>OX383284.1:0-10000000 GCA_947523025.1 Dryobota labecula | reverse complement strand
ATGCATATAAAATTTCATAAAAATCGGTCAAGCCGTTTCGGAGGAGTATGGTAACTAACATTGTGACACGAGAATTTTATATATAAGATTTTTTAAGCATATCCCGTAAGCAGATAAAATGAATAATCCTATAATTTAATTTTAACTTTTTTAAACTAATTACATAAGTGAAAAACCTAATACGCATCCTTCTGAAAAGTTAAACTAGTACTCTGCGTAGTGCTACGCCGCTCGTAGACAATTGCTACGAAAATATTATTGCCTACGACTTTTTATTTTTACTGCTACGAGCTCTAATTGCATCATGCGCAGTTTGCTACGTAGCGTAGCTAGATTTTACTTTGTTGCAGCGAATTTTCAAAGAAGTTCTTCGTTTCTTCCTACCAGGAATTGATTTGGTAATCAGAATGCGTTAGTAGGGTGGCATGGAGAAGGAGCTTCTTAACGACTTCATGATGATATAAATGGCAGTGAAAGTATTAAAATAGTCTCTCACTATGTCGTATATGGATGTAAAGTTGTTTATATTAATTTGATTCTGGAAATAACTACGGGCACTCCTGGGAAGCCTATGGCTATTTAAATAATCTAACGACAGCGCTACTGCAAATGCTAGTGCCTGATAAAGAGTACTTTCCATGCTGGATCAAGCTTGTGACGTGTGACGGAAACAGGTTCTGAAGTTAGTTCCTTATCAACGCGCCAAAGTTCACCTAAATTTTCAACTCCGATAATTGGAAATCCGAAAATGTTCTAACATTTTTCATCCTAACAATCACAATTCCTAACTACTCTGTCTCTAATGTTCATAATTCCGAAGCATTCAACTTCATAATGTCAGTAGCAATAAACATCTATTATACTTTTATTTGTTTTCCTATATTTTCTCAACATAACCATGTTTTACACTATTATTCAAAGTCATATCTTTTTTGTTTAGATTTCTTTTTATTCATAATAATCAAGTGCTTGCTTCGCACTCACTAATTATATGAATTGGGTTTTTGTTTTTATTACTTAAAGCGTCTTCTTTAATTTTATTTATAGCGGTGTGTACCTGCAAAGATATCCATAGGTTAGGTTAGGTTAGAACTGTGACCAACTACGCGCGAGCTGAGCGAGCGGTGCCGCGGTAGCGGCCGGCGAGCGCTACCTCGAAATTAGTCGCGAAATTTTTCTAAGTATTTTTTTCATAGTGTCCCCAAGACGACACTCTGACCTGAATGAATATTATGGTAATTATGTTTAGGGATGAAAGCGTTATGATAAAAAACAGTAGGAGTTTAAATATATCTACATTAATGATATTATTAATTACAATTTTCGGAAACATGAGTGTTATGAACATCGCCGGTAGCACTACAAATAGTACGAATGAAAACTTTAGGATGAAAATTTGTAGGAAGAGTGATCATTCGGATTACAAATCATTAGGAAGAACAATTTCGGGTAAAGAACTTTAGGTGAGCCAATATGGACCCCTTATCAACACATACCATCACTGCAATTGAAATATTAAGATTTCCGTATATTAATTTGTTTAATAATCAGGATGATTCGGTAAGAGTCTCCTCACACAACACTGAAAAAAATGCACTCCAATCAAGTGACTTTTTAGCTTGATTGACGATATCTTGATAAGATTAAGGCGAGGTTCTTCAAGTTAACCTCTAGGAAATGTAATTTTACTCGTAATGTCATTTTAATTAGAAACGGTAATGAATAAACACGTGAAAAAATTATATGTTGCTTTTGAGACCTTTCTGTAGGTACGTCTAGTACTCGTTACACAATTGAATAAAGTTAGCTCGATAGAAAAAAAATCCAAACATACCCTTATTTTGTAGATTAAAATCATTTTATTTCGATATTATACCACATTATGTATTGAAAATTACATCAAAATAAACGTCTATGATGATGTAATGTCCGTCGGGTTTAACATTGTTAATATTATAAAACATAATTTTCAACCCAAAATTAACGAAATTCACGGCATAATTTACTCGCGCCCAGCTGCCACCTCTAGAACAAAAATGCACGCTCGAAGAACCTCGCCTTAATCAAAATCTTAGTTAAGTTGATCATCACCACATGATTACAGCAATACTAGTTCAAATGATTGAACGCTCAAATCAGTTTCTCGATTACCCTTAACATGCCATTATTGTAGAAGAGTTAAAAAAGAGACAAGTTAAAAAAATGTTAACTGTAACAAAGTAAGTTAGTTGTGTCAATCAAGCATTTTGATTACTTCAATAAAGATCATTGAAACTTTAATCTAATAATCTTGGTTGGAACAACTATGTTTTGACTTGATTGCTGCAAATAGGTTTTGTGAAAACTCCAATCAAGATCCCGTTTCAAATCTCAGTCAAATAAAAGTAGTAGCTGTGATCATTGTGCTTGATAGGCTCAGATGCAAACAAGTTACTTAGACAATCTAAACAAAATCTTGATTGTGGTAACTACTTTTTTTTTCAGTGCAGGGCGCAATAAAAGAGTACCTGAAAGAAATTGGTAAACGTTTGACATGCGGCTGTGGAAGAGAAAAACAAAAATACCGGCCAAGTGCGGGTCGGACTACGCATAATGAAGAGTTCCGTAGTTGGGATGATTTTTTTCCCAAGAACAAACTTAACATTGTAGTTGAAAAATATGTTCTCCCATACAAAATTTATCGGAGAACATGTTTTTCAACTGTAAATAATGTAAGTTGTTTGACTATTACTCGGTAACTTTTAATGCCTACTTAGCTTTGATAGTTTTCCTTTTAGCTTCGTTATAATATACTTGTACGATCCAGATTAGTTCCTGAATTATTCCACCAACTCGCACTAAGCGTTTTCAAACGTCTTTTATAATGCGCGCAGCAAAGGAGTGGAACTCTCTGCCTGCGTCTGTGTTTCCGAACGCATACAACCCTAATCTATTCAAAGTGAGAGTGAACAGGCTTCTTCTGGGTAAGCTCACTCCATCGTAGACTTTGTCTCTGTCATCCAGACCTAGACTAAAGTCAAGAGCAAACTCATAGTAGAAAAAAAAAAAAAAACTGTACACTATAACTGCTTATGTATTAAGTAACGAGTGTGTCCAACATATAAAACAAATCACATAGTAGGTACCCCAATGGTTTATTTATCACGAGTGTCGTACACCGTAAAGGTTGGTGATTATTACATGTAAGTCTGTTCCGCGTGTTGGTAAATTGCACACTGAGTAAGTAGCAGTGTTTGTTGTGACAAGTGAAATTATTGATTCGCCTTGTCAGCAAGAAGTAGGGTCAATGTACGTAGACCGTACAATAAATAATACTGCTGTAATTTTTTTCACATATCCTTGTGAAACCATTTAGCTGTCAGTGGAGGGACACTTGACTCTAACAAATATTAGCACTTCAAAGCTTAATATTACGCAATCGGATCCCTGAATCGAAAAATGGTTTTCTCAAACCCGTAATATTTTTGAATGGCCTACCCAATGATACTCCACACCGTGGGATAGACGAGACAAAAAAATATCATCCTCACTTTACGGGTAGGACACGACCCAAAAAAAAAAAAAAATTCACGATTTTATTTTTCGCCACTTTGTCGACGTGATTAATATCCCATGTCATGCCATGCAATTACAGCTTTCTAGTACTTTCTAGAGCTAAGCCGCGGACAGACAGACAGACAGACGGACATGGCTAAACTATAAGGGTTCCTTGTTGACTACAGAACCCTAAAAAAGGTTAATTACCTATTATTCTTTAAGATATACTAACTTCTGCCCGCGGATTCGTATGCGTGGAATTCAGAATTGAGTCCGGAGAGAAATGAAAAAAAAAAAAAAAAACAAAGAATTTAGTTTTAACATAAATTGATGACAGTCCATAAGGCGCGTCGTTTACCGGGATAAAATAATGTATACGTTAATCCACGCTATAAACTATCTGTGTGCCGAATTTCATCCAAATCCGTTTAGCCGTTTTTGCGTGATTGGGTAACAAACACCCAAACATACACACTTTCACATTTATAATATTAATTAAGTAGGATAGTAGAATGGATGATAATCCTTTATGATATATGGATAAATAAATAAAAATAAATAAAACCTAATTCAGGAAATGAGTCATAAAAAGCGATCATCAATTTTATTTACAGTCATTTGACTGCAACACCGGATATGTTCCACAACACTTTCTCACAAAAATTAACTAATGGTGCTCAGCTTTGATATTTAATTAATTAATTATATTCAAGTAGGTTAACTTGAGTTTCTTAATTAGATTAATTAAGACTCGTTACTGCTTCATTGGCTTGTTGCACAAGTACGGTAGCAGAGTACAAAAATGTCCTTTCTTTGGTAATGTTCGTCGAATCGTTGAGCTCCTTATGTTCTGAGTTGAGCTGCATGATTACTGACAAATGCGTGCACTGAATGGACAGGTCCACTCAATCTGTGTGGTTCTTTCTTCAAAAGACCATTTCAGACACCAGTCTACATGGTCTTCACATGATTTGACCAAGATTATGTCTGGACTTTAAAAGAGACTGTGACCTCTGAGTTTGTTTCGGTCTTTCTTCTCAGAGTAGTCAGATACGAAATGCCGACCTCATCTAGTTTTAAAATTTGATTGACGTGTAAAAGTGTTTGTAAAAACCTACTTACAGAAATAAAATCATTTATCATTTACACTGACTTATTATATGTTTTTTTTTTTGTTTTTTTTTTTTTTGGAAAATAATATACAATGTTTGTAAATATGTGAGCACCATGTACCTATCGCTTTTATTAATTTTTCTGTCATTACTTCACTTTTCATTCTTTTTACCAATTGTGGTAAGTAATTTTTATTTTTATTCTAGGTACATCGTCTTCACCTATAATTATTAATTAATGTATACAAACTATTGTTAACATTTTAAAAGAGTAAGTATGGAGTTTCTTGCCCATTCTTCTTCATACATAACTACCTTTTGGAAGGCGCAACTAGAATCAATTAACTATTCATGTAATTTTTGACGTTCAAAAGTGCATCTTCGTGCCTATTTGAAATAAATGATTTGACTTTGACTTTGAGTACGAAGTTGGATTGCTAAATAGAACAAAAATTGTTATTGTTGTTATGTTTAACATCACGCCTGTATTCCCCGAAGGGTTAGGAAGAAACTCAAACTCAAAGCATTTATTTCAATTAAACCATTTACAGGCACTTTTGAATTGTCAAAGAGACGGTCAGTTAGTCAGAAAGTTGAAGCTAGTTGCCCATTCCAATACGTGGATCTCTATGGAGAAGAACGGGTCAAGAAACTTCAAGGACACTCTTTTAAATCAATATATTACAAAATCCTGGGTACATTATTATTGTTGCTTCTATAGGTGAGACAATGTAAAAAACAAATTAAAATACTCAAAATATAAAATTAAAAATAATCCGAGCAGTTAAGAGATGACGGGGAGATGAGTCTCAACTGACGGCGTCCGTTCACGAACATGACGCGTGGATCAGCACCATACAGCTCAACCTTTTTTCTTTATAGTACACCAACTTTTCACCAGCTCATTCAATGGTTAAGACCGTACCGAGGAAACGATACATCATCATCATTCATCATTTCAGCCGAAAAACGTCCACTGCTGGACATAGGCCTCCTCCAAGCATCGCCAGTTCGACCGGTTTTGTACTTCCCGCATCCAGCGGATTCCTACGGCTTTCATAAGGTCATCGGTCCATCTTGTGGGAGGCCTTCCAACGCTACGTCTTCCGGTACGCGGTCGCCACTCCAGAACCTTTCGGCCCCAACGGCCATCTGTTCTGCACGCAATGTGCCCTGCCCATTGCCACTTAAGTTTGGCAATTCTTCGAGCTATGTCGATTACCTTGGTTCTTCTGCGGATCTCTTCATTTCTGATTCGATCACGTAGGGAAAGAATAGCTTTAATTTGTTTTCAACACACTTGCTCGTAATGTGGCTCTTAATGAACCGCTTTAGGTCCATAATGCAGTGTATTAAAAACGCGTGCTTTTTACTTTACGTTACCAATGTAGGGATCGTTGTTAATAAAAGCAAAACTTCTTTAAATACTTCTTCTTTATTATCCAAATCTTAATTTTCCGATCACACACGTCTTTTATTCGTCGTCCATCTTTTCTCTCCGCAACCAGTATTGTCATCCCTCACCTCTCACATCTGTCATATATTGTGTTGCCACTTTATCATTCATTCCCACATTCGGCCATTCTGACACTAGTGCTGTAACGCCACAGATAATTATTTACTAATCGGATAATTGCGCTTTTTTAATCTCATCAAAGAGACTTCCATAATACTGGAGCCATAACTTTCTTTTTTAATAGTCTGAATTGTCCTTGGTCCCAAAATGAACTAAAAATTTACCTTAAATTGTCTGTGGTCCCTCCCGGAACCAAACGAAAAAGACCCTGACTGACGTTCTATTATTGCGGATTCTCACTGAACTAATGTAATATCTCTATGCTAATAGTACTTTCTAATTCCACACTAACTAAACTACAATTTGAAGTAGGTACGACAACACTATGATCAGTCTAAACATTATTTATTTTTTTAAAGGCTCTTTAGCGGTTTTGCCAGTGCCTTTATTTACACATGCGCGCGCATCGCCAGCGCGGCGTGCGGAAATACAAAACAAGCGCCATTTTCCATAAAGTTAATAACAATACAAGTCTGTTTTTTTCCTCGCAAGTGTGTTGAAAAACGTCGTATGAAACGCGTGTGCATTAATCATTGCGCTTGAGGCGGTATTATTCGCGCGAGCCACAGGCGAGCGCGATAAGGAAGCCGAGAGTGTAACACTTCGCACACATGTATCATAATGTAATATTTTAAAACTATGTAAGGTTACACTGCTTTTTACATAACTTGGAAGTTTGCATCGGTCTACCTTGTGTACAATAACGGTAACGCTTAAGTTTAGGCGTTACCGCATTTGTTTACGAACTTCCATATTTCAGCACCGTTAGGGACCGTAATCGATGAGGAAAGTCCTTCGAAAAACCATGGATTTGGTCCTTTTTAGGAAAGATAATGAGGAAAATATAGTCATGTTTATTTTGTTATTACCACAGGTTAGGCACATAAGTTATGCAAACAACCTAAGTATAGGTATATAGAAGGAAACAATAATGTTTGTTTTTGATCACAGTCCATAATTTTACTTTTACTGTTCATTATTACTTGATCCGTGTTTGCTCGCACAAACACTTCACATTATCAATTTACGGGCGGTAATTACGGGTTAGGTACATCTGAATGATCGTCAATTCAGACCAGCTTGACGAATACTGGCTTCCCTCGAGGCGATTGACCCCCATTTTGTTCCGTGTGGTGCCGGACGTAAAGAATAGCACTACCCCATTTCCTCCCTTGGGTGTCGTAGAAGGCGACTCAGGGACTTACTAAAGAATGGGCAACAGCGTTTTCTATGCATTTTTACACCATACTGTGATCGCCAACCCGCCTGCCAAGCGTGGCGATTATGGCAAATCCCCCCTTTTAGGGGAGGCCTATGTCCAGCGTCTTTCGGCTGAAATGATGATGATGATGATAATTTTGCCAACTATTTACATTTTACAACATACTTGTCCGTTATATTTTGATACAATTTTGAACTTTTTCATGAAATCACGTGAGGCTTGATACCATCATCTTCCCGCCCGGTCGCCGCAACACGTTTTATCTTTCCATTCTCCCCTGTCAACTGTCCCGCTATCATTCATTAGACTGTTCAAACTTCACGGCGGTAGTATTATGTAACGAAGTTAAAAGGAAAACTATCACAGAAAACTAGGCTTTACATGATAACGAGTAATAGTCAACCAACTTACATTTGCAGTTGGAATGTATGGGAGAACATGTATTTCAACTGTAAAGTTAAGTTTGTTTCTGGGATTAATTCGTGCCGGGTCCGACACGCACTTGGCCGGTTTTTTACTTTACGTACTAATCGGATGGTCTTTGTGGGAATGACACACTCGATTTTCTTTGATTTGTTACTGAAACTATTAAAAGGCAGAGCGTGATGGCTCAGTTATAATAGAAACTAAGGGCCTTACAAATAAACACGGAATAAAGTGATGCTAGGTATAAACGTAAAAAAACATTGGTTATAGGTACCAAAGTTATTCCTAGCATAACTTTATTCCGTGTTTATTTGTAAGGCCCGGAAAGTTTAAACAGTTCACACTTGTTTCAGGGAGTTCTCAGACAAATCACAACAAATCTTTCTGCAGATATCGTGTAGGGTTTCACATTGAAGCTTATTGAAGCACGAATTTAATAGGGTAAGTGGAGTTTGTATGCATTTTGAAACATTTTACCCGAAATGTCTGTAAAGGGCAACCAATACAAAAAAAAAAGAAGCATTATTCGGAAATAAATCACAAGCGCTGAGAAATAACTGAAAATTGATTCAAAGGATTGTGCAGTGACCTTTGTTTGTTTTGTGGTTGCCAATATGTACTAACTTATGTGACGTATCAGGAAATTAAACACTAATCGAACACTAATCGCGCAAACGCGGCTCTGACTTTGCCAATTATTAATTATATTATCGACGACATTTCCTTTAGATGTGTATGACGTGATGTGGTTAGCTGTTATTGAAAACTTTGTGCTAATTAACCAGTAGACTTCATCCTTTCCTCTCAAACCTTTATCTACATGCCTTATGTGTAGCATGTAGATAAGGATTTTAGAGGAAAGGGTATTATTATCCTTCGAATATTTTCATAACCTTATTACAATACTAATTACCTCAATGCTGTCGTGAAATGAGGAAACCTAAAAGGTCAGACGACATACATACTTTTTCGATATAAACATGGAAAATATTCAACTATGACGGCTCGAGTTCAGTTGTTGAAAATGAACTTGCTCAAAGTACAGTTCAGCCATTAGACATATACGGCTTATTCTTCGGTTTCAGTTTATAGATTCGACTTTACCTGAAGAAATATGCTACTAAGTTACTTTCACACACAATTATCTACTATATATATAAAAATCAATTGCTGTTCGTTTGTCTCGCTAAAACTTGAGAACGGCTTGGCCGATTTGGCTGATTATGGTTTTGAAATGTTTATCGTAGTCCAGGGAAGGTTTAAATGGTGAGAAAATATGAAAAAAAAAAAAAAAAAAAAATAACAACCATTAGTGAACGGCTGGACCGATGTTGCTAATAATTGTTTTAGGTAGGTAGGGTAGGGTAGGGTAGGGTAGGTAGGTAGGTAGGGTAGGGTAGAGTAAGTAGGTTGGTAGGATAGGGTAGGGTAGGTAGGTAGGTAGATAGGGTAGGGTAGGGTAGAGTAGTGGAGTTTATATTTCCTTTGCGCGTAGACAAACTGCTACAGTCAAATAGCTTTTGACAGAACGAAGTCTGTCGGGTCAGCTAGTACTTGATATACTTACTTTTTGGTCAATATTCAGCTTAATTTGTACCGTTCTAGTTTACTATGATTTCTTTACTTTTCATTTAACTTTATCTACAAAATCTAGGGGAGGCTTCTGCCTAAAACTGTTTGTCCATAGCCACCGTCAACGGGACGTCAACGAGAAACGAGATTATTTGAACCGAACGTGACGTCCCAGCGGTGGTGTGCGGTGGATACGCGGCCTAAACCGTCGACGTGAAGAAGCAAACAGAAAATTAGTATTGGCAATAAGATGATATATTTTATAATTTATTGGCAATGAGACGCTCCATTTATCTATTTATTGCAAAATTAAAGTTATCTTCAAAAACAAAATCATGCTTTCACGCCTCGAATTAATATTCCTCTTACGACAAAGCCCAGTCTTGTATAAATCTCGCTTGGGTGTAACTAATTTGGTAAATGTCTGCGTACTCATAATTCACATAATCGTTAAAGCAATTAAAATCGCATTATCCATTGACTCCATTGAAGTTCTGTTGCCCGTCCGAAGAACGAGCAGGCGGGATTTTTTTTCACAAAAGAGCATAATATAATACCCGGGCTTCTCCATTCAAAGCAATTAGTATGAATGGAGCTTTATGTTTAGTGACGGTTAGTGACGATTTCCTTAGACATGAAAAATTTTATACCTACACCAATACCAATGTGAAAAACTAGAAAAATCTAGGTTGACAAAAATTACGAAAAGAGATTTTATTTAGTTTCATTTTAATTGAAATGCTGAATGCAGAAGGGGAAAACCACACAACATACAATAAATTAATGATTAAATGTAGTTAATAGTAATACATAATAATACACACCACGATTTTTGTTTTGTACCTTACACTACTTGCACCTATGGTATATATGTCGCAGGGAAATGAGGATATCGCTAAATCCCTAGGGATATCACGAAATCCCGGTAGATGTCGAATATTCTTGTTTATTACGTCTTCTTACTAAAAGTATCTAGTGATATGACAATATACCAATTTAACGTCAGTGATATGTCGTTTCACTAAACGAAATCTAGTAAAATGTCAGAAAAGCGGATACTGCCGAATAAAAATCGAGTCATGCATTTCTCTCGCTCGCTCTAGTACCCACACGGGCACTAGTGGGAGTGAAACAAATGCTGTTTTCTAATAAAAATGCACCAGTTTTGTAATTTTGTTTTTATGTTTAAATTATTAAAACTTTATTTTCTAATAAAAATGCACCAGTTAATTTGTAATTTTGTTGTATTACTTCATTCATCAACAGTATTCTTTATTTCACTACATTTAGTTTAGTGAAATGACATATCTCTGACTTTATTTTAGTATTTTGTCATATCACTAGATACTTTTAGTAAAAAGACGTAATAAACAAGAATATTCGACATCTACCGGGATTTCGTGATATTCCTAGGAATTACGTGAAATCCCTGATATCCTCATTTCGCTGCGACATATATATAAAAAATACCAGGATTTATCAGTTTAAATTGGCACGGAAACACATTATTTTTCATGTTTGTGGTTTAGTAAAAGTTGAAATCGAGCTCTTATCAGTTTAGTTATAATTCACACGTACCTAAGTAAACAACTCGGAACACCTAAAACGTGTTTGCTCATTAACAACAACATCATTAACAAAAGTTGTTATTTTCCTGTCCCTTTATACTTTCTGATAAGATGTGTTTGTTAAAACGATAAACACTATTCTACTTGTACTTGATTATAACAGCAGTATAAGAGAGTTGGGGACTTAAAGCTGCAGTCTTGCAAAATTCACTCGCGGTGAGTTGTTTGCGCAACTTTGTATTTTTTTTAAACAAATTAAAGAAATGAAATATTATTATTGCACAGAAATAAACATAATATAAGTAATAGCTAGTAATTTTTTTTAGTACATCGAGGTGGATTATGTTAGGTAAATCAAGCGTTGAATACAGCTCTTTTTGCCCAACAACATTTCGAGGTATGTTTGTGCTCCTACTTTATGGTAATTAAGAATTATTTTCAAAATCTGTTCAGCGCATAATTAGCTGAACATTTTCGTCTTCAAAATGCGCTAATTAGTTTTTTCAAATTATTTTTCATTTTCTTATTTTGGAGGTCACAAAGTCATCAAAATTCTCTGTTTTTATCTCTTAATAAACGGTTTGTTTCATAATAACAATGCATCGTATGTATGTTGGTAATAATTAGATTATTTTGATGCCATTTTGCATAAATTTTGCAAGACTGCAGCCTTAAGCTGTGCTACATGGCTTACAATCTGTCAATCAGTCAGGGTTGTCACCTTTCATGTTGAAAGTCTTGCTGTTCTTTTAATTTTATATAGTTCTGAAATTCTCTTACGATCTTCCCTTCTCGTTTGATCTCTTATTCTCTTTCTTATGATCTTCTCTTATTATGTTCTTCTGAATACTTCTGGAATTAAACTTCATGTCCAAAGTGGTACATAGGCGGACTTAATGCCACAAGACATTCTCTACCGGTCAACCTTTGGGTTAAATATAAAAACATAGTGATAGGGTACAAAAATAATGTCTAAAATAGGTACTAACTTCTCGATTACGAGAATTTATATAATTTTATTGATACTAATACACATACAAATAAACTAAAAGATTTTTTTTTATATTGTAAACTGAAATGATGGTAATAGTTAGATTTGACGATATCATAGCGCCGAGTTAAAGGCAAAACCGACTACCTGCGTTTTTAGTTTTAAACTTTAATATAAGTACCATTCGAATCGGCATTTGATTCTTTATCTAATGGTAAAACCAACTAAACCGCAGGACTTACTGTTCCTGAGTTACCGAATGTAAAAACCGATTATAAGATAATTGGTTTAATCGGACCGGTCAAATCGGGTTAATCGGTTTCGGCATATAGTCGGTTTTGCCTTTAACCCGGCGATAGGGAAGGAAAGCTGCTGCCCGCGGCTACGACCGTGTGACTTAAAAAAAAAAAAGTAGCTTAAGTTACTCCTTATAACATCAGTTATCTGCCAGTGAAAGTGCCGTCAATATCGGTCCAGCCGTTTCGGAGATTAACGGGAACAAACCGGCAGACTAAACTTTTCCTTCAGAAATATATAAATGGCAGTGAAAGTATTAAAATAGTCTCTCACTATGTCGTATATGGATGTAAAGTTGTTTGTATTAATTTGATTCTGGAAATAACTACGGGCACTCCTGGGAAGCCTATGGCTATTTAAATAATCTAACGACAGCGCTACTGCAAATGCTAGTGCCTGATAAAGAGTACTTTCCATGCTGGATCAAGCTTGTGACGTGTGACGGAAACAGGTTCTGAAGTTAGTTCCTTATCAACGCGCCAAAGTTCACCTACTTTTCAACTCCGATAATTGGAAATCCGAAAATGTTCTTCCTAACATTTTTCATCCTAACAATCACAATTCCTAACTACTCTGTCTCTAATGTTCATAATTCCGAAGCATTCAACTTCATAATGTCAGTAGCAACAAACATCTATTATACTTTTATTTGTTTTCCTATATTTTCTCAACATAACCATGTTTTACACTATTATTCAAAGTCATATCTTTTTTGTTTAGATTTCTTTTTATTCATAATAATCAAGTGCTTGCTTCGCACTCACTAATTATATGAATTGGGTTTTTGTTTTTATTACTTAAAGCGTCTTCTTTAATTTTATTTATAGCGGTGTGTACCTGCAAAGATATCCATAGGTTAGGTTAGGTTAGAACTGTGACCAACTACGCGCGAGCTGAGCGAGCGGTGCCGCGGTAGCGGCCGGCGAGCGCTACCTCGAAATTAGTCGCGAAATTTTTCTAAGTATTTTTTTCATAGTGTCCCCAAGACGACACTCTGACCTGAATGAATATTATGGTAATTATGTTTAGGGATGAAAGCGTTATGATAAAAAACAGTAGGAGTTTAAATATATCTACATTAATGATATTATTAATTACAATTTTCGGAAACATGAGTGTTATGAACATCGCCGGTAGCACTACAAATAGTACGAATGAAAACTTTAGGATGAAAATTTGTAGGAAGAGTGATCATTCGGATTACAAATCATTAGGAAGAACAATTTCGGGTAAAGAACTTTAGGTGAGCCAATATGGACCCCTTATCAACACATACCATCACTGCAATTGAAATATTAAGATTTCCGTATATTAATTTGTTTAATAATCAGGATGATTCGGTAAGAGTCTCCTCACACAACACTGAAAAAAATGCACTCCAATCAAGTGACTTTTTAGCTTGATTGACGATATCTTGATAAGATTAAGGCGAGGTTCTTCAAGTTAACCTCTAGGAAATGTAATTTTACTCGTAATGTCATTTTAATTAGAAACGGTAATTAATAAACACGTGAAAAAAATATATGTTGCTTTTGAGACCTTTCTGTAGGTACGTCGGGTACTCGTAACACAATTGGATAAAGTTAGCTCGATAGAAAAAAATTCCAAACATACCCTTATTTTGTAGATTAAAATCATTTTATTTCGATATTATACCACATTATGTATTGAAAATTACATCAAAATAAACGTCTATGATGATGTAATGTTCGTCGGGTTTAACATTGTTAATATTGTAAAACATAATTTTCAACCCAAAATTAACGAAATTCACGGCATAATTTACTCGCGCCCAGCTGCCACCTCTAGAACAAAAATGCACGCTCGAAGAACCTCGCCTTAATCAAAATCTTAGTTAAGTTGATCATCACCACATGATTACAGCAATACTAGTTCAAATGATTGAACGCTCAAATCAGTTTCTCGATTACCCTTAACATGCCATTATTGTAGAAGAGTTAAAAAAGAGACAAGTTAAAAAAATGTTAACTGTAACAAAGTAAGTTAGTTGTGTCAATCAAGCATTTTGATTACTTCAATAAAGATCATTGAAACTTTAATCTAATAATCTTGGTTGGAACAACTATGTTTTGACTTGATTGCTGCAAATAGGTTTTGTGAAAACTCCAATCAAGATCCCGTTTCAAATCTCAGTCAAATAAAAGTAGTAGCTGTGATCATTGTGCTTGATAGGCTCAGATGCAAACAAGTTACTTAGACAATCTAAACAAAATCTTGATTGTGGTAACTACTTTTTTTTTCAGTGCAGGGCGCAATAAAAGAGTACCTGAAAGAAATTGGTAAACGTTTGACATGCGGCTGTGGAAGAGAAAAACAAAAATACCGGCCAAGTGCGGGTCGGACTACGCATAATGAAGAGTTCCGTAGTTGGGATGATTTTTTTCCCAAGAACAAACTTAACATTGTAGTTGAAAAATATGTTCTCCCATACAAAATTTATCGGAGAACATGTTTTTCAACTGTAAATAATGTAAGTTGTTTGACTATTACTCGGTAACTTTTAATGCCTACTTAGCTTTGATAGTTTTCCTTTTAGCTTCGTTATAATATACTTGTACGATCCAGATTAGTTCCTGAATTATTCCACCAACTCGCACTAAGCGTTTTCAAACGTCTTTTATAATGCGCGCAGCAAAGGAGTGGAACTCTCTGCCTGCGTCTGTGTTTCCGAACGCATACAACCCTAATCTATTCAAAGTGAGAGTGAACAGGCTTCTTCTGGGTAAGCTCACTCCATCGTAGACTTTGTCTCTGTCATCCAGACCTAGACTAAAGTCAAGAGCAAACTCATAGTAGAAAAAAAAAAAAAAACTGTACACTATAACTGCTTATGTATTAAGTAACGAGTGTGTCCAACATATAAAACAAATCACATAGTAGGTACCCCAATGGTTTATTTATCACGAGTGTCGTACACCGTAAAGGTTGGTGATTATTACATGTAAGTCTGTTCCGCGTGTTGGTAAATTGCACACTGAGTAAGTAGCAGTGTTTGTTGTGACAAGTGAAATTATTGATTCGCCTTGTCAGCAAGAAGTAGGGTCAATGTACGTAGACCGTACAATAAATAATACTGCTGTAATTTTTTTCACATATCCTTGTGAAACCATTTAGCTGTCAGTGGAGGGACACTTGACTCTAACAAATATTAGCACTTCAAAGCTTAATATTACGCAATCGGATCCCTGAATCGAAAAATGGTTTTCTCAAACCCGTAATATTTTTGAATGGCCTACCCAATGATACTCCACACCGTGGGATAGACGAGACAAAAAAATATCATCCTCACTTTACGGGTAGGACACGACCCAAAAAAAAAAAAAAATTCACGATTTTATTTTTCGCCACTTTGTCGACGTGATTAATATCCCATGTCATGCCATGCAATTACAGCTTTCTAGTACTTTCTAGAGCTAAGCCGCGGACAGACAGACAGACAGACGGACATGGCTAAACTATAAGGGTTCCTTGTTGACTACAGAACCCTAAAAAAGGTTAATTACCTATTATTCTTTAAGATATACTAACTTCTGCCCGCGGATTCGTATGCGTGGAATTCAGAATTGAGTCCGGAGAGAAATGAAAAAAAAAAAAAAAAACAAAGAATTTAGTTTTAACATAAATTGATGACAGTCCATAAGGCGCGTCGTTTACCGGGATAAAATAATGTATACGTTAATCCACGCTATAAACTATCTGTGTGCCGAATTTCATCCAAATCCGTTTAGCCGTTTTTGCGTGATTGGGTAACAAACACCCAAACATACACACTTTCACATTTATAATATTAATTAAGTAGGATAGTAGAATGGATGATAATCCTTTATGATATATGGATAAATAAATAAAAATAAATAAAACCTAATTCAGGAAATGAGTCATAAAAAGCGATCATCAATTTTATTTACAGTCATTTGACTGCAACACCGGATATGTTCCACAACACTTTCTCACAAAAATTAACTAATGGTGCTCAGCTTTGATATTTAATTAATTAATTATATTCAAGTAGGTTAACTTGAGTTTCTTAATTAGATTAATTAAGACTCGTTACTGCTTCATTGGCTTGTTGCACAAGTACGGTAGCAGAGTACAAAAATGTCCTTTCTTTGGTAATGTTCGTCGAATCGTTGAGCTCCTTATGTTCTGAGTTGAGCTGCATGATTACTGACAAATGCGTGCACTGAATGGACAGGTCCACTCAATCTGTGTGGTTCTTTCTTCAAAAGACCATTTCAGACACCAGTCTACATGGTCTTCACATGATTTGACCAAGATTATGTCTGGACTTTAAAAGAGACTGTGACCTCTGAGTTTGTTTCGGTCTTTCTTCTCAGAGTAGTCAGATACGAAATGCCGACCTCATCTAGTTTTAAAATTTGATTGACGTGTAAAAGTGTTTGTAAAAACCTACTTACAGAAATAAAATCATTTATCATTTACACTGACTTATTATATGTGTTTTTTTTTTTTTTGGAAAATAATATACAATGTTTGTAAATATGTGAGCACCATGTACCTATCGCTTTTATTAATTTTTCTGTCATTACTTCACTTTTCATTCTTTTTACCAATTGTGGTAAGTAATTTTTATTTTTATTCTAGGTACATCGTCTTCACCTATAATTATTAATTAATGTATACAAACTATTGTTAACATTTTAAAAGAGTAAGTATGGAGTTTCTTGCCCATTCTTCTTCATACATAACTACCTTTTGGAAGGCGCAACTAGAATCAATTAACTATTCATGTAATTTTTGACGTTCAAAAGTGCATCTTCGTGCCTATTTGAAATAAATGATTTGACTTTGACTTTGAGTACGAAGTTGGATTGCTAAATAGAACAAAAATTGTTATTGTTGTTATGTTTAACATCACGCCTGTATTCCCCGAAGGGTTAGGAAGAAACTCAAACTCAAAGCATTTATTTCAATTAAACCATTTACAGGCACTTTTGAATTGTCAAAGAGACGGTCAGTTAGTCAGAAAGTTGAAGCTAGTTGCCCATTCCAATACGTGGATCTCTATGGAGAAGAACGGGTCAAGAAACTTCAAGGACACTCTTTTAAATCAATATATTACAAAATCCTGGGTACATTATTATTGTTGCTTCTATAGGTGAGACAATGTAAAAAACAAATTAAAATACTCAAAATATAAAATTAAAAATAATCCGAGCAGTTAAGAGATGACGGGGAGATGAGTCTCAACTGACGGCGTCCGTTCACGAACATGACGCGTGGATCAGCACCATACAGCTCAACCTTTTTTCTTTATAGTACACCAACTTTTCACCAGCTCATTCAATGGTTAAGACCGTACCGAGGAAACGATACATCATCATCATTCATCATTTCAGCCGAAAAACGTCCACTGCTGGACATAGGCCTCCTCCAAGCATCGCCAGTTCGACCGGTTTTGTACTTCCCGCATCCAGCGGATTCCTACGGCTTTCATAAGGTCATCGGTCCATCTTGTGGGAGGCCTTCCAACGCTACGTCTTCCGGTACGCGGTCGCCACTCCAGAACCTTTCGGCCCCAACGGCCATCTGTTCTGCACGCAATGTGCCCTGCCCATTGCCACTTAAGTTTGGCAATTCTTCGAGCTATGTCGATTACCTTGGTTCTTCTGCGGATCTCTTCATTTCTGATTCGATCACGTAGGGAAAGAATAGCTTTAATTTGTTTTCAACACACTTGCTCGTAATGTGGCTCTTAATGAACCGCTTTAGGTCCATAATGCAGTGTATTAAAAACGCGTGCTTTTTACTTTACGTTACCAATGTAGGGATCGTTGTTAATAAAAGCAAAACTTCTTTAAATACTTCTTCTTTATTATCCAAATCTTAATTTTCCGATCACACACGTCTTTTATTCGTCGTCCATCTTTTCTCTCCGCAACCAGTATTGTCATCCCTCACCTCTCACATCTGTCATATATTGTGTTGCCACTTTATCATTCATTCCCACATTCGGCCATTCTGACACTAGTGCTGTAACGCCACAGATAATTATTTACTAATCGGATAATTGCGCTTTTTTAATCTCATCAAAGAGACTTCCATAATACTGGAGCCATAACTTTCTTTTTTAATAGTCTGAATTGTCCTTGGTCCCAAAATGAACTAAAAATTTACCTTAAATTGTCTGTGGTCCCTCCCGGAACCAAACGAAAAAGACCCTGACTGACGTTCTATTATTGCGGATTCTCACTGAACTAATGTAATATCTCTATGCTAATAGTACTTTCTAATTCCACACTAACTAAACTACAATTTGAAGTAGGTACGACAACACTATGATCAGTCTAAACATTATTTATTTTTTTAAAGGCTCTTTAGCGGTTTTGCCAGTGCCTTTATTTACACATGCGCGCGCATCGCCAGCGCGGCGTGCGGAAATACAAAACAAGCGCCATTTTCCATAAAGTTAATAACAATACAAGTCTGTTTTTTTCCTCGCAAGTGTGTTGAAAAACGTCGTATGAAACGCGTGTGCATTAATCATTGCGCTTGAGGCGGTATTATTCGCGCGAGCCACAGGCGAGCGCGATAAGGAAGCCGAGAGTGTAACACTTCGCACACATGTATCATAATGTAATATTTTAAAACTATGTAAGGTTACACTGCTTTTTACATAACTTGGAAGTTTGCATCGGTCTACCTTGTGTACAATAACGGTAACGCTTAAGTTTAGGCGTTACCGCATTTGTTTACGAACTTCCATATTTCAGCACCGTTAGGGACCGTAATCGATGAGGAAAGTCCTTCGAAAAACCATGGATTTGGTCCTTTTTAGGAAAGATAATGAGGAAAATATAGTCATGTTTATTTTGTTATTACCACAGGTTAGGCACATAAGTTATGCAAACAACCTAAGTATAGGTATATAGAAGGAAACAATAATGTTTGTTTTTGATCACAGTCCATAATTTTACTTTTACTGTTCATTATTACTTGATCCGTGTTTGCTCGCACAAACACTTCACATTATCAATTTACGGGCGGTAATTACGGGTTAGGTACATCTGAATGATCGTCAATTCAGACCAGCTTGACGAATACTGGCTTCCCTCGAGGCGATTGACCCCCATTTTGTTCCGTGTGGTGCCGGACGTAAAGAATAGCACTACCCCATTTCCTCCCTTGGGTGTCGTAGAAGGCGACTCAGGGACTTACTAAAGAATGGGCAACAGCGTTTTCTATGCATTTTTACACCATACTGCGATCGCCAACCCGCCTGCCAAGCGTGGCGATTATGGCAAATCCCCCCTTTTAGGGGAGGCCTATGTCCAGCGTCTTTCGGCTGAAATGATGATGATGATGATAATTTTGCCAACTATTTACATTTTACAACATACTTGTCCGTTATATTTTGATACAATTTTGAACTTTTTCATGAAATCACGTGAGGCTTGATACCATCATCTTCCCGCCCGGTCGCCGCAACACGTTTTATCTTTCCATTCTCCCCTGTCAACTGTCCCGCTATCATTCATTAGACTGTTCAAACTTCACGGCGGTAGTATTATGTAACGAAGTTAAAAGGAAAACTATCACAGAAAACTAGGCTTTACATGATAACGAGTAATAGTCAACCAACTTACATTTGCAGTTGGAATGTATGGGAGAACATGTATTTCAACTGTAAAGTTAAGTTTGTTTCTGGGATTAATTCGTGCCGGGTCCGACACGCACTTGGCCGGTTTTTTACTTTACGTACTAATCGGATGGTCTTTGTGGGAATGACACACTCGATTTTCTTTGATTTGTTACTGAAACTATTAAAAGGCAGAGCGTGATGGCTCAGTTATAATAGAAACTAAGGGCCTTACAAATAAACACGGAATAAAGTGATGCTAGGTATAAACGTAAAAAAACATTGGTTATAGGTACCAAAGTTATTCCTAGCATAACTTTATTCCGTGTTTATTTGTAAGGCCCGGAAAGTTTAAACAGTTCACACTTGTTTCAGGGAGTTCTCAGACAAATCACAACAAATCTTTCTGCAGATATCGTGTAGGGTTTCACATTGAAGCTTATTGAAGCACGAATTTAATAGGGTAAGTGGAGTTTGTATGCATTTTGAAACATTTTACCCGAAATGTCTGTAAAGGGCAACCAATACAAAAAAAAAAGAAGCATTATTCGGAAATAAATCACAAGCGCTGAGAAATAACTGAAAATTGATTCAAAGGATTGTGCAGTGACCTTTGTTTGTTTTGTGGTTGCCAATATGTACTAACTTATGTGACGTATCAGGAAATTAAACACTAATCGAACACTAATCGCGCAAACGCGGCTCTGACTTTGCCAATTATTAATTATATTATCGACGACATTTCCTTTAGATGTGTATGACGTGATGTGGTTAGCTGTTATTGAAAACTTTGTGCTAATTAACCAGTAGACTTCATCCTTTCCTCTCAAACCTTTATCTACATGCCTTATGTGTAGCATGTAGATAAGGATTTTAGAGGAAAGGGTATTATTATCCTTCGAATATTTTCATAACCTTATTACAATACTAATTACCTCAATGCTGTCGTGAAATGAGGAAACCTAAAAGGTCAGACGACATACATACTTTTTCGATATAAACATGGAAAATATTCAACTATGACGGCTCGAGTTCAGTTGTTGAAAATGAACTTGCTCAAAGTACAGTTCAGCCATTAGACATATACGGCTTATTCTTCGGTTTCAGTTTATAGATTCGACTTTACCTGAAGAAATATGCTACTAAGTTACTTTCACACACAATTATCTACTATATATATAAAAATCAATTGCTGTTCGTTTGTCTCGCTAAAACTTGAGAACGGCTTGGCCGATTTGGCTGATTATGGTTTTGAAATGTTTATCGTAGTCCAGGGAAGGTTTAAATGGTGAGAAAATATGAAAAAAAAAAAAAAAAAAAAATAACAACCATTAGTGAACGGCTGGACCGATGTTGCTAATAATTGTTTTAGGTAGGTAGGGTAGGGTAGGGTAGGGTAGGTAGGTAGGTAGGGTAGGGTAGAGTAAGTAGGTTGGTAGGATAGGGTAGGGTAGGTAGGTAGGTAGATAGGGTAGGGTAGGGTAGAGTAGTGGAGTTTATATTTCCTTTGCGCGTAGACAAACTGCTACAGTCAAATAGCTTTTGACAGAACGAAGTCTGTCGGGTCAGCTAGTACTTGATATACTTACTTTTTGGTCAATATTCAGCTTAATTTGTACCGTTCTAGTTTACTATGATTTCTTTACTTTTCATTTAACTTTATCTACAAAATCTAGGGGAGGCTTCTGCCTAAAACTGTTTGTCCATAGCCACCGTCAACGGGACGTCAACGAGAAACGAGATTATTTGAACCGAACGTGACGTCCCAGCGGTGGTGTGCGGTGGATACGCGGCCTAAACCGTCGACGTGAAGAAGCAAACAGAAAATTAGTATTGGCAATAAGATGATATATTTTATAATTTATTGGCAATGAGACGCTCCATTTATCTATTTATTGCAAAATTAAAGTTATCTTCAAAAACAAAATCATGCTTTCACGCCTCGAATTAATATTCCTCTTACGACAAAGCCCAGTCTTGTATAAATCTCGCTTGGGTGTAACTAATTTGGTAAATGTCTGCGTACTCATAATTCACATAATCGTTAAAGCAATTAAAATCGCATTATCCATTGACTCCATTGAAGTTCTGTTGCCCGTCCGAAGAACGAGCAGGCGGGATTTTTTTTCACAAAAGAGCATAATATAATACCCGGGCTTCTCCATTCAAAGCAATTAGTATGAATGGAGCTTTATGTTTAGTGACGGTTAGTGACGATTTCCTTAGACATGAAAAATTTTATACCTACACCAATACCAATGTGAAAAACTAGAAAAATCTAGGTTGACAAAAATTACGAAAAGAGATTTTATTTAGTTTCATTTTAATTGAAATGCTGAATGCAGAAGGGGAAAACCACACAACATACAATAAATTAATGATTAAATGTAGTTAATAGTAATACATAATAATACACACCACGATTTTTGTTTTGTACCTTACACTACTTGCACCTATGGTATATATGTCGCAGGGAAATGAGGATATCGCTAAATCCCTAGGGATATCACGAAATCCCGGTAGATGTCGAATATTCTTGTTTATTACGTCTTCTTACTAAAAGTATCTAGTGATATGACAATATACCAATTTAACGTCAGTGATATGTCGTTTCACTAAACGAAATCTAGTAAAATGTCAGAAAAGCGGATACTGCCGAATAAAAATCGAGTCATGCATTTCTCTCGCTCGCTCTAGTACCCACACGGGCACTAGTGGGAGTGAAACAAATGCTGTTTTCTAATAAAAATGCACCAGTTTTGTAATTTTGTTTTTATGTTTAAATTATTAAAACTTTATTTTCTAATAAAAATGCACCAGTTAATTTGTAATTTTGTTGTATTACTTCATTCATCAACAGTATTCTTTATTTCACTACATTTAGTTTAGTGAAATGACATATCTCTGACTTTATTTTAGTATTTTGTCATATCACTAGATACTTTTAGTAAAAAGACGTAATAAACAAGAATATTCGACATCTACCGGGATTTCGTGATATTCCTAGGAATTACGTGAAATCCCTGATATCCTCATTTCGCTGCGACATATATATAAAAAATACCAGGATTTATCAGTTTAAATTGGCACGGAAACACATTATTTTTCATGTTTGTGGTTTAGTAAAAGTTGAAATCGAGCTCTTATCAGTTTAGTTATAATTCACACGTACCTAAGTAAACAACTCGGAACACCTAAAACGTGTTTGCTCATTAACAACAACATCATTAACAAAAGTTGTTATTTTCCTGTCCCTTTATACTTTCTGATAAGATGTGTTTGTTAAAACGATAAACACTATTCTACTTGTACTTGATTATAACAGCAGTATAAGAGAGTTGGGGACTTAAAGCTGCAGTCTTGCAAAATTCACTCGCGGTGAGTTGTTTGCGCAACTTTGTATTTTTTTTAAACAAATTAAAGAAATGAAATATTATTATTGCACAGAAATAAACATAATATAAGTAATAGCTAGTAATTTTTTTTAGTACATCGAGGTGGATTATGTTAGGTAAATCAAGCGTTGAATACAGCTCTTTTTGCCCAACAACATTTCGAGGTATGTTTGTGCTCCTACTTTATGGTAATTAAGAATTATTTTCAAAATCTGTTCAGCGCATAATTAGCTGAACATTTTCGTCTTCAAAATGCGCTAATTAGTTTTTTCAAATTATTTTTCATTTTCTTATTTTGGAGGTCACAAAGTCATCAAAATTCTCTGTTTTTATCTCTTAATAAACGGTTTGTTTCATAATAACAATGCATCGTATGTATGTTGGTAATAATTAGATTATTTTGATGCCATTTTGCATAAATTTTGCAAGACTGCAGCCTTAAGCTGTGCTACATGGCTTACAATCTGTCAATCAGTCAGGGTTGTCACCTTTCATGTTGAAAGTCTTGCTGTTCTTTTAATTTTATATAGTTCTGAAATTCTCTTACGATCTTCCCTTCTCGTTTGATCTCTTATTCTCTTTCTTATGATCTTCTCTTATTATGTTCTTCTGAATACTTCTGGAATTAAACTTCATGTCCAAAGTGGTACATAGGCGGACTTAATGCCACAAGACATTCTCTACCGGTCAACCTTTGGGTTAAATATAAAAACATAGTGATAGGGTACAAAAATAATGTCTAAAATAGGTACTAACTTCTCGATTACGAGAATTTATATAATTTTATTGATACTAATACACATACAAATAAACTAAAAGATTTTTTTTTATATTGTAAACTGAAATGATGGTAATAGTTAGATTTGACGATATCATAGCGCCGAGTTAAAGGCAAAACCGACTACCTGCGTTTTTAGTTTTAAACTTTAATATAAGTACCATTCGAATCGGCATTTGATTCTTTATCTAATGGTAAAACCAACTAAACCGCAGGACTTACTGTTCCTGAGTTACCGAATGTAAAAACCGATTATAAGATAATTGGTTTAATCGGACCGGTCAAATCGGGTTAATCGGTTTCGGCATATAGTCGGTTTTGCCTTTAACCCGGCGATAGGGAAGGAAAGCTGCTGCCCGCGGCTACGACCGTGTGACTTAAAAAAAAAAAAGTAGCTTAAGTTACTCCTTATAACATCAGTTATCTGCCAGTGAAAGTGCCGTCAATATCGGTCCAGCCGTTTCGGAGATTAACGGGAACAAACCGGCAGACTAAACTTTTCCTTCAGAAATATATAAATGGCAGTGAAAGTATTAAAATAGTCTCTCACTATGTCGTATATGGATGTAAAGTTGTTTGTATTAATTTGATTCTGGAAATAACTACGGGCACTCCTGGGAAGCCTATGGCTATTTAAATAATCTAACGACAGCGCTACTGCAAATGCTAGTGCCTGATAAAGAGTACTTTCCATGCTGGATCAAGCTTGTGACGTGTGACGGAAACAGGTTCTGAAGTTAGTTCCTTATCAACGCGCCAAAGTTCACCTACTTTTCAACTCCGATAATTGGAAATCCGAAAATGTTCTTCCTAACATTTTTCATCCTAACAATCACAATTCCTAACTACTCTGTCTCTAATGTTCATAATTCCGAAGCATTCAACTTCATAATGTCAGTAGCAACAAACATCTATTATACTTTTATTTGTTTTCCTATATTTTCTCAACATAACCATGTTTTACACTATTATTCAAAGTCATATCTTTTTTGTTTAGATTTCTTTTTATTCATAATAATCAAGTGCTTGCTTCGCACTCACTAATTATATGAATTGGGTTTTTGTTTTTATTACTTAAAGCGTCTTCTTTAATTTTATTTATAGCGGTGTGTACCTGCAAAGATATCCATAGGTTAGGTTAGGTTAGAACTGTGACCAACTACGCGCGAGCTGAGCGAGCGGTGCCGCGGTAGCGGCCGGCGAGCGCTACCTCGAAATTAGTCGCGAAATTTTTCTAAGTATTTTTTTCATAGTGTCCCCAAGACGACACTCTGACCTGAATGAATATTATGGTAATTATGTTTAGGGATGAAAGCGTTATGATAAAAAACAGTAGGAGTTTAAATATATCTACATTAATGATATTATTAATTACAATTTTCGGAAACATGAGTGTTATGAACATCGCCGGTAGCACTACAAATAGTACGAATGAAAACTTTAGGATGAAAATTTGTAGGAAGAGTGATCATTCGGATTACAAATCATTAGGAAGAACAATTTCGGGTAAAGAACTTTAGGTGAGCCAATATGGACCCCTTATCAACACATACCATCACTGCAATTGAAATATTAAGATTTCCGTATATTAATTTGTTTAATAATCAGGATGATTCGGTAAGAGTCTCCTCACACAACACTGAAAAAAATGCACTCCAATCAAGTGACTTTTTAGCTTGATTGACGATATCTTGATAAGATTAAGGCGAGGTTCTTCAAGTTAACCTCTAGGAAATGTAATTTTACTCGTAATGTCATTTTAATTAGAAACGGTAATTAATAAACACGTGAAAAAAATATATGTTGCTTTTGAGACCTTTCTGTAGGTACGTCGGGTACTCGTAACACAATTGGATAAAGTTAGCTCGATAGAAAAAAATTCCAAACATACCCTTATTTTGTAGATTAAAATCATTTTATTTCGATATTATACCACATTATGTATTGAAAATTACATCAAAATAAACGTCTATGATGATGTAATGTTCGTCGGGTTTAACATTGTTAATATTGTAAAACATAATTTTCAACCCAAAATTAACGAAATTCACGGCATAATTTACTCGCGCCCAGCTGCCACCTCTAGAACAAAAATGCACGCTCGAAGAACCTCGCCTTAATCAAAATCTTAGTTAAGTTGATCATCACCACATGATTACAGCAATACTAGTTCAAATGATTGAACGCTCAAATCAGTTTCTCGATTACCCTTAACATGCCATTATTGTAGAAGAGTTAAAAAAGAGACAAGTTAAAAAAATGTTAACTGTAACAAAGTAAGTTAGTTGTGTCAATCAAGCATTTTGATTACTTCAATAAAGATCATTGAAACTTTAATCTAATAATCTTGGTTGGAACAACTATGTTTTGACTTGATTGCTGCAAATAGGTTTTGTGAAAACTCCAATCAAGATCCCGTTTCAAATCTCAGTCAAATAAAAGTAGTAGCTGTGATCATTGTGCTTGATAGGCTCAGATGCAAACAAGTTACTTAGACAATCTAAACAAAATCTTGATTGTGGTAACTACTTTTTTTTTCAGTGCAGGGCGCAATAAAAGAGTACCTGAAAGAAATTGGTAAACGTTTGACATGCGGCTGTGGAAGAGAAAAACAAAAATACCGGCCAAGTGCGGGTCGGACTACGCATAATGAAGAGTTCCGTAGTTGGGATGATTTTTTTCCCAAGAACAAACTTAACATTGTAGTTGAAAAATATGTTCTCCCATACAAAATTTATCGGAGAACATGTTTTTCAACTGTAAATAATGTAAGTTGTTTGACTATTACTCGGTAACTTTTAATGCCTACTTAGCTTTGATAGTTTTCCTTTTAGCTTCGTTATAATATACTTGTACGATCCAGATTAGTTCCTGAATTATTCCACCAACTCGCACTAAGCGTTTTCAAACGTCTTTTATAATGCGCGCAGCAAAGGAGTGGAACTCTCTGCCTGCGTCTGTGTTTCCGAACGCATACAACCCTAATCTATTCAAAGTGAGAGTGAACAGGCTTCTTCTGGGTAAGCTCACTCCATCGTAGACTTTGTCTCTGTCATCCAGACCTAGACTAAAGTCAAGAGCAAACTCATAGTAGAAAAAAAAAAAAAAACTGTACACTATAACTGCTTATGTATTAAGTAACGAGTGTGTCCAACATATAAAACAAATCACATAGTAGGTACCCCAATGGTTTATTTATCACGAGTGTCGTACACCGTAAAGGTTGGTGATTATTACATGTAAGTCTGTTCCGCGTGTTGGTAAATTGCACACTGAGTAAGTAGCAGTGTTTGTTGTGACAAGTGAAATTATTGATTCGCCTTGTCAGCAAGAAGTAGGGTCAATGTACGTAGACCGTACAATAAATAATACTGCTGTAATTTTTTTCACATATCCTTGTGAAACCATTTAGCTGTCAGTGGAGGGACACTTGACTCTAACAAATATTAGCACTTCAAAGCTTAATATTACGCAATCGGATCCCTGAATCGAAAAATGGTTTTCTCAAACCCGTAATATTTTTGAATGGCCTACCCAATGATACTCCACACCGTGGGATAGACGAGACAAAAAAATATCATCCTCACTTTACGGGTAGGACACGACCCAAAAAAAAAAAAAAATTCACGATTTTATTTTTCGCCACTTTGTCGACGTGATTAATATCCCATGTCATGCCATGCAATTACAGCTTTCTAGTACTTTCTAGAGCTAAGCCGCGGACAGACAGACAGACAGACGGACATGGCTAAACTATAAGGGTTCCTTGTTGACTACAGAACCCTAAAAAAGGTTAATTACCTATTATTCTTTAAGATATACTAACTTCTGCCCGCGGATTCGTATGCGTGGAATTCAGAATTGAGTCCGGAGAGAAATGAAAAAAAAAAAAAAAAACAAAGAATTTAGTTTTAACATAAATTGATGACAGTCCATAAGGCGCGTCGTTTACCGGGATAAAATAATGTATACGTTAATCCACGCTATAAACTATCTGTGTGCCGAATTTCATCCAAATCCGTTTAGCCGTTTTTGCGTGATTGGGTAACAAACACCCAAACATACACACTTTCACATTTATAATATTAATTAAGTAGGATAGTAGAATGGATGATAATCCTTTATGATATATGGATAAATAAATAAAAATAAATAAAACCTAATTCAGGAAATGAGTCATAAAAAGCGATCATCAATTTTATTTACAGTCATTTGACTGCAACACCGGATATGTTCCACAACACTTTCTCACAAAAATTAACTAATGGTGCTCAGCTTTGATATTTAATTAATTAATTATATTCAAGTAGGTTAACTTGAGTTTCTTAATTAGATTAATTAAGACTCGTTACTGCTTCATTGGCTTGTTGCACAAGTACGGTAGCAGAGTACAAAAATGTCCTTTCTTTGGTAATGTTCGTCGAATCGTTGAGCTCCTTATGTTCTGAGTTGAGCTGCATGATTACTGACAAATGCGTGCACTGAATGGACAGGTCCACTCAATCTGTGTGGTTCTTTCTTCAAAAGACCATTTCAGACACCAGTCTACATGGTCTTCACATGATTTGACCAAGATTATGTCTGGACTTTAAAAGAGACTGTGACCTCTGAGTTTGTTTCGGTCTTTCTTCTCAGAGTAGTCAGATACGAAATGCCGACCTCATCTAGTTTTAAAATTTGATTGACGTGTAAAAGTGTTTGTAAAAACCTACTTACAGAAATAAAATCATTTATCATTTACACTGACTTATTATATGTTTTTTTTTTTTTTGGAAAATAATATACAATGTTTGTAAATATGTGAGCACCATGTACCTATCGCTTTTATTAATTTTTCTGTCATTACTTCACTTTTCATTCTTTTTACCAATTGTGGTAAGTAATTTTTATTTTTATTCTAGGTACATCGTCTTCACCTATAATTATTAATTAATGTATACAAACTATTGTTAACATTTTAAAAGAGTAAGTATGGAGTTTCTTGCCCATTCTTCTTCATACATAACTACCTTTTGGAAGGCGCAACTAGAATCAATTAACTATTCATGTAATTTTTGACGTTCAAAAGTGCATCTTCGTGCCTATTTGAAATAAATGATTTGACTTTGACTTTGAGTACGAAGTTGGATTGCTAAATAGAACAAAAATTGTTATTGTTGTTATGTTTAACATCACGCCTGTATTCCCCGAAGGGTTAGGAAGAAACTCAAACTCAAAGCATTTATTTCAATTAAACCATTTACAGGCACTTTTGAATTGTCAAAGAGACGGTCAGTTAGTCAGAAAGTTGAAGCTAGTTGCCCATTCCAATACGTGGATCTCTATGGAGAAGAACGGGTCAAGAAACTTCAAGGACACTCTTTTAAATCAATATATTACAAAATCCTGGGTACATTATTATTGTTGCTTCTATAGGTGAGACAATGTAAAAAACAAATTAAAATACTCAAAATATAAAATTAAAAATAATCCGAGCAGTTAAGAGATGACGGGGAGATGAGTCTCAACTGACGGCGTCCGTTCACGAACATGACGCGTGGATCAGCACCATACAGCTCAACCTTTTTTCTTTATAGTACACCAACTTTTCACCAGCTCATTCAATGGTTAAGACCGTACCGAGGAAACGATACATCATCATCATTCATCATTTCAGCCGAAAAACGTCCACTGCTGGACATAGGCCTCCTCCAAGCATCGCCAGTTCGACCGGTTTTGTACTTCCCGCATCCAGCGGATTCCTACGGCTTTCATAAGGTCATCGGTCCATCTTGTGGGAGGCCTTCCAACGCTACGTCTTCCGGTACGCGGTCGCCACTCCAGAACCTTTCGGCCCCAACGGCCATCTGTTCTGCACGCAATGTGCCCTGCCCATTGCCACTTAAGTTTGGCAATTCTTCGAGCTATGTCGATTACCTTGGTTCTTCTGCGGATCTCTTCATTTCTGATTCGATCACGTAGGGAAAGAATAGCTTTAATTTGTTTTCAACACACTTGCTCGTAATGTGGCTCTTAATGAACCGCTTTAGGTCCATAATGCAGTGTATTAAAAACGCGTGCTTTTTACTTTACGTTACCAATGTAGGGATCGTTGTTAATAAAAGCAAAACTTCTTTAAATACTTCTTCTTTATTATCCAAATCTTAATTTTCCGATCACACACGTCTTTTATTCGTCGTCCATCTTTTCTCTCCGCAACCAGTATTGTCATCCCTCACCTCTCACATCTGTCATATATTGTGTTGCCACTTTATCATTCATTCCCACATTCGGCCATTCTGACACTAGTGCTGTAACGCCACAGATAATTATTTACTAATCGGATAATTGCGCTTTTTTAATCTCATCAAAGAGACTTCCATAATACTGGAGCCATAACTTTCTTTTTTAATAGTCTGAATTGTCCTTGGTCCCAAAATGAACTAAAAATTTACCTTAAATTGTCTGTGGTCCCTCCCGGAACCAAACGAAAAAGACCCTGACTGACGTTCTATTATTGCGGATTCTCACTGAACTAATGTAATATCTCTATGCTAATAGTACTTTCTAATTCCACACTAACTAAACTACAATTTGAAGTAGGTACGACAACACTATGATCAGTCTAAACATTATTTATTTTTTTAAAGGCTCTTTAGCGGTTTTGCCAGTGCCTTTATTTACACATGCGCGCGCATCGCCAGCGCGGCGTGCGGAAATACAAAACAAGCGCCATTTTCCATAAAGTTAATAACAATACAAGTCTGTTTTTTTCCTCGCAAGTGTGTTGAAAAACGTCGTATGAAACGCGTGTGCATTAATCATTGCGCTTGAGGCGGTATTATTCGCGCGAGCCACAGGCGAGCGCGATAAGGAAGCCGAGAGTGTAACACTTCGCACACATGTATCATAATGTAATATTTTAAAACTATGTAAGGTTACACTGCTTTTTACATAACTTGGAAGTTTGCATCGGTCTACCTTGTGTACAATAACGGTAACGCTTAAGTTTAGGCGTTACCGCATTTGTTTACGAACTTCCATATTTCAGCACCGTTAGGGACCGTAATCGATGAGGAAAGTCCTTCGAAAAACCATGGATTTGGTCCTTTTTAGGAAAGATAATGAGGAAAATATAGTCATGTTTATTTTGTTATTACCACAGGTTAGGCACATAAGTTATGCAAACAACCTAAGTATAGGTATATAGAAGGAAACAATAATGTTTGTTTTTGATCACAGTCCATAATTTTACTTTTACTGTTCATTATTACTTGATCCGTGTTTGCTCGCACAAACACTTCACATTATCAATTTACGGGCGGTAATTACGGGTTAGGTACATCTGAATGATCGTCAATTCAGACCAGCTTGACGAATACTGGCTTCCCTCGAGGCGATTGACCCCCATTTTGTTCCGTGTGGTGCCGGACGTAAAGAATAGCACTACCCCATTTCCTCCCTTGGGTGTCGTAGAAGGCGACTCAGGGACTTACTAAAGAATGGGCAACAGCGTTTTCTATGCATTTTTACACCATACTGCGATCGCCAACCCGCCTGCCAAGCGTGGCGATTATGGCAAATCCCCCCTTTTAGGGGAGGCCTATGTCCAGCGTCTTTCGGCTGAAATGATGATGATGATGATAATTTTGCCAACTATTTACATTTTACAACATACTTGTCCGTTATATTTTGATACAATTTTGAACTTTTTCATGAAATCACGTGAGGCTTGATACCATCATCTTCCCGCCCGGTCGCCGCAACACGTTTTATCTTTCCATTCTCCCCTGTCAACTGTCCCGCTATCATTCATTAGACTGTTCAAACTTCACGGCGGTAGTATTATGTAACGAAGTTAAAAGGAAAACTATCACAGAAAACTAGGCTTTACATGATAACGAGTAATAGTCAACCAACTTACATTTGCAGTTGGAATGTATGGGAGAACATGTATTTCAACTGTAAAGTTAAGTTTGTTTCTGGGATTAATTCGTGCCGGGTCCGACACGCACTTGGCCGGTTTTTTACTTTACGTACTAATCGGATGGTCTTTGTGGGAATGACACACTCGATTTTCTTTGATTTGTTACTGAAACTATTAAAAGGCAGAGCGTGATGGCTCAGTTATAATAGAAACTAAGGGCCTTACAAATAAACACGGAATAAAGTGATGCTAGGTATAAACGTAAAAAAACATTGGTTATAGGTACCAAAGTTATTCCTAGCATAACTTTATTCCGTGTTTATTTGTAAGGCCCGGAAAGTTTAAACAGTTCACACTTGTTTCAGGGAGTTCTCAGACAAATCACAACAAATCTTTCTGCAGATATCGTGTAGGGTTTCACATTGAAGCTTATTGAAGCACGAATTTAATAGGGTAAGTGGAGTTTGTATGCATTTTGAAACATTTTACCCGAAATGTCTGTAAAGGGCAACCAATACAAAAAAAAAAGAAGCATTATTCGGAAATAAATCACAAGCGCTGAGAAATAACTGAAAATTGATTCAAAGGATTGTGCAGTGACCTTTGTTTGTTTTGTGGTTGCCAATATGTACTAACTTATGTGACGTATCAGGAAATTAAACACTAATCGAACACTAATCGCGCAAACGCGGCTCTGACTTTGCCAATTATTAATTATATTATCGACGACATTTCCTTTAGATGTGTATGACGTGATGTGGTTAGCTGTTATTGAAAACTTTGTGCTAATTAACCAGTAGACTTCATCCTTTCCTCTCAAACCTTTATCTACATGCCTTATGTGTAGCATGTAGATAAGGATTTTAGAGGAAAGGGTATTATTATCCTTCGAATATTTTCATAACCTTATTACAATACTAATTACCTCAATGCTGTCGTGAAATGAGGAAACCTAAAAGGTCAGACGACATACATACTTTTTCGATATAAACATGGAAAATATTCAACTATGACGGCTCGAGTTCAGTTGTTGAAAATGAACTTGCTCAAAGTACAGTTCAGCCATTAGACATATACGGCTTATTCTTCGGTTTCAGTTTATAGATTCGACTTTACCTGAAGAAATATGCTACTAAGTTACTTTCACACACAATTATCTACTATATATATAAAAATCAATTGCTGTTCGTTTGTCTCGCTAAAACTTGAGAACGGCTTGGCCGATTTGGCTGATTATGGTTTTGAAATGTTTATCGTAGTCCAGGGAAGGTTTAAATGGTGAGAAAATATGAAAAAAAAAAAAAAAAAAAAAATAACAACCATTAGTGAACGGCTGGACCGATGTTGCTAATAATTGTTTTAGGTAGGTAGGGTAGGGTAGGGTAGGGTAGGTAGGTAGGTAGGGTAGGGTAGAGTAAGTAGGTTGGTAGGATAGGGTAGGGTAGGTAGGTAGGTAGATAGGGTAGGGTAGGGTAGAGTAGTGGAGTTTATATTTCCTTTGCGCGTAGACAAACTGCTACAGTCAAATAGCTTTTGACAGAACGAAGTCTGTCGGGTCAGCTAGTACTTGATATACTTACTTTTTGGTCAATATTCAGCTTAATTTGTACCGTTCTAGTTTACTATGATTTCTTTACTTTTCATTTAACTTTATCTACAAAATCTAGGGGAGGCTTCTGCCTAAAACTGTTTGTCCATAGCCACCGTCAACGGGACGTCAACGAGAAACGAGATTATTTGAACCGAACGTGACGTCCCAGCGGTGGTGTGCGGTGGATACGCGGCCTAAACCGTCGACGTGAAGAAGCAAACAGAAAATTAGTATTGGCAATAAGATGATATATTTTATAATTTATTGGCAATGAGACGCTCCATTTATCTATTTATTGCAAAATTAAAGTTATCTTCAAAAACAAAATCATGCTTTCACGCCTCGAATTAATATTCCTCTTACGACAAAGCCCAGTCTTGTATAAATCTCGCTTGGGTGTAACTAATTTGGTAAATGTCTGCGTACTCATAATTCACATAATCGTTAAAGCAATTAAAATCGCATTATCCATTGACTCCATTGAAGTTCTGTTGCCCGTCCGAAGAACGAGCAGGCGGGATTTTTTTTCACAAAAGAGCATAATATAATACCCGGGCTTCTCCATTCAAAGCAATTAGTATGAATGGAGCTTTATGTTTAGTGACGGTTAGTGACGATTTCCTTAGACATGAAAAATTTTATACCTACACCAATACCAATGTGAAAAACTAGAAAAATCTAGGTTGACAAAAATTACGAAAAGAGATTTTATTTAGTTTCATTTTAATTGAAATGCTGAATGCAGAAGGGGAAAACCACACAACATACAATAAATTAATGATTAAATGTAGTTAATAGTAATACATAATAATACACACCACGATTTTTGTTTTGTACCTTACACTACTTGCACCTATGGTATATATGTCGCAGGGAAATGAGGATATCGCTAAATCCCTAGGGATATCACGAAATCCCGGTAGATGTCGAATATTCTTGTTTATTACGTCTTCTTACTAAAAGTATCTAGTGATATGACAATATACCAATTTAACGTCAGTGATATGTCGTTTCACTAAACGAAATCTAGTAAAATGTCAGAAAAGCGGATACTGCCGAATAAAAATCGAGTCATGCATTTCTCTCGCTCGCTCTAGTACCCACACGGGCACTAGTGGGAGTGAAACAAATGCTGTTTTCTAATAAAAATGCACCAGTTTTGTAATTTTGTTTTTATGTTTAAATTATTAAAACTTTATTTTCTAATAAAAATGCACCAGTTAATTTGTAATTTTGTTGTATTACTTCATTCATCAACAGTATTCTTTATTTCACTACATTTAGTTTAGTGAAATGACATATCTCTGACTTTATTTTAGTATTTTGTCATATCACTAGATACTTTTAGTAAAAAGACGTAATAAACAAGAATATTCGACATCTACCGGGATTTCGTGATATTCCTAGGAATTACGTGAAATCCCTGATATCCTCATTTCGCTGCGACATATATATAAAAAATACCAGGATTTATCAGTTTAAATTGGCACGGAAACACATTATTTTTCATGTTTGTGGTTTAGTAAAAGTTGAAATCGAGCTCTTATCAGTTTAGTTATAATTCACACGTACCTAAGTAAACAACTCGGAACACCTAAAACGTGTTTGCTCATTAACAACAACATCATTAACAAAAGTTGTTATTTTCCTGTCCCTTTATACTTTCTGATAAGATGTGTTTGTTAAAACGATAAACACTATTCTACTTGTACTTGATTATAACAGCAGTATAAGAGAGTTGGGGACTTAAAGCTGCAGTCTTGCAAAATTCACTCGCGGTGAGTTGTTTGCGCAACTTTGTATTTTTTTTAAACAAATTAAAGAAATGAAATATTATTATTGCACAGAAATAAACATAATATAAGTAATAGCTAGTAATTTTTTTTAGTACATCGAGGTGGATTATGTTAGGTAAATCAAGCGTTGAATACAGCTCTTTTTGCCCAACAACATTTCGAGGTATGTTTGTGCTCCTACTTTATGGTAATTAAGAATTATTTTCAAAATCTGTTCAGCGCATAATTAGCTGAACATTTTCGTCTTCAAAATGCGCTAATTAGTTTTTTCAAATTATTTTTCATTTTCTTATTTTGGAGGTCACAAAGTCATCAAAATTCTCTGTTTTTATCTCTTAATAAACGGTTTGTTTCATAATAACAATGCATCGTATGTATGTTGGTAATAATTAGATTATTTTGATGCCATTTTGCATAAATTTTGCAAGACTGCAGCCTTAAGCTGTGCTACATGGCTTACAATCTGTCAATCAGTCAGGGTTGTCACCTTTCATGTTGAAAGTCTTGCTGTTCTTTTAATTTTATATAGTTCTGAAATTCTCTTACGATCTTCCCTTCTCGTTTGATCTCTTATTCTCTTTCTTATGATCTTCTCTTATTATGTTCTTCTGAATACTTCTGGAATTAAACTTCATGTCCAAAGTGGTACATAGGCGGACTTAATGCCACAAGACATTCTCTACCGGTCAACCTTTGGGTTAAATATAAAAACATAGTGATAGGGTACAAAAATAATGTCTAAAATAGGTACTAACTTCTCGATTACGAGAATTTATATAATTTTATTGATACTAATACACATACAAATAAACTAAAAGATTTTTTTTTATATTGTAAACTGAAATGATGGTAATAGTTAGATTTGACGATATCATAGCGCCGAGTTAAAGGCAAAACCGACTACCTGCGTTTTTAGTTTTAAACTTTAATATAAGTACCATTCGAATCGGCATTTGATTCTTTATCTAATGGTAAAACCAACTAAACCGCAGGACTTACTGTTCCTGAGTTACCGAATGTAAAAACCGATTATAAGATAATTGGTTTAATCGGACCGGTCAAATCGGGTTAATCGGTTTCGGCATATAGTCGGTTTTGCCTTTAACCCGGCGATAGGGAAGGAAAGCTGCTGCCCGCGGCTACGACCGTGTGACTTAAAAAAAAAAAAGTAGCTTAAGTTACTCCTTATAACATCAGTTATCTGCCAGTGAAAGTGCCGTCAATATCGGTCCAGCCGTTTCGGAGATTAACGGGAACAAACCGGCAGACTAAACTTTTCCTTCAGAAAATTGTTTTTTTTTATGAGTACGGTATATACTTTAGAAAAAGTTGTTATTTTGACATTACAAACAGACACTTCAATTTTATTTATTTGTATAGATTGTCAGTTTATCTTTGGTTAAAGTTATTATGTAAAACAATTCAAGTGATGTAAGCAATCGGTTATTAAAATAAAACACTGAAGAACAGTTAATACAGTTTTTTTCTCTATATTTTCTCTCACTAATATCTATAGCAATAAATTATAGTTTTTAATTCCATATAATACCGTTTAAATCTGTACATATTTACAAACAGTTCATACCTAACCTATATCACAGATACACAATTATAATATCTACGCAGCAAATGTAGGGAACCGTTCTGATTGACTTCGGAATGAACTTCTGTGCTTCTTCTTAATTGCTAATACCTGAAATAAAAAGAAAATCTTGTCTAATTTATGTTTAGGTAACACAATAATTCACTCAAACAGCGCAGTGTTTTATAATTATACGGTAACTCACGGCTTATTTTACAAACTGTCTTAATGCTAGTTTTAAGTAATTGTATTTGTAGATAAATTGCAAAATTATACGCTTGGGGATAACGCTGTTAGCATTAATTAGAGCAATACAATCTAATAATGCTCTAGTTACTTATTAGTTCAGTTACTTCACCTTGGTTAAATTATTATTTACTTTTGGATATTCCCAAACGTCCCTCTTTTCTCCTTCCTACATGGTAGAGGATTCAGCCTGCATGTGAGAAGCAGGCGAGAAGGAAAGGAGGAGGCTGAATCCTCTTATGGTAAATGAAAAGGAAGGAAAAATAAAATAATTGTTATTTTTCCGTGCTCTTGATTTATCTACCGTAGCCCTGTGCATTATAGGTATATTATTAGCAACTACCTCTGCACTGAATAATGTTTTCATTGCAGTGACTTGGATAAGTCGGAGACGTTTTCACATCACATATGACAGTGGTGCCGATTTCCTTGTTCACAAACTAAACTAAATTTAAGTTCAGTGCATCTTTTTCTTTCTATTTCATTAAGAAAAGGACAGAAGATAAATTTTAGTTTAGTCCTGTCAAATTAATCAGCGTTTGACGTAAATTGACGTAATTTTAGTCGGCAAGTTTTTAATCACGTCTAAACTTGTATGGAGTAGTGACAGGCACTGATTAATTTGACAGGATGAAACTAAAATTTATCTTCTGTCCTTTTCTTAATGAAATAGAAAGAAAAAGATGCACTGAACTTAAATTTAGTTTAGTTTGTGAACAAGGGAATCCGCACCAGTGTCAGTGTCTTCCCAAGATTAAAGGCGATACCCAGGTACTTATCAATAGAGCCCATTCAATTGGAACTTTAGCAAATATCAAGCCAAGTGAGTTTTGATTGGCTGTTGTTTCTTTCGTCAACCAGTCACAAGTTTAAAAAAAAAATTGGTGTGTGTTGGTGTGGGTTTGATTTTAAATGGTGTCTTAGAGTTTCAAACTATCTTCAACAGATAAAGAGTCCACGATTATACATATGTTTAACGCACATTAGTCATTGCATCCCAAAGCAAAAGCGCTAGAACAGGGCGCGGCTTTGTGAGTCGATGTTGTTAGTCTAGTTTCACCGACTAAGTAGGTAATTAATGTCTGTGTTACATAATCATCGAAATTTTGTTTATGTTGGCTGCCTGTTTTGGCTTATTTATTCATTAATTATCCTTCCGCATTTTCTAAATCTAGAAACTACCTATTTATACTTAGCACGTAAACAAAATATTTCCGCAGTCAATTTTATTTTGTTTAGTTTTATGAACGGAGGAAAACTAAACAGAATTAAATTCACTTCAGGAACTTAATTTCTTTTGTTTCGGAAATTGTCAGATTCCTCAAAAACTGTAATTTTATTAAGTTACGTTACACACTATTTACCTGCTCATTTAGTTCTCATGCCCTTTAAGATGAAAAGACATAACCTTTTGTGGTCTCCTAAAATGATGAATATCGGTGGCTTCGTTATTTACCTACATTGAGTTATTCGTACCTACTTATCGAAAGCTCACTCATGCTTTCATCTTCGGTTAGGTATCAAGTTTAAGGGCCTGTGCACACCGCGTTTTTTAAACCTGTCAATGACACGCGTTTGTAGCGATACAGACGCGATACGCACGCGAGTCAGATAAAACTCCGTAGGATAAAAGCAAGCCGTCGACGCACATTTCTAAAACGCGCGTGAACGGCGCGTTTCTCAACGTGGTGTGCACAGGCCCTTATATTCAAGAAAGCGCCCGTAAAGTTGTCGATGCGGAATTTAACAGTGACATACAGGCACGTTAATGGGCAATGTTTTAAGTCGTAAATAGCGTCATAAATTGAAATAGTGACTCACCTTAATATCTCCAAATATGTATATTAGCCGTCACTTGATAACGACCTTGCACAAATAATCCCAGGTCACTAATCATCTAACTAATTTACTTGCTTACATGAACTGTCTCTAGACATTTTCTTATAACTAGAGCTACCTCTGAGATCTGTCTATACACATCTGCGACACCTGTGGACAAATAAAACATACATTAAAATTAATTAATAGTAATAACTAATAAATTGAAAAAATGAATTTGAAAAGATTTTTCAGCCTAGAACACACACTGGATACTCGTAGTTATACGATCTCTTAGTTTAGGAGACAGTTTATTTTATTTATGATACCTTAACAATTAGGTTTAAACCTATCACCTTCCTTAAAAGTATTTATTTTTCAATGAAATCTATGAAGGAATCACTATATTCACTCTCTGGTATGAAATTATTAATTGACTGAATTTTAATGTTACTTTATTGTCTTATTGCAATGAAATAAAATGCGAAGAAAGTGCTTAGAGTAAGTACACTTAGTGTAAGTGTTTTATCTATAATCGAGATTTGTAATTGTGTTGAGAGAACATTACAAGGCGTTTAGCATGATAAATGGCTCGTGTGCTTTGTACCGCAAGCTTTGACGACGCGGCCGGTTCATTTGTACTTTATAGTTTTCTTAATATTCAGAAACACACAAAGTTAGATACGTAGGTGGTCAATGCCTGCCAAGTCATTATTTAATGATACTTTAGAGGTATGAGGAATAGGGTGTAAAGTTCACTCATACTCTATAGTAAAGGGAGGATCCTCCGACCAGTCGGGTGTTGTGTCTGGTGGGCAACTGCCCAACGGTTGATTTCGGGATGTTGTATACATGCTAGTCGCGCGGTAAACTCTGATAGCGTGATGCAGGATTTGTGACGTTAGGTCTTTGATGCGTAGTTCGCATGTGGCGTTGTTGATACCGCTACATTACTCCCCTCCGGAGACCGGAGGTCGATAGTGGGCTGAGTCAGTGCATATGATGCTTGTCAGGGCCAGTTGTGGTTCCAGTGAGTCGGAACCGGGTGGCGCATAGTTAACGGTGAGTCGGTACTGTCTGCGGTGATTCCCCAGTGAGTCGGGGTGGCGCTGCGTTTGTTGATCGAGTGAGTCGGACGTCGTACAGCGCCGGGTTGAGGCTGACTGCTGGCGTCGGCTAGGAGAGCGTTGAAGGGCTCTGCTTGGGGACCGGCCGAAAGTGCAGTGTGCTGTGCCAAGGTTGCTGATGAGGCTGAGGGTGATGACAGGATACCCGTTTAAGCCGTAGGTGCTGGCTGGCTGTGTGACTCGCCGCTCGAAAGCTTGAGGAAGTGATGGATGATGTCACGCTGAAGTATTTGCACGAAGACTGCGCTAATGTCCATGTTCGGGGTCACCAATTTTTTTTTAGTGTCTTTAAGTTATGTAGTACAAATATTTAATGTTTTGGCCATTAAATGTTGTATGTGACATAGTTAGATGCAAATTAATAGGTATTCATGAAAATTCGTCAACATGTCGCAATTCCAATTATCTAAAAGTATAACTTTCCTAATTTGGTTATTAAGAGAAATAAAAAATAACAGTTAACATAAAACTGACGATTCTTCTGTTAATAGACATTGTTGATGATCGCAATCAAAATACGAAGTGAATATGGAATTTCGCAAATATGAAGTATTTTATTACAAATAATTTAATTAAACATAATAGTTATAGAACGCCAAGGTTTATGTATGAGGTATCGAAAATAGATTCTAATTTAAATTGAGAACGATTTCTATGATTTGAGTCTGGAATAACTCTATCTAGTTGTCCGAGGTACATAGATTATATACTCTATGTACCTCGGACCACTACTCTATAACAGGCTAAATAAAAAGGGAAACATCTACTCCTTAAATAATAGTAACTGCAAGAAAATCCTTAAGGAAACTCTTCAAACTATGTCCTATGAAGATACAGAGAAGTTATTACTAGTGCTAAAGTAAATATTGTTCGTATTATTTTTATTTAGTTTTTTACTTAGCTAAGTTAAGATTCTATAATTGTACGAGTATACACGTTTTTACATAATATGTACCAATAACATTAATTTGATATGTGATTATTTAATCAATTAATACCTCCAATCGCCTGAAACACAGGATTAGGTACCTAGTTCAGGCACAAATAATGGGTGAACTTGAGATACATTTATGAAAAACTGTATTTAACTTTATAGCTTATATTTTTCAATAAATTTTATTATTATTATTACTTATTATACGTTTATATATCTCGAGACCCTGGGGTCCCGGACCTTTGGAAGGCGTACGAGGGGCCGAAGCCAACTCGCAGAGGCCCCTTAGACAATTTTAAATGGAATGAGGCACCAACCGACGATTATCCCTGTACGCACTATGAAAGTGCACCCAAGGAAAACCCCCGGTTGGTGTAGGACTATTGCAGGATAATGGAAACAAAAATATTAGACTATAGGTTTTGGGTGGTTAAAATGGACTGGTTACCTAAAACTATGGAAGGACTATGCCCCTGCCTGCTCAATGTTTTATTATACACGGATAAAATGGCAGAGGGTGACTTGCACACTCATGGGCCCCCGGAAACGGTCGCTAGCACTTAGTGTCGTAGCAACAAAGGGACAACATATCCTAAGGTGCTTGAGGACTGGAGAGGTATTCCAAGACTATCAGAACAATCCCAGAGCCCGGAAGACGGTCAAGATCCCTACCAGCACTTACTGGAATACTTCCTTCCTCCGAGCACGTTTGCTCTTGCGAATCTCCACTCAAGCCGGCCAATAAAGGCAAGAATGAGGTGGGAGCTCAGTTCCTCCTCAGTGTTCACTCCAGCCGGCCAATAAAGGCAAGCCAGAGATGAGGAACATGACTTCTCCCGGGAGATAGGGTCCGTGGGGTCGCTACTGCCCATCAGCTCGCCACATGCTGCCTTGCGGGTTTCTGTATCTCTCTTGTTCTGGCTCCTAGCCTTAGACCTGTTCTGGCAAAGTAAACTCTGCCGGCACAGACCCAGAGTTTGGAGCGCGCAAGCCCCACCACGACGTCAACGTAGAGATACGGCGGTGGGGTTATTATTATTACTAGCTTCTGCCCGCGACTTCGTCCGCGTGAAATTTCGGGCCGCCCATCGCGTCGTTTCCCGTCGCTCGCCCGCGCTATAACTTCGTTATCACTTAGCGTTCTTTCTGACTTTTGTTCTTTTCGCTTGGCTCCTAAGGATCTCATCATCATCATCATCATTTCAGCCGAAAGACGTCCACTGCTGGACATAAGCCTCCCCCAATTGGGGGGGTTTGCCATAATCGCCACGCTTGGCAGGCGGGTTGGCGATCGCAGTATGGTGTTAAAAATAAATAGAGAACGCTGCTGCCCATTCTCTAGTAAATCCCTTAGTCGCCTTTTACGACACCCACGGTAGGAAATGGGATGGAGCTATTCTTTACGTCCGGCACCACACGGAACTAAGAATCTAACGTGATGTTATATAGCCTTCCTCGATTAATGGGCTATCCAACACTAAAATATTTTTTTCTATTCGAACCAGTATCTAGTTCCTGAGATTAGCGCGTTCAACCAAACAAACTAACTCTTCTTTATACTGTACTGTACCTATAGCTTTATAATATAGCTGACCCGCGCAACTTCGTCTGCGTCACCTAAGAGAGAGAGTGGTTTAAGTAATGAATTTACTAGGTACTTATTTTGTTACGGAGTTATTTTAAAATTATGATATTTCCTAAGATGTTGATTAAAATCAAGTGATGTCAAGGACAATTTTGTTTACATTTAAATACTTGTGATTAATAACATATTTATTTGGTTAAGGATTAATATTATGTTGATAAAACTCCTTTGCAAATAATGCATTAATTTCGAAAAAAATGATTACCATAAAAAAGGTTATAGTGAGTCAATCTTAAAAGATAGACATATTCCATCGCGGACTTTTTTGAAGACCTTTATAAGATACATAATTCCACCATACATTATTTTGTTATATCTCAAAGGGTTTAGACAGCGTTTTCGTTGAAAGCTCCCAGACGGCTTATTTTTTTCCGACACCTCCAACAAATATCGTTAATTCATACAGAAATGCATACAAAAATTTAACAAATTATATACTAAAACCTTCCTCGAGAACCAAGCTATCCATTGGTGAAGTGAAAACAGCATGAGAATCGGTGCAGTAGTTTTTGAGTTTATCGCGAACAGACAGACAGACAGACGCGGCGGAGGACTTTGTTTTATAATATGTAGTGATAGTGATAGAGTATAGATAGATGATTAATATACTTTAACTCACACACTGACATAGGTTATTAAATGTTAAAATTTCAGGGAAATCATCTACTTTTACAATGTTTGTAAATATGTGAGCAACATGTATCTAACGCATAATTAATTTGTCTGTCATTGCTTCACTTTTCATTCTTTTTACCTATTGTGGTATAGTAATTTTATTCTAGGTAAGTGCATTGTCTTCACATATAATTAATAATTAATGTATACAGATATTGTTAACATTTTAAAAGAGTAAGTATGGAGTTTCTTGCCCATTCTTCTCCATACGTAACTACTCGTACCTTTTGGAAGGGGCAACTAGAATCAATTAATTATTTTTGTAAATGACGTTCAAAAGTGCCTTTTATGTGCCTATTTGTAATAAATTATTTGACTTTGACTTTAGCACAATGGAAGCGAGGGTGTAGGTCTGCGAAATATGCGCAAGGATTACTTAAGTTACGTGAACGTGTTAGGTGAAGGCTCTTTAGGTGGTATCTGGCCTCGCACAAGTCTTTCGTATAATGTTTTTGAATTGAAAACTTCTTAAGGCGCGTTGAGCACTTTTTGGTAGGGGAAAAACTTATGGGTTCGCGATCGTCACCGAACGCTTTCCATGAGCTATATGTAAACTGTGTATATATGTGTACTTTTTGGGTTAACAAAAATCATGGAACTCGCTACGATCCTTCTTTATAAACCAAAAATAATTCGAAATTAATAACCTAATAGCTCGACGATACAATTTACAAGTTACTCATACTCCATTTACTAGTATCAGACCAATAACGGGTATGTAACGACAGGTATTGTGTAATATTGTTGAAATTACTGCACTTTAGAGTCATTTTTTAAATATAAATGGTAAATAGATTACAATGCTTTGTATTTATCGTGAAATAACGGAGTTTATTAAACGTTTACATCGAAATAACGAAAGGGTGAGAACAGTTATTTGTCTAATGTTATAATAAATGGAGTTTAGTTTTCACTTCTATTGGCAGTCCCCAAAGACAGCCAGTTTTTTTTTTAATGTAAATATTTTTAGTTGTAAATACTTCTTTTTTACTGTTTATATTTCGTGTACGTATAATTAAAATACTTTTCTTCTTTCGTTCATTACCTATAGGTACAATCTATATTAATATTATAAAGAGGAAAGATTTTATTGTTTGTTTGTTTGTATTGAATAAGCTCCAAAACTACTGGACCGATTTTAATAATTTTTTCACCAATAGAAAGCTAAGTTATCAGGAAGTAACATAGGCAATGATTTATTTTAAAAAAATAGAGATCCTTAAGAAAATTGCAATAATGTAACCCAAAGTAGCAAAATGTTGCCTATAAACCACTGAATAGAAACATACGCGAGTGAAACCACGGGGTGCAGCTAGTGGTAAATACTTACCTGAAACATGTTAATACGTACAGTAGACATGCATGTGCCTAAAAAATTATCTAATAAAGTAAAAATAGCCTTTAATCCACTACATGCAAAAACTACATAATTTCATTATTAATTATTATTATTATTACTACAATAGAATTAATTAACTATTATAAATTCATATTTTATTCTCTAATTCATTATTATTCATAATTATTAATAGATTAGTAATATAGGCTTTGTTTTTGGAAATATTTATGCTGGAACCAATATTTGTAACATCTATTGTACAATGACCTAATAAATAAACATTTTTTATTTGATTTGATTTGATTTGATCTATCAATTTAAAACAGTATTTTACTAACTGCTACTTAGGTCATCATCTTACTGGCCTTTTCCAAATTATTTTGGGGTCGGTTTTTATTCTAAGCGGATGTAGCGGCCTGGAGCGGCTGCCTATTTGACCTCTAAAACCCAGTTATTGAGGAACACGATACCCTTTGGTAAGACTGGTTGTCAGACTTTCTGGCTTCTGACTATCCGTAACGACTGTCAAAATTCTACAAATGGCAGCTGGAACCAACGGTTTAACGTGTTTTCCAAGGCACGGAGGGGTCTCGGTATGAAATAGATTGTTAATTAGCCACGAGACACCTTATTATAGTGTCTCGAAAGATTATTTATTATTCACATGATTCATTCCAGAATGGTTTTGACCAAAATTAAAACAGGTCTTTATTGGCAAAACCCGCTTTAGGGAAAATATTTCAGTATGTAATTAGAGCGAACATTTAATAAATAATAAATAAAAGGAATAATAACCACAAACTGTATACGGCACTGATAAAGTACCTAATATCTATTTATTATTTCAATACAAATATTTTAATTATGAACGGTAATATGTTTAATGTAGGTTCTTATAATATATATTAAATGCATGATTCATTATTAATAATATGATTTAATTAATTATTTAATACCTATCTAGTGGCACTCATTATCATATTTTATTTTGTTAATATGCAGATAATGTAGTGGGCTGCAATATTGTTAATATTTTGTACTATATTTTCTTTGTCCCAACACATATTGTAGCTGTTTATTGTCCGGGAATAAATAAATAATATAATTTAAGGGTAGTAATAAAAGCTGCGAAGAAAAAAAAAAAAAACATTTGAGCACACCTACTCAAAATATGAAATTTACTGCTTTAAATACTCACTCTCCGAAAACTTATAAGCGAATACAAATAAAGAAACTACCGATTAAGATACTGAAAATTCCGAAAAATTTATACAATATTTGCTGACGTAATATTTTGCCGCCAGCTTAGCGTTCGCCGGCCGCTGCCGCGGCACCGCTCGCTACACTCGCTCGGCTTGCGCGCGGTTGGTCACAGTTCTTACCTAACCTAACCTATTTCACCCAGTTCAAAATGACGAATCATACCTACAATCTGCCGCAGAAACGTGAGCCGAGAACATATGTTTTCGGAAACTTAGTATTTTTTTCGGAAGTTTAGTATTTTTACACAGCTTAGTTAGTATTACAGTCAACCACAGATCGCTGGAAGTTTTGTTTTTCGGAAGCTTTATTATTTTACATAATTTAATGGTCAAATGTTACACATACCGAAGAAATCTTTTAAGGATAGTCAGGTTAAATAATAATCATACAATTTTGATAAAATTAAGGTTTAATGACAATATGCCATTTTATTTTCCCGTGCCTCTTCCTCTCTCTGTATATTCTCATTCGTATAGAGTAAGTTATTGGGAAAATGGTAAAAAGTAAAATAACATCATATATACCGATGTGTCATTTGACATTAGGACGTATATAAATAGTTAAATGAAAAGGATCCAATCCACACAAAGTACTTTTAGAGATATTGATGTTTGAAGTTTAAAAGATATAACATAAGTATTTTATATTTCCGTGCATGTGGGCTGGTTCTGAGGTTGATCAAAATGATAAACTTTTGTTTTTTGCTTGGATCTATTTTGCTCACCGATAGTATCAATATTTAGACTCAGTTTGGTACACTACTCATTTTAACCAAGTTGTGGATTGGATCCTTTTCGTTTAACTACGTCTATTTTATCTACGAATAACAGAACGACATCATATTGATGACTTGATGTCGTACGTTGGCGGCGAAAGCACATTCTACATAGAAGTTATATTTTACATAATGTTTATATTTACTTTTTGGTGGCTAAGTAATTACAGCCGCACGGGTCGATCGATCAGGTTAAGCTACGCTTGTCGCGGTTGGTCCGTGGATGGTATCTTTACATACCAAGAGGTCTTGGAGAATGGGCAGCCTCGGAAAGCACGTTAAGCCGTTGGTCCCGGCCGTCATTCGTGGATCCTTGACAGTCATTACGGGTCATCAGAAGCCCGAAAGTCTGACGACCAGTCTTACCAAAAGGTTTCGTATTCCCCAGTAACTGGGTTGTGGAGGTCAGATAGGCAGTCGCTCCATGTAAAATACTGGTATTCAGCTGTATCCAGATAGCCTGGAAGCTGATCCCAACATAGTTGGGGAAAGGCTAGGTAGATGGTATTTATATTTACTTTTTATTTACAGTTTATTTATTATATATATTATTAATTATAAATGTTATTATTGATTATTTATTTATTTATTACTTTTTGATTTTATATTGTTATTTTGTTTTCATTTTACTTTTGTTTTTTATTTCATTTTTTATTGGTGTTACTATGAGTGTGTTTAGTTTAAAATGTGATCTTCCTGTATGAGTCCCAATAAATACTTTTTCTTTCTTTCTTTTCTTTCATTATGCAAATTTTTCAAGTTTTTTTAGTTCAAGAGTGTCAAGTCCTGGTTTGAATTCTCGCGTCGGTCAAAGTTATTGGGTTTTTCAACTTTTGAATAACTCTTGATATGAGGGGAGCACACCTCTGCCTAAGCCTTCGATGAATATACCTAGTGAAGTTATATTAGCTACTAGCATTTGCCCGCGGCTCCACCCGGGTGGATGTCGGCTATCGCGTAAAAAGTAGCCTATGTACTTCTCCATCTCCCAGGCTATATCTCTGTCAAATTTCATGACGATCGGTTCAGCGGTTTAGGCGTGAAAACGCCGCGGGCAAAAGCTAGTAATAATATAAATCAATAATGATTCGAAAGACACGTGGCGCCATCTATTATTATGTTGTTTGTGTGAATGTTATTATTGTTTTCCTCGGGAACAGTACTTTTTTTCGAGATGAAAGGTAACCTATGTCCGTTTCTGTACACCTGACAACGTATATGCAAAATTTCAGGATGATTGGTTCCGTGGTTTAGTCGTGAAAAGGTAACAAACTTACTTTCGCATTTATAATATTAGTTAGGATATTATGGATAGTTAATAGTATATATAGTATTATTATAGTATGGATTGAGAAAAGATTTGAAAAGCCGAAATTTAAGAAGGTAGGTAAGGAACCTACGTAGGTAATTATCTGTTTCATCATTCTGCCCTCCATTCATAAAATTAGGGGTAAGTGCAGTATAGCATGATCAGCGTATAATGTTCCCACTGCCCTAGCAGTGGTCCACTGACTGAGAGAAGGCCTGTGTCCTAACAAAGGCGTTCTCTCAGTCAGTGGACCGTAATTCACCATGCAGGTCCATTGCGGTTTATGTCACATGTCTTCGAATTTAAGGTTGCCGGTTTCCTCACGTTGTTTTCCTTCACCGTTTTGAGAGCAGTGGTGATGAAATTAAATACACAAAGTAAAGTGCATGTCTGGGTTCAAACCTACGATCTACAACTCGTAAGTCGCCGCCATTACCACTGGGCTACCACTACTCTTGCAGTACCTAAGTGCAAGTGCAGAATATATTTGTCAATAAGCTGAATATCTACCTAAAGAACCTAGTATCGGTATGAAACATGCGGTGACTCAAAGATTTACGGTTTAATTTAAATAATGATTTTAGGGTTTTCAAATGTTATTTACTATTTTATCATAATTCTCAGCATTACACAGTATAATACCAGCCTATAACTGTCCCACTGCTGGGCAAAGGCCTCTTCTCATACAGAGAAGGCACGAGCATTGATCACCACGCTTGCTCAAGACGGGTTGGCGATTTCAGACTTATATTAACTATAAGTCCAGGTTTTCTCACGATGTTTTTCCTTCACCGATGTCAGTAATGTCCAAGATAAACTCAGAAAGTACATATGAATTGAAAAAGTCACATTGGTACTTGCCCAGATTTGAACCCACAACCTCATGCATGAGAAGCGAGGCCTTAACCAACGGGCCATCATGACACAGTAATTAAGTATTGATCTAAGTTTCGAATCGAATCTCTTAGTGACTTTTTGTCACAATGTATGCTGGTAAATTCAAAATAAGAATTAGTCAAAATGATGATTGAACATTTTTAATACTCGTTAATTTCGTTCGAGAATTCACATGTAACAGATCATCGAAAAATTATCATTTTGTACATCTTGGACGGAACATCAAAAATATCATAGCATGGCTTCCACGAAAATGTAGTCTGTTATGAAATATAAGTCGCTTTCAACGCTTACCGTTGTGTTCAACTTAATTTGAATATTATTAAACAATTAAATACCTACGTTACAACATGGTCACAACAATAACATCAGACCACTGAACATTTTTGGTCTAAGAAATATTCAGAGAACACAAATCACGTGACAAAAGTATTTTCTTGAAAACGGCGTTACCACTATTTCCCTTTCTTTAAGTGGATGAAAATGTTCTACTCACCTTTAATATGGAGGCTTCTTTTGAGTTTTTGTTGTATAACAAAAACTCAAAAGAAGCCTCCTAGTCGACCCTTTCTCTTGTAAAGGGTATCCTTTACAAGAGAAAGGGTTGACTAGGAATGCGTAATGCAGGTTACAGACATTGTAAATTAAAAGTCCAGTAAATAATATACACATGTTCCCCTATTAAGCAAATATGAAAATGAGCATTGCATTTTAAGAGCGGCCGTACTTTTCATACAAACGCTCGTACGTGATTATAGGGTTGGAACACATTTTCAAATGAGAATTTTGAACTTATTGGTATCATATGCACTATATCTAGGTTTCTATTAAAGCAAAAAATTAAAATTTGGAGAAACAAATTCAGTATAAGCCTCCAAAAATCAGCTTTTTGCACACATTTTACCTGAACTTTGGCCGTTCATAATGTACTCATAATTTGTAAAAATAAAGAAAACATCTCCATAGAAACATCGCACATGTAATGGAGATTCTAAATGACACACATTTATTTCACAAAATTGTAAGGTTTTCTCAAAAACACGTATTTCCTGGAACAAGTTTTATGAAATTTCCGCACACTATTTTTCGTTCATTGTTATTGCGTTCTCACGTGCCTGTTAGCATTAACATTGCGCTGGATGAAACAACAAGCTTTTCAATCATGCTCGCGTTGACGATAGACGGACCGGGAAGGGCCCTCTTAAGGCGCGCGTTTGTTCTGTTTTCAAAGAGTTTTTAATGATGTATCAAACAGGCAAAGGTCTCGAAAAAATTCTGCCTTTCGATTAACCAAAAGCTACTTTTGACACTCTATCAGATTGTTATTACAATTTAATCCATATCCATACTAATATTATAGATGTGAAAGTAACTCTGTCTGTATGTTACGTTTTCACGCCTAAACCGCTGAACTGATCCTCATGAAATTTGGCAGAGATATAGCCTGGGATATGGAGAAGGACATAGGCTACTTTATTACGCGATAACCGACATCCACGCGGGCGGAGCCGCGGGAAAAAGCTAGTATAATAATAATTAGTTGTTATTAATATCTGTTGTTACTAATTATTGAACTATAAGTTCAATAATCGGATGCGTAATTTGATTATTTTGCGTAAGTCATGGTTTTATTGTTTACATACTCTTTGAATGCCATGCGAATGACATGTGACAATATTTGCGTGAAAAACTATGTATGGGTAAAATAGGAAATCTAAGTAAAAACTAATACTTTTATGATTTTTTTTATGCGGAGAATTTATGAATTCGCATTACTATATAAAATAATTATATTTAAAAACAAGAATTATCAACATTATAAACTTAAGTCACCACAGAACAAATAAGGATACTAGGTCCGGTCAATCTGTTTTGGTTTGAATTATTTTCAAAATTATTATGCATGTTTGATAACGTTTATTCTGTGAAAGCTCACTTCATGTTGTTGAGGTTTAGGACTTTACGCAATCACTTGAGTGGGGGCTGCGTTAACTTTCTTAAACACTTCTAAGTGCTAATAGTAGGTAAGTAAGATAAGAAGGTATGTTTCGCAATCACTTAGATATTACTTCCTCAACTTAACATAAAAGAAAAAACGCGAAATTGTGGTAACTAGTCATTACATCATACCATGCCATCTTTTCATCTTGTCATACCATGTTTTACGCACATAAATGATTGATTTGATTAGATTTTTTGTTTTAGCAAATTATTATTTTTATTACCCTTTCATTTTAGTTCAATAAATTAAAATAATGAGCTTTAAAAAAAGTAATTATCTTTTAAAGTCTATTTCACAGAAGTTTTTATCAGTGAAGGGTTCGAAGTTTTGTGATTTTTGTAAAATAGCTGCTGCTCAAGGATTCACCAGCGTGGCTTTTTCTCCCGTCAAATTCGGTTCAGACGTTTCGGAGATTAGCCGGAACAGAGAGAGAGGTAAAACATTAAAAAAAAAAAACTTTCATATGCATTTAGTAAAAGCTGTTATTTTGACATTACAAACAGACACTTCAATTTTATTTATTTGTATAGATTACACTTATGTCGCCTGGTAACATAATGTCTTACTGCAGGGAAAAAAGTTTGTTCTCGTACTGAAAAGGCAGTAATGATCACCACGCTAGATCACTGCATGTTGGCCATTTCAGACCATAATAATACTATAAGCCCTGGTTTTCTCACAATGATTGCCTTCACCGAGGACAACATAGGTTTGGTACGTGGCATTGTCATGTTCAGATCCACAATATCTTAATAGAGAAGTAGGTTTTTATGTCATCCTTACAAAGATACTTATGGGAAGGTTAGATTAGAAGTGCCAAGATTTTACAGTTCCAACCAGCTTTAATTAAAGCCAGATTTATTTACATGTTGCTATTTAATTGCCTGTGGCATAACATAAGTGGAAGCAAATGCAAATGCAAGTAATTTCTGGCTTCGATTTTATTGTATGCTATGGGCAAGAAACTCATATCGTGTAAATGGGGCGGAAAGTATTATCTTACGTACCTACTGCAGCATGTTAGTAGACTGTTATCGTCTTCAAGAGAGATGCGAAGATCTTCATCTGATTACAAGAATATTATGATGGCTCCGAACAATTCAGAAGTTTAAGGAAGCCTCGCTACTTATTCATTCATTAAGTAACTCTTTTATTTATTTTTTCTTGAATTAATTGTCATGGTTTTTATTTCATATCCATCAGAAAATTATTTTGTAATTAGTCGGTGCACCTTGAAATCAATGAAATCCTTTATCCAATAGTGTTTTATGCAGTAAGCCTGGTGGTTTTATTTGTTGTCCACGTATTGTCTTGTCAAGGGTACATAAATATCAAAAGCGATTCGTAATACCCAATATTTTACACTAGGATAGGCAATAGCCTACTTAAAATAGATCAATTTACTGAGATAACAATTTACTGTGATACTCGTAAGTGAGTGGTTGAATATTGTCGTATTCATCGAAATTTAAGAACGGAGTTCTTGAACTTCGACAAATACAACAATATTCGACCACTCACTTTAGGGGTAGATTAACCCATATCCAATAGTTGTGGAAGTCCAATTTGACTTAAAATAAAATTTTCCTATAAATAAATAGAACTTACCATTCATGAATTAAGCGTATAATGTGAAAATTGACTTGTATCTCGCCATGTCCATAAAGGAGGCAAGCAGGACTGTTGCAGGCCGGCCAGCAGCTCGGCGTGGTACCTCTGCGCGGCCAGCAGGTAGGGCGGCGGCAGTGGCAGCGGGCAGTGCGGTGGCAGCGGCGGTGGCGCAGGGGGCGAGGGGGTCGAGCGCCGCGGTTCCGGCTCCAGCAGCGCGTCGATCGTGAAAGCTCTGCGCGGCCGCGGACCCAGCGGCAGCAACGCTGTCGTGTCCACTGCCTCTGTCGGCTCTGGACTGGGCCTCGAAATGAACGTCGATGCTGGGCTGTACATGCTCGTATTCGGCATCGTCACCGGGGGCGGAGGGGCACCCGCCTGTCGCGCCAGGAACGCTCTATTGAAACTGGCCAATGCCGCTAATTCTGCATTCAAACTGTCCTTCTCTCCCTTGTGCAGCTTGAATCTCTTGCGCCTCCGGAGCAGCGAGCCGTTCTCGAACATGTCGAAGGCCTGCGGGTGCAGCGTCCAGTATGCTCCCTTGCCGGGCCGGTCCGGGCGGCGCGGGACCTTCACGAAGCAGTCGTTGAAGGACAGGTTGTGCCGCAGCGAGTTCTGCCAGCGCTGCGTGTTGCGCCGGTAGTACGGGAAGCGGTCCGTGATGAACCGGTAGATCTCCGACAGCGGCAGCATGCGCTCCGGGGAACTCCAGATCGCCATCGCCGTCAGGGCTATGTAGGAAAAGGGTGGTTTCTGATCACCGTACGACTCACGTGTCGGCCGAGGCATCCTTTTGCACAATACTGTTCTGTTATGTCAAGTTTGTCACCTCCGAAGAAAAAACTTGGGCGACACGTCTCTCACAGCGGAGTGGAAGATAAGGACTGGGTGAGTGAGCGAGACTGCGCGAGCTCGCGGGAGTGGCCGCGCGCTCGGCCCGCCCCGCCGCACCGCCACCAATCGCGTGCCTCTAAGTTTGTTTGTTGTTTTTGTCGGCTCCGGACCCGTTACAGAGGAATTTAAATTGTTATCACGTTTACATTATACAAAATTTATTCGACACCGACAACAGCTTGAGCTTGTTTCGAAATTGCAATGATTAAAGTAGTAGATACTTATTGATGGTGCGGGAGAGAAAGAGAAAGAAATGATATCTAGTGCTGATACCTATCTACTCACACATCAGCTCTGTTAAATAGATAGCAGAGGCTTGATATTATTAAAGACCTATGGTATGATTGGCCAAATCGATGGATTATAGTAAGAGATTACCTATTGACATGATACATAATTAAATCAGTAATTTATTATAGATTACTTTGTGTAAAAAACAAGTATAGCTTCTTACAGACCGAATTCTAACGGATGTTGTTTAAAACATATAGTGGCACCTTTCAATAAATAAATCTGTGTCGATTAATCAGTTTGAATTTGTAAAATGCGCTTACAGTATTTACGGTGATCTCTGAGCAACTCCAGTTTGCAGTCATTATCTAGTTGTATGCGCGGGCGCAGAGCTTTGCACACCGAGCTTCCATCTTAACTCACCAGGCAAATAAAGTTTTACTGAGGTGATTGCTAAAAAGTGCTTCATATACCTATGAGTGCATGTTGTATGCTGACTCGCTGAAACTGAAACTGAAAAACTTAAATTCAATATATTGCTTTTAGTTATTTAGATATAAGTACATGTAAGATAAAAGCTGTAATATATAGGTAGTTAGGTAATTTCAGCACAATGGCCCATTATATTTACTTACCTATAATGACTCCCCCACTCACATTTTATATTTATTGATTTACTAGCTTTTGCCCGCGGCTTCACTCACGTTAGTTTATAATTTGACAATCAATTCGGGTGTATATAAAAATATAATTCAATCATGATTCGAAAGACACGTGGTGCCATCTATATATATTATCATAAGAACGTTATTGTTGTTTTCCTCATGAACAGTACTTTTTTCGGGATGAAAGGCTCTCTATGACGTCCGTTTCTGTACACCTGACAACGTATATGCATAATTTCAGGATGATCAGTTCAGTGGTTAAGGCGTGAAAAGGTAACAAACAAACAAACAAATTTACTTTCGCATTTATCATATTAATAATTAAAGTAAGGATTTAACAGTTTATGTACACACATATAGGGGAGAGTGGGGTAAAGCCGTATATCTAAAGATTTTAGGTTGTAGGTCAATAATTTCAAAACACGAATGTAACAAATCAACTTTAATTACTAGTCAGTCTCATTAGGTACATAATCACATTGACATACTTATGATAATTACGACATAAATCAATAAAAACAAAAAAATACAAAACCTCTTCTCATTCCGGTTTTGCCCCGACCCCTGGACAAAACCGTATACTATATACGATATTGCCCCGGAAATTATCGAGAGGCAATGCAACCCATACACAAGAAATCATCACGTTCTTCTGGGTCATAGCCTGTACAGCCATCATGAGCCCAGCCTTTGCAATCTGTGCATTGCACCCAACCTTCATCCATGCGGCTTGTTCCGTATTCCTCCAGACAATACAGGCAAATGTTTTTATTTGTGGATTTTGCTTTTGTGGCTTTAGTTGGCCGGTTCAAATTAAGTTTAGGCGTTTTCTTTTTATGAGTGTTGGTTATGAACTCTTCTTTGTAAGGAGAGGATGTGATGGCAGCTGTTTTGCCTCTTCTACGATCCGTTTTTCTTTTTCGATCCATGCTTATCTTGGGAACAAGCATTATATCGGCTGGAGACAGAGTTGCATAGACCAGTTTAACAGTAGAAGGACTTAACTGTGCAGAAGAAGTCGATGGCAACGGATCAGCGAGAGGCTTAGAAGAAGTTGATGGTACCGGGTCAACAAGTCGTGCAAAAGAGGTAGATGGAATAGGGTTATCAAGTGACGTGGAAGCAGTCGACGGCATCGGAGCAACATAGGCACCAGCGGAAGTTGAAGGTGTCGGGGCCTGTATCTCCGTAGTTTCAGCCGGAGCAAAATCTGTGTCGTCCTTTTATATTTACGCGGCATCTTTGTAGCATCTGTAATGATAAATTACAAGATTATCTCATATTCATACAACTGGGTCAAAATCGTATAGGGGGCCGGTTTTACCCCGAGCGGTTTTGCCCCAAGACTCCGTTTGTGTAAACATATCACTCACTACTACTTACGCAAATCATTTCGCCGATAAAAACATTGTTAATTACGAGCAAATAAACACACTTTAACTTAGATAATTAGATACTTACCTATAGTACACGTAGATTTGACAATTGTTGCTTGAATTTACACAAAAATAAGATCAAGACCACCGAAAAACAACAAAATGAAATAATTTACTGACGAACGCGCTTGCACCGACAAGTTTCTGTTGACAAATAAGTCTCTTTGGTTGGCACTGCTGACCGGCCGTTCGGCGGGAAATTCGAATTATTCACCGAAATAAACGTGCTGTACTGTTTTACCCCGGTATACGGTTTTGTACAGGTCTCCCCTAAATAGTCAAATAAAAAGGAACAGAAAAATACGCACAAAGATGATGCTTATTTCTAAAGAAATCTTATCCAGTATAAATGCGATAGGAAAGTAGATAAAGATATGTTATGAGAGACAACGTATGTAAGAGTAGAAGAGAAAGCAAACCACATAAAATCAAAAACTATTCACTAATTTAAATATAAACATACAATATTATAGGTACTTAAATACATATATACTTATAAAATAAATTTCACTAAAATGTATATAATTATAATGTAGGATAAAATAATAAATGTAACTATGTCTTTATATTATTATTATTTTTATTTTTTATTGTTGACATGATTTTTGTATAACAGTCTTAATAACTTATTTTTGTTTTAATGTTCTGATGGATTTTTGTTATTTAAAATGTATTACAATATTATTATTGCTCTTTAATTACCTAATTTATTGTTATTATAAGATAATGTTATAATTCATAATATTTCTAAACATTTGCACGTCACATCATGTGGCAAACATGCCTGTACCTAATAATGTTGTTACGATCTTGCATGCATGTATTTTCCTGTATGTATGACACATGTTTAAGCAAATAAATATTATCTTATCTTATGACGAAATGGAAAGATGATCTTTCACTGTTCTTTTAAAAACTGCAACAGTTTGGCAGTCCCTGATGTAAGGTGGAAGTGAATTCCACAAACGAACCGTGTGCACAGAGAAGGAGTAAGAGTAGAAGTCGGTTGAGTGGGAAGGAGATTTAAGGAGATATCTTAGATCGCATCTAAGATATCACCTGCAAGGTGCATCAGAAGGTCGAGCATAGGAAAAGCGTTCCCGCAGATAGGATAGCGTTTTAGGGTTTTGAAGGATGTTAAATAGCAGACACAATATCCGAGAGTTCCTGCGAAGTCGAATGAGTATCTTGCGAAAGTTAGAAACGTGATCATACGATCATGTTCCATCAGTGGTGCATTACGGGCTCGTGATATAGGGTAATTCAGTAGACGTGAACAGAGCATTCATTGCACAAAAAAATGTATCAGATCTGTATATGGAGCAAAATATTTAGAGCATTGTAAGCCATTATGTAAAGCACGCCCGGCCGTGTGGCCTGTGTGGTGCAGGCCTTAAAAAATAGCACCACCCCATTTCCTCCCGTGGGTATCGTAAAAGGCGACTAAGGGATTTACTAGAGAAAGGGCAGCAGCGTTCTCTATGCGTTTTTAACACCATTCTGCGATCGGCAATCCGCCTGCCAAGCGAGGCGATTATTGCAAACCCGCCCAATTGGGCTTATGTCCAGCAGTAAAACACTGAAAATTCTTCCACTTCCTTGCCTTTACATTTTTGAAATTTATGTATTTGTAAAATAGTATCCGCATAGTTCCCACCGTATGAACACATTTCTAAAAGAAGATAACAGCAGAAACCCAAATAAGTTACTTGCACCTAGCCAGAGACTATATTTGTAAATCAGGAATTCCAATTGCATGGCAATCAAAATCTTTAACAATTTACCCCCACGCATCAGAGTGTTGCCCATTAATAAATTCAGGAAAACAATATTTGCTTGGCTTTGGCTTGCTTGCTGACGCTTCCTCTTACAGCAACCTCACCTGCAAAAAACAGCACAAAAACATAGCCGAGAGAAACACTTAAAATACGACCGAGCAGCTGAAGACCTAAGAGCCTTATTCACCCCGTTAGTAATTTCATGCGATGGAGCCTTAGGAACTGAATATAACAGTTCCTCCCGTGGGTATCGTAAAAGGCGACTAAGGGATTTACTAGAGAAAGGGCAGCAGCGTTCTCTATGCGTTTTTAACACCATTCTGCGATCGGCAATCCGCCTGCCAAGCGAGGCGATTATTGCAAACCCGCCCAATTGGGCTTATGTCCAGCAGTAAAACACTGAAAATTCTTCCACTTCCTTGCCTTTACATTTTTGAAATTTATGTATTTGTAAAATAGTATCCGCATAGTTCCCACCGTATGAACACATTTCTAAAAGAAGATAACAGCAGAAACCCAAATAAGTTACTTGCACCTAGCCAGAGACTATATTTGTAAATCAGGAATTCCAATTGCATGGCAATCAAAATCTTTAACAATTTACCCCCACGCATCAGAGTGTTGCCCATTAATAAATTCAGGAAAACAATATTTGCTTGGCTTTGGCTTGCTTGCTGACGCTTCCTCTTACAGCAACCTCACCTGCAAAAAACAGCACAAAAACATAGCCGAGAGAAACACTTAAAATACGACCGAGCAGCTGAAGACCTAAGAGCCTTATTCACCCCGTTAGTAATTTCATGCGATGGAGCCTTAGGAACTGAATATAACAGTTTAAAAAAAAACCGCATCAAAGCCTAATGAGAAATGGGGAAACGCATATTCTCAAATAGTGTACTGGCTGAAAGTAAAAATTCAAATCTCAGTTATAAGAGCAGTTTTAATGAGAGTAAGAAGCACGCGAAAACATGTCAGGGCCTTTCAATGTGAAGATGGAGCAGGAATACTTTTTTGACAGCCTGTTCTAATGAAACAGAAATACTTGTTACTAGGTATGTGTGTGCAATGTATGTAACTCTGTGTTGTTATATTTATCATTCGTTCATAGTGTTAAAAATATTTATTTACAGTAAATATTTGCTTGGCTTTTAGATAACTGTTTCTATTCAATTAACGATTTTTTTTATTGTATATTTTGATATTAGTTTTTATCAATTTATTGACAATGTAATAGCGGATATTGACTTTTATATTTTTTAAGCCTTTGACATTATATAATTAGTAAATTAAGAAATTTAATTCGTAAATTAAAAATTAAAAAATCGTACTAATAAAACTTGACATGAAATAATTACATATTTTAATTTTAAACTAATTTATAATTAAATTAATGGGAGAATTAATTGTACTCTAATTTGAATATTTCTTCACCGACAACAGTAGTATATCGTCATAATCGTAGAACAGTGACGGATCTGAAATTTATGTTGAACAGTTCAACATAAATTTCAGATCCGTCACTGTTCTACGATTATGAAGATATGTGAAACTGTTATTTAATATTAAGATCTTAATTAAATTGGCCAGCCCATCAAGCTACATGAAACTGTCAAATTTCTCCAAATGATTTTAAACTTTAAAATGTTGACGATTAAGTTCAAAATCGAACGAGAACATTTGACAGTTTGTGGTAACTTGTGATGGCCACCATGTATTCAAAAATAAATAAATAATAATAATTATTATTATTATACTTTTTAAGGTTAAAAACAAAACGAATACAGATATTTTGCAAACGCTCAAGTTTATTTAAAAGCTCCTCGGTGGCATCCAAATCACAGACATCAGCGTAGTCTATGGGCTGTATCAGAGTTTGAGCATGGGAGATTTTGGTATTCAAGGTCAAGAAGCTCTGGAGGCATTTTAACGAATGGAACGTGTAATGCACTTTGCGACTGACTTGAGCAACATGGGCAGTTGCCCATAATGCATCCATGCTGCTTAGTTGGCAGTAAGAGTCCATGGTCACCCTCAGGTTTTTAACCGTATATAAGTACCTATATATAAAATTTTCTTATAAGAAAAATCAGAAGCAATTCAAGTGACCAGTCCCTCTAAGTGGATGGAGGGCTAGTCAGTCCCGCATCGCTAAGATCTCTGCCATGGCTCGGAGCGGCTAAAATACCGGGGTTCCATAATACCGGAGTAGCTACGGGGTTCGAAACGAAGTGTTCAGGTGTGAATGATGACGCGTAACTTGTATAAATTAACTAAAGACCTATACTTAGGTGCTGTGTCATCGAACGTAATCTGCCTACTTCACTGTGTGTAGAATCTAATCTTAGGAATGGTAATCTCTTTATCTTGCTTTTTCTGTGAAACTTAAAAACAATATCTAAAGTAAAATAATAATAATAGTAGTAATTGTGTATTGACCCGTATTGCTCGAATTTATAACACAGATTTCTCTCAAGTGGATATTTAACTGTAATAAACCTACATTCAAAAAACAAATTGTGAAAACCATAAACGAAGGCAAGTGACAGACTACCAAGCTCTTAATATTCAAAATTTTATTTTTCTTAATAATCAACCATTTTTTTTCTCTTTAAAATTTAAACTTAACTATTTGTAATACACCTAAAAATTTAAGCTATTGAATTTAAATATCTCAGTAGTCCGTTCGCATGTTTTATTACTTATCCTAGTTAAACAGGGAAACCTATTATTAGCCATACAATCTGTAATTATACATACTTTGTAATATACTATATATGTATTGCTGTTGGTTGCCTAAATAAATAAATAAATAAAAGTTTGTACATATATTCTGATTGTTAGAGATGAACGAAGTTCGAATCAGATTGATAGACTGAGTTGAGATCACTTATTTTAGGTAACAATGTAACTCGTTCACACACACACAAACACAAACTGAGATGTCGAAAAAGACTGCAGTAGGTACTCATGAGCTTAAATGAAAATCTTTGAAAATTGACATGGCTAATTTTCATAATGCGTTAAAAGGTTTTCAATGTTAACCGTCAAATAAGTGTATGTATATTATATACTGAATAGGTTCAGATAGAGTATTCTTTATTGTACATCACCAAAAAGACAAACAAGATTTTAAAAAATCAGCATCAACCGGTAATGAGCTAATAATGTAGGTATTATAATGCCATCTTTTAAAATACAACTATCTTCCTAATATGGATATCGATCAATTAAAATTTGAGTCAATATTATGATGGTATCGAATGGTAATTGGCATCGAAATTTCGATGCCAATTGTAGACCAGTATATTTTACTAAATAGTTCGTAAATAACATATTTAGGTACACGAAGAGAAAAATTGACTAAAACATGGTAAATTGATTTATATATTTACCCCATCACATAATATGGACATATGGTGGTAAATATGTTACTGTGGTTAAATCCCTTAGACCACGTTTGGAACGAACAGCAACAATGTAGTCGGAATATGTAATAACTGGAGTAGTTAAAATGAAGTCGTCTGTATGTTAATTGCAGAAGTTAATGCGCGCTTTTTATGACTGTTTGCGATACTCCGATTCCATGCTTAATGAGAGGTTAATGAATCATCAAACGTAACGGGCTTTTAAAGGTGTATGAAAATATAAGGACGATTGATTCCTATGCTTATTTTTTCCTTGATTGTAAAGTTATCGAAACATTAAAAATCTTGAAACCAAGTAACATGTTTGTAAACAAATATGCAACTTGATTAAAAAGTGTAATATATTTTCCACTAGGTAGGTACTTATTTATGTGGTAAACTAGATCCACTCACGTGCAATTTTTTCATTTTGTTGTAATCTGGTCTCGAGAATCACGTCATTTGTAAGTAAGGCACTGCCTTTCATCTCGCCGCCGATAGATGTAATAGAGGCGTACATCGTTCCATCGATCTGCAGGCTAACCACGTCTCGCCAAATTGTCGGCGTCTTCGCAAATAGCTCCATTAAATTCAATCGGTCGCAGCAACAAGACAGAAGCGTCACTTACGCGTCTTCTATATAATTTAGAGGTATTAACGTAACACATAAGGTACAGCACCGCAAGGTGAATCCTGGTGCTTTGTATTCCAAATATGTCTGTCTGTTATGGAAAGGAACGCGTCGTGCTCAGGCAGAAACGTTAAGCAGTCATAAAATCTAAAATGGCCTCTTTGGTAACAATAACCCGACCCCGAAACGAATTCAGTTTATTAATGTAAGCTTGCGTATAATTATAGCACGAACGTCTTTAGGCATACATAAACATTATAATGGTTTAATCACTATAGCATTTTGCGGCATTACGATTTTACAACACTGATATTTTATTATGGTTGCGTCGATCCGTCCGTTTGCTTACTCTACCTTTGAAACGCGTCTGAGAATTGTAAATCGACGGTATGAAAACTATGAATACATACTTTCTGATGATTGAACAGCTGTAACCAAATCAGCCTATCGCAGTCCACTGCTGAACATAGGCCTCTCCCAGACTACGCCACAAACACTCTGTCCTCTGCCTTCCGCAGCCAGTCTGTCCCAGTCACCTTTTAAAGTTCGTCAGTTCATCTAGCTGGGAGGCGTCCCACACTATGCTTACGAGTACCGATACGTGGTCTCCACTCTAGAACTCGTCTGCTCTATTGGCCATCGGTCCTTCGACAAAAAGGCCAGCCCACTGCCACTTCAGAAACTCCGAGCACAGCCCGTACCATAGCGCGCTGTGCGACCTTAATTAAATTTGTGGACCAGCCCGACTATCAGTGTCCACGTTTCGGCGCCGTACGTCATAACGGGCAGGACGCACTGGTTGAAGACCTTTGTCTTCAAACATTGCGGGATAGGCGACGAAAAGACTTGACGGAGTTTTCCAAACGCTGCCCAGCCCAATCGGATCCTCCTGTCGGCTTCTTTCTCAAAGTTGTGTCTACCGAGCTGGATTACTTGCCCTAGGTAGACATACTCCTTCACAACTTCGAGAAGCGACCCTTCGATGTGGATGGGACTCGGCAGGACATGACTTTTGTCTTAACCCGCCAAGAGGCTCCATTTAAGTTGTGCAGCATCTGGTCTAACTGTTCCAATGTCTCTACCATTATGACGATGTCATCGGCAAAGCGAAGGTGTGAGATGTACTCGCCTTTTATGTGATTCCCTGTCCAGTCCAGTCCAGCATCCTTAAGACGTCTTCCAACACATTGGTGAAAAGTTTCAGGTATATCACATAGCAGTCATAGCTGTCTCACCCCTCAGAGCAGTTGGATGGGGCTGCACAGCTGCACGACTGAACAGCTATAATTTAAGTAATTAATTACATAGACACGAAATGTTAATTGTCCTTTAAATGGTGTTGCCTTAGTAACTAAATTTCTAGAATTTACATTTTTAAGCATTTGTTTATGACAATGAAAACCTTATGAAATATATCCTGGCAAATAATAAGCACCAAATAATAACAGAATTATTGCGCATAATATTTCACACAGAAATTACAATAAAACGACATGTTCGGTTATAAATCATTCAGTAAAAAGTTTATAAGAGTTGAGTTACAAACAGTGCAGGGGTTAGACACAATTGCAATTGCATTGTTCTGTCTTTTAGTCACGGCGACGTGATTTTACAGACATGATACGACAAACTATACAATTAAATACTTATTTTAAAATGATTCTACACAATGAAATAATTAATAACTGTATCATTGCGGTTTAAATTCAATTACAATCCTTTTATACCGGCTAGACCCTAAAGATCTTCCTTGTTCGCATTTTATGTATAGGGGAATTGGAAAATAAGTTGATCGTTGCCATTGATATATTAAAAGGAGGAAGATATGTTACGCGCTAACATCGCAATCAGTAAACCTGGGCTCGGCGCACGATTACATGCACCAAAACTCACACATCTGTGATCAGTGTGATCACAGTCACAAACCTACAGTTATCGATAGACAAGAACAGAGTTATGAGACGTCGCTGTCGTGCGAGCGAAATCGCGTTAGCTGCCGAATGTTTACGATTATGAATGACATTGCATGTGGCAGAACAAACATGGCGAATAAACGTTAAATATTATTATAACTTTCAACAAATTAGCATTTTTGGCTATACTTACGAGTGGTAAGTAATCCCGTGTGTCTTATTTTTCTTTCTTGTATTATTAAAACACTGTTTAGCTGCACAAGAAGTCATTTTGATACGTATTTATCACACAAAAAAACTGTAATTATGGAGCTGTTTGATCAACGATATCCCGTGCGCGACTGAGTGCCAACTAGGGGCAATCTCTCACTTTGATAGGACCAGGCGCTGTTACTAAGTCCCGTATCTACGCTTTTAATACATCAATGATCGTTGCTACTACAGAAAACAAGGAGGTTGCTAGCAAGGAGGTTGGAAGGTTGCAAGTGAGAATTGACAGTTTCTTAGTCACCGTTTAAGTTTCTTATAATGCTGGGTACAGATTGATAAAACCTTACATGAAATGAACCTTACACGTTGAAACAAATTCGCCTAAATGTTACATTTCATGTTACTTCTTTGGCACACCAAATGTTTAAGTTACATATGTGTGTAACTTAATCAGATAATAACGACCTTACAAACAAATCGTCTTGTTTATAAATGTGTGTTTAATTTAAACAAAACCGTAATTATATTAAACTATTTTTCAAAACAATGTGCTATTTTGTTTAAAAGGTGTAATTCCAGTGGGAAATTTACATTGATGTCATATTGTATTCCATCGAATGCGATTATGTAGGAAACAATGTGTAGTAAAATCGATATTGGCATATGGTGTTCTACATGACTCACGCAAAATACACTCATCGGTACTAATATTATAGCGAGACGAAACATGGTGATTTCGTTCCCAGGGTCTAAGTAAAACAACTACGAAAACCCATTTAAATTCGTTCAGCAGTTTTGAGTGATGTGCGAACAAACAAAGGAATTGACGAATACAAAACGAATCGATATCAGTTTTACTTCCATATCTAACTTGTTAATAAGATACATATATACACGTGTATCCATACTTAATATTATAAATGTGAAAGTAACTCTGTCTGTCTGTATTTTACGTTTTCACGCCTAAACCGCTGAACCGATCGTCATGTTTGGCAGAGATATAGCCTGGGATATGGAGAAGGACATAGGCTACATTTTTACGCGATAACCGACATCCACGCGAGCAGAGCCGCGGGTAAAAGCTAGTAGATATATATTTACTACTCTTATAAGTAGTAATAAGTTTTTTTGGAAAACAATTTATATAATTGTTGTAATGGGACTTACCTACGTTGAAGGGCTACGAAGAAAGCAAAGAAAAAGATTATATGGGTTAATGCGCTATGCGGTATCAATATTGCTGATAACCGACTTTGGGAAAATTCTTACTGAAGTGGTTAGGTTAGATTATTTCGTGTACAACGCCTATGTGTCTGATATTTCTGCGATAATGATGATTATCTGTTTTAACATTTCAAACATTTACACAAAAAGTAGAAACGATATGGTTATTATCTCAGCGATCGCTGTCACCTGTTGCAATATCCCATGGAGTCAATCATAGCACCTCGCTCACTAGGATCTCCTAATGATGATCCTTTGTGGCGGTCGCCGCCTGGACACACGGCGAAAAAAATTAAACACCTCCACCTTGTTATTAAGTGTGAATTCTACAAATTGTTCACAAATATTTGCGTCTACCTGGGCTTTTTACCAACATTTGTTACATTTGCTGTGACCGAATCAGGGAAGTCATAAAAGCTCTATATGATTAAGCACGGTGAATTAAGGATGGTGCTTTAATACGTATCGGATCTAACACGAATTTTTTAAATTGTTGTGTTGGTGATATTCAGGAATACCAAAGTTAACTGCTTGGTTCTTGGGTCATTACAGAATCAAGCTAATGTTTTTATTTTTTTAACAGAATACATCTCTTGAGTTGATCTAAAAATAACGAAATATGTATATAATTTGAACTTGTAAGCTTTTAAATGTTTATTTTAGGGAAGAGCGCTGTTGTCTTGAGATACAGATATTTATTTATCTACTTCAGACACACATGTCTTGTCGAAGTTCTGTTAGTATAAGCTCATTTAGAATTTTTATTTTTATTGAATAGTTGAATTTGAAATAAATTATTATTTTAATTATGTCTAGTTCTGTGGAGCCTTTGGCAATTGAAAAGTATAGATTCAAATCTTGTACTAAAAATAATCTATTCAGCACTGGTGGTCAATCAATTTTAGAAAATTCGTTAAAGATACTAATGTCAAATGTGTTTATATGCAACATGAATACGAATGCCTTTATCTATAGTTCTTGGTAATTTCTTATCTCGTAAATAGCCGTCTTGGCTCGAACACTCATCTGACTGTTTAGCAGGTTATTTTCTAATACTCGTATAACGTCCTTTTTATTGAGTGTAAATAATTGAGTTTGTATCAACGCCGCGCCGCCATCTGCTCGCTGGAGTTTTAACACTCCTTTTCGGATTTCCCACTTAACTTTAATGTACCCATAAAATTTTACGTTTTTAGAGTTCACAAACAAAATTGCTCCTTATTTTGTTTGATCAAAATTGAGAATCGCTCGCGACTTCTAATTGTATATCACTTCGTCGGGATTTAAAGGAACTTTATTCTGGTTAGTATTTAGTGTAACACGACATTAATCCTTAAACGCCCCACTGCTTGGACACAATTTTATTTGGTTTGTGTCGGGTATCATTTCATGTGCTGCCTCGTGAGTTCGGTTATTACAATATTTGTTGTTGAAGGTTATTTATTTGACTAGTTGTCAGGGCTTACGTCGTCGGCTCCGACTGTTGTCGAGACGGTGGCATTGATCTCATTGCCATGCTATTGAGATTATAAATCTCACGCATACTATTCAGTTAGCGTCTCTGTTGGATTACGTGTTCCTAAATAAGGATTCGGGTTGTCTGTTTGTCTTTTCAGATTTGAGTGCGTTTTGTTCACAACGCGAATGATTGCGACTCCGCACAAAGCTTTGAATATATTGCTGTCTCCGAGCAAGTTGTCCGATCCAATATTCATTACCCGCGCTCTATATACAGATATCCAATATAGATTAAGGTAATTTATTCTTCATTCACATGTGTATTTTAAGGTTTTACGCATTTTATACCAACAAGCGATACGTTTTATTGCCCGCTTGTATTGGCGCGGGGAATAATGGAATCCTTTTGAGTTCATATTTACGATTCAATGCAAGGTCATTTTGCATTAAAATATTTTGAGATCCATATGATTTATAAAGGTTTGTTATTTATTGAGTTTCCAATAAATCATCGGATATAGAACTTGTGCGTTTTCAGTAGCCCTCAGTCGTTCCATTTGTGAGTAAATATATCTTGTTTGAATCTGTTCAGTACTGTATTCTTTGCGTTTGTGGTCAATATATCAACAGTCACATAATGGACGCAATCTGGTCGTTGATTATTAAACGGACGGACACAATGGCCTGATAATCGGTCCAATCGGCCCCGGGGCGACTAACATTATTATTTGATATTGTTGTAGGTACCTTTTGGAATTCAGTCCTACTGGCAGACCAGCGCCACATGGTGCTGTCGCTTGAGGCCACGCAACTTTTATACTCACCGCAAAATTAATTTAATATTCTATCACTCAAATGATGCAACCATGGCGGATGTAAATACATAATGTACGTTCAGGAAGTTTATGTAAGAACTATACAAAAGTTGGGTCACCTCATACTTAGTGAAGGAGCAAGGAATTACAAGGAATAATTATTATGATATAATTTACCTGAATTTAACAAGTTATTTTAAGACATGGTTATGTATTTTATTTAGTGTTGCTTTGAAATGTGTAAACAGCCGTGTACCGTAAGTGCTTGGTAGAGTCGGATACGGCGCGGTCACAACAAGGGCGCTGGGCGAGCGATATCTAGATCTACAGATTGTTACATTACGCTACACAAAAGTGCGATAATCTCCTAAAAGGTGTTCGTAGTGTTGTAGATAATTAATATTTAGAGCCGGGCGGCGCCCCGCGGCGCGCGCGCACCTCGCCGCTTTGTGCCGCGCCGCCGACACCCGCATTTGTCATGTTAGCGCGCACCAAGGTGTGAATGACTTTTTTCTAACTATTATTAATGACAATGATAGAAAATATTGTTTTTTGTTGCAACAGTGTTGATTGTTGTCAATTAGTTTTTTGTTGCATCACGGACTTTTGATTATGAGCGTGGCCGATCGATTCAATCTGATTTGAATTGAATGTTTGGATTAAAATATGGCGAGCTTCATTAAAGCTTTTGATATGATTGAATACCGACGCTTTTGTATCGAAACTGTTAGACAATGGGTTAAACATATCGAGAACCTTTTGAAGTGGTGAGAAGGAGAACGATTTACTTTAATGGATTTTGGTGACATTACAGAATTATTCTTGGTGGCTAATAGACTTGCATAAACCAATGTCACTTTTGCCACTCTTTTTTTTTTTCTTCACAAAGCGCATTATTTCCAACAGGGTCGGTTACTTGTTTTGTTACTTAAAAAATGAGCTAAATCACGGAGCCGAGAAAAGCTCTCAGCCCTCGCGTCTCCCCTCGCTCTCTGAACAATGAATAATAAGCAGCAACATCATCTATCCATTTTCCTTTTCACCCTAACAATAACAAGGACGCTAAAAGAATGGAAACAATCGAAATTTAAATATTTCAAGAAAAATACGTTTCTTTTAGAGAAAATATTGGTGGAAGTGAGTTGTAATGTACTAGGGGACGATGCTGCCGGAGTATTGGCATGCCATGCACTCGTTTGAGATCGCTCTGAGCGCCTATTCATTATGCATCCTGTTGATATACTTTTATATTTACTTGCAAGATTATACATTTAGTTAGTATTATGAACGAGCCCGGTTATTAAGGCGTATAAACTACTTTATGACTTCATTGTCAACGTTGTAGGGTAGCCTTACTACTGAGAAGATAGTGGTTCGAGCTCTGTGCGATAGTATGTCTGCTTTACAATGTCCTGGCATACTCACTATACAATATATCATTAATCTAAGGAAGAGTCAAATGAAGGATTATTAATCTTATAATTGACCTAATCTTCCTCGGCAAGCGCTACTGCTAGCATGATCCTGGGTTCTATTCCCGGATCGGGCAAAGTGTTATTGGGTTTTCCATTAGGAATTTTTCAGTAGCAGCTCGGAGTCTTGATTTGTACCCGGTTGATGGCAATTGGCTCGCCCCCTATTACATGGGACTTAGACATAACTGCCGAAATGTGGGTGTTCCTATTATGGGTACTCCTCTGCCTAACCTTTCAGGGAAACAAGGCGTGATGTTATTTGTTATGTAATTGCCCTAAACGACGTGTATAAAATGACCAAGAGCTGGTTTTCCAAAGGTTTTGAAATCAAACGTTACTCCAGCTGCTATTGCTGTATAGATTCCATAATAAATCAACATGTCGTGATTATATTCTGGAGCGTTTTAGAACAATAGCTATTATATTCAAAACAAATGGATTCTTTTGTGCCATAACCGTAAAGCATTGCTTCCGGCTAGTAGAGGCGATTTGATATAATTCTGACACGTTAACCCAATTTAGAAACGATAATAAATAATAATAGGTGGTGTTTTTGTAATTAAATACTCTGTGTTCATGTTTTTGAATTGAATTTATCGCCTGTGTGTTTATAAAGTGCCTTGCCGTAGTTGCTATCTTTGTTAAGCTTATAATAAAACAGATGTTACTCAGTTCAGTACCTACAAAAATACAGAAAATAAAACCAGCCAGATACTAACAGTATAGCCAAAAAGATTATACTACAACATTATAACTATAAAATACGAAATAACTTTTTCCCCAACCTAATAAATACTTAATGTCTTCATAAGAAAAATTGCCGCGTATGGAAATAATTTTAAATATTATAATGATGAACGATAATAATATTTGTTTGGATTTGGAGTTGTGAAGTGGATTTAATAGAAGGTGTAACATTATTGTATAGGTATACCTACACCTCTGCGCAACCCTTCGGGGCGTACACGCGTAATGTTATGTTTTCATCATCATCATCATCATTTCAGCCGAAAAACGTCCACTGCTGGACATAGGCCTTCCCCAATTGGAGAGGATTTGGATTTTTATGTTTTAACAAGGCAAAAACAAATAAAAGAAATGAAATATAATTATTCGTCGTTCTAAACCCTATAAATCCTGGCAGACACTATACTGAACACAATAGTGATAGCAATTTGAAACAAAAACGCATCGTCGGAGTGTGTACCATGGTCCATGAGTAAGCGTGGCTGGAAGCGTCCAGCAGAGGCGTTGGTACTATTACCGTGTGGTTTAGAGATAACATCTCCCGACAAACTCGATTAGCGGCTCCACTGACTCTCACAGGGCGCGGTGCAAGTCACAAGCGATTGAACAACTAACATTTTTTTTTTAAAGATCTTATTCTTTTCCTTGGTTTGAAATATTTTAAGTGTGTCACGAAACTGTCATATACGTTCAAAATAACCAATTTAAAGGGCTACTACTTAAGCAAGAAAGTGGCATCAATAATGCGCAGAGTGAGGGGGAGCAGCAATAGAATTCTGAAGGTTTTTTCACAGATACCTTAGAAGGGCGTACAATGGTTTATCAAGCTACATGTCAGACATGACATGTAGCTTGATGCGGATGCTGTGTTTTTGTTTTGTTTTTGTACTTTTGTGTGTTACTACTAACATAGTTTTTAAGTGTTTTTGGTAATACTAACACGATATGGGCCTTCGATGCCTGAGAATAAACGATTTTTTTTAAGGGCCCGATCACATGTAGGTACTCCTACCATAACCACACCACATCGCAACAACAAAATTTGGTCAAGCAGTGGTTACGTGTGAATAGTGTCGCTGTAGCTTCTTGGAGTTGCGTTGTGGTAACTACAAAACCAAATCAAATAGTCGACGCAACGTTGTGTTTGCGATGGAGCCGGCCGCTAGAGTGCGGTCTCGCTGGTGGTAAAATTGTGACTGCGACGTGGTCTTGATGAGGACGGTATTGCCCACACGGTTGATTTTGACGGCTAAATGTGGTCCGTGTGAATAATAGTTATTTTTTTTTTTATAAAATATAATATTATTAATAAATATTAATATTAATCATCATCAGCCTATAGCAGTCCACTGCTGGACATAGGCCTCTCCAATTGCACGCCATTCAGCTCGATTCTCGGCAACTCTCATCCAGCTGCTACCAGCCACCCTGCGAAGATCGTCGCTCCACCTAGCCTGAGGGCGTCCTACCTTACGTTTGCCAATTCGCGGTCTCCACTCAAGAACACGTCTACCCCAACGGTCATCGGTTCTACGGCTAATATGAATAATATTATTATTTATTTATTTCAGACTATATACACATACAAGTACACACAATCTATATGGTATTAGTAACAATGACTTAAAAACTATGTTAGTAATACTTAAAAACAACTAAAAATTACATGGCCCAACACACGTTGGCACGTGCCTCCGTAACCAGTGCCTTATGAAGGGACTGTCCACCTTGTCTAATAATGTTTTTAGGATGCTGTTGGAGCTTCCGCGCAACCTACCCATTATTGACGCTGATCTCTTACTCATAAGGGCATGAAAATCGTCAACACGGGCTTCCGCGAACATCTGCGAAGCACTGCAGTAGCGCGGAAGTCCCATCAACATCCTAAATCCATTATTATATTGTACGCGCAGGACGTTGTAGGCTCTTTGCGTATATTTTACCCACAAGCTGCACGTGTAGAAGGTCTGACAGTATGCCTTGAAAAGCGATACTTTAACACCCTTACTACAACGCGCAAACCTGCGGGCTACCATATTACATCGAACCGCCAACGCCCTTCGCTCCCTCTCTATATCAGCATCGTCAGATAAGTCCTCAGTGACTATATGCCCTAAGTATTTAAACTGTGTGTCTCTCTGTAGTGGCTCTGTGGTGTATAATAATATTAATAATATTACCTAATATTTTTGTTTAACACGGACCATATCTTCATAAAAAAGAACGCCCGTCCACGTGTTGTCGTTGTGGTGTGATTGTGGTACGTGTGATAGGGCCCTTAGTGCTAGCAGTTGTAGCCTAGTTAGTCACACTTCATTGATGATTCAGCATATTTTACTATGATTTTTATCGTGCGATTCAACGTTGTTTAACAGATTAAATGTCCAACATGACAAAAAGCACAATCCTAATACAAGCTTTTTATTATCTTACTTCGTTCGTATATATATTTCCAATTATAAAATAGTAATACATTTATATTGAGATCTCTTATTTCATTTTCTTAATTATCTACATAATAAATACTTATAGTCGACAGCGATTTGTTTTTAGTCAACTTAACAATTTTATTATTTGGACCACACTATATAGCATACATGACTTATCAGTCCATATCAACTTTTCATAATGAGTATTGAACATCAACCAGCTCATACAAAACGATCGACAGATAAAATAAACCAATGCAAAATCAACAAAACTGGGCCTCAAGTCTGCTATTACAATAGTGTCAGAAAGGTTTTTCATTGTGAGTTTTTGACAGATTTGCCATAAAAACACTGTCAAATGTCACAATGGCGAGACCATTCAGACACTATTGTAATAACAGACTTGAGGCCCTGTTATCTTTCGTTTATGTTTGCAAATGCTACGGCGTAGCACACTGCTACGCGCTACGACGAATTTAAATTTGAGAAGTTGAAGATAATTTCGAAGTCATAATGTTAACTAAGTCGAAGTTAATTACTTTGGTTCTCTCAAACAAGGCTTTGGCGGTAACGCGGCTGGCTCATAATTCATCGTGGCGCGCATCCTCCTCGGTAATATGGTACGCGTAGACGCGCCGGCGCAACACGAGCGAGACGCCGCTACGTGCCAGCGAGAGACAACACCACTTCGGCTCACATAATACCCAATGTTTATAGCCTGAGAACTTCCTTTTAATTTTTTTGGGAGCACTATTTCAAATATTGTTTTAATTGATTGCTGGCAGACCATTTGGCGGCGCGGCGGCGCGGGATGAGCGCTAATTACAGGGGTTAACTCGGTTTTATATTATCTTCGATTTAAAAAGACAGTTTAGGTACGGTACTTTACCAACAACTGTAATTTACTAAAACTTATCATGTTGATTCTTGTCGGACCGTTTGTTCTACACGAGTCTTTATAGAAATAATTAGAGGTTGGTCGAGTAGCAGAGGTACTATTATTCTTGTTCGTTTGGCTCGCTTGAGTGACTTTAATAGCTATGTGACAATGGCTAAGGGTCTGGTGACACAAACAATAGGCCAGACAATGTTTGCTAAATACGCGGTTCGCGATGTAAAAATAGCGATAAACAGTAATTGGCGGCAGTAAAGCCGCAAGAAGCGGCACCCGCATTGTAAGTGCGCGCGCGCCGGCCCACCCGCCATTGTCAGACACAAGCCCGCCACTATAAATTTTACTTCAACTCCACATTTGCATATCAACGATAATTTTATCAGTTTTCGTGGTCACGTCATGTCCGTTACTTCATTAATTGTTCATTCTCTGTTTGAGCTTCAACAATTGACATCAGTTTTAAAATGGATACTTATGAAAGCTGTAGGAATCGTCATTGTAATAATTTCCTATAAACAAAAGCTAGGCAAGTTAATGTTTCTAAGAAATGGTTGCGGTGTACGTTTTTATTGTTTCTCTGAACTACCACGTGGGTCACGGTCGCCCGCTAAGATTTCCTCACATTTTCATAACGGTCGATACCTACTTTTTTTGACGTGACAACGTCTAATAAATCGATGAACGCCGGCTGCATGCACGAAAAAGGATGACTCTTTGTCCCATTACGCTCATTGTCCCGTTACGCCCATTGTCCCGTTACGCTCATTGTACGCTTACGCCGCATCAATGTTTTGTTATGAAGTTGTCACGTTAAACTATCGTCCGTAAACCAACTTTACAGACTACCAATTTTTTTTTTAATATTAATTTTTTAGAAGGTTTGATCAAACATGATCATGCCACCCTCATAGGCCTCACAAAGATTGACTTATCTACGCTTACTGGCTAATTTAACTAAATTATACATTGTCTTAGCCTCATCTGACAGAGGACGGGCCAGAATCAAGTTATACATGCCCATTTCCCGCAGATCCACATCATATTTGAGCCTTAAGCTGACCCTCTCAACCTCGTTCCGGGCACATTCGGCCAACTCATGGTAAACATCCTCAACCACCTGATACCTACTTACTGGAAAGTTTCTTCAACTAGGCTATCTACGTACAATATTGATTGCTTCATTATTTTAGTAAATTGCATAAAGGGAAACGGAAGGACTAAAAATGATCTTGGGAAAAAGCGACAAAAAGCAACTATAAAACATTTATAGGGGAACGTATTGCAATATCTTGAATTAAAAGAACTAACGTAAAATATGCTACGTTCAAAATCTCTAAAATCTAAATACGTAATGATTGTTTCACTTATATTCAAAATACCGAAAGCTTAAAATGTCAAATGGTTGCAATATCTAAAATTAAAAGAACTAACGTAAAATAATCTACGTTCAAAATCCCTAAAATCTAAATACCTAATGATTGTTTCACTTTCAAAATACCGAAAGCTTAAAATGTCAAATGGATATGTTACTGAAGTTCATAAAGCTAAAACTTGAAATTCCTATGTACAAAGTTCCTTAAATTGGTTTATCTCACCGTTAATTGACTGAAAAATACCGATCTAAGATCGACATTTATTTATTATGTAGGTATGTCACAAGGTAATTTGATAATAATTCAAAACTAACGAAACCCCGGATAATTAGAAAATGGTGAAATAAAATTCTGCGAGCAACTTGGAAGTAGCGTTCGCCGGCCGCTGCTTCGGCACCGCTCGCTTCACTCGCTCGGCTCACGCACGGTTGGTCACAGTTCTAACCTAACCTAACCTATTTCACCCAGTTCAAAATGATGAATCATACAATCTGTCTGCGACTAGATAATTAGACAATAGTGAAAATATTTCTCCGGCAAATTGTAGGTATGATTCGTCATTTTGAACTGGGTGAAATAGGTTAGGTTAGGTTAGAACTGTGACCAACCACACGTGAGCCGAGCGAGCGTAGTGAGCGGTGCCGCGGCAGCGGCCGGCTAACGCTACTTCCTAGTTGTTCGTGGGTTGACCTACATTTTTTCCACTGTATTTTGAACATTTGGGATTTCAAATGTTGGTGTATCAAACTTAGGTGTAATAACTGTTAACTGGTAAACATTAGATATTTAGTCCAATCGGTATTTTAAACTTAGGTAATTCGTAGGTATGTGTTAGTTGCTTAGGTATTTAAAAATATTAGGTATTTCGATTTTAGGGATTTTGAACGTAGGCTATTTTACGTTAGTTCTTTCAATTTTAGATATTACAATACGTACCCATCTATAGGCACGCCTTGGCAGTAAAACCGACTAATATGCCGTGATGGCAAACGGCATGACGCTCTCTTATCGGGTGATGCCCCGTCATGTCAGAAAGATATATTTCTTTTTACCTCCGTATTTATTTATCGGTTTTCTTTTATTATTTTTTATTCTTTCAATAACCATCACTTTCCGTGACGGCCCACTTTATATTCATACATTTTTCAGGATTATGCCTACCTTTTATTTTTTTTTATCCACAACGGGGTAGCTCTTAGCTTTCATCTCACCTGATGGTAAGTGATGATAAGGCTGAAGATGGAAGTGAGCTTCACCCGAAATCCTCAACCACAGAGGAACTGGATATCTTCCCTCTAACTGCCGAAACACAACATTGTTGTTATGGCGACAAACTTAGATAAGATGGTGGTAGCTAGCCAGTCGGACTTAGAACAAGCCAAACCAAGCAGAAAATTTTGCCCCCACTGGTAATCGAAGCGACCTCTGGGTCTGAGACAGGTGGTTTAACCACTAGAATGCAGAGGCGGTAAAAAAATAACTACACGTAACACCAAACCACCAAACGGTGTTTGAAGTTGTTTCATTGTCAGCAGGGCGGCATATCATACTTCACCAAGCCTTTTCTAGTCTCGTAATTTGCCACCGTCTCCTCGTTATTACCCGACTGCGCCGGAAGGAGGGTTGTTTTTTTCGAGAGTATGTAAGTATGTATGTATGTATAATTGTTTGGCACGCTCTGCGGCCTGAACGGCTCGATGGATTTTAGCTTGAGAGGTGTCGTTACATTCGTATTTACTGTGAGAGTGACACTGGGTATGTCAAATTAAAATAAAAAACAAAATGGCGGATTTTTGGCGTCAAATTCAAATGTTTGGCACGCTCTGCAGCCTGAACGGCTCGATGGATTTAAGCTTCAAAGGTATCGTTAGATTCGTATTAATTGTGGGAATGACATCGGCTATATTGCAATTAGGCTATTATTGAATCTCCAAATACAAAAAAAGGGAGGGGAAGGTTTAAAAAAAATTACTTCAAAATTGGTATCAAATAAAAGCTAGTAATATATATATATATATATATATACAGGGTGGAAAAAAAGACCGTGGTTGGAGGAAAAGTACCCTTAATATTGATGATGGCAAATTTTATTGAAAAGAAACATTCCTTTATTTTAAAAAATAATTAAAACTGCATTTAAACATTTTCGAAAAATCACCTGCTTGAGCCGGGAATAGAACCGGTGAAATGTGAAAAAAAAAACAGCCTGTATTTTATGATACCAACCGAAAGAGTGATTCATAAGGATCAATTCCTTTGAAATAACATATATACATATATATATATACTAATAAAACTAAAAAGCTTGAAGTAAAACAAATTATTTTGGTATGGCAGGCGGGGACAAACAAAAGTTACATTATATTTCATTCTATTGGTTTGTCCCTACCGGCCATACCAAAATTCTATAGATAATAATTATAATAATTATAATAATTCTATAGATATGCTTGTTTTTCTGTTTTCAGTTATGTTTTTGCAGTCGGGTTTTTTGTTTGTTTAAATAATTTGTTTTTTTAACCTCTTAGGTTGAATTGATCTGTGTACTGTAGTGGTCACTCTGTAGCGAGAATGTGAAATGTACGAGTTTATAGGTACACGAAACAATAACGCTCATTCCTTGCCAATATTCTAATTAACCGAAAACAATACAATTTGTTGCCTATTCAGCCTAACATCACATCGCATAGAGCCTTCCATTGAGCAATAAAATATAATAGTCGAGTCTAAGCGTGCGCGGTGAAAGTTTATTGAAAACAAACGAGCGTCGCTCACACGAGGTGGTCCATCGTTAATCTTTTATCTAACGCGGTATGTGCTCTTTGCGGCAATGTCACGGACGTCGGCCGTGCCGAATCAAAAGCGTTTTCATCGACACACCTCCAACCATTCTCCCCAGAAGGTATAGTACGACAAACTGACACCGTTTGAATTTGAATGTTCCTTCGATGTACTAACATGGACATCCGAATCGGTTGTAATTGCAATCATGTCATTAATCTTTTATATAGATTATTTTCTATTTTCTATTTTGTGAATGTTAGAACGTTGTAGGCCTAGTAGAGTGTAGTTTTGTTAGCACTTTTCTATTTTGTTAAGTACCTGGTAATTTTTTAAAAGCCTACACTGTCCTCCCATACCTATTAACACTGTTATTTGATAATATTGTAAAGCCAATTATTTTTAAAAGAGTAACCGTGGAGTTTCTTGCCGGCTCTTCTCCATAGGAAACGACTAATTGGAACCGTGCACCTAGCTTCTGACGTTTCATAAGTGCCCATGTAGGTTTATGTGAAATAAAATATTTTGATTTTGATTTTGACCACCATAAGGACTATTCTTGCTTGCAGCGCTTGGCCGCTATAGTAATGCTAACCTACGCTCATCAACCAATAGCATCGCAGCATCAGATTTTTGCTGAGCCCCTTGCTTTTGTTAATGATAAAAAAGACCGTTAAAAATGAAGAGACCGTGATCATTGTAACAGAGCCTGAGAAGTTTATTTAAACCAATGTTTTTTTTTTATTGCTCGTCGCAATAAGGGGCGGAAACAGATGTGGACAACCGTGAGCACGGGATTTTGTTTTGAAAGTGTGCCGATTCGGATATCCCCCATAGTACCTAATAAAACGACCAAAACTAGTAATAGGAATCACTTGTTTTTGCTCCCCAAGTAATCAAACATTCTTGACTCTGTCAATCCCAAACTAAGGTCGTTTTAACTCAAGTCGATTTTGGGACGCCTACGTCTAGCACTGGGCTTAAAAGGGCTGATTATGACTATCATATACCGTGTCTTCGACACACTACAAAAAACATTGTGTGGCAACGGTATTTTGTTTACATAGTTCTTATAATTAATTCACTTTAATTTTATCGATGATTATTTACAAAATCATTTAATGATAAAATGTTTTGCACCACTGTCCTGTCATTTTGACAGTGACATCTCTTGACATTACTTTGTTTACATAAATTATCTGAATTAGAGACTTTGGGTATAAGCATATAAATTGTGGATTACAATAAAAAATTGAGTATGCACAACAAGCCCACAACCCTTACTCTGATATTTAAGACATTAAATTTCGTATTACCTAATGTGTATCGTCATTAAGTTGAATGCATTCGAATATTCCGGCTAACGTTATGTATTCGAGATAGACTTTTAATTTACATTTTAATGCGGACACATTAAGGCAACTTTGACTTTAAAAACATTTGAACGATGTGAAAGTTAAAGTCGCTCTTATATTTTACGTGTTGTGCACTGTAGCAAATATTTAAAACACCCAACAGATTAGACCACTAATAAATATGCGGACTCAATTCAGCTAGAAGAGCGACATGAACCGTTTTTCTTTTAATTTCATTTTTGTTAGAAATGATCACGGCTTTTGTCCAAAATACAGATTAATTTAAATAAAATCATAACTATTCAACTACTCGCTGACCCGATATACTTTGTCCTGTCCAAACAAAAGTTCATACAAAAATCCAATAGAATAAAGGACTTTCAGATTTTCCCATTTTTGCGGAAAACTTTTCCAATTTTTATTTACTTAAAAACCTGTTTCAGACTATTACGAACATTTTTAAACAAAAAATAGCCAAATCGGTCCAGCAGTTCTCAAGTGATGCGACTTATCAACGAACAGCATTAAATTTTTATTTATGTTAATGTTTTTACTTTTTTGAATCAAGAATACAAAAAAAAAAAAATATTACTCAAATGTACAAATAGGTAATATTGCAATAGGGATGATGACTAAAAAAATACTTTTTGTCCGTCATGTAGATTATTAAAAAATATTGGACACGTATTTTTTCTTTTTTTACGTAATCAAAAATTTACGGCGATACATTGAGTTCAAATGTAGCATGACGTCACTTCTCATTAGATTTTATACTGAGCTGTGACGTAACGAGCCCCACTCCCCAAGTTTAATGTGTTTTATCTAAGTCATTTTTTTATAATATGATAAAGCAAAAAATACGTGTCTAATATTTTTTTATTATTTGATTGACTAAACAGTTTTTCTTTTTTTTTTACCCAGGCATCATCCCTATTGGTTTTGCAAAATTTGTATGAAGAGCGCACATGAGTTAGTATGTCCCTTATCAGTACTTACAACTGAATCGGTATTTTGAGTAAATTTAATACAGGCTATTTCAAATATCACAAAACGATTGAAAACATAAAATAAACTACAATATTATTTCTATCAATTTATGGCATCTTTGCCAATACTTTTGGGATAGATAATCAGCCAGTTTTTTCATTTAGAATGAGGTTGTAATTTTTTCCTCAAAAGATGCAAACTCTTTTGTGCTTGATTTTTAGGGTTCCGTAGTCAACAAAGAACCCTTATAGTTTCGCCATGTCCGTCAGTCCGTCCGTCTGTCCGTCTGTCCGTCCTCAGCTTAGCTCAGAGACTCTTAGTACTAGAAAGCTATGATTTGGCATGGATATACATATTAATCACGCCGACAAAAGGGTAAAATAAAATCATGAAAAAAAAAAAAACAATTATTTAGGGTAACTCCTGTACATGTAAAGTGGGGATGTTTTTTTTTTTTTCGCCATCCTATCTATGGTGTGGGGTATTGTTGGATGGGTCTTTCAAAAATATTGCGGGTTTCTAGTATGTAAGACAATATCTTTATAATGATCGCGTACGAGTGGAGCGTCTCTCGTGCGCCTTACATTATAAAGATATTGTCTTACATACTAGATAAGTACCTACGTACATACAGTCACTATGGCGTCCCTACAGTGAAAACAATTTTTCGATTAAGGGATCTGTTTCTGAAATATCAGGCTTTAAAATGCTAATTTTTGTTAGAGTCAAGTGTCATGTGCCCCCCCCCCCCTGCCAGCTAAACGGTTCTAAGGTTTGCATAGGTGAAAAAATTCACGATAGTAGTATATATAACGGAGTTAAAAGGAAAACTATCACAGCTAAGTAGGTTTTTCAAGTTTACGAGTAATAGTCGACCAACTTAAATTTGCAGTGGAAAAACGTTCCCCCATACAATCTGTATAGGAGAGCATGTTTTTCCACTACAATGTTAAGTTTGGGATTCTTGGGATAAATTCATCCCAACTACAGAACCGTTCATTGTGCGTGGTCCGACACGCACTTGGCCGGTTTTTTTATATTTGAAGGAGGCATTTCAGCATTTCAGAATCCAGGGACTATTGAAAAGTTTGTAGGAAAGACTGAGGGTAGTAATTTCCCATTAGTCGCATTCGAGCAAGTCGTAAAAGAGGTGCTTGGTACAGACTGTATTTTTTTTTTCTTAAATATGTAAAGGCGTATACGCGAAGCATAGAAATCACTAGCGGTAAGCTATAAAAAGATATGATAGCAAAACTAAAACACCAGCTGTGATATTTCTTTTAGAATCGAATACCATTTTGACGTTTCCCACGTACATATGTGGGTGTAAATACGATAGTTACGCTACATCGTCTACAAAAGTGTACGACACACTTGGTCTTTCTCATCGGCTGTTGTAATAGCGGTTATAAAAATGCATATAGTCTAACTTGATAATGGCAATATGCATTTTTGAATGAAAACATATTGAATGCAAACCGACTGAAATAAGATGATGGTTCAAGATTCCCCTGAAAGCTCAGATGATCTTATGAACACAAAATATCATCATTAAAACTCGTAAGTATCAAATAAATCAAAACTTCAAAAGTAATAAAGAATATTTTTCTAATTTAGGATCTCCGACCTCCGTCTATTATGGGTACCTATACAAATTGAAAAGGCAACTAGCGGAGTGCCGCTGAGCCGACCCCGGCTTGATACTTTAGAACCACTATTTGCTTATGACGATTCATTCGATTAAAACTCTGAATAAACTCATTATAGCTGAATGCGACTACCCGCCGAAAGGTTCCTTTCAAACGATATTAAACCGCATTATCCGCGTTTATTCCCAGCCTTGATTAGTACCGTATCATTTAGTCCTGTGTTGTAATTATTTATGTGCAACCAGGAATATACCTTATGCGTCTCGTATTAGAATTTAAGTTTATCTGTCGTCTGTCGCTGGCGGCGCCTTTGACCGAATGAGATGAAAAGCGCCGCGCGCGACCATTTATCATTGACAAACACAATTGTATTGGGTCCCATCTCGAGAAATTGGTGGATAAACAATCTTAGAACTGAGGTTTACGTGACGTAACTGGTTGGAATCTCCTGATTATAGGGAGACGAACAGACTCTGCTGCGACGTGGAATTAAGATGATGTGGCTTATAATACGCACAGATATGCATTGTGATTTTATGTGGTAGGTAAGGCTCTATCTGAAGTGGCAATGGGCTGGCCATATTAGCCGTAGAACCGATGACCGTTGGGGTAGACGTGTTCTTGATTGGAGACGAGATTGCACTCGAGCATAAAAACGTCTTATTCGGGCGGTCAAAACCCGAACTTTTACAGTTCGCGGATGTCTGTCTGAGATCTGTGGTTCCAACTAGCGTTGAATCCGAAAGGGCCTTCTCAGCGGCTGATAACTGACCAGCAAAACTAGAAGCCGTTTAGCAGACGATTCTTTGGACATTTTGTGCTTCTTAAGAAGCTACTTTCAAAATAATTCGTAATACCTAAACGCGTGTGATGTGACCTGAACAAGGCTTTCATTTGATTGGTATATTTTGTTAATTAATCTCTAATTTCTAATAGATCTGTGAGTAGGTAAAGTTTTCTTTAACTGATAATAATATCTTAGTTTAAAAGTCGTCAACTCAACTTAGTTAATGAGTTTCATTTTTAGTTTTTGACTTCTTGTTGTTTTGTTATAAAATAACTGTTTTATTATTAAACCGCACAGATACACACCCGCACACACTTATTGACTATGTCACTCTCTGTATTTTTATTACTTTTCTGTGTACTTCGTAATTGGCGTAATGTTTAGAATAATAATTATGTTATATTTACTGTCAGCTGTGAAGCTACCTTATAAATAAATAAATAAATAAAATACTTTTGCTTGATTGTTTATTTCATTTCTTATTTGATTAGATACGTCTAAGTTGAGTACTTAAACGTTTATAATATAAAGATAGATACGTCAAACTTGCGTCAAACAATGTTAAATACATAAAAGTTTATCGAAAAAATTCGTAAAATTAAATGTTTATTTCATAATACCTATAATTCTTATTATTATTTTTTTTCCTAATTTATTCAAATATTGTGATTATTTGCAAGAATAAACAACACACAAAACTGCCAATCTCGCGAGATCTCGATATTGGCGAAATCTCGCGGTATTGCTATTCATAAACTCGCGAGATCTCGCTTGAGTCCCAATCTCGCGAGATTGCATTCCCTAGTACTCATTACTTCATAAAATGTTAAGCTATTGCATAGCTTCTATCGCGAGCCTTGAGCGCGGAGACCGAATCCAGAAATTCCGTAACGAAAAAACCTCACGCTCCCCACTCCGACGGTTATTTTACTACACCAGTACCCTCTAGTGATCTAATAATTTCTGGCAGTTCTTTTTTCTGTGTACTGCGTATTTTATTCATATAAATATTAGTTTATAAAATTATGATCTTCACAAAAAGTGATTGTTGATAGTGGGGTTTGAACTCACGACCAGTCGATTATGAGTACATTCAGTTCCCCTGTTGCACCGCAAGGCTACAATGACTTAATTAAAGCTTGCCAAATAGTTGATACCATTCCAGTTGAACAATTTTTAAACTGGACTAGACGGTTGGAAACGACTTATGTACATGGAATTTTTTCGCTGTCAAAACAGTTTGTCACTCTTTTTTTATTTAAAATTACTTTAGGTTCAACACTTTCGTCTATTTTAAAGTTGTTATTATGCTTATATTTGAATAGTATTTGACTTTGTTTACGTAGTTATACACTTTTACGACGTTCAGCACTTATTTATTTTGTTTTTAAGCTATTGCATAGCTTCTATCGCGGGCCTTGAGCGCGGGGACCGAATCCAGAAATTCCGTATATCAAAGAAAGTATATAGAAAGTATATCAAAGAAAAATAAATACTGCATAAATAAAATAAATAAATAATTATAATTGCATAAGTTGATACAAAATGCTATGCAATAGCTTTACCGCGGCAGTCCCCGAGTGCCACACGTCTTTTTTTTTAAATTACATTTTAAAATATTTACATTATAATGTTCCCAAAACTGGCAAGCATTAAGCAGACAAATATTATTATTCCTCCAAGTTCTACGAAATTAAAACCTAAGTTGTTACTTCTCTCTTAATCTTAAGCTATAATTAATCAGGAATGGCACAATCGTTACAATTATGAACAATTAGTCACAGTTTGCGATAGGAAATACCACAAACAGTGAACGTTCAGTTTCACATTTGACATTTCTAGAGACCTCACTCTACACTAGTACCTCTAGCGGCGAATTCAAGTGCGATAGTCCTCATTCTTAAAATTTTATAGTAAACTCCTTTCATTTTATAAGGAATAAATACTCTTTTTCTCAAACATGCATGAAAATATTGTCATTATTTTCGAAAAAAGAATACGCGAAGTATCGAATTTACGGACAAAGAAAATCAAACCCATTGCAGAAGCGTTTTAAGAATTTGGAACATTATAACGCTCCAGCAATGCTGTATGAAATGGCGTGCTGGGGTTAATAAATACTCTTTGATTGGATCTCTTATCATTCTTGGCAGGTACCAAAGTACGTCTCTTTGCTTAGCACAAATTGCGTTCACGTGGCTGTATAGCCATAAATGCGTGTGTCTTTCGGCACAGATGACAAATAGAAAATTGGCGGCAAAGCTAAAAGTAAATTCGTCTTGATTTGTTATTTACATCCTTAATAAATATACATTTAATTAAGATGAATTCCCACGGTTCAGAGAGTGAAATGGAGATTGATTGTACTCCACCAGATTTAAGATCAGAAGCCAAATCGGCAATGGAAAACCTGCTTCCAGCGAAGTAAAAGAAAAATACATGAAATTATGTCTTATTTCCCTGCATTTTTTTGAGAAAAGCACTATATATGCCTCGGCGGAAACGGCAATTGTCTGTCTCGTATTAGTGAAGTCCTCGCCTTCGGCTCGGCCTTCATACTAATACTCGACCTGCAATTGCCTATTTCCCGGCCTTTGCTACTGGACTCTCGTATTTTTTGGGCTTATTCCACTAATCCCCCCTGAGAGAATCCCCCTCAATCGAAAAAACTGAACCCTAATGTAAAAAAATCACTTTCAGGGACTTGGAGATCTTGGAATAAGTTATTTTGTGTTTTTTCAATTCTAGTTGTCGTCCCCCCTAGCGGGATTATTAGGGGTGAATTCTAGACTGTTTTCAGATTCCACTTTTCCTCCTAAGGGGGATTTTCAGGGGGGATTTGTGGAATAAGCCTATTTTTTGAGGCCAATAGGCAATAAAATAATAAATCCTACTATAAATAAAGTTTTTACTAATTTCAACAAGCGATTATAATTTAATTGATAGAAAAGGAGGTTTTTATTGAATTATGTAAATGCTTCTTACTTTTGATAGTCCAAACAGTAATTTCAAGTAAAAAAATTGTATTTTTTTTGCTTAATTTTAATAAAAACATTTATAAAAAGGAAATTACAAATTGAGAGTCGTGACTTTCAAATTGAGTGTTTTTAAAATTAATTTAAATTAATTAGATGCAAGATTTAAAACCAACTTGTATAAAACTGGAAAGTAGGTATAAGTAGTGTCTACGGTACCTGTAGGTCGGTCACTCATGGTTCGCTCGATTTGTCGTCATCATTTATTTATTTTAAGTTATAAATCCAGTTATATCAAAAGATCAGAACAGCACTGACCGACCCAGACGACCCCACTACTCTCCTCCAGGAGAGTCGTAGGGAAACTAGTACAGTTCGCAAGAGAATACACAATACACGATCGTCATTTCGACCTCGCCGCCGAGACCCCGCGCGAAACCCCCGACTAAATAATCCTCCCCGACCCTTGCTTGTAAGTGAAGCGCCAGCACGCGCTTTAGCTGAGCAGCCTGTAGCTTTAAATCCCCCGGATAATAATCATAACTCTGATTTTGTCCAGTCACCGACGGTCCCTTGCCACTCTCCCTCCGACGCTGCCCTAAGCCGAGGTTCGTACCCCACAGGGGGTGCCCTTAGCGAGCAGTCGTTTAGTTTATAAGTTTTTACGCCCTGGCTGGAGGCATTAAGTTTTTAGGAGCTTAAGGCAACCATAGGAAAGTCCGGTTAAAGAGTAGCAACCCCTCGTGGTTAAACTCTGAGATGCCCTAGATAAAAAATAAAAAAAAAGATCAGAGCAGGATGACTAAATTAAACACCAATCTACGTAGTTAAGATGTAGGTATCTGCTCTACACAAGATGTATCTAAACAAAACTAAAAAGTGCAAGCGGGCTTAAGTGTCAACTTAAAACCAGGGAAAATCCATTTCCACAAAACATTCCAATTTCCCAAGTTAATCTGACTCTAAACTACAGAAGAAACCTTAAAGTTAAAGTACATTCGCTCACTACAAACAAGGATGGATTCACGAGCGGCATTACCCGCATTAGCGTGTCGGATGCTGCAGCTCGCATATTTCATCACATCTTAGGAGATAATGCTCCCTTTAACAAAACATTAATCTAGGAGTCGTCGGAGGCGTGGGGCGGAGCGCCCGGGCGCCAATGGCGGCGCTCGTCGCGCGGCGCCCCGCGCTCCTGTCCTGCCATCGATTGTCTTACAAGCTCTTAGGAATTGGGGACCATCTCCATATTATATCGGAATGTTGCTTGTCTGTAGATTCAATTGCTTGGGTTCTGCATGATGTGCCATTTTCATGCTGAGTAAGATCTTATGTTTCTTAATTTTGAATAACTACTAACAATAGAAGTTTTTCTAGATTTTTTTGTATTTTACTAGATTCACATGTTGAATTCGGAACATTGGCTCAGTTAAGTAAGGGTAGGTAATATTGGGACCTACTGAATTAAAAAAAATCTGGTATAGTTAACGTGACCATTTATTTTTTGACTCAATACGAGACATCGGTTTATTTATCTCAATTCGTAGGGCCGATTCATAAAGGAAACTTAATTTTGAGAAGGGTTTGTCCTAAGTTCTCAATAAACCACCGCTACTACACCGCTGCTACTATACCGTTGATGAATTTAAAGCTGACAAATTGTGAATAAATTGACCTTGTAAATAATAATGCATGACGTAAATGTGAAATAAATTACTAATAAACTGAAATGATAATAATAAATAATGTTTAGTATAATATAATGTAATGAATTTTAATAATTAGAATCAATAATATTATGTAGGTAATTCAATAATTTGATATGAAACATTTGCAGTGCCCTTACAGGGTGCATATCTTAATACTGTGTCATGAACATTCAATGCATGCCTACTAACTAGTGTTTTACATGTAAGCAAATAAATAAATGTAAGTCAAAAAAACGTTTTACCTATGTATTTTTTTTTTTAATTACAAAATAAAAAGTTAGCAAGATAAATTTTCAGTCATTTCAACAAATTTGTTTGAATACGCTGGTGATGATTTTAGGTAAGAATCAAATTCTTTGCACGTTTTTTTTTTAAATATATATTTTTTTAATTTTATATCCAGTCCGCCAATTATCTGAAAACGGGTCAGTTTTGCGTCCACAGGTTTTTTTCGGGGACACCGGGACGAAGAACCGAAGGACGGTCTCGAACAAAACGGGACGTATTGGTTACGTTAGGTATAGTGCACAATGCATATGCATTTTTTTTACTGTAAAAGATGAGGTAAGTGTGCGTAACTTTCATCAAAGTCAAAGTCAAATCATTTATTTCAAATAGGCACGAAGATGCACTTTTGAACGTCACTATTCGTCAAAACGTCATCATTCAAAAAAATTTATATGTATGTGTATGTGTCTTATGTCAAATATTTGTTAAGAAATCAGTTGTCCTAATAGTAATTGTAAGAACTCATGTCGCCTGTGATACAGGTTTAACCTTAGTACAGGCATCATACTTTGATACCTACATTATTTCTAAGATTTATACTGTATATTTTTATTTTTGAATCAATTTTATTATTATTATTATTCAAGTAGGTATTTTTTTTTTTACTTGAAATTTTATTTCTTATCGTACGAACGTATGATTATAAATGTATGATACTTATTGATAGGTTATTTGTAGCAAAATTAAATGGCCGATAAAAATTGGTTTCCATCGAAATTGGCGTTTGATCTTTTTTAATAATAAATATTTATACAGGTAGCAGCTGCACTAAAATCTTCGCTCTGATACCCAAATAATAATTAGCCTGCCCTTAGCACCTCAGTCGGCGTCCGAGAAAAAAGAGCCGGTCGAGTCTCGCTCGCGAACCAACATAACCTGTAATTTGGAAATTATTATCTAACACATTGTGCCTTTCTGGTTATCCCGCCGGTCAATTTGCCGTTTTTATGGCTCCCACAGAGCCGCGGCCTCTAATTATCTCCGCCACGATCTCGGCCCGAGGCGCGAGCGCGCCGCCGCACGCGCACTCCCGATGTGCACGTTAACACCAGCGCACAAGGCACAGAGTCCATCGCTGACTTAACGACTCCGCGTTAGCTTAGAAACATGGGAAAATAAATAGATACCTATGTTTTGAAAGGGTAACGTCTGCGCGAATACTATTTGTTTTACTGCGAATTCCTCTAATAGTTTCAAATTATTTTAACACTAATGTGTCTAGCTCTAGGTATCAATGTTACGCATACATAGAAGTGACGCAGATTCATAGCTGTAATAAATTAGTGCTTTGACTCGGACGCGAGCAATTCAATTATGTTAATATTAATGAAACTAAAGTGATGGTGGGTAAGTAGTAGTTTGATAAAATAATTTTAATGAAATGAAATTATAGTTAAAGTCATTAAGGTGTGTTCAGCTATGTGCCTTGTTAGTGATGCCCCACCATAACGCGTCACAATTTCCTATTTATATGCCTTTATAGTATGCATAGTGTCATAAATTTAAATTATAATCGGTGAGTTTTAACGCCCAATTTTTAAATTAGAGAAACGTAACGAACCGGGAAAACACGGTATCGTCAGAGTCGTTTGGGAGCGACGCGGCCCTCGACGCTCGTATTCTATTAGGAAGGACTACTAATAAAATTAATTTATTTCTCGATTACAACAGTAACGCGAGTTCAAAAACGCGCCGCGGCCTCGGCTCATTAATCATATTAATTAAGACGAGGCGTAAGCGCTTTTGTTCGTGGCTCTCTCGATAAACGAGCGCCTTCTTTACGCTCATACAAATGACGGCAAAGTCGTGCGAGGCGGCAATAACACGCGGCAAATGTGCGCAGTGACACGCTTGCACGGTGCGTGACGCCGGCACTCGCACCACGCGCCGATTGGTCAGAGACAATATTGTTAAATGGTCCTGTTTCAGACACCACCTTGTTATTATTGTTATATGTGTAATCGGATAATCGCACTGTAGTCAAGTTTTTATTGGCGGCACGCGGTCACGATTTGTTGCGCTAGTGTAATTATTTAATTCCATTGTTTTGTTGAGATTGATGAATCGAAAGTGCGCTTTGAACACTTTGTTATTAACAAAGCCGTCTCTCTGCCAATCAATTCTGCAGTTGTTAGTCATCAAAGTCACTGGCACACACATCGATTTAATTTAATTCAATCTTTAAAAACACAAAACTGTATTGATACTTTAATTGATTACAGACCTGGCAACGGCTCATCATGACTCTGTAGCTCATCTCATTATTAATTATATGATTACGTGTCGAAACGAATCAAGTGAAAACGTATGTAAACCAATCACTTTAACACATCCTGTAGTACAAGACTTGCACTTTGAGGAACTTTTGACATTGTCAGAACATCATCTGCTAGCCTTTTCCCTACTATGTTGGGGTCGGCTTCTAGTTTAACTTGATGTAGCCGAATACCAGTATTTTACATGAAGCAATTGCCTATCTGACCTCTGATACCTCTTGGTTACTGGTTGTCAGACTTTCGGACTTCTGACGACCCGTAACGCCTGTCAAAGATCCACGAATGACAACCGGGACCAACGGCTTAAAGTCCAATGCACGTTATGTAAAGATGGTCAACCATCCACAGACCAACCGCGGCAAGCGAAGCTTAACCTGATCGATCGACCCGTGCGGCTGTTATTACTTAGCCACAACTCTCTTGACATTGTCAGAACATTCATACAAATCATACAACTTATCAGGCCTTAGACGAGCAAAAGGTCTATTATAGAGACCCTTCTGTAGCAGTTAAAAGCGGAAAACTGCTTGAAATGAGGTTATACATTCGGGTAGTTGTTGTTTTTTGTTTTTTTCATTTTTATTCTCCGAATTTCCCGTGATTACCGAGCCGATTTACGTGATTCTTTTTCATTTGGTAGAGAAAGCCCGTGTGATGGTCCATATTATATGCTTTAGCTGTTTATAAATTAGCTTCAAAATTATGTTTTAATCCACGTCTTATACGTTGATGATGTTATAATATTCAAAAATAATGCCCGGGTTCACATTATTCCAGTAGAATTCCAATCCAGCGATCGAAACCAGCTCTGGAATAACACTGCAATAATGTGAACTGGCACTGGAATGCCACAGGAATAATGTGAACCGGCACTGGAATGCATTGGAATGTACCCATTCCAGTGATCAATCCAGTCTAGTGACTGGATTGACAGTCTACTTTTTCATTCCAGCTCGCCCATTCCGGCGCCACTGCAATAGTATAGACGGCCAAGTCAGTGCTGGATTAAACGTTGTAACGGTTATTTTTGTCTGACCGACTGGAATAATGTAGACGATATGATCCAGTTTAGCACTGGACTGGATTGACTTGCTGGATTACTGGACTGGAATAATGTATACCGGGCATAAAAAGTGAACAATAAAAAACTCCTGTATTTGGACTGCCTCGTTGGTCTAGTGGCTAGCGCTACTGCTAGCATGAGGTTCGATTCCCAGGTTGGGCAAATTTGTTATTGGGATTTCACCATCAGAAATTTCTCATTAACAGTCCGGAGTCTGGATTTGTGTCCTGTTAATAGTAATAGACTTGCCCCCTATAACATGGGACCTAAACATAACTGGCGAAATGCGGGTTTACTAAGGCATCTCTGCATAACTCTTCGGGGAATACATGCGTGATGTTATCTAAAATAAAATAAAAATTACAAAAAAAACTAAAGATGCGAAGGATACCGACTTCCGAAACCAATTTAGTTATTTTTCACTTCATAGTGGTATTTTTTAAATCGTGTTTTTTTTTTTTTTGAAAAAAAATTCTCATTACTAGCAAACATGCAATCGTAAATAGATCGGCTTGATTCCAACTAAAAGGGTCAGCATAAACACAGAACAGTGAAGATCGCGGAGACAGGAGCCTGTCAAGAAACAATTGATATAAAGAAAAAGAAAGAAAGAAACAAGAAAACATACAGAAAACATAAAGAAATCTGTAGTCTAGTGGTAAGACCACCTGTCTCAGACCCTGAGGTCCTGGGTTCGATTCCCAGCGGGGGCAAAACTTTCTGCTCGGTTTAGCTTGTTCAAAGTCCGCCTGGCTAGCTACCACCATCTTATCTAAGTCTGACGCCATAACAAAAATGTTAACAGCATTGTTGTGTTTCGGCAGTTAGAGCTAAGATAGCCTGTTACTTTGTGGTTGAGGATTCCAGGTGAAGCTCGCTTCCATCTTCGGCCTTAGCATCACTTACCATTAGATGAGATGAAGGCCAAAAGGGCCACAGTTTTGGATTAAAAAAAAAATGTCACCAACACTACAGTAGGAGTTTCAATTTCAGTGGTAGTCGGTATTAGTAAACTACGATACTAGGTATAGAATCTACGATAGTGATTTTTTTGTTTCCTATTTAGTCATGATTCAACAATAATTAGCATGGAACGGGAGATCCGATCATTGTAGAGGTTGTTAGAAATCTCATGATCACTATACAGTGTGTCTTTATAATGTGCACATATCGAAATGAGGGAATCTATGCTAAATTTTATCTACGGCAAAATATAAAAAAAAACTTTTTTTTTATATTGTTCCCAGTGTATTAAAACGGTGTAACTTTTAAACTAAATGATCTATCACGATGAAACAAACTCCATAATGATTGGAAGTAATTAGGCGTTCCCATAAAATAAAAATTGGGGAAAAAACTACCCACAATTGAAAATAAAACATGTTTTTTTAGCAAAAATCCGTGTTTTTTTACAATAATTGTAAAATTTCTCAATAAGGGGGCGTCTTATTGAGAAATTTTGTAATAAAAATTCCATAAAAAATAAATTTAGTTTTTTTTTTTTTGTATTTTTTCCGTTGGCAGAAAAAATTAAGCATAGATTCCCTCATTTCGATATGTGCACCTAGCGAGTATAAAGACTCACACTGTATAGTAGATTTCAGTTGGTAATGGCAACTAAATATCATATACTTGTATGTACTACTCGTACATTTGAAATAAGATTAGACATTTAAGTAAACCTTTTTTACAGTCCGCTCAACCGATTTTGACTTCCATTGCGTTGATGGCATGACAAATGGCAGCTGCAGTAAACAGATGGTATTGTTACCACTTTTTTGCTTTTAATGCCATCCTTATGCCTACGGAATAGAAGTCAAAATCGGTTAAACGGACTGTAAAAAAGGTTTTTTTAAATGTCTCATGTAATTTCAAATGGAGTATACTTAAATAGTACACATTCAACCAAGGGACCCAAGGGACGGGTTTATCTTAGCCAGTGGCCAGCATTGCCATACAACGCAATTGGCAATACTGCCAGTCTCTTGGGTACGGTGGCCAGCACATCAAGTTACGACAAACTTTCAAATTTTCTCGTTCGGTTTTGTACTTAATCACCAACATTTTAAAGTTTAAAATCGTTTGGAGAAATTTGACAGTTTCGTGTAGCTTATGGCAACTGTAAATTGCCACACTGAAAAAAAAGTAGTTGCCGCAATCAAGATTTTGTTTAGATTGACTAAGTAACTTGTTTGCATCTGAGTCTATCAAGCACAGTGATCATAGCTACTACTTTTATTTGATTGAGATTTGAAACGGGATCTTGATTGGAGTTATCACAAAACCTATTTGTAGCAATTAAGTCAAAACATAGTTTCTCCAACCAAGATTATTAGATTAAAGTTTCACTGATCTTTATTGAAGTAATCAAAATACTTGATTGACACAACTAACTTACTTTGTTACAGTATTTTTTTTTTTAACTTGTCTCTTTTTTAACTCTTCTACAATAATGTCATGTTAAGGGTAATCGAGAAACTTGTTTGAGCGTTCAATCATTTGAACTAGTATTGCTGCAATCATGTCGTGATGATCAACTTAACTAATATTTTGTTTAATCTAAACAAGATATCGGTACCGATTTCCTTGTTCACAAACTAAACTAAATTTAAGTTCAGTGCATCTTTTTCTTTCTATTTCATTAAGAAAAGGACAGAAGATAAATTTTAGTTTAGTCCTGTCAAATTAATCAGCGCTTGAAAAACTTGCCGACTAAAATTACGTCAATTTACGTAATTGACGTAATTTTAGTCGGCAAGTTTTTAATCACGTCTAAACTTGTATGGAGTAGTGACAGGCGCTGATTAATTTGACAGGACTAAACTAAAATTTATCTTCTGTCCTTTTCTTAATGAAATAGAAAGAAAAAGATGCACTAAACTTAAATTTAGTTTAGTTTGTGAACCAGGGAATCGGCACCATCGTCAATCAAGCTAAAAAGTCACTCGATTGGAGTGCATTTTTTTCAGTGCAATTGACAGCGCTGCGGAGGAATTTTTCGACGCAATATTTTAGTTTATTTGGTTAATAGTTTTATTTAGGTTAGGTTATTATGTTTTTATTTTAATAAGACCTTAATGTACCATGTTTTAAAGTACACCTTCGTAAAAAGTTTCATAGGTATATTAGTAAAGTTAGTGTCCGTTCTCCAAATAGATTCATGAATAAACATTCATGGAATCGTTTACCTCATTGAAGTTATTTAATACCGCAGTTATTAATGTTTACATGGATAAACATGGTATGTAGTGGTAATTTTATCCTGTTTTCGTTATAATTTTTTATCATTACCAGGAATGAGAAATCAAAAACCACTCATTAAATTGTAAAACAAAAACATGTTTATAATTAGTACGTGCGTAAATTGCACATACTTGGTCTTGTTGACAATACAGACTTCCTTAGTTAAGTAAGTTATTTTGAGACTTTCCTCTTTAATTAACTCGGTCTATATTTTTGCCACCTTTGTTGTTGTCGAAATAGAAACTATCTAAATTAAGCTCGGACTAAACATTAATGATGACTTTTAACTTTTAATTAACATAAAAATTAATAACGCATCCAGATTAAATGTCAATAATTCAATATCGAAACGTTGAAGGATTAAGATATAATTTTATAATCAAATTAAATTATCAATCAATGTGTTTTTTACGACTTTTGCTATTTTAACTTCGCAAGTTCAATTAGTATGAGGCACGTCATTAAAACTATTATAGTAATGAATGAAACATGTTACTTCGGTGTGATTACGAAATTATGTTTATTTTTGATTAGTGTGTTGCCAGCCAATAAAATTTGATTAGATTTTGTACCATCCAATTAAAGTTTTTGATACCTGTGTCGACAATTTTTGTTTATGCCCCGGTTTATAAGGTCGTTACCACGTTAACATCAAGCGTTAGAGGTTTATGTCTTTTTAAGAACGCATTTATTTCTTACGTTATGTGACTGCTGTTAAAAACATTTATATCAGTTGCTACGAGTGACTACTGTTTTGCTACTAATTTGACATACATATTTTATTGCTATCAAAATTATCTTAAGGTGCTCTTACACGGGCAATTTTTTGAGCAATAATTGCTCGAGAACACTAATGGATAAATCTGAATCAATTAAGTGGAGCAATCTGGAGAAACAATAATAAAATGCGGCAATTGTTTTGGGAATATTGCTTCTAATTGCTCTATATATTTCACATTTCTCAATGTCGCCAGTATGAGTTGCCCAAGTCACACACTTGGGCATAAAAAAAAAAAAAACTTATTTCACATTTCTCAATGTCGCCAGTATGAGTTGCCCAAGTGTGTCGTCGGTGTATTGACTTGAATTTAGTCAAAACACCGACGACACACATGGGAAAAAAAAAAATAAGCAATAGCCTAGTTTTTAAGTTGCTCCATATTGCCTGGTATTGTGTGGCCGTTACTCTGGCAACAGGTTATTACATGTTGCCATCACCCTAAATTGCTGGATGTAGTCCTCACGTCATATTTGACAAGAATTGATCAGGATTGAGCAATTTTAGTTGCCCGTGTAAGCGCACCTTTACATTTTAAAATAAGAATCAGTGTACAGTACGTTCCTCATTTTACCTGAGATGTTCAAGTCTCTTTTGAGTCTCATGTTACTATCCAGATTTTATGGACTACCATTACCCGAACAGAAATCTAGACTCCGGCCTGCTACTGGGGAGTCCTGTGCATAAGAAGAAAAAAAACGGGCTGTCTTTGTGGACTGCCGATAGAAGTGAAAACTAAGTACACATACACAGTATACATATAGCTCATGGAAAGCGTTCGATAACGATGACGCGAGTTCCATGATTTTTGTTCACCCAAAAAGTACACATACATACAAAGTATACATATAGCTCATGGCAAGCGTACGGTGAAGATGACGCGAGTTCCATGATTTTTGTTCACCCAAAAAGTGCTCAACGCGCCTAAAGAAGTTTTCACTTCAAAAATTGTTTGTGCTATCGGGAAGTCGAACCGAGGCACTAAGAGCATAGGAATCCTGTAAGCATTTGCTTTTGCGACCATTAGACAAACGTGGCAAATATACTTTCTTTTTAAACATAACAAACATCGCAAAAGTAAAAAAGTCCTGGAAAAAAAAATTGCTTTAAGTTTATAACTTAACTTTTCGGCTTGCTAATCCAGACAATTAACCTATAGACAAGGAGAAAATCGTTTCGCAGCTTCTACGGTTATCTACTGCCGATAAAATGTACATTTAAGACGGTGCGAATCTTATTAGATATTCATAGATAACACGCGAGAAATTATACGTTTGCATCGGTTGCTTGTTTAGAGGTAAGTGCGTCATGCATGTGCTTGTTTAAGTGGCAGTTTTCGCTAAAACAGGACACGTCTGCCGCCATCAGAACTAGGTACTTCTAAATGTATACATATTACACATTAAAGTAACTTTTCTCACACTTGGAAAGTACGCCGGAAGTTAGATAGATAGATAGAATACTCTTTATTATTTATACCATAAAAATTACAGATATAAATGTAGGGATCAGAGGGATGAAAACAGTACTTATCGTCCTGGGAAACAATTTTCCCTGCAGACAAAAAAAATTGAATTATGCAAACTTTTTATACAGCCACTCTGTTAAATTGCGGCATAATATTGTAATTAAAAATATTATCAAAAATTTTGTAACATGACTTTATACATATAATTTACTCTTCACTAAATTATTATTTAATTTACATAGATTTGAGCTAAATATTTATCATTTATGATAAAAATATTGGCTGGTAGAATGCCACAGAAAAAGAAACAAAATAGGCGGGAAAGCGGCAATTCGATCTTCAGTTTTTTCATCATTCATCATCATCATTTCAGCCGGAAGACGTCCACTGCTGGTCATAGGCCTCTCCCAATTGGGGGGGGTTTGCCATAATCGCAACGCATAGAAAAATGCATAGAAAACGCTGCTGCCCATTCTCTAGTAAGTCCCTTAGTCGCCTTTTACGACAGCCACGGGGGGAAATGGGGTGGTGCTATTCCTTACGTCTGGCACCACACGGAACACAACAGTTTTTTTTGTCCAGTGCTAATTAAACAGGCCAACATGAATTTGACTGTCACACGAGGGTATGAAATTTCGATAGATTTATCGATAAATAGACGAAAAAAAAAATATGACCTGAAAAAGTTTGCTTTTGAATCCAGGAGAATGGTTAATCAATATTTTAGAAAATCCGTAGTTGACATTTTTATTTATTTATAGATTTTACCAATTTTTTTTTTATCAACTTTTATAATAATAACACATTACATAAATGTGGAAAAAAAGTTTAAAAGTGAACCTTATTACGTTTTCTTTCATGTTTAAAAGTACTTTCTCTCACTAAGCCTCAAATGTAGTCCCCCATCATATTTTCGTTGTATTGGGCCTGATGATAACGTTGTTCGATGTCCATGATACCTTGATGAAAAAGTTCTTCATGTTCTTCTGAGTACGCCCCCATGTTGTTTTTAAATTTATCTAAATGAGCTTGCAGCTTAAGATATGATGCATGACATCAGCATGCAGCACTTTCAGAGTAATTCTGTTTAACCCATGTTTTTTAAGCTCTCTATCATGTTATCAACTATGTTTGTTTTTAAATTTATCTAAATGAACTTGCAGCTTAAGATATGATGCATGACATGAGCACGCAGCACTTTTAGAGTCATTCTGCAACCCATGTTTTTAAAGTCTTCTAACATGTTATCAACTATCTCTCGGTAATTTTCAACTTTGTTATTCGCTAAAAATCCAGAAACTACTCCTTTAAAAATATTCCAACATTTTTGTTGAACTAGTAAGTCAAAAATGTATGAAAGTTTAATTAATGTAAGGTGGTAACTAAATCAAGATACTCGTAATAAAAATAAATTAACCTAAACTATATAAAACTAATAACAAAATAATATAATAAAATAAAAAATAAAATATGGCGTCGAAAAATTCCTCAGCATCGCTGTCGACTGGCCACGTTGTATGGCAATGCTTAGCCTCTGGCCAAGATAAAAGCCAGCCCTTGGGTCACGGGAAGTTTCAACCAGCCTTTTGGAGATTTTACTAGTAAGTAAGTAATTTTGGAAATTCTTCACTAGCAAAAAGTTTTTGATTTGTGGACCAATAAAAATTCCAGCCTTTGCTTCTGACAACTTTGAAAAAATGTTTTTTTTTTATGTAAAAGATTCAGATCTTTCATCTCGCCTTTTTACGAATTGTTTCATAAGGCCTAACTTGATGTGTAAAGGCGGCATTAATATATTTGCAGGTTCAGCAATAGGTTCACATTTAACGTTTTGTTTCCCAACACAAAATTCGGTTCTTATAGTTGCCATGATCGTAGAACATAGTATCCGCTCTATTATCCCACAAACAGAGATAAAACGGAGTTATTGTTTGTTTATCACATATTATGTGACATCTGTAGATGCTGAGTGACAGTGACGACCTCTTTATTTTTTCGTGGCATTTCAATAAATACCAGAACAATTCCATACTTTTTTTTTCTATACTTTTTTGTAAGTCATCGTGACTTACAAAAAAGTATTATTATCTTATTTACCACAAAAGCAAACTTTTCAAGGAATATGAGTATTTTTCCTTTATTTTGGAGCATAATTAATAGAAAAATCATAAAATAAATTGTGGGACAAAGTTTTTTTTTTTGTAGTGCAGTGTTATTGACGTATACAGATATTTGTATAAAATATGCTTATCAGATTCAGATACGTATTTTGTTTAACTAATCAGGATTTTATTTTCTTTCGTCATATTCGAAATGAAAAACGTTGACGTCGGGTGAAAGAACTTATTTAGGCACTCGAACTATTATCTCGTGCCTAAATAGGTCCCTTTTATCCCTTGTATAACAATCTACTATTTCATGACTGTCTGTATGATTGCGTTGTTTGCAACGGATTTTGATGCGTATTTTACCATTATTTATTTTAGACAATTTATTCAGTAGTGTTTATGTTTATAACACATTAATATTAAACTTACATGTAATAAATAGATCTCGATGTATAGTTAAGTCGTAAAAACCATGCGAAGTGGAGGCGGGTCGCGAATTAAGAATATTATCTCATCATGCAAACCTAACCATTAAAGAATAGAGTCTAGCCGGGCAATAATATTGTACTGAATTTCATTATGACCCGCTGGTGCATAATGTGAATTGAGTTTGGAACCTCAACTTAAAAATTCATATAAAAACGTTTATCATAATAAAAAGGTAAAATATGTATATATATATTTTTTTTTTTTTTTTTTATTAATCAAAAAATCTTTTTACATACATTTGTTGAGGTTTAAACATACCACACAAACCATCGCGGGTTTAACAGCGGTATGGTATGTATATATATTTATACTTAGGTTAAGGTACAGCTCGACCAAAGAGTTCTCACTTCATAGGGTTTAGTTGTAAACGCACCCATAATACAGGAGAAATTCTAAGTGTGGGGAAAGGTTTAAAAAAAAAACCTTATATATATTTTTTTCAAAAATTTAGCTTCAGTAGTATTCTGAGGTAGAAATTGTAAATTTTCATAAATTTTGTTAAATAACCTTTAAACTATTTATTTAAAAATTATAACACAGTAAGCCAAGCTAAGTAAATGTTGGTCAAGTTAACATAGTTATCATCAATATCAGCAACGCAGAAGTCCATGGCGACGATTGTCCCTTTCTTGTAGAGCAGGTCTTACCCATTTCCACCTTATTACGGTTGTTACGTGAACCCAGCTAGTCAGCGAATACCAGTGCTGATACACATAAACGGAGAGTAAGCCACTTGGTTAATGATTCGCTTGGCTTGCTATAAACTCTGCCCCAGAATAGGTCGGTATCGCGATTTTATGCGTATGCAATTGGTGTATATAAAGGGACACGCGACTTTCAAGGAGAAATCTCATGACACACTTGTAATTAATTTCCATTCAATTAAAATATCGCATAATCTTTAGAAGTTACGTATAATATATATAGGTTCAAGGTTGTTTAGGCTTAGACATACTGGTAAACTGGAATCAAGTGAGTAAAGATCAATCTATAATTGCATACCATACGATAATCTAGGATTCTATTTGTAAGTGAGACGTTAGCTCAAATTGTTTTGCATGCGTAGCCAAACAGCCAAACGTCAAATCCTGAAAAACTTATGAAAATATTGAATAAACAATGTGAAAGAAAACGAATGTCTACTAAGAAAAACCTTCTTTTTTTTGTTGGCCGTTCATTGATCGTGGTCTTTTTGGTTTAATTATCGCAGATTCAGATTCAGATTCATTTATTTGCAAAAACATGTTTAGATAATATACATGGTATGATGTTTATTATACGTGTTACAACGTATTTTCTGGCTCAACATGTTTGACCATGGCTGGTGTACAAATTAGGTCGAAAGACAGTTCAAAATAAAAATAAAAAGAGCAATAATATAAATAAATTAACAATTAAATAAATATAAAATTAAAAAAAATTGGTCAATAGTCATGCGATTCAAAATAAATAGAATACATTCAGTCAGTATCTTCAGAGCGACATATCATTTAAAAATTCATGAATTAATTCAAATTGATACTAACATTTGTACGCCTAATGGCAAAGCATAGAAAACTTACAAAAATGTAACATCTCACACACCTGGGCCTCAAGTCTGCTATTACAATAGTGTCAGAATGGTCTCTTCATTGTGAGTTTTTGACAGATTTGCCATACAAACACTGTCAAATACTCACAATGGCGAGACCATTCTGACACTATTGTAATAGCAGACTTGAGGCCCTGTGTATCTGTACAAATAAATACTCTGAATATGAATCTGAACATTTTAATAGGCTTTTTCTGACAGTATTTTTTATCTCAATATATTTAATTTAACGAGATGATTCAGCATCAACTACGAGCCAAAGCAAAGTTCACCAAAACTCAGTCCACTTTAATACAAGTTGCAATTAAACTCCAAAATAATTGCCATAAATTGCAATTTTTGTAGTGCTGTTAAAATGAATTGATATAAAAACGTAAATGTTTATTATAATAAATATGATAACTAATCGTTTGCAACAACCTCAATTCATATAAAATTTATTCATTCGGTTGTTATCCGTCGTATTATCCCGTGTATCTAGTTAGCAATTACTATTGTAATTCAGGACCGAGTATAATTATGTCCATACATGGTGAAGGACTGTTTCACTCAGAATGGCTTGTATTTGATTTACTTTCAGCTGGAACCTGTATTTATTGCATAGAAAATAAGCACGATAAAACTACATGAGTAGATATTTTGACAGAGACCGAGCTTCATACAATACTCTGGGTGCAATGCGTGCGTGACTTTTCACCGACGTGTTTGGAAAATGTTATTGACGTCGTGTGGATATTGCCGTACCATGCCTTCCCTGGTCTTTGTTCAACCGAGCCCCTGCTGAACCTGTAGTTTTAGATGCCATTTTGAACTTTAAATGATCCAGCTTTTCCCTAGTTAGCTCAAGGATAACATAAGCCGAGGTCCACAATAGGTGCACTTTGTACTGTTGAGTCTATACTCTTTTATTGCCCCTAACTGGTAGAGACCAACATCCTAGTTAGTTTATATTTTCCGTTATTGCCAATTTGTCTACAAAATACTATAACTGACAAAAATATATTATTCGTTAAAAATGATAATAGGATGTATGATCAAATCTAATCCTATGTAGGATTCAATTAATTACCTATCAACATGGCAATATTTTGTTATAGCGCTAAATTTTCCGTTAGTAGTTAACAAAAAAATCATCCTGTTCCTCCAAACAAAAAATGCCAGACGCGAATCTCTGGTAAGTATTGGGTAAGTAAAGGCTAGTAAAAAAACCGGCCTAGTGCGTGTCGGACCACGCACAATGTAGGGTTCCGTAGTTGGGATGAATTTATCCCAAGAACAAACTTAACATTGTAGTTGAGAAACATGCTTTCCTATACAGATTGTATGGGGGAAGTTGTTTTTCAACTGAAAATTTAAGTTGGTCGACTATTACTCGTAAACTTAAAAAGACTACTTAGTTGTGATAGTTTTCCTTTTAACTTCGTTATATATACTAATATCGTGAAATTTTTCACTTATGCAAAAGTAACCGTCTGGCAGGGGGGGTACACGTCCGGGGCGTAACTCCGCTGCCGCGAGAAATCACGGCACAGCGGACAGAGCTCCGGCGGGATCTCATGGCGACATGGAGGGTGCGATTGTTGCAACCCAGCGCTGGGCACGCCACAATTGTGGCGATAAGTCCCCTCTTTGAGGAGTGGCTAGAGAGGCGCCACGGCGTCCTCACCTTTCGCCTGACACAGGTCCTCACTGGACACTGGTGTTTCGGGAGGTTCCTGTTTCGGATTAGGCGGGAGGAAACGCCCGGGTGTTACCACTGTGTGGATCGCCCGGAGGACACGGTGGAGCATACGGTGGAGGTCTGCCCGGCTTGGGCAGAGCACCGCCGTGTCCTCACGGAGGCGATTGGCGGCGGCGATCTCTCGCGTCCGGCCCTGGTCCAGGCCATGATCCGGAGCGAGAGTGCATGGGAAGCAGTCACCTCCTTCTGCGAAGTAGTAATGCTCGCGAAGGAGGAGGCGGAACGCGTGAGGGAGCGGCAGTCTGTGCGCCCTCTCGCCCCTAGTCGCCGCAGGAGACGCCCTGGGCGGCGGGAATTGGTAGCCGATTCCCGGCCACCGTAGGCGCGGGCTTGCGGACGGCGAGCTATGGGCAGTTCGCCGTCCGGTAAGGACCAGGCCCGGGTCGATGGCGCGTTGTGTTCCACGCGCGCCTCAAAGAGATGTCAGCACGCACTGACGGGATCCGCAGATACCGTGGCCCTGGCACACAGGCAACTGAAGGAACACGGGTGGGTTTTAGTCAGTAAAAGTCTGACACGCCCTCCCGCTCCACCCAGAGCGGGAGAAGTTATTTGATAATTTCCCACCCAAAAAAAAAAAAAAAAAGGGGGGGTACACGTACACTTGACTCTAACAAAAATTAGCATTTTAAAGCCTAATTTTTCAGAAACGGATCCCTTAATCGAAAAATTGTTTTCACAAACCCGCAATACTTTTGAAAGACCCATCCAATAATACCCCACATCATGGGGTAGGCGAAAATGTAAAGAGGGTTTTTTTTATTTTATAAAATCATGAAAAAAATTGTTATTTAGGATACCTCCTAAATAACTATTTTTTTCTTGATTTTATTTTACCACTTTGTCGGCGTGATTAATATGTATATTCATGCTAAATTATAGCTTTCTAGTATTAAGAGTCTCTGTAAGCTGGGGACGGACAGACAGAAAGACGGACGGACAGACAGACAGACGGACGGACATGGCGAAACTATAAGGATTCTTTGTTGACTACGGAACCCTAAAAATAAAGGGAATGGATTGAAAAAAAATACGACGCCACGTAGAGTAAAAAAAAATACAAAATTGGCAGGCATAGGGACTGGCGACAGAAGTGAAAACACAAAACTTTGGAAGAACTGTTCTTTTATACATATACTCGTAGCTCATGGGAAGCGTTCGGTAACGATGACGCGAGTTTCATGACTTTTGTTCACCCAAAAAGTACACATACATACCTTATACATAAAGCTCATGGACAGCGTTCGGTGACGATGACGCGAGTTTCATGACTTTTGTTCACCCAAAAAGTACACATACATACCTTATACATAAAGCTCATGGACAGCGTTCGGTGACGATGACGCGAGTTTCATGATTTTTGTTCACCCAAAAAGTACACATACATACCTTATACATAAAGCTCATGGACAGCGTTCGGTGACGATGACGCGAGTTTCATGATTTTTTTCACCCTAAAAGTACACATATTATATACACAGTATACATATAGCTCATGGAAAGCGTTCGGTGACCCATAAGTTTTTCCCCTACCAAAAATCGCTGAACGTTTTTGAAGCTAAAGAAGTTTTCACTTAAAAAAAAAAACCGGTATTGGTCCCTGTTACGTATTTAAGTATCGATACTTTACCAGCATGTCATAGAAATTGCAAACTTAGGAACCGGTTCTTATTGAATATACTTCAATGTACTTCACACGTGCGCGCGCTGTTAATTATTTTAGATTATTTATTTATTTTAATGTGTTTTTTTTTTTTTTTGGAATGCTCTTCTTTCTTGTAATGATATAAAACTGTTCGGTGTCCAACTGACCAACAAGCAATACACTGTGAACTTCTTGTAAGGAATACGAATTATTAAAAAGATAGGTAATTATGTTCCGTAGGGGTTGTAGAGTTACACTTGGGATAAAGGGATTATTAGAAAACGGCGCCCTTAATCTGGACAACGCGGTATTTTAAGTATGAGTATTAATAATGGATTTAGTACTTTTTCTTTAATAAAGTCTTAAAAAAAGTTCGTACCTATAAACTATCATAAGCTCAATTAAAATCGATCCCCGATATCAGTGGCATCATAATTACCAGTCTACAATTACACTAGAGTATGTCCAGTGTAAACAAGTTCCTCTCCAACTGATCCCCTGATGGATGAGCCGCCATTCCTGCACGCTTATTTTCGCCAACTAATTAAAATTTCGACGTCGCCGCTAAAGCGGCAATTACTGGCGAGATTGCGCGATACACTGCAAAGGGCCCGCTTAATAACTAATGCAGGTAACTTGAGAACATCCAGGGCTGGTAAAACACTCATGTTGTGGAATTTTATAAAAATTGTGGCACTTTAATACGGGCATGGATCCTCCGACCAGACGGGTGTTGTGTCTGGTGGGCAACTGCCCGACAGCTGATGTCGGGATGTTGTATATAGGGTGTATCTATTCAAACACGAAATATTTTATGGGATACACCTATAGGTAGTAAAAAAGCCATGGAAACATGTTTTTTTTTTTTATCTGAGTATATTATTTAAAAAATTAAATAATAAAAAATTACTTGATATGATGATTAATTATCAAAATTCACCGCGCTCGTGCTGCCACCGTGGCCGCGTCCGGGCGTGTCATTCATAAAATAAGTAAGTAAAGGTTTTTTTGCAAAATGTCTCAAGCAATTTTAAAATTATAATGACTATGTAAAAATATAAAACACTTAGATAAAAAAAAATTGTTTCGCTGCTATGGCTTTTTTACTACCTATTATAGATGTTTCTCTTAAAATACTTCGTGTTTGAATAGATACTCGTATACACCTTATATATGCTTGTCGCGCGGCAAACTGATTGCGCGATTCAGGATTTGCGTGACGTCAGGTCTGTGATGTGTAGTTTTCACACCACCGTTTGTTTGTCGTAGATCACCACATGGGCTACGCCGACGCTGATTCAAGGGCAAAACATAATGGGCAATAGAAAATGAAAAGTGCCTATTTATTTTTTTATTCTCAACGGGCAAGCTGTTGGCCTTCATCTCCCCTGATGATAAGTTATGACAAGGCCGAAGGTGGGCGAGGTTCCCCTGGAATCCTCAACCACAGAAGAACTGGCTATCTTACCTCTAACTGCCGAAACACAACAATGCTGTTAACATTGTTGTTATGGAGACAGACTTAGATTAGACGGTGGTAGCTAGCCAGGCGGACTTAGAACAAGCCCTATCATCAACCAAACCGAGGAGAAACTTTTGCCCGCGGTGGGAATCGAACCCGGGACCTCTGGGTCTGAGACAGGTGGTCTTATCACTAGACCACAGAGGTGGATGTTATTATAGAATATAATATAATACTCTTTATTGCACACCATAAAAATTACAGATACATCTTACCTAACGTTTTTCAACCTCAGTGATATTGGCACTTTAGAATTCTACTCCTACATTGAAATACTAATGCCTCATTCATCATCATCATTTCAGCCGAAAGACGTCCACTGCTGGACATAGGCCTCCCCCAAGCACCGCCAATTCGACCTTTGTACGCTTTGCAGGCGGGTTGGCGATCGCAGTATGGTGTTAAAAATGCATAGAAAACGCTGCTGCCCATTCTTTAGTAAGTACCTTAGTCGCCTTTTACGACACCCGCGGGATGAAATGGGGTGGTGCTATTATTTATGGCCGATACCACACGGGCCTACTAATGCCTATCCTAGTGTTAAAGGATCAGAACACGACATTTTCAAGCTCCTCCTGCTCACATACGAAAACTTTTCATGCAACGCAAAGAAAAATAGCTCATTCCACAAATCACCGTGACAAGTGGCTAAATAGGCTGTTTATCGTTAGTTATTTTCCTGCTGTTCATTGGAAGGTAAAAGATGGAGTATATATCTGCTTATTATCCCCTGTAAGCGGCAATTAAGAGTCACCGAGGAAACGAGTTGTTATAATGCTTGCGGCCGGCGATAACCAACCTGTCATTACTTATGCACGATGAGATGCGATTTTTAAACATTATAAATGGTTGCTGTGACCGAGCATAGATAGGCATCGTAAACACCTACTCATGTACTTTGCTACAGGGGAATAGAAACGATGGGAATTAAATTGATACCAATATTCTTTAAATCACTGACAGTATAACAATGTCTCTTTAATTTGTGTCGTTTTTCCGGGGTATTCCTCGAAGCGCACCAACTTTGAAACGCATTAAATGAAGCGCACGAAAAGTATTCCTCGAAACGCACCATTCAGGTGCGCTCACAAATTAAATTAAAAATATTATAATTTTATTCCTCGAAACGCACCAACAATGAAATAGAGAGCAAGAAGGATTCGTAATAATATCGATAGACGTTTTAAAATTCAACTGTCCTAATTGCTTATTTTTTTAAACTACCAGAAAAGCAGAAATGAACTGGAACTAGGTTCTTAAGCGACTTAATTACTACTTAGCTCAATAATGGTAAAAATACGGGTTTTGAAATTGAATCATTTGTTGTTTTGAAAAGTACCAGGGTGACAGAAATAAATAGTATTTTGATTGTGCATATTTTGTGCATATTTTGCCCCTTTTTAGTGCATATTTGCATGCACGTTTTGGTATTTTGATACTGCATATAATCCGATGTCTAGTGATCATAAATTTTCTACGAATTAGAACATTTTATTTGCCATCAGTGCCCTGATAGTATACGAAACCGACGCGACGATTGTATGTAATTCATCATTGATATATACGACATTTTAATTAATTATTACTCTCATAGAATAAAATATTGTGATTGACATGGATATTTACTTCTAATCACAAGTCAATATATCAATCCGTGATACAGATGAGGGGCCCTCTTGCACGTTATTATACTTTCTCTTCATTACGTATTCAGATCAGTAGCTGTCATGTGAGAATATATAAATAGAACATATTGGAAAACGTATTTTCTAACGAATAACTGTATTTACTTAATTGCAAATGTTTGCACCAGCCAGAGATAGATTATGTTAGGTACTCCATGCATGTTTTAAGTAGCCATATTTATTTACAAGTTGAGTGCAGTTAGGCAATATATCTTCAATGTTTGAAAACATCGTGTTACTTGTCACAAGTTTAATTACGAAGTGCAGTAATTTATGTGCCGAACGAACAGAAATAACGTCGAGGTAAATATGTAGATATTAGCTGTTAGCTGTTGCTGCCTAAGCACACAACTTTCGCAAACAAAGGGGAACGGCTGAATTTAATTTGCTCGTGCTCATCAATTGACGCTACCTTATGCATTCACTACGGAGAACATCTATTCCTATAAAAGACTATATACGGTTAAGTTTTATTTCATCTAATACAAAAGGTGTGAGCTATAAATAATAAATTTAATAACCTGTCAGTAATCGTCCATAGTTATTAAGAAACAATCTAGTAGGCTAGCTTGTCTTTTATTAAGTTCTTATAAAGGGAAACTAAACGCGTACCGTGTACGTGCTACCGAGTAATTTAATGATACAATGTGTATTCAATTAGTGGAGTCACATCGCATGCAAGCAATTGTGAATGCTCGGAGCTATCAAATCGCGCCACTTATGTGAGTGCGCCGAGTGATTGGCGAGCGCACACCGACGCAACGCCGCGCCGGTGAACTGCCGCGAACAGCGTACTACATGCGGCACGACAAACTGATGCATCACGCACGACGCCCTCATTAATTCAACGAAGAATTATAACTTCATCGACTACTGTGAGCCAGCGAGCTTCCTCTCTGTAATTATCTCGTATTAGGGACTATTATCGTATACGATGCACTATCAATTTAATGCGTCGCCATTTAAATAATCGGCCTTAGACAATAGCCACTGGATTGCACACACATTATAGTACAATGTGAATTTCGCAAATATCCGCGGCATGCATGATGCATGAGCTCCGTGAGCACGTTAACCATACCTTACGCCGAGTCCTTGTGTAATAACTGGAAATGCTATGAATTTATCATTATATGACAGCCGTTTCCACGTCGGACGATTGTGCGACGACGCGCCGCGTGGAGCCATTTAAATAATTCACAAATTAATGAAACGCTTCTGTGAAGAAAAATGCATTTAATTTATTTGCAATACTTCAATGGTCATTTCAATTCAGGTAGACGCGGCCCGCCCTCGAGCCACTCGAAAGCTATTTGCGATTATTTCCGAATTTCATTAATGCGTTATCATTTCGTTAATCACTGTAGTTGGTCGAGGGGTTTCCTGCCTTATATCTGATCGTTAGGGTCGATATTTAAGCGTGGCGATATTGAAAATGCAAGGAGATGAAAGATGCCGCCACCATTTGTCACTACTTTCGGAACGAGGTGGCGCAGTAAAGTACCGGCCCGCCCTGTTTGCACCTCGGGCCGCGCCGTTTTCTTTTTCTCCGCGAACGTCCGATGGAATGCGAACTTAATGGCTTCGGTTTTGAGACCATAACCAATCACTCCGTCATCAAAATTATGGAAACATTACGCGTGGCCTGTTTGACGAAAATCACGGGGACTGAGGTGGAAAAAGTGGATTAATATAAAAACTCATTGCCGTAATGTTTTGATAATGGTGCCCGAATAAAGAGCTGGCCGAGCAAAATGATTATAAAATCATGATGATCATTATCTTTTAAGTAAAACCATTCTGTAACACTCTAGGTGTAGTAATATACTGCAATTTTAAATTCATTCACACAATCCACAATGAAAAATGTTTCATTGTGTCAAAAGTTTCACTTATGTTTTCCAGTCAATATTTTCTAGTTCCTATTATCGTTGTTGATTCATCCAGTCATGCTTAGGTGCATGTATTCAAGTTTGCGTGTAAACAGAGCGACGTTATAAATAGCAATTAAATAATTTGTGGCACTAATATGTAGATTCGGGTGCGTGGATCTGGCCGTCGGTCAGCCGACCATTAGACGCAAAACGCCAAATCATTTACAAGAAAGCGAGAACCCGCCTCATACTATTTACATAATTTATTCATTACGATGTCCAAGCGTTGTAACTTGAAAACTAAAGAAACTATTTTAGTGCGCATTATCTCTAGTCCAACTTTCCATTGGTCAGTCTCCGATTATATTTATTTGACGTGAAGTGTAATAATTTTCAATATTTTTCCTTAGCCATTTCATTTCAAATTTCTTCAAGGGGTATTGGGATTATTAGGTACTTAATGTTTAAAATATTCACCTGTCTTCTCTACCACTGTCTGATTAAAATTTACCTTTACCTAGGTAAATCAAACAAAGTATAGGCATATGAAGCTTAATGTGTAATTCAGATGAATAGGACCCAAAAAAGCAAAAATATTTCTTGGCAAACTATTTAAATTAAGTACAGGGGGCCAAGTCTACTAATGTACAAACGTTGCAATGGTCTCTTCATTGTGAGTTTTAGACAGATTTGCCATACAAAAACTGTCAAATACTCACAATGGCGAGACCATTCTGACACTATTGTAATAGCAGACTTGAGGCCCAGGTTGTTCGTGCGATGTATTTTACTCATATAGTCCATCGAACTTCCAAGTGGTACTCAACAAAACGAGTTACAACACTGCTCTAGTGCGGCCGTGATACAATCTTCCAAATATTAAACTAATATTTAGGCAACGCTTTGGCCGCCGCCGCCTCATTTGCATAAGGTGCGGTTTTGCTCCACAATACTACGGCTTTTCAGTGAAACTACTAGTCTCACGGTTACTTTATTGTTTACAACGTTTAGACGAATTCTGAATTATGTGAACTGTATTATTCTAGTTTAATTTCATTTGGAATCTTCGAAAGCTGTATATAGGGTGTATCTATTCAAACACGAAATATTTTAAGAGATACACCTATAGGTGGTAAAGAAGCCATGAAAACATTTTTTTTTTAGTCTGCGAATATTATGCAAGCCTTTAAAAGAAGAGTAAAGGATCACTATCTTTCTACTTCGTCATAGTTGCATATTATTATGTATTTATTATTTTCCACTACATTGTAGTTCTAAGTATATATTTGAGTGTTATTTATTTTAGAAGTATGTATGTAAGTATATTCTCTTATTGTGTGTTTATAAGTATTTATATTAGTGTATAGCTATTTTGATTTTATGTATATTTTTTATTTTTATTTTTCTCTTCTACACTTACACACGTTGTCTACATCTCTATATCTACTTTCCTATCGCAGGTATGCTGGAAGAGATTTCATTAGAAATAAGCATCACCTTTGTACGTATTTTTCTGTTCCTTTCTTCTTGTCTGTTTATATGTGTGTACATAAATAGTTAAATAAATAAATATTATTTAAAAAATTAATAATTGAAAACTACTTGATAATTGATGATTAATTATCAAAAGGCACCGCGCTCGTGCCGCCACCGTCGGCGTCGCCGCGTCCAAAAAAAGTAAGTAAAGGTTTTTTTTTTTTTTCAAAATGTCTCAAGCAATTTTAAAATTATAATAATTATGTAAAAATATAAAACACTTAGATTAAAAAAAAATTCGCTGCTATGGCTTTTTTACCACCTATAGATGTTTCTCATGAAATATTTCGTGTGTGAATAGATACACCTTATATATAAAAAAAAACAATTATGAAAAATTTAAATCATTGTTTTATTTATTCTAGTAAGCGTTTTTAAAAGGTATTTAAAGCAATATTCCTGTTATGCTAGATCCGATGGACTTCAAATAAATAGAGAGACTACAAAACTACAGAACAAAGATTACTTTTACTGGCATACTACGTGGGATGAGCAAACCATACATCGAACATAGTCACCAAGACAAAGGCCCACAACATTCAATATCACCGGCTCGCACGGCTAGTAAAAAGTTTCTATTACCGCGCGTAAACGCTTAGTGGGATCGCGGCTTAAGGCGGCCGCATGTAGCTGTAAATATCATAATCTTAACCCATTAGTCTGTTAATGTTATGTCCCTGCCGGCGGGCTTTGACTCGTGTTTTATTACGCCGCTATTAATTGTGTACGATCCTCTGAAGAATTTCATAAATAAGGCTTTGTTTTCCGCGGTACTTGAAATAAGTAAAAAGGTTGTGTTGTGTGAATCGCTTCTTTTTTTTTTTTTTGTTAAGACGTTAAACTTGATTTGTATGTGAATTTTTGTGTAATAATTTATGTATGTTTGCAATGATGTTTTATAGAATAGATCAGCAGTGTACGGCGCCGACGCGTTACTACGTCGTATATGTCTGCAGGCATATCCGACTTCAGTTGTCATCATGACGTCAAGTGAGCGATTGCTTAACGATAAAAAATATCAAAATGGTGAAATGTGCGGTTAAAATTTGTATGTCACGGTCTGAAAAGATTAATAAAGCGAGTGGTGTTGCATTTCACAAGTTTGCTACATTTTCTAGAGATTATTCAAAAAAACATTACGAGAAGAATTAGATTTGTCAAACATTGTTTTTGCCATCAGTGTTACCAGTAAAAACGATTTTGATTTTGCCAGACTGTTGGGAGTTTAGTGAATGACAAATATATGTTCCTGTAAGTCTAAATTATTATTATAGTCTGTTTGGTAAACATTGAAACAATATCATTCCATTTTAAACAATAGTTATTTGACACAATCTTATTAGTTTTGTTATATTTACGTTTACGCACCTTTTTTTTTTCCTTCATAGGAAGGTACGAAATCTCTAAATTTATTTAAATCTTTAATCTATTGAAAGTTCCATAATACTATCTTTAATAGTAGGTAATTGATTTAATCATTTTACATATATTTTTATTATTTTTCATATTTTATTTTTATTATACCTTCATTCATTTTGGGGTAGTTACGTTGATGATTGCCAACTGCCAACAGTTTTTGTAACCAATTGTGCCAGATGTCTATCCATTCCATTGACATTATTATTCAAACGGTCATTCGACTTGGGAGTGGTGCCTTCAGTCTGGAAATCTGCGTATATAACGCCGATTCACAAAAAAGGACCTAAGGACAGCGTTGAAAACTATAGACCGATCTCCAAACTCTGCGTTTTCGCTAAAATTATGGAGAAAATCGTACACGTACAACTTTCTTCTTCACTTAAATTAAGTTTTTCCGAACACCAACATGGATTTTTAAAGGTCGCTCCACGATATCCAATCTCGTGGTCTGTAGTGATTATCTTTCAGAGCATATGTCCAGGAGGGCTCAGGTCGACGTTATATACACTGACTATAGCAAATGTTTTAATAGAATTGATCATGGGCTTCTAATGCGCAAATTGCTACGAATTGGTGTTAGGGGTAGCTTGTACAGATGGTTTGTATCATATGTTGAAAATAGATGCCAGACTGTAGTCCTCAACGGTTATACCTCGAGAGCAAAGTACATTCCGTCGGGGGTTCCCCAAGGATCCTTATTAGGACCTCTTTTATTCAATATTTTTGTTAATAACATCGCCTCTTGTTTCCTAAATTCTAAAATTTTATTATACGCGAATGACATTCTGAGTCAAGTGTCAACCTTTGAGGATGCACATCTATTACAGGAGGATCTGGACCGGTTCCTTGATTACTGCGATCGATTGGATTTAAATATTTCAAAATGTTATGTATGTACATTTACTCGTAAGCCAAACCCAATCAGGTATGATTACAAATTATCGAATACCTCAATTGCCAGAGTCAACGTCATTAAGGATCTTGGGGTAATTTTTGACTCAAAGCTTTTGTTTGATGCGCACACTGACAATTTAGTCAACAAGGCTTCTAAAGCGCTGGGTTTTATTTTTAGAGTTTCCTCTGAATTTAAGAATGTGAAAACCATGAAAATTTTGTACTGTGCTTTTGTCCGTAGCCATCTCGAATATGCTTCTCAAATTTGGAATCCAAATTACAATGTTTATATCAATCGCCTTGAAAGTATACAAAGGCGATTTTTAAGGTACACTCAATATCGTTCAAATACTTATCTTCCTAACTATACTAGTCGGTGTAAGAAATTTCATATTCTTCCTTTACACGAGCGAAGAAAAACTGCAGATCTTGTTTTCTTATCTAGTATAATGAACGGGTCTACTGACGTCCCTGAGCTGGTGGCCAAGATTGGACTTCGTGTACCATCTGTGTTTCTTCGGAGACCTCACCTCCTTCGTGTACCTATTGTGAGAACTATCTATAGGCAAAATACATATATTTTGAGAGCATGTCAAATGTTCAACAAGGTGTGCCAGGATGTTGAGCTTGATTTATTCACAAATAGTGTCCAGAAATAAAAAAATTATATTAAGTAACTTTTTCTTTGAAGTGTAACTTTGTTGTGTAATTTATCTTTTGTTTATTCTCTTCAGTTGTTTCTATGTTTAACTCTCACGCTGTTTGTACCGTGGTGTCAATTTTACACATAAGTTTATATAAGTGGAAACTTGTAATTGGCCTTCTTCTACATATTACCTATGACTACTCGAATGTATTAGCTGTAAGTTTTCTTAAAATGAATAAAATAAACTCTGGCCATTTTTTCGATGACAATGTCTGGTCCCATTCCAACGTTATTAGTTTGACGGTCGAAGAAATGAGACAAACTTATTATTTTGACAGATTTACATAATTTATTTATCCGTTTCAAAGCTACGACTTTAAACTTGTAAGTGGTTACGTTTTTCTGAAATTGTTAGTAGGATGCTGCTCCTCTACTATTTATATAATACTACTACCTCATTGTTTTTTTTGTATATTTTTTATGTAGGTACTCAGTTGGGATCTTGTTAGAATCTTTGCAGGTGCGAAAAATGCCGACAGAACGGCAAAGGATCAGAGTAGATCATGTAGGTACCTAAAAGTGAAATAATGAATTATAAACATATTATTTATTTATTGATATATACTTTACACCACAAAAATACATAACAAAAAATATATCAAACACTACAACATACAATGTACAAGGTACAATGGGCGGCCTTATCACTTTATGCAATCTCTTTCAGGCAACCTTGGAATGGACAGTGATTTGCCTAGACATCAAATGGTTCTGTCGTTGGTGCAAAAACAAGTATGCAATATACTAAAATAGATACACAGATATATACATACATATCCTAAATAATAGATACATAAATACATAGGGGAAAGTATGGAATATTGGACCGGCAACTAAATTGGACCACAATAACAACATTTTGAAAACAAAACATACATTCCATGTCAAAACGAAAACAATATGGCCGGTATGCAATGAAGTTAGACGCATATCGCTTGGTGTTGCCAATGTTGAAATTGAAAAACTACTTTTAAAGATATAAGGGTGGTCCAATTTAGTTAACGGTCCATTAATCCATACTTTCCCCTACATACTAAATATCTATGCAACGAAAATAAATGAAGACTGACACCTAACCACTATCACCACTAATATCACTATCCTATTTCCTCCCATGGGTGTCGTAAAAGGCGACGAAGGGACTTCCTAGAGAATGGGCAGTAGCGTTCTCTGTGCATTTTTAACACCATACTGCGATCGCCAACCCGCCTGCCAAGCGTGGCGATTATGGCAAACCCCCCCAATTGGGGGAGGCTTATGTCCAGCAGTCGTCGTTACGTAGAACGTCTTTCGGCTGAAATGATGACTTATCCACTGAGACTTATACACTTGAAAAAAAAAATACACTGAAAGACAACGCACAGTCTAAACCGCTGGGTCTAAAAGCATGAAATACACGAAAGTTCCTTATAATAACGAAAGTAAAAATATGGAACGATTTTTGAAAATTCATCCCCTTTAAGAATCAAATAGGGGATGAAAGTTTGTATGGCAGATGATCATTTTTGCCGAGGGGAAATCACATCAAATAAACGTGTGCGTTTATATCTTTTATTGGCAGAAAATGTCCTGAGATGAACACATTCGTAGGCATTTTCGTTGGCTCGTAGCAGTTGGTTTGTCTGTATTTTATGTACTTAGTAAGTCCCTTGGAAAAAAGCAATAGTTAATGTTTTTATGCCTGTTAACCAATTCTATAACTGAGGTGTAATATACATGAACAAGGGAAAAATAACATGTTTTTTTGTGCGACATAAACAAGCTAAAATAATGTCTTTTCATTTCTCATACTTGGAAAGTACGCTTGAAGTTATCTGATCAGAGGGATGAATACGGTACTTTTCGTCCATGGGAAACGATTTCCCTTCTGTCAAAAAATGTTAAACGATGCAAGCCATGCCCCAACTTTTTATACAGCCACTTTAAATCGCGGCATAATATTGTAATTTAAAAATATCACAACAATTTTGTAACATGACTTTATACTTATAATTTATTTTCACAAAATTATTATTTAATTTACATAGATTTGAGCTAAATATTTAGTATCATCAATGATAAAAAATACTGGCGGCTGGTAGAATGCCACAAAAATAGAAGAAAAAAAAAGGCGGGAAAGCGGCAATTCGATCTTCAGATGTTTTGTCGAGTGCTAATTTACTTACGTTTACGGATATTTGTATGAAATGAGTTCATCAGATTCAGATATGTATTTTATTTAATTAATCAGGTTTTTATTTACATTCCTCATATTCTAAATGAAAAGCAGAGTGATTACCTCGGGTGATAGAACCTATTTAGGCACTCAAACTATTGGCGCCCTCGCTACGCTCGGCTCGTGCGCCATCTCGTGCCTAAATAGGTCCCTTTCATGCCTTGCATAACAATCTACTATTATTTATTTATATTATTTTAGCCAGTATTCTTAAATGGCAGAGTTACTGTATAAGTTGGAAACTATCAGCCTAAGAATGGGTCTCGCCATAAACAAGAGGAAGACCGACTCTTTGTCATTGATCGCTTGGATACCGTTCAGCATACTGACCTCTTTGACTTAAAAACCGGAAGGGCTTCCTCCTCTGTACAAAGGCTATGCAAGTCAAGGTGAGACAAGAACTGAAGGAAAAACAGCACCCGCCACCACCGGACTTTGTTTACAACCAGGAGCATCTGCCACCCGGATATGATCTGCAGTGGCCTATAAATTATGGAAAGCAATCAATCGAATGCGGACTCTAGTTGGTTGCTGCACTAGCCACTACTCAGGAACACTAAACCAGGGGCCTAAGTCTACTAATTTACAAACGTTGCAATGGTCTCGCCATTGTGAGTATTTGACAGTGTTTGTATGGAAAATCTGTCAAAAACTCACAATGACGAGACCATTGCAACGTTTGTACATTAGTAGACTTGGCCCCCTGTTGTGCTACAGTGGTACAGCAGCAGGAGCAGTCGGTGCAGTGTTACTGTGTAGGCAGTGATACAGTTTTCTGCATAGTGTTTCACCATTTAAATTTAAAGAGAAATAAAATCCACACTAATCCATACTAATATTATAAAATTGAAAATAACTCTGTCTGTCTGTATGTTACGTTTTCACGCCTAAACCAATGAACCGATCGTCATGAAATTCGGCAGAGATATAGCCTGGGATATGAAGAAGGACATAGGCTACTTTTTTACGCGATAACCGACATCCACGCGGGCGGAGCCGCGGGCAAAAGCTAGTCCTTTATAAAATTCATGCATTCATTATGCAAACGTATAAATTCTACGTTCACACGAACAATTACCAACATAAAACTGTCTTCCTGGTCAAATTTATAGTTGATGGTAATGAAGCAATTAGTTTTTTCACCATTTACAAACAGACATAAAAGATTAAGACATCAAAACCGCTGAAGGCCGCAGATATAAAACAATAGTCATAGGAACAGAGCAAAAAAGACACAATCAAGAGTCATTATTGTCTTAATAAGCCGCTCCAATCTGAACACTAAACATTGTTTATCTAACAAACAAACTTAATCGTGAACTAGTAATTAATGTAATCTAATAATTAAAGGTTTAGGCTAGACTGGTTAGAGAGAGAGATAACCAAATATAGGAACTTCAACCGGGATGATGGGTTTCAACTGTCGAGAGCCTAGAATCCAGTGGTTCAGCTGTGTAAAAACCGAAGAAGTGTCGAAAAAAGTTTCATGTGTCGGGAACAGAATCGAGTTGTGAGTGACAGTGGTAGCGGTACTGAGCGCAAAAAATGAACAAGAAAGAGGGTAGACCGTTTTGTCTGCTCATAAACACCCACCCGCAATGACTTCAGTTTATCCGTGATCATGGTGCTTGCAACAGCGTCAAAATATCGGGAACTCAAATCAAATAGTAAACATGGTTTGTTCCCGTTTGTGTTAATAATAAGGTTTCCGTTATTCAACAATTTAGTTAATTAGCAATTTGCAGTTAAGTTTCGTTTTATTACAGATGGATTCTTCTCACACGGTCCTGAACTGGCAAATTGAATTAACTGGATGTCCAATGTTTACAGTGACGACAGTGAAGCGTTAATCAGATCGTAAAATAAGTCGGAATGTAATTGAAATACGATTAGCAACTAAGTAATATAAGTGAGGCGAAGGGACGCAGAGAAGGTGCATGATTACAGAAGGTTCAGTTGTTACATAGCTTTGGGTATGCAAAGATTTAAAGAAAACATATTTGACAATAACTTTATTTCAAGTTTATATGACGGCACGGTTGGCGCAGTGGTTAAGCGATTGACTGCTGCGCTGCGTGTCGCGGGTTCGATTCCCGCACGGAACAAATATTTGTACGATCTACAAGTAGTTGTTCCGGATCTGGCTGTTTGTGTATGTGAGTTTAAATGTTTGTAAACGCACCCACGATACAGGAGAAATCCCTAGTAATGCAATGTTTAAAAAAAAAAGCTGTACTGACAAAAATTGGAAAAGGTATGCTTAGATGGATTGGTCATGTTGAGAGGATGAATGAAAGGCGCCTAACAGAAGGTATTTATAAGGCAGATGTGAGTGGAATGGAAACACAATACAACATGTCGCACCCCCGGTGCAACACTGTCACTTATGCAAAAAGTAACTATTTCAGGATAAGTATTTTAAACTTTAGTATCCTATATATAGTTGATGACACTTCCTGATTTAGGGAAGATGGATAGGTTATATCCTGACGTGGTCTTTTAAGTTTATAACAAAAATAAATGAAACCAAATAATTAAAATTAATACACTTCTCCTGAAGCGTAAGTATTTTATAGTTTGCATTAGTTTTTGGTATTAGACCGGAATAAATCATTTTTTTTAGTCATCATCCCTATTGGGTTTTCTGTCGCTCGTTATGCAGTGTTAGTCTTAGAGTGTCTACGAGGCGGTCGCGCTGGCACAGAGGGCCGCCCCTTTCTCCTCCGCCAATGGGACGCGCCCGCCGTGTCTCCGCGAGATCAGCGAGGCGTCTGCCCGCTCGGGAAAGTTGTGCATGACACAAGCGAACAGCGACTAAGGAATATGAATGGGAGCCAGATCGAGGGTTAAGATATGTTTGTTTATGTGTAAGGATTGGCATTACTTATAGAGACTGCTATGTATTTACAAACATTTTATATAACACCACATTTATTTTATTATCACCAAAGTACCTCACAGTAGTTAGTAAGTGTTTTAGGCTTTAAGTGAATTTCAATCCAAAAACTTTGTTTAATACAGACAGATATATATAATATAGGTATATAATATGTATTTATATATTTTAGCTTTATTTAAGTATTTATTATATGTAATATTTTAGTTTTAAGAGCGGCCAACCCGTCTGTTAGCGATGCGAATGGACTGTATTATGTTTTATGGTTGGTGGAGTTAAATAAAACTAAAGCTCAATGAAAACAGGATTTAAAAGGGAAAAAATATTACATACATTGAAACAAAACCAAACCTTTTGACAATGAAAAAATAAGCAAGTGAAGGAAACAAAATTCGTTTAAATTAAAACTATAAAAATCTTCTAAAAAAACTAGGCTCGCCAAGGAGTCTGCAACACAATATAATACTTTTCATACAAACACTCTTACGTGATTATAACGTTGGAACACATCTTTCAATGAAAATTTGGAACTAATTGGTATCATGTGCACTGTATTTAGGTTTCTATGGAAGCAAAAAATAAAAATTTGGAGAAATAAATTCAGTATAAACCTCCAAAAATCTGCTTTTTGCACACATTTTGCCTGAACTTTGGCCGTTCATAATGTACTCATCAATTGTAAAAATAAAGAAAACATCTCCATAGAAACATCGCACATGTAATGGAGATTCTAAATGACACACATTTATTTCACAAACTTGTAAGGCTTTCTCAAAAGCACGTATTTCCTGGAACAAGTTTTATGAAATTTCCGCACACTATTTTTCGTTCAATGTTAATGCGTCCTCACTTGCCTGCTAACAACAAGCTTTTCAATCATGACGATAGATGGACCGAGAGGGGCCTCATAAGACTTCGTATATTCATATTTTTCTCTTCTTGTTCTCACACACTATTGTCTACATTTTTTTTTTTTGATTTCTCCTTTCGCTAGTCTGCTGGAAGAAATTTCCTAAGAAATAAGCAATTTCCTTTGTAGGTACTCAAAATATTATTATGTCGTGTCTCTGTGTATTTTACTGTGTGTACATAAATAATAAAATAAATAAATACAGCCGGTTGTACCTACTTCTTCTGCTTTCACCGCTTGTCGCTCATTTTCTAGGCCCACGACGACAGCGCACACCGCTTTCATAATCCAATTAAGAATAATTGTCGATAAACTGACAGGCGAGATAGCGATTTATGTGGTGATATTTCAGCATCGTTAATAAATTTACGCTTGTTCTTGCCGTTTGATTGCACGCCGTGTTTCCATTAAGTTTATTCGATTCGCGGTACGAATGCCTCTCAGTATTGACGGCTTGTAATCTAACTGAAATTTACACTGACTTACGTCAAAATATCCCTGTACTTACGTACTGATGTTTAATTACTGCTCTATAGATAAGACAACTGTTTATTAAGAACTGGAAGCTGGGCTTTTATGTCATATAAAATATATTTATTGGAGCAGCCCATAGAGCCGCCATATAAAGTGTATAACGGAAACAATTTGAACTCCTGTTCGCTTTAAATTCAGTTCGATTACATAGACTTGACAGCTCCATAAAAGACTTGAATGTGGCTACAAATAATACAGGGTGGCAGTTTTTCCGCGGGTCGTATTGTCAGCTCTATTGATTTCGCGGCACATTGCGCGCCTGAGTTACGGCGCTGCGGTGAACCCTGACTTACGGCCGCATCCTCCCGATTTATTAGATCGTTATACCGCATCGGGGCAAAATAAATTCAATCCCGTTCCGTTTTGTGCTCGGTATTTCACAGCGTGACAAATTTCTCGATGCGAGCACCGCCATGCGGGTAACGTCTTGCGGTTTTGTTGTATTTGGTTATGATATTTGTATACTTGAGTTATTTTGTTACATTTATAAATGTATGTTGCGACAATAGCAATGTGGACGAAAAACTATCCCATTATCTATACTTAATATTATAAAGCTGAAGAGTTCGTTTGTTTGAACGCGCTAATCTCTGGAACTACTGGTTGGAATTCAAAAAATCTTTTGAAGTTGGATAATCTATTTATTGAGGAATATTGTAGGCTATATAACATCGCGCTACGACCAATAGGAGCGTAGCATAAATGAAAAGTGTTGCAAAAACATGAATAAAATATCTTTTTTGAGAGCTTCCTTTGCGTGTGCTGCGCAAATATGTTACGCAAATATCATGTATGATGGAATTGTTCCCCTTTAAAAGTTCTGAAAAAAAGTCCGCGACAGCATATGTTTATCTTTTAAGATTGACTCACTATAAACTTTTTTTATGGTAATCAAATTTGTTCGAAATTAATGCATTATTTGCGAAGGAATTTTGTCAACATAATATTAATCCTTATCCAAATACATATGTTGTTATAAAGATATCATAATTTTAAAATAACTTCGCAACAAAATAAGTGTATAGGCTATTTAACATCACGCTACGCGCGTAAGGAGTCGAGCAAAACGACAAAACGTCGGAAAAAACGCTAAGCGAAAACGAAGTAATTGCGCGGACGGGCGATGCGATGCGACGGGGCGGGTTTTGGGCCGAAATTTTACGCGGACAAAGTCGCGGGTAGAAGCTAGTTACTAATAATTAGCAATAAGAAACAACGCGGAAACCGTAGCAGTGTTACGAATGTCGCAGCTTCATATCATAACAGACCCAAAATTTCCCTCTGGTGTTTTGATTTTAATCTATTTTCTGTATGTTGATTTTTTTTAAGGAACATTTTGTTGTTTGCATCTTTAGTAATTGTGCAATTTTACAAATCGTTTCACATCAGTACATGTAGCGCAAATGCTATTTTATCGAGGAAATGCTATATCAAAATAATGGAAATACTTATGTAGGTATAAACACAAGAGATACACCAACATAAGCTATAGGACTAGTCGACATGTATCTTCAAGGGTAATTTCTACCGTGTGCACGGTCATTAAACTTATATTTACTACATTGTTATCTGAAATAAATGGGCCCGTTTTGTCATGCGGGAAGCGCTGTCACAACAAACATTATTTCATTTTACTTTATGATTTTGTAACGCGCCGTGAAGCAAGACTCGCATTTTGGAAAAAAGCGATTTGAGCATAACAATAACAAAATATGTACGTTTGTCAGCAGTACTGCAAGGGTAGATTGTGTGCAATGTTTTGTTATTAATGTCTTCTGTTACACTTTTGAGTCACGCTAATAAAATATATCTGTAAAATAATAATAACAACGATTTCTATGTACAGACGCCAGCACATCAAGCTACTACAATCTGTCAAATTTCTTTAATAGATTTTCAACTTTATCACTACAACATAAGGTTCAAGGTTGATTGCAAAAATTTGACAGTTTCGGGTAGCTTGACCTGCTGGCGTCTGTACACGGAAATATAACAATATACCTATACTCCGTTTGAAATAAGATCAGACATTTAAATAAACCTTTTTTACTGTTCGTTCAACTGATTTTGACTTCTATTGCTTTGGGGGCATGACAAATGGCAGCTGCAGTAAACAGTTGGTATTGTGACCACTTTTTTTTGCTTTAATGCCATCCTTATGCCTACGGAATAGAAGTCAAAATCTCTCCAAAAATACAATGTTACATATTGTCTTTATTAGACACGGAATAATCTCATAATATGTTGATAGGCAATTAAGAAAACCTCCAACATAATTGCTAAGTATAGTGTGAAATTCAGAAAACTCGGAAGACGTACCGTGAATCAATAACTACATTCGGCACTCCCGTCGCATGATAGAACACCATAAAAACCGTAAGTAAGACGAGCCGAAGAATAACAACAGTATTCAAATTTACGATTCGTCTCGGATTTAAACAATAACGTTCTATTTAATAGTGGAATGTGCACGGCACGGGTGTCGGTAATGGTGTGTGTACGGCTCTCGGTGTGCCGCTCGAATCGATTTGGTTGGTAATCGAGAACGCGTGCTGTATCGGAACTATCGGTGGATATCCACGGCTCTGTTCCGGTTGATTTTGGTCAATCGACGGTAATCGAATTTCGATCGATTGGTTCGCGTGCGCGCCGCTCGCGTCCCGGGTCCTCTGCAATCAACGATTCGATAAACTCAATGTATTGTTATAAACATTACATGCATGTCAAAATATCACGTTTACAGAAATGTGTTAAGAATTTTCGAATAAAATAATTGCGTTTAAGTTAATCGATGTTCTGATACAATTATTTCTGTAAACTTTTATGAATTACTTCTCGAAGGATTTATAAAACGAAAAGTTTTCAACGGTGTTCTAAACTTCTGCCAAATAAAATTCATTACACATTATCAACTGAAAAGGTCACAATCACTTAACGAATATGATTGACAGATGTATTTAAAATAAAACATCAATAACAGTATTATTTCCATGTGGCCTGCCCCTTATTCGCGTTCCGTTCCCCCAAAATTTTACAAAATGCAACCGGATGTAGGGAACAGCCAAAACGATACAAAACGTATGGGCGGGCACAATGCAAGCCACACTAATGATATTATTATGCCAATTGATATTTATAGATATAATTTACATATACTGCTTGATGTTTTTGTTGATGATATAAAAGGGAGAGTTTTGTATAGTTCGGTAAAGTTACAAAACTACTTCTTACATGTTATTTTGTTGTTTATATACACTTTTAATATTTCCCTACAACAAACTTGAATACTAAACACAACTAACTTACAAACAACTGTTATATTCTACATAAATATTTGAAAAACTTTGTCGAACGTTTCCCAACACCGAAAATAGTTTTCAAATTATCCACACAAATTCGTGGACGGTGTGTCCGCACAATAATAAATATTTAAAGAGGTTAGCAGGTGCAATACGCCTCAAATTGATGCCCAAATAACAGAGTACGGTCGAGCTCAAATAATAATAAAAAAACAGGCTCGGCTTTGAGAGCGGCGAACCTGCAATTTGAGAATTAATTCTATCACATTTCGCCCGCATCTCGGCCAATTCGCCGCTTTATGGCTTTCCTGACACCGCAACAGCTGATTAAGTATAAAACAATCTCGCCGCCCGCAATCTCGCGATATTATCGGGTTAATCAACAACCTTCAGCTTTTTTATCATTATTTATATACAGTGTTTGTTTCGTTTGTAATATAAACGCTGCGCCCTCGTGAGCGCTGTCCAGCCCCGGCTGGCGCAGGCGCAGCGCGGGCGCGGCGGGCAGGCCGTGCTCGATGATTGGCAATATGACAAATGGCCTCCGATTGTGCCATCATCTATCTGCTATATTAGCAGAAGAGAAAAGATTTACCTTGAATTGAACTCATAATATTTAAAGATCGTTATTTTATATTGGATTGTTTCGGATTAATCTGACGTAAACTGCGCAATAAAACCACATCGCTACAGACGTATAAGGTGTTATAATTATTCAACAGCCTAATTTTTATTTTGATAGTGGGTCTACATCCGGGAGCACATTCACCATAGATTCATATCACATTAATTAATATTCTCAAGGTATCAGAACGTAACTTACTATCCTACAACTAAGTTATTGGTCATTGATCTATAAAACTTGCAACTAATCAAGGTTAATGGCCCGATAATTGATGATAGATGAATGTTTGAGCCTAATTGGAGTAATGAGGTAAGTAGAACAAAGTAATGAGCGAACATAATGAGCACTTGATATATGCACTCCTATATGATTACTGGTAGGTGGGTAGTTGTGTGCCGAAATGCGTAATTAGTGCAATTTATTGCTAAATAATTAGTTGCGGGTTCTTTTAACTTGTAACCGGCATAATAAATACTATTGCAAACCGACCAGTTTCAAAGAATAAAAAATGTAGAGCATATATTTTTATAGTTAACAAATTGTTTCAGAAGTGGTAGTTAGTTGACCAATGGTATTTCAGAAAATCTTTATACTCTATGGCCAATTTACCCAGCGAAGATTGTGGTTACAGATTTAAAAATCCATTCGACGAGTATCTGGTACAGTTTTTATTTCTGCTGACGCAAAATGCGAATCTACGAGAAAGTGAGAAAAGGAAACCAATTAAAAGGTATTTGATTTGCTTAATTTTTGGAAACGTACCCAAAATTCCTGGGTATACTGCCACAGCCCCGATACCCACTGGTCTATTCACTGCATTCCATTCGACGTGCTTTTCATTAGGTATCCAATCAGTATACAGCGTGACTAACCGACGATTCGTCACGAAGGATTCAACTTATCGACCCGCTCAGCATCCCACACGAGGTCAAGGTCAGCGTAAAACACTCCTCGGACACTGGACAGACTCCGATATAAACACAAGTTGTAAATTACAACATTTGATTGGTTCCAATCAAGCATGGTCTCGATTAAAAAATATATTCGAGACTCTGGGCCGAATTAAAAACTTACCACGCTCAATTTGAGTCGACACTTTATGATTTTTTTGTTCATTACAAATGGAAGTGTGAAATGTGTTGACATGCTGCGTTGTCTGATATTTTGAAACAATTTCAATCCGCCATTGTTAATTGAATTACTAAAGCGAAGTATAACAAATGGGCATACATGGGCATTTATGTTGGTATAAATTCCTGACTGAAATGGATACAATTGTAATGCGTGTGTGAGCGTTCCTTTCTCATGACTCATGTTGGAAAATTTAAGGGATTGTACGTGAGGGAAAAAATTACTAGGTAATAAATAAAACTTTATTAAAGTGATTTGTCAAATTTTATAATGCTGTTTTGGAAGTCGGTTCTTTTTAAAAAAAAAATGTAAAAAAGTTTTTTTATTTTTCCCATTTTCACCAATTCGTATACCACTACTTGCTGTGTGAACAACAGTGACAGGAAGTATCAACATCACCAAGATACATAAAGTGGAATACCTAAATACGTATTATCGAAGTTAACTCAAAAACTATCCAAGAAAAGTTAATAAAATTGATATGGGACCACCTCGAAAGTATACCCTATCAACAAAAAAAATTATATATTTTAAATCGGTTCACAATTGACGGAGAAATCGGTGGACATACATAAAAAAACACTCCTCCTTTTTCGAAGTCAGTTAAAAACTGTAAATCCGCCCTAATATAATTTTTTACTAGCACAAAAATCCTGGGGACTACTGTGGTTCGACTCCCTCTGAAATTCAGGGAAAATTGGAAAAGCTTATTTGATTCGGTTTGATGAACTTTGCAATAGAAATATAGAGATTATTATGTCTAGCATTTATATAAATCTTTTGTTAAAATTGTTCTTGTACGAGTATTATGCAGGATTTAGTAACAAGATTGGTGTTGCATTTCTTTCAGTAACTTTTACAATTTGTAAGGTGCCTCCAACCGAAAAACATGCAGTATACAATATGGTTGCAATGTAATTATTGTTACTTTAGACTTGCCTAAACATAAAAGCTTCTACTGACCGAGCAGTCGTTGTATTCATCCCATATGTGTTCTGTTACACCCAATAATTATGTATAACAATGAAGCACAGAAAACAACGGAAGCCATGGAAGTGCTAATTCGAAAAATACAAACCGCAGTGTACTATAATGAGCACAAAGACGTCCCTCGTAGTGAGCGATGAAATGACTACTAAGGGCCTACAATTAGTAAACGAAGCAAAATGGCTGACCAGTCAACCACTGTAGTGAGACCTCCCTCGCCTCTTCAGTAGGAGCATAAGGGACCCGACGGAGGGGCACAGCCAAGATAATGAAGAGGTCATGTTTACATGGACGTTTGCCCTCTCCCGAGTTACACGATGTGCGTGTGTGTTAATTTAATTTTCTACTTGCAATAATTGCAGTTAGCCCCGGGACAGACAGGCGAGGGCTCGACACGACATACTAAAGTTGTCCAATACATACATCGAGCGGTCACTCGCGTGTGCACCGTCCAGGCCGCCCGGCCGGTCAAGCACACAGTACTAGCACTTATGCGATTAAACCTTTATCGCGACGGTCCAGTATTTAGCAAAATAAGTATTACAAAACTTAAAAATGATAGCTTTATAAAGAAAAAAAGGTTATAATGAATTTAAAACAAACGTGTAATTTTGTAAGTACGAGTATTAATCTTGAGCTACGATAATGTATTTAATAATATAGTAGGTTGTATTATCGTAGATGTGTTCAGCTGTTGTAAGTTGTAGGACTTGTAGGGTAAGCTTATAGGCTCTTAAAAATCAATAAACCAATTAAACCAACACAGAGCTGTGTTCTCTCAGCAAAGTACACAAAACTCACAGTATAACAAAGTCCTTAGGGAGAAATGCTATAGTGCGGCTGCGCTGCGCCGATCTGTGTGGTAAGGTGTAAATGATAATGGTGAGCGTAGCGGGGCGCCCGCGCGGCTTTGTGAGTGCCGCTTGCATTTGTCATGTTAACACTGAACGTGTGAAGAGCCCTTATTAATGACGAACAGATTACGACGGCTCAAGCTGCGGCCGCATTGTTGCCATTGTCAGCGCGGCCTCGGCGTGGCCACATTGAAAAGCGCTTTTTCTTCTATTTGCTTTGGGTTTCATTCAAATAATAGGATTTTCGGTTTGTAAAGGTAATAAAGCAGCAAAAAACCTTTTGAGTAAGCAGGTAGGTAAACATAAGCCGAGCGACAAAAAAGTCAAACGTGTATGTTTAATTCGGGTCGAGTTGACGCAACTAATTCGAAACTTATCTGATGCAACGTAATTCTTACGTGTTATGTTATAATACTCGAGATAATTGAACTAAGTATTTGTATCTAATAATATGCGACCAATGTTTTTGACTAATAAACCGTTCGTTTATGAGGCTTTCATAGAGCAATTACCAGCGGGGGTCGGGATCCTAAGCCGAGAGGTGTAATGCAATAAACTCATAAACTGCCGGTCGATGCACAGGTGTGTGAAACCATTTATGATTCTCCGCTAACGGCGATTCTTTTTAGTGGTGGAGCGTCCATCGCTTCTTGGTTTAGAGAACCGACGCAGCACAAACTTAGGAAAAACGCAATGCATGGAAAGACGCAAACGGTCAAGACGCGGGAAGTTTCCAACTTGCCTTTTTTCTTTACACAGAAGTTTTGTGGTATCGTTTACAAATTTATTGTACTTAATTCTGGGAACATTGTGTCGTGCGCGCTCATTGAGTTTTGTTGTAAAACGCACCAATTATATAATAAAACCTTTTGTGATTTAGGTTGAATGAACGCGTTTAGAGGAGGCTAAAATTAGAGCACGGCTAATTTGTTTTTGTTGCTGCTTCTTACAGACCTGTTTTATGGCATATTCTAATCATATCTCCCAGGTTTTTAATTATGATGAGGATTTATAATTTCTAATAAATGTAATGAATTTAAAGTCGACTTGGAATATAATTGTTTGCCCTTTTTAGGGTTCCGTAGTCAACAATGAAACCTTATAGTTTCGCCATGTCGGCTATCTGTCTGTATCTGTCTGTCTGTCCGTCTATCCGCGGCTTAGCTCAGAGTCTCTTAGTATAAGAAAGCTGTACTTTGGCATGGCATTAATCACGCCGACAAAGTCGTAAAATAAATTCAAAATATATTTTTAGAATAAATTAATAACAATAATAAATGCATAACAATATTGTAACGGAAAGCACCATAATTCGAGCTTAAAATGAATTATATATGTCGTCAAATCATTGAAATGTATCGATTGTTCCGTGGAGACGAATATTCTAATATAAATTGCTTAAATAGCTTTATATACTAACGAAAATGATCGATATCTCAGAACTGTAAAGAGATAGCGTAATTTGAACACTGCCATTAGCTTAGTTGGAGCATTTACCCCCTAATTACCTATCTTATATAACAGTATATACCCCCGGGGTACCGATTAAAGTAAAATCCATTGTGTCGGAAAGTAAACAGTGTTATGTACCATTTTCATACTGCGTAGAACCACGTCTCCCGTACCCCTCCTACGTCTAAGGAGAGCTAACTGCGCAATACCCCGCAGACACCCGTTCCCCTTCAACACCCCCTCATCAGGTAGGAATGTTTGTAACTGGTGAGTTTCATTAAGTATACGACCAAGGGTTACCCGCAACTTGTGATCATGTGTAAAACCTATAAAGGGAACCCGAGCAAGTTGATTTTTGTAGGATTGGCTCGTGGTCGACCACACTAGTCCCAGTCGCGAACATAGTGTTTTACCCGTGCGGACCGCAGTTTTAAACAGTTGTCCCTGTGTGTGCACAAGTAACCTAGCCGGCACTTGTGCGGACACAGGGGGAGCAGCCCGTGCTGCCCGGTGGAACACCACCACCGTCGCGGTCGCGGGGGCCACGCCAAATCAACATGCCGAAACCCGGCAAACGCGACCCGTCGGGCCGCGATGCCGGGTCCCCGGAAGCCCGTGCGTCGTTGGACCGGGCGGCGTCGATGCCGGACATCGGCGTCACGTCGCCCGGTGCGCCGCCAGCCGGGCCATCCACAACGAGAGGAGGAGGAAGAGGAGAAGCGAACGCCGCTGCAGCTGCCGGATCGCCGACGTCATCGGCGCCTGCGCGCGTTGCGCCGACGCCGCCGTCGAGCCGACAGCACGCCGTGCCCGTCCGCCCCCCCGCGTTCCGCCCGGTGCCCACCCAGGCCCCGGGGCCAGCCGCGTCCTCGAGTCGCGCACCTCTGGCGCGTGCCACAGCCCCGCCCACGCGCGCAACAGCGCCCGTGCGCACCGCCGCGACCACGGGTGCGTCGCAAACGCACCCCGCGCGCTCCGCCGCGCAGCCGCGCATAACATCGCCGCCGACGGCGAAAGCTGTCACAGCCTCACGCTCCGCCGCACCCGGTCCCCGCCCGCCGCTGGCGGGACCGGAAACGGCTGAGCGGAGGCAACCTACAGTGGGAGCCGGCCCGCACAGGCCGGCCCCGCTAACGATGACCAAGGCGCCCGCCTCACCAGCGCCACCCAGAAGCTCAGCCTGCGACTCCCCCGCCATGCTGTCGGCGTGCTCGTCTCGTGCGGGATCGAGCATGTCGCTGGCGTCCGGGGGTTCGGCCGGGTCCGGTCGCGACGATATGTCCTTGGACATGACCTCGCGATCCGGCCCCAGGCCCAACGTGGGAAGCGCCGCAGCCCCAGCGCCGCTGGGGTTTGACTTCGAGTTCGTCCTCGACCCGCTCGAGCAACGTCCCCAGCGGCGCAGAAGGAGCTCTGACGAGACAGCGTCGGAGGAGGCGAAGAGGTACTGCCTGGACCCGCCGCGCGTGAGCGCGTCGCTGGGTCGGGGTGTGCCTACGTCGCCCACCTTCGCCGACGCGACCCGTCAGACTCCCTCACCGTCACCACGGACGCCGACACCGACGATGAGTACAGCAGGGGTGAGTACCTTACCTCCCCCTGCCCCCTCTACAGCTACCGCACCCCCCTCTGATGCCATCCCCGGCACCGCAACGAAGGCGCCGACGAAGCAGCAGCCGGGGAAGAAAAATAAGCCGCGCTATCCTCCGCTGGTGGTGGAGAGGCTACCGAACTGGGCCTCCCATTTCAGGGCCATCAGCGCCAAGCTGGGCCGGCCTCCTAACGCTCGACCATACGGGAGTGGAGTCCGCTTCACTCCCGACAGCGAGGAGGAGTATAGGCTGGTTCAGCGCTACCTGACTGGCCTGGAAAGGGACAGTGGTGTGTCTTGGTTCGCGTACTCACTGCCAGCGGACAAGAACATGAAGATCGCCATCAGGGGGCTGCCTGCGGACACAGACCCTAAGGAGATCGAGGAGGAACTCCGGGCGTTGGGGTACCAGCCGGAGTATGTGCGCCATATTAAGGGCGCGCAAGGAAGACCCGGCTGCGTGTTCCACGCTATATTGAAGAAAACCCCAGACGTCCGGGCCATATTTGACACCACCGTGTTCATATACATGCGTGGTGTCAAAATTGAGGCTTGGCGGGGTAAGAAAGGACCCGCTCAGTGTCACCGGTGCCAGCGATTCAGGCACAGCTCGCACCAGTGCCACCGCCCGCTCGCCTGTGTTCGCTGTGGAGGCGGGCACGCAGCTCGTGACTGCCCACGCCCGCGGGAGGAGCCGGCCACCTGTGCAAACTGTGGTGGCCCGCACCCCGCGTGCAACATCAAGTGCCCCGTCTTCCAGGCGGAGACCCGCAACAGGCGGGCGGGGACTGTCGCCATCTCGGCCACCTCACGCCGGCCCCAAGGGGCCACCGAGAGGCCAAACGAGGTGCAAACAGAGGCTGAAGGCGTAACATTGATGGCGCCAGCCAACGGGCCCACTGATAGGAGCCAAGCCACCTCCTCGGGGCGGAGGAGGAAGAAGAACAAAAAGCGGGGGAAAGGAAAGGGGAAGAAGCCCGATCCCCCGGCGACCCAAGAAGAAGCATCGGAAATCCCGAAGGCCGGCCCTGCCGCAAAACAGGCGCGGGCTGTGGGTTCGGAAATGCAGACAGAAAATGAAGCCACAACTAGCGCCGGCAGAGCGCAGCGGAAACACGCGGAACAACAAAACCGGCGGACCAATGAGGGACCGTCACAGAAGTTCCCGGTTTTGCCGCGTGGCGGCGCCTCCGGCGCCAAAATACAATATGAAAAACCAAAGTCCGAGTTCACAGCCTGCGCCATCAAGCTACTGATGGACCTCATCAAGGCCATTAGGCAGGGCCTTGATGTGGAGACAGTCATCCTTGACGGCCTGGCCACGCTACTTACACTTTACCGTGACTAGGCCGTTGAGGGTGTTACACTGGAACGCCCGCGGCCTTCGGGGTAAGGTCGCCCCCCTCCGCCACCTCCTTAGGGAACAGGACATAGACGTGGCGCTCATAAGCGAGACGCACCTGGGACCAGAAGATAGGGTTAGGTTCCCGGGATACCTCGCTTACAGGAAGGACGAACGGTCGGCCCACAACATTAGATACCGTGGTCTGGCGGTACTTGTGAGGCGGAGAGTCGTCCATCAAGAGCTCCCCTTGCCGTCATTACGCAGCATGTACGCGCTGGGTGTTCAGCTGCACGTTGCCGGCGAGGACATCAACATCTACGCCTGCTATAAGCCGCCCGCGGTTCGGCTAGACTTGCCGGAGCTGCGGGCCTTACTAGCGGCGTCGCAACACGCCACCCTCCTCGCCGGTGACTTAAATTGTAAGCACCCAGCGTGGAACTCTACCATCATGAATACCGAGGGGAGACGGCTCTTCGCGGACGCGGAAGCCTTCGGGTATACGGTGTCCGGCCCGGAGACACCCACCCACTACCCGGATATCAACACCCACATGCCGGACGTGCTGGACATCGTAGTCCACCGAGGGCTAAACTGCCAGATCACTCAACAAGTGATAGACGACGAGTTACAGTCGGACCACCATCCTGTACTCGTCGTCTTATCGGGTATGCCGACCCGACTGAAGCCCATAGCGCCACGTCGCATTGTCAACTGGATCGACTTTGAAGAGAAAGTAGAGACCACCACGCCGACTCGGCCTATCGCGTCCTCCGCGGACGTCGACCAGATGGCGGATGACGTCACTGCTTGCATACAAGACGCCTTAGAAACGGCGACAACGACACAGCCGCAGGGGAGAGTGCTATTGCCGCCCCTGCCTGTGCACATTAGTTCGATGATCGCCGTGAAGAGGCGCCTACGCAAGCAGTGGCAACAACTACGATGCCCTACGTTGAAGACGCAGCTCAACCGTCTCGCGGAGAAGGTTAAGGCCGAGCTCAAGGCGCATACCGCCGCGGGCTGGGAGGAACGGATCGACGCCGCGACGGACAGCTGGCCGTCGGTCCATAAACTTTGCAGCCAACTGACGAATACCCCAGCCCCGGTGCGTCCATTACTGAACCGTGACGGGGCGCTAAAGTACGTATCGGAGGACCGGGCGGAGGTCTTCGCCGAGCACCTGGAGCGTCAGTTCCGCCCAAACCCGACCAGCGATGTCGAGCATGTCGCAGCGGTCGAGCAACACCTAGGAGACTATTTCGCAACGCCGATAGCTCCCGAGGAAGACCCGATTTTCTTCTCGCCTGGCGCAGTTAGACGCGCCATCCTAAGAACGAAGCCCAGGAAGGCCCCCGGTGCTGACGGTATCACCAACACAGTGCTGCGCCACTTGCCCTTCCGTATGGTAGCGGCACTGGCGCGCCTGTTTACGGCGATACTGCGCACGGGGGCTTTCCCCGCCTCGTGGAAGGAAGGGCGCGTCATTATGCTGCCCAAGGCGGGAAAGAACGTACTGAAGCCGGAGAGCTATCGGCCGATCACTCTGCTGCCGACAGTCTCCAAGGTGTTCGAAGCACTCCTGCTGCGACACCTACAGCCACACATCGCGCCGCGGCCCGAGCAATTCGGGTTTCGGGCGGAGCATAGCACGACGCTTCAGCTGTCGAGGGTACTGCACCTACTCGCAGCAGCGATGAACAAGAAGGAATACGCGGTGGCAGTATTCCTCGACATGGAGAAGGCCTTCGACCGTGTATGGCACGACGGCCTGATATACAAGCTGGCCACGTCAGACGCGCCCCGTCGCGTCGTAAAGGTGGTCTCTACTTTTCTCTCCAACAGAACCTTCAGGGTGGTGGTCGACGGGGCGCTATCCGGCGCCCGCCCGGTGCTGGCAGGTGTGCCGCAGGGCAGCTGTGTGTCGCCGGCGTGTTACTCACGTTACACCGACGACATCCCCACCACTCCAGACGCCACGCTCGCGCTGTATGCGGACGACGCCGCGTACATTACTACATCGCTCAATGCGAAGTACGCGGCGGTCAAAATGCAGCGCGCGCTGGACCTCTTGCCCGAGTGGCTGTCGAAGTGGCGACTGTCGGTAAACGTGGGTAAGACGCAGGCGATGGTGACGGGTTGTGTGCCCCTCCCACCGCCCTTGAAGCTTCAAGGAGCTGACGTCGCGTGGTCGCCCCGGGCCAAGTACCTGGGTGTGACTATCGACCGTCGGCTCACGATGGGGACACACGTCCGTAAGGTCGCCGCGCAGGTGAGGGTCGCCCGCAATCGCCTCAAACCTGTGCTCTCGTCCCGCATCCCGGCGCGCGTCAAGTTGAGCGTGTACAAAATGTACGTGCGCTCAATATTGACGTACGCCGCCCCGGCTTGGTACGCTCTCACGAGCGAGTCGAGCCGAAAGCTGCTCCGCGCGCAACAGAACCTTGCGCTGCGGACCATCGTTGACGCTCCTCGCTGTGTGAGAAACAGCGTACTACACCGGGACCTCGGGATTGAGAGCCTGGATGAGTTTGTGAGGCACCTCGCGAAAGGCATGTTCGCGCGTGCCGACGCATCCGCTTGGCCTCATGTCAAGCAGATAGCGCCCTGGCACGCGCGCCCGCCTGACGCGAGACCCCTGCCCCGCGACCTGGTAGCGGACGACTGACCCCATCGCACCGGACATGACGCCCAAGCAAGCGGCACTACACGCAGCTTGCTTGAGACAATAATACGTCACAAACCACACGCATCTGTTGCGTATTTGTATTCTAAGTTAATATAGGTATGAATACGTAACAAAAACAGACATCACCTCTATACAGGCACATATATATGCACGTATAGTCGCAGCTGCGGTCGCGACTACACGTATTCACCGGACGGCGTTACACTACAGTACTATGCCGCTCTCACACTCATATTCCGCCTATTACCCGGGTCATGGTTTGGCTAGCTCTGATAAGTGGGTCGGGTATAGGCTACATTGACCTGTAGAAGCGCCATAAAGTCGCCATCTCGTCGCTGGTCGTCCTCGCCGGGCCTCCCCCAGGCAACTGGGGGTCTCACCTGGCGGGGACAGACCGCCGAGATGTCGTGAAGAAGCGATACTGTGTAACAGTGTCGCGGCGCGACTACAGAAACAATCTCAGATACCCTATCACAGGGCCCGCGGCTGCTCACGCGGGCCCAACATCCTCAGGCCGCATCAGGCCGCCCAGATGAGGGGCCCATATTAATGGGCCACCGTACATCATCCGCGGTCAGGGGGCTACGCCCCGGTACCGCTAGCCACGCCCCCTTGCGGGGGCGTAGCGACATCTGAGTTGATTTTTGTAGTACATTGGTAGTACATCAGTAATACATCAAGTAAATCTCTCAATAGCAATAATCTCTCCGTACGATTCAGTTGTTCTCCACATATATTCGAGAATTAGTCGCTCCGCGCTTAGATAGTTTTAATAAAGTCAGTTTAAGTTAGCCAATAATTTCAGTTTAAGGTAGTTTCTAGATATTCTATTAGTTCGTAAGTGCTGATTTATATATTGTGACTCTATTTTTGTTGACTGTAATTATCGTGTGTTATTTTATTGATTATACAAGTGTTTAATCTGACAGTGTGGTTTTCACTGGTTACGAGTAAGTGCGTTGGTAACCTTTCGACACCCCCGCCTACAACACCTGACTCCCCGAATATCTTACAAATATCATTTCCACTTTACATGCAGGGGAGGTACCCCTGCATGTAAAGCGGGGATGATATTGTTTTTTATTTCATCTATCCCATGGTGTGGGGTATCATTGAATTGGCCGTTCAAAAATATTGCAGGTTTTTGAAAACCATTTTTCGATTCAGGGATCCGTTTGCATATTATTAAGCTTTTAAGTGCTAATTTTTGTGAGAATCAAGTATCCCCCACGAGCAAAATCCACTGCAGTAGTAGGATATATAACGAAGTTAAAAGGAAAACTATCACAGCTAAGTAGACTTTACAAGTTACCGAGTAATAGTTGACCAACTTACATTTGCAGTCGAAAAACATGTTTTTAAACTACAATGTTAAGTTTATTCTGGGGATAAATTCATCCCGACATACGGAACCCTTCATTGTGCGGGGTCCTACACGCACTTAGCCGATTTTCTTCGATAAAACAAAGCTCTCGTCGAAAAAAAAAAAAAACAAGATTTTCATCATTTTGCGTTCCATCTACCATTAAAGAACATAACTTTAGAGTGGAACTAAAAAGAGGATTAAGGTGCTACGTTCTGGCCACAGAACATATAATTATACTCAGAGGTTCCGGCTCGAGCCGACTGAAGCAGGCTCGCGAAGTCGCGAGTGGTTGCCTTGCTTATTTAAAAATAGTAATTATTTTAATCATTTTATCAAGACAAACTCAGCGAATTGTACTAAACAATCTTTCTACCTTTTTATTTATATAAACAAATAGAAAAAAACTATGAGACTATTGTAGCTATGAGATTATTTAAACATTACGAAAAGGGGTAATTTTGTGATTTTTGTATATTATATCTTTCAATGTAATCGTGGTTTTTCAAGCAATTGCATGTCCGCCAGATGGGTCTCCCTTGTTTTACCGAAAAGAAATTGCCAAATTATCACTTCCCAAACAAATTTTCGAATAATTTCATTTGCCAAATTATTACTTAACAAAAAATCTATTCACAAAAAACTGTAACGCAAACCTAATGTTTGGCAAATGAACGTTTAAACTATAACTTGTTTACCAACTAGTACTTTTAACATTTTTTATTTAGTCAAATATTTCAGTTGGAATAACAGTTTTTACGCAAAATCAAATAAGTTAAATATTTAGTATAGTCAATAAATAAGTAATTAACCTAATCTAAATAGTTCAGTTCTGGGTACTAAAAACAATCTCTTTTTTCTATTAATGCAAGTTGTTTCTGACACTCGCCGGCCGCTGCCGCGGCACCGCTCGCTTCGCTCGCTCGGCTCGTGCGTAGGAGGTCACAGTTTTAACCTAACCTAACCTAACCATCTTTTTTTTTATAATTAACCTTCTCTAACTTCTTCCATAAATAAACTAATATCAAGTAACCATAAATTTGACTTGTTTCAGACAAATTCAAGCACAAAAACTTACAAAGAAGTACGCAAAAGACATCAAATTTAACCAACAAGTCAAATGTTTATTGGTCATTTAATTTCACCAAACGTTTATTGTCTGAAGATTGTTTGCTGTAATAAATCATTTGATTAAAGACCAAATGCCATATTGACATTAGACTTGGTAATATTTTGCCAAGTAAAAATTTGACCAAATGAAAATGTGCGTACTAAAATTATTCCAAATATTACATTGGTATAAAAAAAGGTTGCTAAAATTTGTTTGGGTAATGAAAATTTGGCAAAATCTTTTCGGCAAAACGGCAGGATCCCCCGCCAGATTCTTAAATAAGATGTATTGTTTTTCAGAATTTTATAACACTGTTTTTTTTTTACTAGTAAGCGCGAGCTCTGTCGGATCATACCGCCTTAAGTTTACCAGGCAATTTCGAGAAACTCTGAAATTTGTCACTCGTTAATCATTCAACACTTAACTATTTCCCTGAAAATTAATGAAGTAATAGCGGTGTAATGTAAAACAATACCATTAGCATCGACATAAAGTACAAAAGCCGCCGCCGCCGCCGGCTTCGTGTGACATAATCTTGGTTTGCTCTCGAATAAACCGCTCGCTAAGAACCTGAAATTAAAATAATTCTTAATCAGTCATCTCCAATTGAAATACCAGAAAAAAGATCAAGTAGTAACGTGAGTTTTGGAAAAGGAAGAATGGATAGCAGCATTTTTTTACCTGTAATAATAATTCATATAGTACCTGGATCAACGCCGAATATAGAGCTTATGATAAGCGATCTTATTTGAAACATTTTAACTATCAATCTATGAAATTAATCTTAAATTAAGTATACGAAAAGGTTACAACATCTAATGCAAGAGACGTAGATGCATTTTCCGTGTTTTGCTATGGACATAACAATGTCTCCCAACGTAATGATTATTTAGCAATGATACGGTCTCAACGGTATTACTTATACGCTCAATTTCCGATTGTCGGTAATACAAATAATTGACAAACGGGGACGTGCGACCGTATCTCTCGCGGTAGAGATTCTGCACGGAAGAATACATTATTATTGCTTGTGCATCGCGATTTTTGTTTATTTCTAAACTATTCTTCCTACTCTATAGATATACAAGCCCAATATTAATATCATTTACTGGCACAAATACCTTACGATCACAGGCCAACAATTCACACTGAAAACAATGTCTCGTTTACCACGAGCTAGCTCTGAGCGTCGGGCGGTGAGGCTGCGCAGGCGCCTCAAAGGTCGTATGAAGATATATTAACACGGCGTGAAAATAAAGAGCAACTAACAGACACAAATACGTATCATAACACAAACGGATCTAGTATTTCGTGATCGGGGCGTGTACGTTGTGTATTAATGTACCCGCGGAACGATAACCATCGCCGAGGCTTTGTGCTGCGCCGGCCCATTGTGCGCGCCGCCCGCGCCGCCAGAAAAGTAATTCTTAATAGACAATAAGCCGGCGTTTAGCGCTTTTATTTATGTAACACAATGCTACGGTTTGCGAGAGATATATGGATCGCTCGGATCCGAACCACTTAATATACGCGCAAAATGTTTCACCTTCTTCTTTTTACAACACTACATAATAATGATGCTTAATGTGAAGGGTATTTAATAAACATTCGGGTGTTTGAGGAAAAGGTTTGCATGCAATTGCCCGTGTTCGCTGAGTCATTTAAAGTAATCATGTCCAGAAATAATATGAGAAGGTTTGCTGCGGTGCTTAAGAAGAAAGAATTTACGCATGAAATATTGATATGCTAATCGAATATAACTGGAAATTGAGTAAGCGTCCCATAAATCGGCTTCTTTTTCGATATCAAAGCGATTACCGGGAAAATTCCAGGATAAGGTATTTTTTTCGGGTTTAATTTATAGTGTATAAGTTTTACTTTTCTTTTGTAATGTGTAATCTGATGTACAATAAATCATATATAAATAAATAAGACAAAAGGACTATTCAACGATCGGTAACAAGTGCTCGACTTTTATCCAAACCATATGTATTTGGCATTTGCGTAAATCAACAAGAAAATATGGCTTGAAGAAGCGTGATATTTCAAAAATAAATTATTTTTGAAATATGCTCAAATGCATTCATGCAGTACACGTTAGATATAAGGGTCGCAGTTCTAGAACTGTGTTGTTTAAATATCTACGGCTTGCATGTTTCAACCGCTTACTGCCACTTTAATAACTCTTTCGATTCCAATTGAATTAACTGAATTTCATTCGTAAACGGTAAGTAGTCATACTGAATATTGATCAGTAGCTATTACAGTCATCATAGATCAAAGCTTCAATTCCTCGTGTGTGTGTCACATTACCGATGCACAATGCACTGACCATTGCCTGAAGAAACTACTCGTTTGTCTATGCTATAAACGTCAACTGTCAAATGATTGCTGTGGGCTGTCAGCGCTTGATCATAGAACGCTACGGTGAATCAATTGATAGCCGAGGAAGGAGGTCTTATGACGGAGTGATTATATGCTCTTTGTCGATGACCCGTCACTTGTTTATGGTAGCTTTGTTCATGCACGTTTTCTTTTATCGATGAGAAATCATAATTGGCTATCGTTGAAAACTGTTTATTAAGTTAATGCGTTGGCATCGCTTGAGGGGGATTGTTGAGTGTTGTGTAGTATCTACATATGTTATCTGCATTGCCGATTGTTTGTAATGCTATAGGGTCACGTAACTGGCTGCTTACTTATGGGAGAAGTAGGTAATATCAGGCGTTTTCAGATCAATTACAAAAAGGAATGTACATAAATATTTCCTGATACATTCTTGTCAATTAATCATCAGTGTTTGAATGTTTCAGTCAAAAACACAAAAGCAAACAATTCCTCAAATTTATTTATTTACGCAAATATTACCTAAAAATACAATTATAGTTATTTGTTATACAATAGTGCAAAGTTGCTTTTTAACCGCGTTCTCAATTTTGATGACCGAGCAAGCGAAGGATTCTAAAATTGAATCACGAGCGCAGCGAGTGAATCAAAAATTAGAATCCTGAGCGTTAGAGGGAATCAAAGAGCACGAGGTCAAAAATATTTGCACTCGAGTGCAACACGTAACTTTTCATCCCACCTCAGCGAGGAAATGACTAAATGCAAAAAAAAAAAAATAACATTTACAATCACAAGATACTTTTATTTCAGTTTAGGTATTAACTACTACGTTATTATAGGTAAGTATTACAGAATAATTTTTAAATTATAACATATAATGCTTAGGTATAATTAAGAAAAATTGAAAGCAACGTTGCTAGTTACTTAAGTTGAGTGTAATATTTTTGTTAGGTACAGTAATGTTGGTGTTAGTGACTTGTGTACTGTTTTTCGGTAAACTATCTGTCATACTTAATAGTTGTACCGATTCATCGGTAAATCTTGGCGAGAGAGGGCGATGGTTAGGTGTTTCGTACCGGCTCATATTTGATGTAGAAGGGTGGATAGGTTTCGAAATGTATGTCTTTTTCATCTTTATTGTTGCTTTTAGCATTGAATATGTACTCCATAGAGTGCTTGATTTCTTGGTCTCGGATAATTAAATTAAAAATGCCAGCAAAACGTTTTCTGAGAAAGTTTTGGCTCCTTTAGCTAGTCGCCATCGTACTGTTTCAAATACATCTCGCGTGCTTGTTGAGGGAGAAAGCTCATTTGCGCACTATTAACAGTTTCAGTCAATTCTGTTGGTCGCTAGAATCACTAATTTTAGGATTCTCTCTTGTTTTCAAGTTTCTTGTTTTTAACCTAAGGTTTTAACAATATGACGTGAAAAGAAAATGGCGCGCGCAAAGCAAATTAAAAAGGTGTACACCAAGAAGGTTCTGAGTCTGAGGTTTTAACAAATGAAAAAAGGTTGTATGATAAAATCGGCACCATGGAGGTAGAAGTAAATAGGTTTATGATGTTTTGAATTCACAAACTTAGTGCACACGATGTTCTAAATTCAATTTACTTTATCCTCTAGCGGATAAAAACGGTTTTTGTACTCAGATATCGAAGAGCAAAAATACTCTTCCGAGATGGGGGGATGAAAATGTTATTTTAATAAACCTTTGACCAAGAATATTCAATAAACAAAAGAATAACATTATCCCTAAAGCAAATTGAACGACCAACAGTCTTACGTACTTTTCAATTTATTTACCCACATCAAACATCAACTGTCATTTCGTCATTATTATACCCTGAGGTCATTCCAGGGTATATCGTCCACCATAATTTGTAGGTAGGTATTAAATGTGTGCATGAACAATTTAGTAAAATGAGGTATTGGCGTAAAAAAACGACAATTAATATCGATGAAGAACGTATACAGCATTACAGATACATAGATGATCATTCGGTACTGTTTTTAACCGCAAGCTAACTGCGAAATGCAGCTGGAATGCATTGTTTGTGCATTGTGCAGTAAATGCATCCAATCCATTGCATCGCAATAGCAAACGAAGTCACCTGTCTACGTTGAAACGAACAGTCATTCGATACACACACTAACTTATTAGTACCTATTACAGTACAATCTTGGTAATCCGGCACTAATTCAGACATAAGGGTTAGGGATTAGTGGAATATGGGAATCTAATGTCAAATATTGAGACTGATGTGTGTATATTTCTTCATTCAAAAACAATGATCTTAATGTTTCTTGAAATAATCCGTTATAACCTTTTGTTTTTTGGCCATTAGCCCTTGTTTAAAAACTTTCTCACGTAGAATTTTGAGAACCATCACTTCTTGTGTAGAAACTTCATTTTAGTCTGCCCAAGTGTATGAAACTTATCAGCGAAAATCAGTCGAAATCAATCACATTGTTACGGTTTTGGCGCGCACTCATGTTATCACCCACAAGGAAACTGACCTAGCAATACAAAAAATGCGAACTAATACTTTGCCGGATTACTGGACATACCGGTGTATTGAAGTGCCAAGATTGTACTGTACCTAATTGTAAAATATTAGGAAAATCGTATACTTTTACAATGTTTGTAAATATGTGAGCACCATGTATCTATCACATAATATATGTATCTGTCATTGCTTCATTTTTAATTATTGTTACCTATTGTGGTAAGTATAGTAATTTTATTCTAGGTGCATGTCTTCACATATAATTAATTTATACAAAATATTGTAAAACATTTTAAAAGAGTAACGGTGGAGTTTCTTGACTATTCTTCTTCATACGAAACTACCTTTTGGAAGGAGCGAATAGAATTAATTGTATTTTCTTGTGAGTTTTGACGTTCAAAAGTGTCTTTCATATACCTATTTGAAATAAATTATTCGAGTTTGACATAACGTAACATAACTTCACTTCAACTAACATAGCGTCACTTTACTGTTACAAAACCAAACTAAAGTATACTTACCTACTTACAGTTCTTAAGACATCGACTTCTTCGTATTCTGATCAATAACTGAATAAAGGCTAGTACAGACTAGTGCGATATCGCGGGCGCGCGCGACGCGACACTAGTAGCACAGTTTCTTTGACGGTGCCTGTCGCGCCCGCGATATCGCGCGAGTCTGTACGAGCCTTAAAGAAACCTTCGTGTTACTCACATTTAAAAACGTTTGATTTCTTAGTTACCAAATAACTTCGTAGGATCTACGATAAAAAAAACAGACGTTGGCGAAAGCGCGATTGGCGTATAGCAACGCGTTTAAGCCGTTCAAATCCTAACCAGCATCTGCAATTATAATAAATTCTATTTATATTCTCTAGTTACTTGAAACAAGTGACGCTGATATGTCATCAAGTACCAGTAGTTGCACTTGTTATCCGTAAGATATAAGTAGAGAGGCCGTGTTACTGATACGAAGCAGTGGATAAATTAGCCGGTGAGCCGCCACTAATTGCACCACAACACAAATATTTAATAACAATCCCAGATCCTCTGAGATGACCACTTATCTGTTCAATTGGAGTAGGAAGAGGAGTGGAGTCGCTGTTTAACCTAATAAAATTAAATTGTTGGAACGGAGACTATGACTCACAATGAGATTGCTTACAAAAAACGTATTATTTTTTGTATCATAGACATGTCGGAAATATTTTTTGTGTAATTAGTAATTACTAAGTTATATTACTGTTTATTATTTTACTATGTTTGTTCGGTTCTGATAATAATTTTAAGGTTTTATTAATATTCTTTCATTAGCAACTTCTCCATAAAAACCGCAGTAGGCTTTAAGGGTGTCCTTATTTCGCAGACAGAAATTTCATAGAATTTCGTTTCCTAGAAAATGTTTCATATAATATTTGGTCCTTGTATTTTTAGTTCGAATATTATTGTTTCAAAGACTATTTACTTGAATGAAAAATATTTCACAGAAACACAATTCAATGAATTTTTAATCACATTTTTTTGTTTAGCAAGTTTATCACACATAGAATTATTTTTTTAAGAATATTGTTTGTTCGGTATATGTTAGTGACAGAAACGATTCGCTGCAAAACCGACTCCACGTAGTCTTGTCTGCCCTACCCCTAGAGTGTAATTTAAATCCGTGTAGGCGCGGAGGAGTGGAGCGGGCCGCGAGCTGAGGAGCAGGTGGTTTTAACGCTCGCCGCCGCGGCTGAGGCTAGCCGGCTTAGCCGATTATACACATAGTCATTGAACTCCTTAAATTCTGAGTCGAGCTACACGATTATAGACAAATGCTCGCACTAACTGGACAGGTCAACTCAAATTTGTGTGGTTCTTTCCTCAAAATATCATTTCAGACACGGATCTACATGGTACTCACACGATCCGACCAAGATTGTATCTGGACTTTAAAAGAGACTTTGACCCCTGAGTTTGTTTCGCCATTTCGTCTTAGGGGTAGTCAGATAGGAAATGTCGACTCCATCTTGCTTTTTTTTTTATATATGACGTGTAAAAGTGATTCCGATATCCTATTTACGGGATAAACGATTTCATTTCATTTAAAAAAATTTAAACAGTTGAATGCGACTGCACAGTCTCTGTTGTTCAAATTATCGCTGCACGATTGTTAAACATTATTACGTCGGGTGTTGTTTAATAGAAACAAAAATATCTGGCGGCGCGCCTCGTGTTTGATCTCGAGGTGTTCGCCCGTCGAGCGCGATTAGCCCTCTCTCAACGTATAATCAAATGTGCCTCGGGCCGCCTCTACCGAGTACAAAGCGGACCCAAGCTCTGACGTCACCCATCCATTGCTTGTTTGTTACGAGACAACGTCGATCTGTCTCAACAAACTTTCTGATGTGCGTTGTCCTAATCGATAGTGCGGTAGTTCCGTTTTTAAAAAGCGACCAGACGTATTGAACAGCGGCCGGCATCGGCGGACGAAGCCTCTCATTTGGCCGCCATTTGTCGGCCATTTCGGTGCACCGATCATAAATGGAGCCCGCTCCGGGTCACGTTAGCATCTCGGGAGAAAACGTGAAAAATCACACTTCGACGCGTGAAATTACTATCGATATACGCGGCCCGGTTTATCTTTACGTATTATGTTTTAACGAGATTAAGAAGTGGGCTAGGTTTTAACGATGATTTGGTTTTGATTTGATTCAATTGTGTTGAATGAAAGTATTTCTGGCGTAGCACTGTATACATGTTCATTTATAAAAAAATATTAATCATTTCAGAGCTCGGCTGAAATACGAACTCAGGTTCAAGAGAACCTGAGGAAACTAAAATCATATACCTAAGTTACCAGGTATTAGAAAAACTAGCAAGGTATCCGTAACTCGCGCGTTATCCATAGTATTCATAAATACAGAACAGCCTAACATCAAGTCCTTCATAATTATACGTTACATGATCCTTCGGTGCATTCTTTGTTTTATAATTAATTACAGCACCAGTACGCGGGTTCAGCAAGTACAAGAGTACCACTTAGCGCTCGTCCGTAGTCGCCGTCATTTAGCGGTGCCTCGTGAAACCCTGGTTAGGGCGCGCTTCGGGCACATTGTACATCAAGCGGTCGGAACGAGCCTCTCTTAAAAATTACATAGCGCCGTACCAAGGCAAAGTTCTCGTAGTGTAGCGATTTATTTATTTCACTTAAAGTGCGTCGTAAACGCTCGCTTGAGCGCGCCCGCCGCCGCCTCGCTGAAAACAGACGACGACGCCGCAAAATTCATTTATTGGGCATAAATGAATTTACTAAGAAGTATAAATTTTACAATATTATTAGCTTGTTATTGAACCTTACTGTTAATGCGTATAAACATGTCTTTAGTGACCTATTCGCCGACAAAGGAACGTTAATTTTCTTGCGTTGACCATTAATATTGATCAGATATCAGGAATTACCTAATTACAATTATGGTTAGTCATGTTACGTAGGTACCCTGTCCATTTTTCAAAACGAATTATTCCTTTTCAATATTACAATAGTCCAATACACAATAATCTGTCAAAATTGGCGAAATGGTCTAGATACCTTGATTACTAGAAGGGAACGTAGGAGGATCATTTTCGCTGTTCAATTGCGCCGACGCAATCGTCCTCGCAGACGATCCGGCGCAGAGGGAGAGAGACAAAGCATTGCTGTAGAAAAGGATACAAGACTTTCGAAAATACTTATTATTCTCTTTCTTCTTTTTTCTTGCAGATATCGTCTAGGAGATGGTCGTTAACTTTTTAAGACTGGTTCATACTGATCTTATTCTGTTACTTAATTAAAAATGGAACCTACATACATATCTAAATGTAACTAGGTACTTACCCTCCAGCCCTGAAATTGCTGCACTTTAAAGAAACTCATTTCAATAACTAAACCTGTTACAAATGTAAAAGTATTATATTTCTAATTGATTTAGTTGCACCTGCGAACTAACATTCAGACTTAGATAATGTCATAACGGGAATAAGCAGTTATTTGTATCATACGACTAAATGAAAGAAAAGCCATAAAACTTATCAGCTGCTGACACCCAGTTGTAAAAGTATTTGTCTGAAGAAATTAAAATAAACGGTAACCTATAAAATACTGTTAGTAATTTACTATTTGATACAAAGCTCCAAGAAAGAGACTGTGTACTGACGCCCTAGGATACCTGTAAAGTAACATCAAACTCATGCATAAAAAATGTACGGTTTTTTTTTGTTAACTACACTGGTGTTATTTATAACTTTATACTGAATTAATTATTATTATTATTTTTTCTTTAAAAACGTTGCCCCACACTAGGAATTTCTCCTGTATCGTGGGTGCGTTTACAAACATTTAAACTCACATACACAAGCAGCCAGACCCGCAACAGCTACTTGTAGATCATACAAATATTTGTTCCGTGCGGGAATCGAACCCGCGACACGCAACGCAGCAGTCAATCGCTTAACCACTGCGCCAACTGTGCCGCCAATTTGTAAGAAGGATGTGTAAATCTTTATCCCCCTTATTACTCGTATAAATCATGGTTTACGTTATATAGTCTTCTGGTTTAAGTCTATTGTTTGAGTGCCACTAAAAATAGACTTTAATCAAGACTACACTTTTTGTGATATCATTACTTTGGATATTTATAGAGAATACAATAATCACACATTTGCCAAGGAACAGATATTTTTCAATCCTAAACCATTCCTTGACATTCGGCACTTAGATTCTCATGTTGAACCTATCACCTCAGTAAAAGTCTATTTAAAAAAATCATTCCCTCGCGTTTCTGTTTCAGTAAAACTACAAGACGACCTTGTTAGGTATCTTCTCAAAACCAGGTACAATCTAAATGCTGAAACTAGGACCTAACCTACTAACCTAACTTCAGACGTCTGCTTTCATAAGAGTAACCAAATAACGGAACAGCAACTGATGAAATGATATTGTTTTTTTTAATGTTTTTTTTTTTTGTTTTGAATGAATTTAAAGAATCTTGATTTTAAATAATATTGATGTTTTTAAACATTTTAATGAATTTATTGATGACTAGCTTATGCCCACGGCTCCGCCCGCGTGGTTGTCGGTTATCGCGTAAAAAAGTAGCCTATGTCCTTCTCCATATCCCAGACTATATCTCTGCCAAATTTCATGACGATCGGTATAGCGGTTTAGGCGTGAAAACGTAAAATACAGACAGACAGACAGACAGAGCTACTTTCAAATTTATAATATTAGTATGGAGTATGGATTGTGATTTTATTTATGTTTGAAATGTACTTCCGAAATTTACTTTTAGTTATAAATTTCCTCTTTACTAATAAACGTTGTATAGCGTCTGTACGCAACGCTTTGTCTTCTTCTATCGAAAGTCAAATTACTGACGAGTGAAAGAAAGAAATCGGTTTGTATACAGACGCTATACAACGTTTATTAGTAGTATGATTGCTGTAGTGTGTATTTGCATCTTTGGTTACTAACATAATTTTAAAGAGGGCGCTCACCGGTCCACACAATATTATCTCGTGACTGAGAAGGAATTATGAAAAACGGCTCAACCAGGAACCTCAATAAGTGTGTCTAGAAATTTCTAATACCTTTTATAAAGTTTCATATTGAGACACGAAGCAACAAAATTCGATCTAAAGAAAAGCGGCCACATTCCTCTAGATCCAATTTTGTTGCCTGTTTGAGCCGTTTTTTCATAATTACTTCTCAGTCACCAGATAATATTTTTTTAATTTGTGGCACTAGTGTACCGATGTGCGCTCTTTTAAGTACCTATACTAACAAAAATATGGATCACTGTGTTTGTAGTAAATAAATAATTTAAATTAAATGCATTCTCAAAGTTAAACGAGTATATAAAATGTAACAGATTGATACAGTTAGTTAAGGTGCGCACACACACTGCAGTAACCGCGCATTAACCCGCTCGCCCGCTGCCCGCCCCGCGTTTACAGCCGCGGCCTAATGAGCCATACGCTTGACATGATGGATGAGCTCCCAAATCTGTTTGATTAGCGTTACTTTAGCCGCCAAACTCATTTGGGCCTTATTAGGAGAGGTGTGCACTGGTCGATTTTTAAGAGCACAATATCAAATATTTTCATATTTTTTAAATTAATTTTATGACAAGGCTGTCGGTGGATGTTTTACAACAGCGAAATACGTCAGCAACTGATTTCTTCTGACAACTTTGCGAAAAAACGCGTAGTAACCGTTTCCATTTTGTCAATTATATTGTTCAGTCTGGGATCATTTGAGCACCATTGTAGAACTGACGATTGCGTCACTTCTACAAATAGTAATATTGGTTGTAATAGTCAATCTGCCTAGCCTTTTCCCAACTATGTTGGGGTCGGCTTCCAGTCTAACCGGATGCAGCTGAATACCAGTATTTTACATGGAGCGACTGCCTATCTGACCTCCACAACCCAGTAACTGGGTAACACGATACCCCTTGGTAAGACTGTCGAAGATCCACGAATGACAGCCGGGACCAACGGCTTAACGTGCTTTCCGAGGCACGGAGGAGGAGTCTCGGTATGTAAAGATGGTCACCCATCCATGGACCAACCCCAGCAAGCGTAGCTTAACCTGACGGATCGACCCGTGCGGCTGTTATTACTTAGCCACGAGCTCCTGGTTGTAATAGTAGTAGTGTGTAATAGTTGAGTTGTACATTTCTTGCAGAAGTTGTTTTACAAGTGGAAATCCGGTCTTAGAGTTACGTAGCTCTAAGCTAATATGCCAATAGAAAAAAGAAGATGTAACGACAGAAGACAAGACTACTAGACTAGACGACTAGAATGTAACGACTACGTTGTCACATTCTAGTTTATAGTTACATCTTCTAAATCTCATCAATCTTGGCGACATAACCTTGTCAACTTCTAGATTTAACTAGAAACTAGAATGTAACTACTTCTGTCTATTAGAATACTATCTTCATCATTCATAATTTCAGCCCAAAGACGTCCACGGCTGGACATAAGCCTCACCCAAACACCGCCACTTCGACCGGTTCTGTGCTTCCCGCATCCAGCGGATTCCTGTGGCCTTCACAAGGCCATCGGTCTACCTTTTGGGCCTTCCAACGCTACGTCTTCCGATAGGCGGTAGCCACTCCAGAACCTTTCGGATCCAACGGCCATACTATCTTAGAGCTACATAACTCTAAGACCGCATTTCCACTTGCGGTACAACTTCTGCAAGAAATGGAAAACGGCGCAAAGGAAAACACAAAGACAAAAACTGCGTAGCAAGTGGATATTTGTTATTGCAAGTTACTATCGGACAGTCTGCTAGACATTTCTGACAGAGAGAGAACCGATATACTTACCGCCGAAACCAGGGCTTGTTAACGTTACCAAATAACAAAATAATAACCGTTACTTAACGTTATTTTTCAATGTTATACCTACTAACGTTACAAAAATTTAACGTTACTTGATAACATTACCCGTAATGTAACGTTAATTAACATTAACAAAAATACGATAACTAACGTTAATTTAGCTACGTTGCTGTTCTGTGGGTAAGAATCAGGCAGATTCAGGCAACGTTTTGATCGGCACGGCATCACAGAGGCGCGAGGGCGGGCTCCCGCCGCGCCGCACGCCTCAGGCCCCACTACTTACATCTCACCCGTTTAAAATAACGATAAAATTAATAGTCGCAGAAATAACGTTAAATCGACTACCGGTATTTTAATAATAACGTTAACTCTGTCAACACAAGGTAACGTTATGAAAATTTACCGGTATTTAAAGCCCTGGCCGAAACAATACCAATAGAAAGAAGCAGAGGTAACTAAAAAAATACAGGTTGCTTTAGCTGCTACGAGCGGCTACGAATTTTGCTACGAGCTACGAGATAATAAGAGCAATTCATTTTGACTAAAACTTTCTTCTGTTTAATTCATTTTGTCTATCCTTCTGTTACTCGTATGTTTGGATAATAATCTTCTACAAGCTTAATTGACTGACTGCCTGTGCACGCTAGCCTTACCTGCACCTACCGTAATGATGATCTCATATTTGTTTTTATTATAACTCGTTATTAGATCGCTGGTGTTTGAACAACAATCCTAACATAATTGGGTTTTTTACAGTCAAATTGTAAAGTGCTTTATTTACTCGTTGTTTTCGCTTACATATATTCAAACATTAGTCATTATTTGATCCACTACTTTTTACGACAGTAATTCTGGGAAGTCACCTTAGGTATTTGCTTGATAAATTAAACATTGGTAATTAAAATATGTGGGTAAGAGCATTTTATATTATCACACAAATAAACCCTATATCTTATGTTACTCGTATTCCATTTTCGAAAAATCGAAAAATATAAGATAGTCACACAATTGTTTACAAGGAAACTAGCGCCATCTGTTGTGAAGTAGTAGACATAATTCGCTGTTTAAAAAAGATACAAAACACGATCAACTCATACAGCGAGAGAAATTATTTGGTGTCACGACATAAATAAAATTAAACGACAAAACGTTTCGGTTAAATTAAATTCGGTTCCATTTACAATGTTGTACAACAGCAAATCACAATCAATTTGCCACGTAGCGTGTATTCACCCCTTTAGCATTGTGGTTTCCCCCAACACAAGTGAGACAATATGGCAACGCTGAGTCTGCGTCACGCCGACTTCTCGCCTCCTCGCGACACTACTGTAATCGAGGGGGACGAACAACCTTTGTCATCCAACCCCGCAAAATAACCCACAAACAATAACCTACTTTAACTCCTGCGAATAAAGATAAAATTCTCCTGACGAAAATTCTGCAAGCATCATAAATTTTATGGCATTTTAATACAGCCATAACAACATAACAATAATAGGGTAAATGTTTTGGTAAGCCATAAATAAATTGAACAACGTCCCGCTGAGAGACGACAAATTCGGAGTCACACAATTTAATGTCTTTAATAAAGTACTTTGTGACATTCTCCAGGAAGTGGGCGATTACGAGTAATAAATTATTGTGTCCAGGTGATCTTGCATTGTTGTGAACCAGTCATGAACATTATTGACATTCCTGATTGAAAATAAATGTAGGTAAAATGCTTCATAATAATATGTAATACCGACGCCAAGCCGCCGCCGCCGCCGCCGCCGCCGCGTATGTATTACCGCCAATCCGCCTGCCAAGCGTGGCGATTATGGCAAACCCCCAATTGGGGGAGGCCTATGTCCAGCAGTGGACGTCTTTCGGCTGAAATGATGATGACATGAAATGTATGTAGAAAATATTTGTAGAAACTTATTAATATACATTTATTAATTAATTATTACTTCTATGTAACAGGTTTCTTCCATTAAAGTACATTATAGTTAAAGTTATTTGTGTATAATACGTGGGCATGCTACGCTATAGGCTACGTAGGTAGGTACTTATGAAGAAAATATTTTCATTGTAGTTCGGTTTGGAGTTTCTTGCCAGTTCTTCTCCATAGGAAACGACCAATTGGACCTGTGCACCTAGCTTCTGACGTTTCATAAGTGCCCATGTAGGTTTATCCATACTTCCATATCAATATTATAAATGTGAAAGTAACTCTGTCTGTCTGTTTCGTTTTCACGCCTAAACCGCTGAACCGATCGTCATGAAATTTGGCAAAGATATAGCCTGGGGTATGGAGAAGAATATAAGCTACTTTTTTACGCCATAACCGACATCCACGCGGGCGGAGACAAGCTAGTCTGAAATAAAATATTTTGATTTTGTTCGATCAATAGAAGTGGAAAGTAATATCAACTCGCATGACTTTAACTTGTAAACACTTCCCTATGTTGATAGGCTCCTATTATTAAGCGCAAACTTTTGCAGGCTATGCTTATATGATGAACCGAAAGTGTTAGTTGGTTGAATACCTGATCCCATCTTACAGTAGATACAAAGTCTGACGGTTCCTCTGGCTTTACAAATGTACAATGGGATTACGTTGGCTTAAAAATCTTTAAAGATGAGACGGAGCATATCATTTCTCTACGTCTTCTCCTGTCGATTACTTATATTTCGTCAGATCTGCCTTCGCAGCAGCTTGGACGGGTGTTTGAAAGAATAGAAAGGTTTGGAAACAAGTTACGTAACAATCATAACACGCAGCAGACAGAGGTCATATATTGGGTTAGAGAAGAATACCTAACTCGTATTTAAAATTTGTCTGCCCGAAAGCTTCTTTAGCACAACCCCGTACAAGTGTTGGCATGGAGAAGTATTTGTAAACACGCGACCTGGACATCATAATAACTCTTAAAAGACACAGACAGACAGACTTTGCATCGTATTAATGACATTTATTAATTAATTTATTTATTTATGATTCACAAAATCCACAGCTCTTTGAAATTTTAACTTAAAATATATAAGCTAGTCTTACAGCCAATTACGGATTTACAATTTAATAGCTATACAAAACATACAGCAGAAACAAACATATATAATTATGTGAAATGCTAGCAGCAACTAAGCATTTCTAAGTGTACAGTGTGTGTGAGTGTGTAGGAATGTGCATGAGGAGTTGCGAATAGATGTGTAAATATGTTATAGTGGTAATAAGTATTTGGTGATTGTCTATATACCTCCTATTGAATTCAATTTTGTCAATTCGTCACATACTGACGTTATTAATTGTTTCCTGAATATACCTTTTTTGGTGTTAAATATATCAAGATGAGAAAATCTTTTGCTAAAATTACTTAGCATCCTACCAATCACTGAGTTTTGAGCTTAGTTTGTATCACTGTGTGGTTCATCAAAAAACGGTACTGTCAATGTTCCCACTACATATATTATAAAGAAATAGCGTGAAACATAAATACATAGACTTAACATATGTATGTTAAGTCTATGTATTTATGTTTCTGGACATGCTATTTCTTTATAATATCTGTAGTGGGAACATTGACAGTACCGTTTTAAACAACTCAGTTAAGTGTAAGTTTAAGTGCTCCGCCTCGACGGACTAGGCATACGCAGTTTTTTGATGTACCACACAGTGATACAAACTAAGCTCAAAACTCAGTGATTGGTAGGATGCTAAGTAATTTTAGCAAAAGATTTTCTCATCTTGATATATTTAACACAAAAAAAGGTATATTCAGGAAACAATTAATAACGTCAGTATGTACATAGACGTAATATAAGCTCCAAAAAATCTAAAATTCACCTGAAGCGGTACCTACAGCCTACACCTACGTCACGTCAGACTGGCCGCCCGGCAAGGCACGACAGAAAACAATCGCAGTGTTTGCTCGCCTCGGCTAATAGCCCATTACCGGGCGCACACGCGAGCTTTGCTTTACTTGACACTTAACAATATAGAATTTAAAGCAATTATTGTGTGCACTTTTGCTATTGAGTTTACTATGCGAATATTATATTTTGTAGCCGTTTTTCTTTTGGTAAAGTGCCAAAGAAAAAATCAGAAATTCACTCATCACTGTATCCTTAGGTATCTGCAGTGCTATTCTGTAACCATCTCACCGTGAAAACTTGGGTGAAGTGAGCTGTCAACAATGTCAATCTCAAGCATTAACAATGCTATTCTGTACAAAACTCAATACTCAATATCTTTATTGCTTTTTCATTATGTGTACTTAGGTGGTAACTTCATAATTTAGATCGTTATGGACTCTGTAGGGCACAGCAAAAGGGTAGGGGAGAGGAAGCCCTGTTTTAGGTATAGGAACAAGTGAAAACTTAAGTGAAGTGAGCTTAAAGTGAGCTGTAATTCCATCACCTAATGCTTGGGATTGACACTATTGACACCTCACTTCACTTATGTTTTCATGGTGAGATAGTTACAAATAGCACTGCTGTACCTAAGGATGACAGTGATGAGTAAATTTCGGATTTTTTCTTATGTAGGATATGATTTAGGAGTACGCTTTTTCGTAATGCATACAGTCCATGTTTTTAGGGTTCCGATTTTTAAAAGAAAAACAGAACCTTTGATCACTTTATATTCTTACAGTAAGAGTAGTTATACTGTATGAGTTTTCTTGTTTTATTTTGAAAATCATAATACAATATATTTTTTATTTATTTAATTTAAAAGTATAATGAAAAAATTTTTTTTTTTTTTTTTCATTTTTACTTACTTAGTTACTTATAACAAAACAAAAGCATATTTATTTTCACAAAGCAACCATAAAGGGAACTGTAAAAGTTTAAATATGTACTTGTAGGTGAAACAATAAATCGAGTGGATTTATGCGGGCGCAATAAATGTCTTCCCGAGTAAAAGTAAAGTGTGAAGTGTTGTTAGCGGTTATATTGCACAAACGTGGGATATTTATTTAAGAGGCAGAGAGTGCGGAGTGCGGACTACGCAAACTGAGCACTCCGGACGGAAATGGGCCACGACTAATGTGGGCCATGTAGACTAATGTGAAGCGAACACCCGCCGTCCGTGGGCCGCAGTATGTGAGGGTAGAGGATGTGGATCAGCAGTTATCAAAAGGCCTACTAAGAATCGTCTTATTACCTACTTTAGATACACACAACAAAAAAAGTTTGCGATCACTATGAAAAATCTAAATCTTTTTTGTTACGGTAGATTATATTATGATTGCTTCTTCTTAGACTAGAAGACTAGACTGGCCTGCCGGCTCGCCTGACCTAAGCCCAATACAGCACGCGTGGGATGACCTTAAGCGAGCTGTTTGGAACCGTCAGCCACGTCCCCAGACAGTGCCAGAGCTCAGGGAAGCCGCTATTCAAGAATGGGACAGGTTACCCCAAGAAATGCTGGATAACTTGATTCTCAGCATGCACAGGAGGATCACCGCATGTGTTCGAGCCAGGGAAGGAGTTATATTACCTATATTGAATATAAACCTTTTATTAATAAATTGTTGTTTAAGTTTGGTTAAACAGTCTTTTTTTTTTCTATCAAATTTCTGTTACAACATTATGATTAATTACTCAATTTTTTTTTATAAAAAATTAAAAAATTCAAACAGGGTATTTCTATTTAAAGAAAACACACAACAAATAATTTTTCTTGATAAAGTTCTATTTATAAATTATATGAGCTTAATATGCTAGTGATCACAAACTTTTTTGTTGTGTGTATGTATATTTTATTTGAATCTGGATGAGAAGTCAATCAACTGACGTGAAAATCTATCACTGACTTTCGAGAGAAAAGCAGACAAGAGTTAACTTTATTTGAAGAAACAAACCTTGAGCTTAATTACGAAGCCAGAATGTCTCCATTTTAATACAGAACCCGCAACATCCGTTGCTTATAGAGAACTACATATAAACATTCTTCCCGATAGAGGAAAACGGACTACGAACCCGTTATTTGATAATTAATAATAGCACTTGATAATATAGCCTCCATTCTCTATAAATAAACTGCTCATAAAATAAAATGGAGCCTTATCAAAATTGTTAAGGAAATTCGCGTAAATACGGTGTGTGGATTGTTTTGACCGAGGTTTATACGAGCTTGTGCCTTTAGTGTGAATTTAGTGAACCAATATTTAGTTACCGGGTGAGCGAATGTTGCCACTTCTCCCAGCAAATGTGGCGGAACCCTCTGGAAATAAAGCGTACGCCAATTTGCTCGATTACTTACTCTAGATGAAATATTTGCGCGTTCGTACCACTTGGACTTGGGTGCTTTACGCGAAATTGATACGAATTGTTCGGGAAAAGTGTTTTGGTGAACATTCTTGACTTTTAAAATGGTTAGATTTAGGCACTTTTGCTAAAATATTTCGTTCCTTACCCGTTGTCCCTCCCGTAGTCCCTGGAAGGTACCACGGGTAATTTTTATACCCGTGGTCCCTACGAGAAATATGTAGGTACAATGCTGCAGAATTAAAATTGTACCTAAGTCAAGTCATAATAGAGTCAAAGGCATTATTCGTAATTAAATAATATAAATAACTTAGCATTTATATTATTTAATTACGAATAATGCCTTTGAATCTATTATGACTTGACTTGAAGAGATGACGCTACAAGGTTTTCGTTGAACAACTTCTTATAAGTATGTTACAAATATATTCATATTTTTTCATCCTGTGACCCTTTTTTTACATTATTTCATTATGAATAATGCCTTTGACTGTATTATGACTTGACTTAGGTGCAATTTTAATTCGGCAACATTATATTTCTCGAAGGGATGCGGGCGGTGCTAGGGACTACTGGAGGGACTACCATTTTAATTCGGCAGCATCGTATTACCCGTAGGGACCATGGGTAACAAAACTACCCGTGGTACCTTCCAGGGACTACTGGAGGGACTACCGTTTTAATTCGGCAGCATCGTATTACCCGTAGGGACCATGGGTAACCATATTACCCGTGGTACCTTCCAGTGGCTACGGGAGAGACCACGGGTAATGAACGAAATGTTTTAATTTTTTTAATGGAAATGTAGGTCAAGTTATAATGCCTTACCTAACTGTGTTTTGACAAAATATCTAACTATAAGGCAGGGCTTGTTAACGTTACCAAATAACAAAATAATAACCGTTACGTAACGTTAAATTTCAATGTTATACCTACTAACGTTACAAAAATTTAACGTTACGTGATAACATTACCAGTAATATAACGTCAATTAACATTAACAAAAATACGATAACTAACGTTAATTTAGCTACGTTGCCGTTCTGTGGTTAAGAATAAGGCAGATTCAGGCAATGTTTTGATCAGCACCGCATCAAAGAGGCGCGAGGACGGGCTCCCGCCACGCCGCACGCCTCATGCCCCACTACTTACATCTCACCCGTTTAAAATAACGACAAAATTAATAGTCGCATAAATAACGTTAAATCGTTTACCGGTATTTTAATAATAACGTTAACTCTGTGAATACAAAGTAACGTTATGAAAATTTACCGGTATTTAAAGCCCTGCTATAAGGTAAGGCATAGTAGCCAGTAAGTAAGGTGCCTACCTAACTAGCACAATCCAGCCATAAGTTCCCACTGCTGGGAGACAGGCCTCCTCTCTGTGAGAGTGAGTAATCCACTACGCGAGCCCAGCGCGGGTCAGTAGATATCAGGTCTTCGAATTTTTGGTTCTGGGACATGCGGGTTTCCTCACGATGTTTTCCTTCACCGTTTTGAGAGCAGTGGTGAAGAAATAATGTACACAACGAAGCGCCTATTTGGGTTCGAACCTACGAACTACAACTTGTAAATTGCAGCCGTTACTATTGGGCCACCACTGCTACCTAACTATACCAATACCAAGTTTAGTAAAAAGTTTCAGAAATTTAAACATATCTCGATAAGATATATATCGATCATATATCGATAAGATTGTGGCGGTATCAACAACGCCACATGCGAACTACGCATCAAAGACCTGACGTCACAAATCCTGCATCGCGCTATCAGAGTTTACCGCGCGACTAACATATATACAACATCCCGACATCAACCGTCTGGCAGTTGCCCACCAGATACAACACCCGTCTGGTCGGAGGATCCTCCCTTTACTATAAAGTATGAGTGAACTTTACACCCTATTCCTCATACCTCTAAAAGATCAAACTGTTTGATGATATCAATAGCGTGACTATCATTTAGGTACTACCGTACTACGTATCTGACGAACCGTCCCAAAATCGACACCACAGCTTGGTTTGATGGGTCGTGTACACACGGCTACACATCAAGCTATAAATTTTCAGTATAAGCTGATCTCGAATTGTATAGGATTTCCATATAATGAGAGGTCAGCTTATTCTGGAAATGAATAGCTTGATATGTAGCCGTTCGTACAACTGTGCATAGAGTCAAGAAAATTCTGTTCAGTACTTGAGATGTAAGTTATCTACAGTTTTTATATCTTGTGTAAAAACTTTTTCACTCCTCTTGCTCAAAAAGGTCGTCATTGTATCGTACCTGACTGAGGGAAAAATACCATATTTACCTCTAGGGGAAAAAGTGTTTTTTTTTCTGTTTTTTGAAAATGGAACCAGAATCGGCGATCTCTTCGGTAGAAGGCGTACATTCCGTTGTTGCGGCTACAGAAGAAATAAAAAAAAGACGTTGGCGCGAATTCTTCAGAATTTTTCTCTAATTTGCAAATTGATTTAGTGACCGTAATTTATTTTTAATATTGTATTGGATTTCTCGCAATCGTAGTGATAAGTAGAATGTAACACACGGCGCTAAAAACCCATTATAACTCGGTTTCTATTTACTCCCTCGCTAAAGCTCGGGAGTAAAACTACCTCGTATAAATGGGTAATTTTAGCCCCTTGTATAACAATCAAGTTTGTAATACTTTCGTCAGTTTTATTTATATGTAGGTATATTTTGCACATTGTATTACTATAATTAAGAACGATTAATAACACAGAACATTTTTTATGTTCTTACCTAAGCTTTAATAACTACCTATGTAACGGTTCTATTGTGCTGTCAAGAAAAAAACATGTTCCTTATACATTGCTGTTTTAGATAGAACTATTACTTGGTAAAATGCAACAAGGAATGTAATGTATGAAGCTTGAAATGTGATATAGTAACTGATAGTGTGTAGCTACCATACCCCACTCATGCACACGGCAATTTTAATTAACTTTGTAAAAGTGTGGGTGACGTGTTTATTCATTGATATAATGAATGAGTTCTGTTGACCGTAGGTACGGGAGCTCGTCTGTAATTATGTTGCATTAGCTAACATTATCGCTTACTGAGCGCTATCAATTTAATTCAATGCCGTTTGAGGAAACTGCAGTGGGAGCTGCCGCGATGTTTGCCACATTACTGTTTATGTGTACCGGATAAACATGTTATGTCACGAAGCAACGCCGTATTTTATCGCCAATTTTCGCAGCCCGTTGTATCGTTGAGATATCAAGGCTGTTGAATATTCAGATGCTTTGAAAATAGAACTAGGTATATACCTAATTGAAAACTAGGTATTGGTGCCGATCCCCTTGTTCACAAACTCCATTCCACTCCACTCCATTTGCTACAGCATTAGACATATAACGGCTAAATAACGACAGTTATTGCGTAATATTGTTTAAATTACTGCACTTTAGAGTTATTTTTTTAATGTAAATGGTAAATAGATTACAGTGCTATGTATTTATCGTAAAATAACGAAGTTTATTAAACGTTTACATCGAAAGTCTAATGTTATAATAAATGGAGTATAAACAAAATTTAAGTTCAGTGCATCTTTTTCTTTCTTCTTCATTAAAAAAAGGACAGAAGATAAATTTTAGTTTAGTCCTGTCAAATTAATCAATGCTTGACGTAAATTGACGTAATTTTAGGCGGCAAGTTTTTAATCACGTCTAAACTTGTATGGAGTAGTGACAGGCGCTGATTAATTTATAAATAATTTAGAAATAGAAAGAAAAAAATGCACTGAACTTAAATTTAGTTTAGTTTGTGAACAAGGGAATCGGCACCACTGTATAGAAAATTATAATCATAAAAAAACCTAGTCTTTGTAAGCTTGTTAATAAATTCTAGTGATTATAGATATAAATTAAGGAGAAACTATTGAACCGGCTTACGATCCCAGGCACGCTAATTAATCCAAGTATGTAGGTAATGGATATCCAAATTGATGGACCTGAAGATACTTTAGTATACAGGGTGGAAGGGATATCGACAAGAATCCGGTTACCATGGATTCAGAACATGACCCTGGACCCGCGTTGAAATTTTTCGTCGGTAATTTTTTTTTTTAAATTGATGTCCCATACATTTTGACCACGTCAGTATTGCTCTTTTGTAGGAATCCAGCTACATGATTTTTTAAATAAAATCGACGAAAAATTTTTACGCAATGGCGTCCAGAATCATGCATTGAATCCATGGTAACCAGCTTTGCATCGATCTCCCTTCCACCCTGTATAGAATGAGCCAATTGCAAATTGAAAAGCTCAATAACTTAGCGGTAATTTGGCAAGCCTTAACATGTTCTGACAAAGTAGTAATAAACAATTCATCTTATTCAGCATAACTGTTGCTGAACGCTACATGCTCATAATTTCCACCACAGCCGATGAAACAAAGGAAGCTCGGTGTGGTTGCGCCGTCCGTCTGTCCGTCGTCATTAGCACTAATAACTCCAAGCGCGTAACAGCATACAATAACGCAAAAGTGACGTCCTTGCGGTCTGAAGAGGAAACTCCTTTTGAGCCGCCTAATAATTCTATCAATAGGCGCATCGCTGCGGTCGATGTGGTAATCGCTCGTCTAGAATATGTTTGGAATGCAGCCATTGCAAGCGTCAGTAACAATTGACACAGGAAGCTTTAGCCGACAGACGAGCAATTTCAATGCGGTCGGACGGTTGCAGCATGTGTAATTTCCTCGTTGTTGTTTAGGTTCGAATTTTAATTGCATTTTTATATCTGCCCTAAGACTATTATTTTCTTTTTTTTATATATAACATGTTGCATTGTGTTTCGCCAGTGAGTGTCGGCTTGTGCCACTGACAGAAGAAAAAAAAAATAGTTTCTTAATCTTTGTTTATTTAAGGTTTTTGTACACATATGCGACGATGTCAATCCCATCGTCTCCTTAACAAAATTTACTAATCTTAGTCACACAAAATTGACTTAATCTAATTACTTATCAAATAAAAAATTATAATTATAATATTTTTGCTGCTTCAGAAGTAGACTTAGCTAAACTACCGTGGAATATTCCAACATCCATTACCGACAATATCATCGAGTTGAGAAATGCGTTTCTTTTGTTTGTATATCGGACACATTCCACCAACACATGCTGGGCATCCTCTATTTTACCACACACCTCACAGTTAGCAGAGTCCGACTTTATCCGATAAGCAAAGTTGTTTAGTGGAAACTCAAACTGAAACTCAAATCATTTATTTTAATTAAACCATTTACAGGCACTTCTGAATTGTCAAGTAGTCGGTCAGTAAGAAAAATTAAGCTAAACCCAAAGTCTCAAATTCAGATAATTTATGTAAACAAAGGGGATAACATAGCAAAAAAATATCTTCGTGATGGTAATTCACATAAAATGGCGAAAAAAGAGGTTTCATTTTCTTTTGAGTACTGATTTTAAGAAATAATAATTAAAAAATTATCATACCGTAATTATTTTTATAAATTTTCGGTTTTAAACAAAGTTATTAAAAAAAGGACATTTTCTGGTATAAAATATTTTATGATACTGGTAACAATGCAGGAGATACAAACATTTCATTCATAGATTCATATTGTAAGTAGCATATCTAGCCACATTTTGGATGAAAACGGCTGTAAACTGTTTCGAGTGGAAATCGATTTTGGGAGGCCTACGTCTAGCACCTGACTTAAAAGGGCTGATTATGACGATCATATGTCGTGTCTCCGACATTGCTACACAAAACATTGTTTGGCAACGGTATTTTGTTTGCATAGTTCTTATAATTAATTCACTTTAATTTTAGCGATGACTATTTACAAAAAGAAATATGATAAAATGTTTTCTACCACTGTCCTGTCATTTTGACAGTGACATTTCTTGACATTACTTTGTTTACATAAATTATCTGACTTAGAGACTTTGGGTATAGATGCCCATTCCAAAGCGTAGGAGGTACTCTATGGAGGAGAACGGGCAAGAAACTCCATGGACACTCTTTTAAATTAAATTGTTAATTATATCTATATTGTTGAATTTATAACTAAATGTGAGAACGATGTAAAAATAAAAAAGACGTGTGGCACTCGGGGACTGCCGCGGTAAAGCTATTGCATAGCATTTTGTATCAACTTATGCAATTATAATTATTTATTTATTTTATTTATGCAATATTTCTTTTTCTTTGATATTAATTCAAGTTACACTTTTTGAGCGTGGTGACCGATAAGAAAGTAAAGTCAATCCATAATCGGCCCAGAACTTTGGAGAACCGTTTAAAAGTGGTTTTTATAAGCTATGAAGAACGTTAATGTTTAATGTTAATTCTAGCTAGGAGAATCATAAACACGAGTAAAATGATTGATTTATAAATAAATTGCTCACATACCTCAACAACCTTTCAAAAACTTTTGAATTACGATGCCTGCCATCTAGTGGATAAAACCGACAACAAAACACAACTGAGACCACCAACAGAACAACGCTTGTCTCGATTACAAATCACAAGCCACGCCAATGTCACCTCTATTTAGTTAGTTCTACCTGCGATTACTAGATGGCGTTGCGTTGCGCGGTAAATCCACCACAGAGTTTCGTAGAGTCGTACAATACGTCTAATCGCACGCAAACAACGCCGTGTCGAAGACTGCCGAACTGAAACGACGTTAGACGATGCACGGCCTTCAAGCCACACCTCCGTGCCCGTCGGAGTGAGGAGCGTGAGGTTTTTTCGTTACGGAATTTCTGGATTCGGTCCCTGCGCTCAAGGCCCGCGATAGAAGCTATGCAATAGCTTAAAACTTACACGTTAAAAGCATCCAGAGTAGGTACAAAAAATAGAAACACAAAAAAAAACGGGGCAGTCTTTGGGGATTACCGATAGAAGTGAAAATATACACAGTATAGATATAGCTCATGGAAAGCTAGCGGTGACGATGTCGCGAGTTCCATGATTTATTTTTTTAATCCAAAATTTGCTCAACGCGCCTAAAGAAATTTTCACTTCAAAAACAATTCAAAATAAAATAATTAAAATAAGCCGTGGCAGCTAAGAGATGACCAGTCCCACTGACGGCGCCCGTTCACGAACATGCCGCATGGATTAGCACCATTCAGCTCAACCATTTTGAAAGGAGCTAAATGATCCAACACACGCGCCACCATCAGCGAGACATCTGAGTGAGCTTGACATACTCTCAGCCAACAGGGCATATTCAAGTCAATGAAAGGCATATTACCCGGTAAATATGATAGCTATATACGAGTAGTACATAGTAGTCACACCTGTGCTATGCAATTATTATATTACAAAGGAGATTGAATTTATACAAAGCAAATATAGACTTACAATCTTCAGCAACTCCAACGTTATTTTCAAATGTTAATCAATTCGTTGTGGTTGTGGAGCAGGACCAGCATTCAACCAAGCATTTTTGTCAGCGATGTAATCCCCAAACTTATAATATGCCTGCATGCATAGTATGCGTTTTATACAAGATTTAAATTTAGTCCCATTCAGTTGAAGTATTTGGGGAGGAATCCATTAAAGATGTGTCTACTTTAGCCAGTCTGAAACCTGGTTGAACTAATAGGTCCCTATTTCTAGTAATATAAGTATATCTTTCACCTCTTTTCCTAAATAGATGTAAATTTTTATTATTTCGTATATATATTGACAAGGTACCGTCATGATGTTAATATCCTTAAACAGTTCCCTTAGGGAATCGCGCCTGTGGTGGTTATATATGGCTCTGATGGCTCTTTTCTGCAGAATAAAAATAGACTCGATGTGTGCAGCCCGTCTCCAAAGTAAAATACCGTATGACATGATACTATGAAAGTAACTAAAATAGACTTGCCTCGCGGTATCTACATCAGTAAATTTACAGATTTTTCTGACAGCATATGCTGCTGAACTTATCCGCCCTGCAAGAGATGTTAAATGAGGATCCCATTGTAGCCTTGAGTCGAGCGTGATCCTCAGGAAAACCGTTTTATCGTCGAATTCTAGTTTCTCTTGATTCAATACTATCTCACAATCACTAGTTTTAACATTTAGTAAAGAAAATTTTATACACTTGGTTTTTTTTTTTTTTCATTTAATACTAAATTATTAGCAGTAAACCAATTTTGGACCTGCAGTAGAGCGTTATTTACGTCGATAAAATCTGTAGCGCGTCTATCTACCTTCAATATTAAGGAAGTATCGTCAGCAAATAACACTATTAATTGTGGTTGATTTTTTAATAATTTTGGAATATGTCCTGATCTCAAACGATGCGCAGCAACAATTTGACAGCGACTCATTTGCCCATGTAAGTTTATGTGAAATAAAATATTTTGATTTTAAATATTCATGATAAATAAACATTATAAGGTATTCCGACCGATTGGCCGGTGAAGCCACAACATAAGGAAAAGGTATAAAGGTATACCTTTGCCCAGCTGTGGGACAACATAAGTAAATTGGAACACCAAAATTACACCTATTTTTAATATTACGTAGCTGTTTGGCGGTTTCGTCAGTGCCTCTCCTTCAACCTGCCGTGTGGCGCGCGAAACAAGAAATCCGCGCGCGTCTTGTTACAATGCGAACCCGAGTCCTGCATGACTTTTTGGCTTGTTCGTCGACTGGCGAGTGTTCGTAATCGGAAAGTGCAAACTCGCCAGCAGGCGCGAGTTTCATACTCGCCAGTTGACACAATCAGACTTTTTTATAAGTATTTGAATACAGTTTTCAGCCGCACCGTTCGATCGAAGGTTAACCTACACTTGCCGCGGACGGTTCCTGGATGGGTGACCATCCACTACGTATATCGAGATCCCTCCGTGCCTCGAAAAGCACGTTAAGCCGTTGGTCCCGGCTGCCATTCATAGATCTTTGACAATCGTTATGGGTAGTCAGAAGCACAAAGCTTCTGACAACTAGTCCAGTCTTACCGGGGGATATTGTGTTACCCAGCAGCTGGGTTGTTGAGATCAGATAGGCAGTCGCTCCATGTGAAATATTGGTAGGTACCTATTCCACACAGATTTATAACACAGATTTCTCTCAAGTGGATATATTTAACTGTAATAAACCTACATTCAAAAAACAAATTGTGAAAACCATAAACGAAGGCAAGTGACAGACTACCAAGCTCTTAATATTCAAAATTTTATTTTTCTTAATAATCAACCTTTTTTTTTTTTTTCTCTTAAAAATTTAAACTTAACTATTTGTAATACACCTAAAAATTTAAGCTATTGAATTTAAATATCTCAGTAGTCCGTTCGCATGTTTTATCACTTATCCTAGTTAAACAGGGAAACCTATTATTAGCCATACAATCTGTAATTATACATACTTTGTAATATACTATATATGTATCGCTGTTGGTTGCCTAAATAAATAAATAAATAAATAAATAAATTCCTGCCTCCGGATAGACTGGAAGCCTACCCCAACATAGTTAGGATAAGGCTACGCAGATTGAACAGTTTTTCTCGACTCTCGCTCTACCACTATTAGTTTCCAATTTGTCTATAGTTACTCACTACAATTATTTTATTTTACTATTTGTGCGACATTTAAAAAATATTAATTAAAATAATATCAACTGCTTACGCCATCTGTTATTGTTACGGAGAACTCTAAAGCATATAATTTTTTAATTTATACTACTCGACAATAGATGGCGCTAACTGTTATTTTACTATTTCAGTCTAATTTACAAAATAAAACATATTTTTGTATAAGTAAATAAACAGTCAAAAATGGTTTATAGTAAGTAACTGAATAATGAATTAATAACTAAGAAAATATTGTGCAGCATTGCATTATTTCTGGACAAAATTACCTTTTGTCAAATCTGACAACCAAAAACGAAATAGCCAGCTGTCAATTGACATAACCCTCAAAATAAATCAAAATAATCTTGAAGTAGAAATCAATTTTCCGTTGGCTTGGCTATTATTATTTTGGTAAAGCTGAAATTCTAAAGTTGAAGTTGAAATCAGTGTTTCCAGCTGCGTGTGTAATCAAGCTTTAGATAACTACACTACAAGAAAATTATGTCACTTCTAAGAATTTTAGTCTCCCGGCGGATATTCACAGCCGAGAGACTCAATTTGCTGTGTAGATGTAGCTCACAAAATGTATTTAACTTATCCGATCCTGCCGTTCAAGCTTACCTCAAAAATGTAATGTTTGAACATGAAAGTCTGAGCTTAAAACTTAAAAGAACATCTGAAGAATCAAAACGCTTGTTTGAGATAAAACCACTCGTCACTGTGCTAGAGCAACGAATCACCTTGTATGACAACATTGAAATGCTCAAGGACCTCAATAAAAAGCATAGCAGTGACAAAGATGATGAAATGAAGAATATGATTAAAGAAGAAGCTGAGATATATTTGACCCGTATGACAGAAGTAGACAATGAGCTGCAGTCGATCCTCTTAGAGCCTCAGCTGACGGAAGGCGGGGTACTGCTGGAGGTGACGGCCGGCGCAGGCGGTCAGGAAGCCATGCTATTTGCGCGAGAACTATTTGATATGTACGAATCATATGCCAAGTACAAAGGCTGGGAGGTTTGTATTGTCTCACTCGAAAAATCTGATATTGGAGGCATTAGAAAAGGTTCCATGTTTGTTGATGGTGTAGGTGTGCCTGAGCTAATGAAAATTGAGGCTGGAGTGCACCGCGTTCAAAGAATCCCCTCTACTGAAAAGGGTGGACGCATTCACACAAGTACTGTATCTGTAGCTGTACTTCCTAAGCCCACTGATATAGAAGCTAATATCGCAGATCGTGATCTTGTCATTGAAACTAAACGTGCAAGTGGTGCGGGCGGCCAGCACGTGAACACTACAGACAGTGCTGTCCGTATCACGCATACTCCCACAGGTACAGTGGTTGAGTGCCAAGAAGGTAGATCACAAATTAAGAATAGAGAGATTGCCATTCAAAAGCTGAGAACTCTTTTATTAGAGAAGCAACAACAAGAACAAACATCCAAAATAAATACTGAAAGGAAATCACAGGTTTGTATTTAATCTAGTTTTGTAGAAACTTAATTGTTTACAACACAAACCTTTTTTTTTTTTATAGATACTATGACCAATGCACCATTTAAAAATGATTTTAGATAACATTAAATTGATGAATTATTGGAAAGGAAAAAGTCTTACATGACCTGACCTGCAAAACCATGGATTGATGAACATGTCATTTATCATAATTACTGAGGTTATTCATCCTATGTATTGCATATCAAAATATAACTATTTTTTTTGTCATTGTATGTAGGTTGGTTCGAGTAACAGAAATGAGAAGATTCGGACATACAATTACCCACAAGATCGAGTGACGGAGCATCGTGAGGGCGGAGGAACAGTTCACAATCTACAGGGCTTCATGGGAGGTGAAGACCAGCTAGAACAGATGCAACACAATCTGCTAGCGGCACAGAAGCGCCAGGAGTTCATGGAGGAAATCAGTCTTGTTGCTAAGAAAATAAATGTAAAGTCAGCTGATAATAATAACTAACAAAAAATAAGATGTATCTGTAAATAAATTTTAGGATAGTGGTATGTTTATTTGGTTAATACATAATTTATATTATTTTATTTGGGAAGTTGTTCAATGGACCAATGCAGTCACTGAATATTTTAAATCGTACCATCTTTAAATGATCAATCCTTTAGAAACCTACCTTCTAGAATAGAAGCTAGGACCAAATCTTATTTTCTGCTAATTCCAAGTTCTTTCATTTTAATCTGACAATTTTCTAGATTATATTTTTTTATAATTACAAAGGTTTAAAATGTCTGATGTCTGTTTGTGTGACCACAAAAACATTTTTGCAGCAAGGGTGGGTACCCTAAACGGTGTAGCTAAGTACAAGAAAACAATCATAAGAGGCTTTCATTTTCTCAAAAACTTTTTGATGCTATTCGATCCTGTTTCTTATAAGAACGAAAAAACTCGAACCAACTGAAACAATCAAAATGTTTTTTGTTAATTTTCGGCAAGTTCTCATAGAAGCAGCCAGCCTGTGCCAAAATAAAAAAAAATTGTTGAGATTCTCATTTCTTACGAAATGCATGGGAGATTTTTTTTTGCGATTTCTGACTTTTCTAGTGCTAAAACCTCAGTTGGTCCGATATTTTTTTGATCCTTAAACGAAACAGGATCGATTGGTATCAAAAAAAGTTTTTGCGAAAATGGCCAATTTTCTTGCTGACCGTACATATTTTTCAAAATCTGTGAAAGTGTATCAAAATTTCTTAAAAAATTGAGGACATTCTCCTGAGATCGTTTTTCTGTAACTACAGCGGTTACGGTACCTACCCTTACTGCCCCGTCTCAAAAATCCACCCTGTCTATCTACTCAATCTACATAAATTGGCGATTTAGTCACGGGATAGATAAATAGATTTTGTAGATGGCGGGACGAACTTCACGCATAAAGATTAGTCCATATTGGCTCGAGATCGAGGTGAGTGGAATAAGGAAAGGGATGCTTTTCCCTGCAGTGGGACAATACGGGCTGATTATTATTATTATTATCCTTTAAGGGGGTGATTCTACTTGTCATACTCGTACTAAACAACTTTCGCTATGAAAATCATATCAGATTCGTGTAAAAAAAAAGACAGACAGTTTCCTTGTATCTCTTATGGATTTGAATCAGAGGTTTTTTTTTTTTGTATTAAATACAACACTATAGTTTCTATAGGTACACAATAGGCTTCTGTGTCGTAGTTTCAAAAGGTAGGTCCTGTCTTGATTAAGGAAAGAATTTGAAAACGAATGATGATATAAAAAAGACTTTACTGTACTTTGCTTCTTCTGTGTGCCTCTCTCCTTAGCCCAGGTTCGCACGGGTGGTTTTTATCGAGGCGATATATTTTCGCACACTCGATTTTCAACGCACTGTTTAGCGCCGAGAGTTGAAAATCCAACAGTGGTGCCAATTCCCTTGTTCACAAACTAAAAAGTTCAATGCATCTATTTCAATAAAAAAAGGACAGAAGATACATTTTAGTTTAGTCCTGTCAAATTAATCAGCACCTGTCACTACTCCATATAAGTTTAGACGTGATTAAAAACTTGCCGACTAAAATTACATCAATTTACGTCAAGCGCTGATTAATTTGACAGGACTAAACTAAAATTTATCTTCTGTCCTTTTCTTAATGAAATAGAAAGAAAAAGATGCACTGAACTTAAATTTCGTTTAGTTTGTGAACAAGGGAATCGGCACCAGTGTGTTTTTATAATAAACCCGACTCGCTTGGATGCGCTCTGTTGGATTTTCAATGCTCGATTTAATACCGAAATCTTAATTTAAAGTTAAATTTGTAAAAGCAGCGATAGCCTAGTGGTGTGGCCGTCGGTCAGCCAAGTATAGGTCTCGAGTCGAACCCAAGGCATGCACATCTGACTTTTCGGATTCATGTGCGTATTGTATAATTACTTACCTGTCACTTGTTTAAAAAACAGTAAAGAAAAACATTGTGAGGAAACCGGCATGCCTGTGAGATATTTCTCGACGGCATGCGTAGCCAAATCAGAGGCCTATGGGCGGCATAAAAACTCTGACACCAGGTTAGTCACATACCACACGGAAAGAAGAAGAAGACACCGAAAGTTGAAAATCCAGTGCGCCGTAAAAAATCGCCCGTGCGTAGGTACCTGGGCTTACAGTAGGTAGGTATGCCTCCTTGCTGTGTTAACATGATGCTAGCAGACTATTCGAAACCGCAACAGATACCATAAAAAAAAAACCTTCAATCAAAATAGTTTTGAAGTGAAATATCACGAGTAATTTGAGTGGGAATTTGTGAGTAAAACTTTTTTCTTCGGATTTTATTTTATATTGTTATTATATATTGGATCTTGATATTATTACCTTATCCATACAAAAACAATTTCAATGTCAATTTCAAGAATTTTATTTACTTCGTCCAAATTCACTGCTGTAAAACTACAACTGCATCGGAAGTGTAGCTCACACATTTTCAATATATCCGATTCCCCCGTTCAAGCTTACCTAAAAAACTTGATGTTAGAACATAAAAATCTGTACACTAAAGTTAAGAGAACACCCGAAGAATCTAAACGCTTATTTGAAATAAAACCAATCATAAATATGCTAGAGGTGCGGAACAACTTGCATGACAACATTGAAGCACTCAGTAAAAGGGAAAGTGATGATAAAGATATGATGGAAATAATAAAAAAAGAAGCTCTGTCATACTTGCAACGTCTGACGGATGTAGATCGTGATTTGCAGGCAATCCTCTTGGAGCCCAAGCTGACGTTAGGCGTGGTGTTGCTGGAGGTGACTGCCGGCGCCGGCGATCAGGAAGCTATGCTGTTCGCGAGTGAGCTATTCAAAATGTACGAATCATATGCCAAGTACAAAGACTGGGAGGTTTACACTGTCTCTCTCCAAAAGTCTGACATTGGAGGCATTAGGAAGGCATCAATGATTTTTGAGGGTATAGGTGTGCCTGAACTAATGAAAATAGAGACTGGTGTGCACCGCGCACATAGAAAACCCGCTACTGAGAAGGATGGACGCATTCACACAAGTACTGTATCAGTAGCTGTTCTTCCTAAGCCCACTGATATAGAAGCAAATATCCCTGATCGAGACCTTATCATTAAAACCAAACGTGCAAGTGGTATGGGCGGCCAGCACGTGAACACACATTGCACAGACAGCGCTGTCCGTATCACGAATACTGCAACGGGTACAGAGCTCGAGTGTCAAGAAGGTACATCACATGAATATAACAAAGAGATTGACATCCAAAAATTGGAGACAGTTGTGTGGGGGAAGCAAAAACAAGAACAAACATCAATTAGAGAACGGGAACCACAGGTTTGTCAGTTCTTAGATATGTAGATATCTCTAGGTATCTCCCTAGGTGGTTGGGTAGGTATCAACAATACCAAGATACGAAGTTTAAAGGACATTAGCATAGTCTTGAGCCTATTATTTATATTGTATGTAGTCGGTACAATAATCTCAATATATTCGATATTGCAGATTGATTCCGGTAACTTAAATGATCTGGTTCGAACATATGACTATCCTGAGGGCGTAGTGATGGAACACCGCAAGGGTGGCGGGATTGCTCACAATCTACCGGACTTCATGGAAGGGGACTATCTGCTGGAACAGATGCAAAACAATCTGCTGAGGATACATTGGCGCAACGAATTCATGGAAGAAATCAATCAGTTTTCTGAGAAAATTAATACGAAAACCGCTGATATGAACTAATATCCACCTATCCTCGTAGGTAATCCTCGTAAGTTCCATCTATATAGGTATCTATATTACTTTTAAACAGTTTTTTTATGGTAGTTGGATTTTTAAAATTAAATACATTTTAAATTATTCCAATAATTGTTTATTTGTACAAACAAATAATCACATTTCGGTAATTAAGTTCACGTCTAAGACAAATAGGTACGTAAATGACAGAGATTCAAAATACTAAATTCTAATAATTTTATTACAAATATGACCACTCGGTGGCGTAATACTGCATCAATATAATTGAAGAATACAATAAAATGTAATTTGAAATGTTTTCCGTAATTGTTTATAAGGATGTTGTAAAAAGTATCCATCCCTTTTAATAATTCACCAGCAGGACGGAGCAGTGGTAACATTTAATTTAAATCACAACATAGAGAAAACTGACAAAATATCAACAAGAAATGTTAAATCATGCTAAAAGCCAATTCTTTACAAAAGCTATATATCTTAAAATTAAGTAAATTGTATCTTTACTTCACAATTTTAAATAACACCCCACATGGTGACATGAGGATATTAAATTTAGTTGATATGAATATTTTTATTATTGCTTCCTATTGTGGCACAAAGGGAGCATACTCTATCATTTTAAATCTGATATGTGGGAATGACATGTACTTTCTTTAATTACCTACCTAACTATTCTAAAAGCAGAGATCAATATAATTCATAATATTAACACAAATATAAACTATTTATAAGTTATTTTACTTGATAATTTTAAAAATTTGCTACGAACAAATATTTCAATAAACTATGACATATTTTAACAAAACGTATAGTTAATATCTAGGTACTATTGTATTTGAGAATTTGTAATACGCAGAACATACAATGCCTCTAACGACGCCGTCGAGAATGGATACTACAATGTTATTCGCAGATAATTCAATAAAATCAATGTTACCGTTATGCGTGAATCGTGTGAGTTTTTTCAACTTGGACCCTTCTCATTGCTGACATTAGAAGAGCAAGGCAGATAAGGCTTTTGGCAGCAAGGCACGTTAATCTATCTGAGGTGCTGACTAAAACAGATTCATAAGGCGATAGATATATTTCACTGCAGCCTAATGAAGTTCACAGAAGTAGCACTGAAGTGCATTGAAGGTGTTGACATGATATTTTAATTGTTTTTAATTGATTTGTATTTTAATGGTTTTTTGATGGTATTTTGATTGTATTTTTTCTTTTTAATGGATGTGAGTAACTTATATTTCTGTGGTAGTAACACCGCATTGGCGTTATAGCTGTTAAGGTGTTATGTACGTAATTTTGAATAAATAAATAAATAAATAAATAATAAATCTCCACGGCGTTATCATCGCGGCGATTATTTGAAGGCCCAGCGTGAATATCGCCGCGATTCTCTCGCCCGTGGAGATGGCGCCTAAGACAGCGGTGAACGGTCGGCTGCCCATGCCCAAATACCTACAGCGCGTTTTTTTTTTTTTTTTCACACCTTTCTGTCAAATACTGGTAAAAATCTCAAATTTTCATGACGGTCGTTATAATATGACGGAACCGCTTTTCTAGAAAACCAAAGTTTTAGAGATATCGTATTTGCAGCCAGGCCACTAAGTGCTTTACCTGCCTGTCTTCACGTTTCCGAACGTCATTACGCCAGATATCTTACTATTAGAAGGATGCTTAACGAAACCCATGTCTTGCTGTTGCCTGGTAAACTGCCACGTCCACACATATCAATGTTGCTTTCCTGTAAATTTAGATTTTGTTTATAAGCCCGGTAGGTACTCAGTGATATTTACTGATATAATTTATGAATTGTATTGAATTTGACTTAACCCCCCGTTAAGAGGCTACCGAGCGCACAGTGCCGACCTCATCGTTATTTCGGTGATTTCTTTTATTTTAGAATGAAAGTGCAGAAAATAAGCTCGTCAAGTTGTGCTTCACAAGACTATACGTTATTATTACTACAAACAGTAGTTTTAAATTGTTATGTTTTATTGTAATCATTAAAACGGAAAATAGTGGTCACTAACCTCCGTTTTAATGATTACAATAAAACGTAACAATTAAAACTACTGTTTGTAGTAATAATAACGTATAGTCTTGTGAAGCACAACTTGACGAGCTTATTTTCTGCACTTTCATTCTAAAATAAAAGAAATCACCGAAATAACGATGAGGGCGCCCCTGTGCACTCGGCGCAGTCTTAATACCTATAAAAAGCTTAGCTTAAAGGGTAGTTGTGAAGAGTTATCTTCTCTTCTCTTTTCTTTCTTTCGGGATTTTTGTCATCAAATCAATTCCTCGACATTTCCTCTGTTCTGCCTATCATCTATCTTTATATTGAAGAAGCTGTTTACTTACTTCAGTATGATTATTAATGCACGAATTAGGTTGCTTCCTATACAAGGGATGCATGTGCTTCAAGCAGGGCAGCGACTCATTGTAGTTCACCTCTGTCGCTTCCACGGACATAACGACCACCTCATCTTTGGGACAGTTGGCGTCCACCACAATCATCAGCATATTGGTGTAATTGACGTGCTGCGCATAGAACGGACGCCCGCATTCCGTGACCGGTTTACTGAGCTTCTCGTCCAGGTTATTATAGTCTATCTGGTAAAGATACATCTCTCTGTCGCAAGGAGTCGGTCGTGTCCGGTTGATGAGTACCAGCTTCTCGTAATCTCGCTCCAACACTCGCAAGTTCGGAGGTTTCGACATGTATGGGTCGTCTGTCTCTTCGTCGTTTTCGAAGCTCTGGTACGCAACTGTGCCGAGAAATTAACTGTTAGTTCTCAATATGAGATGTTTGAGTCCCCCATGCACGAGCAAAGAATCAATGAGATCTTTTTAGGTAAGAATGAATGAGAATAAGAAGTTAAAAATATAAGAAACATGCAGAAGAATAAAATATATTTTAAAGATTGAGAATTGATTGTACAGCGGATATGACGTAAAATAAAAATAAAAGTTAAAGCATTGTTAAAACAGATGGACAATAAAATATTTCGTTGTATCCCTAGTCAACGAAAAAGGAAATTGGTACAAAGGAGATAGCCAAAAAAACGAATATGTACATGACATAGAGAAAGGTATTTGATGATTAAAAGTCGTTGAATATTTTGCCGCAAATATTAACAGATTTTGCCTGAAAACCAATAAAAGACATGCAAGTATTTATAATGCTCACATTCTTTGGATCAGTCGATAATGAGGCACGTTCGTGAGTTGAGTAGGTAGGTATATAAGAGATACCGATAAAGAAACATGGTAAAATCGTCTAAGAAACGCTTAAATCTACGAACATGCACATTCCCGCTGTTTAGCAAGCCTACTTCCATTCTAAAACTTCTGCTAAGCATTTTTTGGACCTGAACAAAATCCAAACGAAAGCATTGCATTTTTTTTATACTTCATTACCTACCTATATTTATTTTGAATGCATGGTAGCATTCTACCTCCTTATTCATAAGCATGAAACTATCAGCGCCTATGTTTTACTTTGTTCGACCTTCAACAAAAGTTAGACCGAGAATAAGCTTGCGTTCTATAGGAGCACATAACTAGAATATTTATGAATAAATATAAATAAAACTATAAGAATTGGATCTATCTTTCGACACGTGCGTGTGCTCGCTCTACATGTAACTCACCAGTGGGTGTAACATTCTCTGAAAAAAGATGGAGTCATTACTACTTTAGTAGAAATATCTAAGTCCAATTTTTGACTCCATGAATGAATTTTGCTTTCGCTACAGATATTGTGAGAACCAACTATGAACATTAGATAATGTTGGGTGCAGTTGAACCGCGGTGCACACTCGCATGCACCCAAAATAACTTTTGTGTAAACAAATTCAAAGTGATCAAGTGTTCCAAGATTTTGTAACACACTTGACTAGTATTACGTGTTAGTTTTAATCTAAGTTTGACTAGAGACAATTACGTAATAGTTAACATATATTTCCGATTTATTAGGTCAAGATATTCCATGCACAGAAACATTGATAAGCACAACTTTGTCTCTTGCGCTAAAAAACGTTAATTTCCATTAAGACACTATCACTTCTACAAAGATAGTTTCATTTGTCTACAAGTTCTCGTTGTCATGCAAATTGACAGAACATGCTGACAACGCTCAAGAGCAACATCGAATGCGTAATATCCACAACATTTAGCCCATTAGCCCGGATTTTCATGGTTACTGTGGAATTTTCACGAACTATCCTCACACATGTTTTGACATGAAACATTGAACAGTCCAATACAAGGGTTTACGTACCATCGTCCATGGAGTAGCTGGACGCTTGTGCCAAACCTGTTGTTATGGAGTTGTAGAACCAGACCGTGGTGGCTAAGAACCATGCCATCACAAGGCGTAAGTTTTCAAGCGGCTGGAAATTGAAAAAATGGAGATATTGATTAATCCGAATCTATCACTCTCACTATACTGAGATTTTTGTAGAGCCGTATCATCACAAACATAATTATAGTACAATAGTTTAGGACCCTCGGGGTCCTAAACTATTGATCTATTTTGCAACCAAATGTTTTAATCACGTTATAAATGTAATTCAAATATATGTTACTGTAAAAAGCATTGCAGCTGGGTTTGTAGTTTTCTTCTCTCTGAAGCAGACCGCCTGATAGTCAATAATGTGGACTGCCTTGTACACCTCGTCTTCGACTAGTCTCGACATGATATCCGGCCGGATCTGCGAATTATGTACCGACTGTAGTTACTTAATTCTTTAAATCAATCTTGTGACTAGTCAATGACAAAGTTAAGCTGGCTGGCATTAATAAGTGACCACCTACATACCTATTTTATAGGATAACTTAAATATAAGTGTTTGATGTAATAAATTATTATTGCGGTAGACCCCTAAAGGCTACCGTATGTTGTTATAAGAAGGAGTATTTTTATAAATATATGTTATTTCAAACAGTTTATTGTTTCCTTGTATTTCGATACATAACCACCTTGCATCTGGGCTTTTGTTCCATTACAACTAGGGAGGACAACATCTTTTATGTAACAGTGGCGGTCCTAATTGTGCAGTCTATGATTCTATAATATCCTTCAACCGTCTGACATGGTTTATCCTTACCCTGCCAAAGAACTGCCCAGTCTGAGTAGCATCTTCACTGACTACTATCCAGCCGTTATTGTCCACCAAGTAACAATCCCAGTTATCAGATTGGCATGTCGTGCACTCCTTATTGTGTTCACACTGGAATCATATTAGTTACCCATGATTACTGTTAACTGTTTCTTCAGTTTCGACTAATCAAAAACATTATTCATTCATCTAGTTGAGTAGATTATGCTTCATCACAATTAAACTGAATCAATAGGTATAACTTGCTTATGCAAAGTAGAAAATGTATGCTGTCGCTTAGAATGTATACAATGCCGTCCATGGGCATGTGAGAGGTGACCGCCCGTATTTTTCTGAATATTCGTGAAAAATTATCCTAAATTAGTTTTAAAAAGGGGTCTATCTTTAATATTTTTATGAAATTATATTATATATATATATTTTTAAGTAACGTTTGTGGCTGCTTCACATTTTTTGCCATATCTCAGATGTTATCGGCTCTGGATTATTTATATTTGGACTCTGTTTATTATTTCTAAAAGCGTATGAGTTATTTTATCGGATTAACTACTAAGTTTTATTAAAATTTATCGACTATGAAAAAAAAAAAACTAAATAAAATAATATTATTAGAAAAATTATAACATGAAACATATTAAAGATGGACCCCCCTTTTAAAATTAACTTTCGAAAAAAATCACGAATAATCAGAAAAATACGGGCGGTCACAACCTAGGTTGGTTAAAATAGCCTAGAACAGATTTCTATTAGGTTGTTTATAAAATTATACAGAAAGTCTAGCACTAACCGAAGACGTTATGTTATCAAACCATTCGCTGAGTCGTTCATGTTTGAACTGGAACCCAACAACAGCCGCAGGAGCCTTTCTATGCCCGTCTCCGTGAAAGACAGCATGCGAGGCGGTGACCATGGCCAGGCTGACATTGAGAGGGAACTTGATGGTGCTCAGGTCCACGCTGTACACGTAGCTCAGGGGATCAACGTAGTGCTGCTCAACAGCCCGACGGTAAAACGCCTCCTCGATCGCTCGTGGCCATTGCTTGCCGAAATCTGGCCTGGAAATCGAAGTTATGTCTTCTTACATTTGGAAAATATCATGAAGTATTGAATACGCTAAAATCTATTTTTTGCTTTTCCTTAACTACCAGGCATCGGCTTTGATATCTACGAAACACGATGATATGAATCCATTATGAATCACGAAAAAGTTACGCAGTCGAGTTTCAGTAAAGTCCCACTTTTGTTCATTAACTAAAGCTGGGTCATCATCGGGACACTCCTGCTGGAAGGAATTTACTTTGTAGTTATAGGTACTAGTCTTATCTTACTTGTCATTATCATGTTCCTTGGGTGGATGTGTTTGCCATCGCGTTAGTCCGCTATGTGTTGACAGGAAAGCCACGATGTAACCAAATCGTTGTATGAACTCCACCCTGTTGCAAACATGATCCAACTGTATATCTTGCGTAAATTTTATTTTAATAGTGGTTAAAATTATTAGTTGGATTTTTTTCATAATTACTGAATTGGTTCATGTAGCCTTGAAATATTAGGTATGCGTATTAATATTGGATCCAACAGTGTTGTTTTAGCCATTTTCTTATTGAATGCGTTTTCCTTCACTCCTTATCAGACTTTTTTTAATGAATATTTGACATTTTATACCTATACCAAACCGTGAACATATTTCGAATTCACCTAAATATAACTGTTGTTACACTGAAAAAAATGTTTACTTATACCTACACTTTCATCAACATGTAACACAAAAAAGTGACCACATAACTTTATGAACCATGTAACCAAAACCTGTGCTGGCTGTTGTGTATCACTTTTATTAAATCAAGTTAACTTTTATAAAGTCTTGTCAAACTTTGATTATTCCTGAAATAGCCGAAGTAGTTAAGCTAAATATTTTTTTCAGTGTACACTGTACCTATATTAATATACCAACCCATCCAAAGCCGCATATGAGAAGGAAACAAAATGCTAGCGTAGGTAATTAGGTATGTTTTGGACCGAATGCTGGCCAACAAAGTATGCCACAGGGCATACTTTGTTGATTCTGGCGGGATCTTTGTAATATATTGTACAAAGTTCCCATTATTTTCTTCTTGAAAATACATAAATCATAAAAATGCATGCAAAACACTGATCCATGTCGAAAGTTTACTTTACCTCGGCAACAATCCGATCACTTTTGTCAATGGGCTATCCGGGTGAAAGTAGTAAAAGTGCATTCGAAAGAAATTAAATTTTATTTAGAAGTAACATAAATCAAGTTTGAAAAAACCCAATATAAATACTCCCTGCAATGTGGCACAATATTCCGTACGTTATCATTTTTTTAAATATTTAAAAAAAAACTTTATAAGGTCTTTAATAATTAATTATAATAAAACTACTTACGCCTTTTCGTCGGACGCAGAGTCGGAAATGCTCTTGTTGAACCAGGCAGTGTTCCTAGCGTCATACACCAAGGCTTGCATTAAGCCATGATCGCCTGATAGTAGAAAGAAAAAGAACATCATATTACTTATATAATAGTTATTTCTTATACAGCCAATACCGAGAATACTGCTGAAATAGGCGGCCGGATGATGATGTTGATAAATATAAAAATTTCTCAGATTTAGACTAAACTGCAATACTTACAATAATATTCATTCTTTGGGGTACTGTTTGAAACTTTGTTCCTATCTCTCGCTTCTGGTGTGCCTGGTAAATTAAAATATCTGTTCAGTGAAAATAACACTCCAAATCTGACAAAAGGAGCTAAAGGTACTTTGTTTATCGAAATTGCATTGGAAATAAGACGCAAGACTGATGAATGGACAGTTTACTATTACCGTTGTTGTGCCGCTCGTGTCCAGGCTTATTCTTATGGTGTTCTGGAGGTCGAGGTTTGGCTGGCCAGCGCCAACCAGGCTTGGCCACCCTCTCCAAGAAATAAAGCAGCTCTTCCTCGGCAGTTGCAAACGTACGTTCATAATGCCGACAGTACATCCTGAACAGAACAGAATGCTCTGTAGTGTCAAAATCTTCTTTGTGAAGTAGTTTTGCTATACAGCTGTGGTACCTACCCAACAGATTATAGGGATTTACTCACCAATCAGGGTGAACGCTCCACTTATCCGACAGATACTGCCTTGCTGATATGTTCTTGGAGGTGAGGGAGAGTCTGTGTATGTCGTCAGTCGGTGGAGGGGTGATGCGGTGGCGGCCATAGTTCTCTGGTATCGCCACCACCAATGTGAACGGTGAATCGCTGATACCCGTCCAGAAGTAATGTCTCTTTGCTCGGGATACTCTCTTCTATGGAAACAATTAGGTATTCTAAGGTGTGGGATTGTTGTCATCTTGTCTTTCTACGAAATACTACATGTCTTTTGTTGTTTATCATAGATTTTGAAAAATGTCCTTGAACCATTTTGGTGCATTCATTTCATATTCGATTCATAATTATTCTGTTTGCCGATCTTTGCCTTATCTGTATCATTACATCTTATTTGTCAGTGTACAAAAATTACTTACCATATCGTCCAGGTGATATTTGACGCTCATCACCTTGTTGCCCGTCTTCTGATCTATTATTTCTTGTCGGAGCTGTAACATTTAGTTAAGTTACAACCTACATTGTATACAGATAGAGAACAAATTCCATTTCTAAACACTTACTGCAGTTAGCTCTTTGCTAAAGTTCCTGGGCCCTCTGTCGTCGTCGAAGAGTTCAACTTCTATCACATCGACGCTGTTGTAGCTTGGTTTCAATATTTGTTGGAACTGAAAGCAAATAACAATATTCAAATTGCCCTTAATCCGAACTTGTTCTTTATTGGTGCAGGTAGGCATTTGATTAGGTAATTTATTTTCTTTTTTTAATCTAGTCACAATTTTGGTGTAAATATAAGACCAATGTACGTACCACAGGCCTTAGATCAGGGTGTATTAGAATGTATCCATTGTTTGTTACTATAAAGGCGTAACCATTCACGCCGATCTGCAACATTTGACAATAACAGAATGAGATATATATAAAAAAAAACACAACTTAAATTTTATAGATACCTACGTAAATGTTGAAGCGTACCTTATAAGGTGACATTACTGCTTGTATCTCAGAAAGAGGCACGTCTGTGCCTGCGACTCCCAATAGTCTAGCTATACGCATCTGAAAATATTTAGAAGGCACTACATAACACTGGCACTAGTAAATGTTACAATTCATATCACACTGCACAGTTATTTATATCTATTGATTCATCTTTTAGTCTCAGGCTTTTCTGCAAATCAATATCGCTAATGTCTACGTTACCATTTTATAAATCTACATTCGAAATATAAAAAATATTATAAAAATATGCTGTATATTATTTTTGTAAGTAAACAGTCAAAAATTATTCTAACTACGAGGTATTCCGCATTGGCGATGTATTGGCCATCAGTCTACTGATATTATACAACATTATGACAATCTCGTAAAACTAGCAATAAATTACTGATTCTTTAGCATCTAAGCCCCGTTAGGCGAAGTTCTATATGTTTATTTATATAGAACTATGTTAAGGGATTCTAATTTTAAATCCACGGTTACAGGTTCTAGCAAAACTACTCAAATATTAAATAATTTTATGTTATAAAATTAAAATACTACTCTTTAGATTCTAAAAAAAACCCACTACCATTATTTTGATTGTAAATATACAAATACCCTTGGAATGTATCCTTGAAAAAATCTGTCGAAATTTTTAAATTAATCATATAGACAAAGACATTGCCACTTATACTAACTTTATGTTGCACTTCAGACTGTATCCCTTAGTTAAAATATGTGCACAAACATTGAAAGCAGCATCATCTCACAGGCGTGTAGCGTGCACTCATGTGCTCGTGTGCACTGGGCAGGTGGGCACACTGCACACTGGCACTCGTGACACGTGCACCGCACACCGCTCGTCCATCGCCTCTCATGCATCGTCTGTCACGTCTCACGGAGGCAGTATGGTCTATGAGCGTTGGCCTACCTCTTTCTGGCCGTTCTCCTCTACGGACTGCGATTGGTTGTGGACGTACGAATGCAATAAAATATAATAACATATAGATAAATGCGTTGTAACAACTTCCGCTAGAAATTAAAATGGCTCCTCTCGTGGAGAGACTAAATATTGCTAAAATTGTTAATATCAAAAATTGCCATTCTTAAGAAGAGAATAGTTTAAACTCAATAGATACTCAAGTAATAAAAGCCCCATACTCGTCTTGTGTATGTCGGGCTGCACGATACTGTTATTCAAAAATATTTACATTTGCTTGTTGTCATACAAGTCAATCTTTAAAAATTGTCTCTACGAAGACATCACTATATTCAGGCAAAAATACTTGATTTCATTAGATAGTGTGTGTAGTGTATATAGATCATAACTCTTGCATAGAAAATTAACTTGATGATTGATAGAAAAGTCGTTCATAACACCCTAGTGGTCTACACCTACGATCTAGTAGAAACTACATCACTACAGTAAGCCAAAGGGTCGGACAACACATTGGTCGGGCGGTGCGGCGGATGCGCGCGCGCCGCCTCCGCGCACACATCTATCGAGGACAGATGCATCGCTAACGGGGCCAAATAACACTGTACCGTTACTGAAATCCAAAAAACTAAATCATAAAAACTCTCTTGTATCTTGCAAAAACTTTACAATTAAATCATCAAAACTTTCTAAGTGTAGTACCTCTTTCGTAACCGAAACCCAGTAAGCTTCATTTATCAGTACATTCTCTGTGATGTTCTGAGGGGAAACCATCAAACAAAACGGAGTTATTAATAGACATTGACATGTAAAAGAAGAAGACAATAGAGTAAAGTAGTAAGAAGAGATAGAGCTTACGTCCAATTAGTAGGAAATACAAAACCAATATGTAAACATAATCTTTTGAAACAGATGACAGGTTTATTTGGTTCATGCTACATGGAAAATTTTGAATTTGGAAAAGTCGTAATGTACAGCTAAATAATAGAGATAAGAGAATAATTTGACTAGAAGAGAAAAGAACACTCACACTGAAAAAGATAATTCAATTAATAATAACGCAAATTAATAAAGATACGCAAATCATTCTCTTTCCCGAATATTTTGGTAATATTTTCAGACACATTTGGGGAGTTTCAAGTTCAGGGCTTAAGTTAAGAGCACGCGAGACAGCTCACCTCGTTGTGTCGCAGGTCGTAGACAGGCATGGACACGGATGTCATTAATTGATACTGGGAATTGCCAAGCTCACTGTACTGGCCCTGTTTCATCTGCAACGAGCGTAAGTCAACCTTCCATTAACGTTTAGCAGTAATGAGGGGTACTTAAGGCTAACATCAAAACACGGAACAAATTGAGCGATGACTATTTTTATTACCTGTGTAATTCTCCATCGCCTATCCTGTTCCTTGTCCGAGTTGAAGAGATTCTTGTCACGTCGCTGGCTCATGAAGCGTTCCTTCTGCTCGGCTCTTTCTCGTTGCTCCCAAAGGTAATCTGCGACTTTCGGATCCTAAGTGAGAATATAGGAGAGTGATACAAAAGATACGGCTTGATTATTTACAAGCCATGTACACATTGGTATTTAATACAAAACTTGAAAGAGACTGAAATACTTACAGTGACGTTAGCATAAACGGGGGTCCAGACGACAGGGTGCCTCTCTCTCTGTAGCACGAGCGGGCGCGCGAGCACGTTCACGTGTTCGAGCACGCGCTCGCGCACCTCTGCTAGAGTACTTAGATGCACGTAGAACCCGCGGTTGGCACACGCCATCCACTTCACCTCCCTTACGTCGGCCACCTATACAACCCTTTACGTATTAGCATAACATCCTTTATATCTTGCGTCTCTCTAGTCGGCCTTGTGTGAGTGCTGCATTCGTCATCACCTAGCTAAGTGTCATTTGCAGCATCGTGGCTAGGCTTCACAACATAAATATTGGAACGATCTACAATCAAAATGCTGAAGTAATCTATGTATGTTTAATTGGATACTTACAAAATTAAAATGCATAGAAATAGTTTCATTTATGACGCTAAAGTTACTCTAAATGGATATCTACAAGAATATAAGAGTAATAAATAATTTAAGAAAGAATAAAATGCATTTTCCAAGAACCACTATGTAACAATCAGGACAGCATCACTAATGATACCTACGCACTGCGTAAATGCAAGTTAAAGTCTCATAGGCCCGAAAACTCATTTAACGAAAATGCTTCCCTGTGACAGTTTGTGTTCGCACTCACTGCAAAATCCGTGGAAGGCCGCGTCCTAATTAAAAGATATAGTCGCGCTAGTACGCGATCGTCGCGCTCTTTTATATAAATACCAGCTTATTGGACACATGAAGTGTCTGTCTTTGTAAGACGACTAAAATGCCACGGTGTATATTATATTATATTATATGTATATTACATATAGTATGAATGACATAGTCGCACGATCAATCAAGTCGCGTTTGTACATTAAAATTCATACAATCACGTCGACCGCGACTATCACTTTTGGTTAGGACGCGGGAGTCGTTTTTCAGGAATGCATATGAAAGAGTGCCAAGTGAAACAATTTAGGAAACTCACATTCTCGTCACAATGTTGTTGCTACTTATGCATATAACGTCAACTTATTAAATTTCTCGGTATCTAAACTACCACCCTCTTTATATCGTTGCATAAGCGTAGATCCATGGAAGTTGAAGTAGGAATGAACACAATCATCCAGAATGCATCGTGGTTAATAATTTCGCTTCATGATTGTCGGTTCTCGTCTTAGAATCTAAAATACGATACACACCTGACACAGTGTTTCTGACTACAACAGAGTGCCTCAGACCATACTCGTATAGAAGCGCATACTCGAGTATCCACGCGTGTTCTAGTGAATTCTCTCAAACGACAGCAAAGCGCATGAGTCAGGGGTGAATCGTACAGAAGGGTAAGTCCAAACTTGTGACTATGTATTGACACCAAAGTAGCAGTGCAATAGAATTTGTGCATTTGGAATGTTCTTGAAATGTTGTATAATATTCGTTATCTTTATATTGCACATGTCTGAACCCACAGTGAAAGAGACAATACAAACAAAAACACTACAAGCATAAGCACATTGAGATTGGAAAACTTCACAAATTACGATATCACCACCATGCGATGTACAAGTTTAATGTACAGTATGTATATTAGACAGACAACAGGTACCACGTTCTAGGCGTACTGGCAGATTGGTACGAAGGAAGGCATTATGCAGGTCGCACAATGACTACGACACACAGTAAGACCTGAAGTGACCTGACCTTTACCTCGCGCCCTATCAGGTACGTAAACACTCTCACTGGAGTCTCGTATTTCCAGTTGAATCTCTCGAATATTTCTTTGTAATTGTAGGGCACACCGTCGGTAACCAGCATTATTGCCTGTAAGAGCAAAATATTATACTTATCAGTTATTTCTGACATTTCTCTAAATTTACTCCACGCAAGTGTTAACGCATAGGATTTCTTTGCTTTGCTATTACAACATGCTCGGATTGCTAATTGTTTTGCAAGAAAAATTAGAGCATCAACTGGTCTGCTCAGGTGTCACATTTACATTCATTTACATTTTTATGCGTTTTTGACAAGACAGGAAAAGAAGGATCGAAAAAAAAAAACTATACTTTTTTCAGTTACCTGATTGCAGTTTGCTCCTCCACTACTATTCCTGTACATTTCCAGTAACTCGAAGGCTCTAGTTAACGCCGCTGAAAAGTTTGCTATTTCCTGTGTTTCGAAACTGTCCATCGCCAATTTTAGTTCCCGAAGATTTCCCAGTGTGGCCTAATAATGACAGAAAATTAAATTGATGATGCATGGCGATAAGTATGCCATGCCATGCCTTGCCATGTACCGTGTGATGCCGGACGTAAAGAATAACATCACCCCATTTCCTCCCGTGGGTGTCGTAAAAGGCGACTAAGGGACTTACTAGAGAATGGGCAGCAGCGTTATCTATGCATTTTAACACCCGACTGCGATCGCCAACCCGCCTGCCAAGCGTGGCTATTATGGCAAACCCCCCAATGACCATATATATGCCATATATGTATGCCATTACCTAAATAGATATTCGAATAGATAAAAAAGTTATTTTTATCTTAATAGGTATATTGTTTGTACCATATGCATGTTCAAACAATACTTTACTTTTGCTATATAAATATAGTATTTTTGGACGTTTTACTGAGGCCGAAGACAAAGACACTTATATGTTGTATATGGTAGGTACCAAGTTAGTTAGTGTAGTTATATTCAGGACACATCCGCAGCTAAAAGCGGCATACGAATATTTACAATATTACACAGGGCATAAAACCTAACTTATATACTACTTATACTCTGATAAACAATACAAAACACTAAGAAGAGAAGAGAAGACAGAAGAGCCCGAAACAATACGAAATAATTAACAATACATTTTTACTCGCCTGCACAAGTGAATCCTCAAAACACGGTACGATTTCCTGCACAGTGTCTGCGAAAGTCAGTACGTTGACAAAGTCGTTGTTACCGAGGGTGTCAAGGATATTGGTGACGACGTGTTTTGCGATGTCCCGCCTCTGCCCGGTCATCGACCCGCTGCGATCTACTAAAATGATCACATCCTTTGGACTCGCAGCCGCTTCCATGTACCACGCCCGGGTCCGACAATCATAAATATCCACAGGGTCAGCCCTCCATTTCAATGCTAAAACATTATTGCGATTAAGATGTCGAACTCAAATAGGCACATTATCATAAATCAACATTCATTAATATAATGAACATTCAGAAAAATGTATTTCGATTACCAGGGTAATGTCTCATGAATCCAGTTGAGCTGCCGAAGTATTGCCATGAGAGTGTCGGATCGCTCTGATAGTTATTTATGAAGTGGGTGTCCAGTCCTTCCGACCAATGGATTCCTTTGATAACTTCGGGTGCTGCAATACATTAACCGTTTTTATTCCGTTCGTACAATATTTACGATGACGCGTCTATGGTTTACTCACCCCAGGCATAAACATTTGTTGGAACGTGTACACTGCTAAAATTAGTATTTACTGGAATATTAGAAAAGTGTGGGTTTTGCTGCGTGTGCGCGTTCTTGGATGGCGGTCGCACTATCCAACTCTCCTGACCGAAGTCTGTCTCAGGTGTCGTGGTGATGGACACCTCGTCCCAGGGCTCCTCCATCTCTTTGCTGTTGTAGTACTGAAAGTCTTCAGGTACTGGTTCGTTTTGTTTATCAAACGCCATGTTCTCTGCGGCCTCCACTATCCTTTTGACGGCGCTAATCTTCAGTTCCATCATCGCTCGAATATCGTCTGACATACTCTGGACTAGTTTTTCACCATCTCTCGATTCCACTTGAGCGGATTTAAAACTCTAGATTGAATAAATAACAATTTTTACCATTTGTCTAGGCAAACTGAATACCTACTTACAAAAAAGACTAGTTTACTTACATCTTGAACCTCCTTCTTCCTGGTAATAAACTCTCCAAAATGATACAACTCAGTACCAAGTTTAACTGCCCATGCTTGGACCCTAAAATGGTAATTTATCGATGTTACAATCAAACAAATCTATAAATCATAATCTGTCAGGGAACATTTGTTCAGCATTTCAGAGTTACTCGTTCTATACGGATTTTTTACGATGTTAGCATTTCGATATTAATAGATTCTTTCTAGCCCAAAATCAGTTTAAACTTATTTGTATTTATTGACGTGAACAGTGTAGGTATTCATGTATAATTTTGTTAAGATGTATCTTTTTTGCCCACTAATTAAGTGGAAGCCATTAGTGTCTGTCGCCAGAAGACAAATAATTAAATTATTAATCAGTAGGTATTTAACAAAAATATCTTACGAGTTAAGCGATATTTTGCCAGCGGCATCATATTGTACACTAGCAGAGCAGTCCCTGGAGTCCAGAAACAAAACCAGCAGAAGTAACACGAAGGCACCACACTTGCACATCAGAACCACTGCGATAATTAGTTCACTGACTAGAATTGTAGGAGGACATGTTACGCACTTTATCTAATTATGACATTGATGATGTTTAAGGAATCCGATGTGTTAGATGTACGGGAAGGTACTGGGCGACGAACATTGATAAGATTGATAGGTGTGCGGCGCAGTGCGCAGGCGCGAGTGAGCGCGGGGCGGGCATGCGCGCTAATTCCCCTGCGCGGGTCGACTGGCGACCTCCGAGCTGCGTTGTTTGTGTATTAATCGTACATCGCATTAACGTAACTTGTGGATCCGCTCGCCACCTGACGCATCGATTGGCATCGCCCTCAGCACTAGGTCACCATGTCTATAGGACGCGCCTTACATAATTTGAGCTTCCGTATGATGCCTACCTACGTACTATCTTTTATACTATTTGAATGTTTCATATAAATTATAGGAAGTGCTCATTACTATCTCGAAGTACACACGACTACATACCAAGCTATACAAATCCAGTTTACGCTGGTCTCGCATTGTATAGGATTTCCGTACAATGAGAGATCAGCCTATAATGGAAATGTATAACTTGATATGTAGCCGTGTGTACAAGCACTTTCCATAATCTCTATTCTGTCTATTATTATTTAATCTCTATTATTTAAGTACGTATGTACCAATTTATATTATATAATCTGTTAGGGAGACCCTGCCAAGGGAATACAAACTTATGTAGATATGTCTTACAGAATTCAAAAGGTACACGAGGTTCTAACGACTGTTACAAGACTAAAACGTTGGCCCCAACGCAGTTTGGAAAGGCGAAACAGAACTTCTGGTTACTATGCAGCAACGTGACAAGATGATGGCCTGCAGATTATCACATTGCCTAGGAAATATGTGAAGAAAAATAAATAAAAGACAATTCACAGGAGCAACAAGTTTTATTGCCAAAGTAACAAAGGTACAAATATATCGGGCGGGTCGCGTCACGTGCTGATCTTGGCTACCATAGCCATGAAGGCAGCTAACAACAGGACAACCACGTCAGCGCGGGCGATGCTACCGATACCACACGCTGTTATATTCCGCTCCTGGTGGGGAAATGGCACGAGTTAAGCATTGCTTAAAACCATCTTAGTTTATTTTAAAAGAAGGCAATAGGATACAAAAGGCAGTTCCAGTGTGTAAGGAGTGGTTTCTGGCAAAACCAGTAGAGCAATTCTATAAAAATCACACGGTGAAAACTTAGGTGAAGTGACAGCTCACTCCACGCTAACTTCACCTTAGTTTTCACGGTGAGATGGTTACAGAATAGCACTGCAGGTCATACTTTTTTTATGTTGTGGGTAAAGTCAAGTAGGAATAGGGTTATTTTATTTATTTAATAGGTAATCAGTAGCATAATCCCCCTATAGGAAAAAGCAATGTAGGTCATCATTAACGTGACCATTAATTTTTGTCTCAATACGGGACATCGGTTTATTTATCTCAATAATTAGTAGGGCCGATTCATAAAGGAAACTTAATTTTGAAAATACCAGCTTAGGTTCTCAATGAAAAGAATAACGTTTTATGTTTATTTATTTTTATTTTTTATTACAAATTAAAAATGTTAAGCAAGAAAAATTTTCAGTCATTTTTATATTTGTCAGTTGAACAAATTTGTTTGAATACAGCTGGTGATGATTTTAAGTAAGAATAAAATTCTTGGCACGTTTTTGACGTGATAACGTCTAATAAATCGATGAACGCCGGCTGCATGCACGAAAATGTCCCGTTACGCTCATTGTACGCTTGCGCCGCATCAATGTTTTGTTATGACGTTGTCACGTTAAACTATCGTCCGTAAACCAACTTTACAGACAATATATTTTTTTAATATATTTAATTTTTTTATGTCCGGTCTAAACTCCGTTTTTTTTTTTTTTTTTTTTGGGACAGTGTGACGAAGATCCGAAAAAAGGAACGGCCCGTTCAAAACTGGACGTATGGTCACGTTAGTCATCATCAGTAGATTACGTGATTATAACTACTTAGGTACCGTATAATATCATGATAACATACCCCATCGTGGTAAGTATAGCAGCCCTCAAGTCGTCGTCTATGCAGAGCGCCTAAGTCGAGCTTATGGCAGGGCTCCCGGCTGGATCGGGACATGAGCGTGGGCTGCGGCTTGGTGTCCGGCGGCTCAGTGCAGTTCGCGGCGTAGTCGTCGTATTTCTCCACCACCACGAGGACTAAGTTTGTCTTAGGGATGTAGGATGCCCAGTAAGCGGGCCAACACTCCCCCGCTTCATCTTTCTGAACGGTGGGCGAAGCTCCCGACGCCTCCAAAAAATATTTCTGGTTCAGTATATAAAGTGTGATACTATGATCGCAGGAGAACGGGCTTTCCTCCTCTTTATTCTCTTTCACAATCCCTGATTGGTTGACCGGTAAGGGCGGTGCAGTCGTCGGAGGCGCCACTGTGTACCCTTTGTTGATTAGTTCATCGATATAGTCTGCGAGCGAGACGACCATGCGGTTACATTAAGCAGAAGAATTAGACGTGCTTATACAATAGTAAAGGCTGATAAGCTAAGGTATTACTACTAAATATAAATAAATATGCATTTTAATTTAGATTTTGTTCGCTGAAAGCTTGAGTCAAGTTGGATTATCACTAAATTGTGTAGAAGATTTTTTTAGTAAAAGCCGCTATTAGTCTATCGTCGTTTAGAAAAGGATTTCGTATATTTCTGCACTTACTAAATACACCAGTTAAATATTGTGTGAGCTACTGACTAGAAGCGATTAGTTTGAGATGCCTAGTTATTTTTAACTATAGGTACCTAACAATTTGAGATCATTATTTTGAATAACACAAGTAAGAGATTACAGCCAATTTTTACATGTTCGTATAATATTGTAAGTATATTCAATTTTGCAAATGATGAATAGTGTTACGCAATTGTACTTTATCTGTCATATGAACCTAGACAGTGGGACAAATTACTCCGCTTCAGGACAAAAGCCTCTTTTCATTTCTACATAGGCAATGTTAAAATTATTAATAGGTATCCCTTCACAAAATATCGATAGCGGCTCGTGACTTTTTATGAAAGTCTTTTTACACTTTCAATAGAAATCATTACTATTAATTTTTATTGTGTTACTCAGATATAAAATTAAAATTATATCTAACGATCCATACAAAATATGTAGAAGTGTTTTTGAAAACAGACATCTTAAACTTGTCGGGAATTTTCAACATTGATGGTATTACTGCTTTAACCCAGAATTAAATCTCTTACTACAGAACCACAGATTCATTATAATATCTCACCGGGATCCTCATCGATAACGCCAGCGTACGCGGAATCACTTGGGTTGTACATATTCGTGACCAGCAGCAGGACTTCAGTCACCAGCCAGTGGAAGAAGTTCAGCGCTAAACTAAAAGGCTACAAAATATTTATGTTATTATAAGCCCAAAGGCCTAACCACACAGTTCTGGTATAGGCCCTTTTGGGGTCAAAGCAAATGCGTCAAATCATACTTAAGGACACTGTCCGGACGGCCTAAATACGTGTGGATAGACCCTTAAATATTTCTTGAGAAGACTACAAATATCTGTTCTTGTATCATGCAATTAGATTTTTTGCTGTGACTTTTACTTATTCTAATTCCGGTCCTGTACGGTCGTAGTAGCTACCTTTGTCTACAGTAATATTACAACACCCAGATAAAATTCTTTATGATTTGCTATGAATGTCTGAAATTGTATTACACTCAGAGGTGGTTGCATAGGTACTGAATAGCAGTGAGCATAAGAACCAACTAACCGTTCGCAAAGTCCAGGAACTACTTTTCTTGAGCAATACAGAGAGTGGACACAGAGCCTGGTAGTTGAACACCTCGACGTGGTCGTAGATACCCAAGTCAAGGAAGGACTGCAGCACGTACTTCTGTACTGTGCCGAAGAACTTGCCCACCAGCTTCTTGTCCTTGGCCAGCACTATGTATCCAGAGCTGTCTATGACGTAACAGTCGTATTTGTCGGAACTTGGGTCGCAGGTCGGGTCCTAAAAATATTATATAATGTTTTATATATTTCATAATACACTTTTGTGTAAGATGATACGAAGTCAAATTAAACAAAAACATAATTCTCATGAAGTATAATGGATTCTTCAAGTCTCAAAAATAAACACATCTTACCTTTGAACCGTCCAAAGTAATATTAGTAATTTGTTTAAATCTTTCATAGAATTTCAAATAAGAAAATTGGAAGCCAACAACGGACGCCGGTGTCTCTGACTTGCCATCTTTATAGAAAATGGCGTAGCTAGCAGTCAGAGTGATGTCCCCGTCCTCATTGATGACGCTCGAAGAGTTCTTGATGATGTCATCCAGGATAGGAAGAGGCGTGGCCACCACTAGAGACTCTTTGTTTATCATGTGTTGTAGAACTGCTGCTTTGTACCAAGTCTCTTCAATTGTGTTGTGGTAGTCGTCTCCGAAAACACTGTAATCATCAGTCACACCAAGATCAGCAACGAAAAACAATATCTTATCTAGAACACTTCAAACCTTCTTAAGCCCACTTGCATCACAAATCACTATACCCAAAGTCTCAAATTCAGATAATTTATGTAAACAAAGGGGATAACGTATCACCAAAATATCTTCATAATGGTAATTCACATAAAATGGCGAAAAAAAGGTTCCGTTTTCTTTTAAGTACTGATTTTAAGAAATAATAATTAAAAAATAATCATACCGTAATTATTTTTATACATTTTTGGTTTTAAACAAAGTTATTAAAAAAAGGAGATTTTCTGGTACAAAATATTTTATGATACTGGTAACAATGCAGGAGATCCAAATATTTTCAATTTTTTTATATCTTCAACAACACTAATATTACAACTCTCATTCATAGATTCATTTTGTAAGTAGCTTATCTATCTACATTTTGGATAAAAAAGGCTGTAAACTGTTTCTAGATTAAATCGATTTTGTGAGGTTTACATCTAGCAGTGGACTTAAAAGGGCTGATTATGATGATCATAGGCCGTGTCTCCGACACAATACTCAAAACATTGTTTGGCAATGGTATTTTGTTTGCATTGTTCTTATAATTAATTCACTTTAATTTTATAGATGATAATTTACAAAAAATAAAATATAATTAAATGTTTTGAACCACTGTCCTGTCATTTTGACAGTGACATTTCTTGACATTACTTTGTTTACATAAATTATCTGAATTAGAGACTTTGGGTATAAATGCTAAACATATTTAAAACATCATTCTGTTTCTGTCATCTTCACACGATTGACAGAAACATAACGGTGTCATAGTTGCCGTTTCCTTGATAGGCATGAATTTAAACGATTATCAACTTATTGTTAAGAGCAGTAGCGCCACTCCTTTGAAAATATATTATTTCGTGACCTAGAAAAAATTATGAAAAACGGCTCAATCAGGAACTGCGGTAAGTGGGTCTAGAATTTTCTAATACCTTTTATAAAGTTTTATATTTAGACACGAAGCAACAAAATTCGATCTAAAGAAAAGCAACATTCCTCTAGATTATATTTTGTTCCTTAGTGTCTTTGGTACGCTCTTTTTTAAACTTTAATTATTTTCAATTTAAAATACAGCCAAATAATCTTACTTTCCATCATATTCCTTCCTCCTGTTTCCTTGATCATCGACTTCTTCATTCTTATCAGTTTCAAACACATAATGCCATCTCGTCAGCCCACTAGACGTTGCTATGAACCGGACGCTCACGTTGTACTTCCTAGCCAAATCCCATTCTTCATCGGTAGCTATCCAGTTCTCGAAATATGGCGTCGATAGTTTAGCATCGAATACTAATTGTTTTACTAGGTCTTCATTACAGTAGTAATCGTCTTTGCCCAGTGGTGTCATGCCGCAGTGCGCTGGCAGAAACATATTAAAAGTTAGGAGACTCTTTAACAAAGGTATTGTGCCGAAACCGTACAAATGACATAAGTTTTTTTACTTACTGTCCAGGCTAAACTTTTCGGTTTCATTCTCTTTTGTGTATTGCTGCTTTGTTATATCAATTTCATTTTTAGACAAACCAACCAAAAACTTCCACGCTTCCACTTCAGAATTAAGAGACTCGTGGCCTTCCAAATAATGGTATTTGCAATATACCCTGTGAACAGTTAGAGTTGTCGTTATTTCAATACCATCTGAAGACGTATAATAATGTAGGTATTTAGGTAAAATATTATATTAGAAACTTACCAATCTGGATGGACCCTGAAGCTATACCTAAAGTAATCAGTGACGTTGATACCAGTTAGCTCTTTTCCTTGCTTTGCCTCTAAAGGATTCTCCTTTAGCATCAGTTCAGTATCTCCGTAACCTTTCGGCAGTGAAATTCCCATAGAAAATGGCGTTCCTTCAAGCTTGTTGAAAAAGTAGTCGTGGCTTACTCGGGCTATCCTCCTGGAAACATTGTGAAATTCGATGTTAGCTACAGAATCCATCAACTGAACCGTCTGTATCTTAGGACATTTATGGTACCCTTCGCTAACGCTAGCGCAGCATATTTGGAGGGTCAACTGTGGTGATATCCATACCTACGACCTATTGACGTATCCTATATCGCGCAAGCAAAGTTGCATAATATATGTCCTACAACAACCAGTAGGCTGTAGCCCATCAGACACAACATGCGTCTGGTCGGAGGATTCTCCATTGTAAAGGGAGGATCCTCTGTCCATAGGGCGACCTTATGGAAGGAACTTATGGAACTTATGTGAGGAACTTGCCATCCTGTTCCTCCAAACAACAAATGCCAGACGCGAATCTTTGGTAAGTATTGGGTAAGTAAAGGCTAGTAAAAAAACCGGCCAAGTGCGTGTAGGACCACGCAAAATGAAGGGTTCCGTAGTTGGAATGAATTTATCCCAAGCACAAAACTACATTGTAGTTGAAAAACATGTTCTCCCATACATTCTATGTAAGTTGGTCGACTATTACTCGGTAACTTATAAAGTCTACTTAGCTGTGCTAGTTTTACCTTTAACTTCCTAATATATACTACCGCTCTGTGAATTTTTTCACATATCCAAATACAACTATTTAGCTCGCGGGGGGGGGGGACACTTGACTATGACAAAAACGGGCATTTTAAAGCTTAATATTACGCAACCGGATCCCTGAACCGAAAAACGGTTTTCACAAACCCGCAATATTTTTGAACGGCCTATCCAACGATACCCCACACCATGGGATAGACGAGAAAATAAAATATCTCCTCTAACCTAACCTAACCTAACCTAACCTCCCCTCACGTAAAGTGGGGATGAAATTTTACTTTAATCTTAGATTTTCATTTAAAGGTGGTAAAACAAGACATTGTAGTTACTAAATAACTGTATAAATTATACATAACCGTGGACCATTTAGCTATTCTTAGCAGATCTATTTAAGAGGGCAGAAGAGGTAAAAACAGTTTAAAAGAAGCGCACACAGTTTATTAGAATATCAATTGAAAATCAGAAAGATCAAAGGCTCCTACAAACAGGCGCGACACGCGACGCGACACAAAGACACCGCGTGCCGCACGACGAGCGGTCTCTTTGTGTCGCGTCGCGTGTCGCGCCTGATTGTAGGTGCTTCAATTATATAGCATCGCGTAATAAAAATATTACTATGGGAATTTTCCGCTAACCAACTTTAAAAGTTCAGATAGTTTTAAAATTAAAGCGTAATAAATAAAAAATGTCCTCATCGTTTGGAGTTCAACAATTTGTTTGACGTGCATTTAAATATTTCCCAAAAAAAAATATGTGTGTGATATAATGACCTCATAGCTTTTTCATTGTTCGTTGTGCGTTGCCTTCTCCGACTAATCTCCCGTAAATCTCCTGGGGAGACCTTTTGCCCAGCAATGGGACAATACAGATTGAAGAAAAAAATAAATTACCTCATGTTGTCGTAATGGTACAGCACGGGCACCTGCGTCATGTTGCCATCGGCGCCCTCCACCAGGTTGTAGCGCAACAACTTGATCTGCTCGCCGAGCTCGCGCGTGCCCTTCCCGTCGTCCACCTGTTCCACCTCCACGAAGTCCACGCTGTTGTAGTTCTTTTGCAGGTCTCCGTTTATCTGAAGACATTGTGAATAAAAGCTCATTTGTGTTGAGATAGGTAATTAGATATGACTTTTTTTCCTAAGGATTGAAGGCTAAACGCGCTCTCTCATCGGCCGCATTCGCCTGTAAGGTAATACTCCAAGATTCCACTGTGTAGGCCAGGACTTTTCAAATAGATTGCGCAGGCCGTCAACTGCTAGGTAGTGTAGAGAGACCATTAAAACCAGCAGTTTAGGTTAAAGGCGCTCCTAAACGCCTTTAACCTATAAATATGTCACACATTGCCGGGAAAGTATAGCCATACTTTCCCGGCAATGTGTGGCAGTACTATTGGCAACTATTGCTCGGTCATCTCGAAAACATTTTATTACAACTTATGGCTGAGCAATCTATGGCTAAGCCATGTATTGCACTATATCTGCAACTATATGGCCCATGATTCGCACTCGTAAACGGGCTACAAAATCAGGCAACAATGGCTAACGAAATCACAGTTGTCGCAGCGGCTTATATTGTTTTTACAGAAAAAGACAGGATTATGGATTCGAACTGACTTCAATAGGCGTGAAAATTTCGAAAATTTAAGTCAAGAAGTAAACTTTGATGAAAAAATATTTAGGAACTTTACTAGAATGTCAAAGAGTGACTTCGAGTTTCTTTTAAACAAAACTGGACCAAAAATAAAGTCAGAAAGGTATGCACTTATACCGGAAAACGAAACAACGATATAACTGGCCCGGCAATATTTCAGTATTTTCGAAGCGATCGTTCGGCAATATTGCCGGCTAAACGTGAAAATGCATGGCCATACCTAATATGTGTGGCTATAAGTGCGGGACATTACTGTAATATTGCATAGTCTGGCTGATATTGCTGGCAAGGTTGCCGGCCGCTGTGTTTCAGACACAAATATTGTCCGTTTAGATGCAACTTAATACATATAATTAAATAGGTAGAAGTAAAGGCTCCTACAAACAGGCGCGACACGCGACGCGACACAAAGACACCGCTTGTCGCGCGATGAGCGCTCTCTTTGTGTCGTGTCTGTTTGTAGGAGCCTTAACACGACTAGGTCGTGGGCAAAGATTACATTACATGCGAATGCTCCCAGTGAAGGAGCGCCTTAATGCAGATTGGTGCGGGCCGCGCCGTAAAAATCCCCTTCGTCACTTTCGTACATTTTCTATGAACCAACGCACACTACAGGCGGACCGTACCGCACTTTTTTATCCGAAAATGCATTGCGCTGTGTACTGTTGCAGCTGTTATGTGCTCTTGGCTTAAAGGTACCAACATTCCTGGTGTTCATTTAGTTAGCCACAAGTTATACCACCACCTCATAAAATAGTATTATTTTAATCTTAATTTAGTCTGAGATAGTCATGGAGCTATAGGTACAGGACGTATAGCACCATCTCTTTTTCGCAACTTTAACCCTTCATAAAACCTACAGCTGCTAAAAAGACTTAGATCTTAACTCAGCAAATTATTCCCGTTTGCGCACCTATTTTTTGAGCACCAAAGGTCACAAATAGGAATACCTTTGGTGTAAAAAAATAAGCGCTCAAAAATTAGGTGCTCAAACGGGAATACTCCAACTCAGCGTATTTTAGTATAGTATTTAAGTATTTATTTATTTCTCACCACAATAATACATTACAGACAATGTTACACTTACGGTTCATGATATGGTTTATTTATTTATTAAAACTTTATGCACAAGTAAAAAAAATACTGTACAAAGGCGGACTTAATGTCTGAATCGTTTTCTACCAGTCAACCTTAGGGTGATGCAGAGACAAAACATGGCAGGTGCAACATAAGAGATAGATAACTCGAAAAAGGAAAAATAAAAATAAACTAATACATAGATAGATACATACATACATAAATATAAGCAAAATAAACAGTGTCAGGTGAAATAACGATTGGTAGGAAAGAAAACGAATCAGCGCTGGGATGATTCAGCCAACTTCTTACGAATAATGATGTTTAGATTACTGTGGAGACTAGTGCCTAAGCTAGGCTTTAAGGGCCTGTGTTTCAGGTCACCAGGTCTCCACCCTCTAGCAGTTAGAAACATTTCATAATAATAAAAACTAAAAGAGTATAACAATTTTGAGTTAGTAGGAAAGTGCTACGGATAGTTTTTCCCAAATAACACTTTTTTATTACCGAAAGCGTCTAATATTTATAAGCATTTCAATTAGGTATGTACCAAAAAATTGTTGAGTTGAGCTTAAACTACTTTTGAGGATCATAAAACATAGAATATAGTGTTCCGTACTCTAATCCAATGAAAAAGTAGGTAAACGATACTCACAGTCGTCGTCAAAAGAGGATGCAGCAACAAGTAGCCATTGTTACTGACGATGAATGAGTAACCGTTGACACCGAGCTGAAAATTGCATAATAAGTATGTATATGAGACCATGTAAATGAGATCTGTTCTTTTTCTCTCTGAAATATTACGTTCATTTTCATCTTTAATAATATTATAAAGATGTAAAATTTGTTTGTAAGTTTGTATGTAGGGGTAATCTCTGAACCTACCAGTTGGATTTGAAAAATTCAAATGAAAAATTTTGCATTTGATAGCCCAATTATTGAGGAAGGTTATAGGCTATTTAACATCACGCTCTGGCCCTTAGGAGCCGGGTAAAAAGAAAAAATCAGAAAAACGCTAAGTGAAAACAAGATAATATCGCGGGCGGCCTATGGGTCGGGGGCTTGGGAGAATAAGAAATTTCGCGCGGACGAAGTCGCGGGTCAATACTAGTATTATATATTGACAGTTCAATTATCACTACAGCCCGCAATCGTTCATTTCTCAACAAGGAAAGTGAAAAAGAATGGCGTTCTGTTTGTAATTAATTGTTAAACTACTATTGCAGTGATGCTGTGAGTGTCATAAATAGTCCATGGCATATTCGCTGACGTTATCAACACACGTCTCGCCAAACTCTACAAACAGCACATCTGCTTTTTTACGGCAGGACCGTTCATTTTACACTGCAACGTTATTAAAAGGACGCATTTCTCAATACGCATTTACCAAGGTAACCGACATAGCCCGAAGAATTGCCAAACTTAAGTGACAGTGGGCAGGGCACATTGCTCGCAGAACAGATGGCCGAGAGGTTCTGGTAGACCGATGACCTTGTGAAAGCCGCAGGAATCCGCTGGATGCGGGAAGCACAGAACCGGTCGAAGTGGCGGTGCTTGGGGGAGGCCTATGTCCAGCAGTGAACGTCTTTCGGCTGGTTTCCCGATACAATTCCCTTCCTAACGCAGTTTAATTTACCTGATGCGGCTGCGCAAGTTTGGCGATGCTGTCGATTGGTACGTCAGTACCAGCCACTCCTAACAGCAGCGCATCGTTGTGCTCCTCGTTGTACTTGTAGTCGAACGCCGGGATCGCCACTGACGTCACCAGCTTGTCTTCGTCCGGCTGGAAGAACAAATGTTTTTGTTGAAATAGACATTAAAGACGGTGAGAGGCAGAAAATATTATTTTTGTACTTCTCTTATGCCACTCTGTTGATTAGTCAATTTGCTTTTAGGACCTTATGATACGTAAGAACTTTGAAAGACTGGTCTCTGAGCTTTCTGAGCTCAAAGTCAAATTCATAGCAAATAACTGTTAGAACCCACTCCTGATTTAAGATTTAAAAAATTTAGTTAATTTTGGGACCAAAGACAATTCAGACTATTAAAAAAAAAAGTGAACGCACGGATTCCTTTCGGCATGAAGTTACTTAGACGAGATTTTTTTTTTTTTAAAGCGCAAATTTTCGACTAGTAAACAGTTATCTGTGGCGTTACAGCACTAGTACGGTAACATAAAGTAAAAAGCACGCTTTTTTAATACACTGCATTATGGACCTAAAAACGGTTCATTAAGAGCCACTTTACGAGCAAGTGTGTTGAAAAGGGAATATAATATACTTATTAAAAAAGAATGAATACCTTCGAGATGTCTCCACTCACACCCCATTTGCTGGTTCGCTGAAAAAGATAAGGGTACAATATTATTTCCACAGAATCTGAAACAACATTTTCCTTGAAGTAATATAATAATGATATGATGGATTGAGTCCATAATATATTAATATTACAAATGTGAAAGTAACTCTGTCTGTCTGTTACATTTTCACGCCTAAACCGTTGAACCGATCGTCATGAAATTTGGCAGAGATATAGCCTGGACTATATTTTTTTTATATATAACGCTGCCCCACTCTAGGAATTTATCTTGTCTTGTGAGTGCGTTTACATACATTTAAACTCACAATACAAACAGCCAGACCCGGAACAACTACTTACAGGTCATACAAATATTTGTTCCGTGCGAGAATCGAACTCGCGACACGCAGCGCAGCAGTCAATCGCTTAACCACTGCGCCAACCGTGCCGTCAATAATAGAAGGCTACTTTTTTACGCGATAACCGACATCCACGCGGGCGTAGCTTAGGTGCAAATGCACACATTGCTTCCTCAAGCGAACTTAGATGGTAGGTTTTACAAAAATATGACCATTGTGGATCTTGTCAAGCACAGCAAAAGTAGGAGAGAGGACCAAACCTGTGTTTTAATGAAACCGCAATACTCGGAAGGTAGCCTTTTCCAGTACTTAACAGTATTCGCTCAAATTAATTTTCCACAAAATATTTTTATAACATGACATACTTAATATCGGTTTCAGAGGTTTCCCGTTTTTCCCCTTCTTATACTAAGGGGGTTCGAACAGGTTACTAATGTACTGACCGTGTAGTCAATGTTGGCATGGGTCCAGGTGGGAGGCGGCTCCTTTTTCTCCAGGATCATAGGCCGAGCAATTACGTTGATGTACTTCAGGACTTGTTGCTGCACCTCCTCCACTGAATGGATGTGCACGAAGAAACCTGGGACAAACGATTACCTTGGCTACATGTAGATGCTCGTGTCACTATCATCATTGTCATGCCCTTATCCCTATTTATTTGGGGTCGAGGCAACATGTCTTGGATATAGATACTCGTGTACTATCTTTGAACTGTGAAATGGTATGTATTACATGTTTTGCCTCGTCTTTCAGTCCTTGCTCGACGAAGCGCCAGCCCTCGCCGTAGCTGAGCGTGTATAGCTTTAAATTCCCCTATTAATAATCATAACCCTGAACTGATCCAGCCACCACCTGTCCCTTGCTATCCTCTTTCCGACTCTGCCCTAAGCTGAAGTTCGTACTCCACAGGGGGTGCCCTTAGCGAGCAGTCGTTTAGTTTATAAGTTTTATGCCCTGGCTGGAGGCTTTAAGTTTTTAGGAACTTAAGGCAACCACAGGAAAGTCCGGTTAAGGAATCACGATCTCTAAAGGTCAACTCTGAGATGCCCTAGCTAAAAAAAAAAGTCTTTCAGTTGCATGTATAAGTCTCGTATTGTAAAATTAAAATTATCAAAACACATCCCACTCCTTCAGGGAATAGGTCCTGATAGATAAGTATTAATATGTTAATTACTACTCCTAAATAATGTATCTGGGTGTACTACAGGTACCTACACCTCAACCTAACCCTTCGAGGAATACAGGCGTGATGTTACGATAATGTTAATAATGTATAGTCACCTCTATTCAAACACGCCATCCACTGTATCTCGCGAACATTGGTAACCTCCTTGCCAATGAGATAGGTGAACACTCTAACGGGGATATACGTTTTGCCACCGACCACCTCTCGGTTGTACTCCTCGAATACTTCGGTCAGGTTACCCGGCACGTAGTCCGTGATCACCATCACCAGCTGGTTGCAGCCTTGGGTACTGCTCACATTACATATTGCTCTTCGCTAAACAGATGTTTAAAATTCAGTCATATCCATTTGTGGTTATGTGGTTAAACTTTGTAAAGACTCGTATAAATAATTTATGATTTCAAATGATACATTCGGAATAGATGAAAAAACCGGCCAAGTGCGTTTCGGACCACGCACAATGAAGGGTTCCGTAGGTGGGCTGAATTTATCCCAAGAACAAACTTAACATTGTAGTTGAAAAACATGTTCTCCCATACAGAATATATCGGAGAGCATGTTTTTAACTGCAAATGTAATTTGGTTAAAAACATGCTAAAACACATAAACATGTAAAGCCAACTTAGCATGAATTTTTTCGTATCCAAATACAACCATTTAGCTAGCGGGGGGAGACACTTGACTCTAACAAAAATTTGCACTTTAAAGCTTAATATTACATAAGCGGATCCCTAAATCAAAAAATGAATTTCACAAACCCGCAATATCGTTAAACGGCCTATCCAACGATACCTCACTATGCGATAGACGAGAAATAAAAATGTCATCCCCACTTTACGTGTACGGGAAGTACCCTAAATATTAGATTTTATTTTGCCATTTTGTTGGAGTGATTAAAGTGTATAACCATACCAAATTACAGCTTACTAGTACTAAAAGTATTTTTTTTAAACGTGCTTTGTTTACCACAGAACCCTAAAAAGGCGAAGCATAACGATCGTCACTTTGTCCTTAAACGTATAAATTACAACCTTTGACTACAATTTATAGTTGATCGTGGGACTAACGTCGACCCAAACGCATCGTAAAGAACTCACTTACCTGTTTCAACGTAGTAAAAGCTTTGATATACGCCATTGTCAAATTTGCGTTCCCCTCCAGAGGCACTTTATGAGTTTTCCCATGGTCTGTCGGCTCGAGGGTATCGGTAAGAGTCTTCAGATTCTCAGGAGTCGCCTGCACCAGGTCCACGAAACATTCAACAACAACGTCAGTTATATTTTTGAAAGTATATACGTTGACATAATCGTTGTTCGATAGAGTGTCCAAAAGTGAGCGCAACGTTCTTCTTGCTACGTAGTTCTTGAATCCAGTCATTGACCCAGAGACATCGAACAGAATAATCATGTCTTTGGAGCAGGTGGCAGCTTCTATGTACCAAGACATGACACGACAGTCGTATGTGTCCACCTCGTTAGTGTTCCAGCGCATGCCGGGGTAGAAGCGCAGGATGCCATGCGCACTGCCAAAGTATTGCCACGATAATGATGGGTCGGAGTTGTAGTTTTTTATAAAGATATCGTTCAAATCTTTTGACCATAAGATAGCATTTAGGGCAGTTGTCTCTGTAAAAAAACATTTTTGTAAGTCAATCAAAAATAAATGACTAATAACGTTGGTATTGTTAATCAAAGTTAATAACTAAGTTATCTCTAGGGTGCTAAAAAACTTTTCTTATCTAATTATGCTACACTGGGAAATAAAACTTCAAGATCCAATCAAGTATTTGGGTTTGGCTTCCTAATTAAAAATATATCACTAATAAATAATTCACGATATTACTCTGTTCTTTACACGATAGATACTTGCATATTATTAAAGCTTAAATCATATTGAAGGGAGTATCATTGAATATGTTGAAACTACCCATCATATCATCATAACCGCCTCTGTGGTCTAGTGGTAAAACCACCTGTCTCAGATCCAGAGGTCCCGGGTTCGATTCCCAGCGGGGGCAAAAATTTCTGCTCGGTTTGGTTGGTGGTAGGGCTTGTTCTACGTCCGCCTGGCTAGCTACCACCATCTTATCTAAGTCTGTCGCCAAACAACAATGTTAACAACATTTATTGTGTTTCGGCAGTTAGAGGTAAGATAGCCAGTTCCTCTGTGGTTGAGGATTCCGGGTGAAGCTCGCTTCCATCTTCGGCCTTCGACCAAGAGCTTCCCCGTTGTGTGTAAAAAAAAAAAAACTTTTATTTAAATATTTTTATAAATATTTGGTTCTGTTCAGTAGGTATAAAAATGTGTGCAATGTCTGTATCATCAATAATGGAAAGACTTTTCATCTCGTCAGCAGCAGCATAAATAATGTTTTGGGAAAACGATTTGAGTAATATTTTAATCATATAAGTATTTATTAGATACAGTTATGATTTTTGAGTACGTAAGTTGCTTACATAACTTATGCTAGAAATAAATATAGGTACCGGAGCTACCTAATTTAACCTGTAAAGAGATTTGTAGGTATTTACTCTGCAGTTACGTGATTGGGGGCGCGCCAGGCAATTCGGGGCTGTTTAATTGGAATTGTACGTACTTTCCCGTTAACTAGCTTATTCCAGTTATCAATAATAGAGGACGTTTCAACCTAACTCTTCGTCAAAAACACGACGCGTAGATACTTGCATTAACCGTTTGGAATAAAGCGATAAATATAGAAAGTGCTCGAATTAGCGTGGCCGTAAAATATGATACAAATAATTGCAGCACTTTCAATAATTACATACCTATATCAAAAATATTGGTTGGAACGTGAACACAACTGGTGTTTGTGTTTACATTGATGTTGTAAAAGTGTGAGTCCCTTTCCAGAGACACGTTCATGTAACGAGTACTGTTTATAACATATCTGGGCAGGTCCTCCTCATTTTGTGCGCCAGGGTTATCGGCTTCATCTTCATAGAAAAACTTGGAATACTTCGCCGAACAGTACTCGAAGGGTTGGGATTTATTATAGGTGTAGTTGAATTTTCTTGCCAAATCTTCTGCCGTCGCGTGAATGCACTACAAACATAATTAAAAATTATCAAAAATGCTTGAATACAGCGCAACACCCTGCCTCAAGTTGTCACGATTTGGGTTTACGAAACAATTTCATTATTAATTATACTCCACTATTTATTCTTTTTACCTGTTGTGGTATAGTAATTTTATTTTAGGTACATCGTCTTCACATATACGTATAATAAATGTATCACACTAATATTATAAAGGCGAAAGTTTGTGAGTGTGTGTGTATGTTTGTCTCTTCTTCACGCTCAAACGGCTGGACCAATTTTGATAAAATTTGGTATAGAGGTAGCCGACACCCTGGATTAACATATAGGCTTTTATACTTTTTATCTCGATATTCCCACGGGATCGGCACTTATGTGAGTGAAACCGCGGGGCGCAGCTATACAAAATATTGTTAACATTTTAAGTGTGTAGTTTCTTGCCCATTCTTCTTTTTTTCATTACCTTTTAGAAGGGGCAACTAGTTTTTTTTTTTTTTTTATATATTTTGACGTTCAAAAGTGTCTATGTGCCTATTTGAAATAAATTATTTGCCTTTGACTTCGACACAGCTACGGTCGTATATTGCTAAAATCGCCTCGACGTAAAATAAACCTAAATGAAGCGGCGCACCCTGCGCAGCCAGCCTCACTATCAATTAACCTTGCTGACCGTTCAATCTTTTCACTACAGCATGAGGTCACCACTACTTTCATAGCTATAACGTTGCAAAAGTAAAAAGAAGCTATATTCAGTACGCTTGCAAAATCTTTTTTTTTTTCGCTAGGGCATCTCTCTGTTAACTTTGAGAGGTTGAGACTCTTTAACCGGTCTTTCCTGTGGTTGCCTTAAGCTCCTAATAACTTAAAGCCTCCAACCAGGGCGCAAAAACTTATAAACTAAACGACTGCGCGCTAAGGGCACCTCGTACGGTTCGGTACGAACCTCGGCTTAGGGCAGAGTCGGAGGGAGGATGGCAAGGGACCGACGGTGGCTGGATAAAATCAGGGTTATGATTATTATCAGGGGAATTTAAAGCTACAGGCTCAGCTATAGCGCGTGCTGGCGCTTCGCTTACGGGCAAGGGTCGGGGAGGACTATTTAGTCGGGGATTTCGCGATGGGCCTCGGCGGCGAGGTCGGAATGACGATCGTGTATTGTGTTTGCGAGCTGCTGTACTTGTTTCTCTACTGCTCTCCTAGAGGAGAGTTGAGGGGTCGTCTGGGTCGGTCAGTGCGCTTGCTGAATGTTAAGTACATTCAGCAGTCCGTTTGTCAAGCGTGCTGAATATGGCTTCTTGCTTCACGCGCCCCTGCCTCGCAACATATCTTTGATTGCATAACCAGCCTCTAATGTTCCCACTGCTGGGAAACAGGCCTCCTCTCGGTGAGAGGGAGTGGGCCGTAATATACCACGCGGGCCGGGCCGGGCCGGGGGGCGGGTGCGGGTTGGTTCATGTCACATGTCTTCGAATTTTTGGTTCTAGGACACATTTTTCCTCACGATGTTTTCCTTCACCGTTTCGAGAGCAGTGGTGATGGACATACGTACATTTGCAGATAAAATAATACATAAATAATAGATAAGCGAAATGTTAGTACCTATCTCATTCACGATCTCCTGACTTTGATTGTAAGTAAGTTAAAACTTGTTCCCTTATCTAAAACAGGGTTTTATCTCTCTCCCACCCTTTTGCTGTGCCTATTATGGTAAAGCAATAAAGATTTTTTTTTTTTAAGTCATTTTCAAAGTATTTATTAGTGCGATTTTTGGTGATATATGTCTTACAGATATTTTATAGATACTCAAAAATCTACCCTTTATACGGAATACACTATTAATTTAATCATATTAGCAATTACATAAGACATAAACGATACAATTCTAGCAAATTCAATACAATTCTAATAAATCTATAGGAATATTACATTATAAATCATAAATACAGGATTAGTCATAAGACATTTTATCAACAAGAAATTCATCAATGGTATAATAGCATTTGTCTATGAAAAAATTATTTAGTTTGCGTTTAAATTGAGTCAAGTTTAAATCTTTTATGTCATTCGATCAATTATTTATTTATTAATTTAAAGAACACTCCCACATCGCATCAACAAACATATCTATTTTAAGAATTATTCCATAAAAATCATTTTTTCTGATATGGCAATGATGACGTACATAACACTTGCAATTAATTGGATACGTTATACAAAAATATTTAAAAAAAAATGTAAGTCTGTTTTTTTTTTACCTTACCCTACAGTCGTCGTCCTGTCTAATCTTTCGAATCGTGAGTGATCTAAAGAGTTCAAAAAATACCATAGATAAAAATACGTTAATTTTTCCCAAATTTAAATATTTTTCGGGAAACTTTTCCAATGTAAGAAACATTGGAAAACTTACCCGGAAAATGTTCAAATTCGGGAAACTTCCATTAAAACTTAATTCGGACATTACGAACATTTAAAAACGAAAAAATAGCCAAATCGGTCCAGCCGTTCATAAGTGAAGCGCTTATCAACGAACAGCATTTCATTTACATAAGGCATTATCCGAATAAGTTATTGTTTTCTACAATAACTTATTCGGATAAAAATTAAGGGTAAACGTTAAATATTGTTTAAAATGCGCAGATCATGGAACACTTCTAGATGGGCTGGAATTAATTATGTTGAACCATAAATGGAAGCAGTCTCTAAATTATGCAAACATTATGTCATGGATAATGCAAGTCCGTCCACAACAGTTCTATATTTCGTATTAAATGCGTTCACTTCCCTTTCAATTTTAATTAACTGAAAGCCTATAAACCATGTACCTACACCACTGATCAGAAATAAAACAGAGTAATTTTTACATAGGTACCTTATATAGGTGTTACTTTACTTTACCTACTCGCAAAAGTCTCTCTAAAAGGATAATGTCTATTAATTTATTTTATGGATTAATCAATACATACTTGGATGATGAAGTATGATGAATTTCTGGTCATTGTGTAATAGCGCAATAAGAAGTTACAGCTATGGCTCACCTTGACGGCATTGATTTTGCGAGTGAGCATGGTGCTCACAGAGCGCAGTGAGGACTCTAATATTTGCTTCCCATCTTTTCTCTTCACGCTCGCGTTCATTTGTTTGTATTTCTGCAAAATTGGGAATATGTAAACAAACTCTGAAGCGAATAATTGAGAAGTAAAACGTAACAAATGCTGTACAGTTCAATGTTATTTTTAGTTTCACTTATTTTCCATACCATAGTGTGGTAATGAAAAAATCATTCTACGAACAACTAGAATTCTTTTTTGGGTTTTATTTCATAATTTAAAATTTTATATCAAAACTTCAGCAATAAGAACATAACAGCATTTCCCACGAAATATTGATTTCACTCACAATTCTGATTTGATCTGATTTTGTCAGAGCTTCACTTAACTTCCATAGTTCGTCCCCAAGTGCTCTCGCCCATACTTTTACTCTACGCAAAAGAAAACTTTATGTTAAAAGTGCACAAAATGATTTAATAAAAAAAAATAAGGCATATTCGTCAAAAAATATAAAATAGGCATATTATATATTCCTTTCGACAAAATAATAAGAGAATTTCCTTCATTAGAAGAAAATTTTCAGAGCTCATTATATTTGCGAGCGACCGACCGCAAGTAATCCGTAAGGGTCTGTTTACGATAGTCAACAAAATAAATTAAGCTTCCTTTACAAATATTATGTTGGATCATAACTTTGTTATCTATACTTTCAGGTGTTTAACGTGTTTGCTATTATTGTATGTGCGTCACGTTTTCGGCCGTCCGGAGTCCGGCCTGGCGTCCGGTGTCGTAATGGAAGAGCAAGTAAAGTTACTTTGTAATACGTATGTACATGAAAACTTTGGTTGTTTGTGTTTTGTCTCTTTCTCTGTGCTTTGTGATTGTGAGGTTATTTGGAACTATGTCCAACACAGTGAGAATAAATAAAAATAAACGTTTTCATAAATATAAAGCAAAAAAAGTAATTCAGAAAACTTTCGCAGTTCTGTCCCTGAACTACAGTTTCGTTTCAAACGAAATAAAATATTCAGGATGTTGCAGTTAACTGAGTGTTGCATGAGCCCTTTAGATACATATATGAAAGTATTAGATGTCATAAATAATAATATTCTTACGTGTCAGCCTTCCAGGCGGGGACAGGTTCTGGTACAAAGAGTAATGCACAAAGTAACACTAATTTGAAACTTTGCATGTCTGCGACGGTGAGTCACGCGCGCTAACAACAAATATTTATTGCGTTCCAGTAGTAATCTTCGTAAACTACGCGAATATTACAGGTTAAGGCACATCGTTACAGTGTTTTGTTACTTAAATAAGCTTTTCAGGATACATCACCAAAATTTATTACTCTAATCTGCTAACACGTATCTATGACAGATAAAGAACAACCAAACTGAAAAGGTAAATGAAAGCTTTCCCACTGAGCGATAACGAACAAGGCCACTACGATTTCGAAGCACAGTAAACATTCAGTGACTAAATACTTTCACGTTAACGAGGTTAAAAATAGTTTACGTAGAGTTTCGACTAGTTTTGTCGTCCAATTACGCGGGGGATCACAACACGAGTTACATAGTGCTTTTATAAGAGCGCGGGTACGAGATAGTTTGTGTGCGGGGTGCGGGCGACGCTGCCGGTGCGGGCCGGAGTGAGCCGGAGCGAGCGCGGGCCGGAGTGAGCGCGGGCCGGGGCGAGCCGGGCGGGAGCGAGCGTGTGTCGCGACCGACGCACGTGCTGCGTCTATTCTGGGCGGGCGCCGGCGAGCGCTTCGGGCGGCATCGAGCGGACCCGATCTAGGTCGGCCCGTGTCTGTCCACACACTGCTACCGGCGCGCTACGCACCCGGTCGCCCGCTACTACTTATAATTATAGACATCACAACTTTTTGTCTGCGAACTTACAGCGCTTCGGTTAGGACGTGATTAACATTTTTATTGCTTCTTAGCTAATGAGAGTTTGGAGTTTTGCGTCAAGGTCAGATTATGTTGGCGGTGATTTCTGTATTAGAACTTTTCAAATTGCTTGGTATCCTTGGAAGGTTAATTATACAATGTATATCTTAATAGGCTATTTTGTCTGTAGTTTTATAGATGGAAAATGCGAACTATATGCCAAATGGAGCAAGCTAAACACCAAAACAACGGATATAATACTCGTACAATCTAGAAATCAATACCAGTGTCTATTTATGTTACATTTGTATGCATCGACATTCATGCGTCCATCATGTTTCTGTGAAGCCAGCCGAGCTTTTACGAACTGACTTATATTATAAAGCAATAGTTATTGCATTGCCCTCCAGTCAACATTTGAAAGTGAAATGTATGCATGAAACCATTTTGTTTGTCTTATAAATAAACAATGTCTACGCTTCGCGTAGCAGTGCTCGTAGCAAACATCTGAAAGTAAATCTAAATAAAATATTGTCTACGTTTATCTGACTGAAGACTATGTTGCGTCTAGTATTGAGAACTAAATGAATCACTGGCTACTTTGAAATAATCTATTCTTTACACAGTATCGGATTAAGCAAGCGCGGGGCCCGTAGCAAATTCTATCGAGGGGCCCTTGATCTGCTATGGGTTCTCAAGTATAAAGTGCATAAAGTGGTAAAAAAAAAAAAAAAAAAAAAAAAAAAAAAAAAAAAAAAATGGTTTTTAATAGTACAGTAGATTACTATAGGTCCTGTTGGGTTCTGACAAGTACAAAATGCCAGAGATGAAATTGCCCCGACAATTTATTTTAAACTTTGGAATTTTATATCTGGTCTGACAAGCACTTTACCACCTAGCGTAATACATTTTTTTATAGTAAATTGAACGTTCTATAAAAAAGATCTCTTATATTATTTTGATAATTTTTTTTTTTTAAAGTTATTCGAGGTTAAAGTTGGACATACCTAAATTGTCAGTTTTTCTTCCATCGCGGCATAATTATTACTGTTTAGATAAAACAAAACAATCTACGGGTTTGGATACGTGGGGCCCCATTTTGCGCGGGGCCCGTAGCATTTGCTACTCTTGCTACGTAGTTAATCCGGCACTGTCTTTACAAATACATAAAATTAAAGTGTCTGTTTGTAATGTCACAATAACAGCTTTTTACTAAATGCTTATGAAAGTATATGGCACTACTAAAAAAAAAAAAATCTGTCTCTCTGTCGATCTGTCTGTCTGTCTGCCTGTTTGTTCCGGCTAATCTCCGAAACGGCTGGATCGATTTTGACGGGACTTTCACTGGCAGATAGCTGATGTTATAGTAGATGGGAGTAACTTAAGCTACTTTTATTTTCGACTAGCTGCGCCCGTGGGCTCGCACAGAAGAATTTAAAAAAAAATTACATTACAAACAGACAATTCAATTTTATTTATTTATATAGATAAGCCACGCGGACTAAGCCGCGGGCAACAGCTAATTGAAACATAAGGTATGTTTCTGTGACTATATAAGTACAATTTTCGTGGTGCAAAACCCTCCTCCCCGACCCTTGCTCGTAAGCGAAGTGCCAGCCCGCGCCATAGCTGAGCCTGTAGCTTCCCCCAGATAATAATCATAACCCTGATTTTATCCAGCCACCGTCGGTCCCTTGCCATCCTTCCTCCGACTCTGCCCTAAGCCGAGGTTCGTACCCCGCAGGGGGTACCCTTAGCACGCAGTCGTATAGTTTATAAGTTTTACGCCCTGGCTGGAGGGATTAGGTCTCGTTAGGAGCTTAAGGCAACCACAGGAAAGACCGGTTAAAGAGTCTCAACCTCACAAGGTTAACTCTGAGATGCCCTACATAAAAAAAGGTGCAAAACCATTAATGTCAGTCACACAGCACCTGTTAATAATTTCATAACATAACCTCGAAAAAATTGTTCATTTCGCCTTTGGTTTAATTAAAGGCTCCTACAAACACGTGCGAAACGCGACGTGACAAAGGCGCAGCTCGTCGCGCGACACGCGGTACCTTTGTGTTGGAAAACCAGTTGCGAATATTAGTGATTTTCCATAAGTACTTAAATTATTTGAAAAATCCCTTTCAGCCACATGCAAAACTAAGAACCCAACTTTTCAAATCACAAATATATATTTTTTAAACTATTTTTGCCTTTCTCACAAAAAGTGAACATTTATCAAAATCAGTCGATTTCTTGCACGGCCCTTTAACGTTTAAATCGTATTATTTTACTACAATCGCGGACAAAGAATACGGGCCACTACGAAAAACTAAGTTTACTCTTAAAATAATAGAGCTAGCGAAATGAATGAAACTGTATGTAATGGTTAATTTACTAGTTAACAAAACAACACCAAATGTTAGAAACATTTTCTTTAATTATCAAAATTATATATTTTAAAAAAAATTACGTAACCATTATTTTTTCAACACACGGCCACAAGTCAAGCTATATATTTCCAGTATAAGCTGACCTCTCATTGTACGGAAATCCTATACAATGCGAGATCAGCCTAAACTGGAATGAATAGCTTGATTTGTGGCCTCACTCACCGCACAAAAACAACTTTAAAAAAAATTAATACTTTGTACTGCCTCCACGGGCTCTTCTCACAGCTGCCAGTCGAATAGGCATGCTGTTTATTAAGTTTCATATGCGATGTTGCGGGATATTGGTCCATTCTTCCACAAACGCATGTTTTAGGTCTCGAAGTGAAGCTGGGCCGGGGGCTTCGATTTCTTACATACCTCCCAAGCTCCTCCCAAACGTGTTCAATTGGATTCAGGTCCGGGCTTCTCGCGGGCCAGTCCATATGCGATTGATGCGAATGTCCTGAAAATACTCATTTACAATTTGAGCTGTATGTGGCCTGGCGTTGTCATTCACGAATATTGACCGAAATGTTCATTAAAAATTTCTTCCACATAATATCTTGCACTAGTTAGCGTACCATTATCTATCAGCACTAACTCCGTATGACTCCCTGAAGAGATTCCAGCCCAAACCATAACACATCCACCGCCGAACGGCATTTTATCCTCAAAACAAGCTGGAATAAAACGTTACCCTGGCCGTTGGTAGAATTTTCGCCGCCCATCATAAGTGCATACAGCATAAATCTGAATTCGTCAGAAAACATTACTCTTGCCCATTCTTCGTGTCCCCATTGTACGTATTCACGGGCGTAACGTATTCATGCTACCCTATGTTCCCTTTCAAGTTTTGGACCATTTGCGGGTCTATGGGGGGTCAAATAAGCTTCAAAGAGCCGCCACCTCCGTCCGCTTACGTCGTCTCTAAGTGTGAAATTAAAGTGGCAGCGGGGCGGGTAGTGGAATCCGCTGGCGGGTAACGCAAACACATAGTTTTTGACTAAGGTGCACCAAGTGCGGGCGGGGCGGGTGAGCGGGAATCGCAGCAGGACAAGTGGGTGTCGTGAGCGGGGCGGGTAGACACAATTTAAGTCAGTTTGCGTTTCCCGCTCGACTTGTTTCGGACATGCCGCCGACGAATGAAGATTTAATAAGTGCCGTATTGGCTCGGCCACCTTTGTGGAATTCTAGTGAAGTAAATAATTCGAATCGACCAGTAATTAAAAAACTATGGAAAAATAAAAATAATAAGTGGAGATTCTAATGGTAATTAACTTAACTCTTGCTAATCAACTCCACGTCTATACCATCACTATTGATATTGTGGCGATTGATTTTAGAAAAACACAAAAAGCTCCCATTTTATATAAGCACTAGCTTCCAAATAATCTGACATTTATTATTTATCATCATCATTTCAGCCGAACGACGTCCACTGCTGGACATAGGCCTCCCCCAAGCACCGCCACCTCGACCTGTTTTGTGCTTCCCGCATCCAGCGGATTCCTACATTATTACACATTATACTGAAAGGGCATACAGTGCCCTCCCTGTCCAGTACAACAACGCGTTCTGGGCGGTGTTGGGGCTGCCCCGCTTCTGGAATCAGGGATGTTCGCGATAGCACGCACTGATTGTTTTCACGCTTCTATGCGCAAGTGGTGTGCGTCCCTGGTGCGCCGGGTGTAGGCCAGCCCCAATGCTATCCTGCTAATGATCGCCAACAAGCTGGACTGCCCTTATGTCCGGCATTGCTGTGGCAGGCATGTTGCTGTTCTAATGCCCGTTAGAAAATTATAATTTTGTGTTTTTATTTTATTTTTATGACCAATAATGTAATGAATAATAATAATAATAATGTATTAAATATCTTGTAATTGTAATCGAAATTGTATACCAAATAAACTGTATGACTATTGTTACTTGATTATGAATAAATAATAATAATTATTATTATTATTATTTTCAATATCGCACGAGGTAGGTACGTCCGGACCGCTCAATCGGCCCGCTGCTACTGTGTTCATCCATGGAAATGTGCGTTTTCCGCTTGACCCGCCAACCGCTCCCGCTGCCCGCCCTGCGCCACTGTAATCGCACACTAAGGGTTTGCCGAAATTGATTTGTTACTTTAACTGCCGTGAGGTGCCGATTTCGAGCCTAGCATGGTCGTAACAATAAATCGATCCTCTCGAGCCGTAGTGCATCTCGGTCTGCCGGTTACTGGTCTTCTTATGTTCTGCCCAGTTTCTCGGATACGTTGGATGACTAGCTGCATTGTAGAATGTGATACGCATATTGTTCTTGCTGTACTTCGCTGACTTCTTCCTTTTTCTAACATAGTGACAATACGTGTAAATTCTTCTGGTGTTAGCGACATGATAGTAATTCAATAATAATATAATAATGGTGAAAGACGACAATGACCGCGTTTTATCATTTTGATTTGACATATTGAAAACAAAAGTGATAAAACAAGCAAAAGTGAAACAACTGCAAATTGAATTTATTCCCAAATTAAAAGTTTTAAAATTTTTAACTTTTTTTTAATTACGCTGGTCTTATTTGATATTCAAATTCTCTGTAATATAAAGTGAGTTATTACGTTATTAATTTGCAAGTTATAGGGATTTTAGTCACTGACCCGAGTATTTGACCGCTAGTGTATGATTTTCACAGGGTCTACGCCGCGCGTAGCGGTCGTAGCACTTGCGACCCTTAAAAATAGCTAGAGGTCTTTTAAGTCTTTGAGTAGGTACTTAATAATGTTCAACCTCGGCGAGTCGACACCAATTAATCACGACTGCCTTTTTTGGTAACAATATTTTTATATCTAATACACCGTGGCATTTTAGTCGTCTTACAAAGACAGCCCACTTCATGTATCCAATGACTACTAATCATTCATGTATTTTTTTTTTAACATTTTTTTTTTTTTTTAAATAAATTATGACGCATGACATAGTTTAAAACACCCTGTTACGAGTGCAGTCCGAGCCTTGTGATACAAGGGCGCCGCAGAATGGATTTAGATTAAGTTTAAGTTGCAATAGTAAGAAACACATTTTTGCGTTAGGGTGAATGAACTCTGATAAAGATGTCGCCGCTCCATTCCGCGGGGCCCTTGTAACACAAAGCTCGGACTACACTCGTAACAGGGTGTTTTAAACTATGTCATGCGTCATAATTAATTTAAAAAAAAAAAAAATATCTAATGTTCAAAAAAAATTTTTTTTTGCATGAATTATTAGTAGTCATTGGATACATGAAGTGGGCTGTCTTTGTAAGACGACTAAAATGCCACGGTGCATATAAAATTCTCGTGTCACAATGTTAGTTAGCATACTCCTCCGAAATTTTATATACATATTCAGTAGGTCTGAGAATCGGTTATAATCTATTATTTTTTAAGTTTTGGGTAGGTAGGTTGGGTAGGGTAGGGTAGGGTAGGTAGGTAGGTAGGTAGGGTAGAGTAGGGTAGGTAGGTAGGTAGGTAGGTAGGTAGGGTAGGGTAGGGTAGAGTAGTGGAGTTTATGCTATAGCTTTTGACAGAACGAATTCTGTCGGGTCAGCTAGTCTATTATATAATATAGACCAAAAAAATTTGCTACGGTGCTACGAATTTCAAATGAAACATCAAGTCAATCTATACATCTATACAAATAAATAAAAGTGAAGTATCAGTTTTTAATGTCAAAATAAAAGCTTTTTAGTAAATGCATAATTATGTAAGTATATACACGGTACTTTAAAAAAAATGTGTTTTTAAACTTTTTCTCTGTCTGTTTGTTCCGGCTAATCTGCGAAACGGCTGGACTGATTTTGACGGGACTTTCACTGGCAGATAGCTGTTATTAGGAGTAGCTTAGGCTACTTTTATTTTAGAAAAAGCCACGCAGGCGAAGCCGCGGGTAGCAGCTATTCGACTACTAAAGCTCTGGATCTGAAATTAAAAATAGAATTTCACCAAAAACATTTTCATGTAAAATGTTGCCAGGATGAGGCCATATGGCACGCACTTACAAAAAGTTATCAGAGCTCATTTAGAGACAAGCTTATAACTCTACACGCCCTAACTCTACACGCCCTAACTCTACAAGCCCTAACTTCACAAACTCTAAAAAGAAAGAAAGGAAAAGTATTAATTGGGACTCATACAGCAGGAAGATCACATTACACTCACCACACTACACACACTTACTCTACACCTTAGTCAAAATAAGTGGCTTGGCCTCTAAGCATCAAAATTTGCGGAAGTCTCATACAAACATCCACACTGAAAAAAAAAAACTAGTTGCCACAATCAAGATTTTGTTTAGATTGACTAAGTAACTTGTTTGCATCTGAGCCTATCAAGCACAATGATCACAGCTACTACTTTTATGATCAACTTAACTAAGATTTTGATTAATCTAAACAAGATATCGTCAATCAAGCTAAAAAGTAACTTGATTGGAGTCCATTTTTTTCAGTGCATCCTCTAGTTTAAGGGGTTGGGGGGTAAAAGTTCCAAGTTTTAGAATTTGTTTGTTGTTTGTGTACTAATACTAGCTTACATAACAAATTCCAGATTTCTAAAACTTCAGGAAGTACCCTAAGACTTTCGATGATCATCAGTGAGTGAGTCAGTGACGAAATCGGGGTTTTATAGATATCAATAATATCTAAAGTATAAGAGCCATGCAATTGAAACTTTATGTTTATTAAGTCCACTATTGACATCATATCTCGAGAGTTTTGTTTATCTATCTTCTGTACTATATATAATAATATTATAAAGCTGAAGAGTTTATTTGTTTGTTTGTTTGTTTGTTTGTTTGAACGCGCTAATCTCAGGAACTACTGGTTGGAATTGATTTTTTTTTTGTTTTGGATGGTCCATTTATAGGTTATAGGCTATATAATATCACGCTACGACCAATAGGAGCGGAGCGATTGAAAGCGGAGGATTTTTTTTTCCTTTTTGAGAGCTTCCGTTGCGTGCGCTACGTAAACGGTTTAAGTTACGCAAATATTATGTATGATGGAATTGTTCCTCATTAAAAGTTCTCAAACAAAATTGTCCTTGACATCACTTGATTTCAATCAACATCTTAGGAGATATCATAATTTTAAAATAACTTCGCAACAAAAAAGTGTATAGGCTATTTAACATCACGCTACGCCCCTAAGGAGACGAGCAAAACGACAAAAAGTCGGAAAAAACGCTAAGCGAAAACGAAGTAATTGCGCGGTACAAGAAATTTCACGCGGACGAAGTCGCGGGCAGAAGCTAGTCTGGTATAAACTCAAGTTATGAGGGTTCAAAAAAACGACGAAGCGCTTCGAGAAAAGGTGCGTAGCCTTGCGCTTCGCGTGGCTCGTCTTGGCGGGGGCACTACCATGGCCCCAGATTTTATTAGAATCACACAACGGTTACTAAAAAGTAACACCCTCTCTTTCAATACACGTGTTACAAAAGGTGACTAGGGGGTTACTTCAGGAGGATAAGCAAGCAGTTAACATTTATAACACACGCTAGCCGAAATGAGCAGCGACGTAACGTTAGGACTTCATTACACTTCGTGAAATAAACAAATTTAATATGCAAAGGGCGGCGAGCGAGGCGTGTAAACATTACTTATAATAGGTGAGTTCACAAGAAGCGCGTGCCATAACAGCTTGCCTTCATTATTTACACTTGAAAGTTTCCCTTTTAAGTGGATCGTTATCTTTACGGCCTTTTAGGGGCTCGTGGGTGGAACACGCGCTTTTATTGATCTGCAATGTTGGGCTAGGTTTAGTGTGGTTGCGTTGAAGAATACTTAAGAGCCCCCATAGCCCCCCTGGTGCAAGTGTGTGAGGGAACACGGAGTGGTTTTAGTCAGTTGAAGTCTGACAGACCCCTCCGTCCGCCCCAGGGCGGTGGACATCCATGACGATTTCCACCCTGACATCAAAAGAAATAAAATCGTGTGGTTGATTTTTTTATAAGCAAGCTTGGCAAAATCAAAGAAAGAGTTATACCGAGCGTTGGGTGAAATCCAGCTGTAGTTGACGTTGAGATCCCTCTGTGTCTCAGTATATGTGAGAATAATAATTGTTGGCCCGATATTTATTTATATATTTTTTTATTTTACACCAGATTACACATTACAAAAAGAACAACATAAACACTTCAAAATATACAATGGGCGACCTTATGCGATCTCTTCAGGCAACCTTGGCATGGTCAGTGATTTTCTGGACATTAAATAGGGTTGTCATTGGTACCTATATACAAATAAAAAGTATAAAAGTACAATATACTATAAAAGTTACCCAGATATATGCTATATACTAGATACATATATACTAACTATATATATAAGCAATGAAAATGAATGAAGACTATATATTATTACAGAGAACAAAATCACAACGACAAGTAACGTTCCTTCACGAGTCTTTTGTCGATTTGTCATATGAACATCTATGACGGTAGTTACGGGCTGTCAGAATATCGGCCCGGTAACTGAGCTGTGCTGCTGTGTGTGCAGTTTCCTTGTAGCTCATCTACAAGGAAACTGATTTATGTATGTACGAATTATGACCAAATGTTTGAGGACTATAAGTTTATGCTTATGCATGGTAAAAAATAATCTGTCACTTAAAAGCAGTATTACAGCAGTTTTACATAAAAAAGGTTAGTAAAACAAATTATTTAATTGCTTAACATCGCACAAATTATTATGAAGCCATATACAGTGACGCTAAATGAAATAAAAAAGAGCAGTCTCTCGGAAAATGGAAGACATATGTAGGTAATAAACATGGATTTTCCGAGAATTTATTACGCTCGCTCTTTGTGAAGAGGAATCTCTTCTTTCTATGTGTGAAGCAATAAGGAGCGCGTTTCGTCTGTTCAAGTACAAGTCGCCATTATTATTCTGTTCTCGTTCCTAATTGAGACTCGTAAAGTACGCTAACAATCTAAAGCTCCTCCCTATGTAGATTTGTTGTCCTGGAATAGTTACCTATCTTTTCTAGGCTTTGAAGATTAGATCTCGTGCTGTCAGATGGAATAAAGAAGACCATAAACACAAGGTGATCTAGTGATATTTAAAGTTAGAGTTAAAGTCCTGCTTTCACGAAGTAATGGAGCAATAGGTCGACATTTGCATAGAGATAGTTTATGGACCAGAGAGTGACATAAGCTATTTGTCTCGGGACAGTGCTCGAGAGATATAGACCACGGGAGTGAAGCCGCGGGCAAAATCTAGCGGCCCATTATTGCATGAAACCAAAGAAAGAAAGAAAGAAAGAATAACGTTTATTTGGTCACAGTTCGTGAAACACAAAATACAAAAAAAATAAAAAGTAAAACCAAATGCATTCTTTTGTTTCTTTGAAAAAGCCGTTCGGCCAATTTGGCTGAAATTTTGGCACAATATAGCCTGTAATGCTGATTGGAAGTCTATATATAGGCGCAAAGAAAAAATGTGGCCAGTTTTAGAGATAAGTAGATATTGGTGCCGATTCCCTTGTTCACAAACTAAACTAAATTTAAGTTCAGTGCATCTTTTTCTTTCTATTTCATTAAGAAAAGGACAGAAGATAAATTTTAGTTTAGTCCTGTCAAATTAATCAGCGCTTGACGTAAATTGACGTAATTTTAGTCGGCAAGTTTTTAATCACGTCTAAACTTGTATGGAGTAGTGACAGGTGCTGATTAATTTGACAGAACTAAACTAAAATTTATCTTCTGTCCTTTTCGTAATTAAATAGAAAGAAAAAGATGCACTGAACTTAAATTTAGTTTAGTTTGTGAACAAGGGAATCGGCACCAATTTTTATTTTGAAATCTCCAGAAACTTGCACGTGTAAATGGGGCCTAATTTGAGTTAGTATTTGTTTCTCCCGTCATAATCTTGGGACTATGGACAACGTTATTTTGAAATCGGAATTTCCTTTCTGTATGTAACATTGCACTTTCTCTAAATACCGGGGGTTTTCCAGTGAATGAAACATTTCAATGCGGCACGGTGACTCAGAGTCGGATTGCCGCGGCGGGGGCGCGGAATGCATTAATTTAGCTGCCCCAGCACTCTGATCATTTCTTGGTGACGTCATAAATACTAACAAGGAACTAAATATTCAAATTTAAAATTTATTAAACTTATATAATTATAGTACACATGGTTACATATCAAGCTATACTTTTCCAGTATAAGCGGATCTCGCATTGTCTTGGATTTCCGTACAATGAGAGGTCAGCTTAAACTGGAAATGTATAGCTTGATATGTAGCCATGTATACAAGTAACATGGCATAATATTCTAACTACCTAACAGAAAACTTACACAGATTTAACAACGGTTCATAAACTAAGCACAGCCTGTATCTTGGTGACCCAAATGCTACAAAACTGACAGTAGAATACTTATCTATGATTATGTTATTTTGTATTTAAGTATGGCTTTTGAAGCTTAGGTACCACTATCGATCTGTGCATGGGGATTAACAAATGCTGATTGTTGTGGTACAGTGGATGTAACACTGGTGTTATCAGTTGTAACGTGTTGCTTCAGAGATACTGGCCTGGGATTAGTAATTGTACCTACGTAATGTAACTAACAACCATATAGTTGGTCCAGTCGGTTGTCTTTTAAAGTGAAGGCACGTGAATACATGCGTAAGAAGTTGGCAGAAACATCCCAGCGCTGATTTGCTGGATTCGTTTTATCCTCTACTGATTGTTATTTCCTCCTCAACCGATCGTTATTTCTACTGACGAAGTTCATTATGTTTATACGGATATATCTATGTATATATTCTCGTAATTTATAGTAATTTTATTATTTATTTAAAAACAAATACAACTATCTTCACAGGCTTACCTAATACAACAGTGTAGTTATTTAGCTAACAAATATTAGACTTACAATTAGGTACATATATTATTATGAACAACCAAGAGTTATTTTACAAACTGCGGCCCGTGTGAATTCACTCAGAGAACAATTGAAGCAGTCAATCTGTTGTGCACCATATTGTGTTTCGTTTTATCTATCCCTTATGTTGCACCTGCCATGTTTCCTCTCTGCGTCACCTGAGGCTGAGGCATTTTCTACCAGTCAACCTTAGGGTTGACTGGTAGAAAATGCCTCAGGCATTACCCTAGTAGTAATTGTCGTTGGCTTCCATACGCCAACAGTTGGGAATGTATTGGCAGACGGTTAGTTATTCCGCCAACCTAAACTTAAAATAGGCCCATTGTCATAAACATGCACTATTTGCCGAACGGATAGCCAACGACGGGCCTGCTGTTACTATTCCTACTGTTGGGTGATTTTTGTAGGGATTTAAGTTATGATGACAACATTGGGCCAACTAACGCGGGCCTGCTGCTTCTATTCCTACTGTTGGGAGATTTTTGTAGGGCCAATTACTGCTACTCCAACGGGGTGGTAGTGGGGTGCGCGGGGAGCAGGCGGCGACACGCATCGCCAGGCCCGCCCGCCATTTTGTTATTCATTTATGCACCTGCGGCTGCGGAGTGTTTGTGAGTGCTTGTTTTGTTCGCATCAACAAAGATATTAGCCTGATATCAGGGTGGCAGGCTGTGTTTTAGTTTAGTTAGTTAATTAACCCTTAATGTTTGTGAAAGTATTAAATGTATAAAGTTGTGGAGTTTTACAACGATGATGGTTACGGTGGGGAACTCGGTGCGGTGCGTGAAGAATGGATGACGCCACGGAAGACTCATTGCATGTGTGTTACAAAACGTGTAAAAATCGTCGCTGCACATGAACCTTATCGGCTTCAAAATAAGGTTGGTTTTTCAAAACAAAACGCTAAAACCAACCTTGTTTTGAAGCCGATAAGGTTCATGTATAGCGACGCGCGTACGGCCGGCGCTGGCGAGACGCGTCGCTCTGAAACCAGCCATAGAACCAACCAACATACAACCGCTTGCCTAAATGTATTATGTGTCGTTGGGCCTACACATAACACGTTTTCGTCAGGCCTTCGTAGGGCAATGTACGTTGGCCCCATCGCAAGTTGGGCCTTCGTAGGCAAATCCACGTAGGCCATCAGTTGTTGGCCCAACCCGCAAACTGCCCGCCAATTGTATGCATTTGCCAACTAACCAGAGGTAAGTGGCCCAACTAAATGCCAACAAAAAATGCTACTAGGGTAAGTCCATCTTTGTACGGTAATTTTTTTACTTGTGCGTTACAAACCTGAAAAAATGCTAACTAATTATACCCCGCACATTTATATTTCCCACATGAGTACCAAACTAATGGTCTAATGAAAACTGGTGAATGCTGGTGAGTCGGAAAACCAGAGACTTTTTTACATACATAAACATTCACATTCACGCCTGCAGGGTGAGGCAGAGCTCCCCTAGTACACCCACATTTTGCCACTTAAAACTTAAGTACCTATTCCTAATTATTTCAATGGTAACCTGGGCACAGAGAAAGTAAATTAATTACCTGTGTATATATAGTATACAATGACCCGCTCTTGAACATCTACGATACGCGGTACCTCCCTTTATTCGCTTACAAGAGGTCAACAAGCACCATTGCCGTATATATGAACCATAAAGCCGTAAGATTGCAGAGGTAACAGCAAACATCGGAATATTATAGAGCTATGAGCTATCTGCTTGTGTGTTACATGCTACAAATTTTTTATCAGGCGTTCAACGAAAATTCTATAAATATTTTACGGCTACTAAACTGGAACGTTATGGAAAGTTTTCGCCTCTTGTAAATTAACGGGAGGTTATGCCCAAGAGGGGTAATCTCCTCATATATATTGCTTAATGAAGGTCGGTCCTGTCTAACTAATTAAGAGTTTGTAACTACCGTGTTACGTTATAAGAGATCAACCCAAATTTAAATAGGTTAGAAGTCCTCGTTCCCTTTCTTGCAGAAGCTTTTCTTATGTAAACCCTGTAACTTTTCATAAGCCAATTCTTTCTCGGAGTTCACATTGAACATAAGTACCTATGTATGTACATATATACCAAAAAAGTCGAATAAAAAATTCTGTAAATGTGTGGAATGTTTCTATAAAAGTGAGTAATATAATAAAAATGCATCTATACAAGGGGGAGACGACAATAAATTAAACTGCTCATATTTAATGCCGTTCCCAGTCTGCATGTAAAAATTCAATAAAATATATACAATAGTTTAGTGGCTAATAGCTAGTCAAAATTTAGCAAACTCAATAGTCGGCGGATCACTACTAATTAGTTTCTTTGAAAAAAAACACTGTTTTAATTTCGATGATAGGATTTATATTTGACTAGCTTTTGCCCGCGGCTTCGCCCGCGTGGATGTCGGTTATCGCATAAAAAAGTACCCTATATCCTTCTCCATATTCCAGGCTATATCTCAAATTTCTAACTTAATATTAATTTTAATGTGATTCACTATGTGAATAAAAACCGAACAAATGATTTAATAAAATAAAAGTACATAAGTTCTGAACGTCTAATGAGTAAAGATAACAAACACAAAATCAAAATACGAAATTTCACTCAAATTCATAAAGCAATCAATTGTACGAAATAAAAATGCGACACAAATAATAATTTTCAAATAATTCACGTAAGTACCAACAATGTGAAAACAAAACGAAATCCTCCGAAATGTTGCATGATACACCGTTTGTGTTGAGAAAACGCTCGAAATGTCTAATGAACACCATTGGCGCATAACTTTTCTCAGGGTCACGTTCGCAATTGGACGAATCATTTGACATTTATTTTGTACTTGCAACACGATCTGGCTGTAGAATTCGATTAATCGACTAATACTTGACCGGTTGACATTTTAGCGGGAACACAACTAAACGAACAAAAAAAACAAAACAAAATACGTCTCTACTCTGTGGTCGTGTGGCGGTGTGGTGCGATGCTTTTGTAAACATTCATCAAGGTTATACTTGCGTAAAGTAATGGATTCAATGAAGAATCTTATATAGAATTACTGAGAAATAAGTGTAGATTTCGTATTGAGTGTTAGTTTATTGAAAACTGATAAATATGTCAGTGAAAAAGTAACGAAAGTTTTGTAACGCACAAATTTTAGTCATATGGCCGCCGTGTTTAATAATGTTTTTATGATAAATATTCTTTTAAACTGTTTGAAATACACATAAGTAGCTAGCTTATTTATCTACGAACATAATTTGGCTAATAGCTACCAATATTATAGCGTATTGTTATCGTAATCGTATTTCCAAGAGTAAAATTCGGAAAACAAATACCTACAAAACACAATAAAATGGATATAGTATGTTATCCTTAAGAGATAGACATATGCCATCGCGGAATTTTTTAAAGATCTTTATAAGATACATAATTCCACCATACATTATTTTGTTATATCTCAAAGGGTTTAGGCAGCGTTTTCGTTGAAAGCTCCCAGACGGCTTATTTTTTTCCGACATCTCCAACAAATATCGGTAATTTATACAAAAATGCATACAAAAACTTAACAAATTATATACTAAAACCTTCCTCGAGAACCACGCTAAGGCTATATCTAAAACAGCATGAGAATCGGTGCAGTAGTTTTTGAGTTTATCGCGAACAGACAGACAGACAGACGCGGCGGAGGACTTTGTTTTATAATATGTAGTGATGATTGTCCCATAATAGTCTTATGCATTAGTATTGCCAGTGTTTTCATTTATTGTCGTATTGTTGTCTCCACCTTGTATAATATTATATGCATATTTTCAAAGCTTGACGAGACTAGAATGCACTTTTCTATAGACAAGGTATTCACCTTATAGTGAATGAAAGTGCATTATCATTCATTAGAATAGTGCATATTTTACAGTTAAAATTCCGAACAATAGTCATCATGTGATCGCAAACACGAGCGTCGAATTCCTACTACATATAACTAAATAGTCGTTTTTTGCTGCCTTCGATTCATTTATAAACGTATTAAAATAAGTAGTAAAAAATACCAGCGATAATATAATTCTAATATTTCCTCCAAAATAAATCGAACAATTTAGTACAGTACGTGGTTTGTAATATTAATTCTATTAGATATATTTACATTCTTAGAGGTAGGCTCTGTACCTAACACAAATAATTAATTATTGGCACTCCATTCATTGTAATTACCCCATATCTAATACCTATTATACAAATTACCCCAAATCCTATTCGAACATTTCAAATTCATAATCAATTAATATTAGATTACAGATTTTGGATTTGCATTGTTCAGGTTTAATATAGCGACTTTAACATCTCTTTCACTTTAGGATCTTTTATGTGACTCCGTTGTTCTTCTAAACTGCGCAACGAATTTTTATGCGGTTTTCACCATCATTTAGAGAATTTATTCCGGACGGTGTATAAATACATTAAAATTAAACTTACATTTTTAATAACGAAATATCGATGTTTTAACAAGTCGTGAGTCCAGATCGCTAGTTTCCAAAAAAAGGTAATTACCTAGATTATAATCATATTCTTGGAATAAGCCCTAAACAAATAGAAACAAAATAAATCGAAATAAATAACACTCAGCGCTCCCCTATAATATCAAACACTCATTTTCAATCCTTTGAGAGTACAATACAAACAATATACTTTCATTTTCTCAAAGCTTTCTCGTCGATAAAACTGTTGTGTATTCTGTTCCATTACACTCCAATATACGATGACAAGTCCAGTTCAGGAACAGAAAAGTGAACAAATGTACACTATATATCTAAATCTTAAGGACACTCTAGTCGGTCATTCTTCCATACAAACGCAGTATGGTGATTACTCGTCCGTTTGACGGTGTATAATTAAAACCAAAAATAATATCAATTTGTCTTGCCATTATCTAGTCCTGTATGGAAGCAGAATTTGGAAATAAATGGATTATGTACCTAGTGTGAAAATGGTATTTGAATTTATTAAAAAATTCTAATGATTTCATTTTAAGTAGACATATTAACTAGTTTTATCATTATATCAATACGCCCAAAGACCACATGATTCAATAATCCAGCAGATACTTCTACGAACGCGATGCGCGGGTGCACTCCGTGCACTACTACACGCACAGCTATGTGTGCGTGACCTGTCACCGACAAATCGCGGGGAGCGAGTGCCGGCGCCCGCTCGGGTGTAAACCGGTTTGAGCCAGCTCAGTGCGAGGCTTAAGTTAAGGGGTGCCTCAGCGGCAGCGATACGAAGACGCGGACGTTTAGCTATCTGTATAGTACTGTGTGTAGAAATAATGTAAGGAAAATTAAGGAGATTTCTTTTTTGTATATCCAACAGATCTTGTCAGGTAATTATCTATATCTACCTATACCTATTACCTTCACATTAGGTAAGAATTTTGAACTCTGTTAGGAACCTTTCCTTCTGCTCTGTTTTTTATTCTTGTGCAAAGGACTGTTCATAAAATGAAATCGCGCATGTGTGCGTCATTAGCGTCGGTATACTAATACGTGTGTATCCGTGCGCGCACTAGCTTCTTACTGCTCATCACAGTATCTGTCCCTTTCGCACACGATGTTGGATGAAATAGCATGCATTTTGACCACGCCCACCAACAAGTTGGAGCCATCGACTAGCGTCACCTTAAGAATAAAATATTATTCGGTGCCAGCACACCCCTTTTCTTTCCATTGAGACGCGTAAAGCTTCACACGATATTTGTGTATTGTTATGAAAATATTTACCCACAATTTCAGATTACAGGTCGTGTTCTCGTCTTTTCATAAGTTCAAATCCGGAAATACATTTTAGGTATGTATTTTAGTTACTTTAGGTTTGAAATGTGTAGGTAGGTACTTATCTGCAAATTCATACGAGTAAATGTGTTTAGTGTTCTTTTTCAGTCATAAACGTCGTTTTGCTATATTCGAAATCTTAAGAAACACACATAGATTACAGAGCCGGAGTCAGGGCAGGGCAACACAGGCTCTAGCCCCGGGCCTCCACAAAGGAGCCTCCACAGAGTGTTTTGTTTTTTTATATTAGTAAAAAATTCATTATTTGTGCCCATCAAAGAAAAAAGTTCATATTCACAAGGTACCTTCTTCAATTTTGTTCCAAAAAAAATTAGGGCCTCCATTTCATGGTTTCCACACCTTTAAATCCAATCCTGATAGTTTACCTACCGCCACTGACAAAACTGAGAGCATAACTAATACTATGAAATCTATTTACTTACAGATTAAGCGATTGGAATATTCTACAAAAACCTGCATTTTCTTTTCTTTCCTTCCTTACCAAATTAGAAAAATGTATTTAAAAAAAAGTACAGACCTACTATCACAGAACAACATATTAGACAATAAAAACATCCGAGAATAAAAAAATTGTTTCAAAACGTTGGAACAAGAAGTAATGCCCTTATTTTAATTAATTATCATACAAAAGAGGTTGGAAAAAAGAAGCAAGAAGCCTGGCCAGTTTTGATGAATGAATAATTTTACAAGCCATGCGCTATGAAAAAGAAAATAAAGAAAATATTTTTTTATGGCATTCAGATAATTTTTTGGGCCCAATGGCCTATATTTACGTTTTCGTAACTAAAAAGTTTGCATATCTATAATTAATTGGACGTAGTTAAACGAAAAGGATCCAATCCACAACATGGTCAAAAATGACTTAAGTGTAAAAAACTAATGCTAAAAACGATGCTATCGGCTATACCCAAAGTCTCAAATTCAGATAATTTATGTAAACAAAGGGGATAACATAACAAAAAAATATCTTCGTAATGGTAATTCACATAAAATGGCGAAAAAAGAGGTTTCTTTAAGTAATGATTTTAAGAAATAATAATTAATAAATAATCATACCGTAATTATTTTTATTTTTCAGTTTTAAACAAAGTTATTAAAAAAAGGAGATTTTCTGGTATAAAATATTTTATGATACTGGTAACAATGCAGGAGATTCAAACATTTTCAAATTTTTTACATCTTCTACAACACTAATATTACAATTCTCACTCATAGATTCATATTGTAAGTAGTAGTATCTAGCCACATTTTGGATGAAAATGGCTGTAAACTGTTTCAAGTGGAAATCGATTTTGGGAGGCCTACGCCTAGCACTGGACTTAAAAGGGCTGATTATGACGATCATACGCTGTGTCTCCGACATACTACACAAAACATGTTTGGCAACGGTATTTTGCTTGCAGAGTTCTTATAATTAATTCACTTTAATTTTAGCGATGACTATTTGCAACAAAAAAATATGATAAAATGTTTTGCACCACTGTCCTGTCATTTAGACAGTGACATTTCTTGACATAACTTTGTTTACATAAATTATCTGAATTAGAGACTTTGGGTATAGTAAAAAAGATCCAATCATAATACAACAGCTTATCATTTTGATCACCCTCAGAACCATCCCACATGCACGGAAATATAAAATATGTTATATGTATTTTCTAAACTTTAAACGTCAATATCTCTAAAAGGACTTTGTGTGGATTCGATCTTTTTCGTTTAATTACGTCCAATTGTTATAACCATTTCCTATCTGGGGTCCACTAGCGCCACTCCTTTAAAAAAAGATTATCTCGTGACTGAGAACGAATTATGGGTCTATATCAGCTGCCTCGGTAAGTGTGTCTAGAATTTTCTAATACCTTTTATAAAGTTTCATATTGAGACACGAAGCAACACAATACGATCTAGAGGAATGTGGCTGTTTTTCTTCAGATCGAATTTTCGAGAATTGTACGATCCATAATAAAATTGTAGGCGATATATCGACGGTGAAGTGCCAATAACTCCTAACTGACAAAGTCAAAAATGTACACAAACTGAATGAGGATGCATGCATGGCGGTAATGCCATAAAATAGGCACGTTGGTTTAGTTGGAGGTATTTCCACATATAGTTTAGCAACAAAAAATACACTTAAGAGATTTCACTAAAACCTGCGAATAACCCCTTTAAATTCAAAATGATAAACAAGTGAATTCTAGAAAAATGTAAGTTAGGAGGTATTGGCACTTCACCGTCGATATGGGCCTTACATGGCACCGTAATCGACAAACGTCGAGTCAAAAATCAAAATCAAAATATTTTATTTCACATAAACCTACATGGGCACTTATGAAACGTCAGAAGCTAGGTGCACGGTTCGAGTTAGTCGTTTCCTATGGAGAAGAGCCGGCAAGAAACTCCACGGTTACTCTTTTAAAAATAATTGGCTTTACAATATTATTAAATAAACAGTGATCATAGGTATGGGAGGACAGTGTAGGCCTTTCAACAATTACCAGGTACATAACAAAATAGAAAACCGCCAACAAATCTACACTCTACTAGGCCTAGTAGTCTTGCAGAGGATCACGGACGAACAGCTTTTTGCACTTCTATTTTATCGCCTCTTCGAGATAAACTGAGATACATAAAATAGTTCCCATTTCAGAACAAGACAATAGAAGGTATTAGAAAATTCTAGAAACAATATAATTTGACCTCCCATTACTAAACTTAAACCAACAAAAAAAATAACTTGAGACGTTTTCATCGACATAATACCTACTAGTGTTCCATTTCAGTTCAAGTATATGAGTATAGCCTGGCGAGTCTGCAAGGGCAAGACTCCGGCGTCGTGTGGGCGGCCCGGCGTCGGCACCGCGGCGCCTCAGCGTCGAGACACCCCGCCAAGCCTACAACTGTGTACTAAGGGGTGACTAAATTGATTTACCTACGTACGCGTCTCATAAGCTAGTAATCAGTCTTGAAGTGAATTGATATATGTGTAGATATCCTAAATTTGATGCATCATGTTCGGCCAAATTATTTTTAGTTCTTAGTAAATATTAATTATAGTTGGTACGTTAAAATTAGAGATGGACCTACTATGACCTTGGCCGACTGACCTTGGTTGCGAAAAGACCGACTAGCCGGTACATCTCTTGTGATAGGTACTTCAAAAATGAATAGTTGTGGAAAATGTTTTTGGTAATTTTCTAACGTTTTATAACAATTTCTTTCGGAAAAACGTACGTGGCACAGGTGCGTGGTCTAACTTAGCTTGTTATTTAGTTTGTTTTCACAAAAAAATGGAGATGAATAGGCCAAACTATGAATCAGTAAACCAAATTATCATGATGCAAATCAATCAGTTTTTGCACAGTACCTCAAGCAACGCAAAAAGTGTTACCTTTGTAGGTATTATTTTAATATCATACAAAAAGGTTGCAACAAATACTCGTAGGTAGTTTCACCAAGTCTGGCCGTTTTTTGTGGAAAATAATTTCGAAAGCTATTTGCTTCCACAAAAAAAGTTACATAAATTTATAAAAAATCGTTTGCTCCCACTTGTACCACCGAACAGTACCGCCGGTGGTACACAATTAGCTGTCAGTATACACAATTAGCTGACCCCCCCTTGCATAAATGGTTGATATTTTTTTGAATACGGATCGATAGAATTTTATAATTCTTAATTTAATTTAAATACCTAAGTATACGAAATCTACCCAAAACTAGAAAAAAAATTAAAATCGTACGATTTGTTAGTCAAAAAATCTCAACCATTTATGCAAGGGGGGGTCAGCTAATTGTGTATACTGACTGTACTAGTGGGAAATTTCGTGGTCACGCGGACATAAATGATAATCTACACAAATAAATAAAATTAAAGTGTCTGTTTGTAATGTCAAAATAACAACTTTATAACAAATGCGTATGAAAATATATACGGTACCTACCTACTTATAACAAAAAAAAAAAAACTTTTAAAATGTTTGTCTGTCTATTTGTTTTGGCTAATCTCTGAAACGGCTGGACTGATTTTGACGGGACTTTCACTGGCAGATAGCTGATGTTATTAGGAACTAACTGAGGCCTCTATTTTAGAAAAAGCAATGTCGGGCGATGTCGCGAGCAGCAGCTATCCCTAGTAGCAGTTTTGTTGGCGTTTGGCTGGGCCACATACCTCTGAAATTGGCCCAACTAAATGCCAACGGAAAATGCTACTAGGGATACTAGTAAATTTGAAATCGTATTGTTTAAACAGAGGTATCGTCAGGTTCGTTTTCTCGAAGTTTTTAACTCGTAGAATGTCACGTCATGTCAACAAGATATACCTATTATTTTGTACTTATATCTGTCAATCGTTAACGAGCAACGTAACAGCAATAATAAAATAATTGTCACTACTAGGCTGACGTTGGTTATTGTATATACTTCCACTACAAACATATTACCGCATTTACACATACGTGCTCGTGATTCGCCTCGCCATTCAATGAATTGTATGACGAGATATTCGTGTGGCTTTAGGCTACACGAGTGACCGTTTACATATTCGCGTCCATTCATTTCTACTTCAGCTGGACGAAATGGACGACGTGGTCATTCCAGCGGCTTTTGCATTGCATTTGCAAAGCCGTTATAATTATATACAGCTAGGCTGACATTGGTAAAGCTCCAAAAACGTATAACATAACTATTGATGGTCCAGTCCATTTTGTTATGTTGCTTGATAGGCCGTTTGCTACGAAATGAACTGGAAAGCGAGTGTGTAAACACTAGTTCGTCTCGCCGCTCTTTTCCCTTTGACTCGTGTTCAAGAAACCGCTCCCGACGCGAGCGTCACGAGCGGCGACGCCAAACACGTGGCAAATGACGAACCCCCGTTTACATATTCGTGCTCGTGCCTCGACTCTCATCGGCACTCGTCATTCTGACTCACACGAATGTGTAAATGCAGCATATGGCGAGGTTCTTCAAGTTAACCTCTAGGAAACGTAATTTTAATGCAATTTTATTTAGAAACAGTAATGATTAAACACGTGAAAAAATTATATGTTGCTTTTGAGACCTTTCTGTAGGTACGTCGGGTACTCGTTACATAATTGGATAAAGTTCGCTCGATAGAAAAAAAATTCAAACATACCCTTATTTTGTAGATTAAAATCATTTTATTTCAATATTATACCACATTAAAATCACATCAACATGAAAGTCTATGATGATGTAATGAACGTCGGGTTTAACATTGTTAATATCGTAAAACATGTAATTTTCAACCCAAAATTAACGAAATTCACGGCACAATTTACTCGCGCCCAGCCTCTAGAACCTCCACCTCTAGAACAAAAATGCACGCTCAAAGAAGCTCGCCTTAATAGGTATACAAAAACTTCGTTTTTTTAAGAAAATACTTCTTTCTTGACCTGACGATAATGCTCTATCTACACACTCGGACATTAAATGAGGTATTGTAAAAGTTTTGTGACCCGGAAAAACGGTTCGGTTATGAGAAATCCGGTCCTTTAGGAGCCTTACTTGAGACACGTAGCGGGCGTAGCGAAACGATGAGTCATCCATCATAGTGTCTACAGTGGAAGACGGGAGCGCTTGAAGCCACAACCCTGACTTCCATTCACCCACAGCCAGCAGACGGGCACGCGTGTTTACCAGAGTATTTCGTATAACACTGCAGAGCGGCACGTCCCACCGTCTCTGGGAGGACAGGCAAATCCGTATTGGGACAAGCCATTTTCCAAGCGTTCATCGTTCAAATACGGTACCTCAAAATCGACGAGTAAGAAAGATAAAATGTTCCTGGTTAATTTATCAGTACTGTGGACCGAGGAGATGAAGGCCGGTAAACTAATACTTGAAATTTTGTGGACGCCGAGACCATGGCCCTCAGGCGAATGGGAAGCGTGGCTTGCTGCCACGCTCGGTCGTCCAGGGCCACATTTAGGATCGAAGTTAACGTGTTCCTAATAAATTGGTCTACTTTTTCTAAAAATTGGGGCAGCTTCGGGCTTCCATATACGGCAGGAGCGAAGGTTATAGGTAAATTTTGCTCCAAAGCAACAGTATCGAATAAGTGTGAAGGCCGCATGAATTTTAATTTTAAATAGTCTTTCCTAGATATCATTACAATTTTGAATTTCAATGAACGTTGGACAGGATTCGTAAAAAATTGGGGAGCCTAAGAGGTGAAGAGAATTTCTTGCCGTAATTTAAATATTTGGTGATATTGTATTAAATTTTCCTATGGTAGTCTGTATGTCAGTGGTTTCGGGACTATAAATTTCACATTTTGAAAAGTTAAGGTCTAGCTAGGCCAACGGAAGTAAATTTTTCTTTTAAAAAAGCTTAATCTTTTAAGACTATGTCTGCATCACTTCCTAGGGTTCTGTCATCCAAATACCATACGTTGAATTCAAAATTTAGTTGTCGAATAATTGGATTTATTTCTAAATTAAAAATAACTGGCCCAAGAGGGTCACCCTATTGATATCCAAAGGCTGATTCCAAAAGGTAAATTACTTTATAAAGACAACCTTTTGAAAGAGGGGTGCCTGTAACATTTAAATGCATATGAAAGTAAATACGGTCTTAAATACAATATACAAACTAAAACTAAAATATTTATATTAAATACATACATAAAAAAGGGGAAGTGTTCATTGGGCATCAAAAAATTCGTCCGCAACGCTATCAGTGGGAAAAGTGCCCAAAAGGCTGGCAGCATTGCCACGTTGGATGGCAATGCTGATTCTTTGGCCTAAAAATAGGCCAGCCCTCTGGTCACGTGAAGAGTCGACTAACCGCTTCGCGATGTCCCGAAATACACAATGAGCACTCGAACCCCACGGAACTAATGTTTCAACCCCAAACGGCTCAAACATATAACTCCCTATAAGGTTGTTATATTTGTGCCGTTTGAGCTTTTGTACACCTGCAGTAGCCGCCCCAGCACAACCCGCCGTGCTAGGAATATAGTATGGCGCGAGAGTGTCGACACAGGTTGCATCCCATACCAAAGGCCTACCCAACTAAAGCAAGGCATTATGGTCATTCCATCTGGCCTCTTCCCATCGTCGCGTGCCAAGCCATTGGGTTCTAAAACAGCTGGCACCCCGGCGGTGACAAGAGCCCGACGGATGATGTCATTAATGCTGGCGTGCCGCAGGATAAGCCATGGTGTCCGAGGTTGTCGACTGCTTCACTGAACAGACAGCGACGTGGAACCCCGCAAGGAGCGTCCAGATGCAAACTTGTAGCGAGCCGGAAAATGGTGTCACTCAGCATAGTGCCTATGTTGGGTGACAGTAGCGCCTGAAGCCAGAGGCCTGACTCCCATTCTCTCACAGCCAGCAAGTGGGCACGCTCAGCAGTATTGGTGGATGTATTAATGAGGTTATTACGTAACAACCTGCAGAGCGGCTCATCTCACTGTCTCTGGGAAGATGGGTTTTCGGGCTGTACCGGACAAGCCACTTTCCAAGTATTCACCGCATTAGTCAAACACGGCACTTCAGAGTCAACCTGAGAAGAGGCTAAAATTCTGGTGGTTAACTTTTCGGTGCTGTGGACCGAGGACAGGAACGCATAAACTTACACTAGAAATTTTGCGGACGCCGAACCCACCAAACCGAATGGGTAGTGTGGCATGCAGCCAGGCGCGGTCTTCCAAGGCCACATTTAAAATGGATGTAAGAGTACTTCGAATATTTTGATCGATTTTGTCTAAATGGTGTGGCTTCTTCTATAGAGAAGAAGAGCAGAGTAAATACATACAATTTGGACCGAAACAGCAGTATCTGATAAGGGTGAATGCCGAATGTAAATTAATTTTAGAAAGTCTATCCGAAATATCATTAAAAAGTTTAATTTTTTCGTCAACGAAAGGTGAAAAACTGTTTTCTAAAATTGGGGAACCTAGGAGGTGCAGTGAACTTTTTCCCAAAACTTTGATATATATATTGAATTGAATTTCTGTAGTGGATTGTCTTGGGAAATAGAGGAGGCCTATGTCGCAAGACAGCCTGACCTGGTAGCCGATTAGTTTTAAGTTAATGTATTACTTGTTTATGTATTAAGAAGGTCAGAGCAAAATAAAGGCTATTTTTATTTATTTTATTTAGTGGATTGTCTGTTGGTATTGTCACAAAGGGAAAACGGATATAACGCGGACTACTGCAGAATGTAAAGGGGACGATAACCGACTTTTAATGATTTTATACTGAAGATCACGTCTAAACCGAGTAGTGTTAATGATTTGGAAAAAATATATATTAAAGAGTATTTTCTTAATATTGTATTAAGTGAATATTGTAGATTATGTTTATATTACATAGTGAAATTAAATGTCTAACGCGGATAAAAAACTGCGAATCACGCAAAATCTATCAAGCATATTTTTCTGAAACCTTCACCTTTTTAAAGATAATTTAATTATTTATTGATGTTTAGGTATACGTGTTTTTTTTAAATTCCTTTTGTTTTATGTATACTAAATTAATAATGAGTCTTATTTGGGACAGCGCTCCTGGATGGGCGAGTCCTATTCCTAGTCCGTAAAATTTCGGCCAACAACCCACCCCGTCGCATCGCATCGCCCGTCCGCGCAATTACTTCGTTTTTGCTTAGCGTTTTTTCCGACTTTTTGTCGTTTTGCTCGGCTCTTTAGGGGCGTAGCGTGATGTTAAATAGCGTATATACTTATTTTGTTGCGAAGTTATTTTAAAATTATGATATCTCCTAAGATGTTGATTGAAATCAAGTGATGTCAAGGACAATTTTGTTTACTTTTAAATACTTGTGATTAATAACTTATTTATTTAGATAAGGATTAATATTCTGTTGAAAAAACTCCTTCGCAAATAATGCATTAATTTCGAACAAATTTGATTACCATAAAAAAAGGTTAGAGTGAGTCAATCTTAAAAGATAGACATATGCTGTCGCGGACTTTTTTTTATAACTTTTATAGAGGAACATTTCCATCATACATGATATTTATGTAACTTAAACCGTTTACGCAGCGCACGCAAAGAGGGCTCTCAAAAAAGAATATTTTTTCCCGTTTTTGCAACATTTTTCATTTATGCTCCGCTCCTATTGGTCGTAGCGTGATGGTGTATAGCCTATAATATTCCTCGATAAATGGACTATCCAACACAAAAAGAACTCAATACCAACCAGTAGTTCCTGAGATTAGCGCGTTCAAACAAACAAAAAAACAAACTCTTCAGCTTTATAATATTAAAGTATAGATATAGATTGTAATTTTGAAATTGATGCGTTTGTTTTTATTTAGATTTGCACAGAGATAATTATTTTCGAGCCATTTTAACACTTGGTTTACTGTTTCATTAATGTTTTTTTCGTGAGTGGTTTCTGAACTACAATTTGTTACAATTACTGATACGTTGGCAGTATAAAGAATATGCACTGTTGTTGTAGGTGAATGTGATTTGAATCTATGGAAAAAATAAACCTGGAAAAAAGTGGTTGGTAATACCAATACTAATTGGTACCAATTGGGTACCATAAAATAACTTTTATACCAATAATCCGACTATTCTAGCCAACTGAAAACTTCAAAGCAATCCCACCTCGAAGCGACCTTAACCTTCGCTGACCCAATTCGTACTAGATTTTCTTGACTCGGGATTATTTAGCAAGCACTGTGGTATTCGGCAATATCAATTCAAATTATGATAAGTATTGGAAAATTATTCAATATCGATACGAGATTTTCACTTTGCATATCTCATATCCAATAAATATTGAATCTGTATCAATTTACTTTCAATAACATTATCCAATTCTGCTAGATACGCAGATCTAGAGTAAAACGAGTACGTGAACAAACGTCAAGTAATAAAGTTGAATGGGCGTCATCATAACAAACGTATACAAGAATGCACAAATATAATGCGCCTAGGGAAGCTAATTATAGATATCTACTGTATCAGTGCATTTGCGTAGCCGTGACGTTAGTAGATTACCAACACAAATCTTACAAATGGGTGTTTCCCGGCTTACCCGGAACAAATATCTCTAAGCTATACAAATATTTCCTTATTTTTTTCACATTTAACGGGTTCGATTCCCGGTTCAGACAGGCGATTATGTAAAATTCTTTGAATGCAGTTCGTATTGTTTTTAAAATAAAAATGAATTATTCATTCAGTAAATTTTTCTATCTACAGTATTTAAGGTACTTTCCCTTCGTGTGGCAAAATCGTGGGGCGCCCTGTATATAATCCTGCACATATACTGACGTTTAATTTTATTATAAAAAGATCGACGCGATAGCACGGTTACCTTTTATCTTTAAAAAATAAGTGATTCTGATCTCATCTTTCAACAGCATCTTTAACTAGAGAGCACTTCGGGAGACGAAAAGCGTCTGTAATTTAATTCTCTTGCTACTTCAGAGGGGAAAGTGTCACCTCTGTGGAGCCAAGTTTTAAGGTTTAATAATTATCCTTAGTTTTTTCGTGTTCTCCTGTCTACGAAGGCGGGCTGCCGAGTTGGTGACGCTGATGCTGAGTTGCTGTGCGCGCTCAACGATAGTTTTGCGTTTTTTTTTTTTACGATACAGCTTGAGCGATGTCTGCACAGTTTCCTTGCATACGAGGTAAATTCACACACCGTACTTCAAAAATATAGGTACAATGAAGGAGCGGAGGGAAAAAACTCATCTACAACCATTTCTCGCAGTTTATAATGTAGATTTCGATTAGGTACATCTGGTTATTCTACATACTTAGCGTTATTAAGCCAAAAAAAAAAATTCCTAGTGCAGTTTTTTGAAAGGTTTTTTTTTAAATTTATTATTTTATCTTCGACGTATAATGGAATGCTGTGCTAATCGTATTTTGCAGCACAAATTGGTTTGCGAAACCAGCCAGCGAAGAACCCAGCAATTTATGTTCGTACCGGGAACTTATATCTCCCCATTGCCAAATATTCCGAATAAATAACAGATAATTTCCTTGGAATATAGCCAGGAGGAAAATTTGAATCTAATAAAGCCCTTGGCAGTCCTAGCCAACGGCTTTATTAGATTCAAATTTTCCTCCTTTCCTATTCAACTTTTACATTCCTTTTTGTAATGGTATTGCATAATAATTTAATACCTTTAAATTTATAGTCGACTAGCTTTTGCCCGCAGCTCCGCACGCGTGGATGTCAGTTATCGCGCAAAAAAGTAGCCTATGCCCTTCTCCATATCCCAGGCTATATCTTTGCCAAATTTCATGACGATCGGTTCAGCGGTTTAGGCGTGAAAGCGTAACATAGAGACAGACAGACAGAAAGACAGAGTTACTTTCACATTTATAATATTAGTATGAATATGAACTAGCGATTGCCTGCGCCTGCACTCGCGGGGAGGTTGATTAAAAAAAGCCTATGAAAACCTACTTGCCAACTTTCATGGTTCAAACGCTGTCGAAGTCTACTAATCCTAAATAGATAAACAGGTATACCAATATTCATCTATACTAATATTATAAAGAGGTAAAATTTGTTTGTAAGTTTGTATGTAGGGGGGTAATCTCTGGAGCTACCAGGATTTAAAATTCTTTTTGTTTGTTAGCCCAGCTCTTGAGGAAGGTTATAGGCTATTTAACATCACGCTGTAACCCTGAGGAGCCGAGTAAAAAGAAAAAAGTCAGAAAAAACTGGCTGGCAGGATATTATTCGGGGAAACAAAAATTTAAATTAGCTTGTCGTCTTAAAATCAGAGAGCTTTGAACAATGAAATTTTCTGTCCTTATCTATATTTTATGATAATATCAAGAATAAATTTTTGATTAAGTTTAAATAATAGATAGATTAATTTTGATTTATCTCTTCATTGTGTTTATGCATCGCTGAGTGTTTTCTGAAAAATTATAATAACGAACTATATAGTAGACTAGCTTTTTCCCGCGGCTCCGCCCGCGTGGATGACAGTTATCGCGTAAAAAAGTAGCCTATGTCCTTCTCCATATCCAGGCTATATCTTTGCCAAATTTCATGACGATCGGTTCAGCGGTTTAGGCGTGAAAGCGTAACATACAGACAGACAGACAGAGTTACTTTCACATTTATAATATTAGTATGAATATGAACTAGCGATTGCCTGCGCCTTCACTCGCGGGGAGGTTGATTAAAAAAAGCCTATGAAAACCTACTTGCCAACTTTCATGGTTCAAACGCTGTCGAAGTCTACTAATCCTAAATAGATAAACAGGTATACCAATATTCATCTATACTAATATTATAAAGAGGTAAAATTTGTTTGTAAGTTTGTATGTATGGGGTAATCTCTGGAGCTACCAGGATTTAAAATTCTTTTTGTTTGTTAGCCCAACTCTTGAGGAAGGTTATAGGCTATTTAACATCACGCTGTAACCCTGAGGAGCCGAGTAAAAAGAAAAAAGTCAGAAAAAACTGGCTGGCAGGCTATTGGTCGGGGAAACAAGAAATTTAAATTAGCTTGTCGTCTTAAAATCAGAGAGCTTTGAACAATGAAATTTTCTGTCCTTATCTATATTTTATGATAATATCAAGAATAAATTTTGGATTAAGTTTAGATAATAGATAGATTAATTTTGATTTATCTCTTCATTGTGTTTATGCATCGCTGAGTGTTTTCTGAAAAATTATAATAACGAACTATATAGTAGACTAGCTTTTTCCCGCGGCTCCGCCCGCGTGGATGTCGGTTATCGCGTAAAAAAGTAGCCTATGTCCTTCTCCATATCCCATGCTATATTTCTGCCAAATTTCATGACGATCGGTTCAGCGGTTTAGGCGTGAAAACGTAACATACAGACAGACAGACAGACAGATAGACAGACAGACAGAGTTACTTTCACATTTATAATATTAGTATGGATAAGTAATAACATTTTCTAAAACAATGTAGGTGCAATGTATGTAGGTAGGTAAGTAGATTAACAAACATAGGTATTCGTTAGCTATCGGCTAACAATTAGCTACGGCCTACGCCGTATTAAGAACTCTTTTCTGAAGCCTGCTTAAGAGAGCTGCATTCTTTTATGCACTATTTGTGGGATGGTTGACTACTCGTAGTACAAAATAACCAACAGCTGGGCAGTCGAAAACCTTGATGAGAAATGAAAAATCCAAAAACAGTGCTTTAAAATGAAATTTAAAGCACTGTTTTTGGAAAATAAACATTATGATCTAATTTGCTTCGTGGTACCTACCAATTGAACGAAACGTTTTTAGAATATCGTAATTCAAAACCATGATGAGCCTTATACTTAGATTTATATTTACATACAAAGGTTATAGTAGGAATAATACAGGAATGCACATATACTTAGCGACCAATCGCATCGAGACGACTCCGATTACTTCAAAAAGCAATATTACTCCCATCAAAAGTGTATATTGTAAAAACAATGCTTAGAATGGTTTTTAAAGCAATAATATTTTGTTTTTGACCAACTTGCTCTGTCCAGTTTTTTTTTTTCTTTAGTTATAATGAAATTATCCTTTAATGAAACCGAACCGAACGGCATTTAAAAAACCGGCCAAGTGCGTGTCGAACCACGCACAATGAAGGGTTTCGTAGTTGGGACGAATTTATCCTGAGATCAAACTTAACATTGTAGTTGAAATACATGTTCTACCATACATTCTAATTAGAGTCCGACCGAAACAGTTTCGGCTGAAACCGAAGCCGAAACCGAACCTTTTATGAACATGATTAAAACGTTGAATAAAAATGTCACTGGTCCGTTCATTCCAGATATTTGATTAATGAAACATCTAGCCGGTCTAATATTACAGGTTTCTATGTTCAACTTTTATCGAATTGAAATTTCAATATTGTTATAGTGACACTGGGTCAAAATGTAACTACCCTAAAAAAATTAAAATTAAAAATGTTACATTAACACTAATTACCTATTATATCACATACACGCAACTAAGACGAATTCTAAAGTCGTTTAATGAAATAAGTAAACTTCCGCACTTATATCCTAAATAACCAATATTTATCTGTTTGTAAATTATGAAAATAAGCGTTAAGAATGAACTATGAGATGTTGAATTCATAACCAAAACAAAATAAAATACTTAATTAAATTACTTACCATTATTCGGGGAATAAACACAAGCGTCACTACACGAGCAAAGAGCACTGATTCAGTGGCCGACGGAGTTAGGCGAGCGACGCCTATTACCAGCCGTGCCGAGCGCACCCGACGTTAACCAAAAGCGACCCGAAAATACAATGTTGTAAATTTCGGCGCGGCCGAAAGGTTCGGTTGTTTTTTGGCCGAAACCGAACCTCTGGGCGAAACAAGTTTTTTGGGCCGGAACTGGCCGAAACCGAAACCGAACCTTCGGTCGGACACTAATTCTAACTGAAAATGTAAGTCTGTACGCACAATATTGAGAGATTTATCATGTTATATTAAGACCATGTAATCTATGGGCCTTACAAACACACACGGAATAAAGTTATGCTAGGTATAAACGTTATTTCACCCGAGGTAAAGACTCTGCTTTTCATTTCGAATATGAGGAAAGTACATAAAAACCTGATTAGTTAAACAAATATATATCTGAATTTGATGAACTCATTGTATACAATATCTCTATGTAAATAATTAGCACTCGACAAAACAACTGAAGATCGAATTGCCGCATTCCCGCCTTTTTTTATGTTTCTTTTTCTGTGGTACTCGTATTCTACCAGCCAGTATTTTTTATGATTGATGATGGTAAATATTTAGCTCAAATCTTTGCCTATGCCTTTGAGCCTTTTGGCCCCGTACAGGATTTTGTTTTCATTTTACTTTTGTTTTTATTTTTTATTTTCTATTAATGTGAACTTCCTGTATGAGTCCCAATAAATACTTTTTCTTTCTTTTTTTCTTTCAGTCATAAGGACTGCCGACTTGCCGTTTTGTGAAAACACAAAACTTTGGAATAGGTAACTGTCCTTTTATCCATATAGCTCATGTAAAGCTTTAATTTGCGTGCGATTAGGTGCGATTAATTTGACAGAACTTAACTAAAATTTTTCTTCTGTCCTTTTCTTAATGAAATAGGAAGAAAAAGATGCACTGAACTTAAATTTAGTTTAGTTTGTCAACAAAAGAATCGGCACCAGTTCCTACCATCTTACTGCTGTCAAACTAAAATATAATTTAGTTGTGTCACTTCTAAGTCAATTTCAGAATAGAAAATCCTCGTTTGACAGGAATAAACTAAATTTTGGTGATTTTTAGTCTAGTTTAGAGAATTTTGTGACAAGAGAATCGGCACCATTATCATGTTTATTTAGTTGTTATTATTGTTGTTGGTATTAATAGTTGAGTTTTGGGTCCCCAGTGTGTGTCGCCTGATATAACACTCTCGCAAGCCTAGAAGATGGTTTGCGAGAGCTTTATCTTATGGAGGGTATCCTTCTTCACAAAATATAACGCTCTGTGCACGCATAACCAAAAACGCGAAATATGGCGCCTCCACCATTTTTATAAGGACTCCAGAGTGCTATTCTGTAAAAATCTCACGGTGAAAATTTTGGTGAAGTGAGCTTAAAGTGAGCTATAACTCCACCTGATGCTTGGCATTGACACTATTGACAGCTCATTTCACGCTCACTTCACTTATTTTTTCACGGTGAGATAGTTACATAATAGCGCTGCTCGTCATAAATAATAGGTTGGGGAAAAAGTTTCTTTGCATTTTTTAAGAAAATTCAAAACATTTTTTAATATAGTTTATTTACAGTTAACTATAGTATGTAGGTATCATTTTGTTCGATAACTTTTTGGCATCTTGTAGGTAGGGACATGAACCCATTGCTATAGAAATTTTGGGACTTCTGATCAAAATACCGCGACAACTGATTTTGGCATTCCTCTCGTGATGTTAACCTGACACTGCCTAAAGAATTCTGAAGAGACTGAAACAGGTGGAAATCTGAAGGTACAAGGTCAGGACTATACGGCGGATGCATTAACACCTCCCAGCCAAATTCTCTTAATTTTTGCTGAGTAGCTAAAGATGTGTGAGGTCTAGCGTTATCATGATGAAAAACCACATCCCTTCTGTTGATTAATTCCGGCCGCTTTCTCTCAACTTCTTGCTTTAATCTCATCAGTTGTTCACAGTAGAGTTCAGAATCGATGGTCCTGCCTGGTGGTAACAGCTCATAATGAATAATGCCCTTCCAATCCCACCACACACACAGCATCACCTTGTTGCGAGTTAACCCGGGTTTCGCCACAGTCTGTGAAGCCTGACCGGCCTTTGACCACGACCTTTTTCGCTTCTTCAAAAATGGTTCGGTTTCATTACGTCGCAATAAAGAACCACAAATGAGTACACGGTTCATTAGGTTTCTTTCAGTGAGCTCGTGAGGTACCCAAATATCGAGCTTTTTTGTGTACCCAGTTTTTTTCAAATGTGCCAAAACTGTTTTGTTGTCAATTCCCAGTTCTTCAGCTACGTCGTAACTTTTTCAAAAATGGCATCCATCTTATCCGTAATAGGGCGACCAGAGCGACGTGTATCTTTGACCTCAAAATTTCCGGATTGAAAACGCTTAAACCAAATTTATGCTACTCTCACAGATACTGCACTAGGTCCATAAACATCGCAAATTTTTTTCGCGGCTTGAGTTGCATTTTTACCTTTTTTGTAGTAAAATTTTAAAATGTATCGAATTTCTTCATTAGATTCACTCATCTTGACAGTACGTAAAACAAATGAAAATCACACATTTTCCTAATTTGAATTTGGAATTATGTACTTTAAAATTTAAACTTTCAATTATACCAAAACCAGCCAGATACAAATAGTATAGCCAAAGAGATTTTATTACAAGTTCATACATACTATAATGCGAAAAGACTTTTTCCCCAACCTAATATACCGGGTCGGATCTATAAAAGTCTTGTTTAGAATTAAACTGGTAATTATTTAAATAATCAAAATAAAAAGTCATTATTCAAATTAGGCTGAGAATCAGCACTTTTCGAACGTCAAAATTACATAAGATAGTACCCCAAAACTCGCACCCTTCACCACTTCCTATTTCTTTGGCTGGGAAGAAGTGACGCAACATACTCCCCAGCAGCACAGTAGAGCAATTCTGTACAAATCTCACGGTGAAAACTTAGGTGAAGTGAGCTTTAAGTGACGTGTATTTCCACCTGATGCTTGAGATTGACACTGTTGATAGCTCACTTCACATAAATTTTCACGGTGAGATGGTTACAGAATAGCACTGCAGCTGTCTGAATGAAATCATTTTACATTTTGTATGATGACATCCACTTGTCAGCTCTTATAAGCTAACCCTCTCATATTTTTCTGCATCTCATAATCGTGTAGCTTTATCTTATAATTATTCGAAAAGGTTACATGTTAAAACCATGCAGGTTAAGAATCTCTACAGTACCTGAAAACGAGTAAAAGGGAAAATGACGGAAACTACACCATGTGGGAGTCTATTTAGTAGACTCAGCAAGGCTTCTCTTTTTTATTTCCAACCTAAGAATATTAGTCACATTGTTCCAGAAAGAAAGTACCTATAGGCACGTTAAGAATGAATATCTATCCACACACAATGGTGCCGATTCGCTTGTTCACAAACTAAACTAAATTTAAGTTCAGTGCAACTTTTTTTTTCTATTTCATTAAGAAAAGGACAGAACATAAATTTTAGTTTATTTAGTCCTGTCAAATTAATCAGCGCTTGACGTAAATTGACTTAATTTTAGTAGGCATGTTTTTAATCACGTCTAAACTTGTATGGAGTAGTGACAGACGCTGATTAATTTGACAGGACTAAACTAAAATGTATCTTCTGCCCTTTTCTTAATGAAATATAAAGAAAAAGATGCACTGAACTTAAATTTAGTTTAGTTTGTGAACAAGGTAATCGGCACCATTACCTACTATATCCATACGACGCGACGTACTATCACGGACATCCGAATTGGACCACCATAAGGACTATTCTTGCTTGTAGCGCTCGGCCGCTACAGTAACGCTTACCTAAGCTCATCAACTAATACCATCGCAGCATCAGATTTTTGCTTATGATTATGATTTTTTGCTTATGCCCTTGATTATGTAAAGGAAAAAAAAAGACCTAAAAAACCAGCCGTGGTGGTCAGACATCTGTGATCGTTGTAACAGAGCCTAAAAAATGTATTTATAAAAAGTGTTTTTTTTTTTTGTTGTCGCAAAAATGGGCGGTAAACAGATGCGGACTTCCTTGAGCATGGAATTTAGTTTTGAAAGTGTGCCGATTCGGATGTCCCTGATAGTACGAGTACCAGCAACATAACAGTCGTAAAACTAAGGTTCTAAGCTAACGTTCCACTGAGAAATTGAATGAACGATAGCAACAGTCACTAGGCAGATGGCCGTCATCGTAGGATTCGTAACGGTCGGTGAAGTTGCGGAGGGTCGCCTGCGCACGGCGTGGCTAGGCCAGGCCAGGTAGAGGCACGTGTTCGCTGGGTGGCCGGGTTTCTCACGCCTACGGCCCTTCTTAAGCAAACGTAAAGATATTGATTGACGTCGCTATGCTGATAAAGTTTAGTTCTTGGCAGCGCGATTCTTAGAAGTACTACTACTTGGTAGTCTATTCTATTCTATTTTTTATTATGACAAGCAAAGTCGATGTCGACGATTCAGCCAATGTCTAAAGTGAATTGGAAAAGCAAGTGGATGGTGGAGCTTTTAGATTCGTGTCTTGAATGTGTTAGGTAATTTGACGTTTAAGAAGATTTATGTACAACATGTTTATGTTTCCTTCCGTTATTTACATGTGAGTTTGTTTATAAGATCGCAGAAACCGGCGGACAGCGACTGATGGCCGGTGCGCCTGTGCCGGCCGCGTGCCGGGAGCGGGCGGCGCGCGCCGCTGACAGCGCATGCGCGCCAGCCGCCACATGCACGCTGCAGTCGCGGCCACGCGCGCCGCAGACCACACGCACCTATGTATAATACAGTACAATAAATAACATAACATCCATCTAATAAAATTACGTTCCAGCTAAAAGTGTTCACACAAAATACATCTAAATAATTAAAAAAATTGATTTGCTAAAGTGCATCATAATATTAGCTGTAAAAATGTGCAAAAATGTTGCAATGGTGCCCATGAAAAAGAGCGTAGACTCAGGTGAGTGTGATAAGAGATTTCACTTAGATTTACACATTGTTATCGATTGCTGTAATATTAATTAAGTTTATGGGATTAATATCGTTTTATCTTTTAGTTATATACAGAATATCAGTTTTATGTTTTAGTTGTTATCTTGTAAATATCGTTTGCGGTAGTTTCGTTTGTATATTAAACTTAAATACCATTACCTAGGTATTTTCTTACAAGTAGGTTCGCACTTGTTGCGTTAAACAGTAGATACTGAGATAAGCAACCTTTTTATTTTGTTACAATGTCGAAAATCAGGAATGTATTGTCAAGGCTCACGCAGACTGGTGCAATATCGCAGACGCGACAGGCAGCGCGACCCTTGTCGCGCCCGCGATTTCGCGCCAGTGTGTGGGAGCCTTTACATGTATTGTTCTTATACGCGTTTACATTTTATTTCGGTTAAAATGTAAGCGATATTGTTTTTAATTTATTATTTTTAAGTTGCTCTCGCATTAACGATTCTTTCCTTCGTGTTCATACGCGGTAATGATAAATTTAAACTTTCATCATTATAGGTCAACGGATAGTTTCGCGGGCTGGCCAATTGTCTTTAATTAGGAACCCATTTGTTTGTATTAAGTGTCATGTGCGACTATTAATCGTCACGTCGATAGTTGAGAGGCGCTGGCATTGATCCGCCGTGATTGTCGACGCTAGAGAAGAGTGGCGCGGAACAAGCACTTATCGGTCGAATTAATTCTAATGGAGATCGTGTGAGGACGGTGTTATTACTAATATCTCGGCTGCGCTCCCGGCCGCCACTCGCCGGCTCCGCGCGACTCCGCAGTGCTAGCCCGAACATGCGCACAGCCGCACATATCAATGCACTGTTTCCTTTTAAAAACATCGCGATATACGAATCGGACACATTCCTCAGCATTCAAAAACAAAGTAATGCGAACTCCTTGTAAACGTTTTTAATAGTGTGGTATTTTGATACGCCGACGACGTTGTATTGTAACTGATTACTAAGACTTGATCACGAACATTTCCAGAAATATGAAGTTACCGAAATTGGATCTGTGTAAGTCTAAATTACGACTTGTATTACGCTAGAATACTATATTTTCGTACCGTATATCAATACATTTTATGATTCATGCACGTGTAATGTAATTGCACTTTTACGCACTATTTAAATGAACAAGAATAATAAAAACATTTCATGAACATACACAAGTACCGTCATGTCACTAGTACTTGTACCTACATGATTTGTTTTTTATTTCCTTTAACTTCTTTACGGCTATCTTTGAATTTCCTGTAAGCTTTAGGAAAAACTGAAACGTATATAACAAGCGTGTTATCGTTTCGTCGTAAACCGCAACATTCTGGTTAAAACGTTATGATAATAATCATAACAGTTAATGCAAGGTTAACTAAGTCGACATAAACATCCATGTCTAAAATGTTCGTAGTGTTCCACAGTGTACCTGACATCAGGGGGCCAAGTCTACTAATGTACAAACGTTGCAATGGTCTCTTCATTGTGAGTTTTTGACAGATTTGCCATACAAACACTGTCAAATACTCACAATGGCGAGACCATTCTGACACTATTGTAATAGCAGACTTGAGGCCCAGTTCACATCACACATGACACTGTATCTCAAAAGTTCTTTGTTAAACGTTGTACGTTTCAAGTAATTGTTTGTTCTTAGAACTTTGTAAAACAACACACATCTCATCAATGAAATAAAAAAATTACAGGATATTCAGTAGATCATATTAGCGGATTATCTCATTGCAGCTGCTTAGGTGTTCCTACGCACAGATCTGTCTGTCAAACAGACTGTAGGTACTTACCTACATAGATAAATAAATAACTGTGAAAAAAAAACTACATTTCATCTTTTTAGGGTTCCGTACCCAAAGGGTAAAACGGGACCCTTTTACTAAGACTCCGCTGTCCGTCCTTCTGTGACCAGGCTGTATCTCAAGAACCGTGATAGTTAGACAGTTGACATTTTCACATATATTATGATGTATTTCTGTTGCCGCTATAACAATAAATACTAAAAAACAATAAAATAAATATTTAAGGGGAGCCTTCGTTATTAAAATCCATGTAAAAATCCCTTTTAAAGTTTTGTCTCGATTCACCCGTGCATCCCTATTCACCCCGTTTTACGGTACTCGTACAAGAAAACTCTAAAAATTCCATGACCAAGTAAAGAAGTTCTTGTCAAGCTTAGCTAATATTTGAATTCTAGTTAATTACCAGACCTTAAAGACATAGGGCCTTACAAATAAATACGAAATAAAGTTATGCTAGGAATAACTTTATTCCGCGTTTATTTGTAAGGCCCTAAATATCAAAACAAAAAACTCTCGTTTGTGATCATTTTTGCTGTGAGAAAATAAATACCCTCCGTTATGAGAAAACGGAGGCTTATGTCGGAGTCCGACTAAAACCCCAGGGTTTCTTCTACTACCATGAGTCGACACCCCCAACTAGTATCAGCCCGCCATGCCTAGCGGAGCCTACTCGTTTGTGATCCCTAAAGCGAGAGCTTTGAAAGCAGGGCTGCCAGACTTTGGGCCCAAGTCTGCTATTTTTATAAATTCGTCACTCCAACACGATCCCATTATCATTTTGCTAAAAGTTCGTAATCTGCTAAATTCATAATGGTCGGTCAATGGTCTCGTAATAGAATTGTATTACAATGGCATTTTGAACATTTATTCATGCCAGATTTCATTTACATATATTTTTACATATTATTTATTAGTGTTATAAGCAATCTGAAGTAGTAGGAAGTTGGAAGTTTAGTAGGAAGTTTCATTTGTCATTATGTACGAGATTACCAATTCTTTCAATGGAGTGTCAGTGGCTGACCATTGGAAAGTCATAATGACGCCATTATATTAGTAGATTACCAAACTTGTCAAAATCAACAATTATGAAATCAATGATAGACCATTCTGACACTATTGTAATAGCAGACTTGAGGCCCTGATATAGCGCGATCGTACGACCTGAGGGCCAAGTCTATTGATGAACAAACGTTGCAATGGTCTCTTCATTGTGAGTTTTTGACAGATTTTCCATACAAACACTGTCAAATACTCACAATGGCGAGCCCATTGCAACGTTTGTAAATGAGTAAATCGTATTCTGCCGAAAATCGAAATAAAAAGAACGTACGTAAAATAATATAAAAAAAATACGAATTGAAATTAAAACAAAATGTGTAATCTTTAATGGTACTCTGCGACGTGAACATTTATGATAAATAATATAATTATGCAAATTTACATAAAAATAAGTACGAAACTATTATGATAAACTACTTATTTTTATATGTCATCATATTTTATTAAAATTTTGTAATTACCGGTATTTAATTAGATACTTTTTAACGTTAAAATATACGGTTAAACAGTCGTTAATCATTATTTGACTTTAAGCAACGGTAAACGGCCTAAATTCGGTACCTATACATTATGTATTTTACTAGAACTATAAACTGTCTTATTACGAATCAAGGCTTATTTCAGACCAAGGTTTAAACCATGGAGCCATTTAAGATTTCTGAACTTTATTACGATGCTTTATTATGTACCGTGTGGTGCCGGACGTAAAGAATAGCACTACTCCATTTCCTCCCGTGGGTGTCGTAAAAGGCGACTAAGGGATTTACTAGAGAATGGGCAGCAGCGTTCTCTATTTTTAACACCATACTGCGATCGCCAACCCGCCTGCCAAGCGTGGCGATTATGGCAAACCCCCCCAATTGGGGGAGGCTTATGTCCAGCAGTGGACCTCTTTCGGCTGAAATGATGATGAATGATTACGATGCCGGCAATGCAACTTAGTACCGGACTAAGTTGTCAGTTTTGGGTACATAAAGAACTGTATTTCAATTACAGTTAGGTTCTGATTCTAACCGTAACTATGCCAAAAGAAAAACCAATCAACATGAATGTGATTGATAAACACTGTGTCCGTATGGACACAGCCATGAGCCATGATTGAGGAGCGATGTCTGATATATTGGTAAAAAACTCTACTACTAAATGCTACACGCGTGTAATCCAACAGTGTACATAATCTATCATCATCATCATTTCAGCCGATAGACGTCCACTGCTGGACAAAGGCCACCCCCCGCCACGCTTGACAAGCGGGTTGGCGATCGCAGTATGGTGTTAAAAGAGCATAGAGAACACTGCTGCCCATTGTCTAAGTTTCTGAAGTTCTCAGATAAGTCGCCTAATTTACGACACTCATCGGTGGAAATAGGGTCATGCTATTCTTTACGTCCGGCACCCCACATAATCTATACAAAATTGAAAATGTCTGTTTTATGTCATAATAACAGCTTTTTACTAAATGCATATGAAAGTAAAATATTTATTTTTAATTTTATTTTTGTGTCTCTGTCTGTGTGTTTGTTTCGACCGATTTTAACGGGACTTTCAATGGCATGTAGCTGATGTTATAAGTAGTAACGTTAGCTACTTTTATTTTAGAAAAAGCCACGTGGTTGAAGCCGCGTCGCTAGTCATTAGTATTTCAGTAGATACTAGCAGCCCGTCCCGGCTTCGCACGGGGTAGACAATACGAAAGACATTTTAAGACTCATTTTTCTACACCTTCGGATACATTGTTCAAATTTTACCAAGGATCCCTAATTTTTTTCAAAATGAAATGTAGCCTATGTCAAATTGGAAGAATGTAGCATTCTATTGGTGAAAGAATTTTTTAAATCGGCCCAGTACTTTTTGAGCCTATTCATTACAAACATACAAACATACAAAAATAGGTACAAATCTTTCCTCTTTATAATATTAGTGTAGATAAATTATTTAAAAGTTCCTTAACAATTTGGTGGATATAATTCTATAGGATGACAGTAAATAACTCGAACTATATTCATTACTTTGTTAAGGCGAGGTTCTTCGAGCGTGCATTTTTGTTCTAGAGGTGGCAGCTGGGCGCGAGTAAATTGTGCCGTGAATTTCGTTAATTATGGGTTGAAAATTATATGTTTTACGATATTAACAATGTTAAACCCAACGGATATTACATCATCATAGACGTTTATTTTGATGTGATTTTCAATACATAATGTGGTATAATATTGAAATAAAATGATTTTTATCTACAAAATAAGAGTATATTTGGATTTTTTTTCTATCAAGCGAACTTTATCCAATTATGTAACGAGTACCCGACGTACCTACAGAAGGGTCTCAAAAGCAACATATAATTTTTTCACGTGTTTAATCATTATCGTTTCTAAATAAAATGACACTAAAATTACATTTCCTAGAGGTTAACTTGAAGAATCTCGCCTTAAACATATAGTTTGGGTTACACATAAATCATTCTTCATCAATCAGTACCTACATAATGTACATTCAAAGAATATTCGGGGTCAAATTAAATTAGCTAGCGAAACTCCGTAGACGTGATGGGAATCGATATCTAAATATGATAAAACAATAAGGAAATTAATTTGATGATTTTTTTTTTTATTTCAATCATTTATAGGCATCTATATGAATAGTTTTTTTTTAATGTATTGTCCGTATGGACACAGCCATGAGCCATGATTGAGGAGCCATGTCTGATATATTGGTAAAAAACTCTACTACTAAATGCTACACGCGTGTAATCCAACAGTGTACATAATGTATCATCATCATCATTTCAGCCGATAGACGTCCACTGCTGGACAAAGGCCACCCCCCGCCACGCTTGACAAGCGGATTGGCGATCGCAGTATGGTGTTAAAAGAGCATAGAGAACACTGCTGCCCATTGTCTAAGTTTCTGAAGTTCTCAGATAAGTCGCCTAATTTACGACACTCATCGGTGGAAATAGGGTCATGCTATTCTTTACGTCCGGCACCCCACATAATCTATACAAAATTGAAAATGTCTGTTTTATGTCATAATAACAGCTTTTTACTAAATGCATATGAAAGTAAAATATTTATTTTTAATTTTATTTTTGTGTCTCTGTCTGTGTGTTTGTTTCGACCGATTTTAACGGGACTTTCAATGGCATGTAGCTGATGTTATAAGTAGTAACGTTAGCTACTTTTATTTTAGAAAAAGCCACGTGGTTGAAGCCGCGTCGCTAGTCATTAGTATTTCAGTAGATATAAATTATTTAAAAGTTCCTTAACAATTTGGTGGATATAATTCTATAGGATGACAGTAAATAACTCGAACTATATTCATTACTTTGTTAAGGCGAGGTTCTTCGAGCGTGCATTTTTGTTCTAGAGGTGGCAGCTGGGCGCGAGTAAATTGTGCCGTGAATTTAGTTAATTATGGGTTGAAAATTATATGTTTTACGATATTAACAATGTTAAACCCAACGGATATTACATCATCATAGACGTTTATTTTGATGTGTTTTTCAATACATAATGTGGTATAATATTGAAATAAAATGATTTTAATCTACAAAATAAGGGTATGTTTGGATTTTTTTTCTAATGAGCGAACTTTATCCAGTTATGTAACGAGTACCCGACATACCTACAGAAGGGTCTCAAAAACAACATATAATTTTTTCACGTGATTAATCATTACCGTTTCTAAATAAAATGACACTAAAATTACATTTCCTAGAGGTTAACTTGAAGAATCTCGCCTTAAACATATAGTTTGAGTTACACATAAATCATTCTTCATCAATCAGTACCTACATAATGTACATTCAAAGAATATACGGGGTCAAATTAAAATAGCTAGCGAAACTCCGTAGACGTGATGGGAATCGATATCTAAATATGATAAAACAATAAGGAAATTAATTTGATGATGTTTTTTTTTTTTATTTCTATCATTTATAGGCATCTATATGAATAGTTTAAAAAAATGTATTTTTCTTTCTCTTCTTAACACGTTGTCTACATCTCTGTTTCTACTTTCCCATCGCAGGTTTGCTGGAAAAGATTTCTTTATAAATAAGCATCATCTTTGTACGTATTTTTCTGTTCCTTTCTTTTTGAATGTTTATAAATAAATAGGCGCGACTTGGGAGTAAAACCGACTCGTATACCGGGACGGCAAACGGCATGACGCTCCCTTATGCCGTGATACCCTAAGGTCTTTACTAAAAATATTAATTTGTATTGTATTTATATTCTGTATATATCGCGCTGCATCAATGGTGGCACGAGTCATGGCCAGCCCCAACAGGGTTCTGAAAATGATAGCGGACAGAGTGGACTGTCCTTACATAGTTCACTGTTGTCAGTTACATGTGTCACCGTATTGTGTTCTTTACTAACATGTAGTTGTAAGAACATTGTTACTAACCCTTTATGAGTCTTGGCTCGAAATAAAGTTTTTATTATTATTATTATAATAATAATAATAAGAAAAACATATAATAAACTTAACTCTCTTTTAAATATATTCCCAAAAATCACGCATGAATGTAAATCTATTATCCAAAAATATCTCCTGAATTTAAATTACTATGATGCGGAATCCTTACTTATAATTTCTAAATAACTTCTCTGTTCTGTCTGTAGTAAATCAAGAGCAGTCAAAGCTCACTCATCTATAACCACGCTTACATATATGCATACTCCCGCAATCACAGGTGCGCGCAGCCGTACTCTCACTCATCACACACACAACACATACACGCAAGCACCCTAACACACACTCACAACATACACACGCACTCACACAAACACACATAATATATAATTATTAATTAACTACACCTCCAGTTGAAAATTGTACCAACTTACTCGCCGCGGGAGGAAGACCAGGGCCTCAACTCTGCTATTACATACAATAGTGTCAGAATGGTCTCGCTATTGTGAGTATTTGACAGTGTTTGTATGGCAAATCTGTCAAAAACTCACAATGAAGAGACCATTCTGACACTATTGTAATAGCAGACTTGAGGCCCTGGAGTCCTGAAATACAGGGCTGCCCTAGTTTAGGCTCCAGTCCACTCCATTTATTTTGACAACGTATACTGTGTTTTCATAAGTGTGGAAAATAAATGAATTTTTTATATAATTTTTTCTGCTTATTTATTTATTGGTTTTAGTTCTTTCAATAACCATAAATTTCGATGTTTCACATCTGCGCGGTGGGTCTCGTGACGGCCATCTTTTTTTTTGTGTCATCATTTCATCAATCATTGTTATGACGTCACTTAAATATCAGTTAAAATATCCGGTTTTTTTTTTTTTTTTTAATTTTATATGGATATCTCAAAACGATAAAACAGATTTTATCAACTAAACTTCAAGTAAAACCTACCAACGGTCTTTGAGCCCAAAAAAAACATCTAATTATTATTTTTATTAATTTGTCGTGTTTAGATATCGATACCCATCAAGGATCTGCGGAGTTTCGCTAGCTTATTTAATTTGACCCTGTAGTGTGAGTTACTACTGTTACGACATCGTAAAATGAATAGCATCTAAAACGTAAAGGCCTTCCGATAATAGTTATTTGTGCAGTTACAGTATGTATTTCATAAAACAATACATAATTTATTATGATGTCATAAACTCACGCTTTATTCCCGAGTTGATAGATAGAAACCACTGAATACCACGTGCTACGATATAACATTATGTAAAATATTTCTCATATAATTATGTAACCATACTAGAGACTAAAATCTCGGATTTTTGCTTATGATTCATCGTTGGAGATGGATTGGGTCGTTAAATACTTAAAAGGAAAACCACATTTCTTCAAAGACTAGGTACCTTAATATTTTGTATAGTTTTATACCCTTAAACATGCTGCTGAACAAATGGCCATCCTCAGAGTTTATGTTATCTTTTATGACGACCGCTTTAAGAGAAGGAGTGGCGTAAAACCAACATTGAGTCAAAATTCAGTAGAAACTGAACAAAACATCCGATCTATTGTTATGTGCCTCGTCTCCGGGGCGTTTAGACAGACATTTACGATATCGAACAAATCGACCAATTGTTATAATGGCCAATAAATAAATCAGCAAAACAAACTCTTTTTCAATCGAAAACATGACCCTAGCAACAAGCAGCCGGAATTAGGATAAATTGAATAAAGATTGTCAATTTTTTCAGGCTTCAGCCTTCATTCAGTCATCATTATGCTATTAACACGTTACTGTCCGTGCATTATATGTAATGCATTTCCGACTCAGCCATGACGTTCGTGTATTACATGTAATGCATTAGGTAGCACAAATTACATTGGCTTTTGTGACTTGGACGTTTGAACTAGAGAAAATATTTTTGCAGACGTATATAGGTTGTATCTATTCAAACACGAAATATTTTAAGAGATACACCTGGTGGTAATGAAGCCATGGAAACGTTTTTTTTTTTATCTGAGTATATTATTTAAAAAATTAAATAATTTAAAATTACTTGATATGATGATTAATTATCAAAATTCACCGCGCTCGTGCCGCCAACGTCGCGCGTCGCCGCGTCCGGGCGTGTCATTCAAAGAATAAGTAAAATTTTGGAAAATGCAACTCCTTTGCAAAATGTCTCAAGCAATTTTAAAATTATAATAATTATGTAAAAATATAAAACACTTAGAAAAAATTTTTTTTCGCTGCTATGGCAGTTTTACCATCTATATTGGTCCTCTTAAAATATTTCGTATATGAATAGATACACCTTGTATACAAGGATACAAGGATATTAAAAGAGCAAAAAAAAAAAAAGTATCGAAAGAAATACGGACGTCTCGTGGTACGTAGTAAATTTTGCTTGGACAGTTAACGTGTTAATTTTGTTTTTACTTCGTTTGTTTATCATCATCTGCCTAGCCTTTTCCCAACTATTTTGAGGTTGGCTTCTAGTCTAACCAGATGCAGATGAATACCAGTATGTTACATGGAGCGATCGCCTATCTGACCTCCACGACCCAGTAACTAGATAATACTATACCCCTTGGTAAGACAGGTTGTCAGACTTTCAGGCTTCTGACGACCCGTAACGACGGTCAAAGATCGACAAATGACAGCTGGGACCAACGGCTTAACATGCTTTCCGAGGCATGGAGTCTTGTTATGTAAAGGTGGTTACCCATACACGGACCAACCGCGGCAAGCTTCGCTTAACCTGGGGGCCTAGTCTACTAATGTACAAACGTTGCAATGGTCTCTTCATTGTGAGTTTTTGACAGATTTGCCATACAAACACTGTCAAATACTCACAGTGGCGAGACCATTCTGACACTATTGTAATAGCAGACTTGAGGCCCTGATCGATCGACCCGTGCAATTGGCAGTAAAGAAAAATATAGATTGGGGTTAGCCCAACGCAATTTAAATACCACAGAACCAAAGCCAGGGCCATCTGGTTCTGAGAATCTTCAAAATCCATCAATAAAAGCAACCGACGACGACGATGACGATTTGTTGGTTGACTTTTGTATTGCATTTCTATGCATCTAATATTAATTATAATTTGTAATTGTACTTACAAAAAATATGAATTATTATTGAACATAAAGAAATATTTATTCTTCATTTCTTTTATTTTTAAGCAATAAATTATCAATAAATATTTCTTTATGTATTTCTAACTCTTTATTTAAAAAATAGCATAAAAAAGCGTGTTTTTTTTGGGTGGAGTTAGCGCCCAACACTCGAATGGACCTGGCAGCACTGCCCGGGACACATGGGAGTGTAATGTAGGAACACCTCTACCTAACCCTTTGAGTAATACGGGCATGATGTACTAATGACAGTCGCTCCATATTACACTTTTACAATAACGTGCAGCCAAAGCTGAAAGATGATCCGAACATAAAACTTGAAAAAATGCGTGACAGATGTTTAATATGAGGAGAAGACTTATAAGGTTCGTATCATTCCGTAATTTTATGCCAGTCGAAATTTTATCCAGTACCACTAAAGTTTCTGACCGTAACATGGCACCAAGTTGAATGACCTGTGCCAAGTATAGTGGAAAGCATGCCATATTTATATTTTGTCCGGGGTAATATGAGTATCATAGATACAGTTTCAATTAAAATACTCCACTGTTTACCTTAAAAAAATACGCCCAGATTTTCTTAGAACCAAATTAGAGCTTTTTCTTCAAATATTTTCCTGCTTTTTCTATTAGGTTTAAAGAATTCGTTTCCGAACCTCGTTTTCCCGAAAACTCGTAGTACTAATCAGAAAGGTTTTTCTCAAATCTGCTTAATTTCCTTCCTCGAGGGCAAGTCGGCCAGATCCGACCAACGGCAGTTTTTCGGGGTAATTGAACTACTCAGAAATTTCGACCTAAAAGAGTATGACCGTTATATTGAATTTTCTTCAACAAAGTGTACATTGACCTTACCAGCCGAGATTTTCTGTAAAAAATTTACCGTGGAAACTATTATGTTAAAGCAGTGGTAGCCTAGTGGTATGACGTCTCGTCGGACTGCCAAGTTATAGGTCTCGAGTTCAAACCCAAGACCTCTGACTTTTCGGATTCGTGTACGTATTATATAGATTATTATTTTATTTTTATTATTATTATTTTTATAATTTACGTACTTAAAAAACGGTGAAGGAAAACATCGTGAGGAAACGCCTGAGAGATATTTCTTGACGGGATGTGAAGCCAAGTCAGAGGCCCACGGGCGACATAAAAACTCTGACACCAAGCTACTTATTAGAAGCAAGTTTGAAGTGAGATGTTAATAGTGTCAATCCATCCCAAGCATAAGGTGGAATGACATAAAAAAAGAAAAACTAAACAAGTGCGAGTCGGACTCGCCCATGAAGGGTTCCGTAGCAGCAAGTAACATAATATAAAAGTTCTTGTAGTTCGTTGTAACTTTGATCGATGTTTTAATAACAGTGTTTCCTTTTTTTTTTAATCTAAGTTTTTGATAAATGTTTTTTTTTTATAATTTTTATATTTGAGTTGAGAGACCTTTAATCCCTCGCGAGTGTCCTGAGTGGCGGCGAGCGGCGCGGCGCGGCGAACAATCTTTCGCCGATTGCACGCGACGCAAAACGCCCCGTCGCCGCCGCACGCCTTTTCACTCAGGCCGTACACGCGAGACAGAGCCCCAGCTGACTTTAAGCTCACTTCACCCAAGTTTTTATGGTGACATTTCTACAGTATAGACCTGCTGGAAGCTATTAAGCTATTAGGCCCTTCCCGGTCCGTCTATCGTCAACGCGAGCATGATTGAAAAGCTTGTTGTTTCATCCAGCGCAATGTTAATGCTAATAGGCACGTGCGAACGCAATAACATTGAACGAAAAATAGTGTGCGGAAATTTCATAAAACGCGTGTTTTTGAGAAAGCCTTACAAGTTTGTGAAATAAATGTGTGTCATTTAGAATCTCCATTACATGTGCGATGTTTCTATGGAGATGTTTTCTTTATTTTTACAAATTATGAGTACATTATGAACGGCCAAAGTTCAGGTAAAATGTGTGCAAAAAGCTGATTTTCGGAGGCTTATACTGAATTTGTTTCTCCAAATTTTAATTTTTTGCTTTCATAGAAACCTAGATATAGTGCACATGATATCAATAAGTTCAAAATTTTCATTGAAAAATGTGTTCCAACACCATAATCACGTACGAGCGTTTGTATGAAAAGTATGACGGGTTGGCCGCTCTTAATAGTTCAACGTTATCATCACTTGATTCTATAGTGATGATAACGACTTACGAGGGTAGAATTGTCCGTTCTAAGATCAAAAATCTTATTAAACCTCACGCTCACCAGCGTTTTAGAAATCATCACTAATTGTATCCCTACAGTCTTATGACCTTTTAACCGATATAAATATTCTGAATGAATCTTATTCGATAATAGCACCTACAATCTCCCGTTATCAATTTATTACGTAACTATAACGTTAAACTAAGAATTCATTCCTCCTTTCACAGGTCAGCTGGAAGAATTTTCTTAAGAAATAAGGCTACCTTTGTACTCAAATTATAATTACTGTGTGTACATCACTACATATTATTAAACAAAGTCCTCCGCCGCGTCTATCTGTCTGTCTGTCTGTCTGTTCGCGATAAACTGCACCGATTTTCATGCTGTTTTCACCAATGGATAGCGTGGTTCTCAAGGAAGGTTTTAGTATAATTATATGTTTTAATATAATTTGTTAAGTTTTTGTATACATTAACGATATTTGTTGGAGGTGTCGGAAAAAATTTCAAATGCGGCTGGTATTTTAGTATATTGTGGTTTCTTACGACTTCCACGCGAACGAAGTCGCGGGCAGAAGCTAATAAAAACAAAATAAAAAAATAAAAAATAAAAAATCTGACGTAGAACACATTATTGGTTCTGCACGGGTGAATAAGCATTATACGTCCACGTGTGCGCTTCAGAATGCGTGCTCGCAATTGTTCGGGACGTCTGTATGAAACAATCACATTATCTTGATGATGATTTGATGAACAATCGTCATCATATCTATTATTATAATCAGAAAAAGATGATTGTTTCTAAGGATTTCATTCCATACGTTTAAAATCCAGGACACTTACAACAGCATCTTCAAGACCAGTCTTTCGCCATCTTCCAATAATATAGTGACCTCCACATTAAGGGCCTATACTACCTCAAATGGCTTAGCATGATCCTCCGTTATGTCGAAAATACTGCAGCATTAATTTTGAAATAAATATATGGTAAAGTTGAGGATTAATGTTAAGTCCTATGTTTGCCGAAAACACGATTCCATAAAATTTTCTCGATAGAAAAAAATCCAAAGTTACCTCCAAACCGAACAATAAACCGCTGGTATTAAAAAAATACTTCAAAATAGATAGTGAAACTTTGCATATTAACTGAACTAACTATAAAGCAGGTCTTATGTTATTTACTTTTTTTAAATGACCATTATTTTAACCGTAAAAAAAAATTACCTAAACTATCGGCGCCTTGGAGCCTTTTCCCGTCTCGCTTGCTCGCGTGACCCGGAGCAATAGTGTGCAAGCGAGATAAAGAGTGAGGTGGCGCTGAGGTAGTATAGACTCTTAATGTTATGAACATAAATTCTAGCCTCACCTGGATTTTGTCAGTAATTCTCCTCGTCAATCACCTTGAACACCAACTAATTTCACTTTAATTAATTGATGCATCGCGTCGCGGTCACAAGAGTTTGCTAATCTAGGCAGCTCATCGTCTACTCGTATAAGAACCTTATTATTACTCACTTCTTTTGGCGCGTAATTTTTCAAACCATTGTGAGTTTTGCATCTAGAACCTTCTTCCACCTTGTTCAAACTATAATTATCTTTCTATAAAGTACCTAGTTATTTAACCGTATAACGTTATTTATTACATTATTTATGTTAAAGGTATTTTTTGTACTGACCTTTTTTTTGTTTTTAGGGTTCCGTAGTGTAAACAAGGGACCCTTATAGTTTCGCCACGTCCATCTGTCTGTCTGTCTGTCGGCGGCTTAGCTCAGTGACTCTTAGTGCTAGAAAGCTGTAATTTGGTATGAGTATACATATTAATCACGCCGACCAAGTGGTAAAATAAAATCATGAAAAATTTTTTTTTAGTACACGTAAAGTGGGGATGATATTTTTTTTCTCGTCTGTCCCTTGGTTGTGGGGTATCGTAGGATAGGCCTTTCAAAAATATTGTGGGTTTGTGAAAAAACCATTTTTCGATTCAGGGATCCGTTTGCGTAATATTAAGCTTTAAATTTTTGTTAGAGTCAAGAGTCCCCCCCTCCCATCCCAGCTAAATGGTTGTATTTGAATGTGCAAAAAAATTCACAGCAGTAGTATTTATAACGAAGTTAAAAGGAAAACTATCACAGCTAAGTAGGTTTCACAAGGTACCGAGTAATAGTAGGCAAACTTACATTTACAGTTGAAAAACATGGTCTCCCATATATTTCGCATGGAAGAACATGTTTTTCAACTACAATGGATAAATTCATACCAACTACGGAACCCTTCATTGCGCCTAGTCCGACACGCACTTGGCCGGTTTTAAATTTTTGGTGTTCATCAGTGGGTCAATGGCCTTCAATTAAAATTGTTTTGTTTATGAACAATGTATATGTTAGCTATAAGTTTCCCGAATAGAATAAAATAAAATCCATTCACTTCGGATCTGCTTTTTCAATCTTTTCAAAGTTTCTTGGGAGCTGTTCTGCCTCTCTCTTCATTGTCAGTCAGCGAAAGCTTTTTGGACCTCTTCTCTCTCTCTGTTTCGCTTTGGTGTTCGAGGATCAAATCACAAAATGAGCATTATCTTTGCCGATTTATTGTTTAAAATAGGCAACAAACACTATTTGCAAGGAATGCTTGCAATATATGGCAACTATCATTGTTGCTAAGCCCTTTGGCGTGTGTTTACTAACAGCAGATTATGCAGGTCAGTTCAACTGTGGCCTCTACCGGTGACGGGTCAACGCTAACTTATTTAATTAAGACGGTCACAGCTACCGGCACAATGTAAATAACCGTGTACCTTTTTTTTTTTGTATTATGAACGTCATGTTTGCTCTGAATTGATTGGATACTGCGCTGGTAATTACACGAAAGGAGAATTTTATATAAGGTATAAGGCATCTTTCATTCTTTGTAGCGATGCCTTTGTTCAGCAATTAACGACAATCTGGCCCTTCTGTTTAAAGGTACAAACTCATTACTCAATGTAGACATATTTTTGCATCTATGCAAAAACGTACATTTGCTAATGGTTCAAGCAAGGCGCGTCATAATACTTATAATAGGGAAGTTGAAAAAAAAATGTTTGTCCGTCATGTAGGGTATTAAAAAATATTGGACACGTATTTTTCTTTTTTTACGTAATCTAAATATTAAGGCGATACATTAAGTTCAAATGTAGCATGACGTCACTGTGTGCTAGATTTTATGCGTGGTTTGTTAGAATTGTGAGTTGTGACGTAACGAGCCCCCACTCCCCAACTTTAATGTGTTTTATCTAGGTATTTTTTAATTAATATGATAAAGCAAAAAATACGTGTCTAATATTTTTTTTATTATCTGACTAACGGACTAAACAGATTTTTATTTTTTACCCAGGAATCATCCCAATTCACGGTTAATAACTATGGTCACCGATAACGATAAAATTAACTCATTTACCTATAGACGAATGTTGATAACAGCTACCTACAGTCTACATGGATCCAGACACCGGAATATGCGCAAAAAACATACGGAAAATGCCTTTACCTACAAAATGTGCGATTTGTGAGAAATAAAGTTTTTTGTCCAATCATGAAGGCCGTATTGAATAACTTATAGTAATCACATTTGTATACAAACATTTATAGAGAGTTATTAAGTAGAATATGCAAAACAAGGTGTAATATATACAGCGTAGCATGTATAAATAATATTGTATAACACGTTTTCATAACAAACCTAAATGGTATAGTAATAACAATTCATTAATTTCTTCATCGGTCCCCACAGCTGTGAGATCAATAATACTGATAGTTCCAAATTGATAATCTAGATTCAATACAGGTACTCATATCTATAATGCATAGACTAACCTCGGCTTAGCGTTGTAGGATGTCCGAATAAGTTGAGCAGTACATCATAGGATGTAGGAAATAACATGGAATGCATAACAATAGCGTGCCTGTGACTACAAGGCTATCCCGGAAGGCTGGCGTCTGCCCGCCGTCTAGATAAAGAGTTGTAAACACATAGTTGCACCTATAAATATTCATTCTCTTCTAGTACATTTTGTCGTGAATAGCTAATACCATCTATACACGTAATCCGTGACGGATGCTTGTACTTAGCATAATGGCTACATTCATAAAATCACGCTTGTTATCCCTGACAGGTTTAACAGAGTTTCAATGTGCTTGGTTCGTATAACCACGGTTTTTGAGATTGATTACGTGGATATTACAGAAACAGGTTGACAACCCCTCGCCGCTTTTTAAAGTGGCTATCCATGGGGATAGGCACTTTAAAAAGCGGCGAGGGGTTGTCAACCTAAGACAAAAATAATTACACAAATATATTTTTTTTGCCTCAGTTAACTGTAACTAAAAGTTTCTGTTCATTGTTTCAAAAGTAATTTGAATTCTGACCGGGAACTGGGAACAAACAGAGATAGTAATTATACGGTATATCAATATGCAGTTCAATATGAATACATATGTTTCATCTAAGGATTTCAAAAACTCTCCTTGCATTGACTTTTTTCTGCAACTGTCAGTATGTCACTTGTGACTGACATTGTAAAGCGCTCAATATTGTTGGTTGAAATCATCGTTAACTTGAAATGGAGCCAGTTTTGTGATTGTCGTGATACACAAGTGCACAATATTGTTTGAAGGTGAAGGTTCTACGTTGATAGAGTCTAAAATATCTATGAAGGTAACATGTGGGAGTATAGACCGATTAGTTACAAGCGCGTGAACTACGGTGTGTTCTACAGGAACGCATCGAACGGTGCGAGCTCAATGTACTTACCTTTTTTATGGGTGGGAAATTATCAAATAACTTCTCCCGCTCTGGGCGGAGCGGGAGGGCGTGTCAGACTTTTACTGACTAAAACCCACCCGTGTTCCTTCAGTTGCCTGTGTGCCAGTGCCACGGTATCCCTTTCGGAAAAACCCGCAACCCTGGCAGGCACCAGTCCTAGCGGACCCCATCAGTTCATGCTGACATCTCTTTGAAGCGCGCCGTCGACCTGGGCCTGGTCCTTACTGGACGGCGAACTGCCCATAGCTCACCGACCGCAAGCCCGCGAATCGGCTACCGATTCCCGCCGCCCAGGGCGTCTCCTGCGGCGACTAGGGGCGTGAGGGCGCACAAAATGCCGCTCCCGCTGCCGGACGCGAGAGATCGCCACCGCCGATCGCCTCCGTGAGGACATGGCCGTGGCCAAGCCGGGCAGACCTCCACCGTATGCTCCACCGTGTCCTCCGGGCGATCCACACAGTGGTAACACCCGGGCGTTTCCTTCCGCCTAATCCGAAACAGGAACCTCCCGAAACAACCGTGTCTGGTGAGGACCTGTGTCAGGCGAAAGGTGAAGACGCCGTGGCGCCTCTCTAACCACTCCTCAAAGAGGGGGAATTATCGCCACAATTGTGGCGTGCCTAATCAATGTACTTACATAAACTTGAATTAGAACAAGAGCTACGGTATGGGAACTGTATTGATATCCTGTGTGAGGCCAGATCACTATCACAAATGACAGTGGCGACCAGCCAACCGAGACGGAATCTCGCCGACTGTTTTATTACAACGAGTCTGAAAAAGTTCCATTGATAAACACCATGAATTCGCATTCATAATAAAATTAATTCATACGAATTAAATGGCGACTATTCATTGCAATATAATAGCTTTATACATTTGTTCCACACTGCCACAGTCATAAAATTTTATTCTTTCAATGTTATGTATGCTACGCTTCTCGTAGTCGATCTAAGAAGCACAGATATGATCATTATTTTTGTTAGTGGCAATTAAAAAAGGCGTATTTTTGAAACCATGACTTCAGTTAACTGACTAATAATTGGGCGTAGAGTAGCAGAAAGGACTCAACCCACATAATGGTCAAAAATGAGTTTATACAGGGTGAAATATTCATAGGCATTCTCTTAAGGGGTCATTGTACTCATCATTATGAACAACTTTCACTATTGGACCAACCCTGAAATACATAGAAAAAAATAATCTGCTGCTGCTTTCTATAATGGGGGATTTGTGGAATAAGTATTTTTTCGATTCCAATTATCCCCCCTAGGGGGGATTATCAGGGGGAATTCAAGACCTTTTTATAGATTTCACTTTTTCCCCTCAGGGAGACTTTCAGCGGGGATTTCTGGAATAAGCCACTTTGACGAGCTATGCAACATAAATCTAGGGAGCTACTGATTCTTTTTTCGCGATTTTAGGTTCGGTCCCATAGTGAAAGTTGTTCATAATGATGAGCATAATGACCCCTTAAGAGGATGCCCATGAATTCAATTTCACCCTGTATATACCAAAAAGGTCCTAACGGTTGGTTTTTTCGCTCAGCAAAAAAACTCACGTTACTCTTCTCATTTAATTTGAAACTAAGAAGGCCGAGGACATCATGAAGGGTGGATGGCGGCGAAAGCAAGAGAAAGATGTAACAGGATCCGCCAATATAATTGTGTGGCCCAAGTATGAGGGCCTCGGCGAGCTCCTGTTCAATCCCTCGCGGCCTTGTGTGCTAATTAGTGATTATTCTGCGAACAGTTGGTGCGCCCACACGCTGCTCCGGCCAATCGACGCAGGTGGCTCACAATTTGTTGTGCATTGACCTCGCTCACTAGACCCATCATAGATATCTACATCAATTAATCTTGAACTGTTAATCTCCTCCCCTGTAATTCATGAAGCTGATACTTAAGTAGACAACTGTATTCATTGACTCACTGCAGTCGCACTTACCTACGTCAACATGAATGCACTTGTTTATTTGTTTACCGATGCATCTATACAAATAAATAAAATTGTTGTGTCTGTTTGTTTGTAATGTCAAAACAACAGCTTTTTACTAAATGCATATGAAACTATATACAGTACTTACGTACTGTTTGTTCCGGCTAATCTTCCAAACAGCTGGGCGGATCTGGACGGGACTTTAACTAGCAGATAGATAATGTTAGAAGGAGTAACTTAGGCTACTTTTATTTTAGAAAAAGCCACGCGGGCGGAGCCACAGGCAGCAGCTAGTCACTCATATAAATCTTGAATATCGTTCATGTTACTTTCATTTCGTTATCTATTCAACTGATTACGTGTATACTGTCCAGTCATGAGGAAGACATTTGATCTGATTTAAACGTTCTGCATTGAAAGGATCGTTGTTGATTATAGCAAAGTGTTCCCCTCCGTCGTTATCGCAACATCGGACCACATAACATATTCTTAATTAATGCCTTTATTGATCGCGTGCAAAATATAGCAAGCGCCGCATGGTCACGTGATCATATGCTGCATGCTTCACCATATAACAGCTTTTAAAATAAATAGGCACGTTTAAACTAACGGAAGCTTGAACATTTGTTATTAGATTTTGTTTGGTTGTATATTTGTTCAGAAAGTTGATAAGATTCTTGTAAATAATTCGTTCCAGTATCTTTGAAATTGCTGGAAGTACCGAGATTGGTCAATAATTATTTACACTGCCTCTTTCACCTGTTTTAAAGATTGGATGAACATTGGCTTTTTTGAGGGTCTTAGGGAAAGAAAAGTGCCAGTGGAAATCTCACCACAATCCACCTGCCATCTTATCTCTTCACTACCCTTGGTTGACTGGTAGAGAATGCCTATGGCATTCACTCCGCCTTTGTACCTTATTGTGTGTGAGAAGTTTAAATAAATAAATAAATTGCAAGATTGCAAATGTGCGTTATGACCGGAACTAGTTTGTGACTGGTAGATTTTTATTAATTTGGGAGAGATATCATCCCAGCCAGAGACACTGTCCACGCGAATGTCTTTAATGATAGCCTCGACCTGTTCCTCGTCGGTCTCAAGTAGGACAATTGAGTTAAGCATCGAGACTGGGCGGGGAGGAGTACATTGGGGATGTTGTTGGCCAGGTTTTTGCCAACATCAGCGAAGAACCTGTTGATGGCGTTGACTGACACGATTGGGTCATTGTCTATTTTGTAAAGAGATCAGTCGGTGAAGAATATTTATTTGTGTCAAGTACATTTCGGATGGCCCCCCACAACTTTTTTGGATTGTTTTTAGCATCAGAATAAACTTTTTTTCATACGCGTTTTTAAGTTTTTTGAGAAGATTGTTACAAAAATTCCGATAGCGCAAATATGTTAGTTTTAAAATCGCGTTTTGAGGTTGTTTATTAGATTTTTTGTGCTTCACCATATAACAGCTTTTAAAATAAATACACGTTTAAACTAACGGAAGTTCTGAACATTTGTCATTTTATTTTGATTGGTGTAAACTTTTCAAATAACTTCAATTCAAAGAAACTCGTAGCAGGCCTACCCTGATGGTATACATAAACCATGTCAAGGTGTCGCCCCCGTGAGCTTGTGAACGAAACACATTGTTGCCTATTAAATATATGAGAAACGAATGGTAATAATATAGACGAGTTGCCTATTTTATAAAATCGATCGTCCACCACTCACGCAGTTTCATTGAACGGTGGTACAATTAGAATTTATGTTACGATTCATGTATTTATTAGTCGTCTGTTGTCAACGTATAAAAACTGGCAGAGTTTAAAGTGGTGCTAATTTATAAAATTGCTTTTTGGATATAAAACTACTACCCAACCTAGTACACTGTCATGCCTCTTGCTGAGAATTCAGGTATTACTCGCATTCAGTACCTACATACTTGGTAAGTGGTTTCAGTTCGTACATGACACTATCCTGAAATACGTAGTTTAGCTATCTGTGTGTTAAATCAACTAGTCGTAAGGCCTCCTCGGTTAGTTTAGGGCACCGTACAATTCCCAGCCCGCATCGCACGTGGCGTCGGCGGAGGGCAGATAACGCCCTCTTCCAGCCTAAACAGGTCCAGGGGCGACGGTCCCAGGGACATCCGTCACCCCCCATCACACAGGACCCGAGATGGTGGTAAGAGTCTGACCCCACCCCAGGGCGGAGGACATACATGAGGATTCCCACCCCAAAAAAAAAGGTCACCTAACATTGCCCTTTTGAGCGCTGTTGTATTCGGGTGTCCGTATAATAAGACGCGACTGTATAAAAATTTCAGTATTGGACACGGATGGCGTATTTTTGTATTGTGTTGTACATTTGAGTTGCACTTACTGATATAATAATATCTTCTCTCTTCTGTAGCCATCCAGAAGTCATGCAAGCCCGCAATGCTGGGTCGCATGTGGCAGGCGAGCCGGCGCGCTCTCAACCTCGAGCATGCGCCCGCTCATCAGTTCGCCTGCAGCCAGTGGCAGTCCAGTCCACACCCCTCCACAGCGTACTTAATATACAGGCTAGTTTGAACAAACCACTGATAACGAAACCTTTTACGTGAATCAAGATCTTTTGCTATCACATAACTAATAAGACAATCAATTTTATTATTTTATCTGAAAATTGTAACCAAGAGATCCACCCAATATCAAAAACAGGAGTCTGTTACGGGTTCTTCTCTATGAAAAAAAAAAATGGAACCGTGCCTTAGGTCCGACTTTTCATAAAGTACCACTTACGTATATGGTTTTTATAGAAATAAGACTTGAATCTTTGAATACGATCGGACCCATCAATTGTTCTATCTATACCATTGTGCACTTTCACGTGATATTTGAATATTTATTAGTCGGTTCGTTAACCATTATTTATTTACTTTGGCACAGATGGCTGTTATTCCTCTCGGTGTTGTCAATTGGCGTTGCGAGCTTCGTGTGCCAGCGCCTGCCACGGCTATACGACGGGCCGAAGGTCGAGCTCAACTACATGAAGTGGTTCATCTACTTCACCAACTGGGGCTACTTGCTGATCGCGCTGCAGGCAGGACTCGCCCTCGCCGTTGTGCACCGGTACAGAGCACAAAAATTTGATTCCCGTAAGTTTTTGCTTTCCCAGTATCATTTTAACGAGATGCCAAATGACTTCAGTCACTTACATGGCTAAAAAAGAATCATTATATATTATCTTGGCGTACGGAATCCAACGCAAGAGTATCTAAGTTATCCAAAAACGCAAAATAGTCGACGGGTCTTTTAAAATTATGTGACAAGATCATACTCTAGAACTGCACTCTTACGTACAAGAAAATACAGTTTGCTACAATGTAAGACAGTACCTATTCCAAGTACCTTTGGAGCCACTGAGCTGACCAGGATACTGCATCATAATGAGACAACGTGACGCAAGCAAAAAAGTGCAATGGCATTGTAAGGCCATTGCACTATTTTGTGTAATTTTGTCATATAAAAAATATGATGTAATCAAATTAAACTATTTAAATTTAGCTCTTGAAAGCACATAATACTATCAATCGAAGCTAATAAAAATATAAGTACTATTGATAAAATCAAGTCGTACCTACTGTGTTGATTGGGACAAAATTTCAGTTAATTACTCTAATACCAAGTATCTTTGCTCGGTCTTTTTTATACAAAGTTTATATGTATAGCAAAAATTAACTGAATGAGTGGAAAAATTTGTGAGGAGCCTTTTTATACATTATATGGAAAGTGTAAAAGTGGCATTTTTCATTCATCATTATCTGTTCATCTCTGACATCTTCATGTTTGTTTCGTCATGATGCCGAAGCAAGTGCAAGCAAGGGTAATCAAAACTCTATACGGTAGCTGGAAATCAGTCGACATGCGCAGCTGAAAATGAAGCTTACGATAGTGCTCGGTTATTATCAGAGATCATGGCTATTTATTCTTAGCAAGCGGTTTGATGACGACAGCGTGTTACTATTGACATATGTGGAAGCCGGAGAATTATTTCTTTTTAATCCTAAGGGGTTAGTGGTTTTCTAATGGAGTGCTAGTGAGGGTTGCTAAGGCAACCCTCACTAGTACTCCATTAGAAATCACTCAGTGGCCTTTTCTTTGCTAAGAGTCACACGGAAGCAAGCCGAAAATAAGTCCAGATGTTTGAGACAATCGAATACTGAAGCCCTGAAATCTCGCTTGCTTGTGTTAACAAAATGAAAAACCTGTAACCATGCAACGTACAAACGTGTATGTACGAGTACAATCAATATGTTTAGTAAACACTCTTGCTGAACATATCTACTACCGTTATTTAGTTATTCTAAACTGTAACCAGAATTACCGAATTTAGGTATCGTAGTGTGAACTAGATATACCGTGTAATGAAGCCATTACTCGTGCTTGCCCAATTAAAAGTCCAATAACCCAGATCCAGTTTGGAGCTCATTGTCAAAGCTGTCATAGAAAGTGCACAGCACATTCCGGGCATGACGAGCTCGCCAATGTCAAGTGCCTTGCGTGGGTGCGTTTATTACACAAAACGGTTTCCTTGGGCGACGTAACTCCTCACGCGAATCAATTAATATGAATCATTGAGTCGCATGTTGTCGTACACATCAAAATGCTCGCTGGGGATCGATTGAACACGTGTTTTGTCTTTTTCGTCCAATACAACCGCTATGCGTTAAGATGTCTAGACTGCTCATCAATTTAGATGAAAACTCCTAATAACATCATTATTGGTTTAGCTCACGTTATGTCCTGACGTATTTGTGCGCATCGATGCTTGTCAAGGGCATATTCAAATAAAGACATTTGGACAATATTTAGGTGCACGCTATCGACAGAGGTCACGAACGCTTGATTGGTAACAATTTTGCGTCAATTAAGATCACAGTGGAGCGGGCCCGCTGTCATTGTGCTTCAAATTATCCTTATTGGTTCCTCATTCCAACGGAGCCGAGCCCAGATGGAGTGGGTATTATTCCGCAGCTATTGTTGAAAATTGGAGACGTTGTCCACTTCAATAGCAAGTGGCGGACGGTCAATTGTGTGCAACAATGCGATATAAAAGGATTTATTCAAAGTTCACTTTCGTTAACTCGTCCGGACACTTAGCTTGGGATAGATGACATGAAATGGATGGATACATTGAGTAGAATGTCACATGGCCTTTAATAGATTTGTATTGTAAAGTTCCTTGATTACAGGAAGACAATACGTCTACCGGTCATCCCTTTAACAACATTAACAAACCTTTAATCGTTTGTTTATTTGTTAATGTTATTGTTTGTTTGTTTCTTATGTTAATGTTGTCCTATTTAGGACGAGTAAGATTTGCCGCTGATGTCTTCAATTTAATCATGCGATACTGACGTTGCCATTATATATAGCTCAGGTTACCGAGACGAACGTGCAATAGGGTAACATACAATTTAAAAATCAACCCCATCATGCTAGATAAAAGACATCAGCAGCACCTATGATTACTAACTTTGAACCTTATTACCAACCTCATTCTAAACTTTATCTCGTCATGCAGTCAACCTACGTTTTGCAGCATGCGAAGAGGACGAGATCCCGATTCCCCTAAGTCGGCGCGCGCGCACGCCGCTGCTGTGCCGCGCCTACTGGCTCTCGCACAACATCGCCACCGACCTCGCCTTCGTCATTTCGCTCGTCTACTGGGCACTGGTCCATGATCCTAGTGAGTGAACCATTATATTTAGTTAATAGTACTTCTTACGATTTGGGCCCTGTTTAATGTGACTGACAATGCGACATATTGGTCAAAATATTAAAAACATTTCGCTTACAACACAATACTTCATCACTTTTTCTTTTTATTAAAGCAGAAAACTGAAAAAAAAACTGAAAGTTGTCGAATGTCGGTTTTATTAAATAGGATCCTGTATGCGTACCACGAGGGTTGGTTTGAGCTAGCGCAGGATAAAGGCTCGTACAGACTAGAGCGATATCGCGGGCGCGACGCGATACTAGTAGCACAATTTCTTTGTCGCTGCCTGTCGCGCCCGCGATATCACGCCAGTGTCTAGGAGCCTTAAGAGTGTCTGGAAGGACTTCGGGAAGGCCTTTGCCCAACAGTGGGGCAGTACGTAAGGGTTAAAAAAAGAAAATCCGCTTCTTACAATACACGTACTGCAAGATGGCCCATTCATCATATTATTGTTATACTATGAAGTTTGGTAATGAATTAAGACAAAGCCTAGATCTATTTCACAAAAATGTTATCTTTGCAAATGTTCTTCTGGTATTTTTATGTGTTTTGTTGTTATAATAAAACCAGAAACAATTGTTTTAACCGATTCACAGTCCCATGAACTACATATAGGCTGTGCTGATTGTTTAACGTTGCGGCTGGCTAACAGTGAACCTCTAAATGTTCATGCGCCACAACCGCCACAACATTTTTGAGTGCCTAATGAAATAAACATAGCACCTAAGTTCCAAGATACTGAACCAATTTTTTTTTTAAAGGAGTTCATGTTTTATAAACCACATTATAATTAGATCGCCCTAATATACCCCATAACTACACACAGCCTGCTACCTAGCGACCATTGCATTTTTGCATCCGTTGCACTTTTGACATATCTTTGGGGTTTTCTTTCTAAACTAGAAAATTTTGTACATATTCTTAAATATGTCTAATATAATTTCAATATGTGACGATCCACAGAGATCCACGAGGTCAACGCCCTGAACGTGCTGGTGCACGGCGGCAACTCGCTGGTGATGCTGCTGGAGCTGGCGGTGACGTCACACCCGGTGCGCGCCGCGCATGCGCTATACAGCGCCGGCGCAGGCCTCGCGTACGGCGTCTTCAGCGCTTTCTACTGGTCGGTGGGGGGAACTGACAGGATTGGACTACCAGCTATATATCCAGCGCTGGATTGGAATAAGCCGGGTAAATGATTCTGCTCAAATCTAGGAGTAAAGAAAGGTCTGGTGGTAGCTGGATAAGAACATTCGACTTGCTGCGCTTGACTCGGTGGAACGCAGAGCTAAGAGGCTCATTGGCGACGTAAAACTGGTGGATGCCAAGCTTCACAGCTTGGCTTATCGCTGCAAGGTTGCCTGCTTGTCGGTCTTCTACAGATTGTACTTCGGCGAGTGTGCCCATGAACTCCACGGCCTCATTCCACCGGCCCCCTTCTACCATCGGACATCTAGGCGCACTGCTAGTTACCACCCCTACCTAGTTGATATTCCTCCAACTCGCACTAAGCGTTTTCAAACGTCTTTTATAATGCGCACAGCAAGTGAGTGGAACTCTCTGCCTGCGTCTGTGTTTCCGAACGCATACAACCCTAATCTATTCAAAGTTAGAGTGAACAGGCTTCTTCTGGGTAAGCTCACTCCATCGTCGACTTTGTTTCTGTTACCTCTGACCTAGACTAGAGTCAATAGCAAACCAATCGTAAAAAAAAAAATTTAAAAAAATTGTGGTTTAAGTTTAATTGCATGCGATTGGAGGCCTATTCATTGCAGTAAAGATAACAGCAGGAGTTATTGGTGTCACTGTTTGCCACAGTGGTTTTGGAAACCGTTTGTGATCCGAAACTGGTGATGATAATGTATTTTATGTAGGTACATTCATTTCCTACCATAAAAGATAAAGACTACTTTCACTAATACGGGTCATGCTACATAAATCGATCGTTGTTGGAAAATTTTTAGGAGGACGCTTGCATCCAAAATTATTCTCATAATTATCCACTTTGCCAAATGGCGAACCGGCTACCGCATGTCATAAATCAGTTTCAGCTGTCAAATAGTCAGACTGAGGACTGATAGTTTGACGGCCTCTACGAAGGATGGCCATAGAATACGTTCCTTAACTTAAACAAATAATATATATTAAAATGTCTGAAATACATTTTTAAATTATAAGACGAACGTAGTATAGGATAGGATAGGCTTGCCCCCTATTACATTCTATAGGAGTAAACCTAACTCGCAAAATGTGGGTCTATACATCTCTGCCCAATGGGAGGAATACAGTCGTGATACACAAGGCGTCCCACGACTTTGCCACATGGGAGGAAACTACCTTAAATACAATTAAAAATTCTATGAATGCAGTTACTATTGTTTTTAAAATAAAATGAAGTCTTCATTCAATATTTTTTTATATCTACAGTATTTAAGGTACTTTCCCTCCATGTGGGAAAGTCGTGGGACGCCCTGTATATAATACAGAATGGATTTTTCGAGACGGAGCAGTAAGGGCAGGTACGGTCGACTGCAAAAACCCATGGACAGTACAGAAACAAAATCGTGCGAAGCGAAAAGCGAAAGCTAGTTTTATTTTCGAAAATTTGAACTCAAACGTTCACTGGAAAATAGACACTAAGGTATCCATGCAATTTTGCAGGTGAGTGTACCTTATCCGTTGCAGTTACAGAAAAACGGTTTTAGGAGAATGTCCATATTTTATTGAGAAATTTTTATCACATTCACATATTTTGAAAAAAAATTACAGTCAGCAACAAAATGGGATTTTTTTAATTCCAATCTATCCTGTTTCTTAATAGAATCAAAAATTTCTATTGAACCGACGGAGGTTTGAGTACAAGAAAAATCAGAAATCGCAAAAATAACTTTTCCCCTATATTTCGTAGGAAATGAGACTCCAACTTACTTTTTTTATTATTGTTACCAATAATTATTATTTAGTGGGTTTTTCCGGGTCTGGGTGTTTGTACATGTAAGATTTGCGTCTGTAAACGCACCCACGATTCAGGAGAAATCCTGGAGTAATACAGTATTTTATTCTCCAACAATAATCACGTACTTGTGTCACCAGGCTCGGCGTTCGGGTTCGTGTCGCTGTGCGCCGTGGTGCTGGTGTTCGCGCACGCACTGGCCACGTGCGCGGCGTGCGCGCGCGCGCGCGTGGCGCAGCGCCTGCGCGCGCGCCCGCTGGCCGAGCGCCTGGCGCTGCCCACGCACTGATCGCACGGCAAGCTGCACTAGCATCCGATCACGCCTCACATACCGCGCTTGGACAAGACAAGTGCTAGAACGATCGGACGTAAACAAAAGCAACGCTTGCGCCGGTCGCTTTTGTCGGATGCAGTGTACGCTCATTCTCAGTGACCTAGTAAGAAGTACCCACAGATTTGTGTCATTTGCCGATAAATATTAAAGTTTTTATGCGATTTTATTGATCGATAGGAGCGCCCAACAAGCCTTTCCACGAACCTACTAGTTTTCCAACAAGCTTTTATCGCACCATGTTGTTGGTCGATACCGTCGATCACTAATATTGATCGAAGGCTTGCCGACAGCATTAAAGCCAGCAAAATTGTCACCTAATTATTAAGGTATTCCCCACGAAGTTAAGCGGCAAATGTTTTCAAAACAGGAGGTAACAAAAACTCTGTGTAATATGACGTTTTGAAATATCTTAATACTGATGATCGTGTCTGATTAGTAATTTTTTTTTCAATTTATGAGTTTATAGATTCAAGAAAATCTTGAACTATCGTGTTTTCTTCACATTTTGTGAAAATGTTTTCCTACTTTTGAAGATCTTATAGACGTGGTTTTTACATAAAAATTGCGAGCATAATATTAATAATATCATCATTTTCAAAAGAATATAGCATTAAGCTTAGTAATGAAAACTAAATGGCTGTAAAAAGAAGCGTTGTGTCAAACAGTGCAACTGACATCATCGCTTAATTGCTTAGTTCAAACATTCCTCACTTCGAACAAGATATATCTTTCAGCTGAATAAGTGTATTTAAGACATGAACGTGTGGTTATTTAATTTCCATCTTTACATTTAATTTACATTTAAGCATTGCTGTGTGCAAAGTGAGCATGCATTGACGTTCAGAAGTACCAAAATACCGACGGCCGCAAAGTACAAAAAGAAAACTGTAGACTGCAACATGGACCACCTCGCACAATTTAATTCGGTTTAAAACCTGCTAGAAAAAGGTTTTGCAGTTTTCATCATTTAACGTTGCAATAAAGTGCATCTCGCATGAGTTCTATTGTGTACTTTGCTGTCTTCGATACGTAGAGAGTAAGGGTCTGCAGTGATCGTTGTAACTGTAGGGACTGTATGCAAGCAATAATATTGCAGTTATTATAATTATGATAGTATTTGTGAGTCGTTTTTAGACACAATGTCGAGCGAGTGAGTAGTTATTAATTACTATAACTACCTTTAATTTAAATGGTCGACTTACAAAACATTCCTATTTTTCCAAAGAAACGTAGCAATAAGTCATTGGTATATGTATAATATTATCTTTAGTAAAGTAGCACTTGATGTAACATAGTGCCTATGAAAATGCACTACATCAGCATTTTGTCTTTATACACGGTGTTTCTTTTTTCTTTTTTTTCTTTTGAGTAGATGAAATTTTTCTCGACATCTCGATATAACCAACAGCTCTTGGAAATTAATCAATTTTCTTTGATCTTCTTATTGATATGTGAAATATTCACTTTCAATTCCCCATAAAACATGAAAAGAAGGAAATTCCAACTTTTTTCATGTGTGAACAATAAATATATACACTCCCGGACACCTGGATCGAGCCACCCTGCATGTTTTTGTTTAAAGGTCTATCTTTTTAAAGAAAAGTAAGACAAAAAAAAGAATTTGGATTCGAAGCTAGTCACTCACTATCATATTTACGTTTGTGATTGTTCCAAATTTGAAATCGGAATACTAGAAAATATCAGTTCAATTACAATAAGTCGTCTTTCGCTTTTCTCAAGGGAAAAATTAGTATGGTTAAGTTACATAGAGAAAACGTTTATTTAGTAACTTGTGTTACCTCCAATACCATTCACGACGGCCGTCATCCGGTTTGGCATGGAATTAATTAATGCCACTATGATGTGCTGTGGAATGTTCTCCCGTGCTTTCCAAATGGCAGTTTTCAACTCTTTCAAAGTTTCTGGAGCTGATTGGTTAGTTCGAACAGGCAGAGGCCTGCTCGAACTCAAAGCTTCTCGTTTGCCATTTCATTACTGCGATACTAACGTCATGCAGGTATTCTTGAACAATTCTTGCAGTGTACAACCTTATATTATCATCTAAAAACATACAAATGCAAGGTGTCTCGATTTAGGAGTCCCGGAGTGTATAATATAGTAAGAAGTTGTTTTCAAAGGAAATTTTCAGGGCCAAGCTACAGCCCTAAAAGTCTGAGCCATTAAAAAGCACGGTGTATAATATATTTTTTTATGTAATTAGAAGGGGTTAAAGGTGCTAACCTCATTGTTGTAATCAAATTCGGTGTGCATAATGGAAATAACAATTTGATAGGTCAGAATAGCATATGTAACTCTTCAATGCTTGATATCGAAACTGTGAAACTTGTTAAAAGTATGCAAATGACAGTTGTGCCATATCACCAAAATTTTATAAATCATATATTCTGTTCTATGAAATGTTGATTCATTGTGCACCCTCAGGGTGGCGGCTGAATTACAAAAAATAATTGTGCAAGTTTACATTATGTAGTATTTACTCGAATTGTGATATTTATGTATTTATCAATTAAATAGGCATTTTAACAAATTTTGTATCACTAAATTACAATCATTGTAAGTGGCCGATGGGTGCTATCTCCCAAAAGTATTTCACGTACGGTCCCAAATGTGAGAAAAAAATCCGGTCTCCTGAAAGGCTAAAGCTAGAATTTATATTTTAGAAGATTTTTAATTGTATGTAGCACTATCGTTTCCACCTTTTGCTCGCCCCGTTTTGGGCTATCTTTGTAGGACATTGTAGACTGGGGACAATTTAACGTAGTTTATTAAATAATTCAGTCCATGATTGTCCCCAGAAAGACTGATTGTCTTTGTCTGTTTTATTCATCAACTGTCAGATTAGCTTGTAATCTATGAAAGCAGTATTATATTGTACAATACTTTGACCATAAAGCCTTATGGTGTAAAATTAACTGTCAAAATAGTATGTACCTACCTCTATCACCTTGGGCCGTCGATATAATTGAATAAAATTTTATGGTTGAATGTATTAATGCATTGAATAGTATTTTATTATGTGCCCTTGTTCGCCATACTCGTGTTGTTGCATTTGGAAACGAGAAAATAACCTGGCTGTTATGTTCAATTAGGAGCAGCCGCGGGAAACAAAAAGTAATTTCTGCATTTCTATAGAAATAGTAAATGTAAATTACCGTACTGTTGTTGTAAGTAGTCGAGTGTAAAACATTGTTGAATACATTCCTGCCTTGCTCCAAACTTAAGTAAGCTCAGCATTTATGTAAGCGAATATCTACGTATAGAGAATATTGTAGGACTTATTATAGTGATATGAATCGTTCCTAGCCCTAATTTAAAATCGGACAAAATGCTGTGATGCGATGTTTCATGAGGGTTGTCACAGGTCCACTAGCGCCCAATCCTTTAAAAATATATTCTCAATCAACTACCTCGGTGTCTCTATACCCAAAGTCTCTAATTCAGATAATTTATGTAAACAAAGTAATGTCAAGAAACGTCACTGTCAAAATGACAGGACAGTGGTGCAAAACATTTTATCATTATTTTTTTGTAAATAATCAAGTGAATTAATTATAAAAACTATGCAAACAAAATACCGTTGCCAAACAATGTTTTGTGTAGTGTGTCGGTGACACGGCCTATGATCGTCATAATCAGCCCTTTTAAGCCCACTGCTAGACGTAGGCCTCCCAAAATAAATTTCCACTCTAAACAGTTTATAGCCGTTTTCATCCAATATGTGGCTAGATATGCTACTTACAATATGAATCTATGAATGAGAGTTGTAATATTAGTATTGTAGAAGATGTAAAAAAAATAAAAATGTTTGGATCTCCTGCATTGTTACCAGTATCATAAAACATTTTATACCAGAAAATCTCCTTTTTTAATAACTTTGTTTAAAACCGAAATTTTATAAAAATAATTACGGTATGATTATTTTTTAATTATTATTTCTTAAAATTAGTACTTAAAAGAAAATGGAACCTTTTTTTCGCCATTTTATGTGAATTACCATTACGAAGATATTTTTTTGATATGTTATCTATCCCCTTTGTTTACATAAATTATCTGAATTTGAGACTTCGGGTATAGAATTTTCTAATATTTTTTTTAAATAAAACGGTCACATTCCTCTAGATCGTATTTTGTTGCTTCGTGTCTCAATATGAAACTTTATAAAAGGTATTAGAAAATTCTAGACACACTTACCAAGGTAGTTGATTGAACCGTTTTTCATAATTCCTTCTCAGTCACGAGATAATATGTTTTTAAAGGAGTGGCTAGTGGACCGGTGTCAACGCTCTTAAGGCGAAAGCGTCAGGATAGCCCGCGAAATTCAAATTTTCTTAAGTATTTTTGCAATTTGCAGGTCAGTATCAGGTTGTATGTTAATCTTAATATAATTCGCGGCCGTACCAAATATTTATTTATAGAATTATAATCATAAAAATCATCAATACAACTCTCTCTCTACGTTCATAATTATAATCCTATTGAAAGACTATTTCATGAAATCATGACTTTTACTTTTAATGGGGCATAGTCGATGCACCTATCACTCAATGCGAGTGCGGTGCTCCTGAACAGACTATGTCCCATCTGCTAGAGTATCCCAATTGTCCGTTCGCCTGCACCCTTGACGATTTGAACAACGCCTCTGACACCGCAATAAATGTGACCACTGGGCCCAAACAGTATAGATGTACCGTCGAAACGAAAAGAAGATGCAGATGACTTTTAGGATTACACTAACTTAAGAAGTTGTAGGTATTACTGATTATTATTATTAAAATTCTGTAAATACATACTTGTTACGGTCGCGAATCATATTTTAATCAACATACACCCAGACAATGAATTTCACGGGCTACCATAGCGCTTCCCCCTAATGTATTACTGTTAATTAAACTTATAAGCAATAATGTAATCTCGATCACATTGTAAGCAATAAATTTATAATTATGAAATTATAACGGACTGTAATCTCACTTAAAATAAATTCTGTATCTTTTAACTATTAAAATATGAAATCCCAGTATTCTGGTCTATTTCGAAAATTGGCCGTGAATTTATTTATTTCTAATGTAGTTTTCAATTTTAAATCTCAATTTCACGAACCTTGTAGAAAATATATCCTAAGGGATCTGGTCATATCGTATTATAATCAGTGTAATTAATCGTGATAATAAATAAATAAAATATTAATTTTACTAGGTAATACACCTATGTTTTTTTACTCATTTTCCATTCTATAAACTGACTATGTTATTTATAAAATGTAGTCTAGGTTAAACCCAAAATATTGCAAAAAAGTGTGATCGAAATCATTCATGATGCTGAAGCACGATTTTAACTGTCAAGTTTAAACGCGATCTGAGGCGCTCCGCACGCGTGCGACGACGAACTACGGTACGACCTCATGCGTGTGCGCAGCATCCCGCGCACAACCGCACTGTCGGAATATTAGTCGCGCGGCACTCGCGCGCTGCATCACGCGTACCGCGTGCTCACAACAATATTAAATCACTCTCACTATAGAACCGCGCAATCTTATGAATTATCGTAAAAGCGCGACGTTCATTGATTATATATTTTTATTCCGATTTTTAACAATAACTGTGTCTCGTGTGTGTACAAAATAAAATATAAGAGGTATGTATAACAAATCACAACAAAACATGTTTTAAACTACGCACCCGTACTATTTTCCTTTTTATGGGAAAGATTAATCATTAAAAAAAAAAAAAAAAAATCAGGCCATACAACCCATATCATATAAAATAAAATTTCACCATACTGCATCAGAATAGAATAAAATGACAATACAATTAAAAACAAATAAATGAGTGGGTAAAAATTATAAAGGTCATGGAATTAAAATTAATGCATTATTTTGTCTTGGGAAATAGAAAAAAAAACTGAAAGTTTCCGGACAAGTATCTGCCTACTGCAGTTTTCCAATATTAGTTCATGCCTGCACATTTCAGTGAATATTATTTTGGTAATTTGACATCTCTTAAAATTTCCATACTGAAAATGAGCCTTCCAATGGCTTATACAATAAAAAGTCTTATTTTTAATAGCTACTCGTAGCTATTCGTAGCACTTTAATGAAAAACATCCCTTTACTTTTGCCTACACTCATTTATGCACATTTTCATTATTTATGATAAAAAATCGTACTAATCATCTCCAGAACTACAATTAAGGCGCTTCCTCTAGCGAGCGTTCGGTCCTTCTTTATCCCGCACACGCCGAATACACACAATTTTTGGAATTATTTTAATTAAAAAAAAAAATAAAAACCATGTTTTAAAATAAAGTGTAATGTGAATGATTTAGACTTTTAAATTCTATCCATTAGTGTAATCCTCCAATTAATAGAACGTCACCTTTAGTAAAAGATGCATGCAATCAATAATTTTAATAATTTTTTTTACAAGTAGATTTTAAATGTATTTATAACACATAAAAACAAATAAGAACATGCAAAGTGATAATAGGATATCGAACATTAATAATGTGCTTTTATATGTAGTTAATTTATCTTAATTAAAGAGTTAATAGCCTCTGAAAAACGCACTACCGCAAGGTTTTGCTAGGGGCAGCGCCTTAAATAAAAATCATTTATTTAATCGTCGTCTAATCCAATACCTGACGTACCTTATAATAATAAATTTAATTCGGAAAAACACATATATAAAGTTCAGAAAAAACAATTTTCAGGTAAATAATAAAAATGAGCATTACAGAAAAGAGTGTATCGTTGGTGCCTGTACTAATGAAAAAAATCATTGTATCACAGACACCAGCGCCTTCCAAAAAAACAATATTGTTAAGAAACAGCGTTAGTGGTGCCGATTCTCTTGTTTACAAACTAAACTAAATTTAACTTCAGTGCATCTTTTTCTATTTATTTCATTATGAAAAGAACAGAAGATAAATTTTAGTTTAGTCCTGTCAAATTAATCAGCGCTTGACGTAAATTGACGTAATTTTAGTAGGCAAGTTTTTAATCACGTCTAAACTTGTATGGAGTATTGACAGGTGCCGATTAATTTGACAGGACTGAACTAAAATTTATCTTCTGTTCTTTTCATAATGAAATAAATAGAAAAAGATGCACTGAAGTTAAATTTAGTTTAGTTTGTGAACAAGGGAATCGGCACCAATATTTATTTAGCGATAAATAGTAAATGACGTTAGGTACTTCCAGCAGACGTAAATACCATTTTTACATACTAGCCACACTAGGTACATAGTGTACATACTTCAACTATTTACATACACAGTAAAGTGGCTTAATAAGTAGTTGTTCTTCGAAAAAAACCTTAAGTATTTGCTTAACAACGTCGGTACATTAATTCCATTTATGCACAAATATGTTAGCGTGCCATAAAATACTGTTAGTAATTACTCGATTAGGTATTCTCGGTCACATAAAAAATATCGATAGCTTGACTAGCACCTAAAGAAGAAATCCTCGACCTAATCTATACATTGGCTGGTTACAAGTAGTTATATACTCACCCTTATAAGTCAAGTGACCCGAAAGGGCATTAAACCTTACGCGCTATTTCGTTTAGTCCATCGCCTTAGTGTTATTATTTTCATAATTTAGCTCTAATAAATAGAGCAGTGTAAAGATGCATCGTGTAGGACGGGAGTGTCGAATATGATAAAGATAGGTCAAGATAACTGAGAGAACATTGCACTGTCCAACTCGTTTTGGCCCAAGTGCACCTGACGACATCGTATCATGTTCGATATAAATATCTTACAAACAGCATGTAATTAATAACTAAAGCTATATCTGGAACTTATCTCCTACACATCTATCAGTTCCACTAGGATCTTGGCGCATCTCCCAACGACGGCGACGCGCCTAGATATTGGCTGGCAGCCCCAAATACGCTCCAAGACTGTCAGTCTACCCGTACCTCGTAATATAGAACGTAATTATTTTAACTGTCTGCAGCTCCCGGCTAATTATAGTCTTGTCTCTTCCCGAGAAAATCATAAACCTAGATATATTTTAAAGAAGTATGAAAAATTAGTAGATACTGGTAACATCGCATTTCTAAAACCTTATTTCGCGGAAGGTTGAGAAGGCTAGGCAGTAATTCTTCGTAAACGCAGGAACTCTCTTAATTAAGAATAAAGGAACTGGTTAAGTGTTTACAAGCACGATCACCTGAGATCCTTCAAGTAAATGGCAACCCTGGCAACATCAGTTTCTAACCTCGTTCGCCCATCGTGGAAAAACGAATAAATAACCCTCTTACTTAATCTCAGTGATTAGTTCGTCACGGTATGCTTCTATGGGTGTTACAAGCTGTAGGTTGAAATAATCAGTTACAAATATTATAATAAAAGCAGTTCGCGAGTGAATAGGATGTTTAGAAACGCAAACACCGGTAGATGGCCATGTTAGTACCATATCCTTAATGTTATTAGAGTTATTACAAATCGTTCATTTATCGTGACTGACGCGCATCCTTAAGGTTAGGATAATAAGCGAACGTTTTCCTCGGTTTCTAATGCCCCTGAAATGATTTTCCACGTAGCGCGCTCCTCGGCAGTCGACTGCCTATAACATCCTATATGTTATAGGTCGGCGCAGACGTAAATAACAAACAATCGGCTAACACAAATATATTTTATGACGCTTGGACAAGGCGACTTAACAAATTAAGCAAAGTTAGTGTTGACCCATAGTGCGGCCTGATTGTGGAAACATTTGCAAAATACTTAAGAGTTCAGTTACATGGTATTGTTCACCGATAGGTTTCACGTCGTACTATTTAATTTGACAAAAACTAAACAATACTGTGTTGGACTGTTATTGCGACGGACGCGGGACGTCAAAACAAAAGGTGAACTATTCTATTGATTTATTACCAAGTGAAATAATCGAATATTTTAGAATACAGTGGACCCCCGGTAATCCGGCCCCTGTCTAATCCGGCGCCCCCTGTAATCCGACATGTCTGTACATATTATTATTGAATATTTTTTTGACAGTCTTCGCTCTTCGCGTTATTATTTTTTGTAAGTTAACAAAATTAACGTCATTAATTCTATAGATAGCATTAATGTCGTTAATTTTGTAACTAAACGTAAGCTCTCTATTGTGTTGTTTAATTTACTAAATTCGACATACATAATGAAGTACATAGGTATGTATGATTTGTACTTCAAAGATAACATATAGAATCTTATTATTGATTCTGTAATTTGTCGGATTACAAGGTACTCTTTTGTAAAAAAATCCGGACTATAGTCTTAGGCAGTATTCTATCCTGCCAGGGTTGCGGGTTTGTCCGAAAGGGATACCGTGGCCCTGGCACACAGGGAACCTAAAGGAACACGGGTGGGTTTTAGTCAGTAAAAGTCTGACACGCCCTCCCGCTCCACCCAGAGCGGGAGAAGTTATTTGATAATTTCCCACCCAAAAAAAAATAAAAAGGCAGTATTCTATAATCCGACAAATTCGATAGTTCGACACTGCCCTGCAAAACGTTTGTCGGATTACCGGGGGTCCACTGTAATACAAGAATGACTTCATACTTCTGACTTCTGGAGAAACAGTGTTAAACTGTGCTTTTTAGTTTGTGTTGTACTTAAAAAAAGTTCGTTGTTTTAGCTGTCAGGTAGTTGTAGATCTCTATATGGTTTCAGTATTTCAGATTTATGTGAAGTTTTTGCTTTAGAAATTGAGGTAGATCAGTTAGATTAATTTTCATTTACATCTACTTTTAGAAATCTACAGTCCTGCATATCATCATAAATAAGTAGCGGTATCAAAGTGGGATTAGCGGTAGACTCCAAAGGCCCTAGTGTGAGTTTCTTTTAACCCATTCGCTGCCCAGCACCCAGCATATTTATGTCAAAAAATAATTCGTTCGTGTGCCTACAACCCGTATTCGAGCAGTCGCTATAGATGACTTTCTTTTCATGCCCAGGACCCGACTAGTGACACCAAATCTAAGTATTTAAATTTGCCAAACAATTTATGGCTTACAAGAAAAAAATATTTTTGAACTGGGCAGCAAATGCGTCCATCTAGATTTTACGCTTCGACCGCGTTCGGCGCTCCGATTATATTGGCCTCCGATTGACCCTTCACTGATTGAAACTCACACTAGGGCCTCAGGCTACATAACGGTATTTTTCATGAAATATTTGCTTATTTTCTGAACCGTATCCTACCCAGTGGCAGATAGCTATAGATAGATTAAGACAAGACGTTAGACTTTCAGTCGATGACTTTTAACGAATACTATACTAGATTTTAACTTGACAGTCAAGGTCGACGACCGGCTCTTCATTCAGAGGGTTCTCGAATCTCGATATGTAAATACTAAACGGTTACTAAACTTACTCTTGACCGTGGCTCGGTATTCAACCTTGTAAATTGATTGATACTAGACATTTAAAAGCCTTTCAAAAACGTGCCACACTGAGTATCAACTTTTCATTACCTGTCGCGTCTCTCTGTGTGGGGTCGCGTTGTTCTTCTAAGCTACTCGACGGATTTTAATGTGGTTTTTAACATCATTTAAATAATGTATTCCGGAAGGTTTATGTGTATAATATGTTAATATTAAACTTACATATAACAAAGAAATCTCGATGTTTTGTCAAATCGTAAAAACCGCGAGAAGCAAGCCCAGCCAGATACTGTTTGAACATGAGCAGAAATATAACTTTTGGCAATCGCAAATATTAGGGTCTCTCAACGTTTGACTTATCCATATAACTACCTAATTGTCTCCTCATGATATTTACCAATGCTTTTAGGCAGCACGTTACCATCAGGAAGTTGAACCTTCATCCGCGTATTTTTCTCAGTATTATCAACTAACAAACAAATATAATACTTTAGTTAACAACACCCAATGACGAGCGCGGTGTTTACTTTACAGTCCGGAGCCCACGATTTACATTAGACCTTCATCAAATATTATAATTTTATTGTAAAATAACTAAATTTCAACACATTGTTTGGGCTTAGTCACTAATCATTTGTCGAATAATAAAATCGTAGATGTGACTTGTAATGTAGGGTTACCTGTAAGCTATTCTAAAAACATACAATATACACTTGCATGCAAAAAAAACGGGGCAGTCGTTGAGGACTGCCGATAGAAGTGAAAACTAAGTAACTTAAGCTTGTTCGGTGACGATGACGCGAGTTCCATGATTTTTGTTCACCCAAAAGTACACATATATACACAGTATACATATAGCTCATGGAAAGTGTTCGGTGACGATGACGCGAGTTCCATGATTTTTATTCACCCAAAAAGTGCTCAACGCGCCTAAAGAAGTTTTCACTTCAAAATCGGCCCACCCTGCGCACTTTTTGAGATATCAAAACAAGATATCTCAAATAGTACAATGAATAAAAATTACTTTGAATAAATAGGTGAAAACGTTAGGATTAAATAAATGTATTGAAAATTGCATGCCATTTGACAGGCTTAGAACAAAAAACCGGCCAAGTGCGTGTCGGACCACGCGCAATGAGGGGTTCCATAGTTGGGATGAATTTATCCCAAGAACAAACTTAACATTGTAGCTGCAAATGTAAGTTGGTCAACTATTACTCGGTAACTTGTAAAGCCTACGTAGCTGTGATCGTTTTCCTTTTAACTTCTTATACAGAAAAAGTTTTTAATCAGTGCGCAAATTCTGACAAATTAAACTTAAACGTGTTATACACCTATTTCCTATTTTGATATGTCTTAGTACAAAAAAATTAAGTTATCATTAACGAAAGATGTTTATTTTGAAACTGGTATAATAGATACTCGTCGCGGAAAGCGTCGGCTTCGCGGTCAGTGAAGCGGAACGCAGTAGTAGGTATCTATCAGCTGTGCGCCCGCCCATTGATATTATTACGAATATATTGTGTCCATATTTTGCTGATTACAAGTGGACCAACAAAAAAAGTATTGAAAGAATAATGGAAATGTGTTCTATTACTGATACTGAACCACCAAAAAAATTCGAGCACTGGTTAATAACTTATCCTGTATACACTTTTACTTTCTACTGCTGTGAATTTTTTCACATATCCAAATACAACCATTTAGTTGGCAGGTGGACACTTGACTCAAACAAAAATTAGCACTTTATAGCTTAATCACACAAATCAAATCAAATCAAATATTTTTATTGTGGGCATAGGTTATACAGACAGATGTTAGGTAAATTACAGATCCATTATGTCCTGCCTAATAGGCATACAATTAGTTATTTATGCAACTTAATAAGGGGTGTTAAAACACGAATGTGGGATTATCACACTAGGCGAAGCCGAGTGTGATAATAGTATCACATGAGTGTTTTAATACCTAATTATTACAGTTGCATACAAGACTTTATCTACACCCATGACATGAATCCTCTATAAAAGGTTCTGAAACAGTTTTTGCAATACTAATATCGAACAAAAATGGCGGGATACGACGCTATGGTATAGTATAGTGAAACGCGCGTGCGTGACAATGTTCTTTTTTTGAAATTCATAAAAATACCACAAATTGAGTAGTGAGAATGGAAGGGAGGATAATGATCCCTTCCTTACTCATCAAACAGATGAATAAGGAAGGGATCATCATCCTCGTAAAAGCAAAGGAGTTGCATTATGAAATTCAGTACAACATTATAACTCCCGTTTGGATGCTATTATGGTTACTATGACACTGGGTGTTTTAATGTTGGCAATAAGCTAACTGTTTCAGAAACTTTTATAGAGGATTAATAGCATGGGCGTAGATAAAATAAATTATGTCAACATGCAACATATCAAAAATTTCATCGTTCATTAACAAGTGTATTATGCTAATTATATCGAGCAAAATGTTATGCTGTATTATTGTCTGACATGCATTAACAATCATTCATAATAATTTCATAGGCGAGTCAATTCGTTCTACGTAATATAATATGTAGGTCATTAGGTACCAGCGCCTGCGCAACTTACTATTAACGATCCGTTGAACTTGAACTTCAAGTGTGTGTTAGTTTATACAAAATTCGAGTCAACCTCTGTAATAATATTGACTGTCCTCCTAACGTATATTAAGAATGAATGTCATGGCATTGTGACGCTATGTAAATTCGGTAATCGCGGTAAAGTAACGTCTGTCATTAAAATGCGTTTAAGTCTTTTTAATGACGGCAAAAAAATTATGTTTTGGCTTCCATTTTGGCATTATTCACGCTGAGAATGTACGAGAGATATTATTTTAGTACAGTTATCGTTCTTACCAGGGGCCTTACTCCCGAAAACGATTCGAGTTTGATTTTGTTTCCGATTCGAACTCGATTTAAAACCTTACTCCCGAACAAATTCGAATCGTAAACCAAGAATGTCGATCTTGGTTTACGATTCGAATTTGTTCGGGAACTTTTTGCCATCTTGTAGGTAGCTACAAGATGGCAAAAAGTTATCGAACAAAATGGTACCTACATACTATAGTTAAATGTAAATAAACTATATTAAAAAATGTTTTGAATTTTCTTAAAATATGTGAAGAAACCTTTTCCCCAACCTATTATTATAAAGCTGAAGAGTTTGTTTGTTTGTCCCTACGGACATGATCCCATTGCTATAGAAATTTTGGGACTTCTGATCAAAATACCGCGACAAGTGGTTTTGGCAGTCCTCTCGTGATGTTAACCTGACACTGCCTAAAGAATTCTGAAGAGACCGAAACAGGTGGAAATCTGAAGGTGCAAGGTCAGGACTATACGGCGGATGCATTAACACCTCCCAGCCAAACTCTCTTAATTTTTGCTGAGTGGCTAAAGATGTGTGAGGTCTAGCGTTATCATGATGAAAAACCACACCCCTTCTGTTGATTAATTCCGGCCGCGTTCTCTCAACTTCTTGCTTTATCTCATCAGTTGTTCGCAGTAGAGTCGATGGTCCTGCCTGGTGAATCGATGGTCCTGCCTGGTGGTAACAGCTCATAATGAATAATGCCCTTCCAATGCCACCACACACATAGCATCACCTTGTTGCAAGTTAACCCGGGTTTCGCCACAGTCTGTCATGCCTGACCGGCCTTTGACCACGACCTTTTTCGCACGTTCTTGTCGTACGTCATCCACTATTCATCACCAGTTATCAGCTTCTTCAAAAATGGTTCGGTTTCATTACGTCGTAATAAAGAATCACAAATAAGTACACGGTTCATTAGGTTTCTTTCAGCGAGTTCGTGAGATACCCAAATATCGAGCTTTTTTGTGTACCCAGTTTTTTTCAAATGTGCCAAAACTGTTTTGTGGTCAATTCCCAGTTCTTCAGCTACGTCGTAACTACTGATATGCCGATCTTGCTCCACTTTTTCAAAAATGGCATCCATTTTATCCGTAATAGGGCGACCAGAGCGACGTGCATCTTTGACATCAAAATTTCCGGATTGAAAACGCTTAAACCAAATTTGTGCTACTCTCACAGACACTGCACTAGGTCCATAAACATCGCAATTTTTTTCGCGTTGCATTTTTACCTTTTTTGTAGTAAAATTTTAAAATGTATCGAATTTCTTCATTAGATTCACTCATCTTGACAGTACGAAAAACAAATGAAAATCACACATTTTCCTAATTTGAATTTGGAATTATGTTCTTTAAAATTTAAACTTTTAATGATACCAAAACCAGCCAGATACAAATAGTATAGCCAAAGAGATTGTATTACAAGTTCATACATACTATAATGCGAAAAGACTTTTTCCCCAACCTAATATTAGTATAGATTTCTGAACCTTTGAAGTTTCAATTTCCAGTTTGCATATTGCGTAAATCTTTACGCTTTTTGACCAAACTGCGCTACGCAAAGAATTTATCAGCCTTTATTGTATGTATAGTCAGTATACACAATTAGCTGACCCCCCCTTGCATAAATGGTTGAGATTTTCTTACTAACAAATCGTACGATTTTAATTTTTTTTTCTAGTTTTGGGTAGATTTTGTATAGGTATTTAAATTAAATCACTATCACTATCACTATCACTATCACTACATATTATAAAACAAAGTCCTCCGCCGCGTCTGTCTGTCTGTCTGTCTGTCTGTCTGTCTGTCTGTTCGCGATAAACTCAAATACTGCTGCACCGATTCTCATGCTGTTTTCACCAATGGATAGCTTGGTTCTCTAGGAAGGTTTTAGTATATAATTTGTTATGTTTTTGTATGCATTTTTGTATGAATTAACGATATTTGTTGGAGGTGTCGGAAAAAAATAAGCCGTCTGGGAGCTTTCAACGAAAACGCTGTCTAAACCCTTTGAGATATAACAAAATAATGTATGGTGGAATTGTGTATCATAAAAAGGTCTTCAAAAAAGTCCGCGATGGCATATGTCTATCTCTTAAGGATAACATACTATATCCATTTTATTGACTTTTTGTAGGTATTTGTTTGCCGAATTTTACTCTTGGAAATACGATTACGATAACAATACGCTATAATATCAGTAGCTATAAGCCAAATTATGTTCGTAGATAAATAAGCTAGCTACTTACGTGTATTTCAAACAGTATACAAGAATATTTATCATAAAAACATTACTAAACACGGCGGCCTTATGATCAAAATTTGTGCATTCCAAAACTTTCGTTACTTTTTCACTGACATATTTATCACTTTTCGATAAACTAACACTCAATACGAAATCTACACTTATTTCTCAGTAATTCTGTATAAGATTCTTCTAAGATTAAACCGTTTTCTCATTGAATCCATTAATTTACGCACGTATAAACCTTGATGAATGTTTACATTAAGCATCGCGTCACACCGCCACACGACCACAGAGTATAGACGTATTTTGTTTTCTTTTTTCGTTCGTTTAGTGGTGTTCCCGCTAAAATGTCAACCGGTCAATTATTAGTCGATTAATCGAATTCTACATCCAGATCGTGTTTGCAAGTACAAAATAAATGTCTAATATTTCGTCCAATTGCGAACGTGACCCTGAGAAAAGTTAGTACTTACGTGAATTATTCTAAAATTATTATTTGTGTCGCAATTTTATTTCGTGTTGTATTTGGTACAATTGATTGCTTTAAGAATTTGAGTGAAATTTCGTATTTTGATTTTGTGTTTGTTATCTTTAGGTAAAGACTCATTCACGTTCAGAACATAAGTACTTTTACTATATTAAATCATTTGTTTCGGTTTCTATTCACATAGTGTTCATGAAGAAACCATAAAACCATAGTTATTATTGTGAAATGTTAAAAGTTTGATGTCAAGCTCGATAGATGGCGTTGACGTCGAAATAGATCTCGCTATGGTTTCGTTACCGCGATTTGGTTGGGGTCTCGCAATTTTAATTAAGTATACCAGCTTAGATCAGTACACTATTGTGGTTTTATTTTCAACCCTATTAGTGTGCACATTAGTTAGATAGTTCAACTCATTACCAGCTCGGTAATAAACACATAGTGAGTCACATTAAAATTAATATTAAGTTAGAATTTTGAGATATAGCCTGGGATATGGAGAGGGTAGTACATAGGGTACTTTTTTATGCGATAACCGACATCCACGCGGGCGAAGCCGCGGGCAAAAGCTAGTTAAGAATTATAAAATTCTATCGATCCGTATTCAAAATAATCTCAACCATTTATGCAAGGGGGGTCAGCTAATTGTGTATACTGACTGTACGTATGTTTGTTCCTTTGTGGCTCACAGAACAGATAAAAGAGGTATTCTTTTTTCGGTTCTGTGGTGGCGTTCTTAACCTTGTGACTGTCACTAAAGAATGACAATATTCACAATTAATTATGGCGACAACCAGAAGCCATATTGCGAAAAAGAAAAATTTTAAGTCGTAAAAAAAATACTATGCCAAGTGGGGTATCATTCAATAGGTATTTGAAATTTGAGCACCTCGCTTCGAAGAAGTTAGGTTACCTTTGACCTTTCATAAAGAAATAGAAGTTACTTTATTGACTTATGCAGAAAAGTTTGAGAATTAAGAGAATTAAGGATACAAAAGCGGGCGAAGTGAGCTCGAAAATTTTAGCACCCCGCCTGGGATAGGCTAGATTTTCTCAGAGAATGTAGAAGTTGCAGGAATTCATGAGTCGAAAAGTATTGCTTTTTCAGATTATAATAAAGTACGCCTTCGTGATAAAAAAATACAATACTCTATATTAGAGTACGGTTGGTCACTCTAAGGGGGGGTCGAGCTCTGGACCAGAGACAAAAAGAAACAACGTAATTTGTAAATAAGCTAATAGCCGCAATAGGTATCATAATTTTGCATATTTAATTAAAAGGCAATCGACGTGGATGATCATCAGAAATAAAGCGCGTGACAAAGATCTCTGAATTCAAATTCTGGTTTCTCACATATCGGGGGAGGAGTTTGAACCCTAATTATAAAGCTGAAGAGTTTGTTTGTTTGTTTGTTTGTTTGAACACGCTAATCTCAGGAACTACTGGTTGGAATTGAAAAATTCTTTTTGTGTTGGATAGTCCATTTATTGAGGAATATTATAGGCTATATAACATCACGCTACAACCAAAAGGAGCGGAGCATAAATGAAAAATGTTGCAAAAACGGGAAAAAATATTCCTTTTTGAGAGCTTCCGTTGCGTGCGCTGCGTAAACGGTTTAAGTTACGCAAATATCATGTATGATGGAATTGTTCCTCTTTAAATGTTCTAAACAAAAAGTCCGCGACAGCATATGTCTATCTTTTAAGATTGACTCACTATAACCTTTTTTTATGGTAATCAATTTTTTTCGAAATTAATGCATTATTTGCGAAGGAGTTTTCATAAACATGGTATTAATCCTTATCCGAATAAATACGTTATTCATCACAAGTATTTCGTTTTGAACAAAGTTGCCCTTACTTTATATCATTTCAATGAATATCTTAGGAGATATAACTGTTTTATAATAACTCCGCAGCAAAATAATGATCAACTCTCCGAGGTAGTATATTCTAAAGCTGAAGAGTTCGTTTTTAGGGTTCCGTACCCAAAGGGTAAAATGGGACCCTATTAGTAAAACTCCGCTGTCCGTCTGTCTGTCTATCTGTCCGTCTGTCACTAGGCTGTATCTCATGAACCGTGATAGTTAGACAGTTGAAATTTTCACAGATGATGTATTTCTGTTGCCGCTATAACAACAAATACAAAAAAAAAACAGAAAAAATAAATATTTGAGGGGGGCTCCCATACAACGGACATGATTTTTTTGCCGTTTTTATAGATAACTAGCTTTTGCCCGCAACTCCGCCCGCGTGAATGTCGGTTATCGCGTAAAAAAGTAGCTTATGTCCTTTTCCATATTCCAGGCTATATCTCTGCCAAATTTTATGATGATCGGTTCAGCGGTTTAGGCGTGAAAACGTAACATACAGACAGACAGACAGAGTTACTTTCACATTTATAATATTAGTATGGATGGTAAGGAACCCTTCGTGCACGAGTCCGACTCGCACTTGGCAGGTTTTTTTGTTTTTGAACGAGCTAATCCTTGGAACTGAGAGTTGGATTTGAAAAAATCTTTTTGCATTTTACAGCCCAATTCTTGAGGATTCCTAATAACTAGGAAACATTTTTTTTAAATGAAAGTTTAAGCGAAAACGAAGTAAATGCACGGGCAGGCAATGTGATGCGACGGGTTGGGTCGGGGGAACAAGAAATTTCACGCGGACGAAGTCGCAGGCAGAAGCTAGTAAAAAAATAAAAAACAAAAGGGGTAAAATAAAAACAGTGAATAACGCAAACGGGTTTTTAGATTTTTGATATATCCTTGTTTATTATTTTAGAGGACAAAACCATAATAAATTCAAACTATTAATATTTAACTTATACTTCACCTTGAATATTCTTTTGTTCGATTTTAGTTGAATACAAAACGCAACAGATAGTTTTTTTATTGAGAATATAATTACTTTTAATAATAAAATAGCCCATTATATGCCTAACAATTATTAATTTCATAGGCATTTTAAAATATGATAACAATGTAATAACACAGGTACAGACGCCAGCACATCAAGCTACTACAATCTGTCAAATTTCTTTAATCGATTTTCAACTTTATCACTACAGTATAAGGTTCAAGGTTGATTGCGAAAATTTGACAGTTTCGGGTAGCTTGACCTGCTGGCGTCTGTACATAATTATAATCAACTATCAGTCTTCTGATAGAAACAGTCCATCTTCCAGTTCTCTCGTATCTCTATCGGTATATCAGTTATTCGAAGGTAGCTCACATCGTGGTAAAAAGATTAGCCATTAGGGGCTGACTGCCGATAGAGACCCTTTATATATAATACTTGATTGTACATCAGATTACGCATTACAAAAGAAAATAAAAACACACTACAAAATATACAATGGGCGGCCTTATCGCATATCTCTAAATAGGGTTTAATAAGACTCTCTATAGTCAGTCAACCCCAATCATCAGTCAGCCTATCATCACGTCGCCGCGCCGTAAAAGACCTCTTCATAAAAGACCATCCTACAGAACAGATAAAAGAGGTATTCTTTTTTCGGTTCTGTGGTGGCGTTCTTAACCTTGTGACTGTCACTAAAGAATGACAATATTCACAATTAATTATGGCGACAACCAGAAGCCATATTGCGAAAAAGAAAAATTTTAAGTCGTAAAAAAAATACTATGCCAAGTGGGGTATCATTCAATAGGTATTTGAAATTTGAGCACCTCGCTTCGAAGAAGTTAGGTTACCTTTGACCTTTCATAAAGAAATAGAAGTTACTTTATTGACTTATGCAGAAAAGTTTGAGAATTAAGAGAATTAAGGATACAAAAGCGGGCGAAGTGAGCTCGAAAATTTTAGCACCCCGCCTGGGATAGGCTAGATTTTCTCAGAGAATGTAGAAGTTGCAGGAATTCATGAGTCGAAAAGTATTGCTTTTTCAGATTATAATAAAGTACGCCTTCGTGATAAAAAAATACAATACTCTATATTAGAGTACGGTTGGTCACTCTAAGGGGGGGTCGAGCTCTGGACCAGAGACAAAAAGAAACAACGTAATTTGTAAATAAGCTAATAGCCGCAATAGGTATCATAATTTTGCATATTTAATTAAAAGGCAATCGACGTGGATGATCATCAGAAATAAAGCGCGTGACAAAGATCTCTGAATTCAAATTCTGGTTTCTCACATATCGGGGGAGGAGTTTGAACCCTAATTATAAAGCTGAAGAGTTTGTTTGTTTGTTTGTTTGTTTGAACACGCTAATCTCAGGAACTACTGGTTGGAATTGAAAAATTCTTTTTGTGTTGGATAGTCCATTTATTGAGGAATATTATAGGCTATATAACATCACGCTACAACCAAAAGGAGCGGAGCATAAATGAAAAATGTTGCAAAAACGGGAAAAAATATTCCTTTTTGAGAGCTTCCGTTGCGTGCGCTGCGTAAACGGTTTAAGTTACGCAAATATCATGTATGATGGAATTGTTCCTCTTTAAATGTTCTAAACAAAAAGTCCGCGACAGCATATGTCTATCTTTTAAGATTGACTCACTATAACCTTTTTTTATGGTAATCAATTTTTTTCGAAATTAATGCATTATTTGCGAAGGAGTTTTCATAAACATGGTATTAATCCTTATCCGAATAAATACGTTATTCATCACAAGTATTTCGTTTTGAACAAAGTTGCCCTTACTTTATATCATTTCAATGAATATCTTAGGAGATATAACTGTTTTATAATAACTCCGCAGCAAAATAATGATCAACTCTCCGAGGTAGTATATTCTAAAGCTGAAGAGTTCGTTTTTAGGGTTCCGTACCCAAAGGGTAAAATGGGACCCTATTAGTAAAACTCCGCTGTCCGTCTGTCTGTCTATCTGTCCGTCTGTCACTAGGCTGTATCTCATGAACCGTGATAGTTAGACAGTTGAAATTTTCACAGATGATGTATTTCTGTTGCCGCTATAACAACAAATACAAAAAAAAAACAGAAAAAATAAATATTTGAGGGGGGCTCCCATACAACGGACATGATTTTTTTGCCGTTTTTATAGATAACTAGCTTTTGCCCGCAACTCCGCCCGCGTGAATGTCGGTTATCGCGTAAAAAAGTAGCTTATGTCCTTTTCCATATTCCAGGCTATATCTCTGCCAAATTTTATGATGATCGGTTCAGCGGTTTAGGCGTGAAAACGTAACATACAGACAGACAGACAGAGTTACTTTCACATTTATAATATTAGTATGGATGGTAAGGAACCCTTCGTGCACGAGTCCGACTCGCACTTGGCAGGTTTTTTTGTTTTTGAACGAGCTAATCCTTGGAACTGAGAGTTGGATTTGAAAAAATCTTTTTGCATTTTACAGCCCAATTCTTGAGGATTCCTAATAACTAGGAAACATTTTTTTTAAATGAAAGTTTAAGCGAAAACGAAGTAAATGCACGGGCAGGCAATGTGATGCGACGGGTTGGGTCGGGGGAACAAGAAATTTCACGCGGACGAAGTCGCAGGCAGAAGCTAGTAAAAAAATAAAAAACAAAAGGGGTAAAATAAAAACAGTGAATAACGCAAACGGGTTTTTAGATTTTTGATATATCCTTGTTTATTATTTTAGAGGACAAAACCATAATAAATTCAAACTATTAATATTTAACTTATACTTCACCTTGAATATTCTTTTGTTCGATTTTAGTTGAATACAAAACGCAACAGATAGTTTTTTTATTGAGAATATAATTACTTTTAATAATAAAATAGCCCATTATATGCCTAACAATTATTAATTTCATAGGCATTTTAAAATATGATAACAATGTAATAACACAGGTACAGACGCCAGCACATCAAGCTACTACAATCTGTCAAATTTCTTTAATCGATTTTCAACTTTATCACTACAGTATAAGGTTCAAGGTTGATTGCGAAAATTTGACAGTTTCGGGTAGCTTGACCTGCTGGCGTCTGTACATAATTATAATCAACTATCAGTCTTCTGATAGAAACAGTCCATCTTCCAGTTCTCTCGTATCTCTATCGGTATATCAGTTATTCGAAGGTAGCTCACATCGTGGTAAAAAGATTAGCCATTAGGGGCTGACTGCCGATAGAGACCCTTTATATATAATACTTGATTGTACATCAGATTACGCATTACAAAAGAAAATAAAAACACACTACAAAATATACAATGGGCGGCCTTATCGCATATCTCTAAATAGGGTTTAATAAGACTCTCTATAGTCAGTCAACCCCAATCATCAGTCAGCCTATCATCACGTCGCCGCGCCGTAAAAGACCTCTTCATAAAAGACCATCCTAAGGTTTTCTATAAAAGATTGCTTTTAGCGAAAAAAACACTCATTATAACACCCTACGCAAGTTAAGTTTTGATTTATAATTTTTGTGGTGTCCCTAAAGAGCACTTACTTTAATCTTATCACAAGGTACGAGGGTTAGCAGTGATAGCCTAGGGGTATGACCGTCGGACTACCAAGCCATAGGTATGGAATTCGAACCCAAGGCACGCATCTCTAACTTTTCGGATTCATGTGCGTATTGTATAATAATCACTTGCTTAAAAAAAGGTGAAGGAAAACATCGTGAGGAAACCAGCGTGCCTGAAAAATATTTCTCGAAGGCATGTGTAGCCAAGTCAGAACCCCATGGGCTGAACACGGCTTCTACACGCAGCGTGTGAGAAAAGTATTCGCGAGCATGGTATGGAGGGAGCCCTTCGTGTCCAATTTAATAACGCGTTCAGAAAACTGATGGGGTTGCCATGGCGTTGCAGTGCATCAGGGATGTTTGCAAAAGCGCGTGTGGATTGTTTTTACACTATAATGCGCAAGCGCGCTGCATCAATGGTGGCACGAGTCATGACCAGCCCCAACAGGGTTCTGAAAATGATAGCGGAAAGAGTGGACTGTCCTTATATAGTTCACTGTTGTCAGTAACATGTGTCACCATATTGTGTTGATCGCGAGGTAAAAATGCAGTAATTCCCGCGATAGCAGGACCATGTTGATATAGCACATCCTGGAAAAACCTTTAGTCAGATTTTAGACACTTACGGACATCGAAAATATTTGTTTAATTCGTTCAAGAAACCATAGCGTATACGCGTGATTCTTGAACTCACGTGTGATGATCACTCAACACGCGAGGTGTTGAGCCATTGCGGTTCTAATTCCAACCTCAGACCAAATAAAAAACCAAGACAGAGCGCTGAGAACAATACAGTGAAGCATGCCAAAACTACACCCCCGCGCTGTGCGTATACGCTCACACGCACACATTTAAAACCATTTACAATCAAACTACGCCTTACTAAGCGCACACATGTTAACGAAACCGACCTCACGTCACTGTTGACAGCACTCTGTCTTGGTTTTTTATTTGGTCTGAGATTCTCAGACTCAAATCTGGCCACAACAACTGAATTATGAATTTATTCATCTTTATGGTAATCACATGAATTCACCTTGCTATGTTATATCATTATGTCATTTAAGCATAAAAACACTTTATTAATATTCTCTTTTTCTTGTCCTTGTTCACAGCTACACAAACTGACTGGAGGCTCACTCAAGATGTTATAAGGAAACAGAACCAATAAATTATTAAGTATTCATTATTCAACGACAGATCAGTAGTTAAACAGACATAATGATGCAGTGGTCCTGGAGGCAAGCGTTTTATTGCATCACAGGGATCCTTGGGAAAGAAGAAAATGAGACGAGTGAGCCGTTCACACGATCATGTTGCGGAAGGATCTCCCCTCTGTACTGGAGGGTGCCCATCCTCGTGTGGGCGCTAATCATCCTGTTCTGGTCCATGTCGTTCTTCTGGGGCCCGACAGAAAAGTTCTTCCTGTACATGACACACTGGGGCCTGGCATTTATAGTACTGGAATCGTCATTCGGGATATTCGTGGCCATAGGACGTAGAGGCTTAACAGGTAGGTACTTTGTTGCATTTTAATTACTGCATCTGCTAATCAAGTCGTAATGGTCGTCTTCCGAGCCGGTGGTGCGTCACTAATGGCGGTGGTTGCTCCACCTCGTGTTTCACATTGCATCCTGGCTGACTGGCGGTGGCTATCGCTGGTACAAGTCCAGCTGGTACCTGCTCTACCTACACTCGATAGCCTGACAACTACAACATTCTTGTATCGTATAGTAATAGATTCGCGCCACCGACTTAGTCACGCGTGCATGAATATTTCGCAAAAGAAAACTACTAAACTAGAAATTTTATCTTTATTATTATGATCAAATACCGATTAAATACTTTAATCAAAACATTGGTTCATACGCGACGTACATTTTGATTGTGAGCAGTTTTTTATTTGCATGTCATAAATATTTTAATGTCGAAAAATACAATTGAACGATGGAAATTAATTTTATATATTTTTTTTAACTGACTAAATAAGGACATAAATCAGAGTCTAGAATCACCCATTTAATTATTTTCTTGTGCAAGTTCATTGTTACTGCCATAATTAAAAATAATAAATTTAATTAAGATTTTATTATCGCAGAAACTTGGATCGTGGGAAGGTTAGATCTTGATCAAACAAAAGATATAGTATTTTCCACCATTTACCTAACTAAACACAAACATGTACAATTTCGTCATCAAAACAAACACATCTCTTATCACCAAGTATTTACAAGTATCCTATAAAAATAATGTTCTTATATTACAATTTAATCATATTATTAAAGGTTATAGCGGCATAAAAGTTATGTAGCAAGAATCCGCTAGGTACATACATAACGATAAGAAGCACTGGTACAAACGATACAGGAAAAATTTCAAAAGTTGTGGGGGAATGTGTAAAAAATACAGGACATTTTATCGCTAAAATTCCAATGTTATAACCGTATTAGTGATAAATTCATAAATAACGAAAGCATTGTTTAAAAGAACGGCTAGTTAATATCTATACGCGGCTATGCTGAAAAGAAGTTAAGTGAGTGCAAAAAATCGGTATTGCAAGAAACGATTAAAAATCTATGTCGCAAGACCTTGACGGTACAATAAGGAACAAGTTCATTACAGACACTGTTGTTACAAGATCAGGCCGTCCTCACGCTTCACTGCTTGCAGCACATTTTCACTGCTTAGTTTATCACTAACTATGTACACGATCGGTCCTATTTAACGCTGCAAATACTGATCCGATAAAATTAAGTTTATCATCGCAATCTGTAAGTGAAGGATCAATGCGATCACGCGCTGAACAAAGACCGTCTGGAAATGCGATTAGGAAGTGATTGTTTACAGTGTTAAAAACACTGTTAGTGTTAGTGTTGGTGAGTTGCTAAGTGTTCGGTGATAGTGAACCATGCTGTGCGGCAAGTGTGCGCGGGCGCAGTGCGGGTGGCGCATGTGCCTGTTGGAACACGCGTCACCGAGCAACTTCTACGTGAGTTGCTGGCAAGGCAACCGCTCGGCCGCGCCACTCCTCCTGCTCAGGGGTTTCCTCTTCCTGCTCTCCGCGTGCGTGCTGCTCGCATCTATTGCTGTGCCCTTGACATCGAACACACATTCCGGCTACTGGTTCATATACCTAACGCATTGGGGTTTCCTACTAATCGTTCTCACTATGGGCTTCGGTGCTGCTGTATCAGCATATGCTTATTTTATAAGACCTATTGGTACGCTTTTTACTGTTTCTTTTATATGTTTATCTAGACGCGTGTATGATACTGGTTCTGATAAAACCACACGTAGGTTTGTTATCAAACATAAGCACTAGGTACTTGAAAATAATCTGTGATGACCCTACGTTTGCCCCATTGATTGTAAACCTTGATGGACACAGTTTTTAAGGAGATAGTTTATTGTTTTAAAGCATGTATGGGTGCCAGTTCGTGTCACGTCAAAGAATAATATGTGGCACGTGGCAGCGGAGAGGATCACGTAGTAATGCGGCCGCCCGACCTCGCGCCGGACGCGTGAGGTCTCATAACATACTGCCTCCACATTATCTCATCTATCACTCACTAACTCTACATAACGCACTATCTTTATGCATATTTAAACAACCAGTTCATGTACCTGTATATGTACACTAATACATTTGTAATAACGATAACCATTTTTATGGAGGTCATGAATAACATTCTATAGTAATGCGGATGAATTATTTATGTTCCGCTGTTGCCGTGCAATCAATGTTAGCGGAAGAAAATTATACATTCGTAGATCGTAGGCTTCATTGATGACCGGAAAGTTAAAGTCGTTTCCAAGCTGCATGATATGTCTGGTATTGGCCAATACGTTTACAAGTAATGTGGTAAACGGTAGTAATTTTTTATGGCATATCCAATATCCATAAACGTCGAAGTTTAGTGGTTTTAGTTCACCTCGTCCCAAAATTAGAAACATTTTCATAAAATTCTAAGCTCAGACATTGACACGGCTATCAACATTTGAATATATCTTATAATCTATGGTTCCTTTTCCGATTGCTATGATTTATGATCTACAGATGCCACTTTTGGCTTGCCATGGTACGTGAAGACCTACTGGATCCTCTACAACATCACCATTCCCGTCGCCTTCCTCATCACAGTGTTCTACTGGGGAATCTTGAGGACTTGTAAGTTGAAAACGTCTTTTATCTACTTACCTTCTCCACTTGTAAAACCTTGCTAATCATCAGAAGTACCCGTCGTAGTTAGTGGTTGGTTAACGAAAAGCCATTTCACTATTTACTAGTTTTTATTAAGTTTTGTAAATTAGGTAGCTGTCCCACCCTGACCCACCGAATGACTTTTACAAGTTCCAAATAGTGGGTTTAATTTCACCAGATGCCGATGTGACGATAGCCATCAGGCTAACTATCGAGTTCAAACTCAAATTAGGTACCGGCCTTACAACTGTCTCTTCAAACAGAATAATTTAAAAAATGTACAACGATTGCATCGGAATAATACCGTTGATAATATTTGATTGACAGTTACAAAATAATGTTCATTTAAAATTTACTAAATGTTTGCAATAATTGTTTTAATTACCTACCGTTAACGATTTTATACTGATCCATCATCTTAAACTTTTTCGTAACTCTTAATCAATATTCTGCTACGGAGCAAAACAGACACGGAACTATACCTTGAAGTTAGTAAATCTAGATTTTTTGCGCTCACGCATCCTTTGCTTGACCTAGATATTAGTTTTCAACTAGCGTGTAGCTAGCTTTTTATTCATATCTGTAGACTTGGATAAAACTGTTTTTTAGGTACCTACCTAGTTAATATCACCGACCGTGAATGTAACCAAAGGCCAACACGGAACAAACATTCTGAACAAGAGGGTCAGTACCTTCTGGTATTGGTATTAGCTTTTCGGAGCGCACAAGAAATATAACTATTTCTTTATCTCTATCATGAATGTTTCCAGCAATTTCAACATGGCCAATTGTTCCAAGGGACTTTCAAAACAAACACATTTTGACCGTGTAGGTATTGTACTTTTGTATTTTTTTTTTTTTTTCTTTAATAACCTACGAAAGTTTATACGTTGGAGGTGCGAGTCATGTCCATGTGCTGACTTCATGGGAACAGTTTGCGCGTCAATTTTCCTTACACCCTGTATGATTATCTTCTCTTAATCAATCGTGTATGTTTTCCAGCGGCCAACACGGTGAATTTCGCGCCGAACCCAGTCTTGGACGTGATGCTGCACGGCGTGAACTCCGCGGTGATGCTGGTAGAGCTGGTTTGCTCGGCGCACCCCTCCCGCCTGATGCACATCATGCAACCGCTGTACTTCGCCGGCGCCTACATGCTCTTCAGTGTCATCTACTACTTCGCTGGCGGACTAGACCCGTGAGTCAACCACATTTACTACTTCTAGCATTCGACCAATCTTGCCAGACTGCCGCTCATATTATATTCTCCTCAGACCTGGATCTGAATATGAATGCTTGGAAGAATAAGCGATCTTCGCACATTGAAAGCCTGAAGTACCATAATATACTAACTATATCAAAATAAGACATTCGTTATTCAAAATTAGAATCCTTGTAATTCCGGCAATGAATTAACATTGGAAATATAATGTAAGTATCCATCCAAACAAAACAAACAACATAACAAAGCATCCATAACAAAGGCAAAGATTAGATCAATCGTTCCGTGTAAAATAATATGTATTAAAGTCTATCTGATAAAGCCAGAAGTAAGTAGTAAGGGCTAGACTGATATGCCTATTTACATCTATGGCCGGATGAGACATTTACCTAAAATAATTTCGATTTACAATCCATTTTCTGACCGATCCATCTCGTTAGCCGCGTCCACATGTATGACGGATACCTTCACACCAATCAATAGATCAATTTTGCCTTCAAAAGACCTTAAGAAGTATTAGATAAACATACTTAGATATGACGAAACGCGTTAAAATATAATAACTCAATTTGATCTTAAAATAAACATGTGTTTTGACGACCTTAAATTATGAAATCATCAGTAGGATACTCGTAAGAACTCTTGTCAAACATCAAATATTTAGCCAAATGTTTGAGTAATAACTCCTTATATGCAATATTAGCCCTAAAGAGTTAGGTACAGGTGTAGCTAAAGTACACCCACAATTTGCCAGTATGTGTCCCATGTAATAGGGAGTGATCCTAGTGCCATCAATCGGGCATAAATCGAGACTGAGCTGCTACAGAGAAATTCCAGATGGAAAAACCCAATAACACATTGCTCGACCCCGAAATCGACCCAAGACCTCATGCTCAGCAGTCGCGCTTGCGACCACAAGACCAAATATCAAGCTCTAATCTATCTTTTTCTTCTTCTTCTATCTTCTCAAATAAATAATTGATCAGATTGTGATGAAACTTTGGTAGGGTGTTCTGAGGACGACCGCGACTAACCGCGACGGTTTCTGGCGCAAAAAAATAATTCGACCAATGACTTTTTTACTTTACGCATTGCAACGCATCAACTAGTATGCAACTAGTATCAGGCCCCTCTTTTCCAGCGGGCACTCTGGAAATGTGCCCAGGGCCACGCGTTCGAAGGGGGCCCCCTAGTTTCTGCCAGACCAACAAACATGAAATACACCGTTTTAAAGAAAAGTCATTAATGAACTAGTACAATTTCTTTGAGTCGTTTAATGAGCATTATAAAATCACAAAAGACTTTTTTGTGACTTTCATATCAAATTGAAATGAAGAAACTAATAGGAATATATCATCTTTTGAAAGAAAACAAAATTGGAGACACATTTCCAAATGTAGAAATTGCATTGAGAATCTTTTTAAGCATGATGGTAGCTAACTGCAGTGAGGAACGCTCCTTCTCCAAATAAAAAATAAAATAAAAATTCATTAAGGAGCATAATGCTTCAATAAATATTGACCAGTTTGTCGCTGATGACCATAAAATGTGATATTCTTAAAGGCATCGACTATCAAGAAGTAATTGATGGTTTTGCTTATCTCAAAACTAGAAGGGTACCTCTTCAATCAACATCGATTTTAAACCCTAACCTGTGAATGTTAAAAGTTACTTTTCCGGATTATATACATAATTATTATTCATTTTATGTGACAAAAAACGGAATAAAAATAACAGTTGAATGAATCTAGAATTTTGCTTGTTTCTGGTACTGTTTTTGCCTGTTTTAACAAAACAATCCGCTGTCACTGGGGCCCCATTATCATGTGCCCAGGGCCTCCAATTGATTAAAGACGGCCCTGGCTAGTATTATATAATAACAGATATACCTAACATTCAAATCAGACATTTTCGTAACAATGTTACTACTACGCTTGCATCAGCGTAAAAGTTCAAGAGCAAAATATAATGTTCTAATTGATTGTTCCGCTGGATCGAGTAATGTTTATTGTAATGTCGTAACGTTAGAGCCTCGACATCTAACTGACCAATGCATGACCAATATACCCCGGCGAGAGGTCGATGGTCATCCAGTGGAGCATAATATTCAAGTTCATAAGTATTATGTAACAAAAAAATATTGCATGTAGCGGAGATGAGAATGTTGAGATGGATGTGTGGAGTGACGAAAATGGATAAAGTCGGAAATGAGTATATAAGGAGAAGTTTGAAAGTGGCGCCGGTGGCAGAAAAGTTGAAAGGACGTCGTTTGGCATGGTATGGGCATGTGATGATAAGAGAGGAAACGCATGTGACGAGGAGAGTGATGAAGATAAATGTGGATGGATGGAGATGGAGAGGAAGGCTCAAAAAAATATGGATGGATTGTGTGAATGATAGGTATGAAAGAGAAGGGAGTGAATGATAGAGTGACGGTTGACAGGGGGGAATGGAAAAGAAAACGTGTTGCGTCGGCCCCAAGTAACATGGGACAAGGGCAAGAAGATGATGAAGTATTATGTGACGGAAAGCAATAAATCATTTAGCCAAAGGTTCGTTGAAGCGCTCAAAATATACCGCCATACAACGCAAGGCCGTTGGCAGAGGTGACGCATTTGTACGAATTTATGTTACCTTAGAAGCCTTGCCTTGTTTCCAATTTCGGGGACAATAAAACAAGGAAACAAACAATTCCAAAAAATCTTAGATTAGTATGCAGAACTTGTACATAAGCATGACTTGGCATACCTCTACGCATATTTGTTTTATGTTTATGATTTGAGGACATCCACGGTGATGTTACCGAATACCTATAAATAGTTGCCAGTTGGGTTCAGATAAGTTATGAACCTACCTAGGTATCTTACTACATCAGATAAATTCTATTAGATTTATTATTAAACGTTGATGGGTTAACATTATGTTTATGTCTGTATTTCTCAAGAGTCAAAAGAAGAGGAAACCATTTAAGAGGGAAGCGCTAAGGTAGCCCGCGAAATACAAATTTTCTTATGATTTTTGGAATTTGCAGTTCATTATCTGTCTGGGTATTTAATAAATAATAAAATAATAAAAAGTTTTATTGATTTCTAAACTAGTGTTACAATATTTAGGTATGACACTGGATCCCACACTAGGATACCCTGTGTCGCAGGATCCAGTCTCTTTCGACAGATACTATGATTCAATAAAGATAGGTTAACAAATGCACCGGTTTCAGTGTATAATTAATTAACTTAGGACTAAAAGGTAACCAAATGTATGTGTGTATGTGATGAATGTAAGTGTGTAAGTGAGGAGTGTGAGTGTGAATGTGATGGGTTTATGTATGCATGTAATGAGTGTTAGCGTGTATTGTATTCTAATACTTTAATATTTGAAAGATAATAGATTTTCCGTTTCAGCATAATTAAGCCCAAGCAGCCAATCCTGGACCTGTTTTTTGCACCCAAACTTTGTTAAGGGGAAGATTTTAAGCTTTTTGTTAACTTTTTCATACAGGTATGGTCCAATACGAGAGAAAGCCTTATTGCCAAATTTAAGTTTGCATTTGTTGATTAAATTAGGATTCGCGACCATAACAAATATATATTTACAAAATTATAATCATTAAAATCAGTAATACAACTCCTTATGTTAGTATAATCCTAAAAGTCATGATTTCACGACATAGTAATTCAATAGGATTATATGAACTCAGAGAGTTGTATTGATGATTTTTATGATTATAATTCTATAAACAAATATTTGATATGGCCGTGAATTATATTTAGATCAACATACAACCTGATACTGACCTGCAAATGGCAAACAACGTAAAAAAAAATTATCCCGGGCTACAATTTTTTTTTTGGTATAGTAGCAAATAACTTCTCAAGTGTCAGACTTTTACTGATTAAAACCCACCCCTGTTCCTTCAGTTGCTTGTGTGCCAGGGCCACGGTATCCCTTTCGGACAAACCCGCAACCCTGGCGGGCTACCATGACGCTTTCGCCTTGATCCTTCTACCCTACTATATAATATTATAAATGTGAAAGTTTGTGTTTGGATGTTTGAAACTCAATCACGCAAAAACGGCTCAACGGATTTGGATGAAATTTGGCATACAAATAGTTTATAACGTGGATTAACACAGGATACTGTTTGTCCCGATAGTACGTCCCCGTAGGATAATTTCGAGCGAAGCTTCTGGCAAAAGCTAGTTTTATATAAATTTCCTACATAAACGTTTCATAGTCTTGCCTCACTCGTAAATAAGACAACTGATAATAAAATGTAATCGCAATAAATCGTATGGGAACGTAAAACTTTATAGTGATCTACTCTCGCCTAGTGGTTGTAAAATTGTAGTTACAAAAAGCTCCGCTTGCGCCACGTGAGAAAAATACACGATTTTCGGGCATTGATATGAATATGATACAAGTAAATACAATGATCTCACGTTAAGTATCCGGTCGGTACTCATTTGACGTCTATTTCCCAACTGAACTGTGAATAGGAGAATGACAATGAATATGTAATGTTTATATCCCACGCACACAATAAAACACAGTTGAGTGTGAAACCGTGAATTTGATGATAAAACACACACTTCAAGATTGACTGTGCGTTACCAATGAATGTTTCATTATAAATTCTGTTAATTTATTTATTAGAATTCAATTCACACTAAATAGTTTTATAATTATTTAAGAAAATAGATAATAAATATGTACAAGTATATAAAAAAGGGAGGGGAATGAATTATTTTTGTTGGCGTTTGGTTGGGCCACATACCTCTGAAGGTGGCCCAACTAAATGCCAACGGAAAATGCTACTAGGGAGGGCATCAAAAAATTCGTCCGCATCGCTTTCAACAGGAAAAGTGCCCAAAAGGCTGGCAGCAGTGCCACGTTGCATGGCAATGCTAATTCTTAGGCCAGCCCTCTGGTCACGTGAAGAGTCGACCAACCGCTTAGAGACGTCTCGAAATACCATGTGGGCACTCGGACCCCATGGTCCTAGTGTTTCAACCCCAAACGGCTCAAACATATAGCTCCCAATAAGGTTGTTATATTTGCGCCGTTTGAGGTTTTCCGCACCTGCAGCAGCCGCCCCAGCACGCCGTGCTAAGAAGCTACTATCCATACTATACTATATATACTATATACACTATATAATATAATATATGTAATATTATAAATGTGAAAGTAACTCTGTCTGTCTGTCTGTCTGTCTGTCTGTCTGTATGTTACGTTTTCACGCCTAAATCGCTGAACCAATCGTCATGAAATTTGGCAGAGATATAGCCTGGAATATGGAGAAGGACATAGGCGATAACCGACATCCACGCGGGCGGAGCCGCGGGCAAAAGCTAGTATTTTATGTTCTTATTATAGGAAATCTATTTGTAGCCCCCGTTTTACCATTTGTAGGCCTGTCTAGAGTATAATTAGAGATGAAAATAAAAAACTTTTTTGGAGTTTTCTTTTATTTTCATCTGTAATTATACTCTAGACAGGCCAATAAAAGAAAGTCATCCATTGAAAGCCAATATGATTCAAAATAGTAAAATCAAATAAATAATAGAGACTGTTTGTTACCAAACCAACACGTCAATTATAATAGTTATTACAATTTACGATATACTTATATATAACTTATTATCCATGCTAATATTATAAACTAGCTTCTGCCCGTGACTTCGTCCGCGTGAAATTTCTTGTTCCCGCGTTCCCCAAACCGTTCTCGAGATATCATCAAAAAAGCCGTTCTGTACAAAATGTATGAGAAAGTGAATTAAAAAAAAAATTGTTAGTTATTGTGGTATTGGGAGCGGAGACAAATCCAAAAAATCCAAGATCATAAAAATCTGTCCAGCCATTCTAAATTTATAAATGATGTAAATAACCCGACTTTGTTTTATATAAATTAAGGTGTGAAAGTAACTCTGTCTATCTGTTACGTTTTCACGCCTAAACCGCTGAACCGATCGTCATGAAATTTAGCAGAGCCTGGGATATGGAGAAGGACATAAGCTACTTTTTTTCGCGATAACCGATATCCACGCGGGCGGAGCCGCGGTCAAAAGCTAGTAATACTATGATGATGATGATGGGGCTCCCTTTTCCGCAGTTAGACTCCCATTTGGTCCGTTGTGCGTGGGGATTCTGGCTAACAGAGCCAGCCTAGCTCCGCCTAAAAGCACAGAAGCTTCCTGGGAGCTTCACAGGCTTCACGGAGCGACCTCACTGTTCCGAGGATTTCTTCACGTTGTGGAGCCAAGGCCTCACATTCCAGGATGACGTAGGCGGCTGATTCCTCGGCGTCATGGCAGCCCCTGCAAAGGGGGCTGTCTGTGGCGCCTATGTTAAGGAGATTATGGCCCGTAATTGTACCTATTATTATTCTAAGGTTATTTCTACTTAAGCTGAGAAGTTTTTTGGTTAATCGCGGGTGTACCATTGGTAAAGCCAATTTTGACTGTCTACAGTCTAGTAGTAGCAATACTATAATACTTACTTATTCATACAAACATCATGCACGGTACTCAGTTAAATGTGAACGACCGCAGTGTATGCATGTGAAGCCTTGGCCATATTTATGAAAACCGCAAATATGTACCCAAGTATGTATGTATCGTAGAAGTGTTTGCTAAAGACAAACAAAGCCCTTTGCAAACGGAGATCAGTGTATTCAATGACATCGTGCAACAAATAAATAGGCAATAATATCCTATGTTTTCCTGAACTTTGCAGACGTCGGCTTAGAAGCTAATTATACACTACTAGCTGACCCGACAGACTTCGTTCTGTCTAAAACTATAGTAGAAACTCCACTATAGTGGTGGTACTCTACTCTACTCTACCCTACCCTACCCTACCCTACCTACTACCTACCTACCTACCTACCTACCTACCTACCTACCTACCTACCCTACCCTACCTACTACCTACCTACCTACCTACCTACCCACCTACCTACCTACCTACCTACCTACCCTACCCTACCCTACCCTACCCTACCCTACTTACCTACCTACCTACCTACCTACCCTACCTTACCCTACCCTACCCTACGCTACCCTACCCTACCCTACCTACTTACCTAAAACTTAAAAAAAAAAATAAGACCTACTGAATATGCATATAAAATTTCAAAAAAATCAGTCAAGCCGTTTCGGAGGAGTATGGTAACTAACATTGTGATACGAGAATTTTATATATAAGATTTATTGTATATACATGAAAATAAACTTTTGTGTGTCGAACTCAACTAAATTACAAACTACTCCACTAACTTGATCATTTGGTCGATATTTTTTTTATTGTTTTTTTTTTTTTAGACTGCTCCGCACTAGGAATTTCTCCTTTATTGTGGGTGCGTTTACAAACATTTAAACTCACATACACAAACAGCAAGACCCGGACCAACTTCTTGTAGGCCATACAAATATGTTCCGTGCGTGAATCGAACCCGCGACACGCAGCGCGACAGTCAATCGCTTAACCACTGCGCCAACCGTGCCGTCAAATGATATGGTATAACTCTATATTTTAACAGCTCCCATTGCAAACTCACTCCTATGGCGTATTCCCACTTCCCGACATATTTTATTTCTGCTTCATAACGTTTCTAAATTATGAGTAGTGCTTAACTCTGAGTACCTACTTTTAAGATAATATACGATAGCTTAATTAATAACACGAAAAAAAATAATGAAAATTATTTTAAAACTAGCTGTTGCCCGCGGCTTCACCCGCGTGGCTTTTTTAAAATAAAACATAGCTACTTACTTCTTATAACATCCGCTATATGCCAGTGAAAGACCCGTCAAAATCGGTCCAGCCGTTTCGGAAATTAGCCGGAGCAACAGACAGTCAGACATTTTTTTGTTATAAGTACCGTGTATACTTTCATATGCATTTAAAAGCTGTTATTTTGACATTACAAACAGACACTTCAATTTATATAGATGTAGATAAGTAACCTACCAACGTCCACATCGGCGCATCCCCCTGACTCTGACCGCCTTACTTATAAACGCGGAATAAAGTTATACTAGGAATAACTTCGATATAACTTTAGAGGTATGAGGAACAGGGTGTAAAGTTCACTCATACTCTATAGTAAAGGGAGGATCCTCCGACCAGACGGGTATTGTGTCTGGTGGGCAACTGCCCAACGTTTGATGTCGGGATGTTGTATATATGCTAGTCGCGCGGTAAACTCTGATAGCGCGATGCAGGATTTGTGACGTCAGGTCTTTGATGCGTAGTTCGCATGTGTCGTTGTTGATACCGCCACATATACCTAGCCTATACCTATACCTAGTATAACTTTATTCTGCGTTTATAAGTAAGGCGGTTCGTAGAAAATGTTATTTTTAATCACCCTTTTCTTTTTTGAAATACGCAAAGAACGACAATTTAATAATGAACTACCTACTATTTACTAAACAAACCATATCTAGTGTGTTGTCTACTACAAAGTACCTACAGATACAAAAGAGATAAAATAAATCTCACACCGTGGGAGCAACCTTGCTCGGTGCACGGACTGAAATAGTATCTGTACTGAGATCCTTATCACAAAGACCACCAATTATCGTACTGCATTTACTTAAGTAGATAATAAAGCTTTATAAATGGAAATGATATTAAAATATTCTAAATTACCCACACATACATTTACATAATATGAATAAGCTTTTGCCCGCGGCTTGGCCCGCGTGGATGTTGGTTATCGCGTAGAAAAGTAGCCTATGTCCTTCTCCATATCCCAGGCTATATCTCTGCCAAGTTTCATGACGATCGGTTCAGCGGTTTAGGTGTGAAAACGTAACATTCAGACAGACAGACAAATAGACAGACAGAGTTACTTTCAAATTATAATTTTTTTTTTTTTCATTTTTCATTTTTTTTATTTTTTATTATGGATATTAGTATGGATAGTATGTATTAGTATGGATGGCAAAAAAGTTCAATGAAGATATAAATCTACTATCTAACTCAAAATAAATTCAATTTAAAAGACGAGTTAGTGCTGTGTGATATTTAACTTTTAAATCATGGATACCTTGAGTATCGTTTTTTTGTCTTCCGCAATTAAAGCTCTCGGTTTTGGTTTAGTTTTTATCATCTTTTTTAACCTTGATTATATATAATGTTTTTTTTTTTTTTTTAACTACCTAGTCAATTTTCATTGCAACATTTAAGAAAAAACCTTTCCAATGCTTCACATTGCGAAAAGCCCAAGGGATTTGGGAGTCTACAGCTTTAGATCAACGATACAGTGTGGCTATTTGTCGCCGATTGACACAAAGATATTTTTGTCCCGGAAACTATACACAAGCTTATCTATAGATTTAGTAAATCCATCCGTTATCAGCTTATCAAATCATCCGAACAAAAATGGCCTAAAATATCCATAGATAAACTCGTATTGATTTGAAGTCGCTTATTTACACAAACCGTTAATAAAGTCATGGTATTTTTCAGATGGGGTAACACGTTCATCTACCCCGTGGTGGACTGGTCCAAGCCGGAGCAGACGATGGTGGTGATCACACTGACAGCGCTGTTCCTCGCCCTCATGCACCTGCTGACTGTGGGCATTGCCGCGGCACGAGATGCCATCGCCAAGAGACGCCTCGCAATACCCACAGGGGTCTACAACGATGCTTTCACACCTTAACACGACACACACTGACCTAATAATGTCTGCTAATCCTTCTAGCAACACTAGCCATGACACCTCCCAAGGATAGGCTGTATGACAACTCCCCGTTAAATGTGTGAATGTAATAAACTATTCTGGGTGTGTAGTGTATTAAAATGTGATATAATTTAACGAAATCAATTTCTTAGTTAGTTTGAACTTTTTATGGGAAATGTGTAGGTATGTTATTTTATGTACTTAATTAGCGCTAAACAGATTACCATTTTGTAAATCATTTGAATGATTTATGTACGTAACTAAGGCCCCTCGCCCAAGCCGACTTTTTGTAGCGATGCTGTCGCGCGTCCGCATCGATACAGGTGCGAAGCGGTCGCTAGCTGTGTGCCCTCGCCCACGGGCCCAGATTCAGTCGCGATGAAAACGCGATGCTGTCGCGCTTCTTTCGCGATGCAAACGCGATTCAGTAATGGCACAAAAATGCCACAGTTGCACTGATGCTCGATTTTCCACTCACGCGCCACCCTCCCTCCGTTCTCTCCCCGATGTGATCCGACACGGTCGCGCGTTTGCATCGATACAGTCGCGATGCTGTAGCGCGTTAGTAGCACGTTGGCATCGCTTCTGTAGCGCGTTGCAAATGCGACTAACACGCGTTAGTAGCGATGCTATTGCGCGTTTAAGAAGCGCGCGACAGCATCGCTACAAAAAGTCGCCGTGGGCGAGGGGCCTAAAACGTAAAAATAATGTTTGATCTTCATTTTTTACTTTTAAAGGTAATAACATATACTTTTACTTTAATAATCAAAGCGCACTGTGATTTTAGTTATTAAGATTTGTAAGTAGGCTATTTGCCTTTTATAAAATGGTTTGTAAATAACTTAGAAAGCACAGAGAGATTTCTGTGATTTAAACTCTAAATGACTTTATAGAAACATTTTCATTAAATATTTTAACGTGTTTAAGGATATTATTTACCCCCAGGAAAGGTTATCTCTATAGGAACAGTGGCCAACACATCAAGCTACACGAAACTGTAAAATTTCTCCAAACGATTTTAAACTTTAAAATTTTGAAGATTAAGTTCAAAACTGAACGAGAAAATTTAACAATTTGTGGTAATTTGATGTGCTGACCACCGTACCTACTGAATGCATAAAAAATCCATATCATGTTTACTGATAGACAAGATAAAATTGGATTGGAGAATTTATTGTCAGAGCATCAGTTTTAGTAATTTGTAATAAAAATCTCGTTGTATATCAATCAACGAGAGAAACCCATATTCGGAGCAAGTTTAGACAATGATGAAGCAGCCCGCTGAGTACCTACCTCTACACCAGCAAAAGGATGTTCCATTTACGCCTTCCTTAAACATTTTCACTGACTAAGTTTTTATATAATCGAGACGTCATTGTTCTATTGTTATCTACCAAAATGTATGGATCATCGATGGCACACAATCACGAAGTAATCAGAGATAACAGCGCCGGTCCGCAGTCCACAATTGTCACGCTCGCTCCCTATCGTCTCGATAAATTAACTCAAATATTATTTGCGAAAAATGGCCGAAAATGTGAAAAGATATTTCAAAAAGGAAGTCCGATTACATATGTTTTCATTAGAACATGAAGACATGTCAGACTTTTACCTTAGTTGTTGGCAAAGGAATCGTTCTTGCTGGCCGCTATTGTTTATAAGAACTTTAATATTTATCGGTTGTTTAAGTATTGTACTGTCCTCGATGGTCCTCATGACTCAGGCACAAATGAAATTCGGACACTGGTTTATTTTCATGACACATTGGGGGTTGCTTTTTAACACCATAACTTCAGCATTGGCGTGGATTGTTTCCGTCGTGGAGTTCCTCAAAGGACCGGGTAAGTCCAGAAGTAGCGATAACTATAAATAAAATTGCGATTAACAATGTTTTTCCCCTTACGAAGTTAAAGTCAGTTTTAGAATAGGTATACATACACCTTATCTAAAACTGGCTTTTTAAATATAAGGTAATCGTCAGACCAGAAAAGCTAGTCATAAGTGCTTTTTTCAACGCATTTTCCTGTTAACTCTTCATTTCAAATAGCTTGTGTGCAGAAATGTACCATAAGAACTTATTGATGATGAATGTTGTCATCTCACAGCAGTACTCGTATAAATATTCATAATAACTATCATTTCGAGGTTCATTTTTTTTCGAATAGTCCCAGTCGCCCCCACATGGATTGCCACCAGGTGGCAATTGAGAAAATAATTCTCAGTTGCCACCAGGTGGCGACTGGGAACTTATTGCTCCCACTTCAAATCGCTGTACATTGCGGCGTGGATCGCCAAACCCCCTCATCGCTATCTGGCTTACGGCCGCGACGACGGGGTTGGGTTTTATTAGTATATAAGTAGAGATCGGATATTCGGATGCATATTTATCTAAAGTTAATTTTTAGCTATTAAAATATAGAAGCGGCTTCGTATATTTTTTTTTTTCGTAAAAATAAACTGTGATTCCAGGAACAACGGGACTGTGTAACTAGTCGAGTGCGTAGAATGAAAGCGATCGATTCAAAAAATATTTATTTAAAAAAAAACCCGGTATTCTTGGATTGCATAGCAGATGCAAGATGCAGATGCATATTTATTTAAAATTGGGGTTTTTACGATCGATACAAAAGTGCATTCCATATAAGCCAACATTTGTTAGGAAGTTAATATACATACTATTCTATAATCCGAAACCTAAATTTGTAGATCCCAGAACCGCGGGATTTTTTGCGATACAAAAGCGCATTCCGTATTAGCCAACATCTCAACTTTAGGTGAATATGCATCCGAATATCCGATCTCAACTACAAAAAAACAAATACTAACAAAATTTTCTTCACTGTAGCTGCTTTTAATCACTTATTATTATTAATCATAAAAACCTGGTGTAAATTTGTATCACAAAAAATCTTAGTATTTACAATAATTAAACTGCCTAACAAAAGCTAGTCACTGATGACTAGCTTTTGTTAGGCAGTTTACTGACACACACACACAGCAGTGACAGCTGCAGCTGGCAGTTGACTGATCACAGATAATCAAATTACATATTTACAATAACTATGTTTTATCAATGATACGTCAGAAGCTAGGTGCACGGTTTCAATTAGTCGTTTCCTGCCGGCTCTTCTCCATAGGAAACGACTAATTGGAACCGTGCACCTAGCTTCTGACGTTTCATAAGTGCCCATGTAGGTTTATGTGAAATCAAATATTTTGATTTTGATTTCAATAATATTACCTATACGTAAAAATTACCTCATAATCCTAAAAACTTGGTGTAACTATGAGTCGGCTATCAGTCTAACCGAATGCAGCTGAATACTAGTATTTTACATGGAGCGACTGCCTATCAGGCCCCCACAACCCAATTACTGGGCAATACGATACCCCTCAGACTTTTGGGGCTTCTGACAACCCGTAACGACTGTCAAAGATCCACATATGACAGCCGGGACCAACGGCTTAACGTACTTTCCGAGGCACGGCACGGAGGTACCCCTCCGTGCCTCGGAAAGTAGTCTCATGTATGTAAAGATGGTCACCCATCGACGGACCAAGCGTGGCAAGCGTAGCTTAACCTGATCGAACGACCCGTGTGGCTATTATTACTTAGCCACGAGCCACTCTCATGTCAAGACTAAGTGAGTGAGGGAAAAACATTTCTAAATTGGAATTTAGTCTTTAAAATGAATCATAGTGACCATTTTCACAATTTCTAAACATGGAAGATAATGTGGATTACATTCATTGAGCCTTACATTGAGCTGATAAATTTTAAATTTTCACAATGACTAATCGCGAATTTGTACGTTATCTTTAATCAGATCTTTATTTAAGCATTATCTAATTCAATGTGATTAATATTATGATTCTTAAAATCCCGTCCGAAGTACTCTTTAAACTTGAGGTCATCATATTTTCGTCGAAACAAAGTAAAGTTCCAAGAAAAGGTTTTTTTTTTTTTTTTTTCTCAAATGTATTACACTCGCCTGGGTATTTCTAACATTGGGCTTTCTTTTATGATACTCCCAGCACAAGCCTAAAATTCAGATTCCAGTCCGAGTAAATGGCAAAAACACACAACGCCAAAAATACCGAGAACGAGGTTCATACACAAATATTATGCAAAGTCCTAACAACGAATGTTTAAATTATCTAGCACGGAAATAAGCAAGATTAATTACTGTACAGTAAATAACGTTACCGGATATTGAAATTGTTTGGAAGGATTGTAACGAAACATAGACCGCATAGAGTAGGTACTCAAACCGCCAGAACATCATTGAAACTGAGAGAAAAAAAAAACAATGATCCACATAGTCCATTCACAATAATTAAAATAATATAATACTTTACAAAGTAAATATTCATGTAATTGCATATGTAAAAGGGTATATAGAAAAAGAAAGAGAGAATAATAATAGTTGACAAAACAAAAACATTAAATTAAAAATCGTAAATATGAAAAATATTCAATGTTGACATATTGGAAATGAAATTCAGAATCACAAACTGGAACGTTTTCTTTAAGTAAAGACTAGCAATGGGTGATGAGTTTTCTCTGCAAATCAATTTTCAAAGACCGCGGCAACTAGAGAATCCGATTTAATTATATCGTCGGCTTACTGCAAGAACTCATTAAGTGATATAGTCAAAACTTTGAAATAAGCAATAAATTAGTTTTAGTTATATTGATTGCCCTATATCATCTTCATTATGATTATGTTAAAGAAAAATTAAACACAATGAGTTTTTGTATTATATAAAACGAGTCAAGACGAGTTCAAGGCGTTATAAACTTTACATGATGAATTTTTGCCATTAATGAGTTCTAACAGTAAACCGACCATATCGTCATCAGTAGCAAGGCTGTAAGCAATACTTCGGTTGCATGACCTTCCCGTTTCGCTATTAATGATATTCCAAGTGATTTTAGTTACTACATTTATTTTTAGGGTTCCGTACCAAAATGGAAAAAATGTACCCTTATGGTGCGACTCAGTCTGTCTGTACTTCTGTACCAGCTGGATACCTTAAGAACTACATTAGTAGTTCTAGTTCTAGTTTTGTAGATACATATAGGTATGTATCTACTAAGGAACTTACAAATAAACACAGAATAAAGTTATAACAAGCTTATACGTCAAAAAATACCATACATTTTTATTAAAGTTATCTTTATTCCGTGTTTATTTGTAAGGGTGTAAGAATATTACATAGATACAAAATTGCACGTTGCCTTTGAAACACGAGTTATACCTACTATTGAACAGAACAAATAATAAAATAAAAAATTCTGTCTAATAAAATGATTGGGCTTTAGATTTATACCAGCGGTAGACAGCCGTGTGTACGCCTAAGGCCCCTCGCCCACGGCGACTTTTTGTAGCGATGCTGTCGCGCCTTTACGAATCGCCCGACAGCATCGATACTAACGCGCGTTAGTCGCATTTGCAACGCACTACAGAAGCGATGCCAACGCGCTACTAACGCGCTACAGTATCGCGACTGTATTGATGCAAACGCGCGACCGTGTCGGATGACATCGGGGAGAGAACGGAGGGAGGGTGGCGCGTGAGTGGAGACCCGAGCATCGGTGCAACTGTGGCATTTTTGTAACGTTACTGAATCACGTTTGCATCACGACAGAAGCGCGACAGTATCGCGTTTGCATCGCGACTGAGAATCGTGGTCAAACATCTAGCGGCCGCATCGCGGCTGTATCGATGCGAATGTGCGACAGCATGGCTACTGCATCGCTACAAAGAGTCGCCGTGGGCGAGGGGCCTAAGACCTAAAGAAAACTGACGAACATACATTGAAAATATCCTGGAATTCACGTTACGGATGCTGACGTTATGTGTTTTCAGCCGATAATTAGCCTATCTTTTAATACTTACGGGATGTAGGCCTATCGTTACATAGAAAAGGAAGCCTTGATCGTCATTGTCCCAGACCATATACGAGTAGTATTGTCATTGTAGTGTATCTATTTATTAGATATGTAAACACTATCTCTATTCTATTCTATTTTTTATTATGGCAAGCAAAGCCGATGTCCACTATTCTGCCAATGTCTAAAGTGAATTGGAAATCAAGTGTGCATAGTATTAAAAAAAAAAACAACAAATCAATCTACGTCGATACGGTTGAACTTAATGTAGATCTTGTGAGGTTAGTACGGGACTGAAACAAACGAAAAGATAAAAAATTACGTACAATATTAAAATTGTTAAACATTAAAATATTTACGTATATACGTACCCACACAGAATATTTGGGAAAACAAATCATAATTTTATATTATTGTGACGGATGAAGATCATCAGCGCCACAAGCAGTTCCGTTCAGTGTACCGTGTGATGCCGGACGTAAAGAATACCACCACCCCATTTCCTCCCGTGGGTGTCGTAAAAGCCGATTAAGGGACCTACTCTAGAGAATGGGCAGCAGCGTTCTCTATGCATTTTAACACCATACTGCGATCGCCAACCCGCCTGCCAAGCGTGGCGATTATGGCAAACCCCCCCAATTGGGGGAGGCCTATGTTCAGCAGTGGACGTCTTTCGGCTGAAATAATGATGAAATGATGACAAGCAGTTCAGAAGAGGGATATGTTAAAAGGGAGGCGAAATTAATTGGAAGAGGAATTTTTAATTTAGGAAGACGGTTATACAGATCTAGAGGTGGGGTGTTGTTAGAGCATTCAAAAAATATGTGTTCAAGGATGCCCTCCTACAACCCGCACTTAAACACTATCTCATGCACGTCAGCAGTGAGGTCGCTGTCACTAATGTCACCTGTCAGTTCACCAAGAATGGCGGTAAACAGTTGAAAGTTAAGCGATGCCTGCACGAATGATATATTCAACATAGTTATGAGATTATGGGATCAATAGGATTCTACAGTCATATTTAGGTATTATCTGAATGTTGGTGATTTCATACCATTTAATAGACCCAGTTTCCTCACTATGATTTCCTAGTCCTGTACCATAGACCAAAATCACATGAAGTAGTACCTATTTTTCACCGACCGAGCTACGAAGCTACGCCGTCGCTACGAGATTAAAGAAACCATTATTGTAGCTAAACTTCGCCGAATTAAAATATTTAGCGTTACATTTGTAGTCTTATATAATATCCATAGCAATAACTATGGGTGGTAATTACTGTTGACCTGCAAGGTCATACAAACAAAACACAAATTGTATGCTATTCGTGTCATAAAGTCCCATCTATGATTTCAGATTCGAGTCCGACAGCGCTGGTGAAGCTATACTGGACATTCTTCAACGCTTCCATCTCTGTAGCGTTCTTCATCACAGCCTTCTACTGGACTTTGCTCACTGGCACCGGTGAGTGCTCCGACTTGTTATATTGTTGTACTTGTTATAAACCCAATATCGAACCTTGAGGAACGCCCATTATCATTTCAGACCATAATAAGTTTACGCCGTTTATCTGAACTTTAACCTTCCTATCTGTCAGGTATGATCTTATTAAATCAAGAGCTGTGTTTCTAATCCGATAGTGCTCTAGGTTCAGCAGAAGTGTCCCATGGTTTACGCAATCGAACGCCTTAGACAGGACGCAAAAAAATCCAATGGCATCTTGTGCTTCTTCCCAAGCGTTAAAAATGTTCTTTATTAGGGTTGTACAGTTGTACAACGCCCTTTGGTGAAACCGTACTGTTGTTCGTGAAAGATGGGTTTTTTATTAAAGTGACGTAACATTTGATTGAGCATCAACTTTTCAAACACTTTACTGAGAACTGGCAGAATCGACAGAGGCCTAAAATTGTTGGGTTCTTTACTATCATCGGATTTGAACAATGGAACTACTTAGCTGTGATTCATCTGATCCGGAAAGAGTCCTTGATCCACACTGGTGTTAAATATAAAAGCTAAATAGGGCGCAATTTCAATGATAGATCTACAATTTTTGCAGACATTCCCCAGAGATCTTCTGTTGATTTAATTTTAATATCTTTAAAAGCTTTTATAACAGCCTAGGGGTTTGTATGCTCAAAACTAAACTCCAAAGGGCATGCCATTACATTCTTTCTAAGAAAGGCAGCAAAATGCGCGGGTGAGGAATTTAGATTCCTTCAGTAGTTTTAAGAGGAATATTAGCAAAAAAGTTATCAAATTCCTGAGCTATTTCTACATCTGAATTAATGGGGCCATGTGCAGTCTCTAAATTAAGTTCAGTATTACGCTGTTATTTCCTACATGTTTCATTATTTATTATTTGCAAGGTAGTTTTTATTTTATCATCAGCTTATTTTATTTTATTACTAATATAAAGATCTTTAGCTATTTCGCACACATTTTTAAAAGCAGGCGCCTATAGTCCCACTAGTCTTGTCCTTTACTTTTTGACTAATTACATCGAAAAATAAATTATTGCAAGCAATGCCTAGCATGGTTTGAGACAAAAGAGTCCTTTTGTACAGGAGGTTTTCAGAAAAAGCACTTCTCCCGCCATCGCGCCATAAGAACCCTATACGCAGCGCGCCACGAGCAGGTGTTCCTATTCTCGCATCTGTGATATGTTAGGTCTTTTTCCTAACATATCACGTGATCAGGTTGCAAAATATATGAAAAATTCAAGATATTCATGAAGAATTATATAAAACGATACATACCTGGTGAATTTAAACGTAACATAAAATTTATATGTATGTCATTTAACCAAGATATCGTCAAAAAGTAGTGCAAATACTTATGCCTCAAGGATGGCAGGTGATTACCGACAATGGAGGAGTCTGGGACACCGTAATGATAATAAAGCATGCACGTGTGAATTCTGAACCACTATCATTATCTATTATTTTCAAATGCTTATGTCGATTTCTTTTATTAATTTTGCCGGAGACACTCTTGTCGTACATTCATCGTACACTATACAATATTCAGTATTATTATCGTATCTTTGTCGTCCTTGTCTCAGTGGACGCCGACTACGCCTTGGACCCCGTGCTGGATGTGTTCGCACACGGCATCAACTCCGTGATGATGTTCTGTCTACTGATGTCCTCGCGTCACCCCACCAGGCTGCTGCACTTCTACATCCCCCTCATCCTTGGAATTGTCTATATGCTCTTCAGCATCATTTACTACTTCGCCGGTGGGCTTAGTCCGTGAGTACCATACCTTCATTATTTATATTGTCATTGGAAAATCCTAAAACAATTTTTAGGGTTGGTTTGTTGTAAGGAACCATGCCATCGAAAAAGAGTAAAGAAAAATTACGGTTGAGAGTTTCAATCCCAGTACCAATCAATACAACCCAATGATTTTAAATACTTGCTTCCTAAAAAGAAACAAAACACAAAATTATGAGTGTACGGGTTATCAATTGACTCATCTTATACCACTAAAGCATAATCTAGTTCTTCGCGAAAAAACCATTACTTTTTTTTTCTTTTTTTTGCAATTTAATAATTGCAAAAAAAAGAAAAAAAAAGTAATGGTGTAATCACCAGAATATCCACAGAATTTTTCTGTAATAATCTCCGACGGTGTTTTGTAGGAGTGATTGATAACTAAAATAATATTTTTTTCTTTGTTTAGCTTTGGCACGACTTGGATATACCCAATGCTGAACTGGTCAGAACCTGGCGCAACTATTCTATTGGCGGTGGGATCAGCGTTCGTCATCGTTGTGTTCCATTTCATCGTCGTCGGCATGACGCTCTGCAGGGATGCCCTCACCAAGCGATGCAGGGAACCCACAGTCCTGTCCATATCCGAACAAAATAATGGAATGTCCAATGTTTATTACAGATAAACAAATTGACTGAATGTCTCATCAATCAAACACTCGTCGCTAGTTGGTTTTAGCGATGCTGTATGTTTCATTCTGATACTTAGATTTAAAATGTATGTGGTAGTATTAACACTACTTACTTGTATGTTATCGAATTAAATTATTTCTACTAGACACGTGAGTTATTTTTTACTCAACTCTGGATCAGGAAGGAAAGGGCCATACAATAGTTTGTTATCAGGCGGAAACTCCAAAGTTCTGGACACAATCTCCATTCTGTTTGCTGCCTTGTAGCTCACTCGTTTTCAGTCTGTGCATGGTTCACACCCAAAGTATAAACGCATAAATCAGTGACGGTATATACTACGATAACATATATTTTGGCACCGCGTTTAGATAATGTTTAAAGTGAGTCATCGATAACCGTCTGCACGATATCGATTATCAGTTCCGTGTTATCGATAGCGTTGGGTGTGCTGTATTTCTGTTACTACAACAATATCAAGATGAGTGCTATGAAGACTTATTTTGTACAAGAAGTGAGGAGGAGTATGCTCACTTTGGAGCATCATAATCCGACTGACTTCTATCTCAGTCGTTGGCAAACGACGCGGTCGGTCGTGCCGCTTCTAATTTGGCGGGCGCTGCTGTTCCTCACGTCACTAGGAATAGTACTAACCTCTGCGATAATATACATACTGAATGGTAAATTCGCATACTGGTTTATTTACCTGACGCACTGGGGGTTGACGAGCATCCTCTTTGCCACTGGATTCGCAACTTTGGTGTCAGCGCGCTGTTACCTTTACGGACCAATAAGTAAGTAGCTAACATTTTCTTTTATGTGCCTGAAACTGTGTGTTCAAACTTCATAATTATAAGCAAATCTTATTACATTGACTGTTACATAATTGTATTTCTTATAGATATGAAATCGTGATAAGTTTATGTTATTATTTAAACTTTTATTGATCAAATTTTGTCATCCTTGACTTTGTATTTCTAGGGCTATGCATACACTACTTTAGGTACTAATACTGACTCTTTGACATAATACTTACACAGTAATAACGCCTGATATAATATATAACTCAACACAGTCAACACTAAGTCTTAGCTTGCGTATTTAATCCGTCAGGCACCGAGTTCAGGCTGCCATGGTACGTGAAGACGTACTGGACGCTGTTCAACATCGCCGTACCCATTGCCTTCCTGATCACGATATTCTACTGGACTCTACTATACGAAGGTTGGTCTTTTTTTGTGGTACAATGTTTTATTTATTAAACACTTGGGTTGCAGGAATCTACTTAACTCGTCTCATCACATTTTATACTCGTAGGTAGATTCCTAAACGGGAACATTTAGCAAACGCTCATGGCAGTGCAAAGCAGTTAAGATGTATCAAAATTAAGTAAATCAAAAGATTTACTTAATTTCGTAACATCTTAATTTCTTTATACGTTTATAAATCTTATTTGACGGCACGGTTGGCGCAGTGGTTAAGCGATTGAGTGCTGCGCTGCGTGTCGCGAGTTCGATGCCCGCACGGAAAAACATCTACAAGTAGTTGTTCCGGGTCTGGCTGTTCGTGTATGTGAGTTTAAATGTTTGTAAACGCACCCACAATACAGGAGAAATTCCTAGCGTGGGGCAAAGTTTAAAAAAAAAATGCTGAATGAACTAGTTTACCCATTAGGGGCAGACAAGAGCCCTTTAATTTGCATTTTTAAACATTCAACACATCTTCTCTCAATCACGAAGTAAATATACTTCAAGGCACAAGGCACTGCATTTAACATTATAGATACTTTAATAACTTTTCAGTAGACAAGGAGAGACCGGAGTCGCTCTCTCTCTCGATAACTCAGTAAATGTCATAATCATCATTCACAGCCTTCTCCAACCCAAACTTTTATATTCTGAGCGAGTCTCATTCGTAAATTATTATCAACATTCTGTTAATTGTTTGGTCAGCTGGTATCGAAGAGGAGCTGAACCATGGCCTGGACGTGGCGGTGCATGGCCTCAACTCGCTGGTGATGTTGCTGATCCTGGTCAGCAGCGCGCACCCTGTGCGCTTGCTGCACATTTACCAGCCCCTGGTGTTCGGCACTGTCTACATGCTGTTCAGCGTCATTTACCACTTCGCCGGTGGTACAGACCAGTAAGATTGTTTGACATACTTGCTCTGATCTCAATAACTGTTTTTGTAGACAGCCCCAAAAAGGCCTTGGGGTCTCAACGGGCTTATGGCATCTAAGTTGATAACACAAATCCGATTGCCAACTATGACGAGTTTATGCTTATGGTGCAACCTTCATACCTTCCTCCTGGCTATCAATTATCTTCTTGATTGTTTATTTTTGCGCGCGTTATCCACAAAGATGTAAAGTCTCTGGACGTTGCAGGATTTAAGTCCGTTAGAACTGAGAATCGATGGGAATGTACTTTCAAAGGAACATAGAAAAGAAATATTATTCTTATACGCAACTCCTTACACGTGTAACCACTCATTGTGTTTGGGCATAGCTTGGGAAAAGATGGATGACTCAAGGTAATAGGTATTGGAGATTTATAAACCGGTTCCCATATTTAATGTCACACGTAAGAATAAAGTTCAATACGTAATCAAATTCAGATGTATTGCAACTACGTGCAACCAATCTCATAAAACAAAGAGGTATTTCTTCGATAACATATGCAGGGTATTTTCCTCGACAATTATCGCAATTACGGAATGTATTTATATACTTATTTTTCTAGATTATGTACACAGAATAAGAAGGTACGTAAGAATACCAACTCAGGTCCGGATAAATAATAGGGATGTTGACAAAAAAATGTTTTTGTCCTTCATGTAAAAAATATTTGTCCACGTATTTTTTCTTTTTTTACGTAATCAAAAAATTAAAGCAATGCATTGAGTTCAAATGTGGCATGACGTCACTCTGTGCTAGATTTTATACGTAGTTTGTTAGAATTGTGACGTAAGGAGCCCCCACTCCCCAACTTTAATGTGTTTTATCTAAGTCATTTTTGATTAATATGATAAAGCAAAAAATACGTGTCTAATACATTTTTATTATCTGGCTGACGGACTAAACTGTTTTTTTTACCCTGGAAACATATCGCTCCTTAAATACAAAAGCACCACAAGTCAAAATAAGCAAATTATACAGGAGCGGTATTTGCAAAAATAATTTGGATTATTTTATGATTTTTGTGTAAACTATGTGTATTACGTAGACTTTTTTTGTATCAAAAGATGCGTAATTAAAAACCCTATTTTTCAATAAAGCAATCTTAACCATATATGGTACTTTTGCGCGGAACTCAGTTACAGAAACAGTACAAAACAAAACTAACGTGTGTGCGTGTATGGGTGTTTTTGATCATAAAACGACGGCTGTTTTAGCGAAACATTAAAGTTTCATCGTTTAAGATGCATTTTATGCAAAAAAATCATTTTTGATATTTTTTAAATGTGTGACTTTTGTATTTAAGGAACGATTGTGTTTGTACAATTGAGAAAGAAACGTTTCTATTTGAATCTCACATTTGGTTAGTATCAAAATAAACTACGTAAACGTGGCTAGGAAGGAATGTGCTTAGGTTGACCTGCGGAGCTCTTTTTCTGAGAAACTCGCATACCTCAGGACCAAATAAATTTGAACAAAATGAGTTCAAAACGCCGCGTTAGAGGTTTTTGCACGTGTAAAAATCCTAAAATAGATCCTGTGTGCAAGCATTTACACAGTATCTATTATTAGTAGAAACAAGTTATGAGACTATATTATATGGAGATAGGGTCAATGATGTACAGGTGGACATATACCTACAAAGCACGTACAATACAAGGATTACTTTATAGCAACAACGAATCTAAACCTGCATGATCACTAAACAAAAGAAGAATATAATGCCGCTGAAGTGTTTTGTTAAATAATGACACAGCACTTCTATTTTACTACCCAAATTAAGAAATTAAGGATTCTAGTGTTTGATCAAATAGCGTAAAAAAATTAACAAAAATTAATTTAATTATTAATAATTATAGATGAACAAGCATTGCAAGTGGAATTCATTCATGCAACATATTTCCTTACGTTTTGTGTACCTACTATACCTACATAGCAATAAGCTTTCCTTGGTGCCAAAATCAAAGTAGGTAGGTAGGTATTTTGTAGTCATATTAACATCGTGTACATATATAATTATTATTGTATAGGAAGGTATTTTGTGTCAATAATTTTATTTTATTTTATTTCTATTGACATATCTTTTACTATCTATCTGTCACACGAACATCGTCAATACGTCATTAATTATATCATCATCATTTCAGCCGAAAGACGTCCACTGCTGGACATAGGCCTCTCCTAAGCACCGCCACTTCTGGTGACCGGTTCTGTGATTCCCGCAATTAAATATTAATGAATTATTATCATAATTACTATATTACTTTTAAATTTATACCTATCTATTGCTATGGAATAGAGATAAATATCGGTCAGCAAAATTGTTTAAATTTTCATAACACGGAAGCCGTAAAACATACAATTATTCATTTCTGGTGTATGTACCAGAAATAAAACTAGATTATTAACTAATTATTTTTGAGATTAGCTACTCGTTAAAAATGCTTATCATACATTATCATTATATCTACATAAATGTTTCTTAATTCTGTCTGAGGTTTTCTCACAGAACAGCTCATCCAATTGATATGAAATCAAAAGATTTAGGTACAACTATTCAATATTGTATAATGTTTACTATAATATGATTGAAAGATTTTCTTTTAAATTTCATAATATTTTCCTGAGTTCTGATTCTTTCAATGCTTAATAACACTATCTATCCTACTAAGAATGATATTGAATGATAACATTATTCGTAGATTAAAAAATAAAAAACAGCCATCTCCTACACAAAAGTGCAATACCTCGCGGTCAAAATGTATGGGACAATTTTTTTTTTTTTTTTTGCCACCGACTTACGATATTAAAGTTATTTTTCACATTATAGTGTTTTTGACTTATCGGTAACATCTGTATCAGAATCCTTCCAACAATCTAGGGGATTATAGGGAACATGCAAACAGACGTGTACATAATTGGTTTGACTTTGTTTGATTTATATTACCTACGTAGTAGTATGTAGGTAATGATGCCAAGGACGTTTATTAACATTGCAGACGTCTTTATGATTACTTAGGGCAGATTTCACCAATGAAACTGAACGCGATCACCACATCTTAACTGCGTTCAAGAGCTGTCAATGTCATAAAGGTCTCTGCACACAGCGGGCGCGGCGCGGCGGGACGGGACGCCGACGCGACGCTGAGCAACTGCTCAGCGTCGCGTCGGCGGTACATTACAACTGTAATGTACTACATATTACGGACGACGCCACACAGAGCCGTCCGGCTCGACGCGACGTGACGCGACGCTCTGTGTGGCGTCGTCCGTAATATCTAGTACATTACAACTGCTCAGCGTCGCGTCGGCGTCCCGTCCCGCCGCGCCGCGCCCGCTGTGTGCAGACACCTTAATTGTTGTGGAATATTGACACTGACAACTCTTGAACGCAGTTTTTAATGTGCTGATCGCGTTCAGTTTCATTGGTGAAATTGGCTCTTAAGTCGTGATAAATAACGATATTATAGAAACATGAATCTTAGGTAATTGCAGTTTGGTAACATTCAAATTGTTATGTCACGTATTCACGTTATCATCATAAATGATAATATAATAAATAATAAATTCATTTATTTCAGGTAAATAACACCACATTTAAAATCATATAAAATAAATCAAATCAAATAAAAACAAATAAATTAAAATCAAAATAATCTAATTAATTGGAAAAAAAAACATATTTAAAATCAAATTAAATCAAAATATTTTTTTTTTTAATATACTTAACCTTGGTCTGGCAGCAGTTCCTACTACGAACAGCTACAGCTCGTCGATATCGTTATATGGTTCCACATGATAGTAGGCACGCCTACGTATATGAACGTAGGCGTAATAATAGCAGACCACAATTTAATTACTAAACCGAGAAAACGCTACTGTGTGGGACTTATGAAAGGCTTTCGATGAGGTAGATCTGAGTTGCTTCTCAAGCATGCGTTTAATGGTATTCGCAGAGATCTTCGCTAGTTTGCTACTTACGTTTCAAAACAAACCACTAAGAAAAATAAATATATTAAGTTCTATCAATACATTTCAGTTTCTACCTGTCATTTCTGCTGTGCCTCAGGACTCTATTTTACCCCACTTCTTCCTACTACTTCAATGACGTCGGAGGTTCTTACTTATTCATTGTTAGGACTCAACGCACATTGTGGTCAGGGATGAGTTGTATATACCAAAGAGGTCGTAACGGTTGGTTCTTTCACTCAGCAATAAAGATCCGTGACTCTACAAAGAGAAGGTTGATTTTTTAATGTTGGGAACCAACCCACATGTAGCTAGCTACCTTCCATTAGCCGTTAGGACCTCTTTGGTATATACAACTCATCCCTGACCACAATGTGGGTTGAGTACTTTCTGCTTAACTACGTCCGTTTATTTATGCTGATAACCTCAAACATAGGAGTTTTGTTCGCCTTGTTTCAGAAAAGGTAACGCCTACATTTATCCTGTGGTGAACTGGTCGGAACCGAGTACGACGGTCCTAGTGGTGTTAGTGACTGGCTTGCTGCTGATGAGCCTGCACTTGTTGACCCTGGGCTTATCGGCTGCGCGCGACGAGGTGGCCTCGCGCTGCGGGCGTGGCTCCGTCACTGTGCGCGCTGACGAAGTCTGCATGCCTCTGCGACAACCCGGGAGAATGAACGCGTAAACGAATTTTAGGCTGCGTTGACGGGAAAGTGGCGTGTAGTGAGTTGTTTTGGGTCATACCGTATACGGCGATGGGTCATAGGGAGTTGTAATAAGGATTTTGGAGCACCTACGCAAAATACAAACATTTATCGTGCACATACATTTGTATGAATTTACTATGTTCCACGCCCGAATAACGAGGTGAGTGAGGTGACATAGGGCCGCCGCTATTCCAAAAATGCGTACCAGCCATTTGAGTTGTAAAATATGAATAACAAGAAAACAAGGCTTCTTTTTACAGTCATCGAAGAAGCGATGTTGATGATAAGGTTATTATTTATTGATGCAGTAATTAAGTAGTTTGATTTATTTATTTGTATTTGACCACACCACATAATACTTCTGTGAAGTTTTGGGTAGGTATATTCATACACTGTATAGAAATAGAATCCCAACGTTTTTACCATTTATTTGTCTGTTAATGAATTTTTCTGCCGGCCTTTTGAGGAACGATATTTAAAAACACACAGTTCGCAGATATATAACTATAAGGCTACGGACACGAAGTCAGCGGGCACGTGGCGGCGGCGGCGGCGCGGGGAGCGGCGCGTTTAAATGCATAGTTTTATATGAAACTGGCCTCGAAGGCAGCGGCGCGGGCAACGGCGTACGAGCAATGCGCACCAGTCCAGTCTAGAGGTGCCTGCGCGTCTGTATTGATGTAGTGTTATGCATCTAACGTTAAGAAGAAATTTGTATCAAAAAGATGTTGTCGTCGCTGTTTAGACATTTCGTTCGCGAACAAAGACACTAATTTCTCATAACACAACACTACGCCGTTCTAGCGCTGCGTGATCTGTCCGCTGGCTTTGAGACCGGGTCTGAGTTCCCGCTCCCCACGCCGCCGCCGCGCCGCCGCCCTCGCCCCGGAATCGCTGACTTCGAGACCGAGGCCTAAATGTATCCAACTTAAATATTAGTTAAGTATACGATGTTGGCGACCGCGTACCGGAAGGCGTAGCGTTGGAAGGACTCAGGCAAGGTGTACAGATGACTTAATGAAGGCCGCAGGAATCCGCTGGATGCAAGAAGCACAGAACCGGTCGAAGTGACAGTGCTTGGGGGAGTCCTATGTCCAGCAGTAGACGTCTTTCGGCTGAAATGATGATGATGATGACGTGGGCTGGCTGGCTACGAGAACGATTAAATGCGTGGGTATTCCCTTGCTCGATATTTTTTCCGCATTAGAATCAACCAGAAAAGCATAAATAATTATATTTATGCTTCTATATACCTAAGTAGTAAGATAGGATAATGAACTGTTGACAATAAAATGTTTAAATATTTTTTGTGTATTTATTTTGCGGACGGGGCAGTACAATTGAGGAATCCGATAAAGAAATATTAATAGATTTAAACCACAAAAAAATTAATGATTAAGCTGATAACTAAGTAGGTACTCAACGAAATAAATAATTCACTTAACGTTTACTTTTACTTGTAAGTTTACTGCATGGCCTGGCTTTGTATTAATTTGGTAAAACCAAGCAAAGATTCTTAAAGCCAGTATAGTGAGCATTTGTAGCTGCAAATCCTCACTGGTACCAAAACCTTTTAGTAACTTAGGAACGGGAGAGATGCCCCATACCCTTTGGACCGTGATGAACTGACACCGCAGACACATACTAAGGCATTCCGTCTAGGTAGGCTTGTTTATGCAACCACAACACAGACCACTGACCAAACATGATGTGATATAATCTGCGGCCGTACAAGCGACCTTGACTGGCCTACCCATGCAGGTAGACACCTGCACATTTGTCACATACCTAATAAAGAGTTTTCATTCCATTTTTTTGAATAGTTTTTATGGTAAACTGAATGTCAAGTCAACTTCAGAACCAACAAGCATAGAGTAATATACTCTATGCTTGATGGTTCTGAAGTTTCGCAAAAAACACTATCCAATATCAGAAATAAAAATCGTTAATTCCTATCTACACTGAGTAAACAATGACTTATGAACTGATTGATGATGTTATTCCGTAAGTATCCCTTAATTACATAATAATACAGTAAAATAGAATATTTTTGGAAGCAAAATTTGTACTTACATCAATGAAACTTTGCTTATAACTTCATCTTGGTATAAGTAGAAATTAATAAGGATCTGCAGAGTCCTACCAAAATTTTTGGGTCCTACCACCTTTCCGGGTTTATGGGCAGGGGGGAAATAAAAAAAAATGCACATTTAACAAACCAGGCGAGTGAAGTGTCACTTTCCATGTATTTTTTTACCTAACCTAACCTACCCTTCCCTACCCTACCTACCTACCTACCCTTCCCTACCCTACCTACCTACCCTACCCTACCCTACCTACCTACCCTACCTTACCCTACCCTACCTACCGTCCAACCTTCTCCTGATAATAACAAACACAACAAAAAAATAATTAGCGAAATCGGTCCAGCCGTTCAACAATAGTTGTATTTTATTTTTTTTCATATTTTCTGACCGTTTAAACCTTCCCTGGACTACGACAAACATTTCAAAATCAAAATCAGCTAAATCGGCTCAGCCGTTCTCGAGTTTTAGCGAGACTAACGAACAGCAATTGATTTTTATATATGTATATAGATTTTAATATACACCGTGGCATTTTAGTCGTCTTACAAAGACAGCCCACTTCATGTATCCAATGACTACTTATCACTAATAAAAAAAAAAAGAATATTTGTTTTTTTTATTTTTTTATTAATTATGACGCATGACATAGTTTAAAACACCCTGTTACGAGTGCAGTCCGAGCCTTGTTTTACAAGGGCGCCGCGGAATGGAGCGGCGACATCTTTCCAGAGTTCGTTCGACCCTAACGCAAAAATGTGTTTCTTCCTATTGCAACCTAAACTTAATCTAAATCCATTCCGCGGCGCCCTTGTAACACAAGGCTCGGATTGCACTCGTAACAGGGTTTTTTAAACTAATTAATAAAAAAAATAATAAAAAAAACAAATGTTCATTTTTTTTTTATGAATGATTAGTAGTCATTGGATACATGAAGTGGGCTGTCTTTGAAGGACGACTAAAATGCCACGGTGTATAAATCAAATAATTTTAATAATTTCTTTCAGGTCACACTTTAATTGTTCCGCACGTTCTGGAAAATCATACATCAATATTTAGAAACTTAAAAAACAAAATACTTAATATCACTTTTCCGAATTTCTAATTTCTTAATATAATGATTATGTATTTCAAAGCACGCTGAAATTAAAGCCACAGAATAAGAGATCTATGCTATCTTTAAAAACTTTCTATAGATAGATACCATATTTACGCAAATAAATGATTTTTATTTTTTGGACTAATTGCGTTTGAAACGCGTAAACAGGGGTCGACGGCGCGAAAAAACGCAGTGTGCATAGGCCCTAATAGTTACTCACAAGATTTTCAATGCTTTCCGTATATATTTAAGCAAATACTTATTAAGAAATATAGAGGCAAGACACCTAATAAAAGAACACTGAAAAAAAAATACACGAGTAATAAATTCTGAGTTGCACTACTGCCTATGCAATTTGAAATTCACCTTCGTCATCCGTGGCTTATGCAAGTACATGAGTAGCGGTTTTTCCATAGCATAATTACCAGTTCACCAGATGTGGTAACAAACCGTTTACAGCTCAATACAAAACTAGCTACCTAGCTACACAGACATGATACACGTAAATTAAAATAAAAAAACAACTTGATATTTCGAATCTTCAAGGCTCTTACAAACAGGCTCAACTCCCAACGCGAATCACGCGCGACACAAAGGCTCCGCTCGTCGCGCGATACACGGTGCCTTTGTGTCGCATCGCGTGTCGCGCCTGTTTGTAGAAACGCCTGGTTGTACACGGCACGGTTTCATTAAGGTACGGGGCGTATAGACCGCGCCGTAGAAAAAACGAGTGAGATTGTACCACCGAACGTGACAACGGTTAGGTACAGCTCAGTTGTGTTTTTTCTGTGCCAAGCTGCAGACAGCAGAGAGCTGTGGTAACGGCGACTTACGACTTGTAGATCGTAGGTTCGAACCCAAACAGGTGCTTTACTTTGTGTAAATTATTTCATCACCACATGCTCTCATAACATACATACATACAATAAACTCACACCTTTTTCCATGGGAGTAGGCAGAAACTATAGAGCGCCACCTGCTACGCTCCATACAAACTCCTTTTGCTTCGTTTATATTCATATACATCTGGTGTTACATGCACGCCGGTTGCGAGTGCTACGCACCTGACCTTTCTGAAGAACACCACCAATTAGGTCACTATAATTATGTTCGCCTAGGGCTCACATCTGCCTTGTAAATAGTTTTTGTAAGTCGCCTTTCATTCATCCTGTCAACATGATCAAACCATCTAAGCATACTCTTTTAAATTTTTGTCACTAATCATTAATAATAATTTAATTATTAATAATTTTTTTCGCTCTCATAACGGTGAAGGATAACATCGTGAGGAAACCGGCATCTCCTAGAACCAAAAATTCGAAGACATGTGACATCTACCAACCCGCACTGGGCCCGCGTGGTAGATTACGGTACACTCCCTCTCATCGAGAGGAGACCTGTGTCCCGGCAGTGGGAATATTATAGACTGACTATGTAAGCTGCAGACGTACGCACGGCTACAAATCAAGCTATATATTTCCTGTATAAGCTGACCTCTCATCGTACGAAAATCCTACACAATGCGAGATCAGGCTAAACTAGAAATGGGTGATGCCCTATCTCCCCAAGTTCCAAGTTCCCCAAAATGATTTTTCATACATTCATTCCCAACGTCCCCAAAATATAAAATTAAATTATTTGTAAACTTCACACTTGACCAAACCTTGTACTGACGAGTCCAAAAGTGTTAGTATGAAATAAAATCAGTCATCATCATCATTCATTATTTCAGCCGAAAGACGTCCACTGCTGCACATAGGCCTCACCCAATTGGGTTAGCCATAATCGCCACGCTTGGCAGGCGGGTTGGCGATCGCAGTATGATGTTAAAAATGCATAGAAAACGCTGCTGCCCATTTTCTAGTACCTATGTACCTTAGTCGCCTTTTATGACACCCACGGGAGGAAATGGGGTGGTTCTCTTCTTTACGTCGGACACCACATGGAACCATAAAATCAGTAACTCGTTAAAATTAAACTTATTTTATAAGATATTTTCTCAAGGCATCACCGGATTACAATTTTTTTTTTATCCACAACGTGGCAGCTCTTGGCCTTCATCTCACCTGATGGTAAGTGATGATAAGGCCGAAGGATGAAGCGAGCTTCACCCGGAATCCTCAACTACAGAGGAACTGAACTTATTACGTGAAAGAACCAATGGGGTAACAATACGTACATACGTCAGCATTAATTCGGCGTCTGTACCATTCACGATTTTGGTCCAGATGAGTCGTACAACTTTTAATTAATAATAAAAGCTTTGGGGAACTTGGAATTTGGGGAAATAGGGCATCACTCCTAGAAATGTATAGCTTGATTTGTAGCCGTGTGTACGTCATGAATTCATATAAGAAAAATAATAACTTTGCTGATTATGTGTAAAGAAAACTCAAAAAAATTAAAATAAAGGAAAAGAAGGTATTGGATACATCCGATCATCTTATCCCATAAGTACAAGCCTTTCATGAAACAATGTAATTAATTATTCTTGATTTATCTTCATTTTAAAACAAAAACAGCGTAGTTAAGTCGTCACGAAAATAATTGCCGCCGTGGAAACCGTGTATATCCGGATATTGACGAGCGTAAGGCCATATGTAGTCGCATGAATCATACTGTTGTTCTTAGTCTTTCAAAAGAAACTGAATCATTTATAATGGTGTTTTACCTTAGCTCAGATTATTATGAATACTGATTAGATTATTAGGAATAACAAAATCTTTTATCTTCGGGCAGTAGATCGATATCCACACAATTGATAGATACCCGCAGATAAGACCAATTTCACAATTTTACTGTCATTTCAATACTTCGCTGACTGAGCGTAGATTTTTCAACTCAAAGCTGCAACTGCCCATTCTTCAGAAAGCTTTTCCAGACAATGGTGCCGATTCCCTTGTTCACAAACTAAACTAAATTTAAGTTCAGTGCATCTTTTTCTTTCTATTTCATTAAGAAAAGGACAGAAGATAAATTTTAGTTTAGTCCTATCAAATTAATCAGCGCCTGTCACTACTCCATACAAGTTTAGACGTGATTAAAAACTTGCCGACTAAAATTACGTCAATTTACGTCAAGCGCTGATTAATTTGACAGGACTAAACAAAAATTTATCTTCTGCCCTTTTCGTAATGAAATAGAAAGAAAAAGATGCACTGAACTTAAATTTAGTTTAATTTGTGAACAAGGGAATCGCCACCAGTGAGTTGCAAATTGCAAAAATCGTAAGATAATTTGAATTTCAGGGGCTACCTTAGCGCTTCTCCCTTAAGTACTTCTCAAAGATCGTCAGGGAGGAAAATCTGGAACAAACTAAAAAAAAACATTAAAACATTGACTGATTGACTTGGTATTCAAAGATGTGCTTACTTATAGAAATGAGTGTATAATTTCACTTCGACTTATAAAAACCTAATTATGTAAATTCTGTGCCGCAACCAAATTTGACAGGCTCTCATGTTATTGGCCACGTCTTATGTTTAACTTTATTCAACACCGATACTATTAGTACCGTGATTTCCTATACAGTGTTGTACATACAGTAAAGGTACTAGCTAAAAACAAACAAAACTGTAGATCTAAATATTACATGGTAGTAAAAAATACCACCGAAACCTAACTTACTAATTTGTATGTCGTTTCTTTGGTATTGTTCGTCGAGTCGTTGAGCTCCGTAAATTCTGAGTTGAGCTATACGATTTTTGACAAATGCGTGTACTGCCTGGACTCCACTCAAATCTGTGTGATTCTTTCATCAAATGCCCATATCAGACACTAATCTGCAAGGTCAATTTTTTTTTTTTTTAATCCTCGTATGATCTGAGTTCTGATCAAGATAGAGACTGTGACCTGTCTGAGTTTGATTCGGTGCTTTTTCTCATAGTAGTCGAATAGGAAATACCGACCTCATCTAATTTAATTTGTACACGTTTTTTAGGATTCTGTACCTCAAAAAGAAAAAGCAGAACCCGGACAGGATGACTCGTGTGTCTGTCTGTCCGGCTATCACAGCCAATTTGCTCCGAATTTGACCGATAATGATAAAATTTAGTACACATTTGAACTTTCGTGACCCAAACACGGACGTATAACGAAAATCAATTATTTTTGAATTTGAATTGTCACTTTTAGAGATAAACTAGAAAATAAAAAAATGCAAGCTGTACCGTGTGACATATTAAATGAAAGGGCTTATTGTAAGTATTTCAGATAGATGGAGATAGATTTTTTATCATTTTAAACTATATACTTTTAAAGTTATATAATAAAATTGATGAAAATTGATCATTACAAAATTTTGCTCACCGAAAATAGTGAGCTAAAATTTTAAAAAAATACAGCAAATAGTTCTATACTTATAGATTACAGGAAAATTAATAAGAAGTCTATGGTCTTTATGACATGGTAAATCTCTCAATATTGTGCGTACAGACTTACATTTTCAGTTGGAATGTATGGGAGAACATGTATTTCAACAACAATCTTAAGTTTTATTCTTGGGATAAATTCGTCCCAACTACGGAACCCTTCACTGTGCGTGGTCCGAAACGCACTTGGCCGGTTATGTTAAAACTCAAACCAATTTACACAAGTAAATATTATTTATCATCATTCATAATAAGCTGTAGGTACAGATTTATACGCAAACAAAATACTTAATTATTTAACAGAAAGACGTTGACACAATACAACCCAGTTTGGATTTAGAAAACAAGTAATTTCATTACATAAGTGAGGTTATAGTTTACGCAAGTCTAGCGCGGCGTTGTAGGTGCGCCGTGCTCCATCGTCTTCGCCGCCGGTCGCCGCACCAGTCTGCATCTGCGTCTCTGCGCGCCTGCGCTGCGCTCGCGCAACCGCACCGACATCACGCGCGATTTCTGTTTATTACATTCATATTAAATCCCTTATTTTAATTTCAACTATGAACTCTCATAAAAATAGCCTGCTTTATTACGTTTCTTCCCCTACAAGCAATTCTATTTAGGCTTGCTTAAAATCAAACTTTGTTTATTTGCACTGTAAGAGCTAATTGTTACATACACATAGGATTAAATTAGTCTTAAGATAACGGCCCATCGGCACGGACTCGGCTCACTCTCTTGAGACGGCGACTTACGGTTTTCAGCTGTGATGCGCGTTACAAGATAGATTATTATCTGGAGTGATTGAACTTATCTTTAGTCTCCTAGATACTTGCCGCATAACACTGTCGAATGCCAGGAAATGTGTAAACTTCTATCTTAAAAGTGACTGTTTCATATTTAAGTGATCAAAATGGTGAAAATTTATAGAAAAAGTGTGTCCCTTTCGGCTCTATGGGTGTCGACGAACGACAGGCTCAGCGATTTTTACGCGTCGTCATGGCAAAGAGGAGAGTCGCCGATACCAATGCTGGTGTTCAGGATGTTGCTGGCGGGAGTGGCGCTGGCCATCCTAATGTGGTCTCTGGTGGAAGCCCCTAACCCTTACTGGCTGATATATCTCACGAACTGGGGACTGTTGCTGATCGTCGGCATGCTCATGTGTGGAATGATTGTCTCATTTGAAGCTATTTACAACAAGCCATACGGTAAGTTATTTATATATTATATTATTTATTTATTATTTATTAAAACTTTATGCACAAGTAAAAAAAATACTGTACAAAGGCGGACTTAATGCCTGAGGCATTTTCTACCAGTCAACCTTAGGGTGATACAGAGACAAAACATGGCAGGTGCAACATAAGGGATAGATAACTCGAAAAAGGAAAAATTCAAGTAAACTAATACATAAATAGATACATACATACATAAATATAAGCAAAATAAACAGTGTCAGGTGAAATAACGATTGGTAGGGGAGAAAAGGAATCAGCGCTGGGCTGATTCAGCCAACTTCTTACGAATATGTTCACGTGCGTTCACTTTAAATGATATCCGAGTGATTGCCATCCTGATATGCAGAGGGAGCGCATTCCAAAGAAAGACCGCGTGAACAAAGAAAGAAGAGTTAATGAAACCAGAGCGGTGAGATGGACATCGTAGAAGACGATTGTTGGTGGAACAAAGATTTTTACTATGGGCAGAGCATAAGTATTGAACATGGGAAGTCAGGTAAGAAGGAGAAATGGGTTTGTCGAGTATGGAAAACAACATAGACAGAGCCCTCGACTCTCTGCGCTGACGAATGGGCAACCATTTTAAAAGCAATCGGTGCGCGGACACATGATCATACTTACGAAGGTTGAAAACGAATCGAATGCAGTTATTTAGAAGGCGGTCGAGTTTATTGAGGAGATCTGCATTCAGGTCATAGTAACACACATCACCATAGTCAATTATGGGAAAGATTAGGGACTGTACAAGCATTGCCTTTATGTATGATGGGAGCAGATTTTTCAACCGAAAGAGCGACCGCAACGTTCCGGTGACTTTATTATAAAATTCCTATCGTTTCAAGTAGTCTGAGTCAACTCTCTGCTGAATATAATTATTGACCTCTTCGATGAAGTACGTTTATCATTTTATTCTACAAAAGCATAATATCTGCCAGCATCAAAAGTGGATATAGGATGACTTGTCGAAGTCAAGTGTTAATCATGAAATAGCTTGCTTAGATGATTGGTCTGCAAGCAGCTGTCTTATGGAAACAATTCTCAGTTTATGTTGGTTATCACCATGACGCGACATGATTTGATTAGTGACCTATTCATCTACTTCAAATCATTGTCTTATGCGTAGACGGTAGGGCTTAATACTGCAAAACTTTGATTTAGGTTCAGCTAGTCGAGGTAAGTATATATTATAACTATATATTTTTTACTTTGATTTATCACCTCGGCACTTTGTCATTCGATTATACAACGTGTTTTTTTTTTGTATATCCCATAACTCTAGGGTTATATTCTATAAGTAAAAATAATACAAAAAGTCCTAGAACATGTGGTCCAAAAATGCAGTTTCGAAAATAATTATCAGCAATCATTTTAATTTAACAAAATTATTCACGATTTGTGTACAAATAGAATAAGATCATATTATCAAGTAAAGACCATTGTATTGTAACAACCTTTCCAGTAATAAAGACTTTGAAAAATCAATCAATCAATCATTTCAATTTAGGTCAAAAATTGTCACCCGAATGACGAATTGTTACTTTTGCGACGTTGTATCTAAGTTTCATTGCTAAATACGAGTAATTCATTTTCATTCAACCCAATCAGCTAAGAAAATGCGACGTCGTCATATTTCACGTAAGGGTGTTTTTACATTAATAATCGTAAATGTCAAATTATTTTGTATGAAAAAAAAATTAAAAAAATAATTATAATTTTAAAATAATCCATATGCCAGTTGATTCTTTGATATGGTCTCATTCATACCCAGGGTTATGGGATATACAAAAAAAAACACCTTGTATACCTAAAACATGACTGGGCCAAAAAATAAAAGTAGCTACTATTAAGACTCGTACAGACTAGTGCGATATCGCGGGCGCGACGACGCGACACTTAGTAGCACAATTTCTTTGTCCCTGCCTGTCGCGCCCGCGGAATCGCGCGAGTCTGTACGATAAAGATTCGAATAAAATCTTTGATTTCGACTTTTTTACTTGATTTGTTTGAAACGTCCCGTATTGGTCGTCCCTGAAAGTTATGGCAAGCCTACGTTTAATGCCTGTTTTGATATCGACATCTCCAAATATTTTAACTCTAGCGCGCTCAAATGAACAACAATCATGAATGTTCAAGTTCACTTCCCGCTGTCCTTCAACTGTAGGTACAGTAGCGAAACAAGTTTAAAAATAGTTAACGAGTTAACCCTGTTTTGCCGCTTGCTCAAGAAGGTGATGCATGTTTTGACGGCCACCAGCTGCAATCGCAAAAATATACGATAGATAACATCCGCATAATATTTAAACGCCATACGCCAGTAACTCGATTAGTCCTTTGTAAAACAGAGCCACGATTGTTCGTGTTACACGCAAATCCGCTCATTGTTATCAAACTTCTAAATCAACATTCAATAAAGTTAATTTATATTAACGCTAAGCTATTGTTACACGAGAGCTGTGATGGGATTATAAATATTGACACAATATATTCCTTAGAGAGTGTGAGTTTCTTTTAACCATCTCGATTTTGTGGGACCTGCCGTATACTCATGTGACTCGTCAACGTAGTCGAAAATTAGATTAACTAGCTAGACTTTGTTGACGTCTTCGTTAGAACGACTGTTTATTTATGTCACACTAACCTTTTCTCGGCGTCGCGCGTCGCGAACACGCGTGCGTGGTTGGAAAAACAAACTGGCCAAGTGCGTGTCGGACCACGCACAATGAAGGGTTCCGTAGTTGGAATGAATTTATCCCAAGAACAATCTTAACATTGTAGTTGAAAAACATATTCTCTCATACATTCCAACTACAATTGTAAATTTGTATGCACAATATTGAGAGGTTTACCATGTTATTTTAAGACCATAGACTTCTTATAGGTTTTCCTGTAATCTATAAGTACTTTCTGTTTTTTTTTTCTTCAAAATTGTAAGTCTCAGTAATTTCGGAAAATTATCATCTATTTTCTTAAATAACTTTTAAACTATTTATTTTAAAATTATACAACCCAATAAGTAATAATGTTTCACATGGTACAGTTTGTAAAACTTTGTTTTTTTATTTATATATTTATTTATTTAACAATTTATCAAATCAAATCAAATCAAAATCGTTTATTGCAATCCATAATGTACAATTACAGGTGGTAAATAATGAAATATTAATAGAAACAATTATGGACCCTGACGGGCACAGCAAATTTTTAAATAAGTAGAGAGAGGAAGAGCGCTTTATTAATTTCCTTGTTTTCTTTTGGAAATATTTTATAATTATGTAGGTCGTCTATTAATTTATTATTTATTTAATTATGTTTTTTATTGCTTATTTCTTTACTCGCTTAAAAATTGTTCATTATTATTAATATAGTATAATTTTTAAGTACTTATTATGTTATTTATAAGGTATTTTAATTATCTTACTTATTAAAATATATCTGTTATTCATAGTTATGTATTTTTATTATTAAATTTATCCATTAGAATTATTTTACACGCATATAAACAGACAAGAAGAAGAAAGGAACAGAAAAATACGTACGTATTTTTTTTTTCTTATTTGTCCCCCAAAGTTGACCCCCATATTCAATTTTTTTTTATTTACGTTACACGTTCCATGTTTGGGTCACATAAATTCATACTTATGTCAAAATTCAACTTAATCGGTCCATTAGATTCGGAGCAAATTGCTAGTGATAGACGGACAGACAGACAGACAGAGGGAGAGACAGACACACGAGTGATCCTAAATGGGTTCCGTTTATCCATTCGGACTTACGAAACCCTAAAGACTCCAAGGGATGGTGAACCTCTATACATCAACGTTCCATTTTTCCAAATAAATATTTAATGTGACCATGACGTGCCAATAAACAATCTAGACCTACTGGAAAAAAACTATCTACCTACGTACTTTCACAATACTCGTAATACTCTATACTTGCAACTATAAAAAGTACGCCTTTTATTATCATACAGTAACGTTAACATTAACAGTTTTATATTTATATAAATTAAATAACAAATTAGTGCGACTTCTGCTGTTGCAAACTATAACTAGATAGCGCGTAGTGGCGCCCTCATAGTTTGTTCGGTGATTTCTTTTAGTTTAAAATGAAAATGCAGAAATTATCCACGTAACGTTATCCTCCACAAGACTATACGTTATTATTATTATTACAAACAGTAGTTTTACATTTTTATGTTTTATTGTAATCCTTAAACAGAGCTTACAATAAAACTTAACAATTTAAAACTACTGTATGTAATAACTTCTCACTGCGCGCTCGGGACCCTATTAAATGCCTTTGGTTCGCCACTCCTTTTTTTTGGGTGGGAAATTAGCAAATAACTTTTCCCGCTCTGGGCGGAGCGGGAGTGTCAGACTTACCCACGCGTGTTCCTTCAGTTGCCTGTCTGCCAGTACCATGGTATCCCTTTCGGACAAACCCGCAACCCTGGCAGGCATCGGTCCTAGTGGACCCCGACAGTTGGTGGTGACATCTCTTTGAGGCGTGCGTGTAACACAAAGCGTCGTCGACCCGGGCCTTGTCCTTACCGGACGGCGAGCTGTCAATAGCTATCGACTCCCGCCGCCAATAACGTCTCCTGCGGCAACAAGGGGCATGAGGGCGCACAGACTGCCTCTCCGTCACGCGTTCCGCCTCCTCCTTCGCGAGCATTACTGCTTCGCAGAAGGTGGTGACGGCCTCCCATGCACTCTCGCTCCGTACCATGGCCTGGACCGGGGCCGGACGCGAGAGATTGCCGCCGCCGATCGCCTCCGTGAGGCAACGGCGCGGCGGTCCGCTACCCAAGCCGGGCAGAACTCCACCGTATGCTCCACCGTGTAACCGGGCGATCCACACAGTGGAACAAGCGGTCGTTTCCTCCCGCCTTTTCCTGAAATTGGGGTAATTGCGTAACACTAACAGTAGCAATGGGTTTCATTTTGACAGTTCAACAATATTCATTGCGTTATTTACGTTGTTGAGCGGACAAATTTTTCGAACACATGAAGCAATGTATTAGCAATTTCCTTTGCTTCATTTATGTTCTTACTGATTGTGTGTTACGCAAGTAGGGTGCTAGACTAGGCTGTATCAAGATTCATGTTACATAATATGCATTGTGATTAAGAGTAGTGTATTCTGGGTTACCTACTTGGCCCAGATTGCTGCCTGTACAATATATGGGGTGTAAAAAGACACATAACATACCCGTTAACTACGGAAACTGCCCATCAAACTAAGTAACATTGGGCAAACATTATTGCTGGGAAACGACTTTCTTTTTTGGTGTGAAAAATCACGGTCTATGGTAACTCGCAATTGACGCAATGTAACACGCGCAAAACGTTATGCTTATTATATGGGTTGCATACAACAAACAGTGTAGGGGTGGTGCCGGTATTTAAAGTACAGTCATAACATTTAGAATTAAATTTCGTAATAAATCATAAAAGAGTTGGAACTTTGACCTTCAATATTTCCGTAATCTGAAGGTTCCCAGGTATGGTCCAGAACAAAAAAAATATCGCAATGATGGGAAGAACGTATAACTTTCGGCTTCATCTGTGTCTTTTTACACCTAATCCCGATCCACAATATACTGTATTTTAGTATATTGTGGAGCCACATTTTAATTTAACTTCCCTGAATACTACGTTTGTAGTTTTGGTCACAGCAGTCAAAATATACAGAGAGTCAGGACTGGTGACGCGGGAGTAAGCGACGTACAGTTCTATGATTTATGGTAAAGGGTTTGGTTTCCGCACAGGTGGACCATTGCACATGGGCCTTGGCAGCCATCAGTGGTTATTCCAACCGGCCCACCTCCCACCAGAAGTTATTTACGTCTCCCGGTCTGTTTAGAACATCTGTGAAAGATCTGGGTGCCTCGAGGGTTTCTGTTCTAATCTGGGTGACGCCTGTGCATTTAAAACTCACATGCGCGACGGTTTCCTCAGCCTCATTAATAGTGTTGGGCATTAAATGTTGACATCTACTTTCCTATTGACTTTTTTTTTTTTTTTGTTAATATTACATACGATTACCAAAGCTTTGTAAGCCTTATTAATTCAGGCGGGACATTTGTATAATATCTATATAATTTTACCCTATGTTCACAAAATGAATAAATTAATTTGAATTTGGAAAAAAAAATTTTTTTGAAAAATAAATGTTTTTGAGTGACGTTCCAGCAACCAGCAACTTCAGTTTTTCCTGAGCACATATTTTCAGTGATGAATACAAAATGGCGAAATAATCGCAATAGGGCCAGTATTAATCTCATAAAACTAATATTATAACTAATATTGAATTAGTAGTATTTTGCAACCTTAATTTAGACTAGAATAATAGTTATGAAATATATAAAAATTAAAAAACCTGATAATAAGGGATAAAAAATATTAAAACACATTTACATTTCGAAAATTTAATAGTTTTACAGGCAATGACTTCGAAAATACTATATACGATATTAAAAAAAGTCGGCAGCCCTTGTAGGCATGTATACTACATGGCATGGCTATGTAACCTAGTTTATTTTCTACAGGTGCAATAATCTTACTAAAATAAAACTCTACTGCCGGCAGAGACGCAAGTATGTCGTAATTTCCACGATGTCGACGTCTGGTGGGACGACCCCATACGCAACATAACATTATGTCTGACGCAACGATCACCAGCCATTAACATTCACTACCAACCATATAATGCCCCTTAAAATTAACATTCGTACTTGACCTTGTTCCTTCAAAACTTTTCTAGAAACTTGACACAGTTGTTTGTTACAAATCCAATATTAAGACCCAATTTCACTAAACTCTGAGATAATAAATATTATGTTAATCATTCTGACTGACTAGTTTGCATAGTGAGACGAGGAATAGTTACGTCAAAATGCTTAAGTGTGTGTCCCAATATTAGCAATCGTGGAGTTAATTTAGAATAATTGTGTATGTTAATTTAGAACAAATGTCCGACCGATCACCATGTTCGGCAAGCCTATCCCTTGGGAGAAGCGAGCCAAATATCTAGGTGTGACTCTCGATCATCATCTCTCCTTTTCTGAGCATATAAAGAAGGTGCGCTCGCGCGCCGCTTTCGCTCTCTATAGGCTCCATTCCGTCCTAAATGCAAAAAGCAAATTGTCACTCAAGTGCAAATTGCGCATTTACACCGCATGTATCCACCCCATCATGACCTATGCGAGTCCAGTCTTTGCACACGCAAAACCCTATCTCATCCATAAGATGACCCTCCAAAACCGTTTCCTCCGTAAAATCACGGGAGCCCCCTGGTTCGTTTGGAACACAAACCTTAATTTAGAACTTAAAATCCCTACGATAGCCCAATTCATGAAGCGCATTTCAAAGCGCTTCTTCGATTCCGCAGCCACTCATCGCAACACTCTAGTTGTGAAGGCCGCCAATTATACCCCGTCTCGCATTAGTAAGACACGCCGTCCAAGGCATGCACTGACCGACCCAGACGACCACGACTCTCCACCAGGAGAGCAGTAGGGAAACAAGTTCAGTAGCTCGCAAACATAATACAAGACCTTCATTCCGACCTCGCCGCCGAGGCCCATAGCGAAATCCCCGACTAAATAGTCCTCCCTGACCCTTACCCGTAAGCGAAGCGCAAGCACGCGCTGAGCCTGTAGCTTTAAATTCCCCCGATAATAATCATAATCCTGATTTTATCCAGCCACCGTCGGTCCCTTGCCATTCTCCCTCCGACTCTGCCCTAAGCCGAGGTTCGTAACCCACAGGAGGTGCCCTTAGAGTGCAGTCGTTTAGGTTTATAAGTTTTTGCGCCCTGGCTGGAGGCTTTAAGTTTTTAGGAGCTTAAGGCAACCACAGGAAAGACTGGTTAAAGAGGCTCAACCTCTCATGGTTAACTATGAGATGCCCAAGATAAAAAAATAAAAAAACACGGGGGGGGGGGGTGTCTCACGGAGTCATGAGACATTTAATAACTAACAGACTAAGACGACGCTGGGCCCTAAATGTAGGTATTACCTGGTATCACCGATATAAGTATATATAAGTACCGTTCCTTACAATATCAGCCCTCTAAAGTCGACAGTTAAATATATTGGTCTGTCTATACCTAATGTGAAAATAATTCCCGTCGTCGCCACGCTTGCAATGTAAAAGGAATTATGATAGCAATATGTCGTCAGTAGAGCACAGAATAATGCTGTGGCAATCGTACATGCTTTTGTACCGCTCTAGCTCTGCCTCTATAAAATTACGTAAGTAAATAACTAATTGGCAGTAATTAATACCTTTTTGTAGAAGCGACCTGTTTAAAACTGCGTGTTAACTTTCTCATCTCTCGCTAATTATAACAATAGTAACGCTTATTCCCACCAACTGACACTTTTGAAGAAGTGCTGTGAGGAATAAGCGAATTTTTATTCCAGTACCTCATCATCAGTGTCGTAAGGAAATTAAACGGGGAAACAAAAATTTGCCGTAATGTCAATGCGAATGTATCTCTAGAAATATAAATTCTGGTGGTTTTATCTACTACGTAATGTCTCAAGCACCTGCCACTGTACGTGCACAATCGCGATGTTTCATTGTCCTAAGCAACACACTTTTTTGTGTTTAGGCTGACGATTTAAAATTAATTTATAAGTGTCTCAGCGTTTTTGATAATTCCACCCTCGAAGGGTTAAAAAGGGGGAAGAAGATAAAAAGTCCTTAATTTTCGAAGAAAAATCACTAAATATACTATCTAGGTTTATAGTTGGAAACTAACGCAACGGTGTTGTTAGAATGTCAACCCTTAAGGGACTGAAAAGGGGGATGAAATTTGGTTTTTAATTAAAGTTCTTTATTTTTAAGTTAAAATCACTAATATTTCGTCTTATGGTTGGAAACTAACACAACGTAAATCGTTGTTTTATTGTTTAATTTCAACCCACAAGGGTCTGAAAAGGGGGATGAAGTTTTGTATTGAAGCAGTTCATTCGCCAAATTTTGTATTCAAGTAAAAATAATATAAGTACACGTGTACTGTTTCTAACTTTACAGTATTTTACATGCAGCGACTGTCTATCTGACCTCCACAACGCAGTTACTGGGTAATACGATACCCCTTGGTAAAAATGGTTGTCAGAGTTTCGGGCTTCTGACTTCCCGTAACGACTGTCAAAGACCCACGAATGTCAGCCGGGATCAACAGCTTAACGTGCTTTCCGAGGCACGGACGGGTCTCTGTATGTAAAGATGGTCACCCATCCACAGACCAACTGCGGCAAGGGTGTGCTTTACAGTAGGTATTTCTTTACAGTATTCCTCAACTATCACATGTAGTGGAGGACAATCAGCCATGAACAAAGCTCTATACTGTTATTGTTATAATAATTCATAATTATCTAGAAAAAAGAATTTATACTTTACGCAGACGAAGTAAAATAAAATAGTAACAAAAAATTTTTTCGCACGTTCTTGTCGTACGTGATCCACTTTTCATCAGCAGTTATCAGCTTCTTCAAAAATGGTTCGGTTTCATTACGTCGTAATAAAGAATCACAAATGAGTACACGGTTCATTAGGTTTCTTTCAGTGAGCTCGTGAGGTACCCAAATATCGAGCTTTTTTGTGTACCCAGTTTTTTTTCAAATGTGCCAAAACTGTTTTGTGGTCAATTCCCAGTTCTTCAGCTACGTCGTATCTACTGATATGCCGATCTTGCTCCACTTTTTCAAAAATGGCATCCATTTTATCCGTAATAGGGCGACGAGAGCGACGTGCATCTTTGACATCCAAATTTCCGGATTGAAAACGCTTAAACCAAATTTGTGCTACTCTCACAGACACTGCACTAGGTCCATAAACATCGCTTTTTTTCGCGGCTTGCGTTGCATTTTTACCTTTTTTGTAGTAAAATATTAACATGTATCGAATTTCTTCATTAGATTCACTCATCTTGACAGTACGAAAAACAAATGACACATTTTCCTAATTTGAATTTGGAATTATGTTCTTTAAAATTTAAACTTTCAATGATACCAAAACCAGCCAAATACAAATAGTATAGCCAAAGAGATTTTATTAGATTTTTTTCCCCAACCTAATATAAAAAGTCTAAAAACCCGTTTGCGTATTTGAGCTTTAAAAAATATGGAAACAAGATGACCTAAATCTGTGTCCAATCCCACACTCCGTATGTGCGTGCCCCGTACTTGTTGTACATTCTCATGCAGTAAGGTTTTTGTATTTTTTTATTCATTGTTTTTATTTTACCCCTTTTGTTTTTTTTTTTTTTTTTTATTCTTAAGTCTCTCACTGTATAAAATAACGCTTTAGGTAACGGTCGATATAAGTATTTATTTAAATCAGAAAATTCTGGATTAGTCACTAGATTTTAAGAATTATATTGAATTAAATTATAATAATCATCTTTTACGTTAATAACACCTATTATACGATTAATAAGAACTCAAGGCAATAGGCAAGAAGTTTGGGGGTTCAAACCCCTCTCCCGAAATGTGAGAAACCAGAATTTGAATTCAGAGATCGTTGTCACGCGCTTTATTTCTGATGATCATCCACGTCGGTTACCTTTTAATTAAATATGCAAAATTATAATACCTATTGCGGCTATTAGCTTATTTACAAATTACGTTGTTTCTTATTGTCTCTGGTCCAGAGCTCGACCCCCCTTTAGAGTGACCAACCGTACCTACTCTATTATAGAGTATTGTATTTTTTTTTCACGAAGTCGTTTTTTATCTTACAACTTCTACTATCTTTATCTTAACTATCTTTATCTACAAAAGCAATACTTTTCGACTCATGAATTCCTGCAACTTCTACATTCTTTGGGAAAATCTAGCCTATCCCAGGCGGGGTGCTAAAATTTTCGAGCTCACTTCGCCCGCTTTTGCATCCTTAATTCTCTTAATTCTCAAACGTTTCTGCATAAGTCGATAAAGTTACTTCTACTTCTGTATGAACGGTCTAAGAAAACCTAACTTATTCGAAGCAGGTTGCAAACAAAATCTAGCTGGCTTCGCTCGCTCTTGCATCCTACATTCTCTTAATTCTCAAACTTTTCTGCATAAGTCAATAAAGTTACTTCTATTTCTTTATGAAAGGTCAAAGCTAACCTAACTTCTTCGAAGCGAGGTGCTCAAATTTCAAATACGTATTGAATGATACCCCCTTAGTTACCCCGATACCCCACTTGACATACTTAGTATTTTTTTTACGACAATAATTTTTTTTTTTTCACAATATGGCGTCTGGTTGTCACCATATTTAATTTTGTTTATTGTCATGTCTTTATTGTCAGTCACAAGGTTAAGACAAATCGATTGACGTAAGAAACATCAAAACCGGCTCGCGCGTTTGGGCTCTAGAGCGCCACCACAAAACCGAAAAAAGAATACCTCTTTTATCTGTTCTGTGAGCCACAAAGGAACAAAAATACATACATACAATAAAGGCTGATAAATCCTTTGCGTAGCGCAGTTGGGTCAAAAGGCGTAAAGATTTACGTATATACTTAATAGGCAAACTGGAAATTGTGACTTCAAAGGTTCAGAAATCCATACTAATATTATAAATGTTAAAGTAACTCTGTCTGTCTGTCTGTATGTTACGTTTTCTGTTACGTTTTCACGTCTAAACCGCTGAACCGATCGTCATGTTTGGCAGAGATATAGCCTGGGATACGGAGAAGGACTTTGGCTACTTTTTTACGATATTTTTGATGTTTGTCAGCGCCTGTCACTACTCCATACAAGTTTAGACGTGATTAAAAACTTGCCTACTAAAATGACGTCAATTTACGTCAAGCGCTAATTAATTTGACAGGACTAAACTAAAATTTATCTTCTGTCCTTTTCTTAATGAAATGAATGAACTTAAATTTAGTTTGTGAACTAGGGAATCGGCAATAATGAATTTTGATGCTGTTTTCACTATCATTTAACATTTATTCCGGAAGGTTTGTCTGTATAACTAACGAATAGGTACCTAGATTAATATTTGTTATCAACCCATAGAATTTCTTCGATGTTCCATTACCTACAGCCTAATGCCTAATCAGTATCTGTTCTATTTTCAGAGATAAAGGAGTTGCCATGGTACGCGAGCTTGTACTGGGCGGTGTTCAACATTGCCGTCACTCTCTCCATCTTGATCACCTCGCTGTACTGGGTACTATTGTATAACCCTGGTAAGTAATTTATTACCTAGCTTGTTTCACCTCGTACCTCCGTACCGTATTTACTAAACAGAAAGAACTTTAGCTTAAGTAACGTGCGTCTGTAACTGAGTGGCAATCATCATTTAGCGTTTCCTGCCATCAATAGTGCAATTAGATCCACTGGCATCAGAATATTGAGGAATTTTGTTGTTTTTTTTTTGCATGTGCATTGTCTACACTCTTTAGAAGTAGGCTTGATGGATGAAGAGCTCATGTTAAACCACTCATAAAAAAGAGAAGCATACCTGGAGGCAAGACCATCCACTTGCACCGACAAGGAATGTGGAATCGACCATTAATCACTGTTTACTGCGTTTAAGAATATTTCGGACCGTATTTTTGGCGATTACAATGGACCATTTTAAGTTTAGGGTCCACAATGCCATCATTAGCCAAAATCAGTAGGTACTTATTATAATAGGTACCTCAAAATAATTTCATATAGACACCTATAATATAAAAAGACATTGGTTCTTGCCCAGTTGAGAACTTGGGACCCCGCGACTTCGTATTTGACCAGCAAATCCTTAAGCTACGGGGACTTAATTGTTCCATTTATCGATTACAGAGTTACAAGAAGAGATGGGTGCGCGTGCGTTCTGGCTGGACGTGTCGACACACGGCATCACGTCCTGCGTGTGCGTAGCCGAGCTGGTGATGTCGCGCACGCCCGTGCGCTTCCTGCACGTGTACCAGCCGCTCGGCATGGGGCTGTGGTACGCCGCCTTCTCCGCCATCTACTACGCGGCTGGCGGCACGGATATGTGAGTAGTGACAGTATAGCGACAACGAAGCGAGTAGCGTAGCCATTAGCGTAGCTATCAGCGTAACTATAGATCAGCGTACAGATCGATTAGCATTCGACGTAGCGATCGGCGTAGCGATCGGCGTAGCGTACTGCGTAGTATTCGGCGTAGCATTCTTTGTAGCTTTCAGCGTAGAATTTAGCGTAGCTTTCGGCGTAGCACTCAGCGTAGCGTTTGGCGTAGCAATCGGCGAAGCGTTCAGCATGGCGTTCTACGCACGTAGTGTTCACCGTAACGTACCGACCGAGTTGGATTCGAACTCTTTCTCGCAGTTAGAATCTACCTAACTGGACAATTTGTTCTCGGTAAACATAATCGTCAACAACTTCGTGAGTATAGTCGGCGCTCCTCATAGGCGTAGTGCTTTCATGGGTTTATCTATCTAGTCCATATTCATTTTAAGACTTTAAGACCCACTGTTTCGGTAGCTCTACTGAGTTCATCGAGCATTGTAAAGGGTAAGATTAGTTATCTGTAAAATTGTAGTAGCAACTTCGCTCTTTTATTAACACCCTTCTATTATATCGTTTCAGAAACGGGAATCACTTTATTTATGATGTGCTGAACTGGTCGAATGGTAAACGCGCAGGCATCGTGGTCGCAGCGTCCATGGCAGGCCTTATCATCGTGTATACGTTCGTTTGGGGAATCGCACTGTGTAGAGACAAACTCTCCACGCTCCTGATACGTACGACCAGTCTCGACCTACCTGCCGCGCCGCCAGACAAACATACGAGAATCGTATGAATTAACTTTTTTATTAAGTTCTATGGAATCAAGATCGAAGTCTCATTGAGCGCAGAAACCAACATTGCGATGAAGATATATTCAATTCATAAAATAACATTATAAGAATATGTTTTGACATTTCTCTACTATGACTGGTTGTGGCTGTTTCTTCACATCCATGAATCGTTTTTCGCTCAGTGAGTTTTATCGGATTATTATTATTGATGTATATTTAATTAGAGTTATGACATTAATGTTATTGTGTTCAGGATTCGGCAGAAGCTCAACTAATAGATATATGTTAATATAATGAAGCTACAAAATTTAGTACAAAATATAATTGTTTTGCCCATTTTATATATAAAGCGGTCTTTGATCGGATAATACTGATTTAGTTAAGTTAATGATAGGTACTGACGACAAGTCCTTCATTCAATTTTGTAGAAAAAAAAAATCTGTATGAAACATTCTGTATATTTCAGTATACATTAAAGTTTATATTTATTTAATATAATGTAAATATGGTTTATAAGAGTTACACATAATAAACCTGTTTGTGTGTGAAATATGTACCTTATTCCACCTTGTGTATAATGTGCCTAGGTCCCGCAAACCGACGCGACGGTGTGGAGGTGAATCGAGAAATAGGGACGATGACTGAAAAAAAATCGAATAATGCAATAATACATTATTTAATATTGTTTAGGTGTTTATGACAACGACAAGACAGTAATACAACTCAAACTCAAATCGATCATTTTGTGGTACACCAAATATTTTAATCAATGCTTAGTGCAAGTTTTTAGGGTTCTGTACCTGATGTAAGTCCATTTTTGTTATAAATATTATTAGATTGCCTACATAGTTAATACTATTTTGTCTCATGTCGTATTAATTTATGCCATTAAACAACCAGTCTGAAATTATTTGGTGGGACTAATAGGACTCAATTTTTTTAAAATAAATTATTCCCGTTCGTCCCACCAACAAAATCAGCGGGACGATCGGGAAAAAAAATTACGTCCCACTAGGTGGACGAAGACTGGGGGACGAACGGGAATACACGGAACGGGATCTTAAAAATTCGAAGTGGGGCTACTAAGGCATGTGCGGTATGTTATCTTATGAAAGAGCGCTATTTGCACATTCTCAAACATTTGCTTTCAAATTTTGACGAAATATCTAAAAAAAATACCGTTCCCCCCTTATCTCCGAAGTTTGCATAGATAAAAATCTGTAATTATTCTATGTGATAGAAGTTTATGTAAAGATTACAGGAGAAATAAAACGATGTCTCTAAATAGCACACTTTTTCAGAAATCATCAACAAAAATTACATTAGTTCCACTATTGATGAGAGATGGCGCTGACCTAAAACAGCAATAGTCTACACCGCAGTGTTAAAATTCTCGGACGAATATAGGCGTCGCCGATGAAAATTTAAAAACATTTCACGGTTCACAACCAAAATGTACTCCTTCCTACCTACTCGCAGTTCGCTTTGGGTGAAGCACAGTTGTAGTTTTTATGGGAACAGAACTTTTGAATTACCTATACGACTGAAGCCATTTAGGTAGGTACCTAAATGATGAATGATGGTACAGAACCCTCGGTGTGTGAGTCCGACTCGCTCTTGACCGGTTTTATTTTTTATATGTATTAAGGTATGCGTAACCCCAACAAAATATTGCGCCTTAGAGAAAATTGAATATTACAGATAAATTAATTAGTTCATAGTTAGTTGCAATTTGTTCAAGTATAGCAAAGTTTGTTCAAGTTGTATTTTCGAAGTTATTCGAGAAAAACTGATTTTGCTGGAGTAACGTTACCCCAGCAAAATGTTTTTCAAAAAAGGCATTTAGCCTGGAACCAAATACATGAAAAGATAGCTTTTGCTGAGTTGTAAATGTATACCAATAGCAAAATTTGTTCAACTTATAGTTTTTGAGATACTCAAGATTTTGCTGGCGTAACGTTTTGGGATTTTCAAAATCTCGAAAACTATTCGTCGCAGAAGTTTGAAAAAAATACCAGTTATAGACCTTAATTTGTTGGTTTGGAGGAGCTCGTGGCTAAGTAATAACAGCCGCACGGGTCGATCCGTCAGGTTAAGCTACGCTTGCCGGGGTTGGTCAGTGGATGGGTGACCATCTTTATACATACCGAGACTCCTCCGTGCCTCGGAAAGCACGTTAAGCCGTTGGTCCCGGCTGTCATTCGTGGATCTTTGACAGTCGTTAAGGGTCGTCAGAAGCCCAAAAAGTGTGACAACCAGTCTTACCAAGGGGCATCGTGTTACCCAGTTACTGGGTTGTGGAGGTCAGATAGGCAGTCGCTCCATGTAAAATACTGGTATTCAGCTGCATCCGGTTAGACTGGAAGCCGACCCCAACATAGTTGGGAAAAGGCTAGGCAGATTTTTGAGACCTTAATTTGTTAAATTTTTTTCAAATATAAGTATTTCGATTCATTATCAAATGTCGATGTAATTGTTTTTAAGCATCAGAAAAAATCGATTTACTCGTAAATTTGTACATCTACAAACAAATAAAAAGCAGTTTAATATACCTGTCATATACCCTTTTAAGGTGTACAAATCTGCATGAAGAAACTTTACGCGATATGAAGATATAAAGAGATTTTCTCACATTTCAAGCGGTGTTTCTTTGGCGATCGAATACACAGCTCCCTCTGAATACAAAACAATGGACTATAGAGAACAAATGTGTTATTTTGTTATAAAACATACCTGAAAGTTTCAGGTTTAAATCCTGAATGGAATAAAAGTTATTCAAAAAACAAGAAAGTGTCAGCAATTCTCTTATAAACCGACTTAATTTCGGAGGCTACGAAAAGGCGACGATTATATCGACAGAGTTAACGATTAATGAAAATAAGGCTCGCAGATTTATTTACCCAGATAATCCAAAAATGAGAAATAAGTTGCAACTACCAATAGACAATTAAAACACTTTTTACAAAAAAACATTTATTAGGTACTAATATATAGCAAAATCTACAATTAAACACAAAGCAACCAATTAAAACTATGATTAATATAACAAACTAAATAATTGATATGTGATTAATTTAAATTTGACTAAGTACATCTATACTGTGCGGACTGTGCTATCAAATATTACACCTATTCGTGGGATATTAATTAATTAAACAAAACAAATATTAACAACCAAAATAAAACTCGTTTATAAAAATAATTTTGAAATACATCTACATCCAAGAATACAATTTCAACAAAAGATATCATGATCATAATTTGGACAACAGTCTCAAAAAATAAGCAATCTCACATTTACCTTGTCTATCCAAAAATATAACTTCTTATATACAATCAATAGGTACGTTGTAAGACTAAATATGAGCTAATGCATGCAGGCGAGGGTAGGCCCAGACGCCCGAGAACAGACATACAGCTTAATATTTATTATTGTTAGTCGTCTGAGCCGGCCGCCGCCTGCGCACGTCGCAAGACACCGCTGGGTTCCCTCGGCGCCAAGCGCTCGCAGTTAAACTAGTCTGCATACACGTCTATCTCATTCGGTATAACGTGTTATATTCATTCAAAAAGTACTTGAGAAGGTCAATCATTTTTTCTACATCACAATAGTAAGAAGTTTTAACTGTGTAAGTAACATGCTCAGGTTAATAAGACCGTGAGAACTTTACATCTAGCAACATTAAACTGTGTCTTTGTACAGTATCAATGGTTCTTTCATAAACACTCAATATCACAAACATTCAGTATTATACCAATTACCAATATCTACTCAATTCTTAAATCTAAAAGGCATTTCCAGAGATCATAACTTACTTTAGAAAATTTCGAGTGAGCAAAGTTACCCAATTAGTAGATTAAAATGTAGTATCGAAACATCTTAAACTTTAAGTGAAGACAAATATTTAATAATTATGCAAGGAGATCGTAACTACAGGATTTATTATGAGTAAACATCATCATAATAATTACTAAATGTATGGATAAACACTGCTAAACCTTACTACAGCGTGTTACGGAAAGGGTTTATACATATCAAAGGCACGGATTCTTATGGTGATAACAAACTACAGGGCAATATTTTTTAATACCTATACCTACATAAATAAAAAGTTAAGAAACATTTAACTAAAAATCAAATGTTTACAATTGAATTCTATACATCACTAAACCAAGTCAGCTGATCGGTGTCAATAAACTACACACAAAGAAACGGCGGTAACACGTTTGTTATGATTTAAATTTAATAAACTATCGAAATAAAAAAAATATTAAGCATTTTCTAGTTAGTGCTTTTGAGCGGAAATTTTGTACAGAGATTCTGAACCAGATACACTCTTCACCCCGTTTGTATGGATATACCCTTTCCGTAACACGCTGTATATATAGTTTTATGCGCTACTCGCGCGTAGCATCTTTCCTATCCATACATTTAGCAAATATCTACTTATAAATACGAACAATAGTATTGTACAGTTTGATCCTTGTATTACTTAACTATATTTGCTCATTTTATCCGGAAGCCAATTCAAATGTCAAAAATATCAAGCCCAAAAAATTGTGGCTTAAGATCAACAAGACACATTAAAAAGTATTATTAGTAGATATAAAATATTAGATAGTATTGCACCCTAAGAATAAAAAATCATGTCTTTCGTATTTAAGATAGTATACACCGTCAACACATTTACGGCATATTTTAACATATTTGAGATCATCGAGTAGTTGACAAATACATTCAGACTTTGTACCACAATGTTGGAAAAAACATTTGCATCTCATACTACTTATAGTGTGATGCACATGTTATGTTGTAATGGTTGTTAGATTTTGGCGATAACAAAGAACTGATTCAGTATAATAACTCCGATGAAACACTTACTGAACTGTACCTGACAACAGTATCACTCATAGTGATATAATAGACTAACATAGCATAACAATGACTCGCTTGTAGCAGCAGTTTAAGTGAACCCACAATGTATGGGCCACTTATGTGAGCTCCTCGCCGTTCATGAGGAACACCCTGAACGAGGACTCGTCTGCAGCGTCCTCGTACATCAACTCCTCCTAAACAATAAGGACACTTGTCAAGCAACAAAAAAATGAATTCCGGATCTTAAAACCTGATGAAGCCTCAGAAATCAGTACATCCATACTAATATTATAAATGTGAAAGTAACTCTGTCTGTCTGTCTGTTACGTTTTCACGCTTACACCGCTGAACTGATCGTCATGAAATTTGGCAGAGATATAGCCTAGGATATGGAGAAGGACATAAATATGCTACTTTTTTACGCGATAACCGACATCCACGCGGGCGGAGACACGGGCAAAAGCTAGTCTATCTATCTATATAAATAAAAATCAATGTTTGTATGTTTGTCCTCTATGCGTTCCTAAACGATTGATCAGATTGTTATGAAACTTTGGTAGCGTATTCTGAGGACTCCCAGGAGGATTTCTAGCCCAAAAAAAAAAGTTTAACCATACTTTACGTGGCATCGCAACGCAGCTAGTAATTTATAAAACAAAGTCGCCGCGTCTATCTGAACGCGATAAACTGAAAAACTACCGAACGGATTTTCATACGATTTTCATCATTGGATCGAGTGATTTATGAGGAAGGTTAAGGTGTATAATTAATTAAGCTTTGTGTAAATTGGCTGAAATATGACGATGATTGATGAAGATGTCGGAAAAAAACATGCCGACTGGGATCTTTACTGGCGAGCGCCGCGTAAACCGTTACAGATACGAGTACATAAATTAAAGATGATAAGACACTACTACAGAAAAAAAAAAGGCATATATGCTCTGCTACCCGTGCGAAACCGAGGCGGGTTGCTAGTCAGCTAAGATGTGAAGTCATTTAAACACATACCAGGAAAATTGAAATATGTCACTGTCTGCTTAACATGTATCAACTGTATGGTAGCATGAAGTACGATAAGAAACGTGTTGTTTATTAGTTAGATTATACTGTGTCGTCATACCTGCATGAGATCAATGGTGGGGCGCGCGTCAATGAGGCACCAGTCCGCGTCCATGGCACCCGCCTCCCCATTCAGCGCCGCGCCCACGATCTGCCTGCACACAACATTTGCATCTTACTCAACTATCTACCATAGCGTTATTTAGTCTAAGTCGAGTTTTGAATAACTATTTATAACTCCAAGCTTCTAAATAAATTCTGATCGCAAAGAAATTTTAACTTTGTCGTGTATAACATAGAGTTTGTAGTTCTATGATGAAATATTTTGAATTCAAGTTTAGACGTGGTAAAAGTGTCGCGTGTTTACGGTGTTTAATTCCTAGAGTCAGATAGTACTCACTGGCTATCGTCATCGATGGGCACGTTGCCGTGGAGGAACAGATCGCTGCGCACCGTGTACACGTCGCTGACAGAACCCTCTGCTCGTTCCACCTGGAATTGCAGTTTTAGGTTTATTTGGCACGATTGTGCGATCTGCCCTAGGAGAGTATAAGATTCTGATGATATTATGCTTTTGACAGTTCTTCAAAATTGGTTAAGTGGTTCGTGCTGGCCTTTTTAGTGTCATGACAATTTGCAAATTGCAATTATGAAGGCGTGATAGGTCTAATAACATACATGCACATCGTCATCCAGCACGTAATGCGCGTGCGCGGCGCGCGGCAACGGCCACGTGCAGTGCGTGCGCGCCGCGTGCCACTCCGCGCCCCCGGCGGGCCCCGCGGCCCCCGCGGCCCCTGCGGCCTCCACGGCCCCCGCGGCACCTGCGCCTTCCGCGCCCTCCACGCCCCCTTCACCCCCTGCACCTCCTGCGCCCTCCGCGGCCTGCGAGTACTCGCCCTCGAGCTCAGCGCTCGCTAAAGACCCCGCCTTAGAATCTTCCTCTTCTACCACCACGTTATCCGGCAAACTGACCTGTAATTTGACGTATATTTATATTGTTTCAATTCACAGATGACCTAAAAGCTAAAATATTATGCCACGGCCATGCCACATTCTGCTGATTTAACAACCAATATAGTGACAACAACATAAAAGCTCTCCAGTACACGAAACCCGTGCACATACAAAGTAGCAATTTTTTTTTTTAATCTTTGGCACGTCGCAGTTCGACCTAGCCGTCTGCTTAACCGGACTTTCCTGTGGGTGCCTCTGTAAATTAAAGCCCCCAGCCAGGGCAAATAAGTTCTAAACTAAGCGACTACACGCTAAGGGCACCCCATGTGGGGCAAGGACCTCGGCTTAGGGCGTCGCTGGTGGAGGACAGCAAGGGACGGTCTGAATCGGATTATAAAGTAGCTATTTGTTGAACACTCACCAAATATACGTAACCTCCGTCTTCATTGACAGTCGCCGGCGGATCCTCGGCGGCGGCTGCGACGGTCACTTCTTTACCTTTCCTGTGAACCTTCTTCATGTGCATGTACAGGGTGCTCATGTTCGTAAAGGATTGCTCACAACCTGAACAATAAAACGGAATATTTCAAGAAGAGACTTTGTTAACCTATATGCTAGCCTAGCATGAATGTTTTGACGTATAGTAATGAATCAGAAATATGTTTTTCGCATATTATACGAGTATGTATTCAAATTAAATTGTCAATTTAATTTAAACACATACTTTATTCATGTAATTCATTTCAGACTTTCCGCATAAAATTAAAGCTAAAATGTTACAGGACGGACAGTCATATTTTCGATTCGAAATTCACCAAATCGAAATACTATAGAATCAAAAAATGTTTTTTTTTTTTTTTTGGGTTAGCAACCGCTTTTAGTGTAGTTACTTGGTATGAGTTGAGAAAAACAATTATTTTGTTTTATCGTGTTCATTTAACGATCGATACCCATCACATCAGTAATTACACAAAAAAAAAATATTAAGAGGGCATACTATGGTCCGATAGTGCCACTCCTTAAAAAAAAAATATTATCTCGTGATTGAGAAGGAATTATGAAAAACTACTCAACAGTGAGCTCGGTAAGTGTGTCTAGAATGTTCTAATAACTTTTATAAAGTTTCATATCGAGATACGAAGCAACAAAATACGATCTAGAGGAATGTGGCCGTTTTTCTTTAGAATGAATTTTGTTGCTTCGTGTCTCAATATGAAACTTTATAAAAGGTATTAGAACATTCTAGACACACCGAGGTCGCTGTTGAGCTATTTTTCATCATTCCTTCTCAGTTACGAGATAATATTTTTTTACAGGGCTGGCGCTAGTGGACCGATATATGCGCTCTTAAACTGATATTTTAAGCAACTACACAACATACGTTTGTCGATCCCAAAAAAAATATCATCTAACATTTTTTGTTGACATTGATAGCCAGCAAGTCTGCGGAGTTTCTCTAGTGAATTGAAAAAAGTGTAAACATCCGTGCTAGGCGCTACCTGGCTGCGCGCAGGCGTGCGCGGCGCGCGGCGCCTGGCGGTGGCGCGCGGCGTGGTCGCGCAGGTGCTCGCGCCGCAGGAAGGCGCGGCCGCACGTGGCGCACGCGTGGCGGCGCTCGTCCGTGTGGCGCCGCGCGTGGCGCACCAGCTTGCTCGCCGAGCGGAACGCCCAGCCGCAATCCTACACGAGTACACGACACATTCAATACGGGGAATGAACCAAGCACGGATTTCTATCTTAAAGGTGCTCTTCCGAAGGCTGGTTATGGGCAGCTTTAAATCGTTACTTCAAGATTCGGACGGGCCGTCTTGGGGCGACGTTGCGAGGCTGCGCGATCGGCGACACGACACTGAAGTCACAGAACCACAGTAAGTTATGCATAATGATAATTTCACTAAGCCTTTCCGCGATCATTTCAGCATTCATAATTAAAGTGACATAATCTTAAACATACTCAAATAAAAATCATTGATGATTTTGGCATTGTTCCCGTCATCAATACAGAAACATACGTCTTTGATACAGAAAAGTTATTACTCAGCCCATCTCTATGACAAGACCGGGTCGCAGCGACGGGTGCGGTCTATCATTGCGATTGGGCGGCGTCGCCGCGGTGGTTTGCGATAGCGGTCGCCTTCGGAAGAGCACGTACTTGTGAAGACTCAAATGTGTATCCTGTCGGTAGCCCGGGAAATTTTAATTTTCTTTCATTTGTTTGCAGTATCAGGTCTGGTAATATTGCTTTTCGCAATACGCACCCGCAAAAAATTCACCGACCGAAGTATACTCATCAATATCATCAATGCAACTTTCTAAGTTTAAATTGAATTAATTATATGAATATATTATGAAAAAAACTTGATTTTTGTGACCTTTTTTAATCAAGTGGAGGCGTAGGCTGCGTCCTAACCAAAAGCGAACGCCGCGCGAGCATACTATCGTCGTGCTCGTTTATATGAATACGCCATACCCGCGCGATCAATCACGAGCATAAATATATTACTATGGACAGTTCGGCCATAACTAATTTCATGGTTAAGTCAATAATGGTGCCGATTCCCTTGTTTACAAACTAAACTAAATTTAAATTCAGTGCATCTTTTTCTTTCTATTTCATTAAGAAAAGGACAGGAGATAAATTTTAGTTTAGTCCTGTCAAATTAATCAGCGCTTGACGTAAATTGACGTAATTTTAGTCGGCAAGTTTTTAATCACGTCTAAACTTGTATGGAATAGTGACAGGCGCTGATTAATTTGACAGGACTAAACTAAGAAAAAGATGCACTGAACTTAAATTTAGTTTAGTTTGTGAACAAGGGAATCGGCACCAATATCTTTAGTCAAGATGACGGCAAATACATGTGATCATTTTTGTAAGGCATATATAATTGGCAGCACCAATATCTGACATCGAGGGAACACCTAAACTATCTGACAAGCCAAAATATAGAAGCTGCATCGGATACAAAACAATATGTACAATATGCAGGCACTCAGTTAAATTCAGAAAAATGTGATTGTGCATTGTATTAAAAAATATCGGACATCACTTTGACAGTACAAATATCTGCCAGATAATTTTTCAAATCCTTTTTTTTTTTCTTCCATATTTATGCTCGTGACTGTACGTCATAAATAAATAATAAAAAAAATGCAAACAAACGATCACGTCGATCGCGTAAGAACGTGGGGTTAGACCTGGCTTTGTATAGGCATTGTGTGGGTACTTACGGGGTACCGGCACAGATAGGGCCGGTCGCCCGTGTGCGCGCGCGCGTGCTCGCGCAGTCGGCACGGCAGACGGAACACGCGGCCGCAGCCCGGCCACGCGCACGCCAGCCCGCCGCGCGCGCACTGCGACCAGCCGTGCGCGCGCAGACCCATCGCCCAGAAGAAGCGCCGCCCGCACACGTCACACCTGCACACCAAATTACACGAACTAGATACAACACACCCGCTAAAGCTGTCAAACTGTGACAAATAACCATTATGGAATTGAATTTAAAAAATGTTTGTTGCCCGTGGTACTACCAGTATTACTACCAGTAGTACCACGGGTAAAAAAAAATCCCGTAGTACTACCAAGCGATGCAGTAGTACCACGGGAAGTTTTTTTTTACCCGTGGTACTACTGGTAGTCCACATTTCATAGTTTACCACGAAAACCCTAGGGATATTGCGAAAACACGGATAATTAAACAATGGTAAAAACATTTTTGCGAGCAACTTGGAAGTAGCGCTCGCCGGCCGCTGCCGCGGCACCGCTCGCACAAGGTTTTTTTTTTTATAGGTTGACTAGCGCCCCTACTTCGCACCGTTTTGAGAATTTCGAGACTTCTTTATTATACGTTAGTTTTATATTAATCCATACTAATATTATAAATGTGAAAGTAATTCTGTCTGTGTGTTACGTTTTCACGCCTAAACCGATCGTCATGAAAGGCAGATATATAGCCTGGGATATGGAGAAGGACTTAAGCTACTTTTTTACGGGATAACCGACAACTACGCGGGCGGAGCCGCGGGCAACAGCTAGTGTACTATATACATAAACCTTCCAGAATAAATTCTCTAAATGCGGGTGATCCACATCAAAATACGTTGCGTAGTTTCAGCAGCGCCGCGCCGTATTCATACAGTAAATATTAAGTGACCAATATCTATGGGGCAAACTACAATCTATTACATGTCTACCTGTGCGCGGCTTCTTCTAGCGTATGGTCCTCGTCCAGATGTTTGAGCAGATCACCCCTCACTTCAAAGGTGCGCGGACACTTCTCTTCTTCTCCATCTGGGGCTTTTTTTTTTACAGGACACTCGTAAATTATCTGTGTCGGAGTTCTATATGCCTGCCGTTTGTGCGAGTTTTTGTGCTTCTTCAGCTTCTCTTCGCTCCAAAAGCCTTTGTTACAATTAGGTTGATCACACTGCAAAAGATATTAAGTTCCTTGTCTATAAATTTTTCGTGGTAACAAATTCACTTGACATCTTGCAATGTATTTATATGTACTGTGTTCATCAATAAAGATTTGATTTGATCCATATAAATGTGAAAGTAACTCTGTCTGTCGGTTACGTATTCACGCCTAAACCGCTGAACCGATCGTCCTGAATTTTGGCAGAGATATAGCCTGGGATATGGAGGACATATGCTACTTTTTTACGCGACTACCGAGATTCACGCGGGGGGAGACGCGGGCAAAAGCTAATCTGAAATTAATTTATCTTAATTTGTTAATTTTATCTTTTTTTATTTATTTAATTTAATATTTTTTTGTCCATACTGCGATCGCCAACCCGCCTGCCCAGCGTGGCGATTATGGCAACCCACCAGCCCCCCCCCCCCCCCCCCCCCCCCAATTAGGGATTGGGGAGGCTTATGTCCAGCAGTGGATTTCTTTTGGCTGAAATGATGATCATAATTGAATGTATCATGAATTTATGATTCATACCTTAAACTTTACAGCTCTATTGGAGTAGTTGACAGGTATGCTTTGTGTTGGAGTTATTGCAGCTGCCTGGTTGTGTACATGCTCTGGTTGTTGCCCCGATACTGCCTCGGAAGGCACTACAATTACTGAATCTAACTTTTCTTCCAAATCCCCCAACTGATGCTCCTTATCTGTATATATTTTAAAGTAAAGTAATAAATTGTATCTTGTTTTTCTGTCAACTGAGCCTTCGCTTTTCCGTGTGGCAAAAGCCTCTTTGTATGTGGGGTGCAGAACAAACACGCATCCACAATTAAAAAATGCATGACATGCCAGGTATAACGAAATACAAAATCCTGTTGACAGTTCTACTATTTAGATATCACAACTAAATATTCAATCAAATATTAATTCAGAATATTTCTAATTACAACCTGTCTGACTTAACTGTGCACCTGGCGCTGTGACGTCACTCTATCGTTATGCTATCGTTACTAAACGTACGAGGCAAGCGCAGGTCGCTGTGCGGGGAAGCGGGAGAGAGGTCGCTTTCCAGCGAGGTGCACATTTTAGTTGGACGGGTTGTACAAGCAATATTTAATTGTTTACTTACAATTATTTATTATAATGTCCATGGAATTATTAGTTATATCAAAGCACCATTTTGGTTTAGCTTCAGAAGTTTTCTTTTCTGTTGATACAATGGCATCGTAACCCATAGGCAGGTCCTGTCAAAATAAATACAACCCAAAGAGTGAATGGGAGTTCAAGAAATTTGGCACAGATTACTTCTTAAATTAAAATACATAGAATAAAAGAGAGATAAGAGGGAAGAATGTACCTGACCGATACTGCCTGCACTATTGATAAAGGATTCAATATTGAGTGGATTCTGTTCCAAGCTTTTACCTTCACCTGAAAACATTAAAACAATATTATTTAGTTAGAAAGAAAAAAATATGTTGTTTCGGACACACACAAGAAATACAAACAGTAAAAAAGGAGTATTTAAAACTAACAAAATTTACATTTATTTTGAGACATACAAAAAAAATTACCTGTGTGAGGCCAAAAAGGCGCCTATCTCAGCATAATGCTGCGATATTACAGATTAATACAGATGGGACACTCCACAGTTTAGAAGCTACAAGTTATACGCGGCGGGCCCATCTCACTGGGCAAATTCAGTAGGAGTGACCGCGCGCCGCTGGTATAAGAGTTACGCGATAGAAAGAGAGGCAACTTGTAGGTGAATATAAGTGTAGGTAATAAGCATTGCATGACCTGAATTGCAATTTATTGTGTCGTAGCAAGAGTTGCTTTTTATTTAAATGATTTTGCAGTGTCCCATCTGTATTAATCTGTGGAGATATTTAAAAAATAAGTACGTAAGCACTGGTATTCTGATACGGCCTGATTTAATTACTAACAAAATAACAATGCCTCCAGTATTCTTAGTTTTTTAGAGTAGACATAAAAATAATAAATAGCTTTAATCTGGGTTTTCATTAGTGCTAAACCACAACTTATTTCCATATTCTACCACATTTGTATCTATTTTCGGAGGTTATGGTCCAAACACTATTGAATAATACTATTTATAAGAACTTACTTTGGATTTCTGTAATTATAGATGCATTACTATTTAAATTGGCAGGTTTAACAGTCTCCTGAGATTTTAGTAAATTATTTTGATCATCTTCACAATCCGCTAGTGATAATCCCCATACAGTTCCTGTTACATTTGTTAAGTTATTACTTCCTTCCAGTTTTGTGACGTTGTCTAGATCACATTGATCAGATATGTCTGTTGTTTCCATGTGCGAGGTGGTGACTAGAGATATTGCTTCAGGAGATTCATTAACATTGGTTATGTTTGCTTTAGGAATAGAAACTTTACCTTTCCTTCTGAGAATATTAGGTTTCTGAAATGATTTTTTGGCAACATTTTTTTCATTTGATGCAGACATCATTTTTTGGGTTTTCTCTTCATTGGAATGCAAACCTGAAAATGATTAGTATATCTATGAAATTTATAAATGTCTGAGATGTTTAACTACACAATTAAATGCAGCTATATGAGGTACATATGGCTTCATAAAAGCTTTATACATTAGAACATTTTGTTAAAAATAACCCAGTCAGAGTTATCAATATCTTCTCAAACAGATCTTTTGAAACCAATACTCAGACAGATGGGACTCAAACAAAATAGGGTACGATAAATTCCTACGCCATGCAAATAAATAAAACACAAAATCTTACATTCTTAAAAAGACGCGTCAATATACGTAAAAATAAATCTTCCATTTACTCCACAACACGCTCACAGCTCTCCCCCAAATTCAATTTGCGGTTGCTGTAATTTGGAACTTGGATTACTGTTCTACCTTTTGAATACCATACGAAACATTATCATTATTTTATACGATCAAAAGGTGTACGTAAGTTTGTCCGAGTCCGACCTATTGTGAATCTCGTTGTTACAACTCGTGCTCTCCGTTTTTCAATCTGATCCTGTAATTTCATCACAACAGCTGCAATACGTCCAAACACCTTGTCTTGGCTCGGAATATATCTTAATAACAGGGTGCTGGTGTCCTGGGCTCAACAGATTTCGATTTGGTTATATCTTCGTATTCGTAGTTCATTACATGGCGGCGTAGCTTTGCTTGCTTCGTGTGAAAGTAATTTGGCTTGCTTACTCAAGTCAAATCAAGCCATCAAGCAAATGTCAAATTGTCAATTTGTCAAGCATTAACCTGCCTGTCAACATAGCATGTCAAATTCGAAGTTATTGAGTTTTTTACGCTGTAATTTTTACTCGACAGCCCCAAAAGGAGGGTAACCATCATATTATTATGATACTCTTTGGAGGGTAATGTCTTTAATTTTGTTAGAACATACACATGCAGCGAGTAGCCGTCGCTGTCGCTGCGTGTGTACCACGCTTAAGACTTTATATTACTTACTAATTCCATACTTAAGACGAACGGGGCTACGGATACACTATGGCAAGGTTCACAATCACAAACTCTATAGAGTACCTTTGTGCACCCCACTTCACCCCAGCCACATCCCCAACATCAACAACTTTAGATCAAAGCTTGTGGGAAACGTTGGTAAAATTAAAAAATTCTACCTCAGTGTTATAGGTAGACCTATCTCAAAAAAGCCTATGTTCACATGTGGAATACAAATTAAAGAGCTATGTGGTGGCGCCTTTAAACATCCAGCGTCTGCGGATGATCTAAACTTCCCCAACTCTCCAACTCTCCCGACCTAAATTCAACCTTCTGAAACGTTTCGGCCCCTCAGTTGATTGCAGCCGTGAGCTCCATCCGAAGTTATTTGGCCAACGGCGCCGACGACAGCCTGACTCCACAACTTTTAAAGGATCTTTTGAGTTTAGGCGCTGGGGAAGCTGGTGAGTCGCTTTTAAAGGAGCTTGCGGCCCTGATTAACCTCATGTTCACCGGCGCGATGTGAATGATGCCGTCATCGATGACTTGTAGGTACCGGGCAAACCTATGTGCCCTGCGCAAGAAGGACGGCAGCATTCATCCCATCGCCACCGCCACCATTGGGTGCACATACAGGCGTACGGCAGCAAAAATATTATGTTGTAAGTTACATACACAACGAAACACTAACAACTAAGTTTCAGCCCCTGCAGCTAGTTGTTGGCTAGAAAGGGGGCTGCTGCCAAAACTCCAACAAAGGTGTGGTCATCCCTAAGGTCAGCGATAAGATCACCTTTAACCCTCGAAGTCGAAAAGGAAATTAGTACAGGTAGTCGTTGGTTTTATGTGGCAATGTTACTAGTATGTACGTGTGGTTAATTATTAAGAACTAGCTTTTGCTCGTGGCTCCGCCCGCGTGGATGTCGGTTATCACGTCAAAAAGTAGCCTATGTCCTTCTCCGTATCCCAGGCTATATCTCTGTCAAATTTTATGACGATCGGTTCAGCGGTTTAGGCGTGAAAACGTAACAGACAGAGTTACTTTCACATTTATAATACTAGCTTTTTCCCGCGGCTGCGCCCGCGTGGATGTCGGTTATCGCGTAAAAAAGTAGCCTATGTCCTTCTCCATATCCCAGACTATATCTCTGTCAAATTTTATGACGATCGGTTCAGCGGTTTAGGCGTGAAAACGTAACACAGGCAGACAGACAGACCGACAGACAGAGTTACTTTCACATTTATAATATTAGTAAGTAAGTAAGTATTAGTATTAGTATGGATTATAATATTAGTATGGATAAGTATGGCAGTATGGATAATGTTAAACTAATTGTCACCAGTGAAGTCACCTCAAAACAAATTAAATATTTTTTGTAAATACTAGATTATTTTTTTATGTAAGCTATAAGTAACAAAGGTTTCAATGTTCGGTAGCCAGCACATCAAGTTACCATAAACTGTAATATTTTCCGGGTTCGATTATGATTTTTTTAACTCAATTTTCAATGCAATGAGAAATTTGACAGTTTGTGGTAACTTGATGTGCTGGCCACTGTATGTACAGACGCCAGCAGGTCAACCTACCCGAAACTGTCAAATTTTCGCAATCAACCTTGAACCTTATATTGTAGTGAGAAAGTTGAAAATCTATTAAAAAAAATTGACAGATTGTAGTAGCTTGATGTGCTGGCGTCTATACATACATACATGTCCTGTGATTAACATTTAGATTTAAAATTAAATATTTTTGAATTTTCGATAAAGTTGTGCTTTTTTATTCTTGTAAGCCCTCCCTTCCAAAAAAATACTTTTACCCTCGAGTCTACCCCGCGGGTCTATGAGGGCGTACCACAAGCAAAGTAAACGGGCTATTGCTTCCCAACATCATATAAAATTGCAACATTTGCAACAAAATTTTCCGATCACTGGGGAAAATATAAATAAGTATTTCATTTTGATCGCGCGCCTGCTAGAGGCCGCCAGGGAGTTGATTGTGACCGGGCTCTTCATGGGCTAGCGCCAACGCTGTCTGTCCGAGACAGTCAACACTTTCACCGCATTGGGAGCGATGCAGAGCCACGCAAGGAGCGCCCTTACGTAGCTCTGCATCGCTCCCAATGCGGTGAAGGTGTCGACTGCTTCGGACACCATGGTCTATCCTACGTTGGTGCCGATTCCCTTGTTCACAAACTAAACTAAATTTAAGTTCTGTGCATCTTTTTCTTTCTACTTCATTAAGAAAAGGACAGAAGATAAATTTTAGTTTAGTCCTGTCAAATTAATGAGCGCCTGTCACTACTCCATACAAGTTTAGATGTAATTAAAAACTTGCCGACTAAAATTACGTCAAGCGCTGATTAATTTGACAGGACTCGTCGCCATGCGTGTCGCAGACTAAAGTCAATACGTCCCAATTAGGACGTTTTCGAGTCTTTACGATTGCGCGCTCAAAACATATCTTTATTATAATATCATTGGTATTGGACAACAAAGAGAAGAGCACTTTCTGTTGTTGCGTAGTGTAGTTGTCTGTGTTTTCATGTGTGCGACACAGTGCTGCTATTTTAGCGCTTTCGGGGTTAGATCTAGCGCAATTTTAGAACAATCGTCTCTCATTTTTTTCTGGTTACTTCTAACGGAAAATCTAGCGCTTTAACAAAATATTGTTACCTATCTTGATAGGTAATTAATTAAAACCTACATACAGTGCGTCATAAAAGAGTAGAAATTAATTAAAATGGAACTAAAAAATTTCCATACTAAATTGTTGCCATGTTTAAGCATTTTACGTCAAAAATGTGAGTTACGTGGAAAGTGGCGCCCTCATTTAATTTCTACTCTTTTATGACACACTGTAGGTATTTGTTATTACCATTTTTAATTAATAATTATTTGTCAGAAATAGTATTTAGTCAATAATAGTGTTGCGTACAGCACGCAGGTACGTGATTAGTCGGGTAGAAAAGCGAAACACAGTTTAATAGTTTAAGTGACTTAGACCCTGCGTCGGCGACCATTCGTAGATCACGGGAGTGCGCAAAAGGAACTGCGCATCGTACGAATATGTATGAAGACGAACTGCTGGCTGTACACGGACCGAGCGAGCGGCTTATATGGTTTTGCCAAGCAAATGTGAACCCTACATTTTGATGGGTTCCGTATTTAAAGATGTAAACGTAACGTACGGGCGCATCGGCAGGGCCTCAATGCTTATTTATATACAAAGCACAAAAGTACGAAATGCAAACAATTAAAAATGTTTTCTATGCGTAACAAGTAGTATTTTGTAGACAAATTGACGGTAACGAAAAATGTAAAATGGGGTTAGCCCAGCGCAATATAGATATCACAGAATCACAGCCAGGGCCATCTGGATCTCGGAGTCTTCAAAATACATCAACAAAAACAACCGGTGGTGATGATGATGATTTGTCGGTGGATCTTGACTTTTGTATTGCATTTCTATGCTTATAATATTAATTTGTTCAATCATTCATATTTTTTGTAATAATAATGATCAATAAATATTTTTCATGTATTTCTAACTCCTCATTTTAAAAATAGCATATAATCTCACGCTTTTTAAAATACACGTGTCTAGCGGGATCTAGTGCTTTTTTTGGGTGGAGTTAGCGCCCAACACTCGAATGGACCTTGCAGCAATGGTGTGACACTTGTCACCGTCAGTGTCAAGTGCCAAACCAAAATCTCAAAACCGTGCCAAAACGAATGTTTTTAAAATTTTAACCTCTAAACTGATATTATTGAAGACTGTTGAAGACCACTTGAAGACTGAAGAATTTTTAGACCGACAGTTGAGCAACCCATACCAAAAAAGTTAAAAAACAAAACAAAATGGAATCTGAGGAGGAGAGACCACCCAAGAAGAAGGACAAGAAGAGACAAAAAAAGATTGAAAGAAAAGAAAAAAAGAGAAAACGGATAGAGGAGTACTCTACCGAAAATAATATGAAGTCAAGTAATGATGAGAATGAGGAGTTACCAGTGCAGAAGATAAAAAAGCATATAGAATTACATGACATATTACAGGATATAGATGACTTAGATGAACCAGCTTGTATGGATAGAATACTCATGTATTCAGAAGAAATCAAAGATGAAGATTATTTGTTTATGGAGGTAACTCAAGCCAATATTCTACTAATTGAAAAAACTGACTGTGCCATATCAATCAAAATTAAATGAACATATAATATTTTTAAACAGTATCTTAGAGTTGGTGATGGTTTTATATTTTTTAGTTTTATATTTTGGTTATGAGCAAACCTTCGGTTACTATTACTATTTAGTAATGTCACTGTGTGTATTCGAAAACCCCCCAGCTAAGTTGTGTTGAACAGTGGGTAGGCTGTAGATTCACCCCCATTACTCATCACGGCAATGCTCGCTATCGCTCGCTATAAAACCAGCGTTGGGGCTCTGTCTCGTATAGGGTTGCAGCATTATGCTGAGCGAGGGCCGGTTTGCGTGGATATGACATATTTTCCCCCAACTTCTTCTTTATTTGTGTTCTTTCTTTGCGTCATGTTTACCACCAATAATGTATTTTCTTTCTTTCTTTTCTTTTTACTACTTCACTGCATAGAAACAGACTAAGATTTAATGTAATAGAGTAGGTACATAGTTAAAAAAACAATACAGTAAAGAAAACTCTGAGTATGGGCATATCTTTAAGTAATTAATTAAACAAATGTCTTCTTTTATTTCAGACATTAGTAGACAGATTGAAAGATGAGAAAATAACATGGGAGCAACCTTGGTATCAACAATCAAATTCTATTACAAGGCCACTTAAAATTGCTGATAATGATAACCATCCCGAACCTTATCGCACAGACACCATTTGCAAAGCTGAATCTGATAAAATACAAAAGAATTGGAATAAATTTATGAAGGTATAGAAGTTGCACTGTTTACAATAAACACAGTCACACCATGAGCTCTCAAGTAGTATGAACCAATTTTGGTTTGACATACCTGGTTAGATCGGCAGTTGTTCCATGTAAAATAAGTACTGGTATTCAGCTGTATCCGATTAAACTGGAAGCTGACCCCAATATAGTTGAGAAAAAAGCTAGGCAGATGATACCTGGTATTTTTTGTTTCTTTCAATTCAAGCTAAGTTGAATGTTACTATGTTAAAATGTTCATGCAACTTTTACATAATCTAGCATACAATTAAGAGGGTTGTCACTGGTCCACTAGCGCCACTCCTTTAAAAACATATTATCTCGTGACTGAGAAGGAATTATTAAAAACGGCTCAACAGCGACCTCGGTAAGTGTGTCTAGAATTTTCTAATATCTTTTTTAAAGTTTCACCTTGAGACATGAAGCAACAAAATTCGATCTAAATAAAAATGGCCACATTCCTCTAGAACGTATTTGACTGAGCCGATACCGATATAGTTGATTGAGCCGTTTTTCATATTTCCTTCTCAGTCATGAGATATGTATTTAGTGGAGTGGTGCTAGTGGACCAGTGAGTTGTCACTGGTCCACTAGCACCACTCCACTAAATACATATCTCATGACTGAGAAGGAAATATGAAAAACGGCTAGAATTTTCTAATATCTTTTTTAAAGTTTCACCTTGAGACATGAAGCAACAAAATTCGATCTAAATAAAAATGGCCACATTCCTCTAGAACGTATTTGACTGAGCCGATACCGATATAGTTGATTGAGCCGTTTTTCATATTTCCTTCTCAGTCATGAGATATGTATTTAGTGGAGTGGTGCTAGTGGACCAGTGACAACGCTCTTAAACAAATACTTGTACCATCTTTTTTCGGCAGCTATATGATGTTCCTGATAAGTTAATAACTTTGGCTCGGTGGAAAAATAAAAATAAATGCAGGTTACCTAATACACCTGAAGAATGTGCAAGACGTTTTGTTGTTGCTTTTTTGGCTCGTGGACTGAAAAGAACAATGTTTCAAGTATTCAGACATGTTATGACCCATTTTGGAGGCTCTAACAAAGGTGCTTACTCTGAAGATGAAGAAAAAATCATGAAAGTGTGTTTCAAGCACCATCACAACAATTCAGTTACATTATTATCAATGGTTCTGGGCAGAGAACCTAGAGGAATTTACAAAAGATTACAGCAGCTGTTTAATGGTAGGTGCACTAAAACCGTTGTAATTATTAAAAAAAAGGAATTTAAAAGAAATTATATTTAGTACCTACCTACTCATACTTTTTTTTTTTTTCACTTTTAGGAAAACCAAAAAAGAAAAGAATTAAATGGACATTAGCATTAGCAACTAGATTTTTAATGCTATTACTGAAGTATACTCGAGTACCTCTAGAAGATTTAAAGTATAGAAAAATAGAAAAATCGGTTTGGCTAAAACTTGAAAAAAAAATTGATCAACATTATATTTATTTGCAAGACTTTTGGTATGGGAGTCTCCATGTTCAAGTTTTTGTAAAAGAAACTTTAAAAATAAACAAACTGAGAAAAAAAGTATTCAAAAGGTTGGTATTCACCCGACTGCTCCAGAAGGAGGGTAACGTTTTATTATTATTAATACAAAAATAAATCTAACGAATAGTTCTAAATAAAACCCGCCAAGTGCGTATCGGACCACGCAGAGTGAAGGGTTCTCTGTTGTGAGTTAGGATGAAAATTTACGCATGTGGATGCGTAAATTTTACACATACACAGTATTGATTTCATCGCAATAATAATTTGTATTTCTGAAAAAAAAAAACGTAGGTAGGTATGCTTAAATACTTTTTACAAAAAAAAAATACAACCAGCTTCCAAAAACAACACTACAAAGTGTAAAGTATTATTAACTTTGATTTCGATCGCAAAAAACGAAAATACAAAACCAAAGATACCGAAGATACGTATATATTTTTTTAAGTTTATTTTTTCTTTATTATTTATATATACTTTACTAGCTTTTGCCCGCGGCTCCGCACTCGTGGATGTCAGTTATCGCGTAAAAAAGTAGCCTATGTCCTTCTCCATATCCCAGGCTATATCTCTGCCAAATTTCATGACGATCGGTTCAGCGGTTTAGGCGTGAAACCGTAACATACAGACAGACAGACAGAGTTACTTTCACATTTATAATATTAGTATGGATTAGTATGGATTGTACATCAGATTACACATTACAAAAGAAAGAAAACTTATACCCCCCCCACCCCCTTAGGCCCCGTATTTGACTACTTGCATGTACCTAAACAACAGTGACAGAAAATTATAATAAAATCAACGTGGATTACTTGGTTGTACGTTGTTTGATAGCTTATAGTTTTATAGAATTTCGTTTCACATAAAAAAAATCTCATATTTTCGTTTCATAGAATAATCAATACGCAGAATACTTACTTTGAAGATTTTTAAATCAATGATTTTTGTTTCACATAAAGTTTAATGTTAGAATAGTCATAAATCATAGAATAACAAATCACATATTCTTAATCCATATATTGTTTATTTAATATAAAACTACCAAGAATAACATTTTATCCATTTTCAATTTTTCAACAGCATTTTTTTTGCATTTTGCAGCATGCAAGCAAGCATGCAACATGCAGCGTGCAAGCAAGCATGCAGCGTGCAAGCAAGCATGTCGCATGCAAGCAAGCATGCAGCATGCAAGCGAGCATGCAGCAGGCATGGTTTCTGTCACGGCTCCGGCGGTCCCACGCGAGCTTATCGTCGCAGGTGGTATTCATGCTCACCACCGCAGCTTCGGCTTGCTGGCCGGCGGCGAGCGTTAAAACCACCTGCTCCTCAGCTCACGGGCCGCCTCGCCCCTCCACGCCTACGCGGATTTAAATTACACTCTAGGGGGGTAGGGTAGACAAGACTACGTGGAGTCGGTTTTGCAGCTATTCGTTTCTGTCACTAACTTATACCGAACAAACAATATTCGTTAAAAAATAATTCTACCGTGTGGAAAGTTTGTTAAACAAAAAAAATTGATTAAAAATTCATTGAATTGTGTTTCTGTGAAATATTTTTCATTCAAGTAAATAGTCTTTGAAACAATAATATTCGAACTAAAAATACAAGGACCAAATATTATGTGAAACATTTTCTGGGAAACGAAATTCTATGAAATTTCTGTCTGCGAAATAAGGGGACACCGGATTACTTATTATTGAAGCTAAATCAAAAACTACCCAAGCAACTTGTTGAAATCGTAAATACAACTAAATTCCTTGGACTAATAATTGACAAAAGACTTGACTGGAAAGCACAAATCGAGAACCACTGCAAAAAAAATTGTAGCTCTGCATTTGCATTGCACTCTAGCGGCAGTTGTGAATGTAGATACCTTGATTGCGGCCTACCATGGCTTAGTTGCGTCTCACTTAAGATACGGCATCATATTTTGGGGAAATTCTACCGATGCTAATACGGCATTTAAGGCCCAAAAGAGATGCATTAGATCTATGTTTGGACTAAAAACGGTTGATAAATGTAAACCATATTTTAAAAGGTATAAGATATTAACTCTTCCTTGTATGTATATCCTCGAAGCCGCAATGTTTGTTAAAACAAACCTCAATTTGTTTCCACGTCTACAGGACGTTGTACCGCGTAACAAACGGGATATAACCTTTCTTCGAGTATATCCAGCAAAAACGGCACTAATGCGCAAGAGTATCGTCTGCATGTAGGGTTCCCAGATCAATATAATTGGTTTCCGGAGGAAAATCCGGACATTTGTTAAAATTTCCGGACTTTTCCTTCTAAAATTTAAATTTCGTGGCATATTTGTTTCTTAATGTGACTCAATATAATTTAAAAGAAATAACATGTCAAAACTTTTACAAAACTATAATAAAGAGAAAGGTTTGTTGCAAAATATTGTGGGGTGCCTGAAATACAAATAACATAATCATAAATGTACAATCTAGTTGTTGAGTTTTGAATACAAAATAATGTTTTACTTTAACCTTCTTTTTTCGACTATTATTTGGAAATTCCGGACGCTTAAGGATTCCCCCCGCATTCCGGACAATGAGATAAAATTCCGGACTTGTCCGGAAAATTCCGGACGTATGGCAACCCTATCTGCATGGCGCCTACTGTATTTAACATATTGCCTAAACGTTGGAAGGAGCTAAATAGTAAGGCATTCAAGCGACAATTAAAAATGTTTCTTTCACAAAAAGCATATTATAGTGTCTCCGAATTTCTAGCCGAAAAAGTTTTTCTAGATTGAATAATTTTATCTTTTTTCTGACACTAGTATTAAATTTACTTAATTGTTTTCAATGTTATGGAAATACTTGTAGTATATCTTATCAAAAATGTTATTATAGTGTATCAGACTTAAATAATTCTAATTTGATTTCATGACATAGTTCTATAAGAATGATACTATATTATTAGCGAAATTCTGACAAGCATTTGTTCTGACATTGATATTTTTTTATGAATTATTTTTTACATATTTTTGTCACTTTTAATTTATTTTGTTTGTTGAATTCACTTCATATTAATGATATTGACCTAAAATTAATTACTTATTAACAATCATACCTATTCATATTTGCACGCCATAGTAAGTGGCAAACATGTCTGAGCCTGTATTTTTGTCTTTATGTTATCTTGCATGCACGTTTTTATTTTTAAGACTCTTGTATGTGTACACATGTTTATGCAAATAAATATATTTTATCTTATCTTATCTTAACACTTTAATAAAATTAAATGGGAAGTGTTTCGATCTCAGATAGGGAATCCGACCATCGCGCGCGCTTCCTCTACCAAATGAAAAATAATCACTTAAAATAGCCCAGTAACCCACGGAGAAATCAGTCTCGGATAAAAATAAATAAAAAATAACTCGCCGAATGCATAAACTCCGACTTTTTTTGAAGTCTGTTAAAGTAGTTACTTTTTCGGTTATAACCGAAAATATCCCAAAAACTATTGACTTTTTAAAAACAATGTCGCATAGAAACGTCATAACATTTTTAATTATGGGATTCAACAGTACCTCACGCGCTTAAGTGCGATGTTTATTTTTCTTCCCTCTTCATGTATGGGGAATGCCACCCTTACTTATTTTTTAGTATATTCACTATACCATTGTTTAGGTGTGCACATTACAATTTTCCGATTTTCTTCGATATAATAATCTCCTAGTAGTGACTTCCGGACAGAGGGACATGACGAAATTGTTTGGGTTCAGTTTTTAGGGTTTCGTACCAAAACGGTAAAAAGGAACCCTTATGGTGCGACTCAGTCTGTCTGTCACAGATGGATATCTCAAGAACTACTAATGCTATCAACTTGAAATATAGAATAGTTTTAGATAATGTTTGCCCAACTATCTTGCAAATTGTGTTTATTTTTTTTTGCAACAGCCGGTCCTGAACGTGTTTCTTAAAAATTCGAAGTGGGGCTACTAAGGCATGTGGGGTATCATATGAAAGGGCGGTTTTTTTTTAGTCCGCTTAATTTTCGAATTTTGACGAAAAAAAAAAAAAAACCGTTCCCCCCTCCGAAGTTTGCATAGAGAAAAATCTGAAATTATTCTATGTGATAGAAGTTTATGTAAGGATTACAGGAAAAATAAAACGATGTCTCTAAATAGCACATTTTCTAATATTGCAGTTTTAGGTGAAAGCCATCTCTTGAGCGATAGTGGGACTAATGTAATTATTTATGATTTTTGATGATACGGAACCCTCGGAGCGCGAATCCAACTCGCTCTTGACCGGTTTTTTTTTTTTTTTTTTTCATTTGGCTGTGGAACCCTAAAAACCACACATACATATTTTCATGAATATTGCTTTAGATACATAATTACGCATGTTTAAGAGGGCGCTCACAGGTCCACTAGCGCCACTCCCATAACAAAATATATCTCGTGACTGGTAGGTATTAGAAAATTCTATTAAGTCGTTTTTCAGAACCTTTATTCCCAGTGGTTCCATGTAGCTAGTTCCACATGGAACAATTGCAACCTTAATTTTTTTTATTTTGTACCATTAGTTCCATGTAATTTTAAACTAGTTTAAGCTTTCATATGGAACTACTGCAACTATTTAGTTCCATGTGATTATAGTTGCATGTACTATTACAGGGTTATTTCATTGGGTTAGGGGTCAACTCGTCTCACTTAATTCGTCGAATGTCAAGTGCACCTATGCGGTGCATAAGAGCAAACGCTCGAAATGTCTAATGCACCGCACAGGTGCATAACTTTCAATCAAAATAAATGTCAAATACATCGACCAATAGCGAAGGTGACCTTGATTGAAAGTTTTTATTTTAGACATTTCGAGCGTTTGCTCTTATGCACCGCATAGGTGCACTTGACATTCGACGAGTTAAAAACAAAAAAAGTGAAAAGAAAATGTTTTTTGTAAATGAGCACTTTTTATAACAATCTATACTAATATATAAAGCTGAAGTGTTTGTTTGTTTGTTTGAACGCGCTAATCTCAGGAACTACTGGTTGGAATTGAAAAATTCTTTGTTTTAATTTGGTGTTAGATAGTCCATTTATTGAGGAATATTATAGGCTATATAACATCACGCTACAACCAAAAGGAGCGGACCATAAATGAAAAATGTTGCAAAAACGGGAAAAATTATTCCTTTTTGAGAGCTTCCGTTGCGTGCGCTGCGTAAACGGTTTAAGTTACGCAAATATCATGTATGATGGAATTGTTCCTCTTTAAATTTTCAAAAAAAAAGTCCGCGACAGCATATGTCTATCTTTTAAGATTGACGCACTATAACCTTCTTTACGGTAATCAAATTTGTTCGAAATTAATGCATTATTTGCGATGGAGTTTTCATAAACATGGTATTAATCCTTATCCAAATAAATACGTTATTCATCACAAGTATTTAATTTTGAACAAAGTTGCCTTTAGATCATTCAATTTCAATGAATATCTTAGGAGATATAACTGTTTTATAATAACTCCGCAGCAAAATAATGATCAACTCTGCGAGGTAGTCTATTCTAAAGCTGAAGAGTTCGTTTTTAGGGTTCCGTACCCACAGGGTAAAATGGGACACTATTACTAAAACTCCGCTGTCCGTCTGTCTGTCTGTCTGTCCGTCTGTCACCAGGCTGTATCTCATAAACCGTGATAGTTAGACAGTTGAAATTTTCACAGATGATGTACCTATTTCTGTTGCCGCTATAACAACAAATACTAAAAAACAGAAAAAAAAATATTTAAGGGGGGTCCCATACAACGGACATGATTTTTTGCCGATTTTTTTGCTCCGCCCGCGTGGATGTCGGTTATATTATCGCGTAAAAAAGTAGCCTATATCCTTCTCCATATCCCAGGCTATATCTCTGCCAAATTTCATGACGATCGGTTCAGCGGTTTAGGTGTGAAAACGTAACATACAGACTGACAGACAGACAGATAGACAGACAGACAAATAGACAGACAGACAGAGTTACTTTCACATTTATAATATTAGTAAGGATAAGGATTTGTATGGATGGTACGGAACCCTTCGTGCGCGAGTCCGACTCGCACTTGGCCGGTTTTTTGTTTTTTGAACGCGCTAATCTCTGGAACTGCAAGTTGGATTTGAAAAAATCTTTTTGCATTTTACAGCCCAATTCTTGAGGAAGAATTACAAGCCTATTAACTAGGACACAATTTTTTTAAATGAAAGTTTATGCGAAAACTAAGTAAAAGCACGGGCAGGCAATTTGTTGCGACGGGGTGGGTCGGAACAAGAAATTTAACGCGGACGAAGTCGCGGGCAGAAGCTAGTTTAAATATAAAAAGGAATGAACACAGAGTACTTTTTGATGGAATGAACATTTAATGACAAGGAAAAAGTTTCATTAAAAGTGTATATTATATTTTTTCCTTTATGTGAAACTACTGAATACTCCCCACTCCCAGAGTTGCGGTAGTTCCACGTGGAAGTAGCTACATGGTTCCCACTTGTTCCATACATGGAACTAGTGAGTTGCAGTAGTTCCATGTGGAACTGGCTGCATGGAACTACTGGGATACAATCTTTCAGAATTCCTTCTCAGTCACGAGATAATTTTTTTTTTAAAGGAGTGGGAAGTAGATCGTTGAGCGCCGTCTTAACCAATTTAGTATTTTCAGCCTTAAGTCATCATCATATCAAGTCTGGACTGACATTCGATGGAAAGATTTAGTGAAGCAGTTTTCTGATGGATTAACACACAGATTTTTACACCAATTATCTCATGGAGTTGTCCGCAGAATCCCGGAATTCTTGAAAAAACCTCTATCGGAAATTGCAGATCAGGCATTGGATAAACTCAAGAAACACCGTTATCGTAAACGTCGTTTGAAAACCTTACAATTAAATGAGGATGGAGACTTAGAAGCAGTTAGATATGATTCTAAAAAACGACATTCTGTAGAATCGTGTTTAATTACTTCTGAGGCTGAATTTATTGATTAATAATAGGTAATAATAATAATTGTTGATTGATTGAACTACTGAAATAAATATTTGATTGTTAAATAATTATATTGTTATTTTTATTTTATTCATCAAGTAGTCATTCCTTCCTATATCTGGATAAATAGGTATTTTCATTAGTCAGCTTAGAATATATTGGTTTTCAAATATGTTCCAAGATAAGAAAAAGTGTCGCCGTCGATCAGCATTGGGCTTTCTTTCATTAGACCAAAAGTCTATAATTCAGATAATCTAACGGTGCGTTCCGAGTTGCGATAATATACACCGTGGCATTTTAACCGTCTTACATCGGCAGCCCACTTCATGTATCCAATGACTACTAATCATTCATAACAAAAAATAACAAAATAAAATCCATTTGAATAATTCAAACAATTTAACAGTATTAAATAAGTATGACGCATGACGCAATTTGAAACACCCTGTTACGAGCGCGCGGTCAGGGCCTCAAGTCTGCTATTGCAATAGTGTCAGAATGGTCTCGCCATTGTGAGTTTTTGACAGATTTGCCATACAAACACTGTCAAATACTCACAATGGCGAGACCATTCTGACACTATTGTAATAGCAGACTTGAGGCCCTGGGGCCTAAGTCTACTAATTTACAAACGTTGCAATTGTCTCGCCATTGTGAGTATTTGACAGTGTTTGTATGGCAAATCTGTCAAAATCTCACAATGAAGAGACCATTGTAACGTTTGTACATTAGTAGACTTGGCCCCCTGAGCCATAACAAAAAAGTGACACCAAAGTAGCCACGAGCGTTTTAACGGAAGTACGTTTCAAGGCCGCGCGGAATGGAGCGGCCACATGTTTATCAGAGTTCATTCACCCTAGTGTAAAAATGTGTTTCTTACTATTGCAACCTTAATGTTCTCGGTATGTATGTAGTAGTTTGTAAGGATATTTAACCCAAACTAAGTTGTGTACGATATATACGAGTAGGTACATACTAAGTGCAGATTATTAAAAGATTTTTAAGTTACAAACATACGGCCCATTTCAATAACTGATAAATTTGTTTTCGTTCGATAGATAGAAATTTGACTCAGGTACCTACGTACGTTAAAAATCCAGAATTTCGATCTCTAACCTGGGCAAATAACAAAACAAAAGATAGTTAATGAAACTGGCAGTACGTAAATGGTTTCCGGCGTATTTAAAAAATTGGAATCAACTGAATTATTTACACTAATTACTAATTACGTATTTACAAATGATCACTTTGTTTACACATGCAAGTAGTTAGTTAAGCTTTACCTGTGCGCGGGTGTCGTTCAAAATAATCCATTATTGCGTACAGGAGTACCATAATATGTGCAGGTACTCGATATTCGAGAATTGATAGTTCATATCACTCATTGTGAAGAAGGTAGGTACGTAATCTCTCTAGCGATCGCGAACAATGGTCGATAACCGGTAGCGCGCGCGCGTACTTCCACTTCCGATATTCGGACGCAACTGAGACACTGTGAGAGTGACCTTCACCTATTTTTTGTGAAAGGGGTGGGGGCGTGGCACGCGCCGCATAGCGTTAGAACTTCTCATTGCATGACAATCCACGTGGACTGTGCTTGATTGGGTAAGCCAGCGATGGAATGATCTACTCGCTCGTGCGCTGGGTAGGTATGTTCTACCGTTTAATACGTAAACATTATAAACAGGATGTTCATAATTCTAATGCATTATTTATTTTTCTTTGCACCTATTATTTTAATTAATGGTAACAAATTTTTAATCACGCCTAGAGGTATTTTATGTCGGATACATTGAGTGGACTTCTTTTGTAAGAAGACTAAAATGCCACAGTGTAGATTTGAGCGTGCTTACACTCGTTTCGAATTAGCGTGAACGCGGTAACGATGTCCCGTGAATCGTCATAGATGACGTCATGACATTCGCCATCTTGCGATAACGCCGACATAAGGCCGACCATGCCTTTTACTAATATCACCGTAAGTGTTGTCAAAAATGACAGTTGTGCTGCTTTGTTTTGAGTCGCATCATATCAATAACGTGGAATTTTCAAAATTGTTCGTGGCTACACTTCGATCAATAATAGCACTGGTGGTATTATTGATCGAAGTGGCTACAGTTGCTACCTTGCTAGAAGAAGAAGAAAGGGGGCTGGCTGCCAGTATAGTGGAAAAATGTTGCCGTTTAATAAATCGTAGAAATAAATGTACGTTATTCGACTTGAGGCATATTAGAGACCAAAACTTTTTAACAAAAAAACAACCAATTTTCAACAAAAAAAAACAACACTGTAAAGTGAAAAATAACTTTAATTTCGGAAGTCGGTGTCCTAGGTTCTGTAATTTCGTTTTTTGCCACGACTTTTTTTTTTAGAGTCTGTTGTTTTTTTGTTAAAAAGTTTTTTAATTTTTCACTTTTTAGTTATGTTACTTATCCCACAACAATTCGATTACCACTGCTTGCTATACCGCACAAACAATAGTGACACAAGAAACCTATACGAAGTAGATTAAATACAAACTAAACGAGTTCCGGTGCAATCTTTCCGGCTTCATCTTCAGATCAGTTCGATGGTACCGTTTTCATCAGAATTATTTATTTAAACTTGCTTCATAGTCGCTTAACAATCTTAATCGAGATATCTTATCCCCACCCGTGAAATACTTATCATTGAGGAGTTCCGGTGGCCATTTGTGGTCTTCTTGATCAGTTCTACTTCATCAAATAATACTTTCTGAATGCGAATGCTTGAGTTGTTGATGAAAATACAAAAATCGCTATATGTTTGCCTAAAAAATTTGAGGAGTTCTCTCAATTCCTCATGGATCCCATCATCAGAACTGGATTTTGAAAAAAATGGGACTAATCCTTTCAAATAAAAAAATAACTTTTCAAATCGGTTCACAAACGACGGATTTTTTTTTAGGTTAGTTCGTGAACAAGGGAATCGGCACCATTGTCTATTGCAAAGGAGCCATATACTTAAAATTTTGTTAAATGTAATGTATTTGTTAGGCCAAAGCTATTGACAAAGGATTTGAGGGCAAATCTATATTTTACTACTGGCAACAATACAGCTTCTTGGGTAGTTGGGTCTTTGTCATGCATAGACAGAGAACGTCTTATCATGTCATTGCATTGTCTTGATGGTTTTGTTTGATTTATCTAATCCTTTCACAGTATAAGTATTCGTCTATGTCACGGATATTTTACTTCTGACACCAACCTAATAGCATCCATAATATAATTTATGTAAAGATAACTTTGATTTTGTCAGTGATGCAAAATCAGAGGTGAAAGAAATCCAGTATAAGTTAAAAGTATAATCTGTGGTCACTTCTACTCTACTCAGTGTTGCAAAAGTTCCCGATTTTTCGGGAGATCTACTGATTTCGGCTCTTCCCTCCCGATATCCCGATTTCACGACCAAATCTCCCGAATTTCAGTTTTGCTTTTTTTGTTTTTTTTTATTATTATTATGGTGGCAAAAATATTATTAAGCCGACAACACTAAAATTTACCTGGTAACACTAAAACAATTCAATGGGATTCCCCAAAACTTCTCGCACGTCCTTTCAATACCGCAGTATACATAAAATATATAAGATCGAAATGCCTTTGAAATAAGGTTCATTATTGTTTGGTGAGTGTATGGGGGAAATTCCCTAAAAATAAATGTTTAAGTTCGAGTTGTTTGGTGAATGTACTGAGATGTTTTTTTACACTTTATTATCGTTTCGTCCGTTCGCAAGTGTACTGGTTTTGTTGTGCTTTACCTTCCATTTATTTACAATGTCCGATAGCGATGATTCGGATGGAAATACGAATACCCCAAGCACTAGTACTGGAGCTAAACGTAAAAAATATGCCCAAAATTATAAAGTGGAATGGGAATCACGACCAGAATGCTCTAATTGGCTTAAAAAAAGTTTGAAAGAAAAAAACTACGCACATTGCAAAAGTTGTAATAAAGATATTAATATTTCTTCTGGCTTCGACGCTGTTAAAAGACATGCCGCTTCCCAACTTCACATCAAAAGTATAAAATGCATTGCGGATCAACCTAAGATGACCAATTTTGTGAATCGAGAAGTGATCCAATTTAAACATCAAGTGAGGGAAGGTAAATAACAAAATATATTATTATGACAATGTACATACTTAATTTAAAAAAAATTGTTCAACTCTGTCAATTTTTATCAGGTCTATGTTTAATGGATAGAAGTGTTTTTGACTACATATATACTTGGTATAGATTTGCAAGTTGTTTTTAAACAAAAACATTTAAACTATTTCATCTCATTGCATTATTTAATTGTTTCAGGTGAAATTCGGATTGCCGGCTTTGTCGCTGAACACAACTTGCCATATGCGATAACTGACCATCTAGGCAAGTTAATACAGAAGATTTGTCCAGATTCAAAAGTAGTTGAAAATATGAAGTGTTCTCGCCCCAGGATTCAAGCTGTCGTAAATAACGTAATCGGACAAGAAAGCTTTCATACTCTCTGCGAAGATCTACGACAGGTTAAGTTCTCACTTATAATTGACGAGTCCACCGATAGGAGTACCACCAAACATCTTTGTCTCGTCGTTAGATATGTCAAAAAAAATCATGTAGGAGATTATTTTTTTGGGCTTATCCCTGTTGTGACTGCAGACGCAACTACGTTACATAAAAGCATTGTAGACTTTTTTGAACAACATGGCGTTCCATTTCGACAAAATCTCATAGGTTTTGCTTCTGATGGTGCAAGTGTTATGATGGGACGTAATCATTCAGTAATGACGTTACTAAAAGCTGATGTACAACATTTATTTATAATGAAATGTATATGTCATTCATTCCATTTGTGTGCGTCCTACGCTTGCAACAAAATACCTCGGTTTATTGAAGAAGTTGTAAGGGAAATATACAATTATTTTTCTTCTAGTCCCAAAAGATCAGCTGAATTTAAAGAATTTCAATTATTTTGTAATTTAAAAATACATAAATTATTACATCCTTGTCAGACGAGGTGGCTGTCAGTACACGCAGCTATATCAAGAATTTTGGAGCAATATCAAGCTTTGAAATTATATTTCATTGATGCGTCGCTAAATGACGATATTGCAACAGCTACAAATGTATTACACAAATTAAACGATCCATTAACGTTACTCTTTCTTCAATTTTTAGACTTTGTTTTACCTATTTTCAATAAATTAAATCGAGAAATGCAATCTGAATCAGCAAGAGTACACGTTTTGTATTCCCAAGTTTGTGTTAGTTTAAGAACTTTGTTTGATTGTTTTCTGAAAAAAGAATATTTAGAAAAAAACAATCTCGAAAGCATTGATTATAAAAACCCACGTAATTTTCTACTTATAGAAGATGATAGGATAGATATATACGAAGATATATTACGGAGCAAATGCCATTAATACTTTGCTTACAGATAAAAGATTGACTTCTGAACAAATCCACTTATTCCAAACGAGATGCATTCAATTCTTTATTGAAGCTTGTGATCAAATCATACAAAGGTTCCCAATTAGCAATAACCCTTTAAAAGATTTGGGAGCTTTCTCTCCGGAAAATGTAAAAAAAGGTGATCTGTCATCAATAGTACCAATATGTAGACAATTCCCAAATTTAATAGACAACAATAATTATCAAAGTATTGACACAGAATGGCGATTGCTTCGGAACACGAAAGAAATTGCGTCGTTTAGTGAAAAAACTGAAGAATTTTGGGCGAGCATTGGCAGCATGAAGTATGGTGATGGTACACTCATATTTGAAAACATTTGTTCTTTTGTTTTTAAAATACTATGTTTGCCACACTCATCTGCCAACGTGGAAAGAATTTTCTCTTCAATAAATTTAATGAAAACTAAACAACGCAACAAACTATCCACGGAATCGATAATAGGTCTCCTACACACCAAACGAGTTATAACAGAAAACAACCAAACTTGTTATAATTTTAATATAGAAAATAAAATTTTCGAAAAAAATTCTACCAAGAAATGGTATGAGGATCACTGAACCTAAAAATCTTAAAATGTACCTATGTATGTTTCTTTTTAATAAAGTAATTAGAGCGCAAAATACATTTATTTTATTTTTTTTAAACCTCCCGATTTCTCCCGATTTTTGGCTGGAAAATCTACCGTTTTTTTTATTTTTGACTTTTGCAACACTGACTCTACTATCAGATTTGTGCGCTAACGCAGTTGTCACGTTTGTTTTTGCTAAATTGTATCGCTACATATTAGCATTCTGCTCATCCTTTTCCAGGTGCTGACCGTAATATATTGATTACTATGAGGAAGAAATCAACAAAAAAAAAGTCTAACAATATAGGAGACATACTCGATAGTGATGACGAATTACCAAGTAAGCGTATTAACTATTTGAAATATACTCAACCATATTTATTTAACTAAACTCTCATGTACAGACGCCAGCACATCAAGCTACTACAATCTGTCAAATTTCTTTATTAGATTTTCAACTTTATCACTACAGTATAAGGTTCAAGGTTGATTGCGAAAATTTGACAGTTTCGGGTAGGTTGACCTGCTGGCGTCTGTACATTTAGTTTTGTTCCATGTAGAATGCCTATCAAATGTCTGATATTAAATACTATACTATGCTTTCAGCTGAATACATCGACTTACCCTTTGTTCCTGCCTATCAAATGGATAATAGATTTGAATTTATTGAAGATAAAAAAGTAGACAAAGAACTAAACAAACCGATGAAAGAACGGTCAGAGCGTCATATTAGGGGCGGGCTAAGTAATGGTGGGGCTGTGGTAACCTGTGGATATTTAAACAAGAAAGACACATTCTGTTTCCAATGTCTTGAACCTAATACTAGTAAAAAAACACAACAATGGTTTTTTAATTTTCTCATGAAAAAGGATCTACATGCAAGTTACACATTCCTCACAACCTGTTTAGTGCCTACTTGCCTAGCTAGCTAGCCAATGATTACGATAGGTAGTGCAGGAAAATCCTTCAATGACTGTAATGAGAAAATATGGAGGTTTGAATTAAAATGGTAGGTAGCTGTTAAATAAAATGTCCTTAATTGAAAAATATGTTTTTATTATTATTTAAATAAAATTGAAGTGTCAGCTTGTAATGTGAAAATAACAGCTTTTTACTACTTAAATACTTATGAAAGTATAAACGGTAGTTAACAAAAAACAATTTTTGTTTACTATTGTCTCGTCTGTCTGTTTGTTCCAACTAATCCCCAAAACGGCCTACCTGATTTTGACGGGACTTTCACTGACAGATAGCTGATGTTGTATGGAGTAACTTGGGCTACTAGTTTAGAAAAACCCACGAGGGCGAAGCCGCGAGCATCAGCTAGTTATTAATAAACCTTTACACTTTATATAATGTGAAAAAAAAAACCACATGACCCCATATAATCACCCTGATTTAAAGTGTAAAAAAACATAATCATTCTGTTGTAAAAAGCTGATATTATGTTTGGGAAATCACATCACTTCTCCAAGCTTTCCAAAAACCCTTTAGAGCACCTTACTGACTGCTGGTAACACTTCTCAAATCCTATTGAATCACTATCCTGAAAATTAACAAAAATATAATGTATCCCAAACTTTGTAATCAACCATAATCAAAATAGGTATGTAAGTAAAACATACATAATAAGGGTCTCTTATAATTCTTTCACCCTGAGGATCAAAGTCTCCGAAGAGAAGAAGTTTTGCTTTACTTCCTTTTGGAGCTCTTTTATTAAGATCCTTCATGTTTGCATCATCCATTCCAAATATATAATCATAATGATTGAAGTCTTCTGAAACAATCTAAAAAAGTAAAAAAAGTTATTTTTCAATTAAGCAGGTACCTATTCAATTTGATTTTATCTTCACCGTATACATTACGTGATCAATGTTTTGTAGTAGCGAATTGAGGAATTATGCAATAACAGCTAAAGAAATAAATTATGCAAATATATATAAAATAAAAGTGTCTGTTTGTAATGTCAAATTAACGACTTTTAAATGCGTATCGACGCTTGAAAGGCATTTACCAAACGACATGTTGGCAACTTTACACTAGAGCATTTTAAAGTAAATTTTTTTTGGAAAAGAATGTTTAAAATGTTCTAGTGTATGTATACTCTACTAGAGCATTTTAAAGTTTTTTTTCAAGCGTCGATATGAAAGTATACGTACTTATTATTATTATTTATTTATTTAACATGGTAAGTACAAATATGAGTAAGTATATACAGGCTGGAAAAAAAAGACCGTGGTTGGAGGAAAAGTACCCTTAATATTGATGATGGCAAATTTTACTAAAAATAAACATTCCTTTATTTTCAAAAATAATTAAAACTGCATTTAAAGTTTTTCGTTAAATCACCTGCTTGAGCCGAGAACAGAACCGGTGAAATGTGTAAAAAAAAAATCCTGTATTTTATGATACCCACCGAAAGAGTCATTCATAAGGATCAATTCCTTTGAAATAACATAGTATCTTAAATTAAAGAAAGACCAAGAAAATATTTTTTTTGTTGTAAAACTTACTATCTAAAGAAAATAGTTAACTTATGAATTGCTCAAAATGAGACCCACTTTCACGTATGCACAGACGTGTTTTTCCTTGCCTTTTATATCGAGTTTTTTATAGTCTTTCTTTCATTTAAGATACTGTGTTGTTTAAAAGGAAATGATCCCTATGAATGACTATTTCGGTTGGTATCATAAAATACAGGATTTTTTTTTATTTTTCAAAAATCTTTAAATGCAATTTTAATTATTTTTGAAAATAAAGGAATGTTTCCTTTCAGTAAAATTTGGCATCAACAATATTAAGGGTACTTTTCCTCCAACCCTGTGGTTTTTTTTTTTCCACCCTGTATATTAAGTACCTATATATATTTTATTATTACAACAGTATAATAATAAAATAATATTCCTCTTTCTTCTTATAGACTCTTATACGTTAGACCGAAACTCGAAATCCCTAATCTCTTTATCCCTAATAATCGCTATCCGGAATCACGCTATTCCGAATGAACGCTACCCCGAATCACGTTATTCCGAATGAATGCTTTCCCTAATCACGTTTTTCCGAATGAACGCTATTCCGAATAACCTGAGTCTGAAATCATGTTATCTCCAAACAAATGTGATTAACAACAGTGATTCGGGATAGCGTTCATTCGGAATAGCGTGATTCGGGATAGCATTCATTCGGGATAGCATTCATTCGGGATAGCGTGATTAGGGATAGCGTTTATTCGGATAGAATGATTCGGGATAAAGTGATTCGGGATTTCGAGTTTCGGTCTAACGTTTAGGTGTCCTTCTTATATTTATATTCTAAGAACTTGAACAGAGCTTAATTGCTGTGTGCAGTAACATTGAAAGCCAACAGCCAAAGTATTTTATACCTGTCTTGCATGGTTGTTATATGGAACATCATGCTTTTTCATAGTGTCCAAAGCTCTCCAGTCTGGTGGATTACCCACATGCCAGCCTCCTATAGCTGCACTGTCAATTTCCCATTGATCACCCAAATTCATGTCATTCACAATTTTTTGAAACACACCTTCTGCTATTGGTGAGCGACAAATATTACCTGCAAATAAACTCATTATCAGTTTTGACAAATATTTTATTGTTATGATTTGTTTTTTTTTTTTTTTGTGAACCTGTTTGAGGTAGGCACAGGTGTGGGGATTTTTTGAATATACATTTTTTTAAATATTTTTTTGATTCACTTGTATTTGTTGTTTGCTTTTTGGTCAATGAATATTTTCCTTTAGGATTCTTTTTGACAGTCTCTGCGATTTGATACAGATACTGTCTTGCTGCATTTGATTGTTGTTTGCGATGGGGTTATAACAATTTATATTTGGAGCAAGGGGATTGGCACAAGAAAAGAGAGGCCTATGCCCAACAGTGGGTGAAGTCGGGCTGTGGATGATGTTGATGATGTTAAGATTTTCTGGGCTTAGTAAGACACTGGGGATTACATATCTCAATTATTGTGTTTAGCATTTATTATGATAGGTATAGCTACTACCAGGGTGAGGTAACCTCACCGAAAGAGTTTTTACCAAGCCTAGCTACGTGCACTTATAAGGTTTATCTCAGTTAGTGAAGGGGTCAGCAGGTAGCGGTTTTCACTAGCAAGTAGCACTCGGAAATTTCACAAAGGCGATTTCGGTAAAAAAAAAAACAATGGAGCCGGGTAGCGCATGCCTAAAAACTACATTTAGCGAGTTTCATTTAGACCTTCATAATATATTTTCTTGCAAAATATAATGATACTATGCATACCTAGGCATATGAACAGTGCTTTTTTCGTTCCTCCTGACATTGTTTGGTCCATAACACAACTCAAAACAATGCCAAAAATAAATCCACTTCGATTTATCGCTAGATACACGATACACTACTATACTACTATGCTCAAGAATGAAGAAGATTGGTCTCAATTTCCAAACTTGTGTGTGACAAACCGAAAATACCGAAGTGATTAACTTATCATTATCAGTATCACACTAAACTACTGTAGGACGGTGAGATCAGTCTCAAAATCAAAATGACAGGACAGTGGTACTAAACATTTTATCATATTCTTTTTTTGTAAATAGTCATCGCTAATATTAAAATGAATTAATTATAAGAACTATGCAAACAAAATACCGATGCCAAACAATGTATTGTGTTGTATGTCGGAGACACGGCATATGATCGTCATAATCAGCCCTTTTTAACCGACTTCAAAAAGGAGGAGGTTATCATCAATTCGGAAGTTAATATTTTTTTTTATGTATGTTCGGGCATAACTCCGTCGTTTATGAACTGATTTGGAAAATTCTTTTTTTGTTTGAAAGGATATACTTTCAGATTGGTCCCATTTTTTCAAAATTTAGTTCTGATGATGGGATCCATGAGGAATTGAGGGAACTCCTCAAATTTTATAGGCATTCATATAGCGATTTTTATATTTTCATCAACAAATCAAGCATTTGCATTCAGAAAGTATCATTTCGTGAACCGGAACTGATGAAGAAGACCACAGATGGCCACCGGAACTCGTCAATGATACGTATTTCACAGGTAGCGATAAGATATCTCGATTAAGATAGTTAAGCGACTATGATTAAGCAAATTTAAATAAATGCTGATCAAAATGGTACCATCAAACTGATCTGATGATGAAGCCGGAAGGTAGGCAATGGAACTCCGTAATAAAACAATGTATCCTAGCCGTGTTTGGGCTTATTGGATTTGTCATGAAATGCACTCTTGCTATAAATGATGTTTAACCGATTAAAAAAAAAAAGAGGAGGTTCTCAATTCGTGTATATGTATGTATAAGGTGTTAAAAAATTTACTCTACAAACTTTAAGAGGTGCTTTCGATCAATCAATCTGCCTAGCCTTTTCCCAACTATGTTGGGGTCGGCTTCCAGTCTAACCGGATGCAGCTGAATACCAGTATTTTACATGGAGCGGCTGCCTATCTGAACTCCACAACCCAGTAACTGGGTAACACGATACCCCTGGGTAAGACTGGCTGTCAGACTTTTGGGCTTCTGACGACCCGTAACGACTGTCAAAGATCCACGAATAACAGCCGGGACCAACGGCTTAACGTGCTTTCCGAGGCACGGAGGAGTCTCGGTATGTAAAGATGGTCACCCATCTACGGACCAACCCCGGCAAGCGTAGCTTAACCTGACGGATCGACCCGTGCGGCTGTTATTACTTAGCCACGAGCTCCTCAGAGGTGCTTTAGACCATCGAACTGAATAACTTTTACTATGGGACCAGTTTGAAATCGCGAAAAATAAACAGCTGTACCATACAGTTTAGAACACTAGGTAAAGATTACTATGGAACAGCTGTTTTTTATTAATTAATTTAATTCAGCTGGTATTTAATGCACTCGGTATATGTTCATGATGTTATAAGATTTCCTGTCACTATTGTGGTATACGAATGGGTGTGTGGGGTAGGTACCACAACTAAAAAGTGAAAAATAAAAAACTTTTTACAAAAAAAAAACAACCGACTTCAAAAAAAAACACAAAAAAAATGGAAAAATAACTTTAATTTTGGAAGTCGGTGGCAAAAAACGAAAACACGGAACCAAAGACACCGACTTACAAAATTAAAGTTTACTGCCGTTTTCATCCAAAAGTGGCTAGATATGCTACTTACAATATGGATCTATTAATGAGAGTTGTAATATTAGTTTTGTTGAAGATGTACAACATTTGAAAATGTTTGGATCTCCTGCATTGTTACCAGTATCATAAAATATTTTATACCAGAAAATCTCCTTTTTTTAATAACTTTGTCTAAAACCGGAAATTTATAAAAATAATTACGGTATGATTATTTGTTAATTATTATTTCTTAAAATCAGTACTTAAAAGAAAATGTAACCTCTTTTTTCACCATTTTATGTGAATTACCATTACGAAGATATTTTTTTGATATGTTATCCCCTTTATTTACATAAATTATCTGAATTTGAGACTTTGGGTATAAATAAAAGTCTCCAGACAAATAAATTAATCCAAATAATTAAAAAAGTTTTTTTGCACAATTTGGCACACAGGTAGACCATGGCCTGGGATACTTTTTATCATGGTAGTACCTTCCCGTGGGATAATTACCGACCTCCATGCGGATGAATCCGCGGTGCGGGCAAAAGCTAGAGTTTGGCCAACGAAAGCTGACCACGAATAATTTTCTTAACTTTTAGTATGGCAACATTTTAGGAGTCTCAAAATTGTCATATTGGACGTGTCAGGAAAGTTGAGCGGTGAACTTAGCTTGCTACATATTAGTAATCTGTGGGTGAACTTTCATGCACAGAAGTAAAAACATTGATAAACTAATTTCGTTTAGCGCTTAACTTTTGTACCGATTATGACCATTATCAAAACGAAATATTGTAACGCTAACTTGCTTACCCACCATTGCACTACGCGAATAGGTGATTTAACAGTTCTAACTAAATACTAGGGGTAATAAGGTTATTAAGGTCTAAGATCTATTGTAATATTGTACTTAGAAAGTCGATATTACACATCTAATTATTATATAAATATGTAATACTGAAGTATCGCCTATTATTTATTGAATAATAAATAGTTACAACTCCATTTAAGCAGTGTATAGCCAGGGTGGACAGCTGTTGATTTTTGAAATTTGCCGCCTGTTTTCATGGACAGCTTTCGTTGATCCGACTCTATAACCCAGTCTCAAATTCAGATAATTTATATAAACAAAGGGGATACCATATTAAAAAATATCTTCGTAATGGTAATTCACATAAAATGGCGAAAAAAAGTACCATTTTCTTTTAAGTACTGAATCTAAGAAATAATAATTAAAAAATAATCGTACCGTAATTATTTTTATAAATGTTCGGTTTTAAACAAAGTTATTAAAAAAGGAGATTTTCTGGTATAAAATATTTTATGATACTGGTAACAATGCAGGAGATCCAAACATTTTCACATTTTTTACATCTTCAACAAAACTAATAAAACTCTCATTCATAGATTCATATTGTGTGTAGCATATCTAGCCACATTTTGGATGAAAACGGCTGTAAACTGTTTCGAGTGGAATTCGATTTTGGGAGGCCTACGTCTAGCACTGGACTTAAAAGAGCTGATTATGACGATCACATGCCGTGTCTCCGACATACTACGCAAAACATTGTTTGGCAACGGTATTTTGTTTGCATAGTTCTTATAATTAATTCACTTTAATATCATAGATGATTATTTACAAAAAAATAATAATGATAAAATGTTTTGCTCCACTGTCCTGTCATTTTGACAGTGACATTTCTTGACATTACTTTGTTTACATAAATTATCTGAATTAGAGACTTTGGGTTTATAGTTTGGATAAATGGTATAAATTCAGAGTAAAAAATTCCATGCAGTCTAGTCTTTGATGGCAACATTTTCGTGGAATTTGACAGTGACATCAATGACAAATGACATAGTTTTAAGCTGTGCGAGTGACATGACAGTTAATAAACAAATTGTTGGAATTTCCATTCCATTTCCATTCCAACGATTTAACGCAAGTTTGAATAGCAGGAAATGCTGAATGGCTGCTATTGTCACTGTTACGTTGCCTATCAGAAACTTTAAACGCTGTTTTCGATCAAATAATATTAAAAACTCCTCTTCATTTATGATTTGAATTGAGCATTGAGCTAAGGTTTGAGCCGCCAAAAGATAACATAAGTAGGTGTAAGTGCTAATAATCTACTTAATGAAGCAATTTAATCAACAAGATATCTCTGTGAGAGACACTGTGTATAAGTGGAGAATTTATTATACTTGCGCTAAATATGAAGCATGAATTCGTTACACTAAACCATGTGCAAACACATTTAATAACTTACGGGGATCCATTTGATTGTGATGGAAAAGATGTTATTATTTGCATTACTGGAAACCCGGGTATACCCGATTTCTACATAGAGTTTGCTGCTGAGTTACATAAATCGACTGGTTTGCCTTTGTGTGTTATAGGTAAGTTGACTTAACAAATAACTATCCAAAACAAAATTCTTATTTTATACTAACCGAGACATTGATTTCACTTGCGTAATCTTTTGCCAGCATATACGCCACTGCTGAGCATGATGTCCTGGTTCTGGGGCCCTATTATGAACTCTTATTTCCAGGCAGTTTATGGCATAAACAGAACTGCCTTGCAATTTCGTATTATGAACTCTTCAAACAAGCTAGTCAGCGGTCACATGACACCCTGGCCGACATTCCCAGGTTGGGCATTGGGTTTTTCCCTTAGGGATTTCTCAGTAGCAGCTCAGTCTGGATTTGTGGCCATTTGATAGCAATAGGCTCACCCCCTATTACATAGGACTTACACATAACTAGCATTATGTGGGTGTATTAGAGCTACACCTCTGGCCTAACCCTTCAGGGATAATGCATAATGATTTGTGTCAATTTATGTCTTGGGCAGTGTAAATTAAACAGTTTTATAGTTTAATTTTATGCACATTTAGGTTTTATTCAATAATCAATTATTACAATTATTACAATCTTTTAGTTATGGACAGCCAAGATGTGAGCATCTTGGCTGTCCATAATTAAAAGAGAGTGAGACTAGTGCTGTGCTCACCAGTTACTAAAATACAAAATAGTGATGTGATATGTCACAATTTAATGGGCATAATGTTTTGTTATGTTAGAATGGATTTTAGTTATATATATTATGTATAAGTATACGAATGAGCAACGTTTCCATTAAAAAGATTACTACATTTTCTCTATGGTCAAATGAATGTGATAAAAGCAATGGTTATTTATTAAGAATATATTTCAGTAAGCAGCATATTAATTATCTCTATTTTGCTTATTTTACTATTCATTAATTTGTTTTCAGGTCATGCTGGTCACGATGTAGTTCCAGATGAACAGTCCAATGTTCTGAAAGGTCAAGAGCATCTGTTTCATCTTGAGGGTCAACTTAAACACAAGCTTGAACTTATCAATAATTATGTAGATAAGCAAAGCAAATTGCATTTAATTGGCCATTCCATTGGATGTTGGTTAATTTTAGAACTACTGCGAGATAATGAGAATTTAGCAAGGCAACTTAAGTCAGTTAATCTATTATTCCCAACATTACAAAAAATGGCAGAAACCAGGAATGGAATTTTCTTAAATAATTTTCTCAGAAGGTTCCATAGTTTTATACTATTTCTGTACCTTATGGTAAGTCTATTACCAACTGCAATAGTTACTTTCTTAGTGGGAATATATTTAAGAATATACTGCCTCCCTTGGCGATATTTAGAAAATATTCTAAAGTTTTTAAATCCAAAAGTTGGGGAAAAGATATTATTTTTAGCCTATGATGAAATGGATACTGTTAGAAGTTTGAATAATGAAGCACTAAACCAAATTAAGCATTTAACTAATATTATTTATAGCAGTAATGATAACTGGGCTCCAGTCTCTTATATGGAAGACCTTCATAAACACCAACCAGAAATCCCAATGAAAGAAGTAAATATTGACCATGCATTTGTTTTAAAATCGTCAGAAAGAGTAGCAGAAATGGTGATGCAGTTTATAAATATGAAATTATAATTATTTGTTATTTTAAGGAATAATGTTGGTATGATAATTATTGAAATGTGTGCTCAAAGGAATTTAAAGAATGATGGCCATTTTGGACTAGGAAACAGAATTTGTTATCTAGATGAGACTAACTAAAATGAAGTACATTAATGGAATCTAATCAATGGATATCAGTAATTTTTTTTGAAAGCAAGAGAAATAATAGTTAACAGTCTTCAAAAATATAACTTGCTAACATAGGATAATATATCTTATTTATGATTGCATTCTTGATTTTTGCTTTCCTAGAGATGTTTATACTTTTTCTCCTTCAAAATCATTCAGATTGGGATTGATAGTGTGTTACCCAATTAGGGTTTGGTTAGAGATGGGTCTAAAAATAATAAGCTGCTAAATTAGCACTGCTATATTTAGTGTTAACACCTGTTAAATAAATTCTAAGATAGTTGTTAAATATAGCAGTCACATCTCACAAACACTAAGTAATGAACAGAGATAACAAGTTAACAATAATGGCAGCGGCGTCAGGTACTCTGCGCACTACTAACCCGCACCACACAGTCCACACACAGATTGATATATATTTGTCTGGCTCTAACCCACTACTGCAGGCCGCAGGCAGACGGCTTTGTACAAAAGAAAGGAAAGGACACAAAATGATGTTCCGTCTCTATTGAATTGTTTTCAACTTAGCAATTTAGCAACTGTGAACTGTTTATTTTGTGTTCATTGTTCAGTCAGACAGATTGTTATTTCGTTTTAGTCGAGTTGATTTAATTAACTGAAGACTGATCTTCGTTACGAAATATATTTACGTGTTTATTATCTAGGTAGTAGGTAATGAAAAAAAAACAGCTATAAAAAAAGAAATCGCTAACAAAAAAAGTTGACAGTCCCAAGCCTGTGAAAAGTATGAAGGAAATGAGAATTAATTATGTTAGCAATCTGTCTGTGATAAAATAAAACAGTTGCTAAAATAATAGTTTGGGGAAAAAGTTTCTTCGCATTTTTTAAGAAAATTCAAAACATTTTTTAATATAGTTTATTTACATTTAACTATAGTATGTAGGTACCATTTTGTTCGATAACTTTTTACCATCTTGTAGGTAGCGACATGATCCCATTGCTATAGAAATTTTGGGACTTCTGATCAAAATACCGCGACAAGTGGTTTTGGCAGTCCTCTCGTGATGTTAACCTGACACTGCCTAAAGAATTCTGAAGAGACCGAAACAGGTGGAAATCTGAAGGTGCAAGGTCAGGACTATACGGCGGATGCATTAACACCTCCCAGCCAAACTCTCTTAATTTTTGCTGAGTGGCTAAAGATGTGTGAGGTCTAGCGTTATCATGATGAAAAACCACACCCCTTCTGTTGATTAATTCCGGCCGGTTTCTCTCAACTTCTTGCTTTAATCTCATCAGTTGTTCGCAGTAGAGTTCAGAATCGATGGTCCTGCCTGGTGGTAACAGCTCATAATGAATAATGCCCTTCCAATCCCACCACACACACAGCATCACCTTGTTGCGAGTTAACCCGGGTTTCGCCACAGTCTGTGAAGCCTGACCGGCCTTTGACCACGACCTTTTTCGCACGTTCTTGTCGTACGTGATCCACTTTTCATCACCAGTTATCAGCTTCTTCAAAAATGGTTCGGTTTCATTACGTCGTAATAAAGAATCACAAATGAGTACACGGTTCATTAGGTTTCTTTCAGTGAGCTCGTGAGGTACCCAAATATCGAGCTTTTTTGTGTACCCAGTTTTTTTCAAATGTGCTAAAACTGTTTTGTGGTCAATTCCCAGTTCTTCAGCTACGTCGTAACTACTGATATGACGATCTTGCTCCACTTTTTCAAAAATGGCATCCATTTTATCCGTAATAGGGCGACCAGAGCGACGTGCATCTTTGACATCAAAATTTCCGGATTGAAAACGCTTAAACCAAATTTGTGCTACTCTCACAGACATTGCACTAGGTCCATAAACATCGCAATTTTTTTTCGCGGCTTACGTTGTATTTTTACCTTTTTTTTAGTAAAATTTTAAAATGTATCGAATTTCTTCATTAGATTCACTCATCTTGACGGTATGAAAAACAAATGAAAATCACACATTTTCCTAATTTGAATTTGGAATTATGTTCTTTAAAATTTAAACTTTCAATGATACCAAAACCAGCCAGATACAAATAGTATAGCCAAAGAGATTTTATTACAAGTTCATACATGCTATAATGCGAAAAGACTTTTTCCCTAACCTAATATAACTGCTAATTTTCGGTGTTAATTAGTTTTAGCATTAAGCAGTGTTATTTTTTTTAACCTTTACGCCCATCTCTCGGTTGGGTTGCACGTCTAGCGTAGTTCGGAGTTTAACTTTCAATAGCTTATGATTCCAGCTTCTGGTTTTGTTACCACTGACGTGCAGCCTACTGTAACTATAGTTACTGTAGGCTGCATAAAATTGATCCTAAGCTATAAGCTTAGGATCAATTTTATTGATATAATTTATGAATATACTTATAACCACCAAAGTATATGTGTATGTAATGCGAAAAAGTTCCTGTTTCATCCATACTACGTAATAATGATTGGATAACGCATTGTTTAATGTAGCATATCACGAAACATTTTCAAGAAAAATGCTTATTTATAATCTATACTTCATTTACTATAACATTAGAAAAAAGAGGCTCGTAGAAGCAGGAGTGCGAAACATTTTATTCAAAGTTAAAAGTTTAAACAATTAAACTAAAAATGTTTTAACATAACTTTGATAAATAGGTCGTAATAACATCTTCATCACACATTACTTACAACAAAACGAATGAATGAAACATATGATTACGTCGTGTTGATTTAAATTTAATTAAGATTAAAGGAAATAAAAGTCTTTTTTTTTTACAATATTTTATTTAAAACAACAACTTTCAACACACAATAGTTGGTGTAACTTCTTCGTCTTCATCATATAATTTAGTCACTACGAGTATCATCAGAGAATAAAGATGAAGAAGTTTCACCGACGTTACCTAATAATAAATCTTTCTACCACATCATCCATTATGCTTTAACTTTTCCTCTTCTTTAATTGCATGAGCAACGCAAGACTGCCATCGTTCTAGCGTAATACTATCCAGATCTTGTGGGAGTAATTGTTTCTCCTTGTCTAATTTGAACGTTTTGTTATGTTGAGCCACATACCCCATCATTTGAGCCCATATTAATTCTATAGGGTTGAACTCGCAGTGGTACGGTGGGAGGCGCAATACTGAAATACCCTTCTCTCTAGCCAGATGGCTATCATCAACATGGCATCTACAACAAACTTTTGGTATAAATGTCTTTGTATTTTTGCTTTTTCTAATAAAGTTGCCCTAAGATCTTTTTCCTCAAAAGGAATATTTTTGCTTTTAAACCATTCCTGTATATCTGCCTTTCGTGTAGCTGTGGTTGGCAGCTTCTCCAATGTCCTTGAGTGGTATAGCGCATTGTCCATAACAATTACAGCGCCACTCTCAATTTTTGACAAAATTAACTTGAACCATTTTCACTTTTGTCTATCGCGCTTCTATAACATATTCCCTGTAAATTGAGAGGTCTGGCTCTTATGAAACAGGAAATCCTAGTACAAGAGTCAGGGCTACACAGATGATTGTGTCTTGAAGTGTAAATAAATAAATTATTATTATTATTAAAGTTGAAGGCGTCCATTTCGGAGTGGTCATCTTCATCACCTTTCTTTGCATCAAATATTAATGCAGCATCCATTAAAAACCCTTCACAAACCCTGTGAAATAAAATTAATACAAGTCAATTATTCCGTACCCCCTATATAATTTTACTGCTGGAAATAGTTCATAGATAAATACTATATCAAAATTTATAACTTTAAAAGTTCGCTTTGCATGCGTTAATTCATAATACAATATAATATGTATTACTTAATTAATAGTCAATAACAATGGGGTGTTCATTTTTTTTATGGCGAGGACAGTCCATAAAATACATACCAGTATGACCGATTATAAGTTGGATTTTTTAAACCAGCAGATAGACCTTCCCAATGTGCTTCTTTTGAAGACTTATTATTAGTGTCATGCCATATTAGGCTTTTCGTGTGACCTGTTTGTATGATAAAAGGTTATTAATATAAATACCATTCATTTCACGAACCAATTTTATGAAATTATGTTTAACTGTATAATTAATTATAATGTTATTGAATGCAAGAGGTCATACACTGCTTAGTGCATAAATAGCTGTTAAGAAATTTAGAAGCACTGTACCTTCATTTAGCCAAGTGTCATCTAAATAATAATATATTTTCCTTCCTTTATTCTTTAGCCTTTTTATTTCATGAAGATATTTTAGTCTCCAAAGGACGATCTCCTGCTTCTATGAGTGCACTTTTTCTGCTCCGTTTGATTTATGTGAACTTTAATGTTTATTTAATTATTTTATACAGACTGCTTTTTTTTAAATCTGGCAGAGACTCGTCACTGTTAACTGCTTCCAGCATCTTTTCCAAGGTGGGCAACTCATTATTAAAGAAGAAGGAATTAATTTTCCTGCATATTCCACTAAATGTGATGTCATCAAAATCATCACGTTTCATGTGCTTCTGTTGGGGAGGGGGAGATTGCAGGCGACTTTTTATGTTGTACTCTTTGAGAATATTGGACAGAGTAGCCCGAGATACGCCTGTAAATAATAAAATCATGTGCGGAGTTTCTAAAATATAATACATTTTATCACAATGCATGTTAGTTTCAAATATTTTTATAGTAATAATTTTATGAATCATCCTTACCGGCAACTTCTGCGATTTTGTTTATCATCTCAGTCCTATAATGAGGAGTATCTGCAGGCCAGGACTCCGATTGCTTAAAAATATTTATCACAGGTTGTTTTTCTACAGCACGCAGCGTTCTCTTTTTTTTTGGGAGACATTATTATTTCGTCGGAGTCAACTTTTGGACCACGTTTTTTTCGCCGTTGGCTTTGGTCAAACTCAGCACTTATATGTTGTAAGCCACTCGGTCCCGCACCGGGATCACTCATAGCTCAAAAAAAAAGTAACGTTTTGTAAAAACAACCCAATGACAACACTGATAACAATACAATAATAAAGAAATAACTAAATATTATTTATTATTTTAATAAATAACAACAAAATCACGAAAATTAAACAATAACAAACAAAGTATTCACAAGTAAATGACATACATGACAATCTTAGAACATTGTCAAGTCAATTTCACAGACGACATAAACCAGTAAAATTAGAAATCCCCGGCTGTCACAGCTTATGAAGGGATTAAGTAATATTTTAGATTTGGTAGGATTATAGTGAAACAAAAAGCGTTGCAGTATTGTTGACTCCTGCTTCTTTTAGGTTTTTAGCATAGGCACTGTAATTTTAAATTGGAATGAAATAATATATCTAAATGAAAGCTACTTAATTTCATATGGTTGTTTTTTTAAATGATTACAATTAAGTGTGATAGCTGATATATAAATTCATTTTAATCGATTTGGCGTCAATCGTAACTATAACAAGTTTATTGTACTTTTGTTATAAAGTGTGCATCAAAAATAACCTTTTTTAACTTCTGTCTAATGCTATTATAAATGGAGTATAATTTATTCAGTTTTTGCCCTGATATTATCAAATCAAACTTATTAAGTATTTGTATACCTACATACTTAATGCTGCCATATGATAAGATTACGTAGGTGGTAGGTGGGCAGTTCAGTTTACTGAGAAGGTACTGGGGTAGCCGTATGCAGTATTCTGATTAGAAAGGTCAAGGAAAACTATCGTCATATAGATAAGTTTTCTCTGTGTACCATATTATAAACAAGTTCATAAAGAAATCTGCTGTGTGATTTTAGGGAAAGAGATTAAGTAAATAAAAGTGTTTTATCTAACCATTCCGTGTTTAAATAAGTACCTACCTAATTATATATAGTAAACGCGTACGCTTGCGATTAGCACCCTAACTGCGTAACCTGGCCCCTCTTCCAGTGGGCTCTCTGGGCAAGTGCCCAGGGCCCCGCGATCAAAGGGGGCCCCCTGTTCCTACCAGAGCACCAAGCATTAACTGATTATTACCGATGAATAAATAGGTACAATAAATTTAAGGGAATTTTTGAACAGAGTATGGATTGTCGTATAATTACGTAACTTAAAAACAGATTTTTTGTTTATGAACAGTTTATGATCATTTTAGTTTTAAATGATAGATTTTATTTCCGTTTAAATTATGAAAACCTGTCAACGGAATAAGGGAATTTGTGTGTGTTGTAATTTGTGTATTTTGAAAATTAGCGAACTTTCATTTTATATAAGTTTTTGTGCTACAAAATTCTTATTGTTTAGAGATATATTCAGTATTATGATTTAATACGATTAAGGAATAAATAAGAAAGGTTAAGTGATATAAATTGTAAGGATTAATTGTATAAAAAGGCTTAGGGAAAAATTACACGTTTACATGTAGAAGCCGTTGACACTATACTATCGAGAAATTCAATTCCTTTAGCATTATGACGTCACAAACATTGCGACCAATCGTGGCGCGTTTGTAGCCACCTGATTCTTTTCAATATTTTATCAATAAAAAATTGGCAGTCATAAGAGGGCGTACCACGTTCCACTAGCGCCACTTTGTTTTGTGTTTTGTGAAAACACAAAACTCTGGAATAACTGTTATACATATAGCTCATGGAAAGCGTTCGGAGATGACGCGCGTTCCATGATTTATGCTCACCCAAAAAGTACATATATTTATACCTACCTACACAATATACAGCTCATGGAAAGCGTTCGGTGATGATGACGCAAGTTCCATGATTTTGTGATCACCCAAAAAATGCTCAACGCGCCTAAAAAAGTTTTCACTTAAAAAAAAAGCCACGTCAGCCAAGTCGTCACTAAATGTTAGTAAAGGAACCATATTCGAAAACGCTCCCGTTATTGAGATTCGGAAATGCCAGCCAAAAGTTTTATACGTAAATTCAAGGTGGCTGGACACAGATTTTTGCATTTTTCTACTAAACTGCTGTACGTTTCACAAAATTTTTAGCTCGATGCCTGTCACAAATGTATGTGACGCCCGTTGATATGCAAAAAGTCGTCAAAATCACTTCCGTTACAGAGATTGAGAGACCAGCGAAAAGTGGTCACGTTTTCGATCGATTATCTAAGATTCTGTAGCGACACAAGTTCTGAAATAAGGGTGTGTTTAGCCGTCACATAAAGTGCCCTATTGACCTATTTAGTTAAATGCGAGCTATTTTGAAGATTTGTCCAGCCATCCTGAGTCACATAAAACATATAATCTAAACTGACACAAAATTATTGAATACACTGCTTTTTATAATTTCTTATAAAATATTACATTTGATCCGGTTTTCTTAAAACAATGCGCTCAAATTTCTAAAATTCGCAGCCAGGAATCAAACCTGGTTTCATTTGTAAAAAAAGTACCCCGTATTTTTGGGCTGCCACTGCGGATACCAAATAAAAACGAGGGGGTAACACTTTGAATGGGTTAGCCGTATCATTCTGGTAACGGATTGAACCCATTAAAACCCTTTCGAGGAAACCCTTATCCGGTGAACGGGTTAGTAAACTCCTTATACCACGAATGGGTTCGTAAACCACATCGAGGGAAATAGTTTGAATAGTACATTATGATACAAGTGTGCTGTGTTGGTCATTACACTCGAGGCGGTATTATTAGGGAGCCGTATGTGTAATGATCAATGCACACGCGTTTCATACGACGTTTTTCAACACACTTGCGAGGAAAAAAACAGACTTGTTGTAAAAACTATTCTACAATAACGTAATTATAGAGATGATACATTTAGATTTATAAAGTTCAACTGACCTTTGTTGCCAGGTACTGACTATCCGGACGGTTTATTAAAAACTGTTCAACGTCGGTTGGTAACAATACTTTAGATTTCGAATTTTTGATAGTAACTAACAACACAACGAAAACGTTAACAAATATTTATGAAAAATGGCGCGCTGGTTTTGTATTTTGTTTTTCGCGAGCCCTTGATAGCAATGCGTGCGCAGGTGTAAATAAAGACACTGGCAAAACCGCTAAACAGCATTTATAAAAAAAATGTTTAGACTGATCGTAGTTTAGTTAGTATGGAATTAGAAAGTACTATTGGCATAGAGAAATACACATTAGTTCAGTAAAATCCGCAATAATAGAACGTCAGTCAGGATCTTTTCCGTTTGGTTCCGGGAGGGACCACGGACCATTTAAGGTAGGAGTGAGGTGTATATATCGTAACAGCTAAATACAACAGGTATCACAAGATAACAGACTGTAACTGTGACAAATAAAATGAAAAAAAAAAAAAAACAGCTTCTGTTCCACGACGAGATAACAGAATTCATCCAGTCACAAGCTTTTGTCTATTCATGCTTATGACAGTTACCTTAGGTAGAATATAGATTTAAAAAAACACTGTTACACTATGACACCCTGTTAAATCGTCCGTCACAAGCTCTTTCCTTTTCTCGCATAGGTGTAACACCTTAGTTAGAAAGAGAAGTACCTCCGTGTATTATAACTGTGCAGCTGTGGTAACAGAGAACACACAATAGTTTGTTCCCACATAGTATGAAATAATAGCCTGTTATTTTGTAACAGGTTTTTGGAACTGTTAATTACGTGGAACAGATACAGGCGGAACAGATATGCGATTTTACCTGTTACAACCCACTCCGGATAAGTAAATTTTAGTTCATTTAAGGACCAAAGACAATTCAGAATATTTAAAAAAAAAATTAACGCGCGGATTCCTTTTGGCATAAAGTCACATGATGAGATTTAAAAAAAAGCGCCAATTTTCGACTAGTAAACATTTATCTGTGGCGTTACAGCACATTTTTAATACACTGCATTATGGACCTAAAAGCGGTTCATTAAGAGCCACTTTACGAGCAAGTGTGTTGAAAAGGTTTTTGAATAGGTTTACTAACCCGTTTACTATGTATGACTGGGATGAAAAGATAAACGGTGCTTATAAGCCGTAAGTAGATATAAAATATAGGTTTAAAATAAAACCCTTTGCAGAAACCTTACCTGAAAGCCTTTGAACGGGAAACGGAAATGGTCCCTGCAATGAATCAATGCATACTGATCGACCAACTTCTGCTCTGTCTGACTGCGCTATTTTCATATTCCTTCTCAGCTTTGGTTTATAACTATAGTGGAAAGTTGTGCGTGCTGTGTTGCAACCGAGTGTACCGCATGCAGGTGTAGAAAAGAAGTAGTTTTCTTACCAGTGTGTCTTAGTATGATGTCCACAACAAACTGATTTCGAGACCTGCAATATGTTATAAGTAGGTAAGGTCTATATACTTTACTTAATTAAATATTTAGGTTCCTAAGCACCTAAGTTTTTAATTATTGCGGCTTCTAGTTATCATGTACCTAGATTATAATATATGTTACATAAAACCAGTTTTTTTTTTTTTTTACAAAATTATTTGGGCACTGTAGTACCCAAAATGTTTTAATGTTATAATTTGAAATATACTAAATAATAGACAATATATTTTAGATATGTGCAATTTAATTAGTTTATTAAAAAGTAATTTACCTCTTATTTTACAATTTAGAGATAACATTTATATATAATCATAAAATAGCTGTCGAGTCGAGACCAACTAAACAACTCCATTTCCTGTACATTATTAAATCAAGTAGGTACGTACATATTTCTTATTAATTGGTTGCGTATATAAGTAAATCATCGTTACACACGCTAGCTCAGAATAGGACTGCCATTATCTAATGAGTAGGTACTACATCATTATTCATATACTTATTGAATGCAACAAGAGAAAGCTGCTAGATAAGTGTACCTTAGTCTGAATAGGCTTATGTACAGTCGCCAACACATCAGGGCCTCAAGTCTGTTATTACAATAGTGTCAGAATGGTCTCTTCATTGTGAGTTTTTGACAGATTTGCCATACAAACACTGTCAAATACTCACAATGGCGAGACCATTCTGACACTATTGTAATAGCAGACTTGAGGCCCAGGTTCTACGAAACTGTCAAATTTCTCCAAACGATTTTAATCCTTAAAATGCTGATGGTTAATTTCAAAATCGAATGCGAAAATTTGACAGTTTGTGGTAACTTGATGTGCTGGCGACTGTACTCTATTTTAAGTATTTCTTGGCATACATTTATTATGTACGGTGGCCAGCACATCAAGTTACCAAAAACTAAAATTTTCTCTTTCGATTTTGAACTTAATCGTCAACGTTTTAAAGTTCAAAATCTTTTGGAGAAATTTGGCAGTTTCGTGTAGCTTGATGTGCTAGCCACTGTACCTGCGCCATCGAAAGTGACGACCTAATCATTACAAGATGGCAGATCTACCTTGATCGGATGTGTTCAGACATTACAGTAATTTAATTCATGAAGTCAGACACTAAAATATGAATTTAATTTTGGGCCCTAGGTAAGTGTGAAGATATTGAACTTCATTATTACTACTTATATCATTCTAATGTACCTATATTACTTTAGAATGGTACAAGTTCTTTAGTACCTACATACATTTACTTAGTAATTACCAGGCCCTATATCTATAAATCAGACGAAAGCACACCTACATGAGCGTCGTATGATTCCATACCTAACTTTCCTGTTCGAATGTTTGGTGTGCCCATTTCCATTAAGTTAAAGTTTTCGAGCAGTTTCAAATTGATATCTTTGTAAATACATTCTAAGTACAGTCAGCGACAGAAGTCGATTAACACTATCTTATTTATTGAGCTAAATATTTACTTAGAATCGAAACAGAAATATAATTAAAATAATATTTACGCTTAGCTATTATATAGTGCTGAAATAAAATGTATTGAATAATTTTGTGTCAATTTAGACGATGTGTAAAAGTAGCAAAGTTATTGGACTTTTGTCGCTGATCGTACGATATCTATTTCTATAACCAGGATACATTTTGTAATGCGATTCGCTAAAAATAACAATCTATTGTTTATAGTTGACCAACATATTATATGTAAGTAAAGATTTTATGATAGGTATTCAGATTTATATAACATTTGGCATTGTAACATTAAAAACAAAATACAAAAACTAGGTACTTATCAGATCACAATAATTTGCTTGGTCAAAAATCGCCCTTTAGAAGGATTCACACACACAGTTGAAGGTGAGATTGGAAGAGGGCGGTTTGAATTGAGTTTAAACATCGAATCCTAAGAAATTGTTTTAGTCTCGATCCATGTTACAGAATTATGCAGACATTTACATCCCAGCTCAAACTATATTTAAAACATTAAGTACTGGTTTTCTATTTATTTTTTAAAATAATTACAGAAATAATGGATACAAATTAATTTAAGTAACAATTAAACATATATTTTTTAATGATGACATAAAAAGAAAGACTGCAAAATGTTGGCAGGTTCCATTACTGTCGACTACGTGTTGTCACCTTATTCGCATAACACCCACTGACACAGGTGTTTTAACTTGTCACCACATTAAGACTGCACCCGTGTAAATCGCCTTGGAGGGCAATGGAGCTAAGCCAGAATTTTTGCGAAATGGAGTTAAGTGCATTAACGTGTTGAGAAAGAGCCATAGTTTACATTAATTAGTCAATAAATCTAACAGATATCATGAATGGATGCAGTTGTTTTTTTTTATTTGTCATTTAAATGTAGTTTCAATAAGAGTCAAAAATTCTATGCCGGTTAAATTCATTGTAATTACAAGTCAAAGAAGGTAATTATTCAGTGGTCAATTGTTGTAGGAGCTCATAGAACTCTTGACCACCAAAATTATGATATCATAATATTGTGATATATAAGACTTAATGAAGCTGATTTATGTTAAAATAACTATTATTACGCGGATCATTATTTTTTTAAAGTCTATAACTCGTAAATGTAGTTTTGTGGAATAGCTCCATTACCCTCCAAGGCGATGAAATATAGTCTCATTTCGTGTCTGTTTGTGAACATGTATGTAGTGATCATGATTCATAATAACATGCTATTATAATTTAAATTTTTAATCAGTAACGTTTACTGACAGCCAAGGCAGAAGCAAAGAAGGTTTGTTAAACATTTGAGATTAGGTACAATCTCAAATAGTCAACGAACTGCTTTGTACATACTATCCTTAGTATTTCCATTCATACGGTAGTACTTGTAGGTCACAGACCATGGGACTAGCGGCGAAGTTAAATGATTAATTCGTTTACGGTAAAAAAAAACTCGCCTTAAGGCCTGAAACTGCGGACACTCGGGCGGTTCCATACAAAAGTGCTCCGTCGCGGGGGCACGCGTGGGGCCCGCCAGCACCAGCTTACTGGCTGTCGTATTTTTTGCTAGTCGTCGTTTTGCTACGTAATAATACATTAAGAGTCCTCCATCGACCCGACTGTACATGCATACCGTTAAAATTGAATTACGGGTAATTCATTACGATGGGTACCCGCGACGGAGACCGTCGCGTTCCCACGGAGCAAACCTGAGTGTCCACGCGCGTAGACACGCGACCGCTGCCCGTCGCGGGCGCCCGCTTAAGACGCAGATATATGCCAGTAACCTTGAGTGGTTAGCTTGCGTGTTCTGTACTGAGCTCACGCTACGCGTCCTACGTCCAGCCAGGAATAGGACTCGCCCATCCAGAAGCGCTGTTCCAAATAAGACGCATTATTAATTTATTATACATAAAACAAAAGGTATTTTAATAAAAACACGTATACTAAAAGATCAATAACTAAATTATCTTTAAAAAGGTGAAGGTTTCAGAAAAATACGCTTGATAGATTTTGCATGATTCTCAGTTTTTTAAACGCGTTAGACATAACTTTACAAATTAATTTCACAATGTAATATAAACATAATCTAAAATATTTACATATTAATTTATTTAAAAAATGCTCTTATTTAACGTATTATATTTTTTCCAAATCACTAATACTACTCGTTTAGACGTGATCTTCAGTATAGAATCATTACAAGTCGGTTATCGTCACCTTAACGCAGTTTCAGGCCTTAGAGACTTTTCTTGCATAAGACTAAAATTATTATGATGAAATTAAAATCATGTGGGGCTTCAGTCTGCCAGTGTGATTCTACGTCGTTCTAGTTTCACCGGTGTTACCTAATTAATTAGCCGCACACTTCGGTAGTCTTTACTTGGAACCGCTGATAAGTAAATTTTCGAATGGCTCTTAAAATAAAAGGCACCCTAATTACGTAACACACTTTCAATGACAATCTAAATGATTTTGAAGGGTATCCATTCCTCCATAAGGTCAAAATGTTCGTCTTCTCTACAACGTAAATAACGTAGGTAATGAATGTTGATAAACTGTTAAAATGAAATCCAATGCTACTGTAGACCCCGAGTTCACCTATTTTGCTGTTCACCACGCACTAACCACTAATTAAGTAGTGTAATCGAATGATTAAACGAAGCATCCAACTTAGTTTAACCATTGGTTTATGCTTCCTGACGTGAAGTTTTGCATTGTGCATCACTTTTAGTTAGAAAATAAAAATGCAAGACGCTTTAAATTATATCTTTGAAGAGGATAATGTGTTAGATGAATTTGAAGATACTTATAGAAAGAATTTTGCGCACTCCCCGTATATTCCAAACACGGCGCAATTATTTCGAGGAATATGACGAGAAAGCATTAGGTACAAGATTTCGTATAAACAAACGTAGTGCTTTAGAATGACATGATTTAATTGAAAGAATAGAATTGAATATTCATTTATGTGGTTACAATAATATTATAGAATCCTTGTACATTCTACCATTTTGACAAGCAAACATTGATGCAGTTCATCATCAAACATACATACATTGATACAGAAATAAAATTTATCAGCTAGGAAATCCGATACGGAGTAGTAACATTTATTTAATAGAATAATAGATTATTGTATAGCGTCTGTCACACACAACGCTTTGTCTTCTTCTATCGAAAGTCAAATTACTGACGAGTGAAAGAGAGAAATAGGTGTGTAACTATACAGACGCTATACAACGTTTATTAGTAAGGAGGTATGTGTGTTACGCAATTAACCCGCAGGTCTACATACTACCGACACCTTTTCACGCCGCATATTGATACATTGACTGCAGTCCCATTCGAATCATTACAGAGGAAAATGCATAAAAGGCGGATGTATTAATAAAGAGGCAATAAATTGATGCCGAGTCATTGAGCTTTTGAATTGATGGACTTTACCAACCTAGGTACCTACTACATATCTTGTTAGGTTACAAACATTACTAATGGACCCTCAATGGTCAAGACACAAGCTTTTGACTTGGAACAGTGCATCGTTGCTGATGAACCTCTTGGCTCGTCCGCCTTATTCTTCTTAATTCGATCGCGCGAGGAAAGGACCGTCCGCCTTATTCTTGATTCGATCGCGAGAGGAAAGGCCCGACCGCCTTATTCTAGATTCGATCACGCGAGGAAATTCTAAGTATAGCCCTTTCATTGCTATTTAAGTGACATTGTGGCTTAATTTGCGCGATCACGATTCAGTGCTGTAAGTCATCACAGAGGGGTAATTGCGTAATACACATAAAATTAAAACTGATCGCAATTCCTTTCATTTTGACAGTTCAGCTAAGTTCATTGCGTTATTTATTTAATTGAGCAGACGATTTTTTAAATTTATGAAGCAATGTATTAGCAATATCCTTCAAAACCCGCGGATTGTGATTGAAAGTGTGTTACACAATTGCTGGTTTAGGTAACACTTTTATCTTGACACACTGAAAATATTGCGAATTTGTAATTTTTGCAGTTTTAGAAAACATTCAAATACCGATTTATGAATCCATTTGTAACCGAGATTTTGTTTGATTCAGAGAAATTAAACTGCGCTGAAATAAAAACTTATGATTTTAAAAGTAGAAAGCTGTGAAAAAACAACGAATATTTGCAAGCCCTAGTAGTAACAACCCAGCGCGAAAAAAATTAATATTTTTTTTATTGAAGCTCCGATGGAATAGTAGTGTATTCGCAAGCATTTGTACTTATCCTTGCGAGTAAAATTTGAATATTCTATTAGAATATTTAACGCAAAATAACCTATATACCTATATTGTTTAAGACTTTTTATGAGTGGTTTTGTAAAGCTTTTCAAATATATGGTTACTGACGCATTACTGAAAAATCAGCTACTTTGATTATTTTAATTACCTACTTGTTTGTGGAATGTATTGATAGAAACTGATCATGCCTTTTAAATTGATAATGATTAAATTTTCCAATATTGTATAGTAGGTATTCGTATTACAATTACAATCAGATTTTGATATAACAACTATAAATATGGTTACTTGATATCTAAAAATATTTACATTTTATGGAAGATGCATGGATAGGTGAAAATATGTAAGAGAACTACCATGGTATTGTGCGTTAAGTTCTTGGTGTACAATACAAAATAATGTTATAGGAACTGGATGAACAAAATTTTACGGATGCTACAACAACGGTTTAAAAAATGTAACTACAAATTATACTATTTCTTTGAAAATACCTTCAAATGATGCAGAATTTCTAATTACGCACAACCTCCCGAAGTAAAAGATAATTATACAATATTCATGAAAAACATTCATATTTATCATATCATAACACGAGCATACTTTTTATATTTATCAAATTTATGATACAGTACAATAATAAATTTTGAAATCTTAATCACTAAAGGGATACAAAATTCGCACTAATAATACTCATACATCAAAAGGGACAATACACACCGTACACAAAACGATTATTTTCCCTACCAGCAGACGCGGCCCGCATCTTCGTGTTGCACTACCGTCATCCGTCACCTTAGCAGGTTGTCTCCAAAAGAGGATCGGCGAGCTTTTTCACTCGGTCACCATCGATCGAGGCGCATATAATCTTCTGCGAGGCAGATTTATAAAGGCGTCGCGGACGATCTTCGTCGTCAGAAAGAGCTCGCGGAGGAGCGCGCGGGCGCAGGCGAGCGGGCGACGGGCGCGGCGAGCGTACCGCCTCGCATGTGCACTGCGCGCCCAGCGAGCGCGCCGCGCGCGCCTGTCGCGCCCAGCCGGTACGCCAGCACTCGCAGCTTTCGTTACCACACGTCTCGCATACTACTGGCGATCGGCGCTCGAGCTTACCTCGCTTGAAAGAAGGCACCTCTCGTTTCTGCTCCGAGTCAGACGATGCCCGACCCACGTCCTCTCGGGATGCAGGTAGCTCACTTTTCTTATCGGAACGCTGAGTAGGGTTTCTTACCCAAGGGTCGAGCGCTCCGCGACCGGCAGCTCGACCGCGGCTACCAGCTGCGTTCAAATCGACTTCGCTCATTTTGCGCCACGGATTTCCCAGGACGGAAACAGCATCGCTGCCAGAGCGATCGCGGCTCCGTAAACGAGGTTCAGCGCCATCGTTCAGTGCAAGCGACGATGCATCGGGCGAAGAGCGCTCACTGCGCACGATGCGCGGCCGCAACACATACGGAGTGTTCGCGGGCGACGGCGGGGTCGCGGGCGGTGGCGAGGCCGCGGGTGACGGCGGCGCCGCGTGCGACGGAGACAGCACTCGCGGCCGCTCCGAGTGAGAACGAGCTCGCGGAGTGAGCACGCGACAAGCTGGAGTTACATCGCTATAAGATCGAAAATGTATCCGCCTTCGCACGCATGTCGGCGAGCTTGTGTCGGTCACGTTTATGCTGATCTTAATACGCGTGACTGAGGGTTTCTGGTCGGCAGAGCTTACTTCGTTATTGTCTGTTTTATTGTTTTCCTTGTAATTGTTTGGACTCACAGAGCCATTAGCGTTTGCTGAGTTTTTGTTGGGGCCGGCCCGGCTAGGCCCGGCCCCCGCTAGCTAGAGGAGTCTCTCTGTCGCTGAACTAGAGGTGCCGGAGCTCAATGTCGATGCGGGATTTTGGTCGTCACCTAGAATGCAGAAATTTAATTAACTGAATGTGTCACGTGCTATATTCGTCGTTACTTCATGTTGCCTTCAAGATCAGATGATCAGTTGAAAAAATTAACAGGCAGTATTTTTTTTTTTGCGGTTGGTAATGTAGTGTGACAATAAAACAAGAACAGTAATGAAAAGAAAATTCATCGGTTATTTCATCCTACAATGACAATCTCAGTACAAAAAAAAAAAAACTCAAGTAGGCGGTTAGATAAATAGTTCGGCAGTTCACAGGTTAGGTTGGAAGTGTGACCAACCATGCGCGAGACGAATTGGTTGCAGTATCTAAACCAGAGCACCCCGGCCAAAATGGTTAGGTTAGAACTGTGATCAACCGAGCGCGAGCTGAGCGAGCGCAGCGACCGGTGCCGCGGCAGCGGCCAGTGAACGCCACTTCCAAGTTAGATTTCTTACCGACTAATTCCGATTTGTTAAGTGCCCACACGTAACTGCCCATTCAGCAATTTTACTGCCCAATTATTTATTTAATTACCCATTTAAATATTTTTAATGACAAATATTTAAACTAAAATTGACTGCTCAGTTTTTACTGCCGAACTTGTTAGCAAACATGCATTTTGTAATTTTTAATTTACCAAAACTACAATACGCAACTGCCACTTTAAATCAGTGCCATATAATATATACCTTGAGTTGTCTGGCCTGGGGCCGGCAGTCTTTGTCAGTTGAGCAATTCCACTGAAACAAAACGCTTCAGTCTCTCTAAATATTGGTTGAAAAGTTCAACATCATTATGCCCAGCGCCCTGAAATTAATAAGAATGAGATAAATTCTAATTGCAAATATAATATCAAATGAAAAATTAAAATGTTGTATTTTATTTTTTACCTCCACCCATAGTGGTTCGACAGCGCGGGGACAGCGTTCATATATTGCTAATCCATGTGAAAAATCTATCACCTCATCTTCAGTTCCATGAATAACAAGAACCGGAGAGGTCACCTTGGGAATTTTGTCGATACTGCAAGGAAAAATAATAGATTCTAATTAGCTAACTATCAGCATTTCTTAATTTCTAGGGATCGATAAATCCATACCTAAACGATAACAAAGCGTTTAATTTATACTTAAATTTTACTTCACTCTCTCTCGGCCTTACTCCCGACATCTTCGAAATCTGAATTATTGACTGACATTGTTCAAAAGAAATAGGTTGCAAACTGACACTAATTCGAATCAAATACCATTCACTTAAGACGATACCTAAGCCAGCTATTAAAACTTTTCACAGGCAATTGGTAAACAGCTCTATCATCATCATAGCCTAGCCTTATCCCAACTAACTTGGGGTCGGCTTCCAGTGTAACCGGATGCAGCTGAATACCAGTATTTTACATGGAACGACTGCCTATCTGACCTCCACAATCCAGTTATTGAGTAATACGATACCCCTTGGTAAGACTGGTTGTCAGACTTTCGGGCTTCTGACGACCCGTAACGACTGTCAAAGATCCACGAATGATAGCCGGGACCAACTGCTTAACGTGCTTTCTGAGGCACGGAGGGGTCTTGGTATGTAAAGATATTCACCCATCCACGGACCGACTGCGGCAAGCGTAGCTTAACCTGGTCGATCGAAACGTACGGCTGTTATAACTTAGCCACGAGCTCCTTCGGTACACAGCTCTATGATTCTAAGTTAAATGTACCTATGCGGTGACTGCAATGATATTATAAAGATACGCTACGTTCATACTGAGCGGCGTTCTGATATCGTTGCGTTGCTATTAAAATTTATGGTATGAAATTGCTTCACTCTTATTTATTTTGGAACCATCGTTTTTAAACTTTCTTAACACAACTTAGCATTTTAGATAATTATATTATTGTCACGCCACGGAAATGCTTCGTTTCGCTCGCTGCTATTAGCCGACTAAATCAAATTAAAACAATTGCCTGAATTTATCTGCAACAATTTGCGCGCGCTAGTGCGATAACTACCTCTTTATAATAATATATCATTGGGTGCCTATGTTTTGCCATGCCCATTGTCCAATTGTCTATACTGGAATGTCCACTTAAGATGATGATAGGCACTTTAACATAGAATTCAGAATTGATGTCCGACAAACAAACTTCCACAAAATGTTCGAAGCAGCTGTTATTTCTTTGAATGTTCATTATAATTCGTCGCACATGATGAAATCAAGTTATTGATGTAACAACTACAAACATATTACGTGGTATAAATCATCTAGCAATTCAACGCTTAATGGTTATCGAGGGCTGACGGCTGAATATGTAAGCATTACAGTGAAAGCAAATACGTGGGCAATTTTAACAACAATGAATACTTCATTTATTTTGCAATTAAATAATACATACTGAATTTCATAACTATTTTTAATTAACTACAATTAAAAAGCCAATGACCAAAACTTAAAAAAATTGATACCATATAAATATATAATATTACTAACGAAACGAAAAATGGTTACGGTAAATCATCAGTCCGCGAACTGAGTTATTTCAGTTTATTTATACAGAATGATTTCTGTGATGGCACATCAGGGCTAAATCCGAAACTATGGGTACTGGGCCTCAAGTCTGCTATTACAATAGTGTCAGAATGGTCTCGCCGTTGTGAGTATTTGACAGTGTTTGTATGGCAAATCTGTCAAAAACTCACAATGAAGAGACCATTCTGACACTATTGTAATAGCAGTCTTGAGGCCCTGGATAGTAGAGCTCAGAGCACAGTGGTCAAAGGAGCCATGACCTATATTTTAGAGAAAAACAAAACTGCATTTTTTGTTTTTTGACACAGCTTCTGCCTGAGCTAGGAATAGAAACGTTTTTTTTTTTTTAATAAAAACAGCATCGTTCAATAAAAAATAACTATTCCTCTCGATTCCACCTATATCTTTTTTTTTTCTTCATCTTATAGGTGCCAAAGAACAATTGAAAGAATTCTTCTTCTTATAGGTACCACAGAACAATTGAAAGAATTCTCCATCTTTAGGTAACTGCAGTAAAATATGAAGAAGAACACCTCCAGACAGTGAAACAAAACGAAACGAACGAAAATGTCTTTACCTGTTAAAATATTCTTTAAAAAGAGAAGGCTCTTATAATAATATTATTGTCTTTTATTCACCTCGAAACTTAACAGCACTGTTGTCCACCTCTTAGGCGGCACACTCTTAGGTTTCTTAACCACGACTTTCTTCCTGCAGTTTTATAATATTCAGTAAGAAGTTGTAATGATCCTTTGCAGTATTTGATCCTTATCATCAACATATTTTTTGTTTTGTAAAAGCGGTTAGGCATGATTCCTGGCTAAGGCATTAAAAAAAAACAAAAAATGCGTTTTTTTTTCCTCCAAAAGAGATCATGGTTCCTTTGACCACTTTGCTTTACTACCCATAGCTTCGGATTATGCCCTGAAGTCCCATCTCAAAATTCATCCTGTATACATTAACCCGGCTCAGACAGATTTTTACCGTTTTCTTTTACTATACAAAATTTCATTTATTATGTTAGGTTCTACGAAATGTATAAAGTTTCGTAAATGGCGCCGAAAAAAAATAGGCACCCGTTTATTGGCTTTTATAGGACAGTAAAGTACGGTCTGTATTTTACTGTGATAATATTATTTATGTATTTTTCTTCCTGAGACAGATAAATCATGATCATGAGCATAAGCATTTATATTAGACTTGCAACGAATAGTATTTTCGGCAGTATACCGAATATCGAATATTCGGCGAGCCCCCTGACCGAATAGCCGAATATTAGGCAAAAGTATTCGGCCGGATATTAGCGCCAAAACTTGTACAGACGTGATTGTTTCGCGCTCGTTTGTTCATAATGTACTCACCGCCCGCGCGCCCGCAGTTGCTCTGCGAGAAATGAGAACGTTACCCTTCTAAATTTTGATTACGACAATAATTCAAATACATAGAATCCTTAACTTTTCTAATTCACAAGATGATATTTACCAATGACTACTTAAATGATTATAAGAGAAATAAAAATATGAATATATACGTAATTAATCTTTTATTTTTTATTTTAACAATTATCTCCCTATAACTACTATATATATTACTTGTATTCGGTATTCGGCCGAATAATATGTAGATATTCGGTATTCGGCCGAATATATTCGAAAAAATCTACATCTTTTTAGTAAAATAAGTGACAGGCATAATTTTAACACTAGAAATAGGAACAAATTAGATCAACCACGCTTCAGATTGTCTAAAGTACACACTTCTTTTATGGGGTACTGTGTAAAATGTTATAATAAAATACCACTCGATATTCTTCAACTAAATGAGAAGAAATTTAAAACGTGCATTAAACGCGCACTATGCAGACAAGCATATTATAAGTTGGATGATTATATCGTAGATAAAAATGCTTGGCTAAATGCTGGTCCTGCTCCACTGCCACTTGGGCTCACTAGATAAAATTTGAATACTTGGAAGTTGCTTCCCCCTTTTTTTATTTTATTTTCTGACATTACGAACTTAATGTTTATTTTGTTTTTATTTAAGCATGTTTTTATTGATGAATACTCCAATAGATAATAATTATTTTCTTTTTTGGTAGTAAATTTTTATTAATCTCTCAAATACATTGCAAACTATAGTTCTGTATAATTTAGCAGCATTTTTTCAATTTTGTAAATGTGAATACCATGGAATCGTTTACTATGTTATTATGATTTATGTTGACTTGAAAGAGCATGGCAGTTGAGAGTATGTCATGCTCACTTAAATGTTTCACTGATGGTGGCGCGTGTGTTGGATCATTCGGTTCCCTACAAAATGGTTGAGCTGGATGGTGCTGATCCATGCGTCATGTACGTGAACGGGCGCCGTCAGTTGGGACTGGTCATCTCTTGACTGCCAGGGCTTATTTTTAATTTGTAATTTTATATTTTGAATTGTTTTATTAGTTTTTACATTGTCTCACATATAGAAGCAACAAGAATAATGTACCCAGGATTATGTAATATCTTGATTTAAAAGAGTGTCCTTGGAGTTTCTTGTCCGTTCTTCTCCATAGTGATCTACGTATTGGAATGGGCATCTAGCTTCAACTTGCCGACTCTGACTAACTGACCGTGTCTTTGACAATTCAAAAGTGCCTGTAAATGGTTTAATTGAAATAAATGCTTTGAGTTTGAGTTTTGAGTTATAATAAAAGCAGCCGAATAGGCCGAATACCGAATAGTAACCGAATATTCGTTGCAAGTCTAATTTATATCAAATATCTCATTTTTACGGAAAAAACGGAACCCTTATAAGATCACTTGTGTGTCTGTCTTCCTGTCACAGCCAATTTGCTACGTGAACTTTAGTGACCCAAACACGGACGTGTAACGAAAATAAATAAATATTTAATATGGAGGTCACTATAGTGGGTAAACTAGAAAATTAAAAAAAAAAAAGTTTTGCAAACTGTACCGTGTGGGACATATCAAATGAAAGGATATACTGTACGGTTTTTTTTTTAAATAATTTTAAAATAAACACTACAAAGTAGATTTTGAAAAAAGTGTACAGTCAGCAAGAAAATGGGCCATTTTCACAAAAACTTTTTTTGATGCCAATCGTTTGTTTCTTATAAGGATAAAAAAATTCTATAGGACTAATTGAGGTTTGAGTACTAGAAAAGTCAGAAAACGCAAGCCCATACATTTCGTAGGAAATGAGACTACCAACTTACTTTTTTACTATGGATAGACTGGCTGGGCCGCTACAATAAATACTGGCCGAAAATGAACAAAAAAAAAACATTGGATTTCGAACGAAAACGCGTTATAATTTTATTTACTTTGAGAACAGAATTAAGATAGTTTGTTACTTGTGATTTCGGTAAATAAGAAAAAAAAAAATCCTTTAATAGTTTTGAATGTTTAAACTGATAAAGAAAAAGATTTTAGCTATTTCTAGCTTTTGTAGTAGCCAGTCTATCCATCATAAAAAAGTAAGTTGGGAGTCTCATTTCCTACGAAATGTATGGGTTTTTATTTTTATCTGGGAATAGGGACCAAATTAAAAATAAAATAAAAAGGATAGTCTCGTGAAACCGTTTTTCTGTAACTACAACAGATAAGGTACGTACCCTTACTGCCCCATCGCAAAAATCCACCCTGTATGTCCCTGTACGTGTATGTGTGTGTGTGAGTTTCAGATTAATGGCAACTTGCTCAATTGCTCATTATTACTTAGTATTTATAATAAAGGTACATTAATAAACAATGACATTCAATTTTCGATTCTAAGTCCCGTATTACAGAACGTTACTCAATACTCAAGCATTACTTAAAACTAGTTTCAACCAATCAAATGGCTTGAATCTAGTCTTAAGTAATGCTTGAGTATTGAGTGACGTTCTGTAATACGGGCCTAAGACTTTCGAAATTTAGAAATGAATATCTACTTTTAACACCGGATCTACATACTTTTACAAATAAAATAATAGTGTAACAAATAGTGTTCTCTTTAGCATTCATACCTTGCTTTAATCACAAATCCTTGGTGTACACCTGTAAAAGGGCTTAAAATACTTCTACATCCGAACTAATATTATAATAAATTCGATTTTGTCTCTGTTAAAAAAAAAACGTATTTACCTTTCACGCCTAACCCACTGAACTTGATATTTGATAGATTTCAGACCTCTGAAATCTATCAAATATCAAGTAGTACCAAGTAGTACCTACTTCACCAATGTATGATTATTTAAAGCAAATACTTTAACAAAGTCCTGTTGACTCTACAGTCGGTCAATCTGAGCAATCTTGTACATAGGGGGAAGGTGGCCAGTGTCTATACTACTGTCTTACTGCAGTTTTAGACATAATTAACGGCACGGTTGGCGCAGTGGTTAAGCGATTGACTGCTGCTGCGCTGCGTGTCGCGGGTTCGATTCCCGCACGGAACAAATATTTGTATGACCTACAAGTAGTTGTTCCAGGTCTGGCTGTTTGTGTATGTGAGTTTAAATGTTTGTAAATGCACCCACAATACAGGAGAAATTCCTAGTGGGAAAAAAAAAATGAAATTTCTCAAGTCTGTATGAATATATCATGGTAAAATTTAATTTTAACCGAGTTCACAAAAAGGAGGAGGTTCTCAATTCGATTTTTTTTTTTCTTTTTTTTTTAATGTTTGTTACCTCAGAACCCCGTCGTATAAGAACCGATTTGGAAAATTCTTTTTTTATTTGGAATTGCATGAAGAATTGAGGGAACTCCTCAAATTTTATAGGCATTCATATAGCAATTTTTATATTTTCATCGACAAATCAAGCATTTGCATTCAGAAAGTATCATTTGGTGAACCGGAACTGATGAAGAAGACCACAGACGGCCACCGGTACTTGCCAATGATACGTATTTCACGAGTAGCGATAAGATATCTCGATTAAGATAGTTAAGCGACAATGACAAAGCAAATTTAAATAAATGCTAATCAAAATGGTACCATCAAACTGATCTGATGATGAAGCCGGAAGGTAGGCAATGGAACTCTGTAATAAAACAATGTATCCTAAGCCGTGTTTGGGCTTATTGGAGTTGTCATGAGATGCACTCTGGCTATAAATGATGTTTAACTGACTTAAAAAATGAAAAAATATGTATAAGGTGTTAAAAATTAAATCTACAAACTTTAAGAGGTCCTTTAGACCATCGAACTGAATAACTGTTAATAGGTTGGGGAAAGTCTTTTTGCATTATAGTATGTACTAGCTGACCCGACAGACTTCGTTCTGTCAAAAGCTATAGTATAAACTCCACTACTCTACCCTACCCTACCCTACCTACCCTACCCTACCTACCTACCTACCTACCTACCTACCCTACCCTACCCTACCCTATCTACCTACCTACCTACCCTACCCTACTCTACCCTACCCTAATTTTTCGTAAAAACCATTAAAAAAAAAAAAAAAAAGTTGCTATAAACCTCACGGAGCCCGAGACCTTTCCAACGAATGCAAAACCGTGGAAATCGGTTCGTGCGTTCTGGAGTTATAGCGTCAGGAAGGAAAACCCGACTTATTTTTATATAGTAGATGAACTTGTAATAAAATCTCTTTGGCAATACTATTTGTATCTGGCTGGTTTTGGTATCAGTGAATGTTTAAATTTTAAAGAACATAATTCCAAATTCAAATTAGGAAAATGTGTGATTTTCGTTTGTTTTTCGTATTGTCAAGATGAGTGAATCTAATGAAGAAATTCGATACATTTTAAAATTTTACTACAAAAAAGGTAAAAAGGCAACGCAAGCCGCGAAAAAAATTTGCGATGTTTATGGACCTAGTGCAGTGTCTGTGAGAGTAGCACAAATTTGGTTTAAGCGTTTTCAATCCGTAAATTTTGATGTCAAAGTTGCACGTCGCTCTGGTCGCCCTATTACGGATAAAATGGATGTCATTTTTGAAAAAGTGGAGCAAGATCGGCATATCAGTAGTTACGACGTAGCTGAAGAACTGGGAATTGATCACAAAACAGTTTTGGCACATTTGAAAAAAACTGGGTACACAAAAAAGCTCGAAATTTGGGTACCTCACGAGCTCACTGAAAGAAACCTAATGAACCGGGTACTCATTTGTGATTCTTTATTACAACGTAATGAAACCGAACCATTTTGGAAGAAGCTGATAACTGGTGATGAAAAGTGGATCACGTACGACAAGAACGTGCGAAAAAGGTCGTGGTCAAAGGCCGGTCAGGCTTCACAGACTGTGGCGAAACCCGGGTTAACTCGCAACAAGGTGATGCTGTGTGTGTGGTGGGATTGGAAGGGCATTATTCGTTATGAGCTGTTACCACCAGGCAGAACCATCGATTCTGAACTCTACTGCGAACAACTGATGAGATTAAAGCAAGAAGCTGAGAAAAAGCGTCCGGAATTAATCAACCGAAGGGGTGTGGTTTTTCATCATGATAACGCTAGACCTCACACATCTTTAGCCACTCAGCAAAAATTAAGAGAGTTTGGCTGGGAGGTGTTAATGCATCCGCCGTATAGTCCTGACCTTGCACCTTCAGATTTCCACCTGTTTCGGTCTCTTCAGAATTCTTTAGGCAGTGTCAGGTTAACATCACAAGAGGACTGCCAAAACCACTTGTCGCGGTATTTTGATCAGAAGTCCCAAAATTTCTATAACAATGGGATCATGTCCCTACCTACAAGATGGCAAAAAGTTATCGAACAAAATGGTACCTACATACTATAGTTAAATTTAAATAAACTATATTAAAAAACAACATTCTTCGGAAATACGCCGTAAAGAGTATCTTCACTCCTTTTAAAAAAGTGTCTCAGATGTTGCGTTCGCCCAAGGACAACTTTCCGCTGGAAAAGCCTGGTGTTTATAAAGTAGACTGCAGTTGCGGCAAGTCGTATATCGGTCAGACGAAACGTACGGTAGCTTGTCGAATATCAGAGCATATCGGGGCGGTAAAGAACGACACCCAAAAATCGGCCATAGCTCAACATCTTTTGGAATCAGGATCGAACCACTGGATTGAGTTACATAACCCTCAGGTCATCTCGACAGAACGCCACTATATTCCTAGACTGGTTAGAGAAGCTATTTCAGATTACCAAATATAGGAACTTCAACCGGGATGATGGGTTTCAACTGTCGAGAGCCTGGAATCCAGTGGTTCAGCTGTGTAAAAACCGAAGAAGTGCCGAAAAAGGTTCGCGAGCGGACACAGTGAGTTTCGTGTGTCGGGAACAGAATCGAGTTGCGAGTGATAGTGGTAGCGGTACTGAGTGCAAAAACCGAACAAGAAAGGGGGTAGACCGTTTTGTCTGCTCATAAACACCCACCCGCAGTGACTTCAGTTTATCCGTGATCATGGTGCTTGCAACAGCGCCGAAATATCGAAAACTCAGAACAATGAATAAACATGGTAAATATCCCGCTTATGTTAATAATAATATATTAAAAAAAGTTTTGAATTTTCTTAAAAAATGCGAAGAAACTTTTTCCCCAACCTATTAGTATGGGAACAGCTTTAAAAACGCAAAAAAATAAAGAGCTGTCCTACTGTTTATTTATTTATATATGCTTTATTGTCATCAGATAACACATTACAAAAAAAAAAAGGAAAACATAAACACTATAAAATATACAATGCGCGGCCTTATCGCATACTGCGATCTCTTCCAGGCAACCTTGGCATGGATAGTGAATTTGTGGACATAAAATGGGGTTGTCATTGGTGCAAATAAAAAGTATAACAGCACAATATCCTATAATAGATACACAGATATATGCTATATAATAGATACATAGATACATACATACTAACTATATAAGTAAAGAAAATAAATGAAGTGTAAGTATAGATTATCACAGCTATCAACGAGAACGTAATCACTACGACAAGTAATGTTCCTTCACAAGTCTTTTGAACACAGGCAATGATTGCGCGCGTTTTATTGGATCTGGCAATGCATTCCACAAACGAGCGGCCTGGACCGTAAAGGATTTGTCAAGGAAAGTTGTGGAATGCGTATACTGTTGTACTGCACATAGGATTAAACTTTAGTATGGAACAGCTGTTTTTTACAATCCACTCGGTGTATGTTCATGATGTTATAAGATTTCCTGTCACTGTTGTGGTATTCGCAGTGGTGTGGGGTAGTTACCACAACTAAAAAGTGAAAAAAAAAAGACTTATAGTTTTAAGGTGTATTTTTTGCTGTAATGTCAATAAACGCATTTTTCTTTCTTTTTTTTTATTTTCATTTGTGAACAATGATAGGCTGTATCAATTCATGATATTACAGGACTTTATTTCCGTTATTGTATAAGATTTTGTAAATAAATGTTAGTGGGATAATCTATACAAATAAATAAAATTGAAGTGTCTGTTTGTAATGTCAAAATAACAGATTTTTACTAAATGCATATGAAAGTATACGGTACGGTATAAAAATAAAACAATTTTTTTTTTATTTGGTCTGTGTCAGTATGTTCTGGCTAATCTCCGAAACGGCTGGACCGATTTTGACGGGACTTTCACTGGCAGATAGCTGATTTTATAATGCTTACTAGGGTAACTTACGCTACTTTTATTTTTTTAAAGGCCAAGCGGGCAAAGCCGCGGGCAGCAGCTAGTTGTAAATAAATGTAATTGGGCTATTGCCACCTTATATTGCAGCAACTATACCAGATATTTTCCTAGTCATTTTAATTTAAAATTATACCTCGCCTCAGACTTTTTTGGGAGGAGATGCCATGTGATGAGTGATGGGTGTATAAATTCTTCAAAACCTGCTTTTTACAATCATATACAAAGATATTCAACTTAGTCTCTCAAAGTGGTGATTTGAATGTTATAACAAATCGCACATTGGCAACAAGAGAGTCACAAGCACAACACATAAAAAGACGAAGATTTAAGAAGTTAGTTTAATTTCCATAAAAATATAATACAGCATTAAAGTCTTCTTAAACATATACTTATCTTAGTTCTCAGATATGCTCTATTATATCAGTTTTTTTTTTAATTTGAATATAGGTAGTTAATAAAATAAAAAAGTGATTTTCCAAAAACTACATTTATTGTGTTATGAACTTATGACACTCACATTGCAGATGTGTGAAATTTGTTCCATTCAGTAAAGAAACATGAAAATCAGCTTCACCACAAACAAATATCCAAATAATAATTACTTCGTTAATGATGTTATCTCTGATATGTAGATAACAACTAGGTTTTATAAATAATGTTATCAAGCTAAAATCATGACCGAGATCCAAACATCACTGATAACTGTAATGATTCTAGGTGAATTACAATTTTTATGTTTTTTAACTCATTAGAAGAATAAAAATATCACATCTGCAGCTACCCACAGTGGGAAACATCAAGAATCCATAGAATTATATAATTATTCCTGGGACTTGTCACTTAAGCCCAATTGACTTGTTTATCAGACATATTATGTACTTTGCATTTATAAAAATAACCTTTCTTGACAGTCCAGTAAAATTGTGTGTCTACAGGAATATTGTTGTTTATTGTACATATAGATTGTACTTATGGATAATAAAGTTGGTACATTTATATTTTTAATTAAGTTGGACTATAATCTGAATGATATGAAGAACATAATACAGTGATAAGTTGAAAGAAGAAAATTTAAAAACAATAATAATATTGATTAATGAATCATTACAAGGTCAAAATAACTGATCAGTATGAAACATTAACAAGATATGATAATATGTATTATGTTATGTAACCAATTGTTTAAAGGTAAACAGGTAAAATATTAATTAACATACATTAATACTATTATTATAGTTATTGAATACTTCCTGTAAAATATAGTGCTGTACATGTTTAGTGAAAATCCTACCTATTAGGGTGTTGTTATTAATGGTTCATTTATTACCTATATTTTTAATATAGAATAAATAGACTTTTTCTATATTGGAAACCCAAATAATAAGGATAAAATTGTTATTTGTATTAAAAAAACATTACCTAAATGCAAAAGTGTATACTACCCACATATGTGTGCAATCAATTAATAATGACTATGTCAGCCCTCATTGACACTTATTCTAAAATTGTTATTAGATAATTTAATTACATATGTATCAATATGGCAACCTATGCATCATACTCACAGATGAGTCACCAAAACATCTATACATGGACAAAACATAATTATTATGAACAATGATATGACAATAATGTGACTTACCTTGGGAAAGCATCAAAGAACCATGTTCTTTTAGTGTTGGGGAAAGCGACTCGCATACCAGACATGAGAGGTGAGTGTAACACAACAGCTCCCACCTCATAGCGAGCAGCCAAGTCCACTGTTGGTACCGTTCCAATGCTTTGTCCATACAATATTATATTTTCTGGGCTGATGCCATAGCGAGTTCGCAGCGCCTGCCACGCAGCATCAATGTCCGCATACAAATTTTTCTCTGATGGTTTTCCACCACTCACACCATATCCAGAATAATCATAGCTGAATATATTACAGTTTATTCTAGTGCCTAATCCTAAGTAAAAACTGCTCATCTGACCGAGATCTACGGCGTTTCCATGTGAAAATAATATCGTAAAACGGGCATTAGGACTACACCGAACAAAGAGGCAAGCTATTCGGTTGCCTCTCGTGGTTCTCGAGTAGAAGCCTTCGATGTTCTCTTTTTCTCGTTCTGAATATTGCCATTCTGCTCGTTCGGTCAGCGTCAATGAGAATTTTGATCCTGTTTCGTCAGGTGTGAATGCATACGTAGGTTCTGGAGGCAGAAACGCGAGCTTAGCCGCAATTTTCCCCGGGCATGGTGGACAACAAAACAGGCAACAGAGTTCACTGAAACTTAACCCGTTCATGATGAATTTTTGCTAATACTCATGAGAAAATTATTAAACACTATCCATTACAAAACCACAACTCACAAATTTCTATTCCTGATCATGGCGAAAATAAAAGATTTCACAAAATTGACAGATAGTCAACAGTTTCGTTCAGCCATGACGGTAATGTTGCCAACGTCATTAGTTTTGATTTACAATTTTTACACAAGTTTAGTATATAATGCTAGATACACACGCAGCGACTTTAGTCACTGGCGATTTCAAAATTCCACGTCTACACAGATTTTGACAGCCGCCTAGCCGCACAGTGGAACGAATGTATGGGAGCGGTTGGACGTAGACATGTCCGAAAAAAAAGAGTAAAATTATGCCAAACTAATGATGCCATCTTATTCGATTACTTAATGCCTTCATAACTTGTGGTGATGAATTTCTTCATAACTCCCATATTTCGGGAGTAATTTGAGAAAATGTGAAATTTTACTATGAAAATGAGTGTATCGAGCTCTCTCCCTCCTGATTCCGGGCTTGTTTCAAGTAGCGGTCTCTAATATCATAATGCTAATACTAAGAGCTATATTTAATACTAAGACACATAGTGCGCCAAATGTGCACTTTCTGGGATAAAGAGTGATGTTTATTTTATAACACAATTTTTTTATTTTTTGTTTATTTTGTTGATTAAAACCGTTTTTCTAAAGGTTTACCTTATTACAATAACATTTCTGAGCAGCCAATTAGAGAAGATATAAGCTAATTAGGATATATAATTAGGGACTTAAGGTTTACATATAAAACTGATGCACTAATGATTACTGATAAGAACATTGCTATTATTTAATTACTAAATGGCTCTTAATACACTAATTTAGCATGCATCATTTACTAATTATCACAATAACTAATTACCTTGCAATATTTAACAAAGGATACCTGGGATACCTGGATTTTATATAAATAGGTCACTATTAGTAACTTTAAAATCAGTGTTGATTTACACCTCGTTGTATCCAAGCTAATCTCGCAATGTATTTTCCAAATTTTAATACAAATCTTGATATTCACGTTGCTTTATGCGCACGCGCACATAAAGATTTACGCGACTTTAACTATTTGTTCAGTGTTTTAAAAGATAACAGTTGTGTTCAGTTATGTGAAAGTGCTGAAACAAGTTTAAAAGACTGGTGTCGTCGATTTTGCTACCGCATTTATGCAAAATGGACACAGTCTGGAAGAAGCACAGATAAGTTTCGGAAGAAACATGAGATTTGGCTACAGGCTGCAATTCAATGGCCGGAATTACAGAATGAAAATATGGAACCTTCTACAGAAAATATAAGTGACGTCATCGAGCCCATAATTTCTCCTGCTAAATCTGATGCTTCAACTTGTACACATCCTAGTCCTCGTAAATCTTTTGAGGACATTAGTAACCGGCAAAAAAGAAGACGCACTGAAGATAGTCTTTCATGCAGCAGTAGCAGCGCTGAAATTATGTTTTCGGCCGAAAGGGCGCTTCAAAAGGCAGGACAAAGCGATACAGCTTATGTTATGAAATACTTGACGGAGAATCCAGAAGAGGCCTCAAAAATCAAAGCCTTCATTGAAGGTAAATCAATTCAGGTACGGGAAATATCCCCTTTGAAGGCATTGGCTCTTTATGTATCGATGAACTTATCGAAATGGCGCTATAACACTCTTCGGGATTTCAACACTCAAGAAGGAGCTCTTCAATACCCGAGTTACTACATGTTGGTTAAAGAAAAAATTAAGTGCTATCCGGCCAAAGAAGATCTCACAGTTACAGAGAGCTCTGCAAAAATCAAATTACAAGCCTTGATGGATTTAACCTCAAGAAGACTTATTAGGTCGTTAGAAACCCCTGTTGATCCCAATCAACAGCTCGTATTGACCAGCAAATGGGGTTTTGACGGATCATCTAGCCAAAGCATTTATCATCAAAGGACGAGTGAAGATGAGCAAATCGATCTTGCTAGTAATTTTATGATTAGTCTTGTACCACTGCGGCTCGTCTCAAAAGGTGTAACAATTTGGGAAAACGAGCGACCATCTTCCACTTCATTTTGCCGGCCAATATTGTTTAAGTTTATAAAGGAAACCAAAGAAAATGTGCAGAGAGAGATGGCTGAAATCGAAGCAGAGATTGAAGCCTTAACTCCATCCACCATCACTGATGGAATTAGTGTCAAACACCAACTGCTGTTGACAATGATTGATGGTAAAATTCATTCCATTATATCCAATACAGCAGCTTCAGTGTGTGACATATGCAAGGCTTGTCCTAAAGAAATGAATAATTTAGAGTTAATCAAAGATAAACACGCAAACGAGGACATGTATAAATATAGCTTAAGCACCCTTCACGCTTGGATTCGCTCAATGGAATGCTTATTACACATTTCCTACAAATTAGACATAAAATCATGGCAAGTAAGGGGTGATATAGCAAAAAGGCAAGTTGATGACAGGAAGAAAAGAGTTCAAGAGGCTGTAAGAAGAGAAACGGGCTTACTTCTCGATGTTGTGAAACAAGGCAGTGGATCCACCAACAATGGCAACTCGGCAAGGAGATTTTTTGAAAACTACACTAAATCTGCTGAACTGACCGGAATAGATGCTATGCTTTTAAGAAAAATCTGTGTGATCTTGCAGTGTATTTCATCAGGAGAGAAGATCAACGTAACTAAATTCCGAGAGTTCTGCTTTGATACTGCTAAGCTTTACGTGGAGTTATACCCATGGTATTATATGCCTTCTTCACTTCATAAAATTTTAATGCATGGGCCAGACATAGTTCAGAACATGTCAATTGTGCCCATTGGTTTTCTATCCGAAGAGGCATCTGAGGCTAGAAATAAAGATTTTAGAAAATATAGAGAGGGGCATTCTCGAAAGCATAGCAGTATCTCATGCAATGAAGATATTATGCACAATCTTTTACTGTCTTCTGATCCACTTGTTACAAGTATCCGTCCAAAAGGAAATAAGTTTGTAAAAAAATCTTCTTTTAAGGAATTTTATGAGCTTACGGATTCTGAGAAAAGTGATATCGAATTTGTTAACATAAATGATTTAGCGGACATCGATTCTGAATTTGAATTAATTGATGATGATGATGATGACGAAGATAATTAAATGATGTTATTGTTTTAAAATGTGTAACTTAGTAAATTAGAGCTTACATCTTAATTATTTATTGTACTTTTAATGAAACTAGGTAATTTATTATCAACTTACTTAAAAGTCATACTCTCATCAGTTCTTGTGAATATTTTTGTTAATATATATTTCTGTATATATATAATATATTTATAGACCTCTTAATAAGTCTGTCTGCGGTTTAAAGTAAATACAAATGGGGAAAAAACGTTTTTTTTTTTAAATTTTCATTTCCTTTTATCCCAGAAAGTGCACATTTGGCGCACTATGTGTCTTAGTATTAAATATAGCTCTTAGTAATAGCATTACGATATTAGAGACCGCTACTTGAAACAAGCCCGGAATCAGGAGGGAGAGAGCTCGATACACTCATTTTCATAGTAAAATTTCACATTTTCTCAAATTACTCCCGAAATATGGGAGTTATGAAGAAATTCATCACCACAATTTATGAAGGCATTAAGTAATCGAATAAGATGGCATCATTAGTTTGTCATAATTTTACTCTTATTTTTCGGACATGTCTACGTCCAACCGCTCCCATACATTCGTTCCACTGTGAGCCGGTTTCTCGCTAGCGATCTGTATGTGGACGTGAGATTTTGAAATCGCTAGCGAGTGGCCACTGTCGCCAGCGACTAAAGTCGCCGCGTGTGTATCTAGCATAAGGTTCTGCGGCTGTGTCAAAATAAAATTGGAAAGTGTCTTGGTTTAGTTAGAATCTATATGACTCTTGCTCATATTGGTTGGCTCTGGCTGCTTTACGAAATACAGTGGTCAGCACGTCAAGCTACACGAAACTGTCAAATATCTCCAAACGATTTTAAACTTTAAAGTGTAGACGATAAAGTTCAAAATCGAACGACAATATTTGACAGTTTGTGGTAACTCGATGTGATGTTGGTGATGTGTGTTTCACCGTAACTCGGGCTAACCGTGGACCATAGTACATGATCAAGAGCATTTTAACCTCCCGCTAGTTCCTCCGAACAGAGGGAGCATATTATCCAGAACCTATTGATTGGGAGAAGACACTAGCTCCTGTAACAGGTATTTTTACTTAGCGCAGGAGTCCGGGCTTCACTTTGGAAACAATTTTATGCCAATAACATTGACGTATAAAAAAGGAAGATTAGGTACGCACTCCTCGACGTGGACCGCATAACATACGCCGACCGGCACAAGTTACCTTAGTCACAATCGAACTCGCCCTTGTGTAGCACATGTGCAGCACGTTAAGTAAAATTACCGTAAGCAGCAACAATGCCTCCCTGTGTTTTTAAAATGTGCACAAATAATTCACAAACCAAAAACAAGTTCCACGGGATTACTTTCCACTCGTAAGTACATCAAAACTTAAAAATTCTCCTGAATAATATTGCTTTCTAGGTCGCCATTTGTTTCTGAGTTGGTATGGGTACGTAACAGTGACAGTTATTGCTATCTCGTTCCCGCTACAGCCCGCGTCATAACTCTCACTTTTTCGATTGTTGATGCATGGCATACGCCGTCGGGAAATGTAGTTGTGTGTGTGTGTGTTTACATGTAATTGTTTCTAGTCTAATATTGTTTACGTGACATTAAAGTGGTGCCATATCTTCCTCTTTTTATACATCAATGGCCAATAAATAATTTATTATTATTACATGTTCTCACATACATCGACATAAGGGACTGTCAGTTCTCCAACTGCAAAATGTAACTTGGTTAACTATTACTCGTCATGTAAAGCCTACTTTTCTGTGATAACAAAAATTAGGTAGCACTTCAAAGCTTAATATTATGCAAACGGTTGCCTGAATCGAAAAATGGTTTTCACAAACCCGCAATATTTTTGAACGGCCTATCCAACGATACTCTACACTATGACATAGACGAGAATAAAAAATATCATCCGCACTTTAGGTGTGTATCTGTGTATCCTGTCAGTTGTACAAGATTTGGAACTATTAATATCGTTAACATTCGTTTGTATGAAACAGTATGAAACTAACAGGTGTCAAAAACCATTCTCCCAGTGGACGGATTTTATGGGAGGTACCCTACAAACATATTTATTTCAAGATTTTATTTTACCACTTTTTCGGCGTGATCAATATGTATACCCATACCAAATTACAGCTTTCTAGTACTAAGAGTATCTGAGCTAAGCCGCGGAAAGACGGACAAACAGACAGACGGACATGGCGAAACTATCAAGGGTTCTTTGTTTACTACGAAACCCTAAAAATAAAATAAACTATACAATATAATGGGTTTTTGATAGGTGATTATAGGTGCAGTGCTCCTTGTGCAGTCTGCTCTACCTCTACAGTCCCCAATAAAACTTTTCCGTCACACCTCATGAACGAAGCAGTAACATCTGCATACATGTCCGTATCAATACCTCCCCTTACCCCAAAAACTAAAATCATTATCAGCTTCATTATTTCATTAATTTATTTTAAGGGTTCCGATTTTTCCTGTTGAGGTAACAACGGAACCTTATCCGTCTGTCAAGACCCTTTTTCTCAGGAACGGGTAAAAGTATCAAGGGTTACTGTCAATTATGTCACATATTTTGATTATCTCACGTTCCCGTTGACCATGAATTTTTTTAAGAAACAAGGTTTCACAGCACAAGTAACAAAAAAAATATTAGTTTTTGCGATTACAAGATTATCGACATCGAAGCACCGACCCCGCTGGGATCTATACGACCGTTATGGAACATGCCTCATTTGTTTCAGTATGTTTGTATGTTTATGACGCGGCGACACGCACCAGTGCGCATCATGACAACAGATGCTTTTCCACACTTAATAAAGTTCGGCGAATTTAACTCAAAAGTCCCATTTATGGTTCAGCAGCCTTTTAATATGGGGTTCATCGGTCACGGACGTCACGGAACATTTATTATGGTCCAAAAGTCGGTACATTCAACTTCAAAAGTAAACGATCATTTTACTTTGAAAATGGTTTATTAATTCATTATAAAAATTATTGAATGACTTTCCTTTTAGTATTATATCAAAGCATTATAATAAACGACAAATATTTGTAACATAGTATAATAGAGGGCGAATTGCACGTATGGAATCAGGCACCTCATCAATTAGCGATTACGGATGACTGCAGGGTTTCCGGTAATAAATGGATAACCTTGAATTTGATTATAAGGTGAGTATAGACTAGAGCATTTACCTACATGTAACAAAACATCGAGCCGCGCTGATGTACCACCCTTCCACGAACCAAACAATGAGCACGATGCTCGATGCTTTGTTTGTTACAACTTGATTTTGACAACAAATGAGTGAATTGGTGTAACATTTCATCAAGAAAAGACACCGAGTGCGGGCGACCTTCATATCGACCTGTAGATCCAACATTTCAACGAGGAATAAACGCAAAATAGAAAGGAATGTTACAGGTAAATGCTCACTCTCCATGAATATTACTCCGATCACCGTGTCGAGCATTCGCAGGAACGTTACATTACATGTAAAATAATGCTTTTTTAAATTGAGCTTTTGCTTGTATTGTACCATTCGCAGGAACGTTACATCACTCGAGAAAATGATCTAGTTTATACTCACATAGAAGAACTTACGACCGTTATAAAGAAAAGTCTCACGTACGATTTACAGAGATATTTTTCTAAATAGGCAATTTCTTCACATTATTTTAAATTCTCCCTCTCACAAGGAGGAGGCTTATGTCCCAGCAGTGGGAACATGCTGAATATGCATTTTAAATTATTATAATAATTATTTTTAATTACCGACTTACACATAAAAAATACTTGGCTTTTTTTTCAACAGTGATTCATTTTTATATTGGCCCTATCAAGGTTATCCATTAATTACCAGGGTCCCTGTTTGTTAGTCAAAACTTAACGGGTCAAAACCATCTTTGCCTGGTTTCAGTCAAAACCTTTCTAAGTTAAAACGCGTTTTGTTTATTCAAAACCGTTTGTACGTAATGTTTTAGTTATGTTCTAGAATCACAACAAAAAAAGTATTGTTTAAAACGGGTTACAAAAAACCTACCAACCTAATAGGTTTCCAAATATTGTTAATAATATTAGTACTTATTACTAAAAAGGTTTTGACTGATTTTTGCAGTCAAGACTAGTTTTGACCGGTAAATTTTTCTTCATAAATAATTCATTACGTTTGCGCCATCTCTACTTTGTTCTCGGATCGGATCAATCTCAAGTTTTTCTTAATATGTCTACCAATGTCATAATTCCTAAACAGAAATAATACTCGTAATCTGAGTGCTCTCGGGGTGCGGATTTGCCACTTTAGCCCTAACAGTTAAAAGCTAAATAATTTAATTCATTCTCTATAAATTATTATTATGCATAAGTTCAAATTTATTTGATTTAATTTTATGCAATTTATTATTATGCCAGTTTTCGAAAGAGGATGTTGTTTTTTTTAATCAATATTTTTAACATCACATCTTTTCGTCTTTCACTAGAGTAGCAGCTATTTATTTAAATAATATGCAATTTTCATAATAAATAATTATTGAGACATATCACAGTAAAGATTAAAACTGAAATTAGAACAGATCATAGCGCAAGCTCGAAAAGTTGCAGTAACTACCTAACATATTTTTTTGTTTTATGTATTAATAGAATTTAAAACGTTAATCATATTACAAATAGTAATAAAGACAATAAACAAACGGCTATATCATTTCACATTTCATTATCAGACTCCACATTAGGGAAAGGAATACCTCAACATTGTAAACTACCTTCCAGTAGAATTATTTCAAGATCAATTTTGGTACCTCTCTTTTGGTACCCAAAATTCCAGGGCTGAATCACATGTGCCAACCACTAAAACGCCGTTCAAGTATCGTAGCTGGAAATGAAATAAAGAAATAATTAAAACATAACTGCTGGAATCATCCATATTAGATCATTGTGTAAAGATAATTTGTTGAGGTACTATTTACCTGTGTTACATCAAATGTGCTAGTCTTCATATTTGTATATTCTTGTGGAGGATGGCAGTTGTACATGAATTTGATTTCACCCCTGTCTGAACAAACAATCATGTTGCCTGGACTTTGATGGCAGCCTGTTATCTTACTGGATGGTTTTATTATAGGTGGCTCAGGCCATATTTCATGTGTTCTCACATATGTGTGGTCTTCAGGATTAAAGAGGTGCAGACAACCTTTAGAGTCTCCAATATACAAGGCAGATGGACTCCAACTAATGCATACTGGGTAAGCTTTATCAGTTGGTATCTTCACATCACTCAACAAGAGCTTTCCAGCTACTCTGTCCCACACAGCCATAGTTTTATCCTCACTTAGAGATGCAACCATATTATTGTATGTTTGAAGTGCTAGGACAGGTCCTTTGTGTGGTTTGTAGGTGTAAGTCGGGCTAGGTCCAGAACGCAAGTCAAACGACAGAATCTTTTTGGAGTATAATCCCGTAATAACTTCATTACCAATAGTAACAACAGACAATGCTGACATGCCACAACTGAAATAGGATGTTTTTTTATCAATATATTTCTTTCTTTCTTCTTTCAATGGCGAAAGGAGACAATATTACATAGATTTTTTTGTTTTATAAAGATTAAAACTAACCGAAATGTTTGTTTACATTCAAATCCAGCCTCAAGATCCCATGCTTTCACAGTGTTATCCCATGAGGCGGAGTATATAGTGGTAGCAGAATCTATGCTGTCTGCAGCCAGGTCCCATACCCAGCCAGCGTGGGCGTCGTGCCTAATTTGTTGTGGCTTGGCATCAGTGAATGTGGTGATATTGTCACTTTCGTCGTGAGGACTAATGTCCAGGACATTCCACAACGCCAACCCGCGGTCCCTACCACCCGATATACATAGTTCGCCATTCTGGAAAATATGTAGAGTATGAGAGAATAATCTGACAGATAAAATTAATAAATATTTTAGAATCGCTCTGTATTCATAGAAAACTGCTTAAGACGACAGTTTCATATTGATTACTTACATTAACTAATAGAACAGTATCCACAGATGCAAAATGTACATCTTTAACAACAATATGCCTGGTTGTGTCCTTAACATTGGTCCATTTTTTCATCTCTACATTCATTTCTACACAAACTGCTTCCCAGTCCATTTGTTTTTCTTCCCATATTTTCAGGCGAGGCAATGTAGGGAAATGGCCATTAATTTTACTATGTACCCAATACTTCCAGAGGTGATCATCTGCTAATATGTCGTCGAATCGCTGACATACTTTACTCAATGTGTATTTTAGAAAATGTGCATCCAGAAATGAGCATATTTTTAAAAGTATCTGTAAATAATTATAAAGTTTAAATTCATATAATTATATTATTGGTGATAACTAGTAAGATTAAAACTTGACCCTATTTCAACAAATGTCAACTTATCATACTATTATTATACAAAATGTATTTTGGCATGACATAGATTTTTGCCAGTGCATTTAATTCTGGCTATTCTTTTCCAATAACAATCCATTTTACTCTGTTAAAAATATAGTGCATAATACGGAGGCACATGAGCACCATCTATTATCATAGTTTCATCTACTAAAAGAGCTCACATATACTTGCACAACAGAGTGGTACCTGCAGGGCTGAGGCTCTATTTATTGAAGTGCTATGAAATAAATAACTTACCTCAACAGGCATATCCAGTAATGAGGGTTTACTGCCATCATACATATCACAAAACTCTGTATTTGTTTCAAGTTCATTTTCAATTTCTGTCAACTCGTCTTTGACAGATTGAAGTATTTCACACATATCAGCTATGCCTGCACGCTTGACTGTGGAGACCTAAGAAGTTAAATAAAAATTAAATTAAATAATTTTCAAAAAATTCAACACAAAATCTTAAACTGTCATGCACAAATGCACATAAATATTTTTATCAGAATGCCAAAGGCAATTTTTTGATGTTTGACTTATCTATTGTTTCCATATTAAGCCACATTATTTTAAACTTATCTATTTAAGATATTTAGGTCAGCCATTACGAGCAGGATTATTACTGAAGTTAATAAAAACATGGTGAGGTCTTTAAGTATTTAGTGATTGATAGATTAGACATAATTATACCCGAATACAAATAAACACAGAATAAAGTTATGTTAGGTACAAACATCCAAAAATGTATGGTTATACCGTAGTTATTCCTTTATTCCATGTTTATTTGTACGGCCCATAGACCATATAATTATTTTACACAAATCTTTGTAACAGCACATAAATTAAACCTAAATTGAATAATGTGTTAAAATGACCTTATTCTGTGTAGTGCAACAGGACAGTTTTAGAGAAAATTAAAGAAAGGACTGACAATAGGGAAAAAGCAAAATACAAGCCTTTTGCCTTTTCTTTGTACTACAAGATTTTCATGATTATAAATGGATGCTGCAAACTGAAAGTAATACTTTATTTAAACAAACTTCTAAGCTACCAAAAAATCAAAGAAGACTTGGATAAACTACGTTTTTACTTATGTATAGCTAGTAAGATAGTACTCTACTAATATTACAGGGTATTTATTATTTTTTCGTCTTTTAAATTTCTCGGGACCCGGGGGTCCCAGACCTTTGAAAGACGTACGAGGGGTCGAAGCCAACGCGCAGAGGCCCATTCGATGTTTTAAATGAAATGAGGCACCAACCGACTAGGGTCTATAGTATTATTAGCAGGATTATTACAGTCCAGAGGGTCATCTTAGGCGATAGGAAATATTGAATGAACATTTTTTTTTAAACAATCTTTTCCTTTGCATAAATTGGACATCATACATGATTCTCTAAGAAATCTATCCCAAGGGTGTTTGGTTAATAAAGACGTAATGCGTAACAACAAAAAACATATGTTTACCGTGTAATGTGAATAAACAAACTAAGAGTCGAATAAACTACATAAAAAATGATATATTAAAGTTAAATAACATTAGATTACCGTTTTGTACTCAAATACAGATTGATAAGTAGTTTCAAAATTTCACACGGACCACTTCGTACTATTTTGGTAAAATTTAAAACAAAACAGAAAATACAAGTCACACAAAGGCAGAAGTGTATTTTTTTTTTTTTGTTAATCATGTCATCAAACTAATGTTTTGGTGTGTGGGTTTATGGCTTTTTATCTACATTTTTCGCAATTTTTAAAACTATGCGGGCGGCGTTTGAGAAAATTGTTTATGGCTTCTCAGATAAAATTAAAAAGCATTTTTTTAAAACTTGGAAAATAACAAAAACACCTCTGTTCGTGTATCGTTGAAACTCTAAAAAAATAATAAAACACATCGTCCTCGGACGAATCACCTGGCGTAGGGCTGAGTCTCAACAGATCGCAGCATTAATAGCAAACACATGGCTAATGGTCACATCCGGGCATCCCTATTATTGCAGAGCAGCTCCTGTGGGCAGCTCACTGCTGTGGTGTTGTGTTGTATGTATGTGCGCAGACGCCAGCACATCAAGCTACTACAATCTGTCAAACTTTATTAGATTTTCAACTTTATCACAACAGTTTATGGTTTAAGGTTGATTGCAAAAATTTGACAGTTTCGGCGTCTGTACAAGTACATGCTACAGTTAACCGCACGTCCGTGTTATCACTTGCAAGTTGCACTACGAAAATCGCTCTTACATCCACGGAATAAAGGCACTGTTAAATTGGTACGTACCACCGAAGTGCGGTTGACATAGTCAACCGCACTTCGGTGGTACGCACGCTTGCAAAACCACGACAATCGAGGCTTTCCCCACACGCGCGTTATTATCAGTCGATAATATCGGATGCGTTAGTGCGACATCTAACGATCGCTTTTAGCGATTTTGACACCCTATGTAACAGTTCTAAATTTATATCTGTAATAATTTTTATGGTGTACATAATAAAGAGTATTCTATGTATCTATCTATTTTCAGTTGTACCTACATTTTTGTATTAAGATGGCCACGAAGTTACACACAGCTGCGATGATAACGACGCAATAGAAGTAGGACTCTTGCGTTCCTCCATCTAGCGACATTCCGATATGATTACATTTTGTATTAGGACGCTGGACGCATACGATCTTACACACACCTGCGTCAATAACGTCAGTACGTTGGCCAGCTCATCAAGTTACAACAAACTGTCAAATTTTCTCATCCGATTATGAACTTAACCACAAACACTTTAAAGTTTAAAATCGTTTCGTGAAATTTGACAGTTTCGTGTAGCTTGGTACATACTAGTAGTTTCTTAATAATCTGGTTTTACCGACTGGTATTCTAATTAGTAGTATTACATGTCTGTACATACCTACGAGTGTCCTGAATTTACTACACTAACACACTAACAGTAGCTATGGAAGAAAACCGAAGAAGACGCCAGAAACGAAGGTAAATAATTAGCCTGTACCTAGTGTAAGTTACACGCACATGTTAGAAATATCGAACGATAAAAACGCTGCTGTGTGGCAAGGAGTCTGGACGCATTATCGCAATAACGCATTCGATATTATTCACCGATAATAATGCGCCTGTGTGGGAAAGCCTTCATCATCCTCCTGCCCTTTTCCCAATTTATTTGGGCACGATTTCTTATTACATACATCTCTATTAGCCGTCAACTCTGAAGTTACGTCACCCCCTTTCTAGCCTTAGCATCTTCCATACATTCCCTTCGTCGTTTCATCCACATCCACATTCATACTCAAAACCTTCCTCACAATATATTCTAATCAAACCGCGACATCTCATCACAAATTTTAACGTATTAATAGGGTTTGCTTAGACGTTTGGCTTGCCGTATGGTGGGTTTGCAAGCACTTGCTGCCGATCGGATCCTGGATGCCGATCGGATCGACAGTCGGTTTTTGTGCACAAACCAAAAAAAAGTTCGTGCGTTTGTAGATTGTGGCTGGTTTTATTGATACGCGTCTCGGCAGCGCCGTTGGAGCGCGCGCGTTTGGAGATGCATGGGGTAGTAGTAGTTGCGTTTCAAAGTCGCGCGCTTCAGCAGCGCCGTTCGGTAAACGCGCGCTGTTCGCCGGCGCTGCCGAAGCGCGCGCCACTCGTGCGGTTCTACGGCCAGTATGCGCTTCAGTGTGACGCCGGCGCCGCCGTCGTTGAGACGCGCCGTTTACAAAATGAATCACACTGTCTCACAGCATCGGAACGCGCGGTACTAATCTCGTTTCACAGTGCACTGCTTTTCAAACGCGTGCTTTTAGCAGCGCGCTGCCTAGCGGCGCGACTAGCGGCGTGTCTATAAAACCAGCCTGTGGCTAGACTGGCGAGTACAAAACGTGTGTATCTGACTTAAGACAAGGTATATTTTGTTTGTGATGACCACTGAAAATAGTACATACTAATTCCATGCCACTGACAAGTAGTGACACTTGGTTGTGAATGGAAAGAATTCTATTCATGACTTCATGATTGAACTAATGAAGCAGAGTGAAGTTTGTCTCCAGTTTCTGTTCGGTGTGTCAATTTTTTTGTTTCATCTTTTCCTCTTCTCTTCCTCGAGCGTGCGATGTGATTTGATAAATAATTTAATTTTAATTTCAACCTGTCTAATCGCACACCTGTTGTGGCAAGCTTCGTCCGTAAAGTCGGGGGGGTATGGATGGAGCGTCATAACAATAAACAAGAACGAATTATCGGATAAAAGTTTTAACTATAATAAATGTTTACACTGCAAGTAAGTAAATATTCAAAACGCTTAATTTTCACATTCCTAGCCATCGAATATTTTATTATACTGAGAGTTCATCCGACCGAGAAACGAAAAGACACTTCATCATGGAATTAGAAAAAGATTTGACCAGTAAGTTTTTAAGTGGTGAAATGTCATTTGCTGAATATTCCAATGAATGGTATAATATCGAAGATGAAGAGGATATAGACGAGGCAAGCAAAAGAAATGAAGATGAGCCATTTACGTTAACTGATAAAGGATTGCACAGACGCCGTAAGTATGCACGGCTGCCGCCAGGCCTCCTGGGTTTGATGGGTGAAGCTAATTTGCGCTTTGTCAGAGGAGATAGAGACACAGCTGAAAAGATGTGTCATGAAATTATTAAGCAATTCCCAACTGCTCCAGAACCATACCAAACTCTGGCTCAACTATATGAACATGATACTGAGAAGTCACTACAGTTCTCCTTGTTAGGGGCCCACCTGAGCCCTCCAGATGCTGAAGAATGGCTGAGACTAGCTACTATATCTAAACAAAGAGAGGATTACAGACAAGAGATGATTTGTTACACACAAGCCATAGCAGATGATCCACACAATTTAGACAGTCATTTAAAAAGAATGGAGCTTCTTGATAAATTAGAAAATATGAAATATCCAATTAATACTTTACATATCACCAAACTTAAGTGCTATCACAAAATAGTAACCTCCTTGCCTCCCTCAGACGGAGAAACCATTATGAAATATGCTAAATTGGCTGTAACACAATATCATAATAATAATGAAATGGAGCGTGCACTTGCAGTGATGAATTCAGCTTATAAAAAATGTCCAACACTTTTCAATTTACAAGACCTTAATATATTTATGGAGTTACTTATTGGTCAAAAACAATTTCAGGCATGTATTGAAATATTTGTTGCTAATGCTGGAGTTGAAATTGAAGCTGAAATACAAACTATAAAAAATGCAGAAGGCAGTATAGAGGAACAAACTAGTTACTTGAATTGCTCTCTTCCTAATTCCTTACCTATAGATTTAAAGAGCAAGTTGTTAGTATGTTTCATACATCTTGGGGCTATTAACTTAGTTCAAACATTGTTGAATGATTTTTTGAGTAATGATGTGGAAAAGGCTGGTGACTTATATATGGATATAGAAGAAGCACTTTCTTCAACTGGACATCACGAGTTGGCAATACAACTTTTAGAGCCTTTAGTGAGAAATATTAGCTTTGACCTTGGTGCTGTATGGCTCAAACATGCAGAATGTTTGTACATGTTAGGCAGAGAAAGTGATGCCATTAACTCTTTTTATAAAGTATTGAAACATGCACCACAACATCCTGATGCTAGGAGAAAATTGTACTCCATACTTGAGAAAAAAGGCCGTATTGATGAGGCCTTGCAGATGTTAGAACAAGATTTTAAATATGTAGTCAACGCTAATCTGCTTTATGAACAATGTTTAGCTTTGAAGAAGTACAACAAATGGATTAAATATTTGGAGGTAGGTGAAGCCCTACTCTCTAAAACATTTGTTAGGTTTAGACACCAAGAAGAATTAAATATGGCATGTAAAGCAAGGTGTGGAATTGATCTTATCCACAATTTCCGCACAATGCGAGGTGAAAACCAATACCATGAAAATGACATTCACTTTGATGAGGATGAAACATTTAAATTCTCTCCACAGGAAGAATGGGTTTTTTTTCTTGAAATGCTAGATACAGGACGTAAATTTAAAAAATATTTTGCAATGCAAAGATTGACCTTTGGTGCAATGATGTCAAAGAGCTTATCTCCACATCGAATGGACATTGATTTTTATTGTTTACAAGCCTGTCTTTTAAATAATGATAACCATAATGCATTTCGTTTCATAAGAGAGTTTGCTCAGAAACACCCTAGCACTCGCTCTTGGAACTTGTTAAATCTTGTAATTAACTATATTGATAGAAATACACATTCAAAATTCTTGTTAAGATTGTTCCAGAGAGATAGTGGCAATGTTGTGAAGAATCTATTTCTGGGAAACAACTTTCTAATATCAGGGAGATACTTGGTGGCACTGAAATACTATTTAGAATATCATGAAAAATGTAGGGATCCTTTGTCTGCATTTTTAATTGCTGTAACTATTTTGGTAATGGCAGCACAAAGAACTGTGGACAAACATCATAATCTGATTCTGCAAGGAATGGCTTACATGCAAACTTATCGGAATTTAAGAAAATGTGATCAAGAAGCTAACTATAATATGGGAAGGGTTTATCAAATGTTAAATATTAATAATCTTGCTATTGAATACTATGAAAGAGCACTTGCTTGTGAGTACATTACGAAATGTGACCAGCATGGAGTCATTGATCTGACAAAGGAAACTGCTTACAATTTATATTTGCTTTATAAAGACCATTCACCTGTGATGGCCAGGAAATATTTGTTAAACTACCTTGTTATCTAATAAATAAATGTTATTAAAATATACCAACAGTTTCAATTTCATAACTTAGTTTCACAAAACTCAATGCTGAAGTCAATTTTCAATGCCCCATGGTTCATCACCAATGCAAAAATGCATGAGCAATTAAAAGTAATTACTATAAAGGAGAGTATACTGATGGTAGAAAAAGAGTACAAGGACAGACTTAAATACCATCCAAATCAGTTGGCCTTATACCTACTTCAACCAAATATAAAGCACCTCAAAAGGCGCCACATCCTCGAGCTGATAAATAACAACCATATATGTGGTGCTCACTGAAGCCCTATATAACCACGCCATGAACCAAAAAGCACATTTTCTTATAGCCGAAAGGCTGATTGCAGATACATATGTAAATAAAAGAAATCTTAGTTTTAGACAGAAAGAGCAAAAAATTTTTTTTGATGAAGTGCTCTTTTTGTAAAATTTATTATTAATTCAAAATGTATTTAATCACACAAACCATAAAGAGGAAACTCCTTTTGTGAACATCATCAAACAAGAAACTAAAACTACCTGGTGTAGTAATGTACCCTGCTATAAAGGAAAAGCTTTTAACCAGTACGCAATATTTTTTGGTGGTTCAGTATCAGTAATAGAGCACATTTCCATTATTTGTCTATACTTTTTTTTTGTCCGACTTGAAATCAGCAAAATATGGACACAATCTATTCGTAATTATATCAATGGGCACGTGCGCCCGTTGACCGACAGTCCCGTTATGCACGCGATAAGTAGTCCGAACCTGATAAACTAGCGATTACCTGCTTAAATAACCTGCTTAAATACCTACTTCGCATTGCGAATTGCGCGGGCATACAGCTGATAGGTACCTGCAACTGCTTCCCGTTCACTGCACGCGCCGTCGCGTGGCGTATATCCGATAAACTAGTTTCTAAATAAAAAACTTTCGTTAACGATAATAATGTTTTTTGTACTAAGACATATTGAAATAAGAAATAGGTGTTTAATAAAATTCGTTGTAAGTTTTATTTGTAACTAGTTAAAAAAAAATCATGTGTAGGATCGACCGTAGGCTTCTCTTTTGTCTATTTATGTATAGTCGACCTCTTAATTGTTTTACAAAGGTTGAATGTCGCTTACACTTCTAAAAACGAAAAGTTATATTTTGGTTTGAAGACCAGATAGATGGTGACAGTTAGTTTCAACCTTAGTGAATTTCTGACTACTGGGAAGTGTCAAAATTGGTAAAGCATTTACGAGGTTGAATAAACGTTTCGTCGTTTTTGTAGATAATTGTAAAAAAATTCAAGCTCTGTATTTTTTTTTTTTTTAGGGGTCCAATCGTTTGTTTAGTTTATTATCATGGCTAATGAACGAACACCAGCAAATGAAATTAAGTTTGAAAAACTGTGTAATCTCTTAGAACATTTGCACAAGAAGAAAAAGCAAAAACAAGAACAAGATAAAATATTGGGAACTTTTATAAATGATTTTAAACTGAATGCATCGCAAGTAGTAGGACAAAAGGTAATGACTATTTTATGTATGAAGACTACATTTTATCTCAGCCTTGAGTTTATGTATGCACCTCTTGACAACAGGTAGAATGTACTGGCTCCAGACCATGTACGTTACTGTGGTAGTAACCTAGTGTACCTGCATGATTGCGAATAAGTTGAAGATACGACGGTCTACCTCTTTGGTCTAGTGGCCGTTCATCAGGTCAACGCGTGGTCCTCGGTTCAATTCCCGGGTCCGTTTCGGTGGAAAGTCTCAGTAAAAACAGGGTCGTGGACTTGTGCACGGTTAATTAATGGCAAAAAGCTCGCCCTCTCCTCATACCTAATATTGGACTTAATATAACTGCCAAATGGATTTTAAAAATACAGGCATGGTGTTATTATATTATGTGTTGTACATTTCCAGAATCCCAGTATTTTTCCTATCCTGAGGCTGCTGTTACCTAAACTAGATCGAGAAAGGAATGCGTACAACTTAAAAGAAAACAAATTGGGTTTTTTGTTGGTAAAAGTTTTATCTCTTTGCAAAGAGTCACGAGATGCGAAGAAGTTGTTAAACTATAGGTCAGTCAGTAACTCACAAGACAGTGATTTTGCTGGTGTAGCATATTTTGTCTTTAAAAGTCGTCTTACCCCAAAATCAGATGAATTCACTGTTGGTGATATTAATGACATCCTTGATAAGATCTCCTCTGCTGAGGTTGGAAAGAAAGCATGTAAGTACCTAATCGTGTGTTTTACTAACTCGTGGATCAGGATTTTTATCTCAATCTCTTTTTACCACTTAAAAGCTACATTCGCTGGATTGAAAAGAAAGCTCTTTTACGTACCTACGAGTGAACTCTTCTGAGTGAAAGAAAGGCATAGAGATGAAGGAAAATAACTTCACCCTTAATCGACCGGTTGTTGTTGCTTTTCACGAGAAAGCGACTATCATTGTAACTTAAATCATATACACACATCAACAGAATCTAGGGATATTTTATATTTCATCAAATATCTATAAATCTATGAAGAATTTTCTGATATAGTAAATGGAAGAACAATAAGTTATTTTAAGGTCTTTAATAAAAATAAAAATAAATGTGGAGTTATTGTTTTACATTAAAATGTTAATTTTTTTTAATCGCCGTAGAAAATTTGTATGATTAAAAAACTTAATTTCTTCTTATAAAACTATTAATTTTAATAAAATTTGAAAAAATAATATAAAGTTCTAATTATTAATAATCAGTGTTGCCACATCTTACATTAATTACACATCGACATCGATTGTTCATATTTAAAATTAAATAGTCAATGGTGCCGATTCTCTTGCACACCGAACTAAACTAACTAAACTATCACTAAAATTCTTTACTTTTGGTTATGAGAATCTTAAAGCTATTCTGCAAACAAAATTCTCTAAATCTATACTTAATATTAATATATAAAGCTGAAGAGTTTATTTGTTTGTTTGTTTGAACGCGCTAATCTCAGGAACTACTGGTTGGAATTGAAAAATTCTTTTTGTGTTGGGTAGTCCATTCATTGAGAAATATTATAGGCTATATAACATCACGCTACAACCAATAGGAGCGGAGCATAAATGAAAAATGTTATAAAAACGGGAAAACGTATTCCTTTTTGAGAGCTTTCGTTGCGTGCGCTGCGTAAACGGTTTAAGTTACGCAAATATCATGTATGATGGAATTGTTCCTCTTTAAAAGTTCAAAAAAAAAGTCCGCGACAGCATATGTGTATCTTTTAAGATTGACTCACTATAACCTTTTTTATGGTAATATTTTTTTTTCGAAATTAATTCATTATTTGCGAAGGAGTTTTATCAACATAATATTAATCCTTATCCAAATAAATATATTATTAATCACAAGTATTTAAATGTAAACAAAATTGTCCTTGACATCATTTGATTTCAATCAACATCTTAGGAAATATCATAATTTTAAAATAACTCCGTAACAAAATAAGTAGTAAATTCATTACTTAAACCACTCTCTCTCTTAAGTGACGCAAACGAAGTTGCGCGGGTCAGCTATATTATAAAGCTATACAGTACAATATAAAGAAGAGTTTGTTTGTTTGGTTGAACGCGCTAATCTCAGGAACTAGATACCGGTTCGAATAGAAAAAATATTTTAGTGTTGGATAGCCCATTTATCGAGGAAGTCTATATAACATCACGTTAGATCCTTAGTTCCGTGTGGTGTCGGACGTAAAGAATAGCTCCATCCCATTTCCTAACGTGGGTGTCGTAAAAGGCGACTAAGGGATTTACTGGAGAATGGGCAGCAGCGTTCTCTATTTATTTTTAACACCATACTGAGATCGCCAACCCGCCTGCCAAGCGTGGCGATTATGGCAAACCCCCCCAATTGGGGGAGGCCTATGTCCAGCAGTGGACGTCTTTCGGCTGAAATGATGATGATGATGAGATCCTTAGGAGCCAAGCGAAAAGAACAAAAGTCAGAAAGAACGCTAAGTGATAACGAAGTTAAAGCGCGGGCGAGCGATGGGATGCGACGCGATGGGTGGCCCGAAATTTCACGCGGACTAAGTCGCGGGCAGAAGCTAGTTTAAAAATAAGTTTGACACAACTAAATCGAATTTGACAATCGTGACTCCACGTGGTATTTAATTTTTTGGCTTCGCAACGTTGTACTTGTTTGCCTATGATTTTTTTTAGAGCCGGAGGCGCGCATGGGGGGGCAGCCGCGACGTGTTTTTTATGGAATTTTTCACTTTTTGTGTGGAAAATAAAAAAAAAGATTACCTACATGTGGAGTAATAGCGGTTTAAGCGTTTCTAAAAGGGGGTCGAAATTTTCATTATATTTTTTGCGATAGGACGCACCATTTTGGAGATATAAGCAAAAGAAAAGAAAAACTGGGCGTCCTAAATAGGGTGAAGCGTTACTTTACGCCTGGACAGCTTTTAACCCTTTACAAAGCACAAGTCCGTTCCTGCATGGAGTATTGCAGCCACCTTTGGGATGGCTCAGCAAAGTACCAACTTGCTGCGCTTGACTCGGTGGAACGCAGAGCTAGAGGCTCATTGGCGACGTAAAACTGGTGGATGCCAAGCTTCACAGCTTGGCTCATCGCCGCAAGGTTGCCTGCTTGTCGGTCTTCTACAGATTGTACTTCGGAGAGTGTGCCCATGAACTCCACGACCTCATTCCACCGGCCCCCTTCTACCATCGGACATCTAGACGCACTGCAAGTTACCACCCCTACCTAGTTGATATTCCACCAACTCGCACTAAGCGTTTTCAAACGTCTTTTATAATGCGCGCAGCAAAGGAGTGGAACTCTCTGCCTGCGTCTGTGTTTCCGAACGCATATAACCCTAATCTATTCAAAGTGAGAGTGAACAGGCTTCTTCTGGATAAGCTCACTCCATCGTAGACTTTGTCTCTGTCATCCAGACCTAGACTAAAGTCAAGAGCTAACTCATAGTAAAATAAAAAAAAATAAAAATATACGGATAAACACGAAATATCTTCAGTGATACACCTATAGGTGGTAAAGAAGCCATGGAAATGATTTTCTTTTTTATTCTGAGTATATTATAAAAAAAAAAAATACTTGATATGATGATTAATGATCAAAATTCACCGCGCTCGTGCCGCCACCCCACCGCACCGTTCGGCGTCACCGCGTCGAGGCGGGTCATTCATAGAATAAGTAAATAAAGGATTTTTTCGCAAAATGTCTCAAGCAATTTTAAAATTATAATAATTATGTAAAAATATAAAACACTTAGATAAAAAAAAAATCGTTGCTGTGGCTTTTTTACGACATAAAGATGTTACTCTTAAAATATTTCGTGTATCAATAGATACACCTTATATACAGTACTGGTTTTGCACCAGAAGTCGAGGTGATTGGTGTGAATTTTAGTTCATGAAAACTAATTTTATTCCACACCTTTTTAATCGCGATTAAAAATAGTCAGATTTAGTTAGAAAATTTAAATTTTAGTTTAAATACGTCAAATTCAGAATGGCAAAATTGCCATTTTCACTAAATTTAAAAACTCAGTACCATCTTAGAGCTGTCAAACTAAAATATAGTTAAGTTGTGTCACTTTAGTCAATTTCAGAATAGGAAATGGTCGTTTGACAGGAATAAACTAAATTTTGGTGATTTTTAGTCTAGTTTAGAGAATTTTGTGACAAGAGAATCGGCACCATTGTCTTGCTGCGGTATGAGGTCCCATGTTCTTTGCTAGTGTTCGTAAAGTTGTTGTTCCGTCGTCAAATTTGGCGGGAAATATCTCAAAACTTTTCGTTGTAACATGTCCCAGGCATGCTCGATAGGATTTAAGTCGGGCAACTGTGCAGGCCAATCCAAAACTTGAATACCGTGGTCTCGGAGAGTGGCCGACACCAGCCGCGCCGTATGGGAAGGAGCATTATCGTACACTAGCTTCTGCCCGCGACTTCGTCCGCGTTAAATTTCTTGTTCCCCCGACCCACCCCGTCGCAACACATTGCCTGCCCGTGCTTTTACTTCGTTTTCGCATAAACTTTCATTTAAAAAAAAATGGTGTTCTAGTTAATAGGAATGTAATTCTTCCTCAAGAATTGGGCTGTAAAATGCAAAAAGATTTTTTCAAATCCAACTCGCAGTTCCAGGGATTAGCGCGTTCAAAAAACAAAAAACCGGCAAAGTGCGAGTCGGACTCGCGCACGAAGGGGTCCGTACCATCCATACAAATCCTTATCCATACTAATATTATAAATGTGAAAGTAACTGTCTGTCTGTCTATTTGTCTGTCTGTCTGTCTGTATGTTACGTTTTCACGCCTAAACCGCTGAACCGATCGTCATGAAATTTGGCAAAGATAGCCTGGGACATGGAGAAGGACATAGGCTACTTTTTTACGCGATAACCTACATCCAAACGGGCGGAGCCGCGGGCAAAAGCTATCCATACTAATATTATAAATGTGAAAGTAGCTCTGTCTGTCTGTCTGTATGTTACGTTTTCACGCCTAAACCGCTGAACCGATCGACCTGGGATATAGAGAAGGCTACTTTTTTAGACGATAACCGACATCCACGCGGGCAGAGCAAAAAAAACGGCAAAAAAATCATGTCCGTTGTATGGGAGCCCCCCTTAAATATATTTTTTTCTGTTTTTTTGTATTTGTTGTTATAGCGGCAACAGAAATATATCATATGTAAAAATTTCAACTGTTTAACTATCACGGTTCATGAGATACAGCCTGGTGACAGACGGACAGACAGACAGACAGACAGACAGACGGACCGCGGAGTTTTAGTAATAGGGTCCCATTTTACCCTTTGGATACGGTACCCTAAAAACTAACTCTTCAGCTTTAGAATAGACTACCTCGCAGAGTTGATCATTACTTTGCTGCGGAGTTATTATAAAACAGTTATATCTCCTAAGATATTCATTGAAATTAAATGATGTAAGGGCAACTTTGTTCAAAATTAAATACTTGTGATGAATAACGTATTTATTTGGATAAGGATTAATACCATGTTTATGAAAACTCCTTCGCAAATAATGCATTAATTTCGAACAAATTTGATTACCATAAAAAAGGTTATAGTGAGTCAATCTTAAAAGATAGACATATGCTGTCGTAGACTTTTTTTTAGAAAATTTAAAGAGGATCAATTCCATCATACATTATATTTGCCTAACTTAAACCGTTTACGCAGCGCACGCAACGGAAGCTCTCAAAAAGAATAATTTTTCCCGTTTTTGCAACATTTTTCATTTATGCTCCGCTCCTTTTGGTTGTAGCGTGATGTTATATAGCCTATAGCCTTCCTCAATAAATGGACTATCCAACACAAAAAGAATTTTTCAATTCCAACCAGTAGTTTCTGAGATTAGCGCGTTCAAACAAACAAACAAACAAACAAACAAACTCTTCAGCTTTATATGTATATTAAGTATAGATGAGTAGAAATTCCTGGCCCATTTGGATCCTGTGTGAGACAATAACAGGCTCTACTACTTCCTCGTGGTATTTTTGTGCCGGAATCAACCGAAACGCTACCTGGCTACCGACTCGTTACTAAATCGTTTTTGACCGACGTTCGATAGGATTTTAATCTGCAATTAGCGCTAGACGTAAATCAGCGCTAGACGTAAATCAGCGCTAGACGTAAATCAGCGCTAGACGTAAATTGACGTAATTTTAGTCAGCAAGTTTTTAATCACGTCTTAACTTGTATGGAGTAGTGACAGGCGCTGATTAATTTGACAGGACTAAACTAAAATTTATCTTCTGTCCTTTTCTTAATGAAATAGAAAGAAAAAGATGAACGGAACATAAATTTAGTTTAGTTTGTGTACAAGGGAATCGGCACCACTATTTCTCTAAATTTTTCGACCTCGCTTCGCTCGCTCTTGAAGCCTTGGTTCATAAACAGAACATATTCAAAGTGAATATTTTCTGAATAAGACGATCAAGTAGCTGTTATTTTTCTCACTGTCCATAATGTCCGGTAATGGACTGCGATAGGCTGAGTTGATTATTTATTTAATTTAACATAAAGCTACCAAGGCCAATTAAATTAGCTAAAGACACACAGTTAAAGACACAAGCATATTATAACAAAAGTATTACAGCTACTCGACAGTCATACGCTCATCTCACAATACTCCACATTTATATTGACAAGATCTTCCATTCATCCGCAAACACATCACAGTCAGGCTTATCGTCCAAGAGAGCGTTGAGCGCAGAGAGTGTGCCAGGGACAGATTATATCTACAAGGTGTAATTGAAATAACTGCAAGCCTCTCAATTGGGTCATTGTACTCATTTTTTTTTTTTTTTTCTTTACACACAACGGGGAAGCTCTTGGCCTTCATCTCACCTGATGGTAAGTGATGATAAGGCCGAAGATGGAAGCGAGCTTCACCCGGAATCCTCAACCACAGAGGAACTGGCTATCTTACCTCTAACTGCCGAAACACAACAAATGCTGTTAACATTGTTGTTTGGCGACAGACTTAGATAAGATGGTGGTAGCTAGCCAGGCGGACTTAGAACAAGCCCTACCACCATTTCTATAGTATAAACAACTATTACTATGTGATCAACCCGGACATCGCGAAAAATAATCAGCTTTTGTCCTACATTTTGTCGAGTTATGCGAACAAAAATGTATTGAGTTTTTCACGATATTTTATTTTGGCCCGTAGTTAAAGTTGTTCACTTGTTCATAATGATGAGTACAATAACGCCCTAAGAGGTTTTCAGTTTATTTAATTACGATGATCGAGGATAACGAGCGTGAAATATGTTTTAATCTACTACTCATCTTTTCAGCGATACTCGACGACATGTTTAGTCACGTTATAACCAAAGTGACCGCAGAGCAACTGAAGTGGTTTCTGAGATTGATCCTGAAAGATCTCAAACTAGAAATGGGAAGCACTCGTATTTTGGGGCTGTTTCATCCTGATGCTCCCGAATACTTTGAAACATGTGGTTTATTATCCAAGGTAAGCATCCTAATTACCTTGTCTTGAGTTTCTGGGCAGAAAGTTCCACCCTGTTCCCAAAAACGCAATGGGCAAGGTAGTCTTTGGTCTTTGACTGAGAGGAGAGTATAGCATAGGATTTTCTGATGGCAAAACATTGACAAAAGAGATATCCGAGGACGCCTGAAAGCCGTTTGATTTCTGTGTTGATTTTCAAGCAACTTTGAGCTTTATTTCTCTTAAAACAAAGTTTATTATTCAATGTCATCAAAAAATTCTCTGATTTTCGTTGCTGTGGGTCTGCCCGGACACTTTTCGTCCACATTTGAGGAAAGGTAACTTTACACATAACTTTCAGTATCAAAGAGTAACAAAGCAACTTCTTTTACTCAGGTGTGTGAAGAGTTAGGTGACGGTGACGCTCGCCCCTTGGAGCTAGGAATACAGATGTTCCTTGCTATAAGCCCGATGCTTTCCGAACGACTCGACGTCAAACATATAGTACGACAACTTTCCATGGACAGGACATATCAGATAGAGAACAAGTTTGATGGTGAAAGATTCCAGGTTAGTCGATTTTCGGGATTAAACTTTGGTAGGATTTACTCACCACAGTGACCATTTCCTCACATATTTTTTTTGGGTTTGTTCGATTTTGTATTGCGGCGAGTGTCAAGTGTTTCTCCTAAAGTTAGAATGATGAGTTTTCAAGTTTGTATGGTTCATGAGAAAACTGTTTGAGTCCGAAACTATTCGGGCAATCCCGAAACATGCATTTGATCAAAATAACAAACATCACAGTTATTTCGCGGGAGGGCGTGTCAGACTATTACTGACTAAAACCCAACCGTGTTCCTTCAATTGCCTGTGTGCCAGGGCCATGGTATCCCTTTCGGACAAACCCGCAACCCTGGCAGCCCCCCCTCCCGACGACGACGCGATGACGAGCTTCCCCTGAGGGTAAAAAAATAAAAGACATGTTGCGCCAACCCCAAATAAATTTGGATAAGGGCAGGAGAATTTGCTAGCAAATGCTTTGATTCTTTGTATTGTTATTAGCTGCCATGCATGTGCTAGAGGCTAAAGGTTTTGTATATGGATTTATATTTTACTGTTACTGTAGTGTGATACGCGACAACTAGTATTAGGTTCGTAGGTTCGATCACTGTGTCGGGCAAAGAGTTATTGGGGTTTCCATTAAGGGGGAAGTGCTAAGGTAACCCGCGAAATTCAAATTTTCTTACGATTTTCGCAATTTGCAGCTCATTGTCTCGGTGTATGTTGATTAAAGTATGATACGCGACCGTAAAAAATATGTATTTACAGAATTATAATTATTAGAATCAGTAATACAACTCCTTAAGTTAGTATAATCCTAAAAGTCATGATTTCATGAAATACTTAGTAATTTAATATTTCGGATTTGAGAATCTCAGTATTGAGAATTTTTATAATTAAGTAACTATCTTAACATATAAAATAAAGTCGGGTTCATCATCATCATTTCAGCCGAAAGACGTCCACTGCTGAACATAGGCCTCCCCCAATTGGGGAGGGTTTGCCATAATTGCCACGCTTGGCAGGCGGGTTGGCGATCGCAGTATGGTGTTAAAATGCATAGAGAACGCTGCTGCCCATTCTCTAGTAAGTCCCTTAGTCGCCTTTTACGACACCCACGGGAGGAAATGGGGTGGTGTTATTCTTTACGTCCGGCATCACACGGTCAAGTCGGGTTATTTACACCATTTATAAATCAAGAAAGGCTGGACCGATTTCTATGATCTGGATTTGTCTGCGCCCCGAATAGCAGAATAACTATTAAAACATGCGAAAAATACATGAAAAAAAAAAAAAATGTGAAAATTCATTTTCTCATACATTTTGTACAGAACGGCTTTTTTATGATATCTCGAGAACGGGTTGGGGAACGGGGGAACAAGAAATTTCATGCAGACGAAGTCGCGGGCAGAAGCTAGTAATGCCATAAATAAATATTTGATGCGGCCGCGAATCATAATTATTTAGATAAATATAAAACTTGATACTGGCCTGCAAATTGCAAGAAAATTAAATTTCGTGGTTTTACCCTGACGCTTTCACCTTAAGGAATTCTCGGGAACAGCCTGCAGTCGGTTGATGCCAATAGGCCTCCGGTGTGTGTAAAGTGGGTGTTCCGCGTTTAAACTCCTCTGTCTATTACTTCTGCTATCTTGATATGATGTTATATATTGGGAAAATGAAACAATCATCTATCATAAAGTCTTATCTTAAAACAGATGCACATGGAGAATGGAAAATATGAATATTTTTCAAGAAGAGGTTTTTCATTTACTAAGAACTATGGAAGTACTTATGAATCTGGGTTGCTGACGCCTCATATGAAGAATTGCTTCTCGTCGGATGTTACCAGCTTCATTCTAGACGGCGAGATGATGGGCTGGCATAAACAGTACCAATGTTTTGGGTCTAAAGGTAAGTTTTGTTATTCATCCCGGACGATTTCATCCTGGTTCAGTGGTAATGGCCCCGGCTTACGAGTAAGTAATGGTCGTGGGTTCAAACCCAGGTAGGCACTTTACTTTGTGTATTTAATTTCATCACTACTGCTCTCAAAACGGTGAAGGAAAACATCGTGAGGAAACCGGCATGTCCTAGAACCTTAAATTCGAAGACATGTGACATTTATCAACCCGCACTGGTTCCGCGTGGTAAATGACAGTCCACTCCCTCCCGAAGAGAGGAGGCCTGTGACCCAGCAGCGGAAACAGTATAGACTATACCTAACGTCAAATAAATCTGAATTAAAGGTCATTGATCCGCATACATTTATTGAAATACCTACGTAATTCCGAAAACAGAAATAATGACATAAACTTGTCCCGAAACGACCTTTATCGTGATCCTTGACTTTTTCTAGGAATAAAAAACGATTCATAATGTATATTTTCGGGGTACCTACGCAGAGAAATTAAGGAAAGAGCAATGAACTTTATTTAAGATTTAAGTGGCGGTCACCATAATTATATTTACTTTACCTACTTATCGGTATGACAGCTATGCTAGCTGATGCTGAACTGAGCTGAACTATTACAAAGAGAAAGATTAGTTGTTAGGAATCGATGTCTAGTTTTTTTTCAAGCATATTTGAACATTATTCAATGATTTATTTATAATTCGCTTGCATTTCTGGAGGGAAGAGCTCGTGGCTAAGTAATAACCGCCGCACGGGTCGATCCATTAGGTTAAGCTACTCTTGCCGGGGTTGGCCCGTGGATGGGTGACCAACTTTACATACCGAGACTCCTCCGTGCCTCGGAAAGCACGTTAAGCCGTTGGTCCCGGATGTCATTCGTGGATCTTTGACAGTCGTTAGGGGTCGTCAGAAGCGCGAAAGTCTGACAACCAGTCTTACCAAGGGGTATCGTATTAACCAGTGACTGGGTTGTGGAGGTCAGATAGGCAGTCGCTCTAGTAAAATACTGGTATTCAGCTGAATCTGGTTAGACTGGAAGCCGATCCCATTATAGTTGGGAATTGGCTAGGCAGATTGTTTGCTTGCATTTCTGGGGGGCTCCCTACAATCCTTCTGTTTGTATCGAACGAAAAATTATGTGGGCCTAATTTTGTAAAGTTTTTATAAATTGATGAACAGTTAGAAAAGCTATACAGGAAAAGTTTTTAATCAGTGCGCAAATTTTGACAAAGTAAACTTAAACGTGTTGTATTATACACCTATTTCTTATTTTGATATGTCTTACTACAAAAAAAGAAGTTATCGTTAACGAAAGATGTTTATTTTGAAACTGGTATAATGGATACTCGTCGCGCAACGTGCCGGGCGGCGCGCGGCGCGGTCAGTGAAGCGGAACGCAGTCGTAGCTACCTATCAGCTGTGCGCTCGCCCATTGATATTATTACGAATAGATTGTATCCATATTTTGCTGATTTCAGCTGACCAAAAAAAAAGTATTGAACAAAGAATGGAAATGTGTCCTATTACTGATACTGACTACCGAAAAAAATTTGCGCACTGGTTAAAATCTTATCCTGTATATTTCAACTTTATTGAAATGAAATCGTTTATTCTGTAAGTAGGATATCGGAATCACTTTTACACGTCATGTTAAAAATAAGCTTCGAGTCGACATTTCCTATCTGACCATTCCTGAGAAGAAATGGCGAAACAAGCTCAAAGGGGACAAAGTCTCTTTTAAGTCCAGACATATACTTGGCTAGATCGTGTGAGGACAATGTAGGTCCGTATTTGAAATGGTCTATTGAGGAAAGAACCACACAAATTGAGTGGGCCTGTCCAGCCAGTGCGAGGATTTGTCAGTAATCGTGTAGCTCAACTCAGGACTTAAGGAGCTCAACGACTCGACGAAAAATACCAATTGTGTCGAGAGTGTTTTTTGAGATCCGTAGTCAATATTTATGGATTTCGATTATATAGTGTAACAGTCAAGTCTTATTACAGGAATGGCATTCGACGTAAAAAAGATAACAGAGAATTCAAAGTTTCGACCTTGTTTCTGTGCCTTTGACATCCTCTACTTCAACGGTAGAACTCTCGTGGGCCCTCCAGAGAAGGGGGGGCTGCCCCTTAGCGAAAGACTTCGTATATTAGATAAAGTATTCGTGAATACGCCCGGAGTTATACTACATAGTGAACGACAGATAGTGGCACAGAGGTAAGTAAATAATTACATTAAGGACCAGTTTCTCGAACGATAATTATCGCAAAATTAATGTGACAAATAATCAAGCGCGCGTTATCTGCTGTGATTGATTGAATGATTTATTGATCAACAGCCAACAGTAGCAGTTTAAGCAAGCTTGGCAATTTTACACATTAATTTTGCGATAATTATCGTTCGAGAAACTGGTCCTATATGTTATTGGTAAAATTATTCTATAGTGTATCTATTGTCCTTGCAATTCACAAGCGCAAGTTATGTAACTCTTATGTCATTGTAATAAGGTACAAAATTGCATTGATTCACGCGCGTTCGTGAAATGTAACCACTATAACTTGAAGACTACGTTAAGCCTTTGCGTATAACTGTTACATTTCTGGGACATGGCCTTTGCGTATAACTGTTGCATTTCTAGGACATGCTGGCCTTCCGAGAGTTTTTCGCTTTCATATGCTCTCTGAACTATTAATGCTTGCTATTCACTTACACTGAAATATGTTATAGATTTCTTACTAGCTAAAAAAGTATAAAATAACTTGTAACTTTTATTAATATTTCTGTAACGGTTTCACAAAGGTCGATTTATCCTGAAATACTGGAGGCTTTGAACAAGGCCATCGAGGATCAAGACGAAGGAATAGTGGTCAAAGATGTGGAGTCCTACTACATTCCCAACCGGCGCAACGCTGGATGGTACAAAATTAAGCCTGAGGTAATATAGCACTAAGCAATTGTCCGATCGTTATTAATTATGTATTTAGTTTAAGCCTGTGTTGTCCCACTGCGGGGCAAAGGGAAGACCCACTCCTCTCTATCTTGCTAGTCTTATACAATGTGTTAATCGATATAGGAAAATTAAATTGCCCTGGCCAATCATTTAAGTCCGATCGAGTTGTTGAAGTAGCACCTCTCAAATGTCGACTCAATCATTGAGTGCTACAAGAATATTTTGCTTGCAACTATTGGCAGGGCGTTGTTGGTGAAAATTTGTAATACTGGCAAGGAAATTGTATTGACAAAACAAGATAGCGGCTTAAGTTCCGATTTTGGCCACGCGCCGAAAGAATCTTGTAGTTTTGAACAATACAAGAAATAAAAAAAAAATTGGCCGTCACGGGACTTCCGGCAGATGTGACGAAACATCTATGTTAATATTAGAATTCACAATGAATAAAAACCTATAATGAAATATGGAGTAAAATAAAGAAAAACGAAATATAGAGTACAATAACAGAGCCAGCCATCTAATAAGTCTATTGCCTCTTGTAGCTTTCTTGAGGTTCCTATTTGTTGCTAGCTATAATGGCGGTAAAAAGAGCAATTGTAACATTTGGAATTTGTTGTGTATCTGCTGTTAAGATAGGGTAGAGAACGGGGCCCAGAACAGACTCTTGTGGAACTCCTACTCTTATTTTATGAAACTCAGAGTAGTTATCCTCTTCTCTTAATTGAAATAGGTGATCTGTAAGGTAGGACTCGAGAATTCTATAGTAACTGTGAGGTAAGTATGTTTTAATTTTGAAGAGTAGGCCCTCATACCATACACGGTCAAATGCCTTTTGCATAACTAAGAATGCAGACTGATGTGCGTAATATTCTCCTAGCTCAAGTGTATAAATAGTACAAAAGAAGTGATTTTGGCAATGGTTATTTCATTTTAGTACACGGACGGTACTATGAGCGACCTCGACCTGGTGATCATCGGCGCTGACGAGGCCGCGAAAAAGAGACAAGGACGCGCTAAAAGCTTCCTCGTAGCGTGCGCAGACGCCGTGACTCCAGGTGTGTGTAGAACTGTAAACCTTATCAACAACGATCCAAATACAAGATCAAATTAAATTAGCTGGCGAAACTCCGCAGACGTGATGGGTATCCATCTTAGAACGATAAAACAAAACAAAAAACTATTTGTTGATATTTTTCTTGTCTTTTTCATTTTTCGTATTGTTTCAAGTTTCTACAACCTTCTGCGGTCGATGAACCCATTTTTTTTATCAAGTTTATGTTTAGAAATCGGTAGGTATCCATCACAACTGTAGAGTTTCGTTAGCTAATTTAGTTTGACTCTGTATACGTGACTGAAAATAAATTGTTGCAGTTGCTTCTCAAAATCATAACTTATTTACAATATTTGTACTAAGAGCATTGGAGCAAGAACAGTTTCACTGCCAAAGAAATATTACCAGTTTATATATCAACGTTTGCAACGTTGAAATATTATTTGTCGGCACGGTTGGCGCAGTGGTTAAGCGATTGAATGCTGCGCTGCGGGTCGCGGGTTCGATTCCCGCACGGAACAAATATTTGTATGACCTACAAGTAGTTGTTCCGGGTCTGGCTGTTTGTATATGTGAGTTTAAATGTTTGTAAACGCACCCACAATACAGGAGAAATTCCTAGTCTGGTGCAACGTTGAAAAAAAAAAATTACCAGCACAAAAATATTTATGAATTCGTACTCGGTTTGCGCCAGCCCCTATGCAATATATGGGTAATTTTGTAATACTGAATACATAACTAAATTATATTTGTAATAAATACTATAATTATATTTGTAACTAGCTTCTGCCCGCGACTTCGTTCGCGTGGAAGTCGTAACACGACACAATATACGAAAATACCAGCCACATTTTAATAAAACTTCCTTGAATACTACGTTTGTAGTTTTGGTCACAGTCAAAATATACAGAGAGTCAGGACTGGTGACGCGAGAGCAAGCGACGTACAGTTCCATGTTCTATGGTAAAGGGTTTGGTTTCCGCACTTAGTCCTTCAGGTCGACCATTGTACATGGGCCATGGCGGCCATCAGTGGTTATTCCAATCAGCCCACCTCTCTCTAGAAGATAATTACGTCTCCCGGTCTGTTTAGAACATCTGTGAAAGATCTGGGTGCCCCGAGGATTTCTGTTCTAATCTGGATGATGCCTGTGCATTCAAAGAGCACATGCGTGACGTTTTCCTCAGCCTCCATGCAAGCCCTGCACAGAGGATTGTCCGATATTGTGTGGAAGTGTTGGTTTAGCGAGCAGTGTCCCGTGATGGTCCCCGTCACCAGGCGCGGGCCGGTCCTGTCCAGGAGTAATAACCGCCTGGTTAGCCTACCATCTAAGAATGGCATAGCCTCCCTGAACTGTCTGCAGGTCGGTGTCGAGGTCCACCAGCTCTTTTATAGTGAATTATTGAAGGCCTGTGTTCCTGGATATACACTAATGGCACAACACTGATACCTCCATTGAATGTTTTTCATTGTCATTCTTACAGATTATTCCTGGCGAACAGCTATCACTAATATAATATAACAATACATTGTAATTGTTAACACTCGGGAAGTCAAGTATAAGTCCCCTCTTTGAGGAGTGGCTAGAGAGGCGCCTCGGCATCCTCACCTTCCGCCTGACGCAGGTCCTCACGGGACACGGTTGTTTAGGATAAGGCGGGAGGAAACGTCCGGGTGTTTTCACTGTGTGGATCGCCCGGAGGACACGGTAGAGCATACGGTGGAGGCCTGCCCGGCTTGGGTAGAGCACCGCCGTGTCCTCACGGAGACGATCGGTGGCGACGATCTCTCGCGTCCGGTCCTGGGGGTCTACTCCCTAAGTCCGTCAACGAAGTAACGGGCCCGACCGTTAGTAGTCCGACACGTCGGACTGAACCCTACTCCCTAGTAATTTCGGATTCATCAGTTTCCAACGGAATCGTAGACAATACTCGTGAACGAAAGACGCATGGCGATTGATGACAATAGAGTTGTGCTATTTTACCGGTCGATTACCGGTTTAATTATTTTGTGGTTTTCAAGCTAAATAAACAAAAATTAATATTTTTTCCTTAGAAAATGACTACATTTTTAACAATATACTTTTTATTATAAAGATTAGAATTATTTTTGACATTTTTGTCCGGAAACCGGCATTATCCTGTTGATACCTTTGCCTTTTTCCTTTTTGAAATTTTGACGGAAATTTTCAAATTAATTCAACGATACTAGCCGGGAAGTTTAAAAAAAAAAATATACTAACATGTTGAATTTTAGGAGTTTGGGGTATCTAAAAGGGGGTCGAAATTTTCATTATTTTTGCGATAGGACGCACCATTTTCGAGATATAAGCAAAAGAAAAGAAAAAAATATATACAGTAACAGTACTGATTTTGTACCAGTAGTCGAGATGTTGGTGTGAAGTTTAGTTCATGACAACTAATTGATTTTATTCTACATCTTTTTAATTGCGATTAATAATAGTCAGATTCAGAATAGCAAAGTTGCCAAATAGCTTAAGATAAGTCAGTAACGTCGGGAATACTCGCCAACCTAAATTCTTGCCGTAAATATTGTCGACGTTGCCTCCGCTCTTTCTATATAGCTTCGTCAAGCAATAAAAAAGCAGCCATACTTTGGAATTCCTTACTTTGTCTCTCAATAGTGTAAACAATTATAATCGTTCGTCAACAGAACGATAACTATTTTGATGTCGTATCAACTGACATAAGGATCCGTCAAAACAAGCGTCAAGTTCAACTTTTCGGACGGGCAAAAACGCATCGGGAGTAGGGACAGATGTCAAATCGTGTTGTCATTCATTCTTCGTCGGGCCCCGAACGAATCGTCCGTCCGTTGGTGATAGGGAGTAGGAAACGCCCGAAACGAAGGCCGAAACGACGGACTTCGTGCTTAGGGAGTAGACCCCCTGGTCCAGGCCAAAGTACGGAGCGAGAGTGCATGGGAGGCCGTCACCTACTTCTGCGAAGCAGTAATGCGCGCGAAGGAGGAGGCGGAACGCGTGAGGGAGAGAGGTGGGAATAGTATTTTTTTTTGTCAAAAGTCTAAAACAATGCGGCCTAAAAAAATGTTTGAGAATGTGCAAATAGCGCTCTTTCATACGAAACCGCACATTTCCTAGTAGCCTGACTTCGAGCGATAGCTTTAGTAGTTCTTGAGATATCCAGCTTAGACAGACAGACGGACAGACAGACTGAGTTGCACCATAAGGGTTCCTTTTTACCATTTTGGTACGGAACCCTAAAAAGAAGCACAAAAAATATCAATTCTTTGAAATCGACCTTCGATCTTTTAAGTTGACTGAAATAGCGTAATATGTCATAATTGACTGCTTAGACCCATAAGGTAAGATAATCATTTAAAATATTAGATCTGTAACTATCTGCTCTATTCGTTTCCTATTCAACCCAGCGAAGTAGTATTGGAATAATTCGACTGTTGTCATCTCAGTATCATTCCTACGAACTGTATGGGAAAAGTTTTTTTTCGATTTCTGACTTTTCTAGTACTCAAACCTTAGTTGGTCCTATAAAGTTTTTTGATCCTCGTAAGAAACAGGATCGATTGGCATCAAAAAACTTTTTTTGTGAAAATTGGCCATTTTCTTGCTGACTGTACATTTTTTCAAAATCTGTGAATGCAGATAAATTTTTTTCTAAAAGTTAAGGATAGTCTCTTAAGACCATTTTCTTGTAGCGACTTCGGTTAAGGTATCTGCCCATAAGGACCCATCTCAAAACATAATGCAATACTGCTCATCCCCCATAGTAAATAGCGTAATAATGTATACGTAGTAATTTGACCAGAACTATAGGGAATATCTATACAAAATTTGAACAAAATCTGTCCGGTAGTTTTTGCGTTTAGCTGGAACATACATTCAGACAAACAGACAGACCGACAAACAGACAAACAGACAAAAATTCTAAAAACTATATTTTCGGCATCAGAATCGTTCCCAGACCTCGTGGCAATTACTTTTTTCAAAAATATTCAATGTATAGTTTTGACTTCGCTACGATTTTATTATATGTATAGATAAATAACTTAAACATGCTACGTTTCTGAACATCTCCTTAATAAAAATTCATTAAGTCACTGACAGACAACGCACAACCTAAGCTGCTGGGTCTAGAAACATGAAATTTTTTAAAATCCCGCCCCATAATTAACGAACCTATTTAACCGTTTTAGGAGATGGATTTTTGAAAATCCATCGATTAAATAGGGGATGTTTGATGTTTGTTGAATGGAAATTTGTTATTTTTGTCGATGGGAAATCCCATGATGCGCACGACTTGTCTTCCATTACATAAAAATCTTAAATTCATTCACTGACATTCTGTTCATAATAAAACATTAATAATGTCACTGAGTTCTGAATTATTGGAGTTATTCGTTAGTTTCAATCGTAACACACCCTCAGCCTTCAGTTTATAAGGACCTACCTGGAAGTACCCTATAAGTGTTGTACCTTTGTGTCAGGTAAAATGCCGGAGCGCTGGGTGTCAGTAGGGCGCGTGTCGACGGGCCTCACGTTTGACGAGCGAGAGAGCCTGTGCGCCGCCCTCGAGCGACACTGGACTCCGTACAAACAGACGCCTGCGCCACCACACTTGTGCTTTAACAAGGAGAAACCAGACTTCTGGATCCCGCCTGAACACTCTGTGGTTTTAACGGTAAAGTCCTAATGTTTCTTATACCATTTTAACAGTAAAGTCCCAAAGTTTCTTATACCATTTTAACGGTAAAGTCCTAACGTTTCTTATACTGATTTAACGGTAGGCCTATTGTTTCTTATACTGATTTAACGGTAGTCCTATTGTTTCTTATACCATTTTAACGGTAAAGTCCTAACATTTCTTATACAATTTTAACGGTAAAGTCCTAACGTTTCTTATACAGATTTAACGGTAAAGTCCTATTGTTTCTTATACCATTTTAATGGTAAAGTCCTAATGTTTCTTATACCATTTTAACGGTAATGTCCTAATGTTTATTTACCGATTTAAAGGTAAAGTCCTATTGTTTCTTATACCATTTTAACGGTAGTCCTAATGTTTCTTATACCATGTTAACGGTAAAGTCCTAATGCGTCTTATACCATTCAAACCATCGTTGAATACTATTGAAATGGTTTTAACATTGTCTAGAGTTGACTGCCTCGTTGGTCTAATGGTCGTAACGTAAGCGAGGCTGCTGCTGATCCTGGGTTCAATTTTAGGGTCGGAAAAAGTGTTGCTAGATTTGTGTCCGAATGATGGCAACGGACTTGCCTCAAATACATAGGACTTAAAAATATGAGAAATGTGGGCATACTATAGGTATATCTCTACCTACTCCTTCGCGGTTATGGTTAAGTTATAGTTTTCACATCTGTATCGTACAGGTTCGTGCATCGGAGTTGATTCGTAGCTCAGCCTTCGGCGCGGGCTACACGCTGCGGTTTCCACGCGTCACGAAGGTACGAGACGATAAACCGATTCAGGACGTCATGACCCTGCAGGAGTTTGAACAACTTTGCGCCGTAAGTACCTTCGTATTACCTGCATTACCTGCAATAAACGAAGGACCAACTGTTTTCCCATTGATTTTTATTTTCGAACTGGCTGTTGCCCGCGGCTTCGTCCGCGTGGCTTTATCTAAAATAAAAGTTACTCCTTATAACACCAGCACCATCTGCCAGTGAAAGTCCCGTCGAAATTGGTCTAGCCGTTTTGGAGATTAGCCGGAACAAACAGACAGCCAGACTGACAAAAAAAATATAATTAGATTTTTGTTATATATTCCGTATAAGTATATACGGAATATATAACAAAAATCTAATATATGCATTTAGTAAAAAGCTCTTATTTTGACATTACACATAGACACTTCAATTTTATTTATTTCTATAGTTAAAGACTAATTAAATCCATACTAATATTATAAATGTGTAAGTAACTCTGTCTGTCTGTCTGTCTGTATGTTACGTTTCCACGCCTAAACCGCTGAACCGATCGTCATGAAATTTGGCAGAGATATAGCCTGGGATATGGAGAAGGACATAGGCTACTTTTTTACGCGATAACCGACATCCACGCGGGCGGAGCCGCGGGCAAAAGCTAGTGTTTTATATATCTATCTTTTTGAACAGAACAAAGGCCCAGTAGTGAAGTTGAGTACCAACCAAATAAATGGCGATCAAATAATGGAAGTGAAACCACGAGCGAAGCGAAAGACTCAAGCGCCGCAGGTCGCAGAACAGTTCCAGATCACTTCAAGTGGCGACGTCGAGGTGACCTCGAAGGCTCTGCTTGGAAGGAAACTGTACATACTGTCCGAAGATGACGATTGCAAGAGACCGGAACTCAGCAAGATTATCGAGTCGCACGGAGGAAAGGTGGTGGCTAATATTGGTAAGTTAAATACTTAAGGGGGAAGCGCTAAGGTAGCCCGCGAATTTCAGTTTTTCCTACGACTTTTGCAATTTGCAGCTCATTGTCTGGGTGTATGTTGATTAAAGTATGATTTGCGACCGTAAAGTATATGTATTTATAGAATTATATAATTATTACTAGCTTTTGCCCGCGGCTCCGCTCGCGTAGATGTCGGTTATCGCGTAAAGCCTATGTCCGTCTCCATACCCCAGGCTATATCTCTGCCAAATTTCATGACGATCGGTTCAGCGGTTTAGGCGTGAAAACGTAACATACAGACAGACAGACAGACAGAGTTACTTTCACATTTATAATATTAGTAAGGATTTGTATGGATGGTACGGAACCCTTCGTGCGCGAGTCCGACTCGCACTTGGCCGGTTTTTTGTTTTATGAACGCGCTAATCTCTGGAACTGCGAGTTGGATTTGAAAAAATCTTTTTGCATTTTACAGCCCAATTCTTGAGGAAGAATAACATTCCTATTAACTAGGACACAATTTTTTTTAAATGAAAGTTTATGCGAAAATGAAGTAAAATCACGGGCAGGCAATGTGTTGCGACGAGGTGGGCTCGGGGGAACAAGAAATTTAACGCGGACGAAGTCGCGGGCAGAAGCTAGTTTTATAAATAAATATGTAATACGGCCGCGAATCATATTTAGGGGCCGTTCAAGTATTACGTAAGCACTATGGAGGGGCGGGGTGGTCTTTGTTTTGCTTATTTTGGATGACATGGGGGGTAGGGGAGTCTAGATGATGATTACGTCATCGGTAGTTATTTACTTTTTTACACGAATGGCAACCCTCACATTGTCTTTGCTTGAAAACGAAACGAGAAGATCCATAAAAAAGTAAACACGCACACTGATAGGAAAGTTAGACCTGTAAGAGTCGCTGCTCGTCGTGCTAATGAACTGATGTGCATTATTCAAAAAAACTGCATAGAAACTTGGGCCTGACGTTACAGGGCTGCAATTTGGCCATAAATTAGAGCATTTAGGAAGGTTTCACGAGCCCAATTTTCACGACTCCCAGCAATGACCAAATTGGTAAAATCAGACAATGTTTACATTTTAGGTTATTTTTATATTTCGAGTTATTTCATTAACCTTTTCACCGCCACGGACTATAATAGAAGTTCCAGATTTTCGTGCCACCAGCGCCACGACTTCATATAAAGTTCTTCATTTTAACTATCTTATAAAAATAAATTTACTTTATTTTAAGGTTTTGTTTTCTTTTATTATTTAATAAAGCTCTGTTTAATACCCTATTTTTAATTTTTCTACACAAAATAAGTCCTTATTTGTCTTAAAATCGGCAAAAACCAAAAACTCCGAATGTGTTCATGTCCCCAGAACGCCAAGAACTACATATCAAGTCGGCTAGTGATGGGACGCGGAAGTTATCACTGTTTGATTTCGTCCGTTGAAATATTTATAAATATTACTATCGAAAACAATTTGAGGTCAGTAAAATATGAACATAGTCGACTACTTTATAACAAAGGCAAAATAGATGAATAAGATCTTCAGTTGGGTGCCGACCCGGAATTAAATCGTTGTTGTTATTGTTTAGCAATCCTCGTCGATCATTATATTCCCATCTCTACAAAACAGTTGGTTGTCAGTGCCCCGAGCGCCACGGACTTCTATATTAGTCGTTCTGTGGCGTCATAAGCGTAAGGCTGTCAAGGTCACTTTGGCATAGTGCAGGAATGAACGGGTGAGCGCGCACGCATCTTTTTTCCGACTTCGTTTGTAATAGATTACAAAATGTGACGCTATTCAATTTTATAATATATGGGATGATCCGTGGGAATGCTACATGATCATATTTATGTACTTGTGTATTTATTTTTATTTGTTATCTTTTTAATATTTTTATTGGTATAATTATCTCCTCTTAAATAGAGCACCTGCCATCTTATCTCTTCACTACCCTTGGTTGACTGGTAGAGAATGCCTATGGCATTAAGTCCGCTTTTGTACCATGTGTGTGAGAAGTTAAAATAAATAAATAATAATGCTCGGTACGACCTGGCGCGGTCTTTCAGTTATCGGGTCGTGGGACCGCGGCTTAAAAATGCCCTGCCTGACGGGTAAACGTTACACTACCGTTATATGAGTAAATAAAAGGACAGAGACAAAGCTTTATAAAACAGTGCTGTGATAGCTTAGGAATACTGCTACAAGTGTGTTATAATTAAAATACATACTTTCCATTTCGAAAAAACAGTGAAAAATTGTATTTACATTTAAAAAAAAAAACGGAATAAACAAAAATAGAAGCAAGAAAGACCTTAAACGACATCCCTAACAATAATTGAATTTACCGAGCTCTGAGCGCCAAGGACTTGAAATGAAGTCGACGGAAGGTGTCATGAAACAAATAGAGATGTACCACATTTCTTATAGCTCTAATTGAGTTAAGCATTTGTTTCCTTAATACTTATAATTTATACTAGTTTTTCTTACTAATGATAATGTGAAATGAAACAAAAATGGAAATATTAAATCAGTTTTTATTTATATCCGTAAAATTATAAATAAAACTTATCTTAGGGTCAATTTATACTAGCGCAGAGTCGAAGCGCAGCGAAGCGTCAGTCTAAAGGATAACACAGCAAATTCACCCTTATCTCTACAACGTAACGCGCGCGCACCAATCAGCGTTTTTTGCGCTCCGACGCGCGAATTCTGTCGAATGCGCGCGTCTTTTTTCTATATTAAATGAAATATGTGTATTATGTTGTGGAGGTAAGGGTGAATTTGCTATGTTAAGTTTCAGATTGACGCTTCGACTCTGCTCTAGTATGAATTGACCCTTAACGCGTATAAATCTCATTCATCGATATGATGATACCCTCATCACTACTGTTTACTATATATTTCGTTATACATTTATAGCTTGGCGCTGGCGAGGCATCGCGTTCTGTGTACGTGGGCGGTGAAAAGGTTAAAATATATCTTTTTGAGGCTTTCTGGTACGCACACGCGATATGCTGCAGCTGTAGCGCCTGCAGCCTATTACGATGACGTTTTAGGTAGGTATATAAAAAGCGCTTAGGGGATGACATTTACCTTTACCGAAAACCTCGGCTGAAAACTATGTTTATAAGACACTACTGTCGTTTGCATTTGCTAATATTGTATTTACTAGGTGATTCTATGCAATCTCAGATTATAGTAATCTGAGATTGCAATAATATATTAAATAATAAAAAAACACAATTGTGATAAATTGTTTTATTAGTCACCTTCTTCATTAGGATTATCATAATATTTAAAAAAAAAAAATGGTCTTCCATAGACTCACATTTTCGAAATCCAAAAATTACATTCAGACTCTTTTAATGAAAACATATCTTGAATTTGATATGCACTAAATGTGTTAACAATATTATCACTAATATCATTGAGAAAGTCCCATGATGTGCATGTTAAATGGATATCACAAAGGCAATTATTTGGATGTACATAATAGTTATACATTTTAAGTAACTGTTTTCGCATTGTAATTGTTATTCGGTTTCTTTCATGTCTCTGACATCCTTCCACAAAACATCTTCTTTCAGTTTCAACAGCTCTATAATAATCAGGTAAAACAATAAGCGTTCCAACAGTTGATGTCCTTGGTGCAGAATACGTTTCTTGCCTTGCTGAAAGTTCTTCTAAATGAGGAACATCCTGACTATTTGGTTAATTGACAGCTGATGAAGATGCACTAGATGTTGAGGGGCCTGAATGGACCCAACAAGAGTGACAGACAACACTTGAAGCACCCACCTGAAAATAATAATTTATCTACATTAAAGGATGCCTTTACACAGAGACGCGTGATGTGTTATTGACCACTTTGAAAATGACAAATCTAAAGAAATCCTGCGAATGAGGATTTCTTTGCTTTAGCTTGACCACTGTTATCAAACAATCTTTCTAATTCACTTAAATATTTTAACATACCAAATAACATTTTTTAATGCCATTGATAGCAAAACGAAACTAAACAATGTTATTAACCGTTTGAGGCGCGACCCATTCCTGTTCAATTGAAAGAATCATTTCATCTTCCAATCTTCGCCTTCCTATTGTATTGCAGCGATCCGTTGCTATTCCGCAATTAATGCACAGGCTCATGATGTCGAACCAGTCGAAGATAAACAGATCCAGTTTTCCAGCAAAAGTCAGCAGGGGTGGCAGGGTACGGTGTCAAATGTTCAAGCGAGGGACAGTCAGAAGGCAATCAATTTCTGAGTCTAGTATTCGAGCATAGGTCTTATGAAATAATAAATCGAAGAGAAATTCGGAAAAACACTTACACTTGCGCAACAATAGGTACGAAAAGCAAATGACATTATTGACATGACATTACAACCATGACAATTGACAGACGTTGACATTGACATTTGCCGTTTACCAGTGGAATCCGTGATGCAATCGAGTTTATCGATTATTTATTTCTCTTAATGATTTTTTAATGGTGCTTTCGTTAAAAATGAATTAGATTCCAGATTTTTTATTTTACAATGATTTGAATACCTAAAAGAACAATTATACTAAAACAATGGAGTATTATTTAATTATTTAAGAGTATCGATTTCCACTAAATCGATTATGTTCCTAGGTTACGCTCTATTGATATAATGCCAGCGTTTGTGAAGTTAGTGATATATAATGAAATAAGTGTTGTAACGGTTTATAAAGGTTGTTTAAAACAAAAAATAGAAATTACTTAATTTCTACACTTGGCCATTGTTATTGAGTCTAGGATTTAAATGGGTTGATTAAGCAAAATAGACGAATTTTTTGGTACATATCTGATTCGTGTAACGGTTAGGCCCAGAAACGGGTTTCTCCTTTAGAGCACCATGATGTTGAATGGCTCGATGAAAACGACGTAGACATTCCAAAATCGGATGAAAGTGAGCAGACTCACAACACTGAGCAGCAATCCAAGCAATCCAATGTCATCGAAAACTTAGAATCATGGATTCGGGTTTCATGGACTGAAGACTGTTAATTTGAATTTAATATGTGTATCAAAAATTTTCAATTAGTTTGCTATGTTCGTAAGATTATAATATTTTTGTCCCTTACTCTATGTTGAATACTGTATCAGTAAAATCTAATCTCTATCCTAAATCTATTTTCTTATTTTTTAAATTATAATTATAATATTATAATTATTTGAAAAATGTTTACGTAAGCATGGGGGGGAGGGGGTAAGAGCTTTGATTACTTTTGCTGACAAGGGGGATGGAGGGGTAAATAATTGTAATAAATCTGCTTACGTAATATTTGAACAGCCCCTTAGATCAACATACAACCTGATAATGACCTGAAAATCGCAGAAAACGTAAGAAAATTTGAATTTCGCGAACTATCCTGACGCTTTCGCCTTAAATCAGTCTAAAGTAGAATAGTTAGTAGATATGCGATCAATGTATGGTATCAACAAGCAAGTTAAAGACTTAAAGGAGGAGCCAAGCGTCACAGGAGGGAACTTCGTGATGCCTAGAGACTTTAATTTAGGTATTAAGTTTTGTTTACATTTTTTGTTTTTTGCTTGAGTACCTATAGTTTTCATTGTATTTGCTGGTATATAGGCGTGTGCTAGCTGAAATATGGTAAATAATTTAATTTATTATTCGGTGTCTCGTAATGTTAATTAATTTGCATACCTACTATTGTATCGAATCAAGTTTTTCTAACTAAACAGACAGCTTTGGAGTTTGTTACGCCACTTCTTCTCCCAAGCTAAAGCACTAGGAAGTGGTGACGGGCGGGCGTTTTGGGGGACTGTCGTATGTAATTTTGACGTTCGAAAAGTGCTGATTCTCAGCGTAATTTGAATAAATGATTTTTTATTTTGAGTTGATTTTAACATCCAAGGTATCACGAAGCCCGCCACTCATCGTCTGGGTCGCAGAGGCGGCGTGAAACGTATCTCCGGTCTGATCTACGAAGAGACTCGCAGTGTCGATGTGCACTGTGAAAACATTACAGCAAGTCGACATGTTGGAAGCTTTATCCACTTTGAAGCGAAGCGATTGCTCCATAATTATTTTCTTTAATTTTTTGCAACATTTCGACTCTAGATCGCAGTGAAACTAGGCCTGACTAATGTCGTTATGTTACAGACGTAGGCCACAGGTTATTCAGACTGTCCTGACTGAGCAATGCGGAATTTGTAGTATAGTACAGAGACAGTGCACGTGTAGGCAGATAGGCTAAAATTTATCTAGATAAAATTAAAATACTACAAATACGGCTTCTAAAAATGTTAGTGAGCAAAAAAACTAAACAAAGCTTGAACAAGGAATATGAAAAATTATTTAAGAAGTGCAATATATTATCAGTTGACATGAAAGTAATAAAAATGACAACGATTCTTGAAAAACATAATATTAACAAACACAAAAAGAAAAAGTATGTAACTACCCAATCCGACTTGCAAAGAAAAAGAAACTACGTGCCTAATGTAAATAACACTAGTTTACAAAGTAAAATAAAAGTCATGTCCTTTCAATGAATTCCATATCGATGTATTTAGTAGTAATAACTAAACGCAAACATATATTTGTTTTATTTCTATCACGTCTATAAATCAAGTTCTTATAACATCTTATTTTCAAACTACTCCTAAGTTGGTTTCGATTTTATTTTAAAATGTTGATGCTGTGCAGTGTTCAGTTAAATAAATACTTGTTTTAAAAATGTCAAAAAGGTTGTGTAAAGTACATTCTGATCGTTTTTGTTATGTTTGTGGTGAATTTATAATATCTAAAAAAGGATATCCCATAACGGAATCACTTAAAGATGCATATTTCGGTTATTTCAAAATTTCGGTCTGTCATCAGGACAAAACATGGGCTCCTCACGTATTTTGTGAAAGATGCAGAAAAACTCTAAGCTCTTGGGCTGCTCTTGGACAAGTCAGCGATGAACATGGAGAGCGTTTTCATCAGGATTTGAAATTTTTTGAGCAAAATTATCATGGATACAGGGACCAGGCCATGTTAGGTGATTATTGCTGGTCTGTTATTAGAGATACAGACACGAATAAATACAAGAAAAAAGCTTAGACAATTCACTTTAAATTTTTTGTTTGATATTTTTGTAAGCATAATTTTTTGTAAAAAATTATCAAAAATAATTAATATTTTGGAAACATGACGTGTTAGATTTTTTAATAATTTTTCTGAAACTCAGTGCACCTCGATTGTTAAGAAAAAAAACGTTTCATTCAAAGGACAAAAACTTTGTAAATTAGTGTAATTATTATGGTAAGCGTACAAGACGATGGATTACACCTAAATTCATTAATAAATTACCTGAGGGAATAATCGATCGTGTTTAAAGTAAAAACCACCTAAAAACTGTCCTAAGGCAATATTACCTGTCGATGTGTCCATAGTTGCTGCGGTCGATCGGCGGTCTCGGATGACTGATGTTGTGGGTCCTAATCCTAAGTTTGTTTACATTTTACATTATGGAATGGTCTCATTGCGTTAGTTGCCTGATACATCTGAGTGTAGTAGCTGTGGTTGTGTGGGTAACTACTCTGTATTCACATCGGAGTACCTACTGCCGACAAATTGCTTTGCAGTTTGGCAGATGTTGAGTAAGAACAAACTGTAACTTATTGGATTAAATAAACAAATTAAAAAAAAGATAGAAAGTCATATCAATTTCCGTAAGGAAGGTTAGGTCAGTCTTCTGCTCGATAAACGCCTCTCCTATTGTACGCCTCCGTTTTCCATTCAGTATCTGCTAGGGAGTTTGTTGCGCCAATTCTTCCCAGCTAAAGCACTAGGAAGTGGTGAAGGGCGGGCGTTCTGGTGGACTCTCTTAAGTAATTTTGGCGTTCGAAAAGTGCTGATTCTCAGCCTAGTTTGAATAGATAATTTAGATTTATCAGCTAAACCCCGAAGATCACTGCTACCTAGCCTGAAGGTGTGAGAAAGTACTTAAACTTGACGAAAGTTATCTCGTCGAAAGGTTCGGACACGTGGTGCAGCGTAGCTGGCAAGCTCACAAGCCGCGTCCGCGCAGTGCTGGCAGCGAACAGCACTGACGTCATCAGCACGTCGTGGCTGCGCGCGCTGCCGCCCGCGCGCGCGCCCGCGGACCTCGCGCCGCTGCACATGCTGGCCCTGGCGCCTGCCACGCGGCTGGCGCTCGCCAGGAACTACGACGCCTTTGGAGACAGTTACACTGAGCCCATTGATGAGGATACCTTGAGAAAGTTATTCGAGAAAATGAAGGCGGATGTAAGTGTTTCCTCGTTTTTGACTGTAGCTAGCATTATTTATTCTTTTTGCTAACATTTAACTTACAATCGAGCCTAACGAGATTTGACCTTTGCTACCGAACAAAAATGTCCAGTTTTTAAAAAGGTTCGAAAAGTTATCCGAATTTTCCTCACTAGCTGCTGCCCACGACTTCGCCCGCGTGGCTTTTTCTTTAATGAAAGTTACTCCTTATAACATCAGCTATCTGCCAGTGAAAGTCCCGTTAAAATCGGTCCACCCGTTTCGGAGATTAGCCGGAACAAACAGAACGACAGATAAGAAAAAAAATTGTATTGTTGTTATTTCAATCGTATATACTTTCATATGCATTTAGTAAAAAGCTGTTATTTTGACATTACAAACCGTCGCCTTAGAGTGAAAACCTTGGGAATGCAATTTTGGTAATTTTTAGTTTATTACAGTTTTTGAAACAAAACCTCGCAACGCACTTCCTAAGTTTCACACAAAAAAGTTTTGCAACCTGTAACGCCATCTATGACGAGTTTGAATATTGCACACTAAAAAACACATATTTGAAAAAGCTGTGGTAATAAAATTTTACAGGGCGCAGTTTTTTCTTCCTCTTTTAAAGCTGCCTTTTTTGCATAAACTAGGTTTTCACTCTAAGGAGCCGAAACAGACACTTAAATTTAATTTATTTGTATATTATTATTATTATTATTTGTAAGACACACTAGCAGCTAATTAGCTGATGCGTGTGTTTCAAATAGCTTGGAGATATTTAATCTGTCCAATCGATTCTTGAAGCAGTTTAGTGTGGGAGCCGTCACAACATTTTCCGGGAGCTTATTCCATGCAACTAACTAACTTAACATTTAACTCGGTTAGGCAAGAATTTCTTCAAAGGCATTTTCTTTGACGAACTTTCCCACAGTTTTAGAGTTTTAGGGAATGTGTGTGTGTTTAACCTTGGTTGTCTTTGCAGCCGAGTCCCATTACTTTCGTCGCCAAAGAAGCTCTTGACATTGACTTCCTCTAGAATACAATAAAAGATATATATCATTCAAAACAGGTGCAAATTTATCTCACGAAGCAAGAGATGTTGGACTTGGACAAGGAAATCTTCGGTGAAAACAACCCACACTCGTTCCTGCGACCATGCTGTGTTCACATACCGGACCAGGAGAGTATAGCCGCTATACTAGCTCGCATGTACGGGGCCACTGTACTCGACAGTGCCATTAACTGCACTCACGTTGTAGTGCCCAACAAAACAGAAAAGACTGAAATTGATCATCTTAGGGTGACATCCAAGGCGTTGATAGTTAGTGAAGATTGGCTAGATGCCTGCTTTACTCAAAAAGAATTAGTTCCGGAAACAAAATTTATGATGTGACGCGAGCTACACAATACAACGATGTCTATACAATTTACCTCTAAAAGCGTAGTTTACTTTATTAGGCTACCTCATAAGGTAGCCAAGATAGAGTAGTTAAATCGCTAGTTATTAGGTTTATATAAGTTATGCTAACTTATCATACTATTTTTATAATTTACCATAAATATGCCTTCCAACTAATGTGTACTAACGCTAACGTGATAAAATACTAGATAAATTAAGGAGCAATGAAATTTATATTACATTATTGTTAAACGTGTAAAGCACCGTTATTAATAAAAATAATATATTGTACATATGTTACCTATACTTGAGGTATCTAACATTTTTTTTACATAATTTTTATTAAAAATATGCTTTCTTTCGTCTTCTATTGCTATGATTTCACTATGAATTGACAATAATGTTCTGCTTTTTTTTTTGTATACCTACATGAAATAAAAATAAAATAAAAAATGTATTAATATAAAATATGGTTTTAACTTCTCTTGTCATATCGATGACGATTCTACATCACTTTTGCATCTCAACAAGCGATAAGCTCTCCTGTACCTACCTAGATAAATCATTCCGCGTCTGTGCCAAGTGCACTGGGCCTCAAGTCTGCTATTACAATAGTGTCAGAATGGTCTCGCCATTGTGAGTATTTGACAGTGTTTGTATGGCAAATCTTTCAAAAACTCACAATGAAGAGACCATTCTGACACTATTGTAATAGCAGACTTGAGGCCCAGGTAGGCAGAATCTTTACATAAATCAAAACACAATCTAAATTAACTAAATAATTAAATAGTGTGACTATTTAAGTATGTATGTAGGTAAAATAAATCTATAAACATCGAATGATGGGCAGGTCTACACGCGCTTTAAAACATCTCAAGTTATAATTACAATAAAAAGATGCACTTGTTTGTTAACACCGTATATTGTACAATCAAAGCCAGTGAGCCGCATAATGAATCGAATGCACGCGTGTCGGTAGCTGGTACAGCGACACAGGCATGCGTTTGTTTTGCATCGCCACCAAAGACCGCTTTATGCTCCGAATTAACCGGCTAACAAAGATACTTTGTGCGCTGCTATTATGAACTTAATACTTCATTAGCATAACTGTAATAAAGCTGGTAGTAGGTACTTGTTGTTAATAATTATACAAATCTATGGATATGGACTGCGTTTGGAAAACTCCGTCAAGTCTTTTCGTCACCTATACCGCAATGTTTGAAGACTAAGGTTTTCAACCAGTGCGTCCTGCCCGTTATGACATACGGTGCCGAAACGTGGACACTGACAGTCGGGCTGGTCCACAAAAAAGTCTCTCAGCGCGCTATGGAGCGGGCTATGCTCGGAGTTTCTTTGAAGGATAAAATCATGAATGAAACTATCCGGAAGAGAACCGGAGTTACCGACATAGCTTGCAGAGTAAGCGAGCTGAAGTGGCAGTGGGCTGGCCATATTTATCGAAGGACCGATGGCCGGTGGAGCAGACGAGTCCTGGAGTGGAGACCGCGTATCGGCAAGCGTAGTGTGGGACGCCCCCCAGCTAGGTGGACCGACGACCTCAAAAAGGTGGCTGGGATAGACTGGATGCGGAAGGCGGAGGACAGAAAAGAAAGAAAGAAAGAAAAAACGTTTATTTGCGGTAAACATGACGCAATAAAGAAAATAAACACAAAAAAAATATGAAAACTATGGGGGAAAAATGACAGGGTGTTGTGGCGCAGCATGAGAGAGGCCTATGTTCAGCAGTGGACTGCGATAAGCTGAGTTGATTGATGGATATGGACTACTGCAATTCAATTTTGTAGATAGCTACAATTTTTTTTCTTTAAAGGATTTTTGAGGAACAAGTAGGTACAGCAATTACGTACACAAAGCTCCATTAAGTCTTTACCCCCCCAAAAGACGTGCGTTCAAATCCGTGATAGGCCCAAGTTGGTTTTTGTATTTTGCAAAAACATGTTATTACAATTAATGTATTGTTTTAGTGAATAAATAAGTATTTTCTGTTTTAAATATTGTTTTTATTCAATAAAAAGTTAATACTTTTAATAATGCATATAAAGACAAGCAACAATAAGGTTAACATTTATGAAGACTTAGACAACGTCTAAGTAGTTCGGAGGTTTCAAGACCGCTTGCCGTGCATAATATTGGAGGTTCAAATCCTGGGCACAACATGTGTTTTCTTTTCTATTATATAGAAAGAATTTAAAAATCAAGAAAAATAAACTATTTTAATAATCATATAAATATAAATAATAATAATATTTATTATTGCTATTATTTAACAAAATTTTGATCTTATTTTACTAAAAAATATATATATTGTAAAGTTAATAATTTATATTACCTTTACAATCTTATTATTTATATTTTCTTTAATATATATTTTCTTTTTGTAAAAGTTCTTTGTTTTTTTTTTTTATTTATTTTTATTGGAAATATTTGATAATACACTGATAACATTAGTCATTACATATTTTGCCAACTGACACAAACGGGTCCTAGACAACGTTGTAGTTATAATTTGAGGGTATGGATTAATTTTATAAAGAAAACGTAACTAAGTAAAATTAATAGATACCCTCAAATGATAACATCCATCGATTAGACAGAGACCTAAAGATAAACTACTTGGACGATAGTGGATAACAATTTCATCGCAAGTCTCATGTGCTCGCTGGCTAGTCTGTCAAACTGCCGGTATGAGTATGACGACATTCAGTAATACGGTGGTTCGAATCCAAGTCGAACTAGTAAACTCTTTTTGAAGTATTCTTTAGATTATTCGTAACGAATTCAATATTGCAGCAGTGTAACATTTTAAAACTTGAGGGGTTAGGACATAATGACGCTGTGTGTACCTAACAAGCTATCAGTAGGAATGGGTTTCATTTTGACAGTTCAACAACATTCATTGCGTTATTTACGTTGTTGAGCGGACAGATTTTTCGAACATATAAAGCAATGTATTAGCAATATGCTTCAAAATCACTCAGATTTCAATTGATAGTGTGTTACGCAATTAGGATACAGGCTTGTAAACGTCTGAGGCACCTACAGCTAGCCTATAAATCAGTCACATAAATGAAGCTCTTTATAGTCTGTTAAAGGAAGTTCCAGAATCTCCGAATGAAAAATATGCTTTACAAATTAATTACTAAATCTACCTTACCTACAACAGGTCTAAGCAGATTTTGGCTTTTACATTTAAGCTTTAGTTTCCTAAGAAAGCGGTGAACGGTCACACAATAACGGCTGTCCAAATACCTACAGAGCGTTTTTAACACCTTAAGAGCGTGTACAACGGTCCACTAGCGCCACTCCTTTAAAAAAATATTATCTCGTGTCTGAGAAGGAATTATGAAAAACGGCTCACTAAATAATCTCGGTAGGTACCTAAGTGTGTCTAAAATTTCATAATTCCTTTTATAAAGTTTCATAGTGAGACATGAAGCAACAAAATACGACACGAATTTTGTTTTACGAATGATGTCGATTTTCATAATTCCTTCTCAGTCACGAGATAATATTTTTTTAAAGGAGTGGCGCTAATGGACCGTTGTACGTTCTACTCTTAATACTACTGTTGAAAATCTATAATATGACGGAACCGCTATCGAAGGAAACCAAAAGTTTTTGATGTGAAACATCCATTGGCGCGCCTGCGAAGTAAAACCAACTCGTACGCCGTGACGGCAAACGGCATGACGCTTTCTTATGCCGTGATGCCTCGTCTTGTAAGAAAAATATGTTTTTTTTTTTCTCAAAATGATTAATTAATTGGTTTTCTTTCATTATACATTCTTTCAATAACCATCAATTGCGATCTTTCACATCTGCCGGGCGTCCGGTGACGCCCAACTTTTTCTTTTACCTAAGTATGTCTTTTTCATACAAGTAATAAATTATAGGTAGGTATTATTAGTCAAAATCAATCATTATGAAGATAGAGTCACAGTAGGTAATTTAAGCCGGAGCGTGAACACGGACAATTGAAATATGAGAGCTAATTGGCAATCGCCGCTCGAGATTGAATATCATTTTCACGTTACTATTGTCGATTAAATTGTTACGTGTTTCAGATCTTTTGTTTACCTAAGATTTCAGTTATTTCCCTATTGACTGGTTCAAGCGATTCAAACTCTTTTTACTGAGAAATGCTTATAAAATGCCTTTTTAAATATTTCTGGAGTAAGTAGGAAGATATTTAATTTGGATAGTTACTACCTATAATAAACTACTTACTATCACTTTTGTAGTTAGATATAGGTGCCCTCGGTAGAGTATTTCGCTAGGCCGAAATAATTAAGATTCAGAGTTCACACCTTCCTAGATACATACATACCCAGGTACCTACTCTACTTTCTATTCCGTTCTAATACCAAAAACCACTACCACCACCACTGATACTACCACTGATAGGTATTTGTTTCATCAAATTTGTTGAAAAACATACATAGTGGTATTTTTGGTATTAGAACGGAATAAATCAAAACCATAGGTATTTTTATTGAATTGTGTCAATACCTAACTCTATAGGTATATATCTACTTTCAAAAATATAGAAAGCTATCATAGGGGAACAGTAAATGAAAACAACAAAGTTATTACTCTTTTACAGTTTTTCGTTATGATGTGTCTTTGAAAACGTTAAAAATACGTACTACAAACACTTAAATATGACCCAACAAGCGATTAATGTATCATTTTGCTACGAAAAATAAAACTGTTTTACAATAAATACAAAAACGCTTGGTGTCGTGCCGCCCGCCCACACGTAGTCTCCGCCAATAGAGAGGCGCGCTGGGCGGGGCGACGGCTGCCACTGAACTTTTAAAACTTGAAGCCCACTTTACAGCCGTCAATCTCTGAAACGATATTTCAGCGTCAACATGACTCGCTGTCGCGCCTCATTAATAATTTAGTAATCCGTGGGATCGGTTCGAGTAACACGAATTAGTTGGTGGTTGATATTGTGATTCACTTTTAAATCATTTGGGGTGAATATAAAATGCAAAACGAGGGTGCAGTGGGGGAGAGTGAAGGTACGGGAAGCAGTCGGAAGGCGCTGCGGACCCCGAAGTGCGCCCGCTGCCGCAACCACGGGGTCATCTCCTGCCTGAAGGGGCACAAGAGACTGTGTCGCTGGCGGGACTGTCGCTGCCCTGGCTGTCTGCTGGTGCTCGAGCGACAGCGCGTTATGGCTGCACAGGTACCGTATCAAATTTATTTGTTTTCGTAGGACCGCGGAATGGAAGCAGATCAGTGATTCTTGTCTTTAACCATAAGCTTTGATAATTCAAACCATAGGTACTTAAGTACTTGCAAGCTTTTTGCTACGAAGAATAACATTTTTTTTTTTTTTATAAAATTTACTTTGTGTCATTTATTCCTCGACTGCGGAGCGTGGGTTCTAGCTCCAGCAGGCTCCAGGCAGGACAAAGTGTTAAATTATTGGGATTTTTTTATAAAAAAAAATTCTGAGTAATGGAGTACCTAAAATAGCTTAAAGTACCTACCTACCTATCGATTCGTGCCTGGTTGATGGCAATTGGCTCAGCCGCTATTACATGGGTCTGCGAAAGAGGGTTACTATGACTATATTAATCTCTGCATACCCTTTCGGGGGATACAGATATGATGATGTGTATAAGTAGTATCCACGATTTCTGTAGAGTTCAAACTGGACGTAGTTAAATAAAAAGGATCCAATCCACACAAAGTCCTTTTAGAGATATTGACGTTTGAAGTTTATAAGATATAACATAATAACATATTTTATATTTCCGTGCATGTGGGCTGGTTCTGAGGGTGATCAAAATGATAAACTGTTGTTTTTTGCTTGGATCTTTTTTACTAGCCGATAGCATCGATTTTAGCATCAGTTTTTACACTTAAGTCATTTTTGACCATGTTGTGGATTCGATCGTTTTCGTTTAACTACGTCCAACTAATAATAATATCTTCTGCGTAGGTACTTGGCTAATCTCCGTTGAGATTGGCCGCCGTGGGCGAAATTCGGTCGCGAGGATATTATTATTATTATTGTTCAAAGGTGGCACTACGCCGACAGCAGGGTGCAGGCGGGACAGACGCACGGGACGGCGAAGCGGCGGCGCTGGCAGCCCGCAAGCGCGCCTACCGCGCCCGCTTGCGATGCATGCAGATGTCCAGGTCGTTCCCAGTGCAGCCGTCCATCTATGGTAAGTGATCATCTTCCATCAAGCCCTTGTTCCCTTCAAAATTATTGAGCTGGATGGTGCTGATCAAAGCGACATGTTCATGCGCCGTCCGTTGCAACGGGTAATTTCTTTGCTGCCACGGTTTATTTTAATTATTTTATATTGAAAAAAAAAAAATGTTTTTCTTTTTGCCTTAACTCTGGACCCTTTTAACGTGTGCATCGTTGTCACATTATCATCTGCCTAGCCTTTTCCCAATTATGTTGGGGTCGGCTTCCAGTCTAACCGACCTATCTGACGTCCGATACCCCTTGGCAAGGCTGGTTGTCAGATATTTTTGGGCTTCTGACTTCCCGTAACGACTTTCAAAGATCTACAAATGACAGCCGGGACCAACGGCTTAACGTGCGTTCTGAGGCACGGAGGGTCTTGATATGTAAAGATGGTCACCCATCCACGGACAAACCGCGGCAAGCGTAGCTAATACGGCTGTTATTATAATAGATACTTAGCCACGAGCCCCTTCATTATCACATAATAATAATTATAAATTCAACATTAATGATGTTACTAATATTTTTTTACAATATAATTCAAAAGAATGTTCATGGTGTTTCTTGCCCGTTCTTTTCCTACCTACACCTACTACGCTTTGGAGTGGGCAACTAGCTTCATCTTTCTGACTTACCGCCACCTTTGACAATTCAAAAGTGCTTGTAAATGGTTTAATTAAAATAAATTATTTGGGCCTTACACAGTGGCGTAACTACAGGGTGGCAAGTCACCGACTTGCCACCGCCGGAAGGGGCAGTGGAAAAGATAGTATCTCGTTTTCCAAGGAAGTTCTCAGTTTTCGATCCTCTTTTAGACACGAAATAGAATCGTCATCTTCTATAAGAGAACTTGCTGACTTATTAATAATAAAGAATCATTTTATATCTTCAAGCTTTCTTGAAGTGTGCACTGCATTTCTGTTATTTCTCACCATTCCTGTGACTACGGCTAATGCCGAGCGATCATTTCCAAAACTGAAATTGACCGATGAATTTGCCACGGGTTTGTTATAGTTACGCCACTGGCCTTACAAATAAACACGGAATAAAGTAATGACAAGTACCTATAACGTTAAAAAATGTGGTGTACCGAAGTTATGCTAGGTATAAACGTCAAAAAATTTATGGTTATACCGAAGTTATTCTTAGCATAACTTTATTCCGTGTTTATTTGTAAGGCCCTTAATAATTAAGAGTTTAAAGTCTTGTCCAAATATTTTAGGGTTATATTTTTCCTGTTCAGTGTCGTTACGTTTATATTTAAAAGGAGCTTTTAACATAAATAGGTTGGTACCTACTACCTAGGTATGAGTTATTCCGTTCTAACACCAAAAACTAATACCACGGTGTATGTTTTTCAAGAAATTTGATGAAACAAATATCAGTGGTATTAGTTTTTGGTATTAGAACGGAATAAATCCTAGCTATGACCGTACAATTTGTATTGTCAACCGCGATAATTTAAAAGTTTTATAAATTTTTGAGATTAGTGGTGATGAAATAAATTGCACAAAGTGAAGTGCATGTCTTTCGGTCTGTGATCGAACCCAGAAGCCACGACCTACGACAAGTAGCACTGCTCTCCGCAAGCCTGCAATTTTACTTATATCGCATTTACTCACCTGGAAATCAAACCCACAACACACTTCATTACTTTCGGTAACTGCCGAACTTAGCAGGTGGCCAATCTACGGCAGCATAACAACATTGTTTCCATACTAAACTCAAATAACAAAATCACGCCTGTGTTCCCCTTATTGATGGGCAGATGTGTTAGGTAGGTACACCTACATATAGTACGTAAATCTCATGGCAAAGTTAGGATGCATATTGTGTAGATATCTAAACGGTTATTTTAAAATGTAATGTATACGGTGACAGCGAGCAGGGTGTCGTCCGACTTCGCACCACTCCGCTGCTTGTTATTGTAGTAACCGAGCCGACACTGTCGAGTGTTTCCTTTCTTATCCGTGAAATGCTAAATGCGAATTAGCTGGATAAATATTTATTTTGGAACAGCGGGAGCGAGTTAAAATTGAATACTTTGGTGAGCTTCATTTAGGTATCGGCAGATAGATGTAGATATTGTTATTTTTAGAATCCATACTAATATTATAATGTGATAGTAACTCTGTCTGTCTGTATGTTACGTTTTCACACCTAAACCGCTGAACCGATCGTCATGAAATTTGGCAGATATATAGCCTGGGATAAGGAGAAGGACATAGGCTACTTTTTTTACGCGATAACCAACATCCACGCTGGCGGAGACGCGGGCAAAAGCTAGTACTTACATAAACCCTGAAGTTTCAGTCTACCTAGGTACATCAATCAATTAGGGATTTCATATCACTTTTATCAGACGGAAAAATACTGAATGGTCTGTACCTATAATTATACAGTTGTTAACTTAATGTGTAAGTACAAAGAAACTCCGTACCATGATAGGTACCTGATGGAGTGATTGTTACGATTCAATACTACCTACATTCCTTCAATTTTAATAAGATTGCACCAGATTTGATTGAGGTCCTTATCTATACATATAATAAAATCGTAGAGAAGTCAAAACTGTACATTGAATATTTCTGAAATAAAGTAATTGCCACGAAGTCTGGGAACGATTCTGATGCCAAAAATATAGTTTTTAGAATTTTTGTCTATTTGTCTGAATGTATGTTCCAGCATTAAGCCAAAACTACCGGACCGATTTTGTTCAAATTTTGTATATATATTCCCTTTAAGTTTGGTCAAACTATAGGTAGGGTAAGTATAAATTATCACGCTATTTGCTATAGGGGATGAGCAGTATTGCATTATGTTTTGAGATAGGTCAATAAGGGCAGGTACCTTAACCGTGGTCGCTACAAGAAAATGGTCTTAAGAGATTATCCTTAACTTTTAGAAAAAAAATATATATCTTCATTCACAGATTTGGAAAAAAATGTACAGTCAGCAAGAAAATGGGCAATTTTCACAAAAATGTTTTTTGATGCCAATCGATCCTGTTTCTTACGAGGATCAAAAAACTCTTTGGGACCAACAGAGGTTTGAGTACTAAAATCGCAAAAAGTTTTGCCATACAGTTCGTAGAAATGAAATGAGAACGAACACATGTATCAGTGTATGACAACAGTCGAGTTATTCCATTACTACTTCGCTGGATTGAATAATCTTTTAAATGATTATCATACCTCATGGATCTAAGCAGCCAATTATGACATATTATGCTATTTTAGTCAACTTTCAACAAAGCAATGCAAATCTGATTTCGATGCCAAAGAATTGATATTTCTTGTGCCTCTTTTTAGGGTTCCGTACCAAAATGATAAAAGAAACCCTTATGGTGCGACTTAGTCACAGTCATAGCTGGATATCTCAAGAACTACAGAATGCTATCAACTTGAAATTTGGAACAGTTTTAGATGACGTTTGCCCAACTTTTTACAAATAAGAAAGATTATTTTTGCAACGTTGATTTAATGGGGGTCTTAAAAAATCGAAGTGGGGCTACTAGGGAATGTGGGGTAAATATCATACGAAAGAGCTAGTTGCACATTCTCAAACATAGTTTTTTTTCAGGCCGCATTGTTTTCGACTTTTGACGAAAATTAAAAAAAAAAAACTGTTACCCTTATCTCCGAAGTTAGCACAGATAAAAATCTCACATTAGTCTATGTGATAGAAGTTTACGTAAAGATTACAGGAAAAATAAAACAATTTCTCTAAATAATACACTATTTCAGAAATCATCAACAAAAATTACATTAGTTCCACTATAATAGGACAAGAGACGGCGCTGACCTAAAACTGCAATATTCTACACCGCAGTGTTAAAATTCTCTGACGAATATAGGGCTCGCCGATGAAAATTTAAAAACATTTCACGGTTCACAACCAAAATGTCCTTCCTACCTACTCGCAGATTGCTTTGGGTGAAGCACAGTTGTAGTTTTTTCTGGCCACATAACTATTTAGGTACCTATACGCGAGTCTGACTCGCCCTTGATCGGTTTTTTTTACATGTTACTGTAATTGTGATAGTTCGAGGAAATTACCAAATAAATTCTCCCGCTCTGGGCGAAGTGGGAGGGCGTGTCAGACTTTTACTGACTAACCCACCCGTGTTCCTTCAGTTGCCTTTGTGCCAGGGCCACGGTATCCCTTTCGGACAAACCCGCAACCCTGGCAGGCATCGGTCCTAGCGGACCCCGTCAGTTCGTGCTGACATCTCTTTGAGGCGCGCGTGGAACACAACGCGCCGTCGACCCGGGCCAGGGGCCTTACTCCCGACAGCATCGAGTTCTGAATCAATCGAATTGGATTCGAATTAAATGCCGATCCATACTCTTGAATCCGACACTAGCGCACGACCGTGCGGTCCTTACCGGACGGCGAGCTGCCCATTGCTCGCCGTCCGCAAACCGGTGCCTATGGTGGCCGGTAATCGCCAATTGTTTCCCGCCGCCCAGGGCGTCTCCTGCGGCAACTAGGGCGTATGAGCATGAGGGCGCATAGACTACCTCTCCCTCACGCGTTCCGCCTCCTCCTTCGCGAGCATTACTGGTTCGCAGAAGGAGGTGACGGCCTCCCATGCACTCTTGCTCCGTACCATGGCCTGGACCAGGGCGTCGGGGAGATTGCCGCCGCCGATCGCCTCCGTGAGGACACAGCGGTGCTCTACCCAAGCCGGGCAGACCTCCACTTGCGTATGCTCTACCGTGTCCTCCGGGAGATCCACACAGTGGTAACCCGGGCGTCTCCTCCAGCCTAATCCTGAACAGGAACTTCCCGAAACTACCGTGTCCGGTGAGGACCTGCGTCAGGTGGAAGGTGAGGACGCCGTGGCGACTCTCTAGCCACTCCTCAAAGAGGGGACTTATCCTTGACTTCCCGTGTGTTAACAATTACAATGTACTGTTATATTATATTAGTGATAGCTGTTCGTCAGGAATAATCTTTGAGAATGACATTCAATGTATCAGTGTTTTGCCATATTAGTGTATATGCAGGAACGCAGGCCCTCAATAATTCACGAGAAAAGAGCTGGTGGACCTCGATACCGAGCTGCAGACAGTCCAGGGAGGCTATGCCATTCTGAGATGGTAGGCTAACCAGGCGGCTATTACTCCTGGACCGGACAGGCCTGCGCCTGGTGACGGGGACCATCACGGGACACTGCTCGTTAAACCAACACTTCCACACAATAAGCATATCGGACAATCCTCTGTGCAGGGCTTGCATGGAGGCTGAGGAAACCGTCGCGCATGTGCTCTTTGAATGCACAGGCGTCACCCAGATTAGAACAGACACCCTCGGGGCACCCAGATCTTTCACAGATGTTCTAAAAAGACCGGGAGACGTAATTATCTTCTGGAGGGAGGTGGGCTGGTTGGAATAACCACTGATGGCCGCCATGGCCCATGTATACTCGTACAATGGTTCACCTGAAGGACTAAGTGCGGAAACCAAACTTTCCATAGAACATAAGTAGAACTGCACGTTGCTTGCTCTCGCGTCACCAGTCCTGACTCTGTATATTTTGACTGCTGTGACCAAAACTACAAACGCAGTATTCAGGGAAGTTTTATTAAAATACCTATGGCTGGTATTTTAGTATATTGTGGTGTCTTAATGCTTCCACGCGAACGAAGTCGCGGGCAGAAGCTAGTTAAGTATCAAGATTAGTAGACTTGTTTCTACTCGAGTGGAATGTGCACGAAATATACGTAGTGAACCTACAGAGCCCTGCGCATCCAGTATGATAACGCTTTTAGGATGCTGTTGGGACTGCCAGTGCCATATTGGCGGTGCAGCGTGTCTGGCATGTTTGCTGAAGCGCGTACGGCTTTCAAGCCATCATGCGCATGAAAGCAAATTCCTTGCTGCATCGTCTACATAGTAGCAGCAACAGCATCCTAAATGCTATTGCCGCCCGTATTGAATGTCCTTTCCAAAATCAGTGGATAAGGACAGCCATAGGCATCAAAGGTACACACAGCGTCATTATGTCATAACCCCTCAAGTTTTAAAATGTTACACTGCTACAATATTGAATTCGTTACGAATAATCTAAAGAATACTTCAAAAAGAGTTTACTAGTTCGACTTGGACTCGAACAAGTGTCAGGCTATCATTGTAGGGAGCCCCCTATAGCTTGAGGTGGCTGAATGGTTTAACGGTGCCACCGGTTACCTTTGATGGCACAGTGATTCCGTTTAGCTCTGACGTCAAGGATCTGGGTTTGCATGTTGACACTTGCCTCGACTGGCGTAAGCAGGTCGCGATTGTGAGCAAGGTCACTGGAACGCTGCGGTCGCTCTATCGGTTAAAAAATATTCTCCCATCACACATTAAGGCAATGCTTGTACAGTCCCTTATCTTCCCCATAATTGACTATATGGGGAAGATAAGGATGTGCTACTATGACCTGAATGCAGATCTCCTCAATAAACTTGACCGACTTCTTAATAACTGCATTCGATTTGTTTTCAATCTTCGGAAGTATGATCATGTATCCGCACATCGATTGCTTTTAAAGTGGTTGCCTATCCGGCAGCGCAAAGCGTTGAGGGCTTTGACAACCCTGTTTTCTCTCCTTCACAAACCCACTTCTCCTGCTTATCTGACTTCCCTTTGTCAATATTTATGCGCTGCACACAGCAAGAATCTTCGGTCCGAGAATAATCGTCTTCTTCGTTGTCCTTCTCATCGCTCTGGTTTCATAAAATCTTCTTTCTTTGTCCAGGCGGTTTTCCTTTGGAATGCGCTCCCTCAGAATATCAGGACGGTAACCAATCAGTTCACATTTAAAGTGAAAGTTCGAGAACACATACACAAGAAGTTGGCAGATTCGTCTCAGAATTAAGTTTTTGTAGGTTTTCTTGTTTAACTCTCATAAATTTTTATTTTTAGTTGTATGTATGTATATATGTATTTTTCTTATTCTATTCTATTCTTATATCTTAGCTATAAATATCTTCTAAATTGTTTTTTTCTGTTATTGCACCTACTGTGTATTATCTCTGCATCAGCCTAAGGTAGACTGGTAGAAAATGCCCAAGGCATTAAATAAATAAACAATCGCATTACCGAATGTCACGTCATACTCATACCGGCAGTTTGACAGACTAGCCAGCGAGCCCATTGCGATGAAATTGTTATCCACTATCGTCCAAGTAGTTTATCTTTAGGTCTCTGTCTAATCGATGATGACATTTGAGGGTATCTATTAATTTTACTTACCTACTTACGTTTTCTTTATAAAATTAATCCATACCCTCAAATTATAACTACAACGTTGTCTAGGAACCCGTTTGTGTCAGTTGGCAAAATATGTAATGACTAATGATAACAGTGTATTATCAAATTTTTCCAATAAAAAAAAATAAAAAAAAAAACAAAGAACTTTTACAAAAAGAAAAATATATATTAAAGAAAATATAAATAAAAATATTGTAAAGGTAATATAAATTATTAACTTTACAATATATATATATTTTTAGTAAAATAAGATCAAAATTTTGTAAATAATAAGCAATAATGTATAATATTATTATTAAAATATTTTATTTTTCTTAATTTTTAAATTCTTTCTACATATTAGAAAGAAAACACATGTTGTGCCTAGGATTTGAACCTCCAATATTATGCACGGCAAGCGGTCTTGAAACCTCCGGACTACTTAGACGTTGTATAAGACTTCGTTAAGCTTATTGTTGCTTGTCATTATATCGATGCCTAACAGCCAAAAAGGGATAAGCGACATTTTTTTTTTTGCGAAATCGACTTTTGTTTTATGGTTAGAAACAGCTTTTTTTTCTGCGTCTATTGTTTGTCGATTTCGCAAAATAATGTCGCTTATCCCTTTTTGGCTGTTAGGCATCGATATGCATTAATAAAAGTATTAACTTTTTATTGAATAAAAACAATATTTAAAACAGAAAATACTTATTTATTCACTAAAATAATATATTAATTTTAATAACATGTTTTTGCAAAATACAAAACCAACTTGGGCCTTTCACGGATTTGAACGCACATGTCTTTTGGGGGGGTAAGGACTTACTCGCAATGGAGCTTTGTGTACTAACAATACAAACATAATTTTTAGGTACTAACACACTTACATTTTATGATTTTATGTTGTGTTTGTATTATGTATGTAACTTATATGGAGATTTTCCGAAATAAATAAATAATAATAAGTAAGTTTTAAAGACAAATTGCCGAGGTCTATACACAAAGGTACCATATCAAATTAATTTGAAACTATCTACCTAAGGTGGCTAAACAACATCATAATTATCATAATAATCGTGATTTGTTACAACTTCGTTTGGACTAATTGCGTTATAGTCAATGTGCGTCATTCTATGTTGCACAAAACATCTTCAAAGTACAAAAATAGAGCATCACAGTCGTAATAAAAAATTTGAACGACTCTTGAAAATGTCCCCGCTTCATTACAGAACAAAAGCTGTCATTCAACACTCGGCAACATTTCACTGTCTATTAACACAAAAACTACAATTTCTTTTAACTATTTTTATGGGCTCTAAAAAAGTGTGAAGATTGTTTTACAAGAGAAGGCGGAGGCGGCTCTTTGTCGGGGTGTCGGGTTACAGCAATACTGTTGACTGTAAACATGTCTTTCCGTTCTGTTGAATGATAGCTCCGCGGGTGCCAAAACCATCCTCACGCTTATGACATCTAGATAATATTCGTTTTAATGTGTATCTTTATGAGCTGCTTGATAAAAGTAACATTTTTTACCGAATTTATTCATCATTCATACAGAAAGTAAAATTATTTTTATTATTTATTTATTTACACCTACAAAATAAACAATTATTGTAGGTAGGTACTTACGTGATGAATGATGATCCATACCTACATAAAATATTATAAATGTGAAAGTAACTCTGTCTGTCTGTTACGTTTTCACGCCTAAACCGCTGAACTGATGGTCATGAAATTTGGCAGATATAGCCTGGGATATGGAGAAGGAGATAGGCTACTTTTATACGCTATAACCGACATCCACGCGGGCGGAATTCCTAAGAAGTTGTGTACAAAAGATGATAAGAATCCGCTTAACCGTTTCCGAGATCCAGCAAAACCACAAACGTTACTCCAGCAGGATCTCGAATAACTTCGCAGCCGAAGAAAGAACAAATACAAAATAAGGTGCATCGTTTAGGTACCTCGTCTAGACAACTAATTAAATTGCTAATATTTGTTTCAATATTGCTATTTAAAAAAAAGACATTTTTTTTTAAATGGCAATACATTACCCCAGCAGGAAATGTTTTGTGAAATAACTAAAAAACTATAAGTGCAAAAAATTTAAAAATGTGCGCAACAATTACAGAAGCTGGGCAACATTATCTATAAGATTTAAATGACTATTTTCGACATTTTTCTGGGGTAACGCACACTGCCCTAACTTTTACAAATTTATGGTTTTGGGGATCAACTTGTACAAAATATTGCCTTTGTTCCCACTAGTACCACCGAACTGAACCACTGGTGGTACTAGCGAGAAATTTCGTTCTCTATAGTACCACCATTTACTTAGTGGTACTAGTGAGACTGTTTGTTCCCAACCTTTGTTCCCACTAGTACTACCGAACTGAACCACCGGTGATACTAGCGATAGTACCTACCACCACTTATATTAATTAATATTAATGGTACTAGTGACACAACAGCCTGACCTTTCCCAGAATTGTATTGATACTACTATTAGCGAATGTTTTGATGAGGCAGTAAAGGGCGAGGAGCCAGCTCCTAAAGATTTTAAACGGGCAATAGCTAAAATCACGACAAATCGTTGGGATTTACTCGCCGATAAGCCGACACCAAGTTTCAATGAAAAAAAATCTTCAATTTACAGGCAACGAAATAAAGCTGCCTGTGTTGAAAAAACTCTTTCCAAAAATGGTGGAGAGGTAGAAGTACCTCAACAGTTCTTGAAATTTTTGCTCGCTGATTATTGTGAAGATTCCATGAGAATCATACTATTTTGCAATGAAACAGGGAAAGATTTGCTTAAAACTTCGACAATGTTTTTCATGGACGGTACTTATAAGTCATGCCCGGAACCATTTCGTCAAATTTACGTCATTCCTGGAGACCTTGGTAGCAGTTTAGAATACAAAAATATTGTCCCATTAGCCTTTGCATTTATGACTCATCAAAATGAAAAAGCGTACTCTATACTGTTCGAACTACTCAAAATAAGAATTCCGGAATGGGAGCCTGGTGTGGTCATGACTGATTTTGAACAGGCAGCCATAAGTGCATTAACTAAAATTGGTATAAAAGTTACAGGATGTCATTATCACTTTCTAAATGCTCTGCGACGTAAGGCAAAATCTTTGGGCATGAAGAAAACTAGGGATAATCAACGAATCATTAATTTGGCTAGTAACCTTGCTTTGCTCCCAACAGACAAAATTTCGGAAGGATGGGATTATGTTGTAAGAGAAATGAAACAAGACGTAGTACCTGCAATGAGAAATTTCCAAAAAATACTACGAGACAGTTTGGATGAAAAGTCCTTTCAAAGATATATTAAGCGTTTTTGGCTGTCAACATCGAACAAATAATTCGGCAGCGGGTTGGCATCATAACTTAAATTCTTACATAAGCAGAAAGAAACCGAATTTCTTGCAAATCATGCATGTTTTGTTTCAAGAATCTCACATAACAACCTTCCGAAGCAACAAATTGAAGAAGTTCAATAAGAGCTCACAACCAACCAAAGCGAGCAAAACAACACATTGATTCTGATGACCGGATAATTGAAGCACAAATGCAGTTGACATCAAGAGAAATTTGTATTGGCCACTTTTTAGAGAAACTTCGCTAGCTCGCATATAAACGTTGTTGCGATATGTTTTATTTTTACTTTAGCCGAGAGATAAGTTTGATTTCTGTTTACTTTTGTTTTGCAATTAAAGTAATAATATGTATTAATTTCTTTATATAGGTAGGTAGTACTATTGGGAACAAACAGTGTCACTAGTACCATTAATATTAATTAGTATAAGTGGTGGTAGGTACTATCGCTAGTATCACCGGTGGTTCAGTTCAGTAGTACTAGTGGGAACAAAGGTTGGGCACAAACAGTCTCACTAGTACCACTAATATTAATTAATATAAATGGTGGTACTATAGAGAACGAAATTTCCCGCTAGTACCACCGGTGGTACAGTTGGGTGGTACTAGTGGGAACAAAGGAAATATTGGAAGTTTTTTTTTAAATGTCGCCGTGGTCGCGCCATGGAAACGCACACGTTTTATTAGTTTTTATAGCTGATTGGTCGGAGGCAATAACGTTGAGGAAATTTTTGTAGGTAATCAAATCGAATGTTACCATAGTAGGTACTTCCTACCTAAAGCGTCAAAAAGTTGATAAAGCTTCACGCACAGCTTTTAATGCTTGTGAAAGTCTGGGTTAGTTAACTGCCCATCCAAACTACTTTCAATGTAATATCACTGAACGCTATCTGTAATTTGCGCACAGGTAATGACCGGGTATTTTCAAGCGATCCAGCGTGGAACGAGCGCGTTCGCCGGCGCAGAGCCTTTGCAGATGTAGAGCTGGACCGCGGGGCGGCGCCCCTGCCACCACCCCCGCCCGCGCCTCCCGCCGCGCTTCTCTGCAGGAACCTCCTCGCCGCACTACTCACCACTTACGCACCCATACCGCCACACACCCAGCCACAACGACAAAAACTGTCATTCTCCATCGAATCCATAATAGGCGTTCAGTAAATCCCGGAACAGCTCAAAGAATTAAGCGCTGCGAGTCGGCGACTGTTTGCGCTATCGGGACTATCCGAATGCAAGTAGGGCGATTATTGGTTCTTTCAGATTAAAAAAAAAAACAAATTAAAACATCGTCTTCGAACAATGAGTGCTTTATTAACGAAATGTATGGTAAAAGAATGTCTATTGTGAGGTCATCTTATTACAACCAGAACTTAGATTTAAACATTTGATTAGTATCTGGATATATTAACTTTTACAATTGAATTTGTATTATTTTATTTTTTTCATTATATAAAATGAGTACAGAATTTTTATTTCAAAAGTGAGTTATACAAATATATTTTTCCAAAATTATAATTTATATTGTTAATTTTGAACAAGACGCCTAGGATTAGGCCTTAAAATAGAGGTAGGTAGTGTCTATTACGAGATGCATCCATCTGTACTCACTTTATGTAAACAAACAACATAATCATTATGTATGGTGTGTATATTTGTACAGGTTGACTTATAGCTGAAATTATGTATACAATACAAACATTACAGTTGCAACAATTTCATGTTTTTTTTTTAATGTAAATAACTTACACATTTGCCTACAGGTGACAAGAATTTACATTTAGGTAGTTAAAAATATATTCATTTTCATACACGATACAGTTTGCACGGATAGATTTCCTATCGCCATTTGCAAGAGGACTAACTAATGGTAGTGATTTGTAAATAAAACTAGTGAAATAATATATGTAATAAAATATTAGTACATATTTAATATAGGTTTATATAATGTGTTCCAAAATAATAATCAAATATATAATTAAATCGAAAAATGGCAAAACCAAGAATGAGTTTTTGTTTTTTTACAGATGAAATATTAAATTATCACATTGTCTACATTATGTTAAGATTTCAAAAAGTATAAATACTAAATTTCGGTAAGCGGAATGGGAATGACCAAGTAGAAACTTAATCAAAGCGTATAGATATAAGGTTAAACTTTGTATGTAGCTAAGCTTACATTAGTATTAACGAGTTTTATATTTGAGCAATTTGCAATTTTGAAAACTATTTTGAATTTTCATTGGAAAAGGAAAAACGGAACCCATAGAGGATCACTTCGTTGTCCGTCTGTGTCTGTCAGTCTATGAAAACCCTTTTTCTCAGGAATGCGTGGAGGTATCAAGTTGAAATTATATCAAATACGTAGGTCTACGGTCCCTTGGAGCTTTATAAAATCAAGCTTCTAAGTCAACACAATACAAAAAATACGGCCATTTATGCGACATATTTATCAAAATATGTCGCCCACAAATAAATCAAAACATTATAGGGTATTTCCCGTTGACATAGAATCATGGCATTTGGCAAGTAGCAAGGTCTCACAGCACAAGAAAAAAAAAATCCGTAAATCGTTAATTTGTAGTAAAATCACATAAAAAAAAAATGTATTTCAAATTTATATTTGCTGTTGGAGAATTGACCGCGACGTATAACGATGTATGGGACATGTTTTTCTACTACAACGTTAAGTTTGTTTTTGGGAAAAATCCAACATAACTACGCAAACCTTCATTGTGCGTGGTCCGACACGCACTTGGCCGGTTTTTTTTTTAAGGGTTTTAATATTATTTGCTTGAAATGCTATATGAAAAGCACGGTAAAATCTTGATTTTCGACGTATTCCAGCGAGAAAATCGTCAGATTCGTCACGGTCGGAGCGACGCGATGCGATACGGTGCGATTTATGACATAGCAGACGACATAATATGCGAAGCGGACAGTATGGTGCGTTCGGCGTGAGATTTACGCCAAACTCACTGCGAGCTGTAAGTACATTTGGCTCTCTCGGTATACGGTATGTGTGTGTTCACCTTAATCAAATTGCGGAAGATTTGAAATAAGATAAGGTCTCCAAAAAAGAAAATATAGATGGGATACTTACTACAAATGCTACCACATAAAAAAAAATCTGTAATGAACTTACTGTTTTTTGTTTCTATTCTATTCTGTTGCGATTTCCGTGTTTAACGAATGTGGACAATGTGATTTATTTAGTATTATATTCACATGCATATATAAATAAATAATGTATTATGTATTAAAAGTACAAAATATGTACTTTATGACAATAATGCACAACACAATAAGACAATTTAACTCGACACAAACAACCTACATTTATATCGACAATGCATCACAATTAATGTTCGTCCAAACACAATACAACTATAATATTTTTCATAAAATACTAACTATGCCTCAAGGAAGGGAGTGCCTTACGAATGCCGCCTCACTCACACATACACGCATGCGATCACTTATCCAACTATTATCACGGTTTTTTTAGGAAAAACAAACATCTACATTAAAAAAAAATCATGACCATAAAATCTACTAACCTTAAAAATAAATTACGAGGCCACCCGTAACATCGATTTAAAATGGATTCTACTTAAAAAAATAAACAAAGTGTCTCAAATTTATCCGAAAGGTAGCTACAGTAATTTAAGTGTTCCTATATACGGGTACCGAGACGTGAAACAGCTACCGTATCGACGTACGCGACGCTCGGCGCGGTCTGCACCTGCGAGTCGTCCGGGCTTCGTTGGCACATGACACGGGATGGGACTAGACAGGACTCGGGATAGGAACTCACTGGGTCTCAGGGATCGGGGACTTTGTCAACTCAAATAAATCACAATGTATATGTATCTAAACAGTACAAATTTAGCGAGACGCAACAAATAAATATAAAATATAGTAACACACGAGAGTGAAATTTTAGTTGTGACTGAGCCAAAAGACAGAATTTAGATTACGGAATGTTTCAATTTCTTTATATCCCCGAAATACCGTATTATATCGACGCTGTACCCTATGCTACGATTGCAATTTGTAAAATATACTAAATGTTCATTTGAACTACATAATTTCAGATCCCCGTATCTGAAAAGAAACTAAATGATATAACAAGTGTTTAAAGTCAGACTTTTAGCTTTTACAAAACAAAAAATAACAATTTTACTTGAATATAATAATAATATACATCGCAATATGTATTTACATATACATAATATTACTTTAATTAAATATACACGTAAATAGTACTTTATATCAATCATACAAGTTGACCAGATGCATGGACAGTCGCGTTCACAACACACACGAGTACAAAATGTGTAAATATAGCTTTGTAAGATGTTGCACGAACTGCGTACGCGTCGCCGCGCAAGCGTCCACGCACGCGGCCAACTCACACATACAATTCCATTAAACAATATACAACGTAAAAATACTATTTGGTATATTATATAGCAGAAATCTAGCCGTCATAAAATCTATCAAAGCAGTATATTATATCTACACTGACACAGACATATAATCATCATACACATATATTAGTCAAAAAAAACCAGTCACAAATCACAGTTGACATAAATTCTCGATTTTACTAAGTCTTTGTAATTTATATAAAATAATAGTTAACACATCAATTTTAAATATCTACTAAAATATATTTGCAAAGCACTAGTGGGTGTAGATAAATGCTTTTTGATAAAATCAATTACCAAATGACTCTGTTACTTGAAATCCTCTAAAACAAACCGCAACGACGCTGTTTTGTTGTCAGTGAATTGTAAATAAACACGTGCTGTATCTGTGTTGAGCAGTGAATGGCATCAGTCAACCTACGCTAATCTAATACGAGCAATAAGGCAAACGATGTGACTGGCGATCGAGTGCCCGCGTTCAAACTAGCGTCTGCTCCGTTGCAAGCAACTCGCGACATGAATATTGTTTACATTATATTGTTACCAGTATCGGCTTCGACGTTATATCAACGATATCAATTCGACACGAAACAGTAGTTTACTATACTAACGTTTCTTTAGGTAATTTCTATGATGAGACTCTGATGATTCGATGTGTCGTTAAAATCTTATTAATAAAGATTGAAACTTAATAACACAAATTTTGCAATTGACAAAAACAAGAATCAATCATAATTTTTTGAGTAATTACATACCAAACAGAAAAAAAAACTCGTCCCATCTTTTAAGTTATAAACTAGAAACTATCTCTAAATTTCATGCAATTACAGTAGATATTCCACATCTATCTCGGTAATAGTCACTGCATTACAAAATTTAGTGAGTAAAACTACAACTAGAAAGGGCCAATGCCACGTATACTCGTTACGATGGTTAAATATATGCGCACGTAAGCATGCACCGTGCAACATGGATGTAACAAGATACGAGTAGAAAGCCTAGCACCCCACGTATACGTGTGTACCGGCCCCGCCCTGTGCGTTGTGCGTCTGATCGTGTAAGCCGAGCGGAGCGGTTCATAACCTGCGCGGCCCCAAGCTACTTTCTATACACTCGGTGCACAATACACTCATTACGATTAAGTGATTACGCCGCTTCTAAATGTACGTCTCGTCGAACGAAAAAAGATATAATTTTCAGGTACAAACAGAAGAATGAAGTGTAACAATTTACAGTCTAGGTTATATTCTCTGTCGATAGGTACAAATGTGTAAATATCCTCGCTAGTGTAGTGAGGTCAGTGTGTTGGCACAATACGCGGCGGACGAGCTGCGGCCGCCCGTGACGTTCCCTACGCGCGGTGCCGCCGCCGGGCCGCCGGTCCGCGAGCGACACCCTCAATGTCTTCCCGACCCGTGCTGACATTGGTTCCCCTGCGGACAGACACAGCGTTAGTTCGGCGAGCGCGAGCGACGAGCGACCGCTGCGTACGCGCACTGCGCGGCGCGGGCCGTACCATGACGCAGTGATGACGTCTATATCCCGCACATGGCGGACAGGCGCACGCTGAGCTGCACGGGGAACTGGTCGGTGAAGTGGCGCCAGTTCTCCTCGCCGACCTGGTTCTTGAAGCCGTGCAGGATCTTGGTGAACATCTCCTTCAGGTCGTCTTTGGGGTGCGACCACGATGCCACCGCGTCGCAGAAAAACATGAAGTCTTGCACCACGCCGGCCGGGTTCACCTGTATCATCTGACAGATGCCGCGGAACGCAGAGTCCTTCTCGTCGTTGTCGCGGATGTTCCGCAGCGATGTGCACCTGATACCAAATAACGCATTGTCAGAGATTGCTCAATCGATCAGAACTCATGATCATTATTTAGATGATGTTTCAAACATCTCTTAGGTACTTGTAAATAAAATAGCTCACCACTACTAAAATATAGTCAGAAATTTATTGAGACAATATATAGATATTATGTTGAAATATCATCTAAAATAACAGTTCTAAAATAATTTGATGAAAATTAATCAAGCGTAAATAAACTGTATACAGTCCAAGGGAAAATTGTGGAAAACAAAGGAAAGGTTATTAATGTGAATAGCAAATATTGAAACTGGCACACGAAAATATTTGTATGGATATTGGAACTCAGATAATTCCAAACTGTAAGCAAATTACATAAAATAAAATATATAATATTAAATGAAATCATTCAGTCATACTAATAAATAACGAATAATTATTCAATAATATGAGCCTACTATGTTTGTAACGAGAAGTTAGTCAAAACAATTTGTCTTGCAGTTTGGTGTAAATATTTATATTGTTAGAAAGCGGATGGTGTTCAACACATATAAAGTACAGCACTGAAAATAAAATGATCAAATAGGTAGTTTCCACCCAACAAATCAGTTTCCCTCAAAGTGTGGCCGTACTATTAATACATAGAATTGATATTCTCATGCTTGGTTCAACTTAAATCAACAACATATCATATAAAACAATAATATTAACAAGCCATGGACAAACACCATCCACAATCGAAATAATACCGGTTAATAACTTATTCAATATTAAACGTAATAGTAATAATATAAAGTAATAATAAAAAAAATGACTACAGACCACTGGCGTACAAATTGATGTAAAACGGGTGCGACGTCGTGGGGGCACACATAACCTAGCCGACCGATAGTAATCGCTACACGCCACGACATACCGAGAACAAAACCAAGAAAACAAATCAACAAACCATTCAAAACATATTAAATTACATAATTCAACAGCAACAAATTAGTGTTACAAATGGAAAAAACGTGAAACAATCGTATCTGCTAAGTAATCCATCAAATAATATAGGTTTCGTGTGTTTGACGAAAGATGGCCTAGAACTGTACCGCGGTAAACATTGAGTAGTGCTACGATGTAGATGAACAAGTACACATGAACTCATGCAAGCTGGTGATACAATACTGCGGGATCTACGCCATCTTTAACATCGGGCACACGCTTCAGATTTCGGCTCTACTTTGATTTTAACTGTATTTACATTATACCCCATAAACAAAAAAAATATTGATGTAAGGTAAATAAGCTATGGCCGGAGAGTTCTACTGTTTGTGTTTATATAACGTGAAATATATTGGTATGCAATAGAATACATGTTTCATAAATATTATGTTTTGTAGTAGAAGTGGGAAGATATAACAAAGATTTTATATGTTTAGTACTGAGTTAGTACACATCAAATAGGTACTCGGATAAATATATGTTCTGCCAGGAACAGATAGGCAGGGATTACTACAGCGAACATAAGTGGGTATACAGGTAAACATGAACATCACAACAACTCAATAAAAACATTGAATAGTAACATATTATACATAATAAGTATACATAACATGACTGCCACCAAGAAAAGTCACTTATTGGATATAGTTCTAGCAAATAATAAAACATTACTGATTAGTTATTCTCACTTTTTTCAATAAAATAATAGTTTTTAACATTAGTTAATCAAAATAATCACTTACCTGTATTTTCAAGTAGAGTCTTAGGAGTGTTAGGCCTGTTGATAATTTCAACTAAATGATTCAACACTAGAGGGATATACTTTGATGTTTCGGGCCCTGAAATAATTATTTATTGAAACACGGGTATAGCAAACAAGTCTTCAATAGCATCGGGTATCACTTCTTTCCATCACTTACCTAATTTGATGCTAATTTCGCCGATTGCCCAGGTGGCGTTATTGCAAACAGAAATGAGTTCGGGATTGAGGTTCATGCCAAGTATCGGCAGAAACTCGGGTATGTATGGCAGTACATGTTGGAAACACGCCTTTGTTAGGTCGCCCAGCAACGCAAACGACGACTGACGCACCTGATGGTTATAATCACAGCTTGAAATTTTAATTCTATATTAAAAACAAAGAATCCCGTTGCCCAATACGTGTTAGTTACTGTTACATGGTTGTTACAAGATATACAATGAGTATTAATGGTTTTGTGGGTGAAATAAATGTAATATCCTTCAACCTTAGACCAAGATGAGAAAATGCGAGACAAGTTGCGCGATCCAAAGAAGAGTACCTGACGACACAAGCAACAAAACAATAAGCAGGTTAAATAATAAATATGAGTCTACATGGGCCTAGGGTCTGATCTGCCATGATTATTATTATACTGTATTAAAATTCCCAGTTACTTTAAGCAATTTATAATAAGTTTTATGAAAATGTTATCTTCTTAGTGTTAATTATTGCATGGTGAATAGCACCCACTACGCCCATAGCATACAATATCTCTACATGTTTCTAGTGGTGAATGTGTAAGATGCAAACAGCAAACCATTGAACACTAAAATCTGTTCCAAATGTATCTGATGAAAGTGTAAACAAGGCCCGTTCAGGTTAAATTCACGCAATCACTCACTAAAAGGAATTAATAGCACATTAATCTGTATTTAGAAGGTTTCAACTATATATTCCACCACTTTTTCCAACTATTATTGTTTGAATAACATTATTAAATTGTAATTGAAATATTTTCAACGAATATTGAGTATATAAAATTGACCATAATAGTAAAAAAAAAATCTTTAGGGTGATGTAACATTAGATTCACATAATTAAATCAAAGCACTCAATTTGTAAGTGCCACGAAAAATTGGCATCCAAAGGTACATTTCTGATTTGTTTACATTTCCATCAGATGCTTTTGCTAAAGACCATAGTTATATTCAGTGGCATAACTTGCTAAAACGCATTTTTTTTTTTTCATTTATATTTATCCCACATCCTAAAACGGATGCATTTTTACACAGAAATCAAGCAAACCAAGAAAAAAAATTTTTGGACAACGCAACCAGTAAATATAAATTAACAATATTAAAAAGCTAATTAAATTAATATTTAAATACATTAAAACTCCATAATACCTTGACATTACAAAAATGCCCTATGCGCCCTTGTCCCTGTGAGTAGATAAGCATGAGTCACATACAAGATATACCTCTGGCATCGGATCCTGCATGCATTGGTAGAGTAACTGCATGAGGTTGGAGTTGAAGACGAGGTGGTCTATGTGTCCATCCAGCCCCTCCGCTAGGCCGCTCAGCAGGTCCAGAGCCACGATCATGAAGTCTTTGTCGGGCGCTTCAAATTGCTCCGGACTTTGACTGTTTGCCTGAAAACATTGCAGTGTTGGTATGATGCCCATATGTGTGCCTGCTAGAAATTTGGCAGTCCCAACATTTTTAACCGACTGCGCGACATTAAAGACAGGCTTATGTCTTTTTTCACGTGTATCTGTGTATGTTGGTGTATAATATATAATGTGGGGTTCTTTATACCCTCGAAGCATCCTAACGGCTCTATGGATTTTAATACATGAGATGTCTATTGACTCGTCTAGATCATGCGATACATAAATTCGAAATGGTGAATTTGAAACGTGATTATGTACTGTTTCATAAAAAAATAAAAAAATTGTACCATGATTATGTGAGCTATCAACAATATAACACCAAAAAGTAGAAAAACTAAAATTAAAAACCCGACTGCAACTAAAGAGTCTAAAACAAGTACACTTTTCAAGCATGCTAATACAGTTGGTAGTAGTTTAGTTCAATCTCAGATTTGATGATTTTTTGTTTCTGTCGAACGGCCAGCCTGTTTATAATCGCAATTCCTATGACCTATGTTCCTATTATCAGAGTTAAGAAAGGAAGGAAATGTTTCTGTAGATTATAAGCCATTAAAAGCACGTACAGAAAGAAATACTGGCATATACGGCAGACATAGCCAAACTGACCCTGGATTAATTGACTAGATTATTTACTTTTTAAAGTATAATATTATTTTAATTATTGTGAATGTGACGACTATGTGTGTTATTGTTTTTTTTTTTTTAGTTCTCAGTTAAGTTTTAATCATGGTCTGCCAGTTTGAGCAATTTATGCGGCCTACCATAATGTCCTTTCTTTGGTATTGTTTGTCAAATCGATAACCTCCTTAAGATCTGAATTGAGCTGCACGATTACCGACAAATGCGTGCACTGACTGGACAGATCTACTCAAACTGTGTGGTTCTTTCGTCAAAAGACCATTTCAGACACCAATCTACTTGATCTTCACATGATCTGACCAAGATTACACCTGGACTTTAAAAGAGACTGTGACCTATGTGTTTGTTTCGGCCTTTCTTCTCAGAGTAGTCAGATAGAAAACGCCGATCATATCTAGTTTTTAAAATATGATTGATGAGAAAGTGTTTGTACAAACCTACTTACAGAAATAAAATCATTTATTAGCCATGATTTGGCCTAAAAGCCGATAAAGCGATAGAGAACTTTAGTGAAACGTTCACACCAAAGCGTGGTGGCTGCAGACTTGAGTGTCCAGTATAAAATGTACGAAAATACAACTTCAGCCACCGACTGACTGTCCTTTGTTTTTCAGACATTTTCACAGTTGGCGGCCTACACTTGATGTGAACACAGCCATAGAGCTGAATAAGTGATGACAGGTAAAAGACAGATCAGGGGCCTTACTCCCGACAGCATCGAGTCCTGAATCAATCGAATTGGATTCGAATTAAATGCCGATCCATTCTATTGAACCCGACTCTAGCGCACGATCGTGCGGTGGTTCGAAGCGAAACTAACTTCGATCGAAAGATTCGTTAGGATCGAAAAGTTCGTACTCCGCACGCCATCTGACAGATAGATATCGAGTTGTTGGATTAAAACTAAACGTCAAATTACACGATATCAAAGAAGCTACTTTATTCAGATCGAGTGAGATAACTACCTAAAAGACAGAGCACTTGACGATGACGTAATCTGTCGGATACGCATAAAACGACGCTGATATTACTCGAACCTATGTCGATCTTGGTTTACGATTTGAATTGGTTCGGGAGTAAGGTTTTAAATCGAGTTCGGATCGAAACGAGTTCGAATCGGAAACAAAATCAAACTCGAATCGTTTTCGGGAGTAAGGCCCCAGTAAAGTGCAATTTTACGAGCTTTCTCGTGTTAAAAAATATCAAAAGAGGCAGAATACACATAAAATCCGAGGAAGTAAGCAAAGGAACAGTGATTGATTAGTTTACTCTTAATTAGTGTACACATTGTCCACGTCATTAATTATTACTAAATTAGATATGCTGATAAAAATACATAACAATGTTAGTAATTTACAAAGTTAGTGATTGCTTCTATGTTTTCTGCATGTACCTTTCTGGCTAAATAAAATACCTACAAAATGAGAACGTGATTCGCCCTGATTAAGTTATGTACCCTTTCGTACCTGTTTTGTATTTAAGTAGTCAGAGGAAAGTTCTATTTCGGCCTATTGTATGTTTGACTACATTGTGCAATAACTAGCCTTATTTCAGTTTTTCTCGATTTCTATCTATCTATATTTGTCTTTCTTTCTACTATAAGTAACTGTTCTAATGTAAATTATCTTACCTTGATATGCTAAAAGAAAACACGTTTAAAACTTCAGTGTATGACTGTTATACTTACAATATTTTGATTTAACGTCTGTTCTATTAACGATACACATCTCCTGAACACTGGTTCACAGTACGGTAAGAATCCTGACTGTAGGGCTGTTGCTACAGATGAGAGGCACTGTAAACAATACTTTTATTAGTATCTATCCAAGATTGTAATATCATGTTATATTGGTTATTTTCATACCTCTAGAAGTGGGAAAAGATCTTTATCTTCATCCTTCAAAACATTCCACTTATTGATAAGTGGCGGCATTAACATATTGATATATTCTGGTTTATTGAGGTGGTGTCCGACAGAATCTGCCAGTGTACCGATGGCGTCATACAATATGAGTAGGTTCTTGTGTTGGTACTTGCTGAAGGCGTACACGAGCGTCTGTAAGATGAAGCCGAGGTAGGGAACAAGCTCTGTGCATGCTTCTTCCTCGAGCGTGGCGAAGGCCGAACACGCCGCCTCTTGTACGCGTTTGTTGTTGTCTAGAACGCGCTTGAGTAGCTGAAATATAAACATTCAAGTGAGACCCTGAACTCACACTCCATAATTTATGAAAGGGCAAAATACTAAATTGTTATTTAGTTGTGAATATTTTTTAGTAAAAAGTGCCACACCACCAGGTACGGCACCAGGTCGGGCATTAGTAAAAAAGTGAGTCACCTCAGTCATAACCGGCTTGAGGTAGAGGTCGTGCGACTGCGACACGATCCAGTGCGAGTAGCGGCTCAGCGTCCAGGGGGCCTATTACGAACTTTAAAAAAACCAGGCAAGTTCCAGGCAATTCATTTCACTGGCTGGTTAAATTTCGTATTACGACATTCCTAATTCTAACCGACTTCACGCTGGGTAGTTTGTCTATGGCTGGCTTGTAATTCTCTGCCGTAACGTTCAGAAACACAATAAAATATTTATCGGTAAGTTACGGTTTTATTTAATCACATATTTTGTGATAAAAATAAGCAATTTATATTAATCTAGTTACTTTAGTATAAAAATAGGTGAAAATACGAACGCACTGTATATTATGCTACATATATAATTCATTCATATTATAATTTTCTGAGTTTGTAAATTATAACGCGAGATTAAGTTTCCGAACGAACTCCACTTGAAGGTCAGCGGGGAATTCGACCACATGGAAGAGTATTGTTTCATTGTTTCACAAACTACTATGAACACTATCTTAATGTTTGTTTAATACTTCCATTCGTAAGAATTTTCGGGGTATAAACAAAAATATGGCGTAAGCTCGTTATTGAGTATTTTCCTATTCAGTTTTTGAGTATTTTCTTATTCAGTGTAAGAAAGTTCTCAAATAAGATATTTTAAAGTTGTATCCGATAAATCCGTGAATTTTGTATGACAGGCCCTGACATGTCTCAACTCCTCACTTGATTAAGTTGATATCGTTCATTGCACATCATCCATGTCGAACGCATTAAGGCTCTTACATACAGGCGCGACACGCGACGCGACACAAAAGAACCGCGTGTCGCGCGATGAGCGGTGCCTTTGTGTCGCGTCGCGTGTCGCGCCTGCTTTTAGGAGCCTTTAATTTGATCACGAAGTCGTCTCCAACTCCTCACTTGATTAAGTTGATATCGTTCAATGAATTGCACATCATCCATGTCGAACGCATTAAGTCTCTTCATTCAGGCGCGACACGCGACGCGACACAAAGGAACCGCGTGTCGCGCGACGAACGGTGCCTTTGTTTCGCGTCGCGTGTCGCGCCTGTTTGCAGGAGCCTTTAATTTGATCACGAAGTCGTCTCCTTTTGTTCCTAGATTCGTTATTTTGATCAGAAAAGTCACTTTCCAGGAACTCAAACAGTTCATATTCGTCGCACATAATATTTTCTTTTGTTATTTATTTATTACTCGAGTAACTTCGGCAAATAAACCCAAAACAATTCAATAAAAGCTCCTCTGAAGTAGCGTAAACTGAATGGATTGTGAGGTTACTGTTTGACAAGTTGTTATATGAAAAGAAATGTCAAACGAACGTTCGTAATACGGTATTGCCAGGCAATATTCGGGCAGAAGTCGGCCAGGGTGTCACGTGACCGCTGACTGGCTTGTTTAACGAGTTCATAATACGAAATTGCAAGGCAGTTCTGTTTACGCTGTAAACTGCCTGGAAATAAGAGTTCGTAATAAGGCCCCAGCACGTGATGGCGCGCACGAGCGCCTTGCGCTCCGCCAGGCACACCACCAGGTACGGGACCAGGTCGGGCATTAGTAAAAAAGTGAGTCACCTCAGTCATAACCGGCTTGAGGTAGAGGTCGTGCGACTGCGACACGATCCAGTGCGAGTAGCGGCTCAGCGTCCAGCAAGTGATGGCGCGCACGAGTGCCCTGCGCTCCGCCAGGCACACCACCAGGTACGGGACCAGGTCGGGCATTAGTAAAAAAGTGAGTCACCTCAGTCATAACCGGCTTGAGGTAGAGGTCGTGCGACTGCGACACGATCCAGTGCGAGTAGCGGCTCAGCGTCCAGCAAGTGATGGCGCGCACGAGTGCCTTGCGCTCCGCCAGGCACACCACCAGGTACGGGACCAGGTCGGGCATTAGTAAAAAAGTGAGTCACCTCAGTCATAACCGGCTTGAGGTAGAGGTCGTGCGACTGCGACACGATCCAGTGCGAGTAGCGGCTCAGCGTCCAGCAAGTGATGGCGCGCACGAGTGCCTTGCGCTCCGCCAGGCACACCACCAGGTACGGGACCAGGTCGGGCATTAGTAAAAAAGTGAGTCACCTCAGTCATAACCGGCTTGAGGTAGAGGTCGTGCGACTGCGACACGATCCAGTGCGAGTAGCGGCTCAGCGTCCAGCAAGTGATGGCGCGCACGAGTGCCTTGCGCTCCGCCAGGCACACCACCAGGTACGGGACCAGGTCGGGCATTAGTAAAAAAGTGAGTCACCTCAGTCATAACCGGCTTGAGGTAGAGGTCGTGCGACTGCGACACGATCCAGTGCGAGTAGCGGCTCAGCGTCCAGCAAGTGATGGCGCGCACGAGTGCCTTGCGCTCCGCCAGGCACACCACCAGGTACGGGACCAGGTCGGGCATTAGTAAAAAAGTGAGTCACCTCAGTCATAACCGGCTTGAGGTAGAGGTCGTGCGACTGCGACACGATCCAGTGCGAGTAGCGGCTCAGCGTCCAGCAAGTGATGGCGCGCACGAGTGCCTTGCGCTCCGCCAGGCACACCACCAGGTACGGGACCAGGTCGGGCATTAGTAAAAAAGTGAGTCACCTCAGTCATAACCGGCTTGAGGTAGAGGTCGTGCGACTGCGACACGATCCAGTGCGAGTAGCGGCTCAGCGTCCAGCAAGTGATGGCGCGCACGAGTGCCTTGCGCTCCGCCAGGCACACCACCAGGTACGGGACCAGGTCGGGCATTAGTAAAAAAGTGAGTCACCTTAGTCATAACCGGCTTGAGGTAGAGGTCGTGCGACTGCGACACGATCCAGTGCGAGTAGCGGCTCAGCGTCCAGCAAGTGATGGCGCGCACGAGTGCCTTGCGCTCCGCCAGGCACACCACCAGGTACGGGACCAGGTCGGGCATTAGTAAAAAAGTGAGTCACCTCAGTCATAACCGGCTTGAGGTAGAGGTCGTGCGACTGCGACACGATCCAGTGCGAGTAGCGGCTCAGCGTCCAGCAAGTGATGGCGCGCACGAGTGCCTTGCGCTCCGCCAGGCACACCACCAGGTACGGGACCAGGTCGGGCATTAGTAAAAAAGTGAGTCACCTCAGTCATAACCGGCTTGAGGTAGAGGTCGTGCGACTGCGACACGATCCAGTGCGAGTAGCGGCTCAGCGTCCAGCAAGTGATGGCGCGCACGAGTGCCTTGCGCTCCGCCAGGCACACCACCAGGTACGGGACCAGGTCGGGCATTAGTAAAAAAGTGAGTCACCTCAGTCATAACCGGCTTGAGGTAGAGGTCGTGCGACTGCGACACGATCCAGTGCGAGTAGCGGCTCAGCGTCCAGCAAGTGATGGCGCGCACGAGTGCCTTGCGCTCCGCCAGGCACACCACCAGGTACGGGACCAGGTCGGGCATTAGTAAAAAAGTGAGTCACCTCAGTCATAACCGGCTTGAGGTAGAGGTCGTGCGACTGCGACACGATCCAGTGCGAGTAGCGGCTCAGCGTCCAGCAAGTGATGGCGCGCACGAGTGCCTTGCGCTCCGCCAGGCACACCACCAGGTACGGGACCAGGTCGGGCATTAGTAAAAAAGTGAGTCACCTCAGTCATAACCGGCTTGAGGTAGAGGTCGTGCGACTGCGACACGATCCAGTGCGAGTAGCGGCTCAGCGTCCAGCAAGTGATGGCGCGCACGAGTGCCTTGCGCTCCGCCAGGCACACCACCAGGTACGGGACCAGGTCGGGCATTAGTAAAAAAGTGAGTCACCTCAGTCATAACCGGCTTGAGGTAGAGGTCGTGCGACTGCGACACGATCCAGTGCGAGTAGCGGCTCAGCGTCCAGCAAGTGATGGCGCGCATGAGTGCCTTGCGCTCCGCCAGGCACACCACCAGGTACGGGACCAGGTCGGGCATTAGTAAAAAAGTGAGTCACCTCAGTCATAACCGGCTTGAGGTAGAGGTCGTGCGACTGCGACACGATCCAGTGCGAGTAGCGGCTCAGCGTCCAGCAAGTGATGGCGCGCACGAGTGCCTTGCGCTCCGCCAGGCACACCACCAGGTACGGGACCAGGTCGGGCATTAGTAAAAAAGTGAGTCACCTCAGTCATAACCGGCTTGAGGTAGAGGTCGTGCGACTGCGACACGATCCAGTGCGAGTAGCGGCTCAGCGTCCAGCAAGTGATGGCGCGCACGAGTGCCTTGCGCTCCGCCAGGCACACCACCAGGTACGGGACCAGGTCGGGCATTAGTAAAAAAGTGAGTCACCTCAGTCATAACCGGCTTGAGGTAGAGGTCGTGCGACTGCGACACGATCCAGTGCGAGTAGCGGCTCAGCGTCCAGCAAGTGATGGCGCGCATGAGTGCCTTGCGCTCCGCCAGGCACACCACCAGGTACGGGACCAGGTCGGGCATTAGTAAAAAAGTGAGTCACCTCAGTCATAACCGGCTTGAGGTAGAGGTCGTGCGACTGCGACACGATCCAGTGCGAGTAGCGGCTCAGCGTCCAGCAAGTGATGGCGCGCACGAGTGCCTTGCGCTCCGCCAGGCACACCACCAGGTACGGGACCAGGTCGGGCATTAGTAAAAAAGTGAGTCACCTCAGTCATAACCGGCTTGAGGTAGAGGTCGTGCGACTGCGACACGATCCAGTGCGAGTAGCGGCTCAGCGTCCAGCAAGTGATGGCGCGCACGAGTGCCTTGCGCTCCGCCAGGCACACCACCAGGTACGGGACCAGGTCGGGCATTAGTAAAAAAGTGAGTCACCTCAGTCATAACCGGCTTGAGGTAGAGGTCGTGCGACTGCGACACGATCCAGTGCGAGTAGCGGCTCAGCGTCCAGCAAGTGATGGCGCGCACGAGTGCCTTGCGCTCCGCCAGGCACACCACCAGGTACGGGACCAGGTCGGGCATTAGTAAAAAAGTGAGTCACCTCAGTCATAACCGGCTTGAGGTAGAGGTCGTGCGACTGCGACACGATCCAGTGCGAGTAGCGGCTCAGCGTCCAGCAAGTGATGGCGCGCACGAGTGCCTTGCGCTCCGCCAGGCACACCACCAGGTACGGGACCAGGTCGGGCATTAGTAAAAAAGTGAGTCACCTCAGTCATAACCGGCTTGAGGTAGAGGTCGTGCGACTGCGACACGATCCAGTGCGAGTAGCGGCTCAGCGTCCAGCAAGTGATGGCGCGCACGAGTGCCTTGCGCTCCGCCAGGCACACCACCAGGTACGGGACCAGGTCGGGCATTAGTAAAAAAGTGAGTCACCTCAGTCATAACCGGCTTGAGGTAGAGGTCGTGCGACTGCGACACGATCCAGTGCGAGTAGCGGCTCAGCGTCCAGCAAGTGATGGCGCGCACGAGTGCCTTGCGCTCCGCCAGGCACACCACCAGGTACGGGACCAGGTCGGGCATTAGTAAAAAAGTGAGTCACCTCAGTCATAACCGGCTTGAGGTAGAGGTCGTGCGACTGCGACACGATCCAGTGCGAGTAGCGGCTCAGCGTCCAGCAAGTGATGGCGCGCACGAGTGCCTTGCGCTCCGCCAGGCACACCACCAGGTACGGGACCAGGTCGGGCATTAGTAAAAAAGTGAGTCACCTCAGTCATAACCGGCTTGAGGTAGAGGTCGTGCGACTGCGACACGATCCAGTGCGAGTAGCGGCTCAGCGTCCAGCAAGTGATGGCGCGCACGAGTGCCTTGCGCTCCGCCAGGCACACCACCAGGTACGGGACCAGGTCGGGCATTAGTAAAAAAGTGAGTCACCTCAGTCATAACCGGCTTGAGGTAGAGGTCGTGCGACTGCGACACGATCCAGTGCGAGTAGCGGCTCAGCGTCCAGCAAGTGATGGCGCGCACGAGTGCCTTGCGCTCCGCCAGGCACACCACCAGGTACGGGACCAGGTCGGGCATTAGTAAAAAAGTGAGTCACCTCAGTCATAACCGGCTTGAGGTAGAGGTCGTGCGACTGCGACACGATCCAGTGCGAGTAGCGGCTCAGCGTCCAGCAAGTGATGGCGCGCACGAGTGCCTTGCGCTCCGCCAGGCACACCACCAGGTACGGGACCAGGTCGGGCATTAGTAAAAAAGTGAGTCACCTCAGTCATAACCGGCTTGAGGTAGAGGTCGTGCGACTGCGACACGATCCAGTGCGAGTAGCGGCTCAGCGTCCAGCAAGTGATGGCGCGCACGAGTGCCTTGCGCTCCGCCAGGCACACCACCAGGTACGGGACCAGGTCGGGCATTAGTAAAAAAGTGAGTCACCTCAGTCATAACCGGCTTGAGGTAGAGGTCGTGCGACTGCGACACGATCCAGTGCGAGTAGCGGCTCAGCGTCCAGCAAGTGATGGCGCGCACGAGTGCCTTGCGCTCCGCCAGGCACACCACCAGGTACGGGACCAGGTCGGGCATTAGTAAAAAAGTGAGTCACCTTAGTCATAACCGGCTTGAGGTAGAGGTCGTGCGACTGCGACACGATCCAGTGCGAGTAGCGGCTCAGCGTCCAGCAAGTGATGGCGCGCACGAGTGCCTTGCGCTCCGCCAGGCACACCACCAGGTACGGGACCAGGTCGGGCATTAGTAAAAAAGTGAGTCACCTCAGTCATAACCGGCTTGAGGTAGAGGTCGTGCGACTGCGACACGATCCAGTGCGAGTAGCGGCTCAGCGTCCAGCAAGTGATGGCGCGCACGAGTGCCTTGCGCTCCGCCAGGCACACCACCAGGTACGGGACCAGGTCGGGCAAGTGCGGCACCATGCCGCCCATGCAGCCGTCTGCGACCGCGCCCAGCGCCAGGATGCCGCTCTCCTAAGGGCACAACGGGACTTCACAGCTGCTTGCACATCACAACGTATTACACCATTATAACCATACAAAATATATATATATCGCACCTTTAGAATTATAGAGACTTAATGTCTTCAGAACTTCTGAAGGCATTAGGTCTCTATAATTCTAAAGGTGCGATATATCTTAACTTTTCAAATACCATATGGTGGATTTGATGTAAAGAAGAAATACATTGCATCTACTTTCTTATAGGTTAATCAAGTAATCCATTGCTGCTACCTCTAATGACAACCATTAAGATCTAACAACAATTAGATAATCTAATAGCTATCTGTATTATACAAAGCAATCTCTGGTCGTGACGACTCTTGGGGGAGTGCTACGACAAGCTCAAATACAATAAAAAGTAATTTATTCAAACTAAGATGAGAATCCGCCATTTTTTTACATCAATATTACGGTATCCTGCCTTGTCGCCGAAAATTGTTTGGTAGATTATCACTTGCCAACCAACGTTTCGCCGATGTTTCACTTTGACAACTAACGATTAGCAAATTTTTGTATGACAACGTTTCATTTGGTAGAATTATTGTTAAGCTGATTATTATAATGACACAAAACGTTTGGGACATTTATCATTTGTCAAACATTTCACTAGGCCACACAACTATTAGACGAATGACGTTTTGTCAGTGTAATTTTTACATACAATTTTTTATTTAAGAATCTTAAAAATAACATTAAACCTTTAAATTGGCAGCAATGCAGAGCCTAATTATAATAGGTTAGGTTAGAGTAAAGACAAACGACGCACGAGCCGAGCGAGCGAAGCGAGCGTGCCGCGGTAGCGGCCGATGATGTGCCAGAACCGAATCGCTTTTGTAAAAGGAACAAACTAAAACATTGTGCTACTTGAAAGTTGGCATTTTAAAAAGTGTCATTATGAAAAGCAGACCAAACGTACAGTTGGTAACTGTGAGGTTGGGAAATAAATAGTATATTATGCAATTAGTCAATAAAGGACGGATTTAAAACGAGGGCCATAGATGAATCACGAGCAAGTGAAGGATTCTAACGACTGAATCACGACCGTAGGGAGTGATTAATGATAATTGAATCACTCGCTACGCTCGTGATTCAAGTGTTAGAATCCCGAGCGACGCGAGTGCTTCATGGCCCTCGATATAAATCCATTTTATACAAGTGTTGCATACTATACTTTATACCATGACTACGAGAAAAAGAAAGATTTAAAAGAATTTAAGTAATTTTCTTATTATTATTATTAGGATGGGCAACCTGTAAAGCGATATTTATTTCCTGTCGATGGTCAGAACTTTCTGCTGAAGGATACTCTGGGGCATCTTTGGACGTTGAAGGGCGTGGAGTGCACAAGGAGTTTTTTTTTTTTTAACGTTGCCCCACACTAGGAATTTGTCCTGTATTGTGGGTGAGTTTACAAACATTTAAAGTCACATACACAAACAGCCAGACCCGGAACAACTACTTGTAGGTCATACAAATATTGGTTCCGTGCGGGAATCGAACCCGCGACACGCAGCGCAGCAGTCAATCGCTTCAACCGTGCCGTCGAGTATTGTTTGTATCGAGTACCTATTTAACGCAAGGAGGTTGATAGCTTTGAGATGGAGGTCGAATATATTGGTGTGTTCTAAATTCAAATACCAAAATAGTGATTAAAAGTGCGTTTTATTCACTGTTTCAGTGAATAAAATAACCCTTTTAGAGGGGGAATGGTATAAACAAAATTATATGATAAGTTGGCAAATGATTATTCGGCGAAATAAAATTCTGCGAAACGTTAGTTGGCAAGTGAAAATCTGGCAAACAATTTTCGGCGAAAAGGCAGGGTCCCAATATTACATATTAACCTCTCGTCTGTCGGAACGTAGATCTACGCGAGACACAATGGGTTTTTAATTGTGTCTCTAATTACGACAGACAAGTCGTTAAGACAGTCCCCCAAAACGCCCGCCATTCACCACTTCATAGTGCTTTATAGCTGGGAACAAGTTACGCAACAAACTCCCCAGCTCGGCCGGCTTTCAGATATGACGATGAAGAGTAACATTGCATAACATCGCGCCTGTATTCCCCAAGGGTTAGGCGGAGGTGCACCCACGTTTCATCAGTTATGTTCAAGTATTAATTTATTGTCGTTTTATTAGTCGTTTTGTTTCAGTATTAAAGTCGTCGAACGCACCTTGATGACCCAATCCTCGTGGAACAGCGTCTCCTTGAGTATCGGGAACAGCACGGGCAGCAGGTCGGCCCCGAACACGTTGGCCAGCACGTCCAGAGCGGCGGCGCTGCACTTGCGCAGGTTCCAGTCGGACAGCGAGCCGTCGTCCGCGTCCGCGCCGCCGTCGTCGTCGTCGTCCGACTCGCCGCCGCCCGACATGTTGCTGTCGCCCGCGCCCGCTGTGGGACACGACACGATTATAATTCATCATTTTCAATACAGTTGTTGAACATGGCGTACTTTCAGAGGCTATAATTATCATTCGAAAATTGAATCTTTTGCATAGGCATATTTCTGTTACGCAGTCGTGACTTTTGTTTACGAGCTCGACCATTATGTTTCGCAGTTAATTTTTAAATTTATAAGACAATTTAAAAAGTTTAGTAGCAAGGAGTTTTCATACATAGAATAAAATGGGATAGATTTTATACGAGGAAAAATGAATGAGTCCATACGTCTATACAGTTATTATCAGTTTTAATTTAATTATTTTCACATCAACATTTGTCAAAAATCGAAGAGGCTGTATAGGCTGTTGTCGTTGTAAAAAAAAAACCAGTTGCAAAAACGCGCCATTTTCTGAAAATTTTAATTTTTCATAAGTATCTAATTCTTTGTTTTTTACTATTTCCCACAGATGTATTGAAAAACGTCGTGTGATACACGGGTGTGTAGGTTATTGCAAACTCGTGTCATTAAAAACCCTCGCTTTCGGCTCGGGCTTGATAATGACAGCTCATTTGCAATAACCTACTTCGCACCCTTGTATCACAATGTACTATTCTTATTTCACCAAAAATCTTTAACACTAACCTCATGCATAGACAGCCTATAATGTTCCCAATGCTGGGACACAGGCCTCCTCTCAGTGAGAGGGAGTGGGCCGTAATCAACCACGCGGGCCCAGTGCGGGTTGGTAGATATCACATGTCTTCGAATTTTTTAGTGAGTGTAAGTTCCTGTGACTTAGAGCGCTTGCACATTTAGGCGACTTTAACAGCGCGACAGTCGCGCGGCTGACGCGCGACTGTCGCGCTGTCAGAATTTCATAGTTTCAATTTCTAGCGTCGCGCGCTGCCGCCGCGTGCGCTCAGTCGGCGATTAGCCAGTGTTGCAAACATACGTAATTATTATAGACTACACAATGAGCGAGTTTGATACCAAACGATTTATTATTGAAATTCAAATGCGTCCTGTTTTGTGGGGCTCAAGAAGCAACCATTACCACAACAGAACCCTAAAAAAGAATAACTGGCAAGAATTATGTGCATTGTTTATTCCTGATTTCGAAAAATATGAATTTATATTCGAATTTTTGAAATGAAGTGCGCCACACTGATCTAAACTGCGGCGCGACAGCCGCGCTACTAACGCGCGGCTGTTATTATAATGTGAAGGACTGTGCTTCTGCCGCACTACTGTCGCGCTGCTAACATCCTAATGTGAAAGCGGCCTTAGGGTGAATTTGAAAAACTGATCGCGATCATTTTTCTGTGGAATATTGAGACTGACAGCTCTTGAACGTGGTTAAGATAATTATGTTGATCACGTTTAGTTTCATTGGTGAAATTCGCCTTGAGGAGTCAGGGATTCGATTAGAAGTAGTGTGCCACAAGGATCTTTTGACGCCTAAATGACATTGAGAGGAGGGCGGACATTGACAAAACAAGATGGCGGCGTTATTTTTGATTTTGGCCACGCACCAAAATGACCTGGTAGCGTTATAGCACGAACTGCGGGGTAATTGCGTAACACAGTTACAGTAGCAATGGCTTTTATTTTGACATTTTATTAATATCATTGCGTTATTAACGTTGTTGAACTGGATATTTTTTTAGAACTGTGCAGCAATGGATTAGCAATATACTTATACGTGATTGATAGTGTGTTAAACAATTAGGGTGCAGTTCGAAAAAACCATACTTCCGAAGATTTTGGGGGAGACTATTCTGTCTTGTCGCACGAATCAGTCACTTAATAGCTTGGTGTATGACGACAGCTTCGAATAGTGGTCCCTCTTACAAATCTTAACTAGGGTGGCCATTTTCATGATACTTTTGTTTTCTCACTAATACTGGTTACTACTTTGAGTTTGAAATTTTAGCTTTACCATTGTGTTTGACAGTGTGTGAGCGCGGCTTGTGGAACCGCGGTCGTATGTCGGACTCCCGGTCGGGCTCCGCATCATCCGCATCGTCATCGCGGTCCCCTCGCAGCAAGATCACGTCCATCTCCGAATAGCGCATGCCGCGGACCAAGATCGGCAGCAGTGCGGGTAGTCGGGGGCCTAGCACCTAAGAAATTAATAACAAAATGTTTACTTCTGACAGATGATGAGGCTAGAAAGGGTGTTGAGTACTGAGATAATGGCTGATGATGATATCCCATGCCTGAAATAAATTATGCTAAGAGCAGGGCCGTATATTATAAAACTACAAGTCTACAATTGTTAAATTGTAGAAAAAATTGTATAACACAAAAATTACAAATATGTGTGAGTTACTATTTAAAGCTCTCAAATTTTTATCATTTTTATGATCGTATATACTAGAAGTAGCCTTATTTATTCGTTACATCAAACAAGCACTTATTTACGGCAATGGTCACAATATAAAAACCTATTATACACAGGTGGTCATAAAACATCCCTACTAAAGTATAATATTATTGACAATTTTTGAGGAAATTTATTATAAATAACAGGACTGTTATGTTACTGTTATTTATAATAAATTGCCTCAAAAATTAAAAAGGCTTCATCAAAAAATGTTTCAAAAACAGTTAACAAAACTGCTTTTGGAGAAATATTACTACTTATACAATAAAATATATTTTTAATGAAAATACTTTTAAATAAATTTTGCTGTGTGTGGGTAAATTATAATTTATTTATTTTCATACGTGAATGTTCAAGTTATTGTTATGCTATTATTTTAATATTTTTGTTAAACTATATTGTATATACCTATTTTTGCATTATGTGTTTGATTCTTTCAGGTTCATTTACCTACTGTTTTTATCAAATTGGAAAAGAGTTACAATAATATTAATTTAATTATAGATTGATTAAATTCTAATGTTTGAAAATTTTGCAATCTACAATTTTATCACATTTTTAAAAGCGTAAAACAACATTTGTAGACTTGTCACTACAATTTACATGGTAAAGTTTTTCCATTACAATTGTGTAACTTAGAATTGTGGACTTATAAATTGTAATTGGACCCATTTATACAAACAAGAACCACCCCACAGCAGGTTGGTTTCGAGAAAACGAGACTTTTGTAAACAGAGTGTGCAAAATGCATACATAGTATATTAACGAATGAATACTTGTTAACCTTAAGAGGGATACTGTAGCCTATCTTGAAATATCAGATATATAAATTTTATAAAGTTATAGTGTAAAGCAAATCATTAAAAACCTGGTTGGTTCTTTCTTGCAAAAAGATGTTTTTTTGTGATAGTTTTCTAAAAATAAAAGTAATTATTTATAATTAAGATACTCTTTTAATGCTACTTATTAGATAGTGATTCATTTTCTTACATTTAACACAAAAAATATAGTACTAGCTTGGTTCTATTTTTTACTTATAAAAGTATTGTAACTTTTTATGCTAGATGGAACCAACCAACATTGGTTCTGGGCCTCAAGTCTGCTATTACAATAGTGTCAGAATGGTCTCGCCATTGTGAGTATTTGACAGTGTTTGTATGGCAAATCTGTCAAAATCTCACAATGAAGAGACCATTCTGACACTATTGTAATAGCAGACTTGAGGCCCTGGTTTGCATAATTAAAATGCTTAAGTTGTATAGGTACCAAGGGTCATAGGTCTGTTTAACGATTAGTTTTGATAAGGTGTTTAGGGAACCACGCTGTATAGTACTTTACTGTTTTTTAAAAGGTGCCAAAAGTGGGTTGATTCTACAAGTTACAGTGTTGCATCTCTGCTGTTAGTCAGTAAAAAGGAACAATTTATTTTTTTGGAAGCATAGGATGCGTGATTTAGTGCCATCTATGTACTAAACTCAATTTCACTCAAACTGTGGGTTGGTTCTTGTTTGCAAAAATGGGTCCAATTGTAAAGTTTTATGGTATAGGGCCCAGGACAATGATGGTTATGATGCTTGCATCAACAATTTCATCAGCTTTACTTTTAGGTTATAAATTACTAGATTTACATGTCCAATGCAAGCACTCAATACTTTGATTACTAAAGATAAATAATTGTGAAAAAAATACGACAAATTCGACAAAAAATCTTGTAATGCCAAAAATTGTGTAATCATTTCTTATACATAGTTGAAGTAAAAAAAAATGCTACTTACCTCACGGCAGACATTCTGTTCTGCAAGCGAAAGCCAGAACTCGCAGGCCTCCAATGCAACACCCTCCTCAGGATCCTGTGTCCGCACCAGCATGTACTATGGAACAAGACAAGCTGGATATAGAACAAAAACATTAAAAAAAAAAAAATACCACAGACAATGTTGCAAAAGTTGGTGCATATACATAGGAGAGGAGAATTTTAAGAGTGGAGAATGCTGCATCATCAAAATTAAATCTTATATATAAAATTCTTGTGTCACAATGTTAGTTACCATACTCCTCCGAAACGGCTTGACCGATTTTTATGAAATTTTATATGCATATTCAGTAGGTCTGAGAATTGGCGAGGAAGATCTATTTTTCACACCCCTAAGTGATAAGGGTTGTCCACCCCTAACATTTATATTTTATTTTCTGGACAAAATCTCTGGAAGAGATCGCAGTATGCGATAAGGCCGCCCTTTGTATATTTTATAGTGTTTATGATTTCCTTTTCTTTTGTAATGTGTAATCGGATGTACAATAAAGCATAAATAAATAAGTAAATATATTTTTTTTTTTATAATGTGGCATTAAAAAATACATACAACCCTAAATTTTCACCCTTCTATCACCAACCCTATTTTTATTCGTACTTTTTTAAATTTTATATGTACATTTGGTAGGTCTGAGAATAGGTTTTTATCTATTTTAGGTAGGGTAGGGTAGGGTAGGGTAGGGTAAGTAAGTAAGTAGGTAGGTAGGTAGGTAGGTAGTTAGGTAGGTAGGTAAGGTAGGGTAGGGTAGGGTAGGGTAGAGTAGTGGAGCTTATACTATAGCTTTTGACAGAAAGAAGTCTGTCGGGTCAGCTAGTAAATCATATAATAATTTCCAAACATTACCAGGTTTATTTATAAACATTGCTTAAAGTTAAGTAATTATCAGCGACTGTTATACATTTTTGACGTTTAAACATCTCCTAACTTACAAGCAACATTTATAAATACAGAGGTACATTTGTAATGATGTTGCATACCTCAATGATGTTAGGCAGGTGAGGGATAAGCCTGTCCAGTCGCACCTCCAGTAGAAGTACTAAAGCATGACAAACATTTTTTCTGACATCTGGGTCTTCATCTGCTGCTAAGTGGAACAAGTTCTGGGAACAAATCATCATTTTATTAATAACAAGTTATTAGTAGTTTTTTTCTTCTGAAAGTGTTATTCTTTTACAATATTTTAAATGAATTACGCTATCAGAAAAAAAAAAAACGTTTACTACATTTGATCCGTACGCAAGTGCAAGAGTTACACCAGCCCGTATTACCTATTACCTACTATATTTTAACCCTGGAACGGCACCCTAAAAAAACTTAAGTAACAGTACCCAGGGGTACTGGAGTACCCCTAATAGAAAGTATGAAATACAATGAAAGAATAAAAATGTATTAAAATCAACTATATAGACTTATATGGCATAACATCAGCCTTACTTACAAAAAGGGTTGGAGTATCTGATGACAATCAGATGTACCTACTGACCTGTGCAAATACGCAGTATTGTCAAAATCAATTGAGTAATAAAAAAAGTAATTGCATATTTATTTTTGATTTGTACCCCAGGATACAGTTCTAGGATTAAAGTACCAATGAATCTTTAAAATAATACCAATATCTTGATAATAATAATCTTACCTCAATAAAAGCATCAATATGCAACATGAGAGCTTGAGTCCGGCCCATGATGAAGTAGTTAACACAAGCAATAGCATGGCATCTGATTTTAGGTGATGAATGTCGGAAAAACTGTAGGAATTTAGGTATTAACACATTCAAAGGCCTGTTCAGTGCATCACTGTCCAGGATCTCCGCTGTGTCTTCACATATCTTCTGCAGTGCTCCAAAGGCACCCTAGAATCATACAATTATTAGTTCAACAACAGATAAACATAATTATAATAACTTTTATTTTCTGAGAAAGAAACATAAGGAGAACTTCCAAAACTGAATCTTGAGAAATATGATCAATTAATATTTAATTTATGCCTATTTGCTTACCACTGAATGGATTTTTTCCCTATGTATAATCACTTTAAATTATTAAATGCTAACAATTTTGAACACATTGAATACTACGAAATAATGTTTAGTATGAGGTCATTTCAAAGTTATAAATTTTCCAAACAAGTAAGTATCTCAGATCTTAGCTTTAGAACTCTTGAATAATTATTAAATATATACTTATAAATCAAGAATAGCTGAAATACTCAGAAATAATAAATACCTCACAAACATTGTAGTCTTGGGAATCAAGCATCTGACACAAGGCTGGCAGCAGCTCGGGCCATGATGTTAATTCCCCCTTGCTAGCTATGGTAGTGATGATGATACCCACAGTGGCCCGAATCAAGGGTGATGGGTCTCCCACAGCTGACAGGCATTCTCGCTTTATAAATTCAGCCACTTCAGGCAAAAAGCTGTTGTAGTGAGCTTTGACATTATTTTTCAAAATCAAACCACTCAAAGATCTTGTAGGTTCTTCTTCAGTGACAAGTTTAGTCAAAACGAAAATCAAATAATTATTGAAGTCTGGATACTTGTTCAATTCTTCCAATTTCTGAGATTACATTGTTAGGAAAATAAAGGCTGTCAATGGCTGTCATGTCGGAAAAATCGATTTTATCGCAAGCGTCTAGATGAAACAAATCATTATCGTAGAGGCTTTAACATCTAATTTTAAGTTAAATTGCATTGAAATATGAAAACATTGATAACGATTAGCACGTAAATAAAAAATGAAGCGGTTATAGTTACAAAAAATATCCACGCCGATAGCTGTAAAGATGTGAAAATTATGAAAAGGATACTTGTTGAACGGCCCTCTGAGTTGCTGTATCTGGTGATTGAGACTCTTTGAGAAGTGTTAGTATTTGTCTTAGTCCTTCTTGTTCTGGTTTCCACTCCATTTTCATAATAATTCTACGAAACGGTTTTATTTCACTCGGTCCCGTAAAGATCAACCATGCCAAAATTTTAAGAGTTGCCAGATTAAATTATTACAATGAAATTCAAAATGGGTGGATACATACGTGATATAACGAGAATATCCGCAAGTGTTATTATGAGTTAGTCGATTAATCGATTCACTCCAAAGTAAAATTCAAAAGGCTCTTTCTCGAACATGAAACTACGTTGAAAAAAGCTTTAAATGACAGCGCGTAGCGCGTGTTTTGTGTTTTCGATTTGTGAGATAATTTCTTATTTATTTGCTACAAGTTAACACTTATTTTCTGAAGAATAATTGTCAAAATGCCTAAAATTAAAGCTGATAAAAAGTCACGAGTGCATAATGAAATAGCCAAGCAAGGTAATTGGTAACTAGGTTATGGTGTATTCTGAATATTTGAATGTTTGTGTGGGAGAAAATCATACCAGTATGATCTAAATTTTGTTGGTCTGAGGATCTAAACAACAAAAATACAGTTAAATGATATTTCCCTTTATTTCAGGGATCCAATTCAACAAGGATTTTGGCCAACACATATTAAAAAACCCACTCATAATCACTTCCATGCTAGATAAAGCTGGCTTAAGGCCTACAGATGTTGCTCTTGAGATTGGTCCTGGTACTGGTAACATGACAGTCAAGTTACTAGACAGAGTCAAGAAAGTTGTGGCCTGTGAAATTGATACAAGGCGTGTAAAACACTCATTTAATTAAATAAATTGTATTTACTCATTTAATTAGAATTGAATATTCTAAGTAACTTATTTGTTATAGATTGGTTGCTGAACTTCAGAAACGTGTTCAAGGAACTCCATACCAAGCTAAACTTCAAATAGTTGTAGGAGATGTCCTCAAAACAGAATTGCCTTTTTTTGACATTTGTGTTGCCAATGTCCCATATCAAATCAGTTCCCCTCTCGTCTTCAAATTATTGCTGCACAGGCCATACTTTAGATGTGCAGTTCTCATGTTTCAAAAGGAATTTGCACAGAGACTGGTAGCAAAACCTGGTGATAAGTTATATTGTAGGCTCTCTATAAATACACAGTTGTTGGCTAGAGTTGATATGTTGATGAAGGTTAGTATAGGTTTAGGATATTATTTCTTTCAATAACATGAAAATATTGTATTCTGTTCAATGAACAATGTATAATGTTACTATTTTATTCACAGGTTGGCAAAAATAACTTCAGACCACCTCCTAAAGTGGAATCGAGTGTAGTGCGGATAGAGCCAAGAAACCCACCCCCACCTATCAACTTTGTTGAATGGGATGGTTTGACAAGAATAGCATTTGTAAGGAAAAATAAAACTTTGGCAGCTGTTTTCAAACATGCTACAACTATGGCTGTATTAGAGAAAAATTACAGGGTGCATTGTTCTCTGCATAATAAGGTAGGCTAGATCCCTGTTGTGTTGTGCTGGACATACAATGCCTTATGAAACTCCATATGAGGACCTATCATAGATTGATTACTAATACTGACCAAAATTTCTTTTTAGGAGATACCTGAAGACTTTGACATAAAAGAGAAGGTTCAAGAAATATTAACAAAGTCAGAAACAGAACAAATGAGAGCTAGAATGATGGACATAGATGACTTCATGAAGTTGTTACATGCTTTCAACTCTGAAGGCATACATTTTGCATAGTATATTTGTAATTATAAGAATAAAACACATATTATTATTATTAATTTGTTTTTTAATAACTATTTTAGTTCACATATTTTGTAAAACTAATAAACAACATAAATATGCAATGACAGGTGGATAATCTTGCATTTTTAAGAATTCGTATTTATATGGTAGCTTGCTTGAATCCTCTTTCAGCATAGTCATCAGGTTTACGGTCTGATTTGAAGGGGAATCCTGGTTGCCCTGGCAAAACCATTGGTTTCGAAACATGTACTCTCCAACCTCCTTTCTTGGTCCAATCCTGAAATTATATTAACAAGTTGATGTTATGAGTTATGTTGGTACTAGGAACAATGGGGTTTAAAAAAACCGACAGAAGTGAAAATGCAAAACTGGAATAACTGTGCTATTTTAATAGCTACACGTCGCCAGTCTGGCTTAACACGTCACGACCATCTCGGTGACGCAAACCAATAAGTTTTTCCCCTACCAAAAACCAATCTAAAGAAGTTTTCACTTCAATAAAACAGATTAGGAATTGGCTATTCATCACCATCATCATTTCAGCCCAAAATTATCCACTGCTGGGTAAAGGCCTCTTTGTTTCTACCACTCCATACCTCCATGCATACCTAGTCCAGGTGTTTCCCATAACTTTAACAATGCTGACTTCTAAACCACCAACCACTTCTAGACTCAAAGAATTTGTACTTCTCTTCTTCATCCTGTACCACCCAATGCTGGTTGTAATAAAATGTTTACTTACATTTCCATTATATTTAAAGTAGTAGTGAGTACAAAGAATTCCAACACCAATTAATGCAAATTTTCCAGTTAGGTATCTATAATCGGCAGCACGTGACGCGCCCTATAACAATAATAATAAGTTAGTGTATATTGTTCTATAATGTATACACCATTTAGGTTACTGTTATGTAACCTCACCAGCATTGGCGTAAGAGCAGCAAAAATCTTGTCCAAAGGCGCGCGGTAGATGCGGCGGAATACATTAGTGCGTTCTCTCCAGTATTCTTCTACATGCACTGGTTCATTTGGAGCCAAGACTTGGTCTTTCAACCACTGCTTGCGCCAGGATCTCTCCACATCGGTCATCCCCAGACATCTTTCGCGTTCCAGTGCCACACGCCCAGCAATGGCCATGGGCTTAACGCCTGCAGTTTGTGCCATGTTCACTCAATATTCTTTTTACTTATTGTCTCAGCCGTTTGTGCTACAAAATCTATATTTTCATTTCCACAGGACCAAAGCAAACTACGAACAATCACTGACATTACTGACAGATGACAAATGACAGTGACATAAATGAAATATAATTGCCAACAGAATAAATGATTACAGAATGGGATAAAAATGCCACTTGTTCACTTCGTCACTACTTAGAGTTTATAAACTCTAAGGGTCGATACTATCAATGGGGTTAAAAACTGAAAGTACGTCATATATCATAAGAGCGTATACCTAATTATATAACCACGGTATATATATATCTGTTTTCTAAGGTGTATTTATGCTTATTGCCTGTTTGACGTGTAGTATTGCAGAAACAAGTTTTTTAATTGGGAAATAGGATAATTTCCCAATTAAAAAACTCATAAGCCGTATAAATTGGACATGGGAAAGACAATGATGATTTAGAGCCAAGCCAAGTCCCTAACTCTACAAACCTTTCATCTTGGTCAAAATGTATGGCTTGGCCGTTCCATTGAACTATTTCATGACACAACATTAAAGACCAGTGACTTAATTTCATATATATGATAAACCCATAGGAGTGTCTGTGCGACGGCTGCAAAACGGCTAAGCCGTACATTTTGTCCAAGATGTAAGGTTTGTAGAGTTAGGGGCTTGGCTGTACGTACGGTGGCCAGCCATCAGGTTATCACAAACTGTCAAATTTTCTCGTTCGATTTTGAAGTTAATCATCAACATTTTAAAGTTTAAAATGTTTTGAAGAAATTTGACAGTTTCGTGTAGCTTGATGTGCTGGCCACTGTACATTAGGGGGTTTAGTTATAAACGTTGCTTATTAAAGTTAAGCAATGATTAGCGACTGTTTAAACATACATTTTTGACGTTTGAACGTCACTTAACTTTAAGCAACGTTTATGAATAAACCCCTTTATTTGATAACTTTTAAACAGTGAAAGTGTTGTGTGAGTTTTGGCAACCCACTTTACATTAAATGTTTTGTTGGGATACAAAATACCTACTAATTCCATGTTATTCTTCGTCTAGTCTTTGCTCTCTGATACACTCTCAGTGTTACCAACCCTACAATTTTAATAGAAGATCTACTGTGTTTTCAATGGCATCCCTGTTTTCTGTTCACCTCAAAAACATTTCCTGTTTATGAGCGCGTTATATTTAGTTATTGGGCAACACCAGGTATTTACAAAATAGGCAGAGGTTAATGAATGAAATGTATCATGAAAAAAACAATAAAACCAAGCACGTACCCAGAAGGGAGATAGTGTGGATAACCCCTCCCCCCCTCGAAATCTGGCTTAACATACAGGACCCTCAAAATATCATATCAGACACAGATCTTCATGGTCCTCACCTTACATGATGCGACCAAGTTTATGTACGGATTTTTAAAGAGACTGACCCTTGACTTTGTTTTGACATTAATTTCTTCTCAAGGGTATATAAAAAATAAATAAATAAGATAGATGGAGTCGACATTTCCATGTATCTTATTTTATTTAAATATTATGTGAAAGTTATTCCCCCTATTTATAGAATAAACAATTTCATTTCATTTATTTCGGAAGCAAAAATCCAAAATGTTTGTTTCTTGCTTTTCGTGTTGAAACAAGGTCTTCCGTCTAATAATTCTGGTGTATCCAAAATTTATAAAAACCGCTTAAGTGCGTGTCGGACCACGCACAGTGAATGGATCCGTAGTTGGAATGAATTTCTCCCAAGAACAAACTTAACATTGTAGTAAACATGTTCTTCCATACGGAATGTATGGGAGATCATGTATTTCAAGTTGTTCGATTATTACTCGGTAACTTGTAAAGCCTACTTAGCTGTGATAGTTTCCTTTTAAGCTTCTTATTTATTTTCTTATTTGAATTACTGTTCTGTTTCTGTTTTTGAAGTGAAAACTTCTTTAGGCGCGTTGAGCACTTTTTAGGTGAACGAAAATCATAGTACTCGCAACATTGTCACCGAACGCTTTCCATCAGCTATATGTACAAAAGAACAGTTATTGCAAAGTTTTGTGTTTTCACTTCTGTCGGCAATTGCCAATTTTTTTAATTGGTTGATTAGTACAATTTAGTACGTTTTTTAGTTTGGTAGGGTTGGCAACACTGCACTCACTCAGTTAGATGGTCTGTGGTTCAGGTTCAGCCTGTGGTTCAGTCAGATAAAAATAATATCGACATCTCGGTGTCAAAAAGATAAATTCCATTTTTTATCTTTTTACCTCTTTAGCATTTTGACTTAGGCAGTGTGGTGGAAAAAGTATCCTGAAGAAGTTATCAAGATGCCTCGGTACCATAAGGTGGAAATTAATAAAACAGAATGGACTGTCCCGGAAAGATATCAAATGCTTACACCTGTGGGCTCAGGTGCTTACGGGCAAGTCTGGTATGTGTTTATCAATATATTCGGCAATATGCCAGTATTTATGTGTAATGGAAGTGCTGCATTTATTTATATCAATTATTCAATAGCGCAAAATCTATGCTCAGAACAGAATGTGAAGTAGGTACATTGCCCTTGCGTGGGCGGGCAGAATTTGTGCTGATTGTCTATTCTTGCTTGAATTGAACAGCAATTTGTTTACAGTTCTGCAATCGACACTCTACATAATATGAAGGTAGCAATTAAGAAATTGGCGCGACCATTCCAGTCTGCCGTGCATGCAAAGCGGACTTACCGCGAGCTAAGGATGTTGAAGCACATGAACCATGAGAATGTTATTGGTAAATATGAGAATGTTATTATCTGCATACATAGTTGGGCATCAATAAATTCTGAAAGAATCTCACTAGAGATTTTATTCAAATAAAAAATTGTATAATCTGATGATGATAATGTGATAAGCCTGATAAATCACAGCAATATAATATGGTAAGTTATTTTTTTAATATGTACAGGTTTGCTGGATGTATTCAGCCCTGAAAAAACTCTGGCAGAGTTTGAACAAGTATATTTAGTTACACACTTGATGGGAGCAGACTTGAACAATATTGTTCGTACTCAGAAACTCTCTGATGACCATGTCCAATTCCTGGTTTACCAAATTCTCCGTGGTCTTAAATACATACACTCAGCAGGAATCATTCACAGGGTATGTATCCTGAATAGTTAACTGTACCTGTTTCCTATTAATATTGTCATTCAACAGAAATTGTATCATTCACATGTTGTGTCCATTACAAGGAAAAATATAATAATAATCAGAAAATTATTTAGAATCTATACTCCATTTGAAATAACATTAGACATTTAAATAAACATTTTTTACAGCCCGTTCAACCGGTTTTGACTTCTATTCCACAGGCATAAGGATGGCATTAAAAGCAAAAAAGTGGTTACAATACCAACTGTTTACTGCAGCTGCCATTTGTTATGCCACCAATGCAATAGAAGTCAAAATCGGTTGAACGGACTGTAAAAATAACGTTTATTTAAATATCTAATGTTATTTCAAATGGAGATAACTTGCATGGTGTAACTCCACTTGCCATTTCTTTGTGGCATTTCATTTATTTAACACAAATATTAATATTGTAGGATCTAAAACCTTCTAACATTGCCGTCAATGAGGACTGTGAGTTGAAAATCTTAGATTTTGGACTAGCCAGGCCAACTGAGACAGAGATGACTGGCTATGTAGCTACAAGGTATGTAGTTTTTTTTTAGTTTTTAAGATAAACGACTACAGCTCATATTTACTATTTAAATTAGTACTATTAAACTTCAGTCAAGGACAAATACTATGTCCATAACATACCTAATTGCTTAGTTTAGTAATTGTACTATTTGCTCTGCTTAGGCAAACTTTCTTCAACCTACTTGATAATTCAAACCTACATTGTGGTTATTTATTGGTCACCTAGTGTTTTTGGCCTTATAGCAGCTTATTTATAAACTAACAACTTTGCAGGTGGTACCGTGCACCAGAGATCATGCTCAACTGGATGCATTACAACCAGACAGTTGACATTTGGTCAGTGGGCTGCATCATGGCTGAATTATTGACTGGTCGGACTTTGTTCCCAGGTTCAGACCGTATCCTTTTATTTTCAACATTTTTGTATATCTCTCAATGTCTAGAATTTGATTATGCATGCATTCTTTCTGCTCGAATATTTAATTTTTTAGTATATACTATGGGGGCCCTGTTTCATCTTTGTAATAAAACGTAGGTTCTGGTTTTAGAGTAATAATATTTTATGTTTAGCTGATGTTGATTCATTGTTTTTTGTACATAATATGAGTAACATACAGAAATACTCCAAAACCCATTTTGCTAACTGGGGAAAGTAAGTGTATTTGTTACATAACCATACAAAACATTTTTCATTAGCCACTGTTTTAATTATACATCATCAGATTTTTTTTTTCATTCCAAATTAATCTTTTTTTTTTCAGTCAATCAGTGTTCGTTCAACAAAACAAACCTACTTATTTGGTTTTTTATGATAGTTATTTATGTTTCAACTGATTTACATTAGATTTACAGCCTAGCTTGTAATTTATTATTTTTTGACCCTCAATGGCTTTCACCTTAATGGATGAGACAGATATCCATCAATTGAATTTGATCATGGAGGTACTTGGGACACCTGCCCAGGAGTTTATGACGAAAATATCTTCAGAGTCTGTAAGTAGCTTCCATTCATTGTTGCAGCGGTGATATGGTGTAAAATTAAATGTATATATCATTATTATCAGCATTAGTAAATATAGCTTCGCCATTAACTCGCTTAATTTGATGTTGTTATGTTGTGTAAATAAATGGCTTGTGTAAGTTTGGTGCTTGTGTAACCTTAACATGCGTGTACTCAGATATTGATCACCTCACAAGAATATTGTTTTTGTGCGGAAGACCTGATCAAGAGACAATTGACAAAATAATTAGTGAAGAGGTGAGTAAGGAAACTAATCATTAATTTTTTTTTTATACACATAACACGCCAGAAGTTAATGCTGGTTTTGACGCTTTCTGATATGTGAAAAAACATAATATTACTAAAATAAATTAATAATCAAAAATAATCAATAATCAAATTATTAATAATCGCCAGTTTTTGGACGCGCAACAATTATCACTTTCCGACTTAGTAAGTGTGACTTGTTTGAATAGATGTAATGTAGGTCAATATTACCATTGTAAACCTCTAATGAGTGTTATTCAGCAAAGAAAACATGGTGTATGTTGTATATTTATTGTTTGTGGCGTGCGAATTTCATGTGTCCGTCAATTTGTGCTTATGGTAAATACGTTTGTATAGAATGAGTGAGTCATCATTGAAATTAATGTATAAAAAGAAATAGTTTTATAGTTCATGTTTGTCCAAACAAATATCCTGGTCTAAGTGCATTAATCACTTTGTGACTCGTTAGAGTGGTGCTATGCTGTCAGCTCGTATTAGTGCTGACATCATTGCGACTGGTTCATTCACGGGCATAAGTCGTATTTATTAACATTGTCTCAGCCGATAGACGTCCACTGCTGGACATAGGCCTCCCCCCCAAGTACGGAACAATTTATTGTCCTACGCTACCCGCATCCAGTGGATTCCCACGACCTTCACCAAGTCGGGACCCCTTGTGGTGTGGGGGCTTACCCACTGTACATTCCGGTAGGTACACGGTCACCTTGAACTTTTTGGCCACATCGGCCATCTGTTCTGCGACTTATGGTGCCCCACTGCCACTTAAGTTTAGCAACTCTTAGGGCTTCGTCGAAGTTCCGACTTTGTTCTTTCAAAACAAAAACAACGTGATTCAAGTTTTGCGTACTTCTTTTGTGTTTGACCTTTTCCTCCCCAGTTTTGAATTCAATATTAATAACAATTTAATTTATCGCTCATTTTCACAACAAGTCATACATCTGCAGTTATTATTGTATTCATGTTGTAACTCCCTACGTATTTTGATATTTTAATAACGAAATGTAACTGGAGCAGTTTTTATAATTATATTACACTAGCTTTTGCCCGCGGCTTCGCCCGCGTGGATGTCGGTTATCGCATAAAAAAGTACCCTATGTACTACCCTCTCCATATCCCAGGCTATATCTCAAAATTCTAACTTAATATTAATTTTAATGTGACTCACTATGTGTTTATTACCGAGCTGGTAATGAGTTGAACTATCGAACTAATGTGCACACTAATAGGGTTGAAAATAAAACCACAATTGTGTACTGATCTAAGCTGGTATATTTAATTAAGATTGCGAGACCCCAACCAAATCGCGGTAACGAAACCATAGCGAGATCTATTTCGACGTCAACGCCATCTATCGAGCTTGACATCAAACTCTTAACATTTCACAATAATAACTATGGTTTTATGGTTTCTTCATGAACACTATGTGAATAGAAACCGAAACAAATGATTTAATATAGTAAAAGTACTTATGTTCTGAACGTGAATGAGTCTTTACCTAAAGATAACAAACACAAAATCAAAATACGAAATTTCACTCAAATTCTTAAAGCAATCAATTGTACCAAATACAACACGAAATAAAATTGCGACACAAATAATAATTTTAGAATAATTCACGTAAGTACTAACTTTTCTCAGGGTCACGTTCGCAATTGGACGAAATATTAGACATTTATTTTGTACTTGCAACACGATCTGGATGTAGAATTCGATTAATCGACTAATAATTGACCGGTTGACATTTTAGCGGGAACACCACTAAACGAACGAAAAAAGAAAACAAAATACGTCTATACTCTGTGGTCGTGTGGCGGTGTGACGCGATGCTTAATGTAAACATTCATCAAGGTTATACGTGCGTAAAGTAATGGATTCAATGAGAAAACGGTTTAATCTTAGAAGAATCTTATACAGAATTACTGAGAAATAAGTGTAGATTTCGTATTGAGTGTTAGTTTATCGAAAAGTGATAAATATGTCAGTGAAAAAGTAACGAAAGTTTTGGAATGCACAAATTTTGATCATAAGGCCGCCGTGTTTAGTAATGTTTTTATGATAAATATTCTTGTATACTGTTTGAAATACACGTAAGTAGCTAGCTTATTTATCTACGAACATAATTTGGCTAATAGCTACTGATATTATAGCGTATTGTTATCGTAATCGTATTTCCAAGAGTAAAATTCGGCAAACAAATACCTACAAAAAGTCAATAAAATGGATATAGTATGTTATCCTTAAGAGATAGACATATGCCATCGCGGACTTTTTTGAAGACCTTTTTATGATACACAATTCCACCATACATTATTTTGTTATATCTCAAAGGGTTTAGACAGCGTTTTCGTTGAAAGCTCCCAGACGGCTTATTTTTTTCCGACACCTCCAACAAATATCGTTAATTCATACAAAAATGCATATAAAAACATAACAAATTATATACTAAAACCTTCCTAGAGAACCAAGCTATCCATTGGTGAAAACAGCATGAGAATCGGTGCAGTAGTATTTGAGTTTATCGCGAACAGACAGACAGACAGACAGACAGACAGACAGACGCGGCGGAGGACTTTGTTTTATAATATGTAGTGATACAGGGTGGAAAGTTGAAGTAAGCCGTGGAGGCGAAGCCCCCTAAATATTGATGCTACCAATTTTGACTCAACAGAAACTACTACAACTCAACAGTATAATAATATTTTCAAAATTATAACTGCTTTAATTTTTTTTTTTTAAGTTGCTTGATCCGGCAATCGAACCAAAACAAATCCGAAAAATTAACACCTGTATTTTATGGCACCAATCGATTGAACCAATCTTAATGATAAAATCTCATGACAGACAAAAATATAATTATGACTTATTTTCGCCATTTCAGGGTTGGTCTGTTAGTAAAAAAAAATCATAATGATTAGTACCTACAATTAGCCCTTTAGAGGTTTTCAGTTACTTATTTGGTTTATTGATTGCCAATGAGCTTAATATTTCAACAAACAACTATATACATAACTAGCTTTTGCCCGCGGCTCCGCCCGCGTGGATGTCGGTTATCGCGTAAAAAAGTAGCCTATGTCCTTCTCCATATCCCAGGCTATATCTCTGCCAAATTTCATGACGATCGGTTCAGCGGTTTAGGCGTGAAAACGTAACATACAGACAGACAGACAGAGTTACTTTCACATTTATAATATTAGTATGGATTAGTATGGAAGTATGGATAGTATGGATTATACATAGGTACCTATGTACCCGAGTTAAGACAGGATACTATCCTTATAAATATCCATATTTTTACCTCACACGGAAATAAGCGCTCATTACAACTTCAATGCTGATGCACCTACCTACAGTAAAAAAATCTAAATTATAAGCGTTGGTCATCCTGCGCTACGAAGAAAGAGCTAAAACGTATAGTAATGCCGTTTCGGCATTACAGAGTTACTTACGTACAAACGCATTCATTGGTTTCCCCTTTGGTACTCACGTTACGTTAATTTCCGTTGCTAATCTTGACAGGGACATTACCGCTTTTAATTTTGTGGTACCTATAACGTGCGTTGGTGTTGCCATGTTCCAGGCTAGGAACTACATTCAGTCTCTGCCGGCGCTGAAGAGGCGTGATTTCCGCGAGGTGTTTCGCGGCGCGAACCCGTTGGCCGTCAACTTGCTGGAGCTGATGTTGGAGTTGGACGCTGACAAGTAAGTTGTCAACATCAGCAGACTTGTTCCACGGCTGGGTAAAGGCCTCTTCCATTTTGTGCCAGACTTCCCTGGTCTGTCTCGAGAGTCTGATCCAGCAGCCTAACCAAAGAAACCAGAAGAAACTAATAAGTAATTAAATAAAAAAATAAGTCGTAGTATTGCGATTAGATAAAATATTGGTGACGGGCGGCGTTTTAGGGAACTGTCGCATGTGATTTTGACGTACAAAAAAACCGGTCAAGGGCGAGTCGGACTCGCGCACCGAGGGTTTCGTACCATCATATACAGCTTCATTCGTATAAGTAGGACCTAAATAGTTATGTGCCCAGAAAAAACTACAACTGTGCTTTACCCAAAGCAACCTGCGAGTAGGTAGGAAGGAGGATATTTTGGTTATGAACCGCGAAATGTTTTCAAATTTACATCGGCGAGGCCTTTATTCATCAGTTAATTTTAACACTGCGGTGTAGAATATTGCAGTTTTAGGACAGATAAAGGAACTAATGCAATTTTTGTTGATTTCTGAAAAAGTGTGCTATTTAGAGATAGTTTTATTTTTGCTGTAATCTTTATATAAGCTTCTATCACTTTAAATAGAATAAATAATTAAATATTAAATAATAGAATAATTTCAGATTTTTCTTTATGCAAACTTCGGAGATAAGGGGGCGGCGGCGATCTCTCGCGTCCGGCCCTGGTCCAGGCAATGGTCCGGAGCGACAGTGCTTGGGAGGCAGTCACCTCCTTCTGCGAAGTAGTAATGCTCGCGAAGGAGGAGGCGGAACACGTGAGGGAGCGGCAGTCTGTGCGCCCTCACGCCCCTAGTCGCCGCAGGAGACGCCCTGGGCGGCGGGAATCGGTAGCCGATTCCCGGCCACCGTAGGCGCGGCCTTGCGGACGGCGAGCTATGGGCAGTTCGCCGTCCGGTAAGGACCAGGCCCGGGTCGACGGCGCGTTGTGTTCCACGCGCGCCTCAAAGAGATGTCAGCACGCACTGACGCGGTCCGCTAGGACCGGTGCCTGCCAGGGTTGCGGGTTTGTCCGAAAGGGATACCGTAGCCCTGGCACACAGGCAACTGAAAGAACACGGGTGGGTTTTAGTCAGTAAAAGTCTGACACGCCCCCCCGCTCCGCCCAGAGCGGGAGAAGTTATTTGATCATTTCCCACCCAAAAAAAAAAGGGGGGAACGGTATTTTTTTTTAATTTTTCATCAAGTCGAAAACTATGCGGCCTGAAAAACGAAACTAGGTCGAAAACTAGGCTGTCCGCAAGGCGGCGTCCTCTCGCCGCTTCTATGGAACCTGGTGGTGGATAGCCTCATCAAAACACTTAATGGCAAAGGTTACTTCACCGTAGGCTACGCCGACGACATAACCATAATAATAAATGGCACCCACGAAAATACCCTGTGTAACCTCATGCGCCAAGCCTTGAAAATAGTAGAGGACTGGTGCAATAAACACCAACTCTCAGTGAACCCCTCCAAAACTGAATTGATTCTCTTCACAGAGAAGAGGAAACTGACGACACTACAACTTCCAAACTTCTTTGGAACTACCCTAAGCCTATCAACTGAAACCAAATACCTGGGCATATACTTGGACAAACAGCTGAACTGGGCAAAACATACTAACTACATCACTACAAAAGCCAGCATATCCCTGTGGCAGTGCAAGCGACTGCTCGGCAGGAATTGGGGAATTAGCCCCAAAGCTACTTACTGGCTATACACCACAGTCATCCGACCAACTATCACATATGGCTCACTAGTCTGGTGGACCAGAACAGACCAGAGCACAACCCAAAGAGATCTCGAAAAACTGCAGAGGTTCGCTTGTGTAGCAATCACTAGCTGCATGCGAACCACGCCTACTGCCGCTCTACAGGCAATGCTTAGGATGCCGCCTCTACACCTTATTGTGCGAGAGGAGGCGGCCCTGGCCGCCTTTAGGCTCAACGTAACAGGAACCCTGAGCTAAGACTCTAGAGTCAAGCACATACGCATAAAGGAGGATGCGATCAAACGCCAGCCAATGATGGCATCACCCTGCGACAAAGCCCCGAAACTGCACTACTTCCATAAGCACTACAACATTATACTCACAGAAGAACGATGTGACTACTCAGGCCCGAATGAGCTGAGAGTGTACACTGACGGATCAAAGACCGACTCCGGGACCGGAGTCGGAATTTTCTCGCAAGACCTTAACATAAACATATCCAGCCGCAAATGTCATCTAAAACTATTCTAAATTTAAAGTTGATAGCATCAGTAAGTAGTTCTTGAGATATTCAGCTGTGACAGACAGACAGACTGAGTCATACCATAAGGGTTCCTTTTTGCCATTTTGGTACGGAACCCTAAAAAGCGCTGATTCTCTGCCTAATTTAAACAAATGGTTTGATCTTCATTATTTGGTATGATCGACATCCAAACGAGCCGGAGTTTTATGAACTACTAACTTTTACCCGTGACTCAGCCCGCGTGGATGTCGGTTATCGCGTAAAAAAGTAGCCTATGTCCTCCATATCCCAATCTGTAACAAATTTCATGACTATTAGGCGTGAAAACATGACAGACAGAGTTACTTTCACATTTATAATATTTGTATAGATTTTCCTTGAATGTCTGTGGGTTATTCTTGGATTTGATGACTTAGTTGTTGTGGGCAGCGGTTTACAAGTAAAACCTGTTCTCCATCCTTTACCTTATAGAGTTTGAACAAAAATGAATTTCATTTGAATACGTTTATTGGTACATTTTAAATGATGGAGGTACAGATGTATGGAATTTGATAAAAATTAAACACACCCGAAATTTTTGATTGCTACCTATAAGTTACGAGTTTTGGTGCAATTGAGTTGATTGAGTTTGTATTTTACACTCACAAAGTTCATTGCATAAAGCTGATTCATGTATTATTGAGTTGATCCTTTTGACATTTCCTTATAGTCTTCCTATCCTTTACCAATTCCATTGATAATATTATTGATGTTGGGTTTTTCTATCTCGCAGCATTATACTAAGAAACGAACCTATTCAGATCTCGTACACGTTAAATGTTGTTTTTCCTTTGAGCATCAGAATAAACACTTTGTTTTCTATATTTTTTACTCACGACCAAGTGCACTTGTTTGTTCCAGGCGTATCACCGCAGAGCAGGCGCTTGCGCATGAGTACTTGGCGCAGTACGCCGACCCGGACGACGAGCCCGTGTCCGCGCAGTACGACCAGAGCTTTGAGGATATGGAGTTGCCCGTCGACAGGTGGAAAGGTAACTCACTCACTCTAATAATGTTTTGTCTCACTCTGTAGTCCTCGTCTTGTTTGTTTTGTTACTCTTTCGCGAATGGTCTGTCATTTGCGAAAGAGCGGCTTCGCCATTTCTGTGGTGCTGTTTTCGTATGGCTAGATGATTAAATAACAGATGCTAATTGAGCTCGTTAAAAAACGTTATCAGTACGTTGTTGATATGAGGTGGAGTGCATGCGTGCAGTTTACGCTTGTAAGCTTTCACTAACCAAATCCACTCTTAACCCGTGTCATAATTTAGGCGATCGTCGCGTGATCACTTATATTAAAACACAGTCTTCGACGAACCCGAACGCGTCGATTTGCTTAAACAGGGCCTTCCGAACAAATAATGAGGTGCTACACACATTTACGGGTCAGCATGATTCTGCACAGGCGAGCGGCAAAATATTCATTTGATTTTGCCGCCCGGCTGTGTCGAATCATGCCGACTGACAAACGATCAGTGCTTGTTCACGTTGGAACGCGCGGGCGCGGTGGCGAAATAGGCGCGGTAGACGTCGCGAGCTCGTGTTCACATTAACCGCCAGGCGTTCGCGCGAGTGTGACGTATTGTCAGAGGTTGTAAATATGGACCACGATCTTTTATTTTTAACCGAAAATTCATACCTAAAGTGGGAGATGCTAAAAATTAGAATTGGCGTGCACGAAATTAATAAAGAAAGAGAACGGTATGGTGAATTTCATACTTTATATGGTAATTTGAGAGAACATCCTTCAAGATTTTTTGGATATACCAGGATGAGTGCCCGCTGTTTTGATTACATACTGGATTCAATAAGGAGTGATATTTCAAAAGTGGACACAAATTTTCATAAAAGTATAAAGCCCGAAGAAAGACTGTTTGTAACTATAAGGTGAGTTTAAAAAAAAAAATTTTTCATAGTAAGTAGTTAAGTAAATTATAATTTTTTATCGGGATACATATTGCAGTCATTCAAATTCAAACAAGGTTCCTCTTTATTATTTTATTTAATTAATATTATCGTTATCAATTATACAAAGTTTAATTTCCATAATTAGTCGTGTTATAATCGTATGTATTATATCCATGGTGAGACTGCGTCATGCCACTATTCATTTCGTCCATAATAACTTGTGTAATATTGTTTCTAGCGCGTAGTTTTTGCATAGGAGATAATTCTTTCATGTACGGCAACAAACTTTTAAAAAATAACAGATCTTCGCAATCTTGTTCGTGTTGTTTGCTGCTTTGTGACAGTTTAAGTTGTAATAATTCCAACTTTTTCTTCTCCAGTTCCATAAATTCCTGTCTTACATCTTGTGCACATTTACGTTTGGTGCTCGTATATTGTGTACTTGAAGATGCACCAGCTATGGATTGGGGAGTTGAGGACCGCTCATCATCATCATTATTATTGCTGTTTTCATCAGTAGTTTCATCTAAATTGCCTTCATTTATTTCTGGGGTAACATCATCTTTTATGAACAGCATCATTTGAAAATATGGCCACATTGAAGTGTTTTGATCTGTTCCAGCATCACCAGAACGAGAAACCGGAATTTTCTTAAATTCTTTCATAAATTGGTCCCGAATGTTCTTCCATTTTTTCCTTAAAGCCTTTTCTGTAAAATCAGAAATATTGTTTAGTGTTGATGATTAGTGTAAATATATTTAAGTTTTACATTATAATTACATTTTTTATTATGTTTCAGATATCTCTCCACTGGATTGGCATTTCGATCTTTGGCATATAGCTTTCGTATGGGTGTTAGTACTGTGTCTGAGATTGTTTATAGTACCTGTGAAGCTATTTGGAAAAACAATTTGAATGTCCACATGCCACAGCCATCTGAAGACCAGCTTATGAATATTGCTTCAGATTTTAGGGAGATGTGGCACTTTCCTAACTGTATTGGCAGTTGGGACGGTAAACATTGTAGGGTTAAACGACCTAAAAAATCAGGATCGGCATTTTTTAACTATAAGCATTATTTCTCTATTGTTTTGCAAGCTGTGGCTGATGCGAGGAAAAGATTTTTAACTATTGAAGTGGGAGGTAGAGGAAAGCAAAGCGACGGCGGTACATTTAATGCCTCGTCCCTGAACCGGTTACTCGAAAGAGTTAGCATTTAATATTCTGGAACCAAGAACATTACCTAATTCTAATATTACAGCTCCATATGTTATATTAGCCGATGAAGCTTATCCTCTTAAAGAATATATAATGCGTCCATACCCACAAAGAACATTGAATCAAGAGAGAGAAAATTTTAATAATAGATTGTCAAGAGCGAGAAAAACCGTGGAGTGTGCATTTGGAATTTTATGCAATAAATGGCGAGTTTTGTTAAAACCTATTGAAACTGATGTTAAACATGCACGCCTGATTATAAAAACTGCTTGCTTATTGCATAATATTGTAATTGATACAGATGGTTACGATTGTGATAATGAGTTCACAATTCCAACTCGACACCAAAGGCGACAAACTAGAACTGGAAGAAACAACAATCCATCAAATCGGGCTAAACAAGTTCGGAATTTATTCACGAAATATTTTTGGGAAAACAATCGTTTAATATACACGTAGTCGCCTTTGTATTATGTATCTTTTGTAGTCTTCAGGAAATAAAAAGTTTAAAATACCTACAAATATATCATATTTCCAGCATAATAATATGTATTTCATTTACTCACCCTCCATATCAGGAAACAATCCAGCAATTTCCTTCCATAGTTAATTAAGAACATTTCTGTTCATATGATGACTGTGTTTACTTTGCCAAATAGGAGTTCTAGCCTGAACAGCACTAATAAACTCTTCTGTATTGAACGACATGAAAGAAACGTGCTATCGTTTCTAGCGACAAGTTCAAACTGGTTGAACTTACCTGACGTCGCGAGTGAATCGCGCGCTCCGCCGCTAGTTCGACGTGAACACACACAAACGTCTCAGTCGTTTGATAATGCCGCGAGCGGGCCGCGCGCGTCGGTCGCTAGCTTGCCCGCTACTTAGACCGCACGTGCGTTTTGTAGGTGAACACTTGGATATAAACTCAAGTGTTTGATATTTCGTGACCGCGCCCGCGCCCGCGCCCGCGAGTCAACGTGAACAAGCACTCACGACGATCGCTTATATTGGAAACAGGGGCTTCAGGTCCCCTGAACGAAAATTCGTAAAATGTTATCCATAACCTGAAATTCTTATTGATATGGGGCCCGTAATTAGAGAAAAATATTTATCCTTAAGGCTCCTTCAAACGGGCGCGACACGCGACGCGACTCAAAGACACCGCGTGCCGAGTGGTCTCTTTGTGTCGCGCCTGTTTGTAGGAGCCTTTATTCTGCTATGGAACTGTGTCGTCCCAGTATCTACTTTTAAGTTTTAACATTGTATGAGAGTGATTTTGCTTATTTTGTAAAAGAAACATTACCCTCCTTTTCGGGCTTCGTCGCAGACGGTGAATAAGGGCCCCCAATTTTTTTATACAGTGCCCATTTATGTCTAGCTACGCCACTGATTGGGACACGGCCTTATGCATTATCGTATTAATATAATAGAGAGGAATGTTCTGTTTGTGGGCTGGGGTGGCTTATCTGATGGATTTGATACGATAATTATACCTCTATCAGATTACTGACTAACCGTGCTGATATTGCGATTTAGGCAAAGGATTTATTGGATTTGCTTAAAGCTTAGTGGCTTAGCTTTTTGTATTGTTAAGATGAATTTAATACTTAGAATTTGAACCTCGAAATAGAAGCTTACGTCATTCATTCAATTAGTTAAATAAGACTATATCTCGTGGCCAAGTAATAACAGCCGCACGGATCAATCTATCAGGTTAAGCTACGCTTGCTGGGGTTGGTCCATGGATGGATGACCATCTTTACATACGGAGACTTCTCCGTGCCTCGGAAAGCACGTTAAGCCGTTGGTCCCGGCTGTCCTTCGTGGATCTTTGGCAGTCTTTACGGGTCGTCAGAAGCCCAAAAGTCTGACAACCAGTCTTACCAAGGGGTACCGTATTACCCAGTTACTGGGTTGTGGAAGTCAGATAGGCTGTCGCTCCATGTAAAAAAACTGGTATTCACTCGCATCCGGTTAAACTGGAAGCTGACCCCAACATAGTTGGGAAAAGGGTAGGCAGATTGATTTTATTGTGAGTAATATTACTATTAACACAAAACGGAATATTTACCATGTTTACTTTTTGATACGAGTTCCCGATATTTCAGCGCTGTTGCAAGCACCATGAAAACGGATAAACTGAAGTCATTGCGGGTGGATGTTTATGAGCAAAGAAAACGGTCTACCCTCTTTCTTGTTCGTTTTTTGCGCTCACTACCGCTACCACTGTCACTACTACACTGTCTTTACTGTGTACTTCAGTTTATCCGTGATCATGGTGCTTGCAACAGCGCCAAAATATCGGGAACTCGTATCAAAAAGTAAACATAGTAAATATCCTGTTTTGTGTTAATAGTAATGTTAGTGACCATGACAGTTTAAAAACTTATATTGTGAGTAATATGTTAGACAACAGTGTAATTACTAAAAGCTTCAATTAAATTAACATTTTAGTACTACTACAAAAACATTCAAGTAACCGTTTCTTTTTACAGAGCAGGTATGGAAGGAAGTGGTGGAGTTCAAGCCCCATCCACAACACATGAACACAGTGGTGGAAGTGACTCCATCTTAAAAGTCAATGTTTCATTTAAAACTTCATCGACTTACTTGAACCTTGCTGTTACAACACCGGCGCTTTCAACTGTGGGTTACTACAATCCAGGGTAAATAATAATTAGGATTAAGAACACTAATAAATACTTTTTATCTTGTATATGTTAGCAAAAAAGCATTGAAAGTAGACAGATAAATCTAGAGGAGCTTTAAGAGGCCTATCACAAAATTGTGTTCTGAAAGATTTGGTATATTGATGCATGGCTACAACAGCCTACGCATCGCATCGTATTATGTAGCAATTTGGCAGTTGTAATTACGTTTATTTTAAGTTTTATAAAATTTAATTTAATTTTGTGTATATGAAATTTTATTTCTTATGAACTAACGGTTATTCTGGTATACATTTTACGTAATAATATTAATGTAGTAAGGAGAAATTTACAGTGCATTCTGAGCGTTTTTAGTCGTTACAGTATACATATTTTAAAATTCTGCGGCCTCTATGAACTAAACCACTATTTCAGAGATATTATTATATGTATTTCATGTCGTTTGTTTATGTTCAATCGACGAGCACAAAAAGTGCCGTCGCGCATTTTATAATTTTTTTTTTCGGAATTTTTGCTTTATATAAATAGATAAGAAAAAATTTGGAAAAGGGAGACCGCTACTATACTAAAGTTTCTCAGATTAGGAACACCAAAATGGCCATTTAACGCAAAAATCACGGTCGAAATGTATTGGTAATAGGCCTCTTAAACACAATTAACCACGGAAGATCATAAACATCATAGTGAATCCTACAGTTGTCGATGCCGGGTATGTATGGCATTTACATTACAAACGTTTTGTTCTATAATCCAATTAGCAGCACTGTACGTGCAGTACGCCAGAGGTACTTACTCCTTGTATGTCTGTCTGTCTACTGTGCATGCAAGCTATTGTTTACCCCATGATAGCTGCGTTGACGTAAATAATGTAAGTAAAGTATTTAATTTTACTAATGGATAAGAATAATTATCTAATTTAAACAAAAATGAAATATATACATATATATTACTACCTACATTATATCAATGCATCGTGTCAGTTTTGGCCTAACAATGAATATAGGCAGTTTTATGATAAAAATATGTATGTACATGGATTTTAACTTGAGATAAGAAGTAAATTAAGCACAAACTTGTATTTTTTTGGATATATATATAAAATCAGTTTTAGGCACAATATTCAGACATAAATTGTTAAGTACAGTCCGATTCAAACTATGGCGGCTCTGAACGTGACGTGAGTTGCTGCGCAGTAACTTTTTCACGGGTCTGCGGGGGTGAGGGGTGCGGTACTGCGAGTAGACTACTTCAGAAGCGCCATAAAGTTTGACGCGTACTACATAATGATTGATGTCGAGTTATTGCTAAAACGAGGCTCTGTCAGGCATTTATGCTCCACTGTGATGAAAGTTTTTGGAGAGTATACCATTAATGTAACTTAGGGCCATTACAGATTGCGGGTATTTTCGGTGCGTTTACGCATGCTCGCATGATACGAGTTTGTCGGCACGAACTTACTTGCCGCGTACCGTATCTAACTAGTGTATGTCTGTTACCTTTCACGCCTAAACCACTGAACCAATCGTTATGATTGACAGATAGGTAGCTTGCGCAGGGTAATTGCGTAACACTTACAATGGCAATGCATTTCGTTCTGACAGTTCATCGAAATTCATTGCGTTATTAACGTTATTGAGCGCCTAATAGCGTAACACACTATCAATCATAATCTGAATGATTTTGATGGATATTGCTAATCAATTAGACATGGGCAAAATAGCTCACTGAACAGAAAAAGAGCGATTAGCTCTTACACTCTAAAGAGCTATATCACTCTTCTAGCTCTCTTGCTCTTCTATAGCTCAGTGACTCAGACGCCGACTGGTTAGCTCATTTGACTCACGCCGCATGCGCGTCCAAGGAGACGGCTCGGCTCGGTCAATAGCTCTTTGGAAGTTTGGACTCATTGTTACTGGAGCCGCGAGCAAAAGCTAGTTGCTTCGTATGTTCGAAAAATTTGTCTGCTCAATAACATAACGACGAGCCTCCCAAAACAAGCGAACACACTGAAAACACGCCTAATCTCATATTGGCCCTTAAATATGAAAGGATATCATATATTTTGAATAATAAACTGTAAGTACCTATGTTATTATAAGTCACTTCTTCAAATAATTAAATCGAGCGTTTTATAAAATTGAATGGTGATAATGAGAGCAATATACTTCCTGCATAAGTATAACAGCATAATATTAGAGTGCATACCATTTGTAAGATAATGCTTTTGTAATTGACGCCTTGCAAGCTGTACGCACGGCTACATATCAAGCTAAACTTTTCCAGTATAAGCTGACCTCTTATTGTACGGAAAACCGGAATGTATAGCTTGATTTGTAGCCACAATAATGTCGTGCGGACCCGTTAGTAGTCAGTGCACTGTGTTAGGGTGCTTACATTTAAAAAAAATCAGGTCTCCAATGCAGATGAGTCTGTACGGGTCGATAGCGATCGGTACAGGTATAATATTCCCACGTTATGTTATGCGCTCACTTATAAAAACCCAAACTTGGGAAACAGGTTTAAACTTGTCGGTGCCGACTACCTGGATCGAGCCATACGGGTTAAAGAAACAGGTCAATAAGAACAGATTTACCTGTTTCTTAAACCCTGCACCGAATGGTACTGACCCACCCGCACGGGTTTGTCTGTTCCGGAAACCTGTTTTTTTTTAAATTCAACTATGAGTTTGCTCTTGGCTTTAGTCTAGGTCTGGATGGCAGAGACAAAGTCTAGGATGGAGTGAGCTTACCCAGAAGAAGCCTGTTCACTCTCACTTTGAATAGATTAGGGTTGTTTCTCTATGTAAGCACTCTTACCCGTTACTAATAATGCTTTATAAGGGCTTATAATGCTGGTGCTAACTAATTTGCTGCTAATAATGATTAGATAGAATTAAGATTGTATGTATAGCAGAACAAGGATTACCATAGTCTGTGAATGAAAATAAATTCAAATGCTGCCAAGTAAAATCATTATGTAGTTTATTTAGGGTCTACTTATTACATAAATCGCCAAAAGTTGGTGACAGTTGAAATTGACCAGCCGTCCATCGAGATGAGACTTTCTTTTTGCTCAGTTTATGCTCCATATTTTTTTTGTAATGATTACTTTATAAATGTAACTTTGTGGGGAATGGAGAGGGGTTTTTAGGCAAGGATGTTTATTTTTAGATTATTAAGTAATGTCATATTATTTGCCATTTGTTACTGAAGTTGCGACTAATACGCGAAAACTGTTATGGCCTATGGCACCATCACTATTAAATGAAAATATCTAGGCGCCCATACCGCGTTAAAATAAAGTCTAATCTGATTAAGTTTGTTTCCTTGCAGTCAATTAATGGTCGGGGTAAGCAAAGCTGCAACAAGCTCATGATTTCGCTCATTTATACAAAAGCCCTCCTGGACCTCGAACTAAACATAGTATCAAAATTATAAAGCACTATAATATACTTTTACGCGTATTAGGCGTAGCAAGATAGATATAAAAATATTTTTAAGATTTAATCTTATATTTTAATACAGACTACGTCAACAATTTGTAATTATTACACAAGGTAGAATATGTATTACTGTTGAATTGTAAGAGTAAAACCTTAAATCATTAAAAAAAAAGTATTTTATTTTTAATATTTTCTCGAACAGGTATTGTTCAACTCCGACTTGGAGTAACGTTTAACGTTCCGTACGTCCGAATGAAAAAACGGAACCCTTATTTACAGGATCACTCGTGTGTTTGTCTGTTCGTCTGTCACAGCCAATTTGCTTCGAATCTACTGAACCATTGACATACTAAAAAAAAAAAAACAAGATACACACAGCGTCTCAAAACCACCCGCATAAAAAGAGCGCACAATTTAAAAAAACTCAATGTAATCATAAAACTTTTAAAATTAGGCGAATCAACAAGTTATTAACAACAAAATTTATTGAGCGTTTTTAGTTATTGAATGCATCTTTTTAGGAGGTTTCCCTGCAGAGACGCGGTGTTAGGACTTCTTCCTGCCCACGCCTTTATCTTTACGTCTGCTCACAGAAGTAGGTTACCTTTATTTTTCTAGTTAGATACTCGTCGAGGTAATTTATGTAAGACTAGGGTTACCATCCTTTTGACCAAACTCCTACTTTTCGGGGTACATCTGTACCTGTAACTGATCGGCTCGAGCTCCTAGGCATGGAGTTGACATCTGGTCTCAACTTCGGCTCCACCATCCGAGTGCAAATAGGGTGAAGCGATACTTAACGCCTGGACAGCTTTTAACCGTTTACAAAGTACAAGTCCGATCCTGCATGGAGTATTGCAGCCACCTTTGGGATAGCTCAGCTAAGTACCAACTTGCTGCGCTTGACTCGGTGGAACGCAGAGCTAAGAGGCTCATTGGCGACGTAAAACTGGTGGATGCCAAGCTTCACACCTTGGCTCATCGCCGCAAAGTTGCCTGCTTGTCGGTCTTCTACAGATTTTACTTCGGCGAGTGTGCCCATGAACTCCACGACCTTATTCCACCGGCCCCCTTCTACCATCGGACATCTAGACGCATTGCAAGTTACCACCCCTACCTAGTTGATATTCCACCAACTCGCACCGGGGTTTTCACGCGTCGTGTCCTGGTTGCCAAATTTTAGAGTAAGCAACCCTATGTAAGACCAACTCGTAAGCTTGCTCTGAAGTTTGTGCACTTTCGAATAAATTCGTCATCCCGTAAATTTTCATTGTTGCATAGAACATTGCTAAACTTACAAAACTCGTTTTATAATTTGAGATAGCGGAGCATAGCGCAGAAATCCCTCCCGCGTATCAGAAAGTACTTTTGCTTTCTAGGGATTTTAGTAGAGGAAGCGTTTTAATTATGATGTCTTGAATACTACACCGGAAACAATACCCGAATCCAGATGGTTCGCAACTCTGAATACCGGAATGGTTTAAGGTAACTTTCTGTGAATAATTGCTAGTAAGCGTTCGCGCAGCTCAGTACTGGGGTTCTGAATACTGGAAGGGATTCCATAAATGCCGCGTCGTATGTGGTCATCTTCAGCAATGAAAACCGAACACCTTTTAAGTATAGGCGGCGAGAAGATACAATAATTAAAGATCATTTTTACATCACTTTATTTCCTGGCTTTACCAGTAAGATAGTAACCATTGGAAAAACCTTAAAATGGCCACTTGTAACAGCAACATTTCTCCACCACAACTTGAGTTCTGGTTAAAACTGTTTGATAAACTGGGTCCTAAAGCAAAGCTACAATCATTGCACATTTTAATTATCTAATTGATATTCAGTAATCTTGTATACCGATTAGGGATGTTACGAATGTCATAATTATTTTTCACATTCGCGAATGCGAATTTTCGGGATGCGAATGTGCAAATGCGAATGTTAATGATGAATAACAATAAAAAAAAAAACTTTAATCAACTTAAGTCATCATTTTTATTCAAACTTATTCACAAACTTTGCATTTCGCGTGGTCTCGACCGATAGGTGTAAAAAATCGGCGTATTTCATTTTCTTTGCCGGTGCCATGGGAAGAATTGTCAAAATAGCTCAACACAATTGACTACTTGTTTATTTACGAAATGATTAGTTACAAGTTACTGACAACTAAAACAAAACAAGCTAACCAAGCAAGCAGCGAGAAAGAAACGATTTCTATTGGTCGAATGAAACACGTGATGCCTGCCTGCGCCTTCTGCGCGTGAGAGGCTCGACCAACCGCGCGGCCGCCGGGCGAGACACGACTCGACCTGTACACATTCGCATTCGCAAAACATTCGCATCGCTTGATGAGAATGTCGATGCGAATGTTTAAAATGATGCGAATCATTCGCATAAGCGGATGCGAATCATTCACATAAGCGGATGCGAATCATTCGCATAAGCGAATGCGAATGCAAATATTCGTAACATCCCTAATACCGATGTTGTCGCAACGATTTCTCACAAGACAAGATGCAAATAATTTTTGTATAATAAAAACATTTCATTATACACGGCGCGGCATTACATATTTCACAACTTATTATTTGATCATTACTATTAATCAAAGGTCTTAAATTAAACAATCATCCATAATCTACTTAAATACCCGTATTTTAAATAAAAATAATGAAGTCCTTAGTGAACATATTGAAAATGTGTTCACTTGAGAGTTGAGTGGCAGACATAATAATTAATTTCGGGTCAAATATGAATTGCTGACTTATCATGATATTATGTACAAAATTGCATGGTAATGAAATAGGGAAGAATAAATAACTCATTTTACTGCAGTAAAAAGTGCTTGTAGAAGTGCTATTACAAATACCATGCAGTCTTCAAGTGTTTCACTCAAGGAACTTGCAGTTATCTAAATGTGCCACTGATAATATAGGCAAATTTAGTTTAATAACATATTTTTCGGATAACCGCTACATGCTAAGTATGTTTATTGAACTCCAGAATATAAGCAAACTTATTGTACAAATAGTTGTCTATGATTTACAGTTACAACTGCTTTGGTTTATTATTTGCCAGTGACACTAATATTTCTCAGTAATTTATTGAAAGTAAAATGCGACTGAATCAATACTTAAGTATAACACTACTTTATTGGTTTAACTTTTAATAATTTATATTTATCACATTAATTATAATTTTTACACAACACTTCATTACGAAGAAAACGGGTTTAGTTTCTGTAACGTAAGATTCAATGGTAAGTTATCCTCAGAATCTGATGAAGTGTCCGGTTGTCGACGACTGGTCGCCGATAGTTCGCTGTGACCGTTAGGTGACTCAGCGATACCGGCCCGAGAGTCACTAGCAGTAGCAGCTGGTGTCGATTCGACGTCAGACCTGTTTCTAGTGGCAGTCACATTTGACAAGTTACTGTAATTTGCACTCGAATTTGATTCATCAGTATTTTTATGACTATTATACATAACATTAACAACACTTCTCAGTCTTCTGTTCTCGCGGCTGTCGCGCCGCTGTCGTTTCCATTCCTTCATTGCTTTACGCTTTTCTCTATCCCTCCTCGACGTGCCGCTAGTGCTGGGTTGATCTAAGGCAGGCAAAGCCTGTTCGGCGGGAACTGAGTACTCGTTATTACTCGTTTTATTCGACGACTTAACGCCCTTTCCCGAGTAAGACTTTCGCTTGCTCCGCTTATCCTTTTCCGAAGACTGGATATTCTTCTTCTCTCTGTGATGCGAATGTGACGACCGTTTCTTGTTCCTCCTCCGATCTCTACTAGACGTCGCGCAGTCCTTGCTCGATTTCTTTGATTTCTTCTTAACTAAATATTTGGAGTCATCGGTGTCGTCGTCGCACGAGGAGGTGGGCGCGGTGGAGGGGCTGGGCGGCCCCGAGCGCTCGGAGCGCTCGCAGGGCTCGGAGAGCGCGGGCGTGGGCGGCGTGGAGCAGCTGGTGTCGGGCGTGGCGGAGGGCGCGCGCGGGCGGCGGCGGCGGCGCGGCGGCGGCCGGTAGGAGCTGTCGTCGCTGTCCGACTCGCTGCGCATGTCGCCGCCGCTGTCGCGCGCGCGGTGACGCTTCAGCGTGAGCTTCACGGACGGCACGGCCATCTGCTCTTGGGGCTCAGTGGGTTGACTCGGCTCCGGCTGAGGAATGTCCTGTAAGATGACGTCGCTGTCGGATCCTAGCAAGTCGACGATCTCGGGAGTCCTCTCCTGTGGAGGTTTGATGTAGCCCACGACCATCACTTCGGAGGAGTCGTCGTCGGTGTCCGATTGAGATATAGTTTCGATAGGAATAACACTATTAGTAGTAGGCTGCGATATATAACTTTGTGGGTAAGCAGGCACTGGGAACCTCGAGGGCCCCGGAGGAGGCTCGGCTGGCTCCGAACTGGAGACCATGACGATATCAGAATCCACACTTGCTTCAGAGTCAGAACTCGATATCACCTCATTAACCATTGTAGATATTCTACTGTCTGTGGTATATTGCACGTTGCGATCGTAGCCAGTCATGTCATAAGGGGTAGAGGCGAAGCAATACAGCTCATGTAGGAAGTGTTCTGTCCTGTCTCCAAAATATCGATGCAGCGCTTCTCTGAATTCGGATGAATTGATGTGATGCTGTGGTAGCAATTCTAGAATCCGGGCCATGACGTAAGATATGTGGCCGATATTCTCATTCAACAAATAATGTAGTTCTCTGTTAAGCCAAGGAACCAACCGGTGCATTTGTGTGTCGTTGTACCTTCAAAGACCAAATTGTAATATTTGAATTTGTAGTGAATAGTAGGATAACTTGCTAAGTGATCGTAGCGGGACGGAAAGGTGGTTCCGCCATGAGCATGACGTAAATATTCGGACAGGTCGCTATTTGCACCATTTAATTGGTTCATTAATGATGTCTAGATACCTGTAGAATTCTGGCGTGCAAGTCCGGAACCTGCCGGTGAAGTCTGGCAGCGGGCGCGCCCAGAGGTTGTGCCGGTACACGGTGCGCCGGAACGAGGCCGGCGATCGCCGGCGACGGGCCGGCGGCGCGCGCGCTGCCGGTGGCGGGAACACGTCCGCCATGAACGGGTAGTGACGCAGCAGCTGCTGGATCGCGATCGTCTCGCGGCGCGGTAAAGTCAACGTTGTCCTGAGTACCATAGTAACATACCACATCTTCATGCCACATTATTTTATGAGATGGTCGAACGAGAACGAAGGGTCGCAGGACCCTTCGTTCAAAAAAATGTGATTAGCACGCCTACAGATAAGGTAAAAAAATGGGAAACAAAATATATTTTTTTAATTTATATATGTTTAAACATATCATTTGTAATCAGTACAGTATTCCTAAGTACCAATCATTGAAATACTCCAGGCTAATAATAATTGTACTGCCCGAGTCCATGCGTGTAAGCTACTACTCTTACTGCCCATGGTATATCTGATTAGATTTAAGTGTGTATTTTATTTGATCATTTTCATCCATACTAATATTATAAATTCGAAAGTAACTCTGTCTGTTTGTCTGTATGTTACGTTTTCACGCCTAAACCGCTGAACAGATCGTCATGAAATTTGGCAGAGATATAGCCTGGGATATAGAGAAGGACATAAGCTACCTTTTTACGCGATAACCGACATCCACGCGGGCGGAGCCGCGGGCAAAAGCTAGTAATAAAATAATTGGAATTATGTTCAATCCATTCAACTTCCTCCTATACTTAAACCCTTGAATCCTTAGGGTTAACATCATTTAAAGGGGAATAGGTGGGCTCCGTTCTATTTAAGTTCTTAATGGCATTATATTACTAGTGCCATTTGTTAGTATACTTTAAAAAACTGGGTGCAAGTTATGTTGCTCAGACATGGTTCATGCTATTGTTGAGGTGACCTAAGCCCTCAATTGCTTTTACTACACAAGTATCAATCAAAACAGTTACACTTGCTACATTTATAGAAATCTTTCTTCTAGAAGATACTAGAATTAATTTGACATATTGCACAATCCGATTTTTTAATGTAATTTTATTTATCACCTTAACAGGTTCCCTGTCCATAGTGTTTCAATTGACCAGAAAAAATCCCTCTGCTGTTTATGGTATTTATCGATCAAGGGATGCATTTATAATGCACAAGTAAAACACCCACGTGACCATTTCAAACACTTTTTTTTTTAATGATGAAGTTTGGGTGACCTTTTCATGAAATTTTTTTTCATTAATTCTGTAATCGTATCTGTACAAGATATTTATTTTACATAAATATATTTTAATAGAGCTTCTTTGGGCGCATATTTTACACTTTTTATTTTTGAAAAATCACCTCCGGATATCGAGTTTTTTTTTTTTTTTTCTCCCTTTAATCTCAAAAGTGCGACGAATATAGCTCGTAACAAAGCCTATTAATGATAAAAAAATCACATCGCACTATCGCGGTTTTTAGAAGTAATTGAAATTCAAAATACAGTGTTAGGGATGTCACTGTATTTGACCTTAATTCATTTTATTTGTTTTGAACTATATTTTATTCTATATAACAATAGCTTATAAGAAAAAGTCGCACAAATTTTTATTTTTATTTTATACGAACTCTTTTTTGCTTTTTTCCTTGTCTTCACAATAAAAAAAAGAAAAACTTTTTGACCTTTTGCGACAACCCTATGTTGTATTATTTTATCAAATACCGCGATAGTGCAACCAGTTTTTTTAATCAGTGATAGGCTTTGTTACCAGCAATATTTCTGTGCTAGTGTCAATTCGCACTTTTGAGTTTATAGGGAGAAAAAAAAATAAAAACAAAAATCTATAAAATAAATATTACTCGGTATCCGGAGGTGATTTTCCAAAAATAAAAACTGGAAAATATGCGCCCAAAGATGCTCTATCAGATTATATTTATATAAAATAAATATCTTGGACAGTTACGTTTTCAGACTTTATTTTAATTTTTTAAATGAAAAGATCACCGAAATTTAGAGATTAAACAAAAAAAAAAAGTGTTATTAATGGTCACGTGGGTGTTTTACTTGTGCATTATAAATGCATCCCTTGATCGATAAATACCATAAACAGCAGAGGGAAATTTTTTTGGTCAATTGAAACACTGTCCTGTCCCACGAACAGCACAGTTAAAATCGAAATCATCACCAACTTTTATGTACATAACAGTTATTTATTTTCTGATAACTGGCAAGGACAAGGAAGTGGGGTCCTGTAGTACGCTGGGTGTGATGATTATGCATAATTTTAAGTTGTTTTATAACATTTTAAGTACATACAAGTCCAGCCCCACCACTGTACCTGTATCTGAACCTGTGTGTTGCTGCAGTGACTCTATCAATGTCAATCCTGCTGATTGCAGGAGTCGATTCCTCACTTTGTCGCTGAACCACCAAGTACTCCTCATACTGGTAGTTGGAGCGCACATTGTGAATGATTGATCTAAATGCTTGCTTGCAGAGTGGGCACTCTGCTTTAACCTGGAACATTTATTTAATTATTTATTAATGATGACTATCCAAGCTGTATTCCAAGTTTGCAGGTAAAGGTAAAAAAAATTTTTTGCTCTTAAAAATTTTTTTTTTTGGTGAAACAGATTGCTTCTGGAACTCAAAAAACTCTACTCACAAAGAGTTGAGACCTATCTAATCTCATTAAATTTTTTCTTTTGTATTATGGTTAATAACTAATTACATTTCAATTAATATGACAGCATCTCTTCTGCAATCGGATTTGAAATAAAAATGAAGTCATAGTGTGAAGTGAATTAAACATGGTCCTTTGATATTTCAGTATGTTGGTCTAATTATAGAAATGGTTGTTATAAATTTTGTTATGAATCAGCTAGCAGTAGGTACTCACAATATTATTGTTCCAGTTTCTATGAATCAGAAACACCAAAAACATGTTATTTCTATAAATGCAAGGTAAAGGTGTTAAAAAGCTCACCTTACTCCATGTAAGAAGACATGAAAAGCAGAACTGGTGTAAACAAGAATCAGTGAAGGATTTGTTTTTGCAAGTGCCAAGACATATAGCACAGTTAGGTGGTGGAGAGCCAGTCCGACTATCAGGCCGGGGGCTGCTGTCATCACTCTTGACACTGCTGGGGTTTGCGCCTGAACTGTCATCTTGAGCGGCAGACAGTGTCTCCATGGCTAGTTATCTGCAAATGTTGTATTGTTTTACATTGACAGTCTCTCTATACATAATATTTTACATATCTTAGACAATAAGGAAGTTAAAATGTGGCTATAAAGCTATAGTTACTAATAATATTTTATAAATTGAGATGGTAAAATGATACTGCAATGGGTAGAATAAGTAGATTGAATGGAAATAAATTGATTTTATAGTAAACTTCACCTTTTAGATGAATATTATGATGTACTTCAGAATATAATGTGAAAATAGCAGCACCTGTTTTTGTGAAGGTATGAAAAATACATTGGAGTAATATTATTATTATTAGAGTAATAAATGAGTAGGTATTTCAAAATGATTAGGCTATAAAAACTGGGTTTCAGAAAATGTATGAAGAACCTATCTACCTACCTATAGATTACTTGCAATTCACTTGAATTAGTAAAGGGATGTTAGTTAATTGAATTCAGAATAACTAAGTACGGAAAAGTACTTACGTTTGATCACAGATGTGTTTTACTTACGAATCGTTTGAACACTACAAATGTCAGCTACGTAGGTAATGAGTACGGTGCCGAACATATTTTCCTTGAAAAATGGAAGTTCATGAGATGATAATACTCACGTACCTACTGACAATGTGTGTGATCTTGACAGATTTCTGGTGAATTGTGTGACGTGCCGATGGACGAGAGTTCGATCACTGAGATTCGATTGCAACTAAATAATGTTAAATCTGTAGTCAAATTAACTCATAACACAAGAACATATCCCTAAGATCATGATTAAAACAACTAAATTGCTTCTGACCTAAGCTATTTCCAAAAGCAGATAAAAAAAACACAAATCAACTCAGTCTGCAATAGCGCATTATAGTAAACACGTTCTGAACTGTGGAATTGTGGAATGGATGTACATATATAAATATTATTGAGTATTCCATGCAAGAACATACAAGAACAGAATAGTACGAATGTAAATTAAAATCTTAAAAGACAGTACATTACATTACAATACAATAGAATCTGCTTTTTAACTAGGTAGGTAGGTAAGGCTACAAGAGAGAGAAGAATGGAACAGCCATTTTTCTCTCATGGCAACATTTAACTTTTATTAGCTATAATTACTATGCTAGGCAGGGATTCACTGACGATTTCAAAATCCAAGTCCTTATAGTTACCTTACCATACACAGATTTTGAAATCGCCAGCGAGTCGAGTCGCTGCGTGTGTCCACTATGGCCGCGTTCCGAATTTTACTGTAATAGATTTGAGCGTGCTAATACGTGTACCGAATTGGCGTGGGCGCGATAACGATGTCCCGTGAATCGTCATAGATGACATCATGACATGAGCCATCTTGCGATAACGCCGACCGTATCCTTTAATATTATCACCGTGAGTGCTGTCAAACTGCTCTCAGCTGTCATAATCGTGATAATCTATAAATCGGAACGCAAATAATTGATGCGAGTGCTATGAGCGATTACGGCATATCTCCACAGACTACTTAGAGATACTTGCATATCTCGAAATGTAGCCCTAGGAGCATGATTACTGTCAACTGTCAATGTCAAACTGGAAATTGGACTGGTTGCACAGGATTGCAGGTTGTTGTGATTATCTAATCGTTAAAAATGGGGCTACTGAAAAAGGTAAAGATATCTTTTGATTTACAGAAGCTTAGCTTACCTCATTTAAAATAATATAATATCAATGTAGAACAATCTCTATGCTTTATGTTTCGCAAAGACTACCTTATTAAATTCTTGATAGTGTCATCTAGACGGGATGAAATGTGGATAAATATTAATTATTTGATCATGAAGAGAATGTTTTGTACAATTCTAGAGTACTGGCCTTGTTGGCATGGCTGTAGCTCCAAATGCCCATCACACCCTTGGTTCTCTTTATGGAAAAATTTTGCGAGTCCTGCAAAAGATGCCCGAAACTGCTGGTTACCGAAAATATACTGAACCAGTTATTCGTGAAAGAGCTGCCGTGTTAACACAGGTAAAACATTACAGTATACTTATTTAAACTAATCAGATATTATTATTTTACATCTAATTTATTTACATTTTGCAGACTAAAGATGTGTACGAGATTGAATCAAAAATTAACTGTGGACAAGCTGAGGAACTGATTATTCAGGCCGAAAATGAATTGAACCTGGCTAGAAAAATGCTTAATTGGAAACCTTGGGAACCACTTATTTCTAAGCCACCCAAGGGCCAGTGGGACTGGCCTCCTACCAAGTCTTAATTTTCAGAGTCTTGTTAGCACCATTTTGAGTGAATATAAGTAATGATGTAAATAAACTATTTTGTTTGTTAATTCCTCAATATATAGTCCACTCAAATAATATCTACACTGGGGTTTATTAAAAAGTTTAAGAATTACAAAACATGATGACATCTTAATAAAAAAATAAAATACAGTGTTAATTTTTAATTTTATTATAACTAACATGATTCAGTTCAATTAAATATAAAAAATAATAGATGGAGCAGTGTTATTTGGCACAGTGCGTAAACCATTAAATATTACAAATAATGTTTGTAACATTTCATTTATTTTATATCTATTAATATATATATTTATTTTTTATGTATATGAATTTACTGAGCCATAACAAGGTGTGGTTTAATGTACTGACTGCTTTACTCTCATACACTTCTGAATCTTGATAAAAGTGATTGTTACAGGCATAGAATTATGCAAAAATACAATTTTAAAGTATTTGTGAGTAAAGCAGATAGTATGATTATAACCAATTCATAAATTTTATAAATTCAAATGTAACCACTAATAAATACTTAACTAAGTAATTTTTTTCCATGACAATTACATGTTTTCGTTTAATTTTGTAAAAAATAATAACTGCTGGTGTAAATGCAATTGTTTTGTATAAAAATATGTCATTGGTAACTCATTAATATAAATACTTTGAAATGCCTCTTAGTAATTCGCTGTACTTCATAGGACAGTTACACAAAAGTTGCACGATTAAACAGCAATACAAAATACTCTACAAACTAAAACTTACATATAAAAAATAAATAACATTATTATAATCACTTGTCATAATATAATACTAATTCAGTGCTCCATGCTCTTATCACCTTAACTCAAAATCTCAAACAATATCCCAATTTACTTATAAACTTTATGATTACTTGAGGCTCTTTTACTTGTTAAATAAATTGTAATATTTACATTGACTTAAAAAATGTTTGTTTACAAAATTACTGGAATAGGTGCAAATAGGAGTTATGTTGATCATGATATTTTTATTTCCAACAAAAATGGGCTTCACTTAATATTGAGTAAACACAGTTTCATTGCAATTTTCTAACAGAAATTCTCAATTATCATATTTCTTGTAACATAAATAGGTCATCATACAAATGGGTGGTTTTACTGGATAATCTTGAAAAGAACTGCCTTGGATTATATTGTTATGGAAAAAATACAAAAGTTTGACTTCTACTCAGGGCCAATTTTTCAATCTACAGATAACTTTTTTAATCTCAGGGGTTTAAAAATTCCAGTTTGACAGCTTCTTTTATAGAAAATTATGTCAAACCATCATATTTATTCTTTAGGTAAATAATAGTTATTTACTTAATACAGCCGGGTCCAAAAACTTACATATTCTTAAAATTATTATTTACATATAAACACAATAATTATAAAGACCGAGAGAACTGTAAGACTTTTAGACAGTCATTTATATATTATGTTTTACATTTCCCACCATTCTTATTTTCAATTGATTACTCATTTCAAGTTATCTTGCAAGATAGCATTAAGCTCTTTATCTATTTTATAAATGTAGTAAATAGACAGATAAAACCTCAAAGTTATTACAAAACTAAATAATGTTTATAAGTAAGATGGTTTATAACAAATAGTTTTATGTAGATGTCACACCTTTCCTTGCTACTAATAAGTTTAAGATGGGATGTTTCTTTATATAGCTTACTGCTTTTTTATGGGTCACCATTGTGAAGTCATAGCCATTACACTGTAAAATTTTGTCATGCATCCTCAGTCCAGATTTTGCTGCAGGACTTCCTTCATGCACTTCTGTCACATATATGCCCTGAAAGAGCAATAGTATAAAATATTGGCTGCAGAACTGCTTTAGAACACCAAGTTATTTTAGTTTTAATACAAATGAATAAAGCCTTACGTTATCAGTGTATCCTTGAGGACTTTTGCGAAAATCCTGATCAATTCCGCCGCCAATTTTAAAACCACATTTCATAACTTCTCTACCTTCTGAATCAACACCAGCTTCTTTCTGGAGTGTTATTGGTATCTGTGAAAGATTATAAATACATTGTTTATATGAAAAAAGCCCGAATAAAACAAACAAAACTGGGAGTGGTCTTCTGACTTACACTTAGACACTCCATAGCTGTTCCAGCTTGGTGTTGAAATGCCATTTTCGCCATGGTGATTGGTTGATTATTATGTTCTTCGGGTGAGTAATCTTCAGTACTAGTCTAAAGACTAAAAGCAATATTTTTTTCACTTGAAACTACAAAACAATGTTGAAATAACTTGTTTAAACACAATTTACACAATAGTGCCAATAGTGTTTTGTGCTGTCTACTGTCTAGTGTGGTGTGCACAGACTATATAGAGAACACGTTAATTAGATTGTGGTGTGTGTTGCCTTTCCTGCAAAATTTTTAGTCACTTCACTCAACTACCACAGATAACTATATATTAACTACATTTTATTGTCAGCAGAATTCAGCAGATTGTCATCATCACAAAATCAAAGAATACGACACAATTTAAAAAAAAATTCATAGACTAAGGAAGTTACTAAAGAGAAAGCAATGCAAGGCACCACTGACCACTTGATAAATGATTAGCTCACAGAGAATCTTAGAATACAATTAGCTGCCGTAGAGAAGTGATTAATATTTTATTGGGCGGAACCTCAAGCCACACCACCCGCAGGCCACTTTAAGTGAGCGCTCACCGATCCACTAGCGCCACTTCTTTAAAATATATAATCTCGTGACTGCGAAGGAATGATTCATTATTCGATCTAAAGAAAAACTGCCAATTCCTCTAGATCGTATTTTGTTGCTTCGTGTCTCAATATGAAACTTTATAAAAGGTATTAGAAAATTCTGGACACACTTACCGAGGTTGCTGATTGAACCGTTTTTAATAATTTCTTCTCAGTCACGAGATAATGGTGCCGATTCCCTTGTTCACAAACTAAACTTAATTTAAGTTCCGTGCATCTTTTTCTTTCTATTTCATTAAGAAAAGGACAAAAGATAAATTTTAGTTTAGTCCTGTCAAATTAATCAGCACCTGTCACTAATCCATACAAGTTTAGACGTGATTAAAAATTTGCCTACTAAAATTACGTCAACTTACGTCAAGCGCTGATTAATTTGACAGGACTAAACTAAAATTTTTCTTCCGTCCTTTTCTTAATGAAATAGAAAGAAAAAGATGCACTGAACTTAAATTTAGTTTAGTTTGTGAACAAGGGAATCGGCACCAATATTTTTTAAAGGAGTGGCGCTAGTGGACCTGTGAGCGCCCTCTTAACTAGAGTATATTTTGGGACTTTTATATTTTGGTTTTTATAGATAACGCCACGGGCATTATCATCAAAACACGGAATATTACGGTGACGGCCGGGAAAGTGTTAATATAGTACGTACTAGATCCATGATTAGCAATTTGTTATGTCAATAACATGAATACTCACATGAACAAATGTAATGCTAAAGTCATTGTCATCCATCTGACATGTCATTGAACTGATTTGGTCTGTGAACTGATTGAACAGAACAGTGTCGCGCCAGTCAGCTGATTCTCCAAAACAAGTAGGGAATATAATGATATCGAATTATTAAAATAAATAGCTACGAATTAATTCACATTTTAAAGGTAATTTTATTCTTACCCCCAAAATGATTTATATAGAATGATGTTAACGTAAAGTCCATATTTTATGTTAACTATTTGCTGCGTCATTTGTTGTAAATATTTGCAGTAATTTGGCAAATACCCAACATAGTTTCTAGCTTAACAGTGTTATTCTATATTATAATGGTTGTCGTTTCATGTTTTCAGATGTCCGGTCAATATAGAAATGTGTGGTGGATTGTAGTCAGAAATTTTATTGACTCATTGAGACCCCGCCCGATAACAGGGAATAATATGGGTAAATTAAAATAATATCATGCTTGTTTGTTGCATGAACTTCTTCAGACTACATTCTTGCTTATTTCGTAGATTTTCGCTCCAAGAAACTATTTGAGAGAAATAAATTAGGCAATCTTTATTTATGTAGATATATAATTCTTCTGTTTACGTGTTTGTCACCTAACTTTTCCTAAACTGCTGGACCGATTTGGATGAGATTTTGTATGTATATTTGAGTGGGTCCCTGAATGGTTTGAAAATACAATTGGACCCGGTAGGTGGTGCTGTTTGGTCAGGACAATGTCTGTCAGGTCGACTAGTTTAGTATTTACTACTTATTTATTTGAAGTAGGTACTCGAACAGCATATTCATTGTACCTACATTAATTAATAAAGATAATAGGTATAAGTTTGCATGGTGTTTTTACATGGGACTGTAGGCGATGATAACAGACTTTTATTAATGATTTTATACTAAAGATCATGTCTAAATGAGTAGTGTTAATGATTAGTTTTTTTTTTAATTTAAGCGTTTTCTTAATAACTTAATCCAGTTTACTGAATTTCTGTCATTTTTAGGGTTCTGTAGTAAACAAGGAACCCATATAGTTTCGCCATGTCCGTCTGTCTGTCTGTCTGTCTGTGGCTTAGTTCAGAGACTCTTATTATTAGAAAGCTGTATTTTGGTATGGGTATACATTATTAATCACGTCGACAAAGTGTAAAAAAAAAACCTTGAAAAAACAAAAAAAAATGGGTAGGTACATACCTACGGTAGGTACACGTAAAGTGGGGTTGATATATATTTTTGTCGTCTATTCCATTGTGTGGGGTATCGTTGGATAGGCCGTTTAAAAATATTGTGGGTTTGTGAAAACCATTTTTCGATTCAGGGATCCTTCTGCATAATAATAAGCTTTAAAGTGCTTATTTTTGTTAGAGTCAAGTGTCCTCCCCCCTCTGCTAGCTAAATGGTTGTATTTGGGTACGTGAAAAAATTCACAGCAGTAGTATATAGCGGAAGTTAAAAGGAAAACTATCACAGCTAAGTAGGCTTTACAAGTTACCGAGTAATAGTCGACCAACTTACAATCTTCAACTACAATGTTAAGTTTGTTCTTGTGATAAATTCATCCCAACTACGGAACCCTTCATTGTCCGACACGCACTTGGCCAGTTTTAATTAATCTAGGTTTTTTTTTTTTCCCCCAAAAATAATTAATACTAGGTACGTAAATTGCCACTGCTGGGCAAAGGCCTCCCTACCAAATAAAGATTAAACGAATTTTTTTATTTGCAGGTAAAGACTACTTGGGAAATGCCTACTTTGAAATTCCTGCTAATCCTAGTGTTGGTAAAAGGAAAGCCACGAGATGGTATAATCCACCAAAAGAGCATGACTTCCAAGATCCTATTCCTGCAGAATGGGAGGCATGGTTGAGAATGAGGAGGTATGCTGCACTGGTTGACGTCACCACGTCAACAGCGGCTGTCGCAGCATTATGCTGAGCGATGGCCGTTTTGAATGGATGTGACGCATATTTACCCCCAAATTGTTCTTTTCGTGTTTGTGTTCTTTATTTGCGTCATGTTTACCGCAAATAAACGTATGTTCTTTCTTTTCTTTTCTGTATGTGAAGACTTCATTCAGTATCATTATTATAATGAGTATCATACATAGTTTTTGTCATAATTTTGGGAATTGAGGGCACAGGCATTAGTGTAAAATGTTACTACATCATCATAATCATTTTTACAGACCAACGCCACCTACAGAAGAGGAAATTGCAAAAAACCTTGCCGTCGCCCAAATGAAGAAGATAAATGCAGCAAAACTTGAAGCTAAAAGATTAGCAGAAGGAGGCGTCCTGCCTACAATACCAGAAAGAGGAGCCGAATCATTTCCTGTGTACGCTGACATTCAACCGGGAGACCCAGAAAACAAATCTGGCAACAAATAGGCGAATGATTAACATTAGTTAGCTAATGAGTATGAGACAAGCACCCAAATAATTTGTTCCTTCAGCCGACATACAGTTAAACACAGGTGTCCTTGCTGTTAGAATAGGCATCATGTACACTCACCTACAAAATTGCATGGATACCTTAGTGTCCAGTGAATGTTTGAGTTCAAATTTTCGAAAATAGAACTAGCTTTCGCTTTTCGCTTCACACGATTTTGTTTCTGTACTGTCCATGGATTTTTGCAGTCGACCGTACATAAATAAATATTGGTAAAATAAACAGCTATTAAAAATTATGGTAATAATGCACAAGCTCTTTATAAATAACGTAGGTATATTAAAAAAAAAAAAAAAAAAAAAGATTATCTATAAACCTTGTATGAAATTCATGTTAGCAAAATAAACTGAGGGATACGAAACCTGACTATGGTAGCACAGCTGCACAGCTATGAATTGAGTTTTGTTTCTAACAACCCTCAATAACTTGGTAATGGTACCTATGTCTCTCCAGTGAGTGAAGCAATACCTAGTATGTTTCCCAGAGTGTGATCAATGCTTTTTTGTTGTGTTTATATAAATTAAATAGGTAAAGTGCTGTATTTTCGTAAACGTTACTATTTAATTAGGGACTTTTCATGTTTTATTGTTCCGAATTTAAATAATGAATAAATAAATACTAAAAATTACTCTTTTGTATTGTCTCATCTACCTTATATTAAAGTAATGAGCTGTGATTATTAGTGGGTAGTAAATTATGTTCTAAATATGGTTTTTTATTTACGCGTGCATCACCTAATATAATTTAAAAACTGAACCTACCAGTAATAACATGGTTAAGCAGCTGACATTGAATATTAAACCTTATTTTTTGTGACTTTAAAATTTCAAAATCTAGCGAATGAGTTTGTTGATGCCCCCGGGAGAGTGGAGCTGCTTCATGTGTCGATGATATTCATACAACATTGCTTTTTATGACACTCAGAATAAAGAGTATGATTCAGTGGCATCCAAAAATCCTCAGGTCTATGTTGTGTCCAAGATTTGAATGTGTCAGCCACTCAATGAGAGCTAAGGCTTTATTTAGTCTCCAGATAAGTATCCCTAGAGTTGCGAGGCCGTAGGTGTTAGCCCCGGACCCGTACACCTGTCCCAAGGACTAGCTGCTGTTGGTTTCGCCAAGAAACCGTCTCCCAGCGGTACGAACTATGAGAATAGTTCATGCCGTCGTGAAAATAGCTATCACCAAGAGTCGGGGCTGACTGTCCAGTGTGGTCGAAACGAACCACCGTACGGCATCCTTATTGCGTAACACACTTTCAAACACAGTCTGAATGATTTTGAAGCATACCTATTGCTAATCCATTGCTTCATATGTTCGAAAAAATTGTCTGCTCAACAACGTAAATAACGCAATGAATGTTGTTGAACTGTCAAAATGAAACCCATTGCTACTGATACTCGTATGATAGTAGGTATGTTACGCAATTACCCTGTAGTATACGGCCGATAATACGGCACAAGTTTTTCACAGATAGGTAGGTACTCTCACACTTGATGTAGGTATAATAGGTACAGTGTACACCTATTAATGTATGAGAGACGAGACGCTCTACAAAGGCGAACTGTTTTTATTTCATGTGACTTATTTATTTAATAAGCAATCACAACTGTGGTGATAAGTGTTTGAGGAGTGGCTAGAGAGACGCCACGGCGTGCTCACCTTCCGCCTGACACAGGTCCTCACTGGACACGGGTGTATCGGGAGGTTCCTGTTTCGGATTAGGCGGGAGGAAACGTCCGGGTGTTACCACTGTGTGGATCGCCCGGAAGACACGGTGGAGCATACGTTGGAGGTCTGCCCGGCTTGGGCAGAGTACCGCCGTATCCTCACGGAGGGTTAGGGGTCATTCGGCCCACTATGGAACTGGGCCCGCGGACCAGTTACCCCTTTTAAAATTTGATAATGGTAAACTGGGCCCACATCTGTTTTGCTTTCAATCAAGCGAAGGGTGGCCTAAAATGGTTTATATATTATTAAATAAACAATAGATTTTATACAGGTACAAGCATTATTTTTTAGATTTCTGGTTTTGTCATATAGGTAGTAAAAGTTGTTCATAATGATTTGTACAATAACCCCGTATGAGGTTGTGCGTTAATTACGGGACATGTTGTAGATACATAATTATAAATATATCGGAATGTAGATTTAAGAAAAACAAGCCTATTTAAATAGTCAAATCAACATTTTAATAATCAACGTAAATTATTTCTTAAAAAATACAAATTAAAAAACAAATAAATTTTACCCTTATCAAATCTTTATCCTTATCAAAATCGAGTTCTTAACACACATTGGTAATTGGGGGCTGCCTTAAAAAATTAACAATTTTAGTTAGTTAATTTTTCAATGCAATGTCCTAAACTTATTTCACTATCCAGTAATTCTTGCAGAACGCGCTCAATTTTTTTTTGGAATCGTTTACATTCTTTGGTTTTTTTCGATATGTACCCGTTTTTTTTTAATATACCAAAATAATGCCGTGAATCTTTCTGCAGTGACCTTAGAAGGACAACAATGTTTGGTTTGGGTGTTACCATTTTATTGAGCCTTGCATTCCAGGCTTCAACTGAATTATTAGTTTTGTGTTTTATTTGATAGAAACACCATTTCTTTGAAAAATATGCTTTGTTTCGCAACCATGTTCGTCCAAAATAAACATTAAAGGAATCAATTTTGGGGTCCCTCTCACTCTCCCCTAAATTATAGAGCCATCCATCATTCACATAGTCTTGAGGTAAATGAGAAAGTGCTATACACCGTTTCACGTGAGCCCTCAGATGAGGCGATTTTTTAAAACTTGAAGGGCCAGATGTGTCAGTTTTTTGAGCATTTCTCCATAAAGCTCTAGCAAAATGAAATAAACACCCTTGCGTTTTTGCTTTTGGAAAAACTGCTGCAATAGCTTGCATAGCACTAGCTTCAAAATCTGTCGTAAATGTTACTGGGTAAAACTCCGGAACTCTGCTCCTAATGAGCCGAAACATAATGTCATACGTGTTTCTTTTTTTATCCGGGAGCAGGCAGTACACTACAGGCACGATACTATTAGTTTCTTCCGAACTTCCTGCGTCCACGTGTATTGTGTACAGTTGTGTAAATGGTGGTGTTGCACATTTAAATGTACCGTCACAGAATACGTGTTTGGCGTCTTTTAAAATACTTCTAGCCTCTGTGCTGGCAAACAGAAGTATTCTACAATTCTTATACGAATAATCTGCTAAAATAAAATTCTGAAATATGGTTGGAATCGAAACATCTTTGACTTTTAAATATCTTATTTATTTATACCTAATGCACGATTCCTGTGCTTGTATAAAGTTTTTTTTTATATTTTCATACTTTGGGAGATTTGTGACGAGATTAGGTTCGATATCATTAAGCTGATCGATCACATCCGAGTACAACATAGGCATTGCCGTTATTTCTTTCTCTGCTCTTTCTATGATATCATATATTTTTATTTTTTATTTGTTTCCTATGTCATCTGATTGACATTTGTGAGCTTCCTCGTTTATAACTATTGTTAGGTTTGTAACTAAGATGGCTGTACACAGTTTTCTATTAACACAACGCCACACGATATGACCATTGGAATTGGAACGCTTTATAGTGTACCGATATCCGTTATGTAACAATAAGTCACCTCCTCTTTGAGATTTTATAATTTCATAACCATTACAGACAGAAGTTTCTGCTGACATTCTAAAAAAAAATTACAAAATTGAAATACAATCCAATTCTTTTGACGCATGAAATAAAATTATGTTAAGTGATTTCCAAAACTCACCTTAAGTTTTTATCAGATCAATTATTATTACTATACCACAATGTCCACAATACTTTAATTTGAAAAAATTAAACTACATAAACAATAATACTTGCGATTCAAACCTTACGTTAGTTAGTTAAGAAAACATTTGTCACAAAATGCATAATTTTTCCGAACTACCCTACAAAGACATGTCTGTAGGGTTATACCCTAAAAACATGAGTATTATTTAGTATCAAAAAAAGTAATATTTATTAAGGCTTTTAAAATGAGCTTGATAAATTAGATGTGCAATAGAGTTTATAACAATGATTTTACACGTTCTGATATTATAGAATATTAATGTACTGGATGAGTACCGATAACTATTTCTATGCATCCGTCAACTTCCTGTTGTTGCAATATACTATTTTTGATTACTTTGTGTTTGAAACTATAGAATTAATTCTCAAATAATTACTAAAAATGTAAACCTATAATAATAATATATTTATTTATTACAAAACTATAGAAATAATTTACGTTGATTATTAAAATGTTGATTTGACTATTTAAATAGACTTGTTTTTCTTAAATCTACATTCCGATATATTTATAATTACCCAGATAGCATTCAAGTTTGCTGCAAGTTTGTTTTTTATTTGATATTGAGTTGTTACGTCAAATTTGTCGTGGCAAATTTGTTTCAAATTTGTTTCAAATTTGCTGTATACTTCCAAATGTAAAAAAGATACGGCAAGTTTGTTTTAATACTGTTGCAATCTTATTAATGTAAGTATGATCTGTCAAGTTTGATTCATTATTACTATAAACTTGTCACGTTAAACGTTACAGTCATCAATATAACAACCATAAAATCCGGCCAAGTGATAGTTGGACTAGCTCATCAAGGGTTCGGCCTGTACCATAATCATCATCCATCAGTTCCGAGTCAGTGGGTCATCTTAGGGGCGGAGTTTTAGGAGTTGGAGTATACGGTTAGGGGCACTATGGGCAGCAAATAAATCCAAAAAAAAAATTTTTTTTCGTTAAAATTTATTTTGGGACTTAGAAAAATTTTTTTTTTTTTTTTTTTTTTAATGATAATTTGCAATCTTATGACAGTACCAGGTTGACCTTGACCATAAAAACCATTTCGGTTCTGAAAAGCAAGGCCCTACGACGCACCGTTTCCGAGTTACGAGCTTTTTTGTTTCTTGTTAAGAGGCCGTACACGAAATCGACTGATTTTGATCAATTTTGTTCATTGTTTGTGAGAAAGGGAAACATAATTTAAACAAAATTATTTGAGATTTGAAAAGTCGTGTTCTTTGTTTTTCATGTGGCTGAAAGGGATTTTTCAAATAAGTTAAGTACTCACGGTAAATCACTAATATTTGCAACAAGTTTTCCGAAAAATGACGCGAGACTGACATTTGATCATCATTCTACAAGAAACTACTTTTGATTTTGAACATTAAAAATTATCATCAACATCATTATATGGTCTACTTGCATGTGGCGTAACCACTTTATTCAACTTCCATACAAAATATAGCAGAAAAATTATATTGAAAAAACCTTTTTTTGTTTTAAACCTCGTCAGTAATATATATTTTTCCTATTATTTAGCAAATCATATCAAGAAATTTAAAAATCACAAATTAGTCTTCAGCTATCCTTGAAATATAATCAAAATTTTATTTAATGATTAAACAATATCTTCATTAAGTAAATCAATGGCGAAATAAACTATACTTTGGAGAGCACAAAAATGATGAAACTATTAAAAGCTGCTGTGACTGACACGAATGGTTTAGCACCATGAAAACTGTACTTTTATAGTTACACAGACTTAATGTTTCGATTATTTCAAGTTTTCTGACAATTAGATAAGAAATTGATAAAAACGAGTTTTTTTCGTGCACGGACCCTTAAGCCAACAACCACAGGGAGTCAGCTTTCGTATCTGCCAATGCCAACACTGGCATTATTTGCTAAAACGAAATACTGCTCTACAATAGAAAGTGATAACAAGATCAGTGATGTCACATGCCCGGTTGAACAGATACCCACCATTTCGGTAAATGCAGATTCGAGATAAAGAGCTGTGATAATTTTAATGTGCATTCGAATATTGTAAAGCAATTATTTAAAACAGTTAAAATCCTTATTTTGTGTTTCAATTTGTCGTACAATGCAGACTAAAAGAAAAAATTTAGAACCAAATAATGATTGTATGGCGATTTTTTTTTTTATGAAGTGGCCACACTCATTTCTAACATGGCGGATTACTTTTTGGCGGGAAGTCAAACGAGGCGGTAATTTTGATTTCGCAAAAAGTTTAATTAATTAATAATTTTAAGGCAATATCACTTAATTATCATCTGATAAGACCTCTAACAACTATGAGTGTCACCAGTGGCGGTGAGGAGCCGCCAGAGCCGGGGGAAAATAAGAAAAGAAAGTACAACCGTACTCGAAATGAAGACCCAAATAATAAGTATAAGATTTTTACAAAACAAAATTATAAAAGACTGTTTATAGAAAATACAAATTCTGAATATGTAGTTTACGTTGAATCAACAGAGCATGAGAAGATAGGGAATAAAAATCCTATCACGCTCACCAACCTTATATCAGATAATGTTAAAGGAGTTTTAGGAGTACATAGATTAAATGCACATAAAATAGGAATAACGTTCAGAAAGGCGGCTGCGGCCAACAATTTTCTGAAGATGGAAGAATTTCTATGGAAAAATAAGTTTAAAGCCTTTATACCATCTTATTTGACAGAAAGGATTGGTGTATTGAGGTTTGTGCCCAAAGAGCTCTCGAATGAGGAAATATATAAAAATATAGTATGCGACTCTGAAGTGATTTCAATTAAAAGATTCATGCGTAAAGTAGAGGGAAAATTAGTGCCTCTCAATACAGTTGCCGTCACCTTTGCATCAACATCTTTGCCGCAATACGCCTATATTCAACTATTTAGATACGAGGTGAAAGCATATATACCACCATTATTGCAATGTTATAAGTGTCTTAAATTTAACCATTCTGCTAAGGCTTGCAGAGGCGAACAACACTGCTCTTCTTGTGCTGGTCGTCACTCCTACAAAGAATGCGATGTCGAAGAGATCACATGCATCAATTGCGCAGGTAATCATCTTGCCATTTCACGAGACTGTCCCATTAAAAAACAAAAAATTGAAGAGAAAAAGGCCAAATTTCTTATGCAGCAATCGTATGCCACTGTTGTGAAACCACCCCCTACATTTAATGAGAAATCTTTTCCTGTTTTACCCAAGGTTACTGATAAGGCTAAAAGCAATGATATTTTAGATATTAAACAAGTAGCAAATAATGATATTATAATGAACGCAATAGTTAAATCGTTGGTTGCATTAGGTAACAAGAGTGACTCTGATGGGCCACTCACACATAGGAAAATAAAAGAAATATTTTTATCAAATTTAATTTAAACATGGATAATTTTTTGAATATTTTACAGTATAATATACAGAGTTTACAGAGTAAAAAGAGCCAATTACAAAATTTATTAATTGAAAAAAATATAGACGTCTGTCTTCTTAATGAAACTTGGTTCAAATCGAATTCTATAATTCCACATTTTCCCACTTATAATTTAATCCACAAAAATTCCATAAATTCTCATAATGGAGTAGCCATTCTGGTGAACCATCGTTTAAAGTACAAAGTAGTAAATACACACTTCTCAGAATCTATTCAAAACTTATGTATCACTATAGAAACACAATTTGGAGCAATAGCAATACTTTGTGTGTACAGCCCTCCAAGTATCAGGTTTGACTCAGCAAAGTTAAAGGACATCATCAATAACATACCCAAACCTTGTATAGTTATGGGTGATTTTAATGCTCATAACATAGCATTTGGATGCCATAGTGATAATAATAGAGGTAGATGTTTATTTAATATAATTGATGAATTTGACTTATGTATTTTGAATGATGGATCACCAACAACTGTTCCTTATCCTAATAGACAAGCTTCAGCGATAGATCTTGCCCTTGTTAGCTCTTCAATCGCTCATTTATGTAACTGGTATGTTCATGATGATCCCATGGGTAGCTATCACCTTCCAACCTTACTTGAGATCAACATTCAACCATCTATGTATGACACGTCACCTCCTGTGGATCAAGAGAAATATATTTATAGTAAGGCAGATTGGGACGAATATTATATAGCCTATCAGAAACTTGTTTTTCCCACTTAGACTCAATAAATGATTCCCCTATCAATGCATATAATCATTTTGTAGAAACATTAAATGATATAAGGAATAAAACAATTCCAAAACGAAAATTAGATGCAAACACAGCTATTAAAAAACCAGTACCATGGTGGAACACAAAATGTAGTGATGCAGTCGCAAAATCTAAAGATGCATTAAAGTATTATTTTTCTCAACCCAACATTGAAAACTGGATAAGGTATAAAAAACTAGATGCAAAAAAGAAAAGAATTCTGAAGGAAGAAAATTCTTCTTCTTGGCAAAATTTATGTAGTAGCTTCAATAGATTAACTCCAGTTTCTAGGATATGGGGGTACATTAAAAAATTTAAAAAAATTGGAACAAATCGAAACAAAAACATCAATGATGAGTGGGTTCCAAGTTTTTTAGATAACTTAGCAGATTCTACTGAAATAGATGACAATAGGCTTGAGTATTTGTTTGAAAATGCTTCAGAAAACGATGTAAATGTATTTCTCAAGAATAATTTCACTATAGAAGAGTTCAAAACATCTTTAAAGAGTAGGAAAGATACTACACCAGGATTGGATGACATACCTTACATGTTAATAAAAAAATTACATTTAAATGCACAAACAATATTACTCAATATTTATAATAAACTATGGAATGAATTAGTAATACCTAAGTCTTGGAAAACACAGTGCGTCATTCCAATTTTAAAACCTAATAAACCTGTAAATAGTGCTTCTTCATATAGACCTATTTCTTTATCATCTTGTTTGGGTAAACTCTTTGAAAATATGTTGAAGTTACGTTTAGATTATTTTGTTGAATCACAAAGCTTAATTCCCTCTATACAGTTTGGCTTCAGAAAAGGTAAAAGTTGCTCTGAAAGCATTGTATCTTTATTATCAGATGTAAAACAGGTTAAATTAAGTCACTCTAATGCAATCTGCGTGTTTTTAGATATAAAAGGTGCTTTTGACAATGTAAATATAGAAGAACTCATTCAAGTATCACACGATATTGGTATACCTGGTCATATTCTAAAATGGCTTTATTCTTTTTTAAACAATAGAAATGTATTTGTTAAATATAATAATAAATTGCATGGACCTAGGACTGTCAACAAAGGCACAATGCAAGGGGCCACTTTGTCTCCTTTACTTTATAACTTGTATACTTCTGAAATATTAAAATATGTAGATGTACCAGGTGTAAATATCCTGCAATTTGCAGATGACTTGCTTTTGTACAGCATAAATCAAAACATAGATATAGCAATGGCTAATATCAATAAGGCTTTGTCTCAATTATACACCTATTACCATAGTAAACTAAAATTAGAAATAAGTCCAGAAAAGAGTTCAGTTTTAATTATCAGTAAAAATGTAAATACTCATAGCAATGTTAAAATTTCATACAATAATGTAGACATTCCTATTGTTAAACAACAAAAATTCCTAGGTATTATTATTGATGAGAAATTAAAGTTTGATGAACATATTAAACATATAAGTAACAAAGCACTGAAGGGTATTAATCTATTGAGACATTTAGCAGGAAGTTTTTGGGGATCTGACCCCAAAATTATGAGTATGCTGTACAAAAGTATAGTGAGAAGCCATTTTGATTACAGCAGTTTAGCTTACATGAATGCCAATAGCACCTTGTTACGAAAATTAGATGTAATTCAAAATATGGGACTGAGACTTATTTGTGGTGCTATGCGCTCCACACCTATTAATTCGTTAGAAGTTGAGACATGTATACCTCCCTTGACATTACGAAGGTTGTTGTTGGCTGAGAGATTTTTATTAAAAGTCATGGCATCAAATGATAATCCTTTACTTAAGAAACTAACAATACATCCTGAAATCTCACAGTCAATTGCTTCCAATGCCATCTCTGCTTCTACTTTGGTTGGTGGAATGGTACCTGAAATTCCAACAATATTTGAACATGTAAATAATATTTCAAAAGATATTGATAGAAATGATATTTGGCCTATATACAAAATTCCTTATAATGCTATTATTAACACCTTTGCAATCCATTTAGACACAGTGCACAACAAATCTGATTTTTTACAATTTAAAGACAATAGACCAGAACATTATGTTATATACACAGACGGATCTAAAACAGACCATTATGTAAATACAGCTTTCTATGATCCACAACTAGAATTTACTAAATGTATTAAATTAAACAGGGTGTGTAGCATTTTCACTGCAGAATGCTATGCAATTTGTTGTGCACTGCAGCATGTAAATAGTCTTGTAAATAATGTACATAATATTTTAATAGTTACAGACTCTAGAAGTGTTTTGTCTGCTCTACATAATGTAAATATTTCTTTTAAGTTAAATTATATTATTTATAATATTAGGCTTCTAATACAAGAACTACTTGATAAGTCTATTAAAGTAGAATTAGTATGGGTACCTTCACACAGTGGCATTTGTGGAAATGAAGTAGCTGACGCTGCGGCCCGTTCAGACCATGACGAGGATCGATCCGAGTTGCTCAAGGTTCCATTCACTGATTATTACAGCCTTTATAAAGAACTGAATAGACAGTTATGGAAGGGATATTGGGACATAACCCTGGAAACGAAAGGCAGATGGTTTGCTGGAATACAAAATGAATTACCGATTAAACCTTGGTACCATAACTTCAAATATAGCACAAGAAGATTTATAACTATTATAACACGCATGAGATTGGGACATTGCTTAACACCAGCTCACCTGAATAGGATTCGCATAATTAACAATAGCCGATGTCATTATTGTGGAACAGAGGATGCTGATTTGGATCATGTTATCTTACAGTGTTCAAATTTTAACATTCAACGTTTGGTTTTGGTCAGTGAATTGAGTGAATTAAATGACATTGACAAAGAAAATCAACGTCAAAGTATTCCCCGCAGCGTTCAGGAATTACTAAAAAATTATAAATATTTTAGTGTGTTGTATAAATATATTTGTAATACGGTAGAAAAAATTTAATTTATTTTGTAATCATATATGTATAATTGTTAGTTAAATAACTGCATCTCATACTGTAATATTACACTTTGTCAAAACACATCTATGTATTCGACTGAAAGACTTGTATCTATGGTCATGAATAAAATTATTAAAAAAAAAAAAAAACATGGCGGATTTGTTTCTGATACTTTTTGTTGTAATTTTTCCCGTTTTTCCAAATCGTATTTTCTGCCGGTTTTACATTGTTTGTGAATAATTGTTGTCTTAACCACTCCGAGATATAGACTCTACAGTGCGAAATTGACCCTATAGTGTTGTGTTTTCAAACCTGTTGCCATAATCATTACGAGATAAACTCTACAGTGCGAAATTGACATGAAAACTTTAAATTAAATTCTTTAAAGCTTATGAAAACATAAATACAGATTGGCTGAAGAGGTGTGAGGATCATTACAACCCTAATGATGAACAAAATTTTATCTAGCACAATTGCTTGAAACGGTTTTGTAAATTGAAAAACCAGGAGTTTGTTGAAGAAGCCTGCAAAAAGTGTATGAAAAGAAAATTGCATTTTGTTGGACTAAGTATCGTCTTGATAAAGCATCCCTACTGACTGATGGTAAGTTTGGTTTGGTTAGTAGTAGCCGGGTCCGCTGCGGCATGTTTTCGTATAATGCTAACAAAATAACACGACTTTCGATAATAACACATTATTCGTTCGCAGTTTGTTTGCAGAGTCGAATGGATAACACGTTATGTGTTAGAAAAACACTAAAACATACCTCAGCGGACACGGCTTTACAGTGTGGTGATCATTTTAATCAATTAGAGCTAATGCAGACCCCCTGAGAACTTTGTATAAAGTCACATAACCTCAAAAAAATCCCAACTTACCATAATCTGATAACAGTTTTTGTCACAGATGGCTGCTATCTCGCAATTTGGTACGATTCCCTAATTATAATACCAGCCAACATACATCCCAATGTAGGGCACGGGCCTCTCAGAGAGAGGGAAATTACTGTATGCCCACAGCTGCCTGTATAAACACCTCAGGTACTCGGGTTTCCTAATGTTTCCTCAAAATTTTCTTCATTTTTAGCAAGCTGATGCTAACAATGTTGTTAACAATTCCCATGTAAAACTGCTCCAATTACCCCTAATTTGTATAAAATTCGTTTTTGGAATCATACAGCTCTTAATTTTGTAGGTTAGTACTCGGCAAAAATGTCTCAAAAACCGTTTGTACAAATGTCGAGACAAGGCCGGTTAAAGAACATTAAAAGAGAAAATATGACATTTGCTTCAGCAACTAGAGGTGACAACCAATCAGAAGAAGAAATATCATACTCAGCTACAAAAATAACATGACAGCTACCTACAGTGTCAGCTACCTCCATACAAAATTTTATCAATATTGGTCCAGCTGTTTGAGTATGAAGCACATACGCAAATACCCTCACACACACACACACATAAACTTTCGCCTTTATAATATTAGTGTGATGTATGCAGTATTCAGAGGATGTTAACGATATTTTAATTTTAATATTTTTGTTACAGACTGTGCTACAAGCAAACAATTGGCAATCCAGCAAAGTCATCTCATCCAGATGGTGACTGACCTGTCAAAACAAGTGTCAGAAACTAACAAAAAAAAAATGGACCTGATTTTAGGGCGGCCGGAAGAGCCATTAACTTCACGAAGGCATGATCCCTTTTCACTGCCACAGTTTTTAACAAACCTGCCAGTAAATGACGATGACAGTTTCTGTCATTTAAATGGACAATTAAAAAATAGTGACAATCAACAGGCAATGGTAAGGGTGACATTTTATTAAATACACTTATAATAATGGTTAATATTAAGGGTCAATTCAATTCCATGCCATTTTATCTGGCTTTTACTTGAGTAATTGCACAACTAACTATTGACTTTGTATGTATAAACCTTATTTAACAAAAAAAAAAAATATATATTTATATTTATGATGCACCCAACATGTATTTATAGGTACCATATATATGCCATTACCTAAATTTTTCAGGTACAATTCTTGACAGGTATTGGCAGTAAAAACCTCCGTCCTTTCACCACAAACATGCTGAGAAAAATACTGCTGGATGCAGTAGTTGAGCAATATTCTCTGATGGGAAAACAAATGAAGAACTCAAAAGAAATCATTTCTTGACACAGAAACTTGCAAATTAATATTTCGTAAGTACCTACCTATTTCGGTAGATCTGTTTATTTTTATTATTGTTTTAATTCCTACATAACCAACAGTCACATTACGAAACATGCTGCTTATTGTCAACTATCATTACTATAGCCGTTTTATTTATATTTTCAGAAATGTGTAAGAAAGTGCATGGAACTGCTACTGACGATAAGCAGAAAGAGATAATCAGTGACTGGCTAAACCAAGGCAAAGTGAGATTGTCAAGAAGGTAAATTACTCTCTTCTTATAATAATACTCTGTAGAGCGGGTGTAGATAGTCTAGTGGGGCCTTTGGTACTGGGTTCGAACCCCGGCGCTGACACCAATGACTGAAAGTTGTATAGGTAGTTGCATACATTTATTTATTTCATAACAAGACAGCTCGTTCAGGGTGACTATAATTGTGTTGTATTTCAATGGTACATTAATTTAAAAGTTAGTTTCGCAGGTGTTTATTGACTAACAGCCATTTTATTTCATTGTTTCAGGGCCGAGAGACAAAAACAAAATCAACTATGATGCGAGTTTAGTTTAGTCCTTTATAGTTCCTACTTTTTTTTTAATACAATAATATTTTTTTTAATAAACCCATTCAATTTTAATTTCAATGGATTTCATTTCATACTTTAAATGTCGTCAAGTTTTTGTTTCTTCATGAGGCCTACTCGCAAACGACGACACAATTTTTAATTTTTGTCGTAGTGGTTTGCGTTCGCGAGTAAGCCTCCTGATAAACAAACATTATACAAGTTTGATGGGCGGAAACTAGACATTTGATACAAGTTTGATACAAACTTGCCACAAGTTTGATAGAAACTTGCCACAAGTTTGATACAAAATTGCCACAAGTTTGTCAAGTTTGCATTGGCAAACATTATGCAAAGTTTGAAAGAGGGAAACTAGACATTTGATACAAGTTTGATACAAACTTGCCACAAGTTTGTCCCTTGCCTCGTCAAACTTGATGCAAGTTTGCACATTTGATATTTCTAACTTGCTGCAAGTCTGAAACAAGTTTACACTGCTATCTGGGTATGTATCTACAACATGTCCCGTAATTAACGCACAACCTCATACGGGGTTATTGTACAAATCATTATGAACAACTTTTACTACCTATATGACAAAACCAGAAATCTAAAAAATAATGCTTGTACCTGTATAAAATCTATTGTTTATTTAATAATATATAAACCATTTTAGGCCACCCTTCGCTTGATTGAAAGCAAAACAGATGTGGGCCCAGTTTACCATTATCAAATTTTAAAAGGGGTAACTGGTCCGCGGGCCCAGTTCCATAGTGGGCCGAATGACCCCTAACCCCTCACGGAGGCGATCGGCGGCGGTGATCTCTCGCGTCCGGCCTTGGTCCAGTCCATGGTCCGGAGCGAGAGTGCATGGGAGGCAGTCACCTCCTTTTGCAAAGCAGTAATGCTCGCGAAGGAGGAGGTGGAACGCGTGAGGGAGCGGCAGTCTATGCGCCCTCACGCCCCTAGTCGCCGCAGGAGACGCCCGCGCCCTGGGCGGCGGGAATCGATAGCCAATTCCCGGCAGCTCGCCGTCCTGTAAGGACCAGGCCCGGGTCGACAGCGCGTTGTGTTCCACCCGCGCCTGAAAGAGATTTCAGCACGCACTGACGGGGTCCGCTAGGAGACAGGTGCTTGCCAGGGTTGCGGATTTGTCCGAAAGGGATACCGTGGTCCTGGCACACAGGCAACTGAAGGAACACGGGTGGGTTTTAGTCAGTAAAAGCCTGACACGCCCTGGCAGAGCGGGAGAAGTTATTTGATAATTTCCCACCAAAAAAAAAGGAACTCTCTCACTTGATGTAGGTAGGTACACCTATTAATGTATGAGAGACGAGACGCCCTACAAAGGCGAACTATTTCTATTTCATGTAGGCTTACTAACAGCTGTACGTGGCATTGAAAAATTGTTGTAGAAACATGGTGTAAAAGCCAGACCCGTAGGTATGCTACGAGTATTAAATCGACGGCTCCTAAGTATACTGAGTCAACTAACAAATTTCGACAATTGTACTTTTTAGGATATTACAAACAATTAAATCATTTACTATCTATCTGTGTTAAAAACGTTCATATTATTAGAAGTACAGTTGACTCAGTATACTTAGGCCTCATTTACGGAGACGCGGGGCATCGCGCGTCGCGTTGGGCGGCGCGGCCCGCACTAAATTCAAACATATAGCGTTGTATGAGAGCGTTTACGGGGAAGCGATTTAACACGCGTTTGCTTGAAACGCTGGCGGAGCCCGCGGATGGCATCGGCGCGTCCCACGCGACGTTTATCGCGGCGGCGCACGCAGCGTTGCGGCCAGCTATTCCTGCAATTCTGCCTTCACGGTAAACCGCCGCAACAGCCGCGGCGGGGCCCGCGGCGGCCCACGCGCCGCGTCACGCTCCGCATCTTCATAAACAGCATCGTACATTGCCATATGTTCATGTTTGCGCGTGTGATGATGCGGGCCGCTGCACGCGCCGCCTGTCTGTAAACTGAAAAAACGTTCGACGCGCCGCGAGACGCAATGCCGCACGCGACGTGCGACGCCACGCGTCTCCGTAAACGAGACCTTAGGAGCCGTCGAAATGATCATTTCCGCGCGGGAGTAGAACGCGCAATGAAAGTGCAGTAGCAAGTGCAGTGCATGCTGCATCGCTCAGTTATCGAGCGACCGTGTCATCCACTGGCCAATGAGTAAGGCATAGGTAGGTACATAATTCATTTAGCTATATAGATGTACGGTGGCCAGCACATCAAGTTACCACAAACTGTCAATTTTTCTCTTTCGATTTTGAACTTAATTATCAAAGATTTAAAGTTCAAAATCGTTTGGAGAAATTTGACAGTTTTTGTAGCTTGATGTGTACAATTCATTAGATTAGTACCGATTTCTGAATCTGGTAACTAACCTACCTCTGAATTCCCTTATCATTAACTCCAATGCGGTTTCGCAACCAACCGGTAGGTAAGGCTCAATTCGGTCGGAATTGAGCTCGGTCAGAAATCAGCAAGCACATAGAGGTGCCAAAGATACTTCATTGATCTTTGTCACAATCCGGTACGGTCCGTCCTATTTAATACGCAATAGGCAAAAACAAGGTTTATGTACAGACGCCAGCACATCAAGCTACTACAATCTGTCAAATTTCTTTAATAGATTTTCAACTTTATCACTACAGTATAAGGTTCAAGGTTGATTGCGAAAATGTGACAGTTTCGGGTAGCTTGACCTGCTGGCGTCTGTACATACTTATCACACTTGGAGTCAATTCAAATTTTTCAGGTCCGCTTACCGATGTGTCCCAAACTGCATCCAGCTGCATCTGTCGTGAACGTGATATGATATATCATACACACACACAGTTGCACAGAGGGGTTACAGTACAGCTTGGCTGTCATTATAGGTAGGTATTATATTTTTATTTGCCTAAGAAAGTTCACCACAATACCACAACTTTGTTGCATACTGTTACGAGCTTGGGGTTCGTGACAATAAAAACTGCCGATTTAATAACCAAAAATGACACTTTTAATTAAACAACACTGATAACAACTCAAACACACTAATTATAAAACACAACTGCACTACTGGGGCCTAAGTCCCGTATTATAGAACGTCACTCAATACTCAAGCGTTACTTAAGACTAGTTTCAACCAATCAAATGGCTTGAACTTTAGTCTCTAGGGAGTGAAAGGTAATTAGTTTTTTAATTTCCTTCATGTGACATAGGCAACCTCAAACAGTCAGTAAATATACTATTAACTGTGGAGTGTGGACCATCTTCATTGCGAGATAATGTTGAGAGTTTTAGTTCCATGGTTTTTCCGCAAAGAAGGTGGCGCCATGTGTTTTAAATTGTTAATCTGTGACTGGTTTAAAAGAAAAAAATTGACCACAAAAATTTCAGAATTTTTGTCGAGTGTAAATTTGTTCAGTTTTAAATAAATTTAATATGAATGTCCAGTGACAGTGAAGAGTTTGACGTCGAGCAAAGAGCAAAAGACATAAGATAATCTTTTGCCGTCAAAATCACGGAAGATTTACCTAAACACTTACGACAGTTTTATGGACTGGAGGAATAATATTTATTAAATGTTTTTGTACTAAATTGAGTATTTTTCTCGCACTCAAAGTGAAAAGTACAGTTTGCACCTCGAGACTAAACGCCAACTTAATATACCCTCGGTTTCATTGATGACTCTCTCGCACGCTCGGGAGTCAAACCACCTCTGGTGTATTATGGCTTCGTTTAGTCCCTCGATATAAAATATACTACATTGTGCACTGTGATTTTTCAAAAGATAGGTACCATTTGCCCATTTTCCTTTAAAGTAAAAGAAAAATGGGAAAATCCGTACTAATATTATAAATGTGAAAGTAACTCTGTCTGTCTGTCTGTATGTTACGTTTTCACGCCTAAACCGCTGAACCGATCGTCATGAAATTTGGCAGAGATATAGCCTGGGATATGGAGAAGGACATAGGCTACTTTTTTACGCGATAACCAACATCCACGCGGGCGGAGCCGCTGGCAAAAGCTAGTATAAATATAATATAGGGTGTATCTATTCAAACACGAAATATTTTAAGAGATACACCTATAGGTGGTAAAGAAGCCATGGAAACGATATTTTTTTAAACTGAGTATATAATTTAAAAAAATAAATAATTTAAAATTACTTGTTAAGATGATTAATTATCAAAATTAACCGCGCTCGTGCCGCGACCGTCCGCGTCGCCGCGTCCGGGCGGGTCACACATAGCATTAGTAAAGTTTTGGAAAATGCAACTCCTTTACAAAATGTTTCAAGCAATTTTAAAATTATAATAATTATGTAAATATATTATATTATATTCACTTAGATAAAAATAAAAAATTCGTTGCTATGGTTTATTTTATTTATTTTTATTTATGGCTTTTTTGGTCCTCTTAAAATATTTCGTGTATGAATAGATACACTTTATAAATGTTATTAATTAATAATTTAATAAATAGATAATTATATAATTATTATCTTTTATAAGTAGTACCTTAACTTTTTTTCTTAACATAAAGGTTGTGATGGCTGTTCCGGGGTGAAGGCCTTTTAATTTTTAAGTCTGTTTATATCGTCTTTATAATTTAATCTAAGTACAATAAACTGGTAATTTGTATCTATGTGCTTAGTCGAGATAAGTAGGTACAAGATGTAGGTATATAAACAAACTAAACAATGAAACCACCAAATTCTGGCTGGGCTGTGTCAGGTCTGGTGAACGTGTAATTAATACATAATTATTTAATGACAGTCTGATCTCATAATCTTTCCCCTGAAATAATTACATGTAACACAATATAAAGTTGATGGTGATATGATAAGGTATGTAGGGATAATAATGAGTTTTAATATTTATCTGCAGGTCATATAATTTCTGAGTAGAATATGCGGAAAAGATTACAATGGTATGTAAATATAAATAGTAGATTGGATGTGCAACATGCGTGATAATGTTTTTTCACTCCTCTTGCTCAAAAAGACCGTCATTGTGGCGTACCAGAGCGAAGCAAAAATAGCATTTATTCCTCTAGGGGAAAAAGTTTTTTTTTTTTTAATTTTTGTCTGTCAAATGACAATGAGCCTACAAAAACGAAAAAGTCTTTAGTCATAAGTAGAATAATCATGAATAAAGACTCGACTGTTTCATAAAAAGAACAACATTTTATTTTTGAAAATGGAACTAAAATGGGCGATCTCTTTGGTAGAATGCGTGCAATGCGTTGCGGCTACAGAAGAAATAAAAAAAAAAAAGACATCGCGCGAATTCTTTAGAATTTTCCTCTAATTTGCAAAATGAATTTACCGTAATTTATTTTTAATATTGTATTGGATTATTTTATTTTCTCGCAATCGTAGTGAAAAGTAGAGTGTAACACACGGTAGTAAAAACCCATTATAACTCGGTTTCTATTTACTCCCGAGCTTATTCGAGGGTCATTTTAGCTCCTTGTATAACAATCTACTATTTTTTTCTGCGAACTTACCTTACAGTGAGGTTCTAGGAACTGATGATCTGATATTTGTGCCAAACAGTGCAATATTAGTGGTTTCAGGGCCTCAAGTCAGCTATTACAATAGTGTCAGAATGGTCTATCATTGATTTCATAATTGTTGATTTTAACAAATTTGGTAATCTACAAATATAATGGCGTCATTATGACTTTCCAATGGTCAGCCACTGACACTCCATTGAAAGAATTGGCAATCTCGTACATAATGACAAATGAAACTTCCTACTAAACTTCCAACTTCCTACTACTTCAGATTGCTTATAACACTAATAAATAACGTGTAAAAATATTATATAAATGAAATCTGGCATGAATAAATTTTCAAAATGCCTTGTAATACAATTCTATTACGAGACCATTGATCGACCAATGATCGACCATTATGAATTTAGCAGATTACGTACTTTTAGCAAAATGACAATGGGATCGTGTTGGAGTGACGAATTTATAAAAATAACAGACTTGGGCCCCTGGTGCAATACCAAATAATAAAAACTTCATTCATAGCGTCTATCTGGGCGAGTGATAGCATAGCATAGCCAAATGATGATCCTGAAGATTTTACCCGCGTAGCGTGAACATTAATCTATGGTGACATGGCGTAAACAATGCAAATCCCATTTTGGGATAAGCTACATAATATACATAATAATAGGTAAACCAAAACAACTAGACTAGTTAGAGAACCAGATTACCTGAGTGGGTGCCGGTACCGGCCGGCGGAATACTGGAACCGACTGAGGATTCAGACTTGGTTAGGGAGGGAGTACCTACTCCTGCTGGGTTAGGCTTAAACTGTGACTATTCTACAAGAGCACAGCTTGCCCTTTACCCTTAGCTCGTAGCAGCCGGTAAACAAGTAAGACAACTATGGAATATATGGTAAAGTCTGGGTTAGGGAAGTCCACCTGCTAGAACAGCTATACAGGATGAAATTTAATTCATGGGCATCCTCTTAAGGGGTCATTATACTACAACTACAACTTTCACTATGGGACCAATCCTGAAATTAAATTTCACCCTGTATACTTATGACTAAGGCTTTGATGATTAATTAGTGCTCTGGACAAACTTGGAACTAGTTTGTTTTAGGAAAAGTGGTTTATATTATGTTAGACTCTTGTTTAGCTATCAACACCTAGCTAGCTAGTTAAACATTGTTACAGTGTCACAGAATAATTAGATTATGCAATGCATCAATGCAGGTGTGACTAGATTAATAAATTAGGCAGGTACCTATGCTATGCGAAGTATTGTATTTACATTATCAGCATTATTATTGATCGAAGATCAGCATTATGGAAATTATGTACAAAGGAATTATGTACCTTTGTTACGTTATGTACCTACTTAGATATTATTGACTTCAAGTACCTAGGTGATAGATTGATAAGTGGGACTATTCCTTTGTTATGAAAGTCATAACTGCATCTGGTACAATAGGGTTGACATAATGACGTAGTTAAATTCACTATGTTAGGTAGATACCTAGGTATACTTAATTACTTACCTACCTAATAAGTAAGCGAGACTTGCACGCGTTGTTTTGAAAGGCAATAATTATTTCGTCATTGTCACCTGTCAATTAGATATACCTACTTACCAACAACATTTTCACGACGACGGATTCGTGAAACTATGGTCGTGTCGTGTCGCAAACATTATGATCGTTATTTGTGAATCGAAACAGATATGAACCAATTAGGTAGCCTTATTTTGCTACGGACTTTTTCTGTGTATTCTAGGTTAGCGAAAATATTTTGGATAGGCATGAATAATGCCACTGATAGGCCTAAATAGGTAAGAATAATATTTTGATCGGGCAAATGATCAAAGTTATTTTGAGAACGACTTTCAAACAGTGACAACAGTTGTAGGTACTATATGGAGAGGGGTCGTGGGTACCGGGCACGGCGAGCCCCAGGGTGGCATGTGGCCACCATCAATCAATCAATTTCTCTTCAATTCTGTAGTCTTTAGTAGAGATTGCAAGGAAGTAGGAAGCCTATTTATAGAGACTAGGTGTTCTTCTAAGTTTTATTGGGAAAAAGCTTATTTGACTTAGCAGAAACAAAAGACTATAAGTTTTCCGAATGGAAAGTTCATATGATTATAAATTCCTGTCAATAACCTTTGATGTGATGAAGATGAAGAATGTGTAGCGGTGTGTGAGCGGGTTAAAATGGCGCGAGTGACGCTTGTCTTGCGATTGATATTATCAGTCCGGGGGGCCATATGACGTAATATCAAGACTCAATAAACAATCCGTGCTGTACTTTTCCGACAGCGGTAATTTATCTTTATTCACTATTCAGTCACTGGACAATTTCGGACGCAGACACACTACTATTGTACTAGTTTTGCAATCAACGATATATTAAATGAAATTGACAGTCGAAAGGTAGATATTTCATCCGCTTCATTTCTTTCAATTAATCATTCACTTTGTTTACTTATCGGAATAATTAATTATAACTACACATGAATGAAATATTACTTTATAATTAAACTTCATTCACATCGAGTGAAAGATGAGTTTACCGACTCCTACATAAATAGCAAATCTTTGTTTACTTGCTATTGCCAACTGGTTTTAGTTTCATTTCTGTGATCTTTAATCAATTAAACAATAAGTCAATTGTAAGTTTATCACCGGGCACAATGTGATTAATAATAAGTATTTATTTAATTAATATATCTATGCGGAGACTGTAATCTAAGCTCTTTATTGTTTCATCTCAGGAGCGGTGGTTATATAAAGACACATGTTCGTTATTTTTTGTCATTATGGTAAAGATAGTCATTGAAGTAATATCTTCAGTCACAGAAAATTAAGTCAAAGTTAAATACTTACGAAATAAAAGTACGTACCTATTTTACAAAATTATAGTAAAATAAAAAACCCCTCCGTTGATTGTGGGGGTTAAGATATAGTTGTTGGAAGACTTCGTCTCTCTAGGTCCTTGGTCTGGCGATTTTTATTTATTGTTGTTTTGTTTGTGCAGCATGGTTGGAAAGAACGATCAACTGTCGTCGGAGGAGATCTTCGCTCTGGAGGACAAGTACGGGTGCCGCAACTATGCGCCCGTGCCCGTCGCCCTGAGTCGTGGAGAAGGTAAGTTCAAGAACTTGTTACAGTATTTTTTATTACGTACCTAAGTAGTAATAGCAACCTAAAGATCTCAGAAGCTTTCATAATTTTAGGTCAGTGGGTCGTCTTTTGAATCATTTAAGTTATTTGAGTAATTTATCCTAATTCGATGCTATACTCAAAAAAAAAAGTAGGTAGATACTCACAGTTTCCACATACGATTAATTTAAATAAATCGATATTTTTGCAGTAAGTAAAAGTTTCATAATAAAATAATAAAAATAAAATTCATTTAATTCAGACATATTTTTTTCGATATTTTGTTTGTAGCTATACTTACTTACTTATTATTTTAATTATCTTAAGACTATCTTAGTCATGACGCGATCAATTAATGCATTTAGGTAATATAATAAAACGTAGGTACAAGTTATTATTTAAATTAGTTTTTTGGCTGGTCTCTCCACCAAGGCAAAGTACACACTTCTAAGTTGAGGTAAACGCATTAAAAGGCAAATCTAGCAAAGAAGAGGGTAGTTTGTTATAAAAGGTTATATTAATGAGTTATGAACCTTATGAATCCGGTAAAAGGGAGCGTAGTTTGTCCTTATTTCTAGTATTAACATTGTGAATATAACTGTTTTTTGTGTATAAGTGTAGGTACCTGTAGTATTTTTGGAATCACTTTTCATTATTTTGCATCGTTGATTAGGTTTGAAGGGGATGGCCGAGGACGATCGAACTAGTGAGAAGTTCTCATTAGTTTGATTCGAACCTAAAATGTCCCAGTCAGGGTGCCCCAAGTCCGGAGCTTGCTTCGCTCGCTCGTGCATAAAATCCCGCTGGTTCCACGGTCGAACTAGTGAGAACATGCCAATCGACCTAGTAAGAAACTAAGAACATGCCTAATCAACGATTCTCTTAATTTATCAAATGCAAAATAATGAAAAGTGATTCCAAAAATACTACAGTAGAGCTATTCAGTAAAAAAAATTCACGGTGAAAACGTAGGTGAAGTGAGCTTGAAGTGACGTAATTCCACCTGATGCTTGGGATTGACATTATTGACATGTCCACGCTCCCTTCACTTAAGTTTTCACGGTGAAATGGTTACAGAATAGCATTGCAGGTAATTTTTTAACCTCCTCGGTGGTATTTTTTTTAAACCTTTCAGAATAACCGCCAAAAGTGGCCACTTTTGGCGGTTATCAACGATTCTCTATAAACAGCACTTGAGATCAACTTGGATGGAATAAAATATTTATGTTACAGGGTGCCTAGTACTATTAATTATTTCTGGCACTCGACTTCATCTTGCCTGTTTCGCACCATTGCGGTTTCGCTTGGCACCAGTGACTTTATCTGCTGGCTGAGTAGAGCCTAGGGCGGCAAATTTGGTGACCAATTTTTTTTCCTTGCCTTATTAATCGATAGTTACTTCTTTATACAGTATGAAGAGGCTACGGGGCGCGGCATGCTATATTTTCGTTCTAATTCTCTAACTTTTCTGCATAAGTCAATAAAGCAAGTTATCATATTTCCGTATAAATGTTCAAAAGAAACCTAACTGAGAACTACGAGATGGGCTGTAAAAAATTTCTGTGTTTCATTTTCTGTTAATTGTTACCTCAATTAAAAATGCCTACAAAAACTCAGAAGACCGTGGGCAGCCTCATTTTGTTTTGCCGCCTTATTAGTCGTAGATGATTAGCTCAGAAATATGCCCAAAAACTATTAATTGAGGAATTTCAAACAAGTTTTTGAATTTATTTCGTGCTAGTTTTTATCGCGTAAAAAAGTAGCCTATGTCCTTCTCCATATTCCAGGCTATATCTCTGCCAAATTTCATGACGATCGGTTCAGCGGTTTAGGCGTGAAAACATAACGTAACATACATACGGACAGACAGATAGACAGACAGACGGAGTTACTTTCACATTTATAATATGAGTATGGATTTTAGATAGGTACCTACTGACTGTCAATAACCATATTGTTTTTGTACTTATAATAATTATCTTAAAGACTAGGTAATAAAATAATTGACGGTAAAAAGGTGTCATTGATTAAATTTATCTTTCGTATGTAGGGACAGTCAGGTAAATTATTTGCTTAGCAAACTGAAACCCTATTAGGTACGTCAATTTGCCGTGTTATAGCAATTTCTTCAGATCTGAGGCAATTTCATACAACTGCCAAATATACGGAAAATTTAAGTTGGTAGTCAATTTGATCAAAAATTTATTTCTCTGACTTTGTATAACTCGTAACATAAGTACCTACCTATGTTCTAAGATGTAATGTTGTAATTGTAATTAATATTCGATGTTGCACCCAGCTAGATAATCAAAATAAATATGATGCGTACCTACCTAGGTATAAATTACAATAAATAAGTATCTAGATATCTTTTGCCAGTTGCTGAGTGTTGCAGTAGGTACCTAATTTTTAACTCTTTATCAGCGTTTTATATCGGAAAAATAAGTAGAAAATTCATTATTTAAACCACTGTCTCTCTTACGAGTAGGTGACGCAGACGAAGTTGCGCGGGTCAGCTATATAATTTGCTAGCTTTTGCCCGCGGCTCTGCCCGTGTGGATGTCGGTTATCGCGTAAAAAAGTAGCCTATGTCCTTCTCCATATCCCAGGTTATACATATCTCTGCCAAATTTCATAACGATTGGTTCAGCGGTTTAGGCGTGAAAACAGACAGACAGACAGACAGACATACAGACAGACAGAGTTACTTTCACATTTATAATATTATTAGTATGGATAAAGCTAAAGAGTTTGGTTGGTTGAACGCGCCAATCTCAAGAACTACTGGTTCGAATTGAAAAAATATTTTAGTGTTGGATAGCCCATTTATCGAGGAAGGCTATATACAAGGTGGGCCAAAAGAAGTCATCCGATGTTGTTTGGCTCTCTTTTTTTTTCTAAATGAAGAACTTCGATTCTGTTTTTTGATTATGTTTATCTGAACCTTTAGAATTTGATTGGTCAAGTCGAGAAGATTATATCGGCCAAATGGGCGCCGTCACAATTGATTGCCATACGGGCTCGTTTTATGGCATTTTTCATCACTACGGCGAGAACTTCGGGCAACAGATTCTCGCACTCATGTCGAATGTTGTCCTTGAGGTCTTCCAGAGTCTCGGGCTTATTCACGTAAGCACGGGACTTCAAAAAACCGTTTGTTCACGTACCCGCTGAGGTGGAAATGAGCATCATCGCTTATTATGATTTTGGTCGAAAAATCGTCCACTTTTTCTTCGAGATTGAGGATTGCTTGGGCGTAAGTTACGCGCGTTTGGCGGTCGGCAGGCAGCAGCTGATGCACGGACTGAACTTTGTACGGGAACATGCGCTGGTCTTTGACCAAAATTCGCGTTAGGGACGTCCGGCTGATGGCTAATTGCGTGGCACGGCGTCTGGTCGATGTTTCCGGCGACAACTCGACATCCTCGGCAACAGCGGCGATATTCTCGGCAGAACGGGCGCTCCGGGGCCGGCCACTCTTGGCAACGTCTCGTGTGGTCCCATACTCTTCAAGTTTGGTGACCAAACGGCGCAGTGTTTTCGCAGCCGGTGTCGGACGGCCGGGGAATCGGCCACAGACGAATTGTTACGCAAAAAAATACACACGATTATTCCGCGTTCTTGGGGAGTGTATCGCTCCATGGCTTGTTCACTTGTATTCTGCATCTGTCTAGTCCACAAATGACAAAACAGATTTGACATTGGCGGCCATTTGCAAAAATGAGAGCATCTTCCAATAGGGTGATTTCTTTTGGCCCACCTTGTATCTACGCTACGATCCTTAGAAGCCAAGCGAAAAGAACGGAAGTCAGAAAGAATGCTAAGCGATAACGAAGTTTTAGCGCGGGCGAGCGACGGGATGCGAATGCGACGCGATGGGTGGGCCGAAATTTCACGCGGACGAAGTCGCGGGCAGAAGCTAGTATCAAATAAAAGGTCGTATGTGAGGGGTCTCAATATATGTATTATTTTATTTTAAATAAATTAGTTTTAAAGTTATTTAAGAAAATTAACCATGAACCCCCTTACGTTACGAGAGATCATTTTTATAGTTTTACAGTAGGTACCTCCTACCATAAAAATCTTAGACGACGGTATCTAAAATACCAAACGACGGTATCAAAAGCATTGTTTACAAAATAAATAACGATGTACATATTCTAATCTTTAAGTTGTATAAAGGTAGGTTAATGGTAAGTATTCTCAAATAATTAAATGGTTAACTGATAAAATATTTTACAGAGAACATTTAAATAATTTGTATAACTTGCTCAGTGCATACTGTTATTTAAATCTCCTGTGAGCAAATACTTAAGAGTCTATAGGTACTACTCTGTATCTCGCTCGCACACTATTGCTACCGGTCACGCGAGCAAGCGAGACAGGGCGGCAGGGAAAATGCTCCAAGGCGCCGATAGTTTAGGTAATTTCGTTTTATGGTGAAAATAATGGTCATTAAAAAAAAGGAAATAACATAAGACCAGGGGACAAGTCTACTAATGTACAAACGTTGCAATGGTCTCTTCATTGTGAGTTTTTGACAGATTTGCCATAAAAACACTGTCAAATAAAATGGCAAGACCATTGCAACGTTTGTAAATTAGTAGACTTGGCCCCCTGGTCTTATGTTATTTACTTTTTTTAAATGACCATTATTTTCACCGTAATACGAAATTACCTAAACTATCGGCGCCTTGGAGCATTTTCCCCTGCTTTATAGTTAGATCAGTTAATATGCAAAGTTTAATTATCTAATTTAAAGTATTTTTTGAATACCAGCGGTTTATTCTTCGGTTTGGAGGTAACTTTGGATTTTTTTCCTATCGAGAAATTTTTATGGAATCGTGTTTTCGGCTAACATAGTACTTAACATGAATCCTCAACTTTACCATATATTTATTTCAAAATTAATGCTGCAGTATTTTCGACATAACGGAGGATCATGCTAAGCCATTTGAGGTAGTATAGGCCCTTAAGTACTTAGGTAGGTAATAACAATTTACAATTAACAAAATAATGCAAATCGCCATTCCCTTTACCGGCCGTAGGTACTTATGTGTGTTCTTCTGAGTACAGCTACTAATAAATTCTTACCTTACCTACTTTTTTCAGGAGTCTTCGTCTGGGATGTAGAAGGCAAGAAATACTACGATTTTCTGAGCGCATACTCTGCGGTGAACCAGGGACACTGCCACCCGAGGATCATAGCCGCTCTCAAGGAGCAGGCCGATAAACTCACCCTCGTGTCTAGGTAAACGAAGCACAAACATTATTTTCCTTTTGAAATGAAAATTATATGAGAGATTTCCTGAAACATTCTCATTGAACCTATAATGGCGAATTTCATAAATTAAACTGAACGCGATTTAAGCAAATCTAATCTGCGTTCAAGAGCTGTCATTGCAGTATCAATCATCATCAGCCTACAGCAGTCCACTGCTGGACATAGGCCACTCCAACTGCATGCCATTCAGGTCGATTCTCGGCTACTCTCATCCCGCCGCTACCAGCCACTCTGCGAAGATCGTCGCTCCACCTAACCTGAGGACGTCCTACCTTCCCTAGTAGCATTTGCCGTTGGTATTTAGTTGGGCCACCTTCAGAGGTATGTGACCCAACCAAACGCCAACAAAAATGCTACTAGGGTAACGTTTGCCTATTCGTGGTCTCCACTCAAGAACACGTCTGTCTACCCCAACGGTCATCGGTTCTACGGCTAAATGGCCGGCCCATTGCCACTTCAGCTCGCTTATTTTGTTTGTGAGCTTTGTTGATAACTTTGGTTCTCTGCCAGTTTACCTCGTTCCGGATTCAATCCCTCAGATATTCCAAGCATAGCCCGTTCCATAGCTCGCTGAGCGACCTGTGTCAATTCCACAACAATGATGATACTGACAGTTTAGGTTAAGATGTGCTGATCGCGTCCAGTTTTATTAGTGAAATTCGTTTTAAGTTACGTGAGGAAAAATAACTCGATTATGATAGGACTGGTGCCGATTCCCTTGTTCACAAACTAAACTAAATTTAAGTTTAGTGCATCTCTTTCTTTCTATTTCATTATAAGAAAAGGACAGAAGACAAATTTTAGTTTAGTCCTGTCAAATTAATCAGCGCCTGTCACTACTCCCTCTAAGTTTAGACGTGATTAAAAACTTGCCGACTAAAATTACGTCAATTTACGTCAAGTGCTGATTAATTTGACAGGACTAAACTAAAATTTATCTTCGGTCCTTTTCTTAATGAAAAATAAAGAAAGAGATGCACTGAACTTAAATTTAGTTTAGTTTGTGAACAAGGGAATCGGCACCATTGACTAATGAGAAAGAAACCAGTAACATTTAGGTTATGAACATTGTTTTCCAGAGCTTTTTACTCGGATCAGCTGGGTAATTATGAGAAGTTCATGACAGACCTCCTCGGCTTTGACCGTTTGCTGCCGATGAACACTGGTGTCGAGGGCGGTGAGAGCGCCTGCAAGATTGCCAGGAAGTGGGCCTATGACGTCAAAAAAATACCCGATGGACAGGCTAAGGTAAGCGCGTATGTGGTGCTATACTTATAAAATACGAAAAGAGCCTTTCTTTTGAATTCAGTGTTAAAATGGTGGGTACTTAAAGGTAGTGTTAATGTTGACTTGCGTCGCTGACCGTACCTACTTGAGTCTGTGTTAGTTAACGGACTTTCATTGCATGAATAAACCTGGAAACTTTACGCAGGTAAAAGTATAGGTACCTACTTATGTGGAATTATGCAAATACGTTTTATCTGATATTTATCTAGCAACTTAATGCAAAATATTTATTACATCTAATAAAAACAAAAGTCTAACAATCATATCAGCTTCATGCATGTGCAGAATAATCTTGGACCACTTATGTCTTATCAATTATATTATAATGTACCTAATCATAATTCGAATGATGTCAACTTGAATCTCACTGCGCTGAAACATGTGGCTTCCAATTATTAATATTAATGAGTAAATTTAGGTAAGTATATTGCTTATCGAGTAGTTATTTTTATCGCGTGTTATTCTTCGTGGAGACTAGACGAATCCGGTCCTTTGGGGATTGAGACATGAGAGTTGATAATGTTGAAATTTTGATGACATTTAAAGATAAAACTGACAGTCAATGCGCGTCCCATGCAGGCTAGATAGAATACATGATTTTATAACTTTCTGGCGGTTTTGAGTATTTGTTATGTGGCCAACGCAAATGTCCCGCTCAGATCTGGTAGCGCCCTGTGACGGTTCGTTGAGCTCCTTAAAATAGCGTTGAGTACACGATGTATGATGTATGCGGACAGGTCAACTCAAGCCTGCAATGGCTCTTTCTTTGAAAGGCCCAGATGCGGCCTTGCATTGTTAGACTAACATCTTAATAATATAATGTTTGGACGTTAAAAGAGACCAGGGATCAGTCAGCTAGGAAATAATGGCGCCATCTGGTTTTATAATATTTACCAAAATATTGACGTGTAAAAATGTCTTAAAATATCTACTTACAGAAATAAAACTTTATTTCATCATTTTGTTTCATGGGTCGGTGGTGGCTCATTTATTTTCCTTTCGAGTTCTGAGGGTGCCTAAAGGGGCATGCTTAGGGAAGGGTAATAAAAAATAAAATAAAACTATGTCGCACCTTTAGAATTATAGAGATGTATACCTACCCTTCTACTAAAGGTTTATGTGCAATACACAAATATTATTCCAATAAAAAAAAGAGAATATGTTTTATTTTTGCTCTAGATAATCTTCGCCGAGGGCAACTTCTGGGGCCGAACACTGTCTGCAGTATCAGCGTCGTCGGACCCCACCTGTTACAAGGGCTTCGGACCCTATATGGCTGGCTTCCACTTAATTCCTTACAACGATACTGATGCTCTTGAGGTACGCGCACATCTTGATTCTAAAAAGGAGTTCTGTTCCGAAATTCTTGCCTAAAAGACATGAGGACGTGATGATTCCATTTTCAATTCACAGAAGGCAATCCAAGACCCAAACGTGGCTGCGTTCATGGTAGAGCCCATCCAAGGAGAGGCAGGAACAGTGATCCCAGATGAAGGCTACTTGAGGAAAGTGAGAGAATTGTGTACTAAATACAACGTACTATGGATTGCTGATGAAGTGCAGACCGGTTTGGGTAAGTCTGTGCATTTAATAAGGTCAAGATAGAAGGTTATCAAGCCCAGCAAGTGTCAACAATAGTTATATGACTGTGTTTACTGCGTTAACTTTAGATACGGAGGATATAAATAAAACATTTCCATTGTGATAGTTCGAGTATATACCAGTTAATAATATTTTGCTGTTATTATATTTTTGTTGCGCAACGTCACTAGTTTTTATCAGTGTTATAAAATAGCAGCTGGCTTACGCAAAACACTACCCTACATTACATTGACCTTATTAAGGCAGTGTTAAATCTTTGCAATAGTACTGTCTATGTTGTAACTTATCTACAATTGATTGTACTTACTGTAGATATCTCTATCTACTTGTCATTAGTTAATTTGTTGTCACAGATAATAAGATTTTCGTGTACACTAACGTCACTTATGTTTTCTACTTTTTCTTTGTTTTCTTGGTATGGACCACCCACGCTAAATTATTAATTCTTGTCACAATTTTTGTTGCAGGACGTACTGGCAAGCTGTTAGCGGTGGACCACGAGGGCGTGAAGCCCGACATCCTCATCCTGGGCAAGGCGCTGAGTGGTGGAGTGCTGCCAGTTTCCGCTGTCTTGGCTAACAACAATGTTATGGATGTAAGTTTTGTAATGAACAGACGCCTGTTGGTATTTATTGATTAACGCGTATGCGTAATAAACTTATCTCATGCAGGCGTCTATATTGTATGACTTGTACAACTTGCGTAACTCATAGTTTGAGTTTACGACGTTTCCGGGCCAAAAATACCCTAGTAGCATTTTTGTTGGCATTTAGTTGGGCCACTTACCTCTGTAAGTGGCCCAACTAAATGCCAACAAAAAATGCTACTAGGGTAGGGTTGCCTGTTTTGCCGCTAAACTAAACGCATACACAAGCACCTGTTATAAAAAAAAAAATACTTGACAGAACTACAAATGGTGTACCAATCAGTTACCTACCTCTGGAAATTTTAGAGCTCATTTGTTTCATTCTGCATTTGGGCGATTTACGAATTTTGTTGCCCACCGTACTGACTTACAAAAAAAATCTGATGGAATAGCTATGCGGCACTATACGTTAGCTTTTAAAAATTCACGTTTGTTTGTTTTTGTTTCAGGTCATCAAGCCTGGTACTCATGGATCTACATATGGCGGCAATCCTTTGGCTTGCGCAGTCGCTACTGAAGCTATTAAGGTATTACCATTTCAGACACCAATCTACATGGTCTTCACATGATTTGACCAAGATTATGTCTGGAATTTAAAAGAGACTGTGACCTCTGAGTTTGTTTCGGCCTTTCTTCTAAGAGTAGTCAGATACGAAACGCCGACCTCATATAGTTTTAAAATATGACTGACGTGTAAAAGTGTTTGTAAAAACCTACTTACAGAAATAAAATCATTTATTATAAAACTTATAATTTTTCTATAAACCGCCAATATTCCGTTCGATCGCAGTCTGCGATGGTAGACGAGAAGATGATTTGACTTTCTTTCTTGTCATCAGGTGCTATTAGATGAGAAATTATGTGAAAACGCAGAGAGACTCGGCAAAATACTGGTTGAGGAGCTGAACAAAATCCCCAAGAACAAGCTGACGACTGTGCGCGGCAGGGGTCTCATGTGTGCCATCGTTGTTCATGATAGTAAGTTAATTTATTCTACAGCAGCCAAAAACAAAATCTCCGCATCCCAAAGTCTGTCTGTCCGCGGTTTAACTCAGCTAGTAAGTACTAGGAAACTGTAATTTGGTATGGGTATACATATTAATCACGCCGACAAAGTGGTAAAATAAAATCTTGAAAAACATTTTTTTTTATGCTAACTCTCCTACACGTAAAGTGGGGATAATTTTTTTCTCTCGTCTATCCGATGATGTGGGGTATCGTTGGATAGGCCGTTTAAAAATATTGCGGGATTGTGAAAACTATTTTTCGATTCATGGATCCGTTTGCGTAATATTAGGCTTTGAAGTGCAAATTTTTGTTAGAGTCAAGTGTCCCCCCCGCCAGCTAAATAGTTGTACTTGGATATGTGAAAAAATTCATAGCGGTAGTATATTTATAATATAACGAAGTTGAAAGGAAAACTATCATAGCTAAGTAGGCTTTACACGTTACTGAGTAATAGTCGACCAACTTACATTTACAGTTGAAAAACATGTTCTCCTATACATTCGGTATGGAAGAACATGTTTTTCAACTACAATGTTAAGTTTGTTCTTGGGATAAATTCATAACTACGGAACCCTTCATTGTGCGTGGTCCGACACGCACTTGGCCGGTTTTTTTTAATTTTTGTTCTGGTTAGCTCAATATTATTTGAACTAGCAGAATAGCTCAGAAGACGCGTACCGGAAGACGTAGCGTAGGAAGGCCTCCCACAAGGTGGACTGATGACCTCGTGGAAGCCGCAGGAATCCGCTGGATGCGGAAAGCACGGAACCGGTCGAGGTGGCGATGCTTGGGGGAGGCCTATGTCCAGCAGTGGTCGTCTTTCGGCTGAAGTGATGATGATGATGAATAGCTGAGAATAGCTAGAGTAGTTCACTAAATCACTGCAATTACCAAAAATACGGTGTTCCGTTAAATCGAATGCATAAATTGGAGTCTGATCAAAGTTCGTGCTCGTCTTAACAATATTTGCTTTGCAGGCATCTCAGCATACGACGTCGTCCTGCGGCTGCGCGACGCTGGTCTCCTCACCAAGACCACGCACGGCCAGTGCATCCGCCTGGCGCCCCCACTCGTCATTAACGAACAACAGATCCGCGACGGAGCAAACATCATCCGCAAAGTACTCGAGAGCTTTGACAAATAAACTACCCGCTAAATATAACTCCGTGGCAACAATATGGACAGCACGAAATCGCTGTGTTTAACCACTTCTTTAGAATACGAAACTAATTTATTTTGTCATCCTTCACAATAAAGAGGAGAATATTTTTCATGAGAACATCATTGTAATTGTAAAGATATTAAAATCATAATTATACAATTGATTCGAGATTGTCTATACAAATAAATAAAATTGAAGTGTGTTTGTAATGTCGGAATAACAGTGTTTTTACTATACTCCATTTACTATAGTATTAGATCAATAACGGCTAAATAACGACAGTTATTGTGTAATATTGTTTTCACTTCTCATGCTCTAAAAGTACGCCAATATAGCCCTACGAAGCGGGACTAAAGTGATCACTAGTCTCTAGGGAGTGAAAAGTATTTTTTATTTCCTCCATGTGACATAGACAAACTCAAGCAGCCAGTAAATATACTATTATCTGTGGAGTGTGGACCATCTTCATTGCGAAAATATTCAGAGTTTTACTTCCATGGTTTTTCCGCAAAGAAGGTGGCGCCATGCGTTTTAAATTGTTAATCTGTGACTGGTTTAGAAGAAAAAACTGACCGCGAAAATTTCAGAATTGTTGTTGGTGTTTTGTTCGATTTTAAATAAATTTATTAAGAATGTTCAGTGACAGACTGACAGTGAAGAGTTTGACGTCGAGCAAAGAGCAAAAGACATAAAAGATTTACCTAAAAACTTACGAAAGTTTTATGGACTGGAGGAATAATATTACTAAATTGACTATTTTTCTCGCACTCAAAGTGAAAAGTACAGTTTGCAGCTCGAAACTAAACGCCACTTAATATACCCTCGATTTCATTGACTCCCTCGCACCTATGGTATATTATGGTTTCGCTTAGTCCTTCGATACAAAATATGCTATGAAATTACTGCACTTTAGAGTAATTTTTTTAATGTAAATGCATCTGTTCGTGTAACGTTCGATGCTTAAAAAAAAAATAACATCGTCCTCGGACGAATCACCTGGCGTAGGGCTGTCTCGACAGATCGCAGCAAGACGCTGCTCTACCGAGCACAACACCCCGCCGGTAAATAGATTAGTGCTTTGTATTTATCGTGAAATAACGGAGTTTATTTAAACGTTTACATCGCAATAATGAAAGGGCGAGAATAGTTATTTGTCTAATGTTATAATAAATGGAGTATAAATGCATATGAAAATATATATAGTACGTATACAAAAAAAATATCTGTTTGAGCCGGCTAATTTCCGAAACGGGTTTCGGGGATTTTGACGGGACTTTTACTGGCAGAGAGATGATAACATCATCTCTCTAGGAGTAGCTAAGGTTACTTATTTTATTTTAGAAAAAACCCACGCAGACGAAGCCGCCAACAGCAGCTAGTTTTCAAATAAAAAAAGAACTCACATTTTTGTGCGGTATATATTTTTTATATTAACATTTAACAACCATCTCACAACACACTAATAATCACAGTTAGTTGAGGTAAATACTGTACTTTAAGTAACTTTTATAACATGTATGAGCCGAATAAAGGTAAAATATCACAACGCATAGCTCTTTTGTTCCACTGGCACTTAGCATTACAATATAATATAATTAAAGCAAATATTTTACGTATATGTTTATGTTTAAGTATAATGAAAACTTGGACTGGCTAGTATAGAATTTCTTATTGATATAGTACTGGCATTTACATTTTGTTCCCTTAATTTAGTTCGGCTTCTAAGACACCTACTTGTGCTCGCATTGTGTCAGTCAGCTTTGAGAGTAGAACAGTCTCATCCAAACTCATTTTCGGGCTTTCCAACAAACCTGAAACGAAACAGAATAACGTGTCATGTATATGAGAGAGGACAAAGTAACGACAACGTTGAAAACACATTGTTAACAATCATTAGTGCTCATACACACGAGCGGCACGCGTCAACGGCAGAGGCAGGCAATTGCAACCGTCTGCACTCGTCGACAGTCGCCGTCGACGCGTTGGCAGCTGCTGTCGACAAATGCTCGTGTATTTGAGTACCGTACTCAAGGCCCTCGACGAGTGTCGACGGCTGCAGTTGCCTCAGCCGTTGACGCGTGCCGCTCGTGTGTATGAGCACTAAAATTGATTGGACTAAGAAAACAAAAAAACTGGTCAAGTGTGAGTCGGACTAGCACACGAAGGGGAACCACCGTACAACCTTTAACACTACCTTTTTTAGACTTAAAAAAAAAATCGTTTCTTGTATAAGGAACCCTTTAATTTTATTTTTTTTATAATATTTTTTGTTATAGCGGCAATAGAAATATACAATCTGTGAAAACAATTCGATGGCCCCACCGAATAAACGTGCAATGCTTCTTACATGATTTTTTTTTAAATATATTTCGTTTCTTTTGCCTATCCTGCATCCACTTAATTTTTTTTATGATGTTTAGACTCAAAACACGCCCATTATAATAGTGAGTTTCTTTATTCTAAGGAAATAATTAATTTTAAAATTATAGGAATAATAGTTTATGTTATAATTACATGCTTTTTGAGTCGCCAAGAAAGTAAATATACAAGTCTATAGCTTATTTTTTTACCAATAATTCGATTATACATTATTTATACCTATTTACAATGAAATGAGCGTTCTTGAAGTTTAAACGTTTTTATTTTTTGCTGAAAAGTTGTCATTTTTCTCTTATACGTATATTCGGTGGGGCCATCGAATTGTCTACCTATTACGGCTTATGACAGAGATGGACGGACGGATAGCGGAAGCTTAGTAATATGGTTCCGTTTGGCACCTCTCGGGTACAGATCTCAAAAAATTAAATTAGCATTTTTCAGTCGTGATGTGACGAAGTAAAGTAACTATGAGTTGCGTACTTATTTGCACATCTATATTGAGTTAATGACTACTTACAAACAAAACCAAGTCGTCGCAAAGATCGTGCCTTTTATGTTTGAAGATGGTAAACACGGACTTATTTGAAATTAAATAAAAAGAAGATTTTGTAAGACGAAATGTTTTGAAAATAAAGCAGTTGATAAGAGTGCAGGCGTTTTTGATTCCATGACTGCGATCTGTGACTACGGTATACCGGTTGAAATAATATTTTGTAGTTTTTCCCCACATTTTGTTTATGCCAGTTAAAGCAGGTGTCTTACCTTTACTGATGCAGTCCCAACATTCTTGTATCTCGTAACTGAGGCCCGCACTGTTGTGGAAATGGAACTTGTATTTTCCTTTGGGTAAACTCCATTCTGTGTTGTTTGCTGCCGATATTTGCAGTACGGTGGGACACCAGAAATAGTCCAACTGCAAACGAGAATGAATAGTACAAACAATTATTATGAATTTGCATTGGACTGCTAATTGGTTTGAAAGTGGAATGTCGGTCTTGACATCTCAAAACGCACAAGTGATCACAATGGTGGGGTGCAAAATAACCTTAACGAGCGGTTCCATCATGCTGGATGGCTGGCTAATATTTTTAGGTTTTTTTTTATATATATTTTTTATATGTATCTATTCATACACGAAATGTTTTAAGAGAAACATCTTTAGGTGGTAAAAAAGCCATAGCAGAGAAAAAAATTTTTTTATCGAAGTGTTTTTACATAATTATTATAATTTTAAAATTCCTTGAGACATTTTGCAAAAAAACCTTTAATTATTTTTGTTTTATTCTATAATGACCCGGCCGGACGCGCCGACGGTGGCGACACGAGCGCGGTGCCTTTTAATAGTTAAATCATCATACCAAATAATTTTAAATTATTTAATTTTTTAAATAATATACTAAGATTTAAAAAAAAAATCGTTTTCTTGGCTTCTTGACCACCTATAGGTGTATCTCTTAAAATATTTCGTGTTTGAATAGATACACCCTATATATATATTTTTTTATTTTTTTATTCTTAGACCTGAAACTGCGTTAAGCGGACGCCCGCTCGGTTCTATAGAAAAGTGCTCCGTCGCGGGGACTAGCGCGGGCGACAATGGCGGGAGCACACGCGGGGCCCGGTAGCGTCAGCTGTTTTTTTTTGGGTTCCGATAGTAAAGAAGGAACCCTTAAAGTTTCACCATGTCCGTCTGTCGGTCTGTCCGCGGTTAAGCTCAGAGACTCTTAATACTAGAAACCTGTAATTTGGTATGGGCATACATATTAATCACGCTGACAAAGTGGTAAAATAAAATCTCGAAAAATATTTTTTTAGGTTACCTCCCCTATACGTAAAGTAGGGTAGATATTTCTTTTTCTCGTCTATCCCATGGTGTGGGATATCGTTGGATAGCCCGTTCAAAAATATTACGGGTTTGTCAAAACCGTTTTTCGTGTCAGGGATCCGTTTGCGTAATATTAAGCTTTAAAGTTTTATTTTGTTAGAGTCAAGTGCCTTGCCAGCTAAATGGTTGAATTTGGATATGTGATAAAAATTACAGCAATAGTATATTTAACGAAGTTAAAAGGAAAACTATCACAGCTAAGTAGACTTTACAAGTTACCGAGTAATAGTCAACCAACATTTGCAGTTGAAAAACATGTGCTCCGATACATTCTGTATGGGAGACCATGTTTTTCAACAACAATGTTAAGTTAGTTCGTGGGATAAATTCAACCCAACTACGGAACCCTTCATTGTGCGTGGTCCGACACGCACTTGGCAGGTTTTTTTTTGCTCGTCGTCGGTTTGCTAAGTTCTCCATCGACACGACTGTATACACGGCTACATATCAAGCTATAATTTCCAGTATAAGCTGATCTCGCATTGTATAGGATTTCCGTACAATGAGAGGTCAGCATATACTGGAAATTATAGCTTGATGTGTAGCCGTTTGTACATGCACACCGTTAAAATTAAACTACGGGTAATTAATCGCCCATGGAGCCCACCCCATGTGTCCACGCGCGTACACACGCAACGGGTATACCCGTCACGGGCGCCCGCTTATCGCAGTTTTAAGCCTAGTTCGTGCTGATATAAGATAATTGATAAGCTTGTCACTTATTTTAACGCTGTTCATAGATAAACCCCGATGAAATAACAATATCACGCCTGTATTTCCGAAAATAGGCGGAGGTGCACCTGCATTTCGGTTATTTAAGTCACGTGTAATAGTAGGCGAGCCTACTGTCAAAGTGGAAAAATACTTTTCCCGATTTGGGGATCGAACCCAGGACCCCATCGAGGCAGCCTGATAAAATCAGTAGGTAATAATGAAATTAGTTGAAACGTAAACAAAATGATGCTCACAGCAATTGATCCCTTAGTGCCAACGATTTCAGCCTTGTTGGTCATATTGGCCCTTGTATGCGCGGACAGTGTCGCGGTCCGGCCTTCCTTGTACTTGAGCGCGCAAGAGATGGACTCATCCACGCCAGCCTTGCTCAGGTGCCCCGTGCATACTATGTCAGTTGGCGGCTCCTTGTATATAAACTGTACCAGTTGCAACATGTATATACCCAAGTCTAGCACCGCACCACCGCCCAGGTCTTTCATTCTGAAATCGACAACCGATATCAATGGCGAAATGATAGAGTTGAATTCAAATAGTTATTAACTAAGTAGTTTATGGCAGTGCTCAATTTAAAAGTTAAATTATAAATATTGCGTTTGTACAAGAAAGGAATGATGATGGGTAAAGCATTATTATATGTATAAGCAGTGAATGATAATAAATATCTTACAAATTCCTCTCAATGTCGTTAATTTCGACCCCAAACTGTATGCTGATGTGATAGATGTCCCCAAGCCCGCCCGAAGATATGTGCTGATCCAAAGCGTCGTAAGCAGGGAAGAACCTCGACCACATCCCTTCTAGGAGGAACACTTTCTGTTCGCGAGCCAGGTCCACCAGCGATTTAGTTTGTTTGTAAGTCATGCCCATAGGCTTTTCGCATAGCACGTGTTTACCGTTCTCTAACATTAATTTAGTTATTTCATAATGCTGCAAATTGAGAACACTCACGAATACAATGTCTGGAAACAAGAAAAATATTTCCGATAAATCTAAAGGCTTGTTGCACGTCGGATCTTATCATGTTAGTGACAGCCGTACTGCCGTCCCTTGCCTTGAAGTACAACCTTCTATTAAAATATGAAACGACTCGAGAATTTCTACTAATAAACATATTCTAAGTTTGGAGGCAATCGTTGCAATGTCGAACGGAAATGAGATGCAAGGGCGTTGGCGCACTGCACCCGGTTCGACTTCTAGAAAAACAGCTCAGCGGACAATCGCACTACAGCCACGTTTGAGAAATTAACTTTGCGGTTTACGTAAGCCCATTTACACTTGGAGAAATAAAATGAAACAATGACACGGATAACGAGTAACAAATTTTAATGAAGAGTAAATATTAGGGAGTTGTTTTCGTAGTAAAAACTGTCGTGTTAGTTTTCAACTTTTAAGTGTTTTGTTTAGCTTTAGCTATGTTACTGTTTTGCAGTTGCACATGCCAAGATTGTATCTTCATAAAACATCTATGTAATCATTATTGCAACATATCTATCTACACGCGAGCATGAATTAGTAGTAGGCCTATACCAAGTAGTACCAACTACCACAAAAAGCAACGCGATTGATTTTAGAAGGAGTAGAAGTGGTAACTTTAACACGGTTTTACGAATATGTCGTACAATCGAGTCTAATTTACGAAATTCGTGCATATTACATTTTGGAACTGAGTATTTAGGCTGATAACTGATTTATTTTCGCTTGAACTGCCCGTAACTTCATGACCTGTAGTAAATTAAGTCCAAAGAATTTAGTGATTCTTGAAATCTCGACAAGCGAGTAATTCCTGCTCTACCTACAGACGACTTGCTATGAGGTTTAGCAGCAGTACCTATCATACTACGACCACTGATATTAATCTAAACATCCAAAAAGTATAGCAGATTGCCGCAATGACACGAATGTTCATGAATGATAGGAGTTTTAGGAGGCTATTGACTAGACCCTCATGAAAAAGTGTGTATGATGTACCTACCTAACCACATATTAACAAAAAAAAAAAAAAAAAAACTGGTCAGGCATTAAGCAAATCAGGCAGGTTAGTAGATAGGCAGTGGACAAGTTTTTTCTTCATGACATAGTAATGTTAGGGAAGTGTCTCAAGTCATTCGTATGTAATGATTTAGCTCGTTATCTTTTGTTTGTGTACTGATGCTTGTCTAAACAATGGGACGTTTTGTTACCTATAGAGTCATCACGCGCGAGTGGCTCGTAGCCTTCATAGGCTGTGTTGATTTTGTGGAGCGTGGCCAATCTGTGCACACGGTCGAGATCTTTGCCGGCGACGGCGACGACCTTGTGCTGATCGGCTGGTAGCGTCCCTAGCGCCGTCAAGAAGTCGTGAGCTATCATACCCACACCGGCTACACCCCATTTTAGTTGTAAACTCATCTGGAAAAATACATAGATAAGTAGTTTGTAAACAACGTCGTCAGATACTGCGACTAGGGAGAGCAGCTGTACTCTGAAGTGGCGAAAATCAGCAACAGATTTTCTTAAGATAAGATTATTAGTTTTGAATTGCAGTACGTAGGCAAGTCATCATGATTAAACATTGTTGTGGGCGATTTAAAAAGGATTTGTTGCGTAATTTATTAATCCCTGAGATAGACAACGAAATTTAAAAATGTGTAAGAAATTCGATAAATCGATTTCACAGACTAGATACAAAGTTACTTACCGAGTTGTTTGATGAGACAGTGGTTCAAATAATAATAGAAACGCCTACGTTTTTTTCGTAATACGATCTGCAGTAGTTAATTAGCTCACGGCCTCATACAATAACACCATACATTTGCCTATTCCACAGTCATATCAAATACTTTTGTAATTCAATATTAACGTAGATACTTGAATGTCAATATGAAACACGATACGATGAAGAGACGTAACTAAAATGTATTTTTATAGAGGTGTGAAAACATAACATTGCATTAGGTATTCTTTATCTTTTAAGATAATCACGTAAAAGGTACACAATGTAGTTATCGCGACTTCACACTTCAATGTACTGGGATTTGTCATCACATGGAGAATATATAACAACTTGCCTCTGAAGGCCTCTTAAATATGTGTTAATTGAACTCAGTGTATGACAGAGTTAGTAGAGGTATGTATGTGGAATAATGTGCGTCTATTGGCCAACTAGGTTGATTGGTAGTTTGTTAGTGTTATATGCGACAGGAGATCATAATAATGTTTATTTATGTTCATGAGCAAGTGACACACACTAAGAAGTGCTCTAATAGATGCACATTTGTCTCTCATCATAAGATACTCACGTTTTTAAATAGGTTTAATGTTATGGGTAATTAACAACAGATGTAATTATTATCAAAAACCAGACAGACAACCATTACATTTTTGATGATCACAGAATTCTGAGTGTGACTTGGCTGTTATTTTTGAATTCCTGGAAGCATAGTTTGTACTAATGAGCGAAGTGAGGTTTCCATTGATCTTATGGAACATTCCAGTACTGTAACATCTCTTCTATTCCACTGGGCTTTGGTGAGCCTCAGTCAGTTGTTGATATTTAAAATTGTATGAAACGGTTTTTTTTTTCATTCAGAATATTCTGGCCAGCAAGAGTATGAAAACAATTTAAAGGTGGCCCCTTATTTCGCAGACAGAAATTTCATAGAATTTCGTTTCCCAGAAAATGTTTCACATAATATTTGGTCCTTGTATTTTTAGTTCGAATATTATTGTTTCAAAGACTATTTATTTGAATGAAAAATATTTCACAGAAACACAATTCAATGAATTTTTAATCAAATTTTTTTGTTTAACAAACTTGTCACTATGTAGAATTATTTTTTAACGAATATTGTTTGTTCGGTATAAGTTAGTGACAGAAACGAATCGCTGCAAAACCGACTCCACGTAGTCTTGTCTGCCCTACCCGTAGAGTGTAATTTAAATCCGCGTAGGCGCAGAGGGGCGAGGCGGCCCGCAAGCTGAGGGGCAGGTGGTTTTAACGCTCGCCGTCGCGGCTGAAGCAAGCCGAAGCTGCGGTGGTGAGCGTGAATACCATCTGCGACGATAAGCTCGCGTGGGACCGCCGGAGCCCCGCAGCGCCGGAGCCGTGACAGAAACCATGCCTGCTGCATGTTGCATGCTCGCTTGCATGCTTGCTTGCATGCTGCATGCTTGCTTGCATGCTACAAGCTTGCTTGCACGCTGCATGCTTGCTTGCACGCTGCATGTTGCAAGCAATTTAAAATGGATAAAATGTTATTCTTGGTAATAAGTTTTATACTAAATAAACAATATATGAATAAAGAATATGTGATTTGTTATTCTATGATATGACTATTCTAACATTAAAGTTTATGTGAAACAAAAATCAATGATTTAAAAATCTTCAAAGTACATATTCTGCGTATTGATTATTCTATGAAACAAAAATATGAGAAAAAAATTATGTGAAACGAAATTCTATAAAACTATACGCTATGAAACAACGTACAACCCAATTTAAAACATGCATGGATATGCAGAATACCTCCATAATGTGGACTATGCACCATGTTAATAAATAAGTAGTTGTAGGTACAATTAATGTTAATCAAGTGGTTGGATAGGTACATGATTATTATTACTGACTGTATGGATTGGTACTTACATTTCCTTGAGGCATATTGAGAATACTGTAGCTACCTACTTTAAATTTTAACCTGCACAACTTGTTTTATTTTCATTAATATCAAGCAACCAGACCACCTAAAAATAAATAATTGTGTCTATTAAATAGGTAGGTACATTAGGTTTTATTTTAAACAAATAAATAAGCAATATAATAAAAACCAAAACGAGGAAATTAATTATTTTATAATAATTACTTACCTCGCTTTTGAGTTTGAAAACGAAAATAAAAGTATTAGGCTCATAAGGCGAACCACTGACCAGGATTTATTCCAACAAGTTTAATACTTTAAAATTAAATTGATTTTTCATAAACGCAACTATGTAACTAGTTTTGTTTAAACTAAAAGCATAACCACACAATGTTAATTACACTAGGTAATACAAAAAAATATTATGAAAACAACTTACTAAAAAGGAAATCAGCTGACTTGAGCTGATGAAAATATCGTCTCAGAATAGTAAATCTCCGGTTTTATATCCTAACTTCGCTATGGTATCCAATTCAAGTCTATTGTACAACATTTATAATAACTTTTAAGTTACATAATTATCTTCATATTATCTTATCAAAATTAAACGAATAGACGAAAAAAGAAGAGGAGAAACAAAACAGAGCACAAGCATCCAAAAGAATTACGAATGAACTAATGAATGAATCAATGAACTGTTTAATAAATGTCATGCGATCTACAAGATATCAATGAAAAAAAAAAAAAAAGACTAAATCGATGAATAACAGTGTTGCCAACCCGTACGATAATTATGGGGGCGTATGATAATTTGGGCAATTGTACGATGTACGATAGTGAATGTCTAACGATAATTTTGGGTATTGAAGACAAAAAAAGTTCCATTAACAAAACATATTAATTGTCAGACAAATTAAAAACGCTAATAAAAAATCAACAAAATGTCAATGTCACGTATGTCAACAAGTAAGTTTATGTCACAGTAAGGGTTTCTCTCTCTCCCTCACATTTCTTTCACTAGTGTTTCGTCCGAAACTCCGCGTTTTATCCTGTTTCAATTTGCTTCTATCTAGAAAATAAAAAATAAAATAAAAAAACAACTATACCCAAAGTCTCTAATTAGTGTTGTTGAAGATGTAAAATTTGAAAATGTATGGATCTCCTGCATTGTTACCAGTATCATAAAATATTTTATACCAGAAAATCTCCTTTTTTTAATAACTTTGTTTAAAACCGGAAATTTATCAAAATAATTTCGGTATGATTATTTGTTAATTATTATTTCTTAAAATCAGTACTTAAAAGAAAATGTAACCTCTTTTTTCGCCATTTTATGTGAATTACCATTACGAAGATATTTTTTTGTTAAGTTATCCCCTTTGTTTACATAAATTATCTGAATTTGAGACTTTGGGAATAGACTGATAAACCATGTTTACGGTTTGTGCTGCATGCGCCACTAGTGGTGAAACTTGGCATAAACTTCCACTTTTTTTAGTCTACATAGTTTAAAATTCATTGACGTTTGTTATTTATTTTTATTTAAGGCTGGTTTTTTTAATCGACACAATTTTTATTCGTGATATAAAATTGATGTCTGAAAGTTTTTATAAGGAAGAACTGTAAAAAATTCCTCCGATAAAATTATCTGGCGTTGGTTTTATTTTTTATTTTTGGGTTTTGTCTTTTGTACGATAATTTTGCCCACAAAACGATAATTTCGACGTCGGAACTCGATAATTTGAACTTTTGGAGTTGGCAACACTGATGAATATATGTTCCAATGTTGCCAGTAAAACGGACGTCGCTGTTTGTCGGCGTTATGAACTCACAATCTTCTTTCAAAGCAAATATTGTTTGTATTCGTTGTGTATTGTCTACATCTTTTTTATCTATTTTCCTTTTGCAGGTATGCCGGACGAGATTTCTTTGTAAATAAGCATCACCTTTACGTATTTTTCTGTTCCTTTCTTCTTTTCTTAATGTGTGTACTGATAATTGTATAAATGTGGAGTTTCCTGCAAAACTGTGCCAGCCGTTTAAGCCTTTTTGATATATTTTTTGAAGTGGACCTTCGACCTGATCCAGTTTACACTCTGATACTTCCCACTGCGGTTCAGCTGCGAAACAGGATACTTTTTATACATTTTGATCGGTTTAAATTATTTATAGTTCTGCTAAGCTGTTTCTCACAATGTTTTCACTTGCTTACCGCAGCGTTAGTGTGTGCACAGGGTTACGACTAGACCATCGGGCTCTACGTTCGAACTAGACCTATAGTGGCTGGCGTTATCAGTTCAATCAATTCACTCGGTCAGCTGTCAGAAACGTCACTTTTTCAATGTCAAAGTTGTCAAACATGTGATCGCGATCGCAAGTTTTTTTGTTGCTTTGTTTTCATTTATTATTTGCGACTAATTTGTTTGTTTTTGAAATGTCATTCGTTTTGAGAAGAACGTATTTCAAAGCCAAGAATAATATCTTGTCTTCCAGTAATGGGAACATTTCGTTATCTGGTCCATTACTAACAATTGCGCCTCGAACGTTCAGTGACGACAAATCTGGCAATAATCCACAATTTAGCAGTAGTACAATATTAATAGAAAATGGATTTAATGTTCAAGAACTTCCAGTGGCTATAAAGAAGTTGAAAGATCTCTCGGACATCGAAGTGAAGCCAAACGAAGAACGAGCAACAAGTGCGCACGACTCCCTTAGCTATCAGCTGATCCAAGAAGAGTTTAAACAGTGCTTGGATCTGAGGGAAGTATTCTCCTTACTCTCAAAGTGTACCAAAATAACTCCAAATATTGCGTTAGGTGCAATTGAACGAATTTATGACATCGAAAAAAATCCACATTCTATAGATTTGTATTCCAACAGAATGCACATTAATTTAGCCAAGGGTGCCATTTTGGATAAGCTTCTGAGGGTGGTCATGAAAACTGAAGACACACACACAATATTGGATATATTAAACACAGTTTCATCATTTATGGAACCTTACAAATACAAATTCCATGATGAGCTTCTTCTGAGAGTTATTGACAACAAGTTACATATTGAACAACTATGCGAGTTTATAACTTTTTTAATAAAAAATAAAAATGATGAGAAATATTCTGAGACCATTGACAAACTGTGGATTGGGTTTGTGGCTAAAGAAAATGATATTAATGAAACTAACATTGTACAGGTGTTTGGTATCCTGCATGGGTTGAAAGTCAGCAAAAGAATCATTTTGACATTGCTGGAACAAAAGTTATGTGATTTGTGGTTTAAGATTAAAGCACCTGTTATGCAAGACATATTGAGCTCTTTTGTTCTGGAAAAATATTTATCAATGCAATCATTCGGTGTTGTTGGGAGCTGGCTTAGTGCCAATATACATGCTTTAGATGAAGACTCATTGCTAGATGTAATTTCTAAGCTAACTAGGCTTAAATACACTGACAACCAAATTGAAAAGGCGGTGGAAAAATATATGAAATTAAAAGGTTCAAAAATAGAGAGCCATGTTCTTATTGTAGGAATTTTAAACTTTTGCATGCAATTTCAAATTTACAATGAGCAAATATTAAATTCATGCAGCGAATACTTTCTCAGTAACTGGCGTATTGTGCCTCCTAGTTTTCTCAAATCTTTCATATATCCCTATGGATATTTGCATTTTGATCCAGCACACAGCACAGAATTTTGGACGCTTATTGATAAAATATTAAATGAAAATTTTGATAAAATAAGTAGTAGTGATCTCAGTTCAATATTATTGTCATTAATTTATATAGGGAAATATCCTAACAGTTTAGTTTGCAGAATGCTAAGCCCAGAGTACCTGACAAAAGTGAGAAACCCTGAATTGTTGCAGAGGTTTTATTTAATTGATACTGCAATGACATTAGAATATGAAAAGTACTCAGGTCCTCTGCTACCAAAGGACCAGTGGTCTAAACCTATCTCTCAAGACTTTCGAGTTAAAAACATATTAGAAAAAATTATGGAGACCTTGGTAGATGTAGCAGGAGGTCAAGATAAGTTGTCCATGGCAGTGTCCATACCATACCTGCCATCTGATGAAACATACTTGTTGGATGTTATGTTACACTCGGCTGGTCTGGGGAGCAAAACATTCAACTGGAAATCAAAAACTGGTCGGAATGAAAATATTGCAATCTTAATTCATTTGCCTGATCAATATTGTTCTAATAATGATCATTTGACTGGTCCACAAGTGATGAAAAAAACACATCTCAAAATTTTAGGAATGAAGGTTGTGAGCCTAAAATATTCTTTACTTAGTCAATTTTACACAACATACAATAAAAATGGATTGAAAAAGTATCTGATTGAAAGTATTAATAATGCAGAACAGTGTTAATAGATAAATTAGTCATTAGCATATTTATGTAGGAAGATATATTGTAGTGATAAACTTTTCAGGGTGTTATAGATTTTGTATGTATATACTATTCTTATACATACTTTTGGAAGATAGGGTTAAAACAAATGATTTTTCTAGACTTGTAGTCACAAGGGCCATCATTTTTATGTTAGAATCTGTAAAGATACATACCATACCATCAACATATATCATTTTAGAAATATGTAATAAAAATGGAATAAAAAAACCAAAAAACAGTTTGTTACTAAATAATTATTATAATCTTTATTAGAGCTATTTTAGTGACTAAATATGTTTTTATATTCTTAGGTGCCACTACTGTAGATAAGTGTTGAGCAATAATAATAAAATATATTTTGATATACCTATCAAGTCATTTGATTTCCTCGATTCGGTCTTAAAATTCTACAAACTAACGTTTGTATTACAAACGTTAATTTAATACCACCAACACCGCCTGTAGCTGAAAACCAGCGCTGGGGCTGTCTCGCATAAGGTCGCAGCATTATGTTGAGCGATGGCCGTTTTGCGTGGATGTGACGCATATTTTCACCCAACTAGTTATTTTTTATGTTCTTTCTTTGCGTCATGTTTAACGAAAATAAACGTATTTTCTTTCATTCATTTTTTCATACTATATTCTTTTTTTTTTTTTTGAAGTGAAAACTTCTTAGGCGCGTTGAGCGATTTTTGGTAGGGGTAAAACTTATGGGTTCGCGATCGCCACCGAACGCTTTCCATGAGATTTAGGTATACTGTGTATGTATGTGTACTTTTTGGGTGAACAAAAATCATGGAACTCGCATCATCGTCACCGAACGCTTTCCATGAGCAACTTCTCTTATAAGTGAACTGTATCATGTACTTATGAGAAATAAAGATTATTTAGACCTAACCAAAACTCCAATTTAAAAAATTCTTTCACGTATTCAAGTATTCCATCTGGAATAATTGACCTAACAAAAGGTCAATTATTCCAGATGGAATACTTAAAGCTAAAATTTATGATGATATTCGTCAATTAAGTCGGATGCAATAAAAACAATCATTCATTCGGATGAAATGTACACACGGCCACAAATCAAGCTATATATCTCCAGTTTAGGCTAATCTCGCATTATAGAGGATTTCCGTACAATGTGGGGTCAGCTTATACTGGAAATGTATAACTTGATTTGTGGCCGTGTGTACAAGGAGTGCATAGCCACACAGCAAAGCCGTGGCGGGTCGTTAGTAATCTGTACTAATATTATAAAGCTGAAGAGTTTGTTTGTTTGAACGCGCTTATCTCAGGAACTATTGGTTCGAATTGAAAAATTCTTGTTCTTTTTAACCCCCGACGCAAAAAGAGGGGTGTTATAAGTTTGATTGCTATGTGTGTCTGTCTGTGGCATCGTAGCTCTTAAACGGGTGGACCGAATAGGCTGCGGTTTTTTTTAATTGAAAGGTAATTTTTAATTTAATGGTGAGTGTTCTTAGGTATGTTTTATCAAAATCGGTTCAGCCGTTCGAAGATCATCAGCTCTTTTCTCGTTGATGAAGGGATGTGAGCAACTTCCACGGGTCTGATCGTTACGAAATTTGGTTTTCTATTACTTCAATCGTATTGCAAGAATATGGTAACCTTAACCTGATGCTGCAGCATGACCTGAGGTCTGCAGAAACCGAACTCCTCGCTTAGTAACAGTAGAGGTATCATGTTTGGGCACAATGGAATGGTTTCAGTGAACTGATTATAGGAAGATTAGTAACCTTGAACTGATGCTGAACATGACCTACAATGTGCTGGATAACCTACTCCTCACTTACGTTAAGCAGACGTTGAGATAAAGCTTTTATCTGTAACGAATTAGAAATTAAAACAATACTAAATATTATTGAGACAAAGCTTTTATTCTCATATTTAGTTTTCGTTTCGATTTCTAATTCTTTGCAGTTCTTCCAATGCTGATTTATCGTGAGGACAATTGAATAGTATTTTTATATCTAATTCAGAAATTACTATACCCTGTAAACTGTTTACACGGCTCAAAGCTACATAGGCCTGGCCTTTAGCAAACGTTTTTTGCCTAAATATACAACAGCCATTTCTAATGTTGTTCCCTGTAATTTTGTTCTGTATCGTTAAGGGTACGGAACCCTTCGTGTGGGAGTCTAACTCGCACTTGGCAGGTTTTTAAAACTAATTAAAAAAAAAAAAAAATCCCCATCGCAAAAAAGAAAAGCGAACATTTAAAAAGTTAAAAATAATAACCTACCTTGAGAATAGACAGAATTGTGCAAAAATGTTATTAATAAAAAAAATGAAAAAATAAAAAAATATATATTTGAATAAACCTACTCCGCTTGAAAGAAGTGTAGGTTATACGAAAAGGCATAAATAAAATCTTAAAATCCACCAACTTAAAAGAAAGCTAAGTAAGCACAAACAAAAACCGTCGGGCTGCCGCCCTGAAATGGAATAAATGATTGCAATTCTACTGATTAGGTGACAAACCATTGTATTTTGTAATTGCAGGACAGCAAGTGGCAGCCCCCGACGGTTTTTGTTTTTGCTTACTTACCTTTTTTTTAAATTGGTGGATTTTAAGATTTTATTTATTCCTTTTCGTATAACTTCTTTCACGCGGAGTGGGTTTATTCAAAAAAAATATTTTTTTATTTTTTTATTATTAACATTTTTGCACTATTCTGTCTATTCTCAAGGTAAGTTATTATTTTTAACTTTTTAAATGTTCGCTTTTCTTTTTTGCGTTGGGGGTTTTTTTAATTTTAAATGTTTTCTTCTTTTCTTCAATTTCAAAAATTCTGTGTTCTTCTTCTTAACATCACGCTACGACCTTAAGGAGCCGAGCAAACGACAAAAAGTAGGAAAAAACGCTAAGCGAATTTGGAGTAATTGCGCGGGCGGGCAATGCGATGAGACGAGGCTGAATTTTACGCGGACAAAGTCGCGGACAGAAGCTAGTTTATAAATATGTATCGATATTTTAGTATTATAAGCTACGAATGTAAAAATAGAACATAGTGCAGGTGCCAAATTCATTCGATCAGTGCGTCCAGTGCATAGTATGAGAAGCATGGTTGAGTGTGAGTGCATAGTATGAGAAGCAGCCGGCCAGCACATCAAGTTACCACAAACTGTCTAATTTTCTCGTTCGATTTTGAACTTAATCATCATAATTTTAAAGTTTAAAATTGTTTGGAGAAATTTGACAGTTTCGTGTAGCTTGATCTGCTGGCCACTGGACACAGAAAAACATTAAGTTCTCTTCTGTTATCTATGGTTATAATAAAAATAAATATTATTTACGGATAGGTCTAGTTAGTGAGGAAGGAGGTAGGTCTGTTAGTTTATGAGGAATCTTGTGTGTTTACAATCTACTGTTACGTTATTTTCTATCTTTTAAGGTTAGCTCACTAATTAAATCACTAATCAAATCTAGATACTCATATTATAAAGTTGAAGAGTTTGTTTGTTTGTTTGTTGAACGTCCTTATCTCAGGAACTGCTGGTTCGAATAAAAAATTATTTGAGGGTTGGATAGCCCATTTATCGAGGAAGGCTTTAGACTATTTAACATAACGCTAGGATTCTTAGGAGCCGAGCAAGAGGCAAGAAAGAACACTAAGCGAAAACGAAGTAATTGCGCGGGTAGGCGATGCGATGCGATGGGGTGGGTCGGGGGTACAAGAAATTTCACGCGGACGAAGTCGCGGGCAGAAGCTAGTTTAACCTTTTGACCGCCACGTCATAAGAGCCAAAAACGTACCCGCGGCGCCAAGATACGCATTCATCTTTTCGAGTAGGTATTTGTCATCTTATGTTAATAGATATAGATGAAATATAAAGAAAGAAGTTCAACTAATATAAATTAGGATAAGTCAAGGAACATAATTAGCAAAGGAAATAAAAAAAAACAATGTTGTTTTATGAGCTTTATTTACAGATTCACGTATAAAAGTCTGTCATGTAGTCGTGACCGTGGCGTGCTGGGCACATTTTGGTTTGTCATCTATACATGACTGTGGCGGTCAAAAAGAAAGAAAATAAAGAAAAAGTATTTATTGGGACTCATACATAACAGGACGATCACGTTTTAAAGTAAACACACTTATAGGTAGTAACAGTTACAAAAATAAAAATAATAACAAAAGTATGAAAACAAAATCCTGTGGACACAAGGCTCTTACTCGTACCTCAGCATGATGAAAAGGTTAAGTTACTAGCTTCTGTCCGCGACTTTTTTGATGCAAGTCGTAAGACACCACATTGTACTTACCTAATAAGTGTCGTTTGCCACTCGAAAATACTTTTGCATGCATTAAGAAACTCTATCATGAAAAAACCGGCCAATTGCATGTCGGACCACGCACAATGAAGGGTTCTGTAGTTGGGATGAATTTATACCAAGAGCAAACTTAACATTGTAGTTGAAAAACTTAATACATTCCAACTGAAAATGTAAGTTTGTACGCGTTTTATTGAGTGATTTACCATGCTATTTTAAGACCATAAGTTTCTTGTAGTATATTATACATATAGATAAGTATAGAACTGTTCTCTATATTTTTTCATCATTTTAGGCTCAGCAGTTTCGGAAATAAGGCCGGGGGGATTGGTCAATTTTCATCTATTTTCTTTAAAACTAAGTATTTCAAAATTACCAAAAAAAAAAAATATATCCTCATATCAAATCCTTTAATTTGATATGTCGCACGGTACAGTTGGCAAAACTTTTTTATTTATGTTTTCTAATTTCCCCCCCCCAAACGTGACCCCCATATTCAAAATTCATTTATTTAGGTACACGTTCGTGTTTGGGTTACAGTAAATCATATATGTACCTTCAACTTAACCAATCCAGTAGATTCTGTTTCGAATTTACTGGACCAATTAAGTTGAAATTTCGGCTATTATCGACTGTGATAGATGGACAGACATCTGTCATGAGTTCTTTTGATATACGGAACCCTAATGATAGTGTAGGTACTTACGGTCATAGGCATGACTCAGCCACAATCATCGTCAATATTAGGTATTCGACATTGGGGATTGCCATTAAGGCCCCTGCCATTAGGGCTTTTCTCCTGTACCCCGGACCTAGAATGTTTACGGTATGGACATGGGCGCTGGCAGGTTTTATTACAGGGGGGTGCATCTTCAGCTGCACGAAGCGAGCTCGATAATTTTTTCACTTCACCTTGGATATGTTAGGGTTTTGTTCGTCCATTCTTATAAGGAGTAACTTTGTCGACTTAAGCAGAAAAGCTTAGCAATAAAGAGAATGTAGGATGCAAGAGCGAGTGAAACGAGCGTAGCAAGCTCGATTTTTTTTAATTCAAGTGGAATTGGTTTTCTTTTGTCCATTCATTCAGAAAGAGGACTGACTGTATTGATTTATATAAAGAACCTTAAGAATTAGGATAGAGAGAAAAAAATATTACATCTTTATCGAAATAGTCTTTCTACTGTTGTTTATAGGAGGAAAAAAAAAAAAACATTGAAAATGGGTAGGATGACAAAAAAGAAACTAAACATGCATTTTTATTCGTTTATTTCATTATACTCGTAACATCTTTTTCTTATAATTACTCACTGACTAACTCTCTAGAATTATTATTTGAATATTTTAATAATTTCTTAAACAACTTTTACACTTCGAAATATTTTTCTATGAAAAACTCGTTCCAGATCAAAATACATAATATTTATAAGTTAAATAGCATACCGCCCAGCGATCACTATCTATATACTTTCGTTATTGCTCAATATCTTGAGATGTAGCATGATGTAGGTATCTTTGTTCGCTTCATATTTCCAAGACCAAGAATAGTTTTGTTTCAGTAATAGACAATCTAGTTACATTTCTGGCTGTTAGACATAGGCTTTATAAAATACAATTTTCAAAATATCTTCAAAGTAGAGACAGCCTTGTTAGTTACATTTTCATTATGTAGTTTGTTTGTTTTCACAGATTACATATTATGAGGCAAACATTAGGAGTCGTACTCAAGTCAGGAATGGGGAATGGGATTTCAGGATTTTGTAGGGTTAGCGCGGCTAAAAGTGCATCTACACATCAGTGAAATCACAGATAGAATATGGCGTTGAACGTATATTCACGTTATCTCCCATTGTTATTCATAGCCAGAAATGACTACACTATAATTTTATAGCCATAATGGTGTATCACAGCAACTCTAGCTTGAATATTAAATTGTAAAGAATGTGTTTACGCTGACTCACAGCCTAAAATCTAAAATAGGTAATTTAATAGTTTTACATCAATAATTACTTGATACTTCTTAGGTACAGTCGCCAAGTATTCATGCATTCAACAGCGTATTCAATAATACTTGTGCCTTTGAATACGTTGGCGACTGTACATTTAATAATTTTTAATGATTTTATTTTAATAAAGCTAAAATGTAACGACTGAAATTACGAACACGATTTTTAATCTATTCCGAGTAGGGTACTATGTATGTGCATGTTGTTGATTTACAACTATGTTAGTAAACGTGACATTTCTAACACATAACGTATCTCCGAAAGCTATTTTATTATTATTATTACACACATTACTGACAGTTCACTGAGAGATGATTTTGTAGTAATTCTAAAATGTAAGTAGGATGACCTACGCTACAGATTTGCCACCGTGTCATTTACTCACTGAAATAATGATGTTTGGCACATGTATGACGTTATCGTGGGCATCAAACTAACTAGTGACCTACTTAATAATTTGAAGTATCTTCAATGTTGTTATCAAGTAATATTTAAGTAGATGTGAAGCGGCTTGTGACTAGTGTGGACTCGTACATGGTACATACATCGGATGAGCACAATTCCCCGGATGTTCGGTCGTCGGTCGGCGCGCTCCACGTTCGAGATGGCTGTGTTATGTTTATATCTATACCTATTATTATTTGGTATGGTCAATGAGCCGTTAAATAAAGTCGACAACTTTGTAAAACGAAATCCATTTAAATATAGGCAATCAAACGTTCTTACAGAACACAAACTATTTAGTTACAATTTTCCAATTTCTCAATTTCGACTTAGAGTAATAAATACCTACTAGGTATATTATAACTTTAATTTGAATAATTTAGATATATAATTCAATAAATTTTATTTAATTTAAATAAATTATCGTCCATTACCTATTAATAGGCATAAATAGCTTCATATGTAGATATATTTTTTCTATGGGAAAGGAAGATATGTGATCACTATTTCATTACATCCGTGTAGTATCACTAGGTGATCGAGAAAACATTCACAAAATCATAACGAGCTATTGTATAATTACGACATCGTTTTAAATGTTGTCAAATGTTGAGTTATAGATTATTATAATTTAGAATGATTTATACTTAATCTTATTAAGTGATTTAATTTTGTTAACATCGCTATGCTTCAATGTGGTAGACAGAGTGTGCCGCGGGCTGGGTGTCTGGTTGCTAAGCGACTGAGTGCTCAGTTACTGCTCACTGGTATCTCATAGACGGGAAGTCGACAGTCGATTCATAGAATAACTAACATCTACTTACTTAATTTATTATTATGGCATCTACAACCATGACAAAAAGGAATACCTTCGAATTATTTCCTACTTTGTTCGAAACGCAGAGGAGCGCGAACTTTAAATGATCTTATTTGTATTTGTGAGTACGAGTTATGAAAAGGTTAAACTATTTTTTATTTGAGGAAATCTTAAAAATATCAACTCTTGTACAAAATTCGAGTTGACACTATCGTAAAATCTTAGGGCATTATTTAGGTAATTGATAATTTTTAAAATAACAGTTACATTTAAGTTCGTGATGAACATCAAAGAAATGCTATCAATCCAATGATAACCTTTATAGGTACTTAAATAGTTTTGTGAAAGAAAGGAAATACAGTTATCTAACTATTTCGCCTAGGAAGTGTTTTTATAATTGTAAAATGTTTCATCAATATTTTCTAACTGCATATTTATGATTTTTCACAAACGAAATTATTATTATTGAGTAGATGGTAGCTCTCTTATGACCTAGGATATTTTACAACACCGATTCCTATTTGGCAGTTATCTAACACTCTTTATACGAATAAGAAATAGGTCCTTAACTAGTGTGGTGTAATGGTAAATAAAAATTGACAAGTTTTCGACATACGTACCTACATACGCGCAGGTGCACCTGAGTTCAATTGTTGTTCACTGCTGCAGATGTCTTTATTCGAAATTAACTAATTACATTACTAGTTTTAAAGCAATATCTACGAAAGCAAAGACATTTACAAAATATTTTTCTGTTTGAAATGGTTGTTCTTAGTTATTGCTGGAAAGCTATACATGTGTATGTAGCGCAAATATATTTACTTTTCGTTCGACGACAAAAGGGTAGTTTGCGAAAATATAGCTTTAGAGCTTTTACAGTCACGTGTCCTTTGTAAGATCGTGACGATGGTAGTAGGGTGGCCAGCACATCAAGTTACCACAAACTCAAATTTTCTCGTTCGATTTTGAACTTAACCATCAACATTTTAAGATTTAAAATCGTTTGGAGAAATTTGACAGTTACGTGTAGCTTGATGCCACTGTACAATACCGATGTTGACAATTTTAAGAGCGTTTCCACACTACATCCGATCCTAATTTGAGAAATGACGGTCCGCAGTGCCCGTAGTACCATTTTTATCAAGGGTTGCGCACTAGATACGAATTCCATCCGTCCGAATTTAGAACATTTCCAATTCAGATGGAACTCGGATCTCGAATTCGGATTCGTATCGGATGTAGTGCAAAGACGCACAGTATTCACATTTATGTCTTAATGACGCACGTCTTAAGGCAGACAAATCGACGTCGTAAACAATAGCACGAGCGAGTCGAGGCCACTACAGATATATAAAAACAATTGAATATTTTGCTGAACGATGGCTACTACTGAATAGTCCGGATATATTACCGCTACCACTTAACTAAAACAATAAAACTTTATATAAACGATCACAGTAAGAAATCATCTACCTACGCGAATGTGCGCAATAAGTTTTCAAGTTATTCTCTAAGTTAGTTGCGACGGGGGATCGCGTTTAACTATTAAATCTTCTCGCTAATACTAAATACGAATAGTTAATAGTTACCTAGGTGTCCCTCAGCGCGTTCTAGTTGCTGTTCAATCTACTCACTATAAAAACTCGAGGGTTCGTTTTGTTGTGTCAACTTAGTGACTTCTTGTATTTTTGGTATAACGAATTGTGTATGTATTAGATATAACTAATATCAAAAGTGACTAGAAATGATCTTCAAAATAAAAACTTTTCGAAATCCATCCGGTTAGCGTAAGTTCAATTTGTTAACAACTTCCTGCGTCAGTCCCACGGTGAGTTTTAAGTTGAGCAGATATAAAAACCTTAGAACTGAATAATATTTACAAAATACAATTTTAGTATATTTAAAAATCTTTATGGTTTTTAAGAAATGTATACTCTTATAAAGTGTATCTAGGTCGTGTTAACAACCATAGAAAATAAAATGATGTATAAAAATGATACAAATTAACCTATAAGTGCTAACGCCTTTACAGTCAAATAAAAAATCTACATGGCATGTCGGTAAACAAGAGACCACTCGGGTGCTTAAAGTAACGCTTAGCTAGTCTATGTAATAACAAAACAACGAACTTAGAGCTAACGACCGACAGATAAGGCTTCTCATTAGATACATACGTCATATCCATAAATATCTATACAACAGTGAATAAATTTCAAAACAACGTCACTCTAAACAGCAAATTCAACAAAACATATCGTAGAATTAAGCTAACATTTACAAGTAAACCGAACGCCGAATACAATCATCGTAAGAAAATACATACAATATTTATGAACGAACCGGAACGCGACGGTCGTGTCGGCAGTCTTAGAGATGCGCGGGTTAAGTCTTTCGATCGACGAGACTCGAGCCCGACCGATCGGAACGTTCCAAACCATAGCACTAACAGTTAGGAGAGACGCGCTGTGCGCTCACGAGTAGATCGTGATGACCTCGCGCCCGCCGCCGCGCACCATCAGCACCTTCTCCAGCCCCTCCGTCAGCACCTCCAGGAACTCCATGTCTGACAACGACGACACAACACGTCAGCTTATACACGCAACACACCAAACAAATAGAACTTTCGTAGTATTTGCTACGCTCTGGGCCAAGCGAAGCAAGTGCTACGCCGGACTACACGTCGTAGCAACCTGCGCTACGGCTACGAGTCAACCAAAACCGTAAGCTGCGCTACGCTGGAACTTTCGTAGCAAAGTTACGCTCACCGTTCTCGGGTCAGTTGCTACGGTATTCCGCTCGTAGCACATGCTACGCTTTATTCAGTTATCGAATCCGTAGGTTTTGCTTCGCTGGAACTTTCGTAGCAAAGTTTGGCTCACCCTCAATTTTATGGAACACACGTAGAATTTGCTACGATAGTCCGCTCTTAGCACATGCTACACTTTATTCAGTGACCAAAACCGTGGTTGTGTTACGTTGGAACTTTCATAGCACACGCTACGGTTTATTTGCTACGCTGAACCCATAGCCAAGTTTATAATTGTCTGACCGATACTCGTTGGAGTTGGAGTGAGATTATATGGCTTGATTGTATGAGGATAAAATAATATAATAAAGTAAAAAAATAAAAAAGTGCTCACAGTTGGACTCCCGGTCGATGTTAGTGTCGCGCGGTGGTCCCGGCAGGTTGAGGATGACGAGCTGCGCGTCGTGCGACCGCGACACGATCACTTCGTTCAGCTTCACCGCTGTGTGCATGCGTCGCACCGTGCCCTCGTCACTGACACACGTTACATGGACATTAGATGCTTGCTTTTACTATGGCGATGCGTGCATTTATTTGTTTACAAAGACGTTATCAACTAAACATAAATGGACGTAGTTAAACGAAAAGGATCCAATCCACAACCTGGTCAAAAATGAGTTAAGTGTATCAAACTGATGATAAATATCGATACCATCGGCTAGTAAAATATATCCAAGCAAAAAACAATAGTTTATCATTTTGATCAACCTCAGAACCAGCCTACATGCACGGAAATATAAAATATGTTATATCTTCTAAACTTCAAACGTCAATAATTATATCTAAAAGGACTTTGTGTGGATTGGATCCTTTTCGTCTAAATGTGGGTGTACAATTAACACCTCTGCTTACCCCTTCGGAGATTACAGGCGTTAAATTACGTTTTCTTTTTTCAATTACATTAGTTTAATTGTATCGAAGTTGGTCTCCCTCCAAGCTCAAGGAAGGTTGTGTTGAAAAATATGTATGTGGCAATCGATAAATTGGTAGATGTAGCACGTGACGCTCGCGAACATTATCCTGTTTCGTGCGGAGTGCTGCAAGCTAACTCGGCTCGTAATTGCTTCTCATGTAAAAGGACGTTGTAATTTTATGAACTAGAGATCCGAGTAATTTTTCGTATGTTTCTATTTTGACGTTCAAATGTGCCATTTATGTGCCTATTTGAAATAAATGCTTTGACTTTGACTTAGAAATTAAAACGAGTAAGTGGGAAGTACTCACGGCGTGATGTCGGATAGGTTGGGCTTGGGCTTGACGGCGTCTCCGTTGGCGCCTTGTTCCTTGTGCTTGTCGTCGTCGGGCGGCGGGCTGGCGTCCTCGCACTGCGACCGTTCATCGGGCGAGTCCCACATTGAATCGATTATGTGCAACAAACTACTTCGAAAGTCGTCCTATTCACCCCAATTTATAGAATTTCCATTTCCAAATTGAATTTTGAAACGCGATTTGTTTTGTTTGTGTTGCACATGACGGATTCAAGGCGAATGAAACACGGGATGTCATATATTATTTTAATTGTTAAACGATAACTCACTACTGACATTCAAACATCAAACCTCTTATCTAATGTGGACAACGAAACAAACTAAAGTGAACAAATTAACGTGAATGAACTCATCGCAAACATATGACCACCGTGTGTAAATTCGCTAGGACTCGTTGGTGACAATGGTGAAGGTGGGATACGATCATGAACAAATCAACAAATTAGTAAATAAAAAGCCTAATCTTGCAAACGATGAATGAACTCCACCAATTTACGGCAAGTTCATTATAATCATAGCGCGTCAGGATAGTTTCACACTGCATTGCACTGCACGTTTTTTGCGGGATAAATGTTACCGAATAAGTAGTGGCGCATACATTGAGGCCGCCTTATGAATTGGCTATAATCGCTCACAGCGCTCACATTGTCTCACATGCGTTCCGATTTAGATATTACGATTATGACAGCCGAGGGCTGTCAACCATTTGGAACGTTCGTGAACGCGCTCACGGTGCTCACTCAATGTCAAAACGATATTAGAGTATTTTTCTGTGTATACACCAAAAATTTCTTCTTCTTAGATTAGGTAGCAACTGTAGCCAGAAGAAATTTTTGGAAAATGCCACGTTATGATAAGATGCGACTCAAAACAAAATGGCACAACTGTCATTTTTGACAGCGCTCACGGTGATATTAGTAAAGAAAATGGTCGGCGTTAACGCAAGATGGCGAATGTCATGACGTCATCTATGACGATTCACGGGACATCGTTATCGCGCTCACGCTAATTCGGAACGGGCTTTAGCACGCGGATATCGATATTATCGCAACTCGGAACGCAGGGTGAGTATAAACCCGTACACACGTAATTTGTACTGCAAAAAAACGTATATAGCTAAATACGTTTTTCGAATACCCACCAGACTTGTCAAACAAACCGAATTAACTTTTAATGTAATCGGTCTGCAGTAGCAGACCGATTACATTAAAAGTTAATTCGGTTTGCGCTACTGCGCATAATAATACACCATCAGACTGTGGCTATTCGTTTTTACACGCAGAAAAATGTATCATGTGAACAGCGCGCTGTTAAAAACAGTTTAAATCGATTATTGTAAAAACGTGCGGTGTATTGCCGTGTGAACCCAGCCTCAGTCGGTCAAACCGAGATAAGTAAAAAATTACGAATAAAAAATACAAAAAAAAAACCGGTTTCATTTTAGAATGTCATGGTTCTGAAATGAATCCTATTTCAATACATAGTAGGTAACAAGTTTAGGCTGCAGGCAAAACTCGTCCTGAATCTGTCAGTGAGATTGTAAATCAAGACGAGTTTGAAGAAATCGAAGTGTCTGTACATGTCTATAAAATCTTTATAGATATTGAATGAGGGTTTAATGAAAATGACAAATGTTTAGTTATCAAATTATAAACAGATCATGAATAGTGTGCTAGCTGAGAAAATAAGAAGCTTGTTCATGTTAATGTATCATAATTATAATCAATTTTATCAACAGCAATTATTTGGATAGTGTTGGGTTTATAATTGTTTTTTTTTTTGTTCAAATTGAGGTTTTTTATACTTCAACATATTAGTGAAGTTTCTTTTCTTTTTAAGCAAAAAAATTATCACTAGCTTATTTTAGATCAATCAAAATGACTGAGTTAATTCGAGTTGAACAAAACTGATTGAGAATAATTGGACGTAGTTAAGCAGAAAGGACTCAACCCACATTGTAGTCAGAGATGTGTTGTATATACCAAAGAGGTCCTAATGGTTGGTTCTTTCACTCAGCAATAAAGGTCCGTGACTATACAAAGAGAAGGTTGATTTTTTAATGTTGGGAACCAACCCACATGTAGCTGGGTACCTTCCATTAACCGTTAGGACCTCTTTGGTATTAACAATTCATCCCTGACCACAATGTGGGTTGAGTCCTTTCTGCTTAACTACGTCCAATTGATATTGAGTTTGTTCTTTCATATACGTGTTTATTTTAAAGAACACCTCTGATTTTATTTCATATCTTCTTTCATTAGTACAATTATGGGGTATCAACTGCAGGTGAGCGTTATCTAAGTGCAGGTGAGCAGGGGCCCAAGTCTGCTATTTTTATAAATTCGTCACTCCAACACGATCCCATTGTCATTTTGCTAAAAGTTCGTAATCTGCTAAATTCATAATGGTCGATCATTGGTCGGTCAATGGTCTCGTAATAGAATTGTATTACAATGGTATTTTGAACATTTATTCATGCCAGATTTCATTTATACATATTTTTACATATTATTTATTAGTGTTATAAGCAATCTGAAGTAGTAGGAAGTTGGAAGTTTAGTAGGAAGTTTCATTTGTCATTATGTACGAGATTACCAATTCTTTCACTGGAGTGTCAGTGGCTGACCATTGGAAAGTCATAATGACGCCATTATGTTAGTAGATAACCAAACTTGTCAAAATCAACAATTATGAAATCAATGATAGACCATTCTGACACAATTGTAATAGCAGACTTGAGGCCCAGGTTGTATGTACAGGAAGTATGTTCACCTTGTCATCCTTGTCTTTGTCGTCGGTGTCGGCGAGCGGCGGCGAGGGCGCGTCGGCGGGTGCATCGTCGCCGGGTTCTGTGAAGCGCACCTTGCTGGCCGTCTTCACATCCGCGTGGTGGTGGTCCACTATGGCCTGCACCTGTCCACGGACATTTACATTAAGGGCCTGTTGGTTTAATGTTCGTTGGCAGTTATTGATAGGGCATGCAATCGGAAGGTTCTCAATTCCGGAACTGAGTCCCAATAATAGAGATCTGATTCCGGAATTAAAGGTAACTTTTAAAGTTTGTTTCAAATCAAACAAGATTTCAGATATCGGGACCAGATATCAGTCATATCAATATATGACCAGTCTTTTGATCATTTTTAGTAACAAATTAAACATCTTTCTCCCTTATTACTCTAATTAAATATTTTAAACCGTAAAATCAACAATTACTCTAATTAAATATTTATCACACAATAGAAGTCTTTTGATCATTTTTAGTGACAAATTAAACATCTTTCTCCCTTATTACTCTAATTAAACATTGGCCGTCTAGCGGCTTGTGGAAAGTTCCACAGACTAGTTTGGTTGCGTTTAGATAAAATAATAATCAAAATATCAAAAAATTATGAATATCGGAATTCCGATATTACTCCTCTCAATTCCGGAATTGAAATATCAGAAAAATTATTACGGAATTCCGAAATTCCGGGATTCCGGAATGCATGCCCTAGTTGTTGAGACGTCACAGCAGACGCTCTATTGATTTAATGCAAGAATAAAGCCCCATATACAAGATGCCAGTTTCTTGCCCGTGGCGTACAATACAATTAAAACAAAAAATGACTTGCATCGTCATCAGGCTCTAAGGTATTTTTATTAGCTTGATGACTCTGCTGTGACGTATCAGCAATCATTTGATTTGAAGACTATGATCACTCGATACAATGAAGAATTTACTAATAGTGTATCTAGGTAGCCGTTTGCTAACTTATCGAAATAAAGACGAGCGCAGGTAGCTTTCAGCTGTAGATATACGGTGTGATTTTGTTTGGCAGGAATGGGAATACGGATGGCATGGAGTTTTGGTAATTTCAGTAGGTAAACAATCCAATTACTCTAAACCTATTCGATTTAATTTTAACACTATTAAATTTATCTGAATCAAAAAGACATTTATTAAAAGTTACATAAATATTTCTTAAAGGGTTGCATGCCATTTCATTAATGAGGATTTAATAATTTTAGAGTTTAAAGATATTGAGAGTGAAAATATAGGCAAGTCAGGTTAGAAGGATAATGTTACGGTAATTAATATAAAATATGTGCAAAATGTGATTATAAAAGAGCATAGGAGAAGAGTGAAAAACAGTGAATAAATACAAAATGAAGACATGATCTAAAACATCAAAAGCAAATATCATAGTAGTAGTTAGCCAAATTCACTTATAACTGAATTGGTGGAATGTGATGATGACTGAAATGTATATTTTGATGAAGAAGTGAAGGTGGAAGATCTTAGCCACAAAGAGGACAACACTTAATCTAATATACACCAAGAATTCATTAAAACTAAAAAGAAAACTCATCTAGACATTGCTTGGATCAAAATAACAGCAGAAATGAGTGTAGAGTTCAAAATGCGGGAGATATAATCAACGAATAGCTAACAAAATGCTCTTAAAGAAAATAAGTGGACTCGAATCAGGGTTAAGGTATCCACTTTACCAAAGGCAACTTCTCCTCAGCGTTTTCACGATAATCCACGAAATTTTGCATCTGTATATAGCGACAGACAAACATGTTAGTTCTAGGTCAGAGTAGAGTTATTAATATACAAAGCTTTGTACAGACATTTGAACATTGAAATTGTGAACATTTTCATATATTTCATTGTTATGAAGTGGCTTCTTTGTGAACTCACCATGCCCATGCTTTCCTTCTTGTTCAGCCGTAGTTCTCGCAGCATTTGGTTGCGTTGTTCCATCATCAGGGTTCGCTCATAAGTGTAGGCAGATATGTCGCTGTCCGTCTGAAATATTATTTATAAATATGTCAATATAAAACTTGACGAAAGTGCTTCATTAAATTCATACGTATTTTCAGATTTTATTACAAACATTCGGATGTACTCACGGCTACATATAATACGATTCCAGTATAAGCTGATCTCTCATTATACGGAAATCTATATAATGCGAGACCAGCGTAAACTAGTTATGTGTAGCCTGATATGTAGCCTTGTGTACCATGTACATAGATTAATTTGAACTGGCTATAAGAGTCAAGCTTAATTACATTTCCTTTACATACCAGAAATATCACGATTCACGATCTCCGGATGGTCATCATCATCATCATTTCAGCCGAAAAACGTCCACTGCTGGACATAGGCCTTCCCCAATTGGGGGTTGTGCCATAATCGCCATGCTTGGCAGGCGGGTTGGCGATCCCCCCCCGGTGGGTTCCCGCATTGTCGAGGCGGGGGGGCTCAGTAGCCGTGGCTTGGAGGGCCACGGTGAAGCTAAGAGGAACCCGAGGAGGGGGCCGCTCGTCAGGGCTTTTGCGGCTAAGCCGACGACGTAGCGGCCGTAGGTTGCGGTGCCGCTTTGGCGACATCGCAACTGAGGCGGGCCGCGATGTCGAATGGGCGGCATCGCGGCTGAGTGTGGGAGGCCGCGGCGGGAGAGGAGTGCCGGTATTGCGGTGAGCCGTTCTCCCTACCTTCCGCGGCCTTGACGGGGTCGCCACCGTTGAATGGCGGACGCGGTGGGGCCGCAGAGGAAGAGGAGTGTCGGTATTGCGTTGGCCGCTCTCCCTATCCTCTGCGGCCGAAAAGTGGTAGGCGGCGGGGCCACTAACCTGACCCGTTGCGGGGGGACCAGGGGTGCCTGGACGCGAGATCGTCTGGCGCGAGGTCCCAGGTGGAGGCCAGCAGGCAACGGGTGCGGGGGCACCCTTGCCTGTATTGCACAGGCCTCTACCAGTGTCGGACGGGAATGGCCAGGTGTTCCCGGTCATTCCCATATCGCCCCCAGGCTGAGGGGCATGCGGGGCCCGCCAGTTAGGCGGGCATGCGCCGGGAGGGTTGTGGACGTAAAGGCTGTGCCGGTTTCCCATGACCCTCCCATCAAGGCGATGAGGGAACTCCGCTGAGTTTTAGTGGGTATTCTGCCATTTTGGCAGGGAGTCCCACATACCCCGTCTCGTCCCCCGACGAGCGGGCATGCGTAATGCATTTCTCAGCGTAAAAAAAAAAAAAAAAAAAAGGCGGGTTGGCGATCGCAGTATGGTGTTACAAATGCATAGAGAACGCTGCTGCCCATTCTGTAGTAATCTCCGGATGGTGCTTTAACTAAATATAACTAATTGAAGATAGAACCAATTCCTTGTTATCTCTAAAATAACTTGCTGGCCATCAAATCGGCCGTAAAAATAAAGCAGTTCCAAAACTAACCATTTCCACAACTTCAACCTCGGCTTCAAGTCGCAGCTGGTAGAGGAACATCTTGAGGTCCTTCTTCATCTGGATGGAGTTGTCTTCCATCTGAGCGACGGTGAAGATGCGCATCTTGCAGTTCTTCCACGTGCGGTGCTGCTTCAGCAGGAACGGCAGCAGCATCAGCATGCCGCCGTCGTGCACGATCCACCAGATGTCGATGTTGCCGGACACCTGCAGAGTGGGGATCGAGGTATTGACACGGAGTGTAAGAATGTTATAATGATTTTTGAGATTATACTTTATTTTTTATTAATGTTCAAAATGTAGATCACAGAGTTCAAAATATTATATACTAAAAACCACAGAAGCCTTTGATGGCTTATATATGGCTATAGTGAGTTCGAAAAAATATATCTAATATAGTTACTACAAAGAAACGAATTTAGACGGTAAGTTTTACATTCAAAGAATATTTTAAGTCTTTACACGTCATACAATTTGTTAATAGCACAAATAAAGATGGTAGTATCAAACTAAAGTAGGTACATACTCATAGTTTGTAATTTGCAGAAAATGCTTTTATAATAAACATTTTGCTTTTTTAGGATTACAGAGGTATTTATTTTGTATGTCCGTAGGAAGTTCGTTTACTATTTTTGATAGTATGTAGGTGTATGTTCTCATACCATATCGTCGACCGTAGGTTCAATTGAGGTATGGGACAAAATACGATTTTTCAGGAGAGGCCGACAAAGTTTTTTTTCGGACTAAATCGCGCATAACTTTTTTTGTTATTAACCTTTTGCGGATCTGACTTGACACATAATCTTGTATTTTAGTGCTCTATCTATGTAACATTTATTTAAATAAGTTATCTATTTAAGAAAATAGACGTCCCATACACCAACGTATTTTGTTAGTAATGTCCCTTACTGACCAAGTATCTGGTAGTCCCGTCCCTTACATTAAATTGACCTCTACGTTAGATCAAAAATAGTGTAAAAATAGTGAAAAAATAGTGTAAAGAGATTGTTGACAGAAAATTAAGTACACACTTTTGGCGTTTGGATATCTTAAATTTGGAAATCGTTACCTACCTTACTTTATTTGATTCGATTGGCGGCGGTAATTACACCATTTCAAGTTACTATATTGCATGGTTTTTCAGATACATTGTTATTACGGGGCCGATTCGAAATTTGTATCCAAAAAATCAGTAGGGTAAGGGACATTTTTCTTAAGCTAGATTTTTTTCATATACACCATTCGAAAGAGCGAAAAATTCTGAACAAAACTGTATACTCAACTCATTTTGGGTATTTTGTCCCTTACGTCAATTGAACCTACGGTCGACGATTATGTATTGTTACATCTTGGCAAGGTAAAGGTTTTTATATTAGGTTTACACACATAGTTCTCAAGCAAAACTTAAACATTATATTCACGGTGCTTGTGTTTTCAAACCGGTCGTCCAATAGTTTTTGATGTTGATCTATGTCACACATGGTAAAATAAGAAATGATGGTTATGTCATAGCAGATTTGTTTTGGTAAAAGAGTAGGCTATTTATGACGTTACCTTGCTGTTGCGGCAGAGGGAATATTATAGGATGATTGGGTTATATTATTATACCTTCTCAGTGGAGTCGGGGAAGAAGTTGATCCCCTTGGGCACGAGCATGGCCATGCGCGCGGCGGCGACGGCGCGCACGGTGTGCAGGAAGTGTTGCCAGCGCGGCCCGGGCCGCTCCGCCGCGCGCCAGCCGTACGGCCAGCCCACGATCACTGTGTTGGGCTTCAGACCGCCCAAACCGCAAGTTTGAACCCTAGTAGTGCAAATATTGGGTATAAAGAAGTAGAAATATCGCAATGATACTGGATTAAGAAGTTATGCATTTTGCAGTAAGGTGTCTGTTTCAAGCATCCGGTTTTCAACAAGTTGCAATTGAATAATCAAAAAAACCGGCCAAGTGCGTGACGGATCACGCATAATGAAGGGTTCCGTAGTTGGTATGAATTTATCCCAAGAACAAACTTAACATCGTAGTTGAAAAACATGTTATTCCATACGGAAAGTATGGGAGAACATGTTTTTCAACTGTAATTGTAAGTTGGTTGACTATTACTCGGTAACTTGTGACGCCTACTTGGCTGTGATAGTTTTCCTTTTAACTTCGATATATATACTACTGCTGTGATTTTTTTTTATATATCCAAGTACAACCATTTAGCTAGCAAGGGGACACACACTTAACTCTAACAAAAATTTGCACTTTAACTAATATTTCAGAAACGGATCCCTTAATCGAAAAATCGTTTGCACAAACCCGCAATATTTTTGAAAGACCCATCCAACAATACCCCACACCATAGGGTAGGCGAAAAAAAAAAAACATCTCCACTTTACATGTGCAGGAGGTACCCTAAATAACTATTTTTTTCATGATTTTATTTTACAACTTTGTCGGCGTGATTTTTATGTATATCCATGCCAAATTATAGCTTTCTAGTACTTAGAGTCTCTGAGCTAAGCTGGGGACGGACAGACGGACGGACATGGCGAAACTATAAGGGTTCCTTGTTGACTACGGAACCCTAATAAAAATGACAGCCGGCCAAACTCAGACGATATCATCATCATCAAAGTATCTTTCTGCTTGTGCCAGAAGATATACCTATGCATATACCAAAACCAGAGGGTACTAGAAGTTACGTAGAATCTACACCAGTTCCTGTCAGATCAGCAACGATTATTTGGGAATTGAAAGGATAACTTACAAATGGCTTAGTCCTTCAGCAATATCAGGCGAGACGAGTACATCAACGAATCCCTTGACCTTTTCTTCGTCCATGATGCGGCGTAGGTTGTGTCTCGCAGACGTCGCGTCACCGGCGCGGCGCGGGAAGTCGCCACCCAGGACTGACACGCATACTGTCAGACCCTTGCCTAGATGAGAATATAATTATGGGTATTAGATGAATGTAAGAATATGATTCAGTTTTTAAGGCTATTGTGACAGCTAGAAGACTAAGGGACTATTTCACAGTATTCGGATTAATCGCTTTCTATCTAAATAAATCTGAAGTGTAACTGAATAGGTATTTATTAAAATTGCTGGCTGCCAGAGAAGTCAACCGGAACTTATCTGGAAGAGATTGAGAGAAAATTCCCATGAAGTATATAATGATAACTAAAGTTGCTGCTGTTGTTGTTGCTGCGTACAACGCCCTTCATGTTCAATACAACAACGCTTTCAGGGTATTGGTGGGGCTGCCCCGTTTTTGTGGCGCATCGGGAGTGTTCGCGGACGCACATATTAATTGCTTTTACGCAACGATGCGAATGAGGTGTGCATCCCTGGTGCGCAGAGTGCGGGCCAGCTCCAAAATATCCTGAAAATGATCGCTAGCAGGCTCGATTGCATGTATATCAATCACTGCAGTGCCATCTCCCATGGGATGAAGATTTTTTTTTTTTATTAGAATAAAAACTTAATAGTCGTAAGTTTACTAACACAATAAGTCCTTGTTACTTGATTAAATAAATTTATTATTTATTATTATTATAGACAAATAATAAAAATGTTAGGTTCTATCCGCCATATTACAAAAAGATTAATCACCAGCTTTCAGTTGGCTAGCAAATGCGAGCATCTTCCTGTACGTGGGCATCAGTTCATTGTTGAGTTTGGCGAGCACCAGTACTTGCGGGCGCCAGTTCTTGGTGTGCGGAGGTCCTTGTTCCAGACGCAGGAGCGAGTAGCGCGCGGCCGAGAGCGCCAGACCTCGGAGACCGTCACCCCATTCCTTCTCGGCTCTGGAAGGTGCAAGAAGATTTGGGATTTTGGATGTGTTTTTAGCTTTGACTCTCTTTTCCTATGTGTTATCTTGCCTTTTATTTAGCGTTATCTTTTGCTGTAAGAGGTTGGCAATACTTTTTTCGACGTTTATTTTAACCCTTAAACAAACATCGAAAAAGGTATTGCCAAGCCCAATATTTTCAATGAGCTAAAAATGTAGATTTATTTTTGACCAAGTATAAATAATTTTTCAATTTTTTTTTTCTTTACGAACTTACCCGCGATATTCAATGTACTTGTAGATAAGGCCAGCCATACCCATCGCGAGGAGGGCGTAGAACCATGACGTCATGAACATGATGGAGATACACAGCGTCAGCCCGGCTAAAGACAGAGACCTGAAACAGAAAGTATATAAAAGTTTACCTGTTTCTTCATAGACAAGAGATCTAACCCCTAAATAATGGAGGTTGGTTCCTTACCAGTGGTAGTACTTGAACCGAGGACGCCAGTTAGGTGTCTTGAGGAGCGTTTGCAGTGCGCAGGCGAGGTTGACGAAGCCGTAGCACATCAGGAAGAACATGGACAGCAGTGGCGCCAGGATATCAACGTTACCCAGAAGGATACCGCACTGGCAGATCACCATCGTCAGGAGCAGGGCCCTGGTGTTATAAATAACAATTATTCTATATGTGAAATAAATTAGTTTTCTTTGACCATACAGTTGGAGACTACATAAATATGATCGACAATTTTGGAAGAGGCTGTTTCTGATAAATCCTGATATGAAGGCCAGTAAACTGTCAGTGGCATTATCTTCAGAATACTTAACGTTGGCTTACCTTGTTGGTTCACCCCGGCTGGACGAGACGGCGAAAGGTGCCAGGAACGGTATGATCTCGTCCTTAGCGATAGCTTGCAGCAGTCGTGGGGCTCCGGTAAGGGACTGGAGACCAGCTCCCAGGGTAGACAAGAATGACCCGATCAGGATCACCCATTGGTTCGGCCACGCCATGTTTGCTACCACTAACTTACCACCGATAGATTGACCAAACCTGGAATGATGGATAAAAAAAAATCAACACTTTTTGTTAGAGGGTTAAAATTAACCACTATTCCCAGGTAACATTTTTACGTCATTATGTCGTCCGTTTACGGTACTGCTCGACGTAAGAGACGTCATGTCTTGACGTCGGGGGGTCCCATCAGATGACGTCAATTTGTCACAGCCTCAAGACAGAGTCGTAAATCGACGTCAAAAGGACGTTCCGTTGAGTACCAGACGTTACAATGACGTTAGTGTAACGTACATAATCGACGAATAAACTACGGACCCTAAAATGACCTTGGGATGACGTCGCAGACGTCATTTTGCTACCTGGGTTTGTTGTGTTAGGAGTTACAAATTTGATAGTTCTTCTCTATCGCTTAAACGGAGTAACGGATAAGCCTGATCTTTTGTGTTGACGTAGTTTATGGGTAAAAAGTACATATTTTTATCCCGTAAATATACGGCTCCTGTGCGATAGACCACGTGAGTAAAAGCAAGTTTAATTATAAACGAAAGTGTAGTAGGTACATTCTAGAACGCGTCCTTACTTGTCTCTGAGCAGCAGGTTGTCGACGGTGCCCGCGAACAGAAGCACGCAGGACAGGTACACGGTGGACGTGGTGAGGATGGCGCAGATGGTGCCGATGGGGATGCTCTTCTGAGCGTCCGCCAGGTCGCCCGAGCGGTTGGAGCCGGCCATGATACCTGCGAGGTGGAGAATAAGATGAGTTCGAACAGAAAATCAATCACAACAATGTATCCATTTGGAAATTCTCGGTAACAGCCCGAAGTCTGAGTTAGACTATTACATGGGATATATGACATGACTGATGAATTGTGTGTGTATTAGATACCTGCCAAACCCTTTTTGGGAATACAGTCGAGAAGTAATGTTCAACAATATTTCCTTTACTGGAAGAACACGCATTACTGTAACATTCATCATCATCATTTAAGCCGAAAGACGTTCACAGCTGGACATAGGCCTCCCCCAAAAGGGGGAGAAATTGCCATAATCGCCACGCTGACTGTAAACATTAGAGACAAGTTTTAAGGTGTGAATTTGTCGTTAGTTTAAAAATTATTTACCAATTTATTTATTTAATTCGGAAAAACAAACAGTTACACAAATATCTTAATGTAAATAGGTGAAAAAACTTATGTGTAGCTCATGACGTTATACTCGTACACATCTTAAATCCTACATTATTGGTACTTAGGGAACTATTTGCACACGAGTGAAATTTAAACTTAAATCTAAAGAAAATACTTACACGAAAAGAAAAAAAAAAACATAAAAAAACAACTATTGTAAAATTATGATCTTACCAGTAACTGAAGGGAAGAATATTCCGATGAGGATGGTGAAGGTCGTAGAGAGGTCAGCATAGACTTGGTTGTAGGTGGGTCTCTCCATCTGCTCGATGTCATCGGGTTCCTTGCCGTATGCGATGTACTGGCCCAGTTGTAGGAACGAGTCTTGCAAGTTGTCGAAGAACACTCCACTTTTCAGTCCCTGGTTATATAATTAATGGTTATACTCCTTCAAAATCAGCATCCTACAGTAGTGGGACTTTGAGTGCGTTTTAGGTTTTTAACCCAACTGTTGAGACAGCTCATGTTTTTATTAGAATACTAGCAACCCGCCCCGGCTTCGCACGGGTAGCAGAGCATATGCCTACTTTTTTTTTTCTGACGTAGTGTCTTATAAGTCTTTTGCGTCGAGTATGTGGGTTAGATTAAAATGTAACCGATTTTCATCCTACTTGGAGTATTTTACATTGTCATATTTCAGTCAACTTACAAAAAACCTTAATGAACTATACATCTATCATGAATCATTTCGTAAATTGGTGAAAACCGTATGAAAATCCGTTCGGTGCTTTTTGAGTTTGTCGTGTTCAGGCAGATAGACAGACGCGGCGGGGGAGTTCGTTTTATAATATGTAGTGATATGCGGGAACGAATAGTATAGTAATGCATCGTTTTTGTACGAAATATCTTGACAGGCATTGCTCTAATAGATGTTGTCTGTCGTCAGTTATACTTACTGTTATAATATTTAAAATTAAAAGTCATGATCAGAAAAAACAAAGACATAATAAAGATTTTCCTTACCTTGATTCCCTGGACGACAGACACGTTATGTGCCAAGTAGTACGGGTCGCAAGTGCTGTTGGGGCAAAACAGTTGATGCAGCGGTGCCCCGACCTCCTTCGTGCAGTTGTTGATGTTAATGTCCTTTAGCAATCGCTTGCCTAGTACGCACATCCTGAAAATTACAACTTAGTATTGAAACGGATTTTAAATTATTCAAATATAATATATACCTAGCAAAAACTTTGAGAGGAACTGTTAAGAATAAAGGCGGTAAGTACAATTAAAAAAAAATGGTTTAAAAACAGTCTTAATAAGGAAGCATCATCAATCTTGCTTTATGTCGGGTCTAATCATACTTTAAACAACTTTTTCAGCAACAAAATGTTATAAAAGCAGGCTGATGTTATCTCTGAACGTCAGTATCTCGTGTGTGTCATTAACGCCGCTTAATGCGACGGGAGACTATCTCAGTCACGGCTTTTCCCTACTCTTACCCTAAACCCTTCGTGTTAGTGTGCGGGGACTGATGTTTCTGTACTCAATTGCCAAGTTTTGCTCGTTATGGCAAGCATAAATCTTGTTCCAGTGGCAATTGTTATTGAAAGGATTTACGTTTTTATTGCTCGTTCATTTGACATTACGCATTGCAGTACAGATATTTCCATTAACCAGATTGCTGCACAACCAAAAATTACCAAGGGGTCATTTTGGCAAGTATTTGTGAGAGCATCTCGTAGCTCAGATACTTCAATTTTATGATCTTAGATTTTGATGATACATAAAAATAAAACATATGATGCAAATAAAAGGTGTATTCTCGGCTGTTCCTATCGCCCGTGTCCCCATTAATGGTAATTCATATAAAAAGGCGAAAAGCAGGTTCCATTTTCTTTTAAGCACTGATTTTGGAAATAATAATTAAAAATTCAGTACAAAAGTAAAATGTACCTAAGTACAGGAAACTTTTTTCCGCAATTTTATGTGAATTACCATTAACTACCATTTACCGGGCGATGGGGACAGCGGGTAGGATACACCAAATAGAACATGAATATACTTACTGCAGCTTATCGTTTCCATTGAAGTTGACGAAGATTCCGACGTACACCGCAGTGATGGAGAGGATGACACAGGCAAGGGCGACGGTGGCGAACTTGTTGACAAACTTGACGCCAACGAACACCACCATGCCCATGACGAGCAGCAACCCGGTGCCGTACACGCGGAAGTTATTGTACATCGCCTCGGGGTCTTTCGTGAAGTCCCCGAAGATGGACAACCAGGGCGCCATGTATGTCTGTGGATGAGATGGGGATGCTATAAGTTTTCTGTCTTTAGGAATTACAAAACATCCAGATTTCTTTATAAAAGTTTAATATATATTATACACATAAACCTTCCGAACTAAGTTCACCGTAGTACAGTTAATACTAGTACGGGGAATAGAGTGAATCTGTTCCGTTTTAGCAACCATATTAAGTACCTACAGATATATACCAAACGAAAAAAAAAAAACTACATTAACTACGTATTTATTCATCATCATCATCATCATTTCAGCCGAAAGACGTCCACTGCTGGACATAAGTCTCCCCAAATTCGGGGATTTTGCCATAATCGCCACGCTTGGCAGGCGGGTTGCCGATCGCAGTATGGTGTTAAAAATGCGTAGAGAACACTGCTGCCCATTCTCTAGTAAATACCTTAGTCGCCTTTTACGACACCCACGGGAGGAAATGGGGTGGTGCTATTCTTTACGTCCGGCACCATACGGTAGCGCCACGTATATTAATTACATATATTGTGCAAGGTTGTTAAATTTATTTGCAAATAAATATCGTTTTTTTTTTCTCGAAGAGATGGTGAAAATCACACAAACATCCGTAGTGTAGTTTAGAAAAACAGTGTCTTAATTTTAAAATATGTAAAGATATAGGTAGATTCGTGGATCTTTGACAGTCGTTACGGGTCATTAGAAGCCATAAGTCTGACAACCAGACTTACCAAGGGGTACCGTATTACCAGTTACTGGGTTGTGGAGGTCAGATAAGTAGTCTCTTTATGTAAAATACAGTATTCAGCTGCATTCGGTTTAGACTGAAAGCTGACTCCAACATAGTTGGGGAAAGGCTGGGCAGATTGATTGTGTAGATATAGATTTCATGCTAGCACAAGCTATACCTTCAGGAATAGCTCAAACCTTGATTAGCAGTCAGTAACGAACAAGGTAACATAGCTGACTGCTCAGAGAGCTCTGAACATACACGTTGTCTCAGAAAAAAACTAACTTTTGTAGATGCATAAAAAATTTACAAATATATTTATATACAGGATAAGTTTTTAACCAGTGCGCAATTTTTTTTTGGAGGTTCAGAATCAGTAATAGAACATATTTCCATTATTTGTTCAATACTTTTGGTTTTTGGTCCTACTTGAAATCAGCAAAATATGGATACAATCTATTTGTAATAATATCAATGGGCGAGCACACAGCTGATACCTACTACTGCGTTCCGCTTCACTGACCGCGCCGCCGGCGCGTTGCGCGACGAGTATCCATTATACCAGTTTCAAAATAAACATCTTTCGTTAACGATAACTTCATTTTTTTTGAACTAAGACATCTCAAAATAAGAAATAGGTGTATAATAAAACACGTTTAAGTTTAATTTGTCTTTACGCACTGATTAAAAACTTTTCCATATCGTATAGACGTTAAATTAAAAAATCAGAAACTGAAGACATAGGAAAATTACTTTTTGAAAATAACATTATTCAAATGTCGTCCTTCGCGGTTCTGGTACTTTTCAAAGCGATCTCTAACATTCATGAAAACGCGCCTCAGAAGTTGTGTAAGATTGTTGTTGATTTCTTGTCTAATTCAGCTATGGTTGATGGATTACTGTTGTACACCCGACTCTTCAGATAACCCCAGAGGAGAAAATCTGGAGGTGTGAGGTCTGGGCTCCTAATTTATTACTTGGAGTCTGCCCAAAATCATGTAAACAATTAAAAAAAAATACCCCTAAGATCAAGATGATATACCCCTAAATAACCCTAAATGCAATATACAAAAGCCCAAAAAAAACCCTGTACTGTGTACTTATTCAAGGGTAGGTATTGTTTAAATGAGTTTCCCATTTTATTATGGGAAACAAAATATAACTTAGTTTTAATTACTTTTTATTAGAACTTATAATTAAGGTGATATGCAAAAAGCTAACTGGGCGGGAATAAGAAAGTGACGGAATCAATTACTTCCACATGCGACAAAAAGAGAACGCAACAATGTGCTGGAACCAAAATAACAGCGCCAAATCAAGTTTGAAAATAAATTAAGCTAATTATTTAATCAAAAATATATTCAGCCAGAATTTTCAATTACCTAATCGTATAGTACCATAGATGTTTACCTTTTTTTACTCGTTTTGGTCAGTCATATTTTATTAGTGATGCATGAAATATTATTTATGTATCTAAAAATAGCCCTAAATTTTTATAGACCCTAAAAAAACCCAATATGCATATTTCTGCCCTAAATTTGGGGCTAAAAGCCCTAAGTTGGGAAGCCTGTCACAAAATGGCGTCTCACTTGTCATTCCCTCCGCACCCTGCGTTCCGCGCATTTTGTTTTTAGAACACATTCAAATAGTGAGTTTATTCTGAGACACCCAGTATTTATGTCACACTTTGAATATGTTTTCACTCGAGGAATGTACTAGCAAATCCCGACATAACATTTTAAAACAGGAACAACAATCGCTATTGGTCTTCCTGCGATTTTCCAGCATGCCTAAGCAATAGCATACGCACATAGACTATACTCAGTCATTTTACTAACATCGTTTGACATAAATAATGATTGCTCGTGGCTTTCGAGCGTGAGCTATTAACCGCAAGCAGGAAGCAAACTATGTGCGAGCTTTAATCATACAAAAGAGTAATTAGTGGCCTGATGAATATTAAAATCAGCTTTAGGCCATTCTGCATCGGATTATCGTTTATCGTCTACGTAATCGGCATTTTGTCAAATAATTTTGTAACAACCTAAATTTATTATTGTGCACTGAGTTACTAATTGGATATCTAATCTTTTAGATTCATAGAAAATAAGTAAGTACTTGTAAAATCTGTTGTCAGGTTGTTTTTTTTGTGGCAAAATAAAGATTTATTATTATATTATTATTTATAAAAAACCTATATATGACTTCTTTTAAACATATAATAAGCAGTGCCGGATTTACACATTTTCCAAGTATAGTCTGTAAAATTTTAGCCTTATTTTTACAATTCAACAATTTGGTTGAAATTGCATAAGAAATAGTTTTTGGGTATATTTCTGAGCTAATCAAAGCTTCATGTACCACTAAAAGGGCGGGGTAATGTAAGGAGGCAAAACAAAATGAGGCCGCCCCCGGTCTACTGAGTTAATGTAGGCATTTCTAGTAACATTTTGCGTAAATTGAATAATAACAAAAAAAAAAAAAAACTACTTACGGACATTTTCATCGAAAACAAGAATGTGGGATGCAAGAGCGAGCGCGTCGAGATTGAAAAAGAAAGGGAAGAGGGAAAAGTCATCGGAAAGATTTTAGAAAGAATCAGAGTTAGTGAAAAATCGGTTGCCAAATTTGCCGCCCTTTAACTCTGCCGTCCTAGGCTCAAGCCTACTCAGCCTACTAGTAAATTCGCCACTGCATATAAGGTACGCACGGCTACAAATCAAGCTATAAATTTCCAGTATAAGCAGACCTCTCATTGTACGGGAATCCTATACAAAGCTAGATCAGCTCATACTGGGATTGCATAGCAGTAAATAGCGAGTTTTAGACAGCAGAGCGCCGTTTTTTTCACTAGTAGGTACCAACGCAGACACTGGTGGTGAACCACTTTTTAATAATTACTGGGCATATGGGTGAAAAGTGGTCATCTGCCATTGTCCGCGTACCCGCGGAGTAATTGGGTAACACACTGTAGAAATGGGTTTCATTTTGACAGTTCAACAACATTCATTGCGTTATTTACGTTGTTGGCCAGACAAATTTTTCGAACATATGAAGCAATGGATTAGCAATATCCTTCAAAATCATTAAAATTGTGATTGATAGTGTGTTACGCTATTAGGGTGCTGGTCGACAGTTTCTTTCCAAGGATCGATCCGTCAATTTACGCCTTTTTTTTTGGGTGGAAAACTTCGATCAATATGGGAAATTATCAAATAACTCCCGCTCTGGGTGGAGTGGTAGGGCGTGTCACACTTTTACTGACTAAAACCCACCTGCTGTGTTCCTTCAGTTGCCTGTGTGCTAGGGCCCCTGGCAGGCCGCAACCCTGGCAGTGTCAATTTACGCCTGGGTTGGAGTCTTATGTTCCTTCCCGTTATTATTTGTGAGATTACTGTAATAACTACATACCCCTTTCATGAATACTAACAAACATCGTCATAATAGTTATCCTCTATATCAGGATGGTAATAAATGTGGGGGATCATAAACAGTAGTGCTGTATTCCGCATACGAATTTCCTTTGTGGCCGCTTCGCAAGTCTGCTTTAATTAGCTAGTTAAAAATCTCCCCGGTTTGTGGCTTAGTCAGAAATGTTTTATTATCTTTTTTAAAACTACTATAAAATACGATTTTATATAAAGTCGTTTGATTTTATGTTTGATGGATGCTCTGTGATGGCGTTTATGTAGGTGCACATTTTATATGTACTTATATTATTATTATTTTATTATTAATCGTTTATTCCAGGCATTAGCACCCTTAAAATGAAAATTGAAAACTTATCCTAAAACAAAAGCTATTCTAAACAAACAAACATAAAAAATAAAGAGTAAGGAAAAATAACAATAAAACAACCCATCATTTCACACCAAGGAAGCCAAATCAAATGTACCCCATAACATTGATGAGTACATTTATTTTTTTTAAACTGTCATGGTCACTAACATTATTATTAACATAACCGGGATATTTACCATGTTTATTCATTTTTCTGAGTTCCCGATATTTCGGCGCTGTTGCAAGCACCATGATCACGGATAAACCGCCGAAATATCGGGAACTCAGAAAAATGAATAAACATGGTAAATATCCCGGTTATGTTAATAATTACATTTATTTTGTCTCCCTCAGTTAATGAAAAATAGTATGAAAAACAACTTTGACAATATCATTATTTTTACTTGCAACCACACGCGAGAAGAACGATGCCCTGAGCTACCCCATGAGGGTAAAGAAGTCGGTTACTCTGTTTTAATTTCAGTCGCACTACACCGCCAGGGCAGGTTGGGCAAGACCCGAAACGCGTTATTATATTGTACTTGAAGTGTGTTGTATGCACTCTTCGTGTACTTGAACCAAAATTGACTGGTACAGAACGACTGACAGTAAGCCTAGACCAGAGTTATGTTTACTTGCTTCGAGCTATGGAAGAAACGTCTATTTAGCATGTTACTTCTACAAGCAATGCTACGTCTTTGACTCTCCAGATCATCGTTATCTTTTAAGTTTTCCGTTATGATGTGTCCGAGATACTTAAATTGACTAACTATTTTTAATTTTGAGCCACACAAAGTAATTGGCAAGACCTTATTAAGGCGAGGTTCTTGGAGCGTGCATTTTTGTTCTTGAGGTGGTAGCTGGGCGCGAGTAGAGTCGAGTTAGCTCAACCAGGTTTCAGACTGGCTAAAGTAGACTCATCTTTCATGGGGTACTGTTTAAAATGTTACAATAAAATTCCTCCCCACATACTTCAACTGAATGAGACTAAATTTAAATCTTGTATAAAACGCACACTATGCAGGCAGGCATATTATAAGTTGGGGGATTACATCGCTGATAAAAATGCTTGGCTGAATGCTGGTCCTGCTCCACAACCTCAGCTAGTTAATTAACATTTGACAATCATGTTGGAGCTGCTGAAGATTGTAAACTATTTTTGCATTGTATAAACTCAATGTCCTTGAATTATATAATTGCATAGCACAGGTGTGAGTACTATGTACTATAGAGCTACCATTTACCGGGTAATATGTCTTTTATTGACTTGAATGTGCCCTGGCGGCTGAGAGTATGTCATGCTCACTCAAATGTCTCGCTGGTGGTGGCGTGTGTGTTGGATCATTAAGTTCCCTTCAAAATGGTTGAGCTAAATGGTGCTGATCCATGCGTCATGTTCGTGAACGGGCGCCGTCAGTTGGGACTGGTCATCTCTTAGCTGCCACGGCTTATTTTAATTTTTGAATTGTTTCTATTACGGACGCTTCTAACGTGCACGTCTTTCTACATTGTTCTCACATGTATAACTTCAACATGAATGATGTAACCCATATTTTGTAACAATATTTTGTTTTAAAAGAGTGTCCATGGAGTTTCTTGTCCGTTCTTCTCCATAGGAACCTACTACGCTTTGGAATGGGCAACTAGCTTCATCTTTCTGACTGACCGACCCCTTGACAATTCAAAAGTGCCTGTAATTGGTTTAATTGAAATAAATGCTTTGAGTTTGAGTTTGAGTTTGAGTTAAAGTAGTGCCGTGAATTTCGTTAATTTTGGGTTGAAAATTATATGTTTTACGATATTAACAATGTTAAACCCGACGGACATTACATCAATATAGACGTTTATTTTGATGTGATTTTCATAATGTGGTATAATATTGAAATAAAATGATTTTAATCTACAAAATAAGGGTATGTTTGGATTTTTTTTCTATCGAGCGAACTTTATCCAATTATGTAACGAGTACCCGACGTACCTACCGAAAGTTTTCAAAAGCAACATATAATTTTTTGACGTGTTTAATCATTACCGTTTCTAAATAAAACGACATTAAAATTACATTTCCTAGAGGTTAACTTGAGGTCATTGCCATTGTCACTGCATTGCCATTGTCATTGGTCTTAAGGTCATTGCCGTGTTTGAAAATCATTTTCTGTCTTTGAAACATTATGGGTTAATTGGTGTCGAGCTGCATAATTCTCACAAAGGGAAATGAGTTTTCTGAGGCCGAGTTGACCGAGGGGCTGAGCAGAACCATGTCATCTGCATAACTGAGGTTTTATCACCAGCTCCCACAACGAGTCTTCAAAACTGTCTATTTTGCAAAATATACTAAAATAAGTGACTATTCATAGGAAGTAATATCAAAATTAAATGGTACACTAGCTGCAGGGTTCTCATGTTCTAAATTATGAATGCTGTCAGAGTGAGGTTGGCGCTAAATGGCGGGCGACCACATCCCTGCCCCCGAGACCGGAGTGAAGTACAATCGGGCTCGGTCCAACGCTACGATGTCCGTTACATCGACACTGCTTAGGACTGGCGTAAACAGGCAGTTTTAGCTGCGATAGATTTTGTTCAGTAGTTTGTGTCAAAGCGACGTACTCTTGGATAGCAGAGAGAGATCGAGATCGCAGTATTCAGTGAAGTCAAAGTCAAATGTTTTATTCTAGGCCATTATTTGTGACTTTATTCCTGCATACATTATACTGAAATCTATATCTATACAAATAAATAAAATTGAAGTGTCTGTACAAACAGACACTTCAATTTTATTTATTTGTATGTTATTTTTATGTCAAAATAACAGCTTTTTACTAAATGCATATGAAAGTTTTTACTTATAACAAAAAAACTATTTTTTTATTTTTTGTCTGTCTGTCTGTCTGTTTGTTCCGGCTAATCTCTGAAACAGCTGGACCGAATTTGACGCGACTTTCACTGGCAAACAGCTGATGTTGTAAGGAGTGACATAGATAAAAAAATTGTTGTATTACAAACTGCAGACACTTCAAATTTATGTATTTGTATAGTAAAATGCACGCGGGCATTTGTATAATAAAATCCTATCATTTCAATTTAATCTGTAATGTCGTTAACTAACAAGTGATTGATCAGACATTCAGTGTAACGTGTAAGTGGCTTATCACACGTATTATATTGTGGGCGCCATACCTTACGTACGAATACCTACGTGCATACAGTCCTGTAATCCTAGTACTGTACCGTGTACCGTGCGGTCTATGCAATTGTGGCGAGGAGAGATTCGGCCACGCGCAAGGCCTCTGTACCGACTCACTTGTAGTGGTTTTGTGATTGTAACTGAGGTAACGTCCGAGTTACGAGTATCTGACTTGTAACAGTTTAGAGACAGTGGTTTGTAGTCATAACATACATCCGTAATGGTATACCAACTTGTTTATACAACTATAGTTGTTAAAACAATACTTTGCTTTTAGAACAACACAACTAGAGAGGTACCGTGTGGTGCCGGACGTAAAGAATAGCACCACCCCATTTCCTTCCATGGGTGTCGTAGAAGTCGACTAAGGGACTTATTAGAGAATGGGTAGCAGCGTTCTCTACGTATTTTTAACACTATACTGTGATCGCCACCCCGTCTGCCAAGTGTGGCGATTATGGAAAACCCCCCCAATTGGGGGAGGCCTATGTCCAGTAGTGGACGTCTTGCGGCTGAAATGAATGATGAATGACGAACTAGAGAGGTTCAATTTAAAAACTTGTTGTTAAATTGTAACTATGATTTTCATCACGGGTAAGTTGAAAGTGCAAGAATAAAAAATCCATAGCAGAACCCTGAATCTCGCAACGATATTTGCAACAACATTTTCCGCTTCAGCTCTTCTTGACATAGTTGCCCCTCCTCCTGTTGTCACATACCTGTCGTTCTTTAAGGCGAAGATAACCGACTTTAAATTAAATGATTTTATACTGAAGATCACATCTAAACGAGTAGAGTTAATGATTTGAAAAAAATATATGTTAAATTAGAGCATTTTCTTAATAATTTAATATATGAATATTTTAGATTATGTTTATATTACATAGTGAAATTAATTTGTAAATTTATGTCTAACGCAGATAAAAAACTGAGAATCACGCAAAATCTATCAAGCGTATTTTTCTGAAACCTTCACCTTTTTAAAGATTGATCTTTTAGTATACGTGTTTTATTAAAAAACCTTTTGGCTTATGTATAATAAATTGATAATGCGTCTTATTTGAGACAGCGCTCCTGGATGGGCGAGTCCTATTACTGGCTGGACGTATGACGCATTGCGTGAGCTCAGTACAGAACACGCAAGCTAAACACAAAAGGTCACACACATATATCTGCGACTTAAGTGATAAAGAACTTACCAGAACTATCTCAACAGCTCCGACTATGTACATGGCGGCTGCGAGCGTGGTGCCCGTATAGAACAGCATCCCGACCGCCCCGCCGCACTCGGGGCCGAGCGCGCGTCCTATCATGAAATACGACCCGCCCGCCGGCACCACACCGTTCGTTGCGATCGCAGACATTGAAATAGCCGTCAGCATTGTCTGTGGAAACAAAAATGTATTTACGTATTGACCTTTTCACACCATTGCTTTAACCTCCTGGCTGGTAAGACCCAAACTGTGTCTCCTAAACCCGGTTATAGATCTATTTTCTTTTCAAAGCCTACTTATAAAATCTATCAACACAAAATATACAGGGTCATTGGTACACACGGCTACACATCAAGCTATAAATTTCCAGTTTTCGCTGACCTCTCATTGTAAGGAAATCCTTTAGAATGCGAGATCAGCTTGTACTGGAAACATATAGCTTGATCTGTAGCCGTGTGTACAACACTTACAACCTTGCAGGACTGTATTACTAACATCATAAGCAACAAATTTTGTTTTATCACTTTTTACAAAACATAATACATTTACCAAAAACAAACCTTCAGGATTTCGTTCTATCTTTCTAATTTCAATTCTGTATTTTGTTGTATAGTAACCGGCATGAGTCGTGAGCACAAACTGACACCTGCGCAGTCGTAAATTTTTAGGTCTCTTTGGCGGAATGAAGGAGCCGGGGGCGCTGGGCTTCATGCGATTGGTTCGTCAGCCGATACTCGTCGTCTATTGGACTCTCGCGTGTTATTTTTATTTAGCTGAAAGTGTACATGCGCGAGCTTGCCCCCACTAATGCCCATCTGAGCTCATTTTTTTTTTGCTAGGGCATCTCAGATTTAACCATGAGAGGTTGAGACTCTTTAACCGGTCTTTCCTGTGGTTGCCTTAAGCTCCTAAAAACTTAAAGCCTCCAGCCAGGGCGTAAAAACTTATAAACTAAATGACTGCGCACTAAGGGCACCCCCTATGGGGTACGAACCTCGGCTTAGGGCAGAGTAGGAGGGAGGATGGCAAGGGACCGACGGTGGCTGGATAAAATCAGGGTTATGATTATTATCGGGGCATCTGTGCTCACGACTCGTGCCGGTTATTATACCTACCTACGCCTCCCGTGCACTGTCGCTTCTGCTTTTTGCACTAGACACGGCAGTTTGTTTTGCTACGCATAGAGTTCGTAACATTTAGAGCATTGAATTTAAATATTTTTATTTTTGTATGAAAATATGATAAATAAAAATCTGATCAATTATTAAACGTCACAGAACAAAAGTTGTTGTTGATGATGTTAGTAGGTTTTTAGTGTTTTACCAATATCCTTGTATATTAAACCCTGCTTAACATTTCAGAAAGAAATGTACCTCTTGGCATATTATTTAATACATAGAACCAAGAGAAGAGGGTTGCCAAGGGATTGGACAACGACTCACAACATAAAAGTCACAATAAAGGTCACACACTCGATCCGATAGGCGAAGACTTTAGATTTTATCAAACTAGTTTAGTATTAGCAACAAATAATAAATCTAGTTACATTGGCTAAATAATCCAGTTAGTGTCTAGAAGATTTAATAAGCCGTCGGCAAGTTAAATTAGATAAGTTGACGGATCGGGCATTATTAGACGCGGCATCAATGTAGCTTTACAAACGAGATCGGACAGACCCGGGGGAAATTCTACGTAACAATAACGTAATCAGAAGGAAATATACACTGCGGAGGGAATACAATGTGGACGATGAGTTATTTTCATTCTCTCGTGTTTTTATTCCATGGCAGATATAGCGATAAGTATGTATTAACCAATTGTATTTTTTGTTTCTACTTTATTTTCACGCTGTAAGTATATGCGATTTGTTATTCGTGCGTCATCGCCTCCAGTTCGGAGGAATATGAATAGCTACATGCGTAAGTAATTTTATTCAAAACAGCAAACACTTTATATTAATTACATTATTATTTACTTAAAATACGAGAATAAATAGATGTGTATCCAAGCAGGATGAAATGGGGTTCATAACAAAAGACAGAGATAATCAAAGCCTCGAAGAAGTTAATGTATAAATTGAATCCAGTGATAGGATTTTCCTGATATTTACTTAAAAACGATTTCAATGAAATCAAAAATAAATGTCTTGGACAAACGCTATCACAGTATAATTTAGCGCTAGCCCCAAAAAGTGCAAGCTAGCGTCATGGTCTGCCATCAATGTACTAGTAAAAGACAGCGAAAACTGGAGAAGGCTATTTTTGTTCTACTCAATAAAAATCTTAAATTTATTCACTGACAGATAACACACAGCCTAAACCACTGGGTCTAGAAGCCCGAAATATTGCACGTTCCTTATACAGAGTGGTCCGTGAAACGAGGTGCGAACCAAAATTTTAGGAACCTCTCTCCATGGGCTTGCCGAAACACCCCATATATAATCAGCGATTGTTTATAGTTTAGGAGCTAGACGGTTTTTAATATTTTTAGGGAAATTATAACTTGACTTCAGACTTTATATTTTTGTCTTTCTGTGTCGCATTTAAAAAAATTTTTTTTTTATTATTTTAAAACCTTAAATTATGGTCTACGATCGATAAAAAATACTATCTGTCTAAACATCAACCAAACTTACAAAAATTTGGCTTAAAGGGAAAATTGTTGCTCGACAAGATTCGTTCTAGATTATCAGACTTTAAAAAAAGAAAATAAAAGAAGGGTGGTAATAATGACCCTAAAGTAGCTTTAAAAACTTTCACGAACCCTCAGTTTTCCAAAGCAATACAAATAATACTTTACTTTTCGGGACATTATTTGAAGAAATTGGATTTCGAATATAGTAGGTAAGATGACCCCCAAGCCGGCCGTTCACCGTGGGGGAAGACGACCGTTACCCTCCAAATAACTCACTCAAACATCGAGCACGTGCACACTCTAAAAAACTCTGCAAAAGGACGAAATAATACAGATCGCAACAATAATACTCTCTCTCTAAGAACTAACGAAAGCCTGTCTGAACTGTTATTAGCACTAGAAAACATAAAATGGTTGGTGATTGGATTAAGCGAATTCCGACGCTTAGGAGAGAGCATAGAAGATCATGGCAATTTTATTTTCTATTATAAGGTAGATACACCTGGCCGACATGGATCAGGATTTTTGATCAACAAAGAACTAAGACAATATATTGACGAGTTCAATTGGCGTATCCGAACGCATCGCAATTTTCAACTTGAAATTACCGCCGAACATCAAAATCTGGTCAATTGTACAAGTATACTCACCAATCGAACAATCTATTTCTACGCAATGCTAACTGATGCAATAAAAGATCATACAATAATAACTTAATAGTGATGGGAGATTTCAATGCCAGAACAGGACACAGACGCGAAGGAGAGGAGACGATACTTGGTCTGTACTGTTCAGGAAAGAGGACAAGAAATTGTGAAAAACTTATACAATTGGTATATAAAAGTCGGGACAGCAACAGATGGATATGGATATCGCCAGACGGTTATTACAAAAATGAAATAGATTATATTTTCACTAACAAAAGCAAAGAATTTCAAGATTGCAGAGTCATAAATAAGCCAAATTTTAACAACAGCCACAGAATGGTTAGATCTAAACTACAACGTAACACGTCTAAGAAAACCAGACCATTTAAAGCAAACCAACACTATAACAGAGATTACTGAAACACTGAAAGAAAATCTAAATCTTTTTACAAAAAACACAATGGATCTGAACACATAAACCAAATACAATTACTTTGAAAAGCATATGATTGCAAATACAAACAGCAAACCGAGGAGTGGAATGAATAAGATAAACTGGTTATCAAGCGCAACCAAAGAACTGCACAAAGAAAGATCCGAACTCATGTCAATCACTATAAAAACAAAATGTATAAGATAGGAAATAGCTCAGAAAAGTAAAAAAAACCAAGGCACACATGAGAAAAGACCGCCAAAGATACAGCATAGGATTACTGGCAAGATGCATTAAAATACTAGAGCTATCAATAAATCAACTAAAGAATCAAAAGAAAAAAATAATTGGATACCGAATATCACAGAAAGAAACAGCAAAAGAAAGAACAGTTATCCAGAAATCCTTTTAACAGCTACTAAGTTTTTCCGAGACCTATGTGCATAGAAGCACATTAGTCAAACTACAGACCTGCCAGCTGGAGACGGTGTCTTAGATATATTACCTGAAGAGGTAGATAAAGCTGTTAAAACCCAAAAGAAAGATAAAGTTCCCGGTCTAGATGGCAGCAACAACGAATTCCTCATAGAAAACAAAGATCACCTGGTTCCGGTGCTTACACATCTATTTAATGAAGTGTTACCGAATGAGACAATATCTCACCAGAGGACAACGTCGACTATAATCCTGCTACACAAGAAAGGAGACAAGAATAACATAAACAACTATAGACCTATTAGTTTAATGTACAATTTATACAAAGTTTGGGCTTAGGTCATTCTCAATCGAATAAAAAAGACGCTTGATGAAAATCTGCCTAGAGAACAAGCAGGATTCAGGAGTGGATACTCAACTAAAGATCACAGAATGTGGTTAAAGAACTATTTGAAAAGAGCAAGGAATTCAATGTAACATTTTACTGCTGATTCGTAGATTATAGTAAAGCCTTTGACTGCAACACGAAGAGATATGACAAACGCTTAAAAATCAAGATGTCGAAAGCAAATACATTAGAGTTCTGAAAAACATATACGAGAACAGCAAAGTCAAAATAAAATTATCCCAACTACGGAATTCATCATTGTTCGTGGTCCAACACGCACATGGCCGATTTTTTATGCTCTTCTTAGCATTCAATTAAGCTGAAAATTGGCATACGTTAAGTTGCCAGTATTCAGTTTCGTCTTAAGGACAGCACTAAGGAAGCATTTAAAAAAATTAATGAATGAAAGGGGTTAAATAGGGGGTGAAAGTTTGTATGGAAGTTCGTAATTTTTTGATGGGAAATCCCATCAGGCACGGCTTGTAGAAAATAAAACATAAACATCATTGACTTACCGTACAGCAGCAAACAAGAACAATTAGGAATCCTTGAATAGCGCCAGCAGTTCCGACTACCCATGTGAGACGGATGAAGAGGATAACGCCGAAGATGTTCTGGATGCAGGGCAGGTAGACGCCGATGAGCGTGCCCATGCGGGCCGGGGGCGCCGGCTTCACGTCAGGGTCTGCTGCTGATGCCGTGGGGATCGTGTTGGAGTAGTTCGCCAGAGAGGTAAGGAAGGTGGCCGCTCGGGGCCGGTCCTCCAACTCATCCTGTTGACAAGGAAGAAAGTTTAAATGGGGCACTTTTGAAAACTTAAACACTGAATCTTCTAGTAAATGACCCGTTTCATCCTCTCCGGATAAGTTCCGGTGGTTTTATCTGTAAAAACCCAAGTCCATTTTTTTTTTTGTGTTTCCTAATTAACCGTACAAGCTACGAGTACAATGTGAAACTGGACTCGATTTTTTTTATCACCAATAGTAACACGTAGTAGACTAGGTAACTAAGAAATATACTACTCTTTTTAAACATAAATTAAGTTAAGGTTAACCTACATCATTTTATTACGACCGCATAGGTAATTAACTATGTTGCTCCACATGTAATATCCCTCTGGGATAATATTGTCCGAAACGATGATAAATAGCTGTAGCACATACATCTCAGTTCTACAGTAGCCAGCATATAACATAATGTATTACTGAAATGTATATAGTACCTATAACTTATACGCTTTATAGCATAATGGCTGTACAAGTAATATATGTAAAATACGAGTGCTCTGTCGTGTTATCTTGTAATAATAGCGAGACATTCGATTCTGTACACTGTATCTTTAATCTTATAGCCGGCAGGCGGGCCATCTACCAAATGTGTAACCAGTTCACGTAGCAGACTTGAAATATGTTTAACTTCATACGCAAAAATAAGGCCAGATCCCAACGGCTACGTTCCCACGAAGTCAGACTAACTCAAGGTTATGTAATTACTGTCTGACAACCGCCTATTCTGCTATCGCAATCTCGAAAGCGGTTATGATAAAGTTAGAGAAAGTGACGTCTTCATGATAACGCCCTTGTTGCTGAGATTGAGTTCTTTGTTATTGCCATTATGATTAGCATCTTTATTCTAATACCCAAAGCGGCGTTTGTAGTTATACCTACAACATGTACAATGTAGCTATTATAGAAAGGGAGCTGTGAAGAAGAAAAAAATTATCGCTAAAAGCTTTCAGAGGTTTCACTTAATAAACACAATACGGATTTCTGTACACAACAACATTGAATTGTTTATTCTATTAATTTAAAACGTGATTGCTTTTGGATTTTATATTGCATGAGTGTAAATTCATTAAGTCCTACATAAAAAAGTTCGCAATATTCGTATGAGATGGGGATTCAAATAGTGAAATATAGCTGGCATAGGAGTTTTTAATTTCACGTTTGTAATACGATATACGAGTGCTGAGAGCCGAGAGCCAAGTGCCGAGTGCTGAGTGCGGAGTTGCTGAAACCCGAGTCAGCGCGTCCGTCTCCTAAAGCTCGTATTTTATTTACGCGCCATTTGCATCACATCGACGCGCACCGTTTCAAAACATACCTAGGGCGTTGCCGTCACTTGCCTGAATGTGACGCTTTCAGCGTTCCCTCTAGAGAATGTAGGTAGGAGTAAATCAGGATTTACATCGCACACCATCGCAAAGGAACGAATTAGGTTATTCAATTTAAAATGGATTTCGGATATCTTCAGGCGTTGCTGGATTTCGGTACTGTTTTTATTTAAATTCACACCATAAGCTTCGTAATTTTACGTAATGCAATTTCTTTTTATACCTGTGTAGACCATCTTTGCGGTATATTCCTTAACGATTTCACCATCCAATTGAATAATCTGGTTCAAAGTAAGTTTTAGTTTATTGCGGTGTACAATCTAATCAGTTACGCCCCGAAAGATCACAGTCAAAAGCAAATATTTTAAACAGCAATGATGGTCCTTAATGTCGTGTTGTAAATTATGTTGAGCAATAAAATAAAGGCACACAACACGAGCAATTTATCACGGGAGCTCTTTTCCTATTTGTTTTCATTTGTTCCGTCGCCATTATTCGGCACTTTATTTGGTATCCGGATGGCTCTCCGTTGGAATCGCAAGCGTAATGAAGTTCTTTGTTCATCCACAGTAGATTGTGAGGTTTTACGGAGTCAGCCCGAGAGCGGCTCTTGACATAATATTAACGTTCACCGACGATGGCGCTGTTTCAGCGATTGCTTTCATTCAGGTTTTGTGTATTTGTTTAATATCGTTAAATTAATAATAAACGACAGTTTTCAGTGACAAAACCGAGTGATAGTTTCAAAAATTCTGGCATATAGTACCTATACTGTACTGTACAGAAGCTTGTTCCAAAATGAAGCTACAAACTTTAGCCGGCTTAAGTAAATTGCAAATGGGTGCCATCATGAGTTTCGGTAAGTTTTTGTGACCCATGGATGGTATTCTTAATAGATCCGGCACTCTACATGCGAATATTACCGCGACGTACATATAATCGAGCATGTTACTAGGAGATGTTAAGGGTCCGTGCACGAAAAAAACTCTCTTTTGCCAATTTCTTATCTAATTGTGAGAAAACTTGAAATAATCGAAACATTAAGTCTGTGTAACTATAAAAGTACAGTTTTCATGGTGCTAAACCATTCGTGTGAGTCACAGTAGCTGCTAATAGTTTCATAATTCTAGTTAGCTCTCCAAAATATAGTTTATTTCGCCGTTGATTTACTTAATGAAGTTATTGTATAAACATTAAATAAAATTTTGACTATATTTCAAGGACAGCAGAAGACTAATTTGTGATTTTTTAATTTCTTGATATCGTTTGTTAAATAATAGGAAAAAATATATTACTGACGGGGTTAAAAACAAAAAAAAAAAAAAAAAATCTGCTAAATTTTGTATGGAAGGTGAAAAAAGTGGTTCCGCCACATGCAAGTAGACCATAAAATGATGTTGATGATATTTTTTAATGTTCAAAATCAAAAGTAGTTTCTTGTAGAATGTTGATCAAATGTCAGTCTCGCGTAATTTTTCGGAAAACTTGTTGCGAATATTAGTGATTTACCGTGAATACTTCATTTATTTTAAAAATCCCTTTCAGCCACATGCAAAACAAAGAACACTACTTTTCAAATCAAAATAATTTTGTTTAAATTATTTTCCGTTTCTCACAAACAATGAACAAAATTGATCAAAATCAGTCTATTTCGTGCACGGCCCCTTAAGAATAACAAAATGTTTAGTTACGTAGGTCTGATGAGTTTTTTTTGTGTATATTCATATATTCATGTTTGTATAGGTTCATACCATCAGATTATTATCTATGCACATAAACTTATAAGTAAACGACGCCAATTCAGGTTTAGGTACAGCTTGAAATGACAATATCAGATTTAACAACCGTTAAACAGCGCTCAAGTTGTTATAGGTTTACAATCCATTGCCTAGTACTTTATTAAGCCATTTGAGTCAAGATTTTATGCGCAAAATACTATAAGGAAAACCTGTAAAACGATAAATCTTTTAATAGGAAATCGTTCAGTGTTTCTTTTGTAATCATTGTTTTCTCAAAGAATAATATTTTTATATTTATTTACTAGCGGCCTTCCTAAGGCTTCGCAAGAGTTGCTTTTTTCTAAAAAGAATTGCATAAGATTCTCCTTATAACATCAGCTATCTGCCAGTGAAAGTCCCGTCAAAATCGGTTCAGCCGTTTCGGAGATCAGCCGGGAGAAACAAACAGACAGACAAACATTAAAAAAAATAGTTTTATTGGTATATATGTAAGTATCGTATATACTTTTATATGCATTTAGTAAATAGCTGTTATTTTGACACTACAAACTTCAATATTATTTATTTGTATGTATGTATAGATTTATTTATTTATCAATATTTCTCTATTTGAGAAGAATTCTGTCTTCTTAGTTGTGGAACGTCGAAAAGTAGTTATTTTTAAAGTGCCTTATTTTCAAATTGATAAGTATCGTCACAGCCAGCAAGATCATAATAAAACATAAAAAAGTCAAACATAATTACGATGAAGCAGCTTGTGAAACTGCGGTAGTCTCTCAAGCCAAGAGGAGACGTTATTGAAGCTCTCACATTGATTTCGGTGGAGCATTCGGCTGCGGCCTTGTGCCGAGAGCAGCCTCGGCTGTAGGGTGCTTAGAGCCGCTTAGACAACGAGGCCGCGGCGCCGCTCACCGATATCCGACGGATATAGGTGCACGTTGTTTATTAAGCAAGGCAAGGGCGAGGCTTCCGAATTAAAAACCATATCATTATGAATCATGGTTTAAATATCTTAATTAACGCTGAAATGTACGGTAAAACCAGGTTACACAGTATAGTGACATTATACAATGGCAACTTTATACAGGATAAGTGGTTTAGAATCAGTAATAGAACACATTTCCATTATTTTTTCAATACTTTTTTATTGGTCCTACTTGAAATCAGCAAAATATGGATAAAATCTATTTGTAATAATATCAATGGGCGAGCGCACAGCTGATAGGTACCTACTACTGCGTTCCGCTTCACTGACCGCGCCGCCGGCGTATTGCGCGACGAGTATCCATTATACCAGTTTCAAAATAAACATCTTTTGTTAACAATAACTTAATTTTTTTGTACTAAGACATATCAAAATAAGAAATAGGTGTACAATAAAACACGTTTAAGTTTAATTTGCATTGCACTGATTACAAACTTTTCTTGTATAGCTTATAACTTTAGATTTTAAGGGAGTAAATGTGAAAGTTTGTTTGGTACTCAAACACGCTTACATGGCTGAAAAAATTCGGCTTGAAGGTAGACTATGACCTGGATTGATATTTAAGCTATTTTTTATACTGGTTCACTTATTAAATTAACTAGCGTGGTTGTGAAAATGCGAAAAAGTGCTAAAATATAAACAAATGTACCATGGACACACGAAATAGACCATAATCTGGGATTAAAACTACGGTTTCAGGAAGTTTAATAAAAAATTACCCTTCGAAACCAAACTCAAACTCAAATAATTAATATTACATGTGTGCGCAGGGACCATATTAGTGACTTGTACCTTGACAACACAAGGCTAAGATATCTCGCACTATGACACATGTATGTACGTCACGTTCATGAAACTTTCATTACCGGTGCTGATGCTCAAAGACAATCGTCAACATGCGTTGTGCCGCATCTCATTGGATTTCTATACCCGCCCTACGACGTAATGTCCCGGAACGTGTTGAATGTTCGTTAAATCCTAGTCTAAATAATTCATGTCAACATAAACTTTGATTTTATAATAACTCGATTAGCAACAATTTATACTTTTTAATGTCTCTGATCTTCCTCACGTGTTAAGGTATTTTGTTTTGACTAGGTATTTCATCAATTCTTCTTTCTTTTCGTACAAAACGTAGTCCAAAGGATTAGATGTTAGTGAATATACGTATTGAGCGCGCTAATTAAACTATAAAACAATGTTTCAGTCGTTCCGAAACATTATTCGACTTACGTCACTAAATGTTCGTGCAAATAGGTAGGTACATAATTTAGTATTAAATGACAACAAAGACACTAAACTACCTTTTATTATAATAATAAAATTCACAAGAAATTGAGTAACGTTAAAACTATAGTGTATTAGTTGCGTCACTTCTTCTCCCCATAGAAAAAAGTACATATAGCTGATTTTGGGGTTGCAAAAAATATGAAAGTATATTATAGCATAAATAAAATTGCCATCCATTAATTAAGGCCGCAGATAATCCATTACCAACGATAGCTATATTAGTGGTGATATATACCTACGCTACAATCTAGTTAACGCTGCAGGATATACGTCAAACAATTAATTATAGGCACTACAATTCCATACATAATGATAATTAATGTAATTATTGTGCAGTTAATTGTAAACGTCATGCGTTTATTGAATAAACACGCTACAGTTAAGTTGCAGCAGATGTATAACAGGTAAATCTCAGATAGATAGATCAATAAATTAGGAAGATAAAACTACGTAATAAAATATCAGTTCTTTGTTTTCTTCTTAAAATTTATATGGAAAATATTTGTCAACACATCTCATAATAATATTATTATTTTGTTTGCAATTTTTTAATTTTAATTTTTTGACATATTTATAATTTTTTTTGGAAATTTTATATTTGGCTGTTTATTTTATTTTTCTGACATTTTTTTTGACAATATTTTTTTTTTAATGTGTTGAATATTGTATTTTTTTTAAAATCTGTTTGTACATTTTAGTTTGGGTTTTCATCTGTTTAAAATAGTTTATCTTTTTAATTTTAATGTATGTGTGTGTATAGACACACACATACATTAAAATTACTACTATAATTATGTCTGAAATAAATAAATTATTATTACTATTATTAATATTAAATTCCCCTGTAAAAACTTATTTAAAAGTAGGTACGAATAAAAATCCTCTTCTATATTTTACACCGAGCGGGCGCCAGCTAGCGTGTTTGAATATGACAAGAGAAGAATGCTTTATCAGAATGTTACGAGTCTCGCAACAGCGTTCGTTAAGCTGTATTATTTGTGTGAAAGGCAATGATTGCTTTACATCAAATACATTCATTAAAAAAGTGAATAAACAAACATAAAAATATAAGTAAGTATTCTATTGCTAGCGTATTTTGACCTGTTTAAACATCTGAATTTATTTAATTTATTTAAATTTACCTCAAATTCGAGGAAGGATTTAACATAATAAAATTGCTAAAAAATCTCATTAATTTAATAGTTTTATTACGGAACCCTAAAAAATGTATGAATTTTCAAATAATTAAAACATACATACATTCACACATATATTTAGTATTTTTTTAAATTAGTAACTATAGATAAAGTCCAATAAATAATTCGTGGTTTTTAAATCGCGGGATTTAAACGTCATTATTTTTATTCCGGGATTTTTATAATTTTTTTTTATCCACTCTATGTTACATCCTTCCTCGAAGTTTAGTTAAAATAACTCTACGTATTCCGATCTCTGTTAATAAAAAATAAATATTCTACCAAAATTCACGATCACGCAGGTGCCATCATACTGACAGGATCAAGGAACTATGCGGAACGAGCGTATAAAAATTCTATTGCCATCTTTCCCTTGCCATCACCACATGTAATGGGGGCAGAAGTCACGCGGCTCGCAAATGGTGCGTGAATTATATACGAGATTGCGCTCCTGGATTATTTCAGCCTACCGGCGCACCGCAGGTGTGGCCTCGCCTTTATATACTAAAGAGCTTTTTTTTATTAAGTATTATTTTCGTCACGTGGAAAACCTGCGTTCGCGTTTTATGTAAATAACCATCTTTATTGTATTGCGGAATACAAATTCCCGTTCCATTTTTTTAAGACAAAAAATATTCGCTATTTTTAAGGCCACCGCTGTATAATAATATATTCTGAAGTTTACACTTATGAGAATGTCTGGATAAAAATATTTTATGATCCGGACCAATTTTAAATATGAGAATCCAAGCTAAACTGTGACTCTAAGGGCCTTACAAATAAACACGGAATAAAGTTATGCTAGGAATAACTTCGGTATTACCATAAATTTTTGACGTTTATGCTTGGTATAACTTTATTCCGTATAAGTTTAGCCGCAAAATTTTGAAACTGCATCTAGAATCGTAACAAATGAAGCGGGAAACTCGAACCAATAGCGTAAGGGATTGAAGTGCTACGACCGCCATGTAACGAGCTACGAACTAGCTACGAGCGCTACGAGCGCTACGAGGACGCTACGATCTATACGGGTCATCGAAAGCACACCTATATTCGCGCACTGGTAGCAAGGGTAATACGTTCCTAACTCAATTTTATTCCGTTTCCACCTCGGATACTACATAACCCAGGTCTTTAAATAGCCCACGTAAATGTTATTATAGATAATTTATGCTCGGATATCGAGTATTAATATTCCAGAGGGGTTAATTTGATTACTATATGAAACGTGCATTAGAGTAACTCAGGTCAAGGATAATTAGTGTGGAGAGACCCACCGAAACGAAACAACACGTAACTCGGTATGATTTTTTAATCTCGAGAAACCCGCTGGGATGGCGTTGGGTGGAGAAGATTAAATTAATTAATTATTACGTATTATCTTTGTGATGAAAACTCTGAGATAAAACATGGCTGCGGTGAAGGGACAGGTATGGTTCATTATGCGTTTGTTACACAGTGAAAACCATAGGGTGCTTTAGGAAATGAAGGTAATTTGCACTTGTTGCCATTTCAGTGTATTAAATTGTATGTAATTACGTATTCAGCTAGGTTTAGATAAATTAAACGTATCATAGCTTTTAACCATCAGCGTAAACTTTGTACAAAGGCGTTTCCCAAAAAGATAAGAGGTCGGAAACTACTAAAATGTGGTGTGGGTAGGCCGAAACATGCAAATTCAGTAGAGTTTGTAGTGTATCAAATAAATTCTCTGCTACAAACTGGGGCCATAACTTTCTCAAGACTTTTACGACAGTCTCGAAAGTGCTGTCTGACTAAACATTTAAATGAGTCAGAGTAACACGTTTTTACGTTGAGAGAGCGCGTATATTTCAAGGAATGGGAACATTATTATTTTACATTATTACTAGCTGACCCAACAGACTTCGTTCTGTCAAAAGCTAAGTATAAACTCCACTACTCTACCCTACTCTACCCTACCTACCCTACCTACCTAATTACCTACCCTACCCTACCTTACCTACCTACCTAAAACATAAAAAAAATAATTATAGTAGCCGATTCTCAGACCTACTGAATATGCATATAAAATTTCATAAAAATCGGTCAAGCCGTTTCGGAGGAGTATAAACTCCACTACTCTACCCTACCCTACCTACCTACCTACCTAATTACCTACCCTACACTACCCTACCCTACCTACCTACCTACCTACCCTACCCTACCCTACCCTACCTACCTACTGACCTACCTACCTACCTACCTAAAACATAAAAAAAATTGATAGTAGCCGATTCTCAGACCTACTGAATATGCACATAAAATTTCATAAAAATCAGTCAAGCCGTTTCGGAGGAGTATGGTAACTAAAATTGTGAGACGAGAATTTTATATATAAGATGTCACATCTAGGTAAGAATAAGAATTTTATTTGTTCATTTTTACAGAGTTGACCTTACAACTGCGACATAATAATTTTGTATGTAACTATCTTAACAACCAACAACTAGATAGTTAACTGTATCTTGGGGATCTAAAGGTCTATGATATTGGGGGCAGTGTTGCACAACGCTTACGCAATATCTATTCTTTGGTTTTGGACTCATATCAAGCAATAGACAACATTGGTGCCGATTCCCTTGTTCACAAACTAAACTAAATTTAAGTTCAGTGCATCTTTTTCTTTCTATTTCATTAAGAAAAGGACAGAAGATAAATTTTAGTTTAGTCCTGTCAAATTAATCAGCGCTTGTCACTACTCCATACAAGTTTACACGTGATTAAATACTTGCCGACTAAAATTACGTCAATTTACGTCAAGCAAAAAAAAATACTTAGCTATGAAAATAAATAAAATTGAAGTGTCTGTTTGTAATGTCAAAATAATAACTTTTTACTAAATGGTTATGAAAGTATACCTTTATACGGTACTTATAAAAAATAAAAATAAATTATATGTTTTGTGTGGCTTTCTGTCTGTTTGTTCCGGCTAATCTTTGAAATAGATGAACCGATTTTGACGGGAGTTTCACTGGCAGCAGCTAGTTTTTTTTTTAATAAGCATCAATTATTAAATTATAAAACCATGTGAAAAATCTAGTCCATCATAAAATTTAATAAAAACAGTACAGAAGTCGGGTTTTCGTTCTCTTTACTTAAAACAGGGACAAGTTACATTACAAATTACAAAAACCTTCACTAAGAGCTGCGATGAAGATCCATCATAACAAAACATTTACGTACGGAAACAGAATAATGCGTCTTCTCTAATAGATTTAGTCCCACTAAGGAAGGGAGCTGATCTTCTGGATTACAGTAGATATACGCAAAGTGTTACGCAACGCAACTGTCCAATTCATCTCCTGAATAATTAACAGTTATCTTTCTCATTAATGTGCTCAAAGTACTGTAACTCCGAGGGTTTTCGGAGACGACGGAGTAATCTACCTTATTTCGAGAAAATGTACTTAGGTATACATATACCTACAATGAGCATTAAAGTGTATCATAATTTTAGGCGAATAATGTTGCTCTTGTTGATATAACAAAGTGATCTGCACATCACACTACACTAAACCGCACCACACCACACTATACAACACCATACTGCACCACAGAACACCGCATCATACTATACAACAACACACTACATCACACTGCGCCACACTACAGCACACCAAACTACACCACACCACACCACACTGCATTAATCTTCAATATTATCTTTTAAATTAGTATAGTAGTAATATTCTTCCTTCCTTTTTGTTTAGTGTGTTTTCCTACCAAAGGTTAAAATAATTTTTGTTAATATTCTTTAAGTTTTGATACTCAAACACTGTTTTTAGGGGGGTCTGGTAATCTGTGTGACAGGTTTTCCTAGTGCAGATCCCAGTCTCCCATAAAGGATTTATCAGATGTTATGTTATAATCTTCATTATGTTTAGGCACCTTTGTGGAAGAGAAATAAAATGTTTATTATTATTAGTGATCGAGATTTTGAAACATTTCGGCTTTGTTATGCGTCTAATTTCATGACGATCGGTTCAGCGGTTTAAGCGTGAACACGTAAAAGACAGACAGACAGACCGACAGACTTTCACATTTACAATATTATATAGTATGGATAGTATGGATAATCATAAATATGATATTTATGATTATCCATACATACATTATAGATTATCCATTGTGGACAGGTGTAATCATAAATATGATATTTTTGATTATCCATACTATCCATACAACTCTCTAAGTTCATATTCTCACTGGAATACAGTATCAACTAGTATTGTGACTGTTACTGGCGGCCTTATAACGGGTGTATAAAGACACTTAACGAAGCCGAGAGTCACTTATTCTTCCCGTCATTGTGATCATTTTTTTTTGTACTGGACCATGCCTGGGAACCTTCTGGTTACGGAGATATTGAAGGTCAAAGTTCCAACATTTTTTGACGGTTTTTTACAAAAACAAGTTTTAATTGTTATAACTAAACTTTAAACACACCCACGACTCCTGTATCGTTGCTTGCACCCATAAGCACAAAGTTTTGCGTGCGTTACATTGCACACTAACGTAAACAGCGAATTTTCATACCAAAAATAAAAGACGTTTCCCAGCAATTATTTTTGCGCAGTTACTTAGTTTGATGTACAGAATGCGTAGATGACGGCTTTGTGATGGGTCTTTTTACACCCTGTATATTGTAGTGTAAACAGTATATTTAAGGTAATATATTACATACATAAACTCACGCCTTCTTCCCATGGGGGTAGGCAGAAACTATAGAGCGCCACCTGCTACGCTCCTTATAAACTCCTTTTGCTTCGTTTACATTCATACATGCACGCCGGTTGCGAGTGCTATGCACCTGACCTTTTTAAAGAACATCACCAATTAGGTCACTATAATGTCCTCTTTGGGCGTCCCCGCGTTTCCACTCACATCTGCCTTGTAAATACCTTTTACGTCACACCTGGCCATAATGTGAGTTTTACCGCACGCTACGCGTACAGTAAAACTCGCATTGTGGCCAGGTGAAGACGTAAAATTATATACTCACCACGGGCAGTAAAAAAGAAAGCCCTCTATCGCATATTTACAACCCGAGCCGCAGGCGAGGGTTGTAAATATGCAAATACCTGCGATTTCGGGCTTTCTTTCTTTTACCCCCTTACTATTGTAAGTCACTCATTCATCCTCTCAAAATGACCTAACCATCTAAGCATCTTTTCAATTTTTGTCACTACATCTTCTTTTAACCCACACCACTGTCGTATCACATCATTTTTAAACCTATCATTCATAGTCATGCCACACATGCTTCGCAAGGAACGCATTTCCACAGCATTTATTCTACTTTCATGCTTCTTTTGCCACACCCAACATTCACATCCATACATAAGCGTAGGCACCAGCACACCATTGTGAATAGCCAGTCGAGCCTTTTTGGGCATCGATTGGCTATTAAATAAATTGCGGTAATAAATTATGCACATATAAATAAATAAAAATCATGACATTTGAGGACAATTCTAACTAAAGGAGTTGTATTGCTGATTCTAATGATTATAATTCTGTAAAGCCATATTTGTTACGGTCGCGAATTATATTTTAATCAACATACAACCTGACACTGACCAGCAAATTGCGAAAAACTTAAGAAAATCTTAATTTCGCGGGCTACCTTTACGCATCCCCCTTAAAGTGGCGAGTAAAACAGAAGAGTCTATAGTCTTGACTCAGCACTAGACTGGGTGGACAGTGGACATGAGCCAAATATGGGTGCGGCGAAACATTCTGAATTTGACGCGACTATCGGTTTATTGATTGCTCGGCTTTTGCAATGATGTAGGGTTGCCATCCATCCGGGTTTCTCCGGATTTGTCAAAGTCAAAGTCAAATCATTTATTTCAAATAGGCACGAAGATACACTTTTGAACGTCAAAAATTACATGAATAGTTAATTGATTCTAGTTGCGCCTTCCAAAATGTAGTTATGTATGGAGAAGAATGGGCAAGAAACTCCATACTTACTCTTTTAAAATGTTAACAATAGTTTGTATACATTAATTAATAATTAATTAATAATTAATGTCCTAGTTTAGAGGGCGTCCGGAAGGGGTTTTCAAAAACTGTCCGGGTAAAACCCTTACCGCCTTACCTTTAAACGCGGAATAAAGTTATACTATGAATAACTTCGGTATAATCATACATTTTTGACGTTTATACCTGTATAACTTTATTCCGCGTTTATAAGTAAGGCGGTTTGTGTCAGGGGACACTTTTTGTGTCAGGGGGGAGGAATCTCAATTAATAGGAAGATAAGCAATAAATTATAATAAACCTTAGTTAAAAAATGATTCGTACCTAATCGTCAATCGCATCCAAGCTAAATTTGGCGCTGCAAAATGTGTGGCCACGACTACGACCGAATCAGACGTTGTTAAATAAAAAGAAAACAGTCAGGGGTGTCCGTGAAAAAAGCTCAATTTCATCTCAATATCCGCGGTTTTGTAAGTTGTTGTCCAGGGTCGGCAATTAAGGTGATGGCAGCCCTATGTTTGTATGAAGTAAAAAAAAAAAAAAAAAATACGAAAAATAAATTGCCTCCGACCTCCGTTATCTTTTGGGTAAACGCTTTTGTTCTAAATCAAGTTATATGCTGATGGTGGATGGTGGTTTTCGAGTTTTCGATAGAAGAAAGAACAAATGTACTTAAAACGGTTAATGCAGCGAAGACACTCGACACTGAATACTGAAGGCCCTTCAATGTTTAATGTCCAGTGAAGTTGGCATAAGCCTTCTAAGTTTCCACAGTACGCTGTGTACCGTGACGTAATCATTAAAAAGGTTTTACATAACTTAAGTAAACATGTTTATAACAAACTTACATGGTACAGGTAGAGGTTGGTGTCGCACCCTTTGTCCTTTTCTGTGGGTAGGCCATGTTCGTCGGTTTCACCTGGAAATAAAACAGAACATTTAAATAATGTTTTAACATTTGTACCTACACCTACGAGTTAGAATGTAATGTCAGGGCTTTGGTACTCCCAGAGGGATGAAGCGGGAGCATATTGCAGTGTTTCCTCATATTTCCATTGATGGTAGGAAGTCTTTTCATTCTAGGTTATCTTATATGAAAAAACTGTTGCTAACTCTGAAATTGTAACACAGAATTTTGTAACCAGCAAATCCGTTTATTTTCTTCCGCCAAATGAACTTCCTTTCCTAGTGCTTGGTAAGAGTATATTGAACATGTTGTATACTATAGGTTTTAAACTTATGTGTAAAATTTTGCGAACGGTACCATAACGTCGGCCGCGAACAAAATTGGTTTATACAAAATTAAATTATGATATGGCAGTACGCGGCAGTTGTTACGTCACACCACAGTTACTTATTAGGTTTCAATGCCATGTTCACGCTATACACACTTTATATCAACCGGTAAAAGGAAGAAGCCTTAAAAAAAGAACCGGCGAAGTGCGTTTCGGGCCAAGAACAAACTTAAGGTTGTAGTTGAAAAACATGTGCATTTTTTCACATATCCAAGTACAACCGAGGGGGACACTTGACTCTAATAAAAATTTGCACTTCAAAGCTTAATATTACGCAAACAGATCTCTAAATAAAAAACCCGGCTAAGTGCGTGTCGGACCACGCACAATGAAGGGTTCTGTAGATGGGATGAATTTATCCTAAGAACAAACTTAACATTGTAGTTGAGAAACATGCTCTCCTGTACAGATTGTATGGGGGAACATGTTTTTCAACTGCAAATTTAAGTTTGTCGACTATTACTCGTAAACTTGAAAAGCCTACTTATGTGTGATAGTTTTCTTTTTAACTTCGTTATATATAGGTTCTACTGTCGTAACATTTGAATTTCTAACTACAACCGTTAAGTTGGTAGAGGGGGAGGGACACTTGACTCTAACAAAAATTGGTATTTTAAAGCTTGATAACTCACGAACGGTTTACTTAATCAAAAAACGGTCTTCCCAAACCCCTAATATTTTTAAAAGACCTATCCAACGATATCCCACAATATGAGATGGACGAAAAACACTTTACATGTAGTCCCCTACATGTAAAGTGGGGATGGTATTTTTTTTTTGGTACCCGAAATAATCGTTTTTTTTTTTTAAATTTATTTTACCACGTTTTTGGCCACGTTTTATTAACGTGTATACTCATGCCAAATTACAACTTTCGAGTACCAATAGTTTTTGAGCGAAACCGCGGACAGACAGACAGACAGACAGACAGACGGCCATGGTGAAACTATAAGGGTTCCTTGTTGACTACGGAACCCTTCCTCCGCGACCCTTGACTGTAAGTGAAGCGCCGCCAGCACGCGCTTTAGCTGAGCAGCAAGTAATCCAAACTCCCCATGATAATAATCAAAACACTGATTTTATCTAGCCACCGACGGTCCCTTGCCACCCTCCCTCTGACGCTGCCCTAAGCCAAGGTTTGTACCCCACAGGGGGTGCCCTTAGCGAGCAGCAGTCGTTTAGTTTATAAGTTTTTACGCCCTGGCTGGAGGCATTAAGTTTCGTTAGGAGCTTAAGGCAGTCACAGGAAAGTCCAGTTAAAGAGTCGGAACCTTAGTGGTTACACTGTGAGATGCCCTAGATAAAAAGAAAAAAAAAAAAAAAAAAACGGAACTCTAAAAATGGTTTTCACAAACCCGCAATATTATTGAACGGCCTATCCAACAATACCCCACACTATGGGATAGACATATCATCAGCGGACGACCCAAAAAAAACAATATTTCAAGATTTTATTTTACCATTTTGTCGGCGTGATTAATGTGTATACTCATGCCAAATTACAGCTTTCTAGTAAGGTGTCTGAGCTAAGCCGCGGACAGACAGACAGACAGACATACAGACGGACATGGCAAAACTATAAGGGTTCCTTCTTGACTACGGAACCCTAAAAAGGATGTATTAACGTAAGGCCCCTCGCCCACGGCGACTTTTTGTACTAACGTGCTACAGTATCGCGACTGTATCGATGTAAACGCGCAACTATGTCGGACGACATCGGGGAGAGAAAGGAGGGAGGGTGGCGCGTGAATGGAGAATCGAGCATCAGTGCAACTGTGGCATTTTTGTGCCGTTATTGAATCGCGTTTGCATCGCGACAGAAGCGCGACAGTGTCGCGTTTGCATCGCGACTGAGAATCGTGGTGTGGGCGAGGGCAAACAGCTAGCGGCCGCATCGCGGCTGTATCGATGCAAAAAGTCGCCGTGGGCGAGGGGCCTAAAGAGTAACAAAGTTATCAATATAAACTGATAAAATAATAACAATAAACAACTAGGTTGCTGTAAACAATGTTATTGTAGAATGTTAATAGTTTGATGAATAATTAAGCAGTTCCGTCAACAAGTCTAGTATACATAAATATTTGGTACAAAATACACAAAACCGGTAATATTTCGAGCACACAAAGAAAACATCGTAACTTCTACTGTTTAATATGTAGGCACTCAAAACGAGGAAATTTACACGCGTACATTTTCGTGATACACGAGAATTTTCTTCAAGATTTTGCAAACGAGCAGTTCAAAATTAATGTAGATATTTGATTCTAAAAAGCGTTGGATAACCCGTCTTACAAAACAGGCTCATATTCTAAGGTACCGCATAATTCCCATGTGAGTCGTAATATATTCCCTTCAGTAAATATGTAGGTGTGCAAACACTTTGTTTGTACGGGCTGCGTATGGGAGCGTGTTTGTTTAGCACGCATGATTATACAACCGCTAAGCTTTGTAATTACGTTAGTAATTGTGAAATAATAAGGCATTAGAATCAAGGCGCTTTAATTATTTCAATTCTGTTCTCTGGAGGTAACGGATTATGTACCTAATTGGTGCCGGAGTTGAATGTTTTATTATTTTATAACCTACCAAAAAATATGAAATCATTTTGATTACAAAGTATCATTGTCATATGCCATTTTTATGATACTCAATTTTTTTTGAGGCTGAGAAACTAAGTACATCTACTATTTTTATATATGTAGTAGTATAATAGCGGAAAATAAAACAGTTTTTACTGATAACTGTGATGTTTATTGGCATAAAAAGCTATCCATACTAATATTATAAATGTGAAAGTAACTCTGCCTGTCTGTCTGTTACGTTTTCACGCCTAAACCGCTGAACCGATCGTTCATCGTCGATCGTCATGAAATTCGGCAGAGATGTAGTCTGGGATATGGAGAAGGACATAGACTATTTTTTTACGCGATAACCGACATCCACGCAGGCGGAGCCGCGGGCAGAAGCTAGTACATTATAAAATATTAAAAGGGGTTTTTTGTCTTTCATAATTTAGCCCAAAATGAATGATCTCTAGTTTAGGACAAAATATACTTTTTTATACCGTTATTCTCACGGAATCGAGTCTGATGCGGGTGAAACCGTGGGGCGCAGCTGGTATTTTATAAAATGTGTGTCGATATCAAAATAAACATACGCAGTCGGCTTCTATTACAGCAATCAAACGTACATGATTCGTTTACAAGATCGATTCGGTTCAACTCAAGTCAGAGGACTGTAAACACGAATATCAGGGCGCGACCTTTATCACATTGTTAAATTCGATTTCATACACCGCGTGCCGCGGCCGTTCCGTTCTTAGATACGTAGGTACCTCCGCCTAATAATATTTCCCTATTTCAAAGGATTTAAAGGTCACAAGTAACTTCAAAGGGCAAGAAAATCTTGTAAACCCGACTTTGGCACTTATAAAGTTGTGGTTAACTGGTTCAATACTGACCAAATATTAGATAATATAATGTTCGACGTTGTTGGTATAAGCAGTTGTGTTAGTATCTGTTGACTACAGTTTGAAGGCTTCTTATACCATTTTATCGGGGTTTTACTTGGGGATTTGCGCAGGATTTTGGCTTCACCTCAGCTTTCTATTTAGGGTTTACCATTACTTAATACATTGTTTGCACCAGAATAGCATTAAGTTTTACACGTGGAACCCGTTCAGTATTGCAGATTTAGCACGGCTGGGAAAAATTCCTAGCCTAAGCCAGAAATGAATAAAAGGACCTAATGAAATTACCTCATGCTTTTAAAACAAATGAAGCTTAAATTCGCAATCTAATTCTATTCCCTAATTCTAATTTTATTTATTTTTATTATTGAACATGTGTTGCATAATTAGAATAAATAACAACCTTGCGCCATCCCATCTTCCTAGCACGGCGAGCTGTGCTGAGGCGGCTGCTGCAGGTGCGTAAAACCTCAAACGGTGCAAATATAACAACCTTATTGGGAGCTATATGTTTGAGCCGTTTGGGGTTGAAACACTAGGAACGTGGGGTCCGAGTGCCCTCTTAGTTTTGGTTGGTCGAATCTTCACGTGACCAGAGGTCTAAGCTATTTCTTGGCCAAAGAATAAGCATTGCCATGCAACGTGGCAATACTGACACATTTCCTGTTAACAGCGATGTGAACGAATTTTTTTATTCTTTCTCCTCCCCTTTTTATATACTTGTACATATTATTATTATTATTTTAAGACTATTAGCTTTTAAATTATGTAAATATTGTTCAGAAATATTCGATTCCCTGATAATACAGTTATGTATAGCCGCCTCACGAAACAGATTCTCCGACTAACGAAACAACAGCTGCGTACAGTTACAGCAGCTATATCTGGCCATGGGTCATTTAATAAACACCTCCACCGCATGCAGGGCCTGCACGGAGGAAGAAGAGACACTAGTTCATGTGCTACTAAACTTCCCGGTGGTCACCACATACAGGGCCAAGTACTTCGGTAACCCAGGTACCCTACGTGAGATTGTCAGTAACACCAAGGCGTTGCTGGGCTTCTGAGGAGTTGGGATGGATCGAATAATTGAATTCCCATTCATACGCAAAATTCGCGCATTGTCGTGGAGTTTCGGACACCAGCCCGTATTACCTATTATTAATACCTACGTTATCGTGAACAAATCAGGTAGAAGTGTACTTTATCGGGAGCCCGGCGAGGCATGGACTGGGCGTATATTTACGAACGCGGTTCGTATATAAACGACGCGTTCATTTGTGCCTATGCAAGCCGTGGGGCGCACGTTCCAATTCACACAGGCTGACAGGACTATACGTACGTGCAGCGCAATTATTTAAACTTTTTCAATTGCTACCCTTTATATCGCACAACAGAACTGTGCCTTAATTTCGAGCCTCTAATTGGTCTTAGGTACAGTGCTGGCTTTTGTTTTTTACTCTATTCTACGTGCATGACAAAACTCGAAATGTTTTTCGTTTTTTTCATGTAACTTTTGGAGCAAAAATACTGTTGTAGGAACAATAATAATTTGAATAACGCAAACATTTTTAAATCACAGCAGGCGACAGTAAACAGTTAGAAATTTTAATTCTGCAATTTAGAAGAGAAGTTATGTTCCTATAAATATAAAAGCCGATTAGCGAGTTCCGAGCTTTCAAATTAGTGTACAATGTTTGTAATTCCGGAATGACTTTGAAAGTAAAAGGAATTCTTGATTCCGAATTGAGTTTCAATGTTTGTAGCAGTCCGTATTCTCGCTTTTATGAAAATTCCTATAATACAGTTGTTTGTACATATCTATGCTAAGTAGTTTGTTAACTTTTGAGCTCAGGACTCAGGGCGTCCATTCCTTCATTATTAAATTACGCTAAACTTTGTCTTACGGCACTTTTACTTAATTAAAAATCCGAGGTGAAAGCTACCGTCTGATTTTATGAGAACATGATAAGTTTATATTAGGTTTTAATATTTTCTTGGGTATTAGTGCTTTAGATCTATTTAATAAAAGCGGCAACCTTATAAATTGTTTTTCATTTTGAATTATCAGTGAAGTAGAGTAGGTAACCTAATTCATTTTCTGTTTATTGAAATTGTCATAGAAAAATGAATTATTTATTTAACGAAAAACACTCAATTAAATTGAAAAGCGGGTTTGTGGCTAAGTAATAACAGCCGCACGGGTCGATCGATCAGGTTAACCTACGCTTGCCGGGGTTGGTCCGTGGATGGGTGATCTATAGGTACATATCAAGACTCGTCCGTGCCTCGGAAAGCACGTTAAGCTGTTGGTCCCGGCTGTCATTTGTGGATCTTTGACAGTCGTTACGGGTCGTCAGAAGCCCAAAAGTCTGACAACCAGTCTTACCAAGGGGTATCGTGTTTCCCGGTAACTGGGTTGTGGAAGTCAGATAGGCAGTCGCTCCATGTAAAATACTGTTATTCAGCTGCTTTAGGGACTCAATAAAATTGAAAAAAATCTTGAGCGAAATCGCAGCTTCATTTAATTCCATTTCAATTAATCAGTTTTAAAGGTAGTAGCAGATGTACTTTGTAGTTATACCAGCCTTTTAGTGACACTTTGATTGATACGCCTCCCCGAGATTTCATTAAATACTACCTACCATCCACCATTAAGAAGGCTTTGTTTGCGAAAACACCTTTAAACACTATTGTTCTTCGTTCACATGTTAGGTGTAATCCTATTTCTTTGTTTATCTGGTGGCCGGTGATGGAGGAATTGTCTTACCCTTCTCTCGTGTCAACATGAGCTATTACTATAAGTAATAGGTAAGGTATGTATGTCCGCACTCGTGCGTTTGATCTTATCTTACTGAGTGAAAGGGTTAATAATAATTTAATTTTGTCATATCTCGGGACCCTGGGGTCCCGGACCTTTGGGAGACATACGAGGGGCCGAAGCCACCTCGCAGAGGCCCCCTGGACAATTGAAGTGTTGAGGCACCAACCGACGATTATCCCTGGGCAAGTGCACCCAAAGAAATGGATGGGTAGATAGATAATGGATCGTTTGTCTAGAACTATGGAAGGACTATGTCCCCTGTCTGATCAATGTTAATTTAATTATTATGTTGCTTATATTGTGTTTGTCACTATTTGTAATGTATACTTTATGTTTTGTGTCATAATTATGTATTCATCAGTGGCTTTATGGCGATCTGAATGAATAAATAAATCTAGACCTTGCGTCTTTGTGTGAGGCATTTGTATTCCGTGATTGCGTATGCCTCAAAACTAGTCGCTTTACGTTGATAAGGCAAACAAAATATGACGTTGCAACTGGCATGCGTTAGACACAAGGTGCATTGAAGTTTGAAGACGATGAAGACAAAAGCACACGAGTGTGGACATACTATAAGAGAACATAGTGTAGAGGTATGAGGAAAAGGGTATGAAGTTCACTCATACTCTATACCTATAGGAAAGGGAGGATCCTCCGACCAGACGGCTGTTGTGGTTGGTGGGCAATTGCCCGAAGGTTGTTTTTTATCTTTTTTTTATCTAGGGGATCTCAGAGTTAACCATGAGAGGTTGAGACTCTTTATCCGGACTTTCCTGTGGTTGCCTTAAGCTCCGAACGAAACTTAATGCCTCCAGCCAGGGCGTAAAAACTTATGAACTAAACGACTGCGCGCTAAGGGCACCCCCTGTGAGGTACGAACCTCGGCTTAGGGCAGAGTCGGAGGGCGGATGGCAAGGGACCGACGGTGGCTGGATAAAATCAGGGTTATGATTATTATCGGGCGAATTTAAAGCTACAGGCTCAGCTATAGCGCGTGCAGGCGCTTCGCTTACGGGCAAGGGTCGGGGAAGGAAAGTTGATGTCGGGATGTTGTATTTGTACTAGTCGCGCGGTAAACTCTGATAGTGCGATGCAGGATTTGTGTGACGTCAGGTCTTTGATGCATCGTTCGCATGTGGCGATGTAGATGGCGCCACAAGCTCATGTTGTGACAAGATAAGCCAGTCAGTTGATAAAGTAGCGTGACTGACTCTTCAGGATGTGCAGGACGAAAGCTAGAGGACCGACGACACTTTTATTGCATCCAGTTTACGGTTTATAGTTAGCAGTAAAAGTTTAATCACGGAACGAACTTAAATCCTTTTGTTCGTGACAACACGAGATAAGAGAAGGATTAAAAGTCAACAGAGCATAGTTTTATACAAGACTAGCGACCCGTCCAGTTTTTACGACTTGACAAAACATCGAGATTTATTTATTATATCGACGCTTTCCGCTACAAAGGGCGTAAAGGCTTCTACAAACAGGCGCGACACGCGACGCGACACAAAAGACACCGCGCGCCGCGTGACGAACGGTCTTTTTGTGTCGCATCGCGCCTTAACTCCAAATCGATGTCCTTCCCAGAATTCAATTTTATTAGTATAAAAACAATAAAATTATAAATAACTCTTTTTTATACTTATAAAATTAAAGCAAAATAATGCTTTCTTAAAAGAAAATAATACTTTCGTAAAACAAAATCCCATACTTTTGGGAATGAGCGAAAACGAAACAAAATAATATTTCGTTCGTTTTCGCTCATTCCCAAAAGTATGGGATTTGGAGTTACGCCCTTTGTAGCGGAAAGTGTCGATATGCTAGTATAATATAGTGTACTATGTAACAGTTCTACATTTATATCTGTAAATTTAATGGTGGACATAATAAAGAGTATTCTATCTATCTATGTACATAAAGGTTCCGGAATACATTCTCTAATGTGGATTTTATGGTGAAAACCGCATCAATATCCTTCGCGTAGTTTAGAAGAACAACGCGGTCACACAGACAGATACGAAATGAGACTTGAGTATGAATTTATTATAATTATTAATAAGTAGATTTTATCGACATAAAAACTACAGTTTTTAGGGTTCTGTACCTCATAAGAAAAAAAAAACGGAACCCATACAAGATCACTCGCGTGTCTGTCTGTCCCTCTGTCACAGCCGATTTGCTCCGAATCTACTGGGCCGATTAAGTCGAAATTTGGTACACATATGAACTTCTGTCACCCAAATACGAATGGGTAACGTTAATAAATGAATTTCGAATATGGGGGTCAACGTTTGGGGGGCAAATTAAAAAAAAAAAAAAATTGCGAACCCGTGTGACATATAAAATGAAAGGGCTTTTTGCAAGAAATTCATTATATATTTTTTATAATTTAAAAACCAATACTTTTAAAGTTATTTAAGAAAATAGACGAAAATTTATCATTTCGATTTATCTCCCAAAACTACAGTTCCAAAAATTTTGAAAAAAATGACAGATAATGGTTCTTAAGTTATTGATTACAGAAAAACCTAAAATAATTCTATGGTCTTAATATAAGATGATAAATCTCTCAATAGTATACGTACAAACTTACATTCGCAGATGGAATGTATGGGAGAACTTGTTTTTAACTACAATGTTAAGTTTGTTCTTGGGATAAATTCATCCCAGCTACGAAATCCTTCATTGCGTGTGGTCCGACACGCACTTGGCCGGTTTTTATCATAAAAATAAGAGTATGAAATACGATATTCTCTTATCAAGGATGCACAATATAAAGTTGATATAATATGTGTGTGACTAAGCCAACTGGCGATAATTACATTATTGGCTCCAAGCCAGGGTAATAGCGTGGAAGGAGAAAAAAACAAACTTAGGTCGCCCTATATTTCATAGAAATATTTTTTACTCCATTTATAACTTGGGAGCTAGATATTTTTTTCAACTCGTAAAATATGGCTATGCAATGTGGTCATCGGTGTAATTTCAAGTTAAACTTTCAGAGAGTAAAATTATACCGTTTTGGCTCTAAGTACCTTTGATTATTATACCTACTTAATCTCAGCAGAATGCTAGCCTATTTCTCTCTTCACATACCCATGATAAATGACATACGAAGTAAGAGACATCCGTCATCCGTCGAATCCTAACCCGTTTGTCCGAGCTAAGCTACGACCGATTCAATTAATATTCTAACGCCAGTGTGATCACTCGTGTGGCATTCAATTAATTGAACACACAGAACATCAGTGTCGGATTATTTTCGTTCATTTCATTCATTCGTTCAGGGAGGTCAGTTACTGTTCTAATTAATTTTAAATCAGGTTTCGCAACACAAAAGCTTGTTTAATGAATGTGCGGTGGCATCTATCTATGCAAGGTTTCATGAGAGGATTTTCTTTTGTATTCACTGTATATTGTTCTAATGAGAGGATGTATTGTGAGTAAGTGTAAGTTTGTATTATGACGAATGAAGTTCTGAAACTGTGTGTGTAGGTTCCTACGTATGGCTATAATATAAACCATTTTATAAATTTACATAATGGAACCTACTTACCTAAACATACATATCCACTTTGTCTAAACCAATTTATCTCGGTCTGAACCTATTAAATCCAGACTTTCTTTTATCTAGTTACGAAGTTTTTCTATCGTGCCAATTTTATAAATGTGCCATCATTGGCTCGGGGAGCGTGAGATCAGAAAATGTTCGGCCCCGGGCGGCAATAGCGGCACGGCTCGTCGATTCAGGCTAGTTCGGGTGCGGTTACCTTTATCGAGGCATTACACGGTCGTGAGAGACGCACGGATGGGCCTTTATACGTAATCAAATGTGATTATGTCTTATGTGCTATGCATTGAGAATATTTTATGATGTTACATAACTTTTGTAACTAGACTAAATTGATCGAATCTAAAAAGTAGAAGCAGCATGTGTAATTGTATCAATTTGAGATAAAACGTTACACAATTCTCATTACAGGGATCTATGTTTTAAAATATATGTTGCGCGACCCTTGTCGTCAAATTTTAACGATGCCACACCGACTCTTTCAGGGATAGACATTAATTTGAGCACATAGGAAGCCTTGCGTCTCACATAAATCCAGCGATACCATAAATTGCGAGGCTGTGTAAAAAATAATTCAATTTGCAATATTTTCTTTATAGGCGCCTACGTGGCTAGAAGGCTGTGTGTACACGAGATGTCGCGACCAGACTACCAACGATAAGCTTTATTGATGCCCGACCCACAAAATGAGGGGGTGGCTGGGGACTTCTAAGTCTCCGAACAAACGGGCGAGTGGCGGCGCGCAAGATAGTCACCGAAGTCGTTTACACTTGTCCATCAGCTAGCATTGAAACACCAAGATTTCATTTAGTAGGACAGCCTTGGATTTTTCTTTTGTAAAGTTGTTCAGACATCCAATTTTTCATGTCTAGCTTTTCTGCTCGTATTTTCAACGGATTTTTTTTTCTAGCTTATTCTTTAGAACCGGTAAAAATGGATAACGTACAATGCAAAATGGATGTGTAAAATATAATCGGAGGAAAAAATGAAACACTATAATAAATTCCACGTAAACCCATAAAACTCCATTTCGTCCTCCACAGAGAGGAACGGTGTTGGGATCTAACTCTCCATGCGCTAGGTTTTGTAGGGTTTTGAATAGTTGCAGCGATCTAATCGATTTCCACTTTGATTCTCTGACTAAGGAGAAGTCTAAAATCTTGAGTTGTTTGTCAAAGGTGTTGTTAAAGCATTAATAATTTTTTCATTATTTTATTGTTTACATTACATAACTTATTTAAAACTAAGTCTTTATTTAGGTTACATATTTTTTCTTTAGTTTTAAGTTGGTTTGGGAACTATACATGTACCTACCTAGGCTTACAAATTATCATATTTTTAGTTCATGTGGTGCTTAAAGGTAAACCCTTTAAGTAATTGTTACACTGTCCAAAGTTTTTAAGACGTTACTTTTTATCAAGATGTTAGTGTAAACAATTGTTGGTGAACCAAATAAATTAATAAAATAAAATAAATAAAATTTCTCTCCTTGATTGTGCCAACGTTCAAGAGAAATAAATGATCAACTATAACGGTGTATTCTTTTATTTGTTCAGTGTACGAGTATATAGATAGGTACGTAAATAGGCGGTGTTTTTCCGGAGGGTAGCACATCCGCCGCGCCACGTTTCCTGCGCTACACTATGTCATATAACTAGTTTGTTCAATCAGTAGACAACTTCGCACGTCCTGAAAGGCAGTTGTGAAATATATGTATCCAATAAAAATGCTTTGCGACCGAATTTGTCAACGTTGAACAAAAGTTCGGAACACAGATGTGGGTTTTTTGGGGTATTCGGTCGCAGCGGGTAGTTTGATTACTTTTATTGATGACAGTTCGGGCAGGCTAACATTTTGGCGGCTCGCCAGAAGAGATAGTTCCCTCTCACTAACGATACGGTTGTCGAGTGATTCATATTTTCACTGTGTTATGCTATAAATCAAATTTATGACGGTGACGTCAATATAAACAATATCTAATGTCACATTTGTATTAAGTTAATGTGTTTGACAAATATTTGGTAGAACTTGGATGTTATTACTGCTAGTGGTAGCTAAATAAATATTCAAATGACATTATTATACGTTAACTTCGTAGTATTAATAGAGTAGATGGATAAAGATATGTACCTAAGTGCAAATTGGATGCTATAGAGCAAACATATTGATTATCGTGCCTTGTAAACTAATACGACATTCAATTGATCAGTTAGTGGGATCACCAGTACGTTGCCCTAGAGTCCTAGACTAATTAGCAACGTGCTAAATAATTTGTTAGAAGTTGGTTAGTCATAATTTCCAGCCAGCTTATATGTTGCTAATTGACACAAATCTGCTAACTTTATGTTATTACTAGATTCTGTCCCGCGACTTCGTCCGCGTGTAATTTCGGCCTCCGACCCTCCGCGTCATATCCCGTTGCCCACCCGCGCTGTTACTTCGTTTTCACACAGCCTTCTTTCTGACTTTTTTTCTTTTTGCCCGTCCCCTTAGGGTCACAGCGTGATGTTAAATACCCTATAACCTTCTCTAGGAATTATGCTATCAAATACAAAAATAGTTTTCAGAATCCGTTAAGTAGTTTCAGAGATTACCCCCTACATACAAACTTACAAACTAATTTTACCTTTTTATAATATTAGTATAGATTATATTACGGCGCCTGTAGTACAACTGTACTACAGGCGCCGTAATATAATCTATACTTGCAATAATTGTTTGGTTAGTTAGTTAGATAAACAACACAATCGAGGCTATGAATTTATTGCCTAGGCACTAGACAGCACTACCGACCGATCACCATGCTAGGCAAGCCTATCCCTTGGGAGAAGCGAGCCAAATATCTTGGTGTGATCCTCGACCATCATCTCACCTTTTCAGAGCATGTAAAGAAGGTGCGCTCGTGCTTTCGCTCTCTATAGGCTTCACTCAATATTAAATACTAAAAGCAAATTGTCACTTAGATGCAAGTTGCGCATCTATACCGCGTGTATCCGCCCCATCATGACCTATGCGAGTCCAGCATTTGCCCACGCCAAACCCTATATCATCCATAAGATGCAGACCCTCCAAAACCGATTCCTCCGTAAAATCACGGGAGCCCCCTGGTTCGTTCGGAACACTAGCCTCCACGTGGAGCTAAAAATCCCCACCATAGCCCAATTTTTGAAACGCGCTTCAAAGCGCTTCCTAGACTCTGCCGCCACTCACCGCAATCCTCTGGTTGTACAGGCCGCCAATTATACTCCCTCTACTATTAGCAGGACCCGCCGCCCACAGCATGCACTGACCGACCCAGACGACCCCATCACTCTCCTCCAGGAGAGTCATAGGTCTACTAGTACAGTTCGCAAAAGAGTACACACTACAAGATCGTCATTCCGACCTCGCCGCCGAGGCCCAACGCGAAATCCTCGACTAATCATTCCTCCCCGACCCTTGCTTTCAAACGAAGCGCCAGCACGCGCTTTAGCTGAGCAGCATGTAGCTTTAAATCCCCCTGATAATAATCAAAACCTTGATTTTATCCAGCCACCGACGGTCCATTGCTACCCTCCCCCCTCCTCCGACTCTGCCCTAAGCCGAGGTTCGTACCCCGCAGGGGGTGCCCTTAGCGAGCAGACGGAATCTATTTAGCTTTAAGTATGCCCCTGGCTGGAGGCATTAAAATCCGTTAGGAGCTTAAGGCACCACAGGATAGACCGGTTAAAGAGTCCGAGCCCCTCGTGGTTACACTCTGAGTTGCCATTAAAAAAAAAAAAAAAAAAAAAAAACTATACAGCACTACAGTAATTTTTTACACTTAAGTGTTTAAAAAAATACTGTTTTCCAAACTAAAAGTAGTTTTATAACTTGTGAAGAAAACAACATTTATCATAACAATTTGAATTGAATTCGTAAAAGCTATCTGAAGAAACTAGTTTCAAAAGCACAGACGGCTTACTTCAGAAACGATTAATCAACAATATTCATTTGAGAATATTGTAGTAAAACATTTAACTACAATATTCTCAAGAACGTAGACGTTTAAAATGACGTCTACAGTTTGTTTCGTTTCGGTTGAAATCCCGCATCGTGGAGACTGGGGTTCATTTAAGTGTGGCGCACGAAGTTGTTCGGCTGTCGTCTGTCCACACTCCGCACTCTTAAATCCTGAACATTTGAAATTTTCATTCCGTCCGTGTAAGTACGGGGACCTTTCGGGCGCCGCGCCGTCATGACAGAAAAGCCACTGTGGCATGAGGGTAGACGAGTTATAAGTGGGCATGTCTTTATTTAAATAGGAAAGTTTTGGGTCGTGTGTCCTCGTCGTATAAAATTAATGCGTCGAATTGAAACGTTTGGCTTAAACAACGTATTGGGGACTGTTAATAAATTCTAGTACTTTAGGACTAGCTTACCGAGTCATATACATTTTAATTTTGTTTTGTTTGACTGTTTCGCACGGATCAATTGCTACGTTCAACATGACTTTAGATGTACATTTAAATTAGACGTCAAATAACGTAATTTCTTTCCCGAATAAATAAATGATTTCACGATAGATTCCGAGCGAGCACTTAACCTCGGCGTAGTTCGAGAGCAAAAAACTTTCGCTCGACATTCGCTGGCAGCTTTAACTAGGCACAAGTTTTAATTAGATATGTCCTTGTTAGTTAGTGGGAGAGGCAGAAGGCGCGTGTTGTTAACAAATGACCACACGCTGACGTCTCGAGTAAACTGGCGAAGTTTGGAAACAGGACGACAGCTTGTCGCCAACTGTCTATGTGCCTCTTACTAAGTATACGTATGTGTGTGTTTCTTGTTTGAAACGTGCCAAAGCTTTTGTAATTCGATCCTCGAAAGGAAGTCACACATTTTGATTATACCAGCCGATCTATTCTGTAAAAATCTCACCGTGAGAACTCAGGTGAAGTGAGCATCAATACACAGTGTCAATCCCTACCATCAATGGAATGACAGCTCACTTTACCTATGTTTTCACGGTGAGTTTTTTGAAGAATAGCTCGCCAGGAGCTTATGAAAGGCACAAAGCTGAGTATTGTGGCGTAGCTTTTGCCCTGTAGTTGTTAGAAAGTTATTATTACATAACGAAAGTACTTACCTAAAAGCCTATGAAATTTAAAGCTTTCAATCATTGTCCAAAGTTTGGTCTCTACATTATATCTAGCCATTTGAGGTCCTATTCTGAATATTAATGGGAAATTAAAATAATTTTTTATAATATGCGAGCGTATAGACTTAATTTCAATTTTCATCGTTGGGAAACCGTCGGGGCTTCTAACGGAGATGTTAATTTAGCTTATAAATGAAATGAAATTACAGTTCAAATGAAATATTATTTGAAGATATCATTTGACTGAGGAATGTAATAAAATACTTGTATTAGTTTGATATGTGTCTAAGTAAACTGTATTGGGAAATTGTCCTAAAAAAAAGATTTTGTCAAAAGAATTTTCGTAATAAAGTTAGCTAGACAGACTATAATAATGTTTTAATTAAATATAAATATATTGTTTGGCTATGTAAGGGAGGATCTTTTATTTTAGAACTGAATTTAGATACCTACTAGGCGTTCAGAGCCGCCATTTGGTTCAAAGTTTTCTATTATTTTACATTACCATAGGAATTTAAAAAATCCCGTGCTGAGGTTGTTTGTTTGGGTCACGACCTTAATCATTTATGCCAATACATTTAAGGTTAATCTATAAAAATGGGAACACATTATAAACGAATAAGGATTATTTATAAGAGAGTATGGTCAACTTCGTACGAGTACTTGCTTTATCAACCTAAGGTTGAATGACAATTGCACTTCACAAAACGATAAGGTATCTACTAGCTGCTGCCTGCGGCTTCGCCCGCGTGGTTTTGACTAAAATAAAAACCTGTGTTACTCCTTATAACATCACCTATCTGGCAGTCAAAATCGGTCCAGCCGTTTCGGAGATTAGCCGGAACAAACAGACAGACAGACAATTAAAAAAAAATGTTTTTGTTATAAGTATCGTATATATTTTCATATGCATTTAGTAAAAAGCTGTTATTTTGGGATTACAGTCACTTAAATTTTATTTATTTGATAATGACAAAATAATATAACAACCTTATTGGGAGCTATATGTTCGAGCCGTTTGGGGTTGAAACTCTAGGACCGTGGGGTCCGAGTGCGCACTTGGTTTTTCAAGACATCGCCAAGTGGTTGGTCGACTCTTCACGTGACCAGAGGGCTGGCCTATTTCTTGGCCAAAGAATCAGTATTGCCATACAACGTGGCAATGCTGCCAGCATTTTGGGCATATTTCCTGTTGACAGCGATGCGGACGAAGTTTTTGATTCCTTCCCCTCCTTTTTTTTATATACTTGTACATATTATTATTACTTAAAAAAATATTAATTATTTTTATAAATGTATAGATGTGATGAAGTATTGAAGTTTCAATTGACTATGAATTGTATTCGCAAAATAATATCCTGAGTAAGAGCGTGTTTATTCACGTTTATATAGGAGATTATTTACCTTAAGGTAAAAATAACAAAAGTGTGTCATCACAAATAAAACACCGCGTAAAAATCCGCGCATGAAGCAGACAGTAACGCCTTTTATCGATATTATGTTTGCTGAGGCGCTGAATATCTTGTAGTATTTGCTCACGCGCCGCATTTCTTATCTTCCGAGGCAGATGCCATCCACATAGATTTATTTGAGGCTGAATTCGCGACATTTCTTTCTTTATTGCCATCTTATCCTTGTATTCTTGTTTAACATGCGTCTCACCTACTGCTTTCATCGTAAAAAAACTTAGGTGGCGTGGGAACCAATCCGAATGAGTACTTGCGTTAAATTTTAAGGACTTTTTTACGTACAGTTTATTGTATTGTTTTTGTACAATATTTTAACTGGCACATCCATAGTTAACAGGTTATTTGTACCACATGTAGACATAAAAGTTAAAACAATGGAACGGACCATATATTGTTCATTGGACTGTGAACCGGTTGAGTATGAAAAATCTTTACCTACGTAAAACTCAGAACAAGTAATGTTCTCTATTCCCGACAAACCTACTTCTCCTTCTGACCTTACTTCCCATATTCAATACTATATGCTCTACCCATAGTAAAAATCACCGGAACATTGCGGTCGCTCTATTGGTTGAAAAACCTGCTCCCATCACACATAAAGGCAATGCTTGTACAGTCCCTAATCTTTACCATAATTGACTATGATGATGTGGGTTACTATGACCTGAATGCAGATCTCCTCAATAAACTCGACCGCCTTCTAAATAACTGCATTCGATTCGTTTTCAATCTTCGTAATTATGATCATGTGTCCGCGCACCGATTGGTTTTAAAATGGTTGCTCATTCATCAGCGCAGAGAGTTGAGGGCTCTGTCTATGTTGTTTTCCATACTCGACAAACCCACTTCTCCTTCTTACCTGACTTCCCATATTCAATACTTATGCTCTGCCCATAGTAAAAATCTTCGTTCCACCAACAATCGTCTACTTCGATGTTCCTCTCACCGCTCTGGTTTCATTCCCTCTTATTTCTTTAACCAGGCGGTCTTTCTTTGGAATGCGCTTCCTGTGAACATCAGGACGGCAACCAGTCGGTTGTCTTTTAAAGTAAAAGCATGTGAACATTATACGTATGAAGTTGGCAGACACATCCTAGCGCTGATTTGATGGATTCGTTTTCTCCTCTACTGATTGTTATTTCTCCTCTACTGATAGTTATTTCTTCTGAAAAAGTTTATTCTGTTTTTATGCATTAGAGGCATAACGCGCTAACAACCCCATTTTTTACCGGCTTCCCTTGTGACGATCGGAGCAAACTTCACCTACCACCATTGAAAAATAGCACATTATGTCTACGATTGCCAAATAATATGCAGGTAATGAATACACCATAATATTTAAAACGCTTTAAATTGACAACAGATGGTGTTAAATTCAGTAAAATAAAGGTTTTTTTTTCATTTCTGCGTACATAAATTAATTTTGACGTAATTGTATGAATATTTATAGAACTGAACCGTTTCCTCTTCGGCCCTCCTACGAAATTTCATGCCTCGCCACTGAATATGTATGTATATATCTATGTATTTATTCTCTTGTATTTTATAGTTATTTTAGTTTTATGTATCCCTTATGTTCCACCTACCATGTTTCGTTTCTGCATCACCCTAAGATTGTCTGGTAGAAAATGCCTCAGGCATTAAGTCTGCCTTTGTACGATATTTTTACTTGTGCATAAAGTTTTAGTAAAAATAAATAAGTAAAATAAGCTATCCCTGAAAAAAAAAAAGAAAAAAAAGTAAGTTGTTGCCACAATCAAGATTTTGTTTAGATTGACTAAGTAACTTGTTTGCGTCTGAGCCTATTAAGCACAATGATCACAGCTACTACTTTTATTTGATTAAGATTTGAAACGGGATCTTGATTGGAGTTATCACAAAACCCATTTGCAGTAATCAAGTCAAAACATAGTTGCTCCAACTAAGATAATTAGATTAAAGTTTCAATGTTCTTTATTGAAGTAATCAAAATGCTTGATTGACACAACTAACTTACTTTGTTACAGTTAACATTTTTTTAACTTGTCTCTTTTTTAACTCTTCTACAATGATGTCATGTTAAGGGTAATCGAGAAACTTGTGTGAGCGTTCAATCATTTCAACTAGTATTGCTGCAATCACGTCGTGATGATCAACGTAACTAAGATTTTGATTAATCTAAACAAGATATCGTCAATCAAGCTAAAAAGTCATTTGATTGGAGTGCATTTTTTTCAGTGTACCTACATAAGTTTGGAATTACCCCGGAAACCTATGGACCTACCCAAATTCTGCTGCAAAGATTAACTATATCATATCGATTAGAAATAACAACACAACCCAACATTTTAAATGAAAATTAATTGCACAACTTGTGCGTAACGTACGGTGGTCTATAACAACTTAGCTAAGTTAAGTTATTATTCAAAAACAGGTCTCATCTGCGTTACACAATAAGTACATGATACTTATGTATTGTAAGCCGCTAACTTGGAATGGAAGTGGGTAAAGTTAGAGCCAGCTAATTGCCTACGTACCTCTAACAGAAATTCCTTCCATTAAGTCGGTTGTCGATTGTATTGTTCGAAACGAAGTTGTCGTTCCACGAACCTACTTATGTGTGTAAGGGATGGTTAAGTATGAGTAAATTTTCGCATCGATTGAGGGCAAGAAATAGGTTTGAGCATCAATTACCTAAAGGTTGTAAAAACAGGGACTACGTTAACGGATAGGCTGTTGTTTTATAACCAATTTTATTGGGGCAACATATCTACAATTTAAAGAAAGAAAGAAAAAGTATTATTGTGACTCGTTTAGGAAGATCACAAACTAAACTAAACACATAATGATAAAAGAACTTAAAAAAAAAAAATACAGATGGTCCTGTACGGGGCCAAGAGGCTGCTATCTTAGCATCATGCTGCGACATTTAAAAATAAGTGTCGCAGCGCTGGTATACTGATAGAGTGTGTGCGCTGTGCGCTGATAGAGAGAGTGTGCGCTGTGATGTCACGGGCAGATAGAGAAAAACATTTTTTTTATAAAAAAAAATACTGAAATTATAATTATGTCGCATCTCTATGTATTTATCTGTGTGTACGTAAATAATAAAATAAATAATTAAAATAGATAAAATCATGTAAAATTTTATCAAATAAAATATTCAATTAATTTGAATTAAAATATTTTTGGTGTTGGTGCTAATATGGAAACCATGTATAATATATAATTATGACTACCTTTTGCCCGCGGCTCCGCCCGCGTGGATGTCAGTTATCGCGTAAAAAAGTAGCCTATGTCCTTCTCCATATCCCAGGCTATATCTCTGTCAAATTTCATGACGATCGGTTCAGCGGTTTAGGCGTGAAAACGTAACATACAGACTGACGGACAGACAGACAGACAGACAGAGTTGCTTTTCCATTTATAATATTAGTATGGATGAATGGCACAAATATAGAGATCTCATATTTCAGGATTTCAACAGTTATAAACAAACATGCAGAACAAACTTTGCTTCTAAATGTGATACGTAGGTACTAAAATAAGCTTTATTTTAATAACGAGCGGGAAAGCAAATACCTCGCGAATGAATTATGATAATACTGTATTTATCTAGCGCTACACGGAGGTAGTGTGTGGAGGTGATTACGGCGGCGATAAATTATATCAATTAATTAGCGCCTCGCACTCGTGATGGATCTCGATGAAATACTAGAGCTTTTGCGTAACGTTCACTTTAGAAATGTGGATTAAGTTTTGTCTTACTCAGGTGTAATGTTATTGACAGTACATACTACACTACACACATATACATACACACATATACATATGTAGTATTACACATTACTCTCTATAACATTTCTCGTATTTAACAAATATACCTAAGTTTATAACTTAGGTATATTTGTGGTTAGTAGTTAGATAGATAGATAGATAAAACATTTATTCAGTGCACACAAAAGACATAGCACAACACACAAGAGCATAAACGATTAAAAATTTCATGAATATTATAAAACAGGGTGCCAATATACAATAGGGGACATACAGAAATTGTGTGATATTATGACATAATTCCATTTTTGGATAACAAATATACAAGGTGCGGTGTGCGTCTCAAGGTTGCACCAAATGGGAGTCCAGCTCAGCATGTGTCAGGCAGATATACCTGACGCTGATATTGTGCTAGTTACTCGTGCTACGCCACAACTATGCCACTGCTAGGCTCATTCTACGTAGTGCCTTGACGAATTTCAATTGTATCCGGTACGAACATATAATGACACAGAGTGTGGACACAGTAAGCAAGTATGTAAATCTGTTTTAAACAGAATTTCGTGGTTTTGATTTCCATCTCTGTATTTTGCTCGATTCGAATCTAACCGCAACACGTGTTGTTAATAGCGAAACTGTTAAATGTGTTAAGACTAAAACCACGAAACAATCACCGAAATACGTGATACTTGAAATCAGTAATTTGCCACTAATCACATAATTTATACTTCAAAATAAAGCCACAACCTCTTCACTAACTACGTCATCAATATTAATATTCTACTTGGAGTCTGATCATTATCTAAGAGCCAATGACCCTATCACTGCATAACGACTATTAATTTATGCCAAAACCAACAACCAACAGGTAAACTTGTGATTTTCATGAAGTTATAGTTCATACGAACCACGAGCAAGTTTTCCTTCATAGATTAAACCAAGAAGTACTTAATGCCAGCCAAGTGAAAATAGCATAGTTATTAATTCTTTCGGATTCGCTATTACGGTTAAGAACGAAAGTTTTTAAGTTCGCTTCCGAAGAGGCTAATCAAGAGAGTCTAATGTTGAACATTACGGAAGTTTATCTCATGGTTGTCCGAAGTGTGTATAATTAAGAATTAAAGTGTTGATTTTAAATGAACTCCTGAAAGCAATTCCTACTTTTATGATTTTGAGTAATTTATTTAGCTAATGGAGTTTCGAAGTAATCTAGATCGAAATGTATGAACCACGCTTTACTTGTGCTACTCCACAACTATGCCACTGCTACGCAAATCCTACGCCAATGTTACGCCGTAGCGCCTTGACGAATTTCCATTGTATCCGGTATGAACATAGAATGACACAGAGTATGGACACAGTGAGAAAGACATTTTCCACAGTAAATAATATTCCTAAGTTTATGTAACTCCAAGGAGGTCGAAACTATGGCGTCAGACGCGACTTTAGTGCGTATTTGGAGTTTTGGTCAAAAATAAATTTAAAAAGTTTTAAGCTATTGCATAGCTTCTATCGCGGGCCTTGAGCGCGGGGACCGAATCCAGAAATTCCGTAACGAAAAAAAAAAATATTAATATCAAAGAAAAAGAAATACTGCATAAATAAAATAAATAAATAATTATAATTGCATAAGTTGATACAAAATGCTATGCAATAGCTTTACCGCGGCAGTCCCCGAGTGCCACACGTCTTTTTTTAAATTAAGTTTTACGGACATCCCATCAGAATTAAAAATGTCTTAGATGACCCCAAATTAATGTTACGACTTCAATGACGGCTTATTGGTCGATTCGCTCGAATTATGTCCCCCGAAACGGGAGAATTGACACTTTTAAATAATATTATTTTTTCTGTACACGATTCACAATTTATTTATTTTTCGTAGATACTTATTAATTAATATCGTGTGTGCATGACTAAATATTTAAATGTTTTAACCCTTATAATACGTGCCAATTTTCTGGAGGCCTATACATTTCGTGCGAATCAACCAATAAGCCTCAATGACTATCTTTTCAAATGGTTAGGTACTGAACTCACATTAGGAAGATTTCAGTAAATAAGTGTGTTGTATTCTAATACGAAAAATCTGATAGGCCAGTACTAAACTTGAATAATTTTGTCAGAACACTATTCCGCAATTAGAGACAAAAATTGTAACATGACTGAAAAGTCCGAGTTTTCTTGGGAATAGGCAAAAAGTAGCGTAGCATCGTGGCTGACGACGGAACGAATGGAGAGTGGTTTTATCCAGCAGAGGAATAGTACGGTTTATTTATAGTATAACATATTGTTGTTAGTATAACTGTTATAATAATAACAATAAGTGAAAAAGTGGAGCATGTTCCAACAACGGTAACATTTTCACGCTAAATAATTTATATTACCGACTACGAGCCGTGTGCCGTGAGTGAAGGGATTTCTCATCGGTAGAAATGATGAATGATGAACTTCCATACAAACTTTCATCCCATTTATGGGATTCAAAATCCTTCCTTAATGCTCATCTTCGTTAAATAGCAGTATAGGTTGTGCTTTGTCTATCAGGGAATGTTTTTTAGGGTTCCGTAGTCAACAAGGAACCCTTATTGTTTCGCCATGACTGTTTGTCTGTCCGCGGCTTAGTTCAGAGGCTCTTAGTACTAGGCAGCTGTAATTTGGCATGGATATACTCGTACATAATATTAATAACGCCGAGAAAGTGGTAAAATAAATTCTTGAAAAATCATTTTTTTAAGATACCAAAAAAATAATATCATCCCCACTTTACGTGTCCCCCTACACGTAAAGTAGGGGTGATAATTTTTTTTTCGTGTATCCCATGGTGCAGGATATCGTTGGATAGGCCGTTCAAAAATATTGCTGGTTTGTAAAAACCTTTTTTCGATTCAGGGATCCATTTGCGTAGTATTAAGCTTTAAAAAGCAAATTTTTGCTAGAGTCAAGTGTGCTAAATTTATGTATTTGGATGTGTAAAAAAATTCACAGCAGTAGTATATACATATAACGAAGTTAAAAGGCTTTACAAGTTACCGAGTAATAGTCGACCAACTTACATTTGTAGTTAAGTTTGTTCTTGGGATAAATTCATCCCAACTACGGAAACCTTCATTGTGCGTGATCCGACACGAACTTGGCCGGTATTCATTTTTGTATAAGTAGATTCCTTTTTAAACGATCTTTCAATAGCACGATAACTTCCATTTTATTTTCCATCGTTCGACCTCAATGTCTGTCGTCGTGTCGGTCCATAACATCTACGTTAAAGTTAGAAGACAGCAGTTGGCACTGACGTTAAGTGGACCGTCCCCACAAACTTGCGAGTATGTAGTACAGGGCAATGGCGGCTCTGAGGACATCTCGTAAACTTGCCTTTGTTGTCAGTTAGGTGGACAGCTGGGTACGTATCTGTTGTGGACATGGTATTCATGAGGAGCAATTAAAGCAGTTATTAAATAAAATAGTCAAAGTCAAAGATTTATTTGCAGATAAATATGGTTACAATAGTTCTTAACAATGGTAGTATAATGTAGCTTAACATATTTAATCATGACATAATGACATGCAAATTTTTGGTAGGTATAAAATTAGATCATTTTAATTTAAATTGAAAGTATTCTTTTATACTATAGTATAGTTTTAAAGGCAAATTTTACGCCACATGGATGGTATGTATTGTAAGAATATTATGAATTTTTGATGTCAGTATTATTCCACGGATAAAAGATATCTGACGGAAAAATCAGCCCTATGCGAAATAAAGTTTTATTAAAATTGGCACGAAATATAACCTACTTTAATTTGTGATTAGAATTCTGAGCACAGTTAATCGGCATTTATCTCTATAGTTACATGTTTCAAAAAGGTACTTCAATAGCCCCCGAAGCATTGGTAGTAATTTATACAGCAAATATGTCACAACGGACTACTTTGCACATGATGTTTAGCTAAATGTCTCTTACAAGTACGTCGCAATATGGAATTCAGACAAAAGAACTCGAACAAAGACTTTCCGTCCTATTTTTCTTTTGTTTCTTTTTCTTCTACTTTATTTAATAATGCATAATGTACGGGGCAGATGTAAATTGTTCCCCTACAATAATCGATAGCTATAGGCCTCTTCTCCCCTCTATAAGCTAGTGTACACCTTGGATTTGCATCGTAAGGTCCGTGCTAGCCTTACATTTGAAATTGTAATGTATCTCTTTATTTTGCCTCACTCTACTACAATTTGTTTGTAAGTCGACTGGGGCCATTTAAATAATTATCTCATACTTATGTGCATGCATTTGCAACATTTTCATACAAGTAGTTGATAAAACGATTAGTAACTTAAAAGGAGGGCGAGTCTTTTTCATTTTAACTGTGAAAAGCTCTTTAAAATGATAAATAAGTAGTTAGTTTCACACACGGGTTTCACACGTGCCGTTAGAACCTTTTTGAATAAAAACCTCATTTATCAGCGGCCACAGACAGCCAAGCAATTCCCATTTAAGGTCGTAGCACACATATCAACTCGGAAAGGGATCGTCACCCTATCGCCTTTCGCCTCGCCGTCAAACAGGCGTCAACCTAACGTAATCACGTAACCAAAGCGGACCAGCAGCTCTGATACGTCGACTCGGCTACAGCTAGGCGACGCGGCGCTTACGGCTCGCTGACCGCTGCTGGTTGACCTGGCTGGCACCAGATCAGTTTGAATCCGAACGCGGGAGGGGTGAGAGAGACAAGGGTGGACGAAGAGACGCAAGCGCGGCGATGGAGAGGCGTAAGCGTGGGGACGACGAGCCGTAAGCACGGGGACCGCTGGTTGACCACGCGCCACACCGCAGCTCGTGGGCTTGTCCCGATGCGAATCGTTTACGTTACGATTCCGATTAGTGTGCTTTTCAGTAGGAAATTTCATGCAAAGAATAATAAACGGCTTGGGTTGATACGGTTATGATCCGTTTCCGAGTTGATATGTGTGCTATGACCTTTACACACTATCCATCATAAACCTACGTTTTGGCTGAATAAACTCTATTCACATAGCTTTATCTTATAAGTCAGAATAAATACGTCTCTTCCAATTCAATATTCTTTCAAAGACTTGTGGTCGGATCTGGGGCTCCATTTGAAATTATAATCAGGGAAACGCTTTTTTGCTTGAATAAGCGTCCAGCAGCTTGAAAGTCAACTGGCTCTGATAAATTGGACACGTTACGACGAACCGCAGTCCGGTGCTGCGACTGATTAGTTTAAACCCCATAAATCAGTTTCGAGCGACGTTGGGTGAACTTTTTATTCGAGCGGATTAAGGTTTTGGTTTCCAGCGGATTTGTCCCCAAATCCGTTGTAGAGAGGGCGGTTGGCGCACATCCAAATGGCGTTCGACCATTAACCGCGCCCTAATTTTCTTTTCGACTGAAATTATTTGGACTATGAGAAGTTCGAGAAGTATTATCAAACTCGGTCGTCTATACTCGCAGCCAGTGTGATATTGAGAGTGCGTTTAAACATTTAGTAATTTTCAGTTGAAGTTAGTGTCGCGCCAAAAATGCTTGAATATGCAATGGCGGTAGACACGATAATGTACACAAATATTTGCTACGGAAAGCCGGAAGATGCTAAGGTGAGGAGGCAACACTTAGTGGTTTAACGCGCCCGTTGAGAGATACAGCTCTGTGAATATCGATTTATACCAGGCCTTATTCTTTTTCCTACTGATTTTGTAGGGCACTATATTAGGGGGTACAAAAACTATGTAGATATTCAGTTGAGCCAGAGTGCAAAATCATACACACGTACAGTAACGAGCACCAATATGTATACACTTCGCAAAATTTAAAAGCAATTTTCATGGTGAAAGCAAAAAAATCACGTTTATTGTATGGGAGCCCCTAAAATATTTATTTTATTCTCTTTTTTAGTATTTGTTTTTATAGCGGCAACAGAAATACATCATTTATGAAAATTTCAACTGTCTTACTAACACGGTTCATGAGATACAGCCTGGTGACAGACGTACAGCGGAGTGTTAGTAATAGGGTCCCGAATTACCCTTTGGGTACGGAACCCTAAAAACAAACAAAACGAAATTTGAATTGCGTCCAACTAAATTCTGAATCTTTTAAATAAACTTTTAGAAAGAGATTTTTTTCTTTGACACTTTGCAGCTTGTTCTTGATAAGTAAAACGATCAGACTTTTATCGAGCAGAATTTGCTACTCGAGATCTCGATTTGTTTGCACGATTTCTCGAATGATCTATTTATTTACTCGAAAAGGCCACTGCTGAACAAATCAACGGTGCAATTAAGCGTGATAAGGGATATTGGCATAAGCCTAATGAGGCCGATGGATTGGTGATCGGTGTTTCTATTTACAAACAGTAGGACAATTTCCACGTTCCGCTTGTTGGGATAATCCCATATACTAATGCATGGTTGGAAACGGAAACAGAAAAAATAACATTTCTAATTTTTAACTGGTTCTTTTTAATGGTTATTCTCGGTCGGATCTTTATCGGTTTTTTTTAACCGACTTCCAAAAAGAAGGGGTTCTATGTTCATAGTGTATGTATTTTTTTATCTTTTTAATGTATGTCCGCCGATTTCTCCGTCAATTGTGGACCGATTTTGAAAATATTTTTTTTGTTTGAAAGAGTATACTTTCGAGGTGGTCCCATTTTCAAAAAGTCAGAATCTGATGACGGGATCCCATGAAAATCGAGGGAAATCTTAAATTTTTGAAAATTCTTTTTTCATTTGGTAGAAGAAGTTTGCGCGGTGGTCCTATATAAATTTTATTAACTTTGATTAGGCAATTTTTAACTTCGATAACACGTATTTAATCCACTTTGTCTATCTTGATGATATAATACTTCCTTTTACTTTTGTTTACATAGCAAGAAGTGGAAGACGAATTGGTGTGGGGTCGGTACAATAACTAAAAACTGATATACTAAAACGACTAACAAAACTGAAAAAAATAAAATAAACAACAGACTTTTTTTTTTTTTTTTTTTTTAATCTAAATTTGTTTTGGGGTTTTTATCTAAATAGATATGTCAACCCCATCGTGCCTTTTACCATTGTAACATTAACACTTATAATTAACACAAACTATACTAAACAGTTAAACAATATTATGAAACTCTTTGTGTTATAGATAGAAGTCACCGATTAAGGATTGTTATTAAATGACATAACTTTTTGGCACCTTCTGAAGTTGGTTGGGATAAAATTGATTGTATTAATCCCACGTTAAGCCTATTTAAGTCTAATTCTCTAAAAAGTACCTCCCTCTCGCGCCTGTTGCGGACACAATCCATCAGCAAATGCTGCACGTCCTCAATCTGATTACATTCTCTGCAATTCGGTGAATCAGTTTTTTTCATAAGGAATGCAAACTTCGCTGATGGATAGTGTCCAGAGCGAAGTCTTAAAATTAATTTAACATAATTCCTACTAAGTTGGTCGACATCGAACCAAGGCACACGAGGAGGCTCGCCTTGTATGCTCCTATACCATATACCCTTTTGCTGACTGATTCTATCAAAGTGCTGTTTCCAGGATTTATAACAAATTACTTTATATTTAGATATGTATTCCCAATAATCAGGTAAGTAGTGAAATACTGTACCCTCTACTGCAGCTAATTTAGACAATCGGTCGGCCTCCTCATTACCTCGTAGTCCAATGTGAGCTGGAACCCATTGCAACTTAATTTCTATATTATTCTTAAATAATAAAATAATATTTTCCAGAATATCATATGCTATCGATGCACCTCTGAAACCAGAGGCGCATCGAGCAATATGCTGTAGTGCGCTTTTACTGTCTGAAAGAATAACAACTCTTTTAAAATTCTGATTTCGGCTATAAAAGATCGCTTGATAAATTGCAATGAGTTCCAGTGTCATTATTGATACATTACAGTTTATTTTAAATCCAAGATTAGTTCCTAAGCTTTGATCAAATATTCCTGCACCTAGACCGGAAATACCTTTTGAACCATCTGTAAAAATTTTGTGCCAATTACAATACATATCATTTAATTCACCCAAAACATCGAACACTAATAAATTTGGATTATAATTGGATTTGGGTACCTTTACACATTCTAGATCAATATTAATTACATTTTTAGTCTCAACAGCAGTTGTCCAAGTTTCTAAAGCATACATTTTATGAATATCTGTTGAGAGAACATCTATGTGCTTTACATCAATATATATTTTAACTAATAAGGGTACTTTTTTGTTTTCCCAATATTTGATACTACAAAGGGCACTCAGCTCCGCAACCAAGCTAACTGTCATATTGTTTAACCATGACATTATTTTTAAACAATATTTATAAGCTAAATACTGTCTTCTTACAAATAAAGGGGGAATACACAAATCAGATTCCATTACATGGATTGGGGAACTTCTGATATATCCACCTACAATTCTCAGGGCTTGATTCTGTAACTTATCCAGCTTGGAAACATGAGATTTTGCACTACAATCATACATAAAACACCCATAGTCAATTCGACTTCGAATTAGTGAAATGTATAACCTACGTATATGTTTTGTGTGTATTCCCCATGAGCTACCCGTTAGAACTTTTAATAGATTAAGAAATTTTGAACATTTACTAACTGTTTCATTTATATGTTTGCCCCAACGCAGACTTCTATCCAGCCACATACCTAGGTATTTAATGCAATCTGAGAAAACCAAGGTTTGCTCATTTACCTTTAGGGTAGGAAGTATTCTACGCCTGCCCCTACTGTACACACAAAAGGTAGATTTACTTGAAGATAATTCCAAACCAAGTTCATCCAACACCCTTACAACAGAATTCAACGCATTTTGTACATACACTTCACATACTTTAATATCTTTGTGTTTAACATAGAGAACAAAATCGTCTGCATATTGAGAAACAACTAAATCAAGCGGAAGCTGACACAGTTCGTATGTTATTAAATTAAAAAGTAATGGAGACAAAGGATCTCCTTGAGCCAACCCTTTATTAGTCCACCTACCTGTTAACTCATCACTATTATCAGATTTGATCTTTAAATATCTTTCACTCAAAAATGCCCATATATAAGAACAAAATTTTGATCCAATTTTAAGCTTATCTAGAATACTAACTGCTACGTCAATCGAAACGTTATTATATGCGTTTTGAATATCTAAGAAGCATGCTAATGTAGGGATATTTCTAGAAAATCCAATTTGTATATAAGTGACCAAACGGGCTAATGAATCGAGACATGAATAAGATCTTCTAAAACCAACAGTGCATGGTGATAATATTTTTTTCCTTTCAGCGTACCATTCTAAATGTTTTACTATCATTAAATGAAAAATTTTACATAAACATGAGATTAAAGATATAGGTCTTAATTTAGGATCAGCATTAGCATTGTTAGTTTTAGGGATTGGAATTATTTGAATATGACGCCACTGTTGCGGTACAATACAAAATTTGAAAATATTGTTGTATATATCAAGCAAATAAGATTTAATAACGACAGGTAGATTAAAGATCATAGAATATGATATACAATCTTCGCCCGGAGATGAATCCTTTTTTTTTAGACAATTTTCAAGTTCCTGAATATTGAATTCGCGTTCTAAGACTTCATTGTTGGAAATAAACACAGGTGTTTGGTTTGCAACATAATCAGGTGTTAATGCATACAGTAATTCTTTTTGTTTCTCAATTTTCTTCAATTGTTTCTCAATTCAAAAAAACACTACAAAGTGAAAAATAACTTTAATTTCGGAAGTCGGTGGAAAAAAAATAAAAGACAAATCCAAAGAAACCGACTTCCGAAATTAAGGTAACTTTTCACTTTTTAGTGTTTTTTGGAAGTCGGTTGTTTTTTTTTTTGGAAAAAAGTTTTTTTTTAAATTACTGATTGGGCCTGCTCTTGATCTCAATCTCGCTTGATGGAAAGCGATAGATGAGGTCTTTGATGGACCAAGCGTGACCAGAAGATGCCTGTTCACTTTTGCTTTAAAGGTAGACGGGTTATATGTGGATGGGAATACAGACGCTGGCAGAGAGTTCCACACTTTGGTTGTGCGCATAATAAATGTGGAGGAGAAGCGCTGAGGACGACTGGACGGGATAACAACCAAGTACGCTTGGTACCCTGCAGTACTGCTATTCTCGATCGGATAATTATCGCTTTTTAATTAAGTATACTAAATTGATTATAATCTTATAATCAAAAATGTCTATGAACTATAGAGTGAACTAATAATCCTCGTGGTTTCCAGTGCGGCTTCCAATTTAATTCTAATATACTCGTACTAAGTTTAACTAAAGACAATTACAGTCAACTAAATTGCTCCTAACTGCGTATAGAATTCCCAAGTTTCGCCATAACTTTGATCCAAAGTAAAATTAAGTCTGTTTCGAGGTAGCGATACGATTAAATCATTAGGACAACGTTTTCTTAGAAAAGATTTATTATCGAAGAAGCCGACGGGAACAAAGAACTTTTGTAATATTAATTGTCGTTTGATAAAAGAACGTAACAAAAACTCATTATTTTATTTGAAACCAAACTTGAAAGGGATCGATCCGAACAAAAATAGATTGTTTTGTGTTAAATAAGAGTTTCCATATATACTTTTCTCTTTCCGTAAATAGAATCATGATGAAAGCAACGAAATACTCAGAAATATGTTATTGAAGCGTCCGGTCTATAAGCGGGAAGCATTTCAAATGTTATTAGATGAAAACCCTATAAAAATAGCCGAAGAATTACGTACCAAAATACTTGTATATTTATGCTTTTACCAACAAAATTGTGGAACTTTTTTAGATGTTTGATGTTGTTTTACCTGGAACAAAAATACATTTAATTTAGATATGGTTCGATATTTTTTACATAATATCAAAATACATACCTACATAAAAGAAAATGAAAAGCGTTGTAAACATATTTCATAGTAAAATTAACGAGGTAAGCAGATCATTGCCAGGGTCTTTTTATGGCATTGATTGTGGCAATTTATAGCCGCGACCAGTCAAATGTTCTTCATTTTCATGTAGATGTCGTATGTAAAACTGAATCACACTGCAAAAAAAATCCATTTCTAGTAATAAAGTTTACCAAAAACCAAATAGCTCGAACAAATTCCCAAAAAAGAGCATACCCATATGAATCCGAAGTAAGACCGACCTAGGAATACAAAGCGAAAAAACCGAATAGAATATTTCCAATAGCAGCAGAGATTGTGCGAGTTCATTTATTTTCGAAGCACATATATTATCGGGATGGGCTGTATCTAGGGTAGGACTGTTCCAAGCAGATCTGTATCTAGAGGAAAAAATCAATAAGCAATGTAACCTACCCTGAGGCTAAAGAAAATATTTCAAAGACTCAATGTATTTTTGCTAAACTATTTACCTTATAAATAGTAGCAATTACCATTCGTTACTAGGGAAAAAACCGGCTAATTGCGTGTCGGACCACATACAATGTAGGGTTCCGTAGTTGGTATGTATTTATCCCAAGAACAAACTTAACATTGTAATTGAAAAACAAGTTCTCTCATACGTTCCAACTGCAAATATAAGTTTGTACGCACAATATTGAGAGATTTACCATGTTATTTTAAGTTTTTATAGGTTTTACTGTTATCTCTATGTAAAGAACTATTTACTGTATTTTTTTTAAAGATTTCAGACTTAGTTGTTTTGGACATAAGGGGGGGAATGATAAATTTTCAGGTATTTTCTGAAATAACTTTAAAAGTATATATTTTCAAATTATTAATAAAAAAACTGAAATCCTTACAGTAATTCACTTTCATTTGACATAATTAAATTAATAAATAATATAATTAAAAAATTAATATATTTTTGTTAATTATATTATAATTTATAATTATTTAATTTATTTTTTCATTTCACACGGCACAATTTGTTTATCAAAAGTGATATTCAAAATTAATTTATTTACGTTACACCTTTGGGTCATTGGGTCATAGAAGTTCATACGTGTACCAAATTTCAACTTAATTGGCCCAGCAAATTCGGAGCAAATTGGCTGTGACAGTCGAGACAGACAGACACGCGAGTGATCCTATAAGGGTTCCATTTTTTCCTTTGCAGGTACGGAACCCTAATAAACGTGACCTTATGCTATGAGGAAAGTATCTGTAACGTCTTCTACGAGTAATCACCCATTTGGCTTGGCGTCTGTCTATCCAAGAATGTGTGAAGAGTTTTGGACCACAAGATCATTACTTACAACTATTTCCTCAGAAAATGGACCGTAGTATCATAGGCTATACATAAAACACTTCAATGAAGAATGATGCGGTAATTCATTTTTTAGGCTACTTTGTAACAATCTCGACTAAATATTTGGTCGTCAAAAGCTGAGTGCTTTGTTAACTGCTAAGTGTTTGTTATACTTAACTAAGTGGTGGATGTACTAAAGGACTTAACTTTGTGGTTGTATGAAAGGAGAATTTTAAAATACCTTAGTAAAACAGCCTAACAGACTTTTTATCTTTTCTACCTTCTTTAAAAAAAAAAAAAAAAACTGGACACAGCTCTTTGGCTTCAAAGGTATACATTTTTAAATCGAATTTATACCTTCGAAGCCAAAAAGCTGTCAAGATTTTGAGTAGATTTATGTTCCACCATTTTGAATGTTACTGTAATCTCCATGAATGGCATCCGAAACACTGAATGGGTGCCATTTATAATTATTACTAACTACTGCCAGCGGCTTCATCCGACTGGCTTTAAAAAAAAAGAAAGTAGCCTATTTTTTTTTTTTTTTTTTTTTTTTTTATCTAGGGCATCTCTGAGTGTAACCACTAAGGTTCCGACTCTTTAACCGGGCTATCCTGTGGTTGCCTTAAGCTCCTATCGAAACTTAATGCCTCCAGCCAGGTCGTAAAAAACTACAAACTAAACGACTGCTGCTCGCTAAGGGCACCCCCTGTGGGGTACGAACCTCGGCTTAGGGCAGCTGAGTCGGAGGGAGGGTGGCAAGGGACCGACGGTGGCTGGATAAAATCAGTGTTTTGATTATTATCCTGGGGAGTTTGGATTACATGCTGCTCAGCTAAAACGCGTGCTGGCGCTTCACTTACAGTCAAGGGTCGGGGAGGAAGTCAAGGGTCGGGGAGGAAAGTAGCCTAATTTACTCCTTCTAACATCAGCTATCTGCCAGTGATAATCCCGGCAAAATCGTTCCAGCCGTTTCAGAGCTTAGCCAGAACAAATAGACAGACAGACAAAAAAACAGAAAAACAGGCAAAAATTTAAAAAACTTTTTTTTTTTTGATATAGGTATCGTATATAAGTTCATATGCATTTCGTAAAAAGCTGTTATTTTGAAATTACAAACAGACACTTAAATTTTATTTATTTGTATGTATATGTATAGATGGCAGGCTGCAGGTGAAAATATTATGAAATAATTTCTAATACTTTCTTCTCAGGGATAGTCAGATAGGAAATGTCGACTTCCTCAAGCTTGTTTTTATATTTTTTATATGACGTGTAAAAGTGATTCCGATATCCTATTTACAGAATAAACGATTTCATTTCATTTCATTTCATTAATATATAACCACAGCCTGCCAAACTCAAAGGTCGACTCTCCTATACCTAACCGAAGCTTTTAGCAGTTTAAACTAAAATTAATTTAGAGGTTGCCCTTAGAGGGCACACAAATCGTGGCGGTTAGATTTGCATAATTGTGATCATAGCGGGACATACAAGACTTTACGCTATATTGTTTCTTCCTTGAAATTTATGTTCATTGTAAGGGTTATTACGGCAGTTACCTCAAATTGTATTTTGAACACTTTTTGGTGCCTCGTGTGTTGAACTAGGTACCTAATAGTGACATTTCAGGAAAGTTATTTTAACAAATGGGTGTCACAGTGGTGTATTATTGCTTTAAGAATTTTGAAGCCAGTTGTCTACAGCCGGCAGTCCTGATTAACGGTATATATTACGGTTATTCGGTAACGTAGTTACAGGGTAGGTAATTTTTAATTATAGGTCAAATGAAACCTAAAGAAGCAAAAAGGTATTTTGCTTAGAAAACACCAAGTTATATCTTTACTAGCTGTTCAAATCTACGTCCTAAAGTCTGCTATAAAAATTCTAAGTAAGGGAACGAAACCCACGTTCTGAAATGCAATGCACGTGAAATGCGAAGCTCTATTCCATATTTTTCTCTGAATTTCCATATAAGATAGATGAATTTCAAACCAATTCGTTCGTCCAACCGAAAAGCTTTAGGATATACCTCGTGTTAGCGCGTAATCTTCTTTCATCGCTTCGGGCATTTCAACTCAGAGAACTCGATGAGGTTTCGCTTAAGTGCGCACTTCTGAATATTATGCTAGTTGGAGTAACTCGGCGAAATTGCGTAGTCAACTCATTTCGGTCAGCGCAAACTATGGAACAAAGTGAAATTAAGTTAAGTAGTTAGCGCTAGTGCTGTGTTTAATTTAGTGGTATTATATGAAGCAGAGCCATGACTCCAAGAGTGGCCTAGGCGAGGACGATTGTTTTTTGTTTGTGCAGTTTTCGAAATGTGTCGCATTTCGAGATAGAGGACAGAGGTGTGTATTTGTATTGATAAAAACAAACGGTTGGACTAGCTGTGTGTACATAGAGAATATTGGAGCCGCGGTGACGTCAACACGTTCACGTGCCTGCTGGTATGACACGTTTCGCTCACGGATGTGTTTTTAGAATATGGTCAATATCAGAGGATGAGTAATTATGGTAACTTCTGCGCTTGATTCGTTCGATTCATAGAAGAATTCGGGTTTAATGTTAATTACTTCTACCACTTTTATTCTAGGTGTGCAAAACACTTATCAAGATCATGCCCACATGTTCACTTGAACTGGTAAAATTCACAAGTCACATTCACACTTACCATGTCTATAAATCAACGTCAACCTCCTTAACATCACTTCAATTATCACAAACAATAGCAAACTAGGTCAGCACCCAAAACTAAACTAATCTCATAAAAATGTGGAGTATCAAACTCACTGCGCGAGTCATAAAAGCGAGTTCAGCTGGTTACGCTCCAGGCGTCGGGATTAAATGCTCAGTGTTCGCTAATGCAGATCCGTGGAGAGCGGAGCTCGAGCACTTTTATAACGTAACGAGCACAGCCGGGTTGCTCACGTCTACTTAGCTATAAGAACAATGCTTTTCTAAATCTTTACCTGCGAGTCGCGACTGCCGGCGAGCGCATTACGCTGCACCTTCATAATGCGTTCAAAACTAAGCTTTGATCTTTTTTGCTTGAAATGTAAATTCTCAATGCGCAAGTGGTACTCCACATGCGCATTCGTATTTGCGCATGAGTTTCATAACTATGAAACTCTTTAAACAGTTGATAACATTCGAGTGACCCTAGTGATCATTCTAGAAGTTGACTGTGTAACCCCTAAGAGTGAAACCCATTTGCTCCAAACTGGCCTGGCTGTGTTTTTCACAATTTATACATACCTACTTCAACAATACCAAGAGTCGTAAAATTTTAATTGTTTTCTCTCTACCCCAATTCAAGTAGCAAATAACTCTAAAATAGATTTCGCCAAGTTTTGGTACATCGCATAATTTAACCCTTTAACTTTGGAATATTAGCAATAGGCAAAGGCCCGGCCATTTATTATGTACACGAGTAACTAAGGACAAACCCGAAGTTGGGCAAGCAAGAGGATTCGGATTCAATTTAAAAAGTTTAGAACGAGACTTGTAACTTCGGCGACCCATCCTAAATGTACGCTCGGAACTGCGACGGTCTTACAACAGCAAACATTAAGAAAGCAAGAAGTATCCGTCGAACTGTTGTCTTTAAGCTGTTCCGATAGTTCTGAATTAGAGAGTTTTATCTTTGATCGGAGCTCGCCGCCGAAACAAGGACGAGGTGCAAAATATATGAAGTTCTCTGTTTCGGATCAAAAAGTTTCTTGGGTTCTTCTTAGGCGCACTCAATATTAATGTGATTCGTTCGGAAAGCGAAGATACTCGACGAAATAATAGATAAGCACACGAGTGGGATTCAGCGGGACTGACAAAATTATATAGGTCCTTAGATACAAGACCCTAAAAAAGATACCCTTTTTTCCTTACATATATTGCCTGTCTTGGAGTTTTTTGGCAGATCCTATTATCTTGGAATGGCCTAGCTATCGCTGAGTAATCTAAAACGCGACGTAATCGAATTACTTTGAAAAAGCTGGTGTTGGCACAAATACGGAGTTAGCTGCAGATTTACACTTGACCAGTTGCTTGATGCGATTCTAAGAGGATAAGCACGTTAATAGGCGACGATGGTTGTTGTCACCGAAGTAATTTCCTCTATTGAGATATCTTTACATTTTCCTGTAAATACTACAATACACTCTGCCTGCGTCTGTGTTTCCGAACGCATACAATCCTAATCTATTCAAAGTGAGAGTGAACAGGCTTCTTCTGGGTAAGCTCACTCCATCGTCGACTTTGTCTCTGTTACCTTTGATCTAGGTTAGAGTCAAGAGCAAACCCATCGTAAAATAAAAATAAAATAAGTATGACCAATTGGTCGTGTTTGGTCTCCTACATATTCCCTACCTACGAGTACATGAGCTGGAAGTGTGTCGGAGTGCAGACACACAGACCTTGTAGCTATAATTTTGTAAAATAAGATTTTTACTCTAGTTGTCATCATTATTGTTGTTGGTGGTCATGTGCGATTACGCTTTGGGTGATAACCAGGTCGAAACCAATTTTTTTTTTTTTTTATAAATGGCGACTCAGAGTGTAACCACGAGGGGCTCGGACTCTTTAACCGGACTATCCTGTGATGCCTTAAGCTCCTAACGGATTTTAAGGCCACCAGCCAGGGGCATACTTAAAGCTAAATAGTTTCCGTCTGCTCGCTAAGGGTACCCCCTGCGGGGTACGAACCTCGGCTTAGGGCAGAGTCGGAGGAGGGGGGAGGGTGGCAAGGGACCGTAGGTGGCTGGATAAAATCATTGTTTTGATTATTATCATGGGGAGTTTGGACTAAATGCTGCTCAGCTAAAACGCGTGCTTGCGCTTCGTTTGAAAGCAAGGGTCGGGGAGGATTGATTAGTCGAGGATTTCGCGTTGGGCCTCGGCGGCGAGGTCGGAATGACGATCGTGTATTGTATTGTGTGCTCTTTTACGAACTGTACTAGTAGACCTATGACTCTCCTGGAGGAGAGTGACGAGGTCGTCTGGGTCGGTCAGTGCATGCCGTGGACGGCGGGTCCTGCTAATAGTAGAGGGAGTATAATTGGCGGCCTTTACAACCAGAGGGTTGCGGTGTGTGGCGGCAGAATCAAAGAAGCGCTTTGAAGCGCGTTTTATGAATTGGGCTATGGTAGGGATTTTAAGCTCCAGGTGGAGGTTACTGTTCCGAACGAACCAGGGGGCTCACGTGATTCGAATCGATTTTGGAGGGTCTGTATCTTATGGATGATATAGGGTTTAGCGTGGGCAAAGACTGGACTCGCATAGGTCATGATGGGGCGGATGCAAGCTGTGTAAATGCGCAATTTGCACCTAAGTGACAATTTGCTTTTAACATTTAGGACGGAGTGGAGTCTATAGAGAGCGAAAGCGGCGCGCGAGCGCACCGTCTTTACATGCTTCGCAAAAGAGAGATGACGGTCGAGGGTTACACCTAGGAGAAGCAAGCCAAATGCTTGCTTCTCCCAAGGGCTAGGCTTGCCTAACATGGTGATCTGTCGGTGATCGAAACCTATTATGTGATCCTACTGATATACTGTGATTGTTATCTGCTGTAGTTGCCTTGTGAATAAAATAAATGAGCGTTGGCTGGACGATTTATATGAGCCTGTTTAACGTTTTGAAAGCGAAACTTTTGTAATTTATCGCTAAATGTTGGTATTAAATACGGCCTATTGAAAGAAGTTCGCAATGAAAGGGCAATTAAGGTTATTATGAATGTAAGGTAATGAACGGCCGAGTTAACGTTGTTGGTAAAAGTAATTGCTGGTTTTATATGACAGGTATGCGACTGTTTACTGCTGCTGGTATTAGATAATTTGAGCAAGGATATGTTTGATCACTTTGATGCTTCGCTATTTGAAGCTGATATTTATGGGTTGAAAACATTTTACAAATAGGCTCATAAAGGCACCTTTGAACGTCAAAATTAAAAAAAAATAAAAAATTAAAAAAAACAAATAAAGATTCTAGTTGCCCCTTCTCAAAGGTACATAGTTACGTATGGAGAAGAATGGGCAGGAAAATCCACACTTACTCTTTTAACATGTTAACAATATTTTGTTTACATTTATTATATAATTATATGTGAAGACGATGTACCTAGAATAAATTACTATACCACAATAGGTAAAAAGACTGAAAAGTGATGTAATGACAGATAAATTATTTATGTGACAGATAATTAATTAATATATTATGCTCACATATTTACAAATATTGTAAAAGTAGATGATATTCCTAAAATTCTAACAAATAATATGTCGGTGTGAGTTAAAGTACAACACACATAATAATAGTATCACATAATGTAAAATGAATGTCATAAAAATAATAAATTATACAATTAAATTAGCAACCAGTTTGATTTTGTCTCGACTCTAGATTGTCCTATGGAACAGGACCAGCATGTTTTCAAGCATTCTTATCTTTGATATAAGTCTCTAATTTGTGATATACGATGTGAAAAATTTAAATTCATATTTAAAATACTACGTAAAACGTGTATTTTAAATATAAATTAAAATTTTCTCTCATTTAATTGTAATACAGAGTGTAAGTGAAAGCCCTCTGCAAACTAACAGGGTGCATTCAGCTCCTTATTTTGAATCATATTCACCAGAAATTTGTTTAGGTATTTTTTTTAAAGTTTTTTTCATTTATTATTCCTTTATTTAAATGCAAAATTACATTCTCTATCTGCAATGGATGTTGAAATACTCTAACGAACGACGCGTCAAATCAGCTGTTTACTTTCTGCCTAGCTACAGATTTCATCGAACTCACCGTGCCCCGTAGCGGGGAAGGCTCGCTGCGCTGCCGTTCGCTACGTTCGTTTTGCTATGGCAACGATATATTGCGTGTGAGGTATTAAAACAAATCAGGTTTATTGGATTCCCATAAGGTTCCTGAAATAATTTCATGTACCGGTCATCTCAGTATGATATACTGAATTTACCCCATCAGTCTGCGGAGGGCTGTCCCTTACACCCTGTATATCAGAAGGTATTGATTAGAAAATCATAAATTGGACACTTGGCAGGTGGACTGGCCACTGCACTGACTGACTATTACACGGTAGGTAATTCTGGCCTTGCCCTTTGAGAAAATTATTCGAAGCACGAGTACACGAACATCGGACAGACAATCTGGTCCCACGCATCAGCACTGCTTCATCAAAACTCGTAACTTGTTAGAAATAACAAGTGAGTGTATATTGAACGACCGTCTAATCCTGTCATTCATCCATTGGCGGCTTTGTGTGGAAACAAAGGAACTTTAGCGTCAGCCGGGCCGCCACCGAGCCGCGACGAAACAATGAACGCGGGCTAGATAAAATAAACTTTGACAATTGCTCAACGACGTGAAAAATTAACAAGACCCTTACGTTAACGCTTGTAGTTAAATACTGAAACAATTTATGTGAGGCCTACGTTATTGCCTCCGTGGTTCGTGCGGCGAGAAAAATTGCCGGCATATATTGCCTCATCATCGTCGTGTGTAATGAAAACGCTACCGTACACCTTGTCTAATGACGAAAATCTTTACTATTGTACTTTGTTGAAACTCTAATCGACGTCCTGTAAAAAGACTTGGTATTTATGGAAAGTAGGGACCTAGATCGGGGAAGGTTTCTATCTGCTACCAGATTAAATATTGGATTTAGAAAAAAACCTCGTGCTGTAACCTAATTTAGCAAGTTAGAGTAGGCTCCATTTAGATAAAATATACTTCAGCTTGGATAGATAGTGGCTATAGAAGTGTCTGGAAAAGGCCCGATATTAGTTCACATTATATTAGGGATTTTGATGATTTTCGAGGATTATTTAAGTAGCTCAAGATACTGTCCAATTGTTTCACTATAAGCATACGAGTATCAGTAGCAACTTTCCACTTTTATTCAGGTATAATATTAATAATAAAGCTCAAGTATTCTCTCAATCTTCGATCTGAATCTCAATTTTCAAAACATTTAATTTGACGTCATCAGAAATCTATGCTAAGCTTCGCCGTAAGGTTAGAACGCTAGGCCTCATTATATTCAGTAATTGGATAGGTGATTATAAAAAGAGGTCCTGCTAGAATAAGATTTCTCCCCGTTTGAGAGCAGGCGACGACTAGACTGTGCGCCGCTGGGGCGATGGAGCCGACGGCGCTTAGTTTTGCCGAGAGTTTGAGATTTGACTATTTAATCTACATTTCATTCTAAGATACAGATTTCTAGGAAAATATTATATTGTTAACCTAATAAGCTGTAATTTTTTTGCAAAATACCCATTTGTTTCGGCTTTGAATATACTATTTTCATTCAGCTCGCCATGTTAAAAGTGTTCAAATACATTTTAAACTGAAATATGAAGACTGGGTGTAGCAACAATTAACTCATTGGACAAATTGACACTTGGGAAGAAGACTTTGCTTAATGACTACTGCAGAGGTAGATGTCTAACAAAATTATTGATAGGAAATCCTAAAAGTGCCACTGGCAGAGCAACTGGCAGAGGAGCAGACGATCATTGGAAAGGTTACTAGGAAATTCTGGATGCAGTTGGCACAAAGCAGGTAATCATGAACCAAAAGAGAGTGCATGGCTGTCAGAAGACTGTCAGTAATGATAGGTCTATAATCTAGGATTCTGCAACAAAATGAACAGATTTTCATAAATCTGTTCGTAGCTATTATCCAACATATCACAGTATACGAGTATTAGGTACAATTATTTTCCGCTAACACTTTATCGCTGATAAAATCATTAAACTCCAAGTAAATCATGTAACATACTCGTTATTAAATCAAACGTCCATCTCGATATGAGGTGATGAAGCGTTATTATTGCATCTATAATAATTCTATATATAGCTAAGTTATCCAAGTTACAATCACGTTGCCTTACACAGCGCTAAGCCGATCAGGCTTCGATACCAAGGCGCGAAGCCGGTCAACTGTACCCTCTACTTACGGGTATATTTCCGTATAGTCTTTCCTTCGCCTTGCACTGACGGGTTAAGGTTGCCTATGAATTATTGATTTCAAGGGCTCTTCGATTACTAATAGACGCAGTTAAAGGTCGAACTAACAGTACGATAAAACGTCAATTAAAGTTTTATCGTATTGGTAGCCGAATTTTTTTTCTAGCACTAATGTTATAAGGTTTGATTTTGTTAAGGAACACGCCGATTTAATAGAACATTAATATGACTCGTTATCGTATGAGAGAGCCCTGGCACTCATACCACAAGTTTGATTTTAGCTTGGGTGCCGGAGGTAATAATTAGTGATTTATGCAATTTTCAAAAAACAATATTTTCATATAGGACCTTATCACCTTTGTGTAAATTGTAAAGGAAATAAAGTTTATTCTATTCTATTCCATCTACCAACGTTAATGTAAAAAGTTATTTCGCTTATTTAAAACAAAAAAAATAAATTTAAGGTTTAAAGCGAGCTTTAGGTGCCGTAAGAAAGAAAATATACTTAGAAGTAGGTACATAAAAATAAGGAATATCACAGCACAATAATTTAAATCTATAATCTAAATGTAATAAATTATATTACTTAGTTAATCTTGCATGGTGTGCAAACATGAATGGTGTGATGGTGGAAGAATGATGGAATATTCACCTTTCTTCCCTGGGGAGGTGCAGTTGCCCTTGTTAGAGGGAGACTTGGTCTCGGCAGCCGCCATCTTCTCTTTTTCGGAAGCCATGCTAAGCGCAGTACACACTAGACGTCCGAATTTATAACACGGGCACTCCGCTGCTCATACCTGTCTTTACCGTAAAGCGTACGATTTAAATCGGGCTGCGTACGTCCGCACCCAAGGACCACAGATATGACTATTACCGATAATGAACGATGAGTGATTTCTAATGACTAAAATTGGCAAACAGCCATCCAAATATTTACTTTAACGCATAAAAATAAAAAAATCGACCGCTAGTCACCTACTATGATATTTACTTAAATTGATAGACCGTACTGCCGTACTGGGAATTTTCCTAGTATTTGTGAAGTAGTTGTCAAGTTTAACTTTTAAGTATTGAGTTGTACGTGATGGGTTAATTGGTGAGAGATCACGTTGCGTCCGCGCCGTGACTCGTCTAGCCTGTTGATACTGAGCTTGGTACTGGAACTGCCATAGTTAATCACAATACTAGATTAGTTTAACCGCGCTAATCGCACATTCAATATGTTCCTACTCATTAACAAGTTGGAAAAAGGTCAAAGTACTTATATACTGACAAGGTATGTGTTGTCAAAGGTATTTAAAATGTAGCACAGTCGTGTTTTTAATTGAATGTGTCAATATATATGACAACTAGATTTTTCAGGCATGTGACCAGCTTTTACAACTTGTCAAATAAGTTACAGGACTTATAGGTTAAATTATCTGTTTTATTGGACATAAGTTGCTTTAATTTTTGCTTATTTACAAGCAACTGGTACAGTTTTAACCATTTCATATGTAACAAAAGTTATTCCGACGGCTAATTTTACCTCTACAAAATGGTTATAAATTGTGTGTTAGTTGATCACAAGTGAATTCAAAGCTTAGAAAAAATACTGCATGTGTGTCGCGTGGGCCATGTGTGTATTCGTTTTTATAATGTCGAATTATTTCAAATGACTGTTAAAATGCAACACTATTGAAAGTGAAAATGGAAAAGTGTTATTAATCTAAGGACAGTTGACACTAGGTGTTATTTGCGTGGTGAAATGACATTCATCCACATAATACAGCCGATGGTTGTATAGTACAAAGAAATTGAAAAACATGAATGATTTTTGCTGAAAACAATTTGCTAATGGCTGAATATGGAAACTATCTGTAAGTATGAGGAATATCCTGAAGTGATAAATTTATTTTAATCTAATTCTTTTCATAGCGGTAAGTGCCTTATATTAATGGCACTAACGAAGGACGGAACATTCAAAAGTTCTATTTGTAACCGCTTAATTCGCCTGTTAGTGAAAGAGCTTTTTATTTCATTCCTTTTTCGACTCTATCACTGCCGACTTTAAGCCGGAATTTCAATGAACAGGTATGAAAACTACGGCGTGACAGAACGGCTCGTTCTCGTAGACTGCAGGCTATGTGTGTAGCAGAGCTCGTAGCTAAAATATTCACTCGCATAGAAGGAACGTATTGAGATAAATTTCTCTTATATTTTATTAATATGCAACCTATACAATTCAGCGACTTCGCAACACAATAAACCGCGGTACAGCGCTCCGTTCTGTGACACATTCATAACAAGTGGAAACCTTCGCGGATGTCACGACGGTTCTGACGAGGGCCACTGACACACATAACCTGTCAATACGCACGAAATCTCAAACGTTACGTAAGCCACGATTATAACCTGCAACACTGGCGATTACTGTTATTGTTGTGGGCGCGGGATGAGATGCAGGGTATGTGGACCTTGGGCGTGCGGCTGGCGGCGCGGCGGGCGCGCGGCTTGCGGGCGTCGTGCGGAACGCGTGGAGGTCGCGTGCGGCGCGCGTTCGGGACGCGCGCGTCGGGTCCCGGCTCGCCGGAGGCTGCGGCCCGGGCGGGATCGATGCGGGCGGCGGGCGGCGGCGGAGTGCAGCAGCTGGGAGGCTGCGCCGCGCCCCGCCCCCCCGGACACCCGCGCCTCCGCGCCCTCGCACCCCCGCGCCCCCTGCGCCGCGCACGCGCCCCCCAGCTCGCGCCGCCGCCGACCCGCCGACCCGCCGACCCGACGCCGCACACCACGTTTCAATTCCCTCTTCATCCCCGACTGATTTACGATACGTTCCATCTTATAATGATATTTTTTCATATCGGTCTGCCAATTGTAGCCTATGATAAATTTTAACGTTGGAAACGTTTATTAGGCTCTGGCGGATTCGGATGTACCTAATCAATGTTTTTGGGCACTTATATGAAGGCACTCCTGGTAGAGCTGCCAACTGTGAAGGCCTGTGTAATAAAAACTCGAACGTGGTCATGTTCTGGATGCTAGTATAAAATTTTCCGATAATTTTCGTTATTTATGAAATTAATTTCTTCAGAAGCAGGTATCAGAACACTATGAAAGCTGCAATTGGTTCGCAACACATTTTCGAGTATGTCGGTGGCTGTTCCAATTTTTGAATATCGCGAATCTCCAAAGAAATATATGTACTATATGCCACGCTGAATAGAAAAAGCTTATCATTACTTAAATAATATTTGTACATAAAATCTAAGGCGAAACTCCAAGGTGTATTTTTGCTGTCAACAAGACAGCTATTTTTGTAAAATTCCGAGATCAGCCTCTGCGATTAAGCTCGGCGCGATGGCTTTCTGTCCGCCTACTGTGTTGTTTGTCAGCTTAGAAAGAAAACATTTTCATTACGAGCCCTAGTCTCGAGCCTACGACCCGTAGGTACTGTAGCTCCAAGAGTGGACGAACACGACGCTGCTGACTTCTGATCTCGATAGCAGCGTGTCTTATCGCCTTTAATGGAGGGTCCCACTTCAGTCCCTCGGCGACGGCCGCCCCAAATGTCGGTCGACAGGTTGTTTTGTTAAGGTAGGTTCAATTATACAACGTATATATACCATACCTGTAACGACGAACCCTCTGTATGTTCTAGTGGAGTAATTATTTTAATGAAGGCTCTCTAGGTATCTCCATGTGATGTCTGGTACTCGTATTATCCGTATAAATTACCCTCTCAACTACAGTAGCACTATTTATTATTCTTAGTAAAACAACCTTTATCGCTTAGGCCCAGTTGATCTTTTAGGGTCAATGGGTATGAATATATACTTAGTTAGAACCTCTAAAGATGGTCATCAGCAAGGGTTAAGCGAGCCGCCTCTGTAGTTATTTATTAGACAAGACATATCATCTGTTTTTTCGGACTGTTGATTTCTGTTATCCTAAATTCAACTGAGACAGTAAAGGATGAACTACAGTCTGCAATGCTACTTTATCAAACGAATACTATTGTCGTAATATCAGGAAGATATACAGTACTCTTAATGGGTAGTTCGAGCCAATTTCCGTTTCGCTTTCATTACACGCAAGTAAAATAAAACAGGCAGTATACAACCGTTTAAAAATAAACAGGACGTAATGAGATCGTTTTTGCGACGAGTTTTCGATAATGCGTTCGATCATTTGCAACATCCCTTTGTTCGTTCGACTTAGGATAGATTGTTTTATCTGCTGATACAACGTTTTAAATTAAAAGTTTGCTTTGTTCTGTGTTTACATTAATTTAACTAAAATTAGATTTAAGACGTAATGTGTAATGAGGTAGACAGCCATTGTCATCATGCAGAAGCCCGATACTGTTTAGTTAGTGACTTTAGCTATTCCACAAGAGGCAGGTTCTGTTATCCACATTTTTGCAAGTTTTTAAGTTGAAACCTCTTGTTGAAATCCAAAGTTCTGGATGCTATGATAAAGTACGTCTCCAGTATAAATCTAATTGTAGTAAATCACGAGCGGATCTGTCGTTGAAAGTTCGTGGCACGTCCGCGGTTCAACTTCTCGGTTTGATTTACAGAAACAGCTCATTTGGAACTAACGATACTTTTCAAAGTAATTGTACCGACAGAATTTTAGATACATGTTTAAGTTTTTTGTTTAAAACTGGGTATTGCTCTAATCCTTTGTTGGGTAAAAAAGTATGCTGTTATCTCAAGGAATTTACATGTGATTGAGTAACAAACATCTAAATAATGTTTATACATGCAATGTTGGTTACATGTTTGTACGTGTTGGTTACACATTTTTAACATGTAAACTATTATTTAAAACATTCGTTTGGACAATAAGTATGTTATTGTTGTAATCTTCCCAACACATTAATGTAGATAGGTAGTAGGATTTTATACCGAGATTTTAATTAAAAGTAATATCCAGCTTAACGTTGCTAATAGAATTGAATGAGAGATTTTTGGCAAAGTCTATAGACTTTTACTCAAAGCCTACGGTTAGCGTGAAGGCTGTATTGTAGCTACTGAAGCGTTGATGCCGATGAAGGGAAGTGTAATAAAAATGAAATGTTGTGTAGGTAATGCCGTGGGCAGAATTAAGCGAAATTATAATGAATAAAGTTCGTTTTACCTAGCGTTATGCTGTTTACTCATTCGTAAAATGTTCATAAAACACTTAAAGTGAAAGACTGCCTGTTAATTAAATCTTAAGTATTAGTTAATAAATTGGTCTGGTCGGCAAGTAATTTAAACCATTATTGCTGTGAGAACAATTCCCCGGTGTCACCATTTATTGAGCAACCAACCCTAATAAATGGTCACACATTTACTTCGCGAGATTTTAATGCGGTATGTTCCGACAGAGACTGCGCTTTTCAGTTTTTTGAATCCATGGGAAACATATATAAAACCGGCCAAGTGCGTATCGGGCCACGCACAATGAAGGGTTCCGTAGATGGGATGAATTGATCCCAAGAACAAACTTAATATTGTAGTCGAAATTCGCTGAGTTTGTCTTGATAAAATGATTGAAATAATTACTTTATTTAAATACCTACCAAATGCGCGAGACGGCTTTGAAATCTGATCGTAGCCCGTTAGATGATGAACATTGTCCAACAAAAGCAGTTCTGGAACTAAAGTTAAATCGACACTGACTGTTTCCCTCCCGTTGGTCGGTTATGATGTAATGAAAACAGCTCGATGCATGTCAAAAGAAGTTCAATGCCCGTCGTTGGATTCGTCAGTTCAGTTCGACTCGATCATAGCGCCGGTTTGGTTTCACCTCTTCTGATGATACCTAGATAACAACGTGGAGTCCGTAAGTGGTTTCTTATGATTTTTATGTCACATAAGGCGCAAACCGTTTGGTCAAAACCAAACGCTTTGAAGTGGTCGACTATTCTTTAGGTCCTTTTCTTTAATTTCATCAAAGTTCGACCAGGGAGTACATGGTAGTATCTGCCCTTGCTTGGCAAATGAACCGTCCATCAATTCTGGACTAAAACGAAAATTAATAACATATCCGAGTTCATTACAAAAAGAATGGAATAAAAGTATCGCGAGTCACGACAGATTTATTTCACTTGGCACCATGTATCATTTCAGCAACAGACCACAAAGCGAGAGAATATTTTACGCAACAAAAGTTGGATGTTTGTCCACTAAGAAGTATTCGGGACGGCGCAAATCACGAAAGCTTTGCGTCCCTCACGTCCGCACCGTTGAATGTAAAGGCTCAACGTTTTAATTTTTTTTGGCGTTCGTAGTGTGAAAACATTTTTAGTTATGGACTTGTAATACACGGCGTGTATTTGCACCAATACTTTCATTAGGGACTTAATTCTGGCCATACCACTTCATCTGTGTAGTGATGTATCCACAGCGCAGTGAGTTCTGGCGTAGCCAAGGGCCAAAGGGCTAATGTCACCCAACAACACCAACTATGACCTGCAATGTAACTGTGTTTGTGTGCAGGTCTTTTATTACGTATAGGTTATAAATCTCGAATGTAAATGCAATTTATTTAGGTAGTTTCAGTTATGTAGTAGTCAATATTTACCGAAATGTTCACGCCTGAGTGAAAATATTAAAAACGATAGAAGTCGCCGTTTTCAGAGACCAAGTTTTCAGTTTGACTCGTTTTGTTCGGCTAACCACGTTTATTGGTTTTTAGATTTGACATCGAACTAAAAAGAAAAGCGAAAAGACTTGAAGAGGAATTACTTCGAAAGAGTTATGTAACGTGCCTTCCGGGCAAGAAAATGTTGACTCGAATTTTTATCTCTCGGACTTTTAACTTATCTTAACCGAAGTTAAAAGTTCTCATTCCTGTTTTAGTTAAAGTGTTCTTCTACTTGCTTTTTTTTGCTTTTGCTGAGTACTTATTTATGTACAGTTCTCAACTATAGTAGGTAAATTGCAAGTTTCTGGGCTGTAGGTAGTTTCTTAACTAATAAATAGACAGAAATATCTATGGAACTAGTCTGTGTTGTCCTATTGCAGGGCAAAAGCTTAGTCAAAGACAGAAATAATAATATTTTATGTATAATATTTTTATTTTATGTGAATATAATAACCATGTGCTTTATTAGCCGCACTGTTAGTCATTGTTTAACGATACGTACCGTCGAGAAATCTAAACCTTATACATTACATTAGAAGATAACTATCACAAAACTTTTATTTCAAAAGACCCAAAATATCATCCACAAATACAATCCTCCTATAAAATCCTTATACGGTCAGAACCTAACCAATTTAGGTTCCATTCCGATTTTCTGAAACCTTTTGACATGATGACTCGAGGCAGGGTTTTAGTCGATGCCTGGGGAATTATCGCGTAAAGGCGAGGGTCGAATCGAATCCGGTTCGTCACGTGACGTCACGCTTCCGTGTTCTATGTCGTGTCGCGAACAGGTATTGGTATTTTATTGGAGGCGATGAGTCGATAGCGCGGGTTGATTCCACTAGATTCTGAATTAGGGTTTGCGATTTGAGTACGGATGTTTTATGAGCTTGTAAGTATGTAAAGTGTGTTAGCTTGAGAAATTATGTTTTTTAGATAAACCGGATGAGCGTTCCTTTAACTTGAATAATGAAAGTTGCCGATGGATTTTTTTTTGCATTCATATTTAAATGTTAAAAATAATCACGGCAAAAAACTCCATGAAAAGCCCTTTTAGTGCGGTACTAAGTAAGGTACTTAGATTAAAAATACAAATCTGGAGATTAAAATTAAGATTATTCCTAAGGTTATGACCGGAATTTTTGATAGCCGAAAGGAAAACGATTTAATTTAGGATTAAAATTTCGAGTTCCACGTTGAATTGATAATGAAAGAGAAACATTGGGACACCAGATGTTTTTAGATTCGTCGAAATTCTAAGACGCAATTGAAGTGCACTTTGATTCAAATAAGGTTTATTGAAATGTCGGTTATTGCTGTTTAACATAAAAGTAACCGTTTGTTGTAGCCCCGAAAAGGTACTTTGACACAAATCAATCCTCCCATATCATCCTACAATTACGACTTCGAATAAATTGCTCACATAAACCGCTAACATAAAGTCATTTATCAAAATGGAATAAGACGGCGTGAAAAAATACGGTTCCGGTGGGGTTAGGACCGCCATTGAAACTGCTCGGTCCCACAATGGCTGGCGTCGTTTACTTAGGCACGGGAGCTGCTATTCCTGAATTTTTAATAGTCGTTTTGTTCCAGATCAACGGGAAAGACAAAGAAAGAATAATAGAGAAATAAACGACGGGAATACGAATCATAAATATTAATGTTTGCAATTTACAATCGGATACTGACGGTGTTTCGTAATCTGTTTTATTTTAATTTAATCATACTGATAATATTTGGCTTATTTCGGCTGGTTTTCTTTCGTCTTTTCTCTTTTCTAGCGAGTTTCTAGACTGTTAAATCTTACTGCCTGGGAAACACCTAGCATCATTACCGAGTTGATTTATAGTAGACCAACGCGGACAGAAGATTCAGTGGTGAAGATATTATTTCTTATTATTTAGAGTAATTAGTTCTGTTACATATTTACTGGCGGGCAGGTGGCAAGAAATCTGATAAGAAAGAAAATATATCGCCTTTGTTTTGCAGAAATAGAAATTTAGTTTTTCAGGAAGTTTTCAGAAAATCACAGTGCATTGATAATTCCTTTTTGTTATTTTTTTAACATTCTTTAAGCTAATAAATAACTAATGTCGTTTCACTAACATTACATATGTGTAGTTTTTCAAACAATGTTGTCCGCAGAACTAGAATGGGGAAAGCAAAAGTCAGAATGTGATTTCCAGTGACCCATTTCGCAGTATGGTCGGTCATAAAAAAGAAATAGGATTAAAATTGGTTTGCTTTCATCGTCACTCCACTAACTCAAACTAAGTTAGAATAACGATTCCGACTGCCGAGACTGATATGAAAAGACGATAATTTTTTTAAATTTTGGTTGGTTGCTTCTAGCTTTTATCATAGTAAAACCTAGAAGCAGCCAACCAAAATTTACTATACTATTATATTTTTTAAATATCTATATAAAAGTAGGGTATTTCATTAATTTTGACTGCTTTACATTAGTGTCGATAGAATTATTCTCTACTAGCTTTTGCCCGCGGCTTCGCCCGTGTGGATGTTGGTTCTCGCGTAAAAAAGTAGCTTATGTCCTTCTTCATATCCCAGGCCTCTCTGCCAAATTTCATAACGATCGGTTCAGCGGTTTAGGCGTGAAAACGTAACATACAGACAGACAGACAGAGCTACTTTCGCATTTATAATATTATATATAGTATAGTATAGTATGGATACATACGCAAAATACTTGCTTGGATGCGGAGATGCGCACACCAGCCCGATAAACAATAATTCTCTATGCCAATGAAGAAATTTAAATGAAGATTGTTGTCGACTTTTATTAATACTTTTATTAACTACTTTTATTAATTCATAAGATTTTAATTCATCAGACTTTCATACAAAACTCTAAATAAATGTAATTAGTGTTGTATTAAAAAAACTAAAATATGGTGTCGGAAAATTCCTCCGCATCGCTGTCGACTGGTAATGTACCTAAGAGACTAGCGGCATTGCCACGTTGTATGGCAATGCTTAGCCTCTGGCCAAGGTGAAAGCCAGCCCTTGGGTCACGGGAACTGTCAACCAGCCGTTTGTAGATTTCGTTAAACAAACCATGAGCACTCGGACCCCACAGCCCGAGGGTTTCAACCCCAAACGGCTCGTAAATATAATTAACAATAAGGTATTATACTTACGCCGCTTGAGGTTTTTCGCAGCCGCAGCAGCAGCGCTAGCATATCATGCCGAGCCAGGAAGATGGGATGGCTCAAGAGTATCGACACTAGTTGCGTCCCCACCTTCCAATGAAATAGAGACATGCCGTCCGTTCTCTTGCCATCGTCGCGTGCCAAGCCATTGGGTTCTAATACAGCTGGAACGCCGGTGACAAGTGCTCGTCGGATGGTGTCATTAACCCTTCATATGCCGAACGTAGATCTACGCGTGACACAAAAGGTTTTTAATTATGTCTGTTATTGTGGCATACGAGAGGTTAATGTTCGTTTGCTGCGCTAAGCGACCCGCACTTAGGCTGCAAGACAGGCCGTAGTGTCCAAGGATGTTGACAAATTCGCCACAGTGACAGCGATGAGGAGAACAACAAGGAGCGCCTAGTCGCAGGGAAGCAGCGAGGCGGATAGTAGTGTCGTCGAACAAAGTGCCCGTGTTCGACGATGGTAGTGCATGAAGTCACAGACCCGACTCCCACTCCACCCACAGCCAGCAGGCGCGCACGCTCCGCAGTAGTAGCAGACGAGCAGCGGCGGCCTTACCCATTGCGAGGCTCCGGGCGGCAGGTCTTTGCGAGGCCCTTTATCCTTCGTGAAAAGTATGTGATGCGATAGTAGGTCTGGTTGTTTGGTTTAGGTATTTGTCATGTTTGACGAGAAATGTTAAAGTTATAACAAATAAATAAAATTTGAGTTTTAAAATATTTTACATTGAAAGATTTACAAAATTTTCAAATACAGAGATGATAAATTTTAAAATTGATGGTTGCGGCTTTTCCTAAGACTACTAAAATCTTTAATTAAAGCACACTAATCCAACGAATGAGCGAACGTCATTTTCGATTTAAAGAATAGCAATGGCTGAAAACCGATCTTGTGTCATCGAATTTTAAGCCTCGAAAAATTCCTTTCAGCAGACGCAACTGTAACAGGTGTGGTGGTAATAATTCTCAGGACTATTTCGATAGTGGGGTAAACATAAATTATTTTTTTTACAAGAGTTGACGTACGAAATGATACCCGGGGATTCCCCGAGCGATAGAGGAGCAGAACATGTCCCGACTCCCGAGCTGACCCGAGTGCTATGCGATTAAAAAACCGATCTTCAAATGTTTCGAGGCGAGATGTTCAAATACTACATAATGAATTTTCCAATTATGTTTTAAATTAATGAATTAGTTAACTAACTTTATTTTAATTTACCGTTATGTTATGTACCTTAATAAATAATTAGGGATCAAAATCAAAAGTTTTAAATAAAAATAAATAAATATAGTTATAAAAATCTATATTTTTTTAAATTTGCTTGGGTTGTTGCGCGAGGCCCCTGCAAGAGCGAGGCCCCGGGCGATTGCCCTGTTCGCCACCTGATAAGGCTGCAGATGAGTCAAGTAAATTTTACTGTACTATTCTTCAGAGCGGCTTATCCCACTGTCTCTGAGAAGATGTATTGTCGGGTGGATCTGAATTCGGGCAAGCGAGTCTCCAGGCATCCAAAGCTTCGGAAGCACATATGCCTGTACACATCTAAATCTTCTATTTTTCGCACGAATTATTGATTCAGATCTCTCTGGTAAAAAAAAAATTCACGAAAGAATAAACGAAACAAACGTAACATAAATGAAGAAAAAAGCGAATAACAGAAGGATAAAGTATTCAGAATTACGGATGTTATTGACTTTTATGATTTCCTCGAGAGGTACGTAAATAATGGATACAAATTACATTATCTGTGGCGAATTACAGAAATAATAATGTCACATTACGCAACCGTTGATTGAGGAAAATTATTGGAAGATTGTCTGTTGACGTCTTTAGATCAGGAGACTGCTGACAGATTTGATTGATTGAATTGATACAAGATTACTTCTGTTTTTTCGGATGTATGTTGTATTTTTAATGTACAGTCAGCGTCACAATATGGTTACCCCCCTTGAAAGCAAATTTTAATACACTGTACACTAGCGCACTGTACTGCTTGCGGCTTCGCCCGCGTGCCTGTTTTTAAAATAAAAGCCTAAGTTACTGCTTATAAAATCAATTATCTGCTAGTGAAAGTTTTGTCAAAATCGGGTCAGTCGTTTCGGAGATTAGCCAGAACAAAAGACTAAAAGACAAAAAAAAAAAAAAACATTTTTGTGTTGTAAGTATACATATACTTTCATTCAAATGCATTTAGTAAAAAGCTGTTAATTTGACATTACAAACATACACTTAAATTTTGTTTATTGTATAGATTATTAACCGACGAAAAAAAGGAGAAGGTTCTCAAATAATTATTTTTAAATGTATTGTAAAAAAAAAAAAACTGTGAAACCCTTGGCATCTCCTGAAGTCTTTCCTATAACTAGAAAAATGTGGGTTTAAATCTAAAATAAGTGAGATTTTGTGTGAAGTCTACAACGGGCTGTGGTTGTGACAGACATGGCATTTACAAAATGTTAAATAATCCCATAGGTCCCAGTGTAGTCTATGGGGTCTCCTGGGGTACTGCTATCTTAATTAAATGTTCCCACCTAATCAGATTGTGAGCTTACCTACAGATTAATAGTTAAAGTTCACGACAAAGTGTTATGTGACAAGCAGAATTTCAAGCGGTAGAAACGTAGACATATTGCTCTTGTTTTAAAATTGCTGCTTAAATTAAGACTAGCGGCCTTAAAGGTATCATTAAAGGGAATAAGAGATTGTATCAGCTGAGTGAATGAGCACGGCAAAGTTCAACTGTGAAATTTTGGGGCTCCTAAATCGTACGCTACGCGGAAATCAGAACCGGGTATGTTGTGGGTGCGACTGGTGGAGAGTGGCTTTGAAATTTGGGCTTATGGGAACTATTCAGTAAAAGATTAGCGAAGCTAAGCGATGCTGACAGTCGTCAGCTTTTTGCATTGTCTTCTGACGGTCAAAAAACGACAGTCGCTCTATGTATTACGAGTACTAAGAAATAATGTCACGAGCTATGGATCTGATAATGTGTTATATTACCTATATCATCTATAAGTAATTTTTTTTTTAAAATTTGCCCCACACTATGTATTTCTCCTGTATTGTGGCTGCGTTTACACACATATACAAACAGCCAGACCCGGTACCATTTTTTTAATTATTTAAATGTAAATATTATTATTATTTTTAATTATTTTTATTGTTTGGTTTATTTTTAATTTTATTATAAATTAAAGTTGTGTGATCAACAACGCCACATGCGAACTACGCATCAAAGATCTGACGTCATAAATCCTGCATCGCGCTATCAGAGTTTACCGCGCGACTAGCATGTATACAACATCCCGACATCAACCATCGGGTAGTTGCCCACCAGACACGACACCCGTCTGGTCGGAGGATCCTCGCTTTACTATAGAGTATGAGTGAACTTTACACCCTGTTCCTCATACCTCTATAGTCGCTTTTCGTGTCCCTCTATGTGACCGCGGTATTCTTCTAAACTTCGCAACGGATTTTTATGTGGGCACCATAATTTAGAGAATTTTATTCCGGAAGATTTGTGTGAATTATGCATTAATAATAATACCAGCCTATAACTGCCCCACTGCTGGGCAAAGGCCTCTTCTCGTACAGAGAAGGAACGAGCATTGATCATCACGCTTGCTCAAGACGGGTTGGCGATTTCAGACTTATATTAACTATAAGTCCAGGTTCCCTCATGATGTTTTTCCTTCACCGATGTTAGTAATGTCCAAGATAAACTCTGAAAGTACATATGAATTGAAAAAGTCACATTGGTACTTGCTCGGATTTGAACCCACAACCTCATGCATGAGAGGCGAGGCTTTAACCAAACGGGCCATCACGACAATTAATATTAAATAAAAATAATAATAAAAAAATCTCGATGTTTTGCCAAGTGGTAAAAGCCGTGCGAAGCTGTGTGTGGGCGCTATATGTATGTCACAATTCATCAATAAACTAATACAATCTATAATTATTATTTCCTGACCGTCAATGATTATTATTTCTTCAGTAAACCGATGGTATTCACGGCCGCTAAGCAGATTAGCGACGTAAACACGTAACCCTCGCGTGACGACCACGTGACTCTCAATAGAATTAACTTCGCAGTGACAGGTTAAGTCGCTTACCTTTACGCCCAATTTGTTTGTCCACTTACAGTTCATGTGGGAGTTGAGTTGACGGAATTAATCTCTTGTTACCTAATGTTGTTCATTCATATAGTCACGCGTAATCATTTTTTTTAAGTGAAAACATCTTTAGGCGCGTTGAGCACTTTTTGGTAGGGGAAAAATTTATGGGTTCGCGATCGTCACCGAACGCTTTCCATGAGCTATATGTATACTGTGTATATATGTGTACTTTTTGGGTGAACAAAATTCATGGAACTCGCGTCATCGTCACCGAACGCTTTCCATGAGCTATAATTATAAAATAACAGTTATTCCAAAGTTTTGTGTTTTCACTTCTGTCGGCAGTCCTTATCTGCCTTCAGACTGACTTAAAATACTTACTGTTGACTTTTGACTGTATTCTTGTTTTTAACAAAGCAATTCTTTGGCGCCCACGGCGACTTTTGTAGTGATGCAGTAGCGATGCTGTCGCGCATCCGCATCGATACAGTCACGAAGCGGTCGCTAGCCGTGTGCCCTCGCCCACGGGTCCAGATTCAGTCGCGATGCAAACGCGATGCTGTCGCGCTTCTGTCGCGATGCAAACGCGATTCAGTAACGGCACAAAAATGCCACAGTTGCACTGATGCTCGGTTCTTCACTCATGCGCCACCCTCCCTCCGTTCTCTCCCCGATGTGGTCCGACACGGTCGCGCGTTTGCATCGATACAGTCGCGATGCTGTAGCGCGTTAGTAGCGCGTTGGCATCGCTTCTGTAGCGCGTTGCAAATGCGACTAACACGCGTTAGTAGCGATGCTGTTGCGCGTTTACGAAGCGCGTGACAGCATCGCTACAAAAAGTCGCCGTGGGCGAGGGGCCTTTGCTTTGTAATATTGATCTCAGTAATCTATCTATGGAAAACTGGTGGATGCCAAGCTTCACAGCTTGGCTCGTCGCCGCAAGGTTGCCTGCTTTTCGGTCTTTTGCAGATTGTACTTCGGCGAGTGTGCCCATGAACTCCACGACCTCATTCCACTGGCCCCCTTCTACCATCAGACATCTAGACGCACTGCAAGTTACCACCCCTACGAGTACCTAGTTGATATTCCACCAACTCGCACTAAGCGTTTTCATACGTCTTTTATAATGCGCACAGCAACGGAGTGGAACTCTCTGCCTGCGTCTGTGTTTCCGAACGCATACAACCCTAATCTACTCAAAGTGAGAGTGAACAGGCTTCTTCTGGGTAAGCTCACTCCATCGTCGACTTTGTCTCTGTCACCTAGACTTAGACTAAACAGCAAACCAATAGTAAAAAAAAAAAAAACATACAAATAAATGATATTGATAGCATAATTAGCGTATAATGTTCCGCCTGTCTCAATAAGAGGGGTAGGCTCCCACGCGGGTCCAGTGCGGGTTGGTAGATGTCCAATGTCTGTTTTTGCTACAAACTCAAAGTCAACTGTTTGCTTACCGAGTGTGTACCGAATTCGAGGTGCGTAGGTATGACTCGCGTTCCGGACGTTTGTATGAAGTACATATTCTATCAGTTTGCGACCACGCGTAACAATGTTGCGTAACTATTGTCATGGCGACGATAACCGACTTTTAATGATTTTATACTGAAGATCACGTTTAAACGAGTAATGATTTGGAAAAAAAACATGTTAAATTAGAGCATTTTCTTAATAACTTAATATATGAGCATTTTAGATTATGTTTATATTACATTGTGAAATTAATTTGTAAAGTTATGTCTAACGCGGATAAAAAACTGAGAATCACGCAAAATCTATTAAGCGTATTTTTCTGAAACCTTCACCTTTTTAAAAATAATTTAATTATTGATCTTTTAGTATACGTGTTTAATTAAAATTTCTTTTGTTTTATTTATAATAAATTTATAATGCGTCTTATTTGGGACAGCGCTCCTGGATGGGCGAGTCCTATTACTGGCTGGATGTACGACGCGCTGCGTGAGCTCAGTACAGAACACGCAAGCTAACCACTAAAGGTCACTGGCATATATCTGGGCCTTAATTATTAATAAGAAATTGTTTGTACTGACTCCATAACTGTAAATATAACTTTACTACCTTATTACTTAACATAAATAAGCCACCAACTTCAAACAACATTCATACGCCACCTTGACCTTCTAAACTTTATATAATTAACGAAATGAAACTCGGGTCATTACACGAGTTTATAATAAACAAACACAGGTACATTTGGGGAAATGGGACTTTTTATCAAGCCGAAACTAATCTACTTTGCCGTTTGCCCCGCCGTAATCCGGCTGAGACTCTAAAAAGACCACTTAAGTTAATTTAAGACCCGCAAAAAACTTTTTGCTTGGTACATAAGTATCTTGTGTATTGAATTATTTATTTTACCTTCTCTGTGAGAGCAAATCGATGGGAAATTACTTTTTGTATCGATTTAGATAGGAATCAGTCCGTTGCTTTGAGGAAATAAATACGTGTGCCAACGCTTCGTGCTGGATATTGTAAGAGAAAATGAGTGAGAGAGTTCTTATGCTTGCTTTTACGAAAAATATACATCATCGAACAAAAGGTACTTTTTGGTGTGAATAGAATAGAATAATGAAATATATAGGGTCGTCAGAATTTAAGCTCGAAAGTTTGACAACCGGGCTTACCAAGGGGTACAAGGGGTATCGTAGCATAAGCATACCATAATCAGCCTATAATATTCCCACTGCTAGGACTCAGGTCTCCTCTCTTCGACAGGGAGAGGGCTTAATCTACCACGCAGGCTCAGTACGTGTTGATAGATGTCACATGTCTTCGAATTTATGATGAGCTATGTCGGTGATTCTCCTGCGGATCTCTTCATTTCTGATTCGATCACGTAGGGAAACTCCAAGCATAGCCCTCTCCATTGCCCTGTAGGTGACTTTTAGGACACATAATAACATAATAAACGGCACCATGGTTTCCTTCATCGTTTTGAGAGCAGTGGTGATAAAATGATTTAAACAAATCGCAGCATCGGGAGCAGTGGAGGCCCAGAGGTAACGTCCCCGATTTATAAGTTTACCCAGTACCCAGTAACGGGGCTTTGGACGTCAGTTAGGCAGTTGCTCCATGTAAATACTGGTATTCAGCTGTATCCGGTTAGACTGGAAGTCGACCCCAAATTATAATAATAATAATATCTTTATTTCCCAAAAATACAGATAACAGATTTCCATTTCCTCATTTCTTCCCGTGGGTGTCGTAAAAGGCGACTAAGGGACTTATTAGAGAACAGGCAGCAGCGTTCTATAAGCATTTTTTACACCGTACTGCGATCGCCAACCCGCCTGACAAGCGTGGCGATTATGGCAAACCCTCCCGATTGGGGGAGACTTATGTCCAGCAGTGGACGTCTTTCGGCTGAAATGATGATGATGACAGATAACAGATAATTGTACTACAAGTTTACAATTTTTGAATTTAAAGTAAGAGAAAATTTAGATAAAACATTTGGATGCTGCAGAAATCTGTACATTATAGATTAAACTCTGTCTCTTAAACTAGGGAATCCTGTATCTTAAGAGACAGTGTTTCGCAATGGGGTTCCAATTGATGTATGTATGAGTGGACTGTGTCGATTTACCTTCAGAAAGGAAAAGTTTAAGTTTACTTTAGTTTTAAATATGTATGCGTATGTGAGAGTGCGGGGGTAAGGGTGAATGTATGTGATTGTAGGTGTGTAGGTGTTTATGTGTGAGTGTGGATAAGTAGGTGATGTGGTGTTGGTGTGTAAGCGAGTGGGGGGAGTTGTATGTACGAGTGTGAAGAATGCGAGGATCGGAGGATAGAGGTATTCATGCAAGCATGGAGATGAGTGTGTGCTTATTAGGCGATGTAGGTTAGTAAAGCCTCTGTTGCGGCATAGTCCTGTTTAAGTAACCATTCTGTCACTTTCAAATTCGCTGGGATTGGAGAAAGAAAAGAAAAGAAGATGATGATGTGAATGAAATAGACACGGAATAAGGCTGTCTCTGGCTCGATGTGATAGCATTCGAAAAGATAATTAATTAACGTATGAAAAATTAATGACGTCCGCAGCGTAATTAATATTCTAACAAACCACTGAGTTTCAAACTCTGCTATTCTGCATAAAAAGTAACGTTGTTGTTACGAAGCATAATTAAACCGTTCCTGAAAGTTAATTAAAATATTATATTTACTCGCGTGGTCGGATATCCGGAAAATGTTATACAGCGCGTTGTAAACGAATCAATACGGGCTGGGCGTGGATACACAGATAATATTAAAAGTTAACCTGCAGATAATATTAAAAGTTAATCCGCCTATTCATCCCTAGGTAACACTTGCGTCGTGTATGAATAACATTTTGTGCTAGTAAAAACTTTTCCGATTTAAATTCAACGCACGATCCCTTGATGTACATAGCGAGATTGGTGTTCGTAAAAGGCAATATGTAGAGCATAGATTAAATCCAACATTTTAGTACTACGCGGGAATGGAACGAAATCCTAATTAGAACGATATGTGAAAATAAACTCGTGGTTTGAGCTGGAAGTACGAATATAGGGTAGGTGTTTTTTATATTATTTTCGCTTTTATAGAAGCATCGTCAAAATAAATTATAGCAGGTGTCGGGCGGTATTTATGTAATGATATTTTTTATTCATTTCGTTTCGATTACCAGAAATAGCTTTTTTTTGTGTTCTACGGTTTCCATGCTATAATTACATTTTATTTTCCGCGTACAGAATTTTCTTTTGAAGTTACATAATGTTTTGATGGTTTACAGGCTTGTTCGTTTTGGATCAATGCTCCTACAAACAGGCGCGATATGCGGCGCAACACAAAGGCACCGCGTGTCGTGCAACGAGCGGTGCCTTTGTGTCGCATCGCGTGTCGCGCCTGTTTGTAGGAGCCTTCATTCCATATTTTACGCGGCTGCCCAAACAGGGAGTCTTTTTAACTGTTTTTATTGAGTGTTTCATATTATTACATATTACACTGATTTTTTTTTAAGTTGATTTAACCTTTTTTTAACTTACATTTTGGGTTAATATAGCACCTACCGACATGATTTGTTAAATCAACAAAATTTTTGTTAAATCAAAAAATTAATATTGTCAAAACAAACGTCATGGGACAGTTTTTTTTAACACAATTTAATGTCAACTCAACCAAAAGGAACCAACAACCAAAAAATCAACTATTCGGTTATTCAGTGTAAGTAAAGCTTAGTGACTTCGGGGAAATTCAGGGGTTTATTCATAAGCGTTGCTTAAAGTTAAGTGACGTTCAAACGTCAAAAATGTATGGTTAAACAGTCGCTAATCATTACTTAACTTTAAGCAGCGTTTATAAATAAACCCCTAATTGTTTATCAAATTGATATACCTACTTCGTCAATTTGCCGTGTATGTATTAGCATATGTATGTAATGTGAATGTGTAATATAATATTGTACCTACTGTTTATGTTAATTACGTTATCTATGTTTTATCCTCATCATCTATTACACTAGCTGTTTTCCGCGGCTCCGCCCGCGTGGATGTTGGTTTCGCGTAAAAAAGTGGCCTATGTCCTTCTCGATATCCCAGGTTTTCATGCCTAATCCGCTGAATCGATCGTCATGAAATTTGGCAGAGATATACTGCCTTTCATAGCAATCGGTTCAGCGGTTTAGGCGTGAAAACGTAACAGACGGACATACAGACGAGTTACTTTCACATTTATAATATTAGTATGCATATTATGCATTTATTGTAAGTTGGATGCACTATAAGTATAGTATAGTATAAGTTGGATGTAATGACGGCACGGTTAGCGCAGTGGTTAAGCGATTGACTGCTGCGCTGCGTGTCGCGGGTTCGATTCTCGCACGGAACAAATATTTGTATGATCTGCAAGTAGTTGTTCCGGGTCTGGCTGTTTGTGAGTTTAAATGTTTGTAAACGCCCCCACGATACAGGAGAAAAAAAAAGTCTGCGCAATAAACTACTTCATTTCATTTCACAAATTTCACTCACAAAGAATGACAGCTGTGATTTGAATAAAGGTACGTACAATTTAAGTTGGTAGTCAATTTGATAAACAATTAACAAATTACCCTGACTTTTTTCGCCGCTTGAAAGCTTGAAGAAGTGATGGATAACGTTACGCTGAAGTAGTTGCACGAAGGCTGCGCTAATGTCCATGTTCGGGGTCACCAATTTAGAGGTACGAGGAACAGGGTGTAAAAGTTCACTCTACTGTAAAGACACTGTGTACTGAATGAAGAATCCTCCGACCAGACGGGTATTGTGTCTGGTGGGCAACTGCCCATGGGTTGATGTCGGGATGTTGTATATATGCTAGTCGCGCGGTAAACTCTGATAGCGCGATGCAGGATTTGTGACGTCAGGTCATTGATGCGTAGTTCGCATGTGGCGTTGTTGATACCGCCACAAACATTATACCTTAATGAAACATCGAAACTAGATTATTTTTATGGCCATTTTATAATCATCAGTACCTACATTTTGCTTCTTTTCATTCATTAGTCATTACATGCATTTTCATACACTATTAGTTCACTTAAATCTGTCATGTGCTTTTATCGTTACTATAATATTAGTGGAATATCGATTTCTGCGTAAGTTGATTGCTACTTGGTCATCCATTCACAAGCGTTAAGCCTAAGGAGGGTGCTCACCGGTCCACTCCTTTAAAAAATATTATCTTGTGACTGAGAAGGAATTATGAAAAACGGCTCAATCAGCAACCTCGGTAAGTGTGTCTAGAATTTTCTCATAACTTTTATAACGTTTCATAAAAGCTATTTGTAAAAGAAAACTACACATTTGGCTATTAAATCTGAACTACGTTACCACTGAAAACCTATTAAAACCAGTATGTTAACACCCACACATTTTTACTCACACTCCTACACTTACAAACATTCGTTATCTACACACAACATTCTTCATTACCCCATTTTCTTCATTTCCGTTCTGAAGAACGGAAATTAGTAATGAATTACTAATTTATTTTTATTTTTAAGTAGATACTTAAGTACGCTAATTAATAATAAAAATATACATAATTTTTATATTTTTAATTGAATTTTATTTTAACATAAATTGAGGTGATCTGTAACTCAGGACATTCCTACCTCAGACACCTTTCTCTATTTAATTGTTCATTTTTAACCAGTTCCTGTAATATCATGTTGAGATAAATAAAGGTTTTATTATTATTATATTGAGACACGAAGTAACAAAATTCGATCTGAAGAAAAACGGCCACATTCCTCTAGATCGTATTTTATTGCTTCGGACACAGGTCCGGGAGCGCCTTCTTAAGAAGATTAAGATGGCAATAAAGAATGCTTGTAATTGTTAAAATCTCTAGTTGATGTGACCCTTTACTGCATGTTCACCCAAAAAAAAAAAACTTTGTCTGAGAGATAACTAGAACATACAAAAAATTCATATTCGGTATTCCTTTTAGTACACCGAGTACACAATAATCGTGCGAGTCCACGCTACAAACATGGTGGAGATATTACGCACATTAGTGTCGCGGGGAGATTTGTGGACACACGTGAGAGTACACTGCCGTGCTACGAGTATAAAACGAAATATAAAAAATATATAACACCAAGGGACGTTCACGCCCGTTCTGTAGTATCAATCTTTTTTTGTTTATTACCAATTGTGTTTTATTTTATAATTTCTAACGTGAAGAAATTATTGTAGACGTCCACGGTAGCACGATGACACAGGAAAGTAAAATGTATGGAATTTTTGAAATCTATGAAGACATGCACATATTTCCATACGTTTTACTTCCTTGCTGTGAACGTCCTCGATAATATTGTCACGTTAGAAATGATAAAAGCGCACAATAGGTGTTAATAGTTAAGTGCCAACAGTAATCTACTACGTACGGTTATTCTACCTACTTTAAAATGAACTAGAACCATTTATTTTCTGAACATCCTATGTCATTTTACAGAATTGTGTTTAAACTAGAAAGATGTGTAGACTCAAAGTCATAGTCAAAGTCAAATAATTTATTTCAAATAGGCACGAAGATGCACTTTTGAACGTCAAAAATTACATAGTTAATTGATTCTAGTTGCCCCTTCCAAATTGATTCTAGTTGCCCCTTCCAAAAGGTAGTTATGTATGGAGAAGAATGGGCAAGAAACTCCATACTTACTCTTTTAAAATGTTAACAATAGTTTGTATACATTAATTAATAATTATCGGTGAAGACGATGTACCTAGAATAAAAATAAAAATTACTTACCACAATTGATAAAAAGAATGAAAAGTGAAGTAATGACAGAAAAATTAATAAATGCGATAGGTACATGGTGCTCACATATTTACAACATTGTATATGATTTCCCGAAAAAATTAAACATATAATAAGTCAGTGTGTGAGTTAAATTATATTAATCACAGAAAATAAAATTATAAATTATACAGTTAAATTAGCAACCAGTTTGATTTTGTCTAGACTCTAAATTGTCCTATGGAGCAGGACCAGCATGTTTCCAAGCATTCTTATCTTGGATATAATCCTCTAATTTGTAATATGCTTGTTTACAAAGTGTGCTTTTAATATGAGTTTTAAATTTTCTTGACTAAAAAGGTTTTAAATCTTTTTCATCCATAAAAGTGTTATGTGAGGCACGGTTGAAAAAGTTGTCTTATTCTTGTGTTTTTAGTTTTAAGCGATGCGTTTAACTATAAAAACATTCGAACTTTTGTTTTACACTAGAGTGGAGTAAAATACTGGTATACTTACACTATGTTATTTTGCAGGATTGTGTTTAAACTAAAAAGATGTGTAGCCTAAATAGGTTTTAAATCTTTTTCTTTTATAAAAAGAGTTATGTAAGGCACGGTTGAAAAAGGTGTCTTATTCTTGTATTTAGTTTTAAGCGAGGCGTTTAACTATCAACAAATGCAAACTTTTAGCGTACACTAGAGTGGAGTAACTTGTGAAATACTAGTATACACTATGTTATTTTGCAGAATTCTGTTTAAACTAAAAAGATGTGTAGACTAAATAGGTTTTAAATCGTTTTCATCTATAAAAGTGTTATGTGAGGTACTGTTTAAAAAAGTGTCTTATTCTTGTGTTTTTAGTTTTAAGCGATGCGTTAACTATCAACAAATGCAAACATTTAGCGTACACTCGAGTGGAGTAACTTGTGAAATACTAGTATACACTATGTTATTTTGCAGAATTATGTTTAAACTAAAAATATGTGTAGACTAAATAGGTTTTAAATCTTTTTCATCTATAAAAAGTGTTATGTGAGGGACTGTTTAAAAAGGTGTCTTATTCTTGTGTTTTTAGTTTTAAGCGATGCGTTAACTATTAACAAATGCAAACTTTTGTCGTACAATTGAGTGTAACATGTAAAATACGGGTATACAGCTGCATCGGGTTACATTGGAAGCTGGCCCCAATATGGTTGAGAAAAAGCAAGCTAGTACTCGAGTGGAGTTCGCAATTTAGTATGCGGATACGTTTTAGTGCACGCGACTGTACACAATCACTACAGCAAGCCGAGATGGGATCTGGGAAAAATATAGTATCCAATCTGTGTTGTTTGGCGAAGTGCTACGAAATCTGTGTTTATCGTTGTTGATTATTATTTTACTGTAGATCGGTAAGTTGTATCATTGATTCATAAGAACGAAACGACCAGTCAAATCTTGTGTCAATTTAATAAATGAATAGTTGTTGTGAGGTTACCAATCATAACAGTAATTGCAAATATAAGATTTTACAGTTAAATTAGAACAACTAAACTGAGACTTGAAGACATGTATTGTATAGTAACTGGGATAATTACTGGGTACTGATATTGGGATATTAGACATAGTTTTTTATTTTAAAGATAAGGTCTCATTTTAGTGACAGCTAAAAGAATATCTTATTGTCTAGAGCTGTAGAAGATAACAATAAAATTTCCCTTCGAACCATCAAATGTCACTAACCAACATTTTGCACTCAACCGCGTAGGCACCGCAAAATTGTTTAGGTAAGTGAGACAGCAACTGTCTCTATTGGGCGTCAAACACGTCGCGGCAAATTGGAATATCATCTATGGGGTGACGTCATCAGTCTGCCGTGTTGCCTCGAGAATTATGTCTGTTACAGGCCTTGTCGGCTCCGTGATAACGATTCTGTCAGACCGCGGTGAACAAACATGTACAATGAGATCTTTATTCATGAGATGTTCAGATTTAATCAGAGGCAGATCGGTAGTGGCTGTTCTATGCGGGAGGTATGACTAACTTTTGGAGTTTTGGGTACAAATTTTGTTACGTTAGTTGACAATGAGACACGGTTATGTTATATTGATAAATTTAAACGTTACAATTGCCTATTTCATAATAAAATATGTCAAATATTTGCACATGGTTGAAGAAGGACATTTGTCCGTACTTTTTTCGTAACTGTACGGACAACAGTCAACAGTATTGTAGAAAATTAATAAAGTTGTTTTTATGACAGCCATCGGGCGTTTTATTGGAACATTAAATAAACAGTGACTCGTCCTGCCGAATGAAATCAGTTCCTACTTTTAATGTTCTATAAATGAATGAGCATTTCCTCCACTTCCAATAACCGAAACGGAACGCCTATTGAATTAACAAAGGCGTGTTTAAATTGCGTACTAATTATTTAAATTAAATGAATACACAAATAAAATCCGTCAAGTTCGGCAGTTTCGAAATTAACGTCAAATATTTAAAGTTGCAGAAAATTCTAGCTGCTCATCAAGTTTGAAGTACGGAAGTAAACATGAATAGAAGCGTTAGAGGCAAAAAGGGCCGCGGGCTGTAATTTTCTTTGTGTAAGACAACGAGTATAATACGCGGGAGATAAGTAAACTTTTACGGTGAACGCGCGGCGATGGCGACGTGACTTGATATACGTTATATTGCTTCACCTTACTGATATTATCGCAAAGTTTCAGTGTTCCTCCCTTTGATATTTAAGTAGTTTATGATTTCATTAGTCATACTCATAACTGAGAACAACTCGTTACTAAATGAAGCTAAAAATGTTGACATCTAACGTTGTTGGTTTTATAATTATATATAAATCTAGTTATGCAGCATTTATACTATGTTGTCTTTGTTCAGAGGACACAAGTAAACACAAGATTTCTATCTAACCTCATATGAATTTCATGAATTTTGCCTGCAACGTTATATACAATGATCATATTTCTGAGAACCTGCTATTATCAACAAGCTTTGTTTAAACACTGGTAGCGTATTCAGAATATCCAATAACAAGCAATCTCATAGCAGGTATAGCCTTCGATGCTGTGCGCTTATCGATCCGTTTGTGTAAACATAACTACTATTGAATTACGTTTGTGACACGTGAGCGAAGCCTCTAAGAACATCATCTGCCTTCATGATCAATAATAATAATCCAAGCTACAACACGTCGACACAGTTTGACCTATAAATAAACCATATTCCCACAAGGTACCATCGTAGGCCCCGATTTATTTAAGAAGTCCCGAAATGTCAAGAGTAATAGCATAAAGATACAATTTACTTTCGATTAAATATCCATCTTACATTGAGATTAAGACGAAAGTTCCAAAAATATATCTCCTGAACGCCAACCAATTAGATATAATTCTGCGCATTCCGTGCTCGGTCATCATTTCACGGATTTTAAGTTATAATTTTCAATTTGATGTCAGACATTCATAATGGTCTCCGTTATCGATTTTACATTGCGAAGCTAATCAGCTTGGCTTGCGAATGCTTCTCTTTAATTAAAGGGTACAGATGGAGTAGGCGGCCACTGAGGTAAAGTTTTTGTAGCACTCTTCAAAGAGTTTCTGTTAATTAGGGTCCCATCTAAACGAAGGACGACGTGGTGATGTAGATGGGACCGGCTTTGTGGCAATATGTCTCAATGAACGAGCTGGGCGGTATAAATGTACAGCTCCACTTAAGTACTACCATATATTCTTCGAAGCACCCGAGTGTTACTTCACTAAACTTACGTAGAAAGTGTCCGGAATTGCATTCAAGTCAAGTAATGGCTCCTATAAGCTCTTAAGCTTATAGCAGCCATTACTTGTAATGTTGTAGCTTACAATAGTACGGGCTAAACAAAACTATCTGTTATGATTTAATATGTATGTTTATTTGGCCTTATTTCGGATTCACATAAAACAGTGTTTCCATCAAATATTCTGTGTAAACGAAGCGTTCATAAAATATGTACGAAGCTTGAAGCCCGCACCGCGTCTAGTTTATGCATAAAATGTTATTCAGCAAGTGAGACTGATAATGCGCTCAGATACCGTGAAACATGGCGAGGAGAGCCGGCACTTTGCAAAGTTTTATGGTTGAGAATGGAGAATAATATCTCATGTCCCGAGTAACTTACTACATACGTACGGTGTTGGTATGTAAGGTGATTGAAGCTAGTACCGTTCTCCAAGATACACGGTATATCAGGACTAAAATGGATATTTGTCTTTTGATTGTTAGGGTTCCGTAGCCAAATGGCAAAAAACGGAACCCTTATGGATTCGTCATGTCTGTCTGTCTGTCCGTCCACTGTATGTCACAGCCACTTTTTTTCAAAACTATAAGAACTATACTGTTGAAACTTGGTAAGTAGATGTATTCTGTGAACCGCATTAAGATTTTTACACAAAAATAGAAAAAAAAAAACAATAAATTTTGGGGCTGCCCCATACTTAGAACTGAAACTCAAAAAAAAAAACATCAAACCCATACATGTGGGGTATGATCTATAGATAGGTCTTCAAAAATGATATTGAGGTTTCTAACATCATTTTTTTCTAAACTGAATAGTTTGCGCGAGAGACACTTCCAAAGTGGTAAAATGTGTCCTCCCTCCTGTAACTTCTAAAATAAGAGAATGATAAAACTAAAAAAAGTATATGATGTACATTACCATGTAAACTTCCACCGAAAATTGATTTGTTTTTTTTAATACGTCATAAATCGTAAACCGCAATTGCTGCTACGGAACCCTTCATGGGCGAGTCCGACTCGCACTTGGCCGCTTCTTAATGTTATAATATTATCACCTCAAGGTAAGTCCACATTAGCGATAAAATTTGACAAGCATTTCAACCATTTTATTCATCCATCAGACCTGTCTCAATGTTTGGAACTTCTTTAAAATTCAATAAAATATTACTCTCGATATTGACTTCCCGAACGAGCAGTCAGCGTTCTGTTCGTCTCCTGATTTTAATTTGATTTAGTACTCAGTGTTTATTATGAAGTGATAAAATATTTTATCTTTTATGAAACTTGTGTTTAACTTGTGTTGTTTGTTTTATCACTCTTTAAAACAAAGGAATGCAATTTTAGTGAGAATTGGATTATTTCGAAGGTGATGCCTTCATACTGGTTTCATTATTCACGACTTCATCTTTTACGGCTTTGAAGGCTGTGCTCGGCACTTCGGCAGTGCTAACGTGAGATTTGTAGGTACTTCCCGAGCTCCTAGTTACAACTCTTTTCTTTCACACCTATATCAACGGCATACATGATTGAACTAAGCTCGTACATAAGAATCCTCTGTATGCTTTTGTTTTGTAACCTATTCATGATGTTATTTTTTTTAAAGAACTATTTTTTACCCGACTGCCCCAGAAGCAGGGTAATGTTTTTCGAGAGTATGTATGTATGTCTATTTTTTTAGCACGCTCTGTAGCCTAAACGGCTTGTTGGATTTTAACATATGAGGTGACGTTAGATTCGTCATAATTATGGAAGTGACATGGCTATATAATATAAAAAATAAATATTTATATATGGCATCTGCAAATACAAAAAAAAAGGAGGGGAAGGTTTTAGAAAAAAATAAAAATAACAACAATTCTGATATGAAATAAAAGCTAGTAATGAGACAAATCCAAACATAAGTATATATATGTAATTATTAAAACTAAAAAGCTTGAAAAAAAAAGCAAATCATTTAATAAAACAAAAAACTTGACTGCAAAAACGCGACCGAAAAGAGAAAAACAAACATTATAATCTATAGAATTTTGGTATCACAGGGAGTCCCCGCCTCTATCCCCGCGACTATAAAACCTTTGACCTTAAATCAAATTTTAATCTAATATTGTTTCCTAGTTATTTTCAATATAATACTGATTGATAGTTCTCTTTTTAAGACAGAAACAAAAAAACTATAAAGTGACGTCATTATACTTCTCGCTCTTCTCTTGAAGTTTATTGTTTTAACTTCAGACTCCTTGTGTTTGACATCTTGTCGTAAGTTTGAAATATCATGCCAATGTTCGGATGACGACGTTATCAATTATATGGGTGCCTTTAAGCTAAGTTTGGTCCTCCAAACTTAGCGTAAAGGCACCCAAATAATGACATAGGCACATAATATAATACTATGTATACCTACGCTAATTTACTATGGGTGTCTGAGACGTATCATGAGGCCATTTATTACGTATCTGTTTAACCAAAGTGCAATGTAAAAAAAAAAAAAACAAGTCTACTGAAACTCAACAGTCATAGCATTATGGATGATGCAGCATGGATGAAAGGCATAATAATAATAATACCATTTATTTCAGGCAACATAGGCCCATAGAAATATACCTTAACCTAAACATACATATTTTAATATAAAACTTAGTACTACACTTAGAACTAGCTGCACTTTGTACTGTCCTGTGGAACTTGTCCGCGAAAGCGACGGAACACCACGTCCTGCGGCCAAAAGTCTTCTTCCATGACGACGGGCAGATACAGATTCGGAACACGCACGATGAACGCCTTGAAGTTGACGTTCCGGTGCGATTCCAGTAACTGCACCCTCGGCATGTACGTTGTCCTTTGGCGCACGTACTCCACGATGTCCTCCGCCTTAGTGGTGTAGTGCAGGCGGGAGACGTACACCGGTGTGTTCGGTTTTGCGGCACGCAGACTCACTCATTAAAGTTTATTTTCTGGTTCATTCATCATATTTTTGTTATAAGGAAATCAGATGAGAAAATTTCCTGGACTACTGTGTATTATTAATGAATTAAGAACAATTGTAAATTACTATTCTTTACTATGGATATAGACATCACTCTACTTGATAATGTGCAAATAAGGGCAACGAAGATGGTTCGCACCGTAATCTACCTTACGAACAGCGTCTCAAAGACCTTGGCCTTATCACACTGGAGCAGCGTAGACAAAAGGGTAGGCTCATTGAGACGTACAAGATACTTACAAAACACTACGAAATGCCCAGCCTTCAAGACCTTTACATATTGAATGCCAACAAACATTTGCGTGGACATTCCCTAAAACTGTGGGAAAGTTCGTCAAGGAAAAAACCTTTGAAGCAATTTTTGCCTAACCGAGTTGTAACAGCATGGAATAAGCTTCCGGAAAATGTTGTGACGGCTCCCACACTAAACTGCTTCAAGAACCGATTGGACAGATTAAATATTTCCAAGCTATTTGAAACACACGCATCAGCTAATTAGCTGCTAGTGTGTCTTACAAATAATAGTAATAATATAGGCTTAACCACGTTAAGTACCGTATGGTGCCGGACGTAAAGAAAGCACTACTTACTCCATTTCCTCTCGTGGGTGTCGTAAAAGGCGACTAAGGGACTTACTAGAGAATGGGCAGCAGCGTTCTCTATGCATTTTTAACACCATATTGCGATCGCCAACCCGTCTTCCAAGTGTGGCGATTATGGCAAACCCCCCCCAATTGGGGGAGGCTTATGTCCAGTGGACGTCTTTCGGCTGAAATGATGGTGATAATGATGAACCACATTAGACCAATATCTCATCTGATGATCTCAGTTACTTTTGGATAACAGTGTTTCCGCATAACGTTTCCGCGTGGGTTTCTTCTGTTTTCCGAAACTGACAACACTCTGAGAATTACATCTACCATTACACTAAAATGATTAAGGTTACATAGCAAATAAAAAACCTACACAGACAAAGTTATAAAGCATCGAAATAGTATCTGCAAAGATTTATTAATCAAAACCTCAACTGAAACGGAACAGAACGCGCCAGCTCAAAGGATTTCATATTTAAGTGGATTCCTACTGAATGTAGGTACCTATACCTACCTCGATGAAAGTTGAAAATACTTTATTGACATTGCATGAGGTTTAACAAAAATTCAACTTTGAACATTCATTTTTCAACTGAGGGTTGATTTTACAAAGTAATTTTGTCTAGAATAATAAAGCATTTATGAATCGCTGTTCCAAAGTAGCATTTTTGTACACTTATAAGTGTTGCTAGCATACATTTTTAATAAGTATTAATGTGTTGCTAAACTCAGATTAATGTTGCATTGATAAGTGGGAACTAATCAGTCACGATTATGTCACTTCTGAGGAAGAGTGCACCCAACGTCGACGACATTTTATTGACGTGTGAAAAGTGTTTGTAAAACCTTCTAACAGAAATAAAATCTTTTATCATTTATTATTTGTCGATCGCAATATTGCTTATCATCAGGTGAGATGGTGGTCAAACGAGAGCCTATGAATTCCTCTGCATTATTGCTGACTTGACCGGGGAAAGTGATTTAGTATATTTTTGGGTTACGTAGGCAACAAGGAACCCTTATAGTTTCGGCTGAAATGATGATGAACAAATGTTGCCTTAATTGTGATAATATGGACTGGTATAATGTATGAAAAGAGATTTATTATTATTATTATATTGTTATTACTGTACTAAATCAAGTGCAAGCCGCTAGTCAGAAAGTGACTACACTATGACCGTTTCACGAGCCGTTTCAGAATTTCCCAGTTTTGCTCCGTCACTTAGATGTTTTGTCGCCATTAGTGCGACGTCCGATTTTGCGACCACAGAACCAATAGCCCAGTGTAACGTAGGTACGTGCTGACTAAGAGTTCTGCGGTAGATACAATTGCTATACCATTATTTTTCGAACAGGCTTGCTTAGCAATTAATTATTAGAGATACGAAAGTACAAAGTTATCTCGAAAAATACAGAACTAATGTTCCCGAATAATAAATATTCATACAACAAACCAGTGCTTGTTGTAATATATTCCTACAAACTAAATTATTAGCTCTCACCATATCTTGCGTTCCATCAACAAATGGGAGCGGTTCTTATATAATACGTATAAAGCGACCGCCCGCTCGAAGATGTTATCCCAAAACTTGCTACCCGCGGAAATTTATTCAGAAACCCTTTACAAGGTTAGCGTAACCGAACCAGGGCCACGGATGTGTATAACCGCGTTAACTTACCGCTAGATGGGTTCCCCGGCATTCAATATTCCGAATATTAGATTCGAGATTACGTGAAATAATTCGGAAAAGTTTGCTCGAATTTTCTAATGTAATCCAATAAGAATATTGTGTTCCCTGTCGGCGATTAACAAGACTATTTTTGGATCATGCAAATATCAATAATGTGCGTTTTGTTTTGCGCTTTTTACTCAAAAGAAGTTTGAAATTCACATTTTCCCAAAGGGTTGTCCGTTCAGTAGTATATAACCAGTTTCCGCTAGATAATGTTTACAGCTTGCTATAAACAGCGTCGCGAATGTTATTCTCTTCTTTCACTCCGGGATCAGCATAGTCGTCTTACCCATAAAAGTTAAATGGTGTTAAAGTAGGAATAATGCGATCGAAGTAAATGGCTTAGAGCCGTCGGGAAGAGTTGCATGGTGCATTTACATAGGCGACGCCCGACCGGCTGACGGGCGATTCAACGAAGACTGTACACATTTACGAGTTTATGTGTTTCAAGCTATGTGAAATAGAAGTATATCAACAATTCTTTCTGAACTGTAATTTTGGCAGAGCTGCATTTGGTATAAACATAAATTCACGATTTGTTACCTTTGGGTTAAGCAAACACTACTTAAGAAGTTAACCCCAAGTGCTAGTTAGATAGTTAAATATAATTTGTTTTAATAGCCTTAATTATGAATTTATGAAGGCTATCATGAACAAACAACAATCCTAGACAATAATTTGTGTGTGCCTACAATTCGGATCCCGAAAGACTTACGTCACTATGGGCTTCTAGCCATAGAAGCCCATAGTGACGTCACATCCAACCACGCGGCAGAGAGTTGCATCAGCAGCTTGATCCAAGCCAGGACAAGGGTGGAGCAAAGGTTAGTGGAGTCAAATTGCCTGTTCTAGACAAGGATCTGAATCTCAGCCGGTTTATACCGTAATTATTAATTATTGGGTATCTTTAAACCCTCAATATTTCTCATACAGTCCACTACTCAAAAAACTAAAGGCCACATTTTTTGGCATGGGCATCTAGCTTCAACTTTCTGACTAACTGACCGTCTCTTTGACAATTCAAAAGTGCCTGTAAATGGTTTAATTGAAATAAATGCTTTGAGTTTGAGTTTGAACGGGTTGTTTTTACCAATGTTTTAATAAAAACAGATTTATGAAAAAAAGCAAGTATAACTAGCTTTTGCTGTGGCTGCGCTCGCGTGGATATCAGAAATTATCCCGCAAGAACGTACTACTGGCATAAAAAATATCCTTTGTCCTAACCCAGGACGTGGTTTACGTGTGTGCCAAATATCATCGAAATTCGTTCAGCCCTTAATACCTACTAAATTAACACTAATCGATTCCATAACTCGATTTTCATTAATCATATTCGCTGGCTGTCCCTGAACACCCCACATCATGATTGCGACACGTAAATTAATCAATCAATTTACTGTTATCAGCTTCACGCCCTTAATAGCCCATACAATTGAAACTAGCTGATGATAACGGTTCTAATATTATCGGGGTTTGGCTGAGGTTACGTAATTATTAAGCTGTTAATGGCAAAACATACCTTTATTGTTTATGGAAAGAAACTCCTATTATCAATACCTAGATATAAAATGAAAATCCTGAATCACTTCTTCTTCTTCTTCTACTTCTTCTTCTTCTTCTACTTCTTCTTTATTAACGTCCAGTCCAAAACCTCGGACCTAGAAAGCTGAACTGCAGAGGTTTCCTCTATGAAGTAGATAAGAAACAATTCCGGATTTTTGACGTGAATACGTCTTTAAATTTATTTCCATAGTGAGGAGCAATTCAGAAAACTGGTGTTAAACGGTGTTACAGCTAAATATCTATCATTTATATCCAAAATTTAATTACACCACTCGATAGCTAAATAATCTTAGAATTCGTTACGTTGTGAGGACTGTGACGCATCGCGTGCGGTGGATGGGGAAGCCATTTTAAAATCGTTTTGCTGCGTCACATAATTTCCGTTTAGCATAAATTTTGTCTCGGAGAAGCTCCGACGTTCGTTTGAGTTTCAATCGTCGGGTGTCGTAAAGATCTATCGATTGCGTATATAAAACATTAGTGTGAAATCACTATCACTACATATTATAAAACAAAGTCCTCCGCCGCGTCTGTCTGTCTGTCTGTCTGTCTGTTCGCGATAAACTCGAATACTACTGCACCGATTCTCATGTTGTTTTCACCAATGGATAGCTTGGTTCTCGAGGAAGGTTTTAGTATATAATTTGTTATGCTTTTGTATGCATTTTTGTATGAATTAACGATATTTGTTGGAGGTGTCGGAAAAAAATAAGCCGTCTGGGAGCTTTCAACGAAAACGCTGTCTAAACCCTTTGAGATATAACAAAATAATGTATGGTGGAATTATGTATCTTATAAAGGTCTTCAAAAAAGTCCACGATGACATATGTCTATCTCTTAAGGATGACATACTATATCCATTTTATTGACTTTTGTAGGTATTTGTTTGCCGAATTTTACTCTTGGAAATACGATTACGATAATAATACGCTATAATATCAGTAGCTATTAGCCAAATTATGTTCGTAAATAAATAAGCTAGCTACTTATGTGTATTTCAAACAGTGTACAAGAATTTTTATCATAAAAACATTACTAAACACGGCGTCCTTATGATCAAAATTTGTGCATTCCAAAACTTTCATTACTTTTTCACTGACATATTTATCACTTTAAAAAAATCGACACTTATTTCTCAGTAATTCTGTATAAGATTCTTCAAAGATTAAACCGTTTTCTCATTGAATCTATACGCACGTATAACCTTGATAAATGTTTACATTAAGCACCGCACCACACCGCCACACGACCACAGAGTACAGACGTATTTTGTTTATTTTTTTTTGTTCGTTCGTTTAGTGGTGTTCCCGCTAAAATGTCAACCGGTCAAGTATTAGTCGATTAATTGAATTCTATAGCCAGATCGTGTTGCAAGTACAAAATAAATGTCAAATATTTCGTGCAATTGTGAATGTGACCATGAGAAAAGTTATGCACCAATGGTGTTCATTATATATTTCGAGCGTTTTATCAGCACAAATGGTGTATCATGCGAAATTTCGGAGGATTTCGTTTTGTTTTCACATTGTTGGTACTTAAGTGAATTATTTTAAAATTATCATGTGTGTCTCACTTTTATTTCGTGTTGTAATTTGGTACAATCATTGCTTTAAGAATTTGAGTGAAATTTCGTATTTTGATTTTGTGTTTGTTATCTTTAGGTAAAGACTCATTCACGTTCAGAAAATAAGTACTTTTACTATATTAAATCATTTGTTTTGGTTTCAATTCACATAGTGAGTCACATTAAAATTAATATTATGTTAGAATTTTGAGATATAGCCTGGGATATGGAGAAGGACATAGGGTACTTTTTTATGCGATAACCGACATCCACGCGGGCGAAGCCGCGGGCAAAAGCTAGTAGTTATAATAGATATAATATGGTGCTAAATACCAAATTAAAATAAATAATGCTACTACACCATTTTTTTTTATTCCCACGGTATATAAATACGAGTAATAAGGACGGAGTCTCAGGCAAAGTGTTAGTTCACAGATAAATATACAAATATTCCTTTATTAGGTCAATTTATAAGCAGAATACGTACATTATGATGTGGTTTTATAAATATTTCTGTTTCGCTCCAACTGAAGTGTGCTCGTTAACTTAAAATTAATATATCAGCTTGTTTCATCCGCAAGAAGGCTTCGCGAGACAGGTTGGTGATTAACTTGCACACTTTCACGCTAATTAAATTTACTACATTATAAACTGGGGAAAAACCCTTGGAACAGCTATCGTAGAATTAAGTTTTGGCTCAGATAGATGAATAATTTTAAGTTCTGTCATTCTTCATCGCAGAATGAGATTAGAGTAACTACTTTCAAAGTTAATGCATATTAAAGCAGGTGATCGCTACGCTCTCTTCATTTCCTTCTGTGCTCTCAACATAAGTAGAGGCTCCAAATAGGCATCTACGGCATGAATCGCAATAAAAAATATTACCATAAAAGTACGCCTGTATCAATATAAAAATCGAGGCGGAATCCATAAAAACGTAAAACCAATTACAGAATAAAACGTTTACGTAGCGTATCAGAACGATAAAGACCGATGTAACACTACCGGCGGTACCGCTCCTATCCTTTCAATTTGGTACAGTTTTCGCTTTTGAAATATTCACAGGCTGCCTAATGACATTCTTTAACAATGGAAGGGTTAACTGACGAAAAAAGATTCCTTATTTTAGATAAATTTTCGTTAACGAAGCGTCGAGGGCGCCGCTGTGAGGCAATGGATGGTAACATTCAATTGTTTGGGGCTGCTTACGTAGGTAATCAATGTTTCGGAAACTAATACTGAATTCTAATGATAGGTTTAAACAAGGTTAAAAGTTTGATAGAATAATAATCTTTACTTAATTCACCATTTTTGACTAACAAAGGCTAGCTGCTAACAAAGCCTAGGTTAAAGTTTTTAATAAAGCCGGTAGTAAAATGTTACTCACAGAAAAATGACAGTTCATCTCTCAGATTAACGGCTCAGCTGAATCAATCATGTGCGCTCATACGAATACCCTTTTATTCATCGATAAAATTGTCAACCAAAATGCTTCGACCGAAAGCCTGAGCTTACTGAAAATAAATCGTGTGTAAGCTGAGTTAAATAAATACAAACGTTTAGTCTAGTTTTCGTTGGAAACTCCGCTCGTTTCGTCAAAGAACTATTCTCGAGCAATATCGATGTAGTTAGCTCTACTTATCAAGAAATTTGTAAGTCCTCAATAACGTTTGAGTTTGAGTTAGGGCCGTAAAGTGGAATTTGCGAACTCTAAGATCTAAGAGATGTAAAATCCTTCAACTGTTCTGTAATTTCGTTCGTACGAGGTTAGTGAGATTTCATTTTTACTGCAAGATGTATAAAATGGGTAACTTTTTATAGTTTAGGTACTTACGTAGATTGTTTGTCTTTGATGCAATCAGTCTGAATCCACATACCTGAAAAAGAAAATATAGCTAAATTAGAAAACAATATATATTTAAAAGTACAATACAATGCAAGGTGACTTTAATAGTAGATTGTTATACAAGGGATGAAAGGTTCCTATTTAGGCACGAGGTGGTTTAGCGCACGAGCGTAGCGAGGGCGCCAATAGTTCGACTGCCTAAATGGGTTCTTTCACCCGAGGTAAACACTCTGCTTTTCATTTCGATTAAGAGGAAAGTAAATAAAAACCTGATTAGTTAAACAAAATACATATCTGAATATGATGAACTCATTTTATGTAAATGTACATAAATAATAAGCACTCGACAAAACAACTGAAGAACGAATGGAAAAAAAAAAAGAGTCGCTTTTGCGCCTTTTTATTACACGACTGCGTCCCGGCTAACATGTGCTGGTAAAAAACAGTCTTACAGTATTTTCAGTATTAAATAAATATCCAAAGAGGCCATGGTTGATGAAAAAAAGGTTTTTTTTTATAAATATTGTTGTTTCTTTTTCGGTGGAATTCTACCAACCAATATTTTTTATCATAGATGATGGTAAATATGTAAAGTTAATAACAATTTAGTTCAAAGAAAATTATAAGTATAAAGCCATGTTCCAAAATTGTTGATAACATTTTTTAATTACAATATTACACCGCGATTTAACAGAGTCGCTGTATAAAAAGTTGGGACATGGCTTGCATAGTTTAAAAAAATATTGACAGCAGAGAAAATTGTTTCCCAGGGATGAAAAGTACTGTTTTCATCCCTCTGATCAGGTAACTTCAAACGTACTTTCCAAGTATGAGAAACGAAAAAAGCATTTATATTTTAGTGAAAATGCTCCAAGTTTTCGATTTCTGTGGGGTTTCCTCAAAGGTATAATAAAAAAATATAACATCACGCAATCCCTGAAAGGTTAGGCAAAGGTGTACCTATAGTCACCCACATTTCGCCAGTTATGTTTAAGTCCCGTGTAATAGGTGGCGAGCCTATTGGCATCAACCGGGCACAAATCCAGACTCCGGGATGCTACTGAAAAATTCCAGATGGAAAACCCCAATAACAAAGTGTTATTGGGGTTTTTTATCTGGAATTTTTCCCCGACCCGGGAATCGAACCCAGGACCTTATGCTCTGCAGTGTAGCGCTTGCGACCACTAGACCAACGAGCCAGTCTAGTAGATTGTTCTACAAGGGATGAAAGGGTCCTAATTAGGCACGAGATGGTACTTTCTATGTATGAGAAATGAAAAAGATATATTCATATTAAATACCGGTTTAAAGACCTACCTACAAATAATAAAATTATTATTAACAAAATCAATATGTTTTGTAGTTAGTACCTATCCATAATATGATATGGATGTCATTAAAGAAGTCCACAAACCAAATACAAATGAATTTCCGATTAGGAATTAGGTTAATATCAACGTACCGAGAATCCAATATTTCTCGAAAAAGGTATTTTAGTACAATGAGATCTTTCCTTACACTAATCTCATTGGGTACCCAATATTGGGTTTTGTAACCAACTCAATGCTAATGGATAATTTTAAATTAGAATTTAGGAAAACCTATTAATTCGTACGGACTCTTCAATTGGTTTAATATCTAAGAATAATGATTCAGGGTTATTGACCTGAATTAACACATTGGGAAAAAATAGGGACTTGTATTAACGTAAGTAACCGTCTAGAAGGATATAATCAGGTTTTTTTTGTTACGTAGGTAGTAACATTTTTCAATGTATTATTTTCACTTTTCGTGAACTAAGGTCGGTTATTTTTATAGAGTATACGATAGAGTCCCCAAGGAACTCTCTGAAGCAACGGGTATCAATAATATACAGTATAAACGCTTAGAGTGGTGTACTCAACAGTAGTTTGTAAGCCCGTAGCGATCCGACCCAGTATGGGGCTCCGAGCGATTCAATTGCGAACCACGTTGAACGGCAATTTTATTTTTCTTTAATTCCCGGAATCAACATCAAAACTTTTACTAAACGATTCTTATTTTTCAATTTACTTTCGCAAAATTATTTCCTTTCGTTATTCTATTTGTGAAAATATAGTCATTTATAAATACCTAGACCATTGTGTCGTTCATGTCATTTGTATAGCATCTATTGCAAGTCGGCAGCATAATGCAGTTTACAGACTTACCCACTGCAATAAATTGAAATGTCTTTCTCAGTCACGCTTGTTTTGTTATGAAGTAAGAACGACTTGCAACGATACACAAGGCAGAACATTCTGAATTGTCCGCATAAAGTAATTGGTTTCAACATTGCATTCAGCAGTAAGTTCCTAGCTTTTAACCTAAGAACTCCATTTTATACCAGCCAATTACTTTCCACGATGAAAGAGGAAGCTCCGAAACGAATTTTGTCATCCTAATAAAGTTATCGCCAGTAAAAAGGTAAAGTAATTCGTGTTACAGTCGGAGAAATACAACGTACGTCCCCGAAGCCGCAGGGGCGCCGTATTTATCGTCCAAAGGTCTTTGTGAGCGGGTGTTCTGTCGGCCATATTTTAATTGCGGTCGCGCCTATTCACTAGCTCTCAACGGGTCTCATGCGGGATGTTGGCCCGACAGAGGCCGATAAATTGCTCACTTCGGCAGCGACCTACTCCGTATTGTACCACTAGTAACAAAGCCCATTATCCTTGGCCATAAACAGAGAAATTCTTGTCCTAACACGAAAAACATATACACCGACAACGGTCGGGTGCGAAACACCAATTTAGCTTTTCCGAGTCCAGAAAAACTTATTTACAGAGTCAACTGGGCCGCACCCAAGGCCTTACCTGTCTAAAGTTTGGGAGGGATAACTACTTTCTTCTCAGGTAAGTAGATAATCTGTTAGGACTTTGGGAAAACTTTGTTAAGGCAGGAATATTTCTCGGGAATCTACTTTTGCTACCAATTTACTCAATAAATGCGAATATTACATTAAATTATCTATCTGACTGCGTGGTTAAATCAGTTCACTAGTTAATAACGTAGTGAATGATTGGAACTACATTAACTTAACTCTGAGTTATTCAATTGGAATTTATTGTCGTATACTGAAATTTGCATTGATATTATGGACTGTGAATATTGTTTTATATGAACGATTATTACTTTATAATGTCGATAAAGGTGTCCCGATTTTTATTAAATGATAAATATATTTTTTTCCTATGAATCGCTTGTAATTTTGCTTAATATTATTAATGTTTAAATATAAAGTAATGTGATTCATTTTCTATTTATCACACATACACTCGTCGCATAAATTATACGAGTTAGTATAAAGGGAACGCTAAGCAGGCCTCTGTCGAAGGAGTTTATGAGGTTTAGCGAGGCGCCCGAACATATTGGTTAATAAAAATAATTGACTGATAAAAAATATAATGCTGATTTGATGGCCGTTGGGGTAGAGCAATTCTAACCTTCTAAAATATCAGAGATATTTAAAACGGACAATAAACGTCGTAGGTAGCTTTGCTTATTGTTTCCTGTGAATATTTTACCTTATAGGGGCTTGTTAACTAATGGTATCATGATTACCGTGAGCACATGCCTTTATATGCTGTAAACGTTGACTTTAATAAACAATCGATAAGAAAATATATAAGAAATGGTATTTACTCCCACATGTAAATTAGCTTTACAGAAAGGAGAGAATAACATTAAAATATTAAATCAGCCGCGTGGCCTCGTTGCTTTATTCGCGTGTCGTCACCCTTACACAACATTACAAATTGTGTATATACAGAAGCTCCACAGAATACAACAATATATATTCTGCTATAAGGTGAAGTTTCTTAAAACGGACGCAAGTGATGCAGTCGTTTGGCAGCTAGATGGGCAGACGATATTATTTCCATTTGAGGGCTAAACTTGGATAAAAAGGGCCTATTTCCAATGTGCAGCAGTGCGTGATGTAGGGGCGTGGATGATGATGACAAACAAATTGACAGATCAGTCACCTGACGACCTCTATCTAAAGAACTGAACCAGCGAATTAGAATGTGAGTTTTAAGGTGTTCTTTGGAGTAGTCTTTCTGAATCTACTCCGTGGTTTGACTGGGCAGCGAGCACGCACGGCTACGTCGAAGGGGTCGGAAGCAAAAGTGATCACACCTACCAAACATAAAGAATGGATGATTTTCATTTATATTCCACTCGCAGGGTTTCAAACCCATGATTTTATAAACATTTTGTTATGAAAACGGTTATATTTCCTTTTAGAATTTTTAATGCAAATGCGAATCAATTAGGTCTCCGAGTTTGTGTAATAAATAAGCATATTAAAGAAGTGCAAAAGCTTCCATAAAGGTTTAAAATGAGGTATCTGGTTCGGGGTTTTTCAAATAACTATATTAGCTTCCTTATTTATTTTGACTACAATATCCTATGATAATTGCCCAACTAATAAATGATTACCGAAATGATTTTTCGTTTTAGTTCAATTTACGTCATTTATTTATCGTGTTTACGAGCTACGTTGTACTTTGCATTAAGAATAGCTCGTGCTAACGAATAACACACGAGCTTAACACAATAACTGTTACGAACTAGTTATGAATACTTAAATACGAACGCAGAAACGCGCTAACTAAATCGCTGAATAATAAAGGCTGTTCTAAAATAGTGTAGCGTTTAACCTTGGTACGTTTTAGCGGGCACACTGTGCTGGATTGGACACTCCAGACCCCCTTGGGACTTTCGACTAACATTCTATAGTACACTCGTCATATAACCTACTTGTAACACTATAGGTTATTGCTGTACATTAAGTTAACGTTGGACGTGAGATCGAAATGGGCACTCCGTTTGCTGTTTTTTGGAGTAGAACAAATTCGGGGCCGCGCTAACTATACTTTTTTAACAACGGTACGTTTGATATTAGACAGTACAGTAGATTATGCTTGACGACTCGTCCGAGCTTAGAGTTGGTTTTAGAACGAATTTGACAGCTGTCAAATTGACGTAACTCCATGCGCTGGGACAGGCGGTTTCCTGCCAAGGAGAAGAGATCATAGCGTTGGATAAAAGTCGAGATTCAATTATTGCAGCGGTGAAATTGGTGATCATTGTGACTACCCTTGCAGTGTAGTGAGTTAATGATCTGCTCTAGCGTCCCACGTACTCGGTGGAACGTCTCGTCCCTAATATGATCTTTCGTTTACTTACATCTCCTCGCCCGTTTACCCACGCATAAGTTATATTAAGAACTCTTCTGGTAAAGACGACGTATTGCCTTTATGCTTATAACTCATGACTACAAACATTATTTTTGTTTGAAGAATTATGTTTAGCTGTCAATAAATCTTCTTAATAAAAATCTTAAATTCACTGACAGACAACTCACAGCCTAAATCACTGGGTCTAGAAACAAGAAATTTTGCATAAAAGTTCCTTGTAAGGAAAGTGAGCACTAAGGATATTTGATAATTCCCTATATAAAGGGGTTAATAGGGGGATGAAAGTTTGTTGGCAGTTTGTCATTTTTGCCGATAGAAAATCCCATCGTGTACACGGCCTAAATACCTATATAAAATACTAATAAAAGGTAAATTAATATTTTTTTAAACCTCCGATACGGATCAAAACTTTTAAAAAGTAAAAAAATAATATGTGTTGGCCCTTTAAGTTTAATAAAAGTTGTAGGTAATATTTAGGTCCAAACGTCGTCGCTTCGAGGGACGGCTGATCACCATGTATCTATAACCTGTTTATTGAGACCATTCCAATGAGCCCAAACACGATACCTCTGCTGTAAGTTGGTGAGGGAGTTGGGTATCCTGCAAATTCCAGATGATGCTGCAGCATCAGTTCAAGGTTACCATGTCCTAATATCATTGAAGTATCAGAATACCAAATTTCGACTCGATTAGACCTGTAGAAGATGCACAGATCCATTCATCGACTAGAAAGGAGCTGATAATCTTCGAATAGCTCAATTGATTTTCTGGAATCATCGCTAAAAAAACTCTTGATCAAGTCACTTTTCAAACAAAACGGAAAAAGATCTGTTCTGTCGTTTGGGAGCTACAATGGCGCAGACAGATACACATATAGACAGACAATAACGATTAACTTATAACACCCCTCTGTTTCCGTCGGGGGTATTAATGTAATAGATAATAATAATAATAATAACCCCATCGCCGTATCTCTACGTTGACGTCGTGGTGGGGCTTGCGCGCTCCGAATTCTGGGTCTGTGCCGGTAGAGTTTACTTTACCGGAACATGTCTAGGGTGAGGAGCCAGACCAAGAGAGATACAGAAACCCGCAGGGCAGCATGTGGCGAGCTGTTGGGCAGTTGCGACCCCATGGACCCTATCTCCCGGGAGAAGTCATGTTCCTCATCTCTGGCTTGCCTTTATTGGCCGGCTGAAGTGAACACTGACGAGGAACTGAGCTCCCACCTCATTCTTGCCTTTATTGGCCGGCTTGAGTGGAGATTCGCAAGAGCAAACGTGCTCGGAGGAAGGAAGTATTCCAGTAAGTGCTTGTAGGGATCTTGACCATCTTCCGGGCTCTGGGATTGTTCTGAGAGCCGTGGAATACCTCTCCACTCCTCGAGCACCTCAGGATATGTTGCCCCCTTGTCGCTGCGTCACTATGTGCTAGCGACCGTTTCCGGGGGCCCATTAATGAGTGTGCAAGTCACCCCCTGCCATTTTATCCGTGTACAATAAAACATTGATCAGGCAGGGGCCATAGTCCTTCCATAGTTTTAGGTAACCAGTCCATTTTAACCACCCAAACCCATAGTCCAATATCTTTGTTTCCATATCCTACAATAGTCCTTTTTTTTTTTTTTTTTTTTTTTTTTTTTTTTTTTTTTTTTTTTTTTTGACGCTGAGAAATGCGTTACGCATGCCCGCTCGTCGGGGGACGAGACGAGGTATGTGGGACTCCCTGCCAAAATGGCAGTATACCCACTAAAACTCAGCGGAGTTCCCTCATCGCCTTGATGGGAGGGTCATGGGAAACCGGCACAGCCTTTACGTCCACAACCCTCCCGGCGCATGCCCGCCTAGCTGGCGGGCCCCACATGCCCCTCAGCCTGGGGGCGATATGGGAATGACCGGGAACACCTGGCCATTCCCGTCCGACACTGGTGGAGGCCTGTGCAATACAGGCAAGGGTGCCCCCGCACCCGTTGCCTGCTGGCCTCCACTTGGGACCTCGCGCCAGACGACCCCGCGTCCAGGCGCCCCTGGTCCCCCCGCGACGGGTCGGGTTAGTGGCCCCGCCGCCTACCACTTTTCGGCCGCAGAGGATAGGGAGAGCGGCCAACGCAATACCGACACTCCTCTTCCTCTGCGGCCCCACCGCGTCCGCCATTCAACGGTGGCGACCCCGTCAAGGCCGCGGAAGGTAGGGAGAACGGCTCACCGCAATACCGGCACTCCTCTCCCGCCGCGGCCTCCCACACTCAGCCGCGATGCCGCCCATTCGACATCGCGGCCCGCCTCAGTTGCGATGTCGCCAAAGCGGCACCGCAACCTACGGCCGCTACGTCGTCGGCTTAGCCGCAAAAGCCCTGACGAGCGGCCCCCTCCTCGGGTTCCTCTTAGCTTCACCGTGGCCCTCCAAGCCACGGCTACTGAGCCCCCCCGCCTCGACAATGCGGGAACCCACGGGGGGGATCCTACAATAGTCCTACACCAACCGGGGGTTGTCCTTGGGTGCACTTGCATAGTGCGTACAGGGATAGTCGGCGGTTGGTGCCTCATTCCATTTAAAATTGTCTAAGGGGCCTCTGCGAGTTGGCTTCGGCCCCTCGTACGCCTTCCAAAGGTCCGGGACCCCAGGTTCCCGAGATATATAAACGTACATATATAAAATAATAATAATAAAACCACCCAAACCCATAGTCCAATAATCTTTGTTTCCATATCCTACAATAGTTCTACACCAACCGAGGGTTGTCCTTGGGTGCACTTGCATAGTGCGTACAGGGAAAATTTTCGGTTGGTGCCTCATTCCATTTAAAATTGTCTGAGGGGCCTCTGCGAGTTGGCTTTAGCCCCTCGTACGCCTTCCAAAGATCCGGGACCCCAGGGTCCCGAGATATATAAACGTATATAAAATAATAGTAATAATAATAATACATCTTTATTACTAGAAGAATGGGTACAGATCTCCTTAAAAACAAATTTGGTCTTATACAATGTGCAGTAACTTAGGTGTCAAAGGAGTGCTTTGGCACTCGTATTAGATAAATTGTTCGCAATGATTTTTATTAATCCGTATCTCAAAGAGAACATTAAAATGGCTAGGATAAGTAGCGTCAGGGAAAAGGCAAGAATAACTATGAAATGAAGCTTTCAACATAATGTTAATATTAGTGAGGTGAACTGGCATTCCGCCTGCAAATGACAGTTGCACCGTTGCATTAGCATAGCCGAGCCATCTGCTGCCAGCTTCCACCCCTAGGGATTTCATTTCCGTGTGTTAAATGTCTTGGAGGCATCTTGTCGAATGGCTTGGAATTGGGGACAGTATCATTTGGTACACTCCACTGGGTTTAGGTAAATTAAACCCTTAGGGCTGACATTTAAGCCACACATTACACTCAATTCTCAAAAATTTTTGTTACGGTTTCAATATCTGTAATGTACCTATATTTATGGTGTAACCACGTAAATTATATTTATTCATGTAAATCGGTCGAGAATTAATGTTTTAAAACTAGATTAGTGCAGTGTTTCCCAACCGACTACTCTGATAAGCAAGATCGAAACAAACTCAGAGGTTACAGTCTCTTTTAAAGACCAGAGATAATCTTGGTCAGGCCATATGAAGGCGAGGAGAGAACCACACAGTTTTGAGTGGACCTGTCCAGTCAGTGCACGCATTTGTCAGTAATATTGAACATAGGAAAGAGTATTTTATTTGTCTATCGATCTATTAAGCTCAATTAAGGCAAAAGCGTCAGGGTAGTCCGCGTAATTCAATTTTTCTTATGTTTTTTGCAAATTGCAGGTCAATATCAGGTTGTTTGTTGATCTAAATATGATTCGCAGCTTTATCAATTAATTCTGTAAATACTTATTTAATACGGTCGCGAATCATATGTACATTTATCATCAAACACCCAGAAAATGAGTTGCAAATTGCAAAAATCGTAAGAAAATTTAAATTTTGCTGGCTACCTTAGCGCTTCCCCCTTAAGTTAGATTTTCTAAAAAGCTACAAGAGCTACCATGTCGTATTGTTGTTATAGCTCGGAGTTGCTTCGTGTTTCGACAACATTAGAATTACAGAAAAATACTCTGCTTGTAATAAATTCAAATTTTTTTTTCAGCATTTTTTATAATTCTCCATAAGTGTCACTTGAATTTCTGCTCACACTATAAATTAAAGATACATAGGGTAAAACACACAGTTCGCAACAATAATAACTTACATTTACGAGTAAGTATGTATAGCTAAGAACAAAAGCTTGTAAAAAGTCGTAAAATATTTAATAGCAGCTGTATTTTTATAACCTTAGTTATTATACGTACTGTGTTCTCTAAAGAATTGTTTATATAGTTTAAATGGACTAATAAGGCCAATATACGCCTGAAAAGACCCAAAAGCAATTAAAGCAGACAGTTTTTAATAAGAGCTATTACCTGACTATAAATTAAAAACAAAATTCAAATAACAATCTTGTAAAGAGCTGTTCTACTTTAGCTCCAAAACTTCATGAATAAAGTTGGCGAAGTGGAAATTTAAAATGAATTTTTTCGAGCGAATGCGGATGAATTTTTAAATTCAGTTTATATTTCAGGGAAAAGCGAAGCTGCACGCATGGAAGCCTTTGTTTGTATATTGATAGCTTGAATAGGATTTTCGCAGCGGGCTGTGAAATATGCAGGAATTTCTATTTTTAGATTTTGCGGTAACCTAGTTTTCAAGAATATATCGTAAATTTCCGCCATCAGCGTATAAAAAATAGTGAATAGTATAATTTGAAGGCTGTATACCGTTTGCGAGCGACCTTATTACTAGCTCCCTAGCTGCTATAGGTGGCTCGGCTCGCCACTGTATCAGCATCAGAAGGTAGGTCGGTTCTTGGCCTATATTCTCTCCCGCTTGCTCTTGCGAGTGGTGATATACGCTGTCTTGTTTTCCCGTGACGTCACGACGCAACCCCTCCGCGTGTGGATGTGTGCGTGTGTTGATTATACGCAGCCCGTCTATGTGCGTCGCACCGTTGATTATGATAGTTCAATTTATTTATTTTTTTCATCTCGTTCACTTAACATTGATAATAGGACTAATTTATGAAGGCGTTTCTGATCAATGATCAAAAGTGATTTATGATTAATTAAACATGTTTCTTTTGATTTGAAAATAAATAAATCTACAAGACATAGGCACATATTAGCAAAACGAATTATAATTTTAATATCTACAATGTAAATAGAATGACACAATTGAGCTAATTAATACAAAGAATAATTAATATTAATACAAGATTAATTTAAAGACAACTGCAATCGAGCAGGGGAGGGTACCGAAGAACATAATGACTTAACAGGTGCTTTACCTTATTTTATTAAAACGATGAGACTCATCGAAGCGGATAGATTAAATGATTTGAATCTGATTCCAATTAATTTTAGCTGTCTTGATGTACTCGTATGTTTCCGAGAATTTTCTCTGGAATAACTGTAATATTTGATTTAATTTATTAATCAAATTTTATAAATTTAATTTATGTATTTTAAGTAATGATTGATCTATAGCTAATTCAAAAACGTTTTCATCATTTTCAAACACGCATATACTTTATTAACCTCAAATAATCCCAACCGTTACCCTCATGGACTAACTCGCGTCCTAATTAATTTAACGCTAAAAGCTAAATATTTCCACATTATTTTATCACACACAAACAAAATACTGTTACATAAAAGATTTTATCCCTCTAAAGGTAATGGAACAAAGCCTTCATGCAAGGTGGTTACGGATCGAAATACAAGGAAACAATAAACTGTTTGAAATAATATATATTTAAAAAGAATACTCCTTCTTAAAACAATATACGGTAGCCTTTAAGGGTCTACCGCATTAATAATTAATTACTTATATCAAACACTTACACTAAGTTAACCTTTATAATAAGTATGTGACTATAGCTGTCACTTAATAATGATTATTACTCCCAGTTTTTTTATAACGATTCGAAGCACCGTCCATGGTTCGGAATCCACACACGTCATACCGTATCCAATTAATAAATTCCGATCACATAGTTGTCCGATTTTGTGATCGCTTTATACGTTGCAGTTTTGATTAATTTCAGTCATTTGTACATTCGCCGATCGGTCGATAGGTTGGCCAATTTGATTTGCCTATACAATGGTCGCGCTGAAGTTTCAGCTCTGTGGTGACATGGCCTATTTTTTCATTTTCCGCTCAGCCTTGCAATAAAAATATTGAAATAGGTATTTTTGCTCAATATTCTGTTTTGTTTTCGATTGTACACATACTAATGTAATAACGTAATGTATCTTACGAGCGCTCGCAATGTGCTGTCGCAAACAAAGTGTTTTCTTTGTATTGTGTTGAAACTGTAGTTAGGCTATTTTCGCAGTTTTTTTTAAGAAAATAATGGTGCCGATTCCCTTGTTCACCAACTAAACTAAATTTAAGTTCAGTGCATCTTTTTCTTTCTATTTCATTAAGAAAAGGACAGAAGATAAATTTTAGTTTAGTCCTGTCAAATTAATTAGCGCTTGTCACTACTTTTAAGTTTAGACTACTAAGTTTGACGTGATTAAAAACTTGCCGACTAAAATTACGTCAATTTACGTCAAGCGTCACAACACACAAAAGCACAATTAAATGATTAAAAAAAAAAAACCGGTCGAGAGCGAGTCAGACTCGCGCACCGAGAGCTCCGTACCATAAAAAAATAATAAAAAAATGACATTAGTTCCACTATCGGTCAAGAGATGGCGCTGACTTAAAGCTGCAATATTAGAAAAAGTGGCTATTTAGAGACATCGTTTTATTTTTCCTGTAATGTTTACATAAACTTCTGTCGCATAGAATAATTTCAGATTTTCTCCATGAAAACTTCGGAAATAAGGGGAGGAACGGTATTTTTTATTATTTTCATTTAAAGCAGAAAACTAGGGCAAATGCCTCTTCCTATTTAATAGGCAAAAAGGAACGTTCATTAAATAAAAACGTTTTAACAAAAAATAAAAAATAAAAACCACTTAAAAAAAAACACTACAAAGTGAAAAATAACTTTATTTTCGGAAGTCGGTGGCAAAAAACTAAAATACAGATCCAAAGACATCTACTTCCGAAATTAAAGTTATTTTTCACTTAGTAGTGTCTTTTTGGAAGTCTTTTTTTTTTTTTGTTAAAACTTTTTTATTTAATGAACGTTCCTTTTCTGCCTATTAAATGAGAAGAGGCATTTGCCCTGCAATGAGAGAAATATTATGTTTAACATTTTCAGACTTAAAAAGAAATACGACAACTCATTGTAGGAGTTGATTGCTTTATTAATTTGTATTGGAATTGGGAGATCTCGTCCGAATTTAATTTGATACGCTAAGTAAAATATTCTTTTGTAGACGTTCGACGTCGACGAAATACTGGACATTACTTTGTTTATTGCTGTTTTTCTGCGTATTGTTTTGTATCATTATTATAGGAATTATATGAGTTATTTTGGATGAATATTTTGATACTATCATTCTGATGAAAATGTAATATATATCCACATAATTACATGGAAGTAATGGAAACTAATTTGATTATTTTTATTATACTGTATATATATATATTTTTTTACCTATTACAATGAGTGTTAGTGCTGCTCGGCAGTAAATATAATATTTTTTTACACACGGAAAGTGGAGGAGTGGTGGGTGGGGTGGTGGTGGTGGTGTGGTGGTGGAGTGGTGCAGTGGTGGCGTGGTGTTATAAAACCATAAAAATTATGGTTTTATAACAAAAGTACTTCGTATGGCTGTCCTAAAGCTTAAAATCACTTTTACGCCATAAAAAAATGTATAGCATGGGGTTCTCACCCCGGTGTGGTTTCAAGCGGTGTAACATTATAGCGCCTATAAAGAAAAAAATATGAGCTTGTGTGTATGACAAAAGATCAAGATTGATTGATGCCGCAGGAATCCGCTGGATGCGGGTAGCACATGAACCGGTTGAAGTGGCGGTGTTTGGGGGGAGGCTTATGTCCAGCAGTGGACGTCTTTCGGCTGAGTGATGATGTTATGTTGGCTAAAAAAGTGTTAAAGAAGCGGTTGTTATGAGAGCTATATTTTCTTACATTTTTAAGTGATCATTCAATAAAAGCTACCTATGTTACGAAACTCCTGCCGGTCTATTTTGTAAAAAACTTACTATCTAAACTAATGAGAATTGAGTAACTGGGCTGTTATTTCACCTGTAGTGAAACTCAAGTGCGAGTACATCTCACACTTGAGATTTGCAGATGACATTGTCATACTGGCTGAATCGCTGCATGACTTGCAGCAAATGCTGGATGGCCTAGTTGATTCTTCTGTACGCATTGGTCTCCGGATGAACTTGGACAACACGTCACTCCGGGACCGATTGCTGTCAATGGCGGTGCTCTCGAGGTTGTTCGAGAATATGTTTACCTCGGGCAAACTCTGCAGTTTGGTAAGAACAACTTAGAGAGGGAGGCTAACAGAAGAATTCAGCTGGGCTGGGCAGCGTTTGGGAAGCTTCGTCGAGTCTTCTCGTCGCATTCCACAGAGCCTAAAGACCAAGGTCTTCAATCAGTGCGTCCTGCCTGTTATGACTTACGGAGCTGAAACGTGGACACTCACGGTACGTTTGGTCCATAAATTCAAGGTCGCTCAGCGAGCTATGGAACGGGCTATGCTTGGAGTTTCTCTGAGGGATCGAATCCGGAACGAGGTGATCCGGCAGAGAACCAAAGTTGTCGACATAGCTCACAGAATAAGAAAGCTGAAGTGGCAATGGGCCGGCCATATTAGCCGTAGAACCGATGACCGCTGGGGTAGACGTGTTCTTGAGTGGAGACCGCGAATCGGCAAACGTAAGGTAGGACGTCCTCAGGCTAGGTGGAGCGACGATCTCCGCAGGGTGGCTGGTAGCAGCTGGATGAGAGTTGCCGAGAATCGAGCTGAATGGGGTGCAATTGGAGAGGCCTATGTCCAGCAGTGGACTGCTATAGGCTGATGATGATGATGATGAAACTCAAGGTGAAAACTTAGGTGAAGTGACCGGTGTGTGAGGTTTGGTGAGTGGTTTGATTCACCCCTGATGCTAATAGGGAATCTAGCGATTGATAGCTTACTTCAAACTCACTTCACCTAGGTTTTCACGGTGAGATTTTTACAGAATAGCACTAAGTGTAAAGACAGCTCTCACTTTAAGCTCACTTCACTGACGTTTTCACCGTGAGATTTTTTGCAGAATAGACCGGCTGATGCAAGGTATTGACACTATTGACAGCACACTTCTTAAAAGTTTCGCGGTGATATTGTTACAGAATAGCAATAGAATAGTATTTTTATGTCAGACAATTTAAAAGTCCATGGGGTTAGTAACAATTTTAATTAACATCTAGATTGATAGATAGAATACTCTTTATTGTACAACATAAAAAATACAGATTTGTATGTAGTGTTGGTCGACACGGTTGGCGCAGTGGTTAAGCAATTGACTGCTGCGCTGCGTGTCGCTGGTTCGATTCCCGGACGGAACAAATATTCGTATGACCTAGAAGTAGTTGTTTCGGGTCTGGCTGTTTGTGTATGTGAGTTAAAATGTTTGCAAACGCACTCACGATACAGGATAAATTCCTAGCGTGGGGCAACGAATAAAAAAAAAATTGTGTGTGTGTGTTAGAGAGGTTGTGTGTGTGTTTTATTGTGTTTTGTCAACCTAGTGATAGTACAGACATGCATAAACAAACAATTAGAATTAAAATCCACCTCCGCAATATCGGGGAAACCCACCGATCTGCGAACACACTAATACTGTTGGTGCTGCTGCGAACCGGCGATATCAGGGATGCACATTTTTTTCAAAGAATGGCGGCAATACCATCAATGTTGTTGTACGCAAAAAAATCCTGACGCAATGCAACCCAAAGGCAGCCGCAGCAGTCAAAGTCAAAGTCAAAGTCAAATAATTTATTTCAAATAGGCACGAAGATGCACTTTTGAACGTCAAAAATTACATGAATAGTTAATTGATTCTAGTTGCGCCTTCCAAAATGTAGTTATGTATGGAGAAGAATAGGCAAGAAACTCCAGCAGTACTCTCAGTACATTATTGTATTGAAAACGCAGGTCGCTGTTTGCCCATTCTATCTTTTAAATAAACCACATTATGTGCTTAGTTTATTTTATTATATCATAAATTATAGTTACGTTTATCTGGAGAAATATGTAATAAACTAATAACCGAATTATTTTCAACACTATAAACAGGCTCATTTTACTATATTATACTCCATTTACAGCATTAGAAAAATAACGGCTAAAAAACGACAGTTATTGTGTAATATTGTCGAAATTACTGCACTTTAGAGTAATTTTTTTAATGTAAATGGTAAATAGATTGGTGCTTTGTATTTATCGTGAAATAACGGAGTTTATTAAACGGTTACATCGAAATAACGAAAGGGTGAGAACAGTTATTTGTAGTATAGTTAAGAAACAAACTTCGTTGGTTTATTTCTCCCTAATATTCTTGATTAACTTTTTATGAAAATTAAGTAATTATCCCGGCAAGGCGAACATTTACAATTTTAGATATCACTATGTCAAAGTTACATCGTTAATCACTTCAGTGTCTGCGATTAACATTTATCAAACTGTATTTATTGGGTCAGCGTATCTACTACTAACTACAAATTCACTGGCTCGAATAAAGATGTTTTTTGGAAGTGAAAACTTCTTTAAGCGCGTTGAGCACTTTTTGGGTGAACAAAAATCATGGAACTCGCGTCATCGTCGCCGAACGCTTTCCATGAGCTATATGTATATTGTGTATATATGTGTACTTTTTGGGTGAACAAAAATCATGGACCTCCGTCATCGTCACCGAACGCTTTCCATGAGCTATAGGTATACTGTGTATAAATGTGTACTTTTTGGGTGAGAAAAAATCATGGAACTCGCGTCATCGTCGCCAAATGCTTTCCATGAGCTATATGTATACTGTGTATAAATGTGTACTTTTTGGGTGAACAAAAATCATGGAACTCGCGTCATCGTCACCGAACGCTTTCCATGAGCTATATGTATACTGTGTATATATGTGTACTTTTGGGTGAACAAAAATCATGGAACTCGCGTCATCGTCACCGAACGCTTTAGTTACTTATTTTTCACTTCTATCAGCAGTTCGCATGTTTTTTTCCCCATTTTTTTACGTACTTTCTTGAAACAATCTTTTCTTTATTTGACATTATATACTTAAACTTCTAATTTCAACGCTTTTGTGGATATAATATTTATTCAGATTTGTAACTGTAGTTGTAATGGCAATCATTTCATTTGGTTTAACAAAACTTAAGTTCTTTTCTATTTTGTGAATGTGAGAACGTTGTAGGCCTAGAAGACTGTAGATTTGTTGAGCATTTTCTATTTTGTTAAGTTCCTGGAAATTGTTGAAAGGCCTACACTGTCCTCCCATACCTATTAACACAGTTATTTGAATATATTGTAAAAGCCAATTATTTTTAAAAGAGTAACCGTGGAGTTTCTTGCCGACTCTTCTCCATAGGAAACGACTAATTGGAACCGTGCACCTAGCTTCTGATGTTGAATAAGTGCACATGTATGTTTGTGTGTAAAATATTTTGATTTTGAATATTGATTTTGAAGACAAATCATCCTCATTTGAAAGAGATTTTTTTTTTAACGTTGTCCCACACTAGGAATTTCTGTTGTATTGAGGGTGCGTTTACAAACATTTATACTCACATACATAAACAGCCAGACCCGGAACAACTACTTATAGGTCATACAAATATTTGTTCCGCGGAATCGAACCCGCGACACGCAGCGCAGCGGTCAATCGTTTAACCACTGCACCAACCGTGCCGTCGTGCCGTATTATAATAAAATAGAGATAAGTTAAAATAGGTATAAAATTATTGTTTTCAAAGATATACATTAAGGACCGATAGGGGTTTCTTATGTTTCAGCTAACAATACTAGAGATCGAATATTCGGATGCATATTCACTTAAAGTTGAGATGTTTGCTATTATGGAAAGCGCTTTTGTATCGAATAAATCCCGCGGTTCTGGTGTTTTATTTTTATTTTAACTAACACACACCACCCCTACTCTTACATCCTACATACACATATTTGCATAAGGGGTTAAAATAATTTTAAATAAATATGCATCTGAATAGTTATGCAATCCAAGAATCCCGGGTATTTTTTTTAATACATAATATTTTTGGAATTCGCTTCCATACTATACACCCGATTAGTTATGCATTGCTGGTATTCCTGGCACCACGGGATATTTACTAACAAAAAAAAAAAAAAAAAAAATTATGAAGCCGCTTCCATACTTTCATAGCTCAAAATTAACTTTAGGTAAATATGCATCCGAATATCCGATCTCTAGTTATAATACAAAGAAAGCTTCCCATACCGTAGTAAAAGCGCGTAGTCCAAGTGGTCGTAGCCCTACGAGCTACGCCGTAGCACCGCGCTACGCAGACGCATAGCGCGTAGCGGCAGTGCCGAGCTTATTGTATTTAGCGGGCGCGGGTAGGATGTGGCGAATATTAAAATAAAATCAGTATGACATACAAAGTGCTCGAGGCAATATACATATTTTAACCCGACTGCGCGACAGCAAAGACAGGATTATGTTTTACACGCGTATCTATCCAAGTATATCATCACCTGGAGAGAGCTAAGTCACACATTTGACCGAATTGAGTTATGAACAACACCATACTTGTCGTTAGACGGAGATTCTAGTGGTGAAGAGATCTAAGTGACAGCTTAACTAGAGGTTTGGTTTTTCATTCAGTCGTGAAAGGAGTTAAATGAAACTAGGAACAAAAAATCAAGTGGTGCATTTTTATTTATTTTTTTATATTGGAACCAGTTTAGTGTGGAATAGCTCCCTTCACTACTAAGGTGACGATATATTTTGTATGTGGGATTATTTATATCCTCGAAGCATCCAAACGGCTAGATGGATTTTAATACGCGAGGGTAGTTGGTAGCATCAAACCTGATTTTTTTTATTATTATTATTCTACTATGAGTTTGCTCTTGACTTTAGTCTAGGTCTGGATGACAGAGACAAAGTCTACGATGGAGTGAGCTTACCCAGAAGAAGCCTGTTCACTCTCACTTTGAATAGATTAGGGTTGTATACGTTCGGAAACACAGACGCAGGCAGAGAGTTCCACTTTGCTGTGCGCATTATAAAAGACGTTTGAAAACGCTTAGTGCGAGTTGGTGGAATATCAACTAGGTAGGGGTGGTAACTTGCAGTGCGTCTAGATGTCCGATGGTAGAACGGGGCCGGTGGAATGAGGTCGTGGAGTTCATGGGCACACTCTCCGAAGTACAATCTGTAGAAGACCGACAAGCAGGCAACCTTGCGGCGATGAGCCAAGCTGTGAAGCTTGGCATCCACCAGTTTTACGTCGCCAATGAGCCTCTTAGCTCTGCGTTCCACCGAATCAAGCGCAGCAAGTTGGTACTTTGCTGAGCCATCCCAAAGGTGAAATTAAACCAAAATAACTGCCATCAACTGCATCACCCTGCTTGAAAAGTAATCTTGTTGTAAACTTTTTAGTTGCAGTCACGATTTCTTATATATTAAAAAAAAGTGTCTCGTAAGCCGTAATAAAAATGTTATTATCTATAAAGTTGCCGACAAAGTAAGACATCTCTATATTGCACTACCAGCTGCCCGCGGCATGACCCGCATGGCTTTTTTCGAAAATAAAAACACGTATAGAGGTACTCTTTATAACATCAGTTATCTATCAGTGAAAGTCCCGTCAAAATTGGTCCAGCCGTTTCGAAGATTAGCCGGAACAAACAGACGGACAGATAAACGATTAAAAAATAAATTGGCAGTCATAATAACTGACAGTCTCGCGCATTTCGGTGACGTACACCATTAAGTTTTTCCCCTACCAAAAATCGGTCAACGCGACTAAAGAAGTTTTCATTAAAAAAAATTCTCTTTGTTATAAGTATCGCATATACATACTTTCATATGCATTTAGTCATCATCATTTCAGCCGAAAGACGTCCACTGCTGGACATAGGCTTCCCCCAAGCACCGACGCCTCGACCGGTTTTGTGCTTCCCGCATCCAGCGGATTCCTGTGAGGAATTCAAGGCCCATTGTGAGCGACCACGTTTCAGTGCCATATGTCATCACCGGCAACACGCACTGGTTAAAGACTGATTGAGACACTGCGGTATGTGGGACGAGAAGATATTGCGTAGCTTCCCGAACGCTGCCCAGCCGAGTCGGATTCGAAGATTGACCTCTTTCTCGAAGTTGAACCTGCCTAACTGGACAGTTTGTCCTAGGTAAACATACTCGTCCACAACTTCCGAGTGTAGCGTCTCCGATATTCATGAGAGTGGGTGTGACATGGACATTTGACATGACCTTTGTCTTGTCCATGTTCATTTTAAGACCCACTCTTTCGGAAGCTCTACTGAGGTCATCGAGCATTGTACTGAGGTCTTCCATAGTCTCAGCCATGACAAGTATATCGTCGGCAAACCGAAGGTGAGTGATGTACTCGCCATTGATGTTGATGCCAACCCCTTTCCAGTCCAAAACCTTGAAAACATCATTATTTTGACATTACAGTCACTTTTTTTTTGTTTTTTTTTTTTATCTAGGGCATCTCAGAGTGTAACCACTAAGGTTCCGACTCTTTAACCGGACTTTCCTGTGGCTGCATTAAGCTCCTAACAAAACTTAATGCCTCCAGCCAGGGCGTAAAAACTATAAACTAAACGACTGCTGCTCGCTAAGGGCACTCCCTGTGGGGTACGAACCTCGGCTTAGGGCAGAGTCGGAGGGAGGATGGCAAGGGACCGACGGTGGCTGGATAAAATCAGTGTTTTGATTATTATCGTGGGGAGTTTGGATTACATGCTGCTCAGCTAAAACGTGTGCTGGCGCTTCACTTACAGTCAAGGGTCGGGGAGAACTATTCGTTAGACGGGGATTTCGCGCGGGGCCTCGGCGGCGAGGTCGGAATGTACAGTCACTTACATGTTATTTATTTATATAGATGATAAGAAAGTATTCAACGTCAGAACAAAACTGCTTCATTGTACCGATAACATCCACTATTTTAAGCAAACAAAGCGCCGGTAATTATCTCATAGCTGTGAAACACCCATTAGCGGTACGCTACTTAATTAAGTTTTTTTTTTAATTACAGACAGTGTGAACTGTTTAATTCGTGGCAACGCATTGTAGACGTCGCTTTTCCTGGAGGATGAAACGTTTATTTGTTTGTGGATTTATTTATTGTATTGTTGTAGTCAGATTGTCTTTAAGGCAAGGTTCTTTAAGCGTGCGTTTTTGTTCTAGAGGTGGCAGCTGGGCGCGAGTAAATTGCCGTGAATTTCGTTAATTTTGGGTTGAAAGTTATATGTTTTACGATATTAACAATGTTAAACCCGACGGATATCACATCATCGTAGACGTTTATTTCGATGTAATTTTCAATACATAATGTGGTATAATATTGAAATAAAATTATTTTAATCTACAAAATAAGGGTATGTTTGGATTTTTTTTCTATCGAGCGAACTTTATCCAATTATGTAACGAGTATCCGACGTACCTACAGAAAGGTCTCAAAAGCAACATATAATTTTTTCACGTGTTTAATTGTTACCGTTTCTAAATAAAATGACATTAAAATTACATTTCCTAAAGGTTAACTCGAAGAACCTCGCCTTAAGATAAGTACAGTACTACTATTTTGTTAATGTCCCTCGGCAAACTTCGTGTTTTGGCAGTCGTAGCAACTTTCTTCCCATTTTGTAAATACATTACATTTATTTCCGATTTAATACTCTATTTTACTTCGATCAGAGTATTCTTGATCAAAGCCAGTCAATAAAACTTCAACAAGTCACACGATGTCAAATGAGAAAAGGTCAGCTTTATCTACTGACTTCACTTGGATATGTAAACAAATTCTAATTTATAAATCTTACTTTACAGACTCAACTATAGTAAGCGTTCATATTTTTATCATCATTCATTATTATAGTCGAAAGACGTCCACTGCTGGATATAGGCCTCCCCCAAAAGGGGCCTCCCTTTCAAATTCAAATAAAAAAAAAAAATCTGATAAACAAATATCCATATAACATTATATGGATATTTTTTACACTACATTATAAGTTACACTACTACCAACATTAGTAGTAGTGTAACTTAACTTAATGTTAGTCTTAAAAATTTATAATAATATACAAATATTATTATTTGGATAAGTGTGTCTTGAACACTTACTCACCTACGAAAGAGGGGAGAGTCCCACCGGTCAGAAAACATATTCAGGATGCCATTGGAGGAGGAGCGCAAGCGCGCCATCATGGAAGCACATCGCTTCAGCATAATGGCGGCGAACCCATCGACGCACGCTTCCGCGAACATCCCTGACGCGCTGCATCGCCACGGTAGCCCCAAAAGCACCCTAAATGCGTTATTGTACTATATCCAGCAGTGGACATCTTTCCCCAAATTCAAATCCCCCCCCCCAAAAAACGGGGGAATTTTCCATAATCGTCACGCTTGGCAGGCGGGTTGGCGATCGCAGTATGGTGTTAAAAATGCATAGAGAATGCTGCTGCACGTTCTCTATTAAGTTTCTTAGTCGCCTTTTACTACACCAACGAGAGGAAATGGGGTGGTGCTATTCTTTACGTCCGGCACCACATGGCACATATTTTTATACTATACTAATATTTTTGCAAAGTATTAAGAATGGTTCTCTCAAAAAACTGGATGCAACACTTCTCACACCTTACTTCGGACGCTTTAACAAAAATATAAGAAATAAAAATATGGGTCATTTCTTCAACACATTATCCTACAACTCATATCCATCGCGATCACTCACACCTCCACTTTTGCCCCGTATCCCCGCAGTAACATAATCTACGTGTAAAGTATTCTATTGTCTATCTGTCTTTTAGCCTATTCCTTAAGCCTCATATTACCTTTGACGCCTGCGGACGGAAGAACGATGTTTTGACAGCTGTAGCGCTATTGATTCTCAGGTGGCATGTTATTTTTTTCGGGGGTCATGATTTTACCTATGTGTTTTTTAGGGTTCCTTGGTAAACAAGGAACCATTATAGTTTCGCCATGTCCGTCTGTCTGTCTGTATGTCTGTCTGTCTATCCGCGGCTTAGCTCAGAGACTCTTAGTGCTAGACAGCTGTAATTTAGTATGAGTATACTACAGAACAGATAAAAGAAGTTAGAAAGGAAATAGTTCCAGATTTGTATTAAAACGCGTGTCGCCGTTTGTTTCCCATTTTTAAACTTCACTACAACCAAGAGACCATTGGTACGTAAACAAAAAAACGTACGTAAACGTAAATCGCGAGTTTGATATTGGTTGTCACACTACGCAAACACTGCGTTTGACGAACACTCACACACACATTAATTTATCATATATGTTAGGGTGAGACAAAGGTCGAAAAACGGTAATTTTGTAACTTACAGTTTTGCAATTTATCGCTTTAATTTCGGGAGGGGCGGGGTACGAATAGTGTGGACCTCCTCAATACATAAGGGGGAACATCCGATATACTCGTAGCAGCGAAATTCAAATTTTAATTAGTTTTTAGCTAATTGCAGCTCTGTTATACGTCATAATTATGATATCACAATAAACAATAAATGCTGGTAATAAACAAAGCTATTTTAATTATAATTTAACTGATAATAGTAATCAATTGTGTTCATATACACATTATACACATACTTAATATCGACATTGTTATAATTTGGTACAACACTGGATTTAAGCTTTGGCTCGGCGGACGCGACTTTCGCAGTAAACGCAATACATTACGCGATAGCTCACATAGTACAAGATGGTACCCGTGTATTGCAAGCAATGTATAATTTTGCATCTGTTTGCGATTGTATCGTTTTTGTCTACAAACTACTTAATACTGTTGTAATAATTACAAATATCACTTGTATTTTAAGGTATTTAATCTTACTGGTGAAAATAAATCCCTTCTCGGGATACACTACACACCTTGCTTCTTTTCCGACACGTTATGGTAATCGTAAGGCGGCATAAAAGGATGATATCTAAAAAAAAAATTTTGTCCGTCATGTAGATTATTAAATAATATTGGACACGTATTTTTTCTTTTTTTACGTAATCAAAATCTTGCGGCGACACATTGAGTTCAAATGTGGCATGACGTCACTTCTCAGTAGATTTTATACGTAGCTGTGACGTAACGAGCCCCCACTCCCCAAGTTTAATGTGTTTTATCTAATTCATTTTTTATTAATATGATAAAGCAAAAAATACGTGTCTAATATTTTTTATTATTTAGTTGACGGACTAAACAGTTTTTCTTTTTTTTTACTCAGGACACAATCCTATTCTTTATTTTTCGCGAAGCTTCGTACGCTGTCACAATAAGAGTGCGATTGTTGGCCGGTGAAGCAAATTTCGGTTGACTTATGAGCGTCTGCTCAAAAGTGCGGCGCGCCTGCCCCGCCCACAAGGCCCTTCTGACCACTTTTATCTGTTCTGTGATCACACCGACATAGTGGTAAAATAACATCATTAATTTATTTTTTTCTCATCTGCTCCATGGTGTGTGGTATCGTAGGATAGGCCGTTTAAAAATATTGTGGGTTTGTGAAAACCATTTTTCACAAACCCACAATATTTTTATAGTCGACCAACTTACATTTACAGTTGAATAACATGTTCTCCCATACATTCCGTATGGAGGAACATGTTTTTCAACTACAATGTTATATTTGTTCTTGGGATAAATTCATACCAACTACGGAACCCTTAATTGTGCGTGGTCCGTTCGATATGCACTTAGCCGTTTTTTTATAGATAAGTTTGACATGAAGAATTTACACTGAAAAAATGCACTCCAATCAAGTGACTTTTTAGCTTGATTGACGATATCTTGTTTAGATTAATCAAAATCTTAGTTAAGTTGATCATCACGACATGATTGCAGCAATACTAGTTCAAATGATTGAACGCTCAAACAAGTTTCTCGATTACCCTTAACATGACATCATTGTAGAAGAGTTAAAAAAGAGACAAGTTAAAAAAAATTAACTGTAACAAAGTAAGTTAGTTGTGTCAATCAAGCAATTTGATTACTTCAATAAAGATCACTGAAACTTTAATCTAAAAACCTTGGTTGGAGCAACTATGTTTTGACTTGACTGCTGCAAATAGGTTTTGTGATAACTCCAATCAAGATTCCGTTTCAAATCTCAATCAAATAAAAGTAGTAGCTGTGTTCATTTTGCTTGATAGGCTCAGATGCAAACAAGTTACTTAGTCAATCTAAACAAAATCTTGATTGTGGCAACTACTTTTTTTTTCAGTGTATGACGTTGGAGGTAATTAATGAAAAAGTTACTGATTAATACTTTACAAACATTTAGTTAGATAAACAGACTGAAAAGAAAAACAAACAATTACCTTATACATACTACATTTATAACAGGTGTATGAAAAATTGAAAACCGTTTTACAGTTAGGTACCAACATCATTTAGTAGCAAATAATACCTTGTTTGTCACAAACACTCATTGTTTGTGAACTAAAAATATGGCCCGTACATTTCTCCAATGTGTAAGATGTCGGAAAATAAGAAAATGCGGGTAGTGTAGTGACCGCCTTAATGGCGCCCACCACGGGACTAGTAATATTCAATCATAATGAACAGGGAAATAGAGTACCTAAATGTTGTTGCGTGGGTTTGTTATAGGAAACTTTTCGTATTATTAATGAAAATACAAAGCAACTGCTTGTACATGTGACTTTCATTTATTCGCAATGTTTGAGAGCAAAGAGAATATTAAAATTTTCAACTCTCATTAACAACAAAAATCCAATTCCCTTCTGTCCATTTCACGAATCGGATGCAGAACTACCGAATCGTTAGCGGTCCGAAGCTTGTTCGTTACTACTGAAGCCAATTAACAATATCGATACAGCGAAATAAAATATTTAAGACTGCATTTCCAAAAGGAAAAAGTCAAACAATCCAACTTGCTAATTGAAAGAAAACTGCAGAGACTAAGGAACGAACAAAAATAGCACAAAAACTGTACAAGTTGGTGCAACCAAGTAAACTTGTACAGTTTACTTGGTTGCAAATTATCTAGTTAACCCATGTAAAGTCGGGCTATTTCTTATACAACCGCGTCTGTCAGCAGGCCAGACGTGCTTATTTACTGCGCGAAGGGTTAAGTTGATCATTATTTGCTCGGAGTTGGTGGCCATTTTGTTTTGCAAGTTGGGTAGGAAGTAGTGACGTACTTGCGGACCTATGACTTGCGGTGTAGACCATAAGTTCTTGAGCTTTTCAATGCACTGAGTTTTATCAATCTGTCTATATATAAAAGCGAAAGGTCACTCATTCATACATACATTCATTCGCTCACTGATTAATCACGAAATCTCAAAAACTAAAACCAACGAAGATGAAATTTGGCACAGAGGTGGATTATAAGAAGATGTCAGTTAAGAAAGGATTTTTGAAAATTCAACATTAAAGGAGGGTAAAAAGGGGGCATTTTATATGCTTGAAAAATCTTATTCCTTGAGTTAAACTTGAAACTTGGCACGAATGCTTATCTAAGTAAATAATAAAGTTTGTCTTTTTCAGTTTTTTTGTAACTTCTCCCTGAAGGGGGTGTCAAAGTTTGAATGGAAAAAGAAACCATAACAGACTGATCTATTTCAGAATAAATTTACATTCCATACATTGTAGGCGAGCTCGAAGAAAGACTGTAAAAGGGTAAAAAGGGGGATTTAGATTGTATGAAAAAACATTTTTTTTTGTGTTCATAAACTTGAAACTCAACACGAATACGTTCTAAAATAAGTAACAAAGTATGTCATAATTCGTTTTTCAAAACATCCCTCAAAAGGACTTTAGGGAGTGTAAGGAAAAATCTTAAAGTGCGGCCCGATTAATTTGAAACTCGGTGCTCATTCTTTTGACAGAAAAAAAAAAAAAGGATTACGAGTATATGGGGTTTTCGAGAATTGACCCCTAACGGTGGAATGAGGGGTAATTAAGTGTTTTGGGGATGTTAGGACCTCTTTGGTATATACAACTCATCCCTGACCACAATGTGGGTTGAGTCCTTTCTGCTTAACTACGTTCAATTTAATTTCAAATCAATAATTTAAATTAGCAATAATCCAAGCGCATGAGGATTTCAGATTATGAGCCACTTATCTGAACCTATTTATATACACACCAATATCGTCAATGGTCGTCAGCAATATGCTACGAATAGGCTATTATATGTATGTATATGTGTCATCTATACATATTATAAAACAAAGAAGTGTTATGTAAGTGCTGTGTACACTTGTAAGTGACTAATTCACCATAACTTATGCTTATGTTATTTTTTATGTTAATGTTTTTAGTGAATAGGTCGGTCGGTCGGTGATAGGTCGGTTGGTGTACCTTTCAAATAAAATAAAATAAAGACGCTTTTCGTGTTTGTGTGACCGCGTTGTTTTTCTAAATCCGGTACGGATTTTGATACAGTTTTCACCATAGTTTAAGAGATTTTTTTCGCCGAAGGTTTATGTGAATATTACATGAATGTTAAGCTTCCATATAAAAAAAAAATAACTCGATGTTTTGTCAAGTCATAAAAACTGTGCAAAGCAGGGGTGGGTAAAGATAAAAATTACAGGGTTCGAAAAAATCCGATTTTTATATAATAAATATAAAAAATCCGATTTTTTATATATATCGGATATATATATCCGATATAATATTATATCGAGGCCAAGAAAAAGAAGCAAATTTCATTCTATAAGGGGATTAAAAACTTCAAAATATGAAAGGGATTTGTAAAATAATATGTGTCAGATTACAAATTACCACATTTTTTATTTAAAAAAAAAAAGTAACAAAATATTAGTGTTTCATTGAGAAATATTTTTTTTATGAACACTTAAAAAAACAAGTAGGAACCTATTATTATAATAATCTTCATTTGTTTATGAGATAAATCAACTAATTTTAATAATAAAAACGTAAATTATTCTGAATTGTAGTTTTTCGCTACGTATTGCCAGGGTAAACATTAATCTCGAAAATTTCTAGTTTAGAAGACAGGAAATAATCAATTGATATATTATATCAAGATAAAATCAATTGATATATATCGTGATATATATCATGATTATATATATATATATATATATTATATATATCCTCTGATATATATCGGCGAATCCTGAATAATTATAACAGATCATAACAGTATCAGTCATTATAAATAAGTAACTCAGTTAGTGGTTCTTAAGTAGGTAAAATTATTTTAATAACCTTATTTTATGAAACTACGGTACGAAGCTAATATTTCTAACATGGGTAAAAGTGTAGTCTAAGTGTTGGCGCGCACACGCGCCCCCCCAACCATGCAGGAGCGGGACGCGGGAGGAGAGGGGTAGCCGATCCTGCCACGGCGTCTCGCAGACGCGCGCCAGCGCCGCCGGCCGGCCGGCGCGGCGCGGCAGTTCGACCGCAGCAGCCGCTAAGAGCGGATACGTTATCTATCATAATTATGTGCGATCCTTATATTGTCGCGTCGCGGTCCATATAAAATCTTTATATATTTTTTGCATTAAAACACACGCAAGTTTGAAATTAATCTTTTCGTTATCTCCGCACACTTCCCTCAAGCATTACAACGGGACGAGGTCACAGCCCCAACATTGGTCCTTCGAGCCGGATCAATGTTGGGGCTGTGACCTCGTCCCGTTGTAATGCTTGAGGGAAGTGTGCGGAGATAACGAAAAGATTAATTTCAAACTTGCGTGTGTTTTAATGCAAAAAATATATAAAGATTTTATATGGACCGCGACGCGACAATATAAGGATCGCACATAATTATGATAGATAACGTATCCGCTCTTAGCGGCTGCTGCGGTCGAACTGCCGCGCCGCGCCGGCCGGCCGGCGGCGCTGGCGCGCGTCTGCGAGACGCCGTGGCAGGATCGGCTACCCCTCTCCTCCCGCGTCCCGCTCCTGCATGGTTGGGGGGGCGCGTGTGCGCGCCAACAGGCTCCCCCCGTTGGAACTTGTTCCAAAGTCTGAAGTGGGCAGCAAACAGAGCCTATTGTAGGCTCGTCGAAGCACTCCCGATGCTGTCCTGACGTCAGCGACACGTGTGATGCCGTCGGATCCAGGGTGCAGCTTTATGATTCGGCCGAGTCGCCAATGGTTCGGTGGGAGGCGGTCATCTTTGACCACGACCAGGTCTCCCAGCTGCAGCAGCTCCTGTTCATGGCGCTGCCATTTTGCACGTTTCTGTAATTCTGAAAGATACTCTGTCTGATATCGGTTCCAAAAATGAGCCGTCAAGGCTTGTGCCCTTTTATATCGAGGCAAGGTACTGATCCGTGTCTCTCTTTCTGTGTCCACCTGAGTGGGCAACATCTTGATCGTTCGTCCGATTAGAAAATGAGATGGAGTCAGTGGAGTTATGTCGTTGGGATCAGAAGATAATGGAGTAAGAGGGCGTGAATTTAAAATCTTTATATATTTTTTGCATTAAAACACACGCAAGTTTGAAATTAATCTTTTCGTTATCTCCGCACACTTCCCTCAAGCATTACAACGGGACGAGGTCACAGCCCCAACATTGATGTGACGACTCGAACCACGGGATGCTGCCTTGTGGAGGTTCTACGTGAATTTCCAATTTTCTTCAATATCAGGGCTTCGAAGGACCAATCATCATCAATCGCGTCGTGTCAAGTCCGTCGAGCGTGCCGTCCGTCGTCCGTGTCTCGTGGTGGCACGACAAAATGGCGTCGCAATAGACGAGGATCAACGAGCAATGCTATAGTAGCCTGAGGGCATTATTCTTGTGAGTTCGTTCCAATTATCTTCCCAAAGTTAAAGTCATTCTGTGGATATCTCATTAATTATCCCCTAATACTATCAACAGTCATTAATTAGTTGATCTTTGTGTTTCATGAACACAGTACCTACCCTATTGTGATTTAATGTCATTCTCATTAAAGCAATAAGTCATTAGTAATTCATTAAAAACTGTGATTTTCCCGTCCCCATCTAGGAACTCGTTTTACGTTATAACATTATTTCCTTAATAACATTATTTATCGCAATACAACAGGATTTGCGCCGAAGCCGAGCAGAGCAACGACGACGCCACGTGTCGCGCGTTGCTTGCCGTCGTCGCCGGCACCGGGGCTACGCCCTTGCTTTAAAGTCGGACGGTGGCTGCTTGCCTGTCCGTGCGTGCGCTACCCGTTTCCTGCCTGTATCTGCACGCTTGCATTTAAGTATAACCTGCTGTCATTACACCTACCTACCTGGAGAGTTTCATTTTTTTCTGTGCATTTAGCTACTCGGCTTGGTTTTTTCAATATCATTTTAAGTAATTTAACTTTTCGCAATGCCTAACCTAAAAGAATTAAGAAAGAAACGTGCTTCATATAAAGCTAAACTTACACAGTTTGAGAAATATCTGTTAATCATGTGCACGTGTGACAGGCCTAGTAATGTTCAACTCAGTGAGCTTGGGGCCAGATTGCAAAAGATTGAAGAGTGCTATGGTGAATATGATTCAATACAGATTCAAATCGAAAGTTTGCCGGACATTACAGATGCTGAATGTCAAGATGAATATGGTGAACGCGAGCGATTCGAGACGCAGTACTTCGCGGCAGTCGGCAAGGCACGAGAGGTGCTTGGCAGGCCGGTCTCTGCGGAGGCAGAGCACGACTTGGAGTCTTCAGTAACAGGTTCTGTCCTCACTGCAGGTGGGCCAAGCTTAAACTTAAAATTACCTACGATACATTTGCCTACCTTTTCTGGTCAATATGAAAATTGGTTAGAATTTCATGACACTTATGTATCTCTCATTCACGCTAATGGTAAAATACCTAAAATTAGTAAATTTCATTATTTACGGTCGGCATTAAAAGACAAGGCTGCGAACGTTATTACTTCTTTAGATTTTTCAGAAAATAACTATGATACAGCATGGTCATTGTTATGTGAACGTTATCAAAATAACAACTTGCTCATCAACAATCATATTGATGCATTATTTGATTTTGAAAACATTACAAAGGAATCTTCCTCAGCGTTGAGGAGCCTTATAGATACTGTAAATAAAAACCTTAGGTCTTTAAAAAAATAGTCTTTAAATTAGTCTTTAAATTTTTTTTCTGTTGTTTATTTAATACTCGTCTCGGGAGTTGCGTGTAAAATAAACTGAACCAGTAACCTTTTGTGAGAACTGTTATAGTCTTCGTTATGTGCGTCTGAATAGGACTTGTTGTTTAAAAAACGTAGAAAAATGTTTAGAAGGAAAATGTAGGTACATAAGTATATAAACAACGGGTTGAGATGTTCCGGAAAAAATAGGTTTTGTTGTTCCATAAATCACTTTATTAAGTGGACAATAAAACTGTTAAAGGAAATTTAATAAATAATCACAGAACGTAATAAAATATTTTCCGATACCAATTTCCGGAGTCTGAGTCTTTTTGTGGTGGCATTTAAATTCAACCTTTTAAAATAGCCTCACAAAAGTTCCCTTTATTCTCATCGGGTTTTACTATCGACGGGATTAATACAATCACCGATTTTGCTTCAAACGGAATAACAATTGAGTCAGAGGTGGGTCAGCTTAATTTGACAGGCGAGGGTTCCCTTTGTTGGTCGCTCATTAGGATACAGCCTCGCAGCGCTTTATACTCAGCGGTGAAGCGGCTGTTGGCACAAGCGGTACGTGTGATAGATGTAGGAATAGTATAGTCACTGGTCTCGCGGCGCCATTGAACGATTTTGTGTAGGAATTGCATCAGCGAACAGTCAGATTAGTGAACGTATTTGGAAGTAAATGAATAACAGCTGGGAAGTTTGTTGCACCACTTTTTCTTCCCTAAGCTCACCTAAAGCTAAAGCCTAAAGGTCATAGCACATTATACCGGCACCCCAACTGCACAGCTGCAGCACGGCGTCGCCTCGAATTTAAGCTACGGCTAGCCGCCAGCGTGCTAACTAGGCGTCGTCCGCGAGGTGCAAGCTCGCAGATCACGCGCCGCTTGCTTGGTGCAAGCTCTCAAACTGCGCGCTGGCCGCGAGGTGCAAGCTTGCTGTCACCGCGAACACAATTGCTGTAGGTTGACTAAAATTTGTTGTACAGTAAATAAAAATAACTATGATAAATTATGATATAGAGGTCAATTACTTCATTAGGCTAGTAGTCGTGAGGCTTCATTAAACTTCTGTAGTGCATCAGGGATGTTTGTTGATGATCAATATGCTCATGTCGATGGCTTCTACGCTACGATGCGAAAAAGATGCTTCTCCCTGGTGCATCGAGTGCGGGACAGCCCCAATACTGCAGTATGTCGCAAGCAGACTGGACTGCTTGTATGTGAGTCACGTGGCAAGCTTTTCCACATCGGTGTTGAGCTTGTAGCAGGGATTCATAACTGCAGAGTTTATTATCATCATCATTATTTCAGCCGAAAGACGTCCACTGCTGGAGTTAGGCCTCCCCCAAGCACCGCCACTTCGACCGGTTCTGTGCTTCCCGCATCCAGCGGATTCCTGCGGCTTTCACAAGGTCATCGGTCCACCTTGTGGGAGGCCTTCCCATGCTATGTCTTCTGGTATGTGGGCAGGTTAGGGCAGAGTTAGGTTAAGTGTATGGGTTAAGTTTACTAACATAGTTGTTAGAAATATTTGTTACTAACATATTGAGTTGGTTGCCATGGTTACTTGCTAATTAAATATAAAATAAAATAAATAAATAATCTATTAACAAATAAAGTCATTAATACCTATACATATTAATACTAAAACTAAAGAAATATAGACCAATGAGTGAATAGTTAAGAGGGCATATATGTATGGGTCCACTAGCGCTACTACTTTAAAAAAATATATATTAATGAATTTTATTGCTTCGTATCTCAATATGAAACTTTATAAAAGGTATTAGAAAATTCTAGACACACTTACCGAGGTATTTGTTGAACCGTTTTTCATAATTCCTTCTCAGTCACGAGATAATATTTTTTTAATATATAAATAGACTAGCTTCTGCCCGCGGCTTCGCCCGCGTGGATGTCGGTTGTATCGTGGAAAAAAGTAGCCTATATCCTTCTCCGTATCCCAGGCTATATCTCTGCCAAATTTCATGACGATCGGTTCAGCGGTTTAGGCGTGAAAACGTAACATACAGACAGACAGACAGACAGACGGACAGACAGACAGACAAGAGTTACTTTCACATTTATAATATTAGTATGGATAGATAAAACATTTATTCAGTGTACACAAAAGACATAGCACAACACACAAGATCATAAACGATTAAAAATTTCATGAATATTGTAAAACAGGGTAAAATATAAAATAGGTAAAACATACAGAAATAGTGTGTAATATTATGACCAAATTCAATTAAAATGATAACAAATATACAAGGTGCGGTGTGCGTCTCAAGGTTGCACCAAATGGGAGTCCAGCTCAGCATGTGTCAGGCAGATATACCTGACGCTGATATTCTGCTGGATCCCTGCAGTGACACACGGACGTCGAGCTGACGATATAAAATTGGTGTTGTGATTGTGACAGGCGTTGATTATGCAAGTATACCCGCAACTATGGAATCTACAGTAAGTTTCGCATTAAGAAAGGTGCTTTATTTTTATTTTTTTGAAAAATTCTTTGCCCCACACTAGGAATTTCTCCTGTATCGTGGGTGCGTTTACAAACATTTAAACTCACATACCGCACCTTTAGAATTATAGAGACCTAATTTGAAATCATCTATCACATCATCAGTTAATGACATCATCAATTAATTCACAATATTATAGTGACCTCATTGGTGATGTTCTTTAGAAAGGTTGAAATCTTAAAATTTCAAATATAGGTCACTATAATATTATTATAGTGATCTAATTTGGTGATGTTTTTCAACTTCTGAAGAAATTAGGTCTCTATAATTCTAAAGGTGCGATACATAAACAGCCAGAGCCGGAACAACTACTTGTAGATCATACAGATATTTGTTCCGTGCGGGAATCGAACCCGCGACACGCAGCGCAGCAGTCAATCACTCAACCACTGCGCCAACCGTGCCGTCGTTCTTGTTCGTTGATGTGCTGATTGTGTTTAGATTACTTGAGTGGCCCTCTTAATCAACGAGCCCCAGCCCCTGATAGGTAAGGCGAACCTATTTAGAGTGTAGCAACCAGTTCTATAAAACACTTTTAATGTGTAAATAAACCTTTAACAAACAAAGTAAAAGCTCTTTCAAATCGGAGCACTGTACAGTGGTATGAACTTTGAAACTAGAAATTCGTAACCTTAACTTGAAGTGGTACCCATACATAATAAAACAGTAGAATCTGGTGTTGGTGTACATTAATGAAAAGTAATAAACATTGAAAGGGGGTAACTAAAGAAGAGTGAATAGAACATAAACCAGCGATTTTTCTACTAAACAGATTTTCATGTAGTCTTCACAGGTAAACAGAAATGAAATTGGAGCGGAATATAGGCTTTGTTTAATTAAAATCGGACGTTGCAAAGAAAGTTATAGTTATTTTTGGAATTAACTTTTATGCTGTTTGAAGTTAAAGCAAATAATTTGTAGCATTGAATATCTATTAATAATTTAAAATTTCTAAGTGGTCTTAGAAATTTAAAATTATTATTTTTATGGTTTTTAAATTTAATTTTCTCATATTCATATTCATATTCTTTATTGTGGATCATAGGTAGGTAAAATACATACAATGCTCTTATTAGTAAAATTAAGATCAGCTATGTCCCGCCGCTTAGGCATACAATAACAATCACATAAATCAAATTAAAAAGTATTTAAATAAGTCAAATCAAAATACACCAATTTCAATAAATGTCAGAAGTAACTATGTTATTATATTATTAACCACAGATTATTATTACATATTATTATTATATTATTATTAACCACACATATTAATTAACTGAATGCCAAAAAAAGGTACTACTAGATATTCAAATAGTATCCTTAACAGGTAGTACCTGGCTTTTTTAGAACCTCACGGGTTTGAACTAAGGTGAGATTCTAGTTATTATTTTGAGGAGGTAAATTGCTCTGTACTGCTGTGAAATTATTACCCAAATCTTGTTGTAAAAATATTCTTACTATGTGGCAAGTGTTTAATATGGCAGCTTTTTGTTTTTGCTTTTTTTTTCTTTTTCTTGCACTAGCAGGATAATACTACTCCACGCGGACGAAGTTGCGGGCGACAGCTAGCGTTAAGTAAATCTAAGTGTGCTGTGAGTCCGTAATGCGATTGTAAAACTATGTATAGTCGGTAAGTAACTTATAGAAACCAGAACAAAGGAACGAAAGGTAGAATTTACTGTTTTAAATTTCAAGCATTTTTCATCGTGAAATACTGACCTAAAAGCAAAGAGTGGTTTCACGAAAATTTTATGAGAAAATGTAAGAAATTGATTTTGCTCGGAACGACTGTTATTTCTGTTCTACAACTCTCTGCTGAAAGTAGATTTTCGCATCAAGAAATTATTTTGGAATCAAAATACACTATTAACATAGGAAGGTAGATTTACCTTACATGTTCAAATCAAATCAAATCAAATTATTTATTTGCTTAATACAAGTAGGTATAAACAGATGTTACAAATAAATATAAAGTACTCTGTATCAGTACCTAAAAAGGTGTGCAAATATTTATATTATTGTTAATCTAATTAAGTAATTATTGAAATAACATTACAAAAGAAATTATATTTAAAATAAAAAAAATTGATTGTCACATGAATTATTACATGCACGTGCGTTTGTATATGTGTATGACTTAAGAATCAAGTAAATTAAATTAAGATATTGGTCCAAATTAAAATAGAATTATAATATGTTTTTTTTGGTATATTTTATGGTCTAGTGTCGGGCAATGTGTTATTGGGTTTTGCTATCTGGAATTTCTCATTAGCAGCCCGGAGTCTGGATTTATGCCCGGTTGATGGCAATAGGCTTTGCCCCCTATTACAGGGGACTTAAACATAACTGGCAAAATGTGGGTATATAAGTAGACCTCTGCTTAACCATTTGAAGAATACAGGCTTGAACTTATGTTATGTTATTTTATGGTCATGTCATTGGTGCTTTACAAAACCCGTATCACGAAATCGTTCAGCACATGCCTGAGAATGAAGTGTCTTTATTTTATATTGACGGCAAAGTTGGCGCAGTGGTTAAGGTGTCAATAACCGACTTTTAATGATTTTATACTGAAGATCACGTCTAAACGAGTAGATAATAATTATTGGGAAAAAAATGTTAAATAAGAGCATCTTCTTAATAACATAATATGTGAATATTTTAGATTATGTTTATATTACATAGTGAAATTAATTTGTAAAGTTATGTCTAACGCGGATAAAAAACTGAGAATCACGCAAAATCTATCAAGCGCGTATGCGCGCGCGCGCGCGTGCATATTTTTCTGACACCTTCACCTTTTTAAAGATAATTTAATTATTGATCTTTTAGTATACGTGTTTTATTAAAATGCCTTTTGTTTTATGTATAATAAATTAATAATGCGTCTTATTTAGGACAGCGCTCCTGGATCGGTGAGTCTTATTACTGGCTGGACGTACGACGCGTTGCGTGTGCTCAGTACAGAACACGCAAGCTAACTACTTAAGGTCACTGGCATATATCTGGGCCTTAAGCGATTGACTGCTGCGCTGCGTGTCGCGGGTTCGATTTCCACACGGAACAAATATTTGTATGACCTACAAGTAGTTGCTCCGGGTCTGGCTGTTTGTGTATGTGAGTTTAAATGTTTGTAAACGCACCCACAGTACAGGAGAAATGTATAGTGAGTGGAAACGATATCAAAAAAGTTGCTTATCTTTTATTTTAGAAAAAGTATAGCGGGTGATACTGCGGGCAGCAGCTAATCTAAAATATCTATCTAATGCCAGTGAAATTCGCGTCAAAATCGATCCAGCCGTTTCGAAGATTAGCCTGAGCAAACATTAAAAAAAAAAGTTTAAAAGTTGTTTTTTCTTGTTGTGAGTACCGTATATTCATTAATAGGAATTTAGTAAAAAACTATTATTTTATCACTTTAATTTATTCATTTGTATGTATGTACAGATACGTAATGTTGTTTTCATTGCGTATCCTTAAGTACCGTTTAAGAGTACTTAAATATCATGAAACAAAAACCACGTGAAAGCAAACCTCTTAAAGGATGGAATAACGAAGCATTAAAGGTGGAACGCAAGTGGCGCCACCGACATGTGACAACTGATTGTGGAACCACAGCGTCTTTATGATGTAATTGAGTCGGCCATAATTACAGGAAAGTTAATGTAGGTATGTGTGTAAATGGGTTCCGTACGTGCATATGTGAAGAATGAAAGTTATTACACCGAAATGAGATTCGTTATGTTGTACCCTAATTTCTAATTACAAACCATGAGGTCTTTAATTTCACTTCGCTATCAGAAGTTGCTTGATTATTTTGAAATAATGAAATCATGTAATTTATTTTAATAATTTCATAATTTAATTATCTGAAAGAAAGAAAGAAAGAAAAATATTTTATATGGGACACGTACAAAAAATAGAAACCGTAAAAAAATGAGTATTTAAAACTAATAAAATTTACATTGTGAACAACAAAACATAATAGAAAAAGACCTGTGCGAGGCCAAAAAGGCTCCTATCTCAGCATAACTCTGCGATATTTAAAAAATAAACACCGCAGCGCTGGTTGCTTAAAATTCTCATCGTTTACCTTTGATATTGACAGTATAATTAAAATTAGCTACATCGGGTCGCTGAATAACGTACACATTACCTAAATAGATTTAAAAAAAACCGTCCAAGTACGTCAGACCACGCATAATGAACGGTTCCGTAGGTGGGATGAATTTATCCCAAGAACAAACTTCACATCTGGGTACACAATAACAAATCTATTTTTTACTTAATATTTATACACATTATATATTACACACATTATAAAATTGATTTACACCCGTAAGACGTCCTCGCAACACAAGGTCCAGTTGAAAACCAGCGTCAGGCACTAGTTGGCTGGCATTTATGCTGAACTGGGTCTATTTGGCGTAGCCGCGAGGCACACATTGCCATTTTAAGTTTTTTCTGTATCAGTATTGTGTGCCTTAAACTGCGTCAAATAATTTATTTTCATTCTTTCTTTCTTTCTTTCACATTGTAGTTCAAAAACATGTTTTTCATGTGTTGCAAATATAAGTTGGTAGACTATTACTCGGTAACTTGTAAAGCTTGGTACTTAGCTGATTAGTAGTTTTCCTTTTAACTTCGTTATATATGTATACTACTGCTGTGATTTTTTTCCCGTATCCAAATACCACTATTTAGCTGGCACACTTGACTCTAACAAAAATTTGCGCTTTTAAGCGTAATATTACGCAAATGGATCCCTGAATCGGAAAATGGTTTTCACAAACCTGCAATATTTTTGAACGGCCTATCCAACGATACCCCACACTATGGGATAGATGAGAGAAAAAAATATCATCCCCACTATACGTGTACGGGAGATGAAAAAAAATAAAAAAAATATACCTCTTTGTTGGCGTGGTTAATATCTATACCCATACATAATTACAGCTTTCTAGTACTAAGAGTCTCTGAGCTAAGTCGCGGAAAGACAGACAGACGGACATGGCGAAACTATAAAGGTTCTTTGTTTACTACGGACCCCTAAAAAAATCTGCTTTCTTATTTTTTTGGGTACTATACGTGTTTTATTAATACTCTTTAAACACATTTCAGTGTTGGCTGCCTGTGAAAGTTTCAACAACATTTTGTTGGAAAATATTTCGCCTGAGGCCCTCGGCAACATTCCAGACACTCTAGGTGTGCTTTTAATTATAATGCCGGCTTTAGTCCTATCTTAATTAAGGCGTGGACGCCACGGTACATAATGTAGGTACAGAAAGGAAAATTATTTTTTTATCTAGTTGACACCAACCAACTAGCCGTATTATAGCCATTTCTGACAACTGTCAAAGAATGAGAGTTTAAGTACAGAAATACAATGTAGCGCCATCTCCACGGGCGAGAAAATCGCGGCGATAGTCTCGCCGTGCCATCAAATTCAATAGAAGCTCTATGAATCAATCTCCACACGGCGTTATCATCGCAGCGATTATTTGAAGGCCCAGCGTGAATATCGCCGCGATTCTCTCGCCCGTGGAGATGGCGCCAAGTTGGTAGTGAATTTGCTAAACAATTAATTTCCCTGTATTTACCTCCTTTTTTTTCCAATATCCATTACCCTTTAGAAGGGATAGGAGTAAAAATATTGATACGGTAATAATATCAGTCTAGGGTGAGTGGATGCTTCAACCTACACGGTTTAAAAATAACTACGTTCCTGTCTTTTTCTTAGATGACCTTTATAAATGATGCTATTTATACTCAGCTTGCATTATGATAGAACTTCATAACTGCGTGGGATGGCCACCTTTAATAACATTCAACGTCCAGTGATGAGAAAGTTATGTAAATAATTATTAAAAAAATTGTTTAAAAAAAATATATATATGTATAAATAATTCAAATAAAATAATCTTTATTTCGGATACGCAACATCCATATGGATTAGTAAATAAAAACATAATTTATATGTGCCGACGTTGGGACCAGAGTGATCTAGGGCACAAAAGTATGTTTTCGAGAAAAATAAGGAAACGCGCTTTGTTGTAAGGAATTTATGAGCCATGATAATTTATTGTTTCTTTATTGCACTTAGACAAATCGGGACCATAGTGATCTAAGTGTATCTCATACTTAGATCAGTGTAGCATGCCTTCATTTTACAGACCGTACCAATTCTATAGTGACATGTTGTTATCCCTCAAGGAAGAGAAAGCACTGAAGAGCGCTTAGATCAGTGTGGAATGGAAGAATTATGGTTTTTCTATGCCATTGTGTAATAACCTCAGTATTGGCAAAATTGTCACTTAGATCACTCTGGTTCCAACGTCATCATATTTGGTAACAAGGCGTTGCCTAAAAAAGGAGACTCGCACCTCCCCTCTATGGTCTTCAGGATAGAGTTGGATCTATCCCGCACTCTGCAGAGCAATGAGGCAGATTTCTGTCTGACGATGGCGTGGAAGCCATCGACGTGTGCTTGTGCAAACATACCTGATGTACTATAGAAGCAGGGCAGCCCCATCAACATCCTGAACTCGTTGTTATATTGGACCCATAGGGCGCTGAAAGCCTGCTGAGTATAGTTGGTCCACAGACTGCACGTGAAAATAAGCAATAAGCTTTAAAAAGCGTGATTTTGACTGCTCTGCTACGGCGTGCAAACCTACGAGCCAACATATTACATCGGTTAGCCTGCGCCCTACGTTCCCTCTTAATATCCACGTAAATAAAAATCCTTATGTCTTTTTGGAACGTTTGGCAAGGGCATCGGTGATCATCATTTTTATCGGTTCGTATAAGTTCATAAAAAAATGGCCCATAGTCATAATAACGGAAAATGATTTAGTGAGCTTCGAAGGTCTCTTAGCCTGCCCATTCCCTTTGAAGTTTACGATGTCTATGAAAAATACCATAATTATCTTTAGACGGGAACCTAATAACATCACAAAATTGAGTGGTTTTAAAAAAACGATCTGATTTTATTTTCCCTTTCCCAGAAATTTCTTCCGGAATCGACGACACAAAAACGCCTAGTAATGTCGATCTCGATCATATTTTTATATGACGTAACGAACTTCCTTAGAGCGCCGGTCTCAGGGAGGGACCCTTTATAATATTGTAATTTCCGTTCGTAGACCTTTCATAATTTCTCCCATTATTTACCGATTTGATGGAATGACGAGGATTCGCGATGTTTTCCAAGAGAAAATAGACGTGAAAATAACTTGTAACAAATAAAACGAAATGAAAAACAAAAGTTGAGTGATAAACACACAGAATTGCTGACTTTTATTAGTATTTTATGCGGTAAGTAAGTACGACGTCCATACGTATCTACTATCTTCAACAATTCGTTTGTTTGGAACGATATTGAGTTTTTCTTAGGTAGACACTGACGATAAAGTGACTGTACCGATTACAGCGGCAAGTTTAGCAGTATAGCAAATACTTGCGATATTATTATTCAGGGAAGAAGGAAAAGCGCATCTAGGCTTAAATGTGATCATCATCACAACCTCTTCGGGTCATCTTTTACCATAACCAGATGTGACAGAATAGCGTGTTAGGGCTAACAATATTTTGACGTAAGTATTGTTAGTATTTTTTTTCGTAATTGAATCATTTTGAATAAAAAAATACATTTTGGTTTAAGTTTTATCATATAAAGGCATGATTTAAAAAAAAAAAATATATTGTGTCGTCGGGGGTCGGGTTGCTTCCTTTCTTCCAATACGGCGACGGGGGTAATGGTTGATATTTGCGTTATGCTGCTTGTGGTGACTGGTTGTCTTGCTGACCATCGTTTCGCTATTGTTATTAGTAATTAACTGTTTATTTATTTTACTTCGATGGTTCTAGTTTATCATTAGCGTTACAGCTATATGAACATAATCTAGCATTGCATATGTAAGCTAGCACGCCCTTTATGCCTGGAGTTTTTATTTTTAGGTATAGTTTTGCTTACATTATTTAGTTTTTTGCTTGAGTATAGTTTTCATTGTATTTGTTGGTATATATATATATTTATTTATTTATTTATTTACCGCATTAGGATTTTTTCCTGTAATGATAGCAGTGTTTGTGATAAATAAATAAATAAATATTGGCGTGTGCTAGCTGACATAATGAAAAATAATGTACGTCACACCTGGCCATAATGTGAGTTTTACCGCACGCTACGCGTACAGTAATACTCGCATTGTGGCCAGGTGAAGACGTAAAATTGTGTACTCATTACGGGCAGTAAAAGAGAAAGCCCTCTATCGCATATTTACAACCCTAGTCTGCGGCTCGGGTCACAAATACCTGCAATTTCGGGCTTTCTTTATTTTACAGCCCTAGGTAAGTAATGTACTATTAATTTACTGTTCTGTGTCTCGTAATGTTAATTACTTTGCATGCTTATTATTGTACAGAATCAAGTTTTTCTATCTGAACAGACAGCTGTGCTGCTGGGGAGTTTGTTGCGCCACTTCTTCTTCCCAGCTAAAGCATTAGGATGTGGTGAAGGGCGGGCGTTTTGGGGGACTGTCTTATGTAATTTTGACGTTCGAAAAGTGCTGATTCTCAGCCTAATTTGGATAAATGATTTTTGATTCGATTTGAAAAAGAATAGTATCTCGGATTCAAAAATCACAAACGTTTATAAAGCTAAACATCAAAATAATTCGTGCTAGGGCTACAGTATTTTACACAAAGCAGGTGCCATCTGACCCCAACTCAATTACGGCTGATATGTTGGTATAATTAGTTCGACTGAAAGTGATGGGTCAATTAGTTTTCAAAGCCATTTGCAAGTTAAACGTTGCATCTAATAACTGGGTGCATTAGACCACAATAATTGGACGAGCTCTATCGCAAAGTCTATTAGATTGTGTGTAATTAGTATAGAGTAATGCGTCATGGACTAAGCTGTATGGACTTTTGATAGTTTTTTAATGAATTGAAAATTATTCCTTTAGTAAAATGATTATTTACTATAGCAAACGTGATGTCATTGGCTGTTCGCGGGAAGCGCGTTCAAGCCTTTAGAATGTTGGAACTGCCAACACAAGAAAGAGTTTAAAAATATATATAAGAAATCTGACTAAGTACCTATGTATGACTATGTATTTGGAAATAGTGATAATAAACAACATCTCCATCATACACATCAAATCAAAACATATACATTTTTTACTTATTTTTGGGTTAGATTATTGTTTCGATAAAAAAAACTTTCTAAGACCTTATTAAGGGCTTATTTCACAAATCCCCCCTGAAATCCCCCTTAGGAGGAATAGTGGAATCTATAAAAAACAGTCTTAATTCACCCCTGATAATCCAGCTTAGGGGGGAAAACAAGATTTTTTTTACACTAGGGTTCAGTTTTCCCCACTGAGGAGGATTCTCTCAAGGGAGATTAGTGGAATAAGCCAAATTATGCAACAACAAAATCATGCGCCGAAGGAATATTGGATGAAGAAAGTTGACATGGCTAGAAAAGAAAAAGAAAGAAAGAAAATACGTTTATTTGCGGTAAACATGACGCAAAGAAAGAACACAAACACAAAAAAGAATAAGTTGGGGGAAAATATGCGTCACATCCTCGCAAAACGGCCATTGCTCAGCATAATGCTGCGACCCTATGCGAGACAGCCCCAGCGCTAGTTTTCAGCGACAGCCGAGGTTGACACTAATATAGGCACTAAGACGACGGCTACTAAAAATGTGGAAGAAAAATTCGTACTGCACTGACCCCAATTAAATCGGGATAAGGATAGGAGGGTGATGATAAAACCCATAGCATAATCAGCCTATAGCCTTTAGGATTATAGGCTTTAGGCTGGTTATGGCTGCTTGAGGTCCAACCCACGACCTAAAACTTGTAAAACATGCCCTTACATGCGTCATGACTGCTCTTAAAAACATACTTTGTCGATACCAGTAAATTCGTCACCAGTAAATAACACACTAAGTCCAACAGCCAAATGACTTCGATAAACAAGTGCAAGCCATAACATTGGATGTCGCAATCAGTCAGAAGCGTAATGAATGCAGCCAGTCGACCGTGCAGTTATTAATCATAGGCGACGCAGCTCGAGTGGCCTCGGTAATTAGTTTCAACGATGCTGCACCTATTTGTGTATGGTGGAGGCATTAAATGATTACATATTAATGATATTTTTAACAAGAATTTGTGTTCGACTTGACTTGGACCCGACGAGTAGCGGAGTATTGTGCGTTGTCGACCTTGACGACGCACAATACTCTGCTACCCGTCGGGTCCAAGCCCAAAGAGTCGAACACAAACTCTTGTTAAACTATGAACTTATCGAACACGCGAGTAACATTGTATTCGATAAGTTCATAGTTTGTACTGATAATTGTTAAATATTTTAATAAACATAGGTCCGTAATAATGTTATGGTGAAGAGGAAGACAGCGAAAACCCCATAGAATAGCAAATATTGTTTCAGTAAATTTTTTTATTTGATAGCTAAACGTTTTAAAGTTTAAATAAGTTATTGAGTTGATTCTTCATCATCATCATCATCATCATCGTTGTTTCAACTCGGAATCTCTGCTGGATCTAGGCCTGTTCTTCTGCCATACTTCACAGTTCTGTGCGTCCCTTATCCAGGTGTTTCCCGCGACTTCGACGATAACGTCAACCCAAAGCCTCCTACAAGATGGACCGATGACCTTGTCCAGGCCGCAGGAATCCGCTGGATACGAAAAGCACAGAACCGGTCAAATGGCGGTGCTTGTGGACGGACCTGGTTTCTTTGGCCAACGTATTAAAAATCCATATAACTACTAATATAAACATTCCTCCATTTCATTAATAAGCAGTTAAATCTTGTTTGATTGGTTTACCAGAATAAAACAAATCAGTTAATAAATAATAAATAAATCAAAAGTTTTATTGATTCATAAACAAGTGTTACAATATTAATTTGATATGAATTTTAAAAGATAGGTTAACAAATGCACAGTTGACATGATATTTAACCACAGTTTAAATTGAAGGTTTTCAGTAACCAGGAGTATAGTTAACCGACGTCCAAAGCCATTTTAATTAATACCACTATACATCACGAGTGAGTGTGTTTAACGTCAAATGTCACTAAAGCGCCCGCCGTGACAGCTTGCAAGCCCAACACATATTACAAACACAATAACATAGAATTATTTGACGACCCCATTTCCCACATTTCACCTCAATTCAAACTTTTCAAATAAGCCTACCTCCTGATATGTCGGTGCGGCATTCAATTTCTCAGTTTACTCAATATCTGACACCACAGAGCACAGAATCCTCATACCGGCAGCGTCTAGAGACCGCAATACTAATCAAATTTCGTGGTGCTGAAAAGTGCGTTGAGCGCACAACTGCTGAAACTGCTGTATTGAAAGTAATATGTATTGAAAGTCTAGCTGCGGCGGCCGCGGCATCTCTAAATTTAAACTCAAAGCATTTATTTCAAATAAACCAATACAGGCACTTTTGAGTTGTCAAGAGGTCGGTCAGTCAGAAAGATGATGCTATACTCCATTTGAAATAAGATTTGACATTTAAATAAACCTTTTTTACAGTCCGTTCAACCGATTTTGACTTATATTCCGTAGGCATAAGGATGGCATTAAAAGCAAAAAAGTGGTTACAATACCAACTGTTTAGTGAAGCTGCCATTTGACATGCCACCAACGAAGGAGAAGTCAAAATCAGTTGAACGGACTGTACTCGTAAGAAACTTTAGTCTAAATGTCTATTCTTATTTCAAACGGAGTATAGTTGCCCATTCCAAAGGGTAGCGTACCTATGGAGAAGAACGGGCAAGAAACACTCTTTTAAACTTGTAACTCTCCGTGCTTTGTGCTTGACTACACTTTCTTTGGCCCTACCGACACCGACAAACGAGGTAGCGGTTTACTTTCATAAGCTCTCTTTATCACGCAAAAAATGCGTTATCTTGCATATTAAAAAACATATTATATTGTCGGCAGCTTGTTATTAAGGATTAATTGTGCAATGCTTCGATAAGCGGTCTATATAGGTATGTATCTGAGATAAGGGCTTCTTTAATTATAGCTCTGAATACATATCAACCGAATTTTAGAAAGGTGGTTATTATACCGGTGTCTGTGGAAAGCACTGTGATTGGGTCTTTACGAGATGAGCGACGAGAAATTAAAGATATGGGTAGATCAAGAACAAAATGGTAGGCAGAAATCTTTAATCAATAAATTATTACCGAAGTGATTCCAAAATCATAATCAAAATATTTTATTTCACATAAACCTACATGGGCACTTATGAAACGTCAGAAGCTAGGTGCACGGTTCCAATTAGTCGTTTCCTATGGAAAAGAGTCGGCAAGAAACTCCACGGTTACTCTTTTAAAAATAATTGGTTTTTACAATATTTTCAAATAACTGTGTTAATAGGTATGGGAGGACAGTGTAGGCCTTTCAACAATTACCAGGTACTTAACAAAATAGAAAAGTGCCAACAAATCTACACTCTATTAGGCCTACAACGTTCTCACATTCACAAAATAGAAAATAATTTATATAAAAGATTTAAATATATATATTGAAATGAAAACCTATTTAAACCAAATGACATGATTGCCATTACAACTACAGTAACAAATCTGAATAAATATCATGTCCACAAAAGCCACTAAATAATGTCAAATAATGAAAAGATTATGTCAAGGAAGTATGTAAAAAAAATCTAAATAAACATCGTTATTTGGGAGCAGTTAATAGACATTTACATAGTTATGTCGTATATGAGGTACCAGGGAAGCCACATGTGCAGAAGGAATTATTGCCAAGCTTCCTTGTCTTCAACGTAGTCTTTTATCTTATAATATGCTTTTTTGATAAGGACACGTTTGATGTGGGTTTTGAACTTTCCATCGCTAAGTTCTGTAACCGACTTTGGCAACTTGTTATAATTTTGTTACTGACAGGTTTATGTATTTTCTGCCTACATGGGAAGAAGAGAACTCTGGGGGAAGAAGATATGAGTTTACGTATGTATGTATGTATGATTGGATAATCGTAGAATGATTAGAGTTCTTTAAATTGTTTACCAGTTTATTTATATTGGATCATTGTTTCGCTTCGGTACAGTTTCGAGAAATCGTCAGATATTTGTAATATTATTGTGATTTTTGTGAATATGACCTATGACTTTAGTGAACGATGATAAAATTTTATCATAATTTTATACATAGACTGACATATGTATAAATTGAGGCAATAATAAACTAGAATCTACAAAGGCTCCTACAAACAGGCGCAACACGCGACGCGACACAAAGGCACCACGTGTCGCGTAACGAGCGGTGCCTTTGTGTCGCGTCGCGTGGCGCGCCTGTTTATAGGAGCTTTAATAAATACACAAAGAGAAAAGCCGCTTTTCTCTCAGAATAACCGCTCAAATAGTAATATTTCATTCTCTTTTTTATATTTTACAGAAACGAGGGTCTTATATTTTATAAATATACGTGTACTAGCGGACCCGACCGACGTTGGCTTGTCTGAACGATCTATCTCTCATAACCCGATTGCAGCGCCACCTACCGGGTCCAATTGTATTTTCAAACCACCCAGGGACCCACTCAAATACACACACAAAATTTCATCCAAATCGGACCAGCCGTTAGGCGGAGTTAGGTGACAAACACACGTACAGAAGAATTATATATGTAAAGATGAAATTAATTTATTATATTAATTTCATACATTTATAAAATCTGCCAATATATTATAACTAGGTGAGCAATATAGTCAGCTAGAATACATGAAATTTCATTTTATTTGAGGTTCACCTATGTCAGGATTTGGATTAAGTAGACCGTTTACACTTTACACGAGTGAGTATTATGCTTAGTTCAAACATTGTGCTAAGCTAATATATCTAGTATTATATTAATTTTATAGGCGTAACGTAATAACTCGACTCTGGATATGTGCCCGGTTGATGGCAATAGGCTTGCCTCTTGTTACATGGGACTTGAATATAACTGGCGAAATGTAGGTGATCAGGTAGACTAAACTTTCCTAGACGTTTGCAGTTTTATTCTCGGCAGCCAAAATATAAAAAGACTCAGTACAGGGTGTCGTGGAGGCAAGTGACATACATTTGTCGTTGTGAGAAGCAGTTAGTCTTAAGGTTGACTCCGCAGTCTTCAGTAGCAATTTCCCAGGAAGGAGGAATACAGTCGTGATGTTATGTATATATTAATTCTAAGGGATCACTGACCTCCCATAAGTCCTTGCTCAGCAGAGCTTGATGCTCCTCCTTCCTTATCCTGTCCCGATAACAACTTCATTGTCACAAACACAACCAACACTCTCCAATTCGATTAATTTAATGCAAATAAAATAAAACTGTCGGTTCTCATGTAAAGAAATCTTATATATACAGGTTAAAGTAGGTTATCCTTTATCGTAATAGATGCTCATGTGACTGATAATGAATGAGTAAACAAAAGAGCCGTAAAAATGTAGTTAAACATGATTTGAAGTGTTTTGAACTCTCCGCAATCGAGTGCACCTGATACGTGAAATGTTTCCGATAATTCTGCGCTCTTGTCATTGAATTTTATGGTTTGATAATACAAAATATGTTTTGATGGATTTGCGGGTAGACAAAGGACAGACAGATAATGATACAACTGACGCAGACTACAGACGGAATGACATTTACATGATTATTCTCAAAATTTTCAAGAGTGGTTATTTTGAATTAGTGGTTATCTTGAATTAAAATTTGATTATGATTTTGTTACTTAACTAGGGATATTACGGAGGTGGTTTTATTGGAACCGAATTCGGAATCGGAGTTTTGAAATTTGGTTTGTCGGGACCGGAATCGGAATCGGAGGCGGCGGCTAAAGAGAGATGTGTTAAGGGCAGGTTTATTGAAATAAAATTACAAACAGTATTCATCAGTTTCATTCAATATCACTTGAAAAAATCTACCGAGATGAAACTCTGATAAGTATAAATGAAGCGTGAACGCACAAAACAAAACAAATGACACGCTCCTAAATGCAAAACAAAACAAAAAGTGAAGGAATAATCGACAGAAAGCACGGGGGAAGGGGGTTCCCAGCGCGACAAGTATAATATGCTTGTTTGTACGCGCTGACCGCTGCCGCCATTGCCACTGTGCTTCGACCTCCGAATATAACCTTCCATTCAAATTTATCGGAACCGAAATCCGAATCGAAGGTACAAAATCGGAAGTCGGAACCTTTCGGAATCGGAGTCGAATCTCCGTAATATCTCTATTTTAAACATTACCTATGTAATTATTAGCATAAGCGGGATATTTACCATGTTTATTCATTGTTATGAGTTTCCGATATTACCTATGTATAAAAACTTAAAAAACTTATATTACCTATGTATACTCCATTTATTATAACATTAGACAAATAACTGTTCTCACCCTTTCGTTATTTCGATGTAAACGTTTAATAAACTCCGTTATTTCACGATAAATACAAAGCACCGTAATCTATTTAGCATTTACATTAAAAAAATAACTCTAAAGTGCAGTTATTTCAACAATATTACGCAATAACTGTCGTTATTTAGCCGTTATTTGTCTAATGCTATAGTAAATGGAGTATAGTGATTATGAATTTCGTCATAATATTTTATTCTATTTTTCATAGTTACAACTGTGATGTCGACAATTTTGCCAATGTCAGATGTGATAAGAGAAATGAGCGTGGAAAAAAAAAAACTAATATTGAACTTTGACACAAAAACACTATGTATTATATGTATCAGTGTAATCATTTAAGCGCTGACGTCATCATTAATTTTATGCTGAAGGGGGATAGTAGCAATAATTTATCATAATAATTGACCTACTTACTATTTGGACCGCAATAATTCCAATACAAGCCACCCTAATTAAATTTGAAAGCTTTGCGTATTGAATTATTACCGGAACGTGCGTTCGATAACAAATAATAAATCCTTATAAACGATGATAAGTAGAGATTGGATATTCGGATGCATATTCACCTAAAGTTGAGATGTTGGGTAATATGGAATGCGCTTTTGTATCGAAAAAATCCCGCGGTTCTGGGATCTACAAGTTTAGGTTTCTGGTATATTTAATGGTATGGTAAAAATCCCAATTTTAAATAAATATGCATCAGATTAGTTATGCAATCCAAGAATCCCGGGTTTATTTTTATTTTAATAAATATGTTTTTAGAAGTCACATACTCCACACTTGACTAGTTATGCATTCCCGTTGTTCCTGGCGACACGGGTTTTTTTTTTACAATAGAATATTTTAGGAAGCCGCTTCCATACTTTCAAAGCACAAAATTAACTTTAGGTAAATAATTATGCATCCGAATATCCGATCTCTAATGATAAGTGTTATTTTATTATTCTGGATTTTTTCTCAAGTGATTCTTAAGGTAAAAAGGTGGCAGCCCAGCTTAAGGAAAGTGATGACTGTCGTTTATAAAGACAACGCCAAGAATTTACCAACATATTGCCAACTATAGACAAAGTTTATCGAGAAACGAACCGGAGTTACCGACATAGATTGCAGAGTAAGCAAGCTGAAGTGGCAGTGGGCTGACCATGTTTCTCGAAGGACCGATGGCCGGTGGAGCAGAAAAGTCCTGGAGTGGAGACCGCGTGTCAGTGCATGCGTAGTGTGGGACGTCCCCCAGCTAGATGGACCGACGACCTTATAAAGGTGGCTGGGACAGACTGGATGCGGAAGGCGGAGGACAGAGTGTTGTGGCGCAGCATGGGAGAGGCCTATGTTGAGCAGTGGACTGCGACCGAGACCCGTATTCAAGAATATTACTATGAGGTCTCATGCGGTAAGGCCGTCCATTGTATATTTTGTAGTGTATAATAAAAAAAAATATTTTGTAATGTGTAATCTGATGTACAATAAAGTATATATAAATAAATAAAGAAAGTTAAATACTAAAACCCAACCACATTGATTCAAAGTAAGTATAAACGGCACCGTGTGATGCCGGACGTAAAGAATAGCACCCCATGTCCTCCCGTGGGTGTCGTAAAAGGCGACTAAGGGACTTACTAGAGAATGGGCAGCAGCGTTCTCTATGCATTTTTAACACCATACTGCGATCGCTAACCCGCCTGCCAAGCGTGGCGATTTTGGCAAATCCCCCCGATTGGGGGAGGCTTATGTCCAGCGGTGGACGTATTTCGCCTGAATGATGAAGTATAAACGAGATATACTAACAAAATAACATCGGTTTCAGTTTTCGTATAACCGAAGTCATACGTGATCTGTATGATATTTAGTCATTTGGCATTTTTGTCGTAGTTGGGTATTAGTTTTTAACTTTAAAAAAATAATTTAAAACAGAACCAAGGAACTTGGAACTAAGAAAAAGGCAGTAGCAGTAACAGTGGTTTCTTGAACGATCTCTTTTACAAGTAAGGTAAGTATTATTAAAAAAAAAAAAACACTAGAAACACTCCTTAACCATTTTTTTCTCACTTTTTTAATGATTATTATTGTATATATTTATATAGATATGTATAACATGTTTTATGTATGTATGTAATTATTGTGTATATGTAAATGGTACACCACAGACTACCTGCAGTATTATTTATTTATTTATTTAATAATTAAGCACAAAAAAAATGTACCCCCCCTCTCCTTCCCCCTTAATGCATCCAAAGGTTGTCTTTAAAAGATCGCTTTTAGCGATAAGACCACCCATTGTGTCACCCCTTGTAAAATTTCTACATATAAATCTGTGATTTTTATGGTGTGCAATAAAGATTATTCTATATATCTATCTATTATTTTCTAAGATTTGCGACAGTGAATACAAAATAAATAGCAACATTCTTTACTTGCAATCACAAAGTTACTCTAAATATTCCTTAAGAATCATTTTAGGTTGTAAAACCTAAAATGATTCTTAAGGAATATTTAGAGTAACTTAACTTAAGTTAAGGAAAATTACAATCTTACCTTTTAGCATAAAAATTAGAGGTGTGTATACGTCATTTATTTTTTCACAGCCATCATCCATTTGAATCTTCTGAATAACTTCTTCGTCGTAATAATTAGGTAACTAAGGTCAATAAACAGTTGGCAAAACTGATAAGACACGCTTTATAACGATAATAATCTGTTTCTAATATGGATCTACGTAATTTAATATACTTTCCGTCGATTCAACACGTTCACAGAACTGATACAAACGATAAACTGCTTAGAAAATGTAGGATTTAATAGTTTCTTGGTATCTGAGTAAATATTTATTTACGAGTTGCATGTTCTTTACAGTGATCTTGATAAACAGGACTTAAGGTAAACACTAAGCTGTTATGCACAGACGAATGCCAATGAACGGATTACAAACTGTCGGGCAAAAACCTTAAGTATATTTTATCGACACCCATGCTATAAATCCTCTATAAAAAATTCTGAAACAGATAGCTTATTACCGACCTTAAAACAATCGGTGTCATAGTAACGATAATATCATCCAAACGAGTGTTATAATGTTGTACTAAATTTCATTATGCAACTCCTTTGCGTTTTCGATCCCTGCCTTACTCATCAAACAGCCACATTTATGAATTTTCTAAAAAGAAGATTGGCATGCACGCGCGTTTTACTAACAAAGCGGCGTAATTAAAAAAATAAAAATAAATTATAGGTTATTCGAGTTCACGTCGCATTCCGCCATTTTTTTCGTTATTTGTTATTGTAAAACTTAATAAGTTTGTTGTTTACAAAAATGAGTGATACAAGCTTTGATAACACACCATCAGATATTTCTAATGCAGCAAAAGACATTTCTAACCAATTATTACTAGAAAAGTCGAGAAAATAATATGAAAAGGCGTACCAAGATTTCATGAATGGAAAATATCAAAGAGTAGATAAAATGGGTGTAGATAAAGTCTTGTATGCAACTGTACATAATTAGGTATTAAAACACCCATGTGAAACTATTATCACACTCGGCTTCGCCTCGTGTTAAACCCACATTCGGGTTTGAATACCCCTTATTATACTACAGTTGCATAAATAACTATATCGTTCCCATATTTTCGTGAACTGAATAAACTAGCACTTAGTAAGGATGTCTAGCATAATTTGGGAGAAGACGATTTAAAAACAAAATAATAATTCGTACAATTTTAGTATTATTTTACACTAGCTCAATATTCATCTGCCCAGCCTTTTCACAACTATGTTGGGTTCAGCTTCCAGTCTGACCGGCTCTACATAGCCTCTCCTTTTATACTAGCTCTTAGGTACTTAAGGCCCATAGTAAGAAAGCAATCTAATAATCTAATTTCAGTGATCTCTGTTGTTTTTGATTAAGCCAAACATTTTTTCTCAACGAGAAAAAATGCGGGTATCTATGCGGGTTTAAGATAAGATAGACTAAGGCCTCTATTGTACCAAGACATACTGGCCACCCCTTAATTTAATGTTGAGATAATGAGTCCTTATGTCCTAGACAATAGGCGTTCATCTTCCTCTGCCGTGTCGGCACGTGCTATAACAAAAGACGGTAATCGAAGAAGTATATCTTACTAGCTTATGCCCGCGGCTCCGACCGCGTGGATATCGGATATCGCGTAAAAAAGTAGCCTATGTCCTTCTCCATATCCCAGTCTATATCTCTGCCAAATTTCATGACGATCGGTTTAGCGGCTTAGGCATGAAAACGTAACATACAGACAGACAGACAGACAGACAGACAGAGTTACTTTCACATTTATAATATTAGTATGGATAGTATGGAAGTATGGATTAGGGATATCTGTCTGTCTGTCTGTCCTGTCTCAGATCCAGAGGTCCCGGGTTCGATTCCCAGCGGGGGCAAAAATATCTGCTCGGTTTGGTTGGTGGTAGGGCTTGTTCTAAGTCCGCCTGGCTAGCTACCACCATCTTATCTAAGTCTGTCGCCAAACAACAATGTTAACAGCATTTGTTGTGTTTCGGCAGTTAGAGGTATGATAGCCAGTTCCTCTGTGGTTGAGGATTCTGGGTGAAGCTCGCTTCCATCTTCGGCCTTATCATCACTTACCCTCAGGTGAGATGAAGGCCAAGAGCTTCCCCGTTGTGTGTAAAAAAAAAATATATATATCTAATGTTTATTTAGCAGTGCAGAAAATAAAGTGCAATTAGGTATTCTGAAACTGGTTTTGACGTTCGAAACGTGCTTTGACGTTCGAAAAGTACTGATTCTTAGCCTAATTTGAATGAATGACTTTTGACTTGATTTGGTCCGTATTTAAAGGTCTCTTTGACATAGCAAGGTGCAGAACGGGATTAAAATAAATCATTTATTGACTACGAGTTCGTTTCTCGCAAGAATTTAATATTTTTACGCCCTGTAGCAGGAATTCTATAAATCCACGTGGCATTTTTTCCAAATAAATATTTTGAATATAATTATTTATATCACATTTCATTTTGTATTACTTTAATTCCGAATTCGTTGCCTGACTTATGGCAACGATGTGGTTTCTATAAAGAAACTATTGCTTATGCTCGCATAATTGCTTGACATTGCTTGGAAACCATCACGGATCACCTAGTTGTTGACTAGTGGACAAGGTACAAAGTTGTTACACGTTTAGTAGACTTATCATTCTAGAAGTAAGCTACCATGAGAAAATAAACTCATTTTTGACCCTTATTTATTTATTTCAAACTACCTGCTGCCCGCGGCTTCGCCCGCTTGGCTTTTTCTACAGTAAAAGTAGCGTAAGTTACTACTTATAACATCAGCTATCTGCCAGTGAAAGTCTCGTCAAAATCGGTTCAGCCACTTCGGAGATTAGCCGGAACAAACAGAAAGAGAGACAAATAACAATTTTTAAAATTGTTTTTTTTTATATAAGTACCGGATATACCGGTTTTTTTTAATATTTGAAATTATAAATAGGTATCAGTTTTTATATCTTACAGACATTACAGTTTGCTTATTGTATTTTCCGTTTTCTGATAATTACACAGATAGATAGAAAGGCTTCAGTACCGTAGGCCACATCCATACTGTTCGGCAAATTGTACAGAAGACCGATGAGTACAACTAGCCTCTGTGTATGGCATTTGTGAACTACTAGAAAGCCTTCGACTCGATCGAAATATGGGCAGTTCTGGCCTCTCTGCAACGATGTCGAATTGACTGGCACTATAACGAAGTGTTGAGATGTCTGTATGACGCTGCCACGATGACTGTCCAGATCCGGGATAAGGAAACCAGCTCCATCCAACTGCTCAGAGGGGTGAGACAGGGGGATGTGATATCCCCGAAACTTTTCACCAATACGTTAGAGGACGTCTTTAAGACGCTGGACTGGACTGGACAGGGAATCAACATAAACGGCGAGTACATCTCACACTTTCGCTTTGCCGATGACATCGTTATAATGGCAAAGACACTGGAACAGTTAGCCCAGATGTTGCACATCCTAAATGGAGCCTCTCTGCGGGTTGGCCTCGGCATGAATTTGGTCAAGACGAAAGTCATGTACAATTCTCACGTCCTGCTGAGTCCAATCCACATCGAAGGGTCGCTTCTCGAAGTTGTGATTGAGTATGTCTACCTAGGGCAAGTTATCCAGCTCGGTAGACACAATTTTGAGAAAGAAGCCGACAGGAGGATCCGGTTGGGCTGGGCAGCGTTTGGAAGACTCTGTCGTCTTTTCGTCGCCTATCCCGCAATGTTTGAAGACTAATGTCTTCAACCAGAGCGTCCTGCCCGTTATGACATACGGTGCCGAGACGTGGACACTGACAGTCGGGCTGGTCCACAAATTTACGGTCGCTCAGCGCGCTATAGAGCGGGCTATGCTTGGAGTTTCTTTGAAGGATAAAATCAGGAATGAAATTATCCGGAAGAGAACTGTAGTTACCGACATAGCTTTTAAAGTAAGCTATCTGAAGTGGCATGGGCTGGCCATGTTTATCGAAGGAGCAGACAATACGGGACAGGGCCGGTGGAGCAGACGAATCCTGGAGTGGAGACCGCGTATCGGCAAGTGTAGTGTGGGAAGCCGCCCAGCTAGATGGACCAACGAACTCAAAAAGGTGTCTGAAACAGGCTGGATGCGGAAGGCGGAAGACAGAGTTGTTGCGCAAGCTTGGGAGAGGCCTATGTTCGGCAGTAGACCGATTGGCTGAGTTGAGATGGATAAAACATTTATTCAGTGCACAAAAGACATAGCACAACATACAAAAGCACAAAAACATGATAAAAATTTATATGAATATAAATAAAAACCAGGTGCCAATACACAAACAAAAAAGAAAAACATACATAAAGAAACAGAGTGACATCATCATTTCAGCCGAAAGATGTCCACTGCTGGGCATAGGCCTCTCGTTAATCACCGGTGGTAGCATAGGTGCCTAAAATACTAAATCACTCCCCAACCCATGTAACGTGAGATTCACCTATACTCCATTTACTATAGCATTAGACAAATAACGGCTAAATAACAACAGTTATTGTGTAATATTGTTGAAATTACTGCAGTTTAGAGTTATTTTTTTAATGTAAATGGTAAATAGATTACAGTGCTTTGTATTTATCGTGAAATAACTGAGTTTATTAAACGTTTACATCGAAATAACGAAAGGGTGAGGACAGTTATTTGTCTAATGTTATATAATAAATGGAGTATAAATAATTACTACGTAAAGTTTACAGTAAACCGGCGTTCGCAACTAGTGATAAACAAAAGAGCATCATTAACATGATACACACGATAAGCTGCAGTCATGTGACGTGCAGTCATTGACCGAGTTTACTCACTGTATGAACGATGTAGATTACTATCGGCGATTGATCGCTATCTAAATACGTACTTATGACAAGTGGCCGACTTTGTAGTTTTATGATAATGTGACATGACACTGGTCTGTGTTAGTTATAATGTTGTTGGTCTATTGAGTGAGGTCTTTTTTTAACATCCTCCCACGCCCGAGCCCGAGCATCTTTGTTTTTGTAATCTACATTTGAGTAATCTCATAAACAGGGCTTACATTGTAGGTAGTGCGTCTATGAGAAATCCCGGTCAATAAATCGACTCATATTGACTGTACTCCCGGAGCACGGGCCTTCTGAGTCGCTGTGAAACGATGACTGAGCTGCGAGTCTGCGACGAGATCGCGCCAGTATGCGGGCGGGTCCGGGCGCGGGACGCGGGTGGCGTTTATACGGGCTCTACCCGGAGCGGGTCGCGTGCGCACCAATCCGCGTCGCTGTGAAACGATTTTCTAGCGCCTAACATGTGCTCCCGCTCCGGGCGCCCGTACTGACGGATACGTACGTACGGCGCCTGTACGGATCGTTCGTACAGCAGTAAAACCAGCTAAACGAATTCTTGCCAGTGTAAACATCTTTTTCAGTCTGTCTGTACACCTCTGTTTTACTCTTTCGAGGAAAAAGGGATAAGTTACCGGATATTTCCATAACAACAATCCATGGTTGCGCTTATCAAAAGTGTTGCCAAGAGTTAAGGACATTAGGCACAACGCCACTGCCATGTCGCTGATAATGGCCCATTTCATTAGCAACTTTCATTCAACTGGACGCTTTTGTTTTTGCTCTTTGGATGTATAGATATCGGGAATTTATGGTCTTTTTATGTTAAAGTTTCATGCAACTTCAGCAGTGTAGGCGAGAACAAGACTCAATGCAAGCGTTATAAAAATTTAAGAATTACACTTTCACCACAGAGTAAAGAAACGGAACAGAGACAAAGCTTCTAAGGAGCGTGCAAAATTGACGATTTCGGTAGGTATTTGGTAGCTACACCATATTTTCACATTTTTATATTAAAACACTATCATACGTCACTTATGTGCTATTATTAAATTAAAACGTGAAACGTAAATAATCACGACGCGCGGTGTGTACTTGTAGCCCTGAGCGATTTTACTGTCCGAGCCAGTTTAAGTCGTAAGCTACGAAGCCGCCAGTGGTACGCACACACGTGCCTCATGTTTGTAGTTGTTTACCTATCATAACGCGGTTGTATGAAGCTTTGTCTCTGTTCCGTTTCTTTACTCATGTGATCTCACGCTCGACTAGCAGCCATAAGCTAATCAGAACACTGTAGGTAGGTACCCGTTATCTATACGCCTGTTGTAATAAACCATTAATCCTATTCTAGACCTATAAAGAAATTATCAATCTCATTTTGGAGTTTATAAATTATAGCGGGGTAATTGAAATAACTTAAAACCATAAAGGGGTAAAAAAACATGCAGGCGATTTCATGGTTGGTCCCATTGAAATAATACAATATTAGCAGTAATGCCTTTCCTAAATACTTTTGTACAGTACAACTGAAAGAAAATTTTAAACTTATATTAAAAGCACACTTTGTAAACTGGCATAATTATTACAAATTAGAGGATTATATCCAAGATAAGAATGCTTGGAAACATGCTGGTCCTGCTCCATAGGACAATTTATTTAGAGTGTAGACAAAATGAAACTGGCTGCTAATTTAATTGTATGATCTAAATTTTTTATGACATTCATTTTATTTTCTGTGATTAATAGACTCACACACTGACATAGGTAATTAAATGTTAAAATTTTAGGGAAATCATCTACTTTTACAATGTTTGTAAATATGTAAGCACCATGCATCTAACGCATAATTAATTTGTCTGTCATTGCTTCACTTTTCATTCTTTTTACCTATTTTGGTATAGTAATTTTATTCTAGGTAAGTGCATTGTCTTCACATATAATTAATAATAATTAATGTATACAAATATTGTTAACATTTTAAAAGAGTAAGTATGGAGTTTCTTGCCCATTCTTCTCCATACGTAACTACCTTTTGCAAGGGGCAACTAGAATCAATTAATTAATTATTTTTGTAAATTTTGACGTTTGAAAGTGCCTTTTATGTGCCTATTTGAAATGAATGATTTGACTTTGACTTTGAACTATTTTCTTAATGTCTAACTTCGTGTTTCGTCAGTCGTCGGATTTCTATCAGTTGCCCTTTGCACTTTGTGCAGACCGGCTTCGATAGACTTGGAAGTATATTGAGTTGTTAATACACTTACAACTTTAACTTAATGTAATGAATTTAAAAAATGGGAGGAAAGCTGCCACGACTGAAGAAACACGAAGTATGCCGAGGGACATTAAGAAAATAGTAGTATGTACAGTACTTCTTAATCTCAAAAGGCTGAGTACAAATTAAATAAATCTTCGGATCAAAAGACGAATACCAGCATACATACAGTTTCTTTCTGTATATATATTTAAATCAGTTCCCTAGGGCGTCGTAAGTGACTCCGGCTTTGTATGAGGTGGCTTAGGCAGCGGTACCGTTCTATGATGTTCTGTGATAAGAACGGACTCAGAATAGTTGCCTTAGGGATTGTGTAGACCAAGTAGTTATTACTGTATTATGGATAAAAAAACTAGGTTGTGGGCCTACAAATACACAGACTATATGACTGTTTCTTTGAAGGTGAAAATCAGACTTAAAGCCGGTACTCGTTAGTCATATCTCGCATTCCGTGCCCGAGTGAATAAATTACTCAAAATTCCACAGGGCATCTGTTTCTATAGTGGACTTAAGTATGGTAAAGAAACATTTTTGTGATTTTAAATTATTGCCTTGGTTACTAAATAAGGAATTATCATAGTACCAGTTGTCAAGCACCCGTAAGGACGAACTCAAACTCAAAGCATTTATTTCAAATAAACCAATTACAGGCACTTTTGAATTGTCAAGGGGTCGGTCAGTCAACTGACGGCGTCCATTCACGAACATGTCGCATGGATCAGCACCATTTAGCTCAAGCATTTTGAAGGGAACTTAATGATCCAACACACACGCCACCACCAGCGAAACATTTGAGTGAGCATGACATACTCTCAGCCGCCAGGGCACATTCAAGTCAATAAAAGACATAATACCCGGTAAATGGTAGCTCTATAGTACATAGTATTCGCACCTGTGCTATGCAATTATATAATTCAAGGAGATTGAGTTTATACAAAGCAAAATTAGTCTTACAATCGTCAGCAGCTCCAATAATGTTTTCGAATGCTAATCAATTAGTTTATGCGCCCTTATGGAGCAGGACCAGAAGGACGGTCCAACGGTCCGGTCAACTCGAGTCAAAGAATTAACACGGGCACGGGCATTCTTATAAAATAATAATGTTATTTACGGACTAGCTGAGGCAAACGCAACCTAACCTCGCAACTTCTATATAACCTTCACTGTGACTTTACAAAATAACAACAGTTAATATCATTATCAAGTAACCCGCGTTAATGTGTTTTTAATTCCGCAGGACCAGCAAAAAGTCATGGCCGAAACGCGGCCCCAATAGCGTTAGTTAGGGCGGCCACTATAATCCTGCCCAATAATAGGTAAGGTCAGTGAAATTTCTGATAAGAGCCGAGTTCAGCGCGCTCTGAATACTGATGTTATCCTCTGCCAAATTGATTTATATCTGCACGAAGTCGCCCTGTGTATTTTCACAATATTCTGTACGGATATGTGGGATGTGAGGGAAATAAAATGGATCAGGCGTAGTGAAAAGGCACCGGCACAAATTGAAGGTAGACTAAATAAAATATAGTGTTCGATGACGCAAATGTGTCACGTGCAATTTCCTCAAAACTGAAATACCTTTTGTAAAATCAAAACTCTCGAACTGTTACATAACTGAACATTTTGCAGCGACTTGTACAATGAAAAAAGATTGAAATACTGAAAGCTGAACAGAAATGTTCGACGAAGTCAACAACGCCGATATTAATATCAATTCTTATAGACTTTAATATCAAAGTGCCAGATTCGCAAAAGAAAGCTCAAGTGTTGGCGGATGAAATATATTGCAAAATTAAATCACGTAAAGCTAATATATCCGAGAGTGTGAGTTGTACGAACACACGTGCACATACACAGCTTCTTACAGCGTTCGTGTGTGTTTAAAAGGTAAACGTTATTTGTTCACTACCCTTTGTAACTGTGGAAATGGGACAAAGGGTATTGTATCTTGGAGATATGATTGGAATGTACTTTTTCTTTGAAAGTATCATCTCTTTTGTAATGGACGTCAAATACCTAGCCTAGGGCTAACAAATATTGTTGGGTCTTTCTTTATCATAGTCAATAGCTAGTTATTTAAAAAAAAACGAAACCATATTACAAGAAATAGTAGAAGAATGTTTGCCGTTTATTTCTAACATTTATATTGAAAAAAAAAAAAAAAAATGTTTACCTAATGGCATCCCCGACATAGATAATCCTACTGCCAGCCTACATTAATTATTACGTTGTGTTAATTACATTCCTCTCCGGGGAAGAGTATGTTTTGGTCGTCATCCAGCTGATATGATATTTATGACACACATACACACATACAAGGTACGGTGGCCAGCACATCAACCCTGCGTTCCGAGTTGCGATAATATCGATATTCGCGTGCTAAAACCCGTACCGAATTAGCGTGAGCGCGATAACGATGTCCCGTGAAACGTCATAGATGACGTCATGACATTCGCCATCTTGCGATAACGCCGACCATGCCTTTTACTAATATCGCCGTGAGCGCTGTCAAAAATGACAGTTGTGCTGTTTTGTTTTGAGTCGCATCGTATCTAACGTGGCATTTTCAAAATTGTTCTTCTGGCTACAGTTGCTACCTAACCTAAGAAGAACAAATTTTTGGTGTATACACAGAGAAATACTCTAATATCGTTTTGACATTGCGTGAGCACCGTGAGCGCGTTCACGAGCGTTCCGAGTTGTTGACAGCCCTCGTCTGTCATAATCGTAATATCTAAATCGGAACGCATGTGAGACGATGTAAGCGCTGTGAGCGATTATAGCCAATTCGGAAAGCGGCCCTAGTTACCACAAACTGTCAAATTTTCTCGTTCGATTTTCAACTTAATCGTCAACATTTTAAAGTTTAAAATCGTTTGGAGAAATTTGATAGTCGTGTAGCTTGATGTGCTGGCCACTGTACAAGGTGCATGAAATTAATTGAACAGATAATAGTTTATTATCTCTGCTGTGGAACAATCATGTACACGATTGCAGCTACTAAATTAATCTGTTACAGGAGCATCGTATATTTTTTTGTATCGTTTATTTATTAAAGAATACCAACAGCATATACATTCAACATTGGTTCAAAAGTATTGAGGAAAGGTATTACTGCTAATGTATGTAAAAATTATAGGTGTACATAACATTTAAATTACTAAAACGACATTGGACAGAAGCTGCTCATAAACTTATAAAAATTAAGTATAACAGAATATAAGTTAATGAACATTACACACATAATTCAAATATATAATTCTACTATAACCGAAATTACTACCTAAATGATAATTGACAAGTTTTATTTTTCGAGTAGCACCCAAGCAGTCATGAAATATATCCAAGTATGAATTTAAGTTTTGGTTGAGCATATTGTAATCGTTAATAGTTCTTATTAGCGGACCACAGGCACTGATATTATCTATTTGTATATATGTCGGAGACGAGTTGTATCCGCTACGCCAGCGCCATCTAGTCGCGTTCGATGGAGTTATTGGGGTTCGCACCATCGATTCTTGACTAATCGAGACGCAAGTACTGCCTAGTGGCGCATGACGGAGTCTAGAACATAACGCTCGACTGGCGGCAAGTGATCGCCGCATATTCGACAAGTTCATCGGTGGCGGTCAAGCAGTGAAGACGTCTAGAAACTGTTGCGCGTTCGGTATAGTTGAGTCGTGTACATTGCATATCCATTACTGTATAGAATCAAGTTCTTCTAACTACACAGACAGATGTGCTGCTGGGGAGTTTGTTCCGCTACTTCTTCTTCCCAGCTAAAGCACTAGGAAGTGATGAAGGGCCGGGCGTTTTGGGGGAACTGTCTTATGTAATATTGAAGTTAGTGTAATCTCAGGTTGAGTAAATGACTTTTGAGTTTAATTCGGTTTTTCTATTGCGCAATAACCAACACTACTCACAGTACGCCCTCAGTAGTTAAAATATGGCTGATGATAACGAGGGAAACCTTCTGTTATCCGACATATATAAAGTGTATCTATTCATACACGAAATATTTTAAGATATACAGTGGTAAAGAAGTCAAGGAAACTATTATTTTTTAAATCAATGTATATTATTAAAAAAAAAACTACTTGATATTAGATTAATTATCAAGCGGCACCTTGCCCGCGCCGCCACCGTCGCGTCGCCGCTTCGGAGCGGGTCATAGAATAAGTAAGTAAAGGATTTTGCAAAATATCTCATGCAATTTTAAAACTATAATAATTACGTAAAAATAAAAACACTTAGATAAGAAAATTAATCGTTGCTATGGCTTTTTTACCGGTGTCCCCTTATTTCGCAGACAGAAATTTCATAGAATTTCGTTTGCCAGAAAATGTTTCATGTATTTTTAGTTCGAATATTATTGTTTTAAAGACTATTTACTTGAATGAAAAATATTTCACAGAAACACAATTCAATGAATTTTTAATCACATTTTTTTGTTTAACAAACTTATCACACAGTAGAATTATTTTTTAACGAATATTGTTTGTTCGGTATATGTTAGTGACAGAAACGAATCGCTGCAAAACCGACTCCACGTAGTCTTGTCTGCCCTACCCCTAGACTGTAATTTAAATCCGCGTAGGTACACACCATACCATACCATACACGTTATACAATATAATTCTTCTGTGCTTGTGTATGTGACTAAACTAAAACTTCCTTCTAAACGGCTGGACCAATTTTGATGTTTTTTTGTGTTTATTCAAGGGGATTCGAGAATGATTTAGATTTAAAATTGGACCCGGTAGGTGGCGCTGTTTGGGCAGTACAACGTCTGACAGGTCTGCTAGTATATATATTACTGTTCGTTAGTCTCGCTAAAACTCAGAAACTTCTAGATCGATTTGATTTTTTTATTTGTTCTGTTCGCTTTGATACAGCGATGGTTTAAAAACAAAAACAATAGGGGCAATCCTAAAGAAAAGCTAAAAAAAAGATGATGTTCCTCAACTAATTCTGACGCAAAAAACATTAATTCGTTCAGACGCAAAGTACCAGGAAATAACGCACGATGATGAAAAAAAAAAAAATGAAATAACCATGGAAGTACATAATTATATTATATAAGATTTCATCTTGAAACAAAAACAATAAAACCGGTCATGGTTTGTATGGAAATCTAAACCATGTCCAGTTATGTTCAGTCAGTCGGTTATCATTTAAAGTGAAGGCATGTGAACATATTCGTAAGAAGTTGGCTGAATCATCCCAGCGCTGATTCGTTTTTGCCCCTACCAATCGTTATTTCACCTGACACTGTTTATTTTGCTTATATTTATGTATATATCTATGTATTAGTATATATTTATTTTTCCGTTTTCGAGTTATTTATCCCTTATGTTGCATCTGCCATGTTTTGTCTCTGCATCACACTAAGGTTGACTGGTAGAAAATGCCTCAGGCATTAAGTCCGCCTTTGTACAGTATTTTTTTACTTGTGCATAAAGTTTTAATAAATAAATAAATACGCGCTGTAGGTAGGTTTAATAGCGTGCCGATTCACAGAGGAGAATGTAAGAAGAAAACGTGTTGTGCCGACCCCAAGTATAACATGGGGCCTTACTCCCGATAGCATCGAGTTCTGAATCAATCGAATTGGATTCGAATTAAATGCCGATCCATACTCTTAAATCCTACATTAGCGCACGATCGTGCGGTGGTTCGAAGCGAAACTAACTTCAATCGAAAGATTCGTTAGGATCGAAAATTTCGTACTCCGCACGCCATCTAACAGACAGATATCGAGTTGTTGGATCAAAACTAAACGTCAAATTACACGATATCAAAAATGCTACTTTATTCGGATCGAGTGAGATAACTACCTACCTAAAAGACATAGAGCACTTGTCGATGACGTAATCCGCCGGATATGCTTAAAACGACGATGATATTACTCGAACCTATGTCGATCTTGGTTTACGATTCGAATTGGTTCGGGAGTAAGGTTTTAAATCGAGTTCGAATCGGAAACAAAATCATACTCGAATCGTTTTCGGGAGTAAGGCCCCAGGTCAGGAAGATGATGATGAGATAGGTTTAGAAAAGAAGCATGAAACAAATTCTTAGTATAAATGCGAAGAAATCGAACTTAATGTAGCTACTTTAGTATCCTTCCAGATATTCAATGGTCACGCAAAGTCCGTTGTTGGCATTCTATCGTTAAAGTGCGTCCGATATCGGTCATTACATAGGATACAGAAGCCATTATAGAACTATAGAAAAAACTCGAATTGTAGAGAAATGAGAAATACTTTTATGCTCTGAAGTATTGTTGTCTGACCAACTTGCATTCTCCTATAATACAATTCTTTTATTGCAACATTTTTGCTTCGTAGGTTGAGAAGCGAAAAATTCTATTTGAAATATCAAATAGCAGAAGTTTTACTTCAGTTATGAATGAATCTATCAAAGTAATTCAATGTTAAACAGAACAAAACAGAAAGCTGTAAATATTATTCCTGAGAGTTTGACTATGCATTAAAAAATGGCCATACTTTTTTCTCTGATAATAAATTGTATTTATTTATTTTATTCAAAATCTTAATCTAAATCTCAATATTTTATTTCACATAAACCTACATGCACTTATGAAACGATATTATTTATGTACACACAATTAAATACATAGATATACAACATAATTATACACTAGAACACAGAATATTATAGTACTAGTGTACTACTAATTAGGTACATTTATTGTTATACTGTAGTCTTTATACAGAATGTTTGGGAGATGGGAGCAAAGCTTGAAAGGAATGATATTTTAGGCCATTTACAACATATTAAGCTAAACTTGTCTTAGACGAAGCCTGTTCTTTTTTTGTTGTTGATATTTTAAAGTTTTTAACTATAAAACCCATTTTTTTAAATTAATTGGTAATGGTTTCCAGTAAAAGTTGTTGTGTTATTATTTTTTACTAGCTTTTGCCCACATATCCACCCGCGTGGATGTGGATTATCGCGTAAAATCTCCCAAGCTATATCTCTGCCAAATTTCATGACGATCGGTTCAGGAGTTTAAGCGTGAAACGTAACAAACAGACAGAGTTCCTTTCACATTTATTATAAGTATGAATAGTATAATATAGTATGGATTATTTTTTTATTTATGATAAATGATAAATGATTTTATTTCTGTAAGTAGGTTTTTACAAACACTTTTACACGTCAATCATATTTTAAAACTAGATGAGGTCGGCGTTTCGTATCTGACTACTCTGAGAAGAAAGACCGAAAAAAACTCAGAGATCACAGTCTCTTTTAAAGTCTAGACATAATCTTGGTCAAATCATGTGAAGACCATGTAGATTGGTGTCTGAAATGGTCTTTTGAAGAAAGAACCACACAGATTGAGTGGACCTATCTATTCAGTGCACGCATTTGTGAGTAATCGTGCAGCTCAACTCAGAACATAAGGAGCTCAACGATTCGACGAACAATACCAAAGAAAGGACATTTGGGCAGGCCACATAAATTACTCAAACTGCCATACCATGATCAGAAAAAAAAAATGAGAAAAAAAAACCCACATAGTCTTCACATTCACAATAATTAAAAAAAATATATATATATGTAATGTGTGATTAGTGATTACTCAAACAAAATAACATAGAAACATTATATTTCATGTTAGTAAGTAATTTAAAAAAAAAAAATGGATTATACCCTACTTCAAAACCTTAAATTAAAAAAAAAAAAAAAAAAAAACAAGAAGGAAGTCTTCGTCTAAGACCAGTTTATCTTAATATGTTGTAAATGGCCTAAAATATCATCCCCATTAAGCTTTGCAACCATCTCCCAAACAGCCTGTATATAGTTTAGACAAATATTCTCTTTCTAGGGAAAAGCCGCGGATAAAAACTAGCAATATTAATTGTTTTGTATTAGTTACTGAAGGGTTAGACAAGTTTGAAGTTATTTATCCTTTTGACTGATAGTACGGTATCTTGACTGAATCAATAATTGGAAGGTAATATAAATAATGCACTTGATGGAGACATTTAAGTTGTTGTTTGCAAGTGTAAGATGCGGGTTATAGTTGTATTGTCACTGAGTTTGGTTGCTGTTTCAGGTAGGTAATTAATACGGAAAGTTTTGGGAGTTATTTATAAGCGACTAGCTCTTTGCCCGCAACTTCATCCGCGTGGATTTCGTATTTTCTCCTACAAAATGTAACACCCCCTCCACCACTTTTAACAGTTATTTTGGAAAATTAATGATTAAGATCCTTATATTTATTAATAATTTATTCTTTAGTTTTAAGGATCAAAGGATAAATAAAAATTTCGTATAAACCGTTTCCCCCCTTTTCAGTAGTTTAGAAAAACAAAAAATGACAAACTTTATAATTTACTTAGATAAGTTCGGCTGTTTCAAGTTTAATAACTAAAGGAATAAAATTTTCCATACAAACAAAATCCCCCTTTTTACCCCCTTAAAGGTCGAATTACGGAAACCCCTTCTTAGTGCTCCCCTACATTAGGTATAAAAGGAAGCCATATGAAAAATTTCACGTTCCTAGTCCCAGTAGTTTCGGCTGTGCGTTGATATGTCACCAGTCAGTCAGTTTCTCCTTTTATTTATTTATTTATTTATTTATTAACTCATCATCACTATCATTACAGGAATTTCCTAATTCAATAGTGTGGCCATAATTACATTTTTATTATTTACAATAACATATTATGTACATCGTGGTTTTTGTGAACTCACTCAGAGAACAAGTAAAAAGATCTATTCTGTCTGCTACGTCATTAAGTACACGCAAGGTACGCGATAAAGGGGCTTTACTCAGTAGATTAGTCCTACTACTGGGTACCCCTAATAGACATGGCCGTCGCCTTCTCAATACATAATTGTCGGGCACACACAGGTTTATTTCTATAGATAGATGATTAAAGTTAAGAGGCGTTGTAACATCAAAAATGTATTGTTAAACAGTCGGTAATAATTACTTAATTTTAAGTAAAGGTTATAAATAAAGGGGAGAGAATAAGAACTAGCAACAAGCGCTGGAAGATTTTAACTTTTGGCGCTAAGCCAAGCGTTGAAAATCTAATGGTGCGCTTTTATATAGGCTTTCATTTAGGTATTGCCTAGTTTTAGTTAACAAGGGCATAATATCCAAGCTATCAAGATATCTTGTATTGTTTGATTTATTTTTTGTTATATATTTTTGTGGTGTACAATAAAGTAGGTATACATAAATAATATCTCTCAGCAAGGCGACCATTTAAGGTTTTACAGACGTTGTATCTTCGTGAACCTTTTATCATCCCCTTGAATAGTACATTACTTACAAAGAGCTGTAAAAGAAAGAAAGCCCGAAATCGCAGGTATTTGTGACCCGAGCCGCAGGCGAGGGTTATAAATATGCGATAGAGGGCTTTCTTTTTTGCTGCCCGTGGTGAGTACACAATTTTACGTCTTCACCTGGCCACAATGCGAGTTTTACTGTACGCGTAGCGTGCGGTAAAACTCACAGTAAAGTGGTAAAGTATATTATTCTATTAAAAATTGTTTGTCTGTAAAGTTGGTTTACGGACGATAGTTTAACGTGACAACGTCATAGCAAAACATACAAGCGGCGCAAGCGTACAATGAGCGTAACGGGACAATGAACGTAACGGGGCAATGAGCGTAACGGGACAATGAGCGTAACGGGACAATGAGTCATCCTTTGTATATGTGTATTGTGTATGTGTATTTATTGTATATATGTAAGTGGTACACCACTGACTACCTGCAGTATTGTCTCTCCTTCTACTTTTTGATCCATCCAAAGGTTGTCTGTAAAAGATCGCTTTTAGCGATAAGACCGCCCATTGTGACACCCTATGTAACAGTTCTACATTTATATCTGTAATTTTTATGGTGTACATAATAAAGAGTATTCTATGTATCTATCTACCTTTTTCGTGCATGCAGCCGGCGTTCATCGATTTATTAGACGTTGTCACGTCAAAAGTAGTTTAGTATTTTCAAAAGATATCAAAAATCTCTCGTGGATAAACGGACGGATAAGCCAATATCTATAGCATAATCAGCCAAAAATGTTCTCACTGCTGGGACACAGCCTTCTCTCAGTGAGTTGGAGTGGGCCGTGATCCACCATGCGGGTCCAGTGCGGGTCGGTAGATGTCACATGTCTTCGTAATTTTTTGGTTCTAGGACATGTTTCCTTACGATGTTTTTCTTCCCCGTTTTGAATGTCGGACCACGCACAATTAATGGTATGGAACCATTAATTGTGCGTGGTCCAATTGATCAAAATTGAATTGTTCAAATTAATTGTGGTGGGAAAAACTTAACATTTTAGTTTAACTCATCAGCACAGCTGTCAGCTCAGTTAGAAGAAATTGTCTCCGCCGCGTTCAGAAAGGTTAAATTCATGTTCTCCCATACATTTCATAATATTGAGAGATTTGCCATGTTATTTTAAGATCATAGACTTCTTATAGATTTTCCTGTAATCTATAAGTAAAGATTTTTTTTTTTTTTGGTTCAGTAATTTCGGAGATAATGGGGGGTTATGGTCAATATTCATCTATTTTCTTAAATAACTTTAAAAGTATTTAATAAAAAATAAAAAATAAACTATATATCTGAAATCCTTAAAATCTGTCCTTTCATTTGATATGTCACACGGTACACTTAGCATTTTTTTTTAAGTTTTCTAATATTTTTTCTAATAGTGACCCTTTTAGTTACATATCGGTGTTTGGGTCGCTTAAATTCGTATGTGTACCAAGTTTCAACTTAATCGGTCCAGTAGATTCGGAGCAAATTGGCTGTGGCAGACGGCCAGACAGACACACGAGTGAACCTGTATAGGTTCTGTTTTTTCCTTTTAAGGTACGGAACCCTAAAAACGCAAGTACCCTAATTAGAGTAAAAAAAAACGAGAGGCATCGTTTTCGTTTGGGGCATTTTCTCGCAAAATTCTAAGGAGGCGATAAAAAATACGGGTTAATGTGCCGTTTGTGTCCACGATGAACCACCAACCACTTTTTCCTGTCCTTTCTTACAAAAAACATCATTTACATTCTTTTATAAAAACGATGGGCAAAATTTACAAACCTTTGGCATTTTTTACATGTATTAAGTCGAGGTTATTTGCAGTATCTACTCAAGGTTCCACTTTACTTGTAATCTATGGATCATGGCACTTCTTATCGTTCAGGCATAGAAGAGGTTTTAAGCAGACTGCATTGAAGTATCAATTTATAAGTGTATTTACGTATACTGTGTCTTTAGTTAGAGAAGACGCAAATAAACTATTCGGTATCGCACTCCTTTGTTGAAATAAAATAATAAAATCTTTATTGGGTTAAAAAATGTGTACAAACAAAGTGAAAGCCCTGACTGCTGCGCTAGATAAACCCCCTGTGTTACAGGAGCCAGTGTCTTCTCCCAAACAGTAGGTTCTGGATTTTATGCAATAAACATATATCGCTTGAATTTACTTTACGACAAACAAACAAAAATTATAATTAAAATAGCAAAATTGTAGAATTACATTAATAGTATTATTATAAATCCAAGGTCCCAATTTCTTAGTGTTTTCTGAGTTTTTTTAGTGTCGTAAAAGGCGACTAAGGGATTTACTAGAGAATGGGCAGCAGCGTTCTCTATGTTTTTTTAACACCATACTGCGATTGCCATCCCGCATGCCAAGCGGTGCGATTATGGCAAGCCCTCCCAATTGGGGGAGGCCTATGTCCAACAATGGACGTCTTTCGGCTGTAATGATGATGATATGAAATCCAAGGTTAATACGCTTACGTAAGGGCGATTGTCTACCGTCGCCGTCCCGAGGACGGGATAAGAAAGCAGAAAAAAGGTGTCGCCGGAGCAATTAAAACATACTCTTAGTTTGTTTTCTCGGTACAGTCGTCGTCGTTCGGTTTCAATAATCTCATTTCTCGGTGACTTCCTGGTGACGGCGGTGGTGAACAAACGCTCTAAGGATGCAAAATCCGGCAATTACCAGGGTCAAATAAATAGATTTTCTTACTTTCAGTTCTTAGTGTTGGATGTTGGTTACTTATATTCAGGCAGGATTAAAGATGAATTGTCCACCAGGCTGTTGATGATGAAGGATAAAATATTGTATTTACCTGAAACAAAAACAAAAGTCTTTGAGTAAGCTACATACATTATAGCGAATAAAACGAAAGCTATTAAAACTGGTGAGGCCTGAGATGTTTATAAAATGGATTTTATTAACCGTAAAAAATATCTTCATTACATTGGCTCTTTACAGTGAGCGTAAAAGTTTATAATAGGCACGTGTTTTAATTAGCACGCGAAGCCTATATCTATTATAATTGCGGTAATTTCGTTTATTATCCAGTTTTGGACTATGCGTATATTTGTATAGGTGAATTAAGTACCTAATGCCAGGCCATATCGTTCTTTATACATATATCTTATATTGCTAGTTTTCTATGAGAGGTTTTATTTAAAAAAAAATCTTTATTGAAATAAATCCACTGTGTCACATTTTGAGCGCGAACTATGCGCCAAAAGCTCATGTCATGGACGTTATTAAGTAGGTTTCATCGTTCGAGGGATATACGCTTTCTCTGCAGTAGATTTTGCTATTGTGAGTACGGCTGAATTTAAACTGTTTTTTCTACTATTTCAGCTGTCCCTGCTAATCCTCAAAGGATTGTAGGAGGATCTGTCACTACCGTTGATCAGTACCCGACCATCGCCGCGCTGCTATACTCCTACTTCGGAGTAAGCTTCTCTCAGTCTTGCGGAGGCACCATCATCACTCATCGGTCCATCCTCACCGCTGGACATTGTCCTTCGTAAGCTGCTTATTATGATACTTTTATAATAATTGATTTTTCTACTGACTTATTTAGATTTCACCTTCCAAGAGACGAATTCTTGCTCTTGAAATATATAATATTCACATTCATTTTTGTGAGAAGTGTTATCACGAACATCAAACCAATATAAAGATCTTAAGAATGTGGGTTCAATGTCTCTGAATGCGTCATATTTTTTGTATTTTTAATGTGATGTGGGTGTACCTACTAAAGGTACACCTCTGCCTAAATCATTCGGGGATTGCAGGCGCGATGTTATGTGTTCTAATAAAATATTTTCTCCTGTTCTAGTGGAGATTCAATCATCAAATGGCGTATCCGCGTTGGATCCAGCTTCGCCAACAGTGGCGGCATCGTGCACACTGTCATCGGCATCTTCGTCCATCCCAACTACAACCCGCGCACCATTGACAATGATGTCGCCATCTTACGAACCACCGGCACTATTGTGTTTGGGCATGTGGTCCAACCAGCTCCTATTGCTGGAGTTAATTACAATCTTCGTGATAATGACACCGTGGTGGCAGCTGGGTGGGGTACTACCTCTGTAAGTTTTTTGTTTCACGAGTCACTTTGATCAGGCATCGTCATTTTCCGACTTATTATCGAGTTCTTACTTTTGCCAGTTATTGTATTTTGAACTTTATTCCAGCACGGTGAAGTTATTTATACAAAATTGACAATTTAGACTCAGGTTTGATGTCAGTTTTTGTTAGAACTTTAAAATTTTCGTTATAGAGTTCTAAATTCAAAAACCACTCAATGGTTTTTAAACCTGGGTCCAAAGACCGTGCCGTTTAAGGGCCGGTTGTTTCAAACAGTTCGTTAACGGAACATACGTACGTCAAATATTAACGATTACATTATGATGTTTAACGTACGTCAAATACAAAGCGTTGTTTCACTGAATAAAAAACCGATCGTCAAACTTCAAATGTCGAAGAATAAAATGACGTTAACCAGTGGGTCACTGTAATCGTTATTTTTTAACGAACGTCATGGGCATAATTTCGTGAAACAACGGTTTGACGATAGTTAGCGCCATTTATGACGGATACGCGTGCGTCAAGTGTACGTGAAACAACCCGCCCTTAGTTTATCAACTTGATTCTCATGCTATGGATTTAATGGATCTGCTGTTCTTATGTCCATTATATTAACGTATCCTGTGTATTCATTTTTCTTTGCAGTCCGGTGGTTTATCTTCCGAGCAACTACGTTACGTCCAGCTGTGGACTGTGAACCAGGCTATCTGTAGGTCCCGGTATGCAGCTCGTGGTTCTAACGTCACCGACAATATGTTGTGTTCCGGCTGGCTCGACATCGGTGGTCGCGACCAGTGCCAGGGTGACTCCGGCGGTCCTCTCTACCACAACGGTGTCGTCGTTGGCGTCTGCTCGTGGGGAGCCGGCTGTGCCTCAGCTCATTTCCCTGGTGTCAACACTCGAGTGTCTCGCTTCACTAGCTGGATCGAGTCTAATGCTAATTTAAATGAATAATTAGTTTTTCCGGGTCAATGTGTGATTTATGGTTCCAAAATGCATTCAAATGCATTCAATATGAAATATATACTATGCAAAATAAATAAATAGTAAAGTATGAGATTCCTTTTTCATCATCTTGCGTTTTTTGACTATTTATTTAAGGATTACCAACGAGATACATTACAATAATAAAAACTTGCATAATATACATTATCCTGTAATGCACACTCAATTACAGGTACCTACACCACAACTTACACTAACAACTATTGCTCAGAAACATCCTAAAAGCCAACTAAAAATAATCTGCATCGCTTTCATTTTATATCATTCTTTCACTAAAGTTCAGGAATAAACTTGAAGGTCATAACATACGTTTTTATAATACGTAACTTAACGAAAAATACGATCTTCCTTCTACATAATGGGCAGAGTTTCTGAATTGTGCGATATCTTAAGTTCAAGGAGATTAATGTAGGCAACGAAAGGCAAGGGTCCGCCATTTTGGAACTACATAAGTTATTCGGCCCGTGCACCGTCTGATATATTCGAAGCCAATGCTTTTAATTTGTCAAAGTTATTGTAGGACTGTTTTTGTGGTAGAGCTTACCATGTTTTATAGCTTGATAAGATTTAGTTTTTATGGATCCGTAGTCAACAAGGAACCCTTACAGTTTCGCCATGTCTGTCCGTCTTTCTGTCTGTCTGTCCGCGGCTTAGCTCAGAGACTCTTAGTACTAGAAAGCTGTATTTTAGCATGGGTAAATTAATCACGTCGACTAATTTGTGAATAAAATCTTTAAAAAAAAAATCTGTGTGTCATCCTTTGCACATAAAGAGGGGATGGTATTTTTTTCTCGTCCATCCAATGGTGTGGGGTATAACGATACCCCACAATATTAAATATTTTCAACAGCCTATCCAACGGAATAGGCCGTTGAAAATATTGCGGGGTTGTGAAAACCATTTTTCGATTCAGGGATTCGTTTGCGTAACATGGAACTTTAAAGTGGGTTACTTTAAAGCCCCATGCATATATGTAAGAGAAAAATCACGACAGTAGTATATATAACGAAGTTAAAAACATAACTATCACAGAAAGTTAGACTTTACAAAATAAAGAATAATAGCCAACTAAACTACATTTACAGTCGGAATGTATGGGAGAGGATGTATTTCAACTACAATGTTTAGTTTGTTTTTGGGATAAATTCGTCTCAACATTGGAACCCTTCTTGTGTGTGGTTCGATACGCAGTTGGCCGGTTTTATTTTCTATTTTAGCGCCTGATCTGTTTTTATTAAACATATGTGGTGGAAGTAAGTTTGCATGTTATTCATACCGAGTTATTCACTCAATCGTATAAAATAACGTAATGTTTTATTTCTATCAGGCGCAATATACGTGCTAAAACATTGTTTGCGTTTTTAAAGCCCCTGACAGTGATGGCGTTGGCAGCTTCTTATAGTCTTGATGAAAAACCTTGTAGTTGTCTAACCCTTGCAAGTGTATAAAAGGCAAACTTAAGTACGGAATTTACATTCCGTACTTAAGTTTGCCTTTTAAACACTGCAACTGCAACTGTAAGGAAATCTTGTACTACTTTCCCATTTTCCATTTTTTTCATTTTCCATTTCTCGTTTCCCATTTTCCATTTTCCATTTCCCATTTTCCCATTTCCCATTTTTCATTTTCTTTTTCATTTTCCATTACATTACTGCTTCAAATTAAACTTACTTACTTACATACATCTTTCATAAGAAGGTTACACTGTTATTGCTCCTTTTATTTACAATGAAATAAATAAAGAACTCAACGTGTATCCGCTCAACAAATCTGTATGTAAGAAGAAGGTACATAACTACCTAATTGGCCTTACCTATGAGGATACGGAGAACTTGCTCATTATTCAGATGTAGTCAATGCTTTTATCAAATAAACAATATTTTCTTTTCGGTAAGATGTGTTTACTGTACCCAACACCCCAACACCTTTCACTACTCTACACTTACACAAAATCACGCGCACATTTTTGTATTGTTTCAGTTTTTCTTGTTTAATATCATACATTGATGCATCTTCTTGCGTGTCTTTTAGGGCTAATATGTTTTGAGGGGTCTGGCGCTGTATGCCGAGACACAGGACTCGTCCTACTTGGACTGCAGATGCTCCCATGTTATATACTCCCATGTGCTAGCCTTTTTTTTGGGTGGGAAATTAACAAATAACTTCTCCCGCTCTGGGCGGAGTGGAAGGGGTGTCAGACTTTTACTGACTAAAACCCACCCGTGTTCCTTCAGTTGCCTGTGTACATGACACCTCTTTGAGGCGCGCATCGAACACAACGCGCCGTCGACTCGGGTCTGGTCCTTACCGGACGGCGTGCTGCCCATAGCTCGCCGTCTGCAAGCCCGCGCCTACGGTGGCCGGGAATCGGCAATAGATTCCCGCCATCCAGGGCGTCTCCTGAGGCGACTAAGGGCGTGAGGGCGCACAGACTGTCTCTCCCTCACGCGTTCCGCCTCCTCTTTCGCGAGCATTACTGCTTCGTAGAAAGAGGTGACTGCCTCCCATGCACTCTCGCTCCGTACTATGGCCTGGACCAGGGCTGGACGCGAGAGTTCGCCGCCGCAGATCGCCTCCGCGAGGACACGGCGGTGCTCTACCCAAGTCGGGAAGACCTCCACCGTATGCTCCACCGTGTCCTCCGGGCGATCCACATAATGGTAACACCCAGGAGTTTCCTCCCGCCTTATCTTGAACAGGAACTGGAACTTACACTGGAAGCCGACCCCAACATAGTTTGGAAAAGGCTCGGCTGATTGCTATAGAGTTGATATACCTACTTAACTAAATAAGACTGATGTAGGTCAATCTAATATTATTGGTAATATTAAGTTTTGAAGGTTAAACAATAGTTTATCAATTGAGACACCTGCAAAGCCGGTACTGGTAGAATATTTTGTAACAACTGAAGAAGGTTAGATATGGGCATACAAATAACTAATAGTATTATTTATCTGTCGATTATCTGTCTATATCTAACATTGGTTAAATTAAACCGACGCATTCGGTTTTTAATATAAATACAGGTCAACTTCAGGTAAAGTTAGAATGTGTACGACGGAGTCACGATGCGTGTAATTGTTGCCCTATTGGCTAGCTTAGCCGCTGTTTCAGGTATGTGACATTTTTTTTTATTTTGGGGCTTATGGCTAGTCATAACAGCCACACGGGTCGATCGATTAGACACACTTGCCGCAGTTGGTCCGTGGATGGCTGAACATTTCTACATACCAAGATCCCTCCGTGCCTCAGAAAGCACGTTAAGACGTTGGTCCCGGCTGTCATTTGTGGATCTTTGACAGTTGTTACGGGTAGTTAGAAGATCGAAAATATGACAACCAGTTTTACCAAGGGGTGTCGTATTACCCAGTTATTTGGTTGTGGAGGTCAGATAGGCAGTCGCTCCATATAAAAAACTGGTAAAATACTGTTGGTGGAAAAGGCTGGGCAGATAATGATGAGTCAAGTAACTATGTTATCTTGTACGACATTGACTAGGTTGCTGAGCATGGGGAGTGGGGTTCATCCCCGGGGTCGGCCATTGTTGTTGGATTATTCCATTAGGAGTGTGGACAGCTAACACTGTTTCCCCTTCTAGAAATACAGGTGTGATTTTGTCATATTTATTGTTATCATTTAATTGATTAATTACTAGTAAATTACTTTACCACTGACTACCTGCAGTATTGTCTCTCCTTCTACTTTTGATCTATCCGAAGTTTGTCTGTAAAAGATCGCTTTTAGCGATAAGATCGCCAATTGTGACACCCTATGTAACAATTCTAAATTTATATCTGTAATTTTTATGGTGTAAATAATAAAGAGTATTCTATCTGTCTACTTTGTACTTTGCATTATCGGTTAATAAGAACGTGGTTTCCAAGTGTAAGTTGTTATATGTTTCTCGGTTTGGTAAAGTTATTGAGGTGTTTCGGGAATAAACACAATTTCGTTATAGAAGGAGCGTTGGTATACAACACAGTAAACCTTTGCTTATCCCTACGGTCAATACATATTCAAATAAGCTTTGAGTCGGTCGTATTCATGTTCATTCATCCGTGAGAGCGAGAGTTTCTGGTTGTTATCATGTGGCTTTCTTTGAGGAGTCTGGGGTTTCATACATCGCATCATTTTCTGTTTAGAATATATCGTCCACTGTGTTTTGAAAGCGCTAAGATTGAGGTTATCTTGTAATGTAAAAAGTTCAGTTTAGGTGTAATAAGGTATACTTTTTCATTCGTTCATGAATTTATAAACAATTTTTTTTGTGGATAGATATAACGATAATGATGATTGAGGATAAACACAAAATAGTATCTTAATATTTATTAGCTCTTCCCGCGGCTTCGACCGGGTGCTTTTATTTATTTATTTATTTAAACTTTATGTACAATAGTGGTACATAGGCGGACTTAATGCCACAAGGCATTCTCTACCAGTCAACCTTTTGGGTTAAATATAAAAACATAGTGATAGGGCACAAAAATAATGTCTAAAATACAAACTTCTTGGTTACGAGAATTTATAATCTTTTATTGATACTAATACACATATAAGTACAAATAAAATAAACTAATAGATACTTTAACAAATACCACTTAACAATAATTACTATGACTAGACTACTAATTGAGAGGGTTATTTAGTCTGACATAAATAGTGGTTACGAACTTTTCTTTTAAAAGAAAATTTGCTTTCAGCTTTTTTATTGCCAATAGGAAGCGCGTTCCAGAGCATTATAGTAGAGATAGCGTAAGAATTTGACATGAAATCGGGACGGTGTGAAGGAATTTGGAGAAGTAGATTCTTGGAAGCTCGTAGGTAGGGTTTCCTAAAATAAACTAGTCCTACTCCTTATAACATTAGCTACCTGCCAGTTAAAGCCCCGTAAAAATCGGTCCAGCCGTTTCGGAGATTACCTGGAACAAACACACAGACGGACAGACAGACGGACAGATAGAAAGACAGAAAAACAAAAAAAATTATGTTTTTTTATTTTATAATTATAAGTACCGTATATACATACTTTCATATGCATTTAGTAAAAACCTGTAATTTTGACACTACAAACAGACACTTTATTTATTTGTATGATGTATAGAGTATGTATAGAGGAAGAGGATATTTTTGAGGAGCTCGTGGCTAAGTAATAACAGCTGCACGGGTCGATCCATCAGGTTAAGCTATGCTTGCCGGGGTTGGTCCGTGGATGGGTGACTATCTTTACATACCGAGATTCCTCCGTGCCTCGGAAAGCACGTTAAGCCGTTGGTCCCGGCTGTCATTCGTGGATCTTTGACAGTCGTTACGGGTTGTCAGAAGCCCAATACTCTGACAGTCAGTCTTACCAAGGGGTATCGTGTTACCCAGTTACTCGGTTGTGGAGGTCAGATAGGCAGTCGCATAGGCAGATGGTGCGCGATATTGTTGTGCTACGAGCTGTATACTATATGCTATTATATTATAGCGTAGTCTGAAAGCAGCTTTACAGAAATAAAATAATGTATCATTTATTATTGCCATAACATTAATAGATTAGAATAAAAGTGCTGCGTTATTTTCCGTAATATATCGATCTAGATTATCAATTACAGATTTTTGCCAATCATAAATCTACAATCTACACTAACGTCTTCTCAATAAAGGCACGAAAGTATCACTAGTAGATACGTTAATAGTTTATTTGGGAACCCTTCATAAAACGATCAATCAAGCAAAATCCTTTTTTATTCGACAGTAATTAGTTTACGATACCAAAGGTAAATAATAATAATTTATGGTAGCTTAGGAGGTAAGATAAGATTATCTCGGTAGCTTAGCTTCCATTAGATTATTAATCAATATCGCTGTGTTGCATTAAACACTCATTGGCGATTCCTATAATTTACGGTTCATTCTTGATTATCTTTGAGGCAGGTTTGCTATTACTTTTCATTTAAGACACTTCCGTTAGTTATACTTTTTATGTTTTGCGAGCTAAATTATAGCTATTGGTTTTTGCTGTATATTTTTCATGTAAAAAACTGGTATTCAGCTGCATCCGGTTAGACTGGAAGCCGACCTCAAAATAGTTGGGAAAAGGCTAGGCAGATTGATTTTAATAGTCAAAGCCTACATGAATAGATTAATTTTCTATACTAACTGCTGCCCGCGGCTTCGCTCGCATGACATTTTCTAAAATAAAAGTTTAAGTTACTCCTTATAACATCAGCAATCTGCCAGTGAAAGTCCTGTCAAAATCGGTCCAGCCGTTTCGGAGATGCTAATCTCCATCTTTGAACAATCAGACAGAAAAATGTGTTTTAGTTATAAGTACCGTAAATACTTTCATATGCATTTAGTAAAAAGCTTTTATTTTGGCATTACAAACAGACACTTAATGTTATTTATTTGTATAGATAAGAATAATTAGTTACATACACCAGTCATCGGTAGTATTTCTGAATTCCTTGTTCCTTACCCACAGCTGTCCCTGCGTTTCCGCAACGGATTGTTGGTGGTGCTGTCACTACCATCGACCAGTACCCTACCATCGTGGCTCTGCTGTACTCATGGAATGGTAACTCTTTCGGGCAGGCCTGTGGAGGCACTGTCCTCACCAATAGAGCAATCCTGACTGCTGCTCATTGTCCACAGTGAGTTCAACATATCTATACATATTGTAAAAAGTCGCTTTGCATGTACATATGACTGCTTGACCGCGTTGTTTTTCTAAAATGCGCAACGGATTTTGATGCAGTTTTTTTTCCATAATCTAGAGAATTTATTCCGGAAGATTTATGTGCATATTAAATGAATAATTAACTTATACGTGTGCCGTGTGGTGCCGGACGTAAAGAATAGTACCACCCCATTTCCTCCCGTGGGTGTCGTAAAAGGCGACTAAGGGACTTACTAGAGAATAGGCAGCACCGTTCTCTATGCATTTTTAACACCGTACTGCGATCGCCAACTCGTCTTCCAAGCGTGGCGATTATGGCAAACCCCCCCAATTTGGGGAGGCTTATGTCCAGCAGTGGACGTTTTTCGCCTGAAATGATGATGATGAAACATATAAGTATTAAAAAAAAAAAAACGGGGCAGTCTTTGGGGACTGCTAATAGAAGTGAAAACTAAGTAACTTGTGAATTGTATCGTCGAGCTATTAGATGATTAATTTCGAGCGTTCGGTGACGACGACGCGAGTTCCATGTTTTTTGTTCACCCAAAAAGTACACATACATACACAGTATACATATAGCTCATGGAAAGCGTTCGGTGACGATGACACGAGTTCTATGATTTTTGTTCACCCAAAAAGTGCTCAACGCGCCTAAAGAAGTTTTCACTTAAAAAATCACGATGTTTTTAAATATAAAGGAAAGACAAGGAATCAAAAGAAGAACTAACTATCATTTGTTATTTCAGTGGTGATGCGCCATCTAGATGGCGCTTCCGTGTTGGCTCCACCTGGGCCAGCAGTGGCGGTATCGTCCACGTCTGTGGCTCCATCAGCATCCATCCTAGCTATAACACTTACACCATGGACTCTGATGTCGCTATCATGCGCACTACCAGTACCATCTCCTATAACAACGTTGTTCAGGCCGCTTCCATCGCTGGTCCCAACTATAGCATTGGTGACAACCAGGCTGTTTGGGCCGCTGGATGGGGTACAACTTCTGTAAGTATAATTTTCGTAGATTGTGAATTTAATGGATCAAGTCTGTCAAGTCTACTTACTCGTATTCCTAACAAATAAAAAGATAAAAAGTAGACTGAACAATTTAATGAAAAGGTAAATAAAAGGCTAGAATTAAGAATATAAAACCTACCTAATACGCACTCTCAAGGCAAGAAGGAGGTAAATTTATATTACTTGGAAAGTAACTCCCAGCTCCGCGTCAGGAAAGCTTCCGCAATTTAGTGGGCAGGGCAGCTCCGAGGAACAGGAGTCAGGCAGCATCGAATAAAGAATCTGAGCGCAGTCTCTGCAGTGTCGACACCCTGACGCGCCCCTACATTTCTTCAGGGAAGAAATGTAGGGGCGCGTCAGAGTGTCGGCGACCCCAACACTATTAACTTTAGCAGTACAAACACGAGATAAATCTCCAGGAATCAGGCAGTATACCTTCTGCAGTGGAGATGGTTCACTCAGAACCCAGACGTAAACGTAAACTGAACTCAATTGCAACTACTGCCTCTAAATGTTATACAGGGTTATTGGGAAAACACTCTGTAGGACTATATTACTAGCGTCATAAACAACTACTTTTGTTCTATGACTTTTTACAAAACATTTACAAAAAACAGACCTTCAAGATTTCGTTGTTCTATCTAAAGGTACTATTAGGAACCGAGCTGCCAACTGCACCTGCCGTGCAGCGCTTAGGAGCCATTTCATATAAATACACTAGCTTTTGCCCGCGGCTTCGCCCGCGTGGATGTCGGTTATCGCGTAAAAAAGTAGCCTATGTCCTTCTCCATATCCCAGGCTATATCTCTGCCAAATTTCATGATGATCGGTTCAGCAGTTTAGGCGTGAAAACGTAACATACAGACACACAGACAGACAGACAGACAGACAGAGTTACTTTCACATTTATAATATTAGTATGGATACAAACCAGCGGCCGATTGCTTATTAATAAAATCATGGTTCCTTCCCAGAAATTTTAGTTCTTTGCTGGTTCTGTAGGATGAAGGGATAAAATATAGATGACCGCAATTGAAGCAAAATTTCACAGTGTGTCGTGCACTGTCGCTCATAAGACACGGCAGTTTATTGTGCTACGCGTAGAGTTCGTAATATTTAGAGCGTTGAATTTCAATATTTTTATTATTGTATGAAAATCTGATAAATTAAAATCTGATGAATTATTAAAAGTGATGGAATAAAAGTTGTTGTTTATGATGTTAGTAATACAGGGTGTAAGCGACAGCCCTCCGCAGACTGATGGGGTTAATTCAGTAAATCATACTAAGATGACCGGTACCTGAAATTATTTCAGGATCGTTATGGAAATCCAATAAACCTGATTTGTTTTATTACCTCACTCGCAATGTACAGTTACCGTGGCCAAACGCACGTAGCGAACGACAGCGCAGCGAGTGAGTTCGATGAACTCTGTAGCTAGGCAGAAAGTGAACAGCTGGTTTCGCGCGTCGTTCATTTACATAAATGGAGTGCTGCATACAGATAATGTTATTTTACATTGAAATAAATGAATAGTAACTGAAAAAAGGATTAAAAAAATGAAAAAAATTCTGAGCAAATTTCCGGTGGAATATGATTCAAAATCAGGAGCTGAATGAAGCTTATAGTTTACGGAGGGCTGTCCCTTACATCCTGTATAGTCCTGAGAGGTTGTTAGTGTTTTACCAATGACCCTGTATAATACTGATATACCAAAATTATTTATTGTGTTTGCAGTCAGGTGGTGCGGCCTCCGAGCAGCTTCGCCACGTTCAGATCTGGACTGTGAACCAAAACACATGTCGCACTCGCTATGCTAATGGTGGTGCTACCATCACTGACAACATGTTGTGCTCCGGCGTGCTCGACGTCGGTGGTCGCGACCAGTGCCAGGGTGACTCCGGCGGTCCTCTCTACCACAACGGTGTCGTCGTTGGTGTCTGCTCGTGGGGCTTTGGCTGTGCCCAAGCTTTCTACCCTGGTGTTAATGCTCGCGTTTCCCACTTTACCACTTGGATCCAGGCTAACGCTTGAAATGTAAATCTTATTGAGAATTAAAACGATGTTTTTTATGCCGTTATTGTTTCCCTTTCCCTTACTAATAAAGATATTATATCAAGTGAATAGTTACACACCGATTTCTCTCTTTCACTCGTCAGTAATTTAACTTTAGATAGAAGAAGACAAAGCGTTATGTAAGGGCTTAATCACACTAGCGAGTTGCGAGCGAGTGGAAAGCGGGGCGAGTGCGCAGCGAGCTCGCCGCGAGTTTACAACGTGTGCGCGGCGAACACGCCGCGGGTGCGCAGCGAGCTCGCCGCGGGTGAGCAGCGAGTTCGCGGTGTACGGTCCGCGTTTTCTACATTCATTGCCAGAATGGATTGAAAACAAAATGAACACGAATGTATAAAATGGAAAATGGACAGCGCCGTTCGCCGCGAGTAGGGTTCCCAGATCAATATAATTGGTTTCCGGAGGGAAATCCGGACATTTGTTAAAATTTCCGGACTTTTCCTTCTAAAATTTAAATTTCGTGGCATATTTGTTTCTTAATGTGACTCAATATAATTTAAAAGAAATAACATGTCGAAACTTTTACAAAACTATAATAAAGAGAAAGGTTTGTTGCAAAATATTGTGGGGTGCCTGAAATACAAATAACATAATCATAAATGTACAATCTAGTTGTTGAGTTTTGAATACAAAATAATGTTTTATTTTAACCTTCTTTTTCGACTATTATTCGGAAATTCCGGACGCTTAAGGATTCCCCCCGCATTCCGGACAATGAGATAAAATTCCGGACTTGTCCGGAAAATTCCGGACGTATGGCAACCCTAGCCGCGAGGTCGCTGCGCACCCGCGGCGTCTTCACGGTGTGTTCGCCGCGTACTCGCCCCGCTTTCCACTCGCTTGCAACTCGGTAGTGTGATAAAGCCTTAAGTATTCAGACGCTATACAACGTTTATTAGTAAAGGAGGTTAAAGTATAAAGTAATTCCATGAACGAAAATCCGATATATTGTTGTAGGAATCCTATGATGATGACAATACGTAAATAAATTAAAATGCTGGCACTATAATTTCCGACCTCGACGCGGGCGAAGCCACGGGCAAAAGGTAGTTCGTATAAAAAGACAGTGGAAATTTCGTAGTTTCATAGATGATACCTATTATAATGAAGTAAACACAAACAAACTTAACAATAAAATTATGATTCAGCATAATACTTATTTATTTATTTAAATCACAAATAAACCACTTTTACAGTCTTCCAAGGTGATCTTACCCAAATTTACAGAATGTCCGACAGCTTATATTGTTCCCACTGCTCGATTTACACGCTTCCTCGGAGAGAAGAAAAATAAAACAATGTATAGGAAATCATTTACAAACATTTAAACTCGCATACACAAACAGTAAGACTCGGAACAACTACTTGTAGGTCATACAAATATTTGTTACGTGCGGGAATCGAACCCGCGACACGCAGCGCAGCAGTCAATCGCTTAACCACTACGCCAACCGTGCTGATTAAATAAATGGAATGAATGAAGGAGGAATATATAAAACAAAGTCGGGTTAGTTACACCGTTTATAACTCAAGAACGGCTGGGCCGATTTTTACGATCATGATTTGTTGGATGTGTCTCCGCTCCGAAAACCAGAATAACTATTAAAACTTGCGATTTGTTTTTTATTATGATGATAATTCATTTTTTCATTCATTTGGTATGAAACGGCTTTTTTGAAGAAATCTCGAGAACGGATTGACTCATTCCGATGTATTTTTCTTTTCATCGTGCATTGGAAAATTAAGAAAATCTATATTATTACTAGCTTTTGCCCGCGGCTCCGCCCACGTGGATGTCGGTTATCGCGTAAAAATGTAGCCTATGTCCTTCTCCATATCCCAGGCTATATCTCTGCCAAATTTCATGACGATCGGCTCAGCGGTTTAGGCGTGAAAACGTAACATACAGACAGACAGACAGACAGAGTTACTTTCACATTTATAATATTAGTATTAGTATAGTAAGAATAGTATAGTATAGATGATAACGTAAGAAAATAAACATACAACACCCAAGAATAACAGAATTTGACAGTATAATACAAAATGAAGTTTAAAGCAATCATTGTGGCCAATGAAGCCAGTGAAACCGACTCTCCAAACCCATAATTTATTTATAACATGTAGGGCTTGATTTATTCCTAACCGGAGTGTTTAATTTACCTCGCAAAGAGGTAATTTACAGCAAAAAGCTGTTGCTATTAATCGAAGCAAATTGTGTTAGTAACAATGTGAAGTTTAATTACCAAGGATTAGGTGTTAAGTGGCCATATAAAGGGAAATAAGGAACACTTCGACACCTCCCGCGCATAAGTTCAGGAGAAAGATTTTTAACGTCATCTTTGTGTTGATCAGCCGCAAAACATAATGGGGTTTATTTATAAACCCTGTTTAAAGTTAAGTAATGATTAGCGACTGTTTAACCATACATTTTTGACGTTTGAACGTCACTTAACTTTAAGCAACGTTTATGAATAAACCCCAATATGATAAGACTATTAGCGGGTTAGAAATTTGGTTTTTAGTGAAAATATGAAAATATCGTTTTTAAGAATGTGTAGTATTTATATAATATTACATTATAGTACTAAAGTCTCATTTTACAAAAAAAACGTGTTACGACTTTTTGCGTGGAAGGTTATCGACTTAATAAGATGTTGATTACATGCTTATGAGGACAGAGAGATTTTTTTAAATATTTTAATTCTTGTACGGCATTAAGACATCCATCCAATAGAACATGACCGATTCAATAAGACATCGAAAAGTGGTGGCAATGAAGATTCAGAGTCCACTTGCTTTCAATAAATGGCTCTTAAATGATGAATCCTAATCCTAACTATCCTAATATAAATGCGAAAGTAAGTTTGTCAGTTTGTTTGTTACCTTTTCACGCCTAAACCACTGTTCCGATCATCCTGAAATTTTGCATATACCTTTTCAGGTGTACAGAAACGGACATAGGGTACCTTTCATCCCGAAAAAACACCTAATAACGTTCTTATGAAGATAGATGGCGCCACGTGTTTTCGAATCATGATTGAATTATATTAATAGATCAACTTTAGTAATGTGTTAAGAGTCTTTTTTTTTTAATCGAAATTAACACGAGCGAAGTCGCGGGCAAAAGCTAGTTCTAATATAATAATATGTCATTTCTGAAAGTATTCGTGATTTCAAGTGTTGACGAACTCAGATTTTTGTCGCATGTGGAAAAAGACTTGAAGTTAGTCCTACGTATAGTGTATATTAAACAATTATCTGTATTATAGTATCCTACTTTAAAGTATTGTCAGAAATGTATTGACAAGTCACGTTTTTATGCGGGTAAGTCGGCAACATAGCTTATTAGATTATTAATCCGAGAACGGTTTACAAAGGTTTTGAGAAAATAATACCTATTCAAAGACATGTCATGCCAAGGACTATGAGAGTGCCGGAAGAGAGACTGCACCTGTGTCTGCGAACACAATTGTGCACTATACTTATTATCTCCTGCGTCGATGGCTAGTTTCCGATGAGATTGGCTGCCATGGCCGATTGCAGTCTGGAGGACTATTATTGCAGGGTGTAATATTTTCCTTCTTTTTCTGGCTATTAGTCTCACGTTGTGGTAATGCCAGGTGGAAAAAAGCCATGGTATTGAATAACAAAACACTTTTTTTCTATTTTATTTCACTTTACCCAATCATCTAGATTGCTTGCTTTGCTATAAGGAAAACCCTTAACTGAATAGATAAGAAACATAGAACCACCGTGCTTAGTAGAAAACAGTAGCTGACATATGACGAACAGTAATTGAAATAATCTATCATAGATAAACCGAAATCTATGAATCAGTGCACTTTATATAAATAATGTTGTAAACTAGGAGTGCAAGTTGGTGCAACAGTGGTCATCATGCGTGCATTCATTTTATTACTAGCCGTAGGCTTTGCTGGCGTTGTGGGTAAGTTCCTTCTTATATTCTTGCTTGGCTTGAAATTCGAAACTTACCCATTAAACGATTTAAAAGCTAAACCAAACTTTGCAAAAAAGGGTACTATAAAATTTCTGATTATTTAGAAGACAAAAAAAGCTTGTGATTGAGCTGCTCGCTCTGCTTAAAGCCTTGTGATTAAACCGTAAAACTTGACATTTTAATAATTATACAACGTTTTATATACATAATTATTGACATTATTAAATATTATATACAAAATGACATGAATATTTAATTTGAAAAGTATTACATATATTACTTTAATTATTGTGAATGTGGGTCATTTGTTTTTTTTAAGATCTCTTTTTCTTTTCCTCTTTCTCACGTAGTTTTAATGATGGTCTGGTATTTTGAGTACTTTATGCGGCCTACCTTTGGTCCTTTCTTTGGTTTTGTTCGTCGAGTCGTTGAGCTCCTTAAATCCTGAGTTGAGCTACACGTTTACTGACAAATGCTTGCATTGACTGGACAGGTCCACTCAAAATTGTGTGGTTCTTTCCTCAAAAGACCATTTCAGACACGGATCTACATGATCCTCACATGATCTGACCAAGATTATGTCTGGACTTGACTTTGACCCCTGAGTTTGTTTCACCATTTCTTCTCAGGGGTAGTCAGATAGAAAATGTCGACTTCACCAAACTTGTTTTTATATTTTTTATATGACCTGTAAGTGATTCCGATATCCTATTTACAGAATAAACGATTTCATTTCATTTCATTTCTTGGTTAAAATGACGTGCTCAAGATTCCCCATATACCTATATTCCCTATATATACATATAGTTAGTTTTTATTTTATTTTAGATAGATAGATAGTCAGAGTCAACAAATCATTACTTTAAATGGTATGTTGAGCCTAAAAAGTTTTGTCATTCTCAGAAATCAAACAGGAAAGTGATAGTAGAATTGTTTGTTGTTTTGAAATGAGTATATAAAACAATACTGTGTAAACTACTGTATTGTGTACAGTCATGTAAAAATGGCATAAATGTTATTGTAACAATCTATTGAATTCCGATTAGATTATTAGTTTCCAAAAAAACCGATGTTATTCGCTTTATTTTTAAAGTTATCAATGTAGAAGACAATCGGAATGAATTAGAACTGAGAACTTTGCAAAAATCTACATAATTTTCTTTTTCACACGTGGCCTTTACTTTCGTTCAATTCGGCATTGATTCACATTTACTATCGGTATACTTGCACACTGAAATAGATTGTATGAATTAACCATATTATCGTTGGTTATCGTAAACATGTCAAAAACAGGTATTAAGAAAATCCTCGACGGACTTCAGCCAAAACAGATAATTTTGATAACTAAATTGTTGTAATTCATTGCTATTTGTGCCGTCGTACACAAGAAGCTCTCTGATCCTACTTTACAGCTCATGGAGGCCCGAGATGATCCTGCAGTCTCCAGGCGATGCGCTCAAGTACCGGCAGCTCAATAGACGGATCCCTAAGCCCTTGAAAACCGACCTTGGCCGCTTTAATGCAGAACGCATTAAAGACGCAATAGAGCGGAATAAGGGTCTTTGCAAGAGATCTGTCTATTGGGCAGAGCCAGCTTACGAAACTGAAGAAGGACGATGGCAGGATCGTATCCGCCAAACCTGAGAGAGATCGAGAGGTTCTATGGACAGTTATACACGTCACCAAGTAACTCCGTTACGAATCTGGCAAACGACCCAAGAGCTATATTGACCCGACACTACACCGAAGACATCTCGGACGTCAGCTTGTACGAAATAAAAAAACAATAACAATAAGTCACCGGGTGATGACGGAATTAAAAGCATCTACCCCTAACCACCTCTGTGGTCTAGTGGTAAGACCACCTGTCTCAAACCCAGAGGTCCCAGGCGAACCTGGGACGAAAATTTGCTCCTACTGGGAATCGAAATTTTTCGAATTTTTCTGCTCGGTTTGGTTGGTGGTTAGGGCTTGTTCTAAGTCGACCTGGCTAGCTACCACCACCTTATCTAAGTCTGTCACTATAACAACAATGTTAACAGCGTTTGTTGTGTTTCGGCAGTTAGAGGTTAAGATAGCCAGATCCTCTGTGGTTGAGGATTCCGGGTGAAGCTCGCTTTCACCTTCGGCCTTATTATCACTTACCATCAGATGAGTGAAGGCCAAGAGATTCCCGATAAGGGTTAAAAAAAATACCTTACCCGGGTCACACAGTTACTGACACAGTTAGTTTCGCATTTATAATATTAGTATGGATTATTATGGATTTCCATAGCCAATAATTTAAACCGTCTTTTACAGCCGTCCCTACAAAGCAATCTGTGATTGTTGGAGGATCGTTGGCCGTCATCAGCCAGTATCCCAGCGTCGCGGCTCTGCTGTACTCGACCAATGGCAATAACTTTAACCAAGCATGCGTTGGTACCATCGTCACTACTAAGGCCGTCCTTACTGCCGCTCATTGTGTGTAGTGAGTGTACATCATACTACTCTGAAATAGAACAAATGAAATGGCCATAAAAGCCGTTAAACATGGGCCTTCTGATAAACCCTACAATTAACTGTTTAACACTTAAAAAACCCTAAAAACATATAATTGTTTTGTTAGCGAACAGGAGGACGTTGTTGTTCAATGTCCATCTTATTTTTTACCGTTCTTCGTCACCAACAGTTATAAGGTCTCCTATTCTTTACTTGGACCACTAACATTAATTGCCTTCTTTTGTTCATATAGTGGTGACGCAGCCTTCAAATGGCGTGTTCGAGTTGGCTCCAGCTGGGCCAACAGTGGCGGTCCCGTTTATAACCTGAACTCCATTGCTGTCCACCCCAGGTTCAACGTTCGCACCATGGACTATGACATCGCTATCCTGCGCACTGTTGCCTCCATCGTCTATAGCAACAACGTTCAGCCTGCTTCTATTGCTGGTGCCAACTATAATCTACCTGACAATCAGGTCGTCTGGGCTGCTGGATGGGGTACTACAGCTGTTAGTATTTTTAATTCCCTTTATGTTACTATTGTATTTTTTTTTTCATAGGTTCTGTTTTAATCTGTTCTTTTTGTTTTGCAGGCCGCTGCAGCCCCTACCGAGCAGCTTCGTCACATTCAGGCTTGGAGTATCAATCAGTACACTTGTTCCTCCCGCTATGCCGTCTTTGGCGCCAACGTGACTGCAAACATGTTTTGTTTCGGTTGGCTCAATGTTGACACTCGAGACCAATGCCAGGGTGACTCGGGTGCTCCTGTCTACCATAATGGCATTTTGGTTGGCATCAGCTCGTGGGGCTATGGCTGCGCTAATGCTGTGTACCCTGGTGTCAATGCTCGTGTTTCGCGCCTTGCTACTTGGATTCAGTCTAACGTATAATGAAATCTGCTCAATTTTTTTGCAAGATCAGTCATTTGAAAAATCTATTTGAAATGTTAATATAACGCATGGTTATTATAGCGTTTTTGTTTATTCAAACCGTGCTAGGTTTGTTACTTTAAAAAAATAAAAGTGGGTATTTATTATTATTTGTGGATTATTATTAAAGCTCTAATGTACTTATGTACCAGCGTAATATTTTTTTACTGATAAGGTTGTTCCAACTGGGTTTTCCATTGAGCTAACAAATTATCAGGGTATTAATTTTAATTACAAGATAATATAACTACTTAGTCATTAAGGGTCAATACCCACCTAATCACAAACCCGAACCACATATTGCGTGCGTGGCATATCAAGCAGTAGGGCTTGATCAAAATTTGACTCCTACCTAACCTGACCACAGATAATGAGATGTAAATTCTAATGTATTGTCATGAGAGTACCAACTTTAGTAAAAAGTTCTGTGGCAGCATCTTTAACGCCACATGCGAACTACGATCACGTAGGGATCACCAGTATAGAGGTATGAGGAGCAGGGTGTAAAGAGGATCCTCCGACCAGAGGTGTGTCGTATCTGGTGGGCAACTGTCCAACGGTTGATGTCGGGATGTTGTAAAAAATGCTAGTCGCGCGGTAAACTCTGTTTCCGCGATGCAGGTTTTTACGAAGTCAAGTCTTTGATGCGTAGTTCGCATGTGGCGTTGATGTAGATGCCGCCACAGTTCCAAGCGATTCATGCGAATAAGCAGTACAATACAAGTACAGTACAGTACAAGTATTTCTTTCTTTAGCATAATAATTATCACTTATGTCTCTGCTTATGTCTTTTCTGAAAATTGCATAACAAAACTAGGGCGCCAAGGTTAACAAGGACATAGGCTTATCGGGAAATTCTAGTAAGAAGCTTACTAGACACCCAATAATAATAGTAAGAGCCTGATATTGTTGTTGCCTTAGGTTGTTCGATAGATCATACCTAATTAATTTCTACATTATTGCATAATTTTTTTTTGTTACTTTTGTTAAACCGTAAAACATATAGCGCAGTTTTTGAGATAATTTTATGTCGCGGTATTCTCTATAATATTCTCTTTAAGTGGGTAACTAGCCTTACATGCCAATTACTCAGATTACGATAATAGCTTACGTGATTATCTACAATTCTACACCGATACCAAGTGTTACGTTGTATTTTTTGTGCCTACCACTAATTGGTTTTGCACATCTTAAACTCCCCACGACCTTAGTCCTTTAAGCTGAAGTTTGAGCTGGCTGGCATTAATAAGTGACAGTTATAGTCACATACTTATTATAAAGGTTAACTTAGTTTATGTGTTTGATATGAGTAATAAATTATTTATGCGGTAGTCCCTTAAAGGCTACCGTGTATTGTTTTAAGAAGGAGTATTCTTTTTAAATATATGTTATTTCAAACAGTTTATTGTTTCCTTGTATTTCGATACGTAACCACCTTGCATGAAGGCTTTGTTCCAATACCTCTAGAGGGACAAAATCTTTTATGTAACACAAGTACTGAGTCAATACAGTTTAATAATAATATACACTAGTAAGCAACCATTATCTTTAGTACATATAGAAAAAAAAAAAAAAAAACTTTCTGTATCTGGATATTTTTAGTCCCATATTAGTAAATTCCCAGAAATTATGAAATAAACAGAACAGAGAGAGAACAGAGCGCCTTTTATGATTCTGGTTACAAGTGTCATTATTTTATTATGACATTTGTGACCAAACTATGTGGGTTAAAGTTTTTTTATCCTTATACATAATAATTATACATATTATAAAACAAAGTCCCCCGCCGCGTCTGTCTGTTTGTCTGAAAGCTATAAACTCAAAACTACCGAATGGATTTTCATACGGTTTTCACCAATGGACGGAATAATTCATGAGGAAGGTTTAAGTGTGTAATTAAGGTATATTTAAGGTTCTTTGGAAATTGACAGAAAGATTGTTGAAGATGTCGGAAAAAATCATGCCGACCGCTGTGATGCTTTACCGAAGTCGGTGGACTTCGGTAAAGCATCACAGCAGTCGGCGTAAACCAATAGAATTATATAAAAACAATATAATACGGAATTAATACATTTTTTACTTGGATTAATACATGGGGTAATTTTAATTCCGGTAGTACGTTCCCATGGGATATGTTCGAACATCCACGCGGGTGAAGCCGCATCCTAAAGCTAGTATAAAAAAAAAGAAAAAAAAAGAAAAAACAGGATTATGTTGTTGTGTAAAGTATATTATTGCCAATATTGGTAATGTGATAGATTGTTTAAATGGAATACTCATGTTCCTACCTTTATATTATTATTATAATAATAATGTTGCTATTAATCTGAGTAAAGGTCCAATAGATAGAATTATCTGTTTTGAGATAACGGTAATTTATGGAAATGTAAGAAATATGATGATAGAATACTTAATGCTGTTCCCGTGGAGTTTCTTATCCGTTCTTCTCCACGAAGACCTAGTTTTGGAACGGACAACTAGCTTTCTCAGTAACGTTACCTTGACAAGCCTAATTGAAATAAATGCCTAGTCTTGTCTTTCTGTGCTTTTCTTTATAAAACCCTTTCCCTACACACCATATTCATAGGGACTTTCATACATAGTAAACTACTAGTTACGATTCTGATACACAAAGCTTGCTAATAAAGTGGCTATCAATACCTATAAATGTAGTTTACATTTAATTCCTGTTAATTTTCCAGAAACAAAAAATATTTTGTCTTACGAAGGTAATTTACTAAGTTAGCCACTGAAATCGTAAAAAGAAATATCTGATAATTTGATGTACATAAAATAGTGAAAAAAATAAAAAATAAGATATGTTCCGTTTGCCTGGGTAAATTTTGTATAGATCGTGACTATTCTTCTTTCTCCAAACGATTTTAAACCTTAAAATGTTGATGGTTAAGTTCAAAATCGAATGAGAAAATTTGACAGATTGTGGTAACTTAATGTGCTGGCGACTACTGGTAATAGGAAAATAAACAACGAAGAAGAGTACCGTCGACACGAAAAGTAGAAGAAGTTAATTAGGTACTTATTATATACAGGAAAAGTTTTTAATCAATGCGCATATTTTGACAAATTAAACTTAAACGTGTTTTATTATACACCTATTTCTTATTTTGATATGTCTTAGTATAAAAAAATTAAGTTATCGTTAACGAAAGATGTTTATTTTGAAACTGGTATAATGGATACTCGTCGCTCAACGCACCGGCGGCGCGGTCAATGATGCGGAACGCAGTAGTAGGTACCTATCAACTGTGCGCTCGCCCATTGATATTATTCCGAATAGATTGTATCCATATTTTGCTGATGCCAAGTGGACCAAAAAAAAGTATGATCAAATAATGGAAATGTGTTCTTTTACTGATACCGAACAACAACAAAAAAAAAAAAAAAGCGCTCTGGTTAAAAACTTATCCTGTATAGCTACCAGGTCAGGGTTTTGCGACTTAGGCCTCCTTCATCTCCCTCCACTTATTCCTGTCTAGAGCTGTTCTTCGCAAACTTTTTGGCGGATCCTCCTCCCACCTTTTCACCTGTTTTCCATTTTCTCTTTTTCCATTTCTTGGGTACCATTCTGTGATTTTTTTGGTAATTTTTTTCATCTTAGCTTGCTCCATAGTTAGGGTATTGTAAATAATGTTCTTTAAAAACTTGTAGAGATAAGCATGTACGTTCGTGACGTACTTTGTTGTCTTAAGGGGATTAAGAAGCAAAATTATCTTATTAATTGATTTTAAATAATTCCGCTAAACATTTATTATCTTAGCGTATTTTCCTACTCGCTATCGTCATTTTATCCTCGTTATAAGTCGTCTAGTAAAAGTTGATTTCTTGAATGTTCATCGTCATCATTTCAGCCAAAAGACGTCCACTGCCGGACATAGGCCTCCCCCAAGCACGGCCACTTCGACCGGTTCTGTGCGATGGAAAAGGGAGGATCCTCCGACCGAGACGGGTGTTGTGTCTGTCGGGCAACTGCCTGACGGTTGATGGCGGGATGTTGCGTATAATTATGCTAGTCGCGCGGTAAATTCTGATTGCGCGATGCAGGATTTATATGACGTCAGGTCTCTGATGCGTAGTTTGCATGTGGCGTTGTAGATACCACAGATGTAAACAACAATGGCCGTTTCAAATTGCTATGGTTTAGCGATGCAGTAGATTGAATATTAAGTTCTGGTGCTATCGATGTTACAGATAATTTCCGAGCATAGATTTAGGGCCGGTTGTTTCAAATAGTTCGTAACGTAACATACGTACGTCAAATAATGACGATTACATATGATGTTTAACGTTCGTTAAATATAAAGCGTTGTTCCACTGCATAAAAACCGATCCTCAAAGTTCAAATGTAAAAGAATAAAATGACGTTAACCAGTGGGTATGACACCTGATACTGTAATCGTTATTTTTTAACGAACGTCAAGGGCATAATATTTTGTGAAACAACGGTTTGACGATAGTTAGCTCCATTTATGACGTATACGCGTGCGTTAAGTGGACGTGAAACAACCCGCCCTAAATAGTATTAATTTAGATATTTTCCGTTTCTTTTAATTATTTTCGAATGAAGTAATTTTTATTAAACTTTTGTTTATTTATTTTTTAATTAATAATTAAATTTATAAATAAAAGTTTACTTATAAAATTTAGTTTTGTTGATAGACGAATTTATATGTAATATAAAAAAATATGACAAAACATTTTGATATTAGGGGTTTCTCTAAAATTATTTAGCCTTCAATTTAAATTTTGCTGCCAAATAAAAAAAAAATGCAACTATAAAAAGCGCGTTTTTCGCAATTAAAACCATTTATATAATCGAAAATTAATTAATGCATAGTTATAAACATAACGACATACCAATATAAGTAATATCTGATCTCAAGTTATTTCGAGCTGTTATTTGACCACGCGAATTACACAGATAAGTTAGACTGGACCGGAACCGACGTTATTTGGGTAGTTGAGCACAGCCATCCGGCTGAGTGCTAGCTGTGTGAACTGCGGACAATAACTGGCCTTGTTTGGAACTGGTTACTTTATTCCACTTGCTTCACTTCAGAGTTAGTGTAAAACAAAACCGTCTCATTCAGTCAAATATTTCTAAAATATTTGACTGAATGACACGGTTTTGTTTTATTTAACCCGTGAGAAGGCGCGCCTCAGTTTGTTACACGGAGAGGCGCGCGCGAGCAAATTACTCACACTAATTTAAATGATCATATTTCTACTTTTATAGTACTTATTGGCTTATAATGGATTTATATGAATAAAACAAGGTTTAATAAGTAAGAAAATAAGTATTTTAATTTTAACTATGAAACATAAATGCAACTTCTAAAGCAAATAACATATCAACTTATTTTTATTTTCTAATTTTGACAGTCTTCATATAAATCACAATAAAAAATCTTACCTATCAAAAACTTTAAAAAATTACCCTTCCATGAGATCTAGACAAGTGTGCCTCTCAAAACACATTGAACAGATATGTTTAAGTGATATGTTCGGTGCAGAGTAATTGCTTGCACAAAGTGCAAGATTTTTAATATTAGATTGTATTAAAATTCGTCTTTAGTATTAACTATGTGTAATCAATAATCCTAAACAGCAATGCTGGATAAGATCATTATGATTTGAAGATAAAGCTAATTTCATTTTTATCTTCAATGAATGATAAATGATTTTTTTTCATATAAAAGCCACAGCTAAGCTAAACTAGACATTACAGTAGTTTTGTTTGGACTGTGAAAATGCGAGTGATTGCTTTGTTAGCCCTTTTCGTCGCGGCTGTGGCAGGTTGGTACTCTTTAGAAAACTATGTTTAGAAACTGAGATGTTATTTTAATAGTTACACATACATATTTAAACTGTACCTTCTAAGTTCCATGTCATTGTGTAACTTACCCCCGTAGGTACTAATAATCGCTGTGTAAAGTTTTGTCATGGAATACGTCGGTGTAATCATACATTCTTATAGGTAGGTATGACTGTCGGCTACTGTCACTTTTTTTAGTGCTACTAACACAATATGGATGTTTTCCGAATTAAATTATTAATATTATTTATTATTATTATTATTATTTAATACTGTGATGTACAGTATGTAAAAATACCCATCACAAAGCCGTCTTCTACACATTTTGAAAAATGAGTAACATTGTAGAAATATAATTGCTGGGAAAAGACTTTTATTTTTGTTGCGGCACGGTTGGCGCAGTGGTTAAGCGATTGACTGCTGCGCTGCGTGTCGCGGGTTCGATTCCCGCACGGAACAAATATTTGTATGATCTACAAGTAGTTGTTCCGGGTCTGGCTGTTTGTGTATGTGAGTTTAAATGTTTGTAAACGCACCCACGATACAGGAGAAGGCCTAGTGTGGGGCAACGTTTTAAAAAAAAAAAAAACTATTTACGACGATAGCGCTTAATGTAACCCACGCAGAACATTGTTTGCTTCTGTTATGGTTGGTATTTTAAGTTAAGTTGTAACATTTAAATGTTTGAACTTTAACCTTCAATATCTCTGTAACCAAAAGATTCCCAGGTATGAAGAACAAGTGACTCTGGACTTCGTTAAGCGTCTTTTTACACCGGTTTCATAGTATTAAATAAAATTTGTTTTCTTGTAGCGGTCCCCGCTAACCCCCAGAGGATAGTGGGTGGTTCAGTCACAACAATTGAACAGTACCCATCCATCACCCCTCTCCTATACACATGGAACTTGATCGCATACTGGCAGGCGTGCGGTGGTACCATCCTCAACAATAGATCCGTCCTCACGGCTGCTCACTGCACCTCGTAAGTATATTGCTATACAATACTTTAAGTATAATACTATTTATATTATACAATACTAGCTTTGTCCGCGGCTTTAGTCACATGACTGTGTATTCTATTGGCTTTATAAGTTAATGGGAACGTCAAGTCATAGTTCATTCGTAAGGAAAGTATTCTCTACAGCATCAGTTGAATTTGTTTATTTTAACTTAAACTACATCTTTGGTTTAAGTTGTCAAACGAGAGAAAATACTTGTAATAATTCATGATTGTTCCTGGGTTCCGACAGTTAAAATCCTTACGATCTAAGAAAATTTAACTTTGAAAACTTTATCAGCCGATTGAAGAACAAAATTCAACAAAAACACATTAAACTTGGGAGTGGAGGGCTCGTTACGTCACAGCTCAGTATAAAATCTAATGATAAGTGACGTCATGCCACATTTGAACTCAATGTATCGCCGTAATGTTTTGATTACGTAAAAAAAGAAAAAATACGTGTCCAATATTTTTTAATAATCTACATGACGGACAAAAAATATTTTATACCATTCCCCCTCTAAAAAGCTTATTTTATTCACTGAAAACAGTTAATATAAAGCACTTTCACTATTTTGGTGTTTGAATTTAGAACACCAATATATTCGACCTCCATCTCAATGCTATACAGCCTCCTTGCGAAAAATAGGGACTCGATACAAACAACACTCGACGGCACGGTTGGCGCGGTGGTTAAGCGATTGACTGCTGCGCTGCGTGTCGCGGGTTCGATTCCCGCACGGAACCAATATATGTATGACCTACAAGGAGTTGTTCCGGGTCTGGCTGTTTGTGTATGTGACTTTAAATGTTTGTAAACGCACCCACAACACAGGAGAAATTCCTAGAGTGGGGAAAAGATAAAAAAAATAACTCTTTGTGCACTCCACGCCCTTCAACGTCCAAAGATGCCCCGAGTTTCCTCCAGCAGAAAGTTCTGACCATCGACAGGAAATAAATATCGCTTTACAGCATCAGACCATCCTAGTAATAATGATAAGAAAATTACTCAAAAATTGCTACAATTTTAATGTCCATTTTAATTAATTTAACCTTCCTTTTTTCTTCATTAAATGTCTATTTCCGCTTAAATCTATCATTTCTCGGAGTCATGGTATAAAGTATAGTATGCAACACTTGAATAAAACGGAGTTATATCGAGGGCTATGAAGCACTCGCGTCGCTCGGGATTCTAACACTTGAATCACTCGCTACGCTCATGATTCATCATCATGAATCAGTGCCCTACGGTCGTGATTCAGTTGTTAGAATATTTCTCTTGCTCGTGATTCATCTATGGCCCTCGCTTTAAATCCGTCCTTTATTCACTAATTGCATAATATACTATTTTTATTCATCATTCATCATTGTGACTTAAGTTTAATTTTTTTACAGTGGCGATGCAGCTAACAGATGGCGCGTCCGTGTAGGCTCGACCTTTGCCAATAGCGGCGGTGTTGTTCACAACCTAGCACAGATCATCAACCATCCCAACTACAACAGCTGGACTGTTGACAATGATGTTGCTGTCTTACGAACTGCTACTACCATTGTATTCAACAACCAAGTCGCGCCCGGTTCCATTGCTGGTGCAAATTATAATTTGGCCGACAACCAGGTCGTCTGGGCTGCAGGATGGGGCACAACTTCTGTAAGTTTATTTATCATTTTGTAAGTTTTCAACAATATATCTTCTTTTTTCTTGATATTTTAATGTATATTGTTTCTAATTAACAGGCAGGTGGTGCTGCTTCTGAGCAGCTTCGACACGTTCAGATCTGGACTGTGAACCAAAACACATGTCGGACTCGCTATGCTGCTGGTGGTGCTACTATCACTGACAACATGTTGTGTTCCGGCTGGCTCGACGTCGGTGGTCGCGACCAGTGCCAGGGTGACTCCGGCGGTCCTCTCTACCACAACAATGTCGTCGTTGGTGTCTGCTCGTGGGGCTTTGGTTGTGCCCAAGCTTACTACCCTGGTGTTAATGCCCGTGTTTCCCGCTTCACCGCTTGGATACAGGCTAACGCTTAAAATGTGAATCTTACCCTCCTCTTGTTCCTTTGGTATCGGGTGCGCTCTACCATCTTCCCTGGTGTCAACACTCGCGTATTCCACTACACCACTTGGATCCAGTCCAACGTATAAGTAATGGTTTTATATATAATATAATAAAATAAAATAAACTTTTATAAAATTTATGTTTTAGTTTCCTTTAGCACCCCTTTAAATGCCTATATTTAAGTCTGAAGTAAATATCATCAAATATCAGTCATGCACCATAACTATAAGGTACTGTTGTACTTTTCACGAGAGTGAGACGTTATTTTCGAAATCCAAATTTTTGAGAATTTGAAGTTGAGAACTTAATAGAAAACAGAGAAGTCTTGTATGGAAGAAGAACACATGCTGCGCCGACACCAAATAAACTGGGATAAGGGCAAGAGAAGAGAATGATGAAGTTGAGAACTTGTCAAACTCTACTTTAGCACTACTTTAGAAGATTCCTTCAATGTAGCTGCAAATGTCCTTTCTTTGGTATTTGTTGTTTATTATTTTTATTGTTTATTCGTCGAGCAGGTAGATCTTTACCTAGATTTGAGCACTATGTGGGTCATTTGTTTCTTTTTAGTTTTTTTTCTTTCTCACTTAGTTTTAATGATGGTCTGGCATTTTGAGCACTTTATGCGGCCTACCCAAATGTCCTTTCTTTGGTATTTTTCGTCGATTCGTTGAGCTCCCTAAATCCTGAGTTGAGTTACATGTTTATTGACAAATGCTTGCACTGACTGGACAGGTCCACTTAAAATTGTGTGGTTCTTTGTTCAAATGACCCCAGAAGATATTTCATACACGGATCTACATGGTCCTCACATGCTTTGACCAAGATTATGTCTGAACATTAAAAGAGAATTTGACCCCTGAGTTTGATTCACCATTTCTTCTCAGGGGTAGTCAGATAGGAAATGTCGAATCCATCAAGCTTATTTTTTTTTATATGACGTGTAAAAGTGATTCTGATATCTTATTTACAGAATAAACGATTTCATTTCATTTCATAGCCCTTTTGTAGATCTTTTAACCTCATTTGGGAAGATAACGATCATGAGCATGGCACAGAGTTGCGAACCACATTAAAGGCCTCACCATCTTCGATGGATATAATGACATGCTGTCTGGGCCTCAAGTCTGCTATTACAATAGTGTCAGAATGGTCTCTTCATTGTGAGTTTTTGACAGATTTGCCATACAAACACTGTCAAATACTCACAATGGCGAGACCATTCTGACACTATTGTAATAGCAGACTTGAGGCCCTGGTCTCTTGCCATCGTCGCGTGCCTAGCTAATGTGCGCTTTAATCATTTCTAACGCGACGATATTATCGTGGACGTCCGCGGCAACACGTCACGGAGATGTAAAATGTTTGAAAATATTAGGAAGACGCTTTTAAATTTCCATTCCATTTATTTTACTTCCCTGCCGTAGATGTCCACGATAACATCGTCACGTTCGAAATAATAAAAGCGCACAATGAGTTATAATGAAATAAATGTTATCATACTTACGTTAGACTGGACAAAGCTCATCAGCCCCTCAGCTCAAAGACATCGAAATCTACTTGCAATAGGGATGTGTCTGTACGTCAATCAGACAATATTAAAATATTAGACACGTATTTTTTGCTTTGTCATATTAATAAAAAATTACTTAGATAAAACACATTAAACTTGGGGAGTGGGGGCTCGTTACGTCACAGCTACGTATAAAATCTAGCGAGCAGTGACGTCATGCCACATTTGAACTCAATGTATCGCCGTAATGTTTTGATTATGTAAAAAAAGAAAAAATACGTGTCCAATATTTTTTAATAATCTACATGACGGACAAAAAAAATTGTATTATTCATCATTCATCATTGTGACTTGACTTCATCTTTGGGTATAGGTAATGGGTATGATACATTTAAGCTCAGCCATATTTCACCATTCGGCATGCAAACATTTATCATTCACTTAAGTTTAACGGGAATGCAGGCCATAGCAAATCAGATTTCTTTTTCTGTGATTAAAACTAACGCACAGTTGTACATTCATTCTATCCATAAAAAAATTACGTAATCTACTCTTAAACAGCACTGATGTCAAGTCTTTTCAACCACTTAGTAATTTATTGTAAACTAGCTGTGCCCGCGACTTCGTTCGCGTGGATGTCGGAAAACAATATTGTGCCGCTTATAGAAGGTATATCACCTCCTACATTGATAAGGGAGAATGTTTCGACCCGGCCTAGTGATTTAAAAAGCTGCAACAAAATTTGTGGTTTTTAGGAAAATGCTTCTCTATATATTCTTCTGGGACTCGTCCTCGATAGCCGGCGAAACTTGGTGGAGCATTTCCGACGTTTGGCTCCCAGATTGGAGCGGGCCGGGGCTGCCTTGAAGCGGCTCCTGCCCAATCTAGGGGGTTCAAACGTCACCTGCCGGAGGCGCTATGCGGGGGTCGTGCGGTCCATGGCCCTTGACGCGGCACCGGTGTGGGCGCGTTCCTTGAGGCGGCGACCTGCCCGCCGGTTGAACGCTTCCCAAAGGGTAACCCTTTGGGAAGCGTTCAACCGGCGGTCATCAGGCTGGTACGGAGATACCGCATGGTCTCCGGTGAGGCGGCGAGCCTCCTTGCCGGATTGCCGTCATGGGATCTGGGGGCAAAAATCCTCGCGCTCTTTTGGGAGTGGCGCGAGGAGATGAAACGCAGGGGCGTAACTCCGCTGCCGCGAGAAATCACGGCTCAGCGGACAGAGCTCCGGCGGGATTTCATGGCGACTTGGAGGGTGCGATTGTCGCAACCCAACGCCTGGCACGTCACAATTGTGGCGATAAGTTCCTTCTTTGAGGAGTGGCTAGAGAGGCGCCTCGGCATCCTCACCTTCCGCTTGACACAGATCCTCACCGGACACGGTTGTTTCGGGAGGTTCCTGTTACGGATTAGGCGGGAGGAAACGCCCGGGTGTTACCACTGTGTGGATCGCCCGAAGGACACGGTGGAGCATACGGCGGAGATCTGCCCGGCTTGGGCAGAGCACCGCTGTGTCCTCGCGGAGGCGCTCGGCGGCGGCGATCTCTCGCGTCTGGCCCTGGTCCAGGCCATGGTCCGGAGCGAGAGTCCATGGGAGGCAGTCACCTCCTTCTGCGAAGCAGTAATGCTCGCGAAGGAGGAGGCGGAACGCGTGAGAGAGCGGCAGTCTGTGCGCCCTCACGCCTCTAGTCGCCGCAGGAGACGCAATGGGCGGCGGGAATCGGGCCGATTCCCGGCCACCGTAAGCGCGGGCTTGCGGACGGCGAGCTACGGGCAGCTCGCCGTCCGGTAAGGACCAGGCCCGGGTCGACGGCGCGTTGTATTCCACGCACGCCTCAAAGAGATGTCACCACGCACTGACGGGGTCCGCTGGGACAGGTGTCTGGCAGGGTTGCGGTTTTGTCCGAAAGAGATACCGTGGCCCTGGCACACAGGCAACTGAAGGAACACGGCTGAGTTTTAGTCAGCAAAAGTCTGACACGCCCTCCCGCTCCGCCCAGAGCGGGAGAAGTTAAAGGATAGTTTCCCACCCAAAAAAAAGGGTTCCTCACACGCGAAAGAGCTACATAAAGTTGGCCGTGGTAAAAGCAACCAATACTAAGGTCCACCCCCGCAACGGACAATGTTTGGCCCTGAGATTTATTAATGGTCATGGCGTAACATAGGCTGACGGGGAATTGCACACGTTTAAAACTAAACGGGAAATTATTGGGAATGAGGGAAATTCTGGCGCCGCAATCTGTTAAGATTTCGGCTACGATGACGTTGTGTTGGAGATTGGTGACTATGAGCTGAGTGCCGTTGCAAAGTTTAGGAGGACTTACATTTCTGAGAAGTATTATAGGCACACCGACTTCAAAAAAAATATTGTGGGCTGGAAGACCAGGTGTGTTAAGCCCAAAACAAACGAAACACTTTTATTTAGGAATGGGCGTTGTGACGACGAACCGTTTTCAAAGACAGTTTTACGTCCTGGGTTCAAACAATCTTCGTTGCACAAACCAGTCTTCGAATTATATAGTGCGATTTATTATTTTACTATGAAAATTATTTTATTATTTTACTTTGTCTATGAAAATACAGTCTAGAACGCAATGAGTCAACTATCTCATCCGTCGCGTCGTCGTCCATTCGTTTACAAAACAGTCCTTGCAATAGAAAGTGAACTGTATATCAATGAAATACAGTCGATAATGTATTACCAGTTATCAATGCGTCTCGTTCCATTCGTTTGCAAAACAGTCCTTACAATAAAAAGTGAACTTTATGTCAATGAAATACAGTCGATAATGTATTACCTTACCTTACCTACCAGTTGTCAATGCTGTCGACCCACTGCTACTTTTATTATATCGACAATGAAGAAGTATATATAAATTAAGTATAGCGCCACCTAGAGCCTACTAAACTATTTAACAACGCATTTTGAATACTTTAATTAGCCTAACCTTTGATTGGGTCATTGGGAGTCATTAATCTATTCACAATGTATCGAGTTAAGTTTGCGCGCGCAGTGTGCTAAAATAACCACCTTAAAAAAACCGGTCAAGGGCGAGTCGGACTCGCGCACCGAGGGTTCCGTACCAACATATATCCGTAGCTTCATAAGCTTCATTCGTATAAGTAGGACCTAAATAGTTATGTGCCCAGAAAAACTACAACTGTGCTTCACCCAAAGCAAACTGCGAGTAGGTAGGAAGGAGGATATTTTGGTTGTGAACCGCGAAATATTTTTAAATTTTCATCGGCGAGGCCTATATTCGTCAGAGAATTTTAACTTCTCTGACGAATATAGGCCTCGCCGATGAAAATCAGCGCCATCTATTGACTACTACTTACATAAACTTCTGTCACATAGAATAATTTCAGATTTTTATCTATGCAAACTTTGGAGATAAAGGGGGTAAAGCTATTTTTTTTACAAGTTTCAGTTTTTGTTAAAAGTTGAAAACAATGCGAACTAACAAAAAAACACAGAAAGAGAAAAAGAGAGAGAGAGTGAGAATTTTAACACTGCGGTGTAGAATATAGCAGTTTTAGGTCATCGCCATCTCTTGACAGATAAAGGAACTAACGTAATTTTTGTTGATTTCTGAAAAAGTTTGCTATTTAGAGACATAGTTTTATTTTTCCAGTAATCTTTACATAAGCTTCTATCACATAGAACAATTTCAGATTTTTCTCTATGCAAACTTCGAAGATAAGGGGGACGGTATTTTTTTTACATTTTTCATCAAAAGTCGAAAACTATGCAGCCTAAAGACAAAAGAAAAAAATGTTTGAGAATGGGCAAACGGCGCTCTTTCATATGATATTCCACATGCCCTAGTAGCCGCATTTAAAATTTTAAAGGGTACCTTTCAGTCAATGTTGCAAAAAAAAAAAAAACTTTTTGTTTCTTTCTTATTTTCAAAATAGTTGGGCAAACGTCATCTAAAACTATTATAAATTTCAAGTTGATAGCATCAGTAGTTCTTGAGATATTCAGCTGTGACAGACAGACAGACAGACAGACTCATACATCTATCGTTTAAATAATATCTAAATGAAAATACAATGTCTTCTTTAAGTAAATCAAAGGCAAAAGTACTTTTCTTTTTTCTTTTATTTGTATGCTTGAAGTATTAGGTAAATAAATAAATAACTGTATTTTCGAGAGCACGCGTGATTAAACCGACGACCATATTTTAATTATTTTTAGCTGCGTCACAATTACTTAAATTATAAAGGACATTGTCCAGAATGGCCCTGTGCAATAAAAGCTTCGGACATACACGATAATTAATTGTCTATTTTATTAAATTAGTTGCAAATACTTTCATATCACGGACTAGCTGCATGCCAAAATGAAAAGTAAAAGTATTTTATGCGACTATTTATCATTAATCGCCGCCATCTTCGCCAAACGTCATGTCGTGCCGAAGAAGATTAGGGATGCCCAATCGATTGGAATCGATGTTTTTTTTTTTTGAACTTTTGCATATGTTTAATCGGAATCACATTTTAAGTTTATTTCGATTATAGTGCAAATAGCAGCTACAATAAAATCATTCAATCACCATTCCATTATTATTATTCACTAAAAGTGTAATTGATCACCCTATTTTATAAAGGTAGTAAGAATAATGCTGAAGTGAATAAACCCTACATATTTCATTATGCTCATTATTCAGGATTCAAAGATCGTTTAGAAAAGTGTGTGGTTTACTTCTAACTAAACGATCACTTACGAGTTTACGACAATTCATTATTTTTTTTTAAATACTTGTCGTTACTGGATGAATAATAAATGTTAAAAAAAAAAAAAAAAAAAAAACAATATTGCAGACTAGATACAGATGTTATTATTAATATTGTTACAAGTCTAGAAAAGTGTGGTGTTATTATAAGTAGGACATTCGTCATACTTGTAATGGTGTTACTATTAATATTATCGTATGACAAAAAATGATGTAATATTGTTTGTAACGTATGGCTATAGTAAATCTTAGGAAATATCGATATTTAACATAACGGGGTGCCAAATAGGTACCACTATTTTTGACGTCACTAAATGGTCAAGTTGTCACTTGTTAAATAATATCGGCGTAATTGTATCGGTGTGTTTTGGTGACTTTCGGGACTATTTATTTATTAGTACGACTTGGCTATTTTAACGGACTCTGATTGCTTTCACGAACGACTTACTTGGCTGTGATTTTCGGAACTGTGTACCGCTCAAACGATAATCTGGCACTCATAAACGAACTTACGCATACGCAATGGAAAGTGTATTTTGTGTAAATTGCGGCTTTGCTAGTGGTTCCATGTTGTTGGAAGATGAACAGATTCGTCACTGTGTACAAAAATGGACTGCACCTTTTTTGGTAATTACATTTAATACGTTGCACTTACATAAGTAGGTACACTTAGGCTTTGCAACAAAAACTGCATACCTAATTATCTAGGTACCTAGGTACTAAACATAGCTAAATGCATTAGGATATTGATTTTTCAGTTTCTAAAAATTACTCGGAGTCACGGAGTTATGAAAAACCATAATATTCGTGGTTCGATTATAACCTCAAAATCTGATATTTTTTTTGAAATATATCTATTCTGCAGCTAGTCCGTTATAAAAATAACATCTTATCGATATTTACAAATGATCGACAATACAACACATAATTTTCCGATGCTCTTGGTTCCAGGGCGAACAATGTATGGGCGCAGAGCAATGTCCTTTACAATAGGGGTTTTTTCGGTACGGTTGTACCCGAAATACCACAAAATATATTTGGGTGGCTTACCCCGGTTGTAAGCAACCACAAATGTTCCCAATTTGTTTACTTTCATCAAGTAAAAAATTTAATTAATTGATGTTTCTCATCATCATTACATTTGCTGAAAGACGACTCCTGATGAACATAGGCCTCCCGTCTCCCAAGCACCGCCACTTTGGTTCTGTGATTCCCGCTTTCAGCGGATTCCTGCAGCCTTCACAAGGCCATCGGTCCACCTTGTTAGTTTATTAGTTTTGAGCCCGTTTATTTTATCAGTATTTGAGAATTTAAACGTTCCATTAGGCTCAAGACTAGCTTCCAAAATCTTTAATTAGTGTAGGTATTTCTGTAATCTTTGGTTTCGCAAAAAAATCAACACCCAAATAGGGTGTTAATCAGAAATTCAAGCGGACGCAGTCGCTGGCGAAGTAATACTATTTTTTTAATATAATATTAGATTGTATTAAAATTCGTCTATATTATTAACTATGTGTAAACAACAATCCTAGGCAACAATGCTGGATAAGATCATTATGATTGATTTGAAGATAAAGCTAGTTTCATGTTTATCTTCAATGAATGATAACTGATTTTTTTTCATATAAAAGCCACAGCTAAGCTAAACTAGACATTATAATAGTTTTGTTTGGACTGTGAAAATGCGAGTGATTGCTTTGTTAGCCCTTTTCATCGCGGCTGTGGCAGGTTGGTACCCTTTAGAAAACTGTGTGTAGAAACTGAGATTCTATATTAATAGTTACACATATTTAAACTGTACCTTCTAAGTTCCATGTCATTGTGTATTATTATTATTATTATTTATTTATTCAGTAACAATTTTTACATTGTATCGAAATATTACACAACATTTTATGATTGAATAAACATGGTAAATATCCCGCTTATGTTAATAATAACATTTTATGAGATTAAAAATTAAAAGAATTACAATATAAATCATTATCATTACATTCACCAAACAAGAAATTAAAAAGTAAAACATTTGCGATTCCCTGTTATTACGTTAAATGTCAAAAAAAAAAAATAAGAGTAATATCAATACAAATAAACTAAAGATTTCACTTTTACGACAAGAATATAATCTAATGTCAATAAAAATAGTGATGTTATAAATGATATGTCAAATAAAGAAAATAAAAACAAATTAAAAAAGATTCATCCATTACACAATGTCAAAAATAAAAAAATAAAAAATCTATCATGTCAATAAAAATTGTATAATAATAATTAAAGTCTAGTTGTATGTGTCACAGAGAAACTTATCGAGGGTGTAATAGCACTTTTCTATCAAAAGTGATTTTAACTGCTGCTTAAACGAAAAAGTGTACAGGTAGTTTATTAAATAGTTTAATTGATTGATAACCTGCAGCATGACTCACGACTTTTAAATGAGGTTGTATCTTATTTTGTAACTTACCCCCGTAGGTACTAATAATTGCTGTGTAAAGTTTTGTCATGGAATAAGTCGGTGAAACCATACATTCTTATAGGTAGGTATGACTGTCGGCTACTGTCGACAGTCATACCTACGTATAAGAATGTCACTTATGCCTACTGTCACTTTTTTAGTGCTACTAACATATTTTTCTAAGTTCTAATACTAACACAATATGGATGTTTTCTAAATTAAATGAACACAGTTATTTATTATTATTATTATTTAATACTGTGATATACAGTATGTAAAAATACTCATCACAAAGCCGTCATCTACGCATTTTGAAAAATAAGTAACATTGTATGAATATAATTGCTGGGAAAAGACTTATTTTTGTTGCGGCAAATCCTGTTTACGACAATAGCGCTTAATGTAACCCACGCAGAACATTGTGTTTGCTTCTGTTGTGTATGGTATTTTAAGTTAAGTTGTAACATTTAAATGTTTGAACTTTAACCTTCAATATCTCTGTAACCAAAAGATTCCCAGGTATGAAGAACAAGTGACTCTGGACTTCGTTAAGCGTCTTTTTACACCGGTTTCATAGTATTAAATAAAATTTGTTTTCTTGTAGCGGTCCCCGCTAACCCCCAGAGGATAGTGGGTGGTTCAGTCACAACAATTGACCAGTACCCATCCATCGCCCCTCTCCTGTACACATGGAACTTGATCACATACTGGCAGGCGTGCGGTGGTACCATCCTCAACAATAGATCCGTCCTCACGGCTGCTCACTGCACCACGTAAGTATATTACAAAGTCAATAAAGCCATTTCCATCTACTCCTTATCCATTTTCAATTGTAAAGCTAAAGTCCAAAATTGGCTTCAATCTCACGATTATGAAGCCACAGAGAGACTCTTAGAAGTCATCTCATAAAAAGACGCTCGAAATGTCTTATAATATCAGTTTTAATATGACGCATTCACTACACAACCATACACCCACGCACCCAACACACCCACATCCACACACCCACACCCACACACCTACTTTGCTGCCTAATTGATAATTTGTTTTTGTTTTTTCCATGTCTTAAATTGTGTTTTTTTTTAAATCTTCCATCCCAATATTATCATCATTATCTGTTAAGTAGATGTTTGTATTACTGTGTCCTGTCCGGGTAGTTTGGAGGCTCCAGTTTCCACAACATCAATGTATTTTAGTATACACAGTTATGTATTGTACTAATTTGTTATTATGTGGTGGAGAAAATAAACGTTTTTATTATTATTATATTGCTATACAATACTTCAAGTATAATATTATTTATATTATACAGTACTAGCTGTGTCCGCGGCTTTAGTCACATGACTGTGTATTCTATTGGCATTATAAGTTAACTAGCTTTTGCCCGCGGCTCCACCCGCGTGGATGTCGGTTATCGCGTAAAAAAGTAGCCTATGTCCGTCTCCATATCCCAGGCTTATATCTCTGCCAAATTTCATGACGATCGGTTCAGCGGTTTAGGCGTGAAAACGTAACATACAGACAGACAGACAGACAGATAGACAGACAGACAGAGTTACTTTCACATTTATAAAATTAGTATGGATATGGATGGGAACGTCAAGTCATAGTTCATTCGTAAGGAAAGTATTCTCTACAGCATCAGTTGAATTTGTTTATTTTAACTTAAACTTGTAAGTACATCTTTGGTTTAAGTTGACAAACGAGAGAAAATACTTGTAATAATGAAGGTAATAATTCATGATTGTTCCTGGGTGCCGACAGTTAAAATTCTTCCGATCTAAGAAAATTTACTTTGAAAACTTTATCAGCCGATTGAAGAACAAAATTCAACAAAAACACATTAAATTTGGGGAGTGGGGGCTCGTTACGTCACAGCTCAGTACAAAATCTAGTGAGAAGTGACGTCATGCCACATTAGAACTCAATGTATCGCCATAATGTTTTGATAACGTAAAAAAAGAAAAAATACGTGTCAGATATTTTTTAATAATCTACATGACGGACAATTTTTTTTTTTTATTCATCATTCATCATTGTGACTTAAGTTTTATTTTTTTACAGTGGGGATGCAGCTAACAGTTGGCGCGTCCGTGTAGGCTCGACCTTTGCCAATAGCGGCGGTGTTGTTCACAACCTAGCACAGATCATCAACCATCCCAACTACAACAGCTGGACTTTTGACAATGATGTTGCCGTCTTACGAACTGCTACTACCATTGTATTCAACAACCAAGTCGCGCCCGGTTCCATTGCTGGTGCAAATTATAATTTGGCCGACAACCAGGTCGTCTGGGCTGCAGGATGGGGCACAACTTCTGTAAGTTTATTTATCATTTTGTAAGTTTTCAACAATATATCTTCTTTTTTCTTGATATTTTAATGAATATTGTTTCTAATTAACAGGCAGGTGGTGCTGCTTCTGAGCAGCTTCGCCACGTTCAGATCTGGACTGTGAACCAAAACACATGTCAGACTCGCTATGCTGCTGGTGGTGCTATTATCACTGACAACATGTTGTGTTCCGGCTGGCTCGACGTCGGTGGTCGCGACCAGTGCCAGGGTGACTCCGGCGGTCCTCTATACCACAACAATGTCGTCGTTGGTGTCTGCTCGTGGGGCTTTGGTTGTGCCCAAGCTTACTACCCTGGTGTTAATGCCCGTGTTTCCCGCTTCACCGCTTGGATACAGGCTAACGCTTAAAATGTGAATCTTACCCTCCTCTTGTTCCTTTGGTATCGGGTGCGCTCTACCATCTTCCCTGGTGTCAACACTCGCGTATTCCACTACACCACTTGGATCCAGTCCAACGTATAAGTAATGGTTTTATGAAATAAACTCTTACAAAATTTATGTTTTAGTTTCCTATAACACCCCTTTAAATGCATATATTTAAGTCTGAAGTATATATCGTCAAATATCAGTTATGCACCATAACTATAAGATACTGTTGTACTTTTCACGAAAGTGAGACGTTATTTACGAAATCCAAGTTTTTGAGAATAAGAAGTTGAGAACTTAATAGAAAACAGAGAAGTCTGGAAGAAGAACACATTCTGCGCTGACACCAATAAACTGGGATAAGGGCAAGAGAAGAGAATGATGAAGTTGAGAACTTGTCAAACTCTACTTTAGCACTACTTTAGATGATTCCTTCAATGTAGCTGCAAATATCCTTTCTTTGGTATTTGTTATTTATTATTTTAATTGTTTATTCGTCGAGTCGAGCAGTTAGATCTTTACGTAGATTTGAGCACTATGTGGGTCATTTGTTTCTTTTTAGTTTTTTTTTTTTCTTTCTCACTTAGTTTTAATGATGGTCTGGCATTTTGAGAACTTTATGCGGCCTACCCAAATGTCCTTTCTTTGGTATTTTTCGTCGAGTCGTTGAGCTCCCTAAATCCTGAGTTGAGCTACACGTTTATTGACAAATGCTTGCACTGACTGGACAGGTCCACTCAAAATTGTGTGGTTCTTCAAAATACCGTTTCAGACACGGATCTATATGGTCTTCACATGACCTCGCCATCCCCGGCGAATAAAATGATAATCGTAAAAACTAAATTTTACAGGAAAAATAAAAAAACTGTTTTTCGTGAATATCTCATTAATATATATACATAGAAGGATTGTTCATATAAAGAAAGGTAGTTTTTCACAAAATAATTGTATAATATATTGACAAATATAACTTTCTTAGAAATTTTAACACTGTAGTTGAAATACATGTTTTCCCATACATTCCAACTGCAAATGTAAGTCGGTCGACTAATGCTCGCGCAAGCTTAAAACTAAGTTTTTAGTATAACATTTGTAAGTCCATCCACTCCTATTTTCTTACACGTTACCTCAAATACCTCATATTCCCTTATTGCTCAATTCTGTGTGTCGTCCAATATTCCACCCCGCATAAAATTATATCCCCGCATATGGTCCTTCGAAGAGCCGCGTCAACTTATACCAACTATTACTTGGTAACTTGTAAAGCCTACTTAGATGTTATAGTTTTCCTTTTAACTTCGTTGGCTGTGAATTTTTTCACATATTATCCAAATACAACCGTTTAGCCTGCAGTAGGAGGGGACACTTAACTCTAACAAAAGTTAGTACTTTAAAGCTTGAAAATACGCAAACGGGACCCTGAACCGAAAAATGTTTCTTGCAAACCCGCAATATTTTTGAACGACCTATCCAACGATACTATGGGATAGACGAGAACAAAATATCATCCCCACTTTACATGTAGATTTTATTTTACCACTTTGTCGGCGTGATTAACTTATTTGCAGCCCAGAACCCAGCATATAAGTCGAAAAAAAAAATTCGTTCGTGTGCTGACATCCCTCAAACGAGTCGTCGCTATACTATAGATGACTTCTGTTCATGCCCAGGACCCGACTAGCGATACCAAATCTAATTATGTAAATTTGCCAAACAATTTAAGACTTACAAGTAAAAATGTATTTTTGAACTGGGCAGCCAATGGGTTTGTGTATACGAGTACCCATACCAAAATACAGCTTTCTAGTACTAAGAGTCTCTGAGCTAAACCACGGACAGGCAGGGGTTCCTTGTTGATTACGGAACCCAAAAAACGATGAAATAACGGTAAAGAGGTCGTGCACGAAATCGACTCATTTTAGACAATTTTGTTCACTGTTTGTGAGAAAGAGAAAAGGAAAGAAATAAAATTGTTTGTGATTTGAAAAGTCGAGTTCTTAGGCGCACTTACACCTCAAATCATTAAATACGTTTGACCATAGAAATATTTATGTATGTCTATGCGTTAAATGAATTTAAATCATGGTTCTAGTTTTGTCAATTGTTTGAAGATGACAGAGACAGAGAGATGTTTTAAATAATTATGTTTAACATTAAACACGCTTAGTAATTTGTGGTGCAAGCGGGATGTGTACAGTTGATTATTAAAATAATTTAAGTATTCATAAATCAGCAAAATACAAATATTCGGAATAAGGTTTCTCGAAAAATAATGTGAGGGTGACGTTTGACATCGTTTTTCAAGAAACTGCTATTGATTGGACCATCAAAATATGATAATGAACATCATTATGCAGCCTACTTGTAGGTGGTTCGACCAATTTTTTCAACTTCGATACAAAATATGGCAAAATAAAAAAGCTTGTTAAAATAATCGTTTCCTATATTCAACAAAACTTTCGAGAAATTAAAAATATTTTTTTTCTATGCTTGAAGTGTTTGGTGTTTAAATAAATAAATAAATATATTTTCGAGAGCACGAAAGTGATTAAACTATTAACAGGTGCTGTGACCATATTTCAATAATTTTTTGCTGCGTCACAATTACTTTCTAACTAATGTTATAAATGTGAAAGTTTGTTTGTTTGTTTGTGAACTTTTCACGCCTAAACCACTGAACCGATCATCCTGAAATTTTGCATATACGTTGTCAGGTGTACGGACATAGGGTAGGATACGTTTCATCCCGAAAAAGAGTACTGTTCCCGAGGAAAACAAAAACATCTTATGCTGGCGCCATGTGTTTTTTGAATCATGATTGAATTATATTATTATAGAAACTATAGTGTGTTAAGTGTTTTTTTAAATCGAAATTAACGCGAGGGAAGCCGCGGGCAAAAGCTTGTAGATTATAAATTGACACAGGAGAGTACATTTCGTGTATGCAACCCAGAGGGGGTTACTTCATATTTATTACACTAAACACATTGATATTCACAATGTTAACTCTAGAAGTAAGGACAAACTATACGTGCTCCGTTTCACCGACTTCGTAAGGTTCATAACTCATTTGTTGGGCTTGGTATTATAACCTTTTATAACAACCTACCCTCTTCTTTCCTAGATTTGCCTTTTAATGCATTTAAAGCTAAAGTAAAATCCAACCTTTGCTCAAAGGCATACTATTCCATCAACAACTACTTAAACGATAAGAATAGTTGGTTGCTGTGATTAACTCAAGACAATGGTGCCGATTCCCTTGTTCACAAACTAAACTAAATTTAAGTTCAGTGTATCTTTTTCTTTCTATTTCATTAAGAAAAGGACAGAAGATAAATTTTAGTTTAGTCCTGTCAAATTAAGCAGCGCCTGTCACTACTCCATACAAGTTGAGACGTGATCAAAAACTTGCCTACTAAAATTATGTCAATTTACATCAAGCGCTGATTAATTTGACAGGACTAAACTAAAATTTATCTTCAGTCCTTTTCTTAATGAAATAGAAAGAAAAAGATGCACTGAACTTAAATTTAGTTTAGTTTGTGAACAAGGGAATCGGCACCAATGTTTATGTTATTTCTCCAGAATTAGCTTACCTACTGACAGATTATAAAAGTTTATATAATTTTTTATTTTATTTGACTGTCAATTTATTTTAATTATTTTCGTTTATTATTGACATTACAATGTTTTTAATGAGTTGTATTGAAATATGTGGTTAGCTAGCGACCTCGACAATTGATCATATTATTCTTTCCTGAGCAACCGGCAGCAAGTTCCTCATGCTCCCTTAGATGTCACTGCTTGCGGTAGCGTCGGAGGTCGGGTTGCTTCCTTCCCTCAAATATGGCGAGGGGGGTAATGACTGATCTTTGCGTTATGCTCGTGAACGGGTGCTGCTTGTGGTGCCTGGTCGTCTTGCTGTCCATGGTTTCATTATTATGTACGTTTGCCCAGCACGGCCCCTCAGAATTTGCATTTATGGTGTACACCATTGCAATGTACTCGCCTCTAGCAGTATATGTACCGATTTCTTTTTCAATGTACCTCTATACTTTTGAAGAAATATGCAAAAAAAGGTGGCCGTGCCAGCCAAACGCTTTCAGCACGGCCCCCCATGTAACTTGAATAATACATACCGTATTAACAAATGTCTATAACTCAAGAAATGTACTCTATTAATACGTTATATGTGCCGCAACAGTTATTGTGAATTCATAATAACAAATAATATATAGATGTGGATAAGGGGCCGTGCTGGAAAAAATCATTTTAAGAAATATCTAAAAAAGACAAAACATACTTAGCCAAAAACTATTAAAAAATAATTGAAGTTTAGCAAGTAACATATGTACCGCATTGATTTCTCATACAACTTGTTATATTGTGAAAAATAAATCTATTTTAGTTCATTCAGCACGGCCCTCTATAGTTGCCTATATCTTTTTAAATAAGCCGTGTATGTTTACAAAATTCGACTTCCTGAATAATATATAGGAGTACATTCCTTTCAACTAAATTGCAATTCTGCTGTATCAATACTTTAGAAGATAAATTCAATCTAAAATATACATACATTAAAACTGATGGGGTGACCATGATTCTACATGAAAATAGGATAAAAAATACTGCTTAAATTGAGTAAATCTTTATTAAAATAAACAAATCAACAATATGGTAAACTATATAAACGATAACTAGGTACTTATACATAATAGGTCGATAATCGTACAAGTGTCAAGTTAGTGTCGCTAAGACTACATAGCTCAAAGTCTTAAAAATCATACATTACAATAAAATCACAGATTCATTACATTTCACAAATTAGTTCGTTTACATGGAATAACAACCTATGTCTCAATAACACTACAGAGCTTAAAAATCTTAAAAAATCACAGATACGCGTTCAATAAATCATATTGATTGAACCTTACATTACACTAATATTAATTTGCATGAATCGCTTTAATTATTTGGTATAATCACAGGCAATTAATTAAATCCACGTAATCACAGATGTTTTTCAACGACTATAACAATTAGAATATTGTTCGTTTATGTTACTAATATTATGTTACCTATGGAATAATCATAGAAAAACTAGTACATAAATTAACTTATTAAAAGTAATCACAGATGACATTACAACAGTATTGACTTCTTATTAAACAGTTCACAGTTTCATATGCATATTTTTAGCAACTAGTCTTTACCAGATTCTTAAATAGTGTAAAATTAACTTTAAATTATTACAAAATACATGTATTTAAAAACCATGGCTCAAAAACATATTCTGGTTTCACTGTAATTACCAGAGCCGTCACTCATAGGATCATATTCAGCAAACCCTGAGCTCCGCTCCGACGTGAAAGCGGAATATTCGTAAAAGTTATTATTTTTAGTTGTATTAAATATCACATATCACTCACTAAAACGTAAGTAAGAGTGTGTAAAAATATCGACTCCACTGTACTGTTGTTAATTTTCAAGGCCAAATCATCATAACATAGCCACAGATCATGGCTAAGCGTATGGCACTTATAATGGCCCAGAGTTCCCTCTGAATTCCCTACATATTCAATGGCACCAACGACACCATAAATTTGATTTTGAATATTAATAGTGACCGGGATATTACACAAAACTATTGCATCTGTTCCATTTAAATCAAAGGTTATAATCCTTTGTAATTTATAACTTGAAATGACAGTTCCACCGCAATTATTTTTACAAATTTGAGAAGTAGTTTCGATAGCAAGTGATTCTTCTAATGCCAAAATACCAAACGTGTTAATTATGTTAATATTCAAAGCTATAAAAGGTCTTATGATTTCTACATAATATTGACATTCTTCTTTTGTGCAAACTTTTATAAACTGAGCACTGTAAAATAAATTGGTAAACATTTGCTCATACAAATTAGCGACATTGCATTCACAATCTGTTATTATCTTTACATGCGCTGGCCGGTCAAAATATTCATGACAAACGTAATTTCTCATTTCATACACAGTACCTTTGTCAACATTTTCATTTAAGATGAGATTTATATAGTCTCGAAGTTTATTATCTTTTGACTCAATTTCCATTTTGAAATTAGAAAACGACTGAAAGCCAAATGCAATCAAAAACATTATTGCATCAAAACCGCATGTGTTAACGACTGTTGAATTTTTAATCATGTTACCATTTTTTATAAATTTTATACCGGTATGTGGCTTTACATTAACGGCCTTGTCTGCTTGACCTCCCCAATTTTCTACAAATGTTGGTTGATCGCTAAATATTGAGTCTTGAACAAATTGTCGTTTCGGTTTTTGTTGTTTTTTACTTATGGGTTTTGTCGTCCTGCGATTTGTTTTTTTTACAGTGTTAGGTTCTATATGAAATTTACTCGCTGCAATATTTAACTCTCCTTTTAAATAATTAATATGTCTTTGCAGGAAAACGTCAATTCTATGTTTTGTTATTTTAGATTTCAGCAGCAAGTGTTTTAAAGTTTTAAAATGATCCTCTGATGCACTCGACGAAGGATTTTTATTATCTGATTTATATAATGGCATCATGACATTCGACCACAGGGGCAATTTTCGCAGTAGTCGTTTTATTGTCGTTAATAAGGGCGGATAATAAAAATCATTTAGAGGGCCAGTTACACAAACTTCTTCTTTATGATGTGTAACAGTTTCCTCAAACCACTTCGCGAAATTCAGCTCATTAAACGTTGTATCAACATGAACGTCATCATGTAAACAGTAACGGTCATCACTTGATAAAGAGTCATCTTCAGTTATATTATCATGTATTTCCTTAATATTTACATTTTGAAGTACACTTCTCAGGTAATATTGGGCTTCAGTACAATGCTTGGAATGATATTTAGACAGGATTATAGCTAGCAGTTTATCGATGATGTTTTTGATGACATTAATATTTTCTGCTTTTTTAATGTAAATAATACACTGAACAAATAAGTAATTCACTTTTTTTGGTGCGTTTTCTAAAGAAATTTTACGAATAGATTTAATAAAATGGCTCGTATCAATTCTCATATATAAATTAGGTACAATGAAGTTGCCTTCTAATGCTTTAAAAGAAGCCTCTAAATAATCCTTGGTTGAGTTAAATTTTGTAAAACAATTAATTACAGCCGCAATCAAAGCCGATGAGTCGTCAGTTATAACTGCTGCGGGCGAAGTGATATTCTTTGCCCATTTAGATAACCAATCCGCAATAGTTTCTTTGGTATGGGAATTGCTAACCATTTGGGCGACGGGTACAGATTTCAAGCTATTATTAGCAGTTAACATTACTACGTATAAAAATAATTTCTTGGTTAGGTTGTTAGTTTTATAAATAGAACCAGTAGCATCTAGGGAAATAGTTATTCTGTCAACTACTTTAGAATAGTGTCTATAATAATTGAGTTGTTCTTCTAACCAATAGTGTACATGAAATGTTGGTTTTATAAGTATTTCTTGAATTATATTAGAGAACTCGACGCTGTCAGCTAAAATTATCAAAGACATTAATTCATTTTTGTGATACCAATGCTGACTATTAGATTCATAACGGATTATCCTGAGTGCTCCAAGAGATGGCAATGTAGGTGGTTCTGTATCTCCGAATGTCATTGTGCGACGTGCCAGATCTTTATGAACAACGGCTGCTGGCTTTTCTTTTAAATTATCTGATAATTTTCGTCTCAAGTACGGAGTACAACGAACTTTCTTTCGTGGGTCATGCTTAAAGTTATTATCTAAGTTGATAATTTCACAAAGAAATTCGACGACCTTGTCTGTCTTCTCGGTGTCATGAATACGCACTTTTGCGTTGCACTGAGTACATTTTCCGTGGAAGGTAATTCCATTGCTATTAATGTTATAATTTTTAAAAGATATTGTACATGGCAATTTAAAATGTTTCCAAAGCTTTTGCCTCAAAAGGCAGGACCATTTATACTTAGGAATGGTTTTGTATGTTTCATATCTCAGGTATGGCTTCTTTTTATCGTTTCGTCGAAAAGTGCTGCGTATTGGCTGTATTTTTTTCCACTCGTGAATATCCACAGGAAATTTAAAAATAACTCTATTTCTATCTTCGTTTTTACTATGTTCGGATGATTCAGGCAAAGGTGTCGATTTCTTAGACGAATTCAAAGGTGTCGTTCCAACACTAATGTTTCCTAGTTTGTCATCAATTTTTGTTGGCTCCGGTGTGAGGTCATTAGTGCCCAGAAAATTTCTTTTATAACTTAGGTACAATGCTTTCGGAGACATAGCATAATTAAGCTCTTCAGCTAGTTTCTGGTACACATTTCTATCATATTTCGGTCCTTTGAGCTGATGTCGATTTTTCATAAATAGTTGTTTCTGTACATCTAATGCTACATCACTTTTCTTGCCCATCCTCACCATTAATTGTATCAATCTGAAGAAAAAAAAATCTGTACAAATATTTATAGTGAATTACGTAACTTCTTTTTAGATTTATATATAATTTTGCTACCTATTTATTTACTAAATATATTAATAAATAACGGTTAATATAAAGTGATAATTATTTTTGATACCCTAATTATTCAACATTTTTTATAATTACTGCTCAGTATGATTACACCAATTCTTAAGTGAAAAATGCTGAATGAATGAACGATGCTGCCAACGGGCCGCTTTAAGTTTAAAATAGCGTCCGAAAATTGTATATCTCAACTTTTGCGTGTCACATTTACCTACTCTATATATGTATAGTGGGTAAAGTAGGTATATTTCCACTATATTGAAGAGTTCCTTAAAATTTTAAAAGATGGTAGGTAAATTTCTATGGACTCTGGGCGTAAAATCAACAGAAATGTAACTCCTAATAATTGTAAAGGCTTAATACTACTAGATACACAAGTATTTTCTTTTATATAACTACGAAGCACTCTTGGGTTTTGCTTGTAAATGAACAGAACACAATTAAACAAAAACTATGATTAATTATGGAAGGTAACATAATAATCGTAGGCTCATTACACAGTTTGCTATCATATATTATGGTTAGCAAAATAAATTTAATGTAAGAAATAATTAATAATAGAACTACTCATTAGACATGGATATGCACTGCGGTTGATATCACAAAGTACATATTCACTGAGCAGTGTATACATTCACTCGCATTGCCCGAGATATTGAGATTTATGTACTATACACCGCATTGACTATGGCATCGCATTCATTCGTATCACACGGGCAATGAGTGAGAGAAAGAGTGCATGTAATATGTATGGCTCGCCAACTCTGACGTGAAACGCATTACCCGCGACAGCTAATACAAATTATAATGAGAGTGAATGAGACCGAAGCATAGCTTAGCCACAACAAGTTAAAATGAACCCTATTCCATTGCGTTACAGTTTATATCTCAAGAAGTGATGTTCTGCATAGTGTATACACATGTCTGTAAGTGACATGGGTATGCCCTATGTACTATTAATCGCAGTATATATTATATACTGCGGTTGCTATTATCAACCGCAGTGCATAGTGTATAAATCGTATTTATCGACCGCCCTCATGGCCGGTTGATATGTACTAAAGTGCATATCAAAAGTTGATGTACTTTGGAACCGGTGCATATCATATGGCATTGACTTTCGATGCACTGTTATGCGCATGTCTACTACTCATGCAAAGATTTGTAAAAAAAGAAAATTTGCAAAGATTTGTGTCGTAAGCAGGTGCTTCATACATTTTGGTATTTTTAAATAACATTAAATAAATCTAGCATACTGATTTAATGTGCTTTGCATTATCTTATGTGCATACAACGTGTAACTTTAATATTTACGCAATCTTCTTTAGAGTCAAGTTCAATTCCTACATGCACTTACCTAGATATACTTACATCAAATCTATTTTTTAAATACAAATAAATTATATTATAACTTAAAACTTACTTACCCGTTTATTTTAACAATCCATTTTCGTCCTTGAAATAGAATTCACTGCACAAACACACGACCCATTATTCATATTATTTGAGCAGTATTTATATTTACTACTGTCTGTTATGCGCGTAGAGATGTGACTGTCAATAAACACTCAAGCGCAACATGAAGTAACCGCGACACCAGCGCCACATTAAAAATTACGGTAGCGTCAGTGAACTAATAGCGATCGCACACGACAAAATTAACTGATAATATATTATTATACTTAATGATTATTTTTTAAGATGTAATGAATAAACACATAATTATTTAAATAAATTACCCAATAGCGGACAAATTTTAAACTTTGAGAAACATTGAATATTTTGTTTTTTTTAGCATTTCTCATTCTGAATAACATTTATTTAAACATATTATAAGTTGTGTTTTTTCTAGGGGAAGGTTATAAGCACGCTTTATATATTTTTTATTTCTACCACGCGAGCCGAACCGTAAGTTAAAGCTAGTCCACTTAGAAATTCGTTTATTTAATATATTATCCCACTAGATAGGCTTTGAGGAAAAGAAAACGATTAATTACTTGACGCCAAGAATCAGTTATTTTTATTTTTAATGTTTTTGATGGGTACCTATACCTACCCTGTGTCATTCTCACAATTAAGACGAATATAACGACATCTCTCAAGTTGAAATTAATAAAGCCGTTTAGACTACAAAGCGTGCCAAAGAAATGAAGGTTGCTACATATCTACATTCATTCACTCGAAAAACCTTACCGTCCTTCTGGTACAGTCGGGTAAAAAGAATGTTTATTTCAATGTAGTCACATAATTTAATTAATATAAGTACATAAATATAGAACATTTATGTACCTACCTACCAAATATATGAAATCATGGTCACCCCATCAGTTTTAATGTATGTATATTTTAGATTGAATTTATCTTCTAAAGTATTGATACAGCAGAATTGCAATTTAGTTGAAAGGAATGTACTCCTATATATTATTCAGGAAGTCGAATTTTGTAAACATACACGGCTTATTTAAAAAGATATAGGCAACTATAGAGGGCCGTGCTGAATGAACTAAAATAGATTTATTTTTCACAATATAACAAGTTGTATGAGAAATCAATGCGGTACATATGTTACTTGCTAAACTTCAATTATTTTTTAATAGTTTTTGGCTAAGTATGTTTTGTCTTTTTTAGATATTTCTTAAAATGATTTTTTCCAGCACGGCCCCTTATCCACATCTATATATTATTTGTTATTATGAATTCACAATAACTGTTGCGGCACATATAACGTATTAATAGAGTACATTTCTTGAGTTATAGACATTTGTTAATACGGTATGTATTATTCAAGTTACATGGGGGGCCGTGCTGAAAGCGTTTGGCTGGCACGGCCACCTTTTTTTGCATATTTCTTCAAAAGTATAGAGGTACATTGAAAAAGAAATCGGTACATATACTGCTAGAGGCGAGTACATTGCAATGGTGTACACCATAAATGCAAATTCTGAGGGGCCGTGCTGGGCAAACGTACATTCATTATTGTTATTAGTAATTAACTGTTAATTTATTATACTTCGATGGTCCTAGTTTATCATTTCTGTTACAGATATGCAATCCAGGATTGCATAATTATGTAAGCGGGTACACCCTTTATGCCTGGAGATTTTTATTTAGGTTGTAAGTTTTGTTTTGATTGTATTTTCTGGTATATTGGCGTATGTTAGCTGACATAGGGCAAATAAATTTATTTACTGTTCTGTCTCTCGTAATGTTAATTACTTTACGTACCAAATATTGTATAGAATCAAGATTTTATATATGAACAGACAGCTGTGCTGAAGCACTGGGAAGTGGTGAAGGTTGGGCGTTTTGTGGGACTGTGTTATGTAATTTTGACCGTTCGAAATTCTCAGCCTAATTTGAATAAATGACTTTTGAGTTTTGAATTTTTTGTTTCCCAAGGTTCCCAATTTGTTTACTTTCATCAAGTATAATCTTGAATTGAGTTACCGTTTTCATCATCATTACAGCTGAAAGAGATTCACTGCTGAACATAGGCCTCCCCGCCCCCAAGCACCGCCACTTCAACTGGTTCTGTGCTTCCCGCATCCAGTGGATTCCTGCGCTCTTCACAAGGTCTTCGGTTCACCTAGTGCGACTTTCCAATGCTACGTCTTCCGGTATGTGGTCGGCACCCCCGGTTGACCGTTCTGCTTTATGAAAATCGACTCATTGGTAATGCACACCTACATTTTAGTTTATTACTTTTGAGCCGGTGTATTCAGCCTTTGAGAAGTTGAACATTCCATTAGGTCTTAATCTTAAATAAGTATATTTCTGAAATCTTTGGTTGCGCAAAAATCAACACTCAAACGGAGTGTTAATCCGAAATTCAAACGGACGCAGTCGCTACTCGTATTGAAGTGATACTATTTTTTTATGTAATATTAGATCGTATTAAAATTAATTCGTATTAAATACAATTTTTTGTCTTATTATTAACTTATCTTTTATCGATAATCCTAAGCGGCAATGCAAATGCAACTGCAATGTTGATTTTAAAGCTTATTTTATTTTTATCTTCAATGATAACTAACTTTTTAGCGTTCCGTACCAAAATGGTAAAAATAAACCCTTATGGTGTGACTCAGTCTGTCTGTCTGTCTATCTGTATGTCTGTCACAGCTGAATATCTCAAAAACTACTGATGTTATCAACTTGACATTTAGAATAGTTTTAGATGACGTTTGCCCAATTATTTTGCAAATAAGAAAGAAACAAAAAGTTTTTTTTTTGCAACAGCGACTGAAAGGACATCTTAAAAATTTGAAATGCGGTTATTAGCGCATATCATATGAAAGAGCGCTGTTTGCACATTTTCAAAAAAAAAAAAAAACTTTTTAAAAATGTAAAAAAAAAATACCGTTGATCTCCGAAGTTTGCATTGAGAAAAATCTGAAATTATTCTATGTGATAGAAAATAATAATTATTCTGTGTGTTATGTAAAGATTACAGGAAAAATAAAACTATGTCTCTAAATAGCACTTTTTCAGAAATCAACAAAAAATACATTAGTTCCTTTATCTGTCAAGAGATGGCGATAACCTAAAACTGCAATATTCTACACTGCAGTGTTTAAATTCTCTCTCTCTCTCTCTTTTTCCCTTTCTGTGTTTTTTTCTCTCTTTTATTCTCTTTTTCTTTTTTTTTTCTTCTTTTCCTCGCTGATGAAAATTTAAACACATTTCACGTTTCACAACCAAAATGTCCTCCTTCCTACATATTAGCAGGTAGCAGGTTGCTTTGGGTCTCAACTCGAACAAATTATAATTAGTCTTGTAACAATTATGAAATTAACAATCAATAAGAAGCGTTATAGGGCCGATTTTGGCTGAAGTAACATTAGTAAAAATCAAAACTTCCTTGTTTAATGTTGATTTATCTATTTACACTCATTAATCACGAGAATGACACCTAGTATCTAGGCCGACTCCTAGATGGCGTTGTAAAACTACAGTCTCTGGCAATTAATGAGTCGCTGATGCTGCCATGTGTTAAAAAATCGAGAAAAAAAAAATAGCCTGCGCAATAGCCAGCCTTAGGGAGGTGTCATTTCTTTGTATGGGATTGGGTATCTGTACGTAGTATTATATTATGTGTGCTTTGGGTGAAGCACAGTTGTAGTTTTTCTGGGCTGGTACGGAACCCTTGGTGCGCGAGTTCGACTCGCTCCTTGACCGGGTTTTGTCATATAAAAGCCACAACTAAGCTAAATAGACATTATCATAGTGTTTTTTGAACTGTGAAAATGCGAGTGATTGCTTTGTTAGCCCTTTTCGTCGCGGCTGTGGCAGGTTGGTACCCTTAAGAAAACTGTGTATAGAAACTGAGATTCTATTTTAATAGTTACACATATTTAAACTGTACCTACCTTCTACGTTTCATGTCATTGTGTAACTTAACTCCGTAGGTAGGTACTAATAATAGCTGTATAAAGTTTTGTCATGAAATACAAAACCATACATTTTTGGTTGGTTGGTATAACCATACATTTTTGGTTGGTTGGTATAACCATACATTTTTAGTGTTCCGTAGTCAACAAGGAACCCTTGTAGTTTCGCCATGTCCGTCTGTCTGTCTGTCTGTCTGTCCACGGTTTAGCTCAGAGACTTTTAGTACTAGAAAGCTGTAATTAGGCATGGTATAACGTATATTAATCACGCCGACAAAACGGAAAAATAAAAGCTTGTTTTTTTTTTCTTTTAAGGTACAGTGGCCGGCAATCAAGGTACACGAAACTGTCAAATTTTTCCAAACGATTTTAAACTTTAAAATGTTGATGATTAAGTTCAAAATCGAATGAGAAAATTTGACAGTTTGTGGTAGCTTGATGTGCTGGCCACCGTACGGCCCCTACTCGTAAAGTGGGAATGTTATTTTTGAAGTGAAAACTTCTTTAGACGCGTAGAGCTCTTTTTGGGTGAACTAAAATCATGGAACTCGCGTCATCGTCACCGAACGCTTTCCATGAGCTATATGTATACTGTGTATATATGTGTACTTTTTAGGTGAACAAAAATCATGGAACTCGCGTCATCGTCACCGAACACTTTCCATGAGCTATATGTATACTGTGTATATGTGTACTTTTTAGGTTAACAGAAATCATGGAACTCGCGTTATTGTCACCGAACGCTTTCCATGAGCTATATGTATACTGTGTATATATATATATGTACTTTTTGGGTGAACAAAAATCATGGAACTCGCGTCATCGTCACCGAAGGCTTTCTAGTTACTTAGTTTTCACGTTTATCAGCAGTCCCCAAAGACTGCTTCGTTTTTTTTTCTTTTCTATGCCATGGTGTGGAGTATCGTTGGATAGGCCGTTAAAAATATTGAAAGAAAGAAAGAAAGAAAAATTATTTATTGGGACTCATACAGGAAGTTCACATTTTAAACTAAACACAATCAAAATCCTGTACGGGGCTAAAAGGCTCCTATCTCAGCATGATGCTGCGACATTTAAAAATAAGTGTCGCAGCGCTGGTATTCTGATAGGGCCCGCTGTGATGTCACGGACAGATACAGAAATAAAAAGTATAATAAAATAAAATAAAAAATAGATATGTGTGAAATAACATAAAATGAAAAAAATAAGTTTAATAAAAATCATAGTAATCCGCGTTAGTACCCGACGTAACAAGAGTTACATATGTATCTATGCCTTTAGTGTCTGTGGTATCGCTTTGACAAGTAAAGAGACGCAGGCGCTGACATTGCGGGTCTCAAACAAGGGGCAAAAATAAATAAATAAACTTTACGGCTGTTGTGGATCTGTCAGTACCATTTTTCGATTCAGGGATCCGTTTGCGTAACATTAAGCTTTTAAATGCTAATTATATCTATATTTCGGGTCCTATCAGAATACCAGCGCTGCGGTATTTTTTTTTTAAATATCGCAGATCGTAGCTTTATGCTAAGAAAGGAGCCTTTTTGGCGTCGGACAGTTCTTTATTTTTTATTGCGTTGTTTATTCGAGCAAATAATGTCAATTTTGTTAGTTTTAAATGCACTTTTACTTTTTGTATTTACTGTGCGTGTCCCAAATAAAATATTTTTCTTTCTCTCTTTCTAATTTTTGTTGAGTCAAGTGTCCCACTGCCAGCTAAATGGTTGTTTTTGGATATATGAAAAAAATCACGGTTGAAGTATATGTAACGAAGTTAAAAGGAAAACTATCACAAAAAACTAGGGTTTACAAGATAAAGAGTAATAGTCAACCAACTTACATGTGCAGTTGCAATGTATGGGAGAATATGTATTTCAACTACAATGTTAAGTTTGTTCTTGGGTTATATTCGTTCCAACCACGGAAACTTTCAAGGCTCGTACAGACTAGTGCGATATCGCGGGCGCGACGCGACACTAGTAGCACAATTTCTTTGTCGGTGCCTGTCGCGGCCGCGATATCGCGTGAGTCTGTACGAGCCTTCATTGTGCGTGGTCCGCACATACGCACTTGGTCGGTTTTTCTAGGTAGGTAGTTTTTCTAGTAGGACTGTCGGCTACTGCCACTTTTAATACAGTGGTATACAGGGTGTAAAAAAAACCCATCACAAAGCCGTCATCTACACATTCTGAAAAATATGTAAAATTATGATTATTAATATAATTGCTAGGAAATAGTAGATTGTATCATAAGGGAGCAAAATAATATTTTTACGGCTAGGGCGCTTTTTTGAATCCAGAGCGAAGTGAGGGATTCTAGAGTAGAATACCGAGCGTAGCGAGGGATTCTTTAGTAGAATCCTGAACGTAGCGAGAGATTCAAAGTACGTCGCCCGAGCCAAAAATATATTTTGCGCCTGAGTGATACACTCTACTTTTCATCCCCCACTATGAGAAAATAAAAGGCGCCTCATATTTTATTCACTGTCACTTGAAGAACTCATTTTTCAAAACAAAACCATGAATTTCTAACAATCCGTGAAAATTGACAAAAACGTGGGCGTTTTTAATTTGATTTCTTTTTTTTTTATTCAGCCGGCGGCGCGACTATGGGCCGTCGTACCAGCCAGTCTTTATTCAAACAATATTTGCGTTCGATTTCTTTGGCGCTGAACACAAAGATGTTCCAAATTCAAAAAGTGCGCGGCAAAGATAATTGCGGCGCACTTATAAAGAGGATTAAAAACCAATGAGGTTATATTATACTAGAGGCGCAAAGTCCTACAAAAATATTCCGAAAAACGTAACCACTTACGAGTTAAAGACGTAGCTTTGAAACGGATACATAAATTATGTCAAAATGTCAAAATAATCTGTTTGTCTCATTTCTTCTTCCGTCAAACTAATAACGTTGGAACGAGACAAGACATTGTCATCGGAAAGAACGCCAGAGTTGCCAACGATCAACGTAATTACCCCAGAATGAATAAAGATATTTTTTATTGAATCTATTACCTACTATGAAAGATTGTATTACGGAACTTTCAACAGATTAAAGATTGAAAGAAATTGATGAATTTGATACATATAGGAAGAAAAAAAATGTGCTTAAACTTAAATATTATATTTCAAAAGTATTAATATTTTGTCAAATAACTATTGTTTAAAATGGAATGATATTATTTCAATGTTTATGACAATCATTTTATCCATACTAATATTATAAATGTGAAAGTAACGCTGAACCGATCGTCATGAAATTTGGTAGAGATATAGCCTGGGATGGAGAAGGACATATGTTACCTTTTACGCGATAACCGACATCCACGCGGGCGGAGCCGCAAATGATAAATTATTTCATTTCTGTAAGTAGTAGTTTGTAGTAAGTTTGTACAAACACTTTTACACGTCAATCATATTTTTAAAACTAGACGAGGTCGGCGTTTCCTATCTGACTACTCTGAGAAGAAAGGCCGAAACAAACTCAGCGGTCACAATCTCTTTTAAAGTCCAGACATAATCTTGGTCAGATCATGCGAAGACCATGTAGATTGGTGTCTGAAATGGGCTTTTGATGAGAGAACCACATAGATTGAGTGAACCTGTCCAGTCAGTGCACAACACTATTTAACACAATGTGATCATAAACAGTCTAGAATTTTTCGTAAAAAAATATAACCTCACTTTACGTCTAAGATTATTCATTGCTAATAAAATTATTATTTTTTGTAATACACGTGAATGTGTTACTTTTCAATTTAGTAAGTGTTTGGGTACTGCACAGTATGTTTAAACCAAACAGACTATAATAATAATTTAGACTTACAGGAACATACATTCGTCATTCACTAAACTCCCAACAGTCTGGCAAAATCAAAATCGTTTTTACTGGTAACCCTGATGGCAATAAAATGTTTGATAAATGTAATTCGTCTTTTAATGTTTTTTTTGGATAATCTGAAGAAAGTTTAGCAAACTTTCTTGTGAAATGTAACACCACTTGCTTTATTAATCTTTTCAGACCGTGACATGCAAAGTTTAACCGCACATTTACCAATTTTGATATTTTTTATCCTTAAGCTATCGTTCACTTGACGTTAAGCTGACAACTGAAGTCAGATATGCCCGTAGACATATTCGACGTAGTAATGCGTTGGTGCCGCACATTGCTGATCTAGTCCTATATAAGATCATTGTTAAAAACACATTACTGCCCGCTAAAAGTTTCTTATAGAAAACACCACCTTTGGGTGCACTTAAAGGCGAACCAAGTCGTCCTTTTCGAAAAGATGGGATGAAAATAATATTATTTTTGTAGCGACAAATCCTGTTTACGACGCACGGTAGTTCGCTATATAACCCACGCAGAACATTGTCTGTGCTTCTGTTGTGTATGGTATTTTAAGTTAAGTTGTAACATTTAAATGTTGGAACATTATTAACCATCAATATCTCTGTAACCAGAAGATTCCCTGGTATGATCCAGTGCAAAAAAAAAAAAATTACAATGACGGAATGAACAAGTGACTCTGGACTTCGTTAAGCGTCTTTATAAACCGGTTTTATGGTATTAAATAAAATTTATTTTCTTGTAGCGGTCCCAGCTAATCCCCAGAGGATCGTGGGTGGTTCGGTCACAACAATTGCTCAGTACCCATCCATCACCCCTCTCCTGTACGCATGGAATTTTATCACATACTGGCAGGCGTGCGGTGGTACCATCATTAACAATAGATCCGTCCTCACGGCTGCTCACTGCCCCGTGTAAGTATATTGCTGTATACAATCTGGCTGTGTCCGCGGATTTAGTCACGTGACTGTGTATTCTATAGGTATTATAAGTTAATGGGACCGTGAAGTCCTAGTTCATTCGTAAGGGAATTATTCTCTACCGCATTAGTTGAATTTGTTTATTTTAACTAAAATTCGTTAGTACATCTTTGGTTTACGTTGACTAACGAAAGATTTTTTTTATTAAGTACCTATAGGAAATTTATCCAGAACTAGAAAAATATGAAAATCAAAGGATTTGTTAGTAAAAAAAATGTCAACCATTTAAGCAAAGGGCAGCTAATTGCAGTAACTTACTGTACTAGAAATTGTTGGATCTATAATATGATACCTTCGTTTGCCCTCACGATCAGCATACCTGCCAACGTGCTCCCTGTTACAAAACTCAGACACTTAATTTTGAGAATAATATTGTGACTTAAGTTTTAATGTTTTATAGTGGGGATGCAGCTAGCAGATGGCGCATCCGTGTAGGCTCGACCTGGGCCAATAGCGGCGGTGTTGTTCACAACCTAGCATCTTTCATCATCCATCCCAGCTACAACAGCCGCACTCTTGACAATGACATCGCTATCATGCGATCGGCCTCTACAATCGTATACGTCAACAACGCAGTCCAACCCGGGTCAATCGCTGGTGCAAATTATAATTTGGGCGACAACCAGGTCGTCTGGGCTGCAGGATGGGGCACAACTTCTGTAAGTTTATGTATCATATCATTAGTTTTCAAAAAAAATTCTTCACTTGTCCTCAAAGTCAAAACATTTATTTCAAATAGGCACCAAAAACCGAAATCCATCTAGCCGTCATTTTGAATTGGGTGAAATAGGTTAGGTTAGGTTAGAACTGGGACCAACCGCGCATGAGCCGAGCAAGCGAAGCGAGCGGTGCCCCGGCAGCGGCCGGCGAACGCTAAGCTGGAGGAAAAATATTACGTCAGCAAATATTGTATAAATTTTTCGGAATTTTCAGTATTTTATTCTGTCGTTTCTTTATTTGGACAATAAAAGTAAAAAAAAAGTCAAATCATTTATTTCAAATAGGCACATAAAAGGCACTTTTGAACGTCAAAGATTACAAAAATATAATTAATTGATGCTAGTTGCCCCTTCTGAAAGGTAGTAACGTATGGGGAAGAATGGGCAAGATGGTACTCTTTTAAAATGTTAACAAGATTTTGTATACATTAATTAATAATTATATGTGAAAACGATGCACTTACCTAGAATAAAATTTCTATACCACAATAGGTAAAAAGAATGAAAAGTGAAGTAATGACAGACAAATTAATATGCGATAGATACATGATGCTCACATATTTACAAACATTGTAAAAGTAGATGATTTCCCTAAAATTTTAACATTTAATAACATACGTCGGTGTGTGAGTTAACGTATATTAATCACAGAAAATAAAATTAATATCATAAAAATTAATTAGCAACCAGTTTGATTTTGTCTAGACTCTAAATAAATTGTCCTATGGAGCAGGACCAGCTTGTTTCCAAGCATTCTTATCTTGGATATAATCCTTCAATTTGTAATATGCTAGTTTACAAAGTGTGCTTTTAATATGAGTTTTAAATTTTCTTTCATTTAATTGTAATATATCAAAAGGTATTTTATTGTACACAGTACCCCATAAAAGATGTATGTACTTCCTGATATTTTAACGATTATTGTTTCTAATTTACAGCAGGGTGGTTCTGCTTCTGAGCAGCTTCGCCACGTTCAGATCTGGACTGTGAACCAAAACACATGTGCGCAGCGCTATGCGACAGTAGGTGATACTATCACTGCCAACATGTTGTGTTCCGGTTGGCTCGACGTCGGTGGTCGCGACCAGTGCCAAGGTGACTCCGGCGGTCCTCTCTACCACAACAATGTCGTCGTTGGTGTCTGCTCGTGGGGCAGGGGCTGTGCCCAAGCTTTCTTCCCTGGTGTTAATGCTCGCGTATCCCGCTACACCGCTTGGATACAGGCTAACGCTTAAAATGTGAATCTTACACACCGACTTGGACAGCGTTGTGGTGGCAGAATGGTGTCCAAGTCGGTGTCTGTTTCTTTGGTATTGGGTGCGCTCTACAATACTTCCCTTGTGTCATTACTCGCGTATCTCACTGCAACACTTGGTGGTTCCAACGCATAAGTAGTGATGTTATGAAATAAACTTGTTCAAAATTCATGTTCTAGTTTCTTTTAGCGACCCTTTAAATGTGTTTATTTAAGTCTGAAGTAAATCATGCACCGTCATTATAAGGTACTATGGTACATGTCACGAGAGTGAGGCGTTATTTTCTGAATCCAAGTGAACACTAACACGGTTTCTGAATTGGGAGTTGGAAGTTGAGAACTTAATAGAAAATAGAGAAGTATGGAAGAAGAAGCCATGCTTCGCCTACGTAGCCCAAATAAACTAGGAGAAGAGGAAGAGAAAAGAATGGTGAAGTTGATGACTTTTAAAACTCTACTTTAGCACTACTTAAAGACTTGATTCCTTCACTATAACCCGCGAAATTAAAAAAATCTTAAGTTTTTAGCAAATAAATTTAAAATTTCGCGGATCTTTTAACCTTTAGGGTCAGCGCCGACCGACGGATTAGTAGCGAAATGAGTTATTCTATAACAACTGAAAATCATTTTTTTTAAGTTTTGCACACGGATGAAATGTGTTACGTAATAAAAACACAAACGACGCGAAGTGTCGTCGAGCGGCACGCAGATCAGCGGGGGTAATTGCGTAACAAACCTATAATAGCAATGCCTTTCATTTTGACAATTCAACAACATTCATTAAGTTATTTACGTTGTCGAACACGACAACGTACGACGATTTTTTCAAACTTATTAAGCATAATAAAGACCTTCCTTCAAACCCTTCAGATTTTGAAAGAAAGTGCGCTACGTAATTGGAGTGATAGCACTCCAATTACGTAGCGCACTTTCTTTCAAAATCTGAATACCGACGTAGTGACGCCAAAGAATAGTCTTTGGCGCCACTACGTCGGTCTGCACTGACCCTTAGTAGTGCTAAAGTAGAGTTTTGACAATTCTTCTTCTTCTTCGCTTCACTCTTGACAGAGCGGTCGTGGTCACAATGAGTTTTGTCAGATCGCAGGTGTTGTCGTCACTCGCCTCACGATCTTCCTCCATCTGGTTCTGTTACATGAAAGTCTGGCAATTTGACATTTTGACAATTACTCTACTCCAAATTCTCAAGTTCGAAACCGGGTGTTGGAATAATAAGATTTTATATGGAGTAAATAATGAAGTCACTCGAGCGGGCATGACAGAATGCCTCGTTTTGAAAATAAAAATTAAACTGCGTCTGCGTTTAAAAATGAGAAATATTTATCGGAAAAGAAATAATTATTAATCGGTTTCTGAAAAACAGTCATCTAGCCTATTTCAAATATGAAAATACAAAAATATTTAGAAACATAAAGGTGTCATTTTGGTTATGAAATGTTCATAGAATGAGAAACACTATACCCAATGTATTTTGTATCAAGTTTGAGTATTTTTAAATTTATGTTACTGTTATAGACCGAACTTAAATCCTAATTTTTTCCAGTAAAACCTTAGACTTACCAACTCTTAATGGTAAAAGTCGGAACTGTTCTGTGATAATCGTTCATTTCGAACTGTTACCACCGTTCACTCGGTAAATCTTAGGTTTTACCTCAGAGACACGCTTAATAAATTAATGTTCATAAATATTTAAATGTGAAAGTTGGCCAACATGTGAGACTGAAAGTACATTGACAAAACTGACCCGAAAAGCATTATTGCAGTTGTGGAAGATGTAAAGGACAACGAGTTTAACGAGGAATAAAAAATAAAGTAGCTTCAAAGCCTGGATTAACAGGAGACGGAGGGATTATTCAAGTTCATCACATAAGGTTTTATTATGGTATCTGTCTGGATAGACAGAGGATTCCCCGCCCTACATACTGTTACGAGCTTAGGGTACGTGACAATAAAAACTGCTGATTTTATAACCAAAAATGACATTTTAATGAAACAACACTGATAATTACTCAAACACACTAATTATATAACACAACTGCACTATTGATTCCTCTAAAGTCACACTTGAAGATCGCTTGTATCGTTTGAAGTTTACTTGTCGCTTGATCGCTTGATTTTCGACTGACCCGGGTCGGGGTCCATAACGGCCTTATATAGTCCTCAGATGGTTCCAGAACCTGCTACTGTAAAAACATCTAGAATGTTCGAGTACATACCGGGCCCGACTGACCAGATGTCGATAGTTCTAGAAAGTTATAGCATCGAACTTTCTAGATGCATCTTGACTCTAATAATTCTGCTACTTGATACTAGATGGCGCTAGTAGTATACTAATTCTGCTACTCAATACTAAATGGCGCTAGTGGTACTTAATGTCACGATGTACCAGCCATTAATTGTGGCGCGCAACAATACAAAGGATACTCACCAAACCACTTCACCATTATAAAGATCATATAAATGTATTATAAAGATCTGATCTTAACTCCCAAACTAGGCCTAGGCCTGTATTTTGGGAGTCAGTGTGTGAAATTGGTTAAAACAAGACAGCATATTTTAGAGAGAAGTAGTGTCTGTCAGAGTTCCTATGGCCACTCTTGGGTTCCATAATCAAACCAGCTCCATTGTATCATTTTTTTTAAAAGAAACCGGCCAAGTGCGTGTCGGACCACGCACAATGAAGGGTTCCGTAGTTGGGATGAAGTTATCTCAAGAATAAACTTAACATTGTAGTTGAGAAACATGCTCTCCTATACAGGTTGTATAGGGGAACATGTTTTTCAACTGCAAATTTAAGTTGGTCGGCTATTACTCGTAAACTTGAAAAGCCTACTTAGCTGTGATAGTTTTCCTTTAAACTTCGTTATATATACATAGGTACTACTGCCATGACATTTGAATTTCTAACTACAACAGTTTAGTTGGTAGAGGGGGGGGGGACACTTGACTCTACCGAAAATTGGTATTTTAAAGCTTGATAAGTCACGAACGGTTTACTTAATCAAAAAATGGTCTTAATAAACCTGTAATATTTTTGAAAGACCTATCCAACGATATACCACACTATGGGAAGGACGAAAAAAAAATATCATCCCCACTTTAGATATATGGGAGGTACCCTAAATAATTATTAAAAAAAAAAAAAAAATTACCACTTTTTCGGCGTCATTAACGTGTATACTCATGCCAAGCTACAACTTTCTAGTACCAATAGTTTTTGAGCTAAACCGCGGACAGACAGACAGACGGACATGGCGAAACTATAAGGGTTCCTTGTTGATTACGGAACCCTACAAAGGTCTCTGAAGTTATATAAGTATGCCAAATTTCAGCTCTATCGGATGCCAGGAAGTGCTTGAGAAATGGATGACAAGGAGTAACTTGGAAACATACGAACGAAGCAAGCTAAGATATAGTTTGTAAAAACAAATAAAGAGGCCATTGCAACGCATTAGCTAGTCATAAAATAAAATGATTATTCCTGTATTCTCTTGGTAGAAATGATACTAAATTCCATACAAATGCTTATGATGTAATATAACTATCACAGTCTACAGAAGTCCCAAACTGTAGTCGTCGCTGGCGTGACATACCTGTAAAAATATTAAAATAATATTTAGGTGGTGACGCGGTGGACTGTATGTTTCTTGAATTAAACTTCAGGCTTCTTACTTGGTGTTTTATTTCTTGTTCCCAGGGCTGACTTACTGCTGATTGTTGAGCGACGAATGCTAATTTTCGCATTTTTTTTTATTTTAATCTAGGGCATCTTAGAGATAACCATGAGAGGTTGAGACTCTTTTACCGGACTATCCTATGGTTGCCTTAAGCTCCTAACAAAACTTAATGCCTCCAGCCAGGGCGTAAAAACTTATAAACTAAACGACTGCGCGCTAAGGGCACCCCCTGTGGGGTACGAATCTCGGCTTAGGGCAGCATCGGAGGGAGGATGGCAAGTAACCGACGGTGGCTGGATAAAATCAGGGTTATGATTATTATCAGGGGGATTTAAAGCTACAGGCTCAGCTATAGCGCGTGCTGGCGCTTCGCTTACGGTCAAGGGTCGGGGAGGACTATTTAGGGCCTCGGCGGTGAAATCAGAATGACGATCTTGTAGTGTGTACTCTCTTACGAACTGTACTAGTTTCCCTACGACTCTCCTGGAGGAGAGTAATGGGGTCGTCTGGGTCGGTCAGTGCATGCCGTGGACGGCGGGTCATACTGATACGAGAGGGGGTATAATTGGGGTCCTTCACAACTAGAATGGTGCGGTGGGTGGCGGCGGAGTCAAAGAAGCGCTTTGAAGCGCGTTTCATGAATTGGGCTATTGTAAGGATTTTAAGATCTCAGTGGAGGTTTTCGTTTCGCACGAACCAGGGGGCTCCAGTGAGCTTACGGAGGAAACGGTTTTGGAAGGTCTGCATCCCTAGTAGCATTTTTGTTGGCGTTTGGTCGGGCCACATACCTCTGAAGTTGGCCCAACTAAATGCCAACGGAAAATGCTACTAGGGATCCTATGGATGATATAGGGTTTTGCGTGTGCAAAGACTGGACTCGCATAGGTCAAAATGGGGCGGATACATTCGGTGTAAATGTATCCGCAATTTGCACCTGAGTGACAATTTGCTTTTTGCATTTAGGACGGAATGGTCTAATTTTCGCAACAAAACGGCCCTTTTATATAAAATCTTAGCTTAGCGCAAGTAGCGGGTAGCGCTCAGTGCGTTTTGCTGCTGTTGTCATCAATCATCATCAATGCGCCGCGTGGCTTGTTGTCTAAGTTTGGGCGCCGGACAAGTTTCGACTTGTCCGTGCGTATCTGAGCCGCGCTCAGGGCCAACTTACAATTATTTTGATCATGTACTTACGTCTGGGGGAATGATACAACCCTATTCTATTGTTACATGAGATCCCTAGTTTAAAATCAGTATTTATTTAAACATTAAATAACGAATCAATACTTATATCTACTTATCCCACTACTTAATATATCGGTATTTATTTAGGTATTAAATAACATCTATCATACTTATATCTAACTTATGGGTCTAACTATCATGGGTAGTAGAGGCTACGACGTCCGCAACAGGTGGATAATTGTCTGTCTCAACGCTGCTGGTCTGGACATTCCAAGAGCCATGGCATTGAGCCGGTTTACTGATTAAGCAATATAGACAACGTGTAAAGTCTTTAAATTTATAATTATAATTCAAATTCAAATTCTTTATTGCGAACTAAGTGTACATTCTTAAAGATGTTAACAATAGGTAGGTTCTTATAACTTACAATTAGTTGCCTATTAAGGCATTGCAATTTAAATGGTATTTAAAAATAAAAATATACACACTCATTATTACAGTTATACAGTTTACATTTTGTTATATTAAGTTATCATTATTCGTACATTTTATATTCTGTCATACTAATTTTATAATAAATTTATATCTCATCACTGTATGTATCACAATCATTTTAATACCACATATTTATTTTTTTCAAGTTCCTTTACATAATAATATGCCTTTTTAATCAGGGAGTCTTTTAGCTTCCTTTTAAAAATACCAATTAAATGAATGCTTTAAATGGCTATGTTTTATTATAAATATTTATGCCCATACAAAAAATACTATTACCATTTACTGCAGTGAGGGATGTTTTATTGCTTAATTTATTTTTAAGTCTACTGCTTTCAAGTCAAGATAGCAAAAAAAAAAAAAACAAGCTGTTGAAGTCAAGAACTTATTTTTTCCTCCCAAGAAAAAGTAAATAATCAAATAATAATCATTTTATTCCATTTTTTATTCCATCGACAGCAATCCACCGTAGGACACTAGGCCATCTCCCGGATGAGCCATAAGCACTATACCACAAACTATGGAGTATAAGAACTTTAACAGAACAAATAAGGGCGATTATCATAAAACTTTTCCTCACAAAGTCAGCGAGTCTTAATCACTGCTTTGATGGTATAAGTGGTATTTACGTGATGAATATTTAACTTGTTTCAGTTCAACTTTCCATCTGTTGTGGCTTGCTTGACGAATGCCAATGTCAGAGGCGGAGACACCCGAACACCGCGGCGGAAACTACCGACAACCTGAATCGATTTTTCTAGTTGAACTTACCGCGGTTCATGATTGTATGCTGGCGTTCTAATTGTGGTACTAGTTTAAGGCTATTATAAGGATAAATTCTGACCTCTATTTCGATGCAATGCCAGGGTCTATAGTCGATGTTCGATAGCAAACATTACAATAAAGCCTGATTTGTTTCTTTTTAAATCTAATCTGCTACTAATATCGTTTAATTTGACTTGTGTGTTCGCAATGATAGTTAGAGATAAATAAAATTATTTTCGGCAGTTTTGGTATCGCGTGCGTTGTTATCTAAACATTGATAACATAATAATTAATGGTCTGATGTTCTAGATACTTACGATACGCCTAACATTTATGTAATAGGCACAGATTGAATAAGCCTATTGCTAACCTTATGCAGAAAAAAAAAATTTTTGTTGCGACAGATTGTGGTCCATTTAGTCTCACGTCTTTCCTGTCCCACAGCCACACAATTCCGGGATTGTTTCAAGATCTTCATCTTAGGCAGGCCTTAAAACAAATACCTCATATTTTTTTTATATTTTTTTTATTTACTTAATAATATTTTGTTTTTAGCAAAATAATGTTTATTTATATTACATTATTATTTGTATGCCGTTTATTATTTATTTTATTTTCAGGTCCCCCACAAAAGTTTTAATACAATAATAAATGGAAGAATCGATAACTTTTCGATTAGCCATTTATTTTACATATACGTTAATAATTATTAGCGTATATGTAAAATAAATGGCTTTTGAACAGCACAACGATAGAGCCCGATGTTTTCGTGTGAGTTGTACGGTGCATGGTAAATGATTTGATGCGATAAGGTTTATAATTGATTGTGTAGTAAGTTACGATTTATGAATTGTGAGTGTGTGCGCGACTTCGTATCTATTGCTTTTTCTGAACTGCATGTGTAGTTGTGGCGAGTGGAAGGGATAGACTGGAGATATCGGGTTTCTATACATTTTTAGCTGCCGGGCATATCTCCTTATTTCTTATATCTATGGTTATGATTGTACACTTGTACAGTGGAAGTGTGACTATAATTTTACGTAATTTGAATTATTTTTGGGATAAAAAATTACTTATATTAAAAATGACAGAAATCGATTTAGTAAACGATTCTGAACAAATTACTTTAATAATGTGCATTCACATGTGCAGTTACACATTGTATAGTGAAAGTGAGCACGAAGATTTTTTTTTTAATTCACATCCTGAACATAGCAGCAATAAACTCAAACTCAAACTCAAAGCATTTATTTCAAACTAGCTGACCCGACAGACTTCGTTCTGTCAAAAGCTATTTGACTGTGACAGTTTGTCTACGCGCAAAGGAAATATAGTATAAACTCCACTACTCTACTCTACCCTACCCTACCCTACCCTACCTATGTACCTACCTACCCACCCTACCCTACCCACCTACCTACCTTACCTTACCCTACCCTACCCTACCTACCTATCTACCCTACCCTACCCTACCTTCCTACCCAATTCTACCCTACCCTACCCTACCCTACCCACCTACCTACCCTACCCTACCCTACCCTACCAACCCTACCTACCCTACCTACCCTACCTACCCTACCTACCTACCTACCCTACCCTACCTAACTAAAACCTACAATATTTTTTTTTTGATAAAATCTATTCTCGGACCTACCAAATGATGACTGACACGTTATGTCAAACGCCATAAAGTTACATTAGAAGATAGAGTTACCTACTTATTATTACAATAAAAATGTAAATATGGTCGTTTTCATATTTTTTTTTTTAACTTTCTTAATTTTTTCTTACATAAGAACCTTCTCCTGACAATAACAAACACAACAAAAAAATAATTAGCGAAATCGGTCCAGCCGTTCACGCGTGATGCCGTGACCAAGGGAAATAGGGATTCATTTTTATATATATAGATAAACCAATTACAGGCACTTTTGAATTGTCAAGGGGTCGGTCAGTCAGAAAGATGAAGCTAGTTACCCATTCCAAAGCGTAGTAGGTTCCTATGGAGAAGAACGGACAAGAAACTCCATGGACACTCTTTTAAAACAAAATATTGTTACAAAATATGGGTTACATCATTCATGTTGAAGTTATACATGTGAGAACAATGTAGAAAGACGTGCACGTTAGAAGCGTCCGTAATAGAAACAATTCAAAAATTAAATAATTAAAATAAGCCGTGGCAGCTAAGAGATGACCAGTCCCAACTGACGGCGCCCGTTCACAAACATGACGCATGGATCAGCACCATTTAGCTCAACCATTTTGAAGGGAACTTAATGATCCAACACACACGCCACCACCAGCGAGAAGTTTAATTCTGTCGTCTTCAGCCGATAATTTGAATGGATAATCTTGGAAATAATCATGACGCACCTTACCGATTATCGCGTACGCAAGTAGCGATTAATAATGCTTAGATATGGATCGTTAAATAAGTATTACAGCTATCTTGTAGTTTTATTTTGTCACAATAAGTACCTATATCTATATCGATAACGTCGTATTATGTCTGCAAAGTAAAGATTTACACAAAATATATATATATATATATAATGTCGTACGTGTTATATTTATAAGATTTTATGCTTACTTAAGAAATAGCCTTTCGTATGAAACAAGCGACGAAGTCGTGATGCAGTTTTCGACCTGGGTATCTTAATAATTGACTTAGCAACAAAACGTGAAAAATTCTCTAAGTATCCCAAAAACACCCGTAGATTGAGGGACCGTTAGCCTACTGATTTGTTTCATCGAAAATAATAAAGAAATAATTAAAAAAAAAAGCATTCTATATTTATCTCAACATCATATTACAGGTACTGGTTAAAAAAATGCACAATCTAAACAGAGAAAGGTGAAAAACAGTTAAGAGTCAAAATATTATAGTTATAATAAAAGTCTGAAATTGCAATTAAGTCTAAGCAGAACCTATAAAATTACAAGATACATTTCAAAATTTACGTATTAGTTTTTTTAATCCACCACAAGGCGGTATAATCTCTCCTCTGTTATTTTCAATATTTATAAACTCCATTACTGCTGTCCTCAAATGTTCTTACCATCTGTACGCTGATGACTTGCAACTATACGCTCAGTCAGACATTGCCAACCTTGACAATTGCATTTCATTACTCAATGCTGATCTGCGAACTATTGAAGAATGGTCTGGCAAATTTGGGGTTTCTGTTAATGTCGGGAAATGTCAGGCCATCCTCATTGGTAGTTCGTACTATTTGAGGAATGTGAACACTAGTCAGCTTATGCCACTGATGTACGAGAACTTCGTTATCTCTCTTTCACCTCACGTAAAGGACTTGGGTCTGTACATTGACGGCAGTTTGAGTTGGAATAAACACGTGGCTCAGGTGAGCCAGAAAGTCTCGTTCTCACTGCGGTCTCTCTATAGATTCAAGCATTTCCTCCCATCTAGCACCAAACTCACCTTGGTCCAGTCACTTGTGCTTCCTATTATAGACTATGCTGATGTTTGTTGTTCTGATCTTTCCCAAGAACTTCTAAATAAATTGGATCGACTTCTCAACAATTGTATTCGGTTTGTTTTTGGCCTTCGTAAATACGATCACATATCTTCCTCCCATTCTCAGCTTAAATGGTTGCCTATCCGACTCAGGAGGTCCCTCAGATCTCTCTGCTTGCTCTTCACGATTATGAACGATCCATGTGCTCCCGATTATCTAAAGAATTATTTCAAAGTGTTGGGCAGTTCTCATAGTCGTAACCTACGAGCTTCCAAGAATCTACTTCTCCAAATTCCTTCACACCGTACCGGTTTTATGTCAAATTCTTACGCTATCTCTACTATAAAGCTCTGGAACGCGCTACCTTTTGGCATTAAAAAAGCTGAAAACAAATTTACTTTTAAAAGAAAAGTTCGTAACCACTACTTAAGTCAGACTAAATAACTCTCAAATGATAGTCTAGTCATAGTAATTATTATTAGGTGGTATTTGTTAAAATATCTATTAGTTTATTTTATTTGTATATGTGTATTAGTATCAATAAAACTATATAAATTCTCTTAATCAAGAAGTTAGTATTTTTGTCATTATTTTTGTACCCTACCACTGTTTTTATATTTAACCCAAAGGTTGACTGGTAGAGAATGCCTTGTGGCATTAAGTCCGCCTATGTACCACTATTGTACATGAAGTTTAAATAAATAAATAAATAATCATGAAACTGGGGAAAATTGCAAATTAGACTAATAATTTAATTAATAAATTTAATCATTTATATTCTCATCACAAATGTTGTTTGGACAGGAAGTGCTTAATCTAAAGAGTAGAGTTAACATTTTTGAGAGACTGGTGCCAGAAAATGGCATAAGATACCTGTGTTACGGGTCACCTGACCCCCCAATACTTAAATATGTACATATTAATTTAGATTAATTAACAAAGTATGTGCTGAAGTAAACTTAAATTCTAGGTAGGTATAGTTAAATATATAGAAAAAATTAAATTTATCAATACCGGACATATGTACAAGTACATATGTGATTTAAGTGTGTGTGCATATGTGAGAAAGTGTGTATGTGAGGTGTGAGTGTATTTGTGCGTGTGCAAGTGTGTGAGTGGGTGTGTGATACGAGAGCACAGGTGATAGTATACGTTTGTGCAGGAGATATTTTAGCGAATAGGCATCAGAAGTCTCTCAGTTGCCTGATATTCGATATCTTTAAGCCATTTATATACAGTTAGTTTAAAAGCTGATCTAAGCATGGGGTACATTGAGAGTATTGTATTGATTGTATTATACAGTTATCCTCCAACTTTTTATGAAAGCAATAGTTCCTATTTTGGGGTAAATAGACAAGTAACTGCAACCAACTGTGAGAAAAGGCTCGAAATTTAAAATAGTACATTATTGCAAAGGCCGGGAAATAGGCAATTGCAGGTCGAGTATTCGAGGACTTCACTAATACGAGACAGGCAATTGCCAATTCCGCCGAGGCATATAAATAGTGCTTTTCTCAAAAAAAAAAAAAAAATGCAGGGAAATAAGACATACTTTCATGTATTTTTCTTTTGACTTCGCTGGAAGTAGGTTTTCCATTGCCAATTTGGCTTCTGATCTTAAATCTGGTGGAGTATAATCAATCTCCATTTCACTCTCTGAACCGTGGGAATTAATTTTAATTAAATTTATATTTATTATGTATGTAAATAACAAACAAATACGAATTTTCAGCTTTGCCGCCAATTTTCTATTTGTCATCTGTGCCGAAAGGCAAACGCATTTATGGCTATACAGCCACGTGAACGCAATTTGTGCTAATCAAAGAGTATTTATTAACCCCAGCACGCCATTTCATACAACATTGCTGGAGCGTTATAATGTTCCAAATTAAAAAAAAAACGCTCCTGCAATGGATTTGATTTTCTTTGTCCGTTCGATACTTCGCGTGTTCTTTTTTCGAAAATAATGACAATATTTCCATGCATGTTTGAGAAAAAGTACTTACTTTAATTTAAATTTGCATCACTAGTCGCATAAAAAGTTTATATAGGTTCATTAATTTAGAAAAGTGGACATGGTAAGAAGATCAATAGGTTTTGAGAAGATCAGTTAAATATTTGCTGTTTTAAAACAATGTAATTCGCAGTCCAACCGTTCAAATCTTTCTAACCTTTTTCTGACAAGTCTAACCGGATGTAGCTGAATACCAGTATTTTACATGGAGCGAAGCCTATCTACTATATCTATCTTCCACAACCCAGTTACTGGGTAAGACGATACCGCTTGGTAAGACTGGTTGTCAGACTTTGGGGTCTGACTGGGTAGTATTGACTGTCAAAGATGTATAGCCGGGACCAACAGCTTCACTTTCCGAGGCACGGACGGGTCTCGATATGTAAATAGATGGTCACCCATCCACGAACCGACCGCGGCAAGCGTAGCTTAACTTACGATCGACCCGTGCGACAAGTAGATTAACACAGCTACTTTTTCACATGATTTATATTGTATTTCAGTGTTTCATATAATACTTCTTCTCAATAATTAAGGTTAAAAAAACTAAAGTGCTTATCGACTTTTATCGTTGAATGTAGTCACCATAAACAAGATTAATAGTAGTCACATTAATAGTAGTCACCATAAACAAGATTCTGATCCTTTTAGATGACATTTTTACTAAACCGGAAAAAGCACAAAAATAAAAGGTAGAAAGTATAGGGACTAACGATACCTACTCAATAATTAACCCTCAACACGATGGCTGTCTTTATATCAGAATTGGCAACGTCATGTTCGTGTGACATTTATTTGTGGTACCTATTATTATCATAACGCCCTTGATACCTCCATATATAGATACCATCTTAGGGTAATTTTTGTCAGCTGACGATATAAGGGCAGGGTGTTAGACCAGGAGGAGCAAGACCAGGAAAAATATGGGTGAACATTAGCAGATCATTTCCCAGCAGAGCATAAAAAAATGTGAGTTCTATTCGCACGTGGCTGAGTTCTTATTCTTAAAAAAAAAAAAAAAAAATGCCGTTTTTGTGTGACAAAAGTCAAATGAAAAAATGTTCTGCTAACTTCCGTAGCAGAACATTTTTTTTAAAATTTAAAACTTATAACTGATTAAGACGCAGAGTTCTATAGTTCCTAATACTTTTCCGAAATAGTTTTGCCGACATAAATAAATAAAAATAAAAAAACAAAAATAATGATCCACTAGAAGAATACAATATTTTTGATATAACAGCCGTGAATGACGTACTTTGTGGATTTTCGTAGATTATTCAGTCCATAATTAGAAGCTAAGACCCCAGCAGCAGAAAAAAAAACCTAAAGGAAAGCATAAGTCTCATAAAAGCATCAACAGAGCCTTATAAAAAAGTAATGTTAGAAGAAATCGAGATTACATTTAGTGGTTAGTGAGATCAAATAAGAACTTGAGTATGACTTACGAGCCGTTTCCTGATGCAACTACAATAGAACTACCCGAGACAATGAAATAGAAACTCAGACCTCTGACTCAAGTATCAGCAAAGCATGGTTGAAAATTTAGATTAGTAGAAATCGCGATATAATTCAGTGTATTAGTTAGTTGGGCCATCAAATTTTTCAGTGGTACTGAGAAGCCGGAACTCTTTGTTTCCTGATGCATTTATAACAGAAATATCTGAGAACATGAAACAGAAACCCAGAACTCTGACTCAAGTATCAGCAGGGCATGGGTAAACGTTTAAGTAAGTTGAAATCAAGATTTAATTGTTTCAGTAAGATGGATCAAAAATATTTCCGTAGCACTGAGGAGCCGGAAGTCTTTGTTTCCAGATGCGATTATAAAAGAACTATCCAAAACCATGAAATAAAAACCCAAAACTCTGGCACAAGTATCAGCAGAGCATGGGTCAAATAATAGTCAAATGGAGTGTTAATTCGAAATTCAAGCGGACGCAGTCGCTGCCGAAGTGATATTAAAATAGTTATTTATGCAACTGTTGTATAATAAGGGGTATTAAAACACGAATGTGGGTTTTAATACCTAAATATTACAGTTGCATACAAGACTTTATCTACACCCATGACATGAATCCTCTATAAAAGGTTCTGAAACAGTTTTTGCAATACTAATATCGAGCAAAAATGGCGGGATACGACGCTATGGTATAGTATAGTCAAACGTGCGTGCGTGACAATGTTCTTTTTTTGAAATTCATAAAGATACCACGAATTGAGTAGTGAGAATGGAAGGGACGATGATGATCCCTTCCTTACTCATCAAACAAACGAGTAAGGAAGGGATCATCATCCTCGTAAAAGCAAAGGAGTTGCATTATGAAATTCAGTACAACATTATAACTCCCGTTTGGATGCTATTATGGTTACTATGACACTGGGTGTTTTAATGTTGGCAATAAGCTAACTGTTTCAGAAACTTTTATAGAGGATTTATAGCATGGGCATTAATAAAAATAATATATTGTACTGTATTAATAATATATTGTAATGTTGTACTGTATTAGAATTCGTCTTTATTATTAAGTTATCTTTTATCGATAAAATCCTAAGCGGCAATGCAGGATAATGCAAATAAAAACTGCAAGATAGTGATGATTGATTTTAAAGCTTATTTTATTTTTATCTTTAATGTATAATGATATCTAACTTTTTTCATATAAAAGCCACAACTAAACTAGACATTATCATAGTATCTTTTGGACGGTGAAAATGCGAGTGATTGCTGTGTTAGCTCTTTTCATCGCGGCTGTGGCAGGTTGGTACCCTTTATAAAACTGTGTTTAGAAACGGAGATGTTATTTTTATAGTTACACATATTTACACTGTACCTTCTGAGTTCCATGTTATTGTGTAACTTACCCCCTTAGGTACTAATAATTGCTGTGTAAAGTTTTGTCATGGAATACGTCGGTGTAACCATACATTTTTATAGGTAGTTACGACTGTGGGCTAACTGACTCTTTTACTCGTAATACTGTGATATAACGGGTGTAAAAAGACACTTAACGAAGCCGAGAGTCAACTATTTTTCCCGTCATTGTGATCATTTTTTTGTACTGGACCTATTTTTGCACAAAGTTAATTAGTTCGATGTACAGAATGCTTAGATGACGGCTTTGTGATGGGTCTTTTTACACCCTGTATAATACAAGGTGTAAAAAGATCCATCAAAAAACCGTCATCTACGCATTCTGAAAAATTTGTTACATTGTATGAATATATTTGCTGGGAAAATAATTTTATTTTTGTTGCGACAAATCCAGAACATTGTGTTTGCTTCTGTATTTTAAGTTAAGTTGTAACATTTAAATGTTGAAACTTTGACCTTCAATATCTCTGTAAGAAGAAGATTCGCAGGTATGATACAATGCAACGAAAGTTAACACAATGACGGAAAGAACAAGTAACTCTGGGCATCGTCAAGAGTCTATACTACCTCAGCGCTACCTCACTCTGTATCTCGCTCGCACACTATTGCTAACGGTCACGCGAGCAAGTGAGACAGGGCGGCAGGGAAAAGACTCCAAGGCGCCGATTAGGTAATTTCGTTTTACGGTGAAAATAAAGGTCATTAAAAAAAAGTAAATAACATAAGACCTGCTTTATAGTTAGTTCAGTTAATATGCAAAGTTTCATTATCTAATTTGAAGTATTTTTTCAATACCAGCGGTTTATTGTTCGGTTCGGAGGTAATTTTGGATTTTTTCTATCGGAAAATTTTATGGAATCGTGTTTTCGGCTAACATAGTACTTAACATTAATCCTCAACTTTACCATATATTTATTTCAAAATTAATGCTGCAGTATTTTCGACCTAACGGAGGATCATGCTAAGCCATTTGAGGTAGTTTTACGCCCGTTTCATAGTCTATTACAAATAAATAAATTTAAAGTGTCTGTTTGTAATGTCAAAATAACAGTTTTATATTAAACTAGCTGACCCGACAGACTTCGTTCTGTCAAAAGCTATTTGACTGTGGCAGTATGTCTACGCGCAAAGGAAACTACCTACCTACCCTACCCTACCTTACCCTATCCTACCCTACCCTACCTACCTATCTACCCTACCCTACCCTACCTACCTACCCTACCCTATTCTACCCTACCCTACCCTACCCTACCCTGCCCACCTACCTACCCTACCCTACCCTACCCTACCAACCTTACCTACCCTACCCTACCTAACTAAAACCTTCAATTTTTTTATTTTTTTTTCTGATAAAATCTATTCTCAGACCTACCAAATGATGACTGACACGTTATGTCAAACGCCATAAAGTTACATTAGAAGATAGAGTTACCTACTTATTATTACAATATAAATGTAAATATGGTCGTTTTCTTACAATTTTTTTTTTTTTAACTTTCTTAAATTTTTCTTACATAAGAACCTTCTCCTGACAATAACAAACACAACAAAAAAATAATTAGCGGAATCGGTCCAGCCGTTCACGCGTGATGCCGTGACCAAGGGAAATAGGGATTCATTTTTATATATATAGATGAATTTGAAATGATATACGGTACTTATAACAAAAAAACTTTTTTAACATTTTTGTCTGTCAGTATCTCTGTTTGTTCCGGCTAATCTCCGAAACGACTAATCTCCGATTTTGACGGGACTTTCATTGGCAGACAGCTGATAATATAAGGAGTAACGTACTTTTATTTTAGAATAATCACGTGGGCGAAACCGCGAGTAGCAGCTTGTATTAAATAAAATTTATTTTCTTGTAGCGGTCCCAGCTAATCCCCAGAGGATAGTGGGTGGTTCAGTCACAACAATTGACCAGTACCCCACCATCGCCTCTCTCCTGTACACATGGAACTTGGCCGCATACTGGCAGGCGTGCGGTGGTACCATCCTCAACAATAGATCTATCCTCACGGCTGCTCACTGCACCATGTAAGTATATTGCTGTATACACTACTATATAGCTGTGTTTGTGGCTTTGGTCACGTGACTGTGTATTTTATTGGCATTGTATAAGTTAATGGGAACCTGAAGTCATAGTTCATTCGTAAGGAAATTCATCTCTACAGAATTAGTTGAATTTTTTTATTTTAACTAAAACTTGTTAGTACATCTTTGGTTTAAGTTGACCAACGAGAGAAAATACTTGTAATGATTTATAATCGCTCCTGGGTACCGATGGTTAAAATCGTTACCATCTAAGAAAACTACTAATTTCTTTCACTTCTTTGAAAACTTTATCAGCCGACTGAAGAACAAAATTGAGAACATGCAAAAATACGCATGATTGGAAAATACTGCAATAGCTTTCATTTGAGGTCATTAAGTAATTATAGGAATGTGTATATGAAAATTGACAGTGACAGCAGAAAATTACAAGATTCCAAGACTTTTTGAGTTCGTACATAAGGAATTTTTTAGGAGATGCCCAACGACTGGATTTTAGGTGCTCCGTTGGAAAAATGATTGCCTCCTACCTAGAACTAAAATATATCTGGCGATAGGCGGATGTACTATGATATATATATATCTTTCTGCAATTCAGGGTCAAATTAAATTAACTAGCGAAACTCCACAGGACGTGATGGGTATCGACATCTAAACTATTTATTTGTGGTTTTTGAGGACGGGATATTAATTCAGATTTTTTACAGTTGTGTAGGCGTGAATTTATTAAGGTGTGGTGCCAAAATTGTGGTCTCAAAATGAGACCATTTTCTTTTGCTTTCCCTCCGATATATTTTTAAATTACGCTCTTGGTGGTTTGCCATACCACTAAAAGCGTAATTTCAAAATTGTTTGTGTTTAAGCGCACATTGCATCATCCTGTTTTATATCTAGCCTTTTTTCAACAATCGCCAATCTTTGCCTGTAGATATAGGTACAACTTGTTCCACACCTTGTAGAAATTACAATTTTTATTATGTGTATAATTATTACTTGTATATAGATGTATAGGTAGACAATATTCTAATGTATTTCTGGTGGTGATGATTGTGTGGTACTAGTAATGGTTGGATCGATGATATGATAGCTTCATTTGCCCTCACGATCAGCATAGCTGCCAAAGTGCAACCTGTTGCAAAACTCAGACATTATGAGCTTTAATTTTGAGAATAATTGTGACTAAAGTTAAAAAAAATTACAGTGGGGATGCAGCTAACAGATGGCGCGTCCGTGTAGGCTCGACGTGGGCCAACAGCGGCGGTGTTGTTCACAACTCAGCAACTATCATCAACCATCCCAGCTACAACGCCCGCACTTTTGACAATGACGTTTCTGTCATACGAACTGCTACTACCATTGTACACAACAACCAAGCCAGGCCCGCTTCCATTGCTGGTGCAAATTATAATTTGGGCGACAACCAGGTCGTCTGGGCTGCAGGATGGGGCACAACTTCTGTAAGTTTATTTATCTTTTCATTAGTTTTCAACAAAATATGTTCTCTTGTCCTGATATTTTAATGATTATTGTTTCCAATTTACAGCAGGGTGGTCCTGCTTCCGAGCAGCTTCGCCACGTTCAGATCTGGACTGTGAACCAAAACACATGTAATACTCGCTATGGTGGTGCTATCACTGCCAACATGTTGTGTTCCGGCTGGCTCGACGTCGGTGGTCGCGACCAGTGCCAGGGTGACTCCGGCGGTCCTCTCTACCACAACGGTATCGTCGTTGGTGTCTGCTCATGGGGCAATGGCTGTGCCCAAGCTTTCTTCCCTGGTGTTAATGCTCGTGTTTCCCGTTTCACCGCTTGGATCCAAGCCAACGCATAAGTAGTGATTTTATGAAATAAACATTTACAATTTTCAAGCTTTAGTTTCCTTTAGCATCAATGCATATATTTAAGTCTGAATTAAATCATGCACCATAATTATAAGCTACTACTGGTCTTGTCACCAGAGTGAGACGTTTGTTTCGAAATCCAAGTGAACACTAACACCGGGTTTCTGAATTGAGAATTGGAAGTAAAGAACTTAATAGAAAATAGAGAAGTATGGAAGCAGAACACATGCTGCGCCGGCACCAAATAAACTTAGATAAGGGCAAGAAAAAGGGAATGATGAAGTTGAGAACTTGTTAAACTCTACTTTAGCACTACTTAAGGTGATTTCTTCAATGTAGGCTGCGATATTCAAAATTGATTACGTTTTTTGCAAAGAAATTTTGAATTTCGCGGACTTTTTATCCTTTAGGGTCAGCGCCGACCGACGGAGTAGCGGCGAAGTGAGTTATAAAACTAAAAGTAGATTTTTTCAACTTTTGGACACGTACGTAATTTATATCTACCTATACATATATGTAAATAAATAAAATTGAAGTGTCGGTTTGTAATGTCAAAATAACAACTTTTTACTAAATGCATGGGTGTGAAAGTAAATACGGTACTTAGAACAAAAAAAATATTTATATAATTTGTTCTGTTTGTCTGTCTGTTTGTTTCGGGTAATCTCCGAAACGGCTGGACCGATTTTGACGGGACTTCAGCTTAGAAGTTACTCAGGCTATTTTTATTTTAGTAAAAGCCACGCAAGCGAAGCCGCGGGTAGCAGCTAGTTACATAATAAAAACACAAGTAACACGAAGTGTCTTTGAGCGGCGCGCAAACCAGCGTGGTAATTGCGTACCAATCTCACGATGGCAATGCCTTTCATTTTGACAATTCAACAACGTTCATTGCGTTATTTACGTTGTTGAAAAGACGATTTTTCCAAACGTAATAAGCAGTGGATTAGGCATTTCCTCAATAATCCCTCAGATTTCGAAAGAAAGTGCGCTACGCAATAATGCTATTCTGTGGCGCCAGTATGTTGGTCTGCGCTGACCCTTAGTAATGCTAGAGTTTTGACAATTACTCAACTTCAAATTCTCAAGTTAGAAACCGGGTGTTAGAATAATAACATTTTATATGGAAGTAATAAAGTCACTGGAGTGGCCATGACAGAATGCCCCGTTTTGGCAATTAAAATTAAACTGCGGCTGGGTTATAAAAATTAAAAAATTGTTTTATTAATGTTAACCTTTTTGCTAAAATATTCTTATTTTGAGGAAAATTGGACGTACTTATGCAAACCGGAACCAACCTAAAAATAAGTAGATCAAAATCGAGTAAAGTATACAGAATCATTTTAAATGAACTTTCTATCGGCCCTATAAAGATCAGAGTTGTCTGATGATTCTTTCCCATCAAAACATTTGACTAAGTTTGAGGGGTGAAAGTCCTTTTTACACTTAAAGATAAACCTCAGCTTTTACAAAAACAAATACAAAAATTTTTATTGGCAAAAAGAAAAAGTGATGAAGACAATTGATCTAGCAAAACCCAATTAAGTTTGTATAATCATCACAATATTTTGTTTTGGCCGTTGACCCCCAAACTAAGCAGGGCTTGTATCTTGGGGGTCGGAGTACGATTAAATATAGAATTTGGTTCATCTTACCTAAACACTGAATTGAATCTTGATTTCAACTTACTCATATCTTTACCCATGCTCTGCTGATACTTGAGTCATAGTTTTGGGTTTCTGTTTCATGTTCTCGGATATTTCTGTTAACGGTGTATCAGGAAAGAAGGAGTTCTTGCTCCTCAGTGCAAAATTTGATGGTCCTACTAACTGAAATTATATCGCGATTTCTACTAATCTAAATTTTCAATCATGCTCTGCTGATACCTGAGTCAGAGTTTTGGGATTCTATTTCATTGTCTCGGATAGTCTGTTTTAGTTGCATCTAGAAACTAGTTTTATTTTAATATTAAATAACTCACGAGCTGGAACTCCTAGGAGTTCCAGCTCGTGAGTTATTTAATATTAAAATTCTTACTTGATCCCACTAACATAAATACTGAATGAAATCTCGATTCCTTGTAACATTAATTTTTCATAAGGTTCTGCTGATACTTTTGTGAGACTTCTGTTTTCATTTAGGTTTTTTTTTGTTACTGGGGTCTTGGTTTCTAATTATGGCCTGAAGGATCTACGAAAATCCACAAATTACGTCATTTGCGGCTGTTATATCAAAATTATTGTACTTTTCTAGTAACAGGTCATTAATTTTTTATTTTTTTTATTTATGTCGTCAGAACTACATATTTCGGAAAAGTATTAGGAACTGTAGAACTCATCACTGTGCGTCTAAATAAATTTTAAATTCTGGAAAAAATGTTTTGCTACGGAAGTTATCAGAGCATATTTTCATTTGACATTTTTTCAGGAAAAAACGGCAGAACAATTTTTTTAAAGTATAAGGGACAATAGTACTTAGCCACAAGCGCATATAACTCACAATTTTGTATGCTCTGCTGGGGAATTATCTGCTAACTTCACCCACATCAGGAGGAGCAGGTTAAACGAGGAGGATATGTAGATAGATAGAGAATACTTTTTATTGTACACCATAAAATATGTCACACGTGTGTGAGTGACACAATGGGCGGTATTATCGCTTAAAGCGATCTTTTAAAGTCTACCTTTGGATGGATTAAAGGGGAAGGAGAGACAATACTGCAGGTAGTCTGTGGTGTACCATGTACATATATAAAATAAATACATACATACATAAAATATGTTATACTTATCTATATAAATATAAACAATAGTAATCATGATCAAATGCAAAGTACAAAACAAAAATAAATTATGTTTAAGGAGAGAGATAGTGTTTTTTTTATCATAATTAAAAAAATGGACAAAGATTGAGCACACCTTATTGACATGCGCAAGGCATTCCTCAAGTCTCAAGTTTTTCGATGACCTCAGATATCTATTATGTGTGTTCTATAAGATAAGAGGAGTCGTGGGATTGAACAGAATACTGTAGACCAGAAACAAGATGTGAGAATTCCGGGGAAGGCGTATAGGAAATCACTTGAGCTTTGTACGAAATTCAAAAATGTGATCATATTTGCGCAAGCCAAATATAAATCTTATGCAAAAGTTTTGAAGTTGCTCAAGTTTATCTAGTTGTGGTTTAGTGAGATCGAGATAACTGACAGCAGCGTAGTCAAGGATGGGAAGTTAAAGAGATTTTGCAAGCGCAGTTTTAGTGGCAGTTGGAAGAAAGTTCCGCAATCGTCTCAGGGACTTGGCAGATGCAAAAAAAAAAATTGCGATTAACGTCCTGCAGCTGGGGACCCTAAGAAAGATGTTTGTCGATCAAAACCCCAAGGTTCTTGACTTTCTCGCTTACCGGAAATTTAACGGAACTGACGTTCCGTTGAATTTAACCTGGGGAAGCTGCGACTAGTTGTATCTTGAAGGGCATCCTTGAGCTACTAACAACAATGACCTGAGTCTTCGGCGGGTTAACTCTCGCAAATTGAAACTATATCCTTGTTGATTATATCAATTGCATCAGTCAGATCTGAATATGCAGCTTGTTTGTAAATTTTCAAATCATCTGCATAAATGTGGTGGGAAGAAATAAGTTTTTTGGAAATATAATTTATAACAATAAATTGCTAAGAGTAAAGTAGATAAAACGCCACCCTGAGGTACACCCGCAGAAGTATAGCACAAGGAAGATCAAGACTCGTTTATGCATACGCTGCCGGTGCCCATACAGGTAACTACGAAACCAGTCAATCGCCTTTGGAGATATGTTAAGCGAGCGAAGCACGCCAAATAGGATATCATAATCTACAGTATTGAATGCATTACTAAAATCCAGTAAGCAAAGACGATCAGATTTCCTCCTTCCATGCCTAACCGTATGTCATCGGTGACGTCCATTAAGGCTGTAGCGGCGCTGTGACCAAGACGAAAACCGGATTGGAAAGGATTCAGCTGATTATTTCCGATTAGTTCAAAGAAATTAGATTAGTAATAAAATTAGATTAGTTCAAAGAAATGCACTAAGCTAATTGTGGACAGGGCGTTCTAGGACTTTGGAAAGGAAAGACAAGATGGAGATAGGACGGTACTCTGAAAAGGAAGTAAGATTCGATTTTTTGGGTAATGGGTTGATTTTGGAAAGACACCATAGGATATAGAGTAGTTTAGGATATAGCATAGAATAGGAAAGATTTCGTCGAGACAATCCCATCATCATCAATCCGACTTACACAATCACTACCAACTGCGTTAGACGTGATTGAAACTACACTCTTCTTAACATTAAACTCATAAAATTGACAAAAAATAAATGGGGTGATTACGGATCACCCCATTTATTTTTAGTCAATTTTTTTCACTTTAATTGATTGACCGTTCTCATCATCATCATAATTTCAGCTGATAGATGTCCACTGCTGGATATAGGCCTCCCACAAGCACCGCCATTTTGACTCGTTCTGTGCTTCTAGCATCCAGTGGATTCCTGCGGCCTTCACAAAGTCATCGATCCACCTTGTGGGAAGCCTTCCAACGCTAGGTCTTCCGGTATGTGGTCGCCACTCCCGGTTGCCCGTTCTGCTTTGTGTGAATCAACTAATCGGTAACGCACACATTTTAGTTTATTAGTTTTGAGCCCGTGTATTTTTTCAGAGAACTTAAACGTTCCATTTTGTCTTAAACTAGTGTATTTCTGCAATCTTTGGTTACGCAAAAAAAAAAACACTCAAATGGGGTGTTAATACGAAATTCAAGCGGATGCAGTCACTGGCGAAGTGATACTAAAAAAATATTGTATTTTATTAGAATTCGTCTTTATTATTAAATTATCTTTTATCGATAATCCGCGGCAATGCAGGATAATGCAAACGGAACTGCAAGATAATGATGATGGATTTTAAAGCGTATTTTATTTTTATCTTTAATGTATAATGATAACTAACTTTTTTCATATAAAAGACACAACTAAACTAGACATTGTCATAGTCTTTTTTGGACGGTGAAAATGCGAGTGATTGCTGTGTTAGCCCTTTTAGTCGCGGCTGCGGCAGGTTGGTACCCTTTAGAAAACTGTGTTTAGAAACTGAGCTGTTATTTTAATAGTAACACATATTTACACTGTACCTTCTTAGTTCCATGTCATTGTGTAACTTATCCCCTTAGGTACTAATAATCGCTTTGTAAAGTTTTGTCATGGAATATGTCGGTATAACCATACATTTGTATAGATAGGTATGACTGTCGGCTACTGTCACTTTTAATACTGAGATATATAATACTAGATGTAAAAAGATCCATCACAAAGCCGTCATCTACGCATTCTGAAAAATTTGTTACATTGTATGAATATAATTGCTGGGAAAGGACTTTTATTTTTTGTTGCGACAAATCCTGTTACGACGGTAGCGCGCAATGTAACTCATGCGAAACATCGTGTTTTCTATAACAAAAGGCTTAGTCAAACCATGATTATTAGCACTCTCCAGACCGCAGCCAACAAGCTTGGCGCATGGTTTAAAAAGTGGAGAATAGAAGTAAATCCCGACAAAAGTCAAGCGGTTCTCTTTTCTAAGCCGTGCCAAACCCCCCACTCCGACCGATCACCATGTTTGCCAAGCCAATCCCTTAGGAGAAGCGCGCCAAATACTTAGGTGTGACTCTCGACCATCATTTCTCGTTATCAGAGCATATAAAGCTGGTGCGTTCGTGCGCCTCTTTCGCTGTCTTTAGGTTCCATTCCGTCCTCAATGCAAAAAGCAAGTTGTCACTCAAGTGCAAATTGCGCATCAACACCGCGTGTATCCGCCCAATCATGACTTATGCGAGTCCAGTCTTTGCACACGCAAATCCCCGTCACATCCATAGGATGCAGACCGAATCACGGGAGCCCCCTGGTTCGTTCGGAACACCAACTTCCACGTAGACCTCAAAATTCCCGCTATCTGCCAATTCATGAAGCGCATTTCAAAGCGCTTCTTCGACTCCGCAGCTACTCACCGCAACATTCTAGTTGTTTAGGCCACAAATTATACCCCCTCTCGCATCAGTAAGACCCACCGTCCACGGCATGCACTGACCGACCCAGACGACCCCACAACCCTCCTCCAGGAGAGCAGTAGAGCCACCAGTACAGCTCGCAAAATCAAAACCCTGAACTGATCCAGCCACCACCTGTCCCTTGCTGTCCTCCCTCCGACTCTGCCCTGAACCAAGGTTCGTACCCCACAGGGCCCCTTAGTCGTTTAGTTTATAAGTTTTATGCCCTGGCTGGAGGCATTAAGTTTTTAGGAGTTTAAGGCAACCACAGGAAAGTCCGGTTAAGGAGTCACGATCTTCAAAGGTCTCTGAGATGACTCCAAGGTCCAAGATTTCTTGAATTATTGATTGATTTGTTGACCATGTATTAATTTCACTGTATTTTGATATTTTTACATTTATAATAACTATATTTGACATGTAAAATAATTTTAAACTTAATGCCAACACATAATTATTGTATGCCTACGAGTATTAGGCAGGACATATTGGAACTGATTTTTTTTTGTTAAGACCTGTAACAAACATATACCCACAATAACGATATTTTGAATTTTGAATTTGAAACAAGTAACTCTGGGCATCGTTAAGCGTCATTTACACCCGTTTCAGAGTCTATTACAAATAAATAAATTTGAGGTGTTTGTTTGTAATGTCAAAATAAAAGCTTTATATTAAATGCATATGAAATGATATACGGTACTTATAACAAAAAAACAATTTTAACATTTTTTCTGTCAGTCAGTGATATAAGGAGTAACGTACTTTTATTTTAGAATAATCCACGCGGGCGAAACCGCGAGCAGCAGCTAGTATTAAATAAAAATTATTTTCTTGTAGCGGTCCCAGCTAATCCCCAGAGGATAGTGGGTGGTTCAGTCACAACAATTGACCAGTACCCCACCATCGCCTCTCTCCTGTACACATGGAACTTGGCCGCATACTGGCAGGCGTGCGGTGGTACCATCCTCAACAATAGATCTATCCTCACGGCTGCTCACTGCACCATGTAAGTATATTGCTGTATACACTACTATATAGCTGTGTTTGTGGCTTTGGTCACGTGACTGTGTATTTTATTGGCATTGTATAAGTTAATGGGAACCTGAAGTCATAGTTCATTTGTAAGGAAATTCATCTCTACAGAATTAGTTGAATTTTTTTATTTTAACTAAAACTTGTTAGTACCTCTTTGGTTTAAGTTGACCAACGAGAGAAAATACTTGTAATGATTTATAATCGCTCCTGGGTACCGATGGTTAAAATCGTTACCATCTAAGAAAACTACTAATTTCTTTCACTTCTTTGAAAACTTTATCAGCCGACTGAAGAACAAAATTGAGAATGAATGAATGAATGAAATGCACCGACCCCAGCGTGGTTAAACCAGACTCGATTACTCGAATGAACCCAAAGATTCGCACTAGCACCTGGAGCCTCATGTTTCATGGTGCTACAGTAACCATTACATATCCAAGAGTAGACCGGGGGGCACGATAATGGTAGGGAAGACGTGCCCATAGGATATGGAAGGATTATTAGAGCCGTACCGGATATGCATCCTTGAGTAGGCAAAGGAATAGTGGAGAGACGGGTGTATTTAATTATGGGAGGGCATCTTTTCACGTCTTCGCCGGCATGTTGGCTCCGATCAGGTCGAGCTGCTTCCTCGGTCTCGTTCTTGTGCTGCTTTTATAATGTGTTACACGTTACTGTTTCCAATTTCCTCGTCTGAAGTCTCGCTACTATCCGTTTCGGGGTTCTTGTAAATATCGTTAGCAGCTTTCCTGATCTTGTCTCTATCTTCAGCCGTGTCCATCCAAAAGTTGATTTCCTTGCTGAAGTACGTCATGTCCTGTTTTAGGTTATCATTCCATGTAAAAATAGGACGGCCGACTTTCTTTGATTTGGCCTTGTACTGCATAGCTGCATGTAACAGATGTGGTTCATGGCGCCTGTGCACATGTGCGAGATAGCACATCCTGTGGTTCTTGATGCGTTTGGTTACCGTTTTTCCGTCTAATATTTCATGCATTTTCCTTTGTCTTGGTTTATTCCTAGCATGGTTAATCAAGTCTCTCATGATTACTTTCTCATATCTTCTTAGTCTTGACCTGTTGGCTTTGGTAAGTGCCGATACTTTCAACCCATGTATCATACAAGGCACGATCACCATTCGGTACATGAGTCTGGCAAGTTTCCAGTCCATCTTAGAGTTTGTTATGAATGGTAGTAGAGACTTTGCATTTCTAGTGGCCTGTTCACAACGTTTTTTAATTGTGCTTTTCCTGCTTAACGTAGATGTTATATATGTGCCTAGGTATTTAATTTCGTTGACTGTAGGTAGTTTTATTCCATTAATGGTTACATCGGTCGTTTTCTGTGTAGCTATGGGGTCCCTAATAAGTATTTTTGTTTTTGTTTCGTTAATTTGGAGGCCGACGCTAGCTAGTAGAGGTTTAATATGGTATACGATTCCTTCTAGCCCTTCTAGGTCATCTGAAATGAAGATAAGGTCGTCCGCGAATGATAATACTAGAGGGAGTGAGATTTCACGATCTTGGTCTAATTTGATTAGTTGAGTTTCCTCTTCTAGGGTTCTTAGGACTTCGTCCATAACTAATGTGAAAAGGCGAGGGGACAGAGGACAGCCTTGTTTGAGTCCCTTTCCTTTAATAATCCAGCTGCTTTGCTGGCCGCACCATTTTATGTGTGTTCGTTCATTCATACAGACCTGATTATCCTGTTTGTTAATGTTTTGTTAGCTCGGTCTATTAAAATATCTCGCAGTGCATTGAGGTCGACGTTGTCAAAGGCTTTTTCTATATCCAGGGCCAGTACATAAATCCTCTTACCTGCGCGCCAATCTTCGTCCAAGACCCTTTTAAGCGCAAAGATGTGGTCGTCTGTTGATCTATTGTTTAAGAAGGCAGCTTGGTAATTGCCTAATTCCTTTATTATTTCGTCTAGCTTTTTTAGCAAGTACGATGCATATATTCTGTAGCCCGTGTTGCAAACCGATATTCTCCTATAGTCGTTTGTATTTTTGGGGATATTTTTTTTCGGAATTGGTACTTGCATTGTCTCTAACCACGTGTCCGGTGCTATGTTCTGTTTCCAGGCTTTGTTCATTTGTTTGGTAACGGCTTCCAGTAATATTTGGGGCATCGCTTTATACAGCTCGATTACCACTTGGTCTGTTCCTGGAACTGTCCCGTTTCGCATGTTATTAATGATTCCCATAACGTCATCTGGAGTGGGTCCTAAATGTGCGTCGATTATCTGCTTTGTTATATTAACCGTATGTACGGGATCACCCTCTGAGCTTTTTAGGACTTGTTCCCATTTAGACATTGGTATATAAGCGTTTCTTTTCAAGCGTTTTGTTTGTATTTTGTTGCTTCTGTAAAATGAGTAAAGTACCTGCATGCGTTTGGAAGGGTGTTTTTTCCCCAATCCATTAAAAAACGCCTTGCATGCTTTTTGTTCGTCTTGGTATTTGATCTTCTGAAGTGCTGATTGGCATTCTTTTACTCGATTATGTCTATTTGGATTATTTGGTTGCCTTCTTTGTAAGAATTTAGCCTTTTGGAGGTTCGCAAGGGCTAATCGTTGATCCCTGGAATGAGTTGGCTGAAAAATCAAGGTTTCCTGTGCGGCCGCTTTTAATACTCCAGTTATGGTATTCCATGGTATTTCGATGTTTTCACCCGTTAAATTGATTCCTATATTTCCTAGTTTTTCTAGTATGCAATCTTGGTATTTTGTTTTGATGGATTTGTTATTGAGTGCGGCATAATAGCATTGTTTATGGTTGAAATCCTCAGTTGTTGTCTCCTTAACAACTTCCCGTTGTTTTTGTGTTTTGTGTTTGGTTCTTTTATTTTTGTTTAAAATACCACTTGTTCTTAACTGCCCCCAGATTATTTTATGGTCGGAGGTGCCTCTAACTGCCCATTCCCCTTTGACGAAGTGAAAGAGTTTTTCTGTTGCGTGTGGCGTAATAATATGGTCTAATTGGGATTTCTGATTTCCTTTTGACCATGTTATTCTGCAGGATGGTCTCGCCTTTGTCGTTTCTATTTGCAGTTTTTCCCTGTTGACTATATCCATTAGCATTTCCCCGTTATTGTTGGAATAATTATGATGTAGATTCTGGTGAATCAACCCTTTCCGTTGAAAGCTTAATGTATCTTGTCGACCAATATGGGCGTTAAAGTCGCCTAGGATTATTAGCGTGCATGTCTTTGGTTTTTGTCTAATCAAGTTTAACACACCTGTGAAAGATCTGGTTGCTTTAGAGGTACAGCTGTTGACGTGACAGTTGATTATATATAGAGAAGCAGGCTTGTCGCTTCCCATACCGACTTTAAGAATAATTGACATCGCGTCGGTATCCGTTTTTCTACATTTTATTTCGATTTGGGCGTCCTTTCTGATCAAAATTGCTAGTCCCCTGTGTGTTTTACCTGTAATTCCGGATAGGTGCCAATCGTAGTGCATCGAGTTGTACATTCCTAGGTTCATCCCTGTTTCTTGTAGGCAGGCTACATGAATGCCTCTATGTGAAAGTTCAGCGTCAATTTTGTCTTTTTTGGTCGGTTTTGAGGCGCCACGTACATTCCACGTTGCAATACGCAAGTCTGGGCAGGTGTACTTAATTTCAGAAGTCGGTGGATTTCTAATTATTGTATATCCCGTGTCGTCAGCGACTTCATCTGAATTTGGTACTAATTTTCCACGCGGTGTTGGTGGGCTATCTACTAGGGGGCTGTTCTTTTGGAAGCGTAGTTTTTGCGGGTTATTGTTGTATTGTTCCTCGTCGATCGTGACCCAGCTATCATAATGTTGGTCTTTGTAAAATATGTGAATATTACCAGGTACGGGTTCATTTCCGGCAGGTGAGTACTTTAGTGTGTTCTCGTTATTTATATGCACATGCACATTTACGAGATAAAATTCGGAAGCTGCTATAAGGATGTCTTCACCTCCCCAGAACGACTCTTTAAACTGCGCGGTTACGTATTTTGTTATCCTTCGTTCCTGCGAAAGATAGTTGTTAGGAAGAAAGTCCTGAATATTATTCATAAGTGCTAAGCAAATTCTGTCGTCGCTTCGATTCATTGACACGAATGAAGCTAGATCTTGACGAACAGATCTGTGGTCTAGGGTAAGCCCTAATACGTTATTTACTTGATGGGCTATTGCTCTAAATAAACAGTTTCCGTCTTTTTCCATGGACACGATAATTGCCATTGTAAAGAGCTTTTAATATTATTTGGGAACGAAAGTTGACCCTTATACGTAATACGAGAGTTTCGAAACACAGATAAAAAATTGAAAGGGTATCCTCTGATTTATGAGTTTTTGTCTAAATGAATCTTTTTACTAAGATTTAAAGTTCCTGGTAATTTTTGTGAGTGTGTTAGCAAAACATGCCTTACAGCACAAAAAATCACGGGCCGAGGGTCGCTTATGGTATAATAAAACTTGATTTACGGCTTTTGGAGAGGTTATTTGTCAAGTTAATTGCTGTTTTGTCGAGGCGAGAATAGAAAGTTTGTATGAAGTATTTCTGGGAGTTTAGCACACGGTTATAATTATAAAAATGCTGTATTATAAATAAAATAACTATAATGAAATGGATTATTAGGGTAGGTATATTAAGTTGTCATATTATTTCTACTATGATCATATTATCTTTATCCGTAGCTCAAGAAACACGCTGTATATAAGCCACGCCTGTATCTCCCAACACTTGTCGTACAAAACAAGTACCGAACAATTCCCTAAAATAGCTATATTATATCAAATAAGAACATAATAAATTATCTTACAACAATGGCTCAAAATAGTTAAACGAGCGTACGGCGACGAATTTCTAAACCTCACCAGTACTTCACAACATTGACATACGAAAATAATACTGAACAAATAAGGTAGACTGGTAGAAGACGCTCCAGGCACCAAGTCCGCCCGTGCACAGTATGTTCCACGTGTGCATAAAGTATTTACAAATAAAATATATAAGACAGATCCCTAAAAGACAAGGAAAGATCAAACCAGATAAGTCTGCTCGGGGACGAAGCTACTTCGCTCGGAGCTGCACCAGTCGCCCACCTGCTATCAGGAACGCACTTAGGCTAAGTCCACAGTCACACTTTTGCACTGATTTAATACGATATAAAGAAACTTCCACCTCATAACAAAAGAACTACTTTTCAATTTCGATGCCCGGCCGCCGGTAACATGTGCTGTGCACGTTTTACAGATTGTATAGAAAAAACTGTGACAGAGCAGTCGGAGTCACGTCCGTTCCCGTCGACGTCCAGACTACCAATCGACTGAAGAACAAAATTGAGAACATGCAAAAATACGCATGATTGGAAAATACTGCAATAGCTTTCATTTGAGGTCATTAAGTAATTATAGGAATGTGTATATGAAAATTGACAGTGACAGCAGAAAATTACAAGATTCCAAGACTTTTTGAGTTCGTACATAAGGAATTTTTTAGGAGATGCCCAACGACTGGATTTTAGGTGCTCCGTTGGAAAAATGATTGCCTCCTACCTAGAACTAAAATATATCTGGCGATAGGCGGATGTACTATGATATATATATATCTTTCTGCAATTCAGGGTCAAATTAAATTAACTAGCGAAACTCCACAGGACGTGATGGGTATCGACATCTAAACTATTTATTTGTGGTTTTTGAGGACGGGATATTAATTCAGATTTTTTACAGTTGTGTAGGCGTGAATTTATTAAGGTGTGGTGCCAAAATTGTGGTCTCAAAATGAGACCATTTTCTTTTGCTTTCCCTCCGATATATTTTTAAATTACGCTCTTGGTGGTTTGCCATACCACTAAAAGCGTAATTTCAAAATTGTTTGTGTTTAAGCGCACATTGCATCATCCTGTTTTATATCTAGCCTTTTTTCAACAATCGCCAATCTTTGCCTGTAGATATAGGTACAACTTGTTCCACACCTTGTAGAAATTACAATTTTTATTATGTGTATAATTATTACTTGTATATAGATGTATAGGTAGACAATATTCTAATGTATTTCTGGTGGTGATGATTGTGTGGTACTAGTAATGGTTGGATCGATGATATGATAGCTTCATTTGCCCTCACGATCAGCATAGCTGCCAAAGTGCAACCTGTTGCAAAACTCAGACATTATGAGCTTTAATTTTGAGAATAATTGTGACTAAAGTTAAAAAAAATTACAGTGGGGATGCAGCTAACAGATGGCGCGTCCGTGTAGGCTCGACGTGGGCCAACAGCGGCGGTGTTGTTCACAACTCAGCAACTATCATCAACCATCCCAGCTACAACGCCCGCACTTTTGACAATGACGTTTCTGTCATACGAACTGCTACTACCATTGTACACAACAACCAAGCCAGGCCCGCTTCCATTGCTGGTGCCAATTATAATTTGGGCGACAACCAGGTCGTCTGGGCTGCAGGATGGGGCACAACTTCTGTAAGTTTATTTATCATTTCATTAGTTTTCAACAAAATATGTTCTCTTGTCCTGATATTTTAATGATTATTGTTTCCAATTTACAGCAGGGTGGTCCTGCTTCCGAGCAGCTTCGCCACGTTCAGATCTGGACTGTGAACCAAAACACATGTAATACTCGCTATGGTGGTGCTATCACTGCCAACATGTTGTGTTCCGGCTGGCTCGACGTCGGTGGTCGCGACCAGTGCCAGGGTGACTCCGGCGGTCCTCTCTACCACAACGGTATCGTCGTTGGTGTCTGCTCATGGGGCAATGGCTGTGCCCAAGCTTTCTTCCCTGGTGTTAATGCTCGTGTTTCCCGTTTCACCGCTTGGATCCAAGCCAACGCATAAGTAGTGATTTTATGAAATAAACATTTACAATTTTCAAGCTTTAGTTTCCTTTAGCATCAATGCATATATTTAAGTCTGAATTAAATCATGCACCATAATTATAAGCTACTACTGGTCTTGTCACCAGAGTGAGACGTTTGTTTCGAAATCCAAGTGAACACTAACACCGGGTTTCTGAATTGAGAATTGGAAGTAAAGAACTTAATAGAAAATAGAGAAGTATGGAAGCAGAACACATGCTGCGCCGGCACCAAATAAACTTAGATAAGGGCAAGAAAAAGGGAATGATGAAGTTGAGAACTTGTTAAACTCTACTTTAGCACTACTTAAGGTGATTTCTTCAATGTAGGCTGCGATATTCAAAATTGATTACGTTTTTTGCAAAGAAATTTTGAATTTCGCGGACTTTTTATCCTTTAGGGTCAGCGCCGACCGATGGAGTAGCGGCGAAGTGAGTTATAAAACTAAAAGTAGATTTTTTCAACTTTTGGACACGTACGTAATTTATATCTACCTATACATATATGTAAATAAATAAAATTGAAGTGTCGGTTTGTAATGTCAAAATAACAACTTTTTACTAAATGCATGGGTGTGAAAGTAAATACGGTACTTAGAACAAAAAAAAATATTTATATAATTTGTTCTGTTTGTCTGTCTGTTTGTTTCGGGTAATCTCCGAAACGGCTGGACCGATTTTGACGGGACTTCAGCTTAGAAGTTACTCAGGCTATTTTTATTTTAGTAAAAGCCACGCAAGCGAAGCCGCGGGTAGCAGCTAGTTACATAATAAAAACACAAGTAACACGAAGTGTCTTTGAGCGGCGCGCAAACCAGCGTGGTAATTGCGTACCAATCTCACGATGGCAATGCCTTTCATTTTGACAATTCAACAACGTTCATTGCGTTATTTACGTTGTTGAAAAGACGATTTTTCCAAACGTAATAAGCAGTGGATTAGGCATTTCCTCAATAATCCCTCAGATTTCGAAAGAAAGTGCGCTACGCAATAATGCTATTCTGTGGCGCCAGTATGTTGGTCTGCGCTGACCCTTAGTAATGCTAGAGTTTTGACAATTACTCAACTTCAAATTCTCAAGTTAGAAACCGGGTGTTAGAATAATAACATTTTATATGGAAGTAATAAAGTCACTGGAGTGGCCATGACAGAATGCCCCGTTTTGGCAATTAAAATTAAACTGCGGCTGGGTTATAAAAATTAAAAAATTGTTTTATTAATGTTAACCTTTTTGCTAAAATATTCTTATTTTGAGGAAAATTGGACGTACTTATGCAAACCGGAACCAACCTAAAAATAAGTAGATCAAAATCGAGTAAAGTATACAGAATCATTTTAAATGAACTTTCTATCGGCCCTATAAAGATCAGAGTTGTCTGATGATTCTTTCCCATCAAAACATTTGACTAAGTTTGAGGGGTGAAAGTCCTTTTTACACTTAAAGATAAACCTCAGCTTTTACAAAAACAAATACAAAAATTTTTATTGGCAAAAAGAAAAAGTGATGAAGACAATTGATCTAGCAAAACCCAATTAAGTTTGTATAATCATCACAATATTTTGTTTTGGCCGTTGACCCCCAAACTAAGCAGGGCTTGTATCTTGGGGGTCGGAGTACGATTAAATATAGAATTTGGTTCATCTTACCTAAACACTGAATTGAATCTTGATTTCAACTTACTCATATCTTTACCCATGCTCTGCTGATACTTGAGTCATAGTTTTGGGTTTCTGTTTCATGTTCTCGGATATTTCTGTTAACGGTGTATCAGGAAAGAAGGAGTTCTTGCTCCTCAGTGCAAAATTTGATGGTCCTACTAACTGAAATTATATCGCGATTTCTACTAATCTAAATTTTCAATCATGCTCTGCTGATACCTGAGTCAGAGTTTTGGGATTCTATTTCATTGTCTCGGATAGTCTGTTTTAGTTGCATCTAGAAACTAGTTTTATTTTAATATTAAATAACTCACGAGCTGGAACTCCTAGGAGTTCCAGCTCGTGAGTTATTTAATATTAAAATTCTTACTTGATCCCACTAACATAAATACTGAATGAAATCTCGATTCCTTGTAACATTAATTTTTCATAAGGTTCTGCTGATACTTTTGTGAGACTTCTGTTTTCATTTAGGTTTTTTTTTGTTACTGGGGTCTTGGTTTCTAATTATGGCCTGAAGGATCTACGAAAATCCACAAATTACGTCATTTGCGGCTGTTATATCAAAATTATTGTACTTTTCTAGTAACAGGTCATTAATTTTTTATTTTTTTTATTTATGTCGTCAGAACTACATATTTCGGAAAAGTATTAGGAACTGTAGAACTCATCACTGTGCGTCTAAATAAATTTTAAATTCTGGAAAAAATGTTTTGCTACGGAAGTTATCAGAGCATATTTTCATTTGACATTTTTTCAGGAAAAAACGGCAGAACAATTTTTTTAAAGTATAAGGGACAATAGTACTTAGCCACAAGCGCATATAACTCACAATTTTGTATGCTCTGCTGGGGAATTATCTGCTAACTTCACCCACATCAGGAGGAGCAGGTTAAACGAGGAGGATATGTAGATAGATAGAGAATACTTTTTATTGTACACCATAAAATATGTCACACGTGTGTGAGTGACACAATGGGCGGTATTATCGCTTAAAGCGATCTTTTAAAGTCTACCTTTGGATGGATTAAAGGGGAAGGAGAGACAATACTGCAGGTAGTCTGTGGTGTACCATTTACATATATAAAATAAATACATACATACATAAAATATGTTATACTTATCTATATAAATATAAACAATAGTAATCATGATCAAATGCAAAGTACAAAACAAAAATAAATTATGTTTAAGGAGAGAGATAGTGTTTTTTTTATCATAATTAAAAAAATGGACAAAGATTGAGCACACCTTATTGACATGCGCAAGGCATTCCTCAAGTCTCAAGTTTTTCGATGACCTCAGATATCTATTATGTGTGTTCTATAAGATAAGAGGAGTCGTGGGATTGAACAGAATACTGTAGACCAGAAACAAGATGTGAGAATTCCGGGGAAGGCGTATAGGAAATCACTTGAGCTTTGTACGAAATTCAAAAATGTGATCATATTTGCGCAAGCCAAATATAAATCTTATGCAAAAGTTTTGAAGTTGCTCAAGTTTATCTAGTTGTGGTTTAGTGAGATCGAGATAACTGACAGCAGCGTAGTCAAGGATGGGAAGTTAAAGAGATTTTGCAAGCGCAGTTTTAGTGGCAGTTGGAAGAAAGTTCCGCAATCGTCTCAGGGACTTGGCAGATGCAAAAAAAAAAATTGCGATTAACGTCCTGCAGCTGGGGACCCTAAGAAAGATGTTTGTCGATCAAAACCCCAAGGTTCTTGACTTTCTCGCTTACCGGAAATTTAACGGAACTGACGTTCCGTTGAATTTAACCTGGGGAAGCTGCGACTAGTTGTATCTTGAAGGGCATCCTTGAGCTACTAACAACAATGACCTGAGTCTTCGGCGGGTTAACTCTCGCAAATTGAAACTATATCCTTGTTGATTATATCAATTGCATCAGTCAGATCTGAATATGCAGCTTGTTTGTAAATTTTCAAATCATCTGCATAAATGTGGTGGGAAGAAATAAGTTTTTTGGAAATATAATTTATAACAATAAATTGCTAAGAGTAAAGTAGATAAAACGCCACCCTGAGGTACACCCGCAGAAGTATAGCACAAGGAAGATCAAGACTCGTTTATGCATACGCTGCCGGTGCCCATACAGGTAACTACGAAACCAGTCAATCGCCTTTGGAGATATGTTAAGCGAGCGAAGCACGCCAAATAGGATATCATAATCTACAGTATTGAATGCATTACTAAAATCCAGTAAGCAAAGACGATCAGATTTCCTCCTTCCATGCCTAACCGTATGTCATCGGTGACGTCCATTAAGGCTGTAGCGGCGCTGTGACCAAGACGAAAACCGGATTGGAAAGGATTCAGCTGATTATTTCCGATTAGTTCAAAGAAATTAGATTAGTAATAAAATTAGATTAGTTCAAAGAAATGCACTAAGCTAATTGTGGACAGGGCGTTCTAGGACTTTGGAAAGGAAAGACAAGATGGAGATAGGACGGTACTCTGAAAAGGAAGTAAGATTCGATTTTTTGGGTAATGGGTTGATTTTGGAAAGACACCATAGGATATAGAGTAGTTTAGGATATAGCATAGAATAGGAAAGATTTCGTCGAGACAATCCCATCATCATCAATCCGACTTACACAATCACTACCAACTGCGTTAGACGTGATTGAAACTACACTCTTCTTAACATTAAACTCATAAAATTGACAAAAAATAAATGGGGTGATTACGGATCACCCCATTTATTTTTAGTCAATTTTTTTCACTTTAATTGATTGACCGTTCTCATCATCATCATAATTTCAGCTGATAGATGTCCACTGCTGGATATAGGCCTCCCACAAGCACCGCCATTTTGACTCGTTCTGTGCTTCTAGCATCCAGTGGATTCCTGCGGCCTTCACAAAGTCATCGATCCACCTTGTGGGAAGCCTTCCAACGCTAGGTCTTCCGGTATGTGGTCGCCACTCCCGGTTGCCCGTTCTGCTTTGTGTGAATCAACTAATCGGTAACGCACACATTTTAGTTTATTAGTTTTGAGCCCGTGTATTTTTTCAGAGAACTTAAACGTTCCATTTTGTCTTAAACTAGTGTATTTCTGCAATCTTTGGTTACGCAAAAAAAAAAACACTCAAATGGGGTGTTAATACGAAATTCAAGCGGATGCAGTCACTGGCGAAGTGATAGTAAAAAAATATTGTATTTTATTAGAATTCGTCTTTATTATTAAATTATCTTTTATCGATAATCCGCGGCAATGCAGGATAATGCAAACGGAACTGCAAGATAATGATGATGGATTTTAAAGCGTATTTTATTTTTATCTTTAATGTATAATGATAACTAACTTTTTTCATATAAAAGACACAACTAAACTAGACATTGTCATAGTCTTTTTTGGACGGTGAAAATGCGAGTGATTGCTGTGTTAGCCCTTTTAGTCGCGGCTGCGGCAGGTTGGTACCCTTTAGAAAACTGTGTTTAGAAACTGAGCTGTTATTTTAATAGTAACACATATTTACACTGTACCTTCTTAGTTCCATGTCATTGTGTAACTTATCCCCTTAGGTACTAATAATCGCTTTGTAAAGTTTTGTCATGGAATATGTCGGTATAACCATACATTTGTATAGATAGGTATGACTGTCGGCTACTGTCACTTTTAATACTGAGATATATAATACTAGATGTAAAAAGATCCATCACAAAGCCGTCATCTACGCATTCTGAAAAATTTGTTACATTGTATGAATATAATTGCTGGGAAAGGACTTTTATTTTTTGTTGCGACAAATCCTGTTACGACGGTAGCGCGCAATGTAACTCATGCGAAACATCGTGTTTTCTATAACAAAAGGCTTAGTCAAACCATGATTATTAGCACTCTCCAGACCGCAGCCAACAAGCTTGGCGCATGGTTTAAAAAGTGGAGAATAGAAGTAAATCCCGACAAAAGTCAAGCGGTTCTCTTTTCTAAGCCGTGCCAAACCCCCCACTCCGACCGATCACCATGTTTGCCAAGCCAATCCCTTAGGAGAAGCGCGCCAAATACTTAGGTGTGACTCTCGACCATCATTTCTCGTTATCAGAGCATATAAAGCTGGTGCGTTCGTGCGCCTCTTTCGCTGTCTTTAGGTTCCATTCCGTCCTCAATGCAAAAAGCAAGTTGTCACTCAAGTGCAAATTGCGCATCAACACCGCGTGTATCCGCCCAATCATGACTTATGCGAGTCCAGTCTTTGCACACGCAAATCCCCGTCACATCCATAGGATGCAGACCGAATCACGGGAGCCCCCTGGTTCGTTCGGAACACCAACTTCCACGTAGACCTCAAAATTCCCGCTATCTGCCAATTCATGAAGCGCATTTCAAAGCGCTTCTTCGACTCCGCAGCTACTCACCGCAACATTCTAGTTGTTTAGGCCACAAATTATACCCCCTCTCGCATCAGTAAGACCCACCGTCCACGGCATGCACTGACCGACCCAGACGACCCCACAACCCTCCTCCAGGAGAGCAGTAGAGCCACCAGTACAGCTCGCAAAATCAAAACCCTGAACTGATCCAGCCACCACCTGTCCCTTGCTGTCCTCCCTCCGACTCTGCCCTGAACCAAGGTTCGTACCCCACAGGGCCCCTTAGTCGTTTAGTTTATAAGTTTTATGCCCTGGCTGGAGGCATTAAGTTTTTAGGAGTTTAAGGCAACCACAGGAAAGTCCGGTTAAGGAGTCACGATCTTCAAAGGTCTCTGAGATGACTCCAAGGTCCAAGATTTCTTGAATTATTGATTGATTTGTTGACCATGTATTAATTTCACTGTATTTTGATATTTTTACATTTATAATAACTATATTTGACATGTAAAATAATTTTAAACTTAATGCCAACACATAATTATTGTATGCCTACGAGTATTAGGCAGGACATATTGGAACTGATTTTTTTTTGTTAAGACCTGTAACAAACATATACCCACAATAACGATATTTTGAATTTTGAATTTGAAACAAGTAACTCTGGGCATCGTTAAGCGTCATTTACACCCGTTTCAGAGTCTATTACAAATAAATAAATTTGAGGTGTTTGTTTGTAATGTCAAAATAAAAGCTTTATATTAAATGCATATGAAATGATATACGGTACTTATAACAAAAAAACAATTTTAACATTTTTTCTGTCAGTCAGTGATATAAGGAGTAACGTACTTTTATTTTAGAATAATCCACGCGGGCGAAACCGCGAGCAGCAGCTAGTATTAAATAAAAATTATTTTCTTGTAGCGGTCCCAGCTAATCCCCAGAGGATAGTGGGTGGTTCAGTCACAACAATTGACCAGTACCCCACCATCGCCTCTCTCCTGTACACATGGAACTTGGCCGCATACTGGCAGGCGTGCGGTGGTACCATCCTCAACAATAGATCTATCCTCACGGCTGCTCATTGCACCATGTAAGTATATTGCTGTATACACTACTATATAGCTGTGTTTGTGGCTTTGGTCACGTGACTGTGTATTTTATTGGCATTGTATAAGTTAATGGGAACCTGAAGTCATAGTTCATTTGTAAGGAAATTCATCTCTACAGAATTAGTTGAATTTTTTTATTTTAACTAAAACTTGTTAGTACCTCTTTGGTTTAAGTTGACCAACGAGAGAAAATACTTGTAATGATTTATAATCGCTCCTGGGTACCGATGGTTAAAATCGTTACCATCTAAGAAAACTACTAATTTCTTTCACTTCTTTGAAAACTTTATCAGCCGACTGAAGAACAAAATTGAGAACATGCAAAAATACGCATGATTGGAAAATACTGCAATAGCTTTCATTTGAGGTCATTAAGTAATTATAGGAATGTGTATATGAAAATTGACAGTGACAGCAGAAAATTACAAGATTCCAAGACTTTTTGAGTTCGTACATAAGGAATTTTTTAGGAGATGCCCAACGACTGGATTTTAGGTGCTCCGTTGGAAAAATGATTGCCTCCTACCTAGAACTAAAATATATCTGGCGATAGGCGGATGTACTATGATATATATATATCTTTCTGCAATTCAGGGTCAAATTAAATTAACTAGCGAAACTCCACAGGACGTGATGGGTATCGACATCTAAACTATTTATTTGTGGTTTTTGAGGACGGGATATTAATTCAGATTTTTTACAGTTGTGTAGGCGTGAATTTATTAAGGTGTGGTGCCAAAATTGTGGTCTCAAAATGAGACCATTTTCTTTTGCTTTCCCTCCGATATATTTTTAAATTACGCTCTTGGTGGTTTGCCATACCACTAAAAGCGTAATTTCAAAATTGTTTGTGTTTAAGCGCACATTGCATCATCCTGTTTTATATCTAGCCTTTTTTCAACAATCGCCAATCTTTGCCTGTAGATATAGGTACAACTTGTTCCACACCTTGTAGAAATTACAATTTTTATTATGTGTATAATTATTACTTGTATATAGATGTATAGGTAGACAATATTCTAATGTATTTCTGGTGGTGATGATTGTGTGGTACTAGTAATGGTTGGATCGATGATATGATAGCTTCATTTGCCCTCACGATCAGCATAGCTGCCAAAGTGCAACCTGTTGCAAAACTCAGACATTATGAGCTTTAATTTTGAGAATAATTGTGACTAAAGTTAAAAAAAATTACAGTGGGGATGCAGCTAACAGATGGCGCGTCCGTGTAGGCTCGACGTGGGCCAACAGCGGCGGTGTTGTTCACAACTCAGCAACTATCATCAACCATCCCAGCTACAACGCCCGCACTTTTGACAATGACGTTTCTGTCATACGAACTGCTACTACCATTGTACACAACAACCAAGCCAGGCCCGCTTCCATTGCTGGTGCCAATTATAATTTGGGCGACAACCAGGTCGTCTGGGCTGCAGGATGGGGCACAACTTCTGTAAGTTTATTTATCATTTCATTAGTTTTCAACAAAATATGTTCTCTTGTCCTGATATTTTAATGATTATTGTTTCCAATTTACAGCAGGGTGGTCCTGCTTCCGAGCAGCTTCGCCACGTTCAGATCTGGACTGTGAACCAAAACACATGTAATACTCGCTATGGTGGTGCTATCACTGCCAACATGTTGTGTTCCGGCTGGCTCGACGTCGGTGGTCGCGACCAGTGCCAGGGTGACTCCGGCGGTCCTCTCTACCACAACGGTATCGTCGTTGGTGTCTGCTCATGGGGCAATGGCTGTGCCCAAGCTTTCTTCCCTGGTGTTAATGCTCGTGTTTCCCGTTTCACCGCTTGGATCCAAGCCAACGCATAAGTAGTGATTTTATGAAATAAACATTTACAATTTTCAAGCTTTAGTTTCCTTTAGCATCAATGCATATATTTAAGTCTGAATTAAATCATGCACCATAATTATAAGCTACTACTGGTCTTGTCACCAGAGTGAGACGTTTGTTTCGAAATCCAAGTGAACACTAACACCGGGTTTCTGAATTGAGAATTGGAAGTAAAGAACTTAATAGAAAATAGAGAAGTATGGAAGCAGAACACATGCTGCGCCGGCACCAAATAAACTTAGATAAGGGCAAGAAAAAGGGAATGATGAAGTTGAGAACTTGTTAAACTCTACTTTAGCACTACTTAAGGTGATTTCTTCAATGTAGGCTGCGATATTCAAAATTGATTACGTTTTTTGCAAAGAAATTTTGAATTTCGCGGACTTTTTATCCTTTAGGGTCAGCGCCGACCGACGGAGTAGCGGCGAAGTGAGTTATAAAACTAAAAGTAGATTTTTTCAACTTTTGGACACGTACGTAATTTATATCTACCTATACATATATGTAAATAAATAAAATTGAAGTGTCGGTTTGTAATGTCAAAATAACAACTTTTTACTAAATGCATGGGTGTGAAAGTAAATACGGTACTTAGAACAAAAAAAAATATTTATATAATTTGTTCTGTTTGTCTGTCTGTTTGTTTCGGGTAATCTCCGAAACGGCTGGACCGATTTTGACGGGACTTCAGCTTAGAAGTTACTCAGGCTATTTTTATTTTAGTAAAAGCCACGCAAGCGAAGCCGCGGGTAGCAGCTAGTTACATAATAAAAACACAAGTAACACGAAGTGTCTTTGAGCGGCGCGCAAACCAGCGTGGTAATTGCGTACCAATCTCACGATGGCAATGCCTTTCATTTTGACAATTCAACAACGTTCATTGCGTTATTTACGTTGTTGAAAAGACGATTTTTCCAAACGTAATAAGCAGTGGATTAGGCATTTCCTCAATAATCCCTCAGATTTCGAAAGAAAGTGCGCTACGCAATAATGCTATTCTGTGGCGCCAGTATGTTGGTCTGCGCTGACCCTTAGTAATGCTAGAGTTTTGACAATTACTCAACTTCAAATTCTCAAGTTAGAAACCGGGTGTTAGAATAATAACATTTTATATGGAAGTAATAAAGTCACTGGAGTGGTCATGACAGAATGCCCCGTTTTGGCAATTAAAATTAAACTGCGGCTGGGTTATAAAAATTAAAAAATTGTTTTATTAATGTTAACCTTTTTGCTAAAATATTCTTATTTTGAGGAAAATTGGACGTACTTATGCAAACCGGAACCAACCTAAAAATAAGTAGATCAAAATCGAGTAAAGTATACAGAATCATTTTAAATGAACTTTCTATCGGCCCTATAAAGATCAGAGTTGTCTGATGATTCTTTCCCATCAAAACATTTGACTAAGTTTGAGGGGTGAAAGTCCTTTTTACACTTAAAGATAAACCTCAGCTTTTACAAAAACAAATACAAAAATTTTTATTGGCAAAAAGAAAAAGTGATGAAGACAATTGATCTAGCAAAACCCAATTAAGTTTGTATAATCATCACAATATTTTGTTTTGGCCGTTGACCCCCAAACTAAGCAGGGCTTGTATCTTGGGGGTCGGAGTACGATTAAATATAGAATTTGGTTCATCTTACCTAAACACTGAATTGAATCTTGATTTCAACTTACTCATATCTTTACCCATGCTCTGCTGATACTTGAGTCATAGTTTTGGGTTTCTGTTTCATGTTCTCGGATATTTCTGTTAACGGTGTATCAGGAAAGAAGGAGTTCTTGCTCCTCAGTGCAAAATTTGATGGTCCTACTAACTGAAATTATATCGCGATTTCTACTAATCTAAATTTTCAATCATGCTCTGCTGATACCTGAGTCAGAGTTTTGGGATTCTATTTCATTGTCTCGGATAGTCTGTTTTAGTTGCATCTAGAAACTAGTTTTATTTTAATATTAAATAACTCACGAGCTGGAACTCCTAGGAGTTCCAGCTCGTGAGTTATTTAATATTAAAATTCTTACTTGATCCCACTAACATAAATACTGAATGAAATCTCGATTCCTTGTAACATTAATTTTTCATAAGGTTCTGCTGATACTTTTGTGAGACTTCTGTTTTCATTTAGGTTTTTTTTTGTTACTGGGGTCTTGGTTTCTAATTATGGCCTGAAGGATCTACGAAAATCCACAAATTACGTCATTTGCGGCTGTTATATCAAAATTATTGTACTTTTCTAGTAACAGGTCATTAATTTTTTATTTTTTTTATTTATGTCGTCAGAACTACATATTTCGGAAAAGTATTAGGAACTGTAGAACTCATCACTGTGCGTCTAAATAAATTTTAAATTCTGGAAAAAATGTTTTGCTACGGAAGTTATCAGAGCATATTTTCATTTGACATTTTTTCAGGAAAAAACGGCAGAACAATTTTTTTAAAGTATAAGGGACAATAGTACTTAGCCACAAGCGCATATAACTCACAATTTTGTATGCTCTGCTGGGGAATTATCTGCTAACTTCACCCACATCAGGAGGAGCAGGTTAAACGAGGAGGATATGTAGATAGATAGAGAATACTTTTTATTGTACACCATAAAATATGTCACACGTGTGTGAGTGACACAATGGGCGGTATTATCGCTTAAAGCGATCTTTTAAAGTCTACCTTTGGATGGATTAAAGGGGAAGGAGAGACAATACTGCAGGTAGTCTGTGGTGTACCATTTACATATATAAAATAAATACATACATACATAAAATATGTTATACTTATCTATATAAATATAAACAATAGTAATCATGATCAAATGCAAAGTACAAAACAAAAATAAATTATGTTTAAGGAGAGAGATAGTGTTTTTTTTATCATAATTAAAAAAATGGACAAAGATTGAGCACACCTTATTGACATGCGCAAGGCATTCCTCAAGTCTCAAGTTTTTCGATGACCTCAGATATCTATTATGTGTGTTCTATAAGATAAGAGGAGTCGTGGGATTGAACAGAATACTGTAGACCAGAAACAAGATGTGAGAATTCCGGGGAAGGCGTATAGGAAATCACTTGAGCTTTGTACGAAATTCAAAAATGTGATCATATTTGCGCAAGCCAAATATAAATCTTATGCAAAAGTTTTGAAGTTGCTCAAGTTTATCTAGTTGTGGTTTAGTGAGATCGAGATAACTGACAGCAGCGTAGTCAAGGATGGGAAGTTAAAGAGATTTTGCAAGCGCAGTTTTAGTGGCAGTTGGAAGAAAGTTCCGCAATCGTCTCAGGGACTTGGCAGATGCAAAAAAAAAAATTGCGATTAACGTCCTGCAGCTGGGGACCCTAAGAAAGATGTTTGTCGATCAAAACCCCAAGGTTCTTGACTTTCTCGCTTACCGGAAATTTAACGGAACTGACGTTCCGTTGAATTTAACCTGGGGAAGCTGCGACTAGTTGTATCTTGAAGGGCATCCTTGAGCTACTAACAACAATGACCTGAGTCTTCGGCGGGTTAACTCTCGCAAATTGAAACTATATCCTTGTTGATTATATCAATTGCATCAGTCAGATCTGAATATGCAGCTTGTTTGTAAATTTTCAAATCATCTGCATAAATGTGGTGGGAAGAAATAAGTTTTTTGGAAATATAATTTATAACAATAAATTGCTAAGAGTAAAGTAGATAAAACGCCACCCTGAGGTACACCCGCAGAAGTATAGCACAAGGAAGATCAAGACTCGTTTATGCATACGCTGCCGGTGCCCATACAGGTAACTACGAAACCAGTCAATCGCCTTTGGAGATATGTTAAGCGAGCGAAGCACGCCAAATAGGATATCATAATCTACAGTATTGAATGCATTACTAAAATCCAGTAAGCAAAGACGATCAGATTTCCTCCTTCCATGCCTAACCGTATGTCATCGGTGACGTCCATTAAGGCTGTAGCGGCGCTGTGACCAAGACGAAAACCGGATTGGAAAGGATTCAGCTGATTATTTCCGATTAGTTCAAAGAAATTAGATTAGTAATAAAATTAGATTAGTTCAAAGAAATGCACTAAGCTAATTGTGGACAGGGCGTTCTAGGACTTTGGAAAGGAAAGACAAGATGGAGATAGGACGGTACTCTGAAAAGGAAGTAAGATTCGATTTTTTGGGTAATGGGTTGATTTTGGAAAGACACCATAGGATATAGAGTAGTTTAGGATATAGCATAGAATAGGAAAGATTTCGTCGAGACAATCCCATCATCATCAATCCGACTTACACAATCACTACCAACTGCGTTAGACGTGATTGAAACTACACTCTTCTTAACATTAAACTCATAAAATTGACAAAAAATAAATGGGGTGATTACGGATCACCCCATTTATTTTTAGTCAATTTTTTTCACTTTAATTGATTGACCGTTCTCATCATCATCATAATTTCAGCTGATAGATGTCCACTGCTGGATATAGGCCTCCCACAAGCACCGCCATTTTGACTCGTTCTGTGCTTCTAGCATCCAGTGGATTCCTGCGGCCTTCACAAAGTCATCGATCCACCTTGTGGGAAGCCTTCCAACGCTAGGTCTTCCGGTATGTGGTCGCCACTCCCGGTTGCCCGTTCTGCTTTGTGTGAATCAACTAATCGGTAACGCACACATTTTAGTTTATTAGTTTTGAGCCCGTGTATTTTTTCAGAGAACTTAAACGTTCCATTTTGTCTTAAACTAGTGTATTTCTGCAATCTTTGGTTACGCAAAAAAAAAAACACTCAAATGGGGTGTTAATACGAAATTCAAGCGGATGCAGTCACTGGCGAAGTGATACTAAAAAAATATTGTATTTTATTAGAATTCGTCTTTATTATTAAATTATCTTTTATCGATAATCCGCGGCAATGCAGGATAATGCAAACGGAACTGCAAGATAATGATGATGGATTTTAAAGCGTATTTTATTTTTATCTTTAATGTATAATGATAACTAACTTTTTTCATATAAAAGACACAACTAAACTAGACATTGTCATAGTCTTTTTTGGACGGTGAAAATGCGAGTGATTGCTGTGTTAGCCCTTTTAGTCGCGGCTGCGGCAGGTTGGTACCCTTTAGAAAACTGTGTTTAGAAACTGAGCTGTTATTTTAATAGTAACACATATTTACACTGTACCTTCTTAGTTCCATGTCATTGTGTAACTTATCCCCTTAGGTACTAATAATCGCTTTGTAAAGTTTTGTCATGGAATATGTCGGTATAACCATACATTTGTATAGATAGGTATGACTGTCGGCTACTGTCACTTTTAATACTGAGATATATAATACTAGATGTAAAAAGATCCATCACAAAGCCGTCATCTACGCATTCTGAAAAATTTGTTACATTGTATGAATATAATTGCTGGGAAAGGACTTTTATTTTTTGTTGCGACAAATCCTGTTACGACGGTAGCGCGCAATGTAACTCATGCGAAACATCGTGTTTTCTATAACAAAAGGCTTAGTCAAACAATGATTATTAGCACTCTCCAGACCGCAGCCAACAAGCTTGGCGCATGGTTTAAAAAGTGGAGAATAGAAGTAAATCCCGACAAAAGTCAAGCGGTTCTCTTTTCTAAGCCGTGCCAAACCCCCCACTCCGACCGATCACCATGTTTGCCAAGCCAATCCCTTAGGAGAAGCGCGCCAAATACTTAGGTGTGACTCTCGACCATCATTTCTCGTTATCAGAGCATATAAAGCTGGTGCGTTCGTGCGCCTCTTTCGCTGTCTTTAGGTTCCATTCCGTCCTCAATGCAAAAAGCAAGTTGTCACTCAAGTGCAAATTGCGCATCAACACCGCGTGTATCCGCCCAATCATGACTTATGCGAGTCCAGTCTTTGCACACGCAAATCCCCGTCACATCCATAGGATGCAGACCGAATCACGGGAGCCCCCTGGTTCGTTCGGAACACCAACTTCCACGTAGACCTCAAAATTCCCGCTATCTGCCAATTCATGAAGCGCATTTCAAAGCGCTTCTTCGACTCCGCAGCTACTCACCGCAACATTCTAGTTGTTTAGGCCACAAATTATACCCCCTCTCGCATCAGTAAGACCCACCGTCCACGGCATGCACTGACCGACCCAGACGACCCCACAACCCTCCTCCAGGAGAGCAGTAGAGCCACCAGTACAGCTCGCAAAATCAAAACCCTGAACTGATCCAGCCACCACCTGTCCCTTGCTGTCCTCCCTCCGACTCTGCCCTGAACCAAGGTTCGTACCCCACAGGGCCCCTTAGTCGTTTAGTTTATAAGTTTTATGCCCTGGCTGGAGGCATTAAGTTTTTAGGAGTTTAAGGCAACCACAGGAAAGTCCGGTTAAGGAGTCACGATCTTCAAAGGTCTCTGAGATGACTCCAAGGTCCAAGATTTCTTGAATTATTGATTGATTTGTTGACCATGTATTAATTTCACTGTATTTTGATATTTTTACATTTATAATAACTATATTTGACATGTAAAATAATTTTAAACTTAATGCCAACACATAATTATTGTATGCCTACGAGTATTAGGCAGGACATATTGGAACTGATTTTTTTTTGTTAAGACCTGTAACAAACATATACCCACAATAACGATATTTTGAATTTTGAATTTGAAACAAGTAACTCTGGGCATCGTTAAGCGTCATTTACACCCGTTTCAGAGTCTATTACAAATAAATAAATTTGAGGTGTTTGTTTGTAATGTCAAAATAAAAGCTTTATATTAAATGCATATGAAATGATATACGGTACTTATAACAAAAAAACAATTTTAACATTTTTTCTGTCAGTCAGTGATATAAGGAGTAACGTACTTTTATTTTAGAATAATCCACGCGGGCGAAACCGCGAGCAGCAGCTAGTATTAAATAAAAATTATTTTCTTGTAGCGGTCCCAGCTAATCCCCAGAGGATAGTGGGTGGTTCAGTCACAACAATTGACCAGTACCCCACCATCGCCTCTCTCCTGTACACATGGAACTTGGCCGCATACTGGCAGGCGTGCGGTGGTACCATCCTCAACAATAGATCTATCCTCACGGCTGCTCATTGCACCATGTAAGTATATTGCTGTATACACTACTATATAGCTGTGTTTGTGGCTTTGGTCACGTGACTGTGTATTTTATTGGCATTGTATAAGTTAATGGGAACCTGAAGTCATAGTTCATTTGTAAGGAAATTCATCTCTACAGAATTAGTTGAATTTTTTTATTTTAACTAAAACTTGTTAGTACCTCTTTGGTTTAAGTTGACCAACGAGAGAAAATACTTGTAATGATTTATAATCGCTCCTGGGTACCGATGGTTAAAATCGTTACCATCTAAGAAAACTACTAATTTCTTTCACTTCTTTGAAAACTTTATCAGCCGACTGAAGAACAAAATTGAGAACATGCAAAAATACGCATGATTGGAAAATACTGCAATAGCTTTCATTTGAGGTCATTAAGTAATTATAGGAATGTGTATATGAAAATTGACAGTGACAGCAGAAAATTACAAGATTCCAAGACTTTTTGAGTTCGTACATAAGGAATTTTTTAGGAGATGCCCAACGACTGGATTTTAGGTGCTCCGTTGGAAAAATGATTGCCTCCTACCTAGAACTAAAATATATCTGGCGATAGGCGGATGTACTATGATATATATATATCTTTCTGCAATTCAGGGTCAAATTAAATTAACTAGCGAAACTCCACAGGACGTGATGGGTATCGACATCTAAACTATTTATTTGTGGTTTTTGAGGACGGGATATTAATTCAGATTTTTTACAGTTGTGTAGGCGTGAATTTATTAAGGTGTGGTGCCAAAATTGTGGTCTCAAAATGAGACCATTTTCTTTTGCTTTCCCTCCGATATATTTTTAAATTACGCTCTTGGTGGTTTGCCATACCACTAAAAGCGTAATTTCAAAATTGTTTGTGTTTAAGCGCACATTGCATCATCCTGTTTTATATCTAGCCTTTTTTCAACAATCGCCAATCTTTGCCTGTAGATATAGGTACAACTTGTTCCACACCTTGTAGAAATTACAATTTTTATTATGTGTATAATTATTACTTGTATATAGATGTATAGGTAGACAATATTCTAATGTATTTCTGGTGGTGATGATTGTGTGGTACTACAAGGTGGGCCAAAAGAAATCACCCTATTGGAAGATGCTCTCATTTTTGCAAATGGCCGCCAATGTCAAATCTGTTTTGACATTTATGGACTAGACAGATGCAGAATACAAGTGAACAAGCCATGGAGCGATACACTCCCCACGAACGCGAAATAATCGTGTGTATTTTTTGCGTAACAATTCGTCTGTGGCCGATTCCCCGGCCGTCCGACACCGGCTGCGCAAACTCTACGCCGTTTGGCCACCAAACTTGAAGATTATGGGACCACACGAGACGTTGCCAAGAGTGGCCGGCCCCGGAGCGCCCGTTCTGCCGAGAATATCGCCGCTGTTGCCGAGGATGTCGAGCTGTCGCCGGAAACATCGACCAGACGCCGTGCCACGCAATTAGCCATCAGCCGGACGTCCCTAAGGCGAATTTTGGTCAAAGACCAGCGCATGTTCCCGTACAAAGTCCAGTCCGTGCATCAGCTGCTGCCTGCCGACCGCCAAACGCGCGTTACCTACGCCCAAGCAATCCTCAATCTCGAAGAAGAAGTGGACGATTTTTCGACCAAAATCATAATGAGCGATGAGGCTCATTTCCACCTCAGCGGGTACGTGAACCAGCGGTTTTTTGATGTCCCGTGTTTACGTGAATAAGCCCGAGACTCTGGAAGACCTCAAGGACAACATTCGACATGAGTGCGAGAATCTGTCGCCAAAAGTTCTCGCCGAAGTGATGAAAAATGCCATAAAACGAGCCCGTATGGCAATCAATTGTGACGGCGCCCATTTGGCCGATATAATCTTCTCGACTTGACCAATCAAATTCTAAAGGTTCAAATAAACATAATCAAAAAACGGAATCGAAGTTCTTCATTTAGAAAAAAAAAGAGAGCCAAACAACATCGGATGACTTCTTTTGGCCCACCTTGTAGTAATGGTTGGATCGATGATATGATAGCTTCATTTGCCCTCACGATCAGCATAGCTGCCAAAGTGCAACCTGTTGCAAAACTCAGACATTATGAGCTTTAATTTTGAGAATAATTGTGACTACATTTTAATTTTTTTACAGTGGGGATGCAGCTAACAGATGGCGCGTTCGTGTAGGTTCGACGTGGGCCAACAGCGGCGGTGTTGTTCACAACTCAGCAACTATCATCAACCATCCCAGCTACAACGCCCGCACTTTTGACAATGACGTTTCTGTCATACGAACTGCTACTACCATTGTACACAACAACCAAGCCAGGCCCGCTTCCATTGCTGGTGCCAATTATAATTTGGGCGACAACCAGGTCGTCTGGGCTGCAGGATGGGGCACAACTTCTGTAAGTTTATTTATCATTTCATTAGTTTTCAACAAAATATGTTCTCTTGTCCTGATATTTTAATGATTATTGTTTCCAATTTACAGCAGGGTGGTCCTGCTTCTGAGCAGCTTCGCCACGTTCAGATCTGGACTGTGAACCAAAACACATGTAATACTCGCTATGGTGGTGCTATCACTGCCAACATGTTGTGTTCCGGCTGGCTCGACGTCGGTGGTCGCGACCAGTGCCAGGGTGACTCCGGCGGTCCTCTCTACCACAACGGTATCGTCGTTGGTGTCTGCTCATGGGGCAATGGCTGTGCCCAAGCTTTCTTCCCTGGTGTTAATGCTCGTGTTTCCCGTTTTACCGCTTGGATCCAAGCCAACGCATAAGTAGTGATTTTATGAAATAAACATTTACAATTTTCAAGCTTTAGTTTCCTTAAGCACCAATGCATATATTTGAGTCTGAATTAAATCATGCAGCATAATTATACGAGTAAGCTACTACTGGTCTTGTCACGAGAGTGAGACGTTTGTTTCGAAATCCAAGTGAACACTAACACCTGGTTTCTGAATTGAGAACTGGAAGTAAAGAACTTAATAGAAAAAGAAGAAATAGAAAAGTATGGAAGAAGAACACATGCTGCGCCGACACCAAATAAACTTAGATAAAAGCAAGAGAAGGGAATGATGAAGTTGAGAACTTGTTAAACTCTACTTTAGCACTACTTAAGGTGATTTCTTCAATGTAGGCTGCGATATTCAAAATTGATTACGTTTTTTGCAAATAAATTTTGAATTTCGCGGACTTTTTATCCTTTAGGGTCAGCGCCGACCGACGGCGTAGCGGCGAAGTGAGTTATACAACTAAAAGTGGTTTTTTCAATTTTTGCATACGTGAAAGTAAATACGGTAATTATAACAAAAAATCTATTTATATAATTTGTTCTGACTGTCTGTCTGTCTGTTTGTTTTGGCTAATCTCCGAAACAGCTGGACCGATTTTGACGGGACTTCGGCTTAGAAGTGACTTAGGCTACTTTTATTTTAGAAACGGCTAGTTACATAATAAAAACACAAGCGACACGAACTGTCGTCGAGCGGCGTGCAAACCAGCGTGGTAATTGTGTAACAATCTCACGATGGCAATGCCTTTCATTTTGACAATTCAATAACGTTCATTGCGTTATTTACGTTGTTGAAAAGACGATTTTTCCAAACGTAATAAGCAGTGGATTAGGCATTTCCTCAATAATCCCTCAGATTTCGAAAGAAAGTGCGCTACGCAATAATGCTATTCTGCGGCGCCCGTATGTTGGTCTGCGCTGACCCTTAGTAATGCTAGAGTTTTGACAATTACTCAACTTCAAATTCTCAAGTTAGAAACCGGGTGTTAGAATAATTTCATTTTATATGGAAGTAATAAAGTCACTCGAGTGGCCATGACAGAATGCCCCGTTTTGGCAATAAAAATTAAACTGCGGCTGCTTTATAAAAATGAAAAATTAGTTTTATTCATGTTAACTATTTTGCTGAAATATTCTTATTTTGAGGAAAATTGGACGTACGGTCAGCTGCAGAGAAATCTCACCCCCTAGCAATGAATAAATAAATTGCTAGGGGGTGAGATTTCTCTGCAGCTGACTGTACTTATGCAAACCGGAACCCATAAATAAGTAGATCAAAATTGAGTTAAGTATACAGAATCATTTTAAAATGCACTTCCTATCGGCCCTATAAAGATCAGAGTTGTCTGATGATTCTTTACTATCAAAACATTTGACAAGGATACCAACTCATATAATAGCAGTTGTCGATAGTTTGAGGCGTGAAAGTCCTTCTTACACTTAAGACTGCACCGAGCGTACAGTGGCGCCCTCATCGTTATTTCGGTGATTTCTTTTATTTTAGAATGAAAATGCAGAAAATAAGCTCGTCAAGTTGTGCTTCACAAGACTGTACGTTATTATTACTACAAACAGTAGTTTTAAATTGTTATATTTTATTGTAATCATTAAAACGGAAAATAGTGGCCACTAAGCTCCGTTTTAATGATTACAATTAATAAAACATAACAATTTAAAACTACTGTTTGTAGTAATAATAACGTATAGTCTTGTGAAGCACAACTTGAAGAGCTTATTTTCTGCATTTTCATTCTAAAATAAATCACCGAAATAACGATGAGGGCGCCACTGTGCCCTCGGTAGCCTCTTAAAGATAAACCTCAAGCTTTAATGAAAATATTATAGTTCTATGTTTACCTATGTAAGTTTTATTTAGTAGTTTTAAGTTCATTAAGAGCTTCTTTTTAAGAAGATCGTTACCTATATTTTATTTTGTACTGTTTAGTTATATTTTATTCTTGGATCGTAGTTTACATCACTTTGAAGCTGAAAACTGTGTGCAATATTATATTTTACCTGCTTAAGATATGCTTACAATTTTAACACTATATTGTACTACTTTTCGACAAACTACAATTGGCAACAACTTTGTTTATTATTTTTTTATCTCGAATTCCATTTTTAGGTATATTCATAAAATAAAACGATTATTCGTGTAGGTATTCTCTTGGTAGAATTTACACTAAATTCCATACAAATGCTTATGATATAATATAACTAACACAGTCTACAGTAGTCCCGGTCTGTAAGTCGCCGCTGGCTTGACATTACCTGTAACAATAAGAAAATAATATTTAGGTGGATAATTATCTGTCTCAACGCTGCTGGTCTGGACATTCCAAGAGCCATGGCATTGAGCCTGTTTACTGATTAAGAAATTTAGAACACGTAAAGCTTTTTTAATTTTTAATTAATGTTCAATAAGTAGATCGCAGAGCTTAAAATAATACACCGTGGAATTTAAGTCGTCTTACAAAGACAGCCCACTTTATGTATCCAATGACTACTAATCATTCAAGTAAAAAAATTTTTTTTTAAACAATTGAATTTTGTATAATTTTTTAATTTTGATTAATTATGACGCATGACATAGTTTAAAACACCCTGTTACGAGTGCAGTCCGAGCCTTGTGTTACAAGGGCACCGCGGAATGGAGCGGCGACATCTTTATCAGAGTTCATTCAGCCTAACGCAAAAATGTGTTTCTTACTATTGCAACTTAAACTTAATCTAAATCAATTCTGCGGCGCCCTTGTATCACAAGGCTCGGACTGCACTCGTAACAGGGTGTTTTAAACTATGTCATGCGTCATAATTAATCAAAATAAAAAAAAATAAAAAAAGTTCAAAAAAAATAAAAAATAAATTTACAAGAATGATTATTCGTCATTGGATACATGAAGTGGGCTGTCTTTGTAAAACGATTACAATGCCACGGTGTATACTAAGAACCACAGAAGCCTTTGATGGCTTATACATGGCTAGTGAGTTCGAAACAAAAATATATCTAATACCTATAGAGTACCTATATTAGATATATTTTTACTACAAAAAAACTTAGACGGTAAGTTTGTAAGTTTTACATTCAAAGAATATTGTAAGTCTTTATTCTTCATATAATATGTTAATAGCACAAATAAAGATGGTAGTAAGTATATCAAACTAAAGTACATACTCATAGTTTGTAATTTGCAGAAAATGCTTTTTTAATAAACATTTTGCTTTTTTAGAGTTACAGAGGTATTTATTTTGTATGTCCGTAGGAAGTTAAAGTCTTTATTTATTTAGACAAAAATATTTATTTTTGCTCTGTTGAAGACAAGAACTCCTTTTTTTCTCCCAAGGAAAAGTAAACAATCATTTTATTCCATTGACAGCATTCCACGGTACGACACTAGGCCATCTCCCAGATGAGCCATTTATGCACCTAATCGCCCTTATTTGTTCTGTTAAAGTTAACAGAACAAATAAGGGCGATTATCGTAAAACTTTCCCTCACCAAGTCAGCGAGTCTTAATCACTGCTTTGATGGTATAAGTGGTATTTACGTGATGAATATTTAACTTGTTTCAGTCCAACTTTCCATTTGTTGTGGCTTGCTTGACGAATGCCAATGTCAGAGGCGGAGACACCCGAACGGCGCGGCGAAAATAACCGACAACCTGGATCGATTTTTCTAGTTGAACTTACCGCGGTTCATGATTGTATGCTAGCGTTTTATTTGTGGTAGGTACTAGTTTAAGGCTATTATAAGTACAAGTTCAGACCTCTATTTCGATGACAATGCCAGAGTCTATAGTCGATGTTCGATAGTAAACATTACAATAAAGCCTGATTTGTTTATTTTTAGGGTTCCGTAGTAAACAAGGAATCCTTATAGTTTTACCATGTCCGTCCGTCTGTACGCGGCTTAGCTCAGAGACTTCTAGTACTAGAAAGATGTAATTTAGTATGGGTATACATATTAATCAGGCCGACAAAGTGGTAAAATAAAATATAGAAAAAAAAATTTTTTCAGGGTGCCTCCTCTACATGTAAAGTGGGGATGATATTTATTTTCTCGTCTATTCCATGGTGTGGGTTATCGTTGGATTGGCCGTTCAATAATATTATGGGTTTTTGAAAACCATTTTTCAATTTAGGGATCCGTTTGCTTAATATTAAGCTTTAAAGTGCTAATTTTTCTTAGAGTCAAGTGTCCCCTTACTGCCAGCTAAATGATTGTATTTATGTATGTGAAAAAATTCACAGCAGTTGTATATATAACAAAGTTAGGTACGGCCTGAGTGAAAAGGCGTGCAGGCGTGCGTCGGGGCGTTTTGCGTCACGTGCAATCGGCAAAAGATTGTTCGGCGCGCCGCTCGCCGCCACTCAGGACACTCGCGAGGAATTGTATGTGTTTAACATGAACGCCGTACGCGCCGCCCCGCCGGACGCTCGAGTCGAGCGTGCACTCAGTTCGTACCCTCAAAAGGAAAACTATCACAACTAAGTAGGCTTTACAAGTTACCGAGTAATAGTCGACCAACTTTTGCAGTTGAAAAACATGTTCTCCCATACATTCTGTATGCCAAACCGGGCGCAAATCCAGAGTCCGGGTTGCTACTGAGAAATACCTGAGGGAAAAACCTTACACTTTTCCCGACCTGGTAATCAAACCTAGGACCTCAACAGTAGCGCTTGCGACCAAAAGACCAACGAGGCAGTCAAAAACGATTTTAATCGAATACATTGCACAATATTAAGAATTGCGCGATATTTTTGACCGTTAAGGGTTAATATTGAAGATTGCATAATATATCATATTCATTTCATATTCATTTATTCACATTTAAATAGAGTAATTACAATCGGTGGTAATAATTAAACAAACGTTTGAGCGAGTTTAATTTTTATTGCAGCATATTTTAAATACACCGTATAAGATAAGTATTGCGCAGGTCTTGCTCACGCGAAACCATTGAAGCTTATGGGACGTCAATGTTATTGTGTGAAGATAATGGATGGTTTGAGTGCAAGGGCATATTGCGCAATATATCTAAATGTTGAGCAAACTTATTGTAAAGGTAGGCTTATGGTACTTTGGGCACGCCACAATTGTGGCGATAAGTCTTTGAGGAGTGGCTAGAGAGGCGCCACGGTGTCCTCACCTTCCGCCTGACACAGGTCCTCACCGGACACGGTTGTTTTGGGAGGTTCCTGTTTCGGATAAAGCGGGAGAAACGTCTGGGTGTTACAACTGTGTTTATTGCCCGTTTAGTGTAATAAAAATACAATAAAATATTCCGGGTCATGTTGTATAGCGAAAGTAAGTACTAAGGAAGGATTTTTGAAAAATTAAAAATATTTGAGTAGGGGATAAAACTTTCGTTCGTCATTTTTGCCAATGAAAAATCCCATCGGAAGCAAACCTTGTATATTCCTATAAAACTGTAATGAACGTCAACTTATTATGAGAGTCGGAACAACAACTTACTACCCAGCAACGAGTTAATTTTAAAGTTTACTAATTAAGTTTGAAATTACTAGTACATTAAGTGATTTTGAGAAAAAAAAAAAAAAAAGTACAAATATAGTTAGATTATGGATCGGAATGCTGGGCCGTAAAGAAGACGAATGAGCAAAGATTTCATGTAGTGGAGGTGAAAATGTTGAGATGGATGTGTGGTGGAGCGACAGGACCAGATAAAGTAAGTTTGATATATATGAGGAAGTTTGAAAGTGGCGATGAAATGCATGTAAAAGATTGATGAATATTAATGTAAATGGATGGAGAGGGACAGGAAGACCAAAGAAAAGATGTATGGATTGTGTGAGGGATGATATGAAAGAAAAACCGGCCAAGTGCGAGTAGGACTCGCGCACGAAGGGTTCCGTACCATTATCTATAATAAGTTTGTACGCACAGTATCGAGAGATTTACCATGTTATTTTAAGACCATAGACTTCTTATAGATTTTCCTGTAATCTATAAGTATAGAACACAAAAAAAAAAATTGAATTATGTCATGTTTGTCTGTTTTATAATATTCATGAAATTTTTATCGTTTGTGCTCTTGTGTTGTGCTATGTCTTTTGAGTGCACTGAATAAATGTTTTATCTATCTATCTATCTAAGAATTTTCTGTATTTTTTTCAGATTGTTAGGCTCAGTAGTTTCGGAGATAAGGGGGGAATGGTAAATTTTTGTCTATTTTCACTTATAAGTTGAAAACAATTTATTACAAAATTATAAAAAAAAAAACGGAGACTGAACTCTCACGCAAAACCCTTTCATTTGTTATATCACACGGTACCTACAGTTTGCAAAACTTTTTTTTTTAATTTTCTTTTTTGCCCCTCAAAACGGATCCCGATATTCTATTATTCATTTATTTACGGTTCACATCCGTGTTTGGGTTACTCAAATTGATATGTATACCAAATTTCAACTTAATCGTTCCATTACATTCGGAGCAAATTGGCTGTGACATACGGACAGACAGACAGACACACGAGTGATCCTATAAGGGTTCCGTTTTTCCTTTTGAGGTACGGAACCCTAAAACAGGAGTGAATGATATAATGACGCCTGACAGGGAAGAATGGAAGAACAAAAGGTGTTTCACTGACCCCAAGTAACACGGGATAAGGGCAGAAAGATGATTATGACCTCCATATTTATAGATAATCTGCACATGTATATAATAGATAGTTAATTGTGTCTCATTAAGTCATTAGTAAAGACTTGAAAGTACCTAATGCTTATCATATAATGCAGGTACTAAGGTTCTATTTCAAGAACACAATATAAAGACTTTATCGACCTTCGTCGTGCTCACCAGCCTTCGATCGCCGTAATAAAGACCATGACACATTGCCACGGTCAATTTACGTCGATAAACCATCAATTACTGAACACATGCCTGTTGTAAAAGTCAGTTAATTTGTTTACTATACTATTATATAGCCAAGGACTGATTACTGTTGGAAATGTTCATATATCGACCTTGTGTGAATTGTTTTTGGCCGAAGTCATCATAAGAGTTGTTTAAAACAAAGGGGCAATGAAATATTGGGAAATAAGTCCCGTGGATGGTCAAAAAACATTGAAGGTATCAGTGGGTACCTAAATAATGATGGATATGCACTTTTTTTATAAACCACGGGCCTAAAAATACCAAAATAAGTGCATCTTATCATCATTCTACCCTTAGGGGTTTTTATAATATAAGAAAAATATGTATATACAGTAATACTTTTTGCATGAATGACAAGAAGGAAAAACATAATCAAAAGTGAAATGTACAAAAAAATAATAATTAAAAAAAATGATTTTAAAAATCAAAAACCCGACTGCAAAATAGACAATTTAAAAGTAATGCACTAATAAGACCGAAACAAGATTGAGATAAACTATAAGCGAAGTAAACTCTACTTTGGTTTATCAGATTATATTATGAGCTGAAAGCCGACCTGAACTGAAGGAGGAACAAACAGACGCGACACAAAGGAACCACGTGTGCGCGACGAGCGGTCCCTTTGTATCGCGTCGCGTGTCGCGCCTGTTTGTAGGAACCTTCAGTTAAATACTCACTTTAAGTATAGCAAGCGGAACCCATTCATTTTTTTTTCGGTTTATAATTTGCAATTTGGTCCCGCCTGCAACTAAACTTGTCACTTGGGTTTTTAAGGCGAATATGACGATACCTTAACTGACGAAATCCATTTAGCCGTCATTTTGAATTGGGTGAAATAGGTTAGGTTAGGTTAGAACGGTGACCAACCGCGCATGAGCCGAGCAAGCGAAGCGAGCAGTGCCCTGGCAGCGGCCGGCGAACGCTAAGCTGGTGCAAAAATATTACGTCAGCAAATATTGTATTATTTTTACGGAATTTTCAGTATTTTTATTCTGTCGTTTCTTTATTTTATTCGCTTATAAGTAAGTTGTCGGAAAGTTAGTATTTAAAGCAGTAACTTTCATATTTTAAGTATGGTCATATTTAAAAAAAAAATATATTACTACCCGTTTAAAAGATAAGAGTCTACTATTGCCTATTGAGGTAAATATTTTTTTTACATTTTTTTGTTTTTATACAGTGCAAAGTGCTATGTTTTTTGAGAAATAAAAACTTTATTATTATATATTATTATTATAGTGTGTACTTCAATATTGTCAGGTACAAACCTACGCTATGATTCACGTTTGCTTCAATAGAAAATCAATTAATTTAAATTATCTTCGGTCATAATAAACATCCTGTCATTTGAAATTAAAACTAATTAACTAATCAATACCTATTTTTAGTTTGATAAATAGCGCTTATTAGGATAATTAATTGATGGATCGGTTTAATCACAGATCCATGTCTTAATACATATCAGATTAGTGGAACCACGTATTGTGACTTATTAGGATCGCTCTTTGAAACGTTATGCTTTATGAGCTTATGTTCTATCAAAGATTTTGTACCTACTTTATCAGGTTGAATATACTAGTCACTAGAATTTTCTTACGTGAATTGATTCGTTCCCTAGATCAAACAAAGCGTCATTAGCTTATTTTAGTAGCAATTTCTTACTACCAGCCCGAAGTCGGATTTGTGCCCGTTTGATGCCTCTATTATTACATAGGATTTCAATATAACAAGCTTAATCTATTTTTTTATTTGGTACACAGCAACACATTAATATATAACAAGTCAAATAAAAGTTCTGGTATGTTCACTGAAAAAAATGTTTACTTGTACATAACCAAACTTTCGTCAACATGTAACACAAAAAAGTGACCACATAACTTTATGCAACATGTAACCAAAACCTGTGCTGGCTGTTGAGTATCACTTTTATTAAATCAAGTTAACTTTTATAAAGTCTTGGCAAACTTTGATTATTCCTGAAATAGCCGAAGTTGTCAGGCTAAATATTTTTTCAGTGTTGTATGAGATATATGCAGCATTCACAATAAATATCACAACGTAATTTTTTTAATAATTGTCTTCAAAAATACAAAACAAAAAAAACAAAAAAATTGTATACAATTTGAATACAAAATAAAATAGATATTTGCAATCGACTTAATAAAATTACGATAACGAAAAAATCTAGGTGTACTTCTGCCTACTCTTTCGGGTAAACAAGCTTGAAGTTGTTGTTTTTGTTTGAGACTACAAAAGTCTCAAACAAATTCTTAACAAGAACGATCGAAAACAAATAGGAAACAGTGATATTTGAAACGGTACCATTAAGTTGAGGAGTTCGTTCAACAATCGGGACCGAGCTACGGTACGCTACAAGTTCGCTGCTGCAATTACTTTGCTCTCGTTAAGGGGGAAGCGCTAAGGTAGCCCGCGAAATTCAATTTTCCAGGTCTCATTGTCCAAGTGTATGTTGATTAAAGTATGTTTTTTTTTTTAATGGCATCTCAGAGTTAAACCACGAGGGGTTGCGACTCTTTAACCGGGCTATCCTGTGGTGTCTTAAGCTCCTAATAGAAATTTAAGGCCTCCAGCCAGGGCATACTTATAAGCTATCCGACTGCGCGCTAAGGGCACCCCCTCTGGGGTACGAACCTCGGCTTAGGGCAGAGTCGAGGGGAGGATGGCAAGGGACCGTCGGGGGCTGGATAAAATCAGGGTTTTGATTATTATCAGGAGGATTTAAAGCTACATGCTGCTCAGCTAAAGCGCGTGCTGGCGCTTCATTTGAAAGCAAGGGTCGGGGAGGACTATTTGCTAGTAGACCTATGACTCTCCTGGAGGAGAGTGATAGGGTCGTTTGGGTCGGTCAGTGAAAAAGTATGATTCGCGACCGTAACAAATATATATTTACACAATTATAATCATTAGAATCAGTAATTAGTATAAGCCTAAAAGTCATAATTTCATGAAATAGTAATTCAATAATATTATAAGAACGTAGAGAGTAGTATTGATGATTTTTATGATTTTAACTCTATAAATAAATATTTTATACGGCCGCGAATCATATTTAGATCAACATACAAATTGCACAAAACGTAAGAAATTTCGAATTTCGCGGGCTGCCCTGACGCTTTCACCTTAAGGCCATAGTTTCATGGTGACGGTACAAGCCATGTGCTGGTGTGTTTCTACTAGAAATAGCTACGCCCTGCGGTTTTACCCTCGTAAGTTTCGATTCCGTGGTATAGAGGCAAATGCTACTTTGGGTTACATTATTGCAATTTTCTTAAGGATGTCAATTTTTTTTGAAAATATATTATAGTTTATGTTACTTTCTGATAAATAGCTTTCTATTGGTCAAAAACTAGTTAAAATCGGTCCAGTCGTTTCGGAGCTTATTCGATACAAACAAACAAAACAATATTTTTTCTTTATAATATTAGTATAGATAGAAGCGATATGAGTATTAACATGAAGAAAACGGAATATCATAATCATCAGAATTTGCTCAGGTGCAGTGTTGGCTCAGTGGTATCGGCCCCGAATTACAAGTTGTAGCTCGAGAGGTCGAACCCAAGTAGGTGCTTTACTTTGCGAACAGCATTTGTCGTGTTTCGGCAGTTAGAGATAACATAGCCTCTGTGGTTGAGGATTCCGGGTGAAGCTCGCTTCCTTCTTCGGCCTTATGATGATAAGGCCTAATGGTAAGTGATGACTTACCATCAGGTGAGATGACACAACTTTTTTATACAAATATCCTAGACGAAAAGTAGCATACGTCCTTCTCCATGTCTCAGGCTACTTATCTGTCAAATCTCAAAACAATCGGTTCCTTGATCTAGGCGTGAAAAGCTAACAAAAAACAGACAGGCAGAGTTACTTTCACATTTATGATATTAGTACGGATTTCAACCTGAAGTACAAATATGGTTCAGCAAACGATAAGACATTTAACATCGTGACCTGCATTGCATTCACTTTAGAGGACTTTAAGGCATAATGTCCACATCCTCTCTAAGTTCTGGGTAGACACAATTTAGATTGCCATCGCCAATCGCAGAAGAAGATGATAATCACTAATCAGCTAATAATGTTTCTGCAGTAACTGCTCCTGTATTGCATTCCCTTTGGAGGGACTTACGGGACAATGTCCACATCCACTCTAAGTTCTGTGTAAACACAATTTAGATTACCATCGCCACTCGTAGAAGAAGATGATAATCACTAATCACCTTATGTTTCTGCAGTAACTGCTCCTGCATTGCATTCCCTTTGGAGGGACTTACGGGACAATGTCCACATCCACTCTAAGTTCTGGTTAGACACAATTAAGATTGCCATCGATACTCGCAGAAGATCATAATCACTATACAGCTATGTTTCTGCAGTAACTGTTGTCCTCCTCTTTGTGTGAGGGACAGTCCTGTCCCAGTACTGATTATGCGCTTTTTTTATTTTTTATTCTACTATGAGTTTGCTCTTGACTTTAGTCTAGGTCTGGATGACAGAGACAAAGTCTACGATGGAGTGAGCTTACCCAGAAGAAGCCTGTTCACTCTCACTTTGAATAGATTAGGGTTGTATGCGTTCGGAAACATAGACGCAGGCAGAGAGTTCCACTCCTTTGCTGCGCGCATTATAAAAGACGTTTGCAAACGCTTAGTGCGAGTTGGTGGAATATTAACTAGGTAGGGGTGGTAACTTGCAGTGCGTCTAGATGTCCGATGGTGGAAGGGGGCTTTTATAATTTCTAACGTGTCGAAATTACCACGTCCACTAAATTATAAATTGTATGGAAATACGTGAACGTTATAACGTTATGTATGATGGACGGAAATTAAAAAGTGTCTTCATATATTTCCATACATTTTACTTCCCTGTGTTATAATGGTGCCGTCGTCCACGATAATGCCACGTAAGAAATTATAAAAGCGCACATTGATGTGTATTGTTTTTGGATTCTAGGACACGCTTGCTCTACACGATAAAGTTTTCTTCACCATTTTTAGAGCAGTGTTGATTATTTTTGTATCTGCATGATAACTTATAATTTTTTTCTTATCACAATATTATAATTTTAACAGTTTTCCTTGATTAATAAGTATCTACAGAATTATTTCCATCAATGAATTAATCGTAGATGTCAGTCGGGGTTTATGTTGTTGAAATATTAGGTTAGATATTAATTTTTCATTAAGATTAAGATAACGATAAAATAAATGTAAAGAATGATGATTATGTCTGGATTAGTCACAGTTATACTAAATAAATATTTTGATACTATAATGCCTAAAAGGTAAAAAATTACATTAACGGTATCCGATATCGGATACCGTTAAGCGACATCCAAGAATATACAATAAATCAATAATGAACAGCCCTAATAATATAATAAATTATCTAACATTTCTATAATATGGATATTGTCCCCGGATAAAATGGCTTTATGTTTCTAACTAAAAGTTTGCCTTCAGCCCAACATAAAACGATTCATTCTTTGTATTGTCAGAGTGTGTAAAAACATTATTAAAGATCTATTTGTACGTTGTACAATTTACCAAGGGGAATTTATTTATTTGATACTTTAAGGTGCGTCTAGACCTGGCGAACGCGCCGCTCGCGAGCCGCTTGCGAACTGCGCGTGTGCATTTCATGTTCGTACGCAGCCCCTGCGCCGTCCGCGCGCCGCTCGCGCTCAAGCTTCTGTGTTAAGCTACACAATTACTGACAAATACGTGCACTAATTGGGCAGTTCCACTCAAAGGGCTTTGCCTGAAATGTATGGACGACTGGTGCCTTTTTTTTTGATGGCACACTAACCGCACCTTGTTAGATGTGTAGAGTACTTCCATTCAAACAATAGTTACTATGGCAGCTCAGCTCTAAAGTACATCTGTCTCGAGTTATGCATAATCTATGACGCGTATTTAATTAGGAAAACTGAAAATATGAGTTACTTTTAATGATCCTATACTATTTATTTCGTAGTATAAACTCTATTGGACTCAAAATGCATCATATTGACGTAAGTGGCATAGTGTGACATCAAGTTACACTTCACCGTAACGATGTCATGAGTATTTTATTAACAAAACTGAAAATATTTGTGCTTCTTATGCCCTATTATCTGGTCTATTTTATAGTTTGAGCACTGCACATCTATACTCCATTTGAAATAATATTAGACTTTTAAAAACATTTTTTTTACATTCCGTCCAACCGGAATTATGGTATTATTATATTTTATTATCTATTGCTGCTGACAGATTCAATGTACTCAGTGTCACCAATTACTTTGGTGACAGAACCCTAAAAAAACGAATACCATATCTATTGATTAGTCTATATACCGGCAGACATAAGCAGTGAAAAAATAAAAATAGATTTAGAAGTAAATTAAAAAAAATATTATTTTGTTATGTATGTTTAAGTAGTATTGTCTAGAGACTCACTGACCCCACAGTCAAACCATTGCAATGGTTTTGTGGGGCTAAGTTTATATGTTAGGTACTTACCATGTTATATTAAAATAAAATAAATAATAATAATAATTAAAAGCAAAAAAGTGGTTACAATACCAACTATTTACTGCAGCTGCCATTTGTCATACCAACGCAATAGAAGTCAAAATCGCTTGAACGGACTGTAAAAATGGTTTATCGAAATTTCTAATGTTATTTTAAATCGAGTATCATTCATCATCATTTCAGCCGAAAGACGTCCACTGCTGAAAATAGGCCTCCCCCAATTAGGGGGGATTTGCCATAATCGCCACGCTTGGCAGGCGGGTTGGCGATCGCAGTATGGTGTTAAAATGCATGGAGAACACTGCTGCCCATTCTCTATAAAGTCCCTTAGTCGCCTTTTACGACACCCATAGGAGGAAATGGGGTGATGTTATTCTTTACGTCCGGCATCACATGGTACAAATTAAATGGAGTATAAATTATCTGAAATCAACTGGAAGATATTACCGTGTGACTGGCTGTGTTTACGAGTAAACCTCTAATATAATTTTGTTGAGATGGCAAAAAGAAGGATTTTATTTTCACATAAGCCTCATGAGTAATCCCTGAGTCTCATGCATATTTTACCATTGGGTAAAGCTCGTGAATAGGATTACGAAAAACTAACCCTACAAACTAAGCTAATTATAGATCCCCCTTTTCCCGAACGATTGACATTTTGTTCATTTCCAACCGAAAAAAATAATAAAGAACTTTAATTAAAAACAAAATTTCATCCCCATTTTCACCCCCTTATGGGTTGAAATTCTAACAACACCGTTGCGTTAGCTTCCAACCATTAGCCTAGATAGTCAATTTAGTGATTTTTACTTTGAAAATTAAGAACTTTCCATACGCAACTTCATCCCCCTTTTTAACCTTTCAGGGGTGAAATTAACAAAAACGCTGAGACACGTATAAATGAATTTTCAATCTTCAGCCTAAACACAAAATTTTAAGATCCTAACTTCAAAACTGACGGACTTTCATATAAACTTCCATTCCCTATTTTACCCCTTTAGGGGTTGAATTTCCAAGAATCCTTCCTTTGTGGATGCCTACACTGTACAAGGATGTACGTGCAAAATTTCAAGTCTCTAGGTTTGGGCTGTGCGTTGATATATCAGTCAGTCAATCAGGACTTTGAATTTTATATGTATAGATGGCTCTAACAGGTCATTGTTCACATAAATAGTGCAACAGGTAGGGTTTGCTCGACCTTTTGATAGACGGCCTTTACCATCACCGCTTAAGAGCGTTGTCACCGGTCCACTAGCGCCACTCCTTTAAAAACATATTATCTAGTGACTGAGAAAGAATTATGAAAAACGGCTCAATCAACTATATCGGTAAGTGTGTCTAGAATTTTCTAATACTTTTTATAAAGTTTCATATTGAGACAAGAAGCAACAAAATACCGTTTTAATTTAGATCGAATTTTGTTGCTTCGTGTCTCAATATGAAACTTTAAAAAAGGTATTAGATTTTTTTTTTTTTAAATTGCATCTCAGAGTTTAATCACGAGGGGTTGCGACTCTTTAACCGGGCAATCCTGTGGTGCCTTAAGCTCCTAATAGAAATTAAAGGCTTCCAGTCAGGGCATACTTATAAGCTATCCGACTGCGCGCTAAGGGCACCCCCTGTGGGGTACGAACCTCGGCTTAGGGCAGAGTCGGGGGGAGGATGGCAAGGGACCGTCGGTGGCTGGATAAAATCAGGGTTTTGATTATTATCATGGGAATTTAAAGCTACTGGCTTAGCTAAAGCGCGTGCTGGCGCTTCATTTAAAGGCAAGGGTCGGGGAGGACTATTCGTTAGTCAGGGATTTCGCGCGGGGCCTCGGCGGCGAGGTCGGAATGACGATCGTGTAGTGTGTACTCTTTTGCGAACTGTGCTTGTAGACCTATGACTCTCCTGGAGGAGAGTGATGGGGTCGTCTGGGTCGGTCAGTGCGCGAGTAATCCCTGAGTCTCATGCATATTATACCATTGGGTAAAGCTCGTGAATAGGATTATGAAAAACGAACCCTACAAACTAATTATAGAATGATGGCTCTAACAGGTCATCGTTCACATAAATAGTGCAACAGGTAGGGTTTGCTCGACCTTTTGATAGACGGCCTTTACCATTATCGCTTAAGAGCGTTGTCACCGGTCCACTAGCGCCACTCCTTTAAAAAACATATTATCTCGTGACTGAGAAAGAATTAGGGGACTGCTCATCTATTAGCTGCCATGGCTTATTTTAATTGTTTTTTTTTTGAATTGTTTGTTTTTTTTTTTGTTTCTATTTGGTGTACCTACTCTGGACGCTTTTAACGTGTACGTTTTTATTTTTTATTTTTACATCGTTCTCACATTATGTTATAAATTCAACATTATATGTGTAACTAATATTTTTGTAACAATTTAATTTAAAAGAGCGTTTATGGAGTTTCTTGCCCGTTCTTCTCCATAGGTAGGAAACTCCATAAACGCTCTTTTAACCTACGCTTGGAATGAGAATGTAGCTTCATTATTCTTACTGACCGACTCCTTGACAATTCAAAAGTGCCTGTAAATGGTTTAATTTAAATAAATGATTTGAGTTTGATTATGAAAAACGGCTCAATCAACTATATCTGTAAGTATGTCTAGAACATTCTAATACTTTTTATAAAGTTTCATATTGAGAAATAACGAAACAAAATACGATCTAGAGGAATGTGGCCGTTTTAATTTAGATCGAATTTTGTTGCTTCGTGTCTCAATATGAAACTTTAAAAAAGGTATTAGAAAATTCTAGACACACTTACCGATACAGTTGATTGAGCCGTTTTTCATAATTCCTTCTCAGTCACGAGATAATATGTTTTTAAAGGAGTGGCGCTAGTGGACCGGTGACAACCATCTTAAACTAATAATATAATCAAACAATATTATATCACGTTTCAAGAAGTTACTTAAACTTAAAAGTTTAAAACTCCAACTGCAGTTCACAGCAATGATAGGTAAACCAAACAGGTCGAAACCACATCTCGTATCGTAGCAAACTTTGCTAACCCCCTCCCCTTCTTCGTTCGCGTATCAGAACGAACGGCCAAGTTACAGAACTTGCACAAGTAGGTACCTACTGAACTTAGTTCGGGAACTTCGCTCGCATTGCCCGGGATTATATCACATATTTATCTTCTCTTATTGGGTCAGCTGGGTTGTTAGGTCTGGTGCATTGGCACGGCTCAGTTGCATCTTAAACTAAGTTATCGAAAGTTTATTGGTTTGGTTTATAAATGCAACTAAGTAAGCTGCTGAAGCTGTTTTCTTATTTCTTTTTGTGACTAATCTGGTATCAGAGTTTTTATGCCTTTGACTTGGCTTTACATGCCGTCGAGAAATATCTCTCATGATGTTTTCCTTCACCGTTATATAAGCAAGTGATAATTATACAATACCCGTGTCCGTATGTCACTGCAGGGAATATTAGCGTCAGGTATATTTGCCTGACACATGTTGAGCTGGACTCCCATTTGGTGCAATCTTGAGAAGCATACCGCACCTTGCATTTTGATATTGTATGATTGAATTATGTCATAGTATCACTCTATTTATTTATGTATGTTTTTGTTTTTGTATATTGGCACCTCGTTTTAATATGTATCATCATCTTCCTGCCCTTGTCCCATGTTACTTGGGGTCGGCGCAACGCGTTTTCTTTTTCCATTCTCCCCTGTCAATCGTCACTCTCTCATTCACTCCCTTATCTTTCATATCATTTATTTCTATTTCGTTTTTATATGTATATATTCATGTAATTTTTTATTATTTAATTGTGCTTTTGTGTGTTTTGCTATGTCTTTTTTGTGCACTAAATAAATGTTTTATCTATCTATCTAATACGGACATGAATCCGAAAAGTCAGTGGTGCGTGCCTTGAGTTCGAACTCGAGGCCTATGACTTGGCAGTCCAACGGTCACACCACTTGGCTATCACTGCTAGCCTAATACAGCTTAAAATAATTGCTTAACCTTACCAAATTAAACTTTAACCCCCTCGCATAGCTTTTTTTTTCTGCGTTTATTAATTAGTATGGGGGTAAGACACCATACTATAAAATAATTATGTTGTGTTAGAGTTCGGCGGTTAAAAGAAGGTAAACTCTCACTAATAAACATTCTTGTAAGAGACAAACGTGAAAAGATTTATAAACTATCCTAATCATGTGATTTCCATTTACTTACACAGTTTACTAGCGATAGTGTAGCAAACACTGGTATCTAACAAGCGATGAGTAATACATTAAAAAATATCACAGATTTACATACCTAATCTAATACTCGAAGTCAGTATTTCGCGCAGACTTAACCATCCATCAGAGCTTTTCCATTTTAAGCCCTAATGAATAGCTAAGCGCTGTAAAACAGCTTCCAGCGCTTAGCTATTCATTAGGACTCGACTCGGAACTGAGAAAATCTTTTAAAGTAAGGTATTTCTACCAATGTAAACGGGCGAAGAACGTAAGCGACTAACGTTGTCTTATTTTAACAGAAAAGTCTTAAAACGAAGACCATTAAAAAAAAAAAAAGAAGCAACTGAAGCCCGTATAAGCAATACTTCGAATCCCTTATCTAAAACCCAAGGTACTTAGCTCGAGGTCATTCACCAGTATAAATTACTTAGAGTATGTCCTTCATTAAACCATGAATAAATGCCATGGTCCAAGACTTACCTTGACTAATACTGCTGTATCCATCAGGGGTCATCAAAGGCGTACCTCCTCCGTCATACATGTTTCAAGGTATATCTCAAACAGGTACAGAACAAAGGTATTCACATCACTACCTTTACACAGGTACATACACAATATTTTTAGCACTTATGTATTACACCATTTATTATATTCACAAGTTCATGCGTGATTGTTTTCACGTAAGCTAATTGTTCATTTCAGAGACCTTCGCTGGACTACGTGTTAAAATGTCCCTACATTACAAAGTTAACAGTTTTTGTTAAAATACATAAGGAAAGTACCTTATTAAATTCGTTCTTGACTTTTAAAACAATTAAAATATTAACTAGTCTTTACGTAAGACAAAAGAAGACTTTTAAGAACGAAACATCAGAGCGCTATCTCAAAGACATGACTGAAGTTTCATATTCAAGGCACAACATTAAAATGATAGCAGCTTTCAAAGAATATTTGAGAAGTTAACTAAGTTTATCTGCCGAGTCCAAGGCTTCAAGTTTATCCATAGAATTGCTGGGTCCCTCTTCATAATTTCATGACTGGCGGTGCGAAAGCTCGTTATAAATCATGACGGAACAGAGACTCCAACAAAGTTGTTTACTGTAGAAGTTGTTTAAACAATGGGTTACTGGTTCAATAATATATTTAGCGATAGTCATATTAATATTGTCTTTACAAAGTGCCTATAATTTTGATTGAATGCGTGGGAGAGAGAAATCGGTAATGAAATGTTTTATTTTTGGTCTAGTAAAATTCAGTCAATCGTAGACCGAAGGATAATAATATGGGACTTTATGTCGTAGCCGTAGTTCTAGTGTAGCTTGTTAGGATGTAGATAAATATTTATTCTGATAAAGATTAAATTATCCAAGAAGACGTTTTGCGCCATCCTTCAGATACATTTTGTGTATGCGCAGAAGAGAATGATGAGGTAAGGTACCCATATGCTTCAAATATCTTTATTGTTCTGAATTTGTTTTTGCTTATTCATTAAAAAAACAAAAACACATTAAAAGATCCTACAAAATAAGCCACGTGACGTTATATCATCCTGTTGAATTTGTAAACATTGTTGATTTGTGGTTTAGCCTTACCAAATAATAGTTGCTACCGTGAATTTGATATTATCTACTGAATAATAAATGTCCCCAATATTAACGAATGAATAATATAACAAATAGGTACTTCGATGGTTTACGTTATCTTTTATAGACAAGCCTATCAATTGTTTAGGTCTTCGAATGTGAACTTGAAAAACATGAAAAATAAAATATAACCGTAGTAATTACAGGCTTGGTTTCAAGCAAAGACATTGAAATAAGTACCTACGCAAGTTATTTTTTGGAAACATGATAATTTAATTAAGACAATCCATAGAAATAAATCACGTTGAACAAAATAATAGGCCTCTTCCAAGTTTTTAAAGGCATGTATTGATTAAATCAACCTCAAATAATTCCCATTTTGCTTTCCTAAAAATATCATTGGACTCTAATAATATAATGATCGCGATTTTTTACTAGACGTCTAATCATCCCAGCGCTGATTCGTTTTCTCCCCTACCGATCGTTATTTCACCTGACACTGTTTATTTTGCTTATATTTATATATGTATGTATCTATGTGTTACTATATATTTATTTTTCCGTTTTCGAGTTATCTATCCCTTATGTTGCACCTGCCATGTTTTGTCTCTGCATCACCCTAAGGTTGACTGGTAGAAAATGCTTCAGGCAATAAGTCCGCCTTTGTACAGTATTTTTTTTTACTTGTGCATAAAGTTTTAATAAATAAAAATAAAAAATAAAATTCCTAATTTTGGGGTCCTTAAAATCAAGTAACTGCAACTGTGAGAAAAGGCCGGTAATTTAAAATGAGACTTTTTTTTTAAGTGTGCATCATTAGAAGCCTAAAGTTATTAGAGGTTCATTAATTTAGAAAAATGTACATGGTAAGAAGATCAATTAGGTTTTGAGATGATCAGTTAAATATTTCCCGTTTTAAAACAATGTAATCCGCAGTCCAACCGTTCAAATCTTTCTAACCTTTTCCTTTTTAAAGCTTGAATTAATTTTTGTGTTGTTACATAATGTTGTAGCTTGACTAGTAGTTTTATTTTAAATATCACACTAAAAAGGCTCTGATTTACCGTTATAGGATTAGTAGGGTACCAAATATTTGGTTGGTGTAACATTCATTTATGCCGTCAATGAAACTTGTTCTAAAAGCTCTATTATTTTCGCAAGAATTTTTTTATCACATTACACGTTAGTTAGTATTGTAGTTTATAATTTAACCTTTATTGTAGTATTTATTTCAATCACTATAATTTACATTCACGAACATTGGAAATTCCGCCTTCAACTTTTGACTTCGGATTTTTTTACATCGTTTTCGCGGCGGCCTGGCACGTCGGTACGAGCCTGGTGGTGGGACTCCACTACCACCCCATGGCACCACAAAACCCACCACATAGAACGTAGAAATTAATGGAGTCGGCATTTCTTTATTGAGGTAAACTGTGTCGGGAATATTTTTTGCTTCGTCATTGCGCTGTGGGTTCGAAAAGGTGATGTGTTTATTTTAGTTATGGGCTTTACTTTGTGGATGAGCAATGAAATAATATTAGACGGGAAATGGTTTATAATAGAACGATAAGTTAAGGCAACGATAACCGATTTTTAATGATTTTATACTGAAGATCACGTCTAAATGAGTAGCGTTAATGATTTGGAAAAAATATATGTTAAATTAGAGCATTTTCTTAATACCTTAGTATATGAATATTTTAGATTATGTTTATATTATATAATGAAATGAATATGTTATGACTTACGCGGACAAAATACTGAGAATGAAGCAAAATCTTCATCTTCAAATCATTGATCTTTTAGTATACGACCGTGTTTTATTTAAATTACCATTTGTTTTATGTATAATAAATTAATAATGCATCTTATTTGGGACAGCGCTCCTGGATTTGCGATTCCTATTACTGGCTGGACGTACGACACGTTGCGTGAGCAGTACAGAACACGCAAGCTAACCCACAATCACTGGTATATATTCTGTGTCTTAAAAGGCCTACTGTGAGCTTTGAAAACCGTTAAAACTTTTATGAAAAAATAAAAAAAATAAACCTTAAATGATACTGCATTTCAGTGATTTTAGTATAAAATCATTTATATTAGTTTCATTTTCAGCACCTCCCATTACGAGTACAAATGCAAAGGACGATATCCCAATATTTAAATGAAATACGAGTACATCGCCCTGCTGTTAGTTTGACACGATTATTTGAACAAACTCAGTCGCCGTACTTGGTATGCGGAACATAGCACAGGGCGTATCGTCGATAGCACTTTGACAAATTAACGTTGTGGATTCCCGCTGGTCTCATTTGAGATTTCATTTGATTCATTTGAAATTAGCTAGGAGTGTCATTAATCTATCTTCGACTTGGTTTTCTTTGGAATCTAGTTTATCCTTTTGACAATGAGAAATTACAGACAGACAGAAAGTTTAACACAATGTTTTTCATTTTGATAATCCTGTCTATTTTCGTAATACAGCAATAAATCGTAATCTTTCTCAGGACCATAAATAGTAGTTGCGGTCAGGATAAAGCTATGTCCATTAAAAATAAGCAACCTAAATAAACATTACTGGCTGAATGTCACTCGTCCATGTAGACGCCTAAGCTCGAAATAGCTCACTGAATTTTTAATAAGACATTGAGAACTTACTTTCATGGCTCCTAGTAATTTATGTAGTCGTAGTACACGGCCGTGACCGTGTCCATGGAACATTGCATGACAATACAGTATCGATTGCCTGCAAATCATTCCTATATTTTGTCAGAGCTGCTTGTAAATTCTGCGCTCCTGGTACCTTGCTTGTTTAATTGACTAAGTGGGGTATTAGTAATGGCAATGCTCGTTGACGTAGACACACCCTGTTTTCGCGTGTATGCAATTCTTTGTTTGTTTATTTTATTCAATAAACCTTCCTTTGTTTGTGTCCATGGAAAAAACTGGGTGGACACATAGACTAAGCTACCAGTGGAAATCCGTTTGCAAAATATGCAGACCGCATTCTGACATCAGATATGTGTTGTAGTGATCCCAGGCCACAATATGACTGATGTTGCCATTCGCTATTGTGGTCAGCCGCCCCCCTCCCTCACTCCTGTTATTATTGTTAGGTTACTTCAAAAGACTATTGGTTTTAGTCATGGAACTTTATTAAAAACAAGTGTTTATGGATGTATTTAAGGGTTATACTTAAATGAAACATAATACAGATACATAAAACGTTTATTTTTTATTTAAAAAATATAGAAATCAAAAATTACATTTACCATCTGAACAAAAGCAGTTTTTTTTACAAGTTCTTATAATCATTGTCTACGCATTCTACGCATATATTTTTGCGGGAGGGGTGTCAGACTTTTACTGACTAAAACCCACCCGTGTGCCTTCAGTTGCCTGTGTGCCAGGGCCTCGGTATCCCTATCGGACAAACCCGCAATCCTGGCAGGCACCGGTCCTAGCGGACCCCGTCAGTGCGTGCTGACATCTCTTTGAGGCGCGCGTGGAACATAACGCGCCGTCGACCAGGGCCTGGTCCTTACCTGACGGCGAGCTGCCCATAGCTCGCCGTCCGCAAGTCCGCGCTTACGGTGGCCGGTGAATCGGATTCCCGCCGTCCAGGGCGTCTCCTGTGGTGACTAGGGGCGTGAGAGCGCACAGACTGCCGCTCCCTCACGCGTTCCGTCTCCCCCTTCATGAGTATTACTGCTTTGCAGAAGGAGATGACTGCCTCCCATGCACTCTCGCTCCGGACCATGGCCGGGACCAGGGCCCGACGCGAGAGATCGCCGCCACCGACCACCGGCCACCGGCTAACGTGCATTCCGAGGCACGGAGGGGTCTCGATATATAATGGAAAGTCACCCATCCATGGACTGAGCTCGGCAAGCGTTGCTTTACCTTGAAGATCGTCCCATGTGGCTGCTTTTATTTAGCCACGAGCCCCTCATACTCTATGCCTTAACTTTGCGAGTATCAAGTAGTAAATTCCTATAGGTATCCATATTCATGAAGTTTGGCACGAACATGGAAATGCTCGATACTCTGCAATAATTCCTTACATGTTACACGTGTATGATCAGTGTACATAATAATTACTAAATTGTGTTTGAGCTTCGTGCATGGGCGATTCCTGTTATTTACCGACCGTTAGATATCGCTTACCTACGAGCTTATGTGAACTAGACTATACTTCGTTTGAAATAAGATTAGACATTTTAAGTAAACCTATTTTTCAGTCCTTTCAACTGATTTTGACTTCTATTGCGTTGGTGGCATGATAAATAGCAGCTGTAGTAAACAGTAACCACTTTTTTGCTTTTAATGCCATCCTTATGCCTACGGAATAGAAGTCAAAATCGGTTGAACGGACTGTAAAAAAGGTGTACATATTTGAATGTCTAATCTTATTTCAAATGGAGTAAAGGATTATACTAAATGGTTATCACGATCTATCAATTTAAACTATTTATAGTTACGTATTGAAGTGGTTTCGGCCACTTTGCATGTGTCTATTTAATTTTTTGTAATGTGCGTTTTGTTTGGGCAGAATAATTAATTTTCTTAGAAAGATGCACAATGGAAACGCAGTGGATATCCGCGGCTTACGAATTGTAGGTCGTAGGTTCGGACTCATGCCCGTCCTTTACTTTGTGTCACAGACAGGAGGCCTGTTTCCCAGCAGTGGGAACGTTATACTAGGCAGATTAAACTTCAGCTATAATATCCAGCAAATAGAGAGTGAGATTTAGTGAGAGAGTTTTAGTTAAATACGCAGTACTTGTTGACAGGCCTACACTGTCCTACCTATTAACAGAGTAATTTGAAAACATTGAAAAAGCCAATTATTTACAAAATAGTAGCCGTGGAATTTCTTACCGGCTCTTCTCCATTGGAAACGACCAATTGGAACCGTGCACCTAGCTTTTAAAGTTTCATAAGCCCATGTAGGTTTAGGCTGCTTTCAGACTACGCTATAATATAATAGCATAAAGTATATAGCTCATAGCACAACAATATCGCGCACCATAACATGTCAGTAATTATGAACTTGAAAAAAAATATCTGTCCTCTAAACTCTCCGACTTGCTTGTCTCTCATCAGCTAAAGGGTAATGCTAGGTAGGTAAGGGTAAGGCTAAAGGGTAAAGGGTAACAACCCATTTACATACCCCGAGTATCACACTGAAGGAACTCATTATGTATAATAATAAAATAATACAAGAGCAATACCAAGCTCCATTGCTCTCGCGCAAGAGAGCAATTATCTCCGCTCAGTTGAGTCTTACATTACACGTGGGATGTTGAGCAGCTGATTCAGACTGTTTTATCTCTGTTTTATCATTTTTAAGGACCAATGAAGACTAGATATGACGGTTAAAATTAAAAAAAAATATTTTGTTAGTTATTTTGCTGAATCACACTAATATAATTAATAATATAATATAATCACACTAATATTATAAAGACGTAAGTTTGTGAGTGTGTGTGTATGTTGGTCTCTTCTTCACGCGCAAACGGCTGGACCATTTTTGATAAAATGTTGTATGGAGGTAGCTGACACCCTGGATTAACATATAGGCTACTTTAGTTAATTCGTTTTTTGATGCGTATGAAAGTAATCAAACTGTTTATTAATTATGGGGTTTGGATACAAGAATATTTACATTCCATATCGATTTGCACACCTAACCCATACTGTACCTGTTGACTCTGCAGAAAAGAACATTTATTTGCAGTGGTCACACCAAAGAGAGCAATAATAATATTGGTTAGAAATGTTAGAATACCCTTATTTTCTAACACAATTCAATTTTTTCAGGTGCATATTTAGGTACCTAGTACATAAATTTCTAACACTAGGGCTGCTCTTGCTGGATACTGTTGTAACTGTTTGGTGGGCAAATGTTGGTACTGTTGGCTGTATTGCACGTAATTATGTTTATCATGTGGGTATTTATAACTTGGAATAATGGAATTCAAATGTAATTTATTTTTGTATAATATACTGTAATTGTGTAATTTTGTGTGTAAATTCAGATACAAATTACTTGTTTATGAATAAATGACTATGACCATGACTATGACTTGGACACGGTATCAAGATGGGAGGTGGAGCAACCTGTATCTTGCTTAGATTAAATTCTACTTCTAAATCGTCTGACGTTGAAAATGATATAATTACAGTAATAAAAATGTTTTATTTTTTATTTTATCTACGCCCATGCTATAAATCCTCTATAAAAGTTCCTGAAACAGTTAGCTTATTGCCAACATTAAAACACCCAGTGTCATAGTAACCATAATAGCATCCAAACGGGAGTTATAATGTTGTACTGAATTTCATAATGCAACTCCTTTGCTTTTACGAGGATGATGATCCCTTCCTTACTCATCTGTTTGATGAGTAAGGAAGGGATCATCATCCTCCCTTCCATTCTCACTACTCAATTCGTGGTATCTTTATGAATTTCAAAAAAAGAACATTGTCACGCACGCGCGTTTCACTATACTATACCATAGCGTCGTATCCCGCCATTTTTGTTCGATATTAGTATTGCAAAAACTGTTTCAGAACCTTTTATAGAGGATTCATGTCATGGGTGTAGATAAAGTCTTGTATGCAACTGTAATAATTAGGTATTAAAACACAACCCTTTATTATAAAACAGTTGCATATTTTAATTTCATGAACCGTTCACAACACCTATTTTACGATTTATTAGTGAACAGTGCACTATTTTACTTATACGATACCTTAAATACCAATTAATCCAACTTACATTAAAAAAAAAATTGGTCTCAGTGATTCTTTTTAGGTCATGATCGTATTTCTCGGTATTTCCGTTTGTCGAAGTGTTATTATTAATACCACTGTAATTTAGAGATCATAAGGAACAAAAATCAACATGCGTTTCAATAATATATGCCGATATTTTTGGTGGGCCTAATCTCAGAAAAAAGAAACCGATCTGCTATATGTTGCAATATTATCTCAGCGACAATAAATGTCAAAAACTTGTCGAAATGTATGGAAATTTGAGGGTTTTTGACAGATTGAGACTGAAGTTAGAATGCGAACGTTCATATAACGGTACTTGTTCAACTCAACTTGTTATTTTTTTGAGTTTGTGTTCTTTCTTTGCGTCATGTTTAACGTCAATAAATGTATTTTCTTTTTATTTTCTTTTTTAGATACGGGAATTGCCTCTCAGTATTAAAATAGCTGTCCTCACTTGTTTGAAGGACTTAATGATAATAATGTATGAACTGCTGTAATAAAGATAATGATAATTCTCAATCTTTACTTGGTGGATTTCCTTAAATTTAGCTACTGTTTTGGATAATAAGCATATCTTAAGCCGCGATTAATTTACGATAAGTCTTAAGAATCGCTGGTTAGATTAACTTTATCACTATACTATAATTTATATACAGTTTAGGTATGTACTTATATATTGACGTTGGAAGGTGAGTACTTTGTATGGTAGCAACTGATGCAAATAAAATATTTTCTTTTCCTAGCAGTAGTGGAATAATTATTGCTTAAGGCAATGAGCTCTCCCTCATTGGCTGCATGGGAGTTAATTGTAAATGAGAATCGGTGTACCTACTTATTGAACACATTTCCTGCCGCTTCAGGGCTAATACAGGAATTAGAGGATTATATCCAATTTCTGCAACACAGAAGCCAGTGCACAAAAAACACGGATGCCACAAAAGTCGCTAAAAAACCTTATTCGCCTGACTGGCGCCAAGCCCCGCTGTTTCGCAACAATATAGTAGCGAACTGACGAATGTAGGGCAAGCAGGGCTGGCCAAAGGAGGGTCACACGCGATCATCTGATAAACAAGAATCTTCACGAAACTCGCGACCTGCTCGCGACCCCTGGACGTTAAACTGGTAATTTTGCCAACGATTATGGGAAAAGATGGCTGTTAAATAATCTGTTTTGCATATTTTTATGTTTATGGACGTTTTTCATTACGGAATTTGTAGGTTGTTTTATGATAGGCGTTCAAGGTGAAAGCGGCACAGGATGTTATTTTGTAATGTGTTTCTATTAAAAATATTGGTGAAGGTCCTTTCACCGTGAAAACTTAGGTGAAAGTGAGCTTAAAGTGACTTGTCATTTCAACTAGTGCAAGGGTTTGACACTATTGACTACTCACTTCATCTTAGTTTTCACGGTCAGAATTATAAACCGCTATAATATAATAGCATATAGTATATAGCTCATAGCACAACAATATCGCGCACCATACATTCCAATAATATATAGTACAGTACAGTGTGAACGTGTCCATAACAATGTATGGTGCGCGATATTGTTGTGCTATGAGCTATTGTTGTGTTGTGTTGTGCACTAAATGCACAATGTATTATAGCATAGTCTGAAAGCAGCTTTAGGCTACACAAGTGACCGTTTACACATTCGCATTTATTCATTTCAACTTCAGCTTGATGAAGTGGACGACGTCGTCATACTAGCGGCTTTCGCATTGCATTTGCATTTAAACTGTATGCAAACCATATTCTCGGTATATTTTTGAAAATATTTTATATACTCATTAAAATAAAAAAAATGTTTAAGAAATACAGTGATATCCATCATATAAATACTAGGAACAAACACAATTTTGTTGTACCTACAACAAGGCATGAGAAGATAGTTCAGATGTCAATGTCAATCGCTTTTACGAGTATAATAAACTTCCAAGCTACGTTCAAGATCGAAGCCTTCATAAATTTAAATCATTCATTAAACGTAAGTTTTTTTTTTTTTTTTTTTTTTTTTTTTTTTTTTTTTTTTTTTTTTTTTTTTTGTAATGGCATCTCGGAGGTATAACCACTGGGGGTTCCTGCTCCTTAACCGGACTTTCCTGTGGTGCCGCAAGCTCCTAACGAAGTTTACGCCTCCAGCCAGGGGGTTTATACTAAAATCTACTTATGCTAGACGACTGCTCGCTAAGGGCACCCCAGGTGGGGCTCGAACCTCGGCTTAGGGCAGTGTCGGAGGGAGGGTGGCAAGGGACCGTCGGTGGCTGGATAATATCAGGGTTCTGATTATTATTAGTCGGGGGAGTTTGGATTACAGGCTCAGCTAAACCACATGCTGGCACATCGTTAAGCGTCGTCAAGGGACGGGGAGGGCTTATTAATCGGGGTCGTCGATTTCGCGCGGGACCTCTAAAGCGAGGTCGGAATTGTGATCGTGTTCGTGTTGTGTGTACTCTTCGAGCTGTACTAGTTTCCCTACGGCTCTCCTGAATGAGAGTGGTGGGGTCGTCTGGGTCGGTCAGTGCGTGCCTTGGACGGCGGATCGCGCTAATGCGGGAGGGGGTATAATTGGCGGCCTGCACAACGAGAGTGTTGCGGTGGGTGGCGGCAGAGTCGAAGAATCGCTTGGAAGAGCGTTTCAGAAATTGGGCTATTGTAGGCATTCTAAGCTCTACATGGAGGTTTGTGTTCCGAACGAACCAGGGGGCTCCCGTGCATTTACGGAGGAAACGATTTTGAATGGCTTGCATCTTATGGATGACATGTGATTTTGCTTGGGCAAAGACCGGACTCGCATAGGTCATGATGGGGCGGATGCACGCGGTGTACAATCGCAATTTGCACTTGAGTGACAATTTGCTATTTTCGTGGACAAGGGAGTGAAGCCTAGAGAGAGCGAAGGCGGCGCGCGAACGCACCTTACTTACATGCTCAGAAAAGGAGAGGCGTTGATCGAGAGTGACACCTAGATATTTGGCTCGCTTCTCCCAAGGGATAGGCTTGCCGAACATGGTGACAGGTTTGGGCTTTAAACGTAAGTTGTGCCAGAAAGTCTTTTATACCATTAAATATTATATTGAGGACAAAAAGGCTTGGGATTGAGCTGCTCCAATTTTTACATACATATGTATATATTTTTTTGTTATTAATAAAAACACATTGACATGAATATTTACTTGTTGTATAATGTTATTATTTTAATTATTGTGAATGTGAAGACCCATGATGTGTGATGATGATGGTCATTGTTTTTTTTTGGTTTTCTCAGTTTGTTTTTTATCATGGTATGGCAGTTTGAGTAATTTATGCGGCCTGTCCTTTCTTTGGTATTGTTCATCGAATCATTGAGCTCCTTATGTTCTGAGTTGAGCTGCACGATTACTGAAAAATGCGTGCACTGACTGGACAGGTCCACTCAATCTGTGTGGTTCTTTCCTCAACAGACCGTTTCAGACACCAATCTACAAGGTCTTCTTGGACCTCTGAGTTTGTTTCGGCCTTTCTTGTCAGAGTTGTCAGATACGAAACACCGGCCTCATCTAGTTTTAAAATATGATTGACGTGTAAAATTGTTTGTACAAATCTTCTTACAGAAATAAAATCATTTATCATTTATTGGTTGGTAAATGTCGTCTTCTCCTGCAACCGGATTTTATTAATGCCAGCTTGCGTCGATGATCTTCTTGATTCGAAAAGTAGCCATCAAACAATTTTTCTTCATTTTTAAATCGTTCACTGGTACTCTAATTACTTCTGATATCAGCAGAAATACAATGCTTGGACTACCATGCATTGTATTTCTGCTTATTCTTATGATGAGCATGCTTTGGATTCCAAATGACTGGCTGACTTTGGTAAAGCCCCAGAAACATCATAATTTTATTGTTGGTCCAGTCTATTTCGTTTTGTTGCTTGATATGCCACCCATTTGCTACGAAATAAACTAGACAGCGAATGTGTAAACACTAGTTCGGCTCGCCAGTCTTTTCCCTTTGACTTGTGTCCAAAAAACCGCTCCCGACGCGAGCGTCACGAGCGACGACGCGATACACGATGCGAATGACGAACCACCGTTTACACATTCAGAAGTTTACATGAAAGTTTAACATACTTAGACATAGTAAACCAGGTTAAAATTATAATGGTTGGAGACGACTATTTTTTGACACCAAATTCAAAAACGCAAGCGTACTGCGATAAGGCTCCTACAAACAGGCGCGACACGCGACGCGACACAAAGAGACCGTTCGTCGTGCGGCATGCAGTGTCTTTGTGTCGCGTAGCGTGTCGCGCTTGTTTTTAGGAGCCTTTAATCAGGTGAGGATTGTGGCGAGAAAGGCTCACCACGTAATCCTCACCAAGACACCTTTATATCTCTGGAATCCCTTAATGACTATTTTCGATATTTTTTGGAATTAAAACCAAGCCGATAGTCCCAGCCGTTTGCTTGCACTGAAGTGAGGATTGTGTGGAGATATTCACCCCGCAATCCTCACCAACATATAGATAACATTGGAATCATAATGCGATTATTTATTTAACCTTTGTGACTATTTATGACTATTTCTTGAATATTGATTGGCGTACTCAAATTTAATTTTAGTTTTCATAGGTGAGGATTGTGTGGTGAACACGGTGAACACGAATTTACGAGTATGTTGGGTAGGTAATGTTATTTTAAAGTTTTTTTTTTCAAAGTCTTCTACTTACTCTTTGAATCAAAAAAACTTTTAACAAAAAAAAAAAAAAAAAAATTCTTTAGCGTTCGAAGTCGGTGGCAAGAAACGAAAATACGGAACCAAAGAAGTCGGTTGTTTTTGTTTTTTTGTAAAAAGTTTTAATTTTTAAATTTTTAGTTGTGGTACCTACCCTAAACCAATTCGTATATTTTATCACCTTATACATGTAGACGAATTGAGAACCTCCTCCATTTTTTTAGTCGTCCAAATCATTACGGCCAGAGTGCATCTCATGATAATTCCAATAAGCCCAAACACGGCTAGGATACATTTTTTTATTACAGAGTTCCGTTGCCTACCTTCCGGCTTCATCATCAGATCAGTTTGATGGTAACATTTTGATCAGCATTTATTTAAATTTGCTTCGTCATAGTCGCTTAACTATCTTAATCGTGATATCTTATCGCTACCCGTGAAATACGTATCATTGACGAGTTCCGGTGGACATCTGTGGTCTTCTTCATCAGTTCCGGTTCACCAAATGATACTTTCTGAATGCAAATGCTTGATTTGTTGATGAAAATACAAAAAACGCTATATGAATGCCTATAAAATTTGAGGAGTTCCCATCCTCAGTCAATTCCTCATGGGGATCCATGAGGAATTGACTGAGGATGGGAACTGGATTTTGTAAAATAAAAATAAAAAATGAATGGAGAACCTCCTCTTTGTTGTGAAGTCGGTTAAAAAAGGAACTTGGATTCAGAAAATCCAATAAACCATAAATTGTGTTTAAAAAATCCTGGCAAAAAAAAAATGCATACTTTTCATTTCCAAATCCTCATAAAAACCAGTTTTAAAAAATCCTTTTGAAAACGGAACTAAATCTCCAGTCACTTTCACATAAGGTATTATTTTCACTGCGTTGCAACTGTCTAGGTTTTCAACGCGTCAAAGAGAATTAGCGCTTCCCACTTAAACCACGCGATTGGATTTGCGACTCACAATCCGCTCTGTGCTCTCACGTATTCCAGACTTGTCTCAAATAAGTTGTGCACGGGTTAATGCAATGGATTATTACTGAAGTCTGAGTTTACTAGGAATCTGGAAATGCAATGAAATTCAGTTAAATCGAGTTAAGTACACGCTTTGTGTGCAAATGAAGCCCTTTCATATTTGATGTCCCATATTTTGAGATAGTAATCACACTTTAAAATTTCGACACTATATTTCCTAACCGGTTGCAATAAAAATAAAAAAATTGGTACAGATCTGGGCAAGCATTATCGTTATTTAAAAATTATACAGCAGTCTAAAAATTCGAGGAGTCATCACTATAAAAAACACAAGAGCAATCTGTTCATGTAATGTGTTTTGCTTTAAGATTTGTAACTTTGATTCTTGTACCACAAGTTTTAATACCTCTCAACGTTTTCCTGAAGAGGTTCAGTGACACAAACACACAATTCAACTAGTTTGCCATCGGTTCAAACGGCTGAATCTAACCGTATCACTTACTTGCAGCACCTACTTACTTGGAATTGGCTGCCTCTCCACACACCGGTTCAATCTTTGCGATGTCGGTACAGTGATCCAAAAATAAGTTTTAAAGTGCAGCCTCTAAAGTCCTTTAGAAATACATTATTAAGAACGACATTTTCGTCACATTATTTTCAAACAAATTAGGTAAGTAGGTGGGTGAGTATTAAAAAAAAATAAAAAAAATTACAAACAAAAACCTTTAAAAAGTCGAAATATTAAATTAGCTAATAAATGATAATCTTCAAACCGCTGAAGAGATTTTCTTAAATAAGAGCTAAGAACACTCAGTATAAAAAAAATATAAAAAAAACTGCCGTTTTGGAGCTACGATGCCGCAGACAGACACACAGATACATACGTTAAACTTATAACACCCTGCTGTTTCCGTTGGGGGTTAACAAAAAAGTACGGAAATCGATTATTACGATCGACAGTTTGACTAAAACAATTATTTTTGGGTAGACATTACTCATGATTTTATCATCCAGGACCTTGTCGATATTTTGGTTCGAATAATAAGAGGTACCCAAAAATTACCTCCTCAAATGAAGGTACCGAAATTTGTCAAACGCATTCGATACATAATGCAGTCTCCTTGTACCAAGCTTGCTGATTGGCTAATCCTTATTCGTGGCATTCTCATATAAATTCTGCCGAAACAAGGGCGGAGGGTAAGATAAATTATTATTTTATTTTAATAATATGCTCAATTTTTATCCATTATTCACTATTAAACTTAATTTTAAGTAAGATGATTTTATCATTTTTTGCTGCGTATACTTACCTAATTGTACCTAATCTAAATAGAAGAAGACATTGGCTCCTGAAATACAGGTATTTTAACCTAGCTCTGGCACCAAGCAAGCAGTCAATTTATATTTGTTTTGTTAAAGGGAATCTTTTCCGAACTGTACTGAACACGTTTGTCGTTTACAAGGATGTCGACTGAGCATCGTGAGGTGACGGAAATGCAAAAACCATGAGTGGCTTACTTTGACTTATGTACTATCAACTTGCAAATAAATCATCCCAAGTAAATTGGGATTTTGAAAAGCACTTTGGTATTCAGTTCGAGGTTCTTTTTTCAGTCAGCAATTTAAATGAATTGTGAAACTTTAAAATAAAGAATGAAAATGAACACGAACGACAAGCTTTAACAAAAACAATTGAATGTTGATCTTCGAAAACAATTGAATTTCGGTCTTTAAACACGCGATAGTTAGCGAAGACAACATAATCCTTTACATTCAAAACCGTAGACAAACGTCTTCGTCCATACTGATCCTAGTCCCAACTCGCCCTGTCCGTAATGTCTACTTACGTGTATAGACTGAGTTCTATGACCTCACTGGTACCAACTGAAAAACATTACAGCACGCGAAGTGGTGGTATTCGCTATGGTAATCATGTCACGCATCCATGGTGTGCAGCCCCTGGCTGTATTGATCCGTGGCACTGAGTAAATTACCTTCTTTTATATGATAAAAATACGTTGTGTAAATCCCTATGAAACCCAATCATATACTTGAATCAGAAATCTATCTTCTTAAAATTTTTGAGTTAATCCGATGTTTTGAAGGGGGTCAAAATCATGTTCAAAGTTTCCGTTACATAGGCACATAGGCACATACGTATGAAGCTAATAAAAGCGTGTTAAAAAGAGACATGACAGACAAGGTAATAATTATGTCATTGAATTGAAAGCATAAAAATAATGTTGTTTTTTAAGAATCTGTTGCTCACTTATCGGATAATATCCTGGAAGACAGGAGTCAGATGGTTGCATTTTTGTAGCAATAGGGATGAAAACAAAAAAAAAAAAAATAGTCCGTCATGTAGATTATTAAAAAATATTGGACACATATTTTTTCATTTTTTACATAATCATAAAATTAAGGCGATACATTGAGTTCAAATGTGCCATGACGTCACTATGCTAGATTTTATACGAAGTTTGTTGGAATTGTGACGTAACGAGCCCACTCAACAACTTTAATGTGTATTATTTAAGTAATTTTTTATTAATATGACAAAGCAAAAAATACGTGTCTAATATTTTTTTATTATCTGACTGAAGGACTAAACAGATTTTTTTCCCTTGGAATCATTCCTATTGATGGTGACCATGTTATCATTAGTATAGCTCAGACCAAATAAAAAACGAAGACAGAGCGCTGTCGATAGTGACGTGACGCCGGTTTCGTAAACATGTGTAACATGTGTGCACTTAGTGAGGTGTAGTTTGATTGTAAATGGTTGTATGTAAATGTGTGCGAGCGTGTACGCACAACGCGGAGGTGTAGTTTTGGCATGCTTCACTATATTGTTCGAAGCGCTTTGTCTTGGTTTTTTATTTGGTCTGAGTAGTATAGTCGAGGCATGTTCTGCTGTTGAGCGTTAGATGCCAATTTATGTTGTGTTTCTCCATAATTGTGTATGAACCTAGCCTTTCCTCAACTATTTTGGAGTCGGCCTCTAGTCTAACCGGATGTAGCTGAATACCAGTATTTTATATGAGGCGGCTGCCTATCTGACCTTCACACGCAGTACGGTAGTTAACACGATACCCCTTGGATTAAGACTAGTTGTCAGACTTTTAGCCTTCGTAATGACTGTCAAAGATCTACGAATGAGCCGGGACCAACGGCTTAGGCAGAGGCCTCATTAGTGCGTTGCGTTGCGTCGTCGCAACGGCTCAACGCATTGTATGCTACACCTGCGTTGCGACGATGTACGACGTCGCAACGCAAGAATGTCGCGTACGCACGTCTAGTTTACCCCTCTAGCAGTGGATTAGTGGAACACTGTCTGTCGTCGCATCGGCCGGAGCTCCGACAGCGCAGCATATCACCCTCCCCCGCTTCGTCTCTTGCCCGTTGATCCGTTGAAAGGTCGCGTGCGACGACGCAATGCAGAATTTGGCAGGTCACTAAAAAATATATACTACTAGCTTTTGCCCGCGGCTCCGCCCGCGTGGATGTCGGTTATCGCGTAAAAAAGTAGCCTTTGTCATGTCCTTTTCCATATCCCAGGCTATATCTCTGCAAAATTTTATGACGATCGGTTCAGCGGTTTAGGCGTGAAAACGTAACATACAGACAGACAGACAGACAGATAGACAGACAGACAGAGTTACTTTCACATTTATAATATTAGTATGGATGTAAAACAACGCAGCGTTGATACTGCGACGAAGCAACGCAACGCAACGCACTAATGAAGCCTCAGCCTTAACGTGCTCTTCCGTGCCTCGATATGTTATGAATGGTCACTCATTCACGAACCGACCGCGGCAAACGTAGCTTAACCTTCGGTCGACCTGATTACTTGAGACGAAAAACAAAATATAACAGGCAGCAAACGTGGTTATACTACCTATAGTACGCTTCTGTATACCTCTACGTGGAAAACAGTCGTGATTAAATGTAAAAGCTAGCGCATTATCGGTTTTTTTCAGTGTTCTTCATGGATGAACATGAACATAGGGTATTTTAAAGTGAGCTTGATGAATGAACGATCTGGCGCGGACAGCCATCTGTCTCTGCTTCGACAGGCGGGTAGGAAACGTTTTTAACCATTTTAGTTTCACAGATTTTGATTTATAGTTACATTGGGCTTTTTTAGTTTGTGTGTTGCACAATGAATTTGGATTTTGGGCATCTTAAGGGTTGAAAACAATAATTTTGTTACGTACTTTTTTCGCTAGTTACGGTAGAAGCATTTTCTATTGGTCTTAATTGCTAGTGTTATAGTACATTACTTACCAAGGGCTGTAAAAGAAAGAAAGCCCGAAATCGTAGCTATTTGTGACCCAAGCCGCAGGCGAGGGTTGTAAATATTCAATACAGGGCTTTCTTTTTTACTGCCCGTGGTGAGTACACAATTTTACGTCTTCACCTGGCCACAATGCGACCAGTTGTGACGTAAAAATAGTTTTAAATGTCATCGCTCCGTATTAAGAGGGAAACGCTAAGGTAGTCCGCGAAAATTAAATTTTCTTACGATTTTGCAATTTACAGTTCATTGTTTGGGTGGATGATGATTAAAGTATGATACGCGACTATAACAAATATGTATTTACAGAATTATAATCATTAGAATCAGTAATACAACTCCTAAGTTTAATCCTAAAAATCATAATTTCGTGAAATAGTCATTCAATCAGATTAAACGAACTTATGGAGTTGTATTACTGATTCTAATGATTATAACTCTGTAAATACATATTTAATGTTACCGTCGCAACCTAGATATTGACCAGCAAATTAAAAAAAAAAAAAAAAAAATAGAGAAAATTTGAGTTTCGCGGGCTACCCCGGGTCAAAATTAGAACACACTCCGCCATCTTGATTTTTGAATACATTACCTACAAGCGAAACTATTGCACAAATGTTTACTTACAGCGCCCCCTGTCAAAGTCATTCTAACGCCATGAGAAGAAGTGTACGTCAAAGTTACACACAAACATTTAGTTCGTCGGACACGGACTGTATAAGCAAACAAGCACAAATATTGAGACAATGTATGCCTTTCTCCTGGATGCCTATACAAAACTAAACCAACCAACCAATTCACCAATTCCACCTACCAATTCAACCAATTCTTAAACAAGAATCAGACCAAGCGACTATACCTCCAACATAGACAAACATTATTTGCATTGGATGGTAAACAAGTTTAGTGCATCGGTAACCCTCGATCGCCGCTTCTTATTGATCCACTCAGCCGCGCCTTTTAACCCTTTGCTCACCGTTCACAAAGTACACAGTTCACAAATAATGTAAGAGTGCGCCAAAGTTTAGGAAAAGAATCGTAAATTGTGTGGAACTTTGTTTCGCTTTTACACTGCAGATGTTTTAAAACGGGGCGAAATATTTTGTTGATTTATCATAAGGGTTCAGCATTTTTTATTGTAATTAGGAATAGATAGAGGAAAAAGGTGGCTTTTATTTTAGAATGTTTTACATGGTTGAGTTTTTTGTAATTTGGGTTAAATTGAAACGTCGAAGTTTTATGGTGCCATTTCTAAACTATAGTTTTGTAATGAGAAGGGAATTGTAACAACAAACCTTGAAATTCATTTGTTCCTGGATACAAATGAATTTCAAGGTTTGTTGTTACACAAACAGTTTTAACAAAAAATATATATTCTTTTTTGGTACATTTACGAACTCGGAATTCTAAATATAACTGCTGCGCCAGTTGCACATTACTTTTAACCTAAATATTGATAGCAAACATCTATGAAATAAGTAACTACAAACGTTCCAATATTACTAGTTCCCATTCTTCTTCAAATGCGAAAGTCAATCTCGCTGAGTGGAAATTGCAACGCACAGGGCGCGGGGCGCTTCGGCTGCCAATCAATGGCTGATAGAAGAAAAAATACGTCGGCTGTGGGGACAGGGACGAATTTAACTTGTATTTTTAATGCTTTTATAGCTTTAAAAGTATAGTAGCTTTCTATGAAAGCTTGGAACAAAAGTTTAAAGAGGCTCGGATTTTAAATGTTCTATTTTCTTAAGTATCTAGTACTTGTTGACAGGCCTACACTGTACAACCCCCGAACCTACAAAAGTGTAATTAGAAAACAGTATTATTTAAGTATGTTTTCAGTATTGTTTTCTAATTACACTGTTGGAGTTAAATAAATAAATAATAATAAGTAAAGCTCAATAAAAAAAAAAAAACAAACGACCAATTGGTACCGTGTACCTAGCGGCAAGAAGCTCCACGCATCTCTACAACTACTGAGGTACAATTTTTCAAATTTTGTTTAAGTTTATAAATTAATTAATATTTGTAAAGGATATCTTCGTTTTAAAATTGTATTGTTCAAAATAAGTTAATTGGATTGTCATTGTTAGCCAATAAAAAGCAATACGGTGAATAGCATAGTTTACAAACAAATAAACCAGCAATAAGTTAAGTAAGTTGGTATTTATTGAAACTAAGTTTAAGTAAGTTTGTTCCTAAGTGCAGCCCTTTACGACATCATTCATGATAGGAGCATTGAAAGTTACACAATCCGTAGTGTGCGAAAAATCTCACTGAACGTCGCATCGCGTCATTCGGAATTCCTTTATAGCCTTTGTGGATATACTTTTAGCCCGACAGCACTTCTATTTGCAGATCAATTTATGTATATCAGGCAAGAGACTGTAACAATTATACAGGGTTAAGCTAAATTAGCTAGCGAAACTCCACCGAGTAAGATGATTAAAAAAAAAAAAGGTTTTTTTTGCGTCAGTGATCACGAGGGGCTTGTGGCTAAGTTATAACAGCCACAGGAGTCAATCGATCAGGTTAAACTACGCTTGTCATGGTTGGTCCGTGGATGGGTGACCATTTACATACAAAAACCTCCAAGACCCGTCCGTGTCCCGGAAATCACGTTAAGCCGTTGGTCTCGGCTGTCATTCATGGATCGTCAAAGATCCATGAATGACAGCCGAGACCAACGGCTCATTACGGGTCGTGAGAAGCCCGAAAGTGTGACAACAAGTCTAACCAAGGGGTATCGTATTACCCAGTAACTGGGTTGTGGAGGTCAGATAGGCAGTCGCTCCATGTAAAAAGAAAGGAGTGGCGCTAGTTGATCGTAGTATGCCTTCTTAAGCCCGACACTACTGTACTCCGACAAAGCGTTTCTTCAACATGACATAACTAGAAAACGATGCGACTTCGACGACATATTTCTTCGACAATAATGCCAGTCCGAGATACTATTCAATTTCGACGTACTCGACTCCGGCATGCTGTACTTCGACAATAATTATCTAAAATCGACATGATACATCTGAGACGGTAACACCCAAATACTCCGAAATATTTTATTCCGAATTTCGATGTTCCGATGTTCAAAAGTCCGATTTTCATAATACCTAAGAATTATAAGGCGAGCGAGCGCAGCGCTTGTGCCGCGGCAACGGCCACCGAGCGCCAGATCCCCTCTATTTTTGGTGAATCACAAGGTTTTACAAGGCGTTTTTATTTCGGAATTCTAAATAATCGGTACTTTAATAATCGGAATTCCTATTTTTGATGTTAGGAATTATCATTAAGTTGGACTTATTGTTATTCGATCTATTGAAACTCCGTATTCTGAGAATAGTAACTATAAACGTCAGGAATATTGAAATTTTGGAGTTATAAAAATAGGATGAATGATAAATCTGAGTTTTTAGGTATATTAGGAATTTTGAACCATTCGGAATTATGAAAATCGGTATTTTGAAATTCGTATTTGTGACTGTCGGAATTAAGTTTTTCGTATTATTGTAGTGTACCCATCTGAGACACGGTAAAACCACAGATTAGATAACAGTTATGGTAAAACTACACTAACTACGGTCATCGTTATCTGCCTAGCCTTTTCCCAACTATGTTGAGGTCGGCTTCCAGTCTAAACGAATGCAGCTGAATACCAGTATTTTACATGGAGCGACTGCCTATCTGACCTCCACAACCCAGTTACTGGGTAATACGATACCCCTTGGTTAGACTTGTTGTCACACTTTCGGGCTTCTCACGACCCGTAATGAGCCGTTGGTCTCGGCTGTCATTCATGGATCTTTGACGATCCATGAATGACAGCCGACACCAACGGCTTAACGTGATTTCCGGGACACGGACGGGTCTTGGAGGTTTTGGTATGTAAATGGTCACCCATCCACGGACCAAGCACGACAAGCGTAGTTTAACCTGATCGATTGACTCCTGTGGCTGTTATAACTTAGCCACAAGCCCCTCGTGATCACGGACCCAAAAAAAAAAAAACTTTTTTTTTAATCATCCTAGTTGAATGTCACTTGCATTCTTGACATTCAACTAGGGTGGTAGTCTCAATATGAAACGTTATAGAAGGTATTCGAAAATTTAAGACACACCCCTCGGTAAGTGTGTCTTGAAATTTCGAATACTGTAAAGTACTTTACCAACCTAGTTGAATGTCACTTGCACGTCATAAAACGACAAAGTCTATTTTTTTTCAAGACCAATGTAGCAGTTGACTACCAAACTGAATATATATTCGACCTTGTAATTACAAGGTCGAATATACCGACGTCATCGTCCTCCCGTATTTTGGAGAACTAACGATGCAGGTTACTGACATTGACGAGTATAAGGCACATCCTTAAGCACTTCAAAGATTAACCGTTATTACACGTTTCAAAGTAAAAGAAAAGCGAGATAAGTTGTTAATCCATTTCTTCGTTGTGTGAGATAACGAACAGCTGATTCCATTTTTCTTCCACACCGAGATTACCATAGTAATACTTCAATAAAAATATCTAATTCTCTTGCATAATTGAAGGCTTAAGTAACATCTGGAGGCTACAAAGATACCGAAAAACTTGTAATTCTCGAGACCAGCCGACGCGACAAAATTTTGCCGTTGCAATATCTCGCTCCAAAACGAGACACCACTAAGCGTAAACAGGTAAATGTAGTTTCGATACCAGATAATACGTCGACAAAATGTAGTCGCGCTGCGCATGTACCCTGGCAAGCCTGTATATTTACGGCCTAAGACGGGTAGATTACCTTCTGTCTCTGTTGAGTTATGGCCGCTTTATCTCTGACTTTTATAGTGTCGTACGTAATCAGGTAGATGGCTCTCGCATGTATCTATAAGATATATTGTGTGGATGGATAATGGATAAATTTAAATGTATGGTGAGAGTTTTAAATTAAGATAAGAGATCGATTATATTATGCGCAATCAAAAGGTTTTACGTAAGAGCTGGTACAGAAAGCTTCACTGGTTAAAATGCTTCACTGGGTAAATGGATCCGGGATCGCAGTACATTTTGAAAGGCACGCTGCTATTCTTTCTTTTGATGCCTAATCCTATCTAATATTATAAATGCGAAAGTAAGTTTGTTTGTTTGTTTGTTAGCTTTTCACGCCTAAACCACTAAACCGATCATACTGAAAATTTGCATATACGTTGTGTGGTGCACAGAAACGGACATAGGGTACCTTTTATCCCGAAAAAAGTACTGTTCCCGAGGAAAAAACTAATATCGTTCTTATGATAATAGATGGCGCCACGTGTCTTTCTAATTATGATTGAATATTTATATTATTATAGAAACTTTAGTAGTATGTTAAGAGTTTTTTTTAATCGAAACTAACTTGAGCGAAGCCGTGGGCAAAAGCTAGTATACTATACTATACAACATGTCCCGGAATTAACGCACACCACCTAACACTATGTAACGTTACACATAACCTGAGGGGGCTATAAGTTAACATTAATAAAAAAGTAAATTAAAAAGAATTAGATTAGGAAAATAAGCCTGTCTTCAGTGAAAGTGAAGAACCCGTGGCTCTCCAAGCGCAGCAGTCACACCTGATGGCCTCGAAGCCTCTCACACGCAGCAATCACTTGGACTCGAGGTTGTAGAAATTCACAATCACCGTCGCTCGTCTGAGTATTTAGTGATGAGTTTTCTGTGCAGCTAATTGTTCCTCAGCAGATTTTGAGAGTTGCAGCACCGACAAGGCCCAGCAAAGATATGCAAATCATGCATTCACAAAACGCAGTTTCTTTTGTGCAAAGATCTCTTACTCTTTGACAAGGCATGAGAATTTTTGCTTTAATTTGTTCCAATCAACATTCCACAATAATTTAATATGCTATGAGCTGTTAACGTTAAGAGCGCTGTCACTGGTCCACTAGCGCCACTCCTTTAAAAACATATTATCACGTGACTGAGAAGAAATAATGAAAACCGGCTCAATCAACTATATCGGTAAGTGTGTCTAGAATTTTCTAATACCTTTTATAAAGTTTCATATTGAGACACGAAGCAACAAAATACGATCTAGAGGAATGTGGCCGTTTTTATTCAGATCGAATTTTGACACCGACATAGTTGATTAAGCCGTTTTTCAAAATTCCTTCCCACTGCTCTCAAAACGGTGAAGGAACACATCGTTGTTTCTTAACGATGTTTTCCTGCATGTTCAACGGCATGTTCTAGAAAAAAAAATTCGAAGACTGTGACATCTACCAACCCCAAAGAGAATTACCAGATATAAAGCGACAGACGTATTGACATACCCTAGTGAGAGAAAGGGACTTTTCAAAAAGACATCAACGCGGAATACACTTTTGTGCCTTTTTACGTAAACAACCAGTTCAGCTTGAGCCCTGCAATTTTTCAAAATATTATTAAATCATAAATATATTTTGCTTAGCGATAAAAAGTTATGCCATCTTTTTTATAGCTGGATGTTCTAGACGATTTCCCACACCATTTAATAGAACAGGAACTCATAATTGTTTATAATTATGCAGAAATGTTTTAAAATGTATCAAAATAACCGCGTGTGCAGAGATCCAATAACTGGTCAAAACTAAAATGGCATATCATATTGTCATCTAATATAAGTGCAATTTCATTTATGTGTCGTGAGTCTGAGTCGCGTATGAGCAGTCAAGAGGCTATATAGTCATTGACTAACCCGCACTGGGCCCGCGTGGCGATTACGAGTACGGCCCACTTCCTCTCACCATCACCATTACCATCACCAGTGGGAACATTAATTATAGGCCGATTATGCAGTACCAAAACAAAATCTCTTTCAAGCCTCAGCCTTCATTGTTACAACATAATTGTATTTACTCCATCTTATCATCTTAGATCCTAAGCAGTAAAATTAATAATGAAGACTGTTTACAGGAGATAAAAGATATAATTGTCACCATAGATTGTTTTATTCATTAAGACAATACTGTTGTATGTCGTTATTCGTTTAAAATGAGTGCTAAGGATAGTAGTAAAGTGAATAAAAAGTATGAAATAGTGGCTCCCGATGGTGGATGGGGTTACATGATAGCAATAGCTGTGATTATAAATATTGTGAGTTTTAATTCTCGCTGATGGTGGCGCGTTTGTTGGATCATTTAGCTCCCTTCAAAATGGTTGAGCTGAATGGTGCTAATCCATGCGTCATGTTCGTGAACGGGTGCAGTCAGTTGGGACTGGTCATCTTTTAGCTGCCACGGCTTATTTTAATAATTTTTTTTGTTTATTTTTTTGTTTCTATTTGTTGTACCTACTCTGGATACTTTTAAAGTGTACGTTTTTATTTTTACATCGTTCTTACATTAAGTTATAAATTCAACATTATAGATGTAACTAATATTTTGGTAATAATTTAATTTAAAAGAGTGTCCATGGAGTTTCTCGTCCATTCTTCTCCATAGGTACCTACTACGCTTTGGAATGGGCATGTAGCTTCATTTTTCTTACTGACCGACTCCTTGACAATTCAAAAGCCTGTAAATGGTTTAATTGAAATAAATGATTTGATTTTGAGTTTTAGTTTGAATTCATAAATAAATAAAATATTTAGCTTGACGTTAGTGATGTCCTTTAAACTTCCTATACTTGCGCATTGGTCTGTAAGACCGACAAAATACAATTTTGTGTGTTTTTTTTTTTTTCATTAATGTTGGCATTTTGTATTTCCTGTTAGCTGCCTTATTCGCTGTTACGTTTATTCTAGGGTGCAAAGTACGTCAGTGCAAGTAGCACGTGTGGCCGTATTTGGCGAAAATTGGTCTGTGAGACGGACGCGGTTAAGGATCCAGGGTTTATTTTTATTTCCTCATTACAAAATGTACTGAACTGGAATGATCACACTTCTGCCTTAAATGTGTAGTATATCTAATTTTCCTCATGAGGTTCTCTTTTAGAATTGTAAGTTTGCTTTTAATTCTTAGAAGAAAACATATTTTTGCTAATCTTTTGTTATCTCTTACGAAAGTCTTACTATTTAACTATTTCAGAGACTGAAATAAAAGAGACTTACTCAGTAAATAAATGGTTTATTGTAAATAAATTGAGTTTATCTTATTCACGGTATACCCTAGTTTCAATTTCAGTTTCAATTTACTGAAATTGGGTTCAGAACTTACGGTTTAAGAGACCGTGCGTGGGTATAGGTGTTAAAGAAATTGGCGCGGGCTTAAGAAGGTTAAAATGGACGTGTCATCGCTGCAACCAGACGGTCTATAAAATCTAGTTCTGTAAAAAATTCGCTGCTTAGATGAAGTGAGGTTGAAGTGAGCTTTCATTCCATCTAATAGCTAGCGATTAAAACTATTGCGAGCTCTCATTAAGACAATTTCACATAATTATGTAAGTTATCACTAGAGATCGGATAATCGGATGCATATTTACCTAAAGTTAATTTTTAGCTATGAAAGTATAGAAGCAGCTTCTTAAAATATATTTTTTGTAAGAAAATATCCCGTGATGCCAGGAATACCGGCAATGCATAACAAGTCAGGTGTATAGTATGGATCCGACATCAAAAATATTATTTATAAAAAAAAACCCGGGTTTCTTGGATTGCATAACTATTCAGATGCATATTTATTTAAAATAATTTTAACCCCCTATGCAAACATGTGTATGTAGGGTGTAAGAGTAGGGTTGGTGTGTGTTAGTTAAAATAAAAAATAAAACTCCGGAACCGCGGTATTTATTCGATACAAAAGCGCTTTCCATAAGCAAACATCTCAACTTTAGGTGAATATGTATCCGAATATCCGATCTCTAGTTATCACGGTGATATTAATCAAATCAAATCTTTTTATTGTGGGCATAGGTTATACAGACAGATGTTAGGTATATTACAGATCCATTATGTCCTGCCTAGTAGGCATACAATAATAAATTATATCAACATGCAACATATCAAATACTTCATCGTTCATCACATATAAAGCAAATCTTACAAAATAAGAATTACGTGTAGGTATGGTAAAAATTACGCAATTTATATTTGATTAGTGAGAGTTCCTTGATGTTAAAAATGTCCACAGGTATTTTATTGTAGGTATATATATGATGTAATTTTGTTTTTGATATCATGATTTTATGTTATTTGCTTTTATTCTAATCTCATTGCAATCTTGATTTTAATATTGTTTCCAATTTTAAATTTAATTTGTTTTAGTTCAGTTTTTAGTTTAATCTAATTATGTTTCTAATTTCATGATTTTATATAATTAGCTTTTATTCTAATTTTATTTTAAACTTGATTCTAATATTGCTAATCTTTTTGCTTTTATTATTAAACTTATTTTTAAGTAACATAATTGTTGACCTTTGCTGCATAAAACTTTCATAATTATAACCTAACTGAAATAAATCACTAGCTCCTGAAATACAGGTACTCTAACCTAGCTCTGGAGTCAGGGTTTTTTTTTTCTTTAACCTGTGTTGAAGCTAATAATGAATTTATTTATTATTTATTTTTAGACAATAGATCGACTGAATAATTAAGGATGAGAGTAAAACATATGGTTTAGTAGTTTATGGTTATGTCAACATGACGAATAGAAGATTTTTGGTCTTGTGACGCGTCCTTGACAGACAAGCAAGACACAGTTGAATAAAGGGCTCTGCCAAATAATATGAAAAGCGTTATGAGTATAATGTCGCGGGTTATTTGTGACATAACGTCTTATATTATATTGCAGCCTAAACAACAATCGTTTTTTTTTAAATAGAATTGGCTTTCAACATTTTACTCAAAGCAGTTTATTAACAGCTAATAAAGAGTAATATTGGTGTTCCTTTTCAATATTATTTTCTATTGTTTTTAAAATTCCAGTCCACATCGACTGCATTCATATCCAGCTATGGGCTATTGTACAAAGAGTTTCTGCAAGACATCGGAAAGAGCTCCACAAATGCCTCCCTAATGCGAGGTTTGAGTGCGATATGTACAGCAATTGGAGGTAAATATCACTCTTGCATTAATCATCATTATTTCAGCCGAAAGACGACACTGCTGGACATAAGCCTCCCCCAATTGGGAGGGTTTGCCATAATCGCCACGCTTGGCAGGCGGGTTGGCGATCGCAGTATGGTGTTAAAAATGCATAGATAATGCTGCTGCCCATTCTCTAGTAAGTCTCTTAGTCGCCTTTTACGACACCTATGGGAGGAAATGGGGTGGTGCTATTCTTTACGTCCGGCACCACATGGCACACTCTTTCATTACAAATATTATACCACGAGTCGGTATTCCCCTATTTATTTACATTTTTTTTTTAACTATGTAAACTAGAAATCTAAAATCCAAAGTGTCATCGACAGTTTCTCAAATGTCTAGACTAAACCTAGCCTATCTGCCTAGCCTTTTCAGCTACCAGTCCAACTGGATGTAGCTGAATACCAATATTTTATATGGAGCGACTATGTGACCTCCACAACCCAGTAACTGGGTAATACGATACCCCTTGGTAAGACTGATTGTCAGACTTTGGGGCTTCTGACGACCCGTAACGACTCTCAAAGATACAGCCGGGACCAACGGCTTAACGTGCTTTCCGAGACACAGAGGAGTCTCAGTATGTAAAGATGGCTACCCATCCATCGACCAACCCCGGCAAGCGTAGCTTGACCTGATGGATCGACCCATGCGGCTGTAATTACCTAACCATGAACTCCTCCGCAGACATCTTGACCATTTCATCTTAATTATCTTTTTGGGTCTACTGTTGAACTTTGTTCTTAGGGCATTGTTTGGTTATATTAAGGGGCCGTGCACGAAATCGACTGATTTTGATCAATTTTATTCATTGTTTGTGAGAAAGAGTAAAATAATTTAAACAAAATTATTTGTGTTTTGAAAAGTCATGTTCTTTGTTTTGCATGTGGCTGAAAGGGATTTTTCAAATAAATTAAGTATTCACGGTAAATCACTAATATTCGCAACAAGTTTTCCGAAAAATGACGCGATACTGACATTTGATCATCATTCTACAAGAAACTTCTTTTGATTTTGAACATAAAAAATATCATCAACATCATTATATGGTCTACTTGCATGTGGCTGAACCAATTTTTTTCAACTTCCATACAAAATATAGCAGAAAAATAATATTGAAAAACCTTTTTTTTTGTTTTAAACCCGGTTACTAATATATTTTGTCCTATTATTTAGCAAATCATATCAAGAAATTTATGAATCATAAATTAGTCTTCAGGTATCCTTAAAATATAATCAAAATTTTATTTCATGGTTAGGTATACAATATCCTCATTAAGTTAATCGATGGCGAAATAAACTATTTTTTGGCGAGCACAAAAGTTATGAAACTATTAACAGCTGCAGTGACTGACGAATGGTTTAGCACCATGAAAACCGTACTTTTATAGTTACACAGACTTAATGTTTCGATTATTTAAAGTTTTCTCACAATCAGATAAGAAATTGACAAAAGAGTTTTTTTCGTGCACGGAGCCTTAAAGCCAACAGAGACAAATAGTATTGTTCTGATATTATCATGCGTCCTCTCCTTAACAAAATCAGTAATCCTTTTCTCCCTCTTTGTGCAACACTTTTCTATGAGTGTACTCGAACCGTAACTCAAATAATTATCGCACACAATGTCACATGCTTTGCTCTTAATTTTCAGGTTTCCTGACGAGCCCACTGCTGTCAATCATGAGTCTTCGAATGCTAACATTATCAGCTACGCTGATATTCAATACTGGAGTGATTTGCATCATGTTCGTGACGTCAGTGTTCACGTTCCACCTATGCCATGGAATTTTACAGGTAACTTGAGGATATTTACAAAGTAAGAAAGAGTAGATTGCAATATTTCGTCTGCGAAGTAACTATTAATTTTTTTCCGTAGTTGATTCTAAGGATTTTGTCTGCGAACCAAGTACTCAATTTTTTTCTGTAGTTGATTCTAAGGGATTTCTTATTTGAGAGTATCCAAAGAAAACAGATGTAAAAAAAAAAAAAAAAACATCTTCATAACCGTGATGATCTAGCGGTTATGGCCTCTCCCCTCATGCATGGTTACCGGTCAAAAGTTACCGACATAACCTGCAGGGTAAGCAAGCTGAAGTGGTAGTGGGCTGTTCATGTTTGTCGAAGGACCGATGACCGGTGGAGAAGACTAATCTCGGAGTGGAAACTGCGTGTCGGCAAGCGTAGTGTGGGACGCCCTCCAAAAAGGTGGCTAGGACACATTGGATGCGGAATGTGGAGGACAGGGTGTTGTGACGCAGCTAGGGAAAGGCTTATGTTTACCAGTTGACTGCGATATAGGTTAAGTTGATTGATTGATTCGTTAGAACCACAAAATGCAGTCATGAATTGTGTTGCTAATTAGGTCATTTAAGATTCTTCCATAACAACCTGTTCTCCACTATTATTTGTAATAGTTTGTCTAAGTTTAAATTCCTTTCAAATTAAAATGGTTCTACATAATATACATGTATATTATTATTAAGAGCCCGTATTGGCCCAGACGGAGTTGGCGGGATGAGTTAGAATCTTTCAACAATGACTGGTTCTTAGCCATCGTACATTAAGAGATATGAAGAGAGTAAAAGCCTTTGCCGTGTTACATAATATCTATCTTATTGTAATATTTCACTGTTTCAGGGACTTGGTTTCGGGTTGATATACAATTTGTCCTGCACTATACTGAACGATTATTTCGTGAGGAGGCGACTAATAGCTATAAGTTTAGTTCAAAGTGTTGTTGGTAAGTTTATCATAATTATTACAGTGTTTATTAACTACCAGCCAAGCCACTCAGAAACTATAAATTTGACTGTACCTACCACACATTGTCCATTCCGTTTTAAATGCAAAAAGCAAATTGTCATTCAGGTGCAAATTGCGCATTTACACCGCGTGTATCCGCCCGATCATGACCTATGCGAGTCCAGTCTTTGCACACGCAAAACTCTATCTCATCCATAAGATACAGACCCTCCAGAACCGTTTCCTCCGTAAAATCACGGGAGCCCCCTGGTTCGTTCGGAACCAAAATCTTCATTTAGAACTTAAAATCCCTACAATAGCCTAATTCATGAAGCGCATTTCAAAGCGCTTCTACGATTCCGCAGCCACTCATCGCAACACTCTAGTTGTGCAGGCTGCCAAATATACCCTAAATATAACCTATTAAACCCTCTCCCATTAGTAAGAACCGCCGTCCAAGGCATGCACTGACCGACCCAGACGACCCCACGACTCACCTCCAGGAGAGCAGTAGGGAAACAAGTATAGTTCGAAGAATACACAATACACGACCGTTATTTCAACCTCGCCGCCGAGGCCCATCGCGAAATCTCCGACTATATATGTATATACTATATTCCTCCTCGACCCTTGCCCGTAAGTGAAGCGCCAGCCCGCGCTATAGCTGAGCCTGTAGCTTTAAATTCCCCAGATAATAATCATAACCCTGATTTTATCCAGCCACCGTCGGTCCCTTGCCATCCTCCCTCCGACTCTGCCCTAAGCCGAGGTTCGTACCCCACAGGGGGTGCCCTTAGCGCGCAGTCGTTTAAGTTTTTACGCCCTGTCTGGAGGCATTAAGTTTCGTTAGGAGCTTAAGGCAACCACAGGAAAGACCGGTTAAAGAGTCTCAACCTCTCAAGGTTAACTCTGAGATGCCCTGACAAAAAAAAAAAAACACACAGTGTTCAGTCACATTATTTTCATATTAGAACAATACGTGATCAATAAACTGTATACTTCAAAGCTAATATATATTATTCTTGTGACTGTCGCAAGCTACTTACGTACATATAATGCCTAAGAAAAATTCTTCTGCCCATTTTCAACTAACATTAGGAAACACTTAAATGAACGCCAAAATATTATTGCACTGTTGGATCGCTTTAATTTTGGCAGTGTTGGTTAAAACGGGCATTATTTTCTAAAGTGTCCCTATTTCCTCGAGACTCTTTCATCAAAATACATGCACAATAACCTATTGAAACTCTTAAAGCCCTATGTTTGGGACAGGGACAACAAAGCACTCTTTCAGCTGCCATCATCGACGGAGTCCATCCAAATTGTTTGACATGTCATTCATCAAAATCTGCGCTTTGTGCTCGCTTTGTTTATTTTGTATGGGATTTTTTTGTAGGTTGTTTTAAGTCGTGTCTATTATGTTGTTGTTGGTAAATGGAGTTGTGTGGCTTTTCAGTTTTTAATCATGTTAACTTTGGAGAATTGAAGGCTTTAAAAAATTTTGCTTCATAAACCATTTTATAATCAGTGGGACACAAAGCAGGCTAACAGAAAAAAAAAAAACCGGCTAAGTGCGTCTCGGACCACGCACAATGAAGGGTTCCGTAGTTGAGATGAATTTGTCTCAAGAACAAACTTAAAATTGTAGTTGAAAGAAAGAAAGAAAGAAAAGAAAGAAAAATATTTTATTTGGGACACGCACAAGAAATACAAACAGTAAAAAATAAAAAACATGAGCATTTAAAACTAACAACATTGTAAGCCTGTGCGAGGCCAAAAAGGCCATTATCTCAGCATAATACTGCGATATTTAAAAAATAAATAAATAGTTGATAACATGTTCCGTCACACACTCCAACTGCAAATGTAAGTTTGTAAGCGTATTATTGAGAGATTTATCATGCTATTTTAAGACTTATAGTATATTATATAGATAAGTATAGAACTTAACTCAACTTTTGAATATATAGAACTTAACTTAGAAATATGGGCAATGGTCAATTTTCTTCTATTTTCTGTAATAAATTTATAACTAATTATTTTAAAATTATTAAAAAAAAAAAAAAAATATCCACGCAACAAGTTCTTTTATTTGTTATGTCACATGGTACAATTTGCAAAGCTTTTTTATTTTATTTTCTCATTTGCCCCCTAAAAGTAACCCCCCATGTGGAGATTTCTTGTTTCTGATAACATTCGATTGTTCATTTGTCTGATGTTTTCATAGATAAAATTGAAAGCAGACTAGAACAAAACCTTCATAGTTGTCCGTCAGATAATTTAACCGAAACGTTTCTGAAGGTAGCAAAACAAGATAAGTAACCGAAGCAAACCCTGCGTGCACTTTTAATAGAATGACACTTCAGAGGGAGTTAATACTGGCCTTATGGCACCCGAATCGGGGTCTGATGATAATTCTTGTTTTGTAACAAGAATTATCATCAGATCCAGATTCGGGTTTAAAATCAGTTTTTGTATTTAGTACTTTAAGGTCGTCGGAATAAACTTTGAAGTTCAAAAATGTTTCGTAAACCATCAAGCAATTTTCGAGAGATTTTAAACCCTAAGTCTAAAGTCTAAGAAGACAAGTTTGTATTAGAAACTTTATTACAGTCGGATTATTGATCGAAATACAAAAACTGAGTGAAAGGTTCAAGCTTGGTTCAAAGTTAGAACTCGTACGTTTTGTAATGAGACCAACTTAGAGAATATAACGCGAACGACGACGCGGCGACATTCTTATTGTTCCCGTGTTCATGTAATACGTGACAGATGGCGCCACTTACCTATGATCAAGGAATCTTTTTCAGTGCATCAAACACGTTCTGTTTTATGATGGTCGTGCGTGTTTTTCTTTGGTATTTTCCTTTAGTAGTTTTTTTTTTAATATATGAAGTATCACAGACGGTGATATTTTATTCAGTTTACAATCTAGCCTATTAGCTAATAAGTAATTTGAATATAAACTGCTAAGAAATTATAATTAATTATAAAATTATATGATATATGTAATTATATTATAATAATGATTAAGTTATAAATTTTTCCTTTAGTAATGATTCGTTTGTATTAATCCGAAACTTTTTGGATAAGTAAGGGATGGGAAGAAACTTTATTTAACTGAGAAGCTTATTTACTGAGAGTAGATTATTATAATCGAAAAGAATGGCCCTATGGATGTTATATTTGTATAAAAGTACTATTGTGCAGTTGCCCTGATAAATCCTAATGGTCAGAGTTTTTTACTTACAAAGTTAAAATAAAGTCAGTAACTTAAAAATAAACATTTAACTTTCACTAATAGGTACGCAAACAAAACCTAGATTATTTTAATTTGACCTAATTAATTCCGCAAGCTATTAGAAAATTTCACATTACTCTCCCGAACATCGAACCGCTACTAATGATCATACAATATAATAAAATGTCAACATTTCCATCCTCCTACATTTATTGCGAATGGATTTGCACGGCACCCACCCAACCGTGTCCTGTATGAAGACGTTATGTCCGCTTAAGTGTATCGTATCTTGAATTGATCCTTTAGCGGAACATTTTGTTAGATAAGATATAGAATACTCTTTATTATATAAACCATTTATCTTAAATCTATTTGGCTGTTTGTGTATGTGAGTTTAAATGTTTGTAAATGCACCCACGATACAGGAGAAATTCCAAGTGTGGGGCAACGTTAAAAAAAAAAAAAAAAACTATAATAATTTAAAAAACCGGCCAAGTGCGGTATGGAAGAACATGGTATGTGTTGTTCCATACCGCACTTGGCATGTTATGAAATTTAAGTTGGTTGACTATTACTCGGTAACTTGTAAAGCCTACTTACTTAGCTGTGATAGTTTTCCTTTTAACTTCGCTATATATACTACTGTTGTGATTTTCTTCACATATTCAAATACAACTATTTAGCTGGAACTACACTTGACTCTAACAAGAATTAGCACTTTAAAGCTTAATATTACGCAAACGGATCCCTAAATCGAAAAATGGTTTACGCAAATCCGTAATATTTTTAAACGGCCTATCGAACGATACCCCACACCATAGGATAGACGAGAAAAAAAATATCATCCCCACTTTACGTGTAGGGGAGGTACCCTAAAAAATATATATAATTCAAGATTTTATTTTACCACTTTGTCGGCGTGATTAATATGTATACCGATACCAAATTACTGCTTTATAGAACTACGAGTCTCTGAGCTTAGCTGCGGATAGACGGACAGACAGAGGGACATAGCGAAAATATGTATAAGGGTTCCTTGTTTACTACAGAACCCTAAAAATTAAATGATGTTCGTTGGAAAGTGCGTCATTTGATAACGGCTGGACCGATTTGGCTATATGTTTTTGTTTTAAAATGTTCGTGATAGTCCGAATAAAATTAAAGTTTCCCCGAAAGTTCTAAAAATTGGAAATATACGGAACAAATAACAATAAAAAAATAAAAAAATACTTTCTGTCTGTTTGTTCAGGCTAATCTCCGAAACCGCTGGACTGATTTTGACGGGCTTATCATTCGCAGTTACTTATTCGCAGATACTTATTTAAAAAAAGCCATGCAGGCGAAGCCGTGGACAGCAGTTAGTATTAACTATAAGTCCAGGTTTCCTCAGGATGTTTTTCCATTACCGATGTCAGTAATGTCCAAGATAAACTCAGAAAGTATATATGAATTATTACAAGCACATTTTCATAATGTTCTTATGAAATATTATTTAGATTTGCCATTAATAAAAAGGAAGATTTTCCAAAACGTCTTCATTTCTCTTAACTTACATTGAACGATTCATTAATCAAACTAAGTATAACATATGGTTTACCGCAAATGTCTACTAAATCTAAACGATTTTAGCAGACATTTCATCTGGACTTAAAGCCCAGATATATGCCAGTGACCTTGAGTGGTTAGCTTGCGTGTTCTGTACTGAGCTGACGCAACGCGTCGTGCGTCCAGCCAGTAATAGGACTCGCCCATCCAGGAGCGCTGTCTTTAATAAGACGCATTATTAATTTATTATACATAAAACAAAAAGTATTTTAATAAAACACGTATACTTAAAGTCAAAAGATCAATAATTAAATTAGCTTTAAAAAGGTGAAGGCTTAAAAAAAAACGCTTGATAGATTTAACGTGATTCTCAGTATTTTATCAGCGTTACACATAACTTACTAAATTAATTTCACTATGTAATAAAAACATAATCTTAAATATTCATAAATAATATTATTAAGAAAATGCTCTAATTTAACATATATTTTTCCCGAATAATTAACACTTATCGTTTAGGCGTGATCTTCAGTATAAAATCATTAAAAGTCGGTTATCGACGCCTTAAGGCGCTCTTGCAAAATTCTCTCAATGAATTATTTGCGCAACTTAGTTTTTTTTTTTTTAAACAGAATAGTGAAATAACGTGAAATATTATTATTGCACGTAAATAAACATAATGTAAGTAATAGCCTAGGTCAATTTTGTTAAGTAAATCAAGCGGTTAATACAGCTCTTTCTGTCCAACAACATTTCGAGCTCGAGATTTTTTAATTTTTTTTATTCTACTATGAGTCTAGGTCTGGATGACAGAGACAAAGTCTACGATGGAGTGAGCTTACCCAGAAGAAGCCTGTTCACTCTCACTTTGAATAGATTAGGGTTGTATGCGTTCGGAAACACAGACGCAGGCAGAGAGTTCCACTCCTTGAGATGTATTGTCGTTGGGCAGAAAGAATACGAAATAATTCCAAGGCTTAATTCTTTATTGCCATAAAGTAAGCACACTGACTAGTGTGCTTCATCATCACCATTTCTGCCGAAAGACGTCCACTGCTGGACATAAGCCTCCCCTCAATTGGCGGATTGCCATAATCGCCACGCTTGGCATGCGGGTTGGCGATCGCAGTATGGTGTTAAAAGTACATAGAGAATGCTGCTGCCCATTCACTAGTAAGTCCTTTAGTTGCCTTTTACGACACCCACGGGAAGAAATGGGTTGGTGCTATTCTTTACGTCCGGCACCACACGGTACCTACTACGGCACGGCATGGCACACACTAGTGTGCTTACTTTATGGCAATAAAGAATTAATTTACAAAATCTGTTCAACGCATAATTAGCTGAACATTCTCGTTTTTAAAACGCGTTCTAATAATCTTTAATTTTCGTAATTCGGAGGTTAAAATGTCATCAAAAGTCTCTGTTTTTATCTCTTAATAAACGGTATGTTTCATAATAACAATGCATCGTATGTATGTAATAATTCGATTATTTTAATATCAAGAGTTCAAGAAAGCAAAATAATACAAAAAAAAAATAATGCACTTAAATCACCTGCTCACCAACATCACCAGCTCTAATAATAATCTCAAAAGCTATGCGCTACGGTAACCTGGGGTTTTTTTTTTCTTTGCGATTTCAGGTCAGTGTCAGGTTGTATGTTAATTAAAATATGATTCGCGACCGTTACAAATAAGACTTTACAGAATTATAATCATTAGAATCAGCAATACAATTTCGTAAGTTAGAATTATTGGCCTAAAATGTCACGATTTCATGAAATAACCATTCAATAGGGTAACCTATTGACCGATCCGACTTCTACTCCTACTCATTCACTGTGCACGCGGCTCGGTTGTGGAATTCACTGCCACCTGACATTAGGGACTGCCAAACTGTTGCAGCCTTTAAAAGAAGAGTAAAGGATCACTATCTTTCCACTTCGTCATAGTTGCATATTATTATGTATTTATTATTTTCCACTACATTGTAGTTCTCAGTATATATTTGAGTGATATTCATTTTAGAAGTACGATTGTAAGTATATTCTCTTATTGTATGTTTATAAGTATTTATATTAGTGTATAGCCATTTTGATTTTATGTATACTTTTGATTTAATTTTTTCTCTTCTACACTTACACACGTTGTCTACATCTCTATATCTACTTTCCTATCGCAGGTATGCTGGAAGAGATTTCATTAGAAATAAGCATCACCTTTGTACGTATTTTTTCTGTTCCTTTCTTCTTGTCTGTTTATATGTGTGTACATAAATTGTTAAATAAATAAATAAATAAACAGTATAATTTCTTGTGTTCCCTTCATATAATTTCGCAAATAATTTATTACAGAGCTAGCAAGTTCTATTCGTTTTCTCTTCTATCTTCGTGACTAATCGTGACAGACAGTGGGTACCTATGTGGGAACCTCCATTATAATGCAATTCATCACTGTAGTAGGTAGGTAATATGTATGGGAAATTATGTATAGGAAGGACCGATTTTGATAAATTACTTCCTTGGAAATTGTGAAAGAAAGCAAAAAGAAATTGGTTTATTTGTCACAGAAACAGGAGCATACACGAAGATATTAAATTGAGTAGGTAGGTAAACAGAAAAATTGAACAAAATCGATCTACATTATAATCACGAGCACAAAACCAAAATAGTGCATTAATGATAGCATTGATGCCTATTTTGGTTTTGTGCTCGTGATTACAATGTAGATCGATTTTGTTCAATTTTTCTGTTTACCTACCTATATTTGCTATCATTGATGCACTATTTTGGTTTTGTTTTCGTGATTATAATGTAGATCACAAGTACCTACCTAAGTAGGTACTCAGAATTCGAGCGTTATTTGACAAATTGTGTATTGAAAGATTTATTAAAATTACACTGAAAGAAATGTTTGCATAACTGTAAGAAAAGTTTTGGTTACTGTTTACACAAAAATTGTGACTTGCGAACTAGATGTTATCTGTTACAAAACCCTGTTTTGGACACTACATATCAGTTTTGTTTATTTAAGCTTAGTTTATTTCCTAATAACTAAAGTTGAGTTATTTTTGAAGTAACTTTAGTTCGGCTAATTATTTCTTTCAGTGTACCTGCCAAGCTTGGTCGGCAATATTATATCATTTTTATTTATTTATTCAGACAATATGTTAGTACATTTTGTTAGTAAAACAGTTCTGAAAACTATGTTAGTTCACACATAAACGCATACGATGCTTGAAGAACGGACAGTCACACCTGTCCGCTATCACACTCAGGATGATAGATGATATACACCGTGGCATTTTAATCGTCTTACAACAGCAGCCCACTTCATGTATCCAATGACTGCCTACTAATCATTCATTAAAAAAAAAAAAAACATTTGAATAATAAAAAAAATAAAAAAAAAACATTATTCATTTGACACAACATGACGTAGTTTGAAACCCCCTGTTACGAGCGCGGTGCGAGCTTTGCGTTCCAAGGGCTGTGTGGAATGGAGCGGCGACATTTTTATCAGAGTTCATTCACCCTAGCTCAAAAATGTGTTTCTTACTATTGCAAGTAATTTTAATCTCAATCTTTCATTTTTAAATCGCGCCTAGAGAGGTTATTTATGTCAGATACATTGAGTAAAATGTCATAGTGTATATATCGACGGTTAGAAGGTAATAAAATAAGACTTTAAGTAGGATGGCATTCATGACTCATTTTCAAAACAAATGTCGCTTATGCCTTACCTTTCCCTTTACCGCTACCGCGTTATTACCTTTTAACCGTCTATATGATGTATTATATTAGCAACCACATTTCACACTACTTAGAAATTTTCTACTTAACCCACAACAATATAAACGAGTACTATCTCATTTGTTCAATCACTTTACTCTTTTGTCCACTCGAAGTAGCTTTATTTTTCATTATAAATGAATCAATGTCATCTATATCTGCATTTTCTTTCTTTCTTTTTCGTATGGTTACTGACTAAACTGGTGTCAGAGTTTTTATGCCGCCCATGGGCTCTGACTTGGCTACAAATGCCGTCAAGAAATAACTAAAATAAATATCTGCTTGTTTTATACCTAATTACATTTTCTTTTTTAGCGGTAATCTTAATGGCAGCACCCCTATTTGTTAAGTGGTCTCTAGTAAAATACGGTTTCCGTGATACAATCCTGATAATGTCAGGGCTCACAATGCACAATTTTATAGCAGTAGCTCTGATGCAACCAGTCAAATGGCATATGAAAAGGATCGAAGTTCCTGAAGGCAGTAATGGTAAGTTCATTACATACTGGTCATCTCTTAGCTGCCACGGCTTATTTAAATTTATTTTGATTTTTGAATGGTTTTTATTACGGACGCTTTTAACGTGCACGTCTTTCTATATTGTTCTCACATGTATAACTTCAACATGAATGATGTGACCCATATTTTTTAACAATATTTTGTTTTAAAAGAGTGTCCGTGGAGTTTCTTGCCCGTTCTTCTCCATAGGGACCTACTACGCTTTGGAATGGGCAACTCGCTTCATCTTTCTGACTGACCGACCCGTTGACAATTCAAAAGTGCCTATAATTGGTTTATTTGAAATAAATGCTTTGAGTTTGAGTTTGAATGATTATTTCTTTATAAATACTGAAAATAATTAACAATAAACATGATTTAAATTATGTCCTTAAACACCACTTAATAATGTGAGTTAGATTTCTGAAACTAGTCAAATAGCCTATTGCTTCTATCGACTTTCACTTCAAAATAAAATCATCAGCCATTACATACTTTATTGCATTGTGACCAGCTCCCTCTAAGCAATGCAAAATAAAATACGAACATAAAAAGTACAAACTTTGTTACAGAAAAGTTGTTGCATGACAAGAAACTGAACGAAGAAGCCGGCGTCGTCGTTCCAATTATCAAACTGACAAACACAGATGGCAACCTTTCCAGTCCCAATGAAAAATTTTATTTAGCGTCGGAGGACGACGAGTCTGGTGGAATCAAGTATGTCACAAACATTACTTTTGAAAATTGAAGATTGATTTGTAAAATATTCTGGTGTTTAGGAGTTGAAGAGTCCTTGGGAAAGTCTTGTTCACTACGATCTAGGTATATCTAGGTGTACCTATAGAATTACTTTTTTAACGGAATGAAAATAATATATGGTATGTTGTGCAAGAGGAATAGAAGACATACACGAGAATATTTGCTTAGTACCATTGAGATTGTAAAAGTTTCGAATAAAAATTCCGCGCATTTAGTAGGGTGCGTATGATTTGGATTTCGATATTGTTTAATAGATATTTATGATTTTTCATTTTCTGTTTTAATTAATCTAGTAGGAAAAGTTTATTTCAAGTGTGTAGTATTTATTGTTAGAACAATATTTTTTTAAAGTTTTTTTTTTAATATCTATTCCATAGGCTTCTACTCCGCTCCCCAATTATACACAATTTTTTTCAAGACGGTAAAAAAAGTCAGCCGTTATAAGGTTGTGTAGAAGAACAAGACAACAATTGTAAACAATCAATCTTAACAATTGTGATATGAATACTCAGTCTTGTAAATTTTGTCTTACGTATTACGAAGTTCATCGGGTCATTTGGTAAATAAATAAATAAAACATGTCCACAACAATTTTTTACAACATCAACCGCATAAAAAAGAAAACATAACAAAAATTGTATACCGGTAATCCAGAAAAAAAGTGGTTGGTATAGAAATAATTTATTCAGCAATGTAGACTAAAAAAGCAACTGATTCACTTTTATTATTAAGTTTCAGAAAAATCATCAACTTATTAATAGACAAGTCCATAAGCGAAGAGTTTTTGATGTCGTGCGTCTGCGCTGGTCCAGCACTTGCTATGTTTGCTGATGCAACCTACTCTTCAATTCTACCACAAGCATTGTTCACTGCTGGATGGGTCCAAGTAAGTTATATTGTTTCTGTGTCAATTCGCTCATCAAAATCTGCTTTACTGCGATTCGAATTGGAGTCAACGCTGTCTTTTTTTTAAACACTCTGAAATTAACGTGTTTTTTTTTTAAATAAACTCCTATTTAAATAAGATTATACATTAAAAAAATAAAACCTTTTCACATGCAAACTACGCATCAAAGTCCTGACGTTACAAATCCTGCATCGCGCAATCAAAGTTTACCGTGCAACTAGCATATACATATACAACATCCCGATATCAACCGTCGGGCAGTTGCTCACCAGACACAACGTCTGGTCGGAAGATCCTCCCTTTTCCATACCATACAGACCTCACTTTACACTTGCGCCTCTAGCGGCGAATCCAAACGCGATAGTCCTCATTGAGCTGAATGGCGTGAAATTGTAGAGGCCTATGTCCAGCAGTGGACTGCTGTACGCATATGATGATGATCGTCTATCTTCGCGCACCAACTATCCTCCACGCGTCTGCTTTGTCGTGTGCGCTTGTTTTATACATATTCAAAAGAGATGCGCGGTATTACGCCTGTACAGGAACGGTCTGCGCCTGGTGACGGGGACCATCACGGGACACTGCTCGCTAAACAAATATTTTCACACAATAGAGATAACGGACAGCCCTCTGTGCACAGCATGGTTCGTAGGAAACCGTTGCGCATGTGCTTTTCAAAAGCACAGGCGTCACCCAGATTAGAACAGAAACCCTCGGGGCACCCAGATCATTCACCGATGTTCTGAACAGATCAGGAGACGTGATTAACTTCTGGAAGGAGGTGGTCCTGCCAGGGTTGCGGGTTTGTCCGAAAAGGATACCGCGGCCCTGGCACACAGGCAACTGAAGGAACACGGGTGGGTTTTAGTCAGTAAAAGTCTGACACGCCCTCCCGCTCTGCTCAGAGCGGGAGAAGTTATTTGATAATTTCCCGCCTAAAAAAATTAAAAGGTGGGGCTGGTTGGAATAACCACCGACGGCCGCCATGGCCTACGCACAATGGTCCAACTAAAGGTCTAAGTGCGGAAACCAAACCCTCTAACATAGAACATAGAAGAGATACGCGGAACACAGTTACACACATAGTCGATTCCTAGCTTAATAGTTTAGTTTTAATATTTAAAAAAACTTGTCAGATAACGCTCCCACGTAACTGGAGACGGATTCTTAAACTGCGTTTAGATTTCCAAGATAGTATTTTTCCGCTCATTTCTTATCTAAATTAGAGTTTATCTATTTTATGTTATCTTCGGTTAAATCAGACTTCTTATCTAGGCTAGACTGAGATCAGTTTAATTTTATTATCGATAAAAAATATCTAAAAATATGCAGATTGAGTGAGTTTGTATATCTATGTGATTTAAGCGATGAAATCCAGAAATTATTAATACAGAATTATATAAAGCGCAGTCTTCATATTATTATCGTCATATGGAAACATTAGATCTTACCACACCTACGATAATAAAGGATAGTTTTACACTTTCAGTGTCACAAACTTCGACGTCACAAACAAGATTAAATCAGCAGATGTATAATAATGCTCGTATGCAAATAGGCATAAATATCCCTAGAATCGAATATACAGTAACAAGCCAATATTTGAGTACAGTAGCAATCTATTATATTTATGAAGTAGTAAAGATAACTTTTAAGTAATTATTTGCTTGCAGGATAACGTCGCATTGGCCCAGTCTCTTTATGGGTTTGGAGACTTGGCTATGCGAGTGCTGTTTGCAGCTCTAAGTAATTGGCTGCACAAGTTGGGCAGTCAAGAGATTTACGTCCTTGGAGTTACTCTCAGCTTAGTATCGAGGCTTGGTAAGTCTTGAAAGTTTGCAGTATGTCATATAAAGTCACTCTTAATAAATTAAGACTAACATCAAAAGTATTTAATGAGATAATAAAAATCCATAGTGTTAGGTTAGTAACTACACTAACTAACTACACTAACACTACCTTCTAGTGTTATTAAGGAATATAATTATGTTTTCACTTCTCATGCTCTAATAGCTCGTCTTTATGTCGTGCGTAGGCGACATAAAGTCGCTTTTTATGCTCTAGAGCATTAAGTAAAATCTGCGTCAAAGACCAAGGCAATCGGTCCAACTGCCACACGAACAACTTCAACTTCATAGAATAACCTCTTTATTTTAATTCGTTTCGTTAGTATTCTAAGAACAAGGCAAAGATACCAACAGACAAAGTACACAATAAAACTTCATGAAATAAACTTATACTTTTTATTTCGTCCATTTATTATTTTACATGTTGCTGTTTCATTTCCTCGCAATCGAAGTGAAAAGTAGAGTGTACAACTCGTCCATAAAACCCATTTTATGCACTTGATGTACAATCTACTATTATTAGAGTTTGAAGCATTTTGCACAGAAGATGACCAAGTTAGATTTAAGTTTCTTACTTGGCCATCCTCTCTACAAAATAGATGGATTAGGAACGCATGGAGGACAAACATACAAACATTGATTTTTATTTATATAGATAAATAATATATAAAGATTATTATAAGTACAGATATAACATGGCCTTCTCCAGTTACGTCCATTTCTTCTCGTGGTCTATGAGAAGAAGTGGATGTAAATCCACGGCGATGGCCGAGTGTGACCCATGATTATACTACTTTAAAATGGTGGTGGTAGAAATTAGAAGCTCTCAAATTATTGTTTCCTTGCCAGGTGTACTATGGTCAAAAAGCTTTATAGCCATGATGGTCTACATCCCGCTGGTCGGTGCCTCTCACTGTGCTGTGACCATCCTCATTCCTTTGGTGGTAGCTGATGCTGTGCCTCCTCACAAGTTCACAGCTGCTTTAGGCATGCTGATGATGTTGTCAGGGATAGTAAACTTGGTACTGGGACCTGCTATTGGTACGTGCAACGATTTTGTTATGTAATTATAGCATAGGACAATATGATAAGCTAATGTACTCGTATGTTTTATATTGAAGATTGTAATGTATTATTGAAATATTTTTAGGGTTCCGTACCTCAAAAAGAAAAAAAACCGAACCCTTATAGGATTACTCGTGTGTCTGTCTGTCTGTCCGTCTGTCATATCCAATTTGCTCCGAATCTACTGGACCGATCCAGTTGAAATTTGGAACACAGGAACTTCTGTGACTCAAAACCGGACGTGTAGCGTAAAATTTGAATACGGGGGTCACCATAGGGGCGCAAATTAGAAAAAAAAAATTGCTAATTGTGTCGTGTAACAAATGAAAGGGCTTATTGTTAGAATTTGAGATTATATATATTTTATTATAATTAAAATTGAACAGTTTTAAAGTTATTTAAGAAAATAGATGAAAATTGACCTCCCCTTATCTCCGAAACTACAAAGGCAAAAATTAAAAAAAAAAAAAAAAAAAAAAAAAAAAAAAAACAGAAATATAGTTCTTTACTTATGCAAGATTACAGAAAAACGTCTATGGTCTTAATATAACATGGTAAATCTCTCAATATTGTGCGTACAAACTTACATTTGCAGTTGGAATGTGTGGGAGAACTTGTTTTTCAACTACAATGTTAAGTTTGTTCTTAGAATAAACTTATCCCAACTACGGAACCCTTCACTGCGCGTGGTCCGATATGCACATAGCTAGTTTTTAAATTTTGTTTTATACTTAGGTTAAAAGAGCTTTGACAGGTATAACATAGACTATTTAGTTTTTCGATATTATAATGACATATATTAGCTATCATATGTATAATTGGTTTTATATATTCTGAATAGTAAAGGCATATTTAGTAGTTTGCAAGATGATAATTATTATATCTGCGTGCAAAAGCCAAACTAAATCATACCATAAAATGAAATGCACTGTGCTTCTTAAAAATATTTAATCATATTTTGACTCGACAATATGTTATAAGGTAAATATCAAACACGTGTAACACGACTCTCATAATTTAATTGCATTATCTTTATCTTAAAAGGCAAAATCAAACGTGACAGACAGACTTGGCAAATAAAATATTTCTTTCTTATCTTTTAGTATTCTTTTATGGTAACGGTGTATGATTTTTTCGGATGATAAGTTTTTAAATGTTAAATCAGATGACACGTCTAATAATTTAGAGAAGCTAATCCTTGCTACCTAATATGTATTATAGTATACAGCCTACACGAAGTACATTTTCAGAAATCTATCTTTGATTTTAAAATCTCAGCCAAATCTTTTTTAGGAAAGTTCTAAAAAAAAAAAAAAATACAAATAAATAAACCCGCGCAGATGTTGGTTATCGCAAAAAAAGTAGCATATCGATGGTCATACGTTGACAACTCATTTTTTGTGCATTACGAGTTATCAATGGGAAGATTTGGCGCTTAATTAAAAAATAATAATTATGTACTTATCTCATTTTGCGAAAAAATGTGGGTTACGAGTTAAAGAAGAAGAAAAGAAGAAAAAACGTTTATTTGCGGTAAACATGACGCAAAAAAAGAACACAACACAAAAAAAAATAAGTTTGGGGTAAATATGTGAGTTGTCAACGTATGACCATCGATATGTCCTTTTCCATATCCCAGGCTATATCTTTGCCAAATTTCATGACGATTGCTTCAGCGGTTTAAGCGTGAAAACGTAACATACATACAGACAGACAGACAGGCAGATAGACAAACAGACAGTGTTACTTTCACATTTATAATATTAGTATGGATAGTACCTATAGTATAATAAGGATAAGTTAGCTTCACAGCTGACAGTAATTATTATATAATTATTATTCCAAACATTACGCCAATTACGAAGTACATAGAAAAGTATAAAATACAGAGAGTAACATAATTATTAATATTTTTAATGTGTGCGTGCTTGTATCTGTGCGGTGTAGGTGCTATAATTGCTGTAAATGTATGTGAAGATGAATGTGTGTATGTCTATGTACGTGTGACTGAACTGGCTCTGCTTTTTCTTCAGAAAATTAATATCTGCATGCAATAGGAGAGGCCTATGTACAGCAGTGGACTAGTTTAGGCTGATGATGATGATGAAGGACCCACTGGCATAAGAAAAACCGGCCAAGTGCGTGTCGGACCACGCACAATGAAGGGTTCCGTACTTGGAAAGAATTTATCCTAAGAACAAACTTAACATTGTAGTTGGTAAACATAATCTCCCATACATTCCAACTGCAAATGTAAGTTTGTACGCACAATATCGAGATATTTACCATGTTATTTTAAGACCATAGACTTCTTATATATGTTCCTGTAATCTATAAGTATAGAACTATTATTGTATTTTTTTCAAAATTTTAGGTTCAGTATTTTCGGAGATAAGGGGGGAATGGTCAATTTTCGTCTATTTTCACTTATAACTTTAAAACTATTTATTATAAAATTATAAAAAATATATATTTGAGACCCTCACAGTAAGCCCTTTCATTTGATATGTCACACGGTACAGTTTGCAAAACTTTTTTTTTTTAATTTTCTTGTTTGCCTCCCAAAACTGACCCCAATATTCTAAATTCATTTATATATATTTATTTTTTTTGGTTCACGTCCGTGTTTGGGTCACTCAAATTGATATGCATACCAAATTTCAACTTAATCGGTCCATTACGTTCGGAGCAAATTGGCTGTGACAGACGGACAGACAGACACACGAGTGATCCTATAAGGGTTCCGTTTTTTCCTTTTGAGGTACGGAACCCTAATAAACGAAACCTTTGAAGTGATCGTCCAAAAGAGATGTTTCCTGGTATAAAAAAAATCCTTGTAGTCCGTCAGTCAGATAATAAAAAAATATTAGACACGTATTTTTTACTTTACATACATAAACTCACGCCTTTTTCCCATGGGGTAGGCAGAAACTATAGAGCGCCAACTGCTACGCTCCTTACTTACTCCTTTTGCTTCGTTTACATTCATACATCTGGGGCCTTACTCCCGAAAAAGATTCGAGTTTGATTTTGATTCTGGTTCGATTTCGTTTCTGATCTGAATTCGATTTAAAACTTAAAACTGACCGCAGTTAGTTTCGCTTCGAACCACCGCACGATCGTGCGCTAGTGTTGGATTCAAGAGTGTGGATCGGCATTTAATTCGAACCCAATTCGATTGATTCAGAACTTAGATGCTGTCGGGAGTAAGGCCCCAGAAGCGAGTTCGAATCGGAATCAAAATCAAACTCGAATCGTTTTTGGGAGTAAGGCCTCTGGTCATACATGCACGCCGGTTGCGAGTGCTACGCACCTGACCTAAACATACCTTTTTTGCTTTATCATATTAATAAAAAAATACTTAGATAAAAACATTAAAGTTGGGGAGTGTGGGTTCGTTAGGTCACAATTTTAACAAACTACGTATAAAATCTAGCACTGAGTGACGTCATGCCACATTTGAACCCAATGTATCGCCTTAATTTTTTGATTACGTAAAAAAAAAAATACGTGTCCAATATTTTTTTTATAATCTACATGACGGATAAAAACAATCTAGTTAGCATCCATTTAAGTGACATCTAATGGATGAACGGACACATTGAGAACGGCTTTAGAGTTTGTGCGGTAGCGTAAAGCTGCTTTCAGACTACGCTATAATATAATAGCATATAGTAGGTATATAGCTCATAGCGCAACAATATCGCGCACCATACATTCCAATAATAACAACGGTAACGGCGTTGGTGAACGTGTCCATAACAATGTATGGTGCGCGATATTGTTATGCTATGAGCTATATACTATACAGCAGCTTAACACTATCAGTTGGAATGGGATCATTTTGAAAGTTTAACAACATTCATTGCGTTATTTAAGTTGTTGAGCAGACACATTTTTCGAACTTATGAAGCAATGGATAAGCAATATTCTTCAAAATCATTCAGATTGTGAATGAATGTGTTACGCAAACAGGGTGATGGTTCTGAGTTTTTTTTTTTCACTATAAGGTGCGGTCCGGGATCTGTCAGAAAGTTACGGCCCTGTGTTCTATCTCATCGCGTCCAGTTTCGCCATCATCGTTCTGTTCTGGTCGATAGAGCTATGTTATAAGAAGAACAAACACAAAAGACTGCAGCGGAGGGAATATTTACGACAAAAGAAATTAAATAAATGATTTTAATGTTTGTGTTTGTTTCACTCTACGTCACATCAACTATCACGTCGACGACGTCAATAAAAGGCGGTGGTTAGCGACAAACTGTTCATTCTGGTCACATTACCCGAAACTGTTTATACTAACATAATATAAACATCCTTCGGGCTCGGCTTCCGGTCTAACCAGATGCAGCTGAAGTCCAGTATTTTACATGGAGTAGCTGCATATCGAACCTCCATCACCAAGTTACTGGCTAACACTATACCCATAGGTAAGACTTGTTTTCAGATCTTCGGGCTTCTGACTATCCGTAACGACTATCAAAGATCTACAAATGACAGCCAGGACCTGCACCGGCTTTTTTTTGGGTGGTAAATTATCAAATAACTTCTCCCACTCTGGGCGGAGCGGGGGGCGTGTCAGACTTTTACTGACTGAAACCCACGCGTGTTCCTTCAGTTGCCTATGTGCCAGAGCCTCGGTATCCCTTTCGGCAATCCCGCAATCCTGGCCTGCACCGGTCCTAGCGGACCCCGTCAGTGCACGCTGACATCTCTTTGGAACACAACGCGCTCTCGACCCGAGCCTGGTCCTTACCGGACGGCGAGCTACTCATAGCTCGCCGACCGCGAGCCCGCGCCTACGGTGGCCGGGAATCGACTACCAATTACCGGCGCCCAGGGCGTTTCCTCTCGCCTAATCCGAAACAGGAACCTCCCGAAACAACCGTGTCCGGTGAGGACCTGTGTCAGGCGGAAGATGAGGACGCCGTGGCGCCTCTCTAGCCATTCCTCAAAGAGGGGACTTATCGCCACAATTGTGGCCTGGCACATGCCTGGGTTCGAACCCACGACCTGTAACTCGTAAGTTGGGGCCGTTATATCACTGGGTCACTACTGCTCGCATTGGTAGCTTGCCCCGGACTATTTAATAAAGTAAATCTTTTTTATTACGTCTGTAACTATATCTTAAAATTGTGATAGTATATATTATATTATATAATGAGTAACTATGTATTTTGATGACATAAAGATGTACTGTCACTCATCATTACGCGTACGCCGTACACTCTTAATTTGTCTGTAATATTATACAGTGTGATTCTTTTTACGAGTTTCAATAAGTTGTTGTTTTATTTTATACTCTGTAGTTCTTATAGGGCTCAGACAACCCACCTTTTTAGCGATCTGTTTTATTTATAATCATATTTTTTAACAAAAATATAAAGAGTATTCAAAAAAAAAAAAAAAAATAGTTTACTGCACTAAGTGTTTTACAAATAACAAAAAATATGTGAAAAAAATCACAGCGTTAATATACAGATATTACTGCTGTGATTTTTTTCACATATTCAAATACAACAATTTTGCTGGCAGGGACACACACACTTGACTCAAACAAAAATAAGCACTTTAAAGCTTAATATTACGCAAACGGATCCCTGAATCGAAATATGGTTTTCACAAACCCGCGATATTTTTGAACGGCCTATCCAACCATAACCTATACCAGGGGAAAACCGAGAAAAAAAAATACTCGCAATCATAAAGACTGCCCACAGAAGTGAAAACACAAAACGTTGGAATAACTGTTCTTTTATACATATAACTCACTAGCTTTTGCCCGCGGCTCCGCCCGCGTGGATGTCGGTTATCGCGTAAAAAAGTAGCCTATGTCCTTCTCCATATCCCAGGCTATATCTCTGCCAAATTTCATGACGATCGGTTTAGTGGTTCAAGCGTGAAAACGTAACATACAGACAGACAGACAGATAGACAGACAGACAGACAGATAGATAGACAGACAGACAGAAAAAGTTACTTTCACATTTATAATATTAGTATGGATTTAAAGCGTTCGGTGACGATCGCGAATCCATAAGTTTTTCACCTAACAAAAAGTGCTCAACGCGCCTAAAGGAGTTTTCACTTCATATATCATCCCCACTTTAAGTGTAGGGAGATACCTTAAAAAAATATTTCAATATTTTATTTTACCACTTCTCGGCGTGATTAATATTCATGCCAAATTACAGCTTTTTTATACTAAGAGTCTCTGATCTAAACCGCGGACAGACAGACAGACAAACATGTTCGCCATGGCGAAACTAAACTACTTGGTGACTACGGAACCCTAAGAATGCTGTTCAATTGGTACTGCAGTAACACCAACCAATTCTGATAACACGCTGTATCTCCAAATGTCAACTGTAGGTGTGACTGGCACATCCATAATAAAATTATCTCATTATAGAACAAAACCATTTGTTACAAGTTTAAATAAAGTGCTTGCATTTGATAAAGTATGTAAATATATGAATCTTAATAAAACCAGTGGCAGACAGTGCCGGTAGTTTTGTTGTGTTTCTTGAATGGTATCAATATGGAGGAAGAGAAGAAAGATAGTTTAAAGTTGATGGATCAGAAGTATGAGTTTGTGGCACCCGATGGAGGATGGGGATACTTAGTAGCCATCGCTGCTATTATCAGTTTTGTGAGTAAAGTGCTTTATAGGGTTCCGTACGATCGAATGGAAAAACGTAACCCTTATAGGATCACTTGTGTGTGTCTGTCTCTCACAGCCAATTTGCACCGAATCTTCTGGTCCGATTAAGTTGAAATCATATCAATTTCTGTGACCCAAATTCGGACGTATAACGTGAACAAATGAATTTTGAATATGGGGTCACTATTGGGGGGAAATTAAGAAACAAAAAAAAAAAAATTTAAAAAAAAAAAGTTTTGCAGACTGTACTGTGTGACATATCAAATGAAAGGGCTTATTGTACGGATTTCAGATATATTTTTTTATAATAGTTTTAAAATAAATACTTTTAAATATATTTAAGTAAATAGATGAAAATTGACCATTCATTCACCCTTATCTCCCAAAGTACTAAGCCTAAAATTTTGAAGAAAAGGAACAAAAAATAGTTCTTTAATATAGATTACAGGAAACTCTATAAGAAGTCTATGGTCTTAAAATTAAAAAAAAAACTCTGAATATTGTGCGTAAAAACTTATATTTGCAGATGGAATGTATTTTCAACTACAATCTTAAGTTTCTTCTTGGGATAAATTCATCCTAACTACAGAACCCTTCATGGTGCGTTGTCCGACATGCGTTTGGATGGTTTTATTTATGTATACCAGCGGAACTATAGCCAAAGTCTTAAATTCTGATAATTTATGTAAACAAAGGGAATAACATATCAAAAAATATCTTCGTAATGGTAATTCACATAAAATGGCGGAAAAAAAAACGGTTCCATTTTCTTTTAAGTACTGATTTAAGAAATAATAATTAAAAAATAATCATACCGCAATGATTTTTATATTTCAACAAAGTTATTAAATAAAGGAGATTTTCTGGTATAAAATATTTTATGATACTGGTAACAATGCAGGAGATCCACACATTTTCAAAATTTTTGCATATTCGACAACACAAATATTACAACTCTCATTCATAGATTCCTAGTGTAAGTAGTAGCATATCTAGCCACATGTTGGGTGAAAACGGATGTAAACTGTTTCGAGTGGAAATCGATTTTGGGAGGCCTACGTCTAGCAGTGGACTTAAAAGGGCTGATTATGACGATCATATGCCGTGTCTCAGACACTCTACACAAAACATTGTTTGGCGACGGTATTTTGGCTGCATATTTCTTATAATTAATTCACTTTAAATTTATAGATACAAAAAAATTATGACAAAATGTTTTGCACCACTGTCCTGTCATTTTGACAGTGACATTTCTTAACATTACTTTGTTTACATAAATTATCTGAATTTGAGACTTTGGGTAGGTATAGTTCACAATTTAACATGTGGGAAAATATACAAAAACGGTGAACATAATAAGGGCAATTCTCGTACTTAAAAACGTTTAAATTCAAGTCGGAATCTCATCTCTATATAGAAGAGAATCAATGTCAAATATTTGTCTAAAATGTAGTAAACTAAAGGTTTTTTTGACAGATTGAGACTGAGATTAGAATGTGAGTTTTCTGGAAAATACGGGAACATTCCCTTTGATAATTATTGACTACTAGCTTAGCTAGCGCGTTGTATTTTCTAAAATAAAAATAGCCTAAATTACCTAACACTACTAAAGTTTCTGTAATAATATAATTCAATCACGGTTCAAAAGACAAGTGGCGCTATCTATTATCATGAGAACGATATTTTTGTTTTCCTCGGGAACAGTACTTTTTGCGAGATGAAAGGTATCCTATGTCCGTTTCTGTACACCTGACAACGTATATGTAAAATTTCAGGATGATCGGTTCAGTGGTTAAAGGTAACAAACCAACTTACTTTCGCATTTATAATATTATTAGAATAGGATACAATGTGCGTTGATTTTCAACTATGGTTGCGGTACAAAAAATATATACGTTGGTACATAAATGAATGCAGTATTTTATGTATACGTTATTATGTTTGTGTCACATAATATATGTATTAATAGGCAGATACAGGTGAACAAATATTTACTGAGTAAATATGTGAAACACGTGAGAAAGGATGTGAAATTTTAATTCAAACTGTAGATAGGACCGTCGGTAATCACGTATACGACATTTTTTTTTTTTTATCTAGGGCATCTCTGAGTTTAACCACTAAGGCTCCGACTCTTTAACCGGACTTTCCTGTGGCTGCCTTAAGCTCCTAACGAAACTTAATGCCTCCAGCCAGGGCGTAAAAACTATAAACTAAACGACTGCTGCTCGCTAAGGGCACCCCCTGTGGGGTACGAACCTCGGCTTAGGGCAGCTGAGTCGGAGGGAGGGTGGCAAGGGACCGACGGTGGCTGGATAAAATCAGTGATTTGATTATTATCGTGGGGAGTTTGGATTACATGCTGCTCAGCTAAAACGCGTGCTGGCGCGTCAAGGGTCGGGGAGGACTATTCGTTAGTCAGGGATTTCATGCGGGGCCTCGGCGGCGAGGTCGGAATGACACGTATTCGACAATCTATACTATTTCTTATATATAAAATTCTCGTGTCACAATGTTAGTTACCATACTCCTCCGAAACGGGTTGACCGATTTTTATGAAATTTCATATGCATATTCAGTAGGTCTGAGAATCGGCTACTATCTATTTTTTTTAAGTTTTAGGTAGGTAGGTAGGGTAGGGTAGAGTAGGTAGGTAGGATAGTGTAGGGTAGGGTAGGTAGGTAGGGTAGGGTAGGTAGGTAGGTAGGTAGGTGGGGTAGGTTAGGGTAGAGTAGTGAAGTTTATACTATAGCTTTTGACAGAACGAAGCCAATCGGGTCAGCTAGTAATATTATAAATGTGAAAGTACCTAAATCTGTTTGTCTGTCTGTTACGTTTTCACGCCTAAACCGCTGAACCGATCGTCATGACCTGTGCGGATATTAATACAATTTTTGTTTTACAGAAAAGGGCTGTTCGAGCCATTTATAACCTTGGTGCAAGAGATTCCCTTCGGGAAAAATTTAAAGAAATAGATATTCTGGCTGTAGCCTCTCAATATATATTTGAAAATCTATTGTATGTACACAAAAATATATCAAATTTTAAGAAAATGTCCGATATAATTAGTCATTAGTTTAAATACCAGAAATAAACACAATCTTGCTGTACATCGCACTCGCCTCCACAGAGTAGGCAACTCATTTATGGGTCAATGTATACGCTTTTACAACAAACTTCCCATTGAAATTCGAAACTTACCCATTAAACTTTGCAAAAAAGGGTACTATAAAATTTCTGATTATTTAGAAGACAAAAAAGCTTGGGATTGAACTGTTCGCTCTGCTTAAAACTTGACATTTTAATAATTAAACAACGTTTTATATACATACCTAATTATTGACATTATTAAATATATACAAAATGACATGAATATTTACTTTGAAAAGTATCACATATATTACTTTAATTATTGTGAATGTGAGCACTATGTCGGTCATTTGTTTTCTTTAAGATTATCTCTTTTTCCTCTTTCTCAAGTAGTTTTAATGATGGTCTGGTATTTTGAGTACTTTGTGCGGCCTACCCAAATGTCCTTTATTTGGTATTGTTCGTCGAGTCGTTGAGCTCCTTAAATCCTGAGTTGAGCTACACGTTTACTGACAAATGCTTGCACTGACTAGACAGGTCCACTCAAAATTGTGTGGTTCTTTCCTCAAAAGACCATTATTTCAGACACGGATCTACATGGTCCTCACATGATCTGACCAAGATTATGTCTGGACTTTAAAAGAGATTTTGACCCCTGAGTTTGTTTCGCCATTTCTTCTCAGGGATAGTCAGATAGGAAATGTCGACTTCCCCAAGCTTGTTTTTATATTTTTTATATGACGTGTAAAAGTGATTCCGATATCCTATTTACAGAATAAACGATTTCATTTCATTTCATGAAATTTGGCAAAAATATAGCCTGGGATATGGAGAAGGACATAGGCTACTTTTGTACGTGATAACCGACATTCACGCGGGCGGAGCCCACGGACCCTGTCTCCCGGAAGAAATCTTATTCCTCATCTCTGGCTTGCCTTTATTGACCAGCTGGAGTGAACACTGACGAGGAAAAAAGCTAACAGAGCGCCCACCTCTTTCTTGGCTTTATTGGCCCGCTTGAGAGGAGATTCGCATGAGCAAACTTGTTCGAGGGAAAGAAGTATATATTTCAGTATGATGCTGGTAGAGATCTTGACCGTACTTCCGAGATTGTCCTGATAGCCGTGAAATACCTGACTACTCCTGAAACTACTCCGCATGACATGTTTTCCCCCTGTCGCTACATCTCTATGCGCTAGCAACAGTTTTTGGGGCCCCATTATTGAGTGTACAAGTCACCCCCTGCCATTATAGCCATTTATATATAAAATATTGATTAAGTAGGGGCTATAGACCTTCCATAGTTCTAGATAACCTGTCTTCTTTGACCACCCAAACCCATAGTTCAATATCTTTGTTTCCATATCCTGCAATAGTTCTAGAGATGTCCTTGGGTGCACTTGCATAGTGCATACAGGGATAGTCGTCGATTGGTGCCTCATTTTATTAGAAACGTTTAACGGGCCTTTGCGAGTTGGCTGGGCTGCGGCGTTGCGTACAACCCTCGCTACTTAATAAAAAAAACATACACCCAAATTACACAATATATCGTAATACGTGTCATTAAGAAAGCGATAAGAATAATGACTAGTCAAATTAACTGTGAATAGTCAGAACTTCATTGTGTACTTAATAATGACATTTTGTTATCTTTTACGCCAATAGAGATGTGTCCTGGTTAAAAAAAAAGAAAAACTGTTTAGTCCGTCAATGAGATAATACAAAAAAAAATTAGACACCTATTTTTTGCTTTATCATATTAGAATCGTACAGATAACCATTCAGACAATATATTTTGTAACTGCGGTGTTAGAGTTGTTACAATATGCCTTCGCATTCGATTTGTGGCCACACTACAATTCACACACATACAATACACAACAGGAACTAAATTGTAAACAAACAAGTCCAGTATGCACAGCAGAATATTAACATAAGAAGCGTAAACGAAAGTCCGATAAACAATAGCGCGGGGTCAAGTTAAAATATCCAACAGAGGATTAGTACATTTGATTTCTTTACTACAAACGCGTGCAACGTTTACGCTAAAATAGGTAGTAATTTCTTCTGCAAGACGTGTACAAATGTGTACATAGTTCGAAGCAGTCAAAAAACAACCAGAAATCCAGCGGGGTATTTTCGTAACACTATCAGTAGGAATGGGTTTCATTTTGACGGTTCAACAACATTCATTGCGTTATTTGCGTTGTTGAGCAGACCAATTTTTCGAACATATGAAGCAATGTATTAGCAATATGCTTTAAAATCATTCGATTGTGATTTACAGTGTGTTACGTAATTAGAGTACACGTCATTCTGGCTAGATCAAACAAACTGAAAAATATAGGTACCAACACTTGCAATGAACAAATCAAGAAATTCTAATAAGTATGAAAACGTTTTATAATGAACATGCGAACTACGCATCAAAGACCTGACGTCACAAATCCTGCATCGCGCAACCAGAGTTTACCGCGCGACTAGCATATATACAATAGTCTGGTCGGAGGATCCTCCATTTACTATAGAGTATGACTCTATGAGTGAACTTTTACACTTTGTTCCTCATACCTCTATAAACATACTATTATAGAATGTCCATGAGTTAAATGCATATGGCGAACAAATTTTTTCATGAGGTGTAAAACATTTGGTGTGACGTAACAGGGCATCCTGTACATCATTGCATATTCGGCGGGTTTCCATCTTAATTCTATAACTAAACTAACTGAACTAGCGACCAGCCCCTGCTTCGCACGGATTTAACGGCTTGACAAAACATGGAGATTAATTTATTGTGTGTAAGTTTAATTTTAATGTATTATACACAGTAACATTCCGGAATACACTCTCTAAATGATGGTGAAAACTGTATCGAAATCCGTTGCGTAGTTTAGAAGAACAACGCGGTCACACAGACAGACACATAAAGTGACTTTAGTTGCTCCCGGCATGCGTTGCAATGCCACGAAAATTAAAGAAGTCTATGGTCAACCTTTTTTTTTGGCCAAATACCCTCGCGGCCATCCTTAGAACACCCTACCAAAGTTTCATCATAATCTGATCAATGGTTTAGGAACGCTTAGAGGACAAACATATAAAACATTGATTTTTATTTATATAGAAGAAGATAGCTATATAGATTTATACACCTTAGCTTCCAGAAAGATAAAGATAAAATGTTTTTTCTTTCAGTCGACCACAACAGCGTTTAGCGGGACCTTCGGCATGATGTATGATGACTTTATAAACGAGATATCTATGAGTTCTGCCGGTGTCACGCTGCTCACGGGAATATTCTGCGTTTCTAGTGCATTAGCAGGTATACATTATTTCTCTCCCTAACCCAGAAGGAAACTCAGACCAGGTGGGGCAACGACTGAACATGTCCAACAATTGACCTTTTTTAACTGACTTCACAAAAAGGAAAATGTTATAAATTATTTTTTATGTTTGTTTCCCTGAGGAAACAAACATAAAAAATAATTTATAAATAAAAAAATATTTTTCCAAATTGGTTTATAAACGACGGAGACCTGAATCTCCGTCGTTTATAAACCAATTTGGAAAAATATTTTTTTATTTGAAAGGATATACTTTTTCTTTACTTGTATTTTTGTATTTTCATCAACAAATCAAAACTCAGTACTCAATTTTTTATTGCATAGATGGTATAACAAAGTAAAATATCAATATGCCTGTCGGGCAGAGCAAAATTAGGAGAGAGGAAGAGAGCTAAGTAACAATTTAAGCAATTCAATATTATTATAAATTATTAGATGTGCTAACTTTTCTATAGTAGTTTTTGTGTTACCTTTAATAATAAGTATTTAATCCACTCGGTGTATGTATGTTGATGTTGTTATAAAACTTCCTGTCACTGTTTTTTTATACACCAAGTAGTGGTATACAAATTGATGTGGGGAAGCTACAACAACTAAAAAGTGAAAAAAAAAAAAAATTGTAGTAAGTAAAAAATATATATACCGGATGACTTTTTTTACCGTCTCGAAAAAAATTGGGTATACTAGGTGAACGGAGTAGAAGCCTATGGCATAGCCATTTTTTTTTTTTTTCAGAAATATGTCTAAAATAAAAGATAAAAATACTGAAATTTGGGTGCGTATGATTTAAATTTAAATATTATTTATCGTATTTATTTATTGAATTATGTTTTTTGTTAAATTTCTGTGTTTATTGTTATAGTATGATAAGTTTACTTCAAATGTGTGGTATTTATCCATAGATCAATTTCTTTCTAGGTTAAAGAAAAAATAATAAAAACTATGCCATAGGCTTCTACTCCGTTCACCTAGTATACCCAAATTTTTACGAGACGGTAAAAAATGTCATCCGGTATATATTGATAAATAACTTTAATTTCGGAAGTCGGTGGCAAAAACGAAAATACAGAACCAGAAACACCGACTTCCGATATTAAAGTTATATTTCACTTTTCAGTGTTTTGGAAGTCGGTTGATTTTTTTAGAAAAAGTTTTTATGCCTCAGATGATCATTCTTAAGAGAGCTAAAACGAAATTATTTTTAGATGCTTCTTGTCAACCAACAGTAACACATAATATTTTCTGAGCTGTAATGCCGGTTCCCCCGTCCATTTTAAATGTTTCTTTTGCTTAATGGTGGGTGTCATTTACTTTACACCCTTCTGAAAACCTCAGGCAATTTTATTTTCTGTATTACATAGCAGTTAAGGTGAATGCGCAAAGGTAGACCACGAAATTTATTTTTTTAAATGTTTTTTGCAATTTGTAGTTTTTGTGTCTTTATCATTCAGGTTGAATTAATTAAGAATAAGAATTAATTAAGATTCGCGATCATAACAAATTAATATGTATTTACAGAATTATTATCATTTATATATCTCTCTAAGTTAGAATTGGTCTCAAATGTCATGATTTTATGAAAAAGTCATTCAAAAGACCAAATAGTAAATACATAATTTGTTATGGTTGCGTGCGGTTTGCGGTGCGTAGATACGATACGGGACTTAGTAACAGCGCCTGGTCCTATCAAACTAAGGGATAGCCCGTAGTTGGCACTCAGTCGCGCACGGGATATCGTTGATCAAACAGCTCCATAATTACAGTTTTTTTTTGTGATAAATACGCATCAAAATGACTTCTTGTGCAGCTAAACAGTGTTTTAATAATACAAGGAAGAAAAATAATACACACGGGATTAGAGCCAAAAATCGCCATGTTTGTACTACCACATGCAATGTCATTCATAATCGTAAACATTCGGCCAACATTCGGCAGCTAACCCGATTTCGCTCGCACGACAGCGACGTCTCCTATATCTGTTCTTGTCTATCTGTAAATGTAGGTTTGCGACTGTGATCACGTTGATCACAGATGTGTGAGTTTTGGTGCATGTAGTCGTGCGCCGAGCCCATGTTTATTGATTGCGATGTTAGCGCAAAACATATGTTCCTCCTTTTGATATATCAATGGTTGCGAATCATATTTTGATTAACATACAATCTGACACTGGCCTGCAAATATCAAAAAACGTAAGATAATTTGAATGTCGCTACCTTTGCGCATCCACGTTAAGCCATTTTGTGCTTCAATCCAGCCAATTAGGTTGTTCTAAATTCTGATATAAAATCCATGTGTGCAATAACTCTATAGCGAGACAATTTAATGATTTCAGGGTTTTTTACGTCTGTCTTGCTGACTATAATGTCGATGCGATGGCTTGCTTTCACCTCTTCCGTCATATTTGCCTTTGGGACCCTCGGCACGGTCATAATGACGTCAACACTAATGTTCGTCCTTACCGCGGGAATTTTTCAGGTGAGGTAAATGTTTATTAAATTTGTTTTCTTTAAAGCAGTAATAGCCCAATGGCCAACGAGAAAGAAAAAAAAGAAGAAAGAAAGAAAGAAAAAAAAAAAAAAGTTTCTTTGCGGTAAACATGATACAAGAAGAACACAAACACAAGAAAAAATACACGAGAGTACGTTGTTCGTTTCTTGCCCTTGTAAAGTTACAAATAATCCAATGGGGGCTGTTTGAAAGTTAACATTTATATTATACTAGCTTTTGCCCGCGGCTCCGCCCACGTGGATGTCGGTTATCGCGTAAAAAAAGTAGCCTATGTCCTTCTTCATATCCCAGGCTATATCTCTGCCAAATTTCATGACGGTCGGTCCAGCTGGTTAGGCGTGAAAACGTAACATACAGACAGACAGACACACTTTTGTTACTTTCACATTTATAATATAAGTATGAATAAGAAAGTAAAATAAAAAAATAAAAAAAAATAAAAAGAATTACACTAGTGTGAGGTAGTCATCCAAAATATGAGGTGCTTCAAGAGTTCCGTCACGAGCTTGTGGAATGTATCTTGTAGAATTCTTTAATAAAGATGGACCTTTGGCCCATGAAAACACAACTCAAAGTCTGTTCTGGTAGCTGTTGGAGCGGTCAGAGCTTTGCATACAAGTTCTGCGTCCGTGAGTGCTCGGCCGATAGCATCCCCTGCTGCTGTTTGAGTCACTGAACTTCACTCTTTGTCTTCATTATGGCTCAACATATAATGGCACAATGATGTGGTTTTGTAAAGCTAAATACCATAATACCCTTTGCACTATTTACATAAATGCATATTCAACTTTCTACTAACGGGCATGTGCATTTGTTTTTCAATACTATAGGGTAAGGCATGATTATGTAGCATTTTTTCCTTCGAGATCATCATCTGCCTAGCCTTTTCTCTAAAATGTTAGGGTTAGCTGTTTATGGCAATAAAATAATTTATTATTATTATTAGCTTCCAGTCTAACCTGATGCTACTGGCTAATACGATACCCCTTGGTAAGACTGGTTGTCAGACTTTCGGGCTTCTGACGACCCGTAACGACTGTCAAAGATCCACGAATGACAGCCGGACTAACGGCTTAGTGTGCTTTCCGATGCACGGAGAGGTCTCGGTATGTTAAGATGGTCACCGATCCATGGATCAACCACAGCAAGCGTAGCTTAACCTGATTGATCGACCAGTGCGGCTGTTATTACTAAGCCACGAGCCCCACGAAAGATAAAAAAAAAACAGTAATATATATAATAATTCTTTATTCACAAAACATAAACTTAGACAATAATATTACATAAAATGGTGTGAAAAAAAGACAGACAGTAAATTATCAGAATTTGTTTAACTAAAATATATAATATATGATCCCCAATTTTCTTGGTGAAGGATACGCCATTATTAACGACGGAGTATTTAATAATTGTCAATTTTTACGTTTCAGGGTATTGGCTTAGGGATAATGTACAACTTATCATGCACAATAATTAACGATTACTTCGTTGAGAACAGAGTATTGATAATGAGCTTCGTTCAAACCGCGACAGGTGAGTTAAAACAAAAGTACCACTTTTAATACCAAACTACATTCATTGGGAAGCTTGTTACAAAAGGGAGGAGGCCTAAAACCTAAGGCTTATGGTGGAAAAAACTGGAAAGGGGTCATTGTGAACAACTTTCAGGGACCAAGCATGAAACTGCGTAAAAAAATTGCTTTTTCCTATATTTTGTCGAGTTATGCAAACATAAACTCTCGTACGGAAGTCCGCGTAATACTGGTCAGTATCATCGTCATTCGTCAGTATATTAAATTTGCCAGTCTGAGCAGCTGTTTTTTTATTCGCGATTTCTCGGTTGGTCCCATAGCCAAAATGGTTCATAGTGACCCCTTTTGAGCTGAACAAGGCTATCAAAGATGTTGAAAAAAAAAAAAAAAAAATACCTTTGTTTGCGGTAAACATGACGCAAAAAAAGACAAGCTGGGGGAAAATATACCTCACATCTACGCAAAGCGGCCATCGCTCAGCATAATGCTGTGACCCTGTGCGCGACAGAGCCCCAGTACTGGTTTTCAGCGACAGCCGGCGTTGACGTGATGATGTTGATGATGGTAACTTCTTTATTTGGCTTCCAATTTTATTGATATAAAAATAATTGGGATTACAGGAGTTAATGCCATGGTCGCTCCAATATTCGTGAAATGGTCGCTAGAAAAATATGGATCAAAAGGAACGCTGCTGCTCATTGCAGGCCTATCGCTACACAACTTCGTTGCTGTGTTGCTGATGCAACCAGTTAAATGGCATATGAAGAAAGTTGAAGTTCCGGAGACTACAGAACTTAGTAAGTCTTTACATAAGTTTATAACATTTTTTTTTTCTATAAACTCTCTATTAACTTATTAGCCCCATCATTGTAAATCTACCACTTACGTGAAGAGTACTGTGTACCGTGTGGTGCCGGACGTAAAGGTACAGTGTGGTGCCGGACGTAAAGGTACAGTATGGTGCCGGACGTAAAGAATAGCACCACCCCATTTCCTCCCGTGGGTGTCGTAAAAGGTGACTAAGGGACTTACTAGAGAATGGGCAGTAGTGTTCTCTATGCATTTTTAATACTATACTGCGATCGCCAACCCGCCAAGCGTGGCGATGGTAAATTTCCTCCCTTTTGGGGGAGGCATATGTCCAGCAGTAATAATAATAATAATATTCATAAATTCGTTTATTTGCAAACAAGAGTCACTGTTACATAAAAAAAGCTCCGCCTCCTGAACTAGGTAGTTAACCTGTATCTCAGGAGACAGCAGTGGCAGGAGCAGTGGACGTATTCCAATTCTTTGCATTCTTTGTAGTGGCTTTTGTGGACATGATATTTATTCAGATATGTTACTGTAGTTGTAATTGCAATCATGTCATTAATATTTTATATGCTTAGATTATTTTCTATTTTGTGAATGTGAGAACGTTGTAGGCCTAGTAGAGTGTAGATTTGTTGGCACTTTTCTATTTTGTACCTGGTAATTGTTGAAAGGCCTACACTGTCCTCCCATACCTATTATCACTGTTATTTAATAATATTGTAAAGCCATTTATTTTTAAAAGAGTAATCGTTGAGTTTCTTGCCGGCTCTTCTCCATAGGAAACGACTAATTGGAACCGTGCACCTAGCTTCTGACGTTTCATAAGTGCCCATGTAAGTTTATGTGAAATAAAATATTTTGATTTTGATTTTTCGGCTGAAATGATGATGATGATGACGGGAAGAGTGAGACAGCTCCGACACAAGTACTTCTGTAACTTACTGGGGCTGCCTCAATTTATGTATGACACAATGTTTAAGTTGAAATAAATATTTTTGTATATATTGTATTTGTATTACAACACCCCGATGCAGTAGTAGAAACACCTACATTTCGCTCGTAATGCGTACGTCTCATATATTAGGAGGTCTGCTTATTGTCTTTACACGGGCATACATTAAGACTCCTCTCGCTGCTATTGCGAAATCTCAACAACACTGTCGAACTTGGAAATCTAACCCAGAATCCCAAACCCAGCATTTGCGCTTGCGACCAATAGACCGACGCGATAGGGTGAAACACATTAATCATCATCATCATTTCAGCCGAAAGACGTCCACTGCTGGACCTAGGCCTCCCCCAAGCACTGATACCTCGACCGGTTTTGTGCATCCCGCATCTAGCGGATTCCTGTGGCTTTGATAAGGTCATCGGTCCACCTTGTGGGAGGCCTTCCAACGCTACGTCTTCCGGTACGCGGTCGCCACTCCAGAACCTTTCGGCCCCAACGGCCATCTGTTCTGCGCGCAATGTGCCCTGCCCATTGCCACTTAAGTTTGGCAATGCTTCGAGCTATGTCGGTTACCTTGGTTCTCCTGCGGATCTCTTCATTTCTGATTCGATCACGTAGGGAAACTCCAAGCATAGCCCTCTGCATTGACCTTTGGGTGATTGTGAGCGACCACATTTCAGTGCCATATGTCATCACTGGCAACACGCACTGGTCAAAGACTTTCGTTTTGAGACACTGCGGTATGTGGTATTTTTAGTTAACTTTAAATGATGCCAATATTTTACAGAACTACTACTAGAAGTAAACAATGATGTCAAGAAATTGGATACACCAATAATTAAATTAACAGATATAGAAGGAAATCCCACCAAAGAAGATTTGGCGAAAGCCCTTGACTTCCCTGAAGATTATGAAAAGAAGAGCGGTTTCAGGTACTTATCATAATGATTTTTGTAATTTCATGGCTTTTTTGCCTTTCCGGCTCAAATCTAGAATAGGGTTTTTCGAAAAAAAAAAAACAAGTTCGTGTCTATCCATCTACATTATTATTTATTCATTCCATTAACAACTTTTACATTGTATCGAAATGTATTATATAAAATGAAAAACTAAAACAACATGAAGACAAAATTATAAAAAAAAAAAAAACGATACTTGAGTGACAGGTTTCAAAATTGCAAATTCAATCAAATTTTGGTACGTTAAGGCCCAGATCCATGCCAGTGACCTTCAGTGGTTAGCTTGCGTGTTCTCTACTGCAGACAGCTCACGCAACGCGTCGTACCTCCAGCCAGTAATAGGACTCGCCCATCCAGGAGTGTTGTCCCAAATAAAACGCATTATTAATTCATTACACATAAAACAAAAGGTATTTTAATAAAAACACGTATACTAAAAGATTAATAATTAAATGATCTTTAAAAAGGTGAAGGTTTCAGAAAAATACGCTTGATAGATTTTGCGTGATTCTCAGTTTTTTATCCGCGTTAGACATAACTTCACAAATTAATTTCACTATGTAATATATATATATATAATCTAAAATATTCACATGTATAAGTTATTAAGAAAATGCTCTAATTTAACTTTTTTTTTTCAAGTCATTAATACTACTCATTTAGACGTGATCTTCAGTATAAAATCATTAAAAGTCGCCTTAACACCACTACAAATATAAAGAAAATAAAAAACAAAGATATAGGTACATATCATGTTATTTTTGAGTACATTAACACTGATACAAACATTATCATCATTATCATGTATTCTTTGAATTACAGGAAAATTCTGGAATCATTCATAGACACGTCACTAATCAAGACATACTTATTTACTTGTGCTGCCCTTGGACCTTCCATATGCGCCGCTGCTGATGGTTTATACGTGGTTATGGTACCACAGTACTTATACTCTATGGGATGGAGTCAGGTCAGTTTTTATTTTCCAATTTTCATAATAGGTTAAACAACCATTAGAGATATTTCAGCTTTTTGTTTGGCATGGTGCCACAATCCGATGCCTCTGGTGTAAATGTCCATAGGCTGTGGTGACCAATGAACACTTACAATAAGGTAGACCAGAGAAAAAAAAAAAAAAAAAAAAACCGGCCAAATGCGTGTCCGACCACGCACAATGAAGGGTTCCGTAGTTGGGATGAATTTATCCAAAGAAAATCATGTCAACTTAACATTGTAGTCGAAGAACATTGTTTTTCAACTGCAAATGTAAGTAGGGCGACTATTACTCGATAGCTTGTAAAGCCTACTTAGCTGTGATAATTTTCCTTTTAACTTCGTTATAATTATAAACTACTGCTGTGAATTTTTTCACATATCCCAGTACAACCATGCAGCTGGAAGGGGGGGAATCCCTGAATCGAAAAATGGTTTTCACAAACCCAACTCATTTTGAACGGCCTATCTAACGATACCCTGGGACATACCATGGGATAGACGAGAAAATAAAATCATTTCCACTTTACATGTAAGGGAAATAACCTAATAAAAACAAAAAATACAAGATTTTATTTTACCACTTTGTCGGCGTGTTTAATATCCCATGCCAAATTACAGCTTTCTCATACTAAGGGTCTCTGAGCTAAGCCGCGGACAGATAGACAGACAGACAGACGGACATGGCGAAACTATCATAAGGACTTGTTTACCCCGGAACCATACAAATTAATTCATCATCATTAGCAGTCTTGTCCCCCCTCCCACAGCTGAGTATAGGCCTCCCATGTGGTCTCTGCGAGTCTCAACTAGGTCTAAATAGGATTAATTCGTTAATTTAAAAAACCGGCCAAGTGCGTGTCGGACTATGCACAATGAAGGGTTTCTTAATTGGGATGAATTTATCCCAAAAAAAAACTTAACATTGTAGTTGAAAAACATGTTTCCCCATTCCAACTGGAAATGTCAGTTTGTACGCACATTATTGAGAGATTTACCATGATATTTTAAGACCATATACTTCTTATATCCTGTAATCTATAAATAAAGAACGACCACGACCTTATTCCACCGGCCCCCTTCTACCATCGGACATCTAAACGCACTGCAAGTTACCAACCCTACCTAGTTGATATTCCACCAACTCGAACTAAGCGTTTTCAAACGTCTTTTATAATGCGCCCAGCAAAGGAGTGGAACTCTCTGCCTGCGTCTGTGTTTCCGAACCCTAATCTATTCAAAGTGAGAGAGAACAGGCTTCTTCTGGGTAAGGTCACTCCATCGTCGACTTTGTCTCTGACACCTCTGACCTAGATTAGAGTCATGAGCAAACCCATCGTAACGTAAAAAAATAAAAATAGGGGGGAATTGTCAATTTTCATGTATTTTCTTAAATAACTTTAAAAGTTTATATTTTCTAACTATAAAAAAAATGTATCTGAAATCCTTACAATAAACCCTTTCATTTGATATGTCACAAAGTACATTTTGCAAAACTTTTTTTTTAATTTTCTAAATTGCCCCCCAAAAGTGAACCCCATATTCAAAATTCATTTGTTTTATTAACGTTAGAAGTCCGTGTTTGGGTCACAGAAGTTCATAAATGTGTACCGAATTTCAACTTAATCGACCCTGTCGATTCGGATTAAATTGGCTGGGACAGACGGACAAACAGACACGCGAGTGATCCTTTATGGGTTCCGTTTTTTCCTTTTGAGATACGGAACCCTAATTATGTACAAATAATTTATTAATACCCAGCTACTGGCCAAATTAAAAGGATGACTAGATTTCCCAAAGGGTAATCTAACTATCCAGAACTAAAGATACAATAACTTATTTTTCAGGACAACGTGGCAATGGCTATAACCTTGTACGGGTTTGGAGACCTGGCCATGAGAGTCATATTCACGATCGTCTCCAAGTGGATGTTCAAACTTGGAGTCCAGCAGATCTACATTGTTGGTTTGGTTGTAGCAGTCCTGTCAAGACTAGGTAAGAATCATTTTGATTTCTTTGAATTAATTGCCTGTGAAAATTATTGAAAATTTGACTTGAAAATACAAGTGAAAGACTCATAATAGGGATGACGACAAAAAAAAAAAAATAAATTGTCCATCATGTAGATTATTAAAAAATGTTGGACACCTATTTTTTCTTTTTGTACGTAATCAAAACATTACGGCGATACATTGAGTTCAAATATGGCATGACGTCACTTCTCAGTAGATTTTATACGTATGTAGCTGTGACGTACCGAGCCCCCACTCCCCAAGTTTAATGTGTTTTATCTAAGTCATTTTTTATTAATATGATAAAGCAAAAAATACGTGTCTAATATTTTTTTATTATCTGATTGACGGACTAAACAGTTTTTCTTTTTTATTACCCAGGAATCATCCCTACTATGTGGAATGCGTCTCACATTTTTCCAGCCCCTGCATTGTTATATTCACATAAGCATTACCAGCCTATAATATTCCCACTGCTAGAACACAGACCTCCTCTCTTCGAGAGGGAGTGGGCTGTTCAGCTACCATGCGGGCCCAGTACGGGTTGGTAGATGTTTTCTATTTTTTTTGGTTCTTAGACATGGCCGGTTTCCTCATGATGTTTTCCTTCACCGTTTTGATAGCACTGGTGATTATATTAATTACACAAAGTAAAGCGGCTGCTTGGGTTCGAGACCACTGCTCTCAGAATCTGCTCTTAGATTCGCATAAGTATACGGGGTGGAAAAAAAAAGACCGTGGTTGGAGGAAAAGTACCCTTAATATTGATGATGGCAAATTTTACTGAAAGGAAACATTTCTTTTTTTTCAAAAATAATTATATATATATATATATAAATAATATGAACAGTTTTAAAGTTATTTAAGAAAATTGATGAAAATTGACCATTCCCTCTTATTTCTACAACAAATTAAATCTAAATAAAAAAAAAATAAAAAATAAAAAATGCAGAAAATAGTTCTATTCTTATAAATTACAGGAAAACCTATACTAAGTATATGGTCTTAAAATAACATGGTAATGTTTCTGATCTGGGCCGGTTTAAAAAAAATTAACTAATTAATCCTATTTATACTCCATTTACTAGCATTAGACAAATAACAGCTAAATAACGTCAGTTATTGTGTAATACTGTTGAAATTATTGCACTTTAGAGTTATTTTTTTTATGTAAATGGTAAATAGATTACAGTGCTTTGTATTTATCGTGAAATAACGGAGTTTATTAAACGTTTACATCGAAATAACGAAAGGGTGAGAACAGTTATTTGACTAATGTTATAATAAATGGAGTATAGTCTCAACTGGGTATGAGACTCGCACAGACCGGATGGGAGAGCTATACTTAGCATTGGGGGGAACAAGACTGCTAATGATGATGAATTAATCTCATTACTCATTTCAGGTATGCTGTGGTCAGGTAGTGTTATAGCAAAAATGGTTTACTTCACATTGACGGGCGTGGCCCACTGTTCTATCGCGGTCCTAATTCCTCTGGTCGTCTCGGATGCTGTGGCTCCTGAGAAGTTCACCTCAGCACTGGGCATTTCTTTTCTTATTACTGGGACATTAAGCATTGTTGCTGGACCTGTTGTTGGTATGTATTCCGTGTTTTCTTCCTCTTAACCTAAGTTTAAGATACTTATTTTGTTAGTCTGTCCAAGTGCGCTTATAACTCGAGAACGACTTATCTGATTGATATGTTATTTTCTTTGGCTATATTTTTGTACATATAATTTTACAATGTGTGACAGAATAAACGCAAGACATGAAAGTAGTTTGTTCAGAATCGGCTTCTGAATCAATTTCCGTCATCTATACTATTACTATATTAATATTACAATATTACTATTACTATATCCATACTAATATTATAATTGTGAAAGTAACTCTGTCTGCCTGTCTATCTATCTGTCTATCTGTAAGTTACGTTTTCACGCCTAAACCGCTGAACCCGATCGTCATGAAATTTGGCAGAGATATAGCCTGGGATATGGAGAAGGACATAGGCTACTTTTTTACGCGATAACCGACATCTACGCGGGCGGAGCCGCGGGAAAAAGCTAGTAATATTATAAATGTGAAAGTAACTCTGTCTGTCTGTCTGTCTGTCTGTATGTTACGTAAAAGGACATACTATAGGATACTTTTTCACGCGATAACCGACATCCACGCGGGCGGAGCCGCGGGCAAAAGCTAGTTATTTATATATGTACATTTTTCCCGTTAAAGTTTTTTATACATAACTAGCTTTTTCCCGCGGCTCTACCCGCGTGGATGTCGGTTATCGCGTGAAAAAGTATCCTATGTCCTTTTTCATATCCCAAGCTATATCTCTGCCTTTCATGACGATCGGTTCAGCGGTTTAGGCGTGAAAACGTAACATACAGACAGACAGATCGAGTTACTTTCACATTTATAATATTAGTATGGATAACTTAAATTAGAACCACCGCGTTATAACAACTTAATAAGATCTTTCATTTCAGGAAATTTAAGCTTTATCTCAAAGCAATAAAGCCTTCTTAAATACAATTACAATTTAAGGTTTTTTTTTAACGTTTTGCGTTTAATAGTCTTTATGGTGTCTGAGGTTTTTCGTTTATTCTGTTACACGTTGTATTGTAACGTTAGGTAAAATAGGTCATAGCTAGTTTTTTTTAAAACCCCTTTTGGTTCTTTTAAGTTACGTAAAGTTTTGGAAAGAAGTTAACAGCTTAAAATTGAAAATAGTGGTTTAATATAAGTCTAATTACTTAAATTTAAGTAATTTATTTATTAATAACATATCTAAGTATTTTAAACTCTGTCATCTCATTATTAAGTTAAACTAAACGGAAGCGATTAATATCATAACATTCATAACATTGATTTGTTTTTTGGTACTTTGTCATAAATTTATTTATTTTTATTTAATGTTTATGTACGCCTACTTACATGCATACTTGTATGCTTGCTTACTTACTTGCGTGGCAATTATGGCAAACCCCCCTCCAATTGGGGGAGGCCTATGGCCAGCAGTGGACGTCTTTCGGCTGAAATCCCCAGTAGCATTTTCCGTTGGCATTTAGTTGGGCCAACTTCAGAGGTATGTGGCCCAACCAAACGCCAACAAAAATGCTCCTAGGGATGATGATGATGCTGATGCCTACTTTGGTGGCATGTAACTGATTGCTCTGAAATTTGTTGCAGGCGCCGTACGAGACTTCACAAATAGCTACTCAATTGCGTTCTACATTCTTATATCGTTTTACGCATTAGTAGCTGTGGTGTGGCCGATAGAACTCATTGTAAAAAGCAACAAACGAAGAAGAAAAGTAGAAAAAAGTTCTAAATCTAGTCAATTGAATAAATAATCTAAGTGGACGTTTTTAGCGTTATTGTTTTATTTAAAAAAAGTAAAAAAAAAAACAAAAACTACTAAAAAAATACTACAAAATTTTATTTTAGAAGTCGTTTCTTTGGTTTTGTATTTTTGTATTTCGAATTATCGTTTTTTTTTTTTTAAATTAATGTTTTTATGTGGTATCAGCTCAACACAAATTCGATTACTACCACTTGCTAACTAAATAACAGTGACATGCAGTAGTTATAACATCATCAATATACACTTTGTGGAAAACCTAAAAATTAATGAATCTAACTTAAAAATAACTCTGGAGAACTTGACTTTGGGAATTTTACAAATCGGTTTATAAATGACGGAGTTCTGAGGTAACAAACATTATAAAAAAAAAAACCGAATTGAGAAACTCCTCCTTCTTTTGAAGTACGCGGTTAAAAAGGTAAATATTGACTTTCAGTAAGTATTCTATTAATTAAATTATTAACACAACTCGATATTATGCTTCAGCTTTTTTACTGCAGCCGAACGCAGAGTCCATGCGATGGAATGCAGAATTGATGCATTCAACAAATCGTCGATCACCAATGCAAAATATATCATTTTCTCTATAGCCCTTAGATCATTTTCTGTTGTTGATTATTTTCCAGTTTAGAATCCAATACGCATTCAAGATTGTCATCATCATCATTTCAAATGGACGTTTGGACATAGGCCTCCCCCAAGCGTCGTCACTTAGACCGATTCTGTGCTTCTCCCATTCAGCGAATTTCAGCGGTCTTAACCACTTCACCGGTCTACCTTGTAGGTGGCCTTCCAACGCTAAGTCTTCAGGTACGCGGTCGCCACTCCAGAGCCTTTCGGCCCCATCAACCATCTGTTCTGCGAGCAATGTGCCCTGCCCTCTGTCACTTTAGTTTGGCAATTTTTCGGGCTATGTCAAGGTAGGTATACCTTGGTTCTCCTGCGGTTCAAAAAATTTAAATATTTTCAGTAAAAGAGGTAAAAGACACAATTATAGTACTAGAAATAGGGACCAATTAGTTCAACCAGGTTTCAGACTGGCTAAAGTATTAAGTAGTAAGCTTCATCCTTCATGAAGTACTGTTTAAAAAGTTACAATAAAATACCTCCCCACATACTCCAATTGAACGAATTTAAATTTAAATCTTATATAAAACGCACACTATGCAGCCAAGCATATTATAAGTTGGGGGATTACATCGCTGACAAAAATGCTTGGCTCAATGCTGGTCCTGCTTCATAAGGGCACATAAACTAATTGATTAGCATTTGAAAATATTATTGGAGCTGCTGAAGATTGTAAGACTATCTTTGCATTGTATAAACTCAATCTCCTTGAATTATATAATTGCATAGCACAGGTGTGAGTACTATGTACTATAGAGCTACCATTTACCGGGTAATATGTCTTTTATTGACTTGAATGTGCTCTGGCGGCTGAGAGTATGTCATGCTCACTCAAATGTCTCGCTGGTGGTGGCGTGTGTGTTGGATCATTAAGTTCCCTTCAAAATGATTGAGCTAAATCCATGCGTCATGTTCGTGAACGGGCGCCGTCAGTTGGGACTGGTCATCTCTTAGCTGCCACGGCTTATTTTAATTTTTGAATTGTTTTTATTACGGACGCTTCTAACGTGCACGTCTTTCTACATTGTTCTCACATGTATAACTTCAACATGAATGATGTAACCCATTTTTTGTAACAATATGTTTGTTTTAAAATAGTGCCCGTGGAGTTTTTGCCCGTTCTATTCCATAGGAACCTACTACGCTTTGGAATGGGCAACTAGCTTCATCTTTCTGACTGACCGACCCCTTGACAATTAAAAAGTGGTATTGGTTTATTTGAAATAAATGCTTTGAGTTTGAGTTCTCTTATTTTTTTATTCGATCACGTAGGGAAACTCCACGCATAGCTCTCTCTATTGCTCGTTGGGTGGTTTTCAGCCTTCTTATGAGGCCTTTTGTGAGCGACCACGTCGTTTCCGTTTCATAGGTCATCACTGTGGCAACACGCACTGGTCAAAGACTTTCATCTTAAAACACTGCGGTATGTGAAATGAGAAGATATTGCGTAGTTTTAGGAAAATCTACTTTTACAATGTTTATAAATATGTGAGCACCATGAATCTATCGCATAATTAATTTGTCTGTCATTACTTCACTTTTCATTCTTTTTACCTATAGTAGTATAGTAATATTATTTTAGGTACATCGTCTTCACATATAATTATTAATTAATGTATACAAAATATTGTTAACATTTTAAAAGAGTAAGTATGGAGTTTCTTGCCCATTTTTTCTCCATACGTAACTACCTTTTGGAAGGGGCAACTTTAATCAATGTATTATTTTTGTAATTATTGATGTTCAAAAGTGCCTTTTATGTGCCTATTTGAAATAAACTATTTGACTTAGACTTTTGTATTTTTTTTCGGTATCTACTAGCTTTTCCAAGCTGGTGGTTAGTCTAATTTCTGCACTCTACGTATGCACCACTTTTTTTTCTTTACATCCTATGAATCTCGTTTACTTTTTTTCTTTGTTGTACTCACCAACCAATCAGGTCCGATCCTCATCTCGGAGTTTGCACAGTCTTACAAATAACTGATACACTGCGTTTCTTTCATTCCCCAATGTACAGCATTCGTTTCAAACTGCACAAAACAAGTCAACAAAGTTGTCGACCAAATAGCGCTAGAGCAAACGGAGTAAAACGTGGCAGTGGACTGTGAAGTCAGTTTATTTATCCGATGTGGCGAGGTTATTTACTTTGCAGTCACAAAGTACTCGTACTGAGCTTCTTTGGATAGACTCTAACATTTTACCTAACAGCTAGTGTAATGGAGAAATCGGTTTCAAAATGAATAGAGGTACTTCTTTGTGAGCGAGATTGTCAAAAATTCAGCGAGGCATAAATGCGGCCGCCTTTTTGTTTTTTGGCAGAGCGCTGTTTCAAGTTTTAGGGTTACTTTGAAAGGAAAAACTTGGGAAACGAACACTGTCATTTTGCTGCTCGTTTGCTTGGGTGTAGGGGTCCTTTACTTAGAAATGGTTATAAAAAGAAAACGTGTGGGGTCGGGGGATCCCCGTCAGGAACAAAGCTAAATTTAGTACCTAGGTTGGGTGAGGTTATACTTATAACCGTCCGCGCACAATGCTCATCTGCTGGAATCTCGATACTCGCACGCACACACATACCTACTCGTGTATAATAGAAAGAGACTGGAATCGCATAACGCTTTTTCCTTACGTGATGATTTCTGCCAGTCAACTCCTACCGCAAGCCGCATTAAGGTTCAGTATCAGTAATAGAACACACTTCCATTATTTGTTCAAAACTTTTTTTTTGTCCGACTTGAAAACAGCAAAATATGAACACAATCTATTCGTAATAATATAAATGGGCACGTACGCACGCGGCGGGTGTCAGCGGGGTGCAACCCCCTGCCGGGCAGCCGGGCGGCGCCTCGCTGATGCAGTCCCGTTACGCACGCGAATGTCGTGAATGACGTCGCGTCACTTTCCTGCGCATGCAACGTAATGAAAATATTTTGACCTTACCTACAACGATGTCAGACTTTACTGCTGCGAGTTTTACGAGATGGTGCGAGTGTATTTAGTAAGTGGTTAAAAAAAAAGTGGAAAGGATCATTTTAGCAGCCATTTAAAGGCCGCTTGATCAAATGATCACAGAAAGGTCGGGTCCCCAAATAAGTGTGTTTTAACTGTTATAAGTGCCTTAATTTAATTGATCACAATGCTTCATTTTCTGCATTTTGATGGTTCTAATCCCATGAAAATATGAAGGAAAAATTAGAATTACTCCTCGAATAACTTCAGGTCACGGCTTAAACTTAAAAGAAACTGGTTTAAAGCTGATAAAATCAGCGATTAAGGGCCTATACTACCTCAAATGGCTGCATGATCCTCCGTATTGTCGAAAATACTGCAGCATTAATTTTGAAATAAATATATGGTAAAGTTAAGGATTAATGTTAAGTACTATTATTCAAAAAATACTTCAAATTAGATAATGAAACTTTGCATATTAACTGAACTAACTATAAAGCAGGTCTTATGTTATTTACTTTTTTCACCGTAAAAAGAAATTACCTAAACTATCGGCGACTTAGAGCCCTTTCTCTGCCGCCCTGTCTCGCTTGCTCGCGTGACCGGTAGCAATAGTGTGTGAGCGAGAAACAGAGTGAGGTGGCGCTGAGTTAGTATAGACTCTTAATAACCTGATTAAATACCTACGTCGGCGAATTGCGCGGGCGCATAGCTGATAGGTACTCACAACTGCGTTCCACTTCACTGCACGCGCCGGCGTATCCAATAAACTAGTTTCAAAATAAACGTCATTCGTTAACGATAACTTATTTTTTTGTACTAAGACATATCAAAATAAGAAATAGGTGTTTGATAAAACTCGTTTAAGTTTTAGTTGTTAAAATTTGCGCTCCGGTTAAAAACTTTTCCTGTATAGTATAGATATAGATTTATGCTAATTCTGCATTTAATTAGTGTTATAATTTGCTTAACCAGTTTTGAGCTGCTCAGACTCCAACTATTAGCGTCAGTGACTAATTAAGTAGCCATTCACCTGATGGCCTATTCTGACTTCGGAAACAGGATGCAGACATCAAATGCTAAATAATTTAGTCGCTCACTGAATCCTCCTTTACTCATGTAGATTTTAGCCACAACGTTCTTCTTTTAAACGTTGGGTCTCACTAGGAATGAATCCTTTATACTACATGAACTTTAACCCTCTGTCGCTGACGTTGTCTGTCAGACACCAAGAAAATAACTTTTGATTGCTACGTTGCCATTTTTCCGATAATAGTTCTGTGCGCTCGGTAGCTTCTTAAAACCGTGACCCTTTCCCGACTGTGGTATGACGGCAACGGTTCCATACATACTTGTCGAGTTACAGCTGTGAGGTGATACGTAATAAGTAAGGTCAGTAATAAGTGATGGATCATGTAGACGTATCGTTAGTAAAATAATTGTTTTCCCATACAAAAATTCTTATTATTTTCATAGTGTTCTTAGACTGCACGTCAGCAAAATAGTGATATGTAGGGAAGTAATTGATTATTTTTATTACATATAATGTATTTGTATGTAATTTTTTTGTTGGATTGTAATGTAACTGGCTACGACCAACTGACTTACCATCCGGTAAAAGAAAGATTAGTAATGACCATGACTCTTCACCATGTTTTAGGACATGATTTCAAGACTGTATTATTACAAAATTACTCTAAAGTATTTTCATTTTTTTTTTCTCCTTCGGCATGCCTGGTGGTAAAATGTTACACGGTATACCTGGTGGGTCTGTGAGACCCGGATTTTTACATGACTATATGTCGTACTAGTTATGATAACTACTAGGGGTGCGGTGTATAAGGGGTGGAAATAGATTAATATTTTAAATTAACCACTTTTAATAATTATTTCTCTAATTAACCTGAGCTTTTAACAAATAAATAGGTATATTTTTCTCTAACAACATAAAATACTTACCAAAACAAAAGAGATTCCGGAAATGTTCCTTGAAAGTGGTTAATAATTAAATAATGAAGCCTCAAGGCATAGGTAGAGGCGCAAAGTACACTCCTCTCCCTACCCTCCACAAATACCAATACAATACATCTTCCGCAAATACATATAGGCCTGATGTTACGTCAGGCGTCAATTCCATAATCCAAAAACATTCTTCTAGAACAACTACATTATTTTATGAAATGCTTCGAGTGGTTCATAACGCCCAGCTACTGAGAGTTTTGGAGCATAAAATTAAAATTTTATAGAAATAAAACGTATTATGCCGACAAAGGCCTATATAGGTGGGTCTGTCAGACCCTACCAAGCATGCCGAGGGTTAAAGCATTTAGATATAATGAACGAGTTTATATTTTTAGGTTTTTTTTGTTTTGTTTTAATAATGTTAAATAACAGTTGTGCCAAAAGTTAGTTGATTTTATAAGCAATACAAAGAAATGTTTTCTTCATTTATCTTAACTCAAAAAAATGATTTTAAAATAATTAAGGATAATTTTTAAATCATTTTTTTGAGTTAAGATAAATGAAGAAAACATTTCTTTGTATTGCTTATAAAATCAACTAACTTTTGGCACAACTGTTATTTAACATTATTAAAACAAAACAAAAAAAACCTAAAAATATAAACTCGTTCATTATATCTAAATGCTTTAACCCTCGGCATGCTTGGTAGGGTCTGACAGACCCACCTATAATAAATATTGTACCGTGTAGTGCCGGACGTAAAGAATAGCAATATCGTATTTCTTCCCGTAGGTATCGTAAAAGGGACTTACTAGAGAATGGGCAGCAGTGTTCTCTATGAATTTTTAACACCAAACTGCGATCGTCAACCCGCTTGCAAAGCGTGTCGATTAAGACAAATACCCCCCCCCCCCCCTTTTGGGGGAGGCCTATGTCCAGCAGTGGACGTGTTTCGGCTGAAATGAATGAATGATGAATGAAATATGGTCACGAACTTAGGAAAACATTTAGGCCTCGAAATGGACTCTCGCGATCTCAAAGATATTTATCATCTGCCTAGTAGGAAAGAGGGTAATACGAACACTTCCATAATTGTTGAACTGAACTCGTATGTTGAAAACTAATCTACTAAAAAGGCGAAGTCATATAACATTAAAAACACAATAAACTTCAGGCGAAACATCATGGAATAACAACCAATGCGGAGGTACCTGTGTTTGTATCCGAACAATCGACCCCGACTATTTTTATTGGCTCGAGACCTGGCTAAAACTAAGCAATAAAAATTTTGCTGGACTGCTTTTGGACGTATTTTAGTCAAGAAGGATGAAAATGCTCTTGCGATCGTTATAAAAAGTGAAACACAGGTGCACCATTTAATACAAGAAGCATGCACTTTCACATATATAATATTAGTATGGATTTAACGCCCCCACATAAGATTGCGGTACCGTTAGCACTCCTCCAGTATTAACAGCAGTTAACAGTTACCTATACTCGGCCGTTTAAATGGCACATAGAATTTTAGAAACAGTTCGACTCTGTAAGGCGTCGTCTCTGTCTCTCGAGACATGAGAGACAGGGTCGACGCCTTACCAGAGTCGAACTTTTTGTGACGATCTCTGTCTAAAGCTCGATGTGCTATAATAACCTGGCACTGTAGGTTGGTTGCTTCACCGTGCACAGACTATATAATGTGGGACTCTAATTTGGGACCCGTAATGCAGAAGCCTTAGTGATGCTGTCAATTACCACAGATGTCACAAGTGCCACAGACACTTAAGGCACAGACAAGTAATGAGGTAACGTCGGGTACTGATGCGCGGATTAAATGAATATTTTATATTTATCTGTTAATATTTTACATGATTATATCTATTTTATTGATAAATATTTGTGTAGTTCTGTGTCGGGACCTATCAGAATACCAGCGCTTCGGCACTCATTTTTAAATGTCGCAGCATCATGCTGAGATAGGAGCCTTTTGGCTTTGTACAGGATTCTGTTTTTATTTTTTATTTTATTAATATATAATTTAATTTTTTATACTTTTATAGTTGTGTGTTTAGTTTGTGATCTTACCGTGCGGGAGTCACGTTATATACTTTTTCTTTCTTTCTTTCTAATTATCCTTTAACATAACTCTTAATTGCACTGAAAAAATTGTTCAACCAACCAAACCAAACTTTCGTCAACATGTGACACAAAAAAGTGACCACATAACTTTATGCAACATGTAACCAAAACCTGTGCTGGCTGTTGTGTATCACTTTTATTAAATCAAGTTAACTTTTATAAAGTCTTGTCAAACTTTGATTATTCCTGAAATAGCCGAAGTAGTTAGGCTAAATATTTTTTTCAGTGTGACGAAAAACCCAGTCAGGTCTACCTTATTTATATGCTGTTATTGAGCACATTGTGAGAGGCCATACACAAAAATATGCCTCTGACTTGAGCACGTGCTCACAAGTCATGATAATTTATGCTGAGCGACTTTCCCTAGACGAGAATGATCTACGCAAAAACTAGTGATTAAAATATCGGGTACAATGCGGTCGAAAACAAGACACTTAATACTATGAATCTAGGTATTATGATAATTTAAATGTCTAATATATTTTCTTTAATGTTTTGATGCCATTACGTTAGTAGAAATGTGATCATATCGGTATATCAAATAATCTAGATTTGTTATACCGATATGATCTTTTTTATGTCTTATGCGAAACTCGAGCCAAGTATTAAATCAAGCATTTAGTGTCACTTAGTATTTTATCAAGAAATTATCATAATATTAAAAACACCAATAATATATAATTAATATAACTATACAAATAAATAAATTGAAGTACCTGTTTATAATGTCAAAATAACAAGTTTTTACTAAGTGCATTTATAAGTATAAACGGTACTTATAACAATTTTGTTTTTTAATTTTTGTCTGTCTTCGGTCTGTCTGTCTGTCTATTTGCCTGTCTGTTTGTTCCGGCTAATCTCCAAAACTGCTGGACCGATTTTGACAAGACTTTCATTGCCAGATAGCTGATGTTATAGTGAGTAACTAAGGCTACTTTTATTTATGAAAAAGCATAGCAGTCGAAGCCACGGGCAGCAGCTAATGGAAACATAAAACTAGAAAGAATGAAAGAAAGAAAAAAACGTTTGTTTGCAGTAAACATGACGGAAAAAAGAAAACAAACACAAAAAAAAAAAAAAAACAAGTTGGGGGGCAACTAATAAGACCTGTTCATCGCACGGCCAGGCAGCCACAGCAGTAGGCAGAAGGACATACGTTATCTATGTGGAAGTACCAGTTGGATTTGAAAAAATGCTTTTGCTTTTGATAGCCCAATGTTTGAGGCTATTTGACACCACGCTAAGACCGTTATAGGAGCCGAGCAAAAAGAAATAAACTCAGAAAGAACGCTAAGTGAAAGCGAAGTATTAATTTGGGCGGGCGATGCGATGCGACGCAGTAGTACAGTCAGTTACTGCATGACCCCCCTTTGCTCAAATGGTTGAGTTTTTTTTTTGTACCTATCGCATTTATTAATTTTTCTGTCATTACTTCACTTTCATTCTTTTTACCAATTGTGGTAAGTAATTTTTATTTTTATTCTAGGTACATCGTCTTGACCTATAATTATTAATTAATGTATACAAACTATTGTTAACATTTTAAAAGAGTAAGTATGGAGTTTCTTGCCCATTCTTCTCCATACATAACTACATTTTGGAAGGCGCAACTAGAATCAATTAACTATTCATGTAATTTTTGACGTTCAAAAGTGCATCTTCGTGCCTATTTGAAATAAATGATTTGACTTTGTTTTTTTTTTTACTTACAAATCGTAAGATTTTATATTTTTCTAGTTTTGGGAAGATATTTAAATACAATTAAGAAATGCATTCTAAAAAATCTCAACAAGGGGGCGTCAGCTAATTGCAGTAACTGTACGTTCCCGTGGGATAATTTCCGACCTCCACGCGAACGAAGCCGTAAGGAAAAGCTAGTAAGTATACATTAAATTTGCAGAGAATTTATCGTCTTTTATTGCATCATTATTTTCTTGTTGTAATGATATTTAAAATAGTTGCGAATATTAAAATTAAGTGGAATTAAACACTGTTTTAATCAAGAGGTTTTTCTGCATAACGACCTATTTAAAAGTGATCTGAAATGTGTATTCTGATTTATAACCGTAGGACCTTGATGAAAAGACATATATTTTAATCAGTAGTAGTTTATTTTATAGAAGCTTTTTTAGAGTTCCGCAGTCAACAAGGAACCCTTATAGTTTCGCCATATCCGTCTATCCGTCTGTCTGTGAATATTTTATTTTCAGGTATTTTGCCCATAGTTTAAACACGCCGACAAAGTGGTAAAATAAAATCTTGTTTTTTTTTTAGAGTACTTCCATTACAGGTATAAAATATGTTTTTTCTCCCCTATCCCATGGCGTGGGATATCGTTGGATAGACCGTTCAAAAATATTGCGAGTTTGTTAAACCATTTTTCGATTCAGGGACCCGTTTGCCTAATATTAAGCTTTAAAGTGCAAATTTTTGCACTAGAATGCAAATTTTTGCATTTTTGTGCTAGATACAAGTATCCCCCCCCTACCAGCTAAATGGTTGTTACTGGATATGTGAAAAAATCAGAGCAGTAGTATATGTATACCACGAAGTTAAAAGGAAAACAATCACAGAAAAGTAGGCTTTATAATCATCATCATCATTTCAGCCGAAAGACGTCCATTGCTGGACATAAGCCTCCCCCGATCGGGGGGTTTACCATAATCGCCACGCTTGGCAGGCGGGTTGGCGATCGCAGTATGGTGTTAAAAATGCATAGAGAACGCTGCTGCCCATTCTCTAGTAAGTCCCTTAGTCGCCTTATACGACAGCCACGGGAAGAAATAGGGCTTTATAACTAGTAATAGTCAACTAACTTACATTTAAGGTACTATTTGGAACCGAGCTGCCAACTGCAACTGCCCGTGCAGCACGTGCAGCGACTGCATGCAATCGGCCGCTGGTTTGTATGTATGTACCTATATGAAATGGCTTCCAAGCGCTGCACGTGCTGTCGTCAGCTCGGTTCCAAATAGTACCTTTACAGTTGGAATTAATGGGTGAACAATATTTCAATTTTCAACTACAATGTTAAGTTTGTTCTTGGGATAAACTCGTTCCAACTACGGAACCCTTCATTATCCGTGGTCCGACACACACTTAACCGGTTTTTAATATTCAATTTATAACTGAATTAATGCACAATATGAAAGTAGATTGTTCACAAACGGCCGGTCAAGAGCTTTTCCACACACATTATTTGTCCTCTGCAATTGCAGGACAGTCCATTCGGTAGAAGTCAAGTTCGTCCTTCAATCTTCGTCTTGGTCTTCTGCAATATCGCCAAAAATTTCATGGGACCCAATTAGTGGTGGAAGCTTATATAGAAAAAAAATTACGTGTATTAAAAATGACAAGGCGATTCAGTAACCGATTCTGAACAAACTACTTTCATATTGTGCCTTAATTCAATTACACATTGTATAACATCTAATATATGTAATATCATAATACCGTTGTTCGTGGTTCCTACATTAAACCAGCTACATAGTTGCTCTCTTGGGGTCAAACCTCGCAGTGGCGGTGACAGGGTAGCCAACTTCAAACTTGGGAGTTATATTTCCATCACAATAGAGAGTCTTCGTTTAGTTTTGCAGCCAATTTTCGTTATTAGACCTCGGTTACAACTCCGTTAAAAGCTTCCGAAACACTGGAACTAAGCATTGATAGCTGATTAAGCATAGGCATCGTACTAAAGCCCATATAATTACCTATTTCACAGCATTCCACAAAAACAAAATCAAGAATAAAATACCAATAATTTAGTTAGATGTACATCTAATCACATTGGATTAGATTTCAACGCGCCATTTGAATTTCATCAAAATCGAGATAGCGATCTGACCAGCGGTTGATGACAGAAAAAAAACAAAATATAATCGAATATCTATTTTTGAGTTTAGTTTTATTTTTAAAATAAACTGCTAAGTTCAAGGACATAAATTGGGTTGAAAAAAACCAAGAATAAAAATAGTAATGGCAAAATTTGCATTGGGAAACAATGGCTGGGTGTTAACTATAGTTTGAACGATGCCGCTGTACCGTGCCTCAGGAATGCGAGGCGAGGCGGGGGGCCAGGCGCCGTGACCGTTGACGAATGGGTGGCGGGACGCCGCGCCGTGAGCGTTGACGAATGAGCGACCAGCACTGCCCCCCCGTCTCGCACATATACCTAAGGCGCGGTATAGCGATTTCGGTCAAACTATACTTAATGGTAGTAGGTACTTAGCAAGGTGACCAACACCAAGTGCACGTCCTTAAGGACACTCTAGTCGGTCATTCTTCCAAGCAAACGTAGTATGGTGATTACTCGTGTGACGGTATAAATTCAAAACTGAAAATAATATAAATTTTTCTCGTCATTATCTATTCCTATATGGAAGCAGAATTGGAAAAAAATATTTGGTTAGGAAGTTATGAGCGTCAAAACTTCCATATTTCAATACAAATTATAACTCTTTTTTTTATCTAGGGTTTTTTATCAGAGTGTAACCACTAAGGTTCCGACTCTTTAATCGGACTTTCCTGTGGCTGCCTTAAGCTCCTAACGAAACTTAATGCCTCCAGCCAGGGCGTAAAAACTATAAACTAAACGACTGCTGCTCGCTAAGGGCACCCTCTGTGGGGTACGAACCTCGGCTTAGGGCAGCGTCGGAGGGAGGGTGGCAAGGGACCGTCGGTGGCTGGATAAAATCAGTGTTTTGATTATTATCAGGGGGATTTTGGATTACATACTGCTCAGCTAAAGCGCGTGCTGGCGCTTCACTTACAGTCAAGGGTCGGGGAGGGATTTTAACTCATCTTTGGGCGTAAATAAATAGCTTATTTAGTGTGAAAATGGCAAAATAGAAACAGTACAGATATAGATATTTTATTCAAAAGTTCAAATAATTTTATTTTGAGAAGATTAAGTGGTTTTGTCATTATATCAATACGCCCAAAGGTCAGTTCATAAAATAGCGCATATGTGCGTCATTAGCGTTGGTATACTATACGGAAGTGTGTATCTGTGCATGCACTAGCTTCTTACTATGTCTGTACTATATCACAGTGTCTGTCCCTTTCGCACACGATGTTGGATAAAAAAGCATGTATTTTGACCACGCCTACCAGCAAGTTCGAGCCGTCGACTAGCTTCACCTTAAGAACTGCTAATAATAATGGATTCTTGAATCATTTACAGTCGTTACGGATAGTAAGAATCTCAAAAAATTTACAACAAGTCTTACCAAGTGGTATCGTGTTACCCAGTTACAGGTTGTGAAGGTCAGATAAAGTTGCTCCTTGAAAAATACTGGTATTCAGCTGACACCGGTTAGAGTGGAAGCCAACCCTAACATAGTTGGGAAATCCCTAGGCAGATCGATTGACTAATAATAATGGATTCAAGAGGGTGTACAATCATACCCTCTCGCCTTTCTACCAACACCCTGTAATCCATACTTCCATACTTATCCTAATTTTTTAATCCATACTAATATTATAAATGTGAAAGTAACTCTGTCTGTCTGTATGTTACGTTTTCACGCCTAAACCGCTGAACCGATTATCATGAAATTTGGTAGAGATATCGCCCACGTTAGGCGCCACTGTTACATATAAGATTTTGTCCCTCTAAAGGTAATGGAACAAAACCTTCATGCAAGGTGGTTACGTATCGAAATACAAGGAAACAATAAACTGTTTGAAATAACATATATTTAAAAAGAATACTCCTTCTTATAATAATATACGGTAGCCTTTAAGGGTCTACCGCATTAATAATTAAGTACTTATTTCAAACACAAACTAAGTTAACCTTTATATTTAGTATGTGACAAACTGTCACTTATTAATGCCAGCCAGCTCAAACTTCAGCTTAAAGAACTAAGGTCGTGGGGAGTTGGAGATAAAGCCAGTACTGTTCCGATTTTAAGTTTAAGATTAAAATATAATAAAAGATTGAATTAGTAAGGTGTAACCTTCCAATTATTTTGTAAATAAACAATTAGTAAATGGGCGCCAGGGATTTAGAAAATCCCGGATCCCAGAGACGACGAAGATGTCCAATATTCTTCCAGATTCAGATAACTGAGGATGTCGAACTCGGGGTCCTTATTTAAATTTCTGATACAGACCGGGTTCCCAATATTGAAACCCGGACAAAAGTAATATACCGGTAATTATGTAAACCGTATTAAAATTAATAAATATGTAATATGTAAGGGTAAAAAAAAAAACCGTCCCGCCTGCGCTAACGCTAGGCGGACTTGACCAGCCGCACAGTCGTCTCCGCAAGAGGCATAGAGCTGACTCGAGGAACGGGTCTCGCGTCCAGGCCCCAGACGCTACTCTAGACCCTGGCGGCGAGACGAATCACTCGAGGTGCCTCACCTGGAATTGACAATACGGAGACCCAATAATATAATGAGAATCTAATTTACTTTACTTGAGGTGACCGAGCTAGGAAATCTAGAAGGCTAAAACATTAGCCGGTTAACATAGCCTGTTGCAAACACAACATAATGAGCTACGACTTCTGTTTGCCTTATCCTGAGTGGTGGGACAATAGGAATAAGGATTACCCACGCGGCGTCCATCAACTACACAGAAAAACCACAATACACTGCCTTGAACATTCTAATCCAATACCATGAGTAACCTCCTATGGCATATCTATGGTAAATAGTTAGCTGGTGAAATACTCACGGTTGGTTTAGGGAGAAAACACTCGACTGCAATATCTTCGACCGGCCGGAAAGCAACCTGCGTAGACGCAGCTAAGAATCCTGTAATAAATATCAAATACTTCACAACGAATCCCTATATATAACAGGGAAGGACTCACAGATTTCTTCCAAACACTATTTAACAACGAAGCTCACCTTTTAGAAGTGTTAATTAATTGCAGTCACTTCTCAAGCGTGTTCAAGGGCGAATGGACGCTCAACTCAGCAAATATTTATGGCCTAGAAGCCAACCGGAACTGGACGAGAGCATTTAGAAAATCTCCCTTACTTTAGGCAAAACTATTACCAGTTCACGGAAGATATCCACATCACTTACGACACTTAACTCTTGAAAATCACTAACAACTATCCAACATGACGTTTGAACGCTGAAACACTAAAAATCCTTCAGATCCAGAATTATAAACTAATTAAAACAAATCTTTGGCAGTCTGTAATGCCAAAGTTTGTCTAGAATGGGGTAATTTACCCATAATATCAATTAGGGAAAATTATAATCATTACCAGAAACATTACGTCAAAGACACTTCACAGATTAAATATGTATTCATTTGACAATGAAAGTTCTAGAAAAAAGTTTATAATGAAAAAATGTATTCATTTCCGTTTTCGGTTATTTAGTTTATTATTAATTTTATTACCGAAAGCCGAAAATAATTAAGGACTGGTCACTGGATATTATTTCGATGATTACCAATCAATATCTTAAAATGAACTGTTATCGATTAAAACTACAACCATGAATCGGCGACAACAGATGTCGCTTATAACTGACAGAAGCTGACGTTTGAATGAATGACATTTGTGTTGTTATTCTATTTTGCAATCAAACTTATTTACAATATTTGGTCTAATTAATTATGCAAACCTGTTTAGAAAAGTGATTTCTTTACAGAAAGTGAAACTAAAAAGTCCAGTGACGAAATACAGTTTAAGGAATGAATAATTCATTGTAAAATAATCCTGTGGGAAATGTTTATAATTGACTACGTATGTTTTCAGGTAAATGCCACTTTATTTATTAAGGATTTAGATGTGTAAAACCAATTAGTGGTAGGCACAAAAAATACAATGTAACAGTGGCCAATATGGAGAAAAAATACAATGTAACGTGGGCCAATATGGAGAAGGATATAGGCTACTTTTTACGCGATAACCGACATCCACGCGGGCGGAGCCGCGGGCAAAAGCTAGTATAATCCATACTAATATTATAAATGTGATAGTAACTCTGTCTGTCTGTCTGTCTGTCTGTATGTTACGTTTTCACGCCTGAACCACTGAACCGATCGCCATGAAATTTGGCAGAGATATAGCCTGGGATATGGAGAAGGACATAGGCTACTTTAACTAAAAAAAAAAAAAAAACATTACAAAGTGAAAAATTACTTTAATTTCGGAAGCGGTGTCTTTGAATTTGTATTTTAGGTTTTTGCCACCGACTTCCGAAATTAATGTTCCGGTGGCCAACTGTGGTCTTCATCATCAGTTCCACTTCACCAAATGGTGCTTTCCAAGAGCAAATGCGCGAGTTACTATAAAAAAAATCCCAAATCGCTATTTGGTGTGCCTATAATATTTGAAGAGTTCCTTCGATTTCTCCAGGATCCCATCATCAGATCCAGACCTAACAACAATATAGGACCACCTGGAAAGATAAAAAAAGTTTCCGACGAACCGAGAACCTCTTCCTTTTATTGAAGTCGGTTAAAAATATAAACAAAGAGTTATGTTATTTTAGATAGAAAAACAAACTTTCAATTTGCATCAAATTTCGCAACCTGCGACCCCCTTTTGAATGATTTCGATGCTAATCAGCTGACATTTGCGATATTGTTCTCTAATCCCCATCGAGAACTATCAGTGGAAACTACCGCTGTTTATTTAGTTCATGTCTGTTTACATTAAGATTGAAATATGGGACCTTGACCAAACATAACACTAGTGTACCTTGAGCATTTATGAGCCTAAAAATGTTAACCACGTTCTACTAAACGTGCTTTTAATTGATGACCTCAAAACACCGACGGGTTAGAGCGGAACCTGATGTTAATTGTTTTAATAATACAAATATAGCGCGTGCATGTGGCGTCTCTTAGTAAATTGGCGTTTTCTGGTTTCTTCGACTCTTCATTCTAGCAGGTTTGCTATTTCTTGCAAAAACTATAAAACCACTAGCCACAAGCAAGATGCAAACATCTCCAGGGCACTTCATTATTGGAGGCCGTTGACCGCTTTGCCTGGTAGAAGTTAAGGAAAGTCAGCTGCGACGGTATCAACGCCTAGAGAAGACACAGCAGCATTTTTGGAAAAGATGGCAAAAAGAATATCAAGATGCAAGCATCTTGCTAGTGGCTAGTGTTTTTATAGTTTTCATAAGTAGGATCCCACAGACATCTCAAATTAGGTTGGGCTTCTATCATAAGTAGACAGTTTTTTCGAGACCAATCCATAATTAAATAAGATATATATCGGTCAAGTCGCTAGAACAAAAGACCCGACAGACTGCTTCGAAGAGCGAGCACGTCTGAACACGCTCTAAGCAACTGTTTCCACGTTTGTGTATCGTTTACATCAAGCGAGCGAGAATTTTTAGAGCATTCTTAAGCCTTTAAATATGTTATCAAAATTGAGTTCCGACGAGAAAGACGTGTCTGCAAAGAAAGAAGAAAATATAAATAGATTCCGTGTCCTCGTCGTACGTCAAAAATGTACGAAACGGCTTCGTCTGGAGAAAGACAGGTCAGGCGCAGCGGACCCGGCTTTATCCGTCCATCGTGGTAAACAAGTTATTGTGTTATGGAACAGTAGACTCCCTTGCATACTTTCTCTCACAGAACACCAGAAATATACGCATAATTTTACTCCATTCATCCGCAAACACATCACGTTCAGGGTTGGCAATCAGAAGGGGGCGTCGAGCATCTTCAAAAGTACGACACACTGAGGATTCAGCTTTGGCGACAGTTTTGGTTGACGGTTACGCAAACAGATTGTGCCAGCGCGGCGACTCGGATGGTGTAAGATGTATTTGTCGGGCATAAATAGTCGGCAGAATAGGCCATGGAGGTCTGGGCAGTCTATACGTCTCCGTAAGGTCTTGCAGGTTACCGTGAGCTGATCAAAGCCTCCACTGAAAAAAATGCACTCCAATCAAGTGACTTTTTAGCTTGATTGACGATATCTTGTTTAGATTACTCAAAATCATAGTTAAGTTGATCATCACGACATGATTGCAGCAATAGTTCAAATATGTTATAATATGTTATAGTATATGTTCAAAATGCAAAAATAGTAGTTCAAATGATTGAACGCTCAAACAAGTTTCTCGATTGCCCTTAACATGACATCATTATAGAAGAGTTAAAAAGAGACAAGTTAAAAAAAAATACTGTAACAAAGTAAGTTAGTTGTGTCAATCAAGCATTTTGATTACTTCAGTAAAGATCATCGAAACTTTAATCTAATAATCTTGATAGGAGCAACTATGTTTTGACTTGATTGCTGCAAATAGGTTTTGTGATAACTCCAATCAAGATCCCGTTTCAAATCTCAATCAAATAAAAGTACGAGTAGTAGTTGTGATCATTGTGCTTGATAGGCTCAGATGCAAACCTTAGTCAATCTAAACAAAATCTTGATTGTGGAAACTACTTTTTTTTTCAGTGTTTCTCAACTCCAACGAGTTAAGGCCCAACATCCTTAAAATATAGTTGGCTCCAATCCACATTAACTTGCCGATAAACCTATTATTAGTAAGTACGGTCTGTTTAAATCTCATTCTTATTTTAATCACATGGTAACGTTGTGAAAATTACTCATTTTTCCCAAGTAAATGATTATAAAGATATAATTTGCAAAATTTCCCGTCAATGAGATATGTATTCAGTGGTGTTACATATGTGTACACTAGAATTTTTAAATTACCCCAAGTAAAATATAATATGTTTATTTGCGCCACCTAGAGTAAATGTTGATTCGCAGTTGCTAAAGATAAAATAATCCATTTTAATGTTATGAAGCTGTATTGGGTTTCCTTGCCGACCTTGCTGTAGGACGAAAACAGCGGCAGATTTTTATCTTTGCGTAATCTTTAGGATTTTACGTATTCACTGCAAAAACATGTTCTTATTGGGCTGTTTTCCCTGTATCTTAGAAGATTAGCTAAGCTCTTCAAAGTTTGTGACGCGTTTGCATAGTTTTGCCTGTCTACATGACGATGAGAATGTTTGCAGTATTAGCATAACGCCAAGGAAGTAACCAATATTTACCTTGCTTGACAATAATTAATACCATATCTTGTGGGGCTCGTGGCTAAGTAATAACAGCCGCATGGGTCGATCGATCAGGTTAAGCTAAGCTTGCCGCGGTTGGTCCATGGATCGGTGACCCATCTTTACATACCAAGACCCTTCAGTGCCTCGGAAAGTACGTTAAGCCGTTCTGCCGCGCTAACGAAGAATGCAATAACTCAATTTTGGACGATTTTGAGTTATATATTCGTTGAGTTATATATTTGGATTCAGCGAATCGAAATCTATTCAGAGGGCCCTTTCTGGTCCTTCTATCGTCAACGCGAGCATGATTGAAAAGCTTGTTATTTCATTCATCGCGATGTTAATGCTAACAGGCAAGTGAGAACGCAATAACATTGAACGTAAAATAGTGTGCGGAAATTTCATAAAACTTGTTCCACTTGTTTTTGAGAAAGCCTTACAAGTTTGTGAAATTAATGTGTGTTATTTATTTAGAATCTTCATTAGATGTGCGATGCTTCTATGGAGATGTTTTCTTTATTTTTACAATTTATGAGTACATTATGAACGGCCAAAGTTCAGGTAAAATGTGTGCAAAAATCAGATTTTTGGAGGCTTATACTGAATTTGCTTTTGAAAATTTTAATTTTTTGCTTTCATAGAAACCTAGATATAGTGCACATGATATCAATAAGTTCAAAATTTTCATTTAAAGATGTGTTCCAACGCCATAATCACGTACGAGCGTTTGTATGAAAAGTATGACGGGTTGGCCGCTCTTAACTCTCTCGAAGCAACTTTTTATTGATCCTTCAGGAACTCGGTTTTTTAGTAAGCAAGATAACTAAAACTTCATAACAAATTCAATAATCAAAAATACAATTCTCGGAAGCGGCAAAATCGAGTTATTGCATTTTTCGTAAGTGCGGCAGCGTTTGTCCCTTTTATTGTTTTTGGTTGGGCCTGTCAGACTTTTACTGACTAAAACCCACCCGTGTTTATTTATTTATTTATTTATTTAATACTTTAAGCACAAAAACATGTACAGAGGCGGACTTAATGCCATAGGCATTTTCTACCAGTCAACCCTTGGGTGATGCAGAGACATACAGTAGTAGGTGCAATAGCGAAAATTGAGGAATAAATATTCATTTAAATATAAAGATATACATAAACCTATTACAAACTATAAATTCAATATATAAATCTTATTATATATAAATATAAGCACAAATAAATAAACATAAATATGTATACTAAAACAAATAAGACACACAATGGGAAAACATTACCGTTATGATGATACTGCCAGCTTCTTGCGAATATGCTCACGAACTTTTACTTTAAAAGATAATCGGTTGGTTGCCATCCTGATTTCCTGGGGGAGCGCATTCCACAGAGAGATAGACTGTATGAAGAAGGAAGAGTGAATGAAGTCTGTGCGGTGAGTGGGACATTGAAGAAGACGATTGTGAGATGAACGAAGATTTCTATTGTGGTTGGCGCAAATGTACTGAAAGTGGGGGGCTAGGTAACGAGGGGAAGATGGAGAGTCAAGAAATGAAAACAAGGTGGTCAGCGCCCTTTGCTCTCTGCGCTGGCGTATGGGCAACCACTTTAGAAGCGACCGATGCGCAGAGACATGATCATATTTACGCAAATTGAAAACGAATCGAATGCAGTTATTGAGAAGACGGTCAAGTTTGTCGAGGAGGTCTGCATTCAGGTCATAGTAGCACACATCACCATAATCGATGATAGGGAAAATTAAGGACTGCACAAGCATTGTCTTAGTGCTCGCTGGTAATATATTTTTCAATCGGTACAGAGCCCGCAGCGTTCCAGTAACCTTCTGGCTTACCTTAGCGACTTGAGTTCGCCAGTTCAGAGTATTGTCAATGTGTAAGCCTAGCGTGTTCCTTCAGTTGCCTGTGTGCCAGGGCCTCGGTATCCCTTTCGGACAAACCCGCAACCCCGGCTTTCATTTGTAGATCTTTGACACTCGTTACGGGTTGTCAGAAGCCCGAATGTGTGCCAACCAGTCTTACCAAGGGGTATCGCGTTACCCAGTAATAGGGGTATGGAGGTCAGATAGGCAGTAGCTCCATGTCAAATACTGGTATTCAGCTGTATCCGGTTAGAAAGGAAGCTGACCTTAATATAGTTGGGAAAAGGCTGGACAGATGATGAATGAATACCATATCTTAGTACCCACAGGTTTTTTTTTAATAGTAATCTTTTATTAATATGGTATAATTCCGTGTGGTGCCGGACGTGAAGAATAGCATCACCCCATTTCCTCCCGTGGGTGTCGTGAAATGCGACTAAGGGACTTGCTAGAGAATGGGCAGCAGCGTTCTCTATGCATTTTTAACACCATACTGCGATCGCCAACCTGCCTGTCATGCGTGGCGATTATGGCAAATCCCCTTTTTGGGGAGGCTTATGTCCAGCAGTGGACATCTTTCGGCTGAAATGATGATGATGATGATGATTAATACACAATTAAGAGCCTATGTATATAGCCTACCTCAAATAGCTTAACAGCATGTTCCTCCGTTATGTCGAAAATACTGCAGCATGAATTTCCTCCGCCATAATAAGGCAATTTGTGCGAAGACTTACTATATATACCATAGCTAGACCATTACCATTTCTCGTTTTGTCTAGATTCTAGATGTTGGGTGGTCTTCTCACAAATTCGTCTTAGTTTATGTTACTAATAATAGTGATTTAAGTGCAAACATGTCACTAACAATTTATGGATCTTTTGTGTTATGCGAAATAAAATGATTTTGTTTATTTATTTTATTAATTTTGAATGAAATGTATGGTAAAGTTGAGGATTAATGTTAAGTACTTGATTGACGAAAACACGATTCCATAAAAAAAAATATCGTTAGAAAAAAAAAAAACAATAAACCGCTGGTATTAAAAAAATACTTAAATTAGATAATGAAACTTTGCATATTAACTGAACTAACTATAAAGCAGGTTTATGTATTTTTTTTTTAATTACCCTTATTTTCAATGTAAAAATAAATTACCTAAACTATCGGCGCCTTGGAGCCTTTTCCCTGCCGCCCTGTCTCGCTTGCTCGCGTGACCGGGAGCAATAGTGTGCGAGCGAGATAAAGAGTGAGGTGGTGCTCTATACCTATACCAAACAGTTATTAGTTGTCCGTTTGTGAAGTAATTTACTTACATAGTTTGAAAGTATCTACTATATCAGTACTGAAAAAATGCAAACGCAAACTTGGACTGAAACTGACTGACAGATAATCCTATTATTTTACTTGAGTACCATATACCTAATTTTCTGCTGAAACATCACATAATAGTTACGCAGGGATTAAGGCCTACATAGCGATGTTTTTAGACTAGAAATCGACGTAAAAGTATTACGAAATAACGTTGCTTGGAAGCAACGATCGTAAAATTCATGTTTTATAACCTACATGCGACGGATTTTTCCACAAAAACAAAATAAGCAGTATCTACTCTGATGAAAGTTGTTCGAGTTAACAACGTCACCGCGTGGGCTGTTAACTTGATAGGAAGAGCAAATTAACCACAGAATAAAAGAACATTACAGAAGCGCATGTGAGTAACTCTGATGTCGCCATAATCACCGACAGCAACCTGTTCTAACACACGCTCAAACAGGGCTGTCAAAATTTTCGATGATAATCAAATATGGAGCGCGTAAGATTTATGCAGAATTGTGTAGACCGCTCAATGTGTCACCCTATGTGAAACTTATTTATTTATATCTGTAGTTGTAGTAGTAGAATAGAATAATCTTTATAAGGCGTACTTAATAAAGATTATTCTATTCTATATTTAAACGGGTTAGTTTCATCTAGAGGAAACGCAGTTTCAGACATTTAGTTTACGCACTCGATAGAAGAGCAGGAGGTGCGAAGGTACTGATATACCGGAACGCTTCTAAAACCAAAGCCAGCCAAGCCGAATCTCGCAAGTGTAGGTAGCTAAATGATCACTGAGACCTGAGAGTCTGGAGGCTTTCAAAGCGACCATGTATCTCCACGAAAGTAATAATGTCGAATCCCATTTCATCATCATCATCATTCCAGCTGAAAGCGTCCACTGCTGGACATAATCGCCACGCTTGGCAGGCGGGTTGGCGATCGCAGTATGGTGTTAAAAGTGCATAGAGAATACTGCTGCCCATTCTCTAGTAAGTCCCTTTTTCGCCTTTTACGACACCCACGGGAAGAAATGGGGAATCCCATTTAGATTGTAGTGATACCACAAAACTTTACAATTACAATATTACAAGTTATAATTGACATATTCGTAAATCTTGCAAGTGTCTGTACCACAAAATTGTTACGGAAAAACCTTACAAATATGTTTATAGTAGTCTTTTGTAGATTATAAATTTACAGTTTCTATATAATCTAAGTAATTTTATTCTTAGCCTGTGAGGTCCCACTGCAGGGTAAATGCCTCATTTTCTCCTTTCCATTCCTCTCTGCCTTGAGCTAGTGTGGACTGTGGACCAATCCTGTGTGTAGGCGTCAATCTCGTCCTGCCATCTTCTCCTGGGTCGGCCTCGACGTCGCCGGACGTTTTCTGGGACGCACATAGTGGTAGATTTAGCCCATGATTCTACATTAATCTAACTTGTGTAACTTGTTCTAAATCAATCTAACTTTTTGACGGCACGGTTGACGCAGTGGTTAAGCGATTGACTGCTGCGCTGCGTGTCGCGGGTTCGATCCCCGCACGGAACAAATATTTGTATGATCTACAAGTAGTTGATCCGGGTCTGTCTGTTTGTGTATGTGAGTTTAAATGTTTGTAAACGCACCCACGATACAGGAGAAATTCCTAGTGTGGGGCAACGTTTTTTTAAACAAAAAAAAAAAAACAAAAAAAAAACTGTAATTTCTGTGATGCGATTTTTTTTATACAATTAAACAATTTTGTACCAATGTAGACTTGTAAAGTTTAGAGGTATAGGGCCCTGTTGTAAAATTTAAGAGAAGAAAAGACAAAGAACATCGTTGGAAATTGCTCCAGGACCAACACACATCTGACCTACATAATAATTATAAATATATTTTATAATACTAATTGCGAATATCTGTATGAAACGGACATTCTGCGTTCCATAATGAACAATTAAAAGAGCGACTATCTACATCACATAAAATATGCCGCCATCTTTGACAATTAGATTAAACATGACAATAAGTGATGTGCAATCTTTCAATAACATGACTAACATACATGAGGTAATATGACTTCCTACCTAAGTATAAATAAATAAAATAAAATAAACATTAGGATAATCGTTTGCATTGAAGTTAAACAAATAAGTACTTATTTACCTACCTACCTACTTTAATACAAAAACTAGAAGATTTAATAAAATATACCTAATAGGTACCTACTTAGCTAAGTACTTAAATGTTTTTCTGATTCTCTTAGCTTAATTAACCACATACAGGCAAGAGAAATAACAGTGACATGCATTTACGTATTAGCATGTATTTCCAAGTATTGAAAGGATTGTTTCTTATTAAATATAACCTCAAAATCTTTGTTTTCTTATGAAATAAATCTTTTCTGCAAGTTGTCCGTCATTAAACTTTGTCTTCATGGGCATATACTTGTAATTTAGAACACGCAAAGTAATTTTCCTTTGCTGTTGGTACTGGGCCGAACGATGAATGGATGCAGAACAATCTCCTTTCTTGACTCGTCCGAAATCCCTGGAACATTTAGTGCTGTATTACAGAACCTCATTCTAGTTTAAACCAATCAAATGGCAAATGATAATACTAATATGAAATGGTACTTAATACTTGAGTTTTGAGTGAGATTATTTAATACTAGCCTTAGAATGCATTCGGAACAGAAGTTACGCATCTATACAAAATATTATTATTTGTCTAGAACGTAGTTAAACCGAATCGTTTTTTGCACTACACTTCTACTTTTTGCAGTTTATAAGGTCGCTGATTAACCGTTAATTTTATAAATAAGTAGGTAGTTGGTTTGTTTAAACATGTTTAAAAGATATTGATCTGGAGATATTGATGGTTCCTATTTAGATAAAGATTGTTATCGAAGAGATGTGCTGGGAGATATCCAGTGTCCTTTTTAGTAATAGGTAGGTATTTTAATACTTATTATAATTTCGTGGAGATACGTGTTTTGCGAATATCTCCATTCTATTAGCTGTAGACGAGCTGTTGCCGGCGACTTTGTCTCCATTTGTTTTAATATAACTTTTTTTTTGTGGTTGTGTTCTTTTTTCTTTCATCGGTTTACCGCAAATAAACGTATTCTCTTTCTTTCTTTTTTCTTTCTTTATTAAGGTTCCATAGTCAACAAGGAACCCTTATAGTTTCCCTTTCTTGTCCGTGTTTCTACCAATGATACTACCAGTAGTAATACTGTTAATTTGATCTCCCTTCTTACAATAGTAGAAGGGTAACTACAATTTGCCCTTGTTACTACTTTTGGGTGGTCGTACATAAAAAAGGAAAGTGAACACCTATCTTCCATGAAAAAATTATAAAATAATTACAACGCATGTGGATAAATAAGAAATATTTAAAATTGAGTGTATTCGGCATGAGACATCGAACCAACAATGTTCTGGAAGGATATCATTCAAAATTATATAAATACGTTAACAAAAACAACCTGAATTTTAATGAGGTTGCTTAAAAGCAATTCAACAAAAGGAGAAGTCGAATTATTAAAAATGATGACACTATATAAATTATCTTAATGTAACGAATTAATAATGAAATTTCTATAGGTTACGTCCTAGAGAAGTTGCGTTAACTTACCTAATCTTAGTTATTAAAAAGATACAATTTTTTTTTTTGTTATTTTTTCAATTTTTCTTTTTTATGTTTTACTCTATTAAGTTCTTGTGGCTATTCCTACTTTAAACAAAGAATTATTTTTTATTAAAGATATTTCCTTTTTAACTGACTTTCCAAAAAGGAGGAGGTTCTCAATTCGGTTGTATTTTTTTATATATTTTTTTTAATGTTTGTTACCTCATTTCTCCGTCGTTTATGAACCGATTTGAAAAAATAATTTTTGAAAGGATATACTTCCAGATTGGTCCCATTTATTTCAAAATCCAGTTCTGATGATGGGATCCATGAGGAATTAAGGGAACTCCTCAAATTTTATAGGCAAATATATAGCGATTTTTGTATTTTCATCAACAACTCAAGCATTTGCATTCAGAAAGTATCATTTGATCAAGAAGACCACAAATGGCAACCGGAACTCCTCAATGATAAGTATTTCACGGGTGGCGATAAGATATCTTGATTAAGATTGTTAAGCGACTATGAAGCAAGTTTAAATAAATAATTCTGATGAAAATGGTACCATCGAACTGATCTGAAGATGAAAGGTATGCAGCGGAACTCCGTAATAAAACAATGTATCCTAGCCACGTTTATTGGAATTGTCATGAGATGCACTCGGGCTATAAATGGTTATTAACCGATGTTTATTAACTTTGCTTCGGTAGTTTATGAGTTGTTTAGTTTGAATTTAATCTACTTCGTATAGGTTTCTTGTGTCACTCTTGTTTGTGCGGTATAGCAAGTAGTGGTAGTCGAAAACTTTTTAGCAAAAAAATTGATTGTTTTTTTGTTAAAAAGATTTTTCTTTTCCTTTTGTTAGACGTAGTAACAAGAGCAATACTTAACAAAGAAGTTTTAATTACAATTGGGGTAATAACAAGGGTAAATTGTAGTTACCCTTCTAACAAATGACTACTGCAGTAGTAAGAAAGGAGATCAAATTAACAGTATAATACATTATTATTACATTATATTATTCGTTAGGCTGCTGGTGTCATTTGTGGATCTTTGGCAGTTGTTACGGGTCGTCAGAAGCCCAAAAGTCTGACAACTACCCTTACTTACTTTTTCCCAACTATGTTGGAGACGGCTTCTAGTCTAACCTAAGCAGTTGAATAATATACCAGTATATTTTTTATTTATTTTTATTTTACGATTGGTTTGCTCTTGACTCTAGTTTAGGTCAGAGGTGACAGAGACAAAGTCGACGATGGAGTGAGCTTACCCAGAAGAAGCCTGTTCACTCTCACTTTGAATAGATTAGAGTTGTATGCGTTCGGAAACACAGACGCAGGCAGAGAGTTCCACTTCTTTGCTGTGCGCATTATAAAAGACGTTTGAAAACGCTTAGTGTGAGTTGGTGGAATATCAACTAGGTAGGGGTGGTAACTTGCAGAGCGTCTAGATGCCCGATGGTAGAAGGGGGCCGGTGGAATGAAGTCGTGGAGTTCATGAGCACACTCGCCGAAGTACAATCTGTAGAAGACCGACAAGCAGGTAACCTTGCGACGATGAGCCAAGTTGTTAAGCTTGGCATCCACCAGTTTTACATGGAACGACTGCCTAACTGACCTCCACAACCCAGTAACTGGGTCATCCGATAACCCTTGTTAAGAATGGTTGTTAGACTTTCGGGCTCCTGACGACCCGTAACGACTGTCAAAGATCCACGAATGACAGCCGGAACCAATGGCTTAACGTGCTTTCCGAGGCAAGGAGGGGTCTTGGTATGTAAATATGGTCACCAATCTACAGACCTACCGCGGCAAGCGTAGCTTAACCTGATCTATCGACCCCTGTGGCTGTTACTATCCAGCCACGAATCCCCCGAGAAGTACCAAAAATTATCACAATATGATAATTCTTTATATCGTCGGAAACAAACAAAAATACGTGTGGTAGTTTATTGTACATTACATTATTTACTTTAAAATTTAATGTATCTATTTAGATTACTCTTTTAAATCCGCAAGTTATTTTTAAGATTACTCGTGTTCCCCGTATCTTGTCCCCACTAGCGTATTATTTTTATAATTTCGTTGTTATGCAGATTTTTTTTATGACTATACTTACTTAATTGACTTCTCGTATTTATCTTTTAAGCAAAGATTACTATCGCAATCAAGGAAAGATAAGCATCAGGCTGTTTGAGACACTATACATTTTTAGGATTTGGTGAATAAATTAGTACTGTTATGATTATTACACACCAGTGGCGAGGTGTAAATTTTTGTTAGAGATAAGCCAAAGCAAAGCCGGGTTTAACTACTTATCAATAAAGTAAAAAATAATTTATTAATAAAAAAAATTAAGTCTTTCTTGTCCTGAATCACCATCTATAGTCATGTAGCAGAACCAAAAATGCGCTATCACTACACAATCAAAACTTTCAATGTTTTACATAAATAAACTCAACTATATTAAGTAAGTACTATCATTCTCTAAATTATTATAGGAAAATATATATAATATATATAGAATCGTGCACAATACAGATGAACACGTGCAAACTGAATAAAATGTGCAATATTCCTCCATCTCGTTCTCGTGTTGTTCTCGTAATCAGTCTCTATCGTACAGTGATCTTGCTCTTGCCCATATCAAGCGGTACCACGTGACTTAGAGTGACGCTATGACGGGATCGTTATTGTATGAATTTTTTGTTCCCAATTATGACGTTTTGGCGTTGGGTTATTTTAGAACATTATTTTTGTTGTTAGAATTAAAAGCTAAGAATAGGCGTTTTTGTTGTATGAATCTTATGGTGAATTAAATACCCGTAGTGTAACTATATTTTTTATCAACAGTAGACACTACTGACTGTGCCATTTTTAAATAGCGGTAGAGTTGCTGATGCGAACCTCCGAAGGGAAGCCGGTAGGAATCGTATTGTATGGTGCTTTCGCCACTGTTATACACTAGTTTAGCTGATATGGATTAAAAAAAAACACTTTGTGGATGCCATAAAAGCTGATTAGCATGAAGCGTAAATGTTGTGTGATCCAGCTTATGTATAATTTATTTCAAAATTTATGTTTTATATCTATACTAATAATAAATAAAGAGTTTCTTGTTTTTGTTTGTTTGCTTGAACGCGCTAATCTCTGGAACTACCAGTCGGTTTTGATTTTTTATTTTTTGTTTTGATATCCCAATACTAGTAATAAAGATGAAGAGTTTGTTTTTAGGGTTCCGTACCTTAGAAGGAAAAAAAAACGAAACCCTTATAGGATGGCTCGTGTGTCTGTCCGTCTGTCTGTAACAGTGCTACTATTTGCTCCGAATCTACTGGGCCGATTAAGTTGGGTACACATGGCTGTGACAGACGGACAAACAGACAGACACACGAGTGACCTTAAAAGGGCCCCGCTTTTTTCTTTTGACGTATAAAATAAAATTTGATTTATATTAAAACATGTTTCTTATATAAAATTAAATAAAGGTAATAATTAGAGTGACCCCCTTTAATTATTACCTTTATTTATTTTTATACAAGAAACGTGTTTTTCGGCGTTTTTTGCTTAATTTTAATGTGGTACGGAACCGTTCGCATGCGAGTCCAACTTGCACTTAGCCGGTTTTTTATAAATAAAACTGTTAAATAACAAGCCATAATATATAAAATTCAACTATTGTGTCTTGCTGACTGCTAAATCAGTTGAAGCATTATCTTCTACTAGCGTTTGTCCGCGGCTTCGCTCGCGTTAATTTAGAATTTAACAATCAATTCGGGTTGTACTCTGCTTGTAATAATTCAATCGTGATTCGAAAGACACGTGGCCGCCATCTATTATCATAAGAACGTTATTATTGTTTTTCTTGGGAACAGTACTTTTTTTCGGGATGAAAGGTACCCTATGTCCGTTTCTGAACACCTGACAACGTACATGCAAAATTTCAGGATGATTGGTTCAGTGTTTTAGGCTTGAAAAGGTAACAAACAAACAAACAAACTTACTTTCGCATTTATAATATTAGTTAGGATTTCTGAAAGCACTAAAATTCATCTCTCATAAATTACAATATTAACTATAGGTTTAAAAGATAGACTCCCAGTAAGGTGCTAATGGGATAACATGCACATGGTACGCAAAAGTCAAAGTCAAAAGTCAAACCAATTATTAAAAATAGGCACATAAACGGCACTTTGAACAGTTTGAACGTCAAAATTTACATAATAATGAATTGATTCTAGTTGCCCCTTCGAAAAGGTAGTTACGTATGGAGAAGAATGGGCAAGAAACTCCATACTTACTCTTTTAAAATGTTAACAATATTATTATTAACACGAACGGGATATTTACCATGTTTATTATTTGTTGTGAGTTCCCAATATTTATATTTTTATTATTCTTCGGAGTCCGAGCCCGACCCACCACTTGGCATCCCGTCGCTTGCCCGTGCTATAACTTCGTTTTCGCTTAGCGTTCTTTCTGACTTTTTATCTTTTTGCTCGGTTTCTAAGGGTCGTAGTGTGATGTTATATAGCCTATAGCTTTCCTCGATAAATGGGCTATCCAACTCTAAATGATTTTTTCAATTCAAACCAGTAAGTACTTCCTGAGATTAACGCGTTCAACCAAACAAACAAACAAACAAACTCTTCAGCTTAGATATTTTAAAATTATGATATCTCCTAAGATGTTGATTGGAATCAAGTGATGTCAAGGACAAATAATATATTTATTTGGATAAGGATTAATATTATGTTGATAAAACTCCTTCGCAAATAATGCATTAATTTCGAACAAATTTGATTACCCATAAAAAAAGGTTATAGTGAGTCAATCTTAAAAGATAGACATAAATATGCTGTCGCGGATTTTTTTTAGAACTTTTAAAGTGGAACAATTCCATCATACATGATATTTGCGTAACTTAAACCGTTTACGCAGCGCACGCAACGGAAGCTCTCAAAAAGGAATATTTTTCCCGCTTCTCCGCTCCTACTGGTCGTAGCGTAATCTTATATAGACAAATAAAAAAATAAAAAATAAACTACCAACACAAAAATATTTTTTTGAATTCCAACCAGTAGTTCCTGAGATTAGCGCGTTCAAACAAACAAACAAACTCTTTAGCTTTATAATATTAAATCTACATATTATAAAGGATAGATTAATAAGTGTGTGTGAGTTAAAGCAACGCCAGCTCCAGATGTATACTCTGCTGTCAAATCTCGTAAGCATGCGTAGTGTGGAACTCCCCTCAGCTAGTTGGACCGACGACCTTAAAAAGGTGGCTGGGACAGACTGGATGCGGAAGATGGAGGACAGGATGTTGTGGCGCAGCCTGGGAGAGGCCTATGTCCAGCAGTGGACTACGATAAGCTGAGTTGATTGATTGTCAAATCTCATGTAAAGCTATGGTGACTGATTAACAGAAGTAGGTACCTCAAGCCGAACATATATGATTTCACATAGTCTAATAAAACAGACTTTAAAAACAGGGGATTAGTCAGTATGCTTAACAGGTTAGGACTGGTGGACGGCGCTGCTAAAGTTTAACAAATATTAATCAAGCATGCGAAAATGTCGTGCTTGGGACCAACTTCGTGGATTTACGGCCATTTGTAACATTATTCTTGATACGTTATTTCATGAAATGAAATTGTTTATTCTGTAAATAGGATATCGGAATCACTTTTACACGTCATATTAAAAAATAATATAAACAAATACTGGTGAAAATGACAGGTCATCGTGACAGCCGATAAATGACGGAATCGCTTTCATGGGAAACCAAGGCATAAAAAGCAATACAATAAAAGTACAAGATTTATGTTCATCATCTTCATCATTTCAGCCGAAAGACGTCCACTAATGGACATAAGCCTGCCCCAATTGGGGGGGGGGGTGGGGGTTGCCATAATCGCCACGCTTGGCAGGCGGGTTGGCGATCGCAGTATGGTGGTAAAAATGCATAGAGAACGCTGCTGCCCATTCTCTAGTATCTAAGTCCCTTAGTCGCTTTTTACGACACCCACGGGAGGAAATGGGGTGGTGGTATTCTTTACGTCCGGCACCACACGGCACAGATTAGATTAGATTTATGTTAAAGAAACTAAATCTTCCCATAAGTTTGTTTTTTGTTTGTTTTCAGCAGTGATAGCCCAGTGGTGTGACAATCGGACTGCCAAGTCATCGGTCTCGTTTTCGAACGGACTTTTCGGATTGATGTGCGTATTGTATAATTATCACGGGCTTAAAAAACGGTGAAGGAAAACATCGTGTGGAAACCGGCATGCCTTTTTTTTTTTTTTTTTGAGGAGTGATATTATCAAATGACCCCTCCCGCTCTGGGTGGAGCGGAAGGGAGTGTCAGACTCTTAGTGACTAACACCCACCCGTGTTCCTTCCTTGGCCCTTTATGTTCCGGGGCAGCGGTTCCCCTTTTCGGACAATCCCGCTGACCCGGCAGGCTTGGGCCCCATTAGGCCCCCTCGTCGTTGCTGACATCTCTTTGAGGCGCGAGTGGAACACGTACGCGCCGTCCGGCACGGGCTTGATCCTGATCGGACGGTGAGCTACCGTCCGCAGCCCCGCGCCTACGGTGGCCGGGAGTCGTCACGCGGCTCCCGACGTTCGGAGCGTCTACCGCGGTGGTTGGGATTGGAGGCTCTCTCCCTCTCCCATCCCGCCAAACCGGCATGCCTGAGAGATATTTCTCGACGGCATGTGTAGCCAAGTCAGAGGCGGTATAAAACTGACACCAGGTTAGTCACTAACCACACGAAAAGAAGTTTTTTTAACAAAACCTGTTAAGCCTGCTGAGAGCTATTAGTTTATTAAAAACCGGTTCTTAATAGGCTAAAAATAACTGGTCTTTATATACCTATTTATTTGATTGAACCCCTAATAATTGTGAGATAACGTTGCATAATATTTCGAGAGCATAGACATAGTTACCACACTCGTAGTTCATTAAATTGAAGAATAAATGTGATTCTGCTTATCATACTATTATTATATTGTTATGTTATATTCATTATTTAGACTTTAGTTTTTTTTTTTCTGTAGAACTTTTTTATGCATGCGGAGTTCGCCTGTAAGTAATTGTTGCACTGTTGCATATACATTTTTGCATGTTAATTTTAGCATAAAACCTGTGGAAATAATTGTTGGTGAACCAAATAAAAAATAATAAAAATCATATAGAGCTCATTTTTGTTTTACGTATAGGCATTATATCTATCTATCTACGTATATATATAAAAATCTATTGCTGTTCGTTAGTCTCGCTAAAACTCGAGAACGGCTGGGCCGATTTAGCTGATTTTGGTTTTGAAATGTTTGTCATAGTCCAGAAAATATGGAAAAATTGCGAGGAAGATTTACCTACTTTCTTGTCAAACATTTGACGTTCGTTAATGTAACTTTATGGCGTTTGACATAACGTGTCAGTCATCATTTGGTAGGTCTGAGAATAGGTTTTTTTTAACGTTTTATGTAGGTAGTTAGGTAGGGTAGGGTAGGTAGGTAGGGTAGGTAGGCAGGGTAGGTAGGGTAGGGTAGGGTAGGTAGGTAGGGTCGAGTAGGGTAGGTAGGGTAGGGTAGGTAGGTAGGGTAGGGTAGGGTAGGTAGATAAGTAGGGTACGGTAGAGTAGAGTAGAGTAGAGTAGAGTAGAGTAGAGTAGGGTAGGTAGGTAGGGTAGGGTAGGGTAGGGTAGGGTAGGTAGGTAGGTAGGTAGGTACGTAGGTAGGTAGGTACGTAGGTAGGTAGGTAGGGTAGGGTAGAGTAGTGTAGCTTATACTATATTTCCTTTGCGCGTAGACAAACTGCCACAGTCAAACAACTTTTGACAGAACGAAGTCTGTCGGGTCAGCTAGTAAACTGTATATAAATACTTTAAGTTAATCGAAACCAAGGTGGCCTTAATAAAATATTGCGCAATAAAAATAAAAAAACTGAATCGTGTTTTAATTTCTAAACAAAGATAACTAATTGATTTTTAAAGGGTTAAAACAACCTTTGTTTTTAATTGCTTAGTTATGGTTAAGTAGCCTAGGTCAGTGAACGATGACATCACAGATGAGGCTTGCTTGATTGGCTCTCTGTAGGGTCAAAAACCTACATTGGAGCATTTGGTATCACTATCACTATCACTATCACTATCACTACATATTATAAAACAAAGTCCTCCGCCGCGTCTGTCTGTCTGTCTGTCTGTTCGCGATAAACTCAAATACTACTGCACCGATTCTCATGCTGTTTTCACCAATGGATAGCTTGGTTCTCGAGGAAGGTTTTGGTATATAATTTGTTATGTTTTTGTATGCATTTTTGTATGGATTAACGATATTTGTTGGAGGTGTCGGAAAAAAATAAGCCGTCTGGGAGCTTTCAACGAAAACGCTGTCTAAACCCTTTGAGATATAACAAAATAATGTATGGTGGAATTATGTATCTTATAAAGGTCTTCAAAAGAGTCCGCGATGGCATATGTCTATCTCTTAAGGATAACATACTATATCCATTTTATTGACTTTTTGTAGGTATTTGTTTGCCGAATTTTACTCTTGGAAATACGATTACGATAACAATACGCTATAATATCAGTAGCTATTAGCCAAATTATGTTCGTAGATAAATAAGCTAGCTACTTACGTGTATTTCAAACAGTATACAAGAATATTTATCATAAAAACATTACTAAACACGGCGGCCTTATGATCAAAATTTGTGCATTCCAAAACTTTCGTTACTTTTTCACTGACATATTTATCACTTTTCGATAAACTAACACTCAATATGAAATCTACACTTATTTCTCAGTAATTCTGTATAAGATTCTTCTAAGATTAAACCGTTTTCTCATTGAATCCATTACTTTACGCACGTATAACCTTGATGAATGTTTACATTAAGCATCGCGTCACACCGCCACACGACCACAGAGTATAGACGTATTTTGTTTCTTTTTTTTTTTCGTTCGTTTAGTGGTGTTCCCGCTAAAATGTCAACCGGTCATGTATTAGTCGATTAATCGAATTCTACATCCAGATCGTGTTGAAAGTACAAAATAAATGTAAAATGTTTCGTCCAATTGCGAACGTGACCCTGAGAAAAGTTATGCACCAATGGTGTTCATTAGACATTTCGAGCGTTTTCTCAGGACAAACGGTGTACCATGCGACATTTCGGAGGATTTCGTTTTGTTTTACATCGTTGGTACTTACGTGAATTATTTTAAAATTATTATTTGTGTCGCATTTTTATTTCGTGTTGTATTTGGTACAATTGATTGCTTTAAGAATTTGAGTGAAATTTCGTATTTTGATTTTGTGTTTGTTATCTTTAGGTAAAGACTCATTCACGTTCAGAACGTACTTTTACTTTATTAAATCATTTGTTTCGGTTTCTATTCACATAGTGTGAGTCACATTAAAATTAATATTAAGTTAGAATTTTGAGATATAGCCTGGGATATGGAGAAGGACATAGGGTACTTTTTTATGCGATAACCGATATCCACGCGGGCGAAGCCGCGGGCAAAAGCTAGTTTAATATATACATATAGGTACATCAAAAATATCATGTTGTCATGTGGTTCTTGAGAATCACAGTCTGGCCATAAAATTAAATCGGTTTTGTCTGGCTAAACCGTTAAAAGGTGAACCGGTTTGCGTCATAGCCAACCCATTAGGTAAATATTTTCGTCTCCAGTTCCATTAACCACGTTATCTTTTGTTTTGAATAAAATACTTGCCGTGAATGCAATCAGAGTTCTGTCAGCATTTATTGCATGTCGCGGGTTCGATTCCTGCACGGTACAAAATAATATTTGTATGACCTAGAAGTAATTGTTCCGGGTCTGACTGTATGCGAGTTTAAATGTTTGTAAACGCACCTAAAATACAGGAGTGTGGCAAAGTTAAAAAAAAAAAATGCATTATCACAATCGAGGGCCCGATCACACGTACACACCGCATTGCAGCGACAAAATATGGGCAAGCAGTAGTTACATGTGGATAGTGTCGCTGAAGTTTCTTGCAGTTGCGTTGTGATAACTACAAAATCAAATCAAATAGTCGACGCAGTCGGCTGAGACTATGGAAAATCTCAGTACAATGCTCGATGACCTCATTAAAGCTTCCGAAAGAGTGGGTCTTAGAATGAACATGGACAAGACAAAGATCATGTCAAATGCCCATGTAACACCCAATCTCATGAAGATCGGAGACGCTACCCTCGAAGTTGTGGAGGAGTATATTTACCAAGGACAAACTGTCCAGTTAGGTTCACCTTCGAGAAAGAGGTCAATCGTCGAATTCAACTCGGCTTGGGCAGCGTTCGGGAAGCTACGCAATATCTTCTCGTCCCATATACCGCAGTTTCTCAAGACGAAAGTTTGTGATCAGTGCATGTTGCCAGTGATGACCTATGGCTCTGAAACGTGGTCGCTAACAAAGGGCATTATTAGAAGGCTAAAAGTCATCCAAAGAGCAATGGAAAGGGCTATGCTTGGAGTTTCCCTACGTGATCGAATCAGAAATGAAGAGATCCGTAGAACCAAAGTAACCGACATTGCCTGAAGAATTGCCAAAATTAAGTGGCAGTTGGCAGGGCAGATTGCTCGCAGAACAGATAGCCGATTGAGCCGAAAAGTTCTGGAGTGGCTACCGCATACCGGAAGACGTATTGTTGGAAGGCCTCCCACAAGGTGGACCGATGAACATGTGAAGGTCGCAGAAATTTGCTGGATGCAGTAAGCACAGAACCGGTCGAAGTGGCAGTGCTTAGGGGGCCTATGTCCAGCAGTGGACGTCTTTCGGCTGAAATAATGATGGTCGACGCAACGTTGTTTGCGATGTGGCTGGCCGTAAGCGCGTGGTCTCGCTGGTGACTGTGACGTGGCCTAGATGTGGTCGGTATAGCCCATACGGTTGAATTTGACGGCCACATGTGGTCCGTGTAAATGAACTATGTATTTTAATAATAATCAGCGCCCATCCACGTGTTGCTGTGTTGTGGTTGTGGCACATGTGATCGGGCCCTTAGAGTACTTCGGCCTCAGGGCCTGTCAAAGGGCGTTCTTTAAATGTTTGTTTTTGATTCCGGTATCAGTTGGACACTCATTATCTATTCTTATGTCCATTAATCTAACGTTAATTTGTTGATTACAGTTACAAAAAGTGGTGAAACAAATCTTGCACCAGGTAGATACTTTATTGCCCTTACACTACATAATAATTATGATAAAAAAAAGTCTCCCGCCACGTCTGTCTGTCTGAACGCGATAAACTCAAAAACTACCGAATGGAGGTTCATACGCTTTTAACTTGTGGACGGAGTTATTCATGAGGAAGGTTTAGGTGTATAATTAATTAAGGTTTTGTATAAATTGGCTGAAATGTGACGATGATTATTGAAGATGTCGGAAAAAATCATGCTGACTGGGAAAATTACGGCGTGCGCCAGGTAAATCAATAGAGCTATATCAAAACAATATATATCCATTCTTCATTTTGCCAAATATGTGCAGAATTGGAAATAAAATACATTTCAAATACTCCAAGTAGGATGAACATCATTTAAATTTTAATCTAACAATCTAACCCACATGCTCGACGGCTGGCGGGCGACAGGCTGATACGACATTACGTCAAAAAAAAACGTCCAAATGTGTGTCGGACCACGCACAATGAAGGGTTCCATAGTTGGAATGAATTTATTCCAAGAAAAAACTTAATATTGCAGTTGAAATACACGTTCTCCTATACATCGATATAAGTGACGGTTAATTCTCCAGCTGCAAATGTAAGTTGGTTGACTATTATTCGTTATCTTGTAAAGCCTACTTTTCTGTGATAGATTTCCTTTTAATTTCGCTATTTAAAATTACTGCCAAAATAAACCATTTAGGCTCATTACGCACTGTCAACTTGTCGCCGGCCACTCGGTCCCTCGGCGACCAAAACATAGGCAACTAGGGCCAGGAGACCAAGTCGAGTGACAGTATTCCAAGTACATTCGTGCAGAATGAAAGAAAGAAAAGAAATAAATAAAAGTATTTATTGGGACTCATACAGGAAGTTCACATTTTAAACTAAACACACTCATAGTAACACAAATAAAAACAAAAGTAAAAATGAACGTCGAAGAAGTTGTAATTAGTAGAAAAATAAAAGAAAAGCAAAAGAGTGTTGGGTACATCCTTTCTTACAAGAACAGAGATTTAAAGGAATGTTTAAAATAATATTCGTCTCACAAAAAATCCCAAATAGCTTTTCGGGGATTGTATTTCCAATATTTTATCAATATCGGAAGCTTGAGCCATTTTTGTGAGCGACGTCCGGTCCTTCGACAGTTGCTCGCAGTGTGAATGCTTCCATTTGAAGCCGTGTTCCTATTGGTCGCCGGCGACTGGCAGTCACTTGTGCGTCGCCAACACGCGGTGAGTCGTCAAGTCGCCCGGGCGACCGGCGACCAAGTGCGTAAATTCCTAATTTAAACTATAGTAAGTCACAGTCGCCGTCGACCGAGTCGCCGGCGACTAGTCGACAGAGCGTAATAGCTCTTAGCTGGCAGGGGTCCCCATCCCTGTCAGTACGTATTCGTGATAAGCTAAACCGTATACAGCAACAACTAACTGTTTTACATAATACAAACACATTTCATACGATTTGTTGTCTAACCAAATGTGTACCAAAACACAACGGGTTTGTAACAGCTCTATTAAAATTCTGAACTTTTAGAATAAACTTCTGGTTCCCATGAAAATAATGAGATAGAAAATGTTTAGATGTTTCTTATTTGGAACGTAGTCAACTGTTTAACGATTAAAATAAAAACATTTCCGCTCATGTTTTAAGTGGCATTTCCGTTAATGCTCACATATTTCCAGAATGGTATGCGTCTTTTTGCAGTGTTCTGTGATGGGGGCCTCAATTATTTACCTGTAACAAAGAAAAATAGTATAATTATTGTTAGTGCTAATTGTGTAAAGGTTCTGGTAGCTATGACTACCTTTGTTTGCTTCTAGTAACTGTATGTTTAAGTGATGTACGTATTCAACTACTCGTATGTAGACTGCCTGTTTCCGGGTATTGTTGAAATAGCAGGATCTTGAAATATTTCACATTAAGATTTCATTGGCATTTGAATTCTGATTTGAACGTAACGGAGTCTTATTTTTTTGAAGTAATTATGATAGTGCTTGTTGTTGCATTCGACGCTTGAAATATATTTTTTCAAAAAAAAAAAAAATTACTTTAAAATGCTTTTTTAGTGTATACTGTATACACAAAAAATAAAAAAAAATAATACTCCATTTTTGTCTTCCATCACTTAAAGTTTTTTTTTTTGAAAAAAATACTTTAAGATGCTCTAGTGTAAAGTTTCCAATAGGTCGTTTGGTCAGTATTACCTTTCAAGCGTCGAAATATTTTATGGCGATCTTGTTGTTTTCAAATTTTGGATTTGCACTAAACAGCATGTTACGAATATTTTATACATAAACCAACCAGTCAGAAATAATATTATACGAGTATCTATCCAGGTATCTGAATTAGTTAAGTATTTCGGTAGGTTTTGTCTGATGTTTGACAGTGCAGTTGCTCCATGTTATTAAAGATGACTATACCCAAAGTCTCAAATTCAGATAATTTATGTAAACAAAGGGGATAACATATCAAAAAAATATCTTCGTAATGGTAATGCCTTGCCCGTCTCGATAAGGCGTGCTCAATCTTTGTCCACTTTTAAAATTCTGGTTAAAAATCACTTCCTCGCTCCTTAAACATCATCATTACTTAAAGTTCCTAGCTCTTATATCATGTTTATTATTGTATTTATATGGATAAGTATCTAAATGCTTTGTGTATGTATGTATTTATTGTATATATGTAAGTGGTACACCACTGACTACCTGCAGTATTATATCTCCTTCTACTTTTTGATCCATCCAAAGGTTGTCTGTAAAAGATCGCTTTTAGCGATAAGACCGCCCATTGTGATACCCTGTGTAACAGTTCTACATTTATATCTGTAATTTTTATGGTGTACATAATAAAGAGTATTCTATCTTCTATCTATCTAATTCACATGAAATGGTGAAAAAAAGGTTCCATTTTCAAGTACTGAATTTAAGAAATAATAATTAAAAAATAATCGCAACTCTCATTCATAGATTCATATTGTATGTCGCATACCTAGCTACATTTTGGATGAAAACGGCTGTAAACTGTTTCGAGTGGAAATCGATTTTGGGAGGCCTACGTCTAGCAGTGGACTTAAAACGGCTGATTATGACGATCATAGGCCGTGTCTCCGACACACTACATAACACATTGTTTGCCAACGGTATTTTGTTTGCATAGTTCTTATAATTCATTCACTTTAATTTCATAGATGATTATTTACAAATAAAAAATATGATAAAATGTTTTGTACCACCGTCCTGTCATTTTGACAGTGACATTTCTTGACATTACTTTGTTTACTTAAATGTTCTGAATTAGAGATTTTGGGTATAAGAGATTATGGTAAGGGGTATGTGTAGTTCCAAAAAAAAAAAAAAAAATAACAAACATTCTAAGGGCCGGTTGTTTCAAACAGTTCGATAAGGGAACATACGTCAAACAATTATGTCATATGATGTTTAACGTTCGTTAAATACAAAGCGTTGTTTCACTGCATAAAAACTGATCGTCAAAGTTCAAATGTAAAAGAATAAAATGACGTTAACCAGTGGGTATGATACCGGTTACTGTAATCGTTATTTTTGAACGAACGTTAAGGGCATAATTTTGTGAAACAACGGTTTGACGATCATCATCATCATCATTGCAGCCGAAAAACGTCCACTGCTGGACATAGGCCTCCCCCAAAAGGGGGGGATTTGCCATAATCGCCATGCTTGGCAGGCGGATTGGCGATCGCAGTATGGTGTACAAAATGCATAGAGAACGCTGCTGCCCATTCTCTAGTAAGTCCCTTAGTCGCCTTTTACGACACCCACGGGAGGAAATGGGGTGGTGCTATTCTTTACGTCCGGCACCACACGCCGAGTAAGTTTGACGATAGTTAGCGTCATTTATGACGTATACGCGTGCGTTAAGTGGACATGAAACAACCCGCCCTAAAATGGTATACATTATCCTCTCGTTCACTTTATTGACACAAAATTATTAAGCATTACCAAAACGTTCATAAACGTCAAGTTTTAATGAATTAAAATTTAAGGAAACATTTCCGAAGTCCAGTCTGGCTCATTTAATTTTCTTTCTACAATAAAAACGTGAAAAAGGAAAATTCAATTAAAAAATTGTTAACGAAACAATTGTTTTATAAAAATTGTAGATCTCGGAGCGGCTATTGTTGTGAAACACAAAGAGAAGCGGAACTTTTGTTTTGTGATACCGCAAAAAATTTAATCATTATTATAAACGTTCAAAGGCCACGTGGTGCGAACTTGAATTTACTTTTTTCAGGATAAACAGATATAGAGTTAAGAGCGTTTATCCGTCGGGAGCTGGCAACGTCGCATTTCTAGAGTTTTTTCGTGATTATTTTATTAATTTATCAAAATACATTTTTTTTACCAAGCACTTCTTTACTAAAAGTATCAGATACAGACCCAAAGTTTCTAATTCAGATAATTTATGTAAGCAAAGTAATGTCGAAAAATGTCACTTTCAAAATGACAGGACAGTGGTGCAAAACATTTTATCATATTCTTTTTTTGTAAATAGTCATCGCTAAAATTAAAGTGAATTAATTATAAGAACTATGCAAACAAAATACCGTTGCCAAACAATGTATTGTGTAGTATGTCGGAGACACGGCATATGATCGTCATAATCAGCCCTTTTAAGTCCAGTGCTAGACGTAGGCCTCCCAAAATCGATTTCCACTCGAAACAGTTTACTGCCGTTTTCATCCAAAATGTGGCTAGATATGCTACTTACAATATGAATCTATGAATGAGAGTTGTAATATTGTTAAATATTGTTGAAGATGTAAAACGTTTGAAAATGTTTGAATCTCCTGCATTGTTACCAGCATTATAAAATATTTTATACCAGAAAATCTCCTTTTTTTAATAACTTTGTCTAAAACCGGAAATTTATAAAAATAATTACGGTATGATTATTTATTAATTATTATTTCTTATATCAGTACTTAAAAGAAAATGTAACCTCTTTTTTCGCCATTTTATGTGAATTACCATTACGAAGATATTTTTTTGATATGTTATCCCCTTTGTTTACATAAATTATCTGAATTTGAGACTTTGGGTATAGTCATGTTATTGTGTAGTACGTACACACATCAAAAAAAGTTTGTGATCTCTAGCATACGCTGATATAATTTTTTAAATTGAACTTTATCAAGATAAATTCTTCGTTGTGTGTTTTCTTTAAATAGCAATACCCTGTTTGAAATCAAAAACAAAACTGTTTTTTATTTTTTATAAAAATAATTGAGTAATTAATCATAATGTAATTGTAGCAGAAATTTGATAGAAAGAAAAATACTGTTTAACCAAACTTGAACAACAATTTATTAATAAAAGGTTTATATTCAATATAATATAACTGCTCCCCTGGCTCGAACACATGCGGTGATCCGCCTGGGTATGCTGAGAATCTAGTTATCTAGTATTTCTTGGGGTAACCTGACCCATCATTGAATAGTGGCATCCCTGAGCTCTAGCACTGTCTGGGGACGTGGCTGACGGTTCCAAACAGCTCGCTTAAGATCATCCCACGCGTGCTCTATTGGGTTTAAGTCAGGCGAGCCGAATCATAATATAATCTACCGTACGAGTAACTAACAAAAAAGATAACGATTTTTCAAAGTGATCTAAAACTTTTTTTGTGTGTATGCAGCCTCCTCGGCAGTATAATCAGTCTAATGGCATACTCGCTGTAAATCTTAACCTAGGGTTTTCCCAACACCTACAATAGGCGCCTACACAAATAATTTAATTAGTAAACTATATTATTTTATCAACACCTGTGATAATTATTATTTAATAGGATTTAGATAGTCTTATCACAGTGTAAAAAGATCTTACACATAATAACATTCATGCTGGCATCTAAGAAGTCATAGTAGACAATTTATCTATGAAATTACAACATTCCCCGAAGGGTTAGGTACCTATAGTACACTCACATTTCGCCAGTTATGGTTAAGTCTCGTGTAATGCCTTTTTTTCTGGGTAGGACATTATAAAATAACTTCTCCCGCTCTGTGCGGAGCGGGAGGGTGTGTTAGACTTTTACTGACTAAAACCCAGCCGTATTGCCTATGTGCCGGGGCCACGGTATTTTCGGACAAACCCGCAACCCTGGCAGGTATCGATCCTAGCGGACCCCATCAGTTCGTGCTGACATCTCTTTGAGGCCCGCGTAGAACACAACGCGCCGTTGACCCGGGCCTGGTCCTTACCGGACGACGAGTTGCTCATTGTTCGCCGTCCGCAAGCCCGCGCCTGCGGTGGCCGGGAATCGGCTATTCCCACCGCTCATAGCAGGGCGTCTCCTGCGGCGACTAGGGCCGTGAGAGGGCGCACAGATTGCCTCTCACTCACACGTTCCGCCTCCTCCTTCGCGATCATTACTGCTTCGCAGAAGGAGGTGATAGGGGGTGAGTCTACTGCCATCAATCGGGCAGGATTCCAGACTGGGCTGCTACTGAGAAATTCCTGATGGGAAAACCCAATAACACTTTACCGGACTTGGGTATCGAACCCAGGATCTAGGATTGCCAACTCTCGAAAGGACCAACCCGGGAGAATTTAAAGAGATCGAATAGGGGGTTGCAAGAAAATCTCAATTATTTATAAATTTTTACATTTATATTTATTTTGCTTTCGAGCAGCATCTAATATTTGACGGTTTTTTATTACAAAATCATAAAAGTTTTTACATGATAAATCGCTTTGACTAAAGAAATATTCATTCGGTTTCTTTCCTTGCTCCATACTTATTCTATCATGCTGAAAACGCGCTCGCAAGAATAATGTTTCCTGCGAGCGCGTTTTCACGTTTGACGCGCGTTTGACAGGGATTTCCGTCTTTCAATTTCGTAAAGAAACAGCGGAAATCCACTCGATTTTATTCAACGAGATGTGGTTGCATCTCACTCTCATAGAAAAATCTGAGAAATTTTTGGATCACGGGAGGTCGGGAGGTTAACCATTATTACCGGAGTCTCCCGGGCAATCCGGGAGGGTTGGAATCGCCACCAAGACCTCATGCGCGTCTCAGTATAGCTTGCAACCACTTGCAAACGAGGCAGTTAACATTATTTTCTTCTCAATCCCTCTCTCACAACTGAGAATCTCGACTCCGTTCCAAATTGTTAACAGTGTTTCTCCATCTGTTACGATTAGTGGCCTGGTGGAGTGCGGCGCTGACAGGTACCTCCAGTTGCTCAGATATTTGATCCGACCACCGTTTTCGTCTTCCGCCTGTAGGTCATTTGCCCTCTATTTTTTCTGTCACCATTAGACGTTCCATGTTGTTGGTACCTCTGCGAGCAATATGGGTGAAGTATTTCATGACGCGTTGCAGGAAGGTTGAAGAAAGTTTAACATTATATTATTTCAATTAAGATTATATTATTGTAAAATATAACGGACTATTTTATGAAAGGTATCCTACAACTACCAATGCAATGGTCTTGTTGAATTCAGTACTTTGCATACTAATAATATAATGAACATTATAAATCATTATGTAACTACTCTTAAAACCGTTAATTATATTTTTTCATTTCATTTATTCATAAATCAATTTACATTGTGTGGAATTTTTAAACATGCAATTTACATGCAAATCATTATTATTATTATTATATGCATGTGTATGTATATAGCTATGAATTACTAATAAACATTCCAAGTGAAATTCAAGTATAGTGCTAATGTCAAACAGGTTGAATATATAATGTCAAACAGTTTTCAATATAATGTTAAACGGTATTAAATATAGTATCAAAAGATTCTGAATTATATTATGTCAAAAAATAATAATAATATTATTGTGTGACATTAGTTCCGATATATTTATACAGACACTAACTATTGCCCGCGGCTTCACTCGCGTTAATTTAGAATTTGACAATCAATTCTGGTTGTACTCTGCTTGTAACTCTTAACACACTACTAAAGTTTCTATAATATAATTCAATCATGATTCGAAAGACACGTGGCGCCATCCATTATCATATGAATGTTATTATTGATTTCCTCGGGAACAGTGCTTTTTTTTGGGATGAAAGTTACTCTATGTCTGTTTCTGTACACCGCAAAACGTATATGCAAAATTTCAGGATGATTGGTTCAGTGGTTTAGGCGTGAAAAGGTAACAAACAAAGTTTCTTACTTTCGAATTTATAATATTAGTTAGGATTAGGATTTTTGAAATAAAAAGGATTTTAATTTTGTTTTAAACAAGTAGGTGTTATAAATCAGGATCTTTAGCTCAGAATGCCACTTATTAAATACATATCTCTACAGCTTGGTACTTCGAGCAATGCTCTATATTTATATTTAGGTTAGGCTTTTTTTTCGCGTGCTCTCTCTAATCTCACGTTCTATATATATTCATTTTTTTTTTGAAATTTTTCACTTCTCATGCTCTAAAAGTTCGTATTTATGTCGTGCGTAGGCGACATAAAGTCGCTTTTTATGCTCTAGAGCATAAAGTAAAATCTTCGTCGAAGACCAAGGCAAACGGTCTAACAACAACAAAATTCAAATTCATAGAATAACCTCTTTATTTTAATTATTTTCGCTAAAACGAAGAAAGAAAGAACAAGGCAAGGATACTAACAGCCAAAGTACACAATAAAACTTCATGAAATAAACTTATATTTTTATTTCGTCCATTTATTATTTTTTCAATTACTTTTTTATATTAGTTAATCAATATATTTAAACTATAACTGAGTTATCATAGATATAATAACAAAATGTTTTTATAACTGAGCAGTATGTAACGACCTAAGTAAGGATGTAATTAGTGAAAAAAAAATATATATAACAAAAATGAAAAAAAAAAGTTAATTAGTCGGAACCATAATTATTTTTACAATATTTACTGGTTGCTGTTTCATTTCCTCGCAATCGAAGTGAAAAGAAAGTAGAGTGTACGACTCGTCCATAAAACCCATTTTACACACTACTAAACGTCTCGCGTTAAACGGTGCGTTTTATGCACACACACGTCAATATAGCAGAAAATACAATAAAAACTATACTCAAGCAAAAAACCTTTATCAAAAATAAAAAGTAAACAAACTTAAAACCTAAATAAAAGTCTCTGGGCATAAAGGGTGTGCCCGCTTACATAATTATGCAATGCTGGATTATGTTCATATAGCTGTAACACAAATGATAAACTAGGACCATCGAAGTAAAATAAATAAACAGTTCATTACTTATAACAATAACGAAACCATGGTCAGCAAGACAACCAGGCACCATCAGTCATTACCTATCCCCCTCACCATATTTGAGGGAAGGAGGCAACCCGACCCCCGACGCTACCGTAAGTGAGAATCCCACAAGGAGGACCCATGAACTTGTGAAGGCCGCAGCCTTGGGAAGGATGCGAGAAGCACAGAATCGGTCGATGTGGCGATACTTGGGGGAGCGAAATTATGGTGGTAATGTTGACTGAGAATATTAGCTGCAATTATAATAAAAAAAGATTCGCAAACTCAAGCATATTTGCTTTATTTTTATCGTTTTCTTCTTTATCACAACGGAAATCCTTTATTACAGCACGGTTATGTTCTTAGTTTAGTTTTATAACTTGTTGTTTGTTCATAGTTTGTCAACCACGTGTAAAGTAAACAAAAGTAGTTCGCACGACTTCTTTCGCGTACAATTTATCTAACTTATGTCCCGTTTGACTACCTCTGTGGTGGAATTTGATAAATCATTTCTTTGTAAAAAATACACTTAGCCTTAGCCTGTTAATATTTTGACTTTGATTTTTTATTTTGAATACACTGCAATTTGAAAACGATTAAAAGCCAATTACGACCGTAACAACAATTGGAACTGTACACCTGTATGGTTCCAATTGGAAGTTTCCTATGGAAAAGAGCCGGCAATAATCTCCACGGTTACCTACTCATTTAAAAATTAAAAATCAAAGTAAAAATACTTTGTTTCACATAAAATATGGGCACTTGTGAAACGTCAGAAACTAGGTGCATGGTACCAATTGGTCGTTTCCTATGGAGAAGAGCCGGCAAGAAACTCCACGCATTTTTACAACTGACGACACGGTTGGCGCAGTGGTTAAGCGATTGACTGCTGCGCTGCGTGTCGCGGGTTCGATTCCCGCACGGTACAAATATTTGTATGACCTACAAGTAGTTGTTCCGGGTCTGGCTGTTTGTGCATGTGACTTTAAATGTTTGTAAACGCACCCACAATACAGGAGAAATTCCTAGTAAAAGGGTAAAGTTAAAAAAAAACATTTTTTAAACTTGAATGTTAGGCTTTGTGCTTTAACGACAGAGTATGTACTTATGTAGCCTAGTCTTTATATGGAAAAATACTCGTTGAATGATCTGTAATGGCGCAGAAAACCCCTTGTCGGGAAACTTACCGTAATAAATCTAAAATTAGACTATGTTATTTATCAAACTAATAATAACAAAACCGGTTAGTAACCGTATGATAATTATAACCCTATAGAGTTTATTTATAGACTTCCGGAATACATTATCCGTATATTGATGTTATTTTATTAAGGGCCGGTTGTTACAAACGGTTGGTTAACGTAGGTAACATACGTACGTCAAATAATAACGATTACATATCGCACCTTTATTTCAAAACCTTTATTACTAAACGAAATTCTTACGAAATTTAGTTAATAACGCCATCTTATATTAAAAAAATATATATATATATTTATAATATCTTTAAAATTTAGTTTTTTTGTTTAATAACGGTTTCGAAATGAAGGTGCGATATGATGTTTAACGTTTGTTAAATACAAAGCGTTGTTTCACTGCATAAAAAACCGATCGTCAAAGTTCGTATGTAAGAGAATAAAATGACGTTAACCAGTGGGCAGTGACACCGGTTACTGTAATCATTATTTTTTAACGAACGTTAAGGGCATCACTTTGTGAAACAACTTTTTTTTTGGTTTAACGATAGTTAGCGCCATTTATAACGCATACGCGTGCGTTAAGTGGATGTGAAACAACCCGCCCTTAGATGATATTATTCATATCAATCATCATCTACATATGTACGTAGCGTAATCTACGTCTGCCGACAAACTGCTTAACAGTTTGGCAGAGGTATATTATTATTATTTATTTATTTTTACAGTGTGAGTCTTTATAATGTGCACATATCGAAATGAGGGAATCTATGCTTAATTTTATCTACGGAAAAAAACAAAACAAAAAACAAAATTTATTTTTTATATTTTTTATGGACTTTTTATTTATTTTTTTTATTTCAAAATTTCTCAATAAGACGACCCCTTATTGAGAAATTTTACAAATATTTTGCTAAAAAACATGTTTCTTTTCAATTGAGGGTAGTTTTTTCCCCAATTTTTTTTTTTATGAGGACGCTTAATTACTTCCAATCATTATGGAGTTTGTTTGATCGTGATAGATCATTTAGTTTAAAACTTACACCGTTTTGTTTTTACACTGGGAACAATTTTTTTTTTAAATTCCATAAAAAAATTTTTTTTTTTTTTTTTTAATATTTTTGCCGTAGATAAAATTAAGCATAGATTCCCTCATTTCGATATGTGCACATTATAAAGACTCACACTCTATAACAATATTGCTTGCTGCACTAACAGTAAACCCCAAAGCAAGCAGCAAGCCAACAACAAACAGTCAACTAAAAAAGTTCATGCAAACACTAATCACAAATTTACTGCTAGACAAAAATATATCAAAATTATATATATAATAAAAATTATAATAATAATCATATATAAAACAATCATCATAATCTATAATTATATTTATATTATATATCTTGTAAACAATTATTTCTGTGAATGAACGCTTTTTAATTTTTAGTTTTTATTATTTTCATCTGCCTAGCCTTTTCCCAACTATGTTGCGGTCGGATACCAGTCTAGCTGGATGCAGCCGGAGCGACTGTCTATCTGACCTCGACAACCCAGTTACTGAGTAACACGATGTCCTTGGCAAGACTGGTTGTCAGATTTTCGGGCTTCTGATACCCGTAACGACTGTCAAAGATCTACGAATTACAGACTGAAAAAATGCTTAACCCATCGATACTAGAGTTGCCATGTGGCAACGTAAGTAGTGGATTTAGTTTCAAAATTATATACCTATAAAAACCGGCCAAGTTCGTGTCGGACCACGCACAATGAAGAGCTCCGTACTTGGAATGGATTTATCCCAAGAATAAACTTAAAACATTGTAGTTGAATACATGTTTTCCCATACATAACGATATACGTGACGGTCAATTCTCCAACTGCAATCAAGTTGGTTGAGCTTAAAGCCTACTTTTCTGTGATAGTTTTCCTTTTAACTTCGTTATTATAATATACTACTGCCGTGAATTTTTTAACATATCCAAAATCAACCATTTAGGTGGCAGGGGAGCCCCTGCCAGCTTGACTCTAACTAAAATTGGCACTTTAAAGCTTAATATTTCGCAAACGGATCCCTGAATCGAAAAATGGTTTTCACAAACCCGCAATATTGTTGAACGGCCTATCCAACGATATCCCACACCATGGGATAGACGAGACAAAAAAAAAAAATCCCTATTTTACATGTAGGGGGTTTCAGATTTAGGAGTGATTCCACCACCTCCCAACGATGTATCTAAGTTTAGATCTAGGTTTTTGTTAAGATATAGACAAGATAAAGAAAATAAATTTCCAAAATCAGAAGAAACAATAAGTAGATGGGTTGCAGACTGTACTTCGGAGAGTGTGTGCAGGAGCTCCGCGACCTGATCCCACCATCGCCCTTTTATTACCGGACTACCAGACATTCTGCAGGGTACCATGCGTACTTGGTTTATATCCCGTCCAGTCGTACTCAGCGCTTCTCCTCCACATTTATTATGCGCACAGCCAAAGTGTGGAACTCTCTGCTAGCGTCTGTGTCCCCTTTCACATATAAACCGCCCGTTGCAGCTGACTGTACAACTACGAGTATTGTGATAGTTCTAATAAATGATCAAAATATGATGTTGATGTATATTTATGTAATGGAAATTTAGATTCTAACTAAATAGCTTAGTATTTTTCATAGATTCAACTGTATAAATTAAATAAATCGTTAAAAATGGGTAAGTTTCTTATTTATATAAAATAGAAAAAAAAAAAACGACATTTTGTCTCCTTTTGGCCTAGCGTTGCTTTATGTCAACAGTCTAAAACTCTAAAATGGGAGAAATAGAAAAAAAAAATTGTTATCTGGACATCAAACGTATAAAATAATACTAATAAAAAAATAAAAAATATTCAAAAATTACAAGGTATAAAAATGAATACAGTTTTGCTTAAATGTAAATTATACTCGTATTCCTAAGATTTACGAAATCGAATCGATTTTTTTTTTGTATAATATATGTTTGATGACCAATCATCAATAAACATATTATGTTTAATGATGTCCAGATAACACAATCAATGGGATTTTTTTTTTATAAATATAAAAACCAGAAATAATAATTTCAAATACTAAGTCCCTAATGGGTTAACGTACTTTCCGAGGCACGAAGGTGTCATGACCATTGACAATTTTTTTGTAATTTTAATAAGTTAGTCGATATTTTTACGATGACACACGAGTGCTTGGCTTGCAAGTACCTAATAATCTAATAGGCTTCCTTAATGATGTTTTACCACCAATTAAAAAGAAGCTATTAGTAATTGCAAACCATTGCCTAACATAATCCACACATTACATTATTAATTTAACGGCGTAGTTAATTAAAAACCTATTACAATGATTTTTTTAAATATTTTATTATTTAGTTTCATAATTCTATCTACGTAGGAGTATCTTTTAAAGCCCATTAATTACCGTTAAATTCCGTCATTTTTAAAATTAACTTTACAATTTAATTGACTATTCAGTTACCAAAACAACTAAAATGTTCTTGATTCAATACACTAACCCTCAACCTCTGAGTCGAAACTTAGGAGTTGATACATCAACGCTCGGTATAATGTTTTACCCCGAGAAATTATTTTGAAATCAACAAATTACTTATTCAAATGAATTCCACAAAGCGAGACTGATTGACGAAAGCTTGTAATTTTCGTGAATGATCTTCGTTAGTAAGTTATTTCGGTTTGGAATTTGAAGGATAGTTTCTTTATTTTTATTTATAATTTCATAGTGCACAATCACAATTTTATTTGAAAACTATTTGGAAGGCCCGCGTATTTACATTACAGCCCATTCTTCGAAGAGAGGAGGGCTGTGTCCCAGCAGTGGGAACATTATTTGGTTCAAAAGTGCATCTTCGTGCCTATTTGAAATAAATGAATTGACTTTGACTTTGACTTTGATCATGCTATTTGGAGCCTTTATGATCATGCTGACTAGAAATCAAAACGTCTATGCCAAGTATTGCCTAAACCTTATATTGACTAGGACGCACAATGCCTACCTTGCAATATGTCTATACAGTATTTGAACTAAACTTTATTCTGACTATGAACCAAAATGCCTACCTTGTAATATGTCTATTATTTTAGGAGAAGAAAGGGAGTACCGTTTCTGGCACTCGCCGGCCGCTACCGCGGCTCGTGCGTTGTGTGGTCACAGTTCTAACCTAATCTAACCTACAGTAGAGGCCCTAGTGTGAGTTTATTTTAACCATTTCGACTACTTAGAAGTTATTAAATTTTACGCATTTTGCTAGTTAAACATTTTGATCTCTAGGCGATTTACAGCTTAGGCAATTTGCTGTGTAAACATTAATTTTAGGCATTTTGCTTCGTAGACGAATTGAAAGTTAGACACTCTGATCCTAAACCATTTGGAAGTATCTCAAATGTTGTTTTCCGTGGTGTCAAAGTCTACATATTACTTAATTTTTTTAGTATTTCTCGTATCTAAGGAATCCTGTTCAGAATAATAGATACATTAAATTTTGAATTTTACAACCATTAGGCATATTTCCAAGGTGTTATAGCATATAAATTCTCCGAGCGGACACATTTAAGATCTTTTTATGTAAGTTTTTAAATGTCATGTAATCTGAACTGAAATAACAGTATTATTGGTAAAATAAGCGACTGGAAATTAATCCTGAATATTGAATTACTGAGTGTTTTCGTTCGCATGTAAATTTATACGCTAAGTAGTCATACCTTTATGTTATTAAGCCCATGAAGTTTACTTAACTTTCCTCAAAAAAGCATAATTAGGGTTCCGTAGCCAAATGGCAAAAAACGGAACCCTTATGGATTTGTCATGTCTGTCTGTCCGTCCGTGTGTCACAGCCACTTTTTTCCGAAACTATAAGAACTATACTGTTGAAACTTGGTAAGTAGATGTATTCTGTGAACCGCATTAAGATTTTCACCCAAAAATAGAAAAAAATAAAAAAAAATAATCAAGTTTGGGGGTTCCCCATACGTAGAACTGAAACTCAACCATTTTTTTCATTATTGAAGTTTCTAATATCATCTTTTTCTAAACTGAATAGTTTGCGCAAGAGACACTTCCAAAGTGGTAAAATGTGTATGTAACTTCTAAAATAAGAGAATGATAAAACTAAAAAAAATATATGATGTACATTACCATGTAAACTTCCACCGAAAATTGGTTTGAACGAGATCTAGTAAGTAGTTTTTTTTTATACGTCATAAATCGTAAACCGCAATTTACCTTTCATTCAATCAAACTTTTATACTATGGGGTTTATTTATAAACGCTGCTTAAAGTTAAGTAATGATTAGCGACTGTTTAACCATACATTTTTGACGTTTGAACGTCACTTAACTTTAAGCAACATTTATGAATACACCCCTAAGTTCCTTGCTGCTACGGAACCCTTCATGGGCGAGTCCGACTCGCACTTGGCCGCTTTTTTTGTTGTATATTTGCACCTTGTAAGTATTTTCTTAATAATCATGGATTTGTTATTAATTAATCGTGCCTTTGTATGTTGTGCTATGTTTTTTGTGTGCACCAAATAAACGTTTTATTTATCAAAAATGTTATCCACCTCATGGATTAAAGAACTTAAATAATTAAAATCATTGAACTATTCTAAACGGATAAGAAGTGTGTGACCATTGCACCGGTAGCAAATATTTACTTGCTCTACGTGCGTTTCGACGTCACGCATAAATAAATGCTGATATCAAATACAGCCTACTTACTGTTTTGATTTCATAATTTCCTATTAGCAGAATATAGATAAATAAAGCGTAGGTATTTTATACATTTTATGAAGTAGTTTGCACGTAGGTATGTAACATGTGAGCCATTATGAGCATAAGTTGCTCACTGTGGTTTATTGACTTACCCATTTTTCAGGATCACAATAAAAAGTAAAAGTTATAAACTTTTGAACAGGTTCCAATAATCACTAATTTGTAACACTCAAAATCATTTAGTTTCGTTCAAAACTTCACCACAGCAGCAACAAAAAAATCACGCAAATGATTCACACATAGCAACCCAGACATTGCAGTCGACAACCATTATTGGCATTAATGGGTTCAACGAGATGCCTGATAAAAAATAAAAACAATCAGTATTTGTGTCATTGGACTATTTAAAAATGGAATGTGTTGTAGTTGTAGTGTTTGAATTCATAAATCGAATACGCATTGAGACCGCGATCGCCGCACGTGGTGGCCAGCGTGTAGACCGACGACAAGACTTACCTCTCCGACTCAAGAGGATAGCATGGCTCATCTGCGTCCGAACTGTTGACCAATTACGTCGTCTCAAAAATTAAAAATAAAAGGTTTTTTTTTCTAAAATAAATCAGTAGCTTCGGTCTTTCAGACGGCGTGAAAAGTGACGTGTTACAATATTATCACCTTGTTTGTCAATTGTGTTTGTGGGAAATCCGAACAATCTGTTTACATTCTGTACCCTCAATAAAGGTGTTACATTTTAAGCTTCAAGTAAATAGCCTCCGTACAATTGACGATAACATTAGATTTATAAAACCGCTGCTAAGGTGATATACGAGGAGAAAGAAAAGGTTTCTGTGACAACATGAAAGTGAAGGAAAATAAAATTGATTACGGAGATGTGGATAAATATGAGTATGTGCCCCCTGAGGGAGGATGGGGATACATGGTGTGCGTCGGACTATCGGTCATCTTTGTAAGTAGAGTTATTATATTTTTTATTTTTATTTTTTTATACACATAGTAGAAATTTGTGGTAGTTTATGTTTTGAATGTAAAGTCACGAGTTTGATTCCCGATTTATTTAATTTTGTAATGTCATTTTTTTTTTGTGAAATCTATGAGCCCCTTCAGGATCAGGAAAATAATGACAGGCTAGCCCTAACCCTAGGCTGACCTAATATGTGTAGCCTATGGGTAACACAATAGATATGTAAAGTTTGAATTTAAATTAAGTGTTGAATTTGAATTGAAATTCAAAGGTTATCAATTCAATTGAGTGTTTCTTTATATCTGGATTTTTTATGCGCATGCAATGGTATATAAGATTTACAAAAAAAAATAATTGACTTCAGTTCAGTCATCGGGTACTGAAACTTCTTAAAACACCGTTCTGTCTTTAATTTGTAAAATATCCGTCCGTATAAATCTCCGTATAAATCTGTATAAATATCCAAAGGATCGTTTGTGAAGAAACTTTTGCGCGAACACTCCTATAATTACGAGTATCGTTCTTTCTAAAAGTAACTTGCATGAATTAAAATCCAGTAAGGTTATTTTGTGTTATAACTATAATTTGTGTATACATCAGCAGTAATAAATAAAATAAATAATAAGAATAATAGGTAATAAATAATACCTGTCCTAAATATTTTTGTAAACCAATGTTGAATGTAGGTGTTGGTGTTCTTTAATAATTACTAAATAAATATAAAATCAGGATGTAATCCTAGATTGTGCTTCAAAATCAAATACGGCGGAGCCGCGGGCAAAAGCTAGTACATATATAATACTAGCTGTTGCTCGCGGCAGACAGACAGACAGAGTTACTTTCACATTTATAATATTATTATGGATTAGTATGGATATGGATTAGAAACTAATATTATAAATGAAAAAGTTTGTATGTTTGGGTGTTTGTTACTCAATTACGCAAAAACGGCTGGATGGATTTAGATAAAATTTATCACACAGATAGTTTATAACCTGGAGTAATACATAGGATAATTTTTGTCCCGGTAGTACGTTTCCACGGGATATTTCCGACCTCCACGCGGGCGAAGCTGCGGGAAAAAACTAGTCAATAATAAAAAGTGTAGGAGACAAAAAATGCTACTTATTAGTTGCACACTTAGCTTCAAATTACATGAAGGCAAAAAGTACGGAAGTAATTCTTTACTATATTATTATGTACACAATAAATTAAACGGGAAATATTTTTGTGATGTGTTAAGTTAGTCGCCTCCTAATATAAAAACAATGTTAACACAAAAAAAATCACTTGAAAAAACAAATACCGAAGAATCTATTTTTAACTGATTCTAAAAACAACGTTATTCTATTAATACGTATCAAGTTATATAAATGAACCATAACAACTTTTTAATTCTAGTTTCTTTAACAACTTACACTTTCTTTTCTGTAAAATAGACGCAATAATAAAAATAATAACTTTTAAAAACACATTGCCAGCAACAAAATACGATCTAGAGGAATGTGGCTGTTTTTCTTTAGATCGAATTTTGTTGCTTCGTGTCTCAATATGAAACTTTATAAAAAGTATTAGAAAATTCTAGACACACTTACCGAGGTTGCTGATTGAGCCGTTTTTCATAATTCCTTCTCAGTCACAAGATAATATTTTTTTTTAAAGGAGTGGCGTTAGTGGACCATTGTACGCCCCCTTAAGAGCTGATTTCACCAAAGAGACTGAACGAGATCAGCACAAATAAACTGGGTTCAAGAGCTGTCAGTGTCAATATTCCATAGAAAATAATGACTCTGACGTGGTTTATATGCGCTGATCGCGTTCAGTTTCATTGGTGAAATTCGCCCTTATTTAATAGTACACAAGCAGGGCCTCAAGTCTGCTATTACAATAGTGTCAGAATGGTCTCTTCATTGTGAGTTTTTGACAGATTTGCCATACAAACACTGTCAAATACTCACAATGGCGAGACCATTCTGACACTATTGTAATAGCAGACTTGAGGCCCAGGTAATACGGTGATACTTACAATACGCGTTTTGGTGCAATAGACATATTATTCCTAAAGGTGTCTGCACACAGCGGGCGCGGCGCGGCGGGACCGGGCGTGGCGGGACGCCGACGCGACGCTGAGCAGTTGTAAGGTGTCTGCACACAGCGGGCGCGGCGCGGCGGGACCGAGCGTGGCGGGGCGCCGACGCGACGCTGAGCAGTTGTAATGTACTAGATATTACGGAGGACGCCACACAGAGCGTCGCGTCACGTCGCGTCGAGCCGGACGGCTCTGTGTGGCGTCCTCCGTAATATCTAGTACATTACAACTGCTCAGCGTCGCGTCGGCGCCCCGCCACGCCCGGTCCCGCCGCGCCGCGCCCGCTGTGTGCAGACACCTTGTACTAGATATTACGGAGGACGCCACACAGAGCGTCGCGTCACGTCACGTCGAGCCGGACGGCTCTGTGTGGCGTCCTCCGTAATATCTAGTACATTACAACTGCTCAGCGTCGCGTCGGCGCCCCGCCACGCCCGGTCCCGCCGCGCCGCGCCCGCTGTGTGCAGACAGCTTAAGCAGATATAAATTTAAAAATGAGATTGTTAAATTTCTAAAGCATCAGCAGTACGCTCCATAGGCTTTAACACAATGTAGGTATCGTTATTAAAATAGGCTAGGGACCTGATGACACATCACGCATAATTTTATTTTATTATTGTTTTTTTTTATTATATAATACTAGCTTCTGCCCGCGACTTCGTCCGCGTGAAATTTCGGCCCACCCATCGCGTCGCATCCCGTCTCTCGCCTGCGCTATAACTTCGTTATCGCTTAGCGTTCTTTCTGACTTTTGTTCTTTTCGCTTGGCTCCTAAGGATCATAGAGTGATGTTATATAGCCTTCCTCGATAAATGGGCTATCCAACACTAAAATAATTTGTCTATTCGAACCAGTATCTAGTTCCTGAGATGAGCGCGTTCAACCAAACAAACAAACTCTTCAGCTTCATAATATATAGCTGACCCGCGCAAATTCGTCTGCGTCACCTAAGAGACAGAGTGGTTTAAGTAATGAATTTTCAACTTATTTTGTTACGGAGTTATTTTAAAATTATGATATTTCCTAAGATGTTGATTGAAATCATGTGATGTCAAGGACAATTTTGTTTACATTTAAATACTTGTGATTAATAACATATTTATTTGGATAAGGATTAATATTATGTTGATAAAACTCCTTCGCAAATAATGCATTAATTTCGAAAAAAAATTGTTTACCATAAAAAAAAGGTTATAGTGAGTCAATCTTAAAAGATAGACATATGCTGTCGTAGACTTTTTTTTAGAACTTTTAAAGAGGAATAATTCCATCGTACATGATATTTGCGTTACTTAAACCGTTTACGCAGCGCACGCAACGGAAGCTCTCAAAAGGGAATATTTTTTCCCGTTTTTGTAACATTTTTCATTTATGCTCCGCTCCTATTAGTCGTAGCGTAATGTTATATAGTCTATAATATTCCTCAATAAATGGACTATCCAACACAAAAAGAATTTTTCAATTCCAACCAGTACTTCCTGAGATTAGCGCGTTCAAACAAACAAACAAACAAACAAACTCTTCAGCTTTATATACCGGATGACATTTTTTACCGTCTCGTAAAAATTTGGGTATACTAGGTGAACGGAGTAGAAGCCTATGGCATAGTTTTTATTATTTTTTCTTTAACCTAGAAAGAAATTGATCTATGGATAAATACCACACATTTGAAGTAAACTTATCATACTATAACAATAAACACAGAAATTTAACAAAAAACACAATTCAATAAATAAATAATATTTAAATTTAAATCATACGCACCCAAATTTCAATATTTTTATTTTTTATAGTAGTTTTATTTCAGAAAAAAAAAAAAAATTGCTATGCCATAGGCTTCTACTCCGTTCACCTAGTATACCCAATTTTTTTCGAGACGGTAAAAAAAGTCATCCGGTATATTAGTATTAGTATAGATTAGTATAGATACTAATCTGCGGAGAATGCTGTGGGTAGTGTATTTGTTAAGTTTAATTTTAAGACAACATTGTTTATGCTTAATATACTACTGTTTGTTTTTTCCCAAATGTAATAAATAAATAAATACTTGGCCACGGTTAAGTACGTAGGTATACCATTTATGTAATGTGACGAAAACCTTTGAAACTTGGGAGGGTATTCCAATGGGGTCCACAACCAGTCAAAATTGGTCGCGCTTGTCAAGCAACACATTCAGTGTGCTGCGGAACTTAAATGAAAATGAGTGCGGATGCTTGCCAAGCATGCTTGACGTTACGTCAAGCCACGTCAAGCGTTCTTGTCAAGCACGTAAATGCTTGTCAAACAATCTCAACCGTCTAGAGACCCCATACCATTTCTTGACCAATTGAGCACTGCACATGCGGACTTGCTCTGCCCTAACCTAGCCTATGGTGGCCCTTCTGCTATAAGGGTAAATTTTACCTATCAAATAAAACGCGATCAACTGAACATAAACTGCGTTTTAGTTTTATTCTAAGTTTAAAGTTTGGTTTGGCGTTTCATCATGTCCTGGTGTCCTGTCATGGATATACTTTCGAGGTGGTCCCATTGACACCAAGTCAGAATCTGATGACGGGATCCCATGAAAATCAAGGGAAATCTACAATTTTTATAGGAATTTCACCGATTTCTCCGTGAATTCTGTACCTATTTTGAAAATTATTTTTTTGCTTGCGCGGTTATCCCCTAAAATTTCATTAACTTTGTTTTGGTAGTTTTTGGTTAGCTTCGATAATACGTATTGTGTATCTTGATGATGTTATACCATCACTAAAGAATGAAAAATGAGAAAAACAAAACAACTGACTTGAAACAACAAAAAAAAATACCAAGTGAAAAATAACTTCAATTTCGGAAGTCGGTGCTAAAAACTAAAAGACAGATCCAAAGACACCGACTTCCGAAATTAGAGTTATTTTTCACTTTGTAGTTTTTGTTTGAAAGTCGTTTTTTTTTTTTTTTTTTGTAATGTTTAATCAATATCATAGCTACAAAACAGACTCTTATTTCTTATTTTTTATTTATATGAAAAGGTAGTAAGATTGTTCAGCACAATATGCTGAGTTTGTCTTGATAGAATGATTAAAATAATTACCATGTTTAAATACCTACCAAATGCGCGAGGCAACCCCTTGCGACTTCGCGAGCCTCCTTCAGTCAGCCGGAAGATGTCGCCTTAATTAATAGAAGGTCGATTAATAGAATGAATTCAAATGGTACCTACTTAATATTATTTAATTCTTTATCGAAATAAATTTTATTTTTAAATAATAAGCTTAAAGAACGACCGGCTTTAGATTATTACTTTTTTGTAATAAATGTTACATACCAGCCTGTATCGGTTTTGATTTACATATAAATGCAAATAGGCACGTATTTTAAGCATGTCAATAAAATAATGTCCTAACTAATATGATGATCAGTTATGAAGAAATGCTCTGATTTAACAAATATATTTTTTTCCAAATCCTTAACACTACTCGTTTAGATGTGATCTTCAGTATAAAATCATTAAAAGTCGGTTATCGTCACCTTAACGGATTATTCTTGAAGCATCTTCGTTCGTGCGGCTGTCTCATTAAAATTGTCAAGCGGATTCCTGCATAAAAAAAAAAAACACGGTTGTATAAGCTAAAATAGATTTTAGGACTAAGTTGCCATTATTATAGGTTAATAATACGAAAGCACCACCACCCTGATCACAATGACTTTGAAGGATGTGGCTAAACCATTAATTACTTCACATTTTAGAATAAAAAAAAAATCTTCTTTTGTTGATTGTAGATTTAGTGTAAGTTTAGGTTTTTAGTGTTTTTAGTGTAGGTTTTTAGTGTAAGTGTTGTCCTGCCAGGGTTGCGGGTTTGTCCGAAAGGGATACCGTGGCCCTGGCACACAGGCAACTGAAGGAACACGGGTGGGTTTTAGTCAGTAAAAGTCTGACTTGCGCTCCCGCTCCACCCAGAGCGGGAGAAGTTATTTGATAATTTCCCACCCAAAAAAAAAAAAAGTATAAGTGTTGTATTAAAATATATTTTGTTTTATGTATAATAAATTAATAATGCGCATTGATGTATTAAAAGTGGGGATGGAGATACGGGACTTAGTAACAGCACCTGGTCCTATCAAACTAAGTGATGGCCTGTAGTTGGTACTCAGTCGCGCACGGGATATCGTTGATCAAACAGCTCCGTAATTAGTTTTTTTGTTGTTGTAATATATACGCATCAAAATGACTTCTTGTGCAGCTAAACAGTGTTTGAATAATACAAGGCAGAAAAATAAGATACACGAGATTACTTACCACTCGTAAGTACCTACAGCCAAAAATGCTAATTTGTTGAAAGTTATAATAATATTTAATGTTTGCTTCGCCATTTATTTTATTTATATTTATATATGCTTTATTGTACATCAGATTACACATTACAAAAGAGCAGAAAACGTATACACTATAAAATACACAATGGGCGGCCTTATCGAATACTGCGATCTCTTCCAGGCAACCTTGGCATGGACAGTGAATTTATGGACATAAAATGGGGTTGTCATTGGTGCAAATATAAAAAGTATAACAGTACAATATCCTATAATAGATACACAGATATATAATAGATACATAGATACATACATACTAACTAAATAAGCAAATAAAACAAATGAAGACTAGATTATTACAGTTAACAACGAGAACAAAATCACAACAACAAGTAATGTTCCTTCACGAGTCTTTTAAACATAGGCAGCGATTGCGCGCGTTTTATTGTATCTGGCAATGCATTCCACAAACGAGCGGCCAGGGCCTCAAGTCTGCTATTACAATAGTGTCAGAATGGTCTCGCCATTGTGAGTATTTGACAGTGTTTGTATGGCAAATCTGTCAAAAACTCACAATGAAGAGATCATTCTGACACTATTGTAATAGCAGACTTGAGGCCCTGGACAGTAAAGGATTTGTGATACCACATGCAATGTCATTCTTAATCGTAAACATTCGGCAGCTAACACGATTTCGCTCGCGCGACAGCGTCGTCTCCTATCTTTGTTCTTGTCTATCGGTAACAGTAGGTTTGCGACTGTGATCACACTGATCACAGATGTATGAGTTTCGGTGCATGTAGTCGTGCGCCGAGCCCAGGTTTACTGATTGCGATGTTAGCGCGTAACATATCTTTCTCCTTTTAAAATGAGAAGAGTTGAGGGCTCTGTCTATGTTGTTTTCCATACTCGACAAACCCACTTCTCCTTCTTACCTGTCTTCCCATGTTCAATACTTATGCTCTGCCCATAGTAAAAATCTTCATTCCACCAACAATCGTCTTCTACGATGTCACCGCTCTGGTTTCATTCACTCTTCTTTCTTTGTCCAAGCGGTCTTTCTTTGGAATGCGCTCCCTCTACATATCAGGATGGCAACTAGTCGGATATCATTTAAAGTGAAGGCACGTGAACATTCGTAAGAAGTTGGCTGAACCATCCCAGCGCTGATTGCTCCCCTACCAATCGTTATTTCACCTGACATTGTTTATTTTGCTTATATTTATTTATGTATTTGTTTATATTTATCTATGTATTAGTTTATTTTAATTTTTCCTTTTTCGAGTTATCTATCCCTTATGGTGCACCTGCCATGTTTTGTCTCTGCATCACCTTAAGGTTGACTGGTAGAAAATGCCTCAGGCATTAAGTCAGCTTTTATACAGTATTTTTTTACTTGTGCATAAAGTTGTAATAAATAAATAAATATTAATGATAATGCGTCTTATTTGGGACAGCGTTCCTGGATGGGCGAGTTCTATTACTGGCTGGAAGTACGACGGGTTGTGTGAGCTCATTACAGAACACGTAAGCTAATCACTAAAAGTCACTGGCATATATCTGCGTCTTAAAGATGATAAAACATGTATCAAATAAATTGTTTCCACCATTTTTTATTTGCCGTTGGCGGTCAATGCCGCCAGCCATATTTATTTCAATTAATTAATAGTTACACTATGTTGCACCATATTTTTCCACGTTACGAACCTGTTATGTTTCGAAGGTTGCCATTGGCCGTTGAGTATTATTTCTGTCAATCAAAATGCTGTCGGGACATGCATTGGGCGCGTGGGATGTTGCTAGCTTCTTTCTTTTATACATGTCAGTTTTATGTTATGCTCAGTAAGTGGCAACTGACTAGTGAAATAACGCAATGAACGTTGGTGAACTGCTAAAATGAAACCCATTGCGATCAATTGTCATTTAGAGTAAATAATATTATTTTTACTTCTCATGCTCTAAGGCCTGTGTTCACCAACATTTAAATCAACTGTTTAGATATTTAATCAGTTCTTTACTTAGGAAATTTGACATAAATCAACTGTTTAAATACCTAACCGGTGGTTTGAATGTTGGTGAACACAGGCCTAAAAGTTCGTCTTTATGTTGTGCGTAGGCGACGTAAAATCGCTTTTAATGTGCATAAAGCATTAATTTTTTTCTAAGACTAATATAATCAGGCCTAACAGCCACACGCTAAAACGTCTCAGATTGAAGTCGTTATTTTATTTCATTTGCTTTATATCATTTCCGTGTTTTATATCTTATTTTAATAAAACCAGATAAAATAGTTGTCTTTATCATTTAAAAAACCGGCCAAGTGCGTGTCGGACCACGCACAATGAAGGGTCCCGTAGTTGGGATGAATTTATCCCATGAAAAAACTTAACATTGTCGTTGAAAAACATGTTCTGGGAATATAAGTTGGTTGACTATTACTCAGTAACTTGTAAAGCCTACTTAGCTATGATAGTTTTCCTTTTTACTGCATTATATATACTACTGCTGTGAATTTTTTCACATATCCAAGTACAACCATTTAGGTTGCAGGGGGGGCAAACAAAAATTTGCGCTTTAAAGCTTAATATTTATTACGCAAACGGATCCCTGAATAGAAAAATGGTTTTGACAAACCCGTAATAGTTTTGAACGACTTATTAGTGTAGATATAGATTAATATATTAGTAAATTTTTAAACTGTCATGGTCACTAATATTATTATTAACATAAGCGGGATATTTACCATGTTTATTCATTGTTATGAGTTCCCGATATCCGTGATCATGGTGCTTGCAACAGCGCCGAAATATCGGGAACTCATAACAATGAATAAACATGGTAAATATCCCGCTTATGTTAATAATAATATATTAGTAAGTTATCAAGGCTTAGAAAACAAAACAAAACCTACCTTAACTTGGTTTGGGCTCTGCTCGCCCCTTGGATCTTGCCCTTAATTGCCTAAGTGTATCTCCTTGCCCCCTTGATTATTAGATACCCCAAATCGCCCACGATTGTTAGTAAGTTATAAGTACCGTCAGCACTGTAAGTTTTTAAATATGTAACAGATAATTTTTTCTTAAAACTACAAAAGTGTCTTCTTGGGATTTAATGGAGAAGATCGAAATAAAACTGCACATGGAGTTAAAAAAGTGTTATTTGGAATCTAATCACGTACATAATCTATTCAATGTTTAACAAATAAATTTTGTTACACTTTTTAGTTTATAGATAATTAAAGAAAAATCACAGACCAAAGTTATGGAATTAAGACTTACATGACTAAAAAAAAGTACAAAATAATCACAGATTTTCTAATTAAAGATTACGGTTTTGTACAAAAACTTGTTCGTATTAAACACTTCTTAGGCAACTAGGGGCAAGATCCAAGGGGCTTGCGGAGCCCAAACCCTGTCCAAACCCTTTATATAATATGAGTGACCATGACCATTCCAATCATTTGTATGTCTATGTTCTTTAATAATGTAATTATTAATATTATGTATCTACATTTATTTTAAATAGAATACTAAAACGTAGATTTAAATATAAACGCAGTTCCATAGCCAAAATTTTTTATACATCATAATTTATTATATTTCTGAATCAATTTGTGTGTTGTTTTTTTATTTGAAAAACTTGTTGCTGACAAGCTATTAATAGATGGGTGCTTAGGTGTTATTCAAATCATATCGTTGGGGATCCCGAGAGAAATATACATAAACTAGCTGATGCCCGCGGCTTTATCCGCGTGACTTTTTCTGAAATAAATATAATATTAGCCAGTTAAAGAATTAAAAAAAAAATCTTCTTTGGTCAAAATATAAATAGTGCTAGCGGTACGCCAATAAAAGCTGCAATGGTGTTAAAAGCATGAACATAGGAACGATTGATCTTTAGGCTATACGAAAGGTCGTAGGACATTTATCAAATCGGAAAGGGATCGTAACCGTATCGCCTTTTGCGCCGCCGTCAAACAGTCGTCAACCTTACGTAAGCACGTAACCAAAGCGGATTAGAAGCTCCCATACGTCGACTCGGCTACGTCTAGGCGACGCGACGCCGCGCTTACGGCTCGCCGACCGCTGGTTGACGGCTAGTCATTGATTCTATGTCACACCTCTTGTATGGGGACGATCCACTGTGCGCGGGAGGGGCGTGGACGAAGAGACGTAAGCTAGGGTACGAAGAGCCGTAAGCTAGGCTACGGAGAACCGTAAGCGCGGGAACTCCAAGTCGACCACGCACCGCACCGCGGTTGTGAGCTTGTCCCGAGGCGAGGCGATTACGTTACGATTCCGATTAGTGTGCGTTGCAGTAGGGAGTTTCATACAAATAATACTGAACGGCTCGAGTTGATACGGTGACGATCCCTTTCCGATTTGATACGTGTGCTACGACCTTCAATTTGACAAGTAGCAAGAAAAAAAAAAAAAAAAGGAGAGGAGTTATGACGTCATCTTTTTCTATGGGAAAAAAAAATTGTTCTGAAAAGTATATTCGTTTGGTAATTGGCGCTTAGTACATTTTTCATCACACAACATATAAGGCCACGTTGCCTTTTTTTTCGAAACGCAGGGCGCAGAACATTGCCTCAAGAGTTCTATTTTCGAAATGTGACACCATATTGCTTTTTTTCAGATTGCCGGCACAGCACATCAGCCAGTATTCGGATTCATATATAACGACTTTTTGGATGAATTGGGAGTAGGCACAGCAGCGGTAACACTCGTTTTTGGAGTGTTTCAAGTAACATTGGCTATTGCTGGTAAATATAGTAAATATTTATTATTTATGAACAGACATTATGTGCCTAACCTTTTCCAAACTATGTTGGAGTCAGTTTCCAGTCATACCAGATGCAGTTGAATACCAGTATTTTACATGGAGCGAGTGCCTATCTGACCTCCAAAACCCAGTTACTGGGTAATACGATACCCCTTAGTAAGACTGGTTGTCAGACTTTCGGGCTGACGACCATAACGACTGTTAAAGATGCACAAACGACAGCCTTAATGTGCTTAATGTGCTTTCCGAAGCATGGAGCGGTCTTGGTATGTAAAGATGGTCACCCATCCACAGATCAACCGCGTTGTTACTTAGCCACAAGTCCCTTATACATTAAGGGGTTTATTCATAAACGCTGCTTAAAGTTAAGTAGTGATTAGCGACTGTTTAACCATACATTTTTGACGTTTGACCGTCACTTAAATTTAAGCAACGTTTATGAATAAACCCCTAAGTAATTTGGCTACCCACTAAAATGAAGTACGGAAACATTTAGCGTGGATTTCACCGAAGAAACTAAATGCGATCAGCAGTTTTAAACTGAGTTCAAGAACTGTCAGTGTCAATATCACGTAATATCCTCATCATAAGTTTATTTGAATTTTTCCATTATTGCCGTTAGACTACCACAGAACACTTTTTATAGTTTATTCACGATAATATTAGTGTTTCCATTATACAGCCGTAATGTTTTTTTTTTTTTTGCCGGAGTATCGGCGCTCGCGTACCTTTACTTGTCACAAGTGCCACAGACACTGTTAGAGGGACTTCCCGACAGTCCTTGAGATCGCGTGGGTGGAGACCACCCGACGACAGTCTTCTCTCGAGCGCGCACAGTTTAACCCGCGTACCATAATTGTAATTGTGCAAGTCAAATAAACGTCTCAAGTTAGTAAAGATTTTTAATGACAATCCCCCTCGATAACCGACTCTTAATGATTTTATACTGAAGATCACGTCTAAACGTGTAGTGTTAATGATTTGGAAAAAAAAAATATGTTAAATTAGAACATATTCTTAATAACTTAGTATGTGAATATTTTAGATTATATTTATATTAAATAGTGAAATTAATTTGTAAAGTTATGTCTAACGCGGATAAAAACTGAGAGTCACGCAAAATCTATCAAGCATATTTTTCTGAAACTTTCACCTTTTTTAAGATAATTTAATCGGCGGGGCGGGGCAAAAGCTAGTAATATATAAATAACGGATTAAGCTAAAAAAGCAGATTAAAGTATGGACATACCGTTGTTTGATATAAACTAGCGAAGCGCCGCCGGTACGTTTCGCTATATAGTCGAAGCCATCCTACCGACCCAGACGACCCCATCACTCTTCTCCAGGAGAGTCATAGGTCTACTAGCACAGTTCGAAAAAGAATACACACAACACGATCGTCATTCCGACCTCGCCGCCGAGGCCCCGCGCGAAATCCCCGACTAATCAGTCCTTCCCGACCCTTGCATTCAAACGAGCATGTAGTTCAAAATCCCCCTGATAATAATCAAAACACTGATTTTATTTAGCCACCGACGGTCCCTTGCCGTCCTCCCCCCCCCCCCCCCCCGACTCTGCCCTAAGCTGAGGTTCGTACCCCACAGGGGGTGCCCTTAGCGTGCAGTCGGATATTTTATAAGTATACCCTGGCTGGAGGCCTTAAATATCAATTAGGAGCTTAAGGCACCACAGGATAGCCCGGTTAAAGGGTCCGAGCCCCTCGTGGTTACAGTCTGAGATGACCTTTAAAAAAAAAATACCTTACACTACACTTAACGCTGATTAGTTTTTTCATCCGTTTTTAATTATTTTACTAGCTAGGCACAATATTAAGATAAATAAATAAATATATTCAAGTATATATTATTTATATAGGTGTATGTATTATGTTTTTTTTTTGTTTGGTCTTTCTATTATATTGCACCTGCCATGTTTTTGTCATCTGCATCACCCTGAGGTAGATTGGTGAAACTTTTGTCCCTAAGGTAGATTGGTATTTTTTATTAGCTTTCTGTTTCTAAAATAAAAGTAGCCTAATTTATTCCTTATAACATCAGCCAGCCTATCCAGCCAGCTTATTTGCCAGTGCAAGTACCGTCAAAATCGGTCCAGCCGTTTCGGAGATTAGCCGGAACAATCAGACAGACAGGCCGACCGACAGACAGACTAAACAAAATTGAAGTGTCTCTTTGTAATGTCAAAATAACAACTTTTTCCTAAATGCATATCAAAGTTTATACTGTGATTTTAACATAAACACGCTGCGTCGCCTAATTTCGACTGGCTGGGGGGCAGCACCCGATATTCTCCGCACAACAGGCATGTCCTTATGCTACTCTGCTGGTGAATTTGCATGTCCAGTGTGGCACCGGTCCACTCATGCTAAACACGTAGATACTGCTCTAAATGAGACCTGTCGGATAATATCGGGCTGCTTAAAACCGACTCCACTCAATAAGCTATACCCGCTAGCAGGCATTGCACCTCCTGCCGTTCGAAGGGATGTTGCATGCGCGCTGGAGAAAAAGAACCAAGAATCCGATTCCCGACATCTCCTCTATGATTACCCAAGGACTACGGGTAGGCTTAAAAGTCGCCAGAGCTTTTTACGGTCTGCGCAGGCTATCCAGGACAAACCATCCAATAAAAGATGCAAGCTGTGGGAAGACAAGCATCCACCACCTCCCGACTTCGTTAAACCCCGGGAACATTTGCCGCCCGGGCGTGATTTGCTGTGGCCTATATGGAAAGCCCTCAATCGATTGCGTACCCAGGTAGGCCGCTGCAAACACAATCTATCGAAGTGGGGGATTACTGTCCCACCCAACACCCAGTGCGAGTGCGGTGTTTCTGATCAGACCATGTCCCACCTGCTGGAGTGTCCTATGTGTCCGTTCACTTGCACTAAAGAAGACCTAATGAACGCCACTGATGCCGCAATTAACTTGGCCACCTACATATTGGGCTCAAACAATATAACTTGGTACCATCGACACGAAAAGAAGAAGAAGAACATAAACACTTTATTTTTTCTGTCTGTCTGTCTGTTTGTTCCGGCTAATCTTTGAAACTGGACTGATAGGTATAAAAAAATATCGTGAACTAAATGTCGACATTTTAAATCAATTGATATTTTAATCACTCGGTATTTCAACCTTAGACATTTTATGTTTAGGTATATCAATTTTAGATTTTCCTAAAGGAATTTATTTGTCTCGCATTAGAGGAAAAATGTATATTTTAAAATTATCTGCCTCTACTAGTTTTGTTAATCAATTAGTTTAGGTATTTGTAGTGAAATAATTTATTTGATGTAAAAAAGTATATAAATGATGGAAATAAATTGGTAGGTGATTATTTATTTGATGTTCAATTATTATTAATAATATAATTGAATGATTATTATTGATTGATGATTTTAATTGATTGTTTTTTAATTGGGATATTATTATCCCAATTAAAAATATACCAAACATCAAGAAGACAGCAATAAAAAGGCTACGTTAAAAAAACATTATTTTATGACAAAAATTATTAAGCCAATAGTTTTTTTCTGAGAACACATTTTAAAGATGACACCAAAGATAAAGTTCATTACAATCAATTTCACGGAACTAATAGATTTGGTTAGAAATTATATTTACCTGACATTAAATGGCCACGATTAATTCGAAAACCACCATTATAAATCGCTTTGTTTCAAACTGACTACAATTTTTTTATGATTTGGAAACAGTTTTCTTCCTAAGAGGCAATACAAAATGCTTTCACACAGTTTGTCGAATCTAGATCCCCAGAGTTCTATCGCAAAGGCATAAATGAATTTCCGAATAGATGGCAATAATGTATAAATAATGAAGGTAAAATTTTGAATATATAAATATGTTACATCTTGGAAAATAACAAGTTTTAATTTTGCAGTATAAATCGGCAATTTTATACTTTACCAAATAACTTCTCCCGGTTTGGGCGGAGCGGGAGGGTGTCAGACTTTTACTGACTAAAACCCACCCGTGTTCCTTCAGTTGCTTGTGTGCCAGGGCTACGGTATCGCTTTCGGGCAAATCGGCAATCCTGGCAGGCACCGGTCCTAGCGGACCCCGTCAGTGCGTGCTGACAACTCTTTGAGGCGCGCGTGGAACACAAAAACCCTAATATTTCTATTAAAGTTACCCTATTGAATGACTATTTCATGAAATTATTACATTTGAGGGCAATTCTAGCTTAAAGAATTGCTGATTTTATTGATTATAATATAATTCTGTAAATACTTACTTGGTACGGTCGCGAATCATAGTTAATATAACCTAACGTTAACATACAACCTAATACTGATCTGTAAATTGCAAAAAAACATAAGAAAAATTGAATTTCGCGGTCTTCCCTTAAACCCAAACTGGTTATTTTAAAAGTTCAATATTAGTTAAAAGTATTGAAAAACTTTGGTGATTGTTTGTAGCACACTTTTACGCACTGTGTTCAATAGCAATAAATATTCTTTCTTAGAACATAAGCTAAAAATTTGTTTCTCAGCTCAAAACATTATAAAAATATTAGATTCAATAATAGATAAGAAATCGATTCATCTTAAACTGTGTAAACTAATTTTATTGGCATTTAATGGATGTTTTTTTACTAACTGGTTTCTAAATTGAGTCTGATAACTATTTCAATGCTGGGATTTTATTACGGTAATTTGTGTATCCTTAACACACAAAAACTTATTTTAAATATAATTTAAGAAGCTAACCAATAACCTTATTAACAGTTTTAAAATAATAATAATATGTACAAGTATATAAAATAATGTATCAATGCTTGATAATTATTCCTTCCGTGAAAACGTAGGCAATTGATTGAAGTGCGATAATTCCTTGATTTATCTGAAATAAACGACGCCGACGACACTTTGAACTTAATTGGTTCGGTTGCTTTCTATTGATTAAGGAAACTAGAATCGTAATGAAAAAAAAACCCGAAGAAACGGTCGGATTCCAGTCAAGCCGGATGCAGCCGGAGCGACTGTCTATCTGACCTCAATAACCCAGTAACTGGGTTACACGATATCCTTGGCAAGACTGATTGTCAGACTTTCGGGTTTCTGACAACCCGTAACGACTGTCAAAGATCCACGAATGACGCTTCCCGAGGCACGGAGGAGTCTCGGTATGTATGGATGGTCACCCATCCACGGACCAACCCCGGTAAGCATAGCTTAACCTTCGATGGACGCGTGCGGGTGTTATTTTTATTCAGTCACGAGCCCCTCCTCCTTAAAATAGCAAAGATAAAATCCAAAATATCTATCATGATTTCTCACAGCAATCTCTCTATTCAGCCCTTCAAACTAACCAGCATGACATTAAACACGTTTGCTGACTACTCAACACGTCTCAGCAATCCTGTTTAATCAATATCGTTCACATCCGCTGACGTGCGTGTCCCTATTATGTCTGCCGCGTTAATTTGTGTCTATCCGACGTTTCAACCGAATATTCAATACTGTGAATACATTAATTTGACGTCATACCGTTATTGCAGTATTTCTGTTGTAATACCTGGAATCAATTTGGTTTGAAGCCTTTCTACAGGAACAACAAGTTTTGTGAACCGGTTTGATGAATTAAGCGTAGCTTAATCTGATATATCGACCCCTGCGTCTGTCAATATTTATTCACGAGCTCCTTCGAAGCAGCCAAAATACCAGTCACGGAAATAAATATAAAAACTTGATAATAATATTATGTTGATACTATTAGACTGTCTCGTTGGTCTAATAGTCGTAAGTGCCCACCCAAATTAGGCAGTGTTATTCAGTTTTTCATCAGGAATTTCTCAGTAGTAGCCCGTAGTCTGCATTTGTGTCCGGTTGATGGCTAAAGGCACACACATCAACATCAACAAACAACAACAACAATAGAAACATCAACAAGAACATCGGAATGGCATCCAGTCGGTTGTCTTTTAATGTGAAGGCACGTGAAAATATATAAGAAGTTGGTAGAATCATCTCAGCGCTGATTCTTCCATACAACAAACATGATTTTTTTGCCGTTTTTATAGATAATGGTACGGAACCCTTCGTGCGCGAGTCCGACTCGCACTTGGCCGGTTTTTATTTATTAGTATTGTTAAAAACTTTTTACGAAAAAAAAAAAATCGACTTCAAAAAAAAAAAAAACACAAAAATGGAAAAATAACTTTAATTTTGGAAGTCGGTGTCTTTGGTTCCGTGTTTTTGTTTTTTGCCACCGACTTCCAAAATTAAAGTTATTTTTCCATTTTTTTGTGTTTTTTTTTGAAGTCGGTTTTTTTTTTTGTAAAAAGTTTTTTATTTTTCACTTTTTAGTTGTGGTACCTACCCCACACCCATTCGTATACCACAATAGTGACAGGAAATCTTATAACATCATGAACATATACCGAGTGCATTAAATACCAGCTAAATTAAATTAATTAATAAAAAACAGCTGTTCCATAAGTAATGTTTACCTAGTGTTCTAAACTGATGGTACAGCTGTTTATTTTTTCGCGATTTCTAACTGGTCCCATAGTAAAAGTTATTCAGTTCGATGGTCGAAAGCACCTCTGAGGAGCTCGTGGCTAAGTAATAACAGCCGCACGGGTCGTTCCGTCAGGTTAAGCTACGCTTGCCGGGGTTGGTCCGTGGATGGGTGACCATCTTTACATACCGAGACTCCTCCGTGCCTCGGAAAGCACGTTAAGCCGTTGGTCCCGGCTGTCATTCGTGGATCTTTGACAGTCGTTACGGGTCGTCAGAAGCCCAAAAGTCTGACAGCCAGTCTTACCCAGGGGTATCGTGTTACCCAGTTACTGGGTTGTGGAGTTCAGATAGGCAGTCGCTCCATGTAAAATACTGGTATTCAGCTGCATCCGGTTAGACTGGAAGCCGACCCCAACATAGTTGGGAAAAGGCTAGGCAGATTGATTGGTCGAAAGCACCTCTTAAAGTTTGTAGAGTACATTTTTTAACACCTTACACATATACACGAATTGAGAACCTCCTCTTTTTTTTTTAAATCGGTTAAACATCATTTAAAGCAAGAGTGCATCTCATGACAAATCCAATAAGCCCAAACACGGCTAGGATACATTGTTTTATTACGGAGTTCCATTGCCTACCTTTCGGCTTCATCATCAGATCATTTTGATGGTACCATTTTGATCAGCATTTATTTAAATTTGCTTCATCATAGTCGCTTAACTATCTTAATCGAGATATCTTATCGCTACCTGTGAAATACGTATCATTGACGAGTTCCGGTGGCCATCTGTGGTCTTCTTCATCAGTTCCGGTTCACCAAATGTTACTTTCTGAATGCAAATGCTTGATTTGTTGATGAAAATATAAAAATCGCTATATGAATGCCTATAAAATTTGAGGAGTTCCCTCAATTAATCATGGATCCCATCATCAGAACTGGATTTTGACCAATCTGGAAGTATATCCTTTCAAACAAAAAAAGAATTTTCCAAATCGGTTCATAAACGACGGAGTTATGCCCGAACATACATAAAAAAAAAAATATATAAACTTCCGAATTGATAACCTCCTCCTTTTTGAAGTCGGTTAAAAATATGTTTAGTTTTAAAATGTGATCTTCCTGTACGAGTCCCAATAAATACTTTTTTCTTTCTTTCTTTTCTTTTATTCTGTGTATAACATGTATGTATATATCTATTTATTTATTCTTATATTTTATAGTTATTTTCGTTGTATCTATCCCTTATATTGCACCTGTCTGAAGCAGGGAGGAAACATGCATGTTTCCTCCCTGCTTCACCCTGAGGTTGACTGATAGAAAATGCCTCAGGCATTAAGTCCGCCTTTGTACGGTGTTTTTTTAACTGGTGCATTAATTTTTAATAAATTATTTAAATAAAAGGCTCGCCCCCTTAAACATGGTACCTTAACAAAACATACACATATACATTACATCGGTTCTCCACTGCATAATCTGGATTGCAGGCGTGATGGTATGTTTATGTACTTTTGAGAATGTTTGACTCCAAAAACTACAAGTATTTACGCTTAAAAACAGTTTGTTTATACTTCTTGGTAAAATAAACTGAGAATGGAAAAAACCTTTCAAATCCAGCGGATTACTTTACTCCGCTCGCTGGTGCAAAGTTCCTTGAAAAGTTAGCTTTGTCTAGTAGAGAAATGTGTAACATTTTTTTTTTAAACGTTGCCCCATACTAGGATTTCTCTACAAAAATCTAAACTCACATTTATACAAACAGCCAGACCCGGAAAAACTTCTTGTAGGTCATACAAATATTTGTTCCGTGCGGGAATCGAACCCGCGATACGCAGCGCAGCATTCAATCGCTTAACCGTGCGCCAAACGTGCCGTCAAAAATTAGATTTTTTGATTTTCATGATGTACGAGTACTATCACGGACATCCGAATCGGACCACCGTAAGGACTATTCTTGCTTACAGCGCTCGGCCACTATAGTAACGCTTACCTATGCTCATCAACCAATAGCATCGCAACATCAGATTTTTGCTGAGCCCATTGCTTTTAAGGAAAAAAAAAAAAAAAAAAAACTCTGCAAAACTTCCGAGGTGATTAAAAATCTGTGATCATTGTAACAGCCTGAAGAAATGTATTTAAATAAAAGGTTATTGTTATTGGTTGTCACAAAAAGGACGGTAAACAGAATAAGATGTGGACATCCGTGAGCACGGGATTTTGTTTTGAAAGTGTGCCGATTCGGTAGTACGTACACATAGCAATTTCTTATACCATGATCAGAGACGAGTAGCACTTGGGAGATGTCTATAACACAGTGGACTGTGATAGACTGAGTTGATTGGTTGAATAATCAGACCTCAAAATCAAAATCAAAAGTCATTTACTCAAATCAGGCTGATAAATTAGCACTTTTAGAATGTCAAAATTGCATAAAACGGTCCCCCAAAACGGTCTTCACCATTTCTTACAATAGTGCTTTAGCTGGGAAGAAGTGGCGTAACACAACCCCAGCAGTACAGCTGTCTGTTCAATTAGATAAACTTGATTCTTTACAATATTAGATAAGCAAATAAATTAATATTACGAGATACAGAACAGTAAATTAAATTATTTGCCATATGTCAGCTAGCATACGCCAATATACAGGGTGGCCAATGAAGATGTATACAACTTTTTTTAGCCCCCATTCTGATTTAAAGCCAAATTTTGTAGTTGTTTGGTGTTTCTTATGTAGTTAAAATGCGGCATATTCGTTATGCATCCATACTAATATTATAAATGTGAAAGTAACTCTGTCTGTCTGTCTGTCTGTTTGTATGTTACGTTTTCACGCCTAAACCGCTTAACTGATCGTCATGAAATTTGGCATAGATATAGCCTGTGATATGGAGAAGGACATAGGCTACTTTTTTACGCGATAACCGACATCCACGCGGGCGGAGCCGCGGGCAAAAACTAGTAGTCTATAAGACCATGACTGCAATACTTTCAGTAATTTTATCCTGAAGTTCTTAGACGAATTTAAAACGAACCAATTTTTCTAACAAATCATTAAAAGTGAAGAATACCATTTTCATTGCGGATTTCGCGACATGTCCTGACTTTTTTATTTGGGGTTATCTAAAGGGACGTGTCGTGGTCAATCTTGATTACACAAAGCAGAATATTTGTGACTTTGTTAGTGGGATAACTAACAAAATATGCGAAAAATTAATGAAAAACCCAATGAAAAGCGATCGCATTTTAGTAAAATAATTATAGAAAATCATCCAGTAATTTTCGTTTGTAATAAAAATAATCAAAATTTAAATTTGTAATTTCCAAATTGGCCACCCTGTACCAGCAATGAAAACTATACTCAAGCAAAAAACTAAAATTGTACACAAAACTTAAAACCTAAATAAAATTCTCTAGGCTTATAGTAGGACAACAAATACCTTTATTATTATAATACTTTTTCTCTTGTTCCAGGATTCTCAGCAAACATAGCGTTAAAGAAACTGTCCTTAAGACAAGTGGGTTTAATAGGAGCCTTCATATACACACTAGCATCATTCCTTGCCATATTCGTGGTATCAACGACACAGCTGATCATTACAAATGGCTTCCTCCACGGCTTGGGAATGGGGCTACTCATACCTGTCTCCTACACGAGTTTCAACAGCTACTTCACAAAGAAAAAAGTGCTCTATCTGAGTCTCTGTAAGGCTTCAATTGGAATGATAACGATGTTTTACCCGCTGTTTATCAAGTTTACGATAACTGAGTACGGGTTTAGGGGAACGCTCGCAATACTTTGTGCGATATCAGCGCATAGTATATTCGGGGCTTTGGTCATGCACCCCGTGAAATGGCATATGAAGAAGCAGCCGAAACCCTGTGAGAAAATTGTTTGTAAGTACTCACTATATACATAAAGCGGGAGGTTTATAACGGTCACTGTTCTTTGTGCAAATTCATTTCGCTTCACAAATCTGTTCGTACTGTAAGTTGAGCTTATATTTAATATTAAACCTGAGAAATGCAATTTGGCTTTGAGTTCTGGTGAAACTTTTTTATTTGTTTCCCTAGTAGCGTTTCTTGTTGGCACCACCAAACGCCAACAAAAAATGCTACTAGGGTTCTCTATGTTCTATGTTAGAGGGTTTGGTTTCCGCACTCAGTCCTTAAGATGGACCATTGTGCGTGGGCCATAGCGGCCGTCGGTGGTTATTCCAACCAGCCCACCTCCTTCCAGAAGCCAATCACGTCTCCTAGTCTGTTCATAACATCGGCAAAGGATCTGGGTTCCCCGAGGGTTTCTGTTCTGATCCGGGTGACGCCTGTGCATTCGAAGAGCACATGCGCGACGGTCTCATCCGCCTCCATGCTACTAGGGTTACTTCATTTCGAATTAATATTTTATCAAAGGCTGACCTTATTTTATGTTTATTATTGCAAAAAGTAAGTAAGGAGCAGTGGTGGCTCCGTCGTTACGACTGAGGCGCCATCTCCACGGGCGAGAGAATCGCGGCGATATTCACGCTGGGCCTTCAAATAATCCCCGCGATGATAACGCCGTGTGGAGATTGATTCATAGAGCTTCTATTGAATTTGATGGCACGGCGAGACTATCGCCGCGATTTTCTCGCCCGTGGAGATGGCGCCTGAGACTTACGAGTTGAAGGTCGTAGGTTCATCAAAGTCATTTATTCAAATTAGGCTGATAATCAGCACTTTTTGAACGTCAAAATTACATAAGACAGTCCCCCAAAACGCCTGCCCTTCACCATTTCCACTTTCAACTGGTAGTTGTGTGTAAAAATTTCCTTGAAAAGCCCTTAGAAGATCAATTCTTACTGGAAATTAATTAAATTTCTGTTATTTAATAATATTGTAAAGCCAATTATTTTTAAAAGAGTAACCGTGGAGTTTCTTGCCGGTTCTTCTCCATAGGAAACGACTAACTCGAACCGTGCACCTAGCTTCTGACGTTTCATAAGTGCCCATGTAGGTTTATGTGAAATAAAATATTTTGATTTTGATTTTTTCTAGTAATACCACCAACACCAGCCAAAGAAGACAACAAGGATAAATTCGATTTCAACAAAACCTTACCGAGTATCGATACATCAAACAACGCGAGATCCGCCGAGAATTTGTATCGAATCAATCGATTGGAAAATCCTCAGAAAGGAGCCGAATTACTATTTGTGTCCAAATTAAGTGATTCCAGACGATTAAGCATACCAGTTGTCTTGATCCCGGCAGACGGAAGGATAGATAGTAAATTCGATTCGAGTGATCACGTGTATCGAGAGAATTTGTATAAGGCTGCTTCTGTATCGAGTTTGGGAAACTTTGGAAACATTGCTGCGGAACCCATGCCGATTATAAAGAACAAGGAAGGGAAATGGTATGTTGTATGCATTATTTTATTTTGGATACTCTGGTATTTTGCTATTCAAAATACCACAAATACGAATTTGGTCGAAAATGAGTCATGAATGCCATCCTACTTAAAGTCTCATTTTAAGTAGGATGGCATTCATGACTCATTTTCGACCAAAATGTCGCTTATTACCTTTTAAGTGTCGATAAGTCGATATTTAATCGATTCAAATCAATCAATCGATTCGATTCGAATCGTGTTGTTTGGTTGATTGTAAGTGTGTATGTGTGTCAATGTGTGTGATATGTGATCTTCTTAAAATTTTTATTTGGTTAGGCCTTTTTCGTTTAAATTTATGTTTTCATGTGAAATCGTTTCACATTCACTCAACTTCCATGTTACACTTTCATGAATACTCCCAACTTTATTAAGCATACATTTGATTATTTTGGGTGTTTTTGCATCCAAAACTATATTATTTTTTCTTATTGTTTTTCTATTACAATATTTTTATATTTTGACATATTCATTACAAAAAAGTACATGGTTGCTAGATTGAAGAGCTCGTGGCTTAGTAATAACAGTCACACGGGTCGCTCCATCAGGTTAAGCTACACTTGCCGGGGTTGGTCCGTGGATGGGTGACCATCTTTACATACCGAGACTCCTCCGTGCCTCGGAAAGCACGTTAAGCCGTTGGTCCCGGCTGTCATTTGTGGATCTTTGACAGTCGTTACGGGTCGTCAGAAGCCCGAAAGTCTGACAACCAGTCTTACCAAGGGGTGTCGTATTACCCAGTTACTGGCTTGTGGAAGTCCAATAGGCAGTCGCAGTCCATGTAAAATACTAGTATTCAGCTGCATCCGGTTAGACTCGAAGCCGACCCCAACGTTGCTCATCGAATGTCAAGTGCACCTATGCTGTGCATAAGAGCAAACGCTCGAAATGTCTAAAAAAAAACTTTCAATCAAGGTCACCTTCGCTAGTGGTCGATGTATTTGACATTTATTTTGATTGAAAGTTATGCACCTATGCGGTGCATTAGACATTTCGAGCGTTTGCTCTTATGCACCGCATAGGTGCACTTGACATTCGACGAGTTAAAGGCTAGGCAGATAACATGGTTGCTAGATTAAAAACTAAAAATTAATGCCGCCTTTTGTATGAAATGTTGTATGAACTTTTGTATGAATTTCTTAGACTGCCACGTTGGTCTGGTGGTCACAAACGCTACTTCTGAGCATGAGGTCTTGGGTTCGATTCCTAGATCGGGGAAAGTGTTATTGGGTTTCTATATTTTGGAATTTCTTAGTAGCAGCCCGAAATTATAATACGGTACTTACAACAATATATTTTTTGTTTTGCTGTCTTTCTGTCTTTTTGTTCTGGCTGATCTCCGAAACGGCTGGACCGATTTCAATGGGACTTTTACTGGCAGATAGCTGATGTTATAAGAAGTAACTAAGGATTTTATTATATTATTAAGTCGCCGCGGCAGCATTATACACATATATTATACTAGTTGCTGTCCGCGGCTTCGCCCGCGTGGCATTTTCTTTACAAATAAATAAAACTGAAGTGTTTATAATGTTAAAAAAAAAAACAGCTGGCAAATAACTTTTATTTTAGTAAAAGCCACACGGGCGGAGCCGCGGGCAGCAGCTAGTCTAAAATAATATTCTAAGTTACTCCTTATAATATTAGCTATCTGCCAGTGGAAGTCCCGTCAAAATCGGTCTAACCGTTTCGAAGATAAGCCGGAACAAAGACAAACAGACCGACAGAAAGACCAAAATTAATAAAATTGCCGTATTGCTATAAGTACCGGATATACTCGTACTTTCATAATGCATTAAGTTAAAAGCTGTTATTTTGACATTATAAACAGACACTTAAATTTTATTTATTTGTTTATATATACATATTTTATTGGGGTTTTTAATATTATGATAATTTCTTGCTATAATACTAAGTGACACTTAATGCTTAATGCTTTTATGTGTTTCGCATAAGACATTAAAAAAAATACCTACTTGAAATCGATGAAAGATATTTGTGGTCTAAATATAAGCAGAAACAGCATTAATTTAGGCTGAGCTACGTGAATTTGAATTTCTGAATTAATTCGGTTTTTAAGTCTTGATAATACATCGAGATTTCTTTATTGTAATAACCTAATCATTATATCTACCAATATTCAAAAAATATCTCAAGAGCTTATGGTGTGAGGTGAGTGTATCCTTAGATCATATACTTGTCTATACTCAAAGTCTCAAATTCAGATAATTTATGTAAACAACGGGGATAACACAACAAAAAAATATCTTCGTAATGGTAATTCACATAAAATTGCAAAAAAAGAGGTTCTATTTTCTTTTAAGTACTGATTTTAAGAAATAATAATTAAAAAATAATCATACCATAATTATTTTTATAAATTTTCGGTTTTTAACAAAGTTATTAACAAAAGGAGATTTTCTGGTATAAAATATTTTATGATACTGCTAACAATGCAGGAGATCCAAACATTTTCACATTTTTTAATCTTCAACAACATTAATATTACAACTCTCATAAATAGATTCATATTGTAAGTAGCATATCTAGCCACATTTTGGACGAAAACGGCTGTAAACTGTTTCGATTGGAAATCGATTTTGGGACGCCTACTTCTAGCACTGGGCTTAAAAGGAATGATTATGACTATCATACGAGTATACCGTGTCTCCGACACACTACAATAAACATTGTTTGGCAACGGTATTTTGTTTGCATAGTTCTTATAATTAATTCACTTTAATTTTATCGATGATTATTTACAAAAACATTTAATGATAAAATGTTTTCCACCACTGTCCTGTCATTTTGACAGTGACATTTCTTGACATTACTTTGTTTACATAAATTATCTGAATTAGAGACTTCAGGTATAGATGGAGCAACGCAAACAAACGACGCCCAAAAACTGTCTCCAATTGCGTGATACGTGTGAGCACCGCTCGTGTACTTATTGTAGTCAAACTGTCAAGGTGTGCGTGTTTAGGGATGCCTGCTCCAAATTATTAACTCACCCTTTCTCCATTATTTAATAAGATGAAAGTTAAACAAAATATGTTAAATAAAGTAGTTATTTTGTAGATTAGTGTTTTATTTAATTTAGTTACAACAAATATAAATCACAACCCATCTCTTTGTGTTTGTTTTCGGAACAGTTTTCTATTTAATTTTATTGCCTGGGCTACGTTATCTGATTTACAAATATGGTGACATCTTATATTTTTTTTTTTTAGAATGATGAATTAATGATATTTGTATTTTGTCTCCCATAGTTTCGCCATAACTCCCTAGTAATAAACTGACAACACCGGCTAATCAGACTAACCTACAAAATAACGAATAAAAAATCGTGTTATCTTAAAATAATTGTGGTTAAATAACAAAATCTACCGATGAAAAGTGATCTTGGTGTTATTATACGGTTTTTCCACATAATTACGACACAATTTGACAGCAAAAACCGGCATTATTAACTATTTTTCGTGAGTACGTTACACTTAAGTTTTTCAAATGATACTGACGTTTGTGAGAAGCGAGTCAACTAAATATAGTAGACTTTATTTGGGCCGTTCGGTACGGTCAATGTGTCATCTAGACAAGTAAGAGTGTATCATAACATTCATAACACAATAAGGTATTGAGATATTTTTGGAATTTTGGTTGGTATTATGATTAGGTTCCAATAAAATGATTATTTCTCAAGAATTATAACTGAATAGTTGTGAAGAAATAAATAAAAATAAAAAATATGTCGTTTTTTATATATAACTAGCTTTTGCCCGCGGCTCCGCCCGCGTTGGTGTCGGTTATCGCGTAAAAAAGTAGCCTATGTTCTTCTCCACATTCCAGGCTATATCTCTGCAAAATTTCATGACGATCGGTTCAGCGGTTTAGGCGTGAAAACGTAACATACAGACAGACAGAGTTACTTTCACATTTATAATGTTAGTATGGATAACGAAGAGTCGTAGGTATAAAAATAATCAAAGAGTTCATACTTCATAAGGATGAAAGTTAAGTTATAGGTACTTTTCTAAATTATGTTGTAACACAACCTTGTCATTTCTTTTTCAGGCAAACCGTAATGGAATTCCTGGACTTATCCCTACTAAAGGATTTAGTTTATGTTAATATTATATTTGGACTGGCATTAACATTCTTTTCCGACCTCACATTTTTTACTCTGGAACCATTATTTTTGGACAAAAAACATCTAAGCAAGGTAAGGTTCTTTAATACTTTTGCCTCAGAATAAAATTTTTAAGCCGAAAGATTGGATTAATTTTTTCACTTCTAAGATCATTTTCATTTTAGCAAAAAAACTTTTTTTTAATATTTTTTAGTATTTTTGTGAGGAGCTCGTGGCTAACTAATAACAGCCACACGGGTCGATCCATCAAGTTAAGCTACGCTTGTCGCGGTTGGTTCGCGGATGGGTGACCATTTACGTACCGAGACTCCTCCGTGCCTCGGAAAGCACGTTAAGCCATTGGTCCCGGCTGTCATACGTGGATCTTTGACAGTCGTTACGGGTCGTCAGAAGCGCGAAAGTCTGACAACCAATCTTAACAAGTGGTATATATTACCCATTTACTAGGTTGTGGAGGTCAGATAGGCAGTCGCTCCATGTAAAATACTGGTATTCAGCAGCATCCGGTTAGACTGGAAGCTGACCCCAACATTGTTGGGAAAAGGAAGGCAGATTGATTTTGATTGAGTATTTTTTAAATCTTGGTGGCTTTTACGAATTAACGATATCAAACTGCGGTAATGTAGCTCTCGAAACATATTTCTTAACAAGCTCAAAATTCACCTCAATACCTACAAAAAAAGTTTAATTAAAAAACCTAAAAAGTTTAAAAAATAATATGTATTGGCCCTTTTAGGCGCAGGCCACATATAAATGGCGTCGGGCGCGGACATGGAATGGGCGGCTTCCTATTCCATACAAAACACATGGAAATAAAGCGCAATTTAGGACACACGCGGTATCTCGTTGCTCGGATGTTGTTACGATGACATACCGTGTGTCCTAAATTGCGCTTTATTTGTGAATGTAATTTAAGTTGTAGGAAATATTTTGGTCTAAGCGTCTTCGCTTCGGGGTTCGGCTAATCAAAACAGGAAGTTAACAGCAGCTATCCTTTCTAAAATAGCGTAACCTTGTCTGTTTGGCGTTTTCATTAGCTGCTCACTCTCGATCAAGTCACATTTCAAACAAAACAAAAAAAAAAAAAAAATTGTTCGTCCATTTGGGAGCTACGATAGCACCTTCAGCCACACATATACCCAGATACACAGATATACAGACACACACATAAAAAAAAAACTAAGTTAAACTTATAACACCCTTCTTTTTGCGTCGGGAGTTAAAAAAATAAAAGGAGTCTGAAATATGAAAACAGAAAAGCAAAGAGTTTAAAAAATCCCTGGGAGGATTCGCAGATGTTCGTTCACTGCATAATGTATCCTGTATGCATAATTCTGATCTTAAACCACATTGCAATTCTATTCTCGAATTCAAGCAACACTGTGTTGCCACTGTAATTAAAATGTAAGTTAAAACTCAACGTTTCAGGCCGGCTACACATGCGAGGAAGTGACAATAACAACTTCCATCGCTGTATTGGAACAATGCTTTCGGGAGATACTGCTTGTAACAATGGCGACATTTTACAATCGTCGTTGTTTTTCCTCCGTAACTGTTTTGTCATTGAAGGGGTAGACAAAGATTTTAATTATCGCATAAAGCTAGGTTTAGTACCATGATTGTGATGCACAACGTACTCTAAGACGCGTCTCTTACTAGGACAAAACCTGAACCTATCCTCTGTACACTGATCACTGATATTCCAATATCCATTTTTTTTTTCTACACTTTGAATCGTATTTTTTTTAAGAATTCAATTTGTACTCTAACCTAATGTCAATCGTTCAATGAGAAGCAAACATGAGATTTGATAGCTAGTTCATTAATCAGAGACTTGAATATAGGCTTAATTAAGTTCTCTAGCTCGCTGTATTAATTTTTCTTTCGTTTCCAAGGCGCAGATCAGCCACCATTATTCTCAAGGCCATTCGAACTCCAACTTAAAGCATTTATTTCAAATAAACCAATAACAGGCACTTTTGAATTTTCAAGGGGTCGGTCAGTCAGAAAGATGAAGCCAATTGCCCATTCCAAAACGTTCCTATGGAGAAGAACGGGCAAGAAACTCCCCGGACACTCTTTTATAACAAAATATTGTTAAAAGTATTGGTTACATCATTCATGTTGAAATTACACATGTGAGAACAATACAGAAAGACGTGTCCGTTAAAAGCGTCCGTAATAAAATGATAAAAACAATAAAAAAAAAAATAAGCCATCTAAGAGATTACCAGTTTCAACTACACTCCCAAAAACCCAGATTTTTCAAACACTCTGCAATGCTTAAGTACCCTAAAAAATCTTTTTTACATTCTAGGCAGAGATAGCGAACATAATAGCAGTAGGAGGAGCGATGGATATGTCGGCGCGTCTCTTCCTGGGCGTCGCTGGGCAATTCTTCAGAATGAACAGCCGCTACATGTTCTTCTCTGGGGCCCTATTCACAGCAATCTTTAGATTCGGTAAGTAAATTTTTATTTAGATCAATCAATCAATCAATAGTCTTTATTTGTAAACACAGGTTACAATAGTGTGCTGTTACAATTGTTAAACTATAGTTTCTCTATGTTTTTCCATTTGGAATACAAATATTGATTACAAATGTTAGACCATTTTTGGGAGGCTAAGTAAATGAATATATAATAATTCAGTAGTATCAATACAATCGGTAATGTCAGGTAATGTTAATATTTAGAGTTGCGATTAACCTATAAACTAAAAAACTGACTGAGTGACTGACTGACATATCAACGCACAGCCGAAACTACTGGGACTAGAAACGTCATATTTTGCACACGGTTTCCTTTTATAATTTAGGGGAGCACTAAGAAGGGGTTTTTGGAAAATCGACGAATCGGGGGTAAAAAGGGGGGATTTTACTGCGTGGCTTGATTAACTCGGAAATTTGTATAAATAACCTAACAGTCAAATAATGAAAAGGTCAAAAATATTTTTTTAAATTTGGCCCCTTTAGAAAGGTTACAGTTGCCCCCTTCTGCGTACGCAATTTGGATCTAGAGAAATCTCAAAAAGCCCACCATTCAGCAGTTCATGAAACGCCTCTCCACGCGTTTCTTTGATTGCCATAAAGCACCGCAATCCCTTGATTGCGGCTGCCGCCCGATATACTCCCTCTCACATTAGTAGGATTCGCCGACCGAGGCATACTCTCACCATTCCCGATGACGCTACGACCCTCCTCAAGGAGAGTTGTCCCTCTACTAGCACTGTTAGAAAGCACATCTCCCGACATTCGTCTTTTCATACACGCCGACGAGGCCCGTCGCGATGTCCCAGTCCATCCCCGCCCCGACCCTTGCTTGAACCAGCCCGTGCCACTGAGCCTGTAGCTTTAAATTCGCCCCCAATTAATCACAATCCGATCCAGCATGTCCCTTGCTGTCCTCCCCCAGCGACGCCCTAAGCCGAGGCCCCGCAGGGGGTGCCCTTAGCGTGTAATCGCTTAGTTTTTAGTTTTATGCCTTGGCAGGAGGTCTTAATTTATTGAGGCACCCACAGGAAAGTCCGGTTAAACAGACGACAACCTCCTAGGTTGATCTGCGAGAAGACATTACAAAAAAAAAAAAAAAAAAAAGGCTTCGCCCGCGTGGCTTTTTCTAAAACTAGCTTAAGTTACTCCTTATAACATCGGCTGTCTGCCAGTGAAAGTTTTGTCAAAATCTGTCAAGCCGTTTCGGAGATTAGCCGGAACAAACAGATAGACAATTTATTTATAGTTAAAAAAAAAAATTAAGTACCATATATTATTATACTTGCAATATGTATTTAGTAAAAAACTATTATTTTGACATTACAAACAGACACTACAATTTTTATTTATTTGTAAAGTATTTGTATCAAATTCATCATTATTTGCCGAAAGACGTCCACTGCTGGACATAGGTCTCCCTCAAAAGCGGAGGGGGGATTTGCCACAATCTCCACGCTTGGCTACTGCCAAGCGTGGAGATTGTGGCCATACTACGCCATACTGCGATCGCCAACCCTACTGGGTTGGCGATCGCAGTATGGCGTTAAAAATGCATGGAGAACGCTACTGCCCATTCTCTTGTAAGTCCCTTAGTCGCCTTTTACGACACCTACGCGAGGACATAGGGTGGTGCTATTCTTTAAGTCACAGTATAAGTTGGTGTATGGTTTTGTTATGCGGTCTTGTAAAGACTTCAAAAAGCCTTCTACTTTTCTCTTCTTATATAAAACTCTAGTCCGTTCACAGTTGGAATACGCGGTACCCATCTGGTGCCCATATTATGATAAATATAAGCAAGCAATAGAAATGGTTCAGAAAAAATTTCTTCGTGCTATGCACTATAAGTGCTTCGGTACAAGGATTCCCTATGCAGATTTGCTAAGGCAATATAAGATATTGAGCTTGGATTCCAGACGTTCACTGATCATGGTTGTGATGCTGTACGACATATGCAATAACAAATTTAATTGTACTGAGCTCTCGAATAGATTGTGTTACGTAGTACCTAGAACTGTTATTCGGCGGGAGGTGCGCGCACCTCAACTATTCTACACTGCACGTTGTAGAACGAAGGCTGGGATGCGTGCCCCTCTTCGCCGACTTATAGAAACCTATAACTCACAATTCATTAATTTTGATATTTTCGCGCTGTCGCAATCTAAATTTAAAAGAATAGTTTCACAATTTCTTGCTTATCGCCTATAAGACTGATGCTCTTGTCATCCGCTTCCTTTAATCCGTCAGTATAAACTGTTTGTACTTTTTTGTTTTTCATATAACATGCGTTCATTTTCATACTCCGATGTCAATCCGTGGATAATAGTGTGGGTTATACGTTTTTACGACTATAATATAACTACTTTTTGTAAATGCTGTAATGTATAACTGTTTTTTGTCCCCAATAAATAAAATAAAATAAAATAAAAATAAGTAGATTTTTAATGTGTGCAAAATGACTGCGATTTAAATATTAATTACCGAATTCGATTTCTTTTTTGCATTATATACGCAACCTTTTAATATAAATAAAACTAAGTGTTCTTTTTTATTGATACTATAAAATATAAATATCAAACAAAGGCTATCTAAATGCCATTAAGTAAACAATAAAAAGACAAAAATAATTAACTACCTATGTTAGTAGTTTTAAAAAAGGTTTTAATACCATTTTTAAAGTGTTTTTGCTGCTACATCGGAATTAAGTGCTCGAATAAATTAAATCAAATCAATAGTTTATTTGCTCAGAAAGTAGGTACCATAAATAATGGTGTTTAGAAAATGTTGTGATTCGTGTATAATCTACCTTACATTAGGCATGCAAACATTGAAAATACATTTTAATTAAAAAAAAAAACCTCATTCAAATTCAAATTGGCAAAAAAATACTATGGATATGTCAAATATTAAATCTAGTAATACCCCTGTATAGTAGATTTAATATTGGACAGGGACATCGACGCGCAACCTACGGGCGTGTCAATGCAGGGGTGTCAGGCTGCCTAGATTATATTGTGTATGTTTCTCTCTACATAGAGTTTTGGTTCTACAATGGATCCGATATACTTAAACTCTTCCAACTCCTATACGATGACTGTTTTCGATGGATGAACATAGAATGGCTTTCTGAAAAGTCGCAATTTATATATTCGGTCTTCTGTCTACTGACTCTCAACTCTCTCCTCTTTAAGGACTCCTGCTATGCCGTCAGGTCTGATTGCACTTCTGACAACGATTCGGCTATAAGAACTACATCATCGGCATATAGTAGTGACCTCGATGTTGATTTTTGTATGTTTGAAGTCTATTACCAGGTTGAATAGTAGAGGGCTCAGGGTTGCCCTGATGAACACTTACTCTGACCTCAAATGCTTAACTTGTTTCTGCTGGGTTGGTCACTCTTGTAGATACCTTTAGGTCTTTATGGATCTTAATGGAGCTCAAAATAATGCTCCGGCACTAGTTCTGCTCTTAGTGCTTGTCAGATAAGCTCTTGCGGTACTTAGTCAAACGCCTTTTCGAACTCGATGAAAAACATATGGAGGTCTTGTGTGCGAGACTAGATTTCCACCGAGTGAATTGCGTCTGTGGGCGGAACACAAGACACAATTCACTTAAATTAGAAAACCTGTATAACCGAATATCACTTTGCTCCATTTGTATAAGTGCCAAATCAAGTCAATGAAATATTCGGTAGGTATAGGTCAAAAATGACATACCCACACACAAATCAAATATGTAAATCATAATAACTGTGTCTGGCATCAGAAACTTGATGCTTGCATCCAAAAATAGATTATGTATTGATTACGTATTGAAAACAAAAAATCCTGCCTCGTTTTTTTTGTTTGGAAACATGTTACTCGTTGACATGTACATACATACCTACCTAATTAGTTAAGTGGGTACATGCGAAGTAACGAACAAAATATGGGCATCAACCAAAAGTAATAAATAAACAATCAATCTAAAGAAAACAACAATAACCAAACAACTAAAGACCACAACAAATCTTCTTTACTTTCAAAATTTTTAACAGTTATACTACTTTATTTTTCAGTATTTATCCAGTTCACAACATACACGCCACTTCTCATCCTCACCGGTGTCCTGGGTTCCTTGAGGTCACTGGTCCATATAGCCCAGCCCATAGTGGTAGCTGAACATGTGCCTATAGAGAGGTACCCACCAGCTTACGGGCTATATATGCTGTTGGCTGGAGGCATCAGTTTGAGCGTTGGGCCTATGGTTGGTAAGTTATCCCATTCACAATATTAGTAAGGCCGCCTCTCATGCACGAGGCTGTGGGGTCGAAATCTAGCAAGTATAGTCTCCAAAAGCATCTGATGGTGCCGATTTCCTTGTTTTTTTTTTTATTCTACTATGAGTTTGCTCTTGACTTTAGTCTAGGTCTGGATGACAGAGACAAAGTCTACGATGGAGTGAGCTTACCCAGAAGAAGCCTGTTCACTCTCACTTTGAATAGATTAGGGTTGTATGCGTTCGGAAACACAGACGCAGGCAGAGAGTTCCACTCCTTTGCTGCGCGCATTATAAAAGACGTTTGAAAACGCTTAGTGCGAGTTGGTGGAATATCAACTAGGTAGGGGTGGTAACTTGCAGTGCGTCTAGATGTCCGATGGTAGAAGGGGGCCGGTGGAATGAGGTCGTGGAGTTCATGGGCTTGTTCACAAACTAAACAAAATTTAAGTTCTGTGCATCTTTTTCTTTATATTTCATTAAGAAAAGGATAGAAGATAAATTTTAGTTTAGTCCTAACAAATTAGTCAGCGAAGATTCGCTTCAATCTGTTGTTATCTGAGTACTAACAATTTTTATATAATTATTTTATATTCCCTTTTTCCAGGTTTCATCCGAGATTACACAGGCAGTTACGCCATAGCGTTCAACATTTTGTCAGCTTGCAACCTCTTCTGCGTGGTACCCTGGGCAGCTGAAGCCATAGCTAAATACAGGAAGAACAAGAACTCTGCCAGCGCCCTAAAGACATGAATATTTAAGTCATAAGCTGTAGTACTAACACGAGTTCGTTCCTTTTATAAAAGGATTTGAAACTCCCACCGTGATTTAGAGATGTTCCTTTGATGGAATTCTTAGTCGATTAGTACGAATCTACATACTAATCGACTAATTTCAAATTGATCGACTTGCATCAGGTCCTGTGGATTACCTCTAATAATTCAAGTATTGTAGATATTATTCAGAAGTATTTTAACGGTATGTTTATTTTTAGTTTTAAGTTGATTAGTCAATGATTTGCTCATTTCGTTGTTGCTAAAAGCGAAGACAGTTGAGATTTTGTAAATAATTGCCAGGGATCTTATGGATAAAAGTGAAATCGGTTTTCGTTTACAAAATTATGCCAAAGGGCCTGCGTTTGGCATAATTGTGTAAACGAACTATAGTGCGAACTATAGTGCGTTAAAACGGGACAAAAATACGGAAACAGGCAATCAAAAGCGTATGTAGGTAAAATCGCGGGCATCCGAATCGGCATACTTTCATAACAAAATCCCATGCTTACTATGTCCAAATCTGTTCTCCGCCCCATTTTCGACGACCAATAAAAAAAAAAACTTTTGTTGAAATAAATTTCAATCAAAGACGTCTGACCACCTTGTCCGGTTTTTTAACGTTTTTTTTTTATAATTTACAAAAACAAGCAGCTCAGCAAAAATTTGATGCTGCGATGCTATTGGTTGATGAGCGTAGGTAAGCGTTACTATAGCGGCCGAGCGCTGCAAGCAACAAAAGTCCTTACAGTGGTCCGATCCGGATGCCCGTGATTGTACCTACCTAGTCGAATTTTAATCATTATATTTTTGTAAGAACATGAAGTTATTGTGTATTGATTGTGCAAAACAAAACGAAAATGAGTCTATGGTTATATGCTTAAATGAAGTTTAAGGCATTATTAATTTAGAAGATAAGTCTTGTTTATAACATACGCTGTTAAAATCTTGCCATACCTAACTTTGGGTAAAATAAAAATAAAAATAAAAATTTATTCAAGTATAAAGTAAAGGTAAAATTATGATTTAGATTAATTACATTTGAGGAGCATTTTATTCTAACTGTAAGACCTGCCTGAACTAGGTTTATTAAAAACCTGTGTTTCAGGCCATCAATTTACATCAAACATTTAAAAAGAAGACAACAATAGGTCTAATAGGTCGTAATTGCAACAAAAAGGGCCACTACAGTCATTTTCTTAAAATGAGAGACGATAGAGTGATCTACTAATTATAGTGTTAGGTAATATAATTAATTATGTACACTGCCAAAAGTTAGGTATAAACGAACATCTTTTAGGTACACATACATACAACAAAACCGTTTTGTGTACCTACATTCAGGGAAATGGCAGGCACCGGTCTTGGTGGACCCCGTTAGTGCGTACTGACATGTCTTTGAGGCGCCTGGAACACAACGCGCCGTCGACCCGGACGTCGAGCTGCCCATAGTTCGCCGTCCGCAAGCCCGCGCCTACGGTGGCCGGGAATCGGCTACCGATTCCCGCTACCCAGGGCGTCTCCTACGGCGACTAGGGGCGTGAGGGCGCATAGACTGCCGCTCCCTCACGCGTTCCGCCTCCTACTTCGCGAGCATTACTGCTTCGCAGAAGAAGGTGACTGCCTTCTATGCACTCTCGCTCCGGACCATGGCCTGGACCAGGGCCGGACGCGGGAGATCGCCGCCGCCGATCGCCTCCGTGAAGACACGGCAGTGCTCTGCCCAAGCCGGGCAGACCTCCACCGTATGCTCCACCGTGTCCTCCGGGCGATACACACAGTGGTAATTAATTAAGTAAATTGACACTACGTCAATTTCCCGTGTCATGCCCATTTCATACAACGATTTTAATTTAAGGATAATTTAAGTTGGTAGTCAAATTGCTTAACAATTAATTTCCTTGACTTGTTTGTTGACTGTATAGTGTAAATAAAAGCATTTCTGAAATGGTATTTTATTAAAATACTTAGTTATTTAGTTATACAAGGTTTATTTTGTAATATTAGGTTTGTGTGTGTTATGTGATAAATAAACCTGTGAATGGAATGGAAACATGATTCTCAGAATTTTGTGACTGAGATATAAATAGTTAAACTGTTGATTAAATAATAAAATATACGAAGATATTTTTTACAATGCCACTCTTTGTTTTATTCATATTTTTTTGTGTCAAAGTCAAATTATTTATTTGAAATAGGAACATAAAATACACTTTTGAAAATCAAAAAAAAAAAAAAATTTGATTCTATTTTCAACGTATGGAGAAGAATGGGCAAGAAACTCCAATAGTATATTTTAAGTTCAAAATGTTATCAAGTAAGTGAAATCCTTGTAATTTCTTATGGAGAAAGAAATTTCTTTAACCATAACTCCATCCTTACTCTTTTAAAATTAAATAAATAAAAATAAAATAAATAAAAAATTATTAAATAAAATTAATTAAATAAATAAATATTTTTTTTTTTTTTTTTTATTTATTAATTAAATATTTATACACATTATATATTACACACATTATAAAACTGATTTACATCCGTAAGACGTCTTCGCAACACAAGGTCCAGTTGAAAACCAGCGTCAGGCACTAGTTGGCTGGCATTTATGCTGAACTGGACCTATTTGGCGTAGCCGCGAGGCACACATTTCTATTTTAAGTTTTTTCTGTCTTTTTTTGTGTTCTGTGTCAGTATTGTGTGCCTTAAACTGCGTCAAATAAATTTATTTTCTTTCTTTTTCTTTCTTTCAAAATGTTAATAATATTTTGTTTATATTTATTGATTGTGAAGACGTTGTCACAAGGTTACATATCAAGCTATGGATTTCCAGTATAAGCTGATCTCGCACTGTTTAGGATTTCCCTACAATAAGAGGTCAGCTTATACTGGAGCTTGTTATAAGTAAAGAACCATTTTTTTTTAAATTTTATGCTCATTAGTTTCGGAGACAAAAGGTATGGACAATTTTATTTATTTATTTATACTTTTCACACACAATAAGGTACGAAGGCGGATTTCATGCCTTAGGTATTCTCTACTAGTCAATTTTCATAAATTTTCTTAAATAACTTTAAAAGTATTCTATATTTTAAAATTATAAAAAAAAAAATTAAAAAAATCCTTGCAATAAACCCTTTTATTTGATATGTCACACGGTAGGTACCTACAGTATGCAAATGTATTTTTTTTTCTAGTTTTCTGCAAACTAGAAAAAAAACCAATTTAAAAAAATTCAAATCAATTCCTCATATTCAAAATTCATTTATTTACGTTACACGTCCGTGTTTGAGTCACAGAAGTTCATAATACGTATATTTCAATTTAATCGGCCCAGTAGATTCGGAGCAAATTGGCCATGACAGATGGACTGACAGACAGACACACGAAGTGATCCTATAAGAGTTCCGTTTTTTCGTGGTACCTAAGTGTATAAACACTCTGTGAATGTGTGCATGAAGACAAGTAGCGTCAGCACAAAACACACACACGCAAACACACCTGCACACTTCTGACGTTGCTATTGTCTCGGACGGTACCGAGAGCTCCTAAGTTGTCCGCCTAGACACACACATTCACAGCGTGTTTTTACACTTTGAACCACAAGTAAAACACCCGTCGCTTCAAGAGATAAAAATACTACACTGCGTAATTATAACATAAAATAAAAGTACCGACATATTATACATATATGCACACCACCCACTAAGCCACATATTTATAGAGTAATACTTTATCTTTACATATGTATAACAAATTCTATTGTGTACGAGCGAATAAGTGAACAAAGAAACATTTATCTGTGTATCGACCACAGAGCGGTGTGCATGTGTTAACGATACGCATTATGCGACAAGTCGGGAATAACGACTAAAAAGTCGCAGTTGATAATCCTTAGGCCCCGTTCCCCTAAGTCGTGACGACAGATTATCGTGTCGTTTAAAGCGTCGTGGCTTGTGTACTTAAAAGGAAGTGTTCACATATAGGACGACACGAGTAACTGTAGTCCACGACTTTTTTGCAGTGATGACAGATTGTCAAGTCAATGGAACGGCTAGCACGACAGTCGTAAAACGATAAAAAAACGTCACGACTTATCGTGACGGCAAATCATGTGTCGTTATTGCGACTACCTATCGTAGCCACGATAAAAATCTCGAAACCTTCAAACGACCGTAGAGGCGACAGATGTGCAAACGACAAGGCGACTGCCGAGAACAGTAAAAATGTCGTCGCGATCCAATGGGAACAGCTAGATACGACAGTTGTTCAACGATAAAATATTTCGACGAGACAGTGACGATAAACAGTCGATAGTTGTAGGGAATTTCAGAGCAGAAAAGAACATCCATGTATTGTTCCCTTCACACCGAAGTCGCTGGTTACTTAAAGGTTACTCATTTTCGTTGCAGTGGTAAATGTCCCATTCTTTGCAACTGAGATGTCTATTGGCCTCTCAAGTTTTTTGAATGGGAACAGCTACAGATGACAGTCGTTCAACGATAAATTAATCGTCACCACATTTTGGGAACGCGCCCCTCCGATTAAATAAGGAACAGACTGCGACGTTTGACAGACATTACGGGTAGTCGAAACCAGTCTTACCAGGGTACCCCCTGGTGAGACTGGTTCTGACTACCCCAGGTATTTAGGGGTCCAGCAGTTCTAAAGTGATGTGCTTAACAACGAACAGCATTTCATTTGTATATAGACAGATAGATAGGCTGATTATAATATCATCTGAAAGGGGCTTGTGGCTAAGTAATAATAGCCGCTCGGATCGATCGATCAGGTTAAGCTACACTTGCCGTGGTTGTTCCGTGGATGGGTGGCCATCTTTACATACCAAGACCTCTCCGTGCCTCTGCAAGCACGTTATACCGTTGGTCCTGACTGTCATTTGTAGATTTTTGACAGTTGTTACGTGTCGTCAGAAGCCCGAAAGTCTGACAACGTCATACCACCAACGCAATAGAAGTCAAAATCAGTTGAACGGACTGTAAAGCTGCTTTCAGACTACGCAATAATATAATAGCATATAGTATATAGCTCATAGCACAACAATATATGGACACGTTCACACTGTACTGTACTATATATTATTAGAATGTATGGTGCGCGATATTGTTGTGCTATGAGCTATATACTATTATACTATTATATTATATTATGTTACTATATAAGTACTATTATATACTATATGCTATTATATTATAGCGTAGTCTGAAAGAGCTTAAAAAAGATTGACTTATATTGAGAATGTCTAATCTTATTTCAAACGGAGTATAGTGTACTACTCTCAAAGAAAATCTATTAACTGGCAGACATCGGTAAGCAAAGGTATGCCGCGATTATATTTCCAATTAAAAAGAACAAATATTTTTTTCAGCAAAAGAATATCTCGTCTCTCTGGGCTTTAAAAAAGATTAATATAAAACCAAATCAAACTCAACGGTAATTGTTTTCAAATCTTGTACCATTTTCCTATAATCTCAAGATTTTTGCTTCCAAAATGAAAATTCAATTTTTGGTTATTTGAACAGCAGAATAAAAATACACTCAAAATTGTAATTACTTTCTTGTTTACATCTAACAATCGTCTGATCCTCGTAAATACATAAGTGCTTCTCCCGATTGGAATGAGCGAGCATCAATTTGAGAGAGTTTCTAAAATGCCCAACAAAATTAATCGTCATCAAAAATACTGAGTACAGTCAGGAAAATTAATTGTTTGTCAAATTGAGACACCACGTTTTGCCGTGCCATTTGGTACAAGTCTCAAAGAACCACAGTAATTGTGATTTGAATTTACGGACAATTTAAATTGGTAGTTTAACACCAACATTTATTATTATTATTTATTTATTAATTTTATTGGTGGTTGTTTTTGTTTACACTAGGACCGGTCCGAGTGCTCTACAAGTATTTCGGGACATCGCCAAGTGGTTGGTCAACTCTTCACTTGACCAGAGGGCTGGCCTATTTTTAGGCCGAAGAATCAGCATTTTCATCCAACATGGCAACGCTGCCAGCCTTTTGGGCATTTTTCCCACTGACAGCGAAGCGGACCAATTTTTTGATGCCCAATAAGCTTTTCCTCCTTTTTTTTTAAGTGAAATTAACTTCTTTACGCGTTGAGCGATTTTTGGTACCGGAAAACTTATGGGTTCGCGTCACCGAAATACGCGACATGCTCGTGACGGGCCAGACTGTCAGTTATTCCAAAGTTTTGAGTTTTCACTGCTGTCTGCAGTCCATATGACTGCCTATTTGTTTGACAGTCATTGCCTACAGCTTTCGGCAAGGCGCAATTATTCTAGCGGTGTATGTGAAATAACGTTATAACTGACACTTCTTGCCCCTAGTCGCCGCAGGAGACGCCCTGGGTGGCGGGAATCTATAGCCAATTCTCGGCCACCGTAGGCGCGGGCTTGCCGTCCGTCCGTCCGGTAAGGACCCCGCCCGGGTCGTCAGTGCGTTGTGTTCCACGCGCGCCTCAAAGAGATGTCAGCACGCACTGACGGGGTCCACCAGGATCGATGCCATGCCAGGGTTGCGGGTTTGTCCTAAAGGGATACTGTGGCTCTGGCACACAGGCAATTGAAGGAACACGGGTGCAGTCAGTAAAAGTCTGATATGCCCTCCCGCTCCGCTCAGAGCGGGAGAAGTTATATGATAATCTCTCACACAAAAAAAAAGGTTGTATAAGTTGGTAGTCAATTTCATAGACATTAATTTCCCTGACTTTCATTTTAACGAACCCCTAAATCTAAGCTGGCAGTCTTACACGCCGATTTATCTAAATCATTGCCCCAGAGCACGTGATTGCATAAAATTGTATTGTATCTAGGTACTGTTTATGTTTATTACGTTACCTATACTCCATTTATTATAACATTAGACAAATAACTGTTCTCACCCTTTCGTTATTTCGATGTAAACGTTTACTAAACTCCGTTATTTCACGATAAATAAAAGTACTGTAATCTATTTACCATTTACATTAAAAAAATATTCTAAAGTGCAGTAATTTCAACAATATTACACAATAACTGTCGTTATTTAGCCGTTATTTGTCTAATGCTATGGTAGATGGATTATAGGTATGTTTATTTATTGTTAGTTGGATGTATATCTCGACAATAAACGGGTTCATTACATTTTTAATTTTTTTTTATCACCAAAACCCACGATAAAAAGTCATCACGCACAATGTACACTCCACATTATTATAATCAGCAGTCAACCGTCGAATAACAAAAAATAGAGCATGTGTCTTAGCCCTAAGGCAGCATGACAGCTGTTTATCAGCCGCGTCCGGTCGACACTCAGTACACTGGCGACACTTGCCAATGACACAGTGAGACCGTGGTTCAGTGCAATGGATGACATAAAGGAAGTTAACCTCCTTAAGGAGGAAAATGTACCAGAAAGAGTTAAGGAGGAGCAAGTCTTGGACACAGTTAAGGAGAAGGCTGACAGAAATAGCTGGGGTTATGCTGTGGGATTCGGAACTGTGATAACATTTGTGAGTTTTGTTTTTATTTGTGTTTCGCGCTAGAATTTTTGTTTTGTCTACATTGCCAGCTGTTTTGTTTTTGACTCTTCAAATTGGGTTATTTTAAATGTCGTGCGTTGAATGAGTCACTTGATTATTATTAGAGAAACACGAAATTTGGATGGTGTTAAATAAACAAGTATATTTTTCATATAAATAATTGGGTTATTGACACCATGAGAGTGTTGTGTTGTTTCGGCAGTTAGAGGTAAGATAGCCAATTCCTCTGTCGTTGAGGATTCCGGGTGAAGCTCACTGCCACCTTCGGCTTTATCAACACTTTAACCGGCATGAGTCGTGAGCACAAACTGACACCTGCGCAGTAGTAAATTTTTAGGTCTCTTTGGCGGAATGAAGATGCCGGGGGGCGCCGAGCTGCATGCGATTGGTTCATCAACCGCTACTCGTCGTCTATTAGACTCTCGCGTATCATTTTTATTTAGTCGAAAGTGTACATGCGCAAGCTTGCCCCCACTACTGCCCATCTGTGCTCACGACTCGTGCCGGTTATTATACCATCAGGTGAGATGAAAACCAAGGGCTACCCTGTTGTGGATAAAAAAAAGAAGTAATAGGCACACTCTGTTCTATAGACTTAAGTGGATTTATAAAATAAAAACAAAAAAAATCTTAATGATTTATCAATATTAACATACTTTCTTTAGTCTACTTAATTGTAAGTGGAAGTCTCTCTATACCAACATCCAATCTGACGGTAATTGCATCCACATTGACCTATGATTTCCCTAATGTCACGTCCTGTCACCTCGTCGGATGTCCACTTGTCCAATCTAGAAATAATTACATAAAGGCCAGAGTTCCCAACGCGCAGTCACGTGATTTGAAGGAAGATGTTTTATGTCCCTACTTCGGACGACATAGGGTACACTGGTATAATCACTATAGGGGTCAAATCTGTTGAAATTCTGTTCTTCTTTTGTAGCTCTAAAATGTAAAACAAAATCCATACTAATATTAGAATGTGAAAGTAACTCTGTCTGTCTGTCTGTCTGTTACGTTTTCACGCCTCAAACGCTGAACTAAATTACAGCTTTCTAGTACTAAGAGTCTCGAGCTAAGCCATGGACAGACAGACAGACGGACATGGCGAAACTATAAGGGTTCTTGTTGACTACGGAACCCTAAAAAGAAGAAGGTACGCCGTATTGTAGAACAATAAATTCACTTCGTCAGCACCATACTCCTAGTATACAAACAAAAAGTATACTTACAACCTAATGCTAAGCTAATCTATAGCGAACATTATTATCGTGCCATTACGCCATTACTTCCGATCCCACGTCAATAATGGCGCCCGAGTCGTATAATATTTACGTAGATAGCAAGGAAACATACCTTTATTAGCCTTGGGAGAACGTATTGTGTTTCTATATAAATTTTTAGTTAATGCTTGTGCAGTGTTTAATTACACTACATCTACTTAATGGCGTAAACACTGATTGCACTTTGTATGTATTCATATGATATGATTAATGTAACTGTGACATGCATTCATGTTATGATTAACAACATTGTAGGTATATATATATGTATGCACATTATAACTGTCGTGTCTTGTCTTGCACCATTGGATACATTTTAATTATTTATTTATTTAAAATAAGCACACCAACAGTACAGTCACTTACAATTCAAATAAAAATAACATCTTAAATTGGTGTTTTAGTAACCATGCAAATAACAGGTATGCATGACATTAATATATGAATATTAGAGACAAAAAAGAACACTAAAAAGTGTGTATATTAGACCTAAATCTAGCAACTAGAACACTACAAAAACAAACCAATTTGAGCTACAAAGAAGTGCGCTCTTCGCACTATTTATATAAGGAGCGTCTGTATGAAGTGAAACTCATGGAGAAAATATCAATAGGGTAATCTGTCAAGTTGGACCTTTCATTATATTGCCTGGCCATACGTGTTAAGGGGCTATTAAATGTGGAATTTAAGGTGGATGTAGGCAATTCAAAAATACGATTGTGACGCTTACTACGTTGGCCAGACCTAAAGTTAAAATAGTTAATCAATTTTGAATCTATGGAACCGTTTATAATTTTATGAAGTATCAGTAAGTCAGAATGGTTACGTCTTTCTTTTAAGGTAATCAATTTAAAGTGCCTCAACCTCTCGTTGTAGTCAGGTATAGCTTTACGGATCCCTTTCTTGATACATAAATACCTAACAAAACGGGCCTGAACTAGGGTTGCCAGATGGCCGGGAAATCCGGGATTGTCCCGGAATTATGTCTCTTGTCCCGTGTCCAGGAATTACACTTTATAGTCCCGGGTTTCGAATCCAGAACCATTACCACCACCACAATATTTTTTTTTTTTTCAGTAGGTATATTTCGAGTACGTATGATGCGCTATGTGCGTACCGTTTGCCGTCTGCGCTTCACGTTGTTTAGGCCGGCCCACAGTGGTTTGAAAATCGAGCTCTAGAAACTTGTAGTCAGGAATTTAAAAAATATATATTGTATTGTCTCTGGTATACCTCCCTTTAAAAATACACTGCGTTGTATGAGTAATGTAGGTAGGTAAGTTAGTTTTTACCAAATAAATTAAAGTATGTTTTTAAAATATTTCAAGTAAAGCGATTTAATGTTTTTTAAATCTATTTTCGTATATTTTCCTACCGACCGAATTCATGACCCTCAAATTGTCTCGTAATTGAAATGTCTGTATCTGGCAACCCTAGCCTGAACAGATTCAACGTTGAATAATAGGGAGACCAAATAGTGGAACAATGTACCAAGGAGCTCCTTACTAGTGCGTTGTTAAAGTAAAATAATGCTACTACAATTACGAAAAGGTTTCGACATACGGATTATAAAGCCAAGCATTCTTCTAGCCTTAGCTACGATACTCCGATATTCCGATCCTCCGATACTCCGATGTTAGGTAGATACGGTGAGTTCTCCACCGAATTAGTAAATGTGGCAAATCGGGTTGCAGCCCAAGACCGATAATTAAGTCATCGTTAAGAGATATCCTATTACTTCCCTTGCAGGAACTTGTATTTCATTGTGTCCTTGTCGTTTCTCACAACCGCATGAATCAGAATTTGGGCCACAAAAGAGATGAATGGTAGGCAATTGCATGCAGCTGAGCTGAGAATAACTAAGAGGGATGTGTGGTGTTACGCGAATAAATAAAATAAGAAATGAGTATATAAGAGGAAATCTGAAAGCGACACCGGTGACTGAAAATTTGTGTGGGAATAGGTTGACATGGTATGGGCATGTGATGTGGAGGAATGAGGGAAATGTCGTCAGGAAATTTCTGAGTATGAATGTGGTTGGCTATACGAGTAGGAGAGAGACCAAAGAAACGATAGATGGACTTTGTGAAAGATGATATGGCTAGAAAGGGGGTGACTACCGATATAACGATTAATAAAGAAATATATGGAAGAAAGGGACATATTACGCTGACCCCAAATAAATTTGGATGAGTGCAGAAGAATGATGATAATGTATGAATATTATATACTCCATTTGAATTAAGATTAGATATTTAAGTAAACCTTCTTTACAGTCCATTCAACCGATTTTGACTTCTATTACGTTGCATGAGAAATTGCAGATGCAGTAAACAGTTGGTATTGTAACCCCTTTTTTGCTTTTAATGCCATCCTTATGCCTACGGAATCGAAGTCAAAATCGGACTGAAAAAAGATTTATTTAAATGTCTAATCTTATTTTAAATGGAGTATAGATGAGTAGGTAAAACATTGTACCCTGGTTTTAGATCCGAATTTTCCTTGTAATTGTTATTTACTAGAATCAAATCTTCATATTCCCCCCATGAAAGCATGTTTTTGTGGAATTATTTAGAGAGTGACTTTTGCCACATCCAAATATTGATGAGCATGATTCTACAAAGATTTGTTTTTGTAGGTCTTATTTTCACTTCACAGACAGGGTTTTTAAATCCCATGGTTATAAGACAAATTACCTACTTCCTAGTTAAATATTTGCTGAAGAACTACTGAAGGCGGATTTCACCAATGATCAGCTCATCTAAGACGCGTTTCAGAGTTCTCAGTGTAATAGTAATAATGTGTGTGTTTGTGTGTGTGTGTGGTAATGTTTTCGCATTGTTTGTCTTATTTGTTTCAGTATTTTTGTGTGTATTTTTTTGTGCAAACATTTATTTATAATAGGTTGTATACATTATATTTAATGCTTTTGATAGGTATATAAACTTACTAACTGACAACTGACTGGTAACTTGACCGTCTTCTCAATTACTGCATTCGATTCGTTTTCAATCTGCGTAAATATGATCATGTCTCTGCGCATCGGTCGCTTCTAAAGTGGTTGCCCATACGCCAGCGCAGAGAGCAAAGGGCGCTGACTACTTTGTTTTCATTTCTTGACTCTCCCACTTCCTCTAGTTATCTAGCCCCCCACTTTCAGTACATTTGTGTCAACCACAATAAAAATCTACGATCATCAAATAATCGCCTTCTTCAATGTCCCACTCAACGCACAGACTTTATTCACTCTTCCTTCTTCGTTCAGTCTATCTCTCTGTGGAATGCGCTCCCTCTGGAGATCAGGATGGCAACAAACCGATTATCATTTAAAATGAAAGTTCGCGAGCACATTCGTAAGAAGCTGGCAGTATCATCACAATGTTAATGTTTTCCCATTGTTTGTCTTATTTGTTTTAGTATATTCGTGTATTTATGTATGTTTATTTGTGCTTATATATATATAGAAATTGGAAATTTGGTATATATATATTATATTTATAGTTTGTAAGTATCTATAAAGATCACATGATATTCTTGGAATAACTATAAAGTTATTCCAAGATTTTTCGTAATTGCACCTACCACTGTTTGTCTCTGCATCACCCAAAGGTTGACTGGTAGAAAATGCCTATGGCATTAAGTCCGCCTCTGTACATTTACCTGCTTGAAGTATTAAATAAATAAATAAATAAATAAATAAATATGTATATCTTTATATTTAAATAAAAAGTATTCTTCAATTCTTGCTATTTCACCTACCTACCTCTGTTTGTCTCTGCACCACCCAAAAGTTGGCTGGTAGAAAATGCCTATGGCATTAAGGCCGCTATGGTCCATGTACAATAGTCCACCTGAAGGACTAAGTGCGGAAATAAAACCCATTACCATAGAACTTATAAATGTACGTCACTTGATCTCGCGTCACCAATCCTGACTCTCTGTATATTTTGACTGCTGGGACCAAAACTACAAACGTAGTATTTAGGGAAATTGTATTAAAATATGGCTGGTATTTTAGTAGCTAGTATATTGTGGTGTCTTACGACATCCGTGAACGAAGTCGCGGGCAGAAGCTAGTATTAAATAAATAAATGATTGTTCTGGGGCCCAAGTATGCTATTCTTATAAATTCGTCACTCCAAAACGATCCCATTGTCATTTTGCTAAAAGTTCGTAATCAGCTAAATTCATAATGGTTGATCATTGGTCGGTCAATGGTCTCGTAATAGAATTGTATTACAATGACATTTTGAACATTTATTCATGCTAGATTTCATTTATATATTTTTTTACATGTTATTTATTAGTGTTATAAGCAATCTGAAGTAGTAGGAAGTTGGAAGTTTAGTAGGAAGTTTCATTTGTCATTATGTACGAGATTTCCAATTCTTTCAATGGAGTGTCAGTGGCTGACCATTGGAAAGTCATAATGATGCCATTATATTAGTAGATTACCAAACTTGTCAAAATCAACAATTATGAAATCAATGATAGACCATTCTGACACTATTGTAATAGTAGACTTGAGGCTCTAGAATATTGACACTGACAGCTTAGATGTACTACTGATCGAGGTCATTTTCATTGGTGAAATTGGCACTTATTATATTAGTATATTTACTACTGGTAAACTCCCTATTAAGAGCAACGTCATGAACTAATACAATGTAAACTAAAAAAAAAACCGTTTAGGTAAATTAAATCAAACGTTAAAACTCTTTAAAAAAATGGCGTCAATCGCTCACAATCTCAAAGTCAATTAAAGTATTAACTAATTTTTCCACGCGATTTGCCCGAGTCAGTGGAAGAAATGGTTCACAAATTCATAATGACGCCTGAGCAATAGGCTGGAAAATCACAATTTATTACTGAAATTGGCATAATTTATTTGGTCCTTATTAGTCCCAAGGAAAAGGACAAATTAAGGAGAGCAGGAGGAGGAGGAGGGGGGAAGCATTGAGGTGATTAGAAACAACAAGGAACTGTTAACGATAACCTTTTTCAAATACCATTAATGTTTGATGTGAACAAATTTGTAGATTCAATGATCTACAAATTTGTGTTTGTTTGTATTTGTTTGAAAATTAAAAGCGAACTAAGGCCTGTGTTCACCAACATTTAAATCAACTGTTTAGATATTTAATCAGTTCTTTACTTAGGAAATTTGACATAAATCAACTGTTTAAATACCTAACCGGTGGTTTGACTGTTGGTGAACACAGGCCTAAGTATGTCAAATATTAATTTGACATACTTAAGCCATACTTAGTTCGCAAATTTCAATGGCATCTACTTCATTACAAGGAAAGATACTAATTTGACAAAAAAAAAAAAAAAAAAACATGAAAACATTCAGAAATACGTGAGTCTTTATAATGTGCACATATCGAAATGAGGGAATCTATGCTTAGGCCTAGGATATCTACGGCAAAAATTTTTTTTTTTTTTTTGGTATTTAAAAACAAAATTGTTCCCAGTGTAAACAAAACGGTGTAACTTTGAAACTAAATGATCTATCACGATGAAACAAACTCCATAATGATTGGAAGTAATTAGAGAAAAATTGGGGAAAAAACTACCCTCAATTGAAAAGAAACATGTTTATATAGCAAAAATCAGTTTTTTTTTCATCATTTTTTACAATAATTATAAAATTTCTCAATAAGGCGTCTTATTGATAAATTTTGAAATAAAAAATAAAAAGTCAATAAAAAAAAAAGTTTTTTTTTTTGTATTTAGTCCGTAGATAAAATTAAGCACAGATTCCCTCATCATCATTTCAGCCGAAAGACGTCCACTGCTGGACACAGGCCTCCCCCGATTGGGGGGGTTTGCCATAATCGCCACGCTTGGCAGGCGGGTTGGCGATCGCAGTATGAGTGTTAAAAATGTATAGAGAACGCAGCTGCCCATTCACCTGCGGGAAGAAGTAGGGTAATGCTATTCTTTACGTCCGGCACCACACGGAACACATTATGAGGTACTTTATTATAATAACATTCGACCTCTCATTTGTCCCGTTTATAATTAACGTTGGTTCTGATGAAAATCCTTTGTGGGGATTTTGGTGCAACGCTTTTCCCGGTAATTTTATTGTCATATAAAACCGCCACGCTACATTTTCAGAGCCAGTCCAATTATGAAACAGTATTCCATTAATCGAATTCCGTTCTCTAAATAAAACAATGGAACAAAGAAACGCTCGTTTCCCAATATTGTAATTAAATTGTGAAACCGAATCCAACTGTTCTATCTAAATAATTTTAATTGCTGTTGACTTTGTTTAATCATATTTATTAACTAGCTAGCTTTTGCCCGCAGCGTCGCTTGGATGTCAGAATTTATCTCGCGGGAAGGTACTACCGGGATAAAACGTCATCATTTCACCCGAAAGACGTCCACTGCTGGACATAGGCCTCCCCCAAGCACCGCCACCTCGACCGGTTCCGTGCTTCCCGCATCCAGCGGATTCCTGCGGAAGACGTAGCGTAGGAAGGCCTTCCACAAGGTGGACTGATGACCTTGTGCAAGCCGCAGGGATAAAACGTAAAAGTTACAAATTCCAACAAAAGAAATTCCAAATTCAAATTCCAAAAACAAATTCCAAATTCGTTTTCATTGGTCTGTCAACAAAATCCGTTGTACCATTTTTGCGCTAATCCGGAACCTACATCCAGACAAACAGAAAACAATTCTTCGTTACTATTTTATTATATGTATACTAGCTGCCGCCCGCGGATTCGCCCGCATGGCTTGTCTTTTATCATAGAAAAAGCCACGCGGGTGAGGCCGCGGGCGGCAGCTAGTTTAAAATAAAAGTATAATATCAGCTATCTGCCAGTGAAAGTCCCGTCAAAATCGGTCGGAACAAACAGACAGTTTTTTTTTTTACAATTTCTTTCTTAGGCGTTTAGATAGACAGATTCATTTATTTGCCAGAAATATGGTATTTTACAGATTTTATAACATACACAATAGTTCTTCATATTTCGCCTACTTAATTCGGCATGCAAATTTTTGTGACAATAATAATTATTCTAATTTACACAAAACAATTAAATACCAATGTCAAAATAAGAAAAATAAAAATTCATAAGTACTAAATCAAGAATTGTCTAATTATCAATTTAAAAATTAAAAATATCACAGAAAAATAATTAAATTACAAACTGTCTAAATATCAATTTTCAAATGACAATCAAAGAAATAAAATTACAAATGTCAATAGCTTAAAATAAAAATGTCAAATTAAATTTTCATGTCACGCAACTTTCCCACTTATCCTAGAATTCATAAATTCCATAATAGTGTAAAAACAATTTTCCATAAGCCATGCTCTGAGATGCTTTTGAAATAAGCTGGTTCGCAGTTCTCTAATAACCTTCGGTATATTATTAAATATATTTATTGCCATTCGACTAGTGTTTTTGTGGCAGTATGCTGTTCTACATCTTGGCATTGCCATTGCCGTTTAATAAAAAGCTGCTATTTTGACATTACAAACAGACACTTCAATTTTATTTATTAGTACAGAGTAAAAATGTATAGATATTGAATAGCAACGGTCCAAATCTCTGGTACTCTGGTAGCAATCTCTAGATTCAAAGTTTGTCAAAGTATAACAGGGATTTGCTTCAAAATAATATTCTCAAAATTGGGTTAAACGATTTAAGTCCTGTTCCCAATCTTGATCGCAATTCGCTTGAGATTCATCCAGGTGTAAAATACCGGATTATGGAATGGCAGAATGGCTGCCTAATTTATCTCTCGCAGTCTCCCTATCTGATTTGGATTATCTAAAGGTGTTCGTTTTATAAAATACTAAGCTCACATCTTGTTTCAGCTCTACAGTATTTTGTTCAATCATACAACTCCTTTTTATCAGAACGTTTCAAGTTCCTTCAGGACACACATGATAGATATCTGAGGTCATCGGAAAAACTTGAGACTAGAAATGCCGATGCATTCCACCAGGGGCCCAAGTCTGCTATTTTTATAAATTCGTCACTCCAACACAATCCCATTGTCATTTTTCTAAAAGTTCGTAATCTGCTAAATTCATAATGGTAGATCATTGGTCGATCCATGGTCTCGTAATAGAATTGTATTACAATGGCATTTTGAACATTTATTCATGCCAGATTTCATTTATATATTTTTTTACATGTTATTTATTAGTGTTATAAGCAATCTGAAGTAGTAGGAAGTTGGAAGTTTAGTAGGAAGACTCATTTGTCATTATGTACGAGATTACCAATTCTTTCAATGGAGTGTCAGTGGCTGACCATTGGAAAGTCATAATGACGCCATTATATTAGTAGATTACCAAACTTGTCAAAATCAACAATTATGAAATCAATGATAGACCATTTTGACACTATTGTAATAGCAGACTTGAGGCCCAGTTTCTGTGATAAATCTTTTACAGTTCAAGCAGTGCGGTTATGGAATGCCTTAGTGCCCGTGTCGATAAGGTGTGTCAATCTTTGTCCATTTTTAAATTTATGATTTAAAAAAAAACACTATCTCTCTCCTTAACCATATTTTTTTTTGTTCTTTGCACTTGTTCATGATTATTATTGTATATATTTATATAGATAAGTATAACATGTGTTATGTATTTATTGTATATACCGGAAAATTTATAATCAGTGCGCTAATTTTGACAAATTAAACGTGATACACCTATTTCTTATTTTGATATGTTTTAGTACAAAAACATGTAAGTTGTCGTTAGAAAAATGTTTATTTTGAAACTGGTATAATGGATACTCGTCGCGCAACGCGCCGGCGCACACTGGTCCCGATTTCATAAAAAATGGACATTGATCCTAGAGCGCGCCGATATTTTTTTCTAATGGTGTGGCAGTGATAACAAATAATGTTACGTAAAAAAAAAAAATATGGGAATTATTACATTTTATTTCATTTCTCAAAAACGTTAAACGATGTCGAAATAGCAATCATATATGTTAGAAAACTAATCATTCTGAGTATTTAGCTCGAAGAAACTACATATTTGCTTATCTCTGTACAATACAAAAACATCTATGAAAACATCATGTACGTAAGGAAAAATTTAAATATTTTCAGTAAAAGAGGTGAAAGACACAATCATAGTACTAGAAATAGGGACCAATTAGTTCAACCAGGTTTTAGACTGGCTAAAGTAGACTCATCCTTCATGGGGTACTGTTTAAAATGTTACAATAAAATACCTCCCCACATACTCCAATTGAACGAATCTAAATTTAAATCTTATATAAAACGCACACTATGCAGCCAAGCATATTATAAGTTGGGGGATTATATCGCTGACAAAAATGCTTGGCTCAATGCTGGTCCTGCTCCATAAGGGCGCATAAACTAATTGATTAGCATTTGGAAATATTATTGGAGCTGCTGAAGATTGTAAGACTATCTTTGCATTGTATAAACTCAATCTCCTTGAATTATATAATTGCATAGCACAGGTGTGAGTACTATGTACTATAAAGCTACCATTTACCGGGTAATATGTCTTTTATTGACTTGAATGTGCTCTGGCGGCTGAGAGTATGTCATGCTCACTCAAATGTCTCGCTGGTGGTGGCGTGTGTGTTGGATCATTAAGCTAAATGGTGCTAATCCATGCGTCATGTTCGTGAACGGGCGCCGTCGGTTGGGACTGGTCATCTCTTAGCTGCCACGGCTTATTTTAATTTGTATAATTGTTTTTATTACGGACGCTTCTAACGTGCACGTCTTTCTACATTGTTCTCACATGTATAACTTCAACATGAATGATCTAACCCATATTTTGTAACAATATTTTGTTTTAAAAGCGTCCGTGGAGTTACTTGTCCGTTCTTCTCCATAAGAACCTACTAAACTTTGGAATGGGCAACTAGCTTCATCTTTCTGACTGACCGACCCCTTTTTTTTTTTTTTTTGGGTGGGAAATTATCAAATAACTTCTCCCGCTCTGGGCGGAGCGGGAGGGCGTGTCAGACTTTTACTGACTAAAACCCACCCGTGTTCCTTCAGTTGCCTGTGTGCCAGGGCCACGGTATCCCTTTCGGACAAACCCGCAACCCTGGCAGGCACCGGTCCTAGCAGACCCCGTCAGTGCGTGCTGACATCTCTTTGAGGCGAGCGTGGAACACAACGCGCCATCGACCCGGGCCTGGTCCTTACCGGACGGCGAACTGCCCATAGCTCGCCGTCCGCAAGCCCGCGCCTACGGTGGCCGGGAATCGGCTACCGATTCCCGCCGCCCAGGGCGTCTCCTGCGGCGACTAGGGGCGTGAGGGCGCATAGACTGCCGCTCCCTCACGTGTTCCGCCTCCTCCTTCGCGAGCATTACTACTTCGCGGAAGGAGGTGACTGCTTCCCATGCACTCTCGCTCCGGATGATGGCCTGGACCAGGGCCGGACGCGAGAGATCGCCGCCGCCAATCGCCTCCGTGAGGACACGGCGGTGCTCTGCCCAAGCCGGGCAGACCTCCACCGTATGCTCCACCGTGTCCTCCGGGCGATCCACACAGTGGTAACACCCGGGCGTTTCCTCCCGCCTAATCCGAAACAGGAACCTCCCGAAACACCCGTGTCCAGTGAGGACCTGTGTCAAGCAAAAGGTGAGGACGCCGTGGCGCCTCTCTAGCCACTCCTCAAAGAGGGGACTTATCGCCACAATTGTGGCGTGCCCAGCGCTGGGTTGCAACAAACGCACCCTCCATGTTGCCATGAGATCCCGCCGGAGCTCTGTCCGCTGTGCCGTGATTTCTCGCGGCAGCGGAGTTACGCCCCGGCGTTTCACCTCCTCACGCCACTCCCATAAGTGCGCGAGAATTTTTGCCTCCAGATCCCATGGCGGCAATCCGGCAAGGAGGCTCGCTGCCTCACCGGAGACCGTGCGGTATCCCCGTACCAATCTGATGGCCATGACCCTTTGGGACGCGTTCAACCGGCGGGCAGGTCGCCGCTTCAAGGAACGCGCCCACACCGGTGCCCCGTAAAGGGCCATGGACCGCACGACCCCAGCATAGAGCCTCCGGCAAGAGGCGTTTGGACCCCCTAGATTGGGCAAGAGCCGCTTCAAGGCAGCCCCGGCCCGACTGACCGACCCCTTGACAATTCAAAAGTGCCTGTAATTGGTTTATTTGAAATAAATGCTTTGAGTTTGAGTTTGAGTTTCTGCGTAGTTTGGAGATAATGAGCATCTTAAATAGTTTATTTTTACTACTCTAACTGTAGTTTGGTACGAGTTGAACCGAGAGTTTTTCTTTAGATCAAATTGTGTTGATTCGTGTCTCAATATGAAACTTTATAAAATATATTAGAAAATTTTAGACACACTTACCGAGGTTGCTGATTAAGCCATTTTTCATAGTTCCTTATCAGTCACGAGATAATATTTTTTAAAGGAGTGGCACTAGTGGACCTGTGAGCGGCCTCTTAATAATGTTTTTTTATATTATATTTTACAGATCGCTGGTATTGGACATGTCAACTCGTTCGGACTGATCTACAATGATTTTATTAATGAAACACAATCTACAGCCAAATCGTTAACTTCAGCACATGGAGTTTTTGCCATCATGTTGGCCATAGGAGGTAAGCTTCGAGAGATTAATATTTAAATTATTGATGTTTACATAACCTGACACAGCAGGATCAGTTCATGACAGCAGATGTGCCGACGTCTGCTGTCGTGAACTAAAGCTGCATTCAGACTACACTATAATATAATAGCATATAGCTCATAGCACAACAATATCGCGCACCACACATTGTTATGGACACGTTCACACTGTACTGTACTATATATTATTGGAATGTATGGTGCGCGATATAGTTGTGCTATGAGCTATATACTATATGCTATTATATTATAGCGTAGTCTGAAAGCAGCTTGATTCTGTTATGTGCTATATGCTTACGAAGTTTTCCTTCACCGTTTTGAGAGCAGTGGTGATGAAATTAAATACACAAAGTAAAGTGCCTGTCTGGATTTGAACTGATGACCTTACAACTCGCAAGTCGGGGCTGATACCACTGAGCAACCACTGCTCCATATTGATGTTTAGATCAATTGATTATCAATGGTGCCGATTCCCTTGTTCACAAAATAAACTAAATTTAAGTTCAGTGCATCTTTTTCTTTCTATTTCATAAGAAAAGGACAGAAGATAAATTTTAGTTTAGTCCTATCAAATTAATCAGCGCCTGTCACTATACAAGTTTAGACGTGATTAAAAACTTGCCTACTAAAATTACGTCAATTTACGTCAAGCGCTGATTAATTTGACAGGACTAAACTAAAATTTATCTTCTGTCCTTTTCTTAATAAAATAGAAAGAAAAAGATGCACTGAACTTAAATTTAGTTTAGTTTGTGAACAAGGGAATCGGCACCAATATCTATCTTAATAAAAATCTATGTTTGTCCTCTATGTGTTCCTAAACCATTGATCAGATTGTGAGGAAACTTTGGTAGGGTGTTCTGATGATGCCAGAGAGGGTTTATATCCAAAAAAAAAAAATCGACCAAACACTTTTTACTATACGTGGCATTGCGACGCATGGTGCAGCTAGTACTTAATATAAACTGCCATAGTTCTATCAATCGGAAATATCAGAGTTTGGAAGTGATAAAGGATTTCTTCCATTTGGTTGCCTCATAGTCTCGGCTTCCTTATCGCGCTCCCCTTCGGCTCTATATAAATATATAATAATATATTAAATAATCCTCGAGCGCAGTGATCAACATAGCACACGTGTATCATAATGTACTATTATACAAGTTTTTATTATTGTTAAAGATAATTTATTTTAATGTACCTCGTAGGTAATCCTTAAATAAATAAAAGGCACCAACCGACGATTATCTCTGTTCTCACTATACAAGTGCACCCAAGGACAAGCCCCGGTTGGTATTACTATTGCAAGATATGGAAACAAAGATATTATAACTTGCTTTATTATTTCCAGGTATAATACTCAACAGCATAACAAAAAGATATTCATTAAGATTCGGAGGCATTATTGGAGCAGTTCTCTTATCTACAGGATCTTTTACTACCATATTCATAACTAACACTAACCAACTTCCAATTACTTTTGGAGTGTTCCAAGGAATTGGATTCGGAATGGTGGTACCAGTGTGTTACTCGACATTAAACCATTATTTTGTGAGGAAAAGAACAACAGTAATGAGTATTTGTAAGGCAGTCCAAGGAGTTATTTTGATGTGTTATCCTCAATTACTGAAGAAGATAATGTCTTTGTATGGATTTAGAGGGACCTTACTAATTCTGGCTGGAATGTCTTTGCACACATTTCCTGGGATGCTCGCAATGAAAATTGACTCGACAGTTTCAAGAAAAATAAGAACAGCAAGTATTTTTTCATTTGAAATTGTTTGGTTTTTAGTATGAAATGTTTATTTAATTGATTGTGGTTTCGAATTTGCAGATGATCCAGAAAATGGAAAGGAGCACGAAAATGAGGATTTGTTGGTTTCTAAATACAGTAATGAGACATCTCTGAAGGTAGAACAGTCTGGAACCATGAAAGTTCTTGGGAAAATGAGGTAACAATGATAATATTTGAATACATACAAAGTTCTTTGGGGTACAGAAACCGTTTCGTAAGCACAACGTATGTTATAAGCTGCTTATATGTATCTATGTAAATACATATAATAATAATAATAATAACTTTATTTCCAAAAATCAAAGTTCAGTACAATTAGTATGCGCAGCATTTACAACGTGGAACTTACAAGTGCACAGAGATTTGATCAATGACCCCCATGCTAGGTGGGAACTGTGTTACAGGGGCCAATCTATAGGGTATAACCCATTTTTCTAATTTTAGCCCTACTCTTAACAAAGTTTGTCTTGATAACAATGACACAATAAGACACAAGCTCAAAATTCACCTCAATATCATACCTACATAAAAAAATATAAAAAAGTTCGTGCAACATTATAATAAAATCAATACTAATATAATAAAGCTTTAGATTTTGTTTGAACGCATTAATCTCTTGAAACACCAGTCGGATTTGAAAAAATCTTTTTGCATTTGATGACCCAATTTTTGAGGAAAGCTCTAAGTATTTTTCATCACGCTAGGACGCTTAGGAGCCGAGCAAAAGCAAAATTAAAAAAGTCAGTAAGAACGCTAAGCGAAAACAAAGTAATAGTGCCTGCAGGCGATGCGATGCGACGGGGAGGGACGGAGAAACAAAAAACTTCACCTGGACGAAGTCGCGGGTAGAACCTAATACTGAAATAAAATAGATTCTAAAATAGTTACTTGTTTTCCTTTGTTAATCATGCTTCTTTTACAGACAGAAGTTGGCGAAAATATTGAACTTCAAGATCTTGAAAGATGCTGTTTATTGCAATATCTGCTTCGGACAGAGTTTCGTAAACTTTTCTGATCTGACTTTTTTCATCTTACAACCGATGCTGCTATTTCAATATGGCTATGATAGGGTAAGTTATACGTTTTGAATATTAGATTATATTCAACCATAATAACGTTTGGATATTTTATATGTCGTAGGATGATTTGATAATTCGAATTTTCGCGAAAACCCTAGGGATATTGCGAAAACACGGATAATTAGACAACGGTGAAAACATTTCTCAATCTTACTGGAAAAAATAGGGTTGTTTGTAAAAACACGAGTCGCTCTAGTAATATTGCGAAATGAAACGTTAGGGTATTATGACATAACGGCGCTGATTGGCCGGTCGGAGCGCCCAAAATGAGACCTCTGATTGGTTGACGTTTTAAATGTCAATCATTCACGCACGTTGTTTTGTTTATGTTTGTGTTTTTGAGAGCGACTCAGCAGTCTTTTTGTTTTAAATGTGGTTAAAAGTGTGGTTGGATTTGTAAAATTTTGCTAATAGTTCAAGTTTAATAAGTAGCAGTAGTTTTGTTAACAATAAGTTGAGCACCAATGTGATAATTATGATACCTCTATTTATTTAATGTAACTACAAAATAAGGCTGATAAATAAGTGATTTATCTTAAGACACTATAGTCTACCAAAAGTCTGTGTTTGTGATCTTACTATAAAATAGATATTTACCTACTAAAGGGTCCTATGTTTGTAGATTAGGTAACTAAAATGTTCAAGAAAAAGTAAAGTTCCTAAAATCGATATTGTTATTAATTTCTAACCCTTCATGATTCGATGATATAATACTTCAAAGCTCACAGGGTAAAATAAGGAATCAATCAGTTTAAGATTTCGTCAGCAGGCAAAAATCTAGCCAATCAGATTTAACCTCTCGTATGGCGTAATTACAGACACAATTAAAAAAACATTGTTTCACGCGTGGATCCACGTTCTATGAAAGGTTAAGGATATTCAATGTTACTAGAGCGACTCGTGTTTCTGCAAAAACTTTCTATGGTGCCAGTAAGATTGTGAAATTATTTCACCATCGTCTAATTATCCGTGTTTTCGCAATATCCCTAGGATTTTCGCAAAAATTCGAATCAAATCATTCTACGACATATATACAATCAGTCTATAAAGTTCCCACTATTGGGTCACAGGCCTCGTCTCTGAGAGAGTGGGCCGTAAACCTATGTGCAAATATGTGGACATTGTACTTCAAAATTCATCAATAACATTGACTATAATTTCCTTGTAACATCGAAAACATCTTGCAGAAACCGGCATGTCCTAGAATAAAAAAATCGAAGACATGTGACATCTACCATCCTGCATTGAGCCCGCGTGGTAGATTAAAAAATGTTATCTTCCTGTACGAGTCCCAATAAATACTTTTTCGTTCTTTCTTTCTTTGTTTATTTCTTTCTTTCTTTCTTTCTTTCTTTCTTTATCTCTTTCTTTCTTTCTTTGTTTCTTTCTTTCTTTCTTTCTTTCTTTATTTATTACAGCCCACTCCCTCTCGAAGAGAGGCGGCCTGTGTCCTAGCAACATTATAGGCTGATTATGAACACAATAAATGATTATATACGAGCCGTAACATAACAATAATACCGTCGTAATTCACACAGGCCTATAATCTCGTAAAGATAACACTAAAGTAGATTGAGGTGACATTAACAACTTGCTTACACACAGACGCCAATAAATAGATATATTTCGCAAGGTTAGGTAATTTTTTGGAGGACGTACGAAAATGAATCGAGCAGAAAGCCCACCTGATGTTACTTGCGGAAAACCTTTTGCAATACTACAACAATATTATAAAGGGGAAAGATTTTTTGTTTATTTGTACCGAATAAGCTCCGAAAGTACTGGACCGATTTTAACCATATCTTCACCAATAGAAAGCTAAATTACCAGTACATAATAATTATGTAACATAGGCTATAAGTTATTTTCACATAAATTAGAGATCCTTAAGATAATTTCAATAATGTAACCCAAAGTAGGAATATTTTTCCTATAAAATTCATTATTTGGCGTGTGCTGAGGAAACTATTGATGATACATAAAAATTATGTACTACATGATTAAAGTACTTAATATTACCTACAAAAAAAGTCCTTAAGGGAACAATGACGGCACGGTTGGCGCAGTGGTTAAGCGATTGACTGCTGCGCTGCGTGTCGCGGGTGCGATTCCCGCACGGAACAAATATTTGTATGATCTACAAGTAGTTGTTCCGGGTCTGGCTGTTTGTGTATGTGAGTTTAAATGTTTGTAAACGAACCCACGATACAGGAGAAATTCCTAGTGTGGGGCAACGTTATCAAAAAAAATAAAAAAAATATCAACAATTTGTAACATGACTTTATACTTATAATTCACTTCTCACCAAATTATTATTTAATTTACATAGATTTGAGCTAAATATTTACTATCATCAATGATAAAAATACTGGCTGGTAGAATGCCACAGAAAAAGAAACATAAAAAATGCGGGAATGCGTCAATTCGATCTTCAGTTGTTTTGTCGAGTGCTTATAAGCGAGCCTTATAAAAAAAAATTGTATAAAATTAGTTTATCTGATTCAGATATGTATTTGTTTAACTAATCGGGTTTTTATTTACTTTTCTCATATTAGAAATGAAAATCAGAGTATTTACCTCGGGTGAAAGAACCTATTTAGGCACTCGAACAATAGTTCGAGTGCCTAAATAGGTGCTCTCGCTATGCTCGTGCGCCAGACTATCTCGTGTCTACATAGGTCCCGTTCATCTCTTGTATAACAATATTTATTTAATATCTGTGTGTGGAAACATCTTTACCTCCTTACTATCTCACATCACCACCTTTTCATAAATGATTTCAAATATTCTCTTATTCCTGTTTCAGTCTCAAGTGGCAATGTGTATCTCAATATGTGCCGCCGCTGACGTCGGTGGAAGATTTGCCCTGGCCCTCATCAGTAGTATGATCCACATCAATACAAGAGTATTGTACTATGCAGCAACATTGCTCACCTTCCTTATCAGATTAGGTATGAATGTATTTGTCAATCATTATGTTCTTATCATGTTTATTTGCTGTTTTGAAATTACAAATGGTATCTATGTTTGTTTTATGTCTTAACACGAGTTTTCTATTTGATATTGAATGTAAATCATGTTTGTCTTTTCTCAAACGTGCCAATATTGTCAGAATGAGAGACATACTTGTTTGTTTATCTAAATTTGGGTAGGTTTAATTATTCGTCAAAGGAAAATGATCTCATGAAATTCTCTTTTAAAAATGGCAATACTGGAAGGTTCTGGAAAAAGACCTACGTTATTAAAAAATTCTGACAGTTTATTATGGTGTCACAGGTCTACAAAAAAACATGTGGATATTTTTGCGGGATTATGTAATATATAACACACAATTTAAGAACAAAGTCATTAGAGTATCAGATTGATTTTTGTTTTGAAGTTATTATAAACAAATTGTTGTTGTTGTTGTTGTTTGTGTTGTGTTGTATTGTATTGTATTGTATATTGTGTATCTGTGTTGGGTAATATGTGTATGTAAGGAAGTGGGAATTCTATGTCCAGTTGTAGGATAGGTAATAGATACAGGCTAGATAGAATTTTATTATATTCGTATTGGTACGTATCCAAAATAATATTTAACATTTAATGTTAACTCTCCTTAATGCTTTCAACTAACTGAGAGCATTAATACATGTATTTTATTTTTATTCTTAATAATTTGGTAGAATACTGAAGTTGTTAACAACATTTTTTTTTAGTTAATCAAACAGTAAAATACTCATACATACCCCTACTCATCTATTTCATTGAAATATGAAAACAGCAATAAAAAAATAAAAAAATCGTAACTAAAGTGTTCGTAGTTCCATAATCTTGGCTTTCAGTTTAACCTACAACCACTTTCTTAACAAGAGCAACAAAATCACTGTTGACTACTGACTCATACTTACAGATCGGATAATCGGATGCATATTTACCTAAAGTTGATGTGTTGGCTAGTAAGGAATGCATTTTTGTATCGATCGTAAAAATCTCGCGATTCCGGAATTGATAAATTTACTACTTTTAGACTATAGAATCGAATGCTAGCTATGTAGGTGTAAAGTTAAATAATACCACATATTTAAAAAGTCGTTTCCATACCATGTATTCGATTAGTTGTGCATTCTTGATTTTTTTTTTTTTTTTTTTTGTGTATGGCATCTCGGAGGTATAACCACTGGGGGTTCCTGCTCCTTAACCGGGCTTTCCTGTGGTGCCGCAAGCTCCTAAACGAAGTTTACGCCTCCAGCCAGGGGAGTTTTTAACTATAATCTACTTAAACTAGACGACTGCTCGCTAAGGGCACCCCAGGTGGGGCTCGAACCTCGGCTTAGGGCAGTGTCGGAGGGAGGGTGGCAAGGGACCGTCGGTGGCTGGATAACATCAGGGTTCTGATTATTAATATGGGGAGTTTGGATTACAGGCTCAGCTAAACCACATGCTGGCACATCGTTAAGCGGCATCAAGGGACGGGGAGGGCTATTATTATTGACGATAATAATAGTAGGTCGGGGTTCTTGAATTTTCTGGTATCCCGGGATTTATATCGAGAAAAAAAAAATAAGTCGCTTCCATAATTATTAATTATTTAATTAATATGCATCCAACTATCCGATCACTAATTAGAGATCGGATAGTCGGATGCATATTTACATAAAGTAAATTTTTGGCTATGAAATTATGGAAGTGACTTAAATATTATATTTATCATTACATACATAAAATTACCCCATCCCGATTGAAGTAAATACACAAATTTTCTTTCAGTAATGTTACAAATCACCCAATTCGTATGGATGGCGACCGTGACAGGAGCATTAGGAGTTCTTCGAGCTTGGCTCCACGTGGCCAGTCCCTTGCTGATCTCAAACCACGTGCCTAACGAGGACTTCACTGGAGCATACGCACTGTGCATGCTAGCTACTGGCACTGTAAACGTAACTTTTTCTCCGCTTATAGGTAAGATATTTTCTTCTCTGATTAGCGCAATTTTTCTTTTTCATAATGCACCGAACAATGACAAAACAAGCGTGTCACTATTTATTTGCACTATGACACCAATGACGTATAGAAACTGACGGTTTAAAAGGCGTTCCGTGACAGAATTTATGCTCAACACAATTTCGGCGCCACGAGTATGTGCATGCTACACACTGTGCCAGGAAATTGATCGGATTGATTAAGAGCGCTGTCTCGGGTCCACCAGCCCACTCCTTTAAAAAAATATTATCTCGTGACTGAGAAGGAATTATGAAAAACGGCTCAATCAGCTGCCTCGGTAAATGTGTCTAGAATTTTCTAATATCTTGTTTATAGTTTCATATTGAGACACGAATCAACAAAATTCGATCTAAAGAAAAACGGCCACATTCCTCTAAATCGTATTTTATTGCTTCGTGTCTCAATATGAAACTTTATACAAGGTATTTTTATTACATTTTACTATGGGTTTGCTCTTGACTTTGGTCTAGGTCTGGGTGACAGAGACAAAGTCTACGATGGAGTGAGCTTACCTAGAAAATTCTAGACACACTTACCGATGCAGCTGATTGAGCCGTTTTTCATAATTCCTTCTCAGTCACGAGATAATATTTTTTTAAAGTAGTGGCGCAAATGCAATAAAAAAATTAAACATCGTTATTTGAGAGCAGTTAATTGACACTTACATATGTCGTTAATGAGTTACCAGGGAAGCCACATGCGCAGAAGGAATAATTGCCAAACTTCCTTCTGTATTAAAGATTTTATAGTATTTGAAAGAGACACGTTTGATGATTTTTGTGATACGATGATTCTTTTATTATTACGTGATTTGTGGTGCCAGCAAGTGAACCTTAGAGTTAGTAATGTTTCTTTTTTGCAATCACAAATTGAGTCAGCTTTAAAGCAATAGCGTTTGTTTAAAGATGGCACGGTTGGCGGAGCGGTTATGCGATTGACTGCTGCGCTGCGTGTCGCGGGTTCGATTCCCGCACGGAACAAATATTTGAATGACCTACAAGTAGTTGTTCCGGGTCTGGCTGTTTGTGTATGTGAGTTTCAATGTTTTTAAACGCACACACAAAACAGAAGAAATTCATAGTGTGGGGCAAAGTTAAAAAAAATAAAAATAAATAACCGCCTTAATTTTTTCGGGAACACTATTTAATCGGAGCGCAAAACTATCGATTTTAATTTGATTTCGATAGTCTTGTATGAACGAAGATTAATAACGAGAACGGTGCTCAAAGCAAAGTTTCCCAGAATTCATTAGGCTAAGCAAAGGACCCCGGTTATCGAGTTAATGACTGCTTGTTAGTCGCTCGCTACTGTTTTACGTGCAGTTTCTAGGAAAAAGCTTCCTTGTATAGGAAAACGTTGTTCAAAGAAACGTTTTTCGGAAATGCAGTGCTATTTCTGTAAAAAACTCCCTCTGTGAGTTGTTCTTCGATCAAAAATATTATAGGTCGATGTCACATGTCTTCTAATTTTTGGTTCTAGGATATGACGGTTTCCTCACGATGTTTTTCTTCACCGTTTTGAAAGCAGTGGTGATAAAATTAAATACACAAAGTAAAGTGCCTGCCTGGGTTTGAACTGACGACCACTCGAAAGTCGGGGCCGATACCACATCTCACACACCATAGTAAATAGTTTTTTTTTTTTTACTATGGGTTTGCTCTTGACTCTAGTCTAGGTCTGGGTGACAGAGACAAAGTCTACGATGGAGTGAGCTTACCCAGAAGAAGCTTGTTCACTCTCACTTTGAATAGATTAGGGTTGTATGCATTCGGAAACACAGACGCAGGCAGAGAGTTCCATTCCTTTGCTGTGCGCATTATAAAAGACGTTTGTAAACGCTTAGTGCGAGTTGGTGGAATATCAACTAGGTAGGGGTGGTAACTTGCAGTGCGTCTAGATGTCCGATGGTAGAAGGGGGCCGGTGGAATGAGGTCGTGGAGTTCATGGGCACACTCGCCGAAGTACAATGTGTAGAAGACCGACAAGCAGGCTACCTTGCGGCGATAAGCCAAGCTGTCAAGCTTGGCATCCACCAGTTTGACGTCGCCAATGAGCCTCTTAGCTCTGCGTTCCACCGAGTCAAGCGCAGCAAGTTGGTACTGGTTTGTGTTAGACAAAGCAATGTAATTCTACCAGAACCAAACTGTTCTGTCGCGAGTGTGCACGCCATCTTTGTTTTCATTCAGCGATATAGTCTAACTAAAAACAGTCATAACTCAGATCAAAAGGCCAAGTCCCGTAATTAAAAACGCAATCTCGTCTCTGAAACGGTCTATGTTAACTTTTCAACATTTTTGATCAAATAGTAGTATTTTTCACATCTTAAGACTGAAATTAGAATGCGAACCTTCTTACGAATAAAATAAAAATAAAATACGGGAATCGTCCCTCTGCTCACAGCACAAAGTAATAATTATCAGTTAAAGTGAAAGTTCGCGAGCACATTCGTAAGAAGCTGGCAGTATCATCACAACGTTAATGTTTTCCCATTGTTTGTCTTATTTGTTTTAGTATATTCGTGTATTTATGTATGTTTATTTGTGCTTGCATTTATATAGAAATTGGAAATTTGGTATAAATATATATTATATTTATAGTTTGTGAGTTATTCCAAGATATTTCGTAATTGCACCTACCACTGTTTGTCTCTGCATCACCCAAAGGTTGACTGGTCGAAAATGCCTATGGCATTAAGTCCGCCTCTGTACATTTCTGTGCTTGAAGTATTAAATAAATAAATATCCATGCGGACACTAATTAATGTGACCCCTGAAGGCAGAGACTGACTTGTAACGTTTGTTTTTACTGAAATTTTGTAACGCGTTATTGAGCTCCGTACTCACATTCGGTATTAACTCGATATTCTTACTCGAAAACAAGTAAAAATCATTTTTTTTTTTTGTATGGACCGCAAAACTCACAACTCGAAGGCTGGCATCGACCCGACTCGATGGATTTAAATAAATGTAATTTCGTAAGGTAGTATTAATAACAACAATAATGCACTCATATTTTCTGAAAGGTGTGCAAAATAAGTTTTAATCAGTAACAATAATAAAAAAAATAGATAGGATAATCCTTTTATGACCCATCAATATACAAATTATCACTGAAATTTTAGATAATTTTCTAGTTGATAAGGCGTAGGGAAAAAGGCAATATCATCAATATTACTAACGAAAACTTGTTACAATCACGTGTAATTTTGTTGTTAACACCGAAATAAAAAAGACGTGTGGCACTCGGGGACTGCCGCGGTAAAGCTATTGCATAGCATTTTGTATCAACTTATGCAATTATAATTATTTATTTATTTTATTTATGCAGTATTTCTTTTTCTTTGATATTAATTCAAGTTACACTTTTTGAGCGTGGTGACCGATAAGAAAGTAAAGTCAATCCATAATCGGCCCAGAACTTTGGAGAACCGTTTAAAAGTGGTTTTTATAAGCTATGAAGAACGTTAATGTTTAATGTTAATTCTAGCTAGGAGAATCATAAACACGAGTAAAATTATTGATTTATAAATAAATTGCTCACATACCTCAACAACCTTTCAAAAACTTTTGAATTACGATGCCTGCCATCTAGTGGATAAAACCGACAACAAAACACAACTGAGACCACCAACAGAGCAACGCTTGTCTCGATTACGAATGACAAGCCACGCCAATGTCACCTCTATTTAGTTAGTTCTACCTGCGATTACTAGATGGCGTTGCGTTGCGCGGTAAATCCACCACAGAGTTTCGTAGAGTCGTACAATACGTCTAATCGCACGCACACAACGCCGTGTCGAAGACTGCCGAACTGAAACGACGTTAGACGATGCACGGCCTTCAAGCCACACCTCCATGCCCGTCGGAGTGGGGAGCGTGAGGTTTTTTCATTACGGAATTTCTGGATTCGGTCCCCGCGCTCAAGGCCCGCGATAGAAGCTATGCAATAGCTTAAAAAATGGGTCGAATGTTCGAATTCATAATTGTTATAACCAACCAAAGCATCGATATATAATTTTTATATTTAAGTTTAATAAAAACGTGTTATACATTATACCTTCCGGAATAAGTTCTCTAAATTATGGTGAAAACCGCACCAAAATCCATGGCATAGTTAAGAAGAACTACGTGACCACACAAGCAGACACGAATAGAATATTTTAAATAAAGAAAGAAAGAAAAAGAAAAGTATTTTATTGGGACACGCACAGGAAATACATCATCATCATCATCATCATCATCATTTCAGCCAAAAGACGTCCACTGCTGGACATAGGCCTCCCCCAAGCACCGCCACCTCGTCCGGTTTTGTGCTTCCCGCATCCAGCGGATTCCTGCGGCTTTCATAAGGTCATCGGTCAACCTTGTGGGAGGCCTTCCAACGCTACGTCTTCCGGTACGCGGTCGCCACTCCAGAACCTTTCGGCCCTAACGGTCATCTGTTCAGCGCGAACTGTTCTGTTCGACAGGAAATAAATAGGAAAAAAATAAATGGGGCAAAATTGACAGTATCAATTTGTTCGAATAAAAAAATAAAGACCTGTGCGATGCCAAAAAGGTTCCTATCTCAGCATAATGCTGCGATATTTAAATAAAACATACCGCAGCGCTGGTATATTATTCTTATAAGGTATTTTGGTATTCTAAAATGAAGATAGTTTATGCATATTATATCAAAGCAGAGTTTTTTATCAACAGGAGATACTGGAACTGAAACACTGAACATCCTGGTGATTAGACGACCTAAAGTCTGATTTGCTATAACACTCTACCTAACAGAAGTAATGTGCCAGATCATTTTGAAGATTTATTTCAGCATACTTTATTGTTTTTTTTTTCTTTTCAGGCTTGCTGAAAGACGTGTATCAAGACTACGTGCCAGCATTTTATGCTTTAACTTTATGCTGTACACCTTGCCTCTTATTTTGGCCTATAGAATACTTGATTAAAACGAAGTGAACACTATATCTAACATGAAATAGTTTATGAAAATCTTTATTTTCTGTTGCTTTATCAAGATAGCCGTGATAACATTGATTGTATTTTTAAATGCTTAGTTATTTCTATTTGTACATATTTATACTTTGTTCAGCAATAAATGCATCTTTATTGTAATTTTATTACTCTTCTTTATTTATTTTTTCCTCTGCCTTCGGGAATGAATGATGTTACTTTATTTATTTAACTAGCTTTTGCCCGCGGCTTCGCCCGCGTTGATGTCGGTTATCGCGTAAAAAAGGGGCCTATGTCCTTCTCCATATCCCAGGCTATATGTCTGCCAAATTTCATGACGATCGGTTCAGCGGTTAAGGCTTGAAAACGTAACATACAGACAGACAGACAGACCGACAGACAGACAGAGTTACTTTCACATTTATAATATTAGTATGGATGTCTACTTACTAAACACAACTAAGGGCCAAAACACAAACACGATACGACGTCGTGTCACGATGCGATGTCGTGTCGTGGAAATATACGACGTCGCATCGTAAAAATTCACGACACGACGTCGCATCCTAGTACGATGCACGGCACATCGTCGGGTCGTGAAAACTGACGATGCAGTCCTGTACCGGTGCCGTATTTGATGTTCAATAGTCAAAGATGACGCACGACATTGATGTAAATCAAGTTATATCCCTAGTGGAAGAGCACCCGTGCTATGGTCGTGCGTCATCTTCGACTCTATTAAACATCAAAATGCGGCACCGGCAGTCATATAGTGATTGCAGTTTGTTTTTGATAGCGTTTTAGCTGATAGGATAAATCGCTGAACAATCTCTTGACAAAATTCTATATTGGTCTGACGACATCAATGGATGAAAAAATAATTACTTAATGATTGCTGATGAATTAAATACTCATACACCATAACCATTTCTACCTCAATGCAATGTATCTAGTGTTAAGAAATTTAAGTGAATAGATCATTCATTCATTCATTCATTCATGACCCACATCCTTAAATTAAGTGGACTACTTACTTCCTCCATCATTCCATTAACGCAGATCTTACGAAAACTGTCTCCAGGTAAAATATTATCAGGTACTTTTTCAGTGTTACCTCAGTATTACGTGGGGCCCTCTGAAGAGCCGTCATTATTAACCCTTAACGTGCGGGGTGCTTTAGAAAAACCTCCGGCCAACCTTCGGCATCAATCTTTCTGACGCTTTCTTATTACCCTTTTTGTGGCTAATCGGTTTCAAACGTGTGAGGTTTTTCTAAATATGAAAGGTTGATTTCGTGGTCTATTTTTCGGAATGTATTCATGAGTTTGGTTTTAAAAGGTTTTCTGATGTGGGAGTTATATAGAAATATTACTTTTATACTCATATGCTAAAGAGAGATAGCGAATTTTGTGAGTTTGTGTATATGTGGAGAGTAATCTATCTAGGAACCACGGCTCCTATTTGAAAAATCTTTCACCAGTTGTAAGGTACATTATTCCAGATGGAAATAGGCTATATCTATATAAGGTGTATCTATTCATACACGACATATTTTAAGAGGACCATCTATAAGTGGTATAAAAGCCATAGCAGCGATTTTTTTTTATCGAAGTTTTTTATATTTTTACATAATTATTGTAATTTTAAAATTGCTTGAGACATTTTGCAAAGAAGTTGCATTTTCCAAAATATTATTTATGCTATGAATGACCCGCCCGGACGCGGCGACGGTGGCGACACGAGCGTGTTGAATTTTGATAATTAATTATCATATCAAGTAATTTTAAATAATTTAATTTTTTAATTATATTTTTTGTTTAAAAAAAATTGTTTCCATGACTTCTTTTCTTTTCTTCTTTTTTTTTCTTCTCCTTTCTTTGCTTCTTTCTTTTGCTTAAAATATTTCGTGTTTGAATAGATACACCGCATTGCCGCATTGCCGAATTGCCGCATGTTTGTATACAGGGTGAATTTTCGAGACTGGGCAGTAAGGGCAGGAACTGTTGAACTTACTGAAAAACACTCTTACGAGACTATCCTCAACTTTTTGATACTGTTGGATCTGCATTTACAGATTTTTTTTGTTTATTTTCGGTTAGTCTGTACATCATAAAAAGTTTTGTGAAAACTGCCTATTTTCATGTTGACTGTAGATTGTTTTCAAAATTTGTGAAAGAAGATCTAAATCCCTCAAAAACTTAAGAACAGTCTCTTAGGACTGTTCTCTTGTAGCGACAGCGATTAAGGTAGCTGTCCTTAAGAGAACATACTACGGACCACTAGCGCTACCCTTTAAAAAAAATATTATCTCGTAACTGAGAAGGAATTATGAAAAACGGCTCAACACCGACCTCGGTAAGTGTGTCTAGAATGTTCTAATCCATACTCATATTATAAATGTGAAAGTAACTCTGTCTGTCTGTCTGTCTATCTGTCTGTCTGTCTGTATGTTACGTTTTCACACCTAAACCGCTGAACCGATCGTCATGAAATTTGGCAGAGATATGCCTGGGATATGGAGAAGGACATAGGCTACTTTTTTACGCGATAACCGACATCTACGCGGGCGGAGCCGCGGGCAAAAGCTAGTACCTTTTATAAAGTTTCATATTGAGTTACGAAGCAACAAAATTCATTCTAAAGAAAAACGGCCACATTCTTCTAAATCGTATAGTAGGTAGTTTAGGCGTGAAAACGTAACATACAGCAAGAGTTACTTTCACATTTATAGTATAACCCTAATACAAATAAACACGGAATAAAGTAATGCTAGGTATAAACGTCAAAAAATTTATGGTTATATCGAAGTTATTCCCAGGATAACTTTATTCCGTGTTTATTTGTAAGGCCCTTAAAGTATGGATAACTAGTGTGGAAGATACATTATTAAGATAGATAGCTCTCAAAAATTTGGGTCTAAAATTTTTTTTTATTTGGTGTCCGTATTTAAACATTATATGACTGTGGCGGTCCGTTATATAGACAAAAACTAGAAACAAAGATTTAAAACTAAAGTACTCTGAAAGTAGACAAAAATAACACATTAAGTAATTAATAATAGATTTGATATTTCATGTTAGTTATGCCTAAATGTAAAAAAAAATTGCCACCGAAGTCAACCAAATAATGAGTGTCCTGAGAATAACCCAATAATTTAAAAAAATCGTTGTATACTTTGAACTTATTTGTCTGATGTCGTGAGTAAAAGATATTTTTAGATTAAGTTTTCTGTTCGGCGGCGCGATGGTCCGGATGCAGGCCGCGGTCCGCCATTTGCTGCCCCTGATCTAGTTAAAGCATAAATGCTCCTACAAACAGACGCGACACAAAAGCACCGTTCATCGCGCGACACGCGGTACTTTTGTGTCGTGTCGCGTATCACGCCTGTTATAGGAGCCTTAAACCTATGGTAATCAAAATAAATCCACTGCATCACCATCCACGTCTTGCATAAAACAACCCAGTGCCCTCCGCACAAGCTTGACTCCTAAGCGGATTATCGGCACATCTTGAAATGCATAACGGAATCAGCTAAAAGGGAACCAGCAAAATTTATTCATAGGTTCTCGACAACTTAGTTTGCTCCCATCAGATTGGAGTCAGTATGCACTCAGCTTTTATTTCATTATCCCGTTTTATCGGGAAATTGTTGCGTTGCAGTTTTGCATAAACATTTTTAAACTTTTTTTTAATTTATTTCCTTCATAGGTTTTGCTCGTTTGGATGGTGCAATAGAATATGCAAATGCAAAATGTTGCATATTAATCTGCGATGGCAGGAGGATATTGAATGTTTCACTTTGTGATTTCAATAAATTTTTGATGGGTTATGCAGATCATGCTGTACTGTTATGGCATAACCAGCGATTTTTTTATCTTCTATACATATATACAACTAGCTTTTGCTCGCGGCTCCGCCCGCGTAGATGTCGGTTATCGCGTAAAAAAGTAGCCTATGTCCATCTCCATATCCCAGGCTATAGCTCTGCCAAATTTCATGACGATCGGTTCAGCGGTTTAGGCGTGAAAACGTAACATACAGACAGACAGACAGACAGAGTTACTTTCACATTTATAATATTAGTATGGATAAAATCGAAGTTTCTGTTTGCTATGTCTAGAGATCGGATATTCGGATGCATATTCACCTAAAGTTGAGATGTTTGCTATTATGGAAAGCGCTTTTGTATCGAATAAATCCCGCGGTTCCGGTGTTTTATTTTAATTTTAACTAACACGCACCACCACTACTCTCACACCCTACATACACATATTTGCATAGGGGGTTAAAATAATTTTAAATAAATATGCATCTGAATAGTTATGTAATCCAAGAATCACAGGTATTTTTTTTTTTATAAATAATATTTTAGAAGTCGCTTCCATACTCCCCCGATTAGTTATGCATTGCCGGTATTCCTGGCATCACGGGATATTTTCTTACAAAAAAAAAAAAAAATCTAAAAAGCTGCTTCCATACTTTCATAGCTAATAATTAACTTTAGGTAAATATGCATCCGATTATCCGATCTCTATATGTCAAAATAACAGATTTTTACGGTTCCGTAGTCAACAAGGAACTTATAGTTTCGCCATGTCCGTCTGTCTGTCTGTCCGCGGCTTGGCTCAGAGACCCTTACTACTAGAAACCTGTAATTTGGAATGGGTATACATATTAAACACGCCGATTGTTTATTTTACCACAAAGTGGTAAAATAAAATCTTGATATATATTGAATTATCTATATTTTCTTGTGGAATGCAAATAAATGAATATGAATATGAGTAAAATTTTTTAAGGGTCCCGTACACGTAAAGTGGGGATGACATTTTTTCCCCATGGCGTTTATCGCTGGATAAGCCGTTCAAAAATATTGCGGGTTTGTGAACACCATTTTTCGATTCAGGGATCCGTTCTATGTCCTATGTTAGAGGGTTTGGTTTCCGCACTTAGTCCTTAAGATGGACCATTGTGCGTGGGCAGGGATCCGTTTGCGTAATATTAAGCTTTGAAGTGCAAATTTTTGTTAGAGTCAAGTGTATCCTGTCAGCTAAATGGTTGTACTTGAATATGTGAAAAAATTCACAGCAGTAGTATATCATCATCATTTCAGCCGAAAGACGTCCACTGCTGGACATAAGCCTCCCCCAATTGGGGGGGTATGCCATAATCGCCACGCTTGGCAGGCGGGTTGGCGATCGCAGTATGGTGTTAAAAATGCATAGAGAACGCTGCTGCCCATTCTCTAGTAAGTCCCTTAATCGTCTTTTACGAACACCCACGGGAAGAAATAGGGTGATGCTATTCTTTACGTCCGGCACCACACGGCAGTATATATAACGAAGTTAAAAAGAATACTATCACAACTAAGACTAGAAGATAGAAACATACATTTACAATTGAAAAACATGTTTTCACATACATTCCGTATGGAAGAACATGTTTCTTAAATACAATGTTAAGTTGTTCTTGGGATACATTCATACCAACTACGGAACCCTTCACTGAAAAAAAATAAAGTAGTTTCCACAATCAAGATTTGGTTTAGATTGACTAAGTAACTTGTTTGCATCTGAGCCTATCAAGCACAATGATCACAGCTACTACTTTTATTTGATTGAGATTTGAAGCGGGATCTTGATTGGAGTTATCACAAAACCTATTTGCAGCAATCAAGTCAAAACATAGTTGCTCCAACCAAGATTATTTGATTAAAGTTTCAATAATCTTTATTAAAGTAATCAAAATGCTTGACTGACACAACTAACTGACTTTGTTACAGTTAATTTTTTTTTAACTTGTCTCTTTTTTAACTCTTCCACAATGATGTCATGTTACGGGTAATCGAGAAACTTGTTTGAGCGTTCAATCATTTGAACTAGTATTGCTGATCATGTAGTGATGATCAACTTAACTAAGATTTTGATTAATCTAAAAAAGATATCGTCAATCAAGCTAAAAATTCACTTGATTGGAGTGCATTTTTTTCAGTGTCCATTGTACGTGGTCCGACACTTGGCCGATTTTTACAAAATGCATATTTTTATATGCATTTTATACCTACCGAACCGTTAGTGATTGAATAATTATGTTTATAAACTGAAACACGTAACCTGATTAAAGTTCTGTTTATTTAGTTTTATCCTCCTGTGCCAACCTTACCAAAATAGGTATACATTTTACTACTATCTCTATTTTATCTTTACTTATGTTGCAAAACCGTAAGTAAATTAAAATGCCACGTTTTTTGACATAAGAACTTCACCTCAAGGTTAGCCGTCCAATCTTATCACTGTGTAAACCAGCAAATGAATATAAAATCTATTAACTGATGGGCTCTCTTAATTGCATTATCCACTTTCGACTTCTAAGCACATTGGCAGTGCATTAAGCTGATATTCAGGATAATGTCACCAGTGAGCCTAGCGATAGTTAACGTGATTACCGCTTAAGCTGCTCCGGTACATTCCGGAACCGAAAAGTTCCTAATTCCGTACCAAACGAGATTATGAATGTACTTTGAGGACAGGTAACTGAGAAATTTATTTTTATTTTATTTATTAGGGAAAACAAACAGTGACACAATACATTTTGTAGGAAGAAATACAAAAAGATACGGACAAACCATGCTTTTAAAACTAAAACTTTAATTGAAGAAAACATTTTTTTGTGCTAAATAGAAAAACAAGTAAATTTAGCCAACAAAGCAAAACTAAAAAAAAAATTGGTTGTCTGTAAAGTTGGTTTACGGACGATAGTTTAACGTGACAACGTCATAACAAAACATTGATCATTGAGCGTAACGGGACAATTAGTCATCCTTTTTCGTGCATGCAGCCGGCGTTCATCGATTTATTAGACGTTGTCACGTCAAAATTTGTTTTCTGTAAAGTTGGTTTACGGACGATAGTTTAACGTGACAACGTCATAACAAAACATTGATGCGGCGCAAGCGTACAATGAGCGTAACGGAACAATGAGCGTAACGGGGCAATGAGCGTAACGGGACATATTCATGCATGCACTTAAAAAAATAATGCAAATGTTAATTAAAATGACTAGTGACTAAGTGTTTTGACTACAATATTTTTGAATCTACCAGCAGAAAGAGCAAACATATCGATATGATGGAATTGCTTGTTGTAATTATTATTGAGTCGACGCAGAGGTGCATACCTGCGTAACTGCGACAAGAGGTAACAGCAAGTAGCGACCGTGCGCGCATCCCGCGGTATACTGTTATTCTACTATACCCAAAGTCTCTAATTCAGATAATTTATGTAAACAAAGTAATGTCAGAAAATGTGGTGCAAAACATTTTATCATATTTTTTGTAAATAGTCATCGCAAAAATTAAAGTGAATTAATTATAAGAACTATGCAAACAAAATACCGTTGCCAAACAATGTATTGTGTAGTATGTCGGAGACACAGCATATGATCGTCATAATCAGCCCTTTTAAGTCCAGTGCTAGACGTAGGCCTCCCAAAATCGATTTCCACTCAAAACAGGTTACAGCCGTTTTCATCCAAAATGTGGCTATATGCTACTTACAATATGAATCTAAGAATGAGAGTTGTAATATTAGTGTTGTTGAAGATGTAAAACATTTGAAAATGTTTGGATCTCCTGCATTGTTACCAGTATCATAAAATATTTTATACCAGAAAATCTCCTTTTTTTAATAACTTTGTTTAAAACCGGAAAATAAAAATAATTACTGTATGATTATTTTTTAATTATTATTTCTTAAAATCAAAAATTAAACCTCTTTTTTCGCCATTTTATGTGAATTACCATTACGAAGATATTTTTTTGTTATGTTATCCTTTTTGTTGACATTAATTACACTAGTTTACAAATTAAAATAAAAGTCATGTCCTTTCAATGAATTCCATATCGATGTATTTGGTAGTAATAACTAAACGCAAACATATATTTTTTTTATTTCTATCACGTCTATAAATTAAGTTCTTATATATTTTCAAACTACTCATAAGTTGGTTTCGATTTTATTTTAAAATTTTGATGCTGTGCAGTGTTCAGTTAAATAAATACTTGTTTTAAAAATGTCAAAAAGGTGTGTAAAGTACATTCTGATCGTTTTTGTTATGTTTGTGGTGAATTTATAATATCTAAAAAAGGATATCCCATAACGGAATCACTTAAAGATTCATATTTCGGTTACTTCAAAATGTCGGTCTGTCACCAGGACAAAACATGGGCTCCTCACGTTTTTTGTGAAAGATGCAGAAAAACTCTAAGCTCTTGGGCTGCTCTCGGACAAGTCAGCGATGAACATGGAGAGCGTTTTCATCAGGATTTGAAATTTTTTGAGCAAAATTATCAAGGATACTGGGACCAGGCCATGTTAGGTGATTATTGCTGGTCTGTTATTAGAGATACAGACACGAGTAAATACAAGAAAAAAGCTAGGACAATTCACTTTTAATTTTTTGTTTGATATTTTTGTAAGCATTATTTTTTGTAAAAAAATATCAAAAATAATAAATATCTTGGAAACATGACGTGTTAGATTTTTTTATAATTTCATTCAAACGTATATTTCAGTTAAACGTTTCATTCAAAGGACAAAAACTTTGTAACTAGTGTTATCTGAATTTCAGACTTTGGGTATACGCAACTTATTTTATTACGGATATCAGGAAAAGGAATGTCGGGTATTTTTTTTTTTCTAAATGGCATCTCGCAGCTCAACCTAGGAAGTTGTTGTCTGCTTAACCGGACTTTTCTGTAGGTTTTCAATACATTAAGGTCTCCAGCTAGGGCAAAAAAACTTATTAACTAAACGACAACACGCTAAGGCTGTGGGGTACGGACCTCGGCTTTGGGCGTCGCTGTGGGAGGACAGCAAGGGACGGGCTGGATCAGATTATGTCGGGTAAGTCGATAAGTGAGCTGTATTTAATGGCCTGCGTGACGTAAATCGCAGTGAGAACTTTTTTCATTGTAGTCATTAAACAAAAGATTAATCGCATTACTAAATAGAGATGATGACTAAAAAAATATTTTTTGTCCGTCATGTAGATTATTAAAAAATACTGGACACGTATTTTTTTCTTTTTTTACGTAATCAAAACATTACGGCGATACATTGAGTTCAAATGTGGCATGACGTCACTTCTCATTAGATTTTATACTGAGCTGTGACGTAACGAGCCCCGACTCCTCAAGTTTAATGTGTTTTATCTAAGTCATTTTTTATTAATATGATAAAGCAAAAAATACGTGTATAATATTTTTTTATTATCTGATTGTCGGACTGAACAGTTTTTCTTTTTTTTACCCAGACATCATCCCTATTGATCCCGCTCATTTGGATCCCGCGGGATCAGTTTACTAAATTATTATTTATATGTCATTCTTTAGTAGATTGGTCCGGCTGTTAAAATTTAAAAAAAAAATGTCTTCGTATTTCATGTTTGAGTAACATGGTCATATTGACGAATGGGCTTCCGACATTGGTAGAGGAACCGATGCACGCTTACAAACGAATACCGTTAAATATTTATTTATCTATTTTATTTTTAGGAAAACTTACAGCTAAACAACTAAACTTACACACACAGTTTAACTTAACTTACAGTCAGTAATAGTTTATGCAAATTAATTACAAGTTTCCATACGTTAGTAGTAAACACAAAATCTGCAGACACTGTATGGTTCTTTGCTTGTAAAATACAAACGAAACATTGATATGAGCTTATTTCGAAATACCTCTTTTAGATCATTTTAATTTTTTCATTATCATGTTATTCGAAAAAAAAAGAAGCATATTTAAGTCAATATTTTACATATTTACTTTGGAAAAAGTGCCTACATATGTCGAAGTTATTTTTACATGGGTTTCTACGGAATATTTTCCATGACTAAAGTCATAAAGTACGAGTATAATGTTGCTTCATGGTGACCTATACATAATTCCTTATGTAGCTGTTCTGCCTAAAACCGTTTTTTGTTTCTACTTAAAAATTTACCAAAACTGACAGTGGTGCCGATTCCCTTGTTCACAAACTAAACTAAATTTAAGTTCAGTGCATCTTTTTCTTTCTATTTCATTAAGAAAAGGACAGAAGATAAATTTTAGTAAATTAATCAGCGTTTGTCGTAAATTGACGTAATTTTAGTTGGCAAGTTTTTAATCACGTCTAAACTTGTATGGAGTAGTGACAGGCGCTGATTAATTTGACAGGACTTTCTTAATGAAATAGAAAGAAAAAGATGCACCGAACTTAAATTTAGTTTAGTTTGTAACAAGGGAATCGGCATTCAGTTTAGGTAAAGAAAGATATGAGATCCGAATGTTGGTCAAGCGGAGGATTATTGATGATCATACATATAAATAAATATGGAAGTGTCTGTTTGTAATGTCAAAATAACAGCTTTTTACTAAATGCAAGTGAAAGTAGTTTTAACAACAAAAAAAAGTTTTATTTTTTTATTTTTGTCTGTCTGTTTGTTCCGGCTAATCTCCGAAACTGCGGGGCCGATTTTCACGTGACTTTCCCTGACAGATAGCTAATGTTATAAGGAGTAAATTAGGCTACTTTTATTTTAGAAAAGGCCACGCGGGTGAAGCCGCGGCCAACAGCTAATCAGAGATAAATTATTATGATTAGAACTAACTAGGTACTTAAAACTTTTCCAAGAATAGCTTTTGAGCGTTAAGTCTCGCGTATCTTTGTGTCGCATCGCGTGTCGCGCCTGTTTGTACGAGCCTTTACCCGTTACTAAAATAACTATAAATATATAAAGTAATGTATATTATAATATGCATTTATGTAGGAAGGTTACACGCTTTCACCGAAACGCACATAAAAATGGAACTTGTGAATTCATAAAATAAATATTTCCGACATCATTTATCTACCGGAAAGAGACAGACAGTTCCTATTTTTGATTACTGACAAATGAAAATTGACGTAGGTTAGGATGAAATATAAACATAATAACATTTTCTGTGAACGGTAGAAAGATTTTAGGAGTGAACGACGAAATAGATGAGAGGAAGTCAAAGGTCAAATTGTATGTGACTGACTTGTTACATTTTCAACCAAAAATTGACAACAATTCAGGGTCAAAATTTTGGGAATGAAATGGTTTTACAGCAGGTTTTTTATGCAGTTCAATCGACCATAAAGCTAAAACCATGGTTCTTCGGTCACAAAATAGTATCGAAAACGATTATATCTATTATCTGTAGGATCCGCTTAGGTTTTTGTTGCATTCCAGTCTTTTTGCACAAAGTTCATGCTCGTGACTCCTCTCTCTGCGAGTGCGGGTTGGATGAGTGCACCTTTTTTTTGGGTGGGAAATTATCAAATAACTTCTCCAGCTGTGGGCGGAGCGAGAGAGCGTGTCAGACTTTTACTGATTAAAACCCACCCGTGTTCCTTCAGTTGCCTGTGTGCCAGGGCCGCGGTATCAATTTCGGACAAACCCGCAACCCTGGCAGGCACCGGTCCTGGTGGACTCCGTCAATGCGTGCTGACATCTCTTTGAGGCGCGCGTGGGACACAACGCGCCGTTGACCCGGGTTTGGTCCTTTACCGGACGGCGAGCTGCCCATAGTTCGCCGTCCGCAAGCCCGCGCCTACGTTGGCTGGGAATCGGCTACCGATTCCCGCCACCCAGGGCGTCTCCTGCGGCGACTAGGGGCGTGAGGGCGCACAGACTGCCGCTCCCTCACGCTTTCCGCTTCCTCCTTCGCGAGCATTACTGCTTCGCAGAAGGAGGGCACCCTGGAACACATATTTTTTTAATGCTCTAACAACACCCCACCTCTAGATCTGTATAGCCGTCTCCCTAAATTAAAAATTCTTTTAACATATCCCTCTTCTAAACTGCTTGTGGCGCTGATGATCTTCATCCGTCACAATAATATAAAATTATGATTTATTTCCTCAAATATTCTGTGTGGATGTAGTATACGTATTTAATGTTTTAACAATTTTAATATTGTACTTAATTTTATCTTTTCGTTTGTTTCAATCCCGTATTAACCTCACTAGATCTACATTAAGTTCAACTGTATCGTCGTAAATATTTTTTTTTAAATAAAATTCACACTTGATTTCCAATTCACTTTAGACATTGGCAGAATAGTCGACATCAGCTTTGCTTACCATAATAAAAAATATAATAGAATAGAAATTATAACGACGGCACGGTTGGCGCAGTGGTTAAGCGATTGACTGCTGCGCTGCGTGTCGCGGGTTCGATTCCCGCACGGAACAAATATTTGTAAGAACTACAAGTAGTTGATCCGGGTCTGGCTGTTTGTGTATGTGAGTTTAAATGTTTGTAAACGCACCCACGATACAGGAGAAATTCCTAGTGTGGGGCAACGTTAAAAAAAAAAAAAAAACTACAGCAGCTCTGAGTATTGTTTTCAGGAAAAAGTAACGGTGAGGATTTCGAACTGTCTTTTTGCGATTGGCGGCAATGTAATTTCACGTAGGGCAGGTCAATAACACGCAGTGTAAGGCCTGTTGTACACGGCACGGTTTCTCTACGGTACGGTGTGTTAATCGAGCAGTAGAAAAATCGAGTGAGCCCTTTATGATCATGCTGATTAGAAATAAAAACGTCTATGCCAAATATTGCCTAAACCTTATATTGACTAGGAAGCACAATGCCTACCTTGCAATATGTCTATAACTGTATATATAGACAGAATAAGGTTTAGTTCAAATACTGATTTGAACTAAACCTTATTCTGACTATGAACCAAAATGTCTACCTTGCAATATGTCTATTATTTTAGGAGAAGAAGGGAGTACCGTTTCTGGTACACGTTTGTGATCACAGTTCAGAGGCCCTAGTGTGAGTTTATTTAAACCATCTCGACTACTTAGAAATTATTGCATTTTAGGCATTTTGTTTGCTAAACATTTTGATCTCTAGGCGAGTTATAGCTTAGGCAATTTGCTGTGTAGACATTAACTTTAGGCATTTTGCTTCGTAGACGAATTGAAAGTTAGATACTCTGATCATTATACTGAGTGAGCATATACATGCTCACTCAGTATAATGATCAGAGTACGGCGCCGTGCCGTAGTGCCACTGTGTCTATCAAAAAGCTTCTATAATGATCCATACAACATTGACGACCGTGCCTACATACGGCGAATTAACCAAAGTTGTTTACGGCAAAACCGTTGTTTTTCACGGCAGGAAAACTGTGTGTGTACAACGACAAAGCCCTTAGGCCATGAAGTATGGCGGTATTGAAAAGCAGATGTTCTCAATAATTAATATCAAGTGAGCATAAAATACATAAATGATACTTTTGTTTTCGTTCAGTTTTGTAAATATATACTAATATTATAAAGAGAGAGAGCGAATTTTGTGAGTTCTGTGTATATATGGAGGGTAATCTCGGGAACCACAGCTCCTATAAAAAAAAATCTTTCACCATTTGGAAGATTCGTTATTCCAGATTGCCACAGGCTACATCTAAATGATTTTAAAAAAAAAACTGCAACCGTGCGAAGCCGGGCGAGTCACAAGTACTTAATAAGATCCATAACGGGAAGTGATTCACAATTTAATTCTAAAGTGCTTTTAAATATTTTATATATTTCAAATAAATTATTTAAATTACAATAATGTTATGACAAGTATTGCCTGCTCCTAGACTAAATTCAATAAAACTATGCTAAAAACTTTAAAATAATTTTTTGAACAATCACATTTTATAATATCTAGTCAATAATGTCTAGACAAAAATAATAAATAACAATAACAAAGGCAATAACATTTTAAAATATTGGTCATTAGAACACAGATATTATAATAGTATCATTTTTATTTTTTGTTTGTTAGTTGATTAGATTAACAGAAAATATGCAATAATACTGCTATTCGAATGCAGTACATTTATTAAAAAATACAAAAAAAATAAGAACGTTGATTTTTTTGTTGAAATTAAAAGTCAAACATTAAATGACATCGTACTGTATAAATATGTCAATATAAGTTTTTAAACTGTCATGGTCACTAACATTATTATTAACATAAGCGGGATATTTACCATGTTTATTCATTGTTCTGAGTTCCCGATATTTCGGCGCTGTTGCAAGCACCATGATCACGGATAAACCGTGAAACGGAAAACGGTTTATCCGTGATCATGGTGCTTAAAATATGTCAATGACTGCCAGAAATACAATAAATTTGTATTCAATGAATTTTCACGCAAACCGCCCTTAATATTTTCTTACATTAATAGAAACTAGAAAACCAAGTACAGCTATGATATCTCAATACCAAAATCTATTATGCACGGGCGTATTTAAAATTAGCTTATTAAAAATAAATGTGACTTGTATGGCTCCTGTAATCTTTAATAAAATACCTGACCAAATAAAAAAATTACCGTTGTAAATATAAAAAAAAACGTTTCACAGAATTACTTTTAGATAAATATTATTATTCAATGCAGGATTTCTTAAATGATAATCTTTTGTAATGTCTCTATTATCCTCTACTTTGTATTACATTTGCATGCTATATTAAAGCAAAATTTTATATAGCATGCAAATAAATAAATGTACCTACATTCTAAAGAAAATAAAGAAGTATTTTATTCTTCTTTAAAAAGGGCGACAATGTTAAAACAAAACATAACATCAACAAAATAATTTTCTAAAAAACACCTCACTTTCTTCCAAAACCTTTTGCTCCCAAACGTCTATTCTACCAAAAATAATCTAGACATGACATTCTAGTACATGTAGTCATAACTTGTGACAGAGCAGAGACCTACTTTGTACTGTGGCGCTTCCCCGGGCTAGCTGTATCGACCCGCGGCCTCGAACATCCAGTATCCGCCGGGACCAGTACTGGTATTGTCAGCTCAATTTGTCTTATAAGTACGATCTCTGATGTCTAAATAGAAGTTAATAGTTGGAATATGGTTTATAGAAGAGTTTTAGTTTAATGTTGATGCAATACAGTTATGGGACAAAGACAGTTTGAGAATGATGTCATAATTTTTCAGTTTGTAGGCCGTTTTTTAGGGTTCCGTAGTCAAAAAGGAACACTTATAGTTTTGCCATGTCCGTCTGTCTGTCCGCAGCTTAACTCAGAGACCCTTAGTTTTAGAAAGCTGTAATTTGGTATGGGAATAAATATTAATTACGCCGACAAAGTGGTAAAATTTTTTTTTTTTTTGGGTACCTCTCGTACAAGTAAAGTGGGGATGATATATTTTTTTCTCGTCTATCCCAAGATGTGGCGTATCATTGGATAGGCCGTTCAAAAATATTACGGGTTTGTGAAAACCATTTTTCGATTCACAGATTCGTTTGCGTAATATTAAGCTTTGAATGCTAATTTTTGTTAGAGTCAAGTGTCCCTCCCCCCCTGCCAGCTAAATGGTTGTACTTGTTTGTGTTTGTTTTGCCAATAACCCTGTTTAAAATATAATTCCTGGTTTCCTTGACCGATGTCAGTAATGTCCAAGATAAACTCCTGCCAGGGTTGCGGGTTTATCCGAAAGGGATACCGTGGCCCTGGCACACAAGCAATTGAAGGAATACGGGTGGGTTTTAGTCAGTAAAAGTCTGACATGCCCTACCGCTCCGGCCAGAGCGGGAGAAGTTGTTTGATAATTACCTGCCCAAAAACAATAATAAAAAAAGGTATGTTTTTTATAAGTTTAGTATAGCAACATGTATTGTGTTGAGACTTCCCAGCATGGCGTCTGATAAAGTGACAAAATTAACAAATAAATAACTTCTTAAAATCATATAATTTATGTAAAGTAATATTCGTCACCACGGGGGTCAGACGTTTGTAATAAATATTAAAGTAAATAGCTAAAATAGTTATGAAAACATTATGTTAATGTTTAAGCTAAAATGCTATGCTAAGTCAAATGGTGCAGGAGAAAAAAAAAATGATTATTTAAAAAATAAACTTAAGGCTGCAGTCTCGTAAAATTCACTCGCCGTGAGTTATTTGCGCAACTTTGTATTTTTTTATTAAACAAATTAACGAAATGACATGAAATATTATTATTGCACAGAAATAAACATAATATAAGTAATAGCTAGTATTTTTTTTTAGTACATTGAGGTGGATTATGTTAGGTAAATTAAGCGTTGAATACAGCTCTTTCTGCCCAACAACATTTCGAGGTATGTTTGTGCTCCTACTTTAGGGTAATTAAGAATTATTTTTCAAAATCTGTTCAGCGCGTAATTAGCTGAACATTCTCGTCTTCAAAATGCGCTGATTAGTTTTTTCTAATTATCTTTCATTTTCTTATTTTGGAGGTCACAAAGTCATCAAAATTTTCTGTTTTTATCTCTTAATAAAAGCAACGGGTCGGTCGGTTCGGTCGGTCTCGGTTTTATATAAAATGAATTGTATGTATATAATAATTAAATTATTTTAATGCCAAGAGTACAAAGAAACAAATACAAAAAAAAAATTGCACCTAAATCTCCGTTTTCTAACAATAATAACAATCTCAAAATACCCAAAAAGATGCTCGGCGCGTGGACTCACCGCACGCGATTCTTACATTGCGCACTATAAGATATTTAGGTCTTTTGAGATTATTATTATTGTCAGAGTAAGGTGATTTTGGTGTTTTTTTATTACATACATACGATGCATTGCTATTACTATCAAATATTACCATAAAATTACTAGCTATTACTTACTTAAATTATATTTATTTCTGTGCAATAATAATATTTCATGTTATATCTTTGATTTGTTAAAAAAAAAAATTACAAAGTTGCGCAAATAACTCACCGCGAGTGAATTTTGCAAGACTGCAGCCTTAAGTAGAACTATGAATATACCAACTTAAATAATAATAATAACCCCACCGCCGTATCTCTACGTTGACGTCGTGGTGGGGCTTGCGCGCTCCGAACTCTAGGTCTGTGCCGGTAAAGTTTACTTTGCCGAAACAGGTCTAGGGCGAGGAGCCAGACCAAGTGAGATACAGAAACCCGCAGGGCAGCATGTGACGAGCTGATGGGCAGTAGCAACCCCACGGACCCTATCTCCCGGGAGAAGTCATGTTCCTCATCTCTGGCTTGCCTTTATTGGCCGGCTGGAGTGAACACTGACAAGGAACTGAGCTCCCACCTCATTCTTGAATTTATTGGCCGACTTGAGTGGAGATTCGTAAGAGCAAACGTGCTCGGAGGAAGGATGTATTCCAGTGAGTGCTGGTAGGGATCTTGACCATCTTCCGGGCTCTGGGATTGTTCTGATAGTCTTGGAATACCTCTCCAGTCCTCAAGCACCTCAGGATATGTTGCTCCCTTATGCTACGACACTGAGTGCTAGCGACCGTTTCCGAGGGCCCATTAATGAGTGTGCAAGTCACCCCCTGTCATTTTATCCGTGTATAATAAAACATTGATCAGGCAGGGGCCATAGTCCTGCGCGGGCTTGCGGACGGCGAGCTATGGGCAGCTCGCCGTCAGGTAAGGACCAGGCCCGGGTCGACGGCGCGTTGTGTTCCACGCGTGCCTCAAAGAGATGTCAGCACGCACTGACGGGGTCCGCTAGGACCGGTGCCTGCCAGGGTTGCGGGTTTGTCCGAAAGGGATACAGTGGCCCTGGCACACAGGCAACTGAAGGAACACGGGTGAGTTTTAGTCAGTAAAAGTTTGACACGCCCTCCCGCTCCGACCAGAGCGGGAGAAGTTATTTGAAAATTACCCAACCAAAAAAAAAAAAAAGAAAAAAAAAGGGGGTCATAGTCCTTCCGTAGTTTTAGGTAACCAGTCCATTTTAACCACCCAAAACCTAAAGTCCAATATTTTTGTTTCCATATCCTGCAATAGTTCTACACCAATCGGGGGTTGTCTTTGGGTGCACTTGAATAGTGCGTAGGTACAGGGATAACGTGCACGTCTTTCTACATTGTTCTCACATGTATAACTTCAACATGAATGATGTAACCCATATTTTGTAACAATATTTTAAAAGAGTGTCCATGGAGTTTCTTGTCCGTTCTTCTCCATAGGAACCTACTACGCTTTGGAATGGGCAACTAGCTTCATCTTTCTGACTGACCGACCCCTTGCTTGACAATTCAAAAGTACCTGTAATTGGTTTATTTGAAATAAATGCTTTGAGTTTGAGTTTGAATGTCAAGTTCACCCATAATTAGTGCCTGGACTAGGTAATCCTGTGTGTCAGGCGATTGGAGGTAACATTAATTGATTAAATAATCACATATCAAATGATTTTTTATTCTTTTTAAACGTTGCCCCACACTAGGAATTTCTCCTGTATTGTGGGTGCGTTTACAAACATTTAAAGTCACATACACAAACAGCCAGACCCGGAACAACTACTTGTAAGTCATACAAATATTTATTTATTTATTTAATACTTTAAGCACAAAAAAAAAATGTATAGAGGCGGACTTAATGCCATAGGCATTTTCTACCAGTCAACCCTTGGGTGATGCAGAGACAAACAGTAGTAGGTGCAATAGCGAAAATTGAGGAATAAATATTAATTTAAATATAAAGATATACATAAACTAAAATATATAAATCTTATTATATATAAATATAAGCACAAATAAATACACATATAAAATATTGGTTCCGTGCGGGAATCGAACCTGCGACACGCAGCGCAGCAGGCAATCGCTTAACCACTGCACCAACCGCCATTGTCGACCACATCTTTTGAAATCGTAGCCAAAGAGGTCCCAATTTCAATGTAAAGAAAAGACAATGCAGAATCTTTGGATGCAAACTTGCACAATAGTCCTTACTAAAGTCTGTTTTTAATTAGCAAAATGAAAGTCAAAATAATACGATTCTTCTTCTTCTTACAGCTTACAGTCACTCGGTAACTAGGTTATTTTTATGTCGAACCCAAATGTCAAAATTAAAAATCAAAATATAGGGGCGTTATGCAGAAAAAAAAAATATACTCAGGTCACACAGTCTTCATTCTTGGGATTTTTACATGTACCCATTAGATTGTATAAAATTCCGGGAATTCAACAGTAATTTTCTGTTTAACTAGAAGAGGTGCTCAATCGAGGCTTACATTTATGTCAAGTAGGTACTTTCTCACTTTGTTTACAACAGAAAATACGCGTAAAACTGTTAAAAGGCACAAAACATGTCGAATTTTAATCATTTATGTCTACAAAAAGCTATATATACTCGGTAATATTTATGTGTTTTATTTGAACAGTTCCTAGCCTACGTCGTTTTACATATTGGAGGGAAATATTTCACCTAGAAAGATAAATGGATTGGGCTCTAGAGTTACGGCCACAAAAACAACGAAATGATGACAAATTAGATGTGATGGCTATGTAGCCTGAAATGTGAGGGGTTTCGAACACTTCGGAATATTATTTACTTCTTTATCTCTGTTTTTATTACCAAGGTAGGTACAAGGTCAGGACTGTAAGTAATACCTACCTACTTGCTCAAATTCGCTGACCTGGTGGGGGCTTGCCTACTTGCTCAAACTCTCTTTCGTTTTTGGGGGTATACGGTAAGCATATTAAGGTAGAGGTGTTGTCGGCATGACATATGCGCGTGGTTGACCGCGGAGAAGGCGCGCGGGGTCGGGGGACCGAACCTGGTATACGACGGACGCCCGCTGCACGCCCTCCACACCACTTAGGCCTCGGTCTCGAAGTCAGCGATTGCGGGGTGGGGGCGACGGCGGTGCGGGGAGCGGGGAGCGGCGCGGCAACGCAGACCCGGTCTCGAAGCCAGTGGGCAGATTGCGCGGCGCTAGAGCTGCGTAGTGTCTTTGTTCGCGAACAAAATGTCTAAACAGCGACGACAAGTAAACAAGTCTTCGTAAGGTTAGATGCACAACACTACATCAATGCAGACGCGGCGGCATCGCTAGACTGGTGCGTATCGCTCGTACGCCGCTCCCCGCGCCGCTACCTTCGAGGCCAGTTCCATATAAATCTTTGCATTGAAGCGCATCGCTCCCCGCGCCGCCGCCGTCGCCGCCGCCCCACGCCCGCTGACTTCGTGTCCGTAGCCTTACAGACGTGCTTCACTACGGGCATTTCTATGTACTATTTTCTATACGTTGTTCATGTTAATTGTGGTATTACACCTACCTATTTAAATACAGTCCACTAGTTCCATTAGGAAGTCCCGATTAAGTCCATTCAGGTATTAATCATGGAACTAAAGCTACCCCTTTAAAGCACTGCCTGCTTGCAGAATTTCTGCTAAGTAGATTGTCTAAGTGTACGGCCTGAGTGAAAAGGCGTGCGGCGGCGGGGCGTTTAGCGTCGCGTGCAATCGGCGAAAGGTTGTTCGCCGCGCCGCACGCCGCCACTCAGGATACTTGCGAGGGATTGTATGTGTTTAACATGAACGCCGCACGCGCCGCCGCCCCGCCGGACGCTCGAGTCGAGCGTGCGCTCAGGTCGTACCCTAAAGTATATTTTTGCAAAGTTAATAATACAAACGAGTCATTAAGGCTCGAGATCTCAAATCTCCCTCCATCTTAAAGAGGCCCGTGTCCCAGTAGTGGGACCATTATATGCTGATTACAAAGGCTCGAGACTATGGTATTCCGTAAGAAATTAACAGTTTATCCATTCTTTTTTTTTTCGCCGCAATTTTAGTAGCTAAACCATACATCATAAGTTATTTTCCTCGTAAAACTACTAAAGTACAAGCAGAAACCAAATTGAGATGTTCCATGTTCCGAAGGCGGGAACACGTGAACCGATGGTAATACAAGTTTGTTCCCAAAGTTATACCAAGTTTATAATAAAATTTCAGTTGTTTCAAGTTATAACGGAATTTATAACTTAATAGACCTTTGATAATATGGGATGTTGTTTCTTTTGGCGACGAAATTTTGCGCATATTTATTACGAAAGCATGTTGGAGGACGACATTTTTTTTATACCCTATGTTTATATGGCTTGTTTTGGATTATAAAACAAACTCTTGAAACTGAACGGATTCGTTAGAGTTTTAGACTGTGATTATTATTATTTTTTGTATTTGTACACTCCTGAAGAGTTATCCTATAACGTGACCAAGGGATTTAATGCTATCTAAAATAACTCCAGACCAATAAGTGTTTTAAAATGACCCCACATTCACACCCGTGATCGTTTACTATAGCAGTCATTAGGAGGTCTATGTTCAGGAGTAACCGTTTACTAGGAGACAGGATGCGGGGTGTTAATGTAATTTTATTGTAATTTTCTATGTGGGGTGTTGGTATCTCTGTGTGGATAGGTGCCTGATCTTCTTACCTACAATACCCCTAAATATAGTGTTCCTCTTTAACAATATTTTATGATGCGAACGCATATTTGAATAACACGAAGGAAAATGCAAACAGAACTGTTTTTAATTTTTAAACAGATAGGTACTATTTGGAACAATCTACATCTGGAGAGATGCATTTCAAACAAGACAGTAAGCTAGATTCTTGGCCAATCTTATACATACGAGCAGAAATATTGCAAAGACCGTCCCCCCAACTTTACCAAGTTGTAAGTATCAAGGCTTTACTGAAAGAATATTATTGCGCAAAGTTGTGATCATGTAAGTTGGTGAAAACTAATTAGTTTCTAAGAATTTCATACACACCCAAATGATATTGAACAGCACCCTAATCGCGTAACATACTATCAAGCACAATCTGAATGATGTTGAAGGATATTGATTAATCCATTGCTTCATAATATGTAAGAAAATAACTTTTTTTCTTACGCTAGGGTATCTCAGAGTTGACCTATGAGGTCGTGACTCTTTAACCGATCTTTCCTGTGGTTGCCTTAAGCTCCTAAATACTTAAAGCCTCCAGCCAGGACGTAAAACTTATAAACTAAACGAATGCGCGCTAAGGGCACCACCTGTGGGGTTAAGGGCACCACCTGTGGGGTTCGAGCCTCGGCTTAGCGCAGAGTAGGAGGGAGGGTGGCAAGGGACCGATGGTGGCTGGATAGAATCAGGGTTATGATTATTGTCTAGGGGATTTAAAGCTACAGGCTCAGCTATGGCGCGGGCTGGCGCTTCGCTTACGAGCAAGGGTCGGGGAGGACTATTTAGTCGGGGATTTCGCGATGGGCTTCGGCGGCGAGGTCGGAATGACGGTCGTGTATTATGTTTGCGAGCTGTGTTTCCCTACCTTCGGTCGTCTGGGTCGGTCAGTGCATGCCGTGGACGGCGGGTCATACTGATGCGAGAGGGGGTGTAATTGGCGGCCTGCACAACTAGAATGTTGCGGTGAGTGGCTGCGGAATCAAAGAAGCGCTTTGAAATGCGCTTCATGAATTGAGCTGTAGTAGGGATTTTGAGTTCTAAATGGAGGTTTTGGTTTCGAACGAAACAGGGGGCTTCCGTGATTTTACGGAGGAAACGGTTTTGGAGGGTCTGCATCTTATGGATGAGATAGGGTTTTGCATGTGCAAAGACTGGACTCGTATAGGTCATGATCGGGCGAATACACGCGGTGTAAATGCGTAATTTGCACCTGAGTGACAATTTGCTTTTTGCATTTAAAACGGAATGGAGCCTATAGAGAGCAAAAGCGGCGCGCGAGCGCACCTTCTTTATATGCTCTGAAAATGAGAGATGATGATCGAGAGTCACACGCTATTTGGCATATTTGGCTCGCTTCTTCCAAGGGATAGGCTTGCCGAACATGGTGATCGGTCGGAAATAAATTGTTTGCTAATCAACGTTAATACCTACCTACCTGACGTCACAAATCCTGCATCGCGCAGAGTTTACCGAGCGACTAGCATATATACAACATCCCGACATCAACCATCGGGTAGTTGCCCACCAGACACGACACCCGTCTGGTCGGAGGATCATCCCTTTTCTATGGAGGATGAGTGACTTTTACACCCTGTTCCTCATACCTCTATAAGGCATTGAATGTTGTTGAACTGTCAAAATGAAAGCCATTGCTACTGTGTGTTATGGAGTTACCCCGCAGGATCAAAACTATAGTCTATACTCCATTTGACATAGACAAATGGATGAATGTTATTTGCATTAGACAAATAACGGCTAAATAACGACAGTTATTGTGTAATATTGTTGAAATTACTGCACTTTAGAGTTATTTTTTTTCATGTAAATGGTAAATAGATTACAGTGATTTGTATTTATCGTGAAATAACGGAGTTTCTTAAACGTTTACATCGAATTAACGAAAGGGTGAGAACAGTTATTTGTCTAATGTTATAATAAATGGAGTATAACTAGCAAAAAACAGAATTCCATTTTATATCTCAGATTCCAGTCAAAATAATATCATGCCTAAACCCATTGACCCAAATCTTCAACAAAACCAGCTTACACACGAAAGAATATCCCTAATCATATACTCGTATAAATGTAGTTTTTCTCACAGTCTTATAGTCCGTGACAAAGATTTCCTTTGTTACTCGCGTTCGGTCCAGTAACCACATAGAAAGTGCTAGGTAAATGGCTATTTTCTGCCAAGTTGAACAAAGCCCCGGGTGCAAAATACTTGTATTCTCGCAATAGTTTGCTCCATCTTGGATTATATCTTGTTTAGCGATGTTGTGTTTTCGATGAATGTTGTTGGAAATGTCGTTGAGATGTTGTTAGTTTTATTTATCTTCCGTTTCGTGAAAAGAGTAATCATAGAGTTTTATATTTTCATTCAAAACCGAGTCTATCTGTTTCAAAATGAGCAAAAGCTATTGAATTTTCATATTGTACGCTTGATCATTCGACAAAAACATGGAAAAAGCCCGAGACTAAAATACAGCAAACCTTTCAAAGAATATACCTTCTTAAAGAACACTCGAAAAAAAGCTACAAAGAAAATCCGCTAATGCAGGGCATTCGAATACCAGGATAGCAGAAAATTAAACAAGTCTCAAGCCTCCTTGATATCACGTCAAAAAGTAAAGTGCTTCTCACGTTTCGCGACAAATCGTTGAGTCGGCATAAATCATCGCTGCTATGTTATGGTAACCGTAGTACATTGAACTGAGTAGCGCGAACAATTTGATGATACAATTTGGATTGTCGCCAATTCTGTTGTTCTATGTGTTTATTTTTGTTTACGAAGGAATAGGGATGATGCCTGGGTAAAAAAATTAAAGAAAAACTGTTTATTCCGTCAATCAGATAATAAAAAAATATTAGACACGTATTTTTTGCTTTATCATATTAATAAAAAAATACTTAGATAAAACACATTAAACTTGGGGAGTGGGGGCTCGTTACGTCACAGCTCAGTATACAATCTAATGAAAAGTGACGTCATGCCACATTTGAACTCAATCTGTCGCCGTAATGTTTTGATTATGTAAAAAAAGAAAGAAAAAACGTGTCCAATATTTTGTAATAATCTACATGACGGACAAAAAATATTTTTTTAGTCATCATCCCTATTGATTGTATCTTGGGGAGTTAGAAACTTCCAGTTTATTGTTTTGCTCACACGATTCTGTTGTAAGCCGACTTTGTAACTTTTTTTTTTGTTTGATCGAGGAAAGAAAGAAAAATATACCAGGGGAAACGGAACAACTTTACTCTTAAGGAGGCTTAGGCTTGATATAACGAAATACTGTCAACAATATTATGTACTAGCCTTATATGTAGTATCTATGCCTTTTGTGTAGCAGAAGACGCGTGTTATCCCGTAGTCCATTACACAGCCGTAGGCAAGTTCTGGATAACGTTATGTTTTAAGATTAGCATTTAATTAACCTATAAAGGCTTTGCCCATATACCGGATGACTTTTTTTACCGTCTCGAAAAAAATTGGGTATACTAGGTGAACGGAGTAGAAGCCTATGGCATAGCAATTTTTTTTTTTTTTTTTTCAGAAATAAAACTAAAATAAAAGATAAAAATATTGAAATTTGGGTGCGTATGATTTAAATTTAAATATTATTTATCGTATTTATTTATTGAATTATGTTTTTTGTTAAATTTCTGTGTTTATTGTTATAGTATGATAAGTTTACTTCAAATGTGTGGTATTTATCCATAGATCAATTTCTTTCTAGGTTAAAGAAAAAATAATAAAAACTATGCCATAGGCTTCTACTCCGTTCACCTAGTATACCCAAATTTTTACGAGACGGTAAAAAATGTCATCCGGTATTTGTACTTTCCCCTTTTAAATTGTATTACTTTCACTGAGAATTATAATTAAAATGCAATTATTATAATGATACAACAAAATATAATATTTAGTTTTGTTTAGAATAGTCCGCTCTTCAAAACTACAGTCTACCAGCGCCACCTATGACGGTTTTCCGAAACTGAAAGAATAGCGCCATCTAGTAGTGATACCGAGTACTTACTACAATGAAAGGAGGAAACTGAAAATTGAAGAGAGTCTGTGCGAGTTCACGTTGCTGATCAAGTTATAATAGCAGTGGCACATCCTTTTCATAGATGGCGCTATTTCAAGTTTCAACGTCTATCTTGAAGCTCTGAGGTAAATAATCGTCTTTTTTTTTTCCACCACTCAGGTTGATTGGCGATGAAAATATGGCTAATTATATGATAAATAAAATAGAGCTAGAGGTATTTTCTTTCTGCAAAACATTGCTATCAAGATTATCTACCAGTGTAATATGTGTATGACACCTAATTATTTTCACATGAAAATTCCAACATTTTATGTCCATGAATGTAGCCACTACTTGCCCAATCGACTCTTTCACAAGCTTAATGATTCTGAAAGAACTTTTATATCCCGACTATGTATGAGTTCCACATAGCTAACTCACAAACTAAGTTCCCCAGTTGTATCGGTCGACCATACGTTCAGAATTACAATTTACTTATCGATAAATCATTGTAGATGTCAGAAGTTTACCTAATTTATTAGTTGTTAGAATTATTGCTGTATCTGGTAACGCCATAAAACAAAGTAGATAATGGTTTCGAATGAATAATGAGGTAGTTACTGAGAAAAGCGGATAGATTTATTGGGAAAACGAACTGTAGACGAGGAATATTTGAAGAACTCTTTCATTTGTCTATTCTTGCCGTGACTTCTGCCTGAGCCTCCTATGTGGTTATACTTTAGTTACTAAAACGTATGTACATGTGTTTGAGTTCTTAATGAGTTAGTTTTTGATTAAATAATTATAATAGAAAGAAAGAAAATATTTTTGTTGGGACACGCACAGGAAATACAAAAGTAAAAACCAGCCAAGTGCGTGTCGGATCACGCATAATGAAGGGTTCCGTAGTTAGTATGAATTGATCCCAAGAACAAACTTAACATCGTAGTTGAGAAACATATTCTTCCATACGGAATGTATGGGAGAACATGTTTTTCAACTGTAAATGTAAGTTGGTTGACTATTACTCGGTTACTTGTGACGCCTACTTGGCTGTGATAGTTTTCCTTTTAATTTCGTTATATCTGTAATGTTTTTTACATATTTCAGAAATGGATCCCTTAATCGAAAAATTGTTTTCACAAACCCGCAATATTTTTTAAAGACCCATCCAACAATACCCCACACCATAGGGTAGGAGAAAAAAACCCACCGTACAAGAGGTACCCTAAATAAATAAATAAATCATGTCTTATAATAACTATTTATATAATAACTAGTTCTCTCACTTTGTCGGCGTGATTAATATGTATATCCATGCCAAATATGCTTTCTAGTACTAAGTCTCTGAGCTAAGCTGAGGACGGACAGACGGACGGACATGGCGAAATTATAAGGGTTCCTTGTTGACTGCGGAACCCTAAAAAATGAGCATTTAAAACTAACAAAATTGACATATTTGTTCGGATAAACAAAACAAAAATAAATACGAATAAAGACTTGTGGGACGCCAAAAAGGTCGTCTTATCTCAGCAAAATGCTAAGATATGTATTTAAAACAAAAATAACTTCTGTCACGCTTTCGACTGGACTGGCCACGAGCATGCCCAATGAGCTATGGGCCAAAATCATCACTATGTGGAACTCTGAGACAGCTAGAAGGCGTCGTGGCAGACCGCGTAGAAGCTGGCGGGACGAACTGAACAAAACAATCGATCAGTGGTTCACATTAGCTCTGGATCGCAAACACTGGAGTTCATGGGGTCTTTGCCCAAGCAAAGGCCTCTTTCTATGAATTTCAGTAATTCAGTAATAGAAGTTAGTAGCCTGTATCATCCTACCGTTGGCGTTGGGATGATACAGGGCTCGCGGACTTTTAACTATAATAGTTAGACATATAGCCTCGCGGACTTTTCACTATAGCAGTTAGACATATAGCCTCGCGGACTTTTTTGATGAGCACTATCAACATGTAATACATTATTTTATGTATCATCAATAATTTTCGCAGCGCACACCAAATAATGATTTTTATAGGCAAATTTTTAATACCTTGGGATATTAATGTAATTTTCGTAGGGATCTCTAATTTTATGAAAAATAAAACTACTAATTACTCTATCCAAGAATTTTTTAATGATAAAATTTGACATTACCAACTCTTTAATATAATTTACCATTGACATGCATGTAAAAATATACAATAATAGATTAATTATTTATTAATAATACATTTAATTGACATTATTTTCAATATGATGAAATATGACATTACTAGCCCTTTAATATAATTTAATATTGATATGCATGTTTAAATAAATTATAATTGATTAATTATTTATTAACAATACATTTAATGGCCATTATTTACTCGAATGTGATTCAGACCAATTACAAAAAAACGAATATATTTGTACACCAATTTAATTGGTAGGACATAGAGCTCAACTAAAATGTATACATAAGACCTTTATTGTAATACCTATGTTCACAAATAAAGATTGATTGATTGATTCCATGTTATTCGCTGATAATGTAGCTTTCTAAAGGTAAAATATATTTTTTAATCGGTTATGTATTTTTGAGTTTATCCATTACAAACAAACATTTTATCTTTATAGTACCTATTATTTAAGATAATAATTTCTGAGTAATATCAATACCAGACAGTAGTCAGGCGTAATCCTCGTACCTAAGGCGATCGCAGGATTCCAAGGAAATGATAGCCATGCTAGCCGATGGGTTACTATCTCCACTACCCAAGGGTTAAGTTCCTTAGAACTACCAAGTTCAACCTTCTCTTCAATATTATGATAATCGAACTCGAAGCAAACGTTCTGCGGTTTCTGCTCATCTAAAAGTTTATGTAGGCACTCGATGTTTCTGCCAGCAATATCGATAGTTCTGAAGTTTATGTTTAAGTTCATTTTAATGGAGGTCTCGGCTATACCGGGGCTTGTATTGATGGATTTTGAAGTGCTGTTGGCTAATATTTTCTTCCTCCACTGCCACTAATGACTTGATATTCGCGGAAATATTGAGAACTTGGTACTTTTTTGGAATATCTGTGTTATGCTGTGCTTGTTTCACGTGCTCTAGGCAATTTATTAGTTGCTAGCTCTTAAAAAAATAATTCTCAACAGTTTTTTTAGAATTAGAATTAGTTTTTTATTTTATTTGTAAAAATGTTTTTTTTAATACTATGTAGTATGGTGTTAATTACTTTGTTAAGTTCATTCGGTCATTCTACCAAAACATATTATGGTGTACAAATATTCAAATGTCATTATTAATCAATAAATTTTAAGATTTGTGATTTACAATAAGAATTAATATTATTACAATTAGGTAATCGTTACTTTAAAATCAATGTCAAAATTAAATTAATTACATATCTTGTATTTTTATAATATTCTATGTCCATACCCAGCCGCCAAGTTTGTTCCTGAGATAGTAATTGTATGCAAGTAGGTACAAGTTCTATTTTTGGTTTCCACTGTAAAAGTGGGTTTTCTGGTATCTGTTGTTATAGCAGACTAGATGACCAAATTTAGATTCTTTAGATTTTTCGGGTGATTAATAGGGTTTTCCCAAAAAAAAAAAAAAAAACATACTACTCTACTATTGGGGCAAACAAAACAAAAAAACAAACCAAGTCGGTCGAGTCATTTTTAAGATTTTGCGAACCTATTGCACGGCAATAAATGTTTATATATGTAAATAGAGGTGTACGGTCTCATCGCCGTACATTTTTCTGCTTACTCTGTAACCTACTTTAGGCCAAGCGATGCGCGTCATAATTTAGCGTAATAAAGTAACATGACTAACGAATCTAATTATAGTAAACTTATAACTGTGTAGCTATCAACAACTGAGAGAAATAATCGCCTCCCGCTATAATACTGACACTTACTCTTAACTTAAATGAACTTAACTATTTAGTGCATCTCAGTGGAACGTGTTTCTCTATACTAACTGAACTTAAAAACCTTCACGACAAATCAGTGTACGTAGTTAGCTACTACAACCCGTACAAGAGGACTGGATAAAGGTTAGCTGGTAGTGAATTGGATACCTACCAAACTAAACTAAAAACCTACCAACCTACCAAACTAAATCCACTTTACCTATTGAGAAAAAGTAAATCAATAGCTGAAAAGAAAAACTCAACTAATTAATGTACCTACACAATCAAACCAAACTGCAAATACAATTCGGCAATGCAATTTCAATCAACTCCACGAGCCAGACGAAATCGACTGCAATCAGAAATACCCGACCTCCACACGGTCAGGGTAGCTAGTTGGTCAAGGTCTGCTGGTGGAAATAGACAGGTTAACTTATGACACTGCGACTTCGGAAGCGACAACAGACTGTTTTCAAGGACCAGAACTAGTTTGGATGGATAAAATTGTTTATTTGTTTTGGCTTTTGGAAAACACGTTAAGAGCGTTGTCACCGGTCCACTAGCGCCACTCCTTTTAAAACATTATCTCGTGACTGAGAAGGAATTATGAAAAAACGGCTCAATCAACTATCTCGGTAGAATTCTAGAATTTTCTAATATCTTGTTTATAGTTTCATATTGAGACACGAATCAACAAAATTCGATCTAGAGGAATGTGGCCGAAAGAAAATAAAGAAGTATTTTATTCTTCTTTAAAAAGGGCGACAATGTTAAAACAAAACATAACATCAACAAAATAATTTTCTAAAAAACACCTCACTTTCTTCCAAAACCTTTTGCTCCCAAACGTCTATTCTACCAAAAATAATCTAGACATGACATTCTAGTACATGTAGTCATAACTTGTGACAGAGCAGAGACCTACTTTGTACTGTGGCGCTTCCCCGGGCTAGCTGTATCGACCCGCGGCCTCGAACATCCAGTATCCGCCGGGACCAGTACTGGTATTGTCAGCTCAATTTGTCTTATAAGTACGATCTCTGATGTCTAAATAGAAGTTAATAGTTGGAATATGGTTTATAGAAGAGTTTTAGTTTAATGTTGATGCAATACAGTTATGGGACAAAGACAGTTTGAGAATGATGTCATAATTTTTCAGTTTGTAGGCCGTTTTTTAGGGTTCCGTAGTCAAAAAGGAACACTTATAGTTTTGCCATGTCCGTCTGTCTGTCCGCAGCTTAACTCAGAGACCCTTAGTTTTAGAAAGCTGTAATTTGGTATGGGAATAAATATTAATTACGCCGACAAAGTGGTAAAATTTTTTTTTTTTTTGGGTACCTCTCGTACAAGTAAAGTGGGGATGATATATTTTTTTCTCGTCTATCCCAAGATGTGGCGTATCATTGGATAGGCCGTTCAAAAATATTACGGGTTTGTGAAAACCATTTTTCGATTCACAGATTCGTTTGCGTAATATTAAGCTTTGAATGCTAATTTTTGTTAGAGTCAAGTGTCCCTCCCCCCCTGCCAGCTAAATGGTTGTACTTGTTTGTGTTTGTTTTGCCAATAACCCTGTTTAAAATATAATTCCTGGTTTCCTTGACCGATGTCAGTAATGTCCAAGATAAACTCCTGCCAGGGTTGCGGGTTTATCCGAAAGGGATACCGTGGCCCTGGCACACAAGCAATTGAAGGAATACGGGTGGGTTTTAGTCAGTAAAAGTCTGACATGCCCTACCGCTCCGGCCAGAGCGGGAGAAGTTGTTTGATAATTACCTGCCCAAAAACAATAATAAAAAAAGGTATGTTTTTTATAAGTTTAGTATAGCAACATGTATTGTGTTGAGACTTCCCAGCATGGCGTCTGATAAAGTGACAAAATTAACAAATAAATAACTTCTTAAAATCATATAATTTATGTAAAGTAATATTCGTCACCACGGGGGTCAGACGTTTGTAATAAATATTAAAGTAAATAGCTAAAATAGTTATGAAAACATTATGTTAATGTTTAAGCTAAAATGCTATGCTAAGTCAAATGGTGCAGGAGAAAAAAAAAATGATTATTTAAAAAATAAACTTAAGGCTGCAGTCTCGTAAAATTCACTCGCCGTGAGTTATTTGCGCAACTTTGTATTTTTTTATTAAACAAATTAACGAAATGACATGAAATATTATTATTGCACAGAAATAAACATAATATAAGTAATAGCTAGTATTTTTTTTTAGTACATTGAGGTGGATTATGTTAGGTAAATTAAGCGTTGAATACAGCTCTTTCTGCCCAACAACATTTCGAGGTATGTTTGTGCTCCTACTTTAGGGTAATTAAGAATTATTTTTCAAAATCTGTTCAGCGCGTAATTAGCTGAACATTCTCGTCTTCAAAATGCGCTGATTAGTTTTTTCTAATTATCTTTCATTTTCTTATTTTGGAGGTCACAAAGTCATCAAAATTTTCTGTTTTTATCTCTTAATAAAAGCAACGGGTCGGTCGGTTCGGTCGGTCTCGGTTTTATATAAAATGAATTGTATGTATATAATAATTAAATTATTTTAATGCCAAGAGTACAAAGAAACAAATACAAAAAAAAAATTGCACCTAAATCTCCGTTTTCTAACAATAATAACAATCTCAAAATACCCAAAAAGATGCTCGGCGCGTGGACTCACCGCACGCGATTCTTACATTGCGCACTATAAGATATTTAGGTCTTTTGAGATTATTATTATTGTCAGAGTAAGGTGATTTTGGTGTTTTTTTATTACATACATACGATGCATTGCTATTACTATCAAATATTACCATAAAATTACTAGCTATTACTTACTTAAATTATATTTATTTCTGTGCAATAATAATATTTCATGTTATATCTTTGATTTGTTAAAAAAAAAAATTACAAAGTTGCGCAAATAACTCACCGCGAGTGAATTTTGCAAGACTGCAGCCTTAAGTAGAACTATGAATATACCAACTTAAATAATAATAATAACCCCACCGCCGTATCTCTACGTTGACGTCGTGGTGGGGCTTGCGCGCTCCGAACTCTAGGTCTGTGCCGGTAAAGTTTACTTTGCCGAAACAGGTCTAGGGCGAGGAGCCAGACCAAGTGAGATACAGAAACCCGCAGGGCAGCATGTGACGAGCTGATGGGCAGTAGCAACCCCACGGACCCTATCTCCCGGGAGAAGTCATGTTCCTCATCTCTGGCTTGCCTTTATTGGCCGGCTGGAGTGAACACTGACAAGGAACTGAGCTCCCACCTCATTCTTGAATTTATTGGCCGACTTGAGTGGAGATTCGTAAGAGCAAACGTGCTCGGAGGAAGGATGTATTCCAGTGAGTGCTGGTAGGGATCTTGACCATCTTCCGGGCTCTGGGATTGTTCTGATAGTCTTGGAATACCTCTCCAGTCCTCAAGCACCTCAGGATATGTTGCTCCCTTATGCTACGACACTGAGTGCTAGCGACCATTTTTTTTTTTTTTGGTTGCGACCGCAACCAAAAAAAAAAAAAAGAAAAAAAAAGGGGGTCATAGTCCTTCCGTAGTTTTAGGTAACCAGTCCATTTTAACCACCCAAAACCTAAAGTCCAATATTTTTGTTTCCATATCCTGCAATAGTTCTACACCAATCGGGGGTTGTCTTTGGGTGCACTTGAATAGTGCGTAGGTACAGGGATAACGTGCACGTCTTTCTACATTGTTCTCACATGTATAACTTCAACATGAATGATGTAACCCATATTTTGTAACAATATTTTAAAAGAGTGTCCATGGAGTTTCTTGTCCGTTCTTCTCCATAGGAACCTACTACGCTTTGGAATGGGCAACTAGCTTCATCTTTCTGACTGACCGACCCCTTGCTTGACAATTCAAAAGTACCTGTAATTGGTTTATTTGAAATAAATGCTTTGAGTTTGAGTTTGAATGTCAAGTTCACCCATAATTAGTGCCTGGACTAGGTAATCCTGTGTGTCAGGCGATTGGAGGTAACATTAATTGATTAAATAATCACATATCAAATGATTTTTTATTCTTTTTAAACGTTGCCCCACACTAGGAATTTCTCCTGTATTGTGGGTGCGTTTACAAACATTTAAAGTCACATACACAAACAGCCAGACCCGGAACAACTACTTGTAAGTCATACAAATATTTATTTATTTATTTAATACTTTAAGCACAAAAAAAAAATGTATAGAGGCGGACTTAATGCCATAGGCATTTTCTACCAGTCAACCCTTGGGTGATGCAGAGACAAACAGTAGTAGGTGCAATAGCGAAAATTGAGGAATAAATATTAATTTAAATATAAAGATATACATAAACTAAAATATATAAATCTTATTATATATAAATATAAGCACAAATAAATACACATATAAAATATTGGTTCCGTGCGGGAATCGAACCTGCGACACGCAGCGCAGCAGGCAATCGCTTAACCACTGCACCAACCGCCATTGTCGACCACATCTTTTGAAATCGTAGCCAAAGAGGTCCCAATTTCAATGTAAAGAAAAGACAATGCAGAATCTTTGGATGCAAACTTGCACAATAGTCCTTACTAAAGTCTGTTTTTAATTAGCAAAATGAAAGTCAAAATAATACGATTCTTCTTCTTCTTACAGCTTACAGTCACTCGGTAACTAGGTTATTTTTATGTCGAACCCAAATGTCAAAATTAAAAATCAAAATATAGGGGCGTTATGCAGAAAAAAAAAATATACTCAGGTCACACAGTCTTCATTCTTGGGATTTTTACATGTACCCATTAGATTGTATAAAATTCCGGGAATTCAACAGTAATTTTCTGTTTAACTAGAAGAGGTGCTCAATCGAGGCTTACATTTATGTCAAGTAGGTACTTTCTCACTTTGTTTACAACAGAAAATACGCGTAAAACTGTTAAAAGGCACAAAACATGTCGAATTTTAATCATTTATGTCTACAAAAAGCTATATATACTCGGTAATATTTATGTGTTTTATTTGAACAGTTCCTAGCCTACGTCGTTTTACATATTGGAGGGAAATATTTCACCTAGAAAGATAAATGGATTGGGCTCTAGAGTTACGGCCACAAAAACAACGAAATGATGACAAATTAGATGTGATGGCTATGTAGCCTGAAATGTGAGGGGTTTCGAACACTTCGGAATATTATTTACTTCTTTATCTCTGTTTTTATTACCAAGGTAGGTACAAGGTCAGGACTGTAAGTAATACCTACCTACTTGCTCAAATTCGCTGACCTGGTGGGGGCTTGCCTACTTGCTCAAACTCTCTTTCGTTTTTGGGGGTATACGGTAAGCATATTAAGGTAGAGGTGTTGTCGGCATGACATATGCGCGTGGTTGACCGCGGAGAAGGCGCGCGGGGTCGGGGGACCGAACCTGGTATACGACGGACGCCCGCTGCACGCCCTCCACACCACTTAGGCCTCGGTCTCGAAGTCAGCGATTGCGGGGTGGGGGCGACGGCGGTGCGGGGAGCGGGGAGCGGCGCGGCAACGCAGACCCGGTCTCGAAGCCAGTGGGCAGATTGCGCGGCGCTAGAGCTGCGTAGTGTCTTTGTTCGCGAACAAAATGTCTAAACAGCGACGACAAGTAAACAAGTCTTCGTAAGGTTAGATGCACAACACTACATCAATGCAGACGCGGCGGCATCGCTAGACTGGTGCGTATCGCTCGTACGCCGCTCCCCGCGCCGCTACCTTCGAGGCCAGTTCCATATAAATCTTTGCATTGAAGCGCATCGCTCCCCGCGCCGCCGCCGTCGCCGCCGCCCCACGCCCGCTGACTTCGTGTCCGTAGCCTTACAGACGTGCTTCACTACGGGCATTTCTATGTACTATTTTCTATACGTTGTTCATGTTAATTGTGGTATTACACCTACCTATTTAAATACAGTCCACTAGTTCCATTAGGAAGTCCCGATTAAGTCCATTCAGGTATTAATCATGGAACTAAAGCTACCCCTTTAAAGCACTGCCTGCTTGCAGAATTTCTGCTAAGTAGATTGTCTAAGTGTACGGCCTGAGTGAAAAGGCGTGCGGCGGCGGGGCGTTTAGCGTCGCGTGCAATCGGCGAAAGGTTGTTCGCCGCGCCGCACGCCGCCACTCAGGATACTTGCGAGGGATTGTATGTGTTTAACATGAACGCCGCACGCGCCGCCGCCCCGCCGGACGCTCGAGTCGAGCGTGCGCTCAGGTCGTACCCTAAAGTATATTTTTGCAAAGTTAATAATACAAACGAGTCATTAAGGCTCGAGATCTCAAATCTCCCTCCATCTTAAAGAGGCCCGTGTCCCAGTAGTGGGACCATTATATGCTGATTACAAAGGCTCGAGACTATGGTATTCCGTAAGAAATTAACAGTTTATCCATTCTTTTTTTTTTCGCCGCAATTTTAGTAGCTAAACCATACATCATAAGTTATTTTCCTCGTAAAACTACTAAAGTACAAGCAGAAACCAAATTGAGATGTTCCATGTTCCGAAGGCGGGAACACGTGAACCGATGGTAATACAAGTTTGTTCCCAAAGTTATACCAAGTTTATAATAAAATTTCAGTTGTTTCAAGTTATAACGGAATTTATAACTTAATAGACCTTTGATAATATGGGATGTTGTTTCTTTTGGCGACGAAATTTTGCGCATATTTATTACGAAAGCATGTTGGAGGACGACATTTTTTTTATACCCTATGTTTATATGGCTTGTTTTGGATTATAAAACAAACTCTTGAAACTGAACGGATTCGTTAGAGTTTTAGACTGTGATTATTATTATTTTTTGTATTTGTACACTCCTGAAGAGTTATCCTATAACGTGACCAAGGGATTTAATGCTATCTAAAATAACTCCAGACCAATAAGTGTTTTAAAATGACCCCACATTCACACCCGTGATCGTTTACTATAGCAGTCATTAGGAGGTCTATGTTCAGGAGTAACCGTTTACTAGGAGACAGGATGCGGGGTGTTAATGTAATTTTATTGTAATTTTCTATGTGGGGTGTTGGTATCTCTGTGTGGATAGGTGCCTGATCTTCTTACCTACAATACCCCTAAATATAGTGTTCCTCTTTAACAATATTTTATGATGCGAACGCATATTTGAATAACACGAAGGAAAATGCAAACAGAACTGTTTTTAATTTTTAAACAGATAGGTACTATTTGGAACAATCTACATCTGGAGAGATGCATTTCAAACAAGACAGTAAGCTAGATTCTTGGCCAATCTTATACATACGAGCAGAAATATTGCAAAGACCGTCCCCCCAACTTTACCAAGTTGTAAGTATCAAGGCTTTACTGAAAGAATATTATTGCGCAAAGTTGTGATCATGTAAGTTGGTGAAAACTAATTAGTTTCTAAGAATTTCATACACACCCAAATGATATTGAACAGCACCCTAATCGCGTAACATACTATCAAGCACAATCTGAATGATGTTGAAGGATATTGATTAATCCATTGCTTCATAATATGTAAGAAAATAACTTTTTTTCTTACGCTAGGGTATCTCAGAGTTGACCTATGAGGTCGTGACTCTTTAACCGATCTTTCCTGTGGTTGCCTTAAGCTCCTAAATACTTAAAGCCTCCAGCCAGGACGTAAAACTTATAAACTAAACGAATGCGCGCTAAGGGCACCACCTGTGGGGTTAAGGGCACCACCTGTGGGGTTCGAGCCTCGGCTTAGCGCAGAGTAGGAGGGAGGGTGGCAAGGGACCGATGGTGGCTGGATAGAATCAGGGTTATGATTATTGTCTAGGGGATTTAAAGCTACAGGCTCAGCTATGGCGCGGGCTGGCGCTTCGCTTACGAGCAAGGGTCGGGGAGGACTATTTAGTCGGGGATTTCGCGATGGGCTTCGGCGGCGAGGTCGGAATGACGGTCGTGTATTATGTTTGCGAGCTGTGTTTCCCTACCTTCGGTCGTCTGGGTCGGTCAGTGCATGCCGTGGACGGCGGGTCATACTGATGCGAGAGGGGGTGTAATTGGCGGCCTGCACAACTAGAATGTTGCGGTGAGTGGCTGCGGAATCAAAGAAGCGCTTTGAAATGCGCTTCATGAATTGAGCTGTAGTAGGGATTTTGAGTTCTAAATGGAGGTTTTGGTTTCGAACGAAACAGGGGGCTTCCGTGATTTTACGGAGGAAACGGTTTTGGAGGGTCTGCATCTTATGGATGAGATAGGGTTTTGCATGTGCAAAGACTGGACTCGTATAGGTCATGATCGGGCGAATACACGCGGTGTAAATGCGTAATTTGCACCTGAGTGACAATTTGCTTTTTGCATTTAAAACGGAATGGAGCCTATAGAGAGCAAAAGCGGCGCGCGAGCGCACCTTCTTTATATGCTCTGAAAATGAGAGATGATGATCGAGAGTCACACGCTATTTGGCATATTTGGCTCGCTTCTTCCAAGGGATAGGCTTGCCGAACATGGTGATCGGTCGGAAATAAATTGTTTGCTAATCAACGTTAATACCTACCTACCTGACGTCACAAATCCTGCATCGCGCAGAGTTTACCGAGCGACTAGCATATATACAACATCCCGACATCAACCATCGGGTAGTTGCCCACCAGACACGACACCCGTCTGGTCGGAGGATCATCCCTTTTCTATGGAGGATGAGTGACTTTTACACCCTGTTCCTCATACCTCTATAAGGCATTGAATGTTGTTGAACTGTCAAAATGAAAGCCATTGCTACTGTGTGTTATGGAGTTACCCCGCAGGATCAAAACTATAGTCTATACTCCATTTGACATAGACAAATGGATGAATGTTATTTGCATTAGACAAATAACGGCTAAATAACGACAGTTATTGTGTAATATTGTTGAAATTACTGCACTTTAGAGTTATTTTTTTTCATGTAAATGGTAAATAGATTACAGTGATTTGTATTTATCGTGAAATAACGGAGTTTCTTAAACGTTTACATCGAATTAACGAAAGGGTGAGAACAGTTATTTGTCTAATGTTATAATAAATGGAGTATAACTAGCAAAAAACAGAATTCCATTTTATATCTCAGATTCCAGTCAAAATAATATCATGCCTAAACCCATTGACCCAAATCTTCAACAAAACCAGCTTACACACGAAAGAATATCCCTAATCATATACTCGTATAAATGTAGTTTTTCTCACAGTCTTATAGTCCGTGACAAAGATTTCCTTTGTTACTCGCGTTCGGTCCAGTAACCACATAGAAAGTGCTAGGTAAATGGCTATTTTCTGCCAAGTTGAACAAAGCCCCGGGTGCAAAATACTTGTATTCTCGCAATAGTTTGCTCCATCTTGGATTATATCTTGTTTAGCGATGTTGTGTTTTCGATGAATGTTGTTGGAAATGTCGTTGAGATGTTGTTAGTTTTATTTATCTTCCGTTTCGTGAAAAGAGTAATCATAGAGTTTTATATTTTCATTCAAAACCGAGTCTATCTGTTTCAAAATGAGCAAAAGCTATTGAATTTTCATATTGTACGCTTGATCATTCGACAAAAACATGGAAAAAGCCCGAGACTAAAATACAGCAAACCTTTCAAAGAATATACCTTCTTAAAGAACACTCGAAAAAAAGCTACAAAGAAAATCCGCTAATGCAGGGCATTCGAATACCAGGATAGCAGAAAATTAAACAAGTCTCAAGCCTCCTTGATATCACGTCAAAAAGTAAAGTGCTTCTCACGTTTCGCGACAAATCGTTGAGTCGGCATAAATCATCGCTGCTATGTTATGGTAACCGTAGTACATTGAACTGAGTAGCGCGAACAATTTGATGATACAATTTGGATTGTCGCCAATTCTGTTGTTCTATGTGTTTATTTTTGTTTACGAAGGAATAGGGATGATGCCTGGGTAAAAAAATTAAAGAAAAACTGTTTATTCCGTCAATCAGATAATAAAAAAATATTAGACACGTATTTTTTGCTTTATCATATTAATAAAAAAATACTTAGATAAAACACATTAAACTTGGGGAGTGGGGGCTCGTTACGTCACAGCTCAGTATACAATCTAATGAAAAGTGACGTCATGCCACATTTGAACTCAATCTGTCGCCGTAATGTTTTGATTATGTAAAAAAAGAAAGAAAAAACGTGTCCAATATTTTGTAATAATCTACATGACGGACAAAAAATATTTTTTTAGTCATCATCCCTATTGATTGTATCTTGGGGAGTTAGAAACTTCCAGTTTATTGTTTTGCTCACACGATTCTGTTGTAAGCCGACTTTGTAACTTTTTTTTTTGTTTGATCGAGGAAAGAAAGAAAAATATACCAGGGGAAACGGAACAACTTTACTCTTAAGGAGGCTTAGGCTTGATATAACGAAATACTGTCAACAATATTATGTACTAGCCTTATATGTAGTATCTATGCCTTTTGTGTAGCAGAAGACGCGTGTTATCCCGTAGTCCATTACACAGCCGTAGGCAAGTTCTGGATAACGTTATGTTTTAAGATTAGCATTTAATTAACCTATAAAGGCTTTGCCCATATACCGGATGACTTTTTTTACCGTCTCGAAAAAAATTGGGTATACTAGGTGAACGGAGTAGAAGCCTATGGCATAGCAATTTTTTTTTTTTTTTTTTTCAGAAATAAAACTAAAATAAAAGATAAAAATATTGAAATTTGGGTGCGTATGATTTAAATTTAAATATTATTTATCGTATTTATTTATTGAATTATGTTTTTTGTTAAATTTCTGTGTTTATTGTTATAGTATGATAAGTTTACTTCAAATGTGTGGTATTTATCCATAGATCAATTTCTTTCTAGGTTAAAGAAAAAATAATAAAAACTATGCCATAGGCTTCTACTCCGTTCACCTAGTATACCCAAATTTTTACGAGACGGTAAAAAATGTCATCCGGTATTTGTACTTTCCCCTTTTAAATTGTATTACTTTCACTGAGAATTATAATTAAAATGCAATTATTATAATGATACAACAAAATATAATATTTAGTTTTGTTTAGAATAGTCCGCTCTTCAAAACTACAGTCTACCAGCGCCACCTATGACGGTTTTCCGAAACTGAAAGAATAGCGCCATCTAGTAGTGATACCGAGTACTTACTACAATGAAAGGAGGAAACTGAAAATTGAAGAGAGTCTGTGCGAGTTCACGTTGCTGATCAAGTTATAATAGCAGTGGCACATCCTTTTCATAGATGGCGCTATTTCAAGTTTCAACGTCTATCTTGAAGCTCTGAGGTAAATAATCGTCTTTTTTTTTTCCACCACTCAGGTTGATTGGCGATGAAAATATGGCTAATTATATGATAAATAAAATAGAGCTAGAGGTATTTTCTTTCTGCAAAACATTGCTATCAAGATTATCTACCAGTGTAATATGTGTATGACACCTAATTATTTTCACATGAAAATTCCAACATTTTATGTCCATGAATGTAGCCACTACTTGCCCAATCGACTCTTTCACAAGCTTAATGATTCTGAAAGAACTTTTATATCCCGACTATGTATGAGTTCCACATAGCTAACTCACAAACTAAGTTCCCCAGTTGTATCGGTCGACCATACGTTCAGAATTACAATTTACTTATCGATAAATCATTGTAGATGTCAGAAGTTTACCTAATTTATTAGTTGTTAGAATTATTGCTGTATCTGGTAACGCCATAAAACAAAGTAGATAATGGTTTCGAATGAATAATGAGGTAGTTACTGAGAAAAGCGGATAGATTTATTGGGAAAACGAACTGTAGACGAGGAATATTTGAAGAACTCTTTCATTTGTCTATTCTTGCCGTGACTTCTGCCTGAGCCTCCTATGTGGTTATACTTTAGTTACTAAAACGTATGTACATGTGTTTGAGTTCTTAATGAGTTAGTTTTTGATTAAATAATTATAATAGAAAGAAAGAAAATATTTTTGTTGGGACACGCACAGGAAATACAAAAGTAAAAACCAGCCAAGTGCGTGTCGGATCACGCATAATGAAGGGTTCCGTAGTTAGTATGAATTGATCCCAAGAACAAACTTAACATCGTAGTTGAGAAACATATTCTTCCATACGGAATGTATGGGAGAACATGTTTTTCAACTGTAAATGTAAGTTGGTTGACTATTACTCGGTTACTTGTGACGCCTACTTGGCTGTGATAGTTTTCCTTTTAATTTCGTTATATCTGTAATGTTTTTTACATATTTCAGAAATGGATCCCTTAATCGAAAAATTGTTTTCACAAACCCGCAATATTTTTTAAAGACCCATCCAACAATACCCCACACCATAGGGTAGGAGAAAAAAACCCACCGTACAAGAGGTACCCTAAATAAATAAATAAATCATGTCTTATAATAACTATTTATATAATAACTAGTTCTCTCACTTTGTCGGCGTGATTAATATGTATATCCATGCCAAATATGCTTTCTAGTACTAAGTCTCTGAGCTAAGCTGAGGACGGACAGACGGACGGACATGGCGAAATTATAAGGGTTCCTTGTTGACTGCGGAACCCTAAAAAATGAGCATTTAAAACTAACAAAATTGACATATTTGTTCGGATAAACAAAACAAAAATAAATACGAATAAAGACTTGTGGGACGCCAAAAAGGTCGTCTTATCTCAGCAAAATGCTAAGATATGTATTTAAAACAAAAATAACTTCTGTCACGCTTTCGACTGGACTGGCCACGAGCATGCCCAATGAGCTATGGGCCAAAATCATCACTATGTGGAACTCTGAGACAGCTAGAAGGCGTCGTGGCAGACCGCGTAGAAGCTGGCGGGACGAACTGAACAAAACAATCGATCAGTGGTTCACATTAGCTCTGGATCGCAAACACTGGAGTTCATGGGGTCTTTGCCCAAGCAAAGGCCTCTTTCTATGAATTTCAGTAATTCAGTAATAGAAGTTAGTAGCCTGTATCATCCTACCGTTGGCGTTGGGATGATACAGGGCTCGCGGACTTTTAACTATAATAGTTAGACATATAGCCTCGCGGACTTTTCACTATAGCAGTTAGACATATAGCCTCGCGGACTTTTTTGATGAGCACTATCAACATGTAATACATTATTTTATGTATCATCAATAATTTTCGCAGCGCACACCAAATAATGATTTTTATAGGCAAATTTTTAATACCTTGGGATATTAATGTAATTTTCGTAGGGATCTCTAATTTTATGAAAAATAAAACTACTAATTACTCTATCCAAGAATTTTTTAATGATAAAATTTGACATTACCAACTCTTTAATATAATTTACCATTGACATGCATGTAAAAATATACAATAATAGATTAATTATTTATTAATAATACATTTAATTGACATTATTTTCAATATGATGAAATATGACATTACTAGCCCTTTAATATAATTTAATATTGATATGCATGTTTAAATAAATTATAATTGATTAATTATTTATTAACAATACATTTAATGGCCATTATTTACTCGAATGTGATTCAGACCAATTACAAAAAAACGAATATATTTGTACACCAATTTAATTGGTAGGACATAGAGCTCAACTAAAATGTATACATAAGACCTTTATTGTAATACCTATGTTCACAAATAAAGATTGATTGATTGATTCCATGTTATTCGCTGATAATGTAGCTTTCTAAAGGTAAAATATATTTTTTAATCGGTTATGTATTTTTGAGTTTATCCATTACAAACAAACATTTTATCTTTATAGTACCTATTATTTAAGATAATAATTTCTGAGTAATATCAATACCAGACAGTAGTCAGGCGTAATCCTCGTACCTAAGGCGATCGCAGGATTCCAAGGAAATGATAGCCATGCTAGCCGATGGGTTACTATCTCCACTACCCAAGGGTTAAGTTCCTTAGAACTACCAAGTTCAACCTTCTCTTCAATATTATGATAATCGAACTCGAAGCAAACGTTCTGCGGTTTCTGCTCATCTAAAAGTTTATGTAGGCACTCGATGTTTCTGCCAGCAATATCGATAGTTCTGAAGTTTATGTTTAAGTTCATTTTAATGGAGGTCTCGGCTATACCGGGGCTTGTATTGATGGATTTTGAAGTGCTGTTGGCTAATATTTTCTTCCTCCACTGCCACTAATGACTTGATATTCGCGGAAATATTGAGAACTTGGTACTTTTTTGGAATATCTGTGTTATGCTGTGCTTGTTTCACGTGCTCTAGGCAATTTATTAGTTGCTAGCTCTTAAAAAAATAATTCTCAACAGTTTTTTTAGAATTAGAATTAGTTTTTTATTTTATTTGTAAAAATGTTTTTTTTAATACTATGTAGTATGGTGTTAATTACTTTGTTAAGTTCATTCGGTCATTCTACCAAAACATATTATGGTGTACAAATATTCAAATGTCATTATTAATCAATAAATTTTAAGATTTGTGATTTACAATAAGAATTAATATTATTACAATTAGGTAATCGTTACTTTAAAATCAATGTCAAAATTAAATTAATTACATATCTTGTATTTTTATAATATTCTATGTCCATACCCAGCCGCCAAGTTTGTTCCTGAGATAGTAATTGTATGCAAGTAGGTACAAGTTCTATTTTTGGTTTCCACTGTAAAAGTGGGTTTTCTGGTATCTGTTGTTATAGCAGACTAGATGACCAAATTTAGATTCTTTAGATTTTTCGGGTGATTAATAGGGTTTTCCCAAAAAAAAAAAAAAAAACATACTACTCTACTATTGGGGCAAACAAAACAAAAAAACAAACCAAGTCGGTCGAGTCATTTTTAAGATTTTGCGAACCTATTGCACGGCAATAAATGTTTATATATGTAAATAGAGGTGTACGGTCTCATCGCCGTACATTTTTCTGCTTACTCTGTAACCTACTTTAGGCCAAGCGATGCGCGTCATAATTTAGCGTAATAAAGTAACATGACTAACGAATCTAATTATAGTAAACTTATAACTGTGTAGCTATCAACAACTGAGAGAAATAATCGCCTCCCGCTATAATACTGACACTTACTCTTAACTTAAATGAACTTAACTATTTAGTGCATCTCAGTGGAACGTGTTTCTCTATACTAACTGAACTTAAAAACCTTCACGACAAATCAGTGTACGTAGTTAGCTACTACAACCCGTACAAGAGGACTGGATAAAGGTTAGCTGGTAGTGAATTGGATACCTACCAAACTAAACTAAAAACCTACCAACCTACCAAACTAAATCCACTTTACCTATTGAGAAAAAGTAAATCAATAGCTGAAAAGAAAAACTCAACTAATTAATGTACCTACACAATCAAACCAAACTGCAAATACAATTCGGCAATGCAATTTCAATCAACTCCACGAGCCAGACGAAATCGACTGCAATCAGAAATACCCGACCTCCACACGGTCAGGGTAGCTAGTTGGTCAAGGTCTGCTGGTGGAAATAGACAGGTTAACTTATGACACTGCGACTTCGGAAGCGACAACAGACTGTTTTCAAGGACCAGAACTAGTTTGGATGGATAAAATTGTTTATTTGTTTTGGCTTTTGGAAAACACGTTAAGAGCGTTGTCACCGGTCCACTAGCGCCACTCCTTTTAAAACATTATCTCGTGACTGAGAAGGAATTATGAAAAAACGGCTCAATCAACTATCTCGGTAGAATTCTAGAATTTTCTAATATCTTGTTTATAGTTTCATATTGAGACACGAATCAACAAAATTCGATCTAGAGGAATGTGGCCGTTTTTCTTTAGATCGAATTTTGTTGATTCGTATCGTTCGTTGATTTATACAAGGTATTTTTTATTTTATTTTACTATGGGTTTACTCTTGACTTTGGTCTAGGCCTGGGTGACAGAGACAAAGTCTACGATGGAGTGAGCTTACCCAGAAAATTCTAGACACACTTACCGAGGCAGCTGATTGAGCCGTTTTTCATAATTCCTTCTCAGTCACGAGATAATATTTTTTTAAAGTAGTGGCGCAAATGCAATAATAAAATAAAACATCGTTATTTGAGAGCAGTTAATTGACACTTACATATGTCGTTAATGAGTTACCGGGGAAGCCACATGCGCAGAAGGAATAATTGCCAAACTTCCTTCTGTATTAAAGATTTTATAGTATTTGAAAGAGACACGTTTGATGATTTTTGTGATACGATGATTCTTTTGTTATTACGTGATTTGTGGTGCCAGCAAGTGAACCTTAGAGTTAGTAATGTTTCTTTTGTGCAATCACAAATTGAGTCAGCTTTAAAGCAATAGCGTTTGTTTAATGATGGCACGGTTGACGGAGCGGTTATGCGATTGACTGCTGCGCTGCGTGTCGCGGGTTCGATTCTCGCACGGAACAAATATTTAACAAAATACGATCTGGAGGAATGTGGCCGTTTTTATTTAGATGACTCGCTGATGGTGGCGTATGTGTTAGATCATTTAGTTCCCTTCAAAATGGTTGAGCTGAATGGTGCTAATCCATGCGTCATGTTCGTGAACGGGCGCCGTCAGTTGGGACTGGTCATCTCTTAGCTGCCACGGGTTATTTTATTTTGTTTCTATTTGTTGTACCTACTCTTGACGCTTTTAACGTGTAAGTTTCTATTATTTTTATTTTTACATCGTTCTCACATTTACTTATAAATTCAACATTATAGTTGTAACGAATACTATTGCAACAATTTAATTTAAAAGAGTGTCCATGGAGTTTCTTGCCCGTTCTTCTCCATAGGTACCTACGCTTTGGAATGGGAATGTAGCTTCATTTTTCTTACTGACCGACTCCTTGACAGTTCAAAAGTGCCTGTAAATGGTTTAATTGAAATAAATGATTTGAGTTCGAGTTTGAGTTTGAAACTTTAAAAAAGGTATTAGAAAATTCTAGACACACTTACCGAGATAGTTAATTGAGCCGTTTTTCATAATTCCTTCTCAGTCACGAGATAAAAGCACCAAAAGTACTTAAGTCAAAGACTTAAGTGCTTATGGCTTACGAGTCTAGTTATGTTTTTAAAGCAGTGGCGCTAGTGGACCGGTGACAACCCTCTTAAGTCGTTGGTCCCGGCTATCATTCCTGCATAGTTGACAGTGGTTACAATTTGTCAGAAGCGCGAATTCTGACGATCGTTCTTACTAAGGGGTCTATTATATTACCCAGTAACTGGGTTGTGGACGTCAGATAGGCAGTCGCTCCATGTAAATACTAGTATTCAGCTGCGTCCGATTAGACTGGAAGCCGACCTCGACATAGTTGCAAAAAGGCTGTAAGGCTGATTTGTAACATGCTCAAATCGCGCGAATATTTATGTCAGTCACTACCCTAAGGATACTAATTATTTTTATCTTTATCAAAATCCTCCATAGAATTATCAAGTTTTCCGCGAAATTAAAGTAATCGTCGTTTGTTGAACTTTAAATTTTTGTGAACACGCATTGACCAGCACTCATGCCACATATTCACCAAGCCTATCGCAGTCCACTGCCAGACATGGGCCTCTTCCAAGCACAACACCCGTCCTCCGCCTTTCGTATCCAGTCTCTCCCAGCCACCTTTTTAACAATGTCGATCCATCTAGCTAAAGGCCTCCCACACTACGCTAGCCGATAAAAGGTCTCCACTCCAGGACTCCTCTGCTCCAGCGGCTTTTGGTCCTTCGACAAATATGGCCAGCCCACTGGCCACTTCAGCTTGCTTACTCTGCAGGATCCGGTTCTTTTCCGGATAACTTAATTTCTGATCTTATCCTTCAAAGAAACTCCGGGCATACCCCGCTCCATAAGGCGCTGAACGACCTTGAATTAGTGGACCAGCCTGACAGTAACTGTCCACGTTTCGGCATCGTATGTCATAACGGGCAGGATACACATTTAACTTGGTGAAACAATACAGATTTACTCCTAAACTGCAGTCACAACAGACCACTGTTCAATGTCGAAGCCGAATATAGAACAGCCCAGACATTGGGAGCATGCATCGGGGTCACTCTGATCACCGCTGAAGGTTGAGCCAGCTAACCTTTTAGTTTTATCAAGGTTTGACTACCTAATTATGAGGTAGGCTTTTGTCTGCTGCTTCGTTTGTATGGAGTTTTTAATTCGATGATCAATAGCGTATTACGTGTCGAATATTATCCGCGAGACTACGTACTTTCTGGATGGTGTTTTGAGGTGTAAGAGGTACACAAGTAGGTAAGTAACAAATAAATAAAATAAGGAGCTTACTTGTTATTTATGTCATGCTCACTTAGATGTCTCGCTGATGGTGGCGTGTGTGTTGGATCATTTAGCTCACTTCAAAATGGTTGAGCTGAATGGTGCTAGAATCCATGCGTCATGTTCGTGAACGGGCGCCATCAGTTGGGACTGGTCATCTCTTAGCTGCCACGGGTTATTTTTAATTATTTTATTTTGTTTCTATTTTGTTGTACCTACTCTGGACGCTTTTAACGTGTAAGTTTTTATTTTTTCATTTTTACATCGTTCTCACATTTAGTTATAAATTCTACATTATAGATGTAACTAATATTTTTGTAACAATTTAATTTGAAAGAGTGTCCATGGAGTTTCTTGCCCGTTCTTCTCCATAGGTACCTACTACGCTTTAGAATGGGCATGTAGCTTCATTTTTCTTACTGACCGACTCCTTGACAATTCAAAATTGCCTGTAAATGGTTTAATTGAAATAAATGATTTGAGTTTGAGTTTATTTACAATTTTGTAATATAATAAAGATATCTCAAAACCCTAGTAGGTTGGTTAAAATAGGGCAGAAATTAAATCCCTACCTGATGTCACTGAGGGATAATTAGCCACCGCGTGACACCGCGGGACAGTAAAGATAATTGAAGAAGGAATTAATTAAATTAAATCATTCACTCGTGCACAGAGCTACAATCCTTTTTTTTTTACCTCTGATAGAAAACCAAGCAGCAACCCACCAGCAACCTTATCACAACGAGAATAAGGATCACTTTGATTTTAACATTGATACAAAATCAGAGGTAAAACTACTGTGTCAGGACTTTAAGTCATACCAACTTAACATTTTATAAAAAGGGTGGTGCCAATATGGCTTTTAGTTTGGGTGTTTAATGACAATCTGTTTACTATAAAAAATCCAGAAGGTCAGGGGTAACTTTTTAAGATACCTAATGAATAAAGGATGATCGAAAAATACTTTTGCATTGAACATTTTTCACTCTACGCTGTAAATGCCTAAAATTTCTCTCCATTAATTAAAATTCCTCTCTTATATTGTACTAGACTAGCTTATGCCCGTAACTTAATCCGTCATGCGTTTATATATTAATAATAATAATAATATATTTTATTTTATTTGACAACATTGGTCCATTGGTTAGTACAAAGAACTTATCAACTAAGGGTTAGTATTTATCAATTAATTAATTAAGTACATAATCATCATTAAAAATCATCCCTGCCGCACATGCAGCCGGACAGCGTGCCTTATTATGGGTTCATCGGTTTTTTTCCGCTAGTACTTTCAAAATACTGTTGCTGCTAGCCCTCATTCTGCTTATTAAGGATGCGGTCTTCTTCCTCATAATCGCATAGAAGTCATGAGTTCGTGCTACAACAAACATGTTAGACGCGCTGCAGAACCAGGGCAACCTCAACAGCACTTTGAAGCCATCATTATATTGCACGCGCAGTGCATCTAGAGACCTCCGCGTACAGTTGACCCACAAACTGCCCGTGTAGAACGCTTGACAATAAGCTTTAAACAGAGTTATTTTGACCTCGTTACTACAACGAGCAAATCTGTGAGCCAACATGTTGCATCTGGCTGCTAGTGCCCTGCGCTCACGATACATATCTACCTGATCTTTGAGGTCCTCGGTGACATAGTGTCCCAAATATTTAAGCTGAGCCATTGAGGGATATTGAGGGCTCGTAATTTATATGTTTCCCAATTTTAATTAAAGATGTACAAACAAAATTACATAACACAAAACCAATAACGTATGTAGAACGACAAATCCTCAAACTGGTACATACAGTATATGTGAACGCAGAACGTAGAGAGAGTTAAATTAATTCTCGGAATCGTTATTACCGAGTGGAGCGGTAACTGTGATGAATCGATTGTGGTTGGTTTTCATATCGAGTGGATTATCGATGTGGGTTTTAAAATATGATTGGTTCACTTGAGTCTGTTTTTCTTGTCAGCTTGAATTATTTGGCAATGAACTTCCGAGATTGGATATTATAATCTAAATGAGAGATTTTATATTGTCCCCACTGCTGGGACAAAGGCCTCTCGGCGAGAGGGAGTGGGTCGGGATCCACCACGCCCAGTGCAGGTTGGTAGATGTCACATGACTTCAAATTGTTGGTTCTAGGACATGCCGGTTTCCTCACGACGTTTTCCTTCACCGCTTTGAGAGCAGTGATGATGAAATAATTTACACAAAGTAAAGCGCCTGTCTGGGTTCGAACCTACGATGTACAACTCGTAAGTCGCGGTTGTTACCACTGGGCTACAACTGCTGCAGAGTTATAGCGCTACAAGGTTCAAAAAACAAGATGGCGGCGTTAGGGCCTTAAAACACTGGCGATTTGCAAGCGACTCCAAAGCGGGGCGAGTGCGCAGCGAGCGTGCGGTGATCTCGCCGCGAAGACGCCGCGCCGCGAGTGGAAAGCGCGCTCGCCGCGAATAGCGCCTTCGACGCCATTAAGAAAAAACGCGGACAGTATGCCGCGAACTCGCTGCGCGTCCGCCGCGTCTTTGTGGCGTGTTCGGCGCGCATTCGTTGCGAACTGGCTGCGAGCTCGTTGCGCACTAGCCTCGATTTGAACTCACTCGCAAATCTACAGCATGATAAGCCTCTAACGCCGCCATCTTGTTTTTTGAACACATTTCACAACACAATTGCACAGTGATTAACAACACCCACTGTCAACGTCAACGTCATTCAAGAGCGCCAAAAGATCCTAGCAGTGAGTTATAGTCAGATGAGACCGCTTCAACTCAGCCTATCGCAGTCCACAGCAGGACATAGGCCTCTCCCATGCTGCACCACAATACCCTGTCCTCCACCTTCCGCATCCAGTCTGTCCCTTTTCGTTTTTAAGGTAGTCGGTCCATCTAGCTTAGAGGTGTCCCACACTACGCTTACCGATACGCAGTCTCCACAGGACTCGTCTGCTCCACCGGCCATAAGTTCTTCGACAAACATGGCCAGCCCACTGCCCCTTCAGCTTGCTTACTCTGCAGGCTATATTTTTAGACCTCTTCACTGCTTAGGTACCTTTGCCTGCTGTTTTATGTGTAATAGTAATTATCAGAACTGACTTTCTATTCAAAAAAAAAAAAAAAAAAACTGTCTCTCCTCTGTAACTGTCCTAAATTCTCACTTGGACATTTTTTTCTGTAGGGGACGAAAAGGTATAAACTTACTCTGATAATATCCCTGTTTCGAGGGCAGTCTGGTAAAAATAATTAACTTTTCTAGAGTAATCCCACAAAAGGTAAAATCTATTTCAATAGTTTGGAATATTCCTGTAACTTCCAAATAAAGCTGACATAACAAAAAAATATTATGTTATATTATTCAACTCCTATTCAGAATTACTTTCGGGTATTAAACATACGTTGTACGAAACCCTTTTCCTTATGTATGGTCATGTTATTCCAGTTGAAATATCATATTATTATGTTGTTCGTCGAAAAGGACAAAAGTATTGGGTCTAGTTAAATAGACGTCATGATTTTGAACACGCCCATGGAACACCCACTCTCATGAATATCGGAGACGCTACACTCGAAGTTGTGGACCTAGGACAAACTGTCCAGTTCCAACTTCGAGAAAGAGGTCAATCGTCGAATCCGTCTCGGCTGGGTAGCGTTCGGGAAGCTACGCAATATCTTCTCGTCCCACATACCACAGTGTCTCAAGACGAATGTCTTTGACCAGTGCGTGTTGCCAGTGATGACCTATGGCACTGAAACGTGGTCGCTCACCATGAGCCTTATTAGAAGGCTAAAAGTCACCCAAAGGGCAAAATGGAGAGGGCTATGCTTGGAGTTTCCCTAAGTGATCGAATCAGAAATGAAAATATCCGCAGGAGAACCAAGGTAACCGACATAGCTCGAAGAATTGCCAAACTTAAGTGGCAATGGGCAGGGCACATTGCTCGCAGAACAGATGGCCGTTGGGGCCGACAGGTTCTGGAGTGGCGAACGCGTACCGGAAGACGTAACGTAGGAATACAAGGTGGATTGATGACCACAAGCCGCAGGAATCTGCTGGATGCGGGAAGCACGGAACCGGTTGAGGTGGCGGTGCTTGGGGGAGGCTTATGTCCAGCAGTGGACGTCTTTCGGCTAAAATTATGATGATGATGATTTGGAAAAGCAAAATAAGACCATTATAGCCCCTAGATTATAAAAATAAACCTTTGAAAAAATTAAAAAAATTTGCTCGGATAAAGGAAGTTTTCCAGAATGATACTGGTAGAGATCTTGACCGTTATTCCGGGATTGTCTTGATAGCCGTGGAATACCGCTCCACTCCTCATAAGCACCTGTCGCTACGACTCTATGTGCTAGCGACCGTTTTCGGGGCCCATTATTGAGTGTGAAAGTCACCCCCTGCCATTCTATCTGTGTATTTTATACAACACACTGGATAGGCATAGTCTTTCCATAGTCCTAGATAACCAGCCACCCATAATTCAATATATTTGTTTTCATATCCTGCAATAGTCCTACACCAACCGGGGGTGGTCCTTGGGGATGGGGGTAATGTGCACTTGCATAGTGCGCACAGGGATAATCGTCGGTTGTTTCGGAAGTTTTTAATTAAATGACCTCTGCGGGTTGGTTTCAGCCCCTCGTACGCCTTTCAAAGGTTCGGGATCCTAGGGTCCCTAGAAATGTCAAGAGCCTTTGTAATATCTGAAAAACAGCATGTGAAATCGTAGTACCTTTTCCTTTATACAAACTTGAGATTTTTAATTTAAATGTTCTTTATGAATTCTTGTTGACTCGGTACATAAATTTCCAACTTTGTTAAAATGTCATAAGAGGGTTGTCACTTTAAAAACATATTATCTCGTGACTGAGAAGGAATTATGAAAAACGGCTCAATCAACTTTAACTGTGTGTCTAGAATTTTATAATACCTTTTTTAAAGTTTCATATTCAGACACGAAGCAACAAAATGCGATCTAAATAAAAACGGCCACATTCCTTAGATCGTATTTTGTTGCTTCGTGTCTCAATATGAATCTTTAAAAAAACAGATAAAAAAAACTATTCTCAGACCAAATGTACATATAACATTTCATCAAAACCGGTTAAGCCGTTTCGGAGGAGTATGGCAACTAACACTGACATGTTGTATATTAGATTTAAAATAGTGTCCATTATTAAAAGGTTACTAAGTTTTAAAGGATAAGTTAAATATTTCCCTAATATAAATATTTCAAATAGTCACAATTTGCTGAGCCAAAAGTCCAAAAGCTCTTAAGAAGAACGTCTTAAAAAATACATATTCTTTAGACTTCCTTACGTAAAATAATATGGAAAATAATTGAAGTACTGCATCGAATAAAAGACAATGACATATATTAGAACACAAAACGTCTTCTTTGTTTCTTCGATTTCAATAAAAACGAATGTCACCTTTTTTGTGAACAGGCGACGCAACGCTCGAAAACAATTTTCTAAAATAATGGGCTGTTTTTCCTATAGAAAAGGTAAACAGTGGCCAAGTGTGGGAAGGACTTGCACATGAAAGGTTCCGTACCGGGATCGAGCAAAAAACGCAAAAAAAAAACACGATTCTTGTACGTGAAAAGCCTGTATTTTTTTTTTAATTTTCTATTATTTTTGTTATAGTGACCACAGTATTACACCTGTGAAATCAAGTGTCTACCATTTACGGTTCAAAAGATACAGCCCTGTGACAGACGGATGGACGGACAGCGGAGCCTTGGCACTTGCCAAGCTGCTTGCTTGCCAAGGCTCCGCTGTCCGTCCGTTCCTGTTGGCTTCCTTTGGGTACGGAACCCTTAAAAATAAAATAAAACGAATTTAAAAGTATGGCTATAATTCCTGGTATATAATATCATCTTTTGCATATTTGCAGACTCTTCGTAACGAGATTTTGTTGGCACAGTTAAAATGAGTTACGGTTTTATACCACAATGATTTTTATTACATTGCAATTGAATTTTTGAGGGTTTTGGTTTATTTTATAATAGGAGTTAACGGCCCATTTCTAATTATCGCTTATTTTCCTTTGTTTACCATTTTTTGGCCACACGAGGTAAGAATGCTGCCAGCTTTTTGGGCCCTTTTTCTATAATTCACATCAGCGATGCGGACGAATTTTTTTTATGGCATTTTTTGATCTCCTTTTTACATACATGTATATTTATATAATCATTATTATTTTAAGAGCTTACTTTTAGCTGAGAGCTCTTTATTTTCAGTTCTTAATTCATTATGTTTGTCAGACTGATAATAGACCTATGTTTAGTAGTGCTAGAAGTAATTAAGTGGGTACTTTTTTGGTTGTACAGTTGGCATAATGTAAATATTTAATTTTCAATATATTTATGTAATATAATTATATAATATTAATAAAAGTTGATAGCCACACTATCGATTTAGGTATAAACTGTAAAAATAGTTTGTAAGAGGTAAAATAAATAAATAAGTAAATAATATTACTTTATACCATTCCCCCTCTAAAAAGCTTATTTTATTCACTGAAAACGGTGAATAAAAAGCACTTTTAATCACTATTTTGGTGTTTGAATTTAGAACACACCAATATATTCGACCTCCATCTCAATGCTATACAACCTCCTTGCAAAAAATAGGTACTCGATACAAACAATACTCGACCGGCACGGTTGACGCGATTGACTGCTGCGCTGCGTGTCGCAGGTTCGATTCCCGCACGGAACCAATATTTGTATGACCTACAAGTAGTTGTTCCGGGTCTGGCTGTTTGTGTATGTGACTTTAAATGTTTGTAAAAACACCCATAATACAGGAGAAATGCCTAGTGTGAGGCAACGTTTAAAAAAAAAACTCCTTGTGCACTCCACGCCCTTCAACGTCCAAAGATGCCACAGAGTTTCCTTCAGCAGAAAGTTCTGACCATCGACAGGAAATAAATATCGCTTTACATTGACCATCCTAATAATAATAAGAAAATTACTCCGAAATTGTTCCAATTTTAATGTGCATTTTAATTAATTTAACCTTCCTTTTTCTTCATTAAATGTCTATTTTCGCTTAAATCTTTCTTTTTCTCGTAGTCATGGTATAAAGTATAGTATGCAACACTTGAATAAAACGGATTTATATCGAGGGCCATGAAGCACTCGCGTCGCTCGGGATTCTAACACTTGAACCACTCGCTATGCTCGTGATTCAATCATCATGAATCACTCCCTACGATCGTGATTCAGTCGTTAGAATCCTTCACTCCAATCCGTCCTTTATTCACTAATTGCTATTTTGAAGTCCATCAAAGTAATGTCTAAATTTAGGTATAGACCACAGACGACAGATAGACCTACACGGAATGCTATAATCTTAAGTATATAAACATATAAAAAGGGTAATTTGAAAAATATTAAAAATATTTTTAACTTTTTGACCGCCACGTCAAAAAAGAAAAAACATGCCCTCGGCGCCAAGATACGAAATCATCCTTTCGATTTTTGTCATAATATGTTAATTACATGAAATATAAAGAAAATAGTTCAACTAATATAAATTAGGATAAGTCAAGGAACATAGTTAGCAAAGGAAAAAATAAAAGATGTTGTTTTATGAGCTTTATTTACAGATTTACGTACAAAAGTCTGTCATGTAGTCGTGACCGTGGCGTGCTGGGCACATTTTGTTTGGTCATCTATACATAACTGTGGCGGTCAAAAGGTCAAAAATACAAAGCCATCTAGTATGGTCTGTGGTCTAAGTTTGTCAAGTGTCAAAAGTATTTGAAGCTGAATTTCTCGGCCATAACGGTTTTTCGTTACGTGACGATTTCGGCCAGTTTACTTTAAAGAATTTCGTTCCAATACTAGCGAGTGCAAAATTCATGTCATAATCTAGTTAAAAAAATATGTTTCATAAAACCAAATCACTTTCAATTTAAATGTAAAATTTCTAAATATCCCAAGATCTTTTCAACAGGACATTTTGCTTTTAAACACGACTGTCGCGGTTCTGATAAAGACTATTTCCTTCGACGTCTATAGAACCATAAATCATCTTCTGTCAAAGTCCGTCGATATCAAAAGATATATTAGGAAGGAAAGCTTTGTGAACGTACGGGATATCTTGCAAAGAAAGGCGGTTCTCTGGATTACCTGTAACAAAAGAAATCTTGGTTATATTATGGTAGTTTAGCTGGCATTTCATATATTTATTAGAAGGCTAAGTCACCCAAAGGGCAATGGAGAGGGCTATGCTTGGAGGTTCCCTACGTGATCGAATCTTTCGGCTGAAATGTAGTAGTAGATAGAGTGTAGATTTCTTGGCACTTTTCTATTTTGTTAAGTACCTGGTAATTGTTGAAAGGCCTACACTGTCCTCCTATATCTATTATCACTGTTATTTGATAATATTGTAAAGCCAATTATTTTTAAAAGAGTAACCGTGGAGTTTCTTGCCGGCTCTTCTCCATAGGAAACGACAAATTGGAACCGTGCACCTAGCTTCTGACGTTTCATAAGTGCCCATGTAGGTTTATGTGAAATAAAATATTTTGATTTTGATTTTGATTTTGAATGATGATGATGAATCACGTAAATCTTTTTGGAACGGATTTTTCATTAAAGTATTTTGATGAGACACTTCAATCTGCCTAGCCTTCTCTCGACTACATATGTTGGGCTCAGCTTCCAGTCTAACCGAACGAAACTGAATACCAGTATTTTACATGGAGCGATTGCTTATCTGACGTCGACAACCCAGATACTGGGTAACACGATACCCCTTGATAGGACTAGTTGTCAGACTTTTGGGCTTCTTAGCCACGAGCCGCTCCAAAATTGCGACAGTTAATAACATGAAAACAGTCGTGTTTTATTATTTAAATATAAAACTCGAAAAAGCGCAGCGAATGCAGAAAAAGATATAAAAATCCCTACTGAAACTCATATGACGCCCTAGTTCCCATTTAAGCTTAATGAACTCCTGAAATCTCATTAAATAACTTAGCAAAATCCTACTAAAACCCGCCGTATTTTTAACCAGTACGGGGATAGTTAAAGGGTTAAAAAAAATACCTAGTAGTTCGCATACGTCATTAAAAAAATATAACGAGAGAAAATCCTTTAGCACTCCAGCGCCGAGTGTTCCCATCGTTCGTGTAAACCTAAGCTAACCTTTACAAAGAATCGTTTAAATTGGTGTATCGGAGAAAAAATTATCTAGTACTATTAAAAATGCCCACCCGTCACCACAAATGTGTGTGTGTTTTGTGTTTGTGTTCTTTCTTTGTGTCCTGTTTACTGGAAATAAACGTTTTTTCTTTCTTTCTTCTACTTTCTAGTGTTTTAGTTAAGAGGAATTAGAAGTGGCTAAGCAAAGTCCAGTAGACGGGGCATTTTTTAATAGTGTATATTGCACGTCTTTCTCTCCAGAGGGACGGACAACTCTCGTATTTTTATGAATGTTCATAATCTTATCTCAGTATCAATCTGCCAAAATCGTCTATTTCCCTGTATTTTTGACAAGTTTTGACATTGATCGTCTCTGATAGGCTTGTAGAAAAAATATCAAATCGATATTTTTTGTTCGTTATATCGATATTTTTTGGAGATATCTAATAGTTCGATACATCGATAATATGGATACAAAATATCAAGTATCAAAAATGTATAAAATACGATATTTTCAATAGCAACACCGTTGTCGTCACTGACTAAAACTGTTGAAATTCAGAAATGAAGTTCCTAGTTTAAGAAATTCTATTGTGTTTGTTTCCTAATCATATATGTCGATGCTGATTAGGAAACAAACACAATAGAATTTCTTAAAGTACATAATTATTTTTTTAGAAAAGTAGTGGCCCAGTGGTTACGGCCGCGACTTACAATTTGTAGGTCGTAGGTTTCGAACCTAGACAGGCGCTTTACACCAAAAAAAGATCGATTGGCAATTGTTTTTTTTTTTATTTTTTTGTAAATATTGCCCATTTTCTTCCTGACCGTACAAGTTTTTCAAAATCTGAAAATGCAAATCAAAGTTTCTCAAAAAGTTAAAGACAGTCTCTTAAGTCCGTTTTCCTGTAGCTACAGTGGTAAGGTTACCTGCCTTCAATGCCCCATCTCAAAAATCTAACCTGTATATATTTTAAATTCAAGATTTTATCAACACTGATGTGAACCAAAGGTTGTTTGATAGATATGTTGACGTCCGTCACAATTGTTCAATAAGATAGATAATGAGTCGTGATGGACATCTCTATAAGTCATTGACGTCAGTTCAGTAGTTGAAGAATAAATATAAATATTAATATAATACTGTGATGATGGATAAGATGATTATCCATAATTATCTTATCCATCATCACAGTATTACATACCACAAATTCTCTTATAAGAATTATTGAAATGGACCATATCTTTGGGTATCACAAATTCTGATATGCATTTATTCTATTCTACTGTATTACTTTTTCAAACCTCATCCAATTTAGCACAAAATCCCCAATTGATTCTCTAAACAATTGAGTTACAGTTACTAAAGACCAATTAAAATCATTTGCATGAGAGTATCCAACAAGGTAAAGTACATACACACTGACTAATTGTTAGCAATGCAACACTGTGGTATAATGAAGGCAATCTCCGTCCTTGGAAGCAATTAAGAGCCCTTACACACTAGCGTTTTCTTGGCGATTGCCAGGCAAGACGAGATTTGCTAACCACCAGTGGCAACAGTGACGGTTAGTAGGTTATAGTAACAGTTCCACATACACATACATGTTCCACATTTCTGCCTCCCAAAATACAGGATTTTCCTAGTTTGGGGGGCAGGGTACCTATTCTATTTGGACTTTTGACCTCACTACCTACCTTTTGTATCCAATTTTTAATACCTATACTTAAGTTTGCTCACCTTTCGAATATTATTACAATAACGAATTATTATTATTATTATTCTAAAAATATCTTTGACATATCTCGGGACCCTGGGGTCCCGGACCTTTGGAAAGCCTACGAGGGGCCGAAGCCAACTCGCAGAGGCCCCTTAGATAAGTTTAAATGATGAGGAGGCACCAACCGACGATTGTCCCTGTATGCACAATGCAATTGCTCCCAAGGACAACCCCCGGTTGGTGCAGGACTATTGCAGGATATGGGAACAAATATATTTTATTTTGGGTTTTATTTTAGTCTGGTTGGAGGATCCTACTTTTTCTATGGACGATGAGTGAACTTTACACCCTGGGGCCTTATTGTGACGTTTTAATGCCATTATGATTCCAGACCGAAAAAGGGATGGTGCTAGCGGTTATGTATAGCTCCATCTCTCTCTTGCACTGGTATCATGATGGCATTAAAACGTCATAATACGGCTCCTGTTCCTCATACCTCTATAAAAAGGTAACAATAGTTATTAACTAAAGTAAGTAGGCAATAAATAAATCTGAGAAAAAGGTATTACGGGATTTTACTTTTCTTCTAAATATTCATATAGAGTGTAATATACTGTCTGTATTAGGAATCAATGAAAACAACACGGTCAAAACGCCGTGCCGAGAAATGGCTACGAAAACGCAAATGTGTAACGGTCCTAAGTTGAGCGGAGGGAGGGGGCAGGTTGGAAGACAAGAGGCTGCAATCTTGCCTCCAACTAGTAAGCAGTCAACAACTCCTTTGTCAGTGCACAATCTCTGGTAATTAGGGCTTAAATTGTTCTTAGGAGTGCGCTGTTCAGTAATTGCAGGTGGGTTGGAGTTATTGACAGGAGTTCATGTTGTTTGTGGATTTGGTGACGTGTTATTATACATATTTGATTTGAAAATGGGGGTAAAGCATCCAGCTTTTGGATTGATGGTAATTGATTTGATCTTTGGATATATGTAGGCTTTGATTTGGTCAACTGCATGCTTTAGGGTGTAACATAAAAATTGTATTGAACAGATTTTTTCCTACATAATTTTTTACTTCCTGTAATCCGATGTAATGAGTTTTTATACCGGTAATCTTTGGGTCAATTACTCGAAAAGGTCGCTGGATGTTCTACGCGTCCAATACAACAATGTTTTTAGGATGCTATTGCGACTGCCTCGTTTTTGCAGTGCATCCGAAATGTTCGCGGTAAATCATACCGATGGATTTCATGCCATCATCCGCAAAAAAAAAAAACGGCCTCACTCCTGAGAAGAATAAGAGGCAGTGACAATAGTATCCTGAGGGCTGTGGCGGCAGACACTTCCTCCGCCATATTAAGGCAATTTGTGCGAAGACTTATACCATAGTTAGCATTTCTTGATGCGTCTAGATGTTGGGTGATCTTCTCACAAATTCGTCTTTGGTTTAAGTTACTAACAATAGTGATTTAAGTGCAAACATGTTCTAACAATTTATGGAACTATTGTGTTATCCGAAATAAAATGATTTTCTTTTAATCCTGTTACAAAAGAAAACAAATTATTGTATTTTTTTTTGTTTCACTTTTATCAATCGACAATAGTACGATCTAAAACGTCAAATCTAGACTTGCCTCTAAGAATCTCTAGAGTCTCGAATCTCTCGATGTGAACATTTTTAAAAGCAGTTTTATACAAATCCAGGTGAAATACATTTACGTGCCGAAACGTCAAACAGCCCGGAGAGTGACGGAGCGACGCGGCTACAGATTATTTCAAGGAAATTGGATTTCAGAACATAGCTGAGTATTAATTTTCAATTATTTTTAGTCGAATTTTCAAGGTGACAAATATAAATTGAAGGGCAGATGACGACGCCCGTTTTTATGACTTCGTAATATCTAAAAGGTGAGTTATGATTAAGAATGAAATGCACAATATTAAGCGAAAGACAAAGCATGCAAATACAGTATTACATTATTATTACATTAAAGAAAATTAAAAATACACAAATTAATCAAAAAACGGTCAAGAGCGAGTTGAAATCAAAAATCATCACAAAAAAACATTACGTTCCACTATCGGTCAAGAGATCGCGCTGACCTAAAACTGCAATATTAGAATAAGTATGCTATTTAGAGACATCGTTTTATTTTTCCTGTAATCATTACATAAACTTCTATAGAATAATTTCAGATTTTTCTCTAGGCAAACTTCGGAGATAAGGGGGACGGTATTTTTTTACATACAAAAAAAAAATGTTTGAGAATGTGCAAATAGCACTCTTTCTTAATATAGTCACCCATCCACGGACTCACCGCGGCAAGTAGAGTTTAACCTGATCGATCGACTCGTGCGGCTGTTATTATTTAGCCACAAGCCCCGACCTTTGGTAAAGTGGTAAACAGTCCAAATATCCTTCCGATGGAAGGACAAGAGAGACACCAAGTTCCAACGGCGAAATAGTAGACCTTAAAAACCATTCCCAGCAGCCCTTAATCCTTGAAATAAATCCTTGGACACGAGTTACTTATTTATTTATTTATATATACTTTATTGTACATCAGATTACACATTACAAAAGAAAAGAAAAACTTATACACTATAAAATATACAATAGGCGGCCTTATCGCATACTGCGATCTCGTCCAGGCAACCTTGGCATGGACAGTGAGTTTCTGGACATAAAATGGGGTTGTCATTGGTGCAAATAAAAAGTATAACAGTATATCCTATAACAGATACACAGATATATGCTATATAATAGATCCATACATACTAACTATATAAGCAAAGAAAATAAATGAAGACTATAGATTATTACAGCTAACAACGAGATCAAAATCACAACAAGTAATGTTCCTTCACGAGTCTTTTAAACACAGGCAACAATTGCGTGCGTTTTATTGGATCTGGCAATGGATTCCACAAACAAGCGGCCTGGACCGTAAAGGATTTGTCAAGGAAAGTTTTGGAATGCATGGGCATTTTAAGCTTCAAGTTATCTGATGACATTAAAAATTTCGTGTGGGAGTCGCAAAGAAACTGGAAACGTTCCTTCACTTCTACTTCTTGTAGCAGAATAATCCAATCAAATACTCCAAGAGCCGTAATAAACATAATCCCAAACCAAAACCATTAATCATAACGAAACCAATTACCACTTCAGTCCCAAAATCAATTCCCGATTTCTACAACCCTACCGTACCTATTACTTGAACTAATACTTCTGTACCCCCAAGAGTACCCGAGAGTACCCGAACTTGGCTGTCATCAATCATAACCGTCCAACTCCATTCCGAGTTGATCCATCAGCTTTTCAGGGATCCTTTTAAGATGGCATATATTGTATAACTTAGAGCCTTTTAGGTGCATATAGGTGTTAATCTTGGGACTATATTTCATACATGTGCTTTGTAGTGGTCAGTTTATATGTGTGGATTAACGATGTATGATTGTCGTGGATGAGTTAGAAAACTCTGACTTTCACGAACTATAAACCCGGAATAAAAATGAGAAAATCTTCTGCGTTGTCTTGTTTCTATTTTTTATATTGTAGCTATTTGATGTTCCAAATTAAATCTTCAGATAATGATCGATGGTATACAAATTGGGAAACAAAAATTACGAAAAGTGGACACTGACAGTCGGGCTGGTCCACAAATTTAAAGTCGCTCAGCGCGCTATGGAGCGGGCTATGCCCGGAGTTTCTTTGAAGGATAAAATCAGGAATGAAATTATCCGAAAGAGAACCGGAGTTACGGACATAGATTGCAAAGTAAGCCAGCTGAAGTGGCAGTGGGCTGGCCATGTTTGTCGTAGGACCGATGACCGGTTGAGCAGACGAGTCCTGGAGCGGAGACCACGTATCGGCAAGCATAGTGTGGGACGCCCCCCAGCTAAATGGACCGACGACCTCAAAAAGGTGGCTGGGACAGACTGGATGCGGAAGGCGGAGGACAGGGTATTGTGGTGTAGCCTGGGAGAGGCCTATGTCCAGCTGTAGACTGTGATAGGCTGAGTTGAAGAGATCTCATCTGACTACTCACTGATACAGTGAGCGCTGTTGATAATCATTTGTTCAATTGTGTTGTGAATTGTGTTGTGGCGCAGCCTGGGAGAGGCCTATGTTCAGCAGTGGACTGCGATAGGCTGAGTTGATTGATAAAAATTAGGAGACAATATATATATATCAATAAGACACTATCCAAATGAAGACTGCGGAGATCACCTCTAGCGTCACCACTTGTTTAAAAACAAATCATACATTAAAAGATTTGCTAGTTCGTAGAAGTAAGCAATAAGTATTGTAATAAAGTTTAAAAGAGTAACGGTGGAGTTTCATGCCCATTCTTCTCCATGCGAAACTACCTTTTGGAAGGAGCAATCAGAATCAATTTTATTTCCGCGTAAAGTTTGACGTTCAAAAGTGCCATTTATGTGTCTATTTGAAATAAATGCTTTAACTTTGACTTTGACTTTACCACTAACATCTCTGGGAGCTCTGGTAAACTTCATCGAGGACTGAATCTGAAGAATTGCCTCATTTAACTTGATAACAAAAACACGATCAATGATGGCCATGAAGCTTTCACAACAAAGCTAATTGAATAAAACTATGCCTACCTTCAAGGTAATCAAATTTCCCTGACGACGTCCATATTAGCAACATTAATCGGTGGCGGCCTGGAAACTTTATTAATAACTTGAAACAAGTTAGCACTTGTTTGTAACGGTACCCATATCATATATCGCTGCCGGAAGTTTGATTATCGGTTGTGTAATGTGTAGTACCTATAGTTTCTACAAGTTACAGGTGAAGGAAATCAGGTAAGTACCGTCGATAGGTCTAAAATATAGACCATCTACTTCATTTTGAACCGACCATAAACCACACCCTGTATATATTTAAGAGCCTCGATTCATCTTTCATTTTCATTTTTTTTTTAAGATAGAATCACTCCTGAACAATTCGTCCTGAACCATAAGAAAAAAAGCTATGTGAAGAAAAAACACTGTTACCAGGGCGGTATATACATAGGTAAGTCTTCAATTACTATGATTTTTACTAAACCACTTGTTGCTTACAACAGGGCCTCGAGTCTGCTATTACAATAGTGTCAGAATGGTCTCGCCATTGTGAGTATTTGACAGTGTTTGTATGGCAAATCTGTCAAAAACTCACAATGAAGAGACCATTCTGACACTATTGTAATAGCAGACTTGAGGCCCTGAACTATTGTATGAGCATTTATCCTATAAACATTTTCTACTTTCTGGTTCAATAGAATGTCACTTCAATCGAAGTTAAACCCCATTCAAATTACCTGTTCCGTCAAAAGTTTACTAAAACACGTTTTTGATCCCTGACCCCGATACGAAAATTGAATTTTCCGAGCATAACTTTAACGACCACAAATCTCCTAAGTTGACCGCTACTCGACGTACCTTTTTTACTTTTACATTATTTTCTTTTATACATTTTTGTTGGTAAAGAAATATTTTGTTGCAACATTCATAGCTTCAAAGTTATGTGGAAATCGATTGTCAAGTTATGGGGCATGTGATGCGGAGGAATTAAGAAAATGTCGTGAGAAAAGTTTTGAGCATGAATATGAATGGCTATAAATAAGAGTAAGAAATGATTTTTAAGGATTATTCTGTAAACATATAAAAGTGGTGTATTCCGGCTGTCCCCACCGCCCGTGTCCCCATTAACACATTGACTGCCACCGCGGTCACCGATGACCGCTAAAAATAGTTTTTCTATTGTGTCTGTTGTCTGGCAGTCAAAGCCTTAATGATAATTCACAAAAAAGGGCAAAAAAAATGGTTCCATTTTCTTTTATGTACTGATTTTAGAAATAATAATTGAAAAATCAATACTTAATAGAAAATGGAACCTTTTTTTTTTCGCCATTTTATGTAAATTACCATTAATGGTGACACGGACAGTGGGGACAGTGGGAATACACCTATAAAATCTAAGGTAACTGAGTGCATTACTTTTACGAACACGACAGATTTTATGCACAAGATTTTCTAAATGATATGGAGTTTATCCAGATTATGATGGTTGTAATTAATTTCACATTTGACCATGTAAGAATTATGTACTTGACTATAATATTATTAATTGACTTTACTTTAATTTCTGTTTTGTTTTGTTGAAATTATTTTTAAGCTATTGCATAGCTTCTATCGCGGGCCTTGAGCGCGGGGACCGAATCCAGAAATTCCGTAACGAAAAAACCTCACGCTCCCCACTCCGACGGTTTTACTACACCAGTACCCTCTAGTGATCTAATAATTTCTGGCAGTTCTTTTTTCTGTGTACTGCGTATTTTATTCTTATAAATATTAGTTTATAAAATTATGATCTTCACAAAAAGTTACGAGTACATTCAGTTCCCCTGTTGCACCGCAAGGCTACAATGACTTAATTAAAGCTTGCCAAATAGTTGATACCATTCCAGTTGAACAATTTTTAAACTTGACTAGACGGTTGGAAATGACTCATGTACATGGAATTTTTTCGCTGTCAAAACAGTTTGTCACTCTTTTTTTATTTAAAATTACTTTAGGTTCAACACTTTCGTTATTTTAAAGTTGTTATTATGCTTATATTTGAATAGTATTTGACTTTGTTTACGTAGTTATACACTTTTACGACGTTCAGCACTTATTTATTTTGTTTTTAAGCTATTGCATAGCTTCTATCGCGGGCCTTGAGCGCGGGGACCGAATCCAGAAATTCCGTAAAGAAAAAAAAAAAAAAAAAAAATATCAAAGAAAAAGAAATGCTGCATAAATAAAATAAATAAATAATTATAATTGCATAAGTTGATACAAAATGCTATGCAATAGCTTTACCGCGGCAGTCCCCGAGTGCCACACGTCTTTTTTTTGTGTTAATATTTTAATTTATGTAATAATTTGCACGCCGTAAGGTACTGTAGCCGATCTCATTAATTTATGTACAACATCTTATCATCATCATTATTTCAGCCGAAAGACGTCCACTGCTGGACATAGGCCTCCTCCAATTGGAGTGGTTTGCCATAATCGCCACGCTTGGCCGGCGGGTTGGTGATCGCAGTATGGTGTTAAAAATGCATAGAGAACGCTGCTGCCTATTCTCTAGTAAGTCCCTTAGTCGCCTTTTACGAACACCCACAGGAAGAGATAGGGTGATGCTATTATTTACGTCCGGCACCACACGGAACCAACATCATATATGTACCTGTACCTAATTCATAGCAAATAAAGTTTTGATTCTGATTCTGATTCTGAAGATCAAAGAAACGATGGATGGGCTTTATGAAAGAAGATACATATATGGCTAGAAAGGGGGCTGACTACCGAGATGACGACTAATAGAGAAGTAAATAGTAGGGAAGAAAATGACATGTTGCGCCGACCGCAAATTAATTGGGATACTCGTAAATGCAGGAGAATGATGATTCTTAGCTTCAAAGTCAACGCTACAAGATTATGAACGAGGGTATTCAGAACTTCAAGTAAACAGTTGTATTAGAAATTAGGTAAGTACCCATATCATGGACTTTTGTTGAAGTTTTGATTAACTCATGTGACCTTGAAGAATAGAATAGAATGCATTTATTTGTCAGAATATTGTACAAAGTTGTTAGGTTCATTATGTAATATGATCATAATATTCTGCCGTTTCCGGCATACAAATATGGTTTGTAAAATTATGGGTCATCATTTACATCAAAATTAAGTTATTAATTATTAGAATTAGAATTACAAATAATTTAAAGAGACTGAACAATAGTTGTAAAAGAGATTAATTATATAATTCAAAATTCAATAAGGTCAAGGACAATAATGTCAAATATTTAGGTAAATTTTTCATTCATAAAATCTTCAGTAGAGTAATAACATTTGCTTGAAAGAAAGTTAAATAATTTACATTTAAATGCTCTGAGGCTGAGAGTTTTAAAGCCATCAGGTAATTTGTTATAAACAGTAATGGACATGCAGTATACATTATTAGAAAACCAATTTTATTCTACGCCTAGGAACATTAAGCATATGCACTTTGCGGCTGGGTCTGGTTATAACATCATTAAACAAGTCAAATTCATGTCTGTTTTTGTGTACAAAGATAAAAATTTCAAAAATGTATAGTGCTGGAAGTGGCAGTATTTTAAGTTTTTTAAATAGTGGAACACAACTGTCCATTGGGTGCGCTCCGCAAATTGAGCGTACGCATTTTTTCTGAGCTCAAAACACTCTTTTAAGTTCAACCGAATTACCACATATTATATTGCCATAGCGCAGAATTGATGAGACATAGCCATGGTATGCACATAGTGCCGCGTTAACACTAGCCACACGTGTTAGTCTATATAAAACGAATACAACTCTATCTATCTTCTTACATAGATCATCAATATGAGATTTCCAGTTACAGTTTTTGTCAATTATTATACCCAAGAATTTTGCGTAATCTACCTCTTCTATTGTCTCATTTCCATATTGTATTTTAAGCCGTGGACGCGTACTGTTATAAGTCTGGAAATGTATCAGTTTTGTTTAATTAATATTAATATGTTTATTTAGATTTTTTTTATTTTACATACTTCCTTGACATAATCTTTTCATTATTTGACATTATTTACTTACAAATCGAATTCCAATTCTTTATTAGTGGCTTTTGTGGACATGATATTTATTCAGATATGTTACTGTAGTTGTAATTGCAATCATGTCATTAATATTTTATATACTTAGATTATTTTATATTTTGTGAATGTGAGAACGTTGTAGGCCTAGTAGAGTGTAGATTTGTTGGCGGTTTTCTATTTTGTTAAGTACCTGGTAATTGTTGAAAGGCCTACACTGTCCTCCCATACCTATTATCACTGTTATTTAATAATATTGTAAAGCCAATTATTTTTAAAAGAGTAACCGTGGAGTTTCTTGCCGGCTCTTCTCCATAGGAAACGACTAACTCGAACCGTGCACCTAGCTTCTGACGTTTCATAAGTGCCCATGTAGGTTTATGTGAAATAAAATATTTTGATTTTGATTTTGATTGAATATGAAGATTATTGTGTTCAAGCCATGTAATAATTTTATTTAATGTCATGTTTATTTCATTTTGGTTGAAGTGTAAAGTATTGAGCAACTATGGCATAGATTAGGAGTTAGACGCCTACAGTGTTGATGAAGGTAGCGCAAAATGACGTCAACTAATTAGCAGGCTAAGACGGTTTATACAGGAAAAGTTTTCTAGTAATCAGTGCGCAAATTTTGACAAATTAAACTTATAGTATTTTATTATACACCTATTTCTTATTTTGATATGTCTTAGTGCAAAAAAATGTAGTTATCGTTAACGAAAGATGTTTATTTTGAAACTGGTATAATGGATACTCGTCGCGCAACGCGCCGGCGCGGCGGCGCGGTCAATGAAGCGGAACGCAGTAGTAGGTACCTATTAGCTGTGCGCTCGCCCATTGATATTATTACGAATAGATTGTATCCTTATTTTGCTCATTTCAAGTGGACCATAAAAAAAGTATTGAGCAAATAATGGAAATGTATTACCGATACTGAACTACAAAAAGTGGAAGTAAGTGGAATCGAGCGCATCTTTCATTTTATCTTGGGATTTTAAATTTGTAGCCTAAGTATCTCGTGAATTTCCTTTGTATTCGTTCCAATCTGTCTGAATGCACTGCATAATTAATGTATTCACACTTTCATTTCTTTAAGGGATTGAAAAACTTAAGGCATTTTAACGAAAAATTAGTTTCGGTTAACGAAACTGTCAAGAGTCAAACTCACAATAACTTTCTGATAACAAAAGTTACGTTGTTATAAATAAAGGTAGACAAAATAATAAGAATGACAAAAAAAGGTTTCCACAAGAAGAAAGATCAGTCGTAAAAATTCTGACGCAAGAGTAAATCCTTCAAACAGAATGGACCACCCACGACCAATCAGCATAATGGGTACTTGTAAATCCTCTTTCAATTTTAGATCTACATAAAAATATTTTCAGTAAATCAACTAATTATCACGAAGATGAAAGAAAAAGGACCTCTCAAGTTTATGAAGAACGAGAAAAGTTAAAAGGATTCTTTCGCCGACGATAATGAGTTCGCGAAAGCGAAGTTCGTTTGCGAACAATTTTATATCAACGAGTGGGTTAGTGTTTGGATAAGTTTGAATAACCACAAGGGTTTCAGACTCGGTAAAGTTTGATTAACATACGTCATAACATCTCGTTTCTTCCTTTGGTGGGGAGAGATTTTCTCGAGTTCAGCACTAGCTAGGTTTATGAGAAATAACTTATGCGATGGTTAAGACATTAGCCAGTCAGTATGGTTGGCAGCGACACAGACTGTTTTTCCATGCTCACATTAGAAAGTATATAGGATCGACAATATTAGGGTATGTTTTTTTTTTTGCCATGAGGTTCTAAAATCTAAATATTTTTTACATTAAGTCATCACAAATCACAAATTACTCATTTTCATTTTTAAAGAGATATGTATATTTATTTGCTCAAACATGTGTACACATACAATAATAAAAATGCATGCAGGATAAAAAACAATAAAATAAAGGTTCAGACATGTTTGCCACATACTATGTCGTGCAAATATTATTATTGGTAATAATTAATTTCAATTCATTATATCAATTTAACGTCAATTCAGCAAACAATAATAAATTATAAATGTCAAAAGCAAAACAATTATAATAATAATTAAAATTATCATTAGTCGATAACTCGGTCGATATACAGCATGCGGGGACTCCCCGCAGGCGAAATAATGACTCATGAAAGTCATCGGTCGGTAAAAAGAGTGCGGAGATTCACAGCCAATGAAATTATCTGCTGAAACGTGCGGTGTAGGTTCTCCGTATACCGCAATTGTTTCCTATCGACTAATTAATACAGTTCCCAGAATACTGGCCCTATGGCATGCTTTACAGAAATCTCTAGCATCCCGCATACGAGCCCTCTCGACCAATGACAATGAGCCTATATGCGTTTGACGCTAAAAATGTTTAAAACATCTCTGTCTTTGTCGACTGCAAACGATTGTAAGAAATAGAACGATGATTTAAATTTGTTTAGCGCTAAACGTCTTAAGTGATTAGTAGTGTAAGCGGGCCTAAGATTAAGTCAGTTATATCGCCATTTCTGGTAGCTTTTCATGCATCTCTATGTTTAGTTATCTAGGTGTCTAGAAAGAAATGTTAAAAAAATTACAATAATTATAATAAAAAGTGTGAAGTTTGCAATCTTGTATATTCTAATACTTTGCTACAAGCTCAGTTCAGTATTCTAGTAACTTCGTAGCTCGAAACTAAAATGATACTACACATAATATAAACATAGCGACTACAAAACTTGTTCACAGCGACGATGTCGAAACTTGGTTTAAAGCAATCTGCGAACTAAGAAATATGACAGGCGACGCCGACGTGCTAGCTGTAGAGGTAAACTTGTGTAAAATAATCTAGGTAAATTTCTCGTAGATAAACTACTTTAATTCCCAAAACGGTTCCAAAATTATCTAAGGAAGAGGCAGCTAACTTCATTTTTCTGACTGACTCCTTGACAATTGAAAACTGTAATTGGTTTAACTTTTAGACAAATAAATAAAATTGAAGTGTATGTTTGTAATGTCAAAATAACAGCTTTCTACTAAATGCTTATGCAGGATTACAAGATATTTATTAAAAAAAAAAAAAAAAACAATATAATCTTTTTTGTCTCTGTTCCAGGTAATCTCCGAAACAGCTGAACCGATTTTGACGGGACTTTTACTGGCTGATGTTACTCGTATAAGAAGTAACGTAGGCTACTTTTATTTTAGAAAAAGCTACGCGAGCGAAGCAACTAGTTATACAATATAAATGCTTTGAGTTTTTTCTTATGACGTCCATTTTCCTGATCAAACTATGAATTTTCCCGTTTGATTGATCAAATTATAGTGTCTCTATAGACACTATAATTTGATCAATCAAACGGTAAAATAATAATTCCTATAAATGAAATACATTTTCGCCTTTGTTGATTTGTTATTGTTGATTTGTTAAATCCGTGATTTTAAAAGGACTGTGTACAATAGTAACCGTTAAGGCTGATGCATGATGCTGAGGCATGATGTCTGTCCACTGGAACGGAGAAGAGAGTAGAGGAGTGGAGCTGTGCCAATTTTAGCCACCATTCTCATGGATGAAAAACATTATATTGCTTAATATTGGCACAGCTCTGCTCCTCCCCTGTCTTCTCCGCTCCAGTGGACAAAGCTTATGTCCGTTTTCACTCTAACTTTAAGCGAATAAGTACTTCATTTGTAAAAATAAAACAGTGCCTTGAGTCAATGCATTCTACTTTAGAATTAGGAAATGCGAAAACCCCGTAGATATGTAAGTCTCCCGACTTTTAAATTTTTTCCTACTTCACTTTGATATCGAAACCAGGACAGGAAGTTATTGCTATTGTACATTGATATTGTCAATTTCGTACCGCAATATTCTGATATTACATAATCGAATTAATGTCAAATCCAATACCCAAACGGGCGAAAACCAAATCAGAGCGATATCAAAGGGTACAGTCAGCTTCCAATTATTTGATATCAATTGACCTATGAGCTTTATCTGGTTCTATACTTTTAAGTTTTTTAACCAAAAAGTTCTAATATTTTTAAAACCCAGATCCAATATTTTTAATTTATTTAAAAATTCTGGCATTTAGAACAGTTTTGATTCAAGCAGGGTTTGAGTGGAATATGAATGCTGTGCTTTATGCTACGCCAGTTCGGTTATGAACAACAATGTACAAAATAATGCGTTCAAAAACTGATCCTAGCATATGTTGGGAAACCACATTTATCGCAAACTAAATTTTATTAACAAAAAAATTTGCGATACTAACAAAACTAGGTTTTTCCTATACTTTATGAAACAATGTTTCAGCGGTCGTTTGAACACCAAAAAACTGTCAGTTTTTTTATGTACGGGCGTCGATTTTTTCGTCTGACGCCAGACGGAGGGCATCAAATCTCGTTTCAGAGTCCGTTGCTATAGCTAAAGGCTTGCACAAAAACTGACAAAATGTCTTCCAATTTTATCTTCTTTTTGTGCATTGCGAATATAGAGGTGAAGCTGAAATGTCTCATGAACTTCATAATTATCTGTATGAGGCATTTGTGTCAAGATTTTTTTTTAAATAAATTACTTAGATTAAAATAGGTTTTCTGTAAAGTTGGTTTACGGACGATAGTTTAACGTGACAACGTCATAACATAACATTGATGCGGCGCAGGCGTACAATGAGCGTAACGGGACAATGGACGTAACGAGACAATGAGCGTAACGGGACAATGAGTCGCCTTTTTCGTGCATGCAGCCGGCGTTCTTCGATTTAGTAGACGTTGTCACGTCAAAAACAGAAAAAAAAAAACGATTTTATGATTCTTTACCACTGATGTTGACTGCCACCGCGGTCACCGGTGACCGCTAACAATAGTTTTTCTATTGTGTCTGTTGTCTGGCAGTCAAAGCCTTAAAATTTTTTGTGTATAAATACATAGACCATAAATAAGTACTTCATTGATAATCTGTTTTTTTTTTTATGCTTTTGTTAAAATGTTTCTGTAAAGTTTACGCTATTGAGTGTACTTTTATAAATTAATCTTTGATCACGTTACCAGTGCGGTCGTTGTGACGAGACCAATAATACTAATTTCATTTGTATTCATGTTACATTTGGTTTTAATTAGTGTTATTAACAGGCTCAGGTATTTCGGTGTTTTGATAATTTTACTGATTATTATTATTTAAATTAGCAGGAATCATGCAACACTTTGCGGAAATCAACATAAATTTTTAATTCCGCCAAAAACTACATGCAGGTTTGGATGCAAAACGCAGCACCACTCGCCCGCTAAATATGCACGTGCAGAAGGTTCGACAAACCTTTTATATTATATACTCGACACGTGATTCAAGCCCCCACGGGGCATGCAACCCTAAACCTATCCATACTATACTATATATACTATTACTATATATTATATATTTATATATAAAATTATAAATGTGAAAGTAACTCTGTCTGTCTGTCTGTCTGTCTGTCTGTATGTTACGTTTTCACGCCTAAACCGCTGAACCGATCGTCATGAAATTTGGCAGAGATATAGCCTGGGATATCGAGAAGGACATAGGCTACTTTTTTACGCGATAACTGACATTCACGCGGGCGGAACCGCGGGCAAAAGCTAGTATATAATATTATAAATGTGAAAGTAACTCTGTCTGTCTGTCTGACTATCTGTCTGTATGTTACGTTTTCACGCCTAAACCGTTGAACCGATCGTCATAAAATTTGGCAGAGATATAGCCTGGGATATGGAGAAGGACATAGGCTACTTTTTTACGCGATAACCGACATCGACGCGGGCGGAACCGCGGGGAAAAGCTAGTTATATTATAGTATACTTGACACGTGTTTCACCCCCGCAAGGACCATCCTCAGGAGATGTTTAGTCCTAACGCCGAGCTATTATTTAGTTTTGTCTAAAATATGTTTAGAGGGTGAGTTTTTTCCATGTTTAGTGTATATAATAAATGCTTTGGATTGAGCTGCCCCAACTTTTTTTCACACTGAAAGTTATTTTTTTTTTTTTTGCTAACATATTTTTTTATATACACTGGCATTTTAATGATAAACACATTGACTTGAAAATTTACTTTTTAAAATATTTTTCTTTTCTAAAATAATGTTAATGTGGGGACTACGTGAATGGTAATCTGGCTGTTTAAGTATTTTATGCGGCCCAAATGCCCAAATTTCCTTTATTTGATATTGTTTGTCGAGTCGTTGAGCTCCTCTGAGTTGAGCTACACGATTACTGACAAATGGGTGCACTGCTGGACCGGGACCATTTAAATCTGTATAGTTCTTTCCTCAAAAGACCATCTTCGATATGCATGGTCCTCATATAGCCTGACCAAGATTATGTCTGGACTTTAAAAGAGATTGTCACCTCTGAGTTTGTTTTTGTCTTTTTTTCTCAGAGTAGATAGTAAGAAAACACCGAACTCATCTAGTTTACGTACGTTATTTTTATTATGTAAAAGTTTTATAATTTATCATTTACCATCATCTCTATCAAAAAAAATTCAACCACATTTATGCAAAAAAATCGTATAAAATGTGGACAGTAGGTGCGTATGTACCAGCTGAGTCGTGGAGGCAATTTTTCCGATGTGCTATTCCATATATAAACCTAGACTATGTACAGACGCCAGCAGGTCAACCTACCTGAAACTGTCAAATTTTCGCAATCAACTTTGAACCTTATACTGTAGTGATAAAGTTGAAAATCTATTAAATAAATTTGACAGATTGTAGTAGCTTGATGTGCTGGCGTCTGTACTTTATGATCAAATAAAGAAATTATAATAAAAGAAAATTGATATTTGTTTTCTATTTAATTCTAATCTTGCGTAAATTTTGGGACACCCGATATAAGAGAGATATCAATTAAACAAACTGTAAACGAACCAATCCAAAATGGAAACTCCAATTGATATTAAATTTCACGGAATAAGATCACGAAAGCAATCATAATTAAAAACAAGGTATCAAATCACGAGGCAGAAGCAATAGACGAATAAAATAAATAACGTTTTCGTCTTTCAATAATCGATTTAATTACTTCCAGTTAAATTGCTAGCAGAAAAGAAAACTCACTAAAACTTATAATTTTTTTCGATACTAAAGTGTTAATTAAATCAGGAGAAAAGGGGACTGAAAATTAAAAATAATTTTATGAAAACCACTGGGAAAAATCTGCAAACTCACGCCAACCGCGAAAGCAATTATTAGGGATCGTGTATACTTCATGAAAGGTCAAGGTCAGTGTCATAATGGGAAAGGGCATGATCTGATAAATCGAACGTGATGAAAAATAATTCTCGTTTGTGGAATATCTCGATAATGTTGAATTTAGAGCTGATATATCGATTGCCCAGTGGTTAAGGTGGAAAAATATCGTGATGGATCAGTGGTTCAAGGCCTCGCCTCTCATTTGTTGGTTAAAAATGTTAAAATCCGGGCAAGTATGTACCAATATGTGAGATTTTCGATTCATATGCATGTACTTTCTGCTTAATAAAAAATAAAGATAAGGTATAAACGTCAAAAAAATTATGGTTGTAATGTACTTTATCTCCCAATGTAGTTTTTCCACTCGGTAGAAATTGTTTTTGTCCACTTATTACTTTTCGGCCAATGTGTATTTAATCAATTATTTGATGGACTGTGAGTGAAAGGCTTTCAGATCTAAATTATTAAGCAAACCCTTTTTTTTAACCGACTTCACAAAAAGGAGAAGGTCATCAGTTCGGTTGTACATTTTTTTTGTTTGTTTGTTACCTCATATCTCCGTCGTTTATACCTAAACCGATTTGGATAATTATTTTTTTATTTGAAAGGAGATACTTCTAGGTTGGAAACGGGGTGACTACCGAGATGACTACTAATAGAGAAGAATGGAAGAAAGGGACAAGTTGCGCTGACCCCAAATAAATTGGGATTTGGGCAGGAGGATGATGACTTTATAGAGGTATGAGGAACAGGGTGTAAAGTTCCCTCATACTCTATAATAAATGGAGGATCCTCCGACCAGAGAGGTGTTGTGTCTGGTGGGCAACTGCCCGACGGTTGATGTGGGGATGTATATGCTAGTCGCACGATAAACTCTGATTGCGCGATGCAGGATTTGTGACGTCAGGTCTTTGATGCGTAGTTCGCATGTGGCGTTGTAGATGCACAACTTAAGCTTTATTTGGCGATCAAATTGTTTTATTTTTATTAAAAAGTGCCAAATAAAAATATGTTTATTTAGCAGCAGCATTATTTTCTTAACAAATAGTTATTGATCAGCAAACAAAGATCAGCCTTTACTATGTTGTACAAATTGTCGGGTCGGAAGGAAAATCAAGTTAATTCAAAGGGTGGCCTCAACCCTCTTTGTCGTCATTTTTATTTGATCATCGTGTTACAAGCTTCGCTGTACTCGTATGTTACGAACAGATTGGTAAGAAAACAGAAAAAGACTGGTATGAGCTGACGTATTTAGTTTAAGTTTGACCTTGGAGGAATCATGGAATTAGTATGTACTATATAGTGAAACACAGAGCACAGAGGCCTCTCAGCGGCAACTGCTAAAGGCAGCATTATCAACACTTTGCATACAAACCAAGCATGCCACCGTTTACCCGCACTACGAAACAAATGACGTACAGAATTTGACGGCTTTGGATGGCTCTCGTGACAGAAGTTTTCCGCTTAACGCACTTTCGGCGGCACGAATTTTGTTAGCTTTGCCGACTTTGCCATCTCTAGGCACTGATGCGTTGACGGCGCGGCTATTCCGTGTTCTGTGCCTCGGAATATAGGGTGCGGTTGCACATCTGACGGAAGATGCGTTGTGTATCGTCGGTCGCGTAAGCCTTACATACTCAACCGATGATGTGTTAGTGCGTCGAGCGAATAAATATACACGACCGAAGTTACGCCCGACGCATCTTCCGTCAAATCTGCGACCATCCATAGTCTCTCCCACTGATTTAGTAGCGGAAGCTAAACAAAGAATTAATTGCAGCATTCTTTTTCAAAAAAATATTCTGATGTTTGTTCAGTATGGTTTTCTATCTTTATTTTTTCATAACAGAATTCAGTACATCTCTAGAATAAAATCACTAAAGCCCACAAAATCTCAGCCTTCACCTTGTATTAGATTATTTTGGTCTTAATCGAGTCTAGATAAAGACATCAACCTCCGAAGATCCGCCGCTGTAGCCGACATAATCACATTTAAGGCCACAGGAACGATAAAGTAAGGGCTATCAAACCAATATTGTTGCTTTATTATCAATCAACAATAGCTTTATCAAAGGAAAGGTGGTCAAAGTAAATCTAAGTTATCCTGAGAAGGTCTAACAGAACACTGGATGAATACACTGGTTTACTGGTAATTATGTGGTTAACTTATCTTGACGATTTTTTCATACACACGTCTTATTTTTTTGTTTGGTTTTTTTTTGTTAGTTTTAATGTTCTCTTTTATTGTTTGTATTTCATGTGCGTGCCTTAAATAAGCTATTTTTTTTTCTTTCTTTCAGGCAAATTCTACAGTTCTGTTACGTTTTTCATATTTTCTGGTAAATATTTTATCTGGAGATGCTGTAACTGGCCATATTATAGTAAGTACCCTAGTAGCATTTTTGTTGGCGTTTGGTTGGGCCACATACCTCTGAAGGTGGCCCAACTAAATGCCAACGGGAAATGCTACTAGGGTAGGCTTAATTATACCAACATTTTATAATATTTTCCAAATACAAGATAATAGACTACTTTTTTTCTGGAGAGATTCTGAGCCGTACTTAATCTCTTTATAATTATGTATTTTTCTTTTGATTATTTTTATTTACTACCGCTAGCTCCTTTGGTTTACGTTTTTCAATTATGTTTTTTATTTCTATTTGGTTTACTCGAGATGTTTCCTTTAATTCCGTTTAATTGATTCTTATTTATTCATTTTAGTTAAGGATTATCGCCGTCAGTTTGAGAATCACTGGGCTAGGAGTATCAGTTTATTAGTCGTAAACCTTTTACTGATTTAATTTGGACACTCATGTGTTGCTACTTGATTACAAACGTTGATTCAGCGGATTACATAGGTAATCTTAAACCCTTGAGGAATGCCCTGCTTGGGCAGTGCAATGCCGTGACCTCGTCGCGATGGTTGGTGCTGCGGATACTCTCTCGCTTCCGGACATGGTCCAGACTATGGTCAGAAGTGAGAGCGCGTGGGACGCCATCGCCTCCTTCTGCGTGGCAGTGATGGTCGCAAAGGCGGTGGCAGAAAGGGAGAGGGAGTATACAACCTCCCTTCCGATCCTCGAGCAGACGCACCGGGCGACGGGGGGCGCGGAATGATCTCCGGCTGCCTTAGGGTGAGGCGCAGGCAACAGACTTGAAGAGTTTGGTGCCTGAACAGTGAAAGGCCCGAGACGGCGGCGCGCCGTGTTCCGTACGCGTGTTTCTCCAGAGGAATTGCGTATATGACCGCTGAGTGTGACGGGGTCCTCATGAATTTCTAATTTTCCCTACATAGCCGGGGGAACGTGACTAAATGCGCAAGCACTCCAGCATCCCGGCTAAAGGTAGCAGCAGAACACCGTGTGGTTTTAGTCAGTAAAAGTCTGACAGAAACAGGGTGGAGTACCACGATGATTTTCACGTGAGAAAAAAAAGGTATAGAGGTAATCTTGCTGGGTTCATACACCCTAGCGAACTTTTATCATAAGTACTTCAAATAAAACTGCCTCGTAGGTCTAGTGGTCCCAAGCGCTACTGCTGAGCATGAGGTCTTGGGTTCGATTCCTGAGACGGGCAAAGTGTTATTGGGTTCTTCCATCTGGAATTGCTCAGTAGCAGCCCGGAGTGTAGATTTGTCCTCAGCTGATGGTAATAGGCTCGCTCCTTATTACAAAGGACTAAAAATAACCGGCGAAATGTAGGTGTTCTAAAAGGTTCACTTCTGCCCAAACCTTCAGGGACTACAGGCGTGATGTAATGCTCTAATATGTGCTAAAATAAAACTTTTTTAATATTTTGGTAGTATTCTTAACCTAATTTTCATAAAGACTTATCTTTCAAACCCAGCTCTGGTTCCCACTTTTCAACTAAGCAAAGGTCATATTTGAATAAAATCCACGAAGGCCACTACAAGTTGACATTTATGAAAAATTCAAAATGCCATTGAATGTACCGCAGCTCGCAGGTCGCAGTTGTAAAGAGCCAATTATTTCCAGCACTCGGTGAGATAGACCTGCCAATTATATGGCATCGTCCAGACGTTGTTTCACGAAACTATGACATGTTCTAATTTTAGTCTAAATATAATCATTTGTTTTTCTTTTTGTAAAGGGAAAATATTTGAATTTTTGTATGCTTGTTTGTTACCCTTTCACACTAAAATGGCTAAATGGATCAGGATAAAATTTGGCACATGGATAGACGAAGACCTGCGTTAGGGTATAAAAACCTTTTTATACCGATATTCTCACGGAATCGAGAGAAACGAAACGTAAGCGGATGAAACCGCGGGGCGCAGCTATATCCATATCAATACTCCTACATAATATGTAGGAGTATGGATATAACATAGGGAGGTTTATGAATAGGAGCATGATATCTAACAAAGAGCTGAAAGCATAAAGAAGATTGATTCTGTGATAAACGGCCACAGATATGTTAACTTCAGATACGAGTTATAGGAGATAGGCTCGTCGTGATGGTTCTTCTACCACAGTTGTTCGGTTCGCATAAAACCAAGCAAGGAGATGGGATATTGGTTCCTAAAAATCGATAAGACAGCTGGAAACAATGTTTTGAATTTTGATAATAAGACGAGATGTTGGTTTCTAGAGAAGAAGAAAACTAGCTCTAAAGACGGAGACTGACTTGCAACGTTTGAATGTAATTTATCATTCGAGGCGAGCTTGGTTACAAAACGGCGATACACAAGACGCGGTGAACGTTCGCTTCGGGCATATTGCTCAAACGCGCTCCATTTCTTTTTACAAAACGGCAATACACTGAATGTGGCGAACATTCGCTTCGAGCACTTGACTCAAGCGTGCTCCATTTTTATTCAAAATGGCGGACGTAGAGGTTGTGTGGTGCTTCATCAATTTTATTTAATTATTGTTATTGGAAGAAGAAGAAAAAACTCTCAACATGACTGAAACATCTAAGCATTGCCATCATCCGGGCAAGATTCGGACTCCAGAGTGCTACTGAGAAATGCGTATTGAAAATAACCAAAAACACTTTGCCCAATCTGGAGATCGAATCAAGTACGCGACGCTCAGTAGTCTCACTCGCAACCACTAGACCAAAGAGTCTATTCACTAAACGCTGGGTTTGCGTCGATCTCAAAGCTCTATTCATTGAAATGTGTTGGGTTCCTAGTAATTTGAGATAAAACGTTATCTCGGATTAAGTTAGCTTCGGATTTAGTTGGCTAGTTCGCTCAGCTGATAGAATTGAATGCTGTCTAAATTTACTGTATTGCTAAGTTTGTCGTTGAGTCTTAGTAAAACAATAAAATAATAAATTGCGAAGCAAGAAAGGAAAAACGCCTTGGCACAGCAATCAAACCAATAAAATTTGATTGATTCACAGACATCCACTGCAACAATCAATAATCAAATGATACAGCAGTTTTCATCTTTTGTACTCATTTTAAGCTGCACATGCCGCCGGCTGTCGCTGAAAACCAGCGCTGGGGTCTCGCATAGGGTCGTAGTATTATGCTGAGCCATGGCCGTTTTGCGTGGATGTGACGCATATTATCCCCTAACTTGTTCTTTTCGTGGTTGTGTTCTTTCTTTGCGTCACACCGCAAATAAAAACGTATTTTCTTTCTTTCTTTTTTCTTGTCTAAATATATTTCTTATCGCAGTACCTATAATATGTTATGCTTAGGATTATAAGTCTTCATTGGAAGCCCAGGGCTTTTCAGGAGCATCACAGACCAAACATATTGTAGTGTCAAAAATCAAAATCAAAAGTCATTTATTCAAACTTGGCTGAAAGTCAAAATTACATAAGACGGTCCCCCAAAAGGACCGACCTTCACCAATTTCTAGTGCTTTAGCTGGGCAGAAGTGACGCAACAAATTCCCCAGCAACATATCCGTTTGTGCTAATACAATAACAGAACACATTTCTAAAACATTATAAAAAAAAAAAAACTTTAATTCAGACCTTGATCCATATGATTTTAGTTCAATATACACACTTATAATCTATGTTAGTAAGTAACAATGTTAGTAATAACTATTATTATTATTTTTAATTTATATATTTGTTGCGCTCACCTGACGCACTGGGTACGTGCACCCAATGCGCCATAATGGCGCAACAAGGCTTCTCACTGATGACCTTCAGAATGCCGTTGACGCTCCCACGCACCCTGCGCATCATGGACGCCATCCTTTTTTGCAGGATGGTGTTGAACCCATCTGTATGTGCTTCAGCAAACATTCCTGTTACACTGCAGTAACGTGGAAGCCTCAACAACATTCTGGAGGATTATACTGAACTCTGAGGGCGCTGTATGTCCTTTGCGTATATCGAACCCACAGAGTGCACGTGAGATTGGCAAAAAGCCTTAAAAAGAGTCACTTTAACATCTGGTGTACGACCCAGATGACCCCACTACTCTCCTCCAGGAGAGTCGTAGGGAAACTAGTACAGTTCACAAAATAAGAGCACACAATACACGATCGTCATTCCGACCGCCGCCGAGGCCCCGCGCGAAATCCCCGACTAACGAATAGTCCTCCCCGACCCTTGACTGTAAGTGAAGCGCCAGCACGCGTTTTAGCTGAGCAACATGTAATCCAAACTCCCCACGATAATAATCAAAACACTGATTTTATCCAGCCACCGTCGGTCCCTTGCCACCCTCCCTCCGACTCAGCTGCCCTAAGCCGAGGTTCGTACCCCACAGGGGGTGCCCTTAGCGAGCAGCAGTCGTTTAGTTTATAGTTTTTTTACGCCCTGGCTGGAGGCATTAAGTTTCGTTAGGAGCTTAAGGCAACCACAGGAAAGTCCGGTTAAAGAGTCGGAACCTTAGTGGTTACACTCTGAGATGCCCATTAAAAAATAAAAAATAAAAAATCTGGTGTACAACGAGAAAACCTTTGTTTCTCTCTACGAATTTATTTGGTCTATGATACCCCGTCTGATGAATGGCTAGGGACATGGTCTATTTTTTCCCAGGGGAAAAACAGAAAACAAACAATTCGAAATTTCTACTAGCAGATACATCCAGATCAATGCACTTTATACAGCGTGTACTCAATGAATGGAAGTACGAAGCTATACAGCAAGATAACGAAGCGACATCTGCGGAGTGATTGCTTTCATTGTTTTCTCTTCGGAGCAAAATAAACTACAATATCATTGTGATGTCCGTTGCACTCTTGTGTGTACTAATACTAACCATACTAACACTTTTACTTATAAACTTTGCTTAAAGTATTAATTAACGTCTGCTTTACGATACATTTGACGTTTAAGCTTGTCTTAACTTAAGGCAAAGTTTTAAAGGGGTTATGTCCATTTCTACTAACACTACACCTAAACGAATACCTAAATAAAAGCGCGCTGTAGTTTAATCAACGCTCGGCTCAGCACTGAAAGATGAAAATACAAAACAGCACTTTTAATTAGGTGTCACCTAGTGTTAGTAAAAACGGGCATTAGTATTGAATAGGTACACAGTACAGTGCATGGGGGAAGAGGCTTACCTAGGTGAATTGAAATTTTGATTAAAGCATTTAAAATGATCGGTCACTATTAGAATAACATAGTGGTGAAATCGATCTCAATTTAAAAGTAGGTATGCAGTATTAGAAACAGATTATTATACACAAGGCACAAGCTACCGTGTGGTGCCGGATTTAAAGAATAGCACCATCCCATTTCCTCCCATGGGTGTCGTAAAAGGCGACTAAGGGACTTACTAGAAAATGGGCAGCAGCGTTCTCTATGCATTTTATCATCACACTGCGATCGCCAACCCGCCTGCCAAGCGTGGCGATTATGGCAACACCCCCCTCCCCGCCCCTTTTTCCAGTAGTGGACGTCTTTCAGCTAAAATTTATGATGATATACAAGGTGTTTTTTTTATATCCCGTAACTCTAGACCACATCAAAGAATCAACTGGCATAAGAATTATTTTTCAATTATCTCCTTTTATTTTTCATTTTTCAATCATAGTAATTTGACTAAGTCACGATTATATTCATGTAAAACACCTTACGTGAAATATTATGACACCGTCGCATTTTCTTAGCTTTAATTAAGAATGTTTTTTTTTTTTTCTTTTACCTTGCCCCACACTTGGAATTTCTCCTGTATTGTGGGTGCGTTTACAAACATTTGAACTCACATACACAAACAGCCAGACCCGGAACAACTACTTGTGGTCATACAAATTTTCTTCCGTGCGGGAATCGAACCTGCGACACGCAGCGCAGCAGCCAATGAAATCGAATTACTCGTATTTATCAATGAAACTTAGATACCTACACACATCGAGAGTCTCAGTCTCATCAAGTTTGGCAACGTTGCAAAAGTAACGATTCCTCATACCAGTGACAATTTTTGACCTAAATTAATTATGATTGATGATATCTTTGAAACTATGCATTTTTGGACCACAAATTCTAGGAGTTTTTGTATTATTTTTACTTATAGAATATATCTAGATATATACCTTTTTACCCTAGAGTTATGGGATATAAAAAAAAAACACGTGGTATAATTAAGTATATGTTATTTTTTACCTGTTATTTGTATTCCATTTCCACGTCAAGATTAGATCAGTATATTTATTCTTAAGGCCTATTTTGGTTTGAAATCACTTAATTTTCTGTGCTGTGTGTGTTACCGTGGTAACGTTATTATTAGTAACCCTCGCTTCTCCGACTTATAAATACCTAGATATGTATAGTTATCAAATCTTAAACCCGGAACACAATGCCGTCCGGTCTATCACCACAATTGTCCTAACCCAGCGGGGTGTATAATTTAACATCCACCTTAGCTTGGTCACGACAGTTTGGCTTTGTGCCACAGACCCCGTTAGGGTCGCGAGGCTGTGAAGATAAATTGTAATTGTATGGTCCTAGTGCCAGAAACTAAACGACTTACCAATATGGGAGCTAGTTTTTAACTTAGAACAAGTGTGTGTCGGACCACGCACAATGAAGGGTTTCGTAGTTGGTATGAATTTATCCCAAGAACAAACTTAACATCGTAGTTGAGAAACATGATCTTCCATACGGAATTTCTGGGAAAACATGTTTTTCACTGTAAATGTAAGTTGGCTGACTATTACTCGGTAACTTGTGACGCCTACTTGGCTGTGATAGTTTTCATTTTAACTTCGTTATATATACTACTGCTGTGATTTTTTTTACATATCCGAGTACAACCATTTAGCTGCCAGGGGGGGGGACACTTAATTCTAACAAAAATTAGCACTTTAAAGCCACGGATCCCTTAATCGACAAATTATTTTCACAAATCCGCAATATTTTTGGAAGACCCATCCAACAATACCCCACACCATAGGGTAGGCGAAAAAAACCCGGTACCCTAAATACTTAACTATTTTTTTCATGATTCTATTTTACCACTTTGTTGGCGTGATTAATATCCATGCCAAATTATAGCTTTCTAGTACATACTAAGAGTCTCTGAGCTAAGCTGGGGACGGACAGACGGATAGACGGACTGAAATGGCGAAATTATAAGGGTTCCTTGTTGACTACGAAAACCTAAAAAGGAGGTTCTTGAGTTTGGAAACTAAAAACTATACTTGAATTATCAGTACCATGTATCCTAAATTATTCTTGTTATCGATGCGTTTTATTTAATTGGAAAAGGCTTCATGACGTCACGTCTGCCAACTGATAGCGGGCCGGTCAGCAAACGAGCGTTTATTAAAAGGCGTTTCATGAGTTGATCGAGCCCACTGAGCCCAGTCTACGTGCAGTTCTCAACAGAGTCGACAACTGTCTACAATCTGTGAAAAAGGGGTGACAAGTATCAATGTGTGCTTTAGTCCTAACGATTTTGTAAATTCTAAATTACTTTGATTGTGGCAGCTAAATATACAGTACATGAAAGGAAAATTATTAAATTTGCTGAATATGATTTGAAATGTGTTTCTGTATGTGCATGTACATATGTATGAATATCATACTAATCTGTGTTATTTACCACATTCCTATGCCAGTTCTGCCTGAATTTAACTGATCTCGTTTTTTTTTTTCACCACTTCTAGATAGATTCTGATGAAATTTACTGGCAAATAATTTCATACAAATTAGTCATCATAATATACAGGCTGGAAAAAAAAAGACCGTGGTTGGAGGAAAAGTACCCTTAATATTGATGATGGCAATTTTTTACTGAAAGGAAACATTCCTTTATTTTCAAAAATAATTAAAACTGCATACAAAGATTTTTGAAAAATCACCTGCTTGCAAATGTGAAAGAAAAAACATCCTGTATTTTATGATACCAACCGAAATAGTCATTCATAAGGATCAATTCCTTTTAGACAACATAGTATCTTAAATGAAAGAAAGACGATAAAAAACTCGATATAAAAGGCGACACGTAGCGAATTCAGTCGAAAAATACGTCTGTGCATACGTGAAAGTGGGTCTCATTTTGAACAATACATAAGTTAACTATTTTCTTTAGATAGTGAGTAAGTTTTACAACAAAAAAATATATATTTCTTGGTCTTTCTTTAATTTAAGATACTATGTTATTTCAAAGGAATTGATCCTTATGAATGACTCTTTCGGTTTGTATCATAAAATACAGGCTGTTTTTTTTTTCACATTTCATCGGTTCTGTTCCCGGCTCAAGCAGGTGATTTTTAAAAAATCTTTAAACGCAGTTTTAATTATTTTTGAAAATAAAGGAATGTTTCCTTTCAGTAAAATTAGCCATCATCAAAATTAAGGGTACTTTTCCTCCAACCACGGTTTTTTTTTTTCCAACCTGAATAAATGTTAATTTTCTTGTGTAAGGTTTTGGTGAAAATCCACCCCTAAGGTAAAAAAAAAAACGCGCTTTAAGTCCTCTAAACGCTCAAATGTACAAATCCATGTTTATGCATGTCCCAAGTTTTTTATTGTGACGTGCCGTTTCTGTACATAAACTTACCCTAAATTGGACATAGTTAAACGGAAAAGATCCAATCCACACAAAGTCACTTAAGAGATATTGACGTTTGATTGGTTCTGAGGTTCATCAAAATGATACATTGTTGTTTTTTGCTTGGATCTTTTTTGCTAGCCGATGGTATCGATATTTAGCATCGGTTTAGTACATTTAACTCTTTTTGACCATGTTGTGATTGTGACCATTTAGTTTAACTACGTCCAATTGTAGTTAAAACATTTCATTAAGGTAAGGTTTCCATTTAACTTTGTAGTTTAGGGACCCTCTGGACACAGCTTGTCTTGTCTTTCTCGTTTTAAGTGGTCGTATTAACTTTAACTGTTTGTGTAACAGCGGATTTAGTACTTACGTTACATAACTACCATTCATGGTATATCTATATCCATATCTATGCTTTTCCTCAAAGAAGCTTAAAACGCGCGTTTATACAAAGAAAAGAGAAACTCATCGTTTTTTTTTTTTTTTTTTTTTTTGTTGCACGTTCTATTCACTGCAACTACCAGGCAGATTTGAAAAAATATGTTTGCTATTGATAACTCAATTTTGTAGGAAGGTTATAATAGGCTATTTAACATCACGCTACGACCCTTAGGAGACGAGTAAAAAGAAAAAAATCTGAAAGAACGCTAAGCGAAAACGAAGTAACAGAGATAGATAGATAGAATACTCTTTATTATGAACATCATAAAAATTACAGATATAAATTTAGAATGTGTGTGTCACAATGGGCGGTCTTATTGCTAAAAGCGATCTTTTCAGACAACCTTTGGATGGATCAAAAGTAGAAGGAGAGGCAATATTGCAGGTTGTCAGTGGTGTACCATTTACATATATTATACAATAAATACATACATCATACATAAGTCATACATCATACATAAGTTTTAAAACATCAGTCCGTCCATCAGTTATTTATTTGATACACTTAAGAGGCTACCGAGCGCACAGTGGCGCCCTCATCGTTTGTTCGGTGATATCTTTTATTTTAGAATGAAAATGCAGAAAATAAGCTCGTCAAGTTGTGCTTCACAAGACGTTATTATTACTACAAACAGTAGTTTTAAATTGTTATGTTTTATTGTAATCATTAAAACGGAAAATAGTGGCCACTAAGCTCCGTTTTAATGATTACAATAAAACATAACAATTTAAAACTACTGTACCTCTTAAATAAACAAGTTTGTTGAATCAACTTTCGTGTTTAATATGGGTGTCCGTAAAGTTTCGCATGAAAATATTCAATGTCATGTCACATCAAATTTCTCATAGTTTTTGATCCCGGTAAAATAAGCTGTCCACTGGGGAATACGCAATTTTATATTTCGTTTTTCCTTTTGGGTTCCGTACCCAATTGCTGATGACGACGGCTGCCTATTATTAAGCTGACTGCTGGTATGTTGCAAAAAGAAAAAGTGGATATGGTTTTGTTGGTACGGAACCCTTAACACTAGAGTGCACGCGCCTGTAAATACGAGTACTCCTTGAGCGCACGCTATGAGTCAATAAGAAGTGTCTAAATAAGACAGAAAATTTGTAAAACACAATATATTAAGTCCGCCTATGTACCACATGTTATATTGTACATGTGGTACAATATAATACTTGTTTAAATAAATAAATAAATACCTTTACGCTAGCAACGAATGATAATTTATAGCAGGTTCTATGATAACAACAAACAAAGACACACAGGTGGACCAGTAGTAACGGCCGCGACTTACAAGTTGTATGTAGGTCGTAGGTTCGAACCCTGACAGGTGCTTTACTTTGTGTAAATAATTATCATCACCACTGCTCTCAAAACGGCGAAGAAAAACTTCGTGAGGAAACCGGCATATCCTAGAACCAAAAATTCGAAGACATGTGACATCTACCAACCCGCACTGGGCCTGCGTAGTAGATTACGGCCCACTCCCTCTCACAGAGAAGAGGCCTGTGTCCGAGCAGTGGGAACATTATAGCCTGAGTATACTATGTTCTGCTATGATAACAAAGTTGTTTTGTAACTTACATACTGCTACGAGATTGGGGTTCGTGACAATAAAAACTGCCGATTTAATAACCAAAAATGACACTTTAATTAAACAACACTGATAACAACTCAAACACACTAGTTATAAAACACAACTGCACTACTGATCATTCTAAAGTCGCACTTGAAGATCGCTTGTATCGTTTGAAGTTTACTTGTCGCTTGATCGCTTGTTTTTCGACTGACTGGGGTCGGTTTTAAAGCTTAAAGCTAAATAGTTTCCGTCTGCTCGCTAAGGGCACCCCCTGCGGGGTACGAACCTCGGCTTAGGGCAGAGTCGGAGGAGTCTCGGGTCGGGGTCCATACCGGCCTTATATAGTCCTCAGATAGTTCCAGAACCTTCCACTGTAGAAACATCTAGAATGTTCGAGTACATACCGGCCCGACTGACCAGATGTCGATAGTTCTAGAAAGTTCTAGCATCGAACTTTCTAGAAGCATCTAGTTCTGCTACTTGATACTAGATAGCGCTAGTAGTTTACTAGTTCTGCTACTCGATACTAGATGGCGCTAGTGGTACTTCATGTCACGATGTACCAGGCATTCATTGTGGCGCGCAACAATACTATGCTCAGTAATTTAAATATTCAGGCATTATAATAAATTAATTAAGACTTTCCAATGACTTCTGTTCCTGAAGTAATACATAATTAATTGAGATCTCAAAGGAGAAATAAAACTTTTTCAAACATAATTAAAACCCGACAAAGAAGCGGCAGATAAATAACTTCATTTGGTACAGGTTCCTTTTGCTATTATTACTTATTTCTAAGACAAAAGGCAAGTTTTCTATGGAGTTCAGTTATTATTATCATCAGTTTTTAGGGCTGAGTTGTGCCGTTGTGCCATAGGCATTTTCTGCCAGTCGACTTTTGAGTACCTATGCAGAGTAAGCATTTCATTATTACGGGATAATTCAATGCAAAACAATCTGTCGAACGTAACTGACGAAATGTGGGGGTACTCTAAACTACGTGTGGTCTACCTTTGCCTAACTCTCCGGGAAAAATAGGCGTGATGTAAGCAGGATTTGTAAGAAGCATTAATACACAGATTTTATTAGTATAAGCCTCATTCAAAACATTGTTAGTATGGTAAGTTTATGTGAGCCAAAGTCTTACCTCTTGGTGTTACGGCTACGATTTCGACCCGGTCTGTAAATAAAATTAAAGAAATTAAAAAAAAAAAAACATAATAGCTCTTAAACTCAGCCCAGAGCTCATCTCAGTCTTCAGCTCTTAATATTTATTTTTGAATGTCGCAGCATCATGCTGAGATAGAAGCCTTTTGGCCCCGTACAGGAATTTCTGTATTCATTTTACTTTTGTTTTTCATTTTTTGAAGTGCAAACTTCTTTAGGCGCGTTGAGCACTTTTTGGGTGAACAAAAATCATGGAACTCGCGTCATCGTCACCGAACACTTTCCATGAGCTATATGTATACTGTGTATGTATGTGTACTTTTTGGGTGAACAAAAATCATGGAACTCGCGTCATCGTCACCGAACGCTTTCCATGAGCTATATGTATACTGTGTATATATGTGTACTTTTTGGGTGAACAAAAATCATGGAACTCGCGTCATCGTCACCGAACGCTTTCCATGAGCTATATGTATACTGTGTATATATGTGTACTTTTTGGGTGAACAAAAATCATGGAACTCGCGTCATCGTCACCGAACGCTTTCCATGAGCTATACCTATAATACCTATGCATAAAAGAACAGTTATTTCAAAGTTTTGTGTTTTCACTTCTGTCGGCAGTCCTTGACAGCGAATTTTTTATTTTATTTTTTATTAATATTAAAATGTGATCTATCTGTACGAGTCCCAATTAATACTTTTTCTTTCTTTCTTTCTTTTCTTTTTATCTTTCCTTGCTCCATTTCAACTTTTAATTTGTTTGGGTTATTTTTTCTACCTACTTTGATTTGACAATAGATATAACATTGAACATAACTCAAACTCAAATCGATTATTTAAATTAAACCATTTACAGGCACTTTTGAATTGTCAAGGAGTCGGTCAGTAAGAAAAATGAAGCGACATGCCCATTCCAAAGCGTAATAGGTACCTATGGAGAAGAACGGGCAAGAAACTCCATGGATAGAGGTGGAGGCTTAAACTGGTGTAACACAAAATTATAAAGTTTGTAGGCACGGTTTGCGCAAATATCGTCTTAGCTGTGCCCGCTCACATGGACAAAAATGCTAAAGCAGAAAAACATAATTTATGAATTTAAGGCAAAACCGCCAAGGTAGCCCGCGAAATTCAAATTTTCTTAAGATGGGGCTCACCACCACACCCAAACCATCACCACTCCTTTAAAAAAATATTATCTCGTGACTGAGAAGGAATTATGAAAAACGGCTCAATCAGCAACCTCGGTAAGTGTGTCTAGAATTTTCGAATACCTTTTATAAAGTTTCATATTGAGACACGAAGCAACAAAATACGATCTAGAGGAATGTGGCCGCTTTTCTTTAGATCGAGTTTTGCTTCGTAAGTGTTTCCGGTTACCCGCTTCTTCATCCATTTTTCTTCTGGGATCTGATTGAGCTGAAACCTGGCATTCTTTTTTTATAATAGGTAAGTAAGGATGAATTCCAATACCTATACTTTTGATATCTATACAATTTTAATGACCGCCCAAATATTTGAGATAAGGACAGGAGGAGCATGATAAACAGTCTTAAGAGTAGTTACAAGTTGCTCCATCATCAAAACGTCACACAACAAACGAAACAATAACCACACTACAACCTAAAACTCTCTCACTTAACCACCCACCGTCCACAAAAACGTTTACCGTAATATAACACCATAACGAAGGAAACTGCTGGGCTCACGAGGGTCCATCCATCTTGTTCCTGACACGTCTACTTATGAGTTATGTGCTCCTGGTCCTGCACGCAGCAATAGATTTTTTTTTACTCTCATTATTTCACTTGACGTGTCTGCGAAGCGTTTTTGTTTTGTAATTAACAATGAATGGGGATAATTTTGTTACGGTATTGTTGTTTATTTTGGTTTGGTTAGTAGTAATAGCCGTTTTTTGAACAAATTACTTAGGGCCGGTTGTTTCAAACGGTTGGTTAACGTAACATACGTACGTCAAATAATAACGATTACGTATGATGTTTAACGTTCGATAAATACAAAGCGTTGTTTCACGGCATAATAAAACGATCGTCAAAGTTCAAATGTGAAAGAATAAAATGACGTTAACCAGTGGGTATGATACCGGTTTCTGTAATCGTTATTTTTTAACGAACGTTATGGGCATAATGTTTTTTTTGGTTTGACGATAGTTAAGGGCATTTATGACGTATACGCGTGCGTTAAGTGGTCGTGAAACAACCTGCCCTATTCAGTTGTTGAGTCTATTTAGCTAAGATTTCTTTATTTGGTTATTATAGTTTTATTAACCTAAAGAAATCGATTATTCCTTCACGTAGCTGAGTGTTTTTAGAAGACAAGATAATTTTTCCCGTGCACTCTAAAAACTTTTAAATATTTTGTTACAAGAACTCTAAGAATATAATAGATTTACGCTAATCGTTTCTTATCTTGTCGGATATGTTCTTTAATATTGTCCCTATAAGTCAAAATAAAAGTTCTTTCTCTTATTCTTTCATGAGAATTACGATATCAAAACCAAACATGAAACGGTAAACGGTTCAAATTATATTAGTAGCTCTATGTACCCGGATCCGGCCGCGTCGGGCCCAACAAAATTGAATGATTGATTACCCAAACTAGCCCTCACATGTAACGTTTTTATTATTTTTAGAGGATTTTAGTTTATCCCTGTCGGTATAAAAACTCCTTTGATGTAGCGTTTACTATACGATTTTCTATTTTGAGGGATATTTTCGGAGTTTGATTTAGTTTGGGTAAATTGTGTTATGAAGATAAATTTTCTTTGTGTTGTACATATTTTGTTGCGGGGTTTTTACCATTTTGGCGTATTTTATAAAGACATACAGGGTTATTATTTTTTTACTGAGTCTGTATTTGGTAATCCTAATCCTTAACAGATTACCCTAATACATTTCTTGGTCAATTATACTCATTTTCATGGACAACTAGTACTCGCACAAAAAAAAAATCTAATCATGCCAAAGTTGATTTGACTAGAAATGAACTCATGATTCCTAAGACAGTTTCCCCATTTATTTGATGGATTCGGATCCCAGTAAGAAACCCTCTGTATAAAGAGCACATGAAACAAGTAATGACATATCGAGCAGTAGAAAAAGACTATCACACAAGCACAGCGCGTTTGTACACTTGGTTATCACAAGTAAAGCACGCGTCGCATCGTGATATATACATACTGTACTAACCAAGTGAAACACATCAACAGGGGCTCTGTATTGACCAGATGTCATTGTCCTGTGCTCCTTTGTACAAAGCGTATTCTGTAGTTGGGATCGCAATAGGCTGGCATCGATCATGTTTACAGCGACTGCCCGTTGTGCGAACTAGCATGCATTGGATTGAATACACCGCACACTCTAGTTTTAATGCAGACGCCTCTGCACTCAATACACCCAACCGGCCTTTATTACTCTTAATAAAGGCCGGTAAAACAGCACGAAATTGGGGACAGCTAGACCTTTGTCTAACTATACCCAAATTCTCAAATTCAGATAATTTATGTAAACAAAGGAGATAACATATCAAAAAAAATTCTTCGTAATGATAATTCACATAAAATGGTGAAAAAACAGGTTCCATTTTCTTTTAAGTACTGATTTTAAGAAATAATAATAAAAAAATAATCATACCGTAATTATTATTTTTTTAAATTCGGCTTTAAACAAAGTTATTAAAAAAAGGAGTTTTTCTGGTATAAAATATGTTATAATACTGGTAACAATGCAGGAGATCCAAACATTTTTATTTTTTTTACATCTTCAACAATCAATACTAATATTACAACTCTCATTCATAGATTCATATTAATTGTAAGTAGTATATCTAGCCACATTTTGGTTGAAAATGGCTGTAAACTGTTTCGAGTGGAATTCGATTTTGGAAGGCCTACGTCAAGCAGTGGACTTCAAAGGGCTGATTATGACGATCACAGGCCTTGTCTCCAATACACTACACAAAACATTGTTTGACAACGGTATTTTGTTTGCATAGTTCTTATAATTAATTCACTTAAATTTTATAGATGATTATTTACAAAAAAATAAATGATAAAATGTTTTGCACCACTGTCCTGTCATTTTGATAGTGAAATTTCTTGACATTACTTTGTTTACATAAATTATCAGTCACTATAATGTATCACTTTGGGTATAGATTAATCGTAATTGACCGTTAGGTTAGGTTAGGTTACCAACCAATAATGGTTCGCAAAATATGTGCTTGGATGTAGAGTTGCGGACATCAGCCCTTTACACTATGTATACTATACTAAAATATGGTTTGAAATGTTTATCTTTTTTTAAATCGACTATTTACTACATTTAAAGCAAAAATTTCTAATCGTTCCGGTAGAGGAGTTAGCCAAAACATTTGGAGTAATTCTACGCTGCGTCCAATTTCGACGTGTTCCCTTAGCGACCTTAATTTGGTTCCTAAAATAACGTTGTGGGTGAAGTCAATGCCGTTTCAATGAAATTTTAGCGCCACAAAAATGTAGCTTCGATTTGTTAACGTTACATATTTCCATATTATCTAATACTACATCAGTTTATGCTGTTTGCTCTTGTTTCAGGATTATTATTGTATATATTTATATAAATAAGTATATTTTTTATGTATGTTTGTAGGTATTGTATTATATATAAATGGTACACCAGAGACTACCTTCGGAATTGTCTCTCGTTCACTCTTAATGCATCAAATAGTTGTGCTTTAAAAGATCGCTTTTAGCGACCACCCATTGTGTCACCCTACGTACTATTTATACATTTATATTGTACGGTGTGTGTGTTTTAAAATATGTATTTTTGATGCAATAAGTTAGTAGGCTCGCGTATTTGCACTTTGATCGCGAACTACATTTGGCAGTGCATTGTCATACGGCGGAGCCTAGATGATGCATTTTTGTACATAATTTAATTAGTGTTCAATTAGACGTGGTTTGAGTCGGACAACTTGCATTTTTATTTAGATCTATCTCGTTGAGCATTCACTGACATTTTACATTTGCATTGACAATACTTATGTTAGGGATGCACCCTAAATATATATCTGTTTTATCTGTTGAAATTTTTTTTGGTGTATATAATAAAGAGTATTCGATCTTCTATGTATTTATCGACTGGTATTTCTAGTTTCAGACCCGATGCATCTTGCTGATTCTTTAAATATAATATCTGTACCGTACCTTAGATACTTAAAATACACAGATTTCATCTCTACACGTTCTGGGACACAAGCCGATGCAATCTTTGGCCAGCGTTTTTTGCTTCTTATACTTATCTTTGAACATTGATTCAGACAGAAACTACAGAATGCCACCTGCCACAATACTTACATAGGTACTCCTTTTGCTTCGTTAACGTTCCATCGTGCGTGTTAATACACGCCCGACGTCTGCGATGTATGAACGTGAACGGAGTACTTGACCTTTCTGAAGAATATCACCAATAAGGTCAGTGTGTGTTCATTTAGGGCGTCCCCTCCCGGCGTTTCCACTCACATCTGCCTTGTAAATATATCACCTTTTGTTAGTCGCCTTTCATTCACCCTCTTGTCACGACCAAACCATCTAAGCGTACTCTTTTAATTTTTTTGTCACTTTACCTCTCATGTATAGCGTAATATCTCCTTGTTCACTTTAGTACAAATTCTGTAACGAAACAAATGTGTCAACAAGTCTTGTTGACACATTTGTTTCGTTATAGAATCTGTACAGTGTTTGGGCTATTTGTTTCATTACAATTTAACGCCTAACAAAGAACTGTAACGTAACAAATTACCCGAGGGGCTATTTGGTGATTAACAAATAATAGTAAATTAAAAAATAAAGAATTAGGATAAGAAATAGAAGAGACTTTAGTGAAGTGAAGATCCCAAGGCTTTACTCACGCCGCAGTTACACCTGATGATCCCGAGGCTCCTCAAACGCAGCTTTCTTTTATAAACTGACCCGACAGACTTCGTTCTGTCAAAAGCTATAGTATAAACTCCACTACTCTACCCTACCTACCCTACCTACCCTACCCTACCCTACCTACCTACCTAGGTAGGTTTTTTTTCAGTTTTCGGTAGGGTAGGGTAGGGTAGGTGGGTAGGTACCTACCTACCTACCTACCTACCCACCTACCCTACCCTACCCTACCTAAAACTAAAAAAAAATAGATAGTAGCCGATTCTCAGACCTACTGAATATGCATATAAAACATAAAAATCGGTCTAGCCGTTTCGGAGGAGACGTAACATTGTGACACGAGAATTTTATATGTATAAGATAAATGTTAACTTGCAAACAGCCCCTCGGGTTATTTGTAACGATACAGTTTTAATTCATATTTACCTACGTCACAGGAAATCTCCTACCTACTTCGTCAGTTTTAGCGCATTTGATACCTGCTATTTAGAATCATACTTTTATGTCAAAACCATTTCAGTTATTTCTTCGACTTTTTCATCATAAACAATGGGTCTTCAGATTAAAAGTTACGAACGTTATCATGTCATTAGTTTCAAAGTAGACTAGGCAGATTCCCAGATGTTATCAGTTTCATTTTCAATTCAGGCTATTACAAAGTTAGATGAGGGATCTTATCACATCGATATGATGAGTTAGGCTCTCACTTCCCTGAAACTTTCAGAAGAGTCAATTTATTCATGTGCGAAGGTTACTCGTTTTTATCAAGCCATTTTCGTGGTTCCCTGTCAGAGTTATTTTGCTCGATATTTTTTTTTCATGTGGTCGAGATTTAGCTTCTCTATGAAGTTAACATTTCTATAAAAGCATTTAACTTTTACAGCGTTGTACGTAGGCTGTTCCATAAGTGTTACAATAGAAAGAATGTAACAAGTTTGGACATGTATGACTGAGCGTATGGTTATCTGCCACTTATTACAAGTCCATGCACGCAGTGTTTGAGCTTGGCATCAGTAATCTTTGGAAAATAAATTTAAAAAATTGTAAAAATGGCTAGTCTCGGTAACCGCGAGTACAGAGTGATTTTCTTTTACAATTTCAAACGTGGATTGTCTTACCAGGAGACAATCCACGTTTCCTCGTTGCCACGAGGAAATGTTTAATACCTTCGGTAAAGAGAGCCCTTCTCTTTCTACTGTGTTCAGGTGGTATAAGGAATTTCAAAGAGGTTGAAAGTTGAAAGGACGATGATTTGCAACTGATGACGAATTAATAAGTGCATGGGATGAGGCCTGTGCCAGTGTTACAAAGGATCAGTGGAAGATTATGTTTAATACGTGGTTTGAACGCATGCATAACATAACAGTGATGGTTCTTATTTTGAAAAAGTTTAATAAATAGTTAGATTTTTGCAAGACTTATGGAACATCCTACGTATTAACTTAAAGGCATGTTTATTGCTTTTTTATCGTGGTATGGCGAAGTGTGGGTGTACCTACTGTAGGTTTACACACAAAATAAAGGCGTAGTGTATTATTATGTGAGTAGTGGTATCTTACGAATTCGTACCTGTTATTCCTCTTATGAGTCCAAATAACTTGAATTAAATTATTTTATTTTATTTGAATTTAAGCACGAGATCAACGAATGCAATTGCTTTAGAATGTTACCTGAAAAGCACTAACAAAATTAATATCCTAACATTTTTCTATCGAAAACTTTAGAACGTGCACCGAACGTTGACGTTATGTAACCAAGCTTCGCATAAAGAAAACGGAGACACGATGTACTATGTGCTTTGTTTATTTTAAAACAACTTTGATCCACACACGTTCTTCTAATCCGCTACGTTCAACCAAGCCTGTGTTCTCCGAAAGGTTATGCAGAGGTGTAGGTAAACAAACCTACTAATTGGATACAAATCCAGACTCCAGTCGAGCTACTCAGTAAAAATCTCACCGTGAAAACTAAGGTGAAGTGACCTTGAAGTGAGATGTTAATTCAAGCATTGATCTAATAAGATAATATAAACACACACACACACTTGTAACTATAAATGACATATACCTAACCAAAGTCTCAGATAATAAATATATAAATTCAGATAATTTATGTAAACAAAGTAATGTCAAGAAATGTCAATGTCAAAATAACAGGACAGTGGTGCAAAACATTTTATCATTTAATTTTTTGTAATTAATCATCTATATAATTTAAGTGAATTCATTATAAGAACTGTGCAAACAAAATACCGTTGCCAAAGAATGTTTTGTGTAGTGTGTCGGAGACACGGCCTATGATCGTCATAATCAGCCCTTTGAAGTCCACTGCTAGACGTAGGCCTCTCAAAATCGATTTCTACTCGAAACAGTTTACAGCCATTTTCATCCAAAATGTGGCTAGATATGTTGCTTACAATATGAATTTATGAATGAGAGTTGTAATATTAATACTCGTATTGTAGAAGATGTAAAAAAAAGAAAAATGTTTGGATCTCCTGCATTGTTACCAGTATCATAAAATATTTTATACCAGAAAATCTCCTTTTTTAATAACTTTGTTCAAAACCGAAATTTTATAAAAATAATTACGGTTAGATAATTTTTTTATTATTATTTCTAAAAATCAGTACTTAAAAAAAAATGGAACCTTTTTTTCGCCATTTTATGTGAATTACCATTACGAAGATATTTTTTTGATATGTTATCCTCTTTGTTTACATAAATTATCTGAATTTGAGACTTTGGGTATAAGTTAAGTTAAGTTAAGTTAAGTTAAAGTTAAGTAAGTTTACATAAATTATTATTATTATATAAAATTACCATGCATTTTATTCACTTATTTTTTATTTATATTGTTACTATGACGTTTATTAATTTTTTTTTCATATAAAATACATTTTTAAATATTTCTTAAAAATAGATATAAAATATAGTGGTCCGCCGGTGTTGGGAGCAGGGTCCAAGCTACCGGTGGTTAGGGCTGCAGAGACAGGAACCTCCTCACAATACGAGCCGTATCAAGTAGTACTGCCTTCTGAATCAGGCCCTTGATCCAACCGTCTAACGAAAGCCTCGAGAGATGTTGATCGAGGCTTTCGGCCATCAGGCCATTGGCCGTCACGACAATCGGCACAATGATAGCTGAGCTCACATTCCACATGTCAACAACCTCGTATGCTAAGTCGAGATACTTTATTTGTTTCTCTTTCTCAGCTTTCACGAGGTTCTCGTCATGTGGAATGGTAACATCAACTATCATTGCGCGGCGCGCTAATCGATCTATCACCACCATACTCGTATCAGGCTTATTGGCAACAACAGTCCGGTCAGTAATGATAGACCGATCCCAGTACAACGTGACATGGCCATTTTCAAGAACTGGGTCGGGCACATACTTGTAATACGGTACCTCAGAATCCACAAGTTTATATTTCAAAGCAAGCTGCTGGTGAATAATCCTAGCTACTTGATTATGTCTGTGCAAGTACTCGCCGTTAGCCAGACGAGAACAACCAGAGATAATATGTCTGATGGACTCACCCGGACGGTGGCATGCCCGACACACGTCAACCGTTCCGTCCTTCATAATATGTCTTCGGTAGTTATTCGTCAAGATAACTTCGTCCATAATTGCACAAACAAAACCTTCAGTTTCCCCGAAAAGGTCACCAAAACGTAGCCAGGATACGGACGCTAAGAAATTTACATCTGGCTCATGGAGAGCCCGGTAAAAGCGCCCGTGAAGCTCCTTGCTTTGCCATACTTTCTTGCAGTCATCTGTAGTAAGTATTACAGGTTTGCGCCAGTTCTCTTTAGCCATGGACAGCGGGGTGAGCCCCTTGTCCACTGCGACCACATCACGGTGCACACCCACTTCGGCTTTAAAAAAATATTCTCTGAGGCTGCACACCTCGCGGTTGTGAAGGGTCTTCGCATTTAAAAATCCTCGACCCCCGCACTTCCGCGGGATGTACAGTCTCATCACCGATGATCGTGGGTGATGCATCCGGTTTGCGGTCAGCAGTGTACGGACCCTCCTATCCAGGGCTTCGAGTTCAGTCTGAGTCCATTTGAGTATGCCGAAAGAGTACATCAAAAATATTGTTACTATTATTATTACACAAATTTTAAATTTTTATGTTCGATAAATTCCTTAATACTATAAAAACAATACTTTAGAAGCCATTCTGTCAGTTATGTCTTGAACTCATTACCATGTAATAATTTTAATTCATTCGGTAAGTTATTATAAACTAAAATACACACATTAAACACATTTTTCCTATAGATATTTTTATGATAGGGTGGTTGATGCAGTATGTTGCGAAACTTTGCCCTTTTTTGTCTATGCAGGACCTCACTACGTTGTTTAAAGTAGTGCATATTTACCGCGTTACTAGCATATATACATACAAAATCCCGACATCAACCGTGTCGGGCAGTTGCCCACCAGACACGACACCCGTCTGATCGGAGGATCCTCCCTTTTCACTAAAGAATGAGTGAACTATACACCCTGTTACTCATACCTCTATACCGACAAAATGTCTAAAAATCCATAGACGATTGTACTTGAATTGAGCACATTGCTCGCAGAACAGACGGCCGATGGGGCCGAAAGATTTTGGAATGGCGACCGCGTACCGGAAGACGTAGCGTTGAAAGACCTCCCACAAGGTGGACCTTGTAAAGGCCGCAGGAGTCCGCTGGATGCGGGAAGCACAGTGCCGATCAATGTGGCGGTGCTTGGGGGAGGCCTATCTCCAGCAGTTGACTTCTTTCGGTTGAAATTATGAGACGATTGTAATATTACACAATGTTAAAAAGGATAGCCGAAAGGAATCGTGTTATGTTAACACTGCCCCGATTTAAAATGTATTTGTCAATACACAAGTTCACACTACCGCCCATTCACAGTTGACTTCTTTCGGTTGAAATGATGAGACGATTGTAATATTACACAATGTTAAAAGGATAGCCGAAAGGAATCGTGTTATGTTAACACTGCCCCGATTTAAAATGTATTTGTCAATACACAAGTTCACACTACTGCCCATTCATCTGTTATCAATGCCTTTCACTTCTCGCCTCAGACACGAAGCTTTTATCACAAACGTTTTCACTTTATTTGCTGGAGCTGCAGCGCTATCGATAGTGCCCATTGTGAGTGTTAACGACACCCCCAGCTTTTGTAATAAAACGACTGTTACCGGTTTTATCGGTTCTTAGAATTTCTTAATCAGCTTTTGCCCGCGACTTCGCCCGCGTGGATGTCGGAAAATATCCCACGGGAAAGTACTGCGAATTTCGCAAAAATGACCGCTACAGTTGAGAGGATATATATATATATCTGTGGGCAAAATTTCTTCCAAATCCGTTCAGCCGTTTTTGCGCCAATCCGGAACATACATCCAAACAAACAGACAAACGGAAAAAAATTCTTCGTTACTATTTTAATATAATAGCTGCGCCCCACGGTTTCACTCGCATATGGTTCGATTCCATGGGAATATAAAATGGGAGGATAAAAAGTATCCTGTGTTAATCCAGGTTATGAACTATATGTACAAATAACTCACTGAAATATCTTACAAGAAAATCTGTAAGTACTTAATAAATCGAATTATTAATCATCCACGATCCAAGCAAAGCACTCCTTCTTTATTAAAAGTATATCATCCAAAAGTTTCATACATTTTTGATATATATCCAAAAAAAAATGCGATTTTGGGTTCGTTTCAGCCGTAAGACGTCCACTGCTGGACATAAGCCTCCCCACGCTTGACAAACGGGTTGGCGATCGCAGTATGAAGTTAAAAATGCATAGAGAACGCTGCTGCCCATTCTCTAGTAAGTCCCTTAGTCGCGTTTTACGACACCCACGGGAGGAAATGGGGTGGTGCTATACTTTACGTCCGGCACCACGCGGTACTCCGGCACCACGCGGTACTCCGGCACCACGCGGTACTCCGGCACCACGCGGTACTCCGGCACCACGCGGTACTCCGGCACCACGCGGTACTCCGGCACCACGCGGTACTCCGGCACCACGCGGTACTCCGGCACCACGCGGTACTCCGGCACCACGCGGTACTCCGGCACCACGCGGTACTCCGGCACCACGCGGTACTCCGGCACCACGCGGTACTCCGGCACCACGCGGTACTCCGGCACCACGCGGTACTCCGGCACCACGCGGTACTCCGGCACCACGCGGTACTCCGGCACCACGCGGTACTCCGGCACCACGCGGTACACAGATATTGGGTTAGCAAGACTTTATCCGTGTCAGCATTTTTTTAATTGTAGCATAATAGCCGTAGGGCCATTGCAGAATAATAGCATAGCATAATCAGCCACTGCCAGGAAACAGGGCTCCTCTCTGTGAGAGGGAGTGGGCCGTAATGCACCACGCGGACCCAGTGCGGGTTGGTAAATGTCACGTCTTCGAATATTTAGTTCTAGATAGCATAAATCGTTCCTTTCATATTTTTTTTTATGTAATGAATTAACAAAAACAAAAGAAATATCCTACCACGGCTAGACATATTTAAAATCTTTTAGAGAAAAACAATGGTTTCAAGCAATGATGTATAAAAAAGGAAGATTAGGTACGCGCTCCTCGACGTGGACCGCATAAACTAAGCCGTGCCGGCACAACTGACCTTAGTTACAATCGAACTGGCGTTTTTGTTAAGTAAAATTACCGTAATCGTCTAATAAGCAGCAACAATGCCTTCCTGTGTTTTCAAAATTTGCACAAATAATTTACAAACCAAAACTAAGTTCCACGGGATTACTTTCCACTCGTAATTACATCAAAACTTATTTTCTTTAAAATTTTCCTGAATAATATTGCTTTCTAGGTCGCCATTTGTTCCTGTGTTGATATGAGTACGTAACAGTGACAATTATTGCTAACTCGTTCCAGCTGCAGCCCGCGTCATATCTCTCTATTCCGGTTGTTACACGACATCGGGATATGTAGTTGTGTGGGTGTGTTTACATGTAATTGTTTCTAGTCCAATAATGTTTACGTGGCATTAGAGCGATGCCTTATCTTCTAAATCTGACTTTTTTTATACATCAATGGTTCCATTTTTGACACGAAAAGCGTTTATTGAGTGACTTTTGGCACATTTCTTTAAATAAATAGTTTCTAAACGAAACCTCAGAGGTAATTCGGTTCCCTTCCGCCATTAATAGGCCTTCCTATTAGCTTCGAGGTTAGTTGAGGTTATAAGTTCGTTATATCCAACCGTCTGTGGCATTATTTTCATGCATTGGTTCATATCTGGAGCAATTAATTCGTAATTTGATGGATTTTGCATCTGCTTTAATTAAGTTCGATCCGTAGTTCTGTATTTTCGTAGACTGATATTGGGTTGCAAGTATTGCACGATTTGTATTAATATACCAATTCTGTAGGATAAAATCAAATAAATAAAATTGAAGTGTCTGTTTGTAATATCTAAATAACAGGTTTTTAACTAAATGTATATGAAAGTATACAAGGTATTTTTTTTTTTTCGGTGTTATCATATAACCTTTCATTATATCGTTAGATTTCCGGAAAACTCTTTTCTGTTTTGTTGCAAGTTAGTTCCCCAAAAACAGACTTCAGAAATGCAAAGATCATACTTTAAAAAAAGTCTTTTAAAACCCGCAGAATTTTTATCGAAGTCTTCAATCATTCATTTCTATTCAGCCGTCGAAAAAACGTTTCAACTTATAAACGGTATTGTTCTGATACTTTTGACCCTAAGGCTACGTACAGACGACGAGAGTTACGACTGACAATTACGTCAGTACACACAGAGCAGAAAGAGCTCACAACTAAAATAGCATAGATATAACAAGACATGACAGGCCACAGGCAAATTTCGTTCAAATGTATCTTAGATGGATGAAAAAGGGCAATGCAACCCATTGGTGCCGATTCCCTTGTTCACAAACTAAACTAAATTCAAGTTCAGTGCATCTCTTTCTTTTTATTTCATTAAGAAAAGGACAGAAGATAGATTTTAGTTTAGTCCTGTCAAATTAATCAGCGCTTGACGTAAATTGACGTAATTTTAGTCGGCAAGTTTTTAATCACGTCTAAACTTGTATGGAGTAGTGACAGGCGCTGATTAATTTGACAGGACTAAACTAAAATTTATCTTCTGTTCTTTTCTTAATGAAATAGAAAGAAAAAGATGCACTGAACTTAAATTTAGTTTAGTTTGTGAACAAGGGAATCGGCACCATTATCTAAATGCCCGGCATGCGCTGCATTGCCCTTTTAGGTTTCCGTAGTAAACAAGGAACCCTTATAGTTTCGCCATGTCCATCTGTCTGTCCGCGGCTTAGCTCAGAGACTCTCAGTGTATGGCCTGAGTGAAAAGGCGTGTGGCGGGGCGTTTTGCGTCGCGTGCAAGCGGCGGAAGATTGTTTGCCGTGTCGCTCGCCGCCACTCAGTATACTCGCGAGGGATTGTATGTGTTTAACATGAACGCCGCACGCGCTGCCCCGCCGGACGGTCGATCGAGCGTGCACTCAGTTCGAACACTGAAGGATTGTATGTGTTTAAGATGAACGCCGCCCGCGCCACCCCGCTGGACGCTCGAGCCGAGCGTGCACTCCAGTTCGAACACTCTGCTAGAAAGCAGTAATTTGGTATAAGTATACATATTAATCACGACGACAAAGTGGTAATTTTTTTTTAGGGTACCTCCCTTACAGGTAAGCTTAATATTAAGCAAACGGATCCCTGAATCATCTCCATGATTCAGGGATCCGTTTGCTTAATATTAAGCTTTAAAGTACTAATTTTTGTTAGAGTCTAGTGTCCCCCCGCCTGCTAGCTAAATGGTTGTTAACCGGCCTTGGACCAGTGTTAACTGGCCTCAAAGTCGGCTCTGGTGTACAGTTTTCTCGTCACAGCAACTCATCTAGTGTCTTTAGGGTGTGTCTACACCCTTAGCGCTAGACTGGTTAGGGCACCGTTCACACAATAAGACTTGCGACGGGTGTACAAGTGTAGGGCTCACCAGTAGGTACACACCTCCCTGTCTGCACCCGACGGAGGGGTCACACATCCCCGGGCTCACACACCCGGGAAATAGGTAATGATGTAGGACCAAATGTCAATTTTTTAAGTGTTTGTCCCTTTTTATTATGACGAACGCTAAATTAATAGCGTTCGTCTTAGAGGTCCTCTTCAAGGATCCCAGCATTCAAGCAATTCATTCAATTTGGGCCTACCCATCTAAAAACCTCTAGGCACCTAGGGCCTACCCATCCCTTGTCCGGATGGCGAAGTCGGTGGCTTCAGTAACGCGCTTGACAGCCCCCTCTCCCCACCTTCGCCCGTCATCATCAAGGGTATTCGCAAAAAGGCGGTTACCGCCACTTCCGCGAAACCCATTGTCACCCCGGCCATTGTCTCGGCCGGTAGCTCTGCGAGGTAGTCTATACTAAAGCTAAAGAGTTCGTTTCTTTGTTTGTTTGAACGGTTTATGATCAGTGTCTAACTTTCAATTCGTCTACGAAGCAAAATGCCTAAAATTAATGTTTACACAGCAAAATGCCTAAGCTGTAAATCGCCTAGAGACCAAAATGTTTAACAAGATGCAATCATTTCTAAGTAGTCCAGATGTTTCAAATAAACTCACACTTGGGCTTCTGAACTAAAGGCATATTGCATGGTAGGTATTTTGCATCCTAGTCAATATAAGGTTTAGGCAATACTTGGCATAGACGTTTTGATTTCTAGTCAGCATGATCATAAAGGGTTTGAACGCGCTAATCTCTGGAACTACCAGATGGATTTGAAAAAATCTTTTTGCATTTGATAGCCCAATTCTTGAGGAAGGTTATATTTAACATCACGTTAGGACATTCAGGAGCCGTGCAAAAAATGTTTTCTTAAAGGCTTAGCGAAAGCGAAGTAATGTGGGTCGGACGCAAATAAGGTGGGTCGGACGCACAAGAAATTTCACGCGGACGAAGTCGCAGGCAGGCCAGTGTATAGATTGAGTTTGAGTTTGTTACTAGGTCAACTTTACAATAGAAAAACTGTTTTTACTCTGGTATGCACACTGTCTAACACACACAAGCCGCGCCACAAGCTCGTTCACCGCAAGTATAAAGTATTTTCCTTGACAGTTTGTTGGCAATTGCTGTAGATATTTTTTACTGCCGAATCGGCTGTAAAGTTTGACATTACGTAGTGCTTTTTGTGGTGTGTTTTATATGCTTTAGAGAATGTAAATTGTAGCGATATGTTTTATTAGCTTTTGTTTACACGTAATGTTTCAGCACTATAAAACAAATGCAGTTTTCATTAACATTTTGAGTATACGACATTAATAACTGACTAATAATATGACGTGTGGTGCCGGACGTAAAGAATAGCACCACCCCATTTCCTCCCGTGGGTGTCGTAAAAGGCGACTATGGGACTTACTAGAGAATGGGCAGCAGCATTCTCTATGCATTTTTACACCCTGCGATCGACAACCCGCCTGCCAAGCGTGGTGATTATGGCAAACCCCCTCAATTGGGGAAGGCTTATGTCCAGCAGTGGACGTCTTTCGGCTGAAATGATGATGATGATGAATATGACGTGCTAGTGACATTCGAGCTAAGGTTGATAAGACAATTTCGAGGTCAACTATCCATATTTCAGTTGAGATTTCTATCAAGTTTTACTGAACATCTTGATGTATAGCAATAAATTAGCTTAAGGATGGCGTTTGACTGTTTATGGCTGTAATAAAACCATACGAGCCTTGGAGCTATTTGCACCTTGAGTAAACCAGAGAGACAGTAAAAGATGGATGCGTTCCTATAAACTGAGGAGTACAAAATAAAATTAGAATAGGTCGGAATATGATTGGAATAAAACCTCGGATTCATTGGTTTGGGAGGTATCTAGCTTTGTTGTGAGGAAGATAAGATGGCTTTAATTATGGTTCTGGGTTTTCAATGTTGTGTTGGTAGGTGTAAAGCCTTGATTAAGTGTCAAAACCATGGTGTAATGTATTTTGTGTTTGGCATTATGTTATGCATTTTCCATAAGGCTCCCGTAGACGTAGACGTAAGGCGCGACGCGACGGTGCGCCGCGATTCTGGTAGAACAATTTTCATAAAGTTTTCATAGAAATTTTTCTACTAGAGTTATGTCGCGTTGTCGCATTGCGCTTGTCTGCGGGAGCCTTTATCGTTTTAGAAGTAGGTAAGTAAACAACGCAAGTGAAAACATAATGATCAACTTCGAGTTTAAAAAAAACTACAAAAAAAAAAAATACGAAATTCACACAATATTAACAAAAAACGCGCATTTAATACTGACATTTTAAGAACAAAAAGATAAAAAGTTCAAAGTCATTACCGTATTAAGGTATCGGAATCATCTGAAAACGTTTTCCAGAGATTATAGATCACAGATAAAGAAAATGAGGACCTTTTGTGAAGACCATTATTTCCTCCAACCAGTATATTATTCCGTTTTAGGGTTCTGTATGTCCGAATGAAAAAACGGATCCCTCGTATTGTTAGCACACGAGAGGATTATTTGTGAAAGCCATTCGAAACATGCGTAAGAAGACAAAAGACCAAAAAAAAAAAAATATATATATAACATAAGACCATAAACAAATTGGAATCTGTCTCAATTTTTTTTTATAAGGTCTGGACCTTCTTCATACACCCAATCAGAGTACTTCTATGTACTAGAGTGGTCCAATAGACATTCCTCTCCCCTCGCTTTTGATGGCCACTATCTTTGAAAGTAGGTTTTACATCGAAACTTTTACGAGTATTGATGCACTTTGTGTTAGTACTGCTTCGGTAGTTCACTGAGCTCGAAGTGAAGCACAGGAAAATGAATACAAATGAAATGAAAGATGGTAAGTACGTATTTTTGTTGTTAACAACCGGGGAAGTCTATATCTTAAGTTTTTTTAAGTAATTTATTTTCTGTCTTTTCTCCATTATAAAAGCGTTTTGTCTAATTTTTATTTAAAAAGTATGGACCGTATAGTGCAAAAAGTTCAACAAAATTTTGCTAGTCCATTACACAATGCAACGCTAAAAAAGCAAAGAACATTACGTAGAGAAACAACGCTACGTAGGAAGAAAACTTTCCGTAGCGAATTTCGTAGCGCTACGATATTCGCTACGAAAATGTTCCAAAAAAATCTTTTACATTAAAAAATAACGTTCGGTAAAATATTGTCTATTGACCGTGTATTTACACTATACATAAAAACACGCTTTCTTCCCATGGGGGTAGGCAGAAATTATAGAACGCCAACTGCCTCGCTTCTTATACATATACTCCTTTTGCTTCGTTTACATTTATACATCGGGTCATACACGCACGCCGGTTGCGCGTGCTACGGACCTGACCTTTCTGAAGAACATCACCAATTAGGTAACTATTCTGTCTTCCCAGGGCGTACCCCGGCGTTTCCACTCACATATGCTTTGTAAATATATTTTGTAAGTCGCCTTTCATTCATCTTCTCAAAAGCATACTCTTTCCAATTTTTGCCACTACATCTTCTTTTAAACCACACCGTGGCCTTATCACATAATTTTTCAGCCTATCATTCATAGTGGCGCCACACATGTTTCACAAGGAATGCATTTCCACAGCATTTATTCTACTTTATTTTTATTTAACGATGTGTTTGCTCTTGATTCTAGTCTAGGTCAGAGGTGACAGAGACAAAGTCGACGATGGAGTGAGCTTACCCAGAAGAAGCCTGTTCACTCTCACTTTGAATAGATTAGGGTTGTATGCGTTCGGAAACACAGACGCAGGCAGAGAGTTCCACTCCTTTGCTGTGCGCATTATAAAAGACTTTTGAAAACGCTTAGTGCGAGTTGGTGGAATATCAACTAGGTAGGGGTGGTACTTGCAGTGGGTCTAGAAGTCCAATGGTAGAAGGGGGCCGGTGGAATGAGTTCGTGGAGTTCATGGGCACACTCGCCGAAGTACAGTCTGTAGAAAACCGACAAGTAGGCAACCTTGCGGCGATGAAGTTTAGCATCCACCAGTTTTACGTCGCCAATGAGCCTCTTATCTCTGCGTTCCACCGAGTTAAGCGCAGCAAGTTGGTACTTAGCTGAGCCATCCCAAAGGTGGCTGCAATACTCAAACTCAAAGCATTTATTTCAAATAAACCAATTACAGGCACTTTTGAATTGTCAAGGGGTCGGTCAGTCAGAAAGATGAAGCTAGTTGCCCATTCCAAAGCGTAGTAGGTTCCTATGGAGAAGAACGGACAAGAAACTCCATGGACACTCTTTTAAAACAAAATATTGTTACAAAATATGGGTTACATCATTCATGTTGAAGTTATACATGTGAGAACAATGTAGAAAGACGTGCACGTTAGAAGCGTCCGTAATAGAAACAATTCACAAAAATTAAAATAAGCCGTGGCAGCTAAGAGATGACCAGTCCCAACTGACGGCGCCCGTTCACGAACATGACGCATGGATCAGCACCATTTAGCTCAACCATTTTGAAGGGAACTTAATGATCCAACACACACGCCACCACCAGCGAGACATTTGAGTGAGCATGACATACTCTCAGCCGCCAGGGCACATTCAAGTCAATAAAAGACATTACTCGGTAAATGGTAGCTCTATAGTACATAGTACTCACACCTGTGCTATGCAATTATATAATTCAAGGACATTGAGTTTATACAATGCAAAAATAGTTTACAATCTTCAGCAGCTCCAATAATATTTTCAAAAGCTAATCAATTAGTTTATGCGCCCTTCAGGACCAGCATTGAGCCAAGCATTTTTGTCAGCGATGTAATCCCCCAATTTATAATATGCTTGGCTGCATAGTGTGCGTTTTATACAAGTTTTAAATTTTGTTTCGTTCAATTGGAGTATGTGGGGAGGTATTTTATTGTAACATTTTAAACAGTACCCCATGAAGGATGAGTCTACTTTAGCCAGTCTGAAACCTGGTTGAACTAATTACTACTAACTAATACTCCATGCAGGATCGGAATTGTGCTTTTTAAAGGGTGACTTTGACTTTCATGCTTCTTTTACCACACCCAACATTCCCTTCCATACATAATCGTAGACACCAACACAACATTGTGAACAGCCAGTCGCGCCTGTATTTCATTCGAATTAAACTAACCATTGATAATACAATATAGGTACCACAAAAATATTTGGTCCCAATATCCATCATGGCAATTCCGATGCGATTTAAGCGTTTACACGTATGAAAATGCATTACAGCTACGTCGGGGCATTCAGTGACAGATTTATAACTCCCAAAACCGGGGCACATAGATATTAACACATACTTGGAGCAAGAACGCCCGTAACGAAATACTTGGGGCAACTGTCAGTTACGATGCACCTTCGTGTGCGATAAAACTGTTGGCAAGAATATTTATGATGGAGTGTATGTTCATTGAGTTTTGAGTTAGTTTCACTGGTAAAGATTTTTTTTTTGGGTTTAACTGCAATTATGCATTTTATTGATTTGGTTTTGATTGATTGATTTAGTACAGCAGTAGTTACGTAGAAAAAATTGTGACGTAATATATGCAGCTGTTAGTGCTGCACGCGGCATCACCCGCGTGAGTTTTTCTAAAACAAAATACTCCGTATAACATCAGCTATCTGCCAGTGAAAGTCCCGTTAAAATCGGTTCAGCAGTTTCGGAGGTTAGCCAGAACAAACATACAGAACGACAGACTTTAAAATTTGTTCTTTTGTTATAAGTATCATAAATATACTTTCATATGCGTTTAGTAAAAAGCTGTTATTTTGAAATTACGAACAGACACTTAAATTTTATTTGATTGTATGTATAGATATATAGTAGAATAGACTAGAGAAATCAGATAGCAATTGACTTAACTAGTCGGGTGTACAGTATGGAAGCGACTTCTAAAATATTGCTTATTAATAAAAATAAAAAAATACCCGGGATTCTTGGATTCCATAACTATTCAGATGCATATTTATTTAAAATTATTTTAGCCCCCTATGCAAATATGTGTATGTAGGGTGTAAGAGTAGGGGTGGTGTGAGTTAGTTAAAATAAAAATAAAACACAGGAACCGCGGGATTTATTCGATACAAAAACGCTTTCCATAATAGCAAACATCTCAACTTTAGGTGAATATGCATCCGAATATCCGATCTCTAGTAATGACATATGGCACTGAAACGTGGTTGCTCACTATGGACCTCATTAGAAGGCTAAAAGTAATCCAAAGGGCAATGGAGAGCTTGGCCTCTTCATTCTTGTATTTTTCTAAGTGGTGGTACAATCAACCGCACATCACAGGTAGGTAACAGTTTGATATTGACAGTGCCTTTATGTCGTAGAAGTAAGGCCGATTTTCGTAGTGCAATTTTTACCACTGAAATGTGGCTGACAGAACACGAAGACACCCAAACTATTAGGGCATATAAACATAAGTAGGACATCGAATATCTGCTGGATATGTTTGTTATTGAAAAAAGCACGATTTTTTCGTAAAGCGACAAAAAATGGAAACAATACATGTTTCACCGTACCTTGATTCTCTTAAAATTATGTCGCCGAGATAGCGTTAGACTCAGTTAAGATTTTTTCTTTAATTTCTAAATAAGTGTTCCGTCTTCCGTTCCCAGCTCATTTCCGCTTTAGATGGCAGTCAATTTGAGAGGTGGATTCACGCCTTTGGCCTTGACGGTTGAATTTTCTTATAAAGTAAATTTCGTTTCTCTTGAATTGTTTTTGTTCTAGATTTTATTTCTTAAGATTTTGCAGGTGTCATTTTAAAAGGACCGTTATCCAACTCAAAGCATTTATTTGAAATACACCAATTACTGACACTTTTGAATTGTCAAGGGGTCTGTCAGTCAGAACGATGAAGCTGCCCATTCCAAAGCGTAGTAGGTTCCTATGGAGAAGAACGGGCAAAAAACCCCACGGACACTCTTTTAAAATAAAATATTCTTACAAAACATTGGTAAAATCATTCATGTTGAAATTATACATGTAAAAACAATGTAAAAAGATGTGCACGTTAAAAGCATCCGTAATAAAATGATTAAAACAAAAACAATTGAAATAATCCGTGGCAGCTAATAAATGACCAGTCCCTGACGGCGGCGGCGCCCGTTCACGAACATGATGCAGCGATCAGCACCATTCGCTTAACCATTTTGAAGGGAACTTAATGCTCCAACACACACGCCCCTTAGCGCATTTTGTTTAGCTCATAAGTTAAGAAATTAAATAAGGAACCCTAAAAATAAACATAAAACTATAAATTGACAGCGAAAACGATAAGGTATGTTTTGAAATTCGACATCTGAGTTCGTGAAGCCTGGATTATATGATTGACCCAAACGAGTGTCAAGCTCAGCGCAAAATCCTTGGTTGATTTACCACAGCAGCCAAGCATCAAATAGTTAGTTGCCCTTTGTGACGCACGGAGTTGTCAATCAATGTTGGCTTTGAACATTGTAGTAGGAGTTTTTAGAGATTTGCAAACTACAATGTATTGTCAACCTAGTTATTGCTTTACCATTTTTGACAACAATTCCCGGAAAATTTGAACTTTACTAAACGTACAGATACACTAGCTAGAGCATTTTCTCGAACATTTCCATGGAATGTAACGTTCCTGCGAATGCTCGACACGGTGTTCGAAGTAATGTTCACGGCAAGTGAGCATTTATTTGTAACATTCCTTTCTATTTTGTGTTTATTCTTCGGCGGAATGTCGGATCTATTGTTCGGTTCGTGAAAGGATGATACATTAGAGCGGCTCAATATTATGTTACAAGTAAATGCTCTAGTCTATACTCACCTTAAGGTTGAAAGTAGATTATGTAACTGTCACATAGACAAATATACCTCGTTGTTTTATGACATGCAATTGATATTCAACCTTAGGGTGATAAAGCAGTTAAGAGGTCGACTATTCCTTTCCTAAATAAAGCTTACTCAAGACAGGGAACGTATTTTAAAAAAAACTTTCTTATTTGCAAAATAGTTGGGCAAACGTCATCTAAAACTATACCAAATTTCAAGTTGATAGCATTAGATATCCCGCTGTGACAGACGGATATACAGACTGAGTCACACCATAAGGGTTCCTTTTTACCATTTTGGTACGGAACCCTAAAAACAACTATCTATTACTAATATTATGTTTATTTATGTGCAATAATAATACCTATTACATGTTATTTAATTATTTTCTTAAAAAAATAAAATAAAATAATGCGTAAAAAATTCGCCGCGAGTGAATTTTGCAAGACCGCAGCCTTAAGAAAGAACCAACAAATCTAAAAATTCATAGTATATAGCGTTGAAAGAACTGTCGTTATCATAAAACTGTAGTAATATTACAAGGGCCAATTTTGTTACCTTATCTACTCAATAAAACTGATATAAAAACAAGTTCAAAGCAATCGATTCAAACAAATTGGCCCTTTAAATCGAGAACAAATTGGCTCAGTAACGCAACTATTCTCATCCAATGAATCGTGCTCATCTTTCAGGTTTTTTTTGCGTCTGAGACTCGCTACAGCTGCGTTTACTTGACGACACAAATTGCGAGATAAGTGTCGGACACTAATTGCTGAGCTGTTGTCACTTGAGTGAGTTTTGAATCGAAATTACTGTAGTAGAGGTAGGTACTGCTCGATTTTTGCGGTCTATTTTACACCGAATAAATTTTTACGTCACACCTGGCCATAACGTGAGTTTTACCGCTACGCATACGGTAAAACTCGCATTATGGCCAGGTGAAGACGTAAAATTGTGTACTCACCACGGGCAGTAAAAAAGAAAGCCGTCTATCGCATATTTACAACCCTCGTCTGCGGCTCGGGTCACAAATACCTGCGATTTCGGGCTTTCTTTCTTTTACAGCCCTTGGTAAGTAATGTACTAAAATATTACTAGTAGTTTTTTATTATTTAATAATCATCAAAATAAGAGTCAGTCGCCGCATTCAAGGGGGAAACAAACGTTACAGCATGAAAAGTTGTAAAAAAAAAAACTTACGATATTCTTTTTAAATTTCGTTGTATGCTGTACCGGTCCACGTTATCACATCAACGTCGGCTATCGCTGTGTCTCACATAGGGTCGCAGCATTATGCTTTGCGATGGCCGGTTTGCGTGGATGTGACGCATATTTTCCCCCAACTTGATATTTTCGCGTTTGTGTTATTTCTTTGCGTCATTTGAAACGGAAATAATAAAAAATATTGTAAAAGCCAATTATTTTTAAAAGAGTAACCGTGGAGTTTCTTGCCGGCATTTCTGCATAGGAAACGACATATTAGAACCGTGCACCTAGCTTCTGACGTTTCATAAGTGATATGTAATATATCTTTTGTTATCTTTTATATAGATTATTTTCTATTTTGTGAATGTGAGAACGTTGTAGGCCTAGTAGAGTGTAGATTTGTTGGCATTTTTCTATTTTATTAAGTACCTGGTAATTGTTAAAAGGCCTACACTGTCCTCCCATACCTATTAACACTGTTATTTGAAAATATTGAATAACCGTGGAGTTTCTGCCGGTTCTTCTCCATAGGAAACGAGTAATTGGAACCGTGCACCTAGCTTCTGACGTTTCATAAGTGCCCATGTAGGTTCATGTGAAATAAAATATTTTGACTTGATTTGATTTATATTTGTGACGCAGACAAGACTATTACAATTTTACGATTAATTGAGACTTCTCCTAAATCTCTGGGAGCGTTGTTTAATACTAAAACGTAATATATTACACAGAAAATTAATTACCTCATAGCAATAAACGTCAGGTTCTCTTGTAAAGTGTTTGTGGAATTAATTCTGGTACAAATTGTTTCAGAATTAATTCACACGATGTTATGGAGCAATAAGGAGATAGCAGTGGGGATTACGAGTTGTAGGTCGTAGGTTCAAAACCCTGATAGGCGCTTTACTTTCCGTAAATTATTTCATCAACACTGCTCTCAGACAAACGGAAAGGAAAACATCGTGAGGAAACCGGTATGTCCTTGAACCGAAAATGAGAAGACGTGACGTCTACCAACCCGCACATGACCCGCGTGGTTGATTACGGGCCCCTCCCTATCATAGAGAGGAGGCCTGTGCCCTAGCAGTAGGAACATTATAAGCTGCTTATGTATGGAGCAATAAAATCTTATATTATTCAAGTCAAGTCAAGTCAAAGTCAAGTCAAGTCAAGTCAAATAATTTATTTCAAATAGGCACGAAGATGCACTTTTGAACGTCAAAAATTACATGAATAGTTAATTGATTCTAGTTGCGCCTTCCAAAATGTAGTTATGTATGGAGAAGAATGGGCAAGAAACTCCATACTTACTCTTTTAAAATGTTAACAATAGTTTGTATACATTAATTAATATTTATAGGTGAAGACTATGTACCTAGAATAAAAAAATAAAAAATATAAAAAAAATCATCAAAATTACTTACCACAATTGGTAAAAAGAATGAAAAGTGAAGTAATAACAGAAAAATTAATAAATGCGATAGGTACATGGTGCTCACATATTTACAAACATTGTATATGATTTCCCAAAAAAATAAAAAATAAAAACAACATATAATAAGTCAGTGTGTGAGTTAAAATATTAATCACAGAAAATAAAATTAATATCATAAAAATTATGACAGTTAAATTAGCAACCAGTTTGATTTTGTCTAGACTCTAAATTGTCCTATGGAGCAGGACCAGCATGTTTCCAAGCATTCTTATCTTGGATATAATCCTCTAATTAAAATATTGTTACAAGCTTGGGAAAAATATTGTTACAAGCTTGGGATTCCTGACAGTAAAAACTGCCGATTTAATAACCAAAAATGATACTTTAATTAAACAACACTCAAACACACTAATTATAAAACACAACTGCACTACTGATCACTCTAAAGTCGCACTCGAAGATCGCTTGTATCGTTTGAAGTTTACTTGTCAATTGATCGCTTGTTTTTCGACTAACCCGGGTCGGGGTCCATACCGGCCTTACATAGTCCTCAGATAGTTCCAGAATCTTCTACTGTAGAAACATCTAGAATGTTCGAGTACATACCGGCCCGACTGACCAGACGTCGATAGTGCTAAAAAGTTCTCATCTAGTTCTGCTGCTCGATACTAGATGGCGCTAGTGGTATTTAATGTTACGATGTACCAGAAATTAATTGTGGTGCGCAACATTATCATATATTCTTATATTTACCCAATGTCACCCCGAGTTAAAAAAGTGGGCGATAAATGTAAGTTCAAAACGACATAGATATCCTAATAGATTAATTATTCCTAGATCATTCTAGGAATAATCATAAACGGAACGTAAAACGAGTGCCCTCTGCACCCTTCCACACTACCGTTCTCTATACTCCATTTGTAATAAGATTAGACATTTAAACTAACCATTTTTACAGTCCGTTCAACCTATTTTGTCTTCTATTCCGTAGGCATAAGGATGGTATAAAAAGCAAAAAAGTGGTTACGATACCAACTATATACTGCAGCTGCCATTTGTCATGCCACCAACGAAATAGAATTCAAAATCGGTTGACCGGACTGTAAAAAAGTTTTACTTAAATGTCATAAGTTATTTCAAATGGAGTATAGGAGTGTCCTCTATTTTATGTACTGTATTGAGCTAAGCCTACACTTAAAACTTGTGGACAGTTCGTGCCGTGCACTTATAGATGCATTTACACATTTTACGAGCTCAGTCGACACATGTCGACGTGATGACATTATTTCCGTTCAGTAATTGCGTTCAATCCGATTGAGCAAACAAGCCGGCTCGATTAGTCAAATGCTGTCTGTCTGTTTGTTTGTTTGTCTGCCTGTTAATAGTTCACCATGTGTGTTTAGGTTTCAATGAGTTAAGCACTCCCTATAGTAGGTTGTTGATTTTGGAGTTTGATTAATTATTGTTGTAATTATAGATACGATGGTGAAATAGTACATTACTTACCAAGAGCTGTAAAAGAAAGAAAGCCCGAAATCGCAGGTATTTGTGACCCGAGCCGCAGACGAGAGTTGTAAGAATTCGATAGAGGGCTTTCTTTTTACTGCCCGTGGTGAGTACATAATTCTACGTCTTCACCTGGCCATAATGCGAGTTTTATTGTACGCGTAGCGTGCGGTAATACTCACATTATGGCCAGATGTGACGTAATTAAACTGGAAGATTAGTCTATGTCCAGTGTACCAGAATGTCTTCGTTGTCTTTCGTATTCTTAGAGTGACTAGATATTTTTGATCCATTAGTACATTTGTAGTACGAAATCAGAAGAAAATCTTCACTTTGTTTTCAATGAACTGAATCACTGCTAAAAACTTCCGTTGAAAAATGATCATCATAGTCATAAATGTCTATTTTTATTATGTTTTCCTACTTATGACGTCATCAATGTAGTAGTATCAACGTCATCAATGTAAGTGCTGTTAATATTTTATGTAGATTGATAAGAGAGGTATTGATCTATTGCTCTGATAAGTTTTATGTTTAAAGAGGTGTATTGATGGTCTTATCAGTACTAGCTTCGATAACTAATGTGATGAATGACCTTATTTATCAAAAAAGTTGCTTTAGTATAACTTTTGTTCACAGATATGAAACCTACACTGCTTTGGTGATTCAGATTCCAAACAGTAAACAAGTATGTGTTTTTGGAAAAATCACTTTATTTCCAACACATAAAGTTCAGTCTCCATTACAACTTCAAACATGTTTATGATTTTTTCAATCTTTTTTTTAATTAATATTTAATTAGGGATTTTTATAACCGCAATGCGTATGACAGTCCCATCATACCCTAAACCACGTATGGGCGACGTATGGCCCGCGAAATTTTGAAATTGCGCGGGAAAAAAGGGTACGCGCTGTAACTATAGAGCTAAAATTAAATAATATAAGATTTAGGAAGACACAAACTTGAAGTCAAAATTTGAGTTTTACAAATCAGACATTGAAGAAGAAAGAAATACAACCAACTGAGAGAGTTCGCGAGAAGAATTGTTTGCGTTTTTGGGAGTATACAACATTATTTTTAGTATATGCAAAACCTGAATATAGTTTGTTCAGAATAAGTGACTGAATCGATTCCAATAGTTTTTACGCCATGTTATATTTTTTCCCAAAAATATTTAAAAAAGGTTACAAGTTGGACACCGAGCGACACTAAGTACCTATCCGCACTTGACCACTACGACAAAGTCCAAAGCCTGCAAGTATGATGGAAAATATTATCACTAGTTAATTACAATACAATCGTCGTACGGTTAGATACCTACTGCCAAATTAATATTATTATTAATGAACGCAAGGCGCGGGCGGCGCGGGTGCGCCGCGTGGTGAGCATGTTTTTGTACGGACAACCAGGTAACATAACAAGCTTATAACTTTGTTATTTTTCATGATACAGTTTTGAAATTTTGTACATAAATTCTTTACATAAAAATACTAGACACGTTTTTCGGATTTCGCATAAACTAAAACTAATGTTGTATATAAATGCGAACAATATTCTTCTCGATAATGAAGACAAGAGATGAATAAACCGAAATTCCGTACGAGACTCACATATGAAAATTCGGAAAAGTCGTTACGACTCTGTACAACTGGAATTCGTCCAGATATTGATAAACTTGTTTCTGAAGTTCAAACACAAATATCACATTAACTGTTACACTTTATTCCCTGCTATGGCCCGCGACTGCATTAATCTAGTAAAGATTAGCCCGCAACTTACCAAAGGTTGCCCATGCCTGCCTTAAACAATACTATTCATTCTAACACCCACTTAAGCTACACCAGATTATTTATAGTAGATTTTCGTTTAAGGCGACGATAACCGACTGTTAATATTTTTATACTGAAGATCACATCTAAACGACTGGTATTAATGATTTGGAAAAAAAATATACGTTAAACTAGAGCATTTTATTAATAACATAGTATATGAATATTTTAGATTATGTTTATATTACATAATGAAATTAATTTGTAAATCTGTCTAACGCGGATAAAAAACTGAGAATCACGCAAAATCTAGCAAGCGTATTTTTCTGAAACCCTCACCCTTTTAAAGATTATTTAACTATTGATCTTCTAGTATACGTGTTTTATTAAAATACCTTTTGTTTTATGTATAATAAATTAATAATGCGTCTGATTTAGGACAGCGCTCCCGGATGGGTGTGTCCTATTACTGGCTGAACGTACGACGCATTGCGTGAGCTCAGTACAGAACACGCAAGCTAACCACTCAAGGTCACTGGCATATATCTGGGCCTTAAATGGAAATAACAGCAAACAGGAAACAAAGAATTCAATGGATTCGTCACAATTCAGTATCACGATCAAGAAACCTTTTATCATCATAGCTAAAGATCATCATCATTTCAGCCGAAAGACGTCCACTACTGGACATAGGCCTACCCGACGGTACCTACGGTAAACGACGCAGCCCGAAGAATTGCCAAACTACAGTGGCAGTGAGCAGGGCACATTGCTCGCAGAACAGATGGCCGTTGGAGCCGAAAGGTTGGAAGGTCTCCCACAAAGTGGACCGATGACCTTGTGAAAGCCGCAGGAATCCGCTGGATGCGGGAAGCACATAGTCGGTCGATGTAGCTAAAGATAGAATGACACTAATTCCACATTCATTCAAAGCTATAAATTGAAACAACTCTATTGTCTCCCAAGCTAAATTCAATTAAGTCTATAAACCCCGTCTAAACATAGTTTAATACAACACTACCTAAACAGTATAACGCTCAGTAAACTGTAAATGGTTTCTTTGTTCCCGATTAGTTTAAGTTTATAACGTACTTTACAGTCTCTTGAATAGTCAAGTTTTTGTTTATAGTACTAAGGTTGAAGCCACACAGCAGCTGAAGTCTATTCAACTCCTTGTTTCCAACTGATGTTATTTTTAATAGAACGAATATCAACTTTATGTTAATATATTATTAAGTTGATATCAGAATGACTAGTACCTGCTATTGAAAACGTCAAAAAAATATATTCGAGGTTGTACCGCAAACTGAACATTATGTATGGGTAGTAAAGTAGATTTTTCAAAAACACATATTCGTTTACATGTTTGGAAACTAAATCGTGAAAGCATCCTGCCAGGGTTGCGGGTTTGTCCGAAAGGGATACCGTGGCCCTGGCACACAGGCAACTGAAGGAACACGGGTGGGTTTTAGTCAGTAAATGTCTGACACGCCCTCCCGCTCCGCCCAGAGCGGGAAAAATTATTTGATAATTACCCACCAAAAAAAAAAGTGTAGGTGCTTCGTTTAGTACTAAGTGCTACGCTGCGTGCTAGGTGACACACTCTTAGTGTGATGTCACGCTGCATGACGAATATGTCACTTGTTCTATATGATGAAACAGTAAAACAATCCCTGCCCAGGTGAAATTCTTACGCAATTACTAAATGGAATTAGTAACAAATCCATCTGTATTTAGCATGTTGTTACAACTTTATATCTTACCACTTTTTCGAAAAATTACCGTTTGAATCACATAATTATTACATTATAATTAAAAAATATCGACGAAAATTAAGGTTATATAATTAACCACAATGAAAAACATCTTTGAGGTGATTTAAAATTAGAATTTTACGTATTTATGTATCCTGCCAGGGTTGCGGGTTTGTCCGAGAGGGATACCGTGGCCCTGGCACACAGGCAACTGAAGAAAAATGAGTGGTATGGACTGTAGTATGGAAAAAATACAATTTGAACACGGCCGAAGTCACAAGCACAGCTAGTACACACTTCAATAATAGTTATGTGATAATGAACACGTGTATTGAATGAATAATTACGCCGACACAAATCAAAGCCGAATTCTGATAAGTGTGGTCTCTGCTTTTATAGGCTCCTACAAACAAGTGCGACACGCGACGCGACTCAAAGGCACCGCATGACGAACGGTGCCTTTGTGTAGCGTCACGTGTCGCGCCCGTTTGTAGGAGCCTTAAAACCGAAATATAATATACGTAGTCGTAATTAATTTACTTTTGTATCTTGTGTTTGTCTACTAATATTTCCACCAAAAATAGCCTCCATGAGTCATCCATCATTTTCCTCTTCATTTCAGCCGAAAGACGTCTACTGCTGGAATAGGCATTCACGATTACAAATAATGAAATATTAAAAAGTCGGGAGGTGCCGTGGGACAACCGGATGCAAAGATACAAAAAAAAAAACGCTTACTAAATTCAGACTTTTTCTCTCTCTTTCACATACAATAGAAACGGCTGAATGGATTTGGATGAAATTTGGCACACAGATAGTTTATAATTTGTAAATATTAATACATAGGATATATCTTCTTCATTGGATCGAGACTTATGCGGGTGAAAACACAGGGTGCTGCCAGTAGTAGCTCATATTTATACGACGGCTCTTGAACTATCACATAAGCAGTTCGTATCATAATTATAGAAAAAGATTTCTATCTACTCCTAGAACTTTAAAACATACAACCGCACTAATCTATACATACATATATAGGTACATATAATATGTAATATGCATGGGGTCCTAGGTTCGATTCCCGGGTCGGGCAAAGTGTTATTGGGTTTTTTCATTATGAATTTCTCAGTAGCAGCCCGGAGCCTGGATTTGTGCCCGGTTGATGGCAATAAGATCGCCCCCTATTACATGGGACTTAAAATAACTGGCGATATGTGGGTGTTCGTACTATGGGTACATCTCTGCCTAACCTTTCGGGGAAACAAGGCGTGATGTTATGTTATGTTAATATATAATAATACTAGCTTTTGCCCGCGGCTCCGCCCGCGTAGATGTCGGTTATCGCGTACAAAAAGTAACCTATGTCCGTCTCCATATCCCAGGCTATATGTCTGCCAAATTTCATGACGATCGGTTCAGCGGTTTAGGCGTGAAAACGTAACATACAGACAATCAGACGGACAGACAGAGTTACTTTCACATTTATGGAATGTCAAAATAACATCTTTTTACCGCACATATGTGAAAGTATATACGGTAGGTAACAATAAAACAATTTTTGTCATTTTTGTCTGTCTGTCTATCTGTTTATTCCGGCTAATCTCCGAAACGGCTGGAACGATTTTGACGGGACTTTTTGGCAGATAGCTGATGTTATGTTTTTTTTTTTTAAAAGCCCCGCTGCCTGGCTAACCCGCAGACATCAGCTAGTTCCATTATATAGAATTCTAAGCTACCTACCTATCTAAATAACGTCATTCACAATGAAATTTATCTCTTAATGCCCGTCAATTTACTAAATGAGTTCACATCTCACAAATGGCATTTCCTGCTGGGGACTCCTGTTTCTCTCACTGCTAAATATGTATGGCCTCATTACGTTTTCGAGTTCACTCTGAGAGGCGAAAAGAGGCCTTAGGCGGCGAAGTCTCTTAGAAGAGGACTTAGGAGGCCAAGTACGTGCTGAATTTTCATGTGCATGTTTTAATTATGTTATTGTTTTTTTCTTTGGTAAAAAGATAGAATTATGACCGAATTGTATTATCGCAAGGCAAGTTTCGGGATTGAGTTTTCTACGTTGGTCCGGTTCTTTATTCTGTATTTTATAAAAAAAAATCTTTATTATTTCCTTAATTTCATTTATATTCATATAATTTACACTTTCTACTATTGTTTACAGTAAGTATGTTACAAACAATGATCTTTGTGATCTTGAGGTTTAATTTTAATTTTATGTGTGTGACTTGGCTATCGCATTAGGTTTTTAAGACATATAATGATAGTTTTAAGGCATAAATTATATAAATAAATACATTTTAAATATTTTCTAAAAACATTTAAAAATATAAAAATTGTAGCCCACTGGTATCGGGAACAGGATCCAAGCTACCGGTGGTCAGGAACCTTCTTACGATATGCGCCGTGTCTACTGCCTAACGAGAGCCTCCTCAGGGTATTATTATACCTACACTCTTTAAAAACGACAAACATAATATTATCACAACGCAATGTGTAGTCTTAGTAATTATATTTTATTATTACGTTGGGACTAAACATAAGAGGCTAACAAAATGTAGGTGTATAATGGCTATATACTCCATTTGAAATAGAATAGATATTTAAATAAACCTTTTTTAGAGTCTGTTCAACCGATTTTGTTTTTTTTTCAAAAACATCTTGTATTTTATTATACCAAACGAAAGAGTCATTCATAAGGATCAATTCCTTTTTAACAACATAGTAACCTAACTTATTTTATATTTTAAATAGAACGGCTGAAGCCAATTACACTATTTAAACATATTATTATAATTTATTTAACACAGTCATGCATTCTTCTCACAAAAATTCAAACATTCCGACAGTATCATCTTCCATTCATTCACAAACATATCCAAATCTATGTTTGAGTTCAGGAGAGCGTTAATAGCGGCTAATGTCTGAGGAATAGGTGACTTAGAGTGTGCAACAGTACGCCAAGTTGGAACAGCCAGTAAGCGGTGCTTTCTGCCACGACAGTAATTGTCCGGGACAAATAGATTGCAGATTTCGTTATGCAGATCAGGAACATCTACAATACCTCTAAGAATTTTTAATATTTCAGTCATCTGATCACGCGACCGTCTTGCTTCTAGAGAATTGAAACCTAAGCAACCCAACACAACAACAAATGAAAGAAAGACGATAAAAACTCGATATAAAAGGCGAAACGTCGCGAATTCAGTCGAAGAATACGTGAAAGTAGGTCTCATTTTGAGCAATTCATAAGTTAATTGAACTATTTTCTTTAGATAGTGAGTAAGTTTTACAACAAAAAAATATCTTTTTCTTGGTCTTTCTTTAATTTAAGATACAATTTTATTTCAAAGGAATTGATCCTTATGAATGACTCTTTCGGTTGGTATCATGTGTTTTTTTTTTTTCACAATTCACCGGTTCTATTCCCGGCTCAAGCAGGTGATTTAAAAAAAGCTGAAAACAAATTTACTTTTAAAAGAAAAGTTCGTAACCACTACTTAAGTCAGACTAAATAACTCTCAAATGATAGTCTAGTCATAGTAATTATTATTAGGTGGTATTTGTTAAAATATCTATTAGTTTATTTTATTTGTATATGTGTATTAGTATCAATAAAACTATATAAATTCTCTTAATCAAGAAGTTAGTATTTTTGTCATTATTTTTGTACCCTACCACTGTTTTTATATTTAACCCAAAGGTTGACTGGTAGAGAATGCCTTGTGGCATTAAGTCCGCCTATGTACCACTATTGTACATGAAGTTTAAATAAATAAATAAATAAATTTTTCAAAAATCTTTAAATTCAGTTTTAATTATTTTTAAAAATAAAAGAATGTTTCCTTTCAGTAAAATTTGCCATCATCAATTTTAAGGGTCTTTTTTTTCCACCCTGTATATATATGTAGGAATCTACAACTCTGCCTTATCCTCCAGGGAAAAACAGGCGCGATATTATGTTAATGTTATTTGTGTAAAAAGTTAGCACAGCATTCGATAAAAAGCCATCAATAAACACGGCTCTCCGACTTTTAAACGATATCTTTTTTATCGTCCCAAACAAACCTTAGAAGAAAATACTTTTAGTAGTTCAATAAAGGCGAAGACGACCCTGATCCCCACCCAATAGGCTTGATACCTGCCTTTTTAAACGGACACAAAAAAGTTTGGTTCCATTTGTAGTCCAACAGTAAAAGCGAGATAAACTCGCTTCGATAAAGTCACTATTCACAAACAATATTCGGGTATGCAGATGAACTGAACCGTATCGCAACTTCATTTCGGAAAACGAATTCAGTTTACCGATGGGCCAGTCCATTTTCACGGATACAGAGTGATCGCAATCGCTTTGATCGGAGTATCTGTTTGATGCGAATCACGGTTATTAAACTTGCTTCGCAAAAATGATGCTTTTTTTTTACAATACGTCGAATTTTATAAAAAAAAAAACCTTTCAGTTTAGCTTTTGGCAGTTTTTCCCGTTCAGAAAAGTGTTGGACTTTCTGAAAACGTGTTTCAACTAATAGGTTATTGGAAAATGTTATAGATTAGGTAGGTCATTTCCACTTTACTTACAGTCTCCTTTCATTTGATGTTACCGTAAGTGAAGAATAGGTGATAGTATTACCTGAAAACAAAGAAAAAACTGTTTTAATACTGAGTGTCAATAAAATAAACACCCAAAGGTCCACAGCGTGTGGTCTAGTGGTAAGACCACCTGTCTCAGACCTAGTGGTCCCGTGTTCAATTCCCAACGGGAATTTCCTGCTCGGTTTGGTTGGTGGTAGGACTGTTCTAAGTCCGCCTGGCTAGCTACCACCATCTTATCTAAGTATGTCGCCATAACAAATAATGTTAATAGCATTGTTGTGTTTCGGCAGTTAGAGGTAAGATAACCAGTTCCTCTGTGGTTGAGGATTCCGGGTGACGCTCGCTTCCACCTTCGACCTGATCATCACCTACCATCAGGTGAGATGTCAGCCAAGAGCTTCCCCGGAGAGGATAAAAAAAAAACTGCAAAGACAAATGACGCACAAGTGGCGATGTTTTATTGAAAATTGTCTTTCATGAACAACACATTGGAGAACATTATGATCAGAGTGACTAACTTTCAATCCGTCTACGAAGCAAAATACCTAAAATTAATGTCTACACAGCAAATTGCCTAGAGATCAAAATGTTTAACAAGCAAAATGCCTGAAATGCAATAATTTCTAAGTGGTCGAGATGTATTTTAACCATCTCGCACTAGGGCCTCTGAACTGTAACTAAGGTTAGGTTAGGTTAGAACTGTGACCCCCCCCCGGTGGGTTCCCGCATTGTCGAGGCGGGGGGGCTCAGTAGCCGTGGCTTGGAGGGCCACGGTGAAGCTAAGAGGAACCCGAGGAGGGGGCCGCTCGTCAGGGCTTTTGCGGCTAAGCCGACGACGTAGCGGCCGTAGGTTGCGGTGCCGCTTTGGCGACATCGCAACTGAGGCGGGCCGCGATGTCGAATGGGCGGCATCGCGGCTGAGTGTGGGAGGCCGCGGCGGGAGAGGAGTGCCGGTATTGCGGTGAGCCGTTCTCCCTACCTTCCGCGGCCTTGACGGGGTCGCCACCGTTGAATGGCGGACGCGGTGGGGCCGCAGAGGAAGAGGAGTGTCGGTATTGCGTTGGCCGCTCTCCCTATCCTCTGCGGCCGAAAAGTGGTAGGCGGCGGGGCCACTAACCTGACCCGTTGCGGGGGGACCAGGGGCGCCTGGACGCGAGATCGTCTGGCGCGAGGTCCCAGGTGGAGGCCAGCAGGCAACGGGTGCGGGGGCACCCTTGCCTGTATTGCACAGGCCTCTACCAGTGTCGGACGGGAATGGCCAGGTGTTCCCGGTCATTCCCATATCGCCCCCAGGCTGAGGGGCATGCGGGGCCCGCCAGTTAGGCGGGCATGCGCCGGGAGGGTTGTGGACGTAAAGGCTGTGCCGGTTTCCCATGACCCTCCCATCAAGGCGATGAGGGAACTCCGCTGAGTTTTAGTGGGTATTCTGCCATTTTGGCAGGGAGTCCCACATACCCCGTCTCGTCCCCCGACGAGCGGGCATGCGTAATGCATTTCTCAGCGTAAAAAAAAAAAAAAAAAAAAAGGTTAGAACTGTGACCACACAACATCAGAAACGGTACTCACTTTCTTCTCCTGTAATAATAGACATATTGCAAGGTAGGCATTTTGTTTCATAGTCAGAATAAGGTTTAGTTCAAATACTTGGAATAGACGTTTTGATTTTTAGCCAGCATGATCATAAAGGATTGGAGATTGTGAAATAAATATCAGGGATAAAATGTCAATTGCTAAAATAGACCTCGCGATAACAGTTGTACTCGTACATTCCCAGTCGCTAAGCGAAAATATTATATCATCATAGTATTGATATTATCACGTCGAAAGGTACTTGCCCATCCTATCCATTCAGCACATAAAAAAATAGTCTGAAATCACCAACTAGTCTTGAGCAAGCGTGGTGATCAATGCTCGTACCTTCTCTGAATGAGAAGAGGCAGAGGCCTACAGTGGTATAATAAAAGGCTGGTATTATATAATAATTACATTATAAAATAACAAATGCCACTCATGATCATCGATGATTTGAGCCGTCCGATTCATTTGGGTTGAGGTATTGAAGTTTTATATGGAACGTGATATTTTTTTCGCGATTACGATGTTTGTCCCATGGAGAAAGAGTTCAGTTTGATAGTCTGTACCACAATCTTAAATATGACCACATATATCTGATACACGCTATATATAATAATACCAGCCTATTATTGCCCCGCTGCAGGGCAAGGAATCTTCTCATACAGAGATGGCATGAGCATTGATCACCACGCTTGCCCAAGATGGGTTGACGATTTCATTCTCGGTGAGTCGGAACTGTTTGCGGAGTTTCCCAAGTGAGTCGGGGTGGCGCTGCGTTATGCTCCAGTGAGTCGGATGTGGTACAACGTCGGGTTGAGGCTGATGTTAGCGTTGGCCAGGAGAGGTGTTAAAAGCTCTTCTTGTGGACTGGCCGACAGTGCAGTGTGCTGTGCTAATGTTGCTGATGAGGCTGAGGGTGTTGTCCAGATAAGCGCGTCCGCTGCATGCTGGTAGTCAGGATACCCGTGAAAGCCGTGGGTGCTGGCTGGTTGCGTGACTCGCCGCTCGAAAGTTGGAGGAAGTGATAATGATGACGTCACGTTGAAATAGGTGCACGAAGGTTGCGCTAATGTCCATGTTCGGGGTCACCAGTATAGATATATGAGGAACAGGGTGTAAAGTTCACTCATACTCTATGGAAACGGGAGGATCCTCTGACCAGACGGGTGTTGTGTCTGGTGGGCAAATGCCCGACGGTTGATGTTGGGATGTTGTATAAATGCTAGTCGCGAGGTAAACTCTGAGGTGAGGTGAGGTCAGGTCTTTGATGCGTAGTTTGCATGTGGCGTTGTAGATGCCGCTACAATTTTGATAATATTTTAAGTACTCAGAAAGTAACTACTACCCATCTTATTCATTCAATACCTTATATTTATTCTATTAAGTCAAGTAAAACAGGAAACTCCACTTAAACATTGGCCTAATTTATTTTCTCGTGGATCTCGTTGGCGACTGCTATTGTTTTCACGACAGGATTAAAGGTCACCCAGTACTGATTGTGTTTGTTTTCAATTAAATGAAACCCTGACCCGAGTTTCAGTTTGATTTATTCATGTTTATGTTAGCCAAAGGAACTAATTTAATGACTTTACTCTTGAAAGTATACTGAGTGGATCAGAGCTCTAATGTATAGTTACCTACTTTGGAATTATTTTAAAATACTGTGATTCCAGTCAAAAAAGCCTACACTGGTGTTATATATGAAAGCTAAATATGATTTCGATGATAGATCCACAGACTTTTACAGACATTCCCCAGAGATCTTCTGTTTATTTAATTTTAAGATCTTTAAAAGCGTTTATAACAGCCTGGAAGTTTGTATGCTGAAACCTAAACTCCAAAAGGCATTCCTTTACATTCTTTCTAAGTAAGGTAGTAGAAAGCGCGGGTGAGGAATTTAAAGTTTCAGTAGTTTTAAGGGGAATGTTAGCAAACAAGTTTTCAAATTCCTGAGCTATTTCTGCATCCTGAGTTAATGGGGCCATGTGGCGTCTTTATATTAAATTCAGTATTACGTTTTTCTTCCTATTAGCCCAAGAGACCACGACGGCCAGACCTTCGTTATTTTATAAAAGCTGAAAGTTTTTCTGTGCATGTCCCCTATACAGGTAAGAGCGACCAGCGACTATAGAGTTTGGGCTGTGGTTACTTGGGCAGGTAACAGGTAGTAAAGGTGTATAAAATAGTACCTTAAATTCGTTAAAGTATAAAGCTCAATTTTTTTATATTTTCTTCGGGATAACTTTAGAAATCTCGTCATCCATTGCCGGACACTTATGACAGTTGCTACCCCCTGCCAGACACTCCTAAACTTTAATAAGTTATAATTATACTTTCGTTATAGTATAAAAGTTAAATTTTATATATGTTACTTGGGGACCTATAAAAAAAATTTTCCTCAATAGCCGGACAGTTTTAATGGTTATTACATCTTGCCAGACACATTGAAAGCCCGCTGTAGGTGCGAGTGCGAGTGCTTCGTCGATTGCGATCTTTTAAGATATCAAATTAAAAAAAAAACCTGTTTCATCATTTATTATATGCCAAGTAGTTTTTATTTTATCATCAGCTGATTTTATTTTATTGCTAATACAAGGAACTGTAGCTATATTGCACAGACTTTTTAAAGTTCTAGAATATTTTGCAACATACTGATGAAAGCTTGTATTTATTACATGTGGAGGCTTGTTATTAGCAATTTTTCTTGATATTACTTTCTTTATATCAATGGTTTGTTAGTCTGTAAGCCTTCTTTAAAATAAAATAAATAAATAATAATTATTCATATGTTGCTTTAGGCCATAAAGTTCAAAAGCTTTTCCCTGCTTTTACGAATACCTGGAGTTGCCCAATCACTAATTAAGAACTTTTTGTGGATACTTTTAGTATTATTATTATTAAATTAGAGATTAAGCGGGAATTAGGACTAGCCACATACTTGTTCCTTGTAATGAGGGGTAAAATTTCGAATTTAGCGATACTACAGTCAATTCGGCTGTGTGTACCAGATGAGTATGTGAGCAGGCGGCGGCGGCCGCGGCTGCTGGTGGTGCCGACCGCGCGCACCAATCTGCTCCGGCGAGCACCGCTGACGCGTGCGCTGAGCACGCTCAACAGGGTAGCGGATACAATTGACGTGTTTTCTTGTTCTCTGAACGACTTCACTTTGGCGACCTCTAGGGTGTTATGTTATAATTAAGTTAAATTTAGGTGTTACATTTGTTTATGGTGAATTTCAAATCAAAAATCGTTTATAATATACCAGTATTTATTTAATAATTAGAAATTATGGAGGATACATATTATGTAGGCTTAACTATCGCATTAGGGTAACCTGTCATGATAGATTTAAGGTGTTATCATAAATAAATAAATAATGTGGAAAACACATACATACATAAACTCACGCCTTCTTCCCATGGGGGTAGGCAGAAACTATAGAGCGCCACCTGCTACGCTCCTTACAAACTCCTTTTGCTTCGTTTATATTCATACATCTAGTTATACATGCACGCCGGTTGCGACTGCTACGCACCTGACCTTTCTGAAGAACATCACCAATAAAAGAAAAGTGGAAATGATTATATTGCGTGTTTAATAGTGAAAATAACTATAAAAATAGGGACCAATTAGTTCAACCAGGTTTCAGACTAGCTAAAGTAGACTCATCCTTCATGGGGTACTGTTTAAAATGTTACAATAAAATACCTCCCCACATACTCCAGTTGAACGAAACAAAATTTAAAACTTTTATAAAACGCACACTATGCAGCCAGGCATATTATAAGTTGGGGGATTACAACGCTGACAAAAATGCTTGGCTCAATGCTGGTCCTGCTCCATAAGGGCGCATAAACTAATTAATTAGCATTTGAAAATATTATTGGAGCTGCTGAAGATTGTAAGACTATCTTTGCATTGTATAAACTCAATGTCCTTGAATTATATAATTGCATAGCACAGGTGTGAGTACTATGTACTATAGAGCTACCATTTACCGGGTAATATGTCTTTTATTGACTTGAATGTGCCCTGGCGGCTGAGAGTATGTCATGCTCACTCAAATGTCTCGCTGGTGGTGGCGTGTGTGTTGGATCATTAAGTTCCCTTCATAATGGTTGAGCTAAGTGGTGCTGATCCATGCGTCATGTTCGTGAACGGGCGCCGTCAGTTGGGACTGGTCATCTCTTAGCTGCTACGGCTTATTTTAATTTTTGAATTGTTTTAATTACGGACGTTTCTAACGTGCACGTCTTTCTACATTGTTCTCACATGTATAACTTCAACATGAATGATGTAACCCATATTTTGTAACAATATTTTGTTTTAAAAGAGTGTCCATGGAGTTTCTTGTCCGTTCTTCTCCATAGGAACCTACTACGCTTTGGAATGGGCAACTAGCTTCATCTTTCTGACTGACCGACCCCTTGACAATTCAAAAGTACCTGTATTTGGTTTATTTGAAATAAATGCTTTGAGTTTGAGTTTGAGTCTGAGTTTGAAACTCGGCGTAGAATTCACTTGTGCGAAAATTCAATCACATTACGTGTTCAGAGTTTCCATAATATATGTTATATTAGGTTGCGAGTGCTACGCACCTGACCTTTCTGAAGAACATCACCAATAAAAGAAAAGTGGAAATGATTATATTGCGTGTTTAATAGTGAAAATAACTCGGCTTAGAATTCATTTGTGAGAAAATTCAATCAAATTATGTGTTCAGAGTTTCCATAATATATGTTATATTATGGAAACTCTGATCCACTTGCCAAAGCATTATTCAATTTCTCTAAATGTTTACATGTAATTGGTCTAAACCTAATTTAGCAACGAAGTTCAATTTTCAAATTATCAGTTTGAGCAGAAACATTAAACAAATCCAATGCTGCTTTACGAATAAAAGAAAACGTGTCATTGTTTTCTAAATGCTAATATTATTTATATTTACAGTCCAAAAAGAATAATTGAATATTTTAAAATGATATTTTTGTGAAATGCCCTTCACAAAGGCAATTTCTGACGCGTTCATTAAACTGTTGTGTTCTAATTCAAAAGCGATAGCGATTTCAATTACTTATAACGATGTCTATTTTGGCTACGGTTGCGTCCTAACCAAATGCGATTTATGTATTTTTTTATTTATTTTTTTGGCTTACTGGCACTCGTGAGGATACAGGGCAACGCATGCTATAAGTCATTTGTATGAAATGTTTCCGCTGGGAACCTTGAATGCGTGTACCAATGAACTTAATGTTCTAAGTTTAATTATGATGTCAGGTCCCTACTTTGAAACTACATTGGACTATGAAATAGGAACATTTGTGAACGTGTGGTATTGTATTGTATGATGATTTCTGCCGCACTAACGAAAAAAGCAATAACTCGATTTTGCCGCTTCCGAGAATTGTATTTTTGATTATTGAATTTGTTATGAAGTTTTAGTTATTGCATTCTTGCTTACTGAAAAACCGAGTTCCTGAAGGATCAATAAAAAGTCGCTTAGAGAGAGTTAATAGATTTCGATTCGCTGACTTCAAATATATAACTAAACGAATATATAACTCAAAATCGCCCAAAATTGAGTTATTGCATTCTTCGTTAGCGCGGCAGATTTTTACTCGCAAAACAGAAATATCTTGTCTTAATTTTTATTAAACTAATGATGGATTATGTGTAAGCGCGCCCACCCTTTGTGTATGGAGGTCTTTATTATGGTATTAAGTTCTGTTCTGTTTTGTGTTTTTGTAAGGTTATTTACTTTGCATACTATTGTATAGAATTAAGTTCTTCTAACTGAACAGAAAGTTGTGCTGCTGGGGAGTTTGTTGCACACTTCCTCTTCCCAGCTAAAGCACTTAGAAGCGGTGAAGGGCGCGCGTTTTGTGGGACTATCTTAAATAATTTTGACGTTCTAAAAGTGCTAAATCTCAGCCTAATTTGAATGAATAACTTGTGATTTTGATTATTTTTGTTTTGACGTTAATACGTCTTTAAATTGATAACAAAATTTGGGAATACAGTTTGGTGTTGCAGCGAAATTATCTATCATCTACATGCAAAATTTAACTACACCACTCGATAGCTAGAAGATTAAATAATTTGTTACGATGAGTGAGGCCATTTTGAGGTCGTTTCGCTGCGTCACATAATTTCTGTAACGTATAAATTTTATCTCGGAGAAGCTACGACGTTCGATTGAGTTTCAATCGTCAGTTCTCGTCAAGATCTATTAATGGCGTTCAAACATTCATGTGAAATAGTTATAGTGAGTTAAAGTAAAAAATTAAAAGAAATAATACAATATCGGTTTATACTCGTCAAAAAACCAAATCAAAATATAGGTATCGTATACGGTTGGAAAGACCTTCTCAAGAGCAATCTAATGATACCCATAAAACACCATATATGACAGAGTGAAACGGTGCCGGGAACGTAAAAGCATGAAGGCTTCCGAGCGGATCAACGACGGCGCCAAGACATCTGCAGACGTACACGTAAAACACATGGCCGTCCACACGACAAAGCCACACCCCAATTTTTTTGTTATTGGGACCACACGCTACCGACCAAACATAAATGCTGAGGTATACGCTTTGTAAAGGCACCTTTAAGAAAATTGAAAAACCAAGTGTTGTTTTCATAAATCTTAAATCTTTCTTGTTTTGTAAATGTGTTATCTTATTACAAAGCCGTTTCATTGTATTGTGTACTTTCGTGTTATTCAAAATGAAATAACGCCTTTTATTATGATATCTCACTTTTTGACTGCTGTTTTTGGTGTTTGCAAACGTGATTTAAGTAGTCATGTTTGCAAACACCAAAAACAGCAGTAGGTATGTAGGTAAAGAATTCAGGACAGATGCATGTCGCCGCTGCTGTTATGACGTAAAACTTTTGATGACAAGCGATGATAAATGACTAACACTTCAACACTCAAGCAATTTTGTAACACGCATTCCCCTGTACGCCGGCCATTTATGGCATTGTTGAAAATTCTATATAAAAAAAAAAAAACTAAAAAAGTAATGCATTTGTTGTTTGGCTATAATACTTATTATACTTATTTATTTTCATTAAAAAAAAAAGTAATTTTAATCAAAACATAAATACCCATTTTCCACAAAAAAGAAAAATTCTTATATAAATGCTTTATTTCTTTATTTATTTCTGTTTGTTACTCAATCACGCAAAAACGGCTTCACGGATTTGAATGAAATTTGGCATATAGATAGTTTATAACAAGGATGAACACCTATAATACTTTTTATCCTGGCAGTAAGTTCCTGAGGGATAATTTCCGACATCCACGCGGTTGAAGCCGCTGGCAAAAGCTAGTGGTGAATACATCCTCTTTATTGGCGTTCGTTGTCGTTTTTTAATAGTAGATTGTAATACAAGGGATGAAAGGGACCTAGTTAGGCACGAGATGGATCGGCGCACGAGCGTAGCGAAGGTACTAATAGTTCGAGTGCCTAAATAGGTTCTTTCACCCGAGGTTAATTTTCTTTCACACTCTGTTTTTCATTTCGAATATGAGAAAAGTAAATAAAAACCTGATTAGTTAAACAAGTACATAGATATCCGAATCTAATGAACTTATTTTATACAATTATGTATACGTAAATAATTAGAACTCGACAAAACAACTGAAGATCGAATTGTCGCTTTTCCGTCTTTTTTATGTTTCTTTTTCTGTGGCATTCTACCAGCCAATATTTTTATCATTGATGATGGTAAACATTTAGCTCAAATCTATGTAAATCAAATAGTAATTTAAGTGGTGAAAAGTAAATTATAAGTATAAAGTCATGCTACAAAATTGTTGATAATAATTTTTAATTACAATTTTACGCCGCGATATAACAGAGTGGCTACTTAAAAAAGTTGGAACATGGGTTGCATAGTTTTTAATTTTTTTGACAGCAGGTAAATTCGTTTCCCATTGACGAAACATACTGTTTTCATCCCTCTGATCGGATAACTTCAAGCGTACTTTCCAAGTATGAGAAATGAAAACAGGTTTTACACCAACCTTTTGTTGCATTTGCCGCCAAATCCTCTTGCAGCGACTGTTATATTACGTTTACAGACTAAGGCCTGTGTTCACCAACGTTCAAACCACCGGTTAGGTATTTAAACATTGATTTAAATGTTGGTGAACACAGGCCTAAGGCCTAAGGCCTGTGTTCACCAACATTTAAATCAACTGTTTAGATATTTAATCAGTTGTTTACTCAAAATTTCTTAGGAAATTTGACATAAACCAACTGTTTAAATACCTAACCGGTGGTTTGAATGTTGGTGAATACAGGCCTTAGGGCGGGTTGTTTCACGTCCACTTAACGCACGCGTATACGTCATGAATGGCGCTAACTATCGTCAAACCAAAAAAGCGTTGTTTCACACTTAACGTTCGTTAAAAAAATAACGATTACAGTAACCAGCTGGTTAACGACATTTTATTCTTTGACATTTGAACTTTGACGATTGGTTTTTTATGCAGTGAAACAAGGCTTTGTATTTAACGAACGTTAAACATCATAAATGTAATCGTCATTATTTGACGTACGTATGTTACGTTAACCAACCGTTTGAAACAACCGGCCCTAATCCTCTCCGAATGTTTCATTGAGATAAAATTAAATAAATGCATAACAATATCGTACGGTTCAGAGGTATACTTTAGGTACTTGTAAGGTGCTGAAATTTACCCTCGCTGAAATAACAGCCAGTGACGACAAACCAGGTCTGCTCACCGCCCAGCATCCCTTTGTCATGCAAATGTGATGTGTAGCTTTTTCTGCTTAATACAATCGGTTGCAAACTTTTTTACCTTTAATGGCAAAATATATATTATTTGCAGTGTGTAAGGGACGAATTTAAAATCAATTGATGCTGTGTAGCGTCCGACATCTTATATATCTTATATTTGTACGCCGTTCAGGCAAAATATGATTGTCATAACTATAATTTGATGTAACATCTTGCATGCTATATGTGTGTATACTCATGTTTAGGACAAATAAAAAATTATCTTATCTTATCTTATGAAACAGAGGTATTATAGTAATTCATATTCCATACGAATATTATAAACTAGCTGCAGGCCGTGGCTTCGCCCGCGTGGCTTTTTCTAAAATGAAAGTAGCCAGAGTTACTCCTCATAACATCAGCTATCTGCCAGTGAAAATCGGATCATCATCAGGACGTTTCGGAGGTTACCCGGAACAAACAGACAGGCAGACCGACCGACAGACAGATACACAGACAATTTGAAAATAGTTTTTTTTTTTTTTGTTATGAGTAGGTACCGTATACTTTCATAATTATGCATTTAGTAAAAAACTGTTATTTTGACATTAAAAACAGACACTTCAGTTTTATTTATTTTGTATATATACAGTGTGGATTTTTGAGACAGGGTAGTAAGGGTAGGTACCTTATCCGTTGTAGTTACAAATAACGAAAAATTTGGAAAAAAAAATGTAGTCAGTAAGAAAATAGACCATTTTCACAAAAACTTTTTTTGATGCCAATCGATCCCGATTCTTATAAGAAACAAAAATTTCTTTCGGACCAAATGAGGTTTGAGTACTAGAAAAGTCAGAAATTTCAAAATACTTTTCCCCTGCATTTCGTATGAAATAAGACTCAAACTTACTTTTTTATGATGGATATTAAAATCTTAAATATGTGTAACAAAATCTTAATATTAAATGAATATTACGTGCAAAACGTGTGTTTTCAATTTTAAAAACGTTAATTTATGTTACCTCCGTTTATTTAATTTACGTTACGTTAACTTCGCGCATTCAATTCGTGGTGTAGGAAGCAATCATCAATCGACACCCTCGGCGGTTTCAAGAACTAAACAAAAATCCAACATTATCTATGTTAAAGCCCCAGATTTTCCACGAATTCAAATTAATTATTCCGATATAATATTACTAAGGCCTGTGTTCACCAACATTCAAACCACCGGTTAGGTATTTAAATAGTTGATTTATGTCAAATTTCCTAAGTAAAGAACTGATTAAATATCTAAACAGTTGATTTAAATGTTGGTGAACACAGGCCTTAAGCATATAATTTGGAAGCAAATCAAACTACGGGCCGAGACGGATTTGGTCGTCGCTACCAAAACGTGACCAAAATTAATGATTTGGTATTTGAAGTGAGAGAGGCTCATTACAGCTCAGGAATCTAATTTATAATTGTTTATTCTGTAGAAAATGTTTCATTTTATGAATAAATTGGCTTAACAAAGAGGAAAATTCAAGGATATTAGATTAGTGGATTCTGGGAAATGGTATGACTTTTGTATTTGTAATTTCTGGTGCTTACATGTATGTTATGTTGCGAATGTGTTTTATGTTGTAATCTGTATACAAATTTATTGCGTAATTGAATGATTTTGAAGCAAATTGCTAATCCATTGCTTCATATATTCGAAAAATTTGTCTGCTCAACAACTGAAATAACGCAATGAATATTCAAAATCAAACCCATTCCTACTGATAGTGTGTTACGCAACTACCCCGCTTTTTGAGTGCTTTTGCACAAGAGTGTTCTCTGTATGGCTCCTAAAATTTTCAATAACCTCCCAAATAGTTGGAAGGAGCTTAAGGCTCCATGCACGAAAAAAACTCTCTTTTGTCTATTTCTTATCTGATTGTGAGAAAACTTGAAATAATCGAAACATTCTGTGTAACTATAAAAGTACAGTTTTCGTGGTGCTAAACCATTCGTGACAGTCACAGCAGCTGTTAACAGTTTCATAATTTTTGTGCTCTCCAAAATATAGTTTATTTCGCCGTTGATTAACTTAATGCAGATATTGTACAATCATTAAATAAAATTTCGATTATATTTCAACGATAGCTGAAGACTAATTGGTGTTTTTTTTAATTTCTTGATATGATTTGATAAATAATAGGAAAAAATATATTAGTGACGGGTTTAAAACAAAGAAAAGGTTTTTTCAATATTATTTTTCTGCTATATTTTCTATGGAAGTTGAAAAAAGTGGTTCAGCCACATGCAAGTAGGCCATACAATGATGTTGATGATTTTTTTTTATGTTCAAAATCAAAAGTAGTTTCTTGTAGAATGATGATCAAATGTCAGTCTCGCGTCATTTTTCAGAAAACTTGTTGCGAATATTAGTGATTTACCGTGAATACTTAATTTATTTGAAAAATCCCTTTCAGCCACATGCAAAGCAAAGAACACTACTTTTCAAATCATAAATAATTTTGTTTATATTATTTTTCCATTTCTCACAAACAATGAACAAAATTGATCAAAATCAGTCGATTTAATGCACCTTATGTCCGTCAATTGATAAATAAAGAAAATGCAAGAAGGGAAAGCATACTACAGTATTCTAGAATTTCTTAGTGACAACATCTAATATCGTATATTAACCAATATTATCAATACATCTTTGACATAATCTACATAAAGCAACATATTATTGCTATGACGATAATTTTAATTGACATTTAATAATTGTTACGTAACTGTGACCATATATTAAGTCTTCAAGACTAATTTATAGTTCTAAGATCATTATCGATGTCTTGAAGGCGATAAATCTAAAACTGGAAGCAAGGTCTGTGAGTCAATGAATGGCTCTCCACTTTAAAAAAGAAATTGTGCCGCAACTCATCTATTTAGTTCCCATTTACTTGACTTTGTGTGTAGGTTGTAATTTATTTGTTTTCAAAATTGATATTTACAATCTTGTTCTTATGTAATCTAATACTTTATCCAATAAATTTTATTACTGAAATTTAAATATTTGTACGTCACTAAGGCCAAACATGACTGATCTTAAACTATAATGTAATTTAATAACTTGCATGCTTAACTCTTGTTAACAACTCATGTTAATAACTCATGTTTCCACAAATAAATAATCTTGAATCTTGAATCTTTGCCGTACAGTATGTTATAATGTATGTTGGTTTGTTACTTTTGTAGGTTTGTGTTAGAAGAGCTTATCATTGTTATTTCTTTTGGTTAGGTTTGGCATAGCACTTAAGTACCTACCTATACCAAACAGGGTTATTGCTAAAACACTAAAAACCTTGTGGGAATGTATAACTAGTAATTGATAGCCGATTTCCGGCCAACGTAGGTGCGGGCTTGCGGACGGCGAGCTTTGGGCAGCTCGCCGTATGGTAAGGACCAGGCCCGGGTCGACGGCGCGTTGTGTTCCACGCGCGCCTCAAAGAGATGTCAGCACGCACTGACGGGGTCCTATGACCGGTGCCTGCCAGGGTTGCGGATTTGTCTGAAAAGGATACCTTGGCCCTGGCACACAGGCAACTGAAGGAACATGGGTGGGTTTTAGTCAGTAAAAGTCGGACACGACCGCCCACTTCGTCCAGAACGGGAGAAGTTATTTGATAATATCCCAAGCAAAAAATAAAATAAAAAATGGACTGTATTACTAACATCATAAACAACAAATTTTGTTCTTTTTATAAAACATTGATACATTTACCAAGAACAAACCTTCAAGATTTCGTCTTTCTTTATATTTAGAGCGTTGAATTTAAATATTTTTATTTTTGTATGAAAGTCTGATGAATTATTAAAAGTCATAGAACAAAAGTTGTTTTTTTTTTTATCTATGGCCTCTCAGAGTTGACCTCTAGAGATCGTGACTCTTTAACCGGACTTTCCTGTGGTTGCCTTAACCTGGTAAAAACTTAAAGCCTCCAGCCAGGGCGTAGAACTTATAAACTAAACGACTGCGCGCTAAGGGCACCCCCTGTGGGGTACGAACCTCGGCTTAGGGCAGAGTCGGAGGGAGGACGGCAAGGGACCGACGGTGGCTGGATAAAATCAGGGTTATGATTATTATCAGGGGAATTTAAAGCTACAGGCTCAGCTACGGCGCGGGCTGGCGCTTTGTCGAGCAAGGAAAAGTTGTTGTTTATAATGTTAGTAACATAGTCCTGAGATATATTCGAAACTTAATGAATTAATCCTGAAATCTTTAAGCTAAATAAAAAAAAATAAAAAAAAAATCACACATTGTGTCAAAATTTCGATTAGGTTTTGTAAATTGTCGCAATTTTGTGCACAGTAGAAAATAGTCGCTTACAGTTTCTGTCACTATCCCAATTCTCATTGACTTTTAAATCAAAACCAGGATAGCTCACCCCACTCACTTCACTTCTCATCAAAAATAAAACACCACCCAACGAACAATGAGTCTCCCGTCTTTTTAGCTATAAACTATAAAGCAAGCTATTGTGGCAATAATCTCGACGGTGCACAAAGCGCGCTGGTCGCTGGGGTACGGTCAACTTGATCCTATTACGTGCATCCGTGGATTGTAGTCCACGTTAATATTCAGTTAGAACATAAGGCTGGGTGGAGTTTAAGGAAGAAAAGAGAAAGAATTTATAGGTTAGATATGATAACATGGGAGTTTCATGATATCTATTTACATCTTACAGGTTTAGAGTTACATAGAAGTAGCGGAAATCCAGATTTTAAACACAATTCCCACAGATTGTCACTGTTTTGCTTCATAGGACAAAAAAAAAACAAAAGTGTTGTTTATATTCATGTGTAAACAACATTTCTTTTTTTATAAACAAATTTATGTACCTACAATTTGACATTTTATATGTTTTATATACACAATGACATGAATATTTACTTTGTATCCATACTTAATATTATAAATGTGAAAGTAACTCTGTCTGTCTGTCTGTCTGTCTGTATGTTACGTTTTCACGTCTAAACCGCTGAACCGATCGTTATGAAATTTGGTAGAGATATAGCCTGGGATATGGAGAAGGACATAGGCTACTTTTTTACGCGATAACCAACATCTACGCGGGTGGAGCCGCGGGCAAAAGCTAGTAGTATTATATAGTTATTATTTTAATTAGGTATTTTAAATGAAGGTCTGAGTTGAGCTTCACGACTACTGATAAATGCGTACACTAACTGGATAGGTCCACTCAAATATGTGTGGATCTACATGATCCTCTCACAATTTGACCAATATTATGTCTGGACTTTAAAAGATACTGTGACCTCTGAGTTTGTTTCGGTGTTTCTTCTCAGAGTAGTCAGTTAAAAAACTGCGACCCCACCTAGTTTCTAAAATATCATTGACGTGTAAAAGTGTTTGTATAAACCCACTTAAAGAAATAAAATCATTTATCATCAACATAATACTTTTTTTTTTGAGGATGGGAAATCATCAAATAACCTCCAGCTCTGGGTGGAGCGGAAGGGAGTGTCAGACTCTTACTGACTAAAACCCACCCGTGTTCTTTCCTTGGCCTTTTATGTTCCGGGGCAGCGGTACCCCTTTCGGACAATCCCGCTGACCCGGCAGGCCTTGGCCCTAATGGGCCCCCTCGTCGTTGCTGACATCTCTTTGAGGCGCGCATGGAACTCGTACGCGCCGTCCGGCACGGGCCTGGTCCTGATCGGATGGTGAGCTACCCATTACTCACCGCCCGCAGGCCCGCGCCTAAGGCGGCCGGGAGTCGTCACGCGGGTCCCGACGCCCGGAGCGTCTACCGCGGCATCAACATCATACTTGGCGCTTTACTTTGTGTAAACTAATTCATCCCCACTGCTCTCAAAACGGTGAAGGAAAACATCGTTCATGTACAACCAAAAATTTGGAGACATGTGACATCTACCAACCCACACTGGGCCCGCGTAGGGGATCACGGACCACTCCCTCTCACAGAGAGGAGGCCTGTGTCCCAGCAGTGGGAACATTATAGGCTTATTATGCTTTATTTATGCTTATCTATACTATACTATACTCCATTTACTAAATAACGGCTAAATAACGACAGTCTGGTTTGCGAGAATATCGTCGTAATTCAAAATTCTGTCAAATTGAACACTGTATGCCAAACGATCATAAATCTTTTAATATTTTATGGTGAACGGCAAATTTTCCTTGAATCAGTAAAATCAAACCTTCAATAAATCATTTACCTACATTAAATTATTTTTTTATGCACATAAACATTTATATAGAAATTTAAAAATTACATTTTCTAAAATAATTTTTAGTTACGTCAGTATTCTCGCAAACCAGCGAGTTATTGTGTTATTTTTTTTAATGTAAATGGTAAATAGATTACAGTGCTTTGTATTTATCGTGAAATAACGGAGTTTATTAAACGTTTACATCGAAATAACGAAAGGGTGAGAACAGTTATTTGTCTAATGTTACAATAAATGGAGTATATATAAGGTGTATCTATTCATACACGAAATATTTTAAGATAATCATCTATAGGTGGTAAAAAAGCTATATCAACGAAAAAAAAAATATCTTCGTGTTTTATATTTTTACATAAATATTATAATTTTAAAATTGCTTGAGACATTTTGCAAAAAAAAAACCTTTACCTACTTAATTTTTTTATTTTATGAATGACCGGCCCGAACGCATCCACGATGGCGGCCCGAGCGTGGTGCCTTTTGATAAATTAATCAAGTAATTTTAAATTATTTAATTTTTAAATAATATACTCAGATTTAAAAAAAAAATCGTTCCATGGCTTCTTTACCACCTATAGGTGTATCTCTTAAAATATTTCGTGTTTGAATAGATATACCCTATATATTTATATTATAATTATAAACCTGAAGAGTTTGTTTGTTTGTTAGAACGCGCTAATCTCAGGAAATACTGGTTCGAATCGAAAAATTATTTTAGTGTTGGATAGCCCATTTATCGAGAAAGGCATTAACATTACGCTATGAACCTTAGGAACCGAAAAAAAGATATAAAGTCAGAAAGAACGCTAAGCGAAAACGAAGTAACAACACGAGCAAGCGACGGGATGCCACGCAGTGGGTCGGGCTCCGAAATAACACTAACACACAAACTAGTCATATCTAACATAGAATCAGACACCGAAATCGAGAAACACTTCTTAAAACGTATCGCTCTGTAACTAACGGTAACTTAGTATGATTACATTCATCCACTCCTAACTCCCCACGGTCCGCCTAGCCACGCTCCTAGTTCCCCAACTTCGGGCCTTTTAGCGTAACTTACCTATTTCCATTAAACTATTACAGTAACTGAGAAAATTGTTTTAGAGGACAAAACATTAATTTGTTAAACTTATTTTAGAGCCATTTGTTATCTAAATGTATTATTTAACTCGTGATATTTTGATTTGGAATAATTTCGTTTATTTACGGTACCTATGTTCTGTGTAACATATTGATTTTCACAAATTTGTAATACCTATAGTTTATTATTGCCTTTATTTTATTATGCACATACATATAAATTATATTTTTATATATTAGAATATCAAAAAAAAAACATTAAAATATATAAAAAATAGTAGCCCACCGGTATCGGCAACAGAGTCTAAGCTACCGGTGGTTAGATATCCTGAGAGAGGAACCTCCTTACGATACGCGCCGTATTTAGAAGTACCGCTTTCTAGATGAAGCCCTAGCTCCAGCTGCCTAACGAGAGCCTCTTCAGGTGTTGGTCAAAGCTCTTGGCTATTATGCCATTGGCCGTGACGACTATCAGCACAATGACTGCTGTATCAATATCCCACAAGTCGACAACCACGCTAATATTATTATTATTTTTCTACGTCTTTAATATATCTCGGAACTCTGGGGTCCCGGACTTTTGGAAGGCGTACGAGAGGCCGAAGCCAACTCGCAGAGGCCTGTTAAATGCTTCAATTAAATGAGGCACCAACCGACGATTATCCCTGTACGCACTATGCTAGTGCACCCAAGGACAATTCCCGGTCGGTTTAGTACTATTGCAGCATATGGACATAAAGATATTGGACTCTGAATTTGGGTGGCTAAAGTGGACTGGCTACCCAAAACTACAGAAGGACTAGGGCCACTGCCTGACCAATGTTTTATACATTTAATACACGGATAAAATGGCAGGGGGTGACTTGCACACTCAATAATGGGCCCCGGAAACGGTCGCTAGCACATAAGTGTCAAGGGGGCAACACTTCATGAGGTGCTTGAGAAGTGGATAGGTATTCCACGGCCATTAGGACAATCCGGGAAGTACGGTCAAGATCCCTACCAGCATCTTACTGGAATACTTCCTTCTCTAGGAAGTATGGCAGGGGCGCCTCATTTACCAAATTAGTGCAGCCACGAGGTACATCCAGTAGCTGAGGCCGCCCGTCGCCGCCGCACATATCTGTCGGGCACACTCAAATACACCAACCCCAATATGTTGGCGCTATGTATCTTTACTCTAATGAATTTAAATAAATATGAGACAAGTGCGAACTCACGCCTAACTCTCAGCTCATTGTATAAAAATAAAAAACAAACTATTTAAAAAAAAAAACTTTTTGTTTAAAATCCGTGTTTATGTAACCCAACACCCCATTAACATTACAATACAACACAAAACAAAAACCACCGCACTATCAACAATTACATCAGTGACCAACGACTGCAGGTGACGTGCAAGTCACTGCGGCGTCTAATGTATGGAGAGTCGAGCCTGTCAGCAGCAGTATTCTCATCAGCACGCTGTTGGGGCGCACCAGAGACGCGCTCCGCTTACGCATCGTTACATAGAATCAGTCGACGCTAGCTTCAGCAAACATGCCCGAGGCACTTTGCCAGATTTTAGGAAGACCGTTGTTCAGTTAAAAAGGAAGCCTTGGGTTAGCTAGCCACGTGCTTATGTTATTAATGTGCGCTTTTATAATTTCTAACGTCACGATACGAGTATTATCGCGTACGTCCACGGCATCTCGTTATTACAGGAAAGTAAAATGTATGGAAATATATGTATGAAAACGCTTTTAAATATTGCGCTTTGTGTTATCATGCACGTTATAACATCCCGGTCTACGATAACGTTATAACGTGAACACACACATGCACATGCACATGTGTGGTGCACATGTTTCCATACATTTCATGGGCGTGGACGTGGACATCCACGATAAAAATTAGAAATTATAAAGGCGCACTCGTGGTAACGAGTATGGTTCCCTCGAGATGTGCCGACGAGATGAAAGTTCAACAGTGATGGTGCCGATTCTCTTGTACACCGAACTAAACTAACTAAACTGTCACTAAAATTCCTTACTTATGGCTATGAGAATCATAAAGCTATTCTGCAAACAAAATTCTCTAAATTTAAAAATAACTTTGACACAACTAAATCGAATTTGACAACCGTGACACTTTTTTTCTTATGGTTTCGCAACTTTGTACTTGTTTGCCCTACCCCATGATTTTTTTTAGAGCCGGAGGCGCAAAGTGGCAGCCTCGACGTGTTTTTTTATGGAATTTTTCACTTTTTGTATAAATAAAAAATATTACCTACCTACATGTTGAGTTTTAAGGGTTTATGCGTTTCTAAAAGGGGATCGAAATTTTCATTATTTTTGGGATAGGACGCACCCTTTTAGAGATATAAGCATAAGAAAAGAAAAAAATATTTACAGTACTGTTTTTGCACCAGAAGTCGAGGTGTTGGTGTGAATTTTAGTTCATGACAACTAATTTTATTCCACATCTTTTTAATCGCGATTAAAAATAGTTAGATTTAGTTAGAAAATCTAAATTTTAGTTTAAAAACGTCAATTTCAGAATAGCGAAATTGCCATTTTCACTAAATTAAAAACTCAGTACTATCTTAGTGCTGTCAAACTAAAATATAGTTAAGTTGTGTCACTTTAGTCAATTTCAGAATAGGAAATCGTCGTTTGATAGGAATAAACTAAATTTTGGTGTTTTTTAGTCTAGTTTAGAGAATTTTGTGACAAGAGAATCGGCACCATTATTTACATTACTACATACCGTAAGCAGGGATAAGTAACAGCATAATCAGCCTATATTCCACTGCTGGGCCGCAAGCCTCCTCTCAGTGGGAGAGGGAGTGGGCCATAATCCACAACGCGGGCCCAGTGCGGGTTGGTAGAAGCCACATGTCAAATTTTTGGTACTAAGACATATGCCGGTTTCCTCACGATGTATTTCTTCACCGTTATCAGTAGACAAGCGAAAATGAAATATATTATACAGAAAAAGTTACTCTTAAATGTTTTATGAAACGCGAGGAACTAAGCCGGTTATTATAATAAGAGGATTGTACCTAAGAGATTATTTAAGCGCTTCTTTATAACTAGTTCTTAAGTAGGTAGTCGGCCATGTACTTTATATTTATGTCTGTAGTCATCATCCATACTTCCATACTAATATTATAAATGTGAAAGTAAGTCTATCTGTGTCTGTCTGTATGTTACCTTTTCACGCCTAAACCGCTGAACCGATCGTCATGAAATTTGGCAGAGATATAGCCTGGGATATGGAGACGGACATAGGCACTTTTTTTACGCGATAACCGACATCCACGCGGGCGGAGCCGCGGGCAAAAGCTAGTATACTATCCATACTATAATATTATAAATGTGAAAGTAACTCTGTCTGTCTATCTGTCTGTATGTTACCTTTTCACGCCTGAACCGCTGAACCGATCATCATGAAATTTGGCAGAGATATAGCCTGGGATATGGAGACGGATATAGGCTACTTTTTTACGCGATAACCGACATCTACGCGGGCGGAGCCGCGGGCAAAAGCTAGTAATATTATAAATGTGAAAGTAACTCTGTCTGTCTGTCTGTCTGTCTGTCTGTATGTTACCTTTTCACGCCTAAACCGCTGAACCGATCGTCATGAAATTTGGCAAAGATATAGCCTGGGATATGGAGACGGACATAGGCTACTTTTTTACGCGATAACCGACATCCACGCGGGCGAAGCCGTGGGCAAAAGCTAGTAATTAATAAGTATGGCATGTTATTACGGTAGTGTTATTTAAATTATCTGATTTCAATACTCAATATCAATATCTTTATTGCTTTTCCATAATGTTTACTTAGGTGGTAACTATACATATAATTCAGATCATTATGGACCCTGTAGGGCACAGCAAAAGGGTAGGAGAGAGGAAGCCCTGTTTTAGGAGATCTACCTAGCCTTTTTCCAACTATGTTTGGGTCGGCTTCCAGTCTAACCGGATGCAGCTGAATACTAGTATTTTACATGGAGCGACTGCCTATCTGACCTCCACAACTGGGTAACACGATACCCCTTGGTAAGACTGGCTGTCAGACTTTTGGGCTTCTGATGACCCGTAACAACTGTCAAAGATCCACGAATGACAGCCGGGACCAACGGCTTAACCTGCTTTCCGAGGCACGGAGGAGTCTCGGTATATAAAGATGGTAACCCATCCACGGACCAACCCCGGCAAGCGTAGCTTAACCTGACGGATCGACCCGTGCGGATGTTATTACTTAGCCACGAGATCATTAAGTTGTTATTGTAGGAACAAGTTTTAACTTAACTATATGTAATCAAAGTCAGGAGATCGTGAATATGATACTAAACATTTCGCTTTTGCGTAGGCATAAAGATGGCATTAACGCAACAGACGTCAAAATCGGTTGAACGAACTGTAAAAAAGGTTTTTAGAAATGTCTAATCTTATTTCAAATGGAGTATATTCAAATTTATTTTTAAATCTAGATTCACACCTGAAAATCTTTTCATAACAGGCCTTAAATAACATAACATCATGCCTATAATCCCCGAAAAGTAAAGCAGAGGTGTATCTATTAGTACACCCACATATCGGCAGCCATGTTTAAGATATAAAAGTATTATATGTATCATTGTAGTAATTAACATTTTTGTATAATCTTATTGAACAGCTCGCCAGCATACAGATAAACCCTGAGAGGTTTTCATTGTGTGGCTAAAACCATTGTAATACAGGCAAAGTTTTTTTAGAAAAAAAAAGTCCCACATTAGCTATGTTTAAGTCATGTAATAGTGGTGAGCCTATTGCCACCTGGCACAAATCCACACTCCGGGCTCGTATGTACTAAGAAATTTCACATTGAACTTTGCCCGACCCGGGAATCGAGGCAGTCCAGCAGTGCTATTCTGTAACCGTCTCACCGTGAAAACTTAGGTGAAGTGAGCTGTCAATAGTGTCAATCCCAAGCATTAGTTCTGATATTCTGTAAATATCTCACCGTGAAAACTTAGGTGAAGGGAGCTTGAAGTGAGCTGTCAATCCCTAGCATCAGGGTGGAATGAATTTTCACTGCGAGCTCACTTCACCTGAGATTTCACGGTGACATTTTTACAGAATCGACCGGCAGGTGAAATTTCACGTCACTTCAAGCTCACTTTACCTAAGTTTTCATAGTGACATTTTTAAAGAATTGCTCTACAGAAGAGTGTCCAGAGGAGGCATTCCTGAAGAAACTCAGGAAAGAGTTTGTATAGACATTGTTTTCCATAAATTACGCCTATTATTATAAAGCGCCGTTCACGGGCTCAAGCAATGCGATGAACCCGGCACAAATCCAAACTCGGGGCTGCTACTGAGAAACTATCTCATTACTTTAAGTTCAGGCTTTAGATTTCTTTCCAAAATACATAGTAGTCTACCTCGATGAATGCTTTATAAAACTATGTAAGTATGATCTTCATCTTCCTAGCCTTTTCCCAACTATGTTGGGGTCGGATTCCAGTATAGCTAGACGCAGCTGATTTTCAATATTTTACATGGAGCGACTGCCTATTTGATCACCACAACACAGTTGGTAAGACTGGTTGTCAAACTTTCGGGCTTCTGACTACCCGTAACAACTGTTAAGGATCTCTATACAGGAAAAGTTTTTAATCAATGCGCAAATTTTGACAAATTAAACTTAAACGTGTTTTATTATACACCTTTTTTTATTTTGATATGTCTTAGTACAAAAAAAAATTAACGAAAGATGTTTATTTTGAAACTGGTATAATGGATACTCGTCGCGCAACGCGCCGGCGGAGGCGCGGTCAGTGAAGCGGAACACAGTAGTACGAGTAGGTACCTATCAGCTGTGCGCTCGCCCGCTGATATTATTAGGAATAGATTGAAGCCATATTTTACTGATTTCAAAAGGACCAAAAAAAAAAGATTATTGAACAAATAATGGAAATGTGTTTTATTACTGACACTGAACCACCAAAAAATTTAATTATATAAATTTAATAATAATAATCTTTATTACATATGAAAATGGTTACAAATTGTGTGGAGTCCCTGACACTTGTGCTAGGTGGTTAATGTGTGTTACAAGAGCCAGTGCCGTCTCCTGGGAGGAGATACTATTGAACACTTATGCAATAAGATTAACAAGGCAGAAATAAAAAGGACTAAAGTTACACAAAATAATAAAAAAAATGGTTAGAAAAAGCCTGTAATGGTGATTGTGTGTATGTATAGTATAGTAGTATATACTATAGTATTAACGTATATTTCAATAAGGGCGGTTAAAGTGGACGCTAACTAACTACGTCCGACTTCCGAGACAATACTCTCTCTCAGTTAAACTTAATCCAGCCGACGTTATTATTCTTGGTTCGGTGTGGGAGGGAGATAACTTGATGAATGATAGTTTGTAAACGGACCTACCTAGCTGTTGTAGTTTAATCACGCTGTATAATATAGTTGGGTCATTTTGTTGTTAATCATTTACGCAGATAATCACAATATTCTTATTGAAATATGGAATCGCTTCTGCAAGTGGCGATAAAAACCAAATCCACAACAAGTGATTATAAAATTCCGTCTCTCAGACCTCATTAGAATATATAGGTTTTATTTGCTCTTTGTGTGTCTCCATACAATAAAGTGTTCATTTTAATCATCATCTTCCTGCCCTTGCCCCATGTTACTTGTCGTAGGTGTGTGGCGGCATCTACAACGACGTCTACAAAGACCTGACGTCACAAATCCTGCATCGCGCAATCAGAGTTTACCACACGACTAGCATATACACAACATATCGACATCAACCGTTGGGCAGTTGCCTACCAGACACAATATCCGTCTGGTCGGAGGATCCTCCCTTTTCAATAGAGGATGAGTGAACTTTACACCCTGTTCCTCATACTTCTATAGGCGCAATATGTTTTACTTCTTCCATTCTCCCCTGTCAACTGTCACGCTATCATTTACTCTCTTCTCTTTCATGATATCATTCCTCACACAATCCATCCATCTTTTCTTTGGCATTCCTCTCCCTCTCCATCCATTTATATTTAACACTCTAGTCACATGCGTTTCCTCCCTCCTCATCACATGTGCATACCAAGCCAAATGATTACCTTTCAACTTTTCTGTCACTGGTGCCACTTTCAAACTGCCCCTAATATGCTAATTTCTACCCATTTCATCACATCCGTCTCAACATTCTCATCTCCACTGCATGCGATCCTTTTTCATCCTTTTTAAAAAGGGTTAATTTTATAAAGGACTAGCTTATGCCCGCGGCTCCGCCCGCGTGGATGTCGGTTATTGCGTAAAAAAAGTATATCTATATATATCTTTATCCCTGCCAAATTTCATGACGATCGGTTCAGCGGTTTAGGCGTGAAAACGTAACAGACAGACTGAGTTACTTTCACATATTACATAATATTATAATATGGATTTCTATTTTTTTTTGCAAGAGCCGTGGAACCATATATGTACGTATGTCACCACAGACTGTTCGCAAATTGTAACAGATGATCAATGAAAGTTAAATGAAGAACCAAGCAACCTTACTCACATAATTCATAGCTTTATGTAAACGCTTATTTATAACGGTAATAAACTATATACTCGATACACTATAATTATAATTATCGTTTACAATTTCATGGTTGTCTTCCCAAAACATGTAGTTGAAATAATCCTTATTGATAGGAAAATTGTAAGTCTCGTTTATGTGGACCAATATAACTATTCGATTGATATTATACATTACGAGTATATTATGATAAATTGAGGCTCAGATTATCCTAGCTTTAATTAATTCATCGTAATTTTGCGCCATGTTATTTAACAAAAAATGTAGGAATCCAATCAAATTTATTTATTTTTTATACGCTGTTCCATTTACAGCAATCTTCCAGGAAGTCACTAAAATGCTTTAAAATATAAATGGATTTTACAAATAAACTTTTTTTGAATACACAATATTGATACTATATAAATAATTGGACATTCTTCTGTCATGGTTAAAATATTATTCAACCAGCATTTAATTGGGTAAGACACATTGAATAACAATCCGAGAGTTTTGAAAGATATAGATAATCCATTGCTTCATAGGTTTGAAAAATCCGTCTGCTTATGTGGGTGTACCAGGTTCCACTAGCACCTACTCCTTTAAAAAAATATTATCTCGTGACTGAGAAGGAATTATGAAAAACGGCTCAATCGGCGACCTCGGTAAGTGTCTAGAATTTTCTAATACCTTTTATAAAGTTTAATATTGAGACACGAAGCAATAAAGTACGATCTAGAGGAATGTGGCCGGCTTTTCTTTAGATCGAATTTTGTTGTTTCGTGATAAAAGATATTAGAAAATTCTAGACACACTTACCGAGGTCGTTGATTGAGCCGTTTTTCGTAATTTCTTCTCAGTCACGAGATAATATTTTTTACCCCACAGGATAGTCAAAATGCAATTGACGGCTTTTAATTGAGGCCATGAGAGCCAGAGTGGCCTAAAAAACTGCTCTAAACTTACTTCAGAAGCAGTTTTTTTTTAAATAAAATGAGTTTAAAAAAAAATACAGTTAGGCCACTCTGGCTCTCTGAGGCCATGAGAGCCAGAGTGGCCTAAGAACTGCTCTAAAATGACCTCGGAAGCAGTTTTTCAAAATAAAATCAGTATTTTAAAAAGAAACAGTTAGGCCACTCTGGCGCTCATGGCCTCAATTCACGCCATAAGACACTTGAATACAAGTTTTTCTGTAAGAAAACTCACCAATAAAACATTGTTTACATTCTCACTTCAAAAGACTAAATGTCAGAGGTCGCTTACCTTTTCCTTAGAAAACTTCCCTTCACAGGGAGTACCGCATTAACCGTTAGGAGACAGCGATAATATTGCGATCACAAACCCATCTACCAACAGATTATGACATTATTACACTGATAAATTTATCTCCAGTGATAATAGGAATTCGGTCGGTTATAAGCTGAAATGTATATGAGTATTAGTATGTAACAGATTAAAAAGGCCAGTTGCAGCAAATCAGTTGTTGCTGAAAATCAGCGCTGTTGGTGATAGGTTCATCCGAGGTCATAGCGTTTTGCTGAGCAACGACCTGTTGTTGCACAGATGCGACGCGCAGCTTAATTGTTCTTGTTATTGTTGTTTGTTTACAAAAGTAGTTATTTTCCACTCTGCAATCGACATTTTGATTTTGTTTTGATCATTTCTTTGTTGATATTTGCCAGTGACGCAACACAGTGTAATTAATAACGCAATGGTGCCGATTCTCTTGTACACCGAACTAAACTTTAGGGATAGGTGAACAATTTTTAGCCACAAGAAGCGAAATATAATTTACCACGACAGTTAATTAATGATAATCGTTGAACAGAGAGAGAGAGAAAGGCAGGCATCTAAGGCATTTCACAAATTCAGCAGCCTATAAATTCTTTGAATGTACCCATAGTTAATGGGATTCCTCTATGCTAAGAATCTTTCTCAGAAATCTAAGAAAATAATGGATAAATATAGGCGGTAGTGCCATAAATTTTCTTTGTCAGGTGTAATTTAGAAAGTAATTAATCAATTGAGGACAAGGAAGTTGTCAAGGTTGAAAGTGCGCGAAAGAAAATATCAACAAATTTCTAAGGAGGAAAATTCACGTGGAGAAATTCCTGAAGAAACATAACATCACGCCTGTTAAATCAAAATACTTTGTGGGTGTAGGTGCACGGTTCCAATGAGGATTTTCGCGCTAAAAATGTCAAATGTGAACTGAACGTTCACTGTTTGCGGGATTTTCTATCGCGATTTTTTACTTACATACAAACATTGTTCTTAAATTATAATTTGACATAACAGATTTTAACATTATCAGATTATCTAAATTCTTTAACTATTATTAATTGTGATTGTTGCTAATGTTTTGGAATATTCTGACATTAAGCCTTTTGACATTACATATTACGACATATTATATTCTTCATTTTATGATTTGTAAGAGATTTATATTTAATTCATCAATTATTTTGATTTGTTTTTAGTCTGATCTGTAACTATATATTAAATTCGACTATGGCTAATAATAATTGTAATAGCTGTATCTATATTACCATTTAATTCAAACATAATATTTTGCATGCCGTAAGGTAAAATGTACCGGGACACTTAATAAACATTCCAACTTATATGTATACCTACATTATCAGCAAATAAATTATTTATTTATTTCTTTCTTTCTTTCATACATAAACTCACGCCTTTTTCCCATGGGGGTAGGCAGAAACTATAGAGCGCCACCTGCTACGCTCCTTATAAACTCCTTTTGCTTCGTTTATATTCATACATCTGGTGATACATGCAAGCCGGTTGCGAGTGCTACGCAGCTGACCTTTCTGAAGAACATCACCAATTAGGTCACTATATGTTCTCCTAGGGCGTCCCCTCCCGGCGTTTCCACTCACATCTGCGTTGTAAACACCTTTTGTAAGTCGCCTTTCATTCATCCTCTCAACACGACCAAACCATCTAAGCATACTCTTTTCAATTTTTGTCACTATATCTGCTTTTAAACCACACCGTTGTCTTATCACATCATTTTTTCAACCTATCATTCACAGTCACGCCACACATGCTTCGCAAGGAACGATTTTTTACTTATTATTCATAATTGTAGAGATTGTCCCATTCCTGATTAATTATGGATTAAGATTTTAAGTAAGAACTTAGGATCTAATGTGGTAGCACTTAGCAATAATATTTGTTTGCTTCATGCTTGCCAATTTTTAAACATTCAATCAATCTGCCTAGCCTTTTCCCAACTATGTTGGGGTCGGCTTCCATTCTAACCGGATGCAGCTGGATACCAGTATTTTACATGGAGCGACTGCCTATCTGACCTCCACAACCCAGTAACTGAGTAACACGATACCCCTTGGTAAGACTGGCTGTCAGACTTTTGGGCTTCTGACGACCCGTAACGACTGTCAAAGATCCACGAATGACAGCCGGGACCAACGGCTTAACGTACTTTCCGAGGCACGGAGGAGTCTCGGTATGTAAAGATGGTCACCCATCCACGGACCAACCCCGGCAAGCATAGCTTAACCTGACGGATCGACCCGTGCGGCTGTTATTACTTAGCCATGAGATCTTCATAAAATAAAACATATCCAGAACATATCAAATAAAAGTCACAGGAGCTTACTCGCCAGTGGCGCCAACTGGTGAGCACAGAAACGATAGCCCCCATTGGTGGTTTCCTATGAGGAAGTGCCGGCTAGAAACTCCACGGTTACTCTTTTAACTGTAAATGAAGTCTCCGAAGGGCTAGGCAAAGGTTTACCTATACTTCACCTACATTTCACCAGTTATGTTTAGGTCCCATGTAATAGTGGTGAGCCTATTGCCACCGGGCACAAATCCAGATTCCGAGCTACTACTGAGAAATTCCACATCAAAACTATGCCCGACTCGGGAATTCAGAAGAGTGTCCAGAGGAGTGTCCAAAAGAGTGTCCAGAGGAGGCATTCCTGAAAAATCTCAGGAAAGAGTTTGTATAGACTTTGTTCTCCATAAATTACGTCTATTATTATTAAGCGCCGTTCACGGCCCCGAGCAATGCGATTTGCGTCAAGCATTGTGTGTATTTTTTTTAAATATCGCTGCATTATGCTGAGGTAGGAACCTTTTTGGCGTCGCACAAGTCTTTATTTTTAATTTTTTTGTTTATTCGAACAAATAATGCTAATTTTGTTAGATTTAAATGCTCCTTTTTTTTACTTTTTGTATTTTCTGTGCGTGTCCGTAATAAAACATTTTTCTTTTTTTCTTTCTTTACTACTTATTCCGTAAAATTGATCCCGCAAAAAAAAAGTGTAGTACAATGCCGTGTGTACCTAGCCTTAGGGTACCTTGTCTTGAGTTTATGTGAGTCATTGTACTGTGAAAACCTTCGAAAGCGGTAATCACACACGATTACCGATTAGGGTGTTAGACCAGCGAGTGTGATATCGTGAATAGGCTTTTGACTATGTGTGACTTGAGAAACCACTTGTCGTATAACGAAAATATTCAGCTATTTTGAAATAATAGGAATGCTATTTGAAAAGGCCATGTTATCACCCATAAAGGCATCTTCGGATTGTAAAGCCGAAAAAATCTAGAATGTCTACTAGCTCATAGTAGACTGAAATTACTTTTCGAAATTACAGGATAGAGACAAATAGCGGCGAACTCTCGCGTCCGGCCCTGGCCCAGGCCTTGGTCCGGAGCGAGAGTTCATGGGAGGCAGTCACCTCCTTCTGCGAAGCAGCGAAAAAGGAGGCGGAACGCGTGAGGGAGCGGGAGTCTGTGCGCCCTCACACCCCTAGTCACTGCAGGAGACACCCTGGGCGGTGGGAATCGATAGCCGATTCTCGGCCACCGTAAGCGCGGGCTTGCAGACGGCGAGCTAAGGGGAGCTCACCGTCCGGTAAGGACCATGCCCGGGTCGACAGCACGTTGTGTCCCACGCGCGCCTCATAGAGATGTCAGCACGCACTGACGTGGTCCGGTAGGACCGGTACCTGCCAGGATTGCGGGTTTGTCCGAAAGGGATACCGTGACCCTAGCAAACAGGACAGAGATTACTAGGTTACTAGGTTAGGAGACTTTCGTTTTTATCCTTTGTCCTTTGTGTCCACCAAGCCTGACATGTTCTTCTAGACTATCTTTATTTTTTTAGCTTCTGTAATTATACTGAATTTCAACTAATTCAATAAATAATCTACTTAAACGTTCATGATATTTTTCGCTATAAACTTACCTACATAAACGTCTTAAGAAAAGTCAAAAGAAAATTTTTGAGCGTGACTTACAAAGATTATGCAAATTGAATAGTTTCGGCCGAGTCATGTCCCCCAACGATTTTCCTCGGCACAATAGCTTGCCAGTTCAAAAGGTTTATTAAAATAACACACAATTTCGTCTATAAACTTCGCTGACAAGCAACAAGTTCATAAAATAAAGTTCTTAAAGCTTTTTGGGATCCATTAACTTTCCTTGTTTATTCCCTTCGAACAGTTCGACTTCGAACTAAACAAATTGTATGTGAATTAAGAAATAAATATTACAATTGTTTACAAACCTATTAAGAATTTTGATAAATAAATGCTATTACTCACTACAGGAATATTTGGCTTATTCCACAAATCCCCCCTGAAAATCCCCCTTAGGAGGAAAAGTGGAATCTATAAATCAGTCTAGAATTCACCCCTGATAAACCCGCTTAGAGGAGAAAACTAGAATTGAAAAAAAAATAACTTATTTCAAGATTCCCTGAAAGTGATTTTTTTTACATTAGGGTTCAGTTTTTCCCACTGAGGGGGATTCTCTCAGGAGGAATTAGTGGAATAAGCCGAATATTTGAGTGATAACTTTATAATGACTACTTCAGAAAATTGTACATCGCCGCACCTATTTTGAAGATTTTGTTTTATTTTTATATTAGCGTAAAATATGACATGTAACTTAATCTATTTGCCACATATTGAAATTAATTGTATTTTAAATTTGTATTGTTATGCATGTACGGTGGCCAGCACATCAAGTTACCACAAACTGTCAGATTTTCTCGTTCGATTTTGACCTTAATCATCAACATTTTAAAGTTTAAAATCATTTGAAAAAATTTGACAGTTTCGTGTAACTTGATGTGCTAGCCACTGTGCCTATTAATATTGACTTTATTACAGATGTTAAAGTTTACATAATTCGACCAGCTTATGATATATTAAAAGGAAATTTGTGTTAAAAGGTAAATAGTTCGACAATGTTAATTAAATATATTTGTACGCCTCTGGGCAAAACATAGAAGGATACTTCTGTAACATCTTGCACACTGTTGTAATTTGACCTATGTTTACAAATAAAGCATTCTGATTCTGGTTATAAAGTAAATATTAATCTATCATCACTACATATTATAAAACAAAGTCCTCCGCCGCGTCTGTCTGTATGTCTGTCTGTCTGTCTGTCTGTCTGTTCGCGATAAACTCAAATACTGCTGCACCGATTCTCATGCTGTTTTCACCAATGGATAGCTTGGTTCTCTAGGAAGGTTTTAGTATATAATTTGTTATGTTTTTGTATGCATTTTTGTATGAATTAACGATATTTGTTGGAGGTGTCGGAAAAAAATAAGCCGTCTGGGAGCTTTCAACGAAAACGCTGTCTAAACCCTTTGAGATATAACAAAATAATGTATGGTGGAATTGTGTATCATAAAAAGGTCTTCAAAAAAGTCCGCGATGGCATATGTCTATCTCTTAAGGATAACATACTATATCCATTTTATTGACTTTTTGTAGGTATTTGTTTGCCGAATTTTACTCTTGGAAATACGATTACGATAACAATACGCTATAATATCAGTAGCTATAAGCCAAATTATGTTCGTAGATAAATAAGCTAGCTACTTACGTGTATTTCAAACAGTATACAAGAATATTTATCATAAAAACATTACTAAACACGGCGGCCTTATGATCAAAATTTGTGCATTCCAAAACTTTCGTTACTTTTTCACTGACATATTTATCACTTTTCGATAAACTAACACTCAATACGAAATCTACACTTATTTCTCAGTAATTCTGTATAAGATTCTTCTAAGATTAAACCGTTTTCTCATTGAATCCATTAATTTACGCACGTATAAACCTTGATGAATGTTTACATTAAGCATCGCGTCACACCGCCACACGACCACAGAGTATAGACGTATTTTGTTTTCTTTTTTCGTTCGTTTAGTGGTGTTCCCGCTAAAATGTCAACCGGTCAATTATTAGTCGATTAATCGAATTCTACATCCAGATCGTGTTTGCAAGTACAAAATAAATGTCTAATATTTCGTCCAATTGCGAACGTGACCCTGAGAAAAGTTAGTACTTACGTGAATTATTCTAAAATTATTATTTGTGTCGCAATTTTATTTCGTGTTGTATTTGGTACAATTGATTGCTTTAAGAATTTGAGTGAAATTTCGTATTTTGATTTTGTGTTTGTTATCTTTAGGTAAAGACTCATTCACGTTCAGAACATAAGTACTTTAACTATATTAAATCATTTGTTTCGGTTTCTATTCACATAGTGTTCATGAAGAAACCATAAAACCATAGTTATTATTGTGAAATGTTAAAAGTTTGATGTCAAGCTCGATAGATGGCGTTGACGTCGAAATAGATCTCGCTATGGTTTCGTTACCGCGATTTGGTTGGGGTCTCGCAATTTTAATTAAGTATACCAGCTTAGATCAGTACACTATTGTGGTTTTATTTTCAACCCTATTAGTGTGCGCATTAGTTAGATAGTTCAACTCATTACCAGCTCGGTAATAAACACATAGTGAGTCACATTAAAATTAATATTAAGTTAGAATTTTGAGATATAGCCTGGGATATGGAGAGGGTAGTACATAGGGTACTTTTTTATGCGATAACCGACATCCACGCGGGCGAAGCCGCGGGCAAAAGCTAGTACATATTATAAATCAAAGTCGCTTTTCGTGTTTTTCTGTGTGACCGCGTTGTTTTTCTAAACGACACAAAGTTTTTGATGCGGTTTTCATCATCATTTACTTAGATAATTTATACTAATTTATATTTTTTACTGTAACGTCACACACAAATGTTACGGGACCGGGGGCTGATGTGGTTTATACAAATAACAAACTTTTGGACTCTAGGAGCAATATATTGGTTAAAATCTTAATAAAACATATTTTGTAACGACATCAGTCAGGGCCGGCGGCCGACTGCCAAAACTTACCTTGTTTTATCCTATTCTACATTAATTCAAATCTAAGTTTATCTTCTGAAAGTAATATTCAAACCCAGAGAGGTTGCATGCTAATGACATGCACGGTTAAAATCTCTACAGCCCCATAATAGTACATGACTTACCGAGGGCTGTAAAAGAAAGAAAGCCCGAAATCGCAGGTTTTGTGACCCGAGCCGCAGGCGACGGTTGTAAATATGCGATAGAGGGCTTTCTTTTTTACTGCCCGTGGTGAGTACACAATTTTACGTCTTCACCTGGCCACAATGCGAGTTTTACTGTACGCGTAGCGTGCGGAAAAACTCACATTATGGCCAGGTGTGACGTAAATAAATATACACACAATGACTTAAATATAATAAAGAAATCACGATGTTTTGTCAAGTCGTAAAAACCTAGCGAATACGGGGCGGGTCGCGATTTTATACATAACTAGCTGCTGCCCGCGGCATCAAACGCACGGCTTTTTAAAAATAAAAATCCCGTCAAAATTGAGTCAGCCGTTTCGGAGATTAGCCGGGACAAACAGACGGACAGACAAAATTAAAAAAAAATATAACTACCGTATATACTTTCATATAAATAAAGTAAAAAGCTGTTATTTAGACATTACAAACAGACATTTCAATTTTATTTATTTGTATATGGATGTAATTTTTTTTTGGGGTGGTAAAGTATTAAATAACTTCTCCCGCTCTTGGCGGAGCGGGAGTCCGTGTCAGACTTTTATTAACTAAAACCCACCCATGTTCCTTCAGTTGCCTGTGTGCCAGAGCTACGGTAACCCTTTGCCAGTTTCGGTATAGATGTAATGACATTTATATAACGAAATCATGTCGGGTCACGCAAGACTACTGCGGATCACGAGCTGTCATACACCACAATATGGTAATAGATTCATCATAATACTCCTGCTTAGCCTGCCTTTATACATAAAGGTACTCTTACCTACTTACATTAAGACCTCCACGCAAATAAATAAATATGGCCTACTCTCTGCCCTAAAGCAGATGTAAGACGCTACACTTTTTGTTCCTTTATAGGATTCCGTAGTCAACAAGGAGCCCTCGCCATGTCCGTCTGACCGCGGCCCGCGGCTTAGCTCGAGACCAGTGCCGGATTAACCACGTAGCAAGAGTAGCAATTGCTACGGGCCCCGCGCAAAACAAAAGGGCGCCCCGCGTATGCAAACCCCCCACGCACATGAAAGAAATACTGACAACTTAGGATATGTCCAACTTTGAGCACGCCACAATTGTGGCGATAAGTCTCCACTTTGAGGAGTGGCTAGAGAGGCGCCACGGCGTCCTCACCTTTCGCCTGACACAGGTCCTCACTGGACACGGGTGTTTCGGGAGGTTCCTGTTTCGGATTAGGCGGGAGGAAACGCCCGGGTGTTACCACTGTGTGGATCGCCCGGAGGACACGGTGGAGCATACGGTGGAGGTCTGCCCGGCTTGGGCAGAGCACCGCCGTGTCCTCACGGAGGCGATTGGCGGCGGCGATCTCTCGCGTCCGGCCCTGGTCTAGGCCATGATCCGGAGCGAGAGTGCATGGGAAGCAGTCACCTCCTTCTGCGAAGTAGTAATGTTCGCGAAGGAGGAGGCGGAACGCGTGAGGGAGCGGCAGTCTGTGCGCCCTCACGCCCCTAGTCGCCGCAGGAGACGCCCTGGGCGGCGGGAATCGGTAGCCGATTCCCGGCCACCGTAGGCGCGGGCTTGCGGACGGTGAGCTATGGGCAGTTCGCCGTCCGGTAAGAACCAGGCCCGGGTCGATGGCGCGTTGTGTTCCACGCGCGCCTCAAAGAGATGTCAGCACGCACTGACGGGGTCCGCTAGGACCGGTGCCTGCCAGGGTTGCGGGTTTGTCCGAAAGGGATACCGTGGCCCTGGCACACAGGCAACTGAAGGAACACGGGTGGGTTTTAGTCAGTAAAAGTTCGACACGCCCTCCCGCTCCACCCAGAGCGGGAGAAGTTATTTGATAATTTCGCACCCAAAAAAAAAAAAAAAAAGGATATGTCCAACTTTAATTTCGAATAAATTAAAAAAAAAGTGAGTTTATCGAAAAATTTTAAGAGACCTTTTTTATAAAACGTTCAATTTCCTATAAAAACATTTATCGCGCTTGTGGTAAAGTGTTTGTGAGACCAGATTTAAAATCCCAAAGACCACATAAAATTCCACATAGTAAAATTCTTGTTTTTGTTTTTTTTACCAATTTATAATTGAGAACCCATAGCAGATCAAGGGCCCCTCGATAGTATTTGCTACGGGCCCCGCACTTGCCTAATCCAGCACTGCTCGAGACTCTTAGTACAGTCAGTTGCTGCAAAAAAAACCTAAACCATTTAAGCCAAGTGGGTTTACCCCTTGGCTTAAATGGTTTAGGTTTTTTTTTATCACGCCGTATCTATATTAATCACGCCGATAACGAGGTAAACAAAATCTTCAAAAAAAAAAGCATGTTATCAGCTGATGTTATCATCAGCTTAAGCGTATTTCGCCTAAATTATAGAAAGTACGTCATATTCTCAGCCGCTAGTCAAGTGTAGTGATAACGGCATCATCCAATAATCCATACAGATTAGTTCAACAAACGATATTCTTGTTCAAAACGAAAATTTTGTGATAACATCATGATACTCGTATTCACAGCCCGAGATACACAATTATTTATGTTAGTATAGTTGACCTCGTATTTACTTTACCACCTTAAGGCGAAAGCGTCAGGTTGCGGGTTTGTCCGAAAGGGATACCGTTGCCCTAGCACACAGGCAACTGAAGGAACACGGGTGGATTTTAGTCAGTAAAAGTCTGACACGCCTTCCCGTGCCGCCCAGAGCGGGAGAAATTATTTGATAATTTCCACCACAAAAAAAAAAAGGAAAAAAAGGTAGACCGCGAAATTCAAATTTCCTTACGTATTTTGCTATTTGCAGGCCAGAATCAGGTTGTATATTAATCTAAATATGATTCGCGGTCGTATCAAATATTTATTTATATATAATAATAATAATATAATACCAGCCTATAACTGTCCCACTGCTGGGCAAAGGCCTCTTCTCATACAGAGAAGGCATGAGCATTGATCACCACGCTTGCTCAAGACGGGCTCGCGATTTCAGACTTATATTAACTATAAGTCCAGGTTTCCTCACGATGTTTTTCCTTCACCGATGTCAGTAATGTCCAAGATAAACCCAGAAAGTACATATGAATTGAGAAAGTCACATTGTTACTTGCCCGGACTTGAACCCACAACCTCATGCATGAGAGGCGAGGCCTTAACCCACGGGCCATCACGACATTATTTATTTATACAATACTAGCTTTTGCCCGCGGCTTCGCCCGCGTGGATGTCGGTTATCGCATAAAAAAGTACCCTATGTACTACCCTCTCCATATCCCAGGCTATATCTCAAAATTCTAACTTAATATTAATTTTAATGTGACTCACTATGTGTTTATTACCGAGCTGGTAATGAGTTGAACTATCGAACTAATGTGCACACTAATAGGGTTGAAAATAAAACCACAATTGTGTACTGATCTAAGCTGGTATATTTAATTAAAATTGCGAGACCCCAACCAAATCGCGGAAACGAAACCATAGCGAGATCTATTTCGACGTCAACGCCATCTATCGAGCTTGACATCAAACTTTTAACATTTCACAATAATAACTATGGTTTTATGGTTTCTTCATGAACACTATGTGAATAGAAACCGAAACAAATGATTTAATATAGTTAAAGTACTTATGTTCTGAACGTGAATGAGTCTTTACCTAAAGATAACAAACACAAAATCAAAATACGAAATTTCACTCAAATTCTTAAAGCAATCAATTGTACCAAATACAACACGAAATAAAATTGCGACACAAATAATAATTTTAGAATAATTCACGTAAGTACTAACTTTTCTCAGGGTCACGTTCGCAATTGGACGAAATATTAGACATTTATTTTGTACTTGCAACACGATCTGGATGTAGAATTCGATTAATCGACTAATAATTGACCGGTTGACATTTTAGCGGGAACACCACTAAACGAACGAAAAAAGAAAACAAAATACGTCTATACTCTGTGGTCGTGTGGCGGTGTGACGCGATGCTTAATGTAAACATTCATCAAGGTTATACGTGCGTAAAGTAATGGATTCAATGAGAAAACGGTTTAATCTTAGAAGAATCTTATACAGAATTACTGAGAAATAAGTGTAGATTTCGTATTGAGTGTTAGTTTATCGAAAAGTGATAAATATGTCAGTGAAAAAGTAACGAAAGTTTTGGAATGCACAAATTTTGATCATAAGGCCGCCGTGTTTAGTAATGTTTTTATGATAAATATTCTTGTATACTGTTTGAAATACACGTAAGTAGCTAGCTTATTTATCTACGAACATAATTTGGCTAATAGCTACTGATATTATAGCGTATTGTTATCGTAATCGTATTTCCAAGAGTAAAATTCGGCAAACAAATACCTACAAAAAGTCAATAAAATGGATATAGTATGTTATCCTTAAGAGATAGACATATGCCATCGCGGACTTTTTTGAAGACCTTTTTATGATACACAATTCCACCATACATTATTTTGTTATATCTCAAAGGGTTTAGACAGCGTTTTCGTTGAAAGCTCCCAGACGGCTTATTTTTTTCCGACACCTCCAACAAATATCGTTAATTCATACAAAAATGCATACAAAAACATAACAAAGTATATACTAAAACCTTCCTAGAGAACCAAGCTATCCATTGGTGAAAACAGCATGAGAATCGGTGCAGTAGTATTTGAGTTTATCGCGAACAGACAGACAGACAGACAGACAGACAGACGCGGCGGAGGACTTTGTTTTATAATATGTAGTGATAGTGATTATAATCACAAAAATCATCAATACAACTCTCTAAGTTCATAGAAATGCAAAGAATGTAATCAGATTGAGGACGTGCAGCATTTGCTGATGGATTGTGTCCGCAACAGGCGCGAGAGGGAGGTACTTTTTAGAGAATTAGACTTAAATAGGCTTAACGTGGGATTAATACAATCAATTTTATCCCAACCAACTTCAGAAGGTGCCAAAAAGTTATGTCATTTAATAACAATCCTTAATCGGTGACTTCTATCTATAACACAAATGCCCAAATACTCAAACGTCACTTAACTTTAAGACGTTCTTATAAGTGTTTCTGTCGCTACAAAATAGTTTAAAGTGACAGAGACAGCATTAGACTTAACAGCGACTTAAAATTGAATTGCGTTTGAGTATTCAGCAGAAAGAGTTTCATAATATTGTTTAACTGTTTAGGACAGTTTGTGTTAATTATAAGTGTTAATGTTACAATGGTAAAAGGCACAATGGGGTTGACATATCTATTTAGATAAAAACCCCAAAACAAATATAGATTAAAAAAAAAAAAAGTTCATATAATACCTACTATTGAATTACTATATCATAAAATCCAGACTTTTAGGATTATATTTATATTATACTAGCTTTTGCCCGCGGCTCCGCCCGCGTGGAGGTTGGTTATCGCGTAAAAAAGTACCCTATGTCCTTCTCCATATCCCAGGCTATATCTCTGCAAAATTTCATGATGATCGGTTCAGCGGTTTAGGCGTGAAAACGTAACATACAGACAGACAGACAGAGTTACTTTCGAATTTATAATATTAGTATGGATTCTGTAAATACATATTTGTTTGACGTTCAAAAGTGCATCTTCGTGCCTATTTGAAATAAATGATTTGACTTTGACTTTGACTTTGTTACGGTCTCGAATCATACTTTAATCAACATACACCCAGACAAAGAGCTGCAAATTGCAAAAAACCGAAAGAAAATTTGAATTTCGCGGGCTACCTTAACGCTTCCCCCTTAAGGAAGGTGGTTGAATGTCACTTGTACGGCGTAAAACGACAAGGTCTATTTGTCTATGCGACAGTTAGATAATTTGAACCTTAGTGAAGTTTCAGTAAACTGGGTATTGTTGTCAAAAATGTTAAAATAATTACGACATCGACTATCTATTCTGAAGTTATGTAAGCAAACATCTCAGTCTGTCCCCCAAGGACGCACCTTTTCCTTTTCAAAGTACATACTGTTGACCCTCTTAAAATGGTGTAAATAACTTCATTTTTATTATGTTTATCTTAGATCCCTGGGCTCAGGATGGGGCCGGTTTCAGCTAATAATAATGAGCTAAGGTTCAACATCTATCTAAATATCTGGGCTGATATAAAATCAGCCCAGATATTTACAGAAATATTTACAACTATGTAATATTACATATTTGACATATTTGTCCCAACAATAATCCCAAAATCCCGACTGATTGAAACTTTGCCCAGATATTTTAGTCTTCCGATCTGGCAACCCTAACTACAACCGTTAGGTGGCGGTCACCACTCATCTAGGAAACCGTAAGACATACTATCCTGCATTTCTTACATCGTACTTTACACTGTTTTGGGCTGGTGGCTAAGTAATAACAGCCGCACGGGTCGATCGGTCAGGTTAAGCTACGCTTGCCGCGGTTGGTCCGTGGATGGGTGACCATCTTGACATACCAAGTCCCCTCCGTGCCTCGGAAAGCACGTTAAGTCGTTGGTCCCGGCTGTCATTCGTGGATCTTTGACAGTCGTTACGGGTCGTCAGAAGCCCGAAAGTCTGACAACCAGTCTTACCAAGGGGTATCGTATTACCTAGTAACTGAGTTGTGGAGGTCAGATAGGCAGTCGCTCCAAGTAAAATGCTGGGATTAAAAAAAAAAAAAGTGTTCCAGTGTTCCAGTAATCGCATTTCATGATCCTCTCGTAAAAAGTTGTGGACTTTTATTTTATTACTACCTTTCGCTTCATGAAATTCCCTTTATTTATAGTAGTGTCTTTGCTAAAAGTATTTTTATGGGTTTACACCTGTTTGCCAAGGTCAAGGTTAACTATAGCCTGAAAACTGTAGGTTAAAAAAGTACTTTGTCCGTCTTCTGCGTATATTTTAGACGTTGTTTGTTCATTTGAGATTATTAGCCCAATAAATTGCCAACATACTATCATTCTTATAAAAAGAAAAAAATATTATTTCGTAATCGTAGTAAACTGTTTAAATTAGTGAGACGTGAAAAGCTTTTTAGGGTTCCGTAGTATACAAGGAACTCTTACAGTTACCCTTACCTTATCATTTCGCTATGTCCGTCTGTCTATCTGTTCGTCTGTCCGTCTGTCCGCGGCTTAGCTCAGAGACTAAAAAGTCTCTGAGCTAAGAAACAACAAAGCTGAGTACAAGAAAGCTGTAATTTTTCGACCTGAGTTCCTAAAAATGCAATTCTCGCTGTAAAAGGTATAGTTTTTAGAGCCAACAGTAAGCATGAGCCTAAGTAACTGTTAGCTATTATTTATGGTAATTACTAAAGGGAAATATTTAACGAAACCTTTAAAAACTTATTAAAATCAAAATCGAAGTGAGAATCAACACTTGTCGAACGTCAACATTACATAAGACAGTCCTCCAAAACGCCCGGCCTTTACCTCTTCCTAGTGCTTTAGCTGGGAAGAAGTGGCACTACAAACTCCCCAGCAGTACAGCTGTCTGTTCAATTAGATAAACTTGATTCTATACAATAGTAGGTTTATAATAATAATCATTTAATTCAAGCAACAAAACTCGAAAGTATTAGTAACAATATACTTACAAACTATATTAGTAAAACATTAACATAATAGTACCTACATTGTGATACAAGGGTGAGAAGTACATAGCAAACGAGCTGTCATTAACGAGCTCGAGCCGAAGGCGAGGGTTTTTAATAAAACTGATAATTAAATATATTTAACAACCATGTAAAAGACTTTTGAGAATTCAATGCTAAGACGTCCGGACACATTCATTTTTCCTCGTATAAAATCTATCCTATTTTATTCTATGTATGAAAACTCCTTGCTACTAAACTTTTTAAATTGTCTTATAAATTTAAAACTCAAGTGTAAAACAAAATGATCGAGCTCGTAAACAAAAGTCACGACCGCGTAACAGAAAGATGCTGCAAAATTCAATTTCAATTTCAATTTCATTTTGCAAGATTCAATTTTCGAATCATTATTATAGCCTCTGAAAGTACGCCATGTTTAACAACTGTATTGAAAAAGCAATTTGTGACATCACTGCTACAAGGTGTCAGGCCCAGCCGATACCTTGCAGCAGTGGTTCACAAACGCACAATCTAGCCTGCTTGCTACCATTGACAGGATGCTGTTGGTGCTGCCCCGCATCCTACTAACCAGGGATGCGCTCCGCTTCCGCACCACAGTATAGAAGCAGTCAACGCGAGCTACAGCAAACATCCCAGATGCGCTGCAGTATCTCCTTCAAAGAAAACCAATAGCTACCTATCAATTATCTCAAATTGTACAAGGTACCTACTCAAAAAGCACTAATCAAAAAGCTTCTCAATTAACTTTATCATCCTACAAATAATTACTTAGAAAGCACTTGTACCTAAATAGCAATATATTATTATCGCTAATGGATTAATAGTAGATAACTATTATTAGTCCGGGGTAAGTTTAAGTTAAGCCGTTGGTCCCGGCTGTCCTTTGTGGATTTGACAGTAGTTACGGTTCGTCAGAAGCCCGAAAGTCTGACAAACAGTCTTACCAAGGGGTATAGGTATAGTATTACGCAGTTACTGGGTTGTGGAGGTCAGATAGGCACTTGCTCCATGTAAAATACTAGTATTCAGCTGCATCTGGTTAGACTGGAAACCAACCCCAACATAATTGATAAAAGCTAGGCAGAGGATGATGACGTTCCCGTAGGATAATTTCCGACAGCCGCGCAGGCGAAGCCGCGGGCAAAAGCTTCTATTGTTTACATAAATAATGCTATACAAGGTGTTTTTTTTTTATATCCCTAGGGATTTTTTTATCCCTATTTATAACTCTAGGGTATGAATGAGACCATAATTATCAAAGAATCAACTGGCATATTTTTTTTTTGACGTGACAACTTCTCTTAAATCGATGAACGCCGGCTGCATGCACGAAAAAGGATGGCACATTGTCCCGTTACGCTCATTGTCCCGTTACGCTCATTGTACGCTTGCGCCGCATCAATGTTTTGTTATGACGTTGTCACGTTAAACTATCGTCCGTAAATCAACTTTACAGACAACCAAATATTGACGTGACAACGTCTAATAAATCGATGAACGCCAGCTGCATGCACGAAAAAGGATGACTCATTGTCCCGTTACGCTCGTTGTCCCGTTACGCTCATTGTCCCGTTACGCTCATTGTACGCTTGCGCCGCATCTATGTTTTGTTATGACGTTGTCACGTTAAACTATCGTCCGTAAACCAACTTTACAGACAACCAATTTTTTTTTGACGTGACAACGTCTAATAAATTGATGAACGCCGGCTGCATGCATGAATGAAAAAGAATGACTCATTGTCCCGTTACGCTCATTGTACGCTTGCACCGCATCTATGTTTTGTTGTGACGTTGTCACGTTAAACTATCGTCCGTAAACCAACTTTACAGACAACCAATTTTTGTTTTAATTTTTCATAAAAAAATAATTCGACAGTCACGATTTTGTGTTGTTTTTTTTTGTTTTATCAGTGCTTGCTGACATAGTCATGAGTTTTACTAACAGCTTTTGAGTCAGGGATACTCGAATAAAGAGAGAAATTCAATTCAATTCTATTCTATTAATGTAAAACACCCGTACAGCGATATTAATTTTATTTTCTGTGATTAATATTTTAACTCACACACTGACTTATTATATGTTGTTTTTATTTTTTATTTTTTTGGGAAATCATATACAATGTTTGTAAATATGTGAGCACCATGTACCTATCGCATTTATAAATTTTTCTGTTATTACTTCACTTTTCATTATTTTTACCAATTGTGGTAAGTAATTTTGATGAATTTTTTTATTTTTTTATTCTAGGTAGTCTTCACCTATAAATATTAATTAATGTATACAAACTATTGTTAACATTTTAAAAGAGTAAGTATGGAGTTTCTTGCCCATTCTTCTCCATACATAACTACATTTTGGAAGGCGCAACTAGAATCAATTAACTATTCATGTAATTTTTGACGTTCAAAAGTGCATCTTCGTGCCTATTTGAAATAAATTATTTGACTTTGACTTTGACTTTGACTTACATAAAATATGACAATATCGCATTTTCTTAGCTAAAAAAAATAAATATTAATGATTGGTTTGAATGAAAATTAATTAGGTACTCGTATTTATCAATTAAACTTAGTCACAGTTTCATCAGTTTGGCAAAGTCGCAAAAGTAACAATTCGTCATACGGGTGACAATTTTTGACCTAAATTAATATGATTGGTGATAATTGTCTTCGAAACTACGCATTTTTGGACCACCTATTTTACCCTAGAGTTATGAGATACAAAAAAATAAAAACACGTTGTATATCTTCTCATTATCGAAAGTGTAAAACCCTAGAGCATCTGCCTATCTAACCAGATAGACAGCCGTTCCGTGTACATAAAATACTTGTATTTAGCTGGATCCGGTTAGACTGGAAGCCTACCCCAATATAGTTTGTAAAAGGCTAGGCTGATTGATTGTTATTAGTTTAACGTACCAAATTAAGGCTCCTACAAACAGGCGTGACACGCGACGCGACACAAAGAAACTGCGTGCCGCGCAACGAGCGGTCTCTTTGTGTCGCGTCGCGTGTCGCGCCTGTTTGCTAGTAAATGTTTATAAATAAAAATTAATCGCCGAAATGTATGTGTGTACGCGCATAACCTCCGAACGACTGCTACAAATTGTATTTTTTTTTTATCTTTATTGTCAGGATACGGTTTGTATATATATAGGTATACATATATATTGTTATATTTTTTTATATATATATTTATACGTTCAGTTGTTCAGCAAGGAGTTGTTAAATTCAAACAGACCAAACGTCTCATAATGTCCAATATTGTATGCGCCCGGGAAGGTTTCAGGTAGGGTAGGGTAGGGTAGGTAGGTAGGTAAGGTAGGGTAGGGTAGAGTAGAGTAGGGTAGGGTAGGGTAGGTAGGTAGGTAAGTAGGTAAGGTAGGGTAGGGTAGGTAGGTAGGTAGGTAAGGTAGGGTAGGGTAGAGTAGAGTAGATAGAGTAAGTAGCAAGGGAGATAGGGTAGGGTTTTTTTATTTTATTTAGGTAGGTACGGTCAGGTATGTATGTAGGTAGAGTAATTAGGGTAGAGAGTAGATAATTAGTGCTACACATGCAAAGCCGGGCTGGATAAAGCTAGAAATAAATAAATTCAGGAAACCTCGTTATTTATTATTTAACAAAAAATATCGATACTGATTATACCAAATAAACGTTTCACTGAAGTCTAATTGTTCATGGAAACCTACTCCACTTTACTGAGAACTTAACAGTTAAGGCTCAATTACATGGCAAAAGTTTCTCGTCCATCGTGAGGCGAGAATGTCCATGCGAGACTCGCCAAGTGATTAACGCACTCACATGTCTTTCGCAAAGAAAAAGAACAGAAAGTCGCTTAGAATAAGAAAAATGCTGTTCAACCTGCCTAGTCGTTTGTGTAACTTTTCGTGGGAAAAATTTGGTTTCTCCTTTTACGAAACGATAAACGAGAAACCAAATCTTTACCACGACAAATTTAATCGACATTTGTCGGGCGGTTTTCTTGAATTATGATTCAAAAACTTTTAAAAAGCGACATAAGTCTCACTTTTCGACTTGACTATGAATATCTTACTGTACGCGTGATATTTTCCAATTGAACTTTTTACCTCTTTTCGACAATGGCTTATTCGAAACGAGAAATTCCCTTAAGTACACACATCAAAAAAAGTTTGTGATCACTATACTCCATTTACATTAGATCAAGCATTAGACAAATAACGGCTAAATAACGACAGTTATTGTGTAATATTGTTGAAATTACTGCACTTTAAAGTAATTTTTTAAATTTTATCGGTATATAGATTACAGTGCTTTGTATTTATCGTGAAATAACGGAGTTTATTAAACGTTTAGATCGAAATAACGAAAAGGTGAGAACAGTTATTTGTTTAATGTTATAATAAATGAAGTATATCATAAGCTCATATAATTTTTTAAACTGAACTTTATCAAGAAAAATTCTTTGTTGTGTGTTTTCTTTAAATAGAAATACACTGTTTGAAATTAAAAAAAACAAAACAATTTTTATTTTTTTTATTAAAAAAAATTGAGTAATTAATCATAATGTAACTGTAACAGAAATTTGATAGAAAGAAAAAGCCTGATTAACCAAACTTAAACAACAATTTATTAATAAAAGGTTTATATTCAATATAATATAACTCCTCCCCTGGCTCGAACTTATGCGGTGTTCCTCCCGGGCATGCTGAGAATCAAGTTCTCCAGCATTTCTTGGGGTAACCTATCCCATTCTTGAATAGCGGCATCCCTGAGCTCTGGCACTGTCTGGGAACGTGGCTGACGGTTTCAAACAGCTCGCTTAAGAGTATCCCACGCGTGCTCTATTGGGTTTAAGTCAGGCGAGCCGGCAGGCTAGTCTAGTCTTCTAGTCTAAGAAGAAGAAATCCAAGTATAATCAACCGTAACAAAAAAGTTTTTTTTTTTTTTCAAAATGATCGTAAACTTTTTTTGAAGTGTAAGTGGGCTTTAATTCGGCAACCTATTTAAAACTTTTGTAGTATCTCTTTTGTTCTGCGGAATCAGTACACAACTGGAAATAATAAACGTTCAGTCTTCGTTTATTTAATAATCGAGATTCAATCCCAATATGCAAATAAAGGGGATTGGAAGTGAATAGATATTGCGTTCTAATGAAATACAGCTATTGTTTCTGGAACTATGGGTGAATATTTATCTTTGAATTGCTTTTTTTTTTCGTTTTCTGGGGGATACCTTCAAAATGCATTGGAGAAAAGACGAAGGGAGACGGAAGGGGTTCGGGGGGAGTGTGAGATTTTTATCTCACTAAAACCACCCTGGTGGTCACCATTTGCAAATGGAAGAGGCACCGATACCTCTCAAAAGTCCGATCTGAAACCCCCTCTGTGAAACACCCGTTATGGCATATCCCTAGGAAGGTTGTAAAGGGGTCTCCCCGAAGCCTTAATGTGTGTGCAAAGTTCACTTTTTAGGGTTGGTACTCGAAGGGGGCAACCTTGAAGGTCCTGTTTGGCAAAACAGGACCCTATTTCTAAGCCTACACTGTCCGTCCGTTCGTCCTTCTGTCTGTCAGCAGTGCTGTGTGTGGTGTGTGATATGAGCCGTAATAGGTAGACACGTGTAATTTTCAGATTGCGTATTTCTATTGCTGTTATAACAACAAATAAAAGAAGTTATATAAAGTTAATAATTTAAAAAAAATTGTTTGTCTGTAAAGTTGGTTTACGGACGATAGTTTAACGTGACAACGTCATAACAAAAAATTGATGCGGCGCAAGCGTACAATGAGAGTAATGGGACATTTTCGTGCATGCAGCCGGCGTTCATCGATTAATGAGACGTTGTCACGTTAAAAAAAAAATTGTTTGTCTGTAAATTTGGTTTACAAACGATAGTTTAACGTGATAACGTCATACCAAAACATTGATGCAGCGCAAGAGTACAATGAGCGTAATGGCACATTTTCGTGCATGCAGCCAGCGTTCATCGATTTAATAGACGTTGTCACGTCAAAAACACGTTTCTTGTTTGCTCGATCGATGCATAGGTTTTGTGGAAGATGATGTGGCAAAGAAATTAAGTGAGCACAGAGGTGATGGCCGATAGAGATTGTTTAAACGCAAATACGTATTACACAGACCACAAATAAATTGAGATAAAAAAGAGAGAAAGGATAAAGATATCATAATTTGAAATCGTTTGGCTTGGTACGTACTCGTAATGAGGGAGGAAAAGCATGTGACTAAAAGAGTGATGAATATATAAATGTTGATGGATGGGGGGGAGAGAAAGGCCAAAATAAACATGGATGGTTTGTGTGAGGAATGATTTGAAAGAGAAGGCAGTGAATGATAGCGTCACGGTTGACAGGGGATAATGGAAAGAGAAAACGTGTTGCGCCGACCCCACGTTAAATATTATTAAACATCAATCATGTTACATAATCGTACATTATGACACAAGTGTGCTATGTTGATCATTACACGCAAGGCGGTATTATTGTCAAAAATTGGCTTGGCACACGTTCGACCTCCAACACGTTCCGCTCGGGACTAAAGGACACGTGGCGAGCGCATGAAAAGAAGAAAACACTTGATTTTGGAATTAGTGGTATAGGTATTTTCTTTGACATTAGATATGTCAAACCGTGACTGTTTTTACGATGTTTGTTATGGCATAAGTTTTATTATTCAAAACCTAATATAACTCAAATTAAACAAGAATTAGATCATAATTTAGAGTTGTCATTGCGATTTAATTTGATTCAGTAAAGTGCAAATAATCGGGTATCGCACAGGCGAAATATCTAGATCGAAGTGTGAAATATGAAACATGTTTTTTTTTTACGAATAAATGGCAATACAAAACGCTTGTTTAAATTTCACTCCTAAAATTTTCATACCTTGCTTATATGAAAATCGATTCTTAAGGAGTAAACTCCAAATAATATTTATCTTATTTAAGGATCTGGCGAACATGCGATTGCTTTTAATAACACGATTAGATTAACTTTGCTGGATAGAAAAAAATCCGAATGATGTAAAATTAACTTTAGGTAAATATGCATCCGATTATCCGATCGCAAGTGATAACCGAGTATGGACAAAACAAAATTCGTTCATGTTTAGTGCTTACAGAGTAAAAAGACGTGTGTCTTTTTACTCTTGCAGTCTGTGGGCTCATTATACTCAGAAATCATACAGCGCCCTTCGCGTTCAGTACAATAACGCATTCAGGGTGCTGTTGGGGTTGCCCCGAAATTGCAGCGCTTCTGGGATGTTTGCGGAAGCTCGCGTTGACTGCTTCTACACTGTGATGCGGAAGCGGTAAGCATCCCTGGTTAGTAGGGTACGGGACGGTACCAATAGCATCCTATCTATGGTAGCAAGTAGGCTGGAATGTGCGTTTGTGAACCACTGCTGCAGGGTATCAGCTGGGCCTGTTACCTTGCAGCAGTGATGTCACAAATTGTGTCTGTTAATGTTTACTAATATAGTTTGTAAGTATATTGTTACTAACACTTTGAGTCCTGTTACTTGAATAAATGATGATTATTATATTATTATTATAACTCTATAGCTTCAAAATCGACTGCTCATTCCCCTACGAAGCAGAGAATGTGTAGGAGCCTTTACATGACAGGTCGAGCAATCCAATTACAGGATTAGCGAACACTAAAGTGGGGTGAAGTGAGCCGAGACAACGTCGCCGGACAATGTCCGACCATGTCCGGAGACGGACGGACATAGATACCGGTCAAATGGACTTTTTAAAATTAATGTTTATGGATTGGCTGAGTGACGGCCTAGCAGTTTCTCATTAGGAAGTACAGATTAACGTGTTTTTCAGAACATTTAGGTGATTATTTTAAGTCCCTATAGCCATCAACCGGGCACTTCTCGACTCCGGGCGGCTACTGTGCAATGTCTAATGGGAAAACCCATTATTATCAATTAATGGTACTTAAACTATTCCGTTTTAAACGTATTTTTTTTATTTTTTCTGAAATACACTCTGTTTTCTATATTTCCAGTAAACTTGTTAATTGTGTTTAACCGCCTCTGTGGTGTAGTGGTAAAACCACCTGTCTCAGATCCAGAGGTCCCAGGTTCGATTCCCAGCGGGGGCAAAAACTTCTGCTCGGTTTGGTTGGTGATAGGGCTTGTTCTAAGTCCGCCTGGCTAGCTACCACCATCTTATCTAAGTCTGTCGCCAAACAGCATTTGTTGTGTTTCGACAGTTAGAGGTAAGATAGCCAGGGCCTCCAGTCTGCTATTACAATAGTGTCAGAATGGTCTCTTCATTGTGAGTTTTTGACAGATTTGCCATACAAACACTGTCAAATACTCACAATGGCGAGACCATTCTGACACTATTGTAATAGCAGACTTGAGGCCCTGTTCCTCTGTGGTTGAGGATTCCGGGTGAAGTTTGCTTCCATCTTCGGCCTTAACATCACTTACCATCAGGTGAGATGAAGGCCAAGAGCTTCCCCGTTGTATGTAAATAAAAAAAGAAAAGTTAATTGTATACGTTCATTTCGTTTTATGTAACACAATAATCGCATTTCGCTTTACGTGTGGTGGTGGAGCAAAACTTTTCAAATGAATTAATTTTACATGAGTAGGCCCTTTTCCTTTAACGATGACTGACATTCTAGACAACTTACTCTTATTTGAACTTTAACTGTCTGTATGTTCATCGTTCATCCTTACAAATTATCTAACACGCCGTCTGTCCGTCTTTCAGCTTACAATGTAGGAAAGGCTGGTTCGATTTACGTGATTATTTATTTGATTCATACATATTGTGTTCTCTATCCAAGTTTTAGCCTATTGTTGCCCACGCAAGTGGAGCCGTGCCCAGCTAGTTTCAAATTAAAATAATATTTTTTTTTTTCAATATATTCCTTCAACACTTTATACAACATGTCCTAGAATAAAACGCACACCACCTAATACCCCAATTACATTATTATGTTATAATCATAATACATACACTGAATTTTTACTATTATGTACAAAACAATTGTTTATTTATTCAACTAGTTGTACTGATTATGGGAGAAAATTGTGGTCACATTACAAATCTACGCACGCTCACAGATGCACAAGTATAAGGGTAGCGGTACCTTTGTATTAGCGTAGTAGTTACTTTGTCCATTTTGGTTTGTTTTGACTGTACACATGGCTACGGGTGCATTCCGAGTTGCGATAATATCGATATTCGCGTGCTAAAGCCCGTACCGAATTAGCGTGAGCGCGTTAACGATGTCCCGTGAATCGTCATAGCTAATGACGTCATGAACTCATGACATTCGCCATCTTGCAATAACGCCGACCATGCCTTTTACTAATATCACCGTGAGCGCTGTCAAAAATGACAGTTGTGCTGTTTTGTTTTGAGTCGCATCATGTTATCATGACATCTTCGAAAAAAAAAAATTGGTGTATACACAGAGAAATACTCTAATATCGTTTTGACATTGAGTGAGCACCGCGAGCGCGTTCACGAGCGTTCCGAATTGTTGACAGCCGTCGGCTGTCATAATCGTAATATCTAAATCGGAACGCATGTGAGACGATGTGAGCGCTGTGAGTGATTATAGCCAATTCGGAATGCGGCCTACTTATCAAGCTCTACATTTCCAGTATAAGCTGACCACCTCTCATTGTACGGAAATCCTATAAAATGCGAGATCAGCTTCAACTGGAAATATATAGCTTGATATGTAGCCGTGTGCACAACGGAAGTGTTACTGTTTTATATAGTTAGAATTATTTTTGGGATAAAAAATTACCTATATTAAAGTTGACTGAAATCAATTCTGAACAAACTAATTTCATAATGTGCATTAGTTAGAATATATTAAATATATATTATAATATACATATTTCCATTCAGTTACACATTGTATACGTTCACTCTTAATCCTTGCACGTGTTTCAGTGTCCAAAGTAGCTACATTGTAAAAATCCTATCGGGATTTTAATCGGATTCCGCTTTTGTGAGGGCACCTATAATCGGGTTCCAAGAATGCACTTCGGTTCATTTTTGTTACACTTTCTTTCCTGAAAATGGGGCACAAAATAAGCTCGGAAAAGGTGTAGCTGCGAGAATAAATTGTCAAAGATAGTTTTCTACAAAATGTGGAATTAATGAAGCCCCATTTACACGATACAAGTTTCTTGTCTGTGGCATACAATAAAATTGAAGCAACAAAACGACGTGCATCGTCTAAACACCATGTAGATGGTGCAACTTTTATTGTTACTTCAACTTAAGCCCCATATACACGATGCAAGTTTCTTGCCAGTGGCATACAATAAAACTGAAGCAACAAATGTCTTTCATTATCTAAACACTCAGTTTAGACGATACAACTTAAGCCCCTTTTACACGATGCAAGTTTCTTGCCAGTGGTTGAGAAACGCAACAGTTTTTTTTATGATTTTTTATGAGATTGGTTTTTTGGTTTGGCAAAGACAAATAAATCGCACCGTGTGTATCAGGCCTAAGTCTTTATAATTATATTCGGCTGAATCAACTTTTAAAGAGCACAACTGAGGTTAAAGTTTTGTTAGTCTTTAAATAATTAACTAAGTAAAATCAGTTGAAACAAAACAAGAAACTCGATTGTTCATCTTATAAAGAAACTACAATGGCGAAACGAAACTCGATATAATGGTATGCATAATCGATTCGATCAATCGTTTCTCGCTCGATTATTTGCCACTTATCGAATGCAGTAGGGCTTCACGCTTTACCGGTTAAAGAGTCAACATGTCTTTTATTATTTTAATTAGGATAAATAAATAATTATCTTGTATTAATTTTCTTGTATAAAACGCACACTATGCAGGCAGGCATATTATAAGTTGGGGGATTACATCGCTGATATAAGTAAGCTTGTGGTAAGTAATTTTGATGATTTTTTTTATATTTTTTTATTTTTTTAGTCTAGGTACATAGTCTTCACCTATAAATATTAATTAATGTATACAAACTATTGTTAACATTTTAAAAGAGTAAGTATGGAGTTTCTTGCCCATTCTTCTCCATACATAACTACATTTTGGAAGGCGCAACTAGAATCAATTCATCATTCATCATGTAATTTTTGACGTTCAAAAGTGCATCTTCGTGCCTATTTGAAATAAATTATTTGACTTTGACTTTGACTTTGACTTTGATAAAAAGGCTTGGCTGAATGCTGGGCCTGCTCCACAACCTCAACTAATTGATTAACATTTGAAAATAATGTTGGAGCTGCTAAAGAGTGTAAGACTATCTTTGCATTGTATAAACTCAACCTCTTTTGTATTATATAATTGCATAGCACAGGTGTGAGTCCTATGTACTATAGAGCTACCATTGACCGTGTAATATGTCTTTCATTGACTTAAATGTGCCCTGGCGGCTGAGAGTATGTCATGCTCACTTAGATGTCTCGCTGAGGTTGGCGTGTGTGTTGGATCATTTAGCTCCCTTCAAAATGGTCGAGCTGAATGGTGCTAATCCATGCGTCATGTTCGTGAACGGGCGCCGTCAGTTGGGACTGGTCATCTCTTAGCTGCCACGGGTTATTTTAATTATTTTATTTTGTTTCTATTTGTTGTACCTTTTTTTTTTTTTTTTTTTTGAAATGGCAACTCAGAGTGTAACCACGAGGGGCTTGGACTCTTTAACCGGTCTATCCTGTGGTGCCTTAAGCTCCTAACGGATTATTAAGGCCTCCAGCCAGGGGCATACTTAAAGCTAAATTAGAATTTTCCGTCTGCTCGCTAAGGGCACCCCCTGCGGGGTACGGACCTCGGCTTAGGGCAGAGTCGGAGGAGGGGGGAGGGTAACAAGGGACCGTCGGTGGCTGGATAAAATCAAGGTTTTGATTATTATCAGGGGGATTTAAAGCTACATGCTGCTCAGCTAAAGCGCGTGCTGGCGCTTCGTTTGAAAGCAAGGGTCGGGGAGGACTGATTAGTCGAGGATTTCGCGTTGGGCCTCGGCGGCGAGGTCGGAATGATGATCTTGTAGTGTGTACTCTTTTGCGAACTGTACTAGTAGACCTATGACTCTCCTGGAGGAGAGTGTTGTTGTACCTACTAACGTGTAAGTTTTTATTTTTACGTCGTTCTCACATTTAGTTATAAATTCAACATTACCTATAGATGCATCTAATACTTTTGTAACAATTTAATTTAAAAGAGTGTCCATGGAGTTTCTTGCCCGTTCTTCTCCATAGGTACCTACGCTTTGGAATGGGAATGTAGCTTCATGTAGCTTCATTTTTCTTACTGACTGACTCCTTGACAATTCAAAAGTGCCTGTAAATGGTTTAATTGAAATAAATGATTTGAGTTTGAGTTTGAATTACGACATGGCTGATATTGTTGCAATTAAAGTGTTATTCAGACAGAGATGTGTTGGGCTGTTTCTTCTCAGCTTATACATTAGAAATGGATGGTAGGAATGGTTTTTGGGCAGTCTACTTGGTTGATGGTTTTCGTTTAATCAAATGTAATGTTAAGAGGGCGTACAAGGGCTCCTTAAAAAAAATATTATCTCGTGACTGAGAAGGAATTATGAAAAACGGCTCAACAGTGACCTCGGTAAGTGTGTCTAGAATGTTCTAATACCTTTTATAAAGTTTCATATTGAGACACGAAGCAACAAAATTCATTCTAAAGACAAACGGCCACATTCCACTAGATCATATTTTGTTGCTTCAAACAAAACAAAACAAAACTAAAAACACTCTCACAATGAAAAACAACATCCTCTCGTCTTTCCAGTGTTAGTAAAACCGTGGCACCCTGACAGTTACTAATAAGCCAGCGACCCGCTCCCAACTCATTAATTTTCTCGCGATGACTGACGACACAAAGCTGTTGCTTCTCCCTTAACAGATATTACGACCGTAACTTGTAGTGGGTGAGTTGTGTCGTCGTGGGGAGAAAAATAATAATGTAGTTTAGTTTCTTGATGGTAAAGAATATTAAACTTAGTTAAAAGTGGCCTCTTGCTAAGGGTAATCAATTTCATTAAGAGCGTTGTCACCGGTTCACTAGCGCCACCCCTTTTTAAGTTAAAAAAAAAACCTTTAAAATGCCTTTTTTAGTGTATACTCTAGTATAGAGCATATAATACCAGCCTATAACTGTCCCACTGCTGGGCAAAGGCCTCTTCTCATACAGAGAAGGCACGAGCATTGATCACCACGCTTGCTCAAGACGGATTGGCGATTTCAGACTTATATTAACTATAAGTCCAGGTTCCCTCACGATGTTTTTCCTTCACTGATGTCAGTAATGTCCAAGATAAACTCAGAAAGTGCATATGAATTGAAAAAGTCACATTGGTACTTGCCCAGATTTGAACCCACAACCTCATGCATGAGAGGCGAGGCCTTAACCAACGGGCCATCATGACAAAAATATATAAAATACTCCATTTTAAAGTTTTCTTTGATTTTGGAAAAAAAATCCTTTAAGATGCTCTTAGTGTAAAGTCGCCAACATATCGTTTGGTCAATATTGCCTTTCAAGCGTCGATATTATCTCGTGACTGAGAAGGAATTATGAAAAACGGCTCAATCAACTATCTCGGTAAGTGTGTCTAGAATTTTCTAATACCTTTTTTAAAGTTTCATATTGAGACACGAAGCAACAAAATTCGATCTAAATAAAAACGGCCACATTCCTCTAGATCGTATTTTGTGCTAGTGGACAGGTGACAACCCTCTTAATGGGTTGTTGGCTGTACGAAGACAATATTGCAAAATTGTTCACTAAAAACCGGGCAAGTGCGAGTTGAACTTGCGTGGTGAGGGTTCCGTATGGTGAGTATGTCATCTACCATGTTTTTTATCCTAAGATAATTAATGTATTCGTTATCCGAAGAGCAAACTTAACATTATTGTTGAAAGATATGGTCTCCCACACATTCCAACTGCAAATGTAAGTTTATTTACGCAGAATATTGAGATATTTCCCATGTTATTTTAAGACCATAGACTTCTTATAGGTTTTCCTGTAATCTGTAAGAAAGAACTATTTTCTTAAGGTAAATCGTCTATTTTCTTAAATAACTTTAAAAGTATTTATTTTGAAATGATAAAAAAAATAGTATCTTCCCTCACAACAAGCCCTTTCATTTAGTATGTCACATTGTATATATTGTTATTTTATTTTTATTTTTTAGATTGCCCCTCAAAACTGACCCCCGTATTTAAAATTCATTTATTTACGTTACGCGTCTGTATTTGGGTCACAGAATATCATATGTTTACCAAACAACTTAATCGGTGCAGTAGATTTCAAGAAAATTGGCTGTGACAGACGGACAGACAGACACACAAGTGATCCTATAAGGGTTCCGTTTTTTTTCATTCGGACGTACGGAACCCTAAAAATTGGTAATATTTTTCAGCACTTGCTTTTACGTGCTGACCTAATTCCCTACGCTGCATTATAAGACTATTGAATTGCTATATAATTACTGCAGTCTTGTTGTTTTAACTCTAAACCAAAAACCACGGGTACCTAAGACATGACAATACATGATTGTATTTATTACTTATTAGGTACTTATTTGACTACCTACGTACTACGAGTAATACTATTTGACAAATGACTGTACCTATCAGTATTTTTGTGTGTTATTGTATAGTGTTCACTACTGTTTAACGACATCTAGATATAATTTTTTTTCTGAAACGTATTATATTGTATTTTTATAAGTTTTGACTCAATTTATGTTAATTCTATGAACTCAAGCAAACCAGCATTTATGTTTTGCAGCGCCCTGATAGGGTTCATGTACAAAAACCGATAGTAATCTATTGTAAAATGTGTGATGTTCATGAGAGCAAATAAAAATAAATAAATAAAGAATCTGCCATTTAAATATTCGATAAAGACGCTCTTAAATATATTTGATATATGGAAGAAATAGGTGCATATCACGCCCCAACCAGATACCAAACGGTTCAATCTCCTCCATTTCCACATAAATATACAAATTATACCTATATCCTTTTCCAATACGTTTCTCTCGGCACATAAATGAAAGATCTTTTTATATTCGGTAAATAATTCTGACCTAGTGATAAAATAAGTGGGAAATCAAATGTCGTGACTGGCACTGAGGGGCTTCGCGGCGCGTCGCTGCCAATTACAGCCTTCGTATAGAGTGGCACTTAAGTCGCAGATTACGCACAATTGCATAATGAACACTTCTAGAAAAGTGTGAAAGAACTGAGTTAAATGGACGGCCTGTTTTTGAGTCGGCTTTTACGCTGACATGTAAATATTTTCTTCTTAAAACACCATTCTTAAGCCCTGCAAAAAAGCAACATCCCATCAACCTTCATTAAACGCACTGCCAAAGTGTACCCCAGCAAGTGCCAAGTGTAACTCTTTCCAGCGTACGTATTCCAACAGTTGAAAAAAAAAAAAAACTATTCTTCACGACTGGCAGTTGTCCGGTTTTCATGGTGGAATAGTACCTAACCCGTTAACTTTCAATGCAAGAGTGAATAGGCGTTTTCTGAGTGTACTCATTCTATCATAGACCTCATCCATCGCTTTCCATCAGGTCACATCGTACAGCAAGTCTTGGTTTCTGAACCCATCTAAAATCAATGGGTTCAGACTGGGCCAAGACTTGCTGTAAATGTAACCTGATGGAAGATAAGGTACGATAAAGCGTTTCTCCTTAAAAAAATTGAGGGACAATAACCTAATTGTAACGCATGACTGATTAGTACAATGCGTGCCACGAAAGATGAGACTTGACACACCACGTGGTTTTCCACGTGGTGTGTCAAGTCTCATCTAAAGAGACCTACAATCGTGTGCTGCTCAAGTCAAAACTTGCGCAGTACACGATTGTAGGTCTCTTTAGCGGTATGAGGTCTGTGCGCGGGATGGGATCGGTCGTCATCGGGGCGATGGAAAGACCGCGGGAGGCGCGGTCAAGTTTCATCTTTCATGGCACGCATTGTAATCGAATTGTTTCTAACATTTTCATTTTGAACTTACCTAACCACTCTTTTAAACACGATAAGAATAATGGCCCAGTTACCTACTTCATGCTAGAACAGACAATTCTGAAATTCTAACTATAGAAACAAACGTAACAGTTTTGTTTCCAAGAAGTCTACGTCCTTTCTAACTCAGCTTAGAGGTAGGTACCTATATTGAATCTGGCACTAACCAAAGGAGACGTACATATGGGCGCCAAAGCATTATTTAATTTTAATGTAAAGCTTGTTTTAATTATTTTGTACTTAATCTGACTTCCATGTTATTTATTAAATTAATACTTGTATTTCCGGTTAAGTCGCTGTTAAGTGTTTATCTTGATTTGTTTAAAATATTGTGATTTCCGTTTGAATTTATAAATAGTTTCTATTTTGATACTTCCTTTTGATTTGTTTAAAATATTGTGGTTTCCGGTGAATTTATAAATAGTTTCTATTTTGATAATACCTTTTGATTTGTGAAAAATATTGTGGTTTCCGGTAGAATTTATATTAAGTTTCAATTTTGGTATTAAGGATTTATCTTGATACATCCGCTTGAATTAAAATGTGATACTAAGAAGGAATTATTTTGACATATCCGGTTGATTTGTATAAATTCTATTTGCCGGCAAAGATTCGCGGTAAAGTTTGGCTTTACCGCGAATCTTTGCCGCGGTTTTGGCTTTAAAAACTGTTGTAATATGAATTGAAGGATAACTCTGATTTTATCCAGGCACTGACGGTCCCTTGCCATCCTCCCTCCGACGCTGCCCTAAGCGTCCCACACAGGGGGTGCCGTTAGCGTGCAGTAGTTTAGTTTATAAGTTTTTACGCCCTGGCTGGAGGCATTAAGTTCTGTTAGGAGCTTAAGGCAACCGGCAATCACAGGAAAGTCCGGTTAAAGAGTCTCAACCTCTCAAGGTTAACTCTGAGATGCCGTAGATAAAAAAAAATTTGAAGGACATTCTTTATTCGCTGCTCGTGGAATAAACACCCTGAAGTTAGGTATTGTCTTTGTACTCTTTTAAAATATTTTCCTGCATTTCCTATTGCTGTGTATTTGTGTGGTGTATTGGTGCAAACCAATATGTCTGTCTCCGAAAACGATGGTGCACCGACATACTTAATGCGGACATTTCTAATGATTATGAAAAAAGTATTGAAAAAGTAGGCAGTAATGTGGAAAAAGAAAAAATAATTGTGTCTGAGCACAAATCAAAACAAAATTACTCGCTGCTAGGGATGAATAGTGGTCCAATATGACTAAGCTCCTTTACTGAGAAACAAGGGTTCAAAAGGCTACCTAGATTTATAAACTTAATATTGAATTAAGGTAGGTAATATTTTCAAGTACCTAGCTAGGTAGTTTATTTAACAGGATTAGTCTAGTTTTGCGAGTCGTCCTTGATAAAGAACCGAATTTATCTTTTTTACCCGAAAGAAAACACAGCCATCAATTCGTAATGTATATTGTGACCATTAATTATATATCCTTCGTAGTGTAGATATTTATTGGAGACCAGTGTTTTAACTAGACGATATGATATCACTGCCCATGCAAGAAGTCATAGAGAACAGACCATTTTGAATAGTGGTCCAATATAACTGAGCTCCTTTACTGAGAAACAAGAGTTCAAAAGGCTACCTAGATTTATAAACATAATATTGAATTAAGGTAGGTAATCTTATCAAGTACCTAGGTAGTTTATTTAACAAAATTGGTCAAGGTTTGCGAGTCGTCTTTGATAAATATCAGAATTTATCTTTTTTATCCGAAAGAAAACAGAGCCAAATATATTTTTTTTTTTGAAAACTTTGCCCCGCACTAGGAATTTCTCCTGTATTGTGGGTGCGTTTACAAACATTTAATCTCACATACACAAACAGCCAGACCCGGAACAACTAATTGTAAGTCATACAAATATTTGTTCCGTGCGGTAATCTAACCCGCGACACGCAGCGCAGCAGTCAATCGCTTAACCACTGCACCAACCGTGCCGTCAATTTGTAATGTACATTGTCCTCATGGATTATAATATCCTTCCTAGTGTAGATATATTGGAGACCAGTGTTTTATCTAGACGATATCACTGCCCATGCAAGAAGTGATACAAAACAGACCATTTTTTTTGGAGGTAGATAATTATTGCACCTAAAAGAAAAGAAAGAAAGAAAGAAAGAAGAAAGAAAGGAAATACGTTAATTTGCGGTAAACATGTCGCAAAGAAAAAATACAAACATAAGGGTTCCGTTTTTTTTCTTTTGAGTTACAGAACCCTAAAAAGAACAAATAGGGGGAAAAAATGTGTCTCACATCCACGCAGAACGGCCATCGCTCAGCATAATGCTGCGACCTTATGCGAGACAATCCCCAGCGCTGGTTTTCAGCGAAAGCGTTGTTGACGATTTTTTCCAAAATTTATATTTCAGTAATAAAGATCCAAGTTCTTAATCGCATTCCACACTCCAAAGGACATTGCCCACTCCATGTCACATAAGATCACCCATCCTAACTGACAAGCATCTAACAACCTAATCTCGACACTTCTGTAGGCGATAAAACGAATAGGCGAGACCAAATGGATGAGAAACAGAATAAAATATATTTATTTGAAGTAGGATAATCCAATACAGATTTCTGGCACATTTTCGATGCCCACGTAAATAAATAATATCTTGTAAGGCGTGTAATGTCTTGAGAACAACAGTAATTCTTTCTGTCACTGTGTGGGATGGAACCTTTAGATACATCAAGTATCGAGAAAATATTATTCAGAGATGGGACTCTATTTGGCATATTTGGAACAAAAATAGAATATAACAAAAAATCTTAAGATACACAATAAAATCGCATTTCCTTACTATTTAATTGTCCGTGAATTCTTTTCAAAAGCTGCTCTGTCTTCTCTTTTACAATCTTTTTATATACTTGTTCATATTAATATTCTTACTTATAATTAACTTTTTATTAGCAAAGAAGAATTCAATACAATCATAATTATCATTACATTATATTACGTTTCGCTGGTTTTCTTGATGATAACGATATCAATTATGCCGTCTAGCAACAGTACGCCAGCCGGCTAAAATTAAAATTAGGCAGAAACAAATTAGTCTAATTTGTACTTCAAAGAATTAAATTACATAGCCACTGAAACACACTTGACCTTGAATTTGTCTAGACAAAGCTTTAAACAAAGGAATATTATAGTAAAACGTGAAAATGAAGACCCAAAACGGAAAATCTAATCATTTAAGCTCTTTAACAAACCTCGATGACAATTCTAACAGCGTTAAATTTAATCGAGGTCGCCACAAACTCCCTCTAATTTACCACTCTAAAAGATTAGGACAGAAATTTTCCTGTACCTTGATACCTCAGAAAATGTCAAACGACTCTTAAATCCCAGAACTTTTTATGTTAACCGAATGTTTTGAGTCTCTGAGGCCCGCAACAGGACGTGGACAAGTGGAGGTTTCCAAATTAAATTACATAGACAACCTTTCAGGGATTGACAACATTTCGATAGAAAAATCGGCTTTTAGGCACCGGAACGGCATGATACTAGTATTCCTTACGTTCTAAATAGGCCTCGGTATGTATTCAGATATTAGTATTGAATACACAGAATATTACGTTAACTGATAAGCACTTAGTATCTGGAGTCACATTAGGGGAATCGAATTAGGTTACGCTGATGGATAGGCATTGACAATAAGTAGGTGTATTATGTGTGAAGATACGGTATTCTATTGGTTTTATGTATATTGGTTTTGCTTGTGGCTTCAACCGCGTCAACCGTGTGGAATGGTTTTCTATAATACATTCCTATAACGGACCAATACGCATGTATTTCTTAGAATCAAAAATAAATAGAACTATTTATTTTATTAATATTCATTACGCTCTAAATGCAGCAGTCGAGCTTTGAAACGTTTTTTTGTAAAATTGTCAACCTCAAATGGTTTACTTGGCTTAGCATGATCCTCCGTTATGTCGAAAATACTGCACCATTAATTTTGAAATAAATATATGGTAAAGTTGAGGATTAATCTTAAGTACTATATTTGACAAAAACACGATTTCATAAAATTTTCTCGATAGAACAAAAAAATCCAAAGTTACCACCAAACCTAACAATAAACCGTTGGTATTCAAAAAATACTTCAAATTAGATAATGAAACTTTGCATATTAACTGAACTAACTATAAAGCTGGTCTTATGTTTTTTTTTTTTTTTAATGACTATTATTTTCACCGTAAAAAGAAATTAGGTACCTAAACTATCGGCGCCTTGGAGCATTTCCCTGCCGCCCTATCTCGCTTGCTCGCGTGACCGGGAGCAATAGTGTGCGAGCGAAATAAAGAGAGGTGGCGCTGAGGTAGTATAGAGTCTAACTACCTACATTAATATTTATTTTGATATAGCAAAAAAATCTCGATGTTTTAACATGTCGCCCTAACAGTACATAACATTGCACTTAGATTTAGGTCAATTAAAAGCTAATCATCATATCAACCGCGACTTTTTAGGTCGTAGGTTCGAACCCAGGCTTTACTTGGTGTAAATAATTCCATCACCACTGCTCTCAAAACGGTGAAGGATAACATTGTGAGGAAAGCGGTATGTCCTAGAACTAAAAATTCGAGGACATGTTGATATCCACCAACACGCATTTGGCCCGCGTAGTGGATTACGGCTCCCTCACTCTCACAGAGAGGAGATTATAGGCTAATTATGGATGGTGTTCTGCATCATATCAACTAGATATGTAATACTCTTGACACATTGTCTCGCTTAGTTTCCCTCCCGGTATGAATAAGGCACCTAAAACTAGGTACATTGTGCTCTGTACCTGCCATGCAATCGCTTACAGCTTTTCATCACCCTAGTTCCTTTGTGAGGAGCACAAACACAAGCAAAATCCAAGGAACGCAATCCTAGCATGCCCTAGTTTGCTTCACTAGAATAATTTGATAAAATGTTCTAGGATTAAATACATTGAAGGATGGTTGGAATTTCACGGATATTATTATGTGGAGTTTGAAAGTTAGAACTGTGATTTCAATGTTTGTTCTGTGATTCAGTGCATTTGAATTGGTTCCTGAAATTCAATATGGTGGTAAACTTTGCACATAGGAATGTTTTCTTAATATAATTTTTTTGTAGAAAAATTATCGATTCAAATAAGTGTGTGAATCGAATGATTGTGATTTTTGACGTGACAACGTCTAATAAATCGATGAACGCCGGCTGCATGAACGAAAATGTCCCGTTACGCTAATTGTCCCGTTACGCTCATTGTACGCTTGCGCCGCATCAATGTTTTGTTATGACGTTGTCACGTTAAACTATCGTCCGTAAACCAACTTTACAGACAATCAATTATCATTATTATTATTTTTTTTTGTGCATGGCATCTCGGAGGTATAACCACTGGGGGTTCCTGCTCCTTAACCGGGCTATCCTGTGGTGCCGCAAGCTCCTAAAAGAAGTTTACGCCTCCAGCCAGGGGAGTTTTTACTAAAAGCACCAATTATTGACGTGACAAAGTCTAATAAATCGATGAACGCCGGCTGCATGCACGAAAAAGGATGACTCATTGTCCCGTTACGGTCATTGTACGCTTGCACCGCATCAATGTTTTGTCATGACGCGTAACGTTGTCACGTTAATCTATCGTCCGTAAACCAACTTTACAGACAACCAATTTTTTTTTGACGTGACAACGTGTAATAAATCGATGAACGCCGGCTGCATGAACGAAAATGTCCCGTTACGCTAATTGTCCCGTTACGCTCATTGTACGCTTGCGCCGCATCAATGTTTTGTTATGACGTTGTCACGTTAAACTATCGTCCGTAAACCAACTTTATTTCAATGCATGCTTGTGCTTTGCCGATATCAAAGGAAATGTTTCTGCTATTGATTTGACTGCCTTTCTTCAATCATCATCAAAGGTGTGTTATTTGATGTGTGCAAAGTCTGTTCATAGTTGAAGAGCTTTCTCCCTGGGCTATTTAACTCTCTTGGAGATTTCATGAGGCTTATTGTGCGCTTTTATAATTTCTGACGTAACAATTTTATCGTGGATGTCCACGTCCATATAATGTACAGAAATACGTACACATTATAACGGTATCGTGGACGGAAACTTAAAAGCGTCTTCATGTATTTCAAAACATTTTACAGAACTACAATTTTCTTAGGCTGAGGCTACATTAGGCCGCGACGCGACCTGCGATACGTGAGAGATTAAAACAAGTAAATGAATGCTCACGTATATGGCTACACCGTACATCTAATATAACTAGCGATTTTTGATTTCTTTATGCGATGGGAACAACATTACTGTAATCACGACATCGGCTACATCAATATATCAGCGAAATTGAAGCGAATTTATTAGAAAATTTCTCACTTGCACGACTAGTTCAATAGTGCTACTAAATATGCGTGTGGCTACATTATGCGTAGCGATTCATGCGGCTACACTATCCTTTTTATAGTGTAGCCGCATGAATCGCTCTTGCTAATTCGTTGTGTAGCATGTGTACTGTAGCCATGTCATCGCCGAATATACGCCGGATTTTCGCTTATAATGTAGCCATACCATGTTTATCTTGTTTCGCTCTTACAGTCGCATCGCAAATCGCTACCTACTGTAGCCTCAGCCTAAATGTCCCTCGTCAAATTTCGTGTTTCGTCAGTCGTCGGATTTCTATCAGTTGCCTTTATAGATACTATTTTTATTTTTTTAAACTCTGTAGACTTCCAAGTCGATTGAGAGCGTCCGGTCCGCACCAAGTGCAAAGGCCAACTGATAGAAATTCGACGACTGACGAAACACGAAGTTTACCGAGGGACATTAACAAAATAGTTGTACTGTACTTCCCTGTGTTATCGTGGACGTTCACGATAATATCGCCACGTTATAAATTATAACAGGTCACATTTCCACATTTGATGAAGTATAACTTACTAACTACTTAACAATAATAAAACTTATCACATTAAACAGCCAGTGTTCTTCCTCCTCTCTCCTATTACTTGATCTGTGCTGTGCCCGACAGGGTTCAGGGAAAGGGTAATTTAGGCAACCAACATCGATACATGTATAGTATATAATGACAAAGTATGTATAATTACAGATTGTATGGCTAATAATAGGTTTCCCTGTTTAACTAGGATAAGTATATTATAAAACATGCGAACGGACTACTGAGATATTTAAATTCAATAGCTAAAATTTTTAGGTGTATTATCTACTTATAGTTTGTTTGAATATTAAGAGCTTGGTAGTCTGTCATTTGCCTTCGTTTATGGTTTTTACAATTTGTTTTTTGAATGTAGGTTTATTACAGTTAAATATATCCACTTGAGAGAAATCTGTGTTATAAATTCGAGCCATACGGGTCAATATACATTTCCATACCAACTTTAAACATTGTGGTACACAATAAAGAATTGAGAATTAAATCTGACTCAATGATCTTCAAGCGATTGGCAGAAAGAGAACGATGTTTTAAATTCGATTAGCGCTAAACGACGTATGTAACCGATACCACCACCGACCTTTTAGCGATAAGATCGCCCATTGTGTCACCCTATGTAACAGTTCTACATTTATATCTGTAATTTTTATGGTGTACATAATAAAGAGTATTCTATCTATCTATCTATGCAGTGATAACTATATGTACTATTGTGGTCACGGACATCTGACCAATTGAAGGACTATTCCTGCTTGCAGCGCCGAGCCGCTATAATAACGCTTACCCACGCCCATCAACCAATAGCATCGCAGTATCAGATTTTTACTGAGCCCCTTGTTTTTGTAAATAAAATAAAAAAGATGTAAACAAACCAGCCGAGGTAGCCAAAAATCTGTGATCATTTTAACTGAGCCCGAGAAATTTATTTAAATAAAAGTTTTTTTTATTTGTCGACGCAAAAATAGTCATCGTGTGCACGTGATTTTGTTTTGAAAGTAGTTAGATGTCCGTCACCGTAATAGTACGTAGGTATAATTGGAAAAAATAAAAACCCAATTCTCCATAATCAGAGTTTTCCAGCCAGCTTTGTTTTGATAGCAGGAAACTACCAATCACCAAACAAAGGCTAAAACCTAACATAGGGCCCTCAAAATACTAACTACACAGCCCTCGATCGAAGGAGCCCTGACCTTTCACCCGCCCCCGGTATTAGGCAGTGATGGTTACGTCAAATACAGTCGTAAGTCACTTTTATTAACATTCGTACTGTAACCGACATGAAGTTACGGTGTTGCCATATGTCACGCTTACCTTGGAAATCGAGTTTGAATGAGGAAGGCTGAAGCCAAAATCAAGAATGAGAAATTGAAATTAATACTCATTTTAAATGCATTGACAGTAAATGTGGTGTTCAGTTGAATCACTTGGGTTTAGAGAGTAAAACCACCAAATTATCAGTAAGTACACAACAACTCAAAGGGAACGTCTAGTCGGCACCAGGGATAGAGCGGGACTCTGCGGGGCGCTCTTGAGGCGCTACCTTTGAGTTATGGTGTTACATTTAATTGTATATCACATCTCTTCCTTTTTATGATAATTAAGTTTAAAGTACAATGATAATATTTAGCACATTTAGTCCTTAATTTATTTTAAATTAGACGTTAATTATTTTAAAGTACGATAACAATTTTAAGCATTTAGAAAATAATTACGTTTTAAGAACAATACAGTATTTAGCATTAAACTTACAATTATAGTGTTTAACATACTCGTATAAACTGAACTCCTTCATCTGACACTTCGTGATCGATAACTTTCCATTTGCCTTCTACCTTCTTTAGGTGTACGATGTTCCTCCTGTACTCTTGACCAGTTTCGTCATTCCTTATATTTATATCGCTCCCTTGAGCATTTATAACTGTATGCGGTGTGGGGTTAAATTCTGAAGTCAATTTGTTTTCTTATATCATATTCTTGACATATACTTTTTCGCCAATTTCTAATTGTCTATCTGTAACTTTTCTTTATCTTCGTTTAATTTGTTCTTCTCTTTTTTTTTTCTTGTCTCTGTCTCTAACTTCTGAATCGTTATAGTTATTTTCGAGGTCTGTTAACAAAGGTAACTTATCTCTGAATGGCCTTGGCCTTGGATTTTTTTACAGAGGGATGAGGTGTACTATTATACATCATTAGATATTTTAACAAGTCATCTTTCCAGTCAGATTTTTCATATTTACTGATTTTCAGTCGTTTAAGGATATCCCTATTTTGCCTCTCGACTTCGCCGTTTTGCTGAGGCCAGTAGGGGATCGTATTGAAAAGCGTAATTCCTTGTTCAGTACGGAAGGTTCTGAATTCTTGACTACAGAATTGTCTGCCATTGTCAGCTGTTATGCTTGCAGGATTCCTAGTCCGCGAAAAGATCTTTTTTAACACTTTTATTGTGTCATGTGTAGATTTAGATTTCATAATTTCGATCTTTGTATCTACTGTAATAATCGATGATCACGAAAAGATAATCCCCACTTGGCAGTGGACCCAAAAATCAATAGTAGTATCCACCCAGGCATTCAATGGGAGTTCACGCCTTTTCATCGGTAGATACTGGTGGATTTGGGCCTGAGACTTAGAGTACACCCTCTGCATTTTTTTACAGTATTTCCGGCTTTATCTATTTTCGGCCACCAAACCTTTGTGTGTAACCTAGCCTTCATGTTGACAGTGCATGGGTGGCTTTCATGATCTGCTTCTAATATTGTTTTCTTAAATTAGTGGGTATTACCAATTTGTTTCCTTTTAATAAGACGCCATCATGTAACCAAAGTTCATGTTCAAATAATTTGTATTTGTTTATTGAAGCATCCCAAACATTATTTACTAAAGCGTTTTTGATTAATTTAAATTCATTATCATGATTCGATGCTTCAATAATCGTTTTAAGGGATAATGCTACGGGTCGCGCGTATTGAACAAACTGGTTAATATGATAGTCGTTTTCAAGAGGATTTTTGTGTATGCTGGCATTCGTACACAGACGTGATAATTGATTTGCTATATTTGACTTTCCAGGTTATAATTTATGACTTTATAATTGTAGGATTGTAGTCGAAAGACCCAACGCTCAATTCGTGCGCGAGGTTTTGATTTTGTGCCAAATATAACCTCGAGAGGCTTATGGTCTGTGACCAGTTCAATATTTTCCATGCAAGTACATGTGAAAGTGTTAAATTGCCCATACCAAAGCTATTGCCTCTTTTTCGGTCTGACAATACCATTTTTCAACGTCTGTCAGACTCTTGTTCCCGAAGGATATGATTCGGGGTCCTTTGTCGTCGTACTGAATCAGTACAACCCCTAAACCAACAGGACTTGCATCAGCAATTATTTGAGTACGATCTTTTGGGTCATAGGGTCTTAGAGAGACATTTTTTATTTATTATAAAAGCCATCGTACTTGTTCTTTATGCCAGAATGTCGTGATATTGGCATTTTTGTGCATTTTTTGTCGAAGTAACTGTCGAATGGGTTTTGTTAAGGTTGACAAATTGGGGATCCACTTTTCAACAAAATTTATTAATCCCAGGAAACTTTGAATTTCTTCGATGGTTTCTGGTGGTCTAAATGATTCTATTATTTTGATGTATTTTCCAAGTGGCATGCCTGGCATCATGTTCTTTTTCATTACATCCAAAGACAACTATGCCATCAATAAAGTTTAAACTAAGATTAAGTTTTTTTTTTTTTTTTTTTTTTAAACTTTGTCACTCCTTATGGCAATTCATTTATTTATTTTTTTATTTACATTTTCTCCATGATTTTGAAAATATTCCGGTGCGCATGATATACCAAGCATTAACCTTTTGTACCAGTAAAGCCCTTTGTTTGTAATGAAAGTTGTGATTACTATTTTCTTGGAGATCAACATGATGAAAAGCGTTTTTTACATCTAATTTTGAGAAAAATATTGCTTTTCCGGGAATGAGTTGCTCCATGGTGGGCAAGGGATGATTTTATCTAATAATGGCTTTGTTGGCAGCACGCATATCTAAACAAATACGAATATCATCATCAGGCTTTAGAACCGGCACCATCGGAGTAACCCAGGAAGATGGTTTGTTTACAGGTTCAATGATGTCCATTTTTACCAGTTCGTTTAATTTCTTATTTATTTTTGATTCCAAATGAATTGGGACTCGTCTATAAGGCTGACAAACTAGAGAAACTGTTTTATCAATAGTGATATCTAACTGAACATCTTTGAACTTGGGAAATTGTTTATCCTCAATGGAATTTAGCTCAAAACCTAGTTTTAGCACATTAAGGGAAATGGCAGTTTTTTTTTTTTTTTTTTTTTTTTTTAATCATTTTCTATGACTAAAAATTTTGTTAGTATTGATTTAGAACCAACTTTTATTGATGCATTAAATGATCCTAGTACTTTTAGTAGCTGTTTACGTTAATTGTCATTTGACGAAAGGTTTGAAGTTTTTCTTATACTGGCCCTTTTTTTTTTTTTTTGCAATTTTTTTGGAAATGACCTTTGGAATCACATTTTATGCAATTCGCATTCATTTCAGGGCAGGAACTATTATCACCTTTGTGATTTGTACTGCCACATCGGCAATTTGTTAGTTTAGTTTTATTGTTGTCATTTGACGAGAGGTTAGAAGTTTTTCTTTTGCTGGCCCTTGTTTTGCAGTTTTTCTGGAAATAACCTTTGAAACCACATTTTATGCAATTCGCATTCATTGCAGGGCAGCATTTTTGATTTGTATTGCCACATCGGCAACAGAAATCAACCTCTTTTTTGGTAAAACGTTTCGTTTTTTTAGTGTCAATTTTGTTAAGGCTGGTTGTTGTTGCATTTGTGCTCTGACTATCGTGGAACTTGTTCAACTGCCGTTCTACAGTTTCTAGAGAGTTTGCTTCTGATATTATTTTTTCAATTGTTGCTGTTTACCAAGTATCAAAATATTCTTTCTTAATTTAGTCGAGCTACACTTTTCCGTTATTTGGTTGATAAGATTTTCGTCTTCTTTAGCAAAATTGCATTTTGAGCTTTGACGTCTCAATCTAACCAAGAATTGTTCAAACATTTCGTCCGGTTCTTGTTTCATTAACCGAAAAATGTGCCTTCCAAATAAATAGCTTTGTTTTGGGGAAAAGTGCTCTTGAACTTTTAAATTGCGGTGTCATACACGTCAGTTGCGTCAAGATTTGTCACGTGAGCTCCGGGTACATTAAAATATATGTCTTGTAGTGCCATACCTCCGGAATGCAGTAACATTGCAAGTTTTTTGTTTTGATCATTGGTAAATAAGAGAGAGGGGACCTCATCAGCATACTATGTAGTAAAATAATTTTCAGATCGACTCGACGAATTCATATACTTATTTTTTTATTATTTCATTATTACATAAGGGTACAATTAAAATTTGATATTGAGTTAATCAAACCCCGTATATGTATATTCTACACTTAGTTTATTTATAACCAATTGATCTACCCGGCTAGTAATAAGAACTCTGTGTTTGATTACGTTATAAGTTTTAAATAAACAAACTCTCTCAAGCAAGTCGCACTAGGGTCTGTAATAAGAACGCGCTTTGTGCCACAAAGCAAACTAGTTATATAAAATTATAACACATCGGGGCACAATGAGGCCCATAGAGATGTGATGATTTCTATGAATTCTTTTGTTGATTTCGACAGCCAGTGCAAAATGCATTTGTTTTGTTTAACATTTGTTAATTGTTTAGCCTTGACAGTTTTCATGACACATTTGTTTAGTTTTAACAGTAGGTAAGATAATAATTACTTACGTAACTTCGATGTTTCCGAAGTGGAACTTTGTTAAAACGGGTAAATTAACGAATTATGTTCGTTGGTACATTTTATTATTCGATCGAATAGTATTTTATCGATTGGTATAATATTATTTGCAAACGGATTTGGTCAACAATATATTGGATGTGTGGTAGTATATTCTAAACATTGTATTAGGTTTTTTTTTTTAGATTCTTGTCATATTCCAACACACAGTTTTAGTTACGAGTTGATGTATTTAGTGACTTAATAAAAGAACTCATTTCATCGATTTATGCAGCCCATCCCTCTGTCTCAGCTGATCGCTGACACAGATTGTATATAGATAGGTAGGTAACGACACACATAAATGTATTTAAATTGAAATTATTCCAAACACGATTAGTGAATTTATCTTAGAGCAGTCACAATTGGTTTGTTATTTTTGTTTTTTTTTTTTGTTGTTGACCAATTTCCGCAATTTAAGCAGGTACTCATAATTTGAGCCATTATTTTACTCACTGCGCTTTTACTCGTCGCCAATGTGGTGTTCAGTTGAATCACTTGGGTTTAGAGAGTAAAACCACCAAATTATCAGTAAGTACACAACAACTCAAAGGGAACGTCTAGTCGGCACCAGGGATAGAGCGGGACTCTGCGGGGCGCTCTTGAGGCGCTACCTTTGAGTTATGGTGTTACATTTAATTGTATATCACAGTAAACACAGATGATGATATAATAATTTTAGTATTGTGATTATGCCATTTCTATGTTTATAACATGCCCTCACGAAAGATCAATGCGGAGATGGTGGGACGAGCTTAACTCATATCCATGGACCCTTTTTTTTTCATTATGGGAAATCATCAAATGACCCCTCCCGCTCTGGATGAATCGGAAGCGAGTGTCAGACTCTTACTGAGTAAAACCCACCCGTGTTCCTTCCTTGGCCCTTTATGTTCCGGGGCAGCGGTACCCCTTTCGGACAATCCCGCTGACACGGCAGGCTTGGGCCCTAATGGGCCCCCTCGTCGTTGCTGACATCTCTTTGAGGCGCGCGTGGAACACGTACGCGCCGTCCGGCACAGGCCTGGTCCTGATCGGACGGTAAGCTACCCATTACTCACCGCCCGCAGGCCCGCGCCTACGCGCGGTGGCCGGGAGTCGTCACGCGGCTCCCGTCGCCCGGAGCGTCTACCGCGGCGGCTGGGACGGGAGGATCTCTCCGCTCTCTCCCTCTCCCATCCATCCACCTCCTTCGCTAGCATGACTGCTTCGCAGAAGGAGTTGACTGCCTTCCATTCCCTCTCGCCCCGAACCATGGCTTGAACCAGGGCCAGGCGCGAGAGCTCGCCGCCGCTGTCGATCGCCTCTACGAGGACACGACGATGCTCCAGCCAAGCAGGGCAGACCGCCACTGTATGCTCCACCGTGTCCTCAGGTTGATCATCGCAGTGGTGACACCCGGGCGTTTCCTCCAACCTGATAATATGCAGGAACCTCTCGAAACATCCGTGTCCGGAGAGGATGTAGGTGATGCATCAGGCGGTAGGTGAGGACGCCGTGACGCTTCCCTAGCCACTCCTCAAAGAGGGATCTTACCGCCGCTATCATGGCGTGCCCATCCATGGTCCCTACGTATACCATCGAAACTACTTAATCAATTTTTTTTTTTACTTAAAATATTTGAAATTATGTTATCTTAAAGGGTATAAAATAAAAAGTAAAAATATCATATCATTTCGTGTTTTTCAAAACATAAAGTATCGAACGCGTCATTTTCGATTGGATGTAATTAAATAATTCCGGCGTAGAGGATTGAATATCTAATTTCTCAGAAACGACTTATTATTTTACATTTTTGCTAGTACGCATGAAAAAAAAGTTAAATTTAATATCACACCAAAAAAATTTTTATCCTATGATACAAGGTATTGAAAATATTCACAGAACAAACTTTAAAACGCTATCCTCAAAAGTAGGTAATAGATAGATAGATAGATAAAACATTTATTCAGTGCACACAAAAGACATAGCACAACACACAACAGCACAAACGATAAAAAAAATCATGAATTAAAAAAGGTAAAAAAAAAACAGGTTAAAATATAAAATAGGAAAAACATTCTAGTCATTTTAGACTTTCGGTAGTTTACGTAGGGACCATCGATATGAGACTGGCCCGCAGAATTGTGATAACGAAGATTAAAGAGTAAGAAACAATAACAGGGGCCAACTTGTATTAAAAAAAAAAAAAGAAACTGTAAAAGAGGTGAAAGACACAATTATAATACTAGAAATAGGGACCAATTAGTTCAACCAGGTTTCAGACTGGCTAAAGTAGACTCATCCTTCATGGGGTACTGTTTAAAATGTAACAATAAAATACCTCCCCACATACTCCAATTGAACGAAACAAAATTTAAAACTTGTATAAAACGCACACTATGCAGCCAAGCATATTATAAGTTGGGGAATTACGTCGCTGACAAAAATGCTTGACTCATTGCTGGTCCTGCTCCATAAGGGCGCATAAACTAATTGATTAGCATTTGAACATATTATTGGAGCTGCTGAAGATTGTAAGACTATTTTTGCATTGTATAAACTCAATCTCCTTGAATTATATAATTGCATAGCACAGGTTTGAGTACTATGTACTATAGAGCTACCATTTACCGGGTAATATGTCTTTTATTGACTTGAATGTGCCCTGGCGGCTGAGAGTATGTCATGCTCACTCAAATGTCTCGCTGGTGGTGGCGTGTGTGTTGGATCATTAAGTTCCCTTGAAAATGGTTGAGCTAAATGGTGCTGATCCATGCGTCATATTCGTGAACGGGCGCCGTCAGTTGGGACTGGTCATTTCTTAGCTGCCCCGGCTTATTTTAATTTTTGAATTGTTTCTATTACGGACGCTTCTAACGTGCACGTCTTTCTACATTGTTCTCACATGTATAACTTCAACATGAATGATATAACCCATATTTTGTAACAATATTTTGTTTAAAAAGAGTGTCCATGGAGTTTCTTGACCGTTTTTCTCCATAGGAACCTACTACGCTCTGAAATGGGCAACTAGCTTCATCTTTCTGACTGACCGACCCCTTGACAATTCAAAAGGGCCTGTAATTGGTTTATTTGAAATAAATGCTTTGAGTTTGAGTTTGAGTTTATTCCGGTCATAATTATGTGAAATTAGATGACTCATTGACTTTCGTGCCAGGTGAGACAAAATTTAGATTTTTTTGATTTTCCGGCTGTTCCTTTGGGTTATTCCTAATTTTCTTTTCCTAACCCAGCCCAGTAACACACAACATGACGCAATAACTTCTACTGAATTATAGGTAGGTATTTTTTATTGTTATTAATTCTTCTTTTACTTGTGATAAGCATGTTGCTTAAATCTTACTTAGTTTTTATTTTTGTTATGCATATTGTTTAACTTCGACTCTTGCACGGTATCTCTGTAAAAGCTAATTCTAGCCATGCCTGGTGACCTGTCACAGGTTTTTCCCAAAAACCTATATCAGACACCAGTCTCTTACAAAGGTGGAATACAGCTTTGTGAAGAGAGAATAAATGATAAATTATTATTATTAGTAAAGAGGCGAAAACAACAAAACATTTTTTTTGGTCGTTCAGTAGGTATCGGTAATAGAACTTATTTCCATTAGTTGTTCAATACTTTTTTATTTTTGGTCCTACTTTAAATCAACAAAATATAGACAACAATCTATTCGTAATAATATCAATGGGCGAGCGCACAGCTGATAGGTGCGTTCCGCTTCACTGACCGCGCCGCCCGCGCCGAGTGTCCATTTTACCAGTTTCAAAATAAACATCTTTCGTTAACGATAACTTCATTTTTTGTACTAAGACATATCAAAATAAGAAATAGGTTTTAATAAAATACGTTTAAGTTTAATTTGTCGAAATTTGCGCATTCATTAAAAACTTTTCCTGTATATATTCAAATCGGTCTAGCCATTCTGAAGTGTTTTCGAGTGCGATTGCGACTAACGCACTGTAATCGATTTTTATATATGATGATACAGAATACAAGAGAAATTAGGGTCACAGCGGGCAGAGAGCCCAATTTGTGTGGTTTTTAAATCCAGCTCTGAACCTCAACTGACAGTTTGGCACGCGCGTTAACATACACCACTGATTTAACTGTTTTACTACCAGTGATGTTATATTATTACGCAAAAGGATTAAAATTCTGCATACAAATTCACTAATCATCAAAATTTGTGAATTTGCAGGCAGAGTTTTAAATCAAAATATATTTATTTCACATAAACTTACATGAGCACTTATGAAACGTCAGAAGCTAGGTGGACGGTTCCAATTGATCGTTTCCTATGGAGAAGAGCTGGCAAGAAAATTGACGATTATTCTTTTAAAAATAATTGGCTGTTACAATATTTTCAAATAACAGTGTTAATAGGTATGGGAGGACAGTGTAAGTAAGCCTTTCAACAAGTAGAAACTGGTCAGCAAATCTACATTCTACTAGGTCTACAACGTTCTGACATTCACAAAATAGAAAATAATATAAAAGATTTAAAAAAATATTTTACTGATCGTTACAAATTGACTTGACCTACTACTACTACTTAAAATTATCTACCTCTACGAACAACTCCAATGTTTACGAGTCTGTACAGCATCCTGGCTGCTTCTGAAGCAGGAGCAGCAAGGACGCTGTAACATAACCCAGTCTCGCACATATTATTAAATACTACTAACCAATCTCGTCTTTCCGGCTCGTTTCGGACACACTTCATGATTATATCGTCAGTGGAAAGGTGAAAATGCTAAAGCGCCAAAATGGTACTTTTGGGAAATGAGATTGAAAGTTTTTTTTTTTTTTTGTTTTTAATTCATATCTTTTTTTTTATTCCGATTTTATTAATCTCATCATCATCATCATCATTTCAGCCGAAAGACGTCCACTGCTGGACATAGGCCTCCCCCAAGCACCGCCACCTCGACCGGTTCTGTGCTTCCCGCATCCAGCGGATTCCTGCGGCTTTCATAAGGTCATCGGTCCACCTTCCTTGTGGGAGGCCTTCCAACGCTACGTCTTTCGGTACGCGGTCGCCTCTCAACGGCCATCTGTTCTGGGCGCAATGTGCCCTGCCCATTGCCACTTAAGTTTGGCAATTCTTCGAGCTATGTCGGTTAACTTGGTTCTCCTGTGGATCTCTTCATTTCTGATTCGATCACGTAGGGAAACTCCAAGCATAGCCCTCTCCATTGCCCTTTGGATGACTTTTAGCCTTCTAATAAGGCCCATTGTGAGCGACCACGTTTCAGTGCCATATGTCATCACTGGCAACACGCACTGGTCAAAAACTTTCGTCTTGAGACACTGCGGTATGTGGGACGAGAAGATATTGCGTAGCTTCCCGAACGCTGCCCAGCCGAGTCGGATCCCACGATTGACCTCTTTCTCGAAGTTGGACCCACCTAACTGGACAGTTTGTCCTAGGTAAACATCAGATATTAATCTAAAAATAATAAATTATTAAAAAATCTGTTGTACTTACATGTAAAAACTATTTATGATATTTATCTCTATTACGCGAAATAGTAGTCGCTTTAGCAAAAGTATTTTGAATAATAAAAAATGCTAGTCAGGAAAAAATTGCTAATCTACCTCAAATGTATGAATCGAATTCTTCGGAAAATGCTTATATATGGCAAAAACCACTCTTCTCTTGGAAACAAAAAATGCTTAAGTAACTCAGACCATGTAAATCTTGTAAAGAAAAATTGCTAACGATTGCGTAAGATAGATTCCGGTATGCCGAGAAGAAGTACTAAAGAAGCGATACACTAAACAGTTTTGCTAAAGTGCCAAACAGTTAAAAACAACAGTTAAAAAAAAAAATATAGGTAGCTAACAGACTGTTCAACAATAAAATTCAAAATTTTTAAATTGCTAATGTAACAATGTCATCCAAATTACAAAAAAGATAAAATGCTTATGTTGCTATTGTGAAGGGAATGTTGAGAGGAAAAACTTAATTGAAGATGTTTATCATATTCAATTGTCAAGCAATCAACAATCAATCAATTAATTTCAATTAAGTTGCATTCGATACAATTTGATGATTTAAACCTTTAAAGCCACGAAAAAAACGCAATAACAAATTTTATAGAGTGTAATAAAAACTGATTTTCTACTCTTTTCAGTGATTTTCACTCGGAATTAAGGGCACCATTGTCATCAGCAACTCCCCATACAATTTTAATCCATATTGAATACGTTAAACAAGTGGGAGGAGCTCGTGGCTAAGTAATAACAGCCGTATGTGTCGATCCATTAAGTTAAGCTACGCTTGCCGGGGTGGTCGGTGGATGGGTCACCATCTTTACATACCGAGACTCCTCCGTGCCTCGGCAAGCTCGTAAAGCCATTGATCTCGGCTGTCGTTCGTAGATCTTTGTCAGTCGTTACGGGTCGTCAGATGCCCGAAAATCTTACCAACGGGAATCATATTACCCAGTTACTATGTTGTGGAGGTCAGATAGACAGTTGTTCCATGTAAAATACTGGTTAGACTGGAATCTGACCCGAACATAGTTGTGAAAGGCTAGGCAGATTGATTGAAGCCGTTAAACATAACACATGGCTCTTAAAACATACAACATCTTCTTATTGTCACAGTAATAACAGCTAGATGTATTCTCAATCGTCAAATATACCACAGTTGCATCTGCGAACATTATTACGAATAGGTCGTAAAATGCATGTTTTATAGCCTAGTACTCGTATACAGTACCTATTAAAGAATGACTATTGACTAGGTATTTACTGTAACTGTTTACAGCAGGGTTATGATTTGAGTACTATCTTCAGTGTTCGCCGGTAATGTTCTAGAAAGAAACTACTACCCTAATACAAATCAACACGGAATAAAGTTATCCTAGGAATAACTTCGGTGTAACCATACATTTTTTGACGTTTATACCTACCATAACTTTATTCCGTGTTTATTTGTAAGGCCCTTCGTATTTTAGAAATAAAAGATAATTATGAATAAAATACTAATAAATAATCAGTCATCACAATCATCTCTTTCCCTGGAATTTGATTTTGCTAAAGTAGGTATATAATATTACAGTTTGTATGTCTATTATAAGTTTATAACCTATTAATGTACTTGTGTATCTATTTTATTTGATATCGTTTTAATATTATTATTATTATCTCCTTTTAAATAGAGCACCTGCCCTCCAGACCGAATATCGGCCATGGCGACCAATCCCAGCAGAGACCTGCCTAAATATTGTTAACGTTTTAAAAGAGTAAGTATGGAGTTTCTTGCCCAGTCTTCTCCATACGTAACTACCTTTTGGAAGGGGCAACTAGAATCAATTAATTACTTTTGTAATTTTTGACGTTCAAAAGTGCTTTTTATGTGCCTGTTTGAAACAAATGATTTGTCTATGAAAAACTCTCCCTTGTAAGGTGTAGTCTAGAGCGAGTTATGTGGATGAAAAGGTATTTTTTTTTTTAAATTAGCCTACACTGTCCCACCGCTGAGCAAAGGCCTCCCTCAAATCCTTCCAGGCATCCTTTTCTAGAGCCACCTTTATTCAGCCTTTGCGGTACGCGTCTAGGTCGTCTTGCCACCTCTTCCTGGGCCGGCGTCGGCAGCGCCGCGCGCCGTCCAGCCTCAGGCACCCACCGCGTGGTGACTGTTGCCCAGCAGTCACTGTGCATGCAGCTGTCGTAACCCACCCAATCCCATTTCTGCTTGGCAGACTTTTTGCTTACGTGTAGGATCCCCGTTTTGGAGCGCAGCGCGGGGTTTCGTTATTCTGTCTGTTCGATTAACACCTAAAATACTGGGCTCCATTGCTCTATGGCAAACCCCAACTTTTGCGACTCGATGAGCGACCAGGTTTGCGCACCGTAGGTCAGGATAACATTATATCGTTAAGTTGTTAGAGTTATTGGGGTAACAATCGAGCGCTATGTAATTATCAGGGTATCAGCTCAGACCAACTAAAAAACCAAGACAGAGCGCTGTCAACACTGAGTTGAGGCCGGTTTCGTAAACATGTGTGCACTTAGTGAGGTGTAGTTTGATTGTAAATGGTTGTAAATGTGTGCGTGTGAGCGTGTACGCATAGCGCGGAGGTGTAGTTTTGGCATACTTCACTGTATTGTTCGCAGCGCTCTGTCTTGATTTTTTATTTGGTCTAAGGGTGTCAGTAGCAGCTCGGAGTCTGGATTTGTGGCCGGTTGATGGTAATAGGCTACATGTCTCTTAAACATAACTGGCGAAATGTTCGTGTACTTTACGTGCACCTCTGCCTAACTATTCGGAGAATATGGGATGGGATTTTATGATATTAATGTAGTGGCCAGCACATCAAGCTACTCGAAACTGTAAAATTTCTCCAAACGATTTTTAACTTTATAATGTTGAGAATTAAATTCAAAATCGAACGAAAAAATTTCACAGTTTGTGTTAACTTGATGTACTGGCCAGCGTACTACCTGCAATGACCATACCAACATCTATAGGGGACCAACTTATACACACACACGTAATAAACTGACAGTCAGAATCAGGTTCAGGATATAAATCTCATTACTAAGAGATGAAACGTAAAACGATTAGGGCGACCGGCACTCAAAACTGCAGATACCGCCGGAAGGGAATTAGTTGATTAATCCGAGGCCGAAGTTTTACCTACGGCTTCCCTGAAATAGGCCAAATTACTAGCTATGTTACGTTAAGTTTATTTAGTTCACGTTAATTTTGTTGGTTTAAAAATGGTTAGCGAGTTATATTGGTTACTAGCCGCTGCCCGCGGCTTCCCCGCGTTTTTACTAAAATATAACTAGCCTAAGTTACTCCTTATAATCTATCTATCTGGCAGTGAAAGTCCCATCAGAATCGGTCCAGCCATTTCGGAGATTAGCCGGAACAAACAGTCAGAGGTACAGACAGACGTACAGACAAATTTTAAAAATAGCTTTTTTGTTGTTTTCCTTTATGATCATGCTGACTAGAAATCAAAACGTCTGTGCCAAGTATTGCCTAAACCTTATATTGACTAGGAATCACAATGCCTACCTTGCAATATATCTATACAGTATTTGAACTAAACCTTATTCTGACTATGAACCAAAATGCCTACCTTGCGATATGTTTATTATTTTAGGAGATGAAAGGGAGTACCGTTTCTTGCACTCGCCGGCCGCTACCGCGGCACGCTCGCTACGCTCGCTCGGCTCATGCGTTGTGTGGTCACAGTTCTAACCTAACCTAATATTTTTATACTTTGACATTCATCATAAATTTTCATTTGTCTTTTCACTTTTTCTATGTAAAATCTTTATGTTTTTCTGAAATAATTCTTTCACTAATCCTTGGGTGGAACTTTCGGAAATTGTTCATATTTTTTTAGTGGCAGAGATTGTCCTTGAATTTATTTATTTTTTAATGACAAATCCGATCGAGACTTCTAACCAGCTCGGAGTCTAGTCATATACTCTAAGTAGATATCGATGCTATTGGTTCATGTTGCGATTTTATTGTAGGTTCCTATAAAGTAGAAGTTTTAATTGCCTACATCACAGTTTCTCTAATTTCTATACTTAAAAGTGTTCTACAAAAACATTATCTCTCATTGTGTCTACAGCTATGTTTTTAAAAAACCTCACAGAAGAAACCAGGGGTATCGTTGGATAGGGCGTTCAAAAATATTGCTGGTTTATGAAAACCATTTTTTATACAGGGATCCGTTTGCGAAATATTAAGCTTTAAAGTTCTAATTTTCGTTAGTCAAGTGTCCGAAGCTAAATGGTTGTAGGTATTTGGATATGTGGAAAAATTCACAGCAGTAGTATGTATAACGAAGTTAAAAGAAAAACTATCACAGCTAAGTAGGCTTTACAAGTTACCGAGTAATACTTGCCCAACTTACATTTGTACAATGTTAAGTTTGTTCTTGGGATTAGTTCATTCCAACTACGGAACCCTTCATTGTGGTCCGACACGCACTTGGCCGGTTTTTTTAATCTTATTCCGAGACTTTTAGCCCTAAGTAGGTTCGTGTATAGTAGGTACACGTGAAGAGCGGAAAATGTTTATAGTTAATGGCATGAAGAGAATGAAATTATGAAAACTAAAAGCGAGTAGATCAATGTTGAAGCTACATTAGCGTGCGAATATTCGCGTCGCGCTGGCACAATAAAAACATCGTGTACGGGTATACGCGATATTCTTGTCTTCATTTAAGCAAAACGTGTTCGCCTGTTGAGTGGCCGACGTAGGTCCAAATATGGACTACAACTGAAGTGGCGATGTGTAGCCACGCAAGCGAATATTGACGCGACAAAACCCTTTGATGCGCGCCAGTTTACCGACAGTGCCGCGATAACCATTCGTCATTGCCCGAATACTACGCGATGCGACGAACTGCTCGGCCACACTTGTCACGATAACGCGGGTAACCACTGAAAATCAGCGCTGTGGTGTGGGTCCCTCATAGCACAGCATCATGCTGATAGTAGAGACATAGTGTCCCAGCCGAAATCACACCATGGGATTCGACAAGTAATTTGGAGTCAAATAGACAACCCGCATTGGCGTCAACATTGACATCACTAACAGTAACTGGACATTCAGATATTCCTTCTTGTCACAGTTATGACGTGCAGCTGCCGACTATTTTGTTTTGTGCTCGTTGGAATGTAGATCTATTTTGTTTTTTATTTTATTTTTCTGTATACCACCTACTCAAGTTAATTATCTTTTTGTATGCACGTGTTTCTGTTACAAATAAACCTATTTTTCTTTCTTTCTTTTTAATATTCGCCGTATCCCTCTAATGTAGCCCCAGCATCACTAAAGCATAATTTCTGGATTCTGGGAATGTATCTCATTGCGCAAGTAAATTTAATAGAAGATAGCATTTGTGATTCGTAGAAAAGAATCTCGATGTGATGTTAAAATGGGAAATAACTATGGCTACTGTAACATCAAAGAGTATTTCGTCTACCTACTCTACAATGTATGATTGAAATAACCTCTAATTGTACTCATCGTTGTGACTAACATAACTTTTATTTTGGGACCAACACTGAACTCGCAAGAATAAATTACTGTTTTATATATTTTGTCGAATTAGGCGAACATAAATTAATGAACTGAAAAAAAAAAGTTGTTGCCACAAACAAGTTTTTGTTTAGATTGACTAAGTACCTTGTTTGCATCTGAGCCTATCAAGCACAATGATCACAGCTACTACTTTTATTTGATTGAGATTTGAAACGGGATCTTGATTGGAGTTATCACAAAACCTATTTACAGCAATCAAGTCAAAACATAGTTGGTCCAATCAAGATTATTAGATTAAAGTTTCAATGATATTTATTGAAGTAATCAAAATGCTTGATTGACACAACTAACTTACTTTTTACAGTTAACATTTTTTAACTTGTTTCTTTTTTAACTCTTCTACAATGATGTTAAGGGTAATCGAGAAACTTGTTTGAGCGTTCAATCGTTTGAACTAGCTATTGCTGCAATCATGTCGTCAGATGATCAATTTAACTAAGATTTTGATTAATGTAAACAAGATATCGTCAATCAAGCTAAAAAGTCACTTGATTGGAGTGCATTTTTTCAGTGTGGAGAACTTGGTTTTTTTAAAGAGATTTTCAATTGTTTAATTACAACTTGTATTAATGGAATAGAAAACAGCTATTTGATAAAGACATGAAACAACAGCATACATTTGGCCAGATTAAAAAAAAAAAAAAAAGTACCGACGAAACATTTCAACGCAGGGGTCCAGAATTATGGACTCAATCCATGGTAATAGGCTTCGTATATATCGCGTTATGTGTGCGTGTGTACTGTGACCACTTTCTCCCGCAATCAGTGTAACTAATCTAATAAATAAACAATGTTTTATACATAATAGTAAAAATTCTGTGTATGTATTATGATTATAAGTACCACAATATGCTAATTGGAGTTTTTGGTGGTGTGCGTTTCTTTTGACAATGAAGACAGGAGGCAGGCAGGGCTTCTTCAATAAGGCTCATGTATGTACTTTACTATTAAATATATTCTTCCGTTTTACAATAAAGTTTCCATACACACGATCCTGCGGTATATAACACACTGGTGGGGGCGGACCGACCTTTCTCGAAGCTGTTGCAAGCGAGTCGTCCTCTCATTTCGACCAACAGATGCCGCTACTAATCATTTATGGGTCGTAGTTGTTCCGAAAGTCGATAGATGGCGCTGCTTGACGCAACAGCGTTAATTCCGGGACATGTTGTAAAGGAAAACAAACGAGATATTCAAAACTCTGTGAGAAAAGTTTTGTGTAAGTATTCGTCAAGTAAAGAGCTTTTCCAGGATGTTCAGCTCAAAGAATAACAAGCGAGAAATTCACAGGCTGTTTGGTTAAACGAGGGACTTACTTCAAAGGAGTTAAGTATATACATAAAAATAAACAACTTTCACTATAGGACCAACCATAAAATCGCGAACAAAAAAATCACCTGCTCCATACTCGCATAACTCGACAAAATGTAGCGAACAGCAGATTTTTTTTTTCTTGTATATTTAAGACCTATCCTATGGGATGGGTTGGATAACTATGGGACAAAGCCCTTCGTACATGGCACGGTTTCTTTACGAAATGAAACTTCGCCATAGAAAATACCTACGTGTCTGTCAACAAGCTACCATAGTGATTGTGAGACGACCATAGATTTCTATGCATAAAACACTGACGACCGTGCCTACACCGGCTAATGGGATCCTGCCGTTTTGCCTAAAAGATTTTGCCAAAATTTCACTATCCAAACAAATTTTAGCAACCTTTTTTATACCAATACAATGTTTGGAATGATTTTAGTACGCACATTTTCATTTGGTCAAATTTTTACTTGGCAGAATATTAACAAGGATAATGTCATTTAGGCATTGGGTCTTTAATCAAATGATTTATTACAGCAAACAATCTTTAGACAGTAAACGTTTGGTCAAATTATTTGTTATGAAGTCAAACTTATGGAACTAGTTAGAGTAGGTTAATTATTTTAAAAAAAATTGTTAGGTTAGGTTAAAACTGTCTAGAATTTGTCCCAAGTGGAAAAAACACCATTGTAATAAAACGTTTTGGCAAATATTTTGCGTAAAATGAGTTATTCCAACTGAAATATTTGACTAAATAAAAATTTATAAAAGTATTAATTGGTAAACAATATTGTTTAAACGTTCACTTGCCAAACATTAAGTTTGCGTTACAATTATTTGTGAAGAGATTTTTTGCTAAGTAATAATTTGGCAAATTAAATTATACGCATTTTTTTTTTTGGAAAGTGATAATTTGGCAATTTCTTTTCGATGAAACAAGAGACCCACGGCTAATAAATCGTAGTTTTTCACGCGAGAAAAACGTGTGTGTACAAAATGCCAAATTTTTTCCATGAGTACTTAACTCCCTTAAATTATATGTCTCCTTTAACCTAACAACCTGTTTATGTTATAAACAAAATATGAATAAGTAGAAAAGCCCCTCAAAGAGCCAAATTTCCACACACTTCCTTACTTCATTGATTACATAAATTCTCCCCGCATTTATATTTGTCTCATAATTAAATTGGTGGAAAGTTAGAAGATAATTTAACTTTCTCCGACGCAAGGAGCGACGAGAATGTTCGTCACGGTGATCCTGGCTAACCCTGCTCGAGCTGACAACCAAGTATTTTTGATAAAAACCTAATCTCATTGGTTTTATTAGTTTTTATATGAGCAATGTTTCTGTGGTTTCTTTTTCTAATTTCTTTTTATGTGTGTTGATATTATATCTTCGAATAAGGAATCACGTCTAACAACGATAAAAAAAAAACTTAGCTTCGTGATCCGCTTTGAACAAAGGCAGTTTATCGCAATGCCATGTCAAGAAAGACTCGTCTCGTCGTCGGCTATGAATAACGTCTAATTACTAACTAATCATTGATTGTAAGGGAAGGAACTTTCATTTAGCTAATGACTGGCAAAAGTACCAAAGATAATGATTGCTATTTTCGCTAGCCAGAAGACAGAGTGTAAACAGAATCCTTAATAATATTTCCATAGTATTTCTCTCAAATGACAAAACCATTTTCAAAGCAGATGAGTTGAATAAAAACAGCAGATACGTACAGTCAAGCGTACGTCAGTGGTAACAAAACCTGCTTTTACTGCTACGACATAAACGTACTGTCAATGTCAAATAGTTCCTTGGACGTTCGTTTGACGGTACTATCGACAACTAGGCTGTGCATTCAGGCACGCAAGCTAATTCGAAGGATGCAGTCGGACTTTATTAGCCAATCCGACTCACGAACAGTACGTGACGGAATATTGGACCGGCTTTATAAGTCAGGCTGCATAATGGGATGTTTCAGGTTGGTTCATGGTTTTTAATATTTGTCGGTAACATTGTGAATCGTATGTCGATTTGTAATGAGGAACATACGAGTATTACTTTCAACTAGGTTTGAATATAACGCTAAGCGCATTATCCAAAAGCTACCCAAAATTTTGCACTATCCTTTTAAATAATGCTCAGACATTCAGCTTATTAAGCTTTATCCTTATCAGCTAAAACGCAGTCCTAACCACGAGTGAAAACGATTTATTTTATAGTTAAATTACAAAACACGAAATCGCAATAAGTTCTACGAGTATACCCAGGTAGCATTTTTACGTCATTATGTCGTCCGTTTACTGCACTGCTCGACGTACGAGACGTCATGTTTTGACGTCGGAGGGTCCCATCAGATTACGTCAATTTGTCACAGCCTCAAGACATGACGCTAAATCGGCGTCACCAGGACGTTCCGTTGAGTACCAGACGTTAAAATGACGTAAGTGTGCCGTACATAATCGACGAATAAACTACGGACCCTAAAATGACGTAATTTTTTTGCCGCAGACGTTATTTTGCTACCTGGGCAGAAGGTAGTAACATACCTTCTCATTGAAAAGTCACGCATAGCAAACAACAGAAACAAAGGAAAACTATATGTTAATGTTATCCTACATCATCCCCCTGCTGGGCAAAGGCCTCGCCCCATGACTTTCAGCTCTTTCGATCCAGGGTTAATGTGGACCACTGGTCGTTTGTTTTGTCCAGCTCGTCCCGCCATATTCTACGGGGTCTACCGCGACGCCTTCTAGCTGTCTCAGGGTTCCACATAGTGATTATTTTGGCCCACAGCTCATTGGGCATGCATAACACGTGGCCAGCCCAGTTCCACTTTAACTTTGCGGCTTTTTGAGCAACGTCAGTAATCTGTAGTTTGGAGCGCAGTGTTGTGTTGCGAATATATATATGTTGTAAATTTGACGAATAGAATACTGTGCTCCATCGCACGTTGGCATAGGAATAAACAAAAATGAATCAACAAAAAGCTAGCCATCAGAAGATAAAACTCCAGTCTCTTTAAAATCAATACGACCGCCTAACGAAACCCCAGCTGTTCGTGATGCAACAGAATACCGAAGATATAAGAAAGTCGAGATAGCCACTAAGTATCCACCAATGAGCGGCGACTACCTGTTGACGGCAGATAATGATACTTATAACAATGTTGGCGGACGTCCAGACGTGAGATAAGAGTCGAGATGGTTTGTATCCGAGGCTTGTCTAAATGTTGCTGCTGGATTGGACTGAGATCCCCTTCATTCATAGAGTGGTAGATTTGACGTGGGACAACTAAGTTAGTGTTGAAATGCAGAAATGCAGAATCCAGAAAATAAAATTGGGATTCGTCCATAATGATTTATATGAGGTTTATATAAGTTAAATGAACATTTATGGGGTAAATGAGAGAGGATAGTGTAAGAAAGAATGGCAATAATGATACTCCTAAAACATAATTATTATTCTCACTGTATTGTATCCTATTGTTAATCTGTGAACAGCGTTGTGGGCTGCAATATTGTCTCTAAGTTTTGTGTATTTTCTTGTTTCTATGTTTATATTGTAGCTGTTTGTTGTTCTCTTGAATAAAAATAAAAAATAAAAATAATAAATATTTCTACAGCATGGGTTGGATTGCTCAAGTTTGAATAAAGTGTTATGGGAATAAATTAGTGAAAAAGGGAAATATAATGAATAGGAAAATAAAGGATAACGATGAATATATTTTATACCAGATTAACTAAGGTGCTTTGAGACCTAGCCAGGAGTTATACTGGCTTAGTAAGCCACCATCGGTACCAACTTAGCCTGAAATGAAAAGTAGCGTTGCAAATCAGGTTAATGATAATATAATTAATTAGATAGAATAATAATAATATATTCACCCCCTGCCATTTTATCCGTGTATAATAAAACATTGATCAGGCAGGGGCCATAGTCCTTCCATAGTTTTAGGTAACCAGTCCATTTTAACCAACCAAACCCATAGTCCAATATCTTTGGTTCCATATCCTGCAATAGTCCTACACCAATCGGGGGTTGTCCTTGGGTGCACTTGCATAGTGCGTACAGGGATAATCGTCGGTTGGTGCCTCATTTAATTAAAAAGCGTCTAACGGGCCTCTGCGAGTTGGTTTCGGCCCCTCGTACGCCTTCCAAAGGTCCGGGACCCCAGGGTCCCGAGATATGTAAATATATAAAAATTATAATAATATAATTAATTTATGGTAGATGCTTGAATGGCGATATGGGAGGATTCCACCTCTTATTAGATATATAGGGATGATTGTAATATGATTATTTTCTTTTATAATTTTATTCTAGATTTTGTTCGCCGACTTGTGAACCCAAAAAGATTTCACTATAGTTCATACCCTTTCTATTCATCGTCTTCAGTTTTTATTGAAGCAGTTATTCCATACTGTACTAGAATACCTTTTGTGTACTTATTTATAGGTTAAGTGATGCTCGTATGTGTTCCCATTCTCTCCTAACCGCATTGTTTTCTGTTCTTCCAAGAGTAGTTTTTTTTTTTTTTTTTCTTTTAGACCTGAGTTTATTTTCAGTTTGTAAGTACTTCAGTCATATTGTGAAGCTATTGTTATTTGGTAGATATGTAAAGCTATATACAGGGTGTAAGGGACAGCCCTCCGCAAACTAACAGGGTGCATTCAGCTCTTGATTTTCATTCATATTCCACCGGAAATTTTCTAAGGATTTTTTTTTAAATATTTTATTGAGTTACTATTCATTTATTTCAATGTAAAATAACATTATCTGTGTGCAGCACTCCATTTATGTAAATAAAACAGCTGAAATAAAAAAACCAGCAATGGATATTGAAATACTCTAACGAACGACGCGCGAAATCAGCTGTTTACTTTCTGCCTAGCTACAGAGTCCATCGAACTCACTCGCTGCGCTGTCGTTCGCTACCTGCGTTTTGCCACGGTAACGATACATTGGGTGTGAGGTAATAAAACAAATCAGGTTTATTGGATTCCCATAACGTTCCTGAAATAATTTCATAAACCAGTCATCTTAATAAGATATACTCAATTCACCCCATCAGTCTGCGGAGGGCTGTCCTTTACACCCTGTGTAGTCTCTATTTTATTCTTTTAAAACATTCACTTGGTTAAGTCCATAAAAAAATCCCAAAAGGTACTCATTGTATTTAATTAACTATGCTTCACCTAAGACGAATTAACACTAGCACGGCCTTCTCAACAAAACTATATCAACCTACATATAGACGTTTAGATGATTTACTTCCCTGCTTAAGCTGCTTGAACTAAAAGCGCCTCACCACAATAGTTCGACGAAGTTTGGATTTCTACCCACAGCTTGGAAAGGAGAATTTCAATCTAAGACGTTGTTGCCTTTTACTTATTTAACACATCTCTGAATTTTAAGTTTAAGACGTCTTTAATAAATAAGAGACAGCTGTGTCTGTCTTAAATCGTTTTGGTGTGACAGAGATGAACGAATTTCATTTTTTTCGAGAATACTGGAGAGATATCACATCATATCATAACTATATGTATATACAAATTATATGAATTGGATTCAGGCAAAATTAAACATTTCTAAACCGTCATACGAAATATTTCGACTCAACAAAATCAACGCAGTGCCAATGATTCCAGTTATTATTATTGATGCTTATAACGAGTTATCTAAAATACCTAAACCTTTTTCGAAAATGGTAGACAAAAGGACACCCATTATCGTGCATGTACCTGGACTTCAACGAAAATTGCCGTAACTGCAGCAAGTTAGGTACGGGCGAGAATGCATATTACTTACTAGTTTAAATCATAAAAGGTTAATAAAATATTGCGATACTCTACTACCTCGATTATAAAGTGATTGCTCGTGCAAACACATTTCGTCACGCTAACGAGGTTCTAAGACTAAATACCTTAATACCTTCCACATGATTCCAGTATGACGATATAAGTAAACTTGGATCACGAAGACAATGCTAAAGTCGATCGTCAACTGCTCCGTAGGACGAGCATGGAGAAGTTGTACGAGTACCACGTTACGTAGATGCGCGGGTCGTTTGTTTGCCGGCCATGCATTCTTGTGTAGCTTGGCCATCCATAATTCCTACTAATATTATTAAGATTTCGATGAAACTTCACAGTAATATAAATATTACTGTGAAGTTTCATCGAAATCTGCTCCGTAGTTTTTGCGTCAAGGAGTAACAAACATCCATCCATCCATCCTCACAAACTTTCGCGTTTATAATATTAGTAGGAAGTATAGATGGCCAAGCTACACAAGAATGCGTGGCTGGCAAACAAATGACCCGCGCAGCTAACGTGATACAACTTCTCCGTTATTATAAATGTGAAAGAAACTCTGTCTGTCTGTCTGTCTGTATGTTACGTTTTCATACCTAAACCGCTGAACTGATCGTCATGAAATTTAGCAGAGATACAGCCTGGGATATGGAAAAGAACATAGGCTACTTTTTATGCGATAACCAACATCCACGCGAGCGGAGCCGCGGGCAAAAGCTAGGTATAAATAAATTTATTTATCACAAACACTGCTATCATTACAGGAACGCCGACGGTGGCAAGAGCTCGTCAGATGTCATTAATGTTTGCGTGCCACGCTAAGCGACCCGCATTTCGGCTGCAGGACAGGCCTTGGTGTCCGCGGCTGTTGACAACTTCGTCACAGTGACAGCGATGGGGAGAACAACAATATGATTTTTTAATAAAAAAATCGTGAATCAAATGAGCTAACAGTCGGCGTCTGAGCACTGGAGTCACTGAGCTAATAGAAGAGCTAGAGAGCTAGAAGAGTGATATATAGCTCTTTAGAGTGAAAAATTGTTAATATAAATATAAATAAGGTTGGTAGATGGTTCTGAGTACTGACAACATTACGACAAGCCTTTGGTTTTCTGGCGTCATCACGAACGGGTGCAAAGAACTTTTGACGCCGATAATTTAGAGAAAAATAAATCTAAAACTAACATTATTATAATGCGGAGGATCCCGTAACGGAGCCAGCGTATTGTCCTTTAATTTTCTAATTACCTGATGGCTATGCTGTGAGTATTAAAACATAAATTATTCTAATGCGCCACGCCATTTCTTTATTCGCCACGTGAGTGAGATTTTTCCATGTCATGTTTTTGTTTTGTTGATCAGGGCTCCAATATATATAACCGATAAATGACGTAAGTCAAATAAATATATAAAAAGAAAACCTGCGGTCCTACGATGGGAGATTGATGACCAGTAAGCGCTAATCACTTTTATTATTTTCAGTGAGCTATTTATCCCATGTCTACTACCAACCCGCACTGGGGCCGCGTGTTAAATTACAGCCCACTCCCTCTCTATGAGAAGACAAAACTGGGGCCTGTGCCCCAGCAGTGGGAACTAACTGCTTATGCTAATGAGAAGACGACGTACCTAGAGTAAAATTACTATACCACAATAAGTATGCAAAGGTTCAATATTTACGGTCAAAATGAAAACAAGGTTCACTTTAGTCTTCAGCTGCCTCGTGTTTAATTTGAATACGCTCTATTAACAGATTTTCGGGTTAACACAGTGTTAGCAAACATTACAGTAATTGTCGGACAGCTGTTTCAATTTCGATGTTTGAACTGACCTGTTCAGTTTAGATTTGGGTATCGGTAAACATGGGTAAGTGTTTATTGGTCTAGAATACCTAATGTGGAGCGAATTAGTATATGGACATCTTAGGTGATATCTTAAACAAAAATATGCCTAGCTCTTGAAATCCCAAAGTACATATCAATAGGTAGGTATCTTATATCTAATTAAGAAACATTTTAAGGGGGAAGCACTAAGGTAGTCCGCGAAATAGGTAGAAATATGTGGCCGCTTTTCTTTCGATCGAATTTTGTTGCTTCGTGTCTCAATATGAAACTTTATAAAAGGTATTAGAAAATTCTAGACACACTTACCGAGCCAGTTGATTGAGCCGTTTTTCATAATTATAAATTATTATTATTATTAGGTTATTTTTTAATTATTATTGTTTTTTATTATTATTATATCTCGTGACTGATCACAAGATATTTTTTTAAAGGGGTGGCGCTATTGGACCCGAGACAGCGCTCTTAAGGCGGTATGACCCAATAGGGACCGCGCTTACAAATATTTTGAATCCGTGGGAAGGGAAACAAAAAAAGCAGTGTTATAAAATTTAAGGATCTGGCGGACATGCAATCACTTTTAAAAACATGATTAGATTAACTTTGTTAGATAGAAATAAAAAAACAAAGTTAGGCCTTTTCGTAATGTTTAATCAATCTAATAGCTAAACATTTTTTTCTTATTTTTTGTATACATGAAAAGGTAAGATTGTTTAGCAGAATGCACTGGGTTTGTCTTAATAAAATAAAATGATTCAAATAATTACTATGTTTAAATACTCACCAAATGCGCGAGGCAAGCACTCGCGACTACGCGAGCCTACTTAAGTCGGCTCCAGCGCCGGATCATAACGCCTTAACATTAGTATCTGACATTCTCCTCAGAATTCTAAATACCTGTCTAGCTGCGTGTTACAGTAATACAGACGCTACGTGTGTTTGATGTAGATAATCTTGATATTACGTGACGCGTTCGTTTTGCGAATGTCATGAATAATAGAATATTACATTCTGAAAGGCTGACTATGACACCTAACATCTCTAACAGAGCTTATTGAAAACAAAAAACGATTACGTGCAAGATTTACTCGCTAAGAGCTGTTTCGAAAGACAACAACTGACAAACCCATCCTATTCGAGTTTCCTTTTAGTTTTCTGGATAACGAAATTAATTTTATACGTCATATAAAAAAAAATGCTAGATGGAGTCGACATTTCCTGACTGACTACCCCTGAGAAGAAATGGTAAAACAAACTCAGAGGCAAAGTCTCTTATAAAGTCCAGACATAATCTTGGTCAGATCATGTGAGGACCATGTAGATCCGTATCTGAAATAGTCTTTTGAGGAAAGAACCACACAAATTTGAGTGGACCTGTCCAGTCAGTGCAAGCATTTGTCAGTAATCGTGTAGCTCAATTCAGGACTTAAGGTCTTTACTGAAACATATACTTTCCTTACAATTTTCAAAAACTTTATTTTTGGAAATCCAGGCATGATATACGATGACAAAAAAACCTGAACCTCCATCTAAAAGTTGGAGGGTAAACCTGGAATCCAGAAATAGCCTAACAACCAGTCTCTCCCACATAAATTGTGTTTTTATTTATCCGATGTTTTGACACTACCCAAAATTGTTGTATTTTGGGGAAGGTAATATACAGGTTCCCTTTTGTAAGTATTTCCGATCAGGGCAGATTCTTAAAAAAAAACCTTTTGCTTAACTGGCTGAGCTTCTAAGCCTCTAGCATCATGTATCTAGTACGGATATCAACTTGCAACATCATCCCAAGCCCCTTCATTATCGCAGTCTCTAGAGGAACACTCAACTAAATCCTAGCTGTATAAGAAACACTAGCTTTCGCTCGGGAGTTCATCCTCCTATTTAGTGGGGAACTGTTTTTCATCGAATTTATTTACCAAATAATCTTTCCTTCGTAGCTGAAGAGCTTTTAATTTTCATGGTATGGACATGTGATCTTGGAGAGAGGATTATGATAAAGGGTGAAAGTAAGAATGAGCGAAAATTGATCACCAGTTTTGGAAAGTATTTTTTTTTTCTCTCTATTTTCATCTGCAATCAGTGCATTCAATTTTAGCAGATGTTTGGCTTGCTTCTCTCATTTAGAGCGTGTCCTACAGCGAGAACATCTATCTTAATTCTCTACCCTATAGGATGTCTTTTCTTTTGAGGCGTTTAGCATAGCTGAGAATTGTGAGCAGTCGTGCAAGGGTATTAGCGTGGGCTTCTAGCCGTTCCTTGTATCTAGTCTTGACGTTGGAAATTTCTTCTCTCACTCTGAGCTTTTCCAGGTGTTCGTGGATCTCAGCACTAGTGACATACCAGGGGACATTACTGATTGTTCGGAGGATTATGTTCTGCATTCTTTAGATTCGTATGATGGAGGAGTTACGAGCACTACCCCACAGCTGAAGGCCAAGTTTTAGAAAGATATAAAAGAGCAAGTAAAGTGCCGTCAAGAGACCCAAATAAGCCCTGCAGCAAAGTATGCAATGAGGCTGACAGAAGTGCGTAGGACGAGCTGAAGCATCGTCACACAAAAAAACAGCTGAATACCCAAAATTTCATGAATAAACATTCTATATACACATCTAAATATAACATAACAGTACAAAAAATCATATGACTCCAACAATTGTGTAAACATTATTCATGTAATGCAAATTCGGTACATTGCCCCGTAAAATCTGAATTAACATGAGCTCTTTACGCATAGTGACTTCATTGCGTCCAAGGTCTTTCGGGCTGGTTATCGCTAGGGTCATAGTCTTAATCCAAGTTTGTTCTAAAACATCACATGACTTGGATCAAGTGGTTATACCTCGTGATTATGACGATTTGTTTACAAGATTTGCGGTAATCACGCATTCAGGTACAGTGGACCTCGTGGTTACATTACCACTTTTTGTTGGAGTATAGTGTAAGCAATTACAAAATAAATCAAGATATTTCAATGTGAATTTAAGATTTATTAGTACACAACTTCACTAGTAACGGTAATTTGTTTTGATAAAAAATGATACTGTGTTTAAATATGATGTATTATTAAATACGTAGAAATTAACTAGAATCGCAATACAAAACATTATGATTAATATAATAAATAGTTACCATTTTATTTATGTATTTTTTTTTTTCTTCTCAGGGGTAGTCAGATAGGAAATGTCGACTTCACTTCACATTTTTTATATGACGTGTAAAAGGGATTCCGATATCCTATTTAGAAACGATTTCATTTCATTTACTTCTTTAAGCGCGTTGAGCACTTATTGGGTGAATAAAAATCATGGAACTCGCGTCATCGTCACCGAACGCTTTCCATGAGCTATCTGTATATGTATTATATACTTCGTATATATGCGTACTTTTTGGGTGAACAAAAATCATGGAACTCGCGTCATCGTCACAATCGTCGTCAAATTTTAACTTGACGGGCTACCTTAGCGCTTCCCCCGTAAGGTGGTAAATCAATTACGAGGTTGACTATACGTTATACGTGTTTAATCGCCAAATTAAAACTGGTAGCAAAGGAAAGAAATAAATCCTTTAAAAGGTTATCAAGTAATAATATATTATGCTTGTTTTTAAAGGAAAAGGTAAATAGGCAAAGGCCAACTGATAGACAGTCTAATTGCAGTTTATTGCATTAATATAAGCCTACCAGTCAAGTTAGATAAAGTATGCTATATGCAAATATATCCAAGATACGAATGCTTGCAAACATACTGGTCCTGTTCCATAGAACAGTTTAGGGTCTATACAAAATCAAACTGGTTGCTAATTATTATTTAATTGTATAATTTATAATTTTAATGATATTACTTATACATTAACTCACACACTGACTTAATATAATTATGTTAAATTTTTAGGAAAATCATATACAATGTTTGTAAATATGTGAGCACCATGCACCAAGCACAAAATTTTGACAATGGTGCCGATTCCCTTGTTCACAAATTAAATTAAATTTAAGTTCAGTGCATCTTTTTCTTTCTATTTCATTATGAAAAGGACAGAAGATAAATTTTAGTTTAGTCCTGTCAAATTAATCAGCGCCTGTCACTACTCCATACAAGTTTAGACGTGATTAAAAACTTGTCGACTAAAATTACGTCAATTTACGTCAAGCGCTGATTAATTTGACAGGACTAAACTAAAATTTATCTTCTGTCCTTTTCTTAATGAAATAGAAAGAAAAGGATGCACTGAACTTAAATTTAATTTAGTTTGTGAACAAGGGAATTGGCACCATTATGTATTTTAGAGACATTTTTTATAGTAGCTAAATAAATTGTTTTACTTAAATAATTCTAATTTCAATTCATGACATAATTCTATACTGTTGATACTATAATATAATATTAGACAAATTCTGACTGAAGCATTTGTTTTGACATTGATATTGTTTTTATTATTTTTTTTTATTTATTTATTAAAACTTTATGCACAAGTAAAAAAACTGTACAAAGGCGGACTTAATGCCTTGGGCATTTTCTACCAGTCTACCTTTATTATGCCTAATTTCTTTTTTTTTACGTACTGTTGACTTTTTTTTTTGTTTTGTTTGCTGTATTCACTTTAAAATAATGATATTGACCCCAGATTGAACCCAGAACCTTACGTTTTATTATTTAATATTTGTTATTTTAGGATTCCGTAACCAAATGACAGAAAACGGAACCCTATGGATTCGTCATGTCTGTCTGTCCGTCTGTATGTCACAGCCACTTTTTTTCGAAACTATAAGAACTATACTGTTGAAACTAGGTAAGTAGATGTATTCTGTGAACCGCATTAAGATTTCCACACAAAACAAGAAAAAAAAAACAATATTTTGGGGGTTCCCCATACTTAGAACAGAAACTCAATTTAGTTTTTCATCAATCCCACACGTGTTCGGGTATCTATGGATAGGTCGTCAAAAATGTTATTGAGGTTTCTAATATAATTTTTTTCTAAACTGAATAGTTTACGCGAGAGACACTTCCAAAGTGGTAAAATGTGTGACACCCCCCCCCCCCTGTAACTTCTATAATAAGAGAATGGTAAAACTAAAAAAATATATATGATGTACATTACCATGTAAACTTCCACCGCAAAATTGGTTTGAACGAGATCTAGTAAGTAGTTTTTTTTTTTTAATACGTCATAAATCGTAAACCGCAATTTACCTTTCATTCAATCAACTGAAAAAAAAAAAAAAACATTAACATAAACCTTATGCTGTTTAGCTATCACAAGCCTATATGGGCTCGCATATAGTTAGATCTAAATCCCATCATTAGGTACCTAATTATAATGTTTACTTATCAATAACTTAATTTAAAAAAAAAACGAACGAACGAACTACATGAACTTTTATATTATGTTATTTGCTGCTACGGAACCCTTCATGGGCGAGTCCGACTCGCACTTGGCGGGTTTTTTTTTTTTTCCGCAACGTGGTAGCTCTTGGCATTCATATCACCTGATAGTGAGTGATGATAAGGCCGAAGGTGGAAGCAAGATTCACCCGGAATCCTCAAACACAGAGGAACGCTCGGCAGTTAGACTTGCAACTACTACGTCACCAACGAGGTTGTATATTATGCGACTTAATTAACACAATCTAGATCATTTTTGCGGTCAACCAAGGTGTGAATAGGTTTAAACAAATGCATCTTGTTACAATAGAAGCCGGCCCCGACATGGTTAGAAATAGGCTGTTATAAAGTATTAGCTTATACACAGCTGAGTAGTTCCCCCTTAAAAATAGGCCAAGGTCTGTCCTTCTCCCGTGTCGTTATCTGCAACTTGTGTGGCTTCTAGTGTATAAAGATGGGGTTAAATAAGGACAAACCAGAGGAAACGCCCAAATATTAATTGATTGTTTTAGCAGCTGTATACAAATTAAGGTGTCCCCATAATTCGCAGACAGAAATTTCTTAGAATTTCGTTTCCCAGAAAATGTTTCATATAATATTTGGTCCTTGTATTTTTAGTTCGAATATTATTGTTTCAAAGACTATTTACTTGAATGAAAAATATTTCACAGAAACACAATTCAATGAATTTTTAATTTTTTTGTTTAACAAACTTATCACACAGTAGAATTATTTTTTAACGAATATTGTTTGTTCGGTATAATTATGTTAGTGACAGAAACGGATCGCTGCAAAACCGACTCCACGTAGTCTTGTCTGCCCTACCCCTAGAGTGTAATTTAAATCTGCGTAGGCGCGGAGGGGTGAGGCGGCCCGCGAGCTGAGGAACAGGTGGTTTTAACGCTCGCCGCTGCTCGCGGCTGAGGCTGGCCGGCTCTGCCGGCCAGCAAGCCGAAGCTGCGGTGGTGAGCGTGAATACCATCTGCGACGATAAGCTCGCGTGGGACCGCCGGAGCCCCGCAGCGCCGGAGCAGTGACAGAAACCATGCGTGTTGCATGCTCGATTGAATGCTTGCTTGCATGCTACATGCTTGCTTGCACGCTGCATATATGCTTGCTTGCATGCTGCAAAATGCAAAAAAAAATGCTGTTGAAAATTTTAAAATGGATAAAATTTTATTCTTGGTAATAAGTTTTATGTTAAATAAACAATATAAGGATAAAGAATATTTGATCTGATATTAACGAAAATATGAGAAAAAATTTATGTGAAACGAAATTCTATAAAACTATAAGCTATGAAACAACGTACAACCACAAATTAATAAATATCTTCATGGACTAATCTAGTGCGGAGCATTAGGTGGTTTCGATTATGGGCAAAGTGATATTGGGTTTTTCCGTCAGTATTTCTCAGAAGCAAACAGTTTTTACAGTTACCAACAAGTCTAGATTTTTTTTTTTTTTTTTTTTTCAATTGACCGGGTATATTTGAATTGAAATAAAAACACAATCATTCATTGTTTTCAATTATATTTTATTATATTTTCGTTTTTGGTAGTATCTACGGAATACCATATATAAGAGGAACTCGTGGCTAAGTAATAACAGTTGCACGGATCGATCCATCAGGTTAAGCTATGCTTGCCGGGGTTGGTCAGTGGATGGTTGACCATCTTTATATACCGAGACTCCTCCGTGCCTCGGAAAGCATGTTAAGCCGTTGTTCCCTACTATTTTTATTTCATATTGAACCATACAGCCACATGAATAAAGAAATGGAACAGAGATAAAGCTTCATACAACCGCTCTATGATAAATACACTACTACAAGCATGAGGCGCGTGTGTGCGTACCACTGGCGGCTTCGCCGCGTACGTAGAGAAACCGGTTTATACCAGCTCGGCCAGTTGAATCGCTCAGAGCTGCACGTACGTGTTGCGCGTCGTGTTTGTTTACGTTTTACGCTTTAATTTAATAATATCACATGACTCATGTGCCATGAGTAAATAATAATACTGTACTGTGTGTATGAACAATAGTAGAAGGAAAAAAAAAACATAATATTTTATCATGTTTGAATGACTGAACTTGATTTTAATTTATTATTTTTAATTTGTAGTAGATAGATAGGTACCTCATACCTCAACATCGAAAGAAAACTCAACCCAGTGGTGCAAAAAGTTTTGGTATTGATCGTAAATGGCTTAGTGGTTTTTTAGTAAGTGGCACATAACAGGTATCTAGGTATCTACCTATCTCGACTATTTGAGAACTTTTGTTTTCATTAGCAAGATTCATTTATGTGGGTATACCTACCGATTAAGTGATTGAATAATTATGTTTATAAATTGAAACACGTAAACTGATTAACGTTATGTTTATTTAGTTTTATCCTCCTATGCCAACCCTAAAAAAATAGGTATCAATTTTGCACGATCTTTAGAAGCTTTGTCTCTTTCCTGTTTCTTTACTCTGTGATTTAGCTTCGTAACGATAGTCCAGCCAGCCAGTAACTTGATAACGTTATCAGAGCAGTTATTACCATTGACACATAATCGCAGTGACTAATACATAATTATGTTGTGTTACTGCTTTGAACTCTATAAATAAATAAGAATATACATAAAATATAGGTTTTAGCATAAACAATAGACCGGCATTATTATTTATATGTTTTGTTTCAGCTCGTTTGAGGAAGGACATAACGTATTACGGCACGGTTGGCGCTGTGGTTAAGCGATTGACTACTGCGCTGCGTGTCGCGAGTTCGATTCCCGCACGGAACAAATATTTGTATGATCTACAAGTAGTTGTTCCGGGTCTGGCTGTTTGTGTATGTGAGTTTAAATGTTTGTAAACGCACCCACGATACAGGAGAAATTCCTAGTGTGGGGCAACGTTTAAAAAAAAAAAAAATGTCCTTAAAACACCTGTTGAATTCCTGAAAAATAAAGAAATTATAATATTGGAGATACTTTTTCTTTGACTCATTTACACCTACAATTAAACACATAACATCACGGCTGTATTCCGCGAAGGATTAGGCAGAGGTGTAGGTACTTTCAGTACACCTACATTTCGCCAATTATGTTTAATACGATGAAATAATGTGATAGAGGCGAGTCTATTGCCGTTAGCCGGGCACAGATCCAGACTCCGGGCAGCTACTGAGTTTCACATATACATAGTTATAAATTCAACACTAAAGATGTAATTAATATTTTTGTAACATTTTAATTTAAAAGAGTGTCCATGGAGTTTCTTGCCCGTTCTTTTCCATAGGCACCTACTGGTACTAAGCTTTAGAATGGGCAACTAGCTTCATATTTCTTACTGACCGACTCCTTGACTATTCAAAAGTAAATGTTAAATTGAAATAAATTACTAGGGGTTCCGTGTGGTGCCGGACGTATAGAATAGCACCCCATTTCCTCCCGTGGGTGTCGTAAAAGGCGACTAAGGGACTTACTAGAGAATGGGCAACAACGTTCTCTATGCATTTTTAACACCATACTGCGATCTCCAATCCGCCTGCCAAGCGTGGCGATTATGGCAAACCCCCCCAATTGGGGGAGGCCTATGTCCAGCAGTGGACGTCTTCCGGCTGAAATTATGATGATGATGATGATTAGGGTAAAAGCGTTATGTGAGTCTTGCCTTTACTTTACATGAAATTTTTTTGGTGGGATAATAATTTATCGGAAATTACCTTTCACTCGAAGTTAAATTAGATACCTATCCACTGCTCTCAAGAAATAATCCTCCTATACAATTTTAATTATGATATCATTTTAACTAAGAATCTTTCTTTAGCTTAGCCTGTTAAGGAATTAGGTCAACAGTATTAACTACAAAAGAATAGTTCTCGTTCCGACGGGGAAAAAATCCTGTAAGCCCTTTTATAAAGATTAGTAATACCTTCTTTCTTATTTTATATCGTAGCCTTATAACAGGCAATCCTTATTTTGCCTGTTACGTTGTTTGGGAAAATATTATTTCAACAATGGTACATTAAAAGTCTATTGTAGTACGGATTGAGCTTAGAACTTAGTCAGTGGGGTGTACACACACACTGATATAATAATTGTAATTTTTTTAAGAAAATCATCTACTTTTACAATGTTTGTAAATATTCGAGCACCATTTCACCATATCACATAATTAATTTATCTAACATTACTTCACTTTTCATTATTTTTACCTATTGTGGTATAGTAACTTTATTCTAGGTACATACATCGTCTTCACATACCTATACCTAGTTATTAATTCATGTATACAAAATAACTACCATTTGGAAGGGGCAGATAGTTTTTTTTTTAGTTTTGTCGTTCAAAAGTCCCTTCTATGTGGCTATTCAAAATTAATGATTTGACTTTCACTTTGACTTTGAGAGTCAGATTAGTGTAAGCCGCCTCGCCCACCTCTGACGAGATACTAAGGTCCAACAGTGATTGTTTTACGCAACCAAAAAACTGCCTGACTTCTAAGAATTGATCTTAAGCCGATTTAAGGTACTTCACTCGAGCGAAGGTCAATTTTTGGTTCATTCCACAATGCCGATATTTTGCCGGTTCATTAATAAATTAATTTTTAGGGTTTCATAGTCAACAAGGAACCCATAGTTTCGCCATGTTCGTCTGTCTATCTGTCTGTCTGCGGCTTAGCTCAAAGACTCTTAGTCCTAGAAAGATGTCATTTGGCATGGGTATACAAATTAATCACGCCAACAAAGTGGTGATAAACAGCCTTGAAAAAAAATTGTAAGGTATCTACTTCCCTTGCACGTAAAGTGGGGATGATATTTTTTTTTCTCGTCCATTTCATAGTGTGAGGTATTGTTGGATAGGCCGTTCAAAAATATTACGGGTTTGTGAAACCAGTTTTCGATTTAGGGATCCGCTTGCGTAATATAAAGCTTAAAAGTGTAATTTTTTTTTTAAGTCAAGTGCCCAACTCATTTTTCGGAATTTCACCAACAGCTATACCCAAAGTCTCAAATTCAGATAATTTATGTAAACAAAGGGGATAACATATCAAAAAAATATCTTCGTAATGATAATTCACATAAAATGGCGAAAAAAGAGGTTACATTTTCTTTTAAGTACTGATTTTAAGAAATAATAATTAACAAATAATCATACCGTAATTACTTTTATAAATTTCCGGTTTTAGACAAATTATTAAAAAAAGGAGATTTTCTGGTATACAATATTTTATGATACTGGTAACAGTGTAGGAGATCCAAACATTTTCAAATGTTTTACATCTTCAAAAACACTAATATTACAACTCTCATTCATAGATTCATATTGTAAGTAGCATATCTAGCCACATTTTGGATGAAAACGGCAGTAAACTGTTTCGAGTGGAAATCGATTTTGGGAGGCAATACGTCTAGCACTGGACTTAAAAGGGCTGATTATGACGTGTCTCCGACATACTACATAATACATTGTTTGGCAACAGTATTTTGTTTGCATAGTTCTTATAATTAATTCACTTTAATTTTAGCGATGACTATTTACAAAAAAAGAATGTGATAAAATGTTTTGCACCACTGTCCTGTCATTTTGACAGTGACATTTCTTGACATTACTTTGTTTACATAAATTATCTGAATTAGAGACTTTGGGTATAGTCACCAAGACTCACGGTATAAATTCTCTTTACAAAAATCACGTGTGTGTATTTGCTAGAAAAGACTTTAAACTAAGTAGGTACATACTCCCCCAGTTTATAACCGGTCTGAGACCAGTTGTGTAGTACTCTTTTATTTAGACAATCAGAGGGGATGGGGATACTATAAGCTAGGGGAGCGCCCGCGCGCACGTCTGGCTAGGGATTATGACGCAAACGCGAGATCTTTAGGGTTCCGTAGTCAACAAGGAACCTTTATAGTTTCGCTATGTCCATCTGTCTGTCCATGACTTAGCTCAGAAAATCTTAGTACTAGAAATGACATGGGTAAGTATGAATTCTGTAAATACATATTTGTTACGGTCGCGAAACATATTTAGATCAATATACAATCTGATACTGACCTGAAAATTGCAAAAAAAACGCTCTGTGCTTCCCCTTTAAAGAACAATATTACAATACTACTACTTTTACTACTGTTTTTATATTTAACCCAAAGGTTGACTGGTAGAGAATGCCTTGTGGCATTAAGTCCGCCTATGTATCACTATTGTACATGAAGTTTAAATAAATAAATAAATAAATAAATAAAACCTAGTAACGGATTACATAGGAGCCTTAGGTGCAGAGATTTTCACAAGTTCCCTGGACCCAACACTAGGATTACCTGTGTCGTGTAATCCAGTCTCTTCCCATCCCAAGTAGGTAAGCATAACAATTTCATTTATTTAGGTAAAGAAATTAAAACAAAACATTTTTTTTATTATTAAAATCTTAATTACAATGTATTAAAAATATCAAGTGAGAACGAAGTCAAGATCTGGCCATGTCCTTTTGCAGCAGTGTCAACGCGACCTCAGGCATTTTTTTTACTGGAACTTCTCGGAGTTGACCTTTAGAGATCGTGACTCCGTAACCGGACTTTCCTGTGATTGCCTGAAGCTCCTAAAAACTTAAAACCTCCAGCCAGGGCACGAATACTTATAAACTAAACGACTGCATGCTAAGGGCGACCCCTGCGGGGTACGAACCTTGGCTTAGGGCAGCGTCGGAGAGAGTACAGCAAGGGACCGCAGGCAGCTGCAGCGAGACCATTCATATAAGACAGTTCGTGTTTTTTTCCGCTGTGGTGTGATTTGATTGTGGCGTGGTTGCGGTGTGGTCCGTCTAAACAGAGCTTTATCGCTAGAAATATTTTTATACAGGTACCTTTGATAATATTTGCGTTGATAAATGAAAGGTTTTGGGTGTCTGCGCGGCTGAACGTGGTCTTAAGCTGAATGTATTTGAAAAGGTTTTTGTTCAAATGTTGGGTTGGTTTAGGAAAGTTTTGGTAGGTTTTGTTGTAATGAATTAGGGCGAGGAACGGACCGGAATATGCAAACTGTTTTGTTCTCACTTGGCAACAGCTTGGGTGTCTAAGCCCTGTTTAGGCTTAGAGATAATGCTAGAATAATAACTTAACATTATTAACATTAAGGCCATGCACAAAAAAATCATTACGAGCGTATACAACGGTCCACTAGCGCCATTCCTTTAAAAAAAAACATTAATCTCGTGACTGAGAAGGAATTATGAAAAACGGCTCAATAAAGAACCTCGGTAAGTGTGTCTAGAATTTTCTGATACCTTTTATAAAGTTTCATATTGAGACACGAAGCAACAAAATACGATCTAGAGGTATGCGGCCGTTTTTATTTAGATCGAATTTTGTTGCTTCGTGTCTCAATGTGAAACTTTGGCCAGGCGGGAGGTCACCGATTAGGTGGACCGATCAAACTAAATTCACAGTTGGAGGCCCTGTTAGTTAATGCGCCAGAATGTCATCTAACAGAACCAGATGGAGGGAGATCGTGAGGCGAGTTATGACAACACCTGCGATTGGACAAAACTCATTGTGACCATGACCGCTCTGTCAAGAGTGAAGCGAGAAGAAAAATGTCCTGCTTTGTATTTTGTGTTCTATAACGCCTTCATTTCCAAGAACTATATATTAATCTGAGTGTGTGTAGGTACTACAGGAATACATAACGAATGTGAAATGTTTGGATCGTCGATATTCGCAATACGAGCTTTAAATAGCACTAACAGTTCCAGCGCTTTGTAAATATTAAACATGAGAATGTTACGCTAAAATACTCAAGGGGATTATTTTGAAATGCATTTTAATGCTGTATTTTCTGTAACGTTTATGAAATTTTGTTTTGGAATTTATGTCGCTGATTATATTTGGTGCATTCAGAAGCAAAGGAATAAAAAAGACCATTGGCATGATAATACGATGGCTATATAGTTACCCTGGGACCTACAAACATAACTGTGTTTAAAAAAAAAAACCAGAGAAGAAGGCTCCAGGTTTCTTTTGAGGCTTCCTAGGAGAATAGTAGGTAATTGCTAGCAGTACCTATAAAATACTAACAAGCAGTAATTGCTGCTTTGTTTAATATTGTCTAAATCTGTTGCAGGGACTAAGCTAAAACAACCTGTATTTTTGCACCACTAAAGAAATAAATAAGAAAGAAAATACATTTTCTCAAACATGCATGGAAATATTGTCATTATTTTCGAAAAATTAACATGCGAAGTATCGAATTTACGGACAAAGAAATAAAATCCATTGCAGGAGCGTTTTTTGAATTTGGAACATTACAACGCTCCAGGGCCTCAAGTCTGCTATTACAATAGTGTCAGAATGGTCTCTTCATTGTGAGTTTTTGACAGATTTGCTATACAAACACTGTCAAATACTCATAATGGCGAGACCATTCTGACACTATTGTAATAGCAGACTTGAGGCCCAGCAATGTTGTATGAAATGGCGTGCTGGGGTTAATAAATACTCTTTGATTGGATCTCTTATCATTCTTGGCATACCAAAGTAAGTCTCTTTGCTTAGCACAAATTGCGTTCACGTGACTGTATAGCCATAAATGCGTTTGCCTTTCGGCACAGATGACAAATAGACAATTGGCGGCAAAGCTGAAAATTCGTCTTGATTTGTTATTTACATACTTAATAAATATAAATTTAATTAAAATGAATTCCCACGGTTCATAGAGTGAAATGGAGATTGATTGTACTCCACCAGATTTAAGAAGGGAAGCCTAATTGGCAATGGAAAACCTGCTTCCAGCGAAGTCAAAAGAAAAATACATGAAAGCAACATGAAAGTATGTCTTATTTCCCTGCATTTTTTTGAGACAAGCACTTTATATGCCTCGGCGGGAATGGCAATTGCCTGTCTCGTATTAGTGAAGTCCTCGTCTTCGGCTCGACCTTCATACTAATATTCGACCTGCAATTACCTATTTCCCGGCCTTTGCAATAATGTACTATTATTTAGCACAGACTGACAGGCACACATGACACAATATAAAATACAGTAGATAAAAAAAAAAAAACAAATCAAAAGTATAAATGCGATGTAAGAAATTAGCAGGAAAGTGTGTTTCACGGATGCGCCAAACAGGCCAAGTTCAGCAAAAATTCCAGGTAACTAACCTGCCTAACGCTGGTGATCAACTGAACTACACATTCAATATATTATTCTAAAAGCCTGGACTGGTCTGTCATTGCACTGTTAGAATAGATCAGAATAAAGCTGGATTTCACCCACACACAAGCGGATAACTGGTGGACCTCGACACCGGGCTGCAGGCAGTCCAGAGAGAGTATGCCATCCTTGGATAGTAGGCTGACCAGGCGCTTTTTACGCCTGGACAGGAACGGTCTGCGCCTGATGACGGGGACCATCACGGGACACTGCTCGCTAAACAAACATTTCCACACAATAGGGATAACGGACAGTCCTCTGTGCAGGGCCTGCATGGAGGCAGAAGAAACCGTTGCGCATGTGCTCTTCGAATGCACAGGCGTCACCCAGATTAAAACAGAAACCCTCGGGGCATCCAGATCCTTTACCGATGTTCTGAACAGACCAAGAGACGTGATTAGCTTCTGGAGGGAGGTGGGCTGGTTGGAATAAACACCGACGGCCGCTATGGCCCACACACAATGGTCCATCTGAAGGACTAAGTGCGGAAACCTAACTCTCTAACATAGAACATAGAGCTGGATTATGCTAAAATAATGCCTACCTACAAACAAATACAAAAAAACAGCACAGCGGTTTGCATGTGTCTAACGACAGATACATAATATATTCGGCCGTAAATACAGAAAAACAACGATAAAACAGCAACAATAAGCTGACACAGAGTCATGTGACGCTGATAGCTTATCTATACATGTCATAACCCGTCGCAGAAGTCCTGACCCCTAAACAGACTTTCCTTCATTTCACGACTGATAACGTCACTGATAGCAAAACAATGAATAATAACGAATTGTATCGGTGGGAATGGGGGATGAACATGGATTGGTAATATGTATTCTTTCATCCAGGGGCTCATGGCTAAATAATAACAGCCGCACGGTTGGATCGAAGGTTAAGCTACGCTTGTCGCGGTCGGTTCGTGGATGGGTGACCATCCATTACATATCGAGACCTCTCCGTACTTCGGAAAGCCGATGCTCCCGGCTGTCAGTCGTAGATCTTTGACAGTCAGAAGCCCAAAAGTCTGAGAATCAATTGCGTAACACACTGATCAGTAGGAATCAGTTTTTTTTTTTTAGTTCGACAGTTCAACGACTTTCATTGCGTTTTTAGAACATGCGACATTTTCGAACATATGAAGCATTGGATTAGCAATCTGCTTCAAAATCATAAAAAAATTGCGATTGATTGTGTCTTATGAAATTAGGGTACAGTCTTACAATAAATAGTATCGTTTTACCCAGTAGCTGGGTTGTGGAAGTCAGGTAGGCAGTCGCTCCCGATTCCCGGCCACCGTGTGGGCGCGGGCTTGCGGACGGCGAGCTATGGACAGTTCGCCGTCCAGTAAGGACCAGCCCCGGGTGAACGGCGCGTTGTGTTTCACGCGCGCCTCAAAGAGATGTCAGCACGCACTGGCGGGGTCCGCTAGGACCGGTGCCCGCCATGGTTACGGGTTTGTCCGAAAGGGATACCGTGGCCCTGGCACACAGGCAACTGAAGGAACACGGGTGGGTTTTAGTCTGTAAGACACACCCTCCCGCTCTATCTAGAGTGGGAGAAGTTATTTGATAATTTCACACACAAAAAAAAAAGGTCGGCAGTCGCTCCATGTGAAATACTGGTATTCAGCTACGTCCGATGTAGTATTTTGCTTTACATATAGATTTAGATGTAAAGGTCTCACCGAATAAAAATTACAGGGAACGTCAGCTCCTTCTAATTTATGTACAGACGCCAGTACATCAACCTATTACAATCTGTCAAATTAAAATAAAATAGATTTTCTACTTTAACACTACAGTATAAGGTTCAAGGTTGATTGCGAAAATTTTACAGTTTCGGGTAGCTTGACCTGCTGGCGTCTGTACATATAAAGACAAGATGATGTAGTTTTATAAAGCAAATACCACACCGGTTAGACTGGAAACTGACTCTAACATAGTTGGGAAAAGGCTAGGCAGAATGATGTATCCTTCCACCCATTGTACTAAATAGTGATTATTATGATATACAGGAAAAAGTTTTCACCAGTGCGAAAATATTTTTTTTTTGGTGGATCATTATCAGTAATAGAATACATTTCCATTATTTGTTCTATACTTTTTTTAAATATTTTTTCTTTAATTAAAATTGCGATAAAAACCTGCTTAAATACCTATATCGGCGAATTGCGCGGCACACAGCTGATAAGTACCTACACAGCGTTCCGCTTCACTGCACGCGCGTCGCGCGGCGTGTATCCAATAAACTAGTTCCAAAATAAACATCTTTCGTTAACGATAACTTAATTTGTTTGTACTAAGACGTATCAAAATAAGAAATAGGTGGTTAATAAAACTCGTTTAAGTTAAATTTTTCAAAATTTGAGCACTAATTAAAAACTTTTCCTGTATATATTATTTTAATATTTATATTTATTATTATTATTTAATATTTGTGATATTCGCATTCACATTCACACACTCTCACATTCACATTCACATTCCCACAATCTCACTCTCACTCACACACTTGCATGCCTGCGTGCATGCTGCATGTTTAGCTTTAATCCTCCTCCATTTTATTTTTTTAACCTATTGAAAGCTTGGTTTTATATCAATTGCCGTACCCCCAGCGCCCGGCCCATAAATCTACAAATAAATATCTACAACAAATATGGTTGTGTAATGATATAAAAAACACGAAACGAACATAGGTTCTCAGTCGTATAAATACGACTAAGGCGGCACGGGCACGAAATCCAGGAGAGTCATAGAGAAACTAGCACAGTTCGCAAGAGATTGCACACTACACCATCGTCATTCCGACCTCGCCGCCGATAATAGTCCTCCCCGTCCCTTGCTTGTAAACGAAGCGCCAGCACGCGCTTTAGCTGAGCCTGTAGCTTTAAATCTCCCTGATAATAATCATAACCCTGATTTTATCCAGCCACCGACGTTCCCTTGCCATCCTCCCTCCGACTCTGCCCTAAGCCGAGGTTCGTACCCCACAGGGGGTGCCCTTAGCGCGCAGTCGTTTAGCTTATAAGTACGCCCTGGCTCTCCAGCCAGGGCGTACTTATAAGCTATCCTAAATAAAATAAATTTAAGGCCTCCGCCTTAAATTTATTTTAGGTGCTTAAGGCACCACAGGATAACCAGCTTAAAAAATCTCAGAGTCTCACCCCTCGTGGTTAACACTGAGATGCAATTAAAAAAAAAAAAACGGGCACGAAAACATTTGTCGTATTAATCCGAACGGGACGGATAATACCTACCTAAATTTGAGAGCCGAATTTTCAATCGCATGATAACTTTTATTTGGAGAATAAAAATAGCGTTTTGATATAATTATTATCTATGCAAAAGCTGTCTAACTGCCATATTTATTCCTCCGATAAAAAATATCTGACTATTTAAAAATCAGCCCTTAAACAAGTAAATGATACTTATTTATTTTATGGACGAGTGGAGTCTCCTAACACAGGCTTATATGCTTAAAAGGAGGTTTCAAATAAACTTCGACACCTGCCATGATTATGACACAATCTTATTACGCTTTCCAACATTATGAACCTACCTGATGTTAACAAAAGTTGAAACTTGAATGGAGACCGCGATTCGGCAAACTTAAGGTAGGACGTCCTCAGGCTAGGTGGAGCGACGATCTTCGTAGGGTGGCTGGTAGCAGCTGGATTAGAGTTGCCGAGAATCGAGCTAAAAGGCGTGCAATTGGAGAGGTCTATGTCCAGCAATGGACTGCTATGGGCTGATGATGATACCTACAAAGATAATGCTTTTCTAAAACGCTCATAGCATACAAAAATAAACCAACCTACTTCTTATAAGAATCGGTAGGTATTAACACAATAAGAAAAAGAGAGAAAATTTGTTTATTTCTGCACATATAAGAGGCAAATTACAAAAAATACAGAAAATACACATACTAATACAAAGTTACCAAAAGCCTCGTATTCAAAACCTTAAATTTAAAAAAAAAAAACGGAGCAATATTTGGGGACTGTCGATAGAAGTGAAAACTAAGTACCTAACTTGAAAGCGTTCGGTGACGATGACGCGAGTTCCATGATTTTTGTTCACCCAAAAAGTACATGTATATACACAGTATACATATAGCTCATGGAAAGCGTTCGGTGACGATGACGCGAGTTCCATGATTTTTGTTCACCCAAAAAGTACACATATATACACAGTATACATATAGCTCATGGAAAGCGTTCGGTCACGATGACGCGAGTTCCATGATTTTTTTTTTCACCCAAAAAGTACACATATATACACAGTATACATATAGCTCATGGAAAGCGTCGGTGACGATGACGCGAGTTCCATGATTTTTGTTCACCCAAAAAGTACACATATATACACATTATACATATAGCCCATGGAAAGCGTTCGGTGACGATGACGCGAGTTCCATGATTTTTGTTCACCCAAAAAGTGCTCAACGCGCCTAAAGAAGTTTACACTTCATAAAAAGTTGTCCATTAAAAACAAGGCAAGACAAGAAAGATACTACAACATCAAAGATTTCACCAACAAACTAAGCAAAATCTATTTTCATTTAACCCACCCAAAAACATAAAGTAGCCCCGCTGTATTAATAGAACTCACAGCCCATTGCACTTGAACCACAAATATCGGACTATAAGCCAGCGAGGTATACCGCAATGCCGACTTCTAGCCATTAAGTTTATTTCTAGAATCATCGTCGACGTAGGACAATGTTCTGTGACAAGATACAGAGTTGTTCAGAAGGTCCACATAAAAAAAAATTGACAAGTTTGTCGAAAATTGATGGTTATTAGAGTAGTTATTATGTATGAACGTAAATGAAGCAAGACGAGTACGTAAGGAGCGTAGGGGGTGGCGTTCTATAGTTTCTGCCTACCCCCATAAAAAGAAAGCGTGAGTTTACGTATCACACAGTACCTACCTGGGCGAAAATTGCAAATGTTAGGTACAGTCAACTAAACAATCAGTGTTGTCAGTCACTTAAACGGTCAGAACTAGTTTTGACTAAAACTATACCTAATCCAAAAATGTTTCTACTCAGTAAAAGAATATTTAGAGTCAAGCTTAAAAAAAAAAAAAAATCTCTCATGTGTCTTAAAAGTGGCGATCTGTCCTATGTAAACAATAAGATTTAGCTTTAGATTTTTCTATTTAACTCCAAAAAATAATAATAATAATTTGTTCACACGGCCACAAATCAAGCTTTAAATTTCCAGTATAAGCGGAGATCGCACTGTATAGAATTTCCGTATAATACGAGACCAGCCTAAACTGGAAATCTTTAGCTTGATTTGTGGCCGTGTGTACTACCTGAAAAGGATGAAATTCATTATTATTGACATTTAATTTTGACATAACTATAATTTCTCAATTTATATAATTTTATAAAAGAAAATAATTAAATAATAAAAATGTTTAATGCATGCTAATTTAGGATGATAAGGGCAGGCGAATGATAATTGCAATGCTTGTAGAAGGCTACTAAGTCATAAGTACCTACCTACTAACATAACACCAACATTGTACACTTAGTTCGCAATAAACGTTTTGACTTTGACTAGTTTCAAAAAGCGTTTTATTTTTTATTTTTTTCTATAAAACCTTAACGCTTTTGTTACAAAGGTGGTCAGAAGGTCCACCTTAAAAAATATTGACGAGTTTTCGAAGAACTAACGGTTATTATAATTTTTATGATATTAATTTTATTTTCTGTGATTAATATAAATTTAACTCACACACTGACATATAAAATGTTGAATTTTTTTAAAATTTTTTTTTGGGAAATCATGTACAATGTTTGTAAATATGTGAGCACCATGTACCTATCGCATTTATTAATTTTTCTGTTATTACTTAGCTTTTCATTCTTTTTACCAATTGTGGTAAGTAATTTTTATTTTATTTTTTTATTCTAGGTACATCGTCTTCACCTATAAATATTAATTAATGTATACAAACTATTGTTAACATTTTAAAAGAGTAAGTATGGAGTTTCTTGCCCATTCTTCTCCATACATAACTACATTTTGGAAGGCGCAACTAGAATCAATTAACTATTCATGTAATTTTTGACGTTCAAAAGTGCATCTTCGTGCCTATTTGAAATAAATGATTTGATTTTGACTTTGATTAGAGTTGAAAATTACTTGAGTGGAAATCGTAAATGTTTTAGTCAAAACTCTTAAACGGTCAGAACTACTTTTCACTAGTTTCAAAACGCGTTTTTAGGGTTCCGTAGTCAACAAGGAACCCTTATAGTTTCGCCATGTCCGTCTGTCTGCCTGTCTGTCCTCGGCTTAGCTCAGAGATTCTTAGTACTAGAAAGCTATAATTTGGCATGGGTATACATTAATCACGCCCACAAAGGGGTAAAACAAAAACTTTTTTTTATTTTTTATTATGTAATATCCTATGAGGCTTTTTGTTGTTTGCTGGGCTTCAAAGCTATTCGCTAATTTTATAAGTCACGCGCAGTCTGTAAACAACACCACATTAATTTGATGAAACGCCACACGAAGTGAAACTTCTGCATTATGATTGTGCGTTTAACTATAATTTGCGAAAATTAGCATAATTTGAGCATTATTCAAGTTTTATCCAGAACTCCAGACAGGTATAAGTGACAGAGATACTTAAAAGCTGTGCATAGTTTGTCTCAAGCCCTCCCGAGGGTCGGTTTGAGTCTAAGTTTAAATAATTAGATAATAATATACGTAGGTAGACGTAGGTAAGTATGTAATGTTGTTAACTTCTCCCAAGGGAAATTGGATGTTACGAAGAGGTAGGTATGTACTTATCGATGATTATTATTGTGTTGTTTCTAATAAGTTTGAAATCGCCAACCTGTCTTGAGCAAGCGTGATCAATATTCCTTTGCCTTACAGTGAGACAATTATTGGTTGATATTATTAATTAATAATAATTATTAATTGTTATTATTATATATATTTTTTTTTAATTTATTATTATTTTTATTAATTGTTATTATTATAATTATTAATTATTTTTTTAAATTATTATTGGTTGGTAATTTATTTAAGTAAACCTTTTTTACAGTCCGTTCAACCGATTTTGACTGCTATTCAACCGATTAGAAATGTATACTATGTTGTGTTTACATTTTATACATTTCTAATCCTTCCCTACAACCAAACCACAACACAACTGTCACTAGGCAATTTTATCAGTATTATTATATACTATTTTATTTTTACTTAGAACTTACCCGATGCAAGTTCTAGGAAATAATAAGCGTTTTCCGAGAGTACAGCAATAGCCGACAACTGCCTTCGAATTTAATTGTTATTTTCTCAATATCTTATGGTGCGGTCCCACAGCCCACTTTCTCACAGGCCATATCGCGCCAGGCCAGGCCCACAGGCCGTGGGAACCATCGCATCCAGTGGTGGCCTGTCGTTGCCCGACCGATCTGTCGGGAGTCGGTAAGTTCGATGGCGCGGCATGCCACGCCACGAGGACGCCTGTCGCGGCCTATACGGGCGCGTTTCTTCTGCTTTGTTTAATAAATGTTGACCACTGAATAAAAACACAGCGTCTGCATACGCAACGACATTGCACATATGCACTTGACATGTTGGAATAGCGTCCAACAGGCCGCACCAGGCCGACACACGCCGTGAGAATGCTCGTCACTGGTCGCAACAGGCCTCGACAGCGTAGCAACGCAGGGCGCGGCCTGTCAGTTAAGAGTGGGCGTTGCGACGACGAACCGTTTTCAAAGACCGTTTTGTGTTCTGCGACGATGAAACCGTTATATGTCCTGGGTTCAAACAGTCTTCGTTGCACAAACTAGTCTTCGAATTATTTAGTGCGATTTTTTATTTTACTCAAACTCAAACTCAAATCATTTATTTCAATTAAACCATTTACAGGCACTTTTGAATTGTCAAGGAGTCGGTCAGTAAGAAAAATGAAGCTACATTCCCATTCCAAGCGTAGGTACCTATGGAGAAGAACGGGCAAGAAACTCCATGGACACTCTTTTAAATTAAATTGTTACAAAAATATTAGTTACACATATAATGTTGAATTTATAACATAATGTGAGAACGATGTAAAAATAAAAAATAAAAACGTACACGTTAAAAGCGTCCAGAGTAGGTACACCAAATAGAAACAAAAAAATAAATAAAACAAACAATTCAAAAATAAAACAATTAAAATAAGCCATGGCAGCGAATAGATGACCAGCCCCAACAGACGGCGCCCGTTCACGAACATGACGCATGGATTAGCACCATTCAGCTCAACAATTTTGAAGGGAGCTAAATGATCCAACACACGCGCCACCATCAGCGAGACATCTAAGTGAGCATGACATACTCTCAGCCGCCAGGGCACATTCAAGCCTATGAAAATACAGTCGAGAACGCAATGAGTCAACTATCTCGTTCGTCGCGTCGTCGTTCCACGTTCGTTTACAAAACAGTCCTTACATTAGAAAGTGAACTTTGTATCAATGAAATACAGTTGATTATATCATATTATATCATTACCTTAGGTTACCTACCAGTTGTCAATGCTGTCGTTCGTGATGCGACGATCAAACCCCGTTGATAATTGTAAGAAACTGCAACTATTTCACTCGACGAAAACGTAATTATATTTCATGTTGGATAAGTTTCGTCGTCCGTCTTCAAACCAGTTGCAACGACGACTGTTTTTGCAACCGTTTTCGTCATCGGGAAAACGGTTGCGTTTCGTCCGCCAAAAATTCGACAACGACCCACCACTACTGTCAGTTAACGGGCCGTGGGACCGCGGTAATTATGAATGAATAGTAAAATAGTTAGTTGAATTTGAATAAATCTCAAAAATGTGATTGTTCTATTGAAATGTTGGAAGTATTTGTAATACTTGCAACTTAATAAGAGCCAAAATATTGTCATTGAACACTGACTAACATTCAGTTCTAAATGGAGAATATACTAATCATCATCATTTCAGCCGAAAGACGTCCACTGTTGGCTATAGGCCTCCCCCAATTGGGGGGGGGGGGGTTGCCATAATCGCCACGCTTGGCAGGCGGGTTGGCGATCGCAGTATGGTGTTAAAAAATGCATAGAGAACGCTGCTGCCCATTCTCTAGTAAGTCCCTCCTTAGTCAGCCACGGGAGGAAATGGGTTATACTAATATTTATATATTAGTTCACAATTATCTCAAATCAAATAATATTATTTTATAAAAATGGAAACAACAATAAATAACACCTAGCAAAAACATAAAAGATTTTTACTTTTTGCGTGACGACATCAAAATAGTATAGGTAATTAAATCACTCTTTTTAAATAATGGCTGTGAATTATACGCAATACACACAAATGAGTTTTAAGTTGGTGGCTTTAAATTTTACGCGCTCCAGCCATAAATCAAAATTTATGACATAAAAATAGACCATTTGTGTTTTGTTATTGAAGAAAGATTCGTTCAAAACACTTAGCTTGATATATTTGTTTAAGAACGAAACGCAAACATACGGTAAAATTAGGTAATAATACACATCACTAGCGACTACCGCGTTGCTATGGAAAAGCCTGTCTATGAAGAAACCCGAGTCTATGTGTGACCTCGTGCTCGGGTAGAAGAGTTTTAGAGAAGGGTAGACAAGCGATTTCTATGCTACAGTAGAGTAGAAACAGACGTAAAGCTAAGTCTGCAGGGATGTTTGCTGATGCTCGTGTTGATTGCTTCTACGCTACGATGCGAAAAAGTTGCGTCTCCAACATTATACTGCAGTGTGTCGCGAGCAGACTGGACTGCTTTTGTGTGAATCGCTCCTGAAAGCTTTCCACATCGTTGTTGAGCTTGTAGCAGGGATTCTAATAACTACTGGGCAGAGTTAGGTTAAATGTGTAGGTTAAGTTTACTATAATTGTTTGTTTACTACAATATTTTTTAATAACTATGTGTTGTTAAGAAATATTCATGCCTTTGCCCCATGTTACTTGGGGTCGGCGCAACACGTTTTCTTTTTCCATTCTCCCCTGTCAACCGTCGAGCTATCATTCACTCCCTTCTCTTTCATATCATTCCTCACACAATCCATACATCTTTTTATTGGCCTTCTTCTCCCTCTCCATCCATCCACATTTATAATCATCACTCTTCTCGTCACATGCGTTTCCTCCCTCCTCATCACATACCCATACCATGCCAAACGACTTCCTTTCAACTTTTCTGTCACCGGCGCCACTTTCAAACTTCCCCTTATATACTCATTTCTGACTTTATCCATTTTCGTCACTCCGCACATCCATCTCAACATTCTCATCTCCGCTACATGCAATCTTTTTTCATCCGTCGTCTTCACGGCCCAGCATTCCGATCCATACAGGGCGTGACTCAAATGGATTACGCAAGAGTAGTTTCGACGAAGTACAGAAAATTCAAAATAGCTTAGTTGTACTAAAATATGGATATTAATCATACTAGTTTATTCTTGACCTTGTGAAGCTATGAACTGCTTTATTTGCGTTTCACGCCAATATTTACCGAGTTTTGTTTAATCTGAGTAAAAATATGTGAGAATAGTAAATATTCTCACATATTTTTACTCGGTTCTTGTCGGGGAATTAACATAATTATGCTTAATATATTATTTTTTTCAATTGCTGTCACTTATAGCATTAGACAAAATTAGGTTATATTTTTTAGTTACATTTGAATACGTTTGTAATTTTTTATTACATTTGAGAAATGTTACCAGCTGAATAAACCGAATTAATATCTTCTTTTAATATAAGAAAGAAAAGAAAGAGAGAAAGAAAAATATTTTATTTGGGATACGCACAAGAAATACAAACAGCAAAAAAATTAAAATGAGCATTTGAAACTAACAAAATTTAAATTGTAAATAAAAAAATAAAAATAAAAAACATAATACAAAAAGCTGTGCGAAGCCAAAAAGGCCACTATCTCAGCACAAAACTACGATCTTTATAAAATAAATACCGCAGCGCTGGTATTCTGATAAGTTTATTCCGTTCTAATACCAAAAACTAATACCACTATGTATATTTTTCAACAAATTTGATGAAACAAATATCAGTGGTATTAGTTTTTGGTATTAGAACGGAATAAATCTTCTGATAGGGCCCGCAGTAATGCCACGGACACACACACCTACGGAAATGTGTTGTATTTATAGAATTACTAGCTTTTTCCCGCGGCTCCGCCCGCGTGGTTGTCGGTTATCGCGTAAAAAAGTAGTGTATGTACTTCTCCATATCTGCCATAAAATCAATCTGCCTAGCCTTTTTCCAACTATGTTGGGGTCGGCTTCCAGTCTAACCGGATGCAGCTGAATACCGGTATTTTACATGGAGCGACTGCCTATCTGACCTCCACAACCCAGTAACTGGGTAACACGATACCCCTTGGTAAGACTGGCTGTCAGACCTTTGGGCTTCTGACGACCTGTAACGACTGTCAAAGATCCACGAATGACAGCCGGGACCAACGGCTTAACGTGCTTTCCGAGGCACGGAGGAGTTTCGGTATGTAAAGGGTGACCAACCCATCCACGGACCAACCCCAGCAAGCGTAGCTTAACCTGACGGATCGACCCGTGCGGCTGTTATTACTTAGCCACGAGCTCCTCCATATCCCAGGCTTTATCTCTGCCAAATTTCATGACGATCGATTCAACGGTTTAGGCGTGAAAACGTAACATACAGACGGACAGACAGAGTTACTTTCACATTTTTAATATTAGTATGGATAAGTGTATAAAAAACTTAACGGTATTATAAATCAACACAATTTATTAAATTAATTGTTTGGTATTATTTAACCTAAGCGTTTTTAATTGTGCATCTACATCATATTAATCACAGCAGACGGGATATCAACACACAAACGTCAGGCAATATTTTCTTCTGTCAAGTATGGTCTGTTCCAAAAGAATCAAATTAAAATGTTAACAAATGAATCAGAAAATGTACCTGAGGGTGCCAATGTGTAGTGCCACTTAAAAAAGAGTGCTTTGATTTGATTATTTGAAGTACTTATTATGCGAAATTTTAATGGAATGTATTTAATTGATCCTCTAATCATTTAAATTTTGCGCTCCTAAAAATACTATCGCTGCACATCTTTTGTGAACGTCACAAAATCCAAAAAAAAATCTTTATTTAATCACTTTTGATCAACATCAAAACAAAATATTATTCATATATTATTTATTATTATTATTATTTATTCAAAATAGGCTGAGGATCAGCATTTTTCGAACGTCAAAATTACATGAGACAGTCCCCCAATACGCCCGCCCTTCACCACTTCCTAGTGCTTTAGCTGGGAAGAAGAAGTAGCGCAACAAACTCCCCAATAGCATAGCTGTCGGTTCAGTTAAAAAAAAAAAATGATTCTATACAATAGATCAACTGTTTGACTTGTCCAACAAAATAACCCCATGCCTAGGCCTATGGCATTAAGTCCGCCACTGTACATTTTGTGTGCTTAAAGTATTAAATAAATAACCAGTCGTCTACAGGTAACTTTTATAAAATCAGAAACGATCTGAAATTAAGGCCCAGATATATGCCAATGACCTTGAGTGGTTAGCTTGCGTGTTCTGTACTGAGCTCACGCAACGCGTCGTACGTCCAGCCAATAATAGGACTCGCCCATCCAGGAGCGCTGTCCCAAATAAGACGCATTATTAGTTTATTATACATAAAACAAAAGGTATTTTAATAAAACACGCATACTAAAACTACTAGCCAAACTACTAGATAAACTACTACTAGTCGCTTTTAGCGATAAGACCGTCCATTGTGACACCCTATGTAACAGTTCTACATTTACATCTGTAATTTTTATGGTGTACATAATAAAGAGTATTCTATCGATCTATCTATCTAAAAGATCAATAATTAAAATCTTTAAACAGGTGTAGGTAAAATGCGCTTGGTAGATTTTTCGTGATTCTCAGTTTTTTATACGCATGAGAACTTTACAAATTAATTTCACTATGTAATATAAAGATAATCTAAAATATTCCTAGATTAAGTCATTAAGAAAATACTCTGATTTAACATATATTTTTTCCAAATCATTGACACTACTAGTTTAGACGTGATCTTCAGTATAAAATCATTAAAAGCCGGTTATCGTCGCCTTAAATGGAATTTGGTAAACTCAAAATATATTAAGGTTCACTGGAAATATGAAATGTGCAATTGAGTATTAATACTATATCACCCTTTTAAATCTATTTCAATCAATGAAAAAAATAAAAAATAATTGTTTACTCAAAAAAAAAAAACATTTTATTTTGACATAATGATGGGGTCGAAACGAAATGAAAATCCAAGATGGCGGCTGCGAGAATTTTCAAACTTTTCGTCATGGGTGTCGTTTTCATAGTTTTCGAGGCTGCAAATGCCGATAATGAGGTCCATAGAATAGATTGTTTATCGCTGGTTTTATACAAAATCTACGACACCAGTCTTGTCAATAAGTCGTGGAAGCAATACATGTGACGAATTGTAATTGTCTATGACTCTTGTTACAGTTGAATTTGTACCCATTTCTTTTTAAATTGATCTAAAACTAATTTCCCTGGACAAGATCGAGCAATGGGCACGATATTAACCTCATTATATTTGAAAAGGATGATGTAGAAGCTCTGACAGATAAGTTAATTGATTGATGTTGCTTTTAGAGGGTTTATTTGTGGAACAGTATTGATGGATAAATACAGTACCTATATATCAATTGGAAAATGATGTAAAAGCTCTTCTTTTAAGAAAGCTTAAGAAAGTTTTCAACACTTAGAAAACTTCATGTAAATTATTACCAGAGTTTGGCGATAGAAGATACAAAAAAAAGTGTTTTTTTTGTAAACATTACAAAGAAAAGTTTCGTAACTTTGATCAAAATATGAAAAACAAAGTATTAGACACAAATGAGATTATTTTCATTATATTAAAGGCAGAACTTGGACTACTGAGACAATTTATACTGACATCATGTTTGAAATTTTCGTTTCATTTGGCATTGGTAGCGGTTTATTCCGTAGCAGTAAGGTCGATTTTCGTAGCGTGGTTGATCGTACCAGGCGTCGCATGTCAACGAACTTTATGTGTGAAATAGCTTTCATGGTTATGGAAAATAATTATGTAATGGCACCAGTCTAGCCATCATTATGTGAAATTTACTTTTTGGGGTTCCGTACCTTAAAAGGAAAAAACTGAAACCTTATAGGACTCACTCGTGTGTCTGTCTCTCTGTCTGTCCGTCTGTCACAGCCAATTTCTGCGAATCTACTGGTCCGATTATGTTGTAATTTAACAAAAAACCCAAATGAACTTCTGTGACCCAAACACGAAAGTGTAACGTAAATAAATTAATTTTGAATATCACGGGTCACATACAGGGGGTAAATGAGAAAAATTTAAAAAAAAAGTTTCGCATACCATACCGTGGGACTTATCAAATAAAAGGGGGCCTATTGTAAGGATTTCATTTTTTTTTAATAATTTTTAAAATATATATTTTTAAAGTTATTTAAGAAAATTTATGAAAATGTACCATTTATTTACTTTATTTATTTAATACTTTAAGCACAAAAAATTTACAGAGGCGGACTTAATGCCATAGGCATTTTCTACCAGTCAACCCTTGGGTGATGCAGAGACAAACAGCATCTCCGAAACTACTGAGCCATTTTTTTTTAGTACTGAAAATAGTTCTTTACTCATAGATGAAACCCTGTAACAAGTCTATGGTCTTAAAATAACATGGGAAACCTCTCAATATTGTGGGTACAAAACATTTGCAATTGGCATGTATGGGAGAACTTTTTTTCAACTACAATACCTATTAAGTTTGTTCTTGGGATAAATCCATCCAACTGCGGAACCCTTCATTGTGTGTGGTCGGAACCTTGGCCGGTTTTTTCATAGAACTAGGAATATCAACATGAACATCAAACATAACGGTCGAAATGTAGGTGTACAATATAGGGTACACCTCAACTTAACCCTTATCATAGGGATTACGGGCGTGATGTTATGTTTGTGTTAGCATCAAATATATCGGCCAATGAGTAACAAAGTTCAATAAAAACAAGTTTATTACTGAACTACCCTTACTTTTATGATTACCAAAACTATGAGAAATAGAGAAAAGTTGTCAAAAAGTTTGTGGTCGGGAATAGTTTTCCCGAAATTTGAGCTCAAGTTTTGAGAGTGAAGAGATCAAAGGAGCCATTCTCTGTTCACTTTTCTCAGAATCGGAATTCCTAGATTTTCTTAAGAACTGAAACGCAGTACACTGCCTCGTTGGTTTCTATTATTTTTATTCCTCGAAACCGGCGAGATCCTCACAGGCTTATATTAATTTGTGGGAGATCAAAAGTCTAAACTAAGCCTAGGCCTGTATTTAGGAACTTCAGGCCCCATTCATTAAAGGTTGTCAACGTGATACAATTACAAGTGATTGATAGTGTGTGTGAGTGTGTGTGAGAGGGTGTGTGAGTGTATACCTATATTTATTGTACATACAATATATCCTAAATATGTATATAATATAATTTATTATGTAAATGTGCATATAAAATTTAATACAGCTGAAGTTTTTAACCAGTGCGCAAAATTTGACAAGTTAAACTTAAACGAGTTGCAAACTTTAAATTTAAAGGATAACGTTAATTTGCTATATTAATTATTTTATTTATTTTATTGAATAATTCGTCCCTATGGTGGCTCCTTATTACATGGGACTAAAACATAACTGGCGTAATGTGGGTGTCAGACCTGTAAGTATAAGTCTGCCTTACCTTCCTTGGACAACAGGCGTGATGATTTTCATGTTATGTTATGTTATGAAAGGCAGTAGTTCCCCGATAAACTCAAAAGCAATAAATAGCATAAACTAAAAAACTCTCAGCGTCGAGAAATTGCAGTAACAGAATCTTTTTCAACAAATCAATGGCGGTAATAAAGGCGCTAACTAACGACGTACACCACAAGCATTTTTCACGAAAACGAAATTATTGCAACAAGTCGAAAAGCCACGAAAGCGCTGAGCAAGAGAAAAGTATTACCGACCCGCGGGATGTAATCAACACACCGCGGGGGGAAAACGAACATAACAGGATGTGTACAAAATTGGTAATTATGTCTTTAACTCAATTTTTAAGGGGGAAGCGCTAAGGTAGCTCGCGAAATTCAGATTTCTTTACGATTTTTGCAATTTGCAGCTCAATTGTCTGGGTGTATATTGATTAAAGTATGATTCGCGACCATAACAAATATGTATGTGTCTACTCTCATATCGTAAAATTCGAATTAGGTATAAACTTCAAAACGAGTTTAAATTGACATACTTTTTAAACACAATACCGAAATTTAAAAATAGAATCATATTACAACACTTTCTAACTAACAAAATAATGACTTATAAAACAATTTTTTTACCATTACGATACAGGGCAAATCAAAGAAGTTAACCAAGAAGTTTCTAACAATTTTTTTTTCTAATGGAAGGCCTTAAGTTGGATCCACACACAGTCCGGCTTCCATGTGTATCCAGCTTCACGGAACGAATATGCTGGGCGCGCCATTTTTTCAGCATTACAAAAAAGTTTTGATTCCAATTTTTACTTGTTTGTGGTAGCCCCCGCTTTAGCGCATGCGCGGTGATGTGCTGGCTTTTGGCGCCATATGTTTTACTGTAGGAATTTCTTGTGCTTTGAACTTTGATCTCTTATTTAGTAGGTTCAATCCCAATGTATGAGAGTAGATAAAGTACTGTATGAAACTGCACATAACTAGGTATTAAAACACTCATTATGCGACAATATCATAAACTACTATTACAGAATTATAGGTAATCATTGGATTTAGTAATACAACTCCTTAAGTTAGTCCTATAATTTAATGAAATAGTCATTCAATAGGATTATACCAACTTAGAGAGTTGTATTGATGATTTTTATGATTATAATTCTATACATAAATATTTAATACGGCCGCGATTCATATTTAGATCAACATACAACATTACTGATCTGCAAATTGCAAAAAAACGTAAGAAAATTTGAATTTCGCAGAGTACCCTGACTCTTTCACCTCAAACTATACTCCATTTGAAATCAACCGATTTTGACTTCTATTCCGTATAAGATTAGACATTTAAGTAAACCTTTTTTTCAGTCCGTTCAACCGATTTTGACTTCTATTCCGTAGGCATAAGGATGGAATTAGAAGCAAAAAAGTGGTTACAATACCAACTGTTTACTGCAGCTGCCATTTGTTATGCCACCAACGCAATAGAAGTCTAAATCAGTTGAACGGACGGAAAAAAATGTTTATTTAAATCTCTAATCTTATTTTAAAAGGAGTAGGTATAGTTACTAGACCACGGCAAAATGAGAAAGTGGTCAATATTTATAAAATGTTATCAAAATCAAGTTATTTATTAAAATTAGGCTGAGAATCAGAACGTCAAAATGACATATGTATAAGCTCTCAAAACGCGTACCCTTCACCAATTTCTAGTTCTTCAGCTGGGGAGTAGAAGTGGTGCAACAAACTCCCTAGCATCAAACATCAAAGTTCAAAAGTCAAATTCAAATCATTTATTTCAAATAGGCACGAAGATGCACTTTTGAACGTCAAAAATTACATGAATAGTTAATTGATTCTAGTTGCGCCTTCCAAAAGGTAGTTATGTATGGAGAAGAATGGGCAAGAAACTCCATACTTACTCTTTTAAAATGTTAACAATAGTTTGTATACATTAATTAATAATTATAGGTGAAGAAAAAAAAAAAATTACTTAGGTACCACAATTGGTAAAAAGAATGAAAAGTGAAGTAATAACAGAAAAATTAATAAATGCGATAGGTACATGGTGCTCACATATTTACAAACATTGTATATGATTTCCCAAAAAAAATAATTCAACATATAATAAGTCAGTGTGTGAGTTAAATTTATATTAATCACAGAAAATAAAACTAATATCATAAAAATTATAAATTATACGGTTAAATTAGCAACCAGTTTGATTTTGTCTAGACTCTAAATTGTCCTATGGAGCAGGACCAGCATGTTTCCAAGCATTCTTATCTTGGATATAATCCTCTAATTTGTAATATGCTTGTTTACAAAGTGTACTTTTTATATGAGTTTTAAAATTTCTTTCATTTAATTGTAATATATCTGTTTGTTAAGTGTGTCATACATATGTCATAAGTTCAATGTCATAGAAAGCGAGGATATTGCCACCTAGGCGGCTAATTTCATATTGAAAAGACCAATATCAATCGAACCCATGGTCCTTCGCTCAGCGATCGTGCTTGCCTCCTTGCCACCACGAAACCAATGAACCAGTTTTTTCCTTCCAAAAGTATAGTTGTCGTTAGTACAGGTACTAACGACAACTATACTTTTACACAGTATGCGTAGGTAGGTCTACGCATACTCTTTTGTCCACTGTACAAACTGTATAATTATAATATTAGAAGGATTAAGTAGGATTGTACGATTACAATCCTACTTAATCCTACTAATATTATAATTATAATTATAATCCATACTAATATTATAAATGTGAAAGTAACTCTGTCTGTCTGTCTGTATGTTACGTTTTCACGCCTAAACGGCTGAACCGATCATCATGAAATTTGGCAGAGATATAGCCTGGGATATGGAGAAGGACATAGGCTACTTTTTACGCGATAACCGACATCCACGCGGGCGGAGCCGCGGGCAAAATCTAGTAATATTATAAATGTGATAATTTGTATATTTGGATGTTTGTTACTCAATCACGCAAAAACGGCTAAATGGATTTGGATGACATTTGGCATACAGATAGCTTATAACCTGAATTAACATATAGGATAGGTACTTGTTATTCCGGTTGTGCGTTCCCGTGAGATAATTTCCGAACTCCACGCGGGCGAATCCTAAGTATATATTATGTATAATTTAATATTAATATTAACATTTTAGATTATAAATGTGGAAGTTTGTATGTTTGGATTACATGTTAGGATGCTTGTTACTCAAAACGGCTGAATGGATATGAATGAAATTTGTTAAACACACAGACAGTTTATAATCTGGATTAACACATAGGATACTTTTAATCCCGTTATAATGCGGCGGCGTTCCAAGGGGACGTCGTGGGATTATTTCCGACCCGTAGCATAAAACCGCGGGCAAAAGCTAGTAATCTAATAAACCTATACAAATAGTAACCACTAAACTAAACACTTGAAACGTTAAAACTGTAACAGGCAAATAAGCGTAACGATCTTTAAGGCGAGGTTCTTCGAGCGTGCATTTTTGTTCTAGAGGTGGCAGCTGGGCCTCAAGTCTGCTATTACAATAGTGTCAGAATGGTCTCGCCATTGTGAGTATTTGACAGTGTTTGTATGGCAAATCTGTCAAAAACTCACAATGAAGAGACCATTCTGACACTATTGTAATAGCAGACTTGAGGCCCTGGGCGCGAGTAAATTATGCCGTAAATTTCGTTAATTTTGAGTTGAAAATTATGTTTTACGATATTAACAATGTTAAATCCGACGGACATAACATCATCATAGACGTTTATTTTGATGTGATTTTCGATACATAATGTGGTATAATATTGAAATAAAATGATTTTAATCTACAAAATAAGGGTATGTTTGGATTTTTTTTTCTATAGAGCGAACTTTATTCAATTATGTAACGAGTACCCGACGTACCTACAGAAAGGTCTCAAAAGCAACATATAATTATTTCATGCGTTAATCATCACCTTTTCTAAATAAAATGACACTAAAATTACATTTCCTAGAGGTTAACTTGAATAACCTCGCCTTAAACAGAAATACATACTTTGGAAGTTATTGGATACTAAAATAACCACTCGCCAGTTTTATACACGATGCAATATGGAACGTTGTGCAAAATATCGTTCAGAATGTTTTCATGAATAGCTTTGACACAGATGAACGATTTCTATTACATAGTGTACTTTACAAATATGGCTGAGTAATTATGCTGAGTTTATTTGAAAGCACAATGCATATTGCATTGCTATAGACTTAATTTATGGGAAATATATAACTTAAAAAAAACTCTAAAAACTCTTTGACTTGATAATGGATATTCTAGCTAGCCAGTAGTAGCTAGTATATCCGACAAGTTTACGGCACAGCGGGTCGCCACAGAGTATAATATAACTACTACGTCCCGGTAGCCGGCTAGCCAGACTACTGCGCGCCGCGCGCCGCTGAACTGTGATCAACCGCGCGCGGGTAGAGTGAGCGAAGCGAGCGGTTCCGCGGGAGCGCCCAGAGAGCGCTACATCCAAGTTAGTCGCAGTTATTTGGCTATTTAGTATATTTGGACCCCAAAATAGGAATTATATATATAGAGATATAACTAATATTTTAAGGAGCGCAAAATGTAAATGATTAATAGTGCGATTACATATATGCCTTAGTTTATTACCTACAAATTATGAGTTTACTTTTACCTATACATAACCGTAAATAAGTAATAAATCGCATTGCGTCTATGACGTTTGGTGGGAGTTCGCATACTTTGCTCGAATAAAAAAATCGATCAACTCTTATCAAACAATAGATATAATACGAACATAATAATGCACGCTATAATGGTACTGAATATAGAGAAAAAATCACGAAGTTACTTCGAGCTATTCATATTGATGATACTTATATATATATATTTTTTTTAATTTAATTAAGGTTCACCAACAGTTGTTACAAATAGGAACATATGAGTAATTGTCTTAAGTCTCACTGCACAACCAATTACAGGCAAACACCACATGCAAAATGTTCTTTGTAATTACAATTATAAATTTAGTTTTAAAGACTAAAAAGAAGAGTAAGAGTATGAGTTTTACTTAAATTCTAGATAACCATATTAAATACTAATAATTACATCTGACAAAAGTCGATATTGAGTCTGCGTGGACGTCAACCAGGCCGCTGCGCTCATTTATGAGTTTGCACATGCAGGGTATAGGCGAATTAGTACCAGACACTGTTCGGCGAAGAGGTGGAGCCAAGGGTGTTTAAAGTCCCATGTAATAGGGGACGAGCTTATTGCCATCCACCGGTCACAAATCCAGACTCCGGGCTGCTACTAAGAAATTCCAGATGGAAAACCTAATAACACTGCCCGACCCAGGAGTCGAACACCGGACTTTATGCTCAGCAGTAGCGCTTGCTACCACTACATCAACGAGAGACAAACTGTTAGTTAACCTTTTTTTTCTTTTTTTTGACCGCCCAATGTCTACTAAAACGTGCCCTCGGCGCCAAGATACGAATTCATCCTGTCGAGTTTTTGTCTTCATATTATGTTAATATAGCTGAAATATAAAGAAAGAAGTTCAACTAATATAAATTAGGATGAGTCAAGGGACATAATTAACAAAAGAAATGAAAAATGTTGTTTTATAAACTTTATAATTTACAAATTTACGTATAAAAGTCTGTCGTGTAGTCGTGGGCTTATTCCACAAATCCCCCCTGAAAAATCCCCCTTGGGAGGAAAAGTGGAATATATAAAAACCAGTCTAGAATTCACCCCTGCTTATTTCACAAATCCCGCAGAGATACCCTCTCAGTGGGGAAAACTGAATCCTAATGTAAAAAAAACTTTCAGGAGGGTCTTGGAATAAGTTTTTTTTTTTCAATTCTAGTTTTCCCCCCTAAGCGGGATTATCAGGGGTGAATTCTAGACTGTTTTTTATAGATTCCACTTTTCTACCTAAGGGGGATTTTCAGGGGGGATTTGTGGAATAAGCCGTAGTGCTGGGCACATTTTGGTTTGTCATCTATACATGACTGTGGCGATCAAAAGGTTAATCAAAATGTTAGTAAAACCAATAGTAACCATCTATACCTAAAAATGGAATTCGAGATCAAAAATATAAACAAAGGTGTCGCCAATTTAAAATAATAACCACAATTGTGTAGTTTGTCGAAAAATACTATAATAAAGTGTTAAAATTGCAGGCATAATAACTTCAACAGGTAAAGTATAATATTGCACACAATTTTCAGCTTTAAAGTGCCGTAAACTACGATTCAAGAATAAATAAAACTGTTTGAAATAAAAGCGTGCAAATTATTTTTATTATAATGGCAATAAGGCAGAAGCTCTAAACATTTTGACTTCCATTTATTATTTTCTATTTAGAAAATGTTTTGCCTTCTAAACAAGACAATCTTGTAATGTTATCCGGTGAAAACTGTTTAATTTTTAAATATGTTGGTTAACGATTGAAATATAAATTATATCAAATATAAATAAATAAACATGAGCAATTTGTTCATAAGAATAGAAATCTTTTATTTTCATTATTTTACGACGGGATCTTAGACTATAATTGGTGTTATTATGACACGCCGCTTCAGCGTGCAAAAAATAGCACGAATTATAATAAAATCAAATATTTAGAATGACTTGGGGAAATGTTGACTACCCCTAAAACGTCACTTTGACAATGACATTTCTTTGTTCATATTTTTGCTCTCGGACTCCATATGCGACCCTAGAGCTGAAACCCGCGCCAGTGAACAGATAATTAAACGAAAGTAGGTTTCGAAACCAACTTGCTTCTCCGAGCATTTCGTATCGTAACGACGAGCTGAAATTCAACAGAAAAGTAAAATCATAATGGCATGGCCGCAATCAAGTCATAGTAGGGCTGCTACCGATATTTATTATACTAAGATTTTATAGAAATAATTTATACAAATAAATAAAATTGAAGTGCTGTTTGTTATTGTCTGTCTGTCTGTCTGTCTATTTTGACGGGACGTTCACTGGCAGATAGTTGATGTTATATATATAGAGTAACTTAGGCTACTTTTATTTAAGACTAGTTGCAGCCCGTGGTTTCATCCGCATGGCTTTTTCCAAAATAAAATACAAACCGCTAGTAATTTATAAAAAACCGGCCAAGTGCGTGTCGGACCACGCACAATGAAGGGTTCCGTAGTTGGTATGAATTTATCCCAATAACAAACTTAACATTGTAGTTGAAAAACATATTCTTCCATACGGAATGCATGGGAGAACATATTTTTCAACTGTAAATGTAAGTGGGTCGACTATTACTCGGTAACTTGTGAAGCCTGATAGATTTCTTTTTAACTTCGTTATATATACTAAAGCTGTGAATTTTTTCACATATCCAAATACAACCATTTAGCTGACACTTGACTCTAATAAAAATTAGCACTTTAAAGTTGAATATTACGTAAACGGATCCCTGAATCCAAAAATGGTTTCCACAAACCTGAAATATTTTTGAACAGCCTATCCAACGATATCCCACACAATGGAATAGACGAGAAAAAAAAAAAAACATCCTTACTTTACATGTAGGGGACGTACTCTAAAAAAATATTTTTCAAGATTTTATTATACCACTTTATCGACGTGTTTAACCCATACCAAATTACAGCTTCCTAGTACTAAAAGTCCCTGAGCTAAACCGCGGACAGACAGATAGACAGACGGACATGGCGAAACTATAAGGGTTTACTACGGAACCCTAAAAACGGAAAATTTTAGTGATCCTCTAAAAAGTTAATGACCTTCTAATGATTTCCACTTTTTTCATTACGGTGCCTTAAAAAGGTTAGAACTGTGACCAACTGCGCTTGAGCCGAGCGAGCGAAGCAAGCGTTGCCGCGGCAGCCGCCGGCGAGCGCTAAGTACATCCAAGTTGATCGCAGTTAATTTGTTATTTTTGGTCATCAAAATGTGAATTATTTGGGATTGGATTAACTACAAACACGCATTGTTTGAAAATGCGGTTTATAATTATGTTTAAATTTTTTATTTTTAAGTCGGCTCTGTGTCATAATTACCTAGACCATAAATAGAATATACCTAGTGTTATAATTTAAATCAGGGTTCGCCAATATATATCAGCGGATATATATCATGATATATATCACGATATATATCAATTGATTTTTTCCTGTCTTCTGAACTAAAAATTTTGGAGATTAATGTTTACCCTGGTAAAACGTAGCGAAAAACTACAATTCAGAATAATTTACTTTTTACTTTTTTATGATTACAAATTATTATTAAAATTAGTTGATTTATCTCACAAACAAATGAAGATTATTATAATAATAGGTACTTGTTTTTTTAAGTGTTCATTAAAAAAAAAACTCAAATAAACACTAATACTTTTATTACTTTTTTTAAATAAAAAATGAGGTAATTTAACAAATTCCTTTCACATTTTTAAGTGTTTAATCCCCTTACAGAATGAAATCCGCTTCTTTTTCTTGGCCTGGATAGGTATATATCCGATATATACAAAAAAATCGGATTTTTGATATTTATTATAAAAATCGGATTTTTTCGAACCCTGATTTAAATAAATCAAAAGTCTCTAATCCAATCGAGGCTAACAGTGTAAAATTGTTTATTTTTAAAATGTTATAGAAGAAAATTCAAAATCTAAACTGTATCCAAAAAGACCGATACTGTTATAATAATAACTGTTTGAAAAGTCGAGTTTCGTTTTTATAGCAGTGTGTTATTTCCGTACGAATCCTAGCTATTTATAACACGGTTTTTACGACTTGACGAAACATTTGGATTCTTAGTTATATCATAATATAAGTAAGTTCAATATACAGGGTGGCACGGACGCGCAAACTGTAACCATGAATTCAGCACATGATTCTAGACCACAAAGCGTAGAAATATTACTACGGATTAAAAAAAAAAATTGGTTGCCTATAAAGTCGGTTTCGGACGATAATTTTACGTGATAACGTAACACAAACCTAACGCCAAGGCCGATCGTGCCTCTCTATCGCTTGTTCCGCGCTCTCGCTTGCACACTCGGCTCAGGCGGAATGTGACAATGAGTCATGCGTTTTCGTGCGTGCAGCCGGCGTTCATCGATTTATAAGACGTCACGTCAAAAATACTGTCAGTCGTAGGACTGTAGTACGTCAGAAGTGCTTGAAACTTCTTAGCTTTACACACTCGTAAACATTATTACACACATCACATTGTTTCGTGTGACGCATGTGGCGTATGAATGCACACGAGAGCGACTGTGAATTGGGCGTCTTCAGGGAAGTTTTGTAGTAAATATAATAGTCCACCGGTAAGTAATAATATACTTCAATAGGACGCGATATTACATATTGGTAATACGGCAGTCCTTGACTGTCGACGATGACGACAGTGTTGCCACATTATAAAAATGGTAGATGGTAGTGTCGCACTACCTAACATATATATCGTCGAGCGTAAGTTCAATTGAGGTAAGGGACAAAATACAACTTTTCAGGAGAGGCCGACAAAGTTTTTTTTTTCGGACTAAATCGTCCATAACTTTTTTTGTTATTACACTTTTTCGGATCTGATTTCACACATAATCTTGTAGTTTAGCGCTCTATCTACCTGTGTAACATTAATTTAAATAAGTTATCTATTTATGAAAATAGACGTCCCTTACACCAACGTATTTTGTTAGTAATCTCCCTTACTGACCAAGTATCTTGTAATTCCGTTCCTTACATTAAATTGACCTCTACGTTGGATCAAAACAAGTGGAAAAATAGTGTAAAGGACTTGTTGAAAAAAAATATGAAAAGAAATACAGTGTAAAGAGATTGTTGACAGAAAATTAAGTACACACTTTTGGCGTACGGATATCTTAAATTTGGAAATCGTTACCTACATTACCTTATGTTACCTTATTTGATTCGATTGGTGGCAGTACCATTTCAAGTTGCTATATTGCATAGTTTTTCAGATATATTGTTATTATGGGGCTGATTCGAAATTTGAATCCAAAAAAATCAGTAGGGTAAGGGACATTTTTCTTAAGCTAGAATTTTTTCATATACACCATTCGAAAGAGCGAAAAATTCTGAACAAAACTGTATACTCAACTCATTTTGGGTATTTTGTCCCTTACGTCAATTGAACCTACGGTCGACGATATGTATCTGAGCGTGACGGTCACGCGAGTTCAGTGCTTTTTCTCCATCCCAAAAGTGCCCAACGTGACTAAAGAAGTTTTCACTTAAAAAATACTACTGTTTCATAGAAAAGTGCAATAACTACGCAGTCATAATGTATGGAACAGCAATATTTTTTATTTTATTTATACGCGGAGAAAAATTTCAAAGCACCTTTATGCTTTGGTTCAGAATCATGTACTGAATCCATGGCAACAAGATGCATGTCGATGCCACTCTGTATAGTTAAACCTTTCAGAATAAATTCTATAAATGATGGCGATAACCACATCAAAATCCATTGCGTAGTTTAGAAGAACAACGCGGTCACACGATAAACAACTTTATTTTCCTTCCAGTTAGAAAAACATATGTCTAAACCCGCTAAGCAGGTCAAGTAAAAACCCTTCAGAGTCATCCAGGTAGATCATTGAAACGACCTAAATACACAGGGTTAAATTTAATTGGCTAGCTGAACTCCGCAGATGCTATGGATATCGATATGTAAACATGATTAAAAAAAAGATTGATGAGTTTTTTTTTTGTGGGGTCGTCGACCGCAGTCACTTGTAATATCAGTTTTTAGGGATCCGTACGTCCGAATGAAAAAAAGGAACCCTTATAGAATCACTCGTGTGTCTGTCCGTCCGTCACAGCCGATTTGCTCCAAAACCAATGGACCGATTAAGTTGAAATTTGGTACACATGAATTTCTGTCACCCAAACACGAACGTGTAACATAAATAAATGAATTTAGAATGTTGAATATGGGGTACACTATAGGAGGAATTAAAAAAAAAAGTTTTGCTAACTGTACCGTGTGACTTATCAAATGAAAGAGCTTGTTATGAGGATTTCAATATACACCGTGGCATTTTAGTCGTCTTACAAAGACAGCCCACTTCATGTATCCAATGACTACTAAATATTCATTTAAAAAAAATATATACATACAATTTCTTTATTTTTTTATTTTTATTAATTATGACGCATGACATAGTTTAAAACACCCTGTTACGAGTGCAGTCCGAGCCTTGTGTTACAAGGGCGCCGCGGAATGGATTTAGATTAAGTTTAAGTTGCAATGGTAAGAAACATATTTTTGCGTTAGGGTGAATGAACTCTGATAAAAATGTCGCCGCTCCATTCCGCGGCGCCCTTGTAACACAAGGCTCGGACTGCACTCGTAACAGAGTGTTTTAAACTATGACATGCGTCATAATTAAAAAAAAAAATATGAATGATTAGTAGTCATTGGATACATGAAGTGGGCTGTCTTTGTAAGACGACTAAAATGCCACGGTGTTTTTTTTTTTTAATTTAAAATAAATAGTTCTAAAGATGTTAAAGAAAATAGATGAAAATTGACCATTTCATACCGACATAAACTGATATTTCAACAGCCCTAAGTCCAGCCAACTTGTTGTCGGTATTACTCGAGTTTCGTGTCACCGCATAATTCCGCTTCGGTCGCAGGGTTTCTTTTTTTCTATTCCAGTATTTCCACATAGGTGAAACTCCGCTTTTTAAGCTTAAAAGCGCAAAACGTACCTTTCATTGAAGCCTTGCACTGAAAGCCTCGCAGAGTCCGACTTACGGGAAATGCGTCATACATTTAGTTGGAGGAGTTATTCACTTAGGGGTTGGCGGCCATTTTTTACCTACTGCAGTTTATTTTTAAGTCTTGTATGTTGTACCTAAGTTATTTATTTACATGTTCATGATTAATGTAAGTATTTTTTTTTTTAATATAAAGCTAAATAAAAAAACTGCTACCAAATGACATAAAAGATTTAAACTTGATTCAATTTAAAAGCAAACAATTTTTTTTTTTTTTATAGACAAATGCTACTATACCATTGATGAATTCCATTGGCAAAATTTCTTGTGACTAATCCCGTATTTATGATTTATAATGTAATATTCCTATAGATTTATTAGAATTGTATTGAATTTTCTAGAATTGTATCGTTTATGTCTTATGTAATTTCTAATATTGTTAAATTAATAGTGTATAACCCTAAAGGGTAGATTTTTGAGTATCTATAAAATATTTGTAATACCTGTTATATCACCAAAAATCGCACTAATAAATACTTTGACTTTGACTTTACAATTGGATGCAATTCATTTGGATGGAAATAGTCATGAAATTGGATATTGCGAACCGTGAACTTTAACGATATAATGATACCTAATTAAATAAATAATTTTGTATTATAAATTTTTGTTCCTCAAAACATCATGTTTATCCTATAAAGATTCAGAAGTAAAAACCCCTAAAAGCCTTTCAGTGACTTTATTTATAAATATAACCGTAGATCAATGACCGTATTAGTACGTAAGTAGATAATAGGGTAAATAAATATTTGTTGACATAATATTTATCTAAGTATTACGCGAAAGACATCCTATTACTGTATTGTGGTAAATGTCATTTATTCTAACTAGTTTAGGGTTATACGAAATATACTGTTTGCGTTGTAGCGTGGTGCGGGTGACAGATGCCAGTATCGCGTGACTAGGTCAGTGACATTATGCAATTCAATTTTATCGATAACGATTCTCACAACAAAAATCTCGTTCTCTTTATATTATTTTGATGTAATTTATTTTAAAATATGTATTTACAAAACATAAAGGGGTTTATTCATAAACGCTGCTTAAAGTTGAGTAATGATTAGCGGCTGTTTAACCATTCATTTTTGACGTTTGAACGTCACTTAACTTTAAGCAACGTTTATGAATAAACCCCTAAAACAAAACACATTCAAAGCACAACCGTGATTTAAAAAAAAAATGTATTCGTCGTAACATTTTTGCCATGTGGTGCTGTGCGTCGGGGGCCATTTTGCGTCAGTACGAGTGCTAGCGACTTTTATGCGACACACCATTTGCCATTCCTTTGTTTATTTTATTTTGTGTTAAAGTTTTATTTGTTATAGTTTGTTGTTGTACTTGCTTGTGGTAATTAACATGCCTAAGCGCACAAACTCTTTTTGGGAGTCAGGCAAGTGAGTTTGTCGTTCACCTCCGAGATTAATAACTACATTTTTTCATAACTACATTTTGGAAGGCGCAACTAGAATCAATTAACTATTCATGTAATTTTTGACGTTCATAAGTGCATCTTCGTGCCTATTTGAAATAAATTATTTGACTTTGACTTTGACTTTGATTACTTTGAAAGAGAACAACAAAAATATAAAAATACTTTCAGTAAACTTCTTTTTCTATAAAAAAAAGACTATCTATCATAGCAATACATCCCATCACTAAACATGTTTATGGTTACGTTACACGCAATGCATTTTGCTTCATTTTTCATTTAATTTGGTTTTTTTTTGTAGACAATAATAACATTTAGGCAGGATTTTATTTAATTTACTACAGTTATTACTGGTTACTGATTCCGTATTTTACGACAATGATATTAAGGGTAAATCGCAGTGACGTTCAAGATTGAACAGGAACGATTCGTCTAATGTCACCCGCGCCATACTACAGAGGCCCTAGTGTGAGTTTATTTTAACCATCTCGAATTTACGCATCGAGCGCGTTTAGCACTCTGATTGGTGAAGGGCGAATCGGAGGCCAATCGGAACGCCGAACGCACTCGATGCGTAAAATCGAGATGGTTAAAAGAAACTCACACTAGGGCCTCCGCTCAAACAGTTTAATCGAATAATTACCACGTTAAGCCCAAGTACGCATGGGTGATTTTTTCCTGCGGCGATTTTATTCGCGCACCGTATTTTCGACGTACTGCTTAGCGTCGAGAGATTATAATCCACCAGTCGGTTTTTTTCGCTGGGATGCGCGCTGTTAAATTCTTAATGCTTGGCTTAACACCAAGAGTTGAAAATCCAGTGCGCGATAAAATCCTGCCGCGATATTTTTAAGCATGTGCGAACGTGAGCTAACGCAATCCTAAGGATGTCAACTACCAGGAATTGCGTTAATTAACTGACAGTCATGTGTCTTAAGCATACATTATTGGTATAATTATATAGCTTTCTCAGACACCGAAAACTGGAGATGGACGAAAAAACACAAAGATACGACAGGAGCTTTCAAAAAACGGACATTGCCTGCCCCATGTAAGCAAAATGCTCTGAAAATGTTGTATGTACTTTGGCTAGCATATAATGTTACCACAAACTTTCAAATTTTCTCGTTCAATTTTGAACTTAATTACCAATATTTTAATGTTTAAAATCTTTTGGAGAAATTTGACAATTTCGTGTAGCATGATGTGCTGGCTACTGCAGTCACGTAAAATTCAAAACCGTTTCTGTCGTGAAATAAAAATTCCAACTGTAAAGACCTATTTTATAATAGTTTGCTTTTGATAATCTTACTCGACGGCTATGAGAAAATCAGTGAGTTCGTGTATCTTGGATCTTTGATCACGAATAAGGGCAGCTGCCTTGAGGAAATCCGCCGTGGTAATGGTATGACCAAAAGTGCAATGACAAGTCTGGGAAACTTTGGAAGAACCGTGGCATCCGTCGGAATACCAAAATACGACTGTTCCGTTGTCCAGTTTTTTTCCATCTTTTTATATCGCGCGCAACCGTAGTGCATTAAAAGCCGCGAAAGCAGTAAAATCGATACTTTCGACATGTGGTGATGGCGGAGGCAACTTCGTATATCATGGACCGCCATGAGAACAAATATATCCATACTGGAGGAACTTTACATCACCAAGCGGCTACCTGCAATATGCCAGAAGCGTGCCCTCAGCTTTTTCGGACATAATATGCGTTCACCTAAAGCATGGCCTAGAAAAGTTTATGATTATGGGCCGGGTGGAAGGAAAACGCGAGGCAGAGGACAGGCAAAATGGTCAGACTCGATCAAGATGACTGTTGGAGGCAGCATTTACCGAGCGGTCCACACTGCAGAAGACCGCATAACGTGAAGACGCGTCGTATGTGGCCGCGATCCTCAGCATTGGAGGAACGACGAAGAAGAAGAAGGAGATGTCCGTAATACCATAAAATATCTATCAATACTTTAGGAGAACTTACGGTTGCGTAAGTGCAAGGTAATTATGCTCATGACTGTACCCATAGTTGTCAATTATTTGTATCGTACATATTATGTACGCACGTATAGATAGGTGTGATATATAATATATTCGTAATTAAATGATGGTCAGTTCCTGTAATTCAGTTGCGGTTATTGATGAATTAGATGGACATTAATTGCGTTTCGCGTGAATTGATAATTTTCATCATTGGCAGTTCGTGTATTGAGCAATGGGATATACTGGTCAATGGAAATACACCAGCAGGTTTTAATAAACGAAAAACTGCTATACCTATTGAAAATAATATTTTGTAAGAATATTTTTTGTTTTAAAAGTGTGTCCGTGGAGTTTCTTGCCCGATCTTTTCCAAAGGAACCTACTACGCTTTGGAATGGGCAACTAGCTTCATCTTTTAGACTGACCGACCCCTTACAATTCAAAAGTGCCTGTAATTGCTTTATTTGAAAAATGCTTTGAGTTTGAGTTTGTCATTGGTGCCGATTCCCTTGTTCACAAACTAAACTAAATTTAAGTTCAGTGCATCTTTTTCTTTATATTTCATTAGAAAAAGGACAGAAGATAAATTTAAGTTTAGTCCTGTCAAATTAATCAGCGCCTGACCTACTCCATAAAAGTTAAGACGTGATTAAAAACTTGCTGACTAAAACTACGTCAAAATACGTCAAGCGCTGATTAATTTGACAGGACTAAACTAAAATTTATCTTCTGTCCTTTTCTTAATGAAATAGAAAGAAAAAGATGCACTGAATTTAAATTTAGTTTAGTTTGTGAACAAGGGAATCGGCACCATTGTTTCGGCACTGCTGCTCTCAAAACGGTGAAGGAAAACATCGTGAGGAAACCGGCAATTCAATTCAATTCAATTGTTCTAGAACCAAAAATTCGAAGACATGTGACATCTACAAACCCGCACTGCGGGGTAACTACGTAACACATTTACAGTAGCAATGGGTTACATTTTGACAGTTCAACAACATTCTTTGTGTTATTTACGTTGTTGAGTAGACACATTTTTCGAACATATGAAGCAATGGATTAGCAATATCCTCCAAAACCATTCAGATTGTGATCGACTATGTGTTACGCGATTACGGTGCTGGGCCCGCGTCGCGGATTACGGCCCACTCCCTCTCACCAAGAGGAGGCCTGTGTCCCAACAGCTGATTATGTCATGCTTAGGTACTTAAATGTCTCACTGATGGTGGCGCGTTTGTTGGATCCAGGGCTCGGAAACGTTATTTAAAATAACGTTTTTAAAACGTTTCTAATCGTTCGTTCTTTTTTTGTGTACAATATTTTTTTCGGAATGAAAACTAAATGAGACCGTTTTCAAAAACCGTTTTATTCCATTCCGACAGGCATGAACTTTTTTATACTCCATTTATGATAACATTAGACAAATAACTGTTCTCACCCTTTCGTTATTTCGAGGTAAACGTTTAATAAACTCCGTTATTTCACGATAAATACAAAGCACTGTAATCTATTTACCATTTACATTAAAAAAATAACCCTAAAGAGCAGTAATTTCAACAATATTACTCAATAACTGTCGTTATTTAGCCGTTATTTGTCTAATGCTATTAATAGTAAATGGAGTATATGTAGATAGTTAAATTGTACCTTATCTTCATTTCATTACATCGTTGATTCCGATGCGCTTGCCGCCTACGTTTTGATTAGGGTTGTGTTGCGAGTTTCCTATCGATCAAACAAAAAATTTAAAAAAAAAACGGTTAATAACGTTTTATTAACCGAGAACGATATAAATGTTCTTCTTCAAAAACGTTTTTATAACGTTTCGTTCCAACGTAACCGAAACAAATCGTTTCTTAGGTTTTTAAGACGAAACCGTTCCGAAAAATATACCGTTATCCAAGCCCTGGTTGGATCATTCGGTTCCCTACAAAATGGTTGAGCTGGATGGTGCTGATCCATGCGTCATGTTCGTGAACGGGTGCCGTCAGTTGAGACTGGTCAACTCTTAACTACCAGTGCTTATTTTTAATCTTATAATTTGAATTAATTATAAAATGATTATCATCATTTCATCATCATTTCAGCCGAAAGACGTCCACTGCTGGAAATAGGCCTCCCCAAGCACCGCCACCTCGAACGGTGTTGTGCTTCCCGCATCCAGCGGATTCTTGCGGCTTTCATAAGGTCATCGGTCCACCTTGTGGGAGGCCTTCCAACGCTACATCTTCCGGTACGCGGTCGCCACTCCAGAACCTTTTTTAACTAATTAATTGACGTCACGGTTGGCGCAGTGGTTAAGTGTTTGACTGTTGCGAGTTTGATTACCGCACGGAACAAATATTTGTATGATCTATAAGTAGTTGTTCCGGGTCTGGCTGTTAGTGTATGTGAGTTTAAATGTTTGTAAATGCACCCACAATACAGGGGAAATTCCTAGTGTGGGGCAACGTTTTTAAAGAAGAAAAGAAGAAAGAAGAAGAAAATATACAATATATGACGCAACTATTTACTAACTAATAAACAAAATATACAAAAAAAGAAAAATACAAAAACAAAAGGACACTTAGGCGTCGAAGTAATCGTCCGCATCGCTGTCATTCTGAAACATGCCTAGAAGACTGGTAGTATTACCACGTTGAATGGCAATGCTAATTCTTTGGCCAAAGAAAGAGCCAGCCCTCAGGGCCTCAAGTCTGCTATTACAATAGTGTCAGAATGGTCTCTTCATTGTGAGTTTTTGACAGATTTGCCATACAAACACTGTCAAATACTCACAATGGTGAGACCATTCTGACACTATTGTAATAGCAGAATTGAGGCCCTGGTTACGTGAAGTATCGACCAGTCGGCGAAAATTTTTAATTATTTTATTTACTTTTTACATTGTTCTCACTTAAAGAAGCAACAAGAATAATGTACCCAGGATTTTGTAATATCTTGATTTAAAAGAATCAATCAATCAATCAATCATTTATTTTGTTAAACATAGGTATGGTTACAGATAATATATTGTCTAAAATATGTGCACTATGTTTTGCCAGTTTATGACGTACAAAATTAACTTAAACAAGCAATTACAATTAAGGTGACATGTCAATAGAATACAAAAAAAAAAAAAACATTCAGTTAAAAATATGTCAGATATGTTATCAAGTAATAAATAAAATCATAAGTGTTTAATTAGCAAGTCGGACTCGTCATACCTCTGTTTATCAGTAATAAACTCAGTGATGGAGTAATAAAATCTATCTAAAAGGAATTTAAATAAAGACCTCTTTAAGGTTCCCAGACACTCTTTATTTCTAATAGCTGCTGGTATACTATTATATATTTTTGGGGCCATACCTAGCACACTTTTGCTGAAAAATGAGGTTTTATGAGAGGTAACATGAATGGTATTCTGATAACGGCGAGAGCGCAGTTTTTCAAATAAATGCAGGTTATAGCGGACAAACACGACGGACGGTAGAGCGAGCAGACTTAGTTCCTTAAATACTGGTTTACAACTATCAATCGATTGTAATTTGGTAAACGATCGCGAGCATTTCTTCTGAGCTTTAAAAACAATGTCTCTGTCAATGAATGTCCCTGGAGTTTCTTGCCCGTTCTTCTCAATATAGATCTACGTTTTGGAATTGTCAACTAACTAGCTTCAACTTTCTGATTAACTAACCGACTTTGACAATTCAAAAGTGCCTGTAAATGATTTAATTTAAATAAATGCTTCAAGTTTTAGGCTATAAGCTTTTTTTATTTACAAAAATACTTAAATAATATAGACACAAAACATGATAAACAAACTATTGCATAGACATTTCATACGGCCTACTAAATGTAATAATACCTTGCCGAGAGGAATTTATCGCCAGCAAGCCTCTGTGGTGCTGAACTGCTCATATTACATTCTCATAACGTTTTATTTGCATTTTTGAGAACAATAACGTTTGAAATGCCTAGTTTATATTGCACACCGAATTGTTATAAAATAGAAGGGTTTATGGTTTAGAAGGGTTTATAAAATAAAAGGGATTTTGACCATCCATAACGACTGTCAAGATCACCACCAACCCGGTGATCTTAACAGTCGTTATGGATGGTCAGAATCTCAAAAGTCTTATAACCAGTCTTACTAAGGGGTGTCGTGCTACCCAGTCTGGGTTGGGGAGGTCAGATAAGCAGTCGCACCATGTAAAATACTGGTATTCAGTTGCACCTGGTAAGCCTGGTAGCCGACCCAAACATAGTTTGCAAAAGGCTAGGCTGTTTGAGATTTGAGAAGTATTTATGGTGGAAATCTAGGAAAATTCTGTCGTTTACCGTATGGTGCCGGACATAAAGAATAGCACCACCCTATTTCCTCCCGTGGGTGTCGTAAAAGGCGACAAAGGGACTTACTAGAGAATGGGCAGCAGCGTTCTCTATGCATTTTTAACACCATACTGTGATCGCCAACCCGCCTGCCAAGCGTAGCGATTATGGCAAACCCCTCTCAATTGGGGAAGGCTTATGTCCAGCAGTGGACGTCTTTCGGCTGAAATGATTGATGATTGATTGATAAATAGGGAAGGAATAACAATCTGGCTTATTTACCCAATAGGTCTGATAGAGGACAGTTTTTTGCAAAGCAGTATTGTAAAACATTTTAAAAGAGTAACGGTGGAGTTTCTTGCTCATTCTTCTCCATGCGAAACTACCTTCTGGAAGAGGCAACTAGAATCAATTTTATTTCCGTGTAAATTTTGACGATCAAAAGTGACATTTATGTGCCTATTTGAAATAAATGCTTTGACTTTGACAGTAACTTTGACAAAGCTCTGAAAGATTTCCCTTGTAGGAAACTCACTCAGAACTCAAGTCAATTTTACCTTCGACCACTGACGCTGATACTACTCTTTGGTTAGACCACTTTTCGTGTTCAGGATACAGATAAATAAGTTGTAGTTCTCAAAGGGTTGTCAAGAAAACAACTGAAAATAAGATTTACTCGCTGAATTGCTGAATTGTTAAGGTTTATTTAGGTATATATAATTTATTGTGCAGCCGATTATACATTACAAAAAGAAAAACTTATAAACTACAAAAATATACAATGGGTGTCCTTATCTCTTACTTGCGATCTCTTCCAGGCATCCTTGGAAAGGACAGTGATTTAATGGACAAAAACTGGGATTGTCATTGGTGCAAATAAAAAATGTAAGTATAAGTAGGCAGTAAGGATACATAAAGACTCCTGTTAAAAAGTAACATTAATATGTGACTTTTCCATATAATAATCTAGGGTATCCAACAGTCCTCAACAAACTTGAACTGAACCAATATAGGTCAAAATTTCCCAATAACTTTGATAAGTATTACCAAATATTGACCTAAATAATGTAAATGTCCTATCTCTGAACACGACTGCGCAACACAAGCACATGTTCAATAGTGGGCATATGAACAAACAAGGCAGCTTTATTGTCGACAAACATTCGTGTTGACTCACGATACGTTATTAGTTGGCTTCGGAAAAATCCGAACGCTTCCGAGTGTTGCGCACGTTCTCTTTTGGTGGAAGCACCTAGTAACAGCACATACCATCTACACATTACATATTTATTTCTGAAGGGGTGAAGGGGTAAAATCTACGGTCATCAAATAATCGCCTTCTTAAATGTCCCACTATTCACTCTCCCTTCTTCGTTCAATCTATCTCTCTTTGGAATGCGCTCCCTCTGGAAATCAGGATGGCAACCGACTTATCATTTAAAGTAAAAGTTCGCGAACACATTCGTAAGAATCTGGCAGTATCATCACAACATTAAGGTTTTCCCATTATTTGTCTTATTTGTTTTAGTATATTCGTGTATTTATGTATGTTTATTTGTGCTTCTATTTATATAGAAATTAGAAATTTGTTATTTAAATACTAAATTTCTAACTCAGCCAGTTCCTCTGGCTATCTTAACTCCGCTGTTATGTCCACTTTGTTGTTATGGTGACAGACTTAGATAAGATGGTGGTAGAAGAAAGAAGAAAGAAAAGAAATAAAAAATGTTTATACTGCACAAACAAGTCGCACATTACATAAAAAATAGACAAAATACACATAGCATGCATACTCGTAGCATGGTAGCTAGCCAGGTGGACTTAAAAAAAGCCCTACCACCAACCAAACCGAGCAGAAAAGTTTGCCCCCGCTGGGAATGGAAGTTTTGTCTGTTTACATAGTAATCTAGTCTCCTTACCTATGAAATATGAAGCTAATAATACCGACTTCACATTGAAGACGTACTGTTTGTTTGTTTGCCAAACCATTAACGAAATTGGTTACTCTCGAATTTTTGTACCTACATACTTTGTTCTGTGACGTAGCTAACAACCGTTTTTAGGGTTCCGTAGTCAACATGGAACCCTTATAGTTTCGCCTTGTCCGTCTGTCTGTCTGTCCGCAGCTTAGCTCAGAGACTTTAAGTACTAGAAAGCTGTAATTTGGCATGGGTATATTAATAATAATATATTGGATATTAATCACGTGGACTGTGGTAAAATAAAATTTAGTTTTTTTTTTCCCTACACTTGATTGATTTTTTTTTTCTCGTCTATCCCATGGTGTGGGATATCGTTGGATAGGCCGTTAAAAAATATTTTGTTATTTAATATGTTTATTTATTTTATTATTTATGTGTACACACAGTTAAATACATATGGATACGACATAATCATAATTTCAGTACAAAGGTACTGCTTGTTTCTTAAGAATTTTCTTCCAGCAGACCTGCGAAAGGAGAAATGAAAAAGAAATGTAGACAATATATATGTATAGGTATGTTGTTTGTTTTCCGTTTGGTTGTTTTTGTTGTATGTGAAAAAATTCACGGTAGTAGTATATATATATAACGAAGTTAAAAGGAAAACTATCACAGAAAAGTAGGCTTTACAAAATAACGAGTAATAGTTAACCAACTTATATTTTGTAGTTGGAAAATTAACAGACACGTATATGGGAGAACATTATTTTAACCACAATGTTAAGTCTGTTATTGGGATAAATTCGTTCCAACTACGGAACCGTTCATTTCGCGTAGTCCGACACGCACTTGGCCGATTCAATCATAACTGTCATTCTTTGACATTTATATGAAATGGCTAAAGCCTGTTATGAACTTATGACTTACGGAGCCGAAACGTGGACACGGTACGGCTAGTCCACAAATTCAAGATCGCTCAGCGAGCTATGGAGCGGGCTATACTTGGAGTCGCTCTGAGGAATCGAATCCGGAACAAGGTGATCCGGCAAAGAATCAAAGTTGTCGACATAGCTCAAAGAATAAGCAAGCAAGCTAAAGTGACAATGGGCCGGCCATATTAGCCGTAGAACCGATGACCATTGGGGTAGACGTGTTCTTGAGAGGAGACCGCAAATTGGCAAAGGTAAGGTAGGACGCCCTCAGGCTAGTTGGAGCGACGATCTTCGCAAGGGTGGCTGGTAGCAGCTGGATGAGAGCTGCCAGGGAATTTAATTGCTAAGCAAATTTTCTACCAACTCAAATTGTCCAAATGTTCAAATTTTGAACATACGGATAATTTGAGTTGCCAAACCATTTAGTTCATTAACGGAAATTATGGAATAACTACGAAATCTTTAAGATTTCTGCAATGAACTTAAAGGACAAATAACCAGGTAAACTGACCCAGTTTCTCCCTTCATCACATTTATAACCAGTTCCGTTCTTCGATAGGAAGTCAATAACTAAAGGAAATGCCCCGTTCCGTTTATATGCCATTTCCTCGACTTCCTCTTTAGGTTTGAAGTCATATCTATTTGTATGCACTCGCCTTATCATGTTTGTATTCAAGCACTACGTTCAATTTATTTTTCAATGTTTGTTGAGATTCAGTTTATACTAGAATCTGAAATAATATTCGAGTCTTAAGAGTTAGGAAAATGTTTTAAATCGAATGGTTAAATACTGAATAGTGACTTTTTTTTTGTAAAATCAGTAACCTTTTTTTTTTTTTTTACACTTGGAACTTCTCGTGTATTGTTTTAAATTGAACGTAGTGCTTGAATACAAACATGATAAGGCGAGTGCATACAAATAGATATGACTTCAAACCTAAAGAGGAAGTCGAGGAAATGGCATATAAACGGAACGGGGCATTTACAAACATTTAAATTCACATACACAAACAGTCAGACCCGGAACAACCATTTGTAGGTCATACAAATATTTGTTCCGTGCGGGAATCGAACCCGCGACACGCAGCGCAGCAGTCAATCGCTTAACCACTGTGCCAACCGTGGCGTCCGAATTATCGTAAAAGTATTGCAAAGTCATGCTATAAGGTTTAAATAAAAAACAAGGCCTAAAATCACCCTTGAACGAACTTTGAACCAACACAAGGGTTAGGTCTATTTAGTTAACAGTTTACCCAGACGTTTGGGTATTTAAACTTGACCTAACGAAGTTAACTGGCATTGGCCTACGTTTATGTAAACATCTTATCGATTCAACAAGTCAACAGAAGGCCTATTTTGGAGTCTATTAGGTTGAGTAACAATGTTAATTCTTAACGCGTCATGTTCGTGAACGGGCGCCGTCAGTTGGAACAGCACATCTCTTAGCTGCCACGGCTTATTTAAATTACTTTATTTTTCAATAGATTTTTTTTTCTCTTCGCCCTGGACGATTTTTAACGTGCATGTCTTACTAAATCGTTCTCACACGATCAGGTCATAACCAGCTGACCCGGCAGACGTCATCCGGTCCAAATTTCAATAATTCGACCTTGTCTCTGTCACCTATGACCTAGAATAGAGTCAAGAGCAAACCCATCGTAAAATAAAAATAAAAAATAAATAAATAAAAATTTTACCCTAATTTTCAATCCGGCAACTTTTTTTTTTTTTTTTTTTTTTTCATTCTGCTTGAACCTGCTTCGGACATTCGGACTATTACGAATATTTTAAAATAATAATTTGCCAGATCGGTCCAGCCGTTATGAAGTTATGCGCTTACCAATAGCATTTCATTTTTATTATACACCGTGACATTTTAGTCGTCTTACAACGGTGGTCCACTCGATGTATCCGACATAAAATACCTCAAGGCGCGATTAAAAAAAGAAAGATTGAAATTTAGTTAAGTTTAAGTTGCAATAGTAAGAAACATATTTTTGCGTCAGGGGGAATGAACTCTGATAAAGCTGTCGCCGCTCCATTCCGCGCCGCTCTTGGAACACAAGGCTCCGACTGCGCTCGTAATAGGGTTTTTCAAACTATGTCATGTGTCATATTTTTTTTTTTTTTAATTATTATTCAAATGTTCATAAATATCATTTTTGTTTTAATGAATGATTATGAATTTATGAGTCATTGGATACATGAAGTGGACTGTCGTTGTAAGACGACTTAAATGCCACGGTGTATAGATTTCAACTTGATGTAACCAATATTTTGTAACAATGTTTTGATCTAAAAGAGTGTCCATGGAGTTTCTTGCCCGTTTTTCTCTACAACTGGCTTCCTTGACAATCTAAACGAGTAAATGGTTTAATTAAAATAATTGATTTGTATTTAAAAACTTTATACTATACAAAGATCAACCAAAAACGTGAATAAGTTAGACTTTTCACTCTTCAATTCCATATTCAAAGTAAGCTTTCATCTCTGAAGCGAAAAATAATGCATTTTGAAATAAACTACCTGGTTTCAAATCCCTCGCACGATTCTCTTATATTCTTTTGAAACTGTGATGGCTATGCAACGTTATAAAACTAACAGTCTCCAGAGTGTTTTACTGGTGAACAGCGAAAAAGGGTTACTTCTAACTTAAATTTTCTTGTTTTCTTTTCAATCAATTGTCTTTTAAGCTAGAATATATAGGGTGTATCTATTCAAACATAAATATTTTAAGAGATACACCTATGGGTGGTAAAGAAGCCATGGAAATGTTTTTTTTTTTAATCTGAGTATATTATAAAAATAAAAACTTTATTTATCTCAACATAATATTATAGGAACTGTTTATTATTAATTACTTGATAATTGTTAATTACTTGATATGATGATTAATTATCAAAAGGCACCGCGCTCGTGCCACTACCGGCGGCGGCGCCGCGTCCGGGCGGATCATTCATAGAATATAAAAAAATAAGTAAGTAAAGGTTTTTTTTTTTTAAATGTCTCGAGCAAATTTAAAATTATAATAATTATGTAAAAATATAAAACACGTAGATACATTTTTTTTTTTTACTGCTATTGCTTTTTACCACCTATAGGTAGATGTTTCTCTTAAAATATTTCGTGTATGAATAGATACATCTTATATATATATATAGGTTTTACAAGATTTTTTTATAATTGTATTTTGAGGCTCATCAATCATAAACCGCACCTAAATCTTAGCACAAGAATGGACGAAAATAATTTTTGTTCAAACAAGCAGGTATTGCCTCTTAGAAAGAAAAAAAAAAAGAAGGAAAAATTCTTTATTATGCACAAATAAGACGCACATCTATTAATACAAATACACTTAATAATCTATATATCTATGTATATAAATAAAAATCAATGTTTGTATGTTTGTCCTCTATGCAATTCTAAACCATTGATCAGATTGTGATGAAACTTTGGTAGGGTGTTCTGAAGACGCCCGGTTTATGGCCCAAAAAAAAGTTGGACCAAACACTTTTTTACTTTACATGGCATTGCAATGCATGTAGCATATTATAAAGAGGAAAGATTTTTTGTTTGTTTGTACCGAATAATAAATAAGCTCAACATTCTGCGAAGCCGACCTCAACAACTTGAAGGAAAAAATCTAGGCAGATATTGTTTCATGCAGTGTCTTTAAACCGATTCAGAATAAAAATAATGACAACAGTAGGAAGATTTATACAACATAAAAATATTCCCTACAAATAACATACATTTCCTACACGAATTTCTATCAATAAAACTTTCTTGTACCTTCTTATTATACTTACCTTATTTTAATAAACGATTCGCGTAAAAATATTTTCGCAGTAAAGCTATACATAGAAAGCTGTTCAGTCTACATGGGGTAATAATCCTGAGACACGCCAGTCGTGGGAAATACCGGTTATGTTGACATTACGTTTAAAAATATACAAAGGAAACTGCAGGGTTGTAAATGTTGTAATGGTGGTAATGTTGTGTGGTTGATAGCTGTCAATTTGTAGTTGTTTACAGTGATAAATTATTCTATGGTTGTTTACATTTTATTGTGGACTTAGATACATAGAACGTAAAATGTTATGTTAATAGGTAGTCTATATTTAAATCCGCAAAAAATAGATCCAGGCTTAGATGGGCTCTGTCGCAAAATTACCACTTCCCAAAATGTCTACCGGACGCAAAATGTCCATTTCTCAGAATGTCTCGTTCGCAAAATGACCACTTCGCAAAATGTCCCTTTCGTAAAATGTCAAAAAAAATTACGTAAAAACCATCACCAAAATAAATAAATGTCGCAAACGATTCAATTTCTGTTCTTTATTTTGATTTTTGTGTACTTACCTACTAACCTACCAATCTGAACAAAAGATTATTATGTAAACCTTTGTGCGCAAATCCAATTCGCACATGACCGATTTTATACTGATAGGAAGGATTGAGTGTACATTGGGATAAACCGGCCAAGTGAGAGTCGAACCACGCACAATGAAGGATTCCGTAGTTGGTATGAATAAATCTAAAGAACAACTTAACATTGTGGTTGAAAAACATGTTCTTCCATACAGAATGTATGGGACATATAAATCGAAGTTGGTCGACTATTACTCAGTAACTTGTGATGCCTACTTAGCTGTGATAGTTTTCCTTTTAACTTCGTTATATATAATATTGCTGTGATTTTTTTCACATTTCTAGCTACTATATTTAGCTGGCAGGGGGGGGACACTTGACTCTAACAAAAATAAGCACTTTAAAGCTTAATATTACGCAAACGGATCACTGAATCGAAAAATGGTTTTCAAAAACCCGCAATAATTTTGAACAGCCTATCCAACGATACCCCACACCATGGGATAGACGAGAGAAAAAAAATATCAATAATATTTTTCAAGATTTTATTTTACCACTTTGTCGGCGTGATTAATATGTATATTGTATACCCATACCAAATTACAGCTTTCTAGTAAAATAGTAGTAGTTTTTCTATGAGCTAAACCGCGGACAGACAGACAGACGGACATGGCGAAACTATAAGGGTCCCTTATTTACTACGGAACCCTAAAAAGGGACATTTTGCTAAGTGGTCATTCTGAGAAAGATACATTCTAAGAAATGGACATTTTATGAAAGGGACATTTTGCGAAGTGGTCACTTTGCGAAAGAGATATTCTGAGAAATGGACATTTTGCGTCTGGTACACATTTTGCGAAGTGGTAATTTTACGACTGAGCCCTTAGATGCAGGATACAGCACAGCCCTCCGCGGCACCCTGGCGAAGCCCTGCGCGCTACTGCAACCTGCATCTAAGCCTCGATTTCGTTTTTTTTTTTTTTTTAGAATTAATACGAAATTTTACAGTTATGGATTTCCGCAAAGTAACAAGGTGTCCATACCTTACATATGTATACATAGACTGTAGTTTGTAAGAGGCTTACGAAGGGATATAGGGAGTTTGCTTTCACATAAGCTTTGTGTTTTTCCTTTGATAGCCACGTAAGAAAGGGTGTTTTCTTTATTTCGACTAGGCATTATTCGTTTAGTAAAGAAATGAATCAATTACAAAAACAATTAAAAAGCCGAACGGCCCAAAGCGAATGGACCGCGGGTTATTCGACCGTAACAGAAAATCGTCTACGTTCCAAAGGAACGGTGATATCAATGGTACACCCGCGATTAACCAAAAAAGCTTCTCAGCCTTAACCCAATAACCTTAGAATAATAATAGGTACAATTATGGGCCATAATCTCCTTAAAAAACATCTTTTTAACATAGGCGCCACAGACAGCTCCCTTTGCAGGGGCTGCCTTAACGCCGAGGAATCAGCCGCCCACGTCATCCTGGAATACGAGGCCGTGGCTCCACAACGTGAAAAAATCCTGTGAGGTCGCTCCGTGAAGCCTGTGAAGCTCCCAGGAAGCTTCTGTGCTTTTGGGCGGAGCTAGGCTGGCTCTGTTAGCCAGAATCTCCACGCACAACGGACCAAATGAGAGTCTAAGTGCGGAAAAGGGAGCCCCATCATCATCATCATCATCAGGACCGGTGATAAAATGATTTCAAAATTAACTTAAAGGGACAGTCGCATACATTGTGATACTCGCATAGTTGAACGAATTTTAACTATTTAAATATTTACTTATTTGAAATCATCTAAATAAACAGAATACATCTTCATAACTGGTTGGCACGACTTCAGGTAGCTAGCACGATTTTTCCTGCATACGAAGGGTTAATGACAGATTTCTCGATGGTAAAAAATGGGTTTTCAGAACTAAGCCACCGCATTTTCCCTTAAAGTTTAACAAATAGAGGTCCAAATGAATGAATCGCTTCAATAACTCTTTGGTAATGTTTTCCGGTCGTTTTCTTGTCTTCTATAAATAAATATACCACTTACTTACCTACAGAAAACATTTCCCCCGAGTGTCGTTACAAGCGACTTAATGATTAAATACTTACCCAAAGAACGGTAGCCACCGCGAGCATTCACATCGCGACATTTTTTTGCAAACATTCGTTGCGGCAGCTTTTGTTACGCAACGAACATTCATGCGCGAAACATTGGTGAATACGTGAATACAAACACGAAAAACAAATTCTCTATACTCCATTTACTATAGCATTAGACAAATAACGGCTAAATAACGACAATTATTGTGTAATATTGTTGAAATGAGAGTTAGAGTTACTTTTGAGTTATTTTTTTAATGTAAATTGTAAATAAATTACAGTGCTTTGTATTTATCGTGAAATAACGGTGTTTATTAAACGTTTACATCGAAATAACGAAAGGGTGAGAACAGTTATTTGTCTAATGTTATAATAAATGGAGTATAGAAGCTGCTCGCGAACGAATGTTCGTTTCGTGAATGAATGTTCGTTGCGTAACAAAAGCTCGCGCAACGAATGTTTCCAAAACAAATTCGCCAAGCGGGGAATGCACACGTTGAGTAATAAAAAAGACGTGTGGCACTCGGGGACTGCCGCGGTAAAGCTATTGCATAGCATTTTGTATCAACTTATGCAATTATATATAATTATTTATTTATTTTATTTATGCAGTATTTCTTTTTCTTTGATATTATTATTTTTTTTTTTTTTTCGTTACGGAATTTCTGGATTCGGTCCCCGCGCTCAAGGCCCGCGATAGAAGCTATGCAATAGCTTAAAAACAAAATAAATAAGTGCTGAACGTCGTAAAAGTGTATAACTACGTAAACAAAGTCAAATACTATTCAAATATAAGCATAATAACAACTTTAAAATAGACGAAAATGTTGAACCTAAAGTAATTTTAAATAAAAAAAGAGTGACAAACTGTTTTGACAGCGAAAAAATTCCATGTACATGAGTCATTTCCAACCGTCTAGTCAAGTTTAAAAATTGTTCAACTGGAATGGTATCAACTATTTGGCAAGCTTTAATTAAGTCATTGTAGCCTTGCGGTGCAACAGGGGAACTGAATGTACTCGTAATCGACTGCTCGTGAGTTCAAACCCCACTATCAACAATCACTTTTTGTGAAGATCATAATTTAATAAACTAATATTTATAAGAATAAAATACGCAGTACACAGAAAAAAGGAACTGCCAGAAATTATTAGATCACTAGAGGGTACTGGTGTAGGAAAACCGTCGGAGTGGGGAGCGTGAGGTTTTTTCGTTACGGAATTTCTGGATTCGGTCCCCGCTGTCAAGGCCCGCGATAGAAGCTATGCAATAGCTTAAAAATTGTTATGGTGAGGTTGTTGCATTACCTACACTCCATTTGAAATAAGATTAGATATTTAAATAAACCTTTTTACAGTTCGTTCAACCGATTTTGACTTCTATTGCGTAAGCATAAAGCAAAAAAGTGGTTACAAAACCAACTATTTACTGCAGCTGCCATTTGTCATACCACCAACGCAATAGAAGTCAAAATCAGTTGAACGGACTGTAAAAAAAGTTTATTTTAATGTCTAATCTTATTTCAAAGGGAGAATAGTTGTAATTCAAAAGGCATATTTTCTGAAGTATTTTTGCTTGTTTCTAATCTTGACACTACTGAATCATTTGAAGATCGTTACATTTTATTCTTAATCTCTGGTGTTCTACTAAAAGTTAAGAAAGTCCAAGCTCTCACTTCAAACTCAACCACAAAAATAGGGTTGTCGCATTTTATTTTTTGTTAGACCACATCACTTAAGTAACGCCTCAAAAACTGGATCCGCTCTCCGGATCCCCTTCAAAGTTAACAAAGGAATGTGTAGCGAGCTGGGGTTTTAGCAACCCTATGTTTCTTACAATGTTTTGTATGGAGTGCGAGTTGCAAAAGAAAAGAAGGGGAGTACTTATGCTATAGTTTTGTTTAGGTAGGTACTAGGAAGAAAATAATATGGTGAGCTTAATTTAGATGGATTGAGAACGTAATTTTGTTTACAAAAGTACCTAATAATACTTCATAGACCTAGCGGTTGCCGAAACGGTTGAATTGTAGTGAGCAGTCAGTATCAAAATTCTCAACAATGATCGCACTGACAGCTTTTGAATTTGCTGATCAGTTTATTACTTTTTAACAAGTTCTTAGCACAACGTTGTCCCAAGCTAAACTTTGATTAGAACAACACTCAGAAAAAAATATTGTTGGCTATAACAATAAAACTTTAACAGGGGAGAGCCCACCATAGTGTATAGTTCGTGCGTCAATGTTTTTATTGTCATGAATTAAGTTGTCAGTACAACAATATTCCTTCAACAAATATATGTATTGATACTACAACAATGTTTATATTGTCAAATTAAATCTCAGTACAACAATTATGTGTATTGATACTACAACAATGTTTCTTTTGTCAAGAAGTAAATTGTCATTGCGACAATATTCTACAAAATATATGTATTGATACCACAACAATGTTTCTATATTGTCAATACAACAGTATTTTTTCAATAAAGTGTGTTTGGATACTACAACAATGTATCTTTTGTTTGTGGAACTAATTCAATTTAACTGTCACTTTGTTATAATAACAATACTAAGTTATGAGCGCAACAGCTGTACTTTGTTAAATTAAGTATTCTGACTTTGTAACCACCATTAAAGCTTAGTCACGGTATTAAGGTTGTTTGACTCAAATCAACTCATAATTATCTACAGTAGCAAAGTTATTTGAATGCAGGAGCTACTCTACATCGTGAAAACAACAATGCTTCCTTTGTTATTATAAAAGAGCCTTCGTTCCAGTAGCAATGTTATGTAAATGCAGGAGCTACGCTACTTCGCGAAAACCACTATACTTCCTTTGTTAATATGAAAGAGCCTTCGTTCCAGTGGCACAGTTATTTAAATGCAGGAGCTACTCTACATCGTGAAAACAACAATTCTTGCTTTGCTATTATGAAAGAACCTTAGTTCCAGTAGCAATTCTATTTAAATGCAGGAGCTATGCTACTTCGCGAAGACAACTATACTTCCTTTGTTAATATGAAAGAGCCTTTGTTCCAGTAGCAATGTATTTTAAATACAGGAGCTACGCTACTTCGCGAAAACAACTATACTTCCTTTGTAAATATGAAAAAGCCTTTGTTCCAGCAGCAATGTAATTTAAATACAGGAGCTACGCTACTTCGCGGAAACAACTATACTTCCTTTGTTAATATGAAAGAGCCTTTGTTCCAGTAGCAATGTATTTTAAATACAGGAGCTACGCTACTTCGCAAAAACAACTATACTTCCTTTGTAAATATGAAAAAGCCTTTGTTCCAGCAGCAATGTAATTTAAATACAGGAGCCACGCTACTTCGCGGAAACAACTATACTTCCTTTGTTAATATGAAAGAGCCTTTGTTCCAGTAGCAATGTATTTTAAATACAGGAGCTACGCTACTTCGCGAAAACAACTATACTTCCTTTGTTAATATGAAAGAGCCTTTGTTCCAGTAGCTAACTCTCCTTTGTTTAAACAACTACACTTTCTTTGTTTAGACATAAAAGCTTTTGTTCAAGTAGCAATATCATTTACATACAGGAGCTACTCAACTTTGCCAAAACAATTATATTTCCTTTGTTCATATAAAAAAAAAAACCTTTGTTTCAGTAGCTTTTATAAAAAACAATTGTATTTTCTTTTTTACTGCGGATAAGGCTTTGGTTCAGTAGCTAATAAATATATTAGCAAATAATGTAATATATTTGCTACTGAACCAAAGGCTTATTCTTAGTTATAAAGAAAATACAGTTGTGTTATATAGAAGCTACTCGAACAAAAACTTTTTCATAATATGAACAATAAAAATATAATTGTTTTGACGAAGTTGAGTACCATAGCTCCTGCATTTAAATAATATTGCTACTTGATCAAAAGCTTTTATGTATATACAAAGAAAGTGTAGTTGTTTTAGCAAAGAAGAGTTAGCTACTGAAACAAAGGCACATTCATATTAACCTATGAAATATAGTTGTTTTCGCGAAGTAGAGTAGCTCCTGCATTTAAATAAAATTGTATTTTATTAGTGTATTGGTACCAGTAACTAATACTCATTGAATAAACTAGTTTGTCAACATACTTATATATTTCAATAGACTAGTTTTTGTTTGAAACACAAATGAGTATTAGATACATAGGTACTGGCAGTACAATAATACGTTAGTGAAACAAAGGCTTATTCGTAGTAACAATGGCTACTGAAATTAAATTCTAAACGCCTAAAGTATAGTAAACAATATCAGCTAAGACAGAAGATAGGTTTTGAGTGTACCTAACAGTGGTCTAAATTATGATAAAAACAACATTATTTTTAAGGTATTTGTATTGTTAAACCGTAAATACAATAAATAACATATTCTCTTATAAGTAACATAATATAACATCACGCCTGTATTCCCCGAAGGGTTAGGCAGAGGTGCACCTATAGTACACCCACATTTCGCTCTTATAAGTAGGTACATAATAATCAGTTCAGTTATAAAATAAAATTAATTAATAAAATTAATTAAATTTATGATTTCTTGCAATAAAATCTAACATTACCAGTAGTAACCCAAGTCTGTTATGTCCTAAGTTTTTTTTCGTTTTAGGTTCTTTGTATTGCGAGCCCGCAGTTTTGAGTAGACCTTAATATACTACCTAAGCATGGCCAACGACCACGAGCTATCACCCTAGTAGCATTTTTGTTGGCATTTAGTTGGGCATTTTTGTTGGCATTTAGTTGGGCCACTTACCTCTGTAAGTGGCCCAACTAAATGCCAACAAAAATGCTACTAGGGCAGTTCTTACATCAAGCATTATAGATAAAATAAAATTAAGGATTGCAATACAAAATCTGCGGGCACGCACAATACGGAAAACCAAAAACGAAAAAAAAAAATCTCACGACTTGGGGTACAAATCAATTCTGGTCAATACTTTGTATACAGGGTGTTAAAGAAATTGCGTGCCATAGCTTACAGGTGAGTTCAGTATCGATAAAGGAACCCGTAAAAAATACAAAAATTTAATACCTTTAAAAAAAGTTTTCAAAAACCGAAAATTATCATAAGATGAACCTAATGTTAGTACCTACTAATTAAATAGCAATCTTTTAGAATTGATTAAAATATTGCTTAAACGTAGTTTTTATTTTGTTTAAATGCTAATTAATAATTTCCTAGAGTCACCTACCTACTATCGAACGCAATGAAATACCCACGGCCGAACACTTCGATAACGCCGGGAGAAGGGTAGGTAACCTAGGTACGTAAATTACAATTCCAAGTATTTCTTCTTCCTACTTTAGCGTGCTTATCTCCTTCAAAATTAAAACCTACGTTCGATAGTAGGTAAGTAATTAAATCATTTAAACAAATAAAATAATTTCAATTCTACACGATTGTTATTTTAAGTTAGTAGGTACTAAATTAGGTTGATTTAGCAAAAAAAAAATCCTGACTTCCGACAATCGACAAGGGTTATCGACAAAGAACCTACCCCTAAGCTATGGCACACAATTTCTTTGACACCCTGTATTAGAAAATATTATAGTAGGTATGATTACACAAAATGAATTAATCTTATAAGTAGGTACATGATAACAAGTTTAAGTTAGTACAGTTAATAAAAAAATTACGACTACACAGTTTAGCTATTGCAGCTTAGAGCCTGATTTTGATGATTCTTTTTTATTTAATATAATAATTGACTTAATATTTATACTTGTTTCTAACAAATTTACAGAAACTAAAAAAAGTTGCATCATCAGTTCTTATTAGTTTTAGGTGAGTTTTTTTACTCATTAAATTATTCATTTTCAGATTATAATGAATAACAATGTTTCATCTCCTATAATATTCGTAACATATTAAAACGTCAGTTGGTTTTTAACCATACCATTTTAGAAAAAAATTAATAACGTAAAATAAAATAACCCAAAGATTATTCAAAAAACACTCAGCCCATGCATGGTTCCAGTACGATAGTAAATCCGCAGGGGGCTTTTAGTGACAAAATACAAATACTAAAAAACATACAATTAAATAATCTTAGTAGTTAAAATTACCGGTAGCTAACTCGAGCAGCTCAAGTGTAGTTTGATCTTGCCTGGAAGAACTTCCTTTCTCTGCCAGAAGTTCTAGAAGCTTTGTTTTAATAATCGGGAATTTTTCCTCAAAAATTTTGTCAGCATCTGGGTACACTGTCTGGAAATCCAGGGATAACTGCAACAAATACAATTAAAACATTATAACATGTGTAAAAATAGAACTACATTATATGTAATTCAAGATGAGGGATTAAAGATAGGTATTGGGTCTGAGCGGAATATGTCAATTTGTTGATGAGATCAGACAGGTTTTAAACGTCTAATGTCTAAAACAAATAACTCACCAGTTCATTTCCATCGGGCAAAGTGAGGGCAGGAAACCAGTCAGTGTTATTTGTATGATAGACTTTCTGCTTTCAGTTTACTGTTTCGTAGTTGAAGAGTTGTAAGCTACTTTGTCACCACTGTCTCTCGGGGCGATGATGTTCCCCGCAACCAGTTTAAACATTCTTGTGGAGATGAGGTTGATTCAAAATCAGAGTTGGCAACAGTAAAACTTTCTGGAAGAGGCCTCACACGATTGGAATTATTATTTTCAGAGCAGCTGCTATCGCTCTTGCTGCTTAAGCTCTTTTTTGTTTTTGAAGAAAGAAGTAGTCGTCGATGTGTAATCAACCTGTTGTGGAAGAGGCCACTGGCCTGCACGACTTTTCCTCCGACGACATGGTAAGCGACATAATACACTTCGGTAACCTGTCCCTTGAATAAAGACCACCTCACGTGCCCATTCTTGCCAAATATTTTTTCGAATAGTTGTTGAAATGTCTTGTGTTTTGCTATTAACGCACGGTCGCGCGAGGTGAGCTTCTCTGAATTGTCTGCTTTTTTTAGTAGCAATTGCCCCAAAGTCAGAGACGACAACAACTGACGTAAATTTTTGCAGCCGTCTGTTCCAATTCGACTTTGACTATCCAAATTTTCCAACTCTTCGTCTAATAGTGAATTCCAGTCCTGTACAAAATATATAAACAAGTCATTATTTATTCATTATCACCTTTCCAACAAAAAAAGAATAAAAATATCATACGGTTTAATTGAGAAACCTCCTCCTTTTTTTGAAGTCGGTTTGCCTGAATTAAAACTAACTGAATACTGGTAGTTTTAATATGAAGTATGGTTTACCTGAATTGACGTATCTACTGGCCCATCATCCGTTACGAATAATATAGGAGATGAAACATTGCTATCCATTGCAATCTGTAAAATAAAAATAAATGAATAAAAAACACACCTTTAAAACGAATAAGAATAATAAAACTGATAATGCTATTTTTTTTTAGTTTCTGTTAATTTGCTAAGAAACAAGTATAATATTAAGTATTAAATAAAAAAGAATCATCAGAATCAGGCTCTAAGCTAGGAAAGTAGAAAGAGAGAAATTAATGGTCATCTCTTAGCTGCCACGGCTTATTTTAATTTATGAATTGTTTTATTACGGACGCTTCTAACGTGCACGTCTTTCTACAAAAAATAATAAGTTGGTAGAACTGTAGTACCTATTATTTAAATGTTTTTATTAAAAAAATATTATAATAAAGTAGGTAGGTAGTTATCTAATAATTATTGAACCACCAAAAACATTTCCTATAATTTGTAAGATGACAATAACAACGTTGTGAAAACGACAAAATTACTTTGTTACGATCAATTCATTTAATCATTTCAATCAAATCTCAATGTAGGTAGTTATGTAGCTACCTATTTAGATCATCATCATATAACAGCCCGGAATCACCCACTGATGGATAGAGGCCTCCCCTTTTTTTACCGACTTTTTTTTTATCCAGGTGTTTCCCGCGACTTTGACGATTTCGTTGATCTAACGAGCTTTAGGACGGCCCTGGTTTCTATGGCCTAACCTTGGCCACCACTCGGTGAAAGAATACTTGTACAGTGACCAGCGTATCAAGCTACACGAAACCGTCAAATTTCTCCAAACGATTTTAAACTTTAAAATGTTGAATTATGGTCAAAATCGAACAGTTTGTGGTAGCTTGATGTGCTGGCCGCACATCAAGCTACCACAAACTGTCAGATTTTCTTGTACTTTACCGTACTTTAGATGATTCGGACCATCCTTAGTTCATCTGTGATAAAAAGCTACTAAGTAAGCAAATAATAAGGAAACTTACCAATGAAACTGTCCTTTAGATGGCCCAAACGGGCAGAATCGAGAAATTCTTCCATTTTCTTTATTATTTAATATTGAACTGCCCATGCGCACGCACTCAACACAAATGGCCGGCCGCGGCGGCCGGCGGGCGCCGGCAGCCGTCCGGCCCGAAGGAGCGAGACAGACGCACGCGCACACGGCGGCAGCGGTCGGTCGATAAATATGGACCCCAGTGTTGCCAGATGACCGTCTCGCGTTCTCCCCAAACCTTATCCGAAATGCCCACAAAATTGAGGTTTTGAAGAAAAAATCCCCCACAACCCACCAAATATTTTTTTTTATAAATGAATACACGATTTTATACTATTTCAGTAATAGCTTCCATAACAGGAGCTTCAGACGACCCTCGTGAAGATGCTGATTCCGTAATGGAAGCTATTACTGAAATAAAATTGTATATAAATTAAAAATAATAATAAATAAAAAAAACTCGTATTTAATCGTTATTTAATCTTTACTCGCGTCGTCTGCAGTTCCGTACATTTTTTCCGAGTTAAATCTCTTTAGCATAAATTGAACTGAGTTTAAAAATGAACACATACTTCTATCAATGAATTATCTTATTTTCAAGATAAATTCAGTAATGTAAATGGCTAATCTGTGTTTATGCTTCTCTTTAATAAAATAAATGCCACTTGGAAGAAGGCTCTTTCCACAACTGCGTTAGAAAAAGGCAACGACAAAATTAAAAATTTAATATACTAGTAAGAAAAAATATTGTCTCTGTCTGTTTGTTTGTATGTACATACACGCATCACGCAAAAACAACTGGATCAATGTTGATGAGACAGTATTAGTTAGCATAAACTGCAATTTAAAACTTAGAATGGGTTTCATGCAGGTACTGTCATCCCTTAAAACGGGTATACAGTTTGTATGGATTTTTTTAAAACATGCATGAATGAACTTGAAATTTTGCATGTTGAAATATCGGGTTAAATAATTAGACACGGGCATGTTTATTTCCTGAAATTGAACCCTTAGCAGCATGAAAAAGAGAATTACTTACAGGAATATGTTCGGAACGTAATGTGGTACCTATTCATGTGTGATCATTAGCATTCGTTTGGGTTTTTTATCTATGTTTAGTAGTTAGTTTAATTAAATACTTTATTGGATTTGTGGTGGTGTCGGCGGTTGAATGAAACTAATCGGGGGGTCCATCAATAAAACCGTTGGCAACACCGATCCTATGCGCGGCCCCGCCCCGCGCAACCAACCGCAGCGCGCGCGCGACGTGTTTCAACAAGTTTTCTTGTCTTTGCCGTGAGAACAAAATGAGTTTTGTTAAATTTCCGCATGAGTTTTTTTAATTTTAGATTTTTGTCGGAACAATGCACAGAGTACTTTTACTATAATATTTTACTTTTTGGATCAATGTATAATCGACTTAAAAAAAAAGGAGGAGGTTTCTTAATTCGACCATGCTTACTATCCTTACTTCCTTACTAATATTATAAATGTGAAAGTAACTCTGTCTTTCTGTATGTTACGTTTTCACGCCTAAACCGCTGAACCGATCGTCATGAAATTTAGCAGAGATATAGCCTGGGATAAGGAGAAGGACATAGGCTACTTTTTTACGCGATATAACCGACATATGGAGCTGCGCGCAAAAGCTAGTATATTATACTTTTTTTATAATGTGTGTTCGCGGATAACTTCGTCGTTTATGAACCGAATTTGATGATTATTTTTATGTTGGAAAGGAGATATCCCAAGGGTGGTACCATGATAAGGAAACCAGGATCTGATGATGGCATCCCAGAGAAATTGAGGGGAACCTACAACTAGCGACCCGCCCCGGCTTCGCACGGGTGCAATTCACATTACAAATCTTTGAATTTTTCGGCTTTTCTTTATTATAATATGTAATATGTAATGTAGGTATTATACATATTAACCTTTCTCTTGAATCACTCTATCTATTTATTGCTGAAAATTGCATTAAAATGCGTTGAGTAGTTTAAAAGATCTAAGCGAACAGACAGCGGAAGCGACTTCATTATGTAAAGATGTTCACATTGACACACTTGCAATGTTCCATTGTCACCACAGCGATATAATTATTGTATGACAAATGGTAGTTTAATGCACCGACTATAGTTATTTTGTAAGATTTATTTGCAATTTTCACATTGGCACACTCGCAACGTTTCATTGTCACTACAGCAAAATAAATATTGTCTGACAAATTGTAGTTTTATGCTATGACTATAGTTATTTTGTTAGAATTATTTACAATGTTCACATTAGCATACTCGCAGCGTTCCATTGTTACCGCAGCCACATACATATTGTATGACAAATGGTAATTAAATTCTACGACTATAGTTAATTTGTTAGATTTATTTACAATGCTGACATTGGCATACTCGCAACGTTCCGTTGTTACCACAGAAACATATATATTGTATGATAAATGGTAGATAAATTCGACGACTATAGTAAATTTGTTCGATTTATTTACAATGTTCACATTGACACACTTGCAACGTTCCATTGTTACCACAGCCACAAATATATAATATAATAAATGGTAGTTAAATGCTACGACTATAGTAAATTTGTTAGATTTATATACAATGTTCACATTGACACACTTGCAACGTTCCATCATTACCACAGCCACATACATATTGTATGAAAAATGATAGTTTAATGCTACAACTATAGTTATTTGTTAGATTTATTTACAATGTTGACATTGGCATACTCGCAACGTTCCATTGTTACCACAGCCACAAATATATTATATAATAAATGGTAGTTAAATGCTACGACTATAGTAAATTTGTTAGATTTATTTACAATGTTCACATTGACACACTTGCAACGTTCCATTGTTACCACAGCCACATATATGTTGTATGAAAAATGATAGTTTAATGCTACAACTATAGTTATTTGTTAGATTTATTTACAATGTTGACATTGGCATACTCGCAACGTTCCATTGTTACCACAGCCACAAATATATTATATAATAAATGGTAGTTAAATGCTACGACTATAGTAAATTTGTTAGATTTATTTACAATGTTCACATTGACACACTTGCAACGTTCCATTGTTACCACAGCCACATATATTGTATGAAAAATGATAGTTTAATGCTACAACTATAGTTATTTTGTTAGATTTAATTACAATGTTCACGTTGACACACTTGCAACGTTCCATTGTTACCACAGCCAAATATATATTGTCTGACAAATGGTAGTTAAATGCTACGACTATAGTTATTTTGTTAGATTTATTAACAATGTTCACATTGGCACACTAGCAACGATCCATTGTTACCACAGCCACATATATATTGTACGACAATTGGTAGTTTAATACTATGACTATAGTTATTTTGTCAAATTTATCAACAATGTTCACATTAACACACCTAAAACGTTTTGTTGTTACTAAATCAATTTTTTTATTAACTTTAATGTAAGGACAAAGCTAAATTGTTCCTAGCACATTAAACGACGGGCAATCAGCGCACAATAAAAAAGTTGCTAATCTCAACTAAGCTCTTTCTGTAATAGTAACAAAGAATTTAGTTGCTCTGACAGGAAATTATCAACAAAGCATTTATTGTGGCTTTGTTGACCCGTTTTTCTCTGAGTGAAGATGCTTTTTTATTGTTATTTTTTTATTTTGACGTGACAACTTCTATTAAATCAATGAACGCCGGCTGCATGCACGAAAATGTCCCGTTACGCTCATTGTACCGTTATGCTAATTGTCCCGTTACGCTCATTGTACGCTTGCGCCGCATCAATGTTTTGTTATGACGTTGTCACGTTAAACTATCATCCGTAAACCAACTTTACAGACAGCCAATTTTTATGCACAAGACGTAATTAAGAATCTTTAAGTCTAATTTCATTAGACACAAGATTTTAGACCAAATGACACACCAAAAATGATTCGTAGCTGTACAAAATGGAAATGCATCACCTATAAATAAATTCAGTGGCGTTAAGTAACTTAACTACAAGCAAATTAAGTAACAGTTTAATGATACTTGACTCCTTGCATACATGAGTACGTGATTTGAACAATTTACAGCTCGGCGCGTTCAGATTGTATGCTCGAAGGATCCCTGACTGACTGAACTGCTGTATGTATGTGGCGGGTCGTGAGAAACGTTGATGGAAGAATATTAGGAGCATTCTCAATACGAAACTAGCTTTTGGAAGGGGCAACTAGAATCAGTTCTATATTTCTGAGAAATAATACATTTAAATTAACTAACAAACTATTAAAATAAAGAAATATCAGGGCTTGTTAACGTTACCAAATAACAAAATAATAACCGTTACGTAACGTTAAATTTCAATGTTATACCTACTAACGTTACAAAAATGTAACATTACTTGATAACATTACCAGTAATATAACGATAATTAACATTAACAAAAATACGATAGCTAATGTTAATTTAGCTACGTTGCCGTTCTGTGGGTAAGAATCAGGCAGATTCAGGCAACGTTTTGATCGGCACGGCATCAGAGAGGCGGGGGGCGGGCTTCCGCCGCGCCGCACGCCTCAGGCCCCACTACTTACATCTCACCCGTTTAAAATAACGATAAAATTAATAGTCGCATAAATAACGTTAAATCGATTACCGTTATTTTAATAATAACGTTAACTCTGTCAATACAAGGTAACGTTATGAAAATTTACCGGTATTTAAAGCCCTGGAAATAATAACCTATACTAATTAAAACTATTAACAAAATAAACTAAAATATGGCGTCAAAAAATTCCTCCGCATCGCTGTCAAATGGTAATGTACCCAAGAGACTGGCAGCATAACCACGTTGCATGACAATGCTTAGCCTCTGGCCAAGGTAAAAGCCAGCCCTTGGGTCACGGGAAGTGTCAATCAGCCTTTTGGAGATTTCATTGAACAAAACAGCTCGTTTTGTTGGGGACTTTTACTGGGACGGAGGACCGAGGGTTTCAACCCCAAAAGGCTCGGAAAAATAGTTACCGATATGGTTACTATACTTTTCTGTAAATTTTGCCTATTTGAAATAAAAGTTTGACTTTTGAATTTGACTTCGTAATAAAGAGCTGGGAGCCAGAAAAAGTAAAGAAGTTTTTTAGTACGAACAAGTATAGATTCATCGATTTGCTAATACAGCATTTAGCTTTTTAGTTATGATGATTGAAAGATCCTTTTAGTTTTAAAAATTTAGGTTAGATATCTTGATGGAGTTTAAAATTAGTTTTAAGTAAGTTTTTTTCAGAATTTCAGTTGTTGAGTAAACTTTTCTACCAACATTTTCTATTAGAACGATTACAACGTGAAAGTGTTCAAAAATTAACTCCTCCAAAGAGTTAAAAGGTTTAATAATAACTTGTTAAGAACCTATTACTTTTAATGGCTCGTCTTAATTGAAGGCGAGTTATAAAAGGTGTTAATGGCTGAAAACTCATAAATACGTAAGTATACATACCTACCTACTGCAGAATAAACCCTATTATAAAATAACCTTACGACACGACACGACACGAAAGCACGACGAGACAGTAGTAAAACAATTACTATAAAAACTTCGTGGAAATTGTCTACCAGAATCGCGCGTCGCGCCTGAAACGCGTCGCGCCTGTCTGTGGGAGCCTTCTATTACTTGATTAGTGGGTATGTAGTTGTACTAAGTAACTTTAGTTAATGTTGAACAAAATCCTATTGTCAGTCATGATTTTTTTTTTTTCAGTTGTTCTAAAGTAGATGTAGACTCCTTCGTACATTTAAAACATATTTTTTTTTTTTCGAAAAAAGTTTCGCCAAATTTCCCGTCTAAACCTATACCTTTCCAGCTCTAACTTTCACAGTGTGTAGGGAAAGATAAGGAAAGGCATATAACATCACATGTTAAACATCTAGCAACATTTCGCTCCGGAATGTTTTTTTTAATTTTTATTCGTAATGAAAGGGCTTTGAGGCACATGCGATTATGCCGCACTGGTTAGCTTAACAAAATCATACAAATTTTCATTTAACAAAACCTTAGCATAGCTAATTTGTAAAGTACTTTAGCTGCATCAGACAATGGCATAGCTAAAGCACTATTACAGTAACCTACCTCTCTAATTATTATCTAAGCTATTTCTAAATTCTTCGCGGACACACTCGGTTAAAATGTGATAAACATCATCATCGGAATTAGTACAAACATCACAATTAGTCGATGTTGATTTTGCCATTAGGTATGAGAACTTATTACACGGGATGTGTCCGGAACGAAGTCTAAGGCCCGTATTACAGAACGTCAGTCAATACTCAAGCATTACTTAAAACTAGTTTCAACCAATCAAATGGTTCGGATCTAGTTTAAAGTAATACTCGAGTCTTGAATGACTTTCTGAAATACGGGCCTTAGTGCGACAACAGTATCACATCTGTTCAACAGCTGATTATCTATCCACGGTGAGTTCAAGGAATGCGGCTGGATCGTTTTGTACCAGATTCCTTTTTCTTGGGATCTTTTATTGAAGTACTCCTTCCAAAGCGAATAACAATCCTGTTTGATATTATGTTTAAAGTTAGTAAAATAAGGAGAAATTTTTTACAGGAATTCCATCACAAATGGCCTGCTTGGCTAGTAGATCAACAATATTGTTGCCTCTTATTCCGATATGTGATGGAATCCATTGAAGAACTATGTGTTTTGTAACTTACACAGTGTGTAGGGAAAGATAAGGAATATAACATCACATGACTAACACACACACACACACGTCACATGCGTGTCTAGTAACATTTCGCTCCGGAATGTTGAATTCTATGTATAAATAAAGTCTACGGGAACACCTCCATTTCGATAAAACTGCACTAAACCCTTTATAATCAGGTAGCTTATTTCATAACAATTTCAATGACGTAGGGTTTGTAGAATTACGATGCGTATTTTCTGAGATATCGTAGTTTTAGTGAACGCGCGCGTTTTTCGGGCGTGTACTCTACTCCACGCTACGACTTCTGCGCGTATTGACGCGCGTAATTCGTGACGACAAAGGAGTTAAGATAATATTATTTTCCCTTTAATAATTATGTATTTTTGATTCTCTTGTTCTTTGTTTCTTGTTAATTTATTGTTCACGGTTCACCCATTCGTATTTTCAATTAAAACGGGAACTCATTTAAATGAGATAATTAAGAATTATTTATGAACATCAAGTGAATTTATTTTAGGTAAAATTGAATATTAATATTATTTAAATGCTTATGCTGTTGAAGATTTCATTGTGTTGCTATATTACAATAATTTTAAAATGTCTATAGAAAATATTTTTTTTCTGATAGGTATACTAAACTTGGAACACAACATCAAGTAGATAATTCATTCATGACCAAAGAGAGAGATGCTAGATTTTTTTGCAACTCACTTCTCATTAGACGTACCGTGTGGTGCCGGACGTAAAGAATAGCACTATCCCATTTCCTGCCTTGGGTGTCGTAAAAGGCGACTAAGGGACTTACTAGAGAATGGGCAGCAGTACGTGAGTACGTGAATCATCATAATCATCATAATTTTAGCCGAAAGACGTCCACTGCTGGACAAAGGCCTCCCCCAACTCCGCCACTTCGACCAGTTCGTGCTTCCCGCATCTCGTGGAATCCTGCGGCCTTCACCATTATCGGTCCACTTTGTGGGAGGCCTTCCAACGTGAAAACAAAAAGCAGATTCTATTAAAGTCATTTCACAGTTATTTTACCTCAGATTTTGCATCACTTCCAAAATCACCACAAACAGATTGCAGATCGCTGTTGGGTTGCCACTGACAAGTCTGTCAAAATCGTAGTGATCTTTATTCTCATCATAATAAGGTTGTTGTTGGATTGCTGCCGTTAGAGGTAAAATAGCTGTGAGAGGACTGTAGTTCTGTTTGCAAACGAATGTTCGTTTCGCGAAAGTATATTCGTTACGTAACCTCGTGTAACGTATGTTTGCAAAACAAATTCGCGAAGCGAATGCTCGCGGTGAGTACCTACTGCAGGACTTTTGTTTATCACAAAATAATAATATACCTACAGTAACACATAGAAAGGCCTTAAGCTCATTGTTAAGAGTTTCAATCAAGCCCAAAACAATTCGGGCACGCCCGAAGTTATTTAAGCTTTGACCGTAACCTCAAGCTTAGTTAGGTTAATGTATATCAAACCTTTTTTGCTAACAAACCATTTGGCACCATTTGGTTTATTTAGTATGTTCATCGGGTATGCTACTTTGGTAGTTTGCCAGTTAGTGCAAGCTGATACTGACCAGCTGATTCTTAGATGAATTTTGCCGTAGTAGTAGCAACAATTAATCAATAAAATTGTAAAAAAGTGCACTGGATTGGTACAGTTTTAATTAAATAAAACACTATATTTGCATGTGTCTACAATGTAGACAACGTGCCTGCAACGTGTCATGAGAATGAGATACTTCAGTCACATTGCCCGCAGCGCTAGTAACAACATGGAATGTCTAACGGTAAAAAAGGAGGGCTAAAGACCTAGAGGCCGAAACCCAAAAAGGTGGTCGGATGAAACATCCGAGCCATTGGAGATACCCATCAGCGCCGCACTCTAGCAGGCCACTGATCGTAACAGATGGAGAAAGACCGTTGACAATTTGAAACGGAGTCACGTTTCTCCGCAGTGAAAGAGCGATTGAGAAGAGAGACAATGTAGACACTTACAAAATAAATAGTAATAATAAATGTAGACTTTACATAATAGTACATTACTTACCAAGGGCTGTAAAAGAAAGAAAGCCCGAAATCGCAGGTATTTGTGACCCAAGCCGCAGCCGAGGGTTGTAAATATGCGATAGAGGGCTTTCTTTTTTACTGCTCATGGTGAGTACACAATTTTACGTCTTCACCTGGCCACAATGCGAGTTTTACTGTACGCATAGCGTGCGGTAAAACTCACATTATGGCCAGGGCCTCAAGTCTGCTATTACAATAGTGTCAGAATGGTCTCTTCATTGTTTTTGACAGATTTGCCATACAAACACTGTCAAATACTCACAATGGCGAGACCATTCTGACACTATTGTAATAGCAGACTTGAGGCCCAGGTGTGACGTAAATAAAGTTAATGCTAAATCCTCATTGTAGAGTTAGTAGGATAATATCTACTAATAAATTAAAATTGATTAGTCGACTATTGAACTATCGCATAAGAGCGTAAGATGCACCTACGTTTCATCATAAAATGAAAATAGTTGTGATTCTCGAATCTTCTCAACATTTAGGTGTAGGTGGACACCTGCACCTAAATGTTGAGAACACACCTAAAAGTGCGGAAAAAAAAACACATTAATAAATTTACAAGTATGTGAACTTTTTTCAATACTAAATATTATCAATATTTATCACACAAACCTGAGTCAGGAAGCAGCTTCCCTTTCAGTTCCACGTCGCTTTCCGCCGATGTCGCTCCATAATTCTTATACGTTTTTCCCGAAGGCTCCTCAAACTTCGTCACTTTAAATCTCTCCGACATTTTCACTCAATTTGAACACTTATTCTAACACTAATAACACTGGTTTTACACTAACACTTGATATGGATATACACTGTTTCGTTAACACTGATATGTTTCGAGATACGTATTGTTTTGGTCACATATACATTGTTTTTCACTGTTTTATCTTGGTGCAGGTGCTACTATAAACAACGATTTTGTTTGACTATGTAGAATCAGTGAAACATCAATGTTGGCTACCCAACTTTTCTTTTGTTATCGCAAATTATCTCGAATGATTCAAGCAGGTAAAACCTACTAAAGATCAACAAAATTACAAAACAGTCATTTCAATAAATCAATATAATTCTGCTCGGTTTGGTTGGTGGTAGGGCTTGTTCTAAGTCCGCCTGGCAAGCTACCACCATCTTACCTGAGTCTGTCGCAATAACACCAAAAATAACAGTATTTCGCCGTCCCCGGCGAATAAAATGGCAATGTGCTATTAGGATAGTTTAACTTAATTGCATATTCGATATTTAGGGGCCAGATTACACTTTGTCAATTTTTTTCAGATATATCCTACGGTTATTTCAGAAGTTACGAGATTTTTATGTCTATCGTAATGAATTTAACAATATTATTTACATGTATGCATAATAGACTTTTTGCAACGAATACAATTGTTAGAGACTATTACAATACTTTTGATACGTTACATTTCCAGTAAGATGCTTTTACCATTATATTCGTGGGAAAATTATTCAACATAATTTTTGTAAAGCTTAATACAATTTTATTCCAGTAACTATCGTTAAGTTTTGCCATGGAATACACAAATGTAAGTTACTATTACTGTAATTTTCAAATGATTGTTTGTCAGCGAATAAAATGGTAATAGTACATTACGATATGGGATCCTATCACTATATATCAACCAATAACGTATAAATAAAATATAGCAATGCTTTATTACGGTAACGTATTATATGAGATTTTACGCGAATAATATCGCAATGTTGCTTTACAGTTTAGGATTATGCCTTCAATTTATGGTAAATTTAATTATTTACTAATAAAATTTCTAAGAAAGTTATATTAGTCAATATATTATACAATTATTTTGTGAAAAATCACCTTTCTTTTGGTATTTGAACATTCCCGCTATGTATATATATATATTAATGAGTTATTCACGAAAAACTGTTTTTTATTTTTCCTGTAAAATTTAGTTTTTACGATTACCCTTTTAGTCGCCGGGGACGGCGATTTGTTGTTTTTCGGCAGTTGGAGGTAAGATAGCTAGATCCTCTGTATCATTACATCATCAGGTGAGATGAAAGCGAAGAGCTTCCCCGTTCAGGGTAAAAAAAAACACATTCATTTTCAAAATTAATTACTGCGAAACAATAACTTTTTTGAGCATAATTAATAAGACAAAATCTATATGTAGACCACCGGGAAAGCCATTTTCATCTACGCCAGAAAAAACGTTTACGTGAGCAAAATAAAAGGGTAAAAACTCTCATTCGAATCCTAAGCAAAACATTTTTCTTTGCTTTTATAGAAAGTTCTCGACCTTAATAAAACCGCCGGAGGTTTACCTGCGAGCTACGTAATAAATGAGTACTAATGAGAAGTAATTACTTAACTTGGTTTAATTCTATGTGCTATGTACACGTAAACAATACCAGGAAAATTCTGGTTGCCAAGCACTTGTTAAGCGAGGTAAGTAAATTTACCACAAATACATAAGTTTTTTGCCCGTTATCTCAGAAAATCTTCAACAGCGCTCTTAATGCGTGGTTCTTCTTCACCATGATAACGCTACAGTACACATTACTGCAGGTGCACAAATTATGAACTCCGACCAGACGTCTTGATTTTCATTTATTCGCAAAAATTAAAGTGACACTTCATCCCGTGAAGACGCAGTGACTGCATTCAAACAAAGTAAACTACGACCAACTTGTAAGCTATCCACTGGCCCACCACTGCTGCTCCTTAACGGTACGCAAAAAATACGAAAAAACAAAAATTGATTTTTTACACATTACATCAGACATTTTCATTGTACAACATACAACTTTAAATATTTCAATCCATTTCTTTAAACACGTAAATGTATGCTAATGAACGAATGCCGTGGTTCTGCAACACTCGTAGAAAAACGCAGCGTAACCTAACTGCAGTGAGTAAATTATGCCGATTTATACAACCCTTGATTAAACGTAGAGCTTAGTGTTGTTCAATATTATTAGAAGGAAAATATTGCAGAATGGTTGTAATTTGTACTATATTATTTTGTTAAAATATTTTTAAGAAATCCTCCTAACGGATACTAGTCTAGAAAATGTCTCGTTTGAATTCAGCGATTTTTTCCGCACAACATATTGTTATTTTTGCCTGTAGGTGTTTCTTTCTCCTTTTTCTTGTGGTTAGTAACTAACCTGGTGTCAGAGTTTTTATGCCACACATGGGCCTCAGGGCTTCACATGCCGTCGAGAAATTTCTCTCAGGTATACCGGTGTTCTCACGATGTTTTCCTTCATCGTCTTTTAAGCAAGTGATGATTATAATATACAATACGCACAGCATGAATCCGAAAAGTCAAAGGTGCGTGCCTTGGGTTTGAACTTCAGTCCTTCGGTCACACCACTAGGCTATCACTGCTATTAGGAGCACTGCTATCGCTGCTGCCCATCTCAAAATTCAGAAGTTTTAAGAGGTTGGCACTGGCGATTTTTTCCCGTGACGATATTTGTTCGCAACCTGGATTTTCAACGCTCTGCTTAGCGCCAAGAGATGAAAATCCAACATCTTGTTTTTTCGACGTGCTGGGTTCCACTCTGTTGGATTCTCAATGCTCGGCTCGACACCGAGAGTTGATAATCAAGTGCATGATAAAATTCCGCCGCGATATTTGTAGACTATATTTTTAACATACTAGTCATTGAATACATGAAAAGCGTAGACGCTTCTACGTGACGATACTCAAGCACCTACGTCAGCACTAGGTCAGTTCCGCTACCAACCGTTTTGTTTAAATACATTTTTAACCATTAGTGAAACTTTCAAGGCGAGGTTCTTCGAGCGTGCATTTTTGTTCTAGAGATGGCAGCTGGGCGCGAGTAAATTGTGCCGTGAATTTCGTTAATTTTAGGTTAAAAATTATATGTTTTACGATATTAACAATGTTAAACCCGACGGACATTACGTCATCATAGAAGTTTATTTTGATGTGATTTTCAATAAATAATGTGGTATAATATTGAAATAAAATGATTTTAATCTACAAAATAAGGGTATGTCTGGATTTTTTTTCTATCGAGCGAACTTTATCCAATTATGTAACGAGTACCCGTAGTACCTACAAAAAGGTCTCAAAAACAACATATAGTTTTTTCACGTGTTTAATCATTACCGTTTCTAAATAAAATTACATTTCCTAGAGGTTAACTTGAAGAACCTCGCCTTAAGGCCTTATGATCGCTCAACTAGAAGTAGGCTCGCGAATTCGCGAGTTTGGTAGGTATTTAAACAGTAATTATTTTAATCGTTTTATCAAGACAAACTCAGTGAATTGTGCTAAACAATCTTACTACCTTTTCGTTTATATAAAAAAAAGTCTGTTTTGTAGCTATGAGCATTTTTTTTTTTTCTTCAGAATTTCGTAACACTTGTTTAATGTGTCCCATGGATTCAAAACACTAGTATGCGCGGTCTTGTCGGATCATACTGCCTTAAATATGTATGTAGAATTGCGCTTAACAGCTGGTTGGCCAACATACACAAAGTCAAAGCCAAAGCAAAGTCATAGTCAAAGCTTGTGAGTAATAACGAGCAGCTGATAAAATACCAGAAAAAAAACATTGTTCCTCTATCCTCTCGTAACCATTTATATATGCATACATCTTTGTAAGATAAAATTAAACACCTGGTGAAATGGAACTTTGTCAGTTCGGAATGGTTTGGAAAATTCCGGAAAGATCCCGAGTAAGCGGGACTGCCATAGTAAATCGAATTAAAAAGATTCCTCTTGTATGTGACGCGAGTTCGGAGCGCTAAAATGCAAATGCTGCAGTGTTTTTTTGTTGGAGACAAAATAAAACTATGTTATGCATAGTTTTATTTTGACAAGTGTTAGGCGCCTGTTACACTTAAAGTATTTGCACTGTTTTCCGCCAATAAATACTAATGTATCGTGGTATTTGTTGAACGTGTAACTAGCGTACTGGGCCTCAAGTCTGCTATTACAATAGTGTCAGAATGGTCTCGCCATTGTGAGTATTTGACAGTGTTTGTATGGCAAATCTGTCAAAAACTCACAATGAAGAGACCATTGCAACGTTTGTACATTAGTAGACTTGGCCTCCAGATGAATGTCAATATTTAATAATGGATTTCTAGATTTCTTGATTCCGTATTGACGATCCTTCGGAATGTGATAAATATTGAACGTCTAATCTCGCGTCAGTATTTATCACGTCAGTAGTGTCACGCGTACGCATCACACTTGCGAAGGAGGCGGAATATATATATATATTATATTAAATTAAAAACTAAATTATTTAATCATTATTAAATTAATATTTTTCCATGCCATGTAGTTTCATTTCGGCCATAAAATTCAAATGGGTGTAAGTACCTTTCTCTTTGTAGGTACCAGTTTTTTGACCACCGTGTTCTTTTAACTTTTTTTTTTTTAACCAATTGCAAAAATAATAGCCACTCAAGCTTGAATTTTTAGCTGTATGTCCATTTTAACGTGTATTCAGCAAGAAAACACACTAAATATTGACGTAATAAATATTTAACGTGTGTCTGGTGTATTAATCCATCAATAAATACAGACGTCTATCAATAAATACTGAACTGACGAATCGCAGTAAATACTTTACGTGTAACAGGCGCAAAGATATAGACTGTTCATTATAACGTTCATGTGAAGTAGTGGACGTTTATGGACTGAATGTAATGATGAAGAAAAAGGGAAGTTCATACTGAATGAATTGAATACGCTTGATTGTACAGTTGCTCACTTGATTGTTGTCGACATTTATTTATTTATGTAACAATTGCTTGCTGCACTAACAGTAAACACTAGGAGCTCGAGGCTAAGTAATAACAGCCGCACGGGTCGATCCGTCAGGTTAAGCTACGCTTGCCGGAGTTGGTCCGTGGATGGGTGACCATTTTTACGTAACGAGACTCCTCCGTGCCTCGGAATGCACGTAAAGCCGTTGATCCCGGCTGTCATTCGTAGATCTTTGACAGTTGTTACGGGTCGTCAGAAGCCCAAAAGTCTGACAGCCAATCTTACCAAGGGGTATCGTGTTACCCAGTTACTGGGTTGTGGAGGTCAGATAGGCAGTCGCTCCATGTAAAATACTGGTATTCAGCTGCATCCCGTTAGACTGGAAGCCGACTCCAACATAGTTGGGAAAAAGGCTGAGCAGATACTAACCGTAAACACTAAAGTGTGCAGCAAGCCAACAACAAACAGTCAACTAAAAAAGTTCATGCAAACACTAATCACAAATATACTGCTAGACAAAAATATATCAAAATTCGGCTCCTGAGCAATCAGGGCGTTCAACAGATTGATCGCCTGGGTTGTGGGAGCGTATCGAGCAGTATGGGTACGCACTGGCGGAGCCGCGAACAGGCACCGCGAGGCACAGGCGCGCGACCGCCGCAGCCGGTCCGGAGCAAACAATGAACAGCGAGCTAGAGTAGTCGCATCATCGATCTTATTGTTGAGCAATAAGTAATAGTGCATCCACAGCGCACATTTACGTCTCAGTTCCAACGTGTTGATGCCTACCTTGCTCACAGAATAAACAACGTAAGGCAGGACTTCCTAAGGCTAGCTGAAGCAACGATATTTACAGGGTGGCTGGTAGCAGCTAAGTGAGAGTTGCCGAGAATCGAGCTGAATGGCGTGCAATTGGAGAGGCCTATGTCCAGCAGTGGACTGCAGATTATGATGATTGTACAGTACATCATATTAATTTGGAAACTTGATAAGATATATACTGTGTAAAGGCTCCTACAAACAAGCACGACACGCGACGCGACACAAAGGCACGGCGTGTTGCGCGACGAGTGGTGCCTTTGTTCGCGTCGCGTGTCGCGCCTGTTTGTAGGACTCTGTATAACAGACGGGCATATCGGTACAAGCAATTTTGCTATAGATAGCACCCAATAGAGATATCAATTTTTTATAATCATAGTACAATATCCATTTACGTCAAAATTTATGTATGTATTCCATGTTTTGGCGCTATTTTCGCCCATTATAGTGGTCTCCGATTAATATCGCTGGTTATTCCCCGAAAAGACCATTGTTCTAAGAATTCCATAAAAACAGAACGACACAAATGCATAAGAATTTATTTGATATTTTAATCTTGTATCTATTTGGAATCACTTCTATACATCTATGTACCTACATGTATAGGTAGGTACTTGCGTAAGCACAGATATTAAAACTGCAAACCGAAACCTGTTTTTCCTCATTTATCTGTTTATTCATGTTTGTTTTATTTGGTTTAAACTAGACTCTACCAAGTTTGTATTTGAGTTGCTTATAGGTAGGAATTAAGGGAAAAAACTCAAATTTGTCCATCAATCTCTACACTGCTGACCATTGTCTACCTGAAGACCAACAATTAGCAAGAACAATTCAGACAAAGACTACCTACATAATGTCACACACTAGTGGGGTCTTAAAACTCTGAGATTCAGAACTATATTATGTCTAATAGTGAATTGAACTTGATAATGGCCACGAAGCTACTGCAAACATTACCTTACCTATCGACACTTATTTATTATTTATTTATTTATACAGGATGACTTTTTTTACCGTCTCGAAAAAAATTGGGTATACTAGGTGAACGGAGTAGAAGCCTATGGCATAGCAATTTTTTTTTTTCAGAAATAAAACTAAAATAAAAGATAAAAATATTGAAATTTGGGTGCGTATGATTTAAATTTAAATATTATTTATCGTATTTATTTATTGAATTATGTTTTTTGTTAAATTTCTGTGTTTATTGTTATAGTATGATAAGTTTACTTCAAATGTGTGGTATTTATCCATAGATCAATTTCTTTCTAGGTTAAAGAAAAAATAATAAAAACTATGCCATAGGCTTCTACTCCGTTCACCTAGTATACCCAAATTTTTACGAGACGGTAAAAAAAGTCATCCGGTATAACAATTGCTTGCTGAACTTGCAGTAAACACCAAAGCGTGCGGAAAGCCAAGAACAAACACATATTTACTGCTAGACACAAAGATATCAAAATTCGGCTCCTGAGCAATCAGCAGACTGATCGCCTGGGTTGTGGGAGCATATCGAGTAGTATGGGTATGCACTGGCAGACTTCAGAGACCCTAGTATGAGTTTATTTCGATTTCGCGTTCAGCACTGAGGCTGAGGCTACAGTAGGCAGCGATTTGCGATGCGACTGGAAGAGCGAAACGAGATAAACATGGTATGGCTACATTATAAGCGAAAATCCAGCGTATATTCGGCGATGATATGGCTACAGTACACATGCTACTCAGCGAATTAGCAAGAGCGATTCATGCGGGTATACTATAAGAAGTATAGTGTAGCCGCATGAATCGCTACGCCTAATGTAGCCACACGCATATTTAGTAGCACTATTGAACTAGTCGTGTGAGAAATTCTTTAAAAAATTCGCTTCAATTTCGCTGATATATTGATGTAGCCGATGCCGTGATTACAGTAATGTTGTTCCAATCATATAGAGAAATCAAAAATCGCTAGTAATATTTGATGTACGGTGTAGCTATATACGTGAGCATTCATTTATTTGTTTTAATCGCTCACGTGTCGCAGGTCGCGTCGCGGCCTAATGTAGCCTCAGCCTCAGATTGGTGAAGAGCCAGTCGGAGGCCAATCAGAACGCCGAACGCGCTCGATGCGTAAAGTCGAGATGGTTAAAATAAACTCACACTAGGTAACCTCAGCTATGCAAGAGTCTCAAGGATATAGAACAAAGCAAGATGACGATCGGTTCATAAAATAATATGAAACAGTACCTATTATCTGGATAAGTGGGATCTCAAGAGACCTAGGATTATGTATCACTTAAAGATGCTTCTCATTTACCCAGTTTTCCAAGTAGTCAAGTTTAAAATGACAGTTGTCTTATTTACAAAGACCCCCGCCAACACAGGTCGAAATGATTTTCGTTTATAGAGGTTAAAATGATAAATTATTATTAGTTGTCTTACTTATACAAGCCATTGATAAAAGAAAAAATCAAAAAAATGCATTCTCAGTAAAAAAATATAAAGAAACTTATCAAGGTTTAATTATTCTTAGTGTAACAGAGGTATTTCAATGCAAAAGTACACTGAAAAAAAAAGTAGTTGCCACAATCAAGATTTTGTTTAGATTGACTTAGTAACTTATTTGCATCTGAGCCTATCAAGCACAATGATCACAGCTACTACTTTTATTTGATTGAGATTTGAAACGGGATCTTGATTGGAGTTATCACAAAACCTATTTGCTGCAATCAAGTTAAAACATAGTTGCTCCAACCAAGATTATTAGATTAAAGTTTCAATGATCTTTATTGAAGTAACCAAAATGCTTGATTAACCCAACTAAGGTACTTTGTAACAGTTAAAAATTTTTTTACTTGTCCCTTTTTAACTCTTCTACAATGATGTCATGTTAAGGGTAATCGAGAAACTTGTTTGAGCGTTCAATCATTTGAACTAGTATTGCTGCAATCATGTCGTGATGATCTACTTAACTAATATTTTGATTAATCTAAACAAGATATCATCAATCAAACTAAAAAGTCACTTGATTGGAGTGCATTTTTTTCAGTGTATCGGGACCTCGTTGAAATTATCAGTAGTAGAGGTTCATACCCAGGATCCACTTAACCAGGTTACTCTTGTGGCGGCATCTAAAACGCCACATGCGAACATTCGGGTTCACCAGCATAGAGGTATGACGAACAGGATGTAAAGTTCGCTCATCCTCTATTGAAAACTAGAATTAAGACAACCTAGAACTCACTATGGAAGAAAAAATATACTGAACGAGGGAGCAGAACTGTATAATAAACTACCTGATGATGTAACCAATAGTGACACCATTTATAAATTTAAAAAAAGCCCTAGAAGAACACGTTAGAAAACAACACTAACATAACGATTGTCACCTTGAACTCTTAATTTTCTTATTTCGAACACAGAGAATCGCATTTACTTTTATTTTTATCCCACTGTTCTCATTATTTTAAGTGAACTGTAACGTTCTTTGATTTAGAGAAATAAATATCTTTAAACCAAAAAGGGATGATCCTCCGACCAGACGGGTGTTGCGTCTGGTGGGCAACTGCCCAACGGTTGATGTCAGCATATGCTAGTAGCGCGGTAAACTCTGATTGCGCGATGCAGGATTTGTGACGTCAGGTCTTTGATGCGTAGTTTGAATGTGGCATTGTAGATCCCGCCACACTCTCTATTAAGAGTAATTAATAGGTACGTATCGTGTGGAAAATTTTGAGTATGAATGTGGACGGCTATATGTACGACTAGAAGCGATGAATGGACTGTGTGAAAGAAAGACAAAAAAGAAAGAAAGAAAGAAAGACAAAAATAAATAAACAAAGAAAAAAAAGAAAGAAAAAAAGAAAAGAAAGAAAAAAAAGAAAGGGAGACTACTGAAATGTCGACTAATTAAGAAGTATGTAAGATACACATATTACGCTGACCTCCAAATAAATGGGTGTAAGGGCAGGGAGTGATAATGATAGTAGGTACATGTCAAACAAACTATACACAAGTTTAAGCATTGTACCATGCAACAAAGAAATGATCCAATCATGACGTCATCTAATCCAGGCATACATTGTTATCTGTTATCAAGTATTCAATCCTTGAACATTTAGGCCAGTATTAGGCGAGGTAGTTACATATGAAACTGGTTTTAAAATTATTCTTGTATTACACTTATTACGCCAAGAGCAGGCTTATAAAATATGCACTTGCAATCTGTATATTAAACTAAGATTATTGCACTTTAATTTATACAAAAGTGAAACTGGTTTTTTATTACCATTAAACAATCGTAGATAATTTATTTTTAGGGTTCCGTACCCAAAGGGTGCCAACGGGACCCTATTGATAAGGAGCGGTCCATCCGTCCGTATATCCATGCGTCCGTCTGTCACAGGGCTGTATCTTTGATCCGTATTAGATAGACACTTGAAATTTTCACAGTGTGTACAACTCTGGCTGCTATAACAAAAAATAATAGAGTAAAAATTGAAGGGCGTCCCCACAGAAGAAACGTGTTTTTTACTAAAAGTGTTAAAAAAAAACGTAGTGTTTAATATTGTATGGTGGTACGGAACCCTTAGTGTGCGAGTCCGACTTGCACTTGGCAGCTTTTTTAAATATAATTATGAGAACTATAAACGGAAGCTACTCTAAATATAGCAGATTACACGTAAACATTTTATACGTTGAGTCATTGCGATGATATCATTATTATGCAACATTTTAAATCTAACAATATTTTTGTAACGTACCTAAACAGTGTTTCTATTTAAGAAATTCAGGATAACCTATTAGACGTTAGATGATTTGAGTCGTTATCGAAAAATACCGTAATTTATGCTTGGAATGCCTCAAGGAACCATCATGGGCCCTTATTCAGTCAAATCTATCTCTTGGTAGTAAATGACTCTGAAATATCAAATTAGTATATATAGAGATAGTTATTAATTTAATATTTCAGAGAAATAATTCCATACAGTCCTTATTACTATAAAATGGTATTGGCCTACTTTTAAAAGATACTATATTTCATGACGCTGGATGCGGGAAGCACAGAACCGGTCGAAGTGGCGGTGCTAGGGGGAGGCCTATGTCCAGCAGTGGACGTCTTTCGGCTGAAATGATGATGATGATGATGCTATTTCATGAAAATATAATTACGAGAACATTTTTAATATTCATAATTATTTGGGAAAATAATTCTAGCAAAAACTCTTATACCTACAGTGCTATGTACTTTATTATCAATCTGTTTATTTCCTAGATGTGTATAAAATAGGATTGTATTACACTCGAATACGTTATTACGTCATTAAAGCATAAATATTTATAACAATCACTGCCACTTAAACCACAAATTACCATTATAGATTAATTGCAACTTGTGTGAGATAATACCTACATTCCAACGTTGGGGTCGGCTTCCAGTCTAACCAGATGCAGCTGAATACCAGTATTTCACATATTCTACATGAAGTGACTGCCTATTTGATCTCCACAATAGGCTTGCCAACCGTCCCGCGAGAGCCGGGACGTCCCGTTTCTAGAGCTTTAGAGGATGCGTCCCGCTTAAGACGTGTGCGGGACGCCAATTGTCCCGTTTTATCGTACCTACGGCTTAACTTTCGGGCAGAAATTATAGTGATTACTTTATGTTTTAATAGATTACCTTATTGTTTCAACTTTTGTTATTTTGTAAGTCTTGTATTTGTATGCCAAAGTAAAATAACAATAGTAATAATAATAGTAATATGTTTCTGGCATATTTACTTACTTTCAAATGTTGGTAAAAATCCCAATTCTAAATAAATATGCATCAGAATAGTTATGCAATCCAAGAAACACGGGTTATTATTTTTTTTTTTTTTTGTAGAAGTCACTTAAATATTACACATTCGGCTAGTTATGCATTCCCGTTGTTCCTGGCAACACGGTTTTTTTTTATACTATAAAAATGTTTTAAGAAGCCGCTTCCATACTTTCATAGCAAAATTAACTTTAGGTAAATATGCAACCGAATATCCGATCTCTAGTTATTACTTAGCCCCAGGCTCCTCCACATAATAAACACAAAAACTTTTGAAAGATACAAGTTACAGTAGGTATACAAAATCAATGTACTGACAACAAACGTACTACAGAGTTTGCACGAGTGGATCCAATGAATTTATACGAAGCAACGGAGGTTGCAAATTGAGAGACAAATGGTGCCCTTATTCTCTTCACTTGCAAACAGACTCAATATTTTCTTGTGATGTTTGATATATTTGAGTGATATTTATTTTAGAAGTATGTATGTAAGTATATTCTCATATTGTATGTTTATAAGTATTTATATTAGTGTATAGCCATTTTGATTTTAAGTACCTATATATTTTTATGTCTTCTACTCTTACCCACGTTGTGTACATCTCTATATCTACTTTCCTATCGCAGGTATGCTGGAAGAGATTCATTAGAAATAAGTATCACCCTTGTACGTATTTTTCTGTTCCTTTCTTCTTGTCTGTTTATATGTTTGTACATAAATTCTTAAATAAATAAGAGCTTACACTAGGTTTTTTTTTTGAGTTTATGGCTGTTTTGGGTCAGTTATCTTGGGAGAATATTTGTCTATTGGTAGTGAAATAGACTTTTGTCCATCGCAGGATGGATCAGCGTTGATAATACTCAAAGAGAATAGCAAAAGAACTACTAACTTGACCTTTAGTCTAACTGTGCAACAGTTAAAAATAAGAAATCAATAAAAATCCCTGATTCATGCATAATTTAGTGCTGTAACCGTAAACCGGTACCACCATCATGCACAAACCCCAGAATCGAATACCCTTTCATCCAAAATTACATCGTTTTAAAATATGTACAGGTATAAATGTAAAATAATCTCATCAAGTCACTCCGTCGCTGTCACTGGTGACACTTGTGTACACAATGGTCTCAACTGGGCGGACACTTGGCCTACAAATGGCATAGTTGCAGTATTGATAGATGTGGCGATGTAGCTCAGCAGACTCCTGTATATTGTGGTCAATGCAAACAAATCAACTACTAAATAATATACTTAGTGTTATTTGATTCTGGTTTCCATTTCTTACTTGAGTTGAGTACTTTGTGTACTGACAGTCTCATGTTAATTAATTTAAGGTAAAATTAAGGATAGTTGTATGCAAAATGCAAAAATAGATTTTACCTTTCTTAGTAGATTTACGTATTCGCTTGATTTTATGGGACGACGAAAGATAGGTTTTCCTCTTTTACAAATTTTTACTGATAAACAAATCCAACGAATAATAAATACAATGTAGAAATTCTGTTAACACATCAGATAACAAACAATGGTCTGAACACACAAGCTGTAAAATTGTAGGTAATAAATAATTGATATCTGCGTATGCGGGCGGAGAAAATCATCATAACTATGGCTATGCGCAAACGAGCCAACTGCTACAGACACCGATGGCCCAGCTACAAGCCGTTCATGTTCTTTTTCATACGTTTTGTATAGATTCGTCGCACACGTGTGACCGATGGCGGCCACCCGCTACGGCACGGCAGTGCTCGCCACCGCAGCAAGTCGCGACAGCCACCGGTGGTTGTGGCCGGTTTGGAGCTCACACGAGAGCTTACCCTATATCATGAGATACAAACACTACCTACCGTTTCAAAGATGAACTTTTCAATCGTCAATGGTAATTTTTTTATTTTTTTTTTATTTTGTGTTTACTCCTTAAGAATCGATTTTCATGCAAAGTCCCCGGTACGGAAATTTTATGAGGAGTGAAATTAATACAAGCGTTAACTCAAAAGCGTTATGTTTTTCTGTGAAACGTACCTTGCGTACAAATCACTTTGAAATCATGTATGTGTATACAGGGCCTCAAGTCTGCTATTACAATAGTGTCAGAATGGTCTCTTCATTGTGAGTTTTTGACAGATTTGCCATACAAACACTGTCAAATACTCACAATGGCGAGACCATTCTGACACTATTGTAATAGCAGACTTGAGGCCCAGGCGACGTGTACAGAGTATGCTGCGCGACAGCTGACCCATGTAAGTATGTATGTATAAAATATATGTACTAGCTGACCCGACAGACTTCGTTCTGTCAAAAAAATGTTAAGGGTGGACAACCCTTATCACTAAGGGGTATGAAAAATAGATGTTGGCCGATTCTCAGACCTACTCAATATGCTCACAAAATTTCATGAGAATCGGTCAAGCCGTTTCGGAGGAGTACGGGAACGAACATTGTGACACGAGAATTTTATATATAAGATATAATATATAATTATATATATATATATATGATGTATCTATTCAAACACGAAATATTTTAAGAGATACACCTATAGGTGGTAAAGAAGCCATGGAACAGTATTTTTTTTTTTTATCTGAGTATATTATTTAAAAAATTAAATAATTTAAAATTACTTGATATGATGATTCATTATCAAAATTCACCGCACTCGTGCCGCCATTGTCGCCGCTTCCGGGCGGGTCATTCATAGAATAAGTAAGTAAAGGTTTTTTTGCAAAATGTTTCAAGCAATTTTAAAATTATAATAATTATGTAAAAATATAAAACACTTAGATAAAAAAAAACAGTCCTGTGATTTTTTTACCACCTATAGATATTTCTCTTAAAATATTTCGTGTATGAATAGATACACCTTATACAGCGTGTTACGGAAAGGGTATATACATATCAAAGGCATGGATTCTTTTGGTGATAACAAACTACATGGCAATATTTTTTTAATACCTACACTTTTATAAATAAAAAGTTAAGAAACATTTAACTAAAAATCAATTTTTTCCAATTGAATTCTACACATCACTAAACCAAGTCATCTGATAGGTGTCAATGAACTACACACAAAGAAACAACTCCGTTAAAGATTTGTTTCTCCTGGTACTATTTGCGAAATGGGTTCCGCATGTTAGTTTTATTCCACAAAACATCAAACACTTGAACTTCTGTGGCAGTTGTGTGTTCTAGGCGCACAGACACAGATAATGGATAATGACCCTCGTAGTGCGGTGACCCGTTTGTTATTATTTACATTTAATAAACTACCGAAATAAAAAATATTAAGCATTTTCGAAGTTATTGCTTTTGAGCTGAAATTTTGTACAGAGATTCTGAACCAGATACACTATTTACCCCGTTTATATGGATATACCCTTTCCGTAACACGCTGTATATACATGGTATATTTAAGGAGTAATCTCCAGTCATGCGTCGGAGCTGACACACACACACACTTTTTACTGACATCAGATTTCCCAATGAATTAGGTATTATTTAAGATTTTTACAACTATATCACTACTTATTATAAAACAAAGTCTCCCCGCCGCGTGTGACACGATAAACTTAAAAACTCCCGAATGGATTTTCATACCGTTTTCTCCAATAGACGGAGTGATTCTTGATAATTCATAAGTTTTGAATAAATTGGCTGAAACATGACGAGTTTTACTTGGCATCCGCGTTACGGTAGTAGATACGTTTCCATGAGATAAATTCCGACCCACGCGGGCGAAGCCGAGGCCAAAAGCTAGTTTTACTATATTTTATTGAATAGTTCCAAATAATTTGTCACAATTTAAATTACACTCTGAAATTGCTTTTGAAAATCTATCAAAATTGTAGTGACCTTTCACGAAAGACATAAAAATTCAATTTCAGACCAATTTCGCTAGCGATGAATAGTTCCATCTATAATAGATTTACATACTTGAAGGTTTTGAGCGAATCATTATTTCTGGAGAAAGTTATCAAGAAAATTCTGAAGGTAAAAAGGTAAATATAAAGTTGTAACAGAACTGAAAACACTAAAGAAGTATTAAGGAATCGAGAATGACAAATGATACCAAAAACTTCGTCGAAAGAAGTAATAACAAGAAAATAACGCAAAATATAGGTTTTTGACTGTTTAGAAACATAATATTATGTGATAATTGATTAATTATCAATAGACACTCATTTGATTAAATGACATTTCTAATATAAATATCTTTTTTATTTTTTATTTTACCATGGGTTTGCTCTTGACTCTAGTCTAGGTCTGAGTGACAGAGACAAAGACGACGATGGAGTGAGCTTACCCAGAAGAAGCCTGTTCACTCTCAGTTTGAATAGATTAGGGTTGTATGCGTTCGGAAACACAGACGCAGGCAGAGAGTTCCACTCCTTTGCTGTGCGCATTATAAAAGACTTTTAAAAACGCTTAGTGCGAGTTGGTGGAATATCAACTAGGTAGGGCTGGTAACTTGCAGTGCGTTTAGATGTCTTTGATGTTATTTATTTTTTATGGCACTCCAACGACAAAATCACAAAAACATTAAAGGTACCTACAAACAGGCGCGACACAAAGACACCGCGTGCCGAGCGACGAGTGTACTCTTTGTGTCGCGTCGCGTATCGCGCCTGTTTGTAGGAGCCTTAACCGAGAATAAGTTCTCGGTTAAGGTTATTATATAATTACTACAGCGAACTTGTCACTTACACAGTTTGCTTAATTGATTTAACTAGGTAATTACAGATATAAAGATAATCATAAAATCATATAAATTAATAATAATAAAATCAAATTAACCAATAATATTACAGTCAAATAAATCCAATAAAATAAATAATTACATTAATTAAAAAGTTTAAGTTGTTACAATAGAATAAAGAAAAACATATTTATAATGGAATTCAAACAAGAAGTTGCAAAAGAATATAATTAATATAAATCATAAATATTTTGTATATTGAGGTAGAGTGACGCATTTTTTCAATGTCTGTTTGGCTTCTGTCTACTTGTGAAGTTTTAAAGTAAATATCAGTCAGTTACGCATATTTACTTACTGAGTAAGTAGGTACCTTATCGAGTATACCTAGTCATGAAGCAGCACTGGTACATCTTTGGAATTGATTCGCAAACTATTCCTTATCCTTTAATCTAAATTCTGTAGGTATCTTGGGCAACATATACGCCATAAAGCAATGTATGTTTTTCAATGTCTTCAATTGTATACATGGTGTATGAAGCAATCAAAAAAATATTAAGGCACTATGATCGCTCGAGCCGACTGAAGTAGGTTCGCGAAGTCGTGAGTGGTTGCCTTGCGCATTTAGTACATAGATATAATATGAATAAATAGTAATTATTTTAAACATTTAATCAAAAACAAAGTCAGCGAATTGTGCTAAACAATCTTATTACCTTTTTATTTATATAAAAAGTAAGAAAAAAACGTGGGTTTTGTAGCTATGAGATTTTATAACACTGTTTTTATGTTTCTCATGCATTAAAAAAACTAGTGAGCGTGGTCTCTGTCGGGTCATAACCGCCTTAAATACGTACACAGATAAACCATTAATTAGCAGAAGTACGCAATATCAATAATATCCCGGTTACAACAACCAAGTAGGTACGTATTCAATGAAAAGAAAAAGTTCTGGATTGAAAAACACTTTTCCTCGGAAGTTCAACCTCGGTTTCCTTTACTTGGAATTGGTATTAAATACTTTTATATTGACCCAGACTAGCGAAAGTAGAAAATGTTTTTACTATGAAATTGCATCCATATTTATGTACGTTTAACCTACCTATAAGCAAAAAAAGTATCAGCGTATAAGTATTGAACACAACTGGTCTGCTTATTTCTTAGTACTATTTGTATCTATTTTACTGTGTGCACATAAATTATAAAATACCTAAATAAATAAATAAATAAAAATAAATTAAAAACCAGCCAAGTGCGTGTCTGACCACGCACAATGAAGGGTTCCGTATTTGGTATGAATTTATCCCAAGAACAAACTTAACATGGATATTACATGTAAACTATCAAAGTTATTTTTTTTTTATTTTTTTTTTTTATTTTTGTACGCTTACTGTTTTACTTTGGCTTTTACTTTTGATTTGATTTTGTTTTCCTAACTATGATTTTCGTGTACTGTAAAACTTGTTGCACCTACCTAGATTTTAAGTGAATGATGTGGTCGCCTATAATTGGAAGCGCACACTTGTATTTGTCCCTGTTCATGTTAACATGCGTGTAATTGTGTAGCCTCTGCTGGTGATCCAATAAATAAATAAATAAACATGAAAAACATGTTCTTCCATACGGAATTTATGCGAGAACACGTTTTTGAACTGTAAATGTAAGTTGGTCGACTAATTACTCAGTAGGTAACTTGCAAAGCCTACTTAGCTGTGATTTGACGGCACGGTTGGCGCAGTGGTTAAGCGATTGACTGCTGCGCTGCGTGTCGCGGGTTCGATCCCCGCACGGAACAAATATTTGTATGATCTACAAGTAGTTGTTCCGGGTCTGGCTGTTTGTGTATGTGAGTTTAAATGTTTGTAAACGCATCCACGATACAGGAGAAATTCCTAGTGTGGGGAAAAGTTTAAAAAAAAAAAAAAAAAGTACAGCAGTAAGTGGTAGTGCTGTACTACGGAACCCTAAAAACGTTTTGGAACCACCTTCATTATACGTTGCTCTAAAGAATTTAACTTCTAGTTTTTATCTGTGTTTATTTATTTATTACATTTGGCAAAACAAACAGTAGTATATTAAGTATAAACAATGTTGTCTTAAAATTAAACTTAACAAATATACTACCCACAGCATTTTCCGCAGATTACTATATTATATAATAAAAAATAAGCTGTTAGCAAACGTTAACTATAGCAGGCCTAACTCAATGAAAAATAAGCTAAAAGAAAGAAAATAAATAAATAAAGACCAACAATATTCTATAAAAGATGTTGTTACATCTTTTATAGAATATCGTTCATCTTTAACAAAAACAAAAATAAAATAAAATTATGCGTGATGTGTCATCAAAATGTCTGTGTTCCCAAAAAGCTATAACCAAGCAAGCTATAGGCAAGTATACAGCGCCGTCGACCACATCACCGCTTATCATCACGTCAGATTGTTGTAAAAGGGATCAACATTTGCAAAAGACATACTTCAAAATGTTGCATTCAAATGGTGACCTGCACCTCAATTGTGTGAAGCACTAACTGTCTAATCGCCTCTGTCTAGTGGTAAGGCCACCGGTCTCAGACCCGGAGGTCCCGGGTTCAATTCCCAAAGGGGGCAAAATTGCTGGGATTGGTTGGTGTTAGGGCTTGTTCAACTCCGCCTGGCAAGCTACCACCATCTTATCTAAGTCTGACGCCATAACAACAATGTTAGCAGCACTTGTTGTGTTTCGGCAGTTAGAGGTAAGATAGCCAGCTCCTCTGTGGTTGAGGATTCCGGGTGAAGCTCGCTTCCCACTTCGGCATTATCATTACTTACCATCAGGTGAGATGTAGACCAAGCAGGGACCGATATCGATACTCAAAGAATACCGATATATTTAAGAAAATACGGATAACAGTATTGACATCTGGCATAAATACTGGTATTTTATATCAGTAATTTGAGTATCTGTTTAAAATATCGATAATTATATCGATACTCAATACTGATATCAGGCTACAATGTGACGTCACAGAAACTTTATTGATGATTCTTAAGTAAATACATATTTTTTACAGTCGCGAATCATATTTTGATCAAGATACAACCTGACGCTGACCTGCAAATTGCAAAAACGCAAGAAAATTTAATAATAAAGGTATTATATCTATACCCAAATACCGGTATTTATAGCGATATTTTGGTATCATGAATCCAAATTATATCGGTATTCAATCCCTGAGACCAAGAGCTTTCCTGTTGTGGATAAAAACTCACTTTCTTTCGAAACCGAAGGATTTTGTAAGAAGTTCCTAATCCATTGCTTCAAATGTTTGAAAAGTTTGTCTGCTTGACAATGTTAATAACGCAATGAATGTTGTCGAATTGTCAAAATTCAAGGCATTGTAATTGTTACTGAGTTACACAATTACCCCGCGGAAGGCCCTTAGCATCTGTCATACTACATTTTTACCAACAAATGTACCACAAAATCACTGCGTAAATACCGTATAAGAACTCTAGTGCACCAACAGAAGTAATTCTACTTATAAATATATCGGGTAGCGATCGGCCGATACCGAAGCTATCCGGTACAGCAAACGCCCGGTCAAATGACACCAATTGATATGTATTGTAAAATCGAGACTTATGTATTGAGAATTGAACACCAGGGACGCTTCATCGGTATTTCATTTAAGACGTTCGTCTGCTTATTGATATTAGTTCAAATAAATTTAACGTTATTGGTGGGTCGCTTTTTTTGGCCACTAGTGGAGATGAATTTTAAAGTATCCGCTATCATGTATATCATTCAAGATATTTAACGATAATCCTAACTCAAATAAATAATAACATAACATAACATCACGCCTGTATTTCCCCAAAGGGTTTGGCAGAGGTGTATCTATAGTATCCCCACATTTCATCACGAGCATACTGCCATCAAATGTGCTCAAATCCAGACTCCGGGCTACTTCTGAGTAATTCCAGATGGAAAAACCTAATAACACTTTGCCCGACCCGGGAATCGAACCTAAGACCTCTTGCTCAGCAGTAGCGCTTGCGAACGCTAGACCACAGATGCAATCCAAAAAAAAAAAAAAAAAACATCATGCATGAATAAATAAAAAAATGGCAGTCATAAGAACTGCCGACGGAAGTGAAAACACAAAACTTTGGAATAACTGATTTTTTGGAAAGCGTTCGGTGACGATAACGCGAGTTCCATGGTTTTTGTTCACCCAAAAAGTACACATACACAGTATACATATAGCTCATGGAAAACGTTCGGTGACGATCGCGAACCCATTAGTTTTTCCCCTAAAACAAAAACCTAAAGAAGTTTTCACTTCAAAAACAAAATAATAATAAATCTATACAAATAAATAATATTGTTGTGTCTTTTTCAAATGTCAAAATAACAGCTTTTTACTAAATACATATGAAAGTATAATTAAACGGTACATATAACGATTATTTTTTGTGTCTGCCTGTCTGTTTGTTTCAGCTAATCTCCGAAACGACTGGACCGATTTTGACGGGACTTTCACTGCCAGATAGCTGATGCTATAAGGAGTAACCAAGGCTACTTTTATTTTAGAAAAAGTTACGCGGACGAAGCTGCGGGCAACAGCTAGTATCTTAAAGGTTGTCTGTAAAAGATCGCTTTTAGCGATAAGACCGCCCATTGTGACACCCTTTGTAACAGTTCTACATTTATATCTGTAATTTTTATGGTGTGCATAATAAAGAGTATTCTATCTATCTTAATATATTATCGACGCTACAAAGTATTATAACCGCCACCTATGAACAGTCACCCTTGACCCCAACTCTACTCAAGTGTAAGTGCCTTTTATGACATCCTATTCAAAAATCGCTGATGTTTCAAGTGCACTACAACAAGCATATCGATGTATTACACTGCTTTTGAACACATGTGTTTTTTTTATATCCGCCTTTTTTGTGAACATGCTTCCATTAGACTTGGTTTTTTCACGAGATGCACACTTGCGTATATTATGATACCAATTTATCGGCGATAGAAAGTCTCCCCAGATCATAAAACAAACGGTCCTCAAGAAATAGTATCTTTAATTAAATGTCAATAAAGTGGGAATGCTATTAATTCTAAGAATGAATAAGAGCGACTGTAATTCTCGGAAAACTCAGCATCTGGAGTAGCACTTCGTACCAATAACTACAGATCCTAGGTACGCAGGGTATCTCAGTAAATTGAAGCTTCACTAAGTTGAATTTGTAACCGTCACATAGGAAAATAGTTCTTGGCCTTGGGCTTTTAAACTTTATCAGTCCACAATTCTACAAACTTGTTACATTATAGAAAAATTTGCATTTCACAGAAATTTCTAAAATAAAATAAAAAATTACAATTTACAATCTACAAGTCACTACAATTTACATATTATTTGTAAGGTTTTCCGTTACAATTATGTGGCGTAGAGTTATATGGTATAGACACTTGTATTTACAAATTTGTAAATTGTAACTGTAAGGTTTTGTGGTATTGGACCCTGGTCGTATGAAGTGTAAGTGACATTCAACCTTAGGGTGGTAAGGCAATTAGGTACCTGGTCGACTATACATAAGTTAAAATTTAAACGAACAATACTGTTAAACAATTACCTAATTCCCTACTCATATCATACAAATAAATAAAGAAGTGTCAGTTTGTAACGTCAAAACAAGAGCTTTATATGGTATAGACACTTGTATGATTTACTCTGTAAGTTGTAACTTGTAAAGTTGTACCTAATTGTAAAGTTTTGTGGTATTGGACCCTGGTCGTTTTATGAAGTGTTAGTGACATTCAACCTTAGGGTGGTCTGCCTGTTTGTTCCAGCTAATCTCCGAACGACTAGACCGATTTTGATGGGACTGGCAGATAGCTGATGTTATAAGGAGTAGGTAATTTAGGCTACTTTTTTTTTTTTGAAAAAGCTTCGAATTTCGTCATTAACAGGAATAAGTAACATTTATACAACACAATGGTCCTGGCCTCGTCATATATTGATATAGGAGAATTAATATGTCCGGCCAATTGCCGGTAGTGGGAACGCTTTGTTCTTATTTTCAAATCATCTGGCGGTAATTGGTTCAACTCGCTTGGGAGTTTGTGGGTCATGGCTGATGAAGAGTATTTGAGATGAGTGTGAATAAATAAGTAGGTATATGATAAGAGTTGACGTGTAAGAAAGAAAAAGGGGAAAAATTCAACATGACATGACGTTTTTGCGATAAACCTGTGAAGGTTGCAAGCAAATTATCTTCTACGTTCCATTAAAATATGCGATTTATTCCGTTGTAATATCAAAAACTAATACCACTGGTATTTATTTCAACCAATTTGTTTTAAGAAATACCAGTGGTATTAGTTTTTGGTATTAGAACGGAATAAATCAAATATACTACTCAGTAAGTAAACTCTTGTTTGGTAGTATTAGTTCGTAAGTAGCTGTTTTTATAATTTTATTATAGGACAACACGAAGGAAGTATAATTCTGATAAAATACGAGTCTTTTTCCTCAACCTACGGTTCGGCTTCAACCTTATCTATGAGCACAAGAGTTAGCTTGAGTAACCGCATAGTTTATGTTTAACTATAGTTATGCATATAGCGTGAAATAACGTTTGGTGAGAAAATAAATTCATAGTATCCGCGAAGAATCGAACTGTGAAGAATCTACAAATATTGGAAAGTCATATTAGTATGGTTCTTTCTTTCTTCAAAATACTATCTCAGACATTAGTCTGCATGGTGAGGACCATGCAGACTAATGTCTGAGATGGTATTTGGTAAAAACTAATAGCGCAGCGCTGGTATTCTGATAGGGCCCGATATATGTGTACATATGAGGATATGTACACATATATCGGGCCCTATCAGAATACCAGCGTTGCGCTATTTTTTTTTTAAATTTCGCAGCATTATGCTGAGATAGCCTTTTTGGCCTCGCACAGGTCTTTTTCTATTATGTTTTTTGTCATTGTTTACAATGTAAATTTTGTTAGTTTTAAATGCTCATTTTTTTTTTTTTACTGTTTGTATTTCTTGTACGCACGGCTACAAATCACGCCAAAAATTCCAGTATAAGCTGATCTCGCATTTTGTAGGATTTCCGTAGAATGAGAGGTCTGCTTATACTGGAAATTTATAGCTTCATTTGTAGCTGTGTGTACGTGTCCCAAATATTTTTTTTTTCTTTCTATCTTTCATATGGCCTGACCAAGATTATGTCTGGACTTTCAAAAGTAGGTATTGTTTTAAACCAATTTTTCAGAAAAAATAATTGTAAATTTTATTTCCCCTCCTTTTTTATAGGTATATTAGTAAATATTATTATTATCTATACAAATAAATAAATAAAAAAATACAAAAATATATATAATTTATCTAAATACATAATTAGGCTGATCATTATGTATGTTGCCTAAAACAATGTTAGGTATGGTCAAGGTATTGCGAAAACCGGCTGATCATGTTGAGCAATTACTTATACTGTTTTCGTTAATTAAAAATGTTACTTATTATATTCTTCATGTAGTGTGTAACGTGCACAATGTAATCTGTCATGTAAGACTTGCCTAACGATAACTAAATTACATTAACAAAAAGGCCAAGACAGTAGCTAGACGCGCGAGTAACTATCCTCCTTTACGTCCCAGTAAAACAGAAAACGCGTGATAAATGAACATTCGACGCGCGACATTCTCGTCAAGCGTTTGTAATCTGAACTTGCCTTTACGAGTTTCGGGTCGCAGTCTCGTAGACGTCGATATATTGAACGTCTGGTGTTCTGGCATTCTCCGGCAAGATTAACGTTAACTTGTCACACACTGCCTTTCAGACGAGACGGTTTGAGGAATGTTAATCTAAGGGTTAACGCCCCTTGAGGATAAAAGTAGATCCCTATTGGATTAGATTTGTTTAAGATTGGTCTGAGAATAAAGTGCTTGAGCAGGTTTTCTAACAGGATGAAGGAGAGAAAATCTTTGAAAGCGTTGGAAACTTTGTCTGTCTATAATGTTATTTATCTCTCTCACGCTTACCACAACACCAGTAGTGCTATTCTGTCAAAATCTCACGGTGAAAACTTTGGTGAGTTGAGTTTGAAGTCAGCTGTAATTCCACCAGCAGTGCTATTCTGTAACCATCTTACCGTGAAAACTTAAGTGAAGTGAGCGTGGAGTGAGATGTCAATCATGTCAATCCCAAGCATCAGCCGCTCTATTCTGTTAAAATCTCACCGTGTAACACCACAATAAAAGCGTCGGAGCGATAAAACTCCGGCGCTGGCTGATCTACTATGCGCTTACCTTACTTAAGTTACCAACATATCGTTTGGTCAATATTGCCTTTCAAGCGTCGATATGAAGCAATGGATTAGTAATATCCTTCAAAATCTATCAGATTATGATTGATAGTGTGTTACGTAATTAGAGTGCTAATTAATTTCATTTCAGATCAAGAAAATCATGTTACAGTTTCTTTATCAGCAAATATTATCTGTAAACTACTTCTTTATTATTCTGTTCACGGCTATCCGATCACGTTTATTCGTCATCAATATTAAAATACAGTCTAAAATATTAAAAGCTTCATCGTTTAAAAGTTACTTTAAGTAAGAAAAACTTTATTTTAATAACCGGCTTGAGTCCTGAGCACAAACTGACACCTGCGCAGTAGTAAATATTTAGTTCTCTTTGGCGGAACGAAGAAGCTAGAGGCGCCAAGCTGCATGCGATTGGTTCGTCAGCCGATACTCGTCGTCTATTGGACTCTCGCGTGTCATTTTTATTTAGCCGAAGGTGTACCTACATGCGCGAGCTTGCCCCCACTACTGCCCATCTGTGCTCACGACTGGTGTCGGTTATTATACACACTTGTAACGATACGATCGCGCGGGTGCACTCCGAACGATGCCGTGGGATCAAATCGCCGTCCGCTGTGCGTTGTCCCTTACACGTCATGGCGACAACATAGAATTCTAATTACTACCTCTCTGCGTCAATAAAAATACCTGGCATTATTATATTATACCTATATAATAATGCCAGGTATTTATATCATCATTAGTACCTATAACTCAATATACAACGTTATTATTTAAGAATTAATTATCAACCTGGAGGTATTCACGCGTCGAACCTACAATTAAGGTGACGATAACCGACTTCTAATGATTTTATACTGAAGATCACTTCTAAATGAGCAGTTGATTTGGAAAAAATATATGTTAAATTAGAGCATTTTCTTAATAACTTAATATGTGAATATTTTAGATTATGTTTATATATTACACAGTGAAATTTATTTGTACGAGTAAAGTTATGTCTAACGCGGATAAAAAACTGAGAATCACGCAAAGTCTATCAAGCGTATTTATCTGAAATCTTCACCTTTTAAAGATAATTTAATTATTGATATTTTAGTATACGTGTTTTATTAAAATACCTTTTGTTTTATGTATAATAAATTAATAACGCATCTTATTTGGGACAGCAGTCCTGGATGGGCGAGTCCTATTACTGGCTGGACGTACGACGCGTTGCGTGAGCTCAGTACAGAACACGCAAGCTAACCATTCAAGGTCGCTGGCATATATCTGGGCCTTACAAATTTGTATATATAAATGATAAATTACACAACTACATGATCATAAATAACCATAAATCAAACGTTATATTAAAATCATTGCAGAATTATGCATACTTTAATTTGTCAATGGCTGTATTTATAACTATGTTATCATTATCAGTCACTAATTAACATTATTAAGTCATGTTAATGAGTTTCAAATACCTTTTATAAAGTTTCATATTGAGACACGAAGCAACAAAATACGATCTAGAGGAATGTGGCTGTTTTTATTTAGATCTAATTTTGTTGCTTCGTGTCTCAATATGAAACTTTAAAGAAGGTATTAGAAAATTCTAGACACACTTACCGATATAGTTGATTAAGCCGTTTTTCATAATTTCATACACTTAAGTGGCGCTAGTGGACCGGTGATAACCCTCCTAAAGTTTGAAATCGTTAGGAGAAAGACAGTTTCGTGTTGCTTGATGTACTGGCCACTGTGCTTCTACTGCTTTTTATAATTATCTCGCTTGTCTTTCTCTATCAGTGTTGTTAGTACATTCAACCGCAAATCAGTGATAACAATTTAGACATTACCAGCGCCTTTTTGTAGTAGGTATGCAAGGACCTCCATAGTCGTGGGGCACGAGGCTAAATATTAACAGCCACTCGGGTCGACGTTCAAGGTTAATATGGTCCGTGGATGGGTGACGACCCATTACATACTGCCCCTCCATGCCTCTTGACTAACCTATTACCGATCCCACTGAACCCACTGACTGGTTCCGAAATTTCGAGTAACTGGGTCCAGCCACTGCCATCGAATAAACCAGGTGCAAGAGAAAGATGGAGCTATACAGGACCGCTAGCACCATCCCTTTTTCGGTTAGGAATCATAATGGCATTTATACTTCATATTGCGGCGCCAGGCACTTGTTTCCGCTGCTATCAACTTTAATGCATTTGGTTTCCCAGAGAGATAGCACAAGGAATGTTAGGACAGCTAAACAAATGAATGCCGACCGCTGATGCCACATGAATAAGTAAGATAGTGTCCTCAGAATTGGCAATGCTCCACAACTTTGATATCTTTACTCTGATATATTATCATTTAATTTGAAATAGATTTAGTTAACCAGTTCAGTCAGGTATGAGTATGAGTTACTTGCAACATTTTATTGCTTACGAGGAAACTGAAAAATTTACTGTAGGCAAAATGTAGGTACTGTAGAGGCTTTAACCTGACTTGGTATTGGCATGAAACCTACGCGAATCTTCTAAGATTACGAAACAAATATTTAATTTGGAATTTGAATAGAATAGTTGAGAGAGACGCTCCTCGGGCTAACAAGCAGACGTCGAGATATAAAAATATTATATTGTTAAACTATTTATAGAAGATCTCAATAATAACGCTACATACAAAATAATTGGCATTTTATTTATTTTGGTAGGGTAGGCGCTCCTAAAATTTCATGAGCACCATGTATTTGGATAGTCATACTGTTATTAAATAAAATTACCTATTTGTATTATTTTAAAGTAGACATGAACAGCTACCACCTAACATTTTGTCATGTAAGACTTTTTTTTTGTGAATAACTAAGTATTTTTAAAGTAAGTTAAAGTACTGCGTCCTTTGGTGGGCGGTATGTCCAAATTGAATAGAACATTTTACACATACATTAAAACCTCATTTCAATCCACTCATATATCCTTCGAGCAATAATAGCACTAGATTCCCGATAAGCGCTTTTTTGAAAAACTCATACATAATGCTATAAAATTACCGAAAAAAAGATATTACTTCCAAAATATTGGTGTTACGGTGGTTATTTACACAATTTTTGAACGCGCACTGCGGCATTTTGACGTCTTAACGTTGGCTATGTTTGGACGATACTAATTTGAAATAAGACCACAAAAGTATTTATGCTCTTATTTTTCGGGCCGTTTTTGAAGCGCTTATCGGGAATCTAGTGCTATTATTGATCGAAGCATATATCTAATAATTTTATCTATAGTTTTTACACCTTTAATGTACCTACTCTGATAGCTGTCATTGGATTCATCTCTTCTAATTAAATATTCTACGAGTAATGACGTAAAAGTAGTTTTTTTTTTTTTCGACTAACGAATAGATAAAGACCCTTATTGTCCTCAACATTATTATTATTATTATTAATATCATAAATGCGAAAGTAAGTTTGTTTGTTTGTTACCTTTTCATGCCTAAACCACAAAACCGATCATCCTTGAATTTGGAATTTATACGTTGTCAGGTGTACAGAAACGGATATAGGGTACCTTTCATCCAGAAAAAGTACTGTTCCCAGGGAAAACAACAATAACTTTCTTATGGTAATAGATAACGCCACGTGTCTTTCGAATCATGATTGAATTACATTATTACAAGCAGAGTACATCCCGAATTGATTGTCAAATCTTAAATTCACGCAAGCTAAGCCGGGGGCAAAAGCTAGTGTACTAATAACTCTTTATAGAGCAAACTATAACAATTACTTATTAATAGTATCGACACTCATTTATTTTAACTTTTTCCTTTTCACATGTATCGTGCAATATGTAGAGGTGTATAACTCTAGCTTTATTATTTTACCTACCTATACAGCGTGTTACGGAAAGGGTATATACATATCAAAGGCACGGATTCTTTTGGTAATAACAAACTACATGGCAATATTTTTTAATACCTATACCTACATAAATAAAAATTTAAGAAACATTTAACTAAAAATCAAATGTTTCCAATTGAATTCTACACATCACTAGACCAAGTCAGCTGATCGGTGTCAATAAACTACACACAAAGAGACGGCGGTAACACGTTTGTTATGATTTAAATTTAATAAACTATCGAAATTAAAAAAAAATATTAAGCATTTTCTAGTTAGTGCTTTTTAGCTGAAATTTTGTACAGAGATTCTGAACCAGATACACTCTTCACCCCGTTTGTATGGATATACCCTTTCCGTAACACGCTGTATTATTATAAACAAGTACTATTAATAATACCTGAGAGCCACTAATCTTTTGACCGCCACGTCAAAAAAGCAAAAACGTGCCCTCGGCGCCAAGATACGAATCCATCCTTTCGAGTTTTTGTGATCTTATGTTAATATAGATGAAATATAAAGAAAGAAGTTTTACTAATATAAATTTAGGATGAGTCAAGGAACATAATTAGCAAAGGAAATAAAAAGCAATGTTGTTTTATGAGTTTTATTTACAGATTTACGTATAAAGGATCGTACAGACTCGCGCGATATCGCGGGCGCGGCATGCAGCGACAAAGAAATTGTGCTACTATTGTCGCGTCGCGTCCGCGATATCGCACTAGTCTGTACAAGCCTTAAAAGTCTGTCATGTAGTCGTGACCGTGGCGTACTGTGCACATTTTTTTTTTGTCATCTATACATGACTGTGGCGGTCAAAAGCATTTGTTAGCATAAGGACAGATTCGCTGTACGCCAGATTCGCGTTAGGTCAGATTCGCTTATTGACAGATTCGCTTAAAGACAGAAGTACAGTTGGAAGATCTGATCAGAGAAAAAAAAAAAACCTAACAGATATCGATATTAACCAAAAATAAATTCCCTGTACTAATTTTAATCCTAATTTTTTTAATGTTTTAAACATTGTTAAGTTGAAATCTGTCCTTGTAACGCATTGTTGACAATTTTTATGGTGTAATAATCTGGCGTAAACCGAATCTGTCCTTATGTGAACAAAGGAACTGTATGTTGCGGTCTGTACATATTATGTCTTTAAGCGAATCTGACCTAACGCGCATCTGACCTAACGCGAATCTGGCGTAAAGCGAATCTGTCCATCAGGACAGATTCGCTTTACGCCAGATTCGCGTTAGGATTAGCATTGTTAGCATTAGCTAACAAATGGTCAAAAGGTTAATAGTACCTCAGTGGTAATAGCCCCGATTCAAATCTAGGCAGGCACATACTTTATGTAATATATTTCATCACCATTGCTCTAAAAAGGGTGAAGGAAAGCATCTTGAAAAAACCGGCATGTCCTAAAACCAAAAGTTCGAAGATACGTGACATCCCCAACACGCACTGAGCCCGCATCTGACTTTTCAGATTCATGTGCGTATTGTGAATTATCTCTTATTTAAAAAATTGTGATGGAAATTATCGTGAGGAATCCGACATGTCTGAGAGATAATTCTCGACGGCATGTAGAGCCAAGTCACAGGCCCGTGGGCGGCATAAAAACTCTAACACCAGGTTAGTCCAAACGAAACGAATTATTTTGGCGACCGAACGCTTGATAAAAGAGTACCATACCTTCTCAACCAGTTGCCTACTGAAATAAGAAGTCAGGAAATTAAAGGTAAATCTGCCAAATCTAGTATCAAGTAGCAGAACTAGATGCTTCTAGAAAGTTCGATACTAGAACTTTCTAGAACTATCGATATCAGGGCCTCAAGTCTGCTATTACAATAGTGTCCGAATGGTCTCTTAATTGTGAGTTTTTGACAGATTTGCCATACAAACACTGTCAAATACTCACAATGGCGAGACCATTCTGACACTATTGTAATAGCAGACTTGAGGCCCTGGTCAGTTGGGGCCGGTATGTACTCGAACAGTCTAGATGTTTCCACAGTAGAAGGTTCTGGAACTATCTAAGGACTATATAAGGCCGTTATGGACCCCGACCCGGGACAGTCGAAAAAGAAGCGATCAAGTGACAAGTACGATACAAGCGATCTTCGAGTGCGACTTTAGAGTGATCAATAGTGCAGTTGTGTTTTATAATTAGAGTGTTTGAGTTCCTATCAGTGTTGTTTAATTAAAGTGTCATTTTTGGTTATTGTCACGAACCGCAAGCTCGTAACAATACAGTTCTTCTTCAAGAGTTTGTAAACGATGTTTTTCCCATACATATTAGTTATAATATTATTGTAAGTTACTTCATAAGTGCAATAAGTGAAAATTAAGTGTCCGCACTAATAAACCTTATTAGTAATAACTATTTGTTATGTTCCCACAGACAAACCGTGAAAATGGTTTTGCGGGGCATAGTTCTTAAATTAAGATTTCTATAAACTTTGTTTGTTAATAAATAAATAATAATAAGAAGGAGACTGGGGCCCTCATGGTGGATTATGGCCCGCTTCTTCTCACAGGTAGGAAGCCTGTGTCTGAACAGTGAGAATAAAATAGGCTGATTATGCCAATAATACCTGTAGTCTACTTTATTGAAACAATACAGGATTACTGCCAAATAATAAAAGATTGATAAAATTGTTTCATGTTGACCAGTTCATCATTAGGGAATCCCAAATCTGCATTAGGTATAATAATTATGCCTATTATGTACGGATATGTATTTGGCACTATGTAAAAATGTAGATAGGTATACAGAGTGTAAAATAAATATGCTAATGATTTTACAAAAAAGTAACTGTTTCCAAACAGTTTAAAGAACCTAATCTACATATTATGCCTTTTATTCACGGATATAATTAATTGTGTTTGTCACTATGTGAAGACTTAAATGATTGTAGGGAAAAAAACAGTCATTAAATCCACAATATTCACACCTAAATAAACAGTTGAAAGAATCTACAATTTGTTCTGCGTTTATTTTAACTTCTGTAAGTACCTACTATAAAACTGATAAGAAAGAACGCAAGTCCAGCGGGGTAATTCCGTAACACACAGTGGCAATGGATTTCATTTTGACAGTTTAACAACATTCATTGCGTTATTTACATTGTTGAGCACGCAAATTTTTCAAACTTATGAAGCAATGCATTAACAATATCCTTCAAAATCGTTTTAAAAGTGTTACGCATTTAGGGTACTGGGCCCAAGCCACAAGATTTTACAATTACAATTATTTACAAGTTACAATTAACATTTTTTTTTTTTTTGGCTTCTTCTGGGTAAGCTCACTCCATCGTAGACTTTGTCTCTGTCATCCAGACCTAGACTAAAGTCAAGAGCAAACTCATAGTAGAATAAAAAAAATAAAAAAAACGTTATTATTTGTAATTTCTTTGTGACGTAATATTTTCTACAATTTACAATTTTGTAGAATTGTAGACTTCTAAAGTTTTGTGGTATAGGGCCCAGGAAACCTATGTATGCCTATTTTATTCAAAAAATTCCAGCTACCTAAATTTCTATGTAGCGAACTATAAACGTCTTTGTTAAATATGTTGTAAAAGAATTAAATTACAATCATGAGTCAATGGTGCCGATTCCCTTGTTCACAAACTAAACTAAATTTAGGTTCAGTGCATCTTTTTCTGTCTATTTCATTTAGAAAAGGACAGAAAATAAATTTTAGTTTAGTCCTGTCAAATTAATCAGCGCCTGTCACTACTCCATACAAGTTAAGACGTGATTAAAAACTTGCCGACTAAAATTACGTCAATTTACGTTAAGCGCTGATTAATTTGACAGGACTAAACTAAAATTAATCTTCTGTCCTTTTCTTAACGAAATAGAAGGAACAAGATGCACTGAACTTAAATTTAGTTTAGTTTGTGAACAAGGGAATCGACACCAATGTCAAAATAAGAACACAATAGACCGAATCTTTATGAATTGAAAACGAAGTATCCAAAGTAATTTCTAAAAATACTTAGGAAACTACAATACGATAGACTAAACAGGCTCAAAGGGAAACTTTCTCCCGAATATGAAAAAAGTTTTCTTTGTAAAACTATGCAAGAAAATCGTCCATCATTGTGCTTAAGTTCTTACGAGTATCACATATTTTTGTTTCTTCACAGACAGTGTGTAGCAAAATTGTAGTGCTGTAATATTATCATGAAAGCTGTAACTTTGTATATTAATCACCCATTTATTACCGTCTACTTTCTAACGTCTAACAAAGTTATTCTTTTACAACTAACATCACGATTAACATATTGTTTAATAACACCGGAAACCACTGATAATAAAACTCGACTATTTAGCTACCACCGGGCCTTGAACAGCTCAGCCGACTATGAATGAAACTATTATGAAACAGTATTTAAATTATGCTCCAGGTCTGTCGCAGGCCTTACCTCCCTTCGTTTACATTACATACTGGCTTAGCGTATCTAATCTAATTAGCGTTGCACTACAGTGACGTCATGAAGCCGGCTCGTGTCGCAAAATGTAAGTTCAACAAACTTAACCTTTTTATTATAAATAAATCGCGCGGCATTCGTAAACAATCGCTGTTTATAGTAAACGCACTTATGCACCTACAAACTTTTAAATTTGTCACAAAAACTGTAGTTTTATCTCAGAGAGTGGGCACTTTGTGTATGTTTTCGTGAGTCGTATTTTTATTGGTTTACACGCACGACGGGTGGCGGGCCGCAGCGGTACGCGATCGTCGCGCGGCGGCTAGGACACGTCTGAACTCAGACTACGTTGGGCTGTGGGCACAACGCGCCGACACTCTGCGCAATTTTCACCCATGCGCCGCCTGCAAGTGCAACACAGTACTACCACGATGTACCGCACGTTCTAATCGCCCGTTACGTTTACATTCAGCGTTTATTTACAGCATTTTGTAAAATATATAAACATGAACACATTCCAGTCTTTAGAAGAAACTTTTGTTAATTTATCAGTATGGTTTTTGTATTGCGGTTTAACGGTAGCTCTGTTAGTTTGCAATGGGTGCGTTACGTAACAATTGTTTCGGTGCGGTAATAAAATTAAAATGTGCCTTATTAATTGGGGATTTACCTGGCGGTATATTATTCCTTTTCACTATGAAATATGAGGAAATCTGTGGAGTGTATTGTAATACCTAGGTACATCATAATAAAGTTATCAAGGCTCCTACAAACAGACGCGACATGCGACGCGACATAATGGCACTGCGTATCGCGCGACGAGCGGTGCCTTTGTGTCGCGTCGCGTGTCGCGCCTGTTTGTAGGAGCCTTCATTCTAGTACAATGCGAGATCAGCTTATACTGGAATTGTATAGCTTGATATGTAGCCGTGTGCCGTGTGTACTCATGAAAATTACAAGTTCCTAACATAAATATAACCAGATCATCTTCAAAGAAATTCATTCTTCTATAGTAACCGACGTCAATATTTTCTTTTTTTATTCCGTCTATATTATATTAATTTCCCACTCACACAATCACCCCTTCACATCTCCACTTCCCCATATCTAGCAAGATAACTACAAATACCCCACTTTGGCACAGTTTGGAACCACCTGTAGGCATAAATGTGTGTTTGTGAAGAGCCTACAAGAGCCCCCGGTAACCCATTTACATGTGCCAAGCTATGAATAGCGCACTTCGTTCCTTCCCAGAGCGATGTAAGATGGGACTTGAGGCGTTCACCAGGTCAATGGGTTCCGACACCCTATTATATCCTTGTATGCAAATTTGTGACGAAAATCTGAAAGAAAAAAGAAAGAAAATACGTTTTTTTGCGGTGAACATGACGCAAAAAAAGAACCTGAACACAAAAAAAAAGAAGTTGGGAGAAAGTATGCGTCACATCCACGCAAAACGGCCATCGCTCAGCATAATGATGCGACCCTATGCGAGACCGAGCCCCAGCGCTGGTTTTCAGCGACAGCCGGCGTTGACGTGATGACGTCGACCGGTACAGCATACAATAAAATAACAATAAGTAATAAAAAATAAAATAAATTCACAATACTTAAATCTAAATGTCAAAAAATCAGGAAGTTTATTTCATAGTGGACAAGAAAGACTTCTTTGTTTGGGGTTTTAAATCAGTTAGAATAGTTTTGCAAGAAATAATGTATGTTTTTTTTTTTTTTTTGCAACATTGCCATTCATCGTGGCAATGCTGCCAGAGCCTTTTCGGAATCTTTGCTGTTGACAGCGATGCGTAAGAATTTATTGACATGATTCTATTCCCATCCCTTTTTATATAATTGTAAGTACATATTATTATTTTAAGATTACTATAACTTTTAAAATATGTAAACCAATGAATCTGCTTAGTCTTTTCTCAACTATATTGGGGTCAAAGTTACGCAAGTTACTGACATTTTGCCAGTCTTGTTTATGTCACAAACCAAGGTCCCAGTTGTTGCTTAATCGGAGAAAAAAAACTGCATTTAGATGTCATCAGTGAGTCAATGCAATAAATTAATTGATCATTTACGAGAATACAAAAATTGGCCAAGTTTGTGTCGGGCCACGCACAATGAAGGGTTCCGTAGTTGGAATGAATTTATCCCAACAACAAACTTAACATTGTACTCGTATTTGAAAATCATGTTCTCACATACATACATTCTGACTGCAAATGTAAGTCGGTCGACTGTTACTCGGTAACTTGTAGAGCCTACTTAGTTGTGATAGTTTTCCTTTTAACTTCGTTATATGTACATACTACTGCTGTGAATTTTGTCCACAAATCCAAATCCAACCATTTAACTGGCAGGGAGGGGGACACTTGTCTAACAAAAATTAGCACTTTAAAGTTTAATATTACGCAAAGGGATTCCTGAATCGAAAAATGGTTTCTACAAACTAAAAATTTTTTTAACGGACTATCCATTGATACCCCACACTATGAGATAGACGAGAAAAACATAATGTCATCCCCACTTTACGTGTAGGGGAGGTACCCTAAAAAAATCTCAGGATTTTATTTTACCACTTTCTCGGCGTGATTAATACGTGTATGTCATACCCATACCAAATTACAGCTTCCTAGTACTAAGAGTCTTTGAGCTAAGCCGCGGACAGACAGACGGATATGGCGACACTATAAGGGTTCCTTGTTGACTACGGAACCCTATAAAACTCTTAGTAACCTGTAACGTGGTCGTATGCAGGATGAATTCCACGAGTAACGGCTGTAGGTAAGACATTATCGGGGAAATCAGGTCAGAAAATATTAAATCCCCTGGTAGGTAAGTAATAACATACTTTTATTGCGATCAGTTGATACAGGAGTAGGATGGTCTAGTGGTCGCAAGTGCGACTGCCGAGCGTCGGGTCCTGGGTTCGATTCCTAGATCGGGCAAAGCGTTATTGGGTTTTTCTATAAGGAATTTCGCAGTATCAGTCCGGAGTTTGGAAGTTGGCGGTGTTATATCCCCGTACCTCGGAAAGCACGTTAAGCCGTTGGTCCTGCGCCTAATCTCTCTCAGATCACGCAATTTTAAAATTATAATAATTATGTAAAAATAAAAACAATTAGATAAAAAAAGAAATCGCTGCTATGGCTCTTTTACCACCTATAGATGTTTCTCTTAAAATATTTCGTGTATGAATAGATACACCTTATATATCAGATACATAAACCGGAACATGTGCGAAGTTTCTGTTTCATCAATTTTCATGAGGTAATAGGTATTGCATTATTGTTTGAAACATTAAATACAAATTTCTTCTTTTCGAATTTTCATTTGCTCCCATTCTGATAGTTGTTTATTTTCATTAGTACTTTCACCCCCTGAAATAATGTCAATAAATTGGAAGTCAGTCTGTGTACAAAAGTGCACATTAGTCTAACATTTATTTATTAAAGAACTAGCGGCCCGCCCCTGCTTCGGACGGTTTATGCGACACGACATGCGACAATACATCAAGATATCTTTTGCTGTGAAACACCTATTGGCGCGCCTTGGCAGTAAAACCGACTCGTACGATGGCAAACGGCACGACTCGGTCATGCCGTGATGCCTCCTCTACGCCACCGCTCTTGACTCCCTTGTACGAGTATGTGCGCGCGCGTATACCTATCCATGTTAGAGGGCTTGGTTTCCGCACTTAGTCCTTATGATGGACCATTGTGCATGGGCCATGGCGACCGTCGGTGGTTATTCCAACCAGCCCACCTCCTTCCAGAAGCCAATCACGTCTCCTGGTCTGTTCAGAACATCGGCAAATGATCTGGGTTCCCCGAGAGTTTCTGTTCTGATCTGGGTGACGCCTGTGCATTCGAAGAGCTCATGCGCAACGGTTTCATCCGCCTCCATGCAGGCCCTGCACAGAGGGCTGTCCGATATCCTTATTGTGTGGAAATGTTTGTTTAGCGAGCAGTGTCCCGTGATGGTCCCCGTCACCAGGTGCAGACCGTTCCTGTCCAGGCGTAAAAGGCGCCTGGTCAGCCTACCATCCAAGGATGGCATAGCCTCTCTGGACTGCCTGCAGCCCGTTGTTGAGGTCCACCAGTTCTCCGCTTGTGTGTGGGTGAAATCCTGTAGCCATCTGCGTAATTGGTTGTCGGGTAAGATAGGCTCGGGTCCACAGACTAACGTGCTGGATGCCCTTCTTGCTATTTCGTCAGCTGCGTCATTACCCAGAGATCCGCTGTGTCCTTTTTATCCACTGCAGTGTCACTGTGTTGCGGTTGGGCACCGTTGCTCGTTCTAGTGCATTGTGACATTCTAGTATCAGCGCGTATACCTATATTGTTGCTGCTCTGTGTGAGCTGCGTAATATTTCTATCCGACTATTATTACCTACTATACTGTACACTTGACATGTTTTTTTTTATTAAGTCATGTTTTTAGGGTTCCGTACCCAAAGGGTAAAACGGAACCCTATTACTAAGACTCCGCTGTCCGTCTGTCTGTCTGTCTGTCTGTCCGTCTGTCACTGACTGTATCTCAAAAACCGTTATAGTTAGACAGTTGAAATTTTCACAGATGGTGTATTTCTGTTGCCGCTTTAACAAAAAATACAAAAAAACGGAATAAAATAAATATTTAAGGGGGCTCCCATACAACAAAAATGATTTTTTTGCCGTTTTTATAGATAACTAGCTGTTGCCCGCGGCTCCACCCGCGTGGATGTCGGTTATCGCGTAAAAAAGTAGCCTATGTCCTTCTCTATATCCCAGGCTATATCTCTGCCAAATTTCATGACGATCGGTTCAGCGCTTTAGGCGTGAAAACGTAACATACAGACAGACAGACAGTTACTTTCACATTTATAATATTAGTATGGATGGTACGGAACCCTTCACCAATCGACTATTTTCCCTGTACGCACGATGCAGCCAAGTACAACCCCCGGTTGGTGTAGAACTTTTGCAGGATATGGAAACAAAGATATTGGACTATGGATTTTGGTAGCTAAAGTGGACTGGTTACCTAAAACTATGGAAGGACTACGGCCCCTGCCTGACCAATGTTTTATACACACAATACACGGATAAAATGGCAGGGGGTGACTTGCACACACAATAACGGGCCCTCGGAGAGACAAGGGGGCAACATGTCCTGACATCCTGAGGTGCTTGAGGAGTGGAGAGGTATTCCACGGCTACGAGTATCAGGACAACCATGGAAGTACGGTCAAGTACTTCCTTCCTCCGATCACGATTGCTCTTGCGGATCTCCACTCAAGCCGGCCAATAAAGGCAAGAAAGAGGTGGGAGCTCTGTTCCTCGTCAGTGTTCACTCATGCTGCCTTGCGGGTTCATGTATCTCTCTCCGTCTAGCTCTTCACCCTAGACCTGTTTCGGCAAAGTAAACTTTACCGGCACAGACCTAGAGTTCAGGAGCGCGCAAGCCCGACCTCAACGTCAGAGATACGGTGGTGGGGATATTATTATTATTATCTTCTCTTAAACAAAGCAATTGCCACCATCTGTCACCACCCTTGGTTGACAGGTAGATAGTGTTTAAGGCATTAAGTCCGCCTTTGTACCTTATTGTGTGCGAGGAGTAAATAAATAAGGTGAAAACCGCATTAAATTCCGTTGCGAAGTTTAGAAGAACATTAACTGGGTTACACAGACAAACGAAAAACGACATTGATTTGTAATAAGTATGATAGAATAATAAGCATCGTGTGCCCCAATCATTATAGTTGGTTAATCTCATTTAATGTCATTTAAGATAATCTTATTGGGAGCTATATATTGGAGCCGTTTGGGGTTGAAACACTAATCTGGGGTCCGGGTGCTCATCGAGTATTTCGGGACATCGCCAAGCGATTGGTCCACTCTTCACGAGACCAGAGGGCTGGCCTATTTTTAGGCCACAGAATCAGCATTGCCATCCAACGTGGCCACTCTGCCAGTTTTGTTGGCACTTTTTCCACTAACCACGGTGCGGACGAATTTGTTTATGCCCAATGAGCTCTTTTTTTTGTGCCATCATATACTATTGTAAATAATATATATATTTTTTTGTGTTAGATTGTATTTAAATACATGGAAATTATCTCATTTATACGTAATTAAAATCTGGCTGAAGCGTGGCCACAGTTATTAACAATTGATGATAAAATGAATGATATCGGTCGGATTGATACCTACTCATGCAGTCTTTTGTGGGCATTGTGCCGGACGAATACAATTCACACATGAAATTCAATACAATATTATATTTATTAAATTCAATTCAAGCATCTGTGGTTTGTTACATTTTCACGACTAACGACTGCATACTCAAAATAACTTAATTTTAGGTCACAATTAAGACTTATGCTGTCTTTACTACCTTCAAGAAGCTGGTAGCTGCAGGTACAGATATATAATTAGTTATATTAATTTTTTAGACAATTTTATTTAAATGATAAATATGCGAAAGTAACTTCGCATTAATCATTGCTGGTGGTGGCGTGTGTGTTGGATCATTAAGTTCCCTTCAAAATGGTTGAGCTAAATGGTGCTAATCCATGCATCATGTTCGTGAACGGGAGCCGTCAGTTGGGACTGGTCATCTCTTAGCAGCCACGGCTTATTTTAATTTATTTTAATTTTTGAATTGTTTTTATTACGGACGCTTCTAACGTGCACGTCTTTCTACATTGTTCTCACATGTATAACTTCAACATGATGTAACCCATTTTTTGTAACAATATTTTGTTTTAAAAGAGTGTCCGTGGAGTTTCTTGCCCGTTCTTCTCCATAGGAACCTACTACGCTTTGGAATCCGCAACTAGCTTCATCTTTCTGACTGACCGACCCCTTGACAATTCAAAAGTGCCTGTATTGGTTTATTTGAAATAAATGCTTTGAGTTTGAGTTTGAGTTCATTTAACTAAAATTGTCTATCTCTTACCATTTCACGCCTAGACGGCTGAACGGATTTGGATGAAATTTCACACACGGCTATCCATGTGCCAAATTTCATCCAAATCGGTTCACCCAGACCTAGGTCATGGTATACTATACCATGACTAATGGGAGTAATTTCTAATTTAAAATAAATTAAAATGGTATAAAGGACCCATGTGAAGACAATGTGTTTGTATCTATGAGTGCGCGTGTGTTATGTGTTATTTTAATGTAGGTAATTTGTAGATAATGGGTCTTTATTTTAGTTTTCCATTAATCACATCACAACACACACACAAACATGTATGTCACAACATTTTGGGTAGTTCCACTGCGCTCCAAAACCCATTGCTCTAATAATTTAAATGTTCATACATTGATTCCACTGCGCTCCAAGAATTTTTAGTAATAAAGTATTTCAATATTTTAGTTCCACCGCGCTCCAAGAAATTTTGAGTAAAGTTAGCAAAAATAAATAAATTTAGTATGAAATTTTACATTAAATGTTATTAAAAATATTTTCTTTTGGAGCGCTGTGGATCCATTGTGTTACTTATAATTTTTTTTTGAGTAACAAAATCTTGGAGCGCAATGGAATGCATTCCTGGAGCGCAGTGGAACTATCCACATTTTATTTGATTTCGTATGAGCTTTTTTATATTATATTATAAAAAAAGCTCATACGAAATTACATCACCTTTAATTTATTAATTTTATTTATAAAAATGGATACACCTTGTGTTTATTATCTAGTGTATGGCACTCGTGGGTTGCAGCTGAAAATCAGCGTCAGGTGGTACACCTTGTGTTGTTATCTGACATTATGCTGAGCTGAGGCCCTTTTGGCATTATAATCATTGTTTTTTTTTTAAATATTATATAAAAAATTAAAACCACAGTTATTTAAAATTCCATCGCTTTCAATACGCTAAGCAGGTAATTAGTACCTACCAACACAATAGTATAGGTACGCTTACCGGTTAACCCTACGTTTGCCGCAGTACGCCTCGAACTTTCTAGGAATTTTAATTTCCTTCCGCGGGATATTTGAACGTAACTTTATTGAGTTTTGATGTGACACATTTAGCTTTCTAATACTCGTAAATTGTTTGATAATATCAATAAGGGGGTAAAGTTTATAGGAAGAAACGAAGAGTTAAGTAATTATGTTTAAATTTTGAGAAAACTCCCTTTTATGTATACAGCGTGTATCAGAAATGTGTGGTCATATTTAAGGGTGTGTGGTACCTCATTTAATTCCTCACTCATATAATAACAACATACAACAATAATAATAATAATTTAATTTAATTTAATATCTATTTCATTCTTTATTTTTTTTTTATTTTTTTTTTTCTAATTTTATGGGTGTATGTGTAAAAAACTTGCGTGAAATAAATGAATTTTATTTTATTTATTTATTTAATAAACATATGTATTTTCTTTCTTCTATATCTATAAGTATCAGAACAATTATTATAAATTAAAGGCGCTTTTGTTGTCTGTCTGTGTGACCGCTTAGTTCTTCTAAACTTCCCAATGTATTGAAATGCGCTTTTCACCATAATTTAGAGGATTTATTCCGGAAGGTTTATGTTTCCATTCATATATATACATATATTTTTTTTTTTTTAAAACGTTGCCCCACACTAGGATTTCTCCTGTATCGTGGGTGCGTTTACAAACATTTAAACTCACATACACAAACAGCCAGACCCGGAACAACCACTTGTAGATCATACAAATATTTGTTCCGTGCGGGAATCGAACCCGCGACACGCAGCGCAGCAGTCAATCGCTTAACCACTGCGCCAACCGTGTCGTCAAAAAGTGTCGTGTCGTCAAACTTAAATATAATAAAGAAATCTCGATGTCTTGTCAAGTCGTAGTAACCGCTAATTCTCAGAAATGTGTGGTCATATTTAAGGGTGTGGTACAGACCATCAAACTGAACAACTTTCTCCATGAAACCAATATCTTAATATCCAAATGTATGGGGCAGCTGATATTTTTTTCGCGATTACGATGTTGGTCTCTTGGAGAAAGTGGTTCAGATTGATGGTCTGTACCACACCCAGAAATATGACCACATATAATCTGAGAAGTGGTGACCCGCCATGCTCCGGATCGAGATTTCTGCTTAAAAGTTGCTCTTGCAACCATTAGGCCAACGAGACAGTCGAAGTAAAGTCAGGAAAATTTATTATTTTCCAAATCGACTCATTATCGCCTTTTCCCAACTATGTTGGGTGGCTTAATAGTCTAACGTCTAACCAGATGCAGCTCACCAGATTGACTAGCAACAAAGCAACAACAACAGCAATAAAATTGTCCGTATATTTTCATCATAACTGTCACTCTTTGACTGTTGTACACTATATAGTACAAACTAATTCCATGCAACCGCATGTAATTAGTATGTACTCTATAAATTGGCTTTAAATTAGTAAATTGCCGTAGTCTATCAATTAGCTTGCTACATATTAATAATCTGTGCTGTCAATTTGCCAAAAAAAACTGGCTTTACCCTACACACCTTAGACGATAATTCATCTAGCGTAATATTTTATTATGTATAGATTTACAAACATCTTAAATTATACTAAATATGGTCATGCTGTAAAAAATTATGTCAAGAAAAGTACCTACATACATACTGAATGCCAGTTTAATTTGGGGGATGAAACAGGTGGCAGCGGTAACAATTAGTGTCGAACTGAAGGACATATCATACGCTGATCATTTGGCAACACAGACTACTGTTCAACTTATCTTCTTGGCACAACTAAGTTTGTTTTTAAAACTGTCGTGTTTTGATTACATTGTGACATTCAGGTTCAGGTTAAACACAATACCTATTTTAATCTTAAAAATATTTTTTTCGGTAACACTTTACATCCACTATAAGGTCGCGTTCTCACTATGTCGTGACGATTAAGTATTTTATCTACGCCCATGCTATAAATCCTCTATAAAAGTTTCTGAAACAGCTTATTGCCAACATTAAAACACCCAGTGTCATAGTAAACATAATAGCATCCAAACGGGAGTTATAATGTTGTACTGAATTTCATTATGCAACTCCTTTGCTTTTACGAGGAGGATGATCCCTTCCTTACTCATTTGTTTGATGAGTAAGGAAGGGATCATCATCCCCCCTTTCATTCTCACTACTCAATTCGTGGTATCTTTATGAATTTCAAAAAAGGAACATTGTCACGCTTGCACGTTTCACTATACTATACCATAGCGTCGTATCCCGCCATTTTTGTTCGATATTAGTATTGCAAAAACTGTTTCAGAACCTTTTATAGAGGATTCATGTCATGGGTGTAGATAAAGTCTTGTATGCAACTGTAATAATTAGGTATTAAAACACTCATGTGATACTATTATCCACATTCGTGTTTTAATGCCCCTTATTATACAACAGTTGCATAAATGACTATTAAACTTTATGGGGTTTACCCATTTTAGCCGCTGATCTATCCTACACTGTTTGTACTGTGTATGGTGGGGTACAACGAACTCAGAGTGCGCCGGGAATTTACACTTGCGGCGTATGCGCTAAATTCCTGCGTGGAGTAGCTTATAACCCGGGTGTGCTGCGTCACCTGAAGCTGTGCGTGCCTGACCGGTACGTGTGGCGGCGGTGGCGACCGCCACTGTTGGCCGTGCCTGCTGCCAGCCTACTGTCAAAAACACCCCTCACCCGCACAATGTGTGTACTAAACGAAGTGCATGAGAGAATTGACATATTTTCGTGCAATCTGAGTGAATTCGCAAGAGTTTTGTTGAATTTTGTTAGTTATATTTAAATGTTAATATTATGTGTTAAGTCTGATTTTGTATTTTAAAATTAAGTGTTGCTTTCTATTTTTAAAGTTTAGATTGTAAGTGTTAGCTGCAAGTTGATTTTTCAATTTATTTGATGTGTGTTTGTAAACCACCATTGTATTGGGGTCATCCTGCAAAGATAGTGTGTTTAATTAAGTGTAATAAATAAAATAAATAAATCGTTGGACGACTGTCGTCTCTAGCTGTTCCCATTATATCAGCTGTTTATCGTCACTGTGTCGACGAAATAATTTATCGTTGAACGACTGTCGTATCGACATTTTTACCGTTCACGGCAATCGCCTTATCGTTTACACAGTCGCCTCTACATTATTTTTATCGTGGCTACGATAGATAGTCGCAATAACGACACATGATTTGCCGTCACGATAAGTCGTAACGTTTTGACGTGACAATGTCTAATATATCGATGAACGTCGGCTGCATGCACGAAAAAGGATGACTCATTGTCCCATTACGCTCATTGTCCCGTTACGTTCATTGTCCCATTACGCTCATTGTGCGCCGCATCAATGTTTTGTTATGACGTTGTCACATTAAACTATCGTCCGTAAACCAACTTTACAGACAACCAATTTTTATTTCTGTATCTGTCCGTGATATCACAGCGGGCCCTATCAGGATACCAGCGCTGCGACACTTATTTTTAAATGTCGCAGCATCATGCTGAGATAGGAGCCTTTTGGCCCCGTACAGAATTTTGTTTTCATTTTAGTTTTGTTTTTTATTTTATTTTTTATTAGTGTTATTATGAGTGTGTTTAGTTTAAAATATGATCTTCTTGTATGAGTCCCAATAAATACTTTTTCTTTGTTTCTTTCTTTCTTTCTTTATATTGTGAACACCTCCATTTAAATACACAAGCCATGACGCTTTAAGCGACACGATAATCTGTCGTCACGATATAGTGGGAACGGGGCCTTACATCTTAAAATACGACTGGTATTTTAGGAGTTATGAGGGACCAAATGAACAAACATACATATTTACATAGCCTTTTAAAATCATAACCCTCCTTTGGATTTGCCGTAGTCGGGTAAAAAGTTACAATACGAATAGAATTTTAGTGTAGGTAAACTAGAATTTAATTACCCAAAAGGTGTAAGTATTAACGTCTAGTTTAATACAGTATTATCTATCTCATGCAGAAATTTGTATTATTACGTACTTGTGCGTAATAATATACATACAACATGAAACACATTGTTTGCAATAATAACTCATCAATATGTAAACAAGGTAGGTATAGTATGAACATATGTACATACTATTTATGTAAACCTACAATCTCATTCCTGGAAATATGTGTTTATTCACCTAAAATCTATTATTCTTGATCGTTATATTTTATTTGGCAACTAGCTTCTGCCCGCGTCGAAGTCGTAAGATACGCAGTATACTAAAATAACAGCCTCATTTTTATAAAACTCCCTTGGCCCCCGTCACATAGTATCGCCCCGCCCGCCCGTGCTTTTACTTCGTTTCCCTTAGCATTCTTAATCATCAAATCAAATCATCAAATCATTTATTTCTTTGCAAACATGGGTATTCATATTAATCCATAGATGTTGTCATAGAAGTTAGTGCTCCATGTTCTGCCGTCACATGAGCATGCAAATCATAATAATCAATTAGGTAATATAATTTTAAAATAACAATTAAAATATTATTATAATTAAATTTACAAATTAATGTCAAATCATTTAAATCACAATAAATAGATAAATGACATAATGGTGCCGATTCCCTTGTTCACAAACTAAACATAATTTAAGTTCAGTGCATCTTTTTCTTTCTATCTCATTAAGAAAAGGACAGAAGATAAATTTTAGTTTAGTCCTGTCAAATTAATCAGCGCTTGACATATTTTGTCGTAATTTTAGTCGGCAAGTTTTTAATCACGTCTAAACTTGTAAGGAGTAGTGACAGGAGCTGATTAATTTGACAGGACTAAACTAAAATTTATCTTCTGTCCTTTTCTTAATGAAATATGTAGAAAGAAAAAGATGCACTGAACTTAAATTTAGTTTACTTTGTGAACAAGGGAATCGGCACCATTATTAGATTAAATGTCAATTTGTTACAATATTTAGTATGTCAATGGATACAATACAAGCATGTCTATTTAAATAAGTAATACAAATAGAGAATAAATATTGAATTTTATCAAGTACAAATTCATTTTAATTATTATTCCTATGTGCATGTCAGGAATAATAAACTGAATAAGTACAATATGAGTACCAAGAAATCGATCACAAAAATATTTAAAATTGCTACACCATGGATACTTTGATCTTACAGATTTTTCCCGAAAGGATCTCCGAGACATTATAATATGATTTACTTGTGAGAAAGTTTTTTAAATGTATTTTAAACAAATTAAGATATATTATTCTTATGGACTTTTTTCTTTTTGCTCGCCTCATAAGGGTCATAGCGTAATGCTATAGCCTTCCTCATGAATTGGGCTATCAAATGCAAAAAGAATTGTTTAAGTTCGACGGGTCGTTCAGGAGATTAGCGCAATTAAATAACAAAAATAACAAACTCTGCAGCTTCAACTTTATTATTAGTATGTGTTACCGACTTGGTTGAAAAAAATTGTGATAGCTCGGCTAATATGCATGATATAAAGATAAATTATGATAAATCAGCTACATATTTGTGAAAGAATTTTCAGAATATGTTCAGTAGTTTCAGAGATTACCCCCTACGCACAAACTTACAAACAATACGTCTTTATATATTACGTATAGTATATAGATATATGATGCGATTAACAACATAAGTACCTATTATAATTATGTATTACAGCACAATAAAAACTCATTTTCATGTAGATGTTTGATAGCACCGCTAACTGGCAGTCTAGAAAAAGCAATTAAAAACCAATCATCATTGCATCACATTCAAAAATAGAACATCAATAACTGTCAATTTTTTTTGGTTAGCCCGCAAAGCGGTCGCGTCGCGTCTTTTTGCTTAAATTACTTTTTAGTTTATTAATATTTAAAATACACAATGTCTTCCTCGAGACTAACGGAGCTTACGGTCGACGATCTCGATAACATTGACATCAAGTTGATGACGTTGAGGAAGCCTACAGATCTGAAGAAAGTGATCGATTCTGTGCCGAAACCTGTGAGGGCTGTGCCAAAAAATGGATTGCCTCTGTGGTACAAACTTGGGCTGGAGAGCAAATTGCCTGTGCCAAAAATGCCGGTTGGAAAGGTTATATTTTCGCGCGGGAGGATTGGCGAAGACGTGAGTATTACTGATATTATACCTGCGGGATAATTGCGTAGGTGCCTAAAAACGAGCAATAATTTACTGCAATATATGGCTGCAACACAGTGGCCGGCCACATTGCCAGCAACAGTAGCCAGACTTTGCAATATTGCAGTAATGACTCGGCCATATAGAGCTACACATGTTTGGTAAAATTTTCCATTCGAAAATACTGAAATATTGCCGGGCCAGTTATATTATTGTTTCGTTTTCCGGTATATATGTGTATCCATTTTTCTGTCTGTTTTTATGTTTGGTCCAAATTTGTTTAAATAAATCACTCTTTGACATTCTAGTAAAAGTTTCTACATGTTTTATCATCAAAGCTTACTTCTTGACTTAAATTATCTTAAGTTTAATGCCTATTGAAGTAAGGTCGAATCCACAATATTGTATTTTTATTTTGTCTAATAAAACTACATATATAAGACGCTGCGAAAAGAGTGATTTCTTCAGCCATTGTTGCCTGATTGTGTAGCCCGTTTACGAGTGCGAATCATGGGCCATATTATATAGTTGCAGATATATTGCAATACATGGCCCAACCGTAAATTTCTGAGCCATACGCTGTAATAAAATGTTTTAGAGATGGCCGAGCAATAGTTGCCAATAGTACCTACAGCCACACATTGCTGGGAAAATATAGCCCGTTCAGGAGCGCCTTACACACATAAAATGACAATTGATTTCAATGGTTTCTATTTTGACAGTTCACATATACTCTATTTATTATAACATTAGACAAATAACTGTTCTCACCCTTTCGTTATTTCGATGTAAACGTTTAACAAACTCCGTTATTTCACGATAAATACAAAGCACTGTAATCTATTTACCATTTACATAAAAAAAATAACTCTAAAGTGCAGTAATTTCAACAATATTACACAATAACTGTCGTTATTTAGCCGTTATTTGTCGAATGCTATAGTAAATGGAGTATACGTTCATTGCGTTATTTACGTTTTTGAGCAGATGAATTTTTAAACCTATGAAGCAATGGATTAGCAATATCCTTTAAAACTCTCGGATTGTAATTTAAAGTGTAACGCAATTAACGTGCTGGTTTACGCTGTAGTTGTTTGTATTGTGACGTATCTCCTAAGGCTCGTTGCACATGGCCTTCTGTTAAACCACAAAGTGTTTTTGTTTACTCTAAAGTTGTGATACTTTTTTTCCCTAAAACCTGTACGTGAACTTGAACCATTGCAAGGTTGCTATAATCGGTCTTATGCTACAACCGTTCTTTAAAAAAATCTAATCAAAAGTCATTTATTCAAATTAGGCTGAGAATAAGCACTTTTCGAACGTCAAAATTACATAAGACAGTCCCCCAAAATGCCCAACCTTCACCACTTCCTAGTGCTTTAGCTGGGAAGAAGTGGCGCAACAAACTCCCCAGCAGCACAGCTGTCTGTTCAGTTAGATAAACTTGATTCAATACAATAGTAGGTATGCAAAGTAATTAATATAATTAGAAACAGAACAATAAATTCAATTATTTGCCATATGTCAGCTAGCACACGTCAATATACTCAATCGACAATGTCAATCCCATGAACTTTAATGGAGTCCCTAAAGTTGTCAAAAAATAAAAGGCCCATTTTGACATTTGAGAAAGACCTTAGAATGTAACTTAGAACGAAACTGAAAGAAACAATAAAATAATAAATAATTACATAGTGTTTAAAAAAAAAAATTTTTTTTTTTTTTTGCGCGTTAGTTAATATGATGGAATATATTGCGAGTATTCTTTTCTCGCTTACTTTATAGAAGCATGCAATTTCTAATTATTACGAAACGTCTCAAAACCAGTTACGTTCTCAGTCTTTTTTTTTTAAATACTAGTGTTGTAACCAATAAATTACTGAATTTCACCAGCTTCATTTGATTTTAATAGTAATTAAATATTGTGAAGTGATCTTTACTGAAACGAATGAGCTTGGCGCTCAAAGCCGTAAATAAAATTTTGAATTGGCGACACTGGTTTCTATAGATTCTATGGAAACCAGTGTCGCCAATTCAAATTTTTTATTTTTATTTGTCAGAGACAAGCCATTCTAATGGGTTGTCTCTGACAAATAAAAATAAAAATTATTAATATTATCAAACTGACCTTCGTACCATTGTATCATTTCAAAATACCTACAATATTAAAGTTTAAGTTAAATTTTCTAATCAGAACTTTAATCCAATGCACTTCAATACATAATCAAATAGATCAATTACTCATACAAACTTGAATCGATTTATCGTGAGTATCGAGTACCGAGTCGTATGGTTACTTCACTAGTTACGTCGCGATGACAAATGTCATAACGGGCCTTTTATTTTTTGACATCTTTACATAGATGGTCAAAACTGCTTGACAAGCATTTACGTGCTTGGCAAGCAGGCTAGACTAGACTGGACGCAACGTCAAGCATGCTTTTTAAGCATTCACTTCGGAACCTTAAGCCGAGATAACACCCAAAATAACTCACGCCAATTCATATTCAGAGTATTCAAATACGACATCCACAAAGGGATTTGTCTTAAACCTTGCGAATTCAGTGGCGTTAACTTTGCCTTTGTAAACCTAGCCTAAGTCCCCGTTAACATCTTTAATATCTAAGGTTTAAACGCTTCGTTTTAAATGTTTGTCATGCAAATACCTACCATTGGTAGATGCGTGAATGGAGGTCTGAACGGAGGCTTTAGAACTCATAAATCAACCGTTACTTTGCATTGAAATTGTTACATTTCTTTATGAGCGTCTGGTAAACATCGTAGGCTTTGTTATGAAATATTTAAAAGAATTTAAATGCTTTGAATTTGAGGATACGGAATTACCGATTTTTGGAGATTAGTTAGTGTAGCTTGTTAGATTAGTTAGGGCTTGTGGCTATAACAGCCGCACGGTTCGATCGAGTAAGTATGGAGTTTCTTGCCCATTCTTCTCCATGCGTACTTACCTTTTGGAAGGGGTAACTAGAATCAGTTAATTATTTTTGTAAATTTTTACTTTCAAAAGTGCCTTTTATGTGCTATTAGAAACAAATAATTTGACTTTGACTGTGATCAGGTTAAGCTACGCTTGCCGCAGATGATCCGTGGTTGTTGGGTGACCATCTTTACATATCAGGCCCCTCCGTGCATCGGAAAGCACGTGAAGTTGTTGGTCCCGGCTGTCATTCGTGGATCTTTGACAGTCGTTACGGGTCGTCAGAAGACAGAAAGTCTCACAACCAGTCACCAATCAGATAGGCAGTCACTCCATGTAAATACCCGTATTCAGCTCTATCCGGTTAGACTGGAAGCCAACCCCAACATAGTTAGGAAAAGGCTAGGCAGATAATGACTGTTACTGATAGCCTGTATTATCCCACAGCTGGGCAAAGGCCTGTCCCCATGACTTCCAGTGCTTGCGATCTATACTCCATTTGAAATAACATTAGACATTTAAGTAAAACTTTTTTACAGTCCGTTCAACCGATTATGACTTCTATTGCGTTGGTGGCATGACAAATGGCAGCTGCAGTAAACAGTTGGTAATGTAACCACTTTTTTGCTTTTAATACCATCCTTTATGTCTGCGAAATAGAAGACAAAATCGGTTGAATAGCCTTTAGAAAAGGTTTGTTTAAATGTCTAATGTTATTACAAATGAAGTATAGGGCTAATGAGGACTTCAAGGATTCGTTTGTTTTGTCCAGCTCGTCCTAAAACTCGTCGTCGTATCTTGCAAAAGTTAAGTAGTTTCTTATCGTACAGTGGCCAGCGCAAGTTACCACAAACTGTAAAATTTTCTCGTTCGATTTTGAACTTCATCATCAACATTTTAAAGTTTTGAATCGTTTGGAGAAATTTGACAGTTTCGTGTAGTTTGATGTGCTGGCCACTGTTCATTATTATTGCGGAAATAAGCCCGTTTTGATATAAAATGGAAATGGTTTCCAAAAATCTCATTATTCCATTGATGAATATACAATGTGTGGGTCATTCTCAGGACACTCATTATTTGGTTGACTTCAGTGGCAATTTTATTTTTACATTTAGGCATATCTAACATGAAATATCAAATCTAGAGTTAATTTAAAACATATTAGTAGTACTCTAGTTTTGATATTTCATGTTAGTTATACCTAAATGTAAAAATAAAATTGCCACCGAAGTCAACCAAATAATGAGTGTCCTGAGAATGACCCGTGTAACTGAATTAATACCTGTAATTTTTTATCCCATAAATAATTTAAACTACGTAAATTATAGTCGTGCCGTGTGGTGCTGGACGTAAAGAATAGCACCACCCTATTTCCTTCCGTAAGTGTCGTAAAAGGCGACAAAGGGACTTACTAGAGAATGGGCAGCGGCGTTCTCTGTGCATTTTAACACCATACTACGATCGCCAACCCGCCTGCCAAGCGTGGCGATTATGGCACATCCTCTCCAATTGGAGAAGGCCTATGTCCAGCACTGGACGTCTTTCGGCTGAAATGATGATGATGATGAATGCTATGATGTCTATTCACCCACTATGCTATGATGTCACCCCACTTTGGGGGAGGCCTATGTCCAGCAGTGGACGTCTTTCGGCTGTAATGATGATGAAATTACGGTCATAATTTTGCTGTTTAGTCAATACAAACCAAAATAGATGAAGTACCTACTACCCTAGACCAAGGATACGTATACGACAGTGCCCGTGTGTAGTTTTGTAATGTGACCACAATTTTCTCCTACAATCCGTATTACTAATTTTGTTAATAAACAATGTTTTATACATAATAGTTAAAATTCAGTGTATGTATTATGATTATAACATAATATTCTAATTGTGGTGTTTGGTGGTGTGTGTTAATCCCGGGACATGTAATTGTATAGCGTATTTCTCTACAAATTACAGATTCTAGGAAATATTAAATAAGAATGGAAATATTCCCAACAGAATTAATTTGTTACAACGAAATCGTTTAATACTGTTTGCAGTAGTTTGTAGAAACCGAATAAAAGCTATATAATTATGAGCTTTTTCACAACACTTAATGAAAATATGATTGTCATCCCAATGCTGTTTGCCAGAAATTATTTGTTACACGTCATTTTAAATGAGTATCTAGAGGATATGAATAATATTCTGTCAAAAGCATTCATTACTGAATTTACTATTGAAATTCAAAATAATTCCAGTCTGTAACACTGTGTTATAAATTCACTTGTATGAACCGTGTGGTGCCGGACGTAAAGAATAGCACTACTCCATTTCCTCCCGTGGGTGTCGTAAAAGGCGACTAAGGGACTTACTAGAGAATGGGCAGCAGCGTTCTCTATGTATTTTTAACATCATTTTGCGATCGCCAACCCGCCTGCCAAGCATGGCGATTATGGTATGAGGAGACTTATGTCCAGCAGTAGACGTCTTTCGGCTGAAATGATGATGATGATGATAAACATGGATAGTATTTTGAGGCATAAAGTTGATTGATTCGTCATCACCCACAGCCCGACATCACCTACTGCTGGCTTCTCTTTTCTTGCGCCAATCCCCACGCTCCTTGGCCAGCCTCATCCAGGTTTCTACCCGCGATGGCATCAATGTCGTCCACCTATCTCGCCGATGGACGACCGAAACTTCGTCTTCCAGTCCTCGGACGCCACTCGGTCACTGCCTTGCTCCTCCTGTCATCAATGCGCCTTGCCAGGTGTTCTGCCGAACTGAATTTGAGTTCCATAACTCGTTTTCGGGTCAAATCATTATGCTAAACGATGGCCGTTTTGCGTGGATGTGACGCATATTACCTCCAACTTGTTCTTTCCGTGTTTGTGTTCTTTCTTCACGTCATGTTTACCGCAAATAAACGTATTTTCTTTCTTTCTCCTCTTTCTTTCTTTTCCTATATCAAAAACCTTCGTAAGTCAAAAGTTGGTTGATTAGAAAAGTAGAAATAATTAGTTATTTTAATTGTTTTCGAAGTAATAGATAGAATGATCTCAGGCTCTGAGTTAATCTTGGCCATTGATAGACCATCTCATTAAGTGTCAATTTATTGTTTTCCGAATGTCAAGCAGAATCTGCAACCCAATTGCATTACATCACGGTCTGGCTGTTAGTGTATGTAAGTTTAAATGTTTGTAAACGCACTCACAATACAGGAGAAATTCCTAGTTTAAAAAAAAAAACATTCTTTCACAATCCGAATAATGGAAATTCCTAATCCATTGCTTCCTTAGTTTAAAAAATTTGTCTGTTGACAACGTAAATAACGCAATGAATGGAGCATGGAGGCGGAAGAAACCGTTGCGCATGTGCTCTTCGAATGCACAGGCGTCACCCAGATTAGAACAGAAACCCTCGGGGCACCCAGATCCTTCACCGATGTTCTGAACAGACCAGAAGACGTGATTAACTTCTGGAAGGAGGTGGGCTCGTTGGAATAGCCACCGACGGCCGCCATGGCCCACGCGCAATGGTCCAACTGAAGGACTAAGTGCGGAAACCGAAACCTCTAACATAGAACATAGAACGCAATGAATGTTTTCGGATTGTCAAAATTAAAGGCATTGCAATTATAAGTGTTACGCAACTACCCCGGCTCTAGTTGGCGCATGCAATGAATCTTGTCACAAAAACACATGGGAGTTTATTTAAAAAATTGCGCAAAGTTCAGACACGTTTAAACGTATTAATTTTAAGCAACGTTTATAAATTATCCACATTTTCTCTTAACAAATATCTTTTGCTTTATCAAAGGCGTAGCTCTAATCAGTTCAGACAGAACCCAAGAAATCCATAATATATTTCAATTCCCATAATAATCATAATATTTTGACCATGCCTGTCTCGTTGATCTAGTGGTCACAAGCGCATGCTGAGGATGAGGTCCTGCATTCGATTCCCAGCTCGAGCAAAGTGTTTGAAAAAAAGTAAGAGTTTTTTTTTTTGTCAATGTTTTTCCATCAGGAAGTTCTCAGTCCGGAGTTTGGATTTGTGGCCGGTTGATGACAATGGCAATAGGCTCGCCTCTATTACATGGGACTTAGTTTCTAACTGGTGACATCTGGGTTCACTATATGTAGGCACAGCCCTGCCTTTCCCTTCGGGGATTACAGGCTTGATGTTATGTTGTTAATGCACTCACTATTTTAATAATATCCTAGTAATCGCATCAAAACCATAGACCGAGCTCTCTTTATACCGAAAAGGGTATGCAACCACTAATTTTCCTTGCCTTTGTACTCATGGCTAGATTGTACCCTTTTAGTGGGATTAAGTAGGATTACGGCTGTAGTACAACATCATAATACGTTTCGTTTAATTTAGCACCGCGAGTCGTGGTCGAAATTATTATTAGGTTATAAACTCTTAAAACGGTTTATATATTTTGAAGTAAATACGTATTCAACGTAAATTCATGAATCATTTTAATCCACAATGTTGACCGAAATCCCTTATACTAAGTATTGAAGCAAAAGTAATGTTGAAAAAATCGTTAATTATCGACAGTAGGTGGGTATTTTAAGTCCAAATGCATACATAAACTCTTCTTTCCATGTGGGTAGGAAGAATATGTAGAACGCAACCAAAAAAATAAAAAAATGAGTCAAATTAGGTAGGTAAACGAGTGAATTTCGTAAAAATAGTAGTTGACTCTTTCTACTTTGCTGCCGTCGTACTGTATACACGGAAAGTCATTTTTGTCTACTCATCCGTTGACAAAACGGTTCTCGTGCTAAGCCTACTGTAGTGGCTGTTAAGAAGGATACAGACGTAACTGCAAACATCACAAACTTACATGAGCAGCTTTTTGTGTGAGCGCCTGTATAATTCATGTGTGGTTGCCAAAGCAAAATGCTTACACACATCATACAGACGTTCAAGCATGCTTGCTCAAAATGATTCTTCATGCATGCTCGTCAACATTGCATTTACGTGTTTACCTTTAAGAGGCCTATCACTATTCTCCCTTTTTTTTTTGGGTGGGAAATCATCAAATAACTTCTCCCGCTCTGGGTGGAGCAGGAGGGCGTGTCAGACTTTTACTAACTAGAACCCACCCGTGTTCCTTCAGTTACCTGTGTGCCAGGGCCACGGTATCCCTTTCGGACAAACCCGCAACCCTGGCAGGCACCGGTTCTAGCGGACCCCGTCAGTGCGTGCTGACATCTCTTTGAGACGCGCGTGAAACACAACGCGCTGTCGATCCCATAGCTCGCCGTCCGCAAGCCCGCGCCTATAATACGGTGGCCGGGAACCGGCTACCGATTCTCGCTGCCCAGGGCGTCTTCTGCGGCGACTAGGGGAATGAGAGCACACAGACTGCTGCTCCCTCACGCGTTCCGCCTCCTCCTTCGTGAGCATTAGTGCTTCGCAGAAGCAGATCGCTATTCTCCCTAAGGCACCTATCCCACGGCCGTTCTACCCGCCAGACAAGCGATGCTGAGCGAGTGTTTTCTTTGATAGCTCTTGTCACTGCGATAAACGCGTACTTACTCGCCGGCAGTATGGACTGTCAGCGATCAACTACTAATAATATAATGGTAATGGTATCTCTTTAACTCACACGGGACCACAATCTTTGATACGTTTCTTGAGCGAGAAAATCGTTGATATTTAGTCGCTTCCGCGTCAGCGAGCGATAGGACAGGTGCCTAAGACCAATGAATACCAACAAGGGACGATATTGTCTGATTTATGCGGAACCGACTCGGATCTTCTTGTGCAATATTGTCATATTGATCTAAATGCAGTTATGGTAATCAATCTGTCAGTATGCAACCTAGGCAATCTTGATTTAATCAAGCTGTTTCTAAGCTATTGTGCGAGTTGCTATATAGTGTGTAAAAATTACGTAATAAGTACCTATTATTGTTGTAATAATATATCATCAGCGTGTATTTGTGTCACTGCTGGCAAATGCTTCTTGTCATACAAATAATGTAATAATTAAGTCTGGTACTGAGCAATTGTCCTTCTAACAGACTACTTATATTATCATAATCTGTCGATACATATCAATCAACTCAGCCTATCGTAGTCCACTGCTGAACATAGGCCTCTCCCATGCTGCGCCACAACACCCTGTCCTCTGCCTTCCGCATCCAGTCTATCCCAGCCACCTTTTTAAGGTCGTCGGTCCATCTAGCTGGGGAGCGTCCCACACTACGCTTGCCGATACGCGGTCTCCACTCCAGGACTCGTCTGCTCCACCGGCCATCGGTCCTTCAACAAATATGGCCAGCCCACTGCCACTTCAGCTTCCTTATTCTGAATGCTATGTCGGTAACTCCGGTTCTCTTCCGGATAATTTCATTGTCGAGGAAGTCGATTCGTCGATAAATATATCGACGGTTAAAAGGTAATAAGCGACATTTTGTTCGAAAATGAGTCATGAATGCCATCCTACTTAAAACAAGACTAAGTAGGATGATAAGTAGGATGGCATTCATGACTCATTTTCGATCAAAATGTCGCGTATTACCTTTTAACCGTCGACGTAATATTGGTGAAATTGTGTGGTATTTTAATTCCCTCGTAGGTAGGTAGGTACAGTGGCCAGCACATCATGCTATACGAAACTGTCAGATTTCTCCAAACGATTTTAAACTTTAAAATGTTAATGATTAAGTTCAAAATCGAACGAGAAAATTTGACAGTTTGTGGTAACTTGATGTGCTGGCCACCGTACGGAGTAAACTTAAATCAATCAAATTTCACTAGTTTGATAAAAAGAGACAAAACAGTTTGATAGCTAAAATAAGTTTATGAAGCGGATAACTTTATCACTACATCACTATCACTACATATTATAAAACAAAGTCCTCCGCCGCGTCTGTCTGTCTGTCTGTCTGTCTGTTCGCGATAAACTCAAAAACTACCGCACCGATTCTCATGCTGTTTGCACCAATCGATAGCGTGGTTCTAGAGGAAGGTTTTAGTATATAATTTGTTAAGTTTTTGTATGAATTTTTGTATAAATTAACGATATTTTTTGGAGGTGTCGGAAAAAAATAAGCCGTCTGGGAGCTTTCAACGAAAACGCTGTCTAAACCCTTTGAGATATAACAAAACAATGTATGGTGGAATTATGTATTTTATAAAGGTCTTCAAAAAAGTCTGCGATGGCATATGTCTATCTCTTAAGTATAACATACTATATCCATTTTATTGTCTTTTTGTAGGTATTTTTTTGCCGAATTTTACTCTTGGAAATACGATTACGATAACAATACGCTATAATATCAGTAGCTATTAGCCAAATTATGTTTGTTGATAAATAAGCTAGCTACTTATGTGTATTTCAAACAGTATATAAGAATATTTATCTTAAAAACATTACTAAACACGGCGGCCATATGACTAAAATTTGTGCATTACAAAACTTTCGTTACTTTTTCACTGACATATTTATCACTTTTCAATAAACTAACACTCAATACGAAATCTACACTTATTTCTCAGTAATTCTGTATAAAATTCTTCCAAGATTAAACCGTTTTCTCATTGAATCCATTACTTTACGCACGTATAACCTTGATGAATGTTTACATTATCGCATCACACCGCCACACGACCACGACAAAATAAATGTCAAATATTTCGTCCAATTGCGAACGTGACCCTGAGAAAAATTATGCACCAATGGTGTTCATTAGACATTTCGAGCGTTTTCTCAGCACAAACGGTGTATCATGCGACATTTCGGAGGATTTCGTTTTGTTTTCACATCGTTGGTACTTACGTGAATTATTTTATGAAATTATTATTTGTGTCGCATTTTTATTTCGTGTTGTAATTTGGTACAATTGATTGCTTTAAGAATTTGAGTGAAATTTCGTATTTTGATTTTGTGTTTGTTATCTTTAGGTAAAGACTCATTCACGTTCAGACCACAAGTACTTTTATTATATTAAATCATTTGTTTCGGTTTCTATTCACATAGTGAATCACATTAAAATTAATATTAAATTTGAGATATATCCTGGATATATTCTGATATATCCATTAGGGTACTTTTTATGCGATAACCGCCATCCACGCGGGCGAAGCCGCGGGCAAAAGCTAGTTATGGATAAGAGTGTTAATTTTGTAGGCAAATTTGATTAAAACTAAAATATAATATTCCCCAACGACGCAGCGACGATATCGATTATTAATATTTCAGAGTTAATTCCTTGATAAGGATAGTTGGAAAGCCACAAAATTAAATTGTAAATTAAATTAAATTATCAAACATTCCTCATACTTACTGATTTGTTTTATCATTAACTATTTCCTCTTCGTTATATCAGTTTTGTGTAAAAGCTTGGTGTTTCTGGAGTTATAAAAACTTGCGTAAAAAGTTAGACAAAGGAAAGGACAAACTATTTGTTCGGTTGGCATTTTTTAAAGTCAAGGATGTATCAGGAAGATCTCCTAAGTTCTTTTTATATCAACTGAAGTCTATGGATCTTTCAGTGCCAAAATAATGACCTTGCACCCAGAGCCAGATCGGATGTAACTTCAGACTCGCATTCGACCACAATGTTGATAACATAATACCACATCATTTTTTTAACATTTTCCTCCTTACATCATAAGTAGCAACTTTATTTATTTATTTATTTAATTAAATGCCTTAAAAACTATAATTACAGGTCTTAACCTAATGCGATAGTCAAGTCACACACAAAATTAAAATTAAAGTACAAAATACATCTGAAGATCATAATGATCATTGCTTGTAACATAGTGTAAACAATAGTACTTTTGCGAACTCACCCCCGTGACATGTAAATATATCAATTTCGACCTGAATAACGGTGTGAATCGCTCGAGTCAGAGGGGTTTTGGCCAGCAAGTTGGTCCTGACCGATGGTACGGCCAGCAGTGGCGGGGGCCGTCGCCTCCACTCGGCAGAATTGGTCCGCGGATAATTGGTCGACCATAAAATATGTAGAAATAACGGTCGGGTATGTACAAGTGCAACCGCTGCAGCACTCTCGGGTTGTGCTCTATGCCTCGGAGCAGTTTCACCATGTACGACATCAGTGCAAATTCCCGTCGCACCCCGAGTTGACGCATCCCACATATCGCAAATATTATGTCCCACGTAACATACCCTCAATATGTGCTAGCCATCAGGTGGAATATCTATGTCCTATACTACATAGCCTCGATGTAAACGTCAGATGGCGTAGCAAGCGACAGGTGTTCACATCCACCAGTCATGTACACGCGGCCAGAATTTTTATTACTAAATTAATGACTTGCCCTCCATAGCGAGTTGAAAATTTAAACCCATTAGGAAAAGCCTTTGTTCGTTTATTAATGAGTTGGAATCAATTTGCTTTGTTAAGTTTAGACACAGCCTTTCTTGAGTGAACACTAACAGAATTTCTTTAAAAGAATTTACTCCTTTCTGCGGGGTAATTACGTACCTAACAGAATTAATGCAATGGGTTTAATTTTGACTGTTCAACAACATTCATTGCGTTATTTATGTTTTTGACCAGACTAATTTCTAGAACATAATTATGAAGCGTTGGATTAGCAATATCCTTCAAAATCATTCAGATTGTGATTGATAGTGTGAAACGCAATGGGGACTATCGTTTTTTTGCTCACCAGTTGGCGCCACTGTTGAGTAAGGTCCTGTCAGTACTTTTATTTAATGTTTTGGATATGTTTAAGTACTCATTATTTTATTACATTTTAAAATATCAAATGAATATTTACGTTAAAATTGCCAAGCATTAAGCAGACAAATATTATTCTTCCTCCAAGTGCTATGAAATTAGGTCTTAAGTTGTTACTTATAATCTTAAGCCATAATTAATCAGGCATGGCACAATCTTTACAATTAGGAATAGTTCGTAACAATTTGCGATAGAAAATCCCGTACTGAACAGTGAACGTGCAATTTCACATTTGACATTTCTAGAGACCTCACTCTACACTAGCGCCTCTAACGGTGAATTCAAGCGCGATAGTCCTCATCGGGTGCTGGTTCCTAATAGATTTTTCACTCCTCTTGCTCAAAAAGGCCGTCATTGTTTCGTACCAGATTCCCTAACATTAAATTCAGCTCCTACTATAGTTAAACTTACTTATCTATAGCCCTATAATTGTGCATCGCAAGAACCAGTCTCTGGCACCTGGTATGTAGGCAAAATTCTCGACCTCCTTCTGTAATTTATTTATGTTCCGAAGTCCTGAGCAAAAAATACCATATTTACCTCTAGGAGATTTTTTATTTTTTATTGTCTGTTTTTTGAATATGGAACTAGAAGCGGCGATCTTTTCGGTAGAATGCGTGTATTGCGTTGTTGCGCCTACAGAAGAAATTAAAAAAAGACGTTGGCGCGAATTGTTTAGAATTTTTTCTAATTTGCAAATTGAATTAGTGGCCGTAATTTATTTTTAATATTGAATGGGATTATTTTATTTTCTCACAATCGAAAATTAGAGTGTAACACACGGCGCTAAAAACCCATTATAACTCCGTTTCTATTTACTCCCTCGCTAAAGTTCGGGAGTAAAACTACCCCGTGTAAATGGGTCATTTTAGCCCCTTGTATAACAATCTACTATAGTTTGATTTGTGTCCGTGACACTAATGTCGAGCTTCCATGAAACTTAATTGTGTAAAACGACACAACGATGCATTATGTAGCGATGGTACTTACATTTATTTATGACTATATCTTGAAGTAGGTCAGACTTGCTGGTTATCTGAACATAATAACATAGCAGAGTTGTACTAATAAGTACACCTACATTTCGCCAGATATTTTTAAGTTTCAAGTAAAAGGGGGCGAGCCTATTGCGATCAACCGGGCACAAATCCAGATTCTAGGCTGCTACTGAGAGGCGGGTGGAAACGCCCGGGTGTTACCACTGTATGGAGCGCCCGGAGGACACGGTGGAACATACGGTGAAGGTTTGCCCAGCTTGGGCAGAGCACCGCCGTGTCATCACGGAGGCGATCGGCGGTGGCGATCTCTCGCGTCCGGCCCTGGTCCAGGCCATGGTCTGGAGCGAGATTGCATGGGAGGCAGTCACCTCCTTCTGCGAAGCAGTAATGCTCGCGAAGGAGGAGACAGAACGCGTGAGCGGCCGTCTGTACGCCTTCACGCCCCTAGTCGCCGCAGGAGATGCCCTGGGCGGCGAAAATCGATAGCCCATTCCCGGCAGCTCGCCGTCCGGACCAGGCCCGGGTCGACAGCTCGTTGTATTCCACGCACGCCTCAAAGAGATGTCGGCACGCACTGACGGGGTCCGCCGGGACAGGTGCCTGGCAGGGTTGCGGGTTTGTCCGAAAGAGATACCGTGGCCCTGGCACACAGGCAACTGAATAAACATGGGTGGAACTTAGTCAGCAAAAGTCTGACAGGCCCTCCCGCTCCGCCCAGAGCGGGAGAAGTTATTTGATAATTTCCCACCCAAAAAAAAAGGGTTGCTACTGAGAAATTTCAAATGGAAAAACTCAATAACACCTTGCCCGACCTGGAAATCAAACCCAGGACCTCACATTCAGCAGTAGGCCTTGACCACTAGACCAAAAATAAAATGATAATATTCCCATTGAACATCATCCCCATTTGTTAAAGCTCCATAATAAACGTATTTATTTGTGCGTTAAGATGTTGAAATCACCACAAATGTTTCTTGTCGAGTGCGACAAAAGTGTACTTTCTCTTATTATCATTTTCTTTACGCTTATATCCCTTACGAAATGAGAAGCCCAAAGCGACACGCGGTTACCGTCTTATCTTGTAAATGATAAATGATAAATGATTTTATTTCTGTAAGTAGGTTTTTACAAACACTTTTACACGTCAATCATATTTTAAAACTAGATGAGGTCGGCGTTTCGTATCTGACTACTCTGAGAAGAAAGACCGAAACAAACTCAGAGATCACAGTCTCTTTTAAAGTCCAGACATAATCTTGGTCAAATCATGTGAAGACCATGTAGATTGGTGTCTGAAATGGTCTTTTGAAGAAAGAACCACACAGATTGAGTGGACCTATCCATTCAGTGCACGCATTTGTCAGTAATCGTGCAGCTCAACTCAGAACATAAGGAGCTCAACGATTCGACGAACAATACCAAAGAAAGGACATTTGGGCAGGCCGCATAAATTACTCAAACTGCCATACCATGATCAGAAAAAAAAAAAAAAATACTGAGAAGAAAAAAATAAAAATAAAGACCCACATAGTCTTCACATTCACAATAATTAAAATAATAAAATTATACTTCACAAGTAAATATTCATGTCAATGTGTATAAAGCAATCACAATAAAAAAAGTTTCAATATGTAAAATTTGGAGCAGCTCAATCCCAAGCCTTTTTGTCCTCAATATAATCTTTAATGGTATAAAAGGCTTTCTGGTTCAACTTACGTTTAATGAATGATTTGAATTTATTAATGCTTAGATCTTGAACGTGGCTTGGAAGTTTATTATAAAAGCGTATACATTGACATCTGAACGAACCACCTATTTTCTTGAGCCGAGTTTTAGGTACAACATACATGTGTTTGTTCCTAGTATTTATATTATGGATATCACTGTATTGTTTAAACAATTTTATGTTTTTATGGGCATATAAAAGATTTTCGAAAATATACTGAGAAGGCACAGTCATAACATTAATTTCCTTAAATTTCGCTCTGAGAGAGTGTCTCGAACTTAATTTATAAATTGATCGAACAGCTCTTTTCTGCAAAACAAAGATAGACTGAATGTCGGCGGCATTTCCCCACAACAGAATACCGTACGACATTACACTATGAAAATAACTAAAGTACACTAAACGGGCTGTCTCTAGGTCAGTTAAATTACGAATTTTTCTAACAGCGTATGCTGCGGAGCTCAGCTTCTTAGACAATTTATCTATATGTGGGCCCCACTGAAGCTTAGCATCCAAAGTTAAGCCCAAGAATACAGTGCTATCTTCAGGATTCAATTCTTCGCCCTTTATCAACACATTATTTTTCACCTGCCTCACGTGAGGCAGCGTAAACTTAATACACTTGGTTTTTTTTTCATTAAGTAGTAAATTATTAACATTGAACCAATGAACTACTTTTGAGATCGCGCTATTTACATCGTCAGTAACCAGCTCCTGACGTTTAAGTTTAAACAAAAGTGAAGTGTCATCCGCAAACAACACTATTTCATGATTATCCTTTATGAGGTAAGGCAAGTCATTAATATAAATCAGAAACAAGAAAGGACCAAGAATTGAGCCCTGTGGGACTCCCATTGTTACTAAAGATCCGGGAGATCTTTTCCCATTAACGTCAACGCTCTGAAACCTATTACTCAAGTATGAAGCAAGAAGATCCAGAGCGGTGTTCCGGATCCCGTAGTGGCGGAGTTTCCTGATTAACGTTTCATGAAGAACACAATCGAATGCCTTGGACAAATCACAAAAGATGCCCAAGGCATCACATTTATCTTCCCATGCATTATAAATATGTCCTAAAAGTTCAACACCAGCATCAGTAGTTGAACGACCCCTTGTAAAACCGAACTGTTTACTGTGTAATAATTTATTTTTATTAAAAAATCTTTGCAATTGGTCTAACATTAATTTCTCAAAAATTTTACTAAAGGTAGGTAGTACTGAAATAGGTCTATAATTTGTGGGGTCTGATGTACTACCTGATTTAAACAATGGTATTATTTTACTATTTTTCATAAGATCGGGAAACTCCCCACAGTCGATACAATTATTAAATATAAGAGCTAAAGTAGGTGCTACAATGTCAATAATAGACTTAGCAACTTCTACAGAATTACCCCACAGATCCGCAGTCTTTTTGACGTTTAAAGTGTGAAAGGTTTTAATTACATCTCTACAGGTAATATGTTCAAAATTAAATTCTGAATCGCAAACATTAACATTTTCCTTAAGCAAAGACTCAGCAACAGAAGGTGAAGAGTTTAGGGATTTAGTAGTTAAAACGGGAATATCCGAAAAGAAATTTTCAAAGGCCGCGGCGACTTGTGAGTCTGATTTTATTATTTTGTCATTAATTGATAGGCTGTAGTCAGTATTTCGGTTGCTAGACCTTCCCGTTTCACTATTAATAATATTCCAAGTCGTTTTAATAACATTACTACTGTTTTTAATCTTCGAACTCAAATAACGAGACTTGGCCATACAACAAACTTTTTTAAATAATTTTGAATAATTTCTAACATATAAATTAAATTCAGCGGTATTTACACAAGTCCTTTCATTGTACAACTCATAAAGCCGCGTTCTACTTTTATGAATACCAATGGTAGCCCAATCACTGAAAGATGCGTTACTATTAACTGAGATAGTTTTGGGAATAAACGTGGAATGAAATTGTTTACAGTATATATAAAAAAAATCATCATATAGATGAATAGGATCAGCGTGAATAGACAAAGCTGGTAATTTATTAATTAGTTTAACTTTAAAAGCTTCCAAGCGACTTGCAGTTTTGGGATTAACAGTGATATCCTTTTTTGCCATTTTGTTATTTTGGTTTTGGATAGTAATCCGTTGCCCGCAATGATCAGAATCTAGTAAATTTATAATTTCTTTGTGGCTTGGTATAATATCCGTATAAATATTATCTAGGCATGAGGCGCTAGTAGGGGTTATTCTTGTGGGCTCCGAAAATAGGTGTACAAGATTGTAGGACTGAAACAGACTTATTATTTTACTGCAAGAACCTGACTTTTCTAATAAATTAACATTAAAATCACCACAAGTGATAATGGACTTGTTCGAGTTACAAATCTTGTGTAACACTTCATCCATTACCTTTTCAAAGCAGTCATACAATCCTGAAGGAGGTCTGTACACACTTAATACTATAAACTGCTCCAATTCTATACAGGCTATTTCAATTATCCGCTCAACAGATAGGCTCACAATATCTTTACGGTCTTTAAATTTAAGCTGGTTACTTACTAAAATTAATGAGCCACCATGTATAGCATTTACTCTGCTGAACGAACTACCAACCTGGTGATTACTAAAATTGAACAAGAACTGGTGGCTTTTAAGCCAAAATGTGATATAAATGAAGAGAAATAAAGCCACAGTTAACAAAGCAGTTTGGTATACGGGAAGAATTCTTGATTGGCAACATATTTTATTTCCTATTCCCGAAATTAAATTCACACAAGCAATAATTAGTACTTAATTAGTTAAATTCGATTTTAGTCAACCAATTATAATATGATATCAGTAAATTAACGTGTCAATAACCTCTAACATGGTGTTATTATTTCCTGAAAGTTCACACCTAAATCAAATCACTGGGTACCACAAATTCTTGTTCCTATGCACATAGTATACATTTCAGTCATTCTTTGGATGAAATGATTGACATAGCATAGAGAACACACAACCAAAAGAGTTTCTTCCGCGAATGTTTAGATACATGACAACACTTGAAATCTGTTTTAAGAGTCTCGGCTGTTCTCATTATACAAGCATTCACTCGCTGAATGGCATCGTGTGTCTGTTTATGGAGGGTTTTCGCGTGATAAATCTCCTTAGCGCGCCTACTGTTTGTATAAATAATATGTGGTATGTAACAGAATTAGAGTTCAGCTTGAGGTAAACTTGAATATTATACAGGAATGGCTGTGATGTGGTTTATAATAGTAGTGACTAAAGACACACACCTACGTATTCTACAAGCTATTTGTGTTGCATGTTGCTTGTCATTTAAATGGTGTAAACAGAAAAAGTTTTTAACCAGCAAATTTTTTTTGTTAGTTCAGTATCAGTAATAGTAATCTTTTTTTTTTTGGTCCTAGTTGAAATCAGCAAAATATGGTCACAATCTATTCGTAATAATATCAATGGGCGAGCACACAGCTGATAGGTACCTACTACTGCGTTCCGCTTCACTGGCCGCGCCGCCGGTACATCGCGCGACGAGTATCCATTATACCAATTTCAAAATGAACATCTTTCGTTAACGATAACTTCATTTTTTGTACTAAGACATATCAAAATAAGAAATAGGTGTATAATAAAACACGTTTAAGTTTAATTTCTCAAAATTTGCGCACTAATTAAAAACTTTTCCTATATGTCGCAGCCATTTGGTTAAATTAGCCAGCTAATTGGACGCCTAGGCCGTTCATTAAAAGCCAAGGTTGAAGGACAACTAGCCAAGTCATTGAGCGCAACGTAACTGGCTAATTTAACCAGGTGGCTGCGGCATAAACAACGTGTCCCGGAATTAATGAACACCAACAAACACCCCTATTAGAATATTATGTTATATATATACATAATCATAATATAATACACTGAATTTTTACTATATATAAAACATTATTTGTTTATTAAATTAGTTATACCTACTGATTGTGGGAGAAAATTGTGGTCATATCACAAATCTACCTACATACGCACACAGTCGCACACGTATAAGGGTCAATACTCCATTTGAAATAAGATATTGTAAAAAAACCTTTTTTACAGTCCATTCAACTGACATAAATTTTGTAGTTATCTCGAATGAGGCGCCTCAAATTGAATACTGCAATGTTTGAAGAAACAATTTCAAAATTTAATTCGAATTCAATAAGTAGGCCTTCATTAACGCAAAATGAAGTAACCCGACCTAATAATCCAGATCAGAACATTCCCCAAAATACACGTGCTCTTGATAACGGTGCTAGCGTGCAAAGTTTCCCATTTCGGGACGCACGTCAGATAGCCTGTCATCTCCGGTAGAAGCACGTGCCAAAAGTGGACCGTGCCGATGATATACGGCAGGAAGGTAGCTTCAGTAGGAAGATAGGGTAGGTTAGATTCCACGTGTTATTTGTCTAATAGCAGGGAGGAGATTTGAAAAAAGAAAGAAATATGATTTGTTTGATTTGTGTGTTTTGCACAGATCAAATACTCGTGCATGATGTGGGTGTAGGTGCATAATGAAGTATAGTTAAACCATTTCACGAAGGAATGGTTGGTTATTGCAATTTAAACCTTATATTTAATGCCATAACAGCGATAAGACAGGACTTAGTGAAATAGTTTAACTATAATGTGTTTTTAAATTATACGCTGTCGGGCTTTGTTGTGAAATGACTTTCATGACTATTTTATTTCCTGCTTGCACTAAAGTTTTTACTTTTAATACTTACTCACTAGCTAATGTATTGCAATGCCTTTTTTAGGGTTCCGTAGTAAACCAGGAACCCTTATAGTTTCGCCTTGTCTGTCTGTCTGTCTTTCCGTGGCTTAGCTCAGATACTCTTAGTGCTAGAAACCTGTAATTTTGTATGATTAAACTTATTAATCACATTGACAAAGTGGTAAAATAAAATCTTGAATTATAAATTGTTTGTTGTGGGGATGATATTTTTTTTTTCGTCTGTCCCATGATTCGGAGTATCGTAGAATAGGCCGTTCAAAAATATTGTGGGTTTGTGTAAACCATTTTTCGATTTAGAGTTACGTTTGCGTAATATTAAGCTTTAAAGTTCAAATTTTTGTAAGAGTCAAGTTCCCCCCCCTCCCTGCCAGCTAAATGGTTATATTTGAATATGTGAAAAAATTCCCAGCAGTAGTATATATAACGAAGTTAAAAGGAAAACTATCACAGCTAAGTAGGCTTTACAAGTTACCGTCTTACCGAGTAATAATCGACCAACTTGCATTTACAGTTGCAAAATATTGTTCTTGGGATAAATTCATACCAACTACGGAACCCTTCATTGTGCGTGGTCCGACACGCATTTGGTTGGTTTTTCTGTTAGAAATTTTCTCTGGCGCGCACTCAACAACCTACTAAAGTTTCATTTTTGCGAGGCAGGATACAGTCCTTTTACTTATTTTACCTCTGATTTTCTGATTTTCCATCTCTGTCAAAATCACAGCGATCTTTATTCTCATTCTAATAAGGTTGCTGTTAGATTACTGGCACTGACAGTTCTGTCAAAATCACTGTGATCGTTATTCTCGTTACAATAAGGTTGCTGTTAGTTTGCTGCTGTCAGAGGAAAACTAACTATAAAAGGACTATAGTCATGACATTCTTTTCAAAATTCATAATAATGTTGGTTTTGCATTCACATTGCTCCGATCATAGTTGTACGATTCATAGCCGTTTACAATATCTGTTTAATAAAAACGCTTAGATATGACAGCCACAAAGCTCTGCAGTTTGTTTCAAAATAGTTTCTCAACTTCCATTTAAATACAAATGGAAGTTGAGAAATTATTTTCTACCTACATATATTCAACAGAACGTATATTGGTTTTTGTAAGGCAACTGTCTCAACGCGGCCGCGGCGGTGACTGCCCGCAATTTTCTTGTCGATGCTGTCTTTAGGGGATAATGTAACTTTACTAACGTACTATCTTGTCGCTCGATAAGAAAAATGCGTTTTGTTTGCGTTAGTCTACTCGAAAAGCCAAGAAGTAGACTAGACATTTCGAATGCTGAATGTAAAGTTTTAGCATTCGAAGTATTGTCATAGAAAGAAAGAAACATAGGTTTATTTGTCAGATACACGTGCATACAAAAAGATAATTAACTCGAGTAGGTAGGTAAACAGAAAAATTAAACAAAATAGACGTAGAATATATACACGAGAAATAGTCGACAGCCGTCATGACTGTAACAAGAAGGCTTCCTCTCAGCATGATGCTGTTTTCAGTGGTCACCCAAAACTGGTGGTAAGTATTTTTTTTTTTTTTGATTTCGTGATGATTGGGCAATAACTATCTATTTAGCCCGTAATGTCCCACTGCCAGGCAAAGACCTCCCTTTCCCTTTTACACACACGTCTGTCCTCTGTCATTACGGGCAATAAGCTAAAAAATAGCCAAAACTGACTTTATAAATGCCTTTTTGTGGATACTTTCCAAACACGCTGCGCAACGACGATTCTAATAGTAGATTTTTAAGCAAGGGATGAAAGGGACTTATTTTGGCACGAGATGGTTTGGCGTACGAGCGTAGCGTGGGCGCCAATAGTTCGAGTAGCTAAATAAGTTCTTTCACCCGAAGTAAACACTCTGTTTTTCATTTCGAATATATGGAAAGTAAATAAAAACCTGAATATCTGTTTATATACATAATTTGCACTCGACAAAACAACTAAAGATCGATTTGCCGGTTTCCCGCTTTTTTATGTTTCTTTTTATGTGGCGTTCTACAAGCCAGTATTTTTTTAAATCATTGATGATGGCAAATATTTAGCTCAAATCTATGGAAATTAAATAATAATTTAGTGAAAAATTGTTGATAATATTTTTAATTAAAATTTTACGCGGCGATTGAAAGTGGCTGTATAAAAAGTTGGGACATAACTTGCATTGTTATTTTTTTCGTTAGAAACCAAAACCACGTAGACCTCAAAATCCCCACCATCGTTCAACTCATGAAGCGTATTTCAAAGCGTTTCTCGATTCCGCGTCCACTCACCGCAGCATTCTGGTTGTGCAGGCCGCCAATTATACCCACTCTCGCATTAGTAAGACCCGCCGTCCACGGCATGCACTGACCGACCCAGACGACCCCACAACTCTCCTCCAGGAGAGCAGTAGGGTACTGTCATTCCGACCTCGCCGCCGAGGCCCATCGCGAAATCCCCGACTAAAAAATAGTCCTTCCTGACCCTTGCTCGACGAAGCACCAGCCCGCGCCGTAGCTGAGCCTGTAGCTTTAAATTCCCCTGATAATAATCATAACCCTGATTTATTCAGCTACCGTCGGTCCCTTGCCGTCCTCCCTCCGACTCTGTCCTAAGCCGAGGTTTGTACCCCACAGGGGGGCCCTTAGCGCGCAGTCTTTTAGTTTATAAGTTTTACGCCCTGGCTGGAGGCTTTAAGTTTTTAGGAGCTTAAGGCAACCACAGAAAAGACCGGTTAAAGAGTCACGATCTCCAATGTTCAACTCTGAAATGCCCTAGATAAAAAAAATACAGTTTTTAAATTTTTTGACAGCAGGGAAAATCGTTGCCCAGGGACTAAAAGTACTGTTTTCATCCCTCTGATCAGGCACTTAACTTCAAGCGTACTTTCCTTTCTAATTCGTCGTCGTAATTATTACGTTTCAAGATCATTTTTTAATACATGTACAAACCGCTTTAAAATCTCTGATATATACCTACCTACCCGTTCTTACTTAAAGCTTTATAAATTACCTCAATCGATCGCCCGATGTTGCCAGGAGCTCCTTCGATTTCTTGTCGAAGAATTTTCAAGGATTTTAAACCTCATTGTTAGCTGATTGAATTGTAATATATACAATCAAAGAGATGCTTGGAAATGCTTCAGGCGTTGTGACCTTTTCTGTTTCGTTTGCAAATAGAAAGGTACTTATAATGTTATAAAATACTAATAATATACTAATAATAATATCAGTGGATGGGGGGAAAGTATTTCACAGTTCTCGGATAAGAAGATAGCCGATCTCAGTTGGTTATGTCAAAGAATAAATATGTTAAACACTTTTTACGTGTTGCCAGTGATATATATGGCACTGAAACGTGGTCACTCACAATGGGCCTTATTAGAAGGCTAAAAGTCACCCAATGGTCAATGGAGAGGGCTATGCTTGGAGTTTCCCTACGTGATCGAATTAGAAATGAAGAGATCCACAGGAGAACCAAAGTAAACGACAAAGCTCGAAGAATTGCCAAACTTAAGTGGCAATGGGCAGGGCACATTGCGGGCTGAACAGATTGCCGTTGGGGCCGAAAGGTTTTAGAGTGGCGACCGCGTACCGGAAGACGTAGCGTTGGAAGGCCTCCCACAAGGTGGACCTATGACCTTATGAAAGCCGCAGGAATCCGCTGGATGCGGGAAGCACAGAACCGGTCGAAGTGGCAGTACTTGGTAGAGGCCTATGTCCAGCAGTGGACGTCTTTTGGTTGAAATGATGATGATGATGATGACCTTTTACGTGCAACTTATTATTTTTCCGCCTGAGTCATTTGCCAAAATTTGCATGAAAATGACAGTTTGAATAGAAGTCATGCGCCCGCTATATGCCAAAGGAATCTGTTTGAAAATTGCTTAGTTCCAACTTACTTTTTATAACGCTTCATGCCTATTGTGACACGAAGCAACAAAATACGGTCGAAAGAAAAGCGGCCACATTTCTCTAGATCGTATTTTTTTTCTTCGTGTCTCAATATGAAACTTTATAAAAGGTATTAGAAAATTCTAGACACACTTATCGAGGTTCCTTATTTAGTCGGTTTTCGTAATTCCTTCTCAGTCACGAGATAATATTTTTTTAAGGAGTGGCGCTAGTGGACCGTTGTACGCCCTCTTAAATCTCAGTTCCCATAGTTTTTTTTGTTCCTTATAAGAACAGGATAAAAAAAATCGTATCGTGCCTCGGAAAGCACGTTAAGCCGTTGGTCCCGGCTGTCATTCGTGGATCTTTGACAGTCGTTACGGGTCGTCAGAAGGTCAAAAGTCTGACAGCCAGTCTTACCAAGGGGTATCGTGTTACCCAGTTACTGGGTTGTGGAGGTCAGATAGGCAGTCGCTCCATGTAAAATACTGGTATTCAGCTGCATCCGGTTAAACTGGAAGCCGACCCCAACATAGTTGGGAAAAGGCTAGGCAGATTGATTTTGATAAGAAACAGGATCCAAAGGGAAAACAGGCTTTTTTTTTTTGTGAAAATTGCCCATTTTCTTGCCGAGAGTATTTTTCAGGGTTCAGGTTAAAAAAACGCTGAAAAACCACCCGACAATATTTAAAAACAGTTGCGGATAAATGTCAAAACAGCTTCATACCAGCTTGACGAAAAAAATCTATTCTAACGTTATTTATAAACATTTAACAGAGTTACTGGCGTTTTAAACATCGAGAATCACCTTTTAGCGTCACTTAGCTCGCTTCCGACGTATATTGACGATGACCTTTTGTTACGCAGTGCACTTAATTACTTTAGGAAGTGGATCACTTTGTTTATACTATCGCTACCTATCAATATATTAATGAAGGTTATTTTGGGCCATTATGTGTCAGCAAATTTACATTAAAACCTAGCTGAAAATTGCTCAAATCTTTGTTGTTAAAATCGGGAAACACCTTTTCCGATTTTCACTACGATCGGTTCTGCAAAGATCAGTTTAGTAATATTTGTGTTGATAAAGTCAATCTGCCTAACCTCTTCCCAACTAAGTTGGGGTCAGCTTCCAGTCTAACCTGATTCAGGTAAATATCAGTATTTTACATGGAGAAACTATCTGACCTCCACAATCTAGCTATTGGGTAACACGATACCCCTTAGTTAGACTGCTTGTCAGACTTTTGGGTTTCTATCCTCTCATAATCACGTTAAGTTCTCAATGCGAGCAAATACAACTATACTCTTATAGAGGTACTAGCTTCTGCCCGCGACTTCGTCCGCGTTAAATTTCTTGTTCCCCCGACCCACCCCGTCGCAACACATTGCCTGCCCGTGATTTTACTTCATTTTCGCATAAACTTTCATTTAAAAAAAATTGTGTCCTAGTTAATAGGAATGTTATTCTTCCTCAAGAATTGGGCTGTAAAATGCAAAAAGATTTTTTCAAATCCAACTCGCAGTTCCAGAGATTAGCGCGTTCAAAAAACAAAAAACCGGCCAAGTGCGAGTCGGACTCGCGCACGAAGGGTTTCGTACCATCCATACAAATCCTTACTAATATTATAAATGTGAAAGTAACTCTGTCTGTCTGTCTGTCTGTCTGTCTGTCTGTATGTAACGTTTTCACGCCTAAACCGCTGAGATACCGCCGATAGACCGCCTGGGATATAGAGAAGGACATAGGCTACTTTTTTACGCGATAACCGACATCCACGCGGGCGGGGCAAAAAAAACGGCAATAAAAATCATGTCCGTTGTATGGGAGCCCCCCTTAAATATATTTTTTTTCTGTTTTTTAGTATTTGTTGTTATAGCGGCAACATAAATACATCATCTGTGAAAATTTCAACTGTCTAACTATCACGGTTCATGAGATACAGCCTGGTGACAGACGGACAGACAGACAGACAGACAGACGGACAGCGGAGTTTTAGTAATAGGGTCCCATTTTACCATTTGGGTACGGAACCCTAAAAACTAACTCTTCAACTTTAGAATAGACTACCTCGCAGAGTTGATCATTATTTTGCTGCGGAGTTATTATAAAACAGTTATATCTCCTAAGATATTCATTGAAATTAAATGATGTAAGGGCAACTTTGTTCAAAATTAAATACTTGTGATGAATAACGTATTTATTTGGATAAGGATTAATACCATGTTTATGAAAACTCCTTCGCAAATAATGCATTAATTTCGAACAAATTTGATTACCATAGAAAAGGTTATAGCGAGTTAATCTTAAAAGATAGACATATGCTGTCGCGGACTTTTTTTTAGAACATTTAAAGAGGAACAATTCCATCATACATGATATTTGCGTAACTTAAACCGTTTACGCAGCGCACGCAACGGAAGCTCTCAAAAAGGAATATTTTTTCCCGTTTTTGCAACATTTTTCATTTATGCTCCGCTCCTATTGGTCGTAGCGTGATGTTATATAGCCTATAACATTCCTCAATAAATGGACTATCCAACACAAAAAGAATTTTTCAATTCCAACCAATAGTTCCTGAGATTAGCGCGTTCAAACAAACAAACAAACAAACTCTTCAGCTTTATATATTAGTATAGATGAGGAACAGGGTGTAAAGTTCACTCATCTTCTATAGAAATAGGAGGATCCTACGACCAGACGGGTGTTGTGTCTGATGGGCAACTGCCCGACGGTTGATGTCGGGATGGTGTATATATGCTAGTCGCGCGGTAAACTTTAATTGCGCGATGCAGGATTTGTTAGACGTCAGGTCTTTGATGCGTAGTTCGCATGTAGCGTTGTAAATGCCGCCACACTCATATTGCTATGTAAAAATGGAAGGCGTCAAAATTTCATTTCTTGATTTTCTCGTTAATTACTCGTCGCATTATACTTTCAGATTATATTTTTATGAGGTACGTTGAAGGTACATTCCTCTGGTAAATATTAGGTTGCAATAGTATCAGTATTCACCCGTCATTCTGACTGTCAGGACTACGGCTCACTTTATTATAATAATTGTTCTTGGTTCATGGAGGTACATTGAATTTTCATATAAAGGTACATTCATGTACTTTGCTGGTACATTCCTTTCATTGTATAACATATTCATCTCTGTAACAATACACCCGTCATTCTGATCCACCACTACGAATGACAGCCGGGACCAACGGCTTAACGTTCTATCCGAAGCACGGAGGGGTCTCGAAATTGTAATGGATCACTCATCCATTACAATATCAAGAAAAGAAAAAATATATACAGGATAAGTTTTTAACCAGTGCGCAAATTTTTTTTGATGGGTCCGTATCAGTAATAGACCACATTTCCATTATATGTAAAAAAAAGTTTTTGGTCCTACTTGATGTCAGCAAAATATGGCGTAATGATCTAAAGATTTTAGTTCTCGAGTCCAATACTAGATGGCGTTACTAGGCTCGCCACAGTTGATTTAGTAAAATCTATACTAATCTATACTAATATTATAAAGCTGAAGAGTTTGTTTGTTTGTTTTTTTGAACGCGCTAATCTCAGGAACTGGTTGGAATTGAAAAAATCTTTCTGCATTTTACAGCCCAATTCTTGAGGAAGAATTACATTCCTATTAACTAGAACACCATTTTTTTTTTAAATGAAAGTTTTTGCGAAAACGAAGTAAAAGCACGGGCAGGCAATCTGTTGCGACGGGGTGGGTCGGGAGAACAATAAATTTAACGCGGACGAAGTCGCGGGCAGAAGCTAGTATTATTATAAAATTGACAAGTGACGGTGGGAGAAAAATAACTGAGACGGAGAGATGTCAATTGTCAATCGGAGAAAAGACAAAAGGAACTAACGGTTGCTCCGCAATAGATTTCTGAAAATAACTTGTCATTGCTTGGGATTGATACGTATATATATATTATTGTATATATATATATTTACGATACGTTATTACAACATTGTGAATTTGTGTGCGAATAGTAGCAGTAACGGGGTGAGTGTTGCGTCTTTTTTATGAAATGTAAGATAGATGATTGTAGATGTTTTGCAAGGCTGACGGTTGTCATTTTGTCCTCAGCTTGCGGAAACGCCCTTAACATCCAGACATAGTTTATTGGAATTAAGTCCGGCTTCGATTAGAAAGAAATCGTAGTGATTCGTTGCGAAATACTGAACGACATATTCGCCGTTATAAAAGAAATGATTTGGTCTCGGGGCATAGAGCATCGAGAAAGAATATTTAGTCGCGAGTTCGATCCCAGCTCTCGCGTCATCTTTTTGTTTTCAAGACATTTTTGTTAATGATTTATGCATGTTGTTTACCTTATTTTACTTTGTTTTCCGGTTATAAAATTAATTGTCCAGCACGGCTGTATTTAGTTATAGTTATTAATTATTATTAGTGGTTATTTGTCATCAATAAGGGTGTTAGTATTTAAGTTGCCAATTGGAAACTTTACTTATTAAACTGTTTAAGCTGCCTATGTTTTTCCTTCAACTATCAGTTACTTGGAACCCCGGTCATCACAATGGATACAATCTATTCGCAATAATATCAATGGGCGAGTGCACAGCTGATAGGTACCTACTACTGCGTTCCGCTTCACTGACCGCGCTTGCGCGAAGAGTATCCACTATACCAGTTTTAAAATAAACATCTTTCGTTAACGATAATTATTTTTTTTTGTACTACGACATATCAAAATAAGAAATAGTTGTATAATAATACACGTTTAAGTTTAATTTGTCAAAATTTGGACACTGATTAAAAACTTTTCCAGTGAAACCAGTACCATAATTGACAAACACGCTTCTAATCACAATTTAAGGACTTTCGTGGATATTCCTAGTCTATTATTTCTTCGGTTTTAAAAATACGTCTACTCAACAACCTAAATGACGCAATGAACGTGGTGGAACTGTCAAAATGAAAGCTATTGCGATCAATTTTAATTTTATGTGTATAACGTAATTACCTTGCAGGGTCTGATTGAAGATTCTCGGGGTCTAAAAGTTTATATTTACCTCTTGGCTTTAAATGGTATGCGTGATATTGAAAATATAAAATAGTTGTTACCCTTTATACGTTTTTACAAATTGACATCGAAGGGAAAGCCGTAGGCAAGTCTTGTCCCAGCAGTGGGAACTTGCGGTACGGATTACATTAGGCACACCGGGGATTTCCCATCGAATACCTACAATGCATGATATTGAACAGAAATCCACCTTAGCCATACAATTTGATATATGTAGATAGATATGAAATGAGAAAGTGTTGCTAGGAAAATAATAATTTTGGTGGAATTTGGAAAGGACAAAGTTATTAAGTTTTCAATGAATTTTCGTGGGATGCTACCGAAACTGCGTTCCCGATTTATCTTCCGAACATGTAAACCAATATGGGTTTTTGGAAAACCTACTTTAAAACAAATAAAGTGCAGTCCGCACTACAACGTTCAAAGTTATTTTTTTTTTTTTTCATTTGCATATACTTGCCATTCTAAAATCGACTTAAAAACTATAAGATTTAAGTTGATTTTCGTTAAAGTGAAAATGACATCTATTGGAAACAAGGATTTGAATAGAATTTAGTTTTGTTTTTCTATCTACGAAGTAAATATCTGCTTGCCGCCGTGTTTCCATTTAACAATCTAGTTATCAACACAATCATTATTGTCTCCACATCGCCGCAGTTCAAAGGAATAATTTACTTAGGCCCTAGTGTGAGTTTCTTTTAACCATCTCGATTTTACGCATCGAGCGCGTTCGTCGTTCCGATTGGCTTCTGACTGGGCCTTCACCAATCGGAGCGCTGAACGCGTTCGATGCGTAAATTCGAGATGGTTAAAAGAAACTCACACTAGGGCCTCTGTACACAGTGGATCATTCCAATTTACTAATTTGCTGAAATAATAACAACTATATTTACAGCTTCTGGATTGGGAAGGGCATATTGTGTAGCCATAACTAGGTTTTGTATTCTTGTAGCCACAAGCTATAACACAGCGTCATTCTACGTTTGCGTTTATTAGTTTCATAAATATGAAACCATTTTAATAATACATTTAACTCAGGAACTACATGACGTGAATCCGTGAGAGCTTGCTTTTTTTATTAGGGTTTCATATTTTGCGTCAAATAAAATTTCCAAAAATTGTTAGCGCTGCGAATTTTTTTTTCCCCTTATTCTGAATCATTTCTTTTTAGGACCGTTAATTATTTAAATCAAGATCAGTTCAAGACAAATAGTTTCTGACCTAACCATTTGACTTAACTGATCTTGATTTACTTGGCCTAATCCAAAGCTCTTCTGTGCTCTATATATTTTTTTTTTCTCACTCCTCTCTATCTCAAGAAACGTTTCTGCGACTCCCACACGAAATTTTTAAGGTCATCAGATAACTTGCAAAAATGCCAATGCATTCCACAGCTTTCGTTGGGAATTTACGTAAAGGATTATTACTTGTCGTTGTGATTTTGTTCTCGTTCTACAGTCTTCGTTTATTTTCGTTGTTTATATAGTTTGTATGTATCTATTATATAGCATACATTTGTGTATCTATTACAGTATATTGTACTTATATACTTTATATTTGCACCAATGACAACCCCATTTTATGTCCATAAAATCACTCCATTCAAAGCTTGCCTGGAAGAGATCGCAGTAAGCGATAAGGCCTCCATTGTATATTTTGTAGTGTATAAGTTTTTCTTTGGTAATGTATAATCTGGTGTACAAAAAATATATATAATTAGATATAGCTTTAAAAAGATTAATTTAAGCAGACGTCCCCAAAAATTATCCGCCTGCCAGCTCATATTAATAACCCTTCGAATAAATTCATTGTATTTGTGCACGCCACTATTAAATTCACTAGCCCAGCGTGTGTTATCGGTTAACATAATTACCAACGTGTATAGCCGCCACTATCCAGTAGAGGAAATACGTTGTTTATAGCTACACTGGCCAATGATTTACAGGAGCAGTTAATCTTAAGGATACAGGATAGGAAGGGCAGGGATTTGATATGGTACAGGTAGATTGTTCACATCTTTACATGTCATGCCTCCGTGCCTCGGAATCGGAAAGCCCCAGTCCCGGCTGTCATTTGTAGATCTTTGACATGCCGTATGTGGGCACGGTCGTCAGTGTGTAGTATGGATCACTATGGAAGCTTGTGGACGGATTTTTTTTTTTCTACGTCGCGGTTTATACGCCGTGTGGGCACGGTCGTCAGTGCTGTATGGATAACTATGGAAGCTTGTTGACAGACACGTTCTTTACAAGGCGCGGTTTATACGCTGTTTGTGGTCTCGGACAGGTCAGTCTTAATTTTGATGAATATGGGAGGAGAACATGTTTTTTAACTACAGTGTCAAGTTTGTTCTTGGGATGAATTAATCTCAATAATAATAACATAATACGCACTGGCCGGTTTTTATTTCGGGCAACTCTTAAGTTACTAGCGTGTGCTCGAATGTGGCGGACACGTTAGCATACCATTGTGGTAATCATATTGTATGTTGGAAGGTGAAATTTACGTTGTCACCAGATGGATAAAATTATAAGAAACCCCAAACTAAAAACATTTGTTCATCTAGGTCAGGGATGGCAAACCTCTATACATCCACGTGACAAATTTTCCAAATAAATATTTAATGTGACCATGACGTGCGAACAAATAATCATGACTTCGTGACTAGGTACTGAAAAAAAAAAACTAAATAGTTTTAGAACAATACTCTCTATTCGCAAACAGAAATAAACCTTTACAATTTTATATTTGGGTGCCCCAATTCGAAAAATCCCCAAGTCCTAGTTAGGGATTTTTTACACTAGTAACATAGGTTGATCGGTCGTTTTTTCTCTATCGATACGTTCAACAATTTTTTTGTTACGATATCCCTAAGTGGGGTTGTAACGGAAAGCACCATAATTCGAGCTTAAAATGAATTATATATGTCGTCAAATCATTGAAATGTATCGATTGTTCCGTGGAGACGAATATTCTAATATAAATTGCTTAAATAGCATTATATACTGATGAAAATGATCGATATCTCAGAACTGTAAAGAGATAGCGTAATTTGAACACTGCCATTAGCTTAGTTGGAGCATTTACCCCCTAATTACCTATTTTATATAACAGTATATACCCCCGGGGTACCGATTAAAGTAAAATCCATTGTGTCGGAAAGTAAACAGTGTTATGTACCATTTTCATACTGCGTAGAACCACGTCTCCCGTACCCCTCCTACGTCTAAGGAGAGCTAACTGCGCAATACCCCGCAGACACCCGTTCCCCTTCAACACCCCCTCATCAGGTAGGAATGTTTGTAACTGGTGAGTTTCATTGAATATACGACCAAGAGTCACCCGCAACTTGTGATCATGGGTAAAACCTATAAAGGGAACCCGAGCAAGTTGATTTTTGGCCCACCCCGACCCACTATTATTATCGTCAATAATAATAGCCCTCCCCGACCCTTGACGACGCTTAACGATGTGCCAGCATGTGGTTTAGCTGAGCCTGTAATCCAAACTCCCCCGATTAATAATCAGAACCCTGATGTTATCCAGCCACCGACGGTCCCTTGCCACCCTCCCTCCGACACTGCCCTAAGCCGAGGTTCGAGCCCCACCTGGGTTGCCCTTAGCGAGCAGTCGTCTAGCTTAAGTAGATTTTAGTAAAAACTCCCCTGGCTGGAGGCGTAAACTTCGTTAGGAGCTTGCGGCACCACAGGAAAGCCCGGTTAAGGAGCAGGAACCCCCAGTGGTTATACCTCCGAGATGCCATACACAAAAAAAAAAAAAAAAAAAAAAAAATGATTTTTGTAGTACATCAGTAATACATCAAGTAAATCTCTCAATAGCAATAATCTCTCCGTACGATTCAGTTGCTCTCCACATATATTCGAGAATTAGTCGCTCCGCGCTTAGATAGTTTTAATAAAGTCAGTTTAAGTTAGCCAATAATTTCAGTTTAAGGTAGTTTCTAGATATTCTATTAGTTCGTAAGTGCTGATTTATATATTGTGACTCTATTTTTGTTGACTGTAATTATCGTGTGTTATTTTATTGATTATACAAGTGTTAATCTGACAGTGTGTTTTTTCACTGGTTACGAGTAAGTGCGTTGGTAACCTTTCGACACCCCCGCCTACAACACCTGACTCCCCGAATATCTTACATTTTGGTCCTTACGAGCCGGATAAGGTTTACAAGTAACCATGAGTCAGAGGAGCACCATCACCACACGCAGCAGGCTGCGAAAGCTGGCTGAAGAGCAGAGCGCACGCAGAATTGATGACCCAGTATCGGACTCCGGGTTGCAGTCTGAAAGGGCACCGGGTTCACCGTCTGTCGCACCGACCATGGCGTCAACGTCTGCCCTCAACATTCCCCTGACGGGTGGTCGAGTAATCGACTACAGTGCTGGAAGTACGTCAGAGGGACCCCAGGGAGGACAGGCAGTAGCAAGAGGTCGCCATACGTCGCCGCGAAGCAGAACGTCATCAAAAGCTAGCCGCAAGAGCGTCGAGTATATAAGGAAACGCATAGAGTATGAAGCTGAAAAGGAGCTAGTACAGCTGAAAGAAAACCTTCTCAAGAAAAGGATGGAAGCTGATATTGCAGAGATAGAAGCAGCTGCCGAGAGTGACGACTCAAATACGGAAGCAGGGACGGCACAGCGCGTAGAGCAGTGGATAGACACAACGCCTCAGGTAACGCAACAACAAACAGTGTTGCACCAGTCAGGCCCAGTGTTGTGTCAATCGGATGCAGTGTTGTGTACCCCGTCAGCAGCGCGCGCGCCTACGGAAATGGCCGCGCCCCGTAACCCACCCGTGAGTCAAAGGCAGCTCAATGTAAGTACGCTTGAAAGTAATATAAATGTATACCGTGATAATGTGTCGCATGTAATAGGTCCGTCTGTGTCAGTACCGTTTTCGAATCTAACGGTACCTATGGCCCAGACGCATACGCCAGTGTCTCAGGATAGAGTAACGTTCCATTTACCTGACAGGTATCCCGTCTTTACCACCCCGGTCGTAAGTGTACCTCGAGTTTCGATACCCGAGTCGGATACACGGCGGCAGAAGAATTACGGGGCGGATGATAAAGAAAGACGAAGGGAAATGTCGGGCGATAGGGACAGCAAGATAGACAGATTGGCAGAGGCTATTACTAGTATGTCGCGACCGCGTCCGGTACCTAGACAGGCGTACGAGCTACCCCATTTTAGCGGTGACCCAGCTGAATGGATTTCTTATAAGAATATGTATTGGGACACAGCCGAACAGTATAATTTCAGAACGCATGAAAACTTAGCCCGGCTTAAGACGTCATTGCATGGCGACGCGAAGACCTCAGTTGAGGACCTACTGCGGTCAGGTACAGATCCTTCCGAAATAATGCGCGCACTAGATGAGGAGTTCGGTCATCCGACGTTAATATTACAAAGTGCACTCAAGAAAATTAGGGATCTACCTAGGATAACTGAGAGTGGCCGTGAGTTAAGGCGGTTCACGTCTACAATAAGGAATGTTGTGTCCCTACTTAAAAACATTAGAGCCGACGGGTATATAAATAATCCGCAATTAGTTAGTGAGATAGTTAACAAATTAACTCCAATACAGCGCGCGCAATACGGCGATTTTGCTATGGGTATAGATAGCTCACAGGGGGTGGACCTAAGAGTGTCACCGGACCTAGAATTAATGTCACACTTCTTAAAACATTTAACTCGCTCGACTTCATATTACGTTCAAGCCAGTATGTTCGAAGCTAGTCCAGCCAAGCCACCTGTGAGGCAACAAAAGCAAGCCGCGCGCTCAAGTAATAATAAAGTACCGCCGGCTCAGCGGGTACATACGCATAGTGACGAGTCTAGTGTACCTAAAGAATGCCTAATTTGCAAAAAGGAACATGCCATTGAACACTGCGACGCATTCGGTAAATTAAGCGTGCAACAACGATGGGACACTATTAAAGAGAAAAATACATGTTTCAAATGTTTAGTTAGTAAACACCCTAAGAGGTTTTGCCGCGCCAAAAGGTGCGAGAAATGTGGCTACAGCCATCATATTTTATTGCATGCAGATAAACAGAACAAAGACAGCAATAAACCGGAGGCCGGCAAAACAGTTAGTGAAAAAACGGAAAGCGTCACTAACATAGGGGAATGGCGAGCTACGGCTCTATTAAAGATAATTCCAATTGGAATAACCAATAGCAATGGAACGCATCATAAATGTTACGCGCTACTAGACGACGGGGCAACAGTATCACTGATCGACAGTGCTATAGCTTCAGACCTAGCGGGCCCCCGCATACCTCTTACATTAAAAACAGCGGGTGGCTACGGAGTCACTGATTTAACTTCGCGAGCGGTACAAGCATGGATCACAGGGCCAAACGGACAACAACATGAAATCAAATGCCGTACCATGGTCAACATGAATTTGCCAATACAAACTGTGTCCGCTGCTATGCTGAACGATAACGCTCACCTCCGTGACTTGGGTTGCGTGGAGATGAGGGGCGCTAAGCCGATGTTGTTGCTTGGGCAGGATAACTGGCAGCTTTTGGTCAGTCAGGACATCCGACATGGACGATCCGGTAAACCAGTTGCCTCCCTCACGAAGCTAGGTTGGGTCGTACACGGACCATTCGATAGTGCTAACGATGTTAACGATCAGTCAGTAAATTTTGTGACAGTTCCCCTGCCTGATCTGCATGACCTAGTCAAAGCTCAGTTCGAGCTAGAAGCTATAGGTATTTCGCAAAACGCTCGTAAAAATAAAAATAATGAAAGAGCGTTAGAAATCCTAGATAATACTAGCCGCCGCGTACCTGATAGTTCACAATGGGAAGTAGGGCTATTATGGAAACATGATGATGTGGAATTGCCTAATAATTATAATCAGGCCCGACAACGGTTATACGGAATAGAAAGGCGCGTGCGAAAAGACGCCGTCTTCGCTGAGGCGTATAATAAGCAAATAGATAGACTGCTAGAAGAGGGCTATGCGAGAGAGGTGGAGGGGAGTTTGGATAGCTCACCTATATGGTATCTGCCACATTTTGGCGTGGTAAATCTCAACAAGCCAGGAAAGCTCCGTTTAGTCTTCGATGCGGCCGCCACGTCTCACGGAACATGCTTAAATGATAACCTTTTGACCGGTCCTGACCTGCTGAATTCATTGCTTGGTATATTGATGAAATTTCGTATAGGTCCCATAGCCTTTTCAGGAGACATCGCGGACATGTTTATGAGAATTAGGATAAGGACTGAGGATCAAAGCGCGCAGTTATTTTTATGGAGAGACGCGGATCAGTCCATTGAACCAAAGGTATTCGCGATGAATTCCATGATCTTTGGGGCGACCTCATCACCTACCACGGCGATATATATACTCAACAAAAACGCCAGTGAGTTTGGTGATCGATACCCAGAAGCAGTGGAAGCCATAAAGGCCAAACATTACATGGACGATTATTTAGATAGTGTCTGTACCGAGGACCAAGCGAATAAACTGATAGAAGAGGTGACCCTGATACATGCCTCCGGTGGATTTGTAATACGGGGGTGGGTCACCAACTCATCAGAACTAAGGCATAGATTAAAATTAGACATGCCGGAAAGGGTAGCCCTCGAAAAAGGTGCAGGTACAGTCGAGAGAACTTTGGGGCTAATATGGGCACCGAAAGATGACGATTTAGGATTCGATCTATCCTTCAAACGACTACCAGAAACCATTATAAACGGTAGTGTGGTGCCCACGAAACGACAGTTTTTGAGCATGATTATGTCCATATATGACCCACTGGGTTTTTTGTATCCCTGCGTTATCCAGTCAAGAATACTAATGCAGAAAATCTGGAAATCAGGGATCCAGTGGGACGAACCCCTACAGGATAGGGATGCGAAAGTATGGTTCACTTGGCTTAATAATCTAAGTAAATTAAAAGAAGTCAAAATACCAAGGTGGTACGGGCTAAGCCTCGACAATTTAGAACTACATGTGTTCGGGGATGCTAGCGAATTAGCCTACGCCGCAGACGCTTATCTAGTAGGTCATGACGCCGGAGGAAATAGGAAGGCTGTCATGGTAATAGGGAAAGCGCGTGTAGCACCTCAAAAGGTGATATCTATCCCTAGGCTCGAGCTACAAGCGGCCTTGTTAGCCTGCCGACTAGCAGACACGGCCGAGAAAGAGCTAGGGCTATCTATAAAACGTAAATTTTACTGGACAGACAGTAAAACGGTTCTTAGATGGATAAACTCTGACGCCCATGAGTTTCAGAGATTCGTATCACATAGACTAGCCGAGATTGATAAATTATCGGACCGAGGCAATTGGCGCTGGGTGCCATCGGAGGATAACCCTGCTGACAAAGCGACCAGATTGTCTTGGCCCGATAACCATGCGGTGTGGCTTTCTGGCCCCCCTTTTCTATGTGATCCACAGGAGCGGTGGCCGGTGTGTCATGAGGCTGAAGCGGCGGAAGCGGACCTCGAGCGCATTCAGCGGGTCCACGCTACATCAGCGCCGATGGCGCCACTCCTTCTCTACGAGCGCTATTCTTCGTGGACGCGCATACAGCGCGTTATGTCACGCGTGCTAATATTCATCGGCCGATGTCGTAAGCATCGGTCAACAGCAGAGCTACAGCGTCCCGACCTGGAAGAAGCTCACAACTGCCTTATGCGGTTGTGCCAAGAAGACAGCTTCCGGGATGAGCGGGCCGCCATACTAGAAGGCCTGCCCGTCCCCAACAACAGCAGCATCAAGGCCCTAGACCCGATGATAACCGAGGACGGCTTGCTTCGGGTGAGGGGACGCCTGAGTGCCTGCGAGGTGCTCACCTTCGGGGAAAGGCACCCGATAATATTAGAGGGACGCCACCCTCTAACGCGAAAGTTGATCGCATTTTACCATGGGATAGCTTTACACGCCAACCATGAGACCGTCGTCAACAACCTTCGTGAAAAGTACTGGATCACAAGGGTAAGAACCTCAGTAAAAGCGGTGGTTGCCCAGTGTCAATTATGTCGTGTTTCCAGAGCTAAACCAGCCCCGCCCAAGATGGGCGATCTTCCGCTGGCGAGAGTCGAGACCTCGCGACGAGCCTTCGTCCGAGTGGGCGTCGACTACTTCGGCCCGATGGAGGTAGCAATTGGGCGGCGCCGCGAAAAGCGGTGGGGTGCATTGTTAAATGCGGTTGAACCCTTTTACAGGGGGTGGAATGTAACGGAAAGCACCATAATTCGAGCTTAAAATGAATTATATATGTCGTCAAATCATTGAAATGTATCGATTGTTCCGTGGAGACGAATATTCTAATATAAATTGCTTAAATAGCATTATATACTGATGAAAATGATCGATATCTCAGAACTGTAAAGAGATAGCGTAATTTGAACACTGCCATTAGCTTAGTTGGAGCATTTACCCCCTAATTACCTTTTTTATATAACAGTATATACCCCCGGGGTACCGATTAAAGTAAAATCCATTGTGTCGGAAAGTAAACAGTGTTATGTACCATTTTCATACTGCGTAGAACCACGTCTCCCGTACCCCTCCTACGTCTAAGGAGAGCTAACTGCGCAATACCCCGCAGACACCCGTTCCCCTTCAACACCCCCTCATCAGGTAGGAATGTTTGTAACTGGTGAGTTTCATTGAATATACGACCAAGAGTCACCCGCAACTTGTGATCATGGGTAAAACCTATAAAGGGAACCCGAGCAAGTTGATTTTTGTAGTACATCAGTAATACATCAAGTAAATCTCTCAATAGCAATAATCTCTCCGTACGATTCAGTTGCTCTCCACATATATTCGAGAATTAGTCGCTCCGCGCTTAGATAGTTTTAATAAAGTCAGTTTAAGTTAGCCAATAATTTCAGTTTAAGGTAGTTTCTAGATATTCTATTAGTTCGTAAGTGCTGATTTATATATTGTGACTCTATTTTTGTTGACTGTAATTATCGTGTGTTATTTTATTGATTATACAAGTGTTAATCTGACAGTGTGTTTTTTCACTGGTTACGAGTAAGTGCGTTGGTAACCTTTCGACACCCCCGCCTACAACACCTGACTCCCTGAATATCTTACAGGGGTTTTGAAAACTATAAAAATTAAAATTGACGATACTTTCAGTTCCGAAAATCCCCAAGTCCTATAAATCCCTAAGTCCGTAAGTTTTTACCGAAAAAGGACTAAATTAAAATCAAAATTAATATTTCAAAATCTTGCAACATTATGATGCAGGTTTAAACTTGTTGATCGTTATTTTTCTCTCTGAGGTGTTAAGTGAAATCTTTTGAATTATTACCCTCTTTCCGTGCTGCAAAGTTATTGGTGTTACGAGTAATAGTAAACATTATCATTATTATGGATCCTGAGGACAAATTATCAAGGTAAGTTCGTAATATGCGCGAAAAACGTATGGGTTTGGCTTTCTATTGCAAATTTCTTTAAATAAGTGTTAATATTTCAGACTTATACAAGAGTCTGAATTGTTTAACGAGGTTTCTTCTGATGAGGAATGGACTCCAGAAAATTTTAGAATTAATGATGCGGACAAGAAATTAAAATTGTCAGGAGCATGTTCAGCCACAAATATAGATATATATACAGATCCTTCGCCTTCGTGTTCTTATAGTACGCCACACATGGAAGAAGATCAAATTGGAGCATCGGATGTCGAACTTAATTCCCTATCTCAGTCTAGACCTTCTGAAAGCCTTGTTGAACCGTTGCAAATTATTGAAGAGGACCTAGTTACTGACTCTAATATCTCCGTTAAAAATATAACTGATAGAAAAAAAATAAGATTGAACTGCGAAACTGGAAATTTTGAAACAGATTCAGAAGAATCAGAGGTAGAAGAAAAAGAAAATATCAAAAAAGGAAAGAAAAGAGTTGCAAAGCCAGAAAAGGGGGGAAAAAATATATCAAGAAAAAAAAAATTACAGGACCAAAAAATTTGTTAACTTTGAAAATCACTCGCAACAAAATATATATTTACAGGGCTGTCTTGAAGAAATAGTACCAACTAGATTCCGACCTCGTACTGAAGTCAAAAGCGAAGCTAGAAATCGGCGAGTATTTAAGTACTATGTAACTTTCAAGGGTAAGAAGATCGAATTATGTCAGCAGGCCTTTTTAGCTGTACATGGAATAAAGAGAGACCGATTAAAATGCAAAGTACAGCATTTTGAAAAAGACATTACTGATGGTCGAGGACGTGGCCCAAGCAAGATAATATACACTGAGGCAGTAATTAAAAGAATTCATTCATTTATAGAAAATATCCCCGCAAGAGCGTCGCACTACTCTCGATCTTCTAGCAAACATAGGGTCTGGTTGATTCTCATCTTAATATTGCTACACTTCACCGCGATTTTCTAAAACAGAATACCGATTTAGATGTAGTCACTTATGAAAAATTTCGAGAAATTTTTAATACAGATTTTAATATTTCGTTCGCAGTTCCTCGTAAAGATATATGTAGCACTTGTGAAAAATTTCAAGTAGATATTCAATCTGCAGAAATTATGAAAGACAAGGATAAAGTTGCAAGTTTAAAATCTGCACGTGAGTTGCACTTGCGCAAAGCCGAAGTATTTTTAAAAAAGGATATAAAAGGAAGACAAAAATATGAACAAAAATAAATTATCTATTTGCTTTGATTTTCAAAAGAATCTGCCATTGCCGGTCACTAATGTAACTGATGAATATTATCTCAGGCAATTATGGCTTCATAATTTTGGTATACATAACTTAAAAGAAAACTCAGCAACTATGTATTTGTTTACGGAAAATTATGCCCATAAAGGGCCAAACGAAGTAATAACTGCTTTGGATGATTATTTTTTACACCATAAAATCCCAGATCAGACCCATTTAGAAATATTTTCAGTCAAAATAAAAACAGATTTATTTTTACGTATTTCGATCAGTTGTGTGCGAAAGGCTTGTTTGAAACAATTTCTGTAAATTATCCAATTCCTGGGCATTCAATGATGCCCATTGATAGAGATTTTGCTCTCATAGAAAGACAAAAATTAAAACATGAAAAAATATGAACCTGAAAGTTACGTCAATTTTGTAGTAAACAGTAGAAATGCCAAGAAATTTGAAGTTGTATTTTTAGAAAAGAACCTGATAGAACGAGGGCAAATAGATAGAAGAGGAGGAGAGCGAGAAGAACAACGAGGTAACGAAAGAGTATTAAAAGTTAAAGATTATAAAACTTACTATAATGATAATATTAAACAAACAATACCGGGAATTTCAGGTTGTCGTCGAGTTTTATTTAAAAGACATGCAAAGCCAGCCTTTTCTGATTCAATGACTGGCGATAACTTTAAAGATTTTTTTTTATATAGAGTAGGTATATCTAGGTATCTTCGAGATGTTCCTGCTGATTGTTATCAAGATGCTATTAAAATTAAAGAAGCTAAAATTAATGACATTAAAAAACTTATTCGATTTGTACCACAAGAAAAAAGAAAATTCTATGAAACTTTGATAATGGAACAGGCTAAATTAAATGAAAGTCAAATCGTTGAGGAATTGGATGACGAAATAGAGTAACTAGCCTAGTTATTTTTAAAGATTGAATTTTTTTGAGTTATTTTTAAAGAAGAATACTGTTAAAGAAGCTAATTTTGTTTTGTTAAATTCCTTAGTCCTTAAAAAGAGGGAAAGATAACCCTAAGTCCTGTTGATTTATGATAAGTCCAAAACTATTTTATTTAAAGTTATTATAAATGCTTTTTATGTTTTGTTTTATATATTAAAATAAAGAGTATATTGTGTACTATAACTGAATGGTATTTTAATTTCAACATGTCCTGTGGTTTGTTTTCAAAAAAATAAATATGTTTATTTTTTTTTATTACCAAAAATTGAAAAAGTGGACTTAGCCATTTCTCGATTTGGAGCACCCATTTATTCTTTTTTTTTTTTAAAGATAAGCTGCCACATTCCTCTAGATCGTATTTTGTTGCTTCGTGTCTCAATATGAAACTTTATAAAAGGTATTAGAAAATTCTAGACACACCGAGGTTCCTGATTGAGCCGTTTTTCATAATTCCTTCTCAGTCACGAGATAATATTTTATTTAAGAGTAGCGCTAATGGTCCGGTGAAGACAAATAATTCACGGTGTTCTTTAGTCAACACTTGCACTGCAGTTTAAGTTCACTTACACTGGCACTGCACTAAACTAACTCAGAAGGTTTTACCCTTTTTAGTCTTCCCACTAAATCAGTGTCAAGGAGTTGGATCGCCTCGACATTCACGTGATGATGATGTCTGGGTTCGGGAGCTTCTTTATATTTTTTTATTACTATATTTACGATATAAGCGAAGGATTCTAAAATTGAATCACGAGCGTAGCGAGTGGTTCTAGGTTAGAACCCTGAGGAGGTCCCGGTGGAGGTCGCTGTTTCTAATGTACCAGGGTGCGTTGACTATATCCCTGAGTACTTTTTTGGCATCCAATGGCATGCGTGCTACCAATAGCACGTATAGCACTATACGTAGGCTGTCATGAAAGAAACCATTACCAGCATTGTATAACAGAAACTATAATCCGTCTTATTTTTTCAGGTTCGAAGAGTCGGCCTTGGTGTTACTGACGGTCCACCACCCACTTTTGACCTGACCGATCCTTACTGCAACAATGTCTCATACGACTACGTGCCTATGCATGACCCGCACCTGGCCCATTACTTTGCACAGAAGCCAGCCAGAACCAGAATGAAACAGCTGGGATACTGCACGAAGGATGGAAGAGCTGTATGTTCGCTGAAGGAGTTCAATCAATACAGAAAGTATTTGTATAATCAATTCATGGACAAAATTCACATGAAGATGAAGAAATTGGTATGTTATGCGATTTTTATTGATAACTCGCTGGTTGTCCTGTCCAAATTTCAATCAGTCATTCATTTCAGCCGAAAGACGTTCACTGCTAGACATAGGCCTCCCCCAAGCACCGCCACTTCGACCAGTTCTGTGCATCTCGCACCCAGCGGATTCCTGCGGCTTTCAAGGTCATCAGTCCACCTTGTGGAAGGCCTTCCAACGCTATGTCTTCCGATACGCGGTCACCACTCCAGAACATTTTGGCCCCAACGGCCATCTGTTCTGCGCGCAATGTGCCCTGCCCATTGCCACTTAAGTTGGCAATTCTTCGAGCTATGACGGTTACCTTGGTTCTTCTGCAGATCTCTTCATTTCTAATTCGATCACATAGGGAAACTCCAAGCATAGCCCTCTCCATTACCCTTTGGGTGACTTTTACCCTTCTAATAAGACCCATTGTGAGCGACCACGTTTCAGTGCCATAGGTCATCACTGGCAACACGCACTGGTCATAGACTTTCGTCTTGAGACACTGCGGTATGTGGGACGAGAAGATATTGCGTAGCTTCCCGAACGCTTCCTAGCCGAGTCGGATTCGACGCTCGAAGTTGGACCTACCTAACTGGACAGTTTCAATTTCAATCATTCATATATAATTCATATGTGAATTATGTATGAAAGAAAAATGAAAAATGGGAAAATTCATTGCTATGAATATAGGACTTCAAAATATCAAACAAAATGTGGCTGCACTATATACCACTGCTTACTCCTTTGGTGGAATACAGGCCTGATGTTATGTTACTCATCGAATTAAACTGATTACAAACAGGATGAACGTGCGAAAGACGACTTAACCCTAAAGCGAGTGGAGACGGATGTAGCAAGAAGATTCCAGGTGTTCACGAGGGCAGAGAAAGCCCGAGCGCATCTCGAGAAAGTGGCACAAGAGCACAAAGATGAATGGGCGTCGAAGAAGCGAGCGTATGTATTGACGTTCTACTATTTTAATTTAATATAAGGCTTCACGTTTTGTAAAGGAGACGGGGATTTCTGGGCCTGATTATAATAAGTTGAGGTATGGTTATATTAAAAAAAGGGTTATATTTTTCTATTTCAAAATGTGAAAAATCAACCCAATTTACAATCTGGAAAATAAGAAATCCAAAATTAAGAAAATGCAATATAAATTTATCATAACCCAATTATCTCCGATACTACTAAGTGTAAAATGTTGAAAAAAAAATAGTCCTTTACTTATAGATTACAGGAAAACCTATGGTATTTAAATAACATGGCAAAACGCTCAATATTGTGCGAACAAACTTAGATTGTAGTTGGAATGTATGGGACAACTTGTTTCCCAACTACAAGTTAAGTTTATTCTTAGGATAAATTCATCCCAACTACGGAACCATTCATTATGTGTGGATGACACGCACTTGGCCGGTTTTTTAGCAAAATTGTGACTCAAATTACTCTTTACCTTTTTCTAAACTTATCTATCCATCCATCAAATGTTTCCCCATTACTCCCAGCGAGTTTATTGTAACATTATTTCCGACTGTCTACCTTAACTAACCTTGCATACCTAATGTACTAACACAATACCAATCCATGTCAACCCTTTACAAAATTCCGCGTAGATACTAAAACGTTTTCCCGAATACTTCGGACAATACTGACAGCAGCTATTCCGTGAATAAGCCGGTTGTCGTTGGAGTGCCCTTTTCAATATTATGTACACAAAATATGTTGTTTGTCAATCACTTTTTGAATGTGCGTTGTTTGTCATGATGATTTGGAAATGGATAGGTATGAATACCTAATATGTCCTCATTTTTCAGTAGGTAGGTCGTGTGTTTTTTGTTGAGTGATTTCAGCGACCCTCCTTAGGAAAACCCTCATATTGGATCGTCTTGAAATAATGGCTTAGCTTTTTTGTCCTGCCCGTCTTTATGTATAGTGTCAAGTTTTTATGAAAAAAGATCCATTATTGCGTAAACGGAAAGCTTTGCGGAACGTTTAAATACCAAAATCGCATTTATCTAAAAGCTTATAGAGATGTGTAAATGAGGCTTTCAGTTTACCAACACAGCCAATAAAAAATACTATACTACTAGATCACTATACTACTATGGGACTAGAACGAAAAATCTGTGCTGCGTCGTTGATTAATAACGCGCCCAGCACAGACATATTATCTCAGTATTATCTCAATATTATCATCCATTGCCGGACACTTATGACAGTTACTCTCCCCTGCCAGACACCAAACTTTAATAAATTATAATTATACTTTCGTTATATTACAAAAGCTAAATTTTATATATGTTACTTGGGAACCTATAAAAAAATGCTACCTCAATAGCCGGACAGTATAATGGTTTTTACATCTTGCCAGACACATTGAACGTCCGCTGTAGGTGCGAGCGTGAGTGCTTAGTCGATTGCGATCTTTTAAGAAATCCAATAAAAAATATATTTTATTATGTTCATAGCCATCCATACTAATATTATAAATGTGAAAGTAACTCTGTCCGTCTGTATGTTACGTTTTCACGCCTAAACGGCTCAACCGATCGTCATGAAATTTGGCAGAGATTAGAGATACATATAGCCTGGGATATGGATAAGGACATAGGCTTCTTATTTACGCGATAACCGACATCCACGCGGGCAAAAGCTAGTGTTATATAAAGTAAAAAATGAAATGAAATCGTTTATTCTGTAAATAGGATATCGGAATCACTTTTACACGTCATATAAAAAATATAAAAACAAGCTTGGGGAAGCCGACATTTCCTATCTGACTACCCCTGAGAAGAAATGGCGAAACAAACTCAGGGGTCAAAGTCTCTTTTAAAGTCCAGACATAATCTTGGTCAGATCATGTGAGAACCATGTAGATCCGTGTCTGAAATAGTCTTTTGAGGAAAGAACCAGACAATTTTGAGTGGACCTGTTCAGTCAGTGAAAGCATTTGTCGGTAAACGTGTAGCTCAACTCAGGATTTAAGGAGCTCAACGACTCGACGAACAATACCAAAGAAGGAATATTTGGGTAGGCCGCATAAAGTACTCAAAATACCAGACCATCATGAAAACTACGTGAGAAAGAGGAAAAGAAAAAGAGATAATCTTAAAGAAAACAAATGACCCCACATAGTGCTCACATTCACAATAATTATAGTAATATATTTAATACTTTTCAAAGTAAATATTCATGTCATTTTGTATATAATATTTAATAACGTCAATAACTATGTATATAAAACGTTGTATAATTACTTAAATGTCAAGTTTTACGGTTTAATCACAAGGCTTAAGCAGAGTGAGCAGCTCAATCCCAAGCTTTTTTGTCTTCTAAATAATCAGAAATTTTATAGTACCCTTTTTTGCAAAGTTTGGTTTTAATACAGCTTTTAAATCGTTTAATGGGTAAGTTTCGAATTTCCATGAATGAGTTGCCTACTTTGTGGAGACGAGTGCGATGTACAGCAAGATTGTGTTTATTTCTGGTATTTAGACTATGAATATCGGACATTTTCTTAAAATTTGATATATTTTTGTGTACATACAATAGATTTTCAAATATATATTGAGAGGCTATACAGTCAGAATGTCTATTTCTTTAATTTTTCCCGAAGGGAATCTCTTGCACCAAGGTTATAAATGGCTCGAACAGCCCTTTTCTGTAAAACAAAGATTGCATTAATATCCGCACAGGTTCCCCAGAGAAGAATCCCATATGACATAAGACTATGAAAATAACTAAAATAAACAATTCTGGCAGTATCTACATCATGTATCTGTCGAATTTTTTTAACAGCATAGGCGGCCGAACTTAGCCTTCCTGACAATTTTTCTATGTGTGGGCCCCATTGTAATTTACCGTCAATCGTTATTCCAAGAAAAACCGTCGACTCAACAGGGTCCAAATCTATTCCATTAAGTTGAACATTAGTAGTTAGCTGCCTGACATTTGGCGTTGAAAATTTAATGAATTTAGTCTTTTTTTCATTCAGGAGAAGATTATTTACATTAAACCAATGAACAACTTTAGAGAGTGCATCGTTAACTTGTTCAATGTTATTTTAATATTATGAAATTAAAAAAAAAAGTATTATTACATGTAAAAAATAAAAAAATTCATCGTTTTTTATAAATTTCAACGACCTAGTGGAAAGTAATCCGATAAAACTTGTTTTTGGTTTGTGAATTATTTGTGCACATTTTGAAAACACAGCTATTGTTGCTGCTTATTTAGACGATTACGGTAACTTTACTTAACGTGCTACACATGTGCTATACAAATGCCAGTTCGATTGTAACTAAGGTCAGTTGTGCCAGTCGGCGTAGGTTATGCGGTCCACGTTACGTACCCAATCTAATTTTTTTATACATCAAAGCACAACCCCGATATTTTTCTTCTATAATTGAGGCCGTGAGAGCCAGAATGGCCTAAAAAAACAGCTCTAAACTTCCCTCGGAAGCAGTTTTTCAAAATAAAATCTATATTGATAAATGACAGCCTGGCCACTAAAAACTGTTCGAAACTTACCTCTGTTCGAAGTAGTTTTAAAAGAAGAAAAAACAGAATTGAAAAATGACAGTTAGGCTACTCTGGCTCTCATGGCCTCGATTTATTCCAGCTAGGTACCTAACTCCAGTCTAGGCTGAAGGGGTAATGTTTTGTAAAAGTTAAAAAGTTGCTCAACTATTGTTGTGAACTTGTACATATTTTGCCTGAGTTGTTGGATGTTGAAAGTTAGGAACAAAGCCTACACGTGGCTGGAATATTTTAAATGGTAGGTAGGTACCCTTGTTTCAGAATGGTATGTATGTTACCCCTGTTAGTAGATGTTTAGCGATTGCGGAATGTTAGTTTTTAGATTGTTGCCCTACGGATGCAAAAAGCGCCATATCGATATACAAGGTCATTGGTAAAAAACTAACAACCTCTTAGAACTATATTACTCACATCATAAACAACAACTTTTGTTCTATGACTTTTAATAATTCACCAAATTTTAGTTTATATCAGATTTTCATACAAAAATAAAAATATTTAAATTTAATGCTTACGAACTCTACGCCAGATTATCATTAAAAGTAACTGAGAAAGAGAAAAACACCAAAAACAATGACCCACATAATCCTCACATTCACAATAATTATAATAATAATATTATACTTTATAAATTACAATAAAGTAAATGTTCATGTCATTGAGTCTATAAAAATCACCAATTTTTTTTGCAAAAACAACATTCAGTCGAAAACAAACTCAATCCCATTACACACACTTGCATAAAATGTTGGTAATTACATACCTCAAATTGGATGACTGCACAGATTATAATTATTAATCTTTTATCGGAGCTAAGACTCGGTTCTCATGCATTTATAATCGCCTGCAAATATGATTATGTAAATCTTCTCATGCCTTGGTGTAATCATGTTACTTGTTACTTATTACGGGTTTTTAAAATTGAATGTGTCTCACTTTCTGGATGACTCTCCCTTAAAATGTAAGCATAACCAAGGTCTATAAAATAGATGGATAGAATACTCTTTATTATGTACACCATAAAAATTACAGATATTAATGTAGAAATGTTGAAATGTGAGTTTAAATGTTTGTAAACGCGCCCACGATACAGGAGAAATTCCTAGTGTGGGGCAACGTTTAAAAAAAATAAAAAATAATATATATATATATAGGGTATCACAATGGGCGGTCTTATCGCTAGAAGCGATCTTTTGCAGACAACCTTTAGATGGATTTAAAGTAGAAGGAGACAATACTGCAGGTAGTCAATGGTGTAACATGTACATAAACAATAAATAAATACATAGGTACATACATAAAGCATATAGATACTAAGAAAAAAAAACAAAGAAACTTCAAAGAAGGAAGAGTCAAAGAGACTTGTTATAAAAAAAAATCTTATACTCGTAAAGGTTCGGAGAAAACGCGGTCACATGGCCGTTGGCGTTCATTACATACTACGTTAGCATCAGCTGTTTATATGTATGTCGATACGGCCCTATGGCTCTGATTTTGTGACTGTTTTTTTTTAATTCCATGGTTGGACTTAAAATATAGTGATTCTACATTTAAAATAAAATGTATTTTAACCAATTTGTAAAGATAATTACGTCAATATCGTTGCTTTATGTAACAGATTTTTATCCACATCCGACGTATGTATACTTAATATTTCCGTGTAAAATTGGTCGTGTATTACTTTAACCAGTTTAACCGTTAATTTAGTGAATCCAGTATATTAGTTAAATGAACAATAATTATGATATGTGACACTCATTCCACATTTCATAATCCTAGCCCATAAGATAACAATTTTATTGTAGTTTTTAACTATAAACCGCTCTGCTCCTACATTGTTAATAGGGCGTGTCGATTGTCGTGTTTGGTAAAATAATAATAAAAAATTACGACAAAAAATCAAAACATGGCACAATGGTTGATATCTATACCAATATTATTAAAGAGGAATATATTTTTTGTTTCTTTGTTTGTTTCTTTATACCGAATAAGCTCTGAAACTACTGGACCGATTAAAAAAAATATAATCACAAATAGAAAGCTAAATTTATAATTGAAAAAAATGGAGATCCTTAAAAAAAATCAATAATGTAACCCAAAGTAGCAAAGTTTTGCCTATAAAATTAATTATTTGGTGTGCGCCGAAAAAGCTATTGATGATACATAAAAATTATGTACTACATGATTAAAGTATTAATTATTTATTACCTACTAACTATAATTACCATCACGCCGCAGATTAGGAGCCGAGCAAAAATAAAAAAGTCAGACAGAACGCTAATAGTGCTGGCAGTCGATGCGATATGACGGGGTGGGTCAGGGAAACGAGAAATTGCATATATTTTAAAGTAAAAAAAAATTTGGACTAAGTATCGGGAGAAAACAGAAATATGTTAGTATGGAATGTACGCCAAAGACCACGTGACCGCGTTTTCTCTTAAGGTCGACACCCTAAATTTTTTATGAAATACTGGCCATTCATAAAATTTGAATGGCATAAATATTTTGAAAAGTTCAATAGAATTTTTTTTTTGTTACTGACCAAGTCTTTTCGTTCTTTTTTTTTTCTTAGGGCTCGAGATTCATCTCTAAGAAATATAAACACAGAAGTGTATGTAGATAGAGTATTGTAAGATAGCGATTGAATTTGACGGTCGTTTGTAAACTGGTACTTATCAGGACACTACAAGAAATTTTTGTTCGGCTCCGGTTTTTCGTTAACAACTGGAGTCAGACAAAAAGTTTGCATACGTGAAAGAGATAGAGAAAATCAATTTCTGTCTCGTTGAGATGGTGGAGGATCTAATAAGTGTGTCCATGTCTCACTATTACTATTATTTATTGACTTGTCTCTATTGCTATACCTACTCTGTCTACGCATAAGAATCTATTGCAATCTATAACATTCCTCTGCCATCCTTTCGAACACATTTCTCCTTCATTCTAATGAGATGGTCGATTACTTAGGCCTGCAGGCACAAAGGTCGTCGTTACGTGAGCCGGGGATCCCACTGATTAATGTCGCCACTTATTTTCATTTAGTCCTTGTTTATACATCTACCTTTGTCCGGAAAACGTTTTTCTTTATTTTCAGCGGTATTTATGAGATTATGGTTGGCTGTGGAATTTATTTTCTTGGCTTTTTAAGTATTTTGGAGCGGTGCATGTCGTTATCTTTTAAGTTTTTGATAAATCTGAACAAAGTGTTGGGCAGTTCTCATAGTATTCACCTACGAGCTTCCAAGAATCTACTTCTCCAAATTCCTTCAAACCGTACCGGTTTTATGTCAAATTCTTACGCTATCTCTACTATAAAGCTCTGGAACGCGCTACCTTTTGGCATTAAAAAAGCTGAAAGCAAATTTACTTTTAAAAGAAAAGTTCGTAACCACTACATAAGTCAGACTAAATAACTCTCAAATAATAGTCTAGTCATAGTAATTATTATTAGGTGGTATTTGTTAAAACATATATTAGTTTATTTTATTTGCATAGGTATGTGTATTAGTATCAATAAAAGTATATAAATTCTCGTAATCAAGAAGTTAGTATATCCTCCCCGACCCTTGACTGTAAGTGAAGCGCCAGCACGCGTTTTAGCTGAGCAGCATGTAATCCAAACTCCCCACTATAATAATCAAAACACTGATTTTATTCAGCCACCGTCGGTCCCTTGCCACCCTCCCTCCGACTCAGCTGCCCTAAGCCGAGGTTCGTACCCCACAGGGGGTGCCCTTAGCGAGCAGCAGTCGTTTAGTTTATAGTTTTTACGCCCTGGCTGGAGGCATTAAGTTTCGTTAGGAGCTTAAGGCAGCCATAGGAAAGTCCGGTTAAAGAGTCGGAACCTAAGGCCTATGTTCACCAACATTTAAATCAACTGTTTAGTTATTTAATCAACATTTCATAGGAAATTTGACATAAACCAACTGTTTATATACCGGTTTGAATGTTGGTGAACACAGGCCTTAGTGGCTACACTCTGAGATGCCCTAGATAAAAAAAAAACTAAAAAAAAAGAAGAAATTAGTATTTTAGACATTATTTTTGTACCCTATAACTAAGTTTTTATATTTAACCCATAGGTTGACTGGTAGAGAATGCCTTGTGGCATTAAGTCCGCCTTTGTACCACTATTGTACATGAAGTTTAAATAAATAAATAACATTGGCTGGTCATACCTAGCTTGAATCTTTCGTCTTTATAACCACTTTTTATGATGACTGTTAAATCATATTTATTATTTATTTAATCACTCAAATAACAATGTTAACATTAATTAGTATCATCTAGTAGTATCACATGTTGTATATAAAGTATTGTAAAACAGTTCAAAAGAGTAACGGTGGAGTTTTGCCCATTCTTCTCCATGAGAAACTACCTGAGAAAGGGCAAACAGAATCAATTTTATTTCCGTGTAAATTTTGATGTTCAAAAGTGCCCTTTATGTGCCTATTTGAAATAAATGTTTTGACTTTGACTTAGACTGTAGGTACATGTGACTTATGCTAGTTAACAAAACAGCTGGGTAATTGTGCAACACACAGTAGCAATGAGTTTCATTTTGACAGTTCAACAACATCCATTGCGCTATTTACGTTGTTGAACAGACGAATTTTTCGAACATATGAAGCAATGGATTAGCAATATCCTTCAAAATCATTCACATTGTGATTCATACTGTGTTACGCAATTAGGGTAGACACGGCTACATATCAAGCTATATATTTCCAGTATAAGCTGACCATTCATTTTACGGATATCCTATACAATGCGAGATCAGCTTATACTGGAAATGTATAGCTTGATATGTAGCCGTGTGTCTAAATAGATGTTGCAACCAACACTCTTAATAAAGTATAATTAATAACTAAGTAAGTTAGTAATAAGGGCAGTGGTACATCCAAGCCCATACATACTTCAGTTTCACAAATGAATTGCAGGCAGAACCGTTTCACAGAAGATTTGTATAAAACAAATGTTTAAAAAAAAAAACTGAAGTTAACATAAACCATAATTACAGAATTCAGAAATTACAAGTTCAACTATAGTTTCTGTTTTGCGGACAGTGATAGTTTTTTTACGCAATGGGTTCATAACTTCATAAGTAGCTCTTCAATCAAAAGATTATGTATAAAATACATAAATTATCAGGATTAAAATGATTCAGATTAAAATGTCACACCACACAGAATAATCAAACTAAAATCTAGCTTCAGACATCTAGGAATCCATAAAAATCTCATTAATCTAATGATTAAACACTACGTTGAACATTGGATTAAGCAGAAAGAAATGTGCGCCATATTGTCAGCTGCATTTTCATTTGCTACAGCACTCTGCTAAAATGTAATTACACGGAGAACACAATATGCTGATATTGCATCGACGACGTAGCGAGGATACAGTGCGATCGGACACAAGGATTAATTAGCAAATGGAGGGTTCGGTTCTGCGAATATAGACGGTTGAATAAAATCTGAACAACGCGGTATGAATCGAAACCCACTGAAACTATGCAAAAAATGTTTGTGTTGAATATTATATTATATCATTAAATATTTATCTCAAAATACGTACTCAGGCGTGGAGTTTCAGACATTAGCCCGCTACTAAACAATATTGCAAACGCGAAAGCGGAGAAAACAACATTTAATGGATGATCATACTACTTTACAACATCCTTTACTGATTTGAGTTTCAAGTCTAATTAGATGTGACATAGTAGGTATATTAGGTACTAGCTTCTACCGAGACTTCATCCGCGTGTTTCTTATTCCCCCGACTTACCCCCTCGTTAGCAAGTCACCAGATTCTCAACTCACCAGATTCTCAATTAACCAGATTTGCAACTTACCAAATTCGTAAGTCACCAAATATACAATAAAACACAAACTTTCAAAAAACCCCACCACGTAAGCATCGCATCGCCCGCTCACGAAATTCCTTCGGTTTCGCTTAGTGTTCTTTCTGCACGGCTACCTAACTAACCTAACCTTCCTCAAGAATTGGGCTACCAAATGTAAAAAGAATGTTTTAAATCCGGCAGGTAGTTACAAAGATTAGCGCGATCAAAGAAAAAAAAAACCCTTCAGCTTTATTATTAGTAAGATGTGCACAGATATAAATATAGATAGATTTCACTCGAGTAAGGTCAAACACATTGTTACTTTAATTACTCTGTGGCTCGGACCAATACTATTGGGTGGTGTTCAATCAAAGCCCGATAAACTTCTAAATTGAGAGACTTCCTTCAGCACTTTGGTTTTATCGATTTAAGTACTTGAAACTTATCGTGCTTATTACTAGGAAGGAGAGTGTTATTTTTCCTATTATTTGACCTCGTAGTGGATTCTTGTTTCTTCCTAGTTTAATATTAAGCTTCGATTTAAAATCAGGGTTTTTGTATGATAACAAGATGGGTAAAATCATCACGAAGAGAAAAATTAAGGAATAAGGGCCTGTCCACATCACCACGTCACGACGTCGTTAACGTGAAACGGTGCGGTGTCAAAAATGAAAATAAAATTGAAATAAATACTTGAAACTAAAATAAATGAAAAATAAAATTTTAGAATAAATAACTAAAATGAAAATTAAATTGAAATATATAATTAAAAAATTATAAAATTTTTAATAAAAATAAAAAATTAAAGTTTTGCAACTACAATGTTAAGTTTGTCCGTGGAATAAATTTATCCCAACTACGGAACCCTTTGTGGCGGCATCTACAACGCCACATGCGAACTACGCATCAAAGACCTGACGTCACAAATCCTGCATCGCGCAATCAGAGTTTACCGCGTGACTAGCATATATACAACATCCCGATATCAACCGTCTGGCAGTTGCCCACCAGACACAACCCGTCTGGTCGGAGGATCCTCCCTTTTCTATGGAGGATGAGTGAACTTTACACCCTGTTCCTCATACCTCTTAACCTTCATTGTGCATGGTCCGACACGCCCTTGGCCGGTTTTATTACATTTTCTTATTAAAAATTGTAGAACTGAATAGCGTCTATCCATCTTATATGTGATATCCTTGAATAATCACGATGTAATAACCCGATGATAGTGTATACTGCGTTCGCGGTTTAGTTAGCAGACATAAACAAATATGTTTTTGGAAAAACAACTAAAAGAAGAAGTTCAAAATGAACTTTACGTAGTTCATTGTGAACTTCTTCTTTTTTTCATTTGATGATCTTTATGCTGTTTGGGACTACAATTTCAAAAATGTTTGACTTTTTTAGTAGTAGTACTTGTCAAAAGTCTTCGTGGCTTACTGATAACAGCCGCACGGGTCGATCGAAGGTTAAGCTACGCTTGCCGCGGTCGGTTCGTGGATGGGTGACCATCCATTACTTATCGAGACCCTTTCATGCCTCGGAAAGTACATTAAGGCGTTGGGCCCGACTGTCGTTCGTAGAGATTTGACAGTCGTTACCGGTAGTTAGACGCCCAAACGTCTTTTGTGCGTCAGTTACTGGGTAATCTTGGTAATCCCCTCGGTAATCCAAGGAGTATCTTGTTACCTGACTGAGTTGTGGAGGTCAGATAGGCAGTCGCTCGATGTTTAATCGAACTGCATCCGGTCAGACTGGAAGCCGACCCCAACAAGTTGGGAAAAGCTAGAAATGTGTAGGTACTAGTCAAAAGTCATTCTGAAATCAACCTCGTGGAACTAAAATCAACTGGAAACAAGTATTAGAACAGACTTTAGGAATAATAACACGTACCATTATGATGTGTTATATTAACTTATCTAATCGTAACAATACACTTAGCTGCGTATTCTGAGAATTGGTTTCATTCCCGAAGTACATTGTAACTCGTGAGTGTATTGCCGATAGTTATGTATTCTCTCGAATCACGAAACACGTTGCGAAAGGATTTGTTGAAGTGTAAAGTTTTCTATTTTCTTCTCCATTTGAGATTAATGTTAAAACTCTGTCTCGTTTATAATGTCATTGGATTTATACGCTAGATAAAGTTTGTGACTTAGCTCAGATTTGCTCATTGATCATTTTGCGACTGTGGCCCGGCTGTAAAGCTTCAGTCACACGAAATGATTTATAGATAGCTGCTGTTTTCTACTTCCGATTACTAGCAGCTATAAATCGCCGCTACCGAGTAAAGGCGCGGAACCACCGCGGCGCATGCTATGCACGACCACGCGGCGCATTTTAGCTGCGTGGATTCATTTATTTGACCACGTGGGTCCACGTTTGCACTGCAGTACACGTCATACCACCCACGACTGTAGCGTGGTCTTGGCCCTCCACGGCGCACGGAGAGGCTACGCACGTATTTTCTGCAGTCCACGGATAGGTTATGCATGAATTGACGTCACGTGGCTTGCTCGAATATGTTGCCTACGTAGCTCAACGCCATGCACGCTGTACACGTGGTACCAAGCGTGCATAGCTTCACTGCAGGAGCTGGGATGGGCGGAGAAGCGTCGATACAGCTACACATAGTCGTGGGTTAATTTTCGTGTGTAGTGTGTACCGCAATGGAAACGTAGACCCACATGGTCAAACAAATGAATCCTCGCAGCTAAAATGCGCTGCGTGCATGGCGTTGCCAGCGTTGAGCTATGTAAGCGCCTATTTGAACAAGCCACGCATGTATCAATGACGTCAATTGATGCTTAGCGTGTCCGTTGGTTGTAGTGGACACAACCACATACATTTCCTTGCAAAGCGAAGCTTAACACACATGCGTAGCCTCTTTGTGCGCCGCGGTGGATCTGCACCATAACCGCTGTCGACTACATGCAGTTTTTAGCAGCTAAAAACCTCATTCAATTGGTGCCGTGTAGTCGAAATGTCGTCTGTCGTATCTCGTAAGTCGTCGCGCCGTAAGACAAATGATTCAAAGGATGGCTACTCGCGCTAAACTATTTATTGCTCAGCAATTTTTCGCAAGCGATAAAATTGAACCTGCTCAATTTTATAGCGGCTATTTTGCGGTCAGCTATTTTTAGCTCGTGCACGCTCACACGTAGCTAATTTTCGCTGACGGAAAATATTAATCTCTACGTGTGACTGGATCTTTAGAGGAGAATTCTTTGATTCTATCGCCGTGTTGTCTATTCGCTTTTGTTTTATAACAAGACAACGCCACTTTCGTGATATGGTTTTAATCACCTTACTCGTCCAGGACAATCAAGATGGCAGTATATTGAAAAAAACTGGATAATGCTGCTCGCAATCGCCGATCGTTTCTAATGATTGCATTGATAGTCTAGCGGTTGCAAGTCGCAAGCGGGATCTCCAGGTTGAGCAATGTGATATACGGTTTTCCATACGAAGTTCTTTCGAACACAGGTTCCATCTAGTATATGGGTTTTTGATCAAATCTCTGTGCACTTGTAAGTCCTACGTTGTAAATGCTGCGCTCACCTACTTTGTGTAAATTATTTATTACTAGCTCTCGCCTGCGGCTCCCCCGTGTGGATGTTGGTTATTGCGCCTATGTACATATATAAAAAGTAGCCCATGTCCTTCTCCATGTCCCAGATTATATCTCTGCCAAATTTCATGACGATCAGTTCAGTGGTTTAGGCGTGGAAACGTAACAGACAGACAAACAGACAGATTTACTTTCACATCTATAATATTACTAGCGTTTTCGCGCGGCTCCGCCCGCGTGGATGTCGATTTTCGCGTAAAAAGTAGCCTATGTCCTTCTCCATATTCCACTCTGCCAAATTTCATGACGATCGGTTTAGCGGTTTAGGCGTGAAAACGTAACAGACAGACGGACAGACAAAAGTTACTTTAACATCTATAAAATTTGTATGGATTTATTATTAATAGCAGCCCAGAGTCTGAACTTAGCCCAGTTAGACAGCAATAGACTCGCTACATAATGGGTTGGGGAAAAAGTTTCTTCGCATTTTTTAAGAAAATTCAAAACATTTTTAATATAGTTTATTTACATTTAACTATAGTATGTAGGTACCATTTTGTTCGATAACTTTTTGCCATCTTGTAGGTAGGGACATGATCCCATTGCTATAGAAATTTTGGGACTTCTGATCAAAATACCGCGACAAGTGGTTTTGGCAGTCCTCTCGTGATGTTAACCTGACACTGCCTAAAGAATTCTGAAGAGACCGAAACAAGTGGAAATCTGAAGGTGCAAGGTCAGGACTATACGGCGGATGCATTAACGCCTCCCAGCCAAACTCTCTTAATTTTTGCTGAGTGGCTAAAGATGTGTGAGGTCTAGTGTTATCATGATGAAAAACCACACCCCTTCTGTTGATTAATTCCGGCCGCTTTCTCTCAACTTCTTGCTTTAATCTCATAAGTTGTTCGCAGTAGAGTTCAGAATCGATGGTTCTGCCTGGTGGTAACAGCTCATAATGAATAATGCCCTTCCAATCCCACCGCTCACACAGCATCACCTTGTTGCGAGTTAACCCGGGTTTCGCCACAGTCTGTAAAGCCTGACCGGCCTTTGACCACGACCTTTTCCGCACGTTCTTGTCGTGTCTGTCGATCCACTTTTCATCACCAGTTATCAGCTTCTTCAAAAATGGTTCGGTTTCATTACGTCGTAATAAAGAATCACAAATGAGTACACGGTTCATTAGGTTTCTTTCAGTGAGCTCGTGAGGTACCCAAATATCGAGCTTTTTTGTGTACCCAGTTTTTTTCAAATGTGCCAAAACTATTTTGTGGTCAATTCCCAGTTCTTTAGCTACGTCGTAACTACTGATCTTGCTCCACTTTTTCAAAAATGGCATTCATTTAATCCGTAATAGGGCGACCAGAGCGACGTGCATCTTTGACATCAAAATTTCCGGATTGAAAACGCTTAAACCAATTTTGTGCTACTCTCACAGACACTGCACTAGGTCCATAAACACCGCAAATTTTTTTCGCGGCTTGCGTTGCATTTTTCCTTTTTTGTAGTAAAATTTTAAAATGTATCGAAATTCTTCATTAGATTCACTCATCTTGACAGTACGAAAAACAAATGAAAATCACACATTTTCCTAATTTGAATTTGGAATTATGTTCTTTAAAATTTAAACTTTCAGTGATACCAAAACCAGCCAGATACAAATAGTATAGCCAAAGAGATTTTATTACAAGTTCATACATATATAATGCGAAAAGACTTTTTCCCCAACCTAATATTACAGCGGACTGAACCGTAACTGGTGAAATGTGTGTGATACACTATACCTACACCTCTGCCTAACCCTTCGGGGAATACGAGCGTGATGTTATCTTATAAAAAATAAAAATAATATATGTTTTATTGACATTAAAAAAAAGTTGTTATACCTGTGTTACAGGAGTCATTGTATGCACCCCTTTTTTGAACTTTAACAATTTATGCAATAAAATTAAAAATTAAATAACTTAAAATGTAGTAATCCAATTTAGTGCATGCATGCTCTTAAGTGGTTTGTGTGCGTGTGTGTTTGTAGTGTATATGTATGTATGGGTGTGTGTGTGTGTGTGAGTAAGTGAGACTGTTTGTACTTTGTGTCTGGACTTTGGGTATATGTGAGAATTTGTGTGCCTCCTTTACTATTTATGTATTGCTACTGTTTTGACAAAATAAATTACCTTTTCCAATCACTCTCGGGAACCATTGTAACTACATAAAACACTTTCGGGTCAATGAATCCAGACACCTAAAATTAATCACCACTTCAATCTTATCTCCTTCGTCTGGTCGTTTTATAGTACGCTCACAAAGTTCTCATTCTAGGTAACTATCGCCAGACTAATTAGACGCACCTGCTAGATGTAGATAAGACAAGGTAACCTTAATTACCTAAGATTTATAAGAGCGAACACCCTTTGTTACTTTGAAGGTATAGATAAATAGATAGATAGAATACTCTTTATTATGTACACTATAAAAATTACAGATATAAATATAGAAATACAAGGGCTAATACAATCGGCGGTTTTATCGCTAAAAGCAATCTTAAGACAACCTTTGGATGGATTAAGGGAAAAAGAGAATATTACTTGATAAGAATAAACACTAAAATAGTCGTACAGACATGATACAGAAGTCTGGGTTTCGTTCTTCGACGGGCATCGGGTTATACAAATATAAAAGAAGTTCCGGCATTGTATAATGCGCTATAAGAACTCAGCTTGAGTATAATGCTGTGATATGAGCTCCGCATGAGACTAAATGGTCTCATGTTGGAGCGCATATATTACAAAACAAATTCACCAGATTTTTGTACATGAAACTATACGGTGCAGTGTCTATCCCTTCTATCCGTTGATGTACCCAACCGTATTCGTTATCGGTATGGTCGGGTACAACTAACTCGAGACAAGGAGGGACTTAGCTACTCGTATAACCACATTGTATGTATTCGGGTCATTCTCAGGACACTCATTATTTGGTTGACTTCGGTGGCAATTTTATTTTTACATTTAGGCATAACTAACATGAAATATCAAATCTAGAGTACTACTAATATGTTTTAAATTAACTCTAGATTTGATATTTCATGTTAGTTATGCCTAAATGTAAAAATAAAATTGCCACCAAAGTCAACTAAATAATGAGTGTCCTGAGAATGACCCATTCAAGCTATTACGTGGTAAGACCTATAATTGTATTGTATGTGTTATGTTATTTAAGATAGTTTAATTAAGGACCACGCTACCGCATTAGGATTTTTTCCTGTAATGATAGCAGTGTTTGTGATAAATAAATAAATGCTATTTAGTTATTAGAATAACTTTTAGCTTCAGGGCAATAAAATACCTGCACGGTAAAATTATGAAATCGAAATTTCCTCACTATTTAAAATGTGTGGAAACCAGGGGCCCAAGTCTGCTATTTTTATAAATTCGTCACTCCAACATGATCCCATTGTCATTTTGCTAAAAGTTCGTAATCTGCTAAATTCATAATGGTCGATCATTGGTCGGACAATGGTCTCGTAATAGAATTGTATTACAATGGCATTTTGAACATTTATTTATGTCAGATTTCATTGATATATATTTTTACATATTATTTATTAATGTTATAAGCAATCTGAAGTAGTATGAAGTTGGAAGTTTAGTAGGAAGTTTCATTTGTCATTATGTACGAGATTACCAATTCTTTCAATGGAGTGTGAGTGGCTGACCATTGGAAAGTCATAATGACGCCATTATATTAATAGATTACCAAACTTGTCAAAATCAACAATTATGAAATCAATGATAGACCATTCTGACATTATTGTAATAGCAGACTTGAGGCCCTGGACTTGTATTCAACATTTTAAGTCTAAAAATTACAAATCCGCCTCGAGCTACCGTGGTGATCATTGCTCATGCCATCTCTGTATAAAAAGAGACCTTTGTACTTATTACATTTTTTGAGAAGGCTTCCTTATTAAAAAGTTGACAAGGGTCCCTGCATAAAACAAAGGACAATTTCTTCGTAAACATTCAAGTACTAATCGATAATCCATTTTGCTCAATAAAACGTGCTACTCTTGACTCTTTAACACAGAAACAATCTGGGTCCCTTACAAAATCTTAATCAGTATCGCTTAAGCGTCCGTTTTAAAGGCGTGTCGTTTCGAATTTACAATATCCATCACTAACTTTTTGTTGTGGTTTTTCTTTCGCATTTTTCTCTGTATGTACGCAGTTGTTGTTGTTGTGGTTTATTGTTACGGTCATCATCATCTGTTAAATGAGGTCTTCCATTTCGACAATGAATATTAAATATTTGAAGACGTTCATCATCTAGAATGTCACAATGCACAAGAACGAGCAACGGTTCCCAACCGCAACACAGTGACGCTGCAGTAGATAAAAGGACACAGCGGATCTCTGGGTAACGCAGCTAACGAATTAGCAAGAAGGGCATCCAGCACGTCAGTCTGTGGACCCGAGCCTGTCATACCCATCCCCTTCAACCAATTACGCAGGTGGCTACAGGATTTCACCCACACACAAGCGGAGAACTGATGGACCTCGACACCGGGCTGCAGGCAGTCCAGAGAGGCTATGCCATCCTTGGATGGTAGCTGACCAGGCACCTTGTACGCCTGGACAGGAACGGTCTGCGCCTGGTGACGGGAACCATCACGGGACACTACTCGCTAAACAAAGATTTTCACACAATAGGGATAACGGACAGCCCTCTGTGCAGGGCCTGCATGGAGGCGGATGAAACAGTTGCGCATGTGCTCTTCGAATGCACAGGCGTCACCCAGATCAGAAAGGAAACCCTCGAGGCACCCAGATCCTTTACCGATGTTCTGAACAGACCAGGAGACGTGATTAGCTTCTGGAAGGAGGTCGGTTGGTTAGAATAACCACCGACGGCCGCCATGGCCCACGTACAATGATCCATCTTAAGGACTAAGTGTGGAAACCAAACCCTCTAACATAGAACATAAACGTTCATCATTCGTTTCATTCATTCGTTCATTATCCAGTCACGGCTAAAGAAAATATAGGCACTTTTATACTTTTGACAGTTGCCCGGACCTGAAGTATGCCAACGGGCCAACGGGCTTGAGACGTTGACGTTCACTAAGTAGAGAACGTCATTTCAGAAAACCCTCAATGGGTGTGAATTTACCGATTGATTTTACTTAATTTACAAGTGTTCGTTCCTCGTTGCCCCTTTGCTCCTCTTGATCTTCAAAGGATATTATTATTATCTTCTAAATAACACCGTTTTGTTTCTATCTTTAGTATTTAGGTGAACTGAACCTATTCTATACACTGTGGCATTGTAGTCGTCTTACAAAGACAGCCCACTTCATGTATCCAATGACTACTAATCATTCATGTATTTTTTTTTTACATTTATTTGACGCATGACATAGTTTAAAACACCATGTAACGAGTGCAGTTCGAGCCTTGTGTTACAAGGGCGTCGCGGAATGGAGCGGCGACATCTTTATCAGAGTTCATTCACCCTAACGCAAAAATGTGTTTCTTACTATTGCAACTTAAACTTAATCTAAATCCATTCTGCGGCGCCCTTGTATCACAAGAATCGGACTACACTCGTAACAGGGTGTTTTAAACTATGTCATGCGTCATAATTAATAAAAATAATAAAAAAATTCAAATGTTCAAAAATATTTTTTTACATGAATGATGAGTAGTCATTGGATACATGAAGTGGGCTGTCTTTGTAAGACGACTAAAATGCCACGGTGTAGGTATACCCATCATTTATTCAATTATTCACAAGGAAACTACAATAGATAACAATCACAGTATATCAGTAGGCGCATTATAGGTTTCGACCAGATTATCTATCACCCAAAGCGTAATCGCACAACATGACCAGCAACAACAATAATAATGATAACAACTAGAGCATAAACAAACTACTTCTCACATTATCATCAAATTAATTATGTAGGTATTCAATATTTGTATGCAGCGTTTGTCCTTGTTAGACAAGTCGGTGCATCTTCGGCTTGAGTCGCCGAAACTTGGCTAAGTCGCATTTACATAACCTATTTAATTACGACATTCGTCAACTTCTGCTAACTGCTCGTTTGTTAGGCTGAAGTTCCCGTGGCCCTGGCACACAGGCAACTGAAGGAGCAAGAAAATACGATCTAGAGGAATGTGGTCGTTTTTTTTAGATCGAATTTTGTTGCTTCGTGTCTCATTACGAAACTTTATAAAAGGTATTAGAAAATTGTAGACACACTTACCGAGACAGCTGATTGAGCAGTTTTTCATAATTCCTTCTCAGTCAAGAGATAATATTTTTTTTTTCACTTCTCATGCTCTAAAAGTACGCCAATGTAGCCCTACGAAGCGGGACTAAAGTAACTACTTTGATCTCTAGGGAGTGAAAAGTAATTAGTTTTTTAATTCCCTTCATGTGACATAGACAAACTCAAACAGCCAGTAAATATACTATTATCTGTGGAGTGTGGACCATCTTCGTTGTGAAAATGTTGTGAGTTTTAGTTCCATGGTTTTTCCGCAAAGGTGGCGCCATGTGTTTTAAATTGTTAATTTGTGACTGGTTTAGAAGAAAAACTGACAGCGAAAATTTCAGAATATTTGTCGAGTGTAAATTTGTTTGGTTTTAAATAAATTTATTATGAATATCCAGTGACAGTGAAGAGTTTGACGTCGAGCAAAGAGCGAAAGACATAATAGATAATCTTTTGCCGCCAAAATCGCGGAAGAACTATCTGAAAACTTACGAAAGTTTTATGGACTGGAGGAATAATATTTATTAAATGTTTTTGACTATTTTTCTCGCATTCAAAGTGAAAAGTACAGTTTGCACCTCGAGACTAAACGCCAACTTAATATACCCTCGGTTTCATTGACTCCCTCGCACGCTCGGGAGTCAAACCACCTCTGGTATATCATGGCTTCGTTTAGTCCCTCGATGTAAAATATACTATTAAAGGAGTGGCGCTTGTGGAGCCGAGACAAAAGGAAGGATTAAATTCCATTAAGAAATCACACAAACAGACACTAAAAGTGTCTTTATTTTATACCATAAATACATTTAGAATTTAATTCAACCTGGAGTGCTGAATATGAAATAAAATATATTTTACATTTATACACCACTTTTATCAACCACTTCAAGACTTGCAGCAAGCAAATGCTTACAAACACCCTTCCGGCACGATTCCTTAATTGCTTCGTGCAGTAACCACAGGAGAGTCAGCCATGCGTCCTGCGGCCTCAGCGGCCTGGATACAGTAACTCATTAAGTCTCAGCTGGTGAGAACGGCAACAAGATTTACTCTCCATTACATATTATTATGAGCTACATGCTCGTATTAATTACAGTTGATGCATATACGAACATAATTTTTTTGTTGCTTATTTAATTAGTATGTATGTATCTATTATATAGCATATTATCTGTGTATCCATATATAGTATATTGTATATATTGTAGTGTATAAGTTTTTCTTTTTGTAATGTATAATCTGGTGTACAATACAATGATCATGCTGACTAGAAATCAAAACGTCTATGCCAAGTATTGTCTAAACCTTATATTGACTAGAAAGCACAATGCCTACCTTGTAATACTCGTATGTCTATACATTATTTATACTAAACCTTATTCTGACTATGAACCCAAATACCTACCTTGCAATATGTCTATTATTTTAGGAGAAGAAAGGGAGTACCGTTTCTGGCGTTATGTGGTCACAGTTCTAACCTGTCCTACAGTTCAGAGTTCCTAGTGTGAGTTTATTTTAACCATCTCGACTACTTAGAAAATATTGCATTTTAGGCATTTTGCTTGTTAAACATTTTGATTTCTAGGCGATTTACAGCTTAGGCAATTTGCTGTGTAGACATTAATTTTAGGCATTTTGCTTCGTAGACGAATTGAAAGTTATACACTCTGATCATAAACCGTACAATAAAGTATACATAAATAAACAAAACTATCTCTGAATTCTCTCTTATTTTTATGTTTCTGGTTTAGAACATGGATGGAATTCTTCTTCTTCATTCTGCCCTTGTCTCGTGTTACTTGAGGTCTGCGCAACAAGTATTTTTCTTCCATTCTCCCCTGTCAGCCGCAATCATATCATTCACTTCTATTTCGTTCGTATCATGCCTCGCACAATCCATTCATCTTTTCTTACGTTCATGGAGCATGCATTGTATGGTATGCTATTTTGATTAAAAAAATCATCAATATGCTAGGCATAAAACGGCAAAATACCCTCTTTCACAACGAAGTTGCCACAATTATAACTGAAATGTAACGTTACTCATTACTCGAAATTAAAATAAACCACCGAAGAGCTCTCATTCCGTGTATAATTAACTCAAACGTCTCCCTATGTACGTGAATGAAAAGTGTAGGTTTTAATTAAAAGGAACATGGCTTGCTTCTCGCCGCAAAGGCTTGACATTATCACCATTTGAAAGATGGAGGAATTTCGGAAAGTTCCAGAGTCTTTGAGTTTTTGATGGAGTTTACTTTTAATGATAAGGAATGAAACCTAAATTAATTAGGGATGTTCGACTGCTGGTACATAATAAACATTATACACTTTCATGTTTTCCTGATTTTTCCAATTTTCACGGAAGATAGATAGATAGATAGATAAAACATTTATTCAGTGCACACAAAAGACATAGCACAACACACAAGAGCACAAACGATTAAAAATTTCATGAAGAAAGTTTTATTTCATTTCGTAAGAACCTGATTCGGACTATTACAAACATTATCAAACAAAATTTCTTTTGGGTAGGCCGCATAAAGTACTAAAAATGCCAGATCATCATTAAAACTAAGTGAGAAAGAAAAAAAAAAAGAAAATCCCACAAACAAATGACCCACATAGTGCTCAAATCTAGGTAAAGATCGACCTGCTCATCATCTTTTGTCGGTTAAATCTATGCAATCATTTATGAAGTGCATGAATGCATTTACATACCTATTTATTACCGTATGCAAAACTGTTTGTAGCATAATGAATTGTAAAATAACCTGTATCACCTTGATGCTAAGCAATTTTAATAAGTTTATGGTTTATTATCATGTGATTGCGCCATCTTATTTATTGACTAGTTTTTCCCACGGCTTCGCTTGCGTGGATGTCTGAAAACATCCCGCGGGAATGTACCTACTACCGGGATTGAAAGTATCCTATGTGTTAATCCAGGCTATTAAACTATCTGTGTGCCAAATTTCATCCCAATCTGTTTAGCCGTTTTAGCGTCAATCCGGAAATTAAAACTATTCTTTCGGTATCGGACTCGTTCCCACAACTTGTACCTACAAATATTCAATGTACAGTTTTGTCTTCGTTACTATTTTATTATATACTAGCTTTTACCCGCGGCTCCGCCCGCGTGTATGTCGGTTATCGCGTAAAAAAGAAGCCTTTGTCCTTCTCCATATCCCAAACTATATCTCTGCCAAATTTCATGACGATCGGTTCAGCGGTTTAGGCGTGCAAACGTAACATACAGACAGACAGTGTTACTTTCACATTTATAATATTAGTATGGATAGGTATAGAAAATATACGTACTGTGTATTTACGAGTAAATCTCCATAGTGAGGAGGTGAAATTGGTTTTATGTAGCCTGAATATTATGGAGGAGTTTTAGAATGATCTTGTAACACGTACCTAGGTTTAAAAAAATAATTGTTTTCATAATTAAGATAAACACCAATAAATTGTGTTTTATTTCTAAAAATAACTACGAAGTGTATAAGAATGTCAATGAATATGTGACCAGATTAATTGAATTACTAAGCTAAAGGATTGAATATGTATTGCACATGCATTACGAATTGCTATAAATAACTATGGAGCAAAAATTTTGATTACATAACATAACAGTAACTGTGTGTACATAAATAATAAAATAAATAAATAACATAATTAGCCTATAATGTTTCTACTGCCGAGACACAGGCCTATAATCTACCACGTGAGCCCAGTGCGGGTTGGTAGATATCACATTTCTTCGAATGTTTGCGTTGTTGTTTATACAAAGTCTTCAATACCTTCCTTTCTTTGAAGGTATTCTTCTTCGTAGTATACTTGTTAGTCTTCATGTAGTTTCATGTCCAGGGAGTGATGTGATTCGCCTCACGATGTTTCGCTATGTACTCCGATTTTTGATGTTTTTAATGCACTCATACACAGTAGCGGCGTTAGGGTAGGGCGCGGTTGGGCGACCGCCCAGGGCGCCAGATATAAAGAGGCGCCTGTTGAGCGAGTCCTACTTACTGGTAAATTCCCTAAGATCATTCCATTATCTATTTACACTCATAAATCACAAGAATGACACCTATTATCTAGGCCGACTCCTAGATGGCGTTGTAAAACAACAGTCTCTGGCAATTAGTGAGTCGCTGATGCTGCCATGTGTTAAAAAACTGAGGAAAAAAATAGCCAGCTCAATAGCACGCCTTAGGGAGGTGTCATTTGTTTGTATGGGATTGGGTATCTGTACGTAGTATTATATTATGTGTGCTTTGGGTGAAGCACAGTTGTAGTTTTTCTGGGCTGGTACGGAAACCTCGGTGTACGAGTTCGACTCGCTCCTTGACCGGTTTTTTTCGTATGGGTTTGAATGACAGATAGGGGGGCGCAGTAGAAATCTCGCCCCATCTTGCTCATATAAGGGATCACCCATTGCGGTTTTAATTTGATCAGTCCGTCTCCATCGTCCGCGTAGTTAAGTGCCCTCCACTCTACCCTGCACAACAAGACACCACTCACCCTCACGCCTCGAAACGTGTCCGAAGTATTGGAGGATGCGCGTTTGGACCAGAGCAGATATACTCTTTTTGATGCCGAGTTCTTGGCGAATAGAGGTATTGGTGCGAAATTCGATCCCGGATACCCCAAGCATTCTCTTCTAGCACTAGCACCACAATTCCAGAACGTCTATCTCCTTCTTCTCGATATCTCGCAGCGTTCACATCACAGCAGCCTATAGGAACATAGGGAAAATCTGTGTTTGACCAAGCCGGATCTTGGTCTTTATCTTACAACTCATCTTTTCATTAAATCATCTCAATAAATTTACTCAATAATATTACATTGTACCCTCAGTACAAGATACTCTGCGACACCTTTATTCAAATCAAAAGATAATTCCATCTGTTTCATATAGGATACAATAATCAAATCGAAAAAAAAGTAAAAGCTTTTGGTACCCACATCAATATTCATTGAGGGCATGAAATTGGTACACGAATCTGATTTGAATGTTCGCGCATTCGCAAATTATTCTTGGAAGCAGAAACGGTGTTTTAAATGCTTCAGAACAGTTTTATTTTAAACTTAAAAACAAGCTCTTGGAAATTTGGATTCCTTATTCGTCCCCTCATGTACTCCTACCTACTGCTAGGTATAAAGTGGAATAAGGACTCCGCTGAAACTTCCCAAAAGTCTTGACCCATGTAGCATAATCAGACTTTTAATGTTTGCATTGCTGAGAAACAGGCCTCATCTCTTCGAGAGGGTTTTAATCTAAAACGCGGACCCAGTACGGGTTGGTAGATATCATATTTATGTCTTCGAATTATTTTGCTCTAGAACTTGTGATGATGTCTCACGATGTTTTCCTTCCCCGTTTTGAGAGCAGTAGTGATGAAATTATTTACACAAAGTAAAGCCTGTCTGGGTTGAACCCATGACCTTGTAATTTGGGGCCGTTACTGCTGAGCTAGCACTGTTCTCGACCCATATACTCTTCTAATTCGACCAAACTTTTATACCTAGTACTTATATATAAGTTTAATCCTTTTTTTTTTTTTAGTGTGTGTCAAATTATCAAATAACTTCTCCCGCTCTGGGCGGAGCGGGAGGGCGTGTCAGACTGTTACTGACTAAAACCCACCTGTGTTCCTTCAGTTGCCTGTGTGCCAGGGCCATGGTATCCATTTCGAACAAATTCGCAACCCAGGCAGGCACTGGTCCTATGATAGTTGGCGCCGTTGTCAGATAGTTGCTGACGTTGTCAGAAGACAATTGCTGACTTTATCAGAAGATAGTTGCTGACGTTGTCAGAAGATAGTTATTGACGTTGTCAGAAGATAGTTGGCGCCGTTGTCAGATAGTTGCTGACGTTGTCAGAAGATAGTTGGCGCCGTTGTCAGATAGTTTCTGACGTTGTCAGAAGATAATTGCTGACGTTGTCAGAAGATAGTTGCTGATGTTGTCAGAAAATAGTTGCTGACTTTGTCAGAAGTTAGTTACTGACGTTGTCAGAAGATAGTGCCGTTGTCAGAAGATAGTTGGCGCCGTCGTCAGATAGTTTCTGACGTTGTCAGAAGATAATTGCTGACTTTGTCAGAAGTTAGTTACTGACGTTGTCAGAAGATAGTTATTGACGTTGTCAGAAGATAGTTGGCGCCGTTGTCAAATAGTTGCTGACGTTGTCAGAAGATAGTTGGCGCCGTTGTCAGATAGTTTCTGACGTTGTCAGAAGATAATTGCTGACGTTGTCAGAAGATAGTTGCTGATGTTGTCAGAAAATAGTTGCTGACTTTGTTAGAAGATAGTTGCTGACGTTGTCAGAAGATAGTAGGAACGCAGGAACACTCGAATATTGTGTCTGTTATTTAACATCCTTCACAACCCTAAAACGCCATCCTATCTGCGACAACGCTTTTCCTACGATCGTCCTTCGGATGCACCTTGCAGGTCGCATCTTAGAAATCTCCTTAGACTCCCTCCCCACTCATCCGACTTCTACTCCTACTCATTCACTGTGCACGCGGCTCGGTTGTGGAATTCACTGCCACCTGACATTAGGGACTGCCAAACTGTTGCAGCCTTTAAAAGAAGAGTAAAGGATCACTATCTTTCTACTTCGTCATAGTTGCATATTATTATGTATTTATTATTTTCCACTACATTGTAGTTCTAAGTATATATTTGAGTGATATTTATTTTAGAAGTATGTATGTAAGTATATTCTCTTATTGTATGTTAAGTAAGTATTTATACTAGTGTATAGCTATTTTAATTTTATGTATATTTTTTTTTTATATCATTTTTTTTTCTTCTACACTTACACACGTTGTCTACATCTCTATATCTACTTTCCTATCGCAGGTATGCTGGAAGAGATTTCATTAGAAATAAGCATCACCTTTGTACGTATTTTTCTGTTCCTTTCTTCTTGTCTGTTTATATGTGTGTACATAAATTGTTAAATAAAAAAAATAAAAAATAGTTGCTAATATTGTCAGAAGATAGTTACTGACGTTGTCAGTTGGCGCCGTCATCAGATAGTTTCTGACGTTGTCAGAAGATAATTGCTGACTTTGTCAGAAGTTAGTTACTGACGTTGTCAGAAGATAGTGCCGTTGTCAGATAGTTGCCGTCGTTGTCAGATAGTTGCTGACGTTGTCAGAAGATAATTGCTAACTTTGTCAGAAGATAGTTGCTGACGTTGTCAGAAAATAGTTGTCGCCGTTGTCAAATAGTTGCCGACATTGTCAGATAGTTGCTGACGTTGTCAGAAGAGAGTTACTGACGTTGTCAGAAGATAATTGGCGCCGTTGTCAGATAGTTGCTGACGTTGTCAGAAGATCGTTGCTGTCGTTGTCAGAAAATAGTAACCGACGTTGTCAGAAGATAATTGCTGACTTTGCCAGAAGATAGTTACTGACGTTGTCAGAAGATAGTTGGCACCGTTGCCAGATAGTTGCCGACGTTGTCAGATAGTTGCTGACGTTGTCAAAAGATAGTTGCTGATATTGTCAGAAGATAGTTACTGACGTTGACAGATGATAGTTGGCGCCGTTGTCAGATAGTTACTGACGTTGTTAGAAGACAAGTGCTGACTTTTTCAGAAGATAGTACTGACGTTGTCAGGAGATAGATACTGACGATGTCAGAAGATAGTTACTGACGTTGTCAGATAGTTACTGACGTTGTCAGAAGATAGTTGGCGCCGTTGTCAGATAGTTGCTGCCGTTGTCAGAAGATAATTGCTGACTTTGTCAGAAGATAGTTACTGATGTTGTCAGAAAATAGTTGGCGCCGTTGTCAGATAGTTGCCGACGTTGTCAGATAGTTGCTGTCGTTGTCAGAAGATAGTTTCTGATATTGTCAAAAGATAGTTGGCGCCGTTATCAGATAGTGGCTGACGTTGCCAGAAGATGGTTACTGACGTTGTCAGAAGATAGTTACTGACGTTGTCAGATAGTTACTGACGTTGTCAGAAGATAGTTGCTGATGTTGTCAGAAGTTAGTTACTGATGTTGTCAGAAGATAGTGCCGTTGTCAGATAATTGCCGACGTTGTCAGTTAGTTGCTGACGTTGTCAGAAGATAATTGCTGACTTTGTCAGAAGATAGTTGACGCCGTTGTCAGATAGTTGCTGACGTTGCCAGAAAATAGTTACCGACGTTGCCAGAAGATGTTTCTGACTTTGTCAGAAGATAGTTACTGACGTTGTCAGAAGATAGTTGGCGCCGTTATCAGATAGTTGCCGTCGTTGTCAGAAGATAGTGGCTGATATTGGTCAGAAGATAGTTGGCGCCGTTATCAGATAGTTGCTGACGTTGTCAGAGCTTTATTTAAGTATATTTAATATTTTAGTTTAAGACTTCGCATATTCATATCATTCTCTTCATGTTCTCACACACTATTGTCTACATTTCTTTATCATTTCTCCTTTCGCAGGTCTGCTGGAAGAAATTTCTTAAGAAATAAGCAGTACCTTTGTACTGAAATTATAATTATGTCGTATCTCTATGTATTTAACTGTGTGTACATAAATAATAAAATAAATAAATAAATAAATAATTGCTGACTTTGTCAGAAGTTAGTTACTGACGTTGTCAGAAGATAGTTGGCGCCGTTGTCAGATAGTTGCCGTCGTTGTCAGAAGATAGTGGCTGATATTGTCAGAAGATAGTTGGCGCCGTTATCAGATAGTTGCTGACGTTGTCAGAGCTTTATTTAAGTATATTTAATATTTTAGTTTAAGACTTCGCATATTCATATCATTCTCTTCATGTTCTCACACACTATTGTCTACATTTCTTTTTCATTTCTCCTTTCGCAGGTCTGCTGGAAGAAATTTCTTAAGAAATAAGCAGTACCTTTGTACTGAAATTATAATTATGTCGTATCTCTATGTATTTAACTGTGTGTACATAAATAATAAAATAAATAAATAAATAAATAATTGCTGACTTTGTCAGAAGTTAGTTACTGACGTTGTCAGAAGATAGTGCCGTTGTAAAATAGTAGGCGCCGTTGTCAGATAGCTACTGACGTTGTCAGAAGATAGTTGGCGCCGTTGTCAGATAGTTGGCGCCGTTGTAAGATAGTTGCTGACGTTGTCAAAGGATAGTTGGCGCCGTTATCATATAGTCGTTGACTTTGTCAGAAGATAGTTACTGACGTTGTCAGAAGATAGTTGCTAATATTGTCAGAAGATAGTTACTGACGTTGTCAGAAGATAGTTGGCGCCGTTGCCAGATAGTTGCCGACGTTGTCAGATAGTTGCTGACGTTGTCAGAAGATAGTTGCTAATATTGTCAGAAGATAGTTACTGACGTTGTCAAATGATAGTTAGCGCCGTCGTCAGATAGTTACTGACGTTGTCAGAAGACAATTGCTGACTTTATCAGAAGATAGTTGCTGACGTTGTCAGAAGAGAGTTACTGACGTTGTCAAAAGATAGTTGGCGCCGTTATCAGATAGTGGCTGACGTTGCCAGAAGATGGTTACTGACGTTGTCAGAAGATAGTTACTGACGTTGTCAGATAGTTACTGACGTTGTCAGAAGATAGTTGCTGATGTTGTCAGAAGTTAGTTACTGATGTTGTCAGAAGATAGTGCCGTTGTCAGATAATTGCCGACGTTGTCAGTTAGTTGCTGACGTTGTCAGAAGATAATTGCTGACTTTGTCAGAAGATAGTTGACGCCGTTGTCAGATAGTTGCTGACGTTGCCAGAAAATAGTTATCGACGTTGCCAGAAGATGTTTCTGACTTTGTCAGAAGATAGTTACTGACGTTGTCAGAAGATAGTTGGCGCCGTTGTCAGATAGTTGCCGTCGTTGTCAGAAGATAGTGGCTGATATTGTCAGAAGATAGTTGGCGCCGTTATCAGATAGTTGCTGACGTTGTCAGAGCTTTATTTAAGTATATTTAATATTTTAGTTTAAGACTTCGCATATTCATATCATTCTCTTCATGTTCTCACACACTATTGTCTACATTTCTTTTTCATTTCTCCTTTCGCAGGTCTGCTGGAAGAAATTTCTTAAGAAATAAGCAGTACCTTTGTACTGAAATTATAATTATGTCGTATCTCTATGTATTTAACTGTGTGTACATAAATAATAAAATAAATAAATAAATAAATAATTGCTGACTTTGTCAGAAGTTAGTTACTGACGTTGTCAGAAGATAGTGCCGTTGTAAAATAGTAGGCGCCGTTGTCAGATAGCTACTGACGTTGTCAGAAGATAGTTGGCGCCGTTGTCAGATAGTTGGCGCCGTTGTAAGATAGTTGCTGACGTTGTCAAAGGATAGTTGGCGCCGTTATCATATAGTCGTTGACTTTGTCAGAAGATAGTTACTGACGTTGTCAGAAGATAGTTGCTAATATTGTCAGAAGATAGTTACTGACGTTGTCAAATGATAGTTAGCGCCGTCGTCAGATAGTTACTGACGTTGTCAGAAGACAATTGCTGACTTTATCAGAAGATAGTTGCTGACTTTGTCAGAAGTTAGTTACTGACGTTGTCAGAAGATAGTGCCGTTGTAAAATAGTAGGCGCCGTTGTCAGATAGCTACTGACGTTGTCAGAAGATAGTTGGCGCCGTTGTCAGATAGTTGGCGCCGTTGTAAGATAGTTGCTGACGTTGTCAAAGGATAGTTGGCGCCGTTATCATATAGTCGTTGACTTTGTCAGAAGATAGTTACTGACGTTGTCAGAAGATAGTTGCTAATATTGTCAGAAGATAGTTACTGACGTTGTCAAATGATAGTTAGCGCCGTCGTCAGATAGTTACTGACGTTGTCAGAAGACAATTGCTGACTTTATCAGAAGATAGTTGCTGACGTTGTCAGAAGAGAGTTACTGACGTTGTCAGAAGATAGTGCCGTTTTCAGATAGTTGCTGACGTTGTCAGAAGATAATTGCTGACTTTGTCAGAAGTTAGTTACTGACGTTGTCAGAAGATAGTTACTGACGTTGTCAGAAGATAGTTGGCGCCGTTATCAGATAGTTGCTGACGTTGCCAGAAGATGGTTGCTGACGTTGTCAGAAGATAGTTGCTGATACTGAAGATAGTTGGTGCCGTTGTCAGATATTTGCTGACGTTGTCAGAAGATAGTTGGCGCCGTTGTCAGATTATTGGTGTCGTTGTCAGACATTTAGGGAACGTTGTCAGAGGATAGTTGGTGACGTTGTCAGAAGATAGTTGGCGCCGTTGTCAGATAGCTGCTGACGTTGTCAGAAGACAATTGCTGACTTTGTCAGAAGATAATTGCTGACTTTATCAGAAGATGGTTGCTGACGTTGTCAGAAGATAGTTTCTGACGATGTCAGGAGATAATTGCTAACTTTGTCAGAAGATAGTTACTGACGTTGTCAGAAGAAAGTTGGCGCCGTTTTCAGATAGTTGCTGACGTTGTCAGAAGATAATTGCTGACTTTGTCAGAAGATAAATGCTGACTTTGTCAGAAGATAATTACTGACTTTGTCAGAAGATGGTTGCTGACGTTGTCAGAAGATAGTTGCTGATGTTGTCAGAAGATAGTTGCTGATGTTGTCAGAAGATAGTTGTTGACTTTGTCAGAAGATAATTGCTGACTTTGTCAGAAGATACTTGCTGATGTTGTCAGAAGATAGTTTCTGACGATGTCAGGAGATAATTGCTAACTTTGTCAGAAGATAGTTACTGACGTTGTCAGAAGATAGTTGGCGCCGTTGTCAGATAGTTATGACGTTGTCAGAAGGTAGTTGGTGCCATTGTCAGATTGTTGGTAACGTTGTCAGACATTTGGGGACGTTGTCAGAGGATAGTTGGTGACGTTGTTAGAAGATAGTTGGCGCCGCTGTCAGATAGTTAAGATAATTGCTGACTTTATCAGAAGATAGTTACTGACGTTGTTAGAAGATAGTTGGCGCCGTTGTCAGATAGTTGCTGACGTTGTCAGATAGTTGCTGCCCAGAGCAGACTCTGGGCGGAGCGGGAGGGCGTGTCAGACTTTTACTGACTAAAACCCACCTGTGTTCCTTCAGTTGCCTGTGTGCCAGGGCCATGGCACACAGGCCACCATACAGGATACCATGGTATCCCTTTCGAACAAATTCGCAACCCAGGCAGGCACTGGTCCTAGCGGACCCCGTCAGTGCGTGCTGACATCTCTTTGAGGCGCGCATGGAACACAACACGTCGTCGAGCCCTGGGGTCCCGGTCCCCAAGCCTACGGTGGCCGGGAATCGGCTACCGATTCCGATCGCCCAGGGCGTCTCCTGCGCATAAGTTTAATACTGCGATTCAATTTCGGATTTTTGACCGCTAATCGGTACAAAAACGGATAAAAGATATCTGACTTTAGTAAAATCAGTCCTAACTCTGATATTATTTCTTTCAGTGCCAAAGAACAAGAGAATAAAATCAAAGCTAGGATGCAATATTTACAAGAATATAATGAGAAACAGCGAAGAGAGCGCGCAACGAAAGCCCATGAAAAACAGAACAGGATCAAGCAAAGGGTCCAAGCTGCTAACGAAATGGAACTCCGGCGCAAGATCACGATGATACGGCAATGGCGAGCCAATGAGAAGAAGCGGCTGAATAGACTGCGGCAGGATAGAGAGTCGAAGTTGAGACGCCTGGAGAATGAGGTAATGTAAAATTCTTTTAACGTTTTGTTGATAATATATGTTAATGCTTGGCGGTTCAATTCTGTTGCTCGGCTCTTCAGATACATACGTTTCAACTTAGATTATTCTCATTTGATAAAAAGGGTGTTTAAAGACCCATGTTATACGATAGGCCAACATAAATTCAAACGATTTAATCGCTTTAATAGTTTTAAAGATCCGCACCTTAAAAGGAAAAACCGGAACCCTTATAGGACCCGTGTGTCTGTCTTTCTGTTTGTCCGTCACAGGCAATTTGCTCCGAATCTACTAAGCCGATTAAGTTGTTTGGTACACATATGAATTTCTGTGACTCAAAAACGGACACGTAAATAAATGAATTTTGAATATGATGGGGGTCACTTTTGGGAGGCAACGGAGGACTTAGGACTTACAACTTTTGGAGGACGAAAAATATAAATATAGTTTTCCAGTATGTCGGAACTCTATACCATGCAGCTTCGATATACTGTTGAGATTTTTTTTTTCTTTCATCTCGCTAGCGCACGGCAGCAATATTTAAAATGCGTGTTCGGCTACCGAGAAATTCGATTTCTGGTTGAATTTTGTCCCTATAGCGATGACAATGAAATGCAAATTTATTTTCAACTAGAGATTCCCGTAGAATATTGCATTTTTTGGCAGGGTTCAGTAGTTAGGTGCATACGTAACTTAATAGCTTTTGCTCTTATAGGTTTTGACATAAAGGGCGTCCCACGACTTTGCCACATGGAGGGAAAGTACCCTAAATACTGTAAATAGAAAAATTTACTGCATGAAGACTTCATTTGTATTTATAAAAAAATACGAACTGCATTCAAAGAACTTTAAATAATCGCCTGTCTGAACCGGGAATCGAACCAGCGAAATGTGAAAAAAAAAAACATTTTACCTTACCGATCGAAAGGCTCCATAATATGCTATCATCACTACATATTATAAAACAAAGTCCTCCGCCGCGTGTCTGTCTGTCTGTCTGTTCGCGACAAACTCAAAAACCACTACACCGATTCTCATGCTGTTTTCACCAATGGATAGCGTGGTTCTCGAGGAAGGTTTTAGTGTATAATTTGTTAAGTTTTTGTATGCATTTTTGTATAAATTAACGATATTTGTTGGAGGTGTCGGAAAAAAATAAGCCGTCTTGGAGCTTTCAACGAAAACGCTGTCTAAATCCTTTGAGATACATCTTCAAAAAAGTCCGCGATGGCATATGTCTATCTCTTAAGGATAACATACTATATCCATTTTATTGACTTTTTGTAGGTATTTGTTTGCCGAATTTTACTCTTGGAAATACGATTACGATAACAATACGCTATAATATCAGTAGCTATTAGCCAAATTATGTTCTTAGATAAATAAGCTAGCTACTTATGTGTATTTCGAACAGTATACAAGAATATTTATCATAAAAACATTACTAAACACGGCGGCCATATGACTAAAATTTGTGCATTACAAAACTTTCGTTACTTTTTCACTGACATATTTATCACTTTTCGATAAACTAACACTCAATACGAAATTTACACTTACTTCTCAGTAATTCCGTATAAGATTCTTCTAATTTTAAACCGTTTTCTCATTGAATCCTTTTACCTCCTTTACGCACGTATAACTTTGATGAATGAAATAAAAAGCATTGCGCCACACCGCCACACGACCACAGAGTACAGTATTTTGTTTTCATTATTTTTTTTCGTTTGTTTAGTGGTGTTCCCGCTAAAATGTATTAATACCGGTCAAGTATTAGTCGATTAATCGAATTCTACAGCCAGATCGTGTTGCAAGTACAAAATAAATGACAAATATTTCGTCCAATTGTGAACGTGACCTTAAGAAAAGTTATGCACCAATGGTGTTCATTAGACATTTCGAGCGTTTTGACAGCACAAACGGTGTATCATGCGTCATTTCGGAGGTTAATTTCGTTTTGTTTTTACATTATTGGTACTTACGTGAATTATTTTAAAATTATTATTAGTGTCGCATTTTTATTTCGTGTTGTAATTTGGTACAATTGATTGCTTTAAGAATTTGAGTGAAATTTCATATTTTGGTTTTGTTATCTTTAGGTATAAACTCATTAGACGTTCAGAACATAAGTACTTTTATTATATTAAATCATTTGTTTCGGTTTCTATTCACATAGTGAATCACATTAGAATTTATATTAAGTTAAAAGTTTGAGATATAGCCTAGGATATGGAGAAGGACATAGGGTACTTTTTTATGCGATAACCGACATCCACGCGGGCGAAGCTGCGGGCAAAAGCGTGTCTAAAATAAAAGAAACCCCATGAAATTTAACATTACATTAAATGTAAAATTTTGATCTCCTTCCCATCGGTCTTCCTTTTATTTTAGATGTTATGTTATTTAGAAGAAATAACGCATTGTTTATATTGTACGCGCAGGGTGTTGAATGATCTTTGCGTGTAATGAGCCCACAAGAAGCACGTGTATAGTGATGAACAATGCACTCTGAACAGTGTTATTTTCACTTGAGCATTACAACGTTTCAACCTGTGGTCTACCATGTTCACTCTGATCGACCAAGCTCACTTCACCTAAGTTTTCACGGTGAGATTTTGACACAATAGATCGGCTGATCGTCCCGTAGGCGATCAGCGACTATATGCCCAAGATATTTAAAACAGGTAACTACTTTCATGGGTGTTACATTCAAAGTAACGGGAGGAGCCTGATCTGGTGACTTGGTACCTGCTTTAAATACCATGAGCTCACTTTCACCAGTTGGATTTGCAAAAATCTTTTTGTGTTTGATAGCCCAATTCTTGAGGAAGGCTATAGGTTATTTAACATCACGCTAGGTCCTATACGAGCCGAGCAAAAAAAAATGTCTGAAAGGCTAAGCAAAAACGAAGTAAGAGCGCGAGCAGGCAATGCGAAGCGACGGGGTGGGTCGAGGAGCAAGAAATTTCACGCGGACGAAGTCGCGGGCAGAAGCTAGTTTACAATGGAATAATTTTAATTCTGTTCAACCTACCGACTTGAGTTCATCTTGTTGTGTACATTTGAGGAAAGTGGTCGTCGCGGTTTCAGTGAACGATAGGCTGGCGCACCCATTACTCAGCTGTGCCGAATGGTTAAAGTAATTGGTTTTTGTTAGATACACCAAGGCTTGAGGCTGAGGCTATATTAGGCCGCGACGCGACCTGCGACACGTGAGTGATTAAAACAAATAAATGAATGCCCACGTATATGGCTACACCGTACATCAAATATTACTAGTGATTTTTTATTTCTTTATACGATGGGAACCACATTAATGTAATCACGGCATCGGCTACATCAATATATCAGCGAAATTGAAGCGAATTTTTTGAAAATTTCTCACTTGCACGACTAGTTTAATAGTGCTACTAAATATGCGTGTGGCTACATTATGCGTAGCGATTCATGCGGCTACACTATACTTTCTATAGTGTAGCCGCATGAATTGCTCTTACTAATTCGATGTGTAGCTTGTGTACTGTAGCCATGTCATCGCCGAATATACATCGGATTTTCGCTTATAATGTAGCCATACCATGTTTATCTCGTTTCGCTCTTTCAGTCGCATCGCAATTCGCTGCCTACTGTAGTAGCCTCAGCCTGAGGCGTGGTATAGCAAACGGGAGACAGTAGGATTTGTCTAGTGGACTGTTTGATAAAGCAGAGCATAATTTGACCAGATTTTTACGATAAACAGAAGATTTCATGTTTTTATGGAAAAAAGCACATTTTGTATTTTGTCATTCATTCATCTATATGATATTAAAGTTCGCTTCGCCTGGAACATAAATGCATCCAAACACCCAAAGAGAGCCAACGGAGTCTTCATCACTGCTATAGTTGTTACATTTCACGAACGCACGTCAATCCGTGCAATTTATTCCTTATAACAATGACATAAGAGTCACATTACGCGCGCTCTATACCAAGATTATGATGCTGCTCCACACGTCACTCTTGTTGACGCAATCCACAATTGAGTATTAATTTACGACATCCATTTCAATGGCCATATTTTGCTTGAAACACTGCAACTATCATTCAATACAAATTTTTGTTAACATTTCAGGCGAACAACAAATGGATAGCACGCGTGGAAGCTCAGAACAAGAAGATACAGGAAGAGCATCTGCTCCTGCAGCTGTACACCGATGACATGAATGCCGGGGCCAGGAGGAGAGCTAAGTAAGCCAACTTTGATTACTTGAACTTTGAGTCAGTGTATGTATGTTCTATGTTGTCGGGATTGGTTGTCGCACTTACGCCCGGTTTCTCGACGGCTGTTCAAATCTAAAATTAACTAACCATGTGTCAAATCTCTTGTTAAGTCGAAAACGAGTTGCACGAACGTTAATTAAGTACTTTGATTTAAATCGTTGATCACTTAACACAACAATCAAATTAGTACAAAAATCCCTTGTTAAATTAGAATTTTGGTTTCTGAAAGAACGATTAAGCTTGAATGTCATGTCAAGCAGCTGTCAAATGTTGTGTTAGCTAATCTGTCGAGCTTGGGCGATTATCTTTGCGTTCCCTGTGATTTTCTGTTTTCTTTGGATATTTTCTAGTTATAATTAATAAAACAACTTCGGCTACCCATAGCGGACTCGAGATTGATTAATTTTCTACTGGAGATTTGATAACCGAACAATTATATTTCTTACAAACAAACGGAACCTTGAGCTACTTACGAAGGATTTCACGATTTGTTTGTACACAAATCAGAAATACACATATTATATATTTAGGTACCAATAAAAACGTGCAATAGTTACTTATCTATCTATTATACTCAAAAGTGAACATTTCTCGCGTTCTGTATAGTTTCTCCCTCTTGATGTCGATGACGATGCCATAATTCAATCATCATCATCATCATTTCAGCCGAAAGACGTCCACTGCTGGACATAGAGCTCCCCCAATAGAGGGGTTTAGCCATAATCGCCACGCTTAGCAGGCGGGTTAGTGATCGCAGTATGGTGTTAGAAATGAATAAAGAACGCTGCTGCCCATTCTCTAGGAAGTTCTTTAGTCGCCTTTTACGATACCCACGGGAAGAAATAGGACGATGCTATTCTTTACATCCGGCACCACACGGCACATAATTCAATGAAAAGCACTAAACAATATTTTATAATTAATATCTCTAGATACCTCGAACATTCAAAACTTTCAATAAAATGCCGCCTTTAGAAATGTCAACAGTGTCAACTTGATATTAAATTGAACGAACTATTTATCAAAATGAATGAAGAATCCGATGTTGCCATACACATAATCTATTTTCGTTAATCAGTTGACATTGATCTTTGATTAGTTAATTTTATCGTAATCGCCAATTCAGCAACCCAATTTGATTTGACTGGTCTGTTAATTTAACAGGTTTGTTAGTTGATTATAGATTTGAATAGCCGTCGAGAAACCGGGCGTTAGTCCTTCAAGTAGACCATTGCTTGATCAGTGTAATGGTATATTCTAACTGGTAATTGCTTTATGACTTTAGACAAAAAAAAAACCCAGTAAATTGAACCTTTAACAACGTTGAAACTATCAAACTGTCACATTTTAGAGCAAAAATAGACGTTTTAGGACGTCTAAATGATATTCAGCCTTACAGCGTTTGTCCACCGTAACCGTCAACGGGACGTCAACGAGAAACGAGATTATTCGAACAGAACGTGACGGACGTGCAGTGGACACGCGGCAATAGAAAATGTATGTTTCGCAATTTTGGCGCCGTCATCTCGTTCTCGTTGACGTCCCGTTGACATGGCGGTGGACAAACGGCCTACGGGTGGTAAAGTAGTTACGAGGACGACTTTATACACGACGACTAAATTACAAGCTACACTTTTCCACCAAAAGCTGACCTAGCATTTTTTTTTTTTTTTAAACGTTGCTCCAAAATTCCTAATTTCTCCTGTATCGTGGGTGCGTTTACAAACATTTAAACTCACATACACAAACAGCCAGACCCGGAACAACTACTTGTAGATCGTACAAATATTTGTTCCGTGCGGGAATCGAACCCGCGACACGCAGCACAGTAGTCAATCGCTTAACCACTGCGCCAACCGTGCCGTCAAATTATACAATTTTACATTATACAATGCTTTGCTTACAGCCTTACACTGAGGGGTCAGCTTATACTTATTTTGTCGTGCGCCATGGAAAATCTACGTCATAAAATGATACAGGGTTTTTTTCATACGACAGCTGTGTTTGTCTTAGGAATTCTAAAGGGAGTCTGTTAAATACCATTTGAAGTCAAATGAGGAAAAGATTCTGACGTACGAGTAGTCACTGATTGGGCACGCTGGTACAAACATAAAAGAGATAACATTTAGGTATCAGAATAATTGAGGCCATGAGAGCCAGAGTGGCCTAAAAAACTGCTCTAAACTTACTTCGGAAGCAGTTTTTTTTTAAATAAAATCAGTATTGAAAAAATACAGTTAGGCCACTCTGGTTCTCTGAGGCCTTGACAGCCAGATTGGCCTAAAAAACTGCTCTAAAATTATCTCGGAAGCAGTTTTTCAAAACAAAATCACTATTTAAAAAAATACAGTTAGGCAACTCTGGCACTCATGGCCTCAATTAGGAAATGACCAATTGGAATTGTACACCTAGCTTCTGACGTTTCATAAGCGCACATGTAGGTTTGTGTGAAATAAAATATTTTTATTTTATAATAATAATTGATTTATTTTAAAAAAGTGTGTGCATACAGTCTGTTACAAATAAAATATAATTTAAAAAAAAGTAAAGAAAAATCGTAAAGAGAGTAACAACATAATTGAATCTGGCGTCCTAGCTAGGTGACATCGTAACCTGTCAGGTTCCCAAAGGAGTACAAAAGTTATAGTTAGGAGTAGTATAGTTATATTTTGATTTTGAATTCGTCACGAGGAAATCATAAATAATTTTCAAACAAAATTTTACGTTGTTAACTCGTAAGCTTCATCAAGTATTGTGCTACGATAACGAATTTAAAACAACAGTTTCGATGAAATCCAATTATTATTTTGAGTTCCACAATATTCTGACTTTGCCAAATAATAATTTGCATTCATCGAAAAAGCACTGCAAAAGGAATTTTAAAATTATAACGATAGTAGTCTTGTTAAAAGACTAGATATTATCGAGGCTAGTAGGACACTTCAGTACCTACCTACAGACAGAAAAACACTTTAATTAAAAGACTGAAAAAAACTTTATTCTTTTTATGGGCTTCGCCGCAATTGGGTAAAAAATACGAAATTTCTCAAACAATGGATGGACTAAACGTAGCGAAGAACGAGAGACAGCCGGTTAGCTATAAGTCTTAAATCAAATCAAATCTATTCAATTCCCTGATCGTTGAGACAATAAAGGTCTATCCACACATATCAGGGCCGTGCCTGGGACGTGACTGGACCGTGGCACACACAAGGCAGGAGTTATATACTAAAGCCATAGTAAAGAAAAAATCCTTTCCAGAGATCCAACCCGACTGGCTGTCACAAGATGTAAAAGCACACTGTATCAGAATAATTGCTATAATATGTCAATACGTACTAATATTATAAATGTGAAAGTAACTGTCTGTCTGTATGTTAAGTTTTCACGCCTAAGACGCTGAACCGATCGTCATTTAATTTGGCAGAGATATAGCCTGGGATATGGAGAAGGACATAGGCTACTTTTTTACGCGATAACCGACATCCACGCAAACTTAAGAAATGGCATTTTAATAATGTATTCTACACAATAAGTGATTTTTTTAATTATAAGGAAAGTTCAAAATATGATCTCACTAGCAATAATATGATGTAATTTTAAAGATTTTTTTTTACCACATGATCATAATAGTAACGATTGAAGTGTTTTTATTTGCGTATAATTTTACTTTAAGGTATTTTTAGCATGCTGAAATAAGTGAGCAAAATATGTGAAACTATTTATATTTAAGACCTTTTGTGTACCATATTTTATACAAAATAAAGATTTTACTTTTATTTTACTGAAACTCCGTCGTCGGCGGGCCCATAACCTTATTGCATAACACACTATCAATCGCAATCTGAATGATATTGAAGCATTGCTAATCCATTGCTTCATACGTTCGAAACATTTGTCTACTCAACAACGTAAATAATGCAATGAATGTTGTTGAACTGTCAAAATGAAACCCATTCCTACTACTGATAGTGTGTTATGCAATTACCCCGCCGGAATCAGACGTTTGTAAACGACTTCATATAGAATGTACACACCGAAATGTTTTGAGCCCCGAACGGAGCACGGTCCATCCACGTTCCAGGCACGGCCCTATTTTGTGTGGATAGACCTTAAGCAAGTACCTAATCCTAATTTATGTTTATTCATTTCGTTCTTTGAAGCAACAGATTACAGAGCAATAAAGTCCTGATTGCGTTCCGAACGACATCTAAATTACTTTTGTAGAAGACACGTGAGAGCTAATAAACTTAGGAAAAGCTTCAAGTGGATGAAACAAATGAGTGAATGAAAAAACAGGAATTGATGATTTTGCTTTAAAATGTAGCAGTTCAAAGGTTCTGATAGAGAATCCTCTTCTGTTGTTTTCCATTAGGGTTGCCGTCAGTAAAAACTAGCATTTGAAACCTCAATTTCGAACCTAAGGGTTAGCGCAGAGAGAGCAGCAAAATGCTCGAGATGTTTTTAATTGATACTGAACTTAATAAAAACCAGGATTCAGTTCATAATAGCGTGCTAGAGTCTACTTTCACGCTATTATGGACTGAATCCTGTATGAAGATACGCGAGCATGCGTGAACACACGCCACAGGGAATAAATAGTCTCTAGACTCTTCCCTGTGGCATGTGTTCACGCATGCTCGCGTATCTCAATTGGCAGCAAAAACATCAGTTTGCTGCTTTTACTTTGCTGATCGAAAAAAGTGGGATGCCATGATGCATTTATTCGCATTCTAATAATACCAAAATGTCAATCAATTTTCGACCTAAAATAACGGAATCCATTCCATTCTTTAACAGGAAAGCAGAAGTTTACGCGTATAATACAGACCTACAGTTGCAGCGCATCAGGCTAGCCAACTGGAAGTTGATACACGGAGGCGAAACGAAGAAGGCCAAGCTCGTCAGGAAAATGGGCGTAGAGTTCGAAAGGGTAAAAAAGAGTATTTTTGATCTCTCTAACTTCGACTGCCTTGTTATTCTCATCATCATTAATAGCCAGACTTCAGCAACGGCTGAGCATAGGCGTCTCTTTTTATGTGCCAATCCTTACGCTCCTGTGCCAGCCCCATCCAGGTACTACCCGCGATGGCAACAATTTGGTCCGCCCATCTCGCTGCCGGACGACCGACACTTCGTCTTCCAGTCCTTGGACGCCACTCGGTCACTGCTTTACTCCACCTGCCATCACTGCCAGCCAACCCAACTCCATTTGGGTTTCATAACTCGGTTTCCGATATCGAAAACCTTGTACGTCTGCGAATCTCGACATTTGGGACTCGGTCTACAAGCTTTTCGTGGTTTCTATTCCCATAACGGGCCTTGTTATTGAGTTTTTCCGTCAAGAATTTTTCAGTTTGCATTTGTCAAGGCGTCATAAGTCAAGGCCTGATAGGGTTTTCAATTCCGTTTTATCAAAATGGTTGCTATTAAAACGATATCGGGAGCTGCTGGGGAGTTTTTGCTTGTGTGTACTTCCCAGCTAAAACACTAGAAAGTGGCGGAGGGCGTTTTGGGGGACTGTCTTATCTAATTGTGATGTTCAAAAAGTACTGATTCTCAGCCTAATTTGAAGAAATTACTTTTGATTTGGATATCTTTAAACGGTTTTTTAAAGCAAGGGTCACTCATTGTTTTGCACGTTTTCAGTCGAAGCGCGGCGCCAAAGGCATGAGTCCCGAGCTGGCCCTCAGGATAGCCAGCGAGGCGATGGCGGGTGCAATGTCCACGGATGGCGATGTACTGATGACCCTGGGGCAGGCGCGCGCCAGGATGGACGTCGAGACCGTGCTGCCGATGGCACCAATACGATTACTCGATGAGGTAAGTAGTAAAGTACAATAGACTGTTGTTTTGTTTATAATTGTATTTTCTTCATCTTGGACACTTTTAACATGCACGTCTTTTTACATCATTCTCAAATATAGTGTGTTTGACCCGTGAAGGCGAAGCAATGTGATCAATTTTATCGAAAAATACAATAATAAGGCATTTTGCCCCTACTGTTTTAAAATGGCGGCCATTTTTTATTTTTATTTACACGTAGGTTCATTTATTTTGCAATATCTACCGATGTAAATGTCCTACAGGCATAAAAGTGGTTTCGTTCGACAGCTACGAAAGTAGACAATAAGTTGAATATGAATCATGAAACTAATATCTTGTAACAATATTTTGATTCAAAAGAGTGTCCTTGGAGTTTCTTGCCCGTTCTTTTCTATAGAGATCTACGTTTTGAAATGGGCAACTAGCTTTAACTTTCTGACTAACTGACCGTCTCTTTGACAGTTAAAAAGTGCCTGTAAATGGTTTAATTGAAATAAATGCTTTGAGTTTTTGAGTTCTATACCTCGATTGACCAACAAAGTATCTAGTAGTAGGTAACGTATGCTGATCTGACTTCCTTATGAATCGCGTCGATCATGATTGATGAATATCTCGATTTGGTAAATAGAATCATATCCGGTTAGTTATATTTTGATTGCGTGCTTATAAATGATTTATTAGCTATGTTGGTAATCTCATTTATTGCAGCTAGTGAGTAGTAGAATGAGTTTATTCAGATTTATCTGAAATTAGCTCATGAGACTCATTTATGAGATGGGAATGCATTATGCATATATTTGTCAATAAACATGACTGAGTTAGGGACTATACAGGAAAAGTTTGTAATCAGTGCGCAAATTTTGACAAATTAAACTTAAACGTGTTTTATTATACACTTATTTCTTATTTTGATATGTCTTAGTACAAAAAAAATAAGTTATCGTTAACGAAAGATGTTTATTTTGAAACTGGAATAATGGATACTACTCGCGCAACGCGCCGCCACCGGCGGCGCGGTCAGTGAAGCGGAACGAAGTAGTAGGTACCTATTAGCTGTGTGCTCGCCCATTGATATTACTGCGAATAGATTGTATCCATATTTTTGCTTATTTCAAGTAGGACCAAAAAGAAAGTATTGAACAAATAATGGAAATGTGTTCTATTACTGATACTGAACCACCAAAAAAAAATGTTCGCACTGGTTACATACTTATCCTGTATATACTTTGATTTATACTGGCTAAAATTTAATAAGATCTTATGATCTTATTAAATATATTTAAATATATTTTAGGTTTTATAACCTAAAATATATTTAAATATATTTTATTTGGCACTATCAAACAACACAAAATTCAAAAACTTAATTTCAACAACAATAAGAATCGCTTTTTTTACGCATTTTTCTATTCTTTACTCTTTGTCTGTGCATACAGGGTCATTGGCAAATTCTAAAAACCTCTCAGGACTATATTACTAACATTACAACAACTTTACTTTTACTATATTACAACAACTTTTGTTCTATGACTTTTATTAGATTTTAATTTATATCATATTTTCATACAAAAATAAAAATATTTAAATTCAACCATTGATGTATTCAAAGCGGTAGATACGGGACTTAGTAACAGCGCCTGGTCCTATCAAACTAAGTGATGGCCCGTAGTTGGCCGCACGGGATATCGTTGATCAAACAGCTCCATAATGACAGTTTTTTTTTTTAGTGTGTGATAAATACGCAACAAAACAACAAAACAAAATGACTTCTTGTGCAGCTAAACAGTGTTTTAATAATACAAGGAAGAAAAATAAGACACACGGGATTACTTAACACTCGTAAGTACAGCCAAAAATACTAATTTGTTGAAAGTTATAATAATATTATGTTTGCTTCGCCATGTTTGTGCTACCACATGCAATGTCATTCTTAATCGTAAACATTCGGCAGCTAACGCGATTTCGCTCGCACAACAGCGCCGTCTCCTCTGTTCTTGTCTATCGGTAACTGTAGGTTTGCGACTGTGATCACACTGATCACAGATGTGTGAGTTTTGGTGCATGTACTCATGCGCCGAGCCCAGGTTTACTGATTGCGATGTTAACGCGTAACATATCTTCCTCCTTTTAATATATCAATGAATTCAACGCTCTAAATGATACGAACTCTATGGGTAGCAAAATAAACTGCCGAGTCTAGTGCAAAAGGCAGGGGCGACAGTGCACGGGGGACGTAGGTACTTAGGTAGGTACAACAAAATACATAATTTAAATTTTTAAAGTTTGTTTTTGGTTTTGTTAAAAATCATAGACCAAAGTTGTTGCTACCAAAGTTAGTAATACACTCCTGCAAGGTTGTTAGTATTTTACCAGTAACCCTGTATACATAAATGGGTAAATAAATAAAAGCAAAATCCTTCCTGATTTCTAGAATAGAATCCAAAAATAACTGAATATTCTTGCACAAACGCGTCTTAAAATATTGTAATTTATGTAGGTTCACTTACTACCGACATATGGGCGCTATTATTTTGACCTCTGTCGACAATAAACCGGCGTTTATACGGACCCTTTAAGAATATTGTGTACTTTGATTATTTATTTATCTAATAGAAGACAATTTTGTTTGTATTAGTAGGAATTATTACCTACTGTTTAAGTTATGTTTTTTTCTCTTAAAAAGGCATTAGTTTTCCAGTACTTATGGGGTGTACCTTTAAGTACTGGAAAAATAATGCCTTCCATTTTAACTATTTACTACCAATAAGCTAAACAGATACTGCAGTAGCATTTATCACCCAATCATCATAGGACATAGGCCTCCCAAGTTTCGCCCCCATCCACAAGTCTTGTGCTTCTCGCATCCAGTCGATTCCTGCTTCCCACCTTTGTTCCATATTACTTGGAGTCGGCACAAAACGTTTTCTCTTTCCATTCTCCCCGTCAACCATCACGCTATCATACACTCCTCTTTCAACAATCCATCAATCTTTTCTTTAGCCTTCCTCTCCTTCACACTCACATCACTCAATAATATAAAACTATTAATCTCTACTCTTTCGCTTAGATGCTGGAATCCGCAGTTATGGAGTTCGCCCGCCGCCGCGTACACCTGCTCTTAGGTGACGTCGAACGAGAGGTGCAGGCTCGGGCAGCCATCATTTTCTTCCAGAATTATAGACCTCCAGTCGGAAAGAAAAAGTAAGTTCGTTCTTAGTTCCTAGTCCAAAGGATAATCCACTCTATCCTCTATCTATGCTCACCCAAAGAAATAATGCAAAGGGTTTGGCAGAAGGAATTCTTGCACATTATCTTGCACTGAACTACGATCACCAGTCCTTCAATTTATTCTCTAGCCGTTCATTTCAGCCTTAACATCTGTGTACAACAGAAGGCCAAGAATAATACTAATGATTATTTGTAACAAAAAATACGAATAACAGAAAGGCATTCGTAGCCGCATTTTAACCTAACTGGGCGAAAACCTGTCAATCAGCATATGCATGAATGGAACTGAATTCTTCTTCTCGTGTCGATGCAGTCTATATTTAGTCCGAATAGTATTAGTGACCATTAGAAGTAGTGAACTGAGAGCCTAGACAAGGTTGTAATCGCTTCCAAAGCGTTTCGTATTTCTAAATCGACTTGTAACATGATTGACATAAGCATTTCGGTAGCTACCTCGTATTCTATTATGTAAGTTCCATACATTTTTGACTTTTCCATCATCATTATCACTGACAGAATGTTACTTTGTCTTCGCCTTCTGGTCCGTTTGCGTCATTTAAATCCTGGAGGGTGCACGTAAAATAAGTTGAACTTAATAATACACATAGAAACTCTTAAACGCCTTCATCCCATGGGGGTAGCAAAAACTACAGAACGCCACCTGCTATAGCAGGTGCAGGTGAAGGAGCAGGTGTAGCAGATGGCGTGCCTCGTTTACGTTCGTACATCTGGTCATACACGCACGCCGGTTGCGAGCAGGACGCACCTGACCTTTCCGAAGAACATCACCAATAAGGTCATTATTATATCCTCCTGGGGCGTCCCTTCCTTTTCAATTCTTCTATCTTCTAATCTCTTATTCTTCGTTTGCACTTGAACTGAATAATCCTATGTTTATTTTCCGACAGACCCAAACAGCCGCGTTGGTCTGTCCAAGTGGCGACGGAGCTGACTCGTCTATTTGCAACCCAGCGCGGCGACAGTTTAATAGGTTTCGGCGAAACTACCAAAATACCCGCCGAAGAGGAAATAGATTATGAGCCCAAAAGCTCTAGGAACAGACCACCTACGCCCGTGGTATGTGACCTCTCCTCTACATCCTATTAAGTATTATAGTATTCTTTGAATGATATGATAATCATAGTCATTGATTGGTGAGATATTCTAATAATGTTCTAAACAAGGTTGGTAAATGTCTAAACACACATAAGTTGACCCTTGAATGTTTTTTTAATATATATATATATATTTTTTTTTTTTTTTTAAGAAGGCTTACATACTAACAAACCAATGATATAAAGAAAGTAATATTAAAAAATTGCTAATAACAAGCCTCCACATAAATGAAAAGAATATGTCGATAAAAAAAAAGTTCATACAAGTTAATATTAGATCCTAAATTCTTCTCTCTGACGACGACGTCAACTTCCCTTTTTTCATAGAATCACTTTTTGCTCCACCCTTTAGGCGCTGCACGCTGAGCAGATGATGGAGAATATAACTGCGGACAATTTGTCCGCGACGATAGAATGCATTCGTAATCTATGCAATAACGCACACGTAGGAGAAATAGACTCCCAGGTTTTCAATATCTTTATTTTGGGAATATGTTTGTTACAGGTCTTAACAAAAAAATTAAGTTCTAATTATGTCCTGCCTAATAGGCATACAATAGTTGTGTGTTGGCATTAAGTTTAAAATTATTTTACATGTCAAATTAATTTATTATAAATGTCAAAATATCAAAGATATTTTCCATAAGATTCCAAATTGTTCGCGGACAAATTGTCTATCGTCTGTTCAGTCCCTCCGCATTTCTCGTCTCGCTGACATGGATTTTCTTCGCCATATTTATAATCTTTACCAAAAATGCAAATTATCAACCAATACATTCTATTACAGCCGTCGAAAACAAAGTTGGCAGAGGTGACTTTCATCGACAGGGCGGAAGACTTGCCCGATCCTGTGACCATGGCCAGTTACCTTCCTGAGAGAAGGAAACTACTCGAGGTAAGGTATCTTGACGGTTGATAAGAGTCTAGAGAGTAATTCTATGGGTTATGTAAAATTCATGACTGTAATTGCTGTGTCAAAAGTATCACTTTTGACGTAATACTTTTTATAATTCAAATCATGTCTTGTTAAGTTTTGACTATACTCCATTTATAATAGCATTAGACAGAAGTTAAAAAAGGTTGTTTTTGATGCACACTTTATAACAAAAGTACAATAAACTTGTTATAGTTACGATTGACGCCAAATCGATTAAAATGAATTTATATATCAGCTATCACACTTAATTGTAATCATTTAAAAAAACAACCATATTAAATTAAGTAGCTTTCATTTAGATATATTATTTCATTCCAAATTAAAATTACAGTGCCTATGCTAAAAACCTAAAAGAAGCAGGAGTCAACAATACTGCAACGCATTTTGTTTCACTATAATCCTACCAAATCTAAAATATTACTTAATCCCTTCATAAGCTGTGACAGCCGGGGATTTCTAATTTTACTGGTTTATGTCGTCTGTGAAATTGACTTGACAATGTTCTAAGATTGTCATGTATGTCATTTACTTGTGAATACTTTGTTTGTTATTGTTTAATTTTCGTGATTTTGTTGTTATTTATTAAAATAATAAATAATATTTAGTTATTTCTTTATTATTGTATTGTTATCAGTGTTGTCATTGGGTTGTTTGTACAAAACGTTACTTTTTTTTTGAGCTATGAGTGATCCCGGTGCGGGACCGAGTGGCTTACAACATATAAGTGCTGAGTCTGACCAAAGCCAACGGCGAAAAAAACGTGGTCCAAAAGTTGCCTCCGACGAAATAATAATGTCTCCCAAAAAAAAGAGAACGCTGCGTTCTGTAGAAAAACAACCTGTGATAAATATTTTTAAGCAATTGGAGTCCTGGCCTGCAGATACTCCTCATTGTAGGACTGAGATGATAAACAAAATCGCAGAAGTTGCCGGTAAGGATGATTCATAAAATTATTACTATAAAAATATTTGAAACTAACATGCATTGTGATGACATGAAAATCATGTGCGGAGTTTCTAAAATATAATACATTTTTATTATATTTTAGAAACTCCGCACATGATTTTATTATTTACAGGCGTATCTCGGGCTACTCTGTCCAATATTCTCAAAGAGTACAACATAAAAAGTCGCCTGCAATCTCCCCCTCCCCAACAGAAGCACATGAAACGTGATGATTTTGATGACATCACATTTAGTGGAATATGCAGGAAAATTCATTCCTTCTTCTTTAATAATGAGTTGCCCACCTTGGAAAAGATGCTGGAAGCAGTTAACAGTGACGAGTCTCTGCCAGATTTTAAAAAAGCAGTCTGTATAAAATAATTAAATAAACATTAAAGTTCACATAAATCAAACGGAGCAGAAAAAGTGCACTCATAGAAGTCATAGACAAGCAGGAGATCGTCCTTTGGAGACTAAAATATCTTCATGAAATAAAAAGGCTAAGGAATAAAGGAAGGAAAATATATTATTATTTAGATGACACTTGGCTAAATGAAGGTACAGTGCTTCTAAATTTCTTAACAGCTATTTATGCACTAAGCAGTGTATGACCTCTTGCATTCAATAACATTATAATTAATTATACAGTTAAACATAATTTCATAAAATTGGTTCGTGAAATGAATGGTATTTATATTAATAACCTTTTATCATACAAACAGGTCACACGAAAAGCCTAATATGGCATGACACTAATAATAAGTCTTCAAAAGAAGCACATTGGGAAGGTCTATCTGCTGGTTTAAAAAATCCAACTTATAATCGGTCATACTGGTATGTATTTTATGGACTGTCCTCGCCATAAAAAAATGAACACCCCATTGTTATTGACTATTAATTAAGTAATACATATTATATTGTATTATGAATTAACGCATGCAAAGCGAACTTTTAAAGTTATAAATTTTGTTATAGTATTTATCTATGAACTATTTCCAGCAGTGAAATTATATAGGGGGTACGGAATAATTGACTTGTATTAATTTTATTTCACAGGGTTTGTGAAGGGTTTTTAATGGATGCTGCGTTAATATTTGATGCAAAGAAAGGTGATGAAGATGACCACTCCGAAATGGACGCCTTCAACTTTAATAATAATAATAATTTATTTATTTACACTTCAAGACACAATCATCTGTGTAGCCCTGACTCTTGTACTAGGATTTCCTGTTTCATAAGAGCCAGACCTCTCAATTTACAGGGAATATGTTATAGAAGCGCGATAGACAAAAGTGAAAATGGTTCAAGTTAATTTTGTCGAAAATTGAGAGTGGCGCTGTAATTGTTATGGACAATGCGCTATACCACTCAAGGACATTGGAGAAGCTGCCAACCACAGCTACACGAAAGGCAGATATACAGGAATGGTTTAAAAGCAAAAATATTCCTTTTGAGGAAAAAGATCTTAGGGCAACTTTATTAGAAAAAGCAAAAATACAAAGACATTTATACCAAAAGTTTGTTGTAGATGCCATGTTGATGATAGCCATCTGGCTAGAGAGAAGGGAATTTCAGTATTGCGCCTCCCACCCTACCACTGCGAGTTCAACCCTATAGAATTAATATGGGCTCAAATGATGGGGTATGTGGCTCAACATAACAAAACGTTCAAATTAGACAAGGAGAAACAATTACTCCCACAAGATCTGGATAGTATTACGCTAGAACGATGGCAGTCTTGCGTTGCTCATGCAATTAAAGAAGAGGAAAAGTTAAAGCATAATGGATGATGTGGTAGAAAGATTTATTATTAGGTAACGTCGGTGAAACTTCTTCATCTTTATTCTCTGATGATACTCGTAGTGATTAAATTATATGATGAAGACGAAGAAGTTACACCAACTATTGTGTGTTGAAAGTTGTTGTTTTAAATAAAATATTGTAAAAAAAAAAGACTTTTATTTCCTTTAATCTTAATTAAATTTAAATCATCACGACGTAATCGTTTGTTTCATTCATTCGTTTCGTTGTAAGTAATGTGTGATGAAGATGTTATTACGACCTATTTATCAAAGTTATGTTAAAACATTTTTAGTTTAATTGTTTAAACTTTTAACTTTGAATAAAATGTTTCGCACTCCTGCTTCTACGAGCCTCTTTTTTCTAATGTTATAGTAAATGAAGTATAGTCATTTAAATTCCTCTATTGACACTTTCACGTTCGAATAATAAAGTATTGTAGTTCAGCTTAATGTTGAAACAGTGAAATAACTGGTTGAAAATTGGATTGCGGAAAACAGACCAGTTTTCAGAAACAAGAATTGATTGTAGGTTCCAATGAAAAATGAATGATGTAACTCGAATCGAAAATTTACACTGAAATTGTTGAAAAGGAATTAATTATATTGAACGTTCCAACACAGGCATATTTTAGAACTTTTTCTTTTTCTTTCGATAAGTAGAAACAGGCAGATTCGAACATGGCATTGGTCATAAATGGCATGGCATTCCATAAATAATAATATTAAGAATTTTATTTTTGATTTTTTTATTAATTTGTTTTTTACATTTTAATAGTTTGATAGTGAAGTTAAATGTTCTTAAATAATAGATAATTAAGTCAATTATTTAATATTTATTTATTTATTTGCTCTCATGCACGTTTTACAAAAGATTATTGTCGGTTTTTGTACATGCACCCTGTCAGGGCGCTGCAAAACATAAATGCTGGCTTGCTGTTAAGTTTATAGAATTAACATAAATTGAGTCAAGACTTATAAAACTACAATAAAATAAGTTTCAAAAATTACAAAACAAAATCTTTTATTGACTTGATCTAAATGCATCGACATGCTCGTTGACAGAGCAGAAGTTTCTAGACCTAATTTCAGTGAAGTGATTATTTTTAATGTATCTGCTATAGATGGTGAATGCCTCAGCGAAGCTCCTGTCGAGGTCTGTGAGCCAGAAGGTGCTGAAAGGCATGGACCTCACCGTGGGCAATGTGACGTTGCCCAACATGAGGCACCCCAGTAAGTTATCAATTACATACAATATTTTATATTCTCTAAACTAATATATATGAAAAATATACTGGTATTCAGCTCATCCGGTTAGACTGAAAACCGACCCCAATATATTGGACAAAAAGCAAGACAGCTGCTGATGAGGAAGGATAAAAATGTTAATAGTGAAAATTATCTATATCTGTACATAACTTCGCCCCCCGACTTCGTCCGCGTGAAATTTCATATTTTAACATTAATATAATATCCTATAACATTCGGCATGCTGTAGCTTCCCATTACTCTATCTCACTCTCTATCTCACTGTCACTCTCACTTTCTATCTCTCACTCTCTATCTCTCACCTCAAACCACTGTCACTCTCACTTTCTATCTCACTCTCACACTCACTCTCAACCTCTATCTCTCTCTCACTCACTAACTCACTCTCTATCTCTCTCAATCTCTATCTTATTCTCATTCTATCACTAACTCTCTAACTCACTCTCTCTCTATCTCACTTTCGCTCTCTATCTCACTCTCACTCTCATTCTCTATCCCACTCCCACTCTTATCTCACTCTAACTCCTGTAATGTAAAAAATAACCCGAGGGGCTATTTATAAGTTGACTAAAAATAATTAGATTAGGATTAGATTAGTAGCAGTCATCCAAAAAATTAAGTGCATAAAGAATAGTGTCAGGACCATGTGAAATGTATCTTGTATTCTTTACTGAAGAAGGCCACCTTTGGCCAGAGAATACACAAGTCTAAGTCTATTCTGGTAACCTTCCGAAGCGGCGATACACGCCGCTAACTCACTCTTACTCTCTATCTCACTCTCATTCTCTCACTCTCACTCTCTTACTCACTATCTCTATCTACCTCACTCTCTCACTCAATATCTCATTCTCTACCTCACTCTCACTCACTATCTCACTCTCCCTCTCTAACTCGCTCTCTATCTCACTCTCACTGTCTCTATTTCACTCTGTCTCCATCTAACTATACCTTACTCTCTATCTCAATCTGTTTATCTCTATCTCATTCTTTTAATCACTATCTCACTCTCAACCTGTATCTCACACTCTCTATCTCACTCTATTTATCTCTATCTCTCTCTCGCTATCTCCATCTCTCTATCTCAGAGAGATAGAGACTCTCACACTCTTTATCGCTATCTCACTCCCACACTCTCTATCTCACTATCACTCTATCTCACCCTTTTTATCTCACTCTCTTTTTTCACATTCTCTTCATCTCTATCTCTAGCTCTATCTCACTCTAACTCACTCTTTCTATCTTAGTCTCGCTCTATCTGTCTCTTTCTCTTATTCTCCTTATTTCTATCTTACTTTCACGCTCTATCTCATTCTCTCTCTCTCATTCTCCTTATTTCTATCTTACTCTCACTGTCTATATTCTTCTTTCATACTATCTCACTCCCACACTGTCACTCACTTTCTATCTCGCTCTCACAATCACTCTTATTCTCTATCTCTCTCTAAATAGATAACTCTCTTTATCTCTATCTCTCTCTGTCTTTATCTCTATCTCACTCTCACTCTCAATTTCACTCTATCTTACTCACACTCTTACTCACACTCTTACTCACTCTCTATTAACTAGTAACTATTTCTCTCCTCTCTCTTAACTCTCTTTTACACTCTATTTCTATTGCACTCTTTGTTTCACTCTCTTTATTTATACCTGCTATCTCACTCTCACTATCACACTCCCACACTATCTCACTCATGCTCTATTTCGATCTCGCACTCCTCAATTTCTATCTTACTGTCACTCTCACTCTCTATCCCACTCTCACTCTATCTCACTCTCTAACTCGCTCTTTATCTCACTCTCACTCGCTTTCTCTATCTTACTCTATATCTCACTCCTTTCTATTTCACTCTCAGTCTCCATCTCACTATATCTCACTCTCTATCTCACTCTGTTTATCTCTATCTCTCTATCTCCCTTTCTATCTCACTTTCACCCTCTATTTCACTCTATCTCTCTATCTCTCCATCTTACTCTTTGTCGCTCTCTCTCTCTTTGTCACTATCGCACTCTTCCTATCTCACTTTCACCCTCTATCTCACTCTCACTCTTTATCTCACTCTCAACCTCTATCTCTCACTCTATCTCTATATTTCACTCTCTTTATCTCTACCTCTCTCTCCCTATCTCACTCTCTCTCTATCTCACTCTTTGTCACTATCTCTCTCTTTATCGCTATCTCACTCTCTATCTCACTCTCACTCACTCTATCTAACTCTCACTCTCTCTATCTCACTATCACTCTAGCTCACTCTTTTTATCTCATTTTCACTTTCTTTCTCATTCTCTTCATCTCTATCTCACTTTAACTCACTATCTTTTTATCTTAGTCACGCTCCATCTCACTCTCTCATTCTCCTTATTTCTATCTCACTCTCATTCTCTATATCCTTCTTTCATACTATTTCACTCCCACACTCACTCACTTTCTATCTCGCTCTCGCACTCACTCTTAGTCTAGATCTCTCTCTCAATTGATAACTCTCTTTATCTCACTCTGTCTCTATCTCTCTGTTTTTATCTCTATTTCACTCATAATCTTTATCTCTATCTCACTCTATCTTACTCACTACTCTATTACTCTCCTAACTCTCTCTTACTTAACTCTCTATTTCACTCTCTTTATTTCTGTTGCACTCTTTGTCTCACTCTCTTTATTTATATCTCCTTCTGTCTCACTCTCACTATCTCACTCTCTCTCTATCTCACTCTTACTCTATCTCGATCTCACACCTCAATTTCTATCTTACTGTCACTCTCACTCCCACTCTCACTCTATCTCACTCTCTAACACACTATCTCACTCTCACTCTCTTTCTCTATCTCACTCTCACTCTCTATCTCACTCTTACTCTCTATTTCACTCACTCTTTCTCACTCTCACTCTATCTTACTCTCACTCTATCTCACTCTCACTCTCTATCTCACTCTACCTCACTCTCACTCTCTATCTCATACTATATCCCATTCTCTATCTCTTACTCTTACTCTCTATCTCACTCTCACTCTATTTTACTTCAACATTCTATCTCTCTCTCACTCTCTCTATCTCTTATCACTATCTCATTCTCATTTTATTTTGCTAACACACTCAACTTCTATCTTACTCTCACTGTCACTATCCCACTACCACTCTATATCGCACTCTCCCTCTCTATCTCACTTTCACACTATCGTATTATCTCTATCTCTCTCTCACTCTCACTATCTTACTCTAACTCTCTATCTCACACTCTATCTCACTCTCACTCTACCTCACTCTCACTCTACATCACTCTCTCTATCTCATACTCTATCCCATTCTCTATATCTTTCTCTCTCTTACTCTCACTATCTCACTCTCACTCTCTATCTCACTCTATTTCACTTCAACACTATCTCTCTCTCACTCTATCTCTTATCACTATCTCACTCTCTCTTTCACTCCCACTCTCTTACTCTGACCCTCTTCCTCACTCTCTATCTCACTCAGATCTCACACTTACTCTCTATCTCAATCTCACTCTCATCCCACTCCCATACTTTATCTCACTCTTACTCTTGTAACGTAACAAATAACCCGAGGGGCTATTGGTTGACAATAATCTATATAAAATAAAGTAAAAAAAGAGTTAGGTTGAAGTAGCAGTCATCCAAAAAATCTGGTGCTTTAAGAATTCGGTCAGGACCTTGTGAAATATATCTTGTTTTCTATACGATTTTAACCGCTATTTAGATAAATAATTTATTCCGGAAGGTTTATGTGTACAGTGACCAGCACATCAAGCTACAGGAAACTGTCAAATTTCTTCCAACTATTTTAAACTTTAAAATGTTGATGAAAAGTTCTAAATCGAACGAGAAAATTTGACAATTTGTGGTAACTTGTGCACAACAGGATGTGCTGGCCACCGTACAATACATTTACGAGTATATTAAACTTACATATAATTGAGTCGATGTACTCAATACTCAATATTTTATTTGCATTCCACAATGACTAGGTGTTAATTTAAAATTATATGAGATCATTATGGTCCCTCAGGCACAGCAAAAATAGTAGTAGCTTCAAAAACTTAGCTTATCAATCTTCTGAACTAAATCTAATATTATTTTATTAGGGTTTTTTTATTATTAAAAAAAATAATTGGGATAATTCATTTCAATTGTAATTGTGTGTATTGTTTTGTGTTTATTATTATTGTTGTAATTCACATAAATAAAACGTCATTGGGTCTCTTGCAGTGGAATGGGGTGAGGCGGTAGAAGCTCTCGCGAATGCTGTAGTTGAAAACCGCATCAACGTGGACTGCGGGGACGTGCGCCGTGCCAGCGAGTTTCTAGCGCACCGCATCCTCAGGTCCCTGCAGAATGAGATGAAGATCGAGAAGAAGGTACGTCAAATATGAAATTACCGATCTAAACTGCAAAATTAAAACTTGTTGCTTTTCCAAGGTAATAGATATTTACGTCACACCTGGCCATAATGTGAGTTTTACCGACTCGCAACTCGCAAACTCGCATTGTGGCCAGGTGAAGACGTAAATATCTATTACCTTGGAAAAGCAACAAGTTTTAATTTTGCAGTTTAGATCGGTAATTTCATATTTGACGTTTTCATTTTGTTTTTTACCACGATGAAAATTGTCAAAATCACGAAAAAAATGGTAGTCAGTTGTAGTAAGGTGTGGCTGGTTGTGGCAACGGATGACGTATGATTTCTAACTGCAACTCCTGTAGAGTTACAACAATGTCTCGTGCAGTGCGAAGTCTTGTGTTATCATGGATCAATAATGGTGAAGATCGATTCACGAGTCGGGGCTGTTTCACTGCCAGTTACGCCATCATACAGTGTGACGTACTGGGCCCGTGTGGTAGACCTAGGCCCACTCTTTCACAGAAAGGAAGCCGAGTCCCAGCAGTGAGAACATTAGAGGTTTTTTATGTACTAGCTTTTGCCCGCGGCACCGCCCGCGTAGATGTCGGTTATCGCGTAAAAAAGTAGCCTATGTCCTTCTCCATATCCCAGGCTATATCTCTGCCAAATTTCATGACGGTCGGTTCAGCAGTTTAGGCGTGAAAACGTAACATACAGACAGACAGACAGACAGAGTTACTTTCACATTTAATATAAGTTTGGATTGAAAATATGGTATAATGTGAGGGTACCGCTGATGCGTCCTGTGAAGATAAATCGAGTGTTTATTTTAAGTTTTTTTTATGGTTGTCTGTTTTGTAAGTTATTTTTTTTTTAACTTTAAACAGGAAGCTAAACTACGAGTAATAGTTAAACCCATAGAGCCTGCAGAGCCTGAAGTATCAGAAAAACCTCTTGAATCCACAAGTCCCAAATAATAGAAAGCGGACATTTCGTCGCTGTGATGTATTGGTGTGTTTTTTTTTTCCTTTTTTTTCGGTCTTTTTTTCAATCTTGCCCCTATTAGCGTTGTTTTAGTTTTTTTGGATCAACTATTTATAGTATTTTTAATTTCTCATACTTGGAAAGTATGTCTGTGAAGTTTGGTCAACTTATTTAATTTGATCCTGTAGTATCAAAAATGTCACTCACCATTTTGCGACCAATGATGGTTAAGGCTCAATTTACACTGCCGCGGAACAAAATGAAAGCAAATTTCTGTCACGAAATTTTCTAAAGCATGTAAATTGGTTAACGTACAAACTATAGATTCGAGCTGCTAGCTGCGGGAATTCCCGAGAGTGCGCGAGTATTCTCTGCAAGACGCACGACCTATTTTACTGCTCATATCTATTTTGTATGTTACACAATTGACATAAAGATCATTATGACCCAATATACATAAACTCACGCCTTCCCATGGGAGTAGGCAGAAACTACAGAACGCCACCTGTTACGCTCCTTACATACTTCTTCGACTTCGTTTACATTCATTTTCATTCGTCTATCATTGATTTCATAATTGTTGATTTTGACAAGTTTGGTAATCTACTAATATAATGGCGTCATTATGGCTTTCCAATAGTCAGCCACTGACACTCCATTGAAAGATTTGGTAATCTCGTACATAATGACAAATGACACTTCCTACTAAACTTCCAACTTCCTACTACTTCAGATTGCTTATAACACTAATAAATCTTATATATAAAATTCTCGTGTCACAATGTTCGTTCCCGTACTCCTCCGAAACGGCTTGACCGATTCTCATGAAATTTTGTGAGCATATTGAGTAGGTCTGAGAATCGGCCAACATCTATTTTTCATATAGCTTTTGACAGAACGAAGTCTGTCGGGTCAGCTAGTAATATGTAAAAATATATATAAATGAAATCTGGCATGAATAAATGTTCAAAATGCCATGGTAATACAAATCTATTACGAGACCATTGACCGACCATTATGAATTTAGCAGATTATGAACTTTTAGCAAAATGACAATGGGCTCGTGTTGGAGTGACCAATTTATAAAAATAGCAGACTCGGGCCCCTGGTCAGCACGCCGATTGCGAGTACTACGCATCTGACCTTTCTGAAGGACAACAAACTCAAACTCAAAGCATTTATTTCAATTAAACCAGGCACTTTTGAACTGTCAAAGAGACGATCAGTTAGTCAGAAAGTTGAAGCTAGATGCCCATTCCAATACGTAGATCACTTCACATCACCAATAAGGTCACTAGGTATATGTTCTAGTAGGGCGGCGTTTCAAGCTAAACTAAAACTTTTAGATATATTATTTGGGCATTTGCCTTTTAAATACCTTTTATTAGTCGCCTTTCATTCATCCTTTCAACACGACCAAACCATCTAAGCATACTCTTTTCATTTTTTGTCACTACAGCTGCTTTGACCCAATCTCATGACAAAAATTCGCTTCCATTCCATTCCGCGGCAATGTAAATTGAGCCTAAGGTTACTTTCAATGCTCCTGCAGTTTTATTCTCTTCATAAAGTCTCGTCATTTGTAATTTCAGAAGCAAAGCGGGTTATCAGATGAAACGAAGCAGGACTTATTTTACGTGCCGGATGATATTAAGGAAGATGTGTCCTTGAAGTCTCAATGAAAAATTATTTTATAAAGAATCTTTCTTTTAAGATTTTAAACATTGACTAAATGCAACACAAAAAAACACTATTATTAGGTAGATATTTTGGCAAAAACTGTTTGTTTCTATATAGTCCGTAACGTCCGTACGTAGGTGTACCTAATATCAATTTTGTGTCGTATCTATTAGTTTATAATTATATTAGAAGAATTTTACCCTGGAAAACACAAAAAAAATAAGCACACATGTAAAGATTTTTTTTTTCTTCTATTTAGCCATAATTTGTATGAGTAGGTATTTGATTCATGAACATGTTCGCTTGCCTGTTGAATGTTCCTTGTATAAATCTACGTTATTATTTTTTCATAGTAAATGTATTTTAGCCGGCGCTATTTAGTTTTATTTAACTTAGCGATATACAAATGGTGCTCGTTGCGGCGATGAAAAACAAACTGTTGAAAGGACAGGGAGGTACTCGTATCTGACTGTTGAGATAATAGATTTAAATCTGTGCGTATGCGACTTACTAGAGAATGGGCAGCAGCGTTCTCTATGCATTTTTACACCATACTGCGATCGCCAATCCGCCTGCCAAGCGTGAAGATTATGGCAAATCCCCCCCTTTTTGGGGAGGCCTATGTTCAGCAGTGGACGTCTTTCGGCTGAAATGATGATGATGATGATGTGTGCGTATGGATTGAGTGCTCTTTTTTCAAAGTTAATTATATTTTTACGAAATCAAGGAAGAATTTAGGAAATAACAGTGAAAATTGTGAAATCTATGTTGAGAAAGTCGTGATCAAACTAACTAGAACACTCAACTTTCTATCCTGAGAATACTGTAACTCGCGTCTCAAAATATACTAGATATAATTATGTTTAACTTTATTATGTGGAATAGTTGTATTGAATTTGTGAAAACTATTCACAAATATTCAATTTATTGTAACGGTTTATTTAGATTTTATAAAGGTTTATTTAGAACACTCAACCTCCTATGATGCAGACAGGGTATTCAATAATTCTCCAACTTTGGATATATTATGTGTGTATTCTTAATATTTTTACTCAATTTTACGAGTATAATTCAAAGTCAATTTTTACAACAAAAATTATTGGGTCATTATTAGGACACTCATTATTTGGTTGACTTCGGTGGCAATATTTTTTTACATTTAGGCATAACTAACATGAAATATAAAATTTAGAGTTAATTTAAAACATATTAGTAGTACTCTAAATTTGATATTTAATGTTAGTTATGCCTAAATGTAAAAAAAAAAATAGCCACCGAAGTCAACCAAATAATGAGTGTCCTGATAATGACCCTATTAACATACAATTAGAAAGTAAATAAAAAAAAATACTTTCTTTTGAAAGTCCCGTTTGAGTGTTCCATGTTGTAGCATTTATTTATTTAACCTGAATTTTTATACAAACGGCAGCCACATCAGAAATTGTGAAAGTGTTGTCACTAAAGTTTAACACGTTTTTTTTTTTTTGAATGCTTAATTTTAACAATAATCAACTTTATTATATTTCTAAGCGACAAACTTGTGTAGAGTGACTATGCATGCTTAAATAAAAAACATTCTTGTATATGTTATAACATTTTATCACAAAACAACCTAGAAAAAGTGTAACAGTAATTACGAGTGATCGGAAATAGGTGAGCTAAAATACCTAAAGTTCGAAAAAGACCAGAGACAAAGTGGCGACGCCTAACGACAAAATATTTTTTGGGACTTATGTCCCAGGTTTCGGAACATTACTTAAGTACAACTAAAATTAATAAAGTAAAACAACCATCGAATTCATTTCTCGTTACCAATTGAATATTTGTGAATAGTTTTCGCAAATTTAATACATTTATTCCACATAAAAATGGTATTCAGCCAAGTATATTTTGAGACACGAGTTACAGTATTTTCTCAGGTTAGCAGATTGAGTGTTCTAGTTAATTGACCACGACTTTATTACCATAGATTTCAGAAAAAAAAAAAAAATCTTCACCATGATTTTATCGCAATTATTTCCTAAATTCTTCCTTGATTTCGTAAAAATATAATTAACTTTTAAAAAGGAGCACTTAATCCATATGGACACGATTTAAATCACAGCATTTTTCTGGTAAATTCTTTACAATTTATTCAAATGAATGCTAGATTGATTATGATTAACTAGAATTTGTTTGAATCTCTTGAATAAACTAGACAACTCTCTAAATCAGGTGATAATAATGTACCTATAATTACAAACAACCATCTAAAAGAAACAACCCTGCAAGTGCAGCCCACCCCAGGACCGATCCATCTCCACGTTAGCCATTTAGCTAATTAGCCAATAACCCCTCGTGATACATCAAAAGATCTTATATTGGCAATTTCCCACCAAAAGGGACTGGCTTAATTCTCGAATACTCTCGAACCCAACTTATTCTTGGAGGGTGTAATTTTGGTCAAGCGCTGCTACGTGATCGGAAAGCGATACACTACACTTATCTCACTCAAGTTCCCGTTTAAGAGCTCACGAACCTCTTTGAGATGTAGATTGGACGAGATAACAATTTGCTGTTTGAATGCAAAAGATGCAGACCGGCTCTTGGTCTATGACTTCTATGAGTAATGAGACCTATTAGGCGCCTGTCTACTAAATAAGAAACAAGTTGGCGAGCAACGAGCAGCGAGTGCGTATAGTTCGGATAGATTTGTCGCCGGGCTACTAGGCATTGCACGAGTGCTACGAGTAGAATGACTGCCCAGTCACTTGTTAGTATGCATATGTACCAAGCGGGAGTCTCCCAGCGAGTATTCTCCCTGCCAAGCGAGCTTCGCTGAACAATTATTTAACAATTTGTGGTTTGAATGCAAAAGATGCAGACCGGCTCTTGGTCTATGACTTCTATGAGTAATGAGACCTATAAGGCGCCTGTCTACTAAACTAGAAACAAGTTGGCGAGCAACGAGCAGCGAGTGTGTATAGTTCGGATAGATTTATCGCCGGGCTACGAGGGATTGCACGAGTGCTACGAGTACAATGACTTCCCAATCACTTGCTAGTATGCATAATTATGTATGTACCAACCGGGAGTCTCCCAGCGAGTATTCTCCCTGCCAAGCGAGCTTCGCTGAACAATTATTTAACAATTTGCGGTTTGAATGAAAAAGATACAGACCGGGTCTTGGTCTATGACTTCTACTTATGAGTAATGAGACCTATTAGGCACCTGTCTACTAAACTAGAAACAAGTTGGCGAGCAACGAGCAGCGAGTGTGAATAGTTCGGATAGATTTGTTGCCGGGCTACGAGGGATTGCACGAGTGCTACAAGTAGAATAACTGCCCAGTCACTTGCTGGTATTCACATATGTAAGTACCAAGCGGGAGTCTCCACGCGAGTATTTTCCCTGCCAAGCGAGCGTCGCTGAACAAGTATTTTCTTTGCTAGTTTGTTAGCTTGTAGACAAACTAGTGGAGAGAGAGTTCACGCCGTCAGCGATCAACTATTAATAATTATGTATCTCTTTTACTGACGCGTGACCTATATTTTATACGTTTCTTGACCGTGAAAATAGTCGATAGCTAGTCGCTTCCTTGTCGGCGTTGAGATTATGTGCCTTGACACATGATACAGAGGTGCTGACTGCAGACGTGACAGCATGGCTACAAACGGTGACTGAAACAATTTTTTATTTTTTCAAATGTTCTTACGTGTTTGCAATTTGCAGGTCAGTATCAGGTCACTCATTATTTGGTTGACTTCGGTGGCAATTTTATTTTTACATTTAGGCATAACTAACATGAAATATCAAATCTAGAGTACTACTAATATGTTTTAAATTAACTCTAGATTTGATATTTCATGTTAGTTATGCCTAAATGTAAAAAAAAAAATTGCCACCGAAGTCAACCAAATAATGAGTACGTATGTTTATCTAAATATGATTCGCGACCGTAACAAATGTGTATTTACAAAATTATAGATAATCATTAGAATCAATAATACAACTCCTTAAGAGGGCATACTACGGTCCACTAGCGCCACTCCTTTAAAAAAATATCTCGTGACTGAGAAGGAATTATGAAAAACGGCTCAATCAACGACCTCGGTAACTGTGTCTAAAATTTTCTAATACCTTTCATAACGTTACATATTGAGACACGAAACAAAAAAAATCGATCTAAAGAAAAGCAGTCACATTCCTCTAGATCGTATTTTGTTGCTTCGTGTCTCAATAGAGAACTTTATAAAAGGTACCTATTACAAAATTCTACACACTTACTGAGGTCGCTGATTGGGCCGTTTCTCATAATTCCTTCTCAGTCATGAGATAATATTTTTTTAAAGGAGTGGCGCTAGTGGACCGTAGTATGCGCTCTTAAGTTAATATAATCCTAAGAGTTATGATTTCATGAAATAGTCATTCAATCAGATTATACGAACTTAAGGAGTTGTATTACTAGTAAAAACTAGAAAAAACAGTAAAAACTCTAACGTATGAAGAGGCAGAGCATATTCTAGACAGTCATACATGATTACTTATCTTCTTTATCATACCTTGTGATTACATAGTGGTGTTTCTCAACTTCGTTTATATGCACTATCAGCAAACACATAAACTGACACATAAACACATACGCACACCCCAACACACCCTCACCCTCACACACTATTATACTCACACACACCCAAAATTACACACTACACAGAGCTGCTAATTACTTTATAAGTCATTTTTACTCTTTTTTAATTTTTTTCTGTTATATAAATGTCTCAAGATTATAAACGCTCAATTAAGGGAAGGAGCGAGACAACCCCAACACAAGTATTATTAATTACTTACTGGGGCTGTTTCATTCACATGTGTAAATGTAACCGTTTGAGACACAATAAACAATTTTATTTATTTTTTGTTTTATATTACTGATTCTATTGATTATAATTCTGTAAATACATATTCGTTACGGTCGCGAATCATATCATAGATCAACATTCAACCTGATACTGACCTGCAAATTGCAAAAATCGTAAGAAAATTTTAATTTCGTGGACTACCCTGACGCTTCCCCCTTAACCTGACTTCCATGCTATTTATTGAATTAATACTTGATCTTTTTTACGGTTAAATCTATGTTAAGTTTTTATTTTGATATATTTAAAATATTGTGGTTTTCGGTTGAATTTATATTTTATATGAAATTCTTATCTTTATTAATAGTAACTTTGGTATGGATGCACCTTAAGTACCTAGTACTATGTCACCACTCACTTACTCACTGAGAGAGGCAGGTGTTTATATTTCACTCTAAGAATAGAAGGCACAATAACAACTGAAATGTTTCCCTAGAATAATACGTAAATGAACCTATTGAAATCATTTAGGTAGCCAACTAGTTTAATTGTATAATCAGGTCATCACTCAATAAGACTTCCTACCTATACTTTTATGTAGGTGCTTATATCGTATCTTTTTTCTAACCTGTCTTTTTGATTTTCGGATTCCATAAAGGTTTTTTATATAAAAAAACCCTAACCAGCCACTAATCCAACAAAAAACCCTAGCCGCATATTTCAAAATCGAAACGTCACACAACGTCAAAATTCCAATAAAAATGTGAACATAAAAATCTAATCACCACAGCAAGATAAAAAAAAATAGCAGTGATGCAGTTACTACACGAAAACACGACGCTGCTTATGCCTGTACGGGAAAGAAATTTGAGCACTAACATGAGTGTGAGGGAGCTGTCGGATAACTTGGACGTGAAGGAGAAAAAGTCTTCGGACGCGTCGTTGCTGATGATGAACCCAGTGGCAAGTGGTGATAATGTCGCTACAGGGCTCAACTCCACTCATAGGCTGAAGGAAGAGTTACCACCGCTCGTGCCCTGCTGCGAAGGGAGAGAACTACAGGTAGTACCTATTGTATTACTTGTTATAAAATTATGGATATTGCAATATGAGAAGAACTTATTCTTGGTTAAGGGGGAAGCGTCGTTTTTTTGCATTTTGCAGGTCAGTATCAGGTTGTATGTTGATCTAAATATGATTCGCGACTGTAAAAAATATATATTCATAGAATTATAATAATTAGAATCAGTAATAAAACTCCTTAAGTTCGTATAATTTGATTGAATGACTTCATGAAATCATGACTTTTAGGATTGTACTAACTTAAGGAGTGTGTTAAGCGGAGTCTTGTGTAGTCTTAAGGTGTTGATACCTGAAAATTGCAAATAACGTAAGAAAATTTGAATTTCGCGGGCTACCCTGACGTTTCCCCCTTAAGTATATCGAGTAGACAGCTCAAAACTAATCCTAAGGGAGTCAACCAAAAATTGCGTAGTTAACTCACCCAACAACAAAAATAATCTCCAGCTAACTTACGCTGTTTTCTCTTGTTATGGACACCTAAAAGAGCTTAGGTACGTACAGAGGTCATAACTAATAGTTTCGAAACTCCTAAACATAACAATAAGAACGCTCGAGTAATTTACATGAAAAAATTCCAGTGAGAATTTCTTGGAAATTCCAAGAAATTTTCACTGGAATTTTCTAGTGAGAATTTATTTTCAATTGAAATGGTCTGGACTTAAAACGTAGGTACCTTTTTTATCCACAACGGGGAAGCTCTTGACCTTCAGCCGACCTAATGGTATGTGATGAAAAGGCTGAAGGTGGAAGCAAACTTCACCCGGAATCCTCAACGACAGAGGAACTGGGCCTCAAGTCTACTATTACAATAGTGTCAGAATGGTCTTGCCATTGTATTTGACAGTGTTTGTATGGCAAATCTGTCAAAAACTCACAATGAAGAGATCATTCTGACACTATTGTAATAGCAGACTTGAGGCCCTGGCTATCTTACCTCTAATATTGTTATAGCGACAGACTTAGATAAGATGGTGGTAGCTAGCCAGGCGTATTTAGAACAGAAAATTTTGGAATCGAACCTTTGGATCTGAGAAAGCAGTGCTATTCTGTAACCATCTCACCGTGAAAACATAGGTGAAGTGAGCGTCAAATGAGCTGTCAACAGTGTCAATCTCAAGCATCAGGTGGAATTACACGTCACTTTAAGCTCACTTCACCTAAGTTTTCACCGTGAAATTTTTACAGAATTGCTCTACAGGTTTTCTTACCAACTAGACGACAGAGGCGGTTAAAACCTAACCTAAGTACATTTTGTATCGCAAAACGTTTAAAAACCATTCGAGTCAAAAACATTAATAGTTCTAGGGGAGCGAAGAGGAAGATAATCTATCAAATAGCTCTTGAGGATTATGAAAACAATTTTATCCAAACCTCCCGGGACAACCCTCCCTAATAGCGTTGATGACGCTCTTCACGGATTTCTTTTTGTTTATATTAAATGTTTTTAGTGTTAATAAAAATGTTAGGAGCTCTTAGAAACGAGTTTGTGTCTTTTTCCTTCTTTTATTTCTTTCTTGTTTCCAAACTGTTTTCCTTTTGCAAACAGAACTGACGACTGAAGTACTACCTACTTAAATCGTCATTTCTGTAAGTCCAGAGAGGTAATTTGAACTATGGTTAGGTTAGGTTATCTTTTAATTCCCTTACATTGTTTTTTTTTTATGGGATTTGTGTAGAAATGTACTTAGTCAATTTCATTTTAACAACTTTATTATGTAGGTACCTAATCTAAGTGTAGGTACAGTCGAGTTCATTAATATATTGGCACTGTCAAGGATTCAAAATATAGTGGGCGTTGGAAAGCTCAATAAATTCTATAGAACCTATAGATCAAAAATATGTCCTTATGTGAACGGTTCAATAATATACACCTACTGTGCATTAGGCAATATTATGTGATCACCCTTTTCAAAAATATATCTAAACTGCATTGGCTTTAAAAATATCTGAGCAGGCTAAGCTTCTTAATTATCTCTACATGCATGGTAAAGTCAATTATTTGCTCGAGCAAATAAGATCTAGTTTACATTGTTACAGAAATGACAGTAGTTCCCATTATTTTCCTCGCGTTTGCTTTTTAAGTTTTTTGAATGATTATTGTCTTTCAATGCCAGTTTTCGTACAGCTTGGCCATTTAAGACTGCGCCGAGGGCACAGTGGCGCCCTCATCGTTATTTCGGTGATTTATTTTATTTTAGAATGAAAATGCAGAAAATAAGCTCGTCAAGTTGTGCTTCACAAGACTATACGTCATTATTACTACAAACAGTAGTTTTAAATTGTTATGCTTTATTGTAATCATTAAAACGGAAAATAGTGGCCACTAAGCTTATTAGAAAAACATAACGTCATTTGAAATTAATCTAGCCAGTTATAAATAATGTTGCAAACTCCTTGACCATGCAAATTTAAGATTGCTAGTAAAATCATATTTATGACGTAATAATAAGGTTGAATTTGAATTACATTAACTTGCTCAGATATTATTGTATTCATGCTTGTATACATAATTGTGAATCCTACATCGTTCAGATAATAATATGATCTTAAAGTGGTTCATATAATAATGTGCCTTTGGCTGTATACATGTTACCGAAAAAAAAAGCAGTCATATATTAATGAATCTAAATCTTGACCACAATTTAATGATGCTTATAGGTGTTACAATATTATGAAGTTTTTTGATGTTCATATATTTTTGAAGCCTGAAAGGGCCAATATATTAATGAACTCGACTGTACCATACAGACCATACTATCGCTTTAAAATTAGGTATTATTATGCTCAAGACGCTATCCTCAAACCTAAAATAAATACCCAATGCTGCAATATAATGAGAGTTTCATCCTTGAAACAACATTGTGTTCAAACAAATGGATAATGTATCACCCTAAGCCCGCAAAACAATCGCAAAGACACTTTTATTTAAGTAAACACAATTTAAAATTCTATCACAAAATACATAACGATCCCTCGTTGAGAATATCATTTTGTTTTTGTTTGATATTTTACAAGTGTTACCCCATCGTAATTTAATTAATTTCATTCGATAACCCAATCAGTAACGACGTTGATTAAGTGGTAGGTAATTACATCTGCATCTAAAATTAACTGGGCACCCGTTGCCTAATGAGCATTCAGCTTAAGACTTCTGAAAATAGGTCAGGAAAACGTTAGGAAGAAGTGTTTTCTCTTTATTTCAATTATTTAGTTCTTCGTTGTTGGTTTTAATTTTACTTGTAATTGGTTAAACTTCGGTTACTATCGATCGCTTTGTTCCAGCCTCATTAGGTATTTCCAGCGCTTTTTAACCGACTTTCCAAAAAGGAAGAGGTTCTCAATTCGGTTGTTTTTTTGTTTCTTCTTTTTTAATGTTTGTTACCTCAGTTCTCCGTCGTTTATGAACCAATTTAAAAAAATCTTTTTATATTTGAAAGGATATACTGAAGCAGATTGGTCCCATTTTTTTCAAAATCCAGTTCTGATGATGGGATCCATGAGGAATTGAAGGAACTCCTCAAATTTTATAGGCAAACATATAGCGATTTTTATATTTTCATCAACAACTCAAGCATTTGCATTCAGAAAGTATCATTTGATGAAGTGAAACTGATCAAGAAGACCACAAATGGCCACCGGAACTCCTCAATGATAAGTATTTCACGGGTGGCGATAAGATATATCGACTAAGATTGTTAAGCGACTATGAAACAAGTTTAAATAAATAATTCTGATGAAAATGGTACCATCGAACTGATCTGAAGATGAAGCCAGAAGGTATGCACCGGAACTCCGTAGTAAAACAATGTATCCTAGCCGTGTTTGGGCTTATTAGAATTGTCATGAGATGCACTCGGGCTATAGATGGTTACGAGTATTAACCGATTTTTATTAACTTTGCTTGGGTAGTTTTTCAGTTGTTTAGTTTGTATTTAATCCACTTCATATAGGTTTCTTGTGTCACTCTTGTTTGTGCGGTATAGCAAGTAATAGTAATCAAACTCAAACTCAAACTCAAAGCATTTATTTCAAATAAACCAATTACAGGCACTTTTGAATTGTCAAGGGGTCGGTCAGTCAGAATGATGAAGCTAGTTGCCCATTCCAAAGCGTAGTAGGTTCCTATGGAGAAGAACGGACAAGAAACTCCATGGACACTCTTTTAAAACAAAATATTGTTACAAAATATGGGTTACATCATTCATGTTGAAGTTATACATGTGAGAATAATGTAGAAAGACGTGCACGTTAGAAGCGTCCGTAATAGAAACAATTCAAAAATTAAAATAAGCCGTGGCAGCTAAGAGATGACCAGTCCCAAATGACGGCGCCCGTTCACGAACATGACGCATGGATCAGCACCATTTAGCTCAACCATTTTGAAAGGAACTTAATGATCCAACACACACGCCACCACCAGCGAGACATTTGAGTGAGCATGAAATACTCTCAGCCGCCAGGGCACATTCAAGTCAATAAAAGACATATTACCCGGTAAATGGTAGCTCTATAGTACATAGTACTCACACCTGTGCTATGCAATTATATAATTCAAGGACATTGAGTTTATACAATGCAAAAATAATCGAATTGTTATGGGATAGGTATCATAACTAAAAAGTGTTTTAGAGTTGTTTAGTTTGTATTTAATCTACTTCGTATAGGTTTCTTGTGTCACTCTTGTTTGTGCGGTATAGCAAGTAGTGGTAATCAAATTGTTGTGGGATAGGTATCATAACTAAAAAGTGAAAAATAAAAAACTTAACAAAAAGACAACCGTCTTTCAAAAAAAAACACTAAAAAGTGAAAAATAACTTTAGTTTCGGAAGTCGGTGGCAAAAACCGAAAATAAAGAACCAAGGACACCGACTTCCGAAATGAAATGAAATGTCGGTTGTTTTTTTGTGGGCTTGTGTTATTGCGATCAGTGGAACGTAGTCTAGTACCTACTAATATAGCTATATTATACTTACCTAAATGTTGAGTGATCATATGGAACTTTTAGGCTAGCCATTGTAACGTAACAAATAACCTGAGGGGGCTGTAAGTTGACAATAATATTATGTAAAAAAAAGTACCTAAATTAAAAAATAATTAGATTAAGTTGAGGTACTAGTCATCTCATAGTCATCTGTCATAAGCTTGTGGAATGTATCTTGATGTATTCTTTACTTAAAATGTACCTTTGACCAGTGAATACACAACTCTCAAGTCTGTTCTGGCAGTCTTCCGGAACGGCCGGAGCTTTGCACGTGTACTACGGAAGTCGTCCAGGCTTCCTACATCCGTGAGTCTCGGCCAATAGCTTCCCCTGCCGCTGCTCGAGTCACCACATCCTCACTCCTGTCTTCATCAAGGCTCAGCATTCAATGGAACTAGTCATACAGAATTCTTGAAGCACCTGTTATTATAGATGACTGTTATCTCAACTTAATCTATTTATTTTTTAATTTACTTTCTTTTGCATTATATGGTCGTTGCTTTTGCATATACCTATTATTGCCAACTTATAAATAGCCCCCTCAGGTTATTTGTAACTTTACAGTTTGGGCCCACGTTGGGGGCCAAACTAATGTTACAAATAACCTAAGGACTGTTTGCAAGTTAACATTTACATGTATATAAAACACTAACACACTATTATACACACTCACGCAGACACTCTCCCACACTATTATACACACTCACGCACACACACTCAAAACTCACTCGCATACATCGCACGAGTGCACCCCCTTTTTGTATTTTCCTTTCTTTTATTTTATTATATTGTTTTCAATTGCATACACTGTATAATTGTTAGGTACCACCTAACATCGTCTTGCTTAAAAGGTGATCACCAAATCACGGGCTCTTTAGTAAATTGATCCCGCGGGATCAGTTTACTAAATTATTATTTTTATGTCATTTTCTTTCGTAGATTGGCCAGGCGTTTAAAAAAAAATGCCATCGAATTTTAAATTTGAGTAACAGCGAATAGAAAAATGTTAGGAGGAATAAAAATTAATAAAAATAAAATCCCGTTGCCCCCACCGTATTTTTAACATTGTATGGGATCGAGTACTTAGTGTTAATACAGTTGTGCTAGTTACCTTACGAACAGTAGTTAGGTACTAGACTGGCATGAATCCAAGATGGTATTTATTACTAGAAGATCGTACCTACCCAGAACTATTGAAATGCATACTACCTTGAGCTCATGCCAGCCTGGTACTTTTTGAGGAACATAATTATGTGTCATATTTAGGGAATGTAGAACCTATTAAATACCTACCTACCTAAGATCCCCACCAGTGTGGACACGGGCGAAGGGTTCCAACGGGAATCACCATATAAATTAATATCAAGAAACTTTTCTACATGACTATACACATCATAAAATTGGTCAACGGGATCAGTTGACCAATTCAAAAATTCATTAGGTCGACTGATCCCGCAGGATCCGCCCGTGAGGGATCAGTTTACTAGAGCCAAATCACGCATGTTAACGCTTTATGTAATGGAAATAAACATTTTTGATTTTTTTGGTAAAGAATTAGATTAGGTTGAGATAGCAGTCATTCGAACTATGACTTGTGCCATTATATGTTGAGCCGTGACGAATTCAAGAATGAAAAAGTGGTGTGGTAGTGACACAAACAGCAGCAGGGGAAGCCATCGGCCGAACATTCACGAACACAGAACCCGGATATCTTCTGCTGTACACATGCAAAGCTCCGATCGCTCTGGAAGACTGCCAGAATAGACTGTTGTTTATTCACAGGTCAATGGTGCCGATTCCCTTGTTCCAAACTAAACTAAATTTAAGTTCAGTGCATCTTTTTCTTTCTATGTCATTACGAAAAGGACAGAAGAGAAATTTTTGTTTAGTCCTGTCAAATTAATCAACGCCTGTCACTACCCCATACAAGTTTAGACGTGATTAAAAACTGGCCGACTAAAATTACGTCAATTTACGTCAAGCGCGGATTAATTTGACAGGACTAAACTAAAAGTTATCTTCTGTCCTTTTCTTTATGAAATAGAAATTTAGTTTAGTTTGTGAACAAGGGAATCGCCACCAGTGGTCCATCATCAGTAAAGTATGCAACGGGATACATTCCACAAGCTCGTGACAGAATTCTTGAAGCACCTGTTATATTGATACCTAACTGCTACCTCAACCTATTGTTTTTTTTTTTTTTTTTAGTCTCTTGCAAACAGCCCTCAGGTTATTTGTAACGTTACACCATACACGGGCAGCTTGAAGCAGTCAGGATCGACTGCTTGAAACTACGACTGAATAGTGAACTAATACAGTCTTCTATTTAGGTACTTACATACACGGAACCGCTCGAGCAGTTGCGACTGCTCCGGGCGGTCAGCAGCACGGTAAAATTTCATCGTGCCGTCAAGCAGATACACAGCTAGGATACACTGATCGCTCGAGCTGTCGACTACTTTCGCGCATTTACCTCCTTAGCCCGCGCTTCTCATTCCACGTCGCGTGCGCCTTCCGCTGGTAGCTTTTTGTTTTGCTACTGATATTAAATTGTGAATTGTCGAGCAGTTGAAACCAACTGCTGCAGCAGTCGTTTCAACTGCTCAATGGCAGCTTCAAGTAGTTGACGTTGACTGCATGGGCGGTCTGTGTACATTTTGATCACTGACTAACTGCTCGAGCAGCCCGTGTTAGGCCGGCCTTAATCTTAGGACTATATCGCCCAATTCAAGGTTACGCGCTAGTTGAAGGCGATCTATTCTGAAAGCTTCTATAAAATCGATACCTCCCACGCAAAAAGTCGTGACAGATTTTTTTTTGTAAAATGTGATTTTAGTACCTACTATAATGTAATATTGACACCTGCAAGGAATAACATTGTTGCTAATATTTAGTAACTTTACAGGAGAGCGCGTCAAAGATTTAAAAAATCTCTCAGATTTTGGTTAAGTCTTATTGCCAACCAACCTTGAAAATATGAGTCAAAGAGGGTTTAACTACACTTTCGTATTCGATTATATTATTGTATATAATGTATATTTTAAGACTTATTTGACGCGCTCTCCTGTAAAGTTACTAAATATTAGTTACAATGTTATTCCGTGCAGGTGTTGATATTATATAAATACAACACATTCTTAAAAAATATATTTTCATTTTTTTACTAAAAACCGAGTTTCTAACCCGCTAATAGTCTTATCATATTATGTTTTGCGGCTGATCAACACAAAGATGACGTTAAAAATCTCTCTCCTGAAAAATCACAAATTTAAACATACTACCTTAAGCGCGGGAGGTGTCAAAATAGACCTTTGACAAAAGAAAAATGCCTCGCACTCGCATTCCTCACTTATGCGGCTAAAACCTTCAGGCTATCAATAACTCACTATATTAAAGTCTGGTCCTTGTATCAATGAGTACGGTCCTGTCTCTCTGATTGATGTGGTCCAATATACCCGGGTCGCAGCGGCTCACTCACAACCTAGTTTATTCAACGCGAACATTGATTAAATATCAAACAGCGTGCAGCGTTACAAAGTTCAGTCCTTAACGAATGCTGGGTTTGTACAAATATTGTTAGCTAGTGGAACTACCTAATTACCTACTATGTATTTGTTTTCATTTGACGTCTGGTTATCAGGTACCATTACCACTTACCTTTTGAGAAGATTAAGATTTTTTCTCGCTGGGCAACCTAGGATGTTGTCGTCTGCTTAACCGGACATTCCTGTGAATGGAATTAAGACCTCCAGCCAGGGCATAAACTTATAAACTAAGCGACTATTTGCTAAGGGCACCCCCAGTGGGGTACGGACCACGGTTTAGGGCGTCGCTATAGGAAGACAGCAAGGGACAGGTTGAATCGAATAAGATTAATTAGGGACGAATTTAAAGCTACAAGCTCAGTGCCGCGAACTAGCTCGAGCAAGGGTCGGAGCGGGCATAAGCATTTAGCTAAGGTAGGTAGTTACCTACTTTACCTAAATGCTTACCTAAGTATTAGATACGAGACAGCAGGGAGGCGAAAAGAGGTAGTTTTATGAAGGAAATGGGAAAACTGATTTATACTTGATTTTGATTTAGCCTTTCTCGTTCGTAGACGTAGGTAGGTGGTCCACAATTTCGGGTACCTATTTGGTATCAGAGACATCTTCAACCTTTTTCGTAAGTGCCTAATAAGTAGGTAAGTGAGTACCTACCTATATTACGGGACTATCTCGTCTCTCTCTACTTATATAGGTACCTAGATTTTTTTCCTTTATAAGTAAAAAAATATTGATAACATGTAACAGATCAACGAGGACTTGGTACGCAGTGGACTCTCAGCGATCTCCGTGAAGCACGACAGTGTGATACAATGTTTGAGTATGTCACGTGCGTGCGAGAGGATGCAAATACCGCCCGGTCTCGTTAAGGTAACGCGTTTACCTAATTATGCAGATAGACTTCCCGTCAATTCCTGTAAACCTAGTAAGTGGTGTGTTCCACCGGTCGACTCTCCTATGTAGGTACTGAACACAGCACGGAATCACGACTAGGGATGCCAGTCATCATCATCATTTTAGCCGAAAGACGTCCACAGCTGGACATAGGCCTTGCCCAAAAGGGGGGAATTTGCTATAATCGCCACGCTTGGTAGGCGGGTTGGCGATGCGATCGCCAACCCGCTTGCCAAGCGTAAGCGATCACAGTATGGTGTTAAAAATGCATAGAGAACGCTGCTGCCCATTCTCTAGTAAGTCCCTTAGTCGCCTTTTACGACTACCACGGGAGAAAATGGAGTGGTGCTATTCTTTACGTCCGGCACCACACGTTACACGGATGCCAGTGCCTACTAATAATATTCGTGCCCCCTCAATTAGCACTGAGCACAAATTCGGCTGTCACAGTCATTGCCAGAGTTGTCACGGACCGTCATTTTTATGTATATACGGTGACGCCCACTGACACGTTTGGTTTGTATGGAATATGGAAAGTGTTAACAATACCGTCTCTAGCAGTTGCAGCCGAAGGGTCTCCGTACTCAGTGGTACTGAAGATGGACATCATGTGATTTTAGTCGGTAGGAGACGGATAATACCTTTAAACAAAACCCATATGTTTTCTACACATAATTTAAAATGTTCCACTGGTTTGGGATCTAGTACGAAAATCTGAGTAAGCAGGATAGGTGATGGGTTCAGTAAGCAAGATTCTGGGACGTTTTACTCACCCAAGCGCTTCAAAAAAAAAAAATGCCAAGTCTCTAAATGAGCCTAGGTATTCTAGGCTATTTTCTAAAAATAAAGACTGGCACTTCAATTTTACTCATCCACTAATAATCTGTGTCTTTGGTCAGCATCGAAATTCCTTCCGGAGTCTTCACCGTCCCGACTTGAAGCGTGTTCCGTACCTGCGTCGCATGTCACCTGATGAACTGGAAACATTGTTCCGTGGGTACGCTGACTTACCCCCCAAAACGATGCCCAAAACTGGTAAGTTTTTAATGTCCTCGCATTTTGAGTATAAATACCATATAACCCATGGAATATGCATTGAAAAATGGTTTAGTTTGTTAGTTATAAAGCTGAAGAGTTTGTTTGTTTGTTTGAACGCGCTAATCTCAGGAACTACTGGTTGGAATAGAAAAAATATTTTTGTGTTGGATAGTCCATTTATTGAGGAAACATCACGCTACGACCAATAGGAGCGGAGCATAAATGAAAAAGGTTGCAAAAACGGGAAAAAATATTCCTTTTTGAGAGCTTCCGTTGCGTGCGCTGCATAAACGGTTTAAGTTACGCAAATATCATGTATTATGGAATTGTTCCTCTTTAAAATTTCTAAAAAAAAAGTCCGCGACAACATATGTCTATCTTTTAAGATTGACTCATTATAACCTTTTTTTATGGTAATCAAATTTTTTCGAAATTAATTCATTATTTGCGAAGGAGTTTTATCAACATTATATTAATCCTTATCCAAATAAATATGTTATTAATCACAAGTATTTAAATTTAAACAAAATTGTCCTTCACATCACTTGATTTCAATCAACATCTTAGGAGATATCATAATTTTAAAATAACTCTGCAACAAAATAAGTAGAAAATTCATTACTTAAGCCACTCTCTCTCTTAAGAGTAGGTAACGCAGACGAAGTTGCGGGGGTCAGCTATATAATTTGCTAGCTTTTGCCCGCGGCTCCGCCCGCGTGGATGTCGGTTATCGCTTAAAAGAGTAGCCTATGTCCTTCTCCATATCCCAGGTTATATCTATGCCAAATTTCATGACGATCGGTTCAGCGGTTTAGGCGTGAAAACGTAACATAACGTAACATAACAACAGACAGACAGACAGACAGACAGACAGACATACAGAAAGACAGAGTTACTTTCACATTTATAATATTAGTATGGATAAAGCTGAAGAGTTTGTTTGTTTGGTTGAACGCGCCAATCTCAGGAACTACTGGTTCGAATTAAAAAAAAAAAATATTTTAGTGTTGGATAGCCCATTTATCGAGGAAGGCTATATCTAAGCTACGATCCTTAGAAGCAAAGCGAAAAGAACGGAAGTCAGAAAGAACGCTAAGCGATAACGAAGTTTTAGCGCGGGCGAGCGACGGGATGCGAATGCGACGCGATGGGTGGGCCGAAATTTCACGCGGATGTGGTCGCGGACAGAAGCTAATATAAGATATAGGGATAACTTTTACAAGACACAAAAAAAAAAAACATCTGACGAACCCTGAAGACCCGAAGAACTGGCAAAAAAACTTAAAATATCAAAAATATCGTGTAACAAAATGCAAGGTAGCACCGCGGACTGGCCTTTTGAGGAAAGTACCAACATTTTGAGTAAACCGGTCCCAAAAGACGGCACGTATGCATCGGCCATCGTTAGCTCAACCTTATCTTAGGAAGCTCGCTGTTTTCCTTAGTCGCGCTTTAGTAGAGAAATTAGGGTGATCATTCGAATCTATAGGTATTTTATAGGTAGGAATTCAATTTTAGAATCTATTTCAGACTTTCGAGAGGAAAAACCAAAAACGCCACTACCACCCGATGAGAATGGTCAAGAGAAAGAAAACATTGAAGCCAAAGAAATCTGTAGACCAGACGAGGGTGCGTACCTATGTCGTGGTTTTTGTTTTATGTCAGTTAAGGGGGAAGCGGTAAGGTAGCCCGCGAAATTCAAATATTCTTGTTTTTTAGAATTTGCAGGTTGTTTGTTGATCAAAATAAGTTGTTTGGGGCAACAAACAACTCATTAAATATTTCAGTAGGTATGTATAAGACCACGTTACTTCAATTATGAGTGCTGAAATGATCGTGGAACGGCTTAGTGAAATTATCATTAGGCGCCCAGCACCGGGCATTTTATCGAATCTCTGTGGTTCTGCGCCTTCAGTGTCGCCGATCGCGCAGCCTCGCAACGTCGTCCCGAGACGGCCCGTCCGAATCACCGAAGTTCACGACCATACAAGTAATGATTTCGGCATTGATGATTTTGTCGTTGTGATAGCATGATGAAATGATTTAAAAAAATCGATGATTTTTACATGTGACATATCGGTTTCATCTCTACCTTGTATCATTCTTATACTTAAGTACCTATGGCTGAAGATTTCTATAAATCAATGCTTGCAGTTCTATTTATTTTCGAAAATGGAAGTTACATTTGTATAACATTTTCTATTTTCTACATTTACGGAATTTATACAGTGGCCAGCACATCATGCTACACGAAACTGTCGAATGTCTCCAAACGATTTCAAACTTTAAAATGTTAGTGATTAAGTTCAAAATCGAACAAGAAAATTTGACGGTTTGTGATAACTTGATGCTGGCCACCGTACTTCAACCCGTTCTTCAAATTTTTTACATATATGTAGAAAATTTTACATGGCGACATTCTTGCCGATACAAAAGAAGAATACAGCTACGAAGTTCTAGAAGTCTTTAATTATAGGTAACGAAGCAATCCCAGTGCACCCTATTCTAGAAAACCGATTGGGGGGCCCAGAGGACGTACCGGCTGGTATGAGACTGCATGGGGCACGCGCAAGGCTGTATACCTCCGTCCTGGCCGGCGCTAAAGCCGGCGATCAGCCGGAGTGAGTGTTGTACATGTGTTTCTAGATTTTAATAATATTGTGTAGGTATCAGTTAAACGATGTCTCCTGCCATATTGGTTAAGGACGCACAAATGTAGCACTGGCCAATGCCACGATGTGGCCCAGTGGCCACAGTGGTAACACCCCCGCATACATGTCGTAGGTCATGGGTTCGAACACTACGAACCCAGGCACACAAATTCAAAGACGTGACTTCCATCAACCCGCACTGGTTCTGCGTGGTAGATCATGGTCCACTCCCTCTCACAGAGAAGTGGCCCGTGTCTCAGAAGTGGGAACTTTAGTGTTAGGCTTTATATATTTCAATAATTATTCATCCTCCTGGAATACACCTACTTAATACCTGATATTGCCCATTATTTTATGTCATGTATTGTGCATACATTTTGTTGGAGATCTTAAATATATATATTTTTAATTTTTTTAATATCTTGTTTGAAAATAAAATGAATTTAGTATAGATTTCAATAAGACCATTTCTTATTGCAGTGGAATATCGACTCAAGAAGACTACGACACGCGTGTCCCCGATGACCCAGTTCCCGACGAAGAAGTACAACTCAACGAAGAATTACAAATTATTCTCCCCCCACGATACGATGACGTCACAGCAGATTCCTCCATCGCCGCCGTCTCCACAGAAGAAAGCAGTATCAATTAGATCCAATACATACCTTGTCATTACGAATTGAAAAAAAAAAGGTTGAAATTAGAAGGAATTTGTTAATTAATGAAGTTTAATCGAAAAATTAATATTGGCTCGAAAGCACGTCGTAAAATGACAAGGCTGATACGACTCTCAAGGAAGAAAATTGGTAGAATTTTCATGTATATGGACTGGATTATTAGTGATTTTATTCAGAAAATTTGATGAATCATTTATTTCAAACTAAGTCTGTACTCAAGTATAATTTTTTTTCTACTGAATTTTATGGTTTTCTTAATTACTTTTGATAGTTATTTCTGAACATTTTACCTTTGATAGTTATATTTTGTAGGAATAAAACTAGATGTTTCAAGGGTGAATTTATATTGAATGTATCTTTCTACAATATTATACAATAGGTTTTAAATTGTTACCAACGCTTCCCTGCGCGAATGAACCCAGCGGTACATTACCATACCAATAATAATTATTTTTACATCTCCGTGCAAAATAGTTGCTAGAAATTTTAATTGCACTTTAAGTTAAAATGAAAATTGATTATCAAAGGTATATCAGTTCTAAAGTTGATAGATCATGACCTATTGTATACTGTCATGTTTACGAGTATTACCATCGATCACTCGAACATTCTAGAAAATAATCATACATTAATAGTGTTAGGATATTCGGATACATATTTACCTAAAGTAAATTATTGGCTAAAAAATTATGGAAGCAGCTTCTTAATTTTTCCTTCTTAATATAAATCCCGGGAATCCAGAAAATCTGAATGCACAAATTGAAAAAAAATGGGAATACACAAGTAATCGGGTACCTACATGGTATGGAAACGAGTTTTTAAATATGTGGTATTATTTAACTTTACAACATTAGATAGCATTAGATTCTATAGTCAAAAAGTACTCAATTTATTCATTCTGGAATTGCGAGATTTTAGGATAAATACAAAATTGCATTCCATAGTAGCCAACACTTGCACGTAAGTGACGACACGGTTGGCGCAGTGGTTAAGCGATTGACTGCTGCGCTGTGTCGTGGGTTCGATTCCCGCACGGAACAAATATTTGTATGACCTACAAGTAGTTCTGGCTGTTTGTGTATGTGAGTTTAAATGTTTATAAACGCACCCACAATACAAGAGAAATTCCTAGTGTGAAGTAAATATACATTCGATTCCATAATCTGAACTCGATCCCGGAATCCCGGGATTTTGTCGATACAAAAGTGCATTCCATAGTAGCCAAAAATTTAGGTAAATATGCATCCGAATATCCTATCACCGATTATAAGGTTCTATGAAATATATTTATATCACAAAGTATAGGTGAGTTTCAACAGAAAAAGATAACATAGCTTTCATCGTAGTTTACTCGCAATTACAATTCAATAGGACATCTAAAAGTAGGCGAGAAATCAGTACAGAATGTGAAGATTGCCGAAAAAGTAGGCAATGGACCTGGAAATAAGAGCTAATTTTTATTAACAAGTGTTCCTAGATTAGTCATTATGAGCAAGTGCTGAAATGAGGCGCAAGACGATTTCGATTTGTTATTATTGTCTCACGTACATTTTCATTCGAACGTTACCACTCCAATCCTTCATCTGCACTAAATCTTTGGAATCCCTACAAACGCAGGGCGGAACTAACCAATCACTACCTCTAACATTTTTCTTTTTTTTTTTGTGGCAGTTTCGTTTTTTTTTTTTATCTGGTGATATTTATTATGAAAGGTTATTAAACCCAATTACAGATGATATTTGAAACCGGATTTCAATGCCTATCTAAATATGAAATATTCTAAAACGTACTGTTTATCAACATCTCAAACTCTGTCCTATTTTGCGTACGCTACCACTACGAACAACAATAAGGACCACTTTTACCATCACCCGTCAACTTAGTGTACGGCCTGAGTGAAAAGGCGTGCGGCGGGGCGTTTTGCGTCGCATGCAAACGGCGAAACATTGTTCGCCACTCCGCTCGCCACCATTCAGGATACTCGCGAGGGATTGTATGTGTTTGTTTAACATGACGCTCGAGTCAAGCGTGCACTCAGTTCGAACACTTAATCTAAAGATAAACAAGATCTAGCCCTTCAAAAGAGTCTTGCCAACCCGTCGTTTTATCTGTTGGTTAGCAGCTTACCTATGATGGTGAAACTGGACCTAAATCTAGCAATAACTATGTATTACGTCATTTCCTAATATTATCAAGTCGATGTACCAACTTGCAGTTTCTAATTTCGTTGAACTATTTTGCGTTACATGTTTATTATATCTAAATCGTATCATTAGAAAATCTATTTATTGCTTTATTTCTATGTACTTTTTATAAATTTTTGCATAATATATCGCAAGCTTTTTCGACTAACCATTGATTCATTAACAATCATGGAGTAGTTTATAATGGAGTGTCAATGTGAACTCGGAAGTGCGTATGCTGACACGTTTGGCTGAGGTCACATGTCAATACCCCGTACGTTTTTTACAATATTCGACTTGAACCGTATTAACAGCGGGCTGTTCACACGATACACTTTTCTCCATATAAAAACGAATAGCCACAGTTTGATGGTGTACTATTATGCGCTACTGCTGACCGAATACGGTCTATCGGTTTGGTTGACAAGTCCGGTGGGTATTTTATAAACGTATTTAGCTATGTACGTTTTTTTTTTTTGCAGTACAAACGACGTGTGAACGGGTCTATAATCAATGTATGCACTACTGATTCGGTAGCAAATATCCCGCCAAAAATTGTGCAGTAGAATGCCGTGTGAACCTAGCCTAAGACTGAAGACTGGCAACGCGTCGTTCGCTTTCTAGTCACCATGTGTGCTTCTGGTACACATTCATTTATTTTATTTTTTCTTAAAAGTAATGCTGAAGCTAGTGTTCAAAGTTTGCCGAATTTGTGTTGCGTTTCAAACATCGAAACCAAAGCAATTTGTTTTGTGATAGTTTAATTGCAATTTTTGATAAGAGAATTAACTCCGCATCTTGGCATGGTTGCCGATATGTTTTCCTTATTTGCCTTTACATCTTGCCTGCCTCTGCCCTATTAACACTCCATTTCTTATCTACTCCTAAATAATCAAGCCTGGGAATTCTAACGGAATTTCTAAAGTCAGCCTTGTATAAGCAAATCACCCTTTTCGGCAAAAGCCCTCACAAAACGAAGCTATAAAAATTAAATAATTCGCTAGAAAAATCTCATTTCAAGGTCCATTCAAGAGCCGTATTTACAAAATCAGATGGTCCCTGAACTGACTAACTACTGGCACGGTCGATATTGGACGCTTTAGTAAAGTAAGCTTATATAGCCTGGAAATAAGAGTGATAATTAAATAACTAGCTATATTTTTAACTTATATTCATTGCCGAATTTTTGGGTCTTTTATCCCAAGTCGTAAGAGACCGCGGCGGTCGGAAGACTGGACGTTCAGCCTATAATATGAGTCTGTTATTCTCTGACAGCAAAATAGGTTTTTCTCTTGATTCACTCACAGAACAGATTTAAATTCCTCACGTATAAAATATTAAGCATAATGTACACAGATCAACATCAACTTGTAAAGCGTCCATACACCACCCGCCAAAAATCACATAGAAAGCTGAAAGCGATACATCGTACATACATAGTGGATTTAGTCTTAAAAAAATTCGCATACAAAAATCAACATTCAAACAGCGACAGTAATAAAAATACTCTTCAATATGTACATACATTGCTTTAATATGTACATTTTTGTATGAGTAGCTTGACTATTGTGGTGAAAAATGTGGGTAGGTCAAACTTGACAGTGAAATTTATAATGAAGAAATAAGGGTAAGTAGACATTTTCACATATTTAGTCATAGGATAGTGTTCACATTTAAATTAGTGCAAAACTAATCAAAGTGGATACTAGATTATTTAAAGATAATTAATTATAATATAACACAGTGATGTATAAACATGTCAATTTAATCGATGTCCTCACATACAAAATCACAAAGGGTAATCGGATTTTGTTTTATTCGCCAACTTAGTTTTTTTTTTTTTTTTGGGGTATCTCTTGGTCTGACATGTGTTAAGTAGATAAATACCAAAAATAGTCAAGCCACTTCATACGAATGACCTACGCAGCGTGCATAGCTATCACGTAAATATCCATAATAAACAATATTGCGACCATCCATACATAGTCCTCGATTACCCACAATAATGCATTAGAAACTTTATGCTACCTTACTATACAAAGGAGGTAAATATTAAACTAAATAAAAAAAATCATTTTACTTTATGTAATAATTCTTTAAATAACATAAAAAAATAATCGAATATCGTTACAACAAAACTTTCTAAATTTGTTTTGATTTTTTTTTTAAATATGGAATAATTGATTTTGTGACAAGCATTCGCTTGCTTGCTATCTAACATTGTGTTCACACGGACTGTCTCTCGCACCTCACTGGAGCGTTTTTGTCTGTATAACCATTATATAGAATCAACACTGGTATTCACAATGACGTTGCTTGTTCCGGCACACGGGCGCTTACTTAAATTAAATGGCATCGACATCCTCACCTGGAATTAGAGAAAAACATAGTTAGATAATATCACAATCGTTAAGGAATGCATTAACACATAACTTCACGCTTGTTTTGCCCGAAAGGTGAGGCAGAGGTGTACTGTCGCGGTCTTGGACATTGGACCACCGTAAGGACTATTCCTGCTTGTAGCGCTCGGCCGCTATAGTCAGGTGTGTTCAAACATAAAGCGGCAATCATGCGCGGCTGCTGCGCGCGATTGTGTCCAATTTTCATTACAACATTGTGTCCTGCAAACGCCGGGTGTTGCTGCCGCGCTCTTGCCGCTCAATGTTTGGATACACCTTAACGCTTACCTACGTTCATTAACCAATAGTATCGCAGCATTAGATTTTTGCTGAGACCCATATTTAGTAAATGAAAAAAAAAAAAAGACCGTAAAAAAACAGCCGAGGTGGTCAGACAATGTGATCGTATTAACAGAGCCTGAGAAAATTTAAACAAACATTTTTTATTACCTAAACCTAAGGCCAGTGTGAGGTACTGTGCGACAATGTACTGCACAGTGTACGGCACAAGTGTTTCTTTAGGTGGACTGAGGGTACGAACTGAGTGCACGCTACTCGAGTGTCCGGCGGGGCGGCGCGGCGCGTGCGGCGTTCATGTTAAACATATGCAAACCCTCGCGAGTGTCCTGAGTGGCGGCGAGCGGCGGGCCGAACAATCTTTCGCCGAATGCACGCGACGCAAAACGCCCCGCCAGACGCCGTTTCACTCAGGCCGTACACTCTTAAAAATGTACACTCTTGTAAATGTTCATTTAGATGAACATTTACAAATGTGCTGCACTGTACGCTTACAAAATTACGACAGCTTTGCCGGTGGAAACGGATCTGCAATTCAGTACGTGCACTGTTGGAGTTCTGCACAAAATGTTTGCGAACAAATGTGCTGAACACGATTTTGGTGGAATCGCGGCTTTACAGACGTGATCATCGTGTGCACAGGATTTTGTTTTCTATGCACTATCGCGGCCACGGAAATCTAACCACCAACACCTACATTCCGCAATAATACAGGCAATAATGCATTACTATTCTATAAATTATGATAGTGTCAACATCAGATGTCACTTTATTAATTTGGACTTCTCAGATAAAGGTATCTGGACTTCTAATAGACCAGTCGAGTCGGCTATTGAGTCGGTATTACGTCAATTGCGACTACAGACAGCTGTAGCAGCAATGGCGGTCTGGTTCTGAGATGAATGATAGCGAATGCACAGGCACTGCACGCGATGCAACTGCGTGAACACAGTTTTTGTAGCCATTTAGTCTCTGCCAGCGTCTGTGTTCCACGCACAGATATAGATAGACCTAGATAACGCAAGTATCATGAACTGTATGAAAACCAAGCGTGCCATTTTTTTGACTACCTACTATGACGTCACAAGCTCGCGGTCTCGCTCACGTTACCCAGCCAGCAGTACACAGGACTGAGCGCGAAAGTGGCGGCGTACGCTTTTTGTTGATAAGCTGGTGCGATTTTTGGCACGCGAAGTAGTTGCTCTTGCAATATCTAGGTGTATCTATATCTGTGGTTCCACGTATAAGCCTTCAAAGCAAGAGTGAACAGGCATCTACTGGGCACGCTCGTTCCATCATAGACTTCGTCCATCGCTTTCCTGCAGGCGAGCTCGAAGTCAGGAGTTGGCCCAGATCGCTTTTTTATTTTTTTAAACCATGTGCTCATGTATTTAGGCTAGGTTTAGATGATCTCGCCATAACCCACGTCGCCACATAATAAGCTTAGCACTATTTTTGTTTTAAGTCTTCACTGATACTGGCAGGACGCAAGCTTTATCAACCTATGCCCTTGCAATATTGGTTTGAATTTAACGCCAACACACGCGGCTGTCGCGTCATAAAACGTAGGGTGAGTAGGACGTGAAAAGCTGTATACTGAGTCTCGTTTTGTCTCGCTCCTACGTTTTAAGACCGCGTCTAACACCCACAGTTAGGCCCTCATGCGCAATATAAATTTAAGTACTTTTAGCGCTAAACGCATTAAAAACATCGTTCTGTTCCTGTCAATTGTTTGAAGATGACAGAGACGGGGTGATGTTAAGACTACGCCGAGCGCACAGTGGCGCCCTCATCGTTATTTCGGTGATTTCTTTTATTTTAGAATGAAAATGCAGTTCATTAAAACGGAGCTTAGTGGCCACTATTTTCCGTTTTAATGATTACAATAAAATATAACAATGTAAAACTACTGTTTGTAGTAATAATAACGTAGTCTTGTGAAGCACAACTTGACGAGCTTATTTTCTGCATTTTCATTCTAAAATAAAAGAAATCACCGAAATAACGATGAGGGCGCCACTGTGCGCTGGACAGCCTCTTAAGCGAAAGCGCCAGGGTAATTCGCGATCGCTTCCTCATTAAGGCGCTACCCCGAGCAAAACACGTTTTTCAGAGGATATTAACTCATTAGATTATGAGAAATAAACTACATCTAAAAACACATTATTAATGTACGATATCCTATCATCACATTGCACGTTCTTATTTATTTTTATGTGTTATAAGTAAATTTGAAATCTCCGTGTAAAAAAGTACTAAAATTATTGATTTCATGCATGAAATCAATAATTTAACTTTAACTTTTTTTTTTTTTTTTTAACTTTAGTTGACATTCCATTAATTTGATGGTTACACTAATAGATAAATAATTTAAAAATCTTAATAATTCACATTTTATTTCATTTCAAAAGATCGTATTTCTTTTTTTTTATTAAAATAATTTCAAAAACTGTGTGAATTCGGCGTACGCAGGGAGCGGGACAGAGCGTCCCCGCTGTGGCGGGATAGAAAAGGACCGAACACTCACGCTACAGGAAGCGCCTTAAGTATGTGTTTAACGAATTACCGATTTGTAGTGCAAGCGAGCCTTAGAGAGTAAGTTGGATACGTACCGTGGCGGGCGCGGCGGCGCTTGGGCCGCCTACTCTGCAGCTCATAACTTATGGTTGCTGGTGAGCCACGTGAGCCCCTCGTACAGTCCGTCGCCGGACGTCGCGCACGACGGCTGCACGTACCAGTTGCGGTCCCGGATGCGCGTCAGCCCCAGCTTCTCTTGTATCTCGTGAGGTTTCATTGCTGGAATTACATAAAAAATGGTTTATTATTATTATTTACTAGCTTCTGCCCGCGACTTCGTTCGCGTGAAATTTCTTGCTCCCCCGTTCCACGGCGTAAAGCACGGCTTTTTTGATAACATCTCGAGAACGCCATTCCGTTGTCGAGATGTTATCAAAAAAGCCGTGCTTTACAAAATGTATGAGAAAGTTTTTTTTTTTTTTTGGGAATTTTTCGCCAATTTTAATAGTTATTCTGCTATTCGGGGCGGAGACAAATCCAACAAATCAAGATCATAAAAATCGGTCCAGCCGATAGATCCAAAATTTCGAATTTTCGGCTGTTCCTTTCGGTTTTTCCTAATTTTCTTTTTTTCCATAAACCATCCCAAAATTGAAGCAAACACAACAAAAAAAAACGGAAAGAACGCTAAGCGAAAACGAAATAGCGCAGACAGGCGATGCGATGCGACGGGGTGGGTCGGAGAACAAGAAATTTCACGCGGACGAAGTCGCAGGCAGAAGCTATAACATAAATATATTATTATATAAGTCTGAATTCGCCAACCCGTCTTGAGCAAGCGTGGTGACCAATGCTCGTGCCTTCTCTGTATGAGAAGAGGCCTCTGCCCTGCAGTGGGATAGCAATAGGCTGGCATTATTTATTTTGCATCACAAGCACATCACTATTTTTCATTTCAAATTATACCTACTAGCTCAAGTGTTCGATATTGCACCAGGATAAAGTTCTATAATCTATTCTTTTTTTATCGTGATCAAACATAGCGTAAATTAAATGATTAAATCAGGAATCATAATTTAACTTAACAATGTACCTGCTTTTTAAATAGTGTGCTTTTTATAAACAACATACATTAGATCAACTTGTTGATGGTTGATCTAATTTTTTCCTATTTCTAGTTTTAAAATTATGCCTGTCACTATTAAATAATTGTTTTGATCTTTTGAATCATACAGGGAAAACCATTTACTGCATCACTGTACAATAATGTCATCAGTTGGAGCACGGGACCATATTATGGTTCCCGTGCTTCACCCAGGTGGAGCACCTAGGTGAAGCACGGATCTTAACCCCGATATTGCACCAGTATAAAGTTCTCTCTATTTATTTTTTATCGTGATCAATCATAGCGTAAATTAAATGATTAAATCAGGAATCATAATTTAACTTAATTAAGCACCTGCTTTTTAAATAGCGCAAAATTGAAGAGTCAAATGAGGGTCAAATTCGGCCCGGCCCTGCAGCCTGTTACTACGCGTAAATGCGACCTTTGGCCGTATAATTAATAATAGTTAGCACCATTGCCTACAGCTGAGGAATGGTATGCCCTAGATTTCTTGCTACTTGAAGAGAGTTTGTTTCTTTTAGACCTCATAATTTTCATCGAATATATTCCGAGCGTGTTTAAGCATCATAATTACTAGGACACAAACGACCAGAGGAGCAATTCCCGTATTTTTACGAACTACATTTATTATTTCCTACATTTTTGACAAGTTTTTGACATTAATTGTGGACACTTTATTTTTAAATGTCGCAGCATCGTGCTGAGATCTATACGAGCCTTTTGACCCCATACATGATTTTATTTTATTTTCATTAATTTTTTTTTTTTTTTTATGTGCTTATTAGTGTGCTTAGTTTTCTTTCTGTGCGAGTCCCAATAAATACTTTCTCTTCCTTTCTTATTTTCTTCTTTCTTTTTTCTGAAATTCCTTTCGCTTGCGACATCACCGAATCTAGCTCGACATGTCTGTGGACGCCACGCGTCATAAAGTCACTGCGACATTTCTAGCAAGGCGTGTCTTGGGACATTATTTTGTCGCCTAGTACACGACCTGTTTAGTCTAGAAGTCTGATAACGAGTTTGGGACAAGCGTAGCGGGCTTGGTATAATCCTTCTTGACGTTTTCAAACCACTACAACTACTCTGAGTGTACATTTGCATCCCAACATGGTTTCGACACTCATGTCATCGGTAGGTAGCTACATGTGCCTGATTCAAGTCGCGAATCCTTTGACCCTCGTGCGGACGAGGGGTAAGCCAGAAGCTACAGTGAACTAGAAAAGGCCTCAAATTGAGCTTTGCGAGTACTAAACTATTTATTGTAAGATAAACACTCGGTTTCTGAATTGGGAATTTACAGTTGAGAACTTGTCAAACTCCAGATACTTTGGCGTTTAATTACCAAAATTTCGGTGCACGGTGCATCGAGGAATCGCCTCAAGTAACGCTAAAGTTGAGTTAGACAAGTTCAAAGCTTTAAACTCTCTATTCAGAAAGAGTGGAAGCCTTATGTAGATTCTCGGATAACTTAACATCACGCTTCTTTTCCCCGAACGGATAGACAGAGCTGTCTTTATAGTACACACACATTTTGATTAGATTATATTCTATTCTATATTCACATATTATCTACACATACAAATAAAAAAATTTAATATCTGTTTGAAATGTCAAAATAACAGATTTTTACTAAATGTTTAATGAAAGTATATACGGTATAACAAAAAAAATATACTTTTTTTTGTCTGTCTGTTCCGGCTATTCTCCGAAACGGCTGGACCAATTTTGACCAGACTTTCACTGGCAGATAGCTGATGTTATAAGGAGTATCTTAAGCTACTTAAATTTTAGAAAAAAAGATGCCTATATTTACATCATCATCATCATCATTTCAGCCGAAAGACGTCCACTGCTGGACATAGGCCTCCCCCAAAAGGAGGGGATTTGTCATAATTGCCACGCTTGGCAGGCGGGTTGGCGATCGCAGTATGGTGTAAAAATGCATAGAGAACGCTGCTGCCCATTCTCTAGTAAGTCCCTTAGTCGCCTTTTACGACACCCACGGGAGGAAATAGGGTGGTAATATTCTTTACGTCCGGCACCACACGGTACTCCACATATAGTTATATACCATCGTAGGTTACATACCATCAGGCAAGTCCTGTTTGTTAGCGAAGATGAGTATGATCGCGTCACGCATCTCCCTGTCGTTTATGATCCGATGCAGTTCCTGGCGCGCCTCGTCGATGCGGTCCCGATCCGCGCAGTCCACCACGAATATTAGTCCCTGAGTGCCTGGAACATTTGAATGAGGATTTTAGAGTAGGTCTCACTATTTCCGTTGAGCTTTCCCAATGACGGTAATACTGATACTACTTGTATCACTATTCCCCTTGCGTCTCACTATTTCCATTCGTCGTTTCTTAAGTCAATGGCAAAACTGAAACTGATTTGAAAAAATTGTGCAGTCTTAGTATTACCATTGCAATGGGTAATGGGAATAGTGAGACCCACCGAGATTTTAGTATTTTGAGACTGATTTATTTATTTATTAAAACTACGCAAAAGTAAAAAAAATACTGTATAAAGGCGGACTTAATGCCCGAGGCATTTTCTACCAGTCAACCTTAGGGTGATGCAGAGACAAAACATGGCAGGTGGAACATATGGGATAGATAACTCGAATAAGAACAAAAAGATACTAATATCTATAAACAAAATAAACAGTATCAGGAGAAATAACGATTGGTAGAAGAGAAAACGAATCAGCGCTGGGATGATTCTGCCAACTTCGTAGGAATATGTTCATGTGCCTTCACTTTAAATGATAACCGACTGGTTACCATCCTGATATTCGTCTCCGTCAGGATGAACGGTCACTAGGCGTATTTAACGTTGAATTTACGCCCAAGAACTGCTTCCCTATTGCTTCTATTTGCTTCCTATTCTCAAGCAATTGCGTCCATCGTATTCAAGAAGAAGAAAAAAAAATACATTTTAAGGGTGACCGTTCATTCTGATGTCAGGAAGGCCGGTCAAGTGTCCCTGATAAATAGAATTATTGAAATTGACGGTAGCCATTAATTACTTCCCGTTTGCTTCGCTCAATGTTTTACAACGGTAATACTGTAACTAACTGAAACAGTGTCGAAACAGTGTTTAGACGATGCAAGTCATTTGTTGCTTCAATTTTATTGCAAGCCACAGTAATTAAACTTGCAACGTGTAAATGGGGCTTAAGTTGAAGTAACAATAAGTTGCATCGTCTAAACAGTGTTTAAACTATGCAAGTCATTTGTTGCTTCAATTATCTTGCCACAGGCACGAAACTTGTATCGTGTAAATAGGGCCTTTGGCTAATAGTCTATGAAAATAAACGTAAAAATATACACACACCTGTATAGTAATGCCTCCATAGTGGTCGTATTTTATCCTGCCCCCCGACATCCCATACGTTGAATTTGACGTTTTTATACGTAACAGTTTCTACGTTGAAACCGACCGTAGGTATCGTTGTGACTGACTGACCTAATTTTAATTTATATAAAATAGCTGAAGTTTATTTTAAGGAATTACTGTTCTTTCATCATCTTCTTTGTCACAATAAAGTTACAAGCAAAAGGTGTACTCGTTTTGCTTGACAAAATATTCAAGATATTAAGCAGAGACAAGCAGAGAAGCAGTAAATGCTAATTACCAAAAGCTGATCCATACATGTATACAAATAAACAAAATTGAAGTGTCTATTTATAATGTCAAAATAACAGCATTTTACTAAATGAATAAAATATGAAAACATATACGGTACTTGATCACAATGTTTGTTCCGGCTAATCTCCGAAACGGCTGGACCGATTGTGACTGGACTTTCACTGACAGATAGCTGATGTTAAAAGGAGTAATTAAGACTACTTATAATTCGGAAAACGCCACGCGGGCGATGCCACGGGCAGCTGCTAGTATCTCTAATAATTTCTTGCGCTGTATACTGCATTATGGTCCGGATTAAAAAGTGTTTAATAGTGGTCAAATATCGATTCAGTACATATCTCATAAATTAGAATAGAATGTATCACATACTGCACTACTGTAAATCAGCACTTCTTGTCTGCTTGTCTCTTCTATATTAAATATTATAAAGAGGTACCTACAGTTTGTAAGTTTGGACGTGGGAGATAATCTCCGAAACTACTAATTCCGATTTCAAAAATTCATTCACTGATAGAAAGATACACTATTGTCCAGTGCCGGACGAAGTCGCGGGCTGAAGTTAGTGTCGAATATCGTCGCCTTGGAGGATAATGGAGCTATTCCACAGAACTGCACTTCTGGGTTATAGACTTTAACTTAAATCAGCATCTTTAGTGTTTAATATAAACTATGGTTCTTTCTCAACACGTTAATGCACTTAACTCGATTTCGCAAAAATTTTGGGTTAGCTCCATTGCCCAGGGCCTCAACTCTGCTATTACAATAGTGTCAGAATGGTCTCGCCATTGTGAGTATTTGACAGTGTTTGTATGGCAAATCTGTCAAAAACTCACAATGAAGAGACCATTCTGACACTATTGTAATAGCAGACTTGAGGCCCTGATTGCCCTCTAATACGACGATATTATTGGAATAGAGTAGCAGTTAAATAGCCGACTGGGCTTTCTGTATATATATTTTTTCGTGGTTTCTTACTAAAGCCACAACTATCTGGCGATTTGTAACCTCGATTCTGTAACGTCCTTAGTTATATGAGGCGTGTTTATGGCGTTATAAATGGGAAGTATCGATGGCGCCATGAAATAGAAACGTAGCTATTAAACAGTTAAGTTTGCATCCCAATGTTTACTGTACATGATAGTACTTTCGTTTCCCTGCTGTATTTATTTAAGGGAAAAGAGAAACATTCCAAAGTAAGTCATTTTGACTTACAGTCGAGCGTCGATTATTATCGTCGTTCAACCAAACGATCGCTTGAGCGATCGCTCAGTACTGCTCACAAGCGGTTAGACATGCTCCGACAGACCAAAAATAAGGCCTTTGTAAGCGTTAATTTGTTCCTTTTAGTGTATACTACATACATATCGCACATCGGCAACAAGAGTCACAACACATAAAGATACCAAGTGAGGACTTTTTAAGCGTTAAGTTGTTCCTTTTAGTGTATACTACATACATATCGCACATCGGCAACAAGAGAGTCACAACACATAAAGATACGAAGTGTAAGGCTCGAAAATATTTTTATATTTCAATTTTCATAAAAATATAATAGAGCGTTCTCTTATATGCACTCGCTGAAAAAATTAAATGGAAAAGGTAATACCAAAAAAAAATTGTGATTTACCAAAAACTACATTTATAGTGTTGTGACACTCTCGTTTCCGATGTGCGATATCTATTTGATTTACTGGATTACTAATAAATTAAAAAGACTCATCATTCCTGTTGAAAAACATTGAATATATTTGACAAAGGATACTAGTCTTTCCGGCAGCATCGAGGCCCAGCATCAATATCCTCATCTCCTTGTTACCGAAGATTTTTGACAACAGCTTCCCCATTGTGCTGAACTCGCCTCAACCGCACAACTGGAAAAAGGAAAAAAGAAACATTAATTTAATTGAAATTATTATCGATAGTAATGGCCGCACACGATTTAGGAATTGGTCAAAAAGATATGGTATTTTTTTAAGCCTCAACGGGTATGCTCTTGGCCTTCATCTCACCTGATCGTAAGTGATGATAGGGCCGAAGGCGGAAGCGAGCTTCACCCGGAATCCTCAACCACGGAGGAAATGGCTATCTTACCTCTGACTGCCGAAACACAACAATGCTGTTAACATTGTTGTTATGGCGTCAGACTTAGATAAGATGGTGGTAGCTAGCCAGGTGGACTTAGAACAAGCCCTACCACCAACCAAACCGAGCAGAAAATTTTGCCTCCGCTGGGAATCGAACCTGGAACCTCTGCGTCTTATACCGGTGGTCTTACCACTAGACCACAGAGGCGGTTAAATTGTTGACCTAACAATAGAAAAAAAACTACAGATAATATTGAAGGCTACCACAGACAGGCACAACGCGACGGTGCGGCGCAATTCTGGTAGAACAATTTCCATGGAGTTTTTCATAGACGCCTGCCAGCGGGGGCCTTAGAACAGCCGGGTTTGAGACCCGAAATCACGGGTTACGTTCAAAATTGACAAGAAATACATTAAGAAATTAAGATTTAAAGATAAATCACCAATTCGTCGCATCACCTAAGATTCTTCGTCTTCGATAACTGACTGTAGATGACAGATAATGTTAGATTATTCTTTCTCCGATGACAATTTTGAAGACCAGACAACCGAGCATAAAACCATTTTACCTAAAACAAAGCTATAAAACGAACATCATCCAATCTATTGTTTGTTCGAGAAATCAATTACGAGAGACTTAATTTAACAACTGAACCATCGGTCCGAAAGTTGGTGGAACTGGCAAAGCACTCCAGAAGTTAGGAACTATGGAGTTGAAGGGTGCTTCCCGGTTATCAAAGTCAACTAAATCCGTTGTTCGGAAGTTGAAATTGGCCTAATTTTATTTTTAGTCATCGATATTAACGAGATTATTGTGTGATTTCGTAATTTCAAAGCCGATTAGCTAGGTGGAATTTAGATTTTTGACAATACTATTCGAAATGTATTATATCGTGGGCAGATAGTCATGTTCCATATTGGTATTCAGCTACATCCGGTAAGACTAAAAGCCGACCCAAACTTAGTTGGGAAAAGGCTAGGCAGATAATGGTGGTCAGAATATGGATGAGAACAATTTATGATACCTACTAATATGTAATGCAAATCGATGGAAAAGTATTATATAACTTAATAACAAGCCATCAACTCAATATATCCTTGCTTCGATGAGCCTGAACTCGGTTTCAGAAAATGTGTCTCATAAGAGCTATCGAAAATTTAAGATTATACCCGTAAGAACGTACTTAAGCGTAATATCTAATTCCACACAACTTTTTATCTTCCACTTTATGCGAGAAAAAACATTTCGCCCAGAAGATTAAAAGCAAAAACATGACTTGAAAGCCACAAAAATATCTCTGAAAGTATTTTTGACGAGTCACGAGTTATCGAGGAGGGATTCAAACAGTTTGTGAGCATACTTAAAATATTTTTCGCTGAGTGTCGATATACCAATTTGGCAGTGTTGTCAATTACAGTCCAAGTTTAATGAAATAAGTTAGTGACGTATACGTAATGTGTCTCATAAGAGCTATCGAAAGTTTAAGATAAGAACGTACCTAAGCGTTATATCCACTGTTCGCTGAGAGACGATGTACAGTGGCCATGGTAAGAGTAGCATCAAGCTACAAGAAACTGTCCAATTCCTCCAAACGATTTTAAACTTTAATATGTTGATGATTAAGTTCAAAATTGAACGAGAACATTGTACGGTTTGTTGTAACTTGATGTGCTACCGTACAATTTGGCAATGTTGTCAATTACAGTCCAAGTTTAAGAGAGCGCTCACCGGTCCACTAGCGCCACTCCTTAAAAAAAATATTATCTCGTAACTGAGAAGGAATAAAGGCTTCTACAAACAGGCGCGACACGCGACGTGACACAAAGACACCGTGTGCCGCGCGACGAGCGGTCTCTTTGGGCGCCCACACAAAACCGCGATGCGATGCGATACGATAATTCTTGCGGTGCATTCGTGCGAGCTCGCACGCAGATATTTGCGATGCGTTGCGAATACGCTGTTATGTGTTGGAGCCCTTTGTGTCGCGTTGCGTGTCATGCCTGTTTAAAACGGCCCAATCAGCAACCACGGTAAAGGCTCGTACAGACTCGCGCGATATCGCAGGCGCGACAGGCACCGACAAAGAAATTGTGCTACTAGTGTCGCGTCGCGCCCGCGATATCGCACTGTACGAGCCTTAAGTTTGTCTAGAATTTTCTAATACCTTTTATACATTTTCAACAAAATACGATCAGACCGAATTTTGTTTCTGAGTGAGAGACCTGTGAGCGCCCTCGATATAAGTTAGTGACGTACATAAGTATATTTACGTCACTGAAACGACAAAACTGATTCGCAGTAGTGGGCGTTTCGTCCTCAATTTGAGCAGGGATTATGTAAATCGGTTTGATGGGACCGCCTTCATCCATTAAGTACTTCAGAATTCTAGGCAGGGATAAGGTAAGTACAGAGCTTTATCCAGCCTTAAAAGATCTGTGTTCCACTTCCACACAGAGATGACAAATTGCTGGTCTATTGTGCGGAAACCAGGGGCCTAAGTCTACTAATTTACAAACGTTGCAATGGTCTCGCCATTATGAGTAGTTGACAGTGTTTGTATGGCAAATCTGTCAAAAACTCACAATGAAGAGACCATTGCAACGTTTGTACATTAGTGGACTTGGCCCCCAGATCACTGTAAACTAGTATCGTTGTGCAAAATATACGCTTCAACATTTTGCACAGCGATAACATGACCTATAACAACATCCGATGTATTGTTTCATACAGATACGTATCAAATATTTTCTCTTCCCTTTATTATTAACCGAGTACCACCATTTAAAAGTGATAATATAATACTTTTTTTGAGTTCCGTATCTCAAAGGAAAAAACGGAACCCTTAGGTATAGGATCACTCGTCTGTGTGTCTGTCTGTTTGTCCGTCTGTCACAGCCAATTTGCTCCGAATCTACTGGGTCGATGAAGTTGAAATTTGGTACACATATGAACTTTTGTGACCTAAACACGGACGTGTAACGATAATAAATGAATTTTGAAAACGGGGATTACTTTTGGGGGTCAAATTAGGATTTAAAAAAAATATATAAGTTTTGCAAACTGTACCGTGTGACATTATCATATTGTAAGGATTTCAGATATATACTTTTTTATAATTTTAAAATGTATACTTTAAAAGGTTTTTAAGAAAATACATGAAAATAGACCATTCCCCCGCTTATCTCCGAAACTAACGAGCTAAAAAGGTGGCAAAAAATAGTTCTTTACTTATGGATTACAGGAAAAACTATAAGAAGTCTATGGTTTCAAAATAACATGGTAAATCTCTCAATATTGTGCGTACAAACTTACATTTGCAGTTGTAATATATGAGAGAACTTTTTTGCCACCGACATTTTGTAGTGTCTTTTTTGACAGTTGTTTTTTATTTTTATTTTAAAAACGTTTTGAAATCTACGTTTGTTACTTCGAAAGTAATTGTAAATCTTCCGTCGCCGTTCTCGGATTCCAATTACCTGAGATAACAGTACAATTTGCCCTTGTGAATCAGATATTTGAAATCGATCCGATTTCTGGAAATATCCCAATTAGAATTACTTGGAAATGAAGGGTTATTTCAGACAACGTCGGATAAGTTGAAGGCTTTTAAAGATGAATTCGAGACAAGTTATTTTGTTTTAGTAATCTTAATGTAAATAAAGGATCCGAGGAGAGATATTACGAAGGGAAGTATTAAGTACGTAGTTTCTTATTTAGAAATAGTTCATGCCCGCAGCGGCGTGGGTTTTTCTAAAATAGAAGTCGGGTGAAGCCGCGGGCAGCAGCAAGTCTAAAATAAAGCCTAAGTTACTCCTTATAACATCAACTATCTGCCAGTAAAAGTCCCATCAAAATCGATCGAGCCGTTTCGGAGATTAGCCGGAACAAACAAACAGACAGACAGACAAAAAATTTAAAATTGTTTTTCGTTCATATGCATCTAATAAAAGGCTGTTATTTTAACATTAAAAACAGACACTTCAATTTTACTTATTTCTATCGATAGCAGATTTATCTCTTCTATCATTGTTTTACTTCATCTTTAACCACTCTTAATTACAGAAGCAATTGCTTTTTGTTTTTTTTAACGTGTTGCCACACTAGGCATTTCTCCTGTATTGTGGGTGCGTTTACAAAAAATTTAACTCACATACACAAACAGCCAGACCGGGAACAATTACTTGCAGGTCATACAAATATTTGATCCGTGCGGGAATCGACCGCGACACGCAGCGCAGCAGTCAATCGCCTAACCACTGCGCCAACCGTGCCGTCTACTTAAAAAAGTAATTGTCTCCCGTGGATCCACATTCGATGGGTAACCATCATCATCATAATCAATTCATCCGAAACACGTCCACTGCTGGAAATAGACCTCCCCCAATTGGGGGGGGGGGGGGTGCCATAATCGTCACGCTTGGCAGGCAGGTTAGCGATCGCAGTATGGTGTTATAAAAATGCATAGTGAACGCTGCTGCCCATTCTCTAGTGAGTCCCTTAGTCGCCTTTTACAACACCCACGGGAGGAAATCCGAAGGGTAAGGATTAACCATAATCGATTACAACAACAAACCTTTGTCTAGTACAACCGTCTATAAAGGTACCCCATAATCATATATTAACATCGAACATAATGTTTTACGTCGCCATATCAATGATCTACGTTAATGCATAGAACGTTATCATCAATCAACATAGGATCGAGGGACGCAACGATTTGTTATCGAAAACTGTCTATCATAGTAAACACCCTCGTTTATTTAAAAGTGTATTTAATGGGGTTCGCAGAGAACATGCGATATGATTTTCAATGATTTTTTAAATGTTAGATACTAATTGTGCCTGAAGATCTATAAAAAAAATACTCAAAAAATTAATTAATTACTCTCTAATAATAGTCTAATCATAGCAATTATTATTAGGTGGTATTTGTTAAAATATCTATTAGTTTATTTTATTTGTATATATGTGTATTAGTATCAATAAAAGTATATAAATTCTCGTAATCTTAAAATTATTAAAATTGACCTGTAATCAGCTGCATATACTTATACTTATTCTAATTTAATTTAATTGTGTTTAATCTTAATTTAATATTGTAACCAAATCTATTAATAATTTCTTTGAATTTAGTTTAGTTAGACTTGCGATATTCATTTTAGTTTTTTTTGTTTTGTATCTTTTAACACGTCATTTAGATGCTTTCCTTTATTTTATTTCTTATTTATATATATAGGTATTTTTTTTTTTTTTTACCTTATGTGCGAATATTTTATTGTGATTTTGTATGGTTGTATTGATCTCATGCAATGTGACGAAATGTATTATTTTTAGTTTAATCTAATTTTATATTCTAATTTTATTTGGTAATTTTATTATGAATTACATTTTTATTGTTAATATTATAATGAAATAGGAATTTAAAATTTTAATTGTATAGTTGTTCACCTATCTATAACAATGTTGTGCAGGCCTATAAGTGATGTATTTACAGAGTACTGAAGACTTGTGATTACCTATTATTACTATCCTTGTAAATATGTCGTTGGTGTGCCTTGTTCAATAAATAAATAAATAAATCAAGAAGTTAGTATTTTAGTCATTATTTTTGTACCCTATAACTATGTTTTTTATTTAACCCAAAGGTTGACTTGTAGACAATGCCTTGTGGCATTAAGTCCGCCTATGTACCACTATTGTACATGAAGCTGAAATAAATAAATAAAAATCTCTCTGTGAAAACTAGGGTTATCCCCATCTCTTCCTCTATGCATTTAAAGAAGAATTGGGAAATTTTTGTAGTTATAAACGCGTAGGGGAAGAGATGGGACTAAAACGAAAACTTAACGGGGAAGCGCTAAGGTAGCCAGCGAAAATCAAATTTTCTTACGTTCTTTGCAATTTGCAGATCATTGTCTGGGTGAATATTAATTTTCATGAGTGAAGATGTTCTCCCCATCATCAAAAGCAGACTAACTTTTTTGACTCATTCGTGTTTATTATTGTTTAAGATTTATCTCACAATATTTCGTAAAAATACAAACATTTAATAGTATAGGAACTTGGTACCTTTGGAATTGAGTAACCAGTCAATTTAGATAGTAGGTATATTATTTCTAGAATAACTACATTGCATACCATTGAATTGATTGCCAAGCATATTATAAGTTGGGGTTTACCATTTACCGGGTAATATGTTTTTCATTGACTTGAATATGCCCTGGCGGCTGAGAGTATGTCATGCTCGCTCAAATGTCACGCTGGTGGTGGTATGGCGTGTGTGTTGGATCATTAAGTTCCCTTCAAAATGAGTTGAATGGTGCTGATCCATGCGTCATTTTCGTGAACGGGCGCCGTCAGTTGGGACTGGTCATCTCTTAGCTGCCACGGCTTATTTTAATTATTTTATTTTTAAATTGTTTGTTTTTATTTATTTTTTTGTTTCTATTTGCTGTACCTACTCTGGACACTTTTGACGTGTACGTTTTTATTTTTACATCGCTCTCACATTTAGTTATAAATTGCACGGCTTACATTATTTTAACTTTTTAAATACTTTTTGATTTTATTACGGACGCTTCTAACGAGCATGTCTTTCTACATTATTCTCACATGTATATTTTCAACATTATATGTTGTAACCAATATTTAGTAAATAACAATATTTTGTTTTAAAAGAGTGTCCATGGAGTTTATTGCCCGTTTTTCTCAAGAACCTACTACGCTCTGGAATGGGCAACTAGCTTCATCATTCTGACTGACCGACCCCTTGACAATTCAAAAGTGCCTGTAATTGGTTTATTTGGAAAAAATGGTTTGAGTTTGAAGCTGGGAGGCATTTATTTACTCTCAATGACTTTGAGAGCCTTCTCTAATTAATTCACATAATTCTAATAGAAATTGCCTCATTTTCTTCAAAGGCTTCCACAATGCCATCTTGATTTACAGCCCTTCCTTTTGTGAACAAACGAGTCAACTTTAGCATAGAAATGATTAATCAAGACTTCCATTTAATATTCAAATCACGAAACAGCATTTACTTGTAACGAAACATTTAAATACGGGCGCTAATAACAATGTTCTTACAAGGAAACCACCTATTACTTCAACATCCCACGTGGAACACCTACCTGCAAGATATTCGATGTCCTAGATAACTAAGCTAGGCTAAATATAGAGCCCTTGGTCTGAAATCTTAAGTCAGTCTGTAGTTCGATTGGGTAACAGTTCTTGTTAAGTTTATTGCAGGGCTTTGATTTATATGATGTCTTGAACTTTAGCAAGAATAATATAGCTAGCCATTGATGTATAAAAAAGGTATATTATTAAAAAAAAATACATCAATGTAGCTAACAGTAACAGTATTTCATCTATTGTGGGTTTTGACTGTTACACGCCTTCTCAACACAAAATCAAGCAAAATTAAACAAATAATACTGAGGACTGAGGACCTATTTAAGTTTGCTGACGTTTCTAATACTCCCAAAGTTTCAAGTTCACTTGATAATTGCATAGCAATGTGCTGCAAATTCAGACTAATCTTTGCCTTCAAAAAACCTTGCAACAACTTAAGAAGATTCTGCGTGACCATAGATGCAGAAATATTATTAAGACATAAATATATCCGCTAAAAACCTAGATACAGACTAGTTTCAAGACAATCGTTAAAGGGCAGATACAGCGTCTAACAAACAACCCGTTCTCAAAGGTCAGAATAATACGAAAAGGTCAACATTATTTCTTTAGACACGTGTCACAAATTGTTCTTTTCAACAGGACCAAAGCTTTTTGTGAAATATCGCTCCTTTTCCTCATAACAGCGCACTTGAAATAACAGATTGTCTATTCATCCTAATAACAGTAGAAAAGCTGGCCAGAATTACAGAATAGAATTAATATGAGGAGAAAAATAACAAAATCCGGAAGGGAATAGGGATAAAACGCGTGAAATGAATTACCAAGACGTTTTTGTCATAATATTCAGTCATAATGTTTTAGATATAAATTCACAGTCCATTTTTGTACAATTGCCTGTATTAGGAGCATTACAAACTGCTAAACGATTAGAATCGTAAATTAAGTTTATTCGGCCCATGAAAGACTTAGCAAAATATATTATTTTTCATTCTGATAAGTTTATTATTTAATTTATTTATTGAATGCCAGCATTCGCTTTCAATTCCAGCAGAACTCGGTTAAAAAGAATGCAGACAGTAAAGATTCTAACCAACATCTGCTGCGCGCTCGGTTGGCCAAAGATCAATAGTAGGTAACGTTGAGAATACTCTTAGTTCAATCACGGCAACTCGTAGAAAACTTAAAAGTTGACTTATTACTTTTTCACAAACAGAGTCAAAAGTTTCAAGAGTCCAAACTCAAGGTTTGCCAACGTGTAATGGAGCGCATTACTCTAGGCGTCAAATTGCGCTCACTGCGCTCAAAAACACAGATTACTGACGTTGCCCAAAAAGGCGATAAGCTGTAATGGTAGTGGGGTGACCACGTCTGCCGTATGCCCAATGAGCTGTGGGCCAAAATAACCAATTATGTTGAGCCCTGACACAGCCAGAAGGCGTCGCGGTAGAGCGTGTAGAAGATGGCGGGACGAGCTGGAGAAAACAAACGACCAGTGGTCCAAATTAGCTTTGGATCGAAAGTGTCAGAGAAGTGGCAGCAGAAGAAAAGGCTCGCTATCTATGTTAATCAAATGGTATGATATATTTGCCTTAAAAGGGTCACCATTTACGTGTTTTTAGGTTTCCGTACTTCAAAAGAAAAACGGAATCCATATAGGATCTATCTATCTATCTACTCGTATGTCCGTCTGTCAGTCCGCGGTTTAGCTCAGATACTCCTAGTACTAGAAAGCTGTAATTAAGCATGAGTACACATAAAATCATTTAAAAAAACACTCAACTAAACTACCATGTCAAGTTTGTTCTTAGAATAAATTCATCCCAACTACGGAACTCTTCATTGTGCGTGATCCAACACGCACTTGGCCAGTTTTTTCTCTGTGTTTGAATGCAATGCATATTTTGACTAATGTGTATTGCATACGGCACATGTTAGAATTTAATATCCAAAGTGGTACGGGAGAAAACATTCCATTTGTCTAAACAAAAAATATGAGTGAGCTAGCACAATACAATGTAGTGAACAACTGGAAACATAACTTGAGATAAAATATTTTTTTACGGGAGGGTACCTCCGGTCGGTACCTCCACCGCCTGATTAAATAAATATAGACTACAATATTCATATAATACACACGCAAATATGAAAACAATCATTCCCTAGGACGCTTCAATTTTGTCTATTCTTATAATATACCTCTTTGAAAATTATAATCTGTTGATCAAAGTCAAAAGACATTTATTCAAACTAGGCTGAGAGAGAATCAGGGCTTCAAGTCTGCTATTACAACAGTGTCAGAATGGTCTATCATTGATTTCATAATTGTTGATTTTGACAAGTTTGGTAATCTACTAATATAATGGCATCATTATGACTTTCCAATGGTCAGCCCCTGACACTCCATTGAAAGAATTGGTAATCTCGTACATAATGACAAATGAAACTTCCTACTACTTCAGATTGCTTATAACACTAATAAATAATAAGTAAAAATATATATAAATGATATCTGACATGAATAAATGTTCAAAACGCCATTGTAATACAATTCTATTACGAGACCATTAACCGACAAATGATCGCTCATTATGAATTTAGCAGATTACAAACTTTTAGCAAAATGACAATGGCATCGTGTTGGAGTGACGAATTTATAAAAATAGCAGACATGGGCCCCTGCACTTTTTAACGTCAAAATTACATAAGACATTCCCCCGAAGAGCCCGCCCTTCACTAATTAATGTTATACTTAATTAGTGCTATAAAATTATTCTTAAATAATTATATTCTATTCTCTGTTACACTGTCTTTACATTGTCCGATCGATTTGATTTGAAAAAAAGCTTAAGAACGTCTGGAATATAATTAAGTACTTCTGGATCTACAAAACAGATTTTTTGCGATTTACAAAACTGAGCCCAGCTTCCAAACATTTTCATTTCAGATTCTACGATAAAGGAAATCATTGGAATCGAAGCTGCGGTATAACATTTTACAGTCAGCCTAACCGAATTCTGAATTTAGAGTAGGGAGATACACAGAAGGGACATAAAAGCACTCAAACACACACAGGGATATAAAGGCAACACACATACTATTTACTTACGTAAGATGCTATAAATGTTCTGTGGTTTCGTTGTTCTCGTAAATAAGATATTGTCGCAGAAATGTTTGAATTTCCCTTCTGATTTCCGAATAAAAGTAAGCAGATACGACAAGTATTATACTTATTTTGAAGGGAAAACCGGGAGAAAAGAATCAATTGTATAAATCTGAACAACATGATTTGTTACGCGGTACCTAGAACCTTTCAGGCGAAAGGTACGCGCAGGTACTCTTTGTGCAGTGTACTCTTGCCGAACTAATTCTGGCCAGCGCTCACCTATCCGCAGTATTTTTGACTCATATAATAGTACTTTTGAAAATATTGACATATTCAATTGAGTAGATTCAAAAGCCTCACCCGCTCCTCTTTATTAAATAAAACCCATGTTGTACCCTTTCTTCATACTCAAATCATTAAACTTACTAAGGTCATATTTAATATTATGTAATCTTTGTATAAATTTTAACTTTATTTTTGCTCATAATACTCCCAACTAATTACTGCTCGTGCTGCTACTAAAACACCTAGCGATGTTTTTATTTATTTTTTTACTTTTTTTCTACCTTTGGAAAGCGTTGTAGGTTTATATTGTTACTAAAATTGTTTTTGTTAAATTGGTTGTAAGTTCTTATAATGTAACTGTTTGCTGTTCCTTTCAATAAAAAATACTCGGTAGCGTAATTGTGTCATCCATTATGTTATATTATCCTATATCGAGAACTCTAAACTCTCGAGGGGCTTGGTGGCTAAGTAATAAAAGCCGCGTTAAGCTACGCTTGCCGCGGTGGGTCCGTGGTTGGGTGACCCTCTTTACATACCAAGATCCCGGAAAGCAGGTGCTTTCCGAGACACGTAGGGGTCTTGGTAAGCCGTTGGTCCCGGTTGTCATTCGTGGATGTTTGACAGTCGTTACGAGTCGTCAGAAGCCCGAAGGTCAGACAACCAGTCTTACCAAGGGGTATTGTATTGCCCAGTAACTGGGTTGTGGAGGTCAGATAGGCAGTTGCTCCCAACATAGTTGGAAATAAGCTAGGCAGGATGATGATGATCATATATCGAGAACAGAATCTTTTATAGTAACCAGATCCACATTCTACAGACATGGCTAAGTGTTGGTTGTTATTAAGAGAAGATTTCAGCGTAAGACCGTCTAATCACCCTTACCAAAAACCTAGATATGATAGAAGGTATGTTTCTATGGGCCTATGTTGCCTGAAATAAATGGTATTATTATTATTATTATTATATCAAACCAAGTAACTAGAGACATTGAATCCCCATGAATAAAACTTTTCAATCAAATATATAAAAATCCGTACAAAAACTTAATTGATCCATCGATATTGGATGAATAGATCCCACACTTCGACGAAGTAATTATTTTACATTTACGTTTGAACGCTATCACCATTGACGCGTGTTTTTCACAACCATTCAAAATGTTCAACAGAATACATGGTAAAACGATTGCTATTCATATCGTATTTTTTTGCATAATACAAAACATTTCAGTCTTATCGAATATAAGAAATTCATGAGACGTAAATGATAAATAAATAAACATCAACTAAATTAATGTACGCATGAAAGGAACAGCGGAAATGGAGTAAGAAATGTGTTTTGTCATATCTCCAATACTGATATGGTTTCTTATCTTTGAAGGCCGTACGTGAAGTGCCCAATCTGAATAAGGTAAACAGACTCCAGTTTGGCCTGAATGGAAGCGGATACCCACGATAGAATCGTTTCAGCTGCTCCGCTCGCCGGAATTGCCTATATGCCTAAATACATAGCGTGGGTTTCTATCCGGTTAGGTGAACCTGAAGGTAAAGCGGATCGTATATTTACCGACCTTTTATCAAACTAAACCTTTGTAGGAAACTTCACTAACCTAACGTTATCCTAAACTATTTTATTTAATCGAATGACCGCGCTAATATAACATAAGACCACGCCGGACTAGCACAGAGATGTAATTTATGAAACCACGAATTCCATTCAGCGAAAGCAAGATTCCAAGCAAAACCAATGCTAAGTAAATTACACCGGAATTACACATGTGGAGAAGATAACGCATACCGATTACACAAATACACAAGACCTTTCAACAGAGTTTTGGCTACGCAGAATTCCAGATACAAGGTTAATTTAAAAGACAACAGAAGTTCCTATCAAGAGTGAAACAACTCATCTACGTAGGAATAGGAAACGTGAACATTGACATTAATTGATCGGGCCGGGACGGAATGAAATCTGGCTGTAACTAGAACAACTAGAAACTGCCGTGTGTGTTATACATGACCGTGCTGTAAACCGCTGACCCAATACGATTGATAGAAAAATATTTTAACCACACCCTAAAAGGAAGCGATTGGAATTGAAATGATCATGAAATATGGACCATTGTTGGTGACATATCAATGTACGAGTAGAATGGAAATGAAGGACTGAAACTTCCAGAATGTCCATACCAATGAAATTGAGGCAAGATAGTACACCTAACTGCTAGGTTAAACTGTCGAAGTCATCAACTGATGGATACTACATTAAAGCATGTTTGAGCTAAGAGCACCCTCGCTATCTATAAACTCGTTATAGGAGAGCTTCAGGCGGTATCGAAATACTTAATACTGAAACGCTTACTTTGCGTTTAAGGATTCAAGCAAAAGATAAGCATGGTTGATCTCAACATCCCACTTCTAAAGCCCGAATCTTTAAACGAGGCGGAAGTTACGAAGCTATAAAAAACAGAACTGATGAATAGAAAAACTGTAGCAGCTTCAAGTATAATTTGCCAATCTCTGGAAAACTGTTTCGGATGCAAACCAGATTAATCATACGGAATAAAGGGAAAAGAGCGCACGATTGACACGATACCAACTATAGTTTATTTGGTCGATAAACAGAATAAAGGTTTAACGGCGTGCCTTGGTGTCATAAAAGTGGAAACGAGGGTTTGCCCGCGTTCTGCACACGGAACCCTGAATTGGGTCGCTCCGTGTATCTATAATGTCACTACGTTTCGGAGGTCGTGCTTAAATAATGATGCTTCAAGGTCTGTAAGAGGCAGGGACTTACATTTATTGAGACGAAAGGGGAAATTTTTCGTCCCTGGTATTATTTCCCGTCTGGATTAAGTCACAGTTTAGTTGTTTTACCCTAAACGGGCTTGCGAAACGTAAAGTCGTTTGTCAAATCTTTAGTTTACTTTATCTGAACGCCACAACTTCTAATTCATGCTTCGCAGACATGTTTTCAAGCTAGCTAAACAATAAAACTGTCAAAAGTACAAAAGAGATTTCACACAATTATTTTGGCACTGAACGAACGCGTGGTTTAAGCTCAAAACTTGAACGACTCGTAAATCTTAATATATAGCAGTTGGAAAACACGTCCGGTGTTCTACAACTGTGGTGAAGCCTGAAGCACACGAAACCGTTATTTTTATTATAAAAATGTATTTTTTCTGAAGCAAACACGTTTTTGGTATAAGATTTCAAAGGGCACTTCAAAGGTTTTCTCAAGATCAACTTGGCTAGCGTCACTCGACGGAGTGAAAGGTTTTCGACAATCCATCGAAGTTCATTGTAGTTCTGAGAGCCGACAGGAGGCACTATATTTAGAACAGATCTTATTTCAAACGGAAAACCTTCATAAGCAAATTGAAAGACGAACGTCTCGTTTGTGTTACTGCCAATAAATCGAATGATCACAGAAATACTGAAAACAACTTGTTTCTTGAAAGACATCATGAAACATTAAAGCTTCTGAGACATCAAACTGATTTTGTCTGAAGTAATTTCAGATCGAATGTTTTCCACGTTTCTGCCACGATGAAATATTACTAAAATTACGCACAAAAAAGTTATGCCTTTGAAATGTTGATGCATCGTTGAATAAACTACCCGTTGAACATCCGAAACAGTGCTGTGACATAACGTTACATTCGTAACGCATCGCATAACTCAGCGAAGTGTAACATGACAACGAATGATAACGAGAATTAGTGACGTAATCACCCAGTCAGTAGTGAGGAATAAGGAAGTTATGGACAATTAGAAGTACTCGTAAGTTTGTCTACTGGTCTAAGTTTGTCTGTGACTCGTTTGCGAGTTGGAAGCTGATAAATAAGTTCTCTGCAGAGATTTTCTTATCGTTTATGCTTAGATCATTAATTACAGCACGGTATTTCGGGGGTTCTAATTCCTAATGGTTATTTGATGATGCTTACAGAGATTATGATCATTGTATTTACGATATTTAGAATAAGATAGACATGAAAACAGCCCAATAAATTACATCGTGACATTCAATATCTAGGAGCGTCAACCCGACGACGCAAGATGTCCATCATTCAAGCGAAGCAGCTCCCTATCTAACCCCAAAATAAGGGCGGCGAAACACTGTCACGGGGTCCTCCGGAACCACATCGGCAGCACGAGACCGCCCTTCTATTTCCGACAGGTCAACGCCTAGGGCGTTAACCATTTCCAAGTAATTTCCCTCGGAAAGCCAATTGAATGGTACAATAAACAGTGTGTACGGTTGACTCTTGTTTTGCAAACGTGATTAGAGGATTTACGATGACGTGTTTATAGGTAAAGGGGGTGAGCAGAGTTTTGTGTCGCAGTATAAATCGGTTCACACGTTTTGCTACATGTCGCGGCCATTTACTTAGCAACATCCAGATTTAGAGAGTATTTGTGCTCCTTGGAGACATTTGTAGAAAATTCGAATTGCGAGATTTGAGCACCTTCTTTTAAAATCTACGTGGACTGAATTTTTTGTTTCGCCAATCTGTGAACCTGCCGTGTTACACGATAAAATAACTTACAGTTAATGTGCATGGTATTAAAAATAATGAAATCCCAAAACGTGACTAAGCTGTGTTATCAAATGTTTTCTAATCTATTGTATAGTATATCCAGCGGTTCAAATGTTATATCCTGTACAGAGTTCATAATAATAGCATTGTATTTTATAATAGGTTTTTCACCAACGAAGTACATATACCTAAAACTGGACATCATTATGACAGATTATTATAACAAAAAATAAATATCGTTTGAAAATACCAATGAAGCTAAAGAAACTACAGAAATATCGGTGCCAATTTGCAGTTGATAAAGCGGAGAGGATCAAACTTCGGGATTGGAGAGAATCCCCAAGTGTAATGGTAAGAAGATAAACTAAATTATGAAGTTCTTATGGAACGTAACAAGTTAAGGACTCAAAATCGAATGCAGAAGAAAAAGATACCGTTGGATAAGTTAAATGTAAGTAACTACATCAATTACTTACAACCCACAAACCTAATGGCTCAAAGCAGCCATTACATAAAAATAAACTCCATTTTACAAGGCCTTATAGTTCGTCCCTTCCTATGGGTCGATGTTCATCCCTAGTACGCCCACAGAGTTGGATCTATGCCAATTACCTAGAGATCTTCTGAAACCCGCTCATTCATCTCATCAAATGTTACGTTGCATGCTTAGGAACACCTCGTAATTTATCTCTAGGTGAGATTATCATATAAATTGGAATTTGTTTATATCACGAAGATCATTTCCTTGAAGCAGAAGACATCTGTATCATCATAGAAGCAACAGTAAAACATACCTACGTCGATGCATTCGACAATTGAAATAAGATTCAGAAAGCGATTGATTTTGGGACGAGGACGACGAGATAAATAATAATAATCCATGTTAAAAACGTATGGATGCAAATAGCAGTGTACACGAAAGCCGTAGATGAATGAATTAGCAGGCGAACACTCGGGAGGAAATTGAAGGCTGAACTGCTGAATAAAATTGTCGCAACATGTGACAATGATTAATCGGTTAAGGAACACTGAACTGAACTATAGGACTGAAATATTATTACCGTCTATTTAACCTACATGCATCTACCTTCTTAGATGTTTAATTAAATTATATCAAATGTTTTAAGACGAGCGCTAATCCTGCCGAACTATTTTGGGGTTGGCTTCTAGTCTAACCGGATGCAGCTGAAAACCAGTATTTTACATGGAGCAATTGCCTATCTGACCTCCACAAGTAATACGATACCCCTTGGTAAGACTGGTTTTCTTACTATCATCATTAAGTTATCAGACTTTCGGGCTTCTGACTACCCGTAACGACTGTCAAAGATCCACGAATGACAGCCGAGACCAACGGGGGAACGGGATGGTCCATTAAGCCGAGGGTCTTAGTATGTAAAGATGGTCGCCCATCCACAAATCAACCGCGGCAAGCATAGCTTAACCTCAACGATCGACTCGTGCGGCTATTATTACTTAGCCACAAGCCCCCAGTTTGATTCAAAATAAATTATTTATTTATTTATTTAAAAATTACCTGAACCATTATTTCGCCATTTGCATCGTATGAACAACTTGTGGAAACTTTAAACTATGTAGATGCGGTGGGCTGTGGACCGGGAGTTGTACAGCAACTTGGTAGGAGTAATAATTAAACACCAGGTCACGAACCTGCCACTTACGTATTGTACATTTAACGAACCTGAACTGAAATTTCACAAAACCTCGTTATTAAACAGACTTACTGTAACGTGGAGTAGCAATTTCATACTTCGCCGTAATGAATACTTTGAAAGACTTATTTTATAACGGGTATGTCAGACTTAAATTTTAGTACATCACATACTTTCACGCCTGTATGCACCTCTGACTAAGTCAAAGTCAAATCATTTATTTCAAATAGGCACGTAAAAGGCACTTTTGAACGCCAAAAATTACAAAAATAGTTAAGTGATTCTAGTTGCCCCTTCCAAAAGGTAGTTATGTATGGAGAAGAATGGGCAAGAAACTCCATGGTTACTCTTTTAAATGTTAACAATAGTAGGCAACTCTAGGCAATCAGAGGTCAGATTGCCACTAACCGGGAAAAGAAAATCGGAAATCCAGACTTCGGGTTACTACTCAACGAAATTCCTAATGGAAAACCCCAATAACATTCTGCTCGAGCCCAGGACCCACAGCCAAGCAACTTCAATTCCATTCCACGGAATAATTAGTATCACAAAGCAGTTTAAGGAAGGGAACAAAACGTGTTAAGATGATGTAACGCATTCGATGAATCAGAAACAATTACAATGCATAACAAACCAACGTGTACAACTCAATTATTACTGTTTAAGGTCAGCAGGTAATTGCTAAGTCAAGTGAGTCATGGGTTTTCTTTATTTTACGGCAAATTGATTTGAAATCGAAAAGTGCAAAATTAATACTGTTACTAGGAGACTTTTTTGAAAGGATAAGGCCACCAGTCTTAATAGAATTAGTAAGAACAAAGTAGGCGGTCAACAATATCCTCCAAAATGCCTCCACGAGTAGCGTGATAACTCTTCAAATGAACGTCCGCAGCTCCGCGGGCTCTCAGCTCCACTATCTCTTTTCTGTCTAATATTTGTACAACTGTGTGAACTAACTTCATTTGGTTCGAGTCTAGGTCAGGCCAGGCCATCCACTTGATGGATGGCAAGCTAGTGGACTAGTCCAATCTAAAACTTCTCAAACTAATTTTTAAATTTACACTAAAAAATCATTACGTATGTTGTTTGTCGATGCACCCTACATGAGCTAATTAGCTTTTAAAGCTCTTGATAAGAGCAACATGGCGGCTAAGTGCGTTATCTACAGTACTAAACACAAACTGAATTGACAAATGCACTTCTAATAAGGTATTAAGTTGAAGTAGACCTTGACATGCAATGACAACTGAGATGACAACGAAGAATGACTTCATAAAATTGTCATTTACGTTGGTAAATGACAATTCTACAAATAACAAGCTAGCAATCTAAAACTTACATGTCATCTTTACTTAAATATATATGATTACAAACTACCTAAGCCTCGTCATCATGGAAAACAAAAGTTGTGCAACGTTGCAGCAACTCATCTTGTTGCTGACGGCACTTATAGCTAAAATAAAGAGTAAAATGTTTTCAGAAAGAGACATGTTGCTGCAATAATGTACCTTTTGGTTACCATGAAGGCATGGAAACAACGCCTTCATATCTTGAAACCAAAATGGCTTCTAAATTAAAAAGTTAAACAAAGCGCTGTCTTCATCGTTAGTTTCTCTGCAAAATTATAGTGCAACAAATTACGTGAATTTCGGTAAACTTTTTTGTTCTACGAGTTAAGTACATTTTGGCGATTGTAGTTTGGCTTGCGGCCAGCCAGTATATACGTGCAGTAGTATACACAGATCAGTCTAATGAATTTATTGAATCATTTGTTTAACTACCTGCACTGCGGTAACGAATAATGGTGGCATTCGAAGCCATACATCCGAATTAGGCCTGGTTGACATTACATCAAATATGAATGGTTAAAATTTTTAATATCCATCATTTATTAATGATTTAGCTGATGTTAAAGTTTGATGTGGTTACATAATAGAAGAGCCTAATATACTATTCATATCGAAGTCCAAATGCTACTATTACGTATCAATAAGTCTGGTAAATTACAAAAAGGTAATCTGAAAACCGAATATAAATAAAGTTTTTATGAAATAATAAAAATATATGTCCTTTATGTCCGACGTAAACGAAAATTCGCCAGGCGTTAACTGCACTATGCGGCGCCCAAACGGCTGCAAAGTATGGGCACTACGCATAACTCTTTGAAGTACCTAAGTATAAAGTACTTTATTCAGTTACCACGACAACATCGAGCAAGCTGTGTCAACATCATTTTACGCTGGACTCTTTATTATTTGTGTTCATTGCAAGCTCCTTTAGTGATTAAGTGAGATGACATAAGTCTATAACAAAGTGAAGTCGTCTTTATATATCGTTCTCGCATATAAATTATAAATTTAGTTGTAACAATATCATTTAAAAAAGCGTCCATGGTTCTTCTCCAAAGGAACCTATTACGGTTTGGAATGGGCAACTAGCTTCATTTTTCTGAATGACCCTGACAGTTCAAAAGTGTCTGTAAATGGTTTATTTAAAACAAATGCTTTTGAGTTTGAAGTAATAGCAATGTGGGAATAAGGGCCCTTAATATAAACATTATATATAACCATAGCAAAACTACGTTGGACACCTATATCTATGACCAAAATATTATATACAGATAATATCATTTAAAATCTCATATTAATAAGACAACAGAGGATTATGATAAATCCTCGTATTCATTATACTTTCGAAATTAAACTTGACACCCCAGAAAGGACCAAACTTAAACTAATAGAAGCGTAACTACACTAAGCAAGCATCTTCACGAACTAGAAGAACCTGTCTGCTAACATGATTCCTTAGTAGGTTACTGAGAAAAAAAAAATGCATTTAGAGGCCGTGACCGCCGCTGCGGCCAGCTCGCTAACGGTACACCATTCGACTAGTTGCTTAGACTCGATAATCGCATCTCTTGATAATGTGGCTGAATGAAGACTCTTTCAATGAATATTCAAGTACTAGTCAAGTTGGGCAAAATTGTGACAGTAGTTGTAATAAAAATATGTGTACAGGAGTCTCATTTTGAATAGGACTCAGGAAAAAGTCAGTAAAATTGGCAGTTCATGACAAAGGTAAAAAAAAACAACCAATCAAAATCCTTTTAATACTGGTAAAGCCAACCCACATCCAAAATAGGATAGTATAAAGCCGCCAAAAATAAACCATAGCTGGAATCACAGACAGATGTTTCGTTTCGCTTTTAAAATTCACGAGTCAGAACAGACTTTGGGCAAACAGTCACTCGCATTTATCGGATCGTGAAACTAGAACAATATACGACTAATTCATAACTACTTTGGACATAAGGACAAGGAAAACTCAAAAATATTCGATAATCGGCCAGCAGACAGTCACGCGATTTCACACTAACGGAAAAAGAATTATATGACAGGAAAAAAAATCCTCGTTGGATAGTAGTGGGACAAATGCTATTAATTAACAAAACACATAAAATATTACGTTTCTACCAAATATAGCAAAGATGTGTCGTAAAGCTAATGAAATCGTAACCTGAACAGCCGTTTCAATTACGGAGTTTTCATCCAAGGGATTTCTTGGGATTATTTCCAATTAAAATTGTCATAAGCCGTCGGATCCCTTACGAGTACAAAGTAGCTGGAGCAGTATTTCTAAGAGTATTATGTTCACATTTCATAGCTCTGTGGTATGTTCATAAGCAATAACAACGGGGTACGACGACAACTCATGTCTAAACCGCAGAATTGCAATATCTATTCGAAAGACGACGGAAACGGAACATGTGGCAACTATTTCATATCTAGAGTTACAGCTTCATTTGTTGCATTTGATTTTCTGACTTCTTAGACGTTTTGCTTCACACATATTTCGACAGATGGTTGTGATTTCAATGTACTAGTATCACCTATAACTTAAATAGCAGCAGCACGTTTTCAAAAAATGGTCTTAAACTTGTAACACGATTTCAGACACCATCAATGCATCACTAGAGTCAGGGAACGTCACCATAAAATATATTTAGCTCTTGTATTTTATAATTTCTCAGCAGAAAGCGGCTGCAATAAGTTGTAGCGTCTAGTTTGCTACATGACACAAATCGCGTACGTTTGAAAAGTTAGCACTTTCGCCCAACTCTAACCAGTTCTTAGGTCTTGTCGATCCAGTGCACTTAGATACTCAACTTTTAACAATGCTGGCAAAGTGGCGGGGCCTAATTAGGGCAGTAATACTTGTTTCGCTGAAGTGGGGAATAACTTTTCGCGGAGGCAAAAGCGAAATGTTTGCTTCGCGACTTTGGAGTACTGAAGAACCCTTATAAATCTTAAGAGTCTTCGGATTAAATTGGTAGTTAATACTTACACATTAGTAGTTTTTGTGTCTTTTTATTTCATTCCCATAATGTAATTTTTCTGCCTTACTCAGCTTACAGTAACAATATTAACAACAAAGCCTTGTCAGCTAGTTTAAGCCTATAGGTTATCCTATTTTACGTAGGCACGTTACGCGTCGGCGTACCATCAACCTGGGGTTTACAACCGCGTTCGATGCAAATTGGCTTCGTCAGCGCTTTCCATCAGACTTTCCGAACAATAACCCCAACCTATCCTTTTTTATACTATAAAATATCCATTAAGTACTAACGAACAGTGCAATTCTGCATTTCGTGATCGGATATTTCGTTATTTTTATGCCAGCTCATTCAATGAACCTGCGCTTCGATATTGCGGTAGTAAATATTATAAAAGGAAATTTCCATTTTGAAAACAAGTTTTGGGTACAATTTTTAGTAGGTATAAATAAAAATATACATTTTTACTACTGCTGAAAATGATTCTTCGCAACGCTAATTTAGGTAGACCCGTACATAAATTCAACTAGTGCGAAGAAAGCTAAAGGAGAGGGAACATCTGAGACGATGCTTTATGACGCGAGCAACATCGTAACGACCGAGATTGCGGCTGGGGAAGCCACGGGGACTGTTTAAGACGGTATTTCAATGCGTACCATGTTACTTAATACATATTGTTAGTAGACAAGACATACAAACGCAATCTTTCTTAAACGTGAACGAATCGATACCATTCACGTTTTGCAGAAGAGAACACAGAAAAAATCTAAATCCAGTTCCATTTCAAATATTTATTCTCATAAGAGACGTATAAGAAATCAACTCCAACAAGAACCTTTTAAAGCAAAATTAACCCTCGAATCAAGTCCCGTCTTTGAACATGTTAAGCACGATCCGTGTCTCGAGGCACGATAATATATCGTGTTTTAAGCTGGTTCAGGTCTAATCGCAGGACCCAGGTGACATCTAATATCAAAAAGAATGACGAACATTAACCAGCTAGACAAAAAAATTGAAAAAGAAAAAAAAAACAATATAAATTGAAATTGATATCAAATAAAGCTGGACTTGAAGAGGTTTATAACAATTTTATGTTTTTTATAGAAGCCATGTAATCAGAGGTGTTAAGATAGCAAAGATAAAATTCTCGCTGAGATTTTTGTAATAAAGCAGCAACAGAGATGGGTATTATTGCATCTCGTAAAACTTTATATTATAGTCGTCTGCAGTCCACACGCATGGAATCCCATCGGAACTATTTCCATTTCAAGAAAAACAAGCATATCAAGGCCAGAATTGTTGGTATAAATAAGTACATACAATTTTTGACAGTAAGATTATTGAATTTAAACGAGATTTTGGATATTATATATTTTTTTTAAATCGAGCCTCCGGATACCTGAGCATAAAAGCAATATATACAAATGTCTCCAATATATCTCCTCCCATTCCAAAACACGCAATGCACCGTGCCCTTCAAAAAATCAGTTATGGCTTACGCTACGCAGGAATGCTATCATCGGACCACTGTCTTTTATTGCCATGGACGTTTTGTGCCCCTTGAAACAACACCCTGACGGCTCCACACGATTTATGGATAGCAAGGGAGAACATATTGGGGTTGTTCACACAGCAGACCGATCGGTAAATCAGGAAACAATAGTTGCGGATTTCGGTATCTTGAGATTTCTGTTTAAGATAACGTCGTCGTGGACCAGACTCAAGATTGAATTACGACGCATTGGATTGAAGATGCAGTTCATTCTAATAACAGTAAGGTGAAACATATAATGATTGATAGCAACTAAAAGCTCATTCAACTATCAGAAATTAATGAGATTGTACTTGAACTCAAAATTCTAGCATATATTCAAATTAGGTCAAAATTTAAGTTTTATGTCATTATGTTTTAACACCGTCATAACGGTTCAACTTACGAATGTTTCAAGATACCGAATAAAGCACAAAAAGCGGTTTTAATAAATATACAAATAGCTTTCGCTGCTCATATTCAGCGTTTGAAGAGATTTTCACTCGTAGCAGAAAGTGCAATCTCTTGACATGCAAATTGGTGAAGCAACGGCTTGAACATTTCATATTAGGTGAAGTTAATTCTGCCGAGCAATGTTCATTCATAAAACCGGACGAATGGTTTGATAAATGTTGAGATTTGAGAACGAGTTATGCAATAACTAAATGCAAACAAGTATGTTCACATGGGGATCAAAATTAGCCTGCATCACAACACAACAAACGTTTCAAAAAAGTTTGTGCAGCGTTTTGTTCCCTGTATTCGTGAATATACCAGGAAACTGGGATAATCCACTGGCTTTTGTGAATTAACTATTGGGGATCAAACTGGACCGGAACAGATAGAAATGGGGCCGGAACTGTGAGTTGTGGGGTAGAACCCGCCAACGTGGCGACAAAATGGGAGAAGCAAATTGATTGATATGACGAAAATGCAATGAAAACCAACCAGCCGGCAATAATAAAGCAAGAAAATGGACTGTTTTGGAAGCTATCACATTTCACTACCGCCAAATCTAAAGAATACTTGCAAAATTTTCGTATATTATGTGCTAGATAAGTACTCCGTCCATCAAGTGTTTCTAGGCGGAAGACTTAAAGCCATTTCCTTGCTACACTGCACTCCGTGATAACGTTCACGAAGCCTTCATTTATGTAAGACCCTACTTACAGCCTATATATACATGTAATACAAAGGTTGTATAAGTCTTACAAGACAAAAACCTACGTAAATGACGCTTGAGATCCTTTTACTGATACCGCTAATAAAGTCTGCGGGCGGAATGACATTCTACAAGTTATGGTTCCCTTCACAGATTTCACCATACATTTTGATTTAGTTTAGCCACAAATTCGCTTTAGCAATACATAAATAAATGTTAGAGTAATGGATTTGGAAGTCATTGTCATTGTCTTAATTTTATGGCTAATTGTATGGCTGTAGTAAAAATACAGACAATACAATTTTATGTTAATAAAACTATAATCGAGAAACTGGTTCGGATCGCAGAAACAAATAAAAATAAAAATCAACATGTTACTTTTAAGGCGAGAGTCAATAACAATGAGGTAAACAAGAATATAAAATGTCCCCTATGTCCGTCGGTGGCATCGCAAGGGACCGAACATCGGGACTTCACGGCAGACCGAGCAGAAATTTATTGAATGCTCTCCATCTCGATCACTGAATACAATGATGCGTATTTTATCAAATTGAGGTTTGACGCCGTGACGACTGCTCCCAAAGATGGATTTATTTGCGACTTTGTAACTGGAAACGTAGCGAAATGGTATCGTATGTATACCCACTAAGTAACATTGTATTCTGATATTGATTTAATCTCCAAAATAATGTACCTATATTTATTTCAGAAGTTTCATGTTATGCCCCAGAAACCACAGTACCGAAAACAACGCGCTCCCACAATTTTTTTTTTTTTAACTCTGCCTCAACTTTAGGATCGCTTTCCGAGCGAAACTAAGCCGGCTTTATCATGAAACTGAAACGAAAATGTAGTAAAAAAACCCACATTTTCCACAATCTATGCCAAAATGGTTGTAGTGTATTGCAAACTCCCACTTGCGGCTATGAATGTAACGGGAAGCCCAGATGTGGCCGATGACAAGCACTTACGTAATCTGATTAAAAGGAATTTGTGTCACGACGGTTCATAGACATTGTCATAATAAACTTTATCAGTGCAGGCTGGCTTTTAATGTTTTTTCTTCGAAAATGGACTGAAAGAATAGGTGAAGACAAATCTATGTCCAGTATCAGCTCTGAGATCGGTTAGTTAAAGAATGACATGGGAGAGGACTATAAATTTTCCTACAAATATCAGTGTAAAAGTATAACTCCTGATACGATAGAGATATCTCAGTCTGACCAGCAACTACTGGTTAATGAGCATCAATGTCTGCCAAGGACCGATGAGAGAAGATGCTTTCTATTTCATTGTCCAAGTTAATAATCTCCCTAAACTCCATGACAAATAAAATTTTGTAACAAACTTGCGTGCTCCATAAAATGGGCACCCGCATAGATTTAAAACAAGGGAAAGGTCGCAATCGATTAGCCTTGTGACCTGATACCTACTGGAATTACCGTTACAGTTTCATTTAGGACAAGTTAAGTTTGAGTTGGAAGGTCCACCTTGTCCACAGGAATCCGCTGGATGCGAGAAACACAGAGCCGGTCGAAGTGGTGATGCTTGGAAGAGGCCAGCAGTGGACGTCTTTCGGCAAAAATTATGATAATGAAGTTTCAATTCGTATTTTTTAAGGACTTAGATATATAGGTCACTTCTTAAGTCAGACCAACGACTTAAGAGGTGACCAATATATCTAAGTAATCAAGAATGGGGTGTTGCCTAATATAATGATAAACCCGTACCTGCTCAAAACGCCCACAAGACCAAATACCATTGTGCCCTAATTCTAACCATTCTGAGACCACACAAAAAAACCATTTGCGATTATTCTACCGTACATACAGCAGCTTGTGGCAGCATCTTACAACGCCACATGCGAACTACGCATCAAACACCTGACGTCACACAAATTCTGCATCGCGCAATCAGTTTACCGCGCGACCAGTATATATTCAACATTCCGATATCAACCGTCGGCCAATTGCCCACCAGGGCCTCAAGTCTGCTATTACAATAGTGTCAGAATGGTCTCGCCATTGTGAGTATTTGACAGTGTTTGTATGGCAAATCTGTCAAAAACTCACAATGAAGAGACCATTCTGACACTGTTGTAATAGCAGACTTGAGGCCCTGACACTACTCCCGCCTGGTCGGAGGATCCTCCCTTTTCTATGCAGAATGAGTGAACATTACACCCTGTTCCTCATACATAAATTTACCACAAACTGACAATTTTTCTCATTCGATTTTGAACTTCACTATCAACGTTTTAAGGTTTAAAATCATTTGGAGAAATTTGACAGTTTTGTATAACCTGATGTGCTGTTGACTGTACATTAAAACAATCGCAAAAACCGTTGGTGAGCTGAGTTTTATCATAATGTTCACATTCATAAGTACATCCGGACCGATAACCCGGCCTTCGGTTGACCTAACCGCCGAATACGGCTTTTTAACGAGTTCTAGAATTTAAATCCGATTATTTTTAATTCTGTCCAAATGCCTGCCGTACATTTTTCATGCTTTAAAAGGGTTTAGTACCCAAGTATTCTTTTTTTACTTCAATTTCATGAATATTCAATTTCGGTGGAGGAGTATGTACGATCCCGGCGGCATCAAATGGTGACAAAGTATGTTTAAATACGAATGAATGAATTAAAATATTCCATTATATTGAAAGATGAGGTCTCCCTTGTTTGACCGAAAGGAATTTGACAAATTTTCACTCCAAAAAAAAATTCGCATTATTTCATTTGCCAAATTATTACTTAGCAAAAAATCTATTCACAAAAAATTGTAACGCAAACCTAATGTTTGGCAAATGAACATTTAAACTATAACTTGTTTACCAACTAGTACTTTTAACATTTTTTATTTAGTCAAATATTTCAGTTGGAATAACAGTTTTTACGCAAAATTAAATAAGCCAAATATTCCGGGTAACCTACTAAAAACAATATCTTTTTTTTTTTATTAATCTGCCGTCCTCTATCTATAATGCCGTTAACCAACATTTGGTCAATTTAGATAATAATTAGATAGATCGATAGAGAATTTTTTAACTAACTAGTATATTAAAATAAAATTGCATTTTTTAAATTTATAATTCCCAAAAAATCTTATTTTTGCCATAATATTTTTTGTCTTAACAAATCATTTCACCAAACGTTTATTGTCTGAAGATTGTTTGCTGTAATAAATCATTTGATTAAAGACCAAATGCCATAATGACATTATACTTGGTAATATTTTGCCAAGTAAAAATTTGACCAAATGAAAATATGCGTACTAAAATCATTCGAAATATTGCAATGGTATAAAAAAGGTTGCTAAAATTTGTTTGGGTATTGAAATTTTGTCGAAATCTTTTCGGCAAAACGGCAGGCACCCTGAAAGATGATTTAAGTTAGTTAATAAAGCCGATAACAAAATTAAAGGTTTTAACAGATCACGGAAACGACAAGTGTGACTTGAAATCATGCCTATATTATTATCGTATTTAAAAAAGAAATATAATACGTTTAAGGCTCGCACACACTGGTGCAATATCGCGAGCGTGACAGGCAGTGCGACCCTTATCGCGCCCGCGATATCGCGCCAGTGTGTGCCTTTATTTGCGGTTAACATGACGCAAAAAAAGAACACAAAAAAGAACAAGTTGGGGAAAATATGCGCCACATCCACGCAAAACGGCCATCGCTCAGCATAATGCTACGACCCTACAGAGCAAGACACAAACAGAGCCCCAGCGTTTGTTTTTTGTTTTTTTTGTTTTCAGCGACAGCCGGCGTTGACTTGATGACGTCAACCGATGCAGCATACAATCCATACTAATATTATAATAAATGTGAAAGTAACTCTGTCTGTGTCTGTCTGCCTGTATGTTACGGTTTCACGCCTAAACTGCTGAACCGATTGTCATGAAATTTGGCAGAGATATAACCTGGGATATGGAGAAGGACATAGGTTACTTTTTTACACAATAACCAACATTCACGCGGGCGTAGCCGCGGGCAAAAGCTAGTGAGATATTTTAAATAAGGTCTAAAAAATAAAATAATTTCACAATTGCTTAATTCTATGTTTATACAATATAAAAATAATATTTTAAAATGACAACATTCCGTTCAAGCAAGTTAGTACCCTTCATTATCATAATGAATGTGATACTCGGTCTTTTCCTAAATAACGAACATAACCTTTTACGCATCACATCACACTTCGCCGTCTCCTCCATAAAATAAATTGTTTCGCAGTGAACCCTAACCCAAATTGTTCAATTTCCGGAGATAACTTTAAAATTTTCAGCCCACTGAATGTTGGTGCCTAATGATTGTCGCCATTATTCTACCTTTGTGGAAAGTATTATGATGATTTTATACATGTTTCAATTCCACGGTATATTTATGTCGGTTTAAACACTTCATCTATACAAATAAATAAAATTTAAGTGTCTGTTTATAATGTCAAAATAAAAGCTTATAAAATGAAAGTCTATAAGTAGGTACATATAAGTGACTCAAAAATAAAAATACTGGCTGATTTGTCCAGCCCTTTCGGAGATGGCTGGACCGATTTTGACGAGACATTCACTGGCAGATATCTGATTTTATAAGGAGTAACTTAAGCTACTTTTATTTTAGGAAAAAGCCATGCGGGCGAAGCCGCGGGCAGCAGCAGATATTTTAATAAATCCCTGCTATCGAGGTTTCGCACCTCGGTTCAATACGGCCCGTTCAATCCTTTTATATCCGTAATCTTTTGAAGCTTCGCATTTCGTCGGTCAAAGGAGACCTATAGAGCCTTTGTGATTCGCTTGGAAATATTTAAATACCCAGCAGCAGCTAGAAATTTCATTTCTAGTACGTTTTAACGATGATTTTTAGATCTAGGTCACTGAACATAGTGCAAAAACGGCAATACTCTCTGATGATCGTTTTTAGACCCTTATCTTCGGCTGTGCATGTTTGATGCTTGGGACTAAAGTAAGCGCCCAAGCTTATTAAATATCGTGGTAACATACAATGTTGACCCTTAAATCATACCTGAACTTGTACTACATGGCTTATTATTATGCTTCAACAATGGTGGACATAGTAAGAATCTCAGAGTTGACGTCACCAAAAGAATAGAGAACCTTTTACCTCACACACTCTATTATGTTTTCAATTACAAACAGGTAATAAACCAATGTTTACAACCGCCACATTATCACGTACTATTATTATCCAACTAATTTATGCCAGTTGCGTGGGAAAGCGCACATAATGCACTTTCCATTTCTCCCATTCAAAAACCAACAGGTTTTGGTACAAAAGTTTTATTATGAAAGCTGACCATCAATTACGAGAGAATGTATTTATTGCACATAACTTCAAAACAGTATTCCCCGATGGGTTAGCAGAGGTATACCTAAGGTATACCCACATTTCGCCCAGTTATGTTTAAATCCCATTTAAGGCGACGATAACAGACATTTTATGAATACTGAAGTTCACGTCTAAACGAGTAGTGTTAATGATTTGGAAAAAATATATTATGTTGAATTAGAGCACTTTCATAACTTAAATATATGAATACTAGCTTTTGTCCGCGGCTCCGCCCGCGTGGATGTCGGTTATCGCGTAAAAAAGTAGCCTATGTCCTTCTCCATATCTCAGGCTATATCTCTGCCAAATTTCATAACGATCGGTTCAGCGGTTTGGGCGTGAAAACGTAACATACAGACAGACAGACAGACAGAGTTACTTTCACATTTATAATATTAGTTTGGATTACATAGTGAAATTAATTTGTAAAGTTATGTCTAACGCGGATAAAAATCGGTCAAGGGCGAGTCGGACTCGCGCACCGAGGGTTCCGTACCATCATAATTATACAGCTTCATAAGCTTCATTCGTATAAGTAGGACCTAAATAGTTATGTGCCTAGAAAAAACTACAACTGTGCTTCACCCAAAGCAAACTGCGAGTAGGTAGGAAGGAGGATATTTTAGTTGTGAACCGCGAAATGTTTTTAAATTTTCATCGGCGAGGCCTTTATTCGTCAGTTAATATTATCACTGCGGTGTAGAATATTGCAGTTTTAGGTCAGCGCCATCTATTGACAGATAAAGGAACTAATGTAATTTTTGTTGATTTCTGAAAAAGTGTGCTATTTAGAGACATAATTTTATTTTTCCTGTTATCTTTACATAACCTTCTATCACATAGAATAATTTCAGATTTTTCTCTATGCAAACTTTGGAGATAAGGGGGGGAACGGTATTTTTTTTACATTTTTCATCAAAAGTCGAAAACTATGCGGCCTAAAGAAAAAATAAAAAGTGTTTGAGAATGTGCAAACAGCGCTCTTTCATATGGTACCCCACATGCCCTAGTAGCGGCATTTCGAATTTTTAAGACCACCTTTCAGTCCCTGTTGCAAAAAAAAAAAAATAACTTTTTGTAACTTTTTTATTTGCAAAATATTTGGGCAAACGTCATCTAAAACTATTCTAAATTTCAAGTTGATAGCATCAGTAGTTCCTGAGATATTTAGCTGTGACAGACAGACAGACTGAGTCAGACCATAAGGGTTCCTTTTTACCATTTTGGTACGGAACCCTAAAAACTGAGAATCACGCAAAATCTATCAAGCGTATTTTTCTGTAATCTTCACCTTTTTATAGATAATTTAATTAATTTAATTATTGATCTTTTAGTATACAGTGGGTTGCCATATTAATAGGGACAGTCACGAAAACATTTTATTTGTGTAGTATGAGTCTTAAATTAATTAGAAAAACATATTTTTTTAATGATAAAAGCTTTAATTACACAAAACAGTTATTAAAGAAATAAAATAAGAACAAAATAAAAATAAATAATAATAATTAAGCATATAAATAGGCGAAAATAAATGTTACTTAATAGTGGTCAGTATTTAGTGACATTTCCTTTCGCCTCAATTAGTGCTTCTATACGCCTGGGCATGCTTCCTATGCACTGTTTAGCACTTTCTTTTATTTTAGGGTTGTGATGCCAAACATTAATTAGCTTTTCTATCAGCCTGACCTTGGTGGTTATCATTTCTTTGGCTATTTCGGCCTTGGTAATCTCCCATAAATTTTCTATGGGGTTCATGTCAGGAGAATTACCAGGCCAAGGTAAAACTGGAATGTTGTGGTCTGCCAAGACCTTGGTAACGCTTCTGGCTTTATGGCATGGCGCAGAATCATGCATAAACATGAATTCCTCACCATCAGGGAACCATTCTTCAAGTGTCGGTAACAGGCGAGTTTGTAAAACTTGTCTATACTGATCTTATTTCATGGTTCCCTGGACAATGTAGAGGCGCCCAACCCCCTTGGCGCTTATGACTGACCACACCATTATTTTAACAGGGTGTTTTACCCTCTCCACGATGCAGTCGGGGTGGTATTTTTCTTCTGGGCGTCGCCTAACGAAGCTGCTCTTGTCGGCTAGAATCTCGAATGTTGACTCATCCGAGAAACACACCTGAAAAATATATATTTTTCTTTATTATTTTGAAACCTATTATTTTTAATGGTGTAAAATACCAGTAATAATGCAAACTGACATTATTTCAGTCCTCAACCGTCTTTTGGCGGTGTTCTCGAGCCCAGGCAAGGCGTTTCTTCTTCATTGCATCAGTCAATCGTGGTTTTTTCACAGGACGATGACCAGTCAAGCCTTCCTCTGCTAATCTGCGCTGCACATTTCTCTTGGAAACTGATATTCCTGACTCCTGGACTAATTGAGTTAACAGCCCAGCACTTTTTTTCTGTTTTCTAAACAGATATCTCTAATTTTCCTATCCGATCGTGGGGTTGTGATGCGTTTTCGGCCGCAATTGCCTTTTTTCTTAGGCGAAATTGGCTGATTTAAGTCCAATTTAATTTTTATTTTATTGACTGCTGACTTAGAAACACCAGCAATGCCTGCTATTTTTCTTTGGGAATGACTGGTATGCTGGAGTAGTGTTTTTATTTCCGTATTTTTTTTTTTAGTCAAATCGCACCCCCGACCCATACTGGAAGCAAAAAAAATTAAAATTAATGTTATTTTAACCATCATATGATAAATAATTGAATTTTATAATAACATGATAACATTACTTACATTTTATCAAAATATTGTAGCACAAATATAAAAATAACTTTGTTAAAATATTCAAATTCGTCTTTCACTAATTAGCGCCTAAAGTGCACTACGGCTCTCACCTAACTTAAAAATGTGTAGAAAATAAATATACCCTTTAAATCTCAACATACACTTAAAATTTGAGTTATAGAGACACGACGAAAGTAAATAATCATTCCTGCAACACTTACGCCACTTAAAACTGCATTCAAGTGCGCCCAAAGTAAGAAATTGATAAAAAATGTGGCTGTCCCTAATAATTTGGCAACCCACTGTACGTGTTTTATTAAAATACCTTTTGTTTTATGTATAATAAATTAATAATTCGTCTTATTTGGGAAAGGGCTACTGGATGGGCGAGTCCTATTCCTGGCTGGACGCACGACGCGTTGCGTAAGCTCAGTAGGTACAAACACACAAGCTAACCACTCAAGGTCACTGGCATATATCTGGGCCTTAAGAAGGACCTGTATTGATTACCTATTGCCATCAACTGGGCACAAATCCAGACTCCGGGCTGTTACTGAGAAATTGAAGATGGAAAAACCCAATAACACTTTCCCCGACACGGGAATCGAACATAGGACCTCATGCTCAGCATTAGCGCTTGCAACCACTAGACCAATGAGGCAGTCGAACGATTACGAGACGAATTTATTATTATAGTAAATGTTTATTTCAAATCTTATCATAAATGGTAGCTTTGGTTCTAAGTTCTGGGTGGAATTTGTGTCATGGCCGCTAACGACGCTGGCAGACCGCAAAAATGTTATGCCAACACGAAAATGTAGAATGTAGACTTAAGTTGACGGGAACCTATTGTAAACCCACACGAAGCTAAAATTGGGGACGATTCGCATTAGAAAGTTTAATATTGCTAGATAGAGTTGAAATAAGTTGCGGTGAAGATTTGGCAAATATTGGCCAAGCAGACGTGTGTATTTTCAGAAAAACTTTAATTTTATTTTTTCAATTTCAATTTATTTATTCAGTAACAATTCACATTGCGTTCTAATATAATCCGACATGAAAAATAGTATTAGATGTACACATATAAAAGAATACATGCAATTCAATTTAAATTAAAAAATATGATTTAGATAAATATTAAAATTGTAGTACACCATCCAAACATAAATTATTTAAAGATATGTCAATAAATTAATAGCAGCTTAAACGAAAACAATAAAAAAATTAAGTCATATGAACACAATAAAACACCATAGACAAATAATGACATGTCAGTTCTAAAAGCAATAAGACTACAAATTATTTTATGAGTAGAGACATCTTTCCAACAAGAATGCCTTCAGCCTTGCCTTGAATGAGCCTGCGGACAGTATGCTTTTATAACTATTCCAAAAGCCGGGATGATTTTGTTTCCAAAGTCTTTTCTACGCGTTTTTTCTCTTACCAGCCTACCCTCGTCTGTTCAGGAAGTCCCACGACTTTGCCACAAGGAGGGAAAGTACCTTAAATACTGTAGATAGAAAAATTTACTGAATGAAGACTTAATTTTTATTCGAACTGCATTCAAAGAATTTTTAATAATCGCTTGTCTGAATCGGGAATCGAACCGGTTAAATTTGAATGCACAGTCAGATATAACAAGTATTCTTTAAAAATTTCTATAATGTCAATGTATTCCAAGAACCGTTCAGAAACTACATTGCTTATATCGATTGGTCTCGTTACAATATTCTTGAAGGAGAAACAATGAAAGTTATCCTGTTGGATTTCAATTTAAAAATAGTTGAAAATAAAGTGGTATCGAAGTCGGAATGTATGGAAAGTATTGTCCACTTGGCAGACGAGTTAGGATCCATATCAAAGACAATAGATACACCTGTGCGATAACTCACAGAATAAGCAATCTGAAGTTGGGGAGCCGCGGCCTTATTAGCCGTAGAACCGATGACCGTTAGGGTAGACGTGTTTTTGAGTGGAGACCGCGAATCGGTAAAAGTAAGGTAGGACGCCCTCGGGCTAGGTGGAGCGAAGGACTTCGCAGGTTGGCTGATAGCAGCTGGCTGAAGATGCCGAGAATCGAGCTGAATGACGTGCAATTGGAGAGCCCTATTTCCAGCAGTGGATTGCCGTAGGCTGATATTGGATATGCCTGTGGCTTACAAGGGCTTAATACGTGTAACTACGTAATGAGAATAAGGATAACTACTACTTATACAATCTCATTAATAATGTAATGTTTCCGCCTGCCATTTCCTGGGGAAATGGACCGGATTATTATAGATACTAAATGTGTTTGGGTCAGTTGTGAAAATATAATAAGAAATAGTTAATATTCGCCTGCATTTAGGAGTGTTACTTAATGAGAAGGAAAAGGAACTTCAAGTATCTCAAAAAACAATATTACATCATGGAAATGCGAAAACTTGATACTTCTCAACGCATTTTATCTGGCAACTGACGTGTCGTAACCATGAAGATAAACGGAAAGTCTGATCGTATGCACGTAGATTAAACAAACACATTGAATTAGACAATTAATTAGCTATTGACCTTGTTCTTAATACGATCTCGCAACAGACGATTGTTCTATTTCATCTTTAAATACCCACGAAGAAGTCGTGTGTACAAGATAACATTGTAATGGGTTCGGTAACCGTAGCTATAAACATTTAACGGGTGCGCGTTTATCGTGCAAATTATTTTCGGGCTTCTGAGTTTTTGTAATTTGGACGTACGATTGTGGAGAGAAGAAATAAACAACGTAATTGACTGCTTCAGTGTTTTTCATTGATGTTTTGCGTGTCTGGTGGCGATTAATGGTTTTTGAGATGTGCCATTTGTGTGTAGTCTTTATTCTAGAATCAGTCACTAGATTCTAAGTCAAAGATTTGATTGCAGAACTGCAGTAAAGGGGCCATTCATGTATTACGTTAGCAGAATTTTAGTAATTTTGAACCCCCGCCTCCCCCCCCCTTGTCAGGAAAAGTAAGCAAAGCTTATATCCCCCTCCTATGCTTACGTAAACATTGGTAATTTTTTAAATCTATTCAGGTTTCTATATTGTTATTCATAAGTCTAGAAATAAGGAATTTAAAGATTACAAATTAATGGAATGCCCATTTAAGTAATTTCCCTACTTCGGTTCTTTCTAAGCATAAACAAGCGCGTGAGAGCGAGTAAGCAATATCAATTATTTTGGGGAATCCCTGATCATGGGGTTGCCATCTTTGTTCAAATCAAAATTAACTAACTTTGCAGAAAAATCGTTTTTTTTTTTTAATAAATATTGCTGACGATTATCACCATCCAGACCTTCCCCCATGACATCAAAAATTATCAAAGCAAAGACAACCTCCCCCTTTGGTACTTAAGTAATACTAGAATGATCCCAAATTACCCAATTTTACTTATGATAATGTTTTAATTTTAACTCAAAACACTGTCTACCTTCTCAAATGTTTTTTGTTTATTAAGCTCTCTTCTATCTGTGAAAACTTGTAATTGGCCTTTATTTTTGTTACTCTCAATCGTACAAAAGTGTTTAGCTGTAAGTTTTCCAAAAAACTGTAAAATAAATAAATAAATCTGTGGTTTCCTAGAAGAGCGGTGGCTGCCACAATAACGGCCGCAGTGTTGGCTGTCATGGAAATGATAGCAGCGGGGTGTAACTTTACGGTGTCAAAAAACGCTCTCTCGGAAAACACCCCAACTTACTTTCATAAATTGCAGACGCTATGTGACGGGCACCGCTCTTCCAGTAATTTTAGTGACAGTGGATAATCAGAGAAAGAAAAGGTGGCCCAACTTATTTGTCAAGGCGTTGCCATATTTATTGCCCGTAATCACGAACGTGGCGAGTTATTTGATGACGCGGCATCAATTAATCATCTTTTATTTTCATAACAGCCGCAGTTAATTACAATACATTTACCAAACTGACTGCTGGCGAGGTCAAATAACTTCAACTATAATCTGACTAAACACACTACAGAAGTTAGGTCAATTAATATTTTACTTAGGCAGCCCAGCTCAACCTAGGAAGAGTTAACTTGTGAACCAACGAATAGCTTGATTATAACTTTAAGAAAACAAGTGGCTTGAACTTTTTGCCTTCAGAATTCAGAGAGTTTAGTAAAGAGAAGTTTGGGAGAGATTTTTTCTTATAATTATGCATGTCGTCATTTTTATTAACTCTTGGACCTCTCCGATATTAATCCACATGTTTTTTTTTTTTTAATCCTGTCCGAATTTCCGATTTTCATATCACAGCATGTAGTTCCCACAATACATATAGGCCAGTCATTTAAAACGTAGGCATTCGAAACTGCGTGGAGCTCGAAAAACCTCGTTTTCGGACTACTTTCAGTTCGTGACTTATATATGTATAACTTCAAAAAGGTGTTTTTTTTTTAAGTATGGAACAGTTTGAGCCCGCCGTAGCCGTAACTCCGTAGGTCCAAAAGAACCCGAGATACAGCACAACATCCAACATTGGAAATTTTTCCAAATGCTTTATACATACTTTAAAAATTGTAATGGGTGACTTTTCCGCAGAATGGACCTTTTAGAAGTTATAATTATAAGTCAAAACTGAATGAAATCCGTGAATTTCGAGGTTTTCCGAGCAGCACGAAGTTAGCACAGGTCTTTCGAAGCTGCGAACTTAGTTTTAAATGATTGGTATTTATCCTAACAACATCCCAAAAAATCAGTACAGAGCACTTTTTTGCGACCCAACGATTTTTGTGTCTACGGTGACAGGCCTAATAGTTGTCCGTTAAAAAAAGTCCGAAAATAAAAACCACACGTAAGTTTAACAATTACATAGATTGCATGTCGCTTTAGCACATGTGTGGGGTGAACAAACTTTACTGTAAGCGTCCCCTGAAGCTCGTTCAGTTGATGTAAACATCACTTGTTTGAGCACAACTAGCCAGGGTTGACTCCTTTGTCACCGCCACTATTTTTAGGTTAATTCAACCTAAGTATAAAGCATCAACATACCATTATGCGTTTTGATATACAACTTAGCATTTAGCAGCCCAACATGACTAATACGGCAAATAATTTCGGTTTGATTTATGCCATTTGGCGCCGCGTCCACTTTAGTATCGATATCAAGGAATCCGAGACTGTAATCGATCATAATCGTTTTATTATCGATGTTAAATTAAGTCGATGACATAATAGCCTTTATCTACGCCCACGCTATAAATCCTCTATAAAAGTTTCTGAAACAGTTAGCTTATTGCCAACATTAAAACACCCAGTGTCATAGTAACCATAATAGCATCCAAACGGGAGTTATAATGTTGTACTGAATTTCATAACGCAACTCCTTTGCTTTTACGAGGATGATGATCCCTTCCTTACTCATCTGTTTGATGAGTAAGGAAGGGATCATCATCCTCCCTTCCATTCTCACTACTCAATTCGTGGCATCTTTATGAATTTCAAAAAAAGAACATTGTCACGCACGCGCGTTTCACTATACTATACCATAGCGTCGTATCCCGCCATTTTTGTTCGATATTAGTATTGCAAAATCTGTTTCAGAACCTTTTATAGAGGATTCATGTCATAGGTGTAGATAAAGCCTTGTATGCAACTGTAATAATTAGGTATTAAAACACTCATGTGATACTATTATCACACTATTTTAATACCCCTTATTAAACAACAGTTGCATAAATAACTATTATCACTACATATTATAAAACAAAGTCCTCCGCCGCGTCTGTCTGTCTGTCTGTCTGTCTGTCTGTTCGCGATAAACTCAAATACTACTGCACCGATTCTCATGCTGTTTTCACCAATGGATAGCTTGGTTCTCGAGGAAGGTTTTAGTATATAATTTGTTATGTTTTTGTATGCATTTTTGTATGAATTAACGATATTTGTTGGAGGTGTCGGAGAAAAATAAGCCGTCTGGGAGCTTTCAACGAAAACGCTGTCTAAACCCTTTGAGATATAACAAAATAATGTATAGTGGAATTGTGTATCATAAAAAGGTCTTCAATAAAGTCCGCGATGGCATATGTCTATCTCTTAAGGATAACATACTATAACCATTTTATTGACTTTTTGTAGGTATTTGTTTGCCGAATTTTACTCTTGGAAATACGATTACGATAACAATACGCTATAATATCAGTAGCTATTAGCCAAATTATGTTCGTAGATAAATAAGCTAGCTACTTACGTGTATTTCAAACAGTATACAAGAATATTTCACTACATATTATAAAACAAAGTCCTCCGCCGCGTCTGTCTGTCTGTCTGTCTGTCTGTCTGTTCGCGATAAACTCAAATACTACTGCACCGATTCTCATGCTGTTTTCACCAATGGATAGCTTGGTTCTCGAGGAAGGTTTTAGTATATAATTTGTTATGTTTTTGTATGCATTTTTGTATGAATTAACGATATTTGTTGGAGGTGTCGGAGAAAAATAAGCCGTCTGGGAGCTTTCAACGAAAACGCTGTCTAAACCCTTTGAGATATAACAAAATAATGTATAGTGGAATTGTGTATCATAAAAAGGTCTTCAATAAAGTCCGCGATGGCATATGTCTATCTCTTAAGGATAACATACTATAACCATTTTATTGACTTTTTGTAGGTATTTGTTTGCCGAATTTTACTCTTGGAAATACGATTACGATAACAATACGCTATAATATCAGTAGCTATTAGCCAAATTATGTTCGTAGATAAATAAGCTAGCTACTTACGTGTATTTCAAACAGTATACAAGAATATTTATCATAAAAACATTACTAAACACGGCGGCCTTATGATCAAAATTTGTGCATTCCAAAACTTTCGTTACTTTTTCACTGACATATTTATCACTTTTCGATAAACTAACACTCAATACGAAATCTACACTTATTTCTCAGTAATTCTGTATAAGATTCTTCTAAGATTAAACCGTTTTCTCATTGAATCCATTACTTTACGCACGTATAACCTTGATGAATGTTTACATTAAGTATCGCGTCACACCGCCACACGACCACAGAGTATAGACGTATTTTGTTTTCTTTTATTTTTTTTTGTTCGTTTAGTGGTGTTCCCGCTAAAATGTCAACCGGTCAAGTATTAGTCGATTAATCGAATTCTACATCCAGATCGTGTTGCAAGTACAAAATAAATGTCAAATATTTCGTCCAATTGCGAACGTGACCCTGAGAAAGGTTATGCACCAATGGTGTTCATTAGACATTTCGAGCTTTTTCTCCGGACAAACGGTGTACTATCCGACATTTCGGAGGATTTCGTTTTGTTGTTACATCGTTGGTACTTACGTGAATTATTTTAAAATTATTATTTGTGTCGCATTTTTATTTCGTGTTGTATTTGGTACAATTGATTGCTTTAAGAATTTGAGTGAAATTTCGTATTTTGATTTTGTGTTTGTTATCTTTAGGTAAAGACTCATTCACGTTCAGAACATAAGTACTTTTACTATATTAAATCATTTGTTTCGGTTTCTATTCACATAGTGAGTCACATTAAAATTAATATTAAGTTAGAATTTTGAGATATAGCCTGGGATATGGAGGACATAGGGTACTTTTTTATGCGATAACCGACATCCACGCGGGCGAAGCCGCGGGCAAAAGCTAGTATGCTATAAATAAACCACAAAGGCGTCTAAGTTCTCAATCTCAATCTCAGTGAAAGCCGCGTTGTTTCCTAAATTCGCACGACTTTCTTTACTAGCGTAGGCGTCGAACAAAAAGGAACGGATTTTTCATAAGAATTGTTTATTGGGCACTCGTGCGGCTCCGGAAGAATATTCGACACCTGGCGAAAACAAATTAGCCAGCACTTATTAAGGCGATCCCCTAGCGTGAGCGTTCGGTCCTTCTCTATCCCGTCACAGCTGGGACGCTCTGTCCCGCTCCCTGTATACGCCGAATTCACACAATTTTTGGAATTACTTTAATAAAACAAGAAGAGTGATCTTTTGAAATTAAATAAAACGTGAATTATTAAGATTTTTAAATTATCTATCCATTAGGGTAACTCTCAAATTAATGGAACGTCAACTTTAGCAAAAGATGCAATGCAATCAATAATTTTAGTACCTACTTTTTTTACACGGAGATTTCAAATTTAATTTCTTCAAATGTAATTTCGACACATAAAAATAAATAAGAATGTGCAATGTGACGATAGGATATCGTACATTAATAATGTGTTTTTAGATGTAGTTTATTTCTCTAATTAATGAGTTAATAGCATAGATATAAGAAATAAGGAGATATGCCCGGCAGCTAAAAATGTATGGAAACCCGATGTCTCCAGTCTATCCCTTCCACTCGCCACAACTACACATGCAGTTCAGTAAAAGCAATAGATACGAAGTCGCGCACACACTCGCAATTCATAAATCGAAACTTACTACACAATCAATTATAAACCTTATCGCATCAAACACAACGCGCATTTACCATGCACCGCTCACTCACACGAAAACATCGGACTCTATCGTTGTGCTGTGCAAAAGCCATTTAGTTTACATATACGCTAATGACTGATTAAATCGAAAAGTTATCGATTCTTCCATTTATTCCGTCTATGATGATGTAATGTCCGTCGGGTTTAACATTGTTAATATCGTAAAACATATAATTTTCAACCCAAAATTATGGAAATTCACGGCACAATTTACTCGCGCGCAGCTGCCACCTCTAGAACAAAAATTCACGCAAAAAAATTATTGTATTTAAACTTTTGTGGGGGACCTGAAAATAAAATAAATAATAAACGGTATACAAATAATAATATAATATAAATAAACAATATTTTGCGAAATATTATAAAGTAAATAAATAAAAAAATACAATATGAGAAAATAAAGATGTGTAATAAACATTATTACACATGGGTCTTCCAACCGGGTTAAAGCGGTTAACAAATTGAAGAATAAACTATAATAGCAATATATTCATTAGACAATCGACATTATTGTCGATAGCCTACGTTAGTATGGATCTGCACAAGCACAACATTAGCTCGCGGCAAGACACAGCGGCCGTACTACGCGACTCAACCGCATACACATAATATCGTTTTGTGATTTTTACATTGCGTTGTCCAGTCACTTAGCGTCATATTTACGTAGTGGTTAAGAAGCAATGTATTTATTGCAAAAATAATACAGTCGCTGTTATGTATGAAAACAAAAATAACGTAGTAAAAGCAAGAAATATTTTACGACTTGTTGTTTTTCATGATTTTAAAGACAAATATAGTTATATACTTGTACTAACTTATGGTAAGTGATTCCATGATGTACAAACATTTTGTTTTGGCTTCGGTTTTTACAAGAAATCACTGAACAACACGGCATTCTTATAATTTGTCACGATCACGGTCGAAAGCGCACTAGTTCGCGGAGACCGCCATTTGCCTACTTTGCGAGCATTTTGATCATTGCGCGCGGACACAGACACGCCCCCTTGCCACTTCTCCTGTTTTTTATATTTCTATGGTTAATAGCCTCTGAAAAACGCGTTTTGCTCGGGGTAGCGCCTTAAGCCAGGGCACTTTACCAAGCCAAATAATAAACAAGGCAGCAACACAAAGCTTGAGTTATTCCTAACATTTTTTAACTGAATATTGTCAGAGCTCAAGAGGTAGGTACAGTCGAGGAATAAAAAGACTAAGTAAGTTTTGACCAATTTTTACTTACAGCCCACGTGTTAAGACGAGGTTCTTCAAGTTAACCTCTAGGAAATGTAATTTTAATGTCATTTGATTTAGAAACGGTAATGATTAGACACGTGAAAAAATCATATGTTGCTTTTGAGACCTTTCTGTAGGTACGTCGGGTACTCGTTACATAATTGGATAAAGTTCGCTCGATAGAAAAAAATACCAAACATACCCTTATTTTGTAGATTAAAATAATTTTATTTCAATATTATACCACATCATGTATTGAAAATCACATCAAAATAACCGTCTATGATGATGTAATGTCCGTCGGGTTTAACATTGTTAATATCGTAAAACATATAATTTTCAACCCAAAATTATGGAAATTCACGGCACAATTTACTCGCGCGCAGCTGCCACCTCTAGAACAAAAATTCACGCTAAAAGAACCTCGCCTTAAGGCGCTATGATCCAGCGCTCGAGCCGACTGAAGTAGGCTCGCAAAGTCGCGAGTGGGTTGCCTAGCGCATTTGGCAGGTATTTAAACATAGTAATTATTTTAATCAGTTTATCAAGACAAACTCAGGGAGTTGTGCTACTCAATCTTACTACCTTTTCATTTATATAAAAAATAAGAAATAAATGTCTGTGTCGTAGCTAGGAGATTGATTAATCATTACAAAAAGGGGTGAGTTTTGGATATTTTCTATCGAACAACGTTAATCTAATCATGCCATTGCATGTCAGCCAGATCCTTAAATAAGAATTAAAAAAAAAAACAGAATTTTAAATTACTCTGGTTTTAATGTTTCCCATCGATTCAAAAAAAATAACGAATACTAAGCGTGGTTCATACCGCCTTAAGGCTCCTAAAAACAGGCACGACACGCGACGCGACACAATCACCTTTCGTCGTGCTCACGCGGTGTTTTTGTGTTCCTCGAGTGCGCACAGTCTACGCTATAATACCCAAACGCGAATCTTGACCCGTAATAAATCTAAATTCCACAACAAATCTATTGTCCGTCAACCTTAACGGCGTGTTATCACGACTAAAAGGAGCTGTAAGGCCGATGACAGGCCTGCCACATACGATACCCGTCACTTCAATAACGGCTGTTACAGATGACCTCTCGAAGCGACGTCCGACGCGTTTCTAATGCCGCCTGATTGTAATAGACAACCCCTTTGTCTTGCAAACGAGATTCTAATCAATCCAATTGGTCGGTTCTATTATTACTATGACAGCAATCTGTCATTACATTTCATAGACAATGGTGAATGTGAGAAAGGGGTGGGAAAAGGTAGTTTGTTAACTTCCTTCTTATTTTATGTAGGATTTACTTTTATTTGATTCAAAAACATTAGTCGTAAAAAGATAGAATGTTTGTGAAAGTTTGCTGCAGACATAATGTATGTGTAATACACTACCTTCCTAAGTACTGATTCCATATTTAATAACTCCTTTTAAGAGAAAAATAAGTCAAGCATTTTTTAACGTCATGAATACATGAGTAGATAATTCTAAAATATACGGCTTATATAGGTGCTACTAGGTAACTAGGTATTTAATTAGTTGCCATTTTTGTTGCGATAACGGCTAATATTTCTGTCATTATCCTCTTATTACATTGTATTATAATAAGGCCAAGGTTACAAAACTATTTAAATTACAAAAGGACAATTTAACTATTATATTAAATCATAGCTAATATTGGAATAATTAAATAACACAGATGAAAATGGAATAAGCGCTTATATAATTCAACACGGTATGCAGGACCCATTTGGCACCCAGGAAAAATGGACACCTAAATAAATTGGAACGACACAATTGAATAAATCCCAATCCTGGGTTTTATCCATTACCTAAATAACCATTGTACGATTTTAAATTGAACAGGATCGTAGCGCTAGCGACATTGACGTAAAATAAGTTACACCCGCTTTTCGAAAACCTAATGAAATCTCTGATCAGTAAAGTACAACATTCACGGTCAAAGAATGACGTAAAACCATAGTCATTGCAATGTAACTCTTCGGGGATTACAGGCGTGATGCTATGTTAAATCTTATGCCATTGTAATAAAGTATGAATTAGAATAATTGACATGCGTTGGATAAAACTCTCAGCAATCATTCTAATGTATACCTTACCTTACCGAGACTTCAGTTACATTACAATGACTTACTAACGGTTTTACGTCGATCCTGAATGTCCTACCTAAATCTACTCTCACCTGGTAGCTTTTGAGATGTGCTGGCCAAAATCCCAACAAATTGGTTGTTGGTATTTGACCCTATAGTTAGACATCAGTTTTATTTGAAAGAGGTTTCTGGAAACCTAGGACAATCTCCTGGAAACAACGAAGCACCTGTTTTCACAACAAATACATCAGTTCAAACGAGTCCAACCACCAGCCCGAAGATACTGTTAGAAACGTACGGGGAATTTATAATATTGATTTCTTCATAACGAAAATTATGTACCGGCGACATCCGGGATGAAGGGGACTGGTGTGTTCACATTCAAATGAGCCTACTCGGTGTTCATGTAATGTCGTTAGAGGGACAATTATGAAGACCTTGTGGCAAGAATGGGGGAAAAATTATGTTTTTCTACGTGAGTACTGTAACATTACAAATAACCCAATAAGGGGCTATTTATAAGTTGATAATAATTTATGTAAAGAAAAAGGAAAATCTACAAGTCCATGATAAGGCCTGTCGTATTGTATGGATCGGATGCTGGGCCGTGAAGAGGACGGATGAAAAAAGATTGCATGTAGCGGAGATGAGAATATTGAGATGGATGTGTGGGAGTGACGAAAATGGATAAAGTCAGAAATGAGTATATAAGAGGAAGTTTGAAAGTGGCGCCGGTGACAGAAAAGTTGAAAGGAAGTCGTTTAGCATGGCATGTAATGAGGAGGGAGGAAACGCATGTGACGAGGAGAGTGATAAATATAAATTGGATGGATGGAGAGGAAGAGGAAGGCCAAAAAAAGATGGGATGGATTGTGTGAGGAATGATATGAAAGAGAATGGAGTGAATGATAGCGTGACGGTTGACAGGGGAGAATGGAAAAAGAAAACGTGTTGCGCCGACCCCAAGTGACATGGGACAAAGGCAGGAAGATAATGAATAATATAATTATGTAAAGATAAATTTAAAAAAAAATTGATTTGGTTAGGTATTAGAATAGTCTTCTGTGGAGTGTTCAACGAAGCTCTCCGCGCGCAGCAGTCACACCTGATGGTCCCGAGGTTCAGCTAAATACCAGTATGTTACATGTAGCGACTGCCTATCGGACCTCCACAACCCAGGTCCAGTACCTGGGTTGTGGAGATCCGGCAGGCAATAACACGATACCCCTTGGTAAGACTGGTTGCCAGACTTTTTTGAAAGAAGAAAGAAGAAGAAAAATTGTTTATTCTGCACAAACAAGACGGACATTACATAAAAAATAGACAAAATACACATACTAATACAAAGTAACTAAAAGCCTCGTATTCAAAACCTTAAATGTAACATGTTGTTGTTGTTCATGTTGTTGTTTGACTTCTGACTGCATGTAAAGACTGTCAAAGAACTACGAATGACAGCCACACGTTTTTATATTAATGATAATAAGTGTTTTGTTCTTAAAGATTAATAACAGTTTAATTATTTTTATGTCTATAGTTTTTCTGTTCATTATTAGTTTATTTTTATTTAGACAACTCCAAAAAATCGAGTAATGCCGAATACCTAATAATGGTGCCGATTCCCTTGTTCACAAACTAACCTAAATTTAAGTTCAGTGCATCTTTTTCTTTCTATTTCATTAAGAAAAGGGCAGAAGATAAAGTTTAGTTTAGTCCTGTCAAATTAATCAGCGCCTGTCACTACCTCATACAAGTTTAGACGTGATTAAAAACTTGCCGACTAAAATTACGTCAATTTACGTCAAGCGCTGATTAATTTGACAGGACTAAACAAAAATTTATCTTCTGTCCTTTTCTAAATGAAATAGAAAGAAAAAGATGCACTGAACTTAAATTTAGTTTAGTTTGTGAATAAGGGAATCGGCACCAATAGCGAGTATTCACGGGATCTATAGTAAATACAAATTTGATACGATCGCAAATCATATTTACAGACCTGCAAATTGCAAAAATCATACGAAAAATTAGAATTTCGCGGGCTACCTTAGCGCTTCCCCTTAACATATTTAAATGTCTTGAAAAATCTATCTCACGGTTAGAAGCAATACGCAAATATGGGGGAGAAGCCCGATCGAATTCGTTGCCAACAGCCAATGTTAAACATTATAAATATTCCGTACACAGACTGTTGGTTGGATACAAGTTAAGCGGTCGAAGAACAACTGTCGACATAGCCACCTCGAATACTAATTGGTTTATCGTGAATAGTTAATCGCAAACACCGTTTATTAAGCTTGAACCAATATGTTTAAGCGCTTAAGCAGCTTTTGAAGATATTGTTCCCTTTAAATCTGAAGCGCTATAAGACGAAATATTGGTTGCTTGTCAGTTTAAATCCAATCATATGCGAAATATTTCGTTATTTGTTTTTTTTTTTTTTTTTAAACGTTGCCCCACACTAGGAATTTCTCCTGTATCGTGGGTGCGTTTACAAACATTTAAACTCACATACACAAACAGCCAGACCCGGAACAACTACTTGTAGATCATACAAATATTTGTTCCGTGCGGGAATCGAACCCGCGACACGCAGCGCAGTAGTCTATCGCTTAACCACTGCGCCAACCGTGCCGTCACAGACAAATAGTCGGAAATATCAACACAAATATGCACAAACTCATGTGGCAATTACCGTGGCAATATCGTGATAAGCAAGCTTTTTACATTCCAATATTGCTAGGTGGTGGGTGGGCAAAGTCAACGAAAGGGAATACTTTGTTCGGGTAATCTCGTAGGCGATGTACAAACAACGTCTCGTTATTTATGCAACAGCGTCGAATTTTAAATGTCACAACTCTATTGGATGTATCGATCCTGAATTACTGGTATAACCAATAATAATACCCCAAAAGACATAAGTATTCATAACCTACAAGCCCAAAACCAACATTTCCTAAAGTTTTCTTAGGCAGAAAAGCAACTTCTTTATGTAATTTTCGCCATGTTAGTCAGCTGGGGTGACAGTAACCCCATTACGTCTCCCTTTCGTTAGTAAACGACCCCCATTTCCACAGAAATTGTTACTGCGTTGACTACTTTCAAATTCATTTGTGGTAAAACATTGGGGAAATCCTGTGAGCTGACACTATAGCAAAATGTTGTTGCAAATTTTTCGGGTATGGAATTTTAGGCAGGGGATCGATGATTCAATTAAATAGGTAAGTAATTTAAATGCATATGAAGACAACTCGATACTGGTAATTAACATGATAACGACGGACATTCACATTCATCGAAATCTGGCGCTAGTAGTTACGGTTGTGGTAACGGCGAAAAATTACAAACAGATAGTTCGACTTAATGATACAGAAAGAATTGTATACTTCCCAAATGTTTGGCCCCAAAAACAACTCATTAAAGACTTATCCGAAAAACCCTGTTTTAAAAGCTCTGTGAAAATAAATATAGTCTTTCCTATACATCGTTCTATCACCCTCCATACTCATGCGATTTCAAACATACATTTGCAAAATCCTGTCAAACGTACCAGACAATATCCATCTAAGGATAGTCATAATAATGCTTAACAAGCGTGAACGTGTTACTAGTATTGTACACAGACATATCGATTAAACGTTCACTTCGGTGATATGACGCAAAGCATTATGTTAAGCCTGGGATTGTATGATCTAGGCACGTGAGAGAGTGTCAATGTTCCAGTTTAGTATTGGGTTTTACTCTTAGAATTTTATTGATGGGGACATTTGGAAGACATGCAAAGGATAATCAATGTCTCGCATTCACCGGCCTTTAATCCCTAACATTCATGGAAAAAATAACAATGTAGTGTTTTCAGAATTTCGCGAATAATAAAAGCCAGAAATTAGAACACTCCACCAATCCAGATCAAGATGTTTTTGGAATCCCGATTCCAAAAACTACTTGATTAATATTTAAAAAGCCAAGCAAGAATCAGATGTTACATATACAAAGTAAATGTCTAACATGTAAGTCCCAAAGACGTTTACTCAAAAAGACTAGCAAAGTGCCAAAACGTCCCTAGAGAATCTTCAGAAAAGGCATTTTTTTATCGAAGCTCTAAAAAACATCAAATATTCCCAATAGCTCGTTTACCGTTATGAGTCAAGAAGTTTGCTTACAGTGAAGCCATACAGCTGTAAAAAATCCTATAATAATATAATTAAAGTTTGATCTAAGCACATAAGAACATACCGGTGAAATTGGGTCAAGACCGAATTTAACAATTCATGCTCGGGAGTCGTTCGATTCATGTGCCCCAGACATGCAAGTTCTCTTAAGACAGGCAGCACATCTCTTAACGCCACTGAGATAATCTAGCACTGAATAGTGAATCGAAGAAAAATTGTTTTGGTATTGTATCGAATGGAATCGATTCAACTCCCGTCAATATACTGTTATTTTCGAACGTGATGAGACTAATCAATAGATTGTATCCTCTGATAGTTTTCTTGGTTTTCGCTTTACGTCCAATTGAAAGTAATTAAATTGTGTCTGACACCTAACGATTTATCTCATTCTCCTTACTGGAATCAATTCGAATCGCATAAAAATTGAATCACAAAATCGTTAAAACAGATTCTCGAATCGAAGCTCTCCGAAACCGTTTTATATAGGAGGTATAGAAGTCAGTAAGCCATTATCGCGGGACAACGGATTACTAGAACGTAGTACCAACTTACATCAGGAAAAAAAACTATTTAGGCTCGGCTCTCAGGTTTGGGTTAGTTTCTTGGATTCGGGTCTGCATTTTTAACGCTCAGTTAGACGGGTAGCGACTTAAAGAGGGCTATGGAAATTTAGGAAATGGAATGGTCCGGGAAAAGACTCCCTTGTTATTGAGATAAATATGCTGTTTCTTTTTTAGACCTTGAATTATTAATTCTTTCCAGTAGGTATTTTATTTTGAAATTGCTTTCAAATCTATCAATATTAACGTCCATTTACCTCATAAAATTGATTACGGTCTCGTGTCACGCCAAAATTGTCAGCATCGAAGTTGTAAAATAAAATGAGTCATCTCTTTCTGATGAAATCAGAACCTGTTTGTGTTCTTATTGATCTTGACTTGGCAATGAACTTCGTTACTAAGCTGCAAATGCTTTTAAAACGATCGAAGAAGGCGATATTGCCTTCAAAATATGTCCCAACGCTACAAGAATTCAATATTCCCGAGTGTCTCTTAATGGATTACTTGCTCCGATTGCAATCTTATCTTCTACATGGTACTTCAATCTGGACATAAGTACATACACTCAATACACAAATAGGTTAACAACTTACATCAACAAGACACCGCCAACACACAGGAACCATTCCACACTGTTGGATCACTTCAACAATCCTACTACACTGTTGCTTATCTAACGGCACGCACACATAACCTGAAACAATGGACAAATTGTGTTAAACAATTGAACAACACGTGGTAAACACATTCCAGGTTCAGCAGTAGACAGTGGAGACTGAAATACAGGTATTTATTGGACACAGTGGATTTACTCATAATGTTAAAACCATTCCTAGAATCCCAAGAGGTATGGTTGTATTTAATCATAGTTATAAAAGCTATTCGAAGATTTTGAGCTAAAGATTGGCATTCCAATGAGGAAACTTCGGCCAAATGCTGTGTTAGTAAGGTTTCGGCATAAGGCTATCTGGAAAAGCGGCTATCGAAATCGTAATCAAAGACAACGTAATAACTATTACCGATTTGAATAAAATTGTTTATCAAGATGCTTATAGTAATAATAAAGGTTTAGTAGGTAATAAAAATAATCTAAATCAGATATTTAACAAGCTGCCACAGTCTACGAAGTAACAAGCTACGAAGAATCCAGTATAATTGAATATTACAGGTATTGAATAGAAATAAGTACATTCAAAAGATTAATTAGATAGGTATTTCGACGTTACTAAAAATATCATTTTTAATAAATATAGCGATCAATATAACGTTGTTAAGCAATCACGGCGTTCACCCAATTAATTAAACATCAACGAATCTTGCTTCTAAGAATTATCAAACAGGAATAAGGAAAACTCGATATATTCCTGAGAATGTATTGAAAGGTTCGAAATGAGAAACGTAGAACATGACTCAGCTTTTGGTACCTGATTGAGTGGACTTTTTGAAGGTGCTTCTCAGCTGGATGAAGGCATTCAAGTCAAAGATTCTATCGCAAAAGGAAAAAAAAAATAAAGAAGTTCTAAAGCGTTTTGTAGAAAAAGTTCTAAATGACGAGATTTATAATAACCTCTCACGGTTAAAACAAGAACACGTTATCAAAAATGACTTTAAAATAAAGTTAACACGGTATATAATATACTAGGAATCAATCAGGAATTGAAAGCAGAACCTGCTTGGCACCTGACCAAATTGGATGGGATTGAAATTAAAATGTACGGCCGAGCTTCGGAAATATTTTTTCACCATTCAATTTATCTCAATGCCTCATTCAATCTAACAACATTCAGACTATTTGCAAGCATCACCTCGTTTTTGAGAACTGGTTTTCTGAAGATTCGACAGGATTACCTGTACAAATGTTTGGATAATTTCATGCTCAAATGAATACAAATTGGCCGAGTTTACGAGTATACTTTGATTAAACAAAACTGCGTGAATATTTAAGTGTCCCGTGAGTGTTATAATGGCGAATATTTCAGATTGGTGGGCAACAGTTTCCACCTGCGCAGTTTGTTAGCAGTTATTTGAATCAATAAGTTGCCAACTTGGTATTCGAAATATCATATCCATGTGCTCAAAATTTTTGCATCTCGCAAATTCAGATATTTCCTGTCCGCTGGTCCTATTCATCGAGATTTGACCAGTTTTTATCAGTATAACATCTTCTGACAATCTTTAAAACTTCTCCGAAGTAGAACGTCTCACAATACAAGCTAAGATTCATTACGTAGTTATCTCAAGAATATGATTATGAAGGGAAAGAGCGCAGTCAAAGATGTGCTCACACACAACTTGTACTTTCGTCAGTTGTGATTAAGTTTAGTTTACAAAGAGATAACCGGTGTCCTGTTCAGCGTTTACTTTCACTTCTCCGTTACCTGCGGCAGTCATATATTTATCATTTAAATGTTTTCACGCATTCAATGTCTGTCAAGAAACCTGCAGTATATTTTCAACATCAATTTCTCCTTTAACGTCCTCTTCTGTTTTTATAAGCTGCTGAGTTTTAGAGGTTAACAGCCGGTGTAGTTAGGAAATAAGTTGACATGTTACTACGCTGATATTACTCTTTTTAATTGGCAATTCTTATAAGGACTATCCTATGTTGTTTTCGTGATTTCGACGTATTGCCACAAATTGTTAATCTTACCTTGACCAGAAATAATTGAAAGTGAGAGGTCATATCGGTAATTTTCAAATAGTTACGTTTCAACTTTAGTGCAGTACTATTTAAACTTTATTTGACACGATTCTCTTTATCGCATTGTATAATATTTAAGACCTACCAAAGAAATCCGTGCCACCGTTATCTGTGGTAATAATTTCAACAAATCTGTCCATGGACAGGCAGGCAGATAATAACTAATCGTACACCTTGTCAAGGTCGCATTAATACTAATTATCTTCACACGTGCTTCAGCACACCAGTCACCAAATTCAATCATAGAAACCATATTATGGTACCTACCTACCTACCTACTTAAGCTGGCATATGATTTTTCATGTTCGATCCGACTTGACAACAATGAAGTAAATTACAAACAAAACCTTGGACTTTGTTTCCGCATAGCAGAAGGCATAGAACATTATGACAATGGCCACACGCATTTATTACGTATCAGAACGAGTATTGCTATGCAAATTCATCATGAAAAACCTCGGTGGTGGAATCGGGCTTTGGCAAAACGGAGATTCAAGCCTGAATATTGCACTGAAGCTAAAATAACGCTAAGTACTGTGTATGGGAAAATAGTATGGTTATTAACGTCAGTAGTACCAATGAATCAGCTGTTGACAACGAAAACTGCACAAAGGGAACTTTTTAACATGACTAAACAGGAAAAGGCATTCCCTACACTACAAATTATTATACTTAGTTGCAAATGACATCATGAAAAAAAGAAATATCAAAATTGGACTACTCTGTAAAAAGTTATGCGTGATCATACATAAAAAAATATATATTATACGCGTCGACTTGATAACCTCCTCCGTTTTTTCATCGGTTAAAAATGGTGGCAGTCACATTACGTTTAGGTTAAATTAATATTATATTTCTTTCGAAGGGTATATGGTATGACCTGTAGACTACACAAAATGACAGTTATTAGTCAGTTTACGCTAAGAAACAAAAAATTATCTGAAAATGATAATAGGTTTTTTTTTTTCTAGCCTAATCTCTCCCACTCCTGGGCAAAGGCCTCCCTCCACTCCTTCCATATTTCGCAAGCCCACGCATCCTCCTTCCAGTTTTGACCGAACCTATCCAGCTTGTCTCGCCATCTCCTACGTGGTATGCCGCGACCCCGCCTCACTGTCTCAGGGCACTCTTTGCTATTTGGGCCCACAGTTTGTCTGGCATACGGCAGACATGTCTTGCCCAGTCCCATTCAAGTTGGGCAGCTTATGAGCCACGTCAGCTATCTTTGTATTGGGGTATTGTGTTTCGAACACAATACTGCGAACGCTAAAAATATTTATCCAACGTTTAAAACTGCACCACGGCAGGTGGGCCACAAATCAATATTGTCGTACAAAATTACCGTCGCGTGTATTTACCCATTTAAGGGCGAAGGCAACACCTATCCTAAATATAAACTTTCCCACGTTCCATGATGTCATGTCAACGGCCCTTAATTCAGGCATGCTTAGAAAGGAAAATATTCCTTTCTGAGTAGACAGAATGGACGTTAAACTCAATAGAGATTCCCGTAAAAATGGTACAAAGCTAGAATATTATAAGATCTACGTTGCCATGTTCAATATTTATAGGCAAAAAGTTCGAAGATACTTTTAATGACATCAAATAAATACTTTTCAAGATTACACTTAATGTTGTGATGATTTTCAGTATCAGAAGCATAGATAACGGTTGCCTGTGAAATATTCAACACCTGTTTTAGCAAACACTAAAGATAAATGAGAAACTACCTATCTGTCCTTGCTTTACTACTTAATCGTACGATACGCAGCCGAAATTATTTCTGTTTCTACTCCTAGATCATCTTTGATTCATGACTTTATTAGTTTTAAAGGTAACAACAAGTTTAAACTTATATTTGACTATAGCTCTTCTCTCATCATGTCTCTTCTTCCTGTATGTATCAGCCGTGATCGGAACATATACCCCAAGTGTAAATCGAAACTCGTAAAGTGGGGCTACCTCGACGAAATGGTAGCAGGGTGTGGATGTGGAGCTGTGGCACCAACTATGTTCCACCTCCTATCCTGTTCTCTGTGCACCGAAAGATGCAGCCAAAGTGACATCTGCGCTGCTACTGATAACGCCGTGGAAGTGGCGAAGTTTTGGGCCAACAACATTTTTGAATAGCTGTCGTGCCAGCGACACGAAGAACAAGGCGACCCCATCCATCCATGTCCAGCTATATCATATTAAATTAAGAGTTGGTTCGGTGTTCCTATACTCTTTTAGTCATATATTTCGGTAGAATACACGCAAGTTATCATAAATCACAGGGTTTAATACTATTATATCCAATCCAGTGAACTGTAAAATTGAAGCCTTTTCAAGTATCTGGTCACGTAACAACGCTTTAGAACTTGGTTTTGACAGTATTTTATTCTGCGAACGTTGTTCTTGCAGCTAATTTGGTCAAGCTGTGCGATATTGGAAAGACCTTACTTCGTTCTTATGATATTTTCTTTAAATCAAAAAGCGTAACTTATCTTCAAACAAAGACTGGCTTCTGGTGATGAATACATTTTTTATCAAAACATATTTAAATTGGATGAAGCTTTCTCTTTTAAATAAATTTATACTTAGAAAGCACTTAAAAAAGTAATCCCATCTTCAAGTAAAGTACAAAATCAAATCAAAAAATTAACTTAAGAGATGCAAATGACATCAGAACGACAACATAGTTCGAGTAATACCTAATGAAGTGTTTCCACTGTGTTCTTGGAATAATAAATAGCTTCCTGTACCTACTTATTGTCAAAGACTAAAAAAGAATCATCGCGAGGGCTTGATACGACCGTCAATCTATCAAACGTTAGAGAGACGAGAATAAAAACTATACACCGAAGAATAATATGCAATAGCATTACACACCTCAAAAAAAAAACCACTCCTGAGTACAAAAACTTCACTTTTAACACAGGCCACACAATTTCTAAATCACAAATCAAAACACAGAATCACTAATCACCACACAAAACTCCCACATTCCGAGTATTCAGTACCCCCACTCCGAACAGCACTGGTCTGTGAACGCGGTAATCTGCGCAAGAGCACGCAAGCTTCCGTCCGTAACGCACACCCACCACAAACTAACTGAGCAAAGTATGAGCGAGCGAGGAAGCGGGCGGCGATTGAAATATTCCAGTAAATACTGTCTGCCTGACAGAATGTAGATGTTGATTTCGCGTGATTGGAGTCGAAAATAATTATGCACCGAAGTTATCGGTAGAATTACGTAGCTAAGGCACAGATTTGTGAATAGTTACGGTCTATTAATTTTAGAAATTAGTTTTTAAACATGGTTAGACGACATTGCTGCTGGCTAACTAAGTAAAGAACTAAATGTTTTTTGAAAGAGTTTGTAGCTCGAAACGATCAATCGGGATCGGGATGTGAAAAGTATTTTTGCAATGTTATTTCCAAACATGGACTTTAGACTTCCAGGATTTTAGATTTCAATAAAGTGACACTGGGGTTTTCCTGTAAAGAACTAATCAGTTATGACTCGGAAATGGAGCGATAAAGGACTGATACGCCTATAATGGAAAACACACTGCAGGGATAACAACATTACTCTGTGGCAAAGCGTTAAGGATTATAATATTTCCTGCGTATAATATTTGTTGTATTCGTCATGGACACAATGGTCTAAACGCTTGTTACTTGCAACGGATTCCACGTATTGGTTGCCATCCGCCGCAGTCATGCCGTCGCGCATGAGTAACGAGGTCCCGCAACTAAGTGTAAAATGGGGATAGAAGGTACAGGCCTAATAGCCGCTATTAGGGTCACTCACCATATGAGGCCAAGGTTTAAAAATCTTCAAAAACGAGCACGAAAAACAAGATGATGTCCCAATAACTGTGTGTCAATGACAGCCTCATTGGAGGTCTCGATATTACGTTCGTTGCTATTCCTATTCTCTTAAGTCGACACAGGAATAGCTCAATGTTGTGATAAAAAGTTGAGAACGTCCGCAAGGTTAGTAGTTGGGTTGGCTGCGGGTGCGGATACGCATGAATCAATCTTGGAGGGTTTTTTAACAAATAACTCGATTGACACATTAAATCTCAACAGTTTAACGAAGGAACTGAACCGAATGGCTGAGCAAGGATAGCGACAAAGGCATCAAGGATGCTCAGCGTTTATTGAAATGGTTTCAATGCATTGTATGGAATGGACCTCCTGTACATACCTGTTTAGTAATCCTACGCACACGCACGACACAGAACTAACAATGATATGCTCATCGCGTCCAGATTTAGAAGATCGTTTCACGGATAAGCCTACGCTGGGCAGTGTAAGCCCATTTAAATAATAAATTTATAAGGAAAATAGAATGAGGTTGTCTTCTCAATGAATTTATCCTAGACATAGTTTTGTCTATGTAAAGTAATTGTCAAGTCAAACGAAATAGTTTTGTTAGGCCTCAAAGTTAGAAGTTGGTCAAGCATTCATTTAAGTTAGTGATTCCGTTCTTCTGGTTGGTCAGCTCTAGAATTTTGAATACAGCGTTACAATGCGAAGATAGTTGAGGCGTTTAATTCCCGAATCTCTCAACTCCACGATACAAACAAAACTTCGCTGTAACTTTGAAAACAAACGCAAACGGAGACCCATAAAATTAGAGCAGCGGCTATTCGACCGCAATTATTCCGTCAAGCGTGAACGATATAATAAGAGCAGCTACACGATATCTGGGAACGAACATTCACGGTTTAAATAATAGGAACACGTGATAAACATGACTAAACAGCGTGCAGTCATCAAATTTTAACGCAGATCCCACAATTAGGATTTACATGCTCCTGTCCTGATTAAAACTACAGATTTTGAGCGAGAGCGCTCATATTGTCTGAAATTAAACGTACCTCTGCATCTGCATAATATCACAACTGAAAGGCAAAAACGTAGCCAAGCCAAGAGACAGAAAGATTCGTATTCATAATTTTAAGAATGGATCCTTCAAACCAACTTTTATATCACCCATAAGATTGGCTTGCCTAGATACACGTACTCAACTACTCTTGTTCCGTTTGATGACGTTTATTTTATAAACTTAAAGGTTTACCGTTACAAGTACGACCTCTATCATCATTGACTATCCTACTATACTATCTACACAATACCTCGTGCTTCCAATTCAAATCAAAATCGATTCAATTTGATTTCTCGCACAAATGTCACGCGAAACCGATTCCAAATCCGACTGGAGGTTTTTGATTAGGCTTTCTAACTTGATGAAATAATCTACATTTTATTGCGACCCGAAACTAGGAACTATGATAACAATAGTAACGTAAAATGAACTTTGATATTTTGAATTTAAGATATCGAAAATAGATTTGAAACTAGTTTTATCTTTTTCCAATTTGAACTGAGAATGGAAGGACAAATTCAATAAAATTGCCTCTAATGAGAACTAAGGCCAGTCCAACAAAATTTTCAAAGATCATCGTTTAATCCAAAATTCTCAAAATTGTTATCTTTAGAAATGAAATGAAAGGTTTCCGTATCTCAAAAGGAAAAACGAAAACCTTTATTGGATCACTCGTGTGTCTGTTTGACTGTCCGTCTGTCATAGCCGATTTGCTCCGAAGCTGCTGAAACAATTAAGTTGAAATTGGTACATATGAATTTCTGTGATCCAAACACGGACGTGTAACGTAAATAAATGAATTTTTACATAACATGGTAAATCTCTCAATATTGTACGTACAAACTTACATTTGCAGTTGGAATGTGTGAAAGAACTTGTTTTTCAACTACAATGTTAAGTTTGTTCTTGGGATAAATTCATCCCAACTACGGAACCCTTCATTGTGCGTGGTCCAAAACTCATTTGGTCAGTTTTTTTTTTAGTTACGAAAAAAGATGTCCCGTGATGATAGTTTTTTACTTCTGTTTATTCTTCATTAAAAAAAACCTTAACACAGGTGAAGGCCAAAAGCAACCGCATGATTTTGTCGTAGAGTCAAAAGGTCATGATAATGAATAGTAAAATAAGACGACATTGACCCTGAAAGGTCACAGTCATGGCCGCTTTTTCAATGTCCGAAGCGATACTTGCAGTTTCCACGCTAATTACAGAAATAGGATTTGTGTGAATAATGTACAGGGAACAAAACACATGCCTAGAATTTATAGAGGGTTGAGCATTGATGGTAATTTTTAACAACTGCCTCAGCGTCGGAGAGGCCTGGGCCTCAAGTCTGCTATTACAATAGTGTCAGAATGGTCTCTTCATTGTGAGTTATTGACAGATTTTCCATACAAACACTGTCAAATACAATGACGAGACCATTCTGACACTATTGTAATAGCAGACTTGAGGCCCTGTTCAGCAGTTGACTGCTACTGCAGTTAAGTCAGTTATCATAATTACTGGCAAGCATGATAATGATGATTCAAACACTTTCCGAACAATATTTTTGGTCCAAAAATTCACTTAGAAGTTTATCTGACCCAGCAATCTTTGGATGTGAAACTACATGAGTTCCAACCACATCTCATGAGACCTATTAGGTGGAGTGCACCTTTTTTGTCTTTACATTCTTACAGAAGTTCCGAAGACTCAGACAAACAAATACCAGTGTTATTTAAATGTTTTACGAGAACAACACAGGCCACGAGCTTAGGAAGCCACATACAGCAATAATGTTACGAGTTTAGCTCGCAATAGTGCGTAACAAATAGTTCAATGTAGATGATAAGATTATTAATGTACAGTAACTAACCTACTTTCTTCGATATGCTATTAAAATTCTGATTTATTGTAATGACTTGAATAACAAGTATTTTCTTGGGGCTAAAATGGCGTAAATGGGTCTTCTCGAGTGTGGATGAAGTAATTGAAGTGGAGAAAGCAATTAGATAAGATAACATGTAATGATAAATTGCATTCCTAAAACTCAGAGCAGTGATTTAAATGAAGTTAATAAAAATCTCTGACCACAGCAGTACCAAGGGAAGAGTAAGCCCTGTCAGGAACTTAAAGAATTCTGCATGAATAGAGAGTTAAATACTCAAGTCAGTATTTTATTTATTTTTTATTACCGATTGCGGCTGCTCTTGACCTCGATCTCGCAAGATGGAAAGCGATGGATGAGGTCTATAGTGGAACGAGCGTGCCCAGTAGATGGCCGCTCACTTTTGCTTTAAAGGCAGACCGTGTTGTATGTTGAACACAGACGCTGGCAGAGAGTTCCACACTTTGGCTGTGCGCATAACAAATATGGAGGAGAAGCGCTGAGTACGACTGGACGGGATATCAACAAAGTACGCATGATACCCTGCAGTCTGGTAGTCTGGTAATAAAAGGGCGATGGTGGCATTAGGTCGTGGAGCTCCTGTGCACACTCACGCGTGCGCAAACGTTTATTTCTTGGTTATAAGACATCGCAGAATCTACTTTCTGGGAAATTAACTGCGAGATTTCAAATATTATGACGCGTTAATGTTCCGTATACATTATTAACGTACAAGGTTCAAAAAATAATGTTATCTGAATGCTAACAAGGAACTGATAAACCGGAGTGCCTACAAACCATTCGAGGGTCACACTCATAAGTGATGATGTAAGTAAACGTATTACGTTATCTATAACGGCCACCATAATTAATTCTAATTACTTTTCGTGTTTAGGACATGACACTACTGTCAGACTTGATGGATTGAAATGATTTTGACTTTTTAATTAACCGTCTTTATAATTACCTATTTCAGTAAGTGGTTCTGGGATAAATTGGCACATTTCAAAGGCAAAGTTTAAAGGTCTCTGCACACAGCGGGCGCGGCGCGGCGGGACGGGACGCCGACGCGACGCTGAGCAGTTGTAATGTACTAGATATTACGGACGACACCACACAGAGCGTCGCGTCGCGTCGCGTCGAGCCGGACGGCTATGTGTGACGTCGTCCGTAATATCTAGTACATTACAACTGCTCAGCGTCGCGTCGGCGTCCCGCCCCGCCACGCCCCGCCCGCTGTGTGCAGAGACCTTTAAACTTTTGGGCTGTTTGCTTGTTTCCGTCTCCAGCAAGACATTTTACCCTTTATCTTTGAAGATTCCAGGATAGTCATTCTTATCGTAAAAGACAGTAAAAAAAAGGAAAAAATAAGTCAAACTCAAGTCGCCGTCAGCACATGCTGTTTTGTACCGTCACCGTTCTAAACCAGACGTCCTTTATATAGTAAAGCTAAGCTTAAGAGTCGAATTATCTGCCAAACCATGCGAACAGAGGAGAAAGGCAAAAATCAAAATTGCCCGTCTAATTGGAATTTCTGTGTTCTCGTAAATCAAAGAGGCAAGTCAAGTACTCAACCCAGGCTTCCACCAAAATTAAAAGTTAAGGAAACTGAGCGAAGAAGCACTCGAAACAGTTTCTGGTCGATATCACAAGAACTCTCTTGAATTATTTTAACGACTTCCGATTCAAATTATATCGGAGCGTAGAACATGATGCGATACGATCTATTTTTACCGACGATCAGGGAAGTGACGGAAGAATGTAATGAGTTCATGTCATCATCAAAGCGTTTTAAGACACACCCAAGTTATTGAACCCCACGAAAGGAAGTTTTGGCGTAAAATATTAGTTTTTCGTCCACTAATTAATAGTATCCCAACACGAAACGTGTCTCAATCAAATAAAATAGTTTTTGGTACTAAAACAGTCATACCATTTAATCAATAGATGGCAGGTACCGTGCTATTTAAATTTTTAACAGTTCAACGCTTGCTCTGTTATTAGGCATGACGAGTTGTACGCCCCTCCACCCCAGGTTACTTATTAATTTCTGTTTACTTTTCTAGTTGTTGTACTTCATACGATAGTTTTCATTAGCTTGAGGCTTGAGGTCAGTAACCGACCATCTAGCCTACCTTGACGACTAAAGCATTTTCTCATTTTGGGTGAGGTTCTTCTTCTTTTTCGAGTGGTTAGTGACTAACCTGGTGTCAGTTTTTTTTTTTTATGCCACCCCTCTTACTTGGCTATACCTACATGCCGTCGAGAAATATATCTCAGGCGTGCGGGTTTCCTCACGATGTTTTCCTTCACCGTTTTTATGCGAGTAATAATTTTCACTCGCTTTCACACTCACTTTTCGGATTCATGTGCGTATTGACGCACATGAAGCGGAAAAGTGAGAGGTGCGTGCCTTAGGTTTGAACTCGAGTCCTATGACTTGGCAGTCCAACACTAGGCTATCACTACTATGGGTGAGGTTAAGGGCAGGAGTGAGTGTCTTGCTGAATTGTTTTAGGCAAAAACACTGGCACTGAAAGCCTGAAAGACATAGCAGGAAGAGAAATTAAGACGAAGAATTAAGATTTTAGCGATATGCAACAAAATAATGTAACTAGTAAAAAGAGAAATAACTATGTATTCTATCCGCTCACTTTCGCACAACGAGACGAAGCGAACAAATAAAAATGACATCCGTGCATCAATTTTGGCGCTCCAACCGAACATAAAAGTCGAAACGTGCTATGCCCCTTCTTAGCAACGCTATTCTTATTACGCAATGTCGTCGACACATCGGGCACATGTTTCTCAAGCAAATTGAACAGTTCGGCGGTCACATGTGGACGTGAGGCTGGCTAATTGGCGTCAATTCTCACTTCATTGACCCAGGGTGAGGGACGTATCGAATGTCGAACGATGTCGATTCGGTAGGCTGACGTTGATAAATGCCGCGAAATTGATGTTAGACGGTATATTTTATATGTAAGCGTGGAAATTTCACGTTCGCCTCCGATATTGGGGGGTTTCGGTACCAAACTTGAATGTCTGTTACATTCAGCTCAATTATGCTGGCTTGGGAAATGGGACGGAACATACAAAATGGCCTTTCTTTATTAGCCACAAGAGTCCATTCATCCTTTGATATTGGAGTCGGAATATTATGCTAGTTTCCGTGGTACGCTTCGAAATTGGTCGTAGTTTGCTTTGGAATCGGTACGAGATTATTATTCGGCATCAATAGATTTTTTGCGACGGTATTAAATCTGTCCCTTCTGTCTTTTCGTGGGGTCTTTTAAAGCATCCCCTTCTTTGAAATGCTTAGGGTTGCATTATGACTTTTACGTAAATTATTAATAGAACATGGTTTTTTTTTTTCGGGTAGGTAACATTTTTTATTGCGCGCCCTTTTCAGAATTCCTTTCAACATACTAATATTATTATTACATAAATGGATGTAAAATAACTAACAAAAATAATTTGTTTACCTATAACTAAGCCATGCCATGCCTAAAAGTCCGCCTTTGTATCTTATTGTGTGCAAGAAGTTTAAGAGTTTAAGAGTAAATCCTAAAAATGAGTGTTATTATTTTATCAATTGATAAAAGGTTTTAACTAACAAAAACGTTTGGTTAAGTTCCTAATCAGATCCATTCGGACCCACTGACAAACATCAAAAGGAAGGATAGTCTAGATCTAGGATGTATTTTAATATACACAATTGTTTTGAGAAAATTGTGAACATTATTCCTCAACAGCTATTGTTATTATTTTATTTTTATTGTTTGTATTTTGTCATTTGCTAGTGTTGCAACACAGTGTAATTATGCAATGTAAATTGTCTTTGGCTCCTGGCCCTGACAATCAACCAACAAAACAACAATCAACAAGCAAGCAATCAACTGAATTGTAAAACTTTTATTGCTTGAATAGCGAGGCTTTTGGCTACTTTGCATGTGTTTTTATTTTGTATATTTTATAATGTGTGTTTTGTTTGTGCAGAATAAACAATTTTTTTCTATTGTATTATTCAAAAGTGGAAAATTAAATGACTAGGTTATATTCTTACACATAATACCAAGCCTGTATTCTGCAGAGGGTTAGGCAGAGTTGCACCTAAAGCACACCCCCATTTCGTCAGTTAAATAAATGCTTAGTTTTGCAATAACAATAAGCTAGGTAGGTTTAATATGCACATTTATTATGAGAGAATAAATTACTTGACTAGCAATAAGTCATCACATGAATAGAATATGCTATGAATCTAATATGACTGATATACTAATAGGTATGAGAGTGTTCTGGAAACAATAGTTGACAGAGAATAATGGCCAGGATTATTATTATTTTAGTTTTAAAGGTTTCCTACAATTTCCTTTTCATACTGGTCAAAGACTTGACTTAAAAAAAAAATTGAAAATGTCTAATAAAAAATAAAACAAATAAGAGTATTTCAGCAAATCAATACAGGTTGTAGATTCATAGCGCCAATTAGATGTATTTAAAAATATAAGTACAAGTATATTTTACTGCCAGCTAAATAAAATTATGAATTTACTGCATACTTCCTGATAATAATAATAATAACAATTAATACTTTTGAGACACAGGGGTCATTGTGATTAGTAAAAAAAAGCTTGTAAAAATAATGTAAGTCAGAATGAATTTAACTAGCAAAATGTGATGACAGAACTTGAAAATTAATAATTATTTCATTAAGTTGACCAATTTAACTTGACCATATATGATGTTTAGCAGAACGTAAATAGAATTAATAAGTATAATATTAAAGACATAAATTAACTCAAACATAAGCCCAAACTGTTAAATTGAATATGTTAAAAGTACTAAAATGATTTTAAGTTTTCAAAAAGGTTTTTCTAAGTGATACTGATTCAAAAACCAGTAGGACAAGTCTGTAGCAATCATTTGGTATGCATGTCGATAACTACTGGAAACTATATGGGTAATTTACATATTTATATACACAAAAAAGTTACTTTTCAAAAACTTAAAGGTTACATATTCCGAAGTTTTAAAAACACAATGTACATGGTATTTTTAAATGAGTTATCGAGTCACCCTTTCCCACGTAAAGTATCAACAGATATTGTAGTGATTCATCGGCGGGAAGTCGGCATTATTAACTTTGCTACTGGAAAACTGGTTACTACATCCAATCGAGAAGATACAAATTCTAACAAGGTTAGGTTACTGGAGTAAATTTAATTATAGAGTATACAGTCAACAATATTCACGGGGACATGTATTTCCTCGTAATAATAAAAGTATTGTCATAAATGTCACGTTTTGCTGCAAAGGCGGAGCCGTGCCGACAGGCTTGGGCGATGGCGGTCAAGTAACGGCGGCTTCATTTTCAAACTTTAAATCACATCTCACTCGCTCCAACACCAAGTGAGGAAATAACTAAGCGATTTTTTTAATAATAATGAAAACTTACCACATGACAACGATAGATTACATCAATTTTCGACATTCACTCACAACACAAAACACTTGGCATCCACGAATCACGATTCAATTTGACAATGACAGACAGTCACTCGCTTCGACACTAGCGCCACGTATTGGACTTGAATGAAGTTAGTAGCATAATACAGAACTGCCAACATGTAGCAAGTAATGTTTTTGGATAATGAGTAGAGGGGAGAACACGAATCGGATACCGAGTGCGCTGATATTCTCGTCTGACGTCTCTTACGCTAAGTCGGAATCACAAGTAAAAATTGTAAATCAATCACAGATAACTTAATTAAAGTCAAAGTCATTTATTCTAAGTAGGCCATTAAAAAACATGTTTGAATGCCAATTGTGTGTTACTACAAAACATATATACATAAACGAATGCCTCTTTCCCATGAGACTAACTAAGCAGAAAAGGTAGGTACGCATTCTCTCTGCGGCCGCACTTTCCTCTTTTGTTTCTTCACTAACCCTCTACTGCATGAATAATGACTAAAAGTATTTGAACGTTGTTGATGCTTACTAAAACTAATTCATCATACACCCACCCAAGACAATTGCCAGATATAGTAATAACATGGAAAAGGCTTAGAGTACCTTAATTACACTCGAGAAGCCTTACGAACACTTTCCTCTTTGTCAAAGTTAAAGAACAATTAATGTTCTAGCATGTTCATTTGAATCCATAAGTATATTTCTATAATTTGTAATGCTTAATACGGGAATAACGTCCTGAAATAAATGATTATTAAGACGTTTATTTATTTTTTATCCATATAAAATATACATTTTTAAATATTTCTTAAAAAATATATAAAAAACATTTACAAATATAAAAAATTGTGGTCCGCCGGTGTCGGGAGCAGGATCCAAGCTACTGGTGGTTAGGGCTGCAGAGACAGGAACCTCCTCACAATGCGAGCCGTATCAAGGAGTACTGCTTTCTGAATCAGGCCCTTGATCCAACCGCCTAACGAAAGCCTCGAGAGATGTTGATCGAGGCTTTCGGCCATTAGGCCATTGGCGGTCACGACAATCGGCACAATGATAGCTAAGCTCACATTCCACATGTCAACAACCTCGTCTGCTAAGTCGAGATACTTTATTTTTCTCTTTCTCAGCTTTCACGAGGTTCTCGTCATGTGGAATGGTAACATCAAATATAATTGCGCGGCGCGCTAATCGATCTATCACCACTATATCAGGTTTATTGGCAACAATAGTCAGTAATGATAGACCGATCTCAGTACAACGTGACATGGTCATTTTCGAGAACTGGGTCGGGCACATACTTGTAATACGGTACTTCAGAATCTACAAGTTTATATAATATTTCAAAGCAAGTTGCTGGTGAATAATCCTGGCTACTTGATTATGCCTGTGCAAGTACTCGCCGTTAGCCAGACGAGAACAACCAGAGATAATATGTCTGATGGACTCACCCAGACGGTGGCATGCCCGACACACGTCAACCGTCCCATCTTTCATAATATGTCTCCGGTAGTTATTCGTCAAGATAACTTCGTCCATATTTGCACAAACAAAACCTTTAGTTTCCCCGAAAAGGTCACCAAAACGTAGCCAGGATACGGGATATGATTATAAATATTATTATAAAAACTACTTTCAAATTCCTCCCCGACCCTTGACTGTAAGTGAAGTGCCAGCACGCGTTTTAGCTGAGCAGCATGTAATCCAAACTCCCCAGGATAATAATCAAAACACTGATTTTATCCAGCCACCGTCGGTCCCTTGCCACCCTCCCTCCGACTCAGCTGCCCTAAGCCGAGGTTCGTACCCCACAGGGGGTGCCCTTAGCGAGCAGCAGTCATTTAGTTTGTAGTTTTTACGCCCTGGCTGGAGGCATTAAGTTTCGATAGGAGCTTAAGGCAACCACAGGAAAGTCCGGTTAAAGAGTCGGAACCTTAGTGGTTACACTCTGAGATGCCCTAGATAAAAAAAAAAAAAAAAAAAAACTTTCAAATCGATTCTAACGCACATCGTTAATCGTTTTCGAGACGCGCGGTTCTTTGTTATTCAGTGCTCCGTGAAAATGTCTGGTTGTGATAAGGAAGGTTATTTCGTCTTTATTTAACTATGTCGTATTTGAACGCTTTTTACAAGTTTTAAGTAAATATTATCTTCTAATATTTAAAAATTATAATATTAATTATAATATTTAATATATTTAAATTTTAGTTTAGTCCTGTCAAATTAATCAGCTCTTGACGTAAATTGACGTAATTTTAGTCGGCAAGTTTTTAATCACGTCTAAACTTGTATGGAATAGTGACAGGCGCTGATTAATTTGACAGGACTAAACTAAAATTTATCTTCTGTCCTTTTCTTAATGAAATAGAAAGAAAAAGATGCACTGAACTTAAATTTAGTTTAGTTTGTGAACAAGGGAATCGGCACCTATGACGATCATAATGCCGTGTCTCCGACAAACTACACAAAACATTGTTTGGCAACAGTCTTTTGTTTGCATAGTTCAAAAAATAATTTAATTTTATAGTTGGTATTTACAAAAAAAAAAAAAAGATAAAATGCTTTGCACCACTGTCCTGTCATTTTGGCAGTGACATTTCTTGACATTACTTTGTTCACATAAATTATCTGAATTAGAGACTTTGGGTATAAGTCAAAATAGTTTATTAGGATAGGAGTTCACCTGCGGGAAAAAGAACATTTAAAGAAAACCTGAGATACAGTATAAAAAATATTTTTATCTCCGTTTTCATTCATAATTCCCGTGATTTTGGTTTGACGGGATTTTGGTTTGATACCTACTACAAATACAATATTTTAAACTATAAATAGATAAAGATGTAATATTACGTCCAGTGTAAAGTGGAACAAATTTGCTGCCAGCGCTATACATACACACACTCTAATAAAGCATTCATCAGAAATGATTGATGAAAGTAATTTATTTTATTGGCGTACAATTTTCCCCTAAAATGGGGAAGTATCCGAGTAAAAAGTAGGCAGCACTGAGCTTGGAGGTTATGTAAAGAATAATAAATAATAAAAACACAATTCAGCTCTCATTTTATCTTGAAACAGCTGTATATTTATTTTAATAGTTTAAAAACCATATTAGTTGAAAACTTCCACTGTCTTTCACCGAATAAACTAAACTATTTAGCTACTTAAGAATGAAAGGACAATCCGGCAATTTTCTTCTCACTATCGCTTTTGCAACCAAAAACACTGCACCTTACCATTTTGCAGCAATAGCTAAAGTCAATCCTCAACAAAAAACACAAAATAGTTAGTATTTTTCAAAATAACAAATTAAATAATTTAAAATTTCGTCGCAACCACTTTTCGAACGCGTATCAAACGTCAAACTTTGTTTAGCAACTGAAGTGCTGTCCTTGAAAAACGCGACACGCGATAAGGGATAGAAAATGTTAGGCTCTGTCTCTTTTCTTTACAAGCATCTTGTATATATTGTTCTTTTCTTGTGTAAGTGAGATAGAAGATGACCAGCGGTCTATATTTTTCTCTGTCTACGTTTTGTGGAGTCACGTTTCGCTACATCTCGTTTTTATGTTCGTAAGGTTCAAATTATTTTTCTTTTGCATTACGAAAATACACGTCAAATCAGCAAAATTAACAAGCACTTGCCATGCGAATATGTCTTCTAGCAAAAATGTTAGTACCATCATAGAATAAGAGTACTTTACCTCGTTACGTTTATAAGATCGGTTTAGTTGTCGATAATCTCGCCCTATTTATTTTTCCAACATGGCAATACTTGGGCTTTAAATGTCAAAACAATATTTTGAAGCTTATCATAATTTAGAAATCCGAAAATTGAGAATTCATAACAAATTACTTTAAAATGTTACTCCGGCAGTATATTAAAATTGCTTGTACTTCAAGATCATTATTGCATAATACTATAAAGCTGAATAGAATATATGTATTAGCTCCATGTTTATACAATTCTTGTAATCTTCATGAGACTAGGTTAGGATGATATTTTGAGCGTTTATTGATGTTCTGAATTACTTTTTGCTTACTTCAATTTAATTTTGCAGATCGATAGGGTCATCTGTTCATTCACGACTCGCAGAAAAAAATGTAGAAAAGCGCAAACATTCGCCTCAAAAATTCCAAGACTCTTCAACGTCAGATAGAGTAAAGAGCCCGGTGTTATCTTCACAGGAAATACTTGAAAAATACATCACTGGACTCAGTACAGACATATACCAGAAGAACAGGGTATATAAGAATGATTTCATAAGGGTATTAGCTAAAGTTAAAGAATATAATTTTTCAAAAAAGAAGCAAGCTTTGCTTCTGATTCGATGCTGTGGTGAATTGTTGCCTGATGAAACTCCATTGAGTAGAATGCAGTTGGTAGAACAGGTGTGGAATACACTAAAGTAAGCCATAATCTTTCAGTATTTTTATTTTGAGCCTTAGGTAATACGGGCTGGTGTCTGCAACTCCACGTCAATGTGCGTATTTTGCGTACGGATGGGAATATCGATTATTCGATCCACCCAAGCTCCTCAGAAAAGCCAACAACGCCTTAGTGTTACTGACAATCTCACATATGGTACCTAGGTTACCGAAGTACTTTGCCCTGTATGTGGCCACCACCAAGCAGTTTAGTAGCACATAAGCTGCTGTCTCGTCGTCCTTCATGTAGATCCTGCAGCAGACTGTCTGACTCCTATGACAAAGAGGTGTTTATTAACCTTTTGACCGCCACGTCAAAAGCTAAAACGTGCCCTTGGCGCCAAGATACGAATTCATCCTTTCCAGTTTTTGTCATCTTATGTTAATATAGATGAAATATATAATAGATAAGTCAAGGAACATAATTAGCAAAGGAAATAAAAAAAACAATGTTGTTTTATGAGCTTTATTTATAGATTTACGTATAAAAAGTCTGTTGTGTAGACGTGACCGTGGTGTGCTGGGCACATTTTGGTTTGTCATCTATACATGACTGTGGCGGTCAAAAGGTTAAATGACCTGTGGCCAGTTATAGCTGCTGTAACTGTATGCAGCTGCTGTTTAGTTAGTCGGAGACCCTGTTTCCTGAGGCAGTCATCAATTGTAGGGAGTGCTTCCTTGGCCTGCCTGCACTCACCATAGTCCGATCATAGTTTGTGATGTTGGTCCCTGATACTTCCTTACCAGAGTGGCATAAGTACACGAAGGGGCGTGCTACAATGGGTTCAGGACCCTTCTGCCAAGCTTATCAGCTGCATCCTTTTTACATTAAGTGTTTTACCATATCAATCTTAATCCACATTAACAACAAATATGGGTTATGATTTAATGTTATTCTAACTCTGAAATTCCAGACCCAGCACCACCTAATTTAGGAGTACTGTTTAACACAGCTTCTTACCTTTGCACATGTGGTTGACCCGTAAATATTAAGTGTTGTAAAGAAAATGCTTGTAACAATGGGCAAATAATATTCGTATTTTTGTGGACAACTGCATTCATCATTTTGAACCATAGGATTTGAAATCACTAGTAATTTATGTGTTTTCAGGCCTCACACAAAGTTTGACGTAGAACATTACAATGAATTACTCAAAGTGTACATCGCAAACAACAGGACTATCACAGTCAGCAACTTTATCAGTCAGATGGCACCAATTAAACCTACGATCACGACTTATGAGCTGATTCTTAGAGCTTTAGGAGAGGTTGGTATAGTACTATATTTCATTTACACTTTTTCCCTCAAATTGGCACATAAGGTATAAGAATAAATTGCTTAATATTTTCAATGGCCTGACTGCCATTAGTCCTTCATTTATGTGAAGGCTATTTTGATTTGCACTAGCTGATACATATTACCCATGTCATAAACGGTTGCATGTAATATCTGATACTTGCTAAGACTGGAAGCCCCGATATTGACCAAAACATTGTTATGTGGATGGGGGTATTAAGAATACCTGTAACACCTAGTATAGTATAATGACTTTGAAAAAACTCAACAATTTGAAGCATGTTTTAATCTGTAATGTGTTTATCAGGCAGGTGATATAAATCAAGCTACAGAAGTAATATCTAACATGAAAACACAAGGACTTCCTGCGAACGAAAGTATATTTAACTCCCTCATCATTTGTCAAGGAAAGGCTGGGTAAGTTCATATCAATTAACTAGTAACAAAAATCCCACTGCTGTGCCTGTACTGTATTCTATGGTAATGCTCAAGCACTGCGTGAGTGGCTGTAGACTATGGAATGCAATTAAGTCTTAATCATAACTACAAATTATAAAACAACGTCCCCCCCGCCGCGTCTGTCTGTTTGAACGCGATAAACTCAAAAACTATCTAATGGATTTTCATACGGTTTTCACAAATGGACAGAGTGATTCATGAAACCGCCTCTGTGGTCTAGTGGTAAAACCACCTGTCTCAGATCCAGAGGTCCGGGGTTCGATTCCCAGCGGGGGCAAAAATTTCTGCTCGGTGGCAAAAAAAAATAAATATTTAGGTGTATAATTCATTCAAGGTTTTGTGTAAATTGGCTGAAATATGACAATGTACAATACTCCAAGTTAATCATCAGTTACATTTTAATCTAACTCACATGCTCTACGCAAAATGCTGATATGACAGAAAAAAAAGTAGGTATATAATATTCTGCTACCTGAGCGAAGCCGGGGAGGGTAGCTAGTAATTCATAATTTGGAGAAAGTTCTGAAAGTTCACTTAATAATCTAGATTAAAAATAAAAAAACTACCAGTGTGTCCCTAAGCTAAGAGTTATAAAGTTCTTGTTCATAAACTACGTCCAAATTAATTACATTCACGAGGTGCAACCTTCTGGCTCACTAAACTACCTTATGAAATTCCAGTAACGTCCGAAACATACAAGAAGTCCTGACAATGATGCGGTCACTCAATGTTGAACCCTCAATAGACACGTTCACGGCCACAGCAAGAGCGCTAGCTTGGAACAAGAAGACTGACCCCATGCTAGAAGAAATGTCGAAAGCGCAGAAGAAAGGCTTCGGTTTCACGGAGTCGCATGTCATGGAGATTGTCAAGACTTTGGCTCATGTTGGATTGTATCCGACAATTCCTAAGGTAGGCATATATATGGGAGTATCTTAGGTTGATATGTATAAAGCTTACTTAGACTTAACTTTGTTAAGTAAAGTAAGCATTTCGCACGAATATGAACACTATCTGCTTAGTAATTATTAACCTATTAATTAGGACGGCACGGTTGGCGCAGTGGCTAAGCGATTGACTGCTGCGCTGCGTGTCGCGGGTTCGATTCTCGCACGGAACAAATATTTGTATGACCTACAAGTAGTTGTTCCGGGTCTGGCTGTTTGTGTATGTGAGTTTAAATGTTTGTAAACGCACCCACAATACAGGAGAAATTCCTAGTGTGGGGCAACATATAAAAAAAAAAATATATGGAGATAATGTACATATTCGTATCTTACTGACATTAAAAATCAGGATTATTTGCAGCTAATTATTGATATGAGATTCTTTGTAGCTGAATAAAAACATAAAAGCGTTTCCCTGGCCTTTTAAAATGGCTTTTATATAAGATGAACATTCCTTTTCTTTAAAAAAAGAAGGAAAGGTGGAGTAAGCGGCAGTGCTGCACTGTACGATATTTAATGGTAAAAAGTGGGGATCACACATCAACATCCCACTGAATTTGAAACTGCCATGTGATCCCGAGTAACATGTCGTACTAATCAATGATAAATTATTTTATTTCTGTAGTAGTAGTAGTAGGTTTGTACAGACGCCAGCACATCAAGCTACTACAATCTGTCAAATTTCTTTAATAGATTTTCAACTTTATCACTACAGTATAAGGTTCAAGGTTGATTGCGAAAATTTGACAGTTTCGGGTAGCTTGACCTGCTGGCGTCTGTACAAACGCTTTTACACGCAGTGGCGTAGCTAGCATGAGTGGCACCCGGTGCGGATATTGTAGGTGTCACCCCAAACCTCAATAAAAACTGTTAAAATAAAAAATAAAAGTAATATTATATATATATTTCAAATATTACCTCCAAATTATTTTTATACGTTTTTTTTTATTATTAATCAACGATGTTAGAAACAAATTTAGTTAGTAAAAAATTTAAATTTCTTCCTTCTAACTTTAACACAAGCAAACTCCGAAATCGCGCCAACCCTTTCTATGGTCCTGAATAAAAAAAAACTTACTAGGCAAGTAGGCACCTACATTTATTATTGCTACATACTTACATATTTATTATATTATTTTATGGGTGGCGGTTATGCAATCTGCCAGTTTTACGAATTGTTATAGATGGCACTCACTACTGATGTCCAAGGTCTGGTCGGGTATATGAAGACCATGTAGGTTGGTGCCTGAAATGGTCATTTGATGAGAGAACCACACAGATTGAGTGGACCTGTCCAGTCAGTGCACGCATTTGTCAGTAATCGTGCAGCTCAACTCGGAACTCAACGATTCGGCCAACAATACCAAAGAAAGGACAATTGGGTAGACCGCAAAAAGGCTGCGCTAATGTCCATGTTCGGGGTCACCAATTTAGAGGTATGAGGAACAGGGTGTAAAGTTCACTCATACTCTATAGTAAAGGGAGGATCCTCCGACCCGTTGAGGGCTTTTGGCTGGTGGGCAACTGCCCAACGGTTGATGTCGGGATGTTGTATATACGCTTGTCGCGCGGTAAACTCTGATAGCGCGATGTAGGATTTGTGACGTTATGTCTTTGATGTGTAGTTCGCATGTGGCGTTGTTGATACCGCCCCAGTGGCATTGGTAGAGCATTATTTGATTTACGAGATTTTTGTGTATTAATGTGTTAATTTTTATTATTTCAGGTCCTCTGTTTCCTACCAGAAGTAGTTCTGAAAACGCCATCAATTTCGCCTCTCATGCAAAGTGTATCCACACAACTGGTGTTCCAAAATCATCCACTAGCTGCGATAGAGATTTACAAATGCTTGCCTTTGCCTTCGTTTGGACCTAAAGATGATCAGGGCTTGCATGGTAGGAGTCTAGTACGGGATTGTGTGAAGGCTGCTATGGTAAGTGTCCGATTGCGGCTTTAGAAAACTGTTTGTATTATATGTATAGTCCTCCTTATCGATTTCGATAACGGCGACCCTTAGAAATCAATTCCTTGTGTGCCCTTAGGCTCGCTAGACCGAATTTAGTTTTGAACACCCGGTCGCAACTAGAACAATTAAGTTGGCCTGCAGTGTTGTATGTGTGAGTATAGGAGGTCTGAGGTCTCTCTTTACGTATTTGATGCTTCCGGATAATTTCTTCATGTCGCTTTTCTTCGAAATATTTGATGTTTTTGTGTATAGTCGAGCGCCAAGACGACCTGTGTAAAGCGAGCCTCTCCCAACCTTTAGGATCAATTGCGCAAGCGTTTAGATGTCTCTTGAGCACATCCTTATAGCGGATGTGCGGATAGGGGGGGGGTTGTATTATAGAGGTATGAGGAACAGGGTGTAAAGTTCACTCATCCTCCATAGAAAAGGGAGGATCCTCCGACCGGGTGTTGTGTCTGGTGGGCAACTGCCCCAATTGTTCATTTTTTTTTTAGTATGTCATCTCGGAGTTGACCTTGAGAGGTCGTATCTCCACCGGACTTTCCTGTGGCTGCCTTAAGCGAAAAACTTAAAGCCTCCCGCCAGGGCATCAAACTTATATACTAAACGACTGCATGCTAAGGGCACCCTCAGTGGGGTACGAACCTCGGCTTAGAGCCGACTTAGGGTCGGGATGTTGTATATATACCAGTCGCGGGGTAAATTCTGCTTGCGCGATGCAGGATTTGTGTGACGCCAGGTCTTTGATGCGTTGTTCGCATGTGGCGTTGTAGATGTCGCCACAGTATTGATTTTAAAATAATAATTGAGTAGATAAACTTTTGCCCGACGGTGGGAAAATAAGGGCTAGTAAAAAAGAAGAGACTGCACTTATGATAAACTAGCTGGTGCCTGCGGCTTCGCCCGCGTTGCTTTTTCTCAAATAAGAGTAGCGTAAGTTACTCCTTATAACATCAGCTATCTGCCAGTGAAAGACCCGCCCAAATCGTTCCAGGTGTTTCGGAGATAGCCGGAACAAACAATTTTTTTTTTTTTGTTGCTGTAGGTATCGTATTTACTTTCATATGCATTTAGTAAAAAGCAGTTATTTTAATATTACAAACAGACACTTCAATTTTGTTTCATCACTTCAATTTTATTTATTTGTTGATAATTAATAATATTTTTTCATTACCAAAAATAACAATATAAGTAATTAATATTAACGTCAAAAATTCAATGTTTTACTTTGAACTGTCTGTCTGAGGTGTAAAAAGCGCGGGCTAAACTATATTTCTCATTAAAAAAAAATGGATTTAAATATTTTAGTTATAGGTACATTTTACTGTTTACTTAAGATCCGCGGTCCCCAATTTGGTGACTACTGCGCTATACTATGTTAATTTCACTTTCAGCCATCAAGCATAGTAGCCCTAATAACCCAAGAGCTGATGTCCTCAGGACGGAATCCAATAGCCCTACAGAACGCCTGTGAAGCCGCCTTACAGCTGGGCAAAGTGCCCCTAGCATTGGACATGATGACTAGGATGAAACAGCTAGGAATAACGTTACGCGCCCACTACTTCTGGCCGATACTGCTGCATAATTCTAAAACTTATGGCGAGAAGGGTAAGTAGTTATTTTTAAACTATACACCGTGACATTTTAGCCGTCTTACAAAACCACTTAATGTATCCGCCATAAAATACCTCTAGGCGCAATTTTTTTTTTAAATAGACATTTAGATTAAGTTTAAGTTGCAATAGTAAGAAACACATTTTTGCGTTTGGGTGAATGAACTCTGATAAAGATGTCGTCACTCCATTCCGCGCCACCCTTGGAACACAAGGATCGGACTGCGCTCGTAACAGGGTGTTTCAAACTACGTCATGCATGAAAAAAAAAAATACAAATGTATTTTTTTTTTAAGTGAAAACTTCTTTAGGCGCGTTGGGCATTTTTGTGTACAAAAATCATGGAACTCGCGTCATCGTCACCGAACGCTTTCCATGAGCTATATGTATACTGTGTATATGTATATGTGTACTTTTTGGGTGAACAAAAATCTTGGAACTCGCGTCGTCGTCATTGAACGATTTCAAGTTACTTAGTTTTCACATCTATCGGAAGTCCCCAAAGACAGCACCGTTTTTCTCCAATCCACTCTGCTTCAGTGGAAAGTCGCGTACAGATCCGTGCAGGATTACCTAGGGAAAAATAGTGCGATAACAGAAAACGAATGAACAACGATGTATTTTTCCAGGAATAATGAACACATTAGCAATAATGGTACAAATGGACGTAAAGCCCGACTACGACACTATAATGGACTACACTCTACCCTACGTCAGCTTCACATCGCCACAGAATTTGATGAAGAAATTCATAGAGGCTGGTCTGGCTGGATCGACTGTCCTGACGCCTATGATGCAGACGTTGTTGAATACTGGGCAAGTTCGATCCGCGAGCGAGTTGTGTGAGTATGAAGTCTTAAAATTAATACCTTTCTGGTGGTGTCTTACTATCTATGGAAAGCCTGATCGAGTCTTTGAGCACTAAGATGTTTGCTCGATTCTTATAAAACGGATGAAGTGGACCAAAATAACAGCCAACCATTACACATGACGCGACTGCCTATCTGACCTTCACAACCCAGTAACTGGGTAATACGATACCCCTTGGTTTTGACTGTTTGTCAGACTTTCGGGCTTCTGACGACCCCTATTGACTGTCAAAGACCCACAAATGACAGCCGGGGCCAACGGCTTACCGTGCTTTCCGAGGCACTGAGGAGTCTCGGTATGTAAAGGTCACCCATCCACGAACCAACCCCGCCAAGCGTAGCTTAACCTGATCGATCGACGAAGCCACGAGCATAAACTGAATATGCTTTCACAAAATAATCGAGGCTTGGTATTTTAAACTCATCTATAGTTTGTCCAACGTTCGATGTCTTATTTCAAAAGTTTACAATTATAAGTTGTACTTAGTCAACTAATTTCGTCAGTAAAAGATCTTATGAATCGTCATAGTCATCCGTGGCCAGTTTTTAGAATGTTACGCGCTGACTATCAAGCGATCGTCAAAATCCTTCTCCAAAATGTTGGTAAGTATCCAATGAGCCGCCGGCGCCGCGTAGGCATCTTATGACAAAAAAAGAAAATAAGGGCGTGGACACATGTCTACGGTACGGCACCGGCCACCGTTTAACGGCACGATGCCGCTACCGGGAGACGGCACGACGTCGTTTCGCGGTGCACCGCGGTGGCATACGGCGAACCGCTCGATAGTTAATGTTTTGTTGTTATATATAATCCATTTAATAGCATTAGACAAATAACGGCTAAATAACGACAGTTATTGTATAATATTGTTGAAGTTACTGCACTTTAGAGTTATTTATTTAATGTAAATAGTAAATAGATTACAGTGCTTTGTATTTATCGTGAAATAACGGAGTTTATTATTTCTGGTGTCCTGAATTACAGACCATACGTCTAGTTTAGACACCAGTCTCCCACAGTATAATTATTGTTGTTATGTACTTTGTATTGATACCTCTCTAATGTACCTATATTGTGGTGAGAAATAAACGATTATCATATCTTATCTTATTAAACGTTAACATCGAAATAACGAAGGGGTGAGAACAGTTATTTGTCTAATGTTATAATAAATGGAGTATACTTCGCTCGTGTTAATTAATGCATAATAATGGCTGAAAATTTAAATGTCGACTTTTTAATTTCACTAGTGGAAGCACGTCGCGTTCTCTGGGACAAGACAAAGGAGAATTATAAGGATAAAAATTTGAAAACATTGATACTTTGATTCTGTTTTTTCTTCATTCGTCGCCTTAGTAATAGGAGCAGAATAATATGTCTTTCGCGGTCCATATCAAGACGAAAACTGAACGATGGTTGCTGCCTTGTGCCCGCGGTGCACCGTACATGGCACCGTGCCGTCTCCCGGTAGCGTGTCGTGCTGTCACACACCGGCCAGTGCCGTACCCGTAGACATGTGTCCACGCCCTAAGACAATTCGGCACGACACAGAAAAAAAATGTATGAAAGAATTTGCCCAGTATAGTGCATTATGTAATTATATTGTATCCATATCTGTAAAAACTCAGAATGTGCAATCTCGATTAATTGAAGTTTACATTCCTTAACTATCAACCATAACATTGGCAAAAGTAAAGCTTCCAAAATCTTCTATGGACACCTCAAGAGCTCTAATTATACCATACCTGAAAACCATATTCCCATACAATTTTTACTTCTTTTTACAGGCGAGCTTTTCCCAGGCAAAGTCGACTCGGAAAGGTTACTAAAACCCCTCCTAAAGGGTTACCTTATAAGTGCTGATATTAATTCAACAATACATACACTTGAGGACATTACAAATAAATCTATGGAAAAGAATAAGGACTGGGTTGGCAGGTTTCTGTGCAAATTCATGGTGCATCCTAAGATAAAGACTGATATCTCTGATGTTATTAATTTGTTGAAGGTAAGTTTAGCAATTTATTTGGGGGCCGGGCCGCAAGCTTACAATACTTATAATCGTTTTATCGATATCGATCCGAAGTATGTCATAAATAATCAGTCACATGTTTATTTAAAAAAAAAAAAAAAAACGCAGTCTTTATTTCCAATTTGGGGCCGTATTATTAAGGATTAATTCCATCATTTTTCCAGTGCGAGAAAGAGACGGAGCTATACATGATAGCACTATCCTTTTTCGCAGCGGAATCATGACGGTATTATACTCCATAATATATTATCTGTTATGTTTACTGATATTTAACTATGAAAAAGGCAATGGCATAACTATGCAAATGTCTATTAAGGCCCAGTTTTATATGCCAGTGACAGTGAGTTAGTGGTTAGCTTGCGTGTTCTGTATTGAGTTCATAGAACATCGTGAAAAGCAGGAGTAAATTGAATTTCGGAAAAATGTGCCTAGCACCTATAAATGTTTATGAGACTGTGCATTATTTCGTCATAATCGTAGAACAGTGACGGATCTGACATTTATGTTAAGGCGACGATAGCCGACTTTTAATGATTTTATACTGAAGATCACGTCTAAACGAGTAGAGTTAATGATTTGAAAAAAATATATGTTAAATTAGAGCATTTTCTTAATAACTTAATATGTGAATATTTTAGATAATGTCTATATTACATAGTGAAATTAATTTGTAAAGTTATGTCTAACGCGGATAAAAAACTGAGAATCACGCAAAATCTATCAAGCGTATTTTTCTAAAACCTTCACCTTTTTAAAGATAATTTAAGTATTGATCTTTTAGTATACGTGTTTTATTAATATACCTTTTGTTTTATGTGTAATAAATTAATCATGCGTTTTATTTGGGCCAGCGCTCCTGGATGGGCGAGTCCTATTACTGGCTGGACATACGACGCGTTTCGTGAGCTCAGTACAGAACAGGCAAGCCAACCACTCAAGGTCGCTGGCATATATCTGGGCTTTAAACTCTGTCGCGCGTGCAATAACAGCAGTAAGTATAATTTTTGACCAAATTTAGTTGAGCATTGATTCGGAATCAGCTCATTGCGCTAATTCCGAATCTATGTTTGACTCAATTTAGACAAAAATTATACTTACTGCTGCTATTTATTGCATGCGCGGCAGTTTCATATAAATGTCATACCTCTGTGAAACTTCATTATCGAAAATGAATTTCTTAAAAAACTAATATCGCAATCGCCTTTCCACTCATTTAGAAGATTAACCTATTGACCGCTTGGTTTTATATCAATTGCCGTGCCCCCAGCGCCCGGCTCATAAATCTACAAATAAATATCTACGACAAATATGGTCGTGCAATGATATAAAAAGCACAAAACGAACATAGGTTCTCAGTCGTATAAATACGACTGAGACAAATAGTATGAATGAAAACTTTAGGATGAAAAATTTCGTCATAATCGTAGAACAGTGACGGATCTGACATTTATGTTAAGGCAACGATAACCGATTTTTAATGATTTTATACTGAAGATCACGTCTAAACGAGTAGAGTTATAGACATGAAAAAAAAAAAAATTAAATTAGAGCATTTTCTTAATAACTTAATATGTGAATATTTTAGATAATGTCTATATTACATAGTGAAATTAATTTGTAAAGTTTTCATTCATACTATTTGTAGTGCTACCGGCGATGTTCATAACACTCATGTTTCCGAAAATTGTAATTAATAATATCATTAATGTAAATATATTTAAACTCCTACTGTTTTTTATCATAACGCTTTTATCCCTAAACATAATTACCATAATATTCATTCGGGTCAGAGTGTCGTCTTGGGGGCACTATGAAAAAAATACTTAGAAAAATTTCGCGACCAATTTCGAGGTAGCGCTCGCCGGCCGCTGCCGCGGCACCGCTCGCTTCGCTCGCTCGGCTCGCGCGTAGTTAGTCACAGTGCTAACCTAACCTAACCTATGGATATCTTTGCATGTACACACCGCTATAACTAAAATTAAAGAAGACGCTTCAATTAATAAAAACAAAAAACCCATTCATATAATTAGCACTCACTAATTATATGAATTGGTTTTTTGTTTTTATTAATTAAAGCGTCTTCTTTAATTTTGCAAGCACTTGATTATTATGAATAAAAAGAAATCTAAACAAAAAAGATATGACTTTGAATAATAGTGTAAAAGATGGTTATGTTGAGAAAATATAGGAAAACAAATAAAAGTATAATAGATGTTTATTACTACTGACATTATGAAGTTGAATGCTTTGGAATTATGAACATTAGAGACAGAGTAGTTAGGAATTGTGATTGTTAGGATGAAAAATGTTAGGAAGAACATTTTCGGATTTCCAATTATCGGAGTTGAAAATTTTGGTGAACTTTGGCGCACCGCGCATGTAGGTTTATACGAAATAAATTAAATTGATTTTGATTTTTTTGTACCTCCCCAGGCTCTAAACCAGTGTCCATCTACAATAAAAATCTCAACGCTAGCCGCAGACTTCTGCCTAGCCCGTCTCCCGGACAATCACGAACCGGATATGATAACCCAGTTCCGCGATAACATCATATCTCTTACCGATGAGCGGCTTATTGATGAGGGCGATGTCTTTGATCAGCAGTTGCCGAATCCGGTAAGTAACGTCAGCGACTCTGGATGTTATAGTTTTAGGTTTCCGTATCGCTTTTTTCTCCCGTGGGTGTCGTAAAAGGCGACTAAGGGATTTATTAGAGAATGGGCAGCAGCGTTCTCTATGCATTTTTAACACTACTGCGATCGCCAGCCCGCCTGCCAAGCGTGGCGATTATGGCAAATTCCCCCCCTTTTGGGGGAGGCCTATATACAGCAGTGGATGTCTTCGGCTGAAATGATGATGGTGATGAGGTTTCTTAAGGGCGTTCATCTATCGCGGGCTGGCCGCGTCGCATTTCTAGAGGTTTTTCGTGATTATTTTATTAAATTTAAATCAGAGTACAATTTTTTTTTTCAGCCAAGCACTAGATCGTTGTATTTTATAATTATTTTTAACATTTACTTTAAAGTAAATACACATATTTAGTCGTAATACTGCAAATATAAAATAATTGATAATTAATCGATTTTTATGAGTAAATACCAAAATAACTGTAAAAAAACAATAGAGTATACCTACCTCCGCGCGTTCGCGCTAATGTCATGCAAAAATTTCGTAACAATATTTTTCATTTCTTTTTTTGTTCCTTTTAAATAAGTACTTCCTCTATTTTTTACAGTATAATAAAAGCATGTGAGGCGTGCACTTTTGGATTTACCTACCAAATTTTTTATATTTAATATTTTCTTATTCTTTGCTTCCAAAAGTGCTTTAAGATGGCCAAATTGAATAAAATGATTTGTGTCTCTCAATCTTTACTTATTTGAAACTAAATGTTCAAATGCACCACTTAAAAGATCATACCGAACTGGACCATGAAAATACGCAAAATAAAAAAATAAAACCTTCTAGAAACATATGAATGAAGAGAATCTACGCGCACATCTATCGGAGCTGGAAGCGAAAGGCATGAACACACGAGGGACACTCAGAAGATTGCTACAACAGTATTGTAGAGAAGGCAACTTACATTGCGCGCGGGAGATCGCTGCGAAATGCCAAAAAGAAGGGGTGAGTGATTTGGATGGACCCAAAGCCTTTTAAAGTTGAATGACGTTTCGTTATCGGAAATAATCGATTATTTGCTTTCAAGTATAGTACGCGTCAAACTTTATGGCGGATCTGAAGTGCGCTACTCGCTGCGCAGTACCGCACTCTTTACCTCCGTTGATACGTGAACTTTTTGCTGCGCAGCGACTTGCTTCAAGTTCCGAGCCGTCATAAGGTTTGAATCGGACTGTACTGGTTACCCACGAACATTAGCACTAGTTTTGGAAATTACATAATTTCAGCTTATTAGCGTCTTAGCAGGTACACAGAGCGAGATAACACAGACACTATTTGATTAGTACATGCACATAATCGAGTCAGGGAAGATGCCTTGAGTCTTCTCGTAAAAACCAGCAACTCTCGTTCTCAACGAACATGTGAGTCGCACTACACCGCCAGGGCAACTTTAATATAGATCTAAAGGCGTTATTATACTGTACACGAAGAGTGTTATAAGCACTCTTCGTGTATCTGTACCAGAGTTGACTGGTGTTAGAACGACTGACAGTAAGCCTTGAACAGAGTTATTTTAACTTGGTTGGAGCAGTGAGAAAAGCGTCTAGCCAACATGTTGTCGACATGCGATACTACGCCTCTGTCGTTCCAGATCAGAATCATCTGTTAAATCATCCTTAATTATGTGACCAATATATTTAAACTTGCTAACAATGTTTAGGGCAGTTCCACACAAATTGATCGCTAAAATGAATGATCAGGACCTTTACTGTATTTAAATATCATAACCTCCGATTGTTAATATTATTTAATTATTTATTAAATTATCCACCTTCTAAAACTTGTTTTTTGCTACCCAGGTATTTCTATCAGCCGGTATGAAAGCAGCAATATTTGACCTGCACGTTAAACTCGGCGAGCTGGACTTAGCAGAGATTGCATTAGCTGACCTCAATAAAACATCCCCCAACTTTACTTTAGACGAATTTAAAGTCATCGACTTTGCTACTCTTATGGTATATAAGAAGAAGGTTAAGCAAGCTTTCGAGTTGATCACGGGACAATCTAAGAAAAGGTACGGGGAATTTTATTTCTTACTGGGTTTATGGGCGATATATTTAACTCTATTACGAAAACCCGTAGTAGTCTTATGTTTGACAAGAAGGTATGCGATTTATAAGTAGAGAATGTCACGTGGAATTACTTAAGTGTGCTTGTTTTAAGTCAAGGAAATAAATTATCAAAATTTACTATAGTTTGACCGATACCGCTGTACCGCGCCTTAGGTATGTGCGCGGCTCACGAAGGAGCAGTGCAGGCTGCTCATCAACGCTCACGGCGTCCCGCCCCCCACCTCACCACGCATTCCTACAGCGGTATCGGTCTAACAACATTTTTTTTTTGGTGAAAATTGCTCATTTTCTTGCTGACTGTACATTGTTTTCAATATCTGTGATTGCAGATCAATTTTATTCTAAAAGTTAAGGACAGTCTCAGTATTATTCTAAGGCTACATTCCGAGTTAAGCCGTAATCGCTCATAGCACTCACATCAATAATTTGCGTTCCGATTTAGAATGTCACGATTATGACAGCTGAGAGCTGTTTGACAGCGCTCACGGTGATAATAATAAAGGATATGGTCGGCGTTTTCGCACGCTGACACATGTCATGGGACATCGTTATCGCTTACACACAAAACGATTTTTTTTACAGTTACAGTTTTGTTACAGAAACGTAATAGGTGGTCGTAGTATAGCACTGAACTGCTGGCGATTACTCGATGCAACGGCAGCTCACGGTTCGCACGTGGACGTACACAAGATGTTCGACCTACTCACTTCGTATAAGTACTGCAAGCCTACTAACGTCATGCTGGGACCCTTGATTAGAGTGCATTTGAAGAAGTGAGTGATGATAATTATAATATTATTTTAAAATACCTATACCTACTCCATTTGAAATAACATTAGAAGTTTAAAAAACCTTTTTTTACAGTCCGTTCAACCGATTATGAGTTCTATTCCGTAGGTATAAGGATGGCATTAAAAGTAAAAAAGTTAAACACTTTTTTACTTTTAATATATATGATATAATTATATACGTACAACTCATAAAATAAAAAACAGCTACTTTAATGTTCTAAGTTGAAAGGACGTAAATGACCAAATACGTCCATTCTGCAATTTTTTTGCATTTTCTGTGTCATTTTCAGCAAGGAAATGAAAAAAAATATTACATTTTATTTTTTTACTCCACTTTTATTATTTGTCAAATGCGCCCTTTTTTCTTATGGCGGCATTGTAGTAAACAGCCAACTGTTTATTACTTACTGCTGGCATTTATCATGCCACCAACGCAATAGAAGTCAAAATCGGCTGACAACCATTGAAAAAAAAAAATTCTAACATTATTATTATCATCTCCTTACAGCGATAACTTACAAGAAGCAGTAAACGAATTCGTAACTCTAGCCAACAAATACAACAAAACTCCTTTGAAACACGAGTTGATGTGTAAGATCTTTACTACAATGAGTGACGGGCAAACTGAGGAAAACTTTTTAACCAATGAGAAGGTCGGAGGTAACGGAAGGTTGAACAAACTGGTGCAGATCGTACTTAATATCGATAAGAAGGTGCATGGACCCGGTGATGTTCAGGTAAATCTTCTACTAAAGGCAAAGCGTCAAGGTAGCCCTCAAAAATCTAATTTTCTTACCTTTTTTTTTTCAATTTGCAGGTCAATATCAGGTTGTATATTGATCTAAATATGATTAGCGGCCGTATCAAATATTTATTTAAAGAATTATAGTCGTAAAAATTATCAATACAACTCTATAAGTTCTATTGAATGACTATTTCATGAAATCATAACATTTGAAGACTAGACGGTGCAGCCTTATTTTTATGTCAAATTGTCATGTTGAGCTATATGAAAAAAACAATCAGTCAGGTGTGTCTGCCTTTGCCAGGGTTGCGGGTTTGTCCGAAAGGGATACCGTGGCCCTGGCACACATGCAACTGAAGGAACACGGGTGTGTTTTAGTCAGTAAAAGTCTGACACCCGCTCCGCCCAGAGCGGAAAAAGTTATTTGATAATTTCCCGCCCAAAAAAAAAAAAAAATATTTATTCTACCTGACTGATTATTTTTTCATATACTTTTAAACATCTTTCTCAACAGCTAACAGTAATAGCAGCCCTAGCCGAGGTGGGTTACAAGAAGACTCTCCGCAAAATGTTTCTAGACCCCTCAGTGAAGGTTCACCCGGACGCCATCTTGCGTCGCTGCGAACGATTCGCCGACGAAAAGAAAGTGAATGCGCTTGAAACTATCGCTGAATGCGCAAGAGATCTAAGATTTATCGATGCTCAAGAGATTTATGATATGATTTTGGATGTTTTACGTGAGTACTTTTTCTTTTTTTCTTTTAATTCCCTAGCTCATTTTAAACCTCATTATAAAACAAGTTCAAACTTTTATCAGCCTGTTTTTGTATTTCGAACCTTATTTCGAATGAGATAAGTCTTAATAAAAAACGAACAATTTAGAACTGGGTTTAAAATTAGTTTTTGTTGTTAGAACTTTTACATTGCTGTCGGAGTAAATCCAACGCTCTAAATGTTACGAACTTTGCGCGTAGCGAAACAAACTGCTTTGTTTTACGAGCGACAGTGCACGGGAGGTGTAGGTAGGTACAACAAAACACATAATTTAAATGTTTTGTTTTTGGTAAATGTATTATGTTTTATAAAAAGTCATAGAACAAAAGTTGTTGTGTATGATGTTAGTAATACAGTCCTGCAAGGTGTTTAGTATTTTACCAATAACCCTGTATAAAGAAAAGGATAATAATAGTTATTTATGCAACTGTTGTATAATAAGGGGTATTAAAATACGAATGTGAATAGTATCACATGAGCGTTTTAATACCTCATTATTACAGTTGCATACAAGACTTTATCTACACCCATGACATAAATCCTCTATAAAAGGTTCTGAAACAGTTTTTGCAATACTAATATCGAACAAAAATGGCGGGATACGACGCTATGGTAAAGTATAGTGAAATGCGCGTGCGTGACAATGTTCTTTTTTGAAATTCATAAAGATACCACGAATTGAGTAGTGAGAATGGAAGGGAGGATGATGATCCCTTCCTTACTCATCAAACAGATGAGTAAGGAAGGGATCATCATCCTCGTAAAAGCAAAGGAGTTGCATAATGAAATTCAGTACAACATTATAACTCCCGTTTGGATGCTATTTAATTTGTTAAAATTTGGGCACCGATTATAAACGTTTCTTGTATAATCCTGTACTCTTTTGTTTTTCAGAACGCGATGACAACTGCAACGAAGCTTTAGCAGTATGGGCAAGAATGCAAGATGCCGATGTGTCGCCCTCACAGAAATTCGTCAAGAACATAATATCTATGATCAAGTCGAACAATAGAGATGTGCCATCGGGATTAACCATGTTACTTGATAGGAAAGCTACGAAGAAAGAAAAACTATAAAATAAGGCAGACAGTAAAGGGCCGTAAATAATAATAACCGAACGAGTTAAAAAAAATATTGGCGTTATGTAAAGTCAGGAAAATTTATTGTAATCCAAATTGACTACCAACTTCAATTTGTTCTTTTATTCAAAGCAAAACTATCATTCTTTGACAGTTGTATTAAATGGCTATAACACGGAACATTGACGTAGTCAATTTGCTTAACAATTAATTTCTCTGACTGTACAGCGTCGTCTTTGTCACTCATACTTGTATGACCATCTCTTTCTAAAGCTCGAATGTGTCATATTTATGGCCGATCATTGTATACACTCTCATTTCACATGTCAGAGAATTGTGACGTCATAACACAGTAGTGTCGTCACGGTTTACCAAATAGTTTTTAAACTTAGTAATGTTTTTAGCATATTTGTTCCTCGGCAGTGTTATGATATTTCTAAAGCCGCGTATTCATTGCGAAACAAAGTTGCCCAACCATGTTTCAACAACATGTTTTTGTGTTGCTGACAATATGCTAATGTTCTGTATTCATGATGAACAAAAGTTGCTCAATAGTTTCCAATAAACATGCGGCTTTATAAATAGACATACCCTACCTTAATATTCTTATGTGTGATTGATATAGTTTGACCGATACAGTCTAAGGTATGTGCGCGGCGAGATGCGGGCAGTGCTCATTGGTCAACGCTCACGGCGTCCCGCCGCTCATTCGTCAACGCTTACGGAGTCCCATCCCCCGCCTTGTCACGCATTCCTAACGTGCGGTACAGCGGTATCGGTCAAACTATACCAAAATCTTTCGCATACGGAGACACCATAAATTCGTCTGTATCTACCTCGCATTATTTTTTTTCTCAAAAACTGTTCTATGCGAAAGCTCCAAAACTTTTGTGCCTTCTCTCGGAAATAAAGTGATCCTGCTGGTATGGGTATAAAAGAGTTATATCAATTGGAATGTATCGTGGTCGGTTTTTGGTTGAGCGTTGTCATTCTTGAGTATAATGTCAATTTGAATTCTTAACGGGTCTGTGTAAAGTCATCCGAGTCGCACTAGTCGTAGTTTGTAAATATTTTCTGACTTTGAGTTGTAACATTTTTATGCAAGTAAGTAAATTGTCTAGTTTATATTCTACAATATTTGATTGAATTCAACTGTGATATTAAATTATTGAAGTAATAAACCGATAGGATTTTATTAACGTACTGTCTATATTATTATCTTTTTTTTCCCCTTGACTAAAGTTGGTTTTATTGCAACGTTTTACACCTTGGCATAAATGTTGTTTTTTTTTTTTTTTTTACTTAAGATAGTAATTTACAAGTGACTTGCGGAATCTGAAACATTGTCGCCATTTTTTTTGTGATATTTAACCATCATCATCATCATCATTTCAATCGAAAGACATCCACTGCTGGACATAGGCCTCCCCCAAGCACCGCCACTTCGACCGGTTCTGTGCTTCCCGCATCTAGCAGATTCCTGCGGCCTTTACAAGGTCATCGGTCCGACTTGTGGAAGGCCTTCCAACGCTACGTCTTCCGATACGCGGTCGCCACTCCAGAACCTTTCGGCCCCAACGGCTGTCTATTCTGGGAGTATTTACCTGGCCCTGCCCATTGCCATTTAAGTTTGGCAATTCATCGAGCTATGTCGGTTACCTTGGTTCTCCTGCGGACCTCTTCATTTCTAATTCGATCACGTAGGGAAACTCCATGCATAGCCTTCTCTATTGCCCTTTGGGTGACTTTTAGCCTTCTTATAAGGCCCATTGTGAGCGACCACGTTTCAGTGCCATAGGTCATCACTGGCAACACGCACTGGTCAAAGACTTGCGTCCTGAGACAATGTGTGACGTGAAGATATTGCATAGCTTCCGAACGCTGCCCAGCCGAGTCGGATTCGACAATTTACCTCTTTCTCGAAGTTGGACCTACGTAACTGGACAGTTTGTCCTAGGTAAATATTATACTCGTCCACAACTTCGAGTGTAGCGTCTCCGATCTTCATGAAAGTGAGTGTTACAAGGGCATTTGACATGACTTTTGTCTTGTCCATGTTCATTCTAAGACCCACTCTTTCGGAGGCTCTACTGAGGTCATCGAGCATTGTGCTGAGGTCTTCCGTAGTCTCAGCCATGACAACTATATCGTCGGCAAACCAAAGGTGAGTGATGTACTCGCCATTGATGTTGATGCCAACCTCTTTCCAGTCCAGAACCTTGAAGACATCCTCCAGTGCAGCGGTGAACAGTTTCGGAGAGATAACATCTCCCTGTCTCACATCTCGCTTCAGAAGAATAGGTTTCGAGGTCTGTTCCTGGAGTCGGACCGACATAGTGGCGTTTTTGTACAGACCCTTCAGCACGTCGATGTACCCATAGTTGATTTGGCACCGTTGAAGAGACTGCAGTACAGCCCATGACTCGATCGAATCGGAGGCTTTCTCGTAGTCCACAAACGCTAAGCGGAGAGGCAGTTTAAACTCCTTGGTCTTTTGTATAACCTGCCGCAACGTATGTATGTGGTCTACAGTGCTAAAGCCTTTACGAAATTCGGCTTGTTCGGGAGGCTGGATGTCGTCTAAACCTGCGCGCGAGGCGGTTCATCATGACTCTTGAAAAAGCTTGTAGAAATGACTTAGAAGTGTGATGGGTCTATAATTCGTAAGGAGGGCATTATTGCCCTTCTTAAAGAAAAGTATCACCACACCTCTGTTCCATGCCTGTGGCGTTTTGCCCTCGAGTATGACGGATCGGCCTTAAGAACCCTTGTGCAAAACACGGCTTCCTTTTGTAATGTAGACGAGCTCTTATAAGGAGTTTTTGGAAATCCGACCTTTAAAGGGGGTAAAAATAGGTATTTCTATTGTATGAAAAATCTTATTCCTTGAGTTAATAAACTTGAAACGTGGTACGAATTCATTCTTAAAAGTTTGCCATTGTTTTGTTTTTCAAAACTACCCCACAAAGGGATTTTAGAGGGTGCCTAAGTTTGTTTGTTAGAATTTTAACGCGCTATCCGGTTACCTCGAATAAAGGTATTAATACTATTGACAAAAAATATACACATGTTTTAGGGTTTTTAGGAAATCTACGAAAAGGTAAGTTTTTGAGGGAAGGTTTTATTGCGTGTCTGGATTAAGTTAAAATAAATTAACGAAACACATGATTGAAGGTTTTTTTAAAGCAACCTCTTTCTGTGTGAAAAGGAAGGAACTTTATTTATTTATTTTTTCTTTGATCAATAAATTAATACATAACACAAACATAACATCACGCCTTGTTTCCCCGAAAGGTTAGGCAGAGATGTACCCATAGTAGGAACACCCACACTTCGCCAATTATGATTAAGTCCCATGTAATAGGGGGCGAGCCTATTGCCATCAACCGGGCACAAATCCAGACTCCGGGCTGCTACTGAGAAATTCCTAATGGGAAAACCCAATTACACTTTGCCCGACCCGGTGATCGAACCCAGGACCCCATGCTCAGCAGCCGCGCTTGCGACCACTAGACCAACGAGGCAATTAATATATTAAACAATAACTTATTACTATTTAAAGGTGCGCTTACACGGGCAACTAAAATTGCTGATTCCTGGTCAATTCTCGTCAACTATGGCATCACGACTACATCCGGCAATTTAGGGCGATGGTAAAATGTAGCAACCTGTTACCAGATATACGGCCAAACTATACCATGCAATATGGAGCAACTTAAAAAACCAAGCAATACACCGACGAAACACTTGTACTGCACTGCACGTAGAAAGAAAGAAAATGGCGGCACTCCCCCGCTGCCCCCGCTGCCCCCGTCGCCGGCCGGTTCCTCTTGCAAAAACGAAACGTAGTTATACCACAGGTTATACGTACAAACGAGATAGAAAGAAAATAGACTAAAAATTTCCAAACCGATTCGATGTCGGCAACTCATATCATGGCGACATTGAGAAATGTGAAATATATGGAGCAATTAGAAGCAATATTCCCGAAAAAATTGCCGCATTTTATTGTTGTTGCTCCAGATTGCTCCATTTAGTTGATCCAGATTGATCCATTAGTGTTGCCGAGCAATAATTGCTCGAAAAATTGCCCGTGTAAGAGCACCTTAAAAGGACCTTAATCATTAATTTTCTAAAATTACCGGTTAAAAGGAGTGGAGGGGATGTAAATTTTTTTGTAGGAGAAAATACCTACGAAATCGATGCGGACGAAGTCGCAGGCAAAGTGCTAGTAGTATCTAGTATAACATAATTATATTTCTCTTTCAGAAACGTAAACATATCAATAAGATTTAACACTATTCAAATCTTCAATGATCTTCTTATTCAACGTGGTTAACTCTTCAATCGCCTGTTTCTTCAGTGGCTCGTAGTCTGCCTTCAAGGTTATAGAAGCTATGTCTTCTTCAAGGACAGTCTTTCTGCTCTCCAGTTGAGCTAATTGGTCTTCCAAAGCGTTTAATTTCGCGTACATTTCGTTTCCATCCAGACTGGACTGAAAAATTTAAAACATATTTATGTATCTATTATTTAACCAGCTTCTGATAAGTTCCGGTCTTAAGACTGCGCCGAGTGCACAGTGGCGCCCTCATCGTTATTTCGGTGATTTCTTTTATTTTAGAACGAAAATGCAGAAAATAAGCTCGTCAAGTTGTGCTTCACAAGACTATACGTTATTATTACTACAAACAGTAGTTTTAAATTGTTATTTTATATTGTAATCATTAAAACGGAGCTTAGTGGCCACTATTTTCCGTTTTAATGATTACAATAAAACATAACAATTTAAAACTACTGTTTGTAGTAATAATAACGTATAGTCTTGTGAAGCACAACTTGACGAGCTTATTTTCTGCATTTTCATTCTAAAATAAAAGATATCACCGAACAAACGATGAGGGCGCCACTGTGCGCTCGGTAGCCTCTTATCTGCCAAATAATAATTATAGTGTATTAAAAAAAAAAAAAAACTATGTGTGTGTTATAAAATCGAATCAGAATTTTCAAAAAGTAAATTATAAAAACATTAAAATTGTTAAGTACCCAGATAGATTTTTATGAGCATGCAAATATTTTTGTATTTCCCTTGGGACTGTTAATATTTTTGCGTAGGTAATTACTTGTTTTGCACGTTATGTGTAGTGTGACCCTTGAGTGTAACATTAATAAGCGAATTATATCAAAGTGGAACCTGCCTACTTATTTCATTTGTCGTCCTTCCATACCTGTAATTTCTTCAATTTGTTCGTTGCTTCAAGCACAGCACTTTCTGTGGGCGCCAATTTCTCTCTGAGTTGTTGTAATTCTGTCTCCAAAGCTTTCTTTTGTATTTCACCTGATACAGAGGAGTTGTAAATGGGTAATTAGGTGTTATTCTTAAAACAACAAGCCATTCCAATCGGTTTAACAATAGGTTTCATGATTGACTATAAAAAGTCTCAAATTCAGATAATTTGTGTACAACGGGGATAACATATCAAAAAAATATCTTCGTAATGGTAATTTACATAAAATGGCGAAAAAAGAGGTTTCATTTTCTTTTAATAACTGATTTTAAGAAATAATAACTCAAAAATAATCATACCGTAATTATTTTTATAAATTTTTGGTTTTAAACAAAGTTATTAAAAAAAGGAGATCTTCTGGTATAAAATATTTTATGATACTGGTAACAATGGAGGAGATACAAACATTTTCAAATTTTTTACATCTTCAACGAAACTAATATTACAACTCTCATTCATAGGTTCATATTGTAAGTGGCATATCTAGCCACATTTTGGATGAAAACGGCTGTAAACTGTTTCGAGTGGAAATCGATTTTGGGAGGCCTACGTTTAGCACTGGACTTAAAAGGGCTGATTATGACGATCATATGGCCGTGTCTCCGACATACTACACAAAACATTGTTTGGCAACGGTATTTTGTTTGCATAGTTCTTATAATTAATTCACTTTAATTTTAGCGATGACTATTTACAAAAAAAGAAATATGATATTATGTTTTGCACCACTGTCCTGTCATTTTGACAGTGACATTTCTTGACATTACTTTGTTTACATAAATTATCTGAATTAGAGACTGGGTATAAACATATTATTTTTTAGGGTTCCGTACCTCAAAAGGAAAAACCGGAATCCTCATAGGATCAATCGTGTTTCTTCCTGTCTGTCCGTCTGTCACAGCCGAATTGCTCCGAATCTACTGGGCCGATTAAGTTGAAATTTGGTACCCATATGAACTTCTGTGACCCTATCACGGACGTGTACCGTAAATAAATGAATTTTGAATATGGCAGTCACTTTTAGGGGGCAAATTAGAAAATTAAAAAAAATAAAGTTTTGCAAACTGTACCGTGTGACATATCGAATGAAAGAGTTTATTGTAAGGATATCAGTATTTTTTTTTTTTTAATAAGTTTAAAATAAAAACTTTTAAAGTTATTTAAGAAAACACATGAAATTTGACCATTCCCCCTCGTCATCCCAAAACTACTGAGCCTAAAATTATGAAAAAAAAAAAAATACAGAAAACAGTTCTTTACTTATAGATTACAGGAAAATCTATAAGAAGTCTCTGGTAACATGATAAATCTCTCAACATTGTGCGTACACACTTATATTTGGAATGTATGGGAGAACTTGTTTTTCAAAATGTTAAGTTTGTTCTTGGAATAAACTCATCCCAACTACGGAACCCTTCATAATCCGACACGCATCAGTTTCTAAGTAGTCGATTCAGTTTAGTTAAATTTAATGTTCTAAAGTCAAAGTGTATCTGTAATGAGGGTAGGGGTAGGGGATGATGGTTATAGGATACACAAATATGGAATACCGTCATCTCGCAGTTTCTCTAGATCCGACAATGTCACTAATTCTTCTTGCATCACTTTAGTCTTCTCTGGCAATGTTTGTAGCTCTGTAGCAAGCCGCTCTCTTGTTCCTTCTGCCTATAAATTAAATGATTAGGATTTATATTCTGTTGTCCTATTAACCGTATGTCAAAAGCTTTTTGGTCAGAGTGACCACGATTCTCTATTTATATCTACGTTTCAATTTTCTTCAAAATGCTCTGTTTAGCTATAATATTTCTTCATACCTTTTTCAAATTGCCCTGGAACCTCTCGTAATCCCTCATCAAAATATCAGCAGACTTCTTGCTATCATCATACTGAGAAGTGTATCCTTCTTTCTGTTTTAACGAGTCTATCTCGCTCAAATCTAGATCTATGTTAGAACTGCTATGTTCTAAGGAAAAGACGATATCTCTTTCTAGCTGGTCAATCTTTTCTTTTTCCTTTTTGAGATTTTCTTCGTAAGTAGCCATGAATGTGTCCATTGTTTCTTCTCTTTTCTTTAGTTCGCGATATTTTTGATGACGATCGGAATTGCCTTCTTCTAGATCCTGAAAGTTACAAGTACGATTTAAAACGGTTTATAAGTAACCATTTGCTGTGTAACATTCAAAATAATTCAAGAGAAGTTATCAAATAAATTATTAGGCTAGGAACGGCTTAGGTATAAAGCATCGAGGGTAGCCCGCTAAATTATAATTTTCTTACGTTTTTTTGCAATTTTCAGGTTGTATTATGATCTAAATGTGATTCGCGGGCGTATCAAACCCCGGGTAGCAAAATGACGTCTGCGGCAAAAAAATGACGTCATCCCAAGGTCATTTTAGGGTCCGTAGTTTATTCGTCGATTATTTACGTCACACTAACGTCATTTTATTGTCTGTTAATCAATGGAACGTCCTGGTGACGTCGATTTAGCGTCATGTCTTGAGGCTGTGACAAATTGACGTCAGCTGATGGGATCCCCCGACGTCAAGACATGGCGTCTCTTACGTCGAGCAGTACCGTAAACGGACGACATAATGACCTAAAAATGCTACCTGGGTCATTTATAGAATTATAATCATAAAAATTCCAAAAAAAAAAACAAAACGTAAGAAAATTTGAATTTCGCGGGTTACCTTATCCCATAAACTAAAAAGTTTACATGCCTGTTCAGCTTGCTCGATAAGCTCTTGGACTTTCTTAATTTGTTCCTTCAAATTCGCAGCGCTACTATCCAACGAAGCAATTGCAGCATTATCTTCACGTACCTAAACAAAATGCATACTTAGAGCTTTAGCTTTTCTAAACCCTGTCATTTATAAGGTACCGGTGTCTGAAGTTATAATACCTGGAGCAACAGTTTCTCCCTTTCTTCTTGCGGATCCAAACGGTTGTTCATCTCATTCTTCATGTTGTCTCGTTTTTCTTCAACGGCCACTAATCGACGATGTAGTTCTAGTAGATGAACTTTTATCTAAAAGTCGAAATTTTTAAAGGATAAGCAAGTAATTTAATCTCGCAGAAAATTTAAACTCTAATTTCGTTTGCGATTTTTCCATCGCCTGTGGAGAATCATCAGATTTCTCTAAAGACAGTAAAATGTATTCGAGAATGTGCGCTTTTATAATTTCGTCACGGCATCACGATACAGGGAAGTAAAATGTATAGAAGTATATGAAGACGCTTTTAAATTTCCCATACATTTTATGGACGTCCACGATAATATCGTCAAATTATAAAAGCGCACAATGAAACCAAAACTTACCTGAGATCCAGATATCTCTTTACTGAATTCGTCTTTCTCTCTGTTGAGATTGTCGATCTGTGTCCTCGCTTGTTCAACCTCTTCTCTGAGAGCAGCAGCAGTTGCTTCCAGTTCATTATATTCGTCTTTCTGTTCTTGCGTCATTTCTGCTAGTAACTTTGTGATCGTTGATTGTTCCTAAAAATATAGTAGAAATTATTGTATTAACTTGTATAGGTTCTACTAGTAATGATTAAATACTAAAGGCGGTTTGTTTTCAAAAAATGGTCAAAATTCGTTCCTACTTAAGCCTTTCCATAACGTAAATTAAAACAAACACTCGGCCAATTTTCTAACTCGTGAGAAAAATAATCAGTGGTGAATAATCACCTTATCCATCTGTTCTCTCAACTGCCTCAGCTGGTTCTCCTTTCTTTGCTTCTCCATGAAGACCTGTTCCACTTCTTCTTGCATCTTTTTATTGCTAGCTTCTAAATCTTTTGTTTGTTCTTCTACTGACTGCTTGTTTGCTTCTCCATTGGCTATACGTATTGCTGTGTTGTAGTCTGCTAGACGGCCTTGTAAGTCTAGAAAGATATCATGGGCTTTATTGACTGTAACTAGTTGTTTTGTTCTGTATTTCAAGCGCGAATGTTTGGTTCGATCCAAATGTAAGACATGTGCATTGGAATTTTCAATAATAAATTTCTCAATAGCAGCCCGTAATCTAGATTTGTGCCCGGTTGACAGCAGTAGGCTTGCCCCATAGTACCTACATGGGACTAAAACGTAACCATTTACATTTAAGTCACACATCTCGTCGGGGAATACTAGCGTGATGTGATTTTATATGTTACTCACCAGTCAGCTCCAACGCCAACTCCCTGACTCTCTTCTCGTAATGTTTCTTTGCAGACTTCTCTCTTTCTCCCGCATCTGCCTGCTCACTTAGCCTGGCTATCTCTGCCTTCATCTCTCTGACCTTCACTTGCATTAGCTCTTCCCAGTAGCGCTTGTCTTGGAGCTGGCGGGTACGGAACCCTCGGGCGGTGCCCGTGCGAAGACCTGATATGCCTTGCTGTGTTATTGGTCTGTCGATCTGAAGAAAAATATATACATACATCTATGTCGATTATAATAAGTGCTTTGTGGCGTGTCTAATTAATGACCGTGTTTTAGTTATCACCGTGGGCAGAATGAATAAGCCACGCCTAATAGTAAAGATGTATAGCATCATCGGAGGCAATAGTCATATCATTTCTATCAGAGATACATGTTAAACCAAAGCTGTAAAAAGACTTGAAAGGTTGTCTCTTCGATACTTATTGTTTACACTAAGTTACAAGCAATGATCATTATCATCTTCAGATGTATTTTGTGCTTTAATTTTAATTTTGTGTTTGACTTGACTATCGCATTAGGTTAAGACCTGTAATGATAGTTTTTAGGCATTTAATTAAATAAAAAAATAAATAAGAAAACTTCGAGTCGCTAAGTCGATTCTTAAGACTTAATAGACGTTTAACGTCAAAACATTTGTGGTTAAGCAGACGTTAATCATTACTTAATTTTAAGCACTGTAATAAATAAACCCCTTAACGTTTTTTAAGAGCATCAAGTCATATTTCGTCTCTCAGATAAACAACTTACCATAGAAAACCCAGTCATAGCGGTGGGCTGCCGGCTGGCTGTCGGTGGCGCTGGCCCAAACCCAGCAGTCGACAGCCGCGACGCTGTGCTTCCTCGATATGCTGATGTCGGCCTCATCGTGCTACTTCTGAAATCAGGATTTGGTAGGGACAGGGAGAGAAGTAGTCGCTTTTTATGTCTCGGTTGGCTCTTTTTCGGTGGCTATCAATTATTAGTAAAAGCCCATGGTGCTCCTTCAGGGCAAAGGCCCTGTCACATTTGAATGCCACTAATGACCAGTTGTTATTAACAGATTCCAGCTCATTCCGCCATCTCTAACAGTCATCATCATCATAATTACCAGTGCGCGGTAAATAACTGCCGGTGTGAGTGTCTTCTACAAAGCAGGCATATAGGAAACGATGGTGTGAAGAGTTAGTTGCCTTCATAATGTTTTGAAACTATTACCGCTACATCGAAAACGGCAGGAAGTTATGGCTCTCTGCCAAATGTGATACCGGTAACTAAGCTAAATCATAATTTTATTTATCAAGTAGGTACCTTTGTGGGAGAAAATGTATAATGAGCACCAATGGAAATTCTAAAAAGGCACTTCAAGTAATAACCAATAAGTCACAAAACGCATTTCACACAAATCATACAAAGGCATCATAGTAACAAGAATAGAAAGATCTATCTAAAATTAAATACCGTAGCACTCTAGGACTTACCTAGACACAGCTGAGCCTGTATTTGTGTACTCTCGATAACCTCGTCTGGATACAGGTCGAGGGGCGTCCGACCTCTTACCCCTCCCGCTACCCTCAGAAAAATCCATAACAATATCAAGTAATTAATTATTTTTTTCACATAAAAACCGGGTCAAGTGTCTCGAATTGTCGACCGGCGCATTAGATTTGTTGTTGATGCGTTGCCATGGTAACGAGACGATGGCGCGCGGGCTTGTCATCCATTATAGATTGTGTGCCAGCCTGTGTTAGTTACTCCATGGAGGAATTATGCATTTATAATGATACACAATTTTTGTGCACATTTTAACAACAAATTAAAATAAATGTAACGCGGTTATGCCCATTTAGGTACGCCGCTTTTACTCCTTTTCAATACACGAGTACCGGAGTTTTCTCCTGACAAAGTTCATTAGTCGAATTCTGAATACGTACTTAAATGAAAATAAAAATAAATATTTATACCAATTAGGACCTAGTTAACTGCAGTTGATCACATTATTATTATACGGGAGGACAAAAATTCGTTTGTATTTAGAACCCGCATATATCTAGCTAGTCTCACTGATATGCAAAATATGCAGTACGCTCGTTCCAAATAGCATGCATCGACGATTGCACAACGAACTCACAAAAGCTAGTTGGTAATCATTGCATGTTGTGTCTGCAGGCACTTGGGACCTCACTACAATGTATTTATCCGAACTAAATATTATATTATCTACGTGCTTTTGTTTCTCAAACGCATTCGGAATTTCCGGTCTCGGAAATGGATACAGATTCTTGTTGAAAGAACTAACCTCTACGGTAGGATTGCTAGACGCATTCCCAGTTACTAAAATGTGGGTCGAACAACCGTTAGACCATTTCAAAGAAACTGAGACCAGAACGTGGAAGATGAGGTACTTCGAAAGACTTGACTTCTGGCAAGCAAAAGGACCAATATACTTGTTCATCAACGGAGAAGGTGCAGCTAGTGAAGTATTCCTTCAAACTGGAATACTGTACGATCTGGCAAAAGAAACTAAAGGAGCTATGTATTTATGCGAACATAGATATTATGGGAAAAGCAAGCCCTTTGACAAGTTAACAACGGAAAACTTGGCTTTTCTGAGTTCTAGACAAGCTCTTGCAGATATAGCAAAACTACTTGAAGAAATTAAAATGTCGCCAAAATACAACGAATCTAAAGTGGTTGTAGTAGGAGGCTCTTACGCTGGGAACTTAGCAGCTTGGATAAGACTCCTGTATCCTGACCTGGTTGATGCTGCTGTCGCTAGCAGTGCACCAGTACTAGCGAAGAAAGATTTCTACGAATATTTAGAAAATGTTGCTGATGACTTCGAACAGCACGGAACGCCAGGATGTTATGATAAAATAACTGAAGTGTTTAACAGATATGACGAGTTATTTAAAACTAGCGATGGTATTGCCAGGCTTAAGGAAGAGGAAGAGATTTGTAATAGTACAGACATGAACAAATCAGAAAATATGCAGTTATTCTTCTTGGACAAAACTTCTGAATTTATGTACAAAGCTCAATATGGTAACCCTCAGAGTATTAAGAATTTTTGTGACGACATAATTAAAACTTTACATGTAAATTCGTCGAAAGATGATGATATTGATTTATGGAGCAAGAAAAACCTTTGCTTTAACTATGATTTCGATGAAATGGTTGAAGCCATGAGAGATATTGACTGGGCTACGTCTTGGACTTACCAAACTTGTACAGAATTTGGTTACTTTCAAAGTGGCTCTTCAGACAAGCAGCCGTTCACGAATAATATTAGGGTGGAATTATTTTACAGTTTATGTACTAAATCTTTTGGTGAAGAGTTAGGTGAGAGCAGAATTGATGAAGGTATCGAACGTTCCAATGATATGTATGGTGGTTTGAAACCTAAGGTGTGAGTACTATGTACTATAGAGCTACCATTTACCGGGTAATATGTCTTTTATTGACTTGAATGTGCCCTGGCGGCTGAGAGTATGTCATGCTCACTCAAATGTCTCGCTGGTGGTGGCGTGTGTGTTGGATCATTAAGTTCCCTTCAAAATGGTTGAGCTAAATGGTGCTGATCCATGCGTCATGTTCGTGAACGGGCGCCGTCAGTTGGGACTGGTCATCTCTTAGCTGCCACGGCTTATTTTAATTTTTGAATTGTTTCTATTACGGACGCTTCTAACGTGCACGTCTTTCTACATTGTTCTCACATGTATAACTTCAACATGAATGATGTAACCCATATTTTGTAACAATATTTTGTTTTAAAAGAGTGTCCATGGAGTTTCTTGTCCGTTCTTCTCCATAGGAACCTACTACGCTTTGGAATGGGCAACTAGCTTCATCTTTCTGACTGACCGACCCCTTGACAATTCAAAAGTGCCTGTAATTGGTTTATTTGAAATAAATGCTTTGAGTTTGAGTTGAGTTTGAATTTAACAAATGTAGTTTTTGTTAATGGAGATTTGGATCCATATCACAGACTTGGAGTGTTAGAAGACGTTTCGTATGATGCACCAGCTAAAATAATACCTTTATCGTCTCACTGCAGGGATTTGTTTTCAGATAGATCTAAAGATCCTGAAGAATTGAAAGAAGCTAGAAAGTATATTAAGTATTTGATTAAGAAATGGATTGGTTTTGGTGAATATAAAAAGACTTAGGAGAATCAAAACATGTATGAAACGATTTGTATTTTCAAGTACGTGTGCGTACTTCGTGTCATTGTAGCTGTATGCATATTTTAGAATGTAGGTAAAACAGTTTTACGTCACACCTGGCCATAATGTAAGTTGTTGTGTACTCACCACGGGCAGAAAAAAGAAAGCCCACTATCGCATATTTACAACATACCTGCGATTTCGGGCTTTCTTTCTTTTACAGCCCTTGGTAAGTAATGTACTATTATGTTGCACGAAATCGACTTATTTTGATCTATTTTGTGTATTGTTCGTCAGAAACGAAAAAAATAAAATAAACAAAATTATTTGTGATTTGAAAAGTCGTGTTTTTTGTTTTGCATGTAGCTGAAGGGGATTTTTCAAATAAATTAAGTATTCACGGAAATAATAATCACGAATAAGAATAATTCACGGAAAATCACTAACAACAAGTTTTCCGAAAAATGACGCGTGGCTGACGTGTGATTATCTTTTTACAAGAAACTACTTTTGATTTTAAACATCAAAAAATATCATCAATATCGTTATATGGTCTACTTGCATGTGGCTGAACCACTGTTCAACTTCCATACAAAATATGGTAGAAAAATAATATTGAAAAACCTTCTTTTTTTTAAACCCAGTCATTAATTTATGTTTTCATATTGTTCAGCAAATCATATCAAGAAATTAAAAAATCAAACATTAGTCTTCAGCTATCCGTGTAATATAATCAAAATTTTATTTAATGATTATACAATATCTTCGTTAAGTAAATCAACTGCGAAATAAACTATATTTTCGAGAGCGCAAAAATGATGAAACTATTAACAGGTGCTGTGACTGACACGAATAGTTTACGCGCACCACAAAAACTGTACTTTTATAGTCGCACAGACTTAATGTTTCAATTGTTTCAAGCTTTCTCACAATAAGATAAGATACTTTTTTCGTGCCCGGAGCTTAAAAGTGGATTATTATAAAACTGGTGACATTTTTCAATGAAACGAAAGTTTTATTAAAATAATTGTATATTTACTCATAAACGGTCTTCCTTATGATAGGTTACTCGATAACCAACACCCAATGCTACACAATACAAGTGGATGTTGATATTATATTACTTAAATTCGTAATAGCAGCAATATTTTACATCGTGCCACAGTTAATCGTGTCTTCTAAACAAACACCCTTCGGTGTATCAATTAAAAAATGCTGTACTTATCTAATTGAAATTGTCTGTAAATTCTTGGTTATCTTTATAATAATGTACATCTTCACAATAGATCATAACTATTTTTAATACATTTATTTTATTAATCGCCATCTCTTCACCTCTATCAACATCTTTGTTTTCGAAAAATACTCATACTTTTGACGTGTATATTCTCATCTAAAAAGTATCATTATAATTATCTACAATAATGCATAAGATACAATATTTTATGGTAACCTGTGTAGCACCTCCGAATTTTTGTAGCTACATATCAGTTTTAGAAGCGGTTAAAATAAGATCCAATGAAAAGAGTTATGTTTTGTACACAACATAACTCTTTTGGGGATATTATTTTAAAGTTACTTTATATCGGATAAAATTATAATAACACTAAATGTGCTACGAATACAAAACGTATCTAAATATACAAAAATATTAAAATCTTAGAAATAGTTGTGACAATAAATTACATTTAAATTGTCGACGTAGTTGTACATAACTAGATCTTAATCATTATGATAATTGAGTATTGGAGAAATATATCAGGAAATACATGGATAGAACTTAAAACAATATTAAAGAAGAGATGTATTTACAAAAGTATTCATAAAATCTAAAATTGAATTCCTATTTTAACCTAATAATTAATTAGAATTCAAAATATGCAATTTACATACAAATAACAAATATTAACAATATGTGCTATTTCGAAAGGCAATAGTAAGGTCCGATATATCATGATCCGTTCGTTTTTAAATTAAAATAAATATTGCGTTTTATTGCCAAAATGAAAATCACCCACTTATAAATTCCAATGTGATTCTGCTAGTAACTCGTGTGAAGTTAGACCATGAACTTCTTTTTGATAAAAATTATTCTTGAAGATCGCTATAAATAAAATAACAAAAATATCTCAATCTCCCTAATAGTTTTAAAATTTCCCAACCCTGTTTTGACTAGGATTGCCACTTAAATATTATAAAAAAGAAAATATTTTAACGACAAGACTGTGATGACATTGAACACCCAAATCGTTAAATATTGGCAGTGATGGTTAACTTATAGGTTTAATAAATTTAAACTAAGTTTTTTTTTACAATATTCAGTTAAATACGTTATTACTAACATGTTGGTAAAGTTGATTACTAAATTATATGCTTAATCTATCACTTAAATATAGGTTGATTATAGAATTACATTACAATGTATACTAGAAATCTCGATAATTCGCAATACCCCTTAAAGCAATAAAGTCAATTCATTGCTTTCATCATACAAAAGTAAATAATTGTATCATCGATGTAACACAATTTCAAATTCCTTTTATTTTACAAATCTTTGAATATTTACAACATTACATAAACATTACGTTTTTACAAGATACTGTCACATCGATTCTTATTTTCATGCTCTTCATGCACCCTAAACCAGTTAAAAATACACTTCAATCTTTGGTTACATGATTCTTTTCTTCGTTTGAAAAAATTATGTAATCATCCATATAAACAAATCACACTAAAATGTATTGAGACTTCACTATTTCGATTTGACAGTATCCTTTACTAAAGTCTAGGTTAAGTTGCCAGGTGTCAGGTGATTCGCACTCTAGTCCCACTCTCCAATGAACATGTGACGCGCGTGTGGGGCGGGGGGTGGGGGGAAGCCACGTCCAGGCATGGGCAGGCGGCCGTACAGCGCGTATGGATCATAGTGTTGCTCTCCGTCTGTAATTAATATCATCACCAACGTTTTAGACGGCTGAATATTCCTAGGTATCTTTAAATTAATTTTGTTTAAGAGTCTCCTTGCCAGGTAGGCCTCCCTTATTACTCAGCACTATCCAGGGAACTAAATTGTAGACTAACTTACGATCGTCGTGCTTAGCGGAGTTAGTGGAGATGTTACAAACATTTAGGGATAAGCAACAGGTTGTGTTAATTAAGAAACGACGTACGAGTACATTAATTATAGTTACTACACAAGGGATCAACGCGGCAAGGGATTTTTTTTTCCAAGTAATTCTAAAATTTGCTGCCTAGTCTGAAAACCTAGTGCTTTTGCAAATTACATCTAAGGATGATAGCAAAGCTTTCGAAATGGAAAATTCGCAATTGGGAAGAATCAAGAATTGACAAGATTGTCAAGAAAGAAGTATTGATATGATATATAATTTTTGATACTTGGTGAATATGGAAGATGAACTCAGAAGTGTGGAAAGTGTAGAAACGAAGCTTACAGGCGAGTTGTGCTACCAAGCGAAGCGATCTAATATAACAGAAACTTTAAATACCAAGATTGGAGCGAAGAGTCCGCGTTGAGGCGGTGGAATTAAAGTGCGGGGTTAGTCTGTATATACACTAGCGCGGCTGCTGGATCACGAGGGGTCGCAGCCGCTTGTCCCTGTTCGGATAGAATTGGAACATGAGCTTCTCTTTTCTGGGGAGACGATCGTACGCACCGATTCCGCTCTCGTAAGAACGAGCGTGCCACAAAGCCTGTGGCGGCATGGGAGCGTGCGCAAACGGCGCCATATGCGGCGGGAATGGGCCAGGGTGTGCGTGAGCTACGCTGTAACGCTTGCTGGGTACTGGAGCCTCCTTCAAAGTCAGACGCTCGGTCATCGCTGGTAAAACTTTCGCGCCATTAGTCTTCACGAAGTTTGGCACGCGCGCTCGTAAACCACAGTAGTACGGATCATCTGAAACAAAATAAAAATAAAATTGAAATAACATTACACGTAAACAAGCACCCATAGACGTGTTAGTACCTGGAAACGAGTCTTTACATAACATGGTTATCGTTCACCTATTCCTATGTTAGAAACTGCAAACACATTCGCCTATAAAACGGAACGCATGCACGCTCCGTCCCATGTTCCGCATCCTACGCCTGGCTCGTTCCAAATACCGACGATTCAAATATCAAGGATACGCCGAAATGCCAGCCAGCGGTTGCGGCACCGGGGCATTGTCTGCTTATAACCTCTGCACTGATATCTTCTTATGAATTGAAAGCAAGTGTTCTCAAATTAAAACGTGCGAATGCGATTCAAAAACGTCATATCCGATCAACCGTATCCGATGTGGAATGCGTCAATGGTGACTTGACATTGACAGTAAGGAATCCGTGAACGGAGAATGGAGCTACCTATGTATCGGATATTGCGCGATATTCATTTGCATAAAACTTCAAATTCAAACGCATGTGTCTACGTCCTTTTATATTAAAGCATAACTGTCTAAAGTGTATTCAAACGTAAACTGTGCTCATATTTCAAAAGAGACTTCGCTCTTTGTCGGGTCGATATAACTCTTAATATTTTAAATAGTATCTACTCCTTTTAAGACGGTGCTTGTGGTGTTTGAGTAAGTGTCCCCTTGTAATCTGTGATGTATGGCCATGCTCTTGATACACTACCTAGGTACTCGCCTGTCTTTTTGTGAACAAAAAGTTTCTTAGGAACACAAAATTCCACTTTGGAGGCGCAATTTCTATAGGGACTAAATATAAGACGTATTAAGAATTTTCATCATGAATTAACGTTCTATTTTTGCTTTCTTATCAGCTTACTAAATAAACTAATAAACTACAATTGAAGATCCTAATGTACACACATTAGGATCTTCAATTGTAGTCCAATTAGTATTTAGTTGAAAAAAATACTCATTTTATCTGCTTTCAAACTTTCTATTATAACACATGTCGTAAATGTATTGACATCCATATCAGCAATATCTTCAAGAACAACCTTTATATCAGTTTTTATCCCAAACGCATCAAAAAGCATCATTCATTTCAATTCAATGTGCCCTTATCCTTAAGTCCATATTCCATATTTTATAAATATTGCTTTAAATCACTATGTGCGTGGACATGGGTTTATAAATGATGATCCGGCTAGAGATGTTGATATAGGTTCACACTTGCAAGTACTTGCAACGTTGCTGTTTAAATTGCGACTCGCATTCATAAATCCATTGCATTGTCAACTGTACCGTGTTCAAATGGACAGCTGTGGTCGCAAAGGACGGTGATTGCTTGACTAATATCACCAGTGGTAAATAATATCTTTGTGATTGGACGTTATGAAATGTAATAGAAAGTTTTGTAATTTACTCGCAGTGTGGTAATGAATTGATAAATGTGATGTCGAGTCAAATTATATAAAATGCAATTTCTAGTAAATTCATGACAGGCACGAGTAGCTAACTACTCGTACCTGTCATACCGGAGACTTAACGGAGACATGACGAATTGACGACGCAAATAAGTTTAGTTCTAATATTGCTTTAGTATGAGTTTACATTTATACTGAACTAATAAATGATCAAGAAAACAAAACAAAAACAACAGTGGAGGACCAACAGCAAATCCAAACCAAAACACACACAGAAAAAAGGACCCACAAACATTTGTCGGCGAAAAATCACTAAGTAGCCGCACTCTGCTATCAGTTGAACCTATTTGTCCATTACTGAGGAATTATGACCAAAGTAATGACCAAACTCGGCGGGCGATCCACAGGCCGCTCTGAATGTAGGCGCCTGCACCTCTGCCTTTTAAATACTGTTATTACCCATTCAGCAAGACAGAACACCGTGATACTACCCAGAGAATTTATATTGGTCAAGCAATTAATGCTGAAATTTTTCTGTTTGTTTTTTCTTGATACCCTTTGTTTCAAGAATGGGAAAGTTAATTGAAGTCCAGTAAGTTATGAACGGGCCTAATGAACGTAATTAGACTCTTGTAGTGTAATGAAGAGATTTAGTGGACTTGAAATAGTTTAGAGCTAATCTAAAAGTAGGATCTTAGTTTGTGTCTCGATAGATTTTGTTGTTTGCTGCATTATTTGATAAACCAAAGGTACTTAACTAAAGAACTAAGGCACTAACGAACTAACTGAACTAAAGATTTTTCCAAAAATCTTTACTGAACTTGGATTTACCCAAGCCGTATAAGTGTGATTATATTTATTCATTTGGCCTAATTTAACACAATTATTATGGTATAACACTCACCGTATTTCTTGTTGTCTTTGCCCTTATCAGATTTGCCTCTCGGGAACTGTGTTGGCACGCGTCCATCGTGTCCTTCTATGTCGTCATAATCAGGCTGTAAAACAAATAGCGACAACATTGATTAAAAATATACAATAAGGCTTGTACCGTACAAATTCTTATTTGGGAAAAATTTAACATTCTGAAAACCATGAACGTTACAAACATTTGCTTTTTTATACCTACAGCTTCGTAAAGTTTTGAATTAGATATTCTAAAACGTTTCTGACGACTTGAAAGGCAGATAGCGCCTAGAGGAACACCCAGAATGCAATTACATTGTAATATGTCCACTAAACAACACAACTTGCGCCTAAGAACATGTAAAAGCAAGTAATTCACGTATAAAACATGAAGCAAAAATCAGATGCAATAATATGAACGTGTGGGCGCCGTACAATCTTTTACCTTGTAACGAACCAAAGATGGCATCAAAAAACAACGAATCGTGATATATAAAACTCATAGGAACAGGATCTTATCTAATAAAGGTTATGGAAACCATCCTGGCAAGACATATCGGTTCACGCAGTACCTATATTTTCTAAATAAACACCTAGCAGCCATAAAACTGAAGCATAACAGACACACAAAGGACATTGTTCATTTGTATGGTGTCAGAAGCAAAGACTAGGTAAACCAATAAAAGAGTAAAAGCCGACGCGACTGTACTATGTAGTCGCTATCATTTATCTTGGGAGGCGATGAGATGTGAGATACGTCAGGGTTATCTTTCCCGCTGGGCCGACCATTGTCCACTCCACACAGTTGCGATAGCGTATGTCCACAATTATCTGACAACAAGTCGGAACCGACAGGCGTTAATCGGATTGAACTTTCACCTCCCTCGATGTTTATATCTTTACAATTGTTATGATTTGAGACATGATTTACGCAATGATGGATGAATACGTTTTGTTGAGGAAGAAAGAATTATTGACTTGAATAGATAAGTACATGACAGCCACCTTACAACTCTGGATTATTATTTGATGTATGAGTTACACGATAATAATATTGGTTATTTATTTTTTATTGGATAAATGGTGCTACAAATGATTCTAAGAATTTGTTGGTTCTGCATGAAGCAATGATGGTGGATTTCGATTAATTTATTACCATTTGATTCGCATTATATCGAATTAGTATCCATTAAGCAATCTATTATAAACTCAATCTAATGATAAATGTGATCTTTTATGTTACCGAAAAAACCAATTTGATGGTGACGGGAAAATATATGACTTGCAGAACAAAGAAGTAAATGCTAAAATTGAGAATGAAGCTAATGTAAAGAAACCAAATACGGAAGGTAGTCAAATCGATATATTTCTAAATCCAGCAGATATTTAATAGCACTTAATGAAGGAAAGGATTAAGATAATTGGAATTTCAAAACGTCTGGGGAGTTTAGCCGTTCACTTAAATACTTTTCGTCCTTTTACGTGCACTTGATTGTAATTATTTTGGAATATTTTTGAGACTGTAAGATCTTAAGCTGACATAAGATCCTGATTTGGTCTTGATTGATAAAGTCGTATTAAGGCACGGGGCATATTTCTCATGTGACTTATTTGCCGATTACAGTCGTCATCCATTATTTATACGGAGACATTTTTGCATTTCAATTTGAATAAATCGTATCTTTATCACTGAGTTGACTTTGTGTGCCTTTATATTTTTTAGTTTTGTCAAATGTGCATTAAGGTTTACAAAGATTAATGGCTTTCAATTTGGTTGACTTGTTCCTTATCGAAATTTTGGAAATCAAATATCTACTTAGGTTTATTTTGCACGGAATTACGAGTATATATTTCGTATATAGGAAATATTATGTAAAAATTATAGAAAATTATTCCAACGTATACAAGTTAAAAATTGTTGACTTTTTACGACAATTATTGTTAAAACATTTTGTCACGGCCAACACTCGGAGACGACGGAAATGTACAAATTGCTCTTAAAAAGAAATAAAACTCAAAAAAGCATCTAAAAGAACCTGAATAATCAGCGACATAAAATATACAAAGATCACCAGCGCAGACGCGGGCGGTAGGATGTTTATTATAAGACGAGATGTAATAAAAATTACATGTAAATTATCGTAATAAAAATAGCCATGCCATCTCAAAAGTACCCTTGATGCACAAACTTAACAATGAAAAAATAATTCGTAATGCAATTTTCACTTCGGAAATTACTTTGTCGATGCGTAACCGCACCTTACCTTTTATATCGAAATGAAACTTGAGGATTCAAGTTTATTATTATTCAATCATGAAACTGTAGGCCTCGTAAATCATATTCTATTAAATTAATTCACGAAGGGCGAAACTTTTAAAATAAGCCATTGCCCCACGTGTCCTTGCTACCGACTTTTGTAGTGACTTCGCGTTTTATTTTGTTTTTGCAATAGCTGACTGAGAATTGGCTACATGTTTACTGACTTCAATATTATCATCGCGTTGAATAAATAGGTTGTGCTCATCATAGCTGTCCATAAAAGTTCACTGCTGAATATATAGCTTACAAGAAAACTGCAATAAACGGTCGTAAAGAGATATTGCTTTACCAGGCTTTGCAGGCATTATTAATCGAAGTATGTTGTTGTTACCAGACAAAAGACAAAAACGCCTTTTACGACACCTACGGGAGAAAACTTCAGTCACTATATTAACATCATTTTATATTGCTTTTCTGTCATGCATTGTAGTATTATAGGATTTCACTTCTCGTTCCTGAAACTTCTGAAAGTGACAATTTAAACATGCAAGGTGCAAAGGCATGCAAAAGGTCACCAAAATCGATAACTCACTTTGTATCCACGTACCTTGGGAATATCAGCAGGGCCATAGCCATTCTCCCTGGGTGGTAGCTTCGGAGGCTTTTCTCCTCTCCTCTGTCCCATTTGCATCATCAGCTGTTCCCTGGTGGCGGCTACTACTCCATGTCCATTGTTGTTATTGATTCCGTTGTGCCCATTGTGTCCATTGTGTCCATTGATTCCGTAGCCTCCAGAACTGCCGCTGGATCCTGAACCGTTGGCGTTGGAGCTGGCGATGCTGTACGGGTCTTCATCTGGGATGGGAATGCGAGGTCGGTTCTTGATGTCCATCAGTCTTTGAACTGTTGACAAATAATGTTTTAGAAGATTAAAAACTGTTGAGGAAAGAAATAAGGAGAATGATGATGAGGATTAATTTAAACGCAGTATCATTAGGGTACCGCGATTTTTAATATGTATAATTAAAAGTCAATGTTCGCGTGGTTTAAAATTATTTTTCTATTTAAGGATTTTATTGGATAATGAATGGGCAAATTATAGTTCTTGTAAATTTAACATAAAATTTATACAAATCCTATATCACCGACCTGGGGTTTAGTTCGTCAAAGGTCAACCAATCCTCATATCCGATATTAATGAAGCAATATGTATAAATTCTATTGAAACGTTTGAAATATTGTATAATAACACGTTTCCAAAAGATTATCCAACAGTTTGAACACACAACAATTGGAAACATTTAGCGACGCTTGCACAACACGAATGTAACTTCGTGATGTTCAGATCGGATGGCAATCACTCCTCTTCACGACTTGGAACAACCTACGGTTATTAATGTGACGTTAAAGGTCTGGTGTCTTCATTCCACTTCAGTTCCCCATTATTCGTACCTTCGTCTCTAATCATAAAAATAAACGAATCGTCCACGATTAACCAACTTGACTATTACACCGCAAGGTTGAATGTATAATCTTCGGTCAATAAACGTAAATTCATGCGAATATTGGTGCTTTTAGTTGCGAAATATTAAAGTGCCTATAAAATTTATTGCATGAGCGACGGTGCGGCACAAAAGAGGAATTGTGACAACTGCATCTATCATTCCGTGTTGTCGGATTGTCTACATACTAAATGTTTGTTTACACTTCAGACACGTCAAATCATAATGAATGATCGAGCGGAAATTATTTGAAATAACTTGCGTCTATTCAGACGCCATTTAGGCAATTATATTAAAAAGTTATTCCTAATTGTACCTTTCATTGCAATGATTACACAGTTTTAGACCACTTATAAAGGCCGCTATTACGATAATCTAACTAGGCATTAAACATTATTGTTAAATTGAAATCTAAAAGCTTTTTCAGATAGCAATTACAGCAATTTCGATAAGGAAGTAGAGGTTATTTTGTTTGAAGAGCATTTCATAGATTTCAAGCGCCGACATGATAAAGATGTTGTGGAAACGATAAACCTTTGTTTCGCACATAATCTAAGTTTAAAAGATATACCTGTGTCTGGAAATACCGTAGACGCCATGTCGCAACGGGATTAGAATCCAGATTAGTTCAGCCAATGAGGTGAATGCTAATAGCCGAGGTACTACATACACCGACTGTTTTTAAATGCTGAGAATATTACGTGTGTCTATGTATAAAAAGAATTTTATATTCGGTTCACTATTCGTGGTATGCGTTGTGAGTCAAGAGCGCCTACCTATAGCTCCAATTTGAGTATAATTGTATAGTCTTGCTCAGATTGTGATAAGACATTTTCCTCTTCGAAAGCGTCCTCCCGCTTGTTTCGATGATAGGATACAACTTTAGAACCGACAAATTAAAAAAAACTTGAAGGATTTTAAACAAGAAGTAATTTTAATCAGTACATTTAGAAAGAAACTGAACCAAATTTTGCAAGTAGAATTATATCGTAACTACGTCCGTCCTCCGAATTAGGGCTACTAAAATCTATGTAATGCACAGATCACTTTCGATCAGCATGCTTCCTATTGTCGTCGATTCGAGTTTTGCATAACGTTGGTCACGATTTACTGTTACTGTTGAAGCCTTTAATGATTCAATTGGCGCTCGTTACAAATTCAAAGTGAATTTAATGGGTTTATGGGCAATGCTTGCGTTCGTATGATCCAGTTACGAAGTATGACGACCTTCGTTATGAAATCGAAATTCGAATGTGTGATGTGAACAATGAAGTACGTTTGAATTGATTGGACAAGAAACATGTAAGCTATGCAGATTTTATCGTATGCAAAAGCTTTGGATTGCTAATTGCTACTCCACCAAGTATAGATTGAACGATTAACAATACATATATATTGGTTAATTATGAAAATAAAGCATGGCACGAACAAAATAACAATGTGCAAGTACTTCCATGACACGAAGGTTAAATTTTTGATGCTATATCGGCAAAAGCGACCAGTCCCCACGTTTAAGTGTCACGACTTCCATACAGAAAACATTAGCTACGTTACTCAATAGATTTATTTGAGTTCCTTAACAGATAAACAGTGGCTAGACCGCGAAACCACTGCAGAAAATCTATGAACGCATCTTATCCGTGGTGGAAAATCACGGGAATCTCGCGGTGCGGTTTCTTTCCCATAGCTTCACTATGATTTGTGCAAAACCAATATTAGATGTTGAATTGCTGTTAACTTGCCTAGATGGGGTTACTTAGAAATTTGCAGTATGGTTTGAGTGAAATGAGGTGCAATACATCTTGAGATCGATGTAAGATTGCATTGTTGCACAACAATAAGCAGACTGCTGAGAAGTGAGGCTCTGCATAGTTGATGCGGTTGCGTGCTATGGGAACTAAATCAGATTTGAAAATTATCTATATAATAATACCTCGAATCACACTTACTGCTTATTTCAAAGGACGTGCAAATTACCCGCTGTAATTCAAATTTTCTACTGATATGAATAAAACAGGAGTGGAGATATCTGCACTAAGAAGTTAAAATGACGCACGTCTAGAGATATATGTATATGTATACCCAACATGGTGATAAATTTCCGGAAGTCTGTTTGGGCAGTCAATTGTACATTATTACTGGCCGATCACCTTGCTTCAATGAAAACCGGATCACTTTTGAACACGTCCACAATAATTACAACAAGAATATAACTTCTGATGATCCTGGTTTTAAAGCCATCTCCAATATCAGAAGCCTGAAGCATATAATCAATTTATTTTCGGACTGGACTTTCCGCTCTATATGATTTTTTCTCTCCTACTTAAAACTTCAATAACCTCAAGGTTAAGACAACTTGGTTAAACGTTCGCAGTTGTGCGTGTGAATATTACTGTGCATTATAAGAATTTAATTTTGTATATTCGTAAGTTAATGATAAGTGTAGAGGTCGTCCCATTGTTTCATAATACCTGAGGCTCTGTACCGGAGGTCTAAGACAAGGTAACTGTAACATTGTCAGATCTTTGGGTGCCTCTAGTCATCGTGTATGTATGCAAACATACGCCTATTCAATGGTAATTATTGTTAACGTTGATGACGCGTGACTGAAGACCGACTGCGGCCTTGTAACTGATGATATGGAAAGACCTAAAATAAACATTACAGCAAATGGCATTATTGTTTTAAATGTTAATGATGACGGAGCTGTATCGATGAGGGAGCGGGCATCACAGATGTTTAAACTCTTAAAAGAGGCGTCATGACTCCCACGCAGGTTGAAATTTGATAAATACGTTTCGCAATGCAATATAATAATGGAATATTTGTATGTTTTGAGATAAAGAGGTAGAGTTAACTCTTCACTGGCCCCATATGTCTCTGTCCCTGATATCGGTGTTAGGCAATTTATTCGCTATGACACGTATTGTGTGTTTATGTCCCTTAATGCTGCTATTGCAATTTTTCTGTTGATTTTGCTTGTTTTCTCTGCTATTGTTGCGACCAGCGTGAAATCGTTGGCTACCTCTGTCACCTTAACGATGCGACGTGGCCGGTAACAGATTTAGATTATTTAGGACCGTGGCTTGCAAGTTCATTTATAACTTAACTTTTATACAAAAGGAGAACATAAACTCAAATAATCATGAACGTTTTATGGGCATTCGAATTAAGGTAGTGTAGGTTTACATTATTTGTTTAATTTCGTATTTAATAGTGGGCGTACATTTCTCTCTAAGGTTGTATTCAAATTGATTTTTTTGTCCATTAGACCAGTTACGTGTAATTATCTAAATATGCGGAACGTTGATGTTAGACATTTAATTGGTTTTGTGACCAATTTATAAGTCGTATAGGTGCTCTGAAGTAGACGAAATCATTTCCTGCTTAGTTTTTGCTGGGTTTAATGAAGAACTATTGATCGTGGATAGATTTTATTGACGAGTGCCTGTGTGTGGGTCGTGCTTAGTTGATTTAATTATACTCGTTGGAAATGCGGTGTCATAACAATTGGTATAAAAATCAAATTTTTATTAGTAGGTTTTGGAAAATCTGATCCAGCCCGTCCCTTGCTGTCCTACCTCAGCGACGCCCTGAGCCGAGGTCTGTACCCCACGGGGGGTGCCCATAGAATGTAGTCACTTAGTTTGTAAGTTATTTACCCTGGCTGGGGGCCTTAATTTTTTGAGGCATCCACAGGAAAGTCCGGTTAAGCAGACGACAACCTGCAACCCAGGTTGTCCTGCGAAAAGCCATAGTAAAAAAGTAGGTTTTGGGAACATGACTATATTGCGTAAAGTAAAAAAAAAGATGAATGGTAGCTAACCATATTAAATTACAATAAAAATACATTGTAAGGTCAAGTACAGACATGTTAATATGATAATGACACATTTACAACAATTTTTTTTAAAGCCTTCTTAAATAAATTGACTCTTAATCTCTAACGAAAACTACAAGGTATACTATTTATCATACGAGCCCCAAAATTAATCGCACATCCTTTTCCACGGCCATTACTGACCTCACCACAAATATTTTCCCAAATTCGGAACCCGCCCACCTTGACCATGCTTTACTTAATGAAGCCTATATTTAAAAAAAAGAAGACAAAAACGATGCGTTGCTCATGCGCAGGTTTTTTAAGCACCGTGGCTAGCCACACTAAATAACTCATGTGATGATATCGCAACGTTTTTAGTACGGAAGTGTTTTTATTATGAAGTTACTATAAAACATTGTATTTCATATAAATATTTCGAGCGTATTCTTTCTGTTTATCATGTTGAAGTATGTGGTGTTAACGCTTTCGAGCATCTTTTTTTTTTTTTCGTAAGTGCATTGCTTTTATAGGGTAATCGAGTTATGTAGGGCGTTTAATGTTTATTTGATGTGCTTATGGATTCAGAAAGGCCTGAATCTAATAATCGAATTCTTCTATTACCATAAGATTGTCACTGGCTCCGTATTTATCTCAGGTTCATCGTCTGCTCAATGGTCACTGCTAAGCGCCGGTTCTCTGCCCTCTCCGTAAGTGAAAACAGCGTGACGATACTCACAGTATATTCCAAATTTCTCCGCATTAAGCTCAGATACAACATCTCATAGCCATAAGTGCATAATTATATAAAAAGTAATTGGCCTCCTATGTATGAACCATAATGGTTCGTGGGAAACATATCCATCATTTTTATCAAACTCCATCTTTTGTAGGCAATTAGTTACCCAACTACCACTTAGGTATATACCTTCTAACATAAAATTTGATTTTTGGAAGAGAAAATTAATAAGCTCTTTGTCTCATCTCTTGTTACCAGTTTTTACGTTAATAGACGGTTTTTTTTGTTAATATTAAAATTATTTTTGTGTCTGGTTTTACTAATCTTTTGTAGGTACCTAAGAAAATGTTTGTTTTCTTTTTAAGAGTAAATTTCTGTAATGTAAGTTATAAACTTATAACACTTATCTCATGCAGTTGTTATTTTGCATTAAACTTCCAGTAGAGTTATTTTTATCTAAACTCCGTCCAGTACATGGTTCACTACTACGACTACTTTCTTACATTGTTTTCTCTTGTTTGACTCCAAATACAAAAGCAGCCAATCGAAAAACGAATATATTGAATGAGAGCTCATTTACATGTTACATCATTAACAATGTTATCTAACAAACTTCATACCTCAACATAATTATTAATTTGATTTAACAAAACGGCCCCATCAATTCTTAGCACCTTAGCATTTACAACATACTTAGTACCAAGATTATGTAAGATATGATCTGCAAAGTGCAAGCTTAGAAAGTGACAGTAAACATTGTTCGGCCAAGGTCGGCAGCTGACGTGACAACCGGATTCAAGCCCTTGTCAATGTAGATAGTGAACAAGTCGGTAATGATAGTGTTAATTAAATTATAAACGAAGCGGTACAATATGCTAAAGAAGAGGCTCGAAAAGTATTTGAAATAGAAGAAGCAGTGGGAGAAGCTTTGATTTGTGGGAATTGCATTAATATTCCGCTGTAGATAAAGACGTCAAATGTAGCCATGAAGAGATTATAATTAAATTCAAAGTAAAAACGTCATAATGTTGTGTTAATTTGTCTCGCTGTAATAAAATTGTTATCAACACTTTTTCTGACCAAAATAATTTACTTTTTGCTCTCAATGTGATTCACCAAAGTGCATATTATCGCTAATCCTAAAACCTGCATTGTTTTTGTACCTTTTTTGCCTTCAGTATAAAATCTTTTGAGAGGTGTAAAAAGCCGACCCATTGCATTTGGATTTTATGTTCCAGCTATAGATATGTCCGGAAATATTTTTACATTGGGTTTCGAATCAATGCCATTGACACTTTGTATATTTGTAATTCCATCGCATTTATAACTTTAGCAATCGTAACTTTAGATTTATTTTGCGTATTAATTAATCATTTTAGTTCATTAATAAAAGCAATAATTCAAATGTTCATAATAATAAACTTGTTGCACATTAGCTGCTTTTAAAAATATATAAAAATATTAACTACATCGAACGTCGTCACTATGTAAGGACAAATTAATTTGTGTTCACTTAACTGCAGCTATTTTTATTGGTTTTTGTTTGTACCTATTTATAGTTTTTGTATTTCGTAGAACCGAGACCATTCAAAATAACGTTGAATGGTCTTTTTTCCTGGCATGACGAGTAAAACTCAAAGCAATATTTTAGCCGGTCTGAAGCTAACATCGTCATCAATAAATTCCTATTTTCCATTAGCATTATTCAGTTCTTATTTCATTTTAGCAGGTTCTACATGAGAGTTCATACCCTGTTAAAATATTTGCCTACTACTCGTGGTGGCTATTCTAATGTAACGTGCATTGTATATATATAGTATATTGCTGTTTGTTTATAATAGATTATCTTAAATCTTTACTCACCCGGTGGCAGCTTGGACTTGAGCATATCCATAGCAACGACGTTTATGATGAGTACCCAAATGGGGCAGTCGAGGAGATCGGAGTCCGACTTGACGAAGGCAATGGCACTGAGGCACTGCGTCTCCAGCCTCCTGCGGTCAGGGTATGAGCGGCGCAGCTCTCGGTTCACGTTGGATTGAAACTTCTTCATGTCGAATAACTGGAAGAGAATACAACATCCGGATTTAAAATCTAATAAAATTGTAATGAAAGATGATTCAGATCTTTTTGTGACAAATGGTCATCCAAAAATAAACTTAGAATACATGTCGCTAGAGTATGTAGTTGAGTAAGTGGCGCTGAGATGTTAATCTAAGATTATGAATTCAAGTAAGTAAGCAGACTATGCGTTAAATAAGGGAGTTCATAAGGGATCGGAACTTATTCATTTTGAATAACTGGAAGAGAATAAAACATCAGGACATAAAATCTAACAAAACAAATATGGCTTTTTGCAAAACGCGTTAAGTGATGTTGTTAATCCTATCTCCGTTAAAAGTAGAGCGGATACAGTACGTGTTAAATTTTATGATAATGTTAAGTATGCTCTTTAGAGGATAGATACTAAAGCAAAAGCATTTGAGAGTGTTAGACAGTTCAGTACAAATATGGACTCAGTGGACACGAATTTGATAGTTATTTGGCGTGTAAGTAATATGATGAGATATTAATATAAACAATTGGTTGAAAAAATAATAATTTTAGCTAGTGTAACTCATAATAACGATAATTTAAAAGATGAGATAACACCAATCAAGTTATAACAAACAAACATAGAGCAACAGACAGTTACAAATAACGTGTACATTTTTTTATCTCAATTAACACGAGCGATGATCTAAAACAAATTGTTGGACGATCGATTGAATGCGTCTAAATTAGAAGATCTTATCAAATTAATATTACATAACAAGCCATCGCTCGATAATGAAAAGACAATCGTTCGATCAAACAAAAATTCAGCCGACGTCATGTAGAGTACCCATCTCTATAATAAACATGTCAAGCGTGAGTGCTGTTAATTAAACATTTAAATTAAGTTTCCTGAAAAGAGCTAGTAGATTATTTCATTTACGTTGGTGTTTGATTGGAAAGCGTCCGGTGAAATATTAATTTCTGTAACACGTTAAATTTCACCAAATAAATCATTATTGCGTAATTCTTACTTATCATTTTTGACTTACTTCTTCCATTTCATAATTTCTTTCAAAAATCAAAGTCATGAAACTTAAAATCCCAGCACGACGTGATCTAAATCTATTAAGATAATCTCAAATACTCCAAAAGGTTTCCGATTCGACTGAGGAACTCCGAGAGACAAACGAAAACGCCGAGTCAGATGCATCGACGAAATTGAATGAGGCTTATAAAGTTGTTACATAACCCGTGCAAGCAGTTGTCGAGTCCCTCCGTCAGTTCGGACCAGTAGACTATATAGATGGTATCTTTAAAAACTTCGCCGACGTTATTCGTAAATCATCTGACTGCGACTCAAAAAACGTCATACAAGTACCACAAGTAAAATTGATGCATTTCAAGAATTATAATTAAAAATGTAACATTCCATTGTTGCAACACAAGCTCGTCTAGCTAATTGAGAGCATTCTAAGAAGATATTAATTGTTTGACGCAATTACCAAATTGAAATGGAAGATTTGACGTAAATGTTTTGTTAAGACAAATGGTTTGGACGGTTCTTCCATTCTCACACAATGGCTTGATGAAAATGAAGATGCTATTTGCTAACATGTCGTATAACATTGCGAATTTATTAGCATCAATAGAATAATCTCGGATAGATCATTTATTCACCAATAAAATTGTCATGTACAGAGTGGTTGAGAATAAATGTCACAACATTTCCAAGTTTATTGTACATTGGAAGTAGTTTAGATCTATTTAAAAACTGTAGTTGACACTACTGATAGTATTGTTTTAAATTAATTTAGTCACAAGGGAATTCGGTGTGGGAAACGAGCCGGATCGCACAGAAAAAATCCCAGAGATCATACAGTTTCAACACTTGCCGGTATTGTTTCAAGGAAATTGGAGTGTTTTAATGAAGACGTACATTGCAGTGCAACAGTGCAACGAGGCAAAGAGTGACCTATCAAGATATTTGTTGCAATGCTCCGAATAACAAAATTGACTAAAGTGATATCTAACGTCCATGTGATTTTTTTTATAATAGAATAATTTTAAAATATGTAATTAAATTACTTATTTGTATCAAATAAATGGTTCTTAATTTTAAAACAGCGAATGGAACTAACCTATATTTTGCAACGATTATAGAATATGAATATAACTATTACATGACATGCAATAAATTGCTGCTAATAATAATTGTTAGAGGTGTAATATTTCTCACAATAGCCATTAATTGAGGCATCACATTGTTTCGGTGGTGGGCTGAGCACAGACAATGCTCCACTTTCTGCGAATTCGCTTTCGTTACTCCCAAGGAAATAGAATAACATCCAAACAAATTTGTTAGGCAATGACCATTCCCTCCCTTGCCTAATGGTGCTATCTTCTCTCATTGTTTGCTGCAGACTTACGTAAAACCTTGTAGGTAATGGTGTATGAATTGGTAATGAATCTTTCGGATGCTAGGAAGTGAATTTCCATTGTATTGTACCACTTCTTGTACCTATAGTGTCAGTTACGACGAAAGTACTTGCATAGCACATGGGGCGGCTAATTTGTGATCGAAGTCAGTTATTATATTCACATTTGCGTTCGCTTTGTCATTAGTACCGTATTTACAAATGTCATGGCCCCTACGAGTTGAAAGGTATTCTTGTTGCAAACAATCTACAATACCACTAGCATATCGTATTACAAATACTTTAATGAAATAATCAGATTAGTGTGTGTGTTTCGTTAGAAATGAACTATATGAATAAAGTGACCGCTTTTTACGAAATTCTGACTCCTAATAATAACCCGTCTTCAAAGTACAAAATATTTCGTAACATAGAAATGTTTATAAAATGAAATTACGTGGCAATGTCATGGTCAGAGAGAATCGTGCTCGGACACAATCTGTGCAGTCGTGATGCACTACAAATGACTGATGCACTAACGCAACGCGCATTAGACTAATGCCTTGCCCTCTTAATTTTTTTCTACGATGATTATTGTCTTTAATAACGATGAACATAAGGAAATTATGGAGCCAGAAGCAGCGAAAGATGAAGTATAGACGAACAATAGGAAGCTATTGTGTGTGACCGCGTTCGAAAAGATGTGAGTGAAAATTTTTAATCAGTAGATAGAACTTTTATGCTTACAAAATGAGAGAAAAAAAAACAATGTTTGAGTTACAGTGAAGACCGGCCTGATGTCTTACAAGCAATTTAGATCATTATGTGGGCAACCATGAAATTAATAGGCAAATGTTACGACATCTTATTTCATAAACGCATCCATATTGACGGAAATAACTACTGACGCCTGTTTGGTATGTTCACAACCAACCAGTTTACCTTGCTTGCCCATAAATTATATTTTAAAATTCATATTTCGATAGCAGTAAAGACTAGAATTCTGATTTAATTTCGTTGGACGATAATTTTGTAAATAACATAGTTGGGGCAAGAGGAAGGATAAGCTAGCAACATGTAATTAGATGCACCTATGTACCTATTGGACTTGGAACAAATTGCGGTTGTAAGTTTATCAAATCAAGACCCACTAATGATGTTATTTTATTCTGCATTATAAAAACTAATTACGGTACAAGGTTTTTATTTGGTTAAGAAGTAGGTGCTATGGTAATCGGAAATAATGTTTGTTTATTTAAATAGAGCAACGTTGAGTATTTCTGTACCTTTTATAATTACACTAGCTTCTGCCCGCGGCTTCGCCCGCGTGGATGTCGGATATATCGCGTAAAAAAGTAGCCTATGTCCTTCTCCGTATCCCAGGCTATATCTCTGCTAAATTTCATGACGATCGGTTCAGCGGTTTAGGCGTGAAAACGTAAGATACAGACAGACAGACAGACAGACAGACAGAGTTACTTTCACATTTATAATATTAGTATGGATAGATAGCTAAATATTCTTGTTTAAGAATGAGTTCATTGAATTTAACAATGTTTATAGGAAGCAGAAAAATCTGTTATCATATTTTCAACAAAATTGCTTCAATTTTTTTACCTGACATTGAAGATAAAGTTTTTGTAATAAATTATTAAACCGCTTTATTTGTAACACTTAAAATAATTACGCCTATAAAGGTTTTTACATTCTTTGATATATGGCTTTGCTTAAATACAATAAGCGTTGCGATTTATATATTTGTTTTTGTTTGTTCTTAATTTTTATTAAAAGCATATCTAAGTACCTTAATAGTCCTACCTAAATATTTATTAAATATCTTAATGTAACGATTTATAACAGCAAAAAATTTAGAGTAGAGATATAAAAAAAACTATAAATTGCCATATTTTGTCTCCTGCCAGAACACTCGTATTATTCTTCTGTTGTTTTACTATATTTACATGTATTTTTCCAATTACATATCCTTCTAATTCACTATTTAAAGAGTCATCACTCGCAAAGTGTCCATCATTATTGAGTGTCATCGCCTTTTGAAAATCACTATCTCCTTTAACATCATGTTTACTTTTTTATAACAAATTCTTTATTAGCTCTTACCTTAAATATCTTCTCCTGTTCCAGTGAGTACCCAGGTAGCTTGACTATGTCCTGCCCTATAGCCGTCTCTTCGTTGCTGGTGGCCGCCGTACTCTTCACAAATACATTACTCTTGGAGTAGCGTCTGATGAGTATGTTGCCGGCGTCGTCCATTTTGATTTTGACACCCTGTTAACAAAGAGAGAACAATTTAATGTAAGAAACTACATGATACAGGATTCAGGGTTTGATTCTATAGTAAATGTATTGCTTTAATAGCTATTACATTCATTCCTTGTTCATTACGTAGTTTTATATTCCCTGATTTATTTCTGTGTGATATTGTGAAACTCTATTTCAAATCAAAAGTGCCATAGACAAATTGCATAGAGCAATTTTTACGCAGTTTTATGAGTTTTTAATAGAATTATATCAAGGTTCAGTTTAGTGGTTAAAAATAATCACTTGGTTTTCTTTTGTGGTTTCTGTACGTTTCTAATATATTCATTAATTAGTATGAATATACTTATATTATGCCTTTATTGAGTCACACACAGTTCACTTTCAATTTCTAATGGAAACTAGTCATTAACATTAACCCCTACCACCGAGCTTGGCTTCCTTCTTCTAAGTAGTGTCATCTAAAATTTAACCACACGCCAGTATCAACTAAATCTTGTTAATTTACACTTTAATTCAATATATTAGCGTAAATGAACTTTGACCATGCACGTGCAGGTGTTATATCATTGGTAGATTAAATCCTATTACATCGGCAGTGTTACAGTGTGGCAGAATGCCAGATATGACTTTTTCTGCAGTCGCGACCTTAGTACAAGGATGTGTCTGTGACTGGCATATTATAAAGATTATATCGGCCGGATGCTTCAAAATTAAGCACTGACAAATGCAGAGCATGAATGAAAAGTGAATGTGGAATAGCCCAAGGCTCTATTGGAATAAAAAGGCATCTTAGCAAAGACGTTTTTGATGGAATATTTGGTATGTTGACTTATATTTTACAACTAGATGTCGGACGTGGAGGTCGTCAGTTTCGTGTGAGCATCTACCATAAACCGATTATGAAAATTGATTTACACGTTATCGACATCGTGACAGTTCCACTTGGTAAGTGAATTACCTGTAGTGTGATGCTAATTAATTAATTACTACCGCAATCACGTCTTATGAAATTTTGTGTACGTTATGGGAAACTATCTAGGCAAACGGGACCAGATTTTGTGTCTGACTTGATTCAATTTTAGAGGTATGAGGAACAGGGTGTAAAGTTCATTCATACTCTATAGTAAAGGGAGGATCCTCCGACCAGACGGGTATTGTGTCTGGTGGGCAACTGCCCAACGGTTGATGTCGGGATGTTGTATATATGATAGTCGCGCGGAAAACTCTGATAGCGCGATGCAGGATTTGTGAAGTCAGGTCTTTGATGCGTAGTTCGCATGTGGCGTTGTTGATACCGCCACACAATTATAATATATATTATATTCAAATACAGTAATGGATTTCTTAATTGAGAAACTGCAGAAATCAACAAACTCATGAAGAGGACAGTCACCTTTAAAACAAACGCTGTCTTCGCCCGTTACATTATGACATCACAGTTCCTGCCCTTATCTGCCATCAACAAGGTCATTGCCTTTGCCATAGTTTTAACTTCCACCATTCATCGCATTATGATTTATGACATGACAAAGGTGTTCAACAATAGAATAGTACCAGTATGACCTATGACATCATAAACTCTGCTGAACCGTAAGACAAGATAGTACAGAAGGTTGGCTTCATACGACTAGAGAAAACGCATACCTACATAGGCACTTACGTACGGTGACCTCAAACAAATGCCAGTCGCAAGTGCGCTTACACTCACTGTGCGTGAAGAGTGTTTTTTGTTTGCGTACATTTTGGCTTGTTGTATGGACTCAACCTTCTGTATTATTCCGTGACTGTAGCGTATAAGTGCATGTCAAAGTATTGTTATAAATATTTGAATTAATCAGCATGCGGAAGATAGTTCATGTTTGCCAGTAAAAAATATATCAAAATCAATTAGAGTTTAAAAGTGTGAGAACAAATTTTTGTAATTTATTTATTACAATGCTCGTTTTTTGTGGACTTGATAATGGTTAGTGGACGATTAATGGGAATATGTTCTTTGCTTATCCTTATTATGGATGCATAACATCAATAATGATAAGTCAACGTCGAATGATATTTGTTGATGTTTAAGATTATTTGATTAAATTCATTGCAGTATGGTGTACATGGTTTCATAGTTGTAAGCAAAGTAGTATATTCTTTAACCTTATTCAAAGGTAGTTAGGTTGACCTAGAAAATGATATAGAAGCAAACATATTTTATCTATTGTTATCTAAATATATAAAAGAAGAAACTGACTGACTGACTGACATATCAACGCACAGCCCAAACCGCTGGGTCTAGAGATTCCAAATTTGGCACGTAGATTCCTTATGAGGTCTAGGGGTGCACTAAGAAAGGATTTTTGGAAATTCCACCCCTCATAGGTTAAAATAAGGGATGAAAGTTTGTATGAAAAATCTTATTCATTTGGTTGATTAACTTGAAACTTGGCACAAATTCTTGCCTAAGTAAGTAATAACGTTTTTCAAAACTATCCCTCAAAGGGGGATTGCGGGATGTCAAAGTTTGTATAAAGGAATTTTAACACGCGGTTCGATTATGAAACTCAGCGGAAATACTTGCGACCAAAAATAAAGAATAAAATAAATAAATACATTGTTTGTAAAAAGATACAAAATTTAATTACAATAATAAGTTAATAAGTTAGAATAAGAGTTTAGATAAGTACATTGTCGCAATAGGCGACCCTGTAATGATAGATGTAAGTTGGATAAAAAAAAATGGGTAAAAATATTTTTTTATAGTATTTCAAATGTCTTTACCTACTTCACAAATTTTAAAAAATTGCACAAAAAAAAAAACAGCAATAAATCCACGAGAATCAGTGTTTGAAATGCCAGCGGAAATAGCGTACATACCAAAAATATTATCATAACAAGATGACCAAGAAATAAATATGAATTTTATTGACAGGTTCTGAAAAACAAACAGCAATACTTTAATGTCTTCTTATAAAAATTAGACCCATGACAGGTAACCTTTATACGACCTTGTCATTTGGAAAGATACAGAAAGCGAATGTTTAATACACGAACTAGCGTTACGTTTGTACTGATATAAATCTTGTAGAATATGTAATGAGACTGAAGCTTCCTTGTCTAGTACGTTTTGTTTAATGTTTTTACACTGCTTGTAATTTTTTAAGGAATTTTGTGCATATATTTTGTTAAGTACTGCTTCCTTGTTTGTATCTATGATGATAGCAGGGTTCTTTTTATTACAGGATGTTAGTATCACGATTCTTATGAAGACGTCATCCTAAATTGATTAGGTTTTGTCGTTTTATGTTTTATGACAGAAATAAAGATGTCAGAAATGATTTGTTGCAAAAAGGTAGCGCATTTTTTTGCCTAGAATAAAATAAATTTTAAGCTTGATTATTGTGGACGTCTATAAAATTTTTGTTAATAGAGAATCTGAGAAATGAATTGAGTAACATTTGGCATAATTTTCGTGCATTTTAAAATAAAACTATTACGTATGATAGAGTCATCTCTTGACATCTTTCAATTACTGAATGATTATTCTCCGCCCTAGTCTCATCTTGCAAATCAGGTGTTTCATCCTAACTACCTATGTACAGAATCACTCCCATTTCCTTGTAGTCCAACACATTTCCTCCATCCACGTATACAATGAGGGAATACATTAACATTTCATTACTAGCACAACCGGTAGTGGGAAGTTGCATGTAGTTTGACGAAACGCATATAATTGTCGCGCGGTAGAACCAAATTCCTTAGAACCAGCGAGCCGTTGATAATTTATACTTAAGTCAGTGGTTTTTGTATATCGTTACTGATTTTTGTGAAGGGGTATGCAGGAGTTAAGGTAGCATATGAACCTGATTTTATGTTATCAATAATGTTATGCTCTTCTTTCTCCAATATTAAACTCATAATGTGCAACTATTTATGTCCTATTCACACTCCTATTCTCTTCATTCGATTTTTAAAACATACAAAAGAAACAGCTTGTAGATTAGACACTTTTTCTTTCAATACTCTCTGGTGTGTGGTTTTTACATGTGCTGTAACAGCAATGACTGAGGTTAAAGATCAAATTTTTGCATAAGCAGTGACAGGTTCATACCGTCCCGCACATAATAATTCGTCTCACAATAATTTGTCTGTTTTGAAATCAACAACACCGTATCGAATCAATCTCCTCAATTCCAAATATTAGGCCGGATACAGACATATCAGTCTGACCTCACAGAAACTTATTTGTTTCAAGAACATGAGTTAGATACGGGTAATAAAAGCTGCTGAGCATTTTTCTCATTAAGCTCCTGGCCTTACTGAAGTCTATTAAGATCACAATTGTATGTGTAATCAATCGAGGCAACAATAATCATGGTGATTATATCGGGTTCAAATTTGCTTTCAAGGTGATCGATAAAATTGGATTTATTTGAGCAAATACAATTTGAATTACTTCTGGGCCGATTTGATCATCATAATGGATAACGAATTGTTAATATACACGCGTCTCGAAACAATCGATGAATAATAATAATGATTTTAGTACTATGTTATGGGAAAGAGCCCACAGAATACAACTGAACAGTACATACGTCTAGATAAACCCGTAATTACAATTTTCGTTTATCTGCATCGACCTTGCCTTTGACAGCTCGATGCCGCATCTCATTTGTATATCAGGATTTTCGTTCCTATTGTTCGGGTCATGACATTATTTTCCATAGCTATATGTATGTCTACTTGTCGAATTGAATATTAAATTGTTTTTCTACATCACTTCCTTGCTAACAACTATTGTTTTTGTTTGCAGTACCTACTTTATTTATCGTCTGTAATTTTTTTTTGCTTCACCGTTAACATGAAATAATGATTGACTATAGTTTCTTCTATTATTTTGAATATGGTTTTGTCATGGTTTTTGTCTAGATGTTAATCTTGTTAATCTTGTATCCTGATTAGTAATGAAAATCATCGTCGCGGTGAGTGGCAGGAGTTATGATTGAGTGACTTCAAATTGATGTGTTCATTGTTAATGTAAGACATGACAGGTGGCGTTATCAATCATAATGTCTGAAGATGAAAATGAATTTTCCAAAAAGTAACTCAACCCTGATTTTGGTTAAAATCATAATGCGTTTGCTATATTTCATAAATCCCATAATCCAATCATTATCATTATCAATTTGAACACATAATAAAAACGCCCAATTAGTTCTAGTCATCTCGTAAAGTTGTTTCTGTATTTGCTTATTTGGTCGTGAACTCATCAGAGTTTTTAGTGTAGGTGTCAACGCTCATCAGTTGACGGTATATCGGTGTCATGCGTGGCTACATCATTAGTATTAGTTCTACGTTGACTTATCTGAGATCTAAGATAGTTATCTGGCTAGAATTTATATACAAATTATGAGCCATTTGCCATATATGTACATGTGTGTATTTTTAAGCACAATACTCTATCCGGGATAGTCACAAGAGTATATTATAGATAAGTGCATAACTTACTTGTCCTATGTGTCTTCTTACTTCTTCTGACTTCTGATCTCTGTGTGGGTTGTCAAATCCGCAAAGACCGATTCTGGAAAGAAAGAGATGAAACCGTTAGGCATATTATGACACATGAGTAAAATTCAAGATGTCGAGAGACATTACGAAAATAATTTCCAGAACGTGAACAAAATTTTAAAATAGAATTAGGTACATAGTAAAGATGGATAAATAATTTAAAAGATGCAACAAAAGCTGCTAGTACAAAATAACGTGATTTGTATGCAGCACACATGGTCTATATTTTTTGATGCGATGATTTTTGCATAGCTGGAACTTTGCCAAGTGAATTTAGAATATCGTTGAACGTGAAAAAAGCAATTTTAATAAATAACATTGCATTGTTTATAGGCATTGGCAACCGCAAGCATAATTTACATGTTTCTATACCATCATTCATAATATTGGTTTTTACAGTGGGTGGGTTTCTAAGAATTGCATTTTTATCAGTACTACTAGTGCTACTGCACTTAGGAGTTGTTTTATTATGTCCTACTTTGTAGTTTTTCTTGGTAAATTGAGATCAAAGCAAGGAATGTGTGATGGTATTCAGTTTCATTTGATCATTAGCTTTATTTTTACCAAATATGTTGCGTTACACTATTATTTTATTGGTCGTTTCCATGTTCCTTTGTTACTACATACAAAATCTAGCCCAATGTTCGGTTCTCATGTGTCGAATTGAATAATGACGACATAGGAATTTGTCCATCATTTGTATTTTGTCAACGTACTATCGGAATATCGTTTTCTCAAAACCGTTCCTTGGCATTGCCCTGAGAATGTCCACATTGGTTTTTCATTGGTATTCAAGTTCGATACCAAGGTCTGGCATTGTTTACTGATCGGGAATTTCTATTTGATTCTTTGGGTAATGTGTATATGTTGATTTCTATTTAGTGGGTGAAACGATTAAGTTTGATGGTGGTTTGAATGATGGTAAAGAAAACGTGTACGGTAGTTTCGCATCGACAATTTATATTCCATTATTTGACGTGGAAAGTGAAAGAGCGACGTTTTATGGTTTTTAAGTTTATAGAAATGGTACGGTATAATTTGGTACGTGTTGAGGAATTTCTTTCTTTAGGCCGTTTACTAGCGTGTGAAATAATTTGACGTCTAGGATGAAATACTATCGACATCATTACATATCCTACACAGAGTTATAAGAGATACCTTATTTTCAATTTTGTCATGTACTCCATTAGTTTATATCTCAATTTTGTGTGTTACTTAGTGTATGTAAACTTTAGGTATATACCTAAAGTTTTATGCTACAATAGCGTTTTTAGTTATCAGCAAATGTATTATCAATATTATGAGCAGTATTTTTTCTATATTCTTTGACATACATAGACGACGTTATGATTGAAGGTGATAATTCACTTGAACACAATGACACGGTACGACTGTACGTGATATAACACCATATTATTTTTCAATAAACGTATATTTTCATCTGACCTTTGTTGTATAGCGTGTTTGAGAAAAGAGATGTGGGTCAAGTGTCTTTGTAGGTGATATTACCTACAAGCATTTTACTACGAGTAGGTTCTTTTTGATTAAATTATGTTTGAAATATATACGATTTTTAACACTGAAAAAGGTCTATAAGTAAAGATAGAAACTGAATAAATGATACTCAATAATTTCGAGTAAATTTACGTTATCAAGAAATTGAGTGGTTGGCCCACACATTGAATGTAAAAATAACCTTTTCGGAAGAATTCTTTTGAAAACCTTTTATAGGCATACAGAACAATTCTGAACTTAATGTACCTGTTTATGTATTCAAGAAATGTGTCTGCTACATTTTATATTCAAATTATTTTTATAGCGAAATTTTATTTCAAGGAGTGCCTTGTCGAATTGAAATTTTTGAGGTAAAAGTACATTGTCTTTTAGTTTAACATATTCTGCCCAAATGTGTCATAGTATTGTTATTGGGAAAGCCCATGTCTTTTCACATAATCTTGTGTTGCGTATCAAATTCTTTAAGAACTTGCGGTAAATATTATGAAAACATTACATTCGCAACTTCCATCATAATAGTCAGGAATTTACATCAGATATATTTTCAATTAAATTCTCGGAGTTCAATAATTCAAAGGTTAAGTAGGTATATTTTAACAGCTTTATCACACTTTTCCCAATATCATTAGGTTCTAGACTTTTTTCAACCTCTTCTTTATGATTTACAGTCTCAAGCATTATTTATTATTTTATATTATTATTTAAAACTTTAAATTAATTATTAAATCACAATATTGAACAGATCGGTCGTCGAACCACTCTACGCAGGAGCTGAGCGGTGAGCGGCGACCTTGGCGTGCGCAGGCGCGTGCCCAGTCACCGGCTACTGTGTCATTTCTCGCGCATGCGTGCTGCCGCCCTCACTTTTGATTTGATATTTTGTGTTAGCAGCTGTTGCATATCTTAGTATGGTTAAAAGTGGGTGTTTTATTGGGCTAAATTGAATAGGTGATTTTGATTTAAAATAATTTATCGATCTAAGTTACATACACAAACACAACAATCATGCTTTGTTAAATTAGGTATAGTGAAATAATAATAAATAATAATCAGTGACAAATAAAAACGTTCACAATTGAGGTACACTTCTTTCATAGGCACAATATCAATACCTTTACGCCTTTAACGCTATACTTCCATATTTTGAGCCAACCTTTTCCAAACATTCAACATTTACTCTACTATCTATATGCATCTTTTTCCGTTTTTAAGTTGTCAAAAAACTTATTGTCATAAAACTGTCCTTTCATTCTTTAAACATCGCATATTACACAGATAAGACTAATAAATTAAACATCATCATCATCATCTCTTCTCTCATTAAATCTCTCAACCATACTTAAGACACCCACAAGTTTTCTATATTAAGGACATTCGTGACTTTAACCAAGGATATGTCAATTGTTTTAATGAAATGCTGTCTTGTACCAATGATACTGTTCCGTTATCTAATTCAATTATGTATTATTTCGTCATTATGTTCAGTCACGAGTTACTTGACGTTGAGTTTGGAATGCCATGTTAATTATAGTGTACTTTGATTAAGGAACAAAAGTTGATATGGTCCATAATGAGGCACGCATAGCTCTGTCGTTGATTTCATCATTCGTATCATTTTTTGTAGGTATTTGATCCGAGTATTGCAGTAGCAGAGAATTAAAATAGCCGAGTTTATGATATCAATATTCATTTTAAATATAAGGTACAACTACTATATAAGACGTAGAAATAAAAACTTAGAGGACAAGAATGAAGAACACTATCATTTTGTTAATACTTGATTTTCGAAGATACCTACTTTCGAAGAAAACGGAAATCTAACAAACATAAATGATAAAAAAATATTAGTAGTATATTAGTTTAGTTACATAACCCTCAGGTCATCTCGACAGAACGCCACTATATTCCTAGACTGGTTAGAGAAGCTATTGAGATTACCAAATATAGGACCTTCAACCGGGATGATGGGTTTCAATTGTCGAGAGCCTGGAATCCAGTGGTTCAGCTGTGTAAAAACCGAAGAAGTGCCGAAAAAAGTTCGCGAGCGGACACAGTGAGTTTCGTGTGTCGGGAACAGAATCGAGTTGCGAGTGACAGTGGTAGCGGTACTGAGTGCAAAAAACGAACAAGAAAGAGGGTAGACCGTTTTGTCTGTTCATAAACACCCACCCGCAATGACTTCAGTTTATCCGTGATCATGGTGCTTGCAACAGCGCCGAAATATCGGGAACTCATAACAAATAATAAACATGGTAAATATCCCGTTTGTGTCAATAATAAAATAATATTGATTTAAACAAAAAATTATAAACAAGTAAACGCTGATAATGATGATGAAGGAACAGAAAAGGTATAATTTCGTGAAGCCGTGACAAATTCGGAGGGTGTGAAAAATCGGAATCGCTTAATGTCGTTTTTTGTGTTTAGTGACGGACGGTCGGATTCAGATGGTCAATGGATGTACATGTCATTATGGCAAGTAAATAAATGGAATAAAGGGATTTTAAAATTACAACAAAATCTTTGAGAATTTTGGGACAGAAAGAAATAAATTTTGTTTCTAAGAAATTAATCACGTACAATTACTGTGGTATGTGTTTTTGATCAGAAAAACCTGCTAACATCGAAAAAATCTAATTATTACGGCGACTTATATAACAAAACCTTGAAGAAAGTGACATTTCTCGCTATTACAGCACAATATCAATATAAATACATCATCTATATAGAGTAAAATACATTTTCCAACAAATACGGGAAAGGCTCCATAGCAACAAATAAATTTTCGCTAAGAACAATGGTTTTGGGAAAGTGGCCAAGTGACCATGTCCAGTAAGTTCATGGCCTAAGGTGTGGCGACGGAACTGAGGTTCAACGTGCACTGCGAATCTGGTGGAAAGCCATTGTTTATTCCAAGTAAATGAAAAATGAACGAGATGTTCCGATTAAGCTTTCTACTACTATTGATACTATTGATTGAGTTTGGTGGCAGAAAATACATCTATTAAGCAGCTTTTAACTGTCTAACATCGGACAGTGATTTTGTCGATACCAAAAAGTGATACAACGACATTGCTATTAGAAGCAGGAAAATCGATAGTAATATTGTTCATCTTTGCCATTGGGAACTCTGCGCCCATGGCCCCAGGATCCATGGGGCCCCTAGTTCCTGCCAGCGTCGTCGCTAGAGGCTGTCAAAAGAAAATGCAAAAATTTTCGAGTTCATTTCGCTCACTCATAGGTACATCCGACGTTTTCTTAGTTCCCAAACTTTTCTGCATAAGTCGACAAAGTGACTACTGTTTCTGTATGAACGGTTAAAAGAAATTCTAACCTATCCGAGGTGGGGTGTTATAAATTTCGAGCTCACTTTTGCATCCTGCGTTCTTCATGCTTTTGCATCCTTAAGTACCCAGCAGTGCTATTCTGTATCTATCTCACCGTGAAAACATAAGTGAAGTGAGCTTGAAGTGACATTCAATTCCATCTGACGCTTGGGATTGACACTATGACAGCTCACTCCACGCTCACTTCACCCAAGTTTTCACGGTGAGATGGTTACAGAATAGCAATGCAGGTCCTCCAATATTTTAAAGACGGGCCCTGCAGACGTCGATAAAAGATAACATAAAATAAGATGTATATATTATTTGTTCCTAACTCTGACCGTTAGGTATTTTTTAGAGCAGAAACGATTAAGTAAAAACAAATAACATTTTTTTTTTCTCAAAAGACAATCACGTGTTCTAAGTAGCCAATCCTACTAATATTATAAATGTGAAAGTTTGTGACAATGGATGGATCTTTGTTACTCTATCACGATAAAACGGCAGAACGTATTTGAACGGACCTGGATAAAAATATCCTGTGTTACATAGGATGCTTTTTATCCCAATATTCCCACGGGTTCTAGACTTATGCGGGTGAAACCGCGGAGCACAGCTAGTATTGTATATATTTGGCATGGAAATGCTGCCAACATGGGCCATAATATGCAACAGCGATATGTTATCAATACCAATCGAAGCCACGTGTGAAGTGTTTGCGGGAAAGATCACGCCTGTGCATGCCCCTTGATCAAGACATAATTGATTTCCTCGTTAAACTTGTTTTCACATTCATAAACTAGGAAAAAAGTGAAATTATACGTACAGACAGACTTATTTCATATAATATGTACGTCGTACACACGTCAAGTGTTTGAAGAAGAAAGTTTTGCTGTCATTGATCAGCATACCCGATGATAAACTGTTCGTAGTGGTGCGAATATGCCGTTTGTGATTATTATCGATGCTTTGTGAAGGTATAGGAGATTAAATTGAATCTTATCGATTTGTTGTCAATAAATTTATTGCTATTAGTAATTATTGTTATTACGAAATCATTATGTTTAGTCATTATTTTTAAGGATTCAATTAAAATAAGACAGAGTTGATACTTCTTGAAGTTTCTGAGAAAAATATTTATTTGAGAAACCAAAGTGTTTTATTTATGCTTCAATAAGTTAGGTCATAGTCTACGCAAAATACATAGTAACCACGCTTTTTTATCATGGCTTTACTAAACGCGGAAATGAATTGGATTTAATGCAAAAAAAATTATCGTGATCAATTATTTATAGAAAAGGTTTTTGGCGCTATAGATGGAGTTAGTTTTTGTGAGTAAAAACCATAGTTATCTTATCGCATTGACTATAAAATATTAGTTTTAGCCTATAACGTATTATTATATGTATCTTAGTATGGTTTTGATTACAGTCTAAGTTATGAACATTGAACATCTTTGATTAACTGACTAGACAAGCAAAAAACTGAGCATTTTGTATTAGATCGGACTTTGGAAGTTCATTTTAAGGGAAAATAAATTAACCACAAAAACCATCACGGCTTGCTCCACATTAATTGCCAAATTCAGTTAGTCATAGAGTTTTTCAAGAAAAACAAAAGTTAAAACATATTGTCGATATCGATAAAAAATCCGCAATCGTTACCGAAGCACTTTCGTTCGCGGAAGCAACGCAGGCGCAGTCTTATTGAAAGTAAAAGCTGATTGGTGGGTACCGGATTTACCTACTTATACATAGTTTACATTCAATCAGCCGTTGATATATTGCTGGTTTTAATCCTTAAGTTATTTTGCTTAAGGGTCATGTCACTTTCTATTTTGAGTTTTGGCTTAGAGCAACATATTATTAATCTACATAATGACTTTATCGTTGTTTCATATCAAAGTGATCTTGAATATCCTGCATATTCTAAGATTTTAAGAAATAACAACTAGAAGGCCACTAGAAAGTAGTTAATTTAATTAACAACCCAATATAAATATTCCACACTTGTGGCTAAGTAATAACAGCCACACGGGTCGATCGATCAGGTTAAGCTACGCTTGCCGCAGATGACATCTTTACATACTAAGACCCCGTGCCTCGGAAAGCACGGTAAGCCGTTGGTCCCGGCTGTCATTTGTAGATCTTTGACAGTTGTTACGGGTCGTTAGAAGCCCGAAAATCTGACAATCAATCTTACCAAGGAGTATCGTGTTACCCCCTGGTTTGTGGAGGTCAGATAGACAGTCGCTTCATGTAAAATATTGGTATTCAGCTGCATCCGAGAAAAGGCTAGGCAGATGATGATAAATATTCTACATTTGTGACAAAAACGTTTATACGATACAAGAAGAGAAGTAAATGGTCATGTATCCGAAACGATGTCTCCCAATCCTTGGCATTTGAGTTTTACTACTAATTAACATTTACAATACAACATAAACAATGCTAAAGCTTTAACTGTTAATAACTTTGTTTGCACAGACGAAAGGTCACCTCCACTCGCTTTGTGATACTTGAATCATGGGATTATCTTCGGTTCAACTAAAATTATCAACATGACGATTGACCAATCACCATAATTATTGATACAACATTGACTGATTAAGTAATGTGTGTTAATTATATATCACCTTGTGATGGGTGTCAAAATTTAATAAGTTTTGATTTTGAAGTAAATGGAAATGATGCAATAAATTCTTGGTGGTTATTTGATGGTGGGTTCCCATTTCATACTAGAGAATGGGCAGCAGAGTTTTCTATGCATTTTTAACATCATATTGCGATCGCCAACCCGCCTGCCAAGCGTGGCGATTATGGCAACCCCCCCCCCCCCCCCCTCAAAAGTTACATGCACAAAGGAGCTTGGGGGAGGCCTATGTCCAGCAGTGGAAGTCTTTCGGCTGAAATGATGATGATGATGATTTACTGAAGGATTTGATTTGTCGAAATGTAAAAAGATGATGTCAGATCGGAAGAGGGTTAGCAATTTGAAGATGATTTAAAACTAGGAAAGAATATCTCAGTTGCACATTTAGAATGCTTGTTGCATGAACATCGATTTACAGTCAAAACCGTTTATAACGACTTCGAAGGGACCTTTGGACTACGGTTGTTATAGCCGATAGACGTTATAACCAAACACTATGTTAAATAAACAGAAATACTGGGACCTCTAAATATCGTCGTTACAACCCGTACGTCGTGTTAAGCGAAGTCGTTATAAACGGTTTTGACTGTATTTCTATACTTTGACGCAAAAATGAAGTTAATCCTATACCTATCTCATGTTAGTACATATGTATGTAAAGTAAACGATTCACCATGAATGGTAATATCAATAGCTATTCTCGATTCTTGTGTAAACTCCTTGTTTGTGGCTTGTCTTATTCACGTTCCATAGAAATGGCTGAATACAACGGAGTCCCTTTCATAGTGTCCGTTGCAAAAATATGCGTTGATTTAGATGCAATATCTTTGAACGAGGATGATGTTAAATTTTATGGGTCTAAGAACATTCTTAGGGAAGTTGAATACAATGGCTGGTACGCAATTATATCTAAATGTAGTACATAGATTTGGTTTTCGTATTTTTAGGGTTCCGTACATATTAACTTATGTGACCCAAACACGGACGTGTATGGGTGTCACTTTTAGGGGGCAAATTAGAAAAAAAAAGTTTTGCTATCTGTACCGTGTGACATATCAAAAGAATGGACTTATTGTATGGATTTCAGATATATATTTTTTATAATTTTACAACAAATACTTTTAGAGTTATTTAAGAAAATAGATGAATGATGACCATTCCCCTCAATATCTCCGAAACTACTGATCCAAATTTTTTGTAAAAAATACATTTATTTTCTTAAAGAAAACATATTAGAAGTATATGATCTTAATATAACATGGTAAATCTGTCAATATTGTACGCACAAACTTACATTTGCAGTTGGTACGCATGGAAGAACTTGTTTTCAACTACAATGTTAAATTTGTTCTTGGGATAAGTTCATTCCAACTACGGAACCCTTCATTGTGTGAAATCCGACACACACTTTGCCGGTATTTTTTTTTTGTTGTAAATAATGATAATTGCAATTGAAGTTTAATCAGCAGCTGGAAATGTATCAGCTGCAATAAGTTCTTAAAGGGCTGGTTCATCCTTACAAGGTCTGAACGTATAAAGCTGAATAAACTCAATTTTGGAGAGCGATGAACCACCTTGATCTGCAGATGATTTACGTAGGCACATTAGTGGGTGCTGTTACCCATCCCATTATAAACTATTAGTGACTAATGCAAAACTAACTATTGTACTGTAGGAGTCACCTCCGAACCTAGTGGGTGTCATCGGAAGTGATGCCAAATAACACTAATTTAACTCCTCCCAACAACAATCAACCTGAAGATACTGTTTTAAGATGTCATAAAAAAGGTGACGATGGAAACTCTATTAGAAATTCTAAAGATAAAAAACTGTTTACATAATAAAAGTGTGGCTGTTAACAATAGCTTTCGTCGACATACCAAGTCTAAGCGAGTTATAAAACAAATGGCCGCAGGGCCACCAAGTAATGAATATATTATCTTTGAGCAGATTTTATACCATGTCTACAAGCCATTTATGATATATTTAGTAGGAGAAAGTATGATACTAATGACAGTTGCTGGTAAGGTAATTTAGTTAGTGCAAATTATCAGAATGATCTATTACTAGGTACTAATATTAATGTTGCGACAACTTAATCAGATTCTTTATTACTTTTATTAGTGTGCTGTTTTTGTAAGATAAATTATAATTTTAAGCGGTTTCCAAAGATGTAGCTGGCTCGTCTTAAGCATCCGCTCTAAAGTTTCGATCAAATTATGAGTCTTAATTTAACATGTTCATAAATTAGGCAACCCAGGAGCAAATAGTTTCAGATCATCTACGTTAAGCCATACATTAGCTTCTTTATACCTAAAATTCACTTTTAGTAATGTGGGAAAGGCTTGCAAGTCAATAATACAAACCCATGTTATACTTTTTATTAGATCCCATTATTTTGCATGTTTACGCAGTTCCCAACGATCCATGTATTCCCATCTCACACAATGCAAATTCGATATTAGCATTCCGAACCATTCTATCGAATGCCCTCCACAAATCCACTCTTACGCATCATAAAGATGTTGGTTGTAGGCCAACATTGTCTATGGAACAACAATAGGGCTTGTGATGTGATCCATGGAAGTGTATTCGTTCTGTGCCAAGGACCGAGGTGATCGGATGCGCACCGCTCTGTCGCCTTGCCTTCGAAATCGGGTCAATTGAAGCGATCGAGATGTGCACGAATATATTTAGATGAACATTCACATTTGTATTAAAGTTGAAAGGGAATGTGTGTTTCGTAATACATGTGTACGTACGGTAATTTACATTGACGTAAGCATGCCACATTGTTTCCTGTAAGGTAGGTAAAGCTTAATTTCAGGTGTCCATAACATCATTTTAATATATCAGTAGTGGAATTGACTTTACTAATTTAAGCAAAACATGACATAATAATTATACTTAAGGGGAAAAAATATCGGAATAAATTGGTTGTAACTACAGTAAAGCTAACATACGTGTATCTATCTACTCAAACTCTTACGATAAAGTAAACACACAATCATGTCAGTGAAATAGCATTAGATATGAAAACGAATGTATCATGTTAGTTTAACAAGAAAGCATACAAATTTATGAAATAAAACGAACCATTGTAGCAATTTGTTACTATTTATTTACTTCCAGTGAAAATGTGTAAAAAAGTCTATTTAAATTAGACTCTATCACCAACAAGAAAAGACTGAGACTTGAATGTTGTTTTTCAATAATAGGATTGTTAACAATAAACGCTTCCGTTGTGAAGCTTTCCGTATCCCGAGTATCGACAATCGATTACATATCATGCGTAAAATCAATTGATTACAGCACGAATAATCACTTTCTTTTTATCAGTTTCATTATCTGTGGCATTAACAACGGTCTATTTATTTTCTGTTATAGTCTTATTTAGAGCAATGTCAATAATTCTACTTTCTTTTTCTTTCATTTTATTGGTTTAAGAATCGTTTAATTTTGGCCCTTCGTGAATTTTCATTTGTTTTTCTTTTATAGAGCTGAAATTTTTAGGTCACTCTTGAATTTATGGTTCAATCGTTTTAACCCCATCATTTCAGTGTCTTTTTCATTCATATCTAGAAAGCTAGTTATATGTTTAGCTTCGGTATTGTATAGTTTATTATTTCATAAATGAAATTATGTCAGAACTTCACGCTATAATCTAAAATTAACATCATTAAACATTCCTTAATATTATTTAACGTAATCATTATTGCTGCTATGTTTCTCGTCGTTTTGTAAGACCTAACTGATCTAGTACAAAACTAAGTGTTCCAACCGTGCCACGCTATAGGCTATTACTAAATTACCTTGGGCTGCAGTATCTAAGCCTTCCTGTTTAAGGTTCGACAGAGAAATACTTTTACTTCAAAGAGTACGAATCAAGGTTTATTTTAATGGAATGCGTAGGTTCTGAAATAGATGATACTTTAAATAATCATCTTAAAGGAAATTTTGGAGGTACTGATATAAATTTTGGTGAATTGCCGGAACTGTTATTATGTTTAAATTCCATATTGTCAAAAAGCTTAGATGAAAGATGGTAATACATTATTAGAAGAAAAGGAAGGATTTGTCATCTGACCTTGATAATTTTGTTGTTAGAAAGTTTTAGTATCTACTAATTGTTTATATCTCGCTATGTTATCGTCAAGCAAGTTTGCCAAGTTAAGAGGATTTCACATTTTCATAATTTATGCAAAAATGTGACACGGCGCCTATATTTAATATTTAAACCGGTTCCGCCAAAGCGAAAAGAAAAGTTTTTTTTTAGTTGACGTATAAAATATGTATTTGGTTAGTTTAGGGTTTTACTGGGTTTATTACTAAACATTTTTTTTATATATCTGATGGTACCCTTTTGAGTTGACCGATAGTAGGAATTTCGATGTGAAATAAGTACTACCTAAGTATTAAGATATTAATTCACTTTCGGTACTAAGTCTTATTTATCAATTTCGTCTAGTCTGACATTATCCAAGATTATTCTATGAGTAATGCATTTAATTTATTGTTCTTACCAAACAGACGGCGATCTAGCATTTCGTACAATTTAGTACTAAAGTTCAGGACAGGCATAAATTATGGAAACTGCACCCAGTTATTTATGATTTACTGGAACTGGTATCAATTTTGGGTGATCGATAGTTGATGGTTGTGAAATAAAAAGTATATATCAATATTGGTTAGAAGATAAACATAGATGATACAAAAAATTATGATGATTGTTACGAGGCCAACCTGCAAGCTCAGCACATCGTACCGGCAAAGTGACCGATCGTATTACGATACCGCGCTTCCCACGTATCCGACTATTGTCATCGCCTTTCTTTACCTAACTTCGGTGGGAACGGACACTGATACATTAAACCTAATTAATAAGAAATCTATTTTTATAATTCTATGTGAAACTTGTGAACTTTCAATTATATTTCGTAACCTAAAAAGGACTTACTTATTGGAGTTTCCCGACACACGCCCCCACACATATCTGGCGCAGTCGGTGCTCGTTACAGACTTAAGGTGTGGTGATGTGAAATACCTAAAAATCAGGAAAACGCCGCATCAACCGTCTGGACGAAGAACCTATTGGAGGCCTGTCGAGGAAGCTGTTGCTACGGAGATTGGGAAATCCAAAAATCGATGAAACAACGCTCACAAGCAATGCTACTCATGTAAGTACATAAGTCCTATTATTGGTTGTTATATTTTAACGCAGGGTACTGTAATTATCCAACATTTTTCACCCACGTAGTAATAGGGACCTTAGGCTTAGTACGCGGAACCAACTCCGCATTGCGAGAAGTGACTCCTTTCGTAATTTAGAAGATATTTCAGAAACCATGACGGATTCGAGTAGTAGTTCTACATTCGATATGAATCAGATAGATCTAACAGATAAGATTTATAAATCACTTAGACTAGTTCCGGAATTTGACGGAAATCCTAATGTTTTAACTAGATTTTTGAACTTGTGTGATCAGTTAGTGCTCACTTATATAAGTCCAGAATTAGGACGTCAGCTTTCGAACCTATCTTTGATTAACGGAATTTTAAACAAGATTACTGGTAAAGCTGCACGTACTTTGGCAACTAACGGAATTCCAAGTGATTGGAATGGTATAAGATCAACTTTAATAAATACATTTTCAGATCACAGAGATGAATCGTCGTTGTATACTGATCTTTCTGTTTTAGTTCAGGGAACCGATACGATACAAGTATTTTACGAAAAAGTTCAACACTTATTATGCACAATTATGACGTACATCGAATTACACGAATCTATAAAAACTACCATAGAATCTAAACGAACTCTTTATAAAAAACTAGCTTTACAGAGCTTTTTGAAAGGTTTAGAGGATCCACTCGGTTCTAGGATAAGATGTATGAGACCTTCAACTCTTGAAATTGCTCTTGAATATGCTCAAGACGAATTAAATATATTATATTTACAGAAAAGAAATAAAACTATACTATCAAAAGAAAAACTCCAAAATTTTGAGCAGGTTAATCCTTTTACTTCTTGGACACACCCTAATTTTCGTTCCATTAGGCCAGAAAATCAAAATTCAACATTTCAAGGATACCCGAGATCTCAAATCCAACCTTTAGTATTTCAATGTCCACCACAATATCATGCACGACCAGATCAGTTCAGACAACCCTATCCGAGATCTACAAAGACTCAACAAATATTCAGAGCAGCCCCTACCAACATGTCAACTGGATTTCGAATCCCACTACCCCAAACATCTCAGAATACGAGTAATTATGCAAAACCTATGAGTGGCATTAGTTACCCCGTCGCGCGTACTCTGCCACCCACGAACTACAATAGCAGACGCAATTTGCCGCCGATTAATATTCCACAGGTCAAAGAAGCGAACTTCAACGAATCTTTTAACGATAATTATTGCTACTATGATTGTAATATCCAGAACACTGATGTTACTGATACAAATTCAAACCCTGACATTTTTTTGACCGACCTTGAAGTTGACAATCAAACATTTGATGTCCAAAACCAACAGAATACAAATTTTTACCCAACCTTAGAGAAAAATGCCCCCGAATAGAACTAAATTTGCATAGCAAACGCCATTTACCTTATATTCAAATCAATGATCCACCAATAAAACTTTTAATCGACACTGGAGCAAATGAGTCTTTTATAAGCCCGGAAGCTTACGAAAAATTTTACCCGCATATTCAACTTAACTATGAACCTTTTTTAGTGACAAATACCCACGTGACTACCCAAAACTATTACTCGTTAACTGTGCCCTGTTTCGATGAATTTAATGATAAAATCCCGATAAAATTATTCCTATATAGATTTCATAATTTCTTTGATGGGTTGATAGGTTGCGAACAATTAAAAAAATGGAACGCAAAAATTGACCTTGCTACGCACACGTTAGAGACCAAATTCACTAAAATTCCTATAGTTTTATATAATCCTGAATGCTTAAACTCTTGTCAAATTACTATACCTGCACAAACTACTCAGTTAATCAATGTGCCTATTACTATTGCGCAGGGAGACATTTACATTGAAGAACAATCAATTTCTGATTGCTACATCAGCGAATGCTTATCTTCCGCAGAAAATAATCATACTAATGTACAAATTTCAAATCCGACGGATAGAGACATCGTAATTTCTCTAACAAAACCTATCATCGCACATATTTTTAACGAACAAACAATGCCAGTAACTCGAATATTAGACTCGACCGTGAATATTGATATGCGAACTCAGCAAGTCTTATCGCACTTGCGCATAGAACATTTGAACGCAGAAGAGACAGCCAATTTAATTAATCTTTGCAAAGAATATGCCGACGTATTTTATCTCGAAAATGAACCATTAACCTTTACTAACGAAATCAAACATCATATCAGAACCGTAGACGATAGGCCGGTATACAGTAAAAGCTACAGATACCCTTATGTGCATAAGAAAGAAGTACAAAACCAAATAGAATCGATGCTACACCAAGGTATTATTCAACCATCTTCTTCACCTTGGAACGCCCCAATATGGATAGTACCAAAAAAAAGTGACGCGTCTGGCAAGGTTAAGTGGCGCTTAGTCATTGACTTTCGCCAACTCAATGCAAAAACGATTAATGATAAATATCCGATCCCGAACATTAATGATATTTTAGACAAGTTAGGCAGATGTTTATACTTTTCAACATTAGATTTAAAATCTGGATTTTTACAAATTCAGTTAAATCCGTCTGATATTCCGAAAACGGCATTTAGTGTAGAACAAGGCCATTTTGAATACGTTAGAATGCCCATGGGATTAAAAAACTCTCCGGCTACTTTTCAACGAGTGATGGACAATGTCCTTCGTGGATTACCAAATTGTACCACATACATGGATGATATTTTGGTATTTTCAACGTCCTTGCAAGAACATATAGTTAATTTACGTGCCATTTTTGACCGTCTTAGAAATTCAAATTTAAAAATTCAGATGGATAAGTCGGAATTTCTCAAACATGAAACGCCCTATCTTGGTCATATAATTACTACAGATGGTGTGAAACCAAACCCGGATAAAATATCAGCTGTTGTAAATTATCCGATTCCGAAAACCCCTAAGCAGATCAAAGCATTCTTAGGTTTACTTGGTTATTACAGACGTTTTATACCGAATTTCGCACGTGTCACTAAACCCTTTACGTCATGTCTTAAAAAAGGCGCTAAAATAAATTTGACTCCAGAGTACCTGTCCTGCTTTGAACACTGTAAAACTCTTCTTACAAATGACCCTATTCTAACATATCCAGATTTTAGCAAAGAATTTATGCTAACCACAGACGCCTCAAACGTGGCCTTGGGAGCAATACTTTCTCAGGGACCTATCGGGTCTGACAAACCAATAGCCTACGCGTCTAGAACTTTAAACGATAGTGAAATTAATTATTCTACGATCGAGAAAGAGCTACTCGCAATAGTCTGGGCTACAAAATATTTCAGACCTTACCTTTTCGGCAGAGAATTTAAAATAATAACTGATCATAAACCCTTAATCTGGCTTATGAATCTTAAAGAACCAGGTTCACGCCTCACGAGATGGAGACTGAGATTAGCAGAATATGATTATACTATTGTTCATAAAAAAGGAAAAATCAATACTAATGCGGATGCTCTGTCTCGTATTCAAATTAACCAAAATGAAACTATATCCTTGTTCGTTAATCACTCTGATACATCTTCTACATTAACTGCTGAAGGTAATAGTCCAATACATTCGTCATCAACTCTCACGGCTTACTCAGTTATTGATGGAGGATCGAATGACCCACAGAATCAAGAAGGTACAGCCTCCCCACATATTTCAACCATACACACGAGCTTAGAAAACCCTGTTCTGGAAATTCCAATATCGGACGAACCTTTAAATAAATATAAGAGGCAGTTAGTCATTAATATAATAAATGGTAACCCAAAAAGTAGACCAACGACAACTCAACCTTTTCAGTCCTTTCAAAAAACTACTGTAGACATTAACGAACATAGCATTGAAGGAAGTCTTATTAACATTATAAAGTCTCACGTCGATCCAAAACTCCGGACAGCGATCCTTGTAAATCCTATCGAAAAAATGTTGAGTATTATACCGATTTTACAGCAAACTTTCGAAAATTCATCCATAAACTTAGTTTTAGTCAAATATGAAGTACTTAACGTTAATGATCAGTTAAATCAATCAGAAATAATACAAAAATACCATGAAGGCAAGACTAATCATCGCGGAATCAACGAAACCTATCTTTCGTTGTCACAACGTTATTTTTGGCCGAAAATTAAAATAGATATTACTAAATTTATAAACGAATGCAATATATGTAGATGTGCGAAATATGATCGAAATCCAATACGCCCGCAGTTCAGAGTTGTACCTCCACCAACTCAACCGTTCGAATTAGCACACGCAGACGTTCTGACTGTTGACCATGATAAATACTTAACCATCATAGACTCATTCTCTAAATACGCTCAGGCGTATCTTTTACCCGATTGTACTGCACCCAATATATTAAAAGCCCTTTTAACTTATAGTACTCATTACGGCTTTCCTTTAAATCTAACTACGGATCAAGGTACTGAATTTAGAAATCAAGTAGTGTCAGAATTTCTCCGTTTGCACAAAATAGAACACCATATGACTAGTGCCTATGCACCAAATGAAAACGGCATCATAGAACGTTTCCACAGCACGCTTTTAGAACACTTACGATTATTTAAAATTCTACATAAAAACGAACCCATTCGAAATCTTATACCGTACGCGTTAATCGCCTATAATAGCTCTATCCACAGTTTAACTAAGTGTAGACCATTTGATATAATTTCTGGACATTTCGATCCTCGGAATCCTATTGATTTAAACATGACAGAACGATATCTTCAAACTTATATTCAAGAACATCGTAGTCGAATGGAAACGGTATATAAAATTATTCATGATTCTGTATTATCCGATCGTATAGGTATAATGACTCGGCGTAATGCAGATAGGGAACCCGTTTTAGATTGTGAACAAAATCAAGTCATACATATACGAAATCCAATGGCAAGTAGACAAAAATTGGCACCTCGGTTTATTCAGGACAAAGTAGTTAAGAACTTACCTGTACATATATACACCGCAAAAAGTCGTGGTCCGGTGGCAAAATCACGATTAAAAAGACCACCGAAGAAATGACATTCTTCATATCATTGTTACAGGTACTTCTTATCGCTGCCGGTTTTCCTAGCTGGTGCTCAAGACATACGTTTTGACAGCCTAGACAATGGACCCGGCATACTACCATTTAATCTCGGTGCTACCAAAATTATATCTCACTTCCACACATTTTTACAAGACATTGACCTTAAAGAAATTGAGTCACATGTAAACACTATCAAATCCCAACTCGCTGTCGCTACACATAAATTATCACATAGGGACAACTCTCTCTTCAACCTTCAGATTAAACATTTATACGTAAAGTTAGATAGAGTTTCAGTGCAGTTAGATACATTTAGGCCAACCAGAGTTAAGCGAGGCCTGATCAATCCAATAGGCACAATCATCAAAAGTATTTCTGGAAATTTAGACAACGATGATGCTCTGAAATTTGAAAATGCATTACGTATCTTAAATAAAAATGATCAAACTTTGTCACAATCATTTAATAAACATATTACTTTATACAAAGGTATGACGATTCAGCAAAACCAGATAATCCGCAATCTTTCGATTAATCAGGGAAAATTGGAAAAAGCTCTTTCTTATGTCATGAATATGACTAATAATGATAATGAGCAAATAATTCATTACGCTCATCTTGTGCAACTTTTCGCGATTCTGACCGAAAATGTACAAGAACTACTGAGTGAAATTAATAGAATAGAAAATATATTAGCCTTTAGTCGAGATAAATCAGTTCATCATTCTATACTTTCTGTAAAAGATCTTAAAAATATGATACGCCAACTAAAAAATATCTATAGTTCCGACGAGATAATTGATCTAAATATCAGAAATTATTACGAGATTCTTAACTTAGCTTCATTTTTTACCGAGTCCACAGTTGTAGTAGTCATAAAGTTTCCTATTACATTTACTACTGAGTATCAGTTATATGAATTGTGCCCCGTTCCAAATAAGAATAGCGTAATTATAGTACCACCTGCACCTTATATAGCATCCAATTCTCAGGAATTTGTGTATATAGAGGCTGAATGCCCGAAGGTCAGCACCTGGCACCTATGCGAGCAGAGGATCGTCCACCAAATTATGTCAAAATAGACTGTATTCAAAAACTCATACAATCTCAGGAGCTAGATGTAACGTGTATAACCACGCCTATCTCTCTGACTAAGGAAGCTATGATCGAGCTAGACAGCTACCATTACATCATTGCTTTTCCCTACAGTACAAAAGTCAAACTATCCTGTGGCAAAGAACGATATCAGATGTTACAAGGAAGCTTTTTGGTCACCGTTCCTCAAGGTTGCAAGATAAAAACCCCAGAGATCAGTATAATCAATTTGGATAACAAATTAGTCGGGCAACCATTAGAAATCATGGCTCTACCGCACTACGAGATATTAACGAAGACACGCAGTTTTCATTTGCAGACTACAGATTTAAGCAGTCTTCGGGAAATTCAGGACCAAATTACCATGCAAGATGAAATACAAGTTAAATCATTAGACACGATTGGAATGTACCATACCACAATTCCATTTTATACACTCCTACTATTCGGTGCAGCCGCACTCAGCATCTTATATATTATACGTCATCGCCGTCGAGCTACGAAAGTAAATATTACGACTCAAACAGCTAATACGAGTACCGAGTTGACAGAAGATGATAAAAGAGCCGCAACTTTTGGAGTCAAGGTCACCAAATAGTTGCTTATCTGGCAAGGGAGGTGTTACGAGGCCAACCTGCAAGCTCAGCACATCGTACCGGCAAAGTGACCGATCGTATTACGATACCGCGCTTCCCACGTATCCGACTATTGTCATCGCCTTTCTTTACCTAACTTCGGTGGGAACGGACACTGATACATTAAACCTAATTAATAAGAAATCTATTTTTATAATTCTATGTGAAACTTGTGAACTTTCAATTATATTTCGTAACCTAAAAAGGACTTACTTATTGGAGTTTCCCGACACACGCCCCCACACATATCTTGATTTTAAATATTTATATATTAAAGGTGTAAAGGGGTAAAACACTAACAATCTTGCAGGACTGTATTACCAAAATCATAAACAACAACTTTCGTTCTAAGACTTACAAAATGTAATACATTTACCAAAAAGAAACGTTCAAGATTTCGTTGTTCTATCTAACACATTTCAAATCTGTATTTTGTTTTACCTACCTACGCCTCCCGTGCACTGTCACTCGTAAGACACGGCAGTTTGTTTTGCTACGAGTAGAGTTCGTAACATTTAGAGCGCTGAATTTAAATATTTTTATTTTTGTATGAAAATCTATTAGATTAAAATCTGATTAATTATTAAAAGTGATAGAACAAAAGTTGTTGTTGTTGTATGCTGCACCGGTCGACGTCATCACGTCAACGCCGACTGTCGCTGAAAACCAACGCTGGGGCTCTGTCTCGCATAAGGTTGCAGTATCATGCTGTGTGATCGCCGTTTGGCGTGGATGTGATGCATATTATTTATATTTCCCTATAACTTATTCTTTTTGTGTTTTATGTTCTTTCTTTGCGTCATGTTTGCGCAAATAACGTTTTTTCTTTCTATCTTTCTAAGTACGTATCTTAATCATTTAAAACAAAGTTTTATTGCCGTTTTGCTGAGATTTGGTTCTCCTGAAGTTGATCTCTATAAATGTATTCGTTTCTTAGTAAGGTTCCTTTATCTGTTCTGATACCTACTGCTTGACCATCGAAAGGGAGAATATATGTAATCTCATGTGGTCATATCGATATCGGTATAATTATACCTATGGAGAATCTTAGGGAAGTTAATATCCTCATAAAACCTAAAATAAAAGCATTAGAATCCTAGAAGTTAAAGCTAGAGAGGATTTCTCTGGATATTGACCCCTAGAGTTTCTCATAAGAGAAGACGAATTGACTATTCTAATCTGAGAACCAAACAAGAATGTTAGGTGCTTGTCTCTGTGTCTGTACTACCATGTTTGTTACACATTGCCAAGTTCTAAGCCAGATACGATGGATTCACGCCAATTATTCATGGGTAACGGATAAAATGTCACCATTAATCAGTATGTGACTATGCTCCGGCCATTACACTCGTCCAGAATATTTTTTACTTGCGGATTATCTTGAGACATCTTCATTTTGTATGATGTCACTGGTGTCAGTAATATATCATAGACATAATTGATTGAGTGATACAAGGTAAGATGTTTTGACATGTTCTACCGTGATTGCCGATGACGGAACACATTGTGCCGAAATTAGATGCAAATTGAATTTAAGAATTTGTATAATCTTACTAGCGAATATTTTTGTTGCTAGTATTGTCAACTTGTGAACTTTGTCGAGTGCCTTCCTATCAATAGTATCATCTTTTAATTTAGTTTCATGAACATTGGTGATTTCAATCTTTGCTTCTACAAGGACACCTATAGTATTTATTGGCGTTTATTTTGACGCTAAATTTAAATAATAACATAATACGTTTCATGATTATGTTTAAGCAATCTGTCTGAGAATGTCATAAATGGTGATTAAAGACAAGAGAAAACAAAATGTAACGATCGGAATAATGTGTAATGTACGGAATGTTGTAATTTTAAACATTATTTTATATCAAAATTTAGAATTAAGTATTGTGTGTATTTGTTTTATTTATATCTCATTGTATGCTGCACCGGTCGACGTCATCACATCAACGCCGGCTGTCGCTAAAAACCAGCGCTGGGGCTCTGTTTCGCATAGGATCGCAGCATTATGCTGAGCGATGGCCGTTTTGCGTGGATGTGACGAATATTTTACCCCAACTTGTTCTTTTTGTGTTTGTGTTATTTCTTTGCGTCATGTTTTTAGTTAGTTTAGTTATTTCTTTATGTAAAGCAAAATTGAAAGTAGCTTCCTCTTTCACGCTATATTTATCACTAAACCAATGATCAAACATAGCGATTATGGCAAACTCTCATGAGACTCTAGCAATAATTGGGAAGCTCATTTTCAGGGAGAGCTGATCAAATATTTATCAATCTAATACTATTATATAACATAACATCACGCCTGTAATTGCCAAAGGTGTTGGAAGAGGTGTACCTAATACTAAATTCCTTACAAACATAACTTTCCTTGTCCCAACAGTAGTACTATTTCACTATATCAACAACGTTGTGTTCGGAACCAAGCGTTGATTTTACCGGTCGACCTTCGTCACACCTACTGAAACACTGGCACCAGGATGTCGGCTGCACGACATTTTGGACTCAGATTTGCATTCATTTACTGTGTACCGAGAAGCCACTTTTTGTCACATTATAAGTTTTGACATTGCTGGTAGGTATTCAAGAAGTACATAATGTCTGTAACACTTTGTTAGGAAACACTATGAATATTCTTTAGAATTCCCTTGAAATATTTTGCTTTTATTATAATTATAGACATCGGTTTGCATTCTTTCAGATTGCAATGAAAGTCATAGATTTTAAACATTATTGATGTTTGAAAGAACCTCTTCGCAAACCTGATGCAGCGGCCCGAATTCACGACGTAAGCTAAGTACGTACGTGACCGCTAGGATTCCCTCAGATATTGATATAACTTGATAACGTTCTTACCTGTAAAGAAAGAAAAAAGATTATAAACATGGACAGTAAGCAACAATTGGAATATCTAACTAAAATCAAAAGGACAATAATACAAACATCAATTAGCAATTTCCATAGACGTCGTAAGTCATATTGATAAATGCATAATAGAATAGCAATATTTAACAAACTCCTTAACATAAATGCCTCGGACAGATTTGTATGCACAAATATCTGCGTGACCTCGAATACTACTTACCGACACACACATAAGTTACCTAAGTCAACAACATTTACCATTTGGCCTGCAATATGTTCTTAATTTAGACTTTAACATCCTGCAATCGGCGAATTAGAGGCATTAGAGGCAACGAACTCAAAATGTTTATGGCAAAAGGTCAAGCAAGCAATTTAGAGGGTCCGACACGATATCGTTTCGACACCGATGGCGCATCTCATGATGATTTAAATGAAATTGAATGTTGTGAAGTGAATGTAATTTAAGTGGTTAAAAATAAATAAGACTAGAAGCATTATGATAAAAGATGTTGGGAATATAAGTAAGAAAACCAAAACTAACCTTGTTCTTTGGTATTTAAGTAGCTTAAAACAAAAGCTATAAAGAACATTTTATTACCAACATAATATAAACGAAGAAGATTACGATGAGAGATAAAGAAGATTTAGATGCAGTGCTTTTACGTTACTGTTGGTGGAAACATATTATTTAGCACTTGAATATATCGCAATTTAGTCAAATACCTATTGCCATATAGTCAAGTAAAATTTGTAATATAATAATGTGCAGTAGATGCGTTAGAAATAAATAAAATAAAAGTTACGAAAGATGCTTGTGGTTATGAAACATTCTTAAAAGTAAGTCATTCAATTCAAAACATATTGGTTGCACATTTGGCAGATATTAAATTGAAATAACTGAAACAACAACACAATGCAATTTAAAAGTAAATGGGAGGGCTTCAGACACTTAGATCGACCTATCACGATTACCTAAATAGAACGTCAGACATCGTCTTATAAAATAAATATACGAAGACGAAAAGAATATTAAAATTAATTTAATCAGGGGATTTGTAGTGGTTTTGATATGTCAGTGTAGGAGAATGTGTATTTTAAATAAAGTACTTAAAGATCATTAACTTTAAAATGAAATTATCAGAAATATGAGTACCTATACTCCATGTATTATAACATTAGACAAATAACTGTTCTCACCCTTTCGTTATTTCGATGTAAACGTGTAATAAACTCCGTTATTTCACGATGAATACAAAGCACTGTAATCTATTTACCATTTACATTAAAAAAATTACTCTAAAGTCCAGCGATACAATAACTGTCGTTATTTAGCCGTTATTTGTCTAATGCTAGCAATGTTAGTAAATGGAGTATAGGTATTTATATTGCTAATTATTCCCTTTCAAAGTAACTTTGTGGAACAAAAACTAAATTTTAACGCACAATAATTGATTTTTTAATGTATTCTATCAAAAATTAAATTATTTTGGTAGATGAGGATGCTTAGATTTGATAATAACGAATTCTAATAATTTTGTATCATTATTGATGTATTTAATATCGATAAATTCAGTCATCTAACACAAGAAATAAAATTTAGTTTCGTTCATCAATTAACTAAACTAATTTATAAATGCAATAAAAATTGAATTGAATTAGTCAGCTACGAAGTCGTTAATATTTAATTTTAATTAAGTGTTTTAATTTGGGTCACGAGTACACTACTCGTATTAAGATGTGGTTCCGTCGTCAAACGGAAATTAACTGTTTTGTTATTGCCTCATAATTATAAACTTCATTGTTGTTTTTTATCGTGGTGTCATAGTTTCATATAAATGAAACTAATAATTTTTCATTTGATTTTTCAATCATAAGATTGAAAAATCTTCTAGAAATAATTTACTTCTTTCGTTTCCCACCAGAACTGAGTTTTGACACAGTTTAATTGGAGAGGGGTCAAAAGCACAGAAGATTTCCCATCGTCCCTAACCCAACCTTTCCTCTTTAGTCTTCATTAGAATTATTATTAAAAATCTAATTCTAATGCAAATTGTTAATGCATTCTTTAAAAATCGCTACTCGCCCCGCCACTCTAATGCATCAGCACCCAAGGTCGTTCAAGGCCAGCATTTATTAAGAAAAGTTTATTTCTCGCCGCAGGCTGTATATGGCGTGATAATCTTGCATTTTGATATCTACAACAGTCGTTTTATGATCAAAATAAATTACCTACCCATTATGGTAACACATTACTAATTGTTGGGAGTTTCGAAACATGTTTTTGAAGTTAAGTCTGACTGTCAATCAAAGTTGTACCGGTAAAGATGAAAAAGATTTGATTTTTTAGTTCAGGTTTTATTTTCGTTGTTTGGCCTGGTTTTTATGTTTGGTTCAACAGAGCTTCTTCAGCCTTGAGCAAACATAATGTTTTGTAACCCAGGTTCTGAAATATTTTTTGCTAGAATTTTACTTGATATTTATTTACCTAAAATTATAGATATTTAAGGTATATCTATTCAAATACGAAATATTTTAGGAGATACACCTATAGGTGGTAAAGAAGCCATGGAAACGATGTTTTTTTTTAAATCTGAGTATATTATTTAGTTAATTAAATAATTTAAAATTACTTGATATTATGGTTAATTATGGCAATATTCACCGCGCTCGCTCGTGCTGCCACCGTCGCTGCGTCCGGACGGATAATTCATAGAATAAGTAAGTAAAAGGTTTTTTTTGTAAAATGTCTCAAGCAATTTTAAAATTATAATAATTATGTAAAAATATAAAACATTTAGACAAAAAAAAAAAAAATTCGCTGTTATGACTTTTTTACCACCTATTGTTTCTCTTAAAATATTTCGTGTATGAATAGATACACCTTATATAATATCGTCTTACTTTATCTTAATTTACTATAATACTCCATTTATATATATATATATATAACATTAAACAAATAACTGTTCTCACCCTTTCGTTATTTCGATGTAAACGTTTAATAAACTCCGTTATTTCACGATAAACACAAAGCACTGTAATCTATTTACTATTTACATTAAAAAAATTACTCTTAAAGTGCAGTAATTTCAACAATATTACACAATAACTGTCGTTATTTAGCCGTTATTTGTCTAATACTATAGTAAATGGAGTATAGGGATGGGCTCAGCTCCCCTTTTTCTTCTAAATTTACATATCTACAGAGTTCGCTTTTTTTCTTAACCAAACCATCTTCCTATTTTTCAAACAGTCTTTTCATTTGATCTGCCTTTTTAGTAAAGGAACACAGAACTAATAATAAACGTCAGTACTAAATCAAGTAGAGTCCAATACTTGCATTCAAAAGCATTAAAATCAGGTATTCATACTTCGCCTTTAGCTTTAGACAAATAGCAAGAGACTGCCACTTACGACATAGCATAAATGTCATTTGTATAATTTTCTGCCATAAACTGCAAACAAATGTTGAAATAGGATTTTAATTAACTAAAAGTATGTAAGGTATTTACAATTTTCATGAATTACGGCTTATGACGTCATGTTGCAGAATTTTAGATTCTAGATGATACCTTTTTATTTATAGTTCTCAATTTTGACAAAGGTATTATCAAAGCTGTATGAAGTGCATCTTAGATTTCAAGAAATTATTGTAAATGTGGATAAATTAAAATCTTAAGATTATAAATTAATCTGAGAGGTTGAGTGGATCTATTATTTGAAGATTTTTTCAATGTTTGTTGTAGGTTCTCATAATAGTTATTTCTCATACCTAAAACTGACATGATCAAAGTTGATCTAGGTTACAAAGAAATCGTTAATTATCTATAACAACACAAGCTGTGGCCTAAAAATCAAACTATGATTGATTGCAAACCCGAAACAATCAACTTCAAAGAACAAGGTCGAAATATAATCGAGTTCGGTAATCGATATTGTTTCGATGCATCGATTGTCAGAAACAATTGTCTGCTGATGATCTTAATTGATGTAGGTCAGGCAGGAATGTTTTGGATGCTACTATTATTAATAGTGTTTGTAGTAATAATGGTTTTAATGAGTCTGTGGTGGTATCTACAACGCCAAATACGAACTATACATCAAAGACCTGACGTCATACAAATCCTGTATCGCGCAACCAGAGTTTACCACGCGACTAGCATATATTACAACATCCCGACATCAACCGTCGGGCAGTTGACCACCAGACACGACACCTGTCTGGTCGGAGGTTCCTCCCTTTTCTATGGAGGATGAGTGAACTTTACACCCTGTTCCTCATACCTCTATAAGTCTATGAATATTTAAATAACAACGGTAACGAAAGAATAAAATGTCTTATCCAACATTTGATTACATTCGTTGAAATTAAAATCATGTATACTTAATATGAATATGCATTTAAAACAATGAATATTTTTCACTATTCTTCTTCCTTTTACGGAAATAATCAAACAATCTTAATAAACTGTCATAACACGTAGACAATCTGCCATCAATTTTAAACTACCAATTATAATCAACACAAATCAATATTTATAAAGATTTTGTCACTATTACACAAGAGGCCGCGCGTTTCGCGTCGCGTGCGCATTTATCGCTTACACCGAGATGCGCCCGAGATCCTCAGATTACATTGTCACTGCGTAGGGCCCACTTTCACTTCGTCATTTTCACACCGTCTTTAAACGTGTACAGACGTGTTTGATACCATCTTTATTGCCTGTGTAACACGGAATTGCCTAGTTCTATGGGTTTTTTATTTTCAGAATTAGAGCAAAGGTTAGTTTTGTAATAGTTGTTAGTAAAAGTTATTTGAGGCGATAAAAGGGAAACCAATGTGTCATTATTTGAAGAGAAAAATTGATGAATATTTCTTTTAGGTGCCTTAATTCGTATGAATATACTAAACTCTTAACAATTTAATTACTTTAGTAAAATATACTGACAATCTCTTTGTCCAACAAATGTATCTATTAGGAACTCATGTCCCTTAAAAATAAACCAGATTTGCAAATCAAACTACTCATAACACCAAAACAGCTAAATTAAAATCTAAAACATCACTAAATAAAAACAATATAAATGTTACAGTTGTAGCTCATGTCAAATTCATGATGGCGGACGCAAAGCGCGAAATTCACATCAAATAGCAACGTCTAACAAAACATGTGACATTCATCTCTAAACAAGCGACTAGCAACAAGAAATACGAGTTCATGTTGAGGCAAATACACAATGTATTGCTGTTCCTATGTTGGATATCGCGATAATAGTTTTCCATAATACATATTTTGGTTTGAGAAATACAGGAGGATCTATGTTGTGCTTGAATATCAATATTGTTAAATGGATTCTTTTGTATTCTTAGTTTGTTGGTCTGATCTGGTTTCGGGGTTTGTGCTTAACTATTTTAATATCTCAATTTTCTTGCTATCACTATTTTTGACACCATTTTATATTCAAAGTAAAAGCTGTAGGAAAACTTAAAAGTTGTTCTGCACCTAACAGTTTCAATTTCTAGTCAACAACTTGTGAATCACCCTTTATCCAGGAACAGAAACACGGAACGGGCCTCCGTGGGCCGAATCAACACCACTAATCTTTTTATTAAACGACAGAAGCGTTTTAAACTAACCCACGTGCGCCCGAACATCAGATATGCGCCATATTTGCATATATTGACAGTTTACATCAGCGTAGAAAAGTCAATGTACGTGTACACACATCAAACTGATTTGTTGTTCGAATTTATACGTTAAGTACACGCAGTAAGTGCTTTTTAATTTATTTTTATTCTTCACACATTTAATTCAAAGATACAGACATTGTTTTATTATTCTCGTGATTATCTTTGATGTGATCGGGAATCTGGTAAAACGCCTCTATTGAATCCAATGAGATGAACTCAGGACTTTTAACAACACATTAATTTTATTACCCTTATCTACATTTTTTTTTCATCTGTAACTTTAATTGTAGCCCTACCAAGTTTAGAAGGGATCGTGATGTTCCGTCTGGTAGCCATAAGTAGCAATTAAGTCAGTGTCAATCAAAATATTGTGAATGTTGTCTGGCATCCTCTGCGGTGATAGACATTGATGTATAGACGCAGCAGCAGTAGCGTATGTATGTCCGACGGATAATTGGTGAGTCCGGTTACTATTCTCAACGATTTCACTTTAGGGAAAACTTAGAAAATTAAATCGAATAACCAGAAAAAATCCTTCACTAATAATAGAATTGAGAATCACATTCTAATGAAATTCCCTGTGATGCGAGATTCGTTCATCACATTCTTGATATGTATCACTATCGTCACGTATAGTTCTATTAACATTAAAATGCTGTTTGTCCAGTATTATTTTTAGTTAATCAGCATTAGGCGTCAAGAAGCCAGCTCTAGCAAGTTTAAAATCTTAATTGAGTTCTTACGAGTTGTTAGAATTGGAATTGCTTGGCGGCCATTTTTATAAATTAGATCTAGCACGCGACTGCGATTTAAGTAAGTAAAGTGGATAATTTAAATTGTTAAAGGTCGATTAATGAAAGTGAGCCTTTTTCGTGTAAAAGGAACTGGTTTAGTTTGTAAAGCTGCTGGACTTAGGAATAGGAATGTCTGTTAATTCTTGCAGGTGGGTACAATATACTATAGCTAATCTGACTAGGTGTAGGTACTTAAGGAATGGTGAATTCAGAGATATTTAGACATGGTTTCTTGGCGATGTTATAGAGTTGAAGATTTAGTAGTTACTTGGCAAAAATATGACTGCAAATTTTATTAATTTGGAATTTATTTATAAAAAAAAAAACAACCCTTATTACTTAAGACTCAACTAAAATAATACAAGCAAAGACCTAAATATTAAAACTAACTGTTTTAAATAAAACGAGGATTATTCTATCAGATGTTTATCATACAGCAATGAATCGAGAACTTCCTCAATCCATTATCAGTTTGTAAACACGCAATAAAATTATAAAACCTTTTCAAGAACAATGGGTTCTTATAATAGTTTAAGAACGATCATAATCAGTTATCGATACTCCAGTTTAGTAAGATAATGCTTTAATTGATATATTTATAGTATCAATTATGTTTTTATTCATTAGTAATGCTCTTTTATGGTTCGGATGGAGTTCCGAGCGGTCTTTCCCATGGGTTGGTATTTGTCATGAACGATAATGATTCGTAGTGATCAATCACTGATCAAGGTGCCTAGGACCTTGGCCTATGTCCAGCAGTGGACCTCTTTCGGCTGAAATGATGACGATGATGACGAAGGATAAAAGACAATGTTTTGAAACGTTCGTACTGTATGTAAGTGCTGTTGAAGTTATTATTACGGATGAAAAACATGAACTTTTTTATTACTAATGCCGTGGTAATGATAGATCCGGTTTTTCTATGCACTTCAGAACTGGCCTGTCAAAAAATCAAGTAAATCATAAAATCAAGGAAGCAATGACAGTTCTAGTCTGGATTATTAAGTCTAGATTCCATGATTGATTTCTCTTATTCCAAACTAGGCTCGGTTGGTGGAAATAGGTTGAGTTGGCACAAGCATGTTACGCAAAAGCTGTAAAACCACATCTGGGGTGTAGGTCTACCTGTAATTTAAGACAGTCTTGGCGACATAACTATGGTATAAGACAATATATAACCGATTACTTACTTAGTGGTTTCGAAGGAATTATACTAAATCGATAATTTTAGCCTGAATTAAAAGCCTGATAATTTTCAACAGACAGTATAAGGATCAAATACATAGTAAAATATCAGAAGAACTACATATTGTAGTTTAAATAATTTGGTATCTAAACACTGTTAAAACTGTTTCGAGTTTTATTATAGCAGATATTGAAATGAGGATGAAATCTTCTTAAATATTTATTGTAATAAAGAAAGCACTAAAATCAGCATTAAGTTTAAAATTCAGATGCACATCGAAAAATATTATAAATATTGCATATTATATTTACATTATCTTTTGATGTGCATCCAAATTTCGTAATCTTTTTTTTTTGTCTTTTGCAACGAATTTTACGATTAAAAATGATATTCAATTTGTAAAAACATAAGCGCACAAGCATTTGCGTAATGTCTGAAACAAATTCATTGACACTGACCAACGCGATCTCTTACAAAAGCCTACCTCAATGCCGCCCTACTTTCCAAACGTATCTACAGCTACAATTATGTGGACAATATAACAAACAAACAATTATATCACACAGTATACATCGTTACATTTACTATTCACTAAATTCAAAACCATCCTTAAACCCACATACTAAAGCTCAAAATAGAAATCCATAAGTTTTCAAAGCAGCAAATGTAGTTGCTGCTATCGACGAAGACAATAGAATCGAGGACATTAAGTTCGTGCAAAATGTTTCTGGAATGGCATATGTTCCAGTCGCTGAACATTCTAATGCAGGCCTTGGTGAATTCAAAATAGAGTTGAGATTGATTTGCAGTATTGAAGAATCAGGATATAGGACCAGTCGGCGCCACAATGTACTTTTGGTAGTTGGTATTATGAGGACAATTACGAAACTGAAGTTGGTGGGCGTTGGATCTGATCTAGATCTATGGTTACAGCAATTGAGCTAAATGCTAGTGGACTGTGGTAGATTTGTCTGTCATTATAAAATTACTGGTTCAGGAGTTACAACATTCTACTTGATTATGGTTTGTAACAAAGGGCTTCACAGAGTACTGCGGACTGGAATTGCCATATTCTTTTTTCTCATAATCACAAAGAATATGGAACACGGTAGGTAAAAAGTTTATTAAAGTTATCACTGGCATGATTCACTAATTGTGGGTTGATTTTGCCGTACCTACATTACTCCGATTCATATGTAGTTACTGCTTTATTATTATATCCATGCAATCAACAATAACGCACTGAGCTAAAAGATTGTAAAACAATTTGACGACAAATTGCTATTCATCCGTCTGAAGTAACCTGGTGTATCATTATGTTTTCGTTGAGAACTATGGGTCTGTGTGTTGATATTAAAGTAATTCCTGTTTAAATCATCATATAAGCCATTTAAATCAAATAATGTTCCAGCTTAAATATATCTAGCCAGCAAAATAAAAGTTCTGTGCTTAATTTTAAACCAACTAGGTCTGTAATTTATTTTTTTCACCAAATTGCGTCACCTTTGTGAGGTTAAAACTACAAAAACGCGGCAAAAGATATGAAAAACGGAAAAAACTCACTATTTCTGTAAACATATTGTTCAAAACCCGTTCATTTTATGAATATTGTCAGTTGTTTGGTGAAAAATATACAATTTCATGTGTACACCGTTGCTTTTAAAAAGTTTCTTGCGAATTGGTCTACTCTTTGATCTATAAAATGTTCATAATGTCGTTCATAATGTTGGGCATTGACCATTTCATATTTTATATTTCGGGTAAGAGTAGAACAAAATCTTGTCATTTGTTCGTAAATTATAACTTTGTATGTTGTTCAAAGATTACATTCGTTTTCGCTTAAGCTCTATAACTAGGTACTTTTTTAAACAAATAAACATGAATAGTATTTTAGTTAACCCATTTTAAATGACAGAGAAATGATATTAGGTAGTTTAGGTTTATGAAAAAAAAACTACTTTCGGTGCCTACATAATCATCGGACCTAATTAACAAACATTTTTAGAAAACTACGTGTGATGTACACACGGCTACAAATCAAGCTATACATTTACAGTATAAGCTGATCTCGCATTATATAGGATTATCGCACAGCGAGAAGTCAGCTTATACTGGAAATGTATAGCTTGATTTGTAGTCGTGCGTACGATTAAGAAAACTTAATCTTAATTATTATATTACTAGATTCGAAACAAATCATACCAGATCCTTTACCACAAACATGACCTACCCAAAACTACCTAGGTTCCACAAAAACCAAGGTTCCCCACCCATTGTGCACTGACACACTGGTTCCGTACAAAGAACATATCGATAAGAACACAATAAACAATAACGTTCGTGTATTGCGATTACAACACCGTTATGCGACTAACGATTGTATAGGATTGTAAGGACTTGCGATTAAGCGACTTTTTTTTTAATGTTATGTCAGAATTTCTTGGGAGTAACTGAATAGAATGGTATGTTTGAAGCTTGAGTTGTGTGTGATAAAACAATTTAAATATTTAATCTTTCTTCAAATATGGTCACAAACATTTTTCTAGATAATATAGATTAATAAAATCTACAATAGGGACGATGACTATTAAAAAAAAAAAAATGTCCGTCGTGAAGATTATTTAAAAATATTGGACACGTATTTTTTCTTGTTTTACCTAATCAAAACTTTACGGCGATACATTGAGTTCAAATGTGGCATGACGTCACTGCTCGCTAGATTTTATACGTAGCTGTGACGTAACGAGCCCCCACTCCCCAAGTTTAATGTGTTTTATCTAAGTCATTTTTTATTAATATGATAAAGCAAAACATACGTGTCTAATATTTTTTTATTATCTGACTGACGGACGAAACAGATTTTCTTTTTTTTTATCCAAGGGCGCTCACAGACACGAAGCAACAAAACACGATCTAAAGAAAATCGGCCACATTTGTCTAGCTTGTATTTTGTTGATTTGTGTCTCAATATGAAACTTTATAAAAGGTATTAGAAAATTCTAGACACACTTACCGAGGTTGCTGATTGAGCTGTTTTTCATAATTCCGTCTGAGTCATGAGATAATATTTTTTTAAAGGAGTGGCGCTAGTGGACCGGTGAGCTTAAGAGAAAACAATGAAAACTCAAAACAAGCAACTAATAAATTAAGTCATCATAATATCAAAACGTTTACAGTTCATCAAAATAAACAAATCAGATTAATGCGACAAAACGCAGCACATGAAGAACTACCGCTCGCTGCAAATTATGATCGTAATGGTCGTGTGGGCAGATTGACGATCTAGTTTATCGACGGGGCGTTTAACCGACGGATGACGGGGCGTCGTCGGAAACTAGGTCGCAGTGCCAGGTGGTTTCGTTGATCGCGGTATTTGGCAATACTGTTTGAGCCAATGATATTTAAGTACTAAGTTTATTTCCGTGGTTTGATTTCTTAAAGCAAGAGTGAATGTGTTTAGTTTTTATGAAGTTTGTTTTATTTCATAGGCTATATAGTACCAAATTATCAGAACAACTAAGAATAAACTTGGCATTTTGGCTATTCATAATATCATTCACAATGACTATCTACAATGTCCATATAAAGTAAATTTTCCTTTTTTCTCTAGAGACCAAGCCATGATTACTAGCACTCTCCAGACCGCAACCAGCAAGCTTGGCGTATGGTTTATAAAGTGGAGAATAGAAGTAAATCCCGGCAAAAGTCAAGTGATTCTCTTTTCTAAGCCGCGTCAAACTCCCCCCACTCCGACCGATCACCATGTTCAGCAAGCCTATCCCTTGGGACAAGCGAGCCAAATACCTAGGTGTGACTCTCGACTATCATCTCTCGTTTTCAGACCATATAAAGCTGGTGCGTTCGCGCGCCTCTTTCGCTCTCTATTCTCCACTCCGTCCTCAATGCGAAAAGCAAGTTGTCACTCAAGTTCAAATTGCGCATCTGCACCGCGTGTATCCGCCCAGTCATGACCTATGCGAGTCCAGTCTTTGCACACGCAAAACTCCATCAAATCTATAGGATGCAGACCCTCCAAAACCGTGTTTTTCGTAAAATCACGGGAGCCCCCTGGTTCGTTCGGAACACCAACCTCCACGTAGACCTCAAAATCCTCCGTATTACTGTCAATTCATGAAGCGTATTTCAAAGCGTTTCTTCGATTCCGCAGCCACTCACCGCAATATTCTAGTTTTGCAGGCCGCCAATTATACCCCCTCTCGATTTAGTAAGACCCGCCGTCCACGATATGCACTGACCGACCCTGACGACCCCACAACCCTCCTCCAGGAGAGCAGTAGGGCCACCAGTACAGCTCGAAAACACAAAACACGACCGTCATTCCGACCTCGCCGCCGAGGCCCCTCGCGAAATCCCCGACTTAACAGTCCCCCCGACCCTTGCTCGACGAAGCGCCAGCCCGCGCCGAAGCTGAGCGTGTAGCTTTAAATTCCCCTATTAATAATCAAAACCCTGAACTGATCCAGCCACCACCTGTCCCTCGATGTCCTCCCTCCGACTCTGCCCTAAGCCGAGGTTCGTACCCCACAGGGGGTGCCGATCTCTAAAGGTCACTCAGAGATACACTAATTTAAAAAAAAAAACTTCTCTGAGACCGTTACCAATGTCAGCTTTAACCTCATTGGCCACACGCGGAAGATCACAAATAATACAGCTAAGATCGACCAGTTTCTTTTTGTACAAAATAAAATTTATACGGAAAACGCTAAAGAACTACTCGTAAATAACTCAGCTGAAACATCTTTATCATACAAACTCATATCCACTATCATATCGCAACCATGAGTCTGCGAAAGTCATTTTACTCTATTTTTGCGTAAAATACCGCGACAAGGGAGGCCATTCTCTTACATTGTAAGTAGACCGATTGTTAGCCTTAAACGTAGCTCTTATTTTATTTATTGCTCGTTTCTGTAAAGTTGTTGACAACCGAGCAATTCCTAGTTCTCTGTTTGATTGTTTAGTACTTTTGATAGTAAAATGCTAGCAAGCCTAGTTACTTCATCTACTGACAACAATTGTACGTACAGCTAACGTATCTTTAGAAACCCTGAATATTTCAAAAGATTAATAATAATATATTAAAAACTTTATTCAGTTCAGAAAAAAACAAAGTATAATTTTTAAAAAAAGTAGGTAATCTGACCTAGGAGCCTTAGGTGCTAGATTTTTACAATTTCCCTGGACCCCACACTAGAATTCCCTGTGTCGATGTCGTGGGGTCCAGTTTTTTCCCAAATAAGGCAAACATTTTCATTAATTTAGGTGAAATTACTAATTTCAAAAAAATAAAACAAATGATAAAAATATTTTTAAAACAAAAGTACAAAAAAAAAAAGTTAATTATTAAAATAAAATGATTAAGTTGTATAAGGACAGTTTGATGCAAAGAGGTTTAGGTGCTTTTTGGTGTGAGTGTGTGTGAAGTGTAGGGTGAGTGTGAAGTTTGGGGTGTGTGTGCTGTAAATGGGTGAATAGGTGAGTGCATGATATGTTAAAAAAAAACAAATATTACCACTGTATGTGCAAACGGCTGGTCATAATTTTTGGGATGCAGCCATTTAAAAATAGCATTTTTACAATTAATTTATTTCTTGTTTGACAATTTCCGTCGTGTTTATCATGGAAATAAATTGACAGATGTTAAGAAATAATAATTCCGTGAAAGTATACGCGAATTCATTCTTGAAGGTAAATGAAAACTCGAAAAACAAAACATTATTAACTGTTTTGTCACCAAGCAAAACCGTTCCTAAACAGAAACATAACAATTATATCTACCGTCCTTACTTTGATTCTCTTCAGCCCGGTAGCGCAAGTGCACAAACTCCACTTCCTACAAGATAGCTCCAATTAATTCACATAAAATTAGAAGCCGGCTCACTATCTGCAGGCCGCAGTCCTAATTATTAGAGGGAATGTTCGATCTTTATTGTTCCCTGTTAGCCCGGACTTACATTAGATCTGCACTAATTAAATGCTAGTGTAAGAGCCTGGTTTCATTAAAATGGCGATTTTCGTGTGTGTGGATCTGATAGCGCTTGTGCCGACGGCGACACTTCCTACTTGTAGCCGGTGTAAAAACTGGAGGCGCAAATCTTGCTTTAAATAAATCCTGGATTAAACGGAGTGCTGGGTTTTGAGGTAAATGTTTTAAAGAGAATTATGGTTAGTGATTTATGCAACGAGCGGTAGTTCGTCATGCGCTGCGTTTTGTCGCATTAGAATGATTTGTTTATTTTGATGAACTGTAAACGTTTTGATATTATGACAACTTAATTTATTAGTTGCTTGTTTTAAGTTTTCATTGTTTTCTCTTAAGAGGGCGCTCACCGGTCCACTAGCGCCACTCCTTTAAAAAAATATTATCTCTTGACTGAGAAGGGATTATGAAAAACGGCTCACTCATCAATCTCGTCTCGGCGGCTCAATCGTATTTGGTTGCTTCATGTCTCAATCATCATCATTTCAGCCGAAAGACGTCCACTGCTGGACATAAGCCTCCCCCAATTGGGGGGGTTTGCCATAATATATTTCTTTGTAATTTTACTTACAAGTCATTTTATTTATTGTAAATTTGTGTAGACATGTGACTTATAACATCGCCTTGGATGACTCTGTAAAGATTTATAATTGCGATTTAAATAAATAAATAATCGCCACGCTTGGCAGGCGGGTTGGCATTCGCAGTATGGTGTTAAAAATGCATAGAGAACGCTGCTGCCCATTCTTTAGTAAGTCCCTTAGTCGCCTTTTACGACACCCACGGGACGAAATGGGGTGGTGCTATTCTTTACTTTCGGTACCACACGGTACCGTCCGACACCACACGGTACACGTGTCCACAATATGAAACTTTATAAAAGGTATTAGAAAATTCTACACACACTTACCCAGTCTGCTGATTGAGCCGTTTTTCATAATTCCTTCTCAGTCACGAGATAATATTTTTTTAAAGGAATGGCACTAGTAGACTGCTGAGCGCCCTCTTAAGGAAATGTGTGTTTTTCTTGATAGTAATTTTAGGTGGACAGTTTAGTGGTGATGTAAAAATTTTGGTCCTTCGAGTCGAACATTTTGAAGTATGTACATAAAGAGTCTTGTTTTTCTCATTAGATTACAAGTTTATTTTCAGCAAATGCCTGATCTAACTTACCATGAATTTATTAAAAGGACCAAATTTCTTCCAATAACTCAAAAATTACCCAACATTCTTAAACAACGTAGAATTCAACACAAAAATATAGCATTACTGTATAAAATCACTGCGCACACAGACACTTGCACGATGATCTACGACGCGACAGACTTCCGTATCATTACGGGTTGGAGGGAGAGCGGCACCGGCGCGCGCGCAGATCACATCGGCACGCGCCACCATTCTTATCATCTTAATTTTATGTATTTATTCAATATCCAGTGAATAGACAAAGAATGAAGGACTCATTATGGAATTTATTTTTGTAATATAATTTTTTGAACAGCTGAACTTGAAATTACCAGGTTCAAAACTTATGTAATCATACTTTAGTTATATCTAAGTGAAGAGGAAAATATTTACAGAAATTTTCCGCCAGTAGTTCCAAAATAAATTCTTTGTAATCATCCGCCATGTATTAGTATAAACAAAGATGGTGGATGGTATGGGGACGGAACTAGAGCGTGACGATTGGTATACATTCCTAACAACCTGGGAATGAAAAGGGAAATGCAATTCTGTGAAAACTCTTAATGTTTATACGGAACTTGTTTCTACAGAAGATGAAGGGGGTTATTATATTTAATGAACAGTCTCAAGCCATGTCAATATTGAAGGTAATAATAACCTAAAAGTAACTACAGCAACAAATTTTACTAACAAGTACAATTACCATGGGAATGGAAATATACAATATTTGGCAACATTACGCACAAATATTGCCACACGCAAATATATTTATTACCAACCATTAAAACGGCTACAACCGACACTAAATGAACCGCAATCATTTGCTTTTCAACAGCTCAATCTGTCATAACCTCAAGGAAATATATACTATCTTGCATTTCTACTATATCTTAGGTAGTCAGGTCACGAAATATTAGTAGTTACTAGTTAGTAGATCACGCTTATGTCTATAACTAGTTAGTTAATGTCCGGTGACAGCTTAGCGAGGAATGAGCGAGGGCGTTGATGTTATTAATAAGTATAAGTTGGTATACGATCGCCTATCTGTACACACCAAGTATGGCGATTTTAGTATCGTTTATTATAGGTTATGCTTTAGGTTGGCTATCACTATCAGTGCTTGATTGTACGAGTTGAAATGAAATTATAACAAGAATAAAATTATGATATAGTTTAACATTACCATGGTCCTTGGTGTCGACCTAATTGAATTGTCCTTTTCAACAGATTTTTTAATGCTAGTTTCTAACTTATTTCCACAAAAAGGATTTAACCCTAGTATTTTTTCAACACTGTTTTCTACAAAAGATAATCTGAGCTATAAATAGTTCTTGTCGAAACTTGCCGTTTAACGTATCAATCCTCGTAACCTCAATATGTGTTGGCCACACTGTTGGGCAATTGATTGCCATAATCAAAACGTTATCGACGTTTTCGCACGCGAGGTTGCCTAATGCTTTACTGCCATAAGGGATAGGCGAGACTATGATAATATACGTAAGGATGTTGAAGTGTTTACAATTACTGATTTGGTTGAACACGGGGCTTGTTACTGCAGAGTCCATATACTAAGGATAATTGGACAATCAGTGCGCCTGAAAGGAGTACTCGTATGGGTTTGTTCTCAATGATTGTAAGGTAGATAGAGACTAGTTACTGCTTGGGTAATATTGCGAATTTTGTGACGTCACTAAATTCGAAATTGGTTTTAAACCAATTTATATAGAATCTAGGATTTTCAGACAAAAAAAAAAAAAACGAAACCATATACACAAAATAAATACTGACTTCTATTGTTTTGCAAAATTCCTTAAATACGAATTTAAATCTATCTTCTGAATATATTTAGCATTTCTTTATTACCATGTTCTTGTATCACTCCTCTCATTTATCATAATTATCATTTATCACAGTCATGTTTGTTCAACACCTACTCATTCACCAAAACTTTCACTATCTCGCGAACTGACACGAATTATGATCTTGATAACAATTTATTCTTTACTAAAACAGGTGAAACTACAGTTAGTATCGTTGTCGTAACCTTGCTTAAACCACGCTTCGTTGACTTCGTGTCTTTTGTTAGCGGTTACTTCGGTATCTATATATAATTCACACCATTCATTGGCTTTAAAAAAGTTTGCTTTATTGGCCTTTTAATTATGATAGAAATACGCATGTTTGTGGTTTTTAGTATATGTGTGATTTATTGGAATTTTGTTTATAAGCGTAAAATTGAAGTACGTCGGATCGTAACTTGATTGGTTAAAATGATAAGAGAAACTACAATAATTATGGAAGGAAGTTGATTATTGCTGTAGTACAAGTTTTGATTGTTTACGTATTAAATACGAGAAACCTCCATGGAAATAGAATTCTATTTTAAATCAACCTTGAGGTAAGAAATGTAAAAAAGGTTTCTCCATAGAATATGATTAGACAGAGTCATTGAACATTTAATAAATTAACAAGGTATTTGACCTACGACCAAATATTATTATTTTTACCTCCAACTATCATAATTAAGTTACTCTTACAAATAAGGTCAGCCAAGAGAACTGACGAAAAGGAATGACAAAGCCGCATTCATGCTGGTAAAATAATGAGCTGATTGTCTCATTCTAATCGATAAGCGCAATGTATCACGACTACGTGACTCCAACAGGTCCTATTTTAACTAAACCAGAAATACTTACACAATAGTAATTATATTGAGTAACGATATACCATAACGATAATGGTGAACAATTAAAAATACAAGTAGCTAATCCCATTGACATAGAAACGAATTAAAGTGATTAACTTAACGAGGTTGGGGTGGTCGAAGAAATGTAATAGTTAAGTGAAGGTTATGGACAAATATTACTAATTGTGTAAGTCAAAATTACAAGTTGGTAAATAGAGACAGTTTGCAATTAATGAAACAATATAGTTAATGATTATAACCAACAGCAAAAAAAATCTGTCGGTTGGTCTTGAAATTGAAATAGGACAAAGCATTATTTGAATTCAACCATTAAACGAAACAGGCTGGTCAAGACTCAAGGCAATGAACCGGCAATTAAATGAAACCAACAGCTGTTGATTAAGAAGTACAACAATGTAAACCCAAAAGTATAGAAGAAGTTGTTGTTAGAAACGTAAACCTGACAGTTATTGATTAGGTACAAGAAATTAATATGTTTGCAGCTAATAAACGGGATTGAACAGAATTTAGCGCACCCACGTGCCACAATGGACTCGGATAAGCTAAGGCTAAGTAGTTAGCAATGCAGACATTTCGCAATTATGCTTAGATTAGTTTCAAGTTGATTTATAATTAAAACTAGGTGCGTTTGTAAACTAGATTGAGAAATATCTAGGCAGCTGCGATAGATATTGGTTAGTTTTGGAATTGATAAAGGAAATTCTAACAGAACCAGCTCAAGATTACGATTAGAGTATTTTTTATTATTTGGGCACCAAGAATGGTGGTAATTTTTAATTTAGTTCCTATACTGTAATTATGGTCATACTTTTAAGATTTCAGAGAATGGGTGTATCATCTGCATTTATATGTATTGTATTTATTATAATGTATTTTCTATGTTTCGTATAAATAGTATTAAACGTGTTTTATTTTCCGAGTTCAAAATCATACAACATGGCAACATTTTATACTTTATCATTGTCGAAATTATTAAAATTCCTGAATATCTAAGTAGTTTAAAATTCCTACACGGTATTTTAAATATATCCTTACCTCATGCCGTCAAATCCGTCATCTGACCCGTTGATAGTGAGCACAGGCGCACGCGCATACGCTTTGGCAACGCGTCGGTTCCTCTCGAACACTATCACCTTCGCCCAAATCTCGTCGTCTATCTGTGTCCATTTGTCCAGTACTTCCTGTATGTGTTCCTGTTGACAAGAATAATTGGCTTTAATAAAGAATCATTTCATCGTAATTATCTAAAACACCACCAGGTCCTCAAAAAAAATCATCTTCTTCATTATTCTCTTCAATCTTTAGGATAATAAAGTTATGTTTTAGAGCTCTTTCTCTCGGTTACCATACCAAGAGTTGACCTTTGATGTACGTCTGATGAATAACAACAATCAGTCAGGCTGGAACAAGAATCAGTGTTTTAAGTAATTATATTTTTACTGTTATTATTATCAATTACATATATTTTTACACAATTTTACTCTTTGCTACAATTCTAGCATATAGCATGTTATATATACGATTTCATTCATAAAACAATTATGTAGGTCTTTGCCAGTTTTCCATTTCCACAAGTCCACAACCTTCCTTTTTACAATAAAAACATGACTTTACACGACCATAGTTTCATTACACACAATTTTAACAGCAGTTTCATTACTCGCATTTACCAAAACGTTTTCATTCATATTGTCTTGCAAAATGGCTGTTTAAGAATGACCTTGCTTTGCGTCACTTTTGTAAGGTATGATTACTGAAGTTTAGATATTAATCCTAATGTGGCAATGTTGTTGTAATCAGATGACATCGTCGCAGGCGCAATGTGAGTTCCGCTCTACTAACCGACTCTGTTATACTTGTAGTGTGGTTTAAATTTACATGTTGTGTGGTGTTTTGTGTCAAATTAAGTTGTAAACAGAACCTCTTTTGAGAAACTGTTGTTTGTTTTAGCAGATAAAGGAGCTATACTAAAACGAATAAGTTAACGATTTTTACAAAAAAATTGGTTTGATAGGTATATAGGATAGGATAGGATATAGGTTTGTCTACTGCTTTGTGTGAAAAATAAGATAAAATAACCTGGTTATAATTGCTTTTGATTCCTTTACAATCATTTACGAGGATATGAATGACTCAAATACAAAACACGATGACGGATGAGCATTTATAAATGCTCGTAATTACTGACTTCGCAAAAACTCGACACAAAGGCTAAAATTACGTCATAATACAATCAATCAATATTGCGATGATTTATAATAAAAATATCGAAGAGATTGTTAACAAGGAAGACGAAGTATGGGAAGCTGGTGAAAATCAAAGGATTCCTCGCCTTCTTGTTGGAGATTTTAAAATCAATTTCATCATTTCCCGTTTAATTGGATTCTCTTACAGTTTGAACGAGCATCAGCCTGGGTAAACGCGCTACTGTTTTTGCTCACATGTAACAATAACTAGGCAATTTTGCTGCTTAAAAGCTGCCTCTAAATAGACCGGTACTTTTATAAAAAGTATTGAAATGATTCTGGTAACCGCATTCACTAGTTAGGGTTGGCAGAATTTCTAATGAAGTGAATTACTGGATTTTTAGATCCACATTTATTTTTATTTTTAGGTATTCTTTTTTACAAAGTATCAAGAGATCGTGATCAACTGATCATATATGATGAATTCTTATGTGATATTTTTTTTAGTAAATGCGACTTTTTTTTTTACTATGGATTTGCTCTTGACTCTAGTCTAGGTCTGGGTGACAGAGACAAAGTCTACAATGGAGTGAGCTTACCCAGAAGAAGCCTGTATTTTTTTTTTTGAAAATGATATTTTACTTAAAACTAACTTATGTGTCATCTTATCTGTGTATAATGTTATTATTTATCAAGAAATAATTAAAAACAAGTTACCGATTTGCATTATCGATCGAGAAAACAGACAATTAATAGTTTGTTGCTACACCTAAGTGTAATTAGCAATAAAAAAAAAACAACAAATAAAAAAGAGCAAATACAACAGTCAATATCTAGGATTCAGATCTGAGGTGATTCAATTCGCGTATTTTTAAGAATGAACATTCGCTTTCTAATCTCAATCTGCCAAAAATACCTGTAATTTACCTATATTATTGACACTGATATTCACTGATATGAGATTGTGGCTTTTTTTATGGTTGCCATCTCATAACCTAGGAGATCGTCGGCTGCTTAACCGGGCTTGCCTGTGGATGCCTCAATAAATTAAGGCCTCCAGCTAGGGCATAAAACTTAACAACAAAAAGCGATTACACGCTAAGGGGTCGGATCTCGGCTTAGGGCGACGCTGCGCCTCCCCTAGCGACGTCCTAAGTCGAGGTCCGACCAGCAAGGGACAGGCTGTAAAGAATTAAGATTATTTTGGGACGAATTGTCGTAGAGTCGGGGTAGGTGTTATTAAATACGAGAGTTAGCCTTCATGTGAGGATGGTGAAACGCGGGAAAATGTAACTTTTTCCCCTAACCGACAACCCTATTTACAAATATCGAATAAACTACGGCTATTTCCGTATTAACGATTTTTTTCTTCTACAATAATGACTATCATAGTTTATACTTTTTTTAATTTCCGCAAACCATTAGCACCGACTCGGATAACTTTCGATTTCATATGAATGCTATGATTATAGCTATTTTGATTTAACTGTTTTATTGTAATAGCGATATTAGTGTTTACTTTCGATTTTGTTTGTAAAATTCTTTGATAGTTGTAATTATTTTGTTCTTGTGGTAAGAAAATGAGTTTTGATAAGGAGTACCTATTTTTCTTGTAATAAGAACTTGTAGTCATCACTAACCACTACTTACACTTTCGCCTACCCGTTCAGGAATAACAGCCGTGATATTACCTTGATGTTGTTAGAACGAAAGGGATTAGTAGACCTTTTGAACTCCATCTATTGATTAAAACTCCTAATTATAGAATTTATCTTTATTCGAGTATCCATGACTCAAAAGCTGTTAGTAAAACTTATGACTATGTTAGTAAGCACTGATAAAACAAAAAAAAAAAACACAACAAATGACGATGGATCACTGCTGCGACAACCCATGAGTAATTGCACAGCAGCGACCCACATAAACACAGTCCAGGCGACTGGCAATCATGCCTAAGATACTATTGGTGCTGCCCCACACCCTGCGCACCAGGGAAGCGCACCTTTTACGCATTGTTGCGTAAAAACAATCTGCGAACATCCCAGATGCACTACAGAAGTGGGGCAGCCCCACCAGCATCCTAAACGAGAGACCATTCCTAATGAGAAACCATTCGCATCTAAAGAACCTAACAAACCAGACAACATAAAAAAGAAAGCTAAATTAACTCCTTTCATACCTACCTTTTTGTAGTCCAGCTTAGCTATTCACAAACTCAAAACCATCTAAAGCCATCAGCCAAATGATCCAATTACTGGACGTCTTCATATAATGGGTCAGTCTAACGACTCATTCAGAGTACTAAATCAAATTCGCAATCACTACTAGCTTTCTCTTCATTACCGTATCTTTACATCAAATCCTAATCAGAATCAATCATAGTGTATCTGCAATGCTTTGCCTTATAGGGATATGTTAACGAATCAGATGTATCTATATTAAACTCATTAGTTGTGTCGATAAACTTTCTAGCATCGGAATAAAATTATCGATATTGAAAAATCATAAAATAAAGTTTAAAAAAATCAAAAGAAAGCGATCATGAGTGTGAAAATCATTGACGTTATGCTCAAGTCATATATTTAATTTTATTTATTTATTTACATCAGACACATAATGATTCATATTTTTGTTAGTATACTTAATAATTATGCAAAAAATAAATAAGTTTCCTAGGTTGACGACAAAGTTCGATTTCATGTCAAAAAGACAAATTAAACTTATGATTTTGATTCAATCTGTGTTTTGTTCACAACCTCCTTCCAAAACCATCGATCTGAGTGTTTACATCACAATATTTTCTATTACTTAGGCATTATCGATACTCTACCTAGTTCAATCCCTAGGCATATATGCTTTTACAATATGTACTGTAATGCACAATTCGTGGCGTCATCCTTCTCATAATCTAGCCTCATATTGTCATATTCAGGTCGTTATTTGCTCTGAATAGCCTTCGTTAGTGCCATTTTGTATTTATTTGCAAATGGACAGTCAGTCATGCTTAATCATTCGACTGATTTATAGTTCAGGATAGCATATTGTTGCAGTTTTGTAAAGTTTTAGCAACGATCACTAGATGGCGTGACGTTGACTTTTGTGGAAGCACAATGGTTACTAAATGATATATTGAAAGTAATGATGAGCATCAGAAGTTATGACAAGATAATGCTAATATTAATTGCTATTATGTTTAATTTATAGATGTGTTGTCTGAATGAACAACAATTATTAATTGGATAACAATGAGAAAAGCTACTGAAGACAAATAAATTGATGATCTGTCACAGATACGCAGGGAGCAAGATTGGAGATGGTGTTATGCTGATTCCTTCTCCGTATGAGAAGAGGCTTTTGTCCTGCAGTGGGACATTGATAGAATAACCGCAGTCATCATTGTCAATATAATGTGGAATAACATTGATTTCAGCAATATTTCATACTAGGTTCTGCCCGCAACTTCGTTCGCGTGAAAATTCTGGTTTCCACGATCCACCCCGTCGTATCACATAACCTACACGCGCTATTACTTTGTTTTCGCTTAGCTTTCTTTCTGACTTTTTCGTTTGGTCGGCTCCTAAGGGTCCTAGCGTGATGTTAAATAGCCTATAGCCTTCCTCGAAAGTTGGGCTATCAAATAAAAAAAGATTGTTTTTAAACCGACTGCTAGTTCCAGAGATTAGCGCGTTCAAACGAACAACACTCCTTCAATCAAAACAATTTCATCAGCTACTATTAGTATACAGATTACATTCTTGTTAATTTTATATCTTGCAACTACGTCATCTATTCCATTCTAAGAAGTCTCTAAACTATGCAAGCCAATAAACTCAACGTATATATTAGCCTCTGCACTTGATTTAACATTTTAAATATGGTAAGGTGCGAACAACGGTGTCGACTATGCAAGGTTGGCCACACCTCGATCGCCTTAAGCTATTTATGTTACTACTGCATCGGCTACTTGCTTAACGTCATATTTATGTCATGTTATATCCTTATGCACTTGTTTGAGAATGAGAGCAACAAAAATTTCTGGTGTTGATAGTAATTGGTTATTTAGATCGTAGTCATCTAGTGTTCCATTTATAGATATTTTAACATTATATGCATTGTTAAATGTATCACTATAGATTGGTTGGTTATGTTTTCCGTTGTAAGCTACTTTTTCTAATTGTATTGCTGTCGCATTTTTATCCAAGGATAAAGCTGTTAAGTCCATTTATCTTTATTTAGACAAACAACATAGTGGTCAATATGGATTCGTATAAGAACTCTAATTTAGTAGCGAAGTTGTTATTTTCTAAAGATACCATTATTTTTATTTAGGATCGGTTTTCAGTTTTCTACATCTATAGGGAAATATGAAAAACGATGAAAGCATTGTTATCAATGTTTTACTTGCTGATTAATCATGAAAGTTAGATCTCCACTGAGTTATGAATGAACTACACAGTATCTATACAAACGCACAATACTTTTTGTAATCACGATGTACATTTCGTAACAGTTACGAGATCGCATGCTATCATTTAGCGTGCTTCACTTGCTTAGTTGAGCAAAAAACCATTTATGTAATTAATAGGCTTTATTTAACGTCTGCTAACATCATCATTTACATCTTAAGTGGCATTAATACGATTAATCTGTGATAATTGTGATTCCTGATTCATCCCAATCAAACTGCCAGAATCTGATTATTTTTCTCAGCAAAATAAAGAATATTTCTGTTTTTCAAGACGATTTTTTTTTTTTTTCACTATTTGAAGCTTGTGTACAATGGCATAAAATATTTACAGGTCATAAGTCCATTATTATTTACCAACCCGCACTGGGACCGCGTAGTGGATTACGGTCCACTCCATCTCACCGAGAGGAGGCCTGTATCCTAGGAGTGGGAACATTATAGGCTGAATATTTTCCATTAATAAACTTCATTGATGGTTCTCTTGCATATGAATTAACCTTTGAGGATTTATAATACCCCAAAACTTTATTCATATGCAAGAAAACCACCAAATTGTATGAATGAAAGTGAATCAGTCAAAAGGTAGACATTATCGTCTACCTTTTGATTGATTCACTTTCATTCATACAATTTCGTAATTGTATGTGACCTATCATCATCTGCCTAGCCTTTGCCCAACTATGTTGGGGTCGGCTTCCAGTCTAGCCAGATGCTGAATACCAGTATTTTACATGGAGCGACTGCCTATCTGACCTCCACAACCCAGTAACTGGATAATACGATACCCCTCGGTATTTTGGTAAGACTGGTTGGTTTTCAGACTTTCGGGCTTCTGACGATCCGTAACGACAGCCAAAGATCCACGAATGACAGCTGGGACCAACTGCGTAACGTGATTTCCAAGGCACGAAGCGGTCTTGGTATGTGAAGATGGTCACCCATCCACGGACCGACTGCAGCAAGCGTAGCTTAACCTGGTCGATCGACCCGTGCGGCTGTTATTACTTTGCCACAAGTATGTAGGTATCCTTAGGTATAATTTATTCAGGTATCATTCATTTTCACATAATAAAGGGGCAGGTGAATGACCATTCGTTTCAAATCAATAAAATACATTTTTATTATTAAAAGGACGATGATGTCATTCGGTAACATTTCTAAATATATTTCGAGATTATTTAATTTTAGCACTAAAACGTGCGGTTTCTACCTGAGACTCGCTTTTTCCTTAAATTTCGGGACGATGACCTCTAAAACTTTTTATTGCCCACCAGAACACTTTCAGCTAAATAAAAAGGTACAAAAAATTAACTGCAAGTATATATCTCACTTAATTAGAGTACGTCTAAACGCCTTTAAACAATTTAATTTTAAAATTAGAATGTCATAATGGTTGCTTTTGTTTTGATATTGATCATGCATGAAAGTACTATGTACTTCTCACCAGTACCCTCAGTAAGATTTGTGCTAAAACAATGTAAACTCTACTGCATTGGTTTAGGTTATTAACGTAAGGTAAATAAATCGTAAAAAGGGTTTTTTATAGAGGACACTTTCTTGTTTAAAAATACGTTACAACTAAATTATCGTATAGTCCAAAAAGATAGGGTTTCGAATTATGACGTTGCTAAATTGAAAAGTACAACTGTGATGTAGCATGACAACTAAAGTCACAGGTATCGGTCGTTTAGTCGGTTAACCTTTGACAGCTCTCTCGTCACGTGGTTGTTTTTTGTTTACCTTTAGTTATCTACCTAAACCAACTAAGCGTAGGTTATAATGCACAAAATCAGACCCACTTTTTACGGTTTTACACAGAAAGAGGCAAAAAATTTAGACAACGAAAAAAGCAATAGAAGAACCAACTGCAATGATTTTGAGACGAGATAACAAAAGCAAACCTAAAAGAAAAATTTGAGCAGTGTCCCAAAAGTTCTAAATTTAAAGGAGGTTAGGTCATTGACGAGGTAAGAAACAGCATCCCGCTGAGACTTTAATATTCATTCCAAGATGCCATAAAACGGCGAGGAAGAGTTGGGTGCCAAAAAATTAAGGGTCAATATTTTTTTTCCAGCGTAGGACACATTTTAAAAATCTCTTTAAGAACATTGATTTGCTAAAAAAAAATCTTATAACCCTTAAATCTTAACAACAAAATAAATATTAAGATATGTACGTAGCAGTTTATTGAGAAATTAATATTCTTTTCAAAGTAATGCCAAATTCAATTATATTTTAAGACTCATTAAAATGCTACCGTATCGTGTTCACTTTGACGGCTAATTGAAATGATGATGAAAATAACTTCTCGAACAGTCTTATCACGAATTATTGAGTAATGTATATCACATAACTGTAATTCTAAGTTGCATAAAATGCGTGCGTTGGACCATATACGAACAATCATACATTGCAATACATTAGCACCTTGTGGAGGTCGAAAGCAAATTATTGTAAAAGTATACATTCTTCACACTATGGTTTGAAGTGGCATTCCTTGCCCTGGCTTTGGAATAAGTAATTAATGGAGAATGTGGTAAAGATAGTAACGCAGTTAGAAATACTAAAGATTAAGGTTAAACAATAACTGGTGTAGGAATGGTCGCTATGGCGATTTTTGGGAAAAGCCTATGTCTAGCAGTGAACGTCTTTTGACTGAAATGTTAGTAATTATGGAAGAATAGCGAAGTTTTTCAATACTTCGATGTTTGTTATTTTCAAGTCCCTACATTCAAACAGTACTAAGCTCTCACTGATATTTTACCTAAAGCCACACAAAGCCACATTATAAATATCAGATCTTTCTATGTTGCACTTTCAAATATACAGTTCCCCATTCTAATCTAACCCTTGAATTCTTACGATTAAAATTCACAATTGCATTGCACCGATCATTAGTCTACATACGCAAGTAACAGTACAGCGGCCTTGCAGGGTCATGTTTCCTGCATTCTTGGATATACTGGTACTAATAGTGACAAGTGAACTTTTAAAGTCGAAATAATTACCGATAATAATAACAATAGGTTTGTTGAACATAATTAAAATGTAAGTTATGAAGATAGAGCTGGAACAAGAAAACAAAGATATGATAAAACAAGATAAAGACTCAATTTGTATAATGATAATGTTCCTATATTGATATAGAATCATTTTAAAATTAAAATATATTTTAACTCTCACAAATAATGATAACTTTAACAAATTCAATAATCATTATTCATGCAAATACACAAAAACACATGAAAACAATTTGCAAATTGCCAAAGTGATATATTTATTATATTTGGCAATTTATTCTTCAACTTTCACATTTGTATGTATTCAGATTGCATAATAATTTTCGATGTTTCGTTTTGTTGTCATGTTTTCTAACAGCCTGATTTAATTCCTTATATTTAAAGTATATTTTTCACGTGCAATAAAGTTATTTTTGTCAGTAACATTAAAAGATTCCATTTCATTAATAATGTCGATGATAAATCTCACTTTCGGTCCGACATGCGTATCTTTGACATGTACAAAGTTTTTTATTTATATTTTGGTTCAACTTAAATTCAATTTCTATATGTTTCGTCTTGATCGTGTTGTGAACCATTAACCCTTTTTGGGAGTGGTTTTTCGGATTGTTAATTAACCTTAAATTTTTTAAGATAAAAGGGTTCTTCCAAGGTTGTATTCTCGTTCCTTTCTTTTTGGTTACTTTTGGTAGTTTGAAATCCTATGCAGTTTTATATTCGGGACGCTTTTAGGCAGCCGAAAGTTTATTATATGGTTCATCTAATGGTATCTTTGCTCCGATCTGACTATAAAAATATTGATTTTAATAAGTATCTGCAAAAATATCTGAAGAAGAGTCGCTTAAAAAACCGAATTGCCGGTATTAATATAGCCATGAACACAGGAGCTTTAAGCTACATTGTTGCCATATTCATCATTACAACATTATACCAACAAAGCTGTACCAACTATAACCAGTACTGTTGAAGACTTAATTCTACATCCTTTGAATAAAACATCAACTAATATGTCGTCTGCTTAATTGCATTGAGCTGATTTATTCTACCAACCTGCAGCTATGTGGAGCAGCCTTGGTCATCTCTTGTCGACCTTTGATAGAATGCAAACCGTTTACGATAGTGAACGGCAGCGTTGAGTTGCTGAGCTTTTCTTAGAAAACGTAGGCTTCAGAGTTAATTTTATGCTAGTGTCGATGAAGGGAATATGTACCTATGGCTGTTATAATATTAAGCTTGGATTAATGCTAATAAATTTAGTTGAAGTTTTGCTTAGCATTTGCGGTTTGGGATCTTTAAATATTAAAACTATTATGTTGGGCTGTTCAGTGTGATTAAGTTTGACTTCTTGAAGGTTTATGTTGTGTCTCGCTTATCTTTTGTATATCCTTTTTAGGGTTCCGTAGTCAACAAGGAAACCTTGAAAATTTTGTCCGCGGCTTAGCTCAGAGACCCTTAGTACTAGAATGCTGTAATATGGCATGGGTATACATATTAATCACGCCGACGAAGTGGTAATAAATCTTGAAATATATATTTTTTTAGGGTACCTCCCCTACACGTAAAGGGAAGATGATATTTTATTTTAGTTTTTTTTAAATTTTTTTTTTAGGCCGTCCAAAAATATTGCGGGTTTGTGAAAACCATTTTTCGATTTAGGGATCCATTTGCGTAATATTAAGCTTTGAAGTGCTAATTTTTATTAGACTCAAACTTCCCCCCATGCCAGCTAAATGGTTGTACTTGGTTATGTGAAAAAATTCACAGCAGTAGTATTGTGTAACGAAGTAAAAAGGAAGACTATCACAGCTAAGTAGGCTTTACAAGTTACCGAGTAATAGTCGACCAAATTACATTTACAGTTAAAAAACACGTTCTCCCATACAATCCGTATTGAAGAACATGTTTTTCAACTACAATGGTAAGTATGTTCTTGGGATAAATTCATACTAACTACGGAACCCTTCATAGTGCATGGTCCGACACGCACTTGGCCGGTTTCAAATGATTCAATAGTGATTGATGTTGCCGGTGAGCCCTGCATTAAAACATTTAATATTGACCTTATCTTTAAAATATTTGCATGGATCTAGAAAGATACAACGATTGTATCATTGGTGACTTTATCAGTCAAAACTATGTAGATATTCGTCGAAATGATCTAGTTACAGTATCGGGGTACAAGAATGACTCAAACTCAACACACATTTGAAAGTTTATGAGCAAAATCAAAACAAACAATAGATATTAATCTGAATAATCTCATTTTAATCTGAATTTGATTCAATTGACCGTACGTAAAGCAATAATATAATGGTGTGCTCTGACCTCTGACGGCGTCGAGTCACGAATTGGCAAATGTAATAAATTCTTCGATTGAGTCGTTATTACATTGAAAGTGAACGTTATACGAGTTTTGTCTTAGTTATAAATGCAGGATACAGCAATTTGGGTATTGGCTAATTTGTTTATGAGATATGCCTAAAGCCAAGTCACGGTTCTATCTTTAGTTAGTTTTGTTTTGAAGGTAGTACATATATATTCAGCATGCCAAATATTTAACAAATTCTTAAGTGGTTACTTGGGTTCAAAACCGTTTAAAAGAATCATCTAAAGACTGGCATCGTAGCTACAAATTTCACCTAAATTTAGACTGATAAACACAATAACTTACATTACAATTGTCATTAAACGTCTCGACATAATTGAAGAATTTTACAACTGAGAAAAACTCAGATCGAAACAAAGAAGCTTTTCTTTTTTAATAAAATTTCATTACAGTTCCGTGACTCTCAAAGTGAGAATGTACTAAAAGATAATAAAAACGAGAACATAAGAATTAGAGATAAGCGATCTAACATCCATTACGTCGTGAAAAGTGTTAACAAAATAAAATAAAAATTGTGCTTACTGAGATGTTGCATTTAATGGCCGCTACGCATTTGGCAAGTTGCGTCATAATTCATTCAATTGTTTGAAACAAATTGCCATACATATTAGATTGGCCAATAATAAAGTGATCCAATTTCATACTTACTTACATAAGTAATTGAATCTTCAAGATGAGCAGTCATTTTAATTTAAGTAAGTTGTTCATGCAATGTTTTCATCTATAGCAGTTTCTTTTGTATCTATTTGGTGTTACCTATTGCGAAAATCCGTTTGTCCATTATCTAAAAATATCCTACTAAGGATAACCTCTTACGCAGCATTCTGTCAGTACTGGCAAACTAGTACATACCTACAAAATTACTTGTTGCTTTTGAATACGAAGTAAAGCACACTTTTAGCATTAACAAATATGGTGTGTAAACTATAACTGTCGTACTCAATGAATTGGGACATTATTTCGTCATCACTCAATTGAGATGGATGACATGAGACCATCCATGACTTTACACTTTGACAGGTGTTCGTGTCACTAACACCAACAGTACCTTTTCTAGCAACCTACAATATGCTCTTGGATTTTGGACTTTATGTTGAAGGTCTATTAAATTATAGTTAAATGATGGCTAAGCTTTTTCAATACACGATACGTGAACTTTAATAGATGAGTCAATAGTGTCACGAGGTTGTTTATGATTAATGATAAGGGTGATCATATTGACGTAAGTTTTAATAAATAACTGTTAAGTAATATTTATTCACGTAATTTAATTATTTAAGCGTGACCCGTCCTTTATTTTGATAACTTCCTAAGTAGGTAATAGATATCGTGTTTCGCTACGTTGGACAATCTCCTTCAGCGAAATGTTTTAGTACATATATTTGCATTGTCTTCTAATTTCCAAATTTCGATAAAAACAGCCTTAAAGTCAATTTAACTTTCGCCTTTTTAAACTTATACAAAATCTGTGCTTCAACCGCCAACCGTTCACATTTTTTCAAACTTTAAACGACTTAATTGCGTTCTTGTATAATTACCTATGTAGGTACCTGAGTCTGTGTGGTCCAAGAACGGTTTGACCATTATTTCTAATAGGCTTAAGAGCAAGTGTTTCTGTCTTTTAAAAGTGCTACAATAGTTGATTAATTGCTTGATGACAAACTAGCTGTACCTGACAAACTACGTGACATATGACTGACAGAACTTGTTTGGGAGTGTCTGTCTATTTCCGGTACTTTGCAAATGCGTGAGTGATATAAAAAATGTGATAAAGGTTCCTTGTATGGTTGTATGATCATACAGAACTGATCAGGATCTTTAGTGTTTTTTGTTGCCATGTACAGTTTTGAGATCTTAGAAAAAGTTAGTATGCAAGCAAATTATGATTTAAATACTATTGGGAATGGAGCATATATGGAACGGGAAGCAATAGTTCACAACCTGCCACAACCACAACCCAGAACATATGAAGCTAGATGTAAAAGTAAACTTATATGCAGTTGATAATGCATTAACTGAACATACAGTATCTAGCAACTTATCATATAAAGCCTATGAAGAAATATTAACCTTACCAAATGATATAACAAATTTCAAAGATAGCGCCACTACTGTAAATTATCTTAATAATTTTCCAACTATAAACATCGTCGTGTGAGAATCTCTACACACATTACAAACACGCACAGTCGTGAGCGAAAGTCTATGAGAGGCATTACGTAAAAATTTAGGCGTTGCTAACCATATAATTTGGATATATTATACTTTAGCCAAATTAGAAATAACATTTGGCTAGGTACAATAAGGTAAATAAGAGTGAAGGTTAGAGTGAAATAGTACTCGTGGGATGCCACTTATTGTGTGCATGTGTCGTCATATTCGTTATAGCCTTTGATCGTACTCAATGAGTACATCTTTAAGCACGACAAAACCAAATTGCGTTAACACCATTTGAAGTCCCATATAAAGGTTAAGTGCTGAATTAAATACCCATAAAAAAGAATAACAGTAATGAATGGGCAATGGGTTTGATGAAAATTAACTGGCAGATCACAGTCAAAAATATAAGGTAGGTAAGTATCCTACAAAATATACATAGTTCCCAATCCCGACCCATTAAAACCATAAGGAACACCTATTAAAACGAAAAAGAACAAGAATCGCAAGAGATCAGTGACCACCATTCGACCGATACTTCCAATCGATCAAAAACCAACTTTATCATATTAAGAACTAAGTTGACTATCAATTGAGATAAAAACTGCATATAAAAGCTGCAGAACAAGACAGGTGCGTGAAAACGAAAGTTGTTCTCTTCCTGCTCACCCGTTCGCCTCGACTTGAAACCAGGTATGGATATAACTATTTAGACTTTGATATGCAAGGACGATACAAATATGTAGTAAAAGATCAATGATAAAGATGTATGGAAAAGTAGCATTGTTGATGTTATAATAGATGAAGTCATGGTTGATAATGCTTGCAGTGATCATGATCAATAAATCTATACAGGCATTTTATTAATCTAAAAAACGCTAACGTTTAATATTGAAACGTTGTTTTTTTATTTGATTATAATATGCACTCACTTCAGCAAGACAGAACCGAATATTGCTTTATTGGTTCAAGAAACCAAAGAAGCGTAAATTGTATCGACATTTTAGTAAAAAAGATTAACAGACACGTGATAATGTAAGTCGGAAACAAGTAAATATCGTTAATCGAAAAAAAAAATACAATTAATGTCGCAATCAATTTCATGTAAACAATTAAACCATTAAAGAACCATAATAAAAACCACATGATACAGGAAACATTTCAGATTGATTTTATAACTTTATGACACAGCACGAGCCATATGAAAGGAAGAGTTGGGAGTTCGAATCAACTACTTTCACTGAACAGACGCTAAAAAGTGAAACTGGAATCGGCGTAGGCAACGGAATGCTGGCTAGCGGTGATAATGATGACGTAAAAAATTATAAAGAATCGTTAATATGTCTTGTGGAAAGTTTTGTATTAGTACGTATACATATTCTAGACAGATTCAGCTACTGTCTTATCACTAGGAGGAAATCTGTTAATAGCGAGATTGAAAAGATAGCTTATTTTTAAAATGAGCAAAGATATGGATAGAGATATCGAGACATAATAATACACTCATAGTTAACATACAAGCTGTTTATAATACAAGTACACTTGAAAAACTTGATTGTAGAGCACATATGCTTGAAGCAAAAAGTTGTCAATAAATACATAAAAGTTGCAAAAATGAACTAAAATGAAACAGCTGCTGACGAGAAGTTTGGAGGTCGTCCAGTTAACGTAATGAGGGAAAGGGAAGGACGTAAGGATATAATTACAGCACATCATGCAATTCGAGAACCTCGATTCGAAAATCAACAAACTGTTAAGCGAAACGCAAACGACCTAATATTCGATTTAGCAGTTGAAGATCGGATCGTTCACATTATATTCCACGAATTCGTTTTAAAATGGAACGTAATTACCAATATCTCGATACTTAAATCGAAATGAAGGCTGAACTTTGCAAAGAGGTCGGAGTTAACAAAATGTCAATTGGCTGAAATGGTGCGTTGTTTGCACTGTATACAGATTTTCGTGAGATTGATGTTAATCAAACATTTGGTAATTACACAGAGTATGAGTAACATTGTAATTAGATTGTTTGTTTTAATCTTAGAGATTTAGTACGGTTTGCAGGGTCATGTCCGAAATCAAGTCACGATGCTAGGACAAATTAAAGTGGGCGAGAAGAATTATAACAGGAGTAACATTTTATTGCTGAAGGTGTGTACGTATACCCACGATTAGGCCCTTCTATGGAACTTCTTAAGGATTGGCACAAGTTACACAAAATATAGGTACGTACAACTAGGGACACGAGTTTTGATGATCACATCAGTTTTTCAAGTTCTTATTCCTGTATCGAACTTACTCAGCTTATTTGATACAATGCATTTTTAAATAAATCATGATATTATTGCAAATAAGCAGACAGTTCGAGGAATGAAAGAACTTTGAGGTCTTAAGGATTGGATCTTAAAAAATGCTTATCATTCTGTGGGTCGATATTTTGTGAAGGGTTTTAAAAATAAGAATCGATTTTTGCAATACAAGTATAATGAACTTCAATTCAAGTTTGCTCTGCAGTGGAACAATTACAAGTTAATATTATTATAAGTTTACCAAAAGAAAATACGATAAGTACTTTGTATGAGAAAAATACAATTGTAATGCGTTTTACATTATTGTTCCATACAACTTTGGGTTATTAAAGCACCTTGCCTACTTTTTGAAGCTACCTGTCCCTTAATTTATAAATAATATCGGCCTGCAGGATGTGGGGTGCATTCGAGTCTTCATTTTCAAGGACAACCCGAATACCGGCTGTTCCCACGTTAAAAGGGCATCGGGGACTCTACCGCTTTAAATAGTCTTTTGTTTTTGGGGTTCCCTTTATTTAGGCATGTTAATAACATTGTCTTCTTCATTTGAACAAGATGTATTGTTGCCTAAATTAAAATCTTTATTAACGTTTTTAGACATGAATACAACAATTAAAACTTCTTCTGTTTTTTCCACTACATCATCATCAGATAAAAACTTTATTTATTTGACTTGTAATAGGTCAAATAAATTAAGTTCTTATCTTGATACCTTGCAATACTTTTGTTCATATAAAAACTACAAGCCTAATAGCTAACCTATGTGTTGCAGTAACGATGCAAATCTATCAACCTCTGCAAGACTTAGCATGGAGCAAGATACCTACATCATTATTCTCAAACGTACGACAATCTAATCTTCAATTACTACCACAGTGACCTTTTCTAACGCGCAATTATATTGCACGCAACTAAATATCAAGCATGCAAGTGACAACTGTAAACTTTCGTAAGACTAGCTGGCAGAGACCAAAGACCAGAGACGTTACGTCATTTCTCTTTTAATCGCCTTATTTAAATGTCAAATATTGACCCATGACACGCATTCCGCCACCCGTCTTATTATCCGTCAAAATTCCGGAGACTAGCACAAGTTCTTTTCAATTAATGTAATAAATATCATTTGATTTGACAGCGTTTTCTGAATTTTGCAATACCTGACACTGCTTAATAAAACCGATAGAAATGTCGATTGTGTTTTATATATGGAAGCGATTGTGATAGTAATCTAAAATTAACGAAGATTAAATGTGTATGATGTTAAACAAATGTTACGTATCACAGTTATTGTTGTTATGAATCGTTCGATAACGTTGTTGTTATGAAATTGGAATGTAAGACTTTGTTGCAGGCAAAATTAACAATAGAAGATAAAGTAAACTGGATGGATAAACATAAAAAAATGATGGTTATTAAATTTGCTCTTTTGGCTTTGGCACTAAATAACTGAGATAAAAGCTCAAAAGCGATTCTACCTGTTAAACTTGATGTCATAAGTACAAACTTAGGAATATACAATGATAATATATAAATAAAGAGGTAGATATCGCACTAGCGCGCGCAAATTGTTGTAGAAAAATTCAGACAATTGTTGTAATTTGATTTAGTCAGCTAATAGCAGCGAGCGAAACGAAGCGTGTCCGTGGCGTGATAATAATATATCTAAAATGCCAAGTTGTGTGTTAAGAAAGAACTATGGTTCCAAGATAAATAAGAGTGAAGGAATGTTATACCATAATTTGTAATAACAACGCAACGATATCTGAACGCCGCTCAGTATGACCGTAGCATATCTTTCCTTTATAATATCATTGGGAATAATAAGAAAAATAAGCTGTAACAGAATGACTACTTACACCTGTATTTTTCCTAAGCAACGATAAATGCATTAAAGTAGTCAGTTCTGAAAAATCTGCTAACTCAAATGCACATAACTATTATGACAGAAATCGAACCTGAAGATAAAATGCAGAAAAAGAAGAATCGGCTCATGTTTTGTTGATATTCCTTCTAACTACAGGTTTTCACTTTCGTTACATACGTATGTAGTGTGTCGTGTTCGTAAGATCGTTGAACGTCACGCGGATCGTGATCTCAGCACAATTAAAGCGTCCAAAACAATTACTATCACAGTATGATGACAGGGGAAATGACGGTTATGTAAAATTTAACATGGATAGGAATTTCTCTGCAGATGGTTCTAGAATTTTGTTTCGAATTGAATCGTAAACAAGCAACTTTTGATAAATTTAATATATAAAATGATGTTCATGGTCAAAATATAAAAAATCAAGCTACGAGAAATTAATTAGTTGCAAATCGCAAGTTCGAATCCACCAATAAAAATTCAACACCAAAAATATTTCTACAAATCTTGTGCAATACATCAAACGTGCGACGTATCTATCGAATATTAATATGCAGTTGAAAATTTTTGTCGTAAAATAACTACTAGACAGACAGCTGGGTTGGCCAATAACAGGTGTCAGGTCTTGCGACATTGCACGAACGCAGGCTGCTGTAGGCCGTAATAAGGACACTGTTGTATAATTGCACGCACAATCGGCGATTGATTAGAGCCTTTTGGTTACGTGGTAGGAGACGAATGTTTGGAAAGATGAATAAACTGTGAGAAGTATTTTGTAAATTCGACGTAGGTACTATTGATGTAGGTCAAGTCCTCAGAGTTTTGCATAAAACCCAAAGTAAATTTAAACAAAAACAAGAGAACTAAAGACATGATTGAGTAACATCATTGTAATAACGAAAAATATTCATAAGCTAACACTAGTAGCGATGATGAATACTAAGCTCATCAAATGACCACAGAATAACACAACAAAATAAATCTTCAAAAACCAAGCAATAAAACTGACATGACAAGACCAAACTAAGTTTTTAAGATGAATGGAATAATTACAACTTCGAAATCCTAACGGCTATTTTTACATTTCTGTGAAAGAATCGCTCAAAGTAGAATTCGCAGTGACCTTGAACTACTTTAGAGTTGCATTCGTTACTTAATTTCGGTACGGTTTTTGGAGCCTTGATATTAAAAGCAAGAGTCAAGTAAGATTCGTGACTACATTGTAATGCATTTGCAAAATGTTAGAGTAATGCAAATCGTACGTCAGGCAGTCCAATGATGGCGGATGATAACATTTTTGAGATTCAAAAGAGTAAGGTTAGATCTGCTACTAAAAGGGTAATTTTTACAGATTCTGGTGATTATAAACCATAGAAGGAGTATCTTGTATGAAATGAGTATGAATGTAGACGGTTGTAAATGTAGAGGAGGACCAAAGCAACGATGGAAGAATTGTTTTACAGATGTCATGGCTAGAAAGGAGTTGAATACTGAGATGACGGCTAAAAGAGATGTATGGAAGACAAAGACATGCTACGGCGATCCCAAATTAATTGGGATACGGGTAGGGAGATGACGAATGTGCCAATAATTACAAACAATTTTAATAAACTTTATGGAGCTGTTTAGAAGATAAAAAAGAGAAATGCAATCAATGCACACATGACATTCATTCATGTCATTCATGACATTCTGCATCATCATTACAAGATTACATTGTGTACAATAAAGCAAAAATTTGAATGAACCGTAAAACTTCAATCAAGGTATTTTGCGGAACTGAACCAGTTAAGGTCAATTTGGCCCTCCCACTGTCATGTCAGATCAATGCCCTCAGATATATCCGGTAGTACATACTGAGGCATATAATTATTCGCACTTGAAATCTTAAGGCAATGGCGGCATTCATCATGGGATGTTAAGGAAGGAATTAATTATTTTTTCACTCCCTAAGAACTGGCACTTAAAGTGGACACCTTGAACAGGAATTCTGATGTTGAGAAATTAAAAATTAAGTTAGGCAATTTCTTATCTTAAGTGATCATCACTTCTTAATGGACTTTATCTAAGGACTCTTGTCATTGTCATTAAAATATGTCTAGCCTCATCTGTGTGACACACAACTTACTTTGTTTTCTTTGTTTCCAATACCCCTCGTTACAGTAATACAAGCAAACTTCAATAAATCACTTGCAATTTGACATTGCATAGCTATAAGGTCAAAAGTGTACGCGACCAGATGTTTTCCGGCCAATTTACGATGCCGTAACTTGTTCATTGTTAGTCATCGGTCACGATCGCGTTCAATGGGTCAGAGTTGACCGTACAGCGATTGACAGACAAGCAAACATTGCAAAAGGACTCTCGTTGAGTAATGTTTGTTTTGCAAATACTTTAGCATTAACTAAATGGCAAGCGAAGTTTCTTGAGAAATGTTAACCATAACTTGAAAGCCAGCAATTCTGGTCGATTCATTTTAGTACCTACTTCGTTTTACGAAATGCAGAAATGAATCTGGCATCTTCATTAAAGTTTCAAGAAGATTTAAGTAACAAATTAAGAGTAAACCAAAAACTTACGATAGTCTGCGGTTTGTTTCCATTTAGGATTACATAATTAGTTATCCATGGTGTAACAGCATAAACAACGGAGTTCTGCGATAAAATCACAGTCTGTAGATAGCTATTGTTGATTTGTTCCACAGATTTTGCATACAGATAGTAACCAAACATATGGTATTGATGTAAGGGATGAGAAAGAAACAACAGTGACTGAGAAGAATCAAAAGGGGAATATCAAAATACACTTTCAGCCACAACCACAGGAATCAATAGAACAATCTATCAATAACAATGTTTTGATTGAATGTGGCATTCGTGCTTCTAGGCTTTCACTGTCAACCGCAGATATTATATCCGCGAAAGCTTTAACAAAAACTATAAATGGAGGAGGCATCGAACAAACAGCATTGTGAGAGTCAATCGAGACACTATTGTGTGGCTGTTACGTCAATTGACAATCAAAGACATTTCAATACAATGCTACTGAATTTAGTGCACGCGTGAATGTTATCTGTTCCCAGATGTCGATGGATATCGAAATAGCGATGCTATCGTTCGCGATGTTGAAGCTAAATGAAACGTGGTAAGTGTCAGAGTCAGTATATAGTACGGCGTGTTCTCACGTCCTTAATAACTGTAAGCGGTCGGAAACGGTTACAAAAACGTAACCAAAGACAAAGGAAAGGAAAATGTAATATGCACGCGGAACAACTATGGGAGACAGTAGTGTTTAAGTTGCAAATTGAGTTAATTAATTTCAATTTGTAGGTACTGATTGTGTAAGACAAAATTATGTTTCGGAATTAAGGTACTTTCACAGGGATCGCCAACCACAAATGTCATAGTACCGACAAATGAACAAATACCTCGACAACAAAAAAAAAAATAAAAAAATATTTATAAATAAATTAGGTAAAATTCAATGGGTACATAATGTTAAAACATAACAATTTATAAAACAATCTCAAGTAATATCACTTGCGGCGCTATAAGTGGAGACACGTATAGGTCCTAATTTGTGGAAAGCCAAAGATTTCACTTTGACAAATTGTCATAATGGTTTCTCCTATGATCTGTCATTCGCTGCTATTATAGCAGTAACTGTGTGAACTGAGTCGTGAACATTACTTACATCGGCTCGACGACCTCGTGATTGATGCATAGAAAGTTTAAATACCAATTTGGGTATCGCTCGCCTATTATGATTTGATTGCCTACTCATTAGTCTTTGATACAATGGCAGGAAACGGTTCGGTGCCAGTAAAGTGGAGGTTGCGCTTTTAGGAATACTGAGTTATTTTTTTTTGTTTCCTACCGAATTTTAGATTTTTGGTATGGCAGTCATTAATTACTTAACTAGTTTTCGAACACTATGATTCTGACACCCATGATGATCATGATGATGAGGATTATGGCACCCAATATTATTTTGTTTATCAACAAAATCCTTGTATACTTTTCAAAATTTTTGATGCGAGTCCCATTAAATTATGTTGGTTCCCTTCATTAATTTATGTTAGTTTTAGTCTTGCAATAGTAGTCAATCTATCACTTTATTATTCAAATTCACATCGCAACGGTTAGGAAACAGACAAGCATAACATTTCAACAGCCGTTGTAACCTCACATTTGTAATATCTTCATAGTGGTGCTATGAATGCTCATACTGTAGCTATCAAAGTAACTGAAGTCCTGAGGTATAAAAACAATCTCTAAAATAAAAATATCTACATAGACTAGTTTAAGTAGAAGAATTTATGTTAATATTTACATATGTTGTATTTTTGTATATTTGATGTTATGCTGTTATGTGTACAAATGACTTACGGGGTTCTAAAGCTGATAAGCCAAGGTTCTGAAGCCTCTATGGAGCGAGTCCAAATATTGAACCTTGGGGAACTCCCCAAGGTTCAATATTTGGACTCGCTTAGCAACACTGACTGACGGATGATTATACCTATCTATTATTAATTTCACCTTAAATTGTCATGTTTCTCTTGACTTACCTTATAAAGTTTATCCTTTTGATACCATACATCCTCCTCTTCCTCTACGGGCGCTGCAAACGCCTGCGTCAGATCATCGCGGGAACGCGAAAGTATTCGACGTCGAGACACCATCTCGCTACCCACTGCCGTCTCAAACGGGACTAGGCTGAAACAAGGAGAATACATGATTAGATATTTGTATATGGAATCTTAGAAACTTAATTTCGTTTTTATCACAAGGTTGAATAACAAGCTGATGACCAATGTTTGGGTTCACAAATACATCAAGCAATATTTTTTTATAACTGAAGTAGATGCTGACCTTTTTTATTATACCCAAGGCCTATTCGTAAAATATGGTGATTATGGATGATAGATTTGGGTCTAGAACGCCAAACTCTATCTTAGTAATAAACGTAATATTTACTGATAGGTAATGCTTTTATTTTATTTATGTTCGATGGTTCAGTCTCGACAGAATGTATATGAAACTGAAATATTTATGAGTTATTATGTAAAATATCATAAAAGTTATGTAGTTATTTATAACTAACTCAAAGGAATTTGGCTCAACCGAAACAAATTCCGTTTACAATACAATAAAAGAACATTCAAAAAACGTAAAAATAAAAACTAAACACGTAACTCAATATTATGATTATATCAAAACGAATGATACAATTGTTGAACTTTCTATAGAAGATTAAAGTTATACATAAGAGTGTTATGAAACAAAAGCTGCGGCGAAAGCTTATATTGCCATGTTTGTATGTCTTTTAGCTGTTCATTGATATTCATTCATATTTAACGACATCCTATTAGGGGTATAAAAGCCTTGTTTTAATGTCTATTTATGTTTATCTTCGGCATTTATATTCATAGGAGGAGATTGATGGGTCTGTAATGTGCGAAGTATTTTCGTTTTCAAAGATGAATGTTCGATAAGTGAGTATGTTTTTCTTACACTTCAAATATGCGAACCTCCATTACGTAAGACTTTTTTGCATATTTACAATAACGGTTTACCTCATCTTCTGCCGTCATTACTACGTTATTTACCAAATCTTCAGCATCAAAAAATTCAAAAGACATCTCATTAATCACTCACTTCTAGGCCATCATCATTCTATCTATCATCCATCTCTTAACCCATATATACCTCAAATAAACACACAAGCACCTAACTTCCATTTAAAAAACCTTTAAAGATGTCTTATATATCACCCACTTCTGAACTATCATCATTATATCGACCATGTTTCTTCAATTACCTATTTACATCAAACAAATTCACAAAAAAATACTAGCACCTAATTTCTCCAACCACACAGGCTACCATCTTATCTTGGCTCTTAACAGTACACAAAGCGTCGGTTGGCTTGCTTCCTTCCGACAGCTAACAATGTGTGGCATTGGATTCGACATTGGGGCTCGTACGGCGTGTCTAACGATCGCCTCCGTCTGTTCCTCCCATTCATTTGATACCCACTATGTTTGTTTTACTTGGGTGTTAAGATTTTGGTTTGTCTTTTAAATGATATTCGAAGTTAAGTTCATATTTAAATGCATCTCTAAGATAATTGTTATTATGATAGAATGGTGCCGATTCCCTTGTTCACAAACTAAACTAAATTTAAGTTCAATGCATCTTTTTCTTTCTATTTCATTAAGAAAAGGACAGAAGATAAATTTTAGTTTAGTCCTGTCAAATTAATCAGCGCCTGTCACTACTCCATACAAGTTTAGACGTGATTAAAAACTTGCCGACTAAAATTACGCCAATTTACGTCAAGCGCTGATTAATTTGACAAGACTAAACTAAAATTTATCTTCTGTCCTTTTCTTAATGAAATAGAAAGAAAAAGATGCACTGAACTTAAATTTAGTTTAGTTTGTGAACAAGGGAATCGAACCATTGTCAGTGTACGTCTTTAGCGGTTGACTTATTCAACACTCTTTAAGAAAAAGAATTGGAACGAGGATAACAATGATAACTATTACTTTTAATGGTGAACCGATAATGTCGTATTGTACCAAGCACTTAACTCGCAGACGTCTAGTTAGGCGAACACCAAAAAAAAAAAATGATTACCAAATCAATTTTAAAATGCTCTTAAACGACCAATATTGATCATAGGCCTATTATTGATAAATTGTATGTGTGTAGTGAAGTACTTTCTTTATTTAACGGTATAATATCAGTCAATCCATTGAACGGACCGCAGCAATTCTTAAGCCCATTAATATCAATTGCTGGAAAGTCGAAAGTATTACTTACTTTTCTTCACGCGATTTTCTCTAAACCAAAGTTATTAAGTCTTGGTTGGAGACGAATTATCTATTGATGCTGGATTTATTCATTCGTTTGTATTTACTCTCACGTTTATTTCATTTCATTTACTGTATTTGTGAAGTCTTTTTATTTATTTTCAAACATATGTAACATCTTGTTTTCTTTAGTTTATTACATTTGTGAAATTTTCATTGTTGTTTTCCAACCTTAAATTAGTTAAGCTTAAATCTCACTGTCTTCTTCAGGATACGTAGTTTTAAAAAGGGTTTGTTTCTGGTAAAAGCATTCCCTAGTAAAATCAAATGACTCTCGAGTGATGACTTTTACTGAGCTACATGAACTTACATAACTTACCGTATTTAAGTATATTTTTAACGCATTTAAGACATTTGCGACCAAACCACAAAGGTGCCGCGTAATCAGTAAAAGTAAAAAACAAGACTTAAGTTCGTACAGTCAGTGGGTCAGTACTTTCACACTTGATTTACTTTGCTCTAAATCAGTATCGCAATGCCTGTTACGACATCCGATCGAGATACGTTTGTTGTATTCCGACCGATTCTGAGATACGACAACGCAACCGCTTGGTATAACAGATAGAACTGGTGTATTTCATGTTATCGGTTCCTATCGGCAGAAATCTAGAACGTTTCGAAATCGACATGATAAATATTGTAACTCCTGTATTATAATTTATAATAATATAATATATATTAATATTTTGCTTCATGAATTTAACGCCTTAAAAAAGACGCTCCTATAAAAATATGTTGACAGTTAGAATTTCGCGCGCAAATTAAGTAAATTTTAATTATGACAGTAAAAGCATTTTGTATAGTGCCTATAATGTCAGTTTTGAACGAAGTGCTGAACTTAATTGTTCCACTAAATTAGCACTGATAGACATTGATTTATTCAGGCATGCTATATAATATATTTTTTAAACATTTACTGTTAACTTGTATCGAATGCTACGCACGCGCTTTGGCATACCTGGGCAGTCGTTGATCGTGTCGCGTGCTCGATTCACAGTGGTTGAATGTCTGCGTATTGAACTAAAGATAATAATCAATTCATATTTATATCCCCCACCTAAAAATATCGTCTCACTGTGCGCTGCAGCTGTGCCAATCAATTAGTCCGTGTTTACAAAACAACCATTTAGAAATTTTGAAGTTCGTCCAAATCATAGTTGACATCGTTAATATGGGAAATGAGAACCTGCCATCAATTTTCTTATATTTAGTCCGTAAATTCAGCTGCCTACTTTCCAAAACCCTTTTTCTCATTCTTAAACATCATAATTTTCCCACGACTCCATAAAAACATGTGACGTAAGAGTCGAGTGCAAAATGTCTGACATAATGCATCGTAAAGGATGATCATAAAACGCAGCACCTGCGGACGTCACAGGACCCGTTTATAGCACGCTGACCCATATCCAGGGGTGAACGCTTGAGGGACAAGTGTTGTGATCGGGAAACTATCGATTTCGAATCGAACGATTGTTTTTCGTATCGAATAATTGCTGTATTTATTTTGCTATCATTAACGTTTGACTACATTCCAAAAGGACCAATTTTATCTATTCGGAAGATAAGCTTATTATACTGTTAAGTACTAAGTTAAAATTGACAAGTTTATTTTTGACACCTTGAAAATTTTCATAGGCTAGACTCTCGGAAATGTACCTGTTATGATGAAAGAAAGATTTCTTAGCATGTATCAAGTATTTTAACATCATTGCAGTCATAACTGACACGAACGTTTTTGTTCTTACTGTTATGTTTTGGCATTTCATGTAAGCACTAATTAGTAATGGTCTCTTACAAGATTTAAGCGGTAACTACCTACGTAAGTCATTTGGCTTATATATTGACATGAAATGTAATGATGTATGTCGGGTTAAGTAGAAACTTGTTATATTTAAACAACACGTTTACCTTCTCAGTTTCCGCATGCCTACAAACAAAAATTACAGACCTTTTAAATGATTATCATATCTTATGGATCTAAGTAGTCAATTATGACACAATTATTATGCTATTTCAATCAACTTTCAACAAAGCAATGCAAATCTTATTTCGATTCCCAAGAATTGATATTTTTTGTTCTTCATTTTGGGGTACCGTAAAAAAAAAATTGAGTAGGTAATTATCTTGATCAGTCGGTACCTGTACAAACAAAAAATATGCTTAAAGTTCATGGGAAAAAAAATCGTTTGCCTAACTAGAAGTATCGATTTTCCTATCGTTATTGGCTATCGATATCGATAGGGTCCCGCTGACCCGCTAGAGCTAGTCATTACTGGAGTCTCTTAGTGGAACGGGTTTACACTTTTATTTTCTTTTTACATACGTGAAGGCATCCCCACAGGCGCAATTACTACGGTACTTAGGGTTGTACACTGTTTGAGTTTCTGGAGAAATTATTTACTTAACACATTGACTGCCACCGCGGTCACCGGTGACCGCTAACAATAGTTTTTCTATTGTGTCTGTTGTCTGGCAGTCAAAGCCTTAAGTAAAAAAAGCTGAGAAAAATATCTATTATATGTTGTAAGAATTGAAACAATAGCTTTAATTCGTGGATGCGTTAACTAGGACCAATATTTATTACTAGCTGCTGCAGCTTCGCCTGCCTGGCTGTTTCTAAACTAAAAGTAGCCTAAGTTACTCCTTATAATATCAGCTATCTACCAGAGAAAGTCGCGTCAAAGTCGATTCAGCCGTTTCGGAGATTAGCCGCAACAAACAGACAGACAGATAAAATAAAGTTTTTTGTTTTGTTATAAGTACCTACCGTATATACTTTCATATAAATTTAGTAAAAAAAGCTGTGAAAATGAAGAAATGTCTATTTGTAATGTGAAAATAACATTACAGACACTTCAATTACTTATTTGTTTACAAATGTAGATGTATTATAGAAGTCTGTAGATATATAGTGGTATGAGGAACAGGGTGTAAAGTTCACTCATACTCTATGGAAAAGGGAGGATCCTCCGACCAGACGGGCGTTGTGTCTGGTGGGCAACTGCCCAACGGTTGATGTCGGGATGATGTATATATGCTAGTCGCGCGGTCAACTCTGATTGCGCGATGCAGGATTTGTGACGTCAGGTTTTTGATACGTAGTTCGCATGTGGCGTTCGCGTGTTCCGCCACAGATGTATAGATAACACAATATCACATAACATAATATCACGCCTGTTATCCCGAAGGATTAGACAAAAATGTACTTAGTACCACATTTCGCTAACAAAGTCCCATGTAATAGGAGGCGAGCCAATTGCTATCAACCGAGCACAGTACCAGACTTTGGGCTGCTGTTTCAATTTCAGATTATTATAACTTTTAAAATGAAATGGTAAAGATTTCCGTTTACATGACAATTTATTTTAATGTTTTAGAAAAACAATATTAAAATCTTTAAATAAATTAAAGAGGTGATGTTCAGGGTCAACCCTGGATGCGTTACATCAGGATAGCACGCGCCATGATGTAATCGCTTGATAGTTTGTTGACTCGCAACCGTTCACCGTAATTGTTGTTTATGAGATAAATGCGAGGCTCGCTTATATTTTACTGTGTTATTGATCGGCGTGTGTGGGGTTAAGAGAGATTGAGATGTGAATTTGAAATACCTATTACTTGAGGGCTTATTCCACTAATCCCTCCTGAGAGAATCCCCCTCAGTGAGAAAATATCAATTCTAATGTAAAAAAAATCACTTTCTTGGGGATCTATGGAATAAGTATTTATTTTTTTAATTCTAGTTTTGCTCCCTAAAGGGGATTATCAGGGAGGAATTCTAGTTTTTTTTTAATAGATTCCACTTTTCCTCCTAAGGGACTTATTACAGAATGGGCAGCAGCGTTCTCTATAGATTTTTAACACCATACTGCGATCGCCAACCCGCCTGCCAAGCGTTGCGATTATGGCAAACCCCCTCCCTTTGGGGGAGGCCTATGGCCAGCAGTGGATGTATATGATATAAAAGTAGGTATAAACGGTAGGTACTTATAACAAAAAAACAATTTTTAAAAATTTTGTCTGTCTGTCTGTTTGTTCCGGGTAATCTCCAAAACGGCTGCGGCTAGACCGATTTTAACGGGACATTCACTGGCAGCTGATGTTCTATGGAGTAAAGGCTACTTTTATTTTAGAAAGAGCCAAGCTTACGAAGCCGTTAGCAGCATCTAAAATTAAAATATAAGTACCTAGTAATAAAGTTGTGTAAGTAATAACTTATGGGTAAGTTATTACTTACACAACTTTTGAACTACATAATTTTCAGAACAGCAAGCAAATTACCCAAATTACGCTTATTTGTCATTATGATGATATAAATTAAATTAACTTTTACACCGTATACTACCTTAATTGTAAATTAAATTAAATCTGCTAACAATTTTCTGTCACCATTTTTGGTGCAAAAACAGTAATTGCGGGTCATAGGTCCAAATATGTTAATGCCTTATCTAACAAATGTTTAAAAAGTGGCTTGAAATACGTTTGCTACTAACTGCTGCCTGCGGCTTCACCCGCGTGGCTTTTTCTAAAGTAAAATATCCTAAGTTACTCCTAATAACATCAACTATTTGCCAGTGAAAGTTCCGTCAAAATCTTTACAGCTGTTTCGGAGATTAGCCGGAACAAAAAGACAAAAATTTAAAAATAGGGTTTTATTTTATGTACCGTATTTAAATACATTACAAACAGAAACTTTAATTTTATTTATGTGTATGTATATGTATTTATATGTATAGATTAATATTTTATGCATTATACTCTAGTCTAGACTCTTATAGGAATAACTTATTGCTTATACCAACCACCCAACCATTTATTTTTATTACTATGAAGATAGTAAAAAAATAGGCCAGAATCGGATACTGTCTTGTTTAAAAAACATATAGTTTAGTTGGTAGATAAGTACAGCACCATTTATTACAGTTACTAAGGCATTACGAAATTAACTGTTAAAAATTCAGTAGAAATTGTATAGCTCGCATTCTTCTGAACTGCTTACCAAGTCAAATGACAACGTGGACGCGATTCTAATTACATGTTACTATTATGTGTCTTGAAGACAAAAACGAACATCTCAGTAAACAAGCGGACATCTTCGGTTTCAATAACTCTTATCTTCTAAACGTTAGTGTCGAAAATGCTTTGGTTTCTGGTCCTTCGAACTTGGTCCTTTCGTCACCGTAAATTTTAAAAGGTTCGCCCCTATTGACGATTTGATGCGTTCCATTTTTAAGACAAGTTCGTGTTTGACAAAACATTTTTTCGCAATCTGTTTCGTGAATGTGTTCTTGGTAGGTCGAGCGCTTATTACATGTTGTGAAACCACTCATCTTGGTGCTAATGACTGAATTAGTTATTTACATACCTACACATATATAAACTCACGCCTTCTTCCCAAGGAAGTAGTCAGAAACTACAGAACGCTACCTGTTACGATCCTTAATACTCCTTTTGCTGTATCTACGCTCATACATTATTAAAATTAAAATTCATTTATTTCAGGTCCTTGACCCATATTAAATTCAAAAACAATACACGATTTTGTCAATTTTATAAGTAATACCTAAATCTTGTAAATGTTAAATTTTAAGAGGCAAAACTAAATATGTAACAAATAAATTACAGATCAATTCAATTAATGTCAAAAGTACAAAGCAAAATAAAAAATAATTAAATAGGACAATAAATTAAATTAAGTTAATGAAGTTATGTCAGAAGCAAATATTATAATAATTATCCATAAGGCTAATAAATAATAATAATTATGGTCATACACATTATAGTTATTTACTTTTCAAATAACCCGTTCCTTATGGAAGTTATGGGACCACCCTTTTGGGAAAAGGGTGGTAGTTGGTTGGTGGTTTGTTGGTTGGTTGGTATAAGTAATAAGTTATTCCTATTAGAGTCTAGACTAGAGTATAAAGCATAAAATATCCATACTAATATTATAAATGTGAAAGTAACTCTGTCTGTCTGTCTGTATGTTACGTTTTCACGCCTAAACCGCTGAACCGATCGTCATGAAATTTGGCACAGATATAGCCTGGGATATGGATAAGGACATAGGCTACTTTTTTACGCGATAACCGACATTCACGCGGGCGGAGCCGCGGGAAAAAGCTAGTTAATCTATACATACAAATAAATAATACTGAAGTGTCTGTTTGTAATGTATGTAAATACGGTACTTATAATTAAAAAAAAATATTATTTTAAATTTTTGTCCTTGTGTCTGTTTGTTCCGGCTCATCTTCGAAACAGCTGGACTCTTTGGGAAAAGGGTGGTCCCACAACATCCACATCTTCTTTTCGTGTGGTTAGTGACTAAACCTGGTGTCAGAGTTTTTATGCCGCCCATGGGCGTATACAGCGTAATACTTGGCTACACATGCCGTCGAGAAATATCTCTCAGACAGGTTTCCTTGTGATGTTTTCCTTCACCGTTTTTTAAGCAAGTGATAATTATACAATACGCACATGAATCCGAAAAGTCAGAGGTGCGTGCCTTGGGTTCGAACTCGAGACTCGAGACCAACATGACCGTTTAGTTTCTAACCAGGGCCTCAAGTCTGCTATTAAAATAGTGTCAGAATGGTCTATCATTGATTTCATAATTTTTGATTTTGACAAGTTTGATAATCTACTAATATAATGGCGTCATTATGACTTTCCAATGGTCAGCCACTGACACTCCATTGAAAGAATTGGTAATCTCGTACATAATGACAAATTAAACTTCCAACTTCCTACTACTTCAGATTGCTTATAACACTAATAAATAACATGTAAAAATATATATAAATGAAATCTGGCATGAATAAATGTTCAAAATGCCATTGTAATACAATTCTATTACGACACCATTGACCGACCAATGATCGACCATTATGAATTTAGCAGATTACTAACTTTTAGCAAAATGACAATGGGATCGTGTTGGAGTGACGAATTTATAAAAAAAATAGCAGACTTGGGCCCCTGTTACTATGGGCAACATTACAGGAGTTTACATAATAATTAATATTACGTAATATCTTACTACTGGCCTTCCTCAGTCACATGTATACTACAACTAAGTCTAGACCTATCACTAACAACAATCACTAAATTGTATAAATTAAATTATTTAATTATTAGATATTAGAAACCTGTATTTATTATGACTGCTGATAATCGATCATTTAGACGAGGTCTAATTAAGAAAATGCGAGTAAGTACCTACTTGACTCTATTTAAGTGGCAATGGACAGGGTACATTGCTCGCAGAACAGATGGCCGTTGGGGCCGAAAAGTTCTGGAACCGCGTACCGGAAGACGTAGTGTTGGACGGCCTTCCACAAGGTGGACCGTTGACCTTGTGAAGGCCGCAGGAATCCCCTGGATGCGGGAAGAACGGAACCGGTCGAAGTGGCGCCGGTGCTTGGGGGAGGCCTACGTCCAGCAGTGGACGTCTTTCGGCTGAAATGATGATGAATGATGACCTACTCGACTAAATTACCTCACAATTATAGTCATAACTTTCTCTCACGGAAAGTTTTAGGAGCACATTTATTTGCGTTTTATAATTAATCTAACTGTCTAATAATATCATTTAGATACAGCTACATTATGATAATAATATAAATTAATCGAGCAATGGTAAAAAGACTCAAAAATCAATAATATGACGCCAATTTCTTGCCTCCGAAATAGCAAAACGCTGAGACAGTTAAAAATTATATAATATACCTACTTAAATATAAATTACCGTCAGCCTTTTAAGAACATTGGAAAGCAGACCTCAAAGACGGACTAATAAACCAAAGAACATGAAGACAACAAGCAATTAATCGTCAATAATGCATAACATGCACATTACCTATTAAAATTCTACTCATCAAGAGAAAACCGCTAACCGTGCGCATACACTATTCGATTTCAATGTCAAAGCATATCGATTGGATAGTCGATTATGTATCGAGTTGCGTGGGCGCCTACCTGTTAGAAACGGCAGTCTATCTGGCTGGATACAAACAGTTCCACACCCACATGACTAAACAAATCGTTAGAAATATAAGTAGGTATAATCGATAGATAATGCTAAACTGCGCAACTTTCTGTTCGACCTACTTTCACAGAAGCTGAGGATTTTGATGAAGATAACATCGCGCCCCCATTTCCTCCCGTGAGTGTCGTAAAATTCGACTAAGGGACTTACTAGAGAATGGGCAGCAGCGTTCTCCATGCATTTTTGACACCATACTGCGATCGCCAACCCGCCTGTCAAGCGTATCGATTATGGCAAATTCCCCCCTTTGGGGGGGGGGCTATGTCCAGCAGTGGACGTCTTTCGGCTGAAATGATGATGATAATGAACATCGCGACTGTGACCCCCGAAGGGTTAAGTAGAGGTGTACCTATAGAACACCCACATTTCACCAGTTAGTTTAACTGCCTGTGTGGTCTAGACGTGGTAAGAGCTCGGGGCCCGGTGCCCCGGGCTCGATTCCAAGCGGGGGAAAAATTTTCTGCTCGGTTTGGTTGTTTTAAGTCCGCCTGGCTAGCTACCACCATCTTATCGAAGTCTGTAACAACAATGTTAAAAGCATTTGTTGTGTTTCGGCAGTTAGAGCTAAGATAGCCAATTTCTCTGTGGTTGTGGATTCCGGGTGATGCTCGCTTCCACCTTCGGCGTTATCAACACTTATCATCAGGTAAGATGAAGGCGAAGCTTCCCTATTGTGGATAAAACAGAAAAAGCTATTTTCAAGAAGGGAGCGAAAAAATCTTGATGATTGGGGTTTTGGGTCATCTGAAAATTATTCATTATTGCAATGATTGATTTGTTTGTTTGAATGTTCGTGTCAGAGCAATGTTTTTATCATAACTATGTCTTGGTGCCTATGCCAAGATTAAAATAATTGAAGCATCGGTATATACACATAAACACATAATATTATAACATCATGCCTTGTTTCCAAGGTGTGTGTATATAGAATATTATAGTCAAATATAAAGTTAATATTATAACAAAATTACTTATGGAAGTTGATGAAAATTATTTCCAAAAAAAAAAAGAAGAGTTACGTGTCTAAATGTTACTTAACTACGTTTTACTATATCTACAGCCAGAAGTCCTGAACTTTGACTGTAACCTTTTTAGGGTTCCGTAGTCATCAAGGAACCCATATAGTTTCGCCATGTCCGTCTGTCTGTCCGCGGCTTAGCTCAGACACTCTTAGTACTGGAAAGCTGTAATTTGGCATGAGTATCACAAAGTGATAAAATAAAATCTTGAAATATATATATTTTTTAGGGTACCTTCCCTACACGTAAAGTGGGGATGATATTTTTTTTTCTCGTCTATCCCATGGTGTGGGGTATCGTTGTATAGGCCGTTCAAAAATATTACGGATTTGTGAAAACCATTTTTCGATTCAGGTATCCGTTTGCGTAATATTAAGCTTTAAAGTGGTAATTTTTATTAGTGTCCCCCCCCCCTACCAGCCCCCTCGTCGTCCCCTACCAGCTAAATGGTTGTATTTGGGATTAATTCCATTCTAATACCAAAAACTAATACAACTATGTATGTTTTTCAACAAATTTGATGAAATAAATATCAGTTTTTGGTATTAGAACGGAAAAAAATCTTATTTGGATATGTGAAAAAAAATCAAGGCAATAGTATATAAATAACGAAGTTAAATGGAAAGCTATATAACACCTAAGTAGGCTTTACAAGTTACTGAGTTGAACCAATTTAAATTTACAGTTGAAAAACATGTTCTCCCATACATTTTGTATGGGAGAACAGATTTTTAACTACAGCGTCAAAGCGCTTCGCGTTGCGTGGTCCAACAAGCACTTGGCCGGTTTTCAAAGTCATTATGTTTGGTAGCTGACATATTATGTGCAATCAAACCTAATCAGCCATTAATCTAACGATGTTTTCATTGCAAGCTCGGCCATCGCCATAGGCGTCAGTTCAAAACCAAATAATAAATCATACCACAATCAATTGCATAACAAACCACTAAATCATTTAAATCGATTATTAATACGACAATACATTATATCAGTACCTATATGCAGTTCCAATAAAATATTGTGCAATATAACCCTCGGTAATGTTACGTTACGGACGGTTATCCAATAGTGTCACATCACAATGTAGACATTGGGAGTTACGAACAACGATCGGTAACTTGTAAAACACACGTACGGACAAGTTGTGTGGTTTGCAATGTGTTTATACACGGTGTTTGGCTGTTGTATGCAAATATGTCATACTTAAAGCTGGATCATATGTAGCTGTGATTTTTAACGGTTCAGTAAAACTCTGGCCTGACAGCAGTGAGATGAAAGTGGCACAGTTAATCTTTGAAAATGTAATGCTTATTCATTTTCCGGTTACAGTATAGAATTTTGTCGGAGATTTTCAGGTGAACATAGACAATACAACAATACAATACAATATACAGTTTCACAGGAAATGAGTCTTTTAAGACGCAGATATATACCAGTGACCTTGAGTGGTTAGCTTGCGTGTTCTGTACTGAGCTCACGCAACACGATGTACGTCCAGCTAGTAATAGGACTCGCCCATCCAGGAGCGCTGTCCCAAATAAGACGTATTATTAATTTATTATGCATAAAACAAAAGGTATTTTAATAAAACACGTATACTAAAAGATTAATAATTAAAATAATTTTAAAAAGGTGAAGGTTTGAAAAAAAATGCGCTTGATAGATTTTGCGTGATTTTCAGTTTTCTATCCGCGTTAATTTTACAAATTAATTTCATTATGTAATATAAACATTATCTAAAATATTCATATATAAAGTCATTAAGAAAATGCTCTAATTTAACATATATTTTTTCCAAATCATTAACACTACTCGTTTGGACGTTATCTTCAGTATAAAATCACTAAAAGCCGCTTATCGTCGCCTTAATGATTAGATTAACATTGATCCAGCATTTCAATCCAGTGGTTGAAGCCGCTAGGTCAAATATCGATCCAGTATTACTGGATTTAACCACTGGATCGATATTTAAGTCCGCCTCTGTACATGTTTTGTGCTTAAAGTATTAAATAAATAAATATTTGACCTGCTCTATATCTACGTAAATTGGTTCAAAATCGACCCAGTATCACTAGATTGAATTACTGGATAAATGACGCCAGTTTACATTTATTTGACGAACATTAACGAAAAATCAAGACGACCTAACATTAATGTAACTATGTATGAAGGTAAGTAACCTTTTGACGTATTTAAAATAAGCACCTTTGCAGGGAACCGTGTGGGTACAGCATTACGTAACGCAAAGGTCATTACGTCCAAGTGTGGGAGTACCATCATAATGTTGGTTACCGTAATGTGGTGTTAGTAATAGTTTTAATACCTGTTCATTATTGTATTGCAACGTATAAGATAATCGTACGATATGGTATCTTTACCCTCTGTTTCTGTCGAGGAATGTATGGAACGAATATATCGTCGACCGTAGGTTCAATTGATGTAAGGGACAAAATACCCAAAATGAGCTAAGTATACAGTTTTGTTCAGAATTTTTCGCTCTTTCGAATGGTGTATATGAAAAAATTCTAGCTTAAGAAAAATGTCCCTTACCCTACTGATTTTTTGGATCCAAATTTCGAATCAGCCCCATAATAACAATGTATTTGAAAAACTATGCAATATAGCAACTTGAAATGTTGTATTTACCGCCACCAATCGAATCAAATAAGGTAAGATAAGGTAAGGTAGGTAACGATTTCCAAATTTAAGATATCCGTACGCCAAAAGTGTGTACTTAATTTTCTGTCAACAATCTCTTTACACTGTATTTCTTTTCATAAATTTTTTCAACAAGTGATTTACACTATCTTTTCACAATTTTTCCACAATTTTTGATCCAACGTAGAGGTCAATTTAATGTAAGGGACGGGACTACAAGATACTTGATCAGTAAGGGACATTACTAACAAAATACGTTGGTGTAAGGGACATCTATTTTCTTAAATAGATAACTTATTTAAATAAATTTTACACAGGTAGATAGAGCACTAAAATAAAAGATTATGTGCGAAATCAGATCCAAAAAAGGTTAATAACAAAAAAAGTTATGGGCGATTTAGTCCGAAAAAAAACTTTGTCGGCCTCTCCTGAAAAATCGTATTTTGTCCCTTACCTCAATTGAACCTACGGTCGACGATATGTGCAAATATGTTAACCCATCAATTAAGAACAGCTGGCTTGTTTTGTAAAAATCTAACTTCACGGTTAGATTTTTACAAAACAAGCCAGCTGTTCTTAGGTGAAGTGAGCTTGACGTGAGCTGTCAATCTACCTATCGATCTATTGCTATCAACTGTCAATAGTGTCAATCCCTAACATCAGGTGACATGACAGCTCATTTCATGCCCAATTCACCCAAGTTTTCACGGTGAGATTTTTACAGAATAGACCGGCTGATGTAAGGGACACTTTGACAGTTTACTTCTCCTACTCTTTCACGGTGAGACTTTAACTTAGGTGAAGTGAGCTTGAAATGATCTGTCGTTCCACCTGATGTTAGGGATTGACACTATTGACAGCCGATAGCAATAGATTGACAGGTGGAATGACAACTCGATCGTGAGATTTTTACAGAATAAATCGACTTGTCTCTCAGTGAGGATGGATATTTTATGTAGCATAAAATAACTTAGACTACAGAAAGAGACGGCCATACAGGTATGAGTGAGAGAGAAGACGCACAAAAATGGGGTTAAAAAAAAACGATGTGCTATATTTACAACCGGTTACTATTTCATTAATTAAGGCGCCTCCCTTAGCAAACGACCTTGTGCTGCGTTCGGTCCTGTCACGCAGCGGGTGGGGCCGCTCTGTCCCGCTTCTTGCGCACGCCGAATTCACACAATTTTTGGAATTATGTTAATAAAAAATAAAAAATAAACGATCTTTTGAAATAAAATAAAACGTGGATTATTTAGATTTTTAAATAATCTATCCATTAGTGTAATCCTAAAATAATAGAACGCCACCTTTAGCAAAAGATGCATGCATTTTTTTTTTTACTAGGATTTTTTAAAATGATTTATGACGCATCCAAAAAAATAAGAACTTGCATTTTGATGATGGGGTATCGAACATTGATAATGTGCTTTCAGGTGTAGTTTAAATATAATCTATTTATCTAAATATATGAGTTAATAGCCTCTGAAAATCGCACTATCGCAAGGTTTTGCTCGGGGTAGCGCCTTAACTCTTAAAGTACTGTAACTTATCGATACTTATTCTTGTTTTAAAGACATCGTGTACACTACTAGCTCTTAGTGTTGTAACTAACTAATCGATTATGTTACATACTTTGATAGGACTTTAATTCAATGTTGTAACAGTGATTAGCAATTTGTAGACAATTCTCGTAATGAACTGTTCAGTGTACTGACTAATGAAGTTGTATGCATAATTTATTATAAGACCTCTCTATCATTCTTAGTTTATGCGAAAGACACAATGATAATACTTATTTGCCTTGTCGAAATCGCCCTTTCTTTGGTAACTCTAAGACTCAAAGTCTTTGAGGACTGTTGATGGTACTTTTTCAAGTCATAATTGCCAAACTGACAGTGGGCAGTGCACATTGCTCGCAGAACAGATGGCCGATGGGGCCGAAAGGTTCTGGAGTGGCGACCGCGTACCGGAAGACGTAGTGTTGAAGGATCTCCCACAAGGCGGACCGATAACCTTGTGAAGGCCGCAGGAATCCGCTGGATGCAGGAAGCACAGAACCGGTCGAAGTGGCAGTGCTTGAGGGACGCCTATGTCCAGCAGTGGACGTCTTTCGGCTGAAATGATGATGATGTCCAAATATATGAATGAAAAAACATTTTGTCTTCATGAATGACGAGAACCAAACTAACACCTACGCTAACACCGATAAGGGAATCTTTGAAACAAAAAACAGTACCGAAACACGAATAATATGGTAATATCTGACGAAAACCTTGCCCATATAAAATCACCCACTTAAGTAGGTCATGCCATTTTCAGCTCTATAAAAAGGTGATAAAACACACAATGGTGTGTCCCACTTTAACAGATGTTATCTATAAAAGTGTAGCCGAAATGTCGTCTAGACATGTCCATATGGCTACTTAAACCTAGGTAGAAACAATTGTCGGACTTCTTAAGATCTGGTTTGGGTATGTGCTAAGTTTAAAGCGTGAAAAGTAGACAAGAATGAAAGATAAAACTGAAGATAGAAAATATTGCGGTTCTTTGCTTTGAGATCTATTGCGACCGCAAAAAAAAAACTTAAATAGGTACCTATAACACTCAGGTAAAATAAAAAGGATATAAAATTATGCAAGGATTTTATAATGAACATTTAGGACAAAAGCAACATGCAATTTCAAGAATAAAAAAAAAAAGACCTTTTCTGCCACCGAATTATTTTTCACCAAAAATTTATGAAAAAGCTGATCTTTTCATGAACCTAAAGTAGGTACGTATCTATAAAACCAAAGGCTAATTCACATAAATTTTCTATAATCCGATCCAGCATGTCCCTTGCTGTCCTCCCCCAGCGACGCCGTAAGCCGAGGTCTGTACCCCACAAGAGGTACCCTTAGTGCGTAGTCGCTTAGTTTATAAGTGTATGCCCTGGCTGGAGGCCTTAATTGATTGAGGCACCCACAGGAGTGTGTTCGGTTCACTTCGGCTAAGCAGACGATAACCTCCTAGGTTGACCTGCAAGATGCCATACATAAAAAAGAACATACATTATCTTTCTTCCATCGCAGAAGTGAAAGAAACAGTCACAGAGCAAATGTCACTTACTGTTATAACATTCCAGACCACTAATTCGCTAACAAGCAAAATTACAATCTCAAAAACCAACCTGACAAAACAGAAAGTTACAAAAAAAAAAAAAACGCTTATCGCTCACCGCGCATCGCTTATTAAATCGCAATATCACGGTCATAAAATAAAACAAGCGACGTACGCTTATAACGGTACATCGTACAAGTCATATCGCTTTACTTCGCATGACTAATGTCCTGGTTGTTACACAGAATACTTAGGCAAAGAATGGTACAGAATGTCGACTCCATACAACGAGCGAAAATGTACGAACAGATAGATAGACACGCTTTACGTACAGCAAGTGCAATAGTGCACTTTCAACTGGCAGTCATCTGAGATCGTCTTACATACGCATCTTTGAGTGCCTGCGCCAGTTTTCGCTCGTTGTATGGAGCCAACCTTCTGTACTATTCTTTAATAATGTCTAGGATCTTGCTAAGAATACTAAGGATTCCGTTCATCTTTCAAAGGTCATGATGATGACGACCTATGAACGTTGATGTTAGTTTAGGATTTTGAGGACGTGATGTGGGTGCAAATGATGATGATTTTTTTTATGGAGAAAAGTAGGTGCGATTACCTAGGGGTCAAACAAAATGGTGTAGTAGCATCAATGTCTTTGTAATTGTTATTTAATTGTGTGGATGATACAAATGGATAGAACGTTTACAGACATTCTCACGGTGGACGTAAAAGTGAAGGAAAGGCTGTTAATATGGTCCATACACACACCAATGTGGTAGTTAAGTATAATTTTCATAGACGTTTTAAAAGTAAGAGTTGATAGTAACATAAAGGAGAAGGAAGCTATTACGACAAATACCGATTTAGATTTCAAAGAGGATAAAACTGTTCCCAAATTGTATGAATTCGGTCTCAGTGTTTCCGTTCATCTTACTAAAATCAGTGATATAAACGAGTGTAACAATAAACCGCTATACGATACTAAAACAAACGTAGTTACGTATGTAAGCAGCTTTTATCTGCCGTTAACATCGGATCACATTCTGTGGCTTGCAAATTTTTTATGCGTGATCCGTTTCTTTCCCGAAATGTTGTATGCCCAATTATCTAAAGTACTTTTTTATAGTTTGCGATAAAAGGGAAAATGTCAAGGGTGTGTGGTTTTGTAACGACGTAATATTTTGTGGATATGAATAACTAGCTTTTGGCCGCGGCTCCGCCCGCGTGGATGTCGGTTATCGCGTAAAAAAGTAGCCTATGTCCTTCTACATATCCCAGGCTATATCTCTGCCAAATTTCATGACGATTGGTTCAGCGGCTTAGGCGTGAAAACGTAACATACAGACAGACAGACAGAAAGACAGATAGACAGACAGACAGAGTTACTTTCAAATTTATAATATTAGTATGGATTTAATTAACCGTATACCTACGGATGAAGTTAAAGAGATGGTAAACTTAGAACGCAGAAGAAGTTGTAAAATTTTGAAAAGATTAGCGAAAACAAGAGAGATATTCGATACTTTTGTGTAATGATATTAAATAGTTAGGTAGAGTGTAAAATGAATTTGCGGGGTAATTACCTAACACACTATCATTAGGAATGGTTTTCATTTTGATAGTTCAATAACATTAATTGATTTTCGTTGTTGAGCAGACAAATTTTTCGAACTTATGAAGCAATATTATGGTTAAGCAATATCCTTCAAAATCATTCAAATTGTGATTGACGTAATTTGGGTGCTGGAAGTGCTTCAATGCCACCTAACAAATCATGTTCCTTAAGTCAAACAAAATCTCAGAACTAAAATTCTAAATATACCAAACGATCTAAATAAAGTAATAGTAGATTCAGGTGAAATTCAATTACACTTAAACCGTGTTAGCTTTAGAAAAGCTGTCTCAAGTGGCTACACTATCACCTCCAAGCATCTTCCTACCCCATTCAACTATCTAACAATGTCATACAGAGATTAGAAGATACACTTGACACAGTTTATGTTTTCATTTACTATCCAGATCTGTGATACTTTCGACTTATTTTTCTGCGTATAGTCTTTATTATTATAAGTAGGATACAAAGCGGTAGGTAAGAAGTAAGGAACTATCTCAGCAAGTATAAAGGAAGAAGCAGAAGCGTGTCGAGCGACAGATAATTGTACATTATTGACAATGATCTTTATGATGTTATCAGGCCATATGTATATTGCAGCACTTTTACGTAGTACCAATTTGAGAAAACTCGAATAAAAAATAGATACGTATCTGGCTACTCTGAGAAGAAAAGCCGAAACAAACTCAGAGGTCACAGTCTCTTTTAAAGTCCAGACATAATCTTGGTCAAATCATGTGAATACCATGTAGATTGGTGTCTGAAATGGTCTTTTGAAGAAAGAACCACACAGATTGAGTGAAGCTGTCCATTCAGTGCACGCATTTGTCATTATGCTGAACACTGGCATCGTCTAGGACTGTTCCAATGAACAGATGTGCTATGTGTAAGAGTACAGACGGACATACTATTGACCGGCTGGATCAATATCTATTTTGTACGATACCCTTGTGAACTTTAAATAGCTTCCTTTCCAGATATTAGAAAGAACACACCGGATACAAAACCATTTCATTTAATTTCTACTAATATAAAAATATCCTAATAATTCATACAGTTTCCGCTGAATGTAATCACATTATTTCTACATAAGGTGCAAGACTGTGCGACTTTGCTGAATATGCCGTTCACGCAATCTACAATTATACCTAGGCCGAAAGCGACTTCTGCCTAAAATGGACATTACCGACTAGGATTGTATTTTTTATCTTACATGGTCGTGAGAACTATCTTAGAATAAATTTAGCTATTTATTATAAGTCTCAAATCAATGTTCGTTGTTCATTAGTAGATTTTTTGAGGGCTAACCATTTTGGGATGTCGGAATTGCTCAGAATTGTGAAGATGCTGAGTTTTTTCGCCAAATGTGACAATACTTGACAACAGATGTGACAATGGTCAAAATAAAGGAGTTTTGGTGTAGTTAAAATACAAATATTGTACATCTATACTTATAATGATCTATACTAATATTATAAACCGATAAGTACCGTATGTTGCCGGACGTAAATAATAGCACCACCCCATTTCTTCCCGTGGGTGTCGTAAAAGGCGACTAAAGGACTTACTAGAGAATGGGCAGCAGCGTTCTCTATGCATTTTTAACACCATACTGCGATCGCTAACCAGCCAGCCAAGCGTGGCGATTATCGCAAACCCCCTCCCAATTGGGGGAGGCTTATGTCCAGAAGTGGACGTCTTTCGGCTGAAATTATGATACTATAAAAGGTGAGAACGAATTTTGTGAGTTTGTGTAAATGTCGAGGGTAATCTCCGGAACCACAGCTCCTATTTAATAAAATCTTTCACTATTTGAAAGGTACATTATACCAGAAGGATATAGGCTAATTAGTATAAAAAATAAAAAAAAATAGATGTCATTTACGCACCCTTAAAGTAAAGGCATATTTAAAAAATATCAACTTTTGAGAAAACGTGTTTAAAGATTCAGGGAACCCGATGTTTTTGCTTATTATATTATTATTATTCATAATAAATCATAATTTAAAGTGCTATAGCTCTGATTTTGTTTGTACGTAATCTACGTTAAATGTACTATGGTATTAATAGCTGAAACATTACAAAAAAATATATTTAAGTATTATTATTTTTTTTTAACTCTTCCGAGTTAGGCCTCTTTTTCACTATTTTTATTTTTGTTTTTGAAGGCAAATATTGTCTTTTTTCTCTTTCTGTTAAAGCCAAGTGATAGAACAGTTGATATTGAGCCCATCTAACACAAAAACTAAAAAACTCAATATTTCGACTTGTGCCCTTACATTACTAAGGGTGCGAAATTTTATTCAAATTAGTCTGAGAATTAGCACTTTTTGAACAAAAAGTATTTTAAAAATGCAACCGGGGAGAGTCGCTAGTAATATTATAAAGTGATTGTATATGTTCATATGTAATGTTCGGAACTTTTGATCCGATTCCGACAATTCATTCAAGTATTGCCGAGTGTCATCACACTAATATTATAAAGGCGAAAGTTTGTGAGTGTGTGCATATGTTTGTCTCTTATTCACGCTCAAACGACTGGACCAATTTTGATAAAATTTGGTATGGACGTAGCTGACACCCTGGATTTAAACATAGGCTACTTTTTATCCCGAAAGAATGTAGTGTTCGCGGGTAGCACCGCGGGGTGCAGCTAGTAGGATATAATTATGTTATGCTATGCAGAAGCTAGTAACTGTACTATATTACAATTATATCTTAGACGCAATTTAAAGTATTGAAACAAGGTTTCAAGCAAGTGGTAATGACAAAATAAATGCAAATGAACGGAAAATGCGCAACTTTCAGGTAATTAAAATTTCCTACTCGACGGATATATTAAATATAGAATGGCGTAAAACTATCTAGGTTAAATAAATCTATGATTGTGATCAGTAAATATTAGTATATAAATACAGTCGTAGCTTTTCTTTATAAAACAAATTAAGGAAATTCCTAATTATCTGTTTGAAACGGAATGCTGCTTTTTTTTTTCTAAGTACATATGCAATAGATGCTAGACAAATATCCGTTGAAGCCGAATTTGACATTTAAATCTCATGAAATTGCACATTTCTTGATTATGTTTCATCAAACATAATCTGAGACTTGACGCAACTTCTATGCACAAATATATACGTTTTTGTAACCGGAAAAGTAAATGCTTTGCATAGTTACACTATAAATATATTAGTACATATGTATAGTACATCCATACTTATATTCTTATATCCATACTAATATAATAAATATGAAAGTAACTGTCTGTCTGTTACGTTTTCACGCCTAAATCGCTGAACCAATCATCATGAAATTTGGCAGAGATATAGAGACGGACATAGGCTACTTTTTTACGCGATAACCGACATCCACGCGCGCGGAGCCGAGGACAAAATCTAGTAATTTTATATTTTGAAATGTTATTATATTTTTTATGTATAAAAATGTAACTTATAATATGTGCTAATAAAGGAAATAAATAAAAATAAATTGGTTATAACTAGAGATCGGATATTCGGATGCATATTCACCTAAAGTGGAGATGTTGGCTAATATGGAATGCGCTTTTTTTTTTCTGACTATTGAACAGGATGCCTACCTAATATTGTATTCGAATCGGGGGTTAAACATTAATTTTAAATAAATATGCATCTGGATAGTTATGCAATGCCTAATAAAAAAAAATCAGAAGTCGCTTCAATACTATACACCCGACTAGTTATGCATTCCCGGTGTTCTTGGCAAACAGAGATTTAAAAAAAAATAAGGAGCCGCTTCCATACTTTCATAGCACAAAATTAACTTTAGGTAAATATGCATCAGAATATCCGATCTCTAGTTATAACTATTATCATATAGGTCAAGTACAAAAAAAGTAAATAACAACCACAAGAAATAAACCCAAAAGGTCCTATCGTTACATTGTATAAATAAAACAAATGAAACCCACTCATTAATCACAGCTGGTGGAAGCATTTAAGTAAGTAATTGCCACACGTCAATTACACAATTATCTAACTTGTAAGCATTAAGATATCTAAGCATGTTAATAGAATAAACGGGAAAGTTCTTTTGTTTGTAGTCATGGTCATGGTTAGAAGTTTGTATTAAAAGAAAAAAAAGTTCTCCTACCGTATTTATATCCTACCCCTTGAATGGAAAATCATCATGATTTTGATATCAGGTTTTTTTATTTATTTTCGTCAGTTTATATTCTACTTAAAAAAATATTTATATTTTGCTGAAATTCAACTGTCATCTAACCCTTTTTTTGCGATAAAACCGTCTGGGAAAAATCGCAGTTTTTCTTGAAGGATCTTTAATTTGAAAAGAGGTTCCGTCCTTTTTTTTTTTCGATTACCTACTAAATATTAGCTTTTTATGGGCAAATACACGGACAAAAGCTAGTTAATCCAATGCGCTTACGTATACAACGTGGCTTAGTAAAAATAAGGCGGTGATTGTTACAACATGCTTGTGAGAACATTTTTTTATTGAGGAAACATCTTGTATTAGCTTTGCTTTGAAGTGTCAATCTTTTGCGATGTTTATTCTTTTTTACTTATACAAAAGAGCAAAGGTAATTTGTCAAAAGTTCTTTTTGCGCTAGAAATTTAAATAGAATTACATACTTTTTACACAAGTGATAAAATTAACGCATAATTTGTTCTGAATCACGTAGGTATGTTTGTTAGAGTCTAAAGAAAACGTTTTATTACGAAGTTCACAGCCGGAAAATCGAGGAAATTGACGCTAATTAGGCGTTTTAATTACTTATTCGGTATCTAGGCCTGTGTATCAAACCAGTTCAGGATTTAAAAAATAAGACACATTTGTTTTAAAAGAAAAAAAGCGTAAGTGTCAATCGGTTATCACCAAAAAGCGGACACTATATTTAGGAAACTTAATGACTGGTGACCTTTTCATGTACTAATTAAGAAAACAATTTCCTGACACCATATATCACAAATCAAAACGAACTTCTTAAATTGGTTTTATCAGAGATAATTCCATTACAGACAAAATTATCCTTTTACTATGGGAATAAGTTATTAATAGAATAAATGATTTGAATTTATGCAAATCACATTAAGCCTTAACATTTACAATCTCATCATTTTTCATCAAAGTTTTTAAATGTCCTTCAACTTATTTGAAAGGTGTTTCTTTAAACTATATTAATGAAGACGATAAGTGTAACTTGGTTTTAGAATGTTTCTTAAGAGATTTCTTTAAATAAATAAAAATGACGTAGTGTTTAGGTTTCTTATTTAAACAGTTTTCTTTAAATAAAGAAGAGAAAGGTACCTACGGCAGTTTTCCAACGAGTTTATTGAATTAAAAAGTTACGCCATTATGTAATAAAGTAAAGGAAGATGAAACTATGCATTTCTGATTATACACAGATCCGATTAAGAATAAAATTCATAATAGCTGCTCTAGAAATAAAACATTACCAACATAACTGAATTGATTGTAAGAATATGAGATCAAAATTAAAAACAACAATATTTAATTTTATATCAAATGAATAAATAAAAATGTACATATGGTTATAAATTTTATGATTGACAGCTCAACAGCCAACTACTTACCGTTGCGCTACCGTGAAAGTTAGAAGTAAAGCAACGAGATCTTTGATGTTATGTTATTTATTCAACTGTTTTTTTATTTTTTTTATTAACGTTGCCCCGCACTAGGAATTTCTCCTGTATCGTGGGTGCATTTAAAAACATTTAAACTCACATACACAAACAGCCAGACCCGGAACAACTACTTGTAGGTCATACAAATATTTGTTTCGTGCGGGAATCGAACCCGCGCAGCAGTCAATCACTTAACCACTGCGCCAACCGTGTTTTATCAATAAGTTTTTTTATTTTTTTATTGTAGTAGGTACGGTCAGAGGCAAAAGTCGATTAACACTGCTACTATTATACATCATCTAAACCGACACATACATATATTCATACATTGCATTTCAGTATTTACAGTTGTTCCGATTTTTTATAAATATTTAGCTGAATAACATTAAAAACTGAAGTGTTATTCGACTTTTGTCGCCGACTGTACCGAGATAAGCATTATCTAGTAATCGAAAATGTTAGTGTAAACAATCTATGAAAAATTACCCCAGCTTTTCATAGATTGTTTGAGAATAGGGAAGAAAAAATTTGACTTGATAATTTTATTTTTATTTTTTTATTAAGTAATGTTAAAAAAGTAGATCGCAGAGTTTAAAATAATACACTAATAACCACAGAAGCCTAACACTAACAAACAAGAATTATAACACTTGCTGTCCAATGGAAATCTCTAAAATGATCGTATCATAAGCCTTGGATAAAAATACACTCTGATTTTGTAGGGCAATATAAAACAGATACTTAGATTTATAACGAATTCATTCCGACAACTTTTTCTTAATATTTTATCGAATACTAATAAGTAAAACTAGTTTTCTCATCTCATTTTTATCACTTAACACGCGAAAATATCGTGAACTAAGAAGTCAAGCGAGTTCACGATCGACATGGTTTTAAGTCGCCAAATGTCATCATTTACTCGTATAATAATAAGTAAACGAGTTTCGCATCATTTATAATAGACATTAATGTGTTAAAGTCATATGAAATGTAAATTGGATGAATCTATACATATTACAAATTATTTCGTATCTATCTGTGTGACCGCGTTGTTCTTCTTAACCGCGCGACAGATTTTGATGCAGTTTTCACCATCATTTAGATAATTCATTCCGGAAGGTTTATGAGTAAAACTTACATATAATTAAGAAGCTTTTGGCTAAGTAATAACAGCCGCACGGATCGATCGTTGAGGTTAAGCTACACTTGCCGGGGTTGGTCCGTGGATGGGTGACCATCTTTACATACCGAGACTCCTCTGTGCCTCGGAAAGCACGTTAAGCCGTTGGTCCCGGCTGTCGTTTGTAGATCTTTGACAGTCGTTACTGATTGTCAGAAGCCCGAAAGTCTGAAAACCAGTCTTACCAAGGGGTATCGTATTACCCAGTTACTGGGTTGTGGTGGTCAGATAGGCAGTGGCTCCATGTAAAATACTGGTATACAGCTACATTTGTTTAGACTGGAAGCCGACCCGCATATAACTGGGATAAGGTTAAAGAGATGATGATATAATACAGAAATCTTGATGTTTTATCTTCATAAAACATCGAGATTTCTGATAACGACTTCTCCTTAAAATCTTGCGAAGCAGGGGCTGGTCGCTAGATTAAGAATGAAAATTAAAAAAGGCTGACTTTAATTTTGTGCCAAACAATGGTTTTTTAGATGAATTTTAGGCAGATAGTAATTAAAAGATATTTTTAAGTCTTCGTAAACTCATCAAGCCTTCAAATATACATAATTTTATTATGTTGGCTTCAAAATGAAAGTTTATTTTAAGTATGTAGGTACAAGTAAGTAAATAAGAATCGTCCGGTTTTTTTTTAATCTATGTATTTTATATATTTACATAATTATTATAATTTTTAAATTGCTTGAGACACTTTGCAAAACAAACCTTACCTATTCTATGAATGACCCGCCCGGACGCCGCGACGGTGCCGATACGAGCGCGGTGAATTTTGATAATTAATCATCATATCAAGTAATTTTATATTATTACATTTTTTTTATAATATAATCGATAAAAAAATAAAACATTTCCATGGCTTCTTTACCACCTTTAGGTGTATCTCTTAAAATATTTCGTGTTTGAATAGATACACCCTATACATACTACTGCTGTGATTTTTTTTTACATATCCAATTACAATCATTTAGCTATGACTGTCGAAAACGAGAACAATCCTAAAAGAATAAATATAAACCAAAAAACAAACAACAAAAACAAGCGAACCATACAAATATTAAAAAAAAAAACCGGATGCGCTGAATACTAGTATAGTACACACGGCTACATATCAAGCTATACAAATCTAGTTTACGCTGGTCTCGCATTGTATAGGATTTCCGTATAGTGAGAGATCAGCTTATACTGGAAAATTATAGCTTGATATGTAGCCGTGTGTACATGGAGCGACTGCCTATCTGACCTCCAAACACCTCTTGGTAAGATTGGTTGCCAGATTTTCGGGCTCCTGACTACCCGTACTGAGACTGTCAAAGTTCCACGAATGACAGTCGGGACCAACTGCTTAGCGTGCGTTCCGATGCACGAAGGGATCATTCATCATCATTTCAGCCGAAAGACTCCATTGCTGGACATAAGCCTTCTCCAATTGGGGGAGTTTGCCATAATCGCCACGCTTGGCAGACGGGTTGGCGATCGCAGTATGGTGTTAAAAATGCATAGAGAACGCTGCTGCCTATTCTCTAGGAAAAAGCACGAAGGGATCTCGGTATGTAATGGACGGTCACCCATCCACGGATCGACCTCGGCAAGCGTTGTTTTACCTTGAAGATCTACTTGTGTGAACTGCTTGTTCGTATCTACCAACTGAATAAATACACTTGCCTCACTAGACACACCTCTTCCATTCATCACAATGCATGTCAATCATCATTGTCATTGTCATATTTACATGCAGACAACATTTCAATACTAATTAATATTGCTAATTCTCTACTAAGTATAATCAATGAGCATTACACACTAGCTGTTGCTTCGTCTGTGTGTAGGTATTTTGTATTATTTTCATATTTAAAAAAAAATAGAAATACATAACACTTTGTGCCCGTTACGTTTAAGTCCCATGTTATAGGGGGCAAGTCTATTGCCATCCACCGGGCACAAATCCAGACTCCGGTCTGCTACTGAGCAGTTCCAGATGGAAAAACCCAATAACACTTTGCCACCAGACCTCATCAGTAGCGCTTGCGACCATTATATCAACGAGGTAGTCAGGTTTATAGAAATCAATCAACTCAGTCTATCACAGTCCACTGCTGAACATAGGCCTCTCCCATGCTGCGCCACAACACTCGGTCCTCTGCCTTCCGCATCCAGTCTGTCCCAGCCACCTTTTTGAGGTCGTCAGTCCATCCAGCTGGGGGGCGTTCCACACTATGCTTGCCGATACGCGGTCTCCACTCCAGGACTCGTCTGCTCCACCGGCCATTGGTCCTTCGACAAACATGGCCAGCCCACTGCCACTTCAGCTTGCTTATTCTGCAAGCTATGTCGGTAACTCCGGTTCTCTTCCGGATAATTTCATGCCTGATTTTATCCTTCAAAGAATCTCATATCACGCTCCATAGCGCTCTGAGCGACTTTAAATTTGTGGACCAGCCCGACGGTCAGTGTCCACGTTTCGGCACCGTATGTCATAACGGGCAGGACGTACTGGTATGTAAAAATGTCCAGGATTCAAAGTATTTTATATGCTTCTCCAGGTGCCAGGCCACTTACCTGTATTTCATAACGATCGGTTCAGTGGTTGAGGTGTGAAAAGGTAAATGACAGACAAACAGACTGGTTTTCGCATTTATAATTATTCCACGGGAACGTACTGCCGGATAAAAATAATCATATGTTCTAACCCAAGTCATGGTCTACCTGTGTGCCAAATTTCATCGAAATTCGGTCAGCCGGTAAAGCGTGCAAATGTAAAAGACAGACATACAGAGTTACTTTTGCATTTATAATATTAAGAATGGATTAAGAAACACGAACTAACCTTGGAGTAGAAACAGACGAAGATCGCGACAAATTCGGTTTCTTCGGCTTCAACAGTTTATGATTCCTCAAATCCATTTTTTTTTAATTCGAAATTTCACCATAAAATTTAAAAACTAAGCACAATGGACACGACCACTCACAAACATCTGACACTACCGACTAGCATATAAATTAGAACATACTATTGCAATCTAATTATCATAAAATTTCAGGTTTTAGCCTTAACGAAGTCGTTAGCAACGAATTGCATTGTAACTATGTTAGCAAATCTTACTCCGGCGCGCGGCGTGTCGGCTATTCATATGAGTAAAGGAGACGGATATGGTGCTGTAGGAATGAAGGAAAGAGACAGTGATGTGTCGAAACTTTGCTGGCGTAAGCGCATGCTTCTGTTAATTAAAATATGGGTTTTAGTTGTAACTAATGTTTGGTATTGTGGATTTATAATTTATGTGATTATAATTAATTTACTGGAGATGTTATCTCAGAAGTTTTTTTGCGAAAGAGATAAATTAATGGGAAATACATGTATGAAAGGCAAATTAAAAAAAAAAAAAAACTTTTTGCATCCAAAAATAATCTGAAATTACTGATTGCACAGCAAAATTCTCAACTAAAAATATAACTAAATAAGCAAAAATTTAATCCATACTAATATTATAAATGTGAAAGTAACTCTGTCTGTCTGTCTGTATGTTACGTTTTCACGCCTAAACCGCTGAACCGATCATCATGAAATTTGGCAGAGATATAGCCTGGGATATGGAGAAGGACATAGGCTACTTTTTTACGCGATAACCGACATCCACGCGGGCGGAGCCGCGGGCAAAAGCTAGTATAATATATATTCGTGGAACACTGCTATTTATCTTAAAGTAAAGCTTTTTAACTGTCTACAAAAGTTACATCGAAAGGCTTAAACATCGAAGCGGGTCTAAATTTGTTTCCAAGCAATAATAATAGTCATTCCCTGAAGGGGTTTAATAGGGGATGAAACTTTGTATGGAAGGTAGTCATTTTTGGCGATGAGAAATACCATCGGCTGCGAGCCGTTTACAATCATAAACTTCTCACAAGTTATTTATTCATAAAAGTGGTTTATTTCTGTTTGTAATATTACACTTACCTAAGTAGCCAGATCACTTTTCAAAGGGACCGCGAATTCTTGCCCACTGTGCCCAGTTCAGTTTTGGTTTGAAATGTATCAAGTTATGCAGAGATACAACCTAATTGAAAAGTAGGAAGTGTGCTCGAGTTGATCAGAAAGATCTAAAGCTGTGACTTTAGTGCAGCGGAATAAATCAAATTATTAAAACCTTGCTTGTTTCTTAATTTACTAAACATTCAGTACTGTACTGTTTGATTTAGGAAGCAAAAGGAGTAAGTATGTAACGATCGTAGTAGATGGCGTTTTGTAGTTTCTACCTATAATAACAGGGATAACGTGATTTTGATTTGATTTTGGCGATTTTTGACCGCCCCTCCCCCCTTGGTGAGATGTCATGAGATTTGACCCGACACTCTCCCCCCCTCCGATAATATCAAGTGTGATTTTTCCGAAATGCGTATTTTTTGTGTAAATATGTAGGGTAATCTGTGGATTGATTAAAAAAAAACATAAATTGCATAATTAATACCTGATTAAGCAAATTATGTTTTTTCAAATAATTGTTTTCCTTTTTATAATAATTACCCAGGTTTTTCCCGCTTTTCATCGATAAAAATTACGTGATATTTTTATCGATTCGGCTCAACCCCTTCCACCCCTAAACGCCTCAAGTAATCAATGAGGTAAAGGAGGGTGGGAGGCATAATACACAAACTCACGCTTTCTCCCTATAAGGGGGTGTCCTTATAGGGAGAAAGCTTATTAATTTCCTGCCATTAAAATTAATCTAATGTGAAATTAATTCAATATGTGTGGTTCTTTCGTCAAAAGACCATTTTAGACACTTAATTTACATGGTCTTCACATGATCTGACCAACATTATGTCTGGACTTTAAAAGAGTTTGAGTACCTCTGCGTTTTTTTTGGCCTTACTTCTTTAGAGTAGTCAGATAGGAAGCGCTGACCTCATCTAGTTTTTAAAATATGATTAACGTGCAAAAGTGTTTGTACAAACCTAATTACTGCAATAAAATCATTTATCATTTATCATTAATGGCATCTATTTGACTGTTTTCGTAATAATAATGACAGGTTAATTGCTCAGTAATTTTGATTTCCATATTAGATTGAAAATTAAACATAACTATTTTCTAATTATGTTCTCCTGCGGATCTCTTCATTTCTGATTCGATCACGTAGGGAAACTCCAAGCATAGCCCTCTACATTGCCCTTGGGGTGACTTTTAGCCTTCTAATAAGGCCCATTGTGAGCGACCACGTTTCAGTGCCATAGGTCATCATATTATTACTTAGCGATAAGAAATACCAGGTAGAAAACCCTCGATTTAAATCACTACCAAAATATACAACGAAATCGCTGCCTCTTCCGCGTTTCCCACTCTAACCTCAACCTTACCTAGCAAAAAGGAGTTAACTGGCGATCCACGTCACTGATACGCGTCGGCGAGCGCTTTACCGTGCTCCGTGTGACGCGCAGTTTAATGTAACCATGCGTTTAGAATATCCTACTACTAGGTACAGTTACCGTCGCAAATACTAACGTTATCGCAAAAATAACTGTTGCTGGATACGAAATATGATACTGTGAGATTTTCGCGATGCTTTTCCTTGAAGGGAATTTCTGATTATTTAGAAGACAAAATGCTTGGAACTGAGCTACTCGCTCTGCTTAAAAACCATAAAACCGTAAAGCTTGACATTTTAATAATTTTATAACGTTTTATATACATGATATTGACATTACTAAATATCATATACAAAATGACACGTATATTTACTTTGAAAAGTATTACATTATATTACTTTAATTATTGTGAATGTGAGCACTATGTGGGTCATTTGTTTCCTTTATAATTATCTTTTTTTTTTCTCTTTCTCACGTAGTTTTAATGATGGTCTGGTATTTTGAGTACTTTATGCGGCCTACCCAAATGTCCTTTCTTTGGTATTGTTCGTCGAGTCGTTGAGCTCCTTAAATCCTGAGTTGAGCTACACGTTTACTCAAAATTGTGTGGTCTTTCCTCAAAAGACTATTTCAGACACGGATCTACATGGCCCTCACATGATCTGACCAAGATTATGTCTAAACTTTAAAAGAGACTTGACCCCTGAGTTTGTTTCGCCATTTCTTCTCAGGGGTAGTCAGATAGGAAATGTCGACTCCATCTAGCTTTTTTTTTTTTATATGTGACGTGTAAAAGTGATTACGATATCCTTAATTTCAAAGATTTGTGGTACATAAACTCACGCCGTCTGCCCATGGGAGTAGACAGAAACTACAGAACTCCATCTGCGACGATCCTTATAATTATACTCCTTTTGCTTCGTTAACGGTCATTCATCTGGGCCTCAAGTCTGCTATTACAATAGTGTCAGAATGGTCTCGCCATTGTGAGTATTTGACAGTGTTTGTATGGCAAATCTGTCAAAAACTCACAATGAAGAGATCATTCTGACACTATTGTAATAGCAGACTTGAGGCCCTGGTCATACACACACGCCAGGCACCGGTTGCAAGTGCTAGAAAAGTACAGTTGTACAGTCAGCTGCAGAGAAATCTCACCCCCTAGCAATGAATAAATACATTGCTAGGGGGTGAGATTTCTCTGCAGCTGACCGTACATGATTGGAATTTATACGTGTCTAGTCTCATAAGTTTGGATCCGAGAAAACAGTCGACTTTCATGAATATTATGATTAATTTTTGCTTTGGATCTACCGTTACAATTAGTACGGTAGCCAGCAGATCAAGTTACCACAAACTGTACAATTTTCTCTTTCGATTTTGAACTTAATCATCAACATTTTAAAGTTTAAAATCGTTTGGAGAAATTTGACAGTTCCGTGTAGCTTGACGTGCTGGCCACTGTACAATAAAGATGTTCTGGTATCTTAAACGCGCCATAGTTTTTCGGCTAAATCAACAAAGTTTCACTAAAGAAAATATAGTTTTTACCGAAAAGTGAAACGTTTAATGGAATTCTAATAAATAGCAATTTCAGCTTGTAATTCACGTTTACTAATATTTCAATTAACTATTGCACAACGTTAATAGATTGGCCTCAGTTCACTAAGTTTAAAAATAAAATAAATCAAGTCTGTTTATTACAGTTCAGTACGCAAGTAGATTGAGCTTTATTTTCCTCTTTTTAAATCGAGAATTAGTTTGGGGTAACGTTGATGTAATGAAAAAGAGGTTTTATGTAATGAATATGAAATAGAAAAATGTTTAAACATTTTGTGCCCGACTGTATTTGGTCATTTTTGCGTGAATTATGATTTATTCGCTAGATGAAGGTGGAACTTTGACTCTGCTATTCATATTTACTGTGTTAAAATAAAAATAATTTAAATATTCCGACGTGGTTTTTAATGAAGATTATTATATAAATATTGAGGTGATTACATACTGAATAAAAACTACCGTAACTTTTAAACAAGATATAATTTGAAAAATGTTTTTTTTTATCACGATACATAGGTACTATAATTTGAATGACTATTTATTACCTATAATATTATAATACCTTCTTTATTGAACATAACAGTGTGATCACAAAAACTCAAAAAAAAAAGATGAAATAAATACCTACCATAGATGATTAGGAGGACCCTTAATAACATCATAGTTTTGTTAGTCTATAGTCTAGTGCAGTAAAACAAGTTTGGACGTCAGATGCAGTTCGAAATATCAACCAGTTGCTAAATACGTACGTACCTACTTCTCCTTGACAACGGTTGCCAAGGGCATCTCAACTTGTAATTTGTGTAGTTGAAGATGTTAAGATTTTTATTTTTTTTGGCTGGCGCCAAAAAACGAAATGCATCCTATAGGTTTATTTTAAAGGATTTAGGATATTACGTTCATTAACAGGGTTCTTAAGTTGGCTGTTTTTCCCCCACAGCTGTAACTGTATTCTAGAAAACTAATAGCTACCTACATCACAATCAGTTTTATTATTTTTATTTATTATGAACGAGCCGACCCGACCCGTTGTCCAAATTTCAATAATTCATACAAAAAAAGGACGCCTAGTTTTCCCGAATTTGAAGATTTTTCGGGAAACTTAAAAAAAAAAAATCTTTCCGTTAAACCTGATTCGAACTATTTCGAAAATTTTAAAATAAAAAATTGCCAAATCGGTCCAGTCATTCTCAAGTGATGCGCTTACCGATGAACAACATTTCATTTGTATTGTATAGATTTCTTCTAAAATCTCGATGTTGCTTAGATATTACTAGCCAAGGTAGGTATTATTCTAGGAATATTGGCAGAATTTAGATCTTTCGAAGAATTCACATCTTAATAAAACCACTAAAGCCAATACCTATTTATTTTATCACTGACCATTTGCATATTATTCAAATATTTATTTTATGTTTTTTCACTTTAATTCGTTGCCCAGTTTTTTTCCTTAATAATATCGGTAGGTACACAATTTTACATAACACCTAGATAAATTGTGTCTCACATTTTCCGTATACTACCTTTGACACTACACATATTATTTATTGATACTATTTAAAACAGTAACATACAAACAAAACTTGGTCAGTAACTGGCGTGACGATTTGGTACCGCACCGTTATCGCGCGCGTGTTGTGCATACGTAATGTGGCCAATATGGCCACTGATAGGTTACTATTGAACGTAACTGTACTTCGTACCTATACTTGGATTTTGATGAATGGGAATTTGATAATATTTGTTGTCAGAAACAGCACAATGTAGAGTAGATCCGTTAATATTTTTCCGGCTTAAGTTGATGGAAAACATTGTGAGGAAACCTGGAATAAATAGAAGCCTTTTTGAAAAAATATCGATGTAACGATACATCGATATTTTTTGGCAATAAAAAAAAAAAACAATTATTTCGATATATCGTTAAATCGATATAAAATATCAAGTACCGAAAATGTATCAAATACGATATATTTCCCATAGCAACACTGTTGTCGCTTCTGGCTAAAAGTCCTGGAATTCAGAGCCGTAAAAAAGTAGACTTATTTTTACCAATATTTTATTAATTTTAGATTTTATCAGAAATTATATTTCTAGTTTGGTATTTATTCGAATAAAAAACAATCACAATAGAATTTCATAAAGTACCTACAAATATTTTTCAGATAATTTCATCGATATATCGATGTTTTTTTAAATATCTATACTATACGGGATATATCGATACTCTTTGGGCACTTCTTGCATCCCTACTAAATAGTCAAAAATCTCAATACGTGAAACAAGCATCTTGATCAATTTTTATTTTTTTAAATAATTAAAGAATTTGGTTCGCAGTGGTGCCTGCTTATTGCCTTAAATATTGCAATAAGCAGTTTTGCATCAATGTCGTCAATAAAAAAAAGTACTGCTGGAAAATCCTGGCTTGGAAATAAAACAGGCCTCAAAGTAACCAGGGCCTCAAGACTGCTATTACAATAGTGTCAGAATGGTCTATCATTGATTTCATAATTGTTGATTTTGACAAGTTTGGTTATAATTTTCCAATGGTCAGCCACTGACACTCCATTGAAAGAATTGGTAATCTCGTACATAATGACAAATGAAACTTCCTACTAAACTTCCAACTTCCTACTACTTCAGATTGCATATAACACTAATAAATAATATATAAAAATATATATAAATGAAATCTGGCATGAATAAATGTTCAAAATACCATTGTAATACAACTCTAATACGTGACCATTGACCGACCAATGATCGACCATTATGAATTCAACAGATTACGGACTTTTAGCAAAATGACAATGGGCTCGTGTTGGAGTGACGAATTTATAATAATAGTAGACTTGGGCCAGGGCTTCCCAAAACCATATAACAACAAACGAAACTACAGGTAACCCGTACACATCTGTCATTAATTTAAAAATCGCTTTGAATATTTCCCCAATGCCAACGTGGCACTTGAATACTTTTTTTTATACTTTACTAACAATCAGCAATGATCTTGAATATATAAGACTTTCCTCATACAGCATGAATGAGTGCTGATCACGTGTACCTAATTACTTAGTCTTAAGTATTACCTCAACCGATGACATTACCGTGAGCTATTTACAATGGGAACTATAATAAAGAATGTCACCGATGTATGAGCTCATAACACACATAGCGTTACAGTGATGTGTTGAGAAAATAGGCATTGTAACTGGCACTTATTAATAAAAACATGATTTATCATTTAAAGGGTGTTTGGTCGAAGGACCGATATATATTTTTTCAAGAATTGGGGATGTCCTTTACTACCACAGAGTTGATTTAATTTTTATTTTTATTATGATTATTTAAATTAATATTTTTCGTAATAATAATAATTATTATTATTTATTTCTGAGTACATGGTAACACTAATACAATTTTAGGACTTTGTAAGCACAAGTCATTTTCTTGAACCAATGGTGCATAAATGTATATTGCAGATATCACCCAAAAGTTATTGCATTCAATGACAACCACAAAAAAAAAAAAAACGCTGTGAAGACAATTCTGTCAATAAAAAAAAAAAATCTCTATTACCTACCCTGACACTTAAGACATTGTAACATGGGTTCTATGAGTGAAAATTAGGACATGACTGACGCTATCCCAAAATAAATTGTGTCGGTCCTTCTACGAGTACCAAACACCCTGTATAGACGTTTGTGGAAGATATGACTTATATCTCTACGTCAAAGTACAGGCCGTCCTATGGTAACTATTGTAGACGACGTAATTGTTGAAGGCAATCTGGCTTTGCATAAAATCATTGGAAATATTGATTATGATAGTAATAATGCGTTTACCGACAATGAAGAGAAAGGAGGCCTTATTAAGGTTGATATTGATAAATCTAGAATAAAAGAACTGGGAATGTTTTCTATATGGCTAGTTGCTTATGGTAAAGAAGATCCTTGTGATAAAAGATACGAAACGTTTAGAAAAGAAGAGAAGCATCTTAATGAGGATGTTTTAAATATTTACATCACTTAATAAAGTATTATTATTTGGTAAGAAACTCAAACTCAAAGCATTTATTTCAAATAAACCAATTACAGGCAATTTTGAATTGTCAAGGATTTGGTCAGTCAGAAAGATGAAGCTAGTTGCCCATTCCAAAGCGAGTAGGTTCCTATGGAGGAGAACGGGCAAGAAACTCCACGGACACTCTTTTAAAATAAAATATTGTTACAAAATATGGGTTACATCATTCATGTTGAAGTTATACATTTGAGAACAATGTAGAAAGACGTGCATGTTAGAAGCGTCCGTAGTAAAAACAATTCCAAAATTAAAATAAGCCGTGGCAGCTAAGAGATGACCAGTCCCAACTGAGGGCAAGACACACTAGCAGCTAATTAGCTGATGCGTGTGTTTCAAATAGGTTGGAGATATTTAATCTGTCGAATCGGTTCTGGAAGCAGTTTAATGTGGGAGCCATCACAACATTTTCCGGGAGCCTATTCCATGCTGTTACGACTCGGTTAACCTAGAATGCTTCAAGGCTTTTTTTTTTTTTGACGAATTTTCCAGTAGCTTCAGGGAAATTCCACGCAAATGTGTGTTGGTATTCAGTATGTATGTAAATGTCATGAAGGCTGGGTACTTAGAAGTGTTTAGAAGTTTTTTGTAGGTTTCAATGAGCCTACCCCTTTGTCAACGTTGTTGCAATGTAAAGCCAAGGTCTTCGGCTTTTGAGGCGCTGTTCGTAAGGTAGATTACGCAAGGTGCGAACCATCTTCGTTGCCCTTCTTTGCACATTATCAATTAGAGTGATGTCTTTTTTGAAATACGGGTCCCATATAACATTCGGATATCCCAAAAGAGGTCGTATGTAGGTCTTGTACGACTTAACAAATGTCTTAGGCGTCAGGCACTTGAATGCTCTGCGATTGTTGTAATATGTCTGTGTGTGTGTTGTATGCAGTATGTGTATGTGTTGTTGTGTATGTAAACCGCTTTTAGCGATAAGACCGCCCATTGTGTCACCCCTTGTCAAATCAATATCAATAAATCTGTAATTTTTATTGTGTGCAATAAAGAGTATTCTATCTATCTATGTCCGTAATAATTAGTAGTGAGTATCCTCACATCATTAAAATGTAAAACAAACTCAGGCAGTATTATGTTCTGATTCAAACCACTTAATTTTTACATCTCTAGTACCTACAACTTGTGCCTAATGAAGTTGCAACACTGACCTTTATAGTACCTACCTATCTACTTCTCCATTTGTATCAGCAATGAATTAACTCCTACTTTGTCGCCTACAGATTTTTAACTTGCCATTTCGGATCGCGTGGAGAGATCAGTTCGAATAAAAAAACATTTATTGTACTTTTAGTGGGACAACATGTTGTATTTGTCGTCTAGATAAATGATTGTATCAATTGTGTTACACGCAAGTGATTTATCTTGATGAGGGGTTTCTGCGGGTAATAAATCTGGTAGTCCTTTGTCCTTTTTTTTTTTTTTTTTTTATTTAAACTTCTCGCTCACAATAAGGTACAAAGGCGGACTTAATACCTAAGGCATTCTCTACCAGTCAACCAAGAGTGGTGAAGATATAAGATAGCGGGTGCTCTATTTAAGTGAAATAATAATAATAAAAATATTAAAAAGATAACATATGAAATAGATACACAAGTACCTACATAAATAGGTTTTAAACTTATAAAATACTAGCTTTTGCCCGCGGCTCCGCCCGCGTAGATGTCGATTATCGCGTAAAAAAGTAGCCTATGTCTCTCTACTAAAGTTTCTATAATAAAAAAATCAATCATGATTTGAAAGACACGTGGCGCCATCTATTATCATAAGAACGTTACTGTTGTTTTCCTCGGGAACAGTACTTTTTTCGATATGAAAGGTACCCTATGTCCGTTTCTGTACACCTCACAACGTATATGCATAATTTCAGGATGAACGGTTCAGTGCTTCAGGCGTAAAAAGTTAACAAACAAACAAACAAACTTTAACAACTTTCGCATTTATAATATTAGTTAGGATGTGGGTGCGCCTCTGAATATCCCTTCGGGGAATACAGACATGATGTTATGTTATGTGTTACCTTATCTAGTTCATTTAAAAACCTTCTGGACGTCAATATCCTGTTAGCTATCGCCTCATTTTTATATATAACACAAATTTCACCTGATTGGCATGCAGGAGGCATATTAACACGTATGTTTGTGTGTGTACGTATGCTTGTCACGTCATCAAGCGTCACGATACTCACACAGAGTTAGATAAGATTCCATTTTGTAACGAATGTAACCTAACCATCAATGTTTTATTTTTTCCTGTGGATTTGTGGCTTAGTAATATATTTTATGTTCGTTTTTCAACATTTTGACGAAAATAACTCAATTAAAATTTTTAGAACTGATTGATATAAATGCATCGTAGATTTTTTGTACTAATTCGGTTGTCAATTTTCCTAAGTCAAGTTTTACAGTTAACACAACACCCACATCATCAACCTCATTCGTTCTTCACATATATCCGTTATTCGATTCAATTGTTTTATCACCAATTGAATTTTCGATTCCCCTCGTAACACCATCATTGCACTTGTCTACGCGACTGTACTTCAAAGTACAGTCAAACACACAAGCCGTTCCCCGAACTATCTGGACAATAATATGACTTTATTATTCCAAGTGCATTGGTGCATCGATATCGGAGGGCTCTTCCCTTTGGCGGCCATTTTTGTGGCACCAGGGGACTTCCTTATTAGCTAGTGTTACCATTATTCTGAGAAAAGGTGATAGGTACCTGAAACAAATAAAGGGAGTTCATTAGTATTTTGTTGACGAAGTTGTGGTGATTTTCGTTTATTATACGCACGTTTCGTTTACAAATTAATGATAAAAATTATTAAAGGTAAATTGATTTGATAATTCCCGCTATTAATAAAACCAGCGGTCTATTTCAATTCAGTTGTGGAAAATACTGCAACTGCGATAAATAGAACCAGAGACTAATACAGACATCATACAAAAGAAAAGTTGTATGTTAACATAAATCATTAAAATGTCGTATCTACAAATACATCAATCGTCATGGAATGCTAATAAAATCAGAACGCAGTTGATAGCCGTAAATCCTTCATACCTATATTATTATGCAACGAAGCATCATAACGAAATTATGTTCTTGAATCGATCACAAGATACTTTCACCGAAGTACAGACACGTATTTAGTCTGGGGTGTATGTCAACCGATTATAAAAATGCTTATGTAATTCGTAACATGGCCTACGGCGCTGATGAGACAAGGCTAGAGACCATGAAAACAGTCAATGCAGTTAATGAGGCACATTTTGCTGTTTTAGCTATGTATAATGACAACACGACTGGAGAGAGAACAGGCGCTGGACCAGCACGGGGGTATTACACAGGCAACTTTCAACTCCGGGCTGTTACTGAAAAATTCCTAATGGTAAAACCCAATAACATGGCGTCCCATCGGAATACGAGAGTAAGGGAAGTGTGAGTGCACCTGTGCACACATACTTGTGTACTAATATCTCCCGCGTAGATGGCCAGTCTCCGTTGATGGGCAGCCATGGCCGAAATTCGGTCTGGAGGACGATAATGAAAGTCTTGAATAACAAACAGTTTGGTTATGCTTTCATTGAGTTTTTGACCAGAAATTAACTACTAAAAGCATTTAACTAATCAATATCTGGTCAAATTAAGACAAATTTAACAAGACGTCTCCTGAAAAGATAAACTTCACCCAAATTCCTACCTGTAATTGACGCTTCATCTATAAACCGGCCAATTTGAGATAAATAGCTCATCGTACACCCGAAAACAGTAATCAGGTATCATCTCAAACTATCCACTTGTTATTTTTTTTTTCTTATAATGGTGTCCATCACACGTCACGTCTGGCTATACTCGTAGAATGATTTATTAAGGGTTCTTATCAATCAATTACACACTTTGTACTTGTCAGAATAGAGTTTGAATTCAATTGTTACATTTCCGATTAGATGTATTCGAATAATAGTTCGATAAGTTTGATGTGTGAGATCAATCGGGCCGTGAAAGCTGTTTAGATTTATTTTTGGGTTATTTAAAATTACTGTATCTATGATTATGTTGATGCTTTTCTCACATCCTAATCTTGAAACAGCCAGTACCATTTTGTGTTGGTAGCTTACTACCAAACTCATCATCTTTCATTTCACCGTTTACGAAATCCACATCTCAATGCTCATTTTTTCCGATAATTCTCTAAGCTTTATCGTGGAAACCATTTATCATAATACCAAAAACGTACTTTCTTTCATCAAAAGCAGTGTCCCCAATTCCAACAATACCATCATCGTTCCGAATCATTCCCACCACAGTCACGTCGATCATGTCATGACCCGAGTTTAGTTCCGGCGTCCACTTCCTCTGTATTGATTGACATTACTTAATATACCATTGATTATTGAGTCATCAATTATTAACTGAAATGTCATATAGCAATGTATTATTACGTGACTATATTGCATGGTTTTGTGATTAGAGTTTTGTAATCAGACAGTTAATAAATCATCTATATAGGTATACTTCGAGTCGTCATATTTGTCTGTTTATACTTTTTTAATCTTCATCCATAATATTATGCCAGGATTCATAAATGGAGGCAAACGTACAGAAGGTAGAGATGCAATATACATATTTTAAAGCTGAAGAATTTGTTGCCAGTAGTAGCATTTGATCAAACGCTAAGGCGTGATCTAAATCAAAACACGTTCACTTCTAAGATCCTTGTTATGTCAAGGATTCTAGAATTAACTAATCTATAACAGTTGAATGTTTGCTTTATTAACTTTACCCCGAATACCCGAAAAAAAAAAAAAACTATTCTGGTATTTTGATGTTCTAAAATCTTCAAAAAATGCCGTCTTTCACGCTGAGTACTTACGGTATTGTTAGAGTTTAATATTATTAATAAAACATCAGCGCATGTCACTGACGCAACTCTCCCGACAGACAGCCAGACAAACTAATCCCTCACTGACAAATCGGCCGCCGTCTCAAAGCCGATTAATAAATCATTTTGAACGGTTTTTGGTATGAAAAAAGAAAAATAGAATAAACATTTTGTATATACAAATATACTTTTTGATTATACATTTCTATTGCATAGTGAAAGAAGTGTTTGTTTCTTTTTAAGAATGAATGATGTCTTTCTAGTTTTTTATTTGGTAAACACTCAGTGCATTTTATCTACTTTTGTCCCATCAAACAGAACAGCTAAATCACTTTCATCATTCATTCAAAAACGGCAGAAGTTCTGTATATTTCTCATAATCAAGATTTGGACTATCGTGACTTTTCAGAGCACGTCAAAACCGATAAGCCGAAAGCGTGTTCAACTCAGAACTATAATGTCATAAGTCAATATTATGTCACAAATGATTCACAGACACAATTAGGTACAGCCGCGGATTGCGTAAGGATGCACCTTTCACCTGTATATGCAGTTCTTCGTGACTGTACCGACTGTTATACAGTTAGGTACTCTTATGACTGATGTTTAGTTAGGATTTGTGAAATGAAACTTATTGAAATTATGAAGAACATTTTTGCATATAATTATGTTATGATCTATCTTGTTGATTAGATTATTAAAAATTTATATAAGTCTTGCGCAATGCTGAGCATTAACTTATATATATTTTTTTGTTATTTTTTTTATGTTTCTATTAAGATCACAATAGTCTAGATAAACATTGAATACATCATTACGGAAGCAGTGGTGCATAACGGCCCCGAAAAACATCGTGAGGAAATCGGCATATCCTAGAACCAAAGAATTCGAAGATCTATCAACCCGCACTGGGCACGCGTGGTAGATCACAGCCCATTCCCACTTGAAAAGAGGAAACCTATGTCCCAGCAGTGGGAATATTATAATCTGATTATGCTACATCATTAAGATTTTGATCTAATGATTCGATTTCGACTTCGATAGCAGAATTCAGAAGATTGTCTAAATATATTGAAAGATAATAATTATACTGTCACATTATGAAAATATTGGGACTCCAACCTCAAAATACTTAGCTAGTATGACTGTGTCAAGCAAATCCAAAGTAAAAACTCTAAAATAGCTCCAACAAAAAGAGCAAACACTACATTTTTGTGCATCCCAAAATGTTCACCTTAAGTGAATCACAATGGCTTTCTTCAAAAGGATGAAAGTGTCGACACAATTGGACACGAGCGTGTCGTGTCGACACAGTGCACAGTGGGAACTTCAGATCGTTTGTAAAAAGAATCTGTCGTGACCAAGTGTCACATTTTGTGTCATTTTTTGTCGGTCATCAGGTCGAGATTCGTCTCAATGTGCAGTGGTATAATTTCTATTCAATTGTGCTATTTATTATAATAGGATGTTACTACGATTTGCGAATGCACAACCTTCAAATAAATTTCATATTTTTCATGTCTTAACAATTCAAAAACTTTAAGGTAATTTTGATGCATTGCACCTATTATACGCATGTTTAACAAGCCAAGAAAATATTTACGTACCGACATTTAAATTCGCAATAAAATAATAATTACCGCTTACATATTTTTAGACTTTCTTGTTTACGTTCTTGAAACTTCATATCCAATTTGTACTCTATAACTTCGCGATTAAGGATTGAAATTATTTGTACATGATCGTTACGGTCTATGCGCCCATACATCACGACATTTGTATTTCGACGTGAATTTCTCGACTTTTCTCTTACTTTCCAAGTTGAATAACCGTGGTTAGCGCATCTCACATAACTGCGTCTATATGAATATTTATATCAAATTATTTTTATACGAATATTATGTCACGATTGTGTGCGATTTCACCGGCTATGAACTCATTTATCTGCTTTAATTTGTGGTTAATGTGCAAATTAATTCTTATATAGATTGATTGACTAATTAGTCACTTTTGTCAGTAATGGCCGTGTTTGCACAGCTGGAGGCAGTATCCTCTTGATTAGGTTTTGATTTCAAATAAAAACGCGTTTGCTTGATTTCAAAAGAGATCTTCATTAATGTTAGAAGTTCCCAAAAATAAACCCATTATTAGGCCCTTCTTATAAAACAATTCAGTAGCCTACATTTTTAAATCAAAATTGCACAAAAATACGTTAAATTTTCAACACAGTAGTAAATACCAAAAACTCACAATCATCCCTTTACTTTGTGACTAACACTATAATCCATTTATTATAGCATTAGACAAATAACGGCAAAATAACGACATTTATTGTGTAATATTGTTGAAATTACTGCACGTTAGAGTTATTTAAAAAAATGTATATAGTAACTAAATTACATTGCTTTGTATTCATCGTGAAATAACGGAGTTTATTATACGTTTATATCGAAATAACGGAAGGGCCTTTATATTTTTAAAGTTAAAATAAATGGAGTATAGTTTCCTCGTAGGATATGATATTTTTTTTTTTTGCGCATACATTTTTTAACAGTACCATTTTACACACTGTCTGTATTTTGCGAATAAAATAATAACAAAAAAAAAAATATTATTTTATCCATAAAATGTTCCTCTAATCACAATACAAATTGGACCACAGTGCATCAACCAGTAATCTGAACTCATCAGATGCACTATGTCAAGGCGGCTATCATACATCACGGTAACCGCAGCCCAACCTTTGAATCTAGAACATCTGAATATACGTAGTAACATAAAAATTACAATCACTTTTACATGTAAATAGATCTAAAGTGCGGTCTGGAATTGTTGGGCCCTTTAGTCATATTAAACAAATGAATGTAGAAAAGCAGAGGAACAATTCATTCTTTAGGACTGCAATTGTTTTATTTTGTTTTGGCAGTTTAAAAAAAACGTGACTATAACTGCAACGAATCAATTATTTATTTAAATTGGCAACATTTTCGTATGCTGGAATGTGTGACGCTTTTTTTAACTGTAGATTCGAGCAGTCTTTTAAGAGTCTTGAAAGCGTATAATTTTGTCTTTTATTTGCTGATACTTAAAGTAAATACAAAGGATTTTTAAAGTGACCCACATTTTCGGATAATTCTTGTTTTTAGTTCAAGAACAACCACTACGTTTTTGAAATTTGGAAACATTCATATACCTATTTCTTTCACATTTTGAACGGAAGTATTTAATTTTATAAAAGTTAACCGGATATAGATGTTACGAAAGAAACACATTGACATTTCAAAAGTTATAATAATTTATGAACCCCATAATACGACTTTGGGCTATTCTGTAGACACGAATATTCATTGAAATATTCAAATAAAAATAATTATATAGTCAAGAATAGTTTTACTTTAAAAATTTGGACTATTGCATCATTATTTCCTAAAAATACAATTGATTAATTTATTATCATTCACGCAGTCAACCGATACAAAAACGTGATAAAATACGAAACTGACTTTTACAAACTAGTAAACTATTTGACCAATACTGGGCCAAATGTTGGCAAACAAAACATAAAAACCATAATTATATCACACCCAGTCAATAAATAAATAAGTCCAACATTGGTTCCAATATAAGCATAATAATTAAAAAATATCTGATAGTAGCATTCCATTTTACTGGCGACCGGAGGCCGTGACAAAGGTCGTCAAGTGTTGCCAAAATAATAATAACGAGTTCTTAATGTCACACAAGCATAAAAATGTTCGATTAATTTGAATGGCGAACCGTACCGGTGTGTGATACCTAGCAACAATTTAATTTTGAATTTAGAACTTTTTTATTATAAGTTTATTGGCTGGTTTGGCTAGCAGTTTTTTTTTTCTGCAGTCAATCTTGCTTCGAATAATCAAATAATGCTTTCGTTGACGAATATACACGCTCTTTTAGGACTTTGTATGTAATCCTATTTATTTATTTGTTTGTATCTAAGATAATATATATGAAATTTCCCTTTTCTATGCCATCAAATTGGCCTGTGACGATTATTATATTAATTAACAATGCAGACTGTAGTATACAGTTGACATTTAATTCAGGAGAATGCAGTTTATTTTATTACTATTTAAATTATAATGTATATTATTTGAAGCAACTTTTTTGTTTAACTTCTTGTTTTTATGTTAAATAGTCTGTTAATTGCGTGATTATAATGTTAATCATTGTATTAATATTAGCGTCAAAAGTTATGTTATAATAATTTATTAGGTATTAATAAGTAAAATTCAAAACTGTGTAATTATGAGTTTTTTCAAACTTTTTAAATTGTTTTATTGTTCAATAATTATATAATAATACAGAAAAGTAACAAAACTAACAAATTTTTGTAAAAAAAAAACCCATGCTAATTTTAAATGACAAGATGCTGTCTTGCTTACCATAGATTTTCTCTATATCATTCATTTATGTTGTTTCCATAGAAAAAAATTGATATGCAGTTTTTTTTTTTTATCGAGACAATACTACGACTGTTTTTAATAACGTAGTAACTATGATAACAAATCTAAAACTTATGTAACTTTCCGTTCATTAAAATAACTTCAAAAATTACTAATCACTGTACATTTTTTTCTGAGAATTACTACATTTCCAATTATTAATCACATCTAATTTCTTGTCTACAAAACGAAAGCGATTCTTTCTAAGCCCGAAGGCGTATACGTTTGAAATCAAAATCTATAAATACTATAAATTAAAGTCGCTTTTCGAGTCAGTCTGTCCGTGTGACCACGTTATTCTTCTAAATTACGCAACGGACCATCATTTAGTGTATTTATTCCTGAAGGTTTATGTATAACACAATAATATTAAACTTACACATAAAGTCAAATAATTAATTCACTAGAGTAATCTGACATGTGCTAGCTGTCACTTTGTGTAATAAAATGGTCATATTTATTGTAGAATAGAATAGAATAGAATAGAATAAGATTTATTTCCAAGTATATGGTACATTGAGATCTAAAATTAAACATTGATTCACATATACTACCACTAGCTTTTGCCCGCGGCTCCGCCCGCGTGGATGTCGGTTATCGCGTAAAAAGTAGCCTTTGTCCTTCTCCATATCCCAGGCTATATCTCTGCCAAATTTCATGACGATCAATACAGATTTCCTTCAATCAACTCAGCCTATCGCAGTCCACCGCTGAACATAGGCCTCTCCTATGCTGCGCCACAACGCCCTGTCCTCCGCCTTCCGCATCCAGTCTATACCAGCCACCTTTTTGAGGTCGTCGGTCCATCTAGCTGGGGGGTGTCCTACACTACGCTTGCCGATACGCGGTCTCCACTCCAGGACTCGTCTGCTCCACTGGCCATCGGTCCTTCGACAAATATGGCCAGCCCACTGCCACTTCAGCTTGCTTACTCTGCAAGCTATACATATAGCTATGCTTAATTCCTTATTATTTAAAAATGTGACAGCTAGCACATGTCAGATTACCTACTCTAGTGAATTAATAATTCGACTATAGTATAAGTTTCATAAATCTGAGAATCCTGATATGAGGGGCTTGTGGTTATGTAATAACAGCCGCAAAGGTCGATCGATCAGGTTAAGCTACACTTGCCGCAGTCGGTCCATGGATGGGTGGTCTTTACATACCAAGACCCCTCCGTGCCTCGGAAAGCACGTTAAGCCGTTGGTCTTGGATGTTGTAGATCCTTGACAGTCGTAACGGGCCGTCAGAAGCCCGAAAGTCTGACAACCAAGGGCCAAAGGGTATCGTATTACCCAGTTACTGGGTTGTGGAGGTTAGATAGGAAGTCGCTCCATGTAAAATACTGGTAATCAGCTGCATCTGGTTAGACTGGAAGGTGATCTCAACATTTTTGAGAAAAGGCTAGGCAGATGATGATATCGCCGCCTTACAACGAAAACCAATGAAATCGAAATTATGACGAAAATGATTTCAAAATGCCAAAGTACTTAAAATTTTGTGTTCTTTCGTCTGCCTAAACTCATTAATCGTTAAGTCTTATAGTTTCGCTGCTCGCTAATAAGATAACCAATTATTTCAAGCATTTCCAAGGTTTGTTTTCAAATACAAAACATTAAGCAGATTATGTGACTATTATTGAAAATTTCATTACAAAGCAATTACTTTTTTTAAATCTCAATAGACATGTTTAAATAGAACATTTATCAATGTACTGATGCTATGAAGTAATAATGACAATTATAATACAATGATAACAACATAACATACAATATGATGAATAACATATTTATTTGAGGATTAATATTATGTTGATAAAACTTCTTCGCAAATAATGCATTATTTTCGAAAAAAATTGATTATAATAAAAAAAGGTTATAGTGAGTCAATCTTAAAAGATATACATATGCTGTCGCGGACTTTTTTTAGAACTTTTAAAGATGAACAATTCCATCATACATTTGCGTAACATAAACCGTTTACGCAGCGCACGCAACGGAAGGTCTCAAAAAGGAATAATTTTTCCCGTTTTTGCAACATTTTTCATTTATGCTCCGCTCCTTTTGGTTGTAGCGTGATGTTATATAGCCTATAATATTCCTCGATAAAGGAACTATCCAACTCAAAAATAATTTTTCAATTCCAACCAGTAGTTCCTGAGTTTAGCGCGTTCAAACAAACAAACAAACAAACAAACTCTTCCACTTTATAATATTAGTACAGATATAGAACATCCCATAAACTTAGTAATGGCGATATCTCCGTTTGCACTCTTAATGATTTAATTAGTTTTCGTTGTAGGGCGGCGATATAGTAATCTCCATGTTTTATCAAGCCGTTCGAACCAGGGGCGGGTCGCTAGTTTAAATATAAATTGACATTCACTTTAATCATAATAAGGTAAGAACTGGTTTTGTAATGTGAGCTTTAATTATAAATTTGATTAATTACAATCGAATGGACATTTAGGTATCGATATTTCGGGATCAAATTTTAATTGAATTTTGTTATCGATACTTGCATTGGTGTCATTAGTGATGAAAGTGAAGATATTATTAGTTGATGCAATGATTATCTGATGTACGGTTGCCAGCTCATAAAGTTACAATAGACACTGTCAATTTTTCTCGTTCGATTTTGAACTTAATCATCAACATTTTAAAGTTTGAAATCGTTTGGAGAAATGTGATAGTTTTGTGTAGCTTGATGTGCTGGCCACTGTACTGAATATTGTTTAAACTTTGTTTTTATCGAAAAAGATGAAAACTCGTTTGAACTATCAATTATTCATACATTAGAAAATGAAACAAGAATAAAAGTAGAAGTGATCGAATCTGCCCAGCTTTTCCCAACTGTGTTGGGGTCGGTCAAAGTCAAAGTCAAATCATTTATTTCAACACATAACACATCTGGGATGTTTGCGGAAGCTCGCGTTGACTGCTTCAACGCGCTTCTTCGCGTTGTTTGTTGTGATGCGGATGCTGTGCGCATCCCAGGGCCTCAAGTCTGCTATTACAATAGTGTCAGAATAGTCTATCATTGATTTCATAATTGTTGATTTTGACAAGTTTGGTAATCTACTAATATAATGGCGTCATTATGACTTTCCAATGGTCAGCCACTGACACTCCATTGAAAGAATTGGTAATCTCGTACATAATGACAAATTAAACTTCCTACCTTCCTATCTAAAAAAATATATAGATGAAATCTGGCATGAATACATTTTCAAAATGCCATTGTAATACAATTCTATTACGAGACCATTGACCGACCAATGATCGACCATTATGAATTTAGCAGATTACGAACATTTAGCGAAATAACAATGGGATCGTGAAGGAGTGACGAATTAATAAAAATAGCAGACTTGGGCCCCAGGTTAGTAGGGTGCGGGGCAGTACCAACAGCATCCTGTCTATGGTAGCAAGTAGGCTGGATTGTGCGTTTGTGAACCACTGCTAACTATCAGCTGGGCCTGTTACCTTGCAGCAGTGATGTCACAAATTGTCTGTGTTAATGTTTTACTAACATAGTTTGTAAGTACCAATATTGTTACTAACACTTTGAGTCTTGCTGCTTGATTAAATGATTAGTATTATTATAAAAGGTACTTTTGAACGTCAAAATTTACAACAATATTTAATTGATTCTAGTTGCCCCTTCCAAAAGGTCTTGGGCAAGAAACTCCATACCTACTTACTCTAATGTAACTCTATGTTAAAAATATGTTGCATACATTAATTAATAATTATATATATATATATATAGTCGGCTTCCAGGCGAATGTAGGTATTTTAAAATCTAGTTACTGGGTAACATGATACCCCCTGGTAAGACTGGTTGTCAGTATTTTTGGGCATGTCACGACTATGGAAAGACGTAAATCCAGTAATTAATTAGAAATGGGCTACAAAAATATAGAAAGCAGCAATAATACCGAATTTTGATCGTAGCAAAACAATTTCTTTTAATTAATAAATGCTAATGTCTTTAAAACTTAAAAAAAATAGGTTATCGAACAAATTCTTGAGATCATTCAATAAGCGCGTGATTTCATGTGAGATTATGCTAATTATGCCAAAGTTCAAATAATTTCGACCTGTTTATGTGAGTCCTATGCCAATGAGATCATTATGTAAAACTGAATAGTTCGGGTAAACGTTTATGTTCGTATAATTATTGATGATCCAATAATAATGATTTTGACATCGATATGATGTTGAAACGTGTCATTTTAATTGATGATCATTTACATTAATTAGTTAAGTTTGCGGAAGTTCTGATTTCATGACTGGTCAATCGTCTCATCTGCTAAATCAATATTGGATGAGCCAGATATTTTTAAACAAATCTATAATATGTGTCTTTTCAACTGGGTCTTCTATTTCTGGAGATCTAAAATACAGGACTAGGCTTAGTCTAGACTCCAGAGCTCCCACAAATTACAAAATTTTGTTTAAATACCTGTCAACATACATACGTAACACACATACAACAGTATACGTATAACTGGTATAAGAATGTAATTTGTGGAGATAAATAAACATAATCTTAATTTTTTAGTTTTAATTTGTCTTAGAAACATATTTCTTTTGTTTTCATTTTATTGGTTTTTATGAATGTCGTCACAATGTTTCTATATTTTATACCACGATAAGCTTGATCCTGACGAAATAAACGAAAAAGTGACCAAATTATGCCCTTACTAGCTTCTGCCCGCGACGTTACCCGCGTGAAATTTCTTGTTTTAAGATAAAACATATCCTATGACACCCTGTAATACTCTAACTTTCCATCAGTGAAAGAATAGGGGTGTGTCCTCGGTAAAAAAAAAAGAAAAACTGCTGAGTCCGTCAATCAGACAATAAAAAAATATTAGACACGTATTTTTTGCTTTATCATATTAATAAAAAATGACTTAGATAAAACACATTAAACTTGGGGAGTGGGGGCTTGTTACGTCACGGTTACGTATAAAATCTAGTGAGAAGTGACGTCATGCCACATTTGAACTCAATTTATTGCCGTATTGTTTTGATTACGTAAAAAAAGAAAAATATGTGCCCAATATTTTTAATAATCTACATGACGGACAAAAAATATTTTTTAGTCTTCGTCCGTATTCTGAATTGGATCAGTTCCATACAAACTCATTTTACCTCTTTGTAATATTAGTATAGATTATCTAGAAATTAATATTGATAATTTCTCTACATTACGTAAAGAAAAATTTGATCGTTTCTAAAGTATGTTCTTAGTTAAAAGATTCTGGTAGGATTTTAATCATAAAATTATATAAATATTCCAAAAATGTCGCCATCGTATCGAAGGCTGTTTGATGACCCAAACAAGGGACTGGTTTCGAGATCCGGGTGACGATGATTATAAATAAAAGTATCTTCTTTATGTATCTGATTTATAACATTATATAATTATGTTCTAATTTATTCCTGAATTTTAATGTTTTCTTGACAGTTACGTCATTCTAACATGTAAGAGTTTTCGCATTCTTAAACTGTTGTGTGTTTTTATTCAAATCAAAATGAAACATTTTTTAAGAAATATTTGTGTCCCGTGGAAAATCTTTGAGGATTTTTTTTCCAATTTTCATCAATAGCAGATCAATAGGTAATATATTTGAAAATGAACCCACACAGACTCTCAATCATACTTATAATTTTAATTGGTAAACATAAGTCATCCAATCACCTCAAAAAAATCGGTCAATCTATTTCACACATTTCATTATCGTATGTACAAAACAAACAATTTTATGTATTAACGTGTACACAAGGACGCTTAATTTCCTTACACGACACGGTATAATATGTTCAAGATCACTTTAGCTTCCGATTTATTTAAGTTTAGTTCCTAGATGGAATAATTTAAGTGTCATTTTGGAATAATGTTTTTATTCGGAAGTGTAAAGGTCTCTGCACACAGCGGGCGCGGCGCGGCGGGACGGGACGCCGGCGCGACGCTGAGCAGTTGTAATGTACTAGATATTACGGAAGACGCCACACAGAGCCGTCCGGCTCGACGCGACGTGACGCGACGCTCTGTGTGGCGTCGTCCGTAATATCTAGTACATTACAACTGCTCAGCGTCGCGCCGGCGTCCCGTCCCGCCGCGCCGCGCCCGCTGTGTGCAGACACCTTTACAGTTCAATGTTAGTGAGTCATACTGTCGATTTTAGATTTGAGAATTATTTTTATCGATGTTTGTTATTGTTGCGAGTAAAATGATATGCAGTTTTATTTGAACCAACATTAGACATTTAAATAAACCTTTTTAACAGTCCGTTCAACCGATTTTGACTTCTATTGCGTTGGAGGTATGACAAATGATAACTGCAGTAAACAGTTGTCATCCTTGTGCCTACGTAGTATAAGTCAAAATCGTTTGAACAAATTGTAAAAAAGGTATTTTTTAAATGTCTAATCTTATTTCAAATGGAGTATAGAGTTGCTTACGATCCAAAGCTAATGTGGACCACCTTGCACTGGGGGCCAAGTCTACTAATGTACAAACGTTGCAATGGTCTCTTCATTGTGAGTTTTTGACAGATTTGCCATACAAACACTGTCAAATACTCACAATGGCGAGACCATTGCAACGTTTGTAAATTAGTAGACTTAGGCCCCAGGTCGTTTGTTTTGTGCAGATATATAGATAGAATACTCTTTATTATGTACACCATAAAAATTACAGATATGAATGTAGAAATGTTACATAGGATGACACAATACCATGGGTGGTGGTCTTATCGCTAAAAGCGACCTTTACAGACAGTTTTTGGATGGATAGTTAGTGGTAGGTGGGATGGTAGTTTGTTATCACCAAAAGAATCCGTGCCTTTGATATGTATATACCCTTTCCGTAACACGCTGTATAAATATATAATGATAAACATGAAACAAGAGCAAGGAACTTTACGTAATGATGATGTTTATGGAGAGAGGAAGTGTTTTTTTACCAGAATTTTAAAAGTGGATAAAGATTGAGCACGCCTTATCGACACGGGCAATAGGCATTCCATAATCGTACTGCTTGAACTGTAAAAACTTGTCATAAAAGTTAGCGAATGTATTAGCATCTCTAGTCTCAAGATTCAAGATTGGCAGCAGTATCATAATACAGGCTAATAGTAACACAAGAAAAAGAGATGTTGGTAATTTTGACTTTTTCTAAATCAGAAATCAAGCTATTAGTTGGAATATAACTAAATTTTCGGATTAATGTGCGTATTGTATACGTATGTCACTTGCTTAAAAAACGGTGAAGGAAAACATCGTGAGGAAACCGACATGCTTTTTTTTTTTTTTTTTTGAATGTGGGAAATCATCAGATGACCCGCTCTAGGTGGAGCGGAAGGGAGTATCAGACTCTTACTGACTAAAACCCACCCGTGTTCCTTCCTTGGCCCTTTATGTTCCGGGGCAGCGTTACTCCTTTCGGACAATCCCGCTAACCCGGCAGGCTTGGGCCCTGAAGGGCCCCCTCGTCATTTGTGACATCTCATGAGGCGCGCGTGGAACACGCACGCGCCGTCCGGCACGGGCCTGGTCCTGATCAGACGGTGAGCTACCCATTGACTCACCGCCCGCAGGCACGCGCCTATGGTGGCCGGGAGTCGTCACGGGGCTCCCGTGGCCTATAGCGTCTACCGCGGCGGCTGGGACGGGAGGCTCTCTCCCTCTCCCATCCCGCCACCTCCTTCGCTAGCATGACTGCTTCGCAGAAGGAGGTGACTGCGTCCCATTCCCTCTCGCCCCGGACCGTGGCTTGAACCAGGGAAACCGGCATGCCTGAGAGCTATTTCTCGACGGCAAGCCAGAGTCAGCCAAGGGCGGCATAAAAACTGACCCCAGCTTAGTCATTAACCACACGAAAAGAAGAAGAGTTGAAATAAAGGTTTTCTGTGTATGTTTTCCTTAGTTATTATTAAAATATGATGTCATTATTTTACGTTACACACAAATATTAATAGAGATTTAACAATCTTCTAAAACCGTAACTTTAATTTGAAAAACATTGACTAACGTTGTGTATTAGTAGTAGTGGGTCGTTGTCGAATTTTTGACGGACGAAACTCAACCGTTTTCCTGACAACGAAAACGGTTGCAAAAACGGTCGTCGTTGCAACTGGTTTGACGACGGACGACGGACGACGAAACTTATCCAACATGAAATAGAATTGCGTTTTCGTCGAGTCAAATAGTTGCAGTTTCTTACGACTATCAACAGATTTCATCGTCGCATCACGAACGACAGCATTGACAACTGGTAGGTAAGGTAATACATTATCGACTGTATGCATTGACATAAAGTTCACTTTCTATTGCAAGGACTGTTTTGTAAACGAACGCGGCACGTTAAGGACGACGACGCGACGGACGAGATAGTTGACTCATTACGTTCTAGACTGTATTTTCGGTTGCATATTAGAAAATCAAAACTTTCTCGAGCAAATTTCAACAATAAAATAAAATTATATAAATAAATAAAATTTCATTTAGAAAAAATTTAGAATCCCAATGTATGTGACATCAAATGAACGACTGATCAAAAGTTGCTAGATGTAATTTTAGAATATCAAATCATCACCAATCATCAGTGAAAACATTTCTGCGAGCAACTTGGAAGTAGCGCTCGCTCGGCTCGCGCGCGGTTGGTCATAGTTTTAACCTAACCTAACCTATTTCACTCAGTTCAAAATGACAAATCATGCCTGCGACTAGTTAATCAGACAATCGTAAAAACATTTCTGCGCTACTTCAGAATTGATCGCTCAGTTAATCCATTTGATAATTAATAACTTATCCAGTAATCCATTTTGACCTTTAAACGATTTGGTCAATAGTGTAATAAATAATTTATACATTGATATTCCAGACTTTGGTCAGCTGAACTTTTGATCAAATGACCATCGTTATTTTAAACTTTGTTGATTTGTACGTTGTTCTTTTGAAATTTGCTCAGGAAAGTTTTGATTTTCTAATATGCAACCGTATTTTCATAGACGTAAAATAAAAAATCGCACTAAATAATGCGAAGACTGGTTTGTGCAACGAAGACTATTTGAACTCAGGACGCAAAACGGTTTCATCATCGCAGAATACAAAACGGTCTTTGAAAACGGTTCGTCGTCGCAACGCCCACTCCTAGTGTATAGAGACTTGGAGCTATAATGACTACAAAGCTATTTTAATTAAAAAAACGATTGCTTCCCGCTATTTCAACACGAGTAGCTATCGAACGATTAATTTCTAACGATTGTAATATATTTTACGACTATCCAATATAACTATTTCGTTGTTACAAAGTTATTAAAGGGAACTTGTATCTCTACGGTAAGGTTTTATGATTTAACTAGCGAATACTTGACGAAAACGTAAATAGGGTGTGAAGATGATAAACAAACATTTATTTAGTCATTATTGGTTACAAGTTTGTTGGGTAATTATTTTTATATGGTGTGGATACTGTGGTTACCATCAAAGTTTCATTCAACTTATTATTTAAAATTTAGAATTACATTGCTTGACTTCTTTATAGGTAAACTGAACTCCTTGAAAATCTAATTGTCAGCAGTTAAAACTAAAAATAATAAAGTTTGTAAATGAAAAAAAAAAAAAAAAAAAAAAATTGGTTTGTATAAAACTAAAATGAACTCAGCATGTCCAAGCAACTCCTCTACCGTGCATGCACCTATAAGCAGAATGTATTACGTGTGTTTATTTCTTTATTTTATTAGGTTCACCAACAATTGAATACACTGAAACAAACATAATACATTTTAAAGTAAAATAACAGTGTTTCAGTTACTTCTAGGTAAACACCACATGCATAAAACAATGAATCATAGAAATAAGCTAACTTACTTAGGAATAAGCGCTAATATAAAAAAAAAACTAAATGAAATTCTGAATGAATAATTGGTACTTAAAGGTAAAATTTAATAAACTTTGACATTATAAATTGATAATAATTGGATAAACAATATTTAAAAAATTGGTAATAATTAAATAAAAATAAAAATGGTAAAAATATATAAATAAAAAATTCATAACATTAAGTAAATTCATAAAAAAAAAATATTAACATCGGCAAGTACACAGAGATGAAAATTAATGTAAACACACGTGTGTTACCTATGTAACACACGTGTGTTTACATTAATTTTCATCTCTGTGTGTGAATTCTTTTGAAAAAAAGGGTGTGAACATTAAAAAATCTTAAAAGCCACCATAAAAAATATTTTATCAGCAACATAAAATGCAAGAGGCCGATGTTTACACAACGCACTACGAATATTTTAATATGACACGTTGATGTTGCGCTTTCAACGCTCGGGCGTCGTCGGCAAATGTCGTCAGTCTTCGGTTTCGTAAGCGGCGCGCGCGTCGCTAATTGTAATGGCGAAAGCAAACAGGTGCCTACTGTGTGTTTTATTCATTTATATACAGATGCTAGGCTTCATCTTTTGCATTGAGAACTATAAGGGTTTTTATTTAATTTTTTTATGGTTTTTGGTGTTTAGTTTTCGTCGTATGTGGCAATTTGCCAATATTAAATTTTTTATGTTTGTTTAAAGATTTATATATAGGAGGTGTCAAATAACACAGGCATTTGACACATATTTTCAAGCTTTTTACGATTTTTTATGACTGTATTGTTAAGAGCATTCATCCCGCGCGGGCTGGCAACGTCGCATTTCTTAAATTATTTTATTAAATTTCAGCCAAGCACTAGGTCTTTGGTAGCTATAAGTATGTATGCTATTACAATTATGTTGGTATCTATTTACTCATAAAAATTGAAAAATTGTCATTTATTTTCTATTTGCAGTACTTATTGCGATTAAATATTTGAATTTACTGTTAATTAAATGTTAAAAATAATTATAAAATACAACGGTCAAGAGCTTGGCTGAAAAAAAAAAATTACTTCGATTTAAATTTAATAATTAATCACGAAAAACCTCTAGAGGTTGACGGATGAACGCTCTTAAGGCATGATAAAAAAAACAAATTCCTCTAATAGTTAGTTGTTCTTATGTTTGTATAAAAATTAAGTGTTGATTTTCCAAAGTGTGTCATGTATACGGTATTTGTGTCATCTCGTGACTACATCAGGGAAATCTGCGGTACGGTACAAAAAGTGTCATGTTCATCAAGCGGTCGCTAATCTATACAAATAAATAATATTGAAATGTCTTTTTGTAATGCCAAAATAACAGCTTTTTACTAAATGCATATAATGAAAGTATTTACGGTACTTATAACAAGAAAACCTTTTTCGACCGATTTCGACGGGACTTTCACAGGTAGGTAGCTAATATTATAAGGAGTAACTTATGCTTAAGGGTTATTACTATTATTTTAGAAAACGCTACGCGGGTAAAGCCTTGAGCAGCAGCTAGTCTTATATAAATTTTACTGGTTTCATGGTAACCTACTTACATGTTTATCTGAAATGTTACAGAAACAATTTTCTGATATTTTTAAGCACTAGAATATGACACTGGTATATTAAATTGATTCATATTGTATTTAAAAAAAACATCTACAATAATTTTATGGATGAAAACTTTATAAAAGAAAGAAAGAAAATAAAAATAAGTTTATTTAATAAAAAATGGTTTTTATTGGTTTTTTATCAAATGTTTATTTGCATTTTTTCTACTTAAGTTAAATTCACAGACGTAAATGATTGCGAAACAAAACAGAAATTCAACCTACGAGTATAATTAATTACATTTTTATTACAACTTTTTTCGTATCCAATTTCAATGTACGAGCAACAGTAAAAATCTAGCAATTTTACACATTCAACAGTTTTTCAATTAACTTTAGTTGAGCAATTCATACGAATATTGCACATGGAGTTAACTTTCAAAATGTTAACTGGCATATCGTTTTATACGTGTGTTAAAACCGCAAATACAGCGGTTACATTGTTGCTAACTACTAGAGCCAAACTAAGGTCAAAACTCGAACGATAAGGCAATTAACACATTAGATTAATGTTAAAAACAATATACGAGTACAACACGCAACACTATCAATCAGTAAGTTTCTTAAAAGGCAATATTAATTTTAAAATAATCAATTTTTATCAACACTGAAAAACCAACCCAACCAACTTCACACAGCGGTTCTATTCTGTATAAATCTCACCGTGAACACTTAAGTGAAGTGAACTGTCGATAATAGTGGACAGGAACAGTCTGCGCCTGGTGCCGGGGACCTTCACGGGACACTGCTCGCTAAACAAACATTTCCACACAATAGGGATAACGGACAGCCCTCTGTGCAGGGCCTGCATGGAGGCGGATGAAACCGTTGCGCATGTGCTCTTCGAATGCACAGGCGTCAGCCAAATCAGAACAGAAACCCTCGGGGAACCCAGATCATTTGCCGATGTTCTGAACAGACCAGGGCCTCAAGTCTGCTATTACAATAGTGTCAGAATGGTCTATCATTGATTTCATAATTGTTGATTTTGACAAGTTTGGTAATCTACTACTATAATGGCGTCATTATGACTTTCCAATGGTCAGCCACTGACACTCCATTGAAAGAATTGGTAATCTCGTACATAATGACAAATGAAACTTCCTACTACTTCAGATTGCTTATAACACTAATAAATAATATGTAAAAATATATATAAATGAAATCTGGCATGTATAAATGTTCAAAATGCCATTGTATTACAATTCTATTACGAGACCATTAACCGACCAATGATCGAACATTATGAATTTAGCAGATTACGAACTTTTAGCAAAATGACAATAGGATCGTGTTGGAGTGACGAATTTATAAAAATAGCAGACTTGGGCCAGGAGACGTGATTGGCTTCTAAAAGGAGGTGGGCTGGTTAGAATAACCACCGACGGCCGCCATGGCCCACGCACAATGGTCCATCTTAAGGACTAAGTGCGGAAACCAAACCCTCTAACATAGAGCTGTCGATGGTGTCAATCCCTAGCATCAGTCAGGTGAAGTGAGATGTCAATCCCAAGATTCCCTAGCGACAGGTAGGAAGACAGTTCACTTCAAGCTCACTTCAACTATGTTTTCACGGTGAGATTTTGACAGAATAGACCGGCAGGTGGGATGACACTGAGAACTCACTCCACGCTCAATTCACTTAAGTTTTCACGGTGAGATGGTTACAGAATAGGGAATGACAGCTCAGTTCACGTAACGTGACACGGCGAGATTTTTACAGAATAGCACTATAGATCATTGGTTCCTCAGAATTTTAGAATATTTTTATGAAATCTGATAAGGTTGAATTTTGTCTGGCACAAGATCTTGTTCATTATATCCTACCGGAATGAGCGTTTCTACCGAATCGGAAAAGATAATGGCTGAAAAGATACACAGAAATAATGTTCTTCCGCCGGCCTTAATACTCGTATTCGGAAATGTTCGGGCAAAACAATGCGTGTTCGGTTACTTAGTACAGTCAGTAACAAAGGTCGTTGAACATCATTTAGATGTCTTTATAAAAAACTTGATCACTACAGCATAGAACATAAAGATTGTGGCAAAGTAATAACAGTCGCACGATTCGATCGATCAGGTTAAGCTACGCTTGCCGCGGTTGGTCCGTGGATGGGTGACCATCTTTACATACCGAGACCCCTCCGTGCCTCGAAAAGCATGTTAAGCAACTGCTTCTGCTGTCAAAGATACACGAATGACAGTCGTTACGGGTCGCCAGAAGCCTGAAAGTCTCACAACCAGTCTTACCAAGGAGTATCAGCCAGTTACTGGGTTGTGGAGGTCAGATCTGCATCCGGTTAGACTGGAAGCCGACCCCAACATAGTTAGAAAAGACTAGGCAGATGATGAGTTACCTCCCAATAGTTCTTCATAGTCGCTTTTCTTTAGATCGAATTTTGTTGTTTCGTGTCTCAATATGAAACTTTATAAAAGGTTTTAGAAAATTCTAGACATACTTACCGAGGTATATTATTGAGCCGTTTTTCATAATTCCTTCTCAGTCGCGAGATAATATTTTTTTTAAAGAGTGGCACTAGTGGACCCTTTGTACACCCTCTTAATGGGTGATTTGATTTTGATTATCAACAAGGTTACACACCTTAGTAATTAGTATAATAAGTATCTGATCAAAATGAGTTTAATATTATTCCTAATAATAATTAAAAAAAATATTATCATATTATGAATCTTAGAATTTTGATATTAGTATCGTGAAGATATTTTTAAAAAATAATTTTGCTCTCACTTATGGTGGTGACTGTACCTACATTGTGAGTTGTTGTATTATTTTGTTAAAACGAATTCCGAAAATATTTGTTTAAATTCTAAATAACGTAACAGTGGAGTTAATTAATTTATTGTATTACAGAAATGTGTGTAAATATTTAATAACGTAATTTATAGTAATATAATTAACAATTTCATTCAAATACATACACAATATATCAACTGTCTTTGATTTTATTATTTTAAGTTAGGTATTTTAAACTAACTCATACAGCATTTAAAATATTGATGGGTTTGTTAGTTTGGACGCCCTAATCTCTGGAACTACAAGTCGGATTTGAAACAATCTTCATTTGATAGCCCAATTCTTGAGGAAGGTTATAAGCTATTTAACATCACACTATAATCACTTTTTTGTCCATCTGTCCGTCTGTCTGTCTGTCAAGACCCTTGTTCTTAGGAACGCGTATAGGTATCGAGTGAAATTTATATCAAATACTCGGGTCTACGGTCTCTGTCAGCTGTGAAAATATCAAACTTGTAAGTCAACGCGACCAAAAGATATGACCGTTTATGTCGCATATTTTGCGATTTCACAAGCGGATCTAAACCTATAGGGTAATTCCCGTTGACCTAGGGTCCTAGAATCATAAAATTTGGCAATGTCTTACGGCAAATATTAAGGAAAAAATAACTAGTTTAATAACAAAAAAAAAACTTATATTTATAATATAACACTTATTATTTGCGGTTGGTGCACTAACTGTGTCTAGGGATTCACAAGTTTATACGGAACCCTAGGTGCACGAGTCCAACTCGCACTTGGCCGGTTGTTTTCATTAATTGAATAATCACATTTTAATATAGATTTAAATGTAATTATAGAATGGTTTAAAAAAACATATATTCATAGACAAACAATCAATCCATTGAAATAAGCACACAATAACTGATCTATGACGTGACGACTGACGAGTGTTTGACATGGCTACCGTGTGTGTGCATACGTGCAAACACTCACACCCACACACATACACTCATACACTTGTGATAGTGTTACTCAACCTGACGACCTGTCATTGTTGGAGTCAACAATATGGCACAAGGATAGGGTTGCCTGTATTTGTTTGTTTATGGTTTTTCCTGCTCTATGATAGATAGATTAATAGTTGAAAAATGTTAGCTGCGCTGGGAAAACTCTTTCGGACAGTAGGAACAATTGCGGCCTAAAATTGTATTCTTAATATTTTTTTTGTATATATATATATATTTTTTTTTTGTCTTTTTGTACTAAAATAAAACGTGGGGTAGGGATTAAAACGTAGGGATAGGAAATAGAAATAAATAAAAATAAATCAAACAGTGGCGTTCTCGACGGAATGTTATACCAAATTTTATAATGAGTAAGTATATTTTTTTGTTTTCGTTAAAGGTCAGTTGAACGAAATACAACACTATTTCACGAACAACATCTCACAATTACAGCCACCAAAAATTATAAAAACGCTCTTTACAAATAATTGCCAAAAAATATTATGTCAACAAATCACAGTTACAAAATTTCTCCGTTCGCCAACCCTAAATAGTAGCGTTATTTGTAATCCATGACAAAGCGGTTAACCGGACCATTAGTTCTTTTGTAAGCTATAAAATTGTAGCTTGAACTTTAAAGTCACTATTGTGTTAATTTTTTTTGTATAAAAAGTGATATGTCGACATGTTTTTGGCTGGGTGCAGCGTGGGACCACTGTTTGTATTTATGAATGGCCAGATTCTGTCCCCCATTTTATTTGATGACACAAATTTTGCGTGATGTGTGTGGCGTTATATATTTTTCACTTCCCATGCTCTAAAAGTACGCCAATATAGCCCTACGAAGCGGGACTAAAGTGACCACTTTAGTCTCTAGGGAGTGAAAAGTAATTAGTTTTTTAATTTCCTTCATGTGACATAGACAAACTCAACCAGCCAGTAAATATATACTGTTATCTGTGGAGTGTGGACCATCTTCATTGTGAAAATGTTGAGAGTTTTAGTTCCACGGTTTTTCCGCATAGAAGGCGGCGCCATGTGTTTTAAATTGTTAATCTGTGACTGGTTTAGAAGAAAAAACTGACCTCGAAAATTTCAGAATTTTTGTCAAGTGTAAATTTGTTCGGTTTTAAATAAATTTATTGAGAATGTACAGTGACAGTTAAGAGTCTGACGTCGAGCAATGAGCAAAAGACATAATAGATAATCTTTTGCCGCCAAAATCGCGGAAGATTTACCTAAAAACTTACGAAAGTTTTATGGACTGGAAGAATAATATTTATAAATGTATTTGTACTGAATTGACTATTTTTCTCGCACTCAAAGTGAAAAGTACAGTTTGCACCTCGAGACTAAACGCCAACTTAATATACCCTCGGTTTCATTGACTCCCTCGCACGCTCGGGAGTCAAACCACCTCTGGTATATTATGGCTTCGTTTAGTCCCTCGATATAAAATATACTATTTTGTGTCCAGAAAAAGTGTGAAATTCTAAACTTGCAACACTGTTTGGTTTAAGCTTTCTTTCATGTTTTTAGGCGCTAATATTTATTTAACACATTTAGTACTAAAGCGACCAAAGGTGTTTTTTTTTTGGATTATTACTAATAATATTTCTATAGTCTATGTAGTCGTAGACAAATATCAAGTTTGGTTATAATAATAAGCTAATACTGCCAATGTGTTGGTGTTTAATGACAATATTGCATCAGAACTGATTGAGTCTCGTACGCCATAAGAGTCGGTAGGCATAATATATTGCAGGTAGGCTTTAATTACTACCACCTCGAGAAAAGCCAACTTTTGCATAATTTCACTGTATTAAAACTGAAAACGTTATTAAATAGTGTCACCAAATATTGTAACGTGAATTTTATGCTTATTGCTACACTGAAATTCCTCCATTTAGTATAATGCTGAGAACGATCTCAAGTCAATAAGTTGTCTCATAAAACTATACCATAGATACTAAAGTAACGGCCTAATATGAAAAAAGAAAAACATAATTTAAACGATTCCTAAAGCAAGTTTTTCTAAATAAAATTTATTGAATAAAAAATTTAAGTTTCTACCAATGTTTTTGTACAAAAATTAATTAAATTCAATCACAATATATTACAAACCAAAGGAATTGAATCTATAAAGCGAAGATGACATAATCTTCGGACCAAGTTTCCTAAGATCTGTTGTAACTCTATTTTGGGAACCTTGACGAGTACATATGCACTGCATACATTATATTGGACATTTGCATACTCCTGAACTTAAGTAAAACTGAATATTTAAGTAAACAGTAGGTAGATTTTAAATTTTTTCCTATGTTTAAAGTTATTTTTTTATGCATTTAAAATATATAAATTATTTTAAACTGTTTGTTTATGGTAGTAAAATAATATCGACGCTTGAAAGGCAATTTTTACCAAACGACATGTTGACAACTTTACACTAGAGCGTTTTAAAGTTTTTATTTTCAATAAAAAAAATAAAATAAAAATGCTCTAGTGAAGTACACTCAGAGTATAAAGTAGAGCATTTTAAAGTTTTTTTTTCCATTTTTTTTTTTTTTTTAAATAAACTTTAATATGCTCTAGTGTAAAGTTGCCAACATGTCGTTTGGTAAAAATTGCCTTTCAAGCGTCGATATGTAACTAGATGTATATATTGTGTAGGTAGATGAAAATATTCTCCCTGTCGTTATTTTGGTTTAGTCCAGCTATGAAAAACATTTATTTCGTGTGGTTGGTGACTAACCCGGTGTCAGAGTTTTTACGCCACCCCTTGGCTCCACATGCCGTCGAAAAATATATCTCAGGCATGCCGCAGTTTCCTCACGATGTTTTCCTTCACCGTTTTTTAAGCAAGTGATAATTATAAAATACACACATGAATCCGAAAAGTCAGAGGTGCGTGCCTTGGGTTCGAACTCGAGACCTATGACTTGGCATTCCGACGGTCACACCACTAGGCTATCACTGCTATAAATCTATGAGCTACGATACCCTTATGTACAAGTGACCAAACTGTTTTGTGAGGGCATTGGATACATGCATTTCTGTAGACGAATAAATGAATACATACTGACTTCTATAATTTTATTGATTGTGTTTAGATACGAGTGTTTGCAATTATACACATTCGTATTTTTATTTTTTTTTCAAAGCTTTATGCAAGAACCAACATTTAATTCTTTAAAATGGCAAATTTTACGGATTTCTTCAAAAGAAACAGCAATTAATTTCAACCATTTTATCCTCTTGTTAAGCCTTAAATACCTAAATGCATAACGACTAGCAACGACCTGACAAAGTTCTAAATTGCCTGCAATAAAACTTGTATTGTGCTTATGTCTGACCTCTACAAATCCTGTTTGCCTAGAAAAAAGAAAACTGTATGCAAGATTTTCCATTTTTTACACAATAAAATAATATCTTGCGAATTTTTTTGTCGTGTTCTCCTTCCCTAGTAGCATTTTTGTTGGCGTTTGGTTGGGCCACATAACTCTGTTGTTAGGGTTATTGGGGGTATCAAAAGAAAGGCCGTTCTAAGGATTTTAATATATACGTTTATTATCCTTTTCTTTATATATTAGAAGGTGTGAATTAATAATATAACGCGGGACGTCTCGCCTCACGCAGGGCTAGCAGACGAGAGTACGGTCGCTATGAGAATGTAAGCGTTTCATCATTTCAGTCAAGTGGCAACTGAGGGCTTGGTTATAAGAAATAATATTTATGAGTCTAACACAAAAACTAATAGTGTTGAAGTAGGGTCGATTTGTTTTTGCTATATTCCAACACGAAGTTGGCCCAACTAAATGCCAACGGAAAATCCTACTAGGGTTATAAATCATTAAATAAAAATGTCGGAAAGATCTTAAAACGATCACACGCCAGAAATATTAATACAAGATAATGATAGCATTGCGTGCGAGATCGAGAAAACGCAACGAACAAGCGACGCAGTCGTAATACCTATGCGCAAGCGCTACACTTTCGTACCTCCGCGCTTCGCATACAAAAGATATCAACGAGCGCCTATAAAATGTGCTTGTAATTATTTTCTTAGTAACTTTTACTCGTACTAAAGAAAATCTGTATACAAATTCTTCCGCGCAGAAATTTATTTTTAAGACTATAAAAACTGTTTCTACAAAAGGAACAAATTAAAAAATTGTCTCCCAGCAAAACGAGACGACATTGTGTAACACACCAAACTGCGAACAATTACGCGACGTCTGATTAAAATAAGCGAACAAACTTACCGCTTGCAAAAACTGTTTGGTTACAAGTGAAAGTCGCTCCTGTGGTCGCGACTAGAGGGGCTGGTTCCACACTTTATTAGCACACAACACTGATTTGATCACTTTTGGGGGCATAGAAGCACACTTTAGGGGGAATGGGGGGTTAAAGTTCGTTGGTCCTTGGGTTTGAATTTGGCGCGTTTGTGCGCTAACCGGCGCGGGCGCTCGAGACGGCTGGCGGCAGGAGACTGCGCGCGCAACTCCCACCATGGCCGCCCGAAATACTAATCACCTTGCTATCGAGACTGTGATTGAGGTGCGTGTGATAAGAGATAGCGAGTTACAGATGTAGGAAAATTGACTCGTGAAGAGGGTTTTTCAGGGAAAACCCTATCGATTTCGTTGAAAAGGTATAATAAATCTTAAGGTTACATATTTTCCTTCCTGTTGTAGCTTTTATGCGGTCTAAAGTTTTCTTACTCTGAAATATTTATACTAGAAATAAATGTAACCTATCTTTTTCATGTAAAATTAAAACTGAATACTTCAAAATTAATAATAGTTATCATCGATTGTCAGCGAAGTCTCGTAATATTTTTTAATTTAATTATGATGCATTTATTTTCATAAGATAATAAAGACTTGCTCAAAATTATGAACAAAAACGCTCGTGTCAACAAAAACCAACACAAACTTAAAGGCTCGTACAGACTCGCGCGATATCGCGGACGCGACGCGACACTAGTAGCACAATTTCTTTGTCGGTGCCTGTCGCGCCCGCGATATGGCGCGAGTCTGTACGAGCCTTAAAACTGTCACAAAATCTCTGTCGTCTATCCCTTGCACCACACCCCACACAAGGTGAGACGGACCTAGATACAGCGTGTCATTTCTTCCACAATCACAACACATCAAAGGCGGTTTATCTGAGGTCGAGGGGATAGGAAACCGTGACGTCATGACCAGCATCCAATGCCATTGCCGTATTCGTCATTTACCAATAATAGCTGGAATTCGGGGGTTGACCTTGACAGTAAATCTATGGATGACGTGTTTTTTTTTTCTAGTTTTATTTTACATAAAGTTTGTCAGGTGTCACATTTTTGTCACATTCTTGTGACTACAATTTGAAGTACAACGTATAATCAGTGACGTAAAATTGTATTTCTTAGCTATGAAATAAATTCCCCTATTATATGGGACTCAAATATAATTGGCGAAATGTGGGTATAGGAACACCTCTGCCTAACCCTTTGGGGAATATGGGCAATTTGTTCGGTTATGTATGTAAATATATTCAACACAGAAAATGAGGAAGTTGGTTGACCTCATTTCAGCTGACTGCGAGTTTGACTGACTATTAAATTTTTTCTATAAATCTAATTACAATTCTTTATTAGTGGCTTTTGTGGACATGATATTTATTCAGATTTGTTACTGTAGTTGTAATGGCAATCATGTCATTTTTCTTAAATAGGTTTTCATTTTAATATATATATATATATTTTTTTTAAGATTATTTTCTATGTTGTGAATGTGAGAACATTGTAGGCATAGACTGTAGATTTCTTAGCACTTTTCTATTTTGTTAAGTACCAAGTAATTGTTGAAAGGCCTACATCCTCCTCCCATACCTATTAACACTGTTATTTGATAATATTGTAAAGCCAATTATTTTTTAAAGAGTTACCGTGGAGTTTCTTGCCGGCTCTTCTCCATCGGAAACGACCAATTGGAACCGTGCACCTAGCTTCTGACATTTCATAAGTGCCCTTGAAGGTTTATGTGAAATAAAATATTTTGATTTTGGCTGGCGACGCCCTTGGCTACTTGCAACCAGCACTTAATCTATCTACATGGCGAGGGTGGCTTACTACCCCTGTTATGACAATACGACAAAATAATATCAAGTACATCTCGTAATCATACGACACATCTCACATCACGTGAGCATAATAAAAGATCATTCAAGAACAGTGACGCTTAAAAATTATAGGTTGTAACATTTTTCTACACACATTACTACTTAGTCATTAACAGTTATTCCACATGACAATTTTACCACCAAAGGTCGAGGATACAGAAATCCTTTTGTGACGTCATAAACACTATAACACTTGTTTCCAATGTCATGTTCGTCATTGGTTACCGATTTCTCTGTTGTTATCTCATTCGGACTTGGGTATATTTTGGTGACCTTGCATAAGCACCTAAAGTATAGCCAATTTTTTTCTATGGTTTTTTTTACACATAAAATCATGCCTATTTCTCCCCAAAGAGTTATGCCCTTATAATACACCCTTATTTCGCCAGTTATGTGTAAGTTTCATATGAGAGGCCGAGCCTGTTGCCATCAAACGAGCACAAATTCAGACACCGGGCTTTTACTGAAAAATTCTTAATGGAAAAACCCTACAACATTTCGACCGATTTAAATCTAAATCGAACCCAGGACCTCATGGTCCACTAGACCAACAAACCAGTATGTTATGGGCTATTTAGATATCCTGTATTTAATTATTCATCTCTTACATTCCTACTCCCATACACTCTCTCTTACACTGTTTTAAACTTTTATCATTGTATGTTTAGTTTAGTTTGCGATCTTTCTATGCGATTCACAATAAATACTTTTTCATTTCTCAACTTCAAGCGTACTTTCCAAGTACGCTTGAACCTATTTAGGCACTCGAACTATTGGCGCCCTCGCTACGCTCGTACGTCAAACCATCTCGTACCTAAATAGGTCCCTTTCATCCCTTGTATAATAATCTACTAATTATTTATTCCTTTCTTTAATCCGATCGTATACAAGGATCGTAGTGGTGGCGTTCTGTAGTTTCTGCCTACCCCCATTGGAAGAAAGCGTGAGTTATATTATGTAATATACTCTGAATCGATAGTTTAGATGAAATGTATATATATAAAATTCAAAGTCCTGACTGACTCACTGATATATCAACGCACAGCCCAAACCGCTGGGTCTAAAGATTCCAAATTTGGCACGTAGGTTCCTTATAAGGTCTAGGGGCGCACTAAGAAAGGATTTTTGGAAATTCCACCCCTAAGGGTATAAAATAAAAGATGAAAGTTTGGAAGTCCGTCAGTTTTGAAGTTAGGATCTTCAAATTTTGTGTTTAGGCTGACGATTGAAAAATATTTTATACGTATCTCAGCGTTTTTGATAATTCTAGTTTTTGTTAAAAAGAGGGATGAATTTAGAAAGTTCTTAATTTTCGACGACAAATCTAGGCTTATGGTTGGAAGCTAACGCAACGGTTTTGTTAGAATTCCAAACCTCAAGGGGGTGAAAAGGGGGATGAAATTATGTTTTTAATTAAAGTTCTTTATTTTTTAAGTTAAAATCACTAATAATTCGGCTTATGGTTGGAAACGTAACAACGTAAATCGTTGTTTTTTTTATTATTTCAACCCACAAGGTTCTGAAAAGGGGGATGAAGTTTTGTATTGAAGTTGTTCATTCGCTAAATTTTGTATTCAAGTAAAAATAATATAAGTACACCTGTATTGTTTCTAACTTTACCGTATTTTATATGGAGAGACTGCCTATCTGACCTCCACAACGCAGTTACTGGGTAATACGATAGGTACCCCTTGGTAAGAATGGTTGTCGGACTTTCGGGCTTCTGACTTCCCGTAACGACGAGCGACGGTCAAAGATCCACGAATGACAGCCGGGATCAACAGCTTAACGTGCTTTCCGAGGCACGGACGGATCTCTGTATGTAAAGATGGTCACCCATCCACAGACCAACCGCAGCAAGTGTAGCTTAACCTGATCGATCGACCTGGGCCTGCAGTCGGCTATTACAATAGTGTCAGAATGGTCTCGCCATTGTGAGTATTTGACAGTGTTTGTATGGCAAATCTGTCAAAAACTCACAATGAAGAGACCATTCTGACACTATTGTAATAGCAGACTTGAGGCCCTGTGCGGCTGTTACTATTTAGCCACGGGCCCCTCCCCCGGAGAACTCCCCCCATCCCCTTCTACAGATAGTTTATAACCTGGATTAACGTATAGGTATTTTTTAATCCCGGTAGTACGTCCCCGTCGGATATTTTACGACATCCACGCGGGCGAAGCCGCGGGCAAAAGCTAGTTACTTATAAATGTCGCTAAGGATTACGCCATTTTAATAACAAAATAGAAAGCTAACACAGCACTAATGATAAAAACAAGTCCAATGCTGATGACCAAATTAAATAACCATTACGATTCCCGTGAATTTTATTTACCTACTACACAGATACGCTCTAATATCGAAATGAAATTGATATATCTTATCGATAGTGAGGCCGCGAGCACTTTGGATACGAATTTGTATCATACGTAAACGTATGATCGTGGTCGTACGAATTGAGTACTGAATACGTTTTTCTCCGTTAAATGGGTAGTTCCTTTAAAATACCAACAAGCTTGGATTGTTATCGGACGTCAGAACTACACTCACGTATACGTACAGTCAGCTGCAGAGAAATCTCACCCCCTAGCAATGAATAAATACATTGCTAGGGGGTGAGATTTCTCTGCAGCTGACCGTACGACTTAACTCACACTCAGTCTGATCGCTTTCTAAGTACTTGGAAGGTCGGGATCTTTCGTGCGTGTTCGTGCGTGCTCGCACGAGTAATATTCGTATGAAAACGCGTCCAAAGTGAAGCCGTGCGCACTTTACATAACAGACTGACAAAAACAGTTAACGCTTGGTCGAGTTAAATATAACGCCGGATCAATTTTAGCAACACGTAGGTGTTCATACATGCATAACGTACATAAAAGAGACAATGCGTAGAAGACAAAATGATAGACAAGATAGTTTAAAAAAAATAGTTTTTGTTCGTCTTTTGTTTTGACGAACCAATAGATTGTTTTGTTAATGTCAAGGCGAAACTGTCGTTTGATGACAGAATGACAGTTTGATTAGGCTTTATCGTGTGTAGTGTAGCATTGAAAACAGCCACGTTTCAACTAGTTTGACAAAATCGATTATTCGTTGTTTATATTTCCTGATTGTTATTGCTGAAAAGGTCAATGGAATACCATGCAGTTTTTTTATGTAAAAATAACCATGATATTTTACTGATTGTGAGACCATCTCTGCCCAAAAGGTTCAATTTTCTTTTAAGTACAGATTTTTTTATTTTTGTTTCTAAAATCAGTATTTAAAAGTAATTGGAACCTTTAATTTCGCCATTTTTTGTGAATTACCATTAATGGGGACTCGGACGATGGGGACAGCGGCAATACACCAACCCTTCGGGGAAACAAGGCTTCATGTTATGTTTATAAGACCAAAGACCCATTTACACGATGCAAGTTTCGTGCCAGTGGCATACAATAAAATTGAAGCAAGTAAATGACTCTCGAAGTTGTGGAAGAGTATGTTTACCTGGGACAAACTGTCCAGTTAGGTAGGTCCAACTTCGAGAAAGAGGTCAATCGTCGAATCCGACTCGGCTGGGCAGCGTTCGGGAAGCTACGCAATATCTTCTCATCCCACATACCGCAGTGTCTCAAGACGAAAGTCTTTGACCAGTGCGTGTTGCCAGAAATGACCTATGGCACTGAAACGTGGTCGCTCACAATGGGCCTTATTAGAAGGCTAAAAGTCACACAAAGAGCAATGGAGAGGGCTATCCTTGGAGTTTCCCTACGTGATCGAATCAAAAATGAAGAGATCCGCAGGAGAACCAAGGTAACCAACATAGCTCGAAGAATTGCCAAACTTAAGTGGCAATGGGCAGGGCAAATTGCACGCAGAACAGATGGCCATTGGGGTCGAAAGGTTCTGGAGTGGCGACCGCATTCCGGAAGACGTAGCGTTGGAAGGCCTCCCACAAGGTGGACCGATGACCTTATGAAAGCCGCAGGAATCCGCTGGATGCGGGAAGCACAGAACCGGTCGAAGTGGCGATGCTTGGGGGAGGCCTATGTCCAGCAGTGGACGTCTTTCGGCTGAAATGATGATGATGATGAAGTAAATGACTTGCATCATATAAGCACTATTTATTCGTTTTATTGTTGTAGTCTTCAACTTATGGTACGCACAGGGAATTAAGTCGCAACGTGTGAACCAGGCTTAAGAAATCATACATAGTTAAATCATATTAGTAACAATGCATCTTAAATATAAAATAATAAAAGCAAATGGAATATGAGATCAAAGAGTCGAATGTCACGGACAATGTCCTAGAAATATATGCACGCATGATAGAGGAAATCCTATTTGAAATCCGTGTGAGTGGTGCAAGTTTGCAAAACTATATCACTATGAACTCCCAGAGCTATTTCATAGTATTATAATTTTCTCGTTCGATTTTGAACTTAATCATCAACATTTTAAAGTTTAAAATCGTTTGGAGAAATTTGACAGTTTCTTGTAGCTTGATGCGCTGGCCACTGTTCATTGACAATATAAATATTTGAGAAATTCATGATAGTAAAAACCCAAATCGAATGGGTTTTACCCATAGGCAAATTTGTTCATTATGACTATCATTTACCTGTATTCAGCGTATCGAATCATAACTTGCGAAATTTTCGAGTCATATTTTTAATTTAGAATATATTAAAAAGATGAATCCCCAGAAATGAGGCATAGCCCCATAACCTTAGTGATCATTTGGAAAATTTCTACGCTGCCTACGCAGTATATATGTACATCTTAATATAAATCACGTGTCAACTATGTTCGTACACGCTAATCTAAACGAAACCACCCAACCAATTTTAACGAAATTTTCGATTCGTTAGTAAAGTCAAAGTCAATCATTTATTTCAAACAGGCACATTAATTGCACTTTTGAACATCAGAAATTACTAAAATAATTAATTGAATCTAGTTGCCCCTTCCAAAAGGTAGTTATCTACGTATGGAGAAGCATGGGCAAGAAACTCCATACTTACTCTTTTAAAATACTAATTAACAAATATACGTGAAGACGATGTACCTAGAGTAAAATTACTATACCACAATAGGTAACTAAAAAGAATGAAAAGTGAAGTAATGACAGACAAATTAATTATACTCAATACTCAATATCTTTATTGCTTTTCCATAATGTGTACTTAGGTGGTAACTATATAATTTAGATCATTATAGACCATGTAGGGCACAGCAAAAGGGTAGGAGAGAGGAAGCCCTCTTTTAGGTATAGGAACAAGTTTTAACTTACAATCAAAGTCAGGAGATCGAGAATAAGGGGTTAGTCCCGCTATGGTATGGTCCCGGTATGGCACCCTCTTAAAATACCTATCAAAAAGTCCCGCTATGGTACCCATCTTTTAGATCTACGTTAGACAATAGAAGGTACAACTGAAAAGAAAAGTGTATCTATAAATAAATACTTTTAGGAGTGTATCAATAAAACGTCTGTTTGCGATATTAAATCAGTCTTTTATTAATTCAAAATATTTATAAAAAAAATATCAAACAGTAAAACGAAATATTAATTGCAATGTAATTTTTAAAATAATCAACAATATTAATTACCAATAATCAACAATAAAAATAATATAAAAAATCCACATCTCAGAAAAGTATTACTGTAAATATTATAAACTACAAATAAAAACAACATTCAGACATAAATATTAGTTACAAATAATCAACATTGAGAAAAGGCAGTAATTGTAAATTTATATAAACTACAAAAATAATCAACAACCAACTAGACAAATATATTAATTACAAATAATCAACATGGAGAAAAAGGCGCAAATTGTAAACATAAACTACAAAAAATAATCAACATCGAGAAAAAGTATTAAACATTTTAATAGGCTAAAAACAAAATTAAAATAAACTATTTTTTTAAATGTTCTGATCGAAATATTGACTTTGATATGTTAATCAGAAAATCACCAATGGAGATAGCTTTATTTTCGTAACTTTTTGTTAGCTTTTGAATCTGGCGGTCGATTTCTATACTTGTTCTTTTTCTTGAATTTATAGGTGATCTTTTTAGTCGAAAGCTATAACAAAAATCATCAGTTATTTAAGTTAAGCTATATTTTTTTCAGTAACCGTCTGTAATAGAAGGCGACAACCAATAATATCTACCAAAATAAATAAAATCAAATCCATTTTCAAATTCTTCTATGTACTCGTATTATGTAAAAAAATATATATCTGCTTTTAAAAATATTATATCTGCTTAAAAATATTGTCTAAAAAATACAACTTACTTGGCTTGTTTTATATCAAAGTGACATGTGTCGTTGCCAATTGTTTGCAGAAACAATAATAAACTGGGATTTTTTCCAATAATTTTGTTGAATCTGCCATTCCATGATTCCGCCAAGTTAGTTGTTCTATGGCGTTCATTATGGCAACACCAAATGAGGGCTGGATATTCAAGCCACTGAGTGACAAAATAGTCATTGAATTTGGTCATAGCTTCATCGTCGAAACTGAAAAAAATACTTATTAAACGTTCGTACTTGTAAAGCAATGAAATTAACAGGTCCTTACTGATATTGTTGTTCTTTACTTTTTTGCCATATAATTAGAGTTAAGTACTCAAACATCAATTTTGGAAAGTAACCAAGATATTATACCTATTTTCCATTATATGCAGCCAGCCGTCTTCAATATCTTGTTTTGGCAAAAACGCCAAGCCTATGCATTGCTTAACATGGTTCGAGGACTCTTCGTGTTCCATGAGATTTAAAGATTTCGCTTTTTTGATAACGTTCTTTTGAAAATGTACTGTTATACCTAGATAATGTTAGTAGATTGGCTGACCGCTGCCCATACTTGCCTGGTCAGCATTTATGGACTTAGACGATGACGTCTTCACTAGGAGTCTGGGATGGACAGGCAGTTCGGTCTGAATCTCGGTACGGGTCGGAGGTCCCTAAAATATTCTATTTCATTTTTGTTAATAAATCCTGTACTAAGTTCTAAATCATTAAAACTCTGTTTCCAGTTAATCAATATTTTATTTTTTAAAAACAAAGTTCCAGAGTCTCGTATAATATTTGGTGGCAGCGGTGGGATACGAAAATCCCCTACCCGAATACGTCTCTTATGAATTCTAAACCTGAAAGTGCCAGTGAAACAAGTGTTTTGAAGTGCTGAAAGTTAAATAGTTTACTAAATCGATATTGTGTCATACAAGTGCAATAATTCAAAGTGCCTGATCGACACCCCGTCCTGCGTGTTGCACCCTGCAACCGAGACCGGATTTCACCCTCTGTTGGTACAGAGGTCTACCACAACTGCTGCTGTCCTGCTGCAGCTGGCGGTCCAGCTGATTACCGCTGGAGAAACGGTCACAATGATCCTGCATATCCTCATAACGATGGCGTTCCTGTGAGTGATCTAAAAATACTTCGGTTACTACTACACTCTAAGACGAATACCAGATTTAACTCAGAGCTACTATTTCTATATTTACATGTCTCATTCCTGTATACTCTATCCTATTGTACATTGTTCATAATACTTACATTGTATTTGATAAAGACCTCAACTGTACGGCTACTATATTTTGTTTAGACTACGCGTTTCGATTACGCGTCCTTATCACTGAGTTGGTTGTATAAGGTAGCTTAAGGTGGATACGACTTCTTATAATTAATTACCTTATATTCTAGTTTGTAAAATTTAATCATGACTTCCAAAACTGATGCAAAGGAGGAAGGTACCAGTAGCTCTAGGGGTACAAAGATCGAAATCGAAGAAAAAATAGAACTTGGAATTCTATTTAAGTTTATTAAACCATTCGACGGCTCCAGGGAAAAATTAAATCCCTTCATTGCTAATTGCCAGAGCGCCTTTAATACTGCTACAAAAACGCAGAAACCTATATTATTCAAATTCATTCTAAGTCAACTAATAGATAAAGCTGAAACTACATGCAGTGTCAAAGAGTTCGAATCCTTTGAACAATTCATCGAGTTCTTAAAACAACAGTTCGGGGAAAGGAAGCATTATGCTCACCTACTCACCGAACTCCAAGACTGTAAGCAGAACTCTACTGAAACAGTCAACCAGTTTGCATTAAAAATAGAAACGTGCTTAGCGAAACTACTTACGGAAATAAATATTTCCATTCCAACAAAAAAGAAAACGGAATTAGCAGGACGTGTAGCTGCGATGCAAGATCTTGCGCTCCATACTTTTATTATAGGACTCTTACCACGGGTATCGCAAGTCGTTAGATGCCGTAATCCAGACTCCTTAAATTCCGCTATAAACTTGGCAGTTGAAGAAGAAAAAATTATCTCCAGTATTTATAAAAGATCAACATCCAATACTTACTTCAATAACGATAAATCAAAAAACACGAACTCTCGTCGTGACTTTCAATCGGTACGCTTTCCAGCTCCACGAAGTTATCAACCTGATCATTCAAAGGCAGTAAATACCAACGACATGATATGCCGCTACTGCAAAAACATAGGTCACACTATCGAAAATTGTCGCAAAAGACAATACAACAATAGCAGAAACCAAACTTTTGCTTCTACTTCAGATGGTCGTCAACCTAACCCTACACAAACCCTTAGCTCCAAACCAGCCCGCAGGGTTTTTAACGTGAAACAAGACGATGAAGAAGGGATCGACGAAGTCGACCAAAACAATTTAAACGAGTAAAATTTCCCGGCCGGTGTCGCGCGGGAAATTCGTCCTACTATATCAAAGCCGATGCCTCTATTCTCTCTGTATCCCCTGAATCACGTACTAAATCCACTGTTTCCATGAAACCAACTACTAAATCCACTGAATCACGTACTAAATCCACCGTTTCCAAGAAACCAATTACTAAATCCTCTGAATCCTCTGAATCATGTACTAAATCCACCGCATCTATGAAACCAACTACTAAAACCACTGAATCGCGTACTAGCCCCACCGTCTCTATGAAACCAATTACCAAACCCGCTGAATTCCCTGAATCTCATGCTAAATCTGCTGTCTCTGCCAAATCACTTACTAAACCTTGTAAACTACCAAATCTAAATATAAATCCCTACATTCCATCTTCAGATAACCTGCCAAACCTGAAACAGAAAACAAATATGAAAATCTATCAAATATTAAAAAATAGAGAGAAAAGATACTTACCTCACATTATAATCCATACCTCGGTCGCCGATAGACCTTTATCCTTTCTAATTGACACAGGTTCCTGCATAAGCCTGCTGAAACTAGATTCTATGTCAAAAGTCCCAAATTTAAGCGATAATATAATAACCATCAAAGGAATTGATGCTGGGAATGAAGCAACTTCAACTCTAGGCAGTTTTAAAATGCAAATATTCAAAAAGCATGACAAACCTTATATCTATGAATTTCACGTTGTCAAAAATATCAGCCTAAGTTTTGATGGTATTATAGGTAACGACCTCCTTAAAAACCTAGGTTGCCAAATCAACTATAGTCAGGAAACCTTACAAATAGATAAAGACCACATAAAACTAAAATTCGATGAACCACTATATGCTATCGCACCTCGCACAGAAACTGTAATTGAATGTACAGTAAGTAATCCAGATATAAGAGAAGGTATCATAATAGACCAACACATCTCTAATTCATTATTAGTTGCCAATTGCATCGTTAAGGTAAAAGAAAATAACCGTATCAACATTACGGTTGTCAATACTTCTGATGAGCCTGCCATACTCCGATCTAACCTCAATCTAACACTAGAACCCCTAGACACTCAAGCTTACCTGAATCCTCACGAATTATCGCCTCTTACTAATGCCACTACAAGAACTAACGAAGTTCTCAACCATCTTAGGATTTCTCACCTGAATGAAGAAGAATCTAATGCCCTGTTACAAGTCTGCACCGACTATTCTGATATTTTCCATCTTCCAGACGATCAGCTCACATTTACGACAGCTGCTAAACATAATATCAGGACAAATACAGATATCCCTATCCAAACGAAATCTTATAGATTCCCTGAATGCCATAAAAAGGAAGTTGAAAATCAAATAAACAAAATGCTAGAACAAAACATAATAACACCTTCAAATTCACCATGGTCCTCACCCATTTGGGTTGTGCCTAAAAAGCTGGACGCTTCGGGACAGCGAAAATGGAGAGTCGTAATTGACTATAGAAAACTTAATGACATTACCGTTGGAGAGATATATCCTATTCCACAAATAACAGAAATTCTAGACCAATTAGGGAAAAGCCAATATTTCACAACTTTAGATTTGGCCTCAGGCTTCCATCAAATTCCAATATCTAAGCAAGACGCTCCTAAAACCGCCTTTTCCATACCTCAGGGTCATTTTCAATTCACGAGAATGCCATTTGGACTAAAAAATGCGCCTTCAACCTTTCAAAAACTAATGAACACGTGTTTATGTGGACTTCAAGGCACGCGTTGCTTTGTCTATTTAGATGATATCGTTGTCTATTCCCCTGACTTACCAAGTCACATTCAGAATCTATCCGCTGTTTTCAATAGGCTCAGGAATTATAACCTAAAGCTCCAACCAGATAAATGTGAATTTCTATGCAAAGAAGTCGCTTATCTTGGTCACCTTATCAACAAAGACGGTGTACAACCAAACCCTACAAAACTCAAATGTATTACTGAATTCCCAATACCGAAATGCCCAAGAGATGTGAAATCTTTTCTTGGACTCGTTTCTTACTACAGACGTTTCATACCTGACTTTTCTAAACTCGCAAAACCATTAACATCCCTTCTTAAAAAGGATACACCATTCAATTGGAACAATGAACAGCAACTTGGTTTCGAAAAATTACAAAATAAATTAGTAACGTCACCAGTGTTAGCATATCCTGATTTTTCCAAACCCTTCGTTCTAACCTGCGACGCCTCCAACTTCGCTGTCTCAGCTATACTATCGCAAGGTCCAGTAGGAAAGGATCGCCCAATTTCTTACGCGTCTCGAACCCTCAATAAGGCCGAATGTAACTACAGCGTTACTGAAAAGGAATGCTTAGCCATAATCTTTGGAACTAAAGCCTTTCGACCCTATCTTTACGGAAATCGATTCACCATAGTCACAGATCATAAACCCCTACAGTGGTTATTTAACTGTAAGGACCCTGGTTCTAGATTAGTACGCTGGCGACTCAAATTAGAAGAATTTGACTACGATATTATATACAAGAAAGGGAAAATTAATACTAACGCCGACGCATTGTCCCGCTTTCCAGTTAACCCCATTGGAGGTAAACCTTCAACAAACCCTGATCCCCTATTACTAGATCTTGATGGAGATCTAGACACTGAATTCGATGACCTCTCGGAGGATCCTCTCATAACTCTACCATCTCCCATTCCGTTCTCATTCGAGAATAACGACCTATTAGATCCAGAAATAATCAACGATTCTAATGTATTACGAAATCCTACACCACAAGCTGAACCAACGCCATCTCCAGATCTCATAGATCTAGTGCCGAACTTACCTTACCTTGATACTAGCCCCAACAGCGCTGACCTCAACCTTGACTTTGACTCATTACAAATCCCTTCACCAAACGAACAATCGAATCTAAGTGACGATAACTATTCTAAATTTCTAAAATCAATTTCAAATAAAGAAAATACCTGCAACACAATTCTAAAGGAACATAACGAAAATCTCCTAAAGACAACCTGCAGAATAATACTAATTCCTACATCCATCGATTTAGATGAGTCAAATCCCTACATCTCCGAAATTCTCCTAAACTCCGAAAACCAAGACGAAATCCTTAATTCTGAAAAAGAATTGCACCATTTCCTAAAAACTAAATATGACAACAAGATTGTCTACTTCATCTTCACAAAAGTTCACCACTTCGACGAATCATCTTACCCCGCTATCTATGACACTCTGAAACAAGTAAGAAACGAAATCCTGAATTCCGAACAAACAACAGACATTGCTATCTCAGATTTCAAAAACCCATTCGATCATCATTCCTACACAAAAATTTACAACATCCTAACTCACATTTTTAATAATACAAAAATTCAAATACATGTTTACCTAAACAAAACAATTTATCCTACTCTAAGTGAGAGACCTAAAATCATGCGCGAGAACCATGATATTCCTACAGCCGGACACTTAGGCTCGACGCGAATGTACAACAGAATCCGGGAACAATTCTATTGGAAGGGCATGCGAAGTGATATAGAAGACTATGTCAAGAAATGTAAGTCATGTCAGGAAAATAAAGCACTGAGAAAATTAAATAAAGCTCCAATGGAGATCACTACTACATCCACAGCCCCATTTCAGAGAGTGGCGTTAGATATAGTGGGACCCTTACCCGAATCCGGCTCCGCCAAAATAAAGTATATTCTCACCTTACAAGATGACCTAACTAAATACTCAATCGCTTATCCTATACGTAGTGCAACCGCTGAAGAATCTAGTGATTGTCTTATCCATTTCATATCCCTATTTGGAATTCCTAAATCTATATTAACCGACCAAGGTACTAACTTTACATCCGACCTTTTTAAAACCACTTGCCAATTTCTGAAAATCAAACAATTGTGGTCATCACCCTACCACCCTCAGACACAAGGAGCCTTAGAACGCAGTCATTCAACTCTCAAGGAATATTTAAAATCCTTCGTAAACGAAAACCAAGATAATTGGCCTACCTATGTGTATACAGCTATGTTAGCCTATAACACAACAGAACACTCAACTACAAAATTTACTCCCTATGAGTTAATATTCGGTCACAAGCCCTTTATTCCTAATTCTATCTATGAACATGAACTTAGTACAACATATTCAGACTACATTAAAATGTTACAACACAAATTTAAATACACCAGAGGAAAAGCCCTGGAAAATATACTAAAATCCAAGGAATCTTCTAAATCCTATTATGATTCTCACACCAAATCACCACCACTTTACAAGGCCGGTGACTATGTCTATCTTAAAGCCCACTTGAGGCTCAAAAAGGCACTATCGCCTATCTGGAAGGGACCACACAAAATCATTAAAGTTCACAATAATAATACAGCCACGCTCCTTATCAACAGACGTCATGTAACTCATCATTTCGACCAAATGAAACCCGCGGTAGTTAGAGACCCTGTCTCACTGTTAGAAATCTATTATGATAAGGAAGATTAGATTAGTTTTGTTATAAACCAATATTAGCATGTAAGCATTAGTTGATAATTACAATAGGTCTTTAGTGTAGTCTAATTAATTCTATTCATTCTATTTCAGCGCCTCGATCAATGCGCATCAAGACTTTATCAAGCCACTTCCTTCTAGTTCCGGCATATACTTCGATAGCCTAGGAAAACTTAAAGCAATTAAAGGAAAGTTAAATATTATTAGTCATGTAAATATTTCCCTCATAAATCCCCATCTTACTAATCTCAATGATATCTTGGACATAGTTAGGAAAACTTGTCAAAAATCAAGCAACCTTCAATGTGAAAATATACTATCCCCACTTACAGTTCGATACAACGATATCAAACGCGAGTTCGATTCTATCTCTCACCTAATGTCAAAACGTAATAAACGTTCAGCATGGTTTAGCGCTGTAGGCACCGTTTTCAGACATGTTTTCGGTACTCTAGACGAAGACGACGCATTAAAATACAACTCCGCGATTGAATCCATTCAAAACCATGAGAAAAAGGTCGCGGAACTCATGAAGGAAAACATCTTAATTACTACTTCTACTCTGGAATCTTACAAACAAACAATTAACAAACTAAAAGATAACGAAATTTCACTTAAAAGTACTTTAAGTCAACTCATACTACAGTTAAATAATATTACCGAAACTTCAAAAATTCTAATATCTGAAACAAAAGTCCATTCCATACTTGCTAGCCTCGAAAGCTCTCTACTAACATTGTCGTTTCAGCTTGAAGACTTAACAAATGCTATTATATTGAGTAGTCAAAACATCCTGCATCCAAACATAATAAGTCCGGCGCAACTATACAATGAACTCGTTAATAATGACCGGTACCTACCTAGAGATACTGGAATTCCTATAACACTGAGTCTAGATAATATCCATTTAATACTAAGCATATCTGAAGTTGCGTGTTACTATTTTAAGAACAAGCTTGTGTTTGTTTTACAAATCCCTTTAGTTACTAATGATGAATTTAACTTGTATCATAGTTTAGCATTACCGACCCCTCACGGGTCAGATAATCCAAATACTTTTAGTTTAATTTTACCTTCTAGTTCGTATATTGCTGTTTCTAAAGATAAGCTAAACTTCTGTAATCTAGATAACTTAGATAAATGTAAAATAATAAGCTCTGAGTTCTTTCTGTGTGAGATACCTACGGTATTGTTGACAAGCGGAAATCCTACGTGTGAAAGCGAACTATTAACGAAAACAATTAATGCTATCCCCACGCAATGTGAAACTAAAACGATTGTCGGCGAATTGGACATTTGGAAGTCAATTATGAACAATCAGTGGATTTTCGTGCAATCTCGTTCAAATAAAGTGTCAATGGATTGCGATAACTCTGAATTACGCGAAATCATAGTGTCCGGAACCGGTATTCTACGAATCCCGAATCAGTGTACAGTATACACAAAAAGTGCGAGACTCATATCGTCCAAGGACGAAATCAATATAGATATTCCTATTCCTAGCTTAGACTTTAATATTATCAATGATTCATGTTGTAAAATAGATACTAAGACTACTAGTTTTAACAACAACGTATCCCCTATTTTACTACAAAACATCAATTTGGATGACCTAACTATAAATAAACAAAACGATAGGATATTTTCAGATTTAAACAAAATTATCGATGAAGAACCTATTCTAGTAAAATACGGGACACATTATTCTGTATTAACCGTGTTTATTTTAATAGTAGTAATGTCTTTTGTAGCATTTAAGTTATATAAAATTATTTCTAAACATAGATCTAAGTTCTATATCTCTTGTATTAAACCAACGACCCACACCGAGAACGATAATATGAACACTGAAACGGAAAATTCTCCAATACCAATGCCTAGATTACGAGAAATTGTTTAACTTCCTGAATTTCGGCTTTTATCCCCAAATTTCAGTCTTTTGGGGGGGGCTGTTATACCTAGATAATGTTAGTAGATTGGCTGACCGCTGCCCATACTTGCCTGGTCAGCATTTATGGACTTAGACGATGACGTCTTCACTAGGAGTCTGGGATGGACAGGCAGTTCGGTCTGAATCTCGGTACGGGTCGGAGGTCCCTAAAATATTCTATTTCATTTTTGTTAATAAATCCTGTACTAAGTTCTAAATCATTAAAACTCTGTTTCCAGTTAATCAATATTTTATTTTTTAAAAACAAAGTTCCAGAGTCTCGTATAATAGTACGTTACATCCATTTATTTTGATATCAGGAAAAATCTTCGCTGCTGCATTTATTACTCCTATTTCATAATCGAAGGTAAATTTCGATGGACGCCATTCAGGCAAAGTTTGTTTAATCAATTCGAAAACTTTTTCATAAGTTTTCCCTTCTTTGTTTTTTAACAGAATATAAAATAATGGTGCTACATTCGTGGATAACTCAGTGCTTCCCATGTCTCCATGAATGACATAAACTTGTTCGAATGGGTTTGGGCAGCCGTCGAAAGTGCCATCACCAAAGTAATGCGTTACACATTTTATATATTCCTTTACTTCTGTCGAGGAAAATATAATTATTCGATTACAGTCTTCATTACAATAATCAGCCAATACATACTTATTAAATTCTTCTGGTATTATAATTTCTTCCACATTCTTAAATTGTGTTTTTGGTACGTTCAACGACTTATTTCGGTGTCTGTATAATACTGTTTTTAATTTTTTATAGTCAGGAACATTTCCTGTAAGGTGTAACCCTTTGTCTTTTAAGTTACCCATGTGTTTTTCGAAAATTTTCTGTACTGATCCGTAATTTGAATTTACTTCTTTTTTGCACTCACTTATAGCCATTTGAACTTCATTGTCTTCAAAATGTGGCACGCACTGATCACTGTGTTTATAATCTTTAATTATTGTATTATTGGTATTCTCAATAGTTATATATCCACTACATTTAATACTATTTCTCCTATTTACACAATGCCAAGTACTTGAATTTTTATTTTCTCTGCGTTTAATATATTTATGTCCGGCACGTAATAAAGTTTTTCCACCGCGTCGACTGTCAATAATTATTAAATTTACACCACGTGAACTACTTGACCCAGACATTGCAATAGATAAACTAACAAGCTATCCTAATTACTCATATCGCAAAAGTACAGCTGCAAATAGCAAACTAAACCCGGAATAATACTGTCTCTCTCTATTTTCATAAAAACAAAAGGGAAGAGCTAGATACGAATTCGAGGAAGGGCTCGTCTCTATTGTTTTACGAAAAAACCGGTTGGTCAGGTAACTACCTGAAGTGAAACGACAATTACCGAGCGTGATTTGTTTAAAAAATAGTATTAATAAATATTATCTTGCTTAACTATAATAGTTAAGAAAAGATATTTTTTATTAATACTATTTTTTTCTTAACGCATTGTATAACTTTTCTTTACAACAGTACCAAAAACTGAAGGGTACCATAGCGGGACTTTTTGATAGGTATTTTAAGAGGGTGCCATACCGGGACCATACCATAGCGGGACTAACCGAGAATAAGATACTAACATTTCACTAATCTATTTTTTATGTATTATTTTATCTGCAAATGTACCTATATATTTTAGATTATTTTTATATACCTACCTGTTTATATGTATTATAATTCTCTTTATTCATTTATATAAATTGTTTTTCTTTGATTAATTATTACTTCTTATTTATTTATTATAATTTTTATATTATTTATTAATTATTATATTATTTATTCATAATTACCGTATCATAAATATATTTTATGCATACCTATGAATTGCGTGAATATTATTAATTATTGTTATCAATTATTATTTATTATTATAGTAGTTACTTCCTAAACATATACTTATTATTATTTATTCATTTTTTTATGTTCTTATTATTTATGTTTATCATTTAAGTATTCTTCTAAGGAGTAATAACATTTGTTTACCAGTATTTTTTTAAGTTCTTTTATGCGATAGATACATGGTGCTCACATATTTACAAACATTGTAAAAGTAGATGATTTTCCTAAAATTTAAACATATAAGTAAGTCATTGTGTGAGTTAAAGTACACACAAGAATCACAGAAAATAAAATTAATACCATAAAAATTATAAATTATATAATTAAATTAGCAACCAGTTTGGTTTTGACTAGACTCTAAATATTGTCCTATGGAGCAGGACCAGCATGTTTCCAAGCATTCTTATCTAAGATAAAATCATCTAATTTGTAATTTATGCTGAAAATCTTTGTATTAAAACGGGGAAATTATACGAAGGTCCGTTTCAACGAAAGACGAAATCTTCCATCTCTAAATAAACTTATAAACTTCCATTGAATCAATGAAATGGAAAATAAATTACAAATCATCTGAAAGCAATAATTTCCACACAATTGATTCATAGAATCTGATTCAACAGACGCGACGGCGAAATTGCCCAGACGATTCATTTCTGATCATAAAACAAAACATTGACCTGGATATCGGAAACCTTGACCGACTAACCTAGACACCTTACTTCCTCAACTTTTTAACTCTTTCCGAAAACAAAATCTCATAGAAATTCTTGTAACGTTCGCTGAATCATCGTTTGCTGTTGTAATTACTTCAATTGATGGTGTAATTTTATCGTAATTGTACGTCCCATGTGAGGCTTTCATGATCTTTTAAACACTTTCTTTTTCGAATCGATGATATAAATCACGAAATCCCTTATTTAAAATAGCCTATATTCGTCGGGAACACCCAAATACTCCGAAATATTTTATTCCGAATTTCGATGTTCAAAAGTCCGATTTTCATAATACCTAAGAATTTACCTAAGTATTTTTCAACACATTTGCAAAAAAAATGCATTTACGAAGCCTGTATACATTGTTCGAAAGTTAAAAATTACGCACCATACAACGGAACGTTCGGTAAAATAGGTACTCTCACCTTAGTACCTATTTTACCGCACGTTCCGTTGTATAGCACCGTGCGTAATCCATACGTTTTTTTTTTTTTTATTTCCATTAAAAAAAATATAAGAATTCCACCACGGAGTTTCACATTACGAGAATAAATAAGCTGACTGATCGAACCTCCTTGGAAGCGCTTTTGCTTAATACGTTTGTCTCACTTTAATACTAAAGAGTAAATGAGACGAAAGATGTAGTTCTAATTTTCACCACGTGCATGTGGTGCCATTTGCAAATTCGCGCCATTTTCATATTAGAAACGTCAAAGATTGTTGCGACTTCCCAACTGATATTTATAAACAAAATAATAATATGAGTTCAAGCGAGGAATCTGATATTATTATGGAATCTACTCCACCTGATATTTTGAATGAGGCGCAAATTGCAGAAAACGGTCTCTTACCGCCAAAATCGCGAGAGCGCTATTTAATGATTTATAATAATTTTATAGCATGGAAGACTCGAAGAAATACTCAATCATTCTCTGAAAATGTTTTGATGGCTCATTTCAATGAATTACGCTTGTTGTGCGCATTATAAAAGGTCACACAAGGAAGGAATCAAGAGGAGAAGGAGGTGGTCAAGGTTCACTTGCGCAGGTATGATACTGAAGCTTATCAATCAACTCAGCCTATCGCAGTCCACTGCTGAACATAGGCCTCTCCCATGCTGCGCCACATCACCCCGTCCTCCCACTTTCGCATCCAGTCTATCCCAGCCACCTTTTTGAGGTAATCGGTCCATCTAGCTGGGGGACGTCCCACGCTACGCTTGCCGATACGCGGTCTCCACTCCAGGACTCGTCTGCTCCACCGGCCATCGGTCCTTCGACAAACATGGCCAGCCCACTGCCACTTCAGCTTGCTTACTCTGCAAGCTATATCGGTAACTCCGGTTCTATTCCGGATAATTTCATTCCTAATTTTATCCTTCAAAGAAACTCCGAGCATAGCCCGCCCCATAGCGCGCTGAGCGACTTTAAATTAACTGAAGCTTATAATTGAGGTCAAACACAAAATTGCAAGTTTGATTTGCCAAACATCTAAACCCTGACATCAGACTCCTCCTTATCTCATCCCACGCGACTGTGAGCACAATTAGAGGCAGCTCCGTTTGCTCGACACGATGTGAAGTGTCAAACTGTAGGATGGTACCGCCGACTGTTAAAGGAGCTACAGACTAACACTATAATTTAAAGTTTGAACTTTAGTACACATTTATTTAAGCAAGGTTTTTCTGAACGTAAAGTTGCTACTTTATTTTTCAAAGCATGCCTAATTTACAACTAATCATTTAATTAGTAGATAATTAACATATATACAATCAAACACTAAAATATTTACATTATGTACAAGCATCAATATCAATCTGCCTAGCCTTTTCCCAACTTTGTTGGGGTCGGCTTCCAGTCTAACCGGATGCAGCTGAATACCTGTATTTTACACGGAGCGACTGCCTATCTGACCTCCACAACCCAGTAACTGGGTAACACGATACCCCTTGGTAAGACTGGCTGTCAGACTTTTGGGCTTCTGACGGCCCGTAACGACTGTCAAAGATCCACGAATGACAGCCGGGACCAACGGCATAACTTGCTTTCCGAGGCACGGAGGAGTCTCGGTATGTAAAGATGGTCACCCATTCACGGACCAACCCCGGCAAGCGTAGCTTAACCTGCGGATCGACCCGTGCGGCTGTTATTACTTAGCCACGAGCTACAAGCTACAAGCATATGAAATCATAAATCAAAAAAGGGGAAGAAAAATTAGTAGATCATATCTGAATGTTTACCTATATTTCCATTTACAATAATTGCATCCTTGGATCCTTAAGAAATTCTTACCTCTCGAAGAAATAAGGACTGTATCCCAGCTGCGGGAACATGATCGGCTGACTATGGATTCTTAATCTTAGACACCTATTCCCAAATTATCGACGAATTGAGTGAATTCGCAAAAATCCTATTAAATGTAGTTAGTTATGTTATGTAAATGTGTAAATATATGTGTTTTAGGAGAGCTCATTATGCGCGGGCTTGCGGACGGCGAGCTATGGGCGCTCGCCGGTAAGGACCAGGCCCGAGTCGACGGCGCGTTGTGTTCCACGCACGCCTTAAATAAATGTCATCACGCACTGACGGGGTCCGCCAGGACCGATATATGCCAGGGTTGTGGGTTTGTCCGAATTTTTATTACAAACAGACACTTAAATTTTTATTTATTTGTATAGATAAATCATTTAAAGGCACTTTTGAAATGTCATGGAGTCGTTCAGTCAGAAACATGAAACTTTATTTGCCCATTCCAAAGAGAGGTTTAGTTAGGATTTGAAGTCCATCGTAAGAAGTTGGCTGAATCATCCCAGCGCTGATTCGTTTTCTCCCCTACCAATCGTTATTTCTCCTGACACTGTTTATGTTGCATATATTTGTGTATGTATGTATCTATGTAACATACATAGTATATATTTAGATATTTTTCCTTTTTCGAGTTTTCTATCCCTTAAATTGCACCTGCCATGTTTTGTCTCTGCATCACCCTAAGGTTGACTGGTAGAAAATGCCTCAGGCATTAAGTCCGCCTTTGTAGAGTATTTTTTTGCTTGTGCATAAAGTTTTAATAAATAAATTAAAAATACTATAACCGCTCTAATTTATTAGTTAACTTTGATTAAAATAGATCGTCGAATCAAGCATCTGAGAGCACCTTAAGTTTACCAACGTGCTCACTCGCGGCATTGACCCACATGTTAGTATCGATATTCGGTTACAACACTAGCACTCGGTGACGAATAACGAATACACCTCTATAATTAATGTGTCATTTGTATATTTAAATTTTACTCTGTGTCCTCGACATTATTGAAGCAGGTTTGAATCTTCTTGATTAGAATTTGAATTAAAGTTTGGTCTTTTGTTTGGGAATAATGAGTGTAATTAGGACAATTAGCGAGATAACAGCTGACATTTTAATCAGACAGCCAGCTAGTCAAATAGCAACTTTAATATTCAGACGTTAGGTTCGAAACAGGGTGTCAGTTTTACTGTTTTGTGCATCGATAGAGGAAGATACTAATCGATCATTTGCTTCAGTGGAAGTAGCATTAACAACATCGATTAATGCCATGGTTATAACAGCTGAATCAATGAAGTCATTAGGAGCTAAATTGTGCATAATATTATGGGCTTTCATCATTTGAAATGTCATAGTGTCCATCATTGAAATTTAGTTTTTGATCGATAAAAATAAATAAAATTAAAGTGTGTCTGCTTGTAATGTCAAAATAACAGCTTTTTGCTAAAGTATACATGGTATTCATAAAAAACAAAAAAAAAATCTGTCTGTTTGTTCCAGCTAATCTCCGAAACGCCTGGACCGATTTTGACGGGACTTTCACTGGCAGATAGGTTATAATGATTTATTTTAAAGGGCTTCAGCTAGTCGAAAATAATTGGTTGGTGATGTTATTACTGTAATAAAATTGTAATTATGCTTTATGAGGGTGATAGAAGCTCCGAAGAATAACATGAAAAAAAAAGCAGCCAAGTGCGAGTCGGATTCGCACACGAAGGTTTTCCTTACCACTATAAAATATTTACGTTTGTAAATATAGTATAGTGTTACAGTTAAACACAAAAAACAACCGTCATTCCGACCTCGCCGCCGAGGTCCCTCGCGACGGCCCCGACTTAACAGTCCCCCCAGACCCTTGCTCGACGAAGCGCCAGCCCGCGCCACAGCTGAGCCTGTACCTTTAAATCCCCCGATTAATAATCATTATCCAGATTTGATCCAGCCTGTCCCACCTTGCTGTCTTCCCCTAACGCCCTAAGTCGCTGTACCACAGGGGATGCCGTTAGCGTGCAGTCGTTTATTTTATAAGTTTTATGCCCTGGCTGAAGGCTTTAAGTTCGCTAAAGGCAGCCACAGCAAAGTCCGGTTCCCGGGTCCGGTAGTCACGACCTCTCAAGGTAAACTACGAGATGCCCTAGTTAAAAAAAAGGGAAAAGTTTAGCCGGAAATGGAAACATTTATGAAACTATCTTGTACATACTCAAGCCTTATAATGGGTAAATAATGAAGTCATGGCTATGATCTCATATAAAATTCGGTTAATGTCATAGTTTTTTATAGGGCGAGTCCAGTACCTCATGAATCGAAGTCCGACGTCATTGGCATGTCATAATTAAATACCGCAGGCGATATTACACGCAACAACAATGAACAAGAAGGCTCAGTTTACGAACTCCATCTTATTCCCAACTATGTTGGAGTCAGCTTCAATTTTATCCGGTTGCAGCTGAATACATGCAGTGACTGACTATCTGACCTCCACAACCCAGTAACTGGGTAACACGATACCCCATGGTAAGACTGGTTGTTAAACTTTCTGGTGTCTGGCTACCTGTAACGGCTGTCAAAGATCTACAAATTCTGGACCTGATATTTAGCAATAATTAAAAACATTGAAGAAGTATTGGAGACTCCTGATTACCTGTGGGTTGCAGCTGTAAATCAGCGTCAGGTGGTACACCTTGTATGTCATCTGACATTATGCTGAGCTGAGGCTTTTTTGGCATTATAATCATTGTCATCTGTTTTTTATAGTTTTAAGGTGTATTTTTTGCTGTAATGCCAATAAACGCATTTTTCTTTCTTTCTTTCTTTCTATTTTACTATTCTTGTACGTATAACGTTGGTTTGCCTTGCTCAATAAATAAATAAAATTCTGAAAACTAGTCTCAAAAACTTAACTAGTTAATTTTCTCTACCTTGATAACACTTTCACGTACTAGTGCCTAGATATTGTAAAGTCGGTAGTCTCAAATTGGTAATAAAATGTAACTATTTTCTTCTATCATAAGTATAAGTTTTGTTTTAACGTCATTCAAAAAGCATTAATCTTTTCATGGGTACTCGTATTCTGTTTATTCTCTACTATGTGTCATCAATCTCTTACGCTGGGTTAATCCCATTAAGAAAGAACTGTGACGTATCATCGGGAGACTGGACATTAGGACCTATATCACAATATCAACCTTATATTTCAGACATAAGGTTCAAATTCGCATGTTTTATTAGGAGGAACACTTCGACCTTGGGTAATCCTTTGTCTATATTTGAGGTACAGTCATAGTTTGTTTATGATGATAATTGAGGAGGTATCTCGTAATTGGTCAATAATATAGTTTATATATTTTTACCGTTTGATCACGATTGCCAATTTAAAATGTATTGGAAAGTAAGAGTAGAACCAATTTGCAGCACTAAACTGTTTTTTATGAAGAATATATCGATTCGTAGACTAAATTACTATAATTACCTACTTGTGTATAGCACGATAGAGTTTATTCAAGGAATTGATTCATCTATAAATTATATACAAATAACTAAAATTGAAGTGTCTGTTTGTAATATCAAAATAACAGCTTTTTACTTAATACATATGAAAGTATAAACTAGGGATGCCTCGATACGCCTTTTTGCCGATACGATACCGATACAAATGCTTTTATAAAAATATCGGCGATACCGATACCGATACGCTTATTGAATTCAAAAATTAAGGTAAAATAAATAAAAAACAAGTCAGGTTATTTTTTTAATTAATATAAAAATAACAAATAACAGGACAAACTAAATAAAACCGTTTAAAACTAAATTAACATTGATGAGATTTTTGTTTAAAAAACAAAGTATTCTTAAGTTTTGCGTAATCTGTTTGAATAAGACCTGCTGAGGAAAATAGTCTCTCAGATGCGACAGAACTCATTTGGAAACTAATAAAGTACTTCTGCGCCATATTTTTCAAGTTTGGGTATAAGACGTCATTGCGCCAGAAAACGAACGGCTCTGCGCCTCTCGATGTATTAGGAGACCTTAGGTATCTCTCGACTTCTTCTTTGAAAGAATTTGAAGAGAGCGAAATTTGAACGCCGATGTATCGGCAAACTTCGAGTATCGCCGATATATCGGTATCGGATGCATCCCTAGTATAAACGGTACTTATAACAAAAATAAAAATGTTTGTCTGTTTGTTCCGGCTAATCTCCGAAACGGCTGGACCGATTTTCACTAGCAGATCATCATCATCATCATTTCAGCCGAAAAGCACTGCTGGACATAGGCCTCCCCCAAGCACCGCCCCTGCGACCGGTTCTGTGCTTCCCGCATCCAGCGGATTCCTGCGGCTTTCACAAGGGCACTAGCAGATAGCTGATGTTGTATGGAGTAACTTAGGCTAGTTTTATTTTATCAAAAACTGGCTATGGGCAGCAGCTAGTTAAATAACTCAAATAACTTTTCTAAGAACTCTATGGCCACCTGACATTTAGGAACTGCTAAACTGTTGCAGCCTTTAAAAGAAGAGTAAGAGAACACTATCTTTCCAATTCGTCATAGTTGCATATTATTATGTATTTATTATTTTCTACTACATTGTAGTTCTAAGTATATATTTGAGTGATATTTATTTTAGAAGTATGTTTGTAAGTATATTCTCTTATTGTATGTTTATAACTATTTATATTAGTGTATAGTTATTTTGATTTTCTGTATATATTTTTTTCTCTTCTACTCTTACACACGTTGTCTTCTCTTCTTCTCACACGTCAATTTTCTAATACCTTTTATAAAGTTTCATATTGAGACACGAAGCAACAAAATACGATCTATGTAGCTAGATTCTAGAGGAATGTATCCGGTTCGACTGGAAGCCGACCCCAACATAGAAAAGGCTAGGCAAATGATGAGTTACCTCCCAATAGTTCTTCATAGTCGCTTTTCTTTGTGTCTCAATATGAAACGTTATAAGAGGTATTAGAAAATTCTAGACACACTTACCGAGGTCGCTGATTGAGCCGTTTTTCATTATTCCTTCTCAGTGGCGCTAGTGGACCGTAGCATGCCCTCTTAAATATGCTGATCGCTTCCATTTCAGTAGTGAATTCCGCCCTTAGTCGTTGTCTGTAGGAGAACGAAATACTAACGTCCCCTTTTCCAGATAGAAAATGATATCCGGAATGTCAACACAAAGTAAACAAACCCCCTACTCAATTAGGCCGCGACATAAGATCCTCGAAATGAGGAGTTACACAATTTTGTGCCTTCATTTTATGACGTCATGCTACATTTTTAATTGGCTTCTTAAGGTCCCCGGATTCTATGGAAATCCAGTATTGGGGAACTACCGCGAATATCCGAATAAGTTCGATAAAAAATGAAGTAATAAGGTCAATGTGGTATTATTGGTGTAACTGGTTTATCATTCGGTATTTTTTTTTTTTACAATACTTTACCTCAAGTTCATGTCAAACATGATTGAATTGGCATTTATTTATTTGGTACACCAACAGCAGTACATATGCAAGGAATTAATAGAAAACAAGACGAAATAAAAGTGCTGCATGGTATGTATGCCTATTACAGGTAGAATACGTTGGGTATACGCATCACAATAAAGACAGCAACGTAATCCATACTTCCATACTAATATACTAATAATATACTAATCCATACTAATATTAGATATAAATGTGAAAGTATCTCTGTCTGTCTGTCTGTATGTTACGTTTTCACGCCTAAACCGCTGAACCGATCGTCATGAAATTTGGCAGAGATATAGCCTGGGATATGAAGGACATAGGCTACTTTTTTACGTGATAACCGACATCCACGCGGGCGGAACCGCGGGCAAAAGCTAGTTATATATATACAAGAAAACATAAATATAAAATACACAACAAAAAAAATTTAATACAAAGTAAAGTAAATATTTGCACTTATAAACTGAATAAAATGACAATTATGCCAATAAGAGTGTTATCTAAATGATAACACTCTTAATGTCATAATTGTCATTTGTGTCGAGTCGAATGATATCCAACAGGCAACTGAAGGAACACGGGTGAGTTTTGTTCAGTAAAAGTCTGACACGCCCCCCTCCCACCCGCTCCGCCCAGAGCGGGAGAAGTTATTTGAAAATTTCCGACCCAAAAAAAAAAAGGCTTGTGAACATGGATAGTATAACTACTCGTAGTTCGTAATTATGACTAGTAGTATATTGAAATAGAATTATATGATATCTATGATTAATTTAGGGTGAATAAGAATAGTAACTTACGAAATCATTTTCTGCATAATATATGGATAGAGGGACAAGAGTTCCTGGAAGGACTTGGAAGAGACCTTTGCCCAGCTGTGGGACAGTAAAGGTTACAAAAAAAAAATTGTTCATGTGTTCAAAGATTATTAAAAATCTTTAGTAATGTAACAAGAAAAGTGTTTATTACTGCAACTATGCATACTGCGATCAGCATACTGTGCATACTGCCAGAACCAGGAGTTGAGGTGGACTGCGACATCACGTCGGGGTCACCAGTATAGAGGTATGAGTATCACTCATCCTCTATTGAAAACGGAGGATCGTCCGACCAGACGGGTGTTGTGTCTGGTGTGCAGTGTGTATAGTGAATTTTGTATATATGCTAGTCGCGCGGTAAACTCTGATTGCGCGATGCAGGATTTGTGACGTCAGGTCTTTTGATGCGTAGTTCGCATGTAGCGTTGTAGATACCGCCACAGTTACTTTTATAATTTTCTTCAACAAAACTTTAAATAATTTACTTTCACCCAATTTCCATTCAACAATACAAATCTATTCATAAAACTACCGTACGAAATCGAATCAAAGAGCCATCCTTATTGATATCACATCAACCATTTAATTCACATTCAGATAGGGTTGCACCAACCAGCAATTGAAATCGAATTAATGAAATCGAGACCGCCGTTACTACTCATGCCTAATTAGTGACGTAATAAATCGATAAGCGTGGTGTAATGCGGTTACGAAATGTCGAATATAGGCTGATGAGGAATTGAAAAGATGACAAGTTGATTTGGTGTTCGATTTGAGAAGTTGTTTGATTTGAATGTCAATGATGTTGTTTGTAATCCACACGAAATTATAATAATTATTATTTATTTAGGCACATAAAGGTTTTGTAGTACATATAAAGAATGCATTAATAATTACATGGTGTACACACGAATTGTTGGGTGAGGAGCTGCTCTTCCAGCTATATTACTGAGTAATTTGTATTTAGGAGAGACAGTATAAACCAGCTTTGTACGCAGCTCTGCCCATAGTTATGTATTCTACGAATAGTATAGCTTACCTAAAGCAAATATAATGTTATACGCAAATAATAATTACTATTCAACTGAATAGTTGAATAGTTGTTGGTGGTTTAGTTTTTTTCGAGTGCGGTGTTTCTGATCAGGGGCCCAAGTCTGCTATTTTTATAAATTCGTCACTCCAACACGATCCCATTGTCATTTTGCTAAAAGTTCGTAATCTGCTAAATTCATAATGGTCGATCATTGGTCGGTCAATGGTGTCGTAATAAAATTGTATTACAATGGCATTTTGAACATTAATTCATGTTATTTATTAGTGTTATAAGTAATCTGAAGTAGTAGGAAGTTTCATTTGTCATTATGTACGAGATTACCAATTCTTTCAATGGAGTGTCAGTGGCTGACCATTGGAAAGTCATAATAACGCCATTATATTAGTAAATCACCAAACTTGTCAAAATCAACAATTATGAAATCAATTATTATTATTATTATTTATTCATAATCAAGTAACAAGACTCATACAGATTATTTGGTATACAATTTCGATTACAATTACAAGATATTTAATACATTATTATTATTATTCATTACATTATTGGTCATAAAAATAAAATAAAATAAAAAAACAAAATTATAATTTTCTAACCGGCATTGGAACAGCAACATGCCTGCCACAGCAATGCCGGACATAAGCGCAGTCCAGCCTGTTGGCGATCATTAGCAGGATAGCATTGGGGCTGGCCCGCACCCGGCGCACCAGGGACGTACACCGCTTGCGCATAGAAGCGTGGAAACAATCAGTGCGTGCCATCGCGAACATCTCTGATGCGCTACAGAAGCGGGGCAGCCCCAACACTGCCCGGAACGCGTTGTTGTACTGGACACGGAGGGCACTGTATGCCCTTTCAGTATAGTCAACCCACAGGCTGCACGTGTATAGGGATGTGCAGTACGCTCTAAAAAGCGTGACCTTCACACCAGTAGTACAACGCGAAAACCTGCGGGCTATCATGTTGGCTCACACAGACAGTGCCCTCCGCTCCCGGTCCATGTCAGCATGGTCTTTAAGGTCCTCGGTGAGTAGGTGCCCTAGATATTTAAATTGGTCCACTCGGTCTATTGGATCACCATCGAGGTTAACATTCGGAATGTTCATAGGGCTCGACACACCGATGGCCTGAAAAACCATGTATTGACTTTTCTTCCCATTATATTTTTTCAATGATAGACCATTCTGACACTATTGTAATAGCAGACTTGAGGCCCAGACCATGTCCCACTTACTGGAGTGTTCTAAGTGCCCGTTCACTTGCACTAAAGAAGACCTAATGAACGCCACTGATGCCGTAATTAACTTGGCCACCTATTGGGCTCAAACAATATAATAACTGGGTAGGTACCATCGACATGAAAAGAAGAAGAAATTTACGTGAGGAAGCAGTTAAATTAAATTGTTAATGTTAAAAGTGAACGTAAATTTTGCCAATGAATGTTTATGCTATGCAATAAATATGTATTCATCAATATATTTGTGAACCAATACAATATATGTGTAAACCTCTCTACGTGATGTCTGCTAAAATTATACTATATATTATTAAAAATTAATTATACTATTTATTATATTATTATGCAATTTTGCAGTAAAGTTTAATCTTATATTTCCGGTATTTAACTGTGAGCTGTCGTTATACTAAAAGTAAATGGCAATTAACTAATTTCGAAATGTTAGTACATAAAGTGGCATTATGTGAAGTTGCATGTCAAAAGGACCAACAACTGATAAAATTATATTGATATTTTTTTTAATTTTTTTTTAATGGATTTCTTGATTTTAAATTAATTGATGATTTGAACTTTTTAATTAATTTAAAGATGATTGTGATTTTATTTATGTGGGTGTGTTATTTAAGTATTTCTGCTACTTATTTTTATTTATAATAGTATGATTGTTGTGTCTTTAATTACTAACATAATTCTTAAGTATACTAACAAAAATATGGATCACCGTGTCTGAAGTAAATAAATAAATAAAATTAAAATAAAGTATTTAAGTTAATTATCAAAATAAATCTATTTCCATTACATAAATACTATTCTCGATATTTAACTTTTAATAAATACATACATTTTCATGAGCCATCAGAAAAGTACTTTAACATCCAGAGTGGAGTAGATTGCTAACAATTTCCAAAAAAAAAAAAAACTTTGAAAGTACGATATAAAAAACCTCAGTTGGACCCCAAATTATCGGAGTCGGAATTGTTGCAAATTAGCTACCACTCTTCAAGGAATTATCAACCAATTACCAGCCTGTACCTATAATATTTAATAATAATTCATTTATGCACTTCAAGAATAAACGTCTGTGTAGCCCTGACTCTTGTACTAGGATTTCCTGTATCACAAGAGCCAGACCTCTCAATTTACAGGGAATATGTTAAAGAAGCGCGATAAACAAAATTGAGATACGAGTACGTTATAGTTATGGCATGCATTAAAAGGTAGGTTTACAAGTATACAAGAGTAATAATAAAAAAAAGAGTTTAAATTACCATTGCGTTCTTTGGTTAGTGAGGGTGAGTGTGAGTGAGGTGAGGGTGTGTGTGGGTGTGTGTGTGTGTGAGAGAGGTGGGTGTGTGTCGTGTGCATGGTGAATGAGAATGCATGTAACGGTGCCGAATAGATATTCTATTTCCTCATAGTCGAAATTTTCTAGCCAGTGGATAATTGTTTTTTTGAATTGGTAGTTATTTAGATTTTTAAGTTGTTTGATCCCCTTATCTTTGCCGATTATGTTGATGTTATGTTGATATAAAAATATATTATACCCAACTTTGGCCCCAACATAGAATTGGTGTATTTCAGAAGGTAACACATCACATGTCCCTATTATGGTACTATGTGGGTACTTGACTATGTCAGTACATTGACCCGTTAGTCGTAATTTACCTTTTTTAGTATGTGACGTCACGGTGTGTCCTTAAACCGTGCACTGTAATACAACTTTGCATACTTATTTTGTGAAACCGTAGTAGAGACGAGACAATTATCGAGTCAGTTAGAGTAACTATGAGTCCATCGACTCATAATTACTCTGACTCGATAATTGTTTAGAAAATAAACAGGTTAATTAATTAAGATCTGGAAACAATATGCTTGTCTAATTCTAAAATTAAAAACAGAAAGCAAAATAAACAAAAGAATTTTGGAGCTTTTAATTGAATTCGTGTGTTATAAATAACTTATTTTCATTGCAATATATGTTTTCATAAAAATAATCTTTTAGTAATGTATTGCCAAACTTTGGTGGCAATGGGCAGGGCACATTGCTCGCAAAACAGATGGCCGTTGGGGCCGAAAGGTTCTGGAGTGGCGACCGCGTACCGGGAGACGTAGTGTAGGAAGGCCTCCCACAAGGTGGACTGATGACCTTGTGAAAGCCGCAGGAATCCGCTGGATGCGGGAAGCACGGAACCGGCCGAGGTGGCGGTGCTTGAGGGAGACTTATGTCCAGCAGTGGACGTCTTTCGGGTGAAATGAATGAATGAATGTATAGCTCGATCTAAGGAACTTTCTAAAAGCCGTTCTAAGGAACAAGCAACCAAAAAATTCAAAGTATAAGTCTGTAAACGGCCAAAAATACTACACTAACCAAATCCAAATCATGTTGCTCAATTTTGCGCAAAATTAAGCTCATTGTCGGTGACTCGAACATTATATTCTACATTTCCATTAGGCACCTAGATTTGTTTTAGGAGTCAAGCTAATGTTGGCATTTCAATGTGATGAATAATATCGAATAGCAATCGGAATATTCATAACGCGACTATTTGCACAACACTATTTAATGCATACCTATTTGGTAGACTCGCAAATAATGGAACAGCAAATAAACGTGTTTCCATAGAAGCAAGATGTTTTTCCTTTTAAAATCAGTAGCAAATAAGTAAAGACATGGATTATTTAAGACTACAGAACTGCCCTAGCACAAACGCGGTACGTACTCGTATACGTAACGCAAATTCGAAGGATTTTTTAAGGGAAATATTCAATTGATCTTCTAAAAACGTTTTGCGATTCCAAAGATAGTAATTTTTTTAAATTTTTGAAGCTTTTAGAACTTTTTGTACTTCTAAAGGTTCATACTTTTTTTAATAGGTAATTGGGCCTCTTTTGAAGTGTATGTTCTTTTCTCACCAGTTAGTCACAGTAACTAAGCTACTAACCTAAACTAACCGGTTTGGAAGGAGTACCCCTTTTTTTTCCGGGATGGAAAATTCTCATGGATAGCCTCCGCCCTGGGGCGGGCGGAGGGACTCTTACTGACTAAAAACCACCACTGACTAAAACAGGTGTTCCATTTCACACCTACGCCGAGGGTCGCGGGAACGTACATCCTTCCGCAACCCCCGACTGGTGCCGACCCGCCGCGGTGGGCCTCTCCTCCGGTCGAGGTGGGGAGTGAGGTGTTTGACTCCCCCCGAGATGTCTCAGAGGGGCGCGCGTGGAACACTACGCACTGCCACCTCGGGTCCGATGTATGGGGGGCGACGGACGTTATTACGTGATTGTTATGAACGTGAGCCTCTTTTGAAGTTTCTGGTCTTTTCTCACAGTTAGTCACAGTAACTAAGCTACTAACCTAACCTAACCCGTTTGGTCGGAGAACCCCTACCCCGATCAAACGGGTATGGACTTAATTTATAGTTACAAATTATTGATTTGAAAAATCATAATTATGTAACATTTTTTAGAGTTCCGTACTAAAACTATTAAATTAAAGAGCATTAATTGTTTTTAACATATTATAAGAAAATAAATTCTTGAAAAGTTGTCTGGTTATTGTGTATACATATATTATATTGCGATAAAAAGGGTATTATCCACTCTATGTTACTTCCTTCCTCGAAGTTTAAGTAAATAAACTAATCATCGGACTCATCACTCACTCATTCTACTTATTATTAGATGAGTAGAATACTCGTAAGTGTCAATACCTACGTTAAAAGCTATTTTGTCACACTTTTTAGACTCCTTGCGAATCCTCAGCGTCTCCATGATTAATTTCGATTTCTTATCTTAATCTCGAAAGCGATGGTCGCCTACAGATTGCTATTAAATAAATATTAGGTACGATATCTCGTAAAATTTATGGCTTTCCACGATTTTTTTAATAAAAGGGGAGTACATTTAAATAAACTTTACGAGATACTAATAACCGATAAGCCTCTTAAAATTAGCCCTTGCTTGAAGAACCGCGATCGAATCACCAAGGAGGCGTTGCTTTGATTCCCTGCGCGTACGCACATAAATCACAATATCAATTAGAACTTTCTTTAGAAAGAATAATCAAAGGCTGGTATAAATTTTAATGTTGTTTACAATGTTTTAGTTTTCAGGGATCAATGTTGCAGTAGATGGTAATTGTGTTTCTTTTTGTATGCATAACTATTGATCTATAATCACATACTTAATTTTAAACCCATGAGATGTCGATAACTATTATGGTCAAAAATGTAGAAATTTTTTAGTTCCAACTATTTTTAATATCCTTCCAGTCGATAAAATAGTTCTAACACAAAAACCTCTTTTAAAAATAAAATACGTAAGTACCTCCTAAATGTGTTTTTTCAAAGGCTCACTGTAGTGAATATTTGAAAAACTTGTAAATATGTTTGTTTTATTTAAGAGCACTGTCTCGGGTCCACTAGTGCCACTCTTTAAAAAAAATATTATCTCGTGACTGAGAAGGAATTATGAAAAACGGCTCAATCAGCTGACTCGGTAAGTATGTCTAGAATTTTCTAATCCATACTAATATTATAAATGTGAAAGTAACTCTGTCTGTCTGTCTGTCTGTCTGTATGTTACGTTTTCACGCCCAAACCGCTGAACCGATCGTCATAAAATTTGGCAGAGATATAGCCTGGGATATGGAGAAGGACATAAGCTACTTTTTTACGCGATAACCGACATCCACGCGGGCGGAGCCGCGGGCAAAAGCTAGTACCTTTTCTAAGTTTCACATTGAGACACGAAGCAACAAAATTCGATCTAAAGAAAAACGGCCACATTCCTCTAGATCGAATTTTGTTGCTTCGTGTCTAGCTGCTTCGCGCTGGTGGACCCGACACAGTGCTCTTAAGAATTGCATGAATAGTTTAGCGTAGTTTAGGTGGAAAAGTCTTAACTATGTTTATATGTAATATAAAAGGAGCTACGTCTGCCGACAAACTGCTGTGCAGTTTGGCGGAGATAATTATATCATGTAAAAAATCTAATTCTGCGAATAAACACTTTTTAGGGTTCTGTAGCCAAATGGCAAAAAACGGAACCCTTATGGATTCGTCATGTCTGTCTGTCTCTCCGTCCGTATGTCACAGCCACTTTTTTCCGAAACTATAAGAACTATACTGTTGAAACTTGATAGGTAGATATAAGTAGATGTATTCTGTGAACCGCATTAAGATTTTTACACAAAAATAGAAAAAAAAAACCAATAAATTTTGGGGGTTCCCCGTACTTAGAACTGAAACTCAAAAATGTTTTTTCATCAAACCCATACGTGTGGTGTATCTATGGATAGGTCTTCAAAAATGATATTTCTAATATTATTATTTTCTAAACTGAATAGTTTGCGCGAGAGACACTTCCAAAGTGGTAAAATGTGTCCCCCCCTATAACTTCTAAAATAATAAAATGATAAAACTAAAAAAAATATATGATGTACATTACCATGTAAATTTCCACCGAAAATTGGTTTGAACGAGATCAAGTATTAAGTTTTTTTTTAATACGTCATAAATCGTAATCCGCAATTTACCTTTCATTCATTATAGATAGGGAACCCTTCGCGCGCGAGTCCGACTCGCACTTGGCCGGTTTTTTTTTTTTCATGTTAAATTTGCTTTTCTGTATTTAAATCTCCTTATACAGGGTATACACATATTGTTACCTACTAACCAACCTATAATATACACAGCTGGGACACAGGCCTCCTCTCTTCGAGAGGGAGGACTGCAATCCACCACGCTGGCCCAGTGAGGGTTGGTATAGATGTCACATGTCTTCAAATGTTTGGTTCTAGGACATGCCGCACAACGGACCAAATGGGAGTCTCAGTGCGGAAAAGGGAGCCTCATCATCATGCTGGTTTCGTCACGATGTTTTCCTTCACCGTTTTGAGAGCAGTGGTGATGAAATTATTTACACAAAGTAAAGTGCCTGCCTGGGTTCGAACCCACGACCTGCTGGTAAGTTGGGGCCGATACCACTGGGCCACTACAAATTGTAACAAATAATTCTCGTTTTAAAATATTAGCATTTTCTGGCAAACAATAATAGGGTCTTGAACGCACGCACTTTATATGAGAACCGTTCGAAGTTGGAATACATCCGAGGTACATCGACATTCGTGTGATGTATGGCCGCGGCGGGAGCGCATTTAAAAACCTATTACTCTTAACACGGTTCCAAAATGAATCCTCAATTTGTTTAAAAAAAGAACGCGGAATCGATTAAATAATTTGAATTTGGAATATACATCATTAGCATACGCTCCCTGCAGCACCTCGGCAAGAGCTATCCCTACAATAGAACTACACATGGCAAAAAAAAGTCAGCTAGGAATGCAGAATGGAGCGAACTACCCAGGGACTGCCAGACGTTTGTTCGATATCGATGATCGCCATAGGTACCACTTCAACGTGATGCATAGAAATACTAACGTATGATAAAAGATCATGGTCATATCTGTCTCCGCATATGACCAACATGAAGACAGCGGTTTCTTTCGTGTGAAAGTGTGAAACAAGTCTTCTTGTACTTCGTGTCGCTAGCACTGTATTTCAAATCTTGTTGGCCCAAAACTTCGCCTCTTACCTACACAGCGTCGTCGGTGGCAGCGCAGAGGTCACTTTGACTGTCTGTTTTGGGACGCAGAGGGCAGGATAGGCGGTGCAGCATGGTTTGCCAAACAAGTAATAATCGTATAACATTTCTAAGTGCTAGACCAAAATAAAATTTCAGTAATAAGATATTTTCTCGAGATAAATGATATTGGAACGAAGATCTTTAACGCGGCTTGCGGTAGGAGTTTACTGGTAGAAATCATTACGTAAGAAAAAGCGTAATCCCCCTCCATGAAAGAAAGAAAAATGCGTTTATTGACATTACGGCAAAAAATACACCTTAACTCTATAAAAAACAGAAAACAATGAATATAATACCAAAAGGGCCTCAGCTCAGCATAATGTTACCTGACACACAAGGTTTACCACCTAACTCTGATTTTCAGCTGCAACCCACGACGAATGCGACGAAACAAGCATAAAGTGTTTTAATACGCGTTTTTAATACAGAACTATATCTAGTAATTTTTTTAGAAGCTCTCATAAAGATACCACAAACTTGTGTATGGAAAGCTTCTAAAAACGTATACTAGATGGCTCTGTATTAAAAACGCATACGTGGGTGCGTAAAACAGTTTATGCGAACTAAAGAAACTTCATAAAAAAGGCAGTTTCAAGGTCTCAAGTTTCAAGTGTCAAAAGTTTTTGTTTTAAATCATACGTGAGAAAGAACTTACTTTCTGACAGGGGTGTGACCGCACACGTTTTTTTATAATGCAGTACCTATATTTGTTACCTTCAGTACATCGTAAAGTCCGTAATGTAACGTAGTATTAATATGCCAAAACATTATTTGATCGCAAATAAAAATCGCACCAACTCCATCGATCGCGTTGAAGGATGAAGCAATACTTCGTTATTAAAGATATTCCTTTTATTTTGTGTTCACATAACAAATTGTAGCGTTCAATTTTGTTACGTTTCTGCTCTTTAGCAATCATTTTTATTGATGTTTTCCTGTTAAAAATAACATTTTAATAAATTGACAAAAAAAAAATACTGATATTGCTTAATAAGTTTTATTTTTTTATTTCAGCCAGTTTGGTCAGATATAAATGGAAACCACATTACTTACTATAAAAAAAAAACCGAGCAATTGCATGTCGGACCACGTAAGGGATAACTAAAGATTTATTTTTAACTTATAAAAAATATGTACACAATAAGCCTTTTCATTTGTTAAGTCACACGCAACTCTTTTTTTTTTCTTGTTTTCCAATGGATCCCCATATTCAAAATTCATTTATACACGGCCGTGTTTGGGTCACAAAAATTGATATGTGTACCAAATTTCAGCTTAATCGGTCCATTAGATGCGGAGGAAATTGACTGTGACAGACGGACATACAGAAACACGAGTAATACTATAAGGCTACCGGTTTTTCATTCGGACATACGGAACCCTAATAATTAATCTCTTAAATTCACTGACAGAGAACGTACAGCCTAAACCGCTGCAGCGCTGTATTCACAAGCATGCAATTTTGCATTAAAGTTTCTTTTTTAATGAAATTTGGCAGTAAGGAAGGATTCTAGAAAATTCCTTCCCTAAAGGAGTTACATAGGGAATTAAAGTTTGTATGGAAGTTCGTAATTTTTGTCGATGAGAGTTCTCATCGGGCATACGGCTTGTAGAATATCACTACATATCGCCGCCCTACAAAGTGCAAACAGAGATATCGCGATTACAAAGTTTATGGGGTCGAAAATACCCTTTGTAGTATTATATTGTTATTATTACTTCATAGCATCAGTACATTGATAAATGTTCTATTCAAACATGTCTATTGAGATTTAAAAAAGTTATTGCTTTGTAATGAAATTTTCAATAATTGTCACATAATCTGCTTAATGTTTTGTATTTGAAAAAAAACCTTGGAATGCTTGAAATAATTGGTTATCTTATTAGCTAGCAGCGAAACTATAAGACTTAGCGATTAATGGGTTTTCGCAGACGAAAGAACAATTTTTTTTTTTTTTAAAGTACTTTGTCATTTATAAGTCATTTTCGTCAAAATTTCGATTTAATTGGTTTTCGTTATAAGGCGGCGATATTTTGAAACGAAGTCCTCCATCGCGTCTGTCTGTCTGTTCGCGATGCTCTCAAAAACTTCTGCACCGATTTTCATGCTGTTTTTACCAATGGATAGAGTGGTTCTCGAGAAAGGTTTTAGTATATAATTTGTCAAGTTTTTGTATACATTGGCTAAAATATAATGATACTAGCTTTTGCCCGCGGGTCCGCCCGCGTGGATGTCGGTTATCGCGTAAAAAAGTAGCCTATGTCCTTCTCCATATCCCAGGCTATATCTCTGCCAAATTTTATGACGATCGGTTCAGCGGTTTAGGCGTGAAAACGTAACATACAGACAGACAGACAGACAGACAGAGTTACTTTCACATTTATAATATTAGTATGGATTTGTTGGAGGTCTAGCCTGCCTGTTATAGCCTGGAATAAGACAGGCTACTTTTATACCTGGAATAGGTTCCCATGGGTTGCGGGAACGGGATCAAAATTCCATGATTACTTTTATTTATTTTATTTATCAAAACTTTATACACAAGTAAAAACTGTACAAAGGCGGACTTAATGCCTTGGACATTTTCAATCAGTCTACCTTAGGGTGATGCAGAGACAATACACAGTAGGTGCAACAACAGAAAACAATTTATAAGAAATTTATAAATAAGAAATAAGAATAAATACATGTATACATACATACAAAAAAAAATAAAGTTCTAAGAGTGAAACAAGAAAACCTACAACCACTTAATTCTGAGACGAATCTGCCAACTTCTTGTGTGTATGTTCTCGAGCTTTCACTTTAAATGTGAACTGATTGGTTACCATCCTGATATTCTGAGAGAGCGCATTCCAAAAGGAAACCGCCTGGACAAAGAAAGAAGACTTTATAAAACCAGAGCGATGAGAAGGACAACGAAGAAGACGATTATTCTCGGACCGAAGATTCTTGCTGTGTGCAGCGCATAAATATTGGCAAAGAGAAGCAGATCAGAAGGAGAAGTGGGTTTGTAAAGTTTGACTTTTGGTCGCGATAATCGAAATCCACGCGGGCGAAGCCACGGGCATCAGCTAGTTATTATTAAAGTAATTCCAAAAACTATAGAAGAATTCGTTGTATATCAACATATAACCAATTAGAAGAAAAAGAAATACATATTATTTTCTCCATAAAATAAACTAAAACAAAACGTATGGGTGTTCCGATCATTGCAATGCTTTCAAGAAAGCGTTGCTTCGGGCGATAAACTGACATCTCGCAGGATTTAAATCAGTACGAGTAAATATCTCGCGAGCCGAAGCAGACTGCCGATGCTTCCGCAAATCATCTGTCTTCCTCCCAGAGCTGATTGTGTAGGGTTGATCGAGATTTAAGCTAGATTATTTATGACCGTAGAAATGAAATGAAATGAAATCGTTTATTCTGTAAATAGTATATCGGAATCACTTTTACACGTCATATAAAAAAATAAAAATAAGCTAGATGAAGTCGACATTTCCTATCTGACTGGGTCTGAGAAGAAATGGCGAAACAAACTCAGGGGTCAAAGTCTCTTTTAAAGTCCAGACATAATCTTGGTCAGATCATGTGAGGGCCATGTAGATCCGTGTCTGAAGCCAGAAAATTTTGAGTGTAGAGTTAACCTTACTGAAACTGGAACTGGTTTGGTCGAACTATTCTAATATTTAGTTTAACCACCCCTATATTCTTCGTACAATCTGTAGATTATCATTATAATAGGAATGTTTCCTGGGTAACAAAAAAATTGGTTGTCTGTAAAGTTGGTTTACGGACGATAGTTTAACGTGACAACGTCATAACAAAACATTGATGCGGCGCAAGCGTACAATGAGCGTAACGGGACAATGAGCGTAACAAGACAAAGAGCGTAACGGCACAATAAGTCATCCTTTTTCGTGCATGCAGCCGGCGTTCATCGATTTATTAGACGTTGTCACGTCAAAAATATTAGACACATATTTTTCCGTTGTGACTCATTGTCCCGTTACGCTCTTTGTACGCTTGCGCCGCATCAATGTTTTGTAATGACGTTGTCACGTTAAACAATCGTCCGTAAACCAACTTTACAGACGACTAACTTTTTGCTTTATCATATTAATATAAAATGACTTAGATAAAACACATTAAACTTGGGGAGTGGGAGCTCGTTACATCACAGCTACGTATAAAATCTAGCGAGCAGTGACGTCATGCCATATTTGAACTCAATGTATCGCCGTAATATTTTGATTACGTAAAAAAAGAAAAATTACGAACCCAATATTTTTTTATAATCTACATGACGGAAAACAATTTTTTTTGTCATTATCCCTAAAATAATTATAATTTTCTCACAACGATACCAACCCTGGATTTCGTTACACTGCAAAACAAATTGCGTACAAGTTCTTAGAACCACAAATATCAGCCGAAAGAAAGTACGCTCATAGTAATTAATATTATCATGATATTTATCGTAAATAAATATTTATTGATGACGTGTTTAAATTTATTGACTCTTAATACTGTAATTTTGGTGCATAATGAAGATATTTAAAATGCGTTGTAAATCAAATATTTGATACCCGAAGTAATTTGAATATTTATTCGGGACTGCAAGTGTTGCCAGAAATTGATTAGGGGGTAATTTTAGCTGGCAATTTTGGACCGTTGATTAAGTTTCAGGCGGCAGTTTTTAAAGGTACGACCTATCCTATCCTGTCTATGGTAGCAAGTAGGCTGGATTGTGCGTTTGTGAACCACTGCCGCAGGGTATCAGCTGGGCAGCTGGCTGTTACCTTACAGCAGTGATGTCACAAATTGTGTCTGTGTTAATTTTTTACTAACATAGTTTGTAAGTATATTGTTACTAACACTTTGAGTCTTGTTGCTTGATTAAATGATGATGATTATTATTATTATTATTATTATTTGCAGTATCTTCTAGTCGTACAAACGCAGGGTTATGAGCACCCCTACGTCTCGTCTTACTGGTCAATATATTAATCTCTTTTAAAATATTGACATCTTCGCTTTTCCAACTGATAAATTGACTTTGACCATACTGGTCCCTAGTCTCAACTCGCCTGGTCCGTATATATACGACTATATATATATATATACCTTTAGAGGCCTTGTTCGTGGAACTATTTTGGACATTGCTTCGTAATATTTGTAACTCTTAGACTGTACCTTTATAATTTCTTTATTTTTTTGTTTTTTATTTGCATGCCTGTTTAGTGTTTAGTTTTATCATTAACACTTTATCTAATTTTTATTCTACCTATCAAATTGTATGCGCACATCGCAATAGTTTCATAACTTGTCTTTATAATATATGGAAAATTTCGTGGGTTATGTCATCTATTCACTCTGTAGCTCAAACTTTTTCACACAATCCATGCATCATTTTTTGTCTTTCCCTGTACCAATTCACAAAGGATTCAAAATATATTACAAAAAACTGCAAATGACAAAATTACTCCTAATTCCACCATCTGACATCAATAACATCAAAAAATTCTGTGAAAATGCCGACTTCGGGCAAAAGCAAGTAAAAAAGGACGATTATGTTCCTCTCAAACATATTAGGCAAGTAAATACGGGGAATTTTATTGTATGCTTAACGGTTCATTGTTCAAAAACTTAATGTACAAGACAAATAAGAAATTTTGGCTCCGTAACGTAGGAGGTACGATTTTTGGGATGAATCTTGACAATCTTAACAATGCTGTTGATACAACCTTTATTTTCTTAAAGCTTAGGTTTATGGTTGACGATGTTGTAGATACGAGTAATGTGGCAGAGAAGTTTATTTGTTTATTTATAAGGAAGTGTAGTATTCGGTTACAGGCGCGGTATTTTGTGTGTCTTCGTGATATTATTTCGCTGGTTACCGTTATTGAAGGTTGGCAAGTTACGGGAGTTACTGGGTATTTATAGAAGGTTAAATATAAACCAACTTTTAATGGCGCTACAGAGATTCGACCATTTAAATTAATGTAGCCAAAAGAAGACTTAAAGATAACGCAAGATGAAGAGGTGGCTCGTTGTCCACGTTTTCATATTCAAAACAAAATAACAGAGCAACCCTCTGTTTTTTTTTTTTTTTTTCTTATGACTACACTATAGAAGTGAAAACTTACGACTGGAGCCGAGTATACTGCCGTGCTAAACGCAAAAGCGGTATCTCAGGGAAAGCTAGTTTCGAGAAAATGTTAGTTTTGTAAACTATTATAATATTGCTTATTAAATGGAATTGATATATTATATTGGGTAATTTTTTTGTCATTTGGTTAAAATATCAAAAATGCATGTGTATATACCTTTTTCATGAGATACTGCCATCCCGCTAGGTGTTTATAGAATTAAGAATTGAGTTTCCGCTTCGTTACCCTTCCTTGGCAGTCGGGTAAAAATGATATAGGGAATACTTTTTTAAGGGTTATTTAATGTTTTAAATAAGATACCGCGATTTGTCTTAGTTTATTAGATGCGTACTTCTATAAGCTATGCGATGCAATAAAATAAACTTTTTGTTTTTTTGAGATACCGCTTTTGAGCTTAGTACGGCAGTATAGGTGATTCAGCGCCGAGTATACGCGATTCAGTGCCGAGTATACGCGATTCAGCGCCGAGTATACGTGATTCAGCGCCGAGTATACGCGATTCAGCGCCGAGTATACGCGATATAGCGTCACTGACTGACTGGAGACAAGTTAGTGACGCTGAATCGGGTTACATACTCTACCCAATTCAGCTTCACTGACCCAAGCGTGGCTGTTCAGTTTCTTTCACTGTTCAAAAAAGCGCAAAGTGCGCTTTAATAAATTTTCACTGTTTAGTAACAAGCTATCGTCAGATATAATAATTTTAGGATTGCTATTAACAGTTTTAACTTCACCAACATTACCATTATGATTCTAGTGTTGACTTGACCAATCACAAATATTTATTGCGGTAAGGTACACTTGGTTCAATTCATTGGCGCCCATGATTACTTCTTGCGCCAGCAAGGTGTGATTTGTATGTTAATTACAAAACACTACATAGTAGGAAAATGTTAGATTTAACTTAGTCCTAGGTTTTAAACAAACGGCGGGAACTCGATATGCAATGCATGCTTGGCATCCAACCAAATGTGCGGGTTCATGTCTTAAACATGTTCACGTATTATTTACATCTCATCCAAATTCTTGCAAAACATTGCACTATCGACTACGTAGCTCTTCTTTTTATCATCGTCGACGTTGGATTGCAAATTGTCTTCCAACAACTTTACTAGTACTTTTAATGTTGCCACATTATCAGCACTTAATATAGCAGACTATAAATTAATTAAACAGGTTTATTTAGCTTTGTGTCAATCCATTCTTACCTATTGCATAACTTCTTGGGGTGGTGCTGCAAAAACAATTTTACTCCCTCTAGAGCGTGCTCAAAGAGCAATTCTAAAGGTTGCTACATTTCGCCCTTTTAGATTTCCAACGCACCAGCTCTACATAGAATGTAATTTACTAACAGTACGGCGATTATTTATACTAAGCGTAGTATTACACCAACACACTGCGCTTCCGTTTGACCCTGCACCTACCGACAAGAGAAGGAAGGACTTGGTTTGCATAAAGCCTCAAACTAGACATGCGTTTGTTAATCGATTTTATGTGTTTTTAGGTCCTTTTCTGTATAATAGGCTCAATAAGTACTAAGCTTTTATAGTGTAAGTCATAAAAAATGTAGTAAAATGTTATCAGAACATTTAGCGATACTCAATTACACAGATACAGAAAACTTCTAGAAATTTTGTCATGATGATAATTTATCCTTCGTAAGTATTTACTTTTGTATATTTACATAGGTTTAGTTTTAGATATTAATGTACCAATACCAATATGCTTTTTCTCATAGTTGCTAATAGATTATTTTATATCAGATTAACTTTAAATTTTTTGTGTTCCAATTTAATTCAGATGTAAAGTGATGGCCTGAAACAGGTTTAAATTAACCTAGATCGGGCGGGTCGCTACCAAATATTGTAATTCCGAACCATCAATACTTGCACTTGTATTAAACTATTTTAGTTTTAGTTTATTTTTAGGCATTATACATATTTTGGAAATCTTACTTTTGACTAGATGTACTCGTATGTAAAACCTAGAATAAGTTTGTCATTGTGAGGAGTAAATAAAGATTTTTATTTTTTTTGATTACCTCTCGTACGTCTTTTTCGAGTGACCACTGAAAATCAGCGTTGTGCTGTGGATCCTCCATTAGCACAGCATCATGCTGAATGGAAGCCTTCTTGTCACAGTCATAACGTGCAGCTGTCGACGATTTCAGTTTAGTGCTCGTGATTATAATATAGATCCATTTTGTTTTATTTTTCTGTTTACCCACCTACTCAAGTTATTTATCTTTTTGTATGCATGTGCTTCTGTGACAAATAAACCAATTTTTAACCCACTATCCAAAAAGGAGGAGGTTCTCAATTCGGTTGTATTTTTTTTTAATGTTTGTTACGTCAGAAGTCCGTCGTTTGAATTGAGGAACTTCTCAAATTTTATAGGCAAACATATAGCGATTTTCATATTTTCATCAATAACTCAAGCATTTACATTCAGAAAGTATCATTTGATGAATGGAACTGATGAAGAAGACCACAAATGGCCACCGGAACTCCTCAATGATAAGTATTTCACGGATGGCGATAACATATCTCGGTTAAGATAGTTAAGCGACTATGAAGCAAATTTAAATAAATAATTCTGATGAAAATGATATCATCCAACTGATCTGAAGATGAAGCCGGAAGGTATGCACCGGAACTCCGTAATAAAACAATGTATTCTAGCCGTGTTTGGACTTATTGGAATTATCATGAGATGTACTCGGGCTATAAATAATTATTAACCAGTTTTTTTTTTTTGTAAGTCTGTTGACTTTTTGTTAAAAAGTTTTTTTTTTTCTTTCTTTCTATCACTTTTTTAAACTACACATTTCTAACACTTGTGTGTATGCCGAGGTACTTTTTTTCCCTACTAGATCATCTTCATACTCCACAACCATTCCTTTACCTCTTCAGTCATGCTTAAATACCTCTTTTTAGTCTTTTTTGGGATATTAACAAGTCACATAAGATACACGTTCGATATTATCTGCTTATTAAACCATGTCATCTCAAAACGGGTCAGCATCAGAGAGATTTATATATTTATCCTTTAAGTACCGTAGCTCTGTAAGTTGGTCAAAGTGTAACTGTGCCATACCACCCGGGGCTCGCGATGTACGATCCCGCGAGACTAGTCGTAAATCCCGACCGTTCCCGGTAACGTAACAGTATCTGAATGAGTCCGAAATATGGGCACGGGGCAGGTTTGTGTATCGGTGTTTGCTGAGTTGATTGGGAATCGATGTAGTGTGGTATTGTCAAATGAAATGTATCTCTCACTTATTTAATTTATCTGCCATTACTTCACTTTTCATTCTTTTTACCTATACCTAAAACAGGGCTTCCTCTCTCCTACCCTTTTGCTGTGCCCTACAGGGTCCATAATGATCTAAATTATATAGTTACCACCTAAGTACACTTTATGGAAAAGCAATAAAGATATTGAGTATTGTGGTACAGTAATTTTATTCTTGGTACATCGTCTTCACATATAAATAAATAAAATAAAATAAAGTATTTGGTTCTTGTACATAATACAGTTTCTATAAATATATCTCTACTTAATATAAATCTTTATAACATCTTTCTTATCTATAACTTCAGTTTCTTATTTCTAGTATTAGTATTCTTATTTTAGTTCTATTAGTTTTACATTTAATATATTTAAGTATTAAAAGTCAAATTTGAAAGCTAGTTGCCCCTTCCAAAAGGTAGTTACGTATGGAGAACACTGGGAAAGAAACTCCACACTTTTTTTATTATGTTAAAAATATTTTGCATACATTAATTATGTAATTATATGTGAAGACGATGTAATATTTAAATTTAACAAAATACTTCTATTTTTGTTAAATTTAAATATTACATCGTCTTCACATATAGCAACTAGCTTTCAAATTTGACTTTTATGTGCCTATTTGAAATAACTGATTTGACTTTGACTTTGAAGGTGTTTTGGGTTAAATTTTAATGACTATATTGCTTATACAGAGTGACGATTAGGTTGTCACAGTACAGCGGTTATTACAAATCATCGTCATCAATTGATCATCATACAACCTGCCACTAACCTGCAAATTAATAAAAAAGTAAGAATCTTTGAATTTCGCGGGCTACCTCAGCGCTTCCCCCTTAAGACTGTACTGTATCCGTATTCTGGAAACCATCGTGACCAGTAATCGTACTCCAATGATACAGTAACAAGATTACGGTACCTTAAATATTTATCACCGGCTTAATTTCGTTTAATAATAAATAAACTCACCCTTAAATTCGTGACTCTGAGGCCCTGGCTCATTGTCAAAAGTATTGATTAATTTGACAGGGCTGTACTTTAAATAAAACATACTTAGGTCATGTTACGGAAGATTGCCATTATAAACATGACATGTTCAAAAAATGTGACATTGCATGGTTGTAAATAAACATAAAATGAAGTTTTCGGAAAAAGGTATGCAAATGAAAGTAAACGTGAAGTACATTAAGTAATATGTTAAAAACGTGTCTACAGTTTTTAATCTAATAACTTTAACTTTATTTTATGTAATAGATTATTATTGCTTTTCATTGTTAAGATTATAATATATCAACAAAATTTACAGATGAAGAAAAGTTTTGAGCTTGGGGTGACGTAACGTAAACATAAATATAATTTTCTTGCAAACATATTCCTTTTAGCCAGTATTGGTAAGAATTGAAGTGACAAATGACTTCGATGAATTGGGACTACATAATAATGCATGTAATTACGACGTCAATTTAACAAAGTAACGAGGATTTTAATCAAAATTTACCAATAACTGTCAGGTACGAGTATGTCCAAATTTTACCAAACTAAATACTTTTTGCTGAAATCTGGATAAAAACTAAAACTGAAGTAATAAACTTTCAGGTTTACTTAGAATTTTTTAGTAAAAAGTAGATTGGTACACTATTAGTTACAGGTGACTAACCTAAGTGAGACAAAATAAATAAAAGCAAAACAGAGAAAGAGATCATTTAAAGGAGCTTTAGCAACAACAAGATGTAAATGAAAAATATTATATTAGTATCCTAACTGGCTTAATATAAAAAGACATTAAAGAACTCATCGTTCTCAAAAATGCTTCGGCAGGCCTTCCTAATCTGAACTTATATTGACATTTAAAAATGGCAGGCAAAACATATTTTGAACATCGAACCCAAAAGTTTTTAAGAGCCTTGCTCGAGAGCAAATCTTGAGGAACAGTTTTTTATTTTTCTTTAATTTGCAAAAGTTTATATGGGCTAAATTCAATAAATCTCGCAAATAATGATTATGACGATATATGATATAATTTTAGACGTCCATTAGGTATAGTATTACTGGTAGGTACGAATACAGTCCATCCATCATAAAAAAGTAAGTTGGAAATTTGTAGGAAAAGTTTTATGTAATTTCTGACTTTTCTAGTACTCAAACCTCCGTTGGTCCGATTGAGTTTTTTGATCCTTATAAGAAACAGGATTACATGGCATAAAAATAAGGTTTTGTGAAAATTTCCGATTTTCTTGCTGTCTGTACAATAAAAAAATCTGTGAATGCAGATCAAAACTTCTTAGAAAGTTAAGGACAGTCTCCTAAGACCGTTTTCCTATAGATACAAGGGTTAAGGTACGTGCCCTTACTGCCTCATCTCAAAAATCCACCATGTATTAGTAGATTATACACATTTTTTTGATTTACAGATTGATTTTAATACAAAATCAATAAAAAGGCGCCACCAATACAAGCTCACATCCGAACATTGAGTGCAAGTTTATAGACAACCGCACAGCACTATCAATCCGCATGTCGTACGTAAGTAAGTAGGTGTCGAGTCCACATATCGCGTTATTTATTACATTATAAACGATATCGAGGATCGCGCGCGTTTTGGACGCGCCCCGGGTATGTGATGACGTATCTCATATTTATGGGGCATACGCGTATTGTCCCGGCGTGTAGGCCGTGATGCATGGCCGCCGGTGCCGATGGATGTTACTTACCATGTGGCACCCTAGAGTGGGTGTGGACGTGGACTTATAGTAAGGGTTGGAAATGCGCCCTTTAGGAATGAGGAATGTTAGAATATTTCTTGCTGGTATGCGGAAGTGTTCGATTTATGTGAGAGAAAGTTCAGGAAATTTCAGGATTACTGTTTTGTTTTCATTATCGTTCGGACAGTTTCTAGTATCGTTCTCATTTTCATCCGGTTTTCATGTGCCAAAAATTTCGTTATACGTAGCTGGTTCATACATATCTATAACTGCCTAAATTGCATTTAGGCTCGTGGGCAAAATATATTATAAATTTGGATGAAGAAAAAACGCACACACGCTTTTTTTTTAATTTTGGCTTTCTTTTCCTGTCATTCATAATTCTTCTTTTCACATCACCGATTCAAATAAACTCAAAAAAGAAATTTCTAGAAATTTCTAAAAACTCTTTCCATTCAACCTACCTATAAAACCAGCTGCAACATCAACAACTATATCAATCGAAACTGAAAGCACACAAATAAGCTAACGCTTTGCACAACCGCGCGGTGTTAACACGGGACTTCAAAGTGCGCAGGCGCGGCGATTCAATACGATCGCATACAATACAGCCGCAGGCGCATGCCGCATCCAGTTGTCACTTGCACTCATTGAATGTATGTCGCTGATGGACAATGGGTTTTCAATGGGAGTTATTGGGTGCTGGGTTGAAAGATATGGGTCAGTTTGTCATTAATGTGGTTTAATTTATAGTCATGCATTTTTTTTTCTGTTGTTTAAATAGAAAAAGTCAGTTCAGCCTTATTCAATTTTTTTATACATACAGACATAAATAATTACTTTAGTTTTCTTGTGAACACGTATATCACCATGAAAATCGAATCATATAAAACATATTTATCGTAATAAAACTTACAAAAACAAGATATAAACAACCATCTAATATGGAAAATATCATTACCATTGAATTTCACTAGCATTTCGATCAACAAAACTGTTAAGCCACAAAAGGCGAGCGAATAAGTACAAAAATCAAAAATTTATTCCACATTACCTACTTTAAATACTTTTTATCTGAAGTTCGGAAATAAATTGAAGCGCTCGTGCCACCCAAGAAACAGAAAACAAAACTCAATGTACTGTCGTCGGGCCAGATATTCTATACACTAGAAATATTAACCGCGTCGCTACGAAAATGCACCTCTAGAAAAGATATAAATAGATGAATGCAGTTCGAACACAATCAGCTTATGTTACCAATAAACAAGACGTCACAAAAACCCAAATTTTTTCACAATTTCTTTGCAAATTACACAATAAAATCAAGTAATGACATTAACGTCACCATCCAGTGACGTAAGCTAAGTTTGTTTTTATGTCAAATCCTAATGTCATAAAAAATTATGTGTCCTTTTTTACCTTGTTTTTACGTCATATCCTTTCCAAAGCATAACCTAGACATGTTTACTTAAGTCAGCTTCTTTCAGTCCGCATTCGTTGTCCGTTCTATTATATTGTCAATTCGGGACCTCCATGCACCGTATACAATTACAAGATGTGTTCATTCTGCCGCAATCTGTCAGTCGGAACGGTCGTCTCACTATAAATAAAGTGAATTTATTTGCGTGCACTTAATTTATAGCTATTTTGGACACAATGTAGCGATGTGATATCCTACTGTAGGAGCAAGTGCTGGCATTCAAGTCCCAGGATTATAGTATTGTTGGTGAAATATATTGGTGCTTAAGTAAGTGCTTTTTGTTAAGTTTTGTAAGGATGGAAAAGGTAGCTTATAAAATCAAGTAGGCAATAACAATTTCAAAAGCTTTATTGTCATTTGCGGGTTGTACGGGAAGATGGAGGTATCTACGAATTTAAAGGCAATGCAAGATTATACTTAGATACAATTGTAAGCATGCTGCATAGGTACTTAGTTGAGTTAAGCAGGCTTTTCAATATTTTCAGTTTTCGATAAACAGTCCTAGATCCTGAAGGTACGTTACTACCTAGAAAGAAGTTTTTAATTTATAAACGCGTTCCAAATTCAAAATAATTAAAATGTTGAAAAAAAAAAAAACAGAACCTATTTATGGCTAGACTAGTTACATCAACAAACTTCTCGCGATACAAAAACTTAATTTACTCCCATCTAAAATTGCAGTGAAAGCGTGGTTGATGGAAAAAAACTGCGACGAAATAGAAAACCTTTATTCTTTCCTACTCAATATAGTCCAAAACAAACACCTCATCTTTTTACATATACTCCACACAAACAAACACTCAAAGGGGGTGTGTATGTGTGTGTTTTTTTTACAACACACCATCACACATCACACACATTACATAACAGCATTTTTTTTTTCGCTACGTCTTTTCAACAAATGTGTATTTTGTTTTTCTTTATCGCTATATTTTTAAGTACCAACGACATATCTAATGATTTTTTTAATGGAGAAATACTGACTCCCAAGTCCCAGGTATATAAACCTAGTTTGGGAGCCAGGGGACCTGTATTTAAGACACTGCTTCTGTTGTAAATGTCCTCCTGATCGAATTTCGGCCATGGAAGCCAATCAAGGCGTGCAATAAAGAGTATTCTATCTATCTATCTATCTACCTAGTCTTTTCTCAACTATTCTGGGGTCAGCTTGCAGTCTAACCAGATACAGCTGAATACAGACTGAATATCTGGGTAACACGATACCCCTTGTTAAGACTAGTTGTCAACCTCGCCTCGCTAGCGGTCGCCTAATAAGAAGATACACAATGTGAAACTTGGCAAACTGGTTTAGAACTAACGCCGAGAGACAGAAAGCCGTATCAAGTCTTTGATCAAAAAATCTGCTGTCAATCGTTGTCATCTGTCTGTGATTAGTTGACGAAAACACCAACAATAATAAGTAATAGGACATGAGATTGCCTATTCGATCTCCACAACCCGTTAATGGGTAACACGATACCCATTGGTAAGACTAGTTGTCAAACTTTTGAGCTTCTGACTACCCGTAACAACTGTCAAAGATCTACGAATGACAGTTCAGTCCTGTTTAATGTCGTTGTGGAAATACGAAACGTTTTGAAAGCGTTTGCCACTTGACTAGGCTCTCTGGGCAGTGAACCCCTCTACCACATAGCTGGCGGGCAGATATTTTTACCACGGGTAACATGACTGCCGCGCTAACGAAGAATACAATAACTGGATTTTGGACGATTTTTAGGCCATGTCCGTCTGTCTGTCTATCCGTGGCTTAGCTCAGAGACTCTTAGTGCTAGAAAGCTGTAATTTGGTATGAGTATACATATTAATCACACCGGCAAAGTGGTAAAATAAAATCTTGTTTTTTTTTTTGTGTAGTTCCCCTCCACGTAAAGTGGGGATGATATTTTTTTTCTCATCTGTCCCAAGGTGTGGGGGTATCGTAGGATAGGCCGTTCAAAAATATTGTGGGTTTGTGAAAACCATCTTTCGACTCAGGAATCCATTTGCGTAATATTAAGCTTTAAAATACAAATTTTTGCTATATTAAAGTGTGTCCCCCCCTGCCAGTTAAATGGTTGTACTTGGATAAGTGAAAAAATTCACAGCAGTACTATATATAACGAAGTTAAAAGGAAAACTATCACAGCTAAGTAGGCTTCACAAGTTACCGAGTAATAGTCGACCAACTTACATTTACAGTTGAAAAACATGTTCTCCGATACATTCCGTGTATGATTTTCAACTACAATGTTAAATGTATTCTTGGGATAAATTCATCCCAACCACGGAACCCTTCATTGTGCGTGGTCCGACATGCAGTCCGACATGCACTTGGCTGGTTTTTAATAGTTCAAAACTGTTTAGTGCTACAAAACAACTGTGAGAGAAAATAAATAAACTTATTATTTTATTATTTATCATCCCATCATCCCATCATCCTTTTGCCCTTGTTCCATGTTACTTGTGGTCGGCATAACACGTTTTCTTCTTGTATTCACCACTGTCAACTGTCACGCTATCATTCACTCCCTTCTCTTTCATATCATTCCTCACACAATCCATCGATCTGTTCTTTGACCTTCCTCTCCCATTTTTTTTGTTTTATAATTAATGGCATCTCGCAGTTCTACCAAGGAGGTTGTCTACTGCTTAGCCGGATTTTCCTGTGGGTGCCTCAATAAATTAAGGTTTCCAGCCAGGGCATAAAACTCTTAAAACTAAGCGACTACGCTAAGGGCACCCCCCTGCGGGGGTACGGACCTCGGCTTAGGGAGTCACTGGGGGAGGACAGCAAGGGACGGGCTGAATCGGATTATGATTATTTAGAGACGAATTTAAAGCTACATGCTCAGTGGCACGGGCTGGCTCGAGCAAGGACGGGACGGGGAAGGCCTGCGACGTCGCGACGGGCCTCGTCGGCAAGAACGATAGGACGGATGTCGAGAGATGTGCTTTCTAACTGTGCTGGTGGAGGGACTACTCTCCTGGAGGAGAGTGATAGCATCATCGGGGATGGCCTTCCTCTCCCTCTCCATCCATCAACATTTACTCGTACATTGATCACTCTTTTAGTCATATGCGCCACGGGCCTTCCACCATATTAGCGTGAATAAATTATCACTCAACACATTCATCACACTTTTGACACATTCTTTTCTTTATTTTCACACCAAACACTAATTAATTCAATCAGGAATATACCAAAAATTACCATAATCGACTTCCTAACTGCTAACATTGATAAATACCTGATTATAACTAACTGTTAGACTGTTACATATAGTTTACACTCCAACGAGCACGTTAGTAACACTATCTGGCCAGTGATTTAGTGCACTCGCCTGTCCACTGGCGCGGTATACTGGCGTGCCAGTGTGTAATGACTTCAGATGTAAATATATTAAATTGATTTGTTGGTTTCGGCTTTGTAAAGGAGAAACAATGGGTGTCTGTTTTCTATATCGTATGTTATTTAGAGTCAACAGAGATTAATAGGGGGCCTTTTGAAAGATGTATGACTTTGAATATCATTTTGTCTGTCCTATAATGAATAGCGAGCCTTATAGTCGTCCTGCCTATGATGGATAGTATGTAGGGATAGTAACAATTTAAATAAATAGAGCCAAATTCTGGATTTTATTTTACGGAAAAAATATTTGAAATTTTTGGAATTTTGGAGACAAACGATATCTTTTATCGTTTGCCCTCAAAAAGTACAAAACATGCTTTCACGACCAAATTTTATATAAATATTGTCAGATTTTTCCGTTTAATTTTTTTTAAATAATAGACCCAATAACAGGTTCTCACGGGTACAAACCGAAAAAGTAGTAGAAATCTTAGGATCACTAACAAGCACGATATAGAAGAAAATTTCATTACTATTATCCTTATGATCACAACAGACATTAATCAAATCATTATCTCTGCTTACAAACAACTACCATTCTATCAATTTTAATTAAAACACCATTGTTACCATTAGCATAGACAAAAAAAAAAAAACAAGAATTTGACCTCATAACTCAAAACTGTTGCAAAACATTCAGCACATACTTATCTAAGGGGTGTTATCCATGTCGCAAGATGCTTAAGCCGGCGCACGCGCCGAACTATAATGAAATCATAAGTCACGATCTTTCTCAAACGGTGCTTACCTGAAACAAATGAAAATAGACCTTAGTACTTTCCAAATAAGGTTGGAAGTTAAACTGTCGTGTGTATGTAAGGCTTATTTGCCCTATATAAAGTTGGTTGAATAGATTATTGCGAATTACAAAACATTGAATAGCTGCTGTTTAAGTTCATTATTTCTTTTCATGATAGATTTTAATTTTAGTGCTTATAGAGCTTAATAGCTTCTCATATTTCTTTATTAGCCTTTAAATGGGTCGTTACTGTGCGTACAATTATTGGTCTTGCAATCTTTAGAATTAAATTATTTTAATAGCTATCGTTAAAGACTAGAATACATTACTTAAGACTCGCGAAAGGTGCTATGAACTATAATAATAATAATAATATGGCGAAGTTATCATGACGAACAATTACCGGAGATTTATTGTGAAAGATGGCACGGTTGACATCTGTCGGGCATGCCACCGTCCGGGAGAATCAATCCGACACATTATCTCCGGTTGTCCTCGTCTAGCTAACGAAGAATACTTGCATAGACACAACCTTGTAGCCAGGATTATCCATCAGCAAATTGCTCTGAAATACAACCTAGTGGAATCGGAAGTGCCGTACTACAGGTATGTGCCCGACCCAGTTCTCGAAAATGGACATATCACATTGTACTGGGATCGATCCATCATCACTGACAGGACTATTGTTGCCAATAAGCCTGATATAGTGGTGGTGGATCGAACAGAGCGGCGCGCAATGATCATTGACATAACAGTTCCACATGACGAGAACCTCGTGAAAGCCGAGAAAGATAAACAAATCAAGTATCTTGACTTGGCTCGCGAGGTTGTCGACATGTGGGATGTGGACTCAGCGATCATTGTGCCGATAGTCGTATCAGCCAATGGCTTAATTGCCAAAAGCCTCGACCAACATCTAAGGAGGCTCTCGTTGGGCAGCTGGATCAAGGGCTTGATTCAGAAAGCGGTACTTCTGGACACGGCTCGCATTGTTAGGAGGTTCCTCTCTCTGGAGTCCTGACCGCCGGTACCTTGAACCCTGTTCCTGATACCGGTGGGCTACTATTTTTTATATTTTTAAATGTTGTTATATTTTTGTATTCTAATATTTAAAAATATAATTTATATGTATTAATTCTAATAAAGGAAATAATAATATCCCCTCCGTTGTATCTCTACGTTGACGTCGTGGTGGGGCTTGCGCGCTCTGAACTCTGGGTCTGTGCCGGTAGAGTTTACTTTACCGTAACATGTCTAGGGTGAGGAGCCAGACCAAGAGAGATACAGAAACCCGCAGGGCAGCATGTGGCGAGCTGTTGGGCAGTTGCGACCCCACGGACCCTATCTCCCGGGAGAAGTCATGTTCCTTATCTTTGGCTTGCCTTTATTGGCCGGCTGGAGTGAACACTGACGAGGAACTGAGCTCCCACCTCATTCTTGCCTTTATTGGCCGGCTTGAGTGGAGATTCGCAAGAGCAAACGTGTTCGGAGGAAGGAAGTATTCCAGTAAGTGCTTGTAGGGATCTTGACCATCTTCCGGGCTCTGGGATTGTTCTGAGAGCCTTGGAATACCTCTCCACTCCTCGAGCACCTCAGGACATGTTGCCCCCTTGTCGCTACGTCACTTTGTGCTAGCGAGCGTTTTCGGGGGCCCATTATTGAGTGTGCAAGTCACCCTCTGCCATTTTATCCGTGTGTAAAAAAAAACATTGATCAGGCAGGGGCCATAGTCCTTCCATAGTTTTAGGTAACCAGTCCATTTTAACCACCCAAACCCATAGTCCAATATCTTTGTTTCCATATCCTGCTATAGTCCTACACCAACCGGGGTTGTCCTTGGGTGCACTTGCGCGTACAGGGATAATCGTCGGTTGGTGCCTCATTTCTTTACAAGCGTGTAACGGGCCTCTGCGAGTTGGCTTCGGCCCCTCGTACGCCTTCCAAAGGCCCGGGACCACATGGTCCCGAGATATGTCAAAAACATAAAAATAATAATATAATCTTTATTTTCAGACCAGAGATCCATAAATGTATAACATGTACATGTGTATGTTACTTAATAAAATAATAACTAAACTAAAACAAACCACCCCGCCGGCTTGAGTTTACCTCACATATCTGAATGACGGTCTGTGTGCCGCCATCCAGTGGCATATTATTTGGCCATCCACCCTACCGGCTACAGTAGCCACGAGGCTGTTGGGGCTGCCGCGCACTCGACGCATCAGTGATGCAATTCGCAGACGCAGCAGCGAGCCGAAATCCGAAACGCGTGCGTCCGCGAACATCCCCGACGCGCTACAGAAGCGCGGCAGCCCCAGCATCACCCGGAACGCGTTATTATACTGGTCTCGTAGAGCGTTGTACGAGCCCTGTATATAATTGACCCACAGGGTGCACGCGTACAGCGACTGGCAGTAGGCCCTGAACAGTGTTATTTTAACCTCTCGCGTACACCATGCGAACCTGCGGGCCAGTATATTACACCTGACAGCCAAAGCCCTACATACCCTCTCTAAATCGGCGTCATCCGATAGCTTATCGGAGTCATACTATCTATATCTGTTCAGTCACGATTTAAGGTGAGTATAGTCTAGAGCATTTACTTGTAACAAAACATCGAGCCGCTGTGTCCCTTTCAGGAACCGAACAATGAGCACGACGACGCTCGATGTTTTGTTACAACTTGATTTTGCAAACAAACGAGCGAATTTGTGTAAGATTTCATCGAGCATTCCGATCCGACATTCCAACGAAGAGTAAAGGCAAAATAGAAAGGAATGTAACAGGTAAATGTTCACTGGCCGTAAGCATTATTTCGAACACTGTGTTGAGCATTCGCAGGAATGTTACATTACATGGAAATGCTCCAAAAAACGCGCTAGAGCGTTTTCTCGAGCATTTCTACGCATTTACGCCACGCTAAGAAGAAGAATAGTTAACCGTAAAGGTATCTTTACGATTAACTATTATTTTTCTTAGCGTGTTGATGGAAATCAATATGGTCTCGTTCCAGAATTCGGCTCCGTATTTGGCGCCATCACTAGCATCCATCAAGTCCAGTAACTTTTACCTTTTACCTGATATTAAGTGTCCCATCTTTTGTTGAACAACAGCACATTTACACTGGAGGAGTTGTATATGAATCTCCACCTGAACAAGTTTTCCTTGCTTCGGGCAACCTGGGTCCGGAGTCTGCTTTAAGACTTCCAGGTTAGTCAAGGCAACTCGTGTCCAGGTGGGAGATCTTCAACAGGTGGAACGAATGGTATGGGGTCAGGAACCACGATTAACTATTAAGGCGTTATGATCTGATAGAAACCGCGCTTACTAGTTTTTTGAATCGAAAGGAAACATAAAAAACAGTATTATAAAATTCTGATAAAACAGATTATCTTATTATTAAACATCTGGCGGACAAGCAATTGCTTTTATCAACACCATTAGATTTACTTTAGTGTATAGAGAAAAAAATTGGTTGTTTGTAAAGTTGGTTTACGGACAAAATCAAAATCAAAAAATCTAAATATTTTATTTCACATAAACCTACATGGACGATAGTTTAACGTGACAACGTCATAATAAAACATTGATGCGGCGCAAGCGTACAATGAGCGTAACGGGACAATGAGCGCAACGGGACAATGAGCGTAACGGGACAATGAGTCATCCTTTTTCGTGCATGCAGCCGGCGTTGATCGATTTATTAGACGTTGTCACGTCAAAAATCCCAAAGTTACTCCTTAACGTAATATTTAATCAATCTCATAGTTTTTTTTTATAATTTATAAGGTAGTAAGTTTGTTTAACACAATTCGCTGAGTTTGTCTTGATAAAATGATTAAATTAATTCAATCTGCCTAGCCTAATCCCAACTACGTTGGGGTCGGCTTCCAGTCTAACCGGATGCAGCTGAATACCAGTATTTTACATGGAGCGACTGCCTATCTGACCTCCACAACCCAGTAACTGGGTAACACGATACCCCTTGGTAAGACTGGCTGTCAGACTTTTGGGCTTCTGACGACCCGTCACAACTGTCAAAGATCCACGAATGACAGCCGGGACCAACGGCTTAACGTGCTTTCCGAGGCCCGAAGGAGTCTCGGTATGTAAAGATGGTCACCCATCCACGGAACAAACCCCGGCAAGCGTAGCTTAACCTGACGGATCGACCCGTGCGGCTGTTATTACTTAGCCACAAGCTCCTCTCGAAAAAAATGATTAAATTAATTACTATGTTTAAATACCTACCAAACGCGCGAGACGTCCACTAGCGATTTCGTGAGCATACTTCAGTCAGTTCATGCGCCTTCAAGCCGTCTTTGTAGCGGATAACTCTGTTAAAACTATTCGGAGTTTTTCACTACATATCCCAAGTAGCACTTTATATACCAAAAAGATATTGCTGATACAAAATCATGAAAAGCCTTTTGCCAACCTTAAACAATTTCTTAAAAGCTTAAGCTTACCGTAAATTCATCATCCAATGTCAAATTAGAACAATAGACTGGCATATTCTTCTACTATATATGGGCCACTACCAAACTTAACTATGGGCACTTAGCATTCAGGCCCTAAAAAGGGTGTATTAGTCAGTAATACATCGTTTGATCAGTATCACATCTCAACAATAGGGGCAGAGTTCAAATTCCACGGAGGTGACATTCACACAGTCTGTGACTGTGACTTTAAAGACCATTCATTGTACGTTCAGCTTTAAAAAGATATATACAAGTAGGTATATACGTTAAGAAGGGATCACATATCGACGCTTTCCGCTACAAAGGGCGTAACTTCAAAACCCATACTTATAAAAAACGAAAAAAAAAGTTTAAATGAGTACAAAAACAAAAAAAGTAATTATGAAAGTATTTTTTTTTTTTTTTTAGTTTTTTGCTCATTGCCAAAAGTATGGAATTAGGAGTTACGCCTTTTGTGGCGGAAAGCGTTCACTTTTATTTTAGAAAAAGCCAAGAGGGAGAAGCCGCGGGCAGCGGCTATAAAAGATAATTATTCAGAAACTTTAAAGAAAGATTATTTAGAAGTTATTTTCTTTCGTTACGAAATTTTCTCTCCGGCCTGTGGTCAAATAATAATAATAAAATTTATTCAAAAATTTAATTTTTTTAAATACATTATAAATCTTAGAAATTATGTAGGTATTACAAAGTATGATGCCCAAAAACCTTTATTTCCTAGAATTTTAAATGTACCTAGACCTAAGGCACAGGACAATTACCCTTACAAAATATATTAAGACTACGCCGAGCGCACAGTGGCGCCCTCATCGTTATTTCGGTGATTTCTTTTATTTTAGAATGAAAATGCAGAAAATAAGCTCGTCAAGTTGTGCTTCACAAGACTATACGTAATTATTACTACAAACAGTAGTTTTAAATTGTTATGTTGTATTGTAATCATTAAAACGGAAAATAGTGGCCACTAAGCTCCGTTTTAATGATTACAATTAATAAAACATAACAATTTAAAACTACTGTTTGTAGTAATAATAACGTATAGTCTTGTGAAGCACAACTTGACGAGCTTATTTTCTGCATTTTCATTCTAAAATAAAAGAAATCACCGAAATAACGATGAGGGCGCCACTGTGCGCTCGGTAGCCTCTTAAGTATAACGGAAATGGATCCTATGCCTATGAGCTCAGCGATTAAATGCCTAACTATTTTGGTTATTTTGACTATACAGTAACTATACCGAATAAACATCGCATAGCAGCAGTAGACCCTTGAAAAACAAAAAAAAACTAACTTTTTCTATATTTAAATTAGTCCTCCTTTATAAACTCTTATTTTAGTTTAAAACAATTATAAACAATATATAATACGAGCCGGTATAAGACATAAAAACCCGCTAAGTGTGTGTCGGACCGCGCACAATGAAAGGGTTCCGCAGTTAGGACCAATTTATCCCAAGAACAAACTTAACATTGTAGTTGAAAAACATATTCATCCATACATTCCAACTGCAAATGTAAGTTTGTATGCACTATATTGAGTTATTTACCATGTTATTTTAAGACCATAGACTCCTTATAGTTTTTCCTGTAATGTATAAGTATATTAGTATAGTAGAACTATACTCTGTATATTTTTCAAAATTTTAAGCTCAGCAGTTTCGGAGATAAGGGGGGAATGGTAAATATTCATGTATTTTCTTTAATAACTTTAAAACGAATTATTTTAAAATTATAAAATATATAAGGTGTATCTATTCATACACGAAATATTTTAAAAGAGACATCTATAGGTGGTAAAAAAGCCATAGGAGCGAAATTTTATTTTTAAATCTGATTGATTTTATTTTTACATAATTATTATAATTTTAAAATTACTTGAGACATTTTGCAAAAATACCTTTACTTACTTATTCTATGAATGACCCTCCCGAACGCGGCGACGCGGACGGTGGCGGCACGAGCGCGGTTCATTTTGATAATTAATCATCATATCAAGTAATTTTAAATTATTTAATTTTTAAATAATATACCCAGATTTAAAAAAATATCGTTTACATGGCTTCTTTACCACCTGTAGGTGTATCTCTTAAAACATTTCCTGTTTGAATAGATACACCTTATATGTATATATTCGATACAGTTACAGTAGATACAGATACTTTTTTTATTTTCTAGTTTTTTCCCCAAAAGTGAACCCCATATTTAAAACGTTAGCGTGCAAAATTGACAGTCCATTTACTGTGTACTGGGCAGGTATTCACCTGCACAGGAATAGGAAAAGACAAGTTATTATTGTGTAACTTGTTTTGTTTACTAACAAATTACTAACACCGCCTTATTTATTTATTTATTTATTAAAACTTTATGCACAAGTAAAAACTGTACAAAGGCGGAATGTCTTGGGCATTTTCTACCTGTCTACCTTAGGGTGATGCAGAGATAATACATAGTAGGTGCAATAACAGAAAACAATTTAGAAGACTTTATAACTAAGATACAAGAATAAATACATATAAAAAAATAAAATGTTATGAGAGTTAAACAATAAAACCTACAACAACTTAATTCTGAGACAAATCTGCCAACTTATGATTTTATTATTGTTATTTAATTGTATAAAAAAAATTATGTGTACTACTAACAACCCTACTAACAGCTTCTTTGTATGTAACAATTTTTATGGACTGTGTGTCTGGAATAAAGATATATAAATAAAATTCATTTATTTACGTTACACGATCGTATTAGGGTCATAGAAATTCATAATATGTGTACCAAATTTCAACTTATTCGGTCTAGTAGATTCGGATCAAATCGGCTGTGACAGACGGAAAGACAGACAGACAGACACACGAGTGATCCTATAAGGGTTTCGTCTTTTCCTGTTGAGATACGGAACCCTAAAAGTAAACTGTTACATCAAAATGTTGCAAATATTGTGTTGAAAACATGCCACCTACGTCTCCTCATAAACCAACACTATTTGACCTTAAATCAGAAAGCCTATACCCATCAGCCTTCTATGTCAACGAGGCAAACAGTAATATTAATCTAGAGTCTAGTCTACTTTTTATACCTCACATTTTAACCCTACGTAGGCCTATGCTATGGGCTTATGGGGTCCAAAACATAACATTTGACTCCTATCAAGTTTGCAACACTTAACCTACTTTGCATAAATATCAGTGCTATTGTCTTTCAGTATAAATACTATATCTGTCAGTGAGAAAGGTTCCAATATAATTATAGAGTCCTTACTAGACGAATGATTTTGAACTCTAAATTAGGCCAATTAAAGTTGGATTTTCAGTGACCTGTTTTGATGTATTAACCCTTTAAATAAAAATAAAAAGTGTGCTTCAAAAAGTATATTTTGCGCTTTACTTTTGAAGTTTATCACTTTTATTGCCCATAAAGCGTGTTAATGGCAAGTTACCCATAGTAAATCCCATTACGAATACCTTTTTAAAGGAGAAGTCATCTGAAATTACTTTTGTATGTGATAACATGTAATGTTTGTAAGTGAGGACACCGCCTCATATTTATTGAGATCATTTTGTTTTACTTTTATGTATTGTTGTGCCTTATTTTTATTTTATGATATTTTTTTTTTATTTTTTTATTTCGAGTAAGTTTTGCAAGGTTCATTTACTTACATAACAAGCAATAAAAATCGCCCTGTATATGCCACTACAACATGGATGGTTCTATACCCAGTCCCTAATTCAATGTCAATCAAATCAAAATGTCAAGAAATGTCACTGTCAAAATGACAGGTGCAAAAAATTTTATCATATTTTTATTTTGTAAATAGTTATCGCTAAAATTAAAATGAATTAATTATAAGAACTATGCAAACAAAATACCGTTGCCAAACAATGCTTTGTGTGTATGATCTTCATAATCAGCCCTTTTAAGTCCAGTGCTAGACGTAGGCCTCCCAAAATCGATTTCCACTCGAAACAATTTACAGCCGTTTTCATCCAAAATGTGGCTAGATACGAGTATGCTACTTACAATATGAATCTATGAATGAGAGTTATAATATTAGTGTTGTTGAAGAAGTAAAAAATTTGAAAATGTTTGGATCTCCTGCATTGTTACCAGTATCATAAAATATTTTATACCAGAAAATCTCCTTTTTTTAATAACTTTGTTTAAAACCAAAAATTTATAAAAATATTGACATTATGATTATTTTTTAATTACATTTCTTAAAATCAGTACTTAATAGAAAATGAAACATCTTTTTTCGACATTTTATGTGAATTACGAAGATATTTTTTTGTTATGTTATCCCATTTGTTTACATAAATTATCTGAATTTGAGACTGGGTATAATTTATCATTTTTGTTTCATCTGAACATTACAGCATTGCATATGGGAACAGTGTTTTCCCGAAGTTTTCCAAACTTAAACAAAAAACAAAATTATGAACGCATTCAACAGAGGACCTAAGACCTAGTTATAACATCTTTCAACGAAGTAAAATCTAATTCGTCCTTAAAAAAAGAGTCTTACAATGAACCTGGAAAACCTTAAGAATTAACTTAAAATGTCCCAGTATATTTCGTGACACATACACAAAAACCATTTATAACTGTCCACGCTGTCGAAAACCGCAGGGTTAGCCACAAACGAAAAAACTTTGAAGCAACAACAAGTAGCCACTCCATCTTCTGAGATAAATGAATGAGATTATCCTAACAGCTGACAAACTTGAGTACACCTACCCGAAAAGCGACAACCCTATTTTGCATGTGCGATTTTTTATTATTTTTATTTTTAACCCTATATCATTAGAGATAGGGTTCAAGTTCAGTGGTCAGTGTGTGCAAAATTTTGTTTGCACAGATGGACAACGCCCCGAGACAAGATCAGCGAAAATTAAAATTTGTAACAAAAAATTTTTAAACAATGAGATGTTAAAGCTTGTTCTTGTCCGCCGTTATATTTAGCGCCGAGTCCTTGAAACATTAAGATATAATGAAGATCTGAGCATAGTTTAATGAACCATGATGACCAAGACCAAAGAAGAAGTTAAAAGCAGATCACAGACCAGAGATGACAGATCTTAGATACACAAAATTTGCATCAGTTAAAATCTACACGTATTAAACCTAAAACTCCTACATTTACATAATTTGTTGCAGGAGAATAATATAAAACGTCGAGTTTTACATGTGGATACAAAAGTTGAAGTGTACATTTCAAGCACCATGAAGAATGCTTTGGCTTTTAATTGCTCATGTCCAGAAATCCACATGCGTATGACTTGGCAATTTGTGTTGATACTAACACCTGCCATTTGGATAGATATCTCAGTGTGTTTTTAAACATAACTTTTCTAAATTCATACTAACATTATAAATGTGAAAAAAAACTCTGTCTGTCTGTTTTTTACGTTTTCACGCCTTTTTTTTGGGTGGGAAATGATCAAATAACTTCTCCCGCTCTGGGCGGAGCGGGAGGGCGTGTCAGACTTCTAATGGCTAAACCCTGGAAGGCATCGGTCCTAGTGGACCCCGTCAGTTCGTGCTGACATCTCCACCGCGATCAGCTGCTAGGGGCGTAAGGGCGCACAGACTGCCTTTCCCTCACGCGTTCTGCCTCCTCCTTCGCGAGCATTACTGCTTCGCAGAAGGAAGTGACTGCCTCCCATGCACTCTCGCTCCGGACCATAACCTGGACCAGGGCCGGACGCGAGGGATCGCCGCCGCCGATCGCCTCCGTGAGGACACGGCGCGTGCTCTGCCCAAGCCGAGCAGACCTCCATCGTATGCTCGACCGACGTTTTCACGCCTAAGCCGCTGTACCGATCGTCATGAAATTTGGCAGAGATATAGCCTGGGATACGGAGAAGGACATAGGCTACTTTTTTACGCGATAACCGGCATCCACGCGGGCGGAGCCGCGGGCAAAAGCTAGTACCTCATAAACTTTAATGTTGATTCAAAGCAATAGCTACCAGATTTTGTTAGATATACCAGTCCTTGTGATTCTCTGCTGAATATCCCCTTTAAAAGGGTCAAAATAGGGCCCTACACAGTCTGTAATACCTCGACTTACGGTTTTTTTTTTTTTTTTTATTGGTACAAAGCGAATGTCTCTCGTTCGCTATCGCCGTCATTTGTTTGATGACAATATTATTTGATAAACTTTTTCCTTATGTTGTGGTTTTTAGGAATTTCCGGCTAACGGGTTGAAGGTTCTCTGAGGGTCCTGTTTGACATGTTAGCTCATTTGTTATATAAGTTATGGTATCTACACGCAGGGAGGTAGGTACTCTTTTTATTCATAAACTGAACATGCACAATAATTTTCAATTGGTTATTGTGTTACGTACCCACTCAACTGCCATCAAATCGCCAAAATCTCAGAAAAAAACCACCCCCTGATAGATAAAATATAATTATTTAAGTATTTACAGTTTTTGTACCGAAAATTAACTTAGTTTAAAACAGTTAGGTACCTAAGTAATTCGTGTGATTCTCATCAGGTAAAATAATATCGGCATAAATCGCATAGCACCATTTAAAAAAATGCTGATTGGGCCTGCTCTTGACATCGATCTCGCCTAATGGAAAGCGATGGATGGCGTCTATGATGGAACGAGTGTGCCCAGAAGATGCCTGTTCACTGTTGCTTTGAAGGCAGACGGGTTATATGTGGAAGGGAACACAGACGCTGGCAGAGAGTTCCACACTTTGGCTGTGCACATAATAAATGTCGGGATCATTGATATATTAAAAGGAGGAAGATATATTACGCGCTAACATCGCAATCAGTAAACCTAGGCACGGCGCACGACTACATGTACCAAAACTCACACATCTGTGATCTGTGTGATCACAGTCGCAAACCTACAGTTACCGATAGGAACAGAGATAGGAGACGGCAATGCCGTGCGAGCGAAATCGCGTTAGCTGCCGAATGTTTACGATTATGAATGACATTGCATGTAGCACAAACATGGCGAAGCAAACATTAAATATTATTATAACTTTCAACAAATTTTTTTTGGCTGTCGGTACTTACGAGTGGTAAGTCTTATTTCTCTTCCTTGTATTATTAAAACACTGTTTAGCTGTACAAGAAGTCATTTTGATGCTATTTATCACAAAAAAAATCTTGTCTTGGATCTGTTTGATCAACGATATCCCCTGCGCGACTGAGTGCCAACTACGGGCCGTCACTTAGTTTGATAGGACCAGGCGCTGTTACTAAGTCCCGTATCTACCGCTTTTAATACATCTATGGTCGGGATATAGATAGACAGATAGAATACTCTTTATTATGTACACAATAAAAATTACAGATATATATGTAGAACTGTTACATAGGGTGTCACAATGGGCGGTCTTATCGCTAAAAGCGATCTTTTACAGACAACCACATAGTATATAGTGTGTAGTGTGTGTATGTGTGTATACATATATCCACAAAGTGCGATGGTACTTCTACTTGCCTACTGCCTACGATTATCCACAAATACCTGGTTTCCCCGAAAGGCATCATCATCTGCTTAGCCTTTTAACAAACTATGTTGGAGTCGGCTTCGAGTCTACTGCCTATCTGACCTCCATATCCCAGTTACTGGGTAACACGATACCGCTTGGTAAGACAGGTTGTCCGAGTTTCTGACTTCTGACGACCCGTAACGACTGTCAAAGATCCACGAATGATAGCCGGGACCAACGGCTTCACGTGCTTTCTGAGGCTTTTTTTTTTCCCCAAAAGGCATGTACCTACCTAAATAATGTAGGTAACAACAAAGATCCCTAGGGACCTGAAATATTTTGACCACAGAACAGCCATTTATAGCAAAATCTACATTACCAAACCCTTTAAATTCTCTTGAGATGACTCAATAAGGATAATGTCATCAGAACTTTATTCTTAGACATTTTAATATTTCGCAAATGAGAGGGCGCGGTCTACAATATTTTTCCCGGATACCCACATTTTGTCATTATACCTAATGTCTAACCAATAAAATATTTGGCTTATTGGGTTTCAAAAATAAACTCTAGAAGAGAGCATGATCATAAATCTTAGTAGCTGGGCACATCCATACTATTTACTATTAATTACTAATATTGCATTATTCCTGTACTATTATTGTACTATTATATTACTATTTTTACTATTAAATTATATCATACTAGCTTTTGCCCGCGGCTCCGCCCGCGTGGATGTCGGTTATCGTATAAAAAAGTAGCCTATATCCTTCTCCATATCCCAGGCTATATTATCTCTGTCAAATTTCATGACGATCGGTTCAGCGATTTAGGCGTGAAAACGTAACATACAGACAGAGTTACTTTCACACTTGTATAAATTAGTATGGGTATGGATTATAAATGCGAAAGTAAAATTGTCCTTCTGTGTGTTACCTTTTCACGCTTTAACAGCTGAACGGATTTGGATGGAATTTGGAACCGTGAACTAGGTAACGACCGGGTTAAAAAGTATCTAATGTCCTTATCATAAGATACTTTTTACCCCGATCATTCGATCCTGTGGAATGAATGCCGACCTCCATTTATGAACGAAGCCGCGGTGAAAAGCTAGTACCATTTTTTGTTTTTGTTTTGCCATACAAAAATAATACACGACAATTTGAGAACCTCCTTCTTTTTTAAATCGGTTAAAATACGGAATACCTAACCAAGAATAAAAATACTTTCGCAATTTAATATTATTTCTTCTGCACAATCTTTCACGTTGAACCGCGCTCTTTGGTTCTTCGACCCAATCACAAGTGCTAACTTTAGGCTCTGATATGAAACCTTCGGGTCATCAGACAAATTGAATTTAGTTTACGTTTTGTTATTTGGCGAGAGAAATTCAAAATTAGTCACACCTTTATTAATATCTTTAATTAAAACGTTTATTTCGAGTTGCGTTTCAGGGGTGTTGATTATTAGTTAATTTCGATACCTCCCACGCAAAAAGTCGTACAATGTTTTTTTAGTAAAATGAGATGTTAGTACTATAAAATAGTGTGGGTTATACGTTTTTTCGACTTTAATATAACTACTTTCTGTAAATGCTGTAATTTATAACTGTTTTTTTTTTACCAAAAAATAAAAATAAATAAAAATATTCTAACAAACAAAGCATTTTTACAGGCATAGTCAGTTCATATTTAACACAGAAAAAAGCAGACATTATATAATTTTCGCACATAAATCTTTGCTTGCATACAGTTAACGAGTTCGTAAATAAACAGAGACGCACTCCGAAATTCCGTCACGGAGTCTTATGTCATGCGAAGCATCATGACACAAAGTGTTGGTTCAAATCTTTTTTTCCTTTTTTTTCTTTCATGAATTTCAGTTTTGTTGTTTTTTTGTCAGTCCGCATACATTCATACATATGTCGGAGAACGGTAGTTCTCTCTCGTTATATTCAGACATATTTTAACTACTGTGGGCGTACTGTGGGTAGCGTTGGTTATTGCGCAACAGAAAAACCGAATTAAACTCAAAAGTAATTTACTCAAGCTAGGAATCTGAACTTCAAAGTTTACATAAGACAGTCCCCCAAAACGCCCATCCCTTCACCACTTCCTAGAGCTTTAACTGGGAAGAAGAAGTAGTGGAACAAACTCCCCAGCAGCACATCTGTCTGTTCAGTTAGAAGAACTTGATTCTTTAAAGTAATGTGTATGCAAAGTAATTAATGTAGGAACACGACACAACTATACCGAACGCGCAACAGTTTCCAGACATCTTCACTGCTTGACCGCCACTGATGAACTTCACTTGTTTAATGTGCGGCGATCACTTGCTACCGGTCGAACGTTATGTTGTAGACTCTGTCATGCGCCGCTAGGCAGCGCTAGCGTCCCGATATGTCAACAATCGATGGCGCGAACTCCAATAGCTCCATCGAACGCCACTAAATGGCGCTGATGTACCGGATACAACACGTCTCCGACACCTAAATAAACTCTCGCCATCTTCCCATGGGAGTAGACAGAAACTATAGAACGCCACCTGCTACGCTCCTTACATACTTCTTTTGCTTCGTTTACATTCATACATCTGGTCATACATGCACGCCATTGCGAGTGCTACGCACCTGACCTTTCTGAAGAACATCACCAATTAGGTCACTATATGTACTCCTAGAGTCCTAGGGCGTCCACTACCGGCGTTTCCACTCACATCTGCCTTATAAATACCTTTTGTTACTCGCCTTTCATTCATCCTCTCAACATGACCAAACCATCTAAGCATACTCTTTTAAAATTTTATCACTACATCTTCTTTTACACCGTACTGTTGCCTTATCACATCATTTTTCAGCCTATCATTCATAGTCACACCACACATGCATCACAAGGAACGCATTTCCACAGCATTAATTATACTTTCATGCTTCTTTCGCCACACCCAACATTCACTTCCATACATGAGCGTAGGCCACCAGCACACCGTTGGCTGGTTTTTTATTAACAATCAAGAAACTGAAATATGACTGATTGATAAAAACACAACTTATGAAACAACAAGAAAGATTCTTATTTTGAAATAAATTTGGTACCTACCGTACCTAATCCTTGAAACAATATCCTTATGTACCCTTACCTTACCATACGTTACGTAACACATGTAACGACAATGTCAATGACTGACCACGATCAGGTAGGTACCTAAACGACGACGGTATTAAAATTCTTGAAACATTTCGCTCAATCTTTGTTGACATGATGCAAGTAGCTCGGTGATGGGTGGAGAATCCTGATTTCTCGCCTATACTTGCCCCAAATTGGAAAAGTTATTGAAATTTGATTTATTTATTTCAGACTAATTAATATGCCCATATTTGTTGATTACAAAGGTCTTAAAACCATGTTAGTATTACAACATTCATTAAATTAGAAATTAAAATAATAAAAACACTTATGTCAAAAAATCATAGTATCTAGTCGCTTGATGAATCTCCCCAGCACTGCGGGCTCTGGCCTTTCAGAGACCATCTTTATGTTGAGCCCTCTCTGGCCAATTGGGCAGGAACGAGTCCAAAACGTCACGCCAGCGTTACTTAGGCATGCCTTGTTGACGACACCCGTCTTCAAGCGCCTACTGTATGACGATCCTGGCTCATCTGTCTTGATGCATCCTATAAGTGTGTCCCGTCCAGTCCCATTTCAGCCTCGCAATTAACGCCAACATCGGCAATACCTATCTTGGAGCGAATTCGATCGGTGAGTTTAATTTTTCAAAAGCTATGCTCCAAACTCTTTGGCAAACCTTGAGTTTGTACTTCTGAGCCTCGGGCAAAGACGAAGTCTGAGCGCCATAGGTTAGGTTACGGCTCGGTGATCGACTCGACGGTCGTCTCTTTGTTCTGTCTATTGTGGAAGGAAACTAGCTGGCCCATATATTCGTCGATACAGTATATCGTTACCTATTAGTAATTCCCAATGCGTAGTCCCTATAAAAACAAAAGACTCTCAATTGGCACTTAATACAATTTTTATCACAAAACATTACACACGCAATTAAGAATATCGCAAGAAGTGCACTTTTACAAAAACGAGTTACAAAAATAAGAGAACAGTATTAAAACATAAATTCTCACTTAACTCCCATATCTTGACTATTGTTCAATTATCGGCTGTTATCTGACCGCCAATTAAAAATTTGTTAAAGATAGCGAAACTATTGATAGTGTTAAAAGGCTAGTGTTCATTAGGCATTTTCTTTTCTACGTTTTTATGGTGAACGTATTGGTATTTGGCGTAGCCTTGTTGCGTCTTTGATTGTGCCGATAATATTTGGACTATGCTAAGTGGGTTACATTTAGAGTTAAAGGGCTAATTGCAATCAGTTATGGTAAAGGACTTTACGGTATTTGAAAATAGTTTTACAATGATCAGAGGTCGGATCAACTATGTCTTTGTTTATCTATACTATAACAGTGGGCGGTAAATTTAATAGAGCCAAATATCAATGCTATGACGTATAAGATTTCTTATGAGAGCCAATCCTTTGTGTGTCCAAACTGTTTCAATACACTTTTCTTAATCCTTAAAACTCCCATCCACTTTCACTCCAAAACGCTTCTCTAAGTATTAAGTAAATTATATAATGCCAATGACATGGGTGTGTATGGAGTTTCTTGCCCATTCTTCTCCATACATAACTACATTTTGGAAGGCGCAACTAGAATCAATTAACTATTCATGTAATTTTTGACGTTCAAAAGTGCATCTTCGTGCCTATTTGAAATAAATGATTTGACTTTGACTTTGAGAGAGAGTTCTAATGTGAACAATGACCTTGCAAAGATTTGGAAAAAAATTGCGTTTGCCGTTCTGTCTTTTTTCTACGTATATTCACGCGAACAATGTTTTTCAAGCAAGAACTTTATCGAGAGTATATTTTAAGTAGTCGTCTTATTGATGAGAACCTGGAATCGTCCCTAAAATTAAAAACAACAACCTATAAACCTGACGTACCCAAACTCTCCAAGATTTCCTTGGAATGTTTAGGTAAGTCAGGCAGTACAGTCAGTTTGCCGACCACTGATCTATAGGACCTAACTTTTATGGTGATAACTTTAATTTTGTCATTTAATTTCACTAGCTTATTTCACCGTATTGTATTCAGCATTGTATCACCTGGCTAGTTAAAATATTTTTAGTCTCAGCTTCGGCTTTGGCTTTACGCGAAACTGAAGAAAAAGTATATTCTTGCCTTAAATCGTACTGAAACAAGCCTTTTTATCTCATACTAGTTGACCTGACTGACAAAATTATCTGTCAAAATTTCCATAATTCATACTTTCCCATAGAAAATTCACTTTCAGTTTTCCCGATTTTTTCCAATTTTTCCGGCAACTTTTTTTTTTTTTTTCTTATCGCAGGAACTTGATTAGGAAATTTTCCAAATCGGTTCAGTCGTTCTAAAGTGATACGCTTACCAACGAACAGCATTTCATTATTATTATTCTTTCTTTTTCGTTCGACTAACCTGATGCCGACGTGATTCAGCAGAGAACCAAAGTTGTCGACATAGCACACAGAATAAACAAGCTGAAGTGGCAATGGGCCGGCCATATTAGCCGTAGAACCGATGACCGTTGGGGTAGACGTGTTCTTGAGTGGAGACCGAGAATCGGCAAACGTAAGGTGGGACGCCCTCAGGCTAGATGCAGCGACGATCTTCGCAAGGTGGCTAGTAGCAGCTGGATGAGAGTTGCCGAGAATCGAGCTGAATGGCGTGCAATTGGAGAGGCCTATGTCAAGCAGTGGACTGCTTTAGGCTGATGATGATGATGATGAACCTGGTGTCAGAGGTTATGCCGCCCATGAGCCTTTGACTTGGCTACACATGTCGTCGAGAAAAACCTCTCAAGCATGCCAGTTTCCTCACGATGTTTTCCTTCATAATTTTTTTAAGCAAGTGATAATTATACAACACGCACATGAATCCGAAAAGTCAGAGTTGCCTTGGGGTCGAACTCGAGACTTATGACTTGGCAGTCCGACAATCACACCACCAGGGCCTCAAGTCTGCTATTACAACAGTGTCAGAATGGTCTATCATTGATTTCTTATTTGTTGATTGTGACAAGATTGGTAAATATCTACTAATATAATGGCGTCATTATGAGTTTCCAATGGTCAGCCACTGACACTCCATTGAAAGAATTGGTAATCTCGTACATAATAACAAATTAAACTTCCTACTAAACTTCCAACTTCCTACTACTTCAGATTGCTTATAACACTAATAAATAATATGTAAAAATATATAAAAATGAAATCTGGCATGAATCAATGTTCAAAATGCCATTGTAATACAATTCTGTTAGGAGACCATTGACCGACCATTATGAATTTAGCAGATTACGAACTTTTAACAAAATGACAATGGGATCGTGTTGGAGTGACGAATTTATAAAAATAGCAGACTTGCTATCACCGCTGCATTTTTATTATATAGATAGGCCATTCGAAAAATAAATACCAAACATTATCAACACTACTCGAATAGTACGATATCGTTAATAACCGTGTATCGAACAGTTCTTGTACCTGCGCCCACGCAACTGCTAACTGCTTGCGCAAACAGTTGCAAGTCAGCAACCGATTGCTTGGCCGCTGTTCGCTGTAGATGAACATGTTGCTGAGGTATTTATAATAAATCCTGTCAGCTAGGAGTTTGTTGGAAAAGTAGGGATTCAAATACTTGGGGACAATGGTTTAGTTATATTTACTGTGTTGTTAAAAGCTACAACGCCGAGACCATAGTTTGTTTTTAGGAGGAAAATAATTATTGGCTCCTACGTAATCACTCAAAAATATTATTCGGGGAAACAGACGTGAGGTTACTAAATCACTAGCTTTTGCCAGCAGCTTCGCCCGCGTGTATGTCGGAAATTATCCTACGGGAACGTTACCATATGATAATTAGTAGGTAGTACGTACTACCGGGATAAAAAGTATTTATGTGTTAATACAGGTTATAAACCATCTGTGAGCCAAATTTTATCCAAACCCGTTCAGCCGTTTTTGCGTGATTGAGTATCAAACATCCATCTATCCTCACAAATCACATTTATAATAATAGTAGGATAGGAAGTAGGAAGTAAGATAAATCTCCTCCTGGCGTAACTTGGGGGAAGCCTAAACTTAGCAGTAGACTCCGATAGTCTAAGTTCATGAAACTCCAAGTTCCTGTAGTTCCGAGAAAATTAGGGCGTCGCTTTCAAACACCCCTCAGACGAAAGATGCTCCATGTTCAGCATGGAGATTATTGGATTACCTTTGCATCAAAATCTAGGAGCTAATGTCTCAAAAAAAAAATACACAATGTAGGTCCATATCACTCAACGGTATCCCCCTACCTCCAATTTTAACCAACAAGCAAATCAGAACTGTCAACTTAAGCCCTCCACACGCGACACACATTGACATCACTTACGAAAAACATGCGAGTGAGGACATGAGGGGCTATGAATGAAGCCATCGCCGTGTTTTCAGCCATAACTAGCCCATATAGTCGTAACGTGGGTGTTGCCAACATGCAAAATACTAATATAGTGATATAAATTGACTGTTTAGTGCAACACTGTCAAATACACAGTCGTTTTGGTATGACAAGGATCCCATATATAGAGTTTCCTGGCTTTGGCGTCTGTTGCAACTTGCTTGGATGATACAAAAATATTTCCATTTGAAACTACTGTTCAGTAACTTACAGATTGTGTGAAAATTTAAATGTCAACAGATAAAAATAACGCGGTTTGGGCAACCCAAAATAAATAAGGATTCATACCGTAAACATGAATAAACAAGACTTATGATACTTAAAAGGACCCCATTTTCTTTTACTTGGAAAATAAGGCGATTCCGGACTATTTGATAACTGATAAATTGTATTTTATGATCTTTAATGAAGCATGCGGGGTTGTAATTTGTATGCGAACATCAAAAATTTTAACATATTAAGGAAATACTAACGCTGAACGCCATTCCAATGGTGATGGCATCCGAGAAGTTTTATTATTTCCCAAATTATCTATGACATAACACAACAGTTAATTAACGTCACCTCAGTTACAAAATACACGTGAAAAACTAAACAAAGTTAAGTGTAAAATGTTCCCATCACGTCTCTAATATTTTGAGTATTCAATATGTGATGTTCTGATGTCACTAATATTCCCACATTATAAGAAGACTAGCTTAGCAGTGATGTTTTTAAATTACATGCAATAAACGTACAAGTTTTGCATTTAAAATGACATTTTTTGATGAGAGAATGTTTGATATATGGGAAGAGGAATTGACCTTATTTACTTACCTATTTTAGAAGGCATGCCGACCAGATGAATTTTATATACAATGTGTAATTAAATATACAGACACACGAGACAGTGTGCACAATATGAAATTAGTTTGTTCAGAATCGTTTACTGGATCGATTTCTGTCATATTTAATATACGTTTTTTTTTTTTTTTTCATCCAATTTATCTGTGTGATTCTTTGCTCAAAAGACCATTTCAGACACCAATCTACATGGTCCTCATAAAGTCTGAGAAAGATTGTCTGGACTTTAAAAGAAAGTGTGACCTATGAGTTTGTTTCGGCCTTTATTTTCAGAGTAGTCAGATAGGAAACGCTCACCTCATCTGGTTTTAAAAATAATAAATAAATTCTTTTATTTGCAAACAAGAGCCACTGTTACATAAAAAAAGCTCTGCCTCCTGAACTAGGTAGTCGACCTGTATCTCAGGAGAAAATAAAATATGATTGATGTGTAAAAGTGTTTGTACACACCTACTTACAGAAATAAAATCATTTATCATTTAATATAACTCGTAAAAGATAAGAGACACTACTGCTCTAAAAACAGCAAAAAAATTACAGCGTGACGAAAACAGCATGTTCTAGAACCGGGTATTCGAAGACTTACGTCATTCAAAAACTTTACTAGGCTCGCGTGGGTCCTAATATCTAACACAGTGAAGAAGCCTGTGTTCCAGAATAATCGATCCAGCCTGTCCCTTGCTGTCCTCCCCCAGCGACGCCCTAAGCCGAGGTTCGTACCCCAGAGGGGGTACCCTTAGCGTGTAGTCGCTTAGTTAGGCCTTAATTTATTTAGGCACCCACAGGTAAGTCCGGTTAAGCAGACGACAACCTCATAGTTTGGCCTGCGAGACACCATTTAGAAAAATAAACTGTGTCCAGCATTTGGCACATTAAAGGCTGTGTTACCTATGTATGAGCGCTTAAAGGGTACATTTCAAGGCAGACGTTCCGATATGTCTACGTTCTACGTGTTGTAATGAAAAAGTGGTATATCAACTACCAATAAAAAGCATCTACTGATACTAAACTTGCCCCTCAAAACGCCATCAAACAATCAAGTTGACTTGACATTTATTCGTGGCCTGACACTGCAAGGTACTGCCGTAAAATATTACTTGCATTGTACTAAGTGATGCACCTCGCACACAAACTACAACCCAATTTAACTCGATCATCGTGATTTTATGACTTGATTCGATCGCTCGGTGAATACTAAACGAGAAGATAAAATTGGGAATTTTTGGCTGTACTCGGTGACTCATTGCGATGTGTGTTTGTTTTGATTAAGCGTTAACTAGGCGGTGTGTGATAAATAGAGATCGGATATTCGGATGCACATTCACCTAAAGTTGAGATGTTGGGTAATATGAAATGCGCTTTTGTATCGAAAAAGTTTAGGTTTCTGATATATGTTTCTGGTATATTTACTTACTTTCAAATGTTGGTAAAAATCCCAATTTTAAATAAATATGCATCAGATTAATTATGCAATCCATGAATCCTGGGTTTTTTTAAGTCACATACTACATACACACTCTAGTTAGACACTCTAGACTAGTCATGCATTCCCGTTGTTCCTGGCGACACGGGATTTTTTTTACAATAAAATATTTTAGGAAGTCGCTTCCCTACTTTCATAGCTCAAAATTAACTTTAGGTAAATATGCATCCGAATATCCGATCTCTAGTGATAAAGTTTTTGGTCTATGCGTAAAACCCACTCGCCACGCGTGTTCTAAGGAACCCATCTATCTATGAGTACCGTGCATATTTAAATACTAGCTGCTGTTGGCTTCGCCCGCGTGAGTTTTTTTAAAATAAAAGCAACCTCCTTATAACATCATCTATCTGCCAGTGAAAGCCCCGTCAAAATCGGTCCAGTCGTTTCGGAGATCAAAATCGGTCCAGTCGTTTCGGAGATTAGCCGGAATAAACAGACAGACAGACAGATAAACAGAAACTAATTTTTAAAATAGTTTTTTGTTATAAATACCGTATATACTTAACTTTGATTATATACCTGTAATCAAAGATACTTTCTTATTAGTAAAAAGCTGTTGTTGTAAAACATATGTACATACATATGTACATAAAATATGTATTGTATTGTGTAAACCTATGTTTTGTTGTTAACTTAAATATACTTAGTATATAGTTAAATAAACTATTTTCTGAATAGTTCAATGAGTTTAGTTAATTTAACTTAATCGTTTTTTTTTTTTTTTACTTCGTATACATGTTGACTTAACTAAGTCAATAGTTAGATTTACTTGTACCTGAACATACAAAAAATATTGTATTGTTTTAACCTATTTTTCTGGTTAAAACAACCCATTACATTTCAACAATTTTTATTTTTGTCAAAACAAACGTCATGAAACAGTTTTTTTTAACACAATTTAATGTCAACTCAACCAAAAGGAAATCAACAATAAAAAAATCAACTATTCGGTTTTTCAGTGTGGAAGTAAACCAACCAAATTGAACTATTTTTTTTTTTGTAGAGTAAGTTGTTCGTTATAGCGAACTACGTCATAAAGAGTTTACAGGATAATACATGATAGATGTTATGTATAATATGATACAATAACAAACACTCTTTATACTCATTCCGACCTCGCCGCCGAGGCCCCGCGCGAAATCCCCGACTAACGAATAGTCCTCCCCGACCCTTGACTGTAAGTGAAGCGCCAGCACGCGTTTTAGCTGAGCAGCATGTAATCCAAACTCCCCACGATAATAATCAAAACACTGATTTTATCCAGCCACCGTCGGTCCCTTGCCACCCTCCCTCCGACTCAGCTGCCCTAAGCCGAGGTTCGTACTCCACAGGGGGTGCCCATAACGAGCAGCAGTCGTTTAGTTTATAGTTTTTACGCCCTGGCTGGAGGCAATAAATTTCGTTAGGAGCTTAAGGCAGCCACAGGAAAGTCCGGTTAAAGAGTCGGAACCTTAGTGGCTACACTCTGAGATGCCCTAGATAAAAAAAAAACACTATATCGAAAAAAAATGCCCAGTCCCTTAAAATTTGTTAAAAAGAGTTTGTTTACACTGTACATAGAGTTATATCGATGACACTGTATTTGCAAAATAAATGTTTAGCCGTGACTTCGATACAAAAGGTATTGGTTTTTCATACCCGGATTGCAAAATTATTTCTGAACCATAATTATCATATATCTCACAACTTCCTGAACGTCAAACAAATAATAGCATATTGTAATCGATACCTTTCAACACAAATCTAATGACCACTCAACATGAACAACAATTGATTAATTATACGCTGTTAATTAGTGCTGATGTACCTTGACCCTGTCAGTCCTAAATGCAATATGTCTAAGTTTGAAGACAATTTGGTCGATTTATTGAGAACTGTTCCGTATTGTTCCATTGACAGTGACTGAAACTTTGTTGTATGATATTAAAGGTCATCCTCATCTGCTTAGCCTTTTCGGCCGGCTTCCAGTCTAACTGGATGAATCAGTATTTTACATGGAACGACTGCCTATCTGACCTCCATAACCCAGTTACTGGGTAATACGATACCCCTTGGTAAGACTGGTTGTCAGACTTTCGGGCTTCTGACGACCCTAACAACTGTCGATGACATGATTCACGAATGACAGCCGAGTCCAACGGCTTAACGTACTTTCTGAGGCACGGAAGGGTGTTAGTATGTAAAGATGGACACCCATCCACGGACCAACCGCGGCATGCGTAGCTTAACCTAATCGATCGACCCGTGCGGCTGTTATGTTACTTAGCCATAAGCCTGAAGTTATGACATTAGAAGTATTAATTGCAATTAGTTGAATAAACTACTGATTTACTATTCAATAGGTACCTATTATTATTGCGCAGTCATATAAATAGACATTTAAATGGTAAAAGTCAAAGTAAAGTGGATTTAGTATCATTGATATTTGTGTCAGTCAATTTAGCTACTTTATTTTTAGATCTTTTAGACTGACCTAAGTCAAAGCCGTTTTGTTGTGTTTTATAATTCATTTTTTTAAACCGACTTTCCAAAAAGGAGGAGGTTCTCAATTCGGTTGTATTTTTTTTTTTTTTTTTTTAAATGTTTGTTACCTCAGAACTCCGTCGTTTATGAACCGATTTGGAAAATTCTTTTTTTATTTGAAAGGATATACTTCCAGATTGGTCCCATTTTTCAAAATTCAGTTCTGATGATGGGATCCATGAGGAATTGAGGGAACTCCTCAAATTTTACAGGCAAACATATAGCGATTTTTGTATTTTCATCAACAACTCAAGCATTTGCATTCAGTTAGTATCATTTGATGAAGTGGAACTGATCAAGAAGACCACAAATGGCCACCGGAACTCCTCAATGATAAGTATACGGGTGGCGATAAGATATCTCGATTAAGATTGTTAAGCGACTATGAAGCAAGTTTAAATAAATATTTCTGATGAAAATGGTACCATCGAACTGATCTGAAGATGAAGCCGGAAGGTATGCACCGGAACTCCGTAATAAAACAATGTATCCTAGCCGTGTTTGAGCTTATTGGAATTGTCATGAGATGCACTCGAGCTATAAATGTTTATTAACCGATTTTTATTAACTTTGCTTGCGTAGTTTTTAAGTTGTTTAGTTTGTATTTAATCTACTTCGTATAGGTTTCTTGTGTCACTCTTGTTTGTGCGGTATAGCAAGTAGTGGTAATCGAATTGTTGTGGAATAGGTATCATAACTAAAAAGTGAAAAATAAAAATCTTTTTAACAAAAAACAACCGACTTAAAAAAAAAAAAAACACTTAAAAGCACGAAGCAATAAAATTCGATCTAAATAAAAACGGCCACATTCTTCTAGATCGTATTTTGTTGCTTCGTGTCTCAATATGAAACTTTATAAAAGGTATTAGAAAATTCTAGACACACTTACCGATATAGTTAATTGAACCGTTTTTCATAATTCCTTCTCAGTCACGAGATAATATGTTTTTAAAGGAGTGGCGCTAGTGGACCGGTGACAATGCTCTTAACCAAATGGAATGATTAACCGCTTCCCAGTCCATCAGTAATATGAGTAACGTTCTTCCTAATCTCCAATCATATTCTGCTTAACAAAACTAATTACTTTCTAACAAAAACATAATTGAGTTATATCTTTGTAAGTTTTGTAATTAAGATGCCAATATTGTCTGTCAGTTACTGTTGGTCAGTTTAGTGTTATTGACCTTTTAACATGGTAAGATAACTAATCTTAGAAAAAATACTAAGAAGTCCATCATAGTGACAAGGTGTGTGTGGTACCTTGATCGCAGCGAAAGATTTATCTTTAACTAGCTTTTGCTCGCGGCTCCGCCCGCGTTGATGTCGGTTATCGCGTAAAAAAGTAACCTATGTCCGTCTCCATATCCCAGGCTACATCTCTGCCAAATTTCATGACGATCGGTTCAGCGGTTTAGGCGTGAAAACGTAACATACAGACAGACAGAGTTACTTTCACATAATATTAGTATGGATAATAGAAAAATAAAATAAATATGTAGCACACGTTATTTTGCAAATGTCTCTGAACAAATATCTATTTCAAGGTTTTTAGGGTTCCGTATTCAACAAGGAACCCTTGTAGTTTCGCCATGTCCGGCTGTCTCTCTGTCTCTGTCCGCAGCTTAGCTCAGAGACTCTTAATATTAGAAATCTGTAATTTGACATATTAATCACGCCAAAAAATGTGGTAAAAAAGAATGTTATGGGGTTACCCTACACGTAAATTGGGGTTGATATTTTTTTTTTTCTGTTCTATCCCTTGTTGGGGGTAGAACAGTATTTCAAAAATATTGCGGGTCTGTGATAACCATTTTTCGATTAAGGGATCCGTTTCCTTAATATTAAGCTTTAAAGTGTCCCCCCCCCAGCCCATCTGCCAGCAAAATGATTGTTTTTGGATATGTGAAAAATTCACGGTATACTGCCGTGTTTTTTTTTTTTTTTTTTAACTAAGTTAAAAGGAAAACTATCACAGAAAAGTAGGATTTATAAGATAACGAGTCATACAACTTACATTTGCAGTTGGAATGTATAACAATATAATAACATGTTTTTCAACTACAATGTTAAATTTGTTCTTGTTATAAATTCGTCACAACTACGGAACCCTTCATGGTGCGTGATCCGACACGCACTTGGCTGGTTTTTTTTAAATGAATATCAGCTTCCCAATAATCATCGCCAATCGCGCGTAGGCTGTCACCGCTACTCGTACTAGGCTAGTGAGGCCATATGTAACCTGGGGGGTAGGGTAGTTTCAGACTACTGGGTTATCTTTCCTAAGTACCAATAAATACAAATAAAAATAAAACCAATATTGCCCATATTATCATAGGTACCTAGTTTTATTCTCCGTTCCGAAACTCTACTGAAAAAAAAATTCAAGACACCATGTTTCATAGCACTGTTTCTGTAATTTGAGTAGTATAAACCAACGCCATCTAGCGTTAGACGGCCGAACTGTCTGACATGCGTCATGTGTAAAGTAAAAGTGAAACGTTGCAGTTAATTCACGGCGGTCCCGTTAGTTTAGTAGCGGCGCCGCGGCGCTGCGCGGGCGCAGCTGTTGATGTAACCTTGCTATTGCTAGTACAGACTGTTATTTTCTAAGAAAAGTTGGTGTGAAAAAGGGCTATAGGTGCTGGGGAGAAAATTTCATATTTGCTTGAGAAGAAAATTGTTACAGGCTTTTCCAGTACCGTAGAAGGGTTATATGGATTTTCGGGGGTTATTTGCAACATAGCAATTTTAAGATTTGAGTTGACATAATTTCGAATTGTGATCTTCGTACGAAAAATTGTAAAAGTAAACAAGACCAGAAATAAAATAAAAGCTGTCTATGGTGTTTTCACGAAGCAACAAAATTCAATCTAAAGAAAAACGGCCACATTCCTCCAGACCGTATTTTTTGCTTCGTGTCTCAATATGAAACTTTATAAAAGGTATTAGAAAATTCTAGACACACTCAACGAGGCAGCTGATTGTGCCGTTTTTCATAATTCCTTCTCAGTCACGAGATAATATTTTTTTAAAGGAGTGGTGCTAGTGAACCCGAGACAGTGCTCTTAAACATTGTAATTAATTTAACCATTTTATCACTACAAGCTCAGCGAATTGTGTACGTCTGTTTTGTGACTATGAGATTGATTAAACATTACAAAAAGGGGTACTTTGGGATTGTTTTTCTGTCCAGCTAAGTTAATCTAATCGTGTTATTAAAAGCGATTGCATGTCCGCCAGATCCTTACTAAGATATATCTATTTTTACAGAATTTGATAACTCTATTTTTCCTATGGATTCAAAAATCCTCGTAATCGCGGTCTCTGTCTGTATAGAACCCAGGACCACATTTAGGCAGCCATGGTTACGATTACTGTACAACCAAATCAACATCTACAAAAGAAAGAGAAAAATTCGTTGTTGAATGCATTGCCAGTTCAAATAAAACGCGCGCAGTCGTTACTTGTGTTTAAAAGACTCGTGTAGGAACATTACTTGTCGCTGTGATCTTGTTCTGGTAACTGCAATTATCTATAGTCTTTATTAATTTTTGTTGCTTATATATTTAATATGTAATTATGTATCTATTATTTAGGATTATGTATAATATATATCTGTATATATATTGTATAAGTACTTATTATTTTACCAACGACAATTCCATTTTAAGTCCAGGCAAATGTCACTGTCCATTCCAAGTTTGCCTGGAAGTCAAAGTCAAAGTCAAATAATTTATTTCAAATAGGCACGAAGATGCACTTTTGAACGTCAAAAATTACATGAATAGTTAATTGATTCTAGTTGCGCCTTCCAAAATGTAGTTATGTATGGAGAAGAATGGGCAAGAAACTCCATACTTACTCTTTTAAAATGTTAACAATAGTTTGTATACATTAATTAATATTTATAGGTGAAGACTATGTACCTAGAATAAAAAATAAAAAATATAAAAAAAATCATCAAAATTACTTACCACAATTGGTAAAAAGAATGAAAAGTGAAGTAATAACAGAAAAATTAATAAATGCGATAGGTACATGGTGCTCACATATTTACAAACATTGTTTATGATTTCCCAAAAAAATAAAAAATAAAAACAACATATAATAAGTCAGTGTGTGAGTTAAAATATTAATCACAGAAAATAAAATTAATATCATAAAAATTATGACAGTTAAATTAGCAACCAGTTTGATTTTGTCTAGACTCTAAATTGTCCTATGGAGCAGGACCAGCATGTTTCCAAGCATTCTTATCTTGGATATAATCCTCTAATTTGTAATATGCTTGTTTACAAAGTGTACTTTTAATATGAGTTTTAAATTTTCTTTCATTTAATTGTAATATATCAGAAGGTATTTTATTGTAACATTTAACACAGTACCCCATAAAAGATGTATGTACCTTAGATAATCTGAAAAATGGTTGATCTATTTTATCTTTATTTCTAGTATTAAAATTATGCCTATCACTGATTTTATTAAAAATATGTAGATTTTTTCTTACATACATAATATTTTCATAAATGAATTGGCAAGGTACCGTCATTATATTAATCGTTTTAAATAGTTCTCTAAGAGATTCGCGGCGATGTAGATTATAAATGGCTCTGACAGCCCTCTTTTGTAAAATAAAAATGGATTCAATGTCGGCAGCCCGACCCCACAGTAAAATGCCATACGACATAATGCTATGGAAGTAGCTAAAATAAACTAAACGCGCGGTTTCTATATCTGTTAACTGTCTTATCTTTCGAACAGCATACGCGGCCGAGCTTAGCCGCCCCGCAAGAGATGTTATATGAGGTCCCCATTGTAATTTCTTATCTAGCGTGATTCCTAGGAAAACCGTTTGATTAATAAATTCCAGTTTTTCTCCGTTCAATATGATGTCACATTCGCTACTTCTAACATTAGGTAACTTAAATCGAATGCATTTGGTTTTTTTATTATTTAGTACCAAATTATTTACAGTAAACCAATTTTGGACCTGAAGAATAGAGTTATTCACGTCGTCAAGTTTTTGTGACCGTCGATCTATTTTAAAAATCAATGATGTGTCATCTGCAAATAACACCATCTGCGGTTGATTTTGAAGTAATTGGGGTAAATCGTTAATGTAAACTAAAAAGAGGAATGGACCCAATATCGAACCTTGAGGAACGCCCATTTTCATTTCAGACCCTAATGAGTTTACGCCGTTTACCTGAACTTTAACCTTCCTATCCGTCAGGTATGATCTAAGTAAATCAAGAGCGGTATTCTTAATTCCGTAGTGCTCCAGTTTCCCAGGAAGAGATTGCAGAAAGCGATAAGACCGCCCATTGAATATTTTTTAGTGTTGGATTTATTTTTTGCTATGTATTTTTGTGGTATACCTGCAATAAAGTATATATATAGATAAATAACAAATAATTACATACCTTTCCCGTTTCTTCCTCTTCATCGTGCCGGTCCCTTTGATGGTTCTGTACAGGGTCATCATCTTGACTGCAATTATTACAGGTAACTCTCACACTACACAAAACACTATTATTATGATACATACACAGATTTATATTATGCACTATTAACACTTATTATTAATATTATTTAACACTTAACGTACGCTGTTTTCACTTCACAGGAGTTTAACTGGAACAAAAAGAAATAAACATGTTAAAAATATACACAAAAGTATCTAATACAACATCATATCAGATTGGTGCACAAATGCATGTTAAAAAATCTTCTCATATAGAAAAGAATTAACGGACACTGTTCCCGCTGAATAACAATTTTACATGGAGCGAATGTGAACACTTATCCCGATACATGTACTACTAGTTACTACTCGAAATCCTTTAGGACTTTTGAGAGTAGATACCAGCAATTCGGCTTTTACATAGTATAGGTAGATTTCCTCCATCAAGGATCGTGCTCATACCAAAGTGCAAAAGTTGGGTGCGAACTCAATGGCCTCTCACTTGCCTTTTTCCTTTCGGCTATTAAAAAAATTCTCTCATAAAAATTTTGGATTTCCACACAATTCACACGCAACGAGCAATTGCTTTACAAAACCCTAAAAAAGTTACCTCAGTATTTTTTGTTCGATTATAACTACAATTAAATAGCTTATCAACAGCTACAGGCTGTATAATTGCAGCTATTATATGTTTAGTTACAAAACCAATACTAACTATAATGGTACTTAATTTGGTGTTTGAAATCTTAATGGGTAGTAAAAATCATCTCATTGACATACATTTTAAGGTGTTGGAAGTTTTTAATTATTCATGAATTGGATGCTTGGCTGGAGCTACTTACTACTATTTACCATTTAACTACTTATCATCATCATTTTAGCCGAAAGACGTCCACTGCTGGACATAAGCGTCCCTCAAGCACTGCCACTTCAACCGGTTCTGTGCTTCCCGCATCCAGCGGATTCCTGCGGCTTTCACAAGATCATCGGTCCACTTTTTGGGGGGCCTTCCTACGCTACGTCTTCCGGCACGCGGTCATAGCTCCAGAACCTTTCGGCTCCATCGGCCATCTGTTCTGCGAGCAATGAGCCCTGCCCACAGCCACTTAAGACCATGCACCATGGACTTATACTTATTTTGAATTATTCCGCTGTAGAAAACAAGATTTTCAGAAGAACATAATTATGTCTATCAACTGTTTTGGCATTCTTAATTAAAAGACTATCCCGCAGTTAGTTGGGAATGTTTGAAATAGCTGATTTCAGTCTAAGTTGGGAATAGCTGAATTGTTTGTTTCACAAGATCAAGCGTGGTTGACGAGAAACAAAACAAGACAGCTATGTGGACAGGATATTAATTCAGATTTTTAAAAGTTGTAATGACAATCATGCCATTTGGTTTAATTCGATTTTTGTTTTTATTATTTTATTGGTTCTTTTATATTTTGTGTATGTGAGACCGTTGTAGGCTTAATAGACTGTTCATGTGTAGACCATTTTCTATTTTGTTAAGTGCCTGGTACATGTTGACAGGCCTACACTGTCCTCCCATACCTATTAACACTGTAATTTGAAAACATTGTAAAAGCCAATTATTTTTAAAAGAGTAAGCGTGGAGTTTTTGCCGGCTCTTCTCCATAGGAAACCTCCAACAGAAGCTAGGTGCATGGTTCCGATTTGTCGTTTTCGTATGGAGAAAAGCGGGCAAGAAACTCCACGGTTACTCTTTTAAAAATAATTGGCTTTTACAATATTTTCAAATAACAGTGTTTATAGGTATGGGAGGACAGTGTTGGCCTTTCAACAAGTCTACTAGGCCTAATAACAACATTGGTAAGGTTTAGGCCATTCCAAATCCGATAAATACAGCAGCATAGCTAATCTATTAAAGACATAAATGTAGGTGTGGCTAAGTTGATAGATCATCTCATATAAATCTTAGGATTAAATCATATTGGAAAGGTGAGAAAACAACATCACACCTAACATAATATATCAATTCCGTTTAACGTCATTAACCAAGCACTTTAATCGTAAAAGATAATCCTTATCAATGTAAAAAGATCGTAAAGACACCAACTACTCGTTTATTATAGGAACGCGTCAGTAGGGCGGTCTGACCGACCCGACCGGTTGTCTGACCTACTAACCGAATGCCTTACGATTTACATATCGAGTGTTCATATTAATTTGTTAATGTTGAAAGCCTTTTCCTTTCGTTCAAGGTGTTTAAATTAATTAAATAGTTTATGGTAATTTGGAAGACATGGACATACATGTTGTGACATGTACTAATTAAATCCATACTAATATTATAAATGTGAAAGTAACTCTGTCTGTCTGTCTGTCTGTCTGTATGTTACGTTTTCACGCCTAAACCGCTGAACCGATCGTCATGAAATTTGGCAGAGATATAGCATAGGTTATGGAGAAGGACATAGGCTACTTTTTTACGCGATAACCGACATCCACGCGGGCGGAGCCGCGGGCAAAAGCTAGTAAGTTATAGTTTAAAAAAACAAAAAACACGCTTTAATGGTAAACTGAACTAAAAAGTATATTTTTTTTTTGTTTTGTTTATGAATAAAATAATTCTATTTTTTTTTTTTTGTTTTTTTTTTTTTTAACGAATTAACGAGACAATGATTAATGCGAGTGCGGTGCTCCTGAACAGACTATGGGATAGACGAGAAAAAACAAATAACGTTCCCACTTTACGTGTAGGGAGGTACCATAATCTGGCGAAATCGACTATTACTCGGTAACTTGTAAAGCCTACTTAGCAGTAATAGTTTTCCTTTAAACTTCGTTACTACTGCTGTGAATTTTTTCATATATCCAAGTACAACCATTTAGCTGGCAGGGAGAGGGGACACTTGACTCTAACAAATATTAGCACTTCAAAGCTTAATATTACGCAAACGAATCCCTGAATCGAAAAATGGTTTTCACAAATCCACAATATTTTTGAACGGCCTATCCAACGATACCCCACACTATGGAATAGACGAGAAAAACAAATAACGTTCCCACTTTACGTGTGAATCGACTATGCCCACTTCGGCAGATTATAGTACCATAATCTGGCGAAGTGGGACATAGTCGATTCACCTAACACTCAATGCGAGTGCGGTGCTCCTGAACAGACTATGTCCCATCTACTGGAGTGTCCCAATTGTCCGTTCGCCTGCACCCTTGACGATTTGAACAACGCCTCTGACACCGCAATAAATGTGGCCACCTACTGGGCCCAAACAGTATAGATGTGCCGTCGAAACGAATAGAAGAAGAACGAGACGAAGTTGGGATGATGTATCCCAAGAACAAACTTAACATTGTAGTTGAAAGACATGTTCTCCCATACATTCCAACTGCAAATGTAAGTTTGTAAGCACAATATTCGAAGATTTACAAGAGAGCATAGACTCTTTATAGGTTTTCCTGTCATATTTACGTATAGAACTATTCTCTATATTTTCTCCAAGATTTTAGGCTCAGCAGTTTCGGAGATATGGAATGGTAAAGTTTTATATATTTTCTTTAATAACTTTGAAAGTATATATTTTAGAATTATAAAAAAAAATATCTGAAATCCTTATAAAAAGCCCTTTCATTTGATATTCCACACGGGGCAGTTTACAAAACTTTTTTTTTTTTTAATTTTCTAAGCCTCCCAAAAGTGAACACCGTTTACATTTTTTTTTTATTTACCTTACACGTCCGTGTTTGTGTTTGGGTCACAGAAGTTTATATGTGTACCAAATTGCAACTTCATCGGCCCAGTAGATTCGAAACAAATTGGCTGTGACAGACGGTCAGAGAGACAGACAGACACACGACTGATCCTATATTCTATATCCTCATTATTAATATTCTGCTACCATATTATTCCTTTAGAACGGGTTCCATATAAATAAAATGTGTAATCTTCCCGTCCATTGCTCATAGCTCAGGATACAAGCTTCCACCTACATAAAACAAACTCAATATCCTTCCATCAACACGTCACAGCACCTGATTTCATAATTTCCCGTCACACCTCTCACTCCCACACGTACTCACACATAAGCATCTCTCACTCATACTCCCGCACGTCCCATTACCGTATGTTTATAATTTAATATTGCATATCCGTTGCAACGCATTTCACTCATAAAATATTCATTCCAGCCACCTGAGAGAAACAATAATTGTGTAGCACAGTTAGGTTACGTTATGCGATGTTGATACATAATTAATGACTGTACTTTGTGCGTTTAGCTAAATTCGAGTAAAAATAGCTATAGGTAGTGTTAGGGCCTGTTTGATCCACAGATAACTTCACTTTAACTTACATTTATTGCAGCATCAGAGGCGTTGTTCAGATCGGCCAAGGTGCAGGTGAACGGAGAATTGGGACACTAGCAGATGGGACATAGTCTGTTCAGGAGCACTGCACTCGCATTGAATGTTAGGTGAATCGACTATGCCCCACTTCGGCAGATTATGGTACCATAATCTGCCGAAGTGGGGCATAGTCGATTCACACGTAAAGTGGGAACGTTATTTGTTTTTTTCGTCTATTCCATAGTGTGGGGTATCGTTGGATAGGCCGTTCAAAAATATTGTGGATTTGTGAAAGAGATTTTTTCGATTCAGGGATTCGTTTGCGTAATATTAAGCTTTGAAGTGCTAATATTTGCTGGAGTCAAGAGTCCCCTCCCCCTTCCAGCTAAATGGTTGTACTTGGATATATGAAAAAATTCACAGCAATAGTATATATAACGAAGTTTAAAGGAAAACTATTACTGCTAAGTAGGCTTTACAAGTTACCGAGTAATAGTCGACCAACTTACATTTACAGTTGAAAAACATGTTCTCCCATTCATTCTGTATGGGAGAACATGTTTATCAACTACAATGTTAAGTTTGTCCTTGGGATAAATGCATCCCAACCACGGTACTCTTCATTATGCGTGGTCCGACACTCACTTGGCTGGTTTTTTTTCCTATTTGGTTTCAGATTTGTCAATATACATATGTATATACATAGGTCGACCTCCATGGTTTAAAAGGATTGGTAATCCCTCTGTTGAAGAATTATTAAGAAAATGCTCTAATTTAACATATTATATTTTTTCCAAATCATTAACACTACTCGTTCAGACGTGGTCTTCAGAATAAAATCATTAAAAGTCGGTTATCGTCGCCTTCAGGTAAAAGTAAAAAGTTAGATTGTAGGTATGGTAATTAGTTTTCACTACGGTGATCTGCAAGCATCGCTTACAAAGATAATTTCTATCATGATTCAAGTAAGAATGATGCTGTTATGTTGCCGCTGTTTTATTTGAGCTCAGAATGTTGAGATGATTGCTTTTAGGTACTTTGTGATTTGCGTTTTAATTGCTTTTGATAGACCACCTAATCGAGTCCGTTGTCCAATTAGACCGGAATAGGATCTGAAAAATATTGAAGATCTCGGTTACCTTCGGCAAAAAAAAGGAATAAAGAAGAGTAAAAGACCACTATCTTTCCACTTCGTCATAGTTGCATATTATTATGTATTTATTATTTTCCACTACATTGTAGTTCTAAGTATATATTTGAGTGATATATTTATTTTAGAAGTATGTATGTAAGTATTTTCTTTTATTGTATGTTTATAAGTATTTAACGTGCCTCGGAAAGCACGTTAAGCCGTTGGTCCCGGCTGTCATTCGTGGATCTTTGACAGTCATTACGGGTCGCCAAAAGCCCAAAAGTTTGACAGCCAGTCTTACCAAGGGGTATCGTGTTACCCAGTTACTGGGTTGTGAAGGTCAGATAGGCAGTCGCTCCATGTAAAATACTGATATTCAGCTGCATCCGGTTATACTGGAAGCCGACCCCAACATAGTTGGGAAAAGGCTAGGCAGATTTTTAGAAGTATTTATATGTGTATAGCTATTTTGATTTTACGTATTTTTTTTTTTCTCTTCTACACACGTTGTCTACATCTCTATATCTACTTTCCTATCGCAGGTATGCTGGAAGAAATTTCATTAGAAATAAGCATCACCTTTGTACGTATTCTTCTGTTCCTTTCTTCTTGTCTGTCTATGTATATGTGTGTACATAAATTGTTAAATAAATAAATAAACGAAAACGCCTACTTTACACCCCGCACATAAAATTAATATTTAGACTCATTGAATGCTCCTAATTACCAGTTTCAAAGGCCCAAAACATATAGTATTTATTTATTTATTTTATTTATTTTATACTATTTGGGAAACTTACAACTAACATAAACAGTGTTCTTAAACAATATGCATAGGCATTATCGTTGTACAGGCGTTTGTAACCCTTTCCTTTGCATACATCCCTAAGCCACTTTATTGTTTCAGTCTACTACTGGCTTCTTAAAAGTACGTCTTTCCTTTGGTCTTCCGGAAAATATTCAGGATTATATCAATATACTAAACTTGACAAAGAACTACCAAAAATTATAGTAACCAACGAAATATGTCTAGGTTACCGAGAAAAACCGTTGAGAACCGAATCGAAATCCTCAAACATTTAAAACTGCAGTTACAAAACTGGCGAACATTCCAACCGTTCCTATAATTACTATAAAGCAAGGTATTGAATGTCGTAACGGACAGTCAGTCAGTCACTTAGTCAATGGCCAAACCGGTACCCAGTGACGTATAACTGCGCTTTGTCTAAATATTGTAGGTAAAGTATTGATGTCCGTGAAGTTTGTGATTTAACTGAGATGTGCTGAATTATTCTGAGTATTCGGAGTTGGCGGAATATCCGGATATTAGGTACTTCATGATGAGGGGGCTTAATATTTAGCGATGGATTTTTTTGGATGAATGTCTTACCATTGTGTGAATGGCTGGAGACTACAGTAGGTTATTCAAAATATGTTAAATTATTAGTTAATAACCATGGCAAGCGGGATAGTGACTCATTAGTTTCAAACAAGTATACTACCAGGTCGATGACAGCAGGTAAATATGATGTACCCAGAGTTAGTAATTACTATGGCGACAGAACTTTAAAAAAACGCGTTCCCTATTTATTGAACAGTTTGCCTGCTGACATCAGACAAGAAGATAATAAAGTAAAATTCGCACGTAAACTTAAAAAATATTTATTAGAATCTATGTAAGTGTAGGTATTAAGTATGATTAGGTTATAGATGTACCTGACAATATGTTTATGGAAAGAGAGACTCAACGATCTCACAGTTAAACTGCGTAAACAGTTCTGTGGGGCAATGTAACTAGTTTTAAGAAATTTAAGTGAATAAATCATTCATTCATTCAAAGGATGAGAAGATCGAGCTTAATGACGTGCATTTGGAAAGGCATTCAATACAGACAAATTCATTCAGTACATACTGCTATAGACCAATGATTTGATTACTATGTTGATGAGTCCAAGAGAGAGAAGATTTTAATTTATAGAGATGAATACATCATACCTTATACGGAAAGCGGTAATAAACATACTTAAAACTTCGCCGTATATGGCTTGAGGACAGTTAAAATATGTATTTAGTTAATTAGAACAAGAATTTTAAAAATGCAAGCTTATTTGAGTGGTTTCCTAAATTTTAAAATAGAAATAGTTAATATTATGTGCTGCTTACTGAGCATTAAGTATACTATACTGAGTTCAATCTCCAGGTGGGGCAAAGTGTTATTGGGTTTCCCATTAAGTTTTTTCGTGGATTTGTGTCCAGTTGATGCCAATTGGCTCAATCCCTATTACCTACTGGGACTCAAACAAAATTAGCTAATTATATTTATCACGCCTGTTTTAGGCCTGAATCGCTGGGGTTCTGCAATTCAGGCCTAAAACAGGCGTGATTTTATATAAAACTATTTCAATTAATACCGCTGAATATTCCGCCAAATATTCGGCCAGGCAATTATCCCACCACTAGGTCTAAAGTTTCACACAGATTTTAGGTCGTCACAGCAAGGTATGTAAATGATACAATGTTCCTTTTGGCTCGGCTTGTTAGTTTTAGTCTAAAGCACTTTAGCTAGATATAATATCCGTTCAACTTAGCTCTTAGATATTTGAATACTGTTACAACTTTCGCTCCGCCTGCATACAATGTGAAGTAATCAACAGATTATGACCGATTAAGGACTCTTTATTATTTTTATTTTAATAACTGTGAATGAATATCTTGCATTGACCGCATATTTTTTTATTAAAGATGATTTTCTTTTTTATTCTGTTTTAATTAGGGACTTTTATAACCGCAATGCGTATGACAGTCCCATCATACCCTTAACATATACATAACTACTTAACATATATTATATACTACTACTACTACTACTTAACATATATTATATACCGGATGACTTTTTTACCGTCTCGAAAAAAATTGGGTATACTAGGTGAACGGAGTAGAAGCCTATGGCATAGCAACTTTTTTTTTTTTTTCAGAAATAAAACTAAAATAAAAGATAAAAATATTGAAATTTGGGTGCGTATGATTTAAATTTAAATATTATTTATCGTATTTATTTATTGAATTATGTTTTTTGTTAAATTTCTGTGTTTATTGTTATAGTATGATAAGTTTACTTCAAATGTGTGGTATTTATCCATAGATCAATTTCTTTCTAGGTTAAAGAAAAAATAATAAAAACTATGCCATAGGCTTCTACTCCGTTCACCTAGTATACCCAAATTTTTACGAGACGGTAAAAAATGTCATCCGATACATTTGGGCCATGAACCCGAACAGACTCTTCGCATCATCACGATTTGGTTGAGAAAGAATTTTACGAAATGTACCTAAGTCAAATCGGTTCAACTTCAAGGCCCCAAACACATCATTTATATATCAGACTCATATCGAACACAGTCCATCAATAAGTGATGTAGGTCTTCCACAACTCCACACTCCGAAGATGATTCTTGAACAAATGAAACTCTATTTTCTTTTAAATTTAACAAAAATTTCTTCAACTCTCAACACCAATTCATTAATGACAAAAATCTGTGGATGTATGAATCCATTTCTCTCAAACCCTATCGAAATCAACAGTTATTCGATTGCTACATGCTACAAGACATTCATTTCATCTGTTTAGAATACTGATGAGGAAAATTGACGTCACATAAGTTCCTCATAAGTTCATATTAAATTCTGAACATAATGCCAGGTACGGAGGACCACTACCGGTCATATACAAGATATTGTTATTACAAAATAATATAGCAGAATTTTTAACTTAATAATATTATGATTGTGATTCATACTTTACCCAACTTGGTATATAGTACCCAGATACTTAGATGATATAAATATACCTCAATAAAATTATTGATTTAGAGGATAAACATTTTCACGCTGTTTTCTAACCTAACATTTGAGCAACCATTTGAAAACCAGCGCTGGGGAGAGCCCCAGCGATCGTTGCATTATGCTGCGACCCTATGCAAGACAGAGGTCTTGCATAGGGTCGCAGCATAATGCTGAGTGATAGCAGTTTTGCGTGGATGTGAAGCATTTTTCCCCCATAGTTGTCTTATTTATTTTTTATGTTTATTTTCTTTATTGCGTCATGTTTACCGCAAATAAACGTATTTTCTTTCTTTCTTTTAACCAACCTTGACAAACTGAAATCTTAATGTTTTAATAACGTCTCTCTAATGAAAAACTACTGATTAGTCCCTTTTTCCTACCGAATTAGAACTTATTTCCTAGAATATGAGTAAAATCCAATATTTTTTTAATCCTTTAACCAACACCAAATTCTGCGTAAATTGGTATAAGGTAGTGTTAATTACATTAATCATTTACGGACCGTAACGCATCGATCAGTGTTGATACACTTAGCCGTTATACACCATTTTTTTGCCAATTAATTGGATTATCATGCAGAAAAAATACAGCAAACAATGTTGCTACATATGGTTTGCAATATGCTGGTAGCCTTCGAGTTTAAGGTGGCCGTCATCAGAAATATAGATAGGCAGAATATGCTTTATTGTGAACTAGCTTTTGACTGCGGCTAGCCTTCTCCATATCCCAGGCTATATCCTCTGCCAAATTTCATTACGATCGATTCAGCGGCTCCAACCAAGATAATTAGATAAAAGTTTTAATGATCTTTATTGAAGTAAACAAAATGCTTGATTGAAACAACTTACTTTGTTACAGTTAATTTTTTTTTTACTTGTCTCTTTTTTAACTCTTCTACGATGATATCATGTTAAAGTTAATCGAGAAACTTGTTTGAGCGTTCAATCATTTGAACTAGTTATATTATATTGTATTGTATTGTATATTGTATTTGAACTAGTATTGCTGCAATCATGTCGTGATGATCAATTTAACAAAGATTTTGATTAGGTAATCTAAACAAGATATCGTTAATCAAGCTAAAAAGTCACTTGATTGGAGTGCATTTTTTTCAGTGTAGCGGCACTAGTGGCAGCTGGTTGTATGAATATTGGAGTGGTCAAAGTCAGATCCTGGAAATACCGAAGAAAGAATTACTCAGATACCAGAAGAAGTGGCAAATAGATGGATTTTGCAAGAACCGATGAAAGAAGGAGCAGTCTGACTGACACTGTTTCAAATATTACAAAATGGTACAGACTTGGAAGGCAGCCAAACTACACAGCCTAAATAGAACCTATCTATCTGTCTGATAACTGTCTACCTTGCTCTCGCTCAATCAGTCCTTGGGAACTGCGTGACCACGTGGGGTGGTGCCCAAAAAACAACCATGCTACGACTAGAGAGGGCGCAGAGGGCAGTACTAAAGGTCCTTTCTAAAAAACCTATCCGCTATCCGACGTGTGACCTTTACTCAATATGCAAAGTTCTCACGGTTAGGCAGCTTTTCGTGCTACAGACTGTACTCAAAAAGCACATGCTCATACCCTTCGACCAAACCTATAGTACTGCGATACGACTCTCCGACAGAGTCTGTAAAATTGTGCCCTGTAGAGCAGCTGTGGCGAGAAGACACTTCAGGTTCTTGAGCTCCAAGGTCTATAATAAAGTCAATAAGAGCATCGACATTTACCGCTTACCTCGTTATATCTTAAGAGTAAAGTTGACCGACTGGTTGAAATCTCTATCATATAATGCAACTAAAAAAATTGTGGAAACTTAAAACTTAACTACTTCAAACACTCACACACATCCTCACTCACACACACCCTCACTCACACACACCGACACTTACACACACCCACACTCACACACCCACTCCACTATGTACCACACCTACCAAGATACAAAGCTTGCATGGCTTTTGTTTCTTTATTTCTTCTTGCATTTTTAATTTTTACCTTATTCCATAGCTAGCTAAATTGTACCCATATCACAGTTAAGTCTGGAACAATGTGTTTCTTATGTTTAGACGGGCGTTGATAGCTGCGACACAGTTTTTAACTTTAGTAGCTATCACCGTTTCTATTGTAATTATGTCAATTTGTTGTTGTTTCAAAATAAAAACTTTTACTTTTTACTTTTATCTCAGAACATACAAATATCTTTACTAACCCTAAAATGCCACAGTTTACACCACAATTACCAAAATTACATCCAACTATTTTAACCCTTTCGAAACTGCAGTGAGTAACCAAAGTTTTGCAAGAAAGTGGCCACCATGACTCACGAAGGAGCCCGAACCTTACCGAATCCGAAATGATAAAATATCAACAACATTATTACTCAGATATGCGCAAAATTCTACTGGTTTTGCCGGTTTTTACGTTATTTATACGGTAGTATTTTTGTAGATGTCGCGCCTAAATGGAAGGCCAATGTCCCTGTGATGTATGCGGATGATAATTTTAATATATGGATAAGTAATTTGTTTGGTCGTTTTTTGTTGTTACACAAAGTAATTAGTGATCGTATGATTTGCATACTAGTGAACCTTTATCATGTTCATCTTTATACGCTCAAATACAAGGTGCCCGATTTTTCATTCGGTTATTTTGTTTTGGTATCAACTGCTCTACAATGTTTGATAGTTTTTGACTGCCTTGTTGGTCAAGGTGGTTGCAAGCGCTATTGCCGAGCATGATGTCCTGGGTTCGATTCCCAAGTCGGGCAAAGTGTTATTTGTTCTTTTCATAAGGAATTCCTCAGTAGCAGTCCGGAGTCTGGATTTGTTCCCGGTTTTGGCAATAGGCTTGCCCCCTTGCCTGGCTTGCCTGGCTTAGATGGGACTTAAACATAACTGGCGAATAGGTATACTTCTGCCTAACCCTTTGAGGATTATAGGCGTGATGGATGATTATTTTTGCTGTGCCTATAGCAAATAAAGCGTTTGCAATAATATAAGACTAACAGTGTAATTTTATTGCTAGAAAGATGTGCGAAATATACATTTGTTTTCGTAAAACGACAAGTTGTTGTGGGGTTTGGCCTTTTTAAACCAAAAACGGCTTATTCCACAAATCCCCCCTGAAAAATCCCCTTTAGGAGGAAAAGTGGACTATATAAAAACCAGTCTAGAATTCATCCCTGCTTATTTCACTAATCCCCCAGAGAATCCCCCTCAGTGGGGAAAACTGAACCCTAATGTAAAAAAATCACTTTCAGGGGGGTCTAGGAATAAGTTTTTTTTTTCAATTCTAGTTTTCCCCCCTAAGCGGGATTATCAGAATTCTAGACTGTTTTTTATAGATTCCACTTTTCCTCCTAAGGGGGATTTTCAGGGGGGGATTTGTGGAATAAGCCCCAAAAACGAGGCGCAATCTTGTCACATTTGAAATAAACTTTGTATGGATTTAGGGCATGTGTTATTTTTTCATTGTTCGCTGCACTACGCTCCACTATTAAAGATGGATTCAATAACATTATATAATATTCAAATGATTAATTCTCAACACTTGATCACTATCGCCTAAAAACAGACAGGTGCGACCCGACAGCGCGACCCGACAACGCTATCCGACAGCGCGACCCGTCAGCGCGACCCGACAGCGCGACCCGACAGCGCGACCCGACAGCGCGACCCGACAGCGCGACATCACACTAGTAGGACAATTTATACGACAAATTAATCGAAATTGTTCCGCCAGAATGCCGTCATCGTCGCATCGCACCGTCGCGTCGTGCCTGTCTGCGGGAGCCTTAAAGCAAAACCCAAATATTTGTTACCATCAATAATCATACACACCAGTGGGCGAAATATCTGATACATCGTGTTATTGACCGAAAGGTTCCTAATCCTAATGCCACTGACCGCATAACTAGAAAAACAATACTATTACATTCATAGATATAGTACCTATGTACATTCATACAGTAGCCATTAGTACTAGGAAACCTCAAATTATTGCACGTATGTAGCCCTAGAGGCCAATTTAGTATGTCACTTTTATAATTCAGTACACATCCTAACGATTGGAATATAATTAAGTCTAGTATCCCTTGACCTGCCTTGAAAATGGTGTTTTTGGCAGGTTTTGGTATGTTGGTAAGTGTTGCATCATGCTTGAGGGAAATAAAGGTTGATTTTTTGAAGTTAAGGATGTTATCGGGTGTATTTAGATATGATAGCTGGAATCCTGTTCAATTAATTATGGTCGTTTATCATTAATAATTATAAATGTTGTATTAAGTTTACAGATTACCAATGTGTACGAAATGATGGTAATTTGGATATACCTAGTAACTATCATATTAACAAAGAGAAGTCATTACAGCCAACAGATTTAGGGACTGATAAAGAGTTAGCTCACGTCTGAAAAACAGGGGAAAAGTAATGTCCTGAATTCGTCACAATAGCTCATTTACTTTAGTGAAACCTGTGACTACGGATATTTAATAATGACTATAAAACTGGCTGGCAAGTGGCTAAAACATAGTCATAAACAAATTACTGAAGTAGATAGATAGATAGTTAGAATACTCTTTATTATGTACATCATAAAAATTACAGATAATAATGTAGAAATGTTATAGGGTGATACAATGGGCGGTCTTATCATTAAAAGCGGTATTTTAAAGACAACCTTTGGATGGATTATGGGGGAAGGAGAGATAATACTGCAGGTAGTCGGTGGTGTACCATTTACATTTAAACAATAAATAGATACATACATAAAACATGTTATACTTATCTATATACAATAATAATCATGAAACAAGTGCAAAAAACAGTTTTTTTTTTTGTTTTAGGAGAGAGATAGTGTTTTAAAAGTGGACAAAGATTGAGCACACCTTATTGACACGGGCAAAGCATTCCATAACCGTACTGCTTGAACTTTAAAAGATTTATCATAGAAATTGGTGGAATGCATCGGCATCTCTAAGTCTCAAGTTTTCCGATGACCTCAGGTATCTATTATGTGAGGCATAAAGGAACTTGAAACGTTCTTTAAGATAAGAGGGGGTTGTAGGATTGAACAGAATACTGTAGAGCTGAAACAAGATATGAGAATTCCGGCAAAGACGTATAAGAAGCCACTGGAGCTTTGTACGAAATTCAGAAATGTGATCATATTTGCGAAAGCCAAATATAAATGTTATGCAAAAGTTTTGAAGTCTCTCATGTTTATCAGGTTACGCCTCAGTGATATCGAGATAACTGACATCAACGTAGTCAAGGATGGGAAGTAAAATAGATTGTGCAAGCGAAGCGCAGTTTTAGTGGCAGTTGGAAGAAAGTTCCGCAATCGTCTCAGGGATTTGACACATTTTTCGTCGTGCAAAAGGGGAACCCAAGAAAGATGTTTGTCGATCCAAACCCCAAGCTTCTTGACTTCCTGGAATAACAGTTTCATTTTTAACCTGGGAAAGTTGCGACCAGTTTATCTTGGAGATCATCCTTGAGCTACCAACAACAATGACCTGAGTCTTAGACGGGTTAACCTGCAACCCATGTGCCTCACTTCACTCGCAAATTGAAACCATATACTTGTTGATTATAATATCAATTGCATCAGCCAGATTTTAATATGCAGCTTGTTTGTAAATTTACAAATCATCTGCATATAGGTGGCAGGAGGAAAGAAGTTTTTTGGAAATAAAATTTATAAAAATTGCAACAAAACAAAATCCTTCTGCATATGTGGCTTTCCTGGTAACTCAACGGCATAATTATGTAAGTGTTTATTATCTGCTCCCAAATAATGATGTTAAATTTTTTATTTATTAATTTATGTACACACAGAATACTTGACAGGACAATATATTAACATAGTCTTCTATATATATATTCTGCTCTTGCACAAAGGTACTGCTTATTACACACACATACACATACAGGTACATTCTTCCTTGACATAATCAAAAAATCATCTCATTATTTGATACCTATATACCCACAATTCTAATTTCAACTCTTTATTAGTTGGTTTTGTTGACATGACATTTATTCAGATTTGTAACTGTAGTTGTGGCACCCATGTCATTTGGTTTAAATAGTTTTTTTTTTAACTTTTTGTGTATTATATCCTATTTTGTGAATGTGAGAACGTTGAAGGCTTAGAACACTGTAGATTTTCTGACCATTTTCAATTTTTTTAAGTACCTGGTAATTGTTGAAAGGCCTACGTTAGTAGTTAGCTAGTTTCTTGCCGGCTCTTCTCCATAGGAAACGACTAATTGGAACCGTGCACCAAGCTTCTGACGTTTCATAAGTGCCCATGTAGGTTTATGTGAAATAAAATATTTTGATTTTGATTGCGAAGAGTGAAGGAGAAGGAGATACCAAGCTAGAAGAGACCAAAGAAAAGATGGATGGACTGTGTGAAAAATGATATAGCTAGAAAAGGGGTTACTAATAATGTAGTCTCAAATGGCGACTAATAAAGAATAATGGGAAAAATACTTATTTATTTATGTACACACAAAATACTTGACAGGACAATATATTAATATAGAAGAGCACAAAGGTACTGCTTATTTCAAAATAAATTTCTTCCAGCAGACCTGCGAGAGGAAAGTTGGATAAGAAATGTAGACACAGTGTGTAGAAAAGTTAAACAAGAAAATTTTTAATTAAAACAGTTAAAACAAAACTATAACTATATAAAATAAACATACATACAAATACATACACATATAAATATTACCTATAATATACATACATATATATTATATGTAGAATATTACTGTATAGAAGAGAGATAATGCTCTTTGACTTGCTTTTTAAAGAGAAATAAAGTTTTACAATCTCGAATGTTAGGTGGAAGTTCCACAAACGTACGTAGGAATACGTTTCAGTTTTATGGGATGGGAAATTAAGATGATGCCAGAGGTGGGATCTACAGAGAGCATCAGAAGGACGGGCAGAGGAAAAACGATCGCGCAGGTAGCTGGGATATGCAGGGTTATAAAGGATGTTATAAAGAAGACATAATATCCGAGTGTTCCTGCGGAGACGGATTGGAAGCCACTTGAGCTCTTTGCGAAAGTGAGAAACATGGTCATATTTCCTCAGACCATACACAAAACGAATGGAATATATGTTGCGCCGACCCCAAATACATTGACGTATGGCAGGAGAATAATGATAAATGATGACTTTAGTAGATACCTACTTAGCTGCCATATTATTCAAACTACGGACCATCATAAGATTACCCCAATCATCTTATAAACTCACAAACTAAACAACCACACAAATTTTCGCTTTCGACATCTCCATGAAATTACTAGTAGGTAATGTGTGCATATGGTAAATAAATCGCTGTCATCTGAACGATTTCGTAGCGTTACGTACGGATTGCAAGTCAGTCGCGTGAGCCGTCCAGTTGCAGTAGGCCGAAATATATAGAAACTATTGGTACACACGCGATCATTTGTGTAAGCAATATTATGGGATTTGGTGAGGTCTTGGTTACATATAAACTAGTTATTTTATTTATAAAATAGAACCCAGATAACGAAGCAAATTAATTAATAAAGCACAAAATGTGACTCAAAGGACCAACACTTGTACCATCAACGTAAACACACAGGTACAGCTTCATCAAACAGAATGATGATTTAAAGTGTACCCATTTCTTTTTAGGATGGTAGCATTCGCTCCACGAATTTGTTTTGCTTAAATTTGTTGTGCGAGGTTTTGTTACGCAGCGAACATTAATTCGCGAAACGAACATTCATTCGCGAAACAATCATTCGTTCGCGAATATAGTGATTAAACTTTTGATCTTCTTATTTGGAATCTTGTTGAATCACCAAATGAATGATTGTCACGTAACAAAAGCTCGCACAAAGAATATTTGCAAAACAAATTCGTGAAGCGAATGCTCGTATCGTCGACTTCGCCACTACTGAATCTTTTATCGAAAAGCGTTGGTAGCAAATCTTGAATTAGTAACAAAACAAAAGGTTTTTAAAAACTGAATGCCTGATCATTTTAATTGTAATCTTTTAATTAGGCACCATTTACCTTTACATGTTTTAATTGTAAAACTGCTTTGTTAGCTAAATTGATTTCCACCGAGAACACTTATTGGATGATTTGATTACTATTTATAGTTGGAAACTTTAATCGTCGCGTGTTTTTAGTATTTAGATTTTACCACTTAGTTACGGTACAACCTAACATAGCAAAAGTTCCTCTAGCCTTATTAATACGTCTAACATATGTATAAAAAAAAACCTATATTCTTCAAGACATCGAAAGACGTTTTAGATAAAGAAATTTCGAAAGTTTTTTTTTCCCATTTCGAAATTTCAAATAACTACTTGCGTGAAATATAGCCCATTACTATGAATTTCTAATAGAAAACGGAAATAAAAATTCTAGGCTATCATGTCGTGTCTTAGATTCTCGAAATCGAGATGGACAGAATTTCAGTTAATGACGCAAATGCGCTCAGTCTAAATAAAACCAATTAAAGTAATGCTACTGTTAAAATAGCCATCAAAATTAATTTGCTAAATAATATAAATTCAAAAGCTAGGTTTGCACAAAATGATGAACGTAGATCGAATACGGACAAAGGTACGGAAAGGTAAAAATCCAAATCTCGTGGAATTTAGATACTGCAGCCTATTTTAGTTATATCCGGATTTTTTTTTTCATTAGAGTTGTCGCTCTTTTAATTGATTAAATATCCGGATATTAAAACTACACTAAAATTGGTTTAACTTTATTTCAATGATACGTTTTATCCCCCAGCAGAACGGGTCAGATTCTGGTCAGTCAAAGTAGCATCATGAGTCTGGTATAGCCCCAGCATAAAACACTGTGCAGTGGGGACGAAAACCCTCAGAAATAAATAATGAAAGAATGAAAATACGGAAAGAAAACAAAGCATAGTTTTCTAAGTTTCTTGGTGTATATGAGCAATATGGAAGAAATCAGTAGGACGTTGACACGTGTTCATTTATAACGTTAACTAGATCACTAGAAGATGAAATGAAATAGAAAAAGAAATAAAAATGAATGATAATAGAATGAATGAATGATGAATGTGATGATGAAATTGAAGCACAAATTTAGAGAAATTAGGCGAATGCTAAAACAGAAAGTGCTTAGAAAGAAGAAAAACTTACATATATAACCAAAATATCAAAGTTTTATTCTAGAAATATTTACACTATATTATGCGAAATCGTTCAACAAAACAAAACAAAAATCATGTTTATATTTTTAGAACTAAATAAACACAATTATAACATGGACGATTCTTGTGAATTTGTGAATTTCTCAATCAAATACTCGAAAGTTTCGGCTTTCAAAACAACGGTTAACGGTATATATCAAGTCATAATAGCTATTATTGAGACTTTTACACTGATCGGGTGCATTGGAATATTTATATGTTTTGCCAAATTTATGATTCAAATCAATAAATACGTGGCGTGGATTTCCGGGTTCATGAAATCATGAATCAGAAAAATACATACAACAAAAATTGAAATTAAAAATTAAAAATTGGCAGTCATAAGGACTGCCGACAGAAGTGAAAACACAAAACTTTGGAATAACTGTTCTTTTATACATATAACTCATGGAAAGCATTCGGTGAAGATGACGCGAGCTCCATTATTTTTGTTCACCCAAAAGTACACATATATATACAGTATTACATATAGCTCATGGAAAGCGTTCGGTGACGATCGCGAAACCATAAGTTTTTCCCCTATCAAAAAGTGCTCAACGCGCCTAAAGAAGTTTTCACTTCAACAAGAGAACCAGAAGAAAAGACCGCGGTGCGTTGGAAGGCCTCCCACAAGGTGGACCGATGACCTTGTGACGGCCGCAGGAATTCTCTGGAAGTGAGAAGCACAGAACTGGTCGAAGGGGCTGTGTTTGGGGGAGGCCTATGTCCAGCAGTGAACCTTTTTAGGCTGAAATGATGAGAAGAAAAGACAAGTCTATCATCAACATTCTCTTGCCCTTATCCCAGTTTATTTGGGGTCGGCACGACATGTCTTTCTCTTCCATACTTCTCTATTAGTCTTCTCGGTAGTCTCCCCCGTTCTAGCCACATCAACATTCATACAGTCCATCCATAGTTTCTTTGGTCTTCCCTTACTCTTATAGTCGTCCATTCTCAAAACTTTCCTCAAGACATTTTTCTCGTTCCTTCTCATCACATGCCCATACCATCATAACCCAATTTCCATGACAAAAGGTTTATTAGATAGAGCACTGTATAAGAAGACAGTGTAAAAAAAGCTGGTGAAGGCGCTGAAGGACCACAAAACTTCATAATCAGCTATTATTTCTAAGATGCTTTTCTATGTTCTCGAAAAAGTCGGAAAACATAGACAAAAGAATTAAATATGAACAATAGGACCAAAAGCATGACTCATCTGAGAAGAAAGTAGAAAAAAAAATGAAAGGGTGATGTTCTCGAAAAAGTCGGAAAACATAGACAAAAGGTTTAAAAATGAACAATAGGACCTAAAGCCTGACTCATCTTAGAAGACAGTAGAAAAAAACAAATGTAAGGCGGGGGCAGGAAGCTCTTTGTTTTACAGACGTATAATTTCAAGAATGTGTTGACATCAATAGTGGTATAATTTCTCCTCCTGCAAAGTCGCTGACAGCCATTTAATCACAGAATGCATGACAGCAACACTTCTTGTTCATCAAGCATGAAATACCGAAGCGACATGGAAACATCAAACGTTCGTCACAATAACTGTCTCACAATTAACTACTTATTTCGTTCCGTGAGGAACTAATTAATAGAGGTACGTAACATGTAACAAAGTAATTAAACTCTAATGAACCTGCAATACTAAGCATTGGCCCCAACCCTATGCTCATAGAATGATGCCTGCAAAAGGAGGTTCTAGAATCACCAGACTTGGTAATAGAATGAAGATGTAGAGGGTAGTCAGTAGTCCAATGACTATCCTGCGACCCCTATATCAATATATACAAAGGAAAAGGTATGTAAGATTAAGGCGCTTCCCTTAGCGAACAACCTTGAGCGTTCGGTCCATCTCTGTCCCACCGCGGCAGGGCCGCTCTGTCCCACATCCCACTCCCTGCGCACGCCGAATTCACACAATTTTTGGAACTTAATATATAAAACAAAGTCGGGTTATTTACACCATTTATAACTCAAGAACGACTGGACCGATTTCTATGATCTTGAATTTTTGGATTTTTCTAGCAGAATATCTAATAAAACAAGAGAAAAATTCACATTTTTTTGATAATTCACTTTCTCAAACATTTTGTACAGAACGACTTTTTTGATATAATAATAATAATAAAAAAACGTTTATTTCGACCAACAAAGGATCATAGGACACAAAGATTACAAAATTAAAAACATAAATAAAAAACATACAATTAAAAAGACCACATAAACATATCACATACTTCGATTACTCCGTATGTGAACCATACGTAGCGATATCTCGAGAACGGATTGGAAAACGGGGAACAAGAAATTTTTCGCGGACGAATTCGCGGGCAGAAGCCAGGTATTTTAATAAAAAAAGAATAGTGATCGTTTGAAATAAAATAAAATGTGAATTATTCTGCTTTTTAAATTATCCATCCATTAGTGTAATCCTCAAATTAATAGAACGTCACCTTTAGCAAAAGATGCATGCAAACAAAAAATTTAGGCTTTTTTTTACAAAGGATTTCAAATGTAATATAACACATAAAAACAAATAAGAACGTGCAATGTGATGATAGGATATTGAACATCAATAATGTGCTTTCAGATGTAGTTTATTTCACTTAACTTATGAGTTTTCAGACCCTCTGAAAACGCGCTACTACAAGCTTTTGCTCAGGGTAGCGCCTTAAGGGAGGAAGACGTACGGTAAACGGTTGAAACGGAGACGTAAGTTAAAGGTAAGAAGGAAGAGAGACTAACGAATTCTGATTGCGAAACTCAAAAATATGTCTCTTGATCAGTGAAAATCGTCTGCAAAGCGTATGCCGTCTGTCCGTCTGTCTGACATAGAGCTGTATCTTTTTAACCATAAAGTTACCAAGCGTACGCTGAATACGATTTACATTTTTTTTTTTTTTCACCTTGCGTATCATCATTTGCCTACCCTTTTACCAACTATGTTGGGGTTGGCTTCCAGTCTAACTGGTATTTTCTTTTTTACTTTCGCCTTTATCAAACAAAAAGAAAATAAATTAAAACCCAAAGGGCATCCCCATACAAGAAACCTCCGAGGAAAACCATTTTTGTAACATAAGTGGTTCCTGCTCAATCATACTCTATTTCGATGAATTCAACTGCACACAGCAAGAAAACGGCACCTATCCAGAATCACTGTCCAAAAATCTCAATAGCTTTATAAAATAAAATAAAGCTGTATCGACCTCATAACTGCGTTACCACCCTATGGTTGAACGTCACTTGCACGTCATAAAACGACAACGTCTTTTATGTCTATGTAACAGATAATTTGAACCTTACTGAAGTTTCAATTTAATAGCGCTACATAGATCTTTTGGAGCCTGAATGAAATTGACAGGCTAAACAATAATTGAGTAATATTGACACAGAAATTGTATTGAAAAAACAAGATGGCGGCGTCAGTTCCAATTATGGTTACGCGCAAAAAGGTCCTTCGAATCCAAATTCAAATTATAATCTTCATTACATATCTCAAGTGTGTTTGTACACACTTGAGATATGCAATGAAGATTTTAATTTAAGATCTTAATAATAGTTACAATGTTCACATGGAAAGCTATACCTACTAGGATTGTTGTCAAAAGTGGTAAAAAAATTACAAGGTCGACTATACATAAATAAAAACGTGGATTTTATACCGGTGCAGACGGTACATCGTCACGGTAACTCATCGACGGTCACTTTCGATGTTGATCTTGCGCAAACGCATCTGTTCGAGCATTCCGTACGTTTTCGTTTCGTTCAATTTTCTAATTCGTCATGTGCAACTGTTGTTTATTTAAATGTCAGTTGTTAATTGTTTAGTGTCAAGTTTACGAAGATTTTTTGTTGTTTTTGGTTATAAAAGAACTGTTTTCGGAAGTTGCATTACAGAATGGTTTTAAAACAGGAATATAGTGTTATTGATTTGTACATTTTATTAATTGTTACTTTCTGTAGTTCTTGCTTATTGTTACGCTCTGTCGATTAAATGTTTTTATTTAATACTCAATTCTTTATTACAGTCCACCATTTATTTTTATTTTTTTATACTATGGGTTTGCTCTTGATTTTGGTCTAGGTCTGAGTGACAGAGACAAAGTCTACGATGGAGTGAACTTACCCAGAAGAAGCCTGCAGTTCACTCTCACTTTGAATAGATTAGGGTTGTATGCGTTTGGAAACACAGACGCAGGCAGAGAGTTCCACTCCTTTGCTGTGCGCATTATAAAAGACGTTTGAAAACGCTTAGTGCGAGTTGGTGGAATATCAACTAGGTAGGGGTGGTAACTTGCAGTGCGTCTAGATGTCCGATGGTAGAAGAGGGCCGGTGGAATGAGGTCGTGAAGTTCATGGGCACACTCGCCGAAGTACAATCTGTGTTTATTTAATACTCAATTCTTTATTACATTCCACCATGTCTATGCTTAGATGGTAAACATTAAATTAAAAAACAATCGTGGAACCTGTCGGGCACAGTAAAAACGTAGTAAGGAGAGAAGAGAAATTAACGTTTATCTTATAATTTAACTTCATCATCATTATAAGCCTATAGCAGTCCACTGCTGGACATAGGCCTCTCCAATTAAACACCATTCAACTCGATACTCGGCAACTCTCATCCAGCAGCTACCAGCCCCGCGAAGATCGTCGCTCCACCTAGCCTGAGGACGTCCTACCTTATGTTTGCTGATTCGCGGTCTCCACTCCAACGGTTATCGGTTCTACGGCTAATATGGCCGGCCCAGTGCCACTTCTACTTGCTTATTCTGAGAGCTATGTCGACAACTTTGGTTCACGTTTCGGCTCCGTAAGTCATAACAGGCAAGACGCACTGATTGATGACCTTGATCTTTAAGTTCTGTGGAATAGGCGACGAGAAGACTCGACAAAGCTTCCCAAACGCAGCCCAGCCCAGCTAAATTCTTCTGTTAGCCTCCCCCCTCTCAAAGTTGATCTTACCAAACTGCAGAGTTTGAGCAAGATTTAATCTAACTTATTCTAAAACTAGCTTCTGCCCGCGACTTCGTCCGCGTTAAGTTTCTTGTTCCCCGGACCCACCCCGGCGCAACACATTGCCTGCCCGTGCTTTTACATCATTTTCGCATAAACTTTCATTAAAAAAAAATTGTGTCCTAGTTAATAGGAATGTTATTCTTCCTCAAGAATTGGGCTGTAAAATGCAAAAAGATTTTTTTTAAATCCAACTCGCGGTTCCAAAGATTAGCGCGTTCAAAATACAAAAAACCGGACAAGTGAGAGTCGGACTCGCGCACGAAGGGTTCCGTACCATCCATACAAATCCTTACTAATATTACAAATGTGAAAGTAATTCTGTCTGTCTGTCTATCTGTCTGTCTGTCTGTCGTTGTTGTCGTGTATGTTACGTTTTCACGCCTAAACCGCTGAACCGATCGTCATGAAATTTGGCAGAGATATAGCCTGGGATATGGAGAAGGACATAGGCTACTTTTATACGCGATAACCGACATCCACGCGGGCGGAGCCGCGGGCAAAAGCTATCCATACTAATATTATAAATGTGAAAGTAGCTCTGTCTGTCTGTCTGTCTGTATGTTACGTTTTCACGCCTAAACCGCTGAACCGATCGACATGAAATTTGGCAGGAATATAGCCTGGGATATAGAGAAGGACATAGGCTACTTTTTTATGCGATTACCGACATCCACGCAGGCGGAGCAAAAAAAACGGCAAAAAAATCATGTCCGTTGTATGGGAGCCCCCCTTAAATATTTATTTTCTTTTTTTTAGTATTTGTTGTTATAGCAGCAACAGAAATACATCATCTGTGAAAATTTCAACTGTCTAACTATCACGGTTCATGAGATACAGCCTGGTGACAGACGGACAGACAGACAGACAGAAAGACAGATGGACAGCGGAGTTTTAGTAATAGGGTCCCATTTTACCCTTTGGGTACGGAACCCTAAAAACTAACTCTTCAGCCTTAGAATAGACTACCTCGCAGAGTTGATCATTATTTTGCTGCGGAGTTATTATAAAACAGTTATATCTCCTAAGATATTCATTGAAATTAAATGATGTAAGGGCAACTTTGTTCAGAATTAAATACTTGTGATGAATAACGTATTTATTTGGATAAGGATTAATACCATGTTTATGAAAACTCCTTCGCAAATAATTCATTAATTTCGAACAAATTTGATTACCATAAAAAAGGTTATAGTGAGTCAATCTTAAAAGATAGACATATGCTGTCGCAGATTTTTTTTAGAACATTTAAAGAGGAAAAATTCCATCATACATGATATTTGCGTAACTTAAACCGTTTACGCAGCGCACGCAACGGAAGCTCTCAAAAAGGAATATTTTTTCCCGTTTTTGCAACATTTTTCATTTATGCTCCGCTCCTATTGGTCGTAGCGTGATGTTATATAGCCTATAATATTCCTCAATAAATGGACTATCCAACATAAATAAAAAAATTCAATTCCAACCAGCAGCTCCTGAGATTAGCGCGTTCAAACAAACAAACAAACAAACTCTTCAGCTTTATATATTAGTATGTATGTATATATATATATTAGTATATAGATAATATAGATAATAACAAAAATAAAACCCTATTGTATGTCCCTACTTATGCCCTATTACATATTATGGGACTCAAACATAACTGATGATATTTTTATTGGTAGTTCACCCCTGCCTAACCTATTAGGAAATACAGGCTTGATGTTATGTTATTGTTGTAAAAGTGATTTTCATTTAAAATCATTCAAAACCTCATAATACCTAAGCTCCCTCCATAAATTCTCCTTAAAGCCAGACACGACTCACTTAACATTTCAAAACTCGGAGTGACCCGGCCTTGGTTTCCATATATTTGCCAAAGGCTGGCCATACTTGAACAGAGGCAATCTCAAAAAGTTAGGTAAACAGTTACACGAGGTTATTCGTTAGCTAGGTATTCAATGATACCTGTGAAAAGATGGTGGTACTATTGTAGGATAAGTCACTTTTGTATGACTTTTCACATCGGCTTTCTCTGAATGACGCATTTAAAAATGATTTTTTGAAGAAGTTATTACTTCCAGTCGGTCGATCGTTCAGGTTAAGCTTCGCTAGCCGCGGTTCGTTCGTAGATGGGTGACATCTTTACATACCAAAGACCCGTATGTGCCTCGGAAAGCACGATAAGCCGTTTGGTCCCGGCTGTCATTCATGATCTTTGACAGTCGTTACGGGTCGTCAGAAGCCCGAAAGTTTAACAACCAGTCTTACCAAGGGGTATCGTATTACCCAGTTACTTAGTTGGGAATTTTTGCTTCACCACTAAAAATTATTTAAAATGATAAAGATTTTAACAGTTGAAATTAAAACAAAAACATTACAATAATTTCTTGCGTGAAATCTTAATTTGTTGAATTAAAATATTAGTTTGTTCTTGCATGCATTTCTGATGAATTCATGATAAATGATCATAAAATATGACGTTTTAATCGTGACTAGCTTTTCAGTAAAAACACAACTACACATACAGTAATGATTATTTATGTTGTTATTCGTAAAAATCATTGTTTTTTGTCATTGTTGTATGACTTGTATGTCAATCCAAAGGTCAACTAATAAGAAAATGACAGGTACCTTCTTTTATGAAGTGAAAAAACTTGGCGCGTTGAGCACTTTTTGGGTGAACAAAAATCATGGAACTCGCGTCATCGTCACCGAATGCTTTCCATGAGCTATATGTATACTGAGTATGTATGTTTACTTTTTGGGTGATCAAAAATCATGGAATTCGCGTCATCGTCACCGAACGCTTTCCATGAGCTATATGTATACTGTGTATGTATGTGTACTTTATGGGTGAACAAAAAGGCTTATTCCACTAATCCCCCGAGAATCCCCCTCAGTGGAAAAAACTGAACCCTAATGTAAAAAAATCAGTTTCAGGGGATCGTGGAATAAGTTTTTGTTTTTTCAATTCTAGTTTTCCCCCCTTAGCGGGATTATCAGGGGTGAATTCTAGACTGTTTTCAGATTCCACTTTTCCTCCTAAGGGGGATTTTCAGGGGGGATTTGTGGAATAAGCCAACAAAAATCATGGAACTCGTGTCATCGTCACCGAACGCTTTCCATGAGCTATATGTATACTGTGTATGTATATGTATTTTGTGGGTGAACAAAAATCATGAAACTCGCGTCATCGTCACCCAACGCTCGAAATTAATAATCTAATAGCTCGACGATACAATTCACAACTTACTTAGTTTTCACTTCTATCAGCAGTCCCCAAAGACTGCCCCGTTTTTTTTCTCACCCAAATTCGTACAAGTGTAATTTTAGTGAGAGACAACTCACTTCGTCGAATCAATTACGTCCCATAGTAACTTGTCACACTGTTTACATAGTTTCGCGGTCATTTTGTAATGGCAATACTTACACCGGCTCATACATTCATCTTTTAACTGTAAACTATTATGAGCTTCTTGACACATTAAACTAAGCATCGTAAGAGCTTTTTAGCGAATTTAAAATGATGTATTGTTTATTTTTACAGCTGAAGTATTGGTTTATTTTAGACTAGCACTACGCCCGCGACTTTGTCTACGCGGATTTTGTAATTTCCCTTACGGACTAACCTACCCACAGATATACCTAGATAACGCAAGTATCACGAACTGTATGAAAACCAAGCGTGCCATTTTTTGACTACCTACTATGATGTCACAAGCTCGCGCTCTCGCTCACGTGTACACAGGACAGAGCGCGAAAGTGGCGGCTTATGATTTTTGATCGTATGCTGGTGCGATTTTTGGCACGCGAAGTAGTTGCTCTTGCGTTATCTAGGTATATCTATATCTGTGAACCTACCCCTTATCCGGTTAAAGAGTCTCAACCTCTCATGATTAAAAAAAAATAACTACCCCTAAACTACCCCTTAAAAGGGGACACACCCCACCCTTTGAAGGGGTAGTTTTGGAAATGTTGTTTTTACGATATTTATTATTTACCCAGATTTTTGCCAAGTTTTACATTTCTAAGCCGAAGGATTTTTTTTTTTTTCCTACTAACTGTACTCCTCCTTTTCGCCCCGACAGGGGGTTGACTTTTGCAAAATCGTTTAGTGTGTTTCTCATTATTTGCGTAGCCTTTTCCCAACATGTTCGGGTTGGCTTCCAGTCTAACCGGATACAAGTGAAGACCAGTATTTTACATGGGCCGACTGCTTATCTGACCTCCACAACCCAGTTACTGGGTAATACGATACGCCTTGGTAAGACTGGTTGTCAGACTTTCGGACTTCTGAAGACCCGTAACGACTGTCAAAGATCCACTGAGTTCCTTGAGTTCTGAGTTGATTCATCGTCGATTTCTGACAGGTCCACTCAATCTGTGTGGTTCTTTCAATTAAACACCATTTCAGACACCACTACATGGTCTTCATATGATTTGACCAAGATTATGTCTGGACTTTAAAAGATACTGTGGCCTCTGAGTTTGTTTCGGCCTTTCTTCTCAGAGTAGTCAGATAAGAAACGCCGACCTCATCTAGTTTTTAAAATATGATTGACGTGTAAAAGTGTTTGTAAAAACCTACTTACAGAAATAAAATCATTTATCACAAATGACAGCTGAGACCAACGGCATAAAGTGCTTTCCGAGGCACGGAAGAGTCTTGGTATGAAAAGATGGTCACCCATCTACATACCAACCGCAGCAAGCGTAGCTTAACCTGATCGATCGACCCGTGCGACTGTTATTACTTAGCCAAAAGCCCCTTCAGCTCAAATTGTAAAATGATTTATTTATTATCAACCTCATTTATGTACTGAGAAAATAATATTAATTAAAAAAATAGTCAAATGCGACTTTCATACAGGAGAGAAAGGCTTAATGTCTATTAATTTCTACAAACATTGTAACATAACTTCGTGCGTTTACACAAGCAAAGTGATATTGTTTAACGATGGAGTCATACGCTTATTGGAGAGTTATTTACCAACCAATGGTTGATGGTAACTATTACTTATAGATAACACACCTACTTCATAACACTCTATATACTCCAGTTTAATTGAAAACAAGACCATTTCCTAACGTTACGTAATTAATTGGTTTATCTATGTGCGTAAATTATTAACTAACTATGTCGTAAAACAATATTCATACTTCTATGAGTTGTTACGTTCGAAATATTCTCTTTTGGTTTTTAATTTCGGCAATTTGGCCCTTTTGGTTTTCATTCTACGAAAGATTGAATCATCGTCTTCAGCACTCGTAACGACACAAATTTAACATAAAATATATAAATAATACCAAATACCAATGCTGGGCAAAGGCCTCTTCTCGTATAAAGAAGGCACGAGCATTGATCACCACGCTTGCTCAAGATGGGTTGGCGATTTCAGACTAATATTAACTATAAGTCCAGGTTTCCTCACGATGTCAGTAATGTCCAAGATAAACTCAGAATAGTATATATGAATTGAAAAAGTCACATTGGTACTAGCCCGGATTTAAAACCACAACCTCATGCATGAGAGGCGAGGCCTTAACCAACGGGCCTTTACGACTCCCAGTAACGGGATTTCACGACTCCCAGCAACGGGCCATCACGACTCCCAGCAACGGACCATCACGTCTGTCACCAACGGGCCATCATGACTCCTACCAACGGGCCATCACGACTCCCAACAACGGGCCATCACGACTGCCACCAACGGGCTATCACGACTCTCACCAACGGGATATCACGACTCCCACCAACTGGCCATCATGACTCTCACCAACGGGCCATCACGACTCCCACCAACGGGCCATCACGACTCTCCCCAACGGGCCATCACGACTCCCACCAACGGGCCATCATGACTCTCACCAACGGGCCATCACGACTCCCACCAACGGGCCATCAGGACTCCCACCAACGGGCTATCACAACTCTTTTAAAAATTATTAACTTCATTGTTAAATATTGTGGGTTCATGTGCCAGTCCGACACACACTTGTTTTAAATACTTAAATTCGTTTTCAGACTCTTCGAACCAGCCTTTATTATGATGACTTTGATGTGAGCTTTCAAAAAAAGCTTCTGATCTACATACGCAAGTGTAGATGATGTTTGATAACACTCAATATAAACATAGAAAGTAGACTTATTTCACACTCGCCCGTTATTAAGCCACTGACAAATATTGCATCGTCAGTTAGATAACCGACTATGAAGTGATGATCACTTACCTAATGACATGATTGATTCCCCGTTAATTAGCTACGCACAGTTTGGTAATGTGTTACTATGTAATGTATGACGTTTACGCTTCTAATGATTGGTTAAATTGGTTTAGGAAAGCGATATCATTTGGAAGGTTAGAAGTTGAGTTGATTGTGATATGATCGGCGCTCGATCCGACTGAAGTAAGCTCGCGAAGTCACGAGTGGTTGCCTCGTGCGTTTTGGTTGGTATTTAAATATAGTATTAATTATTTTAGTAATTTTATCACGACAAACTCAGCAAATTGTGCTAAACAATCGTACTACGTTTTCATATACGAAATATTTTAAGAGATATACCCATCGGTGGTAAAGAAGCCATGGAAAAGATTTGTTTTTTAATCTAAGTATAATAAAAAGTTAAAATTACTTGATATAATATTTTTTAATGAAGGCATCTCGCTCGCGCCGCCACCGTCGCTGCGTCTGGGCGGGTCATTCATAGAACAAGTAAGTAAAGGTATTTTGCAAAATGTCTTAAACAATTTTAAAATTATAATAATTACGTAAAAATAATAACTTAGATTTAAAAAAAAAAAATATTCGTTGCAATGGCTTGTTTACCACCTATAGATGTTTCTTTAAAACATTTCGTGTATGATATATAGCTACATATATGATATGAGGCGTCTACTTGCAAACCCCGCTAAAACGATTTTTCTGAACATTGAATTATTGATGAGTTTTAAATTCAATAAAATGTAATCGCACTCCTTGGTGCACGACACATTTACACAAGTCTTCATTGGTCCGCCATATTATTCGTAAGGTTACTGCAAAAGCAAGCGCTGTGATTGGTTGTTTTCGTTATAGAGGAATTTGAATTTTACCCCTGCCATTTCTAGTGGATTTTGTTACCAAGCATAAGGTTGGAGGCTCAATTTAGTACTGTTAGAGAGAGATTTGCTCGGAAATGAGTTTGTGACTTAGTACAGAATTGAGAAAACTTTCAAAAGAGAGAATAAGGTCGGTTTCAAGGTAAAACCGTTTTAGCGGGGATTGCAATTAGACGCCTCATACATAGATACACCTTAGATACGTATAAAAAACTAGCTGCTGCTCGCGGCTTCGCCCGCGTGGCCTTTTCTAAAATAAAATTAAGTTATATTCTAAGTACTCATAACCCTAGGTTACTCCATATAACAGCAGCTATCTGCCAGTTAAAATCCCGTCAATTGGTCCAACCGTTTCGGCAATAGTCGGAACAAACAGACAGATAGACAGATAAAACAAAATTAAAAACAAATGTTTTTTGTTATAAGTAGATACCGTATTACTTTTGAAGTAAGTAAAAAGCTGTTATTTTGACATTACAAACAGACACTTATATATAATTTATTTGTATGTATAGAATAGATTGCCTTGTGGTGCCGCACGTAAAGAATAGCACTACCCCATTTCCTCCCGTGGGTGTCGTAAAAGGCGACTAAGGGACTTACTAGAGAATGGGCAGCAGCGTTCTCTATGTATTTTTTTTTTAACACCATACTTCGATCGCCAACCCGCCTGCCAACCCGCCCCCCCCCCCGTTTGGGGGAGGCTTATGTCCAACAGTGGACGTCTTTCAGCTGTAACGATGATGATGATGATGATAGAATAGATTTGTAATAAATATTGTAATGCGGTTAATATTTACGAAAACTATAGTATTGTTTCTTAAGCTACCTCAGTACTGAGTGGATCTAAGTATCTTAGTTCTGGTATTTTCATGACTTGATACCAAAGGTATAACAGCGCATTAAAGATAAATAAACATACTTACTTACTTAGCTTTAATGCACTGCATATGCTCTGGGCGTTTGTTTATTATTGTAATTTTTGGATACTAAGTACTTAATGGACGCCGTTGTTTTTGACCAGACTTTCCCACAAAAATGCTAAGGATGGCCTCTTTATTGTTTCCCCTTTACCAAGTAATTACGATTCTCACAGAAAATATATCTTAGTAACAGTTTCCTTAAACGTCACAGAATTCACTATAATTCACTAAAGACTGTGGTATCATGATAATTTCCGTAATTTCTATCAAAGTACACACGTCGCCACACTCCATTTATATCACACACGGGAATTGTAACATGAAACGGTAACACTTACCTACCTTAATAGATATACTTATAGTTATAGACATTATATACCTCCTTGTGTTTATGAAATCATTTTGTTTACATAACGATCGAGCTCAATGGGAGTGTAATATCTTCCGATGTGACAACGTAACGAGAAGGAAAGTTTATAATGGTGTTTGATGACTCTGTACCATCATGTGTTATGTTGCAAAGGTAGGATTAAAGAGGGTTTAAATTGTGAGAGAGTTAATGATCAATAAAGGTAAAGGTATGCAGGTTATGTCAATAAATATTAATTATTCTATTCTATTGATTTGAACTGTGAACCATCTAATTTACGCATCGAGCGCATTCAGCACTCCGATTGGTGAAGGGCCAATCGGGGGCCAATCGGAACGCCGAACGCGCTCGATGCGTAAAATCGAGATGGTTAAAAGAAACTCACACTAGGGTCTCTGAAATAGTTAGTTACCGAAACTATTCTATAGGCTGAATAGTTTGTGTATCGCAAAGCTATAAAAAAACTTGGAATCGTAGGGGCTGCCTTGTTAGATTAAGTTAGTTAGTTAACTTATAGTTAGTTAGGATTTAAACTTTATATAACGACTAGCTTTTGCCCGCGGCTCCGCGGTTATCGCGTAAAAAGGTAGTCTGTGTCCTTCTCCATATCCCAAGCTATACTGCCGTGCTAAACACAATAGCGGTATCTCAGGGAAAAATAGTTTCGAGAAAATTTTAGTTTTGTAAACTATTCTAATATTGCTTATTAAATGGAATTGATATATTATATTGGGTACATTTTTTGTCATTTGGTTAAAATATCAAAAATGCATGTGATATACCTTTTTCATGAGATACTGCCATCCCGCTAGGTGTTTATTGAATTAAGAATTGAGTTTCCGCTTCGTTACCCTTCCTTGGCAGTCGGGTGAAAATGATATAGGGAATACTTTTTTAAGGGTTATTTAATATGTTTTAAATAAGATACTGCTATTTGGCTTAGTTCATTAGATGCGTATTTCTGTAAGCTATGCGATGCAATTTTTTTTTTTTTTGAGATACCGCTTTTGTGCTTAGTACGGCTGTATATCTCTGTCAAATTTTATGACGATCGATTCAACGGTTTAAGCGTGAAAACGTAACATACAGACAGACAGAGTTACTTTCACATATATTTTTTTTAATAACAATATTAGTATGGAAGTTTGGATGACGTTTGGCGCGGCGTCTGTCACTTGCCCTAATTAAATTGGTAATGTTTATTTTTTGCCATAAATCGCGCTTCATATCGTCAGCTTAAATATGATTGAATGAATCGGAAAACATGCTTGTTTCCTTTGAGATCCTTAACTTTTTTAACTGACAAAGATCGGACGGAAAACTGCACCTATTAACACATTACAAATCATGGTCAGTCACGATGTGTTAAAACTATGCAAACTCATTTTTTTAAACACATTATTTTCTAGAAGAATATTATGCAGAATAAGTTATTTTTTCTCACTCGTTTACATCACTATTCACATAATACATACATTATTTTTATTTTTTTGATATATTATTATTTTATTGTCAATAAATCTTGCAATACTTCGGTGACCTATTGTTAAGGAATAATTTTACAAATTAGGTACAATATTGACTCATCAATGAATACAAATCACATTTATAACAATAGAAAAACAATAAAATGAACATCTCTAACAAAATAATCATACGGAAACTTCAATTTTGGTACCTATTAAACCTTTTAGGATTAGCATAATCGATTCGCGTATCATCACACGGATTTTATTCGAGGTCATACTTTATTTGACGTCTCGTCTTGTTAGGTTCTGTAACTAGATATATTTATGAAGTGACTCGTTTAAGAAGAATATTTAAATAGTGGTAAAGCAAACACATAAGTATATGGAAAGAATTTGATGGACAAACTGTGGTGTGGGAAGTCCGATAGACGGATGGACTTATATATTGATAAGGTAAAGAAAGAAATAAAGAATAATGCGTTTATTGGCATTACACTTATGGGAGGTGGGCCTAAAACGGGTATCCCGCCTAAAGCGGGTAGGCTTTTAAATTTGCGCGCCGTAAGTAAAATTGCAAATGTGTGAGTGCAGTGTGGTGCCTCGAGCATCAAACAATCACATACAGTCGGCTCGCTACAGTGATACAAGCGCTTTCAAGGTAAGATAAAAAAATGTTTAATTGCTATTTTAACTAAAAAATATTGGTTTGTAATAGTTATGTTTACTTAAAAATGGTGTATGATATGTTCTCAAAAGTTTTACGCTATAATTTTGCTAGTATTGTGCTATTTTATCTTCGAATCTTGTGGCTACCTGTGTTTTAATTTTAAGGTCATGAAGTGTAATAACTAAAACGTGCTCTTGGGCAAAACGGGTAGGGGTAAATCGGGTACCTGCTTTGCTCTTACCCGTTTTTTGGCTTCATGGGTTGGCAGGCGTTACTGTGTTTAGTTTTTAATTCATAAACCGATGAAAAATTAGAATATAGCTTGTTAATGTTGGTATTGCTTCTTCTTTTTTTAGATGGTAAACAAATATAAAAGAAAAAGTACAAATGAATTCAGGGACGAGGATATTATGAAACTGGCAATGGAAGTAGCTGGCAAGACTTCCTTCAAAGGTGCAGCCAAGAAATATGGCATCAACCTATCAACATTACAGCGGAACATCAAACAAGGATGCCCGAAAACCAAAACTTGAATAAGAACTACTGGAATATGTCTTTCATATGGATTCACACTTTTTTGGGTTAACTAGAATTGATTTTATGAAGCTTGTGTACCATGCTGAGATTAATCACATTCCTCACCCATTCAAGAATAATACCGCGGGTGAGGATTGGTTCGCCGGGTTTAAAATGCGACATCCTAATATGATTATAATTTATGATCCTAGTTTACTAATGAAGACTGCAATGAAAATAAAGACATAATAGTATTATTATAGAATTAGTTGGATTATTATCCCATACCCATTTTGCCCAAACGCCGTACCCGTTTTAGGCGCCCCCATGGGGCAAAACGGGTAGTTTGAAGGGTTTTTTTTGTTTTAGTTCGAATTATAATGAAAATTGTTATGTTTTTTCTTAATTTAGATTCTTTATTAATTATAATTAAATATTTGAAAAATAAAAATAGAAGTTTAATTTTCTTTTCTAGAACTATTTTATTGGTTCCCTTAGCGTACCCGTTTTGGATACCTTAAAACTATAAAAATAATAATTATAATACCAAAAGGGCCTCAGCTCAGCATAATGTCAGATGACAACACATGGTGTACCACCTGACGCTGATTTTCAGCTGCAACCCACAAGTACCATACGCTAGAATAATAAACACATAACGTAAGTGTGTCCGATTTAATAATGATGAAATGATAAATGATTTTATTTCTGTAAGTAGGTTTTTACAAACACTTTTACACGTCAATCATATTTTTAAACTAGATGAGGTCGGCGTTTCGTATCTGACTACTCTGAGAAGAAAGGCCAAAACAAACTCAGAGGTCACAGTCTCTTTAAAAGTCCAGACATAATTTTGGTCAAATCATGTGAAGACCATGTAGATCGGTGTCTGAAATGGTGTTTTGAGGAAAGAACCACACAGATTGAGTGGACCTGTCCAATCAGCGCACGCATTTGTCAGTAATCGTGCAGCTCAACTCAGAACATAAGGAGCTCAACGATTTGACGAGCAATACTAACGAAAGGACATTTGGACAGGCCGCATAAATTACTCAAACTGCCAAAAAAAAAACAATGACCCACTTATTCTTCACATTCACAATAATTAAAATAATAACATTATACTTCACAAGAAATATTCATGTCAATGTGTATATTATATAACAATGTGTACCTATATAACAATCACAAAAAAAAAAGTTTCAGTATGTAAATTTTTTTTTCATTAGATGATGGTAAAATAGTATGTTTAAAAAAACCGGTCAAGTGCGAGTCGGACTCGCACACGAAAGGTTCCGTACCACCGTACAATAATTCAGCAATAACACCAAAAAAAAAACACGTTTCTTGTATGGACCCTCTTTATTTTTTAGCAATATTTTTTTTGTTAAAGCACATTAGAAATACATAATCTGTGAAAATCCCTACTGTCTACCTATTATGGTTCATGAGATACAGCCCGCTGATAGACAGACGGACGGATGAACACATAGCGGAAGCTTAGTATAAGGTTCCGTTTGGCACCCTTCGGGTACAGAGCCCTATAAATAGGACAGACGACTTTTATATTTTATTGAACTTTCACTGGCAGATAGCTGTATATATAAGGAGTAACTTAGGCTACTTTTATTCTAGACTAGCTGTTTCCCGCGGCTTCACCCGCGTGGTTAGTAAAATAAATTAGTGGATAAGCCTATCCCGAATAAGAAATCAATAGACAATAATAGATGAACTGCCTATTAACGCAGTATTTTTTTTTTTTTAAATACGATGGGTTTGCGCTTGACTCTAGTCTAGGTCAGAAGTGACACAGACAAAGTCGACGATGGAGTGAGCTTACCCAAAAGAACCCTTTTCACTCTCACTTTGAATAGATTAATGTTGTATGCGTTCGGAAACACAGACTATTATCGAGAAAGTCAATGATGAGCTGAAAACATTATCGCACTAATACTATCGCTTACGGATTGTATTACTAACACGAAGTTATTGAATAAATTAACTTTTCATTCAGATGCATTCGGTATTCATTACATTATTGTGTGACTTTTTTCACTCAATTCGTTCGTTAAGTCAATATAAATTTGCCAGGGTTGCGGGTTTGTCGAAGGAGGAGGCGGAACTCGTGAGGGAGAGGCAGTCTGTGCGCCCTCACGCCCCTAGTCATCGCAGGAGACTCCCTGGGTGGCGGGATTCGATAGCCGATTCCCGGCCACAGTAGGCGCGGGCTTGCGGATGGCGAGCTATGAGCAGCTCGCCGTCCGGTAAGGATAAGGGCCGGGTCGACGGCGCGTTGTGTTCCACGCGCGCCTCAAAGAGATGTCAGCACGCACTCACGGGGTCCGCTAGGACAGGTGCCTGCCAGGGTTGCGGGTTTTTCCGTCTGACACGCCCTCCCGCTCCGCCCAGAGCGGGAGAAGTTATTTGATTATTACCCACCCAAAAACAAAAAGGTCAATGTAAAAGATAATCGCCTTTCTATCGTTAAAAGTACCTACTTAGGTATTTTATGTTAAAAATATGTATATTTATTTATGATTGAGTAAGCAAATTAATTTAAAGAATTTAATTAGCAGGTAAAATAACATACTTTGGAAACTTTCTCTTCTTGCATACCTTTACAAAGTACCTAATTAGTGCAAGCATTTAGATTATGCGTTTAATTTAATTTTAAAAATTATTATTCGTGTTGGTATGTTTAATATTTGAAGGCATTATGTCAGACATCAAAAATAAAATCCTTTTTGCCGAAAATGCGAAGTAAACGTGTGTGGTTTTTTATTGTTAAGTAGTTGTTAATTTGTAAACAGATTTGGTATAATACTTGACTATTCACGACTTATTAATTCGTGATTGTATAAAAAAAAAATTACGATAAAAAAATCTTATTGAGTTAGCACTTTAACAACCATAAATATTTTACAAACAAGGCACAAAATTATTTCAATAATCATGGTATTTTATTGGTTAAAAAATAACACAAAAATTATATAGGATAGGATCACTATCTTTCCACTTCGTCATAGTTGCTTATTAATAAGTATTTATTATTTTCCACTACATTGTAGTTCTAAGAATATATTTAAGTGATATTTATTTTAGAACTATGTATGTAAGTATATTCTCTTATTGTATGTTTATAAGTATTTATATTAGTGTCGGTATAGCTATTTTGATTTTATGTATATTTTTTTCTCTTCTACTTTTAAACACGTTATCTACATCTCTATATCTACTTTCCTATCGCAGGTATGCTGGAAGAGATTTCATTAGAAATAAGCATCACCTTTGTACGTATTTTTCAGTTCCTTTCTTCTTGTCTGTTTATATATGTGTGTACATAAATTTTTAAATAAATAAATATAAAATTGTTGATAGAAATTAAAGGAATATCCCACTTTAATTCAACTCTCCGTAATAATTCATGTTTCAAACTAGAAAACACAAAAAAAGTTTTTAAAAATCGTCAAAACAAATACAAAAATAACTTACAACAAAATCCAGTATCCAAAAAACACTTCAATACGTCCAAAAATTTGGATACCCAAAAACACTAGTTCACCGCACTATTCGTTCACTCACACAAGAAAATTCGGAAAACTGTCGGAAAAAAATCACAAAAACACTTGAAAGAAATCGCAAACTTAAATCTAAAAATAGTCGATGTAAAATGAGCTTTGTTGCAACTGATTTATGGTTGATACTCGCTCGTCGTAGCGGTTTAGTGATGTCCGCGAATGATGCGTGTTTACGGCGTGGTGAGTGCCGCTATTTTGCGCGCGCGCACCTGTGCTCGCCCACAGCCCCGTAAGTGGGTGACATAGAATTCTGGTAAAGCCAACATGTTTAGATTTTGATTATGATTTTTTGGAGATTTTAGAAAATGACAGCGAATTTAATTTTTTCTTAAGCTTCCATTTGAAAAAATTGCATATTCGTTGATTTTATAAGACATTATTGGAGCCTGAAATATGACGAAAAAGCAGTTGACGCATTCTTTTCGAATAAATATTTCGTTAACGAAAATAAAACTATCAATGCATTTATCAATGTAAAGTACTTTCAGTCCATTGAATCTACTGATATATATATATCATCACACGACCATTTTCAGTTATTCCTATTTCTCTTTAGTTTATATAGGGTGTATCTATTCAAACACGAAATATTTTAAGAGATACACCTATAGGTGGTAAATAATATACGGTGGTATATACGTTACGATGATCGTTATTGAGGCGATATCTTTTAACAGAATCATAAGGATTCGATATCTAATTAAGATAATTACTTTATTGAAACCAAAACCCGAATAAACACAAAGCCAATTATCATTATTATAAAGCAATTAAAACACACTTTCTCATATTGCCCGCAAAATACAAAACCGAAAAATAACTTTCTGTCAATTGTATAAATAAACATAATTGGTTGGTTTAAGAGGGCGTTCACCGGTCCACTAGCGCCACTCCTTAAAAAAAGTTATCTCGTGACTGAGAAGGAATTATTAAAAACGGCTCAATCAGCAACCTCGGTAAGTGTGTCTAGAATTTTCTAATACCTTTTATAATGTTTCATATTGAGACACGAAGCAACAAAATTCGATCTAAAGAAAAACGGCCACATTCCTCTAGATCTTATTTTGTTGATTCGTGTCTCAATATGAAACTTTATAAAAGGTATTAGAAAATTCTAGACACACTTACCGAGGTTGCTGATTGAGCCGTCTTAAGAAAAGTTGTTAAATAAAAATACTACTAAAACGCTTAGAGTAAACACCTTTGTGCCGGTCTGTGAGCACAGCACAGAACTTAATTATGCGCTTGAGCATTTAACTTTCTCTCACTTTTGACAGATTATAGGTACTTATATTCACAAAATTTTGGACAGATTAAGGTAAGCTGCGTTGGAGACTTTATAACCATTAGTGCTCAACAAAGGTAAGTCAAGGTTGACACAGAAATATCGAGGCAGGGCTACATTTTCCAAGATTCGTATAAAATTTCGAGGCGAATTAAATTAACTAAAATGTTGCTATCGGAGTTTTGGCGACACAGTTGTCGTAGAAAACTAGTACTAACATGTAACATGGCTACTAACCTCCTGTTTCTGAACGTCAGATAGAAACCACTGCCAATCTCATGCATGCACAACTGATGCTGGCATGATGGTGTTGGCAGATGTTGTGGTTATCGGTGTATCGAAATACACCCATAATTATTAATTCATCATCATTTCAGCCGAAAGACGTCCACTGCTGGACATAGGCCTCCCCCAAGCACCGCCACCTCGCCCGGTTCCGTGCTTCCCCGCATCCAGCGGATTCCTGCGGCTTTCACAAGGTCATCAGTCCACCTTGTCCGGCCTTCCTACGCTACGCCTTCCGATACGCGGTCGCCACTCCAGAACGTTTCAGCCCCACCGGCCATCTGTTCTGCGAGCAATGTACCCATTGCCACTTAAATTTGGCAATTCTTCGAGCTATGTCGGTTACCTTGGTTCTCCTGCGGATCTCTTCATTTCTGATTCGATCACGTAGGGAAACTCCAAGCATAGCCCTCTCCATTGCCCTTTGGGTGAATTTTAGCCTTCTAATAAGGCTCATTGTGAGCGACCACGTTACAGTGCCATAGGTCATCACTGGCAACACGCCCTGTCAAAGACTTTCGTCTTGAGACACTGCGACAATTATTAATTAATGTATACAAAATATTACAGAGTAAGTATGGAGTTTCTTGACTATTCTTCTCCATACGTAACTACGTTTTGGAAGGGGCAACTAGAATCAATTAATTATTTTTGTAATCTTTGACGTCCAAAGTGCCTTTTATGTGCCTATTTGAAATAAATGATTTGACTTTGACTTTGACACCGAAAACAACATCATCTGCCTAGCTTTTCTCCAACTATGTTAAGGTCGGCTTCCAGTTTTACCGAATGCAGTTGAATACCACTATTTTACAAGGAGCCACTGCCGATCTGACCTCCACAACCAGTTACTGGATCACACGATACTCCTTGGTAAGACTTCGGGCTTCTGACAACCCGTAAAAATTGACAAAGATCAACAAATGACAGCCGGGACTAACAGCTTAACGTGCTATCCGAGGAACGGAGGGGTCTTGGTATGGAAAGACGATCACCCATCCATGGATCGACCGCGGCAAGCGTAGCTTAACCTGATCAATGCCTAGCATCAGGTGGAATTACACGTCACTTCAAGCTCACTTCACCTAAGTTTTCGCCGTGAGATTCAGATTCAGATTCAGATTCAGATTCAGATTCAGATTTATTTATTTGCCAACAATGTAGGTACAGGTATAAGATGGTACATCACTAGTGTTTCCGCTACATTCTACCTTACGGCATGCAAAGTCATAAAAACAATAAAAAACAAAAAATAATTTTCAAATAAATCATGCAGTCGCAAAAACTAACGATAAAATTTTCATCTTAATTAACAATTATTAATTAAGCCATTCTGATATAATATAAATTCTCGTTTATGTTATGTACATTTTTTAATTGTCATATATTTTTATCATTTAAAAAGTCTTTTATACAATAATAAAATTTTTCTAATAATAATGCAGTCAGCTTAGATTTAAATATTCGTAGAGGATGTTCTTTAAAACAGTGTGGAATTTTATTGTATATTATAGGCCCCATTGACATAATATTCTTCCTAAGAAGTGCTGTTTTGTAATTGCCTGTATGTAATAAATTTTGATATTGTGTTCTCATAGGACCTGAACGAGTCCTAATATCGACTAGTGACGGAAATAAATATAAATTCATTTTAACAAAAATTGCAACTTCAAAAATATACAATGACGGGAAGGTCAGTATTTTCAGTGACTTAAACATAGGCTGACAGGTGTCTGTAGTTTTCAGATTCGACATAGATCTTATGCAACGTTTTTGGGCCTTAAAAATCTGCTCCTTATCACTACAATTTCCCCAAAATATTACTCCGAACCTTAATATTGGCGCTACAAGTCCGTGGTAAGCTGTCAGGAGTACATCATTGCTTACTTTATGCGATAAGTTATACAGCACATAAGCTGACATGCTCAGTTTATTACAAACGTCTTCAGCATGCGGTTTCCAAGTGAGACTGCTGTCAACTAAGATACCTAGGAATTTTGCAACATCTGTTGAGTCCACATTTTGTCCCTTATAACTAACCACTACGTTAGGCGGGGATGTCCGTTGGTAAAAATGCATTACTTTTGAGATTTTTACAGAATTGCTCTACAGGTTCAATTCTTGTGCAATAGAAGGGATTTAGTAATTCATTTATTTATTAAGAAGGTTTCAACTTTATACCTCAACACATTTTCAATCAATATTGTTTGAATAATATTATAAAATTGTCATCGAAAAACATTTAAGAAAATATGAAAAACATCATAAGGCGCTTCCTCTAGCGAACACCCTCGTAGGATCCTTCTCTGTCCAACCGCGGCGGGGCCACTCTGTCCCGCTCCCTGTGCAAGCCGAATTCACACATTTTTTTAAATTATTTTAATAAAAAAAGAAAAGCGATCTTTTGAAATAAAATAAAACGTTATTACTTAGATTTTTAAATTATCTATCCATAAGTGTAATCCTCAAATTAATAAATACAACGTCACTTTTAGCACAAAAGATCATTTTTTTTTTTAATATATATATTTATTTATAGCTTTTAAAAACAAAATAAGAACGTGAAATGTGATTATAGGATATCGAGCATAAAAAATGTGCTTTTGGATTAGTTTATTTCTCTTAATTAATGAGTTAATAGCCTCTGAAAAACGCACTATTGCGAAGTTTTGCTCAGGGTAGCGCCTTAAGGTGATTTTTAAATCACCTTAAGTGTGCTTTGATTTGTAATTTTAATTACAAATCAAAAAGCTATAAATAAATATATTTGTAATTTTAATTACAAATCAAAGCACTAGCACATCGCCTTCAAACGTCAAAAGTAACAAAATGCAATAGATACAGGACTATCTCCTAGTGTTAGGGTTTAATAGAAAAACCTATGTATCTACCTGCAAATGTACCCCTGTGATTCTAACTCAGATCTACAGCATGTGGGATTCCGTAACTGGTTGCAACCAAAAGTAGTCGCAAATTGTATAACATTATTTTATTCCGTGACCTCCGGGCGGCCTCACACCTACGACCAAGTTTTAATGCGCTTTTACAAAGTCAATGCTACGAGCTTTGTTAAGAAGATTCGATGTACTTAAGCAGTTGGTAAATTGCGATATAAAATAGTCATTATTTATGAAATAAATTGGTGGTTTATTTTGAATGTTCATAAGAATAAAAAAAACTTGTAAAATCGAGTTATAATTAGGTAATTATCTTGATTCAGTTAGATACTACATAAACCGAACTACCAGAAGTAACTCTTCTATCTGTATTCATATCTCTCTTTTTCTTCTTCGTCATAGTTATGCAGTCTTCTGCAGTGTGGACCGCTTGGTAAATGCTACCTCCAACAGCCTTCTTGAACGCGTCTGACCATCTTTCCCGTGCTCTGAGCTTGGTGCCTTGGGCGCGTTTTCCTTCCACCCGGCCCAGTATCAAAAGCCTTTCCAGACTATATTCAGGTGAACGCATAATATGTCCGAAAAAGCTGAGGGCACACTCCTGGCATATTGCATATAGCGGCTTGGTGATGTTGAGTTTCTCTAGTATGGATTCATTCGTTCTCATGGCGGTCCATGATATACCTTCGCCAACACCACATCTCAAAAGCATCGATCTTACTTCTTAATAGTCTCAACATTTTTAGGCTTTTCAAATAAACCAAAAAAAAACACGTTTCTTCCAGGTTCATAGAGGTTTTGCGTCCCAACTATAGTGGATATTAACCTCATATAAACTCTCCTTAATTTTCCACAAGGGGTTGGGCCAACTTTCATTGTTTGCAATCCCAGTTTTTACCTGGTCGGTTAACTTGACAAATCAGCCATAAAAAAGAAATCACCCAGAGTCGAACCCAGCACTTTCGTTGCGTACTGACCGTGGCCACCTCGCTGTTAGCGCTAGCATACTTTCGATATAATTGCTCGACAGTGTACAATTAGACACATGTACACTGGATAGATTAACGCATTCTGTATTAGAGATCCTTATGGAAACAGTAAAAGCTCACGTGGTCTCGGCCACAGAAAATCTAGTTTTTTTTAAACAGCTTGACCTCATGGTCTAGGGTTCTTCAACACGAATGATCAGCTTGGGATCTCTAACTTAATCCCTGGACCATTTTTTTTTTTTTTTGTTAACCCATTCTATCCCGCTGGGCAGAGGCCTCTCCCAAATCCTACCAGGAACTCTTTTCCCGCGCTACTTTGAACCAGCCCTCGCGGTACGCGTCCAGGTCATCTAGCTATCTTTTTCGGGCACCCATTGTATGGACACTTTTACCTGACGGTCATCGTGCATGCGGCTGATGTGACCCGCCCAATCCCATTGAGCCTGGCAGCCTTTTTTCCTACATCCAGTATGCCCGTTTTGGCACGCAGTGTGGTGTTCCGAATTCTGTCATGTCTTCTTACACCCAGAATGCTGCGATCCATCGAACCTTTGTGACTCGGTGAGTGACCAGGTCTGAGCACCGTAAGTAAGGATGGACAGGATGTCGATGAGTTTGCGCTTCAGGGAGATCGGTAGATCACCATTCATTAGCATCTTCATGGACCAGTAGCGTTTCCAGGCGTTTTCAATCCGGCGATCGAAAATTCTCATTAACATTCTGTAGTCTGGATAGGTACCCAGTGCCACGTGGCATATATAATAAAACCGACAGCTCTGGCGACAATCCGACAATCTGACAGTTTTGTAAGTTTTTTCTATAGTTTTCTGCTACATTAAACAGCACCTATCGTATAAGTTTTTATACGATAGGTGAAATCGTATTTATCGTGAAAATGTGACAACCATATGATTTTTTTTTTTTGCGAATGTGTCGCTCACATGGCCTACACTATTTAATATAACTGACAATGAATATGTCGCATTGTCAGTTATATTAAAAAGTAAAGGCCTGTTAGCTATAGACCTCTCCTTCTGCCTCCCGTTTCGAAACAAAACTTGCGTGATGTTTCAGTTAATGTAATGTAAAGCAGCATTACGTGTATGTGTCGTGTTTGTGTTCTTTCTTTGCATCATGTTTACCGCAAATAAACGAATTTTCTTTCTTTTTTTCTTCTTACTTATTTATATAATCGTCCATGAACTGTTTGATATTTGTTGATGATTGATATTGGTACATTCATCACTTGACATTTTGGAATCTGTTGGGAGATTCTAAAATAAGAAGTACTATGAGCTACCTTCTGATAACTTAACTTCTGAGTTCTAAAATCTCCGAGAACCTTATTGAAATGATTTTTAATTGTGAATTCGTTATTATACCACTTACAGAAAAATATTTTTAACAACAAATATAAACACGATATATTTTACTTGACATTGACCGCCAGAATTAGTTAATTAATAATAATTCTAGAAAGTTATGCGTCCCACTGTATTACTTTCGATAGTAAAAAGTAAAGTTGTTAATAAATTGTTTGTGTGGTCTACCTGGTCCGCATTTTTTGTATATTGGATACCAGTTCGTGGTGATATTTTTCCATATGTCGTCTGTTACTCGTTGGACGGGTCCAGCCCATTTCCATTTTAAGCCCAACATATTCTTGGCCGCTTCCTTTGTCTTGGTCTTTCTTCTGACTGTACTGTTTTTCACTCTGTCTTTTAACTTCAGGTTCATGTGTGCTCCGCTCCATCCCTCTTTGGTACCTATATATACATTTTTTTTTTTCAATATTTCGTTTTGTTGACAAGCGTATGTGAATGTGGGGAGTAAGCATGTTTCCATAGTTTCAGTTTTTAATTTAGTCGGTATCTTGCTCTTGAATATTTCTTTTAGTGTCCAATATTTATTCCAGGGCCTCAAGTCTGCTATTACAATAGTGTCAGAATGGTCTATCATTGATTTCATAATTGTTGACTTTGACAAGTTTGGTAATCTACTAATATAATGGGGTCATTATGACTTTCCAATGGTTAGCTACTGACACTCCATTGAAAGAATTGGTAATCTCGTACATAATGACAAATGAAACTTCCTACTAAACTTCCAACTTCCTACTACTTCAGATTGCATATAACACTAATAAATACTAAGTGAAATATATATAAATGAAATCTGGCATGAATAAATGTTCAAAATGCCATTGTAATACAATTCTATTACGAGACCATTGACCGACCAAAGATCGGCCATTATAAATTTTGCAGATTACGAACTTTTAGCAAAATGACAATGGGATCGTGTTGGAGTGACGAATTTATAAAAATAGCAGACTTGGGCCCCAGGTGCATTTGATTCTTCTCTCTATTTCTTTGTCAGTGCAATCTCTAAATGTAATGAAATGTCCTAGATAGATGTATTCCTCGACGTATTCTAGGTTGGCAGATTAACATAATTATGACTGGTGTTTTGTGTTTATTTATCATCAGTTTCGTTTTTGTGATGGTTAACTTCTAGGCCAACTTTTTTGCTTTCCATGTAGATTTAGACCTGTGTTTTCCCATTTCATCGCTCTAAAGATTTGTTCCAGCACGGCTATAAATATTTTAGGAGACAGTCCTTATTTTACTCTTCTTTTGATTTTAAAACTTCTTCCTGGTTTCTCAATACTCGTAATAATTCTAGAGTTACTATTTATGTATATTACCTTTATCAGATCGATGTATTCTTTGCTATAGATTATCAATAGCTATTGTAAACTGTAATAGACAATCAAAGCATTGTCATAAGCAATAGCTTAGCTTAGCTTAGATGTCACTGCTACTTTTTGAAGGCCGCAGGAATCCGCTGAAGCGGGAAGCACAAAACCGGTCGAAGTGACGTCCAATGCTGAACATAGGCCTCCCCCAAGAGGCCTATGTTCAGCATTGGACGTCTTTCGGCTGAAATGATGACGATGATTCATAATTGTAAAGATTGTGCCTTTCCTAATTAACTAATTACGGTTTAAGATTTTAAGTAACAACTTAGGATCTAATTAGGAGGAGGAGGAATAATATTTGTCTACATAATGCTTGCCAATTTTAGGAACATTATAATGTAAATATTCATTTATTATTTTAAAATGTAATAAAATAAACATTTTATGAAGTAATGAGTACTTAAACATATCCAAAACATATAAAACAAAAGTACTGACCGGACCTTACTCGCCAGTGGCGCCATCTGGTGAACACAAAAACGATAGCGCCCATTAAGAGCGACCAATCCGTCATCATTTTCTTACAAACGCTCGTACGTGATTATGGCGTTGGAACACATCTTTCAATGAAAATTTTGAACTAATCGATATCATGTGCACTATATCTAGGTTTCTATGAAAGCTAAAAATTAATATTTGGAGAAACATATTCAGTATAAGCCTCCAAAAATCTGTTTTTTACCTGAACTTACGCCGTTCATAATGTACTCATAAATTGTAAAAATAAAGAAAACATCTCCATAGAAACATCGCACATGTAATGGAGATTCTTAATGACATACATTTATTTCACAAACTTTTAAGGCTTTCTCAAAAACACGTATTTCCTGGAACAAGTTTTATGAAATTTCCGCACACTATTTTTCGTTCAATGTTATTGCGTTCTCACTTGCCTGTTAGCAAAAGTTGATGATTGAAAATCACATTGCGCTGGATGAAATAACAAGCGTTTCAATCATGCGCGCGTTGACGATAGACGGACCGGGAAGGGCCCTCTAAAGCATGTAGTGCTCTTTTGACTAACAAAAATGAAATGAAAAGTGACTACCACATTCTACTCTTGAGGTAAAAAATACCACATTAGACCACTTTACCCACAAACTACAAATACATAGTTCACTAATCGATCCGAATCTTATTCTGCTACAAATACCAGGTCGGTAGTACATACCTATTGCACACACTGTTCCGAGTCGTTAATTAAAATTGCGTCCAGTTTTTAAACACAAGTCAAGCAAAAACTTGCCTTTTACAGTCTCTTTTGATACTGGCCTACGTGTCGGTAGGCGAGGCGCCGAAATTATACATTTTAAGTGTGTGACATGAATTAGTCTCACGGAAAATTTTGTACCTAAGTATAGGTTCAGTTACGAAAGGAAAATTAAATGTAGGTGAGTCATAACTTCTTCAAAGAGCCAATGTATGGGGCTGAGAACTAAATTTACCTAATGATTTGACTTTAATACCAGTAAAATCAGTCATTTAATTACATTTAATTTATTTTTCCATGCATTTTATATATTCACACAGCTACATAGCCACATTCGATGACAATCATAAAACACCTATGACAGGTTTGGAAACTTTAAAATTAAGTACTTTTTTTACATAACCATTAAGTATAACCGACCCTAAAATTATAGATTGTTTCTAAAATATGGAAAGCATAGCCATTTATTATCTAAAAACCGCCCAAGAAAACCATAATACCTGACCAGACACAACTTCACTGCAAAACGAACTCTATCGGTACCCTATACAGTTCATATTCTCTTGTATACAATTTCCAGTTCTAATCGATTCAAATAGGTACCATATCAGCCCATGAATGGACGTCTATCACGTTGGTAACGGGAACAGATCCTTATTGGGCCGGTGAACGGTTGGTAGCTGCGCGTGCGCCGACCTACGCACTCAATATTTATTACTGACGGATACTGTACAAAAAGTTTTTATGAACTCATAAATCTGAGCATTCTAGGTTTAAGGACAGCGGGGTATTGGGACACTACCTTATGGGGAAATGGACAGGACCAAATCTTAGGCGTGTTTTGTCCTCATTGTCTATATAGCGTGTCTGTTGTTTAAAAAGAAAATCCCATGTGAACGATAAATTATCTGTATATTAAACTTGATGATTACGGCAATTTTAATGTTCGTAATTTATAAGTTATAGATGTATTTGAGAGACCTGTTATTAGTAATTGCACCTATGATATATACTAAGGAACTTTGGCCCCCCAGAATCGCAAGATCCATCGAAGACTTAAGTCCAAAATATTATTTAACATTGATTTGTACTTCGCTTAAAGCAAAATCGACCACAAAGTAAAAAATAGTGTTTCAGTACATTGAAAAGTGACTGAGTACTAAATGAGGTCTATGATATTTCACCATTGACGAAAATGAGCTTCAATTGCTCTCAAACCGACTATTATAGTATCAACGAGATGGAATCTGTTCGAGATACAAACACTACTACAGTTGGTCACTTTCACTGACCACAGTGACCACCCATTACCTTGCCGTGTGGTCACGCAATCTTCTGGTTTCTACAGCCAAGCTAACCTCATATCTATGATCTAGTAGGAAAGTAGAGTTTCCTTTGAAAAAAGTTGTATATTCTTTTCAAAAATTAAAAAATATAATACCTACTAAGAAAGTAAGTAATTAGCTGTAGGTATGTTAAAAATAACAAATGCATATTGTAATTTTAGCGTGTCTTATTTTATATATAAAATTACATACATAAACTATCTGACTACAGTACAGAATAAACAGTTTACAGTATAAACTCCACTACTCTACCCTACCCTACCCTACCCTACCCTAACTACCTACCTACCCTACCCTACCTACCTACTTACCCTACCCTACCCTACCTACCTACTTACCTACCTACCTACCTACCTATACTACCCTACCCTACCCTACCCTACACTACCCTACCTACCTCTCTACCTACCTACCTACCTACCTACCTACCTACCTACCTACCTACCTACCTACCTACCTACCTACCTACCCTACCCTACCCTACCCTACCTACCTACCTACCCTACCCTACCCTACCTACCTACCTACCTACCTACCTATACTACCCTACCCTACCCTACCCTACCCTACCCTACCCTACACTACCCTACCTACCTACCTACCTACCTACATTATTTCATACATGAAATATTTTAAGAGCCACAAAAGCGATTTATTTTTTTATTTTTTTCGAATTGTTTTTATTTTACATTTATTATAATTTTTAATTTGCATGAGACATTTTTCAAAAAAACCTTTACGTACTTATTCTATGAATGACCCGCCCGGATGCGGTGACGGTGGCGGCACGAGCGCGGTGCCTCTTGATAATTAATCATCATAACAAGTAATTTAAAATTATTTAAATGTTTAAATAACACACTCATATTTTTTTAAAAGGCTTCTTTACGGCCTATCTTAAAATATTTAGTGTTTGAATAAATACACCTTATATAGTGAGCATGTTTTTCAACTGAAAATGTAAGTTGTTCGACTATTACTCGTTATCCTGTAAAGCCTACTTAGATGTGATAGTTTTCCTTTTAATTCCTTCTCAGTCACGAGATAATGTTTCTAAAGGAGTGGCGCTAGTAGACCGGTCACAGCGCTCTTAAGGTGAAACTAGTCGATACTTTTTCCATACAAATTTCGGGGGAGTATTACTCCACTGTTTGACATTGTACATGCAAAGTTAAATATGATATCGTTTTATTTTATTATTAATTTTGTCTGTATGGAAGCAGAATATTAAAATAAACATCCATTTAAGAGTTATGAGCCAACAAAGATGCGTTTTTCCTGCTAATTTTAACGCAACTTTGGGCGTAAATAAGTAATAAAAGAAGTGTAAAATATCCAAAAGAAAGTCCGCTCCGACAAAGCTCATTTATCGAAGATTTCAATAAACTTTATTTGTAATTGATTTGTCTAGTAGTTTTTTCATAAAACTCAACCTTCCAAAGGACTTTTCGTAATTTTTTAGGCGCGCGGTTTATTATGAATTATATATTTCACTCAACACACGATGATGGACATTATGCTAGGTGAGACAGCGTGCTTTTTGGCCACGCCCACCAGTGATTTCGAGCCCGCGACTAGTTGGCTCTTAAACATACATATATAAAACAGAAATGTTGATTCAAGTCCTAAAGACCGTGACTCGCTCCTGATCCCGCTGCACGGGAACAGTGAGTCGCTAATTTCTCATAATACTCTCTACTCTCAGTTCATAGATTAAGTATCTATGAACTGAGAGTAGAGAGTATATGTACAAACATTCATCATCTCTGGTGGTAAGTCAATATGTTATGAACTGGTTTTTCAATCGATTATTTTTTCTGCTAACATCAAAATGGCAACATGTAACAACGCTACGCTAAAGACGACCCGACCACAGGTATGGCATTTCGCTAACTGGACTAATACCCTAACAGCTAGAATCCATCAACAAATTATGGAAACTTGAATGACCATTTCAGGATTTCGTTAAAAGACTAAAGAGCTCACGAGATTCCGACCTTTGAATACTAAGTTGTACAGTGTACAATCCAAAATATGCTCATTTATTTATTTTATTTATTTAGGATCTCCAACAAAAGATGTACACAATACATGACACATAAATAAAGGGCAACATCAGGTAGTAAGCAGGTGTATTCCTTCACATATAAGAGACCACAGCATGCACAATATAGTTAACAACTAAACTAACAAAATTAACTTATTATTGCAAAATTAATAAAATTTTAAAGAACAGAAAAAGTTAATATAACATTGAGAGATACTTAAATTAAATCTATTATACACTTCTTATATTTAGAAAGAGACTCGCAGATGTCTAGATTCTTTATTAGTTTTAGCTAACGTGTTGTATTGCCTACAAAGTCTTTGCACAGCGGCGTAATGACCGAGGTTCGTTTTTGAGCCAGGGATGTGAAATAAGTTGTATGTATTATGCCTTGGAATCCGAGTCGGAATTTTAATCTCTAATGAGCCCAAAAGTTCACTGTAATCTATCGTTCCACTCAATGCTTTATGAAGGATGACGCAGTCCAGTTTCTTCCTACGACTGGTTAGTGTGTCCATGTGATAGTGTCTCAACCTGTCAGTGTAGCTAGTGAGTTGTTTAGCCAAGTGATCTCCATAGCACAGATGGTAAAGAAACCGCTTTTGGACACTCTCCAATCGCTTGGAGTAAACCTCATTCATTCAATTATTGACATATTTATTTTATTTACTTGCAATACGTAGTAAGTAATAATAATTTGTACGAGATTTTAAGACCGGACAAGAGGAAAATGCATGAAATTCTCAGGCTTCTTAGTTGCAAAGGAAACTAAAGTAAATTATTTATTATTTAGCCACCTACATCGAGATGTGTGTGCATCAAAATTAGCATACAACATTTGTTAAGAGATGCGATTTAGACTACTACCTACTTGTTTTCGTCTTGTTTACATCGCGATGACTCAACAGGGATCCCACGTTTGTATTTCCTAAGTAGATAAAATGCTTGTATATTATTGCCTTTATATCTAACAGAGCTTAAAACGATTTTCATACATGAGGTTGCCTGCAAAACTTTCCCTGAAAATCTGCAGTCGGTCAACGCTTTTTACAGATGCTCTATTGAAGAAAATAACTTATTTATATGAAACTAGCTGACCCGACAGACTTCGTTCTGTCAAAAACTCCACTACTCTACCCTACACTTTTTTTTTTTTTTTTTTTTACGCTGAGAAATGCATTACGCATGCCCGCTCGTCGGGGGACGAGACGGGGTATGTGGGACTCCCTGCCAAAATGGCAGAATACCCACTAAAACTCAGCGGAGTTCCCTCATCGCCTTGATGGGAGGGTCATGGGAAACCGGCACAGCCTTTACGTCCACAACCCTCCCGGCGCATGCCCGCCTAACTGGCGGGCCCCGCATGCCCCTCAGCCTGGGGGCGATATGGGAATGACCGGGAACACCTGGCCATTCCCGTCCGACACTGGTAGAGGCCTGTGCAATACAGGCAAGGGTGCCCCCGCACCCGTTGCCTGCTGGCCTCCACCTGGGACCTCGCGCCAGACGATCTCGCGTCCAGGCGCCCCTGGTCCCCCCGCAACGGGTCAGGTTAGTGGCCCCGCCGCCTACCACTTTTCGGCCGCAGAGGATAGGGAGAGCGGCCAACGCAATACCGACACTCCTCTTCCTCTGCGGCCCCACCGCGTCCGCCATTCAACGGTGGCGACCCCGTCAAGGCCGCGGAAGGTAGGGAGAACGGCTCACCGCAATACCGGCACTCCTCTCCCGCCGCGGCCTCCCACACTCAGCCGCGATGCCGCCCATTCGACATCGCGGCCCGCCTCAGTTGCGATGTCGCCAAAGCGGCACCGCAACCTACGGCCGCTACGTCGTCGGCTTAGCCGCAAAAGCCCTGACGAGCGGCCCCCTCCTCGGGTTCCTCTTAGCTTCACCGTGGCCCTCCAAGCCACGGCTACTGAGCCCCCCCGCCTCGACAATGCGGGAACCCACCGGGGGGGACTCTACCCTACCCTACCCCTACCCCTACCCTACCTACCCTACCTACCTTCCTACCTACCTACCTACCTACCCTCCTACCTACCTACCTACCTACCCTACCCTACCCTACTCTACCTACCACCCTACCCTACCCTACCCTACCCTACCTACCTACCTAACTAAAACTTAAAAAAAAATTGATAGTAGTCGATTCTCAGACCTACTGAATATGCATATAAAAATTCATAAAAATCGGTCATACCTAGCTTGGTTTGATGAATGATATGGCTACATCTCTTTTAGCCGACGCGGACGGCTCTGTGTTTACCCAAACACAGAGCCGTCGGCTAAAAGAGATGTATGAAAGAATAAAAATATAAGGACAAGGAGACGATGAGTAGGTTTTTTTTATTTTTTTTATTCTGCTATGAGTTTGCTCTTGACTTTAGTCTAGGTCTGGATGACAGATACAAAGTCTACGATGGAGTGAGCTTACCCAGAAGAAGCCTGTTCACTCTCACTTTGAATAGATTAGGGTTGTATGCGTTCGGAAACACAGACGCAGGCAGAGAGTTCCACTCCTTTGCTGTGCGCATTATAAAAGACGTTTGAAAACGCTTAGTGCGAGTTGGTGGAATATCAACTAGGTAGGGGTGGTAACTTGCAGTGCGACTAGATGTCTGATGGTAGAAGGGGGCCGGTGGAATGAGGTCGTGGAGTTCATGGGCACACTCTCCGAAGCACAATCTGTAGAAGACCGACAAGCAGGCAACCTTGCGGCGATGAGCCAAGCTGTGAAGCTTGGCATCCACCAGTTTTACGTCGCCAATGAGCCTCTTAGCTCTGCGGTCCACCGAGTCAAGCGCAGCAAGTTGGTACTTTGCTGAGCCATCCCAAAGGTGGCTGCAATACTCCATGCAGGAACGGACTTACAAATTACGGTACTTATAAATTGGCACTCGTGGCTAATATCTACTCTAATCTAAGATTATTTTTGATAAAAGTTACGCAACCTAAGTAGAAAATAAAACATGTGGGAAATACAAATAACACAGAATAGAAGGTACTTATTATATTCATTTAATATAAGCACATACATGTTATCAAAATACATAAAGAATCACATTTCAAATCATATTCAGCACATTTAACAATTTTCCTTTAATTTGGATACTTTTTTTTACTACTTTAGATTGGATATTGCCAACATTTATTTTGTCCTAACGATTTCGTAATTCCCTAATTAGTTTGATGATTAAGGAATTACGAAATCGTTAGGACTTATACGTTGATACTAGTTACCCTTATTCATAGACTTGTTGGCAGTAAGATGTGGACTGGTTCAGAACTGCACATAGACTGGGGTTAGATGAACTCGTGAAACGCCTTTTACTAAACGCCTTTTCCAATTAAAGATAACCTGTCGATAACAAACACCAAAGTCAAAGTCAAAGCATTTATTTCAAATAGGCATATAAATAAATGGCACTTTTGAACATCAAAATTTATACGGAAATAAAATTGATTCTAGTTGCCCCTTCCAAAAGGTAGTTTCGCATGGAGAAGAATGGGCAAGAAACTCCACCGTTACTCTTTTAAACTGTTTTACAATACTTATATCATTACATATGAAGACGATTTACCCAAAATAAAATTACTATACCACAACAGGTAAAAACAATAAAAAATTAAGCAATGACGGATAAATGAATTATGTGTTAAGAGTAGATGATTTTACTAATGTCTCGGCCGGATCGGGCGAGACTCAGCGGCCGAGTCGCCTACTAAGCGATTTTTCACAAATAAAAAGTCAGTGTGCGAGTTAAACTTATCATAAAATTATTGTCTAAAAAATAATACATTATACAATTAAATTAGTAACCTGGTTGATTTTGTCTAGACTCTCTCTCTGTTATTGTCCTATGGAGCAGGACCAGGGCCTCAAGTCTGCTATTACAATAGTGTCAGAATGGTCTATCATTGACTTCATAATTGTTGATTTTGACAAGTTTGGTAATCTACTAATATAATGGCGTCATTACGACTTTCCAATGGTCAGCCACTGACACTCCATTGAAAGAATTGGTAATCTCGTACATAATGACAAATGAAACTTCCTACTAAACTTCCAACTTCCTACTACTTCAGATTGCTTATAACACTAATAAATAACATGTAAAAATATATATAAATGAAACCTGGCATGAATAAATGTTCAAAATGGCATTGTAATACAATTCTATTACGGCACCATTGACCGACCAATGATCGACCATTATGAATTTAGCAGATTACGAACTTTTTGCAAAATAACAATGGGATCGTGTTGGAGTGACGAATTTACAAAAATAGCAGACTTGGGCCCCAGCTTGTTTCCAAGCATTCTTATCTTGGATATTCCTCTAATTTGTAATAACCTTGTTTACAAAGTGTAGTTTACTAAGTGTAGTCACCTACTCAATTTTACACTAATAAATTGTCTTACTTAATGATAATTACCATTATCATTCTATGCACAAAAGCGTGTCAAATCCGAAGGGCACGTCTTCCCTACCATTGTCGTGCCCCCCGGTCTACTCCTTGATATGCAATAGTCTCTGTAGCACCATGAAACATGAAGCCCAGGGGCTAGTGTGAATCTTTCTTTTTCTGTAATCGAGTCTGGTCAAACCACGCTGAGGTTGGTGCCATTCATTCATTCATTACTTAATTGCCATTATCATTCCAAAACAGAACAAGAAATTAAAAAAAAAAACATCTTTCGAAATTCCATTTAGAAAGGTGCAAATTATAAATAACAAACCTCGTAATTTCGGTACCTATATCTTTGAGCACGTTTCCTACCTGACATTGGGACTGCAAAAAATAGGTTCAAAAGTATGAAGACCCAATTTGGATTTAGACTTAGCCGACCTTTGCAATGTCATGACCTAGACACAAGTCGGGCAAAAGAAGTGTTGATACCTATTGTTTTTTGTTGCAGAATATACGATCGATGCATCCGTAAAAAGTTGAAGCGAATTTTAATTTAAATGTCAAAGGTTACAAATAAAACTGTTCGGTTTTGTTATTTCTTAGATGGTTAAGAATGTATCAACGTAGTATGAAACTGTTATTTTTAAATAAAACGCGCACAGTCATTGCTTGTATTTAAAAGACTCGTGAAGGAACATTACTTGTCGTTATGATCTTGTTCTCGTTACTGTAATTTTCTATAGTCTTCATTTATTTTCGTTGCTTATATATATTCACACATTCGTAAGAAGCTGGCAGTATCATCACAACGTTAATGTTTTCCCATTGTTAGTCTTATTTGTTTTAGTATATTAGTGTATTTATGTATGTTTATTTGTGCTTGTATTTATATAGAAATTGGAAATTTGGTTTATATATTATATTTATAGTTTGTAAGTATATTTATAGTTAATCCAAGATTTTTCGTAATTGCACCTACCACTGTTTGTCTCTGCATCACCCAAAGGTTGACTGGTAGAAAATGCCTATGGCATTAAGTCCGCCTCTGTACATTTCTGTACTTGAAGTATTAAGAGGCTACCGAGTGCACAGTGGCACCCTCATCGTTATTTCGGTGATTTCTTTTATTTTAGAATGAAAATGCAGAAAATAAGCTCGTCAAGTTGTGCTTCACAAGACTATACGTTATTATTACTACAAACAGTAGTTTTAAATTGTTATGTTTTATTGTAATCATTACAACGGAGCTTAGTGGCCACTATTTTCCGTTTGACATCTACCAACCTGGGGCCCAAGTCTGCTATTTTTATAAATTCGTCACTCCAACACAATTCCATTGTCATTTTGTTAAAAGTTCGTAATCTGCTAAATTCATAATGATCGATCATTGGTCGGTCAATGGTCTCGTAATAGAATTGTATTACAATGCCATTTTGAACATTTATTCATGCCAATTTTCATTTATATATATTTTTACATATTATTTATGGATAATATTTTTGTGTTCACCAAAAATCTTAAGGTACATCTATGTATGCATTTCTAAAATTTTATTCTTCCTCGAAAAATACTGATCGTGCACCAAATATTAAAGGTTAGGTTAGGTTAGGTTATATTTTGGTGCACATTCAGTATATTTGGTGGAACACAGGCAAAATTAGGTAAATGAAATGGGAGTACTTTTAAATAAAATTGAAGTACTTTTAAATACCATCCATTATTTATTAGTGTTATAAGCAATCTGAAGTAGTAGGAAATTGGAAGTTTAGTAGGAAGTTTCATTTGTCATTATGTACGAGATTACCAATTATTTCAATGGAGTGTCAGTGGTTGACCATTGGAAAGTCATAATGACGCCATTATATTAGTAGATAACCAAACTTGTCAAAATCAACAATTATGAAATCAATGATATTGATAGACCATTCTGACACTATTGTAATAGCAGACTTGAGGCCCTGGGGCCTAAGTCTACTAATTTACAAACGTTGCAATGCTCTCGCCATTGTGAGTATTTGACAGTGTTTGTATGGCAAATCTGTCAAAAACTCACAATGAAGAGACCATTGCAACGTTTGTACATTAGTAGACTTGACCCCCTGGACTGGGCCCGCGTGGTGGATTACGACCCACTTCCTCTTTCACTGAGAGGAGGCCTGGGTCCCAGCAGTGGGATAGGCTGATAATGCTTATGCTGTAAGAAAATGTCTAAATCTGATTACCTACTATGTCCGTTTTACTCACAGATATAGATAGACCTAGATTAACGCAAGTATCACGATCTGTATGAAAACCAAGCGTGCCATTTTTTGACTATCTACTATGACGTCACAAGCACGATTTAGTGATGGGAAAGTTCCTATACTGTACGAATACTATTCATAGAGTAATTGTGTAAATGTGTACATTAAAGAATTATTAAGAATCGTTTAAGTAGATTAATTAATCGATTTTGCTACAGAGTAACAAGACAGAGTAGTAGTAACTTAAGATTTTTGTATGGTCGACTGCAAAAATCCATGGACAATACAGAAACAAAATCGTGTGAAGCGAAAAGCGAAAGCTAGTTCTATTTTCGAAAATTTGAACTCAAACGTTCACTGGAAAATAGACACTAAGGTATCCATGCAATTTTGCAGGTGAGTGTACGTAAGCTGGGCACGTCAAGCAGTTGCTTTTGCATTATCTAAGTCTATCTGTAGTTTTACTACTGCTGAATTTATTTCCGGTCAACTTTAGCATCTAAACAAATAAATAAAATTGAAGTGTCCGTTTAATATATCAAAATAACAGCATTTTACTAAATGCATAAGACAGTATATACGGTACTTATATTTAAAAAAAAAAAACATTTTTTATATTTTTGTCTGTCTGTCCTTCTGTCTGTTTGTTCCGGCTAATCTCCGAAACGGTTTGACTGATTTTGAAGGGACTTTCACAGGCACCTGAAGTTATAAGAAGTAAAAAGGCTACTTTTATTTCGGAGAAAGCCACGCGGGTGAAGCCGCAGGTAGCAGCTAGTTTTTCATGAAATGTGGATTAAAAATCTGCTACCTACCTAATCATCCAACTGTTACTAACCTGAACAAATAATATAATCGAATTCGCCTTCACAACGCTTCATTAACTCTTAATCAAAACTGCAATTTGCCTTTGAATGTAACAGTTTCCGTTAGTTAAAACCCTATCAAAGAGGATTTAAGGATTTGTGCTACAAAAGTATTGATTTCATCATAAAATTTGTATCGCGTCAGCAAGTATAATTACTTAATCCTTCCTAAGATGGAATACAACTCAATATCATACAAAAATATCGATAATCTCAACCTTAGGGATTATTTTCAAATCGATAGCTCATTAATATGTACTATCGCGGACACTCCTACCTGGCCACCACTAATCTCATTTTAGCTTGCACTTAAAAAATAGAAGCGCTCTCTAGCCCGTAATATAACAATACTTCGTCCGTAAAATTCACAAAAGGAGTACCTACACTTGATACGTCACTATCCTGCGCAGTGCAGATTGAAACTAATTGCTTTATTGCTTTCCTAATAGGCTAAAACTTAACACGTTGACTGCCAGACTAAAAACCATGTTTAGCCCAGTGGGCCGTGGCGGACCCCTCGTGACCGCCAGTATATCGGGTCCAGGGAGCCGCGTCGGATACCATGTGTCCGCATGCCCTCGATCACTTCAGAAGCCTCTAGGCGGCCGACGGACAGCGTTTCGACTGTTAAGCTATTGCATAGCTTCTATCGCGGGCCTTGAGCGCGGGGACCGAATCCAGAAATTCCGTAACGAAAAAACCTCACGCTCCCCACTCCGACGGTTTTACTACACCAGTACCCTCTAGTGATCTAATAATTTCTGGCAGTTCTTTTTTCTGTGTACTGCGTATTTTATTCTTATAAATATTAGTTTATAAAATTATGATCTTCACAAAAAGTGATTGTTGATAGTGGGGTTTGAACTCTCGACCAGTCGATTACGAGTACATTCAGTTCCCCTGTTGCACCGCAAGGCTACAACGACTTAATTAAAGCTTGCCAAATAGTTGATACCATTCCAGTTGAACAATTTTTAAACTTGACTAGACGGTTGGAAATGACTCATGTACATGGAATTTTTTCGCTGTCAAAACAGTTTGTCACTCTTTTTTTAAGCTATTGCATAGCTTCTATCGCGGGCCTTGAGCGCGGGGACCGAATCCAGAAATTCCGTAACGAAAAAACCTCACGCTCCCCACTCCGACGGTTTTACTACACCAGTACCCTCTAGTGATCTAATCATTTCTGGCAGTTCTTTTTTCTGTGTACTGCGTATTTTATTCTTATAAATATTAGTTTATTAAATTATGATCTTCACAAAAAGTGATTGTTGATAGTGGGGTTTGAACTCTCGACCAGTCGATTACGAGTACATTCAGTTCCCCTGTTGCACCGCAAGGCTACAATGACTTAATTAAAGCTTGCCAAATAGTTCATACCATTCCAGTTGAACAATTTTTAAACTTGACTAGACGGTTGGAAATGACTCATGTACATGGAATTTTTTCGCTGTCAAAACAGTTTGTCACTCTTTTTTTATTTAAAATTACTTTAGGTTCAACACTTTCGTCTATTCTAAAGTTGTTATTATGCTTATATTTGAATAGTATTTGACTTTGTTTACGTAGTTATACACTTTTACGACGTTCAGCACTTATTTATTTTGTTTTTAAGCTATTGCATAGCTTCTATAGCGGGCCTTGAGCGCGGGGACCGAATCCAGAAATTCCGTAACGAAAAAAAAAAAAATCAAAGAAAAAGAAATACTGCATAAATAAAATAAATAAATAATTATAATTGCATAAGTTGATACAAAATGCTATGCAATAGCTTTACCGCGGCAGTCCCCGAGTGCCACACGTCTTTTTTTTATTGGTGCGGCTCCGGGGGAAAGTATGCTGTCGGACACATGGTGTCCGTCATGGCAGTCAACGTGTTAAAGGGGACGTGGTTCGGCGCCTCCGCAGGATTTACGCGAAAAATATTTAAGTGATCAGGCGGAAAAGGCTGCGATAGTACCTATATAATCCACGCTGTCCTTCGACCGTGGTATAATCTTTCTTATTCAAAATCACAACTTTTGTATCAAATAATCCGTATAAAGGTCAACAAAAAAAAACGTCTGATTACTTGAATTCTCTGTAAATCTTTCAACACTGTAATTAATTAGAAGATATTAAAAATTATCTATATTTATAATGATGTTAGTTCATCATCTGCCCACATGACTTCAGACAATGGATTTGATAATAGATGTAAGGTACCTTACTTATGGTGTCAAGGTGAGATGACTAGTGTTTTCTATTTACTTTGGCAACTTAACTAATTGATATAGGTAGAGGTTGGCCAGCGATTTTTTTGAATTTGCCACCATTTCCTTGTGCGACGAGCACAACAACATGGCGGCAAAATTAAAAATCTTCAGCTGGCAACATGAAATATAGTCTGAAATGTACTCAATTCTACTCATATCAACAAACGAATTAACATTAAAATACAAAAGTATCAAATCTCCTTTTTCTTTTCGACTTTATTTCATGTTGCCAACTTAAGATTTTTTAAATTTGCCGCCAGTTCCTTGTGTCAATACTCGCTGACCCAACTCTACGTATACCCAAATTCTCAAATTCAGATCATTTAAGTAAACAAAGGGGATAACATGTCAAAAAAATATCTTGGTAATGGTAATTCACATAAAATGGCGAAAAAAAAGGTTCCATTTTCTTTTAAGTACTGAATTTAAGAAATAATAATTAAAAAATAATCATAACGTAATTATTTTTATAAATTTTCGGTTTTAAACAAAGTTGTTAAAAAAAGGAGATTTTCTGGTATAAAATATTTTATGATATCTACTGGTCACAATGCAGGAGATACAAAATTTTTCACATTTTTTACATCTTCAACAACACTAATATTACAACTCTCATTCATAGATTCAATATGAATCTATGAATGAGAGTTGTAATATTAGTGTACAAGAGTTGTAATATTAGTATGTAGCATATCTAGCCACATTTTGGATGACAACGGCTGTAAACTGTTTCGAGTGGAAATCGATTTTAGGAGGCCTACGTCTAGCAGTGGATTTAAAAGGGCTGACTATGACGATCATAGGCCGTGTCTCTGACACACTACATAAAACATTGTTTGGCAACGGTATTTTGTTTGCATAGTTCTTTTAATTAATTCATTTTAATTTCATAGATGATTATTTACAAAAACAAAAATAATGATAAAATGTTTAGCACCACTGTCCTGTCAATTTGACAGTGACATTTCTTGACATTAATTTGTTTACATAAATTATCTGAATTAGAGACTTTGGGTATAGACGTAACTATACAATACATCTAATAATTATATAAACCCTTATTCAGAAATAAAGACGCAAAACAAAATAAAAGTACAACTAGTCTTAATTGCAGCTAGTAAACGCTAACTGGAAAAAACCGTGACATATTATAAAAACTCCAGGATTTTCCGAGGTTTAAGAGCGCTGTTTCGGGTCCAGTAGCGCGATATTATCTCGTTACTGAGAAGGAATTATGTAAAATGGCTCAATCAGCTGCCTCGGTGTGTCTAGAATTTTTTAATACCTTTTATAAAGTTTCATATTGAGACACGAAGCAAGAAAATACGATCTAGAGTAACGTGGCCGTTTTTCTTTAGATCTTATTTTTTTAAAGGACTACTTTATAAACATTCCGGATTATCTATCTATACATTTATGCAAATACTGTTCTGTCTTGTAATGTTAATTACTTTGCATACCTACTATTGTATAGAATCAAGTGTTTTTAATTGAGCTGACTGCTTTGCTGCTGGAGAGCTTTTTGCGCCACTTCTTCCCAGGTAAAGCACTAGAAAGTGGTGAAGGGCGGGCGTTTTGGGGGACTGTGATATGTAATTTTGACGTTCGAAAAGTGCTGATTTTCAGCCTAATTTGAATAAATGACTTTTGACTTGATTAAGTTAAAAATAAACAATATAAACATGCAGGAGCGATGTAAGACAGCGTAAACTAAAGAATAATAAAAATACCGGTTTACAAAACGAATATTGAGGTTATTATAAATTATGAATGTTAATTACATGTTATGCCTACTAAAGGCATAAAAATAGATAAAAAGCCGGTAATCGTGATTGATATTTATAGATTTTTAATAGATCCATCATCAGGAAACGAAAATTGCTCATTTATTATAAAACTGACGCGAAAATCATTGCTTAAGGCGGGCTAACCTCAAGTTTTTTTTTTTTTTAATGCCGTTTTATTTAGAAACGGTAATGATTAGACACGTGAAATTATATGTTGCTTTTGAGACCTTTCTGTAGGTACGCCGTACTCGTTACATAATTGGACAAAGTTCGCTCGATAGAAAAAAATCCAAACATACCCTTATTTTGTCGATTAAAACTCATTTTATTTCAATATTTTACTACTTTATGTATTGAAAATCACATCAAAATAAACGTCAATGAGGATGTAATGTCCGTCGGTTTTAACATTGTTAATATCGTAAAACAAACAATGTTCACCCCAAAAATTAACGAAGTTCACGGCACAATTTACTCGCGCCCCGCTGCCACCTCAAGAACAAGAATGCACGCTTCAAGAACCTCGCCTTAAAGCCGTTTGTTCACACTCCACGATCAAAACAGAGTTTTTAATTATAAAATTACAGATATGACATAATTTAAGGAAGTATTATTATAATTTTGGATGATTTATCGCTTCGTGATTAGAATAAAATGTTTTTTTGTACGTTGGCTAGCACTTAAAGTTACCACAAACTGTCAGATTTTCTCGTTCGATGTTGAACTTAATCATCAACATTTTAAAGTTTAAAATCGTTTTGAGAAATTTGACAGTTTCGTGTAGCTTGATGTGTTGGCCACTGTACCTACTACCTAAGCATCATTAATAGTAGGAGGTACACACATATAAATACCTATGTTTATCACCTAGTCCATTTTGGTAGATATAGACGGATCTTTGTTAATGAGCTGAGAAATAATGGATGCTCAACTAACACATAATAATGTTAATTAGATTAGGATATTTGTATCTTGGTTCTATAGAGTCACGACCTAAAATAATTAGATAAGTAATAATAGTTTTCATTTTTCATCATTTGATATTACCTTTAAAATGCAAGAAAAGATAGATTCATCTTAAGGGGGCAGTGTCAGGGTAGCCCGCGAAATGCATTTTTTTTTTAAGTTCGTATAATCAGATTGAATGATTTTTTGTGAAATAGTCATTCAATCAAATTATATGAACTTGGAGTTGTATTGATGATTTGTATGATTATATAGACTATCCTGACGCTTCCCTTTAAGTTTTTACTTTACGGAATCCTTAAAACATTTGCGATACGAATTATAATCTAATCCTTCCGATCCAAAATTCCGAGACACACAAATTTACCCTAACAAATTCACGTCGCATTCAATATTAGAATATCTAAATAATTCATTTCATTAACTTTCGATTTCTACGTGTTTTAGGCTAGAGAACAACGACTTAATGCGCCTCCTACATGAGAATTAACTAGGATCCCTAACATCGGACTAACTATCTTTGTGTAGCATGCTAATGTCTCCGCCCACGTTGTAGAAATAACTAAACAAATGCTAAACTAATTGTGCAGAAAGGAAAACGTGAGATTAAAGTGAGGGTTGGTTGAATTTTAATAGGAGGCTGTGTTTTAAGGGAATGTTTTAAGCGTATCAGTAGATTTACCGGCTTCAAAATGGTTGAGCTAAATGGTGCTGATCCATGCGTCATGTTCGTGAACGGGCGCCGTCAGTTGCGACTGTTCATCTCTTAGCTGCCACGGCTTATTTTATTTTATTCATTCTTTAAATACCATACTGTCAATCCTTTTACACGTGCAGCCTGTGGGTTGGCTATTTGCAGAGGACATACAGTGACCTGCGAGTGCAGTATAACAATGCGTTCAGGATGCTGATGGGTCTGCCGCGGTATTGCAGTGCCTCCGGCATGTTTGCCGAGGCCAACGTCGACAGTTTTGCGAAAATCATGCGTAAACGTTGCACCTCGACCCTAACTCGCATGCGAGCTAGTTCCAACAGCATCTTGAGCGTATTGACGGACCTGTGGGATTCTCCGATGCTTGAGCGCTGGATGCGGCTGCACGTAGTGAAGTAGCATACATGCGTTCTGGTGTCGGATTGTCCTAAAATCTATCTTTTATTATATTAGTTTTGTTTACTAACATTAGCTCTTAAGTATTTTCGTGTTACTAACAATTTATATGGAGAAATCTGAAATAAATGATTATTATTATTATATTATTATTAATTGCTTTATTTTTTTTATTTGCTGTACCTACTCTGGACGCTTTCAACTTATACGTCTTTTTTTTACATCGTTCTCACTGTGGTTCTCACATATAGTTATAGATCAAACATTAAAGATGTAACATATTTTTGTGTTACAATATAATTTAAAAGAGTGTCTATGGAGTTTATTGCCCGTTCTTCGCCAATAGGTACCTACTACGCTTTGGAATGGGCTACGAGCTTCATATTTCTGACTGACCGATTCCTTGAAAATTCAAAAGTGCGTCTAAATGGTTTAATTGAAATAAATGCTTTTAGTTTAAGCTTTTTCAGCTTTACAGGCTGAAAAAGGTGATAAACTGAAGTTGAATAACTAACTACTCGTATAAGCAGATTAAATACAAGATGCGAAATGTCTCTTCACGTTCTAGCCCAAATGTAATCCATAACAGCGTGTATTTTATTATTATTTATTTAGGATACGATGGGACTGTCATATGCCTTGCGGTTATAAAAGTCCTTAAAAACAAAAGTTTTTTTTTTTTTTTTTCAAAGTTACAGAACACACCCGAACACACCACTCAGCCTGATGACTGCAATATGCTGTTTACCAAATACCAAGACTTTTACAAAGAAATTAATAAATAGAAAGAAGTGAATTGTTAGGTTTAAAAAACTTTATTTCTCATAAGAACTTAAAATAACAGTTCGCTTATAATGAGACACATGTGTGTTTATAACTAGTACTATTTTAATTAGTTACATACTGAGACTCCTCCGTGCCTCGGAAAGCACGTTAAGACGTTGGTCCCGGCTGTCATTCGTGGATCTTTGACAGTCGTTACGGGTCGTCAGAAGCCCAAAAGTCTAACAGCCAGTCTTACCAAGGGGTATCGTGTTACCCAGTTACTGGGTTGTGGAGGTCAGATAGGCAGTCGCTCCGTGTAAAATACTGGTATTCAGCTGCATCCGGTTAGACTGGAAGCCGACCCCAACATAGTTGAGAAAAGGCTAGGCAGATTGACTATTTTAATTAGTTACCTCTAGAGTGTTGGAAACATTATATTAGCATAATAATAATATTCTGTTTCATGTTATTTCAAGTGTTGTAGTGTTGTTGCCTTAATCTACGTTTGAATAAATTTATATTGTCACATTTTTTCATATCCTCCAGTAAACTATTGAACAGTCGTGTTCCTTCAACCAATATTGTTTTTTAGCCATAATTAGCGCGAGCGTGCGCTGGTTGTAACTGGATTGTGTTTTTATTCCTTACGTTGTATATTATATTTTTCATATGTAACTGTATGTTTGACCGAATAGATTTGGTGATGATTTTTTTTAATAAGGACGCAGGTGTAGTATTTTTAAACTTGATTTATATTGAGTAGTTTGGTTTTTTTATATAGTAACATTGTCGGAGTTAAATAATGATAGTGAAATAATGTTTTTAAATTAAACTAATAATCTATTCTAAAAAAAATACTTCATTATAATATAAAAAACCTCTTGCCTATAATCCATAATAGAACACGTTAAACAAAACCAGTTTTATTAAAGTTCTCGAAAGAAAGACATTTGGAATTCCCATCACAAAACTGTCTCATTTTAATAAATTATCTCATCAGCAAAAAAAAAATACTTAAAACACAACCACACCTATACAAATTCATTAATTGTTAACAATGTCATATGACATAAGAAACATTTTTATATTGTTGTAAATCAGAGGACATCCTGTTCATGGATTGATTTGGGTTCGACGTTCGATTATCGATAGGTATTTTACGTAATACACACACACGTAATGGTCACAGCCGTTGATTTATGGCTAATTAGTCTATGGCAACATGACGTCACTAAGCAACAACGTATTAGGCTGACCCCACATTTGGCGTGCGCGATCCACGGGCGTGCGAGTAGCGCGAGCGCCGCGCGCGCGTTGTGCGCGCGCTGCGTGAGCGTCGGGTGTTGCCGCCGTGTGACGTGTGTGAGGCGTGCGCGCGGCGCGCGCGCGGATCTCGCCTTGGCGTTTAACCCCCTTCAGACAAGTCAGTCACAATTTGGCCAGTGCCGTGTTAGCACACGTCATTGCGTTACTGTTCTACAATAACTAACAAAATGGACTCAGACGAGGAAACACTACTGTTAGCTTTGCTACTAAAAAGAAATAAGACACGTAATAAAAAGACTAAACGCCTCTGGCAAGATACATTATGGTCTTCTTGTTCACAAGAAAGTGATTACTATATTTTGTATTACTTTTTTTGCGGCGGGGATAGCGGGCGAAGGGGTAAGAACGCGACTCGAGCGTCGCGAGCGCGCCGCGCGCACGCTGCACGCACGTCACACGGCGGTAACACCCGACGCTCACGCAGCGCGCGCGCAACGCGCGCTCGGTGCTCGCGCTACTCGTACGCCCGTGGATCGCGCACGCCAAATGTGGGGTCAACCTTAATACAAGCACCGCTCGCTGTATTTTTGTTATAAGGCTTTCAATTTTTTTACACAGAGACGTTTTCATATAATATTGGTAACAGCAAATCATGAAGGTTTAAACCTTAGGTTTCAACTACCTATACGGAAGTCAGTCTTAGATACCTAAGTAAACACCTACTTACTGCTACTACGGTATGGAGTTAAAAAGTGGTACAAAAAAGCATACACAGGCTCAAACAGGGGCTGAATTTGCAACAAGTTTTTTATAGCATCGACTAGTTTTAAAAGTGAATTAGGTAATCGAGTTCCATGCATAGGTACGAGTATCCTTCCAAAAAGGTCTAGGAGACAAAGAAACTACTTGAAAAAATCCTGGTGGGAAAACGAACTTTTAGCTACAAACGCTAAACTAACAGATGACATCAAATATTAATAACATAACTTCGCGATATGTTATAAATTAATATCCCATGATAACTCCAAGACGTAGATTAGTCATCAGTCTGTCAGGGCCGTAGGTCAGCTTGAGAATATGCTTTTAAGCTTTTTATTTTTTGTGTAAAACAACAAGTTTTTTGACACATTCCGCGCTTATATACGGGGTTTATTTATAAACGTTGCTTTAAGTAATGATTAACGTCTGCTTAACCATACACTTTAGACGTTTAAAATAACGTTAAGCAACGTTTATAATCATCATAATTTCAGCCGAAAGATGTTCACTGCTGCACATAAGCTTCCTCCAAGCACCGCTACTTCGAACGGTTCTGTGCTTCCCGCATCCAGCGGATTCCTTCACAAGGTCATCAGTCCATCTTGTGAGAGGCCTTCTAACGCTACGTCATCCGGTACGTGGTCGCCATTCCAGAATGTTTCGACCCCATCGGCCATCTGTTCTGCGAGCAATGTGCCCTGCCCACTGCCACATAAGTTTGGCAATTCGTCGGCTTAGGTCGGTTACCTTGGAGGTCCTGCGGATCTCTTCATTCCTGATTCGGTCACGTAGGGAAACTCCAAGCATTGCCCTCTCCATTGCCCTTTGGGTGACTTTCAGCCTTCTAATAAGGACCATTGTGAGCGACCGCTCACAATGGGCCTTATTAGAAGGCTGAAAGTACCGTTTCAGAGTCATAGGTAACACGCACTGGTCAAAGACTTTCGTCTTGAGACACTGCAGTATGTGGGACGAGAAGATATATACAACTTGTCTTAGCTTAAATTGTTACTAAAAACTCGCTATTTTTTTGAACTACACATACGCATATAACATCACATAACTTCACGCTTGTCTGAACCGTTTCTCGTATTATTTGGATCGATTAAAGGCTCGTACAGACTAGTGCGATATCGCGGGCGCGACGCGACACTAGTAGCACAATTTCTTTGTCGGTGCCTGTCGCGCCCGCGATATCGCGCGAGTCTGTAAGAGCCTTAATAAATGTAGGTTATTTAGCGAGCGCCTACAAAGAACACATTTTTTTTTTTCTTGCAATTCTTATGAATAGACTTTTTCTATCCTTTGTTTTCGTACAGCCCCATATCACAATTAGATCCGCATACCGAGATCGAACACCATACAACAGTGTGAAAGCTACGAGAAAATAATAATATATTCATAGATTAATGATATAATCAGTGAAAGTTCGATTCATTGTGGTCAATTTGTATTGATGACGTGTTCTAATGAAGGTCAGAAGGTCACTGGCAAATGTCAAGTTTATTATATTGTCGCCGGCGGCCATTAGTTTCGTCTCTTCATCTTATGATGAGTCATCCTCATGAATAAATAGTTCGCACATATTTTTTGTGTAGATTTTATTTATTAATTTTATTAGGCGTGTGAGTTGGTAAAAAGGTCAGTTTAGTTTTGGGATATGATTTCAGTTTTTGTCTGACTCATTGCAAGGTTAAGCATTATACAGGCTGTATCAGAAGGCTGTGTTCAAAATTAAGGGTGTACAGATCATCAAACTGAACCACTTTATCTATGGGACAAACATCGTAATCGCAAAAAGTTATCATTCGTCTCACACATTTGGGTCGAGTAGGTATTGACCTACTCGACCCAAATTTGTGAGACGACTGATAACTTTAAAAAAATAATTAGTCGTTATTAGTCGTAATTAGTAGTTAATTAACTTAAAAATAATTAGTCGTCCTATACAAAACTTCAATAAGTTTTTTATGGGTCGACTAATAATTTTTTTGCGATTATTATGTTGGTCTGATGAAGAAAGTTGTTCAGTGTGATGGTCTGTATCGCACCCTCAATTTTGACCAGACCTTTCTGAGACACCCTGTATAGTAATCGATCAACGGTTCGCTATAAAGGCACTGTCATTAATTAAGAGAGCGAGAAAAAAAAATTAATGAGATCGTAACAATCTTTTGCAGGCGTAAATGAAAACGAAACAAACGTTCAATATCTTTAATTCTCCTTAATCTTGAATAACAAAACATTTACAAGTTGTGTTGATACAAACTTTTCGAAACACAAACATTTATTTTACTTTAACTGTGATGGACGACAAAATCAGATTTTTCCACATCTATACTCCATTTACTATAAGCATTAGACAAAAACCGGCTAAATAACGACAGTTATTGTGTAATATTGTTGAAATTACTGAAACTTCAGAGTTATTTTTTTAATGTAAATGATAAACAGATTACAGTGCTTTGTATTTATCGTGAAATAACGGAGTTTATTAAACGTTTACATCGAAATAACGAAAGGGTGAGAACAGTTATTTGTCTAATGTTATAATAAATGGAGTAAGATCAACGCATTAAATGTTTAGACATCTCAAATTATTGCTATTTGGTTGATGTGCAGATAGATAGATAGAATACTATTTATTATGTACACAAAAAAAAATTACAGATATAAATGTAGAACTGTTACATAGGGTGTCACAATGGGCGGTCTTTCTTTAAAAGCGATCTTTTTCCTAACCTTTGGATGGATCAAAAGTAGAAGGAGAGACAATACTGCAGGTAGTCAGTGGTGTACCATTAACATATACAATAAATACATACATACATAAAGCATCTTAGTGATGCATCTAATTAATAAATCAACAAACCAGTTTACCCAGAAACACAATTTCTATAGACAAAATGTATCTTCCTCTTTAAGAGAAACTAAAGTCATCAAGAATATACTTAGTTACTTTGTCATTTCAGAACGTTTCGTCACACAAACAATTTAAATCTGCAACAATAAAGCAACTCCTGCCAGGTTCCATTTGGATGGCTTGTCCTTCGTCTTCAAGTTGAAGGTCCACACGTAAGTCGGTCCTCGTGTACGTGTCTTATAGACAGGACACTCGTACATGTTTCTGAGGTCTTGCTTGTCTTGGGTTATGGCCTGAAATAGAATTTGTAAAATACATATTTTTTTCAGGTTAGGTTAGGTTAGGTTTCGAAGGTCTGATCGTCGCAGGCTCTTACGCTATTGTGGCTCCAAGCCACAATAGCCTTTCCTTTCATGGAATCGAATGATGTTATGTTGGCCTATGATCACGTGACCTTTCGATAGCTTCTGTCAACCCCATACATATTTGACTTTTCTACTAGCGTCATCGCTAATCGAATGTTACTTTGGCTAGGCCCTCAGACCTTCGTTATTTTATAAAAACTGAAAGTCTATCTGTGTATGTCGCCAATACAGGTAAGAACGATCCCCGACTATGAAGTTTATATCTTGGTGGCTTTGGCAGGTAACTGGTAGCAATGGTGTATGAAATTGCACCTCAAATTCGTTAAAGTATAAAGCTCAGTTTTTATATTTTTAATTTGGAATAATATAAAACATTACGTCGTCCATTGTCAGACAGTACGGTTGCGACTTTCAATATTTTATTTCTTTTTACTTTCTAGCCACAATCTTCACAGGGTGACTGGATGAGCAAGTATCCGAGGAAGGAGTTTAATGGCGAACGATTGGAGAGGCCTAGACTACGTCCAGCCATAGACTGCTATAGTAAGCCGATGACGGTAGAGTTTTATTTTTTATATGGCAACACTTTATTATTTTATAGAACTAACTGATAATGTGTTATGGATAGCTAATACGAAAACTAAGCTTAAAATTCTGTTGAAGCTTTAGACAATGTTAAATTATTTGGTTATCTTTGTGGTATCTTGCGTAAATCTCAAGGCTTCAAGAACCTAGAAGCTTCGAGAATAATTCTATCAACCAACAACAGACTTACAGTGAAACAATACGTACATAAAGGTCTTAAATCACCAACTGCCAGTTACGTAAACATATGCTCTTTTTGTATAGAAATCAAGCGTCCTTTTTTTGTATTTAAGGATAAGTCTTTTTTTAAAACACCCACTCACCCTAACATTAATGACAGGCATTGGTGGAAACAGGTCCTTGAGCTTCGAATCCATAATGATGCCGGCTTGCTGGTCCCACCGAGCTCCTTCCATCAGCAGACCATGCACGAAGGCACCGTCACGAGGTGCTGACCGAGTGTCCGCGATCCTAGAGGAGATGAGGAGTTAGAGAGAGGAAGACAAGACTTGGTGATGGATTGTATACTCTGGTCTTTAGCTGTAGTTAAACTGCTAGGTAGCAGGGATAATCTCTAATTTGATGATATGAAGTTATAATAGTTAGAGAGTTCATAAGGGTATTGTCTTGGGCACTGTAGAAAAATTACACTGCCCGAATTTACTAATGGTGACCAAATCGACTCAATACCTTTGCTTAAGCACTTTTTATTTTTAACAATCTGTGGTAATTCTCATACCTGTTATTATGTAGAAGTAAATACTATGCAGCTTTTATGGTCAACCGTAATTTTATTAATTTAATATACGAAACTTCAGGTACCGTCCGGTACATACCTCATTGCAGTGACTTCATCATTAATTTGAATAAATCAAGTCTCTCTTATTACAAAACTATTTTATTACGAGTTATACTAAAGACCAGAGTTCGTTTTGATGGTTATGAGTATTTACATATTACTAACAGCTTACTTAATTAATAAATTAACTTGATACCTATTTACAAATTTTATAATAAAAGCGTATGGTACAATGCTGAAACCCATTCTGTTCAAAAGGGGTTACCTACAATACCAAGTTAAATAGGATAGAATTAAGCTTAGAAGAAGAATGGCGGAAGAATGATGATGACGTGGATGTAGATAATACAGCAGATGGAGTTTAGATAATACAGCTTTACTTGTTCCCTTACCTATATTACACAGATTTACAATTATTATATTTACATCTACCATACATAATTATCTACTTTTTCTCACCTTTTATTTCACTTATTTATTCATATTTATGAGATTGTGTGATTGTTATGTTTACCTACCCTACCTAAATAATTATACAGGCTGTCACAAAAATCGACCGACATACTGTAGATGGTGAGAGCTTCGGTCAAGCCTTCCCAAAATAACAAAACATATGTTCCGCAAAATCCACACAATTTTTTTTCGTCATCGCTGTTAAAAATTTATTAACAAAAAAAAATTTGAAGAAAAAAAATGGAGGAAAATAATCAAAGAATTTTTATTTATTTTGTAAGCTTTTATAGAGAATCAAAGGTAATTACGAATAGAGTAACTAATTAATAATATTTTTATGAAAAAATTTATTAATAAAAATACTTTATTTACACATGAGAGTCAAAAGAATGACGCTTGGCGGTTAAAATCTAGTATAACTCGAAAACTATAAGATTTTGCGGAACTTACGTTTTGGTTTTTTTGGGAGGGCTTGACCAAAGCTATCTTCACCTACAGTATGTCGGTCGATTTCTGGGTCACCCTGTATACTAATTATACAGCGCAAACCAAATATTTTAAGTTTCAAAGAATGTCAACAGCAGCCCCTTTATATGTACAAAAAGCAAGTAGTAAATTCTTCGTGAGCAAAGCGGTACCTCCAAAAAGACTGTTAAACGACTAAAAAGAAGATAAATCGTATTTTCTACTGAAAAATAAATACATTTCACCTAGTTCAAAGTCTTTCTACCCTGATTAATTCTACAAAAAGCTCTCGCAAGGAAGAAACAATATTACAACAGTTACAAGACATAAATTCCGAACTTCTTTATCTACCTGTAATATGTGTGCTGTTCATATTTGTCATGCTTGTGATTTTTATGTAATTTCAGCCAATTCTTTTTTAAGTCTACAAAGGCACTTAAACCGATTTAAATGTAATACTTAGAATCCAAATTTTACGAATGTAGCGTCGCTACTCACCAGTACCTATGAAAAGTACAAAACAATGAAGAAATATTGACAATATAAAATTAACCACAGTTTAGTTTAAATTCAAAAGTGTCTCATTTCCCTTCTTTATTTCCTCATTTCAAACCAAATTGATTGATTTGAATAAATATTTAATAAAAAATACTCAGATTTTTTGTAAACCGAAGAAACTTTCATTTACAATTTGTAGGGATAAAGTGTGTGTAGTATTAAGTGGAATTCCTATTATGTATTTTATGGAAGAATCTCGCCATTCCTGAACGTTGTTATCAAGTAATTTAATATTCATTTTTTGTTTTTAAACACTGCTTATCGACTAGTACTCACGTGAATTCTTCCTTCATCTTCTTTGTGACGTCACACTGCAGACACATCTTGTCTAGAGGCAGTTCATACCTCCTAGCAGTGCTCTGCATGATGGCCGTCAGTAAACTTTGAGGGTTGAAGAAACCACCGAGCCATACTGATGCTGGCAGCTAAATCATGCAAAATATAAGTGAGAACTCACAATTCAATTACAAAAAATTAAAATGTTTTTCTTTTGAAGAAAACAAAAATTGAGATAACGTTTGAAAACAAAAAACAAAACTTGGTACAGTTATATTTTTGAACGGCAACGATACCCCACACTGGGATAGCTGCGGGACAGCTTAGCTCAGAGACCATTAGCACTAGAAAGCTGTAATTTGCCATGAGTATACTATACATATTAATCACGCCGACAAAGTCGAAAACTAAAATCTTGAAAGAATTTTTTTTAGGGTACCTCCCCTACACGTAAAGTGGGGATGATATTTTTTTCTCGTCTATCCCAGTGTGGGGTATCGTTGTAAAGGCCGTTCAAAAATATAACTGTGCAAAGATTTGTTACTGGTTATAATTAAAAACATAATATTGATTATTATCACAAGTGCACATCGAAGCTTCTGTCGAAGTAGTGTTCTTCGAAGGTGTGTGTTGTCGAAGTATGTTCTGTCAGACTAATGCTTGTCGAATATATGTTCTGTCGAAGCAATAAGTAGTCGAACTAATGTTTTTCGAAATTAAGACCGTGTCGAAATAATTAACTGTCGAAATTCAGAATGACACTCCAAAAAAACACACTGCCATAAACAAAAACATCGAAAGATAAACATAAATTGCCTTATAAAAAAATATAGAAGTCGAACACAATCTAAAAAAATCAAATGTTAAGGAATATCGTTCTTACGACAAAGTCTGTAGCCCATGTTTCAAGTTCTCTTAACCGCAACGTTAGGTCCACGAACCAAGCAGAAAGACCCAGCAACGACGGGTATGCACGGCTGGACCAGATCGCAGGAACCTGTATAGTAAATTAATTTTACGGAAGTGACATATTAGTGGACAAGCTGCTACAAATATGGCAGTCACTAAGGTCCAGAATCAGCAATTACTATTAGTTTAGTTATATCTATGCCAACGCTCCCGCATCAAGTCTTATGGGGTCCTTGGATAGTCAAAACATCTTGACAAGCATTTATGTGCTTGATAAGCATGCTTGACGTTGCATCAAGCCACGTCAAGCATGCTTGTCAAGCATCCGCACTAATTTTCATTTCAGTCGCTATAACGTTCCGTAGCACACTGAATGTGTAGCTTAACAAGCATGTCTCATATCAGCCATTGCTTGACAAGCATTGCAAAAATACATCAAACATGTAGTTTGCTTATCAAGAACATCAAGCTTCATTCTAAACGGTCAAAATTGCTTGACAATCACGAAAAATTCACGTGCTTGGCAAGTAAATACGGTTTTACGGTTATTATTCGGTTAGTTATTAGTAGTTTTTTGTACCTAGCTTAAGCCTTTTACAACATCTTTATTACATTAAGGAATGCAATAAATGATTATGAACATGGATTTTGACCGTCTATATTCCGTCCACCGAGAGAATGTTTTTTTTACACCTGTCAGTTGTACAAAATTTGGAAGTGTTTTTTTTTTACGTGATAATAATAATAATAATATAGCTTTATTTATTCCTTACAGTTTTACATTGTTGGATGTGTTAGTATTTGCTTAGCCTAGTTTGTTAGTATCACTTTTTAATTTTACTTAGTGTTTACTGTAAGCACCGCTCTGGCGGTGAAAGCCTCCTCCATTTCCCAGTGGCAACTATGTCATCACTCCATCTTTTGAAAGGCCTTCCTTTTCGTCTTTTTTTGTGTATAGGATACCAATTCGTGACAATTTTGGACCATTTGTTCCCTGGTGATCTTTGTACATGCCCAGCCCACTTCCATTTTTGGGACATAATGGTTTTTGCTATATCCTTTACCTTGGTGATTTTCCTGATGTCTTTATTTTTACTTTATCGAACGTCTTATAAATCGATGAACGCCGGCTGCACGCACAAAAAAGCATGACTCGTTGTCACGTTGCGCCTGAGCCGAGTGTGCAAGCGAGAGCGCGGAACAAGCGATAGAAAGTCACGATCGGCCTAAGCGTTCGGCTTGTGTTACATTATCACGTAAAATTATCGTCCGTAAACCGACTTTACAGACAACCATGCTTTTTTTTTTGTAGTTTTGGCAATTGAGCCTGTGGCGACTATTCTGCCAGCGTCACGTTGAGAAGATTTGGAACTAATAAAGTTTAAATTCGTAAAACACATAACTATTCGTTTGTATGAAACGGACAGGTGTCAAAAAACCATTCTCTCAGTGGGGATCTAATTATTATCCCTATTGTAGGATAGTGTCAAATTCTATGATAACAGAATTGAATTCACTGAACGCTCACTATTTTATTACAATTATTCTCTTACTTACTTGATCCAAAAACAACGCATTTTCCAAATCTTCCATGTCTGATGTAATTGTTAATTCACCCTGAAATATGGGAATTGGTTTTAACCTTTATTTTACTCCACTTTTATTTTGAGAATTTACAGACAAAGCTCATTCGATTATTCTTCTATACATACAAATAAATTAAAATGTACATATGTGTCTGTTAGTAATGCCCAAGTAACAGCTTTTTACTAAATGCATATTACTCAAAATAAGACATTAATGCCATCCTACTCAAAATAAGACTTTATATATAGTCTTATTTTGAGTAGGATGGCATTAATGACTCATTTTCGAAAGAAAATGTCGCTTATCGCACATGCATATGAATAATATAATACAGTACTTATAACAAAAACTCAATTTTTAAATTTTTTGTCTGTCTGTCGTGTCTGTTTGTTCCGGCTAATCTCCAAAACGGCTGTTTTGACGAGACTTTCACTGGCAGAGAGCTGATATTATAGGCTACTTTTATTTTAGAGAAACCCACGCGGGCGGAGCCGCGGACAGCAGCCAGTCTTTAATAATTTACCTTTAGGCCCAAGTCCAGTTCCCTAAGGGATCTCTTCATCTCTCCAGTCAGATAGTTCATTCGCTCACATTCCTGGAAAGCCACTATTACATACGGCGTCCTCTCTTCCACCTTGCCCATAATTTCTGTCATGTTAAACTCTTCAGGTAACTTCTCTATTATCTCGTCTAGCATTTGTTTTACCTGATAAAATGTAGGCGTCAGTTGGATTACACTTTAAAGCTACTAATAACTACACACGCTCGTAAGGACCATGCTTGTGAGCATGCTTAACTATTGACCGCCCCAGTCGGATTAATACGAAAAATAAAAAAAATAAAAAATAAGCTAAAAAAAATAATTTACTTCATTTAAATTATCTGTATCTAGCTACAGATAATTTAAATGAAGTGTAAGAATATTACAGCGCAATATAGTTCAGTGGAGTGTCCCTCAACCGATCCGTAAAAATCTCACCGTGAAAACTTATGTGTAGTGAGCTTGGAGTGAGCTATAATACCGCCTGATGTTAGAGATTGTCACAATTGACGGCTCACTTCACCAAAATGTTCACGGTCAGATGGTTACAGAATAGCACTGCAGATATTGTCACTCGTTGCGAACATATCATTCAGCAGTTCAGCCTTTAATTTACTCCCCAGTGTTCGCCTGCTAATTACACCAATATCTCTTCTTAGCCAGTCGGAACAATTAAAGAGTGTAGGGGAAATGTTTACGTGCCCGTGCCGCCTCAGTTACCATTGCTGAGGAAACCGGCATGTCCTAGAACCAAAAATTCGAAGGCATGTGATATCTACCAACCCACACTGGGCCCGCGGTGGATTACAGCTAGGGTTGCCAGCTCCGGTTTTATGTTTTAGAGGATTTGATAAGATTAAATAAAGGACATAGGATGAAAATAAAGAATATCATATTATATTTTTAATAAAATACTGTTATGGTATCAGTAGCGACATTTATTAATTAAAAAAACGATGTTAATATCAATACGCAATTAAACGTAGTTTGTCTCAAATCGAAGCCAAGTAGGTAGTAGGTAGGACCTAATTAGACTTTTTGTATTACTTTTGGCTGCTCTAAGAGCTTCTTCGTTTTCTATAATAAAATGATAAAATTGTTTGCATTGCATTTTGAAATTCGATTTTATTTGTAGTTCTGCTTTTACTGTGTCAATATCTAACTTATTTCATTTTTCATAAAATAAAGGACAAAGTATTGTCCTCTATTGAAGATTTCAAATTAGGGGACAAGATAAAAAAAATTGTCTGAAAAAGAGGACGTCCTTTAAAAAAAGGACGTCTGGCAACCCTAATTACGGCTTACTCCTTCTCACCGGGAGGGTCCTGTATCCCAGCAGTAGGAACATTCAAGGCTGATTATGTGCCGCCTCACTCGTATGTTATTTATTAATTTTATTATTTATATTATTTATGTATTTTTATTTATTTTTATATGTATTTTTTTTATTACATTGCATGGCCCTATCTTCGCGTCGTACATATTTATTTTTCGATTTACTATCTGGGCGCACGGAAATAGATATAAAACCAAGCGGTCAATAGGTTAAAACTAGCATGCTAATTACTAGAAAGGTTCACACACATAATAGCAAAAAGAAATTGCTCATCAGTAGCGTGGCTTTGTGCTGGTATTGCGCATTTGAGTCTATAGCTTTCGAAATTTGCTATAGAATTTTCTTGATCTATTTGACAGACAAATATACTTTTATGTTCTGTTTTATTGTATTTTTTTAAAGAAAATGTGACTAACCTTATCCTCTCTAGTCACAGTAGCAGCTCCAGATGCCTGAGCATCTCTCGGTTGCATCTCAAATATAGTCCTAAATAGATTCTCAGATGTTGTAGTAAGGAAACCAATCTCAGCATTTGGATGTAAGCCGTAAAGATATGGGGATTCGGGCGGCATGGCGTCTTCTATGTACTGGTGGTAGCCCGCGTAGTCTGTGTTAGGAGGGGCGGGGAAGCCAGGGGCTAGTTGGAGTTCGCCGTCGACCTGGTAAATGACGAAGATGAAATTAGTACACAGAAAGGAAGCTGGCATATTTGACATCACTAACAGTATAATCTTACTAATACTGGTGACTTACCTACGACTCATAATTTATTTATTTATTTATTGTTTTGTGCACAACAAATCTGCCTAGCCTTTTTCCCAACTATTTTGGAGGCACTGCCTATCTGACCTCCACAACCCAGCAACTGGGTAATATGATACCCCTTGATAAGACTGGTTGTCAGACTTTCGGGCTTCTGATGACCCATAACGACTGTCAAAATCCACGAATGACAGCCGGGACCAACGGCTTAACGTGATTTCAGAGGCACGGAGGAGTCTTGGTATGTAAAGACCTATCCAAGGGCCAACCCCGGCAAGCGTAGCTTAACCTGATGGAGCCGCACGGGTTGACATACGGCTGTTATAACTTAGACAAGAGCTGAACATGAAAATGATGTCCCACAATGAAAAAAATCAAATATGAGTTAGCAAGTTCCTAATATTAATAACATGAACGTACTAGTTCAGGCTGCATCAACTCTTCCAAGTAAGCGTTGCAAAGTCTCCGGTCCCAATCATCAGTGATGTGCCCTCCGTACATAATCTCTCCGAATAGGTACCTGAGATCTTCCCAGGGCACTCTAGCATTCGCTTCCAAGTAGTTGTACAGGACGAACACGCTTATTGTTAGATCACCTGAAATGAAGCACATGATAACATACAATGTGAAAATAATTTGTTCAGAATAGTTTACTGAATCGATTTCTGTAATTTATAATGGATAATATTTTTGTGTTCACCAAAAATCTTAAGGTACATCTATGTATGCATTTCTAAAATTTTATTCTTCCCCGAAAAATACTGATCGTGCACCAAATATGTTAGGTTAGGTTAGGTTAGGTTATATTTTGGTGCACATTCAGTATATTTGGTGGAACACAGGCAAAATTAGGTAAATGAAATGGGAGTACTTTTAAATAAAATTGAAGTACTTTTAAATACCATCCATTTATAATATAGGTAATTCTAATTTTGTATCGCAAAAATAATTAAAACTATGTAAATTAAATGGGGTGGTGCTATTCTTTAAGTCCGACGTACCGTGCGGTGTCGGACTTCTAGAATAGCACCACCCCATTTCCTCCCGTGGGCGTCCTAAAAGGCGACTAAGGGAATTAATTACTAGAGAATGGGCAGCAGCGTCCTCCATTTGTTAGGGACCTAACTAAGGACTTGAACTGATATATGCAATGGACTGTATTTTAAGATTAATTTAATCCAAATATATTCTACAATAAAACGGTGTTGATAGACGTAATGGATTGCGCGCGCGTGCCGTCGTCGGAGATCGGTAGTGAAGGAATTCATTGCAGATCACGTTGGCTGCGCGTGTAGACCGCGCGCAAGGTGTGGTGTTGGGTTCGATTCCCAACATACAGGGTGATACTTAATTAAACATGGAAATAGCCTGGTAAAAAATATTGATCAATGACCCCTATGCTAGGAAAAACCTGTGTTACAGGGGTCATCCATCCGTCCATTACGGATGTTAAAATAGTTTCTTATAATTAGTAAAGTACACTTTTGTAAAAAAATATACATAAATAAACAAATAAACTAGACTAATAAAATTGATTTTGAGGATAAGAAAGGTAGTATATAATTATTTATGTGCCGGGTGTGTGTTGTTTATGTGAGTGTAGGTGTGTATGGGTGAGTGTAGATATATATGAGTGAGTGTACCACTCACTATATATGTGTGAGTGGGTGCCTGATTTGTTTAAGTTATGCTTTAAGTAATTCTTCCGTGTCGTCATAATTTGATTTTAGATGATGGAGGTCAACGCATTCCACATCGACACTATTGTAATAGAAAAGTTTGAGAACAGATTTAGAAAACTACTGAAATACGCACCAACATTAAACGGATAAATCTTATTCCATCCCTGTGGTCCGAACTTTCGCCTCTCAGCAACCACAGCGTGGAAGTAACATAGGGCGAATAATATCGCTTTGAACTCAGCCTCCTTACCACACATTTCTAGCGTTTCTTGATTGAAGTTATCGAGTGCTTTGTGAATGTTTGCCTGTTGGTACAAAATATTTTTATTCTAGGTGGCACCTATATTGCATGCTGAAATATTTCGTTACTGTTTTAAAAATATTAACTCTCGTTTGTAAAATAGTGAGATTGCTAAACAAGGGATGAAAGAGACCTTTTTAGGCACGAGATAGTATTGTCCGTGTGCCTAAATAGGTTCTTTCACCCATTTTTTTTTGTATTTGTGTAATACTAGCTTTTGCCCGCGGCTCTGCCCGCGTGGATGTCGGTTACCGCGTAAAAAAGTAGCCTATGTACTTCTCCATATCCCAGGCTATATCTCTGCCAAATTTCATGACGCTCGGTTCAACCGTTTTGGCGTGAAAGCGTTACAGACAGACAGACAGAGTTACTTTCACTTATAATATTATTAGTATGGATTTTTATTTCTCAAATTGTTCTATGGAACAAGGAAAACTCTTTTACAAGTTAACAAACTGGCCACTCGTAAATAATTAATAATTTATAGTATTTCTTGTCATTTGAACTGTTGATTTTAGCAACATAGATGTGTCACTCACAATGACAGATCTCTGTGTCACACATCTTATTGAAACAATTTTGGAAAAAAATAAATTCCGATTTTGTATCGTGGCCGGTGACGTCACTAAGAAGTGAACATGGTTGAAACAATAGTATATACATAGTCTCTATAGTAACAATAAATAAGAAATTGTCTCATTTTGTCTGATGAAGTCATGGTCCATAGAACAAATGGGAACTATCGCAATTAAATAGCACATCACATTTTCGATTTTCCAACCCATGAGATTTCGAATTTTGAAAATATTTCAAGACATTAACAGCGCACCTGCATTCCCGTAGGTGGTTCATTAGTGATCTTGATGCTAGACTCCAGGATGCCCTGCGGTATGATATGAGCTGCAGCCGTAGCCGCCGGTTCAGCCGACATGAACAAGCGGAAGTCATCGTGGCATCCATTTGCGAAACTCTCCATCTTCTTCTCTAGGCTTGGTAGCCATTTTTTTACTAAATGAATGTTCTGGGGAAGGTTGTTGAAACGATATAGTGACTTGCAGTGCTTAAATTATGTCATATTTATATTGTTTTTTTTTTTAAACGAGATAACTTGTATAGTATTTTTATCTCAAGAAACGACGCGCGCTTAACTTGTGGTAACCAGGTGTTCCAACACGCTTTGTATACTCTAATCTATACTTATATATAAAGCTGAAGAGTTTGTTTGTTTGTTTGTTTGTTTGAACGCGCTAATCTCAGGAATTACTGGTTGGAATTGAAAAATTCTTTTTGTGTTGGATAGTCCATTTATTAAGGAATATTATAGGCTATATAGCATTACGCTACGACCAATAGGAGCGGAGCATAAATGAAAAATGTTGCAAAAACGGGAAAAAATATTCCTTTTTGAGAGCTTCCGTTGCGTGCGCTGCGTAAACGGTTTAAGTTACGCAAATATCATGTATGATGGAATTGTTCCTCTTTAAATGTTCTAAAAAAAAAGTCCGCGACAGAATATATCTATCTTTTAAGATTGACTCACTATAACCTTTTTTTATGGTAATCAAATTTGTTCGAAATTAATGCATTATTTGCGAAGGAGTTTTCATAAACATGGTATTAATCCTTATCCAAATAAATACGTTATTCATCACAAGTACTTAATTTTGAACAAAGTTGCCCTTACATCATTTAATTTCAATGAATATCTTAGGAGGTAATATTTTAACTGTTTTATAATAACTCCGCAGCAAAATAATGATCAACTCTGCGAGGAAGTCTATTCTAAAGCTGAAGAGTTAGTTTTTAGGGTTCCGTACCCAAAGGGTAAAATGGGACCCTATTACTAAAACTCCGCTGTCCGTCTGTCTGTCTGTCTGTCTGTCCGTCTGTCACCAGGCTGTATCTCATGAACCGTGATAGTTAGATAGTTGAAATTTTCACAGATAATGTATTTCTGTTGCCGCTATAACAACAAATACTAAAATACAGAAAAAATATATATTTAAGGGGGGCTCCCATACAACGGACATGATTTTTTTGCCGTTTTTTTTTTGCTCCGCCCACGCGGATTTCGGTTATCGCGTAAAAAAGTAGCCTATATTCTTCTCTATATCCCAATCTATATTCCTGCCAAATTACATGTCGATCGGTTCAGCGGTTTAGGCGTCAAAACGTAACATACAGACAGACAGATAGACAGACATACAGACAGACAGAGTTACTTTCACATTTATAATATTAGAAAGGATTTGTATGGATGGTATGGAACCCTTCGTGCGCGATTCCGACTCGCACTTGGCCGGTTTTTTTGTTTTTTGACCGCGCTAATCTCTGGAACTGCGAGTTGGATTTGAAAAAATCTTTTTGCATTTTACAGCCCAATTCTTGAGGAAGAATAACATTCCTATTAACTAGGACACAATTTTTTTTTAATGAAAGTTTTGCGAAAATGAAGTAAAATCACGGACAGGCAATGTGTTGCGACAGGGTGGGTCGGGGGAACAAGAAATTTAACGCGGACGAAGTCGCGGGTAGAAGCTAGTATAAAATACATTGTAATTTTTTGCATGTCAAATGTCTGACTATGTATTAGAAACTTAATTACTGACTTTAAGACCAACACTGTACCAATACTTATTGCAAATAGATGATTATGATTATAGTCTTCACATGATCTGATCAAGATTATGTCTGGACTTTAAAAAAGATTGTGACCACCTTTTTTTTTTGCGTGGGTAATTATCAAATAATTTCTCCCGCTCTGGGCGGAGCGGGAGGGCGTGTCAGATTTTACTGACTAAAACCTACCCGTGTTCCTTCAGTTACCTGTATGCCAGGGCCACGGTATCCCTTTCGGACAAACCCGCAACCCATGCAAGAGATTGTTTGACCTCTGAATTTGTTTCGGTCTTTCTTCTCAGAGTAGTCAAATAGGAAACGAGGACATCATCATCATCAAAAATATGAGTGACATGTAAAAGTGTTTATACAAAGCTACTTACATAAATAAAATCGTTTCTACAATACGATGATATAATAAATTTTCAGAGGTACATAGGATATATTCTACAACGGTGATTGGCATAAGCCTAATCAGCCTATAATATTCCTACTGCTGGGACACAGGCCTCTTCACTGTAAGAGGGAGACTTGAGGAAGAATGGCTGGTGAATGGAATGGTGATAAAAAAAAAAAAAAAAAAAAAAAAAAAAAAATTACAATGTATAAAAATGAGTACAGTTTTGCTTAAATGTAAATTATATTCCTAAGACTTACGTGCCTGAACTAGGTAATCCTGTGTTTCAGGCGAAAAGTACTAAGACAGTCTTGTAAAAAATTATAAATAATCTAAAAGTTGTCAATAGACAAATATAATTATGTTCAGTAGCTTTTAGTTTCCAAATTTGATAAATACTTATTGTAGTATACATACATATTTACTTTAACACAGTTAATAAATTCTCTGTATCTTCGTAAGACATCCTCTGGAGAGCTTCCTTGAGAATTCTCTTACAATTTGTGTAGTTCAGGGAGAAAATGTTTGCTTTCAAGTTTAGTCTGTTATAGAGGAGAGGACCGAGGTACAGGTAAAATTTGGATACAAAAGCATGTTTAGTTGTATTTTGTGGGCAGATGTCTTTACGTCTTTTATTAGAGTATTTAGTGCTATAGGGTAGAGCTGTGTGTTGTTTTAATACAATGCCCATTATAAATAGTTGCCCAACTGTTAATACTTCGCAAGATTTGTATAGCAGGTTGGTAGGAAAAAGGAAAGGGCGGAAAGTAGACACTTTGAGAATTGATAAACTAGCTTGATAAACTAGCCATGCGGAATTTAAATTATTTAGGTACCAAAATATGGCGTCAGAAAATTCCTCTGTATTGCTGTCGACTGGTAACGTACCCAAGAGAATGACAGCATTGCCACTTGTATGGCTGCTTAGCCTCTGGCCAAGGTAAAAGCCAGCCCTTTTTGATGCTATATTTTAGGTACCTACTTATTTTCATGAACAGTGATCGTCAAGTATTTTCGTACCTGTAACACCACCCAATGTCCCTTCTGCAGTCCTTCATCCATGGCCTGCTCAGCCACAATCTCCTGCCCTTGTCCCAACGAAACATTATGAAAGTTCCCATTATCGGCCGTAAATCCCATGATCTTGCCTAAAGCCTCCACGTCCTTCAATGGGTTAACTCCAGGAGATAGAATGAAGAATATTGGCGTCGTAGGACTGGTCTCTTCGAAAGATTTGCTGAATTCTAATGTTCTATTTTCTACGTATTTGGCGCCCATTTTTTCTTCAATGTATGCTCTAAAGACAGTATTTTTTATAAATCAAGGGTTTTGATACCTTCATGAAATTTAATATTTCTAACAATATTTCGATCATGTATTTAGAACTTTTAGCAATTAGTCAAAGTCAAAGCATTTATTTCAAATAGGCACATAAATGGTACTTTTGAACGTCAAAATTTACACGGAAATAAAATTGATTCTAGTTGCCCCTTCCAAAAGGTAGTTTCGCATGGAGCGAATGGGCGAATTGGCAATGGAGGGTAAGAATGGGCAAGAAACTCCACCGTTACTCTTTTAAACTGTTTTACAATAGTTTGTATACATCAATTATATCATTACATGTGAAGACGATGTACCTAGAATAAAATTACTATACCACAACAGGTAATAACAATAAAAAATTAAGCATTGACGAATAAATTAACCATGTGCTAGATACAAGCTGCTCACATATTTACAAATATTGTATTATTTTGTACAAATAAAAAGTCAGTGTGCGAGTTAAACTTATCATAAAATAAAAATAGTAGTAGTGAAGCATTGGAATACATAGAATATGTTAAACATACTAATTTTATCATTTTGCCAGACTCTAAAACTTCATTCCAACATTTAGCTCGATGTACCTCTGGCTTCAAAGGAACACCGGACACTGATAGCTTACAAAATTATAGACTCCGTTATCAGATTGAGGGCCAATTCAAAAATGTCTTCAATACACCGTATTCCCACGTAGGCTTAGTAGGTAACGAAAGGGTAGACCAATAAGTAAGATTAGCTTCAAGTGACAGCATGCCTTTAAACATCCAGCCATTTTATACAGATTGCATTAGATCTATACGCGTACTTATTTTTTAACTGGAGGAATGACTTTGATCAGAGGTCTGTGAAGAAGGGGGTGTGGTAAAAAACAATACACGGAGAACCATGGAAATCGCCATAGTTCGACTTATGTTTTTTTAGACAGAATAGAAATTGTGGCAGCTCTCAGACTTCGTTCTTGACATATCTCTTTCGATAAGTTCACATATTTAATTTAAAAAATCCTTCCCCCAAATGCACAGAATGTGAGAAAGTGGAAGACATTCTTCACATTATGGTGGAGTGTGCCCGGAACGAAGATCTCAGAGCTGAGTTATTAATACACTTTGGTGATAATATTAAAGAGATGGGAAGATGCAATAATATTCTATTCATTCCCCTAAATTGAGAAACAGCTAGGCTATTGTATATACTTGTGCGTATTGGTATTCGTAGAAGATAGTTACTCATTTATGGAATATGTATTATATTAAAAGTAAGCCTTACGGAACGACTTAGTCTTGTTGACCAAAATCCTTAAAAAAGATTTAAAAAAAATGTATTTTTGAGTTACGATCGTACTAATAGGTATTTGTTTCAACTTACGCTACTGCATACGTCATCCTATCTGGTCTCAAAGCTCTTAACATACATAGTCTCTGAAGGGCTGTTTTTTTGCTCCATTCCTGAAAATTACGTAGATGACAAAAAGGACCAACATAAAAAAATACTGATGTGTCTGCGTCTAAAGTTATAACATTGGATCGATTGCTGACTCAAATAACTCACAACCTAATTCACATTTCGATATAGATTAACATTAATTGAAAAGAGTATGCTTAGATTTTTGGTCACGTTGAGAGGGCGAGTGAAAGGCGACTAAGAAAAGGTGTTTACAAGGCAAATGTGAGTGGAAACGCTCTAGGATGACATAATTATAATGACCTAATTGGTGATGTTCTTCCGAAAAGTCAGGTACGTAGCACTCGCAATCGGCGTAAGTGTATGACCAGATGTATGAACGTAAACGAAAGAAAAGGGGTATGTAAGGAGCGTAGCAGGTGGCGTTCTATAGTTTCTGCCTACCCCAATGGGAAGAAGGCATGAGTATATATGTGTATTTATTAAAATGGTAAAACTTCATACCTGAGGAAACTTCTCCCTCTCAATACATTCAGCTTCCACAATCTTCTTCCATCTTTTGGGCGATGTCTCTATATCTCTGTCCAAGTTCCTGAACTCTTCCTTACCAGCCAGGGAACATATGCCACCCCAGCTCTGGTTAGATAAGAAGTCCACTGGACTCGTAACATGAGGCTTTATAGGAAACCGGAGGAAGAAATCCAACTCCACTGATGATATTTCTTCACTCATGAGTAGCACCTAAAAGGAGGTGAGTTGGTTAATTTCACGCATCTTGTAATTTTTTATTTTGTTTGTATTCAACCACACGGCTAGAAACTTAAGGCCAGCGCACGTCCGCGAATAGCGGGGCGAAGTATTTTAAATTTATCAATATACCAATTCGTACGTATCTAATGGTAACAAGATATAGAATCCAAAGCTCAGAGACCGACCATGGCGCATCAAAGGGGATTTCTCTCTGTGGCATTGAAGAGCGCACTGGAGAATACCGCGGTGGGATACGAAGGCATGCGACGGTACGCGCCGTAATCCGCTATACTGCTATGGCATACGATCGCGGGGGAAAGACAGTGAGCGCGGGGGTGCACTCCTCATTTCCACCTCGGCATACCGCGAGATGCCGCGAGATACTGCGGGATGCCGTGGGATGCTCCTCGACAAATCTCCCTCGATGCCGTCCCCCGTCGTCCGCCGGTGTACGTTGGCCTTTATACGCTCGTTTCATTGCGCACCTGTGGCTGCAGACCGAAGCCCAGTGACAATGAATACTGTTTTCTTTGATGGTGACGACAATGACGATGGTTTAAATTCATTTAACACAGTTGTTATTTCAATTACTTGCAACTCCACCGCTTACCTGAAAGGTCATTTGCGAGGCAAATATAAGTTTGTCGCACTCAAACAGTCCCCTGGAGGTGTACTGGTACACAGAGAAGCTAATAGAGTCGATGAGATTCTTGATCCGAGCTTCAAGCCCCTCTGCAGGCTCCGCGCGATATATCGCTTTTTGGAAGACTACGCTGAATGCCTGAAAGCGGTCTTGAGATATGAACATAATCACAAAATCAAAGTATTCAGGTATTAATATGTAATATCATGCTTTAGAATGACACTGTTACATACGTTACAAGGGTAGCAGAGAAAGCAGCTTTGTAGAGACAAAAGGGAACTTTATCTAACGCTCGATATGTGATAATTACGCCCGCGTAGTGTAATTCAGATTATAACTTGATGACTGCTGATCAAGATGAGTAACAAAAAGAAAGGTAAGTGTAAAAATAGACACAGTATAAGGAGATGAAATAACAGCCATAATACTCGTAATACTAGCTGACCAGCAGACATCGTTCTGTCAAAAGCTATTTAACTGTGGCAGTTTGTCTACGCGCAAAGGAAGTATAGTGTAAAATCCATTTAACTCAATTTAACAACAAGCTCCCTAAAACGTCAAAATTAGTTGACTTTGGTTGGTTTACCTTACTTTAGCCACCTAAACTTTAATATCTTTGTTTCCATATCCTGCAATAGTCCTGCAGCAACCGGGGGTTTTACTTGGATGCACTTACATTGTGCATACAGGTATAATCTTTGGTTGGTACCTCAGTTAATTAAATACGTCTAACGGGCCTCTGCGAGTTGACTTCGGCACCTCGTACGCCTTCCAAAGGTCCGGAACCTCAGGGTCTCGAGAAATGTCAAAGACGTTTAATAATGATAATTTTTATAATAATAATGTACCTTTCAAACGATGTGTTTTTTATTTTTTCAATTGGAGCTGCTGTTCCGGAGATTACCCTCCACTTATACGCAAACCTTATTGTGTGAGAAAGATAGGAGACCGGCTTCGTTCTCATCCCTATTCTGTGCTGTTTACGAGGTGAGAAGTGACCCCTGTAGACCCCTGGCGGGAATAACTGATCGAGTGGTAATAACTAATCAATTATCGACCGCTGAGAGTAGAAAATTATAAAAATACTAATATTGCTATAAAAAAATAGGGGTCGGTAGTAGAAGGGTGAAAATTTAGGGTTGTACGTATTTTTAATGGCGAATCATAAAAAATTAAAAATGTTGTCCAGAAAATAAAAATTTGGGGTGAACCACCCTTGTCACTTACGGGTATGAATAATAGTTAACGTCCTATTCTCAGACCTACTGAATATACACACAAAATTTCATAAGAATCGGTCAAGCCGTTTCGGAGGAGTTTTATTACAAACACTGTGACACGAGAACTTTATATATTAGATTACTTATACGTTTTAATATGTGAAATCTAAAATTACCTTCAAAGAGAACTGGTAGATAGGATTGATGGTGTTCAGATCGTTCAGGATGAAGTATAATAAAGACGCTCTGGCTGAAGCCGGCCGGTAGAATTCACGAGCTACATCAATCTCTCGTGAAGTTATTTTTGCTTCGGCCACCTAAAACAAAAAATAAAAGAACATTAGCGTTGTAGTAGAGATAAAATGATGCATACGGAAAAAAAAAGTTCAGTGTATTCATCGCCCAGTATATTTTTAACAATAGTAGATTGTACACCTAGTGCATAAAAGAAGCCATTTTAACCCTAGAAGTATATAGGTAGGTATCTACCCGAGCTGCAGGCGAGGGTGGATAGTTAAGTCAAGGGTTAATAGCTCGTTTATGCCCGAGTTATACACTCTACTTTTCACTTAAACTCGGCATAAAGTATTTACTTGTTTGTCTTTGGTTTGTCTGATCTTCAACGCCTGAAATTGTCGTACGCGTTTAGATAAAGTTGCTTGGATTTAGGCGGTAATATTTCTTAAACCACGTTTTTCTCATTCTGCTCCATTAGCGTGTTTTAGACGAGAGTGTAATTTTTTCGTCACTTGAATATTCCATTGTTTTAGTTTAATCACTTTTCACTGTTCAAAAATGTTGCTAAATTGAAGAAGAGAATAGCTAATTTCCGCCACGAAACATTTTTAAGGTTTTTTATTTTTTTATTTTCACTGTGTCATACGACTTGGGTATTTCATACTGCCAAGTCATATAAACCTTTCTTTGCGTATTTAAATAATGAATACAGATATTTAATCTGGTTTTATTAAATTAACGATAGAAAACACGGAAGTGATTGATATAAATTAAAGCAAATGAATGGCCCGATTATTTTAATCTTAGAAAACAAATTGTCTCGGGTTAAAATGGCTTCTTTTATGCACTAGCTGTAAAATCTACTATTATGCAATAGAACATAAAAAGCGATGTTATGTCGCCTATGCATAACATACAGACGAACTTTTAAGAGAATGAGAAGTGAAAATTATATTATGGTAATTTACCATACTAATTCAAATAAGTTATATCTCACCTTTTTCTCAATATCTGCAGCAGTCCTTTTGGTCGTCTCCAAATTCTCTACTAAAGCCGTATCACCAAGGATATCATCACCGGCCGAAGACAAACGCGAGAGCAAATCATCTTCAAGAGATTTTAATTGAATTTTGAATTGATTCTGCTGTTTCGTTAACTCTGCTTTCAAGTCTTCTAAATCTGGTCTTTCTGCTTTCACTACTTCAGCTAGAAGTTGATCTTCTAGCCCATCGCGAGTAACTGTGAAGTTGACTAGAGTTGTCTGAGCTTGCATCTCAGGCTTATAATGTGGGTTAGCTAGTTTTGTATGTAGGATTAGTCTGAAGTTTGGACTGTATTCTACTTCTTTATCGCCCATTTTGATTGCTCTGTAAGTTCAGGAATCAATGTTAGTTTCATCAGAATAGTCTTCATTTTTACTTCATAAAACACACACACTATATTAACCAATAGTTAATAGCTATATTATCTGTCTTTTTTCTGGTTTTATGTAACTTAGCGCATTTGTGTACGAGTGCATAATCCTCACTAATATTATAAATGTGAAAGTAACTCTGTCTGTCTGTTTGTAACGCTTTCACGCCTAAACTGCTGAACTGATTGTTATGAAATTAGATATAGCCTGGGATAAGGAGAAGGACATAGGCTACTTTTTTACGCAATAACCGACATTCACGCAGGCGGAGCCGCGGTCAAAAGCTAGTCCTAAACAAATTTAACTGCTTCCGAAGGGGTGGAGACCTGGTGTCTTGAAATACAGTCCTTACGCCTATCTTAGGCACCAGGCTCCCGCAGTATAACTATAATGTGTTATTCTTGATCATTTGAAAATATAGGTACTTATAAAAAACAAGATCGATTGGCATCAAAAAAGATTTTTGGAAAAATGGTACATTTTCTTGCTGACTGTAAATTTTTTAAAATCTGAGGGAACAAAATTTCTTAAAAAAAAAAAAGACAGTCTCTAAGACCGTTTTCCTGTAGCTGTCATAATGTGAGTTTTACCGCACGCTACGCGTACAGTAAAACACGCATTGTGGCCAGGTGACCCTAGTAGCATTTTCCGTTGGCATTTCGTTGGGCCAACTTCAGAGGTATGTGACCCAACCAAACGCCAACACAAATGCTACTAGGAGAAGACGTAAAATTGTGTACTCACCACGGGCAGTAAAAAAGAAAGCCCTCTATCATATGTTTACAACCCTCGGCTGCGGCTCGGGTCACAAATACCTGCGATTTCGCGCTTTCTTTCTTTTACAGCCCTTGGTAAGTAATGTACTATTATCTTATCATATCAGCCATAATTATGTCGTCTACGGGACATAGACTTACCCCAATTAAAGCCACAATATCCTTGATTAAATAATTGGGTTTTATAAAATCTTACCTTCCTTTCTTTATCAGAGTCCTTCCAAGTAAAGGATCTAGCACAGGATCAACAGTTTCACCAATGTTTTCAAATAGAACAGTTTCTCCCTTTATTATTGCTTTCTCTATGGCATCCAAATAGCCTCTCTGTCCTAACCTTATCACTCGCAGTTTATCACAGTACTTTTGTTTGATCCATTTTACACCTTGTAACTGTAAAGCATTAGTATACATGAAAACCTTACATTAACATAGAGTAACAGAAAATGCCCTATTTATTATTTCCAAATATCAGTTAAAATAAGCACTGTCAAAATATATATGTTATTTATTTAAGTTAAAATTTCTTTAGGCGCGTTGAGCACTTTTTGGGTGAACAAAAGTCATGGAACTTCCGTCATCGTCACCGAACGCTTTCCATGAGCTATATGTATACTGTGTATATGTGTATTTTTTGGGTTAACAAAAAAGTTTTCAATTCTATTGGCAGTCCAGTCCCCAAAGATTGCCCCCTTTTTATTTATTTTTTTTTATTTTTTATTTAATGCGTTTTTGAATATTCACATAACATGGAAATGAGTTTATCATCTGCCTAGCCTTTTCCCAACTATGTTGGATTCGGCTTCCAGTCTACTGCCTATCTGACCTCCACAACCCAGCTACTGGGTAACAAGATACCGCTTGGCTTGGCTTGACTGGTTGTCAGACTTACGGGATTCTTACGACTCGTAACAACTGGCAAAGAGCTGACAGCTGAGACCAACGGCTTAACGTGCTTTCCGAGGCATGGAGGGACCTTGGTATGTAAAGATGGTGACCCATCCACGGACCAACCGCGTCAAGCGTAGCTTAACCTGATTGATCGACCAGTCAACAAGCCAACAAGCCACCCTAAATGGAAATAGTATAGTTGTTTGTGAAATAGTATGTGGTTTGGGGAAGTGACACTGTGATTAAAAGCACATTTTGTGACGCCGATTGCAGATGACCGTTTAAAACTTTTCTTTTTGTTTGGCAATTTATAAAATAACTTCTCCCGCTCCGGGTGGAGCCAGACTGGGACAGGACGTGTCAGACTTTTACCGACTAAAACCCATCCGTGTTCCTTCAGTTGCAAGTGCACCAGGGCCACAGTATCCACCGTTCAAAGGCTGTGATAACCACTGTACCATCAAGTAAGCCACATGCTTATTTGCTACCCAATCACTTAAAGAAAAGATAAATAAAATGTATATCTTTACTTACCTGAGGATCAATCATAAGCGGCCACCGATCAGAGTTAGACAGTATGGTCGCATTCTCAGTACTCATGCGGTCTGATGGTAAGCCTTCGTTCTGCCACATCGCAATCGTCGTGTCATCTGTCAGCATCGTAAGTGGGTCTAGGCCTTCTGTTATTGGTATAGGTGGCTAGAAATAAAATCAAAGTCATGCCAGTTATACGTAGGACACAAACTAAAGAGTAGCGACTTGGAAACGCAACAACTTGCCACACACATAGGCTTCGGATGATGTCGCCGATTTTTGCGTTGCAACATCACGTCGCTTTGATGTCTCAGCCCTTAGAAATCATCAATTATTTTTTATTTTGTTTGTATTTGGAACTCTAGTGTTATGCAACAAACGAATTATTTACTAAAGCCCAAGACTTTAGTAAATCATTCAAAATGAAGTCGGTTAAAAATGATTTTGTTCATAAACATTAATATTATTATCTGCAACATCATTGAAAATTGGTAAAAGCGTCTAAATGTCTTCCAGTGGTGGATAACAAAAAACTTAGTATACAAACATTATTTACATTCAGGTCATTTCAATACACACCTCTAAAGTCTTCAAGAAGACAAGCCAGTTCTTGTGCATCAGATCCAATCTGAATTGTTTAGTGAAGCATCCAACATAAGATATAAAAGCACACACTAGAAGTACGTCCCCTGGCATTGTTGTACCCTGTTGCTGTAGGCTGGAAGTTAGAAAGACAATATAAAAAAAAACACATTTTCTTCTCTCGAACCGGCTCAAACTATATAAGAATATACGTAGTCCATCTCGTGGTTTATAATATTAAAGTCCTGGAAGTTAGGTCGGCCTTTGGTGTGAGATGCAAATGTGTCGACGCCCTTGCGCCGTCCCATCTTCCCAGCACGGCGGGCCATGCTGGGTCGGCTGCTGCAGGTGCAGAAAACCTCAAACGGCGAAAATATAACAACCTTATTGGGAACTATATGTTTGAGCCGTTTGGGGTTGAAACTATAGGACCGTGGGGTCCGAGTGCCCACTTAGTTTTTCGAGACATCGCAAAGCGGTTGGTCGACTCTTCACGTGACCAGGGGGCTGGCCTATTTCTTGGCCAAAGAATCAGTATTGCCATACAACGTGGCAATGCTGCTAGCCTTTTGGGCACTTTTCCTGTTGACAGCTATGCGGATGAATTTTTTGATGCCCTTTGTTTCCCCTCCTTTTTTTATATACTTGTACATATTATTAATTATATTATGTAAATTCGAATTACATAATTTTAAAAGAAAAAAAAAGGGAAGCAAGAAATGGCGCAAGCAAGGTAGGTAGCAAATGACTGCCCAAAGTACACTGAACACACAACTTAGAATCGCGACTCGTTGAGAGTATTTTATATTAGAGTGCACCCATGACGACTTAGGACATCTCAAGCAAAAAGTAATTAGTTTCAAAATCACCAATTAAGTTCATAATAATTTCCTTTATCTAACTTTTGAGACAAATGAAGGGTGTGTCTAGAATGTCGCTGTTAGATCTTCTACTTTAATAATAAAAACTGTAGTGTTAAGTACCTAGAAACAGCTTCAGCCCATCGGACATTTTCACTAGCAAGTCCATTGACCAGTCTGTTAGCAAGTTGTATAGTAGCATTAGTGGCATCTGCTTCCTTCTGACACTTCATCTTTTCTGATGTTGCCTTTTCGAAGTCTGCAGTTAGCATCGCTAGTTTTTCTTCTAGGGACTATAAATGGGAAGAATAATAATATTAAGGAGGATGCGCTAAAGTAGCCCGCGAAATTCCATTTTTTTTGACACGGGAACGTGTTCACCGTACAAAATTTGAATTACGCGGGCTGCCCTGATCTGCCCTTTTGTCTTAATAAAGAGCTTAAAAAAATGTGGTCAATTCATATTTTTGGTCCAAAAATATTAATTAAAGGAAATATTGATGCACATTGGACCCCCGGGGTCGCGAAACAATAGATAATTAACTATGTCTTATTCAATCATCCATTCTCAGTCGAGGTTCGATAGGTTAAAGCCATTTTTAACATATTTTTTAACACAAAAATATTTACAAACATGAAAACTAGTACTAAGTAGCTTCTGTTTTTAGTTTACCAACATCTTTAGATATCTCGGGAGCATTTGTTTCAAAGTCTACTTAACTTCAGGATTACTTACCATTACTTTGCATTTGATAGACCTCAATTTCTCAGTAGCCGCAGCTAACTCGGCGTTAGCGGCTGCCAATGCTTTTCGTTTGGGCTCAACATCACAGAATACTTCGTAGAATTTTATAATATTGATCACCCAGGCACACAGACCAGCGGCTGCAGCCGATTTTGATCTTATGAACTCTAGAAATAAAGTATAATTTTGATTGTTCCACCTTTAGCTGGAAACAAATGGTGTGACGTAGTTTTAACTGACCAGGCTCAAATTCAACATCCTTCAAGTAAGGTTGAATGGCTTTGATGACGTCAGGGTGAATATTTTCTTTGTCGTATTGTACAAGACAGTCGAGGAACACGTCTACTTTGGCCATCACCACCTGCGAAGGAATGCTTCTAATAGTAAATTATTCACTAAGGATATAAAGTAGTGTCTTATGTCACGGGCGCTATATTGGATCACAAACGTAACGAAGGATCCTAGCTCTAAATTAACTCCTGAGCGAAACGAGGGAGTTAAGACTACTTACAATCCTGAGTGCAGCGACGGATTTCAGGCATTCTATTTTTGAAATAGTAGTTTATGAAACTGTCAAATAATCGGGGGAATACCTAGTTACATGCAGTTTCATACACTATACCTATTATCTAAACTCAATGCAATTTCATCAAAAACACAATAAATAATATCGTAAATAAGACGCCCAAATCCAACATTCCAACGCCGGGTACACCGCACAGCAAACGGTGAGCTGTTGCGTTGCGATGACATCATGACATGTCGCCATTACCGCCACAGATTATATAGAAACATCGGTTGGGCGTGACTTATATACACATTATTCAATCATTTTGGACTTAACCTTATACAGAAAACAATCGATCTTATTCTTCTAATTATTTTTGTTTTATCCATTTAATTAATAACGTATAACATTATTGTTAGTTATTATTCCACTATGATATTATCTATTAAGTTGCGTAATTCTATTATTTTTTTTGTCGACAATAACTAAAACGTATGAAGTACTCTTTAATTGAGCTAGAATAGATAATAGATATTTTTTTTAATGTTTTTGATGTTTTCATACGATTTATTTAGTTGAGGTTAAAAATTAATTATTGATCAGGTAGTTATAACGAAAATTCAAATGTCTTGTGGGACAGGGGAATGACTTTATAACATTTGATATTTCCACGGTCTAAATGTGCCATAGTTACGTCCGGACACTGTATTTACAGTCATGCAGAGAAACGGAGATATTATTCAATAATGCGTTTTAAATATTGGTATACAACATGTCTCGAAATTAACGCACACCACCAAACATCCAACTTAGAATATTATGTTATAATTATAATACATACACAGATATTTTACTATTATGTATAAAACACTACTATTAGATATACTGATTGTGGGGCACACAGTCGCACATGTATATGGGTCTAGAGTAGTAGGTAGGTACTTCGTCCATTTTGGTTTGTTTTGACTATACAGCGGAAGTGTGACTGTAATTTACGGAGTTTGAAATTATTTTTGGGATAAAAAATTACCTACTTAAAAAATGACAGATATCGATTCAGTAAACAATTCTGAACAAACTACTTTCATAATGTGCATTAATTCAGTTACACATTGTATAGGTACGGTGGCCAGCACATCAAGTTACACGAAATTGTCATATTTCTCCAAACGATATTAAACCTTAAAATGTTGACGGTTAAGTTCAAAAACGAATGAGAAAATTTGTCAGTTTGTGGTAACTTATGTGCTGGCGACTGTACTACATAATAAAAGAACTAACCTTAGCGGCTTTCCAGCTTCTATCCTTAGGTATCTTCCCACCCGGTGCTAGCAACACCATAACAGCTGCAGTGACATTGGTCACAGCCCCCGGCGGCGAACCGAAAGACTTCAATTCAGTAAGGTTCGCTTTATTAAGCGTATTCAGCGCTTCTTGAGCAGCTATTAACGCAGGTTCAGCTTTTATCAAGTCTTCTGCACAATCTTTCTGTTTCTTGGATACTTCTTCGGCTATCACTGCTACTTTTTCTTCCTCCTCGTCGGCTATAAGTTATATGGTATGGTTCAAGTTTTTTTTAATGTATGTTAATGATGTCATTGCGATTGTTTTATAATAATTCCTAGCGACCCGCCCCTGCTTCAAACGGTGTTTATGACTTGACAAACAACGTGATTTCTTTATTATTATATGTAAGTTTATAGTCATTTCGCACATCGGCAACAAGAGAGTCACAACACATAAAAATATCTTTAGATCTTAATTTCCATAAAAAATATAATAGAACATTAAATTAGTCTTCTTAAATATATTATTATCTTGAGTTCTCCGATATGCTCTCTCACAAAAATTTAAATGAACATTTAGGTAATAAAAAAAAATTAAAAGATGTCTCCCAAAAACTACATTTATTGTGTTATGAGTTTATGACACTCTCGTTGCCGATGTGCGATTTATTGTCCACACAAACCTTTCGCAATAAATGCTCTAAATAATGGTGAAAACCTCATCAAAATCCGTGATGTCGTTTAGAAGAACAACGCGGTCACATAGACAGACACGAAAAGCGATTTTAATTTATATTATATATAGACATTTAATTTCACTGTTTTTCAATACTGATACGAACACGACCCAGCAGAGGGATCATTTTAAGATTGATAATGCAATTCTGGCACGGTATACTTATATATTTTTTTCTTGCTCACACTGTTAAGTTATAATAAGTATTATGTGAACAAATTCTTACCAAGTGCTTTCTCGCTCTGTACTTTAGCGGTCTCAACGCCAACCATCTCAATCAGTTTGTCGGCTGCCTCATTCTTTTGATGTAACTCTATTTCTTGTACGGCTAACGTTTCCTTCAATGCGTCTACTTGACAAGAGGTGCTAGCAAGCTTTTCTAAACCATTTTCGAGCCTACAGAAATAAAGCAGCGTTAAAAAAAGAAAATTGGAAAACATTTGGTATCCACACTATCCACCAACACCCACTGATCCCACATTATGGATTAGGTACAGCCAACTCGCTCTCAGGGAAAGTGATTCACATTATATTAATATTTAGGGTTAAGGGGTCCCCGAAACCATCAATTATTGCAATTGATTACGTACCATCAATTTGAATTGTAGCAACATTGTTAATCGCTTCAATTGCATTTGGTAGACGATCATTTTGCACATCAATGTGAATCAATCACGTAACAATTGACAATTGCAATTGATCGTTGATGAGGATGTATACATACCTTACAATCTTAGCACGAAGTTCATCAGTCTTATTATTGACCAGCTTAGAATACAAACTGATCTGCTCCAGGTAACTCTTGGGGGTTGTATAGTTGTATCGCCTCTCATTGGCTAGGTACGCTTTAGACATCGTGTTCACTGAGGTGTGAACGTACGCCATAAATCTGGATATCGAGTCTCTTAGTGTTATCTGGAAAAGGGATAAGTTATAAAGGTTTCTTAAAAAAAAAAAACTATTTTAATAGAGAAAGGAGTTTCTTGATTACTTTTATAATGATTAGAAATTAGAAAAAATAAGACATTTAATTTTTTAATTCCAAACGAAATAAGTTGACTTCAGAAGAATTGTGTTTAGTATAAATAACTATTGAAGTACTTCATAACGAAATTGTAATTGTATTGAAAATATTTTTTTTTTCTTTTAAAAAAAATTCCCCCCCACAGTAGGAATTTCTCCTGTATATAAATGTTTGTAAACGCACTCACAGTGCGTTTACAAACATTTAAACTCACATAAGCAGCCAGACCCGGAACAACTACTTTTAGGTCATACAAATATTTGTTCCGTGCGGAAATCGAACCTGCGACATACAGCGCAGCAGTCAGTCACTTTATATTGACCTTGTTTATCTTTATTATTATGTACTTACATCTCTAGTGTATTTTGTACTTTTGCATGCCTTCTGGTTAAATATGGCTGTTGCTAACTATATTTTTTATGTCACCGTGTTTTGTACCCATATTTGCAAAATAAATATCTTATCATACCTTATCTTTTTTAATTAACTGATTATCTTACATATTTGAAAAATCTAATATGGGTACCTAAATATAAGAAATCAAGATTGAAATTCATCATCGTCCATCAAACTGACAAAATTTTACTAGCCAAGCTAATAAATCGAAAACAGTGTATCTAACATTGAGAATTATTTACCGGCAGATTATGCAGCTCCTCCAAGAATCTCATGGCCACAGACACCAAGGCTTCCTGAGGCCACTCATGGAACCAGTTGATGGACGTACAATTGATAAGCGCGGGGAACTTTCTAGATCTCACTCTGAGGGTGGAACCGACGGGAGAGAAGCAAAGGACCACTTTGAGCTGCTTTCGAACTCTGTCTATGAAGAATTTCCAGCATGTTTCTCTTGTGTCTGGTAAACCTGCACCTTTTACCTAAAACGTGGAACTTGTATTAGGTAAAGTTAGCAAAATCAGCCTATACTGTTCTCAGTGAGAGTGGGCCGTAATCCACCACGCGGACCCAGTGCGGGTTGGTAGATGTCACATGACTTTGAATTTTTGGTTCTAGAACATGCCGGTTTCCTCACGATGTTTTCCTTCACCGTTTTGAGAGCAGCGGTGATGAAATAATTTACACAAAGTAAAGCGCCTGTCTGGGTTCGAACCTACGACCTACAACTAGTAAATCGCGGTCGTTACCACTGGGCCACCACTGCTCCCACTAGGCCACTACTGCACAGGTAAAGTCAATTTTGATTATATTATAAAATTGATTTGTAAGCAAACTTTTTGCAGCTGCAAAAAATCTATTTTATAATTTCACTATATTTCATATTAGGTTAAGTCAGAAAAAATATTTTTTGAGCAAAGTAACCTTTTGACCGCCGCAGTCATGTATAGATGACAAACCAAAATGTGCCCAGCACGCCACGGTCACGACTACATGACAGACTTTTATACGTAAATCTGTAAATAAAGCTCATAAAACAACATTGTTTTTTTTTTTTCCTTTGCTAAATATGCTCCTTGACTTATCCTTATTTATATTAGTTGAACTTCTTTCTTTATATTTCATCTATATATTAACATAAGATGACAAAAACTTAAAAGGACGAATTCGTATCTTGGCGCCGAGGGCACGTTATTGCTTTTTTGACGTGGCGGTCAAAAGCCAACTTAAACTGTCCGTATATTCAAATCACAGCCACAGTGCGTCCTACCCGTTATGGCATATGGTGCCGAAACGTGGACACTGACAGTCGGGCTGGTCGACAAATTTAAGGTCGCTCAGCGCGCTCTGAAGCAGGCTATAATCGGAGTTTCTTTAAAAGATAAAATCAGGAATGAAACTATCCGGAAGAGAACCGGAGTTAACGACATAGCTTGCAGAGTAAGCAAGCTGAAGTGGCAGTGGGCTGGCCATGTTTGTCGAAGGATGGATGGCCGGTGGGGCAGACGAGTCCTAAAGTGGAGACCGCGTAGTGTGGGACCCAGTTAGATGGACCGACGACCTCAAAAAGGTGGTTGGGATAGACTGGATACGTAAAGCGGACGACAGAGTGTTGTAACGCAGCCTGGTAGAGGCCTATATCCAGCAGTGGACTGCGATAGGTTGAGTTGATATTTAAATCACAACTGTCATCCTTTGACAGTCATGAAATGGCTTAAGGTGTCAATTAGCTACACAATTAATTTCCCTGAGTGTACTTTTGCTGATTGTAGAAGAATATTTACCTCATTCCTCACACCAGCAATAATATTTTCCATCTCATCATCAGGGAACAAGTCGGCTACTTCGCCTGATGCTAGCAAATCGTTGATCAATACCAGAAACTGTTCATTGGCAACCTGAGCGTCCGTCATCAAGAACATTATGCCGACGTTCTTTAGACCGGTCTTTATGTATAATTGAGACAATTCATTCTATAAAAAGAGGAATTCATGACTAATTAGTTACTTATTGTATGACTCATTATATAATACATGTGGTTCAGAAAATTCATGTCCCTCGTCGTTCATGTAATATTTTGTCCCATGTTGGGCGCCAAATACTTTTTTGCCGCCCAACATGGGACAATTTATTTCATCTTCAACGAACATATTACCTTGCATTCCTAATATCCTATACTCCATTTGAAATAACATTAGACATTTAAGTAAACCTTTTTTACAGTCCGTTCAACCGATTTTGACTTCTATTGCATTGGTGGCATGACAAATGGCAGCTGTAGTAAACAGTTGGTATTGCAACCACTTTTTTGCTTTTAATGTTATCCTTATATCTACGTAATACAAGTCAAAATCCGTTGAACGTACAGTAAAAAAGTTTTATTTAAATGTCTAATATTATTTCTAATGGAATATAGGTTATTATTATATCGTTACCTTCAAATCAGATACTCCATATCCCTTTTTGAGCTGTATCTGGAGGACTTCCAAACTCGATATGAAAGCGGCCAGTCGAGAGAGTGACTGTTTGCCGGAACCTCCCACGCCTACCAGTAAAGCGCTGCCTCTTGGACTTTCCAGAATACGAGAAATTCTACAAAAAAATAGTTGGTCAAACAACCTAAATAATGATAAATAGCATCTTTATTATGCAATTAAAAAAAAGTTGCTTGAATGACTCTTTTTTTAGGACGGTTCGTATGTGAATTACGGAGCGAATATTTTCAATTTACCTTTTTTCTTTGTAACTGCGTCTTCGATACAGGAAAAAGATGTAAGAAATCATGATGAAGAGCAAAACTATTTTTAAAAAATATATGTTTTGTAATAAGATTCTGAACACTAATAAATAAACAAGTAATTCACCTGCAAATATGCATCATAGCATCCTCAAACAGCACCAAGTTCATGGCAGCGATGAGATCGTTGTAGCTGGCCATGGCTTCAGTGAGCAGTTTGTTTAACTGTTCCCAGTTCATGATGGGCATGTACTTCGGCTCACCGATACCGCCCGCGAAGTGGCAGTAGATGTTAGGACGCTCGAATACTACGCCTTCGTCGATGTCCTAGGCGAGAACAGTTATGTTTATATTTTGAGTAAGGAAGCTTTTTCCTGTGGTTTATTCTTATCTTTACTAATCATAGTTTTATTTATTTATTTATTTAAACTTCTCACACAAAGGTACAAAGGCGGACTTATTTATCACTATATTGTCGATAACTCTTGGTAAAATATATTTGGTTACTTATCTAATATATTAAATTAATGTTTACCGATTTTATAAAGGCAATATGCAATATAATATTTAGTAGGTATTATTTATACTATTCAAAACATCAATTAGGATTACCTCAAAATTCTTTTTGCAAAGATCAACTTGAACTTTGAGGAAAGCTTCGATATCTTTTTCCTCTGTCAATTTGTCGCAGTACACACGACTTGTTTCATGCAGCCACAAGCGAAGAATATCTGATGTGGTTTCTATACATTCATTTGTACTGAATAAGAAGCCCTGAAAAAAATCAGTCCATGTTTACCAAAATATTCTTCTTTAAATACAAGAATTAATTTGAAAGTATTCAGGTTACCTGAAAAACGTTTGACAAATCTCTCAAGTTGAAAATATAATGGAATTTGATCGCAGTAGGTAAAAACACTTGAGATATTTTGTTATGTAGAGTTATTGTCGCCATCACAACGTTAGCTGTAATAAATATATCATCCAGATAAACAATGGTTACCTTAATGACCGGTTAATATATTTTTTTAATAAATTGGAATGTTACGTTAAGCTTGGATATCTAGTAAGAGTTGAATAACAAAGAAGCAGTAAATTTACTCACATGACAATTTCGCAATTAGTGGATTAATCCTTAACTCCGGATTGGCCAAATGCTGACTCAAGATCGAATGATAGATGTTGTTCAGAGCCTCCGTATTAGGAAAACTGATCGCAAAGACACAGAAATGCCTCTGTAACCTCGGATTTATGGTAAAACTGCCTGAGGTAGGGTTCATACAAGACACATATTGTGTGTTGTGTATGTCTTTCAGAGATAATTTCGTACGATCATACCAATGACCGTAGTCCATGTGTTGACGAATGATTGTATGAGGTTGAACAGTCCCGTAAGCATCTACTTCGGGCATATTCATGTCATCAATGAAGTATATTAAAGTTTTATTCCCAGGAGGTCCATAGTTTCGACCAGCTTTCTTTTCTAGAGGTTTTTCTAGGATTTTCTGAAGCATTTCTGATGAAGTGTAGAAGTTGAACGGTACGGATTGAATGGCGTAGGCTTCTGATAAACTATAACAAAGAAATGAAATTAATTGAACAAGCAAATGATCACATTACTACTCATTTCGTTGAATGCAACAATTATAGTGCTAATTAATACACATCAAAATAAAATTGCACCAATAATGCCAATAAGCTTAATTACTTACCCTTGTAACTTTTCATTAACTAGAACAGTTTTGCCAGAGCCAGCGCTTCCAACTAACATTACAGGATGCTTGTTCTTCATCAACAAGTCGAGGAAGAATCTGATCCTTATCGTTTCTGCTGTTGGTACAAGCACAGCCTAAAAATAACAATTTGCATTTATAAAAATAACAACATATTCTCAAAGACCAAAATAATTCTTTAATAAACTATACAACGACTCCAGTGTTACCTGTAACGGCATGTCGGAGTCCAACTCAAACTTTGGTATTTTCTCTGTCCACGGAGTAAACTGCTTAGTATCTCGATCGATATAGTAATCGAACACAGTCCCACCAGGGGGGAATTTGATGATCTTAAACTCATTGTTCCACCATTTTGAAAATTCTGCAATACATAAGTAATACTAATGTTAAGTTCAGAAGGTACGGATACAATAGGACCAGATTGAACTACGAGTATATCAACACAAAGAGCGCATAAAAGAACTTCTTCTTTAATTAAGAATTTTCATCTAACAGAAAAGTATCTAAACATAATAAACTTTGTATCTTAATCATACTTACCAATCCTATAATCAACGCTACCCTCATGGAACATCGCAGATCCAAAAGCCCAAACACAAGCAAACACAAAAAATATATCGTGCCACTCCTTTGGACATTCCGCTGGTGTATTCTCAGGTACAAATAGACAGTTTAGTAGATGACATAGCATATGAACATGAGCCATATCAACTATGGGAGTGATCTTTTTGAAACGAGTCCTTACTGTTTCTAAGCATGATGGAATGTACTTGTCGAACAGTACGACTAGGTTCGACTTTTCAGCTGGTATCTTTCTTGTTTCTACCCAACTTGTAACATATCTGCAAATAACAACCCAATTTAAACATGAAAATGTCGAATGTAGTCTACCTCAGTTAAACTCGGCGAAATATTAAGACTTTTATACGAGTAAGCTAAATAGTGTTAAAGCAAAAATTTATTACAATACGTCCATAATGCAATTTTATGTTAAAACTAGTTGCTGCCTGTGGTTTCGCACGCGTGTCTTTTTCTTTAATAAAAGTAGCCTATGCTACTCCTTATAACAGCTATCTGCCAGTGAAAGTCCTGTCAAAATCGGTCCAGCCGTTTCGGAGATTAGCTTGAACAAACAGACAGACGGAAAAAAAACATTTTTATTTTGTTATAGGTACCGTATATACTTTAATATGCATTTAGTTAAAAGCTGTCATTTTGAAATTACAAACAGACACTTAAATTATATTTATTTGTCTATAATAACTTTACTTTAAAAAAATGTTACTTACGGGTTCCATCCTAAATCTTGTGAATTAATATACAAAATACCAGCCCTAGATACTGTAGCTGGTGTAGCAGTACGCAAGTTAGAAATCTCGAACATCAACCTCATGACCGGAGTTAAAGCTATTCGTTCGTTGCTAGCCAACGTTAATATCTTATTATCATCCATCACGGTATTCAAAGATTCTATCCACATTGGATCTATATCACCATCTAGTACTATCCACTTCGGATTATCACCGGCTAAGTTAGCTTGATCCCTCATAATGACAGAAAGTAAACCATCCTTCCATTCTCTAGTAGCCGGGTTTATAATACCAAATAATTCGTCATTAGTCACAGCTTTGGGATTCAAATCGTTGAATATAGGTTTCTTTCGAACATTCTGATAGGTTTTGAAAAGTGTTTTCCATACTTGCGTCTTTCCTGTACCAGCGTTACCAACTATAAAGACTGAATGACGGACTTCAAGCAATTCTTCTAATTGAACGACTTTAAGAATGAAATTATCTTCTGGTTGTAAAGACAGATCCATTGCAGCTTGTTTGACTGTTCTTTCGAATTCTAGATCACGTTTCCTTGGTACTTCTAGAGCGGGGAATAAGTCACCAATGAGTCCCATGAATACTGGCATGTCATCTGTTACTATTTTTGGTATGTTGAAATCTCGGAGAGTTCTCATAAGTACTTCTTCCTCAGGTCTTCCTGGGTCACCCCTCTGTTGAAGAAGGCTCAATTTTATTTTATTACATTATTTGCTGTTTTAATAGGCATTAGGTAATTTCAAAATGTATTTATTTTACTTTAGCAAAAACAGATTTTGGTTGATTACATTAAAGACTAACTTAACAACGAATTGATTGACTCCAAATTTAAAGAGATTTCAACATAGGTACATAATTATATAAGCAAGTCTCATTTATTGCTTACCTTCAAAGACCCAGCAACAACAAGCACAGATTTGATAGCTCTCAGCCCCCAATCATAATGATCCTGCTTCGACAGCAACTCCTTACACAAAGTATACAGCGTAATAAACTTCCTAGCCAATATCTTAGCTTCTTGGAACCCTTCAGCAACTAACATGATCTCACAAATCAGTTCAAAATCTGGTACCACCATAGCACATGGTCTGAATAGAGCCTTTAGATTCTCAGGCAATTCTGTACGACCGGCGTAACCTGGGTTCATGGTGATGAAAATACCGACTGATGGAGTGAGGGATATTATTTCCCCCATGAAGTTGAATTTTTCTTTTTTGTCTCTGTCGAAAGAAAAGTACATTCGTTATTTATTTTCTGGCACAATATCAATACAATTATTAACTAAGAACTAGATTTCTTAAATGTGTTTGATATTTGTTTGTATTTTTTTTTTTAATCTATTTCCTATTCAATAAGTGATGGAATATAAGCATTCCAATTGTAAGCAAGTTCTAACTCAGTTGCAATTTTTTTATGACTTACCTGATAGCATCTTGAACAGACTTCACTTGCACAGCGACGACAGACAACACCTCAACTGAGATCCGGTTGAACTCATCAAAACATCCCCAAGCACCCGTCTGTGCCAGTCCTTTGTAAATGTTACCGCAAGACTGCACAAAGAAACAGAATTTAGTATTGCAGTATATCAAATAAGATCTTTCGTTTCTATAGACATAGAAAATACACGAGAACAAGTTATGTTTTTGTTGGTAAATGACCTGATTGGGGCTAGTTATTGTGGGACAAAGGCGGTAAATCTAAGTGTAACTTTCATCCATTTAAGTTGAGTTTCTTAGTAAGGAATCTTGTGAATTTGAGTCATACAATCAGCTGGAGCATTGTACCAAAAAGGATTGCGAAACACGTCATTGTCGACAAACAACAATGTTAGCAACCAACTTAATGTTACCTTTATTAGTATTTGTTTATATTAACATCCTGTTATTTTCTCTGAGAGAACACAAATATGGTCATGTTGCGTTTATTGTTCATCATTTATAGATTAATCAATCTTTATGCAAGTACCTGATAGTCCATCTGCTCAGAGCAATTGAAGACATACACCATAATTCCCAAAGCTCTTCCCAAATCTTTTGTGGTCTCCGTTTTACCGGTACCAGCCGGTCCTGCGGGCCCGCCGCCCATGATTAGATGCAAAGACTGAAATTAAAATAATATATTTAAAATATAGTGGTGGAAAAGAGTCCTTAGTTCGAGCCTGGAAGCCTTTCAGAGCCTTTACGGTGAACTTCAAGCCTTGAAGAGGATATAAAAACAAATCATCTTCAACATCACAGAATTATATTAAGCCTATATTTGCCAGGAGACAAAACTGAATATGAAAACAAGAGTCTATTAACAAACTATCTCACCTGAGTCAGTGTGATGTAGCAACGATCAGTCAACGGCGTTATGACCAACCTCGGAGTGTTGCCCAAGTATTCATAGCTGTATGTAAACTGAGCATCGCAAATGTTGGCGAAACAATGGTATTCCTTCTCGCCCCATCTAAAAACAATTTCCATTAAACACTTCCCAATCAATTCAGCCTAAAGACGTCCATGCACTGAAATAAATATTTAACCTAACTACTTCGGCTATTTCAGGAGTATTCAAAGTTTGACAAGACTTTATAAAACTTAACTTTATTTAATAAAAGTGGTTTGTCTATAAAATACAAAACAGCCTTTTGGTTTTGGTTACATGTTGCATAAAGTTATGTGCTCACTTTTTTATGTTACATGTTGTCTAAAGTTTGGTTATGTATAAGTAAAATTTTTTTTCAGTGTGGCTCCCTCAAGCGTCGTCACTACGACCGATCCTAGGCTTCCCATATTCCACTACCGCTGGATACATAATATCACTGCGTGATGTTAATGATGGAGAAGAGCCAAGTCACGTTTTTATTTCTACTTTAGCTTGAAATAAAGATCATAACACATAGGCATAAAACCTTGTTCCTAATTGGTATAAAACTAGAATTAATGTCAGATTTGATGAATGATTAATGCTGCATAGTTTTCACTTCGAGGCGCATCGATGTAAAACTAGCTGTGTATGTAAGAATCGAATACCAAACATAACATGATTAAAGCTCGTTAAATTGATAACTGTTACATGTATGAGATTCTACTGAAAGAAAAGAAAATGCTTCAGGATATGGAGAATTCAAAAAACGATGTAGGTATATATGTATTTGGAAATAAAAAAAAAACAATGTACTGCTGCTACATGCTGATCCAGTATGAATGGCAGCGAAGGAGTCAAACGCGAGCCTATTTATTATAAAAAAATAAAGTGATACCTAATGAGAGAATTTATTGTAAAATATTTTAGTGTGAATAACCAAAAGGATAAGTTATGAAAGTGAATCAACTTGATAGAAGAAAGTGCAGACAATTCAACTTAATATATCTCAGCACCTGTGTCTGAGCTGAGACTGCCACATGAACGCCGAACCCGCCTCCACTTTTGCTTGAATCATCTTACTTACAACATCTCTTGAATGCACATCTATAGTACAAATCGTCATGATCTTCTGCCTGTCTTGCTTCGTTAACTCCCCAATCAGTAAAGAAATCAACGTACTGAGTTGAGACAACTGCTTTTTATAATAATCTTTCAAAGCATTGTCATATCCTTCTTCTAATCTTGCGAAAGCCATGTTGACTTCAGTAGTCCACCAGATTTGGGAGCCACATAGTGCTACTTGGGCCATGAAATCAAAGAGCCATTGTTCTCTCGGCTTTTCTTCGTAAGATATCATTGATTCTCCAAAATAGTGTCGGATAGCAGATCTCATCATATCTTGTAGTCTGTTGAGCCAGATTTCAACCTGAAATGTAATGGTATGGAATTACAGTATTCTATTTTTATTATTTAAAATTCAGATGCATGTTTTGAATGAACCAAATGGTGAAGGAATTGCAATTTTATATAATTATAGACTCACTGCTCCAGTACAATCGCAAGTTCCGTGAAATGGGACCATTTCTCCATCTTTAGCTATCATTCCAGACGCCACCTTCTCTCCTGGTTTTTGATCATCTATGAATTTTAACTTTGCAATCGAATCAAAGAGTTTTGTCAGATGCCTGAAAATTTTAATATTATTGCTTACAACATCCTAAAAAGTATCGTAAATAATATACAAGCAAGGTTTTAACTATGTATAACAAGAAAATGTAAATGACTCAATGTGTTAACTTTTAATCTGAGCTATTCAATTGAATACGCAACATATTTTTAACTAAATAGCCTACCTGATAACCAAATCAGCTTGATTTCCATTAGACAAAATATCTAACAGATCAGCAGAGGACACAAAATAGAACCTTGGGAACGCCAATCTTTTCGTTTCCAAGTACTCTGCTAGAGCCTTTTCACAAATAATCAGATCTTTCTGTATACTGTCGAGATGCTCAACCAAACCTTCTTTGTTAGTACCTTTGACAACATTTGGAGTTTTCGCCATTTCAGTGGACAATTTCTGGAAATTCCAAAAATTACTGAATCTGTACTTAATTTGAATGTAATGTCAAAAATTTTATGTACATGTCTTCACATAATTACCTTAAATTCGGCATCAATCCTATCAAACCTAGCTGAATCCTCGGGCAGCTGTTTCCTAATATCCTCGGAGCTCATAAAAATGCTCTCCAAATGAGTCCAAGTCCTTTGAACTTCAAACCAGACTGTGATCACTTGGTCTGCTATGGACAGCTTTTGTTGCCAACCTGACACTTCCTCCAAGAAATATGCTATGAATTTTGATGTTATTAAGTTTTGCAGTTGTACCTAAAACATCATAATGGTTTAAGTAAAAGGGGTATGCTACTTGAAATAAAGGCTATCAGTTTTTCTACTGTTTTTTATAGTTACCTGATTTTCTTCTAGCGTCTCAATAAGCTCTTCACTGGCCCTCAACAATATACACTGAGTTCTTGTATGTACCTCTTGTTCAAACTCCAAATGACTCCACGTAGTATGAAGATCTTTTAGTACCTTCTCCATAGACATTTCTTTTACCGCTTTGTCTACAATATTCTTCACTTCTTCTTCGCATTCGTGTAGGTTGAGGGCAAGTAAATCAGCTAGCGTTGTGTTTTGATCCATTACGATTCTTACCTGTATTATTACAATGGTATTTAAGGAACGATCTCAAAAGAGTTGGAGGAACGAATATTTATATTAACTAGATAAATAAAGTATTAATGTTATGTCTACGAGTTTAACATTAAATTTTTATGTCAATGGTTAAACGTATGTTAAATACTTACGTAAGTGTGAATTTCTTGGATACAAGAATTAAATATTTAATTTATGTGAAATACAAAGTAACATAGATATCACACAAATCCATACGTGCTAACCCAAGCAGTGTAATAAGTGAAGATGTCGGAGATAACAAACATTGAAAATAATATTATAAACGATACTTAAATTGTAATTATACAAAAAAAATATATATATATATGTACACTATACACACCGCGGCATTGTCATACTTACAGTGAGCTCACGTGGTAATGCTGCTAAGCTCTGTGAACCACAAACATATTTACATTCGCATAACAATTCATTCAATGCATACTTTAAACATTGATATTGTATAATACAAAACTCAGGCAATAATAAACTGTACAGATAAGTGAACATTTCATCCAAAGCAAATGCATGCCGCATTCAAACGGAGAGTTACCATCAACATTTTACTTTTACCCAATTTTATCGTATTTTTGCACTTCTACATAATTTGAAACAATAAAATATACTGAAACTTCAACTCTTCCGATAAATTAAAATCGAGGATTAACCCGGACAAATGAAATGGTGACTCTAAACGACCATGCAAAATGCACAAGTTAAAATTTCAAACCCATCAGCTGATTCGCAATCCTGATCTCGAAAGTGCTAACACAACATTCATGTTATATTTACATTTTAGTTTATTTATTTATTTATTTACAATTTTTATTATTTATGTTGCCCGAATGTTACAAAGTTCACCTTAGTTGTACTCATGAGTGAGTCCCAATGCCTTTCCCTGATCGCTGGGTTTTGTAGCTCACCCACTGCTCGTAAGGATGTCAGCATATTCTTTACTGTTGCTTCCAGGACTATGTATGTATCCCAACTAGAACCGTATGATATAAATGCGTTATTTTCTAATTTATCAATTTTGTTTATATTTTCTGTTGTGCCTTCAACTTACCTTCTCATTTCCTTGTCAAGTAATCTGATCTCTTTAGCAAACTTTTTACATTCAATGTCCATATTTTCAACATCTATCTTACGCCATGGTGTCGTTTTCCAATCTTCTATGCTCGTTCTCACTATATTTACGTAATCCCAAAGTTGCTAAAAAAATTATATTTTATTCGTTAATTCCCATACTCTTACTTTTTTTGGCCTATAGTATAATTTGCATTTAATATACCTTTAACATTCTCAATTCTTTTCTGCATTGCTTCAAAAGCTTGAATTCTGGTACGTTCACTTCAAATAAGGAACCTGACTCTTGTATCCCTCTCATCTCTTCTTCCAAGAACAGAAGTTCAGAGTCTACCCTCGACATCACTTCGTAAGGATCTTTACAATCGTATTTGAAGAACTATAAAATAATTAACCTTTTTAATATGCTAGATCATAATGTTCTGATGATGATTATTTTTTCAAGACAAATAGCCCCATAAGTTTACCTTTATAAAGAAACAAAATCAATAATCTTACCTCGTATCTCTTAAAGACTTCTCTATAGTAAGTGACATGGCTATCAAAAGTAGATATCTTCTTCCTAATGCCGGACACTTCGGCCGCTTGCAATGGTGCCACGTGTTGTTTCACTGTTAACGCCAACTTCTTTGTCGCTTGCCATTGTTCTGGCAGTTCCTAGAAAGTGGAATGTTTAAAGTCATACTTTTTTGAGATACCTTATCTTAAAGTGGTTTTTTACTGTCAATGATACCATGGCATTATACAAATCTTGCTTTTACATTTATATCAGCCAGTCAACATCTCAGGCAAGCTTGTACTTTTTGTTAATCATTATAATTAACGATTCTAGGATATATTCAACGCGCTAATTGTTTGATGTGATGGAAATAATTAATTTATTATGTAGGTCGTATATGTATGTAGTTGCAAAACTACCCTGATTCTACTACAATAATAATGACTATCTATTGTTATTTCACTTGCATCAGATTAGCCCGATGACTCATTGAACACAAAAACTGCCACATTTACCTGCAGCAATACATTAACTTCTTCAGGTATATCCATGTCATAGAACTTCAGTAGTTCAATTGTTTCAGTTAGTGGCTGGAACATGTCATCTGTGGTCACTGTCCGGTCTTTGACGTGCATAAGGTATCCCATGATTCTGACTAGAGCTTCGTAGTCACCTTCTGGTACAGGTTGAAGTAGGCCTGAAGGACATTTATTTAATTATATTATTTTCTTCTAGCCCTTTGCATCACAATCATAAACCAATGTGTGTCAATCTTGAACATCATTATTAAGCATTTCAAAGTTGATTTATATTATAAGGAAATAAAATACTGATTTCTGAAGAGTGGGACAAATTGGGACAATAGAAAATGGAAAGCCGAGAACCCAGATTAACGATCTAAGAAACAAATTATCACTTCTAAATTTAAGGATACATGAACCAAGCATAAAATTATTTGATCTCATAATATTACCTTCATCAGCATCACGTATGAAGTTGCCCAAGTCGCTGAGACTACATGTCACTTTGTCAACCAGATGTTCTTTGTACATGTTACCCCATTTCCTCACTGTGTTGAGTAAAGCTTGTCTGAATGGTCGGATATCCACCTGTTGTAATTTAGATAGTGTTACTTTTAATTTCACTTTTCATAAAGCCTCACAATAATAATTTGCTAAACTATACAATTCAACAATTACAAAAGTTGTGATATTTAGTTTTTTACCTGAAACCAGTTATTAAAGATTTTGTAAGGCTGCATATCTTCTATTTCCATGAACAAATTCTCAAAATGATCAATTTGCTCTCTAAAACCATCCATTTTAGGTTCGCAAGGAACCGGACCCTCTCCTTCCACTCTATCCTTTTCATCTAAAGCAAGCTTGTCTACTTCATCAGGGGTCAGTATTCTGCCATATGTGAGGAATATTTCCATCACTGCATCTCTTTCTTCAAGCCATAAGTACGAGTAATTCTCGAATGTTTTGCAAAATTCGTTGGCATCTTCGATCACCTGAAAAATGAATTGATTTTGTGGACCTACTTAAACATTTATATAATTTAAGAGATCCGTCATTAGTTTTGGTGTTGTTGATTTATGTTATTTTTGTTAACAATGGTTCGAATTCAAAAACAAAATCATCATAAGTTACCTTTTCAATACCATTCAAAATTTCTTCTTTCATCTCAATAACATCATCACTGCCAATGATTTCTTTTTCATACGTTTGAGCTTTCTGTTTATCAATCCTTTCAATTAGTGTGGCCATATTCATGACATCGTCAATTAGACCTTTAATCAAAGCTGTGAATCCTTTTTCAGCGGTTGGGTCCAAACTCGGAGCGAATACAATGTCTGGATCAAGGAGTTCCATTTGAGCTTCAAATAGAGGAGCCAATTTGTTTTTGGGATTCATATGTTCTGATATGTAGCCCAAACTGCAAACAAAATAAATAACTTAGAATGAGCATAATCATAGATTATATCTTTAACCAAATAGTGGTTTAGGTAAGAATACTCTGGTGGTATCCATATAAGTATTATCCACAAAAAAGGCAAACGAATTTCTATGAAATTAGTTGTCAGAAAGTTAAACGGATTTTATCTGGAGATGTTGAAAAAGGTTAGACCATAAAACTACCTGGGCTCAAACTTATAAGTCAACAGCGAAATCAAGAAATCTATAGGTGCAATAGTTATTACCTGCACGCAATAGTCTTGAAAAGCGCTTCCTCCAACAGTGCATCAATAAAAGCAACATAGTTCATCCAAATCTCGCTATTTTGGTTATCCTGCATATTGAACAGTTGCATGTTTTCGTTCAACAACTCATTGATTCGATTAGCAGTGGTCACTATATCACTATATCGCTTAGCTTTCTTGTCTTGTCGATCGTCTAAATTCATCAAAGTATCCTGCAAAAGCGACATAATTTAGCTACCAAAATGTTCTATAAAAGGCTTTTCTGGATGTTGTTAATCTTTCTGTCTCTTTCACAGAATTTCTTACCTTTTTTCCCTCTTTCCTTTCAAACAAAGGCTGTACCGACCAGTCCTTCATAGTTTCTTTTATTTCTACTAAGTTGTCCTGTATTTTCGACATCCTTTCGAATAGATTCCCTACTAATCTATGTAATTCTTGCAAATAATTCCATAAATCTGAAGAAAAACAATTCCAATTTGTTAACATGACTTATGAAAGTTAACGTTCAGTTCTGCCTAAAGGATTACATATAAAGTTATGCTGTGCCAAAATAAGTTATGTTGTGCTTATAACTCTTTTAAAGATTTCATTAATAGCAATGGAAAAGAAATCACCATCAGAATTCCAATTCAGTTTATTCTGTGCCATTTCAATCCTCTGATCAATGGCCTTTATTTCATCTTCCACTAAGTCGAACTCCACTTTCTGACTGTTCTTTCTAATCTGGTTATACCAATCAATAGTGATACCCAAATTGATTCTGTACTGTCTGTATGTTTCCTGCTTCTCGAATATTGCTAAACCATCTTGTGGGATGAAGTCTTTATATTCTTCGTTTGAGCGTAAATGATGAACTTCCTTTAGAATTTCTAGGAGCTGCAAAGGATTGTTGATACAGTTTTCGTTTATTTAGTAACTTTATAATACTGCAAGTAGAATGCTTCACATTATATTGTAGACTACCTTAATAATGTAGCTACCACTAACGCAAGTGACGATATTATATTTATCTAAAGTCTAGGTATAGGTAAACAAGATTTGGACTTACCATCGGATGGAAATTCAACACTAGATCGCATCCTTGTCGTGCAAGAATCATATTGTTAGTCGTCTCCTCAATAATCTTCGAAACAGTTAACGTCCAGTCGTTGAAATATTTCTTCTTGAATGCATTAATTTTTTCAATCAATTCCTCATATCTTATGAAGATTTTCTTCGCTTCATCCGTACCCTTTATCCTGATTTTCGAGAAAATATAATTAAATGTGCACATTTTATTAAATTCTGTTACTATAAAAGCAATACATGTCCTAGATAATAAAGTGCTGAAAGTATCTACGAAGACAAAGACCGTGATGAATATTCGGTACTAAATCTACGAAATCCAAAGACATGAAACCGTAGAACATGGGATATTGTAAAGAGTATGGATGAGTGTAAGCCAGATAATCAGCTTTCGCAATTTGCCCCACCCAGGCTGACTTACGGGTGCGGCAAATTGCGAAAGCTAGCTATAGGCTTGGTTATCCTCGCAGCTAGCGTGGTCATATACAGCAGGCCGCCGGCGACGGGAGGCAAGTAGGCATCCACTTCCATCATGCCGTACCTCTCCAGGCGGTTGCTTTGTTCAACGAACAGTTCCTGAAAGATAGTCTTAGTTTCACCCAACTTCCACCGCCAACTATGTTCCTCCACACATCGTTAAATTAATTGGAAGCAGTAAGGTCGCAAGACAATATTTCTAACATATTGGTTTCTAGTATTGATTGGGTGAAAAGATGGACTTACTTCGCAAGTGTTAATTTCTTCTTCGAGCATTACAATGATCTCGACATATTTTGCTGTAAATTCATTTCTAATTAGAGGTCGATCCAAGACCGAACCTACCACATCAATTAGCTGGAACCGATGAAATATAATTCAGATTATTAAAATATTCGTGCGATCACTCGATTAATTGTGTAATAGAGTTTTCATTGTATAATCTAATACAGACATGCAATCGTATTTACCTTGAAAATAGATTCTAATGTCGTGCAATTATCGAACGATTCAACCAAGACGGTTGAAAGTTTGAGATCTAAATCAATTATGTTCTCTTGAAAGTCTTTGAAGTCAACATTGAATGTATCGTCGTCTGGGTCTAAAACATCGTATGATTTTGATGCAAAGCCAGTGAAATAGGCGTCAAATTCTGCTGATATGTCTCTTATTTGGCCACCGAGGACTCTGCCTTTCATTCCACCAATCTCTATCTTCTCCAATTTTTGGAATTCCAATACTGTTTTGAAGAACCATTGTATAGTATCCATTCTGCTCAAGAATCTGTTAAGTCTCTCAAACACAACGTTGGGATGGAATGTCCAGGGTATCACTCGTCTGTCCACGAAATATTTAGCCAGGTTCTCTTTGAAATATTCGAAAGTAACTTTGAACTTCTTCATGATGTCTATCGTGCATTGGATACGTTGTGTCGCTTCGTCTATGTCGCTGTGGAACAACGTGGACGGGTCGAGACATTTTTTTGCCTAAAATGAAAATAATTATTTATGATGTGTTTATTAGAGTACCTATATCACTGAACATAATTACTCTCATATTGAACTAATGTTTGTATGCCATTTTACAAACACAATCGACTCGTTTCTTCTTACAAGGTCTATTGATTTTAAAAGGTTAGTCAGCAAGTACGTCGGTAATTCAGTATATTCCAAGTAACTGACTCCGTTGTCAACAGCCAAACGTAACAAATTATTATAAAACTCTGTTATATAAGTAGCTCCCGCGTGTTTTGTGCCTTCGTGATAAGTCGCAAGTCGTAATTTTGTTGTTCGTGAACATCCGAAATTCATAATTCATATATTTTCCTATGAAATATCTAGGGACATTATGACAATATCGCGAACTGGTACCGGTTTATTTTGCACTTATTGTGTTTCTATTTAAAGGCATATAATGACTTAGAATTAAGGCAGTAACGCAATCTAAGCAACCGCATGCAGGCCATACAGGTAGGCATTTAAATATTAAGCAGGTTTTAGTAAGCGTTAGATTACATAAAGATTAACGTATGATTTAAATTATTCAAGAATGTTAAATATCTTTGCCTTTAAAATTGAATGGGCTTAATCAAACTGCGATTATTTAAGTATGTACGAGTATGTGCTGATCTTTCTTGTCTAATGAACTCTACCTAAAACAGTATACTCGTAAGCCCGAATTATAGCAATGCAAGTTACAAAATTATAGTTCCAACTTTGGTGTGACCCTACTATGAAGCCCTGATATATGTTCGCATGCGAATTAAACCACCTGCACTCATGTCAGTCAGCACAGGGAATGATTGGCAGTACATCTATTCATATCGTACCGCTTCTCGCAACTAACGAGATATATGTCGCTGGCAATTTACGTAGAAAACTAGTTGCCGATTCATTTCTACAAATTGTAACTTTCAAGCTGTACGTTTTATACTAAACACTGGGCAAACCAGGTATGTAAACTCTAGGTATGATTATGTTGCTATCATCAGGTCACATTTAACGGGCACATTACTGAGTCGATATGTACGCACGGCCACAAATCAAGCAAGGTATACATTTCCAGTGTAAACTGACCTCTCATTGTACGGAAATCCTATATAAAACGAGATCAGCCTAAACTGGAAAATTATAGCTTGATTTGTGATCTATGTACTTACTATGAATATTAGCATAAGCATAATCAGCCTAGAATGTTCTCACTGCTGGGACACAAGCCTCCTCTCTTCGAGAGTAAGTGGGCTGTCCACACGGGCTCAGTGCGGGTTGGTAGATATCTTCGAATTTTTGGTTCTAGGAAATGCCGGTTCCTTCACGATGTTTTCATTCAACGTTTGAGAGCAGAATGATATTAATTACATATCTGATAGTTCTGTTGTCTTTTAAGACGACATGTAGTTTTTTGATGTCTAAGATAGCTGGGGTACTTTATTTGTCATAGCCACTAGGTTTCTCATAAAAAAATTGCCGCTGGAAAAACAATAGGAGTACTTTCTACCAAGAAGACTTACCTGATAAATCAACAAGTTGGATATCTGCCTCAACAAGACGATGAGTTTAGAAGAGTTGCAGTAGTACTTCGAATCTCTCCATATCATGCAGATGACATGAAATAAAGGTCGGAACAATGGCTGACACTCCATGAAGTCAATCTCTTCTAGACCCTGGAAGTGCTTCTCTAATGTTCGTAGATATAGGCCTATTTCTTTGGCTTCCGCTAGAGCTGTAATTACATTGCATGGCTGTATTACGTATCCATCTTCAAATTATTATTTTCATTAAACAATTATTGGCGATAGGTATTATACTGACGATAACCCAATAAAAGGATACCATAGTAGCATTTTTGTTGGCGTTTGGTTGGGCCACATACCTCTGAAGTTGGCCCAACTAAATGCCAACAGAAAATGCTTCTAGGGTAATGTATAGGATTACATAGGTGGTGCATCAGCTCCCTTTTAATTTATCATGATTCTGTGTGAATTGGCTTTCTATACCTATAGCTTGTCGATGTAGTCACCTGCCGGTCTATTCTGTGAAAATCTCACCGTGAAAACTTAGGTGAAATAAGCGTGAAGTGAACTGTCATCCTACCTGACGCTAGGGAGTCTAGACATTGAGTTGACTGGCTCACTTTGAACTCAGTTCACCTAAGTTTTCACGGTGATATTTTTACAGAATTGACCAGCTGTATCTGTCAAGGGGGTGATTCTACCCGTCATCCAACAACTTTCGCTGTGGAACTCATATTCGACTCGGGGCAAAAAATAACAAATTCCTGTAAACAGACTAGTTCGACACATTGTATAGAGGTATGAGGAACAGGGTGTAAAGTTCACTTATACTCTATTGAAAAAGGAGGATCCTCCCACCAGACGGGGGTCGTGTCTGGTGGGCAACTGCCCGACAGTTGATGTCGGGATGTTGTATAAATGCTAGTCACGCGGTAAACTCTGATTGCGCGATGCAGGATTTGTGACGTCAGGTCTTTGATGCGTAGTTCGCATGTGGCGTTGTAGATGCCGCCACACATGTATGTTTTTTTTACGAATCTAATAAGAATTTCATAGCGAAACTTGTTCATTATGACAAGTAGAATCACCCCTTTGACAGATGCAGGTGACTAAATCGCCACCCTATAGATAATAAAATATAATAGAATTTCTCTTTATTCGAGTATCCATGACTCAAAAGCTATTAGTAAAACTTATGACTATGTTAGTAAGCACTGATAAAACAAAAAAAAAAAAACACAAATAACGATGGATCACTGCAGTAATTGCACAGCAACGACCCACATAAACACAGTCTAGGCGACTAGCAATCATGCCTAAGATACTGTTGGTGCTGCCCCACACCCTGCGCACCAGGGAAGGTGGACCTTTTACGCATTGTTGCGTAAAAACAATCTACATGCGCATCTGCGAACATCCCCGATACACTACAGAAGCGAGGCAGCCCCACCAGCATCCTAAACGCGTTATTATACTGAACGCGGAGAGCACTTTACGATCTTTGCGTACACCTAGTCCACAGGCTGCACGTGTAAAAAGAGAGATAATGACAATGATCAAGGCGGCTGTAACAAACTTGATGAGTAAAGCGGAAAATCAGGTGTGGTGGTGCAACTGGAGAAAGGCCTTAGCCCAGGAATGCAGTGAACTCGTGATTCAAATAAATAAAACTTGGGAAAGCTATCTCCTGTGGCTCTGTGACCCGAATAAAGTTGTTCAAGGTCTTAGAAATGAGAAGGATCCTACTCATACATTTTCATACAAACCCGATACGATGTTCTTGAACAATCTGCTGAAGCAAGGGTAGTAGGCTGACGTCGTTTTCTCCAGTATTACCGCCATACACCTCACTCTCTCAGTACGGAGCTGATCGTAAATGTTGTTCAGATTACGCAGTCGTGATTTCCAAAACGCCAGTTCTAGGAAAACATACAACATTTTAGTTTTGTATTTCCATAGCTTTAATTTTGAGTGAAACAGGGGAGAACGGCGTAACAGGGTGGATATTTCTTATTACGTCGTTCATCTCACTTCAAAAGAATAGATTGTTTGTTAGAAATAACTATGACAAACTGCCAATTATTCTTCAAATTTTACAAAATCATGAATTATCACTAACCGACACTTGGCAATGGATTCTGTCCATTATCAAAGGCCTGCCCAGAGTCTTCCATCATGACGTCATTGATTTGCTGAGCCCACTTGATGACCACTCCTTCTATAGCACTCTTCAGGTACAAGTCTACTTCTTTCCCTCGAAGCAGTTCCTTCTCAGCATCGTGGACTAATTCTACGCCCACTGGCATTGGTAGGACTGTTTGGCCATTTACTTTGCCTTTTACCTAAGCAAAAGAAGATTGCCTATGAGGATATTCAGTTGCGCAATACTATTTAGTATTACATCTGCTAAAATCTGAGCTGATGATAACCCAACGAGTCCCGTCTCAAATGAATTAAATGTATACAATCTCAAACGTACTTAGGTAATATCTGTTCACTTACCTCATACACAGTGCTCTTGAGATTGTGGATTTGTTTCAGGATATCTTGGGAGACGACAAGAGGCCATCCTTCATGGTTTAATGGATTTGATAGTAGAGGCACGAACACTTCATCTACTAAAGCTGCTAGTTCATCTATTAGTCTTGGTGCCAAGTCACCTATACGAAGAACAAAAGAAGGTACCTTAGCCAATACCACTGAAGAAAATCACCAATGAATTACGATTTGTTAGCGATTGGAATTGTCTTAGAAGTAAACACGTTTTAGTTAATCCCACAAACATTTTTCCTCGACTCCTTTGACCACTGAAATATTAGTAGGTACCTACTTAACAAGTGAAAAATGACTTACCAAATATGACCATCTGCGCACAGTCCTCTTTCGGAATTGCATCGGGCTTTTTCTTGACATAGTAAACGGCTTTGTTCTTTAAATAACATGGAAACGATATGACCGGTACTAACTGCAGTGCATTTGTCAGGACCACCACGAGAAGCATGGGAAAGGGTTTGTCCACAAAGTCTTTTAATGTAGACCTGTGTTCTTCTACACCCAGCACCCTCATCCATTTTTCCGGCTTTAATTTTAAAGATTTAACTGCGTAGGACCCTATAAAATCGAAGCGAGGGTCCTGATTGGACGATGATGGAGCAGCTTGCTCCATGATTGGAGAAAGTCAACGTTCCTAAGTCATTTTGAGAGGTTCCTTCTGCTGTGCCGGTTGGAACGCCTTTGACAAAGTAAGGACTGCGAAAGGTAGAGGCAAATGGCAAGTCACGCGAGTCCCAACGGCATGCCATTATGGAACGATGTCTCCTTTGTAACGAGCATCGGCATCGCTATACTAAAATAGATTAGGGTAGGGTGAGCAGAAAAGATGGCTGAAGTTTAGGTACTTAATAAATTTAGGTTTGAAAATCTTTCTCGCAGTTGAGTTGTGGCCGCTTTTATATTCCTGTATCGCATCATTATCAACATTCTCCTACCCTGATCCCAATTTATTTGGGGTCGGCGCAACATATCTTTTTCTTCCATACTTCTCTATTAGTTGTCATTTCGGTAGTCACTCCCTTTCTAGACATATCATCTTTCACACACAGTCTGTCCATCGTTTCTTTGGTTTTCCCCCCAGCCATCATACTCAACAAAACTTTACTGATGACATTTCCCTCATTCCTCCGCATAAACTATCGACAACCTATATTTCCCCACACCTTTTCAGTTACCGGTGACACTTTCAGACTTCATTTCTTATTATATTCATTCGCGTAAGACCACACATTCCTCTTAGCATTCTCATCACAGCTCCATGCAATTGCCGTTCATTCATCCCTTTTGTGCCCCAACATTTTGATCCATATAAGACAGCAGGTCTAAACATTTTTTTTTTCCTATAGGTACCTATGAGTTCAATAGACAAACTTAAAAATATATTCCCCATTCGCCATCAAAATTATATCTGACCTATTTATGGCAAAATGATTTATACATTTAGGGATACACCAATCATGCTCCTGTAATTAGAATCGGTACGATACCTACCGTATGATTATAAGAGCCCTAGCTTTTAACCGTAATTATAGTGTTTTTTTTAGAGTACTACTGACGCTGACGTGTCTTACCACCTCTTCTGCCATTAAATGATTGATTGATGTTACGTTAGTTAATCAATCACAACAACTTAGGTACATGCGATTAAATAGTAGTGATCAAAGACATTATTTAGTTTAGTTAAGAATAAAAAATAAATCTGTTTTCTTTTCTTTTTTGTCCTGAGTTCGATTCCCAGGTCAGGCAAAGTGTTATTGGGTTTTTCCATTAGGAATTTCTCAGTAGCAACCCGGAGTCTGGGTTCGTGCCCGGTTGATTGCGATAAGTTCGCCCCGTATTACATGGGACTTAAACATAGCTGGCAAAATGTGGGTGTGGGTACAATGGGTAGACCTCTATCTAACCCTTCGGGGAACAAGGCGTGATGTTATGTTTGACTCTTTTATCAAGTTTCTGAAAGTTTAAAATGAAGAGCTCATCATTTTAATCAACCAAATATAAATTATTATACTCCGACAACACCAACTGCTTCTGCCATCAGTACACGTACCTAAGTGGGCAGAAGCGCGTACCAGGCAACCAGTGCGCCGCCCCACGCCGCCCGCCAGCAAGATGACACTCGCGCGACGTCGCCCAAGAATAAGGTCAACTGTCGCTGTTACAACCTTCGTATGGTGCCAGTGATAAGCGGGAGTGGGTTCACGGTTTGTATGAAGCTTTGCCTGAAGTAAAAGGGTTGATTCTACCCGTTAAACAGATCAACTTTCCCTGAGAAACTCATATGCTAAATTCTCTTTACAAAAGTGAATAGGCAACATAGGAGAATATAATATATTTTTCAGAAAAACCATACCTACAAAAAAAAAAAGATCTCAAACCTAATGGTATGAGAAAATTGTTTAGTACCTTTGGCGTGTCCAACACCCCAACCCTCCTAACTATTACAGGAGACTAAATCAACATTCAACAGCATGAAAACTGTGCACTCAAAACACCACCTCAGACACTAACCTGCATAGTCCTCACATGATCTGACCCATATCTGAACAAGAAAATGTTTGGACTTTAAAATCCAAAGACCTCTGAGTTTGTTTGTTTCTTCTCAGAGTAGTCGGATAGGAAACACCGACGTAATACAGACTTTTAAAAAAAATTACGTGTAAAAGTGTTTGTTAAAATCATAGATCCTAATGGTTAAAGCCAATTTACAAATTAAACATCATTAAAATTTATCATTTCTGAATCTGAAACTAGGGGAAAACGGTTCCTTACCTAGGGGAGTCTTTCTTCTCCCATAGGAGCCGTTTATCTACTACCTACAATACACTTATGTACAATACGGCCGATGAATCATGGCCGGTCTGAACATAGGCTCTCCGAACTTTCGCGCATGTTTTCATGTCTGACCCACACTCGTTAGACACTCGCCTCTCACTATTTAGTTCCTAAAAAATGTTATTGCGCAGCCTTCTGCGCAAAGTTCAGATCGGCCATGATTCATCGGCCATGTTATACTGCTTACCACCAGTGTCAGCCGTACATCGCTGGCTATTTATACACTTACATAACGCAACCATCTTTAGAAAATATCACCCGCTGTAAGCTTATGGCTTGTTTCACTGTCTGAGCAGCCATACTGGGTTAATCGTTACATAAAATCATAGCTTTACTTTAATGAGCTATAACCTGACATGAAATGTTTTTTAATTTATTTACCCTTCATTAAATTCTTCGGATCAACCTTACTTTGACTTGCAAGTACCTTAATACATATCTACCTACAATCGTGACAATATACATAAGTCGGATTTGACGTTTCTCATTCTACATATCGCGATAACTTTGTATGAACGTCTACGTAAGAAATCGAAAAATCAAATTCATAATCCTAATTAATTACTTTGTTATCCATTATCCATACACTATAACAATGAGTTTCATTCGTGAGCACGAAGTTTCACTTTATGAAAACTGCACTCAAAAACACGAATTAATCGTTGATTAATATGCCTTTAATTCGTAACGTTAACTTAACATTCACAAATCGAAAAATTCACTGACAATATTATCGGTTTATCATGAACCCAAAGATATTTTTGGAAGGGAAACAAACTTATGGGTTCGCGTCACCGAAATGCGCGACATGCTCGTGACGTGCTGCACCCGTGTTAGTTATTCCAAAATTTTGAGTTTTCACTTCTGTCGACAGTCCTTAAAGACTGTAAATTTTTTATTTTTTTTATTTTTATGTTAGACCATTTATAGGTTGAAAAATTAAAGAAACAGGTTATTAATGTCATAAACAATTAAAATAATGATTCTTTTTTTATAGCTCGTCATCCCTTTTTGAACAGCATGCGAGGCCTAGGCTGAATTTGTTTCTGATCAACTGACAGTTTTTTCCAGAAAAGTTAATGTTTCTGGCTTTTATGGGCTTAATTGAGTAACAGCTAGTGTGAAGTGCGCCACCATCTAAATGTGTATTGGGTTCTATCTAATATATTTAGGGATACCTACTAACTACAGGAATAAAATACAAAAATAATATTTTATAATACATTTATTGATAATGACAGCGATGGTTGACTCGAACTTGCTACTTGGCAAAAATATTTCCACTAGAAGTGAACTATTTTTGTATTTAAATATTAAAATCTCTTTATTATGCAGTATGTGTATAGTAATGAAGATGCAACCATCTATGCTACAAAGTAGCTGCCTATTTATCACAAAAAGAATTAGAAATACATACATTACTTTGTCATTTATTTATTTTACACTTTCCTATTCTGGCAAATTAATTTACTTAACAGTATCTACGCTAAAATAAAATCCATGCAAGTCACAGTTTCATAAAATAATAATAATTACATTCACATTCGTAAAAGCGTGTGATATCTTGAATTGACTGCGAATAATACACACAATTTTCTAAAATGAAATAATAACTAACAACAAATTATTTCAATTACCTAAAAACTATTTGTTTAAAACAAAAGCACAGCACATGGTCAGCTTAATTTCTAAAAATTAAATAAGGACCTACGAGACGCTGCTTTTAAGGTCACTATTTGCCTAAACCTAGGAGCCCTAGTGCACACTCCAATACACCTGACCCGACCTGACCTCTCCAAGGCGTCATACCTGCTTCGCTTGACAGCTAGTCCTTTGCCCGTGTTCTACCAAACTACTGGACATAAGCACATCAAGAGTTTCAAAGACACATCCTACTATATTTGAAAATACGTATATTTCAGTTTTAGATTTTTTTAACGTCGACTACACATTGAGCTGTCCTAGTTAGGGCCAGATTTATTTATTATAATGGTAAATATACTTTTACATTCAAAGTTAAAAATCGTAAAATGCAAAATAAACGCCATAAAAGTCGCATTCTGTAGTTCAAAATCTAACTAATCACTGATAAATACTACTGAACGTTTGCTAGAACGATAAATGTATAGAAAAAATGGAATGTTTAAGTACGACAGTCTAATAAGCATTCGATAAAATGTAAATCGTGATAACTCTATGTATGTGTGACAAATATGATGTCAGTCAATGCTTACAAATTATTTGAGCCGCTGTCCCATGGCGAGGAGTCGAGTGACGTCATGACATCAACGTTGACAATACAAACAAGTTAAAGTGATCGTAGCGAAGAATATCATGCCACGGATCGCTCGCTATGGAGTCGCGGCCCCACTAAAAGTTGGCATTAAATTCTCGAGTGCATACTTTTGAAACAGCTGTTTTAATATTTTTGAATAACATTTTATTTTAATAACTTACGCTTAAATGTAAATATACATATGTTTACAGAGGTATTCGTTGACGTCACATGTCGGAATGCAACTCAGCGACGTATGCGACACACTATACATTCGATGATACGTTTCGACGTGACATGAACTACAATGTTCTACGATGTGACGTCACAGAACGGCCCTCGAGGAATGGAGGCAAGTGGCGGACTATGAATGAACGCTGAAAGTGGGACTTACAAACACTAGTAGATAACCAGGCGTGTTACTCTATTTTGTGTACTCATTTAGTGTACTTACGAACGATTACGTTACTAAAAGGATGGAATATACATTAGGTGATCTAAGACTATTGCCCCGTATTACCACGGAGCGAACAATGTGGACATTACCTAACAAGATTACACGCGCACTATGCCGCTACAATACATCTTGATAATTTATCCAAATTAGGCTTTATTCAAAAAATTAAACTAATACTCTTCATATTACTATAATGGAGAGAACATTGATTAAGATTTTTGTTTCACTAATTACAGATAGATACCTCATCGATTTATTGTTCGAATGTGGATGGAGATAATAAATTGAGGACATTTTTTTAGTACTGACATTTTAATTTACAGAATGCCGATTCACGACTACATTTACATAAATTTTCGAATATACACAACCTAAACGATATAATGTGTGTGGCGCAAGAGATGAGTGAATCTATGACGTCACATCTGTCAGAGTTGACAGCATCTACTTGGCAAGTGGACCTCGTCGCCACAAAAATGACGACGGGTGCTTATTCGATATTTAAAAATTTTATATTAGAATAGAAACGATTACTAGTATTTTTATCGAATAACAAGCATTTAAATGGCAGTATTGATTGCATGTTGGTTCGCTCACCGCTTGCGCCGTACATCGGAGCGTCAATGTCTGGACTTGAGTTATCCGTCAGTGGCTGTGTGTACTAAGTACAAAGTCTTTTACAAGGACGAAGATGTAATATTGGACGATTTCATAAACTACTTGAGATACACCTTTAACTAAAAGGGGCAAAAGCAGGCGTCGAAATAAAAAAATAATGTTTTTTTTAATAGTTAGGTGGCAAGATACTATCACAATCGAGACTGGCAATCGTGTGTCGAACACAAAATGCACGTGAGCAGTATGTAGTATAGGTTAGATTATTAATATTATGTCACAGGGTGAAGCATACAATTACTAGCGCTATGTATCGGCACGTGACACACTCACAGGTATCGAACGGAGTTCCGAAATACCTATTACCTTATTTATTTTGATAATCCGTTCGATTCTAATTTAAATAAAGTTCAAGGCGAAAGCACCATAGCCCGCGGAGTTCAATTTTTAAAACTTTTTTTATTTTTTATTTGCTGGTCAGTATTTGGTTGTATGTTTATGAAAATATAATTCGCGACCGCAACAAGTATGTATTAACAGAATTATAACAATTAAAATCATCAATACAACTGTCTAAGACCAAGTAACCCTATTGAATGACTTTTTTATGAAATAATACATAAGTTTTATTGTCATAAACAGGTTACAGAAAATCTGAGACCCTGGCTCCAGAGCTGTATTACAGGAGCCAAAAACGTCAATACATTTGAGGACAATTCTAAGTTAAGGAGTTGTATTGCTGATTCTAATGATTATAATTCTGTAAATACATACTTGTTACGGTCGCAAATCATAATTTGATCAACATACAACCTGCCACTTACTTGGCTTATTCCACAAATCCCCCTTGAAAATCCCCCTTAGGAGGAAAAGTGGAATCTATACAAAACAGTCTAGAATTCACCCCTGATAATCCGGCTTATTCCACTAATCCCCCCTGAGAGAATCCCCCTCAGTGGGGAAAACTGAACTCTAATGTAAAAAAAAAACACTTACAGGGGAGGGGTCTTGGAATAAGTTTTTTTTATTTGTTATTTTTTTCAGTTCTAATTTTCCCCACTAAGCGAGATTATCAGGGGTGAATTCTAGAATGTTTTTTATAGATTCTACATTTCCTCCTAAGGGGGATTTTCAGGGGGGATTTGTGGAATAAGCCCACTTACTTGCAAATTGCAAATAAACGTAAGAATATTTGAATTTCGCGGGCTACCTTAGCGCTTCCTCCATAACGACCGCTAAGAAACGCAGACAACAATCGAACACTTCACCCTAACATTAAAAATGTCATATAAAATGTAACAGTGAAGAGAAACAGTAAAACGTCAAAATCACAGAAGTTATATTCCCTGTGCAGAATATAAAACTATGCGAGTCACACGAGGGTAAGCAGATACAGTGTTCGATGAGCTACACATACATAAATAAGTATACATTACCGTAACATCTATCACCACAAACTATACATTAGAAAGAATTTATACAAATAACTTAATAAACGATATTCAATCACCGATGATCATTACAAATAATAATACACACGCAAATCCACATATTTACAGGAATTTCTCAAAAATTATAAAATTAAATCACATTATAATTCCATATTTATATTTACAAATATTTGAAAATAATTTCATTTAATTCATTAATACAATAAAAACAAAACGACTAGTACAGTCAGCTACAAAAGTGATATTGTTCAAAATAAACGCCAAATATTACATGTAATTGGACCTTATTAATAGTATATTTGACTACATTTCCTTATTAATATTAAATTGTATTAAATATCACGACAAAAAGTGAAGAACCTCTTAATTTTATAGAGGCAAAGATATTAAATACATTTCCATTTCATACAAAGTGTCCAATTACGTGTAACATTTGTTGAAAACTGACATATCACTTAGGTAATCGATTGTACTCACATCTACAGGGCTTACAAAACTCCCGATGACTTCGTGCTTTAGGACATCGAAAATTGCACAATCCGGAAACATAGCGACATCTTCATATTTTATTGACAATATCAATAAAACCGAGATAACAGTTTCCCCATTTCTGTCCCCGACATAATAAAAAACGAAGGCGAACAATATTGCTTCAAGGGTAGTAAATAAACATCTACAATACATATAAGCACCATACAAGTTACATGACTGCAACGAAAAAATGCGGATTCTATGATACAAGTAGTTGTGGGACGTTAGTATAAATTCGGTCCGATACATTGCCGGTTTTATCCGCGTTCTGTCAGAGTGGTGTTGTGTGGAGGCGCGATGTACGCCGCGTGGCTTGTGCTCGTCTATTTGCTATTCCTAGTTTTGGTGCCGACGGCGTTTATGCTGTCACCGCGACTCCGCGATCTGTGTAAGTTGTGTAGGCCTTCTCCTGGAACAAAGCGAATTCCCTCTAAAACCTGAACTATATCATTTTATTTGCCTTGTGACAAAGGAGCAGGTGTAACAGCCGCGAGTTGTAGGTCGTAGGTTCGAACCCAGACAGGCCCTTAACTTTGTGTAAATTATTTTATCACCACACCACCAAAATTTAATTCATCATCATCATTTCAGCCGAAAGACGTCCACTGCTGGACATAAGCCTCCCTCAATTGTGGGGATTTGCCATAATCGGGTGGTGGGTTGGCGATCGCAGTATGGTGTTAAAAACGCATAGAGAACGCTGCTGCCCATTCTCTAGTAAGTCCCTTAGTCGCCTTTTACGACACCCACGGGAAGAAATGGGATGGTGCTATTCTTTACGTCCGGCACCACGATTGAGTAAGGATTGTGCTACGACGTTCGTTGTAAGTTGTTGCGAGTTTCAATCGTCAGCTCACGTCATGATCTATTGATTGCGTATATGAAACACTAGTGTAATAGTTATAGTGGATATTTACGGAGTTGAAGTAAAAAAATAAAATAAATATACATTGGTGCCGATTCCCTTGTTAGATATATTATATATAGATAAAGATAAATTTTAGTTTAGTCCGGTCAAATTAATCAGCGCCTGTCACTACTCCATACAAATTTAGACGTGATTAAAAACTTGCCGACTAAAATTACGACAATTTACGTCAAGCGCTGATTAATTTGACCGGACTAAACTAAAATTTATCTTTTGTCCTTTTCTTAATGAAATAAAAAGAAATGATGCACTGAACTTAAATTTAGTTTAGTTTGTGAACAAGGGAATTGGCACCAATGTCGGGCTATACTCGTCAAAAAGCCAAATCGAAATATAGAGATCGTATACGGTTGGAAAAAGCTTCTCAAGAGCAATCCAGTGCGAGTAGCACACATAAAACACCATAATTATGACAAAGTGAAGCGGTGCCGAAAACGAAAAAGAATGAATGACCGATCCAAGCGGGTCAACGACGGCGCCATTCACAGTGGTGGCCAGGACACGGCACACACCCCGACTTTTTTGTTTCGTTTTTATGCGTCATGCTTAGTTCAAATAAATTTATTTCCGTTCCGTCTTTCTATAGTTGCGTACCCACCCTTGCTCTGCGCACGCTTGAGCTCGTTGTCGCGGTAGGCGCGCGCGCTGCGCCCGCGCCGATCCTGCACCATCTTGTCGGGCCGCACGAAGATCCCGTGCCGCGCTCGACACTCGAAGTACCGCTGGCCGCCGACTGAGCCGTCGTTTTTGCCTGTTGATAAAAAAAATGGTTAAGAGGGCCCTACCCGGTCCGTATATCGTCAACGCGAGCATGATTGAAAAGCTTGTTGTTTCATTCATCGCAATGTTAATGCTAACAGGCAAGTGAGAACGCAATAACATTGAACGAAAAATGTGTGTGCGGAAATTTTATAAAACTTGTTCCAGGAAATACGTGTTTTTGCAAAAGCCTTACAAGTTTGTGAAATAAATGTGTATCATTTAGAATCTCCATTACATGTGCGATGTTTCTATGGAGATGTTTTCTTTATTTTTACAATTTATGAGTACATTATGAACGGCCAAAGTTCAGGTAAAATGTGTGCCAGATTTTTGGAGGCTTATACTGAATTGGTTTCCCCAAATTTTAATTTTTTGCTTTCATAGAAACCTAGATATAGTGCACATGATACTAATTAGTTCAAGATTTTCATTGGAAGATGTGTTCCAACGCCATAATCATGTATGAGCGTTTATATGAAAAGTATGACGGGTTGGCCGCTCTTAAATAAGGATATTAGAAAACCAAAATAGTCGTAATTAAGGTATTTATTCAGATATTTCTATTTCGAAGCAGGAGCTTCGCTTCTGTACAAATATTATTTACTAGCTTTTGACCGCGGCCGCTCACGTTAATTAGGAACATAAATAATAAAAAAAACTCTTATACACTACTAAAGTTTCTATAATAATATAATTCAATCATGATACGAAAGACACGTGGCGCCATCTATTATAATAAGAACTTTATTGTTGTTTTCCTCGGGAACAGTACTATTTTTCGGGATGAAAGGTACCCTATGTCCGTCTCTGTACATCTGACAACGTTTATGCAAAATATCAGGATGATCGGTTCCATGGTTAAGGCGTGAAAAGGTAACAAACAAACAAAAAAATTTTTTTTTTCTAGGGCATCTCATAGTTAACCATGAGAGGTTGAGACTCTTTAACCGGTCTTTCCTGTGGTTACCTTAAGCTCCTAAAAACTTCAAGCCAGGGCGTAAAAACTATAAGCTAAACGAATGCGCGCTAAGGGCACGAAGTTACGAACCTCGGCTTAGGGCAGAGTCGGAGGGAGGATGGCAAGGGACCGACGGTGGCTGGATGAAATCAGGGTTATGATTATTATCAGGGGAATTTAAAGCTACAGGCTCAGCTATAGCGCGTGCTGGCGCTTCGCTTACGGGCAAGGGTCGGGGAGGACTATTTAGTCGGGGATTTCGCGTTGAGCCTCGGCGGCTAGGTCGGAATGACGGTCGTGTATTGTGTATTCTCTTACGAACTGTACTCGTTTCCCTACAGCTCTCCTGGAGGAGAGTCGTGGTGTTGTCTGGGTCGGTTAATGACAAACAGACAAACTTACTTTCGCATTCATAATATTATACTAGCTCTTGCCCGCGGCTCCGCCCGCGTGGATGTCGGTTAGCGCGTAAAAAAGTAGCCTATATCCTTCTCCATATCTCAGGTTATATCTCTGCCAAATTTCATGACGATCGGTTCAGCGGTTTAGGTGTGAAAACGTAACATGCAGACAGACAGAGTTACTTTCACATTTATAATATTATACTAGCTTTTGCCCGCGGCTTCGCCCGCCTAGATGTCGGTTATCGCGTAAAAAAGTAGCCTAAGTCTTTCTCCATATCCCAGGCTATATCTCTGCCAAATTTCATGACGATCGGTTCAGCGGTTTAGGCGTGAAAACGTAACATACAGACAGACAGACAGTTACTTTCACATTTATAATATTAGTAAGGATAGTATGGATAGTTAGGATTTTCCTATTAGTGGCCAATTTATTGGAAACAATGTATACGTGAAAGTTAGTATGAAATGAAAAATGTAAGATACCAGTAGGAGCATCAAGTTCGATGCCGATCCAAGTGCCGTGCGCGAAGTGCGTGGGCCCGGCGTACGCGATGATGCCGGTGCTACTGCTCAACCGCAGCTGCACGCTCTCGCCGACTGTCATCCACGGTTGCAGCATCGGGGACTCTGATGAATCGTCTATTTTGCGGATATTAGTGTTAGGTAATGCGAAAACTTGATGTTAAACCAAGACTTGTTGTTAATTAAATAAACGTATATTTTTGCTGAACTGCATGTCCATATAAATTTACAACATTTTTCACTGGCAGTTTGTTTCTATTTTTCAATTATTTTTGTAATGTTGTAACCCCAGACCTCACACTAGTTGATGACTAGAGATTGGATATTCGGATGCATACGTATTCACCTAAAGTTGAGATGTTTGCTATTATGGAAAGCGCTTTTGTATCGAATAAATAATACATATATTTTAATTTTAACTAACACACACCACCCCTACTCTTACACCCTACATACACATATTTGCATAAGGGGTTAAAATAATTTTAAATAAATATGCATCTGAATAGTTATGCAATCCAAGAAACACGGCTTTTTTTTTTTCTTTTTTTATTAATAGTATTTTAGAAGTCGCTTCCATACTATACACCCGACTAGTTATGCATTGCCGGTATTCCTGGCATCACGGCATATGTTCTTACAAAAAAATATATTTTAAGAAGCTGCTTCCATACATACATATAACTAATAATTAACTTTAGGTAAATATGCATCCGATTATCCGATCTCTATTGATGACATAAGACAAATCATACTACCTACCTCATCCAAATAACTAACAAATCTAATATTACTCTATTGTTACTCAACTCTTTGATTCCACATACCTAGATTTTCAATACTTTAGTTCTAAAGCTCTACGAGACACTACATAGTATGAAACAGCTAAGTGATGGTCTCTTACCATCTCCAATGCGTTCAGTAGAAGAAGCAGGCGTGTCATGCAACGCAGGTTCGTGAGCCGAGCGCGGCCGGCCGCTCGGGAGCGACGCGCGCGCGGCATTACGAGCACTGCTACCGCCGCCTGCGCGACGACGGACCACCTACAAACGACACAAACGATATAAAATATACCAGCATGCCTACTCAGTGTGTGTGTGTGGCTGTCTCGCATCGGGTCGCAGCATTATGCTGAGCGATGGCCGTTTTGCGTGGACGTGACGATTTTTTTTTGTTTGTGTTCTTTCTTTGTTTACCGCAAATAAACGAACTTTCTTTCTTTCATTACTCTGTATTGTAGTTCAAAGATGATGGCGTGACAATTCTTTTTGAAGTGAAAACTTCTTTAGGCGCGTTGAGCGATTTTTGGTAGGGGAAAAACTTATGGGTTCGCGACCGTCACCGAACGCTTTCCATGAGCAAAGTCTTTAGGCGCGTTGAGCGATTTTTGGTATAGGAAAAACTTATGGGTTCGCGATCGTCACCAAACGCTTTCCATGAGCAACTTCTTTAGGCGCGTTGAGCGGTTTTTGGTAGAAGAAAAACTTATGGGTTCGCGATCGTCACCAAACGCTTTCCATGAGCAACTTCTTTAGGCGCGTTGAGCGATTTTTGGTAGAGGAAAAACTTATGGGTTCGCGATCGTCATTTCATTACTCTGTTTTGTAGTTTTAAGATGACGGCGTTCATCGCTCTAGCAAGGCTACCCCATGAACAATTATTTTTCTTTCTTTACTTATTTATTTATGCAGACACAATAAATTACATAGGGAAACTATGTATAACTTTCGAATACAAAGGTACTGCTTTTTGCCAATTGCTGGTTAAAAGACGTGGAAATTATCAAAAAAAACTCGTATCTCAAGATACATTTCAGGAGAAAATAAAATAATTTTTAAGTCGGCAAAAAATTGCATAAAGTTATCGTTTCTCCATAGAATATTACAAAAGAAAATTAGTTTTTATAAAACTTATGTATTGTGTCGTTTCATAGATAAAGGAGGTAATTTATCGGTTTGCATCAAATTCCTGTTATCTGAATCAGACCGGTCATCAAACAATAAGTTAATAAAACCCTCAAGTGACTTACCTTGCCAGCAGGTAGCTGTGTCTTCACAATAGGTTGGTCAGGTCCGGTCGAGGCGGAATCACTCTCACCCACTGACGAAGCTTCCCGGCTTCGTTCCGCGTCGTGACTCGACTGTTCAGAGCTCACCGACTCCACTTCAGCTTCACCTATTATACACATAGTTGCAACTTAGAATGAATATTATGGTGCTGTACGTACAAAGACTGAAATGGAAGAAGATATCGAACGATTTCGATATGGTAAGGGAGCTTACCCTTACCATAGCGTTTAGACTCGAGTGTTGCGCGCTCTCCGCCCTCTATCTCAATAATGATTGAGCGCATGAAAATATGTTTGGAACAAAATCTGTCGCAAATTTTATGCTTTAAAATTTCTACAATAGATGTTAACATCATTGGAGCTATAGAAACCCAGATAATCGAATTTTGTGACATTCGACCTTGAATAACTTTCGACGCAGACACGACATTTTCTGAGACTTGAGACAACTTTTAGAACGCCAAAATGAAGGTGGTATACGACTTTCCAGCTTATTATATCTCATTCCGAGGTAATCGTTTCGGATTTGGCCATCCATGCTGACTTGAAAAATTCACCTGTATATGCAGACGAACTCAAAACCTCTTTTTTTTAGAAGTCGGTTTAATCATTAATTTAATCTAGTTACTCAAGCTATCAACTTTTTGCCATGCATATGTTGGCTCACTAGCGCTCTGGACTCCCCCTACCAATAATAATGATTAAAACTTGAAACTGCAAAAACCGATTTTTTATTTTAAAAACTCGAAACAGGCTATTTAGCTGTCGAAAATCTTGAATCTCCTGTCACTCATTTAACTCAATCAGTTGTCGAGTTTTGAAGTTTTCCTCAAAGGAACATTTCTTCCATTTTTATTTTATTTTCGACTAAGAATTGTCGGTCTGTCACTCATTCCATCAGTCAGTCTTTGAAGTATTATTTATGTATTATAACGTGAACCTATTTCTGACGACGCGCGGCCCATTTTGTCAGTAGCTGTCAGGCGTCCGCCAAGTGGACCGCACACAGTGTTGGCGATAATTTTATAATGATTTATGGACTTTTCTACCTTTCCCCGAACCCAAATGTATAATACTAATGTGTGACCAGTAGGGCTTTCAATACCGGTATTCCGGGATCCCGTAATACCGTGATCACGGATTTTATTTTGGCCTTTTTCAATACCGGTATTGACGCCCCAATACCGTGATTACGGTATTAAAAACATTCGACGTGATCTTATTCTCGCACTTGTTTTCACCAAACCAAGGGTCCCGCTGTTATCTTTAGCTCACCCTCCCGCGCCCCGCCTGAGACGATACCCGAAATCAAGCTGTACTTATGTAGTATTTTATTGCATAATTATAAGAATGTTACTAAAATGAACACCAAATGATTGCTAGCTAATTAAGTTATACTTACATTTCTACAAATAATGATGCCTACCGAAATAAAAATGATGACCCTGCTGATGCTGATTTTTACATGAGACATGATGACATTTAGATAGTAATAAGAAGTTTATAAAAAAATAAAAAATGTGCAAAAAGACTAGATTAAGTTTAAGTTTTGATTATGTTCCTAATTCCTAGTCCTACCGAAATACGTAATCAACCAATACCAAATTTTTATATAATAGAGCTATGTATAAAAGATATTTATTTTATTATAAAAAAAAAACATAAGAACAATAAAGACTGATTTGACAACAAAAACACGTATTTTAATGGTTTTATTAATGTCATAATTGAACTTGCGTTCAGTACCGGCATTGGTACCATGATCACGGTATTGACGTTTTCAATACCGGTATTGATACCGGTATTGAAAAATTCCGGTATTTGAAAGCCTTAGTGACCAGCAAAGTTTTGTTAAAGTGTGTTACAGTATGTTTATATAAGTTCTACTTACCGAACGACGTATCATGCGACGTATCATGCGACGTATTATGGGACGCGTCATGTGACACATCATTATTTGGCTCATGCGTCGTATCCCCATTCACTTGCGTATTCTCAACGCTCTTACTACTGGTCAACACAGAGCTCTTAACAGGAATCGCTCCCAACGGATCAACCATTTGCCCTTTAGACTCTTCTTCTTTGGCTGCCTCCTCACAATCCCTTAAGAACGGATTAATACGGTTTCTTGACCCAGGAGTTAGCACAGGAGTTTTCGCTTTTTCGAATAAAGAATCATCAAGTTCATGTTTTGATTCGACGATATCGTGTTTCAAGTCATTGATATCATTCCGTAGTTCAGTGATTTCGTTCCGGAGGCCTGCCATAGAGTTCTTGGTTCTACTGAGGTGCGTGTAGTCCATTGTTTTGTCGAAATCGGGTGTCTCGTCGACAGACATGCTTCGGATTGAAAGGGTGTCGTCGTTTGTCAGATTTGTTGATGATACTGCTTGTGAACCTGGGTAACGAAAACCATTTTTAGTCACGATTATGCCTAAGGACTACGAATAAATTATGTTGACTCTTAATATAATACTACCACTGTATTGTTTCATTTTATGTTGCAGCATGATATCTGTGTTCAGAGCCTTTTTTGGCCTAGTTTTGTTTTTTGTCTTCTTAATTTTCTATGTAATTCCCAAATAAACATCTTTAATCTGATTTTTGTTGTACAAGCTAATGGCCAGCTGCGTTGCACTGCCTTTTAAATATATATTTTTTTGTTAGGAACCTTCTCCGGCGTGCACATGTGCACAACAACTTACTAAAGTTTCATTACAATCGGTCAAGCCATTTTCGAAATTTTGTGAGACTAACACACGGCAATTGACTTATATATATATATAATTATATACTTAAATATAGATAGATACTGCTGTTACCATTCCTCTAAACTGGTGAAATTATCCAAGAGCTTTCTCTGATTGTACCACAATATTTGTTGTGGCAATTTATCCTAGTGCCTTTTTATAATACAGCGCTTCGCTTTTAATTTTATTGCCCTATCACTTTTCCTCATATCTTTTCTTACCATATCCGCTGGATGATATTGAGGGCGAATTCTTGTTCGGCACTCGTTCGCACGCCAGTTCATGTAGCGAGTCTAACGTCTTCGATGTCGGTAAGAATCCACGGGACGTGGCGCGGCTGCGCGTGCGCTGTTGAAACAAAATACATATCTGTCGTAATTTAAGTCATCTGACTACACAAAAATTTGTATTGTTTTTAATCAGCGTTTTTAAAACGTAATTTAACGAGCATTTAATTTAATAATTATTGAAAAGATACGCATATTAATTTTACGCGTATCTTTCTTATGGTAAGTAAACCTTACGTGTGATTAGATGCTGCACCGACCCTATAGGGCAGTGGTTCCAAACCAGTGGTCCGCAGAAGCCAAAATATGGTCCGCGAATGATTATTAAACTCCGAGAAATCGCCTTGCACTATTTTATGATTTTCTTAACAACTTATTTATGTGAACAAGGATTTTCGGCTTTGTTGATAATTAAAAACAAGGCGAGGAATCGTTTGAAAGTGATGATTTGCGTGTAGCTTTGAATAACAATATTAGTCCTAGGATAGCCGAACTTGTGAAGAAGATACAAGCTCAGAAATCACATTAATACAAAATTACAGAAGTTTATCCTAAAATATTATTATTTCTTGTTATGTAATTTCCTATTGAGTGGATAATAAAGTTTCAGTTTGATTGTTACCGTTTATTTTTATTATAACTACATAGAGGTCCCTGCTAACAAGAATAATATAAAAGTGGTCCCTGACCAAGAAAAGGTTGGGAACCCCTGCTATAGGGCAATGACTTTAGCTATTTACTTACGTGGGACCGCGGCGTAGTAAGCTCATCAATGGGAGCCGACTCAGGCTCAGAATGTGAGTCCTCATCGTTTCGCCTTCCCGGCTCTTCGTGAAGCGTAGTCATGCGTAACCCGAGTTTTCCACTTGCTGGAGACGCTGCAACATTAGACACCACTTTATTATTGTGTACTAAAAATAAGTATAATCGACTGTCTCCTCGTAATAAGTAAATGGTCAAACTGACAAAGTTATAGTCGAACTTTTGAGCTATTTTCATGTTTAGTTCAAAAATACTTGAAATAACAAAAGTGATGGTGAAATCTAAATCCATAAATCTTTCAATAAATTAGTCTTAACTATGATACGGTGTAAAAAGATGTGGTAGAGGTTTAATCAGTAATACTTCAAGTAAAATAGTTTGTGTTCAAGAAATAAGTTAGTATAAAGACAAAAAAAATTGGCCCCATCTGGGCGCCAATAAGAAACAAAGTGTAGTAAAGTTATACAGAGTCAAATAATTAACAACTGTGCAATTCCCTTAGCATTTTACCAAATAGCGGAGTGCCTAGCTTATTCTAAAGAAAGTAATAGCTTAACTAATTAAATGATTAACAAACCATGAATGAGTTAAGGCGAAGGCGCCAGGGTACCCGCGAAATTCAAATTTTCCTTTGTTTTTTGCAATTTGCTGGTCAGTATCCGGTTGTATTTTAGTCAAAAATATGATTTGCGACTGTAATAAATATGTATTTAAAGAATTATAATCAATAAAATTTATCAACAAAAATCACGAAATAATCATTACTACATATTTCGTGAAATCATGACATTTAACGTCAATTCCATCTTAGGGAGTTGTGGCGGGATATTCAACGCCACATGCAAACTACGCATCAAAGACGTGACGTCACAAATCCTGCATCGCGCAATCAAAGTTTACCGCGCGACTAGCATATTATGTACAACATCCCGACATCAACCGTCGGGCATTTGCCCACCAGAAACCCGTCTGGTCGGAGGATCCTCCCTTTTCTATGGAGGATGAGTGATCTTTACACCCTGTTCCTCATACCTCTATAGAGTTGTATTGATGATTTTAATGATTATAATTCTGTAAGTTCATATTTGTCGCCTGTCGCGAATATTTTGATCAAAATACCTGTCATAGACCCCGCAAATCGCAAAAAATATAAGTCAGTTTGAATTTCGTGGACTCTCCTAGCGCTTCCCCTTTAGTTTAACATAAATAACATCGTATAAATGAACGCTTTCATGCTTGAGATTGTACAATGATTGAGTCATGCCAATGTTTTCACTATACGAACTAACTAGCTCACTATGAGATGTAGCAAATAAATAAAAATTAAAACTATGTTTAACACTTTACGAGGCCTAGTTTCTTTTCAGTGTAGATATGCTTAAAATCATATATGTTGCTTTTTTACAACAATATTGTAATTAATAATAAGCCCAATGAAAGGACAAGAATCAATACTTTACGCAACTGGTTGTCATCTGAATTTCACAACCCAAATGGGCTATAATGATATTCTTAGCTTAAACACTAGAGCTTCTGACTACCCTCAATAAAACTAACAGAAATAATTACGTTTCTACGTACTTATACGTACTTGTGAACAGGAACCAACAGTTTTACGTGCTCCCAGAGAGACGGAAGCCTCACAATGTATTAAAATGGTCTTCCTTTATCAATTGACCGCGAGGTTGTAATTTTATTTTGCCTCAGTGTAGATATGCGTAATACAGAAATTACATAATGCACGTATATAATGGACGAAACTTGCTTTATTTTTTTCTTTTTTTCCAATTTGTTGATCTCATGCATACTGACTTAAGACTAGCGATCGAGATCTCAGAAAAATGTTAGCGGTACCATTTCGTTCATAATATTCGAAAACATGCTATGTAAATCATGTTTCAAAACGATACACTGAAAAGATTATACAAAGAGCTTTACAAATAATACAAACATGTAAAGAAAACCGTTAAAAACAAGCGAAACTAGTGATTCTACGACTTAATAACTGGACGTACACTTGTTTGGCGTCTGCAGTCGCAGAGAGTTCAGGTTCAAATTCAAGTTTAGGAACGTAGGCCGGGCTGCAATAAAAATGTCAATATCTTCGTCAATACAAACCTTTAACATAACACACACATTTTGGGTACACTTACAGAATAACAGTTCTAAAATCTTAGTAAAGTTTACAGGACTAAAACGTTAAGTAAATATCTAATACATCATTTCTCGTCTTAAAGTAAAAGGAAATAAAGGGACTATTATAATAATTATTACAAATTAACATAATTAGCACAAAGTTAGGGACAATATTAATACAATTTGGCTCCGAACTTAGTATTGAGAATTTTCTTTTCTAATATTGTAAATCTATTTTTAATCTACTTTACAATATTTTTCCTGATGTAAAAATTCAGTATTCTGGTATATTTCTTACAGAAATATTCCTAAATTCTGTACATAGCTTTAAAGAGAAAAATATTCACTTACACAATATTACAATTATCTAAATCATTTCTAAATTAAAGGATACGGAATACCAAACCTACATTACAATTTTAATTGTCTAGCACATGCGTTTAACAATATCTATCCACGAGGTATACTTCTTCAAATATTTGTCTACAATACATGCACAATTTCACCTAACACACACAAACCTACATCCAATTCCATTGGTCAATCACTACTATACATAACTACTGATACAAAGATAGGACTGCTTTTCAAGTTTTTACGCATCGCAATTTATCAAATGTACAATTATCAGTATTTGGCTGATATTATATAACCCTAACACGTATAAGCAGTATTCGTTGTCTAAACTGAAAGCGTCGTTCGTTTTTCGAATCCACAGCAAATAGATCAACGTAGAGGAAGTGGGAGGGAGAGGAAAAATCACAGGTCATGCTGGTCCATGCAAATGAAAGAGACACGCAAACAAACAGACAGTCAACACAACGACAGAAGCCTGATGCTCGAAGCTTGCTTTCCTCTAATAGCCAATACAGGGTCTAATTTTATCAAAATGAACTCAGCATCGTATTTGTTCTCACTCAATTTCGATATGCCAATAGTTTCAGATGATATTTTACAGCCAATCAATGGGTAACATACAAACAAAAATTTCTTATGAGTAACAATGATCACAACACATCTATTTAGTTTTTAATCGTTCGGTTGCATTCGTCTAAAAATTTCGCAATACAGTTGCCATTCCGATTTAATACCATATTGTTTTCTCTGTTTACCTGATAGGAACGAGCCTGAAGGTAGCGGGGGTTAAGATACAGAAAATATAACGTTAGTTTCAGAGTCTGGGAATCATTTTTGTGGTCCTATTCAACCTTGTTCTTTAAGATCTATTGTAATGGAGCCCAATAAAACGTGCAAATTTAGATCGAGATTTAAAAATAATAAAAGAAAAATATTAAGAAAGCATTCAATATTTTAGAGAACTTCGAAATATGTTAGCAGACATCGGGGTATTCGACTCCATTCGCATTCAAAAATATCTCAAAGAAAAAGATGGATTATAGAAAAAATATTAGTAAAGTCACATTAAAGAACATGACAGTGAAAGAAGTAAGTAGGGGTTAAGACAGAAGGGGAAGTTGTTTGAGCCATAGCATCGCCACAAAGCAATTGGAAAATAAAATAATGTAATAGTGAGATCATGAAGAGTGGATGTTTTAGTACTGTCGTGACAATTTTGTGAACATGAATCGCCTAATTTTTCTTTTGATTACTTTCCTATGTAATGTAACTATTAACTCCAAATATAATACTATTCTAGATTGTCTATCGTGCATCGATATCTGTACATACTAAATCAAATTTAATGTTACCTATTCTACTGAAATGCACTAAAAATTATATTGTTTGTCTAAAATACGGTTTAGAACTTGATGTAAGCCTATGACGTAGTTTGATGCGCTATTTGTATGCACATGGTGCAGATACTGCAAATAACGTTTTTTATTAGAAATTATATTTAAAAACTGTTAGCATGACAATGTTTATGAGTGGTAAAGAATGAATGTATCGGAAATAGGAGTGTGTTGTACTGTAAAAAATATATATTTTAGTTCACAACATGGAGGAATTTATCAGGTTTATTTTAATAGTTTGTAACTTACCGAGTCCGAAAGGTTTGGTAGGTGTTGGTATTTCGGGGTCGTTGTGTGACGGGGCTGCGTAGGAGTGGCGGTGGACGGAGCGACGCGGTGTTTCGTCGGCTAAGTCCGCCATACTGCCGGCGCGGTTTGATGCGAGTCCAGCCAGTGACTCGAACGACGAGTCCAGGCGCATGAGCTGGAGAATGTTTAGTGATATTAACGCTTCGTATAGGCACATTCAATAATTATTTGTGGAGTAGTTTGAAAGCAACATGGACATACGAGTATATAAAAATAATTGCCTGATATTTGGCTTCACATTAAGCTGTTTACACAGAAAGCTTAGATGTAATTTTTAAATTGGACACAATAGTTTGAAACTGTCAGCAACTAGAGTAGACACAATGAATATTTATATTTTGACCGATACCACGCCTTAGGAATGCGCTGCGAGGCGGGGGGCGGAATGTCGTTAGAGTTGACGAATGAGCCCTCCCGGCAGTGCAGGCCGCGCGCATCTTTTCAGCCCCGCGCATACCTAAGGCACCTACAGCGGTATCGGTCAAACTATACAAAATAATTTTATAGATGCTATGGAATACTGAATGTACGTGAACTAACTACGTGAGAATAAGGTGAACGGCTAAAAATAATATCGATGGCGAAAAAATTAAAAAGGTAATAAAAATTAAAAGGTGAAAAATATGGGTATTTCCAAAACAATATTTTTTTTCCTGTTTTAACCTTTTGACATCAACATTAACATGATATTCGAACGAAAGTTAACAAGTAAAACATCTGGCCACGTCGAGCAAAAACAAACAAAGGCACAGCCGTACCATCTTTTCTAGAAGCCATTCAGGACATTTTCGACCCCTTTCATAGTTTCAAGTTGGATATTAACCACATTACCAACGTATTAATATTATTAAATATATTGTATATTAAAATTACTCTCTTATTTATGCATCACAAAATTTTTATAAGATTATCGCGAGAGGAAACCCTAATTAAATTTAAACTAATTTACAACTTGCAATAAGAATTTTGTGACTAACAAGATAAAGTTACAAATCGCTTGTAAAAAAACGACTTAGGTAGGATTATTTAACATTGAACGTAGACGTCGTGCAAACTTGACATTGAAAAATGACCGTACACCATCACGTCTCAATTCGATTAGAAAACTGAAGCATAATAATAGTAGGTGCTACCGAAATGAAACTACAAAATTAGAACCTTATACCGTGCACCTTAAGATCTCAATTGGTTTTTGAAACAGGACCGTAAAGACCAAAATTAAAATTAAAACCTTACACCGTGCAGCATAAGATCTTAATCGGCTTTAGAAAACAGGATCTTATAGAACGAAACTGAACAACTAAATTAGAACCTTACACCGTGCAGCATAAGATCAAAACTGGCATGTGAAACAGAATGGAACTAAGTAAAAAATGCGTGTGTTTCGGCCATGCTGTTGACTCACGTTGTTTCCGTTCTTGGCGACGCTCTCGAGCGCCTGCGACAGCTGCGGCCGGTGCGTAGCGACAACACATAGGTTAGCAAGCGTACACACTGCTAGAGACTCGGTTGGTGTTCAGGGTTGAGTGATATTGGGCGCCATTTTGCGGTTTACGCCACATTTACAGGCAACTTTGTAAGGGGTGTTAAGAAATAAGTGCCATGGGGAATTGTCAACAATTTTTTTTATTTTTTTTTATTCCTTGTCATCAAGATCCTCGGTGACCGAGGTAAGCATTAATGCGCCTTTAAATTATCCGCCATCGTGAAATTGAATGAATGAATGAAATGTACCGAGCCCAGCGTGGTTTGACCAGACTCGATTACTAGAATAAACCCAAAAATTCACACTAGCAACGCCATCGTGAAATTGAATGAACAACATTATCGAAGCGAACGATGCGACGCCCGCGCTGCTAGCGCGTGATTTTTTGCGGCTAATTTGATGGCGCCCTTACTGGGAGTTTGTTAGTTTAGTGGCACAATAAATAAAATCAACTGCCTCGTCTCTACAGACATGATGTTTTTTTATTGATATTCTTGATATAGTGACTTAAGATCAAGCACATCGGCTCTTTACATAGCATAATAATAATATATTTCATGGCATACCACAGTTATCAAGTTCCCTGAATAGCAACCGATTCTATACTATACTGCCTATTCCTAATGTGTTATGTTTATTTACATCGTGACTTACATAACTGCACTTTTGTGTGTTAATGGCGACATCGACTTTATATTACTTCTTTTCGTTAATTTGGTATTTATTCGGCTTCAAAGCTTTACAACATCTATAGAATAAATTAACTTACAGAAAGAAGAAAACGCGCCTGGAAATTCGTAATGTTATCATAATATTTATGATCAGTAGAAAGCGCCTTACATCCTTACTTAGCATTGGCAATCGACATACCTATTATAAATACTAAGACTGGGTTCACACGGCACACCTCACGTTTTTTACAAATCGAAACGGGGGGGGGGGTTATTAGGGATTGAACCTTATTAACAGCGGGCTGTTCACACGGTACATTTTTATCTGTGAAAAAACGTAAAGCCACAGTCTGATGGTGTAATATTATGCGCTACTTATTGCATACCGAATACGTTAAGTTCATTTGATTAGTTTGACATGTCCGGTAGGTATTTTATAAACGTATTTAGCTATGTACGTTTTTTTTTGCAGTACAAACGACGTGTGAACGGGTCTATACTCAATGTATGCGCCACTACTTATTCGGTAACATTTATCCTGCAAAAAAACGTGAAGTAAAATGCCGTGTGAACCTAGCCTTAGACATTTTTTTTTATCTCTATTTAAAAACGTAACGTCTCTGGAATGTAAGACGCTTATAATTCACATGATGGTCCTAACTCAATCCTTTTTTTTTTACAATACTGTTACCTCATAATTACCTCATAGTTTTTACTTCCTGTGCATTCATTCAAGTCTATCTGGCGTGTACCTACGTGCTAAAACTAGCTTCGACTGTACGTGTGGCTATATAAAACTGTGTTATATTCTGACGACATATTTGTACTACGAAATATAGACAACAAAATAGAGAGAAATCTGTAGAAAAGTTTTAACCGTTGACACTATTTTTGTACATGCCACTTCTTCACTTTGATTTTTACGTCACAATTATTGTTCCACGCTGAAGCTAGTGGTCCGGTATATTTGTCAATAATGTATCATTACTTCATTACTAGAAATCGGATATTCGGATGCATATTTAACTAAAGTTAATTTTCGCTGTGAAAGTATGGAAGTGGCTTCTTAAAATATTTTTATAGTAAAAAAACCTAAAAACCTGTATTGCCAGGAACAACGGGAATGCATAACTAGTCGATTGTGTAGTAGGCATGTAAGCGACTTCTAAAAAACTCTTAGATTGTATAACTATTCAGATGCATATTTATTTAGAATTGGGATTTTTACCAACATTTGAAAGTAAGTAATACCAGAAACATATATCAGAAAGCTAAACTTGTAGATCCCAGAACCGCGGGATTTTTTCGATACAAAAGCGCATTCCATATTAGCCAACATCTCAACTTTAGGTGAATATGCATCCGAATATCCGATCTCTATTCATTACACAACATAGTCAAACCATTATCTATATATTCCGTTATACACATTGAAATAGTTAAAATCTGCATAACTTCTAATTTTACTGTTTGTATTATTGAATAAGTGGCCTGTATTTTTGCGACTTTTTTATTGCCATCAAGTACGTAGTACAAACCCATCGTTATTTCTAAACCAACATAAAATAGCAGTGCTTGTACCTGTGAGAAGTTAGGCACGGAGGCAGTCTTGCGCATGGTGATAGGTTGTCCGCGCGCCTGCTCCAACTCTTTGACGGCGACGCTCTGACGTAGTCGGTCGAGTGTCAGTATGCTTTCCACTGCGCTTACGCCTCGCGTGTATTTTTCTGAAATTATAATATGTCGTTTTATTATAATAATTGCAGCAGTGAGTAAAAGCGAGTAAACATGATTTTTAATTGCCGTTGTCGAATTGCTTTACTAATCTGCGTTGACTCTACCTATACCCAAAGTCTCTAATTCAGATAATTTATGTAAACAAAGTAATGTCACTGCCAAAATGACAGGACAGTGGTACAAAACATTTTATCATATTTTTTTTTTTGTTAATAGTCGTCGCTAAAATTAAAGTGAATTAATTATAAGAACTATGCAAACAAAATACCGTTGCCAAACAATGTTTTGTGTAGTATGTCGGAGACACGGCATATGATCGCCATAATCAGACCTTTTAAGACCAGTGCTAGACGTAGGCCTCCCAAAATCGATTTCCACTCGAAACAGTTTACAGCCGTTTTGATCCAAAAATGTGGCTAGATATGCTACTTACAATATGAATCTATGAATGAGAGTTGTAATATTAGTGTTAGATTTTAGATTTAAAAAATTTGAAAATGTTTAGATCTCCCGCATTGTTACCAGTATCATAAAATATTTTATACTACAAAATCTCCTTTTTTTAATAACTTTGTTAAAAACCGAAAATTTATAAAAATAATGACGGTATGATTATTTTTAATTATTATTTCTTAAAATCAGTACTTAAAAGAAAATGAAACCTCTTTTTTCGCCATTTTATGTGAATTACCATTACGAAGATATTTTTTTGCTATGTTATCCCCTTTATTTACATAAATTATCTGAATTTGAGACTTTGGGTATAACTCTTTAGTATATTGATATTTATCGGCCAACCAGTTACAAAAAGAAATCCCTACGAGCCATAGCCATATATTTATTTTAACAAGTTGGGTGTATACCATAGGTAAAAATCTTACGTAGATTAAAGCTCTCCGCCGAATTCTCAAGCCCAACCTATTTTTAAATTGCCTGTAAAACTCATAAGTATATACAGGAAAAGTTTTTAATCAGTGCGCAAATTTTGACAAATTAAACTTAAACGTGTTTTATTATACACCTATTTCTTATTTTGATATGTTTTAGTACAAAAAAATTAAGTTATCGTTAACGAAAGATGTTCATTTTGAAACTGATATATGGATACACCACGCGCAACGCGCCGCCGCACGGTGGTTCGAAACTGCTATATGAGGGACATTAGGTTTTTTTTTTACAAATTCCATTTTTTTTTTAACTTATCGAAAGATCTGTCATTTTGATGCATAATTATTAGGAAACTGAACGGGCAAGTATGGGCGCGCGCTGATAATGTAGAATTATATCCAACAAGCCAAAGAATAAGAATAAAGTAGTTTTAAAGCAAGACCTGTCAAGACTTCGCCAAATTTTAGCAGTTTATGTTTCATTCCATACAACAAAAATTGAAATTATTTTTTTCCGGACAAACTATCAGTTTTACAAAAAAAAATCCTAACAATTATTCATCAAAATGACAGATCTTACGAAAAGTATTTAAAAAAATGGAATTTGTAAAAAAAAACCCAATGTCCCTCATATAGCAGTTTCGAACCACCGTGCGGCGGCGCGGTCAGTGAAGCGGAACGCAGTAGTAGGTACCTATTAGCTGTGCGCTCGCACATTGATATTATTACGAATAGATTGTATCCATATTTTGCTGATTTCAATCGACCAGAAAAAAAGTATTGAACAAATAATGGAAATGTGTTCTATTACTGATACTGAACCACCAAAAAAAAATTTGCGCACTGGTAAAAAATTATCCTGTATAATGCAGGTACACAAGCCACAAATCAAGCTATACATTTCCAGTTTAGGCTGATCTCGCATTGTATAGGATGTCGGTACAATGAGAGGTCAGCTTATACTGGAAATGTATAGCTTGATTTGTAGCCGTATGTACCTACTACTTTGTATTGTAGCAACAGAAAAACAGCGTTTGAGAATTCGGAAAAGGCTGTTAAAGGACGCATAATCATAAGCATAATCAGCCGATAATGTTCCCACTACTGGGACACAAGCCTCATCAAGAGGGAGTGGGCTGTAAACAACCACGCGGACCCAGTGCGGGTTGGTAGATGTCACATGTCTTTGATTTTTTGGTTCTATGACATGCCGGTTTCCTCACGATGTTTTTCCTTCACCGTTTTGAGAGGAGTGGTGATGAAATTATTTACACAAAGTAAAGTGTCTACCTGGGTTCGAACCTACAACTTGCAAGTCAAAATGATACTCTCTGAATGCAAATGCTTGCTTGACTTATTGACGAACATATAAAATCGCTTTTTGAATACCTATAAAATTTGAGGAGTTCCCTCAGTTCTCATGGATCCCATCACCAGAACTTGGTTATGATAAAAATGGGACCAATCTGGAAGCACATCCATTCAAATAAGTGGGTTGCAGCTGAAAATCAGCGTCAGGTGGTATACCTTGTGTGTCATCTGACATTATGCTGAGCTGAGGCCCTTTTGGCATTATTATAATCATTGTTTTCTGTTTTTTATAGTTTTAAGGAGTATTTTTTGCTGTAATGCCAATAAACGCATTTTTCTTTCTTTCTAATAAAAAACAAATTTGCCAAATCAGATCATAAACGACGGAGTTCTGAGGAAAAAACATAAAACATAAATTTAAAAAAATACAACCTAATTGAGAACCCCCTCCTTTTTGTGAAGTCGGTTAAAAAGGACGAAAAAGGACGGCTATTTCTAAAACAATCAACATTTCTCACCTATATAAGTCTCCCCATCAGCCGCACTAGCTTCCTCCCCAGTGGCCGCAATCTGCGCCAGACTCTCCCGTTCCTCCAACTCCTCAGAAGCCTTCGGTATGTTAGACACGACCTCGTAAGTCACGCCTGTATGCGTGAGCAGGTCCGTCCTGTCCACGTAATAACTAACAAATTTGTATATTACGTATGTCAACTTGTTTAGGTGATTGATATTGTATGGTAGGAAGAGATTTTAGTTAAGTTTTAGGTATTAATTTACTATGAATGACTACAAGGCAAGCCTTTGAGATGGATTGCGCAGTCAAAGTATGGTTGGTGGCAACAATTAGTTATTCGTGCACCCTTCCACTTGGTAAACTAATTATCTTAGACATTAAAGAAACGTTGAAGAAGAATTTTAAAGTTTGTCTTTAACGAACAAAAAGTTGAGAAAAATCTAATGGCAAAGAGCAAACGGTTTATCCCCGCGTCCTATTTAAAAGCGATCGCTGCGCGAATAAACGATCGCGCTCATATATTATGTCCCTTTTTTTTGTTAAACCTGAACGCGTGGTCGCGCCGGCAGGGGGCGTTTTCCAGTGTTTTTTATATATACAGGGTTATTGGTAAAAAACTAAAAACCTCTCAGAAATACATTTATTACTAACATCGTAAAAACGACTTTTGGTCTATGACTTTTAATAATACATCAGACTTACATTAAAAAAATAAAAATATTTAAATTAAACGCTCTAAATGTACAGAAAGACGAAATCTTGACGAAAGTTTGTTTTTGATAAATGTTTTGTAAAAACTCATAGTTCAAGTTATTGTTTATGGTATTAGTAATATTATAGTCCTGAGAGATTGATAGTGTTTTACCAATAACCCTGTATATATAATACTAGCTTTTGCCTGCTGCTCCGCCCGCGTGGATGTCGGTTATCGCGTAAAAAAGTAGCCTATGTCCTTCTCCATATCCCAGGCTATATCTCTGCCAAATTTCATGACGAGCGGTTCAGCGGTTTAGGCGTGAAAACGTAACATACAGACAGACAGACAGAACGACGGACAGTTACTTTCAAATTTATAATATTAGTATGGATAAAACGTTTATTTTCTCTACACAAGTCATGTACAGTGGCCAGCACATCAAGTAACCACAAATTGTCAAATTTTCTCGTTCGATTTTGAACTTAATCATCAACATTTTAAAGTTTAAAACCGTTTAGAGAAATTTGACAGTTTCGTGTAGCTTGATGTGCTGGCCACTGCACTTAATGCTATACTTTGACAGTAGTGCACGAACAAGGAGCTAACTTTGTGAGAGACTGGAGGTAGTTTATTTATAAAAACCTGTATTAAAGGTCACCACGGCCCTTCCGGGGTCAGACGCCAGTTATTTTGATACACGACATAATAACAGTACAGGATACTTAACGAACAATTAATTAAGTAACGTAATATACATATGAGCGTGACGGTTGCGTATTCGAGCGACGACCGCTTTTAAATAGGACGCGTCCTATGAGTTATTTCGTTCTTATTTTTAAAATATTAAAATGGCCAAATTAAACATGTTTAGCTATACTCCATTTATAATAGCATTAGACAGAAGTTAAAAAAGGTTATTTTTAATGCACACTTTATAACAAAAGTACAATAAACTTGTTATAGTTACGATTGACGCCAAATCCATTAAAATGAATTTATATATCAGCTATCACACTTGATGGTAATCATTTAAAAAAACAACCATATGAAATTAAGTGGCTTTCATTTAGATATATTATTTCATTCCAATTTAAAATTACAGTGCCTATGCTAAAAACCTAAAAGAAGCAGGAGTCAACAATACTGCAACGCTTTTTGTTTCACTATAATCCTACCAAATCTAAAATGTTACTTAATCCCTTCATAAGCAGTGACAGCCGGGGATTTCTAATTTTACTGGTTTATGTCGTCTGTGAAATTGACTTGACAATGTTCTAAGATTGTCATGTATGTCATTTACTTGTGAATACTTTGTTTGTTATTGTTTAATTTTCGTGATTTTGTTATTATTTATTAAAATAATAAATAATATTTAGTTATTTCTTTGTTATTGTATTGTTATCAGTGTTGTCATTGGGTTGTTTGTACAAAACGTTACTTTTTTTTTTGAGCTATGAGTGATCCCGGTGCGGGACCGAGTGGCTTACAACATATAAGTGCTGAGTCTGACCAAAGCCAACGGCGAAAAAAACGTGGTCCAAAAGTTGACTCCGACGAAATAATAATGTCTTCCAAAAAAAAAGAGAACGCTGCGTGCTGTAGAAAATCAACCTGTGATAAATATTTTTAAGCAATTGGAGTCCTGGCCTGCAGATACTCCTCATTATAAGACTGAGATGATAAACAAAAAAAATCGCAGAAGTTGCCGGTAAGGATGATTCATAAAATTATTACTATAAAAATATTTGAAACTAACATGCATTGTGATAAAATGTATTATATTTTAGAAACTCCGCACATGATTTTATTTTTTACAGGCGTATCTCGGGCTACTCTGTCCAATATTCTCAAAGAGTACAACATAAAAAGTCGCCTGCAATCTCCCCAACAGAAGCACATGAAACGTGATGATTTTGATGACATCACATTTAGTGGAATATGCAGGAAAATTCATTCCTTCTTCTTTAATAATGAGTTGCCCACCTTGGACAAGATGCTGGAAGCAGTTAACAGTGACGAGTCTCTGCCAGATTTAAAAAAAAGCAGTCTGTATAAAATAATTAAATAAACATTAAAGTTCACATAAATCAAACGGAGCAGAAAAAGTGCACTCATAGAAGTCATAGACAAGAAGGAGATCGTCCTTTGGAGACTAAAATATCTTCATGAAATAAAAAGGCTAAGGAAAAGGAAGGAAAATATATTATTATTTAGATGTCACTTGGCTAAATGAAGGTACAGTGCTTCTAAATTTCTTAACAGCTATTTATGCACTAAGCAGTGTATGACCTCTTGCATTCAATAACATTATAACTAATTATACAGTTAAAAATAATTTAATAAAATTGGTTCGTGAAATGAATGGTATTTATATTAATAACCTTTTATCATACTCGTACAAACAGGTCACACGAAAAGCCTAATATGGCATGACACTAATAATAAGTCTTCAAAAGAAGCACATTGGGAAGGTCTATCTGCTGGTTTAAAAAATCCAACTTATAATCGGTCATACTGGTATGTATTTTATGGACTGTCCTCGCCATAAAAAAATGAACACCCCATTGTTATTGACTATTAATTAAGTAATACATATTGTATTATGAATTAACGCATGCAAAGCGAACTTTTAAAGTTATAAATTTTGTTATAGTATTTATCTATGACCTATTTCCAGCAGTGAAATTATATAGGGGGTACGGAATAATTGACTTGTATTAATTTTATTTCACAGGGTTTGTGAAGGGTTTTTAATGGATGCTGCATTAATATTTGATGCAAAGAAAGGTGATGAAGATGACCACTCCGAAATGGACGCCTTCGACTTTAATAATAATAATAATTTATTTATTTACACTTCAAGACACAATCATCTGTGTAGCCCTGACTCTTGTACTAGGATTTCCTGTTTCATAAGAGCCAGACCTCTCAATTTACAGGGAATATGTTATAGAAGCGCGATAGACAAAAGTGAAAATAGTTTAAGTTAATTTTGTCAAAAATTGAGAGTGGCGCTGTAATTTTTATGGACAATGCGCTATACCACTCAAGGACATTGGAGAAACTGCCAACCACAGCTACACGAAAGGCAGATATACAGGAATGGTTTAAAAGCAAAAATATTCCTTTTGAGGAAAAAGATCTTAGGGCAACTTTATTAGAAAAAAGTATTGCGCCTCCCACCCTACGACTGCGAGTTCAACCCTATAGAATTAATATGGGCTCAAATGATGGGGTATGTGGCTCAACATAACAAAACGTTCAAATTAGACAAGGAGAAACAATTACTCCTACAAGATCTGGATAGTATTACGCTAGAACGATGGCAGTCTTGCTCATGCAATTAAAGAAGAGGAAAAGTTAAAGCATAATGGATGATGTGGTAGAAAGATTTATTATTAGGTAACGTCGGTGAAACTTCTTCATCTTTATTCTCTGATGATAGTGACTAAATTATATGATGAAGACGAAGAAGTTACACCAACTATTGTGTGTTGAAAGTTGTTGTTTTAAATAAAATATTGTAAAAAAAAAAGACTTTTATTTCCTTTAATCTTAATTAAATTTAAATCATCACGACGTAATCGTTTGTTTCATTCATTCGTTTCGTTGTAAGTAATGTGTGATGAAGATGTTATTACGACCTATTTATCAAAGTTATGTTATAACATTTTTAGTTTAATTGTTTAAACTTTTAACTTTGAATAAAATGTTTCGCACTCCTGCTTCTACGAGCCTCTTTTTTCTAATGCTATAGTAAATGGAGTATAAATTATTTTAACCCACCACCAATAATTTACGAGCACAACCTCTTTACCCCGCAAGCTTAATAGATATGCGTAGGCGCACCAATTTTTATTTTATTTTATGAACCTATATTTTCATATCTACCACCCATTACAACAGATAGGAAAGAAAGCGAAGACACCAGCTGGTTGACGACTAACCTGACAATCTTCTTCCGTATCCTGTCGGTGAAGCTCTGTCGCTTGTAAATGTTTAATCCTAATCGTTTCCTAAGTATGAGATCCATGGGGGCGGGATGCGACAGACGCACTGTTGTCTTCAGTATCAGGTAGACGCGTTCGTTTGCTGGAATACAATGGAGATAATGTCATCATTTTGATATGCCTTGAAAACTTGCATGTGAATTAACGGTTCGAGCCTCGTCGTATTTAGACGATGCAAGTCATTGTTGCTTCAATTTTATTTTATGTCACAAACAAGAAACTTTTATCGTGTAAATGGTGCTTCAGTTGAAGTAAAAATAAAAGTTGCATCGTCTAAACACTTTGAAAGACAGATGAAAGACATTTGTTGTTTCAATTTTATTGTACGCAACAGGCAAGAAACTTTTACCGTGTAAATGGGGCTTCAGTTGAAGTAAAAATAAAAGTTGCATTGTGTAAACAGTAGACATTTATTGCTTCAATTTTATTGTATGCCACAGGCAAGAAACTTGCATCGTGTAAATGGGGTTTTAGTTGAAGTAACAATAAAAGTTGCATCATCTAAACAGTAGACATTTACTGCTTCAATTTTATTGTATGCCGCAGGCAAGAAACTTGCATCGTGTAAATGGGGCTGGAAAAATAGGTCATAGCTTAGTGCGAAATAAGTTTAACAAAATCAGATTTCATAGTCGTTTGAGCTCCACACGAGGTATACTTTCTCCTACATTTCCCAGTTTTTTTACGATGCAACTTTAGAAAGACAGATTGAAAGACATTTGTTGCTTCAATTGGATTGTATGCCACAGGCAAGAAACTTGCATCGTGTAAATGGGGCTTTAGTTGAAGTAACAATAAAAGTTGCATTGTCTAAACAGTAGACATTTATTGCTTCAATTTTATTGTATGCCACAGGCAAGAAACTTGCATCGTGTAAATGGGGCTTTAGTTGAAAGTAACAATAAAAGTTGCATCGTCTTAACAGTAGGCATTTGCTGCTTCAATTTTAGGCAGGCAAGAAACTTGCATCGTGTAAATGGGTCATAGCTTGGAGAGATAGATAAATTTAACAAAACCAGATATTTTGATAGTCGTTTGAGCTCCACACGAGGTATGCTTTCTCCTACATTTCCCAGTTTTTTTTTTTACTCTATTGTTGTTGTATCTTGCGACTTCATCGACATAAGGTCAAATTACAATGTCACGCGGTCGTGAAATGCAACAACAGTATATATTGCTATGTCGGCACGTACCTTCAGTGATCCGGTTGAGGTACTGCGAGTCGTGTATGGACGAGTCCCAAGAAGCCACAGCAGACACGTCCTTATCGTGATGGTGTAATAACTGCAGCTCGTAGAACTTGTTGCCGTGTTCCTTTGGTAAGATGGAGTGTAGGCCCGCTACTGTGACTTCTTCACCGCTCGGGTGCGTTGTTAGGTCATCCGCTGTGAACAAGATTATGTAGGAATTAAGTATTTTGATTATTGAATGTCTCATGAATGTATTAATTGGAACTTCAATTTTATATTTTATTAATTTATTATTATTATATTATTTTTTTTTGTCAATATTATTTCGATTTAGTGAGACAACACTTTATTAATAGTATATTATGCAATTAGTGAATAAAAAACGGATTTAAAGCGAGGGCCACAGATTAATCACGAGCGTAGCGAGTGATTCAAGTGTTAGAATCCCGAGCGACGCGAGTGCTTCATGGCCCTCGATATAAATCCGTTTTATTCAAGTGTTGCATACTGTACTTTATACCATGACTACGAGAAAAAGAAAGATTTAAGCGAAAATAGACATTTAATTAAGAAAAAGTAAGGTTTTTAATTACTCGCATTTTAAAATGGTCAGAAATTTCTGCTGGAAGAAACTCTGGGGCATCTTTGGACGTTGAAGGGCGTGGAGTGCACAAGAAGTTTTTTTTTAAACGTTGCCCCACACTAGGAATTTCTCCTGTATTGTGGGTGCGTTTACAAACATTTAAAGTCACATACACAAACAGCCAGACCCGGTACAACTACTTGTAGGTCATACAAATATTGGTTCCGTGCAGGAATCGAACCCGCGACACGCAGCGCAGCAGTCAATCGCTTCAACTGTGCCATCGAGTATTGTTTGTATCGAGTACCTATTTTTCGCAAGGAGGTTGTATTATAGCATTGAGATGGAGGTCGAATATATTGGTGTTCTAAATTCAAACACCAAAATAGTGATTAAAAGTGCTTTTTATTCACTGTTTTCAGTGAATAAAATAAGCTCTTTAGAGGGGGAATGGTATAAATATTAGGTTGGGGAAAAAGTCTTTTCGCATTATAGTATGTATGAACTTGTAAAAAATCTCTTTGGCTATACTATTTGTATCTGGCTGGTTTTGGTATCATTGAAAGTTTAAATTTTAAAGAACATAATTCCAAATTCAAATTAGGAAAATGTGTGATTTTCATTTGTTTTTCGTACTGTCAAGATGAGTGAATCTAATGAAGAAATTCGATACATTTTAAAATTTTACTACAAAAAAGGTAAAAATGCAACGCAAGCCGCGAAAAAAAATCGATTCTGAACTCTATTGCGAACAACTGATGAGATTAAAGCAAGAAGTTGAGAGAAAACGGCCGGAATTAATCAACAGAAGGGGTGTGGTTTTTCATCATGATAACGCTAGACCTCACACATCTTTAGCCACTCAGCAAAAAATAAGAGAGTTTGACTGGGAGGTGTTAATGCATCCGCCGTATAGTCCTGACCTTGCACCTTCAGATTTCCACCTGTTTCGGTCTGTTCAGAATTCTTTAGGCAGTGTCAGGTTAACATCACGAGAGGACTGCCAAAACCACTTGTCGCGGTATTTTGATCAGAAGTCCCAAAATTTCTATAGCAATGGGATCATGTCCCTACCTACAAAATGGCAAAAAGTTATCGAACAAAATGGTACCTACATACTATAGTTAAATGTAAATAAACTATATTAAAAAATGTTTTGATTTTCTTAAAAAATGCGAAGAAACTTTTTCCCCAACCAATTAATATTATTCGATTATGTACTTACCGTTAAGATCTAGAAACAGCACAGGTATGTGTTGTTCCATCCCTAATGGCGGCACCCAGGCGGCCGGAGCGCCGGGGATGGGGCTGCCCGGGCTGGGGACCAGGACCTGGACAACGTGAAATTATAGCAAGCTTGTTAAACTGCACCAAACATCATGATCGTATTACAAAAATATGACTTGCACATAACATGTTTTTGTGTTAAAACTACATGATAAACATGATAAATGATATTTATTTCTGTAATTGTAAAAAAAGACATTTACACGTCAAAAATAAATTATGTTTTAAAACTAGAGGAGTTCAGTGTTTCCTGTCTGCCTACTGTGACAAGAAAGACCGAAACAAACTCAGAGGTCACTCTAAAAAGTCAAGACATAAACTTGGTCAGGTCAAGTGAGTACCATACAGATTAATGACCGAGGTGATCTTTTGAGGAAATAACCACACAATTTGAGGAAATTTTTCAGTCACTACATCTTTTACTATTCGAGATGAAGTAACAGGTACTTTTGTAGAACGGATGAAAACAGTCAACTATTGACATAACTCGGGACCCTGGTGTCCCAGACCTTCGGAATGGTTACGAGGGGCCGCAGCCAACTCGTAGAGACCCGTTAGATATTTTAATGAAATGCAGCACTAACCGACGATCATCCCTGTACGCACTAACTTTCCTAGAAAACAGTCAACTATTTTTATTATAATATGCAAAAGAAGTTCTACTCACCGCGTTTCTCTCCTCAGTGAGCGAGACCCACTGTTCAACGAGGGATTGTTCTCGTTCGTTGTCACGATCATTCTTCATTGCCGGAGACATGTTCACTAGTTTCTGTGTAAAAAAATATCAATAAAATCTTTAACTATAGTAATAATAAAGCTGAAGAGTTTGTTTCTTTGTTTGTTTGAACGTGCTAATCTGACACTACCCCTGACACTAGGACTTGAAAAATATTTTTGCATTTGGTAGCTCAATTCTTGAGGCTTTCACGCTTGGATCCGAGTAAAATGAAAAAAAAAAACATCATAAAAGAACGCTAAGCGAAAACGAAGTAATGAAGAAATTTCCGAAGACGAAGTCGCAGGCCGAAGTTAGACATCAATAAAAAATTAATGCGTAGTAATTAAAAAAAAATATTATTTTTAATTTGAACTGCTATCAAATACTTAGAAAATTAATTCTAGGCCTGAATTTGCTAGACCACTGTCAAAGTAAAAAAAAAGCACTTTTGAATGTCATAATTTACGGCGTGACCATAGCTCGGTCCCTACAGTGAATTTCACATTTCATCTCTATTTAGTGATCATTATTGGGATTGGTTTGTTTGTTGTTCCAAAAGATAGTTTCGTATGGAGAAGGGTAAAAAAATCCATAGTAACTTTTTTTTATGAGTTTCAATATTTTATATAAGTATTGCCTTAAATGAGAAGAAACCAGCTTTGTGACACAACTAACATTAGTTTAACGATTTATATCTTTTAAGTGTTGTCATAACGTATAGTATTACCTGTAACTGTGCGTGTAAATGTTGCCGTCTACGAAACAGTGCATCGCTCCACCTTTCCCGTAATACGGCTAAGTCTTCGTCTTGGTAGGAGTCTAGTGGCATTTGTAGACGTGACCTGAACAAATGATTACGGTTATAGAAATAATGTATCGATACAGCCTTTACGGAATCGCGATGTGAGCTTCGCTAACATTCATGAAAGATTCTGTGTTACTTTAATATGTTAAAAACAAAAACATGGGTTGGCTATGCGTTAAGTTACACCTTGAGCTGCGCTTGCGCAACTGGTGCACTTTCGCTTGATACGTTATACAAGATCGCGGCTGTGTTGATCTAGACTCGAACGCGTGAAAAGGAACTTCAAGTTTTGTGTGTAGCACTGTGTCACGTGATACATACCGGACGCTGACGGAGCCGACCTCAACGCTGAGTATCTGCTGGCACACGAGCGGCAGCGTGCCGGAGTTGAGCGCCGGCCGCACGCGCACCGCGATGCGTCGCTGCTGGCCCTGCCGCACCTGGTACACGCCGCCCGTCCACACGTCGTTGCGTTGGATCACCTAACAAACAGAACAAAGATTAGTTCAATAAAGAACATCCCGAATAGAGATGTGCCCTGGGTAAAAAAAAAGGAAAACTGTTTAGTCCGTCAATCAGATAATAAAAAAAGTATTTGACACGTATTTTTTGCTTTATCATATTAATAAAAATTTACTTAGATTAAACACATTAAACTTGGGGGGTGGGGGCTCGTTACGTCACAGCTACGTATAAAATCTAGTGAGAAGTGACGTCATGCCACATTTGAATTCAATGTATCGCCGTAATGTTTTGATTACGTAAAAAAATAATAAATACGTGTCCAAATTTTTTTCATAATCTACATGACGGACAAAATTATTTTATACAGGAGGCATATCGAGGCGAAGCGCGGCGTAGCGCGGCGCCGAGGGGCGTTTTCGAATTATCTCAATAAAATGTATATCCTTTTGTGTAGTAAATAAAGTTATATGTTATCTTAAAACGTGCACGCCGCGTCGCGTCTCGGTGTGAGCTGACCCTTATACTATTTTATTTCAACTCATCACATTATGAAGAAAGATTTCAAACTCCTTCAGGAATAGTACAATGGGTACTATTTTGGTACATCTACCTTAGTTTCAAAAATATCCTACAGTCACACCAGAGTTTCTCAAAGTACATCTGTGCAACGTACGAGCCATCGACCACATAGCCATGCACTCAAATATTTAATATGCTGCATTGTAACCTTGATTGGGAGCATCCACTATAATGCATAAACCCTGATTCAATTCCGCTATTTAGGTGCTTTGTGCTACTTACCTCCACAGGTGCATATTCTCCGTTATCATTGAGCTCGTGTATCTCGACCCACAGCTCGATCTTGCGCGTGAGTTCAGTCCACCGGTCGGCCAATGAGCGCGCTTTAGCTAGTTGTTGTTGTTCTACTTCCCAGTTGCCGCGGGCACGACTGAACCCGGCTGAACGATGGCCCCAGACTTCGATTGATAGGGCGCCCTCTGGAAAGATGAGAAGTAATTTTTGAATTAAATTATTTACATGCAATTGTTTCTTGAAACTTTGTGGTTGTTAAGTAAATGTTACTCAAAATTCAAAGTTCGAACTTTGTATTATAAAAAAAAAATTGTATTTGTATTTTAAAAGCAGATCAGATATTGTCGGTGTGAGATTAGAAGTGTGGTTTGTACAGGGGGCTAGTTTTAGCTTAAATTACATCTTAGTAAAGATTGAGTCACACAAAATAAATAGGCTTGCAAGGAATCTGTAAAAAATATGTTGTTTTAATAGACTATGTAAACTGCAAATACGGTCTCACTTTTCTTAAATGTGTCAAGTGTGATAACAAGTCAACTGACTATGGGTAACTGTAGTGCTATTACAAAAAATCTGCTGTAAAAATCTCACTGTGAAAACCTAGGTGAAGTGAGTTTGAAGTGAGCTATCAATCACTAGATTCCCTAGCATAAGGGGTGAATCAAACCACTCACCCAACCTCACATATCACTCACTTCACCTAAGTTATCACCGTGAGATAATGACAGAATAGTACTACATGCTTGGGATTGTCACTATTGACATCTCACTCCACACTCACTTTACCTACGTTTTCACGGTAAGATGGTTACAGAATAGCACTGCTGGGCTATTCGCCACATTTTTACTCTTGTTTATTTTTTTCAGTGCATTTAATTTGCGCAGACTAAACAAATTTATCATTATTTCTTCATTAAATAGATGGTGCCGTGTGGTTCCGGACATAAAGAGTAGCTCCACTCCATTTCCTCCCGTGGGTGTCGTAAAAGACTACTAACGGACTTACTAGAGAATGGGGCAGCAGCGTTCTCTATGCATTTTTAAAACCATACTGCGATCGCCAACCCGCGTACCAAGCGTGGCGATTATGGCCAATTGGAGGAGGCCTATGTCCAGCAGTGGAGGTTTTTCGGCCGAAATGATGATGATGAAGGGAATAGAGTCACTTGGCAATATTAGTATTTCTATTATAAAGAATGCACTCACCCGCACAATGCTCAATAAACTCCTCAGTCAGCGGTATAGTGAAATCCTTCTTATGGTCAAATCTGAAGGTGAGCAGCGACTGGTGGCGCGGCGAGGCGGGCGGCGCGGGGGGCGCGGGCGGCGGCGTGTCGGCGCTCACCACGGGCGGCACCACGACGGGCTCGCCCACGCCGCCGCCGCCGAACACGGAGTACTGGCAGAACACGAAGTGCGACAGCGAAGGGGGCAGCCCGGTGGCTTGCTTTATCGCGACGCGGATTGTCACCTGGAAAGGGAGGTTTAATCAAAATCCATCAAGTCATTTATTCAAATTAGGCCGAAAATCAGCACTTTTCGAACGTCGAAATTACATAAGACAGTCCCCCAAAACGCCCGCCCTTCACCACTTCCTAGTGCTTTAGCTGGGAAGAAGTGGCCCAATAAACTCCCCAACAGCACAGCTGTCCGTTCAGTTAGAAAAACTTGATTCTATACAATAATAGGTATGCAAAGTAATTAACATTACGAGACACAGATCAGTGAACTAAATTATTTGCCATATCATGTCAGCTAGCACATGCCAATATACCAGCAAATACAATGACAACTATACTTCAAGCAAAACACTAAAAAGATAAACAAAACTCAATACCTGTGGCGGTATCTACAACGCCACATGCGAACTACGCATCAAGACCTGACGTCACAAATCCTGCATCGCGCAATCAGACTTTACCGCGCGACTTGCATATAATATACAACATCCCGACATCATCCATCGGACAGTAACCCACCAGACACAACACCCGTCTGATCGGAGAATTCTTCCTTTTCTATGGAGGGTGAGTGAACTTTACATCCTGTTCCTCATACCTCTATATACCTAAATAAAAGTCTCCAGGCTTAAAGGACGTGCCCACTTACATAATTGCAACGCTTGATTATGTTCATAATATATTAGGAATTTAATGGCATTCCGTGCTTCAGAAAGCAAATTAAGCTACCGTAATTAAAGTACCGGATGTCATTCATAGATCTTTGCAGTTATGTGTTGGTCAGAAGCCCAAAACTCTGACAATCAATCTTACCAGAGTGTTTCTTGTACCCAATAACTGGATTGACAAAGTCAAATAGGCAGTCGCGCCAAGTGAAATACTGGTATTCATTGAAGTGACAAAAAGGCAGATTGATTGAAGTGTTTAATGGCATTAGAATATTTACAGAGTGTAAGTACGCGTCAAACTTGATGGTGGCTCTAAAGTGCGCAATTCGCTGCGCAGTACCACACCCCTCCCCCACTGACACGTGAACTTGTTGCTGCGCAGCGATTCGCCTCATGTTCCAAACCGCCATAAAGTTTGAATCGGACTGTACACACGGCTACATATCAAGCTATACAAATCCAGTTTACGCTGGTCTCGTATTATATAGGACTAGCTTTTACCCGCGGCTCCACCCGCGTGGATGTCGGTTATCGCGTAAAAAGTAACCTACGTCCTTCTCCATATCTCAGGCTATATCTCTGCCAAATTTCATGACGATCGGTTCAGCGGTTTAGGTGTGAAAACGTAACATACAGACAGACAGAGTTACTTTCACATTTATAATATTAGTATGGATTTCCGTACAATGAGAAATCAGCTTATACTGGAAATGTATAGCTTGATATGTAGCCATATGTACATAAGTATATTGGACAGTCCAATTACATTATGACATTTTGTCAGTTGCGGTTTGCAATTTTCAAAGTCAATTATAGATCTCATCCGTTCACATAAAAGTAAAAAACAACAACATATAATTATGTTTACTTACTTGTTGCGTGGCAGAATCAGCAGGATCGTCATCGTCTCTCATATCACCAGAACTGTCTGAAGCTGCTTCACAAATTCTGTCTTGAGGAAACTGACCCGCTACGCGACTTATTTCAACCTAAAAAAAAAACATAATAAATCAAATTCTGGATAATACAATTAATACATGTAAACTGCCTGAAAAAACAAACTGGATTTCGCTGATAATTTAATAAGGACAGCTTTGTAACTTAGCCCAAAAACTACAATTTGACATACGACAACACTATGATTAGTCTAAACATTATTTAGTTTTTTTATTTTTTTTCTAAAGGCTCTTTAACGGTTTTGCCAGTGCCTTTATTTACACTTGCGGAAAAACATAACCAGCGCCATTTTCAATAAAATTAATAACTACAAGTCTGTTTTTTTCCTCGCAAGTGTGTTGAAAAATGTCGTATGAAACGCGTGTGCATTGATCATTACACTCTCGGCTTCCTCATCGATACTGCCCTAGCACACAAAAAAAAGTTCTCTTTTCAAACGTACCTGTAACCTGCCCGCCACTTCGCCCTGCTGGCTGATAATGGGCGTGTGATAATCCAGCGTCACGTCGTGGAACAAAGCCTCTAAGAACACGTTAGCTACACCGATCAGGTTATGGTTTTCTTGAGACTCGTAGAACGGATCTAAGGCCATCTCTGCCGGTTCCGTCTGAAAAGGTAGCATTTTAACATAATTATCGTTTACCGATTCTAATTAATCTTTAAAAGAGGCGTTTCAATACATTGAATAAAAAAATAAAAAAAACAAAAATACATGGGACTTAACTCATAACGAGTGATCATAATGAGGTTTACGTGCATAGTAATGCACGTACACCAATGCCTAACCCTTTGGGGACAACAGGCGTTTTTTGATTTGCATGGAAATATATTTTCATTACTTTCGAAAAAAGAACACGCGAAGTATCGAATTTACGGACATAGAAAATCAAATCCATTGCAGGAGCGTTTTTTGAATTTGGAACATTACAACGCTCCAGCAATGTTTTATTTCCCTGCATTCTTTTGAGAAAAGCACTATATATGCCTCGGCGGAAATGGAAATTGCCTGTCTCATATTAGTGATACTCGACCTGCAATTGCCTATTTCCCGGCCTTTGAATAATGTACTATTGTCTGTTTGTATATGAGCAGGACACATAACTTATATGGTACGAAACCAATATGGTTAACTTTTACACACAAATATTGTGCATAATTCGAAGTACTAATTTGTTTTTGTTTCATCGACAAACTAAAATATAATTAAGTTGTGTCACTTTAGTCAATTTCAGAATAGGATATCGTCGTTTGACAGGAATAAACTAAATTTTGGTGACTTTTAGTTTAGAGAATTTAGTAACAAGAGAATCGGCACCATTGTTTCACTCTATCAAAAGATATATATGAATTGAAAGTGTTCAAAAATAACTTTTCACTGGTGCGTATTCTCCTCGGGGATAAATAAGGTTGTCCAGGGCGAGCTGGAATTTAGTTAGTATCCGTGACTTATGACAATGCTTTATCCCCGTGGTGAAAAATCGACTCTTTCGTACCTCTTCGGTGTCGTCGGCTCCCGCACGTTGCTGTCTCCGGCGCCAATCGTCGTACATGTCGCGCATGTCGACCAGCTTGTTGTCCAGCTTCTCCATGGACCAGACTTGACCATTCCGCCCGGGACGACGCACCATTATAGCTGGCTCTGACACGAACGCGCCGCGCTGCAATGAACATACGATTGTGTAAATGTTAAGTTTTATTCCACCAGTATTTTCATGAATTCTTCCAGGGTGCCGTTTACATATAGCGACAAACGCCGCGACGCACTGCCTAAAGTAATTTTTTTTTTGTTGTAAAATATGAAATTGTTTTTTACGGGGCCACCGCAAAAATCATCAAATAATCGCGAAAATGTTCTACACTGATTCTGAATACATAATACAGCTGAATAAAAAAAAAAAATTTAAACGTATCGAAAGACGCGGAGCGTTGTTCGCGGCACCTGAGAGAGAATTTAAAAAAACATATCGGGCGTGTCAGCGGCACTGTAAGTATTAAAACAATTTAAACTGTGAAAAATCAAAATGAGATCATTTAAAACAATAGGTATCAGGATGTAAAGTAGACATATTTTAGAAAGAAAAAAATAATAATTGTCTTGTTAGCAAATCATGTAAAGCACAAAATCAACAACTGTTTCTATTAGAGGTCATAATCATCACACTTGGAAGGGAGAAGAATGTATGATCGCAGTTTGTGGATGGGCCTCTAGGGTAGTCTTTTTATCGTTTTTTACAAGAACGACGCGTCGTTCTTGTAAAGTCGTCGTCGTAAATGATGATAAGGCAGTTATTTTTTTTTTTTTAATTGTTATTATAATAATAAAAAAAAGAAAAGAGGATGAGAGAGAGGGCTATACTTGGAGTTTCCCTACGTGATCGAATCAGGAATGAAGAGATCCACAGAAGAACTAAGGTAACCGACATAGCCCGAAGAATTGCCAAACTTAAGTGGCAGTGAGCAGGGCACATTGCTCCAGAACAGATGGCCGATGGGGCCGAAAGGTTCTGGAATGGCGACCGCGTACCGGAAGACGTAGCGTTGGAAGGCCTCCCACAAGGTGGACCGATGACCTTATTAAGGCCACAGGAATCCACTGGATGCGGAAAACACAGAACCGGTCGAAGTGGCAGTGCTTGCCTATGTCCAGCAGTGGACGTCTTTTGGCTGAAATGATGATGATAAAAATATCTTATAGATAAAATAGAAGTCAGAAAGATCATTACCATTACCTTTCTATTCGGACTTAGGTTCTGTGGCGGTATCTGCAGCGTGACACTGAAACGTGTGTTCCTCCTCATCTCTTCGGCTAAGAAATTGGCCTCTTGTACGAGCGCGTTGGCTCTCAATATGTCTGCTTTGAGTCGTCCAAGTGAACGTTTGAATGTATCGTCGCGTTCGGCCGCCCAGCGCTCTACTCGAGCTGCTGTTGTTGGTGTGCACGCTGTCATTTTGCCTGTAACACACAATGAAGTGAGGAACATTACAAAGCGTTCAAGCAAGACAAATAAGCGTTGTTGCAGTAAAGTATGTAAATATGCGTTTTATTTTTATTTATTGTATTATATAATATTTTTTATTTTATTATATTATATATTATTATTTTATTACATTTTTATTATATATATTTTTTATTTTATTATTTTATTTGGAATTAATTAGTATTAGCACATATTTACACGGTAATGATAACAAAGACGTTTAGGATGATCACATTAAAACCCAGAAGTGGTAATGTTATTGGTACATTCAGCAATAACATTAACAGTAGCATTCAGTCGCACATAAAATTCTGCACTGTGCTTTAATTCAAATGATAGGTTACCTAGTTTGAGAGGATCATACGCGTATGGCGGGTACGGCGTTGATGGAGACAGTATATTTCGCAACTGTTGAAACTGTCGCTCATACTCTTGTCGTTGTTTCTCTAGCGCCACTGCAAAACAAATACATTTATTTAATTACACATACATGTACAAATTAAAGTTATTGAAGTGAAACTTCTTTAGGCGCGTTGAGCGATTTTTGGTAGGGGAAAAACGGGTTCGCGTCACTGAAATGCGTGACATGCTCATGACGTGTTGCGCCAGACTGGCGACGCGTAGCGCGTAGCGATTTACATCCAAAAAAGAAACGGTGATTCCAAAGTTTTGAGTTTTAACTTCTGTCGGCAGTCCTTATGACTGGCATTATTTTTTTTTTTCTTTTCCCTAAGTCAGTGATTTTTTTTTTTCTTTGGCTCTGTTTTCACTAAATTTTTTCATACACTTGCCAATCTTTAATTTTATAAAATTCTGTAGGTTATATATCTGTGTTGAAATTACAAGAAGAAAAAAAGAAAGTTATTGGTACCTTGTTTATCCTCTTCGTGTTGTTTCTCTAGCCTGGATATAGCAGTCTGTATGGGATCGTTGCTCAGTTCATTCAACATAATCTCATCCCTCGCAAAGTTGTAGTCGATCGGCTGCGCAGGAGTTTGAGGTTCGGACGCCGCCGCTGTGGAGTAGCCAGAATCTTGTTCTATAACGTGACGTTAGTAGAACAAAATGAGATGTCAAATAAAAGCGAGTAGTAGCAAAATAAAAGACAGGCAGTGGGTTAGGTTTAGTTGAAACAGTTTTTTTTTTGTTTTTTCCGGATTCCTTCTGGAGGAAGTCTTTGAAGAAGAAATTGTATTAATATTCTTTATTAGTTTGAACTTTTAGCAACGCACTTGAATACAATACACGACTTACGATCCGTAAGCGTTGTAAAAAGACGCAAAAATTAAACAGAACAGCAGTTTTGCAACAAATCTGATGAAGATGATATAAAATCCTAATTATTCTCTTACCGGTAGCTTTCGGACAGTTAACCCTGAAGAAGTGATGGTTTCCCCACAGTATTCTATCCGCATGTCCAAGCCTAACCCGGGACACTACGGGCGTGCCGTTAACGAAGCACCGCGCCGCGCCCAAGGGCTCCATGTGTAGGCCTCCGCCCTCCACGAGCAGTTGACAGTGTTGGGGCTGGATACCTAGGCCAGAGAGCTGGATGTCTGCTGAACTTGAGCCGCCTACGAGCGTGCGGTCCTAGGAAATGGAATGTAAATAAGTAATGGTATGTAGTGTAATCTATAATGTATGTATAATAGTGTAATTTAATGTAATGTAATGTTTGTGTAATGTAATGTAGTGTAATGTAATGTAATGTATAATGTAATTTATGTTAGTGTAATGTAAGGTAATGTAATGTGTATGTGTAATGTAATGTAATTTATATTTGTTAATGTATTGTTGTAATTGATGTAATTGTACTGTAATTTACATTAATGTTATCCAGTTGGCCACAGCTAGACTGCTCCGCTGTTGCGGGGATTATGTTTTGGATGTACTTAAGTTGTATATGTATATAACCACAACTATTCATCTATAGAGTCACCAACTGGTTCTAAAAGACTACGATCAATAAATCTGATGACCAAAGTTTACTTTTTATAAATAAATCAAAGCATAATAACAAAAACCTCTCGTAACAGTAGGTATAAGGATCAGTCAAGAAGGGTGGTAGATTTGAGAGTAAGAAAGCTCTTGTTTTTGGCCGTATCTCGCAACGGTCTCTAAAGACATGGACGTCTGTATGTTGAGCCAAAGAAATATAATCGTGGTAGTGAGAGTCATAGTTCAGCAACTAAAAAGAGCATAATTAGCCTTACCTTGAGATAATAAACAAGCAGTTCGTTGAGCGAAGGATCCGCGTTGAGGTTGACGAGGTAGTATTTATTCTTCTCCACTTTGATTCCACTCGCTTGCACGCTGATACCCATCTTTTCTAACGCCTGCTGACGTTCGCTTTGTATTCGACCTGAAATACAAAATATTTTTGTTACAACATTTATGTTTGTATATGAACAGCTTTTTGTTTAAAGTTCTGTGCTAAAGACTACGCCACGAAAGAAGGCCCGCGGCTATTAGAGGAACTAAAACGATAGAGAGAGATACATAGATAGTGAAATACTCAAGGCTCCCACAAACACACTCAAACTCCCACGCGTCGCGTGTCGCGCCTTTTCATAGGAGCCTTTGAGCGATAGACTAGTATTTCACCATCTATCTATCTCTCTCTCTCTCTCTCTTTAATCTATATGAGTCATAAAGAATCAAAAACAGCAATCTGACATTTGACATATTAACGGTAATTAGAAAAAGTAGTTTCATTCTTACAAAAAGTCGTATGCAGATTGCTGTATTTGATACCAATATGGGTTTTACATTCAGATTTTTGGTGGAATATTGCTGTTTTTGATACGTTGTGAAAAATATTTTAAAAAGACAGTGTTACCATATTCATAACTCGAATTGCGTAAAACTGACAGATTGCTGTTTTTGATTCTATACGACTCATATTATCTATTGTTACTAACCGCTATCGAATAGAGGTAAGCAACATTCCGTCGCACGACTACAGCACCACGCCTGCTGTACTTCTTTCATGGCGCGGACTATTGTGGGCTTACTTGAATGTCCATTATGCTAGACGGTTGTCATAGAACTAACTCTTAAAGTTACCAATGCAATTTTGCATGTAGCACCATACACCATATTTACATGTCATTATGTGAAAAGAAGCATTAGGGGTTGCTACTAAAGGTCATATTGCAAAAAGCGTACCGTAATTCTATAAACGAAATCACATCTCGACCTAATTTCGGTTTCTGATGAGTTTCAGCCACAACAGTGTTACATAAACGGTTTCTGATGGGAACTAATGATTCAATAGCGTGTGAATTATATCGACAACAGAGTCTAACATAATACGCGAAATCGTGTTTACTACCGAACTCCATAGTATGTGTTTACTATTGGGGCTTGTGGCTAACTAATAACAGCCGCAAGAGATCGCTCAGGTTAAGCTACCCTCGCCGCGGTCGGTCCGTGGATGGGTGACCATCTTTAAATACCAAGACCCCTCCGTGCCTCGGAAAGCACGTTAAGCCGTTGGTTCCGGCTGTCATTTGCAGATCTTTGACAGTTGTTACGAGTCGTCAGAAGTCCAAAAGTCTGATTACCAGTCGGAGTATCGTGTTACCCAGTAACTTGGTTGTGGAGGTCAGATAGGCAGTCACTCCATGTAGAATACGGGTATTCAGCTACATCCAGCTAGGATATGAATAGGAGGACTGGAAGCCGAACCCAGCGTATTTGGACTAGGCAGATGCTTGTCCTTCTGCGAAACAGTTATCTCGCAGAAGGAAGCTGCAGAAAGAGAAAAGGAGATCACGAGTGCTTTCCCGTCCCGCAGCAGGTGCACTGGACATCGGCGGAGGGCGGACAATGCCAGGTGCACTGGACACTCGGGGACATTCGTCGTACACCAATCCAACGGACCCAAGAGGGCGGCGCGTAGTGTTCCATGCGCGCCTGTCTAAGACCTAAGGGGGAGTTTAGCATTTCACTCCCCCTACGGGTGGGCAGTCAGCAGTCCGGGGCAGAGGAAGTCGGGTTCGCACCCACAGCCCTCCGAAGCAAGTGTACGATGGAACACCGGGTTGGTTTTAGTCAGTAATAGTCTTACAGACCCCTCTGGGCACCCCAGGACGGAGGACATGCATGAGGATTGCCACCCCGACAAAAAATATATTTAAAAAAAGAAGCTTGGGTTTATTCACAGAAGTACCATTCTGCCTTAACCATTCTGCGCGCTGCCAAGCTGGTAGGTTATTGAAAATAAGTCATCGTTCTTTTAGCGGTGCAGCTTATCTCTTTTCATTAGCTTAATTTTAGAAACAACATAGCTAAGATTCGAAATAAACTAGGACTACAGTATAACATACCAGTTTCAACCAGCTTCTCCTCCCACGTTCGTGACATTTCCTTCAGCAGGTGGTCGCTTTGCGCCAGTTTTTCGTGAACTTCTTCACCCACTGGCGAACCCTGGAAAGATAAAATTTATGTTTTTTATTAATTGATTAATATTAATTGCTTTAGGGATGATGACAATTTTTTTTTTTTTGTCCGTCATGTAGTTTATTAAAAAATATTGAACACGTATTTTTTTTTTCTTTTTTTACGTAATCAAAACATTACGGCGATACATTGAGTTCAAATGTGGCATGACGTCACTTCTCACTAGATTTTATACTGAACTGTGACGTAACGAGCCCCCACTCCCCAAATTTAATGTGTTTTATCTAAGTCATTTTTTATTAATATGATAAAGCAAAAAATACGTGTCTAATATTTTTTTATTATTTGATTGACGGACTAAACAGTTTTTCTTTTTTTTTACCCAGGCATCATCCCTATTACATAGTGTCGTGATTTCTTTGTTTTTTTTTTTAGATAATATGTTAACACCGAATTGTGAAATGTTATTTGTACTTGGATAGTGTTGCCACAGTGGATATTACAATATATTATATTAATATTGTCACAAACTTTCAAATGTATTTTCATTATGGCAACGAAATATATTATTTTACTTTGGCAACACTTCAAAAATAACAGTTATATGGTCTCTATTTCTCGGTGGGGCAAAAGTAATTTGAAATGGTAAAATGTAGTGCAGAGTCAGTCCTTATTGGGTTGTGAAAGAGTAAAGTTGTGCGACTAAAAAGTATTAACAAAAAAGTGTGTTTCATTTATAAAATAAACTTCAAGTTACGTAATAATAACATGATTTGAATCATATTTCATTTTTCATGCTTTGATATATTATGTTGCCAACTCACTGTTGATCAAACACCATTATACACTAAATCTTTAGGTATTAAATGTAATTAATTTCAGCAAAGCCCTGAGGTTACGTAACAAGAATACTAATCCTTCAGGAGAACAGATCGTAAATTACAGTGTCGCCCGCCCCTTTGAGATCGGAAAATGAATGCGAATTTTGGCCTATGTTTAGGTATACATAAGATAGATTAGGTTATTTACTACTGAAAGATTGCCTATTATTAACTGTTATTATGTATTACTCAAGATATTTACTTTTTCGCAGAATTTAAAAGAGCTTAGAGAATATTATGAAAGTCGTTATGACAAAATATTTAGGGTTCAAGGCTCCTGTAAAATACCTACATATATAATTATCCTAAGAATGACAACATTGGTCATAGCAAAAATCATATCATTGTAGTTGAAAAACAAGTTCTCCCATAAATTCCAACTGCAAATGTAAGTTTGTACGCACAATATTGAGTGATTTACCATATTAATTTAAGACCATAGACCTCTTATAGGGTTTCCTGTACTCTAAAAGTAAAGAACAAATTCTGTATTTATATATATATATATTTTTTTTTTCAAAATTTTAATCGCAGTTGTTTCGGAGTTATAGGTGGTATGGTCAGTTTTCATCTAATTTATATAAAATTTTAAAATATATATCAGAAATTCTTACAATAAGCCCTTTTATTTGATATTTTATTATATGTATAGATGTCACACGGTACAGTCTGCAAAGCTTTTTTTAAATTTCTATTTTGCCTCCGAAACGTGCCCCCCATATTCAAAGTTTATTTATTTACGTTACACGTCAGTGTTTTTCAGTGTCGTATTCATGTGTACCAAATTTCCACTTAATCGGTCCAATAGATTTAGAGAAAATTGGCTGTGACAGACGGACAGACCGCCAGATAGACAGACAGACAGGCACAGATACACGAGTAATTATTTATGGGTTCCGTTTGCTTTCGATGTACGGTACCCAAAATATTGGTATTCTTCTTAGTGTGTCAATGGCAACCCAAATGGACTCTATTTAAAAGGCCTTAAGGCCCAGAAATGGCTAGAAGTTTGGCACATTCAGCGTCAGCTACGTTAGTAGTATATCCTCAGATGTCCCGTTAATCTCGTGGTCGCTAGCGCGACTGCTGAGCGTGGGGTCCTAAATTCCATTCCCGGGTCCGACAAAGTGTTATTGGGTGTTCCATTAGGAATTTATTAGTAACAGCACTGAAGTTGGCGGTGTCATACCCGTGCCTTGGAATGCACGTTAAGCCGTTGGCCCTGTGCCTGGTCTCTTCGGTCGTGTTGGATTGTCGTCCCATCGGACTATGAGAGTGAGGGAAGAGAGTGCACCTGCGTCTGCACACATTTGTGCACTATAATATCTCCCGCTGCGAAGTCGAAGCTGGTCTCTGCTGAGATTGGTCGCCATGACCGAAACTCGGTCTCGAGGACAGTTATTATTTATGGTCAGAACCTTTGAAAATATTGCTTCCTGTAAGCCACGATGAATATGAAATTCATCAAGTCATTGTACTACTTCACCATGACACGGTTTAAGTCTCCCTCGAGTTACCCACGTACGCGGCAGTTCGCATGCGATATGCACATTTGTACAACACATGGACATGGTGTTCCTTTAAGGTCGTTGAGCCGCCTTGGGTTGTAAGCGGTGAGACCTTGTTTTCTTTGCATGTTAGATAAACTGATAAGAGCTGGCTTTGATCCAATTTTAGTTCCTCGAATAGTGAAGAAGGACTTCTTAGGTTATTAAATGCTTTACTTTATGCTTTGTCAAATTCAAACCTATGTTATATACAAGCACGCCAGACTTTTTTTTTTTTTTGCTGTTAATGTCCCACTGCTGGGCAAAGGCCTCACTACCCTCTTTCTACCTCTCTGTCAAGAACTGCCAAGGACCAATATTTATTAAAGGAGTCCAGATCATCCCGCCATTTGCCTCTGGGCCTGCCGCGATATCGTTTGCCATTAAGCGGGACCCACTGGGTCGTAAGTTTGGCCCATTGATCGTCTGACATGCGGAAGATGTGTTCAGCCCGCTTCCATATAAGCGTGGCAGCTTTCTGTCATCAGTTATGTTAGTGATGGAACGGAATGATGTTTCTTGACACGGTCCACAAGTTTAATACCCAGAACCGGTGCTGAATTGTCAAAGACTATGTTTGAGATCTACTTGAGGATGGGAAGAACACACAAGTCGATGAGTCATCTCTTGAGGTATAGAGGAAGATCGCCCTTCATTAGGCCTCATGTTCGGTGCGTCTTTTAACTTCTGTTTTATCTTGTCTGGAAAGAGACTATTTTACTCTAGACTAAGCTATGTTTATTTCTTTAACATCGACGTTTTTAAAGATCGTTAGTAGCTTAATACCTACGCTCTACATTTTTCTATCTATGACTCCAGGTTAGACTGACGGCTTTGTTCTATTCTACTCAAAACCTCGCCATTTTAAATGTTATAAGGTTCTTCCAAGTTTTCTAGAACGTTAAATAACTTTGCTCTCATTCTAGTAACAGGGTCCATTATAAATTTATAATCTTGCAACCCTACCATCATATTCTACGCTGAACATGTCACATAGCTAAATCCTCAACCATGCAACATTCAAAAAACCCACACAAACTGCGAGTACAACTTACCGTGCCACTTACCGTGGCATATTTCAACATCTCCTTGAGGGTTTCGACTTCCTGCCTCAACTCGCGAATGATGCGCGCGTTCGGGTCTTCGTTAACCACGGCGTGGTTGACGATGCGTTTCGCTCGGTCGGCGTACCGGAGAGTCGACAGCGTTTCTTCGTAGTTGTCGGCGGCTGGTGATATTGTGGCGACCTGTGAATGGGATAGTTTTAGTAAACAAATGAGAATCAACAATATAACTGACCAGATACCAATCTTAAGGAAGTTTCAATATCAATATTGCTGAAAGTAGAAAATTGTTAACATAAATCAACTTCTAATATTTGTTTATTTATAGATCAAGGACACTGAACGTTCTGTATATAAGGTGTATCTATTCATACACGAAATATTTTAAGAGGACATATATTTTACCAGATGCTAAAAAACCACAGCAGCGGTAATTTTTTTTTTTATCTAAGTGTTTTATATTTTTACATAATTTTATAATTTTAAAATTGCTTGAGACATTTTGCAAAAGAGTTGCACTGTCCAAAATTTTACTTATTCTATGAATAAGTAAAATTTTGCCGCCCGGACGCGGCGACGGTGACGGCACGAGCGCGGTGAATTTTGATAATTAATTAATCATCATATCAAGTAATTTTAAATATTTAATTTTTTTAATAATATATTCAGATTTAAAAAAAAATGGTTTTCATGGCTTCTTTACCACCTCTTAAAATATTTCGTGTTTGAATAGATACACCCTATATGTATATTATCATTTTCTTGGAAATTGGCCTTGGAATGCGAAATTGCTTCAACCATAGACATTATTATCAATAACTAAGTAGTAGGTTTTATTCACCTTAACCATAACTAAAAAGGGATCATTATTCCCTTTAAAAAAATACCACTGCATACATCTGCTAATTACCCTCTCGGTGTAAAAGCTTCTCAGTCTCATTATAGCAATACATAAAACAAATGCAAAAATTAACAAATCAGCTTTACCCCATATAATTTTCTCATGAAAGCCACACTGAAAAAAAAAATTGCCTATCTACTTCAGCTATTTCAGGAATAATCAAAGTTTGACAAGACTTTATAAAAGTTAACTTGATTTAATAAAAGTGATACACAACAGCCAGCACAGGTTTTGGTTACATGTTGCATAAATTATTAACGTATTATTATGTTAATAATAATATTAGTGACCATGACAGTTTAAAAACTTATGTTGCATAAAGTTATGTGGTCACTTTTTTGTGTTACATATTGACGAAAGTTTGGTTATGTATAAGTAAACAATTTTTTTTTTTTTTTTTCAGTGCAATCAGATTAAAATCAACCTTGTTTACAATAGAAAACTGATTGTAAACAAATGGTACTCGTTTTAATGTAGACAAGGTTCCGTAGAAAATTTCTATGCGCGACGACGAAGCACGAGTGTTTTGAGTTGGGTGCGGTGACTAAAAGGATGCGGCGCGCGGCGGTCCGTGGTCGGAATTTGAATTTATTTCATGTCTGGAGAGACCCTATTTGCATTATTTTTCAGCTTGTAAGAGTCTGCTAAGTGCAAATTGATTAAATTTGTGTGACAGTTTTGTTGGAACAGTTTTTGTCAACTTGCGCTACTAAAATATTAAGGCGCTCACAGAACACACGAAGAGTGAACACAATCATTATCTCTCTCCGTTTTAATATTAATATAGATAAAAAACTGATTAACGTCCACTGGAAAACACCTGCTTCCATTTTAGAGTGGCGTCCACTTGCGGTCTGTTACCTTAAATTCAAAAAAAAACAAAATTCAAAATATCTTTATTGTGGGCCTATGTTTGTTACAGGTCTTAACAAAAAAAATCAGTTCCAATATGTCCTGCCTAATTGGCATACAATAATTATGTGTTGTCATTAAGTTTAAAATTATTTTACATGTCAAATTTAGTTATTATAAATGTCAAAATATCAAAATACAGTAAAATTATTATTAGGTATATACAGTGAAATTAATACATGGTCAACAAATCAATCAATAATTCAAGACTTGGATCGTGTAGTACGCTTTATCAATTAAAAAGTTATTAAAGTTATTAGTACATGCACAGGTGTCTCCTATTCCCAGCACTCTGAATACGATATTTTGGAATGTAAGTTTGCACAAGATCTGGAAAATGCCAGAGCATTTTTCTGGATATAATAATGTAACATTATCAATTTTCTCACGGCACCACTGTGAAATTGTTATACACCATTTAACGGTTCTTCAAGCGAAATCAACTGAGTAGGATCCTCACAACCTGATTTTTAGGGTTCCGTAACTCAAAAGCAAAAAAACGGAACACTTATAGAATCACTTCGTTGTCCGTCTGTCTGTCAGTTTGACAAGACCTTTTTTCTCAGGAACTCGTGGAGGTATATACGTAGGTCTACGGTCCCTTGGAGCTCTAAAAAAATCAAGCTTCTAAAACAATACAATACACAATACGATGCGACATATTTTGATACTCGCAAATAATTCAAAATATAGTTTTTGAATTATTTGCGGTACCTCCCGTTGACCTAGAATCATGAAATTTGGAGGTCAGCACCAGTAAAGGACAAAGGCCGAAAATCGTTCATTGTAGTTTTTACACATAAAAAAAAACGATTACAAAATTAAATTTGCAGTTGGAGAATTGACCGCGACGTATATCGATGTACCTATGGAAGAACATTTTCAACTGCAAAGTTAAGTTTGTTGTTCTTGGGATAAATTCAACCCAACTACTCGGAACAACAACTACTAGGAACCCTTCATTGTGCGTGGTCTGACACACACTTGGTTGGTTTTTTATTAATGTTGTAGCTCATAACATAGCCCGACATCGTTTTAACACTCACCATAACAGTCTTGCTGTTCCCTCCAAGATTGTCTTTGAGCAGCCACGTGAGCACAGAATCTCTGTACGGCACGAATTTATCCTTGTTCTTACTGCCTGAAGACTGGTCTGCGAGCTTCGATATCACAAGCCCGAGTGTTGTTAGGGATCTAGAACAAATCAGAATAATTTAAAACCTGCTGAGCATCAGGTGAGCTGGTGGTGGAACGAGAGCCTGCATATATAAAAAGTTTCTTTGAAACCATAACGCAACTGCATTGTCTGGTTCCGTACCCGAAGGGTGCCAAACGGAACCCTATTACTAAGCTTCCGCTGTCCGTCTGTCTGCCAGCGGGTGGTATCTCTTGTACCGTAATAGATAGGCAGTAGAAATTATCGCAGATTGTGTATTTCTTCAATAAAAATAAAATAAAGTTATAAATTTAGAGTGTTTTTGAAGGGTGTTTGATTAATGCCGAAAAAGAAACACGTTTCTTGTATGTGGACCTACAAGAAACGTTTTTCTTTTTCGGCATTTGAACCCTTCGTGTGCGAGTCTAACTCGCACTTGCCAGGTTTTTGTAAGATTCACGTAGTTTAAGTATTAACATTGTAAGTAAGTAACTTAAGCCTGAAACTAGCATCCTTATGTGCTACTAACGAAGCATGTGTGTGTATTCCAACCTTAATAAGAGCATCGCTTTTTTTTTTTTTTTATTGCGTTTAGTTTCAGGTATTCGAATGCTGTTGCACAGAATGTAACAAATGCAGTAGATTCTCGCAACCTATAGTTAGACCAGCTACAATACCAGATGTTAACACAATTCCATGGAGAGTAGTCCAACAGTTCGAGTTGGAAAGTGGAACAAACTCACTATCACTTCGTAATGTATACGTATTACGTTAGTTTTCAGGGAAAGGTTTTCAGGTTGAAATAGGTAAGTAGAGCAATGTTGTAAAGTTATGAATATAAAGACTGTGCACGTGAGTTTCGAAGCCACACGACGACATCGAGGTTGAGGGACATGAAGCGTTATTAAAATTTTTGGCCTTCAATTGAATCTTACAACTTCGCTTATTAAAATGCTTCTTGAGGTTCGTTCGCAGTTTATAAGATCGAAACATTCAAGAGAAACTGTTTTCTTTGTCGTGTTGACTATTATCTGTTTTATTTATTCAATCGATTGCGTACCCAGGTAGGCCGCTGCAAACATAATCTATCGAAGTGGGAGATTACTGTCCCACCCAACACCAAGTGCGAGTGCGGTGTTTCTGATCAGACCATGTCCCACCTGCTGGAGTGTCCTAAGTGTCCGTTCACTTGCACTAAAGAAGACCTAATGAACGCCACTGATGCCGCAATTAACTTGGCCACCTATTGTGCTCAAACAATATAATAACTGGGTACCATCGACATGAAAAGAAGAAGATTTATCCATGAAGTATTTACAGAAGCATAATTATTCTTATTTACAAAACTACTGACTTGTTAATATTAGAGCCTTCTTTCAGCCTATCGTCGACAGAACCGGTCTTTACTTTTTAGACCCCGCCAGATAGACTAGCGACAACCGCGCAAGTTTCTCACCAGAGAAGCGACATCATACCGCTAATATGAACTATGTCAATACTCTTGTTCACAAGACCACTCACTTTTTAATATTAGAGCCTTTTTCAGCCTATCGTTGACAGCCCCGTCTTTACTTTTCAGACCCCACCAGGTCGACTAGCGACAACCGCGCAACTATCTCACCAATGAAGCGACACCATACAACTAATTAATATTAACAAGAGCGATACTGTTCTTTCTACAACCACTTAAGACTTCTTTCAGCCTGTCGTCGACACCGCCCGTTTTCCTTGCCCTTTCAGACCCCGCCAGATCGACTTGCGACAACCGCGCAACTTTCTTACCAGAGAAGCATCATCATACAGCTAATATTAACATGGGCAATTCTCTTGTTTAAACCAATACTTCATCATCATCATCATTTCAGCCGAAAGACGTCCACTGCTGGACATAGGCCTCCCTCAATTGGGGGGTTTTGCCATAATCGCCACGCTTGGCAGGCGGGTTGGCGATCGCAGTATAGTGTTAAAAATGAATAGAGAACGCTGCTGCCCCTTCTCTAGGAAGTCCCTTAGTCGCCTTTTACGACACCCACGGGGAGTAATAGGATGGTGCTATTCTTTACGTCCAACCAATACTTACTTGTTAATATTAGAGCCTTCTTTAAGCCGGTCGCCGACAGCGCCCGTCTTTACTGCCCTTTCAGACCCTGCTAGATCGACAAGCGACAGTCGCGCGACTTTCTCGCCGGAGACGCCTGTCGCTGCGTCAGTCAGGGTCTGTGTTAGTACTACGCTGAAGACTGCGTGAGATCGTGATGATTCGCTGTTCATGTTTGTCGCGGCAACTGTTCTTGATTTGTTGCCTTCGGTCATTAGGTTGTCGATGTCCTGTTGACAAGAAAGAAACGAAATTAATTAATTGTAATCGAATTTAAAACTCGAGTTAATTCATGGAAAGGACACGCCCTACTCGAATCTAAAATCGAGATATTATTGTTTAGTTTAGTGTGAACTTCTATTTCATGATCGCCCACGATTACAACAATGTAGAATGTACAAGGAATTTCACTCTGATATATTGTCAAATAGTTTTAGGTACCAGCAATTCGTAAAACTATCTGTTACATCAGACACCAATAGTTGTAAATCCAAAAAGCTTCAAGGATACCATTCTAATGGTAACTGAGTCTAACTAGTTAAAACTTTTACATCTACGTAACAAAAGTTTGCACATCGCGATGTCAAAGTGTCTAAGGGTGTGCTGTTTCGAGAATAATGCAGTTACATCGAGAGAATGGACGCATCGAATAGGAGAACAAAAGCTTTTTCAAACATTTCGGACATTGTGGAACTTTGACTACGAAATGCATAGGTCACATGTGTTCGACACACGAACTGTATATTTACTTCGAAATGAAATGAAGTCGTTTATTCTGTAAATAGGATATCAGAATCACTTTTAAACGTAATATAAAAAAATACAAATAAGCTAGATGAAGTCGACATTTCCTATCTGACTACCCCTGAGAAGAAATGGCGAAACAAACTCAGGGGTCAGTCTCTTTTAAAGTCCAGACATAATCTTGGTCAGATCATGTGAGGACCATGTAGATCCGTGTCTCTATGGTCTATATAAATGTCTATCTAAATGGTCTTTTGAGGAAAGAACCACACAATCTTGAGTGGACCTATCCAGTCAATGCAAGCATTTGTCAGTAAACGTGTAGCTCAACTCAGGATTTAAGGAGCTCAACGACTCGACGAACAATACCAAAGAAAGGACATTTGGGTAGGCCGCATAAAGTACTCAAAATATCAAACCATCATTAAAACTTCGTAGTTTGACATCTACTTAACAAAAAACTTAAATTCACTGACACGCAATGCACAGCCTAAACCCCTGGTGGTCTAGAAGCATGAAATTCTGCATAGGAGTTCCTTTTATAGCGAAGGTGAGCACTCAGGAAGGATGTTTGAAAATTCATCCCTTAAATGGGTTAAATAGGGATGAAAGTTTGTTGCCGATGGAAAATCTCATCGGGCACACGGCTTGTCAAAAATAATGCCCAAATCCTACTTGTCTTATAGAACGAAAGAAAGAAATAAAATACGTTTATTTGCAGTAAACATGACGCAAAGAAAGAACACAAAAACGAAAACAACAAGTTTGGGGAAAACATGCGTCACATCCATGCAAAACGGTCATCGCATAATTCTGCGATCCTATGCGAGACAGAGCCCCAGCGCTGGTTTTCAGCGACAGCCGGTGTTGACGTGATGACGTCAACCGGTGCAGCATATAATGAGATGACATTCGAACAAGAACAAGTTTGAGTGAACATTCTTGTAGTCAGTTTGATAGAAACTAAAGTTTATCACATCGATAACTGATCACAAGGGCTGAGGGCATTCTCATGCACTTTACTGAACAAACTATTCAAGATTCTATCGCGGCTAAATAATCACTAAATGCTACAATAGTTTAATTCTGTGCAAACAGGCCAACTGCGGTTACACACAATCGTGCCTATAGCCGTTAGAAGCCTGTCTGGCCTGTATTGCACATAACCCGCTCTGTATATTTAAGCTGAGCTTATTACATAGTGCTATGTTAGTCTAAAGCTTATGCATAAGCACCAGCCTTTGCTTGCGGCTTACTATAGCTAATCCTCTTGATATACGTACACAAGTTTGTTATGCAGAGACCTAAAATGTGCCTGGCTAGAATAAACTAATTAACAAAGTACACATGTTTTGATTAAAACAGGAGGGGAATATTGAATTCTATATTATCAGAGCATACATAGGTAGGTACTAACTGGAAATTATGATAAACTAACTGCTGCCCGCGGCTTCGCCCGCGTGGCTCTTCTATACAAATAAATAAAATTGAAGTGTCTGTTTATGATGTCAAAAAAATGACAGAAAATGCCATTCGGGCGAAGCCGCGGGCAGCTGCAAATCTAAAATAAAAGTAGCCTTAGTTATTCCTTATAACATAAGCTATCTGCCAGTGAAGTCCCGTGAAAATTGGTCTAGCCGTTTCGGAGATTAGCCGGAACAGACAGACAGACAAAAAAAAGTTTTTTTTTATAAGTACCTACCGTATATACTTTCATATGCATTTAGTAAAAAAGCTGTTATTTTGACATTACAAACACACTTTAATTTTATTTATTTGTTTAGAAGATGTATAGATGATTTTATTTCTGTAAGTAGGTTTGTACATACTGCTACATATCAAGCTAAATGACCCGTATAAGCTGACCTCTCATTGTACCGGAATCCTATACAATGTGAGATCAGCTTATACTGGAAAATTATAGCTTGATTTATGTAGCCGTGTGTACAAACACTTTTACAGGTCAATCATATTTCAAAAACTAAATGAGGTCGGTGTTTCCTATCTATCCAGAGTAGTCTCTAACAAAAAAGGCCGAAACAAACTCAGAGGTTGCAGTCTTCTTCAAAGTCCAAACATAATCTTGGTCAGATCATGTGGCGACCATGTAGATTGGTGTCTGAAACGGTCTTTTGATGAAAGAGCCACCCAAATTGAGTGGACCCGTCCAGTCAGTGCAAGCATTTGTCAGTAATCGTATAGCTCAACTCAGAACTTAAGGAGCTCAACGATTCGGCGAAAATTCCAAAGAAAGGACATTTGGGTAATCAAATGATGGAATTCAACCTTCTTTCTTATATCTATGAATTCAACGCTCTGTAAAGGACTGCTCCCGCATTTGTCAGTAATCGTATAGCTCAACTCAGAACTTAAGGAGCTCAACGATTCGTCGAAAATTCCAAAGAAAGGACATTTGGGTATTCAAATGATGGAAATCTTTCTTAAATCTATGAATTCAACGCTCTGTAAAGGACTGCTCCTGGAAACATATCTACTACAAACTCTACCGATGGAAAGAGGAATTCTTCTGTTTATTTAGATTCAGAGAATTTAAAAAAAAAAACGTCTATCAGATTGATGTGAAACGCTCGCTATCGGATTATGGGATCCACTCTGTTACTCGTATCGTGATTGAAATCAGAAAGGGTCTTTTGTCTCCAAGGGATCCTTTCTTCGTTTTCCTGTTTTACTAACAATGTTTAGAAGTTAGTCTAAATAAGACCAAGTGGGTTCTACAGAACGAAGTAACAAGAATGATGTACACAGGATTTTGTATTTATCTTAATTTAACAGAGCGTCCTTTGAGTTTTTGCCCGTTCTTCTCCATAGAGATCTAAGTTTTAGCATGGCCCTTAAGCTTTCTAACTTACTGATCGACTCCTTGACGATTCAAAAGTGTCTTGTAAATGGTTTAATTGAAATAAATGCTTCGAGTTTGAGTTCGATAAGCTACACAGCGTCAAACCGAGTCGAATTTGGCGAGACGAAATCGATTGCTTCAGAAAAGATTCGCTCGCATATTTGGAAAAAGGAGAAGGAGGCCTTTATTCTGCAATGGGAGAATACAGTTTAGATAGCAGATGGCAACACATTAGAATCGCAAATTAGCAAAGCAAACTCACAACACACTCATTCGGACGGAGAAATTATTTCAAACACGCGCACGTTTGCGCTAATATCATCCCGAGCTTGTTTGGTTTAGGCCTCGGCTGATACTTGAGAATTCAAGTTCGGTTTGAATTAAATTTCATTCATTGAACGAAGTTACTCAGTGAGTAGGGTTGACGGATACAAAAATACGTTTTGGACGAAATTTCAGGTATTCCTAATTTTAAACTTATGGCGGTATATTGAACGTGTGGTTTGCAAATGGTAAATAAATCTTCTGGAAGCAGGCACAGCAATACAGCAATATCGGTCATTGTGGTCATGTTTGATGGCCTATGTCCAGCGTCCAGTAAAACATGCTGATGACAATGATGAATGAACTTTATGCTGGCCTTTCCTGATAATTTTCCAACTCATGAAGTATTCAATTACAATCACCTATAAAAGAAATACTATCAAATGAGCGGGATAGTTCGTCCGAAGAATCGGCATATTTTTTTTTTCAACGTCTAATAAATCGATGAACGCCGGCTGCATGCACGAGAATGTCCCGATACGCTCATTGTCCCGTTACGCTCATTGTACGCTTGCGCCACATCAAAGTTATGTTGTTACGTTAAACTATCGTCCGTAAACCAACTTTACAGACAACCAATTTTTTTTTTTTAATTATTTTTTTTTTTTTTTTCAATCAATCCAAATACAACTGACACCCTACACTCTACTAAGGGCGCCGGTATTCGTCCACGATTGTACGCTACAAGGATAATCCAGGAGGCGCGCATGATTACACACTTGCTCGTCGTTTGTACGGCACACGCATTAGCTGTAAGCTGATTAATTTTTAAATGGGGAAAGGTAAGCTTTCAAAGGTCAGGTCAGGAGAGTCACATTGGAATGTGTTCTGTTTTGGGAAAGGGTCTAATTCATGTTTTAAATATTTATGACCAGTCCCTTATTTCATGGTATGCTATAGTTTATGGTGTGGTTATGTAATAGCAAACAAATAATATAACTATTGTAACATATTATAAGCTTAGCGTTTTCATTAGAGATGTTACGGAGCTTCGAATTCGATTCCGAAAGGTCGGAACTTCCGATTGATGTTGCACCTTCGATTCTGATTTCGGTTCCGTATATATTTGAATGGAAGGTTATAAATTCGGATATCGAAGTAAGTGGCGGCCGTGGTCAGCGCGTACAAACAATCGCATTTGGGATCGTGTCATTTGTATTTTTTTTTTTTTGTGCCTTCGCGCTTCATTTATACTTATCCGAGTTTTATCCCGGTAGATGCATTTTTTTTTTTTTAACTGCTATGAACGAAACTGATGAATAATGTTTCTAAGTTTATTTTATTATACTTTTGCCGCCACCTCCGATTCCGATTCCGGTTCTGATTTCTGTTCCGACAAAACAAATTTAAAAATTCTGATTCCGAATTCGGTTCCGATAAAACCACCCCCGTAACATCCCTGGTTTTCAAGATTAAGATTGTGTTACCTTTCTCTACCTGCCTACAAAATTAATTTTGTTGAATAACCCTCTTCGCAAAACTCACAAAATCACCAAAAATAATACCGCTACGAAGCCCGAATCAATATCAAGAAAAATTGTAAAAATGAATGTTAATTTTAGGTAAAAAAATTCACATGAGGAGCAGGCATCCAATCACCTTCCAGCGAGGGTTGTTTGCGCCGCACCCAAAAATAAAACCCTAACACAAACACACCAAGACATTCGTACTCAAATTGTGTTAGCAGGGCTGCCAGATGACCCTCTGCGGTTAGCGAGTGTTTAAATATGGACCGGATGAGTTAATACAAATAATGAGAAAGAACTGCTGAACAGAAGTTTACAGAAAAACCGAATACTTATAGTCCTGTAGGTACAGTACCCGGGGCGGGCATAAATACGACACATCGAGCTTTAGAAAGATAGATATAATAAAAGAGTATTCTATCTATCTATCTATCTATTATGTTATGTTATTATTATGTATTAGTACACCATAAACCACCACAACTTTTTCACTAAATTTTTTGTTGTTGGTTTGCTGCGCGTTGGTGTTTACTGCAGGAGCAGCAAGCCATTTTTATATAAATATACCAGCTGCTGCTCGCGGCATCGCCCGCGTTGCATTTCTAAAATAAAAGTAATAGTCCCGTCAAAATCGGTTCAGCCCTTTCGGAGATTAGCCGGAACAAACAGACAAACAGACAATTTTTTTTATGTATCGTTTATAGGTACTTTCACATAAATTTAGTAATAAACACTGTTATTTTGCAAAGAGAAACTTACATTTTATTTATTTGTATAGATAAATAAATAAAACCTACAGATATAAATGTAGAATTTTACATAGGGTGACACAATGGGCGGTCTTATCGCTTAAAGCTATCTTTTACAGACAACCTTTGGATGGATTATAGGGAGAAAGAGAGAGAAAGAGACTGTGACATAGTATAAGTGACTGAGACGATGCTACACAAAGTAGAACTTTATCTAGAACTCATATCATAACATAACATCACGCCTGTATTCCACGAAGGGTTAGGCAGAGGTGTATAATAGTACTCCCACTTTTTGCCAGTTATGTTTAGGTCCCATGTAAAAGGGGGCGAGCCCATTGCCATCAACCGGGCAAAAATCCAGACTCCGGGCTGCTACAGAGATATTCCAGATGGAAAATCCCAATAACACTGCCCGACTAAGAACTCGATGTGCTGTTTTAAGTTTTGTAAAACATACTGAAAGCTTCCTGTACCTGAATTGCGTAACACACTATCAAGCGCAATCTGAATGATTTTGAAGCATATTGCTAATACATTGCTTCATATGTTGGAAAACTGTGTCTGCTCAACAACGTTAATAACGCAATGAATGTTGTTGTATTGTCAAAATGAAATCCATTCCTACTGATAGTGTTACGCAATTACCCCGCTGGTACTTCTTCGGGAACGTGCCAACCCTACGGGTTGCACGGTATCGAAATTCAATTTGGTGGGAAATGTTTGTTACGTCTCTTTTCATTTGGTTTCGTTGAAAAAAAATGGAATATGTATGTATGGAATTAGACCTTATTTACCGCAAACCGTACCAAGTGCTTTCATTCAATCAATATCAAGAACGCTTTGTTAGATATTCATCGTGCAATAATTCTGGCAACATTTGTGTATTGGTAATTCTGTGAACAGACTTGCAACTTTTAAATGGTTTCAGACTTGCAACTGAAATGAATATTTGAACATTTTGAATATTTAAAGTAATGACGTATGTCGTTTAACATCTATTTGGCGTAGCCGCGAGGCACACGTTGCTATTTTAAGTTATTTTTTCTGTCTTTTTTGTTCTGTGTCTGTATTGTGTGACTTAAACTGCGTCAAATAAATTTATTTTCTTTCTTTCTTTCTTTCTATCTACTACACAACTAGACTGTTTCTAAAACTCTAACCTCGCAAAGGTCTAACCAAACAAAAGCTCAACTGTGATCTAAATACATTCTCATTTGCCTGAAGGCCGTATCTGCCTTAAGGCATCATCATCATCATTTCAGCCGAAAGACTTCCACTGCTGGACATACGCCTCCCCCTTTGGGGGGTTTTCCATAATCGCCACGCTTGGCAGGCGGGTTGGCGATCGCAGTATGGTGTTAAAAATACATAGAGAACGCTGCTGTCCATTCTCTAGTAAGTCCCTTAGTCGCCTTTTACGACACCCACGGGAGGAAATGAGGTGGTGCTATTCCTTACGTCCAGCACCACACTGTTCACGGTACCTTAAGGCGTATGAGATATATACTCTGTACTCTGTCACTTTATAGCTATGCCTATGTGCACCCCAAGTACGGACAGCCAAAAAACTATACTTTATACTTATACTTTCGGCAATACAAGTTTTAACAGCTGAACGCGCAGCTTCTCCCGTCAGAAATTAAAACGATCATGTACTACAATCTACTACACCATGTTCTAGTTTAATACCTTGTAGTCAACCAACAAACGATGTGAAAACGCATTACTACTCTCCCCACGTACACTGGTACAGTATTAACATATTGGCTCGCAGATCACAGCAGCATGTGATAAATTGCCAGCGCATACGACTGCAGCAAGTAAATCTGAACACGGCTTAATATTTCAATATTCTAGTGAAACACTCGAAGCCACGGCTTGGCGAGAACGTAGACGGACTATTTCAACACAAAGAGGGTTTCAATTTTACAAAACGGGAGTTTATTTTCCGCTTCATCTGATTTTTGAGGGTTACAAAGCGTAGAGGAATGGGGAAACGAAAGCTAACCGAGTTTCAAGTGTAACGCAATTAGCTTTGTGTCTGTAATTGGATCCTAGGATTGGCACTGTATACAGCAGGAAATAGCGTTCCTGAACTCCTGAAGAGTCCTCCTATATGCTCGTTATTAAGGTTCCGTATCTCAAAACCGCCTCTGTGGTCTAGTGGTAAAACCACCTGTCTCAGATCCAGAGGTCCCGGGTTCGATTCCCAGCGGGGGCAAAAATTTCTGCTCGTTTGGTGGGTGGTAGGGCTTGTTCTAAGTCCACCTGGCTAGCTACCACCATCTTATCTAAGTCTGTCGCCAAAACAACAATGTTAACAGCATTTGTTGTGTTTCGGCAGTAAGAGGTAAGATAGCCAGTTCCTCTGTGGTTGAGGATTCCGGGTGGAGCTCGCTTCCATCGGCCTTATCATCACTTACCATCATGCCAAAAGCTTCCCCGTTGTATGTATAAAAAAAAGGAAAAACCAGAACCCTCTTAGGATCACTTTTGTGTGTCTGTCTGTCTATCTAAATCTACTGGATTAAGTTGAAATTTAGTACACAATTATGAACATCTCTGACCCAAACACGGACGTGTAACGTAAATAAATGAATTTTGAATATATGGGTCACTTTTGGGGGCCAAATTATAATATTACACAAAAAAACTTAACTAAAAAAAAAGCTAACTGTACCCCGTGTGACATACCAAATGAAAGGGCTTACTGTATGGATTTCAGATATTATTTTTATATAATTTGAAGACACTTTTAAAGTTATTTAAGAAAATAGATGAAATTTGACCATTCCCTGAGAACTGATCTTAAAACTTGGAAAAATCACAGAAAACAATTATTTACTTATGGAATACAGGAAACCCTATAAGAAATCTATGGTCTTAATATAACATGGTAAATCTCTCAATATTGTGCGTACAAACTTACATTTTGCAGTTGAAATGTATGGGAGAACTTGTTTTTCAACTACAATGTTATGTTTGTACTTGGGATAAATTCATCAACTACGGAACCCTTCATTGTGTGTGGTCCGACACGCACTTGACAGGTTATTCAGTACAGGAATCAGTTGAAAGTTTGAGGACTATGAGTAGTTTTATATACAGTACTATTTCCTGCGGGGTACTTACATAGTACACCTAAAATTGAAATCAATTGCGATATTAACGTTATAGCTTCGGATTTAATGAAGCCGAAATTCGGATACCGAAAAGTGCATTCGGTTACGGTTTTAAAGCAGACAAATCTATAAATATACAAGACGAAGTTTATTCAATTGTAGTCAATAAAATATCGGACCGACTCTAACATCCGGTCGCGGATACATTGGCTTCGGTCGTAAACTGCCACCATTGTAGTGATTTCCGAAGATTATATCCACATGTGGTTTCCTTTCCTTTTCCGAGGATCAATCCTTATTCATATGTAGTACAGTACTTATGGTAGCCAAATATCCTGGAAGTCTCAAAAGGATACCTACTGATTTTTAATAAAAACCTGTCATCGGTTATATGAAAAATGGGTATGGGGATTGGTACGATACCACAGTTCTTGCAAAAATTTATCTCCACACAAGTATGATGGTCATCCTTCACGCAACAATTCTGTGTCTATCACATAATTTATATCACAATCTACAAGGGACACAATAGGACTTCAACGTCTATAATAAATACTTCCAAAGTCACTTATATTTAACTTTATGGCGTGGCCCAAAACAACTATAACTTTACTTCAAACTATCCTTCTTTTAAAGAATAATAATGATCTATCGCATACAAGCACTTAACCAATTCTACCAAAGTTTAAATGTCCCTTTACCCAAAATAAGGTAATCGCATTAAACAATCGAGCTTCCATTAGGGTTGAATTGACAGCGCGACTGGCAGGTTCAAGGTCACCTATGACATTGACGAGACTACTAAAACCAGAAGGGCAAAAGCACCACTTTACACAATACACGATAATGACCTCACCTCGCACTGCAAGACATGGAGAGAAACAAAGGAATCGCGTGCAATTGGAACTGCAGTGGTTCGTTTCTGTCAGAGCCTAAAGCCGCACTGCAGGTGGATTGCTTAGTGCTCATAGCTTACGTGCCAGGAAACTAGCAAGGGCGCTAAGCACGCAGGTCGGCAGTAACCGACGAAGACATCTAGTACGTCAGCTTTATAGTTATTCATAAATAGGCCTTATGGAAACCGCAACACCACACAATAAGGCCTGAACCCTTATATAACCTATGCCTATTATAAAACCCTTTCTGGGAGTAAGCCTACTGTACTCGTCTACTTTATGCCGAAACCCTTCAACGGTCGTCAAGTCGCCCCGACTGGGATTACGGTAACGTGGAGGGCAAAACTCTCTCAAGAGCATTAACCTATGATAGTTTTGAGATATTTATTTAGTGGACACAAAGGACAATAATCTTGTGTCATGTTTAGCCCTACAAGGGATCGGGACTGACGTAAGAATAGTAGAAAAAAGATATCCTTCTAATATGACGATATATAATAATATTCAGAATAGGTTACTTAATAAAGTTTCGGAGAAAAACAAACGCACAGAAAAATGGCAGTTAATGTAATAACAACAGAAGAAAATATGGAAGATGGAAATCCGTCTTGTGCTTGTATTAGAAACTATATTACGCTGTAATAACGAAGAAATTATTGTTGCGTTAAAAGATTTGATGAGATGCTTAGTGTTGATCTAGTTTTCCGAAAAGTGGCAGTTATGATTACATAGACACTGAAGTAATTGTTTTGATACTGTTACAGCTTATATCTTGTTTTCAACCAAGGAGTAATGAAAAACAGGCTAGGAACTTTATAATCGGCCTATAATGTTTATTATTTATTTATTTATTTAACAATTTTATGTACACACATATAAACAGACAAGAAGAAAGGAACAGAAAAATACGTACAAAGGTGATGCTAATGTTCCCACTGTTGCGACACAGGCTTCATCTCTTGACCAACGCGGAATAGCAGTGTGGTGGATATCACATGTCTCTGAATTATTGGTTTTTGACACACCGATTTCCTCACTTATCATTCACCTACCATTTGTGTGGTTGTAGTTTACCAAACAAACACTAACAATAATCGAAAAATTACGTAACACGATCATAATTTCTCATTAAGCTGAATGGATAATTGGACACACTGAGCTGCGACGCAATCATCCAATCGATCAAACCAAACTGAATCTGTATACGCGCAAAACGAGAGCTTTTAATCAGGATTATGAAAATGAATTTAATAACCGCGCCTACAGCGTTTGATGATCAGCTAAATTTATTTTGATGGCTTTATGTTGAAATGATTGAAAGGTTACCAGTGGATTCAAGGTTTTAAATGTTGCTAATAATGAAATATTAAAGAGGGCGATGGCGGCTTATGAAAAAAATTATTCAATGGCCTGATCAAAATAGTAGCTACCTCAGAGATACTTTGTAAACAAATAGGACTGTGATGACAATGAGGAGAGAACAAATTAACAGAAAACTAATTTAAATCTTTATCATGCAGGTCGTAAAGAGTGCTTGCCTACTGGCTCGTTACTGGTAGTAGGTCTTTGGACAGTCATTTCTACTTAAAAAACATATCTGAGAAACTTAATTTTAAAAACCATGAAGCTGCTGTAAGCTTATTTAACCGCACTATTTCCCGATTGCAGCGGTTTTAAAGTATTTCATAACATAACGTTTTAAAATCGCAACGTCCACAATATTCTGTCTTTTGCTTGCTTTAGTTTATGATATGAGAATAACAAATCACTTTAAACTAAAAGACTAATAGTGTTTACTATATTATTTTCTAAAGTTAAGCCCCACAACACAATGGACTTAATGAATTGATTGGCAGAAATGATTCGATTCTAGAGAACATATAAATCACTTATATTAATGCCTTCATGAATCTTGAATCATATAAACGCATCATCAGCCGTGACCCGAGTCATTGCGTGTAATCCATCACATGTTTGACCTGAAACCGTTCACAATATGATGTATAGCTTCGTCTACATCTCTTTCGGCGTAGTAAACAAGGGAGAGAAATGATTTAATACTTAAGTTTATAACTGTAGGATATTATACAGAATTTAGATTTGGTTTCTATAATAACTCAACAAAAGAATATGAAGTGACCTTTCATTAGAAAACAAAAAAGTTTAACCAGCGTTAATTATTCCCAAAAGTGTCAACGTAAACAAATCCGCAATTGTTTTCTATTTACGAATGAAAACAGATTTTTCTTATAATTCACAGATAAAGCTTTATGTTAAATTTAAATTAACTAACAAACTATTAAAATAAAAAAAGAATAACCTAAACTAACTAAAATTATTAGCAAAATAAACTAAAATATGGCGTCGAAAAATTCCTCCGCATTGCTGTCAAATGGTAATGTACCCAAGAGAATGGTGGCATTGCCACGTTGTATGGCAACGCTTAGCCTCTGGTCAAGGTAAAAGAAAGCCCCTGGCTCACAAAACTGTTAAATTAAAATTAAGTATAAGACTTTAAAGCTGGGAACAAATATATAAACATATCAAACAAAGTCAGTAGTTAAGTTAGCTACACCATTTATAACTCAAGAATGGCTGGACCGATTTGTATGATCCTTGATTTGTTGGATTTGTCTTCGCCCCGAATAGCAGAATAACTATTAATACATGAAAATATTCACGAAATAAAATATGAAGAAAAATAATTTTCTCATACATTTTGTATGGAACGGATTTTCTAATGATATTTTGAGAACGGGTTGGGGAACGGGGGAACAAGAAATTTCACGCGGACGAAGAAGCGGGTAGAAGCTAGTTTTTAGGGTTCCGTAGTAAACAAGGAACCCTTATAGATACACCATGACCGTCTGTCTGTCTATCCGCGGCTTAGCTCAGAGACTCTTAGTACTAGAAAGCAGTAATTTGTTATGGACATACATGTCGGAGACGAGTTGTATCCGGCACGCCAGCGCCATCTAGTCGCGTTTGATTGAGTTATTGGAGTTCGCGCCAACGAGTCTTTACTAATCGGGACGCCAGTGCTGCCTAGCGGCGCATGACAGAGTCTAAAGCATAAAGTTCGACTGGCGGCAAGTGATCGCCATTCGCCGCACATTCGACAAGTGGAGTTCATCGGTGGCGGTTAAGCAGTGACGACGTCTAGAAATTGTTGCGCGTTCGGTATAGTTGTGTCGTGTTCCTACATTAATAACTTTGCATACTCATTACTGTATAAAATCAAGTTCTTCTAACTGAACAGACAGATGTGCTGCTAGCGAGTTTGTTCCGCTACTTCTTCCCAGCTAAAACACTAGGAAGTGGTGAAGAGATGGGCGTTTTTGGGGAACTGTCTTATGTAATTTTGATTCTCAGCTTAGATTTAGTAAATTACTTTTGAGTTTAATTCGGTTTTTCTATTGCGCAATAATCAACACTACCCACAGTACGCCCACAGTAGTTAAAATATAGCTGATGATATTGAGAGAAACCTTCCGTTCTCCTACATACATATATTAATCACGCCGACGAAGTGGTAAAATAAAACCTTGTAAAATTAAATATCTTGGGTACCTTCGGTACACGTAAAGTGAGGATATTTTTTTTTCTCGTCTATTCCATTATTCGGAGTATCATTGGCCGTTTGCGTAATAATAAACTTTATAGTGCTAATTTTTGTTAGAGTTTAGTGTGTGTGTGTCCCCCCCCCCCTGCTAGGTAAATGGTGGTATTTGGATACGTGAAAACATTTACAGCAGTAGTATATTATAACGAAGTTAAAAGGAAAACTATCACAGTTAAGAAGGCTTTGCAAGTTACCGAGTAATAGTCGACCAACTTATATTTGCAGTTGAAAAAGATGTATGTTAGGTTTGTTCTTGGGATAAATTCATCCCATCTACGGAACCCTGCATTGTGTCTGCACTTGGCCGGTTTTTTATAAATTAAATAAAGTTTTACCAAGTCAAGTGATTCTCGAGAAACGTTTGTAGGTGATCTTGGAGGCGATGTTATTATTCAGAGAGAACGTGAAGGCGTTGAACTGAGCAGAGTTAATTGAAAACGAAACAAGACCAACTCAGCCTGTTAGAGGAATATTTGAAGCGTTGACGTTAGCGCTAACTGAATTCATTTTGAGGGAAGCTGGGAAATTGTATAGGAAGGCTGAGGTTTAGATGCAAAGTGGAACACAAGAAGGAAGGCCAAGAGCTTCACAGTTGATAATCTATATATCTATACAAATATGTAAAATATATAAGGTTTCTGTTTCATTCATCATCATTTCAGCCGAAGACGTCCACTACTGGACATAGGCCTTCCCCAATTAGGTTTGCCATAATCGCCACTCTTGGCAGGCGGGTTGGCGATCGTAGTATGGTGTTAAAAATGCATAGAGAGCGATGCTGCCCATTCTCTAGTAAGTCCCTTAGTCGCCTTTTACGACACCCACTGGAAGAAATGGGGTGGTGTTATTCTTTACGTCCGGCACACCCCACGGCACCGGCATTGTCTGTTTGTTATGTCAGAATAACAGCTTTTTTACTAAATGCATATGAAAGTATAATATGGTACTTCGAACCAAAAACTATTTTTAAATTTTTTGTCTGACTGTCGGTCTGTCTGTTTGTTTGTTTGTTCCGGCTAATCTCCAAAACAGCTGGACCAATTTTGACGAGACACCAGCAGATAGCTGATGATAAAAGAAGTAACTAAGGCTACTTTTATTTTAGAAATAGCCACGCGGGAGAAGCCGGGGGTAGTAAATCTGTGCCGGGGGCAGCGAAAAAAATTTAAAAGGCTCTTATTTTAAAGAACTCAGAACATTAATTCACTGTCATTTCGATGGATGGAAATGCTGCAAAACCTCTCAATTGTTACAATGTTAAGTCATGATATACGAACCGATCTCTTATTTGTATCCCAAAAAGTAATTCGTAGATTTAACTATAATCCGTTTGAAATAAGATGACATTTAAATAAACCTTTTTTACAGTCCGTTCAATTGATTTTGACTTCTATTGCTTTGGTGGCATAACAAAATAATGCCAGCTGTAAGTAAACAGTTGGTATTGTAACCACTTTTTTACTTTTAATGCCATCCTTATGCCTACGGAACAGAAGTCAAAATCGGTTGAATGAACTATAAAAAAGGATTTTTTAAATGTCTAATCTTATTTCAAATGGTGCATAGGAGCTACGGATTCTCAATCTCTATTTGTAGGAATCATCTAATAATACTCGGAAGAATAGAGCTGCTCTCGTAGATTTTATTCTTTGGGAGTTCTTGGAAAACTATCCCACTACTAGAGAAACATAATTGTGGTATATTAAATAAAAAACATTTTTCTCTTGTGTATACTTTCTGGAAATTGGATAGCCAATAACGATTCTTCTTTGGATTTTATAAGTATAAACATGTATTCCGTATTTACATAGTATCGTAAATCTTTTCCTTTTACGAGTAATACTTATAACTCCTCCAGTTTTATATTACAAAAGTGATTTATTAAAAGAAGACCTAAATTTTTTATCGTAGTATATTTCAAAAATCTACAAAAAGTTGTCGTCTTCCTGAAAATAGAGTAATAGAATGAAGCCTTCACAATGAAAATGATTCTCATCTAAATATGAATAGTAATTTATTCAACGAATATGAGCGAACACAGACGATTCATTCAAATTAAAATGACAATAACAGTACCTTGAATAACAATTTCTACAACAATACTCTTTTTGAACTGTAAAATATAAAGTTGAAGTCTAAAATTATAATACACTGGCTTCTGCCCGCGACTTCGTCCGCGTGGAATTTCTTGTTCCCCCGTCCCACCCCGTCGCATCGCATCGCCCGGCCTGCGCTATTACTTCCTTTTCACTGTGCGTTCTATCTGTTTTTTTTTTCTTTTTTTTTTCTTTTTGCTCGACTCCTGAGGGTCGTTGCGTGATGTTTAATAGCCTATATACCTTCCTCGAGAATTGGGCTATCAAATGCAAAAATATTTTTTCTAATCCGACTGGTAGTTCCAAAGAGTAGCACGTTCAAACAAACTCGTCAGCTTTAAATTTGTATTAGTATGTAGATACTTTGGTAGCAATTAATTCAAAAAGCAAGAACAAAATAAAGCATTTCCTACTGAAATCAGTTCGGTCTAGTTTAATTTAGAAAATCGATCGCTTCAATTTAGAATGAGCAATAGGTACCTACTGCCTGAACTTAAAAGTCTATTGGGAAGTTTATTGGAAATCAGAGACGCGAAATTGAAATTTGATGTTTAATTAAAGTTTTGTAAAATAATATTTTTAGATAAAGAAAATATTTCACAATGTTTAGGTATGCAATTTCATCTTTGTAACGATCCGCGAACTCAGCAGCGGACGTATTCAAGCGTCACTGATGATGATTACTTCCTATACATATGTTACAGGCACAGCGTAATTTAATGTTATGTATGAGAAGCATTAGCAACCCGCCCCTGCTTTGCATGGCTTCCGACTTTTAAATGAATGAATGAATGAAATGCACCGACCCCAGCTTGGTTAAACCAGACTCGATTACTCGAATGAACCAGAAGATTCGCACTAGCACCTGGAGCCTCATGTTTCATGGTGCTACAGTGACCATTACATATCCAAGAGTAGACCGGGGGGCACGATAATGGTACGGAAGACGTGCCCATAGGATAGGGAAGGATTATTAGAGTCGTACCGGATATGCATCCTTGAGTAGGCAAAGGAATTTATGATATGAGAATTTATTCTGGAAGGTTTAACCTTCCAGAATAAAGTCTCTAAATGATGGTGAACCGCAATCACAATCCGTTGGGTAGTTGAGAAAAACAACGCGGATACGAAAAGCGACTTAATTTTATGATTTGTATATAAGGTGTAGGTATTCATACACGAAATATTTTAAGAGAAACATCTATTATAGGTAGTAAAAAGCCATAGGAGCAAAAACAAAAAATTATGTGACTGTTTTTATTTTTACATAATTATTATAATTTTAAAATTGCTTGAGACATTTTGCAAAAAAACCTTTATTTATTCTATGAATGACTCGCCCGGACGCGGCGAAGGCGACGGTGGCGGCACGAGCGCGGTGACTTTTGATAATTGTCATCATATCAAGTAATTTTAAATATTTAATTTTTTTAATAACATACTCAGATTTAAAAAAAAATAGTTTACATGGCTTCTTTTCTTTTTTTTATGTATTTCTTAAAATATTTCGTGTTTGAATAGATACACCTTATAAATTAGAGAACTTATGGCAAATATAAAAGACTCGAAATCAGACATGTTGAAACCAAACAAAACATAAGTAATGGAGGTACAGAATTGAGTAATTTCTAGTAGGTAAATCAATTTACTTTCGAAGCCCCAAGTTTTGGTATTGCTATATCGAGAAACATCAGCATTTGATCGAACAGTACTTTCACGAAAATTGAATAGATTGTAGGTAGTCTGTATGATATTCAACGGTTTGATTGCAAATGTCATCTGGTCTGGCTGATCTATCTGAGAGATAGGATTGTCAATTCTGAGAAATTCATTTTTGCTTGGTAAATCTACTGAACTGTCAATATTAATCTTATATTTTTATAAATTCCAATATATTCATAAAGATGACATTGCTAGATTTTGCAATAACATATTTTATATCCAAGCACTTCAATTTAATCCAGCATCTCTTCTGACTCGAAAGTCTCGCTGTTACCCACCACTGTTAGACAGTAACTGCGCTCGGAATAAACTTTTCGAATTAAATAACAGTTTCTCAGATTAAACGAAGAAATTTAAAAGTGATAAAGATGAGAGCAGAATCAAAATATTTGAATTATGAAAGACTAGTATGAAAACGCTAAACGAGTTAAGGCGAAAGAGTCAGTGTAGCCCTTGAAATTCAAAATTTCTTACGTTAATCGCGGGCTACCTCAACGCATCCCCCTTAAAGAAAGCGTCTAAACGCTTATTTTACTCCAAAAACTACTGGTGTAAAATTAAATCGACACAATATAGAACCCAACCTAATTTATATAAGCTATCCATAATTTCTATGAAAGAAAGTCACACAAGCCAATTATCTACCAACTAACCCTCTACAACCTATTATACTAACTCATCAAATAAGCGGATTCAGCAGAACCAAACCCAAATAAATGACACGTCCAATAACTTCAATAATAAAGCAAAAGCGTATGATTGACAAATGATCAATAAACTTTACTGGACTATAAAATTGGAGTCGACTTGGATAAAAGCCGTTTAGATTTACGATCCTTCAAATTACACTGACTTGCAAAGTTGTTAGGACAACCATGCAAAGTTGCGCACCATTGACTTTGATAGAAATTGAAAGCGCCAATCGGAAGAGATGAATAGATGATGTCATGGGAAGCAATAACGATGAAATGTTAAAGAGCGTAAGTGATCTGTAGAAGTTGAAACATGGCCAGTTTATTTTAAGTAAAAACTGTAAGTAAATCACGCTTTGTAAACTTAGAAACAAAGAAAAGACAAAAAGTATTTATTGGGATTCGCACAGGAAGATCACAAACTAAAAACAATCAAATAAACATAAAAGAACACAAGTTCATCATCATCATCATCAGCCTATAGCAGTCCACTGCTGGACATAGGCCTCTCCAATTGCACGCCATTCAGCTCGATTCTCGGCAACTCTCATCCAGCTGCTACCAGCCACCCTACGGAGATCGTCGCTCCACCTAGCCTGAGGACGTCCTACCTTACGTTTGCCGATTCGCGGTCTCCACTCAAGAACACGTCTACCCCAGCGGTCATCGGTTCTACGGCTAATATGGCCGACCCATTGCCACTTCAGCTCGCTTATTCTGTGAGCTATGTCGACAACTTTGGTTCTCTGCCGGATCACCTCGTTCCGGATTAGATCCCTCAGAGAAACTCCAAGCATAGCCCGTTCCATAGCTCGCTGAGCGACCTTGGAATTTATGGACCAAACGTACCGTGAGTGTCCACGTTTCGGCTCCGTAAGTCAGAACACAAGTTAATCAAACAAAAACAGAAAGTCCTGCACGAGGAGGTCCAATAGGCTCCTATCTCAGCATGATGCTGGAATATTAAATAAAGACTAAGAAATCATAATCAGAACCAAAAATGAATCTTAAATAGAATAACGGCTAAACTAGCACTTATACCGGCAGAGCGCAGAAAACAATTTGATAACAGGCAAATACCATTTTTATGTTTACAATATAATCAACATAGCCGGTCATTTCTATACGAAATTGTCGGCGAGAGGCGAAACGTCAATGGGAGTAAAAACAACGCAGCCCCGCTTGCGGTTCCAGCCACCTTAATGAACCTGTCAAAAAGGTCCACTAGCCGGCTAGTCCACTCGGAAAATGATCTTTGCTGCCAATTACCAATTTCTCAATACCTATATTTTTCATAGCTATCTCATATAAATTCCATTATTCTGCCAATATTACAAGCAGCTTTGATAAATAGAACTTTTCATCCAATTAAATCAACTGGAAAACAGTTAATAAAATTATTATTCCATTTCATTAACATTCAATAAAATAAAATAAATCAACTGTAAAAAATGCTGATTCAATTCAATACGACGATCTTTTGAATACATATTCGCCTGCAGCGCTCGTGAAACATTCGACATTCGAGAACTTTTCAAAGTATTTTATGGGGCAGTGAAAATTTAATCTGGGAGAGGAAGACCGGGTATAATGAGCGACAGTGGATCGCAATTAAGAGTAGAAACGAGTCCCGACCTTACTCCCCGTACACAATTTAGCAATAAAAATACCACTATAGCACTCACTTTGTTGGTGCCGGTTTCGGCGAATAATGACTCAGTCTATCGTTAACGCTATACAGAAAGACAATGGATCGAAATATACTTTTCAGTAGCAATCAGTCGTAGCTACCAATTATAAGCTCCAAATGGTTTTGTTGCGTGATGGTAACCTGTAACAAATTTCAATAACAACTAAATAGAGTTCAGCTTATTTTAACAGACTATCATTCAATTCAGTAGAAGTCCATAAATGTTCCAGAATCGCTTTATGCTATTTAATTCAGAAATAAATAGCATTACAGTCTTCGCAGTGACGTCAGAGCGACCGAAGCAATTCGTTATTACGAACTATTACTCGATAAAATGTATTGGCCGAGAACAAGTACTACCTTTTCTGATAATATAATTTGCTTTTTGCTTTTTTAATACTGCCGTCTTACCCGCATTCATAAAAATACTCCTGTCTAACGTTCTTGAACCACATACTTCTTCATTATTTAAAGAATAAAGACTCTTACAAGTTATTAAACTACTACGTCATATGATAGTACACTGGGAAACAAATGTAAATATGCGCTAAGAGAAAGCGTCGTTTGAAACAATTCCCAAACTCAATGAAAATGCTTTTAGATTCTTTGCAACTGGAAACGTACACATATAGTGCTACATGTATACAGGGTGTTTGGCAGAACGTTGAACATACGAAAATGGTGGGTTGGTGGGGTCATCTGCTACTTACTCAGCCCTAATTTATTTGGCCCTGGCCGACTGGGTATTTAAAAAAAAAAAAAAATAGTTTTTTTCTTGTTTCACCACTTTCCTAACTTTAAAGTGTATTTTTTTTATTAAAAATGGGCAATAAAACAGGCAATTTTTTTTTTTAATCTTTGATGTTGGCAGATTCTTATAAAATTATTGCTTTGTTCAGATGTTAGCTAGAAAAAAAGTTATGAGTCCTCAAACTTACAGAAAGATGTAAAAAATACTTGAATGTTAATTTCAACTTGCATTTAAAAAAAAACAAAAAATGATTGAGGAGTTCCAATTCTAGCAAAACATCCCTAGTGTGTGAGCTTTCTAATGGTATGTAATTTGCTTTTATAAAAAAAAAACTTTAAGAGTTATTTCATAATTTTATCAAGTAGGAAATTTTTGACTAAACTCTACCTTTACGGAAAGTTAAATGTTTTGCGAAATTTAATACTGCAAAGTTGGTAAAAATTATGGATCGACGGCTTGCCAGTAGCAGTGGTGCAAATTGACATTCACTATTCCCTTGAGATGGTTACACAAAGCAGGTAGAAATTTTGTTTCACTCTTGCGCAGTCATAGCGTATTTTTGCTCTCTTTCGCTCTCGTGGCACCGTGACGCGTCAGAATGAATTCTTGACGAAACTCTACCTTTACGGAAAGTTAAATGTTTTGCGAAATTTAATACTGCAAAGTTGGTAAAAATTAAATGATCGATTGAAATTATGCTGTACCAGTTAGGTGCGTTAATGAAACAATTAAATAATTTTAAATAATTTATTTAAATAATAAATCATATTAGATGTTCAAATTGACGCCCTTCATTCGCAATACAGGTGCGGCATCTACGTCTGATTTCTACAGTTGTTGTGCGCAGCAGCATCTCCTGTCGCATAACTTCGAAAGCAGCATTAATTCGATTTATCAAATCTTCCCGACTTTCTACTTCTGTAGTGTAAACTAGTTCCTTTGCCCTTCCCCACACGTGAAAATCGAGCGGAGTGAGGTCGGGCGATCGCGGAGGCCAGGGAATTGGTCCTCCCCTGCCAATCCACGAATTTGGGAAACAATTATCCAAATGCTCACGTACAACTAGACTAAAGTGAGCTGGGCAACCATCGTGTTGAAAGACAATAGGCCTGTTTATGTCTACTTGGAACACTTCTTCCACTAATGGTGGTAAATCATTTATCAAAAAATCCAAGTAGTTGTTCGCGTTGATGTTGTCGGGCAAATAATGAGGCCCTATTAGCTTATCGCCAATCACTCCTGCCCAGACATTCACACTGAATCTCCTCTGGAAGCCTCTTTGTCTCTTCACGTGTGGGTTTTGATTTTTAAGTGCCCAATGGTGAAGATTGTGATAATTGACAATCCCTTCTTTGCCAAATTTGGACTCGTCTGTCCACAAAATACTTTTTAAAAAGTTAACGTCGTCCACATCGGTATGCAGCAAATGGCGACAAAATTGCACACGTCTCCCAAAATCACTGTCATCGAGACCTAGAACAAACAAAACATGTCTAAGAATTGATTTCAATACTGAATCTTTTCTTCCTCCGAGTTCAAACTCTACAATTATCCAAATTTTTCATCTTCAATTTTTAAGTACACTAATTGGCTTTATGGCTTAGCCATAAAGACGTAAGACCAAATTCACAAAAGGGCGTGCGACTTTCCAATTTTGTTCTAAAAAGGACCCATAAGTGCTGGCAAGTTTACCTACGCTGACCACCTGCGCAAACCGAATCCGAAATCCGAATCCTGTAAGCGCTGGCCGCCTGATTGTTACGTGAATGCGGCCGAATAGGAATAGTTTATTGAATTTAATTTGAAATTAGAATTGAATGCGCTAAAAACAACATGAGGCAAAACAACTAATAAAGAAAGTGACGAAATCAAGGTTAAATGGAACGATCAATTGAACTGTCTCATAATTTACTACATTCCACAAAATCGTATCAGATGCAGTGCATAAACGGCTTAATCTTACCTTGCACTGGAGTGTAGTGAAAAGCATGTCTACCATCTTGCCGGAGAACAGACCACACTTTCCATATGCTTAAGCCAAGTATTGAAGCTATCTGTCTAATGCTTTTGGTAGGATCCGCGTCAAACTCGGCAAGAACTTGTTCGTCAATGGTAGCATCGGGTCGTGCTGCGTTCACTCGTGGTTCTTGTAAGTTCAGGTTACCGGTTTGTCGTAAACGTCGGTAAGTACTCGCAAACGTCTGATGACTGGGTACTCGGCGGTTGGGATAACGCTCTTGATAAATTCTTCGCGCTTCACGCGAATTTGTATTAGCGCTTCCATACGCTAACAACATGTCCGCGTATTCCTCACTGGTAAAAGCAGCCATTTCTTTACCAATAACAACAGGTAACAGTAATAACAAAAAACTTAACAAACTTAAACTTAAACTTAACTAGTGATAACAATAAAAGAAAACGAAGTGAACAAAAACAAACGTAAGCGTAACGGGCACGTGAGATCGCAGAGGCAGTTAAGTCTCGACTGAATAAAAGAAAAGAATTCATTCTGAGGCGTTACGGTGCCACGAGAGCGAAAGAGAGCAAAAATACGCTATGACTGCGCAAGAGTGAAACAAAATTTCTACCTGCTTTGTGTAACCATCTCAAGGGAATAGTGAATGTCAATTTGCACCACTGCTACTGGCAAGCCGTCGATCCATAATTTTTACCAACTTTGCAGTATTAAATTTCGCAAAACATTTAACTTTCCGTAAAGGTAGAGTTTCGTCAAAAATTTCCTGCTTGATAAAATTATGAAATAACTCTTAAAGTTTTTTTTTTATAAAAGCAAATTACATACCATTAGAAAGCTCACACACTAGGGATGTTTTGCTAGAATTGGAACTCCTCAATCATTTTTTGTTTTTTTTTAAATGCAAGTTGAAATTAACATTCAAGTATTTTTTACATCTTTCTGTAAGTTTGAGGACTCATAACTTTTTTTCTAGCTAACATCTGAACAAAGCAATAATTTTATAAGAATCTGCCTACATCAAAGATTAAAAAAAAAAAAAATTGCCTGTTTTATTGCCCATTTTTAATAAAAAAAATACACTTTAAAGTTAGGAAAGTGGTGAAACAAGAAAAAAACTTTTTTTTTTTTTTTAAATACCCAGTCGGCCAGGGCCAAATAAATTAGGGCTGAGTAAGTAGCAGATGACCCCACCTACCCACCATTTTCGTATGTTCAACGTTCTGCCAAACACCCTGTATATAGAATCTGAAATCTCTTGGGCGAAAGGAAATCGTTTGTAAAAGGACAAGGTCAAATTTAGCGAGAAGAAACTTTTCTGGAATAATATCCATCGTTTATGAGATAAGAGCGTCGATGGGCAATAAATATGGAGCTTAGGCAGGTGAGCTGCAATCGAAGCGAACCATTGAGGATGAAAAGTTGCTCTGTAAGATGATACGGCGAAACCGTAACGGCAGCAAGATACTTCAGATTTATATTTATGATCGTTCAGTGAGGGTTCATCAGAGTATTGTAAAGCCGAAGAGTGCAATTCATACAGTACTTAGGTGATATTCAAAGGCTTTCAAGGCGGTATGACCCGACAGAGACTGCGCTTACAAGTTTTTTTTTTAATCCGTGGGAAACATAAAAAACAGTGTTATAAAATTTTGTTTCTATTTGTTTTTAATAACACGATTAGATTAATTTTGCTTGATAGAATATAAAACCCAAAGTTACCCCTTTTCGTAATATTTAGTCAATCTCATGGCTACAAAACACGTTTTGTATAAATGAAAATGTAGTAAGATTGTTTAGCACAATTCGGTGAGTTTGTCTTGATAAAATAATTACTATTTTATTTATTTATTTATTTATTTAAACTTCATGTACAATAGTGATACATAGGCGGACTTAATGCCACAAGGCATTCTCTACCAGTCAACCTTTGGGTTAAATATAAACTACTATGTTTTAATATTTACCAAATACGCGAGGCAACCACTCGCGACTACGCGAGTATACTTCAGTCGGCTCGAGACCGGATCATAGCTCCTTAAAAGCTGAACTTTCATGGAAGTGTTAAGTGGTCATCGTAAAATATAATAGCAGTACTGTCTGGCGCTGAAGTGAACGGGTTTAGAATTGAACAGTCAACCTGGGACGTTTTACGACCAATATGGAAATCGAAATTATCCATTTATTGCAATATTAGTTTTTGCTCACGGCTTCGCTCAAGTGTATTTCGGAAATTAAACCACGGAGACGTTCTACCGGGACAAAAAGTTCTATATACCAATTGCGAATTTCATCTAAATCTGTTCAGCCTTCAAGGCCTGAAAGGGTACCAGACAGACCGCAGTTATAATATTTATACATACACCATTTATAATCATTGTACTTGTAGGCAGATGTTGGAATAATTTCATCCAAACTACTTACACAGTTTGCCGAAATTTTGAACTCATCAAATAAATCATATTACTACTGAACATACCTGAAAGGAAGAAACAGCAAGCTGCGAGAGCCCGTCCACGTAAGGGCCAAGCACAGCATGCTCACGCACGCGTAGTGATCGCCTCGTCGTCTCAGGATCTAGCAGGTCGTGCACTCGTTCGTTGTATATCTCCATGTATGACACCTCCACCTGGTGGGAACAAAAGGATAAGATTTAGAATACACATACACGGTGTAAAGGACATCGCTGCGCAAACTGTTACCAAAAATTCAGCACACATGATTCTAGATCCACCTTATCTATAGAGGACAAAGACCAAGCTAATAGAGAAGACTTAAAAGAAGGCAAAATCATAATCTTAATCTTGCAAGAGAATACATCAGAAAGTCAAAATCAGTATCTCTTGATTAGATCACCTTCATACCTTGGACATGACAATTCGGCTTTGGGCTTGTGGATCCTATGGCAAAAGATCATACAGTAATCATACTAGAACCTCATCGGGATTAATCAAAAGACTTCTGACATCTTACTTACACCAGCAAGGACATTGCTCTATCTTTGATATAGCAATTACGTTTAATAGTCGCAATTAATCCTGCCAGGAGACAGATTGCTAGCCCATCACCTGTGAACATCATAATAACACTCTTCTGTTAGTTGATACTTCCAATTAAGACGATTAACGGTTTATTAGTCGGGTTTGTATAGGCTGTTAAGAGGACCCTTTGTCATTATCAGATGTCACGAAAAGACTGAGGCAAGACGAACGAGAAGATTTATCAGCATACTGTCATAGTAGCTTCACTAATCATCTAGTCCAGGGTTTTGCTCTAGTTTAGTTTATGTTCAAGGAAACATTTTACTCTGTAACGTAGTTTTATTAACATGTTTTGTCAAACAAGCTGGCTGTCCATGTCGTAGCTGTGGTCCTTCTTCACCTTTTCTGGTCCTACGTCATCTTTTGGGCCCACAACGTGGCCCATAAATCCTTGTAAGACAATTGTGTTACCTTATAAGTGAGTGCCGGTGGGGACTGTTGTACTTTTATCCTCTCGAACAAAGAGTCGCATAGTCGTGGGATGATGCCACCTTCATCAGCCCCAGGCGAGCCCATCATCGTATATGATTTCCCTGAACCTGGACAAAAAGAAAATAGTATGTTAGAAATATAATTCACCCATAAAATATATATAAATGATAGCCAGGAATGTCTCATGCTGTCTGACACCTAACCCTGCGTTCAATGATATTGAAGTTAAAACTTCTTTCTAAGGCGCGTTGAGCACTTTTTGGGTGAACAAAAATCATTGAACGCGCGTCATCGTCACCGAACGCTTTCCATGAGCTATATGTATACTGTGTATATATTATGTACTTAGTTTTCACTTCCATTGGCAGTCCCCAAAGACTGCCCCGTTTTTTTTTTTTTTGCTAATCTTTCAATCTCCTCAACGAATCCTACAAGAATAACTTCCGTAAAGCTTTAGCTAGTGCTTTCGAAGTAGTACCTATGTATAAATAGTACCATCACAGTCGTAGCACGAGGCATTCCGTAGTTTTACATAACCCATGGGAGAGTCTTGTGAATTTATGTATCCAGAGCACACAGTAGGTACTGCGATTACGTCTCTTCCGGGATGACAATAATACAGGCATTTGAACAGACATCTTCGTAGAAATGCTATGTTGCCTGAATAGTTTTACTTTTACATCGTATCTTTGAGAGATCCCAGTTTACGAGCCCTAGGGGACTATGAAAGTGTTTATTCTTTAACACATTTGCGGATAATAAAGTAGTTTTATTATTATGAGAGCTATATAGTCATTACGAGTCCGTGAATGGCTTCCTGAATACAAAACGGTTGATTTCCTCTTACCTACATACATATTACATATCTATTATTCAGCCTATACTGTTCCCACTGCTGGGACTCAAGCCTCCTCTCTGTGAGAGGGAGTGGGCAATAAAGCACCACGCGAGCCGAGTGCGGGTTGGTGGATGTCAGTTTCCTCACGATGTTATGTTTTCCTTCACCGTTTTGAGAGCAGTGGTGATGAAATTAAATACTAAGTAACACAAACTAAAATCCCTGACTGGGTTCGAACTCACGACCTACAACTCGTAAGTCGATCCGGTACCACTGGGCCCCGACTTACTCAGCATTATTCCTATGCAAGCAAGAGCGGACTACTAGAGAATGGGCAGCAGCGTTCTCTATGCATTTTTAACACCATACTGCGATCGCCAACCCGCCTGCCAAGCGTGGCGATTATGACAAATTCCCCCCCTTTTGAGGGAGGCCTATGTCCAGCAGTGGACGTCTTTCGGCTGAAATGATGATGATGATGATGATGAATCAAGAGCAATATTTTGGCGCCACTAGAAGCAAGCTGTAAATAATTGCTAAGGTCCTAAATCTACATAAAGCGTAGCACATCCATTACAGACACTATCCGTTAATTTTATTACGCCAAATTTCCACTATGTACCAGGTGAGTAAACACAAATTGAAACTGAACGCACTCCGCTCTTTCAATCAATCCGAAACGTTGCGCTCACTAGACGTGAAAGTGCTTCATTTGTAAACAAACCTGCACGTTACACTGAACTTTATGTTCCACGACAAACTATTATTTTGAATCATAAATCAATGGAGGAAGAATTAAATTGCTTTACTACGTTGAGAGATCTGAAGATATGTTATAATAAACAATTTAATGTTCGTTTATGTGTGTAAACACGATTTTAAAGTATTGAGCGTTGCAATAAGATTTGACTTAAGTTTCACAGCTCGCGTTCTCTTGAAAAACGGGGTCCTACATGTTACACCAAAAACTTAATCGATGATCACGGACTGTTATAAACACTCAAGCAATTTCTCAATTCAATAACTTTAATAAATGTAGGACCTAGACTTCATTTCAGCCGAAAGACTTTCTGCTGGACATAAGCCTCTCCCAATTGGGGGGGGGGGTTGCCATAATCGCCACGCTTGGCAGGCGGGTTGGCGATTGCAGTATGGTGTTAAAAATGGATAGAGAACGCTGCTGCCCATTCTCTAGTATGTTCCTTAGTCGCTTTTTACGACACCCACGGGAGGAAATGGGATGATGCTATTCTTTACGTCCGGCACCAAACAGGACCTAGACTTAAGTTAAATCACAGATCAATACAATCTGGGATAACAAATAATTTAAACTAACAAACAAACTAAAACTGATAAATTGTTTACTCCGTCTGATTCAACGAGAACTGATTGTTAGGGAATCGCGTCTAAATGTTTATTATCATAGGCCCAGAACAATTTCGGGAGTGCTAAGTTGTCCGTAGATAGCAGTTCTGAATGAGAACAATACGAAGTTTGGCGTACCTAGTTTACGACTACTTTATGTTTATAGATTACTAAACAGCAAAATTACTAAGTTTGCAGAAAGTTCGTTGTTTGGGGCCAACGGTAACATAATTTAATCAAGTCGAAATTAAACTATGAATGAATTACTTCAAGTTCGGCGGTATTGGAGCTAATTGTTCTCTTGTGGCCGAACGCCTACTAAGATACACAATGTGAAACTAGGTAAACTGGTTCCCTCATGGCGAGCTGAGCGTTTTAGAACTAATGTCGAGAGTCAGAAAGCCCTATCAAGTCGTTGATTAAAAAATCTACTGTCAAGCATTATGTCATCTGTTAATGATTAGTTGACCAAAACACCAACAACCAATAATAAGTAATACGACGTGAGATTGCTTATCTGACCTCCACAACTCAGTTACTAGGTAACACGATAAGACTGGTTGTCAGACTTCTGGGCTTCTGACCACCCGTGACGACTTTCAAAGATCTATAAATGACAGCCGGGACCCACGGCATGGAGCGGTTCTTGCAACCGATCCGAATTCGACAAATGTCGGTCCGAAGTAGCCATAGTACTATTTGTATGAGGGGTTGCGCACTAGATCCGAACTCTGTCCGTCCAAATTTAGAACATTCCCAATTCGAAATGAACTGGGATCTTGAATTGAGATTCGGATCGGATGCAGTAAAGAATCGCTCTTAACGAGCATTTCGAGGCACGGAGGGTTCTCGATATATAATAACTGGTCACCCATCCACGAACCACCGCGGCAAGCGAAGCTTAACGTGCGATCGAACCGTGTGGCTATTATTATTTAGCCACGGGTCCCTTTGGGAATACGCAGCTATTCCTTCATTATGTATTTTCCCTAGTAAAGCTAAATATATTTTAGCAGGACAAGATCAAAACTTCCCATATCAATATCAACTACGATCGACTTTCTCACAAGTATAAGTAACGCCATATCAAGTAAATAACTTTCCCTCGCGATACAGTAATAAACTTCCAAGAAACATCACATTTATCTCACTGACAATGAATAAAGACTTATGATACATCGAGAACTTTGAAGACATGCTTCTCCCGACTTTTAAAACTAGATTACGTTATCAATTTGGATTCAAAATCAAAATATTTTATTTCACATAAACCTACATGGGCACTTATGAAACCTCAGAAGCTAGGTGCACGGTTCCAATAAGTCGTTTCCTATGGAGAAGAGCCGGCAAAAAATTCCACGGATACTCGTACTCTTTTAAAAATAATTGACTCTACAATATTATCAAATAACAGTGTTAATAGGTATGGGTGAACAGTGTAGGCCTTTCAATAATTACCAGGTACAAAATAGAAAAGTGCCCACATTCACAAAATAGAAAATAATCTATACCTACAAAAGATAAAAAATAAAATGAAAACCTATTTAAACCAAATGACATGATTGAAGTTACAACTACAGTAACAAATCTGAATAAATATCATGTCCACAAAAACCAATAATAAAGAATAATTCGATTTGTAGGTAAATAATGTCAAATAATGAAAAGATTATGTCAAGGAATAATGTAAGTAAACATCTTTATTTGGGAGCAGTTAATAGATAGTTATGTCGTTTATGAGGTACCAGGGAAGCCACACGTGCAGAAGGAATTATTGCCAAACTTCCTTGTCTTCAACGTAGTCTTTTATCTTTTTTTCCCGTTTTTGCAACATTTTTCATTTATGCTCCGCTCCTAATGGTTGTAGCGTGATGTTATATAGCCTATAATATTCCTCAATAAATGTATTGTACTATCCAACACAAAATAATTTTTTTTATTCCAACCAGCAGTTCCTGAGATTAGCGCGTTCAAACAAACAAACAAACAAACAAACAAACAAAAAAACAAACAAACAAACTCTTCAGCTTTATATACTCGTATTAATATATAGATATGTTTTTTTGATAAGGACACGTCTGATGTGAATTTTGAACTATCCATCGCTAAGTTCTGTAACCGACTTTGGCAACTTGATTCGAATATAGCTCAAGTTTAAACAGACATTATCGTATACCATAGCCTAGTATAATCAGCCTCTAATTTTACCACCAGCTGGAGCCCAGGCCTCCTCTTGGTGAGAGGTAATGGGCCGTAATTCACCACGCGGGCCCAGTGCGGGTTGGTAGATGTCACATGTCATCGAATTCTTGGTTCTAGGATATGCCGGTTTCCTCACGATGTTTTCCTTCACCGTTTTGAGAGTAGTGGTGATGAAACAATTTACACAAAGTAAGGCGCCTGTCTGAGAGCCGGAGTTACCGACATAGCTTGCAGAGTAAGCAAGCTAAAGTTTCAGTGGGCTGGCCATATTATGTCGAAGGCCGAATGAAACGGAAAAAGGTTACGTGGGTGAGGTAAATAAGACCCACGTACCTTGTCAACATAAAAATATGTATATTATAAAAAGAATTACAGATGGGGTGGATAAGTTTATGGTCACACAAGATTCCCTCAATTTCCTTGGGAGTAGCGCAGTACTCTCCTGGCTCAGCTGGTGTGACGATGACAGCGGGTGTATCACGCTGCAGACGCCAAGAGTAGTGACGGTCGGCAGATGGTCTTACCTGACCCGTAGGGTGCTCGTCGCGGCCACGCGGGTAAATATGTACCCGGCGCGGAGCCCGATGATGCTCGGCTTAACCTGCAGGAGCACAGCGCTCGGATTCCAACGATATCGTTGGATTACTTTGGAGTGGTAAGCCGGAACTTTGATGGTGACGGTGGAGTAGACGAGTCCTGGAGTGGAGACCGCGTATTGGCAAGCGTAGTGTGGGACGCCCCCCAGCTAGATGAACCGACGACCTCAAAAAGGTGGCTGGGACAGACTGGATGCGGAAGGCGGAGGACAGGGTGTTGTGGCGCAGCATGGGAGAGGCCTATGTTCAGCAGTGGACTGCGATAAGCTGAGTTGACTCATTGGTTGAAAGCGCCTGTCTGGGTTCGAACCTATGACCTACAACTGGTAAACCGCGGCCCTTACCACTGAGCAACCACTGCTCTTAGCTGTAGGTTGATTGTTAAAAATGAGTTAGGCTTTTCATTTAATTCGATCCTATACGATCCCATTATACTTTTCATCCCACACACATTTTCCCTTTCATTGTTCGCCTCTCGGTCAAGACTACGAACTCCACTTATAAACATACACATAATATCAGAGTTCATCTTACCTTTTAGAAGCCGAGATTAAACACATGTTCTGAGATTACTTCAATCAGTGAAATTGAAATATGTATTAGCACTTAATCAAGCGACTCCATTAAAGTTAATAATTATCACTCTAGTGAAACAAACTGAAGTAGGTAAGACTCATATCAATGTCAAATTTCGTGAGACACGACATGTCTGTATTTACACGCAATGTCAGGCAAACGTGATACACACTATATTTCATAGTCTTTGACAGAGTAATACGAAACTTAGTACAACGTCTGTTATTTTCTCCCCCGTAGAGATACGTCGAGTTCTCCACTGTCATTCGTTACAGGAAGAAAAAGTTCACGAAATTCTTTTACGTTACTCAGTTAATAAAGTGGAGAATAACTTTATTGGCAGCACGTGTAATGTGTTACTTTGAGGGAAAGGTAAATAGGTAGGTAGGTGAATATGGCGGGCTTCGGACGGAAATTACTTAATATGATAAAATACGCGTTTAATTTCCTCGCGGTTTATCCGATATTTCTTACTGAAATGTATGCCGCGAAAGTCGTTACTTTTTAGATACGATAAAGGCTCCTACAAACAGGCGCGACACGCGATGTGACACAAAGACACCGCTCGTCGCGTGACTAGCGGTGCCTTTGTGTCGCGTCGCGTGTCGCGCCTGTTTGTAGGAGCCTGAAGTTCTCGCTCCAATCAAGTATTTTAAGTTTTTTAGGGTTCGGTACCTCAAAAGGAAAAACGGAACCCTTATAGGATCACTCGTGTGTCTGTTTGTCTGTCTGTCTATCCGCCCGTCTGTCACAGCCCATTTTTTTCCGAATCTACTGGGCCGATTTAGTTGTTTGATATCTACACATATGAACTTCTGTGACCGAAAACACGGACGTGTAACGTAAATAAATGAATTTAGAATATGGGGTCACTTTCGGGGGGCAAATTAGAAATTTAAAAAGTTTTGTTACCTGTACCTAGTTTTTATAAATAAATAAATATTGACCATCCCCCTTATGTCCTTACAGACCTTATTTTTCAACTACAGTGAAATAAAAAATAAACCGGCCAAGTGCGTGTCGGACCACGCACAATGAAGGGTTCCGTAGTTCTGCAAATTTAAGTTTGTAAACGCAAAAACGATTTTTTTATGTGATAAAACTACAATTTAACAATTTTCGGACTTTTTCCTTTACTTGTGCTGTGAGACCTTGCTTCTTGCTAAATTTCATGATTCTAGGTCAACGGGAAGTACCCTATAGGTTTTGATTTATATGCGAATATCGCATAAATGTCGCATAAATGGCTGTATCTTTTTATTGCGTTGACTTAGAAGCTTGATTTTTTCACAACTCCAAGAGAGCATAAACCTTCGTATTTCATATTAATTTCAACTTGATATCTCCACGCGTTCCTGAGAAAAAGGGTCTTGACAGACTGACAGACAGACGGACAACGAAGTGCTCCTATAAGGGTTCCGTTTTTCCTTTTGAGGTACGGAACCCTAAAAACAAACTACAGTGTTAAGTTTGTTCTTGGGATAAATTCATCCCAACTATGAAACCCTTCATTGTGCTGGGTCGAACACGAACTTGGCCGGTTTTATTTTTCATCAGCGGCAAATCATCCAGTTCAGTCAACAATGTCGGAAATCTAACTATTGAATGGGTAACCACAGACCCAGTCAGTCGTTCAATATTACAGGCCTCGATGGACGTGCTGCATGACAAAGGGTTTCCTGAATAACCGAATCACACGAGCTACAAAGGGCGACATCAGAATTGAGTGCCACACACGTCATCAACATTTGCAAAGTAATTACAATGCACAGTTGTAACTAATAAGAGCACACTGGTACAACTCCAAGAACATACTTTACAAGGGTTTTATCTATATGACATAACCCAATCAATCCAATCTGCAATCTGCTCTTGTTTATGATTAATAATAATAAATAAATAAATTTGAAATTTGAATTATAAATTTATATATAAGGTGTATCTATTCATACACGAAATATTTAAAGATAAACATCTATAGGTGGTAAAAAAGCCATAGCAGCGATTTTTTTTTTATCTAAGTGTTTTATATTTTTACATAATCATTATAATTTTAAAATTGCTTGAGTCATTATGCAAAAAACCTTTACTTACTTACTTTTTTTTATTCTATGAATGACCCGTCCGGACGCGGCAACGGTGGCGGCACGAGTGCGGTGCCTTTTGATAATTAACCATCATATCACGTAATTTTTTTTTTTTTTTAACAATATACTGAGATTTTAAAAAAATCGTTTCCATGGCTTCTTTACCACCTACATGTGTATCTCTTAAAATATTTCATGTTTGAATAGATACACCCTATACACATAATACAAATATTATAAATAAAATTGAAGTAACATACACTTCCATTATGTGGACAAAATTATTGCCTCTTCCAGTACGAAAGAGATATACATCTAATCTAGTAACTTTTCATATGTACAAATTAAAAAAATTGAAGTGTCTGTAATGTCAAAATAACAGCTTCTTGCTAAGTGCATATAAAAGTACATACGGTATTTATAACAATTTAAAAACTTGTCTGTCTGTCTGTTTGTTACGGCTAATCTTAGAAAAGGCTGGACCGACTTTGACGGGACTTTCACTGGTAGATAGCTGATGTTGAATTGTCAAACTTTTATTGCTTGAATACGAGGCTTTTGACTACTTCAATGTATGTATTTTATAATTTCATTTTTTATTAAGTGCGTTTTGTTTGTACAGAATAAACAATTTTTCTTTCTTTTCTTTATTTTATGTTATAAGGAGTAACTTAGACTTTTATTTTAGAAAAAGCGACGCGGGCGAAGCCGCAGGTACCGTAGAACGAACGGGGCTATTTGGATTTTCGGGGGTTATTTGGAATAAAGTAATTGTAAGATTTGAGTTGACATAAATTCTACTATAAAACACCATATACAGCTTTTATTTTATTACTGGTCTTGTTTACTTTTACAATTTTTCGTACGAAGATCACAATTCGAATTTATGTCAACAACATGCTTTCTTCCGTTCTACGGTAGCATCTAATATTTTTATATCAATCCATACTAATATTATAAATGTGAAAGTAACTCTGTCTGTCTGTCTGTTACGTTTTCACGCCTAAACCGCTGAACCGATCGTCATGAAATTTGGCAGAGATATAGCCTGGGATACGGAGAAGGACATAGGCTACTTTTTTACGCGATATAACCGACATCCACGCGGGCGGAGCCGCGGGCAAAAGCTAGTTGTATATCAAAATATCTGTATCTGCGAACAAAAGGCGGAGGCGACTTGAATTTATATTCAAGCCATTAGCATAACATATGAACGTTATTTCCCTAAATTAATTTAGCAAAACCCGATTCAGACAAACAAAAACAAAACCAAGAGACATAAGTAAAAGAAGTGACATTTTATTAAACAGAAATGTCCTGATCCGGGTCGAACCATAAATATTTTGAGAAAAACATGGAATAGGGCTGACACCTTTCTTGTGTCGACAGAAGATTGCCTATATATATCAGGGAACGACATGCAGAGTATCAACGTTCAGATTAAATATTCAGATCGCGTGTATTACATGTAAAAAAGAGGAAATATGAGGGATTTGTTATTTATTTCGGTATTAGACCTCAGGGTTCCGTGAAGTTATTAGTCAGTTTCATTTTACAGGTTAAATGTATTTTTCTTTATTAGGTCATTGAGATCGTCATTATGTGGACAAAATGATTCCCTCCTCCAGTACGAAAGAGATATACACCTAATCAAATGATAATTGAGCTGTCTCTAGTAACTTTCATCTATACAAATAACTAAAATTGAAGTGTCTGTTTGTATTGTCAAAATAACAGCTTTTTACTAAATGCATATGAAAGTATAATTATACGGTATTTATAACCAAAAAAAAATTGGTTGTCTGTAAAGTTGGTTTACGGACGATAGTTTAACGTGACAACGTCATAACAAAAAACATTAATGCGGCGCAAGCGTACAAAGAGCGTAACGGGACAATGAGTGTAACGGGACATTTTTATGCATGCAGTTCATCGATTTATTAGACGTTGTCATGTCAAAAACTATTTTGAAAACTTTTGTCTGTCTGTCTGTTTATTCCGACTAATCTCCGAAACCACTGGACCAATTTTGACGGGACTTTCACTGATACATAAGAGTAACTTATGCTACTTACTAAACTTATTTTAGAAAAAGCCACGCAGCGAAAGCCCCAGGGCAGCAGTTAGTAGTAAAAATTGGTTGTCTGTAAAGTTGGTTTACGGACGATAGTTTTACGTGACAACGTCATAACAAAACATTGATGCGGCGCAAGCGTAAAATGAGCGTAACGGGACAATGAGTCATCCTTTTTCGTGCATGCAGCCGGCGTTCATCGATTTATTAGACGTTGTCACGTCAAAATATCGATAGTCCCTACGTAAACTACCGAAAGTCTAAAATTACTACTTTTGAGGTTTGTTCTGTGCATATTTTCAATACCTAGTATCATAGGATTTTGTTTTTTTTTTTTTTTTTTTATCTAGGGCTTCTCAGAGTGTAACCACTAAGGTTCCGACTCTTTAACCGGACTTTTCTGTGGCTGCCTTAAGCTGCTAACGAAACTTAATGCCTCCAGCCAGGGCGTACAAACTATAAACTAAACGACTGCTGCTCGCTAAGGGCACCCCCTGTGGGGTGCAAACCTCGGCTTAGGGCAGCTGAGTCGGAGGGAGGGTGGCAAGGGACCGACGGTGGCTGGATAAAATCAGTGTTTTGATTATTATCGTGGGGAGTTTGGATTACATGCTGCTCAGCTAAAACGCGTGCTGGCGCTTCACTTACAGTCAAGGGTCGCGGAGGATTTTTGTTGTGATTATTAAATTTTACTTTATTTTTCTTGCGTACCAGCAAAATTGTAAAATAATAAGTATTTACGAAAAATGAGATTAAGTTAGTTTCGATGGTATACGTATAATAGGGACCATCGAAATGAAGACATTATCCAAGAGAAGGTACTATAACAACCCATTTCTCTCAGCTGACGTGATAATTTACCAGAAACCACGAAAAAAAGACATTGTGTGACATTCGGTCCAATTCTCAGCTCCAAAACAAGGGGAGCTCAAAAAATAAATCACAGACCAACAAAAGGACGAAACACCATGGGTTACGGGGTCACATGAAACATTGTGCCGACATAACTCTTTCCGACCGCTCGCTATGGGAATGTCAACTTTTATTTGAGCACATACTTGTACGCTTCGGAAACGATTTTGTTGGAAAAATTTATATTGGTAGCCGGTGGATTTTATTGGTATTGCTTTTATTTTTGTGATCGGTAATATAGGTCAAGAGGTTAGCGTAAGTTAAAAAATTTAATGGTGAAAATATTATAAGGTGGGAATACGAAATCAATTAAACCTTTTCTTTTTAATTAAAAAATAATATTTTCTGTAACGAAATAGGTATTTTCTCAAACATGCATCGAATTTTTTTCATTATTTTTGAAAAAGAACACGCGAAGTATCCAATTTACGGACAAAGAAAATCAAATTCATTGCAGGAGAGTTTTTTTAATTTGGAACATTACAACTCTCCAGCAATGTTACGACGCTCCAGCAATGTTTTATTTCCCTGCATTCTTTTGAGCACTATATATGCCTCGGCGGAAATGGCAATTGCCTGTCTCGTATTAGTGAAGTCCTCGCCTACGGCTCGGCCTGCATACTAATACTCGACCTGTAATTGCCTATTTCCCGGCCTTTGCAATAATGTACTATTAAAGACATTAATTAGTAACATTAACAGATGCCTTGGATTTACTTTTTTAGGGTTGCGTAGTAAACAAGGAACACTTATAGTTTCGGCATGTCCGTCTATCTGTCTATCTGTCCGCGACTTAGCTCAGAGACTCTTAGTGCTAGAAAGCTGTAATTTAGTATGAGTATACACATTAATCACGCCGACAAAGTGGTAAAATACTAAAATCTAGCTATGTAACGATACCGATACCGATATATCGGCATCGCCGATTTAAATACAGCCGATATCACAGTTTGAAAAGCGCGCGAAAAGAACGACGCGCCTCATACAAAATGATTTGCGCAACAGATTATCGGCTAGTCATTTGAACAAACTTTGTTTCCGTAACAAAAATCTTCCTAAAGTGAACTTTGATTATTATTATCGATTTACTTTTGATTTGATTACTTGATAATTACCAAAATAAATGTTTTCTTTGATTATGATTTGCCGTTTTTCATTATTTTTAATTTCAATTTTTGTCACTCTTTACAAAATCGAGTATCTATTTATTCTATTTAACATTAAAGTAAGTTTTATGCATATGAAGTACATCATTCTTTATTTACTGGGTGTATTAACTACTAAGCCATCGATATCGATATCGGTATCGGTATCGCCAATTATTTACTTCGATAATCGGTATCGATATCGTATCGGCAAATTCATGTATCGTTACATCCCTACTAAAAACAAAAATTAGCTCTTTAATGCTTAATATTACGCAAACGGATCCATGAATCGAAAAATGGTTTTCACAAACCCGCAAGGTTTTTGAACAGCCTATCCAAAGACACCCCATACCATGGGATAGACGAGAAAAGAAACTCATCCCTACTTTACGGGTAGGGGAGGTACCCCTATATGTCTCTGAGCTAAGCTGCGAGTAGACTCAGACAAATAGACGAACATGGCGAACTAGAAGGGTTCCTTATTGACTACAGAACCCTAAAAAGAAAAGATAAATTACGAAAAGCCATAGATATTAACCGCAGTGGCTGCAAGGAGTGCCAAGGGGGAGGAGTATCTCATTACCTTATTGATAGCTGTTGAATAATCGACTATTCATAAGGTATAGCTTCTTCACACACCACACCACACACGTATAAATTAAATAATTCATGGATGCAAATGATAGTTCCTGTGATAAGCCTAAACAATTACGGAGACATTATGTTATACCAAATACGAACACTATTATTTAGAGGAAACTATGAAAATAGAAATTAATGTACCACATCACGATCTGAAGCACATTAATAAAGTAATATTTTCCTTCACCTTATGTTCTTCCATTTTTCTCCATACTCATTCATATTAATATACATTCGTTTTTTTTTTTTTTTTTTGAGGTCTTCGTATGATTTTTTGCCAGTCGCATTTAAGGCAAAATAATCATTGCTGATTCATCCATACTAATATTATAAATGTGAAAGTTACTCTGTCTGTCTGTCTAGTCTGTTACGTTTTCATGCCTAAACCGCTGAACCGATCGTCATGAAATTTGGCAGAGATATAGCCTGGGATATGAAGAAGGACATTTGCTACTTTTTAACGCGATATATCGAAATCTAGTATGGTTTCTGTGGGTGCGCCCAAAGTTCTCCTAAATTTTCAACTCCGATAATTGGAAATCCGAAAATGTTCTTCCTAACATTTTTCATCCTAACAATCAGAATTCCTAACTACTCTGTCTCTAATGTTCATAATTCTGAAGCATTCAACTTCATAACGTCAGTAGCAATAAACATCTATTATACTTTTATTTGTTTTCCTATATTTTCTCAACATAACCATCTTTTACACTATTATTCAAAGTCATATCTTTTTTGTTTAGATTTCTTTTTATTCATAATAATCAAGTGCTTGCTTCGCACTCACTAATTATATGAATTGGTTTTTTAATTTTATTAATTAAAGCGTCTTCTTTAATTTTATTTATAGCGGTGTGTACCTGCAAAGATATCCATAGGTTAGGTTAGAACTGTGACCAACTACGCGCGAGCCGAGCGAGCGCTACCTCGAAATTGGTCGCGAAATTTTTCTAAGTATTTTATTCATAGTGCCCCCAAGACGACACTCTGACTGACCTGAATGAATATTATGGTAATTATGTTTAGGGATAAAAGCGTTATGATAAAAAACAGTAGGAGTTTAAATATATTTACATTAATGATATTATTAATTACAATTTTCGGAAACATGAGTGTTATGAACATCGCCGATAGCACTACAAATACATAGTATGAACGAAAACTTTAGGATGAAAAATTGTAGGAAGAGTGATCATTCGGATTATAAATCATTAGGAAGAACAATTTCAGGTAAAGAACTTTAGGTGAACCAATATAGACCCGGTTTCTGTAAACCATTTGATTGAACCAAAAACTCGAAAACATGTGACATTTACCAACTGTGAAACTGGGCTGGCGTGGCAGATTAGAGCCCACTCCCTCTCGAATTGAGAAGGCCTTTGTCCTAGTATTGGGAACATCATAGCGTCGCTTTAGAGTGAAAACCTCGTACAAGCGAAAAAGTGAACTTTACAGGAGGAAGAAAAAACCGCGCCTGGTAAAATTTTATTACCACAGCTTCTTAATGTGTGTCTTTTAGTGTGCAATATTCAAACTCGTCATAGATGGCGTTACAGGTTTCATAACTTTTTTTGTGTGGAATTAGGACGTGCGTTGCGGGGTTTTCTTTCCAAAAAATGTAATAAAATAAAAATGACCAAAATTGCATTACCGAGGTTTTCACTCTAAGGCGATGATAGGCTGATGATACAAATGCTGTAAAGTCATATTTTTACGGTCGCGAATCATATTTTAATCAAAATACATCCAGAAAATGAGCTGCAAATTGCAAAAATACTAAGAAAATTTGAATTTCGTGGGCTACCTTAGCGCTTCTCCCACGAGAATGAGACACGAAGCAATAAAATTCGATCTAAAGAAAAACGGTCACATTCCTCTAGAATTCTAGATCGTATTTTGTTGCTTCGTGTCTCAATATGATTTTTTTTATTAGGTTCTAGGTTTTGCCCGCGGCTCCGCCCGCGTGGATGTCGGTTATCGCGTAAAAAGTAGCCTATGTCCTTCTCCATATCCCAGGCTATATCTCTGCCAAATTTCATGACGATCGGTTTAGCGGTTTAGGCGTCAAAACGTAACATACATACAGACAGACAGACAGACAGACAGACAGACAGACAGACAGACCGACAGACAGACAGACAGAGTTACTTTCACATTTATAATATTAGTATGGAGTATGGATTAGAAAATTCTAGACACACCGAGACAGCTGATAGAGCCGTTTTTGATAATTCCTTCTCAGTCACGAGATAGGTAATTTTTTTTTTAAAGGAGTGGCGCTAGTGGTCCCGCGATAGCGCTCTTAACAACTTCTCATAGCAAGGTTTAGAGAACAGGTTTCATAATTCTATGATGAAATCAATTGAAATTAATAGCGCTTTCAAATGACACCGGCGGCAGCGCTGTTCAAATCAGTTCAGTTCAAATCAATATTTGGTATTATTCGTCGGGAGCCAATTTGGTAGGCGCTCGAAATTGAATTATAACTTGGATAGTGACTGACTATACATAGATATATTAAGTAAATTGGCACGTGTTCTATTTGACCTAGAACCCAAAACATGTGTATATTGTTTTGCGATTCAATATAGCAGTTTCTCGGAAATTATATCAATCCAATTAATTTATGATTTCCGTATTTTCAGGTTCAAAACTGTACGAATCCTAATTAAGTTGGCAGTCAAAGCTTGAACAATTTGGATTAAAATTTGATTGAAGCAGTAATTAAACGTTTATAGAACCTGTCACCACCATAACTTCGATATTTTTATTTGAAGTCAAATATCAAAGTCTTGTTTAAAATTATATTATTAAATAGCTCCTGCCTGTGACTTCATTCGCATGGAAGTCGTAAGACAACACAATATACTAAAATAATAGCCACATTTTTTTGGTGATGTTCTTCAAGGTCGGGTGCGTAGCACTCGCAACCGACGTGCGTGTCTGACCTGAGGCCCTAGTGTGAGTTTCTTTTAACCATCTCGATTTTACGCATCGAGCGCGTTCGGCGTTCCGATTGGCCTCCGATTGGCCCTTCACCAATCGGAGTTCTGAACGCGCTCGATGCGTAAATTCGAGATAGTTAAAGTAAACTCACACTAGGGCCTCAGAGGTATGAATGTAAACGAAGCAAAATGAGTATGTAAGGAGCGTAGCAGGTGGCGTTCTATAGTTTCTGCCTACCCCCATGAGAAGAAAGCGTGAGTTTTAGTACGTATTTTTATAAAACTTCCCTGTATACTACGTCTGTAGTTATAGCCTCAGTAGCCAAAATATGATGGGAGTTAGGACTGGTGTCGCGGGAGCAAGTATACACAATTAGCTGACCCCCTCTTGCATAAATGGTTGAGATTTTTTTATTAACAAATCGTACGATATTTTTTTTTTTTCTAGTTTTGTGTAGATTTCGTATAGGTATTTAAATTAAATTAAGAATTATAAAATTCTATCCATCCGTATTAAAAAAAATCTCAACCATTTATGCAAGGGGGGGTCAGCTAATTGTGTATACTGACTGTACAATGTTCGTGTGAGAAGCAGCTCCGCCTGAGGTCGACATCCGCAGCCTTCAGTAGCAATTTCCCATTGCTTGCGAAGTTTTTGGTTTTAAGTGACTTGATAAACGCCTGCGTTCCTGCATATAATTATTGATAATTTATTGCGATTGCTGACTATTGTGAAAATTGCTCATTTTCTTGCTGACTGTATATTTTTTTCAAAATCTCTGTATGCAGATCAAAATATTTCAAAAAGTTAAAGGCGTGTTAGTTGGCGCGTCCTAAGACCGTTTCCTTGTAGCGAAAACGGTTAAGGTATTCAAAATTTTCAATGTACAATTTTGACTTCGTTACGATTTTATTGTATGTAAAGATGATTTCCAAGAAGGACTTACCATTTTTGGAACATAATTGAAAAGCAATCTGTAATTTTCCTATACGAAACTGTAGTCGTGACTATAATACAGGGAAAGGGATGACCAACCCGCTGGCGCTCGTCCGACACCAGAATATGACGCGTCAGCATCATTCCCGACATTGTCATTTATCACAACCACTCCCAAAATTAAAAGTTGTAGGTGGAAACTGTCTTTACGTACACGTAATATCTGTTTTGATAGAAGAAAAAAAAACTAAAACATTTTCTCCCAGAATTTCTCCATGAATTACTGGATTCCAGTTTTAGAACTCCTAGACCAGGAGTGCCAATATTATTATTATTATTTTTATTTATTTTTCTTAAGGTAACTTGCAGCTTGGATACAGATAGTTGACATTTAATGAAAGAAGGTCAATTACAAGTTTTCACTGACAATATTAGGGTAGCACAAGAAACAGTAGACAGGCAAGAGAAAGTTAGAATAAGTAAGAAGGAACAGGTTTTAGTGATCTTCAAAGAAGTTTTTACAAAGTATTTTTTTTTTATTGTTTATGAAAACTGGTGGAGAATAAATCAAGATCATCAACACTCTAACACATCGAGTTGTATGCCCTGCTAGCTCTTATCATATAAGTTTTGTCAATATATGCGCCGCACAGAGGGAACATACAGACGTTGATGATTCCTTAAGGTGATGATGGAACACGCAGCCCAATTCTGCTCATCAATTAAGAACAGTCGGTTGAACCATTTGCCATATTGAACAAGAATACCATGTCGGCAATTTTTCTCCGCTCAATTAGTGAAAGAATGTGAAACTTCCTGCAGCGGCTGTAATAGTTAGGCAAATAGGTTTTGGAAATAAACTGAATGTACCTTAAAAATTTCTTTTGAATACTTTTGATGTATCAAATGTCTAGTGTCCAGCGCCAATAGGCTCATATTTTTATCAGTAATGTTCGTGGACGAGAGAGAAGAGAAAAATAAGAACAGTAGTTTTCTAAAATCCCATTTACCCCAATTTGTTTAAACAAAGTCCCAATCACATGATGCGGCACGAAAATTCGGAAGTCCAGTTAAATGGACGTAACAAACTTTCAATCGTTAGTGTAGGCACACAGGGGATGATCAGCACTCTGGCGATCGTCCAAATCTTCAGAGCAATGCGTCAGCGTCATCGGGGAGCTATTCATCAAGCAGCTTGGCCGTATATCTCTTAAAAGATACATTATTTTTGTATTAAAAAACATTTTAGCCATCAAAAGTTTAACAATCGTAAAATGTTTGGTATAATGGACAAACTTCAGAAGTACAGTAAAGTAAATTCGCCTCGAGTGTAGCGACTATAAAATCAAAATATAAAAACTGTCGTTGTGCATTTTTGTCCAAGAGATAAATTTGTGGTCGTATTGGAAATGTCGTAACCGAATTTTGTTCCAAATTACTTCCGATCTTACTGGTCTTTTTTCTTTTATTATACACGTGCAACAAATATTTTTCATCGTATATCAGACAGACAGTTTCAACATACAACCGCATTGTTTTTTTTTCCATATGCGTGCCAGATGCCGTTCTATTTAATTCTATCCTTATTCCCACATCAATCGCGGTCTCTGATGCATACACAATTGACGGACAACGCGCGCTGTTATCAAAGCAATCAGCTAACATCTGCTACTTGAAGATCGTTCTTGACTAACTGTGAAATATAAATGACGGCACCGTTGGCGCAGTGGTTAAGCGATAGACTGCTGCACTGCGTGTCACGGGTTCGATTCCCGCACGGAACAAATATTTGTATGACCTAAAATTAGTTGTTCCGGGTCTGGCTGTTAGTGTATGTGAGTTTAAATGTTTGTAAACGCACCCACAATACAGGAGAAATTCCTAATGTGGGGCAACGTTCAAAAAAAAAAACATCCAAAATTCCCACAGCACGATACCTGAACAAATAAATTACCAAGTTACCTAGGTTCTTGTAAATTTAGATAGCTTCTTCAACTACAGCGAAATTAAATTAGAGCTTAAAGTGCTTGAGACGTCTCCCTCGATGTTCCTGCACTTAACGGAGCTCGAGAATGTAGAATAATCTTACGTGGGTGTGTATGTGTACTTATCTGCTATCGATCGACAGTTAAGCCGACCTCAACAATTAACGAGCGCAAACATCGAATAGTTAAAACTTGGCCCCTATGAGACGGCCAAGATGGAAACGTTTGGCGTGTCCCTACACGTTAATTTGAGAATGTTTTTTTCTTTATACATCGTAATTTGCGTTAAAGTTTTAAGAAAGGGAGAACTGAGTTATTATGCTTTTATAATCTTCCAACATAAGATAAGATGACGTTTACCAATCCACGAAATTCACAATATGAAGATCAATGAACGAAAAACAATGTAATATCGATAACCATCACCTGGAACGTTACCGAGGACAATTTTGCAAATGCCTAAAATACGTCTTTAAGGAATGCTCCTTCATCTGTGAAGTAGAATCTTTCCGACTGGTCGAACGCCAAAGCGAGGTAAATGGGCAAGACCGATGGAACCAATCTTGAACCACATAAATAAGGACGCATGGAATTTCTTCAATTACCTAGCTATAACGCATAACATGTTTCATACAATAGCTTTCGTGAGAGGCATTTATGCTTATGGAATCTATGAGCATGAATATCAATCACTACATAAAATGGATTAATACGGTTTTATTGATGTGTATATTGGTTCTTATGGAACTCTTGAATAAGGACTTTTATAGAGTCCAGAAGAGACATATAAACAAAATGTACACTAATCCATAACATATGTTAAATCCATTTGTTTTACAAAACCACCAGTAATAAGTCAGTAATATAACGAATGTAGAATACGTTAAAGTTTAATATCGAAGGTACAAAGTGATCTTTGGATTAACCCAAGACCCAAACTACGAGTCATATGAACTTTCATAAAATACGTAAATTCTACCCAAAACGGATTAAAACAATACCTAACCCGAAATAACCCAAATGACTATACCTTCTTCATTTTTCAACCAGTCCTGTAGTCGTTTTTCTCCAACCACATCACAGGACACTCGAACTAAAAGTACTACACGACATTAATAATAATAAATACTTTATTTCAGATAACCAAGATCCATTGTGTTAGTAACAATATTCTTAACCTATATTAGTACTGAACTAAAAACACAGTGTACAGGTGACTAGTGACCTCACCAACGGGCTGTCATGCCTCCCGACTATGGCGCTCAGAATGCTGTTAGGGCTGCCACGAAGTCTGTTTAGCAGCGAGGCCCACTTTCTTACGCCGTACAGCATTAAAGCAGACGGTACGTGCCTTAGCGAACATAGATAATGCGCTACTGAACCGAGGCAGACGCAACAGCACCCTAAATGCGTACAATATTTTTTTTTGTTTTCTTTTGTGGTGAGCGCTGTGTATACCTATAACAGTCCTGTTTTAATTTTGTGTATGTACTGTTGTTGGTGTACCAAATAAATAAATAAATAGACATTCACATTTCTGAAATTCTTTTATACTTTTTCTGAACCACCGCTGTCAGTTTACCGTTTGGACCCGACAGCGCGACACAGCTCTGGCACCTTGCAGCTGGCACCTGCAGTTTTAGGTCACCCGGACGCGGCACCTGTCCTAGCCTCTTTGTTCTTATTCCTGTCCTATTTGTTACGTAGGTGCAGCCAGATAAGTGCTCCGTCCCACGTACAGTAATTACTAAGTGCTCTGGTTTAAGGCTTAGAAAAATAAATGGAAGCTTGAGTGTTTTTGTTGCGACATTGTCTTGTTGGTTAGATAAAAGTATCGTCTGATATTTTAAAGCCAGGTAGATTAAATTCCATGAAGAACACGGTCTAGCCTTCCCACATTTATAACAATACTCATAAATAAGATTCGATTTAAAATTCAGAACATAAAATAAATCAGCGTTTTAGATTGGTGAACGAAATAAAACAAGATCAAAGGAGTATGATGCTGCTGGACATCTAAGGCTAAGTTTTACAACCTCATAACTAACCCTTGGTCAAGCAAGATTTAGCTCATGTTTTAATGCTAAAAGTCATCAAAACAGTACACTTGTTTGTTGTTTACCAAGCGACGGGCAATGACATTGTATGGAACAATTTTTTTTCTGTGTTTAATTTGTTATTATTTTAATTATTCGTGTATATTTGTAAAATATTCAGACACAATGTAAATTTTTAAACTGTCATGGTCACTAACATTATTATTAACATAACCGGGATATTTACACCCACCCACCCGCAGTGACTTCAGTTTATCCGTGATCATGGTGCTTGCAACAGCGCCGAAATATCGGGAACTCAGAAAAATGAATAAACATGGTAAATATCCCGGTTATGTTAATAACAATGTAAATTGTTATTGAATAAATAAAATGAAAATCACCGCAAACCTAATTTTTCAGTCTCCGTATCGATGTTAGCACCGCTACGTTCGCTACGACGTAGCAACTGCGTAGCAGGTCGGCTACGAAACAAAATTTGCCGTACTACGCTCGTATAGTAAAATCCTATAGTTCAAATTAAGGTAATATTTCAAGGAACAAAATAAATTCCAGATGAAATTTTATGAGAAGAGTTGAGCAATAAGCCCCGCTTGAAAGGAGCTCGCCCGACCAAGTTTCAGTGCCACGCCAACACTGAAAACCCTTGCAAATTCACGGTGCTAACTTCTCGCCAGTATTTGCATTGCAAAACACTTCTAGGGATGTAAATACGTGTATTGAGCGGAGAAACATTAAAATGAGCATTATTACTTGTTGCAATTTTTGGTGGTACCTATTTACGCATTTGTAGTTTGTTTTTATGTAGGTCTCTGTTTAACCCTTCGGGGATGACAGGCGTGACGATTTTTCGTGTGTTACGCATTTGTTTGAAATGTTTTAAGAAAGTGGTGAACTTTTGAGAGTCAAGTCTGTTTTACTGATTGCTTCATTTACAGTTATGCTTCAACTTTACAACTTAAACGGGAATTTATGACTCACAATCGTGAACTGTTAGCAATTTTCTTTCCAGCATGTGTTCGCACTAATTCAGGCTATATTGAAAATTCTGCCGATAATTAAATTCAGTCCAAACTCTGCGCCTAAGCTAGGGCCCAGATGCTCTTGACGTCGTCGGGGTTTTATTTAAACACAACGCTTTTAATGTAAAGCCCACAAATTAACATCAGGTTTATGAAAGGTAATTAAACACCAAACGGAGGATAGTTATTAAAATTAGGTGCGATTTTTATTCTCTCTCTTTCTTTTCCTTTTGGGAAGACAGTAACAATCGCATTTTTTTTTCAGTCATTCCTTTTTTGCCTTCGTTCATTAAAAATCCTGTGCAGCTGCAGGTATGGTGCACAGTTTCTTCCACATATTTTTTTGTACTAAACGGCCGCATATTTGTTTATACGTTTATATAAAATACGCTAAAGAAAATTGCTCCCTACAGTTCCTCATTAAAAGGAACACGCAAAGGAGCACGTAACTTCACACGTCAAACGGAAACGCAACACAAGATGGAATCTTATGTTGACAAAAGACAAGCCTGACGAGGGTGCCGTAAACACCCAAGTTATCGTAAAATGCCGTTTATGACTACCCACGTGACTGGCTTAAACGAATGAGAATAAAAATGGGCAATAAGAAAATATAAGCAGGCACGTCTGAGACATCTGTCTTTCGAGACAGACTACTAAGAAGTTTTTAATGTCTGTAGCGATTAAAGCGAAATATAATTATGGACATAATATTATATTGAGGAATACAAATACTTGATGCTCTCAGTGTGTGAGCATAACTTGTGGCAGATAATACTGCGTTCTTTAGCGATAACCAATAAAAATATTGGCACGAAAGGATCACCACCATCACATCTAGACGCACTGCGAGTTACCACCCCTACCTAGTTGATATTCCACCAACTCGCACTAAGCGTTTTCAAACGTCTTTTATAATGCGCACAGCAAAGGAGTGGAACTCTCTGCCTGCGTCTGTTTCCGAACGCATACAACCCTAATCTATTCAAAGTGAGAGTGAACAGGCTTCTTCTGGGTAAGCTCACTCCATCGTAGACTTTGTCTCTGTCACCCAGACCTAGACTAAAGTCAAGAGCAAACCCATAGTAAAATAAAAATTAATAAAAAAAAAACACAATGATAATAAACGATACACGTTCGAGAAAATCTAGTCCTGAAAATGCACATAAATCTCCTCTCCGCGACTCCTTTAGGTGGAGAAAATAAACCAACGTTCCTGTTCTAAAATCCAAATAAGAGGCATTTGTACGAAGACCGAATAATCGGAATACAGTCCTGAAATAGTTCGTAGAAGAAGTTTATTCGTCTAAAGAAGTTGCTTGTAGCAAGCACACATTTACAGTGTATGAAGGTCGATGCAAACAACATATTTTAATTTATTAAATAATATTGAACCTACTAATAACACTCTCAATATTATTATTAACAAATGAATAATAATATTGACAGAGTGCTAAGCTTATTTATCAAAATGAAAGCTGTGAAAACACGGGATCCTCATTAATTTAGGCCGCTAATTAAACTGTCAACTGCGTGACCAATAATATGATTTATTACTTAAATACACATTTACCGTTAATGGATGAACTCGTGCAACCAAATATTAATGATCACGAATGGGCTTCCGACATACCTACTCCGAAAATATGGCGTTTACACACGAATGCCTCAAGAGCGTTCCATATGTGATGGAGGGTAGGAACCTAATCCTTGGCATCAAACACAGCATACGGAGGCAGCATTTTTGCATGTATAGGCGAACGACCAGAAAACGCGTTCCTAAAATACTCTTTTCATAAAAGACGGGTATCCACACAACAAAGGCCACAGTTAACACAAAATATAGTACAAAAAGCACATATCAGCATTGTTAAGCGTGGGTACGTGTCAAGGGAGCCGTAAGTTACGTATACCTCAATATCATGTAAGTACCGAGCCGTAAGTCACCCCTCGACGCTCGTTCAGACACCGCAACTCAACATCCGAGGAGATAGCACGAGTCACGACCTATGACCCAGATTTCTCCTTTTTTTTTACTTCAAAATGCAATCAGCCGTTGCATCAGAGGCGGAGATTATATGGTGCGCACCGTGCTTGATTTTGCAGCAAGGATAAATGGAGCTTTTGGTTTTGTTTCGGCTGAAGGTGCTGTATATTTTAATGGGAATCGAATTGGATGTGCTTGATAATTTGTTGATCATAGCTACAGAGAGGGAAAGTAACAATTTGGAAATGTGTTATGAATTGATCAATTATGTCATAACTAACTGGTGTGGCATAAATCATTCGGCATTTTAGCAGGGAAACACGTAACATTTATTGTCAAATCAAATAAAATGGTATGTACAAGATCAGCAGTTAGTAGCATCTCAGTAAGTATACTTGTAACATCAAATAGTATAACCGAATTAACACAAAACAACACAACACTTTAACATAACACTTTTCAATATGTAATCAAGTCAAATAAAATTACATCAATACATGTATTGTACGAACATGAATGGTTGACGGACCGTTAAATCCATAATTCCATTCGAGAACCGCTCTTGCATGCACGTGGTTGTAAAACTTGGAGAATATCCAATGTGAGTCAATTTGAAGCGTCTTACGTGTCCAATATTTTTTTCGTGAATCGTATAACTGAGGTTTAAGGAAGTAATATTCGGGAGTTGCGACCATTATGGGTGGCGTCATGCCAACTTGTGTGCGTAGGCATTAACTTACGAACGTAACAACATTTGTAATACTAGTTCGTGCAAATAGTATTTTGTTTGCTCGTAGACGTTATATTTTATACTGCAGCGCCTATAATGAAGAAAGTTCTGGACTGCTCATATTTCGCTGAACCGCAGTAGGAGGTATTATTGTAAAATGTAAATTGTATTTTCTCAACTTTTTTATGCATGATCATAAGCTGTAAAGCTCTGCTCAATAATAATGAAAATAAACACGGGCGTCATCCTCTACAATTTGGTAAAATCCAGGTCTATCGAAATCCATTCAGACAATAAAGAACAATACGCTCCAAATTGAATGCACAGCAAATTATCGAATCGAACATCGACATCGTCCGCATGGATACTCCAAATTGTTCAGTTTCAATAGAATCATTGCAGACATATCGCAAACAATAAGAGATACAGAATGGCTCAATAAATAGTACAGATGCAGCGGAACCACTCAAAAGCGGAGTGTACACGGATCGTTATTGGAAAATATCGGAAAACCACGTCACAGTGGGGAACATATTATTGTGCATATAGTAACAATATGAGGTTTCCAATACGTTTCACACACAGTTTATGATTGCGGTACTGTTTTTGAAGTATGCTAATAACTTCATTATATGTGCTATGACGACAATAATGTTTCTGGCTTTGTTATGGTAATGTTTACTTTAATACGTTTGTTGTGAATGTCTGTGTTGTTAAAGATATTTGATGTGGTAAACTTCCGTGATATTTTCAATTTTGCTTTACAAAATGAGGGCATTCTACAGATATTAAACTATCTTTGTGCATTTTAGAAATCATGCAAAAGAAGTGCTTGTCCTTGGAGCCGGATAGTATCGAAAGTCATAATTTTGTGGACTCTGAAAGCTGAAAATCCTCTGAATTTATACGTACCCTTCCTTCATCATCATTCATGATGAAGGAAGTGTACGTATAAATTCAGAGGATGTTCAGCACTCCCTTCACACTTCCTTTATCCACCTGCCATGAAGCACACACTCAGTTTAACCGTTGAAAAAGCATGCAAAAGCGGGACAACCTCGACTGGCATTGATTGCAGCGCGTGAATTGATGACGCGGAACACAAAGGGCTAGTGACGTATCTAGGTGAGCGGCCTGCGGCATCGGCTTTTGTTCGTACCTCATGCCGCCGGGAACGCAAAGCGTTAGAGGGTAAACGAAGTATGTGGGTGCTGGCGTGGTAGGTGAGTGTGTATAGGGAAATTGGGAACGGTGCTATTTTTTTTTTTCTATTTTCCTGCCGCAAACTTTCATATTTCTGCAAGAGACTTAAAGGTATTTAAGTTTTGCTGGTGTTCACTAACAGTAGAAAATTGTTATTAGTAAGAATCATACAATAGTGACACAGTTCATAATCTTTTGCATTAAGTACGTTATTCATATCAGAATCACGATATATCTCTACTCTAGTTATATTTATTATGATTCACTCTTTAATGATGATACGGGAAAACTTTTAAGTAACTTGTAAGTCAAAGGACCGAATCATTCAAAAAATGCCAGTTGCCTAGTTTTCCGCTATTTCGGTAAGGCGGACGTTCCGCTGAACGGCTAGGGACAGTTAGAACGTTAATTGGCGCTTTATAGCCGGAACGAAAGGTTATGGCTCCCGAGAGAATAAAATCTAAGTTAGGGTAGGTTACTTAACACTGCTATTTCATTATGTTCGACAAGACAAAGGGGGCTTGAGTAAAACGGTAGGTATTAAGTTCTTGATTAAGTAACCTTCTGTACAAAAAGGCAGAAAATAACAATTGAGTTCAGTGAATTGTAAAAATAAAATGTAAGCAAAAACATAGTCATCTGCAGATCGAGTAAAATTAACACTAAAAACTAAAATTAATTAAACGATAGAAAAAAACATAAAATCGACAACTTTTGCAGGATTTCGAACCATTAATACCGCAGTCGAATAAGATTTCATCAACACCAAATATCCAATTCATAGAGGCGACCAACAGTTTGCGGGCAAAAACCGCTGTACAAATACCGTTTTTACATGAATACTCGAATATTCTAGCAACGTAAATAGGGTTGTCACTTTTTATGTCGTACCTTTGCTAATAATACCCTTCAATAAAACTTCCAACAGCAATACGGTATTAAATCAAGAGAGCAAGTTTTCCCTTGGGCTGTACCGACTACTCAGAATTGGGCGGACCGTGGTCTTAACTTAAAATGCTGCGGTCTTGTCCGGTAAATTACGACTTAACTCTGTGAAAGGCGTTCGGGCCGTCGAGACCGGAGCTTCGACCGACCCAGCCAGACCCTAGTCAAATGGAAGTGACAGCCCTAGTAGCTGGGCTCAGTTATTGGGTATGAATATTCAAAGTTATTCGGCAAACGTTCGTGCTCCCATAGGAGTATCCCAACGCATGGCATTCTGGGTAATGAAATTTTGAGATGGCATAAATATTTGGCGTTGGCCGAATGGTATTGGGAAAACATTTTGGGACCAAAATTCTGGCAAGGGCAGTTTTAAAATTCCACATTAATGAGTTTATTTACGATTTCCACTTACCAAATTATACCAGCAATTTTTTTTGTCACAGCAGAGCAAATGCCTCTGTTCATAGAGAGAAGGAACTCGCAGTGATCACCACGAAAACACTGCGCGTCTGTTATGTGTTGTTCAGTCGCCTAACGAAGTTTTATGCATTAAACCCCGAGTCAAAAGTTATCAACATAATCCATAGTATTTTCATTATTCCAATGCCCGATACATGGGTTCGCTCTATAAACTCGACGTAACACGCTTAGAAATATTTGTTTCTAATCCGTGACGTCACAAAGGCGAACATGGTTATACACTTGCGCAACTCGCAGTATCGCATTGTATACGTCACTCAGATGTATGTGATAACCGCAAATAAAGTTGATTTAAGTACTACTTGAACATTATGTAAATGAAAACTGTTGATCAGTATTGATTTAGTAGTTTGCTGTTGTTGACAGTCAGTTAAATTAATTAAACCGGTAAAATTGGAAACTACGTAACTACCTCCGTAAATAAGCAATGTTTACGTAATTATTAATGAGGAAAATTTTATACGGTATATATTAATAATTGAAAGGGCTTGGCTAACCGATGAAATCTGGCGTAAACATCGTTAAAACGCCGGACGTAAAGTTTCCTATAAAATATAACTTACAACAATATTAATTAGACATTCCACAGCCCGTCAAAAATGACGGAGCAACACGTTAACAAAAAAGGGATATTAATTAATAACAGCGTCAAACGACGTTGTTTAGCAAGGCGCCCCGCAGTATTTAACATGTACGACGTACGTACCTAATTGGCCCACCCGCATCCCCCGAAAATGTTCAATGGAGGCATAACAACAGAATAATTATACTAGATGCCTTTGAGCAACAAAATATCCCCCATAAACAGGGATATATTTTGCTTGATATAAATAACGGTCCTTTACGGCGATATTTTAAATTCTATTAAGACTTTGAACTCTTTGGAAAGTTAGTGTTTCATGCCATCCGCTGAAAATCATTACTTTGCGATGAAAAGCACAGCTGGGTTACAAAGTTAAAGCATGTTAAGCCTAGAACAGACGGAGCCCGCAGGGGCGGGCCGGCCAGTCGGGGGCTGCGTTGAAGAGTGCTTAAGTCATTAGAAGTCTGACAGACCCCTCCGTCCACCCCAGGGCGAAGGACATCAATGAGAATTTTCCACCCCCTTCCTTACCTGTAAAAAAAATGTTAAGCCTAGAAATACCTATTTAAAGGTTTAGTTTATATGGCTAAGTTAATTAGTTTTACACTGTGAAATATGGAGACTAAGATATCGAGATCGTGGGAAACAGGCACAGATCCATAAATAAGGGTTTATAAGGCACTAAGCAAACAACGCAGCCGCCTCAAGTCAGAAATAAATAGTCAATTTAAACCGAAGCACTGAAAGAACCATTCAGTGAGCTTATTAGCTCCATTTTAGAAATACGTCCATAAAAAGCTAAGATCCAAGCAAAACTGAATCAAAATTTATTACTTAGGAGGCGCAAACAAAATTAGATATATTTAATAAGGAAATACATTCAGACGGAGCTTTACGTAACGCCTGGTTCGGTAACGAAATGCAATTTAAAGGAAAACGATGTCATTAAATCTGAAACACCCGAAACGGGGAAGGCTCAATTTATAAACTTGGAGGAACTAATAAGTGAACATCAGGACTGTTATATAAATAGACAAATCACTGAAAAATAACTGAAATGATTAAAGGTTCAAATCTGTTTGGGGAATCCTATTGAAACGCTCAGCATGCTTTCATGCATCTTATGGAGACCTTCAAACGCCAATTGAAAAGCACCCATGTTCGTATACTGTTACTGTTAGCCTGTATCATCCCTCTGCTAGGCAAAGGCCTCTTCCCATGAATTCCAGTGTTTGCGATCCAGAGCTAAGGTGGACCACTGGTCGTTAGTTTTGTTCAGCTCGTCCCGCCATCTTCTACGGGGTCTGCCGCGACGCCTTCTTGCTGTCTCAAGGTTCCACATAGAGACTATTTTGGCCCACAGCTCATTGGGCATGCGGCAGACGTGGCCAGCCCAGTCTCTTCAACTTTGCGGCTTTTTGAGAAACGTCAGCAACCTGTTTTGGAGCGCAGTGTGGTGTTGCGAATAATGTTAATTTGACGCCTAGAATACTGCGCTCCATCGCACGTTCGAATGAACAGTTCATCAAACACGAAGGTCAGTTGCATTAATCCAGAGACGGCCTCCAAAATGATGAGTTAATTAGAAAATTTGCTGTTCGTCGCGTCCGCTCATCGCTTGCACTTTCTGCCGATTGAGAAAGAAAGAAAGAAAGAAAGAATAACGTTTATTTGGTCACAGTTCGTGAAGCACAAAATACAAAAAAAATAAAAAGTGAAATAAAAAATGTTATAAAAAAAATTGCTGTGTGCCTCACGGCTGGGCCAAAAAGGTTCATTTCAGCATTAATGCCAGACAGATGCTGTCTGACGCTGGTTTTCTAATGAACCTGTAGGGACAAGTGACGGGGAGTACAAACAGTTTCAACATACCTAATACATAATTTTATACTTATAAATAAATAAATAGGTACATAACTAAACAAGTAATCAAATCTAATAACAAAATAAATAAAATAAATAAATAGTGAAAGCAATAAAGTCTGTGTCTGTGTAGTCTGTGTTGTTTACTAACATGTAGTTGTAAGAACATTGTTACTAACCCTTTATGAGTCTTGGCTCGAAATAAAGTTATTATTATTATTATTATTAAATATGGCAAAGATATAGTCTGGGATATGGAGAAAGACATAGGTTACTTTATTACGCAATAGGCGACATTTACGCGGGTGGAGCCACGGGCAAGAGCTAGTAAGTATCATATAAGTGAAACATTTAGGGCGACCATATCGAGTTTCCGTTGCGAATCTAACAAATACTGCCGTAAACGTATTCTGAACGTGTGGATAGTGCCCAGTACCCTTAACGGTGGTGGAATATTATTCCATATCTTAGATGCAGCGTATCGGAAGGTGCCTCTGAAAGCTGCTGTCCTATGAGACTGTGTTGAAAGTTGTTGTGCACATTGCCTGGGCGCGCAATCTCGTCTACTAGCCATCCAACTAAGCTTGTCGTACAAATATTTCGGTTTTCCAGACTTAACGACACCAAAAAGCAGGCACGCTAGGTGTAACTTTCGTCTCGACTTCATCTTGAGAATAAAGTTTTTGTTAAAAAACGGGGTAACATGACTTCTAGGGGGAACAGAGTAACAGAAGCGCGCACAAGCATTTTGGACTCTTTGTATTAGTCGATCGGTACGAGCCAGCAAGCGTGGGCCGTAAACCGTATCAGCGTAGTTTAATTTAGACAGAACAAGGGTTTCGACTAGCTGTTCGCGAAGCTTTTCAGACAAGAACGGCCTCATTTTGTAAAGGAATTTCAGACGATAGAAGCAGTTTCTTACAGAGTTAGCAACATGTTTTTCAAATCTAAGACTGTTGTCCATACATAACCCAAGGTTCCGTGCCTCATTCACACGGTCAATAGGCTCACCCGATAGAGTTAAATTTAGGTGTACGGGCATCTTTTTCAACTGTTGCCTCGTACCAAACAAGATATACTTGGTTTTCAATGGGTTTAATGCCAAACAATTCTCATCCGACCAGGCGGCGATTCTTTCTAGGTCGTCGTTTAAGTCTCTAATAGCCGATTCATAATCATCTGGACTGAAAGATAAATACAGTTGGACGTCATCAGCATAAATATGATACTTGCATTTCTGAAGGCACTTTATTATGTCTGCACAGTAGAGAATAAAAAGAATCGGACCCAAAATTGATCCCTGAGGAACGCCTCTTTCTATAGAAGTAAGGGCTGACGTCAAGGTAGTACCATCAGACAAACGCAATTCTACAAGTTGTTTCCTGTCACTGAGGTAGCTGTGAAACCATTGAATGGCATTGTCGTCAAAACCGTAGTATTTTAACTTTGACATTAAAAGTGAGACGTTAATGCAATCAAATGCACGGGAAAAATCTAGCAGAATCATCAGTGAACACATACCCCTATCTTGGGCTGATAGAATATTGTCCGTAACATCCAGTAATGCCGTAGAAGTGCTGCGCTGTTTCCTAAAACCGGATTGTAGATCAGGTAACAATTCGTTCTCTTCTAAAAACCGAGTCAGTTGACGGCACACTACCCTCTCCATTACTTTTGAAAGACAGGGGAGAATACTGATCGGCCGCAAGTCTTTAATTTCAATAGGGTTTGGACTCTTAGGTAGGGGTCTAACTGTGGCAATTTTCCATTGGTAAGGAAACTTTGATGTCCATATGGAATAATTAATGATGTAGGTAATCGTTTCTAAAGTGTGCGGCAAAGTGAGAGTAAGCATATTTAAGGTTATGTTGTCGTAGCCTTCAGCATTTGAATTTAAGTCAGAAATAATGCGGGAGATGTCGTTTTGGTCAACCGGAGCAATAGTGAAAATTGCTTCACTGTATCTGTGGGTCTCATAAAATGCTATAAGCGACGTGCTAGCTACCGGGTTGCCAGGGACATTCAAAAATGTGTTATTTATCAGGTCTGGGTTTCTAAAATGTGGGGGAAGGTCTTGTCTTTGCTTTGTGGGTGCAAACGTGGATTTAATGTTCTTCCATAGTAATTTTGGATTATTTATTTTATTATTTATATTGTGACTAAAGTATGCAATTTTTTCATGATACAAGGAATTTTCCACCAAGGATTTTAACTGTTTATAGTAAACTTTTTTTGTTCCTGATTTAGTATTCCTATATTTGGCTAATGCATTATCCCGCAAACGCATCATGAGCTGGATAGTTTCCGTAATCCAAGGATACGATAATTCTTTAATACGACAAGTCTTAAGTGGCGCGTGAACATCAAACAATGTTATTATACAGTGATTAAAAGAATCAACCATATCATTCACGTCAGTAAATTCAGAAACATTACCTATGTTTGATTGCGACAAATCTGTAGAAAAATTATCCCTACAAATGTCTTTCAACGGCCTAAATTTGGTTACATAAGGTATAAATTTGTCCCGCTTTATGTGAAATTCACTGACTATAATGGAATGACCTGTAATCGAACCAAACGCTTCCACCGTTGTGTATCTTGCCCTAAGGTCTGTGCATAGTAGGTCGATAAGAGTCTCACTCGTATCTGTAAAATGAGTCGGCATCGTGACAAGTTGAACGAGACTCAAGCAACTTAAAAATTCTTGCACCTTTCTGGTTTTAGTCTCGCTTACGTTGAGCATGTTCACATTGAAATCACCGAGCAAAATATAATGATCACAGCTACCCAAAGTAGCAAAAGTGCTCGTGATGGCATCGAGGAAGTGATCTATGTCAAACCACGGTGGCCGGTACGCTGTACCAATGGCAATTTTTTTCCCGCTTAGCGAGATTGTCAGCCACATCTGTTCGACGGAATCGAACCTGGGATCAGCCGTACCAGTACAGATGCGCGCGCTCAGACCCCGCCGCAGATAAAACCCAACGCCCCCACCACGTCCCGCGCAAACAGCTGTCGGCCGCGGAGCGTGACGTAGACGATAGCCGGGCACGACGGGCGCGCGTTCCTCCTCCCCCGGCCGGAGCCAAGTTTCGTTTATAGCCATTATATCAAAATTAAATCTATCCATTGCACAAATCAAATCATCATGGCCTGTACCCAGAGACCCTGCGTTAAGGAAGCCAACCTTAAGATATTTCCCACTTTTTGGCATCATGACTATAATGTAAAACTACTACAGTTATCACTTGATATGCTAACACTTTTAATATCATAATAGTATTTATAGTCCTAATTGGTTCAGAATTAAATAGAAAAAATGTATAGGAATTTGCAGATATTGGATTTTTAATGTGAAAATGTATTATAATATATATAAGTAGAAATGTAAAAAAGATTGAAAATATTGCTAGATGTTGGATAATGTTGTAAATAAATAATATATTAATATGAGTATGTCGAAACTGGTTTACGAGCCCACTGAGATGCGCATGTGTCGCCGCCGTGAGACAAACAACACAACTTAACATAATATCACGGCTGTTTCTCCGGAGGGTCGGGCAGAACGAATACAACTGATAGTAGGACCATGACACTTTTGCAACATACAATAAAATACGTGTCATTGGTATGTTAGAAACTAAAAATATACAGTAAAAATTAAAGTAGAAATAATAAAAAATAATGGTGATAGTAAAACATAAAAAATTAAGACATAATAAGGCCGTCAGTAACCGGTACCGGTACGAAGATGCGCTGCACATCAGCCTCGCAGCGGATTTGGCAAGCGGCGTCCCCAGGTTTGTATCGGGCAAGAATACGGCCTCGCTTGCACCATACAAATTGCCAACCAAGCCTGCCCCCGGCCTCCCGCGCCATCCGAAACAACTCACGATTCAGTTTCGTAAGGCGTTCGTTGATGTATAATCGCGCTGGCAGACCGGGCATGTCGAGATCAGCAGAAGTCATGCCACGACGTGTTCGTGCGGCCTCCAACATTTCGTCGCGTAGATCACGGCGCGCAAGGCGTACGACGAGGAAACGCGGGCGGGTCTCCACCGGTGCTGACTGTGTAGCATTTATACGTCTGCCTCCAACGCGCTCGGCACTCACAATATCGCGCGGCTCAATTTTTACGCCCATCTTTGTCGCCACTAGCATAGCCGTGTGTATAGGGTTCTCACCACTTGGCTCTGGCAAGTTTGAGATCTGTATATCAGTGGCTAGCAGCTCCTGATCACGATCATTTATATCGCTCCGCAATTGGGCAATTAACTGATGCACATCCGACGAGACTTGGGGTTGTACCAATTTTTGGTTCTCCATAACAGCCACTCTCTCCTCCAAACTGCTCATACGGCCTTCAGTGGACTCTAATGAGCATCTCAAGACGGCTAGTTCATTACGCAGTAATTGAAATTCACTCCGTACCGTGTTAATAAACTCTTCCCTAAACTTTCTCAACTCGATAGTGAAGTCTTTAGTGTGCTCATGTGTGACGTCCAAAGCTGTGGTATTTATAGGACTCGTGTCCATTAGATTTGTCATACTGTCTTCCAGTGGTGCTTCTGCATGGCCTCTAACTGGCGTTTCAGCTCGGTTGTCCCGCACAACGTTTTTCTTACACTCCGGGCAGTGCCAGGGGGATGGTAGAAGGCCTGTTTCGTGTACTCCAACGCACTGCCGATGATACCAAGATCGGCAGTTGTCGCATTTAGCCGCATCCGCCGCCGCGAGAAATTTACCACAGCCTCCACATTTAATCATAGTGAAATTATTCAACCTCGTTAAGTGCAATCGATCCACAAAACAGTTCACTCAGGAATCACTAGATGGCGCTGTTTTCAGTAATGCGTTTATGGCAGTTATCACGGTGTTATAGCAAGTTCTGACACCATAAGACGAAACACAGCGTCACCGTAAGGATGCACACACACTGAAAGTAGGTCACAAAGTATTGCAGCAACTATGTAAAATAGTCAGATATTAATTGTACGTATAGGGTAGAACAATACTAGTTCCCAAAATGAATATGGTTTTTAATGTTATTTATGATAAACACAGCACAGAATCACTAGATAATAGCGTCACTTGCAACTTGCACTTATTAATGTCTTTTCAGAATAAAGTTTTTAAAAAACAACTACTTGTTTATTTTTTTATACGTAAGTAATATTTTGACACTGCTATGTACTCAGTACCGTCACCTATATCGAGTGCACAGAGAGATTGAGTGCACAGCACTGCTGCATTAACGTTTTAAAATCAATTTCCCGACGGCTTCCAATCCAGGCCTCCCGTCAGGAAATAACCATGAGGACATCGTCCCAGGACTTTATTCAATCTATACTGGGCTTTGGAACATTTTAATATGATTGGTTATATGACTGCATTAAGGGGTTTAGAGAGGTGTAAATGCTATTACACATTAATCTTTTGCTGATGATATTTGAGAAGGTCTGAATGTATCACCATTTACAATACGTCATTAAAATATTGGGACTGCCAAAAATCTTGGAAGTCCCAACGAACAAAATCCCATTATACCTATTTGATCCTATAAATATGATGCAATTTTTTTTTTATTAAAAATATTGCGGTTTGCCACTTGCTTTTATAATAACCTGTTACGCAGCCCTCGTGTTGGCATTAATACCGTTATTCAACATTTTCCGAGTATTCACAGGATGGATGGTGGTTCATACTTTTAATTGGCTTAATGTATGTTAAAAGCATTTAATCATATTTTTACACGTTAATGAAAGCTACAGGTTAATGTATCACATAAGTGTAGACACTACGGCTCCCATGGGTGCTGGTAAAATAACAATGGACTTTTATGAGGAGAGGGATCCAATTATGTATTAATGAATTCATAATGTGGTCATAAGTTAGGTTCCTAAATGTGCTGTTTGTTGGAAGAAATCTGGTTTATCTGTTGTGGCAGTCTCAGAGAAATTACGTTTGGCAATGGACATTGAATTGGTCCTTTATTTGTCCCGATCGATGTAACCTCTAAAAATCGAAGACATGTGACATCTATCAACCCGCATTGGGCCCGCGTGGAGAAGGGAATGGGCTGTAATCGCCCGCGCGGGAGATTACAGCCCATTCCCTCTCGAAGAGAGGAGGCCTGTGTCCCAGCAGCGGGAACATTATAGGCTTATTATGATTATGTTGTAATCTAAGTATAGTATTTGGGCATCAAGCACATCAGCACGCAAACCTAGCATCACAAATCTTGTTCATGTAATCTGGAAAACTTCAATACCTAATCTTGCTAGATCTTTGTTCTCGGTAATTTGTATAGCGTCAGCTAGCTTAGTAATTACTTCATGCAGGTGCTCGACTAACACTACCATAAGTCAAGCTCCACGGCGGAAATAGTTTTAACCAAATAATTAGACACTTCAGGACACACTACACGGGGAAGTTTAAATAAGTTTTCCCATACAATCAATTACCTGAAGGTGTATCACATTGTACACACAATTATTCGGTTTAATTACAAAGTAAATTAAGCAGTTTATTAGACGAAAACACGAGTTCGCAATTAAACGAACAGGGTGAAGACGACGCTTGTTCACAACGTTCACATATACGCTGAAAACGTGGAGATGTGAGATAAAAACTTGCTCTTGTTGTCTTGCCTTGTTCAGGACGTTTATTCAATTTGTTAATATAATATGTATTGTAGTTATTGTACCTTGGCTCAGTTAGATGTCCACAATATGAAATCTATGTTTTGCAATGTCATATCTTCGAAATGTATCCGTTTACCTAACCAACTCCAAAGCTTGAAGCGTTGAATTAGCAAATGTTTAAAATACCTTATAAGTCCCTATGATCATAGAAAGTGATGATGAAAATAACGGGCTGAACAAAACTCAATATCAATCAATCTGAATCCGATAGCGAACAAAATAGCGAACAAAATAGCGAACCCAAATTCAGAGCATAGCTCCACCAATTTACTTTTCTATATATAGGTACATCTGACCCAACAGTCAGCGGGAAATTTCACGGTCGGCAGCCTAGGGCTATCCCAATTAATCTTATTCACGCTATTCAGCTACATTTGGCATTGCGCGAATGTTCGCCACTTCGGGGGCCATTGGTTTTGACCACAAAATAGACTGATACAGAAGATCTATTTCATAAGAAGGGAAAAGAAAAAAAAAATGGTTAGTTTGTAAAAAAACACGTGCATACAAAAAGAGAGAAGAAATATATTTGACGCTCAATCATAATTAGATGGACTACTATTTTCAAAATTCGGCAATGGTAATTGATCCTTTTGGAGTTCTTAGAAGCAAACCTTCTGCATTTCCTTTTTACAGTGGCATTAAAACCCAGGCAGGATGTGCCGGGATGGCCAGAGGTGATCAATTTGCAGCCAAAGTGTACAAAAAATAGTCTTTCTTTGGTTACCGTATATGTTTAAAGAAATACGGGGCTTTAGATCTGCATACCATCGGTGGGTTTACGCAAATCGTCGGTTCTATCTCGAAATTGACAAATTTGTCCAAACGATTTTAAACTTTAAAATGTTGATGGTTAAGTCAGGCGCGACAGGCGACGCGACACAAAGACACCACGTGGCGCGCGACGAGCGGTGCCTTTCAGTCGCGTCGCGTGTCGCGCCTGTTTGTAGGAAGGAGCCTTTACGCTGGGTTGACTTCTTTACGAAATAGAAAGACAGAAATCCCTGTCCTCAATTGAAAAAACTTGTCGTTTGTTCTTTCCATTCCTGTCTCTAATGCTTCTTGCGAGTGTGTATTCAGCACGGTGAAACAAGTATGGAGCAAGGAAAGGAACCGAACGAATTTGTTTAGTAAAAGCAGAGTTACAAATACTAACAACCTTCGAATTTTCATGTAAAAACTTTAATTAATGTGTTTTAATAAACCGTCAAATATTAGATGCTGCTCGAAAGCACGGTATATATAAATTAAAAAATTAATAAATCACGGAGATTTTCTTTCAACGCCTCGATTTCTTAAAATTCTCCCGGGTTGGTCCTTTCGAGAGTTAGCAACCCTACGTACTACACAGAACTGCCAGTCCTGCGTAGTCCTAGTTTTGTACTTCCCACCATAATTATAAAATAATTCAATTATTAAAAGTGTTTCATTTACGTACAATTGATTTAAAACATGTTTTTTTTGTTTTTTTGTTTTTTGAATAAACATGTTTCGTTCTTTTGCAAAAAAAAAGTTTTCTTTTTTATCAACCCTTCATTTGCATAAATACATGACTGCTTTTTAAAAGTCTCATTTATCATCTGAGATTTACCATCGTTAATACATATTTAAACATCGGTATTAACCTGATTAGGTTTTTCATTTATTTCTTTTTCCAACGTATCAATTCAGGATATTTCCCTTAGCGAGAAGCTCAAGGGAATGTTCCATGACTGTTTTTGTTAGATAAACTCACAAATAATCCCAAGGGAGCTGTGGGATATATTAATAAAAGAATATCTTCGAGTAATGTTTATTGTTCTTTCTCACAAAATAATTTCACTATTCCAATATTGTTTCAATTCTTATTGTAAATATTGAATTGTGTAAACTTACCCACAGCTATAGGGCTGTTAAATTAATAACGATGCATAAACATATGAAATATTCAAGTATTACTTTCAGTAATGTACTTATGATGTTAATCGTAGATCTTAAATCTAAAACAAGTTTGAACAAGGTTAATGGATATCTTAATATACCCGCAAATCTATTGAAAATATAGACAGTAGGTATAAGAGATTTTATTAACTGATAGCTGTGCTTATTTACTTCTATTCGATTAACGGTGAAGTTTCATGCAAGGAAGAATAATGTTGAGAGGTAACATATTTTAAATTTCACGAGCGCATGAGACAGAACTGAAAGTCTTTTTGAGGGTCATAAAACTCAGAATCAGAACAGAAGTAATCTCTAACTTTTAAGTAGGTAAGTACCAATAATCGAAAAACAGCGTCCACAACAAACAAACATAATGTACATAAATTAACTTAAAAATGGAATAATAGATGAGCCATAATGGAAAAAGCGAGTGCTAAAATTAGATTATCTGCTGTAAAGTGAAAACGAAAACATATTTATCAGAGCAGACGTTTCAGTAGCCGAACTTGAGACAACTATGTGACGTAAAGACAGTAAATTTACTCAGGAGGTAACAAACGACGAATTAAACTGATGTCAGTTGGATGTGTTAGTTAGATACAGACGGTTTAGTTTCTAAATGTCTTCATTTTGGACGTTTAACTATCGTATTTTGGTCTCATTGTGGCAGGTTATTTTGGGTACATTGTAGGGATTAAATTTATGCATTTGATGATAAGTTATTACAGTTTTGGCCACAGAAGCTTAAAATAAAACAAGACGAAGCTTAGAAGAGGCTTTGAATAATACATTCTGAGTACTTTTTAATGTGCTAGGTTATTTTGTAATTTAGCGAATGCAACTAGTTCTTTCGAAACATCCCAGCGCATTCCATACAGTAAAAAGATATAGCTTATTGGTTTCAGTAATGTACGGTAGCCAGCACATCAAGTTACCACAAACTGTCAAATTTACTCGTTCGATTTCGAACTTAATCAACAACATTTTAAAGTTTCAAATCGTCTTGAGAAATTTGACAGTTTCGTGTAGCTTGATGTGCTGGCTGTACAAAGGACTGTACCAAAGGACCAACACGGAACAACATCACACTAACATCCATTCAACTCTAAAAGATAAAACCTCATCCATACTTTTATTACCAGCTTAATTCTGTATCAAGTCACGAACCATGACATTTCGCATAATAACGGAATAACAATTAGACGTTTTATTAATAAGCTTAACCGCAATAACACTGGTAAGTACTGTTACTGGTTAATTTAAGTAAAACGGTACCTCCGAAGAAGGTCAGGGTAACAAAGTATGAAACAAATGCTTAGTCATAACAGTATGGACTATGTCTGGTGTATTAATAGGTGATGCGTGTGGCATGAGTTATGTTTAGTAATAAGCTAAGCTATTAATAGGTACTCGTTTTCTGGAAGTTATTTCATGTTTCTTATTGATTATTTAGGTTCCTTAACTTAATCACACACTTACTTATTAATTGTAACAATTTTAGGAAAATCATCTACTTGTACAATGTTTGTAAATATGTGAGCACCATCTATCACATAATTAATGAATCTGTCATTACTTGACTTTCTGTTCTTTTTAACTATTGTGGTATAGTAATTTTATTCTAGGTTGACGTATTCACATATAATTATATAATTAATATGTACATAATATTGTTAACATTTTAAAAGAGTAAGTGTGGAGTTTCTCTCCCATCCTTCTCCATTCGTAACTATATTTTGGAAGGGGCAACTATAATCTCAATAGTCTCTTTTTTGTGCCTATTTTAAATAAATTATTTGACTTTGACTTGGGTGCAGATGCTTCTAAACTCTCAATTTTTTTTTTTCTGTTTTACGTAATCATTATTATCATTCTCTTGCACTTATCCCAGATATTTGGTTGGCGCAACATGTCTTCTTCCATACACAGATTCATATGTAATCAATGACAGTCAATTATATTGAGGTCCAGTAGAAAGTCGGATTTCTCCATACATAACACGAATACTTTTTTTTTTCTACAACAGGGATGCTCTTGGCCTTCACCTCACCTGATGGTAAGTGATGATAAGGCCGAAGGTGGAACCGAGCTTCACCCGGAATCCTCAACCACAGAGGAACTGGCTATCTTACCTCTAACTGCCAAAACACAACAAATGCTGTTAACATTGTTGTTATGGCAACAGACTTAGATAAGATGGTGGTAGCTAGCCAAGCAGACTTAGAACAAGCCCTATCACTAACCAAACCGAGCAGAAAATTATGCCCACGCTGAGAATCGAACCTGGGATCTCTGGGTCTGAGATAGGTGGTCTTACTACTAGACCACAGAGATGGTTAAAAAAAATCACATATATCAATAGCATCGAATCACCATTTCTTTGACTTCACCATTAAACAAGTCGTCAATATATAAATATCCTGTACTACAAAAGTAATCCTGTGTAGTGTAATCCTGTTACTACAAAAGTTAATCGAGGGAATCAGGTTATAGTTCTTAAGCTGTAATGTATAGGTTTGAAAGCAGAATGCTTTGGCGTACAATAATAAATTATGCGCGAACATAAATCCACCCATCGCTTTTATTTCATCACCACATGAGCACAAATTAAAAGCTGTTTTTACTTAAAACATTGCATTATTTATTTTTACGACCCCCGTGTACATATGACCGCGAATGGAGTATAATGTGGGAAAAGTCGAGGAAATAAACCTATACTTAACCTCTCTTGGTTTTCCATATAGGAAAGCCAAGAGAGTTGGAAGTTCTATACCTATAAGGGTTTATCTCACACATCCGGATTAAATATTTCTATTGTTTGTTGCCATGATAAATGGAATCCCTTATTTTTCTTTACTAGATAGGAGCTAACCACCAAATCGGAATAATGCGCTGCTTTGTTCAAATAAAAAGTAGATTGAAAAATACTAGTCAAGTATTCCTTTTATTCTGAAGCCATTCATACTCATTCTCTTTCCAAAGCAAAGGATTTTTTTCCTTCAAAGCCGCCACAAAGAAAGTTTCCGTCCTTTTATTTTCCAGGCTCCGTTATCTTGCCTCTAGGGAAATAGGATAGAAATTGGCTAGAAACATGAAGTATTACGCTTTTTAAATTTAAATTATGGACCATTATTGGAGGTTTCAGATTCAATATCGCTTAACGATTTATTATTCAAGTTCCTTTGACTATCATAATTTATATCCTGATAGCTCTCAGCTGGGACTGTTATTATTGAAGCTGTCTAGCTTATTAGATTATTATTGAAAAAGCAGGATAATTTAATTAAATGTGATTATTTTTCTATTACGTCAGTTTGAAAAGACTACGTTGATTAGGCATAATAAAATTCTGAACTGTTTATTTTGCCACGTCCACATCCATAAAATGTATGGAAATACGTGCACGTTATCGTTATCTTGGACGGAAATTTAAAAGCGTCTTCATATATTTCCATACATTTTACTTCACTGTGTCGTGATGTGTGACGCGGACGTGGACGTCCGAGATAATATCGCCACGTTAAATAAAAGCTCACTATGGAAGAAGAAAAAAAACGTTGCGTCGACCCCAAGTAACATGGGACAAGGGTAGGAAGATGATGACGTTGGAGAGCTTTAGGGGTCAACATTTACTGATGCGTTTGATATAGTTTCCTCTGTACACGTGTTGCCTAAATTCGAACCATTATTGTCCTAAATACAGTTGATATACCTCATAGGACCAATTAGAGCTTGTTAGACCGATGATGCAGAAGCAGTACCCCTACCATGAGTTGTTATCGAAAACTTACTCGCTATCGTTAAACTCGCTAGCGTATTAACGTGGATCGAATAGATTTCGATAATGCTTGCACCATGAGTTTTACGGAGTCTTACGCGGGCGCTAACTTAAGATTGATAGATCGTGTCGTCTAGCTAACTTCACTCCTATGTTTTTGTTTCTTTCTTTCTCAGTAATAAGAAGCGAGAACGGCTAAAATGTAATGACAGTCAATACCACGAAATAATCCGACTAAACAGAAAGGTTGGCGGTTCGTGGACTACGTAAGTTATTTAGTTGTTATTGAATTTTTATTCCTTATAATATGTCATTATCGTCTATTCAATTTGTAGTTTTGCTGACGATGTGTAGGGTCGAGTTGTTGAATTACTCGGTTTGCGGCGTTTTTTATTTTTAAAAGTGATATAACTTAGAAAAAATTGAATATTACAATGAGGACAATTTCAATTGTTGGTGGAGTTCATGGAAAGGTGTGTTTTTCCTTTATGTTAATTTCTTTTAAAACTTAAAGTTACGAAATTACCAAATAGTTACCCCTCAATCCATATTCCATGCTAAATAAGCTCTTCCAGACATTATTTAGTCTCTAATGGACTAAAAACGTATATAATTTTAATGTAAACCTACGTTTCACACCTCAAAAAGCTAGTGAGTTACGTAACTACTATCGTAAGCGTATTTTTCGATAGCGTCTGTCAAATTAGTGACTCATGGTGCCGTTTTGTATGGCGACAGCTGAAAAACGTTAGTGACTATCGAATAGATTACGTTAGGTTTCTTACCTATCGAAATCTATAGTGCTCATGGTACGCATTTTAATTCTTTCAGTGACCGCTAGGGGCGCTGTACAGTATTTCATACATATTATTTACGGAGACGCTAGCGAGTATTGGCTGTGCAAACTCATGGTAGAGCTACAGAACAGAATTGGTTATGTTATGCAGTTTTGTTGGTGGTATCAGATACGTTTGTAGCGATATGAAGAGTTTCCTCAATACACGTGTTGCCTAAATTCGAACCATTACTGACCTAAATACACAGTTAATTAATCTAACCTCATGGGACCAATTAGAGCTTCTTAGACCGATGATGTAGAAGCAGAACAGAATTGATTATAGTATGCAGTTTTGTTGATGGTATCGTACCATTACTGTCGTCAATGTGATAAGTAATAAATATTTGGGATGCCCAAACAATGAATAAAGAAAAACCTTGGATGTTATCTTGATATCTTATCACCCCGATACTATTGACGACGTGTTGTAATAAGTATGTTGTATAATTCCCTTAGCATCATTCTGTCCCGCATAGAAAGTATTGGAACTCCAACATCTACAGTTAGTTGCTGATAGAACAGTTGTCAAATACATACGATGAAAACATGTAATTTACGCTGTAAAAATGTGCGAAATGCAATTCGTTTAAACTTAATTTAGGTAAATAATTTAGAAAAAAAAAAGATATAGGTACCTAGATAAATACTGTCTAAGTCCGAACATCAGCATAATATGATGGAAATATGTTCAAATTGCAAATGATTTAAGTATTACGTTTGTATGGACAATTCATCCATCACCGAGATCGATTAATTCTAGGGATCGTTTCTAGACAAATAATTAGTTTTAGGTATATTTAGACATTTCCCTACAGACATATTCTTTGAAAACCTACACCATAAAATACATAGTGGGGAATTTTAAGAAGTAGCGTAAAGTAAAATACCCATATTAGTGTTTTGAGTCCGTAAAAAAAAACAGGTTCAAGTTTCTTCTCAACACCTATAAGAATCGCGACATGGCCCCAAAAAATATTTAATATTACACTTCGCTTACATTTTTACGCCATTTGACTTGATACATTAGACGTAAATTGCATATTTTGTTACCCCAAAATTACTTCGCCGACGTTCCAGCGTTAATATATTTTATACTTTAATATTCCAATGTAGGTGGGACTTAGGGCCTTATCACACTGGGGATTTGTTTGCGTTTTTCGAGCGAGGCGATTGGTGAACGCGCTTGCCCCGTGTGCGCAGTGTGTTCGCCTCGTTGTCACAAATTTTATGTTTGTTTCGCTCTCTCTGTACGCTCGTCGCAATCGCTCTTGTTACGCATAAGCGACGACCCTGTTGCGTATAAGCGGCGGATGCGATGACCAAACAGCTCCTTGGAAGACGCTTCTTAAATCGGTAGTGTGAAAAGTACCTTACTTTAGAAAGATAATGTAGAATATTCTGAGTCTATATGCAAAGTTAATAGCAGTTGCGATTCAGTCGTTATTCCGCCTGAGTGGGTCCGCGAAGGAATGAATGAACGTTGTGTAACCATTTTAAGAACAGATTCTATTTGATGGAATGTATATGGGTAGTGAATGGGCTTCTCTTTATAAACTGGTTGTATCGTTACAAACAAGACTGATAAATGTCTTGTCACAATCAAAATGTTGTAGGTATAGCTTCAAATCGTCGTTGTGACTTTAAGACCTCTTATGTGTCACTTTTGGCAAAATCACTTTTTTACGCCAGCCTTTTTCACATTTTGAAGCTCTATCGAATGCAAAAACTCTCATTTGTATACGACGATTTTATCATCATTTCTTTACCAATTTCAAGATCTTCAATGTATGCTTCCTAATAAAATGTTGGTGCTTAAAATATCGATTTTCTCATAAAGTTGAATTTTACACATAGAGATCTTAAGTAAGAAATAATAAAATAAAAAAATAAAATAAAAAAATAAAATCAAATCAGTGATAGGCATAATTTTAATACTAGAAATAAAGATAAAATAGATCAACCATTTTTCAGATTATCTAAAGTACGTACATCTTTTATGGGGTACTGTGTTAAATGTTACAATAAAATACCTTTTGATATATTACAATTAAATGAAAGAAAATTTAAAACTCATATAAAAATCATTACAAAGTGTGCTTTTTATATGAGTTTTACAAGCATATTACAAATTAGAGGATTATATCCAAGATAAGAATGCTTGGAAACATGCTGGTCCTGCTCCATAGGACAATTTAGAGTCTAGACAAAATCAAACTGGTTGCTAATTTAACTGTATAATTTATAAGTTTTATGATATTAATTTTTATTTTCTGTGATTAATATAAATTTAACTCACACACTTATTATATGTTTAATTTTTTTTGGAAAATCATATACAATGTTTGTAAATATGTGAGCACCATGTACCTATCGCATTTATTATTTTTTCTGTCATTACTTCACTTTTCATTCTTTTTACCAATTGTGGTAAGTAATTTTTATTTTTATTCTAGGTACATCGTCTTCACCTATAATTATTAATTAATGTATACAAACTATTGTTAACATTTTAAAAGAGTAAGTATGGAGTTTTTTGCCCATTCTTCTCCATACATAACTACCTTTTGGAAGGCGCAACTAGAATCAATTAACTATTCATGTAATTTTTGACGTTCAAAAGTGCATCTTCGTGCCTATTTGAAATAAATGATTTGACTTTGACTTTGACTAAAAGTCGCAACGACGAAATAGGGTTGTGCCAGGTCTTAAAACTGAAAAGCCGGACAGACCAGCCAGTTTAACCGGAGATTTGGGTAAAAAGGCTGGACACCCATAATTTTTTAATCTTAGTATAAAACTTTTTTTTAAATGTAAAACAAGGCTTTTTTATCATTTACCATAAAATCTTCTAGCGGTACAAGGTGAGGCGAGCAGAGCGGAAACCATCATAACAAATTTAAAAAAAAAATGGTCATATTTATAGAGCCTAACAAAAGCCGGACAGGCCTGATACCGTCTAAAGGCTCGTACAGACTAGTGCGATATCGCGGGCGTGACGCGACACTAGTAACACAATTTCTTTGTCGGTGCCTGTCGCGCTCGCGATATTGCGCGAGTCTGTACGAGCCTTAATTTGGCCGCACACGTAAAAATGATACTTAATTTTCATCAGATATACGAATAGTCAATACGGAACCATGAGTTACTCTAATTTGAAGCAACAATTTTGAAAAATCTATAAGTAAGTTCAGTTTCAAATCTTCACATTACCATTATCAACTAAATGTTCAATAAACCTTACAATAACCGGTTATTTCCAAATAAACAAACGTTTGCCTCGTTGACGTCACTACGCGTATTTCCATATAATTATGCAGAATCTGAACAACAAATATTGATCGTCGATAAGTTTGACGGCTGTCCTTCGTATTTCGGACCCAGATGTAACGGAATATATACGTACAGATAATGAATTTTTTCATGCATGTCTTTTTTAGGGTTCCGTAGTCAAAAAGAAACCCTAAATCCACACGACGAAGAAAATATTTTTGTGTGTGTGTGTGAGGGTGTGTGTGTGTGTGTGAAGCGCCCTTTATGGTCCATTGAATTGTATGGCGAGCGATATTGTATCTTAAGATTAAATATTATAGTTATCTTAGCCGTGTGTAGCGCCCTTTATAGTTTCGCCATGTCCATCAGTCTGTCAGTCTGTACGCGGCTTAGCTCAATGAGTCTGAGTATTAGAAATCTATAATTTGGTATGGGTAGGTATACATATATCAAGCTGACAAAGTGGTAAAATAAAATCCATAATAATATTATAAATGTGAAAGTAAGTCTGTCTGTCTGTCTGCATGTTACGTTTTCACGCCTAAACCGCTGAACCGATCGTCATGAAATTTGGCAGAGATATAGCCTGTGATATGGAGAAGGACATAGGCTACTTTTTTACGCGATAACCGACATCCACGCGGGCGGAGCCGCGGGCAAAAGCTAGTCCTCTAATAAAAAAAAATTACGGTACCTCTCCTACACGTAAAGTGGGGATGATTTTTTTTTTTCTTGTGTATGCCATGCTGTGGGGTATCGTTGGATAGGCCGTTCGCAAATATATTGCGAAAACCCTTTTTTCGATTCAGGGATCCGTTTACGTAATATTAAGCTTTAAAGTGCCAATTTATGTAAGAGTCAAGTGTCGTCGTCCGTCCCACTGCCAGCAAAATTGTTGTACCTATTTAGGATATGTTAAAAATTCACAGCAGTAGTATATATGAAGAAGTTATAAGGAAAACTATCACAGCTAAGTAGACTCTACAAGTTATTTTATAGTTATTTTATTCTAGGTACAGTCAGCTGCAGAGAAATCTCACCCCCTAGCAATGAACAAATACATTGCTAGGGGGTGAGATTTCTCTGCAGCTAACCGTACATCGTCTTCACGTGTACCTAATGATATAATTGATGTATACAAACTATTGTGAAACAGTTTAAAAGAGTAACGGTGGAGTTTTGTGCCCATTCTTCTCCATGCGAAACTACCTTTTGGAAGGGGCAACTAGAATCAATTTTATTTCCGTGTAAATTTTGACGTTCAAAAGTGCCATTTATGTGCCTATTTGAAATAAATACTTTGACTTTTTTGACTTACCGAGTAATAGTCGACCAACTTACATTGCAAACTGTACCGTATGACATATCAATTGAAAGGGCTTATTGTAAGGATTTCAGATATTTTTTTTAAATAATTTTAACATAAATATCTTTAAAGTTATTCAAGAAAATAGATGAAAAGACAGATGAGATTACAGTAAAACCTATAAGAAGTCGATGGTCTTAAAATAACATGGATCAATCTCTCAATATTGTGCTTACAAACTTACATTTGCAGTTGGAATGTATGTCAGAACTTGTTTTTCAACTACAATGTTAAGTTTGTTCTTGGGATAAATTCATCCCAACTACGGAACTCTTCATTGTGCGTGGTCCGACCTGTAATAATAACTGTGCGAAACACTAGTTTTTGCATCAATCACACACTTTGAACTAGGTCTATGAACGTTGAGCTTTCTGCATCACGCCTGTATTCTCCAAAGGGTTAGGCAGAGGTGTACCTATAGTACACTCAGATTTTGCCAGTTATGTTAAAGTCCCGTTAATTGGGGGCGACCCTTTTGCCATCAATCTAAACTCCGGGTTGCTACTGAGAAATTCCAGAAAACATGAAAAACTACGTCGAATTTACCGCATAACAAAAAAAAAATCCCCAAAATTGAAATCTCAGTACGTCATATTTGCTTACCAAAAAGTAAAGCAAAGAAAAATTCACTTTAGCTATAGTCTATTTTCAATAATCCTTCAAATGTGACAGAAATGATGGATGATAGAGGTTCGAAGACGTTGAACTAAGTTTGACTTTATTCCGTACTATCAAAATATTTTCTATCTCAAATCTTTCAGATTTCACGCAGGATTTATTTCTTAGGTAGTCGATTTACTGTTGGATACTTTTTGTTTGAAGTTAAACGAAAGTGTCCTTTAAAAGTATTGAACAGCGAAAGACTGAAAGTAAAGAGTTTTCTATATTTTTATCTTACGTAGGTAGGTACCTAATAATAGGTAATTTCAGGAAGAAAAACAACCATCCCAATATCGCTCCTAAATATTGTTTACGATATCTTTCTGTTTACATCGAAGGCGCTAAGAATCCACCAGTCCTACAAAAATAGATCTTGTAAAGTGTAATGTATTCTCAATCGAGGTCGTTCGGAAGAAAAATACGTCTAAATATAGAGACACTCCATACCTCCGTGGAATTAATCTGGTAGGTATGAACGAAGCACTAATAAGATAACAATCTATTTTAAACTACTCTTGTCACCACAGTAGATACTTATAGTGATGATGGTCGTAATCCCTTAAACCTATTAAACACGTCACTAAGTATTATCCCCAGTTACATGACTTAGCCCACGCACGGGCAATGTTTTACCGCGGTGATTTTTTTTATTTTATCACTTTGTTTTCAACGCAGTGCTTAGCGCGGTGAGTTGAAAATCCATCAGTTGGTTTTTTTTTACGCTAGTGCGTAATAAAAAACCAACTGATGCATTTTCTGTTTATAGATTTTAAATGCTCGGCTCCACACCGAGAGTTAAAATCCAGTGCACGATAAAGTCCTGCCGCGATTTTTACGTCCGCGCGAACGCGGGCTTGACAAAGGTGCCACCTGACGATCTATTGTGTGAAAATGTTACTGAGAAAACTTTTAGGTGAAGTTAGCTGTCATTGCTGGCTGATTGATGCTAGGGATTGACACTATTGACAGCTCACTTCACTTCACCTAAGTTATCACGGTGAGATTTTTACTTCCCATGATTGACGGACGCCTCACGACGAACTAAACAACGGCTTCGTACAGTTACAGCAGCCATAACTGGCCACGGTTCATTTAATAAACACCTCTTTGTCATACGAGTCACAGACAGTTCACTGTGCAGGGCCTGCATGGTTGAAATGGGATGAGTGATGATTTTTTTTGTATCAATGACGGCATGACAATGAAAAAAATCGATGGCGGGAACAATGACAAAATCATCAATGATTTTTATTTGAGTATATATAAAATCACGTCACTTCAATTATGAGTGCTGAAATGATCGCGGAACGGCTAAGTGAAATTACCATTATGCACCCAGCACCGGGCATTTTATCGAAATTATCTGTGGTTCTGTGACTTCAGTGTCGCCGATCGCTCAGCCTCGCAACGCGTGTCGCCACAAGACGGCCCGTCCAAATCACCGAAGTTGGCGTTCATTCAAGTAATGATTTAGGCATTGATGACTTTGTCGTTGTCATTGCATGATGAAATAATTTTAAAATATCGATGATTTTTACATGTGACATGATATCGGACTCAACTCTACTGCATGGAGGAAGACGCAGCAGCTCATGTGCTTGTAAACTGCCAGGTTGCCATATATATTGGGCAAAGTACTTCGGTAACCCAGGTACAGTGAGATCATCAATAACACCAAGGCGTTGCTGGCCTTCGCTGAGGAGCTGGGGTGGCCAGTCTTGCCAATTACCAATTACTACTAAGCAAGTTCCTTTTATAGACATTGCTATGGTGTAGTAAAAGTGTGGTGGGAGCATCTAAGCAGCGATGAAAACTGTTACTTACAACCACAAAGTACGCGTATGACGTCTCATGCAATATATGCACATTCACAGCAAAGAATTTCGTTTTAATAAGGAGCATAATTTAAAACTGCCAGCGAACTCCTTGCTTACTCGCCGAGTAGCACGTATTCCTTTTAGCTTTGCCAGTATTCCAGTAATGATTCTTTGAATAACTGAGGCAATGTTTGCAGAAACGTTTGAGGGTAAAGGATTGCGATTTGTTATGGAAATAAATAACAAACACATCATGTGTTAATACTGTATGTGCTTGCTACCATTACAAGCAGTGCTTGTAATGGTCCTCAGCTGACCGATTTCAAAGGATCTCTACTGAACTCTTTTATCCTACGCATCACATAAAACGCTGAAAAAGGTCATACACATAGTTGTTAATTGAATCTACAACCCAAAACATTCCATACACAGAACGGTCCAAATTCCACATAGAAAATACAATTGTACTCCAAATAAAACTGACCATTGAGCAATGTTTATCCTCAATAAAAAGCAGTGAGCCATTTTCAGGGCGAAGTTTTGAAATAACCCAAACCTTTTCTAGTTACATACTGTAAACATAGGAAACTAGTATGAAACTGAAATTGCTCTCCACATCGCAAACTTGAACAATTTCTAAAGCACACATTCGTGGGGCGAGGCGAATAATTAAGTGCGAGCCTGTAATTAAAGCCTCTACAAGTGTCGCTAAGAATGTAGGTTATACAAAGTTATATACGAATAATTTTCCTTGCTTAAGCAACTGATAAATTCAAACGAACTTGGGACCCGGCCGTAAATTTACACTTATTTTTCTACAAAGTAAAAATTTAATTAAATGAAAAGAACAATCAGCAACAATATCGTTGAATCAACAAATTATTTTTTGGCGAAATTAAAAACTAGACACAAAACAAAGGCAGTAATTATTCCCAAGAGAATTTCACAAACACCCACCGAGGAGCAGCGACATTGTTCAGCGTAATGAGCTCAAAAATAACGTTTATACGCGAAAATGACTCGCGAGTCTTTCATACGACGCGAGTTAAGTATGTAGGCATAAATGTTTGGATATCATTAAACTTTCTGTGTCAACGATGGAACGTGCTGAATAAAGTCTTTCATAAAGTGAAGGTAGATTTAATAAAGTTACGAAAGAGCTCTATGAAATACAGCGTCATTCTTTGCTTGCTCTTGAATTATTAGGCATATTTTCATATCTATGGTATTTTATTCATTCAATTTCAGAAATAGACGTTTATGAACCCGTTTAACGATGCTCTACTTCCTGCAGGCTTAGCATCATGACGCTTTCTATGTCTACGAAGTCTAGGCACAGCTCTTTATATATACAAAGTGACATTTCGTTTCTCCATTTTTGACATCGAGCCGTAGAAATCCTTCTACAATCTGTCATGTTGTCTACGATCTTTGTCTAGGTCCTTTTATACGTGCACTATTTCAGAAGAAAGATTTCTATCTCAAACTGTCAAAATCACACTGACAACGGACAGTTGTCTAACGTAGTGAAGACAATTTGATTTTGTAATCGCCATGCTTAAAGACTAGAAAACTTTCTACTCGACGACCACAAAGTATATACGGTTTCTACAAAATCCTGTATTTTTTTTTGTTTTTTTTTCTGGCTTTGCAACTTGGTACTTGTTTGTCCTACCCCGTTAATATTTTTAGAGCCGGAGGTGCGCAGGAGGGCAGCCTCGAAGTGTTTTATATGGAATTTTTCACTTTTCGCATGAAAATATGAAAAATTATTACCTACGTTAATAAAGGGGGTCGAAATTTTGGCTTATTCCACAAATCCCCCCTGAAAAATCCCCCTTAGGAGGAAAAGTGGAATATATAAAAACCAGTCTAGAATTCACCCCTGCTTATTGCACTAATCCCCCAGAGAATCCCCCTCAGTGGGAAAAACTGAACCCTAATGTAAAAAAATCACTTTCAGGGGGTCTTGGAATAAGTTTTTTTTTTTTTTATTCAATTCTAGTTTTCCTCCCTAAGCAGGATTATCAGGGGTGAATTCTAGACTGTTTTTTATAGATTCCACTTTTCCTCCTAAGGGGGATTTTCAGGGGGGATTTGTGGAATAAGCCGAAATTTTCATTATTTTTGAAAAAGGACACCATTTTCGAGATATAAGCAAAAGAAAAGAAAAAAAAAGATACAGAACTGTTTTTGCACCTGAAGTGCGGTTGACTCATTCTACTTTGCCACCGTCGTACTGTCTACACGGAACGTCATTCTGTGCTCGTGCTAAGCCTGCTGTAGTGGTCTCTGTACTAAAACACCTGCAGTATGAGAGACCATTACGAAGCCAATACTAACGCCGTCGACTTGGCTGAGTTTTGGTCGAAACTTATACAGTATAACAGTGTTTTCCAACGTGTGGGTCGCGACCCCCTAGGGGGTCGCCAAGCCTCTTAAAGGGGGTCGCCGTTACTTTAAAATTTAAAGCTCATAAATATAAAACCGTACCAGTTCAAAATGTTACATGTATTAAGAAAAGTTTAACACGAATCAACAAATACCTACAAATCACATAAATCATTAATGTGACGAGGACCAAGCGTACCCATTCAAATTAATGTGATTGTTACACCTGTTTATCGTTAACCAATTTTTGAATTTTTAATGATTAGAATTATATCGCTTTCATAATTTAGGCGATTTCTCTGTTTGCCTTTTATTTGAGCCATCGACGAAACCCGTTAAATCGCACAAGTACCTCCTACTTGTGCGATTTAACGTTTTCGTCGATGGCTCAAAGCTCCAAGCTCCAAGTGGAATGAAACACTTCAAAGCTTCTGTGCTTAATTGTGGGTATTCTGTTTTTCTGTTTATCCAAAAGGTACCTAAAGTGACAGACTTGAATTTCAAGGTAGGGGGTCGCGAAATATTTTTCTATACTAAGGGGGCCGCGCCACATGAAAAAGGTTGAAAAGCATTGCAGTAGAATCATCGATATGACGAAGAAGATGAGTCCATAATACGTCAAATGCTCCCAAAACATGCGAACTCTACTTTTACCAAGTATACAAAAAAGGACCACCATGTAAAATTCAACAGTGGCAACATATCAGACGAGTGTAACTGTCTCGTACGTGACGTCACGGACTCACGGAGCGGTGCGTGTACAAATCCCTTCACGGTCGGCCAGACGCCGGCGCACGTCCCACCCTTCGCGAGCCATTTGTGTCCACGTGTCGGAATTTTTAATAGAACCGGAACACCGTTCGTCCGGTGAGTGAATCATGCTGAAGCTCGTAAGGTATTGCATGGACGTTTCTGCTCATTGCGTTTTCGTGTAAGTTTACTATTTTTACTCAGAAAAAATTTAGAACACAATTTAAGGTTCAGTCACGACAGCAAACAGTTTTCTGCCTGCATTGAGAGCATTCAATTTTTCAATGTTGAAAAAGATACTTTGATGATAAGGAGCAAAGGTTTGCATTTCTATACATTTATAAATATAATATTTGTCACCTAATACATCCAGTACTTTCAAAGTGGGTGGCTGGGCCCTTTGAAAGTACTGGATGTATTAGGTGTTATAAATATCAAACAACCAACTGACCTTTTCCGAAAGGAAAAGTTTTCCCACACCACTCCGAACTTTATAAATTATGCTCCGAATAATTGTCAATATCTTCGACTGAATTCGGATATTCTTTCACACTACATAAACTTGATCTCTGGGGAATAAAACCTTTGTAAAGGCGACAGAAACCCAAAAAGCTCAACGTACGGGCACAAAAACTTTTACATAAATAATTCAGCAGGCAACATTTTCAGCAGAAAAGCAAACAAAATCCAAGCACCGCAAAAGAATTATGGGCGTTATTTCTAAAATTTTGAAATAATCCTACTACATAAGGAATACATATTTTTCGTCGGCAAAGACCGATAAACAAGATTAAAATTACACGGAGCGAAGTGGGCGAGGCTGGGGCATAAATCTGAAAGGAAAGCTGGAGTTGAATGGCTAGATTATAGTACAAACAAAACGGTCAACAATGAAACAGCCACCAGGTTGCGCTATGAATATCTAATGTAAGAGAAAAATTTACTGCAGAATGGGTATCATAAAGCTGGGAGGACAATGTAAGTTCAAGGCCGCAGACATACGCTATATTGTACAGGTACGGGACATGTGCCATATACTAAAGATTACTCCCTTACATACGGTCGTAAAAGTTAATACCCGGAGACAGTCGTAAACGCGGGCATGATCCCGACGAATAAACAGTAAATTATTATCTTATCATTGTCTTATGAAAGTGTATTTTTCGCGGCCAAAGCATAATTACGAAACATAATCAGTATTGCAACTTGATTGAATGTTCTGGGCTGAGAAATTGCTCTACAAATACGAACCAAACATTTATTTGGCTGCAGCATCGAGCTAAATGTTTACATTCCTAAAAATATTTTCATTATCTTACGTACCTACTCAAATATTCTCTCAGCACACACATTTAAGTCTTTTAAGGCTTTTAGTTGCAAAAACATTTAAGCCTACCATTCGTTTTCGAATTTGTACAGCTAGAAATAAATATTGATCTAACAAAATTGCTTCAGAGATTTCAAATTCTAAATCGTTTTTAGTAAAATTACATTATAATAAAGAGGTTCTTGGGATAAAAGGTGCCCAGAATAAACCTGGATATGTAAGGCTTACAGGATATGGCTTAATTACCAAGTTGCGCGCCTACGGTATTTCTGGGTCCATGTTAGAGTGGCTGAGTTCGTATTTAACGGACAGATTTTTCCTTGTTGTCGTTAATGGTTATCAATCAACCCTGCATTGCGTTTATTCCGGTGTTCCCCAGGGTTCACACTTGGGTCCCATTTTGTTTATTTATTTTATTAATGATATTCCAAGGTGTTTTTTGCACTCCGATCTTTTTATGTACGCTGACGATTTAAAGTTTTTGAGAATTGTTAAGGCTGAGGAAGACTCATTACTATTGCAAAGTGACCTCAATCGTCTCGTTCTATGGTGTAACAGTAACGGAATGGAACTGAATACCAAAAAATGTTACCATGTTAAATTTACAAGAAGGAACATCCCAATAAGCAGCAATTATTATATATCCGGTGAAAAAATTAAGGAAGTTGAAACAATAAAAGATCTTGGTGTACTGTTCGACAAGAAGTTAACTTTCAGGCCACATATCGATAATACTATAAAAAGAGCTTCAAGAATGTTAGGGTTCGTCATAAGAAATTGCAAAATCTTTCGTCACAATAGAACAAAAATACTGCTTTATAACAGTCTCATTCGTAGCATCTTGGAATATAATAGTGTAGTTTGGCGTCCTCACTACGCAACACATTCATTGCGACTTGAACGTGTTCAGAAACGCTTCGCGTGGCACCTCGCATTTTCCAATGGTGTCGCCAAAAAAATTCGTTCTTACAAAAAAAGACTTACGCATTTTAGCATGACTTCTCTGGAAAGACGTAGACACTTAATTGATGTAATGTTTGCCTATAAAATCATTAAGCATAAAATAGACAGTCCCAGCTTGCTCGCCTTTTTCAATTTTCGTGCACCTTCTAGAATCCCGCGTAGTGCCATCACGCCCCTGTGTCCCCCTTTTAGAAGAACTGTTTTGGGAGCCAATTCGCCTATTGCAAGAATGTGTAAGGCAGTAAATGGCTACAGTGATGCTATTGATCTCCACTTTGACTCTTTTGCTAAACAAAAAGCTATCCTTAATCGTTTACCGAGCAGTCATTAATCTCAGCTTACCACTGTTATTATGAGTTTATCAATTTTAACTTTTTTTTTTTTTTATTTTTTTTTTACCAGTGTTTTCTATTTAATTTTTAATTTTTTGTTGAACATTTGTTAATCCTATTTTCATTTACATTAATTTTAATCTCTGTGTACTTGCCGATGTTTATATTTTTTATGAATTTACTTAATGTTATGCATTTTTAATTTAATTTATCAATTGTTTTCAACTAGAACAATTTTTTTTTTTTTTTTCTAATATTTCCAATTATTTAAATATTTTTTAACCAATTCTTGTCAGTTTTATTATGTCAAAGATTATTCAATTTTGCTTTTACCAATTTTTCAATCAGTATTTCATAAATATTTTTTATATTATTTTTATATTTGCGCTTATTACTAAGTAAGTTAGCTTATTTATATGATTCATTGTTTTATACATGTGGTGTTTACCTATAAGTAATTGATGCACTGTTATTTTACTTTAAAATGTATTATGTGTTTGTTTCAGTGTATTCAATTGTTGGTGAACCTAATAAAATAAATAAATAAATATGTATACATATGAATTAAGTAAAACACGGACCGTTCTAATGGTTATATAATGAGTATCTATACGAGCAAAAACCTTTTTAAAGTATACGGAAGGAAAAGTTGATAACGAGGGACGCGAAAGTATCAACTAAATTTAATTCAAAGAATATATTAGCATTTTTATATTCCTGACTATAGAATCTGAACTCTGTTTGGTGAAAGCCCTTTCTGACATAAGACATACTGGCCCAAGAGAGCTCTCTTTGGCCAGTATTACTGCATGTCACTTTAAAACCTTCAGGGCATGAGTTTATCCGGCAAAACACTAGCCGTTCCCAGGCCATTGCTCTTGAGACATGAATTAACATTAACTAGACAAGTCTGGACTGAATGCTATTTTATTTTACAAAATATATTCCATTCCACAATGTATTGTTTGTTTATTTGTCTCAAGAGAGAGAATATTTCACAACTACAGTTGTTAACATGAATTTGTTGTTGTTCATTTATTATGTGTACGTCTCATATTTATTTTTAAAATAAATGAATAATCATAGACAATTTGTCAGCACGAACAGGTATTCACGGAATTCATTATCATATTGTGGCGGCATCTACAACATGCGAACTACGCATCAAAGACCTGATGTCACAGAAATCCTGCATCGCGCAAGCAGACTTTACCGCGCGACTATGTGTATATATAATCTATCCCTAATATCACCCGTCGTCGGGCGGTTGCCCATCAGACACCACGCCCATCTGGTCGTAGGATCCTCCCTTTTCTATAAAGGATGAGTGAACTTTACACCCTATTGGTGTAAAGTTCACTACCTCTATCAATATCATCTTCACCGTTCACCATCCTACGACTAGTCATAACGTTCGACCTTAGCATCCATCTGTGCTTACTCTGACCTGACTCATAAAAATAATAAAAGGAGCCAATCGTTTTAAAGTCCAAAAGTACGTAGTGTTCTTTCCACGTAACAAAGTAAGCCTAATAGGAAGCCTGTCGGGTATAGTTGGCAATATTTTTAGTTGCTAGACGATTTCATTGGGCATGGTTCCCGGAATCTCATAAGCTTCGTACCCTAAGGGCGGTAAACTGGTGTCTGGGGGTAGAAATATGTTAACGACAGATCATTTTCAGAGTATACCGAAATGCGTGAATAGTTCATGTATGTGAGCTTTTATGTGAAAGTTCAATTGAGTGATCGCCTACATCTTTTTTTTTATTTATTTTTATTTATTGAGCAAGGCACACCAATGACATATTTATAATGATAGTAGTAGTGGTAGTGTATTTTCATCGATATTTTAGTCAATTGTGAACCGATTTTGAAAATTCTTTTTTGATTTTCCTGGGGTTGTCCCATGTTTTGGTGAAGTTCTAATGAGTGTTTTTTGAGTTAGTTTCAATAATACGTATTTAATCCACTTTGTGTATGTTGTTAGAAATTCCTTTCAATGTTGTTTACATAACAATTAGTGGAATATTAATTTGTGTGGAGTAGAACCACAACTAAAATGTGATAAAACACTGTTTTACGAAATAAAACAACCGACTTCCAAAAAACACTCATCATCTTTCTGCCCTTGTCCCATGTTATTTGGGGTCGGCGCCACACGTTTTCTTTTTCCATTCTCCCCTGTCAATCGTCACTCCATCATTCACTCCCTTCTCTTTCATATCATTCTTCATACAATCCACCCATCTTTTTTTGGCCTTCCTCTCCCTCTCCATACATCCACATTTATATTCATCACTCTCCTCGTCACATGCATCGTCTTCCAAAAAACACTACAAAGTGAAAAATAATATCGTTATTTTTCACTTTGTAGTGTTTTTTAATTATTTTTTTTATTGTTTAATTTATTTATTTGTTTGGTTTTGATACATTTTTGTAAATGGCACATTTATTCCAAATACAGGCGATGTGTTTTGCCTCTCATGTTATGAATGCAGTTGAATAAGAGTTAACCTGTTCAACTGCTCAGTAACATTTATCTTACCCTTTTAAACAAAAAAATAACGTGATACTTTTGGAGCTCCTGGTGCCTTTTCCCATCTATGTTGGGGTCGGCTTCAAGCCTACATGGAACAGTCGCTCCAAATGAGTAATACAGTTTTCCCAGTTCCCCTTGGTAAGACGGTTGTCAGACTTTCGGGCTTCTGATGACCCGTAACGACTGTCAAAGATACACGAATGACAGCCGGGACCAAGGGCTAACGGTTAACGTGCTTTCCGAGGCACGGAGGAGTCTCGGTATGTAAAGATGGTCACCCATCCACGGACCAACCCCGGCAAGCTTAGCTTAACCTGATGGATCGATCCGTGCGGCTGGTATTACTTAGCCACGAGCTCCTCCGGTGCCAATAGCACCAATATGTACAAATAGAACCTAGAGTATAATATTCAATGTGAAGGCAGCTTTTGAGACATTCCAGGTGATTAATTTTATTGTTTCTTAAAATAAATTACATGATCACTTACCTGTTTGGCCATACGCGAAGATACAAGCGTTGTACCCGTCGAATGCATTGTCGAGGATATCCCTGCCAAGACATTCGAATACTGTCTTTTGAGAGGCAAAGTGAGGCTGGGATGGGTCCAGGGAGTAGAAACAATGGTCGAACGCAAATGTCTTTGGTTGTCTTCTGAAAAGAAAGAAAACAATTCGTTAGGTATGTCATCCATGGTTTTGTAACAATTTTTTTGCTTTTAATGCCAGCCTATGGAATAGAAGTCAATATCGGTAAAGCGGACTGTAAAAAAGATTTATTTCAATGTCTAATCTTATTTCAAATAGGTATAAGAAAAATCACTTCCACGAGGACTCGATAATTTTTTGACATTAACACAAAACATAGTCACTGGAAGAAAACGATATGAATATTCGCACAAGCTATAACACTGGCATTTTAAACATAACTCCCACACTACGGCCTATTGTCGCGATCAGTAATGGTAGTAACTTTTAATTAATTTGCACGAGCAGCCAGACCTTTACTAAATCCTATGTTTGTTAAAACACTATAATTTTATTGAAACTATGCCGTTTATGTAAACTACGCTTTTCTATGTTGAAGTTAGAAAGTTAGATTTGGCACAATTTCATAAGGGATTCGATTATTTTGGGTGCTGTTATTAGTTTGACTACGTGTTTAAAAACAAATAGCATTTTTTTGCATATCGACGCGAAAAAGCGGAAACGTAGTAACCCACAAAATGAAAAATGTTCACCAGAGCCGAAAAACGTTTGAGATTTCAGAAGAAAAAAAATCTGAAAAATCCACACCGCTCAAAATTTCAACAGCGCTGTAACTACCGGAATCAAAAATTTTCAAAATGATTAATTGGTGTAAATTAGCATTTACACCAATGATAAAAAATGCAATTTTTTACGCTATTTACAGCAAAACTTTGGTGGTTCCTTAAAAAAATAGGTTGTTTTAAAACGCTGTACAAATTTTTCTATTAGCCGTAGAGTTACGGGAGTCGAGTTATTATGATTCCGAATCTGCAATAAAAAAAATTTTTTTTTGGGTGCTGGTTACTACGTTTCCGCTTTTTTGCGTCGATATATATAACTTTACAATCAAAAATAGGCGTCAAATAATAATAACCTTTTTCAAAGCGATTGTGGCAAGTAGTCTATGGAAATGTTCTCCTTCTTTGGTATTTGTGGCTTTATGGTTATTTTTCATCCTATTATACACCGTGACATTTTAGTCGTCTTACAATGATAGCCCACTTCATGTATCCAATGACTACTAATCGTTCAAGTAAAAACAATTTTTTTTAGATCATTTGAATATATATATATATTTTTTTTTATTAATTATGACGCATGACATAGTTTAAAACACCCTATTACGAGTGCAGTCCAAGCCTTGTGTTATAAGGGCGCCGCGGAATGGAGCGGCGACATCTTTATCATAGTTCATTCAGCCCTAACGCAAAAATGTGTTTCTTACTATTGCAACTTAAACTTAATCTAAATCCATTCTGCGGCGCCCTTGTATCACAAGGCTCGGACTGCACTCGTAACAGGGTGTTTTAAACTATGTCATGCCCGATAATAAATAAAAATAAAAAAAACAAAATTCTATTGTTCAAAAAAAAAATTTTTTACATGAATGATTAGTAGTCATTGGATACATGAAGTGGGCTGTCTTTGTAAGACGAAAAAAAGGCCACGGTGTATATGCATAATGCACATTAAAACCTGAAACAATATTTGAAAATGGCGGAGTGCAGCACATCTCTTTTCCCGACAACCACGCTCTAGCTAGTTCCACATAAATTGAAAAACACCGTTTTTATACTATTTTTACCTCCCACTCGTGATACCGAGAAAAAATGGTTTTGTAGGAAAATATTCTATTAGGCAGGCTGTTTATTTAGGAGTAGGAGCTGCCAAACGGCTTCGCCCGCGAGCCTTTTTCGAAAATAAAAATAATTTACTCCTTATTTCAATCTGCCAGTGTCCCATCAAAATCGGGACAGCCGTTTCGGAGACTATCCGGAACAAACAGACATACAGACCGTATTTTTTTTTAAATTATAATTACGGTATGTACTTTCATAAGCATTTAGTAAAAAGTTGTTATTTTGACAATACAAACAGACACTTCCATTTTATTTATTTGTATAGAAGATTATAGCCGCCCACTTCTAGATCCTTTTATTTAATGGTGGTTAAAAGGCCAATATCGGTATAGTCACCTTAACGAAGGAAACTAAGTTACGACAAAATTCAAAACCTGAATAAACTCCGAATGAGAACAGTAGCAATAAAATCCGATCACAGCATGACACGAGCCAATGCCCTTCTCATAATATATTTTCCTAAAGTTGAATCACTTTATAACCCTCCATAGCTAAATTCGAGCTGCAGAAATTTTCAGCCAACTTAAAGCTCCCAGCTGAACTTATTTTTCCGATCCAATATATTCTATCCCGTTCACCCCATCGCATAGAGAAAGGGACAGAAAGGGAATAAATTCCCTCAATACTTTCCGTTTGGATTGGATACGGGTAGCGTGCCAAAAGATAATGTTATTACTTCGATTTATTGACCTAATTGTTGTTTCTTAACGATAGGAGGGAGACTGTTAATCCTACTCGATTTGTATCTAGACGCCACATTAGTTACAAGGCTTAATACTAAGCATAGACAATGTTTTGCTTGCTTGTTTCGTTAAAATTTCGGTGAACTCAGTTTTGGCGCATTCGCTGATGCTAGTAACTTTGCTAATATGCTAATGTGTTCTCGTAGCTCAAGTTATTAGTTCAAATTAGGCGCCTGGCGTTTCTTAGCTAACCAGTAATTTCGCTTTATGATAAGGTTGCCTAGTTGGTATAAATTTTAATTAATGAGAGCTTTTTTTAGGAAACAACTATTTACCTAGGCATCTTCATGTAATTTAGCATGACTCAAATTTTTCTTTCTAATCCAAACATTCCTGATTTGCAAAGCGTGTAAATAACAAAAACCAGGCTGTACCTGCATTTCCCGGTCAGTGCACCTAAAGTGTAGGAACCCCGTCCACCCACCACGCTGTTGCGTGTTAATGGGACGTTTAACACGTCAAACAGGGCAGATCTTTGCAGGACTAGGGAGCCATACCTTACTACTGTTTACTCCAACGTTCGTAATGCTCATAAATTATTATTTTCCTGGTCCTGGCAAGTCTTCAAACGACAATGACCTCTACATAATCAGCCTATAATGTTGCTACTTCTAGGACACAGGCCTCCTCTCGATGAGCCGTGCGGGTTGGTAATGTCAAATTGTCTTCGAATTTTTGGTTCTAGGACATGCCGGTTTCCTCACAATGTTTTCCTTCACCGTTTTGAGAACAATAGTGATGAAATGATTAACACAAAATAGCCTGTCGGGGTTCGAAACTGCGAAATTAGTTGTCCGACTGCTAGTACTAAAGATATTGATAAATTTTTTCCAAGTTATATTAATTTTTTATTTGTCATTAGTTAACAGAATGTTAATGATCGTTTTTAAACTAAAATTACAAGCGTACATTAATTGCAATGATATCAAAAAAAAAAATTAAAAAATAACACTACCAAGTGATTCTAATTATATGACGATCACTGTATATAATAATATGTGGACTTCTAGGACTTTATTGAGTCTGGTAACTAAAACACAAAACACTATCTCTCTCCTTAAACATAATTTTTTTGGTCTTTGCACTTGTATAATGATTCTTTATTAATACACGTATTAGGTTGGGGAAAAAGTCTTTTCGCATTATAGTATGTATGAACTTGTAATAAAATCTCTTTGGCTATACTATTTGTATTTGGCTGGTTTTGGTATCATTGAAAGTTTATGTTTTAAAGAACATAATTCCAAATTCAAATTAGGAAAATGTGTGATTTTCATTTGTTTTTCGTACTGTCAAGATAAGTGAATCTAATGAAGAAATTCGATACATTTTAAATATTTACTACAAAAAAGTGCAACGCAAGCCGCGAAAAAAATTTGCGATATTTATGGACCTAGTGCAAATTCGGTGAGAGTAGCACAAATTTGGTTTAAGCGTTTTCAATCCGGAAATTTTGATGTCAAAGATGCACGTCGCTCTGGTCGCCCTATTACGGATAAAATGGATGCCATTTTTGAAAAAGTGGAGCATGCTCGGCATATCAGTAGTTACGACGTAGCTGAAGAACTGGGAATTGACCACAAAACAGTTTTGGCACATTTGAAAAAAAATGGGTAAATAAAAAAGGTCGATATTTGGGTACCTCACGAGCTCACTGAAAGAAACCTAATGAACCGTGTACTCATTTGTGATTCTTTATTACGACGTAATGAAACCGAACCATGTTTGAAGAAGCTGATAACTGGTGATGATAAGTGGATCACGTACGACAAGAACGTGCGAAAAAGGTCGTGGTCAAAGGCCGGTCAGGCTTCACAGACTGTGGCGAAACCCGGGTTAACTCGCAACAAGGTGATGCTGTGTGTGTGGTGGGATTGGAAGGGCATTATTCATTATGAGCTGTTACCACCAGGCAGGACCATCGATTCTAAACTCTACTGCGAACAACTGATGAGATTAAAGCAAGAAGTTAAGAGAAAGCGGCCGGAATTAATCAACAGAAGGGGTGTGGTTTTTAGCATCATGATAACGCTAGACCTCACACATCTTTAGCCACACAGCAAAAATTAAGAGAGTTTGGCTGGGAGGTGTTAATGCATCCGCCGTATAGTCTTGACCTTGCACCTTCAGATTTCCACCTGTTTCGGTCTCTTTAGAATTCTTTAGGCAGTGTCAGGTTAACATCACGAGAGGACTGCCAAAACTACTTGTCGCGGTATTTTGATCAGAAGTCCCAAAATTTCTATAGCAATGGGATCATGTCCCTACCTACAAGATGGCAAAAAGTTATCGAACAAAATGGTACCTACATATTATAGTTAAATGTAAATAAACTATATTAAAAAATGTTTTGAATTTTCTTAAAAAATGCGAAAAAACTTTTTCCCCAACCTATTATTTATATAGGTAATTATTATACATGTTATACTTATCTATATATGTAAATCGTACACCACAGACTACCTGCAGTATTGTCTTTCCTTCCCCCTAAACCAAACGGTCTTTTCTAAATGTTTAATCCAAGTCTTTGGATTGACCAAAGACTGTCTTTAAAAGATCACTTTTAGCGATATGATCGCCCATTGTGTCACCCCTTGTAAAATTTCTAATAAATCTGTAATTTTTATGGTGTGCAATAAAGAGTATTCTAACTTTACTATCTATCTACCTACCTACAACAATAGAGTGTATTGACCTTTCCATACGGTTGCTCGTCCTCGTGGAAGTTTCATTTTAACCCTTTTCACGTTTCTAAGAGCCGAATTCTCAAGTTTCTTTCCTGAAGAGACACGATACTTTTCCGAATTTCCGATCGAGTTTGTAACTTGAAACCGAATTAAACGATAAAGGGCGAGGTGAAATTTTGTTAAAATTATTCGACATGTACCTAATCATAGACACTTTTCCCTAGATACCATGTTCATGTCGCATTGATCGACTTACAAATTGTTGAATGGGGTCATTCAAGTATTACGCAAGCACCAAAGGGAGGTAGGGGGGGTCTTTGCTTTGGCTATTTTTTTGATTACATGGGGGACGGGGGGTCTGGATGGTGATTACGTCAGCAATATTTATTTATTTACTTTTCAGATTATTCTGCAATTTTTTTTTTTTATTTGAACAAATATGGCAACCCCATGTTCAGGGATTCCCCAAAATAATTGATATTCCTTACTCGATCTCAAGCGGTGTTTTATGGTTAGAAAGAACCGAAGTAGGGAATTACTTAAATGGGCATTCAATTACTTTTAGTCAATAAATTCCTTATTTCTAGACTCATCATCATCCTTACAGCCGAAAGACGTCTACTGCTGGATATAGGCCTCCCCCAATTGGGGGGGTTAGCCATAATCGCCACGCTTCGCAGGCGGGTTGACGATCGCAGTATGGTGTTAAAAATGCATAGAGAACGCTGCTGCCCATTCTCTAAAAAGTCCCTTAGTCGCATTTTACGACACCCACGGGAGGAAATGGGAAATGGGATGGTTCTAGACTCATGAATATAAAGAAACCTAAACAGATTTAAAAAAATACCAATGTTTACGTAAGCATAGGAGGGGGGTATGAGCTTTGCTTACTTTTGCTGACAAGGGGGAGGTGGGGGTTCAAAATTACTAAAATTCTGCTTACGTAATACTTTTATGGCCCCAATGTAGAATGCACCACGCAAATCTAAGGAAAAGCCCAACCATAATTACTTTTCGGATCCACCAAAATGAAAACTTTTAACCTAGAAGAAGCACAACAAAATTCATCAAAGTCAACGTCACTACGGTTACATACACTACATGTAGGATGCAGGTGGTTATGACAGAATTCAATTTGCCAAAGCGACTACTACGTCACACCTACGAGCTCGCACGGGTTAGTAATCAACGCCCAGACATGCTTTGCCAATTTCAGCTCAGTATTAAAATTATGCAAGGCAAGGAAACCTACGCGAAAGGGAAAATTGCGAAAGACGGCAATAAATAGATCTCAACTGATAACTATGTGCAAATGCTTGTTACTGTCTGTGTTTGAGACTTGGGTTTATTTAATATGAATGTCAATTCAAATAGTTATTTATGTGACTAAGTGCTGATAACATATACTGTGTGATCTCCAGCTAAGGACAATCAATAGACCTATATTTGTATTATAGTAAATAGTACCATAACCACTTTACGGGTGATAATTTGTGGGACTCACCCACCTGGTACATACATAAAGGTTCCACTAACAATGGGACACTTAATACCATATCTAGCGTGTCCTGTTGTCTGCACGTTACAGGAACTGATGGACGATACTGTAGGTGCCAAACTCATAGCTAGATTCTGAGCTGACTCTATTTAGATTGCTATCGACACGCTAAGAGGAAGAAGGTTCGCAGGGGATCGTCGGATTTTGATTGAATATGATATAAGACACACTACAAACAATACAGTAATTATATATAGTAGTCCGAAGCACATTTATGGCCGAACAAAAGACCAATTCTACGAGAACTAGTGCAACCTTTCCAAAATAAAACGATCCCGATGAAGCAAAACTCATTTCTGCCAGATTCGGAACAAGCATAATTTCAGCTAATTTGTGCAGATTGCACTGAGATTAAAGTTGCTAACGAGCAACGCTATCCATACTCAGATAGAAATCGACGAGCCGCTTGCTAGTAAGGCAATAAGGCTAAGTTCTAATGACGAAAGCTTGACGGGCGTTTGATGAACGTGAGTTTACAACGTCTAATGAGGTACGCCTAACGTGCAAACCGTGAGTATATACGTGTAACATACACTACCATAAACGGGAGTCGAGCGTTTGCCGTCTGAACTTAGTCCGTCTCCGGAAGGGTAAAGTTGTAATTTCCGTATGCAGCCGTTAGTGCTCTGATTTCGGGTTTGACATTTTGCTTCGTGTTTCGGAGTTAGGAGTCAATAGTTCGGTTACATTGCTTATGAATTATGACTGCATGCATTTTATATTATTTTTGGAAATTATACAGCAACATATAAAAGGTTATTTTATTTTATTATATTACTATCTGCTGCCCGCGGCTTCGTCAACGTGGTTCTGTCTTAAATAAAAATAACCTAATGTAATCCTTATAACATCAGCTATCTGCCAGTAAAAGTCCCGTCGAAATCGGTCTAGCCGTTTCGGAGATTAACCGGAACGAACAGACAGAGTTATTTTTTTTGTTTTTTTACCTATAATTACCTTATTTACTTCCATATGCATTTAGTAAAAAGCTGTTATTTTGACATTACAAACAGAAACTTCAATTTTATTTATTTGTATAGATTATTTATTAGTTCAGTTACACTTTGGTGCTATTACCTATGCTTTAATAAAAGATGTTATTACATAGTGTAATTTAAGACAGATTATTGTGTAGAAAAATTGCTGTTGTCAAAAACAGAAACATTCCGTAGATAGAAAAACGTCTTGTTACAATTTCATTAGACAACAACGTGGATTACATTTCTCATATTCTCACGAGATAACACTGAACGAGAAAACTTTCAAGACACAACGCTTCGAAAGAACCAAGTTTAATAAAAACCAAGTCAGCCTTAACAAAAAAGCATAAATTCAATTATGTAGTTGAGAGTCATAGACAAAATGTATATCGTATTGCTTTGAAAATCTCAAGACTCATTTTCATTAGTCGTTAACTCGGTCGATATACAAGCATGCGGGATCTCCCCGCAGACGGGGTAATGATTAATGAAAGTCGTAAGTCAATAACGCGGTCGGTATACTGTCTGCGGGGAATCCCCGTAGCGGGCGTAGCGACTAATGAAATTCATCGGTCGGTAAAGAGCGTGCGGAGACTCACACCCAATGAAAATGAGCCTATAGAGGTATGAGGAACAAGGTGTAAAGTTCACTCATACTCTATGGAAAAGAGAGGATCCTCCGACAAGATGGGTGTTGTCTGGTGGGCAACCGCCCGACGGTTGATCTCGGGATGTTGTATATTTATGTTAGTCGCGCGGTAAACTCTGATTGCGCGATGTAGAATTTGTGACGTCAGGTCTTTGATGCGTAATTCGCATGTGGTGTTGTAGATCCACAAGCCTTTAAAGCAACTGTTAAACGTGCGGTGCAGGTTCTCTGTATAGCGCAATCGTTCCCTATGGACTAACGCCCCAAAACGGGCCCTATGGCATGCTTTACAGAAATCTCCAGCAAACATGCGGGCCATATCGACTAATGAAAACAGTTTCCTGCATGCGGGCCTTATGGCAAGCGTTACAGAAATCTCCCGCACCCCGCATACGACCAATGACAATGAGCCTTTACGTGCGATCTGAAATAACAAGTTTTGACAATAATACCTTGTTCCACCTTCTGTTGCAAGTTGGACATGGAAAATTTAGCATAACATAAAATCACGCCTGTAATCCCCGAATGGTTACGCAGAGGTGAAGCCAAAATGGACGGATGGTGGAGGCAAAACCTTGTAAATTTGTCTCTGCTGCGACTGTGACATAAAGTCCTAAGTTGAGCTACACGACTACTGATAAATGCTTGCACTGACTGGACTAGTCCACTCTGTGTAGATCTTTCCACAAAAGACCATTTCAGACCGGATCTACATGGTCCTCACATGATTTGACCAAGATTATGTTTGGATTTTAAAAGAGACTTTGGTCTCTGAGTTTTTTCGCCATTTCTTCTCAGGGGTAGTCGGATAGTAAATGTCGACTCCATCAAGCTCATTTAAAAAGATATATGACGTGTAAAAGTGATTCCGATATCCTATTTACTAATAAACTTCGATCAATAATAGCACTAGATTCCCGATAAGCGCTTCAAAAACGGCCCGGAAAATAAGAGCACAAATACTTTTGTGGTCTTACTTCAAATTAGTGTCGTCCAAACATAGCCAACGTTAAGACGTCAAAATGCCGCAGTGCGCGTTCAAAAATTGTGTAAATAACCACCGTAACACCAAGATTTTGGAAGGAATATCTTTTTTTCGGTAAGTTTATATCATTATGTTTGTGTTTTTCATAAAATAATAACAATTAAATAGTAAATTATACATCATTTAGCAAATATTATGATTGTTTGGCCAATGTTTGCGACAACGCACCAACTATTGTAACAAACATCGACTGTTCTGGAACAGGGAAAAGCATTGAGTAGTATTATTATTTTATATGTTATTTTTGTTTGTAGATTTCTTAGCAATCAATTTCGCAATGCAAAATATCATAATATAAAAAAATATCGTAATATATGTTTTTGTATCTATTGTCGCGAAAGAAAGAGGAGAAGAAATATTTAAACCTTGAAAAAGTTATAAGTAACAAATTGTTGAATTTTTTTTTTAACAATTTGTTCAATTCATTTTGATAAATTGGACATAACTGAACTGATCAATATTACAACCTGACACGGACCTGCAAATTGCATAAAACGCAAGAAAATTTGAATTTCGCGGGCTACCACAGCGCATCCCCTTTATTAAAATAACTATTGTACTAATTTAGTCCTACTACCAACTTTTTTAAATTGATCAAAAATATTTGCTTCCTTAACCCATTTACGCCCGCTGTCCTCATTTGGGGATACTTCTTTAAGTATCCACATTTTTTTAACTTATTTTAGCTATCCTTAGTTTGCAGGCAAATTCGTAGGGCCCAAGAGTGTGGCTTTGTAAAACAAATTATACTTTTGTGATTTATTGGATTGAGTGGATGAAATAAGTGATTTTATTCACTTCATTGAGCAAATAGGTGTTGGACCAAAGGTAAGTCATATTTTTTTTATATTTACAATATTTTTTTCTCTTTTTTTTTGTATTTATCACTTGGGCATAGTTTCGACTAGTAAATATGACTAACCGATCGTTTGATGTTGCAAATGACTATCGAGGACTCGAGGAAGCTATCGAAAACATTCTGAATGAAGTGGATGATCCAGCTGTTAGTAACGTCATAGTGGCCATTCCTCCAGGCAGCAGTTCATAAGAGGCAATCCCGTACGATTTGGGAACAAAAACTGAATGATTGCAATTGCTGATGGTTATTGTTATGCCTTCGATGTATACTGCGGTAAATCAGTAGGAGGACCCAGTAATGAGCCTTTGGGATCAAAAGTGGTAAAGGGCCTGTTGGAAAAAGTAATCGCTCGTTTGCATGAGGATATCGTGTATTTCGTCAACTTTTTTACCAGTCACGCATTGCTGCGAGATTTGCGTGTAGCTAGTTATCGTACGACTAGTACTGTGAAGGAAAATAGGACGAAGAAATGTCCTCCAGTGGCTTGACAAGTGTTTGTACCCCCATGGTACAAACACTTGTCAAGCCACTAGTGAACATTTCATAACATTTACAAACTATGACTTTGTTTACCCTCTTGGTAAGGTAAAAACGTGGAGCTCTGCAGAAGGAAGAAAGGTAGACGTGGACATCCCTTTTGTCTTCCAGAACTACACCAAAGGCATGGGCGGAGTTGATCAAGCTGACCAGTCAATCGCAGTATACCTAACAGCTATAAGAGGCAAAAAATTGTAGTGGGTTCTGTTTACCTATGTACATGCTGGATTTGGCTGTAGCTAGTGCTTGGCGTCTCCATGTCCTGACCGCTGAAGAGAAACTAGACCAGCTCCAGTTTCGGCGAAGTATTGCCCGATTTTATTTGAGGAGTGTAGGCCAATGCCTACACTCCTCACTCCTCTTTCAGTAAAGACCCGATGAAAAGCGTCATAAACCTTCTTCAGTGGTGCCAAATATGAATCTAGATAGTGTTGGACACTTCCCCCAGAAACTGCCAAGCCAGCTAGGATGCAACGAATGCCAGATGAAAGCACGTTAGCAACATAAAAAATGCATCAAAAAATTGTGCATCGAAAAAGTATGCTTTGACAAATACCATAAATAAGCCCATTGGCCCCATTTGAGGACGGTGTTTTTTAATACATAAGGAAGTTATTTATTTTTAATTTTTCTTTATAAAATGTCTTACTAGCCTCCAATTGTTACGTCAATAAAGTTTTTATCAAAATTTTACTACTAGTTTGTATTTGGGTCCAAATGGGTTAAAAAAGAACATTCGCTTAAAAAAATAATATTATTATTCTGCAACTCTACGTCTTTCAATGATTACTGTGTTCTGAGCATTGAAATGTCATACCAAGAACTACGTCTAGTTCCAAAATAGAGTAAGCACAAAATTGTCAACAAAATGTCTTAAACCTTATTGCTTAGGTTTTAAGTTTCATTTTAGAATAAATATTTTTGTACTTATTATAAAAAAGACTTTTTATTTTCAAGTGACATTTTAAATTTACCTTTCTCCGATGATAGAAGGACTTAAATATAAATATTTTGCAATCGTAATAAAACTTTATAGTTGAGTGTTAAGGTTTATATTGAACTGAAGTTGTTAATATTATAAAACTTTTTTCTATATTTCGTAGTAACAAATGTAAATGTGTATGTGTGTGTAAACGTGGCCACTTCAATGACTTATTTTTGTTCCTGATCCTGTATCTAGTGCTATTATTGATCGAAGCTAATAAACGATTTCATTTCATTCAAAGAGCTTGAATTTCGCAGAAAAGTTTTTACTTGTCTCATATCGTGTCAGCAGGTAAAGTTATTGTGTTTAGTGCTTGCCCTTAAAGAGAAAGGTAATAAATATCTCATCGTAAAATTATAGCGGAGTTTTCTTCACTTTCCTCTTAAAACGAACACAGGATTATAAAGTTTTGATTGTTTTATTGGCTTTCTCTAAACAACTCCTTTATTCAAGAGCTAATATCGTTATTAAAAGTATGTGTGAAACTTTTTAACTTTGTACGTGATTGAACAATGCTTTTTAGATATCGAATACATTATCAAGTATTCCCTTAAACAACGGTTTATCCAAAATTGCTACGTTTAAGACTATTAATTCGGTACTAAGGTCGAAGCCCTACCTTACGTCTATGCCAATCCCGCAAAGTGCTATTCACAACCGCAGCGCACACACGAAATGGTAGTTCACTTCCATTAAACTAAACAGCAATTTTGCTTATAACCTTGTAGATAAACTTAGTTAGGTAGACCACGGACAAAGTCCTGTCTAACTTTGCATGCAACTTAGACTGGCCCGCCTGTTTTACTCGCAATTCTTGCAGTCCAGGAGCCGCGAGACATCTAAGTAATTACTTCAAGCAGAAGCAAGACATACTACAAAACTTTAACGGACAAGAAGTTCAAACGAAAAAGCTTATAAAAAATGGTAGGCACAATTTTTATGTTGGTAAAAAGAGTCAATACCTCAATGTTCGTTTTCGCGCAATTTCCTGCGATGTCTTTAAACAGTTCGGTACGTTTGAGAATTGGCTCGCAGTCAAATAAACCACGAGCATCAACGAGCGCAATAATGGCGAGAATGTCGAAGCGGGTAGTAGACTGCGGCGGCAGGACGCCGGAAGGCTCTGCAACGCTTGCTATAAAATAACATTCCCTGGCAACAATCCAATTGCTTACTCATAATATGGATGCTGCAAGACCGCAAGACACTGCCCGTCAAAAAACTCAGATAAATTTTGAAACACAAGCAGTTTCTGAAGGGTTTTATGACGACGACTTGGTTCAACGGAGTCAGCTAAGCTAAGGATTCAGGGATCATTTGAGTGCAGACGTAAAATAGAGTTCTGTAGTAATGAAACGTTTCATGTTGGCGGTAAAGCTTACACGTGAGACACCTTTATTTAGATTAGTAACATTTTGTTTAGAGCTCACTTGACAAGAAAGTTCAAAATTCGTTTTAGCTGTTCAACTTGAAAGCTGTTGGAGGTTTGTTTTTTTTTTTTTTTAACGCAACAAGAAATTGGCCGAGGCGCAGTTTCTCAACAATGTGTAAAGTATATTGTTAACTGTAGAAGTATTTTCCAACTCGCTACAACATCCGTAACAATTAAAATCTATACGTATATAATACATAAAATTGAAGTGTCTCCTTATAACATCAAAATAACAGTTTTTACAAAAGCATATGATGGTGTATACGGTACATAAAAGCAAAAACAATTTTTAAAATTTTTGTCTGTATGTTTGTTCCCGCTAATCTCCGAAACGGCTGGACCGATTTGGACGGGACTTTCACTGGCAGATAGCTGATGTTATAAGGAGTAACTGAGGCTACTAAAAGTAGCCTCAATTTATAAAAGAAAGCCACGCGGGCGAATCCGCAGGCTAGTTATGAATAACATGCTTGAACTCAACATTAACGATTCGAGCATAACTTCTACTTCTATAACATTTAAGTTTTAGCTGAAACGAGCTTCGAGAACTAATAAGTACTACAAACTGTGGGCTCATTAAGATATTTATGATAGTGCTAAAATCGGTGTTCTACGGATAAACGGCCACTATAACTTTTCTTAATCGATACTAAAGCCAATGAAACTGGTTTTTGAACGTGTAACTTTGTTATCGCTGCAGATTTAGATTTTGATTTCTAGTCCTTTTCTGACCTCGTACTAACTTTTTCTCAACTTTGTTTAGGCTATTCATGAAACTTATAAATTACCAATCTGCATAAATCTATACAGAAAATGAATAAAATTGAAGTGTCCGTTTGTAATGTCAATATAAAAACTTTTTACTAAATACATACGAGGGCGGCACTGAAAATTTCGGGAATCAAGGAAGAGACACAACATTACTATTTAAAAATGTATTTATTGCTTTTCGAAGTATTCTCCGCGAAATTTGACACATTTTTCCATACGATGGAACCAATCATTGAAGCAACCATTCCATTCGGAAGTTGGGGTCTCCAAAATGGCCGTTTTGTAGGCGTCCACAGCTTCTTCAGGTGATGAAAATCTCTGTCCACGCAATTTATTCTTTATTTTAGGGAAAGTATAGAAATCATTAGGGCTTAGGTCGGGGCTGTACGGCGGATGGTCTAATAATTCTATGGCCGGTTTTGGAGACAAACGTGGCCACCATTTTTTTTGCAACACTCCGTGAACGAACAATTTTTGTTGGCTTTAACTCATTTTCGAACACCCAAACTCGTGACTGGTTTTTTGTTTCGGGTTCGTACGCATATATCCAGGATTCGTCACCTGATACGATGTTGTATACAGCATTTGAGGATCCTGCGTGGAATCTTTCGAGAGTTCTGACGCACCAAGTAATACGAGCCGCTTTTTGCTCTTCACAGAGCGAATGCGGTATCCATCAGGAAAACAACTTTTTTACACCTAATTGTTCATGCAAGATTATTTGTATTTGACTCATACCAGTGTCTAAAGTTGCCTGAATTTCGCGGTATGTCACATGTCGATCTTCCTCAATCAGCTTACGCACAGCATCAACGTTTTCTTGGGTGACTGCAGTTTTTGGACGACCTTGACGGGGATCATCACTGAGCTCGACACGTCCACGTTGAAATTCAGCAAACCAGCGATAAATTGTGGTTTTGGTTGGGGCTTCATCACCAAATGCAGAAATCATCCGGTCAACACACTGTTTTTGTGTTAAACCACTTCGAAAGTCATAATAAATCATCGCTCTTGAATTTTCTGGAGTCAATTCCATTTTCTCAAAGACTAAACAAGTTTGACAAAACCTTGTGACAAGACCGAGAATCTTTTTTTAAATAAATAAATGGTATTCGATATTTAAAACCAAGGAGTTTTCAATTAAAAAGATTTTAATATGACAGGAACAGTGGAAATATTCCATTCCCGATACTTTTAGTGCAGCCCTCGTACACCGTGGTACCGTGTGGTGCCGGATGTAAAGAATAGCACTACCCCATTCCCTCCCGTGGGTGTCGTAATAGGCGACTAAGGGACTTACTGGAGAAGGGGCAGCAACGTTCTCTATGCATTTTTAACACCGTACTGCGATCGCCAACCCGCCTGCCAAGCGTGGCGATTATGGTAAATTACCCTCCTCTTGGGTTAGGCCTATGTCCAGCAGTGGACGTCTTTCGGCTGAAATGATGAATGATGAATAAATACATATGAAGGTATATACGGTACAGGAGTCTCATTATGTAAAGATGACCACCCATCCAAGAACTCACCCCGGCAAGCGTAGCTTAACCTGATGGATCGACCCGTGCGACTGTTATTACTTAGCCACGAGCTCCTCCTGTTAGCGATGGCAGTATGGTGCTAAAAATGCATAGAGAACGATGCTGTCCATATAAAAAAAAAATGCAATATTGATATTATTTTTCTATGACCACCTCCTCAGACTGAAATAATTATTATTATCCCACTGCAGGACCTGCCTCCCTTCCCTCCTTCCAATTATCGTTATCTATTGCTGTATGTGGCCTCAAAATATTTATTGTAATTAAATTATCATAGCCAAGCCTGTCTCTACCTTACAATCGTCAGAAATTGTTCTACGTTGAATGTTTTGTTAAATTTCTACTTTTGTTAGGGTCTAGACTGTTAACGACAGAGAATATTGTTCGCCCAGCAACTAACTCAAAGTTATTGTTGCTATATATCTCACGTGGAAGCCATCCCAACTGTCTATTTGTCCGGGTGGGAGAAATAATTCCTCATTTTGTTAGCAGAAATATGTACTTAGGTGGGATTGGCAAGAACACCCATTCTTAGTAAGAATGGGCGTTATTTCTTACTAAACAAAGCTAACAAACTATAGTAACTTTGGGAAACGCAGTCAAATTATTTACTTGTTTTTGTGAACATTCATCATAAGTTAATAACATAAAACTCATTAGCAATTCTTAGAAGAGAAAATTGCTTTGTGATTTTAGCTTAATAATAATTGGCAGAAATCTGTTGTTAATAATGTATTCTACAGTGTATTTTTTTTTATCGTTTCAAGAAACCTTTGCCTTAATTTCCGGAATAGCGGTAGGAAAATGAATCGAATAGAAAAGGCAAATTCTGAGCTCTGTGGCCATTCTTTGAACGTTGTTTTTTTTATTAGCAATTCTGAGAAAGGTACCAGATTGCTTGACACAGAATTTAAATAGAAAGTTTGAACATTCGTATGGAAAACTACAATATTTACGTACATTAATAAATTAACGGAGTTAAATTAAGACTGATCTCCAGTGTTTCATTCATTAGTATTGTTATTTATTCTGCAACATCACATTACCACCATCCCAGCCAAAAGTAACCAAAAAACCTCAACAACTTTCGAACCGTATTTTTATTTTCCCGGGTTTTTCAATTTCAACAGGATTAAAAACTTTACGGTAAGTACTTAGCTGGATCGGACACACACACGTCTGCTAAACAGTGAGCCGTCGAAAAATATTTTATCATCATCATCATTTCAGCCGAAACACGTCCACTGCTGGACATAGGCCTCCCCCAAACGGGGAGATTTGCCATAATCGCAACGCTTGGCAAGCGGGTTAGCGATCGCAGTATGGTGTAAAAATGCATAGAGAACGCTGCTGCCCATTCTCTAGTAAGTCCCTCAGTCGCCTTTTACGACACCCAAGGGAGGAAATAGGGTAGTGCTATTCTTTACGTCTGGCACCACACGGAACCATGTAAAAAATAATAATAATAATACACCGCCGTATCTCTACGTTGACGTCGTGGTGGGGCTTGCGCGCTCCGAACTCTAGGTCTGTGCCGGTAGAGTTTACTTTCCCGGAACAGGTCTAGGGTGAGGAGCCAGACCAAGAGAGATACAGAAACCCGCAGGGCAGCATGTGGCGAGCTGTTAGGCAGTTGCGACCCCACGGCCCCCCCCTATCTCCTGGGAGAAGTCATGTTCCTCATCTCTGGCTTGCCTTTATTGGCCGGCTGGAGTGAGCACTGACGAGGAACTGAGCTCCCACCTCAATCTTGCCTTTATTGGCCGGCTTGAGCGGAGATTCGCAAGAGCAAACGTGCTCGGAGGAAGGAAGTATTCCAGTAAGTGCTTGTAGGGATCTTGACCATCTTCCGGGCTCTGGGATTGTTCTGAGAGCCGTGGAATACCTCTCCACTCCTCGAGCATCTCAGGACATGTTGCTCCTCACTATGTGCTAGCGACCGTTTTCGGGGGCCCATTATTGAGTGTGCAAGTCACCCCCTGCCATTTTATCCGCGTATAATACAACATTGATCAGGCAGGGGCCATAGTCCTTCCATAGTTTTAGGTAACCATCCATTTTAACCACCCAAAACCCATAGTCCAATATCGTTGTTTCCATGTCCTACAATAGTCCTACACAAACCGGGGATTGTCCTTGTGTGCATTTACATAGTGCGTACAGGGATAATCGTCGGTTTGTGCCTCATTTAATTAAAAGCGTCTAACGGGCCTCTGCGAGTTGGCTTCGGCCCCTCGTACGCGTTCCAAAGGCCCGGGACCCCTGGGTCCCGAGATAAGTCAAAGACATTTAAAAATAATAATAATAAAAAAATAACAAAAAATATCCCAAGCTATTTCTATGTTATTGGGTTTTTCTATCTGGAATTTCTCAGTAGCAGCCCGGAGTCTGGATTTGTGCCCGATTGATGACAATAAATAGGCTCACTCCCTATTACATGGGACTTAAACATAACTGAAAAAGTGTGTGTACACCTCTGCCCAACCCTTAGGGGAACACAGGCGTGATGTTATGTATGTTATGTTTTTTCTATAATAACTCTAAAATCCAATACCCTAATAATTCACGTTACATAAAACATAATCTTATGATTTCATGGAAATTAAACCCGTTTTATGTCTTAAACTCAATGTTTGCACTGCAGGATTAGTCGAACGGCGAAATAAAATGTACGTAGTAACATTAAATTTTATGTCTACGACCCTCTGAAGGTATACCTTTTAGAATCAACTTAAGTTTGGGCAACACTTAACTCGGATCCCATTACATCTATGATCAACGTATAGATTCGAATAGCCTCTAAATCTATGTCGCAAGTTCGACGGTTTTAGAAACCTACATAAATATCACTTTTATTACACATTCTGTCAAACAATAAAATGAGGTCCATAAAATATCTAAATTTATGAGAATCGTGTTGTACATATAGATTCTCCAGACTGAAAACAGTAAAATATCTGTCTAGAGCTAGAACCACTGCTAAACTAATCAAACTATATATTAACTATATAATTATCTGATAATAATTTCTAATAATGTGAACGTATTAATTTAATTTATAATTTGTGATACCTAAAATACCTACTTAAACTTAATAATAATACTTAATGTTTACTTATTTATGACATGTAGTTACTATGGGTGAAATGTATTTGTGTGTACTTATACAATGCCTGAAATAAAAATGTTTTGTTTTTTTTTTCTTGATTAGCTGCTTGCATGGCAGCAGAATCCCTTTAATAATTATTAAAATTGAGCATGCTACATTCATTGCATTTGACAGCTAAAACAGTGATTCGTATTTATATTATAGATAGAGACCTACAAACAGTAGCGACATTTTAATCCGACAGAAAATCGATGACACACTCGTTTTATCTAAATAAAAACCGTTTAACAATACCAAAGGTCATAAGTTGACAATGAGTCTCTCAAACTATTATCAGTAGAATAGGTACTATATAGGTACTCTTGAGAAAAGAGAGACAAGAAAGTCTGTGTAAAATAACATGATTGAAAACAAAATTAGGCACAAAAAGCTTTGCAATTACGTTTATTGTTGTAATGAGATGAAATCGCAGACAAAGGGTAAATAAAAACAGGACAACCGTGTAATGTAACTAATTGAATTTACTACAAATCTACATTCATGGCCTTTTAGGAAAGGGTCCAACCACATGGACGTAATACAATCGTCCCATTTTCTTTTAACACATTACTTTTGAGTTTGAATTAATGGAGCAAACTCAAAAGTAATGTGTTTTAATCTTTCACAATGAATATTAAACCCAAACATTTTCTAAAATACATAATTATAAGAAAATTCAGATAAGATTTTCGCTGGCAAGATTGATTAAATTAAAAATACAGTACCCAACGAGGGTGAAAATATTGCACCCATTTTGCATAAGCTGATGTATGAAAAGGAGGGTGTATCCAATTCGCGGGTAGTAGAAAATATTGGGGAAGAGTAATATGGTCTCCCCTTCAAGTGTTAATCTGTCGTTTCTGTAAAGTTACACAGTGATAATACGGGCGATATTGCTCCCTCTGAAGATTATCATGTCTGGCCCTGGCAAGTTGGAGGTAATAGCAAGGGTAAACCGGTAGATGAATGATGTAGTATATCTTTTTGAAGGTAAAATTGAAATCCCGATATTTGTGTACACTAAAGATTTTTGTGTGCTGAGCTAAATTCTGCAAAGGAAGATGTTATGAGAAAACCTATTTCGATACTATAAAGTCACTTCATTGTTGTGTTCTCAAGAAGTGAACGCTTAGTTTTTTTTTTTTTTTTTTTTCAGGTTTTGAAATGAATCTCCTTTGACCGTGACCAAGAGCACTAGTTTTAAAAACTTATAAGAATGAAAAGGAATGAATTGAATGCTCCGAAAGTTAAAGTTGTTTCACTTCCTTACAGCTCTATATGACGCTTTTAAAAACTTTCATCCATTTGGGAGCCACCACATACCTGCAATGTTTGGATGCCATCCATTTTTGTCTTAACAAATCTTTGTTGGATTTCAGTTTTGTTAGGTTGCTGGAAAGTATTAAAAGTTTTTAAGGTCATTATTTCACGAGTGATGTTCAGGATCAAAACACAAATAACAGCCATTCTTCTTACATAGCCACTATCGTGCTATGTACTCGGCAAGGCTTCCAGTAATCTCTCTGAGGGAAAGATTTTAGTTCAATATTCTTCAAGGTAAGGTCTATAGAGCATTTGTTGGGATGCATTTTCCGATCGATATTAGTTTCGTGAAATCATAGATAACAAGAAAACAGTAAATATTTTCATACAATACAATATTTCAACGTTATTAACGCTGGACTTTTTACTTCCTTATAAGTCCGTAACCACAATGTCCACGACAGAAGATATTATCATCAGCTCACCGAAAACTATTAGCCATCCTTTTGAAGAAGTAGAAATCACAATAAAAAAGGTTTTTGTTACGTTAAGTAAGAAACAATAGAGCACAAAAAATATAAAAGGCCACTTTCTAATGATCATGACCCGTGGCTTGCGCAAGCGTTAGCCATGACGTTCAGTTAAAAGTGTCGTTACTCGTTTTCTTTTAATCTGATAACATTTATGTTGCTTCCTCTTTAGGGTTCCGTATTTTACAAGGAGCCCTTATAGTTTCGCCATGTCCGTCTGTCTGTCTGTCCGCGGCTTAGCTCAGAGACTCTTAGTACTAGAAAGCTGTAATTTGACATGAGTATACATATTAATCGCGCTGACAAAGTGGTAATTTCTTCTTTTTTTTTTGTGTATCGTTGGATAGACTATTAAAAAATATGGCGGGTTACACGAATGAGCAGCACGTCCTAAAATATAATTTTATTATCAAAATTATAAGTGTTGGTTAGTGCTAACGTTGCACACGTTGCGCCCATTTTATGATAGACGCGGTAGCCCTTCAAAGTCGACTCTCCAACGTTTGGTGACCAAGATTATCAGTTCGGTAAACAATCAACCAACATCCGTACATCAAAGCCGAGAATCGAGAATCTCTCCGTAAAAGTGTGCAGGGGAACTCGAGGCCGTCAATTCGTCGCCGTGCACAAGAACTCGGCCTTTCTCAGACTTCAACTTGGCGAATTCTGTGTCGGGACTTGTGCCTGCACCGTACAAGGTCTAACTGACCCAGGAGCTCAAAGTTACGTTAAGCCCAGAGACAACGCCATTTGTTCGCTGTCTGGGCTTCGGAGCGTTTGGAAGACGACCCCAATTTTGGCCGAAACATCGTAAATTTTCAGCGACGACGTGCATTCGTGAAATGGCCACCAAGATCGTGCGATTTGACCCCACTAAACTTTTACTTATGGGGTTTTCTAAAATCGCAGGTCTATGCGAATAAGCCGCAATCGACCGATGCCCTCAAAGTCAACATAACCCAGGCCATCGCTCAAATTCAGCCAGATCTATGCGGCAGAGTCATTGAAAATTGGACCTCTTGTGTCCATGCCACCATGCGAAGCCGCGGCGAACATAATTCATAAAGAATGGCATACACAGGCTCGTCAAAAAAAAAAAAAATCGTTATTACCTCACACACAGTTTTTGTTTTATTCCATTTCAACACTGACCCGCCTTTATTGGAAAACCCTTTATAACGTGTTAAAAGGAAAACTATTACAGCTAAGTAGGCTTTACAAGTTACCGAGTAATAGTCGAACAACTTACATTTGCATACATTCTGTAATGGAAGAACATGTTTTCAACTACAATGTTAAGTTTGTTCTTGGGATAAATTCATCCCAACTACGCAACCCTTCATCGTGCGTGGTCCGACACGCACTTGGCCGGTTTTTTATATTGTTCGAAGTAGTGGTTGTCTATACAGGATCAGCGCCAGGACAAGTTCAGGACCTCAGCATGAGGTCCTGTGGTCCATTCCGAGGTCAAGCAAACTGTTATTAGGTTCTTACATCATGAATTTCGGAAGCCCGCAATCTGGATTTGTGCCCGAGTAATGGCAAAGAGTCCGCCCCCTATTACACGGGACTTAAGAGCGCGTGCAACGTCCACTAGCGCCACTCCTTTAAAAAAATATTATCTCGTGACTGAGAAGGAATTATGAGTATGCGGCACGAAGCAACAAAATACGATCTAGAGGAATGTGGCCGCTTTTCTTCGATCGAATTTTGTTGCTTCGTGCCTCAATATGAAACTTCATAAAAGGTATAGATAGATAGAATACTCTACATTATGTACACCATAAAAATTACAGATATAAATGTAGAACTGTTACATAGGGTGTCACAATGGGCGGTCTTATCGCTAAAAGCGATCTTTTACAGACAACCTTTGGATTGATCAAAAAGTAGAAGGAGAGACAATACTGCAGGTAGTCAGTGGTGTACCACTTACATATATACAATAAATACACATACACAAAGCATATAGATACTTATCCATATAAAAGGAAATTCTAGACACACTTACCGAGGTTCCTTATTGAGCCGTTTTATCATAATTCCTTCACAGTCACGAGATAATATTTTTTTAAAGGAGTGGCGCTCGTAGCCCGTTGTATGCCCTCTTAAACATAACTAGCGAAATATGGGTGAGCCCTTTAAGAGCACTTCTGCCTAACGCTTCGGAGATTACGGGATTATCTTATGTTATGTTATCTCTTGCTTCATTTTTTATATTGTTCAAAGTAGTAACCATACAGGTTCTTTCTTATAAGTACTAACCATAATATTGGACCCATTCTGCCTAATTATGAGCACGAAGGGGTAGGTAAAAGTTAGTCTTCCATAAAATAAGTATTTGTGAAGTTATAAGCAAAGAACAAAGACAAAACAATTTTCTTCTCCACTAAACACGTCAGACGCAGTATTAAAAAGTTGTTTGTCTTACCAAAATCATTTGAATACGATATTATTATTTTTATTTTTTATGAATTGTTATCTTGATTTGCTGAAATACACTAATTCATGACTTAAGAAGACTGTTTAAAAATAGATTAAAGACAAGATCAAAGGACTTATCATTTTTAATCTCAATTTTAAAGTTAGCCAATTTAACTTGTCTCCCCGTTATCAATAATTCAGCCGTCAATATCAAAGTCAAAACAGATTTAAAGGGCTATTAATGTAAATTAAAGAGTTTCTTTAAAATATATTTGGAGAGAAATGCGTTAGAAGGCACAGTGATAGTCACAGTGACAATGATTATGATAATGACTTGGACAAAACTTACAAAACTTATAATGGGATAAGTTTCCAGTAAAAGATCCGCATACAAATGTCTGTATGCCCGTGAAAAAAGAAAAAGATATTCCTAGGAGACGAGCCTTTAACTGGCAAACTTTGTGATCTTTTATTTCTGAGACGTCGTTGTACAATTCTTTAGTTACTTACAAAATTCACCCAATTGCCGAGTATAGAAAAGACTTCTAATCGTTAGTTTGAAAATTTAACACATTAAATAAATGATTTTATTTCTGTAAGTAGGTTTGCACAAACACTTTTTACACGTCAATCATATTTTAAAGACTAGATGAGGGCGGCGTTTCTTAACTGACTACTCTAAGAAGAAAGGCCGAAACAAACTCATTGTAACGAAATTCCAGAAAGTAGAAATTTGATTTCGCTTAGCATTTTGTGTTTTCTAAGAATATGGTATACATAATATATATTTATAACAGTAATTTTATAACAGTATAACGTGGAAAGACTGTATCTAAGTCTACATCAAACCGCAATTTGCTTATTTTACACAGGAAATTCAGATATTCAGAACATACTTGTTTAAAAATAAGCAATTTTAGGCTTATAATAAAACTCAAAAAACATGCACGAGTTATGAATTGATCTCATTTTCTGTTACCACGTCGACCCACCACCCATCACCCACCAATATGGCAAAATGAATGACCATCCAAGTTGATGACCAGTCCTTAATAACATTAGAAGCAGTGTAGGCGAGTCATCGCAAAGGCTAGCAGACTTGTAGTTAGCCTTCCTCAGCTTCGTCTATCCAAATCTGGATTTAATATTCGTCAATCCACGAGTGACATCATGGCCTCGCCGTTCGCGGAAAATGATTTGAGATCAGAATCAGAAATCAACGGTAGGTGTCAAATAGTGGCACACGTCAGGGCACGAGCAAGGTAAACATGACACGAGGGTCGTGTTTACCGTATATTAAGGGCCGAATGGGCTACAGGCGAGGCGATGACGTCACGGGGCGGCGCCCCGGTGGCTCGGCGTGTTCCAACTGAGCTCGCGTTGAAACGCCGCCGAAGAGACGGTAGCATGTGAATATGGCGCGAATTTACATCTGCCAAAAGCAATAACGTTGAATACATTGAAAATAAACACATGCACTCATGAATTTCATTCGTGCAGTCGTGGAACATGCTAATATAAAGGGTTTTGCAGTGGCATTCATTCAAAAGATACAATATGGCCAAAAACATTTTCAGAAACATAACCGGAACACGCACACACATACACATACAACAACAATTTTTTTTTAAACTATTGTATCTACACTATTTCCCCTACATAGGAAAAAACTTCGGATGACACATCATAAACACGATAAAACTATACACAAGAGCTGACATCATTGATAACTAGCTTTATTTATCGCGACACGAAAACATTGGGAGTACAAAACAATTTGCTTCAACTCTCGGCTGATTGGATAATAACTTTGTCGCTTAACAGTTTTGTTTGCGTCTGTCATCTCATGTTGTATAACAACAGTCTGACACACAAGAGATTAAAGATGCTAGACGATTTTTCTGGTATGTTTTCGCAAAATTTTCCTGCATTATATTTAGAATCGATGCAAGCATCTAATTAATCTACCACCGTGTTTTTATTTTTTTCAATAACGAAGATAATATTTTAATCAATTCGGTAATTTCTTTGCAAGATGCAGTGGACTTATTCACTCATGAATTTCTGATAATTTCCCGCAACCAGTTCCAAGGGTTGATATTGTGATCAGTCGTTCCAATGCAGGGCAAAGGCCTCCCGGCCCTCCTTCCACTAATCTCTATTTACTACTGTGTGTTGCCAATCTTAAAGTTCCAAGGGTAGTTGGGGTACCTCAACGTTTCAAGGGATTAATTTCCGACATAACCCTTCTCATTCCTTTAGCCCTTGGCCCGTCCCCATGAGGATTTCCCCAGGTATAAAAGGTTATTCACCTATGCGTAGTGCAACCGCAGAGAGTTTGCGCACTAGTGCATCACCTGAAAAAGCATGGCAAACAAGGGTGGTTTTTAAGATCGATTATTAAAATGATCAAGTTCACGCTTCGTTCGGATACATTTTGTCTCCATTACGGAAACCCCGAAAACAACACCATTTATGTATTTTTAGTAAATCATGTGTCAGACCCTCTCCTGACATAAGATAGCGTAACATTTCCCACACTAAAAAACATTTCGGTTTACAAACATCAGCCACAAAGTGAATAGTCACTAGTTGTGACCACACGAGGTCTCTTTATCCTTATTTAGTCAGGCTTTGAGAAGCAGTGACCTCTTTTCTCCTTTTAAGTCGGCTTGGACTTAAAATTAAACGGCCTAAAAGCAGACTTCGTCATATGTTATGTATATTTATTTTCAGGATTTTACTGCGGACTCTAAACACAAAACAAGTCTCATTAACCCACAATTTTATAAAGGGCTTAAAAAGCCATAATGACGACACATTTCAATTGTAGAGTTTCTCTTACTAATGAGGCCACGACTCAATTCTTTTCAGCGAGGCGTGCCGCGGCGTTAAACCAGGAAACCCCTTTAGGGCTAAGTAGGGCATTTTAACCGTCTATAAAGCAATACGCAAATGAAAAGACGCGACGCGACGTTTAAATAACTAAGTGAACCAGACACATTACGTGATGGTAATGGATATTAAAATTTGAATAGACAAGTAATAAAACCCAGCAGTGGAAACGTAATTATCGCTACAAACATCTTCCGTACGGGACATTTCATAATTAATGAAAGAGGAAGCGTTGTAAGTGCCTGTTTCTCGATCAAACCCACTTTATTGCGGGCACATTGACAGCTTGACTAATTTACATCATGTCGTTATTAAACGTTGTCAAGTGTGGAACGAAGTTGTCGAAATTTGTAAATAGTTAAGAAACTAAGAGAGAAATAACACAATAAATTCAATGAGAACAGACCACAGGTGAAAAAGACCTACTCATTCATTGTAATTAATGCTTAAGAATGGGACCCCAATTCCGGTGCCTACAAAAGAATATGACAGCAATCGTTGAACATCCGAAACGGACACTCAACCTGCTTCTGAAAGCTTGATTAAGTCTGATCACAAAATCTGGTATCAAATCTCTTCTAAGCGATAGAAGAAAATAACAACAAAAAAACTGTCGTAAACGTTGAGATTGACAACATATTTAATGGAATAGGTGCTGAAACAAGTGCGTGTCGGACCACATACAATGAAGGCTTCCGTAGTTGGGATGAATATATCCCAAGAACAAAGTTAACATTGTAGTTGAAAAGCAAGTTCTCCGATACATTCCAAATGCAAATGTAAGTTTGTACTCAATATTGAGAGATTTACCATGTTATTTTAAGACACAGACTTCTTATAGTTTGACTGTAATCTCATGTCTTTTCATCTATATTTTTAATAACGTTTAAAGTATTTATTTTAAAAATATTAAAAAAATACTGAAATCCTTACAATAAGCCCTTTCATTTGATATGTCACACATACATGATGGTACAGTTTGCATTTTTGTTTGTATATATTCATAATTCATTTATTTACGTTACGTCCGTGTTTGGGTCACAGAAGTTCATATGTGTACCAATTTTCAACTTAATCGGTCCAGTAGATTTGGAGCAAATTGGCTGTGACAGAAAAGACGGACAGACAGACACACAAATGATCCTATAAATAAGGGTTCTACTTTTCCTTTTGATATACTGAACAAAAAAAAAACGTAGGGGTTAGAGATATTACAATCTCAACGAATGAGAATGCACGTAGTTCAGCACAAGAAATATAATTGTAGACAAAACCCTACCCTTTTACTGTGAAGGGGAACAATAGAATGATAAACAACATACGTCATAACGCTGCAAACAAGAAAGACAACACTAATAACTATCAGATAATGCCGCAATTTATCATAGGGGAGGGTAGTGAGGAGCTCGCCACTCAAATTAAAGGGATAAATAGCTCGTGATGGAGAATTTGCATTAATTTTCCAGTTCGTCGCGACCGCAGGGAACGTGGTAATGATATGAAAATTCTATGATGCTTGAAAACCATAGTCGAGCCACTGGTGCAATAAGTGGGTTGAGCATACGAGGAATATGCGACGCATTTTGGAGAAAACAGGTCAAATAATAAAGATTTAAGACCTCTAGACTAGACATCCATAATGGTAATTTAGTGAATGAATGATGTTAAACTTCAGGTAAATAATGACTGTGAATTTAAGTAGAATCTACCGTAGATTCAGTGTTCAACCCACGCTCATTTAAGACATTTTAGTACTTCGAAGAGAAGTTCAAATCTGCGTGGGTAGTCAAGAGATATCTGCCTTTCGTTTGGGAAAACGCAAGGCTCGGATAACGGTATATTTTTCGAAACGGTTTCGTCTTAAAAACCTAAAAAACGCATTGTTTCGGTTACGTTCGAACGGACCGTTATAATAACGTTTTTATAGAAGTTTAAAATTCATATCGTTCTCGGTTAATAAAACGTTTTTAACCGTATTTTTTTATTTTTTTTGTTGATCGATAGGAAACTCGCAACAAAACCCTAATCAATACTTAAGCGGCAAGCGCATTGGAATCACTCATGTAATGAAATGAAGATAAGGTACAATTTAAGGCGAGGTTCTTTGAGCGTGCATTTTTGTTCTTGAGGTGGCAGCTAGGCGCGAGCAAATAGTGCCGTGAATATCGTTAATTTTGGGTTGAAAATTATGTTTTACGATATTAATTAACAATGTTAAACCCGACGGACATTACATCATCATAGACGTTTATTTTGATGGAATTTTCAATACATAATAATATTGAATATTATAATATTGAAATAAAATGATTTTAATCTACAAAATAAGGGTATGTTTGGATTTTTTTTCTATCGAGCGAACTTTATCCAATTATGTAACGAGTACCCGACGTAGGTACCTACAGAAAGGTTTCAAAAGCAACATATAATTTTTTCACGTGTTTAATAATTACCGTTTTTAAATAAAATGACACTAAAATTACATTTCCTAGAGATTAACTTCAAGAACCTCGCCTAACTTAAAAAGTTCATGCTTGTCGGCGCACGCCCCGTGTGCGGCTGCGTCTGCGGAATAAACCGGTTTTTGAAAATGGTCTCATTTCATTTTCAGTCCGAACAAAATGTTGTACAAAAAAGAACGAGAACAGTTAGAAACGTTTAAAAAAAGTTATTTTAAATAACGTTTCGAGCCCTGGGAAAAAGAAGCAAACTTGGTTTAGGTATATAGTAGAATAGAACTGAGGCCATTATCGACTGCCTTTATTTGTAACCTACGCTTTCAGTTTCCATTATATGAACTTGTTACCCATCTCCCAAGCAAATCTACACAAAAACGACGAAGAAGAAAATGTAATACTACCTCCATTCCTGTTTATTCAAAGGATTCAAACTTAAGATATTACTTTCACAAGTTATTTTAAAATTCTAAAGGTGGTCTGCACACAGCGGGCGCGGCGCGGCGGGACGGGACGCCGACGCGACGCTGAGCAGTTGTAATGTACTAGATATTACGGACGACGCCACACAGAGCCGTCCGGCTCGACGTGACGCGACGCGACGCTCTGTGTGGCGTCGTCCGTAATATCTAGTACATTACAACTGCTCAGCGTCGCGTCGGCGTCCCGTCCCGCCGCGCCGCGCCCGCTGTGTGCAGAGACCTTTAACTGTAATATAAGTTAGATAATGATGTATACACACTTTACCGTTTCCTGTCAAAGTTAGGGAAATAAAATTTTAAAGGTCGTCTTTACAATAGCAGAATAAAAGCCCGCTTGAGGCCAATTTGATTCGAGACTGTAACTTATTCAGAGTTAAATCAAATACTACGAAAAGTTGATTTAAATCGGATTAATTAAACAATAACTTTGTGAAGATGAATTAATTAGTAACTACAATCTTATAATCTTACTGACATTAGGGTGTTTAGATTACTTAATTGAATTTGAAGTGTAGGATTATCCTAGCAACAATTCTATCATGCAAGTCTAGTTTAAAACACAATTTAGTTACAAAGCAGAGCTACATTTTTTTTTTGGTTTTGTTAGGGAACATGAGTGTAAAGGCTCCTTCAAACAGGCGCGACACAAAGGCACCGCCTTTGTGTCGCGTCGCGTGTGTATTGTAGGAGCCTTAATACCAATATCACTCTGGCTAGCCTTTTCCCATCTATGATGGAGTTGGCTTCCAGTGTAACGTTACAAATAACCCAAATAGGGGAAAACCAAATTTAAAAAGAATTAGATTAGGTTGAGGTAGCAGTCATCCAAAATATCAGGTGCATTGAGAATTTGGTCAGAAGATTCTTAACTGAAGAAGGACCTTTCGCCAGTGAACACACAACTCTAAGTATGTTCTGATAACCTTTCGAAGCGGTCGGAGCTTAGAACGTGTACTGCAGACGTCGTCCAGGAAAAATACCAATCGTAATCTTATACAGTGCTTAGACACAATTGAAACTGCTGTAGGCTTTCATAAAATGTGCCACGTCGTCTAAACGCCTCTGTAATGTCTCACAATGGCGGGAAAGCGATACAAAATGTAAAATGGCGGCACTGTGAAAAATCACTACGTATGTTAATGCGACTTGATGTTTCTTTAATTTCAGGCTTCTATAAACATCATAATAGTCGGGAAATAAAGTAGTCTTCACAGGAAATGCTACAAAGTAGATTTGATTTATTTTCTAGGGCAATATCAATAAACAAATTCGATTCATAAATCTTCTTGGAATTGAAACAGTCATCAAACATTTTCCCGTATCTTCTTTTATATCAGCCTGATAAAAAAAAAAATATTTTCAATCTACAATGGTTCCTATTTACTATATATGCAGTTTTTACCTTAATAAAAAACCGGTCAAGAGCGAGTCGGACTCGCGCATCGAGGGTTCCGTACCAACATATTATGTAGCTTCATTCGTATGGACACCTAAATAGTTTTGTGCCCAGAAAAACTACAACTGTGCTTCACCCATAGCAACCTGCGAGTAGGTAGGAAGGAAAGTTGTGAACCGTGAAATGTTTTTAAGTCAGCGCCATCTCTTGACCGATAGTGGAACTAATGTAATTTTGATGATTTCTGTAAAAGAGAGCTATTTAGAGACATCGTTTTAATTTTCCTGTAATCTTTACATAAACTTCTATCACATAAAATAATTTCAGATTATCTATGCAAACTTCGGAGATATGGGGGGGACGGGCTTTGTATTTTTTTTTTTTTTTAATTTTTCGTTTAAAGTCGAAAAATATGCGGCCTAAAAAAAAAGATTTCTATGAGAATGTGCAGATAGCGCTCTTTCATATGATACAGAAAAAGAACCCCGTTCAGGCCGTTGCAAAAAAAAATCTTTCTTATTTGCAAAATAGTTGGGCAAACGACACCTAAAACTATTCCAAATTTCAAGTTGATAGCATTAGTAGTTCTTGAGATATCCAGCTGTGACAGACGGACAGAAAGACTGAATCGTGCCATAAAGGTTCCTTTTTAGCATTTTGTTACGGAACCCTAACAAAAGTTCTAGAAAATCCAATGATTCTCAGAAAGTAAAACAAAAAAAAAACAGAGAGCATCCAGCCCAGTAATTCGCCAAATTTCCACCAAAGCGCAGGTAGGTATTTCAGAAATGCTACAGAGAAAATCTTTATGGAAATAGCATAAACATTCAGTGTTCCAAATAGTTTCAATTATTCTACCTCTGGATACTCCGGTATTGCTAACTAGTTTTTAGAAACACTGAATTCTGCGGAAAAACTGAAAATGGTTGAATATATTAGTTTCGTTTTAATTTGATAGGAAACTTGAATTTTTATTTCACATAACGAGAGCTAGTTTGATTTTGTTTTTGCCGATATTTATTTGATTATGGTTGCGAATTCTCTATCAATAAAACCGTTGGTACCTATAGAAGATTTCTCAGAACGATTTCTTGTGAGTCACAAGAAATTCACTTATACTTGAAGTCTGAAGCGGCTAAAATCGACTTATTGCTTTCAATTCCCACTCAGGTCCTTCGGAAACCTTGAAGCCCAACCTTGAACTACGTCCTTGGGCTTAACCTACTTTTCCATCTTTTTCATTCAATCGAGTACTCAAAAAACATCATTATAACAACTGGAACATGAGTAATATTGGCTTATCAAACGTTAGCACACAATGCGATAACGGTCACGTGCTGAATGATATTAAAAATGGCGATACGTTTATTAACTGTAATGTGTTATAGAAGTTTATTTATAATTTTGCAATGAATTGCAGCTCTCGCTTCAACCCAGTAGGATAACTTTCATTCTAGAAACTACTTTTTCAACACACAGGTATTTTATTCTAAAATCATGAATATTATTAAATATCATGATAATTAGTTCGCGGAAATTCCTCTGTGAGTAACTTTCCGCTGAAACTGAAGCTAACACTGCCGTCGTAAGGAAAAAGGGCACATCTAACATTTTATAAATATAGAGAAAATCGAGTTAATTTTTTTTATTGGTTTTTGGCTAAAAATATCGACTATAATATTATTTTTCGGAAATAAATGAATTAAAATAAATTCATTTTCACGATTCCGATACGATTATTGAAATATAAGTTTTTATTTTATTGGTATTTATTAAATAATCAACATTTTCTAATTGGTAAACTTTAAATCAAAGAGCACATCTGTGGTAGTTATGCCTTTAATATTTAACGCAGGTCAATTATGCCTTTTCAACTAAATAAATAATACTAATACTTATCGTGGTACAAATAAAAGCCGCATTTATGCATTATGTGACCTTTTGACGTACTACGAGTATAAGTCAGATGTGCTCTTTTTACGTACAATAACTTAAAAATTGGCTCCGTTGTGCCTTTTGAGCTTACGGTATTTTTGTTTATCTTGTTCCTAAAATTGTACAAAAAATATTGGCAGATCTTTTTTGGTCTTTTTTTTTCTGATTCCGAATATGTATATAACAAAATTTCGGAAAATGTTAGTTGTGCCCTTTTTCCTTATGACGGCAGAACACGTTTTGGCTATTTGCGATACAACGTAGTAATGCGTGTGAAGGCTACCACACACTGGTGCAATATCGCGGGCGCGACAAGGGTCGCGCTGCCTGTCGCGCCTGCGATATCGCGCCAGTCTGCACGAGCCTTGAATGTTTGTAAATTCAATACGTGTATGTTACTTCAGGAGGAGGAGAATTTGATACTTACTTACTGACAGAATATCTGTCTGAAACGGAATGAAGACATCCATCAAGAGGGTGGAGTAAGGAGAGTTACAAATTACACTATTACATGGCAATATAACAGATTACTCTCTGATTAGGATAGAATAGAATACTCTTTATAGATTTAGAAGTAGACATTTTACATAGGGTGACGCAACAGGCTGTCGATATTTTAAAGACAACCTTTGGATGGATTAACAGTGAAGGAGAGACTAGCCACTTCTTAGTCACAATTCACATCATAAATTAAAATTCTATGAAAATCTCCACAGAACTCTAATTAGTGTTTTCTTTGACAGGTAAACACCTGTCAAAGGGAACCTAGAAGTCTTGCAGCTTCAAATAGTGGTGGAGGCACACAGTACTTAATTACTATATTAAAATATACAAAACATTATCCTGAATTGTAAAACACTAATACAGTCAATAATAAACCACATACAGTGTAAGTAATTAACTGAGTCGCGACGTAACAACCCGCAATACATCTTTATTATTTCAATTTGACATTTACAAACGTAATTACTACTTACATAATTAACGCTCTGACTATTAACGTTATTACAATATTGTGCTGTTAATAGGTGTGTTCAGTTACACAATACATATAATAGTAATAATCATGATTTTGATGGAAGCACCTAAACGCTCTTTGGTAGTTTCGTATTAGTGCCAAATCACAGAAGAAAATGGATATTAACTAAGTAATAATCCAGTTTCAGCTGTGTATTTGTAACCAAGGTTACAAAGTCTTAAACTATTATATTTAATTGTGCTACCTACAAAAAAATTTAAGTATGCCAACTACAGTGAGGGGTGAAATAAAGACATCCGCAGGCAAACATAAAACAAGACTGGACGACCATCCCAACCAGCTCGCTGTCCAGAGGGCCAAGTCTACTAATGTACAAACGTTGCAATGGTCTCTTCATTGTGAGTTTTTGACAGATTTGCCATACAAACACTGTCAAATACTCACAATGGCGAGACCATTCTGACACTATTGTAATAGCAGACTTGAGGCCCTGCTCACATTACCTGACTGAATAAATCGCCTGAAACGGCGCAGAACCTTGGATCTCGGCGGCGCTAATTAAGCCAATATATTAATTTGGAGGATGTTCCTATTGGGGAATATCTCCTCATGAATAATAGTCGCTCAACACATCTGCTCATAGTCATAAGGACTGATTGCATGATAAGATACATATTTAAAAAAAAAATTTGAACAAATATATTTTTTCCCTCGAAACAGTGAGAGTCTTCGTTATCGTTCAAATTGAATCAACGTAATAGGTCTAATGACAAAATCTGATTTCCAGAATTTTCTTGTTCTCGAGAAGCTCGACTTTCGTCTGGTGTTCGAGAAATCGTTAAATTAAATAATGTCGGTAAAGGTCGTCATTGGAGACCAATAATTACGAACAACTCAGTATTGAACAAAGCTTTAACTTAAGAGAGCTTCAAAGAAAAGTTTCTCCAAGGGACCTTTGGCAAACGGTACCTATCTTTCCGCAAAAAGTAACGTACCATAAAAGACAATGTACCGTAAAACTACCGTCTTAAAACTGAAGACATCTTGAAAAACGTCATTACGTAAGACAAGCTTAATGTGCATCCCCTGAAGGGTTTGGTCCTTAGTTACCTACAAGACGTTTTGTGTTACAATGTTCAGAAACATTTTGGCTCACGATAAACCTTACAAAAATATTTAAATGTGCAAAACTCATTCAAGACAAGCAACAGATGACATTATAATGCGTTACTACCATCCCAGAGGGAGTTTTTTCGTTCGAACTTGACACCTCACCCCTCGGTGGATACGCAGAGTGAATACTAATTCTACACGTTCCCCTATAAGGGTGTCGCATAAAATATCCTTAAAGATATGTACGGTGCGTGGAAGCAGCATATTCTTATGTCTATGAAATGGCACCGTCAAACAAAATTGGGCCGAGTATGCGTGTATTCTTGGAACGTCGACACAATATTGCGAAATAATTCGTCTTTGGCGTTCACCCCGACGTTTTTTGAGACGGTTAGCTCTAAGGGTGTCGGAACGCTGCTTTACGCAGATCCAGCACCATCCATTTCTCTTGTGAGAAAGGCGTAGGTAAATAAACAGTGACATAAGTCTCATCTCTAAACTATGCTGCTGTTGATCTAAACAACGTATTGTTGCTGTTCTGTGTGTTGCTCATGGAGCTAACATTTTTATCCTTTCAGTTTCATTCAACAATGAAAATAATGCGTATAAAAGAATATTTCAGATTTTCCGTATTATATTAAGAGCAAACTTTCTCTTACTTTTGAGATAAAATGCATATTCAACTTTATTAATTTGATCTTCAAATACGAACTTTGAAATGTTTATTTATAGAGTTTCTTATAAATATAAGTGTGATTTAAATAAATACCTACTATCACAATTTGTGCTACGATAAAGTTCAATTTCAAAAAAGGTTTGTTTGATATTTTACTAATTGCCCTAATTGGTGTATACGGTTACCTATAAATTGAAATCCGATCTCCATTCCAAAAAGCGAAATTATGTACCTGAAACAAATAATTGGTTTATTAGTCGGTTGGTTCGTTGAAACATCGCTGTAAAAGTTTTGAATAGACACCTCTAAAAAATAAAACCAACTTCTTCCATAAATACTCCGGACATCTAAAAGTTTTATGTTGAACGAAACGTTATAGGAATGTCTAGACCCAGAACTTTACTGATACGTCATAAAAACTTTAAATCCACTTGAATTGGAATTCTATTCAGCGACTTTCAATTCACTGAATTCAATAAAAGAACAAAAGCGGCTTACACGATCATTGAACGTCTCGGTTCATAGCGCCGAGCTGCACAGAGGAAGTGCTGCGCCCACAAAGAAAGTCAAAACCCGGATAATTTTTAAAGTAAACCTACATATAGACCTAGTAGTTTCTCTTACATGTTACATGAGCAACACAACGTTGTCAGACTAGGAGATAATCAGATTCGAGTAGCGAAGTTTTTACGCTAAACACTTTTTACTTAGTTCGTCTTTGGGTCCCGATACCAATTTTGTATAGGATTTATCGTAACAGAATAAATAACAAACAATCTATGATAGAACGAGCAATGTGTTAAATTGTCTGTAATGAAAGTAAATTGCCGTTCAGGACAATAATAGCACGTCTGATGTTGATTATTAAACACAGATTCTTGAATTGATATAACATTGGCAGTGAATTGATCGTTTGCAATGTCATAATTTATAGACATAATTATATTATTTTATTTTATTTATGTCATAAATAAAACAGGAGACTAAAGGGTTGATGAAGCAATGATACTTATTCGCATACTTATCCATACTAATATTATAAATGTGAAAGTAACTCTGTCTGACTGTCTGTCGGTCTGTATCGTTTTCACGCCTAAACCGCTGAACCGATCGTCATGAAATTTGGCAGAGATATAGCCTGGGATATGGAGAAGGACATAGGCTACTTTTTTTACGCGATAACCGACATCCACGCGGGCGGAGCCGCGGGCAAAAGCTAGTGGATAAATATTTGTCTGCGCAAATGTAAACTCGCATCTAAACTCGAATCGAATTGGTCGCCTTAGAAACGGAACGTAAACATTTGTGACGTGCCACGTCCGCGCGTATCGATTCGACCGAGCACCGACCTCGGAGACGTCACCGTGTTGATACTATACAGTTACTTGGCCATTAAAGAATTTATTACGTTATCTTATCGATACAGCAGCATTGTTATCGTCGGACCCAGATAACTCGGATCGATTTAGGCTGAGTGTTGGGTTCGACTTTACGGTAATACACGTATTTTCTGTCAGTATTGTTTTGGCTTTGTGAATCGGGCTTATGCGATTCCAACAGCAGTTACTCGATTTATCAATAAGCTCTACAAATTTTCGTTTAGATTCAAATAAAGAAATAACAAGCCTAGATTTTCAACATAAAGAGGCCAGAGCCATTTCTAAATTTTGGGATCAAAGGCTTTTCTCGTATTCAAGAGCAAATGGGTACTGGATTTAGATTGATGCAGGATTTGTCTTCCATTTTCCGTCACAATAATACAGGGAACAGAGAACAGAGAAACTGCTGCAATTGTTTTTAAGATAAAAAGATATCATCAAAAATGAATCTAAACATTCAAATGAAGTAGATATTATGCTGAATTGTCCAAATTAAAAGCGAAGGCCATTCGTCTATACAACATGAATGAATTTATTGAGAGGCCGTGACGAGGTCATGGTCGAACATGTGGACCACGTAACCATTCAATTTAAGGACTAGGTAATGTAATAGACGGATTCAATTTAGATCTATTTCCCACTTAAATAGCAAAATCTTGTGCGCTGATCTAGATCTAACTAAATGAATAGATTCACAGAGAGAAATATTTACTTTAGACAAATAATATGGCATTCGTTCTGAGGGCTGACGAGTCAATGACAATTATCACAATATCATATTGTGTCAAAGCAGGAAGAACATCTTGTTCACTTAATAACACTGATCGTTTGGACAAACAAAAGCAAAGTCACCATGAAAAAGCCAAACATTGGTAGCAGAAATAAAACATTGGCCGTTTCCTTCGACTCCCAGAGGAGCGTACGTGCCTTTTACCCGAGCAGCAGACCCTAAACTAATTCCCAAATTTAATCCTATAAAACTGTTCGATCAGAAATGACGAAAGGGCGAAAATTAACAAGCCAAGTTCGTGGAATTTTCGACACTTGTTTGAAATGCAACCGCTAAAATTTAGGTTTTCGTGGCTACCCTCAACTTTTTTATCCACTAAAAGTAACAATAACACATATTTGGTTCGTATTGATTTTCAAGGAACAGGGCCTACGAGCTACGAGGTGTGGTCGAAGCACTTGTACAACATCAGATGTAAGAAAGGGTAAAAGGTAATCAAAGTAATTGTGTTTTTCTAGTACAACCGCAAGCGTATTTGGTGAAATTCACCACAAAACCGCACTCAATTTGAGAATAGCAAAACAACACATTCACGCAAAACCATTATGATAATGTAATTAACTCAGCAATTTGTTAATTGCCTGTTGTTTCTGCTTTTACCATCAATTATTCCTGACAAGTCATGAAGATATATCGTTAGTTTCAGACTGACATCTTTTCCTCGGTCAGGAATACTCAGGAGTAAAGTTATTCTCAATGTTGTACCTGACATTGATTGACCGAAACATTTACACAACTCCTAACAATTTAACTAACAGCAAAACGAATTCGTCAGTCTTATCAAAAAGAAAGCTGTTATTAATGGCTCGTGGTGAATTTAATAATAACAGGGCGGTCGGGGAAACTCCCTAAAAGTTTTCTTCCCCAAGTAAATGACTAGTGGGAATAAAAGTATAATTTCATAAGCTTTCCCCCTAAATAGCGTAGGGCGCGCCGTCTACAAAACGCTGACTTGGAGTCACGACATATTCACTGGCATTGCAAAGCAAATTGTAAGTTATGGAGTCCATTTTTTTCCTTTGACTTTATTATGTACTTACTTTTGGTAAATGCGATCGTTCCTGTCTTTGTTGCTTCATATTTCTCAAAGGCCTTCCTTTTGCTAGATTTGTAGTTTGCGTGGCGAAACAATTAATAATCTCATAATAATAATATGTCATAATACCCCCACCGCCGTATCTCTACGTTGACGTCGTGCTGGGGCTTGCGCGCTCCGAATTCTAGGTCTGTGCCGGTAGAGTTTACTTTGCCGGAACATGTCTAGGGTGAGGAGCCAGACCAAGAGAGATACAGAAACCCGCAGGGCAGCATGTGGCGAGCTGTTGGGCAGTTACGACCCCACGGACCCTATCTCCCGGGAGAAGTCATGTTCCTCATCTCTGGCTTGCCTTTATTGGCCGGCTGGAGTGAACACTGACGAGGAACTGAGCTCCCACCTCATTCTTGCCTTTATTGGCCGGCTTGAGTGGAGATTCGCAAGAGCAAACGTGCTCGGAGGAAGGAAGTATTCCAGTAAGTGCTTGTAGGGATCTTGACCATCTTCCGGGCTCTGGGATTGTTCTGAGAGCCTTGGAATACCTCTCCACTCCTCGAGCACCTCAGGACATGTTGCTCCCTTGTCGCTACGTCACTATGTGCTAGCGACCGTTTTCGGGGGCCCATTATTGAGTGTGCAAGTCACCCCCTGCCATTTTATCCGCGTATAATAAAACATTGATCAGGCAGGGGCCATAGTCCTTCCATAGTTTTTGGTAACCAGTCCATTTTAACCACCCAAACCCATAGTCCAATATCTTTGTTTTCCATATCCTGCAATAGTCCTACACCAACCGGGGGTTGTCCTTGGGTGCACTTGCATAGTGCGTACAGGGATAATCGTCGGTTGGTGCCTCATTTAATTAAAAAGCGTCTAACAGGCCTCTGCGAGTTGGCTTCGGCCCCTCGTACGCCTTCCAAAGGTCCGGGATCCCAGGGTCCCGAGATATGTAGACATAAATGTAATAATACATTGATTTCGGTTATTTATTATTGTAAACAGTTTAATTAATAACCAATCATTCTGTTTATTATTAGTATCTCAAAAATCTAACTTGAATCACAATATTAATTAAACATTGAAACTGAAAAGCATGCATTCATTGAAAAATATAAAATGAAAAATTGGCGAGATTCCAGTAACAGTTTTTCACGGAAATCTATTTGAGTATTAAACACAAAAGCATAAATAAACAAAAACTCGACGTGTTCGCTACGCGCTACTACAAGACTTACATATAATAATACGGACGGATATTAATGTCGTAATCGATTTGATATTCTCTTTGACGAACCGATGAACTAATAAATTGCGAGACAAAGCAAACGAATGTCGTTTACACAATCATGCTCTATGATTTTGTTTTTTTTTGTTCAGGACTCCAGAACACTTTTTTACCACTAACTTCGTTACCTGTTTTTACCACTAACGTCTGGCCTCCAGATTCAGGAGGCTAGTGGTAACAAAGCCAGTCTAAGCTCAAAGCTGGCCTCTTATTCTATTGAAACGCCGTACTACGCCAGGCCAGATTAAGGTGAAAGTGGTGTGACTCTACTGACGTGCGGTCGACTATACTAGAACACGAAGATTTTCCTCAGATATTAAGATTCGTAAAATCCGGACCATTAACATTGAACAACGCAACGGCACTAAATTACATATCCATAGGACATCCTCAAATCGAGCTCGTATTTCGAGGAGCCTTCTTATTTACCCAAAATAACAATGTTTCACCACCACAGCTTCGGGACCCAGGTGATCTCATATGACAGGACTATGTCATGAAACAACTTCACAAAATTATATTCTTTGACAAAATTACATATCCATAGGACATCCTCAAATCGAGCTTCAAAATGCCGTGCTATAAAGCCACTACAACTGTTTCACTACCACAGTTCTGGGACCCCAATGCGGATCTCATAAACAAATATAGTAGCAAAGAGCAACAAGATCGGAATAATCATAACCAAGGCACAATAACTGGCCCAATTGCCCGATATAGATAGCAAATACACCGAACGATATGACAGGAGTATATTTGGTGGGTGCGGGCGACAGCCTAATGAAAGCCAAACACGCGAGCCTCCACCCAGCACGCACCCGAATATTGTTAATTACAATAACATAGCTTACTACTTGTGACAGCCTTACTATGAAGTTATTGTATGTGACAGGAATGTTTTTTTTTCTTCTTACTGAAGATATTATTCTTGTATTAGTGGGCGCTGTCTTTGACTTCGTGATTGGTTTGATTTTTGCTCTTTATTTTCTTAGACGGTCATTCTTGGAACATTCCTTTGTCTAACTACATTTCAAAATAGAAATGATAACCGTTGATTGAACTATTTACTTTGATAAGATAACATTGTTGTTACAATGCCGTCTCAACTTCTCCCTCTAGTCTAGATTCCTACATCTTTTAGTAGACCTAAATTAAATTTACTCCACCCAAAACGGGAATTCATAGAATGTTTTAGTGACCTTGTTTATTTAATCCTCTCCTCACCTAGCCGAAACGCATTAGCGTCCCAACTATGCCTAAGTTCCAACCGGTGTTAGCATGAATATAAAATTCCCGATTCCAGCACCGAAGAACTGAGTCGTAAGGTATTCCTCAAAGCAAAAAAATACGAGTATAATTTCCATGGTCGTTCCATCAAATCCTGTAAGAGACTACTTTAATTTTATTTAACATATTTACATAAAACAACAACAACGTGCTCTATTTTCGACACTGTACGTGTACCTACATCGAATATAAAAATGTTTTTGGACGAACTTCCATTCCAGGCCAATTCACATGTGTGTCGGAACCTCGGAACAATGAATCGAAAGCGTTTTACGTTTTACCGCAACCGGAAAAAACAATACCAAAAAATGTCATCGAGTCCCACGCTCGCTCCCTCTCCTAGTAACGGCAGTTATGGTATTTTTTTTATGTCTCATTGCAAAAGGAAGAGACAAGCAGACGCGTTCCGTAGGCGGCGTTAAATAAATAAGCAGCATTCTGTACGGGAACGACCTTCGCCATCTGTGGCCGCTCTAAAAATACCACCCCGCCACCGACCAGCGTATTTTACCTCAAACATCCCTCGAATTTCTGAATAATTAAAGGATCCGGTTATGATTCATACCATTGCCTTTTATAGCACGAAATAAAATGAGCCTGGACAGTTAAGATAAAAACCAAAAAAAAAAAGCTATTGTGGATTTTGCAAAAACACGAATAGTACGAAATGGTATTGCTAAAACAGTTCGCAGAACCCAAATTGACTCTCGTGATTCTATAGAGATCGGGACCCTGGATGGACAGGTGAAGCCAGCAAAATACATTACGTGGGATAGGTACTTTTAAATTCACGCGTTGTAGCTTTAAATAGATTTTCGCTGATAAAGCTTTGTTTTTGAAATGTTGAATAAAATTTACTTTTTATACGTAAAGTACTATAATTATAAAATATTTTTTTAATTGACAAATACGCTTACAGAGTTATTTTCATACTTTAATATAAGGAGAGCGAGCCAAATAAAGAGTAACCGTTTCCAATTCATACTGTTCCTCTGGTTAAAAATCTTTTGCGGGAATGAAACTTGGTGAATGTGCAAGCAAATAGCTATTCACTAGCTAGCTGAGGTCTCAGGGGACTTCGCACAAGAAAACGTTACACTCTTAGCACTTGGAAATTTCATTTGGAGGCTGTACGTGATGCCGCGTCGAAATGCGCCCCTTTCCAGAGGGTCCGCGATTTAGATAGAAACTCTTTGAAACTTATTCAGACGAACGTTCGTAACAATACCCCAGCTCGTTGCTACGGAATTGAAATTAAGTCCGTTACCATCACGCTACACTGGGTAAATAGAAAAGTTCCAATATGGGATTCAATCTCACAAACAGTATCAATTCGACACACGGTCCGTGAACTCGACCTTGGGTGAATTACGTATCCGAATAATATGTATCTCAATTGCGAAGCCCTTACAGAGCATACACTGTTCTCGTTTGACACGACCTTGTATTGCGTAGAACAATGAGTTAGTTCTTGCTGGGCAAGTAAGAATCATATCGAGATGGTACAATGGCACAACCTTGAGAAATCTCAGTTGCAGATGTCAGCACTGGAGTGCTCCCGTGAGAACAATAAGGTTGGTCGGCTTTGTTGCGGCACGTAGCGTGTAAATTGACGAGCACGTGCGTCACTCTATAGTACACCACACAGAGATCTACCATGCTTACTCACAATGAGGTCGACGACTACAAAAAGAGATTACATTATGCTAACGTTCTAAGCGCCCCACGACAATTACTTAAAAGTGGGCTCTATTCAGCTACTTTACTTCCATAAGCGCAATAGAATGATCATATTATGAGCACAATACATGCTCATACTCAATTTAAAACGAGGGAAGGGAATACTTAATGAGGCAAATATTATACGGGGTAGGTTGCCACTTGTCGAGTAGAAAGAAATTTAGATTGGTACCAGTCATATCAGGATCGTACCATCTCCTAAAGAAGCATAAAAAACAGTTATAAAAAAAAAATAGTCCAATAGAAATTATGTAAAATTTATACTTATTTAATAGAAACGGGTGGTGTCGCACAATCGTGGGCCGGTAATATCTAAGTAGAGGATCGTTGACTCAGCCACGTTTGCGTAGGCAGACTTGTTATGCGCACCATTCTATAAATGTAGTAACGTAGAAATACTGCAGAAAATGTTCTTATACGGTATGGTAATGAAATGGTTGCAATGTTTAACCGCTAAGCGAATTGCAGGGAAAGCAAATAGCAATTTGAAGGTAATGAACGACTATTCGTTTGAAACACTAACCACAAATAAGGTTTTAAACCAAGAAAGGAGATAAGCGCGTTATAAAATCTCGGGAAAACTTGTGTGTATTGTCCTCAGAAATCCACTTGTTTCAGCAAGACCAATGTTTTGTTTAACTTTAAATCCTAACATATCATATATCTTGAAAATCTCTGTTGGCATTTCATCGAGAATTAAATTGGACACCAGTATGTATCACGACATTGCAGCGTTTATGGTCACATTTAATGCGAACTTGAACTCTATTCTTAACACGTGCGATCGTGCAAATCCAATATAAATGGAATTAGCGCCCGTGCTCGGTCAACATCGTTAACTTGTCAAATATGATATGGACCAAGATTTGCGGAGGCGAAATCAGGTCTATTCGTTCGCGTATCCTCTACGTGTGGGCGAAGTGAGAACGAAGCAAATCGACTTAAAGTAAAGCTGCTGGGATTGGCGCGTCGAATCTCGGTTTGAAACGATGTATCTCTTTAGTTGCATTATGTAGTAGTTTATTTTGCTTGTACTTCGATCACAGCTTATCTGGCGAAAATACTCTTTTTATTCCAGAAGGATCAACAAATTACTGATAGTGTTTTTTACATAACAGTTTCAAACCTTCAAATTAAATTCTCACTCATCGTTTGCTTTACATCCTGTTTACAAACATCTGACAGACGCAGACGGTAAGTCACGTGTCGGAGGCAGTTTCGCCAATGTGGCTGGTATACACTTGCGCAAGGATCGCGAGGCCTCCCACGTGGAGGGAGACAGGCTGGCTGAGACTCGTGAATCACGAGTTACACCCGCCTTTATATTTTATGCGAACTATGTTTGCATTCACATGAGTAGAATTATGGAGGACCTTGCATGTGCATAGCAACGGTTTTAAAATTATCAAGGTTTGTTTGTATGAATATTTTAAGAACGATGCAAAAACATGAGCATTTAATTTTGAAGGAGACTCTAAAATATGTAAAAAAAAAAAAACATTTTCCTTATTCACAATTCTCTCAGTTATACTAAATTCTAACCACAACTATTGTTTCTCTTTGGAATTCAGTCTGGCAGAGGAACTCTACACAAAGCTACTAAATAATTTTGCCTTGGGATTCACGACCGCAAACAGTGCAGTCCCAAATCACGGAATGGAAAGCAAAACCTAACTTAATTATGATTTTACTTCCAAAATGTAAAAGTTTGGAACAAACATTAATAGGAATTTAGAAGGCGAAATGAAAACAAGAGTTAATCCGGTAGTAGCTGTTGCAGACACGTTCTGCATTCTACTAGAATAAACATTTATTTCTAAAACTGGTTGAAAGTTGTTGCTGTTCTTATGAAACTTTTATAAGAACAGCAACAACACAAACTGGACAAATAAGTAACAAGTCTGCAAAATTAGCGAAGAATAAAACCCACAAAAAGCTACTCTCGTTGAAGTGATACAAAATATGCAGCTGTGTGCACAGTATAAATGGATGTTAAATATTTATTAGCCATTGATACGGCGAGCGATCCGGCGTGACGGCTCCTTTTTTTTTTTGGATGGGAAATTTTTAAATAACTTCTCCCGCTCTGCGCAGAGCAGGACGGCGTCTCAGACTTTTACTGACTAGACCCACCCGTGTTCCTTCAGTTGCCTGTGTGCTAGGGCCAGCACGGTATCCCTTGCGGACAAACTCGCAGCCCTGGCAGGCATCGGTCCTAATGGACCCCGTCAGTTCCTGCTGACATCTCTTAGAGGCGCGCGTGGAACACAACGCGCCGTCGACCCGGGCCTGGTCCATACCGGACGGCGAGCTACCCATTGCTCGCTGTCCACAAGCCCGCGCCTACGGCGGCCGGGGATCGGCTATCGATTCCCGCCGCCCAGGGCGTCTCCTGCGGCGACTAGGGGCGTGAGGGCGCACAGACTGCCTCTCCCTCACGCGTTCCGCCTAGCGTGACGGCACCTGATGATTAGACGCGGTAGCTCGGAAATAATCGACGACATTATAGTGAGCATCGTGAATACGACAAGTTATGTTTTGAATATCCGTTGCACAAAACGTTGGTAGCAAGGATTTTTATGATCAAAGATGGTTGCTCTTCTTTGAGATTTTGTTTGTTGCGGTTAGACATTGACATCTGTTATCAAAAACCGTGTAGGTATATATATTTTTAAACAGAATGAATGACATCGTCTAACTGTATAGAATTATTTATCTTTTATCCATTTTAGATAATAAACGCAATTTTTTTGCGATCCATAAGTTTTAAACCCAACAAAATCTCATGCTTGCTTAAAAATACAGAAGCAACTTAACAGCTCATCCGTTATATTGTTGAACTCAGCAAAAGTGTAAACTTTGTTAGTTTACGCCTGTTTTATTAGCTAACTATTCGCCGTTAAGCCGATGCTAAGTCTTTAGAGTGTTCTGTTTTGATTAAGACGGTGTTGGGGATTTGCCAACGGCAATCGACTTCGATAGATACTTATAAAAATATCGTTGTACCTGAAGCATTTTATCGCGGTTTCGATTGAATACAGCCAGTATTTGCGAAGAAAGGAATGAACTTCTAACACAAGATACGCATACAATTGAACCCGGGCTTAATAACACGGAAACAAAAAGGAAACTGGAGAAAACCTTTACAAAATTCCAAGCCTTACACAAAAGAAGTAAAATCTTTTCTGATACACACGCGGGCATTTTGATGCCAGGGATCAAGTGCCAGGGACGAAATGAAAATCCACGGAACAGTATTGAAAATGCCAATCACAACTGTCTACGGCTGCGCTCGAATTGTATGGGACCCGATGTTCATATTCTTTTCTCTGCCATTCCACTTTACGATATCGCGTAATGAAAATTCGTATGTCGTCAAACGTTTGACTTCCATCTGGTTTAAATGAAAATCGCTGTTTGAATGGAATATGGTCTACTGGGGAATATTGGACGTCTGATAACCCGGAACAAATATAACTTTATATGCTACTGCTCATTGTTCAGTAAAGCGTTTGTTCAAAAACTGGAAACGAGCAAACCCCCGGTAGATTTTGCATTGTCGTATAAAATCTATGGAATTATTACCAGTCTAGGCATCCAGGAAGTAGTATTATAACCAGGATCTAAGCTGTTCTGATAGAGTTGTTTGGAGAACGGGGTCCCATTTTATAGTTTTACTAGCTTCTTTTTTTTCTTCTTGCCCGCTACTTCGTCCGCGTGAAATTTCATGTTCCCCCGTCCCACCCCGTCGCATCGCATTGACCGCGCCATTACTTCGCTTTTGCTTAACGTTTTGTCTGCCGTTTTTTATTTTGTTTTTGGTCAGCTCCTAATGGTCTTAAGAGTGATCTTAAATAGCCTATTAAATAACCTTCCTCCTGGGCCTCAAGTCTGCTATTACAATAGTGTCAGAATGGTCTCTTCATTGTGAGTTTTTGACAGATTTGCCATACAAACACTGTCAAATACTCACAATGGCGAGACCATTCTGACACTATTGTAATAGCAGACTTGAGGCCCTGAATTCAAGTCCGACTGGTAGTTCCAGAGATGAGCGCGTTAAAACAAACTCTTCGAGCCTTTCAAATAAACACGGACTAAAGTTATGCTAGGAATAACTTCGGTATAACCATATTTTTTTGACGTTATGCTTGTCATAACTTTATTCCATGTTTATTTGTAAGGCCCTAATGCTTTATTATTAGTATAGATATCGATATAAGATAGATTAAACTGTTTCCTTACAGCAACAGACGCTGTGTGCCTTTGAATTTTATTCTTTCATTCAACGGTATTTAGTGTGAAAAATGAAATGCAATTTCAAAGCTTAACATTCAGTATTGATCGAACACTTGACAGGAACTTGGCTTTCATTGCCTTCTGCCTTTACCGTGTTTTTATTTTTTTATTTGTTTGTTTCGCTGGTTTTTGTTATTTGTTTTGATTGAATACAGCCAGTTTTTGATAATAGAATATAATATAATATTATTTAATATTTAGATTGATTTCATTTTCGACAATCTCTGCGATTTGATACAGGTTTTGTCTTGTTTTATTTGTTTGTGGTTCGCGCTGTGGTTATAATTATATATATATTTTATTTTGTGATAAATATAAACTATAAAATACCTTTTCCGTGTTACCTAGGTCCTAGCCTAAGGTGCCATGAAATATTGCAGTCGTGTACGTTAGTTTATATATAATTTCTATGGCACACATAAAGGCCCAAGATTTCAAGATGTCAACATCTTCGTTTTAAATCCACAGCTTGATGAAATAATACCTTAACATCAAGTTTGTATTATTTACACAGTGAATCAGCCGTCGACGTGGTGTGTAAACAAAATGTTATACCTATTCTTGAGGTCGCGTAGAACAAGTCGGTTTGTGACGTTTTGTCGTTATACAGGGTGTTAGGGTAAACGTGGGACATACTTTAAGGGAGTGTACTACTCATGAAAATGAAGAAGTTTTACTATCGGACAAACTCCGAAATATGAAGAAAAAAAAAGTCCTAAAATACCTCATGAATACGTATTAACATTTGTTTACACGCCACGTCGACGGCTGATTCACTGTGTACATTTACTGTATTATTATGTTAGGCAGAGATGAACACTGGCCAGCACATCAAGCTACATGAAACTGTAAAATTTCTCCAAACGATTTTAAACTTTAAAATGTTGACGATTAAGTTCAATATCGAACGAGAAAATTGGACAGTTTGTGGTAACTTGATGTGCCGGCCACCGTACCTATAGTACACCCACATTTCGCTAGTAATGTTTAAGTCCCAACTGGCCAAGATATTTGAAAAATGACTATGTTTACATCTATCTTGATGACATTTTCCCACTTTTGCTGTTGGCGTATCCAGAATAAGCGATAAGTTCACCGTATATGGAAAATCAGCCGTATTGCTAGTTTCAAATCCAAATAAGGCGTCATCAATTTGTACTCATGACGTTAGTACGTTCGAAGAATAACAACAATTATGTTTATTATGAAACAGAAAAGTGACACAAAATGATAAATTCATCTTTTCAAGGTTATGTTAAGGAAATGATAATGCTCACCTTATCGTTATTCTATGAGCTCAGGCGTTTCCTTCATTGTGTTCATACATTGCGTATTATTTATTTGAAGTAACTGTAAGTAATATTTTTTTTTTTTTCTTAATATAATACCAAGACCCACGAAAATATCAATAGATAACTAGAAACAAGCTCGGCATAATTGAGCCACAAATCCCGGTAAGCTAGGATCAACAGTAAGATCGAACAATAAAGCCTTCCCGGAGAACGATAATTCTGTATTGTTCAAACACGAGTTGCTTAGTTTGTCCTTACTTCCCGCTGTTATACAAAGAACAAATTCCGAAGGACACCCCAAACGGCAAGGAGGTCCGTTGTCTGTAATAAGGAAACGGGTTTGCGAAATTACAAGTTGCCAAACAACCGAAATTGAAGAAACGGGCACCTCTAGGGGATAACACAAGTAACCCGTTTTGAAAAGTTTGTTTCACACCTCGCGTACTGTGCGTAGAATTGAGTCGAAACGCAAATATTTATCATCTGAGCCTCGGGCATTATCAGAGCGGAACCTACCGCAGCCGCAGCCTTGGTTGATGCAAATGGCATGTTTACTTTATTATGCCCGATCTCTCTTCACACGTAACTCTTTATGTTTTTGATGAGGAAAATGTACATTAGAAGACCAGCAAATAAACGACACCGTGACGGACCTGTAAGGCACTTTCCACATTAACATGCAAAACTTCCATCACATTTCAACTAATTTAAAGCTAATACAGATGTCAAACGAAATACTGTGGCACATTGCGTACAAAATTTACCTACATAACCTTTCAAATATGATAATGGACGACACATGCTTTCCAGCTCGTAAAACATTGTTAATTTTGACCTCGACAATTGGTGGTATGCATTTAAATTGCTCCTCGGTTTAATGGTTTTAGTGTGCGCATGTTTCCTATAAGCAATTACCTTTTTTCAGCCACTTTTATTTTTATTTCCATAATTTATGTGTTCGGCAGGTTGTATTTACGTACCGACATAATTATAATCATTATGGCTTAGGGGTGTATATAGGGTGTAAGGGAGAGCCCTCTGCAAACTAACACGGTGCATTCAGCTCCTTATTTTTAATCATATTCCACCGGAACTTTTCTCAGGAAAAATTTCATTTTTAAAATAGTTTTTCAGTTACTATACCTTTATTTCAATGTAAAATTACATTATCTATACGCATCACTCCATTTATGTAAATAAAACAGCTCAAATAAAAAAAAATCTGCAATGGATGTTGAAATACTCTAACGAACGACGCTCAGCTGTTCACTTTCTGCCTAGGTACAAAGGGCGGCCGAAGGCTCGCTGTGCTGCCGTTCGCTACGTGCGTTTTGCCACGGTAACGATACATTGCGCATGACGTAATTAAACATCAGGTTTATTGGATCCCCATAACGTTCCTATTTTTTATTTATTTATTTATTCAAAATATGTGTTAACAATAACATACATAAATAATAATTTCATAAATAATATTTCATTCTTGAAATAATTTCATGTACCCGTCATCTTAGTATGATAATTATACTGAATTCACCCTATAAGTCTGCGGAGACCTCCACCTTCAGGTAAGTCACCTAGGTTACAAAACTAAATTCTGTTCCAGATCATCTAATCTTAATCTACGCTCTTCGATCTAATTGTTCGAGTGCCTGGCATAAGAGCAAAGGTCGTGGATTCAATTAAGGACCGAGTAATGATGCTTCGTTTTAAACTATGCTGGTCTGCTACGGAAAATAAATTGCTTTAAAGAATCTTGAATGATTTAAAACACGTTCGACTGTAAATTTACTTAATATCTATACAAATAAATAAAATTGAACTAGTCTGTTTGTAACGTCAAAATAGCAGCTTTTTACGAAATGTATATGAAAGTATAATTATCATCATCTGCCTAGCCTTTTCCCAACTATGTTGAAGTCGGCTTCCAGTCTAACCGGATGCAGCTGAATGCCAGTATTTTACATGGAGCGACTGCCTATCTGACCTCCACAACCCAGTTACTGGGTAATACGATACCCCTTGTTAAGAGTGGACAGACTTTTGGGCTTCTGACGACCCGTAACAACTGTCAAAGATCCACAAATGACAGCCGGGACCAACGGCTTAACGTGCTTTCCGAGGCACGGAGGAGTCTCGGTATGTTAAGATGGTCAGCCATCCACGGACCAACCACGGCAAGCGTAGCTAACCTGATCGATCGACCTGTGTGGCTATTACTTGGCCACAAGCCCTCCATATACTTACTCCTATATACTTTCTACTGTGCTTATAACAATATTTTTTGTCTTTCTGATTGTGTGTTTGTTCCGGCTAATCTCCGAAACGGCTGGACCGATTTTGACGGGACTTACACTGGCAGATAGCTGATGTTATACGGAGTAACAAAGGCTAATTTAATTTTAGAAAAAGCCACGCGGGCGAAGACGCGGGCAGCAGCTAGTCAAATATTAAGGCATTACTTATTTCTTGCCTTAAAACTGGGAGAAACTATGTTCGTCTCACGAAAGCGGAGAACCGAGTTTTAAAATGAAACTTTTATAAGACCATGTCATTCAGTCTACTGCGATAGATTAAGCTGAAACTTAAGTCCCATAGTGAATATAATCCTGAACTCTTCTTTAGACGAAAGCCTTTCTTGGCATACTTCCAAAGCCGGTGAACTTAAAAATTCTAATCGCACGCTAGATAAAACTCTCCTACTAACAGGTCGACATACCCTTGCTCCAACATCTATCGCATATCCCCCTTCTGATGAATAAATAACCACTACGTTTACGCAAATGATAACATATTATCATCATTCAAGCTTCCGGGTACTATCACTTTCATCCTCTCACATCCCACAATACATTTATCTCATGCACATCAGTACTAAACCACGGGACATGCAGTTCAATCCCACGGAAACTGCAGCGACCATGGCAATGCATTAATTTGCTTCGGACTTATGGATACTGATAGTCTCAACGGATAATTATATGTGTCAAGAAGAGGCCGTGACTGTGCGTAATTTGACTAATTTGTCTGATATTACACTAGTAAAGGAACAGCTTCCCTAACTAGATCAAAGAGTTTTGTACGGAGATAATGACAATAAATGATTTGGAGTTCTCCGAAGGATATCTCGTAGATACACAGATAGTATCTTATGAAATCAAACAAAACTACGAAAATCATAACATACTTTTAAGAGAAGCTAATTAAAAAAAGAATTGCGAGAGTATCGTTCATAAAATCATAATCGTTAAAATACCTCATTCGATACAAATATTATTGAGACCTTCATTATATAGATCACAATAAAGCCGCTTTACCACATGAATATGGATGTGGCTTTACCTTTCACATCAGCAGGTGAAGAAACAAACAAGTGGAAGAAGACTAGACCTCAAATAAATTGGGATACAAAGTAACAAAAAAACTAAGACAAACACCAACTGGCACAAATGAGGAATTCGTCAAGTTCAGCTCCTGTTTAACCTTTGCCAGATCATAGTGACAAATGATTGTTAATATAAAACAAAGGAGGTTATAAATAAAACTGTTCTCGCCAACTGTATTTATGGGAATTTTATTATTCATGATGAGTCTATCTTGTAACATTGTGTCCTAGAACCTGACCACAACAAGGAATTACGTTATTGAGTTACATCACACGTCTTTATCATGGTTTTATAACCAACATATTGTGTTTGAATCATAGTTATGCAAGTAAGGAAAAGCTTTTGAACCTGCAGTGCAAGTACGCACTTTGCATCGATAAGACATCGAGATCGCTAAGGTTTGTGTTTTTATCGATCTTGTTAACGAATTTGGAAGTACATAACTCGTAAAAAAAGTACGGTACTTACTTTAACGATCGGTAGATAAACTCTAAAATTTTAACGAATTTAACGAAAATGCAAGTACGAAATGACATTTTGACAGTTGAGATCGCCAATTTACGCTGTCGAGCTCGGTAATTTATCGACACCATGTAATAGCCCGATAAGCATAGCGATCATTACTAAACATGGATTTAGGACTTATGAAGTTATGACTTTATTGCAGGGTGAATCGAATTTGACAATCGCGACTCCACGTGGTATTTTTTTTTAGCTTCGCAAAGTTGCACTTGTTTGCTATCTCATGATTATTTTTAGAGCTGGAGGTGCGCAGGGGCGGGGCAGCCTCAACGTGTTTCATATGGAAATTTTCACTATTTGTATGGAAAAAAAAAATTACCTACATGTTGAGAATTACGGGTTTATGGCTTTCCTAAAGGGTGTCGAAATTTTCATTATTTTTGCGATAGGACGCACCATTTTCGAGATATAAGCAAAAGAAAAGAAAAAATATATATAGGGTGTATCTATTCAAACACGAATCATGGAACCGATTTAAAAAAAACTATAATTTAAAATTACTTGATAAAATATGATGATTAATTATCTAAATTCACCGCGCTCGTGCCGCCATTAGTCGCCGCGTCCGGGCGGGTCATTCATAGAATAAGTAAGTAAAGGTGTTTTTGCAAAATGTCTCAAGCAATTTTAAAATTATAAGCGTAGCTTAAATTACAGTGTAGCTTCTTTCAATTATACCCATGAATATTGTTTACAATCCAAAAATGTATGAAAAAAAAAAAATATCTAAATATCTCGGACATTAGTCGTGCCACAGAAATCCCACCTTAAATGTTTTGTCTGTGGACGTCCTCAGTATTGCCATTTGACAAGCGATCCTTAACGACTCGAATCGGCCCACGATATCTCGATAAGACATCGAGATCGCTAAGGTTTGCATTTTTATCAATCTTGTTCGTATTAGTACTTAATGATCGCTATGCTTATCGGGCTTTTACAAGGTGTCGATAAATTACCGAGCTTGACAGCGTAAATTGGCGATCTCAACTGTAAAATTGTCGTTTCGTGCATTTTCTTTAAATTCGTTAAAATTTTAGAGTTTATTTACCGATCGTTAAAGTAGAAGTTACATACTTGCGACATCGATTCGATTCGATAAAAACTCATTTTATCGAGAATAATTGTCAAATTTATCGAATCGAGTCCTACGTACTTGCACTGCTGCACTGAAAACAATTAAGTACCAACAGGCCTAGCCAAGTTCAAACGTTTCGTATCGAATCTCTTTCTACAATCGTTGACGCCTCGTCCGCGGCGTAAGCGACTATAGAAAACGATTAGTTGGTAGACGAGTCGATCGCTCGATCTACAACCTATTAAGATCAACGTTGTAGAAAGGATCAGATTTCATTCTAACATTTTGAACGATCTGATAAGTTGTAAAACTTGTCTGAATTTTCTATTTATTTGTTCTGGCCACGTGACTGAACGTTGAGATGATGTCATTCCTGTACATTTGATTAGTTTTCATTAGCGTTATCGATTGTAGATTGTCAACTTGGCTACGGCAACAGGACTATTTTGAGAATTGAACCAGAAGCCTTTTTGCGTAACACACTATCGGTAGGAATCCGTTTCATTTTAATAGTTCAACAACATTCTTCAACAACATTCATTGCGTTATTTACGTTGTTGATAAGACAAGTTTTTCAAACATTTATGAAGCAATGGATTAAATTTGTTTAAAAATCATTCAGATTGCGATTGGTTTTGTGTTACGCAATTAGGGTACAGAAATCATTAGATATTTTTTTCTGGCTAAATAAAATGTTACTCGCGCAACTAGAAAATAAATCTAGCATAAGGGCGATTCATAGAAAATACTGGAAGCCCGGAACCGAATCATTTTTGGTTATAAAATTTGTACCGGACAAAATGAGTACTAGAATAAACTAATCAAATTCATACACACACTAACTAGACTTTTCAACATGGAACGTCAATTTAATCAAATATAATGTACGAATGAAATTCGCAGGATCGAGGCTCGTCAATTCTGATGAATCGTTAGGCAAATAATAACGAGCGTACGGGAGCTTCTGAATTTCCATCGAAACCAGCGACCCGTGCATTAATTGCAATGATCAATTAAAAACTACAAAAGGTAAAAGTTAATTGAAGGAATAGCAACGTTATTTTCGCTTGCAAGGAGTGCTACGTAAATGTTAGCTGGTTGCTTTGTTTAGTCAAGCGACAAACAAATCTTCAAAAGGAAAATCAGTTATATTAAACAAGCTTCAGTAATTTTAATTAGTCTTGTATTTGTTTGAACAAGTTGTAATTGTAGCTCCTAAGAAAACGTAGTTGTATTCGCTCGAGATCTGCGCTTATTTTCTGTTCCATCTACTGGGATTCAAGGTTGTAGGCGAGCCTTGTTAGGGGTAACGAAACTTTTTGACGCCGTCCCAAAGGCAAATAAATAAACCAAATTGATAAATCGAATCACTGGCGCGTCCAATTGGTCTCGCAGTGTACAAAAATAGTTATTTTATTTCGACATAAATTCTTATGTAGAAATACGGGGCTGGTAAAAATTCCCAAATACAGTTAAGAGCTCCATTAAAACTTTCTGTAAGCCCCCAAGCCCAATCTCAGATTTTACATCTACAGAATCATAAAATGTATATAGACAGATACCTTATTAACTGTCTGGCACAGCCATTTAACCATAAACTCATCATTTCTCTCAATAAAGCGTAAATCAGCTAATCCACAAGCTCAGTTCAAAGCTGCATCTGCATCAAAGACCATCTGTCTCACTAAAACATCTCGGCTTAACGATCGTTAGACTGACTGTATAAACGTCGATACGTCGTGCACCGTTGTGTAAACAAGACTGGGTATATGTAGTACCTCTATCATCTATATGGCAATCACATCTATCTGGCGTACTGAGGGTTGGCAGAGAACCACTCAATACATTATTGGTTTACATTGAAAGAGTAATCGGTGAAGACAACAAAATCTGAATTGATCTCTCTGATGTCATTGTAAAGTAAATGACTGTTCTCAAGTTCAGTGCAAACTGTACCTACAGGTGCGCCTTAGAATTTCAGTCAATAGAAGATAACCACGTAGTTTTATCTACGTTACGGGATATCAGACAAACTCAATCGTACTTATCAATGGTACCTACTACAAAATGCTTACTACAAATGACAAATATCTGTGTTACGTTAACGAGAATTTTTCTACCTTGGTATAAAATACATATTCTTCCATCGTAAATTGCTCTCTAATTCTTCCAGGCCATCTTGAAACATCCTTGCGATAAACATCCATGTCATCTCGTCCCCTGTTTCTGAATCGGCCCCAGCGGCCCCGTACATCTTCAGGCAAAATTGTAAATCGTCAGCCCTAACAAGTGACATGTTTGTTTACATACTGCGCTTCTAGTATAGTTTAATACTCCTTCACTATCTACACTTCGTCGTTTTAATCAAAACAATGAAACCTAATGATCGGAAACTTATAAGTTATTACACTTATTACTCATAGACTTTTTTGCTTCTAGACTTAGTACTTTTTGTTTGTAGTCTCGTCCTTTGTAAGTAAGCTAATTGCTTTGTGAAAGTAGTTACTTGATTATTCTCAACTTGTTCTCGCTAGGTAAAGCGAGTCGCGAATATAGATTCTAATAGTTTGCGAAACCATTTTACCAGCCCGTCAACTTCTTAGTTCTTGTACTGAAGATTTTGATTTTTCACCAGACCATTTCTCAGATTGTTCATGTTTCTCGATTTCCATTTCACTCTTTCTATCATTTAAACTGAACTGAAATGCAAGTATCTGTAGATTCATTGATGTGTTCGTCTATTAATAGAAGTGCAATCGAAACCGGTCTCACGGCAGAATCAACGTGAATGAACAGCCATTGTATGGATGCATAGCAGTTAACCATACGGCACTAACTTGTCAGCCTTGGACACAGTGCTAGCTAACAAGATATAAGATGAAGTCTAGTAGTTAGTCTGAAAAAGGATCGATATTAGGAGGTTGGTTTGTTACCTGTCAGAAGAAGTTGTAAGTCTGCCAGACTCCTCAAAGCCTTGCTTTCAGTAGGGAGGTAACCTTGGTACAGACAGAAGCAAAAACTCGGGAGTTCACTTGATCTGATAGTGTAAATCTCTTTTGCAATACGAGTAACAGCAATAATTTCAAAATAAACTAAATTATTTTTCATTTGAACTCCCGAACGATTAACTCGTGGAGGAGCTCGTGGCTAAGTAATAACAGCCGCACGGGTCCATCCATCAGGTTAAGCTACGCTTGTCGGGGTTGGTCCGTGGATGGGTGACCAGCTTTACATACCGATATTCCTCCTTGCCTCGGAAAGCATATTAAGCCATTGGTCCCGGCTGTCATTCGCGGATCTTTGACAGTTGTTACGGGTCGTCAGAAGCCCGAAAGTCTGACAACCAGTCTTACCAAGGGGTATTACCCAGTTACTGAGTTGTGGAGGTCAGATAGACAGTCGCTCCATGTAAAATACCAGTATTTGACTGCATCCGGTTAGACTGGAAGCCGACCCCAATATAGTTGGGAAAAGGCTAGCCAGATAGATTTCTTCTTTTTCAAGATTCAGCGGGGCTCGTTCGTAGTCAGTGAACTAGAAACTTTCTGTGCTTACGACTATGCGCAATTGTTGTTCTCCAAGCTGAGTGCATTCAATGTACCTTTGAGCTGTGCTAATATGCCTTTAACATCTTTGTTACTCGAATGGATAGAATAAGAAAGAAGAAGTCTGAAAGTGGCACCGGTGACTGAAAAGTTGTGTGGAAATCGTTTGTGGCACTGGTGACTGAAAATTTGTGTGGAAATCGTTTGTTATGGTATGCGCATGTGATGCGCAAGCATGCGGAAAATGTAATGAGGAATGGTTTAAGTACGAATGTGGATAGCTATAAGATCAAAGAAACGATGGATGGATTGGGTGAAAGATGTTATGGCTTAAAATTATTAGATATTTGGCAGCATCCGGTTAGACTGGAAGCCGACCCCAACCTAGTTGGGAAAAGGCTAGGCAGATTTACTCCCGACCGATGACCCAATTACCTATTGACTCCTGGAATATTTCCGAAATGCACTCCCACCGCATCATTTCAGTAAATCAAACGTCAAAATATCAGAATGTCGCATATCAAGCGCTCATTAATCAGGGATTCAGCGAAAATGGGTCACCGTGTTGTACATGTAACAGGCCTCCAATCTGTCACTGCTCGAACATACAATAGTGGGTAATAAGGTCTTGCACCAATTGACCTCGTGGCTTATCAGCACATCTATATGTCGCTTGAATATTACGTATACGGAAAAAACGTGACTAAACTCTTGCTGATGATAGTAGAAAATACGAACAATACATGTGTAGCTTTCAGGAAATGTATTTGAATGCAAATACGTGCACACTTTTTGAACAATACTCTGATTATATAATGGAACTGGTCAGATAGAATTCAAAATCTATAATCTTTATCATCATCTGCCTAACCTTTTCCCCAGAACAGCCAAAAATCTATAAAAATCTTAATATTGTATAGGAATTGCCTACGTGGTAAGAAGTTCACCGGGTCATTTGGGTCAACCGGTCTTGTATATTAGTCACCGCCTCAGATTGAGGCATGTCTATATACGGTTTCTAACAAACACATTAAGCACTGTTCAAGTTTTACGTTTATTACCCTCGATATAGCACTAAATCCGACAATAAGCTATCTAGACGCTACCGTCTGCTATTAACAGCCAGTAGTGTGTAATCACGTCGTTAAGTCTACTGTTCGTCTGGGTGCATCTAACGGGCAGTCACGCAAGAAACGTGCTGATACCCTGCCATTGTTTCAGGTAGGCCTAGCTGTTTTTGCATAAAACCTACATGTTGGAGAACCTCTGTGTGATAGATGAGACTCAAGACTCTGAAAGTAGACACTAGACACGTCTATATTATATTCTGTCAGACGAATCCAATTAGTTGTCTGTTGGCGAATATGTAATTTGGAGGCAAGGTCGCCCCTACAAAGTCGTATGAATCAAACAAAAATATAAATCTTTTCGGTGACTTTTTTCACGAGTGTCACCTAGACCTGGGTATCTAAGAAATCACGATATGAAAATGCAACGTCCTTTTGTCTGCTAAGAAAAATGAAACTGTAAAACATGGCTATTAGCAAGGAAAGTCCCATGTTCGTTAGAATTCAGTTCCAAGTTAATAATGATGGTCAAAGATAGTAAGAGGACATGCCAATTTTAGTTCAAATTCTAAACAGGAATAGATTGCCGTATCGAGACGAGACCGGCATAACAGGTTCAAAAGCACGCGCCCAGTCTGTCTGGACGGCAGCTTTGCGCGGGCGAAGTTCGACGCAGCTAATGACATAAATTATGTAGGCGTATACAAATAAGTACTGTGGAATAAAACTTCTCATTAAACTTTCGCCAAGACATTACGATCCCAATTTTTTATCCCATATCAAAAGCCTTTTCAACCACACATTTTCCAAACATTAAGCTCTCAAAGGTAGAACGATGACCATGTGGGCCCTCACATGGTCATGGGCAGGAATCCGCTGGATGCGAGAAGCACAGAACCGTTCGCAGTGACGGTGCTTAGGAGAGGCCTGTGTCCAGGAGGGGAAGTCTTTCGGTTGAAATGAATGAATGAATAAAGCTCTCAAATCCGCATTCCAAAAAAATACAACCTCATAAAAATTACGCGAAATCTGTCAGTCGCAATCATTTTGTGGGTAGTCGATATAAAAGGATATTAAGACGCTTCACTTGATCGGGTACGCGTAAATTTTCACAGACGTCATAAAGAGTAATGGCGGAGTCACATAACCACGCATTGGGACGGGCCTAAAGCTCAGCACTCACGTTGATTAGGAGAAATAACCCGCAACTAGGGTTACCAGAATTGTTCTCCACGGGATTTTAATTCATTTTGATGTTTATTGCTGGATTATAATCGTGCTGCGTTACCTGATATGCCATGATTTTTTATCCGAACTTGAGTTGTATCTACTATGCGTGAAGGATAAGCCGACGATACTTTGTATTTTTATACTAAATGAAATGATATAAAGATTAAGTACCTACAAGTAGATCAACGGTATGTTCATTGTAATTAGAGAGGCAAAAACTAGCGTAAAAAATGAGCGAGATTCATACTTATTACCAAATTGTTATGTCATGTATAGAACCGGTTCTAGCATAAAATTTAGGATCCCATAAGTAGTCATACATAATTAATTTTGATTTATACGAAGAACATACATAATTTGTATCATACAGAATCTACACAGCTCCCTGGTGATCTATATTCACTTAGTAAAATGAAATTAACGTTGAACGGAAGAGAATAATGGGCACCCTATCCGGTCTCCTTATAAATAATTCCGCTGAACCGCGAGCTTGTGCCGAGGCGACCTAATGAATAGTTTAAGCTCAGCTTTATAGGAATTTGTTACATTTACCTACAAATTATATATTCTGAGTTTAATTTATTTGTTTAGCGTTACTAATACGACAGAGGACCCTATAATTGGTCAACCTGAAACCTACACAAAATTTTCGAACGTGGTTCCTAACGAAAGCTGCCTATATGTAGTCGAAATGGTGTAATTTTTGACCATAGTGTAAACCTCATTAGGTTAATCGAACACACAAAGTTCCAATCGATACGGATATCCAATGATACAATGAGCCACCCAACGCAGAAATAACCCATTAGGTTTTGACGTTTACAATGTGCATAAATAATGACAGGTTGGCTGACCACCTACGAACACCTCAAAGTAGCCCGGTTCCCTCGTTAAATATTGTAACAAGCGTGGGTTGGTGTACAGCTGATACCACAACATAAATCAAAGCTACCAACGTTTGTCCGATATTCGGATGGAGCTTGAAAAGAAGTGGGATTTTGTACGTTAGTATTCGCATTCAGGATCACGTAGATTTTAGCGAAAAGAAGGCTAGTTGCTTTTATTTTTATGTTGGTCCCAGAAAAGCTTTAAATAAAAGGAATGCTCCAATTTATGGCACTGTAGTTCAATAGGGAACAAAATTAGGGCAGATAATCAAAACAGGCTTTGCCAAAGCTTTCAAATAATTCGTCTCGGATTTACGACAGCTGTAATATCGGATGCTATACTGCTCACGTCTTATACATAAAATCGGAAGTCACTCACACACGAAGCCTCCGTAAGTCACTCCCCAATCCATAAAAAAATACCACCGATATATTTTATTTTTCTTCGCGAATACTTCCAGCCAACACGACATCACTACAGTTCGGTATATCCCTAAATCCTCGACACGACCCACTCAGCCTTAATGCTCAAGTAATGCAATTAGGTCTATTTTCAGAAAGAAAGGGACTCGGAATACAAAGCTAACGGCAATTTTAACAATAATGGCCTGTACCAGCCTTGTTGCAAAATACGTTGAGCGACGTATTAAGCGAAAACGATATTGGATTTTGTAATCCGAAGAAAAAATCTGAAAAGAACGGAGTTGGGAGCAATTTTTTTACATCACTTATTGACGATTGTGTTTGGTAATAGTTTGAGTAATTTTTATCAAGCTAAAGAGGATGACATTTTAAGATATTCTAATGAGTTCAATTGTTTTTGTCATATTTTTATACAAATTTTTTTTTTTTCTTTTAAGAAAGCTAAGGATACTTAAAAGGACTAAGAACATCCAAACTTCATAATTACCAACCTATTAACTCCACAAAGGTAAATGAAGGACATTTAACGACCCAACATGTAGACCCCAAATGACATCAAAGGAAATGAAGTGATATTTGTTTCAACCAAACTCCGCAGGATTATCGCCTGACTCCGGAATCTTCGAGAGATCTAACGCGTTACCACGGAAATGAACAAGGGTCTAGTATTAATGAGATTACAATAGTCGATTTATTGTTCGGTAATCAAGATTTGCAGCCGAAGTATCCGCTGAAACCATTTCGGCGTTTCGCAAGTCTCTAATCGTTTGAAATGGGTTTCCTATTTAATGGGCTTGCTGTATACGGGCCCGTACACACGTACCACAACCACATCACAGCGCAGCATCAAATTGTGGGCAAGCAGTGGTTATGTGTGAATAGCACTCCAACTTCTTGCAGTTGCGTAGTGGTTGCGTTGTCGCTAGTAGTTGCGATGTGGTTACGTTGTGGCTAGTGTTTGCAGACAAATCGACTCTGTCTGTGACAGTGTCATCACGTCTACGCAACGTTGGGGTTACGTTGTGGCTGCGACGCCGCCTTGATGTGGTCGGTATCGCTCACACGGTTGATTTTGACGGAAAAATGTGGTCCGTGTGAACAGACTATTCATTTTCATACAAACTAGTTCCCGACCACGTGGTGTCGTTGTGGTGTGGTTGTGGTAGGTACGTGTGCCCGGGCCGTAAGGCGATTTATTGCCAGGTATCGAAGCAAAACTGCGTAGGTATTTATGCTATAGAAAGGATAATTTATAATTTAGAGCCTTGAGCGAGAACAACTAATCCGAGTTCATATTTCACGCGGCATTATTTTAAGGTGATTGTCATAAATAAATTTTAAAATATAATTCAGCTAAGCATTCTTGAAAAGGCCTTTATCACAGAGCGTGTTCTTTCAAAGCTATAGAATAGTGCATACCTATGTATACCGACTTGAATTGATTGATCACTGCACTCGACCATTTCAGATATACAAAACAAAAAAAAAGGTTTGGGGAACTGGATATAAACAAATATTGTATGTTCAACTAATGGATTATTTTTGTTTAAATATTGACATATTTTTACAGTCCATGCCGCTGAAGTTTGTTACTGTGATTTTTCAGCGCTTAACAAACTTTTTAAAATAACTGTAACCCTGTTGCCAAAACAAACACCTATTCAAAATAGTCGTCTTTTACTCTAAATTGCAATGTTGCCCTATAGGGTTCCACCTTTCAGTTCATCAAACCGTCCATCTGATGTTATCGTGACAACTTACTGGAGCTGAAGGCAAAGCCAAATTGCGCTCACGTACTCCTTACTATCTTCAGCGTAATTAATTTTAAGAGCAGCAGTTAAAGCGCCTGTGCCATGGAGTGAATTTATTTGTGTAGTTTTACCCAATTTGAATTCCATGAGAGTTGCTCATGTAAATGATATGTAGTGGGACGACGCTACGCAATTGTGACTCTTATTGCGTAAGCAGTAGAAAACGACCCATTCCGAAAATATATAAGAGATTTTGTCCTTGGAAGTGTTTTAGTTACATTTAGACTAAGGCAGGATTTTACATCGAGCATAGATAATTCTAATTTTCCACAATTTTCCCACATTAAGAGGGACACCAAAAACAGGCTTTAAGAATTCTAAGCCTGTTTTAATGATCCTACCATTAAAACAAGCTCAAAATTCAAGCTCCAAAAAGTTTAATAGAAAATTGCGTCTTAATGGAATACTAATCTCGTTTTTTCCCAGGACAAGTTTTTTAAGTAAGTACTTTGAACAAAAACGGTAAATTGTCACAGTTTGCTACTTCACGTAATGTAATTAGTCCGTCTTCTCTCTAGGGGAACTTCAAATTGAAAGAATTCCTTTAGTCTTTTTTGAAGAATTTTGGCGACCTCGACTGCGTCACTAACTATACTCGCTTACCTACTTGTCCTTTGAAAGGTGGGTCGTGTATAGGATTGCCACCCGTACTTTATAATAAAGTATTGTACGTTATTTCAGGCAATTGTACTCTATACTTAATGAGAATAATAAAGTACACGAAAATACTTTATTTCGCATGATTTGATTTCTTTGAGATTTTAAAAAGTTTAGTCGCCAGTATTTTTCCGTTAAACGAAATATATCGATTGGTGCTGAACCGATGTCGCCACTCGCCAGCGCCACATCACATAAGCACTCGTTTTTAACCATTTCTGAACGCAACCTAACCTCAAATTTCAACAATGTCAGTGTCAGTCATTGGCACAATCAAAGACAAGAATACTCCACATACACCCACAAAACGTAATTTCGATAGTGAAACGGATCAAATATATAGTTTATATGTTACTTACACCGCAAAAAATTTAAAAAAAAAATGATACGACAAAACAGAAAAATAAATAATATGTTTTTAAACATAATAATAAAGAAAAATAAAATGTAGGTACTTTATTTTGATTCTGTGTACTTTTTTTTCTTACCTATAATAACCAATGTACTTTAATTGCGAAAAAAAAAAGGTGGCAACCCTAGTCGTGTAACTAACGAACACTTGGAACTTAATAAAAAGCACTTCTTGCTAGCAAATAAAAAAACCTCTATAACATTAAGATAAACGTTACGTTATGACCAGGGATAGGATATTCGGATGTATTACACTTTTGTATCGAAAAAATCCCGGGCGGTATCCCGGGATTTTTTCAAATTTAGAGTTCTGATTATAGAATCGAATGAATATTTACTTGTTCAGGTGTTATCTAATATGGAATATACTTTCGTATCGATCGTCAAAATATCGCGATTCCGGAATTAATAAATTTAGTATTTTTTGACTATAGAATCTATATATGCTAGCTAATGTTGTAGAGGGTTGGATCTAATATCGTTTGGCAGGAGTTGGGAGGTAAAAGGGGTTAAAGCTAGAGGGGTTGGGTCCCTGATTATAACGCTCCCACTCTTATTACAAGGTAATGCATATTTTTCGATAAAATAATAAAATTGTTTCTAACCTCAATCAGATAAACAGTGAAATGAAACGTTAAAATGGGCGATTGACAACCAAACCAGTACCAGTTTAATGTCTGTGGTGTAATATGTCGAGCATAATCTTTGAAACGGAACGTAAAAAAAACTACGCCATTTGCGTCATTTGTCAGTGTCATTTGTTTTCGATCATTCCGTTTTTCCCCGAGTAGTTGCTCAGAAGAAAATCAGTGTACCCCCCACTACATAGTTAAAATAGGTCGTATCTGTTTAAAAACCAAATCGCGGCACCCCGACTTTACGCTGTCTTTTGGCTGCTACCCCTAGAGTGTATATAAAAACCGGAGACCTATAGAAACCGGGCAAACCGAAGCTGCGGAGGTGAGGTCACCTGCGCAGCTTCTTACAGTATATTAATTTTTATGTTAACAAGTATTTCAAGTAAACAAGCATACGAATAGTTATGTGATCCCGGAGTCCCGGTATTTTTTAAATAAATAATACCACATATTTAAGAAGTCGTTTCCATACTGTGTATCCGATTAGTTGTGTATTCCCGGAATCCCGGGATGTATATTCAGAAAAAAAATATTAAGAATTCGCTTCCATAATTTCTAAGCGAAAAATTTACTTGAAGCGAATATGCATCCGAATAATCCTATCACTCGTTATGATCGAGTTTATTTTTATTTTTTATAGATCATGTCTCAACTCTCTGATCCAGATTAAAAAAGCACCAAAGGCGCGCAACGCGCGCATACAGCTTACATTCATTTTAGTCCTGAATAGTCTCATAATGATGAAAAGTATTGCGAAGTCAAAAATTTAACACGACTAAAAATACTCAAAGGCAAACATAGGCATCATCTGTACGTGTAGATGTTTATCCGACAGCGACTTGGTGGCTCTATTAAAAGCGAGCATTCAACACAAAATGAGGTCGTGCACAAAGAGATTGTTAGGGGTCCTCGGGAAATCACGAACAACATGGCGTCTAAGCCGAGCTCTAGGAGAAAAAACGCAAGATTGCTGCGGTAGGGAAGGGAAAGCCAACCAACTATTTGTATGCCACTAGTTTGAATACTCAAGGTATACCTGCAAACAATATCTTTTAAAATTTTAAAAGTTACATAGAAATATTTTGAGCTTTACACTGGACTTTAAGCTGGAATAAAAATAATGTGGGCCTCCGTGCTGCCTGCGCAAAAGGTTTCAGATAAGAGACGTGCAAAAATGCGTATCCTTTGTTAATCTGGTTTATGTTCCTACATAAACCAAATAACCTAACAAAGGCTAGGCATATTTATTATAACATTAATTATAAGCTTGTTGTAAAACTCTACAAAAAGGCTAATGAAGAAAACTGAGTCAATATCTGCCTAAAACGGTCGTCCAAAAGCTGTAAAATTTTCTTTCTCCCAAGACTGGAATGAAATTCGCCGAGGATTTTCCAGCGAGGCAATTGCGTAATACACAGTAGCAAAGGGTTTAATTTTGACAGTTCCACAACATTCATTACGTTGTTTATTTTGTTGAGCAGACATTTTTTTCGAACACACAAGCAATGGATTAGCAATATCCTTCAAAATCATTCAGATTGTGATTGATATGCGTTACGCAATTAGAGTGCTGGTTGTTAAATTTAATACTTGAACAGAAACAAACGTATACGGTACTTTACATTGTTATGTATGCGGGAAAAATGTTGCGTTCAAAAATAATGGGGCACGTCACGAATAGCTAATTCTCAAACGCTTCAAGCGAGCCATGTCATAGCGAAACTTAATGAAGCAGTATTCAAAACCTTGGAAAGTTAATGGATTAGGTAAAAGTTCATTGTTTCCCTTTGATTAATATCCTTTTATGTAAGAGCCAGGGATGGGAGCGTTTCACATACAACCGCTGGGCCCATAAGAGGCTTATAGCAGATTGTTTTAAATATTTCAAGTCATGTATAAAGAGATGAGGTATCATGCTTGAATGTTTTCATAAATAATACATACATGTTAAGTTTCTGCCTGGTAGGTATAGTGGTCGCAAGCGCTACTGCTGGGCACGAGGTCCTGGGTTTGATGCCCGGGTTGGGAAATGCGTTATTGGGTTTTTCCATCTGAAATTACTCAGTAGCAGCCCGGAGCTTGGAGTTGTGCCCGGATGATCCCCTGTTACATGGGACTTAAACATAACTGGCGAGGTTAGGTCTATACACTGTGTCTGACCCGTTACGCGAAGCAATATGATCAACTTTATCGACTAATCCACCATATTAAGGCATGTTGCCCGTACTGTTTTGAAATGGCGACCATTTTAATTATTATTTTACTGAGTACCGGTGGGTTCATTTATTTTGCAATATCTACCAATATAGAGGTCCTACAGGTATAAAAGGTGGTTTCGTTCGACAGCTGCAAAAGTAGACAATAAGTTGACACAAGGTTTATCAAAAACTCTCATTAAAACCATAACAGATACCTGAAACGTAAAAAGTGTGAAAAAATTTGTTGTATTTTTTTTTTACATTAAATGTTTTCAAAAAAACTAGACTGTAAACATACCTTTTTTCAAACTTTTTAGATGCGCTAAGATATTCTCTAAAAAAAAAAATGCAAAATGCCTTATGGATTCGTCGATAAAATTGATCATTACTGCTTTGCCATAACGGGTCGGACACCGGTGACCAGACACACTGTATAGATACACCTCTGTAACCCTCCGGGAAATACAATCGTGAAGTAATTTTTTTTCCACTAATGTGTTTGATGTCCTTGCTGCATAATAAATAAATTCGAGCGATCTTGCAAATTTTATTAGTACAAGTGACAAGTGGCGAGTTTTAAGGCAATTCGTTTTGTGCAAATTATGACGCATCAACAATTTTAAAATTAAGTTTGAATTACAATTTTCCATTTATAATATTGTTACGAGCTTGCGGTTCGTGACAATAAAAACTGCCGATTTAAAAACCAAAACGGACACTTTAATTAATCAACACTGATAACAATCCGAACACACTAATTATAAAATACAACTGCACTACGATCGCACTCGAATATCGTTTGTATCGTACTTGCCGTTCGACTGTCCCCAATCGCGGTGCATACGGCCTTATATATTCCTTAGATCGTTCCAGAACCTTGTAGAAACATCTAGAATGTTCGAGTACATACCTGCCCCTACTGACCAGTGTCGAAAGTTCTAGAAAGTACTAGTATCGAATTCTCTAGAAGAATATCGAGTCTACTAGTTCTGCTATTCGATACTAGATGGCGCTAGTGGTACTTAAACTTGTGTGGCGCGTAACAATATGGAATGCTCATTGATCATTTACTGAAATATCGATCACAGGAAATAATGTCATCATCTGCCTAGCCTTTTCTAATACCAGTATTCTACATGAAGCGACTGCCTATCTGACCTCCACAACTCAGTTACGGGGTAATACAAATACCCCTTGGTATGACTGGTTGTCAGACTTATGGGCTTCTGACGACCCGTAACGACTGTCAAAGATCCACGAATAACAGCCGGGACCAGTTGCTTTACGTGCTTTCCGAGGCACGGAGGGGTCTCGGTATGTAAAGATGGTCACCCATACACGGACCAAGCGCATGTAAGACCACGCACAATGATGGTCTCCGTAGTTGAGATGAATTTATCCCAAGAACAAACTTAACATTGTAGTTGAAAAACATGTTCCCCCCCATACATTCCAACTGCAATTATGCAAGTACGCCTTCGATCAATAATAGCACTAGATTCCCGATAAGCGCTTCAAAAACGGCCCGGAAAATAAGAGCACAAATACTTTTGTGGTCTTACTTCAAATTAGTGTCGTCCAAACATAGCCAACGTTAAGACGTCAAAATGCCGCAGTGCGCGTTCAAAAATTGTGTAAATAACCACCGTAACACCAAGATTTTGGAAGGAATATCTTTTTTTCGGTAAGTTTATATCATTATGTTTGTGTTTTTCATAAAATAATAACAATTAAATAGTAAATTATACATCATTTAGCAAATATTATGATTGTTTGGCCAATGTTTGCGACAACGCACCAACTATTGTAACAAACATCGACTGTTCTGGAACAGGGAAAAGCATTGAGTAGTATTATTATTTTATATGTTATTTTTGTTTGTAGATTTCTTAGCAATCAATTTCGCAATGCAAAATATCATAATATAAAAAAATATCGTAATATATGTTTTTGTATCTATTGTCGCGAAAGAAAGAGGAGAAGAAATATTTAAACCTTGAAAAAGTTATAAGTAACAAATTGTTGAATTTTTTTTTTAACAATTTGTTCAATTCATTTTGATAAATTGGACATAACTGAACTGATCAATATTACAACCTGACACGGACCTGCAAATTGCATAAAACGCAAGAAAATTTGAATTTCGCGGGCTACCACAGCGCATCCCCTTTATTAAAATAACTATTGTACTAATTTAGTCCTACTACCAACTTTTTTAAATTGATCAAAAATATTTGCTTCCTTAACCCATTTACGCCCGCTGTCCTCATTTGGGGATACTTCTTTAAGTATCCACATTTTTTTAACTTATTTTAGCTATCCTTAGTTTGCAGGCAAATTCGTAGGGCCCAAGAGTGTGGCTTTGTAAAACAAATTATACTTTTGTGATTTATTGGATTGAGTGGATGAAATAAGTGATTTTATTCACTTCATTGAGCAAATAGGTGTTGGACCAAAGGTAAGTCATATTTTTTTTATATTTACAATATTTTTTTCTCTTTTTTTTTGTATTTATCACTTGGGCATAGTTTCGACTAGTAAATATGACTAACCGATCGTTTGATGTTGCAAATGACTATCGAGGACTCGAGGAAGCTATCGAAAACATTCTGAATGAAGTGGATGATCCAGCTGTTAGTAACGTCATAGTGGCCATTCCTCCAGGCAGCAGTTCATAAGAGGCAATCCCGTACGATTTGGGAACAAAAACTGAATGATTGCAATTGCTGATGGTTATTGTTATGCCTTCGATGTATACTGCGGTAAATCAGTAGGAGGACCCAGTAATGAGCCTTTGGGATCAAAAGTGGTAAAGGGCCTGTTGGAAAAAGTAATCGCTCGTTTGCATGAGGATATCGTGTATTTCGTCAACTTTTTTACCAGTCACGCATTGCTGCGAGATTTGCGTGTAGCTAGTTATCGTACGACTAGTACTGTGAAGGAAAATAGGACGAAGAAATGTCCTCCAGTGGCTTGACAAGTGTTTGTACCCCCATGGTACAAACACTTGTCAAGCCACTAGTGAACATTTCATAACATTTACAAACTATGACTTTGTTTACCCTCTTGGTAAGGTAAAAACGTGGAGCTCTGCAGAAGGAAGAAAGGTAGACGTGGACATCCCTTTTGTCTTCCAGAACTACACCAAAGGCATGGGCGGAGTTGATCAAGCTGACCAGTCAATCGCAGTATACCTAACAGCTATAAGAGGCAAAAAATTGTAGTGGGTTCTGTTTACCTATGTACATGCTGGATTTGGCTGTAGCTAGTGCTTGGCGTCTCCATGTCCTGACCGCTGAAGAGAAACTAGACCAGCTCCAGTTTCGGCGAAGTATTGCCCGATTTTATTTGAGGAGTGTAGGCCAATGCCTACACTCCTCACTCCTCTTTCAGTAAAGACCCGATGAAAAGCGTCATAAACCTTCTTCAGTGGTGCCAAATATGAATCTAGATAGTGTTGGACACTTCCCCCAGAAACTGCCAAGCCAGCTAGGATGCAACGAATGCCAGATGAAAGCACGTTAGCAACATAAAAAATGCATCAAAAAATTGTGCATCGAAAAAGTATGCTTTGACAAATACCATAAATAAGCCCATTGGCCCCATTTGAGGACGGTGTTTTTTAATACATAAGGAAGTTATTTATTTTTAATTTTTCTTTATAAAATGTCTTACTAGCCTCCAATTGTTACGTCAATAAAGTTTTTATCAAAATTTTACTACTAGTTTGTATTTGGGTCCAAATGGGTTAAAAAAGAACATTCGCTTAAAAAAATAATATTATTATTCTGCAACTCTACGTCTTTCAATGATTACTGTGTTCTGAGCATTGAAATGTCATACCAAGAACTACGTCTAGTTCCAAAATAGAGTAAGCACAAAATTGTCAACAAAATGTCTTAAACCTTATTGCTTAGGTTTTAAGTTTCATTTTAGAATAAATATTTTTGTACTTATTATAAAAAAGACTTTTTATTTTCAAGTGACATTTTAAATTTACCTTTCTCCGATGATAGAAGGACTTAAATATAAATATTTTGCAATCGTAATAAAACTTTATAGTTGAGTGTTAAGGTTTATATTGAACTGAAGTTGTTAATATTATAAAACTTTTTTCTATATTTCGTAGTAACAAATGTAAATGTGTATGTGTGTGTAAACGTGGCCACTTCAATGACTTATTTTTGTTCCTGATCCTGTATCTAGTGCTATTATTGATCGAAGAAGTACGCACAATATTGGAAGATTTACCATGCTATTTTAAGACCATAGACTTCATATAGGGTTTCCCGTAATATTTAATATGGAAAACTATTTTATGTACATTTTCCAAAATTTTAGGCTATATCGTCCCTTTATTGGTAAAACCGATTATCTACACTTTTTTTCAAAAATGAGTTATTGACACCAAGCTACTCAACTTTTTGAGCTCTATCTACAGGTAAAACCGATTTTTCGATACGATGCATAGTTTCCGAGATAGATACGCAAAAAAACAATTATAATACAAGTTTTTAGGTAACATCTGCATTCAATAACAGCTAAAGTCTTAAACTTGTAGGATTTTTTTGAAGCCTTGCAATCAAAAACACATTCAGTTTCATATCTTATTTTAGTTGCAATTTGCTTACACTCTGAACATACTGTAGCATTGTACTAATACAAATTAAAATACTTTAGATGGTTCTGGTTTTGCTGAATTATTGGAAAGTACTTGAATCTTACACATTAAAAAGAAAGTAAGTAGTTCTACTTGCTTTTAACAGAACATAATCCTTCGCACTTGTGCAGATTTTAATTCAATTAAAAGAGATTAAGCAGCTTTATTTGTTTTTCCACAACATCAGAGATCGTATCGTTTAGATTTAAATACAAGTTTTTTTTATTATCTAGGGCATCTTTTCTGTCTGCTACTTTCGATTTGCAGGCAATTCTACAATTGCCATGCACTGATGTTGGTCTCCTTTACTATACAAGAAAATTAACTTTATACAATTTAACGCTTTACGAAAGTGCGCCTCCTAACAAAGCTTATTGTTTTGTATGGTCCGAGATAAATGGTAAAAAGGGATGTTCAGAAATCGGAACTATTTTGTGTCACTATTTAATGAAATGTGTACCAGAGGAAGTCACGGAAGTCAGTTTGTTCTCTGACACATGTGGAGGACAAAATAGGAATCAATTCGTGGCTGCTATCCTATTGTGGGTAATTCAAAACAGCAACCATTTACAAATCATAGAACACAAGTTCTTAGAGTCAGGTCACAGTTACATGGAAGCTGACTCAATGCACAGTGCGATTGAGTCTGCCAAGAAAAATGTTGATCTTTTTTGTATAACTGACTGGATTAACATTTTCAAACGTGCTAGATCAAAAAAAAAAAATACAGGAAAAACACAAAGACTATAACAAAAAATTGTTATCAAGTCAAGGAATTTAAATACAATGAGTTTAAAGACTTGAAAAAATTGGCCAATACAATAATTTTGAATAGAACCAAAAACACAGATGGACAGCAAGTGAAATGGTTGAAAATAAAACGGATGAAGTACATAAAAGGAGACAAAAAATATACTATAACTATGGCATGTCAAATTCATTTATGGCAATTGATGTAACTGCTTCAGACACACAAAATAAGATTACTATAAATTCAGCATCGACATCTTCAGCACATGGACACCACAGCTATGCAACAAGAAACAAAGCAAAGCGATTGCCAGCGGAACAGGTAATTGAACTACCAACTACCTCGGAACTCCAGTTCCCACCGCTAGAACAATTGTATGATGGACCTCTTCCAATAACGGAAGCTAAGAAAAAAGATCTCATTAATCTATGTGAGAAGGGGGTTATACCCGAAGAGTACCATGGATGGTACAGAAGTTTTCTTGTAGATAGGGATCGCATTGAACGCGTCCCTGATGTGGCCGCCTCTGAAGAGTCACAATCTGAATCATCTGTGGACTCATCAGCTGATGAATGAAAGATACATTATTTTAGTTTTTCTAAGTATACTAAACAATTTGTGAAAACATGAATTAATTTCATGGTTTCACAAATTGTTTTGTATAAGTACTTAGATAGAAAATCTAAATTAATTCATTTTTTCACAAATTGTTTTGTATACTTAGATAAAAATAAAAAGTTACTAATAAAGTTGATTATTTCCTAATACATACGAGTATATCATTCTTATTATTTTCCTACTTTATTCAGTTTTTACTTTCATGTAAGTAGGTAATGATTTTTTGGTATTTTTGTAATTATAAAAATAAACCAGGCTTGCTGTAGTTCGTTGTATGAACATTTTGCAGATAGTCTACCACAATTCTTAATTTTACTCAAGCAAAACCAATTATCATTTTTTAAATTTCAATTTGTAGAATGTTTCAGAGTGTTATTTTTACAGTTGTTTTTGGTACCTTAATACTTTCTTCGAAAGGTTACGGTGAAGCTATAAGATAAGCTCAAAGTCATTTAATTAATGATATATAATGCTTATGTCGTTATTCAGGAAAAACCAACTAAATGACCTCCCTGGAGATAGTTTTTGGCATTTTTTCAAGCATTATCAATGAAGTACTTCCATTTTTATGATTTACAAACATACTTTATTAATTTTTTCATTATAATTATATGATTGCAGGTAAGATATATGTAATTTAGTTACATAATTATTCTGTCAAACTTTTAAATCATGATTGCCACAAGTTTAGTTTTCGGTAGATAATCGGTTTTACCAATAAAGGGACGATATAACTTTTAAATAAATAAAAAATAGGCTTGTTAGATTTTGCGTGATTCTCAGTTTTTTATCCGCGTTAGACATAACATAACTTTACAAATTAATTTTACTATGTAATATAAACATAATCTAAAATATTCACATATTAAGTTATTAAGAAAAAACTCTACTTTAACATATATTTTTTTCCAAATCATTAACACTACTCGTTTAGACGTGATCTTCAGTATAAAATTATTAAAAGCCGGTTATCGTTGCCTTAATAAAAGTACACAACAAAAGCATGCGTTAGACTTCGCCATGTCAACATGCACAATCTTAATTTATGGCCATTGCAAAACCTCGGACACTTTTACGCTAAAGAAGCTTAAATATAAATCGTAATAAGAGTGGCTATTGGAAGTCTACTTGCCAATAAGAACACGCTAAGGTACGACAATAATGCCTGTTTGCATTATGCGACACCTAAATGAAAAGCGCTGCTAGATTTTCAACTTTCGGCGCTAAGCCGAGCGTTGTAAATCCAACAGCGCGCTTTTATTTAGGCATTAATTTAGGTGTCGCCTAGTGTCAGTGAAACCGGGCATAAGTACATTTGGGTCAATCGATACGACAAACGACTCGTCGCGTGTTAGATCGTACGGCACGCACCTCCGCTTAAACTATTCATTATTAAATCGATGACTGTCTATTATACAAGGCTGAGGAGCTACTTCGGAAGGAAGAAAACTACCGGCCATTCCAACACTTTTAGCAAGGAAAATCTACCTATTCTGTGTTCGCAATTAAGTTTCCAAAAATGTAAACAAATATGTGTATTTCGAAAAAAAAAATATCGTTTAATACATGCACATAAAGTTCGGCTTATGCTACAACTTCGACAAATATGGCTTTTCAATATTACTAGTCTTATTTTATTTTATTTCTTCAGGATAACAAACAATTGCGCAATAATGCTATATGCAATAAACATTTAGGTACAGATATTTTATAAAACACTTTTAAGTAATCCCGCAACCAGCATCGTTATCCACAAATTAATCCAATAGTAACAATAGTTTGAGCAACTTACATTACCTAGTCATTTTAAAATGAACTGAATTTCCAGTTAAACGTAAAGTTTGTGTATGTTTAAGGCTCGTACAGACTCGTGCGATATCGCGGCCGCGACAGGCACCGACAAAGAAATTGTGGTACTAGCGTCGCGTCGCGCCCGCGATACCGCGCGAGTCTGTACGAGCCTTTAAGTGGAAATAACATCAATTGGAAACAAGGATTTGAATCGACTCTACGTCACGGTTAGATACTTTCGAAAGGCGAAACGACTACATGATGTTTTAAAAAATGTACTAAATTATATTTGCATGAACCAAGGGCAAGATTTGTAATAAAAAATCAGAAGTACAAACGAGATTAATATTAATAAGTTGTTTTGGTCATGAAACTTTATAAAATACTAACAAGTATATTACTGCAGTCTAGAGTTTAGAGGACGTCGCTTTCACAACCAGTGCTGCCATTTTAGCGCTTTCGGGGCTAGATTTAGCGCAATTTTAGGCTATATAACGGAAAATCGGTAAAAAGGTAGTATTTTGTCAGACATAGTATTTTGTCAGTGATAGTATTTTGTACACAAATTGGCAGTAACGAAAATTACAAATTGGGGTTAGCCCAGCATAATATAGATACCACAGAACCGCCGCCAGGGCCATAGGGATCTGTGAGTCTTCAAAATCCAGCAACAAAAGCAACCGACGGCGACGATGACGATTTTTCGGTTCTCTTTTGTATTTCTATGCAACTAATATTAATTTGTTCAATATATATAATATTTTTTTAATTATCTATAAATTTTTCTTTATGTATTCCTAACTCCTTATTTAAAAAATACCATAACATTTAGCGTTTTTTTTTTTTTAAATTACACGTGTCTACCGGAATCTAGCACTTTTTGTTTGGTGAAGTTAGCGCTAAACACTCGAATGGACCTGGCAGCACTGCTTACGGCCATGAATACTTCCTGTTAACAGCTTACGTTCAAAACAAACACCTTTCATAGTAAATTACAATATATTCGCAACAAAAACTATTGGTGGCCACATAAACGTTTTTATGTAGTAACAAAAATGAGATATGTAATAAAAAAATGTTGGCTCCACAGCTTCGCAAATAGATCAATGACCTGAGATTCCTCGCCTCGCACGATATTGTTATTCTTCAGAAAGGAGCAGATAAGTAATCTGTGTTGTGAATGAGATAAATGCAGACAATTCATTTCTGAATTATCAAACAAATAAAAAAGCCGCGGTCACGAACCTCCCGATTCATGTTGCTAATAAGAACTAAAATTAATACCTGAGTAGGTAACGGTACTAATCTCTAGATGCTATACAAAACTCAACCAAGCAAAGAGAAGACCGAGACCCAATTACGACACGAAATAATTTATTATTCGTTTTACATAACTACTGTACATTTTACGTCATTTTTAAACCACAAAACACAGTTAGTGGTATAGTTTTAAAGTAACTGACGTAAGAAACTAATTTTGCCGCAAACTCGCCTACAGCGATTTGCATAATTCAGGTGGACTGCGTTTTATAGCTCCCATTTCATGTTTTATTTAGTGGATAAAATGCATGGACAATATAATTCAAGAGCTACTATGTGAGTTGGAAAAAGTTCACTAAGTAAAAAGTAAGTACCACCTGTTCTTTTGCAGTGAGAAACAAAAATATGAATTCATGTGGTTAATATTTATATATTTTTTGCAGAAAAAATTCTACAGGGATTTTGTGAAATTATTATTATTAATTTGTTTATTGACTTAGGATCTCCAACAAAAGATGTACACAATACATGACACATAAATAAAGGGCAACATCAGGTAACTCCTTCACTTATAGGAGACCACAGGATGCACAATTAAGTAAACAACTAAACTAACAAAGTTAAAATATTAATAATAGGTAACATGTTGAAGAAAAAAAATTTAGAAGTAAATAAGTATCAACATTAAGAGATAAATTAAATTAAATCTATTAAACACTTCTTATATTTAGACAGAGACTCGCGGATGTCTAACGGTTTAATCATGGTAATGAGCCGGTTAATTAAATTACGCTCCCCAGACATTTGAAATATGAGAATTAGACACATTCGAATTAACATATCAGGACCGAGGTTGACAAAGAAACCTTTTAAAAAAGTACGTTCAATGGCGGAGAGGAATGGAGATCATTACTATACAAACTTTTGCCTGCGGCATCGACCGCGTCGATGTCGGAAATTATCCTACGGGCAAGGTACTACCGGGATAAAATAGTATATTATGCAATTACCTCCTTACTAATAAACGTTGTATAGCGTCTGTATAGTTACACAACGCTTTGTCTTCTTCTTTCGAAAGTCAAATTACTGACGAGTGAAAGAGAGAAATCGGTGTGTAACTATACAGACGCTATACAACGTTTATTAGTAAGGAGGTTAGTGAATAAAGGACGGATTTAAAGCGAGGGCCATAAATGAATCCCGAGCGACGCGAGTGCTTCATGGCCCTCGATATAAATCCGTTTTATTCAAGTGTTGCATACTATACTTTATACCATGGCTACGAGAAAAAGAAAGATTTAAGCGAAAATAGACATTTAATGAAGAAAAAAGGAAGGTTAAATGAATTAAAATGCTAATTAAAATGCACATTAAAATTGGAACAATTTTGGAGTAATTTTCTTATTATTATTAGAATGGTCAACCTGTAAAGCGATATTTATTTCCTGTTGATGGTCAGAACTGTCTGCTGGAGGAAACTCTGGGGCATCTTTGGACATTGAAGGGCGTGGAGTGTACAAGAGTATTTTTTGTTTAAACCTTGCCCCACACTAGGATTTCTCCTGTATTGTGGGTGCGTTTACAAACATTTAAAGTCATATACACAAACAGCCAGAACCGGAACAACTACTTGTAGGTCATACAAATATTGGTTCCGAGCGGGAATCGAACCCGCGACACGCAGCGCAGCAGTCAATCGCTTCAACCGTGCCGTCGAGTATTGTTTGTATCGAGTGCCTATTTTTCGCAAGGAGGTGGTACAGCATTGAGATGGAGGTCGAATATATTGGTGTGTTCTAAATTCAAACACCAAAATAGTTATTAAAAGTGCTTTTTAGAGTGGGAATGGTATAAAGTATCTTATGTCATAACCCAGATAGAGCTACCCCCAAAACTGATATATCGCATGTCTAGTTTAAGGATCAACTTAAAAATGTTCTACAAAAACTATCTCTCATTGTGTCCACAGCTATGTTTGTAACAAACCTCACGACTGCGAAAATGACTTTCTGTAAAATGTGAGGTTTTTTAACCGACTTCAAAAAAGAAGGAGGTTTCTCAATTCGACCGTATGTTAATTTTTTTTTAATTCGCGGATTTTTTCGTCGATTCGATTCATTTTTTGTTGGAAAGGAGATATCCCAAGGGTGGTACCACGATAAGGAAACCAGAATCTGATGATTGGATCTATGAGGAATTGAGGGAACTCCTCAAATATTATAGGCATACATATAGCGATTTTTGTATTTTCATCAACAACTCAAGCATTGGCATTCAGAACGTATCATTTGATGAAGTGGAACTGATGAAGAAGACCACATATAGCCATCGGAACTACTCAATAATAAGTATTTCACGGGTGGCGATAAGATATCTCGATTAAGATAGTTAAGCGACTATGAAGCAAATTTAAATAAATAATTCTGATGAAAATGGTACCATCGAACTGATCTGAAGATGAAGCCGGAAAGTATGCACCGGAAAGTGTGTCACTGTTGTTTGTGCGGTGTAGCAAGTAGTGGTAATCGAATTGTTGTGGGTTAGGTACCATAACTAAAAAGTGAAAAATAAAAAACTTTTTAACATACAAAACAAAAACCGACTTCCAAATAAACACTACAAAGTGAATAATAACTTCAATTTCGGAAGTCGGTGGCAAAAAACAAAAATCAGATCCAAAGACACCGACTTCGGCTTTTCTTTTGGAAGTCTGTTTTTTTTTTTGGTAATTTTTTTTTTATTCTCGACTGTAGGTATATTATTTTATAGTTTTCTTAGCATAGTTTTAGCACATTAATTTACAAAAAAATTAATCCATTGCTAGACGAGAACAACTGCCGAAAACTGTTATGCAGTTTGGCAGACCTTATGTCCGTTATTGTTAAGTAATACAGATTTTGAATAAATAAATTGAAAAATAAGTCATGGTCTATCCCTGTGCCTAAGTTCATCCAAATCCGTTAAGCCGTTTTAGCGTGAAAGCGTAACAAACAAACTCAGTTTCGCATTTATAATATTACATAGGATGGTGCAGTAAATAGTTATTATACGTAATAAATATGTAAATAGCAGGGATTTAATTTAAATTCAATTGTCATGTAAAACAGGCCTCGTCGCGAACGTAGGGTGAAATTGAAAGCGCGGATTCCAAAAATAGTCGTGCAAAATATAAGAGGGAGAAGTAAACGGCTTTCAAAAGAATTGAGCACAAAACTATCTCAGACTTGCGGAGTTTCAAATGGGACACGCTGTATTGTGGGAACTCACAGGGGATCCCAGTTTTCCGGACTAACGCCCAGCTATTATAGCAACGAGCGCCATCTGGGAAATAGTTGATACACGTCATACGGACGTTCTCACTGAAAATTTTAGCTGCACACTGTAGTTTCAAGTTATTAGAAATGTTAATATTTTTACATTTATTTTTCAAATGAAACTGAAGTGTGCATTTCTATGGCCTCGTTGTAAACTGTATGAATTGCACCATTTCTCACGCTTGTCGATAAATTGTTGACTGGCTGTGGAAAGTATCTTACTGGTAACTAAGTAGCTTCAGAATAGAACAATAAAGGCTCCTATAAACAGGAGCGACACGCGACGCGACACAAAGGCACCGCGTGTCGTACGACGACCGGTGCCTTTGTGTCGCATTGCGTGTCGCGCCTTCTAATTTTTTTAAAGGCTTTGTTATTTTATACTCTAAAGAACACATGAAAATGGCATTCATATATATTTAAAGGGTAATTTCAAGGCTGTACTGAAAAAATAAATTGTGTAAACAAAGTCGCTGTGACAGTTTTCGTCAAAAATTCTGGTGAAGATCTATTTTCGAGAGCTCTCTAATCTTTCATCATCCTATGTTCATTGTTTAACTTCGTAAACATTAATTAAATCAGTTCATTGTTGGAGCTTGTGGCTAAGTAATAACAGCCGCAAGGGTCTATCCATCAGATTTAAGCTACGTTTGCCGGGGTTGCTCTGTGGATGGGTGACCATCTTTACATACAGAGACTCCTTCGTCCCTCGGAAAGCATGTTAAGCCGTTGTTCCCGGCTGTCATTCGTCGATCTTTGACAGTCGTTACGGGTCGTCAGCAGCCCGAAAGCCTGACAACCAGTCTTACAAAGGGGTATCGTATTACCCAGTTACTGGGCTGTGGAGGTCATATAGGCAGTCGCTCCATGTAAAATACTAGTATTCAGCTGGATCCAGTTAAGACTGGAAACCGACCCCAACATACTTGGGAAAAGAGGCAGTTTGTCCATGACATCACAGCGGGCCTTATCAGAATACCAGCGCTGCGACACTTATTTTTAAATGTCGCAGCATCATACTGAGATAGCCTTTTGGCACCGTGCAGGACTTTCTGTTTACATTTTTTTTGTATTAATTTACGTACATACATATAAAAACTCACGCCTTCTAATGGGGGTAGGCAGAAACCACCTGCTACGCTCCGTACGTACTTCTTTTGCTTCGTTTACATTCATACATCTGGTCATACATGCACGCCAGTTACGAGTGCTACGCACCTGACCTTTCTAAAGAACATCATCAATTAGGTCACTATATGTTCTCCTAGGGCGTCCCCTCCCGGCGTTTCCACTCACATCTGCCTTATAAATACCTTTAATAAGTCGCCTTTCATTCATTCTCTCAACATGACAAACCATCTAAGCATATTCTTTTCGATTTTTGTCACTACACTACATCTTCTTTTAAACAACACCGTTGCCTAATTTATCACATTGTTGTATTTATGTGTTTAGTTGAAAATGTGATCGTTCTGTACGAGTCCCAATAAATACTTTTTCTTTCTTTCTTTATTGATTTTTGTTCATTGCTTAACCCCGTGGCGGTTTCACAGGTATAATAAAATACAATTTTCAAGCACAAAAGAGTTTCACACAATAATCGCGTGAAATGAAATGCAAAGCTGACCTTTCAGAACCGTTCCCGAGCAACCGTGGCCGCGTGGGCGGATTTAAAACAAGGCGTTAGTGAAAATTTAAATTTCAAAAACCCCGCATTGATTTACGTGTAACTGGCCATTTTACGAAAGTTTAGCTTAGCTATTTTATTCTTTTGGTACCGAAACACGGCTAGAAGGTGAAATAGCATTCCGTATTTATTCAGTGTTCGAAAGTATTCAAAATGTGAAAGTAACTCTGTCTGTCTGTCTGTCTGTATGTTACGTTTTTACGCCTAAACCGCTGAACCGATCGTCATGAAATTTGGCAGAGATACCTATAGCCTGGGATATGGAGGACATAGGCTACTTTTTGACGCGATAACCGACATCTACGCGGGCGGAGCCGCGGGCAAAAGCTCGTATATGTATATAAATCAACTGCCGTGCGTTAGTCTCGTAAAAACTCGAAAATGGCTCGACCAGGCTCGACAGAATTGTACATTTTTCGTTTTGTCCACCTCAATACTGGATTGGTTTAGGAAAAATCCAAAGGAATAGCCGAAAACGCAAAAAATTTGTCTCACGTGGTACGCTTCTTCTATTCTACAGTAAATATTGTTTTGTGAGAACGAAAAGAAAGAAAATACGTTTATTTGCGGTAAACATAAACACAAAAAAAAAAAATACTATGGGGGAAAAATGCGTCACATCCACGCAAAACGGCTATCGCTCAGCATTATGCTGCGACCCTATGCAAGACAGAGCCCCAGCGCTGGTTTTCAGCGACAGCCGGCGTTGACATAATGACGTCGTCGTTGTACTGCAATATTTACTGAAGTCTCAAGTACTTTCCACGACACAGAGATGGCAACCGCTTAGAAATTTTCTTGATCAATGATTCAACATTCCCTAGTAATTTATTCATTAACAATCAAAATTCATGAATCATACCTCCTATTCAGTACCATCGTATATTTCCGCTTTCCAGATATATATATATAGCGACCTGATACGCTTATTGTGCTGAGTCAAAGATACCAACCTTCTGCCAACTTTATCATGAATTATTATAATTAAATTACATTATTTCCTTCACCCAACAAGTCTTGATTAAAATCTTTACGCTTTCAGAGGTGAATTCAGTGGAGGATTTCATTCATTACATACGCGTCTTTTGTAAGTTAATTATGCAGTGTGTATAATATAAATCATGACCTAGAAACAACAAAAGGTCTGATTTAATACCAGGTAAGTATTATTTATTGCAATGGCGCAAAAAAGCGTTCTTGTTTTAGGTACTACCTAATACTTAAAACATTATGTTCACAATGCAAGTAATTATATTATAATTTATTTGATTTTATTATTATTAACTTATTGTTATTGTTGAATACTCCAATAGATAATAATTATTTTCTTTCTTTTTGGTAGTAAACTTTTATTCATCTCTCAAATACATTGCAAACTATAGTTCTGTATAATTTAGCAACATTTTTTCAATTTTGTAAATGTGAATACCATGGAGCCGTTTACTAAGTTATTATGATTTATGTTGACTTGAAAGAGCATGGCAGTTGAGAGTATGTCATGCTCACTTAAGAGGCCGTGCACGAAATCGACTGATTTTGATCAATTTTGTTCATTGTTTGTGAGAAAGGGAAACATAATTTAAACAAAATTATTTGAGATTTGAAAAGTCGTGTTCTTTGTTTTGCATGTGGCTGAAAGGGATTTTTCAAATAAATTAAGTATTCACGGTAAATCACAAATATTTGCAACAAGTTTTCCGAAAAATGACGCGAGACTGACATTTGATCATCATTCTACAAGAAACTACTTTTGATTTTGAACATTAAAAAATATCTTCAACATCAGTATATGGTCTATTTGCATGTGGCGGAACCACTTTTTTCAACTTCCATACAAAATATAGCAGAAAAATAATATTGAAAAACCTTTTTTTGTTTTAAACCTCGTCAGTAATATATATTTTTCCTACTATTTAGCAAATCATATCAAGAAATTTTAAAATTACAAATTAGTCTTCAGCTATCCTTGAAATATAATCAAAATTTTATTTAATGATTTTACAATATCTTCATTAAGTAAATCAATGGCGAAATAAACTATATTTTGGAGAGCACAAAAATGATGAAACTATTAAAAGCTGCTGTGACTGACACGAATGGTTTAGCACCATGAAAACTGTACTTTTATAGTTACACAGACTTAATGTTTCGATTATTTCAAGTTTTCTCACAATTAGATAAGAAATTGCCAAAAGAGTTTTTTTCGTGCACGGACCCTTCAATGTCTCACTGATGGTGGCGCGTGTGTTGGATCATTCGGTTCCCTACAAAATGGTTGAGCTGGATGGTGCTGATCATGCGTCTTGTTCGTGAACGGGCGCCGTCAGTTGGGACTGGTCATCTCTTGACTGCCAGGGCTTATTTTTAATTTTAAATTTTATATTTTGAATTGTTTTATTAGTTTTTACATTGTCTCACATACAAATAATGTACCCAGGATTATGTAATATCTTGATTTAAAAGAGTGTCCTTGGAGTTTCTTGTCCATTCTTCTCCATAGTGATCTACGTATTGGAATGGGCATCTAGCTTCAACTTTCTGACTAACTGACCGTCTCTTTGACAATTCAAAAGTGCCTGTAAATGGTTTAATTGAAATAAAGGCTTTGAGTTTTGAGTTTTGAATTGATTTTATTTTATTATTATTTTTATCACTTTAATTATAAATAGGCAAATTACGTAAGTATTGTGCACACCTTTAAGTGACAAGTATGCTGTTAGTATATAAGTTATAATAAGATAATTATAATGTTCTCCGTTAATGTCTTTATGTGAACTAGTCGTTGGTGTGCCATAATCTGTACAAATAAATAAAATTGAAGTGTCTGTTTGTAATTTGAAAATAACAGCATTTAACTAAATGCATAAGAAAGTATACACGGCAATTATAACATAAAAAAAAAAAATTGTTTTGTCTCTCTGTCTGTTTGTTCCGGCTAATCTCCGAAACGGCTGGACAGATTTGGACATGACTTTGACTGGTAGATAGTCAGCTATATATGTTATGAGGAGTAACTAAGGCTACTTTATTTTTTTTTAAAGCCACGCGAGTGAAGCCACAGGCAGCAGCAACTAAATAAATAAATAAATAAGTACTTAATAGGTTGGGGAAAAAGTTTCTTCGCATTTTTTTTAGAAAATTCAAAACATTTTTTAATATAGTTTATTTACATTTAACTATAGTATGTAAGTAGATGATCGGGTAGGGACATGATCCCATTGCTATAGAAATTTTGGGACTTCTGATCAAAATACCGCGACAAGTGGTTTTGGCAGTCCTCTCGTGATGTTAACCTGACATTGCCTAAAGAATTCTGAAGAGACCGAAACAGGTGGAAATCTGAAGGTGCAAGGTCAGGACTATACGGCGGATGCATTAACACCTCCCAGCCAAACTCTCTTAATTTTTGCTGAGTGGCTAAAGATGTGTGAGGTCTAGCGTTATCATGATGAAAAACCACATCCCTTCTGTTGATTAATTCCGGCCGCTTTCTCTCAAATTCTTGCATTAATCTCATCAGTTGTTCGCAGTAGAGTTCAGAATCGATGGTCCTGCCTGGTGGTAACAGCTCATAATGAATAATGCCCTTCCAATCCCACCACACACACATCATCATATTGTTGCGAGTTAACCCGGGTTTCGCCACAGTCTGTGAAGCCTGACCGGCCTTTGACCACAACCTTTTTCGCACGTTCCTGTCGTACGTGATCCACTTTTCATCACCAGTTATCAGCTTCTTCAAAAATTGTTCGGTTTCATTACGTCATAATAAAGAATCACAAATGAGTACACGGTTCATTAAGTTTCTTTCAGTGAGCTCGTGAGGTACCCAAATATCGAGCTTTTTTGTGTACCCAGTTTTTTTCAAATGTGCCAAAACTGTTTTGTGGTCAATTCCCAGTTCTTCAGCTACGTCGTAACTATTGATATGCCAATCTTGCTCCACTTTTTCAAAAATGGCATCCATTTTATCCGTAATAGGGCGACCAGAGCGACGTGCATCTTTGACATAAAAATTTCCGGATTGAAAACGCTTAAACCAAATTTGTGCTACTCTCACAGACACTGCACTAGGTCCATAAACATCGCAAATTTTTTTCGCGGCTTGCGTTGCATATTTACCTTTTTTGTAGTAAAAGTTTAAAATGTATCGAATTTCTTCATTAGATTCACTCATCTTGACAATACGAAAAACAAATGAAAATCACACATTTTCCTAATTTGGATTTGGAATTATGTTCTTTAAAATTTAAAATTTCAATGATACCAAAACCAGCCAGATAGAAATAGTATAGCCAAAGAGATTTTATTACAAGTTCATACATACTATAATGCGAAAAGACTTTTTCCCCAACCAAATTATTTTCTTGACAAGAAGAATGTAATTTTATTATTTTTACGAATTCCTATATTATTACATTAATTAAATTATATTCTTTTATCGGGGAACCATTCGTATCTACTTTTTATTTACATCATCACCACACAACGAGCACCATTGCCTTTACATAATAATATAGTTAAGTTTACCGACATGCAATGAATAATCGTGGAGGAAAAGTTAGACCTTTCCAATACCATTAAGAAAAAAGGAAATAAAATATGAACCTAAAATTCAAGTTCCAAAATAATTCAAGTTTATATATACCCGGAAAGCCCATCTCTCAAGGCTAGACAGGCGCTAGTAATTAACTGTGGGGCAACAAAACCGCGATAAGCTTCAGGCTTCAACCGCAAACGCTTTTGTTTACTTCAAATTTTATTTTCGCCCCAAACATTTTTCGTAATTAATTACACTGCTAAACCGGGCAGCCCTTGGGCTGTTCCAGCAAAATTTTCAGCAAGTAATTTTATTATTCTCATGGAACATTCGTAGACAGTTTTTTTGTAAAGTAATAAACATGTCTCCCGTTAGTAAATTATAAAACCTAATTAGTATTCTCCATTAGAGGTAGCATGTTCGGTTCGTTCCAATATCTTGGCGTAAAGGTCAGTGTCGCTATTCAATGTCTTCAGCATTACACATCATTATTACTTTTACTAATCTCGTTTCCGTCAATGTTCACATTTGCTCGTTTTTATGCGCAAGCGCCACTTGCGTATGGCAACCTGCGGCAGTAACGCGCCAATCAGAGCATCTCGATTCGCCAGGTATATATTTAATGTTACCGCAAATTTGGCAACGCAATTCTGTTACGATTACAGTGGTTTTGGAGGAAAAAACTAACAAGAATTCTGCATTTATTTATTTATATAGATCTAGCTAGCTGCTGCCTGCGGCTTCACCCGCGTGGCTTTTTCTAAAATAAAAGTTATATATGTACATCCATACTAATATTATAAATGTGAAAGTAACTCTGTCTGTCTGTCTGTATGTTACGTTTTCACGCCTAAACCGCTGAACCGATCGTCATGAAATTTGGCAGAGATATGGCTTGGGATATGAAGAAGGACATAGGCTACTTTTTTACGCGATAACCGACATCCACGCTGCCGGAGCTGCGGGCAAAAGCTAGTATAGTTATCATTTCATTAAAAACTAACATGGAACAGTGGACTCCCTTTGCATACGTTCTCTCACAGAACATCAGACATATACGCATAATTTGACTCCATTCATCCGCAAACATCAGATTCAGGGTTGGCAGACAGAAGGGCTTTGAGCATCTTTAAGATACGACACACTAAGGTGTATAAGTCCGAAAAAGATGGACTGAATAAGAAACAGTCTGGCTGCTGAAATTTTACAAAATTCTATATCCAGCTCACTATGAAGCCTTTAAATCTTAATCGAACAACGAAGATAATATTGATAACAAAAAGAATAGCTTCAAGAAACTTGATTGAAGAGCACATTCGACCTTACTTCAGCTTCCTATTCGATAAGCTAGTGTTCGCCTTCCATGTAGGGCAAGGATGATTTGTGAGCTCGATACGGATATACATTTTTACAACACGAAGCCACTATGTTACTAAACTGCATACTTCAAACAATGCTGTGTATTGATTTAAACTACTGCAAAAGTTCTACAACTGGCAGGCCTGATAAATAATTAAATTTAAGCTCCAAAAATAATTGAAGAACAAGGTCGTTTCCATTGCCTAATTCATCTTCGTTTGTATTCGGGCGAGTTTAATCCATACTAATTTTATTATGGAAGTAACTCTGTCAGTAACGTTTTCACGCTTTAACCGCATAACCGATCGTCATGAAATTTGGCAGAGCTATAGCCTGTGATATGGAGAAGGACATAAACTACTATATTTACGCGATAACCGACATCCACGCGAGTGGAACCGCGGGCAAAAGCTAGTATTCTATAAAGGTAAATTACACATTTAGAAGCAACAATTTATAGCTACGAGGGCTGCACTAAAAGTTTCGGGAATAGAATATTTCCACTGTTCCTGTCATATTAAAATCTTTTTGATTGAAAACTCCTTGGTATTAAAAATCGAATATCATTTATTTATTTTAAAAAAGATTCTCGGTCTTGTCACAAGGTTTTGTCAAACTTGTTTAGTCGTTGAGAAAATGGAATTTGACTCGAGAAAATTCAAGAGCGATGATTTATTATGACTTTCGAAGTGGTTTAACACAAAAACAGTGTGTTGACCGGATGATTTCTGCATTTGGTGATGAAGCCCCATCCAAAACCACAATTCATCGCTGGTTTGCTGAATTTCAACGTGGACGTGTCAAGCTCAGTGATGATCCCCGTCAAGGTCGTCCAAAAACTGCAGTCACCCAAGAAAACGTTGATGCTGTGCGTAAGCTGATTGAGGAAGATCGACATGTGACATACCGCGAAATTCAGGCAACTTTAGACATTGGCATGAGTCAAATACAAATAATCTTGCATGAACAATTAGGTGTAAAAAAGTTGTTTTCCCGATGGATACCGCATTCGCTCTGTGAAGAGCAAAAAGCGGCTCGCGTTACTTGGTGCGTCAGAACTCTCGAAAGATTCCACGCAGGATCCTCAAATGCTGTATACAACATCGTATCAGGTGACGAATCCTGGATATATGCGTACGAACCCGAAACAAAAAACCAGTCACGAGTTTGGGTGTTCGAAAATGAGTTAAAGCCAACAAAAATTGTTCGTTCACGGAGTGTTGCAAAGAAAATGGTGGCCACGTTTGTCTCCAAAACCGGCCATGTTACGACTATTCCTCTTGAGGGACAAAGAACGGTTAATGCAGAATGGTATGCTGGCATTTGTTTGCCACAGGTCGTTTCTGAACTCCGTAAAGAGAACTGCAACCGCCGCATCATCCTCCATCACGACAATGCGAGTTCTCACACCGCGCACAGAACAAAAGAGTTTTTAGAGCAAGAAAACACAGAATTATTAGACCATCCGCCGTACAGCCCCGACCTAAGCCCTAATGATTTCTATACTTTCCCTAAAATAAAGAATAAATTGCGTGGACAGAGATTTTCATCACCTGAAGAAGCTGTGGGCGCCTACAAAACGGCAATTTTGGAGACCCCAACTTCCGAATGGAATGGTTGCTTCAATGATTGGTTCCATCGTATGGAAAAATGTGTCAAATTTCGCGGAGAATACTTCGAAAAGCAATAAATACATTTTTAAATAGTAATGTTGTGTCTCTTCCTTGATTCCCGAAATTTTCAGTGCCGCCCTCGTATAATAAGTTTTCACACAAACGTTTTGTTATTACACAAAAAGCGTTTTCGACAGAAAGTATTTTTTTTTTAACGAGAAAATTTTTAAGCACTCACAAATAATACCTAAGATTAAAGGATTAATTTGTGTTTTATGCAAATAGTATCCGTTAAGGTAATGAGCAGAACACAATAAAACTTTTCACAAATTATTTGTTAACCGTACCTTTCTTTTTCGTGCGCCGATTGAGGAATCTGCAGTACGGTCTGCATACTCTCCATTTCCACCACACATTGTGTACCCAGTTCGAGTTCTGGAAAAAAAGAAACAAGTTTTAACATAACAAATTGAAATTAAAATATTGATCACTCACTAGATGACCCAATATTGATCACCAGAGATCGGAATAAGTACAGTTTATTTACCTAAACTTCGAGGAAGAAAGTAACAGAGTGGATAATACCCATTTTATCGCAATATAATAAACACACAATAACCAGCCAACTTTTTAAGAATTTATTTCGCTATAAGATGTACACAATAAAATAGTTTTAGTACGGAACCCTAAACATTTTATATGATTCTTCAAATCGATAATTTGTAACTATAAAATAATAAAGTCCAATAAATAATTCGTGGTTTTTAAATCCCGGGATTTAAACGTCAATATAATGATTCCGGGATTTTAGACGAGGTATTTATTATCCACTCTATGTAGGTATCTTTCTCGAAGTTTAGGTAAATAAACTCAACCTAATCCGATCTCTGTTGATCACTACTAAAATAATGATGATGACAAAGGTCGACGAACGATGTTAGCACTATGACGTACCACGATGTACGTTAGTCCTATAACCTTTTGACCTACTGGGCAAAGGCCTACGTAGCTTATTGATTTTAACTTTAAGTTCGTGCACGAAACCCTATGAGCAACACACATCTGTGACTCATTCGAAGACTAAAAATAAAGGAACAAAGTATATATTACTAAACAAGAAGTCATTTTGTAAGAACAAACTATGACACCGTGTAGGAACGGCTTGGAGACGCAAAACATGTGGCCTTTTTGGCCTGGCATGGGTCTTTTTCTCGATTATCTTGTTAGTTTTTAATGTTCTAGCTTTAAGGCGAGGTTCTTTGAGCATGCATTTTTGTTCTAGAGGTGGCGCGAGTAAATTGTGCCGTGAATTTCGTTAATTTTGGCTTCGATCAATAATATTGATCGAAGAATTTTGGGTTGAAAACTATATGTTTTACGATATTAACAATGTTAAACCCGACGGACATTACATCATCATAGACGTTTATTTTGATGTGATTTTCAATACATAATGTGGTATAATATTGAAATAAAATTATTTTAATCTACAAAATAAGGGTGTTTGGATTTTTTTGCTATCGAGCGAACTCTATCCAATTATGTAACGAGTACCCGACGTACCTACAGAAAGGTCTCAAAAGCAACATATAATTTTTTCACGTGTTTAATCATTACCGTTTCTAAATAAAACGACATTAAAATTACAGTTCCTAGAGGTTAACTTGAAGAACCTCGCCTTAATTGTTTGTATTCCCCTGTGTGTGTCCCAAATAAAATATTATTTTGCTATCTTTTTTTTTTACCGACTTGTAAAAAAGGAGGAGGTTCTCAATTCGGTTTTTTTAATATTTGTTACCTCAAAACTCCGTCGTTTATGAACCGATTTGGAAAATTATATTTTTATTTGAAAGGATTCTTCCAGATCGGTCCCATTTTTTTCAAAATCCAGTTCTCATGATGGGATCCATGAGGAATTGAGGGAACTCTTCAAATTTTATAGGCATTCATATAGCATATTCAGATTTTTGTATTTTCATCAACAAATCAAGCATTTGCATTCAGATAGTATTTAGTAAACCGGAACTAATGTTGATGACCACAGATGGTCACCGGAACTTGCCAATGATACGTATTTCACGGGTAGCGAGATACATCGATTAAGATAGTTTTAAAGCAACTATGACGGAGCAAATTTAAATAAATGCTGATCAAAATGGTGCCATCAAACTGATCTGATGATGAAGCCGGAAGGTAGGCAACGGAACTCCGTAATAAAACAATGTATCCTAGCCGTGTTTGGGCTTATTGGAATTGTCATGAGATGCACTCTGGCTATAAATGATGTTCAACCGACTTAAAAAAAAGTAGGAAGTTCTCAATTCGTCTAGATATGTAGGTGTTAAAAAATTAACTCTACAAACTTTAAGAGGTGCTTTAGACCATCGAACTGAATAACTTTTAATATGGGACTAGGTTTGAAATCGCGAAAAATAAACAGCTGTTCCATACAGTTTAGAACATTAGGTATTAAACTTTAGCATGGAACAGCTGTTTTTTATTAATTAATTTAATTTAGCTGGTATTTAATCCACTCGGTGTATGTTTATGATGTTATCAGATATCCTGTCACTGTTGTGATATACGAATTGGTGTGGGGTATGTACCACAACTAGAAAATGAAAAATAAAATCTATTTACAAGAAAAAACAACCGACTCCAAAAATAGAGACACAAAAAAAAATTACTTTAATTTTGGAAGTCGGTGGCAAAAACGAAAATACGGAACCAAAGACACCGACTTCCAAAATTAAAGTTAATGTTCATTTTTTTGTTTCATTTTTTCAAGTTGGTTGTTTTTTTTTTTTTTTCTCAGTTAAAGTAGGAGCAATGAAGATGAACGCCATAGTTGATAAAAATAGGGATGAAAGTGCTCAAGGATCGATTTAGATGGCGTGTGAATGGAGAGGGGCCTTAGATGTCCAGAAGTAGACTGCTATTAGTTGGAGATGACGATTTAAAAAGCAGAATATTTTGACGTATAGAAAACAGTAGCACGGGTCAGCAGATTCATCCTTCTAACCTCTGGCACACTTTCCACAAAGTCACGAAGAGATAACAGAATGTAATCGAACTGGCGAATTTAATGCCAATACAGAACAGGAACAACCGCCTACACTGAATGCTAATCTCCTTTAATTATTTCGTGTAAGGGTAACTGGTAGACCTTAGACTAATAACGGACTATTTAGTATTCAGCCCATTCGCTAATCAATGGTTATTGGTATATGTGTTAGATTAGTATACAGTTTTATAGCAAGTGGTTTGCAGATAAGATTAAGTCTTGTACTCTTGTTTAGACGACATAGAATTGGTATTAATAGGTAACAGGAAAATATGAGACTATTATTGTATTGCTTGAGTGATATTTGTGTAAACAGTTATTACTTTTGTATTATTTACTGTTCATTTTCTTTACAAACTACATACCTATATCATTGAGTATCTAGCTATTTTAAAAGGTTTTTTAGACACTTTTTAACTATTTTCATTACTTAATTTACAATACTAGAACATGTTTAAAATTCCATATGTACTAACTTTATAGAATTGACTAATTTTTCAATGACCGAAGCAGCTAACTGTCTAATCTGCACGACCTTCGCTTTATTACCAAATAGGTAACCTATCAGAATTTTAAATTAAACATCGACTGGCATGCCATCTTTTATGGGTTTATTTTGAAATTGCTTGCCTGCTAGCTTGGGTTCTATGGGCCTACATGTATTGAGGTTTTTTTGCTTCCCATGAGATCACCTTGGAAGGTTTGGATTCAGATGCCGATTCCTTAAAAGGAATCAGTTGAAATTCTTTGAACATGTTTCTATCACAAACGCACGAACAGTTCTAACTCTAAACTAATTGAGCTATAGTTAAGCCGTCATCTGATTAGATAGAGTAGAATCAGTTAATAGCAGAGATCGGAATAGATCTCTGGTTATTAGGTCAAATTCCTACGTGTGGAGAAAACCTCTAACATAATACATTATACAGGCATATGTAGGTAGGTATATAATACTAATTTAAATAGTAAGTACGCAAGCGGTGAGTCAAGCCGAGGTCGGACCGTACGTCCGTGGCGATGCTCTTTCAAATCCGGTTTTACTAGAACATTTCAAGTATGTTAGGCTTATGTAAAGCAAACGGTATTAACTCGACTAGACGTCGGAACAGACTGCTGTATGAAGAGTTTACACTTCACACGAAGGTAGTTCAGCAATGCAAACAAATTATTATATCTTACCAAGTTTTTAAGTCTCCAGTAACTTAAATTAGCCCCAGTTACCAAAGTTAGAGAATCTTGAATGAAACGGTATATCATGAGATCACTCATGAGCCATAAATAGCTATCTTGCTTAGTATGATGTATTTATACGATTCTCTAATGTCAATATGATCGGAAGAGAAACAACAATTTTCACAATGATGCTTCTCGGCTTGCAATTTCTGGTAATGCCGACGCGATTAAGCGATATTTCTTTCGACTTCGTGACTCGTGAGACACTAAAAGATACCGAATTCCTGTGGTAAAAAAAGGAAATAGTGCTCATCGAGGCGCTGCGTGTCGCAACGAACAGTCCAGTCTAGAATCAATTTGACAAATTACGTAAAGACGTTTCACTGAAAGTAGACCAACAGCAATCACAGCGAGGATTTCCACCGAGTTTATTTACCATGACGAATGCAAGTGAGCGTGCATTTTTGTACTAAAATGATCTCGAAGTTTACACAACTATTTACTAACAAAGTCATTCAGTCAGACGTCTTTGTCAAGGTTAAATTACTTGAATAGATATTTAATTCTTCACTGATCTTTCGTGTTGTGACTAGAAATCGATTTAAAAAAAAATCTGTTATCAAATTTGGTTTCAAGTATCAGTTACTAGTCAGATGAACGGTTCACTCAGTCTGGTGAGTGAATTAGCATGTCAAATGACGAAAAGAAGCCCCAAAAGCTATTATCTTCATAAAATTGTTAGAATAATCCTATCACGATTATATCTATTAATAAACAACCTTTTATTACCTTCAAAATTTTATGAAAAAATCATAGTGTCTTCTAGAAAAATCGCGTGTTTTCCGCAGCATTATTCTCTTTACACGGTGCGGTCTGTCGTCGAAGTCGCGTATTATAAAACTGATTGAATTCACAATAGGGCTCATGATAGATATATGTAGGTCAGTCAGCTGTTGTTTCAAAGCGTCATTATGCTGATCCAGTCCATCCATTTTCATTGTACAGCAGAAACAGGTGTACAGTCAGAATAAATTATCTTTCAGTCTTTCCAAATCCGTTTTTCGATACCGGAACTTGTGACAAATGTAGCTTTATCGGAAAATGTATTAATTTATTTATCTGGGTCACAAGGGACAGAGGTACTTCGTAATTGAGATTGCAATTTGCATAACGATAACGGATATGGTTCGTCAAATTGACGACTTTGATAGGCAAATTAAACTATGAGTTTTTGCACAATTTGGAAGTATTATGATTCATAATCTGTTAATTTGGTAGTCGCCTCAATTATTTACATTCTTCAAACAGCGTTATTGCACTTCTTGCCTATAGGGAAGCTAGATAGTACAATATTTGGTGCCTTTTGAAAGAAATGGGACTAATAGAAGACGATAATTTATAATCCAGATACTAATATTTATGAGCAGTGGTGGCCCAGTGATAAAGGCTGCAACTTACGAGTTGTAGGTCGTAGGTTCGAACTCAGATAGGCGCTTCACTTTGTGTAAATTTTCTAATCACCACTGCTCTCAAAACGGTGAAGAAAAACATCGTGAGATCATGTGACATCTAACAAACCGCACCTGGCCCGCATGGTGTTACGGCCACTCCCTCTGAGTAGACCTGTGTTCCAGCAGTGGACATCATAGGCTGATTATGCTTATTTATAACCTGACTAGCTTTCGCCCGCGTGGAGCTATGAAATTAACCCACTCGAATGTAAATACTACTTACTGGGATAAAAAGGTTCCTGTGTCCTAACCCAGGTCATTGTTTGTGCACCAAATTGCATCGAAATCCGTTCAGCCGTTAAGTACTATGGTCCACTAGCACCACTCCTTAAAAAAAATATTATCTCGTGACTGAGAAGGAATTATGAAAATCGGCTCAATAACGAAACTCGGTGTGTCTAGAATTTTCTAATATCTTTTTTTATAACGTTTCATAATTGAGACACGAAACAACAAAATTCGATCTAAAGAAAAGTGGCCACATTCCTCTATAACGTATTTTGGGCTTATTCCACAAATCCCCCCTGAAAATCTCCCTTATGAGGAAAAGTGGAATCTATAGAAAACAGTCTAGAATTCACCCGTGATAATCCCGCTTAGGGGGTAAAACTAGAATTGAAAAAAAAAAACTTATTCCAAGACCCCCCTGAAAGTGATTTTTTTTACATTAGGGTTCAGTTTTCCCCACTGAGGGGGATTATTGAAATAAGCCAAATTATCAGGGGTGAATTCTAGACTGGTTTTTATATATTCCACTTTTCCTCCTAAGGGGGATTTTTCAGGGGGGATTTGTGGAATAAGCCGTGCTTTGTTGCTTCCTGTCTCAATATGAAAACTTTATAAAAGGAATTACAAAATTCTAGACAACAGAGGTTCTTTATTGAGCTGTTTTTCATAATTCCTTCTCCGTCAATATTTTTTATTTAAGAGTGGCGCTAATGGACCGTTGTCCACGCTCTTAAGGCGTGAAAGGTAACAGAAAAACAGACAGAGTTACTTTTGCATTTACAATATTATTATGGACTAGTATAGATGTCCTCCCATAACAAAAAATTTGCTAAGTAATATTAAAGCATAATAGTAGCAGATTAATTTCAAAACGAAACCATTTACAATTAAAATAATTACTCCATTTTAGCACAAGGTTATGTTATTATATTCAATGAGAAGCAAACATGTTTAGGTCTATTAAATATCCTGTTTTTATATTAAATACAGAGGAAAATACTATGCTAAGTAATGTATTTATGCTCACAAACTTCAATAACAATTCAAGAATACATTCACATTCAAAGAAATGCCTATAATAATAAATTAGTTTCAATTGATAGTACAAAGTAATGAAAAGAAGAATCAAATACTTGCAAATTAGTCTGTCTAGCTTTTTAATTACTTTCCCAGTACCTTAAGAACATCAGTAGATCAATAAGCAAATCTACTACCTGCAGTATTGTCTCTCCTTCTTCCTTTAATTCCATCCAAAGGTTGTCTTTGAAAGATTACTTTTAGCAATAAAACCGCCCATTATGTCACCATAATGTAAAATGTATACATTCATATCTGAGATTTGTATGGTGTACTTAATAAAGAGACAATTTTAAAGACTATTCTATCTTTAGGACAAGACTGTTAATAGGTAATACGGGCTGGTGTCCACAACTCCATGTCAATGCGCGTATTTTGCATAACAGGTAGGAAAATCGATTGTTCAATCCAACCCAGCTCCTCCAGGAAGCCCAGCAACGCCTTAGTGTTACTGTCAATCTCACGGAGGGTATTCAGGTTACCGAAGTACTTTGCTCTGTATGTGGTGATGTGGGCAAGTGTTGCCAAATAATAAAAGAGTTACGTAGGATGCAGGAAACTCAAGCTGAATATTGTAAGTGAACACTGACCACTGATGATGATGAAACTTGAGATATTACCTCAACAAAGAATTCCTATTTACTTAATTAACACACTAATACTAAAATGAGGCAACAGCAAAAATGTAAGAGTGATTCATTTATATTCTAACAAGGCTATACTTATTTTGAAACATGAGTAACTTGTAGATTGAAAATAATAATTCAGAGAATATGACTAGTCAATTAGATTAGGAAAATAATTATTGATAGTACATAATTATATAATGTTTATAAGGAATCCTATCTGTAGCGCTATCAAGAAAGAGTTGAAGTTTATCTTACTTCATGGTTCTTGTTCTTTTTAATTTTCTGTTGTGAAGTATTTTAAGCAGTTTGATGGTCTTATACTACTACTATACTTAACATAACCAATATGATGTTAACAGGAAAATATTACTGATAATTATTTCCTCTTCTTCATTAAGAACTCAATATGACTATGGTAATAACTGAATCGATAACTCACTCAAACTGAAGCAAGGCTACATAATAAGTTATCATCTGTTAATTTAAATAAAACTAAATTATGATATTTTTATTAGTAGGGATACCAGGATGTGTACAATGATAAGCCAAGTACAGCTTATGCGTCAAATATGAATGCAACTTTGTTTAATAAATCAAGCTACACAATGTGTTATTAAATATTTAGGTACAAAGGCTCTTTTATGCAGTTGTAAATAAACAATAATTGGGAGTTCTAAATGAGATTTCTCCGTTTTATAATATCCATAGATATAATGTTATCTAGAAATCGGAAATACCATTCGATTTACGATTTCAAAATCATCTTATGTGCTAGAATTGAAAATAATTATTTCCACAAAAGTAATCAATTCTCTTTAATTATATTGTACAGAAATACATACAACTATCACTCATTTTATCTTGTATATTCTAAGCACAAGGTACACAGATAAACTGAAACAACGTAGTCACCTGAGCGATAGCGATTTCTTTATTTATTAGCAAAATGAAACCAGCTTACCTCGCCTGTTAAAAGGACGAACCCGAACGGCTACTTTAATCTTATCCGTGGCCATTTTCACACTCAAATTACACAAATACAATTAAAACACAGCACTTTGCACACAATTGTTTAGTAAATTATTGCACATATTCACCCATATTCTAAAAAAACATAATTCATTATTTCACGTTACGATCACGACGTTCCCGGATTGACACTGTCCGCCATGTTGTTTTTACTACGTTCGATAGTGCTTGACGTGTCTTCTTGTGCAGATGATAACGATTTAAATTGAACATGTAATCGATTTCTATTGACTAAATGTTATAATCGATTGAGTTTACGATTGACTGGCGTCGTTGGTCTAGTGGTCACAAGCGCTAGATACTGCTGAGCATGAGGTCCGGGATTCGATTTCCAGGTCGGGGAGTGTTTATGGGGTTCTCCGTCAGGAATTCGTCAGTAGCAGCCCGAAGCCCGGATTTGTGCCCGGTTGATGGCAATAGCCTCAAATAGGACTTAAACATAACTAGCGAAGTGTGGGTGTACACACGGCCACAAATCATGCTATGATATCCATTATAAGCTGACCTCTCATTGTACGGAAATCCTATACAATGCGAGATCAGCCTAAACTGGAAAATATAGTTTGATTTGTGGCCGTGTGTACTATAGGTACACCTCTGCCTAACTCTTCGGGGAAATACAGGCATGATGTTATATTATGTTTACGACTAAAACTACATATTATTATAACAAATAACACAATCAAAGTTTTCCAAATCTTTATCTTTTGAGTAAGTGTATTACAGTTAAAAATATACATCAGGGTTTAATCGATGTGAGCAGAATTAAAATTGAACTAAAACATCAATAAATTCGTGTCAGAACAGCTCACTAGTTGTCAGTGTGAATGCTGGCTTCTGTAAACCTGTTCTCAGTTTTTTTTTTTTTTTTTTCAACAATTCATAATGTCCACTCGATTAAGTTCTATGGCAGGACAACACTAGCGGCTATATACTGCAATGTTGCCATATCAAAATAATCCTTGGTGTTTTTAGTTGAACCTTTATTTTAAAATTATGAAAATTAATGATTTAAATATGCAAAGGTTTTTCATTCCATTTAATTGAATTAAACAATGCTCACTGATTAAAATACTATTTTCGAGTTAGCAATTCGACTGCGTAAAGAAATGTAACATGTTGTGACTTGTGACATCCAGCCGGCCACTAATGTCAATTTGTCAGCCGAAGCAAAACATGACGAGTCTTTTTCAACTTCTCAGGAATTTATAAACCAAGAATTTTTACAAACAAGGCCCTGAAGAAAGATTACCTACAAATACGTAAGATATTTGTCTCAGAGCAAAATACATCACGATCACATCGCTATGGCGGCCGATGCACTATTTGGCTGGGATTTAACTTTTAAAACCGTGGAGAAAGACATCAAGCGGAAATCTGATGTTATTATTGCATTTATCCATTGGAACCTAACGAAGAGAGGATTTCGGAGTATTGGAATAGGTGATGAGGTGAGACACTTAGATAATAACTAAGAACTGACTCTATTTATCTGCATTAAATTAGTTTATTTGCAAAGAAAATGTTAATACGTAATCTGAAGCTGAGTGAGTGTTTTAGCATTCATTTATGTAGTATTATCGGTAATCTCGGGTTGTTCTCAAATCATTCAATAAAACGGGGGGTAATGTGGGGTAACTCTTTAAGATGGTTGATGATCATGAAACATAATCTGAAGTGGGCGGATACCTATGACAAACAATGGCCGTATTATTATAGAACTGCATTTGTAATAGAAATATCAGTCACATCCATACTCAAAATATTGAAAACAACACTTTTCTATTTCAGAGGTCTTTATCGGGAGATGAAGAAAAAACAGAGCTGTTGCCTACTGGCTGGAATGACAAGGACAACTATGCTATGCGATATGTTCTTGATAACAAACTGTTCATTCTACATGGACTGAATACTGATGGCAATCTCATTGTTAATCTCATGGTAATTATCATTTTAAATATTATTGCAATTGATTTATCCACCCAGTCTAAACACCTTGAATAATTTTGTATTATAAATATCCATGATTGAACCTTGGACTCAAGTTTTTTAGTGCATACCCTCCTATTTTTTTTTTCTGACATATCACATTTTTGTTATCTGTAAAGTGTGTGATACTGACAATGTGACTGTCAAAATAGTAAATATGTCCTGAAAAATGAAAACATTTCTTTATTAACATTACTTCATAAGATTACAAGCATGACTTGACAGTATTGAAGTAAGAACCTTATTCTGTTCCTACATAACCTACTCAACATGAATCAATTTCAGAGATCAGAAGACTTGGCAGTGTCCAACATAGCAGTAAAGATAGATGATACAGTGAAATACTTATCTGGACCCATTGATAAGATGATGCCCAATCATAAGGAGCTGATATACAATGTGAAACGGGACCTAATTGACACGGTCACGGAGAGACCCACAGTTACTACTGAGACACAGACTTCGAGAAGTATGATTAATTTCTATACCATTTGATATAACTATAGATAGATAGATGGATAGAATACTCTTTATTATGTACACCATAAAAATTACAGATATAAATGTAGAACTGTTCTTATCGTTATTATTATAGCTGGTACTAGCTTTTGCCCGCGGCTCCGCCCGGGTGGATGTCTGCTATCGCGTAAAAAAGTAGCTTATGTCCTTCTCCATATCCCAGGCTATATCTCTGCCAAATTTCATGATGATCGGTTCAGCGGTTTAAGCGTGAATACGTAACAGACAAACAAACAAACTTACTTTCGCATTTATAATATTAGTTAGGACTAGCTTTTGCCCGCAGCTCCGCCCGTGTGGATGTCGGTTGTCGCGTAATAAAGTAGCCTATGTCCTCCATATCCCAGGCTATATCTCTGCTAAATTTCATGACGATCGGATCAGCGGTTTAGGCGTGAAAACGTAACATACAGACAGACAGAGTTACTTTCAAATTTATAATATTAGTACGGATAAAGTACTAGCTTTTGCCCGCGGCTCCGCCCGTGTGGATGTCGGTTATCACGTTAAAAAGTAGCCTATGCCCTACTCCATATCCCAGGCTATATTTAATTTCATGACAATCGGTTCAGCGGTTTAGGCGTGAAAACGTAACATACAGACAGACACACAACACATTTATAATATTAGTATGGATTTAAAGCTGAAAGGGACCTATTGGAATATATTTAATACTAGCTGCTGCCCGCGGCTTCGCTGGCGTGGCTTTTTCTGAAATAAAGGTAGCCGAAGTTACTCCTTAAGTTACGCCTTAGTTATCTTTCAAGTGGCAAGGTTAATTAAGAATAACATAGTTAGAACAAAAACAGTTTTATGGCAGGATAATAATGATGTTTCTCAGAGTAGAAAATAAATGTTAATTTATAGTGAGTCGAGTAAGGTACCTATAATAAAATTATTGCATAGGGTTAATTAACATTTCAGTGCTAATACAATTTATAGCACAAGGTTGATTCATTGTTTAGTTTTAATAATACTAAATAATAGAAACATTATTCTTTATGTAGGTTTTAATGACATAACATATATTTTTTATTGTAGGTAGTTCTAGATAACTCATCACTTGATAGGCAGTCGCTCCATGTAAAATAAAGGTATTCAGCTGCCTCTAGTCAGACTAGAAGCTGACCCCAACATAGTTGGGAACAGGCTGGGCACATAATGTAGTTCCATTACTTTGTTGCTCTATACATAGATAAATTATAATTATATAAATATAGATATATATATATAATATATATAAATATAGATATATATATATATATATATAATATATATAAATATATATTTATGTAGCTGGAAAGTATAAATAATAACAAGCAAGTGATAATTATGTTTTGATAACTTTCATCTTTTCTAATTAATTATATCTGCTTATCTAGAGGTCAATTTCTCAATGGAAAATAACAGAAACGTATCAGTCATTCAAACACAGCAGTACCAGGTTCTTCTTGTTTGTTATTCAAGTTTTATGAGTCAACTAAGGAAAACCAGTTGTTGGATTGGTCATAAATAATACAGCATTGCAATTTATCAAGATTTTTGCTTAGTTGTGACCTTAAACTCGAAACGATGTTGTCTCTCAGTGATGTGTTAGTTTTAGTTACACTTGGGGTACTGTTTACCCTTAGTGTCACTGGAGGTAAGAGATATTATACATTAATACATAAACTCACACCTTCGTCCCATGGGGGTAGGCAGAAACTATAGAATGCCACATGCTACACTCCTTACATACTCATTTTGCTTTGTTTACGTTCATACATCTGGTCATACGCATGCCGGTTGTGACTGCTACGACCTTTCTGAAGATCATCACCAATTAGGTCACTATAAGAGATATTATTAAAACAAATATTTCACCTTGATTCCGTTGTTTTGAAAACCACAAATGTTATGTTTTTATTTTTGTTGTTAAACAAAATTTAATATTGTTAAGTCACCTTGTTGTTCTAGTTTAGTTTGTAGCTTATTAGACTATCATGTAAGAAATGCAAAGTTTTCCTGTGGTGGCTAGGTGTGTTACTATAAATTACACATAATTCTGCGAGGCGACATTGCTGTAGTTTGACCGATACCGCTGTATGTACCTCGCCTTAGGAATGCGCGGCGAGGTGGAGGCGGGGTTGACGAATAAGCGGCGGGATGCCGTGAGCGTTGACGAATGAGAATCCTTCACTGCGCCGACGACTCGCCGCGTACACACCGAAGGCGCGGTACAGCGTTATCGGTCAAACTATAGTAGACTAGACTAACTTAATGTAACTCATAATTTGTCAAAACTGCATTACTAATTGAAGAGAGGTGTAAATCAGCCAGTATACTGAAATAGGTAACATAACATAAAATCACGCCTTTTTTCCCTGAATGGTTAGGGAGAGGTGTATTAACCATAGCAGGTACACCCACATTTCGCCAGTTATGTTTAAGTTCCATGTAAAAGGGGTGATCCCATTGCCATCAACTGGGCACAAATCCAGACTCCGGGCTACTACTGAGAAAATCCTGATAGAAAAACCCAATAACACTTTGCTCGACCTGGGAATCAAACCCAGGACCTCATGCTCACCTGATAAAGCCTTTATTCAGTGCATCAAACAACTCAAAAGCACAGATACGTCTAGACAGCCGTCCTAAAGTGTGTAACCATCGATTGTTTCAGGCGAATCAACTACAAGGAGGCCACCAGAGGATCCCCTGAGGGTACCGCCCCGACCTGGAGTGAACCCCGACACCCCAGACCTATGGTACCTTTAAGTAAAGCCCGTTAACATTGGCTGCTTACTTTTTTAATCTAACTTTTACTTTTCTATGGGGTAGAAGATGGTGGGATGAGCTAGACAAAACAAACGACCAGTGGTCCCCATTAGCCTTGGATTCTAAGAACTGGAAGTCATTGGGAGAGGCCTTTACCCAGCAGTGGGATGATACAGCCTAACAGTAACAGTAACCCTTACTATCATAATAACATGTAAGCAAATAAATAAATAAGAATAGCAATCATGTAAAACTAGGATCTGGCTATTGGATTGATGCATGGAATTGAAACTGAAGAGTGACGATTTTGATGTAAGAGTTGAAGTTTGTACAGTTTTTGGAACGAGCCATAAGAGCGAACTGAAACTAAGAGTTTCCAAAATAAAAAATCGCGTAAGTCATACCCAGGCAAGTCGAACAGACTAAATGTTTTTGTTTTCCAGGGGAATGCCACCACCCCGTCTGCCGAACATCGGCAGTTCCGACCTGGATCCGTTCGCACCCGGCGGCGGCGGTATGCTGTTCAACCCATTTGATCCTCGCAGGGATCTTGAGAACCCTGGCCTTGGCATACCTGGAGGATTACCGAGGTCTTGTCAACTATGTCTTATTTATACGTAAACACACAGGCTTCAAATGAATACCACCCTTCTTTTTTTTATTGTTGGCTAAAAGTGGCTTATTCGTAAATTCGTAGATTACAAAAAAAAATAGAGTCTGTCAAATATTGGCGCTTCATAAATGATAAATGATTTGATTTCTGTAAGTAAGTTTGTGTAAACACTTTAACTCGTTAATCATATTTTTAAAACTAGATGAGGTCGGCGTTTCCTATTTGACTATTTGGGAAGAAAGGCCGAAACAAGCCCGATTTCTCGGATGAAAATAAACCCACAGATTTGCTAACAAATTGTCAAGTAAACTGCTTTGATTGGTTAATTAATTATTGTTAATTTAAAAAATATATGTATATTATCAGCAGTAAATTACATCACTTGACTTAAACGCAAGTCAAGTGATTTAATTTACTGCTGATAATATACATATATTTTTTATTTTGACGCGTCGATAGTATTCCAGAAACTGCGTAAGCCTGGTTCCGGCCGACATCTTACAGTCAGGGGGCCGTTTCCCTAGTAGCATTTTTTATTGGCATTTAGTTGGGCCACTTATCTCTGTAAGTGGCCCAACTAAATGCCAACAAAAAATGCTGCTGAATTTTAGAGCATACAAATTTAAAGAATTTGTACATTATTGCAAAGGCCGGGAAATAGGCAATTGCAGGTCGAGTATTAGTATGGGATGTAGTGGTAGATGGCTGAAGTATGTAATCGGCATAAAAAAAAAAAAAATATAACAAATCAAGACGAATTTTCAGCTTTGCTGCCAATTTTCTAATCATCTGTGCCAAAAGGCAAAGGCATTTATGGCTATACAGCCACGTGAACGCAATTTGTGCTAAGCAAAGAGACTTACTTTGGTATGCCAAGAATGATAAAAGAGATCCAATCAATGTCGCACGCCATTTCATACAACATTGCTGGGCCTCAAGTCTGCTATTACAATAGTGTCAGAATGGGCTCTTCATTGTGACTTTTTGACAGATTTACCATACAAACACTATCAAATACTCACAATGGCAAGACCATTCTGACACTATTGTAATAGCAGACTTGAGGCCCTGGAGCGTTGTAATGTTCCAAATTCAAAAAACGCTCCTGCAATGGATTTGATTTTCTTTGTCCGTAAATTCGATACTTCGTGTGTTCCTTTTTCGAAAATAATGACAAAATTTCCATGCATGTTTGAGAAAATGTATTTTATGTGTTATGTTTGCCATGGACACGCTAAGAAGAAATAAAATGTAAAAAATACTTCTGTTTTTTCTGTTTACAGAGGCGCCGTGCCGCCCGGAGCTCGTTTCGACCCGTTCGGGCCACCCGGTGGGCCCATGCCGGGACGGCGACCAGCGCCACCGGATGCGGACCACCTGCCGCCCCCCGGCTTCAACGACAACATGTTCATGTAGCCACTGTAGTAATATACTGTACTTACATTTGTCCACATCAATATGAATAACGTTAATTTGGAAATATTTGTCTTTTTATTTCCACATCTATACAAATAAATCAAATGTAAAGCTTTTTACTAAGTGCATAAATGATATTTTGTCTGTCTGTCTGTTTGTTCCGGCTAATCTCCGAAACTGCTGTCCGATTTTGACGGACTTCTCACTGGCAGATAGCTGATGTTATAAGGAGTACTTAGGCTTAGGTACTTTTATTTTAGAAAAAGCCACACCGCGACTACGCCCAGTCGCGGTCAGCAGCTAGTATTATACAAATAATAAAGTAGATGGTTCCTGTAATCATTTTTTAAATACTTTGGTATTTGTTAGTTTAACCAGCGGGCAGCGAATATTATCAGTTTTGCTACTGCAGCCAGATTTGCATCGTAACATGACGTAGGTAAATACTTACTTGGTCTTGGCCTCTTTGGTCTTGTGGTCTCACGTCACGCGCTGCTCAGCATGAGGACCTGTGTTCGGAAGTTCGGGTGTACCGGTGGAATGTACTTCTCTCCTCAAGTTCTGGTTCTCAAATCGGAGAAATTATTGCAGTTGAGATGGGCCGGTACTTTGTCGGACGAATATAAATTTGTCTCACACCACATGTGAGACAAGGGGGGTTAAGCTTGCCACTATTGTTTAATTTATCTATCTCTATCTATATTGATAAAGTTGAATGGACGAAATGTATGTAAGGTTTTGTGTTCGTTATTGTCTTGTCTTATTGTATAAAAAAAAAAATATATATATATAATACAAACCTTGTCCTGACAATAACGAACACAAAATCCTACATACATTTCGTCGATTCGCGAGTCTGAAGGCGAGCCTTCAGTTGTTCAGCATGGAGTTGTTAATTCAAACAGACCATACGTCATAATCTCAATGTTGTGCCCGGGAAGGTTTTAGGTAGGGTAGGTAGAGTAAGTTAGGTAGGTATATAGGTAGGGTAGAGTAGATAAAGTTGGGTAGGTAGGGTAAGGTAGGTAGGGTTTTTATTCTTATTTTTTTATTTAGGTAGGTTCGGTATCTACCTAGTAGATAGTGCTAGCCGGGCCGGGTAAGGCTAGTATGTAAATAATCTAATTGAGCGGCTCAGTAGCACTCATGACTCATGACAGATGTTTCATTGATGACAAATGTGTTAATAATATTAGCTATGCAGACGACATTGTGCTCCTGAGCCCCACAATCAGCGGATTAAGGAATCTGATGTCTCAGTGAGAGGCTTTTACAATGTCGCACGGGCTTAAATACAACTCGATAAAGAGTGAACTTTTATAGAGCGGGTACATACTATCCCGCAGATGTTCCTTCTGTCATGCTTAACGATGCAGCCTTAAAAGTAGTGGAAAGATTTAAGTATCTGGGTCACATTCTAACAGGTGACCTTAAACGCTCCTACAAACAGGTGCGACACGCGACGCGACACAAAGGCACCGCCCGTCGCGCAACACGCGGTGTCTTTGTGTCGCGGTCGCGTGTCGCGCCTGTTTGTAGGAGCCTTATGGATGACGAGGACATAGAAAGGGAGCGCAGGGCTTTGACGCAGAGAGGCAATATTTTCGCTTGCAGGTTCGCACGTTGCACCACGTTCTACTCGAGTGGCTGGTGGGTGAAACATAAACGCAGCAAACCTACAGAGCCCTGCGTACCGCGTATAATAAACGCTTTTAGGATGCTGCTGGGGCTGCCGTGGCGATGCAGCGCGTCTGGTATGTTTGCTGAAGCGCGTAGGTACCTACGGATAGCTTTCAAGCCATCAATCGCAAGAAAGCAAATTCCATGATGCAGCGTCTGCAACAGCATCTTATGCTATTGCCGCCCGTTTTGACTGTCCTTTCCAAAATCAGTGGATAAGGACAGTCATAGGCATCAGTTACCCTACCTATTATGTTAGTGTGCGTAGCTAACCTAAAATTATGTTAGTACTTATTGTTAAGTTTGCTATACGGTACTAACAATACTAACATAATTGTAGGTACAATTTTGTTACTAACACACTAAAATTTTATATTCCTTTTGTTAGGTATGTAACTTACCTATATAGAAATTCTCCGAAATAAAGAAATAAGTAATAATACCTGATAGCCTAGATACTCTCGATCAAGCCAGCTTTCAAACAAAAAAAAAAAAGTATCTAAATCGATTCAAACGTTCGGGAGCTACGATGGTGCAGACAGACACACAGATACAAAACGTTGAACTTATAACACCCCTCTCCCTAGTAGTATTTTCCGTTGGCATTTGGTTGGGCCACCTTCAGAGGTATGTGGCCCAACCAAACGCCAACAAAAATGCTACTAGGGCTGTTTCCGTCGGGGGTTAAAAATAAGTATTATTGAAGCTAACTCAAAATTACCCAAGCAAAGTTAAGAGGGCGCTCACTAGTCAACTAGCGCCAATCCTTTAAAAAAATATCTAGTGACTGAGAAGGAATTATGAAAAACGGCTCAATCAGCGAGCAATAAGTGTCTTAGAATTTTCTGATACTTTTTATAAAGTTTCATATTGAGACACGAAGCAACAACCATAGTAGCATTTTTGTTGGCGTTTGGTTGGGCCACATACCTCTGAAGGTGGCCCAACTAAATGCCAACGGAAAATGCTACTAGGGAAAATACGATCTAGAAAGTGGCAGCTTTTCTCTATATCGAATGTTGTTGCTTCGTGTCTCAATATGAAACTCTATAAAAGGTATTAGAAAATTCTAGACACACCGAGGTCGCTGATTGAGCCGTTTTTCATAATTCCTTTTCAGCCACGAGATCAAATTTTTGTAAAGTAGTGGCGTTATTGGACCGGAGAGCGCCCTCTTAATAAAATTTCAAAGGGACCACCTAGGAAAAGTAGGAAGTAATAGGTACACTTTCTATTACACAAAAAAAAAAAAATCGATGAACTGAGAACCTCCTCCTTTTTTTGAAGTCGGTTAAAGACAGTACTAATAATTTCATTTTATTTTACTGTTGTCTTTTTTTGCTCTCCGAATAGAAACGGTGGCTAAGATTATATTAATTGCCTAATTAAACAGATGAAGAAATATTAATTATAATTCATCATACCTACTTAAAGAACCCTATCTACTTCAAAAGTCTTGAATTGAATATTCGCGCTATAGTTGAATGATACTGTCACATCACAGGCTAAAAAAACTACCACTACTTGGTAGTAATTTATGAATAGTAGTTGAACCTCGAATTGTTTGGTCATTTTAGTCTAAAATAAACAAAACGGGTTATACAAATACAAACAACACATTTTTAGAGTTACGTTAAATATAAAATTAAAAAACCATAGTTCGGTGCTAAGGCACTGGCCCGTCACGCCCGCTCGCTTGTCATTAGTTCTCATTCATTTTATAACGGAATTGCTTGCACGAGCAGGGTTGGGTGGGTTTGTAAATGTCTTCGGATGCAGCGACTCATGTAATTGTTACGGTGAAACTTCTCTAAAGTAACCTTTGTCGAATCGTTGCTGCATCCTCGAGATTTACATAATTCACTATAAGTTTTAGATAAATAGCCATTAGGATTTGTAAATGTTTTGAACATAATTATGATTATTTAGGTATCACCAAATCACTTAAGTTTTAGTAGAAAACAAAATCTTTAATATCTTTATTATGATAGGTATGCTTTCCGAATGCTTAAGAACCAACCTACAGCGTTTTAATAGGAACAATAGACGAAAAATATTTATATTAAAGATCTGGAGTATCAATGACAACGTCTACAGTTCTACACACGTGCTGTCGACAATACAAGCAGAATAATAACTCTGTTATCCAAGGACTGATAAATACGTATTTGTCCCAGGTGGGATAGGTAATACTAGAAAATAATACTTTGTTTCAGTTTATAAAGTCTCGTTAGCGTTGTCATTATTTTTTAACTGAGGCGAAAACAACTCCTTTAGTTAGAATTGGCCTCAAATGTCATGCATTTAATCAAATAGTAGTTCAACAGGGTCATTTGAACGAAGAGAGTTGTATTGATGATTTTATGATTATAATTCTATAAGTAAATAAATGTTTGTTATCGCTGCGAATCTTTTTTATTTATTTATGTAACAATTGCTTGCTGCACTTACAGTAAATACCAAAACGCAATGCAAGCCAACGATTTAGATCAACATACAAACCAGTGTTTCCAGATCAACCAAACTGATACTGACCCGCGAGTTACAAAAAACGTAAGAAAATTGAATATCGCATGCTACCCTGGCGGTTTCGCCTTAAATTGTTTATCCAAAATTACAAGAAACAACCAAAAACTTATGAGACTAAAACTAAAAAATGGCTTTGTAAGAATTTTCACCTAATAAGAATGATTGTTATATTTGTTTATGAATAATTGGATGGGAGGTGACGTGATTATTTCAGGAACAAAAAAATAATGTGATGGTTTTGGGTTTTTGACACTGATTAATCGGTCGTTTTTGGTTTCACAGTGACTTTAAGCAAGCAAGTTTATTTTTGTAGGCATGCCAAGTGGGCGCGGTCCTATTAATTTACTTAGCTTAGTAGAATTTGAAGTAATATGATTGCAATACGTAATTGTAAAATTGAATTGTCGCGAATGGCAACACCACACTTTTAGTTTAGCAAGTTATTTGTGCGGTGCACACGTTTCCCGCGTGTGTAGTGAATTTCCTTGGCTGCTCACGGCTGCAACCGTTCAATTTCTATTCAATGTGTATGGCTGTGAAGGTAAGTTACATTGTTTAAATACGTCAAGTATGCTTACAGTCATCAATTTGCTACAAAATCACTTTAAAGGTCGTGCCCTCGCTGATCGACAAACGTCAGCAGGCGTCACAAAACTATTTAAATTATAATTATTAAAATTTGCATTATCCTGTTGTTACTAACTTCTGTATCATTATCCGCGTATCTCGGGTTAGGTAGTTATGATAGGTTATTCAGAATGTTTAAACGGAATGGTCCCCGCCCCGTGGTGGAGTTTTAATACCCGCCACCCCGCTTCCGTACTTGTCTTACGCGTGGTCTTAATTTCATTGTTCGAATCCTAATTCTGCCAACCAAATCGCCGGTCGATATACCGATGTCCTATTGTCGAATGAGTCACGCAATTATGTAGACATAAAAAGTTATAATATTGCTGAACAGCACATTTGCAACCTAATTTAGCTAGGTAAGTAGGTATTTGTTGTAGGTACTTGGAGGTCTAGATGTAAGTAATTGGAAAGTGAAGTTGGTGTAATGTTGTTGAAACTTTCAACTTACAGCAAAACAATGGTGTTGTTTGTGAATCATTTGCAGCTTGCTGCATAATTTATTACTTAGCTGTAAACTTGTTGAAATATTGGGTCAATTGGGTGTAAGCTGTTGGAATTGTAATTAATTAAAAGTGTTCTACATACATACTATTAATTGAATATTCTGTAAACCCATAAAACCTTACAAATAAACGCAGAATAAAGTTATGCTAGGTATAAACGTCAAACATTTTTGGTTATAAAGAAGTTATTCCTAGCGTAACTTTATTCTGTGTTTATTTGTAAGGTAAATAGAAATTAATCTGAATTAGGCTTATAGCCTAGTTTCATAATATTGCATGTTTAAATAACACCATGACCTGTAATTATTATGTAATGCATGATAAACATGTCAAATCTGATAATGTTTTTAAACACAATTTTACATTCATATGACATCACTTTACGCCTTTCCATGTTTTATTATTTAATTGATCATGAAATATCAATTATTTAATTCATACTTAAATGTTTATAAAGAGTTTGATTGTGACAGCACTCATTTATAAACCAAGGTGCGACTGTATGATTGTTTCCATTTAAAATGTCTATTGTCTTTGATTCGCTTTGTCCATGCTAAGTTGATAGGAGTGTTCAGTGCACCCATAAATTATTTGTATGCACTTTTGCCATGATTTATTCAGAATGTCTGCACTAATATGCAGGAAGTTTGTGATTATCCGCTTTAAGATCATTGTTTATTGTCTTGCTCAGAATGTCAGTAATAGGAAGTTGTACTCCTACAATGTTCAGTCAAGGGTACAACTTAAAAGAAATTAAAATACTTCCTCTCTTATAGTTAAGTTCTAAATCTATAATTATAAAATACCAAACTTCTTGTTTCTTATAAAACCAATAAAATACCTTGTCAATTATTATTAGAGATCAGATAATCGGATGCATATTTACCTAAAGTTAATTATAAGGTATGAAAGTATGGAAGCAGCTTCTTAAAATATATTTTTTTGTAAGAAAATATCCCATGATCCCAGGAATACCGGCAATGCATAACTAGTCGGGTGTATAGTATGGAAGTGACTTCTAAAATATTATCAGAATCACGGGTATTTATTTTTATAAATAATAAAAATAAATACCCGTGATTCTTGGATTGCAGTTTGGCAGATGTTGTAAGAATAAACTGTAACTTAATGGATTAAATAAACAAATAAAATAATAATAAAAAAAGATGCATATTTATTTAAAATTATTTTAACCCCCTATGCAAATATGTGTATGTAGGGTGTAAGAGTAGGGGTGGTCTGTGTTAGTTAAAATTAAAATAAAACACTGGAACCGCAGGATTTATTAAATACAAAAGTGCTTTCTATAATAGCAAACCTCTCAACTTTAGGTGAATATGCATTCGAATATCCGATCTCTAATTATTATTCATGAAACAACAAAATGTATAAGTTCCTTCAATCCACATACACAAATTCTACTTTTTCAAAATGGTGACTGACAAAAACTTGTTTACAAACCAAAGTTCCCTTCCCATAGCAAGGAATTTTACCTGACAAACATTGGAATGTTGTGCTACTGTTTTGATTGTGAATATGAATTAATGGAATAAGTTTTTGACGTGACAACGTCTAATAAATCGATGAACGCCAGCTGCATGCACGAAAAAGGATGACTCGAGAATAATAATTGAATTGTAATAATAATATTAATGTAATTTTTGACCTAATAATTGTCCTGTTACGCTCATTCTCCCGAACCGATTGAAATTTACAGACAACCAATTTTTGAGTTTTTCATGCAGTTCTAGAACGATTGTATAAATTATTAGATTTTTGCACCTGAGTAATTATAGTGTTTAATGTGTGTATTTATAACTCTTGTAGGGGACTCTTCGAATGAAACTAGTGGTCGAGGTACTTCTTCTTTATTCTTGCTTCTTCAAGTGACGGCCGCCGACTGACTACAGTCTCACAATGGCGCCTTATTTATACAATTTTGGCTAATGAACAATCGTACAACTAGCGCCCTCTACTGGACACGCCTATATTACGTAATTTATTATTGACCAATCAGAGCCAAGCAAACAAAAAGCGACACTAAGCTTTAGTGCATCGAAACTTTACCGTAACGAGGACCGTTCTACTTTCTTATTTAACTTTCCCTTGAATTCAGGCACCTCGCTATGATAAATTCACAAAAACATATGACAAAATACTAATTAGAATCTAACTAGACTAACTACAAGCGATGGGATCATATTTCCTATAAAATAACACTAATTAGACTCTTATAGGTCTTATACAAATTAAATTAGAGACACATAAAAACATCGTTCATATTCACTATACTTACATGATTCTAAGTTCTAGTTATTCTAAAATATAGCTCTATTTGAGAGTCTTAACACTTTAAAACACTCATTCACACTCGAATATGTCTCTTATAAGAGTCTTTCACTTTATAACACTTATTTACACTGATTAAGCGTCTCTTTAGCACTTTAGCACTGAATGTCCATGTTCACTAATCTCACTACGTTGAGCCTTCGCGGACGGCGTCGCCAACAGTCTCCCCCTCGGTGTCTTGCACCTCAGCTCGCAGGGGCGACGTCGCTGGCACGATCACGACCAGCCGGGATGCTGGCCGCCGCAGTACGCCCGCCGAGGTGCGGACGTCGACGATCCGGGTTCTTCCATCTGGCCCGGGGTAGGTCGCGCTGATCTCGCCGCGTGGCCACGAGCAACGTGGCAGGGTGTGGTCCACCAGCAGGACAAGGTCGCCGACGGTGGGATCCCGGTAATGGGGACCCTGGAAGTACCGGGGTGAGAGCGTGGGTAGGTACTCTCGCACCCATCTGGCCCAGAAGTGGTCGGCCAGGCGCTGGGATGTCCTCCAAGATGGAGAACCGATGAGCTCGGAGTCGTCGAATGAGCCGAACAAATGGGCTCCGCTGGACCTCCCAATAAGGAAGTGGTTGGGAGTCAGTGCTTCTTCTTCATTGGGGTCTGTGTTCACGGCGAATAGTGGCCGTGAGTTGACCACATGTTCGGCCTCAAGCAGCAGGGTGTGCAGAACCTCTTCCCTCGGTCTTCTTTCGTGGAGCGTCGCTGCCAGTGCGGTCTTGACGGTGCGCACCAGCCGTTCCCATGAGCCGCCCATGTTTGGGGCTCCCGGGGGGATGAACCTCCATACTATGCCGATCTTGTTGGTAGCCGCTTGAAAGGCCTCTTGAAGTTCGCGACTTGCACCTATGAAGTTGGTGCCGTTGTCGCTCATGATGACTTTGGGAGTGCCTCTTCTGGCGATCATTCGTCTCAAGGCCATTATCATGGAGTCGGTCGTCAGTGATGCGGCCAACTCTAGGTGAACTGCGCGCGTCGTCATGCACGTAAACAGAGCGCCCCATCTCTTCTCGACGCGTCGTCCCACGGTGACCAGTAGTGGACCGAAGTAGTCCACGCCCACACATGTGAAGGGAGGGCTCGTCCTTGACAGCCTTTCTTGTGGTAGGTCCCCCTGGGGTGCCAGTTCCGGTGCCTTCTTCTTCAGCTTGCACCACCCGCAGTCTCTTGCTGTCGCCTTGACAATGTTTCTCAACCCAGGAATCCAGTATCTTTGCCGCAGCTCGTTCATAACTGTCTGATGATTTCCGTGGTTCAAGCGCTCGTGCACATGCTTCACTAGTAGTTGAGTGATTCTGTGACGTCCGTCCAACACGATAGGGTTCTTGTAGGCGGCCGTTAGGTACTTAGCCGCGCCTATGCGGGTCGATAACCTTATCAAGCCATCTTCAATCTTGACAGCGAAGTTCTTGAGCTTGTGAGCGTGGTCGCTCTGTCTTCTTAGGGCGGCTAACTCTTCTGGGTAGCTATCTTCTTGGACGCGTTGAATAAGAAGTCGTTCGGCCTTCTCGACGTACAGTGCCGACTTCTGACGAAGGTTCAATTCTTCGCTCCTTTTCTTCATGACGAACGGCTTCTTGTCCTTTTTCTGTGGCTTCTTCCAGGCTGGATCACGTTCTTTCTTGGTGATTCTTCTGGTGCTGAGTGTTTTGTGGGCAATGCTTCTTTTGAAAGCGTCCACAACCTGTAGGAATCTTGCCGTCGCGTGCAACAATCTTGTCCACCGCGAGAATCTTCCTGGCTCTGGAACGATGGTAGGCACGACTTTTCTCGCGCTCAACGTGACGGCGTTCGGCTTCTCTTCTCCGGTGTCCTTGACGGGTTCCTTATCTTCTTGTGGCCATTCTTCTTGACCTGCGTAAAGGAATGACGGCCCCGTGAACCATCGATGTTCTTTCCCGAAGTCTTTGGGCGCGTCTCGTGTAGCGTCGTCCGCAACGTTATGCTTCGTAGGTACCCATCGCCATTCTCTGTGTCTGGTTAATTCTTCGATCTCGGCGAGTCGATGCGCGACAAATGGCTTGTACCTTCTGGGGTCCGACTTGATCCATGCTAGCGCAGTCTTCGAATCTGACCAGAAGTGTCTTCTTGTGACGCGTAGGTCCAACTCTTGCTGTACGTTCGTGGCGAGTCGACTACCCAGGAGACAGGCTTGCAGCTCCAACCTAGGGATCGATGTGGGCTTCAGTGGCGTCACTCTTGCTTTCGCCGCCAGGAGCTTCACTTCCACTCGTCCGTCGACGCTCTGTGTGCGCCAATACACCGCGCACGCGTAGGCCTTCTCGCTGGCGTCGCAGAATGTGTGGAGCTCCCCCTCGTCGACGACTCTTGCTAGACAGCGCGGGATACTCAGGCCCACCAATTTCTTGAGGTCTTGTAGCCATTTGGACCATTCTTCTTCTCTTGCAGGCGGCACCTTCTCGTCCCATTCCACGCCGCTTCTCCAAAGATTTTGCAGCATAATCTTGCCTTGGATCGTGATGGGAGCAGCCAAGCCGAGCGGGTCGAACACTGTCATGACTGCGCTCGTTGCTTCCCTCTTCGTAGGTGGGCGCCTGCCGTCGATGGCTTCTTCTGGAGTGTTTCTTAACGTCAGCGTGAAGTGCAGACTATCTTCTTTCACGTTCCAATTCAGCCCAAGGGTCCTCTCCACCTGGTCCTTTTGCTCACCCAGTCGAACTGTACCCGCGCTATCCCCGGAGTGAAGTTCTTCTAGCACCTCTGGATGATTGCTCGCCCAGCCTCGTAGGAAGAACCCTCCTTTCTTGTGTACAGCGTCGACTTCACTGGCGACTCTTCTTGCTGTCGCCACGTCTGGATAGCTTGCCAAGTAGTCGTCCATGTAATGGTTGCGTGTGATCGCCCTTGCCGCCTCTGGAAACTGATTCTCGAACTCGCTGGCGTTCTTGTTCTTGACGTATATCGCCGTACATGGAGATGACGCGGCCCCGAATATCAATGACGTCATCCTGTATTCCTTGTCTTGCCACAGGAATCGAAGACTGTCTCTGTCTTCCTCGTTAATCTTCACGCGCAGGAACATTTCTTTGATGTCCGCCACCACAGCTACTGCACTTTGACGAAACCGTAGCAATACTCCAAACAATGATTGCAGTAGGTCGGGTCCGGCTAGTAGCGCGTCGTTGAGTGATCTTCCATTCGACTTAGCCGCGGCGTCGAAGACCAATCTCATCTTCTTCTTCTGTGGGTGGACGACCGCGAAGTGTGGCAAGTACCAAGTCCTCGGGGAGGTAGCTTCTTCCTTGGCCTCCTCGGCATACTCGCTGACGATCAAGTTGTTGATCTGTTCTTCATATTTCTTCTGAAATTCTTCATCCTTTAAGAATCTCTTCTGTATTCCTTTCAAGCGTCGCGCAGCTGTCGTCTTGCTTTCAGGTAGTTGCTCGTCTTCTGTTTTCCAGATGAGGCCCGTGCTGAATCTCCCGTCGGTCAGCCTTTTCGTAGTGGCGTCCAGGACTTGTAGCGCGCGTTGATCGATGTCATTAGACGGCTTCTTGGCGGCGATTCCTAGCGCCTCGACGTCGAAATGATCTCTTATTAGCTTCTCTAAGTGATCGTCCTTGGCGCTGGGTTGTGTGACGAGATGATTCACGACTCTGACTGGAGTGCTGCTGCTTGACCGTACTCCGTGTAGTACCCATCCCAGCTGCGTTCTTGAGGCGACTGGCTTGCTGCGATGACCATGCTTGACCTCTTGCGAGACGATGAGATTCCAGTTGTCTTGACCTATGAGCACCGACGGCTTGGCATTGGGGTACTTCAGTTGGTCTTGCATTTCTTCTAGATGCTCGCATCCTTCCAGATCCTTTTCGTTGACTTCTTGAGGCGTCAAGTGCAGGTTCTTCACAGTGTACCCGGACAACTTCTCGATGTTACGGCTGAACATACCGCGAATCTTGATGTCAATCTTCTTAGATTTCTGGTCCATGCGGTGGCCGCCTACGCCTTCTATTCGCAGCACCTCTTCTGGCCCTTGTGCCCCGATCTTCTCTACGACGAAGTCTTCAATCAATGTGACCGTAGAGCCTTCATCCATGAGGGCGTAGACGCAGGCGTTTCCTTCTGGTCCCATTAATTCCACAGGAACAATCTTCAGGTACGCTTTTGATACTGTCCGCGCCGCGTTGACCGTGGAGGCTATCGTCTGGGCCGTTGTTTCTTGAGTCGGCTGCTTCGTTGTCTCTTCGTAGTGCAGCAGCGGATGATGACCCTTCTTGCATTTGCCGCATGGTTTCGCTTTGCAGTTGAACCTTCGATGCCTTCCTTCCAGGCACTTGTAGCACAGTCCAGACTTCTTAGCTTGCTCCCACTTCTCTTTGATGGACGCTTCGCTGAACTTCTTGCACTTCGGAAGAGTGTGTTCGCCGTTGCATTGTGGGCAGGTACTCTTCTCGCGTTCCTTCTTGCAGTCTTCTTTGCAGGAACATACTGTAGCCGACTTCGTCTTGCGTTCGTGTTCGTCTTCAGAGTCATCTTCTGATGTGTAGCCTCCTTGCTTCTTGGCAGCTCGAGTAGTATGCACGCCGCGAGATCCCCCAGGACGCGTTCTGAATTTCATGCCTTCTTTCTTCACTCTTGATCCCGTAAACTCGTGCATCTCGAATTGATCCACCATGTTGTTGAAGAAATGCATGAGGCTCAGTAGTATGGGTTCATCTTCTTCTTCTTTCTTCGCTCTATACTCGTACCACTTGAAGCGCACCAACGTACACATCTTCTCGATGATTCTGCTTGAAATATCGCTTGAGTGCAGGTAACTCTGTTTCTTCATTTGCTTCACGACGCTAACGGTGTTGGACACTGCCCCGGCGTAGCGCACCAACTCTCTTGCATCTTCTGACATGGGAGGGAGCTTCTCTATGTTCTCTATCTCGCTTCTAATGAGATAAGTCGGTCGTCCGAAACGGCGCTCCAATGCTGTCATCACTTCTTGCGGGTCGATTTGAGTGAATAATAACGATTTCACTGCTTCTTTCGCTTTGCCCTTGACGGCTCTTCTCAATCTTCCCATGTTTTCTATGTCCGAGAAGAGCGTGCAGGTATCTTCGTAAGTCGCTTTGAACGCCATCCAATCGCTGGCGTCGCCCTCGAACTGGTGTAGCTCGCTGACATACTTCGGAGCGCGCTGCATGAATGATGACGTCTTGTTCTCCGACGTGGCCTTGACTGCTTGAAGAATCGCTTCTGCCAGCTGGTTGGTGTGACTCTGTGCGGCGGTCGCGGTCTCTGGGGCGGGCAACCCACTTGGCGGCTCCCCCTCGTTGCGCTCCGCACTCTTCGTCGTCGACACCCATGCCGCAGTTGCTTTGGCTGCGGCGGCTTCGGCTTCGACGTCTTCTTGTTCTTGGTCACTAAGGTCCGTGTCATCTTCTGCGCGCGCCAGTTCCAGCTTGGTACTAGCGAGCTTAGTCTTGATTCGTATTTCTTCTAGCTGCAACTTTTCGAGTTCCAAACGAGCTTCTAATTCCTTCTTCTTGCTGGAATTCTTCTTAGAAACTGACTTGGGCTGCTTCTTCTTGCATTTTTCCACCATGGTGGCGTCGGCGTCTTCGACCACGGTCGTGTCTTCAGTCGCCGCGGTGCCGTCGGTCACTGTCTCAGACGTGGCACCCGACGATGTTTCGCCGCCGCTGGTTTCTTCTTCAGTATTTGACCTCGTGCTATCTCCTTTTCGGCTTCGCGTCATCATTTCTAGCTTCGGGACGAGTGACTTCTAATTCAATCTTCCCAGCAAATCCCGACGAATCTTCAATAGGAAATCTTCCTGCTTCCAAGTCGCGACGCACCTAAGGTACTTTTCTTCCGTAGCGCAAGTAGCGGCGGGCCCGCTTGCCTTGAAGATTACGTGCCCTAATCCAAAGTCGTGCTTGAGCGTGGATTCGACGCGGGGTTCCGATGAAATGATGGACGCAGCAATGATTCTTCTAGATCAGCTTCTCTTGTCGTTGTTCGTGGCCAGTCGTTGCTTAGTGTGGTCGTTTAACGTTTTATGACGTACGATTTTGACAAAACTGCTAAGAAACACACGTTTCTGACTCTGTATAAGAAATAAGCACGACCACACGTAAGGCTGACCAGACGATAGCACGATTCTTCTATTCTTCAACAGCGGCGGGACTCTTGTATTCTTCAACAGCGGCGGGACTGCATTTCTTCTGGCTTCAGTCTTGAATCCGGCTCTCGAAGGACCATGAATTGTAGGGGACTCTTCGAATGAAACTAGTGGTCGAGGTACTTCTTCTTTATTCTTGCTTCTTCAAGTGACGGCCGCCGACTGACTACAGTCTCACAATGGCGCCTTATTTATACAATTTTGGCTAATGAACAATCGTACAACTAGCGCCCTCTACTGGACACGCCTATATTACGTAATTTATTATTGACCAATCAGAGCCAAGCAAACAAAAAGCGACACTAAGCTTTAGTGCATCGAAACTTTACCGTAACGAGGACCGTTCTACTTTCTTATTTAACTTTCCCTTGAATTCAGGCACCTCGCTATGATAAATTCACAAAAACATATGACAAAATACTAATTAGAATCTAACTAGACTAACTACAAGCGATGGGATCATATTTCCTATAAAATAACACTAATTAGACTCTTATAGGTCTTATACAAATTAAATTAGAGACACATAAAAACATCGTTCATATTCACTATACTTACATGATTCTAAGTTCTAGTTATTCTAAAATATAGCTCTATTTGAGAGTCTTAACACTTTAAAACACTCATTCACACTCGAATATGTCTCTTATAAGAGTCTTTCACTTTATAACACTTATTTACACTGATTAAGCGTCTCTTTAGCACTTTAGCACTGAATGTCCATGTTCACTAATCTCACTACGTTGAGCCTTCGCGGACGGCGTCGCCAACAACTCTAGTATTTTGAATTACGACCAATCAATATTTGATAGCAAACATCATGAAATATCGTATTTGTTACCTACGTACTTATAAAGGATCTTTCTAGAAAGAAAACACGGCGCACTTTTATTTCTATTTGAAATAACAAGCGGCGTTGACGTCACTAGCATACCAATCTACGTAAATCCACTACTGTTTGTCCACAAGTTTCCTAGACTGCAAAACCAAACTGCAACGTTAGGAGGTAATTACGTCAGAATTGCATAATGCGGTTTATCGATAAGTTCTGAAATATGAGCTGCCTTAAGACTCATTGTTTAAAACAGCATTTCACACATGTGTAAAATCTATAAATCTGCATGCTACTTAAACTAAAACCTACTGGATGGTTGTTTTACGCTGAAATTTGCGCACGGCTGCCCAAACGTTTACATATGGCGAGATAAGCGGCGCTGTGTCCTTATGCGGTTTATGACCTTGCATGCAAACGCAACGTGATCCCGACTCTGTGTGCGGTCTTCAAAGGGATCACATTGATCCCTTTGAAGACCGCACACAGAGTAACTAAGAAACTGCTCTATTTTTAATATAATTATTAAATTTATATATTACTGGGAACTGTACATTGATGGGAGTTTAATGCACTGGCGTAAAATGTCAGGACTCTGGATAGTGCGTCGACCCGACCTTGACTAGCGTGTGTTGACCCTGCGCAAGCGATGCCGCTGGTCCGTTACCCCGATCACTCACGATCCCGCCTGATTACTCGCAGAGTGCGAGTGAGGCCACCACAGTTTTCTACTGATTTTATCCAGCGCCGTTTTTAGCTGACAATGATAGTTTCATTGACGTCACCATTCAGTTTAGGTGGTTAGTCTCGGTCTCGCGATAGAACGCTATTGTTTAAAGAACTTTAAAGTATTATTTTAATAGGTAGATGATCTATTAGTTTAGTTGGTTGCTCATATCACATTCTTCAACGAGTACCTACGTGTTGTTTTCTCAGTTCATGGTTCATACAAATGTTTCAATCATAAATTAGATTTGTGTGTATAAACACGTACTTGTTCTCGGAAGCTAATATTATCAGTCCTGATTCTATTCATTAATTTTCTCAGAGACTATCCTTATTAAATACCAGACTACCTATGTAAGTACTTGCAAATGGCGTGATTAGAGTGACTGTAGTTACGGTTCAGTTTATAAATATCTGTCAAGCGACGTTAATGACTGAATAAACAAATTAACAGAGTGACGCTTCTGCGTCCAACATACCTATCCTACGTCAGTAAATAGTAATTGAATTGATTAGAACATCGAAGAATTTCGCTGTTGTAATTTAAACTACCGATGTATTTATATCATGGAGGTACCGCAAACATCCAAACATTTATGGAATTTCCGGAAAGCGCCACTCAGACTCGACTTAAAGCTGTTAAAATGGCGTGGCCATTAAGCGCCGCCCGCCTCGGGGGAGAAGAGGGCCGCTTGACAAGCGATAGCTACGTACTACGTATATAGAAAAACTGGCTGCTATTCAGCAAGGGCTAAGGTCGTTGCTCCGAGCTCCTTGCATAGACGGGCTTTCGAACCGCAGGGCGACGCACCCAACCTCGTCCTTTTGACACAACACGCACGTTATTAGCATGATAGATCGGTTTGTAACTGAAATATGTATTAATTTGATTAGTTTTAGGAGTTCAAACAATATTTCTAGGTCATGAACAAAACTATAATATCGATAATGAGACAGCGTGAACGAAGCGGCAAGCGTGTGTTTTTAATTTTGTAGCTTTTGTAATACACTGACATAAAAATAAAACATTTGCTGAAACTTCCAAAGCTCAGTTACGAAAATTTGCAACATCTGAGTGTGATTCGCAATATAATATGCTGTCTCTACGTCTTCATCTACTGAATCATGAAACAGACTATGAAATACTAAAATATGAAATAGGGAAAATTCTCTGCTGCTTTCCGAGATTTTTACCAAAACTCCCTTTTTTCCTACGCTGTTAGTCAAATCCATACTTCCATACTAACCTCCTTACTAATAAACGTTGTATAGCGTCTGTATAGTTACACACCGATTTTTCTCTTTCACTCGTCAGTAATTTGACTTTCGATAGAAGACAAAGCGTTGTGTAACTATTCAGACGCTATACAACGTTTATTAGTAAGGGGGTATTATTATTGTTATAATGTTATAAATGTGAAAGTAACTCTGTCTGTCTGTCTGTCTGTATGCTACGTTTTCACGCCTAAACCGCTGAACCGATCGTCATGAAATTTGGCAGAGATATAGCCTGGGATATGGAGAAGGACATAGGCTACTTTTTTACGCGATAACCGACATATACGCGGGCGGAGCCGCGGGCAAAAGCTAGTGTTTAGTATATATTCGAGGCAACCTTGGTTTTGTATTTAATGTCAGAATTTGTAATTAAAGCTGCATTGCGCGCTCTATGTATAGACATAGGTATATTTATGATCGTGCAAGTGCAGGTAAAGGGGGTCAGAGACGCGGCGCAGTCCGCGCGGGCGGATCCGGGTCACTGAGTCAGGTCGCGGTCAGGACGACTCTCCTCCTGATGCCTGGTTACAAATAGAATCGACTTCAATTTCTTATAGTCTTCATTTAACTTTTTGTTGTATTATAATCCCAGAACCTTTTGCATTTGTAGTCATTGTCATCATAGGCAATTTCTAATCTAAAACCATCGATCACTAATAATTGTGATCGATGTCTTAAACCCAAACCCTCGCAAAAACTTAAATTGTCAGGCGTTATTTTCGGAGTTGATAACCGGTTAACAGATTTGTTTTTGTACTCTTTTTATAATGCTTTCGTGACAAATACAGATTTTGGAGGTGACCTAAAATCACGCAACATTTTACCGTAACTGAATAAGTAAAATGAATTTTTGCAGTGTTCCAGGGAGGCTATTAATAGTTGATACATAGACCGATAGTAGACTATATTCTGGGAAAACTAGTGCCCTAAATATAGTCCATCGGCTACTGCGCGTGACGTCATGCGCAGTACGTCACAGTTAATACGTCACGCCCCGACTCTCATCATCCAGTACATTCTGCTCGTATTTATTACTACCTTTAGATTCTTTTTATCATCAGACAGTTAGATTATACCTATTGTCTTTCGTAATTAGGTAAAACCAAAACTCCCAAATCAGAAAAATACCGAAATTATCGCAATGTACTTATCTATTTAAAAGATATACGGTTAATATCTTCATAATCTTGAAACCTTGAAATACCTGTCGGTACGTTAAACCTGTCGTTCTGGTTTTCAATCCCTAATTTCATTCATCTTATTAATGGTAATAACATTAACATACTACAGACTACCGTTAGCTATGCTGCAGTCATTCCCAGTTGCCGTGAACTGAACAGTATGTTATATTATCATCATCTGCCTAGCCTTTTCCCAACTATGTTGGGGTTGGCTTCCAGTCTAACCGGATGCAACTGAATACCAGTACTTTACATGGAGCGACTGCTTATCTGACCTCCACAACTCAGTTACTGGGTAATACGATACCCCTTGGTAAGACTGGTTGTTAGACTTTCGTGCTTCTGATGACTAGTAACGACTGTCAAAGATCCACGAATGATAGCCGAGATCAACGACTTAACGTGCTTTCCGAGGCACGGAGGGGTATCGGTATGTAAAGATGGTCACCCATTCACGGACCAGCCGCGGAATGCGTAGCTTAACCTGATCGATTGACCCGTGCGGCTGTTATTACTTGGCCACAAGCTCTTCAGTATGCTTTTTATAGGTTGCAAAAGAACCAAAGGAGTTTTTGTATCATATTTAATTTCTCAGAGGTTTTCGAGGCACAACTCTGCCGGTGGAAGACTGACGCTAGAATAAAAAACTGGCAAATGCTTGTCGGATCACACACAATAAATTTTGAATTTATCCCAAGAACAAACTAAACATTGTAGTTGAAAAACTAGTTCTCTCATACATTCCAACTACAAATGTAAGGTTGTATGCACAATATTGAGAGATTTACTATTTTATTTTAAGACCATAGACTTCCTAGGGTTTTCCTGTAATCTAGAATTATTTTCTGTATTTAAAAAAGAAATATAGGCTCAGTAGTTTCGGAGATAAAGGGGATGAAAAAATGTAAATTTTAATAAGTATTTTTTATTTATTGTTACAATTATAAAAAAATATATCTGAAATTCTTACAATAAGACCTTTCATTTGAGGTGCAGATTGCAAACTTTTAAAAATTTTAAAATTTGCTGAAATTCATTTATTTACGTTACACGTATGGGTCACAGAAGTTCATATGTGTACCAAATTTCAATCGGTCCAGAAGATTTGGAGCAAATTGGCTGTGACCGTCGGACAGACACACGAGTGATCCTTTAAGGGTTCCATTTTTCCTTTTGAGGTACGGAACCCTAAAAATCAGAACATGCTCACCGGAAAAGAGAGAAATAATTCTCATGCAAGCTAACATCACACGATGCCATGAAAAAAATAACAATTAGGTCGCCGATGGAGACTACAAATCTGCATAGGTACAAAGCGTAGACGCAAACTGGCCAGACTGTTGTAGAATGTGACTGGCAGACTTGATGTGGAAGTTGAAGGAAGCATACTCCCTGTATTTAAAAATTGGAAGCAATCTTCGCCCAGCCGTGATCTGCTGAGGTGAGTGAGAAATACTGAATCTGAAAAATGATTTTTTACACTAGCTCAGTACAAAAATCACCGGATCATTTATGACAGATTTTGTTCACAGTGTATGGTGGTGATCTTGTACCTATTATAGTTGACGTTTGATCATGCAAAGTTCATCGTAATAGGGTTCACCCGTTATCATCCTGCCAGCCACAATCATGCCGCATGTTAATAACTCAATAAAACGTCACAGATTTATGACCTTCCACAAACATTTCGAAATTTTTATGCATTACCAACATTCTTGCTTTAAAAATATCTCGCACAAGGATCTAAATAATAATAATATTCATCTTGAAACTTTCTGCCAATGTGCATAATATAATATAATATCCATCAAGAATAAAGTAAATTGTGAGTCCTCAGAGTCAGCGACTATTTCTGAATGGTCTCCCACGCTTTTCTAAGTGCAATTCTCAATGGTCAAGCTACGGAAGTTACTAGGCATACCTAAGTTCAAATCCATGTCTGTCTGTAACAGTCATGAGGGGGCTAGGCGCGAGTGGAGTCGATGACCGAGTATTGATCCCGACGAAGTGGGTCGCGACCCGTTTTCCGTTGCAATACACTCAAGGGAAGCGATGCAACGGTCATCTCGATACAACATTCGCTTGAACCTAATAAGGTTCAAGCGAATAGGTGGTTTGACGCTTTGCCTACACGTGGACATGTTCTATAGGTATAGCTGTATACAGCTGGTGGTGCAGTGATATTTTCTCCTTTTCCTTCAATTACTTATGAACCTGAAAACGTTTCTGGCATGTTGAAGTGTTGATATAATTTTATTTGGGTAATCGAGAACTTCAAAACTTGTTTATATCATCTACGTTCTACTGGTAAAAAGGAAAACTGTAGCATCCTTTCAGTGCTCCCAATTTCTGACTTATCGATTCGGCCTGCGTTGCCGTGAATCGGTTCCGTATAAACTTTACTTTCTATATACCGGATGACATTTTTTACCGTCTCGTAAAAATTTGGGTATACTAGGTGAACGGAGTAGAAGCCTATGGCATAGTTTTTATTATTTTTTCTTTAACCTAGAAAGAAATTGATCTATGGATAAATACCACACATTTGAAGTAAACTTATCATACTATAACAATAGACACAGAAATTTAACAAAAAACATAATTCAATAAATAAATACGATAAATAATATTTAAATTTAAATCATACGCACCCAAATTTCAATATTTTTATCTTTTAGTTTTATTCCTGAAAAAAAAAAAAAAAAAAATGGCTATGCCATAGGCTTCTACTCCGTTCACCTAGTATACCAAATTTTTTTCGAGACGGTAAAAAAAGTCATCCGGTATAGACCAGTTTCATTTAGATTGTTGAGTTACATTACAATACAATCTTAATATATAAAACAAAGTCGGGTTATTTACACCATTTATGTTTTATAACTCAATAACGGCTGGACCGATTTTTATCTTGATTTTTTGGATTTGTCTCCGCCCCGAATAGCAGAATAACTATTAAAACATGCAAACAATTCACGGAAAAAAAAATATGAAGAAAATTCATTTTCTCATACACTTTGTATGGAACGGCTTTTTGATGATAGCTCGAGAACGGATTGGGGAACTGGGAAACAAGAAATTTCACGCGGACGAAGTCGCGGGCAGAAGTTAGTATAACTATAAATGTGTTTACTTATAGATATGCAAGACATAAATATTTGTATTACACGTTCAGTACGCGTTCATTTCATGAGCGTTGCACAGGACGGTCGATGTGGCCTTCGGACGTTTAGTACCCAACTTGCTAAATGTCAGTCACGTCAATTCCGTGTTTTGCGGTAACCGGTACGGAGTTATTGCCCAGCTATCCTGCTAAATTTTCGTTAATTCTTCAGTAAATACCGAACTGTAAACCCTTCCTGGTGGCTGCGAAATGAAGAATTGTATCTTCTTTTTTTACCTTATAACCTATCCGTAAGTTGGCTTTAAATGAAAATTCTGCTGTAAAGAGAAACTGAATAATTCATGTCAGATAATGAGGTCGGGTATCGATGGAACGCTTTCCTCTGCCGGGTTCGTTTGTGTGAATAAACTGCTGAAGGCACCTACGTCGAGGCGGTAAATCGTTGTGATTGGTCCATTGCTTGTAAGTATCAGTGTTGTGAAAGTTGATTTGCACCGCGTATTCCCCTCCATACTGCCTATAGGTGTATGGAGCGTTCACTTTTCACTACTGGAATGAGTCTTTGTTGGAAGACCTACTCATATTTCAAGGAAGTGTGCAAGGTGCTATATTTGCAAGATTGCACGAAACGTCCCGAATCCTGAAGCAGAATAACATCCCAAAATAGAATGGGGTTTTCCTTATGCGTGTTGGCCCAATTCACAATCGTGTTCGTTTTCGTCTTATATGAATAATAAAATTCTGGACGATATAAATCATTCTGACGTTATTTTATTTTATCTAAATCCCATACTCATTCTTGTATTATCTAGAAGCTGTTGTCGGTGATTCTAGAAATCAATTTTTGTGACAGAATTTAGTCAGACGATGCCTATCCCAAAATAATCTACTACGCCCGTTGCCATGTCGACGCGAATGGATTTGACCTTCGGACTGCTGTATATTACATCAAGAAGATTTTGGCGCCGTAGAGTGCAGACGTTTTTCTTTATGGTAGATAGAAATATGTAATATAAAGTCTGTCTGGGGATTTATCTTTCTCATTTTTGCTTTGGGGTGATGGGATGGGAATGGGATGCACCTTTACAAAATTAGTTTCGCGTTGCAGATGCAATAATAAATAGGGTAATGTATCATACCAGTACTCGTACCTCCTAACCAACCTGTTTGGTGTTGTTAATGATAATTAATTATCACTGCGACAAATACCGACGCGTTTCATTAAAATAACTACGCTTTAAACGCATATTTTATCAGATAAACACTTATCAAATCTATAATTACTGCGATATGAACAGAGTTAGTGTGAACTGATTTTAATCTGCAAGGATTACCTGTACTCCGTAGTCGGTAGTTCATGCATGACGTAATTGATGACATTTCAATTTCGTAAAATGGGAAAATTGTTTAGATATCTGCACGTGGTTAGTTTATATATGTATGTGGAACAGGGTGTAAAGTTTACTCATCCTCCATAAAAGGGAGGATCGTCCGACCAGACGGGTATCGTGTCTGGTGGGCAACTGCCCGACGGTGGGTAGTCGCTACGTCCCCGTTAGGGGGCGTGGAAGGCGGGTTATGGGCATGGCCCTTAAAGCACCGCGGTTTCACACGGTGCCCGTCAATATGGGCACGTGATATGAACGTGCTTGACGATTTTTTTTTTTTTGGTGCGCGGACCTATTGCAGTTAGCTCCGGAAGGCATTGACTGCTTAGCCGGGCGATGGCGGGGCCTTCGATGTCGGGATGTTGTATATATGTATACTAGTCGCGCGGTAAACTCTGATTGCGCGATTCAGTATTTGTGTGACGTCGGGTTTTTGATGCGTAGTTCGCATGTGGCGTTGTAGATGCCGCTACAGTTTTTTGATACGAGGCACGTTTGAAGTAGGAGTATGTTAAAATGGCCTACCTATTTTGTTTATCCTACAAACGCACGGTGGAGCTGGTGCCACGTGTTGGACTCACGTGGGTGTACATGAACACGTTGGAGCGCAAGCACTATTTCATGAGCAAAATAGAATTTATATTTATTGACACCTCGTTTATTAGAAGTCTTTAAAGACGTTGAAAGCTTCGTTGAACCATTACACAAGTCTACGCACGCAGCTTTATCTGTACCATTTAATGAATTACCTAATCAGTTTTCGAAAACATCAAGAGCAACCTCGCAAGTTTGTAATATCTCTTCTAATCTTTCTCATTATCCATCCATCGTTTTGTTGGTCTGTCCCTAATCTTATGGCCATTTTTATCATTTCCTAATATTCCATCATTTTCCATTTGCAAGAAAAAACTTCGATATTTATTCGATAGTTGACCGAAAATCCTCACCATGCTATGAATTTTGTAAATATGTAGTGAACCTTCAAGCAAGCTTTGTCTGCAAGCTATCTTCTGCTCATCAAGTTCTCTCAAAAATAGTTATAAGGTTAGGAACGCTTTACTTTAAATTTTTAATCCGACTAATGATCTGAAAATAATCAGAAATCTTGGCACTGATAGTCGATAGTGAACATCAACGACATATTGCGTATCCAGTGATTGAACTTATAAATCTACTACTCTACAGGCTGTCAATAAACATTTATGGATGATGTATCATCATTGTATGTAGATCAAGTCAACAAACAGCTTCCGTCTGGCATAAACCTACCAACATTATGATAAACTCTCATTTTGCTCAGTCTCTATACTATACCATAACTCTCAATGGACTAGAAAATTTCCTCGCGCCGTGGGTGGAGCTATATTTATCCGAGGCGGGTTGTAGTGGGTAGGCTTCGACAATAACGGCAGCTGTATCGCAAAGCCTGTTTTCCCATTTAGACGTTGGAGCATGCCAACATCTCAATGCACGTAGTGATAATATTCTAAATTCCCAAAAAAAATCAGTTGAAAGACTTGAGACCTACATGCCGATGCCAAAGCCGGTGAGAACTAACGAGGTCGCTTTAGCGATAACCTTAATTCCACATTTTCAGTATTGCAGTATTCCGTTGTAGCTTGTAGCTCACACGTTAAATCATTTTCGGGAGCGATGAAGAGACATGTTTATATTTTTATTTTACGGATGAATCGCGAAGCGGTTTCAGGATAATTTTGGTTTATAAATTCAAGCTAACCTAAGAATTGAGTTTTCTGTCATACACGGACTCCCTTAAATCACTTTTTATTGGGTGTGTGTATCCACGCGTGGGAGTTTCTTAATACGAATTCTTTCTCGTTTTTCTCGCTATTATTAGAATGTGACCGATGACGGCCGGCGTCGCGGTTGCTAATCGAAACTTCTCGGTCACAGATGCGTCGTCTGAAATGCAATTGGTTCAGTTTTATCGCTCTCGATTTATTTTTTATCTCATCAATTAGGAACTGGCTGATGGGAAAAACCCAAGATCAATCGGTAACAATAAGATCATGAAACTGTAGATCGTTTATTGGAGCAAGTGATTATTTGTCCTCCACTGTTTAGTCTTGCGTCTTTTAATGAGTATTTGCAACATGATTCATAACTTCTGACTGTTCGAAAATTAGATCTATCAAATTGTTTTTTCATTCATATGATGGCTCAAAACTTGTGAAAAGTTTGAAAACTTGTGCGAAACGAGTGGGCAGACGTTGGTGTGCGTGTGTGCGATGTGGACAGCGGAGTACGTCTGGCAAGTGACGCCAACGCCCCCGCCTGCTCCGCCGGCGCGCCGCTCGGCGTGACGTCGCTCGCAGCCGGCGCTGGGGCGGCGCGGCGCGCCAGTCTCTGCACAACCGCGGCACTGACAGTGTCGAACCGTTGCGATGTAAACGCCTAATCTTTTAATCTGTCTATAACGACAGTCTCAGTTGCGTGTGCACAATAGTTTCAGTTAATTTCCTCATCGGTCTATAACTTAATTTTTGTGTTAAAATAACTGTTTTCTCATCCGCCGCGCCGGATTCATGTAAGTGAAGTTTTTGTGTCATCATTAACGTTGGTGTCCCGCATTACTGACGCGATTTGAACGAATCCTCAAGAATCGTGCGAGCGTGACCAAAGTAAGCACTGGGGAACACGTACTCCATTCGATCCTGGTCGATTGGATATGGTCAAAATAGGTGACCAGGTAATTTTTTTACATTGCACAATGTTTTCTTTTGTAGTCATGCATTATAGAGTATATTGCAATCATTTCTAGCGTTTGCATTTAAAATGATTACTAACTTTTGAATCAACAGGTGTTCGGCACAAAAGCGCGGTCTTGCCTCGCACTTTAAAGTAGCGTAAAAAATAGTAGCTCCTTTCTCAAATTATTTTTTATAATTGATCAGGGGGCCAAGTCTACTAATGTACAAACGTTGCAATGGTCTCTTCATTGTGAGTTTTTGACAGATTTGGCATACAAACACTGTCAAATACTCACAATGGCGAGACCATTGCAACGTTTGTAAATTAGTAGACTTAGGCCCCAGGGCCTCAAGTCTGCTATTACAATAGTGTCAGAATGGTCTCGCCATTGTGAGTATTTGACAGTTTTTGTATGGCAAATCTGTCAAAAACTCACAATGAAGAGACCATTCTGACACTATTGTAATAGCAGACTTGGGGCCCAGGTTAGTTGTAGTTAGTTGTGATGCCTGTGATCACAACTAACAAAAGTACGTATAATGTTAGTAAAAACTGATGACGTCGTCGTGAGCTAAAGCTTACTTGATACTTACTGGAACCGTATAACTTACTTGAATTTCAAACGAATGCAAATGCGTAAATTCTAGATGCTGTCTTCATCAAAATTAATTTTGTTGTTATCATGAATCTTGAAAATAATTGTAAAGTCAGCCCTGAATTTGGGTCACGAAATACTAACGAATCAAATTAATTATGGTTTGAAGGCAACAATTATCAGATTATGATACAATCTGCACTTTGCAAAAATGACCAAAATTATAGCAGGGTGTGTTGTGGAAATGGAAATACATGTTTGCATAATGACCTATAGTTTTTGTTTATTGTGTTAATTTATACCACTTTAATCGTTCTTCGCGGGTGCGGCTAGCTTCATGACTAATAGGAACTATCACTCCTATTTAACAGATACTTCAACCAGTATTATAACGTTTTATTTCCTGTACCTTGAAAATATCTCCAATTTCTATTACTATTTATAATTGTTTCCTCATTATTTCAGATTTCTTCGACCGCATTACGTGGGCTATCAATGTCACGGTCAATTACTATGTTTATAATATGTAGCATCTCCTTTGTTGCTAGTGGAAGTTGTTTATCGTCCACTCACTATTATAGGTCTTGCTTGGTTACAATTTACTTATCTGTTTACCTCGAATGCGTTCAGTTTTTCTCTTATTGTTCTTTATGATAATATGTACATTTACATTTATTGAAATGTTAATCTCAGCAAAACAAACCGAGTCATTTAAATTCCTGTGTTTAACAACAACATTTTGCATTGATGTTTTACATTCAATTATCTAGCAATAATCGATCAGGAATTTGTAATGGTTATTTATTGTTAAGGTACCTATTCATGGTTCTGCTCCCTGTATATTGATGTAGAGTATCTTTATGAATATACATCATAATTACCTGCCTTTTAAGATGTGGTGTTTACAATAACTTTTGAATACAACATGAAATCTTCTACTTATATTCGACCCACGATCCACGAAAACCGTTTCACATTACCTCTTTTCTCATTATTTCAAGCCCTTTCCAGTCTCTGAGGTCACAGATAACCGTCGTAAAGGGTGCAATACTCCCTGTAATATGAAAAAAAAAAACCATAGGCAAAAGCGAAATAAATTGAGGTATGAAAGTTTTACGGAATACGGAAGTTTATTTTGTTTTTTCATGTTAATCTGACCTTCTTTTACATTCATCTTTGGGTTATAATTGTATAAATGAAGGTATTTTGGAGTTTTAGACTTCAGGTATGGGTTTGATCAAATTTGTAGATATAGTGGTAATGAACTGTAGACAACTAATTGTTTTATCTCGAAGATGTTGCTTGAGTTCTTCCTGTAACGTGATAGTGGCAGTTGATATGACTTCACTCGGATGATTACACATAAATTACTAAACTTATAACGCTCGAGATAAATACTGATAACATTCTTGATGATATATTTTCGTAAATATTAGCATGTTTTCAGTTTCATTTGTGATTCACTCGTAACCTAGCTCAAGTAGTAAACATTTCAGAAAGAGCTGGTGGAAGTGTTGACGCGGTTTGGTTTTTATTCGGAAATTTATTTTACGCGTTATTTTTCTTGTGAAATGAGTCGCAATACGATGGCCTGGTAGCTAATGAAAATTAAAAACAGAATGAGTCAACTACATTCCCACGCCCATGACTTATTTTAGTAGCAGCTTTACTGGCAAGGACAAATTAACTTATCCTCCTAATGTCCTAGGCTTATCCTATCTAGCGTTCTCACTTCCTCGCTTTAGTTAGGTCATCGTAAAACTCAATTCCTTGTACCTGGTATTTTTTTTTAATGTTAAATCTTAGTTACTCCATTTGGGACAATTTACAAGCATGATGTCATGTATGTATGAGCCGCACTTTAATAGGTAGCACACGAGGTGCGTTGGAGCAATTCAAAGTCAAATCGTTTTCAATGTACATGTTGCTATTATGCTGTACCTAACGTCATTTAAACGAGTAGGTATTAGATAAGTATTGCTTGGTCTAGTTTAGTACCAATTACTTTGAGGAGGACGATGCATAATACAATGACCAAGCAGTAAGCTACAACTATAACCTAAGCTATAACCCCAACATAGTTTATTTAAGAATATTATCAAGCCAAATCGTTTGTAGGAGGATAAAAATCCACATGTTTTACGGCAACATGTGTGCTTTGTGAGGTACCAAACTGCCAACGATAATATGTATATGAATGTCGCATTGATAGCACATACATAGGTGTGTTGTTATCTGCTGGTGACCTTCAGCCGCGGAGTTGCTTCGTGACTAAATCATAAGCTATCGCTATTGTTTCATCAGTTCATATTAATCCCGAGAGATAGGTGGATACCGGTATCAGATTGATCTGTTTTCCGTTACCATGATATGAATGAGCACTTAGTGTGATAGGTGCTATAAATCTTTAGTGCCATCTGCTATTGAAGTTCTCCATGAGAACTCTTAAATAGCAAAACTGCTCAGCCTGTTGAAATCCGAAAGGGTGCCAATTTATAAATGTTAGTAGCTGTTTAGAGGTATGAGGAACAGGGTGTAAAGTTCACTCATACTCAATAGTAAAGGGAGGATCCTCCGACCAGACGGGTATTGTCTCTGGTGGCAACTGCCCGATGGTTGATGTCGGGATGTTGTATATGTATATGCTAGTCGCGCGGTAAACTCTGAAAGCGCGATGTAGGATTTGTGACGTCAGGTCTTTGATGCGTAGTTCGCATGTGGCGTTGCTGATACCGCCACAGCTACACTCTCTACTTGGGTCAAGCGTATTGTTCTTTGTGGTCCAACAATAACTTGAAGAATACAAGTACCTGCAGTCCATCTTGTCGTTTTCCGGACTTATTGTCAGACAGAACTAGCTTTTCTTGAAAGAGTCGGTTGTGCACTGATTAGCAAGCATACGTTGGCGTCGCCCAGACGGTTTCACATCGAGAAGCTGGTTTAATGAGGAGCTCATCTTAACTTTTTTCCGCAAATACATGAAATATGTATGATATAATCCCTCAATTGTCTGTTAGCACGGGAAGAAGTGGGATGTTCTATTCTTGGCCAGGGACCGCACAATAGATCGTATTTAACTGCAGAAGTTATTAGTCTGTTGTATTATTTTATCAGTTTCCCAAAACACCTGCGTTGTAGTGAAAGGAAATAAGATTTTATTACACAACGGGAAACTGAAAAACTCTTTAACCGTAAAAGTTGTTGTGGAAGGATTGCGTTTTAATTTGACTTTGTACCCCAAGTCAAATTAAAACGCAATTTCTTCCACGTAAACAACATCAAGGTTTGTAACGACCGCTTCCTGGAATTACTAGCAATGAAGCTAAATGTGCAACTAGTTGCATAGATATAGATATTGTCGGCCGACGACCTCGCCCTGTTTCCGCCATTACGGCGATACTTGATGCACTGGAAAATCAACCCTTCGGGGAATGCACCTTTTTCTGTCTGGTATGTAGTCGATTTAGTGACTCGGTTAACCGTGACTCATTGAATGGATGTTCCATTATAAATACCCATTAAGGCCTGTGTTCACCAACATTTAAATCAACTGTTTAGATATTTAATCAGTTGTTTACTCAAAATTTCATACGAAATTTGACATAAACCAACTGTTTAAATACCTAACCGGTGGTTTGAACGTTGGTGAACACAGGCCTAAATACACTGCCGTTATAAATTGGGGAGTCACTCGTTCCAAGACAAAGTCGCTTAACAATTTACTTGTTTTAACGGGTTGGCACGGCAGTACTTGTTAAATATCATTATCCACTTTAAACGTAAAACTTAACAATAGTTAATACTTGTGCGTGACTTTGACCAACACAATGAAGTACATTGTTTCTAATAATTGTTTGCGGTTGCTCAAGTACTATGTTACAAGTTCATCATGGCGGTGTTTGCCTTGCCACGTGTCGACTCTATAAATTCATGCTATGTTTTGCTAGTCTTCGTCCATTGAATTCCATAGCTAGACTGCCAGTGCTATTGATAGACCAATAACATCCGCATCCTCGTGCCCTTGCAATCATGAATCGTGCAAAAGTACTGTTCACATTGAATATTTTCACGAAGAATAAAATAAATAATCAAATAAATTAACGTATTGTTACGAGTACAATAATGACCTGGGGCCTTACTCCTGACAGCATCGAGTTCTGAATCAATCGAATTAGATTCGAATTAAATGCCGATCCATGGGCCTTACTCCCGACAGCATCGGGTTCTGAATCAATCGAATTGGATTCGAATTAAATGCCGATCCATACTCTTGAATCCGACACTAGCGCACGATCGTGTGGTGGTTCGAAGCGAAACTAACTTCGATCGAAAGATTCGTACTCCGGACGCCATCTGACAGATAGATATCCGAGTTGTTGGATCAAAACTAAACGTCAAATTACACGATGTCAAAAAAGCTACTTTATTCAGATCGAGTGAGATAACTACCTACCTAAAAGACATAGAGCACTTGACGATGACCTAATCCGAAGGATACGCATAAAACGACGCTGATATTACATGAACCTATGTCGATCTTGGTTTACGATTAGAATTGGTTCGGGAGTATCGGGAGTAAGGTTTTAAATTCAGATCGGATCGAAACGAGTTCGAATCGGAAACAAAATCAAACTCCAATCGTTTTCGGGAATAAGGCCCCTGAATAGTGATTGAATTGGACGCATAGCATTAGATTAATTGCTTGGAGTTTACCAATGACGATTTGTGAATCACAGTCAGTACATTGTCAGTAGCTGAGCCTCATCCAAAGTGATAATAAAATTAAAAGTACGTGATAATGTTATTTATTATATTTAAATATTTAAAGTAAATAAATAAATCCAGAAATTCTTCGCATTACCTACGTGAAAATATGAGCAGATGTTTTCTCAATTCCGGTCTCTTCTCACGAATTGTTGCTACCCTCCAACTGAGTTTGCTTATAGATTTTCAAGTACCAACTGTATCAGTTCGTGGTCCCGGCTATCTCGGCTAGACGTTCTCCCGGTTTCAGAAATTACAGATGTTGGTCTGAACAGTCTGCATTGTTGCACATGTGTGCAGTCTGGCTTGGGTTTATCGACCGTAGCGTCTAGTTCAGGCAATCTTGCCTTCGGCTGCGACTGCAGACTTTTCCCTTTGTCTCACAAGTGTTTTATTGGTCACTTTTTATTTAATTCCATAAGATTCATAGCACCTAACAATCTTTATGGATGTTCTCAAGTACTAAAACAACATTTAAGGGGTTGTGAGCGACTTGGAACATAAAATAAAACAATGTAAAGTCGTTAATATGAACTCATCAACTTATTATGTTAAGTGTTTTTACATAGTATCCAATTTAGAATATTATAGAAAAGGAAAAATTGCGGAGAACTTCGCCGTTCCATAAATCAGTAGAGCGTGTAAGCAGATAACGTGCCATTTTGGGCGACATCTTCACTCTTATTTTTTCAACGGTTGACCGTTCCATCTAGAATAGATTAAATGGGCAATTATCTTGTGCAGCGTAACGATATTGTTGCTACTAATAAAACCACGCAAATTGAATTGTATCTCTATTATGAAGATTAGAAGTTCATTGTGTAGGATCAGGCATCTATTTGCGCTCAAGGAAAATTAAATTCCCAAAGTGAAATATGTTTGCTTGCGTCGGCACGAGCCACTGTTCCTTTTGGCCTGAACCCAAGTCTGTGCCGTCTCCTTGATAAAATCTGAAGGAAAATAAAGCAAAACACTTCAAAATATTCGTGAAGATTTTCGCGCAGCTAGGTATTGAGTGATGAGAGTAAATTCAATTGCGGCTAATGTTTTGCATCAAGATTATACATACACGATTGTAAATTTAAATGTAAACATATGACGTGTATATGTAAATCCCACGCCGGTATAGTGGCTGCCAACATCTCGTACGCCGCTGTTTCAGAGTCGTGCTCGCACCACTCCTGTAATCCGTCGTCTTTACTGTTTTGTGCTAATTGTGACAAAAATTGTATTTTCACATTGAAGTGTTTAGTGAGAACCCGCCCGCCCGAGCGAGTCACCCGTAAGATGCCAGATATTTTGCGGGCAAACGATGTCATTTATATTGTGTTAACAGCGCTGTTCTCTGTTATACCGCATTTGTTAAATAAATTTCGTGATCTCCAGTTGTTTAGGAATGTGTTGATAAGTGTTTGAACTATAGAAGTTAAATATAGCATGTGTTCCATAGCTATACGTGAATAATCTTTATTCGTTGAAGTGTGAATGCCGTTCGTCTATCACGAAGGATCGATAGGTATCGTTGATATCCAAGACAAATATTGAACAAATTGTTTTATTTAGCTTGCATGTTCCTTTGCCATCGATAAAATATTTAACTGGATTATTATACAGGGTGTTTGGCAGAACGTTGAACATACGAAAATGGTGGATAGGTGGGGTCATCTGCTACTTACTCAGGCCTAATTTATTTGGCCCTGGCCCCCTGGATATTAAAAAAAAAATTTTTTTGCTTTCTTCTAGTTTCACCACTTTCTTAACTTTAAAGTGTAATTTGTATTAAAAATGGGTAAAACAGGCAATATTTTTATTTATTACATCTTTCTGTAAGTTTGAGGAGTCATAACTTTTTTTCTAGCTAACATCTGAATAAAGCAAAAATTTTATAAGAATCTGCCAATATTAAAGATAAAAAAATAAACTAAAATATTGCCTGTTTTACCCATTTTTAATAAAAAAATACACTTTAAAGTTAAGAAAGTGGTGAAACTAAAAGAAAGCAAACAAATTTTTTTTTTATATTCAGGGGGCCAGGGCCAAATAAATTAGGGCTGAGTAAGTAGCAGATGACCCCACCTATCCACCATTTTCGTATGTTCAACGTTCTGCCAAACACCCTGTATATGACTTCCAAGAACCCCATTATCGTTGTGCATAGTGTAAACAACAGCACTCAGTCACACAAGTAAGACACTGCGGCGTTTTGTTAATTGATGTTTTTTTGTTTGTCTTAGCTGGAGATCCCTTCTGTGGCGACATTGATGGAGTTCCGCTTAGACAGCGCGGAGTACTGCCAGGCCCAACACAAATAAACTGCAGGGCGTTTCGTACGACGAGGGAGCGGAGCGTGCCACCGCTGGACCCATGCTGTCGGGAGCGCGCGACTCTACGCACCTAAAGCGCTGTACCACGTACACACACCTACAGGTAACCACAAACTCTTGATAACTACGCTCAACCTCATCCGCCATATTGAAATCAGAGTGGGGTGAACCGAAGCCGGTGTCCCACGGCAGAACTATCAGTTGTTATCTGCTCCTGACCAAGACAAGAACGCGATACCGGTGATAATACTGTAACCGAATTCGTTTACCTAACGCGTTACATCACTATAATAATATAGGTGCACTTGTTGAGCAGGTATTTTTATCGAAATAAAATAACAGCAATGTTGTTCAGATGTTGTAGTGTTTACATAGTGTTGTGTTGTTTAAAAGAAGCTGAGCTGTGTGAGGCACGTCCACAATTGACGCGATGTTGGCTCTGGATCAGCTCGGAAATACCAATGTCGATGGACAGACATAGGCGTTCAGAACATCGTACGTCCACATGACCGAAACTTCGCTGTATCCCGAACACTATTTTTAGAAGCCATTTTTTTATTCCACTTCAGTCATTGCTCGAGCTTTGACGCAAATACGCTTTAAAAATGATATTCGTCGTAAATTACAGCGCGGTGCCGGCTGGATTGCTGAAATTAATATAACCATTATTTTTGTTTCAGTTACCTTAAATTCGGAAGCCACAGAAAATTGGAGCATATCATTCAGTTGCCGAAGTTCGTGTAATAACAAAACTTATGTTTTTCGCATAATTTCTTTTAGTTCCATTCCACATTCTGAACTTTTGTTTGTTCGTCTCCGAATGCGATCAAGTGGTTGAAAGCGACATCCATGCGGGTGGTTCTCATTATATAATTGGACCCTTTCTAAAGAAAAGTAACGAAACTGTCGTGTGTTGTGTGGAAATAGAGTGACAGTTTGTCTGTTAGACTGTGACGGACCGTGACATCTTTCTCTGACGCGTGTGACGTGAGTACCAGCCGGGTGCGTATCTTGTGTGACCGGAGAGCAGCGAATCCATCACGATGAAGCAGAAGGACATCAGGCCGGCGCCCTCGCTAATCGAGTACAAAAACATGCGATTTCTCATCACCGACCGCCCGTCCGACGTCACCATTCAGTCCTATCTTCAGGTAAATATACTTTATTTACACAATTTATCATTAGCTTAAATAAATGACATATCATTGCTTAAGTCAATATATTGTTTTAGTTTATTTTGAACTAAGTATTACTTGTAGGCAATAAAATGTAGGCCACTCAGACATTTGGTAACTAATGACTAATGAGTCCTTGACACAATTTGACTGTGCTACACTTTCTATAACATGTCTTGGTCAATGTGAACTAGAGAACTAGCAGACTGATGTTCTTCAAGTTCCTTTGAAATTGTTTTTCAATTAATCCTTAAAAGGTTAAATCTGGCTTAAACTGGCTAAAACTTTTACAATAAGTTATGTTATGAAGCTTAATAAAAGGTTACCTTTGTTTTCTTTCAGAACTTTCAATGATTCTTACTTAATTCAAAATCTTTTCATAGATCTTTCGACTTTTCAAGATTTGTCTTTGAATTATCTCTACCAATTTTTATCTCTGATCTCTAAATATCTAATAAATGATTTAAACGTTGAAATCCACGGATAGGCCCTTCGAGGAATTTCAAACGCATCAGTGACAAAAAAAAAAAATTGAATAAAATTAATCTTCATTAACTTATAGCTAATTAGCGAGGTCAATGGTGCCGATTCCCTTGTTCACAAACTAAACTAAATTTAAGGTTAGTGCATCTTTTTCTTTCTATTTCATTATGAAAAGGACTAAAGATAAATTTTAGTTTAGTCCTGTCAAATTAATCAGAGCTTGACGTAAATTGACGTAATTTTAGTAGGCAAGTTTTTAATCACGTCTAATCTTGTATGGAGTAGTGACAGGCGCTGATTTATTTGACAGGACTAAAGTAAAATTTATCTTCTGTCCTTTTCATAATGAAATAGAAAGAAAAAGCTGCACTGAACTTAAATTTAGTTTAGTTTGTGAACAAGGGAATCGGCACCACTGACCAGTTAAGTGTCATACTAAATTATAATTGTGGTAACATTCTAAATTTAAATAAATATGGTGAGTGTGGGAATGTTTCTAACCATTAGAACACTTTAAACCGCAAAAATGTAAATTAACGGTGATTATCTTGTTTGCTCGATTGCTAATTCGCATATAATATAAGCCTTATTACTCGCATAGGAGATAACACTTGTAATTTATGTTGAAAAGTCAATAAACGATAATGCCTTTGCCAGCAAAACTGATCTTACAAGTTGTGTGGCGGGGCTCCATAATTCCTTATAATAATAATAATAATAAAATTTATTCAAAAATAAAAATTTGAAAAATAGAGTATAAATCTTAGAAATAATGTAGGTATTACAAAGTATGATGCCTGTACTAGGATAAACCTGAAATAATTATACCCAGCCTGGGTAGTTAGAATAGAACCCGATACCTGGAGAGAGGCTAACCAATATTATAATGAGGAAAATAATGTGGTAAGTAACCATAAATTGAGTGCTGATGATTCCCTCGACTGTGGCTCTGAAGCGTATCTTCCAAACGATTCCTTTTTTCTATTAAGATGTTAATTTATGAAATTATGACACTTAAACCTTGATTTGCGAACTGGATCTGTCTGGAATATGGTCCTCTTTCTGTGTAAATTTTCCTAAACCTTAAAGTCTCTGACTGACCTGGCATGGTCTTGGATTATGTGTTAGACTGCCATGATCTGTTTGTTCTCACTGTGCTTGAAATCATGATTCTCCTTGATCCACATTGATTTTGCAGCATCAAACTTTCTGGTGGAGACTCTCACTGCAGTTCATGCCCAGATTTTTTATCACTTTGCGGGACACTAAACGCCAGACGTAATAATAATACAACTTCTATTGTGTCTCGTTCAGTGTCCTTCAACCGATTAATGATAATAGCTTACTGTTTTCTTGGTACAGGAACTGAGGAAGCACAACGTGTGCACGGTGGTACGCGTGTGCGAGCCCAGCTACGACATGGCGCCGCTGAAGGCCGAGAACATCGAGGTGCGTGACCTGGCTTATGACGACGGAACCTTCCCGCCTGCCAACGTCGTCGACGAGTGGTTTGAGATTCTGCGCGAAAAGTGAGTATCCAAATCCATTATTACAATTCTTAAGCAAGGTGCGACCAGTGGAGCTACCAAACACTCTTGTAGTAGGTTAATTTTAGAAGAAAAGTGACTTCGAACCATGTATGCATTGCAAAATTCACTGCCACCTTGACTTGCTCTGCACATCAACTGCTTAGCAGGCTGAGGGAGGCCTAATATCCAGCAGTGGACGTCTTCTGAATGATGATGAATCCTTTTTATAGGAATTGGGAGGTTATTTATCTTCTTCTTACGATGCGTTTCTACCAAATGTTTAGGAGTCTGTTTTGTGTTGTGGGCTTTTCTTCTTGTAAATGAGATTTATATTTCAAAATATCCGAAATGCGTCATTGTGGTCGCCCAGACTCTGTGGGTGTCGGAAAAGACATAAACCTGAGCTATAATGGCATATCACAATTGCTACGAGTGTTTTAATCGGAGAGTTGTACAAGTCATTATCAGGCTTTTCTGTTTGACTGTCATTCCATCCATTCCCTAGTCCCATTGAGGTATTTTTCTGAACTTAATATTTAATTCTTCATATTGCTATTCTAATTCTGATGCAAATATTGAGATTCCGCTGTAACATTATAATTATATTACTGCAGAATCTCAATATTTCGAGCCTCACAAAATAACTTTGTTCAATTATTATAGTAAATTATATTTATTATTGAGTGACGCTTATTCAAAGTTATTGTTACGTAACTGCGGTGTGACGCACTGATTATGATCGACACATGTACGGTATAGTTCGGATTCGCCGTTTCATTTAATACCTATTAAATTGGTACGTTACGTTATGTTATTGTAGCTTATGTAAATTGTGTTTTGTTTGGTGTTGTGACCACATTATTAAACATTCCTCTTGTTTGTTTGGCTATTAGCTAAACACTGACAATGCTATAATATTGAATCATTATCAGAACATTCGCTTTCCTCCAATAGCGCAATAATATTGGGGGATAAATTAATAATGGGTTAAAATGACCATGGTTGGCAATTTGTAGAACTGTACGATGTGCTCTTAGTTCGATTCTACCCGTACACCTTCAGGAATCTGATTTGCGTTTTAAGACATTCTGGAGCAGAGTAACCGCTAATCGTTTGCCGTGTAATACTATTGCATATCCGACATGGGTAGACTGTTGAGCCTAAAATGTTTATGTTTAAAATAAGAACTTGATGTACACAGTTATGCAATAAATATATCTTTAATCTCTACCTCTTTTATGGTCCATTTAGCTTGCTCGTTTCTCGCTAATCAGTGCATAAACTGCATAGTATTCATAAAAGAAATCATGAAGTACTAAAACTGTTCGTTAATTCCTCATATTCTTCTGAAAATGTCCCAATGAAATCACGCAGTACTAAAACAGCCCTCATTTACTCCCCAGAGCACAGAACAAGCCTGAGGCGGCGGTGGCGGTGCATTGCGTGGCGGGACTAGGTCGCGCGCCCGTCATGGTGGCCATCGCACTCATCGAGCTCGGCATGAAGTACGAGGAAGCCGTCGAGACTATTCGAGAGTGAGTATTGTGTAGTTAACGTAAAGCTAACTCCTCGTAAAGCAGTATTATTTTAATCTTACTTGACTGTGGGAAAGAGATGGAGCTATACAGACCCCAAAGCAGTAGTGCCGTTACTGGCTGTCACTAACAAGCGACAAGTCGTATTTTTTTGTTAGATAAATTAGTATCGGGAAACTGAAGACGAGAAATTCCGCTGCCGTCAAAGTTGTGACACCGCGTTCAAGTTAAAACCGCAGTGGCATGTCGAGTCGCTGAAGTCCGTCATTGCGATTGCGGTCGCCATCGGAAGATCAGCTTTGTAACTTTGAAACTTCCATAAACGGTCCCAGTTTAATCTCATCCGAGGCTAGATGTGAAGGCAGTCTTTGCCCATACGGTTGCCAGATCGAAAGCTATTTGCCGCGTCATATGGATAAAACTGATAACGTTGTTTCGTATATGTGCAAGAATCCGATCATATCAAACTGATTCGCATGTATAGCTAATTAAGTGAGAATTATTTGACGATCATTGTCCTAGGAATGTACAGACAGGGACAGTGATATATTGACCTTCCTTTTTGGAAGATGTATTAATTATATAAGACTCAAATCGATCTACGACAAAAATCATAATTTTTGTTTGATAAATATTTTCGCCATGCTAATCAATGAATGCTTCACGATTCTTCGCCGAAGTCCAATAATATATCTCTGCATATAAAAGTGCTTGCACGTTATAATGGCTTATACACTGTACACAGGATGCTAAGGATCGTGACGCACATGTCAATTAATTGATAATTGAACGAGTAACACATAAAAGTGTATATTTATGCACATGTTTAGATCGAGGTGTGGAAATAGGATTCGCCTTATATGGCTATGTTTATGCAGCTAAACTGCGTCGAAAGTTTCTGTTGTCACGATGTTCAGTGTTCGTTCCGCATGATTAACTAAACTAAATTTAAGTTCAGATTAATTTGACAGAACTAAACTAAAATTTATCTTCTGTCCTTTTCTTAATGAAATAGAAAGAAAAAGATGCACTGAACTTTTGGTTTGGAATCGGCACCAATGTCTTATTATTTTTCTTATTTTTCCGGCCGTTTTTGATGGGCTCATCGGAAATCTAGTACTATCGTTGATCGAAGACTTTACTGGTACTTTTTATGTGGCTTACGTAAATGAACTGCAGATGGTAGCATCGTGTGAAGGGTCGTTGAGCTCCCTAAAATAGGGTTGATGCATGTAAGGGATGCATGCATGCCATCTGTCAGGACAGGTCAACTCAACGTTGCAATGGCTCTTTCGTCAAAAGGCCCTTCCGGAGATGGCCCTACATTGTCAGACTCACATAATAATATAATGTTTGGGCCTTTAAAAGAGACCATGACTTCCGCGTTGGTTTCGGTATTTCTTCTCAGCTAGGAAATGCCAGCGCTATCTAGTTTTAAAATATTGACCGAAAAAATTACGTGTAAAAGTGTCTATGAGTTTGTGTGAGTGACCTACGTACAGAAATTAACATCATTTCATTTAATTTCAGTCAACGCCGCGGTGCCATCAACGCGAAGCAACTGTCGTACTTGGAGAAGTATCGCCCAAAGTCGCGGCTGAAGAAGAACGGGCACAAGGGGCCCAACTGCTGCGTGCAGTAGCGTCCGTGGGAAACCGTCCTGCGCCCGTAACAGCGAATGTAGCTCTGCTTTCACACACACACTGACACAGGGGAGCATAGACAACAATCAATTAGTTTTTTATCCTAGTGTCGCCTCTTTTTGACGACTATTTTCTTTATTTCTCGTTTCGTTGGGGGGTTGTAACCGAATTCTGCCTTAACCTGCAAGAGCTTGGAAAAACCACTTTCTTTTTGAGTTAACCTGACACGACTGAGAATTTGGTTATGATCTCGGTACTTTATTACCCGTTACGACATGTTTATCTCGGGTTTTCTATGAAATTTAATTGAGAGCCTTATTGTAAGCTAATGTTTGTATGTTGGAAGTAAAGGTGAATAACCCTTGTGATGTAATGTGTATTAGTGGAATATTTTAATAGAAGCGAGCCACGATTTGTGTTCATAGTTGAAACAGTTAACTCAGGTATTCATATGCCCATATTGAATCATAATAAATTTCAATATTCATAATAATACGAATCAGTCAATGTCACTTAGATTTCTTTCTGTTTATATTAATATGTCGTTGTGTGGTGAAATCATGTTTTCCTATTATTTTCCTTCGTAGAGACTTATATTTACCTTTATAATAATAATAATAATTTGAGACATAATAGAAATCGTTATGGTTTTGTGTTTCTTATGAAAATTTGACATGAAATTCAATAAATTTTGCTTTTACAAGGTATTGTGAGAAATACAATGTTAATTTGAATGCTTTCCACTTACCTTGGGTTACCCAAAAGCATTCAGCCTTTGACTAGTTGCCCAAACGTGATGAAATTCTAATCAAATGCAATATAACCTGACTCACCGAAAAGTTCCAATGAAGAAAATAGCTCTTTGATATTATTTTTCTATTTCTAATTTTATGAAGATTATTATCAAAATATATGAGAAAAGTGTAACTACAAGAACTCACATTCTTAAATAAAAATATTTATAAGCAAAATGGATGTTTTATTTTAGTATATTGTTTACAAGTGTTCAGCTTATAAGCTAAAACTTAATATAAGTGAGGTAGTATGTTTACAATATTATACATACAGAATATCATACATAACATGTTTAATTAACATTTCTCATAGCATAACAAAATCAGTTTTAAAATCAAACAATAATACGATATATAAATATTATGCCAGAATTTGAATATATATAAAACTAGCTTTTGCCCGCGGCTCCGCCCGCGTGGATGTCGGTTATCGCGTAAAATAGCCTATGTCCTTCTTCATATTCTCTGCCAAATTTCATGATGATCGGTTCAGCGGTTTAGGCGTGAAAACGTAACATACAGACAGACAGAGTTACTTTCACATTTATATTAGTATGGATGAACAATATTCGAAGTTATTCCAGTTAACAATGACAATATTATAATAAAAGTACTGATACTAATAATTATACACAACAATAAATAAACAATATTAGGTATTGTATACCGTTTTCCCTGTTCATTTGTACTCTTTGTTTACTATTACCTACTTATGTTTTTTATTAAGTACTGAGATTAATTTTTATAAAAGTGCCTTTTTTTCGGCAATAGACGTACCCGTTACAAAAACGAAAATTATAGTGCAATGAGTTAGTAAAAACTTACCAATAGTAATAATGAACAATTTCAAAAATAAAGAGATTGTAATACCAAAAACAATATTACTTACACATTCAGATCCTTAAGTAGCAGATACTTCTTAAGATTTTCAAAGGTCCATTCTTATTTCTTCGGTACATACTTGTGTACTTTCCCGCCGTATCTTACTATGAAGGCTTTGATATCAAACTTGCGTTTGCATCCGTCGTAGTTCATGAACCGTATCTTGCCGAACACTGCGCGTTCCGCCCATCCTTGGTCATGTATACCGCAAACTGACCACATACAGCCTGTAAAACATATGATACAATAACATACTTGCATCCATTGTTATATAAAGGGGCAGTCTCCTTCATCAATTAACATTTCATAAATTCACGCATTCTGCCCTTATGGGTTTGGCAGAAACTACAGAACGCCACCTGGTAGTCCTGGTACGATCTTTTCATACTCTTTTTGCTACGATTACGTTCATAAATCTGGTACTACATTACTGACGTCCTATGACTAAAATGCCGTTAAGTGCATAAACCTGATTTTGAATTATGGTCTTAAAGGTTCCGATTACTAAAAGGCCGTTATTCACTTATTCACATAACGGCCTTTTTAGTAATCAAAACCACTTAACTGCATTTTAGTCATAGGACGGCAGATTAGTTAACATTGGTGCCGATTCCCTTGTTCACAAACTAAACTAAATTTAAGTTCAGTGCATCTTTTTCTTTCTATTTCATTAAGAAAAGGACACAAGATAAATTTTAGTTTAGTCCTGTCAAATTAATCAGCGCTTGACGTAAATTGACGTAATTTTAGTCGGCAAGTTTTTAATGACGTCTAAACTTGTATGGAGTAGTGACAGGCGCTGATTAATTTGACAGGACTAAACTAAAATTTATCTACTGTCCTTTTCTTAATGAAATAGAAAGAAAAAGATGCACTGTACTTAAATTTAGTTTAGTTTGTGAACAAGGGAATCGACACTATTAGAGACATTTATTGAACAATTTTTTAAAAAAACAAAAAAATGCAGTTCGTTTTGAAAAAATTGAGTTTGTTTTGAAATTAGCTTAATCTTTTCGTTCCACCACTGTACTTTTTTATAGTTTCTGATTTCGCCCTGAAGTTTCATCCCAAAAATTTCACCTACTGAACAGGTTTGCAAACGATTAAAAATGTAACATCACACCTCTTTCTCTGAAGGGTTAGTCAGAGGTGTACTCATAGTAAAAATCCAATGTGGCTAGCCTTTTCCCAACTACATTGGGGTCGGCTTTCAGTCAACCAGATACAGCTGAATGCGAGTATTTTACATGGAGCTACTGCCTATCTGAACTCCACAACCCAGTAACGGGCAACACAATACCCCTTGGTAAGACTGGTTGTCTGACTTTCGGGTTTTTGACGACCCGTAATAACTCAAAGTTCCACGAATGACAGCCAAGACCAACGGGTTAACGTGCTTTCCGAGGCACGGAGGAGTCTCGGTATGTAAAGATGGTCACCCATCCACGGACCAACGCAAGCGTAGCCTGATTGATCGATCCGTGTGGCTGTTATTACATACCCACGAGCTCCCCACCCTTTCGTCAGTTATGTTAAAAAAGTTAAGAGGGCAATTGATGTTTTACATACCAACATATCCACTGGGGTCCCTTCCATCGATACTGTAGTGATCATTCAAGTATATTGCATACTTCAGCGCTTCCTCAGGCGAAGGCGTCCACTCCAAGATCTTCTTAGCCCAGTACATGCGCAGAAAGCCGTGCATCTTGCCTTCCTTCACCAGCTGGATCTGTGCCGAGTTCCACAGGTCGTCGTGTGTTTCGGACTTAGCTAGCTGCTCCAGTGTGTAGATGTGTGATCTTTTGTCTTTTCTGTTGAGATAGAAAAAGAAAGATTAAGTAGAAAATTTCGAGCCTTTTGTGCTCGTTTTCACTAACACTATACTGCATTTTAAATAACATACATTAAAGAAAACCTGTTTTACAGTCTGTTCAACCGACTTTGACTACTATTCTGTAGGCATAAGGATGGCATTAAAAGCAAAAAAGTGGTTACATTACCAACTGTTTACTGCAGCTGCCATTGTCATGCCACTGTGGCGGCATTTACAACGCCACATACGAACTACACATTATAGAAATGACGTCACACAAATCCTGCATAGCGCAATCAGAGTTTACATCGCGACTAACATATGTATATACAATATCCCGACATCAACCGTCGGGCAGTTGCCCACCAGCACCCGTCTGGTCGGAGGATCCTCTCTTTTCTATAAAGTATGAGTGAACTTTACACCCGGTTCCTCATACCTCTATACCACCAACACAATAGAAGTCAATATCGGTTGAACGGACCGTAAAAAGGTTTACTTAAATGTCTTATCTTATTTCAAATGGAGTATAGGAAACACCTAAATGTTATTGTACTGTTAGATTTTAAAATTTTGGTGCTGAGCAGAGTGCTGAAAATTCATCAGTGCGCTTTTAATTGGGCATTCATTTCATAAAAGCTCGGAGAAGTAAGAACTTGACAACCATTCCTTCCACCCCTTTCCAGATTATATCATTGGACTGTATAAGATTTTCTGATGAAGTTGAATAATCCATTTTGTTTTAAGCACCATAAAGTGCTAATTTTCAGAAAGTTAACGCAGACACAGTTAAGAGAAAGACGCAGTTAACAGTTTCTCGGGCGTCCTAAAGCGCGCTCACGCGTGTTCATTTGCACTTTATGGCATCGATATAAAATCTATTAATAATCTATACAAATAAATAAAAATGAATTGTCTGTTTGTTTAATGCTAAAATAACAGCTTTTTACTAAATGCATAAGGTGATTTTTAAATTTTTGTCTGTCTGTTTGTTCCGGATAATCATCGAAACGGCTGAACCGAATTTGACAGGACTTTCACTGCCAGATAGCTGATGTTATAAGGAATAATTTAGGATACTTTTATTTTAGAAAAAGCTATGCAGGCAGCAGATAGTAGAGTTTATAATTATAATAGTATTATTAAATGAAAAGTCTTATAAGTGTGTTAAAATACCATTTTATACCTGTGATCATCTAGAGTCTTCTGCGCCCAGTTACTAGCACCCTTGATACTGTCGTAATGTTCGCAGTAGAAACAGAAGTTATCTGCCAACTCTCGACGTACGATGGCCTCTTCCAAGTATGCATTAACTGATTCTGTGCACCCTGCTTTGTGTTCTTGGACACATAGGGCCACTCTCTGGACAGATATTTGACCTGAAAATGCGATTTAAAAAATGAGCTGTGAGTAATTATAATTGTCATCATATTATTATAACACTATCGCTTAGAGATATAATTCATATAGGGCGGTTTTTTTATTTTTTTATTGTAGCTTTTTGCAAATTCATTTTCTCCTTTAAGTACCTCTCCAATAGGGATGATGACTAAAAAAAAATGTTTGTTCATGTAGATTATTAAAAAATATTGGACTCGTTTTTTTTACGTAATCAAAACATTACGACGATACATCGAGTTCAAATGTGGCATGACGTCACTGCTTGCTAGATTTTATACGTAGCTGTGACGTAACGAGCCCCCAAGTTTAATGTGTTTTATCTGCGTCATTTTTATTGTTCCGTAGTCAACAAGGAACCCTTATAGTTTCGCTAAGTCCGTCTGTCTGTATGTCCGCGGTTTAGCTCAAAAATTATTGGTACTAGAAAGTTGTAATTTGGCATGAGTATGACGCCGAAAAAGTGGTAAAATTAAATATTTGAAAAAAACAATTATTTAGGTACCCTAAATAATTGTTTTTTTCAAATAATTTTTTTTTTCTCCCCTTTTTGTAAAGTGGGGATGATATTTTTTTTTTCGTCCATCCCATTGTGTGGGATATTGTTGGATAGGTCTTTTAAAAATATTAGAGGTTTGGAAAGACCGCTTTTTGATTAAGTAAACCGTTCGTGACTTATCAAGCTTTAAAGTACCAATTTTCGTTAGAGTCAAGTGTCCCCTCCCTCTACCAACTAAACGGTTGTAGTTAGAAATTCAAATGTCACGGCAGTAGTACCTATATATAACTAAGTATAAAGGAAAACTATCACAGCTAAGTAGGCTTTAGAATTTACCGAGTAATTGGCGACCAACTTACATTTACAGTTGAAAAAAATGTTCTCCCATACATTCTGTATAGGAAAACATGTTTTTCAACTACATGATAAGTTTATTCTAGGGATAAATTCATCCCAACTACGGAACCCTTCATTGTGCGTGGTCCGACACGCACTTGGCCGGTTTTTTTATTTATTAATATGATAAAGCAAAAAATACGTGTCTAATATTTATTTATTATTTGATTGACGGACTAAACAGTTTTTCATTTTTTTTACCCAGGAAACATCCCTATTACTGAACTGTTGGCGATCAACTCCGAACATTTCTCATTGTGCTTTGCAAGGTGGAACAGCTTAAAAACTATACTTAAATGCAGTTTTGGATTTCTCCAAAATCAAGCTCATGAATCCTTTGCCCAAATTCGAACCTAATTATTATTTGGTTATGGCATAGGTTCGAATTTGAAACGCGACTGAGGGACTTATTAGAGAATGGGCGGCAGCGTTCTCTATACATTTTTAACACCATACTGCGATCGCCAACCCGCCTGCCAAGCGTGGCGATTGTGGCAAACTCCCCCAATTGGGGGAGGCCTATGTCCTGCAGTGGACGTCTTTCGGCTGAAATGATGATGATGATGAGAGTAAAGTTAACATCTCTAGGAATGTCAGTTGTTGACTTACTTTTTCTTCATTCTTGTCTAACAAATTAATTGGATTACTTACCAAAATGAAACCATGGTGATAAATTACTGAGCGCATCTTTCGTAGGATCATTCCTCTTTGTAGCAAACACCTTCAGTCTTTGGTCAAGGAAGCTCTTCAACATATTCAGGGCATTGTCATAGCCCGGCCGGGCCCATTCTACAGGGCCAACATTCTTATCTGCTTCTCTGGATACTATTGCTTCATCCCAGTCTATGGGCTGATAATATAACAAAAAAAATAAGTTACTACTTTCACAACTGAATACCTCGAAAAAGAAGAAATAAAGAGGTAATATTTTTTATAGCTTATTTGTTGTTAGGTATAGTGGCAATAGAAATACCGAATCTGTGGAAATTTCAACTGTCTACCTATTACGGTTCATGAGATACAGCTCGCTGACAGACAGCCGGACGGACAACAGAGACTTAGATACTCCTCCTTGGGTCCCTTTGGAACCCTAAAAATCTGTGTATTTTAAATCTGATTAATTGTTACTGAATGTGTTTTAAGACTGCGCCGAGTGCACAGTGGCGCCCTCATCGTTATTTCGTACAGTACAGTAGTAGTACAGTAGTTTTAAATTGTTATGTTTTATTGTAATCATTAAAACGGAAAATAGTGGCCACTAAGCTCCATTTTAATGATTACAATAAAACATAACAATTTAAAACTACAGTTTGTAGTAATAATAACGAATAGTCTTGTGAAGCACAACTTGACGAGCTTATTTTCTGCATTTTCATTCTAAAATAAAAGATATCACCGAACAAACGATGAGGGCGCCACTGTGCGCTCGGTACCCTCTTAATGGCAATTAAATCTAACTAGGCATAATTATTTCACTCTTACCTCTGGCTCAAACTTGGCAGTGTAAGGATGTTTGATCACTGGAGGAAACTCAGTCAGGTATTCACCAAGTTTAGAGTTTATCTTGTTTCTGATTGTTCTTGCTGAATATTCCTGTTTTTCTGAAGCTACCCAGCAAGGCACAATATTGTGGGCATCTACCTGGAAAATGTAAGTATGTATGTGTGTATTACAAGACGTAGAGATCGGATATTCAGATGATGATATTTTTAGGGTTCTATACTAGAACTATTATATTAATTAAAGAGATTTTTTTTTGTATTTTTAGTAAATATATATTATTATATGATTCTTCAAATCAATCATTTATAAATGTCAGAATAATTATAAACATTATAATTATTCTGGGATTTTAGAGGAAGTATTATCCAGTCTATGTTCCTTTCTTCCTAGAAGTTTAAGAAAATTAACTCTACCTAATCCAATCTCTGGTTACAAGTACTGGTTATACTTTCATATGTATATATCCTTGACATAATCTTTTCATTATTTACCTACAAATCGAATTCCAATTCTTTATTAGTGGCTTTTGTGAACATGATATTTATTCAGATATGTTACTGTAGTTGTAATTGCAATCATGTCATTAATCTTTTGTATACTCAGATTATTTTCTATTTTGTGAACGTGAGAACATTGTAGGCCTAGTAGAGTGTAGATTTGTTGGCACTTTTCTATTTTGGTAAATACCTGGTAATTGTTGAAAGGCCTACACTGTCCTCCCATACCTATTATCACTGTTATTTGATAATATTGTAAAGCCAATTATTTTTAAAAGAGTAACCGTGGAGTTTCTTGCCGGCTCTTCTCCATAGGAAACGACTAATTGGAACCGTGCACCTAGCTTCTGACGTTTCATAAGTGCCCATGTAGGTTTATGTGAAATAAAATATTTTGATTTTGATTTATGCATTTAGTAAAACGTCGTTATTTTTACATTACATACAGACACTAAAATTGTATTTATTTGTATAGATAGAACGAGCATTAAGTATAATTTGAACAATGTACATACATACAGACTAGGCTACTACTTTATTACCTGTATAAGTGGGATATCTTTCTTAAGTTTCTTCTTACAGCCTTCTAGCCAGCCCAGAGGCACTCTCAACGGATTGAAGTCACAGACCACAGCCCCTATGTTATGTTTCACAACCCACTGAGGCAATACCTCTGCCCCGCTCCCTTCTAGCAGGTGAAATGATATGTTGAGCTTCTTGCAGTCAGCTGCTACCTTCTCTAAACCTGAAAATATGATAAAACACAGTGTAAAAAATATGTTAGTTTATATTATACTTGCTGCTCCCCACGGTTTTACCCGCGTATGTTTCGATTATGTGGTTTATAGGCAAAACTTTGCCACTTTGGGTTACATTATTGGAATTTTTGGGTGTATCCCACTATTTCCATGGAAATACAAAATAGAAAAAGTGGGACCAGCGTTTTTTACAAATTATATCCCATTATTTCTATTGCGACAAAACAACGCAGTTATTTGAAAAGTTTACCACTTTCAATGAATAGATTAAAATTAAAACACGACTTCTCGGTATTAAAAAAAAAAATAAATGGAGAACAAATTAATAGTTTCTATGTGCACGCCGTCATAAGAGGTGATGCAGCATTTTTTTTGTCGCAGCCGACAGCAATAGATATAGCGGGACAATCAGTCTGAATCAGGCCCAGTATTTCTATCAATAGAAATAGTGGGATACACCCGAATTTTCTTAAGGATCTCTAATTTTTTTTTTACAAATTATATCTAATGTTACTTCCAGATAATTTAGCTTTCTATTGGTGAAAAAATGATTAAAATCGGTTCAGTAGATTCGGAGCTTATTCGATACAAACAAAAAAATCTTTCCTCTTTATAATATAGAAATGGATTTTTAGTTCGAAATATGAATGTAAATAAGTGACAATGTATATTTACCTTTTACAAGAAAATCAAACTGTCTGACAGAGGCATCTAAATACTTGGCTATCAAACAAAAGCATACGTGGAGAGGTACTTCGTTTTTGAGCGCGAGTTTCTGTGCGAACAAAAAGGCCCAGTTATCCTGAACCCGGCTGTCTCGCGACATCCAGTACACCACCCCCTCACATTTATCAGGCACCATCTGCTCCTGAGACACGATTCTGACACGTTTTTTATTGAACTTATACTCTAAAATTGACTTAGCCGTTTCTTCGCGTTTAGCTTGCAACTTCTTCATAAATTCTTCAACATTTGAATTTGAAGTAATTCCATTGCTCTTGCTCGCCTCTGAAGCTCCTGTTGAAAGCTTGAGCTTTTTCGCTGCAGACGCCATTTTTATTGCAGTAGTTTGTGATGTTAGGAAGGGAAATCTCATGTAGTTTTAATAAAATCTTTATTTTGAAGAAACCCACAACTCGCCATAACAAAGCCAGCAGAAAACACAGATTAAAAATATAAAAATGACAGCTTATGAGCATAGTATTAATTATGACATTTCATTTCGCGCAAAAATCTTACATTCTCATCCTGTTCTCATCAGTTTTTGTGCCATTTCTGTTTTTGTGGAGAATCGAGCAATGAACTAAGTATGAAAATGTTCTTACGTACCTGAAAACCTACTGTACCTAGATTCTATCTATATTGATCACAAGATTACAACCATGCACGAGTAGAAAAATATAAAACAGATTTACGGACAAGACAATTCTGTCGTGTGTCGAGAATTAATTAGGTAATTTCCTCAGAATTAATTTCAGTCTCTTCGGGAGTTGGGAAGTATTTACCCTGTAGATAGCTACTGCATGGATGACAGTTAATTCTATCAATGTTCGTTTTCATGCATTCAAAAGAGCAAAAACCGATCAGATTGCATGAGTCGCACGGGATCATTACATCTCCTAGTGGCATTATACATTCGAAGCACACGTTGAACTTTTCTTCCTGAAAATGAATTTATAACATTAATACCTAAACTGCAGACCAAAGAAACTCGGTAAAAAGATACGCAAAGCGGTTGACAACAGAAAAGAGGATAGAGGGTAGGTACCTATGTAATTGGTTCTGGGGCCTAAGTCTACTAATTTACAAACGTTGCAATGGTCTCGCCATTGTGAGTATTTGACAGTGTTTGTATGGCAAATCTGTCAAAAACTCACAATGAAGAGACCATTGCAACGTTTGTACATTAGTAGACTTGGCCCCCTGATCACTGAATAGAAAAAAAAACAGTAGAAGTGCCACGCAGCTATCGCGCGTGTGTCACAATTATGCGGAGCTCCGCAACATCGGCTCAGTCGCGATTAGCTGCTTGCTGTGACACGAAAAAACAAATTTTCACATTTGATTTTGAATTGAACCGTCAACATTGTACTTATGGTTTAAAATCGTTTGGAGAACTTTGACAGTTTCGTATAACTTGATGTGCTGGCCACCGTACATCAGATTACACATTAAAAAAGAAAAGAAAAACTATAAATACTACAAAATATACAATGGGCGGCCTTATCGCATACTGCGATCTCTTCCTGGCAACCACAGACCATATAGTATTCTGGCAACCTTGGCATGGACAGTGACAGTTCTGGACATAAAATGGGGTTGTCATTGGTGCAAATAAAATGTATAACAGTACGATACCAGTACAATATCCTATAATATATACACAGATATATGCTATATGGGGCATTTCACGTCAAGCGGACAACCAAAAAAAAGTGAGGTCCCGAATTTTGTTTATACTCTGGTCAGTTATACTTCTAAAAGACGTGGATGTGTACACCCAATTTTTTTTTCGTATGATCATTTATTGCTGAGTTATGAGCATTTAAAAATTTACTAAGAATGAAGTCATAAATTTTTGGATACTTATTATCGTTATCAGCTAATTTGTAAAAAACACTAAAAAGTATTGTTTCTTATAGTAAAAAAGTTAAAGTTTTTAATTTTTTTGTCGAATTCTAAATTTGATTTTTTTTACGTATAGTAAACCGGAAGTGAAAATTTCAAATCGATGTTTAAGTAACTTCGACACTTTTTTTTTTAATTTTTTTTAACTTGAATTAAAGCTTTAAATGTACTAATTCTTCACAAAAAAAATTAAAACGTGATCGCCAATAGTTTAAGACTTAGAGCACATAGAGTACATACACATAGCTATGAGCACTTTCTAAGCAATCGAGTTTATGTGCTAACATGCTGAAATACTACGCTTTTAATATTTTATTCCTTCATTCTAGCATGCAAAAATAGAAAATTAAACAATTTTTTAAAATAAAACGTAATTAACAATATAAATATACGCATTTGTTATAATAATGACAAGTTCATACAAAATAGTATTTCAAAAACTGTGATACGAAGGTGAAACACACCAGTAACGCCATCTCATAGCTACAAAAAGTGTCACTAACAAATACAATATTAATTGTCGTTACTTGCTAGAAAGAGACAGCTATATGACGCTGAACTGTCTCGGTAATGTGTAAAAATCCGTTATTTTTAGTTGAAAGGATTATTGAACTTTTCTTTGAGCTGATTCAAAATTTCTTCGTTTTCCATTGATGAGTCTGTCTGCGTTGCAATGTGTTGGTACTTGTCTTCCGGAATGAAAGCTTCATCTTTGGTAGGTTGTGAATAATCACTTGATGCCTGACTTGATTGTGACTGGACAATATTTGCCTCTGAAGGGGATTCACGTAACAGCCGTTTCCTGCACGACTCACACACATAAACATCAGGCGAAATTGTCCACTTTTCACTTAATGTTTTAGATATTTTTCTAATTTTCACACCTTTTTTATGACGAGTCAAGAGAAACGGATTAAAACACCGATCACCATAGGGAACCATATTAAAAAACAATTAGGAAATAGTAACGCGTCCAGTTGATAAGCAGTCAAAGTTTCAACTAAAAATAACGGATTTTTACACATTACCGAGACAGTTCAGCGTCATATAGCTGTCTCTTTCTAGCAAGTAACGACAATTAATATTGTATTTGTTAGTGACACTTTTTGTAGCTATGAGATGGCGTTACTGGTGTGTTTCACCTTCGTATCACAGTTTTTGAAATACTATTTTGTATGAACTTGTCATTATTATAACAAATGCGTATATTTATATTGTTAATTACGTTTTATTTTAAAAAATCGTTTAATTTTCTATTTTTGCATGCTAGAATGAAGGAATAAAATATTAAAAGCGTAGTATTTCAGCATGTTAGCACATAAACTCGATTGCTTAGAAAGTGCTCATAGCTATGTGTATGTACTCTATGTGCTCTAATTCTTAAACTATTGGCGATCACGTTTTAATTTTTTTTGTGAAGAATTAGTACATTTAAAGCTTTAATTCAAGTTAAAAAAAATTAAAAAAAAAAGTGTCGAAGTTACTTAAACATCGATTTGAAATTTTCACTTCCGGTTTACTATACGTAAAAAAAATCAAATTTAGAATTCGACAAAAAAATTAAAAACTTTAACTTTTTTACTATAAGAAACAATACTTTTTAGTGTTTTTTACAAATTAGCTGATAACGATAATAAGTATCCAAAAATTTATGACTTCATTCTTAGTAAATTTTTAAATGCTCATAACTCAGCAATAAATGATCATACGAAAAAAAAATTGGGTGTACACATCCACGTCTTTTAGAAGTATAACTGACCAGAGTATAAACAAAATTCGGGACCTCACTTTTTTTTGGTTGTCCGCTTGACGTGAAATGCCCCATATAATAGATACATACATACTAACTATATACCTAAGCAAAGAAAATAAATGAAGACTACAGATTATTACAGCTAACAACGAGAACAAAATCCCAACGACAAGTAGATAATGTTCCTTCACGAGTCTTTTAAACACAGGCAACGATTGCGCGCGTTTTATTGGATCTGGCAATGCATTCCACAAACGAGCGGCCAGGGCCTCAAGTCTGCTATTACAATAGTGTCAGAATGGTCTCGCCATTGTGAGTATTTGACAGTGTTTGTTTGGCAAATCTGTCAAAAACTCACAATGAAGAGACCATTGCAACGTTTGTACATTAGTAGACTTGGCCCCCTGGACAGTAGAAGAATTTGTCAAGGAAAGTTGTAGAATGCATGGGCATTTGGGCCTATGTTCAAACCGGCCATGATTCATCAGCCGTATTATACCTACTTACCTATTTATAATGACTAACCACTCTGGAAGCCCTCCGACTTAAAACGACGATATTATAGTGATGCTCGTGTGTCTCTGTGACGACGATAGTCGATAACTAAATACATTTCTTACGGTGTTTGAGTTTCGAGATTACCTTTATCTTCAAACCTGTAGCAGCTGAGCTCACTGTGACAAATACTATGTACACAAAAAAATATAGTACCTCTTTAAACATAAGCTCGGGTGTAACGTAAGGCCTTATAGCGGGCACCATATCCGGAGTTGACATATTAGCCAATCTATGTTCACGCGTAAAGTTTGCTACTTCATTTTCTATGAATTCTTTCTCTTGAAACGTAATAGGGGGACGTCGCCAAACTTTTGTGATAGAGGTACATCGTAGGATTTTCGTCCTTATAAAATAAAAGTGTATTATACACAGCACTTGTCTTAAAATCTTTCCATCCTTGTATATTTTTTTCTTAGTTGTTTTTAGGACATCCCAAATTTCCAGGCTGCGAACCGCCGTCAACCAAAGGCTTGTTCTCTTTTTATTTTTATGTTCTTTTAAAATCATGGTCCAATGGCGATGTTTGTACCTAAACAAACAAACGTAGTTTAGTCTTCACTTTCAAGCATACGTCTGTCTAAGAGGTAAGCGGGCGAAAGCATACGTTAAATAACACAACACACTTCTTACCATGTAGGTAAGAAGTGTGCCGTGTGGTGCCGGACGTAAAGAATAGCAGCACCCTATTTCCTCCCGTGGGTGTCGTAAAAGGCGACTAAGGGACTTACTAGGGAATGGGCAACAGCTAGGCTTGCCAACCTTAATGCATGAATTTACCGGGACTTTCGCAATCAAAGTGCGGGATATGGCAAAACAAAAGCGGGACTCAGCTGTCAAAGTATAGGGAGGCGAAAAATACAATTCGAAATAATTTTAAATAGTTTTATTGAATGTTTTACTTTGGCATACAAGCACAAGACTTACAACATAATAAAAGTTGAAACAATAAGGAAATCTAATAAAACATAATAGTGATCACTATAACTTCTACCCAAAGGTACGATAAAACGGGACAATTGGCGTCCCGCACACGTCTGTCGCGGGACGCATTCTACAAAGCTCTAGAAACGGAACGTCCCGGCTCTTGCGGGACGGTTGACAAGCTTAGCAACAGCGTTCTCTATGCATTTTTAATATCATACTGCGATCGCCAACCCACCTGCCAAGCGTAGCGATTATGGCAATCCCCCCAATTGGCGGAGGCTATGTCCAGCAGTGGACGTTTTTCGGCTGAAATGATGATGATGATGATGAAGTGTGTGTGTTGTGTGATTTCGATTTTTAGACTGACAAACAAAGAAGACCAGTGGGGTAATTGATCACAATAGCTTTCATTTTGACAGTTGACCCATGTCCATTGCGTTATTTACGTAGACGAATTTTTCAAACCTAAGCTATGAAGCATTAGAATAGCAATACCCTTCAAAACTCTCGGATTATGATTCAAACTGTGCTACGCAATTCGGGTACAGGGCTTGTTTTAACAGAGGCACCTACAAGATCATATCTTTTATTAGGCTTTTGGAATTGCAAAATAGATAAAAAAACGCTTCAACCACGGTCGGATTTAGGGCAGGGCATCAGGGGCTGTAGCCCCGGGCTTCCCCAGCCCTGGCTTTCACAATACATACTTGTAAACAACTTCAATGAGCTCCTTCATCAATGTGGCTTGCAACCACCTAATGTACAGCAGCCTTGCGCATTCCACAACCAGGTCGACAGCTTGTCTGTAATCGCCTTGACTATCATCGGCTATTTTCCCCGAATGCTTTGATGTAGCCTTTGTACCTGTAGTCTTTGATACTGCACGCTTCACAGCTTTTTTTGGCTTTACTTCACTCTTAACATTTTTTGGAGTCTCTATAATCCGAAAATGGTGGTTTATGTTATTAGTCCATACAATGTCTTTGCATTAGATAAGTAACGCCGACTGTCGCTGAAAATCAGCGCTGGGGCTCTGTCTCGCATAGGGTCGCAGCATTATGCTGAGCGGTGGCTGTTTTGCGTGGGTGTGACGCATATTTAATTTTCCCCCTAACTTGTTCTTTTTTGGGTTTGTGCTCTTTTTTTTTTTAACAATGGGTTTGCTCTTGACTCTAGTCTAGGTCAGAGGTGACAGAGACAAAGTCGACGATGGAGTGAGCTTACCCAGAAGAAGCCTGTTCACTCTAAGGCCGCTTTCCGAATTGGCTATTATCGCTCACAGCGCTCACATCCCCTGCGTTCCGAGTTGCGATAATATCGATATTCGCGTGCTAAAACCCGTACCGAATTAGCGTGAGCGCGATAACGATGTCCCGTGAAACGTCATAGATGACGTCATGACATTCGCCATCTTGCGATAACGCCGATCATGCCTTTTACTAATATCGCCGTGAGCGCTGTCAAAAATGACAGTGTGCTGTTTTGTTTTGAGTCGCATCTTATCGTATCGTGGCATTTTCAAAATTGTTCTTCTGGCTACAGTTGCTACCTAACCTAAGAAGAACAAATTTTTGGTGTATACACAGAGAAATACTCTAATATCGTTTTGACATTACGTGAGACGATGTGAGCGCTGTGAGCGATTATAGCCAATTCGGAAAGCGGCCATCGTCTCACATGCGTTCCGATTTAGATATTACGATTATGACAGCCGAGGGCTGTCAACAACTCGGAACGCTCGTGAACGCGCTCACGGTGCTCACGCAATGTCAAAACGATATTAGAGTATTTCTCTGTGTATACACCAAAAATTTGTTCTTCTTAGGTTAGGTAGCAACTGTAGCCAGAAGGACAATTTTGAAAATGCCACGATACGATAAGATGCGACTCAAACCAAAACAGCACACTGTCATTTTTGACAGCGCTCACGGCGATATTAGTAAAAGGCATGGTCGGCGTTATCGCAAGATGGCGAATGTCATGACGTCATCTATGACGTTTCACGGGACATCGTTATCGCGCTCACGCTAATTCGGTACGGGTTTTAGCACGCGAATATCGATATTGGTGCCGATTCTCTTGTACACCGAACTAAACTAACTAAACTATCACTAAAATTCCTTACTTTTGGCTATGAGAATCTTAAAGCTATTCTGCAAACAAAATTCTCTAAATTTAAAAATAAGTTTGACACAACTAAATCGAATTTGACATTCGTGATCGTGACTCCACGTGGTATTTTTTTTTTGGCTTCGCAACGTTGTACTTGTTTGCCTATGTTTTTTTTTAGAGCCGGAGGCACGCATGGGTGGGGCAGCCGCGACGTGTTTTTTATGGAATTTTTCACTTTTTGTGTGGAAAATAAAAAAAAAATATTACCTACATGTGGAGTAATAGCGGTTTAAGGGTTTCTAAAAGGAGGGTCGAAATTTTCATTATTTTTGCGATAGGACGCACCATTTTGGAGATTCATTTTGCAAAAGAAAAGAAAAAAAAAATATAGGGATAAACACGAAATATCTTAAGTGATACACCTATTATAGGTGGTAAAGAAGCCATGGAAATGACTTTTTTTTTATTCTGAGTATATTATTTAAAAAATTAAATAATTTAAAATTACTTGATATGATGATTAATTATCAAAATTCACCGCGCTCGTGCCGCCACCCCACCGCACCGTTCGGCATCACCGCGTCGAGGCGGGTCATTCATAGAATAAGTAAATAAAGGATTTTTTCGCAAAATGTCTCAAGCAATTTTAAAATTATAATAATTATGTAAAAATATAAAACACTTAGATCAAAAAAAAAAATTCGCTGCTTTGGCTTTTTTACGACATAAAGATGTTTCTCTTAAAATATTTCGTGTATGAATAGATACACCTTATATACAGTACTGGTTTTGCACCAGAAGTCGAGGTGATTGGTGTGAATTTTAGTTCATGAAAACTAATTTTATTCCACACCTTTTTAATCGCGATTAAAAATAGTCTGATTTAGTTAGAAAATCTAAATTTTAGTTTAAAAACGTCAAATTCAGAATAGCAAAATTGCCATTTTCACTAAATTTAAAAACTTAGAACCATCTTAGAGCTGTCAAACTAAAATATAGTTAAGTTGTGTCACTTTAGTCAATTTCAGAATAGGAAATGGTCGTTTGACAGGAATAAACTAAATCTTGGTGATTTTTAGTCTAGTTTAGAGAATTTTGTGACAAGAGAATCGGCACCATTATCGCAACTCGGAACGCAGGGTAACTTTGAATAGATTAGGGTTGTATGCGTTCGGAAACACAGACGCAGGCAGAGAGTTCCACTCTTTTGCGTCATGTTTACCGCAAATAAACGTATTTTCTTTATTTATTTATTTCTAAGTATACATAATATTATATAGGTATAGTCGACCTCGTGATTGATTTACCTAACACTTTAGACAATAATTCCCAGTGGATTGAAACTTCACTTTGAAGGTAACTGTCACATACGTCAAGACGTTGTCGTTTTATGACGTGCAAGTGACATTCAACTGGCAAGTGGTAAAGAAATTACGAAGTCGTCTATAACTAGGTACTTATGTATGTCAGAAGACCAAAAAAATATTGTGGTCAAAAAAATATTATGGAAAAGATTATAAAGGGTCTGTTTTACAACGGTAGGTCACATAACAACAAAATGCTTAGCCTTTTCCTAATTGTTGGGGTTGGCTTCCAGTCTAACCGGATGCAGTTGAATACCAGTATTTCACATGGAACGACTACCTATCTGACCTCCACAACCCAGTTACTGGGTAACACGATAGTTGATACTCTTTGGTAAGACTGATAGTCAGATTTTTGGACTTCTGACTTTCCGAGGTACGGATACGGGTCTCGATTGTAATGGATGGTCACCCATACAACGAACCGACCGCGGCAAACCAAGCTTAATCTGTCGATCGACCCGTGCGCAGCGTTGGATTTCGTACCATATTTTCATGATGTGTAGGTACTGTGTAGTATTTAGTGTGCAATACCATAATTTTAGAACGAAATACCTTCTGCAAAGTCTTACGTCTTAGGTACGGTGGTCAGCACATCAAGTGACCACAAATTGTCAAATTTTCTCGTTAAATTTTAAACTTAATCACCAACATTCTAAAGTTCAAAATCGTTTGGAGCAATTTGACAGTTTCATGTAGCTTGATGTGCTGGACACTGTAGGTACACACGGCTACACATTAAGCTATATTTTCCAGAATAAGCTGGCCTCTCACTATACGGAAATCCTACACAATGCGAGATCAGCTAATACTGGAAATGTATAGCTTGATGTGTAGCCGTGTGTACCCTGAATCTAAGCAGTTTATTTACGTAAGCAACGTCGAATCATAACTAAAATGACAGCTCAATGACTCTGAACCCAAAACAAAAAAAAAAAGTTATTTCAACAATCTGTGGAAATAATTTTGCCGCGCAAATTTTTAATTTTGATGCTGCCGTAAGCGAAAACATGGCAAAAGAAGACTAAAAAATACAAATCAAAATGGAAAACTAATCAAAATGTATAAAAAACTACCGCGTTTTGCAGAATTGCAGCAGAACCTCAGCGGTAAGCGTCAGTGTGAAAACCGTTGTAACAAAATCGATGTAAAAAAACAAAACGTATAATTTTGGGCAAATAGCAACTTTTTACATTCCATAGACAATCATTTTCTGAGAGCCTGTGTTCACCAAAATTCAAACCACCGGTTAGGTATTTAAACAGTTGGTTTATGTCAAATTTCCTAATTTTGAGTAAACAACTGGTTAAATATCTAAACAGTTGATTTAAATGTTGGTGAACATAAGCCTAATTCCAATACAAGTACTGCTGTGCGACTGACTGATTATTTAGAACGAGCCCGCGGGCATCACTTCTACAACTTATCTAAATAAAAATGATGGACACCTAATTTGTATCTACGAAGTTTTCTGGGAGATACTTTTGTTGCTAAATGTGAAGTGGCTATAAAAGTCTATATTCTATAATTATATTAAGTATTAGGTAGGTACTTGATCCTGTCGGACTTGGTGCCTTAGCCGCGTGCGATGAATCCATATCACCTAAAACGCTTTTTAAGAAAACGAACAAGTTTCCATACTCTTCTTTTCCATTATGACATTTTATTAAAGGATCTGCGCCAAACAGAAGCAGACTCGTCAGCTGAAAATATTAAATGAAAGAGGACAATTTTTTTTTTTTTTTCGTATTTATTAATATAAGTATTTGGTTTAGAAGGTTGAAAGATTTGTTTGAATGACCGTTACAAAAAAGGGTAGAAAAAATTAATGGGGTTGTAAATAATAAGTAATTATTTACCTACCGTTTGTAATTTTTCCGAGAGAGGTATAGTTTTGCAAAAGGGCAAATAGAACATTTTCACCAATATAGTCTGATTAGAGTCATTGATGACTGCATTGAGATCCGTCCTCGGGCTTTTTAAGAAGATGTCAAATAATTCCAAACTTTTATTCAAAGCCACTTCCACCGCTGAACGACCTTTGTATTGGGTTATCGGATTGCAGCCATATTGAAGAAGCAACTCCAGGAGTTGGTCACGAAGCTAAAAAGAAACTACCCTTGACTATAATTATAATCTCACTCTAATTCGGAACTAAATCGGATTGGTTGAATGAAAGCTACCGTCTTCTTCTTCGTATCAAGGGTACCTACGATTGTACCGTATAAACTACAAGCGACTTCAATAATTGTAGTAACCGTATTTTAAGTTTTCTTGAAAATTTTATGTATATACATATATTGGATCACCAACAGAGGCTATACAATTACCTCGTCGTCGCTGTGCCCCAAGATGGGGTAGGAAGAATAAATATCTTTATTACTTATTATTATTTACTTACATCAACGAGGCGAGTATTATCTCCTTCAGAATCTATTTTTCTTGCAAGCACCGCATGCAAAAGAGTTGGGCCCTCGACCTCAGTCATATCTGGAAGTTGAGCAACAGGAGTGGTTGGTGGTATTGTTTGCGGAGGGACCTTCAACCTGTGGTCTGGGTTTGCTCCACACTCGAGTAATGCACGAATTACCCCCAAGTTGTCGTTTGTCAGCGGTCCGCTCACTGCTATGTCTAAAGTTGTGTATCCATACGCCTGAGGAAATAAATGTGTTTTAGAAAAGTATGGCTATTATAAATATTCGAACGCTATATTAACCTCATGAGTTAAATGGTTTATGCACCATGACTGCATTAACCATAAATAACGAGTAATCATGGCTCATACTATACAGGAAAAGTTTATAATCAGTGCGCAAATTTCGACAAATTAAACTTAAACGTGTTTTATTACACCTATTTCTTATTTTGACATGTCTAAGTGCAAAAAAATGAAGTTATCGTTAAGGAAAGATGTTTATTTTGAAACTGGTATAATGGATACTCGTCGCGCAACGCGCCGGCGGCGGCGCGGTTAGTGAAGCGAAACGCAGTAGTAGGTGCGCTCGCCCATTGATATTATTACGAAAAGATTATATCCATATTTTGCTGATTTCAAGTGGACTAAAAAAATTTGCATAATAGAAATGTGTTCTGATACTGAACCACCAAACAAAAGTTGCGCACTGGTTAAAAACTTATCCTGTTTAAAGTATACATATAGTATTATACCTAGACACATACCAATGGATTAATAAATATTAACATCACAGTTTTAGTATTGGGAATGAAGGTCTTACTTCCAGTCTCACTCAGCAGGGCAATGGTTCCGTAACGTCAAAGCAAAAAGGCCTCAGATGCAAAAATAAATTATGAATAAAATAGTTACTTGTGGGTAAACTTCATTAATATCAGCGCCATTCATGAATAAGTGTTCTATTAGTTCTGCGCAACCGGACACGGCAGCAATGAACAGCGGCGGTTGAGGACACCGGACTTTAAGCGGATCCGCGCCATCGGACAACAGCTGTAAGATTGTCAACATTATCCGAGATATCCTGCAATAGGTACGCGAAAATGTAGACTCATGTAGACTCGGCTTATTTTATTACGATATATTGTACATATTATATTATGTGCTTTAATTATATAATAATTATTAGCACAGACACAGATATTTATTTGAAAATTAATACATATTAGAAAATAAACCGTAATAACATTAAATATAGTTAACAATACCGATATGTTTAGTTTTTAAAACTTTCTCTTTCAAAATGTTGAATGCCCTAAACAGGGAGGCAGGAAATTAAATAACCACCAACTTTGACAACTGGTTAAACACTATATTTTCGGAAAATAAATGATTCATATTCTTATCCTCCTATTAACTTGCTGTCCTCGACAAGTTCCACAATGATCTCATCAAATATTAAGTAACCACCTAAAAACACATTGTGGAATGCAATCAATCATTGAGTACTGAGTACACTGTCATTATGTAAACACAGAAAAAGAAGGGAGCAATAAAAGAGGTTATAAAAGTGACAATAATTCCATAATAGATGCAACCTGTTAAGTTAAATCCACTATAACCTAACTGATTGATTAATCTTACAACATAAGAGAAAAAGCCTGCAATTACGGTTTAAGTTATTACTTATTATTGGGATTTGGGTACGATTCTATCGAAACGATCACACGAACCTACGGTTGGTCTATGTTCTATGTTAGAGGGTTTGGTTTCCGCACTTAGTCCTTAAGATGGACCATTGTACGTGGGCCATGGCGGCCGTCGGTGGCCTACGGTTGGTCTTTGTCTAAGTAATTAATATCATCATAATCATGTTTAATACGTATTGAACACATCGTTACATTTCCCTTTAGCCCTGCTAACCACAAAACTATGCAATCTAGTTAGTGACCCATTGACAATTTGACATAGTGATGCACAACATTTAAAGATAGTTGTAACATTAATTTATAAATCCAACGGAATGAACTCACTTTTCTTGTTTCTTTTGTTCTATAGTATCTACCAAAGTATCCTCCTTATCTTGAAACAAAGTGTTTCTGCTAAGCTTCGTAGGCAATTCTTTAATAACTTTAGATGCAGTTTTCTTCAGAGTCTTGTCTGCCATTTTTTTTGTTTCCTCTTCATTCAATAATTCTACGTCTTTACACATGTCGTTTACTTCAAAAATGTATGGTATAGGATTAACCTCACTGAGCACTGAGAATGCTTCAGCCACTCTTATCAAATATTCATTATTAATTTTATCATACATTTTCTTATCTTCAGAAAACGCATCAGTGGGATATATATCCTTATCAGTAGGTTTTTGCAAGTCTTGCTTTGAAAGTACCTCAGTTTTCTTTCTAACAGACATTTCTTTTGCAGAAGTCTTTTTACTCGGTATATTCTGTTTATGATTTGATTTGCCTGTGTTTAACCCGTTCGCTGCTGGCATATCTCGGCATTCTCGGCTAATTTTCCATTCAAGTATATTTTCATCCGGCGGTGCTAGAATTTGACCCAATATTTTTGAAAATCCTCATGTAAATAGCAATCTGCTGACTATACCTAATCGTTTTTTTTTTTTTTTTTTGAGGTGATACTTTTCTTGTACTCGTACACTAGTTACAATATAATGTGTGGTAGTACTTCCGTGGACGTCGTGGACGACCTAACTCTCAAAGAGTTCTTCTACTCTTCTACTGACTATACTATTAGTTCGGCTACTAAAAAGATTACTACTTGTTTCTTTCAATATTCTATACTTACGTGGTCTTACAGCAGTGGGGGGTGGTAGCAGAGCCTGGAGCATTGCATTGTATGCCACACCCCGCTTCTCTAGCGCGTATCTTAACAAGGTGATACCCAGAGGTGTGCAGCAGGCGTCATTGTAGGCGTCAATCTCAGCACCGGCTTCCACCAGGAAATGTATTGTTTCAGGTTGATCGCCACACTGTCAAAGCCTTAAGTAGTATTCATTTTGTAACTACAAAAGTGTATGCAAATCAATCAAGTTACTTCCCTGACTTGATGGAAGTTACGGAACCTGTGTGGTTTAGCGTTTAAGGTCTCTTTCGCTGTAGTCCCTAACCTGGGATCTTAAATTAGTAATCTGCGGTCAATCAAAACTTCTGCTATCCGATGTGATAGATCATTGCTAATTTTGTTAAAGCAGACGCAGCATCACACACATGATAAAGTATGACAACAAATTGATTGATCGTAGTAATCGGCTTGAAGCTCTTGAAGCTATAGTTAATTATTTAAGAGTCATACTCACTGCAGCATACATTATAACCGAGTTTCCTTGTACATCAGTGACGTCTGCCGCGACGTCGCATTCATTTATAAGTGTGGCAACATTAGATATGTACCCCAAATAGCTTGCCATTATTAAAGTCCTGAAAATAAAACCTTCGCTACATACGAACGAAGAAATGCGAAAATTTAAATGGCCAAGGATTAACCTGAACCAAACATCAGAAACCAAAATCTAATGAGTGGCAAGTTGTTCAAGACACGATAGAAGAAGAAGATGGCTGATTGTATACAAACCTACAATCCATTTCATGCTTGCCAGGTCGTTTAAAAGACGACCTAGACCCAGAGAGGATATTCTCGAGGCTGAGCCGATGCTTGCCCCTCTGTTCTTCGTGAGTAAAGGAATGCTTCATCATGTGCATGATTATTTTGTTATTGTTCCACGCATAATACGTTGTTTTATCGGGGTCATTAATTTCAGTGCTGCTTTGACTGCTTTCCTGGGTATGAAGTGTGCAAGTGTTACTGACATAAATTAAAATGATCGTTCACCGGCGCAGGAAAATGGTACATGTCTCCTTTGTTGCAATGCCACGAATTACTCATGGGCCCGATATTTAAACCCAAATACCCGGTTTTAGAATGGAGAATTTTATGATGAGAACTTGTTAAACTCTAGCATTCGTGAAATGTAGCCCACGAAATTCACATACGTTAACGGGAAGATTAAGACAGTGGCCTAAATAATTTCGACGCTTGAAAGGCAATATTTACCAAACGACATGTGGGTAACTTTACACTAGAGCATTTCAAGTATTAATTTAAAAAATATATATATATATATACTTTAAAATGCTCTAGTGGAGTACACTCAGAGTATACATTAGAGGATTTAAAAGTTTTTTTTTTTTCAATTTTTAAGTTTAATTAAAATAAAAAATAAACTTTAAAATGCTCTGGTGTAAAGTTATCAACATTTCGTTTGGTAAAAATTGCCTTTCAAGCGTCGATTTGCTTGACTATGCACATAATTTAATAATATAGGGTCACACAATTTATAATTTGCTTGACTATGCACATAATTTAATAATATAGGGCCACACAATTTACGAAAGGTTCATAAGAACAATATACAGCAGGCTGTTTAAGGGTGAACAGCACATGATTTCTATATAGTCCTGATTCAAAGAAATACCTTATCAGGTTCAACAGCTGTAACCTCATTGAGCGTATTCATTCCATTAACATAGTAAGCCCTGTCAAACGCCTCTACCTGGCACAGTTGGCTCGACAGGTCTGTGCAGTTCTTTGGGTATAGCTTCGACCACTTGTCTGCAGCTACTAGTGGCTTACAACCAGATTGTTTTAGCAGTTCTAATGCTGAATTTACTTCACCGATCTGTGGAGAGATGTAAATACTAATCGTATATGACCTGGTCTATATACTACTGTTACTTAAATGTGAGTTTCCTTCAAATTTTGCTTTATTCGAGTCTCCTTTGCGTAGGCCTTAATATTACGGAGGATTTTCCCAGTTTATTTAGATGTAACTGAAGATCACTCTTTCCCTCAGAATAACTTCCATTTAGTCTCAACAGACAGACAAACGGGGTTTTGATATCTTGCCTCAAGTACAGTCACCAGCACATCAAGTTACCACAAACTGTCAAATTTTCTCATTCGATTTTGAACGTAACTACCAACATTTTAAGGTTTAAAATTGTTTGGAGAAATTTGACAGTTTTATATATCTAACCTGATATGCTGGCGACTACATCGTTAGATCCTTACATCGATTGATTGATTTTAATGTATAATTTCCCTTTTCTTACGACAACGGAAGTAACGTCTTTAGGGGTGACATAGACACAGTTATATATAGTTTAAAATTCTTTTCATTAATTAGAAGGGCCCAGGATTGTACCTTTCGGGGAATATCTACAGGCAATGTTGTGTTATAGAATAATCAGTCTACGAACAATCTTAAAGTTCTTCGTCAACAGTATCCGATGTGGCGCGATCGTGTAAGCTCCAATGGGGGTCGATACCAGGTCGATGGCCAAGCTGGGCAATAATGGACGCCACGCCAGCCTAATGAGCTGGTAGCCATACCAGAGCCCCACGTCCTCTCGAAGACATGCGTGAGTTTCCACGCCGGGACCCCAGCGGATGTTCTTATGAAATAGACCCTGAGTTGAATAAGGAAGAGGCTGTTTAGATAACAAGACAAAGATACTAAGGGCTGATTTTTCCAACGTCAGCTATATCTTTTATCCGTCGAATACAATTGACGTCTGACAGTTTTTATATGGAAATGCTCTTTACGGAACAATTCTTTGACCATGTTAGTTAAATGCATGTGATGTGGCAGTACTCTGAATAAATAATTTGGTAAAACCATCAAAATTTCTAAATTAGGTCTCCGATAAAATAAACATTTTGCGATGGAAACATCAGCCCTTAGAATGTTGTATTTTATTGTAGTTCAGCTGCTCACTACTCGTTTAAAATTCCAAATTCGAATTTTACGAAATGTTGCAGTCGTATGAACTGACCAATGGCAGACCTATCTGGCCGTCAGACTAAGATATGCACATTACTTTTCTGATTGGTGTCTCGGTACTAAGTGGAACACCGCCTATACCTCCACCGCTATAACCCAAAGAGCGTACCGGGAATGCGTGAAAAACTATTGTATTCTATTTTCCATGTAAAATTCGAAGAGTGAAATAAAGATCAATGACTTAGTCCCTCATCGGTGCAGTGTTCGTGGTGCGAACAAACCTGGGAGCCCAACCCGATGCCAAGGTATAGATAGTATTTTACTAGGTATCTCTTCGTCTTGCCAGGGTTAAAAATTACAGGTCAGCAACCATTTTCGCTGAAAAATAAAAGCCTAGAATACTAACATTAAATACCCGTCCATCAGGATAGGACATGAGGCCGTAGCCGTGCATGGAATTGCTGTAGAACCGGCCCTCATAGGTGGTGGCTAAGTGGTCAGGTCCTAGGTATCGCCAGCGGTACTCGCCGTCACCATGCATTGTGTCACGTAGCATGTGGCCATTGTACCACTCTAGAGACTGTAAGATTGAAAATAAGTATAATTATGGAATATGGGCAAATGTTCGACGACCTAGGTAGGTACCTATACAGGTTGGAATCCATCGACGCGAAACCCATTACCATAGATTCAATACATGATTCTGGACCCCCGCGTCGATGTCCCTGCCACCCTGTAGGCGCGAAACATACGGCGGGGCGGGGCAGTCTTTTTGACCGCGAAGCAATAAAGACCGCGTCTGACCGTCGATGCCCACGGCTGCCCTCACCGCGAACACAACGCACACGAGGGATATTATCAACGTCAATAACATCCATCACTAACAAGCGCGTGGCGCGGAGTCGCGGACTGAGCTAGCCGCCCCGCGCCGCCCTGCGCCGCCGTCTGCGTTACTGCATACAAACTGGTTTGTGCGATCCATGGCGGACAGCCACGGACATGTCGCGTCGCCAGTGCCCGCCGGGCACCGGCGGCGGCGCGGTCTTTTTCCCCTCCATGTGCGTTGGTAGTATAGGATTCCCATTGCGCTATCGTTCGCGGTCAAATTGACCGCCCCGGCCCGCCCCGCCGTGTGTTTTGCGCCGTATACGAAAAACAGCTAAATAGATTCAACAAAACATATGGTGTTCTTTCGGGCTTTTTCCTTTGCCGATTCCGGATAAAAACTTAGGTAAGTAAAGTCAAAACCGTTTCTAACGATATCGCTTAAACGTATCGGTTACTAAGTCGGGTACTCGTAAGTTTACTTAGCTGTGATAGTTTTCCTTATAACTTCGTTATATATACTAACTGCTGTGTTTTTTTTTTTTTTCACATTTCCTACTAGTACAACCATTTAGCTGGCAGGGGACACACACACACACACACTAGACTCTCGATATTATTTTACCATTTTGGTGGCGTGATTAATATATATACCCATGCCAAATTACAGCTTTCTAGTACTAAGATTTTCTGAGCTAAGCCGCGTACAGACAGGCAGACGGACATGGCGAAACCATAAGGGTTCCTTGTTGACTACGGAACCCTAATGATAGAAATCGATTCAGTAAACGATTTTGAACAAACTACTTTCATAAAATGAATTAATTCAGTTAGTTACACATTTTATGCAGGGTAACAGGGTGACAGGAACATCGACTTATCATGGTTTGAGTACATGATTCTGGTCCAACCCGGGGTTAAAATTCCATTTGCCATTACTTTCGGAAATATCTTGCTTGCCTGTAATTTCAAGCCTAGGTTATGCTAAAATAATTGAGTAACCTCAGCGCCACTCCAGTGATGTGATCCCTTCCCATTCTTTCTGTTCTCCTCATCTCTCTCCCCGAGGTAGTACTCCTCATGAGGCCGCTTGGTCTCGGCATTGGTCTTCGGCGGATTGCAAGGCATGGTGATATAGATCACTTTGTTTAACAAAAATAATACCAGTTTCGTGTAAATTATTCGAAATGTGATTGTTTACAAGGTTTGACGGCCGTTTATTATGTCAATTTGGACAGCAGATAACAAAATCTATGAGAAAGGAGGATGACTTAGAATCTATTTGGATAAAAACCTTCTTTACTTTGTTGAATGTTTGTTGCATACAAAGTATAGGTTTGGGTCGCATGACTTGCATGTACACCATAATAAAGTGTAGGTTTGGGTTGAATGACTTGCATTTTGCACCATAATAAAGTATAGGTTTAGGTTGCATGACTTGCATGTTACACCATAATAAAGTATAGGTTTAGGTTGCATGACTTGCATGTTGCACTATAATACTCGTAAAGTATAGAATTAGGTTGCATGAATTGCATGTTACACCATAATAAAGTATTGGTTTGGGTTGCAAGACTTGCATTTTGCATCATAATAAAGTATATGTTTGGGTTGCATAACTTGCATGTTGCACCATAATCATCCGCATGTGCATATTTTTGCGGGCGGGATGGCTGTACTTTATACTGCATCCATGCCTGGATATAGTAATTGTGGAATGAATACATACTAAATATTTTTTACCTAACATTATACAAAGTACTTTCCAAACTGCAGTATGTTGCAGTACAGGATGCAGTAGAGAGTTGTGAATGCACGTTTTGCATAATATAAGACTCCATCAATATTAAAACCATTTATTTTATTAAAAAACTATACAGTATGAAATATAGATGAGCTTATTTTATTTATTAGTTTTAAATGTTGTGGTATTGTTTTCTTAATATTTATTACTACTGCGCCAGTAAACCATTTTATTTACCAACATTCATTATTGGTGGGGTAGTAGTGTTACTATAACATAGGTACATAGGGCTGCCTTCCAGTACACCTCTGTCTATCCTTTCGGGGAATTCAAGCGTGATGATAAGTTATTCTTATGTTATATCTCTTCTTAACAACATCGGCAACAACTCGATTTTCCACTTTCGAAGTAAGTGTATTCCTGTAACAATAGAATAGTATAATTACTTAGAAAGAATGGAAAAGTCACTTTTGATTTGAAAATAATCGTATAAAACACCATTTACATGATGCAAGTTTCTTGCCCCATTGGCAAACAATGAAATTGAAGCAACAAATGACCTGGGGGCCAAGTCTGCTAATGTACAAACGTTGCAATGGTCTCTTCATTGTGAGTTTTTGACAGATTTGCCATACAAACACTGTCAAATACTCACAATCGCGAGACCATTGCAACGTTTGTAAATTAGTAGACTTAGGCCCCAGATGATCGTCTATAAACTCTGTTCAAACGGTACAACTTTATATACAGGAATGTTTTTAAGCAGTGCGCAAATTTTAACAAATTAAATTTAAACGTGTTTTACAATACACCTATTTCTTATTTTGATAATTGTGTTAGTACAAAAAAATTTAGTTATCGTTAACGAAAGATGTTTATTTTGAAACTGGTATAATGGATACTCGTTGCGCAAGGCGTCGCGGTCAGTGAAGTGGAACGCAGTAGTAGGTACCTATCAGCTGTGCGCTCGCCCATTGATATTATTACGAATAGATTGTATTCATATTTTGCTGATTACAAGGGGACCAAAAAAATAATAATTGAACAAATAATGGAAATGTATTTTATTACTGATAGTGAACCACAAAAAAAATAATTGCGCACTCGTTAAAAACTGTATACATAATATTAAGTTCCTACAACTTATGGTATAGCATAAGCATAATCAGCCTATAATGTTCCCATGCTGGAACACAGGTCACATGATTGAGATTAATGCAGATGGGACCCTCCGCAAAATCATTTAAATGAAAATCAACTCTTGTCACGCCACAATAAAGTGCAATTCAGGTCGCATAACGCTTATTAACTACATTTATATTCACCTACAAGTTGCCTCTCTTTCTATCACGTAACTCTTATACCGGCGGCGCACGGCAGTCCTACTGAATTGGCCCAGTGATTTGGGCCCGCCGCGTACTTGTAGCTTCATACCTAAACTGCGGAGTGTCCCATCTGTATTAATCTGTGGTTCTGGACATGCCGTGTTTTCCTTCACCGTTTTGAGAGCAGAGGTGAAGAAATAATTTACACAAAATAAAGTGCCAATTCATTAATTAATTACTTAAGTTATGGTATGCCACAGGCAATTAAATCGCACCTTGTTAATTAGGCTTCGTTGTAGAAGTTTTATTCCGCATTCCCTGGACATACACTTGGTAAAAAGTAAAAAAGTCTGGCTGCATTAACCTTTCATCAGAATGCTACGAGCGTTGCCCAGAATCGAGCTGAATGGCGTGCAATTGGAGAGACCTATATCCAGCAGTGGACTGCTATAGGCTGATGATGATGATGATGACGATGCTACAGCATCACTACGCTCCACTGAAATTTCTTGGGCCTCTAAGACACAAAAGTTAAAATATCAAAATCTTACCAATAGGAAGGCAGCAGCCAATATCAGAGCTTTATGTTTCGGCTGAACGGCGGGGGCAGGTACCTGCACTGTGGTGGTGAAGCTGTTCAGCTCTCTGTCCCAGCCATGGGCTATCTTACCCACCTCGCGAAGAGAATCGCCTGTCATTATCTGGAAATTAAATTATCCGAAATATGCCACTAGAAAATAAATCAACGTGACGACACGAACATGTAACGTAAACAAATGAATTTTGAATATGGGGTTCACTTTTAAGGGAAATATTAGAAAATTAAAAAAAAGTTTTGCAAACTGTAACCGTTTGACATATCAAATTAAAGGACTTTAAAATTGTAGAAAAATAGGATTTCAAGTAATCATGTTATTTGAAATCCATTTTATTTAAATTTTTAAATAATTTGCAATAATTCCTCCCTTATTTCCAAAACTGGTGAGCCCAATAAAAAAAAATTATACTGAGAATAGTTCTATACTTATAGATTACAGGCAAACCTATAAGAAGAAAGACTCTTATAGGTTTGACTTTAAGGGTCTCTCTCAGTATTGTGCGTAGAAAATTACATTTGCAGTGGAATGTGTGGGGGAACATGTTTTTCAACTACCTACAATGTTAACTTTGTTCTTGGAATAAATTCATCCCAACTTCGGAACCCTTCATTATGCGTGGTCCGGCACACATTTGGCCGGTTTTTTAACCTGTCCCACAGCTGGGAGACCTTAATTTTCCACTGTTCCCTACGCGTTATTTAGGAAAAGCTCTTAAGCTTTTAAAACTAACTGGGGAGTTTCTTACATTATTATCCTTAGTACCGCTCTATTCTCAATCGCTCTCTCACTGCTGAGAATCGTGACTCCTTTTCAAATTTTGTCAAAGTTCTTTCTCCATCTGTTACGATCGGTGGCCTGGTGGAGTGCGGCGCTGATAGGTACCCCCAGTTGCTCAGATATGATCCGACCACCGTTTTGGGCTTCGACCTCTAGGTATTTTACCCTCTATCTTCCCTATTACCATTAGACGTTCCATGTTGTTGGTACTTCTGCGGGCAATGTGGCCGAAGTACCTATCTCATGACACGTTGCAGGCAGGTTGAAGAAAGTTTTTGTGCTTTCTCTAGATTGAGTTGCTCCAAGACCAAGACATTTGCTTTGCCTGTCCGTAGCTTTGATCGTCCAAGTCTCTGTCCCATAAAGAAAGATGGAGAAGACAAGTGTGCGGACCAGGTGTTTCATTAATTTCCTTAGTCACACAATCAAATCTGAGAATCCCATCATGGGATAGACTCATAGTTACTTGCTTAAATTGACGTCATGGAATGATACAAGGCAGCCTTGCGGCCTACATAGGTCTAACACATCAAAATTAATAGTCAAAATCTTACCTTAAACTCGGAGAACAGAAGAGCACTCCTCTGCATCACTGCAGGTCCTTCCACCACAAACAGCACCTGATCATTGGCATCCCGGACCAGAAAGAAGGGGACCATCCATGTGCATTGCTGCTGCACGCGGCCCACGTAGTCACCAGGGGGAGTTACCACTTGTATTTCCTGGAAAAAGAAACAGGCCATATTTGAGATATTTATTTTTCTCGCTCGTTAAAATATTTATGAATTCAGGGTTTACAGAATAGGGATAATCACTAAAAAAAATTTTTTTTGTCCGTCATGTAGATTATAAAAAAATATTGGACACGTATTTTTTTCTTTTATTACGTAATCACAACATTACGTCGATACATTGAGTTCAAATATGACGTCACTTCTCACTAGATTTTATACTGAGCTGTGACTTAACGAGCCCCCACTCCCCAAGTTTAATGTGTTTTATCTAAGTCATTCTTTATTAATATGATAAAGCAAAAAATACGTGTCTAATATTTTTTTATTATTTGATTGACGGACTAAACAGTTTTTCTTTTTTTTACCCAGGACACAACCCTATTTGGGTACATCTAGAAGTTGGCTTTATGGCTTTGCTTTATGGATACATCTAGAGTTGGCTTTATAGCTTTGATTTAGTGTAAAACTAAAAAAAAACATACTGTTTAGTTCGGTCCGGTTCTTCATGATCCTCCGAAAGGCATGATGAAATGTAAATCTTAGTTCCTACGGTGCAGAACACTGATGGAAATGTTCAAAATTTGCAACCAACTAGACATAACAGCATAATCCCCTTTGGAACAAAGTTTCTTGTTTCTGTTTCAGCTTCTGGCTGACTAGGTACATATTTCGACTTTTGCCATACTCATCATCATTCTGCTGCCCTAATCCCAATTTATTTGGGGTCGGCGCAACAAGTCTTTTTCTTCCATACTTCTCTATGAGACGTCATCTTGGTAGTCTTCCCCTACTCGTATAGCCATCCACATTCATACTCAAAACTTTCCTGACGACATTTCCCTCATTCCTCCGCATCACATGCCTATACTATGTTAACCTATTTCCACACAACTTTTCAGTCACTGATGTCACTTTCAGACTTCCTCTTATATACTCATTTCTTATTCTCTCCATTCGCTTAAACACCACACATCGCTCTTAGCATTCTCCCCTCCCCTCTGACGTTTCCGTGCTGCACATTAAGGCGCGAAGCACACGGCGGGGTGGGCCGGGCCTGTCAATTTGACCGCGAACGATAGTGCAAAGGGAATCTTATACTACCAACGCACATAGAGGGCAAAAAGACTGCGCTGCCGGTGCCCGGCGGGCACTGGCGGCATGGCATATCCCTTTGTGTTCGCGGTGAGGGCAGCCGCGGTTTTTATTGCTTCGCGGTCAAAAAGACTGCCCAGCCCCGCCGTGTGTTCGCGCCTAAAATTACAGTTATTTTGACGGCTTTCGTGATACGACATGTAAATGAAGGCTTATTTAAATCGCTCCATATGAAAAACTGACCTGCAATCTGCAAGGGAAGCAGCAAGAGGCAGCCGCAAGTCTTCTGGTGAGCACCATGGCTTCTTGTCTGGTGTTATCATGGAGGTGCAGGGTGAAAGCTCGTCTAGTTCCACACATGCATCGCTGGGTAGAGCTGGATGTCTCGCTGGCAATGTACAGCGCTTCACCGTTTGGTATCCTTACTATGTACCGGTTTTCCGACTCAACTCTAGATGTCACTGAAAATTGGTGAAGATTTTTTTCACATGGATTCTGAGTGAAGTAATTTGTACTGTTGTTAGCTACAACCACACAAGCTGAGTGTAAACATTGTGCTTCATGAAGTTTGCAGGTATGTGGAAGTGAGAAAGTTGTGTACCTAGTTAAGGTAGTTTTCAACCTTGTAGTTCTCTGCTACTTTGACAGATCTCTTTTTAATGAATTATCGTTGAAACTATATCATAGTCATGAATTTTCTGTTGAAAAACGGTTTGAAAGTAGGTAATTGAAATATCGGGATTTATTTCATTTTAGAAGCGATCTTATTACTGCATATTTCAGACTCACCTTTTTTTTCAGGATGGGAAATCATCAAATGACCCCTCCCGCTCTGGGTGGAGCGGAAGGGAGTGTCAGACTCTTACTGACTAAAACCCACCCGTGTTCCTTCCTTGGGCCTTTATGTTCCAGGGCAGCGGTACCCCTTTCGGACAATCCCGCTGAATTTCAGACTCACCTAATTATAACATTGTGCATTGTGAAATTCTTCGCAATGTGTAGGTTAATTGTATCAGCTAGGAGCAGATAAGCCTGTAAAATGCTGATCAGCTCAGATCCTTTTGTTTTTGTTTTTGACAAGTGTTCGATTGTTTAATTTGCAAAAAGCTGCAAATGCAAAAAGTGCCGAGTCGCAACGACAATTTTATGAGTGTACTTGTGAGTCATTTGTTTGAGCTAAATTCTTCAAGATAAATGAAATTCCTTTAAAATCAAAGTCGAATAGATATCACTTCCTACGTAAGCAAATATCAGTGGTTTGCGTGCGATTCAATAAGTACGCAGAAAAATGCTACCAAACAGGCCTTATTATTTGTAAGGTATTTTTATTTTACTTTATAATGTGAACAGAGAAATCTTTGTGTTCTTATTTTCAAGGGCGTAGCGACGTACGGGCAGGGGGAGCAGCTGCCCCCCCCTAGAAGATGCAGGAAGACTCACAAACCGTAAAGTAATATTACGTAGGTATTAATAAACAAAAACAAAGTTGTAACTACAAGTAACATAGAGAACTCCTTTTCTACACTGCGTCGTGTTAAAACATGGCTGAGATCAACGATGACTGAAAACCGTTTGAGCGGCCTATGCCTGCCTGCTCAGTATACACCGAACCATGATAAAGAAGATGAGAATGATAAGAACCGTGTTAAAACGGTTTTGTGAAGAACCTCGTCGACTACTTTTTTTGTAAAATAAATTCACTGATTGATATTTTGTTTTTCATTTTTAATGTAACCTGCCCCGTTGCTCATGTAGCATTTACCTTAGATATATTCTTGGTTTGTCTACGCCTGTCCCCCCCCCCATTAACAAAATCCTAGCTACGCCCTTGCTTATTTTGGAGAATCCCATTCATATTCCATTTAACTGTCATTTGTTATCAAGTAGGAAAATAATGCTAAATATTTTCCATACTATCAAACTTCGTTTCATTCTACTTTTTTAATGTATGCTGTATAATTGACTATACTTACGATCAGTCAGTTCCACGGTTTGCTGAATCAGCAGGCTGGAGACTCCGATGAGGAAGTCCAGCCCATGAACCGGAATGAACTGGCCTCGAGTGTTTGAGCGCCAGTCCAGTGTGGACACGGGCAGTTGGGCACGGTCGGTTCCTAAAGAATAACACCTGCTTACTTACTTTCGAGATAATTGCTTAACACACTTAGCAATGGGTTCGACAACAACAACGTTCATTTTCGCGTTCGTCCAGCAATATTTACGTTGTTGAATAGACAATTTTTTCGAACATTTATGAAGCAATGGAATAGGAATATCATTCAAAATCATTTCGATTGTGATTTTCTATTTCTATTCTTTTAGTATCTAACCAAAAGATTTTTAACGAAAATCTGTTTTCTCTAAGTTTTTTACAACGGTAGAAAGAAATAATAATAATTATTGTTATTATTACTTCTGTTCATGCATGTCTTCAGTTGTGAATACTTTGTTATGTATCTGTAGCTGGCATATCAAACGTCATCTTCTTTTATTGAGTTTTGTGAGGTATGATACTCGTAATATCGGTGAATAAGCTCTTGGTAATTTCATTTTGCAAAGTCACGTCTCTCCATCCGATGAAATCAAATGGTAGCTATGGAGTAGCTTCATCTGTGTTAATCTTTCTATTAGCTTTCACATCAATTTGTTTATGAATCGATAGAAAATGCTTTTCTAACTTACCGTTTGTAGGTTGCACACTTATAACTAAATCTGGTGTCACGGGTGTCCCATCATCTGTGGAAATATTATATCATCGAATCGTTGACGCTTATTTAGTTCTATTTTAAACCCTGTGTTTCTAGATTCAGGGTATCGGCTATAAGCCAGCTCTGTGTCAGCAAGTCATTTAACCGGATATCAAATGCTTCACTTTTCTTTCATTCTCTCTTCTTTACTTCTATCTTTTACTCAAAGTGGAACGTCTGAACACAAAATGTATTAAAAGTGAAAAATGGATTCATTTGTGAACCGATCTAACGATGTTGGATTTCGGTACTCGAGTGAAGTGTCTGATATCAGATTTACATACAGGAAAAACTACAGTAGTCCATCCAGGATAACTCTATTATGCCTTTTACTTGGAAAATCCATTCGCAGTTAACGTGAACTAACAACATATACCTCAAAGTTGCCTCAAAGTAATGAATTTCCTTGATCGATAATGTAGCAAATTATCTTAATTATGCACATCATTTCCCCGTCTTTTGTTTCAACAAGTTTTTTGTGTACGAACTTATGATAGACTCTTTATCGATTTGATCATTTACACCATAATTAACGTATTTACCTTCACTTGCGCCACGATTATCAATCCCCCCAACTTCTGTACCTCCACTATCCCCCATTTTTTAAATAACTTTATTTTCGCACGATTTTTCACATTCGATTCACTTTATACAGGTACCTAGATGTTATTTGTTGTCAATGCGTGGTCAAACTGTGCTATCGGCAGTTTTTACCCGTCGTTATCGAGTTATCAATAAAAGATATCTCAGCGTTATTATCGAGTAGACATCGATGTGTTGTAGGTACTGCGATTGGCACATTAATTACATCAACAGTAATCATGTGTGTATTCGAACATGTGTTTGTGTGTATTTTCCTTAGAAACAGTGTTATTTGAAAAATTTGTTTTAACCTCCTTTTTTATCTAACTCATCCGTAATTATCAGCGTACATTGTCATGAACTGTTTTTTTTTTGTGTGGCTATCTTTCGCCCTCCCCAGGGCGGAAGACATTCATGAGATTGATGGGTTTGTCAGACTCTAACTGACTAAAGCCATGCGATGTTCTTAAACTATCTTTCGCCAGGGTGCTGGAAGACTTGCACAGTTCGTCACGCTCCCCTGGCCATGTATTATAGCCCGCAAGATTTCCATGCAGACCCCGTCACCAGCTGTGGCAGCAGTTCTTTTAAAAAATCTCGAGTTCGAGTCTGTTTAGGCGATGGACTCCCCAAATCTGTTACCCGCTGGCCACACCTTATGGCGGCCGGAGATCATTGCGCGCTCTCCAGCGCCAGGTGCGTCCCGCTCCTTTTCCACCGCCTCCATAACGACCATCACTTCTTCGCAAAAGGAGGCGACGGCATTACACGCGGTCTCACTCCCGACCATAGACTGAACCACGACCAGAAGTTTGAGATTGTCTGCAGCACCGATTGCCGCGTCGAGCTCCCGGCCTATACGGCACAGGTATTTTCACGCATCTATGTCCAGAGAACACGTCCTGTGTCAACCGGAAAGTAAGGGTGCTATGCCGGCTCTCCAGCTACTCCTTCATAACGGGTCACTCCGCAGTGTGCCCTATATCCTTCCCAGAATTTCTACGCTGTTTTTTCAGTTATTTCAGGAGGAACTATTGAAATACAGGATGCAGAAAAATTAAAATGTGATTGAAACGATTTTTATTGAAAACCATTTATATTCGGGTGTTAGTAATAATTACTTGAGTAAAGTGATAACATTCAAGTCGTTAAAATGACCGGTACATACCGTACAGTATTTTTAATAAATTACATTCATATATTCTATCTAATTCTCATCACTCCGACTAACATTTATTGTAAATGTCGAGATAAAACATTGTAAATTTCGCATAGGGATTTGTAAACAACGACCCGGTCAGATTCGGTACAAGGACACATTTGAAGCTAAATTTTGATCGGAAGACTTAGAGGCCGAGTGCAATATCCACTCTTTTAAAGACACTTGGTGACGTCAGACCGGAGCCGACGTCACGCGTGTAAAAGAAACGATTTATTGTCCTAGTATAGTCTAAATTGCCGCGACTAATGCAAATGCGCTCTCAATCTCAGGCCTGATGGTTTGACTGTGGGGGCGATCTGACAAAGCAATACTGTTTATGACTCACTTTTCCTATATATAATTTTAATTAAAAGAATAGAAAATATAGATATAAATAAAGGTACACATCTATGTAAAATGTACCTATATGATATTTCTCGTTTTCTCAATACATCGGAATATACTTCCATTTATAATAGTCTCATATTTTGGAATTAAATTTATACATATAGTATTTTGATTAGTTTCAATACTTACGTGGACACACTTAAATACAAATATACGTAAGTAAATACTTAACAACAATAAAGTTACCATCTCATACATTCATAAACATCGATTTTCCGAAAACCTCACATCTAATCCTGCCCCGAGTTCACAATATTATATTAGATGAGTCTACACTTGAAATACAATCGCAAAAACATATCTAGCAAAATTCCATACAACGTTCAATATAATATAATAATAATAATTTCAAATTACATTTAACAATGAAAGCGTAGAATTATCGCATAAATAACAGCTAGCTGACGTAACTATTGAGATCAACTTTGTGTGAACCTTAACGCTATATCCCTACGGGTCTATGGCTGGTTAGACTCGTACGAATACAATAACAAAGTTTTAACTAGATAATACTAATGGTGAAATGATATACCTTTAGGTGACGATTTAAAAGAAAGTAGATTAATACCATCGGTCACGAGTACAGCTCGCCGAGAGACATGTAGAGAAAGCCTTTGTCCATTAAATGTGACGTGGCTGAAGTGATTCTTGCCTTAAGTAATGTTCGCATGCATGTGTTGATGTCTATCGCTGGAAGGCTCGCTGCCAGCCCAAGTTGAGCTTGAGGGTGGCAGGCAGACAGGGGCTTGCCTCACATTCACCGTCGAGCTCGTCAGCCAGGTTGTCGTGAAGCTCTCGAAGCGCCATCAGCGCAGAGCGAGCAGCCCGTTGACAACTCATATCTCCTTCGCATGTCGTATCAGCTTCAGAAAGGAATACCAGGTCGCAGGTCGTTGGGGGAGCCTCTCCCTATTAAGAAAGACAAATATTAGATTTCAAGAATAAATCTTCTGATGAATAATACACGATGAATGAAAAGAACTTCTTACGCAAAGATAGCAGATCTGATGTAAGCTACAAAGCGGTAGGAACAGCTGTCCACGGTCGCCAGCCAGCAAATCTACTCCTCGGCAGCGCTGCACAATCTTCGCGAGAACCGGGCACGCGCCAGACGCACCCACTATAAAATGCAATTTGGTAAATATTGTCTTAATTTGTCAACGGTAATTGATGATGTGCTTAATTTATTACCTGTAGCCATTGCGGGGATGCGATGTCTACCGCTGCCACCCATGTAACCTTCAGAGTATTGTTCTTCAGTTTTTCCATTTAAGTAGTGACCAGCTCCTTGCTCATCCTCGAAGTCATTGTTCCTTTCATCTCCCTTTTCGAATCCTGGAATGTCATTTGTCATAATTTCCACTTTCTCCTTCTTTACGGCTACACGTTTGGCTTTAGATTCATCAGTGGGAATGGGACCCGGTTGCGAGATCGGTTTTGTCTTTTGGATTTGCAAACTTTGTTTAAACTCTTTCAAAGCCTTCCTCATCTTTTCCAAGCTATAAGCGGCCGCTAAGCGTGACAATAACTTTTCTTTCATTTCCTGCTCCTCTTTGGAATCAAGCTCTTCTCCTACGTTTGAATAATGCAAAGCCTCATCAACAATCAGCCCTTCCATGTTTCTTAGTTTCTTGTCAATATTGTCTAGTTTCGAGTCGTTGTCAGTAGCTGTACTCCTCTTGTCTTCATTCTGTACTGCAAGATGAGCTCTGTCTATTTGAATTTCAGTTTCTTCGTTGGGTTGCTTCGTCTCAACGTAGTTTCTCTTTACATTGCTGTGTTTGCGAAATGAATTTAAGGGATAAATCACTTCCTTGTTAAAAGTGTCGAAGTATTGTTTCCTCAATCTATCTTGAGTTAAGCCGTTTACAAATGAAACAGGTTTGTTAGTGCGTTTGTCAATCCCAAAGTAATCAGTCCAATCAATAGACTTCTTTCTGACGATAATTGGCTTGTCTTTATCACTATGACTGTGAACCTGCGCATGATCATGGTCATGTGTATGGTCATGATCGTGTGAATGGATGTCATGGGCATGTTCATGCGTACGTTCTTCTTCTTTTCCGGAAATGCCTGGATGATGAATATTGTGACCGTGATGTTCGTGGCTATCATCTTCATGCACAGCTGAAGTGTTGTGCTCATGGGTGAGATTGTGAGTAGGTGTTAGCATTGGGGGCTTTACTTCATGTTCGTGATCTTCATGATCCGTATTTCGTTTCACTGGGTTTTTGATAATTTCAATTTCAGAATCGCCAAATATTTTTGAAAGATCTTTTATTAGTTTTGGATCAGTACCGGCGCTGCTTCGGAATGATTTCGCTGTATCTCGTTTGTTTTGATTTGGAGCAAACCTTTTCTTTTGGGTATTAAGGCTATAAGAGCCACTACTTCGTTTGGTGACAGGAAAACGTTTTTCAACTGCATCGTATGTGTATTGATCTTCATCCGCCATATCAGACAAGCTGTCATCATCGAGTGGTTGGAAAGCGATGGCATATTCTTCACGGAGATCATCTTTATCATCATCAGAAGCATCATAAGTATTGTAATTATTTGGGTCTACTGGGCCTGGGATTTGACTCTTCCTGTTCTCGTAATCGAACAAGATTGGTCGATCAGAATCGGAGTCAGAACTTCGTTTCCTTTTAAAAGCAATAGGACCCCAATTATCAGGGTATCGTTTCTTAACGATTTTCTCTTTGTAAAGTTTAACAACGCCTTGAGGAGCAGTCTCAACATTGTTGGCGTGTTCTTTGTTGTATTTGTACTTTGACCAAAGTTGTCCTAGAAGCAGCGCGTACTCAGCGTCATTATCGGGTCCATCTTCAAGTTCCTTCTTCTCCTCAGCTTCGTTTTTATCCATGAACAATTCTCGTAGCCTGTCATTGTCGGAGTGGTGACTCCTCTCACGGAAAGCAGATTCTTTCTTAGACGCTGAATTTGCGGTATTCTTTTTCTTGATTAGTTTGTATTCGTAGGCTTCAGATGGCCTTTCATCGTTATCTAGTAACTTCACAATGTATTTCTGATTTGGTTCATCTTCAATGTCTTCAACATCAACAGCGTAATCAGGTTCTGAAATAAGAAAGGATTTGAAAATATTATTATGATTTCATAGTAAGCGTTTCACATTCTATACTATATTAGCAAAATTCAAATGAGTAACGAATGCTATTCCAGATGAATAAAACACAGCTGTATGCATTGCAATACTTAAACCTGAACTAAAATACTTAGACTAGGACTTGTGAATAGCTCATGAGATGTAAGTGGCGAGAAATGATCGTCACGGCAGAACTATAGCGGACATAACGGGTGTAAAAAGATGCTTTTGTACTGGATACTGGATATCTTCCTAACCAGAAGGTTCCCAGGTATGGACCTGGAAACATTCTGGTTAAGGAGATATTGAAGGATATTAAGTTCCAACTTTTTTAACATTTGCAAGAAACCAAGTTTTAAATGTTATAATTATAAGTGTATCTTGAAATAAATCCTCATCTCCTGTACCGTTGCGTGCCCATAAGCAAAATGTTTCGCATTACAGTGCGCGCTGCCTTAACAGCGATTTTTCACACCAAAAATAAAATTCACATCCCAGCAATAATTTTTGCTCAATATCACTGAGTTTGATGTACAGAATGCGTAGATAACGGCTATGTGATGGGTCTTTTCACACCATGTACTCTTGAAATAAGAAGCCTCCTGAAAGCCGCAGGAAGCCGCTGGATGCGGGAAGCACAGAACCGGTCGAAGTGGCGGTGCTTGGGGGAGGCCTATGTCCAGTAGTGGACGTTTTTCGGCTGAAATGATGATGACTCCTGAAATGATGATGAATGGTGATGTTCTTTGTGTACATACCGGGGTAACCTTGCGGTGGTACGAATTCATACAGCGATTCGTAGTCCGGTTGTGGCAGGATAGGTCCGTGCATTCGTCCGCGCTGCCGACGCTGCAGCGCCTCAAGCGCACCTCTTAGTGATGAACCACCGCGGTCGGCGCTGGCGCATAACAGCGCGCATGCCGCCAAAAGTAGCCATGTTAGGCTCATTGTTGTCAATGCGGTTTCTGGAAAATGGGTGAAAGAAATTAGATTAGGTACCATTCGGTAAAAGAATACGTACCTCGTTTTTTTTTCTTTTACTTGTTTTTTTTTAATATATTTATTTTTAGTACTCTTGTATATAAAGATTCAATTCTGTAGTCGTATCGACTTAGTATTATAATATTACTAGCTTTTGCCCGCAGCTCCGCCCGCGTGGATGTCGGTTATCGCGTAAAAAAGTAGCCTGTCCTTCTCCATATCCCAGGCAAATATATTTTATATATATATATTCTCCATATATTCTCTGCCAAATGACGATCAGTTCAGCGGGTTAGGCGCGAAAACGCGTAAAAACAAAGAAAAAAATTAGTAGAGCTAGCAACTAAAAAAACCGGTTAAGTGAGTGTCCGACCACGCACAATGAAGGGTAGTTGGGACGATATTTGTTTTTTATCACGCCTGGAGGTTTATGTTGGATACATTGAGTGGAACACCGTATATATCGACAAGACCCTCTGAAAACGCTATTTTAGAACCCACTTCGAAAGTTCACATTAGTTTTCTCACTTAGTTTTAATGACGGTCTGGTATTTTGAGTGCTTTATGCGGCCTACCCAAATGTCCTTTCTTTGGTATTGATCGTCGAGTCGTTGAGCTCCCTAAATCCTGAGTGATCTACACACCAATTGCTAGCACTGAATGGGCAGGTTCTCTCAAAATTGTGTGGTTCTTTCCTCAAAAGAGCATTTCATATACGGATCTACATGGTCCTCACATGATCTGACCAAGATTATGTCTGGACTTTAAAAGAGACTTTGACCCCTGAGTTTGTTTCGCCATTTCTTCTCAGGGGTAGTCAGATAAATGTCGACTCCATCTAGCTTATAATTCATTTTTTTTTTTTTCATTATAACCTGTAAAAGTGTTTCCGATTACCTATTTACAGAATAAACGATTTCATTTCATTTCATTTTATTAGTGCAAAAGTAATGCCAGTGATTCCTAACTTCAAAGGAAAATTTACATAGTCAATTTATAACAAGATTTAACTGTCAATGTTACTGATGAAATACCTCCCCACATACTCCAATTGAACGAAACAAAATTTAAAACTTGTATAAAACGCACACTATGCAGCCAAGCATATTATAAATTGGGGGATTACATCGCTGACAAAAATGCTTGGCTCAATGCTGGTCCTGCTCCATAAGGGCGCATAAACTAATTGATTAGCATTTGAAAATATTATTGGAGCTGCTGAAGATTGTAAACTATTTTTGCATTGTATAAACTCAATGTCCTTGAATTATATAATTGCATAGCACAGGTGTGAGTACTATGTACTATAGAGCTACCATTTACCGGGTAATATGTCTTTTATTGACTTGAATGTGCCCTGGCGGCTGAGAGTATGTCATGCTCACTCAAATGTCTCGCTGGTGGTGGCGTGTGTGTTGGATCATTAAGTTCCCTTCATAATGGTTGAGCTAAATGGTGCTGATCCATGCGTCATGTTCGTGAACGGGCGCCGTCAGTTGGGACTGGTCATCTCTTAGCTGCCACGGCTTATTTTAATTTTTGAATTGTTTCTATTACGGACGCTTCTAACGTGCACGTCTTTCTACATTGTTCTCACATGTATAACTTCAACATGAATGATGTAACCCATATTTTGTAACAATATTTTGTTTTAAAAGAGTGTCCATGGAGTTTCTTGTCCGTTCTTCTCCATAGGAACCTACTACGCCTTGGAATGGGCAACTAGCTTCATCTTTCTGACTGACCGACCCCTTGACAATTCAAAAGTGCCTGTAATTGGTTTATTTGAAATAAATGCTTTGAGTTTTTTTTTTTTTTTGATGGAGGTGGGGAGGGTGGATGGAGGGTATTATTCTATGCGAAATTAAATTAATACTTTGAAGAGGGTTCTCCGTATTTCATACGTTGGCTTTCACAAACATGTTGTTTCATTTCATATTACGCTCAAAAGATCTTATATTTAGCGGACTTAAGAGTTTTTAAGTTTCCTGTTTTTGATGTATCGTCCACTGTTATATCGTAACATAACATTGCTTTACATATCGATCTGGTATAGAGATACATAGGAATATTTTTATTGATACTAGAATTGGCTGTTCCACCAAAATTATGCTGTCAAATTTTGTTATCATTTTTACGTGAATTTAAAAAAAAATCTGAGAGTCTTTTCCAATTTTTCTTGTCATAAAAACCTAATTCGAACACGAACATTTTAAAACAAAAACATGCCGAATCCGTCCAGCCATGGTTAATTTCTGCATTTTCATTCTAAAATAAAAGAAATCACCGAAAAAACGATGAGGGCGCCACTGTGCGCTCGGCGCAGTCTTTACAAGATGTCGCATCAAAATTAAAATTGATGATTGTATCCTTTCATGTCAGCACAAGTTACACAAGCAAACTTCCCAGCAAACATTTTTGTCATATAATTAAACATTTATATGACCTTGAGTCTTATTCAAGTTATTTTACAGTATTTTTTTTTACTCTTCGTCATGTACTGGTGCATTATGTGCCCGAATAGTCATAAACATTTTTTATCGTATAATAATGTCATATAGACGTTATTTCGACATTTTTTTACAATCGTCATATAATAGCGACTACGACGACATCTATAAGACTTACTTATATAACTTTTCGTAGTGTAAACGTTTTCGTAGTATAAACGTCATAATACTGTCAATTTTGTCATATAATTACCTTTTAAACATCTGCTAAATGGATAATAATTGTTTACACGCAGTTTTTGTAAACATTATTATAAGTCGAATAAGTATTATGAGTGCAACCTGTATACATCCTAAAGTATCACAAACATGATAATACGACCACAATTTAATTAATACTCATATTAAAAGGTTTACAATAACCTTGTATACAACTTCCACCATTTTGAAATCAAATTTATCATATTTATTTACATGGATCGAAAAAAGTGGAAAAGTATTAAAAGAAGTGGTGCATTCAAAAGAAAAGTTAAAAACAACTATCGTACACTTCAAACACGTACTTTAATACAAAGTAATAGAGCTCAAGCTGAAAGTGAGGAAAATGAGAAGGGTTCCGTATCACATTTAAATGCAAATTTAACCAATCAATTTAATCAAAATGCTACGAGTACACCCTGCAGTTCATTTGCCGAAGTTCAGGACCCTTGTTCATTTTTCGAAGTTGAAGACAGTTATTCATCGTCCGAAAATGAAGATAATGTTGATAAAGAAGACACTTCAACCAACAATGATGACTTCAGAGATCATTATAAAAAGTGGGCTATTGATTTTAATATTCCACAAGTTGCATTAAAGCAATTAAATGTAATTCTGAACAAAAGAATTCGAGGAGATATTCTTGGAATCGAAACATCGCGGAATCGGCCGGCCTAAAGAGCGAGCGAGACGAGACGCGGCATATTGGTTCCGTGTATCTAAGTACAGAGCGCCATATAGTGACTCGGGATAATAGTCAAAACTCTATTCGGATTCAATAGATAAATTACGCTACTAACTTTTAACTAGTTAAAATTTTTCTAACACAATAAATAAAAGTTATGAAAAATGCTAAACTCAGTTTTTATAGCTAATTGTGTGAGAGGCGTAAAAATAATTACAACTGTAGATATTTTTTCAACTCTAACCTATTAAGTTGAAGCGTGTTTCTAAAATTCTTACCATGTATTTAATTATTCATATTTAAATGGGTAGGTATGATTAATTGACTAATTACAATATTCGCATTCGTCTTCTGGAAAATGATTATAGATAGCAAAATATTTGCAATGGTGCCCCCATTGCAAATATTTTGCTATCTATAATCATTATCACCAAAATAAACCGTAACGTAATAAATGATTTACATTGTTGTCTGTTAAAACAAAATGTAACGGTCTATTTCCACGGACTATCTGGAAACCACATCCATAACAACGAGACCAAAAGATAAAATGAGTTAATGACCACGGCCAATTCAAATGTGCGCGGATCACCTCGATGAAGTCCATCTTTGACAAAAACTTATCAACATCTGCATAATTATAGATCATTGTGGGGTTTACCTAAAACAGAAGTATTATTTAGACTTAACTAAGTTAAATGTCACGCAAATCGCAATTCTTAAAATATAAATTATTTGAACTAACTTAGCTAGGCGTTTATTATTTCATTATTGATCCCTAAATAAACTGTGATGGCGTACTCATTTACATTGAACACGCTGTTTATACGTCGGGAAGCTATATAGTTGTCATATAACGCATTCACTTAATTAATAATGAATATAAATATATGAAAACATTAAAATTTTAAAAGCGCATAAAAAATTAGTTACAAACTTACCTCACATTAATCAGTAAACTTGATTGCACAATGGTTTACAACTGATGAAATGGTTATATCACCTCAAGCAACAAAGAAAAAAATGCAATATTAACTCTGCTGTCAAAAACACTGCCAAATTATATTAACGTTACGTGATACAATCTGTTATAATATAATTCGTTCAATTAATATAAGCATCATCTTTAAATGACAATAACACAACGATTACATTTTATAAAAGTCATAATGTGTGCCATTACTCGACAAGAAGTCGAATACACGCCGCGACAGCTATCATTACATGACATGTAATCAAATCGCCGACGTGTATATGACTATTATACGACTAAGTAGGTATTTATATGACTTTTACACGAAACTCTTAGCGCCTTAAATTGAATAAAATGGGCCCTAATGCCGTCGAGTAAACGTCCTTATGACATTTATACGATTATTATAAATAACATTAAGTAGCCAACAAAACGTCTACTCAACGTCATAAATGTTTGCTGGGTTGTTATAATAGAAACTAATTATTCAAAGACATCTATTATGAAAATTAAATTCATCTATCGTCCTAACCTAGCCAGTTATTCGACTCCGAGGAACGTGAGGAATGTCCTTTATATTAAAGCCAGCGTACCTAAGTTCTCGACGAGGAGATATGAAGCCAAGAGTCATGAATATTTCATGGGGGACGTGATGTATTGCGTTTTACTGCCAAACTCCTATGGTTCTATTCATGACGTCATTCATGGCGATGTTGTGGTCATATCAACATCCAAACATACAAACTTTCACATTTATAATAGGTATTAGGATTCAATTTACTTTCTGTCACTAGTTTTTCTTCGATAAGTTCATTAAGTGTTGATTCTTCTTTTTTTACCCCCATTCATACTTGTGTGGTTCTATCTTATAATCATCTTTTTTTTTTTTTTTTTTTTTTTTTTTTTTTTTTTTTTTTTTTTTTTTTTTTTTTACGCTGAGAAATGCATTACGCATGCCCGCTCGTCGGGGGACGAGACGGGGTATGTGGGACTCCCTGCCAAAATGGCAGAATACCCACTAAAACTCAGCGGAGTTCCCTCATCGCCTTGATGGGAGGGTCATGGGAAACCGGCACAGCCTTTACGTCCACAACCCTCCCGGCGCATGCCCGCCTGACTGGCGGGCCCCGCATGCCCCTCAGCCTGGGGGCGATATGGGAATGACCGGGAACACCTGGCCATTCCCGTCCGACACTGGTAGAGGCCTGTGCAATACAGGCAAGGGTGCCCCCGCACCCGTTGCCTGCTGGCCTCCACCTGGGACCTCGCGCCAGACGATCTCGCGTCCAGGCGCCCCTGGTCCCCCCGCAACGGGTCAGGTTAGTGGCCCGGCCGCCTACCACTTTTCGGCCGCAGAGGATAGGGAGAGCGGCCAACGCAATACCGACACTCCTCTTCCTCTGCGGCCCCACCGCGTCCGCCATTCAACGGTGGCGACCCCGTCAAGGCCGCGGAAGGTAGGGAGAACGGCTCACCGCAATACCGGCACTCCTCTCCCGCCGCGGCCTCCCACACTCAGCCGCGATGCCGCCCATTCGACATCGCGGCCCGCCTCAGTTGCGATGTCGCCAAAGCGGCACCGCAACCTACGGCCGCTACGTCGTCGGCTTAGCCGCAAAAGCCCTGACGAGCGGCCCCCTCCTCGGGTTCCTCTTAGCTTCACCGTGGCCCTCCAAGCCACGGCTACTGAGCCCCCCCGCCTCGACAATGCGGGAACCCACCGGGGGGGATCTTATAATCATCTAGCTTAAGATGAAACTATTAGTCGATACTTTTTCCATACAAATTTCGGGGGGGTATATTACTCCACTGTTTGGCATTGTACATCCAAAGTTAAGCATGATATCGTTTTGTCTTATTATTAATTGTGTCTGTACGGAAGCAGAATATTAAAATAATAAAAAGCCATTAAAAAGTTATGAGCCAACAAAGATTCGTTTTTCCTGCTAATTTTAAGGCAACTTTGGGCGGAAATAAGTAATAAAAGAAGTATAAAATCTCCAAAACAAAGTCCGCTCCGACAAAGCTCAATTATCGAAGATTTCAATAAACTTTATTTGTAATTGATTTATCCAGTAGTTTTTTCATAAAACTCAACCTCCAAAGGACTTTTCGTAATTTTTAACCGACTTCAAAAAGGAGGAGGTTATTCAATTCGGAAGTTTATATCGCACCTTTGGGAACAAAGCGTCACTTCTGTAAAGTTGGAAAACATGCAGAAGTGACCCTTTGTTCCCAAAGATGCGATATATCTATTTTTTTATGTATGTTCGGGCATAACTCCGTCGTTTATGAACCGATTTGGAAAATTCTTTTTTTGTTTGAGAGGATATGCTTCCAGATTGGTCCCATTTTTTTCAAAATCCAGTTCTGTTGATGGGATCCATGAAGAATTGAGGGAACTCCTCAAATTTTATAGGCATTCATATAGTGATTTTTATATTTTCATCAACAAATCAAGCATTTGCATTCAGAAAGTATCATTTGGTGAACCGGAACTGATGAAGAAGACCACAGATGGCCACCGGAACTCGTCAATGATACGTATTTCACAGGTAGCGATAAGATATCTCGATTAAGATAGTTAAGCGACTATGATGAAGCAAATTTAAATAAATGCTGATCAAAATGGTACCATCAAACTGATCTGATGATGAAGCCGGAAGGTAGGCAATGGAACTCGTAATAAAAAAATGTATCCTAGCCGTGTTTGGGCTTATTGGATTTGTCATGAGATGCACTCTGGCTATAAATGATGTTTAACCGACTTAAAAAAAAAGAGGAGGTTCTCAATTCGTGTATATGTATAAGGTGTTTTAGACCTACTCTACTGTTTTAGAGATTTACTCTAAAAACTTTAAGAGGTGCTTTAGACCAATCAATCTGCCTGGCCTTTTCCCAACTATGTTGGGGTCGGCTTCAAGTCTAACCGGATGCAGCTGAATACCAGTATTTTACATGGAGCGACTGCCTATCTGACCCCCACAACCCAGTAACTGGGTAACACGATACCCCTGGGCAATGAGCCCCTGGGTAAGACTGGCTGTCAGACTTTTGGGCTTCTGACGACCCGTAACGACTGTCAAAGATCCACGAATAACAGCCGGGACCAACGGCTTAACGTGCTTTCCGAGGCACGGAGGAGTCTCGGTATGTAAAGATGGTCACCCATCCACGGACCAACCCCGGCAAGCGTAGCTTAACCTGACGGGTCGACCCGTGCGGCTGTTATTACTTAGCCACGAGCTCCTCAGAGGTGCTTTACACCATCGAACTGAATAACTTTTACTATGGGACCAGTTTGAAATCGCGAAAAAATAAACAGCTGTACCATACAGTTTAGAACACTAGGTAAACATTACTATGGAACAGCTTTTTTATTAATTAATTTAATTTAGCTGGTATTTAATGCACTCGGTATATGTTCATGATGTTATAAGATTTCCTGTCACTATTGTGGTATACGAATTGGTGTGGGGTAGGTACCACAACTAAAAAGTGAAAAATAAAAAACTATTTACAAAACAAAACAACCGACTTAAAAAAAAAACACAAAAAAATTGAAAAATAACTTAAATTTTGGAAGTCGGTGGCAAAAAACGAAAAACCGGAACCAAAGACACCGACTTCCAAAATTTAAGTTATTTTTCAATTTTTTTGTTTTTTTTTTGAAGTCGGTTGTTTTTTTTTTGTAAAAAGTTTTTAACACACAATGACGGACACGATGCTAGATGAGACAGCGTGCTTTTTGGCCACGCCCACCAGTGAGTTCGAGCCCACGACTAGTTGGCTCTTAATAGCCATAATAGTAAGTTACTGCAGTATACAGGGTGGATTTTTGAGATGGGGCATCAAGGCAGGTACCTTAACGTATGTCGCTACAAGAAAATGGTCTTAGGACACTGTCCGTATAAGAAACAGGATCGTTAGGCACCAAAAAAAGTTTTTGTGAAAACTGCCCATTTTCTTGCTAACTGTATTTTTTTCTGTGAATGTAGATCTATATGTCTCAAAAGATTAAGGACAGTCTCCTAAGACCGTTTTCCTGTAGCTATAACATTTTAGGTGCCTGCCCTTACTGCCCCGTTTAACATTATTAATGGGTACATTGGTGAGTCATCTCGACCTTATCGTACTAATAATCCCTATTCTAGAGACTTCATCTTCGTAGCCTTCTCCTATATTATTTGGGGTCGGTATAACACGTTTTTTTCTTCCATTCGCCATTGTCAAATGTCACGCTATCATTCACTCCCTTCTCTTCCAAATTATTCCTCACACAATCCATCCAACGTTTCTTTGGCCTTACTCTCACTTTCCATCCATCAACATTTATATACCTACATCACTCTTTCCTTCCTCCTGGTCATTGGTCTACCTGTTAAGGATAATTACACATAGCTACCTACCTGTATTTTTGTAACAGGCACCATCACTATGAAAAATTGATAACATAGCTATACTGTGTTAACAAAATAGCCCTCGCGCTAACATATTATTGTTATAACCGAAGGGTGGGTGGAGATGAAATAACGCAATCGATACGTACAAATCAATACTTTTAAGGTACAGTGGCCAGCACATCAAGCTACACGAAACTATCAGATTTCTCCAAACGATTTTAAACTTTAAAATGTTCATGGTTAAGTTCAAAATCGAAGGAGAAAATTAGATAGTTTGTGGTATCTTGATGTGCTGGCCACCGTACAAGCTCATTATATTGGACTGACGCAGCAGTCGTCAACGTCAAACTAAGGATCTAGTCTGCCCTACTTGTTTATTAATTATAAATAAGTTAATTAACCATTGCTTTTCTTTTATATCTCCATTGACAAGTAAAAACATTGAAGGAAATAAAATAAAGAAAAATAGGTTAATTTGTCACAGAAACACGTTCAAAATATTGTGGTTATTAAATCAAATATTTTATTCTTTGAGGCCGCAATCAAAAAGACAACACTAAAGATTTCCCACAACTCACTGAAGATGTAAGGATATTGAGGCTTTTAGCATACCTATCAATGGATTATCCTTGGGAAAATCTATACATACCTATCATATAAAAGAAAGTCGCTTTTCGTATCTCGTCTATGTGACCGACGACCGTGTTGTTATTCCAAACTACGCAACGGATTTTGACGCGGTTCAACATTTAGAGAATTTATTCCTGAAGGGGTTTGTATAGTACATTCATATTGAACTAACTTATAACATTGGAAGCTCGCTGTTTTGTGCTGTTGTAAAAACCTTACGAAGTAGGGGCGGGTCGGTAGTGTTTTGTGTAATTATTTTGTTTCAGCTTAATAATAAATGTAAGCGTCTTGTATATTATAAAGTTTATTCCGAATTAAAATGAAATATACATAAATAAAAACTTTAACCTAATCTTCAATATACATTACTCAACATGTTTGCGACATTTATATATTAATCCAGTCTTTCTTTTCTCCTGGCAATAAAACAAACAAGAGTGAGGTGTTCGTTATCGGCTTTGTAGCCGATATCGAACGCTTTGTTCACTTTGCCTTTCATTCGGCATTTTTTCAATCGAAGTGAAACGTCTGAACACAAAATGAATCAAAAGTGAAATATTAATTCATTAGTGAACCGATCCAACGAGGTTGAATTTTGGCACTCTTCATCTTACACTCATCTACCAAATTATCGAAAAATGAAATGAAAGGAGCAGATGAACGTTCATTCCTATATGCAGGATGACAGGGACATCGACGCACAAGCGGTTACCAGGATTCAGTAGATGATTCTGGACCCCCTAAATTGAAATTTTTCTTCAGTTATTAAAAGTATTTCAACAAACCAAGCATTACAGCAGAGCTGTTTCCTACAAAATTGCAATACCTACGCGGTTAAAATGTTGAAACGAATTTTTTTTTGAATAACCGACTAAAAATATCAACGCAGGGGGGGTCCAGAATCTGAATCCAAGGTTGCGCGTCGATGTCCCTGTCACCTTGTATAATTTTGTTGGTGTCGTTTGAACGTGGAATGAAACAAAAATAAAGCTTGACTCGATTGAACCATTCATTCGAGAAAAGCGTCTGATAACCGCTTAACTAAGTATTTTAAACGTATAAAAGCGTTAATGGTATATAATTTTAAATTTAATGTGGTTCCAATTTCAGCAGTTGAAGCAACATCCTGAGAATTTAAAGTGAAATTAAGAGGTTTGTCACCGGTCCACTAGCGCCACTCCTTTAAAAACATGTTATCTCGTAACTGAGAAATAATATCTAATAAATATATAACGGCGCGTGACATCATTAAATAATGAAAATCAGTTAATTTTGAGAGTTGTAATTTATTTTGTTATTTTTTTAATCATTGGTCATTATTTTGTTATTTTTAACGATTAATCGATTTGAATTCGACTAAATGGTAATTTTAATTAAGAGCGGGTAACACCGAATGGAGTTGCGTCTGTCATGGCGGGCGAACGTCGTGTCAATTAAGGCAATCGATTGACAGCCGTTGCACGTAGTGGTCACTCGCAACTGAATCGCTAAATCGCTAATTATTACTGCAATCCTTAATTGTTTAAGTAGTTTCAGTGTCTGTATAATTAAAATAGTGAACAGTCAACGCTACAGTGTATTTATTTCAACGTTTCCTGAAGTTTAACGCCCACTATGGATTCCCGTGCTGATGAGGTCACGAATCAGCAATCAGATGCAACAGCCCGGTCTCGCGACGCCGACGTCCCGTTATATATACATATATATTATATAATAAAAATACGATCTAGAGGAATGTGGCCGTTTTTATTTAGATCGAAATTTGTTGCTTCGTGTCTCAATATGAAACTTTTAAAAAAGGTACTTATTAGAAAATTCTAGACACACTTACCGATATAGTCAATTGAGCCGTTTTTCAAAATTCCTTCTCAGTCACGAGATAATATGTTTTTAAAGGAGTGGCGCTCGTGGACCCGAGAAGCGCTATTAATAAGTGAAATTCACAAAATGTTCAAAATTTTGTCCTTTTCTAAAGGGTTCACTAAGTAGGTACCTACTTCTAACCTTCCTGAAATATATATATACCTACCCAAAGTAACCTGAATTTAAAGCCCAGACATTTGACAAAGTGATATGTTAGAAAACTCGAGCTTTCATTATATATATTGTGAGTTACGTCTCACAGTACCTATCATCAATCATGTTGCTATGTAGGGACAATGATTAACTACGAGTACATAGTACCTACATTACAACGTTAGATAATATATCTTTTCAACAAAGGGAATATTAGTACCAACAAGGTTTTTTTTTACAGATGATAAAATGATGGTTTTGCCGCCATTATTAGAAAAAGTACCGGAGTACCATGTGGTGCCGGACGTAAAGAACAGCACTACCCCATTTCCTCCCGTGGGTGTCGTAAAAGGCGACTAAGGGACTTACTAGAGAACGGGCAGCAGCATTCTCTATGCATTTTTAACACTATACTGCGATCGTCAACCCGCCTGCCAAGCGTGGCGATTATGGCAAATCCTCCCCCCCCCCCCTTTTGGGGGAGACCTATGTCCAGCAGTGGACGTCTTTCGGCTGAAATGATGATGATGATTAGAAAAAGATAATGTGCATCCCTGATGAGGCGTGTTCGCGGTAGTACCGACAGTATTCTCAGCAGTGTGTTCGCAGATCGGGGGGATTCCCCGATTGCGGAGGTGGATGCAGCTCCACGCTGAATTTAAAATATTTGTAAATCTGTGTCAGTACTACTAACATTAATTTTTTTGTAAAATTGTGACGAACCCTATGACTCTTTCTATTCAATTTAAAGCCCTTTTTACAGCAGCTCCAATTAATTTTATCTTTTACCTATATCTAATTACCCTGTAACGTCTTTTAAAACAATATCAACAATCAACTCAACCTATCGCAGTCCACTGCTAGACATAGATCTCTCCCAGGCTGCGACACAACACCCTGTCCTCCGCCTTCCGCATCCAGTCTGTCCCAATCACCTTTTTAAGGTCGTCGGTCCGCCTAGCTGGGGCCTACACTACGCTTGCCGATACGCGGTCTCCACTCCAGGACTCATCTGCTCCACCGGCCATCGGTCCATCAAGAAAAATGGCCAGCCCGCTGCCATTTCAGCTTGCTTACTCTGCAAGCTATGTCGGTAACTCCAGTCCTTTTCCGGATAACTTTTAAAACAATATCAAACGAAAATTATTGTAATTCTCTTTGAGCTTTATTTAATAAAGTGTCCGTGGAGTTTCTTGCCTGTTCCTCTCCATAGGAAACTACTACGCTTTGGAATGGGCAACTAGCTTCATCTTTCTGGCTGACCAATTCCTGGAAAATTCAAAAGTGCCTGTAATCGGTTAAAACGGTCCCACTGCTGGGACATAGGACTCCTCTCTGTGCGGGTTGATGGATGGTGGGTGGAACAAGATGACAGGTTTTAAAGTATAAAACGGCTTTAACAATGTAGTACATTCTATATCTGTAATTTTTATGGTGTAGGTACATAATAAAGAGTATTCTATATATCTTTCTATTTTTAAACATAATTTACTTATCCGAATAAAGACTGGCTGGCTGACTCAAAACATTTCTGCTTTAGATAAAGTGAAAATGTTTTTGAACGATAAAAGGGAAACAGGAATTTCTTGACGTCTTTCATACGAAGCGAAGCTGTCATGTTCAGTTTTCACGGGACCGTTTTATTTTCATGTGTATTGTGTATGCCGTCCGGGAGAAACCCATTGTTGACTATGAATTGACTATGAAGTATGTTTCGCAGGAAATAAACCTTAGCAATAATAAACAGTACGTACGTTCCTGTAAGAAAGAAACATATTGGGACAAGCGCAGGAAATACAATCAGTGACAATCAGTAAAAAAACCGGCCAAGTGCAAAAAGTTGATCGATATTACCCGGTCCGGTAAGCTAAAAGCCCACTTCTTACCTAAAATAATTACGTATTTAGATGTGTGAAAAAAATTCACAGCAGTAATTTATACTGCTACTGCAGCACAATTTTTTTCCACATATCAAAATACAACCATTTAGCTGGCAGGGGGGACACTTGACTCTAAAATAAAAATTTGCCAAATACGAGTATTACGCAAACGGGTTCCTAAATTGAAAAATAGTTTTCACAAAATCGACAACATTTTTGAGCAGCCTATCCAATGATACCCGACACCATGGGATATACGAGAAAAAAATATAATCCCCACTCACTGGAACTTTACTGGGGCTTTACTTTTTGGAAGTCAGTAGTTTTTGTTTTTGAAGTTTATATTTTTATTTTTAAGTGTTTTTTTTTTTTGGAAATCGGATGTTTTTTCTTGCATAGTAACAATACTACATTAAGAACGCCATGCCATAAATTAAAAAAAAAAAAAATGTGGGGCAGTCTTTGGGGACTGCCGATAGAAGTGAAAACTAAGTAACTAAAGCGTTCGGTGACGATGACGCGAGTTCCATGATTTCACCCAAAAAGTACACATATATACACAGTATACATATAGCTCATGGAAAGCGTTCGGTGACGATGACGCGAGTTCCATGATTTTTGTTCACCCAAAAAGTACACATATATACACAGTATACATATTGCTCATGTAAAGCGTTCGGTGACGATGACGCGAGTTCCATGATTTTTGTTCACCCAAAAAGTACACATATATACACAGTATACATATAGCTCATGGAAAGCGTTCGGTGACGATGACGCGAGTTCCCTGATTTTTGTTCACCCAAAAAGTACACATATATACACAGTATACATATAGCTCATGGAAAGCGTTCGGTGACGATGACGCGAGTTCCATGATTTCACCCAAAAAGTACACATATATACACAGTATACATATAGCTCATGGAAAGCGTTCGGTGACGATGACGCGAGTTCCATGATTTTTGTTCACCCAAAAAGTACACATATATACACAGTATACATATTGCTCATGTAAAGCGTTCGGTGACGATGACGCGAGTTCCATGATTTTTGTTCACCCAAAAAGTACACATATATACACAGTATACATATAGCTCATGGAAAGCGTTCGGTGACGATGACGCGAGTTCCCTGATTTTTGTTCACCCAAAAAGTACACATATATACACAGTATACATATAGCTCATGGAAAGCGTTCGGTGACGATGACGCGAGTTCCATGATTTTTGTTCACCCAAAAAGTACACATATATACACAGTATACATATAGCTCATGGAAAGCGTTCGGTGACGATGACGCGAGTTCCATTATTTTTGTTCACCCAAAAAGTACACATATATACACAGTATACATATAGCTCATGGAAAGCGTTCGGTGAAGATGACGCGAGTTCTATGAATTATTTTTTGGTGTTGAAGTTTTCACTTTAAAAAAAAAACCATATAGGTAGGTAAGATAGTCCGCCAGTAACAAATATACGTCGTATAAATATAGTCGTAGTTTCAAATCAGAAACTACGACTCTAGTAAAGTTGTTGGCTCGCCCTCTCACCCCCTATTGCATGGGAATTAAACATAACTGGCGAAATGTGTGTGAGAGGGTGTGTGTGTGTGTACTATAGGTACACCTCTGCCTTACCCTTCTGGGAATACAGGCGTGATGTTATGTTGTGTTAGATGTTAATACAAATTGCTAATTGTATTAGATTATAATGAAATCTTAATTTTTTTTAATAGTCAATCTTCTCATCGTTCAGGAGTTGAAAGCCTGAAATTAAATATGAAAAAGCATTACAAATGGAATAACAGATTTTTCGTATTTTTATTAAACAAAGCTTCTTTATACCGAAAAACTCTGAAAGTAACGAACTGAAACACGAAAAGGAAATGTTAATTGTTTCCTTATTTCTTTCTTTCCTTATTTTGTTAGGCTTCGTGTCTGTATTTTAATATCAAACGGTTTTCGCGAACACGAACTGTTTTTATTTTTGTTTTATTTTAAGTCACGTTTCTTTTGTGTATCTTCTATTTTTCGGAGAATATTACTTATGGATAAGGCTGTTTTTGCACGTGGATGAACATATTTTTCATTTTCAGTGGCGGTAAGAACCTGAAAACTTACCTATGTAAAATTGTGATAAGAATTTGTATGAATCATCAATATGATTCGCGATGTTATTACAAATCTCCCTTCGTAAATAAGATAAATAAATGCTGATAAATCTAAATTTAATACATTTTCACGTAATGTAGTAAAATGCTATCTCCAGATCTTACCCTAACTTTACAGCCGTAACATAAAACCGCCTCTTCCATGTTTTATTCCCGAAGGACCAAATTTATGACCGCAGTACAAAATACGTGATGGCATGAAGGACCAATTTTTTTGTTACTAAAATATAAACGGTTACGTTAATTTAGACTGAAGTATCTGCTTGCTAGGAAGGATTGTGAAGAGTTTGCTAATATTGAAATATAGCAAAATTTTAAAACAACTTGCTTTACGTGAACTTTTAGAAGCCCTTAAACTCAAACTCAAACTCAAAGCATTTATTTCAAATAAACCAATTACAGGCACTTTTAAATTGTCAAGGGGTCGGTGAGTCAGAAAGGTGAAGCTAGTTGCCCATTCCAAAGTGTAGTAGGTTCCTATGGAGAAGAACGGGCAAGAAACTCCACGGACACTCTTTTAAAACAAAATATTGTTACAAAATTTAGGTTACATCATTCACGTTGAAGTTATACATGTGAGAACAATGTAGAAAGACGTGCACGTTAGAAGCGTCAAAAACGAACAATCGATTGGCTTGGTATGGATATGTGATTAGGAAGGACCAAACGTATGTGACTAAAAGAGTGATGAACGTAATATATATGAATGGAGAGGGAGAGGAAGCCGAAAGAAAAGAATATGAAAAAGAAGGATAACGTGACGGTTGACAGAATAGAAAAAGAAAACGTGTTGCGCCGACCACAAGTATAACATGGGACAAGGGCAGGAAGATGATATTGATGATGATGATGATGATGAAAGAAATGCCGCAATACCTGCCTAAGCTGAGGTCTATTGGTAGCAGGATCTGTCGCCTAATGAGATCCGTCAGCCAACTGTGGAGTTCAGAATAATCCTTCTTTTATTTTTGCAAATAAAGATATATTTTTTTTAGTTTAGCCGTTCAATGTCTTCTATGTTTGCACGTAAAGCATTTGATGTTTCTGGGCTAATACCACTATGTGTTATATCATATCTCTTGGTGCACTCAGCCCCAGATTTCTACCTAGGCCTGCAAAGCTCCGGCCTAGGGACCCAGCCAGCCTAAGGGTCCTTACCCGCCTGCCTGATGAGGGATCTAGCTCGCTGCGCTTGCTCCTGCATTATAGTTTCTTATATATCTTCTGCTTTTGTGCATAAGTTGACAAAGCAACTCCTATTTCTGTTTTAAATTATCAAAATAAAGCTAACCTCTCCGAGGCGGGGTGCTAAAAATTTTCGAGCTCGCGTCGCTCTCTATTACATCTTTATTAATCTTAAATCTTAAGCTTTCTAGCCACAATTTGACAAAATAACTCCTATTACTGTATGAATAGTCAAAAGAAACTTAACCTATCCGAGGTGGTTAAATTACTTATCGATACCTGTGTCGATACTTCCTCTCTTAATAATTATGTATAGGACGCATCTACCTTTTATATAATGTACAAGTACACTAATGAATAGTGCCGTGCTTTCCTATAATTTAGTTACATAAGCTAGATAACAAATAATAATTATGATAATTATGTCAAAGACTACGTTAATGCTGTGTATGTGTTTGATTGGTAGCCTATAGATAAATAAATATAGATTACTGGAGGAAAAAGCTAATCGTAAATACCGGGAAATTTACACTTTTATTCAGCTTTCAGTTCCCGGAATTTTGAACTCGCTTTAGTTTCTGGTTTTATTGTTTGGCGTTGACGTTGTTTTTATTTTAATGCAACAATAGAATTTTGTCCTGTAGAATGTTTGAGCAATTTGCAGAACTGGAACTAGGAGTGAAACAACAACAAAGCCTTATTGGCCTACAGGTTTTACCAAGGAAAGCTATAAGCTGGAAAAGGTGTCCTAAAAATAAACTGACATACGAGCCGAAGATACCTTAAAACCCTTTTCTCGTCTGAGAGGTACCCTAAGTACCTACATGCAATCAAATTTGTACGGATTTAGGTGTGACAGAAACCCGATCCCAAACTTGTGTTAGAAATGAGTTTTATTTTGTCGTTCCAATTCAACTTTCTGAGAATTTTCCAGCCTGGATAATTCGGGATTAGGAATCCTTTAACCCTTTTGTAATGGTTTGCGTTGCTCACAAAAAGATCACGTTTTAGCAGGGTTCGCCGATATATATCAGCGGATATATATCATTAATTGATTTTTATCTTGATATAATTGATTTTTTCCTGTCTTCTGAACTAAAAATACTGGAAATTAATGTTTACCCTGGAAACACGTAGCGAAAAACTACAATTCAGAATTATTTACTTTTTACTTTTCTAAGATTACAAATTATTATTAAAATTAGTTGATTTATCTCACAAATAAATGAAGATTATTATAATAATAGTTACTGGTTTTTTTAAGTGTTCTACTTTACTACTTTTGTAAAATATAAATGTGGTAATTTGACACTCAAATTCCTTTCACATTTTTAAGTGTTTAATCCCGTTACAGAATGGAATTAGCTTCTTTTTCTTGGCCTGGATATATATCCGATATATATAATAAAATCGGATTTATTATATTTATTAATCGAGTTATTTAAATTCTTATTCTTCTTATTTTAGTGTGGTTAGTGACTTACCTGGTGTCAGAGTTTTTATGCCGCCGATGGGCCTCTTGACTTTTAGCTACACATGCCGTCGAGAAATATCTCTCTGGATTCCTTACGATGTTTTCCTTCACCGTTTTTTAAGCAAGCGATAAGTATACAAATACGCACATGAATCCGAAATATCAGAGGTGCGTGCTTTGGGTTCGAACTCGAGACTTATATGACTTGACAGTCCAACGGTCATACCACTAGGCTACTAATTTTAAGCTGTTTTAAATATAAAAACTAACAATGTGTTGGGATATTTTTTAATCTTTATACGAATTTAACAATTAGCTTGTCATGTTTGCATGGTAAGATATAAGATTATTTTTCTTTAAGAACAATTGTTATTGATGAGTGTCCCAATACCTAAAGAAACAAACTAGGACTGATTTTAATTATCAGTTGCATGTTTGTTCTTATATTAAACCTTAGTTATGTCAGCAGGTCATATCGTTCGCATAAGAGATGTCAATACTAAGAAATGCACAATTGTTATTATTTCTGCTTCGAGTGCTGACAGTCCCGTATATAACAGACGCTGCATGATCGTTATGGTTTTAAGTACCTACACATTAAAACATAAAGCGTTGTGTGTTAGTTATTTTCATTACAGACCCTAGACTACACTGATCAAGGCGGAGGACCTTATTGGTGATGTTCTTCAGGAAGGTCTGGTGTGTAGTACTCGCAACCAGCGTGAGTGTATGACCATCTGGGTAATTGCGTTACACATGAAAGTAACAATGGGTTTCATTTTGACATTACAACAACATTCATGTGGGAGTGACTATACCCGAAGTCTCTAATTCAGATAATTTATGTAAACAAAGTAATTTCAAGAAATGTCACTGTCAAAATGATAGGACAGTGGTGCAAAACATTTTATCATTTAATGTTTTTGTAAATAATTATCGATAAAATTAAAGTGAATTAATTATAAGAACTATGCAAACAAAATACCGTTGCCAAACAATGTTTTTTGTAGTGTGGCGGAGGCACAGTATATGATAGTCATAATCAGCCCTTTTAAGCCCAGTGCTAGACGTAGGCGTCCCAAAATCGATTTCCAATCGAAACAGTTTATAGCCGTTTTCATCCAAAATGTGGCTAGATATGCTACTTAAATATGAATCTATTTATGAGAGTTGTAATATTAGTGTTGTTGAAGATGTTAAAAATTTGAAAATGTTTGGATCTCCTGCAATGTTACCAGTATCATAAAATATTTTATACCAGAAAATCTCCTTTTATTAATAACTTTGTTTAAAACCGATTTTTTTTTTATTATGACGGTATGATTACTTTTTAATTATTATTTCTTAAAATCACTACTTAAAAGAAAATAGAACCTCTTTTTTCGCAATTTTATGTGAATTACCATTACGAAGATATTTTTTTGTTATGTTATCCCCTTTGTTTACATAAATTATCTGAATTTGAGACTTCAAGTATAGTTAGTTTGTCATTTCAAATATTGCGGGTAGTTTTAGTAAGTTAGTTTAATTTGTTTATCTACGTCCATGCTATAAATCCTCTATAAAAGTTTCTGAAACAGTTAGCTTATTGCCAACATTAAAACACCCAGTGTCATAGTAACCATAATAGCATCCAAACGGGAGTTATAATGTTGTACTGAATTTCATAATGCAACTCCTTTGCTTTTACGAGGATGATGATCCCTTCCTTACTCATCTGTTTGATGAGTAAGGAAGGGATCATCATCCTCCCTTCCATTCTCACTACCTACTCAATTCGTGGTGTCTTTAAGAATTTCAAAAAAAAGAACATTGTCACGCACGCGCGTTTCACTATACTATACCATAGCGTCGTATCCCGCAATTTTTGTTCGATATTAGTATTGCAAAAACTGTTTCAGAACCGTCTGATCAGTCCGATCTGTTTTATAGAGGATTCATATCATGGGTGTAGATAGTCTGGTATGCAACTGTAATAATTAGGTATTAAAACACTTATGTGATACTATTATAACACTCGGCTTCGCCTCGTGTGATAAACCCACATTGGTGTTTTAATACCCCTTATTATAAAACAGTTGCATAAATAACTATAGTAGTGTATGGTTGAGGTGTGAAAAACCATACAAAAGCTGGGAAGAGCTAAAGACAGCGTCGGAATATGGCCTTGATATCAATTGGAAAAAGAGCCAGTTAATGGTCAGAAGAGTTGAATATCTTGGCCACATAATTAAAAAGCGGCCAAGTGCGAGTCGCACTCGCCCACGAAGGGTTCCGTAGCAACAAATAACATAATATAAAATTGTTTTTTTATATATTTGAGTTGATTGAATGAAAGGTAAATAATTGCGGTTTACGATTTATGACGTATTAAAAAAAAACTACTAGCTAGATCTCGTTCAAACCAATTTTCGGTGGAAGTTTATATCTTAGACGACGGCATATATGACATATATGACGGCACGGTTGGCGCAGTGGTTAAGCGATTGACTGCTGCGCTCCGTGTCGCGGGTTCGATTTCCGCACGGAACAAATATTTGTATGATCTACAAGTAATTGTTCTGGGTCTGGCTTTTTGTGTATGTGAGTTTAAATGTGTGTAAACGCACAAAAAAAAAACTATATTTTTTTTAGTTTTATCATTCTCTTATTTTAGGAGTTACAGGGGGGGGGGGACACACATTTTACCACTTTGGAAGTGTCACTCGCTCAAACTATTCAGTTTAGAAAAAAATTATATTAAAAACCTCAATGTAATTTTTGAAGACCTATCCACACGTGTGGGTTTGATGAAAAAAAAAAATTGAGTTTCAGTTCTAAGTATGGGGAACCCCCAAAATTTATTGTTTTTTTTCTATTTTTGTGTGAAAATCTTGATGCGGTTCACAGAATACATCTACTTACCAAGTTTCAACAGTATAGTTCTTATAGTTTCGGAAAAAAGTGGCTGTGACATACGGACGGACCAACGACCATATAGCCCTCGTTGGGACGGACAGACAGACAGACAGACATGACGAATCCATAAGGGTTCCGTCTTTTGCCATTTGGCTACGGAATCCTAAAAATGGAACGTAACGTCGATGGATGGATAGTCTGTGGTGTGACAGTCGGGGGGAAGATTTGAGATAAATAATGTTACAATGTACCTACGTTTTGTTGAAGAGAAAATAAAACAAGTTTTTCCTGCGAATCAGTGTTTACTTTTTAGCCCTATTGAGCATCTCAGAACCACATTCATTACGTTATTTAAAAAAAAAAATTAAAAAAAAACATCCCACTTCTAAAAAATACACTAAAAAGTGAAAAATAAGTTTAATTTCGGCAGTCGGTGTCTTTAGATATCTATATTTTAGTTTTTTTGCCACCGAATTCCGAAATTAAACTTATTTTTCACTTTTTAGTGTATTTTTTAGAAGTGGGATGTTTTTTTTTTTTTGTAAAAAAGTTTTTTTATAATTATAGTCCTCATTTATAAAGATAAAGATAGTTTATTTGTCAAACATGCGTTTACATACAAATCAAGCATGCAATATCTTATAGTTAAAAAGTCCGTACATGTTTTGCCTGATGAGGCGTACACATTTTTATTTTATTTTTATATAACAAACAAATAATTTAATTCACAATACTGGTTCAATAACATTCATTATTTAATTTTTATGAGAATAATAATATAAATAATTACAAAAGTTCACGCATGTCAAAAGGTAACTGTCAAAAAGTCATTTATGTTATAGTAACACTTGTCTGTTAATAAATTTCGAATCTTATAATATCTTTATGTAAGTACATACTTAATTATGTCTCACACAGTCACGTTGTCGGATTTCTTTTAGTCTGGAATAAGCAAACGAATTTGGTAAAATGTTTGAGTCCATTACTTTAATTAAAAGGGAAGACGTACTTTGTCTTTGTAATTTATGTTACGTTTATTTAATTAGTTCTAGGGCTATTCTGACTGTGGCTATGAGACTTGACTAAGAGACCATTTTAATGTGGATGAAAAACAGCGTTCATTTTAGCAATAGAAAATAAGAAAAGGGAAAATTGCCTTACATCATCATCATCATTTCAGCCGAAAGACGACCACTGCTGGACATAGGCCTCTCCCAATTGGGAGGGTTTGCCATAATCGCCACGCTTGGCAGGCGGGTTGGCGATCGCATGGTGTTAAAAATGCATAGAGAACGCTGCTGCCCATTCTCTAGTAAGTCCCTTAGTCGCCTTTTACAACACCCACGGGAGGAAATGGGGTGGTGCTATTCTTTATGTCCGGCCCCACACGGCACCATTGCAAATTCCCTTTAGGGAAAGGGAAAATTCTTACACGTGGTTTCGCGCGAAACAAAGACATCTTTAATGTTTCAAAACAATAATAGTTAAAGAAAGAAAGAAAATAAATAAGAATAGTGTTTATTTGGACACACTTCGTGAAACACAAAATACAAATAACAAAGTAAAAAAGTGGAAATGATGTTTTAATAACGACTAGCGACTTCGTCCTCATGAAATTTCTTGTTCCCCCGTTCCTCAATCTGTTACCGAGATATCATTTAAAAAAAGCCGTTCAATACAAAATGTATGAGAAAATGATTTTTTATCATATTTTTTTTTTCGTGAATTTTCCTCATATTTTAATAGATTCTGCTATTCAGGGCGAAGACAAATCCAACAAATCAAAGATCATAAAAATCGGTCCAGCCCTTCTTGAGATATAAATGGTGTAACTAACCCGAAAGTTTTATACATATATGTATATTAAGATATATAAATATATTTAGATAGTGCGTGCCTCGCGGCTGCGCTAAAAAGGTTCATTTCAGCATTAATCCCAGACAGATGCTGTATGTATGATGTAGTTCTGTATCATGCACGTGCTTGGCAAAGTCATCATTTTCCTGCCCTCATCCTAATTTATTTGAAGTCGGCGCAAAATGTATTTTTACCCGATTGCCCCAGACAAAGGGTAACGTCTTCCAAACTCAAACTCAACTCAACTCAAAGCATTTATTTACCAATTACAGGCACTTTTGAATTGTGAAGGGGTCGGTCAGTCAGAAAGATGAAGCTAATTGCCCATTCCAAAGTGTAGTAGGTGCCTATGGAGAAGAACGGGCAAGAAACTCCACGGACACTCTTTTAAAACAAAATATTGTTACAAAATATGGGTTACATCATTCAATTTGAATTTATAATTTTTATGATATTAATTTTATTTTCTGTGATTAATATAATTTAACTCACACACTGACTGATGTTTATTTTTTTTGGAAAATCATATACAATGTTTGTAAATTTGTGAGCACCATGTACCTATCGCATTTATAAATTTTTCTGTCATCACTTCACTTTTCATTCTTTTTACCAATTGTGGTAAGTAATTTTTATTCTAGGTACATCGTCTTCACCTATAATTATTAATTAATGTATACAAACTATTTTTAACATTTTAAAAGAGTAAGTATGGAGTTTCTTGCCGTTCTTCACCATACATAACTACCTTTTGGAAGGGGCAACTAGAATCATTTAACTATTTTTGTAAATTTTGACGTTCAAAAGTGCATTTTACGTGCCTATTTGAAATAAATGATTTGACTTTGACATGTTGAAGTTATACATACATGTGAGAACAATGTAGAAAGACGTGCACGTCAGAAACGTCCGTAATAAAAACAATTAAAATAAGCCGTGTCAGCTAAGAGATCACCAGTCCCAACTGACGCATGGATCAGCACCATTTAGCTCAACCATTTTGAACAATTTTGATACTTCTATATTAGACATCATCTCGGTATTCAGTCCCTTTTAGCCATACCATTTAACATGAGGCAAAGTAGGCTTTATTTTATTTTTGTATTGCTGTATGGGCCTGCTTTTGACCTCGATCTCGCCTGATGGAAAGCGATGGATGAGGTCTATGATGGAACGAGCGTGCCCAGAAGATGCCTGTTCGCTCTTGCTTTGAAGGCAGACGGGTTATATGTGGAAGGGAACACAGACGCTGGCAGAGAGTTCTGTGGCGGCATCTACAACGCCACATGCCGACATCAAAGACCTGACGTCACAAATCCTGCATCGCGCAATCAGAGTTTACCGCGTGACTAGCATATATACAACATCCCGACATCATCCGTCGAGCAGTTGCCCACCAGACACAACACCCGTCTGGTCGGAGGATCCTCCCCTAGCATAGAGTATGGACTTTACACCGTGTTCCTCATACCTCTCTAGTTCCACAATTTGGCTGTGCACATAATGAATGTGGAGGTTAAGCTCTACGACTGGACGGGATATCAACCAAGTGCGGATGGCAGTACGTCTGGTAGTCCGGTAATAGAAAGGCGATGGTGGGATCAGGTCGTGGAGCTCTTGCGCACACTCTCCGAAGTACAGTCTGTAAAAGACCGACAGGTAAGCAACATTACGTCGATGAGCCAGGCTGTGAAGCCTAACCACCAACGCATCGCCCCCTATAAGCCTTTTTGCTCTGCGTTCCACCGAGTAATAATCTACTTCGTAGAGTGTCAATTTGTGGCCAATGGTTCAGTCACTGCAGGCAAAGATTAAGAGAAGGCCGAATACAAAGTCAAGAGCACCGTCCTAATCCTTTGAACCCACCCATTTAATTGGATAGACGGCTTAAGAGTGTGCTCGTATTACTTTGATTAAATAACTTGTCCTTGAAGAATTTGAAATGTCTTTCAAATTCTTCAAGGGTTAAAAACCTATAAACTTGTACAAAGTCCTTTCGAATCCGCGGAGCAGGAGACCAATAAGACAAAAATTAAAAAAAATATGCCCATGAATTTCAAGACTATAGAAAAGCTTCGAGGCAAATCTGATCGATTCGATATTTTGTCTGTCTAAAAAGTCTGTGTAAAAATTTAAAAAATAGTTTTTTTGTTATAAGTATCTTATATACTTTCTTATGCATTTAGTAAAAAGCTGTTATTTTAACATTATAAACAGACACTTTAATTAATTTATTTTTATAGAAGACTAGCTTTTGCCCGCGGCTCCGCCCGCGTGGATGTCTGTTATCGCGTAAAAAGTAGCCTATGTCCGTCTCCATATCCCAGGCTATATCTTTGCTAAATTTCATGACGATCGGTTCAGCGGTTTAGGCGTGAAAACGTAACATACAGACAGACAGACAGACAGAGTTACTTTCACATTTATAATATTAGTATGGATGTGAAAGTTTGGATGTTTAGATGTTTGGATGTTTAGATGTTTGGATGTTTAGATGTTTGGATGTTTAGATGTTTGGATGTTTAGAAGTTTGGATGTTTAAATGTTTGGATGTTTGTTACTCAATCACGTAAAAACGGCTAAATGGATTTGGGTTAAATTTGGGACATAGATAGACCATGACCTGGCTTAGGACATAGGATAATTTTTGTCCCGTAGGATTATTCCCGACCTCCAAGCGGGCGAAGCCGCGGGCAAAAGCTAGTGAATTAATAAATAACGGACGTAAATATGTCAAATAAGTAGTCGAACAACTTGCAGCTCGTTTAAAATGCAAATACAAACATTAAACAATACAGTTGTGCTTTTCATTTTACTCTTTTAAGCTTGGCTGGTTTGTAAAGAATGGTTTTATCTTTTAGACTTGTAGTTACCTACACTACAAGAGATCCTTGCGTCGGTATTAAATATTTATGCATAGAAACATAAAACGCTTTCAACGTGTATATTTTATACTAGCTGCTGTCCGCGGATTCGCCCGCGTGGCTTTTTCTAAAACAAAAGTAGCCTAAGTTACTCCTACAACATCAGCTAAAAGCAGTGAAAGTCTTGTCAAAGTCGGTTTCGGAGATTACCCGGAACAAACAGATAGACAGACCGACAGACAGACAATAATTTAGAAAATTGTTTTTTTGATTTATCATCATCATCATCATCATTTCAGCCGAAAGACATCCACTGCTGGACATAGGCCTCCCCCAAAAGGGGGGTATTTGCCACAATCGCCACGCTTGGCAGGCGGGTTGGCGATCGCAGTATGGTAATGCATAGAGAACGTTGCTGCCCATTCTCTAGTAAGTCCCTCAGTCGCCTTTTACGACACCCAAGGGAGGAAATAGGGTAATGCTATTCTTTACGTCCGGCACCACACGGATTAGTACCGTATATTATCCCGCATTTTCATATGCATTTTGACAAACAGACACTTCAAATTTTATTTATTTGTATCTAGATGTATAGAAGATTGATGGTATTCGCATGTACTGCATAGTTGAACTCATTATATTCCTATGGTTGAACTGATTGATAATGAATCCCGAACATGCGGAAGTCTGGTAGAGTGGAGCTTGGGTTTAGAGATGATGGGGCTTTATTAAAAGTCGAAGAGATGGTTGCACGCTATCAAAAACGATTTATATACAATTTTCGATGCATTCGAATAATATCTGTCCGCATAATTATTTTATCCAAACACGTGAACGAAATCTATACTCCATTTATTATAATATTAGACAAATAACTGTTCTCACCCTTTCGTTATTTCGATGTGAAAATTAAATAAACTCCGTTATTTCACGATAAATACAAAGCACTGTAATCTATTTACCATTTACATTAAAAAAATAACTCTAAAGTGCAGTAATTTTAACAAGATTACACAATAACTGTCGTTATTTAGCCGTTATTTGTCTAATGCAAATGGAGTATAGGTATTCATTCATTAATTTCAGCCGATCGACGTCCACTGCTGGACATAGGCCATCCCAAGCATCGCGATTTCGACCGACCACATCTAGGTATCCCGTTTACCTCTTCTATAGAAAATCAAACGGTTGCTAATTTAATTGTAAAATTTATAATTTTTATGATATAATTTTATTTTCTGTGATTATAATACTTTAACTCACACACTGACTTATGTTATTAAATGTTAAAATTTTAGGGAAATAATCTACTTTTACAATGATTGTAAATATGTGAGCACCTATCTATCGCATAATTAATTTGTCTGTCATTACTTCACTTTTCATTCTTTTTACCTATTGTTCTATTCTACACATATAATTTAAAAGAGTAAGTATGGAGTTTTTTGCCCATTCTTCTCCATACGTACAACTACCTTTTGGAAGGGGCAACTAGAATCAATTAATTATTATTGTAATTTTTGACGTTCAAAAGTGCCTTTTACGAGTATGTGCTTATTTGAAATAAATGATTTGAAGTTGACTTACCAATACAAAAACAAATTGTGTTTATAATGTTTAGGTTTCAGAAGAAACCCGCGTTCAATATTTTACGTGAAACTAATAAACGTTGCCGATATCTGATAGGTAATTGGCATCTTTCTAAATATTTTCATCATAGCCGATGGCGTTGAAATGTGGTAGACGCTTCGGAAAGTGTAAATGATGCGACGTATCAAGAAAACCGCTGGCAATTATTAATAATAATATAAATGGTAAATATTCCCGCTGTCCCCACCGCCCGTGTCCCCATTATGGTAATTCACATAAAATTACGAAACTAAAGGTTCCATTTTCTTTTAAGATTTTAGAAATAATAATTAAAAATCTGTACTTAAAATAAAATGGACGTTTTTTCTCCGCCATTTTATGTGAAATATAATATGCATACCATTCATCACACGGGCGTTGGGGACAGCTGGAGTACACTATTATACCTAAATGCGCAACCATGATGAATAAATATAAATGAGCCTGCTGTGCAACGGAACAATAATAAATGTTGACAGCATTAATTAGGATGTCAATTATAATTGTCCATTTCCATGAAACATAGCAATAAGATTAAACAAACAATTACCCTGGCGCCGCATTTTGACCTGACCTGATTAATTACTTTTTTGTTGCCCCTAAAAACGAGCCAACAGGAAGACTCGTCGGGACACATCATTCATGATGGCGTACACAACTCAATCCAGAGAAATGCCTGAAAAACAAACTGATAATTCGTCAGACACTTACCTTAGAACATTTATCGCGATTGTCCACAACAACACACTGCTGAAAGTTGTTCAAAGCGTTCGTACACTCTGGGGTTTAGAAAACAACTGAGAGTCAGTGTTGGGCAACTTGCGCAGCAGAAGATGCGCAGTGAGAGGGTTGCGGCTTCGGGAAGGAGCGAGCGCGGACCGCCGGCTGCGGAACCTGACTTATGAATGATATAGCCTGGGAAAGGTATCTTGTGTTAGTCGGGGCGCGGCGGGGGCGCGCGGGGCAGGGTTATATAACGCGTCCGATCGATACCGGGGGTGGGCGCGAGCGTAGGGTGCGAGCACAATCATTTTCCTTTTTATAGGCGAAATATACATCGGCGGAGAATACTCTTTGTTTTATTGCAGCGTTTGTTACAACCATCAGTTTTAAATGACACGCTTGGTTAGTAGTTGCACTTGCATCATGTAGTTGGATGTTTTATTCAATAGGCGGGAAAATGGTCGGAAAAGCTCAATTTAAAAAGCTCTTTTGTATGTTTCAGGCTTTAGTTTTTTTAGTTTATTTTTTTCTTTGTATTATTCAGCATACTTATACAGGGTTATTGGTAAAACTCAAACAGTTTCTCAGGACTATATTACTAACATTATAAACAACAAATGCTGTTCTATGATTGAAGTGAAGTGTGCTAGGTATGGCCCCAAAAGTATATAATAATATACCAGCAGCTATTAGAAATAAAGAGTGTCTGGGAACTTTCAAGAGGTCTTTGTTTAAATTCCTTTTAGATAGATGCTACTACTCCATCACTGAGTTTACTACTGATAAACAGAGGTATGACGATTCCGACTTGCTAATTAAACACTTATGATTATATTTATCACCTGTTTACCTAACTGATATATATTTGATAGAATGTTTTTTTTTTTGTTTATGTAGTCCTTTGACATGTCACCTTAATTGTAATTGCTTGTTTATGTTAATTTTGTACGCCATATATTGGCAAAACATAGTGCACATATTTTAGACAATATGCTATCTGTAACCATACCTATGTTTAACAAAATAAATGATTGATTGGTTGATTGATTGACTTTTAATCGTCAGATTTTAAATCATCAGACTTTCATACAAAAATAAAATTATTTTAATTCAACGCTCTAAATGTATAGAACAACGAAATCTTGAAGGTTTGTTTTTGGTAAATGTATTATGTTTTGTAAAAAATCATAGAACAAAAATTTTTGTAAGTATATGATGTCAGTAGATATAGATAGATAGATAGAATAGGTACTATTTATTGCACACCATAAAAATTACAAAAAATTCTACATAATATAATGTAGAAAATTTTACAAGGGGTGACACAACGGGCGGTCTTATCGCTAAAAGCGATCTTTTCAAGACAATCTTTTAACATGTTAGTGTTTTATCAATAACCCTGTATATTTTGCTGAACTTTATAAAAAGAAAGAAAGAAAGAAAATTATTTTATTTGGGATACGCACAAGAAATAAACACAGTAAAAAAAAACATTTAATGGCGAGACAAGCTGGAGAAAACCAAACGACCAGTGGTCCACATTAGCCCTGGATCGAAACAGCTGGAAGTCATGGGGAGAGGCCTTCGCCCAGCAGTGGGATGATGCAGGCTAGCAGTAACAGTAATACGTGCAACTTTGAAACGCTAAAATTGAGACCATAGAAATACCGAAACCGGCGTATGGCAGCATCGCTGTCATAAACCATCTTCCATTCCTTTGATATACAGAAAGTACCCACCGTACTTTCTCAGCCAAAACCAAAACGGACCTTTCTTTATGGACGGAGTCTAACAATAGGTGACACGGCTTGCATTCTTTTGGAAGACCATAAATTACGACGTGCCCAGCAAACGAGCCGTTTCATGCAATTAAAATTAATTTGAACTTATCCGTGTAAGTCCAAATTAAATAATATACATACTCATACTCGTAGGTGCAAAAGCAAGATGAAAGAAAACGGGATGACAACATCCAATTGTCCGACTGTTGCTCTCTCTTATATATACATCTATACAAATAAACAAAATTGAAGTGTCTGTTTATAATGTCAAAATAATAGCCTTTTACTAAATGCCCCTGTAACACAGGTCCCACCTAGCATGGGGGTCATTGATCACGTTGTAAATGCTGCGCATACTAATTGTACTGTACTTTGCTTTTTGGAAATAAAGTTATTATTATTATTATATGAAAGCAGTATATGCTTTCATATAATAATAATAATAGCTTAATTATAGCAAAAAAAAAAAAATTGTCTGTTTGTTCCGGCTAATCTCCAAAACGTTTGGACCGATTTTGACGGGTCTTTCACTGGCACATAGCTGATGTTATAAAGAGTAGATAACTTAGGCTTACTTTTATTTTAGAAAAAGCCACGAGGGCGAAGCCTCCGGCAGCAGCTAATAAATAAGAGAAATATTTAACTAATCCTCTAAAAACTTATTGACCTTCTAATAATGTGCGCTTTTTTAAATTAATGATCCTCTAAAATAGTTTTAGACTTCTGATGATGCACACTTGCAAAAATAAATGAGCCTCGTTAACTTTCTTGCCTTTTCTCACAGTTGCCAACCAACCAACCAACCAACCAGTTGCAGAGGCCAACTTGGCCTCGGCAGGCGGATCCTTGGTCGCAGGGAGGATCCGCCGCCTAGGATTGACGGTGGCGCTGCACAAGACCGAAGCCGTGTTCTTCCACGGGCCTCGGCAGCGCCCCCCACCTGACGCCCACGTATACGTAGAGGGCGTCCGAATTGAGGTGAAGGCCCAGATGAAATATCTGGGCCTTGTACTCGACAGCAGGTGGCGTTTCGGCCCGCATTTTAGCGGGCTGTCGACGCGCCTGCTGAAGACCGCGGGCGCCCTCTCGTGGTTGCTCCCCAACTTGGGGGGACCCAAATCGCGATGCCGGCAACTGTACGCCGGCATCTTGAGGAGCATGGCCCTTTACGGGGCCCCAATCTGGGAGGACTCCCTCCGCAGGAGGGAGAACGCCGCCGCATTGCGGGCACCCCAAAGGGCTATAGCTCAGCGGGTGGCGAGGGCCTACCGAACAGTAGGCTTTTCGGCGGCGTGCGCTCTGGCCTGCACCCCTCCTTGGGAGCTCGAGGCTTGGGTGCTGACCAGAGTGTACGAATATACGGCGAGGCGGAGGGCGAGAGGGGAACACCCAGCCCCGGAGGAGCGGGAGGCCGTGCGGCAAGAGGCGAGGGACGCGATCGTCCATCATTGGACGGAGGACCTCGCCTCTGCCACTTTTGGCCGCCGAACCCTGGACGCGCTCGGGCCAGTCCTGAAGGATTGGCTCGAGCGGTCACATGGTTTCCTCTCTTTCCGTCTGGTGCAGGTGTTGTCCGGGCATGGATGCTTCGGATCGCACCTGCATCGGATCCAAAGGGAGGAGACCCCGTCGTGCCACGACTGTGGCGCGGCGGTGGACACGGCACAGCACACCTTGGAGGTGTGCCCTGCCTGGTCCGAGCTGCGCCATAGTCTGGTCGCAGCGGTCGGGCAGGACCTCTCGCTTCCCGGCGTCGTCAGCGCCATGCTGGGGAGCGAGGGGGCCTGGGCAGCGGTCGCCTCCTTCTGCGAGGAAGTGATGTCGCAGAAGGAGGAGGCGGAGCGCGTGCGGGAGGACGACCCTCTCGCGGCGCCGCTCCGAAGGCGGAGGAGGGGTCGAAGAAGACGTCAGTATGACAGTCATCTCCGACTCCTCCCAGGTTCCCGTTGCGGGGGGACCAGGGGCGCCTGGACGCGAGATCGTCTGGCGCGAGGTCCCAGGTGGAGGCCAGCAGGCAACGGGTGCGGGGGCACCCTTGCCTGTATTGCACAGGCCTCTACCAGTGTCGGACGGGAATGGCCAGGTGTTCCCGGTCATTCCCATATCGCCCCCAGGCTGAGGGGGGGCATGCGGGGCCCGCCAGTGAGGCGGGCATGCGCCGGGAGGGTTGTGGACGTAAAGGCTGTGCCGGTTTCCCATGACCCTCCCATCAAGGCGATGAGGGAACTCCGCTGAGTTTTAGTGGGTATTCTGCCATTTTGGCAGGGAGTCCCACATACCCCGTCTCGTCCCCCGACGAGCGGGCATGCGTAATGCATTTCTCAGCGTAAAAAAAAAAAAAAAAAAGGTACTACCTGTGCCAAAGCACGCGCGCGCCGAACGAGCGAAGCGAGCGGAGCCGCCGCACCGGTCGAAGAGCGCTACATCCAAGTTGGTCGCAGTAACTTAGGTTATAGTGTTTTTAGGGCCGATTTTTCAATCGTCAGAATTTTATCTGGGGAATATGTTTGACGTTTTGGCAGCTTTTGTGTAGAAAATATGTCCAACCACTACATTTATTCCTCAGATAAAAGTTATCTGACGATTGAAAAATCGGCCCTTAGGATGATGATAAAAATTATTTGAGGTTAACGAAAAGAGGCGCAATCATTATATTAGATAGTGTTCAATAATATTTTTAGAAAAGCAAAATGAGAAATATTTCAGATATGATTAAATACCAATAACAATTATGTACTACTGAATTACTGAAAATTTTTTGGTTTTTCACAATCCGGATCGAAGGACCAAACATTACTCGAACAATAAATCATTATTTTCAATCATTGTGGAATATCGAATGGTTTTAAGCTATTGCATAGCTTCTATCGCGGGCCTTGAGCGCGGGGACCGAATCCAGAAATTCCGTAACGAAAAAACCTCACGCTCCCCACTCCGACGGTTTTACTACACCAGTACCCTCTAGTGATCTAATAATTTCTGGCAGTTCTTTTTTCTGTGTACTGCGTATTTTATTCTTATAAATATTAGTTTATAAAATTATGATCTTCACAAAAAGTGATTGTTGATAGTGGGGTTTGAACTCACGACCAGTCGATTACGAGTACATTCAGTTCCCCTGTTGCACCGCAAGGCTACAATGACTTACCATTTAAACTTGACTAGACGGTTGGAAATGACTCATGTACATGGAATTTTTTCGCTGTCAAAACAGTTTGTCACTTTTTTTTTATTTTACTTTAGGTTCAACACTTTCGTCTATTTTAAAGTTGTTATTATGCTTATATTTGAATAGTATTTGACTTTGTTTACGTAGTTATACACTTTTACGACGTTCAGCACTTATTTATTTTGTTTTTAAGCTATTGCATAGCTTCAATCGCGGGCCTTGAGCGCGGGGACCGAAAAAAAAAAAAATAATAATATCAAAGAAAAAGAAATACTGCATAAATAAAATAAATAAATAATTATAATTGCATAAGTTGATACAAAATGCTATTCAATAGCTTTACCGCGGCAGTCCCACGTCTTTTTTAATAACGTTCTTACCGCAAAAGCAATATTCTTTTCAATTTATGAATCGAGGTTGACTGTCTGACATGATGACAGAGCTTTTTTAATATTTTACATGGATTGTGTTATTGCTTATTGCGCCTAATGGGAGCGCGCTAATGAAACAATTAAATGTGGTTGATTTAATACGTGTTTGTTAGACTAATGTTGACTGAAATAATAGAAAATTATGTATGTTTGCCAGCCAACCTTTCTTCAAAGGTTTTGGAAAATATTTTCGTTGCCATTAAATGTTCCTTATGTGTATAAATCATTCTCTATTCATTTTTTTAACACCATACTGCGATCGCCAACCCGCCTGTCAAGCGTGGCGATTATGGCCCAATTGGGGGAGGCTTATGTCCAGCAGTGGACGTCTCTCGGCTGGAATGATGATGCGTATAAATCTATTGCAAAGAAAACTACCACAGTTCTTCGACGGATTGCTTACCTTAGTTTGTTGTTTACATAAAGGAGATCACTCATTTAGTAGGGCGACTCGGGCTAAAAAAAAAAAGTTGGCGGCCAGGAATGAAATACATTTTATTTGAAAGGTTACAGGAGTAGAAAGAAAATTGTATGGTGACAACGTTATAATTAATTTAGGGACAAAGATATAGAACGGTCTTTAAAAAATAAAATCGGGTTTGTTCGAACACTTTAACTCGAGAACGGCTGGACCGATTTTCATGGTTTTTGGTATTCATAAAATAACAAAATGGAAAGAACATAATGCAACGGGCGGCCTTATTGCTTGGCAGTAATTTCTTGGCAGTATTACTTGTACCAAATATAATTCCTAATAATTATTAATCCTATTAATCTTCGAACCCAAATTGTTCTCGTCTTTGGTGCCATAGTAAAACATAATGTATTCTATACATATTTTTAAAATATGTAAGAATTATCGAGGGCCACCCAAAAAAAAAAAATTAGCCCAGAATGGGTGATCTCCTTTTCATCAAACAAGTGGGCGATACTGCACTGCTACTTATTTATTCATTTATTTAGATTTTAATCCACTGACATTTTCGTTTTTTTCAATCAATGTATTCTTCAAATCTAGATATATTCTGTATATCTACAGTCATCTCTTTATTTACTATCTAACGCTAAGTGCTTATGCTATTACTCATTTGCATTATCAAACTATTCAATTCTTAGACGCATTTCGGCGAGATTAAATTGAGCTTCACTAAATAAATCAGGTAATTTCGTGGAAGGTAATTTGGCCACACCAATAATAAACTCGTCGGTATTCGCCAAGCTTTATTAGTATTTTAGGTAATTTTGGTTCAAGGAATATTACCATAATCATGTCTGTGAAATTAGGGTAGATTTTTAAATTCCCCAAGGACCTGAGTTTATTTGGCATTGAGCACGGTTTTGGGGTAGACCGTATTAGATAATTTGGGCAATGTGGCGAAAGGGAACGTCATTTAGGCTTCTTAGGTAATTGTGTACAAGAATTATGTTTTTCCTTCTACCTTACGTATGAAATCGGGGCAAAAGTAAAATAAACTGGGACTATGTAATGGCTTCTATTAGGGTTTTTACTCGTGTCCCATAAGTGGGTAGTTTTGACTTTTGGAGTAATTTATTTTATGCGCACGTCAGCTTGTCAAGTGGTGGTATAAGTATAGTTAGTTATTGCAATTAGCTGACATAAATGCATAAATGGTTTTTTTTTATAAGTTCGAATCGATAGAATTTTATAAATCATAATTTTATTTAAATACCTATCCGAAATCTACCAAAAACTAGAAAAATATGAAAATCATACGATTTGTTAGTAAATAAAACCTCACCCATTTAAGCAAAGGGGGGTCAGCTAATTGCAGTTATTGACTGTACAGTCACGAGCACCAATATGTATACACTTAGCAAAATTTAAAAGCTATTTTCTCGTGAATAACGATTGCAACTTTGAGATCAGACCTATTATATAATAGTATAAACTTAAATTATTATATAATAGGTCTTATCTTAAAGTCGCAATCGTTATTCACCATGAAAATTGCTTTTGAATTTTGCTAAGTGTATATTGGTGCTTGTGACTGTACACATAGTGTACACAATGACATGAGTTATAAAGTACTTTCGATTTCTGTCATCTTCAGGACTAAAAATCGGCCAAGTGCGTGTCGGAAAGGGTTCCGTAGTTGGGACGAATTTATCCCAAGAACAAACTTAACATTCGTTAAAAAACATGTTCTCCCATACATTCCAACTGCAAATGTAAATTGGTTGACTATTACTCGTTAACCTGTAAAGCCTACTTAGCTGTGATAGTTTTCCTTTTAACTTCGTTATGTATACTACTGCCATAATGTTTTTGACATATCCAAGAACAACCATTGAGCTGGCAAGGGGGGACACTTGACTCTAACAAAAATTTGCACTTTAAAACTTTTATTACTTTTGTTACGCAAACGGATCCCTGAATTGAAAAATGGTTTTCACAAACTTGCAATATTTTTGATCCTATCCAACGTTACCCCACACTATAGACGAGAAAAAAAAAAATATCATCCCCACTTTACGTGTAGGGGACAACACATTTGCTCAAAAAATGCATTTACGAAGCTTGTATACATTGTTCGTAGTTAAAAAATTACGCACCATACAACGGAACGTGCGGTAAATTAGGTACTCTCACCTAAGTACCTATTTTAGCGCACGTTTCGTTGTAAAGCACCGTCCGTAATCTTTATGTTTTTTTTAATATCCATAAAAAAAATATAAGTATAAAAAGATATAAGTGTATAAAAAAATATAAGTACCAAGGAGTTCCACATTACGAGAATAAATAAGCTGATTGATCGAACCTCCTTGGAAGCGCTTTTGCTCAATACGTTCATCTCACTTTATACCTACTAAAGAGTAAATGAGACGAAAGATGTAGTTCTAATTTTCACCGCGTGCATGTGGCGCCATTTGCAAATTCGCGCCATTTTCATATTAGAAACGTCAAAGCTTATTGCGACTTTCCGTCTGATGTATATAAACAAAATAATAATATGAGCTCAAGCGAGGAATCGGATATTAATATGGAATCTACTCCACCTGATATTTGGAATGAGTCTCTTGACTTAAAAAAACATAAATGTCTATCATAAATAATCATAATGTTATAATTTATTAACATTTTTTTTAAATATTATAATTTTGTTTCATTACATATTTTACTGTTTTTTCGCAAATGTGTTGAAAAACATTGTATGACACACGTGCAGAAATTGGTATTTACAAACTCGTGACTATGGTAAGCCCTCGACTTCGTCTCGGGCTTACATTCGTCTACTCGTTTCTAAAAACCAACTTACCGCACTAGTATCATAAATAACTATTATTTTACCACTTTGTCGGCGTGATTAATATGTATGCATTTGTATACCCATGCCAAATTACAGCTTTCCAGTACTAAGAGTCTCTGAGCTAAGCCTCGGACAGACAGCTAGACGGACATGGCGAAACTATAAGGGTTTCTTGTTGACTACGGAACCCTAAAAACCGTCATCGGTTTTTTAAGTAATATCAATGTTATATTCTATAGACCCATCTCTTTTCAACCTTGGTCGAGCCGTAGGTGAGTATATGTTCCTTAATCTCGGCACGAGCGTATAGCAGACCCAATTAGGGTTGCCAGATGGAAAGACTAAAACATCGGGGAAAATTTTCAAACAGTCGGTATTTTGGGATTATTGTCGGGGCAAATCAATATTAATAATCAAAATGTAAATTTTTATTATTAAAATAATGAAGTACACACTTACTGTTTTACCCTTGTCTTTTGGAAGGTGTTGTAATGTTTCTCTGAGACAGCAGTAATCTTTATAGAAGGCCTCCTGTTTAATATATTAAGCATATAAGCATAAGAAATATTAAGCACGTCGGGCAACAGAGAGAGCTTTTTAAGGCGCGGTAATTTTCAATGTTTTTTTTTTATTACAAGAAGCTGTTTGTCGGGACATTTTGTATTTTGTCGGGAGCCGGGACACCATATGAAATGTCGGGACAATCCAGACGAATCCAGACCATCTGGCAACCCTAGACTCAATAGTGTCTTATCCTGGGTGATATTTGAGGCTTCAAAGCCGCTTTTAATGGAGTACCAAGCCAGTGGCTGTATCCAATAGCCTTTACTTTAAAGTGCAGTAAAACTTTCTAATATTGTTCTAACAGCCCTCTCAAACAGTAATGTTATAATTAAATGTTTTATTAGGACGTAGGCACCTTGTGTGAGGGGAAAATGTCGATTGTTTTCTACGGCTGTGCTAGATTTTCCTGGTTGAGCAAACTACCTGCCCTTAATTGATTGATCAATCACAGAGCAGGACAGAATGGTAAATGCAACAAAAGCTTATCAAATAGGTAAGTATATTTATCGTCGCGATTAAAATGAATTTTTCAACACACTTGCTCGTAAAGTGGCTCTTAATGAACCGCTTTTAAACAAAACCAGCGCCATTTTCCATAAAGTTAATAACAATACAAGTCTGTTTTTTCCTCGCAAGTGTGTTGAAAAACGACATATGAAACGCGTGTGTATTGACCATCACACTTTAGGCTTCCTTATCGCGCGAGCCGTAGGCGAGCGCGAATAACCGCCTCGGGCGCAATTATCAACTTAGCACACATGTAACATAATGTATTATTATTACTATTTAGATTAAATTACATTGGTTATATGTATAAATAACATTGCCAGTCGACAGAGATGCGGAGGAATTTTTCGACGCCATATAGGTTAGGAGATTATATTTTAATTTAATACATAATATATTATTATAAACTTGAGAATATGTCAATAAAGAAGTAAGTCCATCGTGTTAATAAAAGCGATTGCATGTCCGCCAGGTCCTTAGATAAGTAACTATATCTTTCAGATTTTTATAACTGTTTTTTCCCAATGGATCCAAAAAACTAGTAAGCGGAGCCTCTGTCGGATCATACAGCCATAAGGCTCCTACAAATAGGCGCGACACGAGGCGCGACACAAAGACACCGCATGTCGCGCGTCACGCGCTGCCTTTGTGTCACGTCGCGTGTGGAGGGAGGAGCCTTTAACCTTCTCTTTGTTTTGTGTAGTCGGAAGCTGTGAACCGTGTCGTGAGTTCACCCTGGCTAAACCTCACGGGTTAGAGACACAGACACGGTGACAAGTCACAAGACCTTACCTACATGATTCATTCCGAAAAAACCCTTTAAGTTTAATTCACGTAACGGAAATAAATCACCCCTTCTCCACAAAGGATCAAAATATTTTCGCCGTTTTATTACTGGTCTCGTTGTGTAATATTATTTGTTATAAATATGACGTCTAGTTTTGTTACGAAGTTACTGGAATCACCGAAATGGCCGTATATGAGTGACACTGGCTGGTGACACTCACTCTAGCGCTGCGTCGATGGTTGCGTGGCGGCTGTCTTCTGAGGACAGGAGATGATGTCAGTGGAGCCGCTGTCGTATAGGTACCAAGTCCATGACGAACTCCTTATCATTCCTTAGCCGTGGTCTCTCCGGTAGTCCCTGGAAGGTACCACGGGTATTTTTTACACGTGATCCTTACGAGAAATATAATGCTGCCGAATTAAAATGGCAGTCCGTCCCGTAGTCCCTGGAAGGCACCGCCCCTCTGAGAAATACATTATTGCCGAATATAAATTGTACCTAAGTCAAGTCAAAGTCAAAGTCAAATCATTTATTTCAAATAGGCACGTAAAATGCACTTTTGAACGTCAACATTTACAAAAATTGTTAATTGATTCTAGTTGCCCCTTCCAAAAGGTAGTTATGTATGAAGAAGAATGGGCAAGAAACTCCATACTTACTCTTTTAAAATGTTAACAATAGTTTGTATACATTAATTAATAATAATAGGTGAAGACGATGTACCTAGAATAAAAATTACTTACCACAATTGGTAAAAAGAATGAAAAGTGAAGTAATGACAGAAAAAAATATTAATGGGATAGATACATGGTGCTCACACATTTACAAACATTGTATATGATTTTCCAAAAAATTTAACATAAATATAATAAGTCAGTGTGTGAGTTAAATGAGTGAATTTCTCAGGCGAAAAATGTACGCGTCTAGGCTGAAAACGCAGTGCTGCTTTACAAATAATGCAACGATTTTTTTTCTCAGACTTAAAGAGACGTGAATCTAAATAAAGCCACTTAAATTATGTTTATAAGACTAATACTTTTTAAGAAAAACATCAGTAAATGATGAATTATCAATTTCTGTATTTTGTCCACAATCACTTTCATACACAGCATTTACCTCTCAGGAAGATAATCTCCAACAAATACAGGAAAAAGTATTTTGATTACATTGAGTAATAATTGACCTACAAGAAGCTAATTATTTTTGAATGTTTAGACTCATAGTTAATGAGTACATGTCATCGATAGTTTTGTCCGAGCGAAATTACTCATTTCTATGGTCATTTTGTTTCGCCGTCCTGAGCTTCCACCAATGAGTTTAATCGAACAATAAATCCCTGCCCGGCAAGAGACAATCGTGCGCTTACGCACAGTGAGAACGGTAGTGCACCATGTTATAAAACCTGAACATGAAAATGTCCATGGAAATTAGGTAAAAAATCGAGGTATTGAAATTGACTCAAATTATATTAATCACAGAAAATAAAATTAATATCATAAAAAATATTAATTATACAGTTAAATTAGCAACCAGTCTGATTTTGTTAAGACTCTAAATTGTCCTATGGAGCAGGACCAGCATGTTTCCAAGAATTCTTATTTTGGATATAATCCTCTAATTTGTAATATGCTTGTTTACAAAGTGTGCTTTTAATATGAATTTTAAATTTCCTTTCATTTAATTGTAATTGTAATCATAATACAGTGACCGACTTTCAATGATTTTATACAGAAGATCACATCTAAACGAATAGTGTTAATGATTTGGATAAATATAAGATGTTAAATTAGAGTATTTTCTTAATAACTTAATATATGAATATTTTAGATTATGTTTGTATTACATAGTGAAATTAATTTGTAAAGTTATGTCTAACGCGGATAAAAAACTGAGAATCACGCAAAATCAATCAAGCGTATTTTTCTGAAACCTTCACCTTTTTAATTATTGATCTTTATGTATGCGTGTTTTGTTAAAATACCTTTTGTTTTATGTATAATAAATTAATAATGCGTCTTATTTGGGACAGTGCTCCTGGATGGGCGAGTCCTATTACTGACTGGACGTACGACGCGTTGCTTGAGCTCAGTACAGAACACGCAAGCTAACTCGTACTGGCATATATCTGGGCCTTAAATAATATAAATAAAGAGTCACTGGATGAAAAAGTCACGAATATATTTATGACAAAGAAGTTGTTCAACAAAAACCTTGTAGCGTCATCTCTTCAGTCTTATTTAATCGAATAAATTCTAAGTTATTTAGAAGGCGCGACTATAGCTGAGGTGATTATGTGCCAGCGCAAACTGTGCGTCTAGTCGCTAAGAGAGAGTTACGCACTACCTACCTACCACACCACCTGACTAGACGCAGGGCTGTCGTTTGCGTCTACGGCGCTTTGTGGAAGAAGAATATATGTTGCGCCGACCGACATGGGAATGAAGTGTCAGAGTACCTACATAAACATGGTAGCGTGAAAGTATTGTATTACGTAAGTACCTTTCTTCTTCCATATAAAAATTTGTATTTAGAAATTGCACTTATTTTGTAAATGGTTTATTTAAATGTCTAATCTTATTTAAAATGGAGTATAAGTAGGTATAATTCTCGTTAGTCAGCAATTGCGTCATCAGTCCGTAGCGACGGGTATGTATGAACTGTTTCATAATTACTCTCGAGTCTCGCCCTAAGCTCGTGGGCTGTGAGACTGGCATGTTTCGTTCAGCTGTGATATATCAAAGCCTCCAGCCACATGCGTCATGATAAATCTAGCGTATTAGAGACAACGTTTTGTGAAGTCTAGCAGTTTTAATTATGTGGCGGTATCAACAACGCCACATGCGAACTACGCATCAAAGAACTGACGTCACAAATCCTGCATCGCGTTATCAGAGTTTACCGCGCGACTAGCATATATACAACATCCCGACATCAACCTTTGGGCAGTTGCCCACCAGACACAATACCCGTCTGGTCGGAGAATCCTCCCTTTACTATAGTGAGTATGAGTGAACTTTACACCCTGTTCCTCATACCTCTAAAAGTATATACAGGGTTGAGATGGGGGAGTAAGGTTAGGTATACTTACTACTTAGCTACAGGAAAACGGTCTTACGAGACTGACCTTATTTTTTTGAGAAATTTCGATCCCCATTCACAGATATTGAAAAAATGTACAGTCAGCAAGAAAATGGGACATTTCCACCAACACTTTTATTGATACCTACCAATCGATCCTGTTTCTTATAACGATAAAAAACTCTATCAGACCAACTAAGGTTTGAGTAGTAGAAAAGTAAGAAATCACAAAAAAAATAACACTTTTTGTGACTCAAAGTTTCTCAAAAAAATAAGGGCTAATATATAAGTGTCCTGAAACCGTTTTTTTTTTGTTACTACAACGGTAATTACCTACGTTTGTTGCCCCATCTCAAAAAAACATCCTGTATGTATTTAGGTATGTAAGATTGCGTTGGCCCCAAATAAAACTGGGATTCTTGGGAAGAGAATTGTTATGATAATGTCGCCAAAGTTTCGTTGAAAGCATTTAAAAATTCGATCCTACCTACAGCGTGTCAAATCTTTCAGTAGTGTTCAGTAAAGTACAATCCGAACTTCACTCAAGTGCACAAAATTTAAAAGCGATCTCATATTATGTCATTATTTTTATCCGACTGCCCAAGAAGGAGAGTACCTATAATGTTATTCAATCAACGACCTCTAATATTATAACTACATTATGGAGAACACAAAATTCAAAAGCAATGTCTCAAGTCATTATTTTTATCCGACTGCCTAAGAAGGAGAGTGCTCATAATGTAATTTTGTTTTTTTTTTTAACTTTTCCCCACTCTGGGTGCGTTTACAAACATTAAAAGTCACATACACAAACAGCCAGACCCGAAACAACTACTTGTAGGTCATACAAATATTGGTTCCGTGCGGGAATCGAACCCGCGACACGCAGCGCAGCAGTCAATCGCTTAACCACTGCGCCAACCGTGTCGTCGAATTAATTCGAATTATTCAATTAAGTCGAATTATTCAATCAACGACCTCTAATATTTATGGAGAACACAAAATTCAAAAGTAATATCTCGAGTCCTTATTTTCATCCGAATGCCCAAGAAGGAGAGTACCCATAATGTAATTCAATCAACGACCTCTAATGTTATGCAACATTTATGGAGAACACAAAATTCAAAAGCGATCTCTCGAGTCATAATTTTTATCCGACTGCCTAAGAAGGAGAGTACCCATAATGTTAGGTATTCAATCAACGACCTCTAATATTATACTACATATAGAGAACTCAGTATTACATGGTGTTCCCCAATGTATTATCATGGATAATGAATCTCAATTTCAAGCAAATTAATTCAGAGCATTTCTTGAAAGATATGACGTCCCGTTGGTTGGTTATTTGATTGAATAAAATTATAGGTAGGTACCTATTCTCCTTCTTGGGCAGGCAAAAAGGCTAGGCAAATGCCTGGGATCGGCTTCGGGTCTAACCGAATGCAGCTGAATACTAGTATTTTAAAGTCCTTAGTAAATGTTTTTGTTTTATCACTGAAATACTTATTACTAAACAAACTGTGTACCCATGAACTCCACGACCTCATTCCACCAGCCCCCTTCTACCATCGGACATCTAGACGCACTGCAAGTTACCACTCCTACCTAGTTGATATTCCACCAACTCGCACTTAAGTGTTTCAAACGTCTTTTATAATGCGCACAGCAGAGGAGTGGAACTCTCTGCCTGCGTCTATGTTTCCGAACGCATACAACCCTAATCTATTCAAAGGGTCTCCCTTGTTTCATCGAAAAGAAATTGCCAAATTATCACTTCCCAAACAATTTTCCGCATAATTTCATTTGCCAAATTATTACTTAGCAAAAAATCTCTTCACAAATAATTGTAACGCAAACATAGTGTTTCGCAAGTGAACGTTTAAACAATAACTTGTTTACCAATCAGTACTTTTGCAAATTTTTATGTAGTCAAATATTTCAGTTGGAATAACTCATTTTGCGCAAAATAAAATTTGCCAAAATGTTTTATCACAAGGGTGTTTTTTCACTTGGGACAAATTCTAAACAGGTAATAATAATATTAATATTAACTACTCTGGTAGTTTTGTTTTTAAATAGTAGCATTTGTTAAAAATAATTAATTGTTTTTTTCCCATATATTTTTCTATATAATCTAGTCGTTTGCGTAGGAGGTCACAGTTTTAACCTAACCTAACCTAACCATTTAAAAAAAATACTTGACCTACTCTAACTAGTTCTATAAGTAACCATTAATTTGACTTCATAACAAATCATTTGACCAAACGTTTATTGTCTAAAGATTGTTTGCTGTAATAAATCATTTGATTAAAGACCAATGCCTAAATGACATTATCCTTGATAATATTCTGCCAAGTAAAAATTTTACCAAATAAAAATGTGCGTACTAAAATCATTCCAAACATTGCATTGGTATAAAAAAAGGTTGCTAAAATTTGTTTGGGTAGTGAAATTTTGGCAAAATCTTTTCGGCAAAACGGCAGGATCCCTATTCAAAGTGAGAGTGAACAGGCTTCTTCTGGGTAAGCTCACTCCATCGTTGACTTTGTCTCTGTCACCCAGACCTAGACTAGAGTCAAGAGCAAACCCATAGTAAAATAAAAATAAACCTAAAATGTTATTGAAGTACGTAAATCATCGCGTATTCACACACTTGATATCTTTCGAATTTCTACGTGACGTTAAGCTATCCTTGTACAAGCTATAATGGTCCTAACACGCGATCAAAGCTGAACGGTGTCGCGTCGGTTTGCCTCGAAAATGAAGTAAGCCCGTAACCACAGAGTACGGAGAGAGGCAAAGCTTCCAAAGAGCGTGCAAAATTGATACCTATTTTGGTAGGGTTGGCACAGGAGGATAAAAATAAATTCAATTCACAATTTAAACAGAACGTTGATCACAGCTTACGTGTTTCAATTTATAAACATAATTATCAATCACTATGTCGGTAGGTATTACCTACGTATTTCAAAATACATATAAACACCAATCATCTAACATGAATAGGGAAAAAAAAAAAAGTTCCCAAATTGTCGTTATTTTATTCTTGAACGCACCATTTACGAGATAGGTAAGAATGTAGTCTTTGCCACTTACTAAAAACCACTAAACCATTTACAATAAATACCAAAACTTTTTTGGACCACCTGGCTGAGGTTTCTTTCGATGTTGGGGCCACCTATCTCTCGTATTATTATTATATATATTACAGACAGACAGACAGAGTTACTTTCACATTTTTAATATTAGTATGGATTATTGTTATATTATTGTTCGTCGAGTCGTTGAGCTCCTTAAATCCTGAGTAGAGCTACACGTTTACTGACAAATGCTTGCACTGACTGGACAGGTCCACTCAAATTTGTGTGGTTCTTTCCTCAAAAGACCATTTCAGACACGGATCTAAATGGTCCTCACATGATCTGACCAAGATTATGTCTGAACTTTAAAAGAGACTAACCCCTGAGTTTGTTTCGCCATTTCTTCTCAGGGGTAGTCAGATAGGAAATGTCGACTTCACCTAGCTTATTTTTATTTTTTATATGACGTGTAAAAGTGATTCCGATATCCTATTTACAGAATAAACGATTTCATTTCATTTCTCTCCAACAAATAAAAAAAATATATAATTAAGGTTCGGCGGTTGTATGAAGCTTTGACTCTGTCCGTACTCTGTGCCGTAACCACATAGTCGCTATGATAGGACGCAAATTGATGACCGTAGAGCTTTATCGCAACGTTGCATGCACAACCAGTGTGAGGTTGATGTTTTGAAAGGTGATTATGTGATCCATTTTATAAAGTCCACAGTAAATGTTTTTGTTCTATTACAGAATGAAATATTTATTACTGAACAAACTTTGTACCTACAATGTTGTTATTTTAGAAAACTTAATATAAACAGGGACAATGGTGCCGATTCCCTTGTTCAAAAACTAAACTAAATTTAAGTTCAGTGCATCTTTTTCTTTCTATTTCAAGAAAAGGACAGAAGAAAAATTTTAGTTTAGTCTTGTCAAATTAATCAGCGCTTGACGTAAATTGACGTAATTTTAGTCGGCAAGTTTTTAATCACGTCTAAACTTGTATGGAGTAGTGACAGGCGCTGAATAATTTGACAGGACTAAACGAAAATTTATCTTCTGTCCTTTTCTTAATGAAAAAGAAAAAAAAAGATGCACTCAACTTAAATTTAGTGTAGTTTGTGAACAAGGGAATCGGCACCATTATTTATCTATACAAATAAATAACATTGAAGTATCCGTTTGTAATGTCAAAATACCGATAATAATGGTTTTTACTAAATGTTTATGAAACATTTAAACGGTACCTACTAATAAAAAATAAAAAATTGTCTATCTGGCTGTGTGTCTGTCTGTTTGTTCCGGCTAATCTCCGAAACGGCTGGACCGATTTTGACAGGACTTCCACTGGCAGACAGCTGATGTTATAAGGAGTAACTAAGGCTACTTTTATTTTTGAAAAAGCCGCGCGGGCGATGCCGCGGGCAGCATCTAGTGTAAAAATATAACATGGACACTATTTTTTTAAGGACATATCTGGTTAGTTAGTAAGAGGGCACTCACCGGTCCACTAGCGCCACTCCTTAAAAAAAAAAAATACGATCTAGAGTCTAGATCCTTCCTTTGTCTAATTCCTTCTCAGTAACGAGATAATATTTATTTTATTTTATTTATAGACGGTATAGAAGGCTTCGTCCCAAGCCCACGCCCTTCTTACTTATGTTCCATTACCAAAGGGAACCCTTAGGTACAAAACACTGATGTAATCACATCACTGAGTCGGGACCTGATTACCATCGGCATTCGCGTGGGAGGCCCGAGTGGACTGGAAACGATAGCTAGATGCATGAAGTAGAACTTGTGTGTTACGTCACAGAATAATTGGAAGACCGAATCTTCCCGAAAATCCTAGGATATCTGCAAAAGGCTGGTTACAGGATCAAATAATACGAGGTGATAATATCATGATGTTTGCAAAAAACAGCTTATGTTAATCGCGAACAACAACGATGAGTATGAAGATAAACGATAATTGACTGATATGAACGTTTTGTTCTGACGGATGCGCTGTTTGAACAGCTACATTCTAGCCATGTTCTGACCAACCAGAATAAAGATTTTATGAATTTATTTAATTTTATGAACTTATATTTACACTCGCAATACATATTACAAAAATCATTCTCGGTTTCCAATAATCCGGTCTTCCTGCGAGAATCCAAGAATAATTTTCGGAATTATTCGATTTTTCCTATTATCCTGCGACATAACTTTTGGAAGAGTCTTTCAATCTTTTAAGTCCTGTGTGCGTATTAAATCAAAGCTCGGAATATAGAAAATCTATTTATTGTAATGTAATACAATGCTATGGAGGACAAAACCCTTATGTTTGAAAATAACTTTGAGACTGTGAAGCCTTGCAGGACAAACATTTGTTTAATTTCGAGGTGTATCGGGGAAGGCTTTGCAACTTTTTTGTAATGAAAACATTGTTTGGGACAATAATAGCCATTTAGTGACGTATTTGCCATACAATTGTGTATTCAATGTGAGTTGCTAGTGTCCGCATGGATTGAGGAGACATGTCTCATATTCAAATGCGGGTACTACCAATACTTAGTAGTAAATTATCCGATTTTGTAGGCCCGATCCTGGAATTTGTAGTAAAAAAAATACAGAACGTTTAATGTGGCTCCTCAGTTCAGACGTCTGAATACTGAATGTGCAGGCTGGATTACACGTACATATATTAAGTAGAATTTCTACGAAATATCTACGTAATTATCTAAAAATGTCTTTATCTAAGTTTTATAAATATCTAAAAATGTCTTTATCACACACATTAAAATGTGTCAGAGCTATCTGTGGTGTTGGACCGTTCGAATCTTGTAGACCTCTATTAAAGAAATTAGGATTACTAACTCTACGTAGTCTATACATATTAGAAGTAGGATTATTTGTTAAAAAGCAGTCTGAGCTATATAAAAATCCTTTCATGATATCCAACCCGACTTGACCGATTGTTATAATATGTCAATTAAAATATACAACCAAATTCCTAAACAGATCAGAGAGCTGCCAGTAAACTTCTTTAAAAATAAACTTAAGATATGGCTTTTTAATAATGTATTCTACACAATGACTGACAGGCAGACAGCCCTTATCGGCATCCATATTGAACCAGGCATCGGCATCGAGCGAATAAATCCCAGCCTCCACTGGCCATGCCACTATTGTTGTCAGATTTCAGCTGGCTTTTATATCAAGGCAGAAAAGTGTTCACCATTGTTGAAAATGTGTGGTTTGACGCGTCTTCGTTTTTCTATGCATTTTCATCTACGCTATTTCTTGCTGCAAAGAAGATTTTGTTGTTGCGATTCATTTGATTTACGGTTTTTATTCTTCTCGTTAGTATGTTTCAGACTTGTGTTACTAACGTTTTAGAGACGATTTCGGGGAGCTTTTTTGTTTGTTTCAGGATTACATACGATTAGCCGACTGTCGATGAATTCAAGAGTAGTTTTAAAAGTCTGTATACAACATGTCCCAGAATTAACGCACACCACCAAATACCCCAATTAGAATATTATGATATACTTAATTATAAATTGAGATCGGATATTCGGATGCATATATTCACCTAAAGTTGAGATGTTGGCTAATATGAAATGCGCTTTTGTATCGAAAAAATCCCGCGATTCCGGAATCGACAAATTTTCTGTTTCTTTCTGGCTATAGAATCGGATGCATATCTACCTACCTAAGTAGCCGAGGTAATATTACCGTCCAATCAGGATATAGTACTTAATTTAAAAGAAGTAATTTCTTCGAGGTCTGGGAACGATGCTTATGCCAAAATATAGTTTTTAGAATTTTTGCGTTTGTTTATCTGAATATAATTATGTTCCAGCATCACGCAAATATTACTGGTCAGTAAAAATTTTGCATAGACATTCCCTATAAGTCTGGTCAGTCAGACGTTTTTTGAACGTCAGTTTGTCTCACATGAGCCGTACAAGTAAGTTACAAGATATAACTAGGTAAGTACTTATGTCAGCTATTAATCTGAAATATTCTATACGACCCTTCGAATTCTTCCTACAAACTTTGTGCTATAATAATGACATACCTACACAAGACTCGGGTAAGTATCAATAATAATCATCTTGTAAAATATTATAAAATATTGTACAGACGAAAACAAAATTCAAGAACAAAGAAATAATAACAGGCACTAAGAAACATCAAAAACAAGAATACTGTTACTAAGTTTTGGTAAAGCGAGAATTTATTGTTTCATCTTCGTAATTTAAAGTTATTTGAAGCTTGAACTTTAGACGAAATTCATTTATTAATGAAAATAGCGGTAGGTATACAAGTTGGTAGTACCTACCACACATTTTGTTCGAACTGAAAAATAATATAAATGGCGGACAATGTAAAAACACTATCTGAAAATGTGATAAAATGTATGATTGTGACCTATATTTTAACGTATATTTCGGGCGCCGAGAGAATGCGTTCCTGACATGTGTCACTTGGACACGATTAGGAACTAATAAAGTGCAAATTCATATAGCACGTTTTCTTTTGTACTCAGCTGACAAATGTCAGCAGGCTTAACACATGCACCGTTTTGTCGACAGAAGAGTAGACAAAAATGACGAAAGAAGAAGAACTATATGATGTAAAATACGAGAAGATAGCTTTGTTCTTCTACTAATTATTGCAGTTTGTCGTTCAAAACGCTTTTTTTTTTTATTCTACTATGAGTTTGCTCTTGACTTTAGTCTAGGTCTGGATGACAGAGACAAAGTCTACGATGGCAGGCAGAGAGTTCCACTCCTTTGCTGTGCGCATTATAAAAGACGTTTGAAAACGCTTAGTGCGAGTTGGTGGAATATCAACTAGGTAGGGGTGGTAACTTGCAGTGCGTCTAGATGTCCGATGGTAGAAGGGGGCCGGTGGAATGAGGTCGTGGAGTTCATGGGCACACTCCGAAGTACAATCTGTAGAAGACCGACAAGCAGGCAACCTTGCGGCGATGAGCATCCACCAGTTTTACGTCGCCAATGAGCCTCTTAGCTTTGCGTTCCACCGAGTCAAGCGCAGCAAGTTCGTAGTTTGCTGAGCAATCCCAAAGGTGGCTGCAATACTCCATGCAGGAACGGACTTGTGCTTTGTAAAGGGTTAAAAGCTGTCCAGGCGTAAAGTATCGCTTCACCCTATTTAGGACGCCCAGTTTCTTGGCCGCAGTTTGAGCTTTGCACTCGATGGTGGAGCCGAAGTTGAGACCAGATGTCAACTCCATGCCTAGGAGCTCGAGCCGATCAGTTACAGGAACAGATGTACCCCGAAAAGTAGGAGTTTGATCAAAACGACTCCTTTTAGCGGTAAAGAGACACGCCTGTGTTTTGGTGGCATTAAAAGAGACCAGATTGTCATCACCCCATTGGGAGACAAGACTCAAGGTCAAATCAGTCCGCTCAACCATGGCCTCTCTCAGGGAACGAAGTTCAGCCCCGCTGGTTTTTGCGCTGGACAAGTATCTCTCTGAAATGGTAAAATCTTTAATCTCTTTTGTAAAATCATGATTTTGTAGATAACCGTATACACTTAGTGGTCGTCGAGTAGAAAGTTTTCTACTTTCTTTAGCATGGCGATTTCAAAATTAAATTGTCTTCACTACCTTCGACAATTGTCAGTTGTCAGTGTGATTTCGACAGTTTAGGATAACTCTCTTCTGAAATAGTCTACAAACTCAAACTCAAACTCAAACTCAAACTCAAAGCATTTATTTCAAATAAACCAATTACAGGCACTTTTGAATTGTCAAGGGGTCGGTCAGTCAGAAAGATGAAGCTAGTTGCCCATTCCAAAGCGTAGTAGGTTCCTATGGAGAAGAACGGACAAGAAACTCCATGGACACTCTTTTAAAACAAAATATTGTTACAAAATATGGGTTACATCATTCATGTTGAAGTTATACATGTGAGAACAATGTAGAAAGACGTGCACGTTAGAAGCGTCCGTAATAGAAACAATTCAAAAATTAAAATAAGCCGTGGCAGCTAAGAGATGACCAGTCCCAACTGACGGCGCCCGTTCACGAACATGACGCATGGATCAGCACCATTTAGCTCAACCATTTTGAAGGGAACTTAATGATCCAACACACACGCCACCACCAGCGAGACATTTGAGTGAGCATGACATACTCTCAGCCGCCAGGGCACATTCAAGTCAATAAAAGACATATTACCCGGTAAATGGTAGCTCTATAGTACATAGTACTCACACCTGTGCTATGCAATTATATAATTCAAGGACATTGAGTTTATACAATGCAAAAATAGTTTACAATCTTCAGCAGCTCCAACATGATTGTCAAATGTTAATTAACTAGCTGAGGTTGTGGAGCAGGACCAGCATTCAGCCAAGCATTTTTATCAGCGATGTAATCCCCCAACTTATAATATGCCTGCCTGCATAGTGTGCGTTTTATACAAGATTTAAATTTAGTCTCATTCAGTTGAAGTATGTGGGGAGGAATTTTATTGTAACATTTTAAACAGTACCCCATGAAAGATGAGTCTACTTTAGCCAGTCTGAAACCTGGTTGAGCTAATAGGTCCCTATTTCTAGTACTATAATTATGTCTTTCACCTCTTTTTCTAAAAAGATGTAAATTTTTCCTTACGTACATGATGTTTTCGTAGATATATTGACAAGGTACCGTCATGATGTTAATATCCTTAAACAGTTCCCTTAGAGAATCGCGCCTGCGGAGATTATATATGGCTCTGATGGCTCTTTTCTGCAGAATAAAAATAGACTCGATGTCTGCAGCCCGTCCCCAAAGTAAAATACCGTAAGACATTATACTATGGAAGTAACTGAAATAGACTAGCCTCGCGGTATCTACATCAGTAAATTGACGGATTTTTCTGACAGCATATGCTGCTGAACTTAGCCGTCCTGCAAGAGATGTTAAATGAGGACCCCATTGTAGTCTTGAATCCAGCGTGATCCCCAGGAAAACAGTTTTATCGACGAATTCTAGTTTCTCTTGATTCAATACTATCTCACAATCACTACTTTTGACATTTGGTAAAGAAAATTTTATGCACTTCGTTTTTTTCCCATTTAATACTAAATTATTAGCAGTAAACCAATTTTGGACATGCAATAGAGCGTTATTTACGTCGTCAAAATTTGTAGCACGTCTATCTACCTTAAAAATTAAGGAAGTATCGTCAGCAAATAACACCATTTGTGGTTGATTTTTTAATAAATGGAGTAGATCATTTATATACACTAAAAAAAGGAAAGGACCCAATATCGAGCCTTGTGGAACACAAAAACTACATACAAAAGGACCTAGAAAAAGATCGTTAGAAACGAAAGACAAAATTACAGCTTGTTGAAGGATTTCTACGGAGCGATGTCAAAAATGGAGAAACGAAATGTCACAGATAAAGAGCTGTGCCTATTCTTCGTAGAAATAGAAAGCGTCATGCTAAGCCATGAATTATACACCTAATGAATCACCCATGAATCATACTATCCGGAACGCATTCTCTCATATCGGCCGGAGAATACCTAGGTATTCATATTAAAAATGAATATTATGAATGATATGTTTGGAAATTTTATGGGCCTTGAAATAATTATGCCTTGTTTAATTTAAATAGAACACAGATATTAAAAGGACTTTTTTCTTATTTCTGTAAAATAGAGTCTATCGGTACCCTGTGCGTTGTTTTTAATTTTCGTTCTATGATAACTATATTAATGGAACAATATCACGACTTTCATGTTTAAAAGTATTATCACAGTATAATAAAGTAAGCAGTATAATGTCTTTATACAAATCGGCCGAAACGACGCGCTTCGAAATCTCGGTGTATACCAGTAATCAACAGTTTCGAGTGCATCGCAGTTACGTACGGACGCGGATGCTGCGAGACGTACATTTATTTACGAGAAATATGGCCAAGTACTAAGTTATTGACTGTATTGTTCAGTGTATGTATCTTCGAATTCATTTATATCGAAACCAGTTTTTTTTATTGCCTCCTCCTTCGGCATGGTACAAAAAAAAGGTAAAAATAAAATTATGTTAGTTTTTATTAATTAGTGTTATATAGGTATTGCTATATTTATTGAAGCGTAGCGTGCATTACTTCCTTGACAGGTACTTAGTAGGTATCTCACTTTTCCGATGCTATCGATGCACGAGTGAAGGAACGAAATATACCTATACTAGCTTCTGCTCGCGGCTTCGCCCACGTGGATTTCGGTCTGTCATAGAAAGTCTTTATCGTGAGTCCCGCGATAAAAAACAGGTTCGTGAAATCTCAACTATTCATCCCATATTCTTCCAAATGATTATCTACATATTTCCCTGATGATAAACAAATTTATTTATTAGGTAGGGATTTATTTATCTACTTAAATTACCCTCGCCAAATCGTCATATTCGTCGTCTCTGTCATATTTTTTCAATTTGTGAATTAACCTGAGTATTTAGATATATGTCACCGCAGAATTTTTTATAGGCCTCTTTATGAAACTTTTCTATAGAAATTATAGTGTATAATATATGCGTGTATTTTTACACTCGGCTGATGTGCCGAAATGAAACCAACCTGTCACCACAAGCTACCAGATTTGTGAAAAACATTTCAATGTAAAGGACATACTTCCCACAATAAATCGCAAGGTTTTAAATGTATTAGATTTGCCGGAATTATAAACTACAGAAAGTTACAACCCAAAAGACGAGAGTCAGCCAGGCAGCCCAAGTGCGTGTTTATCTAATCAACGGCCGTAGGTCATTTCAAGGACACTGCCGAGACGTAATACTGCTTACTTTATTATACTGTGTTATGGTTCGTGTTTTGTATAAGCTTTTGTTATATTCTTAATTAAGTTATTGTTTTATAATTTAACTAGCTTTTGCCCGCGGCTCCACCCGCGTGAATACCGTTTATCGCGTAAAAAGGTAGCCTATGTCCTTCTCCATATCCCAGGCTATATCTCTGCCAAATTGCATGACGATCGGTTCAGCGGTTTAGGCGTGAAAATGTAACAGACAGACAGACAGACAGAGTTACTTTCGAATTTATAATATTAGTATGGATACAACACTACATGCCAACTGTTCGGTTTAGCGAGCCATCTAAGGGCACACGTAAGGAATTGATTTTTAAGGGTCGCCGTTATCGAAATCGATTTATTAAATGGATTTATTATATGTATAGATGTTAACGTTGGTCTTTTATCATTGGCCTGGTTAAGGTCGCTGAAATCCAATACATGAACGAAGCACAGGGTTGGCCAGGCGTCGTGACGATGCTTAAGGGAGGCATATGTCCAACTGGAGGCATTTATCGACTGTTTATTTAATTAAAAAAATATGATCCTGGGTATCAAATACCTACAAAATATAACTTTCAATTATCACTGTCATTAATTTATCAGGTTCTTACAGCGATAAAAGAAAAGTAGGTAAGAAGGTTTATAATATTATATTTCATGTTCATTTTAGTTTATGACATAACTTCAGCTAAAGATTACCGCGGTTACAATATTGTTAATGGACTGTAATTAGCTCTAATATCGTGTTACCCATTAACTGGGTTGTGGAGGTCAGATAGGCAGTTGCTCTATGAAAAATACTGGTATTCAGCTGCAGCCGGTTAGACTGGAAGCCAACCCCAACATTGTTGGGAAAAGGCTAGGCTAAAATTATCGTTAAAGTACGTAAATAAAAATATCTAAACGAACACCACAACAAAGACATATGATTTAAAATCTCTTTCATAACAGCGTTAAGTTCGATTGTACGGTGGCACATCAAGTTACCACAAATTGTCAAATGTTCTCGTTCGATTTTGAACTTAATCATCAACAGTTTAAAGTTTATAATCGTTTGAAGTTTGACGGTTTCGTGTAGCTTGATGTGCTGGCCACTGTACATAAGATTCCTGTAGCAGGAATGGCGGAGCGTCTCAATCTAATGAAATTGTCGGCGCGAGTCGAGACGACCCTGATACCCTTCAGCGGTTTACATTACAGGAACACCACACCGATCGAATAACGATCCAAGACTCCAGGATGGATCCATTGATCTGTTTTAGACGAATAATTGAATCTTATAATCGAATCATTAAGGAAGGAATGCTAGGAAAACGTTTACTCCAGCGCTGGGGCTCTGTCTCGCATAGGGTCGCAGCATTATGCTGAGCGATGGCCGTTTTGCGTGGATGTGACGCATATTTACCCCAAACTATTTTTTTTTTTGTGTTGTGTTCTTTTTTTGCGTCATGTTTACCGCAAATAAACGTTTTTTCTTTCTTTCTTTCTTACTCATTAACCTTTCCTATGCGCGATTAAAAGCAATCAAAGGACTGAAATGAATGTTATGAGATGGGAACACCCAAATACTCCGAAATATTTTATTCAGAATTTCGATGTTCCGATGTTCAAAAGTCCGACTTTCATAATACCTAAGAATTATAATGTCTATTATTAAAAATCACGAAATTTAATTTACCGAAAGTCGTAAATGCGATTTGTTTGTTTTCCGTTTTTCATACGTTCGAAGAATCAAATGCTCGATGGGTTCTCGGTCCGAAAAACGACATTCCGATTTTCAATACTCCGAATAAACTGCTAAAGTGCTGCAGATCCCCTCTATTGTTGGTGAATCATTTGGGTTAGGTTAGGTTAGAACTGTGACCATTAAAGCGCGAAGGCGAGCGAGCGCAGCTAGCATGCCGCGGTAGCGGCCGCCGAGCGCTAGATCCCCTCTATTTTTGGTAAATCACAAGGATTTACAAGGCGTTTTTATTTCGGAATTCTAATTAATCGGTACTTTAGTCATCGGAATTCGTATTTTTTATGTATCGTATTATCATTAAGTCGGACTTATTGTTATTCGATCTATTGAAACTCGATATTTTGAGAATAGTAATTATAAACGTTAGGAATATTGAAATTTTGGAATTATAAAAATAGGATGAATGATAAATCGGAGTTGTTATATTAAAAATTTTGAACCATTCGGAATTATGAAAATCGGTATTTTGAAATTCGTATTTGTGTCTGTCGGAATTAAGTTTTTCGTATTAATGTAGTGTACCCTTATGAGATATGTTGATTAACTTTTGTACCACAATATTCGTGATTCGAATACCCAAATTTACAAAAAACTATCCTGATTTAATATTTTTCCGAATACGGACTCAATGGATCGCGTACGTGACGTGATTTATTGAGTCCGTAATTACGTGTTTATTAATTAAGTATTTGGCGAAGTACATTCATAACGTACGGCTATCGAGTATCGAGTAATCTGCCTATTCTATTCATATCTATTATGTAAAAATAAACCTAATTAAATGCATTTAAAATTAAATTGTAAATGGAAGAATGCTTCTGGATGATTAATCTTGGACTTAGTTAAAAACTTAAGAAGTTATAGTTTAAAGGTCTCACAGCGGGCGCGGCGCGGCGGGACGGGACGGCGGCGGCGACGCGACGCTGAGCAGTTGTAATGTACTAGATATTACGGACGACGCCACACAGAGCCACGGTTACCGTCGTGCTGAGCGGGACGGCTCTGTTGCAGAGACCTTAATACAGAATAGTTTGATGCATGACAGACTTCATGTCTCGCAATAGAAACGCGGTGGAAAGGACCATACGATACATCCCACCGTACGCGAGTCTATCTGAAATTGAGTAAATACTTCATAGATAGCCGGAATAGGTATTTTTTGATACTCGTACTAGGTTTAGTACGAAAATTATCTAGTATTGCACACCTCTACTGTCAGCTCAGCTGCTAGAGTTCCCATGATGGATATAGAAGTTAATAAAGGGTAATTGAATCCGTAATCGAATAATATTATGTATGAGACTAATCGTTTTAGTATTGATCGACGATATTAATTGGATGTGTTGCTGGTTTATGTACTGGACTGGGGGGGGGGGGGAAGGGATTAGTATTGAGTGGGGATGACATGAGTGGCTCAGTGGTAATAGGACTTAAGACTTAAGTAATTGGTCCAAAACCGAAGTAGGCACTTGGCACTTGCAATTTTTTTTTTCAAAATTTGCTTGCGTATATTTGTAATGTGATCACAATTGTATCCCACAATCAGTAATAAGGAAGATAACGAATTTTTTTTTTTTTTTTATTGTACGCATTAGTAAAAATTCTGTATAGAATGTATTTGATTATAATATAATATTCTGATTGGGGTGTAAACGGTGATGTATGTTAAATGTAACAAAGATCAATTGCCGTGCGTTAGTCTCGCAAAAACTCGAAAATGGCTCGACCGATTGTGATGAAACTTTGGTAAGTTGTTTTACCGAAGAAGGTTCCAAACAAAAACAAAAAAGGTACCTATTGCAACGCATTATCTAGAATTTCAATAATGTCCACTTTCATGTAAAGAGTTTTTATAATACTCGTAGCTGTCTATTTTTCAAATGCTCAGCAATTTTAATAAAATGAAAAGATGCAGAAGGATGGAAATAAATGCCATCTGGTTTATTTCTCGAACCTGGGTTCCTGGAAATACAAGTAAATGTCTTTAAAACAAAGAGCACATCTCCGACAATGGTTCTTCCCTATAATAACACATGGTTAAAACAGTTTAATACGTTACGGTAGTTATAAAACACGTAACCTTTGGAAGGGGCAACTGGAATCAATTAATTATTTTTGTAAATTTTGACGCTCAAAAGTGCCTTTTATGTGCCTATTTGAAATAAATGATTTGACTTTGACTTTGACTTAGCCTGAGGTATAGTGTTGTTGACGTTATTTCCGAACGTTTATTTGCAGTACCATACCTGTGTGGCTTATATGGCGTTTGTGTCCTCAGAGTGTATGTTTAGGGTGGCCGTCGCGCATCATACCTACTTGTCTTGAGGCGACGATAACCAACTTTTAATGATTTTATACTGAAGATCACGTCTACACGAGTAGTGTTAATGATTTGGAAAAAATATATGTTAAATTAAAGCATTTTTTTAATAACTTAATGTACTTATGAATATTTTAGATTATATTTATATTACATAGTGAAATTAATTTGTAAAATTATGTCTAACGCGGATAAAAAACTGAGAATCACGCAAAATCTATAAAGCCTTTTTGAAGATAATTTAATTATTGATCTTTTAGTAAGTTATTTCATTAAAATACCATTTATTTTATGTATAATAAATTAATAATGCGTCTTATTTGGGACAGCGCTTGGATGGGCGAATCCTATTATCTACTGGCTGGACGTACGACGCGTTGCGTGAGCTCTTTACAGAACACGTAAGCTAACCACTCAAGGTCACTGGCATATATCTGCGTCTTAAGGGGGGTAAGTAATATATGGTATAATTACAAAATCTCTAATATTTACAAGATTTAAATAACGTTTAACGTTTTCACGGTGAGATTTTTACAGGATAGACCAGCTATTCACCTTTTGTGTGACAAGGTTGACGATCATTCTGCTATTTAACACAATCCGCCGTTCTTACTTTATTATTTTCTAGGTTTCCAGTTTTAGCAAAGGGCAGACCTCCAAACAACTTTCCCTAGAGAAGCCAAGATCAATTGGTAAAAACATTTATTTTCCCTTTGCTTAATCAGCTGATGAGTTTTGTATGGGAAATTCCTATGCGATACATATCATGAACCTAAACTTATGCAGGTGAGCTAATCAGCATATGATATTCCCACTGCTGGGACGTAGGCTTCCTCTCTTCGAGAGGGAGTGGGCTGTATGTAATAGTGCGGGTTGGTAGATGTCACATACCGACACCTCCCGCGCATAAGGTCATATGTTTAAATTTGTGATTTTTCAGGAGATGGGATTTTTAACGTCATCTTTGTGTTGATCAGCCGCATAACATAATATGATAAGACTATTAGCGGGTTAGAAACTAGGTTTTTAGTGAAAATATTAAAATATCGTTTTTAAGAATGTGTAGTACTCGTATTTATATAATATTACATTACCTATAGTACTAAAATTACTTTTTACTAAAAAAACATGTTACGACTTTTTGCGTGGGAGGTATCGATATCTTCGAAATTTTTTGTTCCAGGACATTACGGTTTCCTCACGATGTTTTTCTTCACCTTTTTGAGAGCAGTGGAGATGAAGTTATTTACACATAGTAAAGCACCTGCCTGAGTTCGAACTCACAACAAAACATGAGTACAAACCAAGACTTACGTCGGGACCATTATCACTGGGTTTATAGTACAGTACAATCTTGGTAATTCGGCACTAATTCAGACACAAGGGTGCCGGATTAGTGGAAAATTCGGATTAGTGGAATATGGGAAAATAATGCCAAATATTGGGACATGTGTGTATATTTCTTATTACAGAAACAAGAAACTTAATGTTTCTTGTTTCTGTAATACATTATAACCTTTCGTATTTTGCCCACCTTCTCACGTAGATATCTGAGAACTGTCACTTCTTGTGTAGAGACTCCATTTTCTTCTGCCCAAATGTATTAAACTATCAGCGAAAATCAATCTAAATCAATCTCGTGTTTACGGTTTTGACGCGCACTCGCGTTATCACCAAGGAAACTGACCTAGCAGTACAAAAAATGAGAACTAATACTGTGCCCTGATACTGTAGCTCTACCATGAGTTTGCACAGCCAATACTCGCTAGCGTCTCCGTAAATAATATGTATGAAATACTGTACAGCGCCCCTAGCGGTCACTGAAAGAATCAAAATGCATACCATGAGCACTATAGATTTCGATAGGTAAGAAACCTAACGTAATCTATTCGATAGTCACTAACGTTTTTCAGCTGTCACCATACAAAACGGCACTATGAGTCACTAATTTGATAGACGCTATCGAAAAATACGCTTACGATAGTAGTTACGTAACTCACTAGCATTTTGACGAGTGAAACGTAGTTTACAATAAAATTATAACCGATTTTGAGTCCAATTAAGTAAAAATAATGCCTGGAAGATATTATTTGGCATGGAATATGTTAGCGGCCGCTGAATTAGAAGACCAACGACGTGAAAAACGTGAATTTCAAGCCAACATGAGAAAAATAAAATGGAATATCTATTTCATTGAAAATAAATATCAATCAACCCTGGCTACCCTGGCGCTTCCCCTAATTATTAAAATAATTTGATAGAAAGTAGAAACATACCTTTCCATGAACTCCACCATCAGTTGAAATTGTGCCACAAAGGTCCTCATTGTATTGTTATCTTTTAAACTTATTTAACTCCGCGAACCACACAACGTAAACAAACTCGATAATACAACAGTAACATACTTATAAGGCATAAAAATTCAACAATCACTAAATACCTTAAGTAGCTCAATAACCGCCAACCTTTCTATTTAGTCGGATCATTGACTGTGTAGCTAGTACATTTTGAGTATATGCCTTCTCTGTTCTTATTAATTAGAAAGAAAGAAACAAAACTTATGGAGTGAAGTTAGCTAGACGACACGATCTATCGAGCTTACGTTAGCGCCCGCGTAAGACTCCGTAAAACTCATGGTGCAAGCATTATCGAAATTTATTCGATCCACGTTAATACGCTAGCGAGTTTAACGATAGCGAGTAAGTTTTTGATAACAACTCATGGTAGGGGTACAGGACGTGTCGGTGTATTGAAGTGCCGGATTACTGAGATTCTACTGTATTCATTTTTTTTTTATCGATCTATCCACCTCAAAGACACTTACGAATGAGATAATTACCTTCGTTGATCCTTTAGGAATCACATATATACGATCCACGATATCCACCTAAATGAACTATATTTCCCAGAACACCATGCTATTTCCAGTCCAACGTCCTCTGAAACAAATTGGACGATAACCTGGGCTGCCAACGAAATTATTTACTCCAATACAATAAATTCCTTTTGATAACGGAAACCCTTTTATCTTGGGTATATTCGTAAAATATCTTTTTACATAAAAGTTATAAATCGAAGGTACAGTGGATATCGAATTCGATCCTATTCTGCATAACTTACGTAGGTATGGCATCTCCGTTTGGATGTCATAACCAGAGATCGGAAAAGGTAGTTTATTTACCTAAACTTCGAGGAAGGAAGTAACATAGAGTGTATAATACCTCTTTTTAACGCAATATAATTACACACAATAACCAGTCAACTTCCCAGATAGCAGTGTAAACTTGTTTCAGACTTGCAGCAAGTTAGAAATATCAAATGTGCAAACTTGCATCAAGTTTGACGAGGCAAGGGACAAACTTGTGGCAAGTTTGTATCAAACTTGTATCAAATGTCTAGTTTCCCTCTTTCAAACTTTGCATAATGTTTGCCAATGCAAACTTGACAAACTTGTGGCAATTTTGTATCAAACTTGTGGCAAGTTTCTATCAAACTTGTGGCAAGTTTCTATCAAACTTGTGGCAAGTTTGTATCAAACTTGTATCAAATGTCTAGTTTCCGCCCATCAAACTTGTATAATGTTTGTTTATCAGGAGGCTTACTCGCGAACGCAAACCACTACGACAAAAATTAAAAATTGTGTCGTCGTTTGCGAGTAGGCCTCATGAAGAAACAAAAAACTTGACGACATTTAAAGTATGAAATGAAATCCATTGAATTTAAAATTGAATGGGTTTATTAAAAAAAATATTATTGTATTTAAAAAAAAGTAGGAACTATAAAGGACTAAACTAAACTCGCATCATAGTTGATTTTGTTTTTGTCTCTCGGCCCTGAAACAATGAAATAAAATGGCTGTTAGTCAATAAACACCTGCGAAACTAACTTTTAAATTAATGTACCATTGAAATACAACACAATTACAGTCACCCTGAACGAGATGTCTTGTTATGAAATAAATAAATGTATGCAACTACCTATACAACTTTCAGTCATTGGTGTCAGCGCCGGGGTTCGAACCCAGTACCAAAGGCCCCACTAGACTATCTACACCCGCTCTACAGAGTATTATTATAAGAAGAGAGTAATTTACCTTCTTGACAATCTCACTTTGCCTTGGTTTAGCCAGTCACTGATTATCTCTTTCTGCTTATCGTCAGTAGCAGTTCCATGCACTTTCTTACAAATTTCTGAAAATATAAATAAAACGGCTATAGTAATGATAGTTGACAATAAGCAGCATGTTTCGTAATGTGACTGTTGGTTATGTAGGAATTAAAACAATAATAAAAATAAACAGATCTACCGAAATAGGTAGGTACTTACGAAATATTAATTTGCAAGTTTCTGTGTCAAGAAATGATTTCTTTTGAGTTCTTCATTTGTTTTCCCATCAGAGAATATTGCTCAACTACTGCATCCAGCAGTATTTTTCTCAGCATGTTTGTGGTGAAAGGACGGAGGTTTTTACTGCCAATACCTGTCAAGAATTGTACCTGAAAAATTTAGGTAATGGCATATATATGGTACCTATAAATACATGTTGGGTGCATCATAAATATTATTTTTTTTTTTTTTTTTTTTGTTAAATAAGGTTTATACATACAAAGTCAATAGTTAGTTGTGCAATTACTCAAGTAAAAGCCAGATAAAATGGCATGGAATTGAATTGACCCTTAATATTAAACATTATTATAAGTGTATTTAATAAAATGTCACCCTTACCATTGCCTACTATTTTCATTTCACTATTGTCACATTGTCACTATTTTTTAATTGTCCATTTAAATGACAGAAACTGTCATCGTCATTTACTGGCAGGTTTGTTAAAAACTGTGGCAGTGAAAAGGGATCATGCCTTCGTGAAGTTAATGGCTCTTCCGGCCATAAAATCAGGTCCATTTTTTTTTTTTTTGTTAGTTTCTGACACTTGTTTTGACAGGTCAGCCACCATCTGGATGAGATGACTTTGCTGGATTGCCAATTGTTTGCTTGTAGCACAGTCTGTAACAAAAATATTAAAATTAAAATATCATTAACATCCTCTGAATACTGCATACATCACACTAATATTATAAAGGCGAAAGTTTGTGTGTGTGTGTGTGTGTGAGGGTATTTGCGTATGTGCTTCATACTCAAACAGCTGGACCAATATTGATAAAATTTTGTATGGAGGTAGCTGACACTGTAGGTAGCTGTCATGTTATTTTTGTAGCTGAGTATGATATTTCTTCTTCTGATTGGTTGTCAGCTCTAGTTGCTGAAGCAAATGTCATATTTTCTCTTTTAATGCTCTTTAACCGGCCTTGTCTCGACATTTGTACAAACGGTTTTTGAGACATTTTTGCCGAGTACTAACCTACAAAATTAAGAGCTGTATGATTCCAAAAACGAATTTCATACAAATTAGGGGTAATTGGAGCAGTTTTACATGGGAATTGTTAACAACATTGTTAGCATCAGCTTGCTAAAAATGAAGAAAATTTTGAGGAAACTACAGGAAACCCGAGTACCTGAGGTGTTTATACAGGCAGCTGTGGGCATACAGTAATTTCCCTCTCTCTGAGAGGCCCGTGCCCTACATTGGGATGTATGTTGGCTGGTATTATAATTAGGGAATCGTACCACATTGCGAGATAGTTAGCAGCCATCTGTGACAAAAACTGTTATCAGATTATGGTAAGTTGGGATTTTTTTGAGGTTATGTGACTTTATACAAAGTTCTCAGGGGGTCTGCATTAGCTCTAATTGATTAAAATGATCACCACACTGTAAAGCCGTGTCCGCTGAGGTATGTTTTCGTGTTTTTCTAACACTTATCGTGTTATCCATTCGACTCGGCAAACAAACTGCGAACGAATAATGTGTTATTATCGAAAGTCGTGTTATTTTGTTAGCATTATACGAAAACATGCCGCAGCGGACCCGGCTACTACTAACCAAACCAAACTTACCATCAGTCAGTAGGGATGTTTTATCAAGACGATACTTAGTCCAACAAAATGCAATTTTCTTTTCATACACTTTTTGGAGGCTTCTTCAACAAACTCCTGGTTTTTCAATTTACAAAACCGTTTCAGGCATATTTAAAGCAATTGTGCTAGATAAAATTTTGTTCATCATTAGGGTTGTAATGATCCTCACACCTCTTCAGCCAATCTGTATTTATGTTTTCACAAGCTTTAAAGAATTTAATTTAAAGTTTTCATGTCAATTTCGCACTGTAGAGTTTATCTATCTCGTAATTATTATGGCAACAGGTTTGAAAACACAACACTATAGGGTCAATTTCGCACTGTAGAGTCTATATCTCGGAGTGGTTAAGACAACAATTATTCACAAACAATGTAAAACCGGCAGAAAATACGATTTGGAAAAACGGAAACAATTACAACAAAAAGTATCAGAAACAAATCCGCCATGTTAGAAATGAGTGTGGCCACTTCATAAAAAAAAATCGCCATACATTCATTATTTGGTTCTAAGTTTTTTCTTTTAGTCTGCATTGTACGACAAATTGAAACACAAAATAAGGATTTTAACTGTTTTAAATAATTGCTTTACAATATTCGAATGCACATTAAAATTATCACAGCTCTTTATCTCGAATCTGCATTTACCGAAATGGTGGGTATCTGTTCAACCGGGCATGTGACATCACTGATCTTGTTATCACTTTCTATTGTAGAGCAGTATTTCGTTTTTGCAAATAATGCCAGTGTTGGCATTGGCAGATACGAAAGCTGACTCCCTGTGGTTGTTGGCTTAAGGGTCCGTGCACGAAAAAAACTCGTTTTTATCAATTTCTTATCTAATTGTCAGAAAACTTGAAATACCTAATCGAAACATTAAGTCTGTGTAACTATAAAAGTACAGTTTTCATGGTGCTAAACCATTCGTGTCAGTCACAGCAGCTTTTAATAGTTTCATCATTTTTGTGCTCTCCAAAGTATAGTTTATTTCGCCATTGATTTACTTAATGAAGATATTGTATAATCATTAAATAAAATTTTGATTATATTTCAAGGATAGCTGAAGACTAATTTGTGATTTTTAAATTTCTTGATATGATTTACTAAATAATAGGAAAAATATATATTACTGACGAGGTTTAAAACAAAAAAAGGTTTTTTCAATATAATTTTTCTGCTATATTTTGTATGGAAGTTGAAAAAAGTGGTTACGCCACATGCAAGTAGACCATATAATGATGTTGATGATAATTTTTAATGTTCAAAATCAAAAGTAGTTTCTTGTAGAATGATGATCAAATGTCAGTCTCGCGTCATTTTTCGGAAAACTTGTTGCAAATATTAGTGATTTACCGTGAGTACTTAATTTATTTGAAAAATCCCTTTCAGCCACATGAAAAACAAAGAACACGACTTTTCAAATCTCAAATAATTTTGTTTAAATTATGTTTCCCTTTCTCACAAACAATGAACAAAATTGATCAAAATCAGTCGATTTCGTGCACGGCCTCTTAACAAGAAACAAAAAACCTCGTAACTCGGAAACGGTGCGTCGTAGGGCCTTGCTTTTCAGAACCGAAATGGTTTTTATGGTCAAGGTCAACCTGGTACTGTAATAAGATTGCAAATTATCATTAAAAAAAAAAAAACGAAATTTTACTAAGTCCCAAAATAAATTTTAACGATTTTTTTTTTTTTTTTATTTATTTGCTGCCCATAGTGCCCCTAACCGTATACTCCAACTCCTAAAACTCCGCCCCTAAGATGACCCACTGACTCGGAACAGATGGATGATGATTATGGTACAGGCCGAACCCTTGATGAGCTAGTCCAACTATCACTTGGCCGGATTTTATGGTTGTTATATTGATGACTGTAACGTTTAACGTGACAAGTTTATAGTAATAATGAATCAAACTTGACAGATCATACTTACATTAATAAGATTGCAACAGTATTAAAACAAACTTGCCGTATCTTTTTTACATTTGGAAGTATACAGCAAATTTGAAACAAATTTGAAACAAATTTGCCACGACAAATTTGACGTAACAACTCAATATCAAATAAAAAACAAACTTGCAGCAAACTTGAATGCTATCTGGGTTATCAAGAATTTATTTTCATTAAATATGTAAAACAAAGCTCTTTAATTTAATCGTTTTAGTACGGAATCCTATAAAATTTTCTATCATCATCATCATCATCATCATTTCAGCCGAAAGACGTCCATTGCTGGACATAGGCCTCCCCCAAGCACCGCCACCTCGACCGGATCTGTGCTTCCCGCATCCAGCGGATTCCTGCGGCTTTCATAAGGTCATCGGTCCACCTTGTGGGAGGCCTTCCAACGCTACGTCTTCCGGTACGCGGTCGCCACTCCAGAACCGATCTGCGCGCAATGTGCCCTGCCCATTGCCACTTAAGTTTGGCAATTCTTCGAGCTATGTCGATTACCTTGGTTCTCCTGCAGATCTCTTCATTTCTGATTCGATCACGTAGGGAAACTCCAAGCATAGCCCTCTCCATTGCCCTTTGGGTGACTTTTAGCCTTCTAAGGCCAGTTGTGTCCGGCATTGTATTTTTTATGTGGCGCACATTTACAGCAGATTACGCACTAATTATACGTTCCACTAATATCACTCTAGGAGATACTTTCCTACACCACCTTCTCACGTAGATATCTGTGTGTAGAAACTTCATTTTCTTCTGCCCAAATGTATTAATCTAAATCAATCTCGTGGTTATGGTTTTGGCGCGCACTCGCGTTATCGCAAAGGAAAAATTTTGTATAAGATTCTTCAAATCAATAATTTGTAACTATAAATAAAATGCAATAAATAATAAAACACGTCGTACGTCCAGCCAGTCATAGGACTCGCTTATCCATGCGCTGTCCCAAATAAGACGCATAATTTTATTGTTTTTATTTTTCGTCAATGTCCAAGTAGTGCGTTCTACGGTTTGAGGATATGGATACACTTACTGAGTAATAATTACATGCGGAACCACAGTTCGATGTGAGTACCCCACACCCTTGCCGTCTCCTTGTTAGGTAAATACATAGGTGTGCCAATTTGGGCCGGTCTCGTACTTAAACTTCCACAGTGCTCTCTCCCTTTTTCTGAACAATGTTTGACAACTAAATACTTTAACAAGGTATGAATTCTGATCAAGATGGAGCTTAGTAGGTATATATCGCCACCCACAGTATTTTTACCTAACGCAGGAGTCAGGACTTCTTTGTTTGTAGGTACACATTTTTTATGCCAATAAAGAATTGATTATTATTACCGGACAAAAGATTGTGTCTATCTGACGATACTTCCTAATAATGGGTACTTTGACTGATAAGTGGTCTAATGAAGCAATTGATAAAGTAGGTACTATCTCGGACACTCCCGCCAGACCACTACTAAGCTCATTTTTGCTTGCACTTAAAAAATAGAAGCGCTCTCTAGCCCGTAATATAATAATACTTCGTCCGTAAAATTCACAAAAGGAGTACACACGGCTACAGATCAAGCTATACATGTCCAGTATAAGCTGATCTCGCATTCTAAAGGATTTCCTTACGTTTTACAAGTTTATGCTAGCTCATAAAAAAACAAATACGTAATAATTTTTCATACTATTTATTTTTTTCACTTACAAAACATGAATATCAAAAATGCATCGTTGCATGTTAACTTCTACAAGTATTAAATAAGAATACCTATGTACGTACAATAAATTATTTTAAGGTTTAACGTTAGTAGGTACTTATAATATCAATGGTATAACAGATCTTTCGATTGATTCCTCGATATATTACTAAAATACACGTAAACATATATTCAAAACAATAAAAAAACACGAAAATATTAATTTTTAAAACTTTTACGATACTTATCAAAATGTCCCAAAAGTTTGCATTGCCGTTCTTTTGCCAAAATTAAATGGCAGCACGGTAAAAAATGTTGCTGGGATAAAAAATACAATAAATGTAAACACGGCGAGGTCGTTTCCACGAAGTATCTGTTCCAGCGATTACGCCAACATGATGCCAATATTAATAAACTAATTAATTTGTTCCTATAATTACCGCCTCGTAAACCCATAACAATGGCACTTTCTTGACTATAATAACAATATTATCACTTTCCAATACATTTGTAAAGTTCTATTACAAATATATTCATACAAAAATCTATACTAACATCAAGTTAAGAGAAAAGTTCCAAGTTTTATAGTACCTAACTTATCAGAATTCGATCTTTGAACGAGCTAAGTGTATTCCTGATTTGAGGAAAGTTTACTGCAATGACAATTTTCCTGAGATTACTCCCTACTTTCCTGTAATGTACGTGATTATTCAACCCCTCCTGTACTAGAAAATGTTCTTAAACACCAAATTATTTCAACATCTTTCCATCAACTTTAAAGAACTTCCCAACAAAGTTACTAAAGACTAATGGAACATGGAGATAGGGAGTCTACATCTCCTGAACAGGATCCTCTGCATCAGCCAGCTTGATAAGGCCGATAAAGCTTTTCTCTGGCTGCATCAAGGAGTGTCTGTCACCCCCTGTATTCCTGACTGCTAGTCTGTCACCAGCCTTTAGGAACAGGGCGGCTGCTGAGAAGCAGGAGTTGGGCTTGTCAATTTGTTCTGTGGAGTGGGTAGACTGAGCACACTGGAGTAGAGTCTCCCGACCCTCGATTTCAGCGTTGGTACGGTGAAGAACCCAGGAGATTATGTCGTGACTGTCCAGATAGTAGATCTGAGGAAAAGCAAAATAATATTAAAGTGACTTTAAAAAAAACGTGTCGATTTAAAAACCGCCTTTTTTTCGTCGGCTAAAAACGGAGGAAGTTTTCAATTCGGCGAAATCTTTTTTTTTGTATTTATATTTGTAGTAGAAACTATAGAAAGACACATGAACCTTCATTCGATTTTCGGTAAATCAAGGACAGGGTTTTTGCTAAAGAAAATAGAATAATGCCCAATTTATAAATGGTTTTATGGTTTTTCGCCTCTCAGCCTTTATTTAAAAGCTCCTAATCGCCTCAAGGCAGAAAGTTATCCCTAAATAAAGTAATTCAAAAGCCAAACTTAACTATTATAAATCTGCCGACTCTGGATTTGTTTATTGTCTAAACTAGTTTATTTATTTAAGATAAGAAGTTCAAAGGAATTTATATGATGCCATTCTATTCACATTGGAGGCTATTTGTTGCTTACTAATTTCGAAAAGTCTGACTCCCAATCAACGCAAAATTCACTGTATAGAAAACGAGGTCTTCTCCGTAATTTTACTCAAGACAAATGCTAATTAGTTGTCAATTCAGAACTCATGGGCGTTGGGTAGCGAATTCGTGATGCCTTCAGGAGTTAGGTTGAATGTATCGCAACGTAGCCGATAATACTTGGATGAGAGTGGCCTAGGATCAAAATCAGTGACTTGCAATTAATTATATACTATCCAGCATGAACTGCTGTTTGTAAAAAATTGGCTTGGCCATCATCGTTTTAGATACCTATCTACACAGAGCACCGAATCTTCGCGCCGTCATCGGTTGTCGAGGTTCCGTGCTCTGTGCCTATCTCTTAATAACTTGTTCATACTGTGTACACAAGATATTGTTACGAGCTTGAGGTTCGTGACAATAAAAACTGCTGATATAATAACCAAACAAAGACATTTTAATTAAACAACACTGATAACAACTCAAACATACTAATTATAAAACACAACTGCACTACTGATCACTCTAAAGTCGCACTTGAAGATCGCTTGTATCGTTTGAAGTTTACGTGTCGCTTGAACGCTTGTTTTTCGACTGTCCCGGGTCGGGGTCCATACTGGCCTTATATAGTCTTCAGATAGTTCTAGAACCTTCTACTGTAGAAACATCTAGAATGTTCAAGTACAAACCGGCCCCGACTGACCAGATGTCGATAGTCCTCGACAGAACTTTTTAGAAGCATCTAGTTCTGCTACTTGATACTAGACGGCGCTAGTGCTCTACTAGTTCTGCTGCTCGATACTAGATGGCGCTAGTGGTACTGTCACAGTGTACCAAGCATTAATTGTGGCGCGTAGAATATTATACCTGCACATAGACGAGATACACGCCAGTATGATGCACGTGCACGTGACCGTTGCGAGTGAGCGTGGGGCGAGGGTGTGGGGACACTACCGTCCAGGGCGCCGGGTACCACACGTCGTGCGCCGCTCCGTGAGACACACGGACTAGGCCATTACCTGTAAAAGAGACATTTTGAATAATTGATTAATGAGTATTATTGATTATTGATATACTCATTAATCAATTATTCAAAATTGTGGAATTGTGGAATTGTGTGAATTGTTGGTTCTATGTCCAGCAGTGGACGTCTTTCGGCTGAAATTATGATGAATGATGAGTATACAACATGTCCCGTAATTAACGCACACCATCAAATACTCCAATTAGAATATTATGTTATAACCTTAAACATACTCAGATTTTTAACTATTATGTATAAAAACATTGTTCATTTATTAAATTAGTTATACTGATTGTAGCAGAAAATTGTGGTCACATTACAAGTCTACGCACGCATACAGGGTTTAGCGTAGTCGATACTTCGTCCATTTTGGTTTGTTTTGACTTTGCAGTGGAAGTGTGACTATACTGAATGCACTTAGTTATAATTATTTTTGGAATAAAAAAAAAATTGCTTATTTGCACCTTCAAGTAATAAAAAACATGGTTTATATAAAAAAATTGGTACTTAAGGTAAGTAAGGTTGTATGTTGTAATAAAAAATACTTAAAGTAAAATTTATAGATATAGATTCAGTAAAAGATTCTGAACAAACTACTTTTATAATAAGCATTAATTCAGTTATACATTGTTTATACAAGAAAAGTTTTTAACCAGTGCGCAAATTTTGACAAATAAAACGTAAACGAGTTTATTAAACACCTATTTCTTATTTTGATATGTCTTAGTACAAAAAAATTAAGTTATCGTTAACGAAAGATGTTTATTTTGGAACTGCTTTATTGGTTACACGCCGGCGCGTGCGGTGAAGCGGAACGCAGTAGTAGCTACCTATCACGGCACCTACCTAGCCGGCCGGTGCGGCGCACGCCCATTGATAATATTACGAATAGATTGTATCCATATTTTGCTGATTTCAAGTAGGACAAAAAAAAAAGTATTGAACAAATAATGGAAATGTGTTTTATTACTGACGCTACAATTTTATTATATGTATAGATAACGAACCACCAAAAAAAATTGCGTATTGGTTTTTTTTTCCTGTATATCTTAGTACTGTATATCATACTATAAGTCTAGGTTTCTTTACGATGTTTTTCCTTCGCCAATGTCAGTAACATTCAAGATAAACTCAGAAAGTACATATGAATTGAAAAAGTCAGTGGTATTTGCCCAGATGTAAACGCACAACCTCTATGAACTTGTGATCGGTAAGAGGAAAAACAGCAGCAAATAGAATCACGGCTTGACATGAGACTCGACGATAGAATAGCCATAAGAAAACCGACGACGATTCAATTTCAAACTCAATTCGTTGTGAGCATGAAGTTGGGGTAAACATATCAACATGTTGAACGCTGAATTACCGTCCCAGCAGTTGACAAATTGAATCAGCTTTATTGTGCCTTGAAACGTGAGTAGTCCAATTGAATTCAAGCTCGTCTTCATCGCACTAAAAGCAAACTGGAGTCACTGAGTTATAGCTTCGTTTATAATAAAACGCTTGGTTTCGCTGAACGGGGGTAGGTATACATAAAACGATATTTTCAGTTTGTCAGCGTGTTAGTTTCATGGAAAATTTATCGAAACCTAAGTATGTACCTATTTTATGTATTTCGAGGCCCCAGAATAGCGGGTCAAAATTACAACCTGTAAATGGATGTTTCTTTATTATAAAAAAAATTACACTAGTGTTGCTTAAAGTCATATCCAGAAATCTTCACTCCATCATAGTACTTGTCAAAGTAATTATTTTCTAGTACCTATTTATGTATGTATGTATGTAGAATCAGCATTGCCATACACGTGGCAATGCTGCCAGCCTTTTGGGCACTTTTCCTGTGGACAGCGATGCGGACGAATTTTTTTGATGCCCTATGATTCTTTCCCCTCCCTTTTTTATATACTTGCACATATTATTATTTTAAGACTGTCAGCTTTTAAATTACGTGTTTTTTATATCCCGTAACTCCAGGGTTATCATATATCACTATCATCACTACATATTATAAAACAAAGTCCTCCGCCGCGTCTGTCTGTCTGTCTGTCTGTTCGCGATAAACTCAAAAACTACTGCATCGATTCTCATGCTGTTTTCACCAATGGATAGCGTGGTTCTCGAGGAAGGTTTTAGTATATAATTTGTTAAGTTTTTGTATACATTTTTGTATAAATTAACGATATTTGTTGGAGGTGTCGGAAAAATATAAGCCGTTTGAGAGCTTTCAACGAAAACAATGTCTAAACCCTTTGAGATATAACAAAATAATGTATGGTGGAATTGTGTATCTTATAAAGATTTTTAGAAAAGTCCGCAATGGCATATGTCTATCTCTTAAGGATAACATACTATATCCATTTTATTGTCCTTTTGTAGGTATTTGTTTGCCGAATTTTACTCTTGGAAATACGATTACGATAACAATACGCTATAATATCAGAAGCTATTAGCCAAATTATGTTCGTAGATAAATTAGCTAGCTACTTATGTGTATTTTAAACAGTATACAAGAATATTTATCATAAAAACATTACTAAACACGGCGGCCATATGATCAAAATTTGTGCATTCCAAAACTTTCGTTACTTTTTCACTGACATATCTATCACTTTTCGATAAACTAACACTCAATATGAAATCTACACTTATTTCTCACTAATTCTGTATAGGATTCTTCTATGATTAAACCGTTTTCTCATTGAATCCATTACTTTACGCACGTATAACCTTGATGAATGTCCGTTTACATTATGCGTCGCGCCACACCGCCACACGACCATAGGCGTATTTTTTTTTTTTTTTTTTCATTCCTTTAGTGGTGTTCCCGCTAAAATGTATTAATACCGGTTAAGTATTAGTTTATTACCAGTTAAGAATTCTACAGCCAGATTGTGTTGCAAGTACAAAATAAATGTCAAATATTTCGTCCAATTGCGAACGTGACCCTTAGAAAAGTTATGCACCAATGGTGTTCATTAAACATTTCGAGCGTTATAGGTGGTATCATGCGACAAACGGTGTAGGTATCATGCGACATTTCGGAGGTTAATTCGTGTTGTTTTCACATTGTTGGTACTTCCGTGAATTATTTTAAAATTAATATTGGTGTCGCATTTTTATTTCGTGTTGTAATTTGGTACAATTGATTGCTTTAAGAATTTGAGTGAAATTTCGTATTTTGGTTTTTAAGGTAAAGACTCATCAGACGTTCAGAACTTAAGTAGGCTTTTATTATATTAAATCATTGTCATTTGTTTCGGTTTCTATTCACATAGTGAATCACTTTAAAATTAATATTAAGTTAGAAATTTGAGATAGGTATAGCCTGGGATATGGAGAAGGACATAGGGTACTTTTTTATGCGATAACTGACATCCACGCGGGCGAAGCCGCGGGCAAAAGCTAGTATATATATAAGTATATATAAATAATTGAAAAATAATTTATATGCCAGTTGATTCTTTCATATGGTCTCCCTAGAGTAATGGGATAAAAAAAAACACCTTTTATAATAAAAAATATTAACTTATTTAGACTGACAAATAGATATTCTACCTAAGTCCAACGTCAAGAAAACAGAACAGAACGACACCACCCGGGCATAAGGACGTATGTTTAAATTTTGTGATTTTTCAGGAGAGTGATTTTTAACGTCATCTTTGTGTTGATCAGCCGCAAAATATAATATGATAAGACTATTAGCGGGTTAGAAACTCGGTTTTTAGTGAAAATATGAAAATATAGTTTTTTTAAATGTGTAGTTTTTATATAATAATTACATTATAGTACTTAAATCTCATTTGACTAAAAAAACATGTTATGACTTTTTGCGTAGGAGGTATCGAGAATACCAACCTAATGTATTCTGTTTTCTCGTAGCCTCGAGTAAGTAATTCTTATTGATATTCTAGACTTGGACGCAATATGACTAATATAATATAAGATGATATTCATATCCAGCATTTTTTTTTATTAAAAGCTTTTTAATCGTGTCCTGTCTAATAGGTATTGATTGTATATTCTGTTGAAATATGACGTCATAACTGTCTACGTATGAAATTTGCGACATTTTGCGTATCTTATGAATAATCTCCACATCTATGTATATACAAATAAATACAATTGAAGTGTATGTTTGTATCTAATATCAAAATAACAGCTTTTTATTACATGCATATGAAAGTATATATGGTACATAAAACAAAATATCTATTTGATTAATCTCCAAAACCGCGGGACCGTTTTTGACGGGAGTTTCACTGGCAGATAGCTTATGTTATAAGCTCAGATCAAAGAGGTTATAAGGTGTAACTTAGGTTACTTTTATTTTAGAAAAATCCAAACAGCTAGTAGCAACAGCTAGTCATAAATAAAATATAATTATCCTACATATATTATAAAAATGTGAAAGTTTTACTCAATCACGCAAAGGCGGCTTATAAATTCCCAGGAGCTCCAAATATAATATTCTCCAATCAATTTCTCTCCATACATTAATTCCCAAGACCTCCATAATTTTATTATTAAATAATAAAATGGGAAAGATTTTATTTATTATTATTTCCTTTATTTCATTTTTATACACATAATTTACATTTTTAAATATTTCTATAAAATCATACAAAAATAAAAGCATTTAAAAATATAAAAAATAGCAGCCCACCGGTATCGGGAACAGGGTCCAAGCTACCGGCGGTCAGGACTCCAGAGAGAGGAACCTCCTAACAATGCGAGCCGTGTCCAGAAGTACCGCTCTCTGAATCAAGCCCTTGATCCAGCCGCCCAACGAGAGCCTCCTTAGATGTTGGTCGAGGCTCTTGGCAATTAAGCCATTGGCTGATACGACTATCGGCACAATGATCGCTGAATCCACTTTTTTTTTTTTGTTTTTTAATGTGGAGCCGCCGGGAATAAAATTATGAAGCGCCTGGGAATAAGCCGCAAAAACAGCTGAACGGATTTGGATGTTTGGCACACAGATAGACCATGACCAGCGGTGCTATTCTGTAACAATCTCACCATGAAAACTTACGTGAAGTGAGCGTGATGTAAGTTGTCAGTAGTGTCAATCCCTAGTAATGACAGTTCACTGAAGCTCACTTCACGTAAGTTTTCACGGTGAGATTTTTACAGAATAGACCGGCTGGCTTAGGACATGAGATATTTTTGTTCGTTTATCTGTTTGGTTGGATGTATGTTCCGGATTGACGCAAAAACAACGGAACGGATTTGGATGCAATTTGGCACACAGATCGTTTAGAATAGTGCTATTACAATAGTGTCAGAATGGTGTCGCCATTGTGAGTGTTTGACAGTGTTTGTATGGCAAATCTGTCAAAAACTCACAATGAAGAGACCATTCTGACACTATTGTAATAGCAGACTTGAGGCCCTGGATTAACACATAGGATACTTTTTATCCCGGTGGTACGTTCTCTTTGGGATAATTTCCGACTTCCACGCGGGCGAAGCTGCGGGCAAAAGCTAGTCATAAGTAAAATATGCGAAAAATGTGCTCTTTAATAAAACGCGTTCTTGGTTAATTGGATTTATACATATGTAAATAATAATTATGCATTTATTTTTGGACCATGAATGGAATAAAGGCTATGAATGGATGAATATATGTATGTTTGCATAACGCAAGGTCATTATTTAAAATATCTGTGTGATGAGTTGATGAGGTTCAATGTCAAATATTCATTGAAAAGGTTAATATGATACGACTGCCCACCGAATACATTGTCTATTAAAAGTTTTTTGAATATATAAACAAGGTCAAATTAAATAAGCTTATCAAATCAATATTTAAATAAGAAAACTTTTTAAAGTTTTTTTTTTTTTTGGATGTCATCCACCGTTGATATTGCAGTTAATTGGAATATCAGTTTAAATAATCTGTACTTTGTTTGTGTAAGCTTCACAGGCGTGAAACGAAAAATAAATTCACCAGCGGTCGTTGTATAAAAAAAAAAAACAACAATATATTTTTTAGTTTTATCGTGTTTAGATATCACGTCTGCGGAGTTTCGCTAACTAATTTTATTTGACTTTATAGATGGTCAGGTTTCCTGGTAATCATAGTTTTATCAATTTACTGATGTATCAGTAAAAAGAAGAAAGAAAGAAAATACGTTTATTTGCGGTAAACATGACGCAAAGAAATAACACAAACACAAATAGAACAAGTTGGGGGAAAATATGCGTCACATCCACGCAAAACGGCCATCGCTCAGCATAATGCTGCGACCCTATGCGAGACAGAGCCTCAGCACTGGTTTTCAGCGACAGCCGGCGTTGACGTGATGACGTCAATCGGCGCAGCATAATGATATTAAAAAAAAATACAGTACCAAGTTCTTAAAGTTTATACCTGACAGACGTTGTCCTGTTTCCTAGAACTTTATCGCAGCGCCACCTATCGGGTCCAATTGTGAAATTAAACCACCCACTCAAATATACACACAAAATTTCATCATCAAATCGGTCCAGCCGTTTAGGAGGAGTTCAGACACATACACACGCACAAAAAAATCTATACTAATTACTAATATAGGTACTAATACTAATAATATTGTAAAAAATAAGTTATCATCGAATAAGCTCCGAAACTACTTTACCGATTTTAACCATTTTTTCACCAATAGAAAGCTAAATTATCAGGAAGTAACATAGGCTATAATCTATTTTAAAAAAAAGTAGAGATCCTTAAGAAAATTGCAATAATGTAATGTAACCCAAAGTAGCAAAATTTGCCTATAAATTCTGTAAGTAGGTTCAAACACTTCTACATTTTAAAACTAGATGAGGTCAGCGTTTCGTATCTGACTACTGTGAGAAGAAAGGCCGAAACAAACTCAGAGGTCACAGTCTCTTTTAAAAGTCCAGACATACGCGAATTACGCGGGTGAAACCGCGGGGAGCAGCTAGTTATATATATAAAGATAATATATCAGTATGTCCATTAGGTATCTATGTAATACCTTGTTCTCATCATAGCAGTAATGTATGCCGTCAGTAAATATATTACCTTTGTAATGTTCGTGTATCTCGGGGCTCAGGTGAGACGTGTTGCCGTGGAAGTGAGCCGCTATGAACGGCCTCCTTGCTCCGTCCTGAAACGGATTTCAGTTACAGATTAGACACCTTTTGGAGTTAGAAGGGTGTATTCCCGTTGTCCCCATCGCCCGTGCCCCCATTAATGGTATATTATCTATACTTAATATTATAAAGCTGAAGAGTGTTTGTTTGTTTGAACGAGCTAATCTCAGGAACTTCTGATTGGAATTGAAAAATTATTTTTGTATTGGATAGTCCATTTATCGAGAAACATTATAGGCTGTAGGTATAACATCATGCTACGACCAATAGGAGCGGAGCATAAATGAAAAATGTTGCAAAAACGGGAAAAAATATTCCTTTTTGAGAGCTTCCGTTGCGTGCGCTGCGTAAACGGTTTAAGTTACGCAAATATCATGTATGATGGAATTGTTCCTCTTTAAGTGTTCAAAAAAAAAAGTCTGCGACGGTATAATTATGTCTATCTTTTAAGATTGACTCACTATAACCCTTTTTTATGGTAATCAAAGTTCGAAATTAATGCATTATTTGCGAAGGAGTTTTATCAACATATTATTAATTACTTACCCAAATAAATATGTTATTAATCACAAGTATTTAAATTTAAAGAAAATTGTCCTTGACATCACTTGATTTCAATCAACATCTTAGGAGTTATCATAATTTTAAAATAACCCCGCAGCAAAATAATGATCAAGTATCGCGCGCGCATCATGTAGGGGCAGGGCGTCATAGCGGGGTCGGCCGGTAAGCTCTGCGAAGTAGTCTACACTTTAATCTATACTAAAGCTGAAGAGATTTTTTCTGTTTGTTTGAACGCGCTAGTCTCTGTAAGTACCAGTTGGATTAGAAAAAATATTTTTGTGATTGATAGCCCAATTCTCGAGGTAGGCTATAGGGTATTTAACATCACGCTAGGAACATTAGGAGCCGAGCAAAAAAAATCTGAAAGGCTAAGCGAAAACGAAGTAAGAGCGCGAGCAGGCAATGCGAAGCGACGGGGTGGGTCGGGGGAGCAAGAAATTTTACGCGGACAAAGTCGCGGGCAGAAGCTAGTATTATATATAAAATCAGTTGAACGGACTTTAAAAAAGTTTTATTTAAATGTCTTATCTTATTTCAAACGGATTATACATGTACTGTAAAAGTTTGTGCGTCCATGTCCTTATATCGTGTATGTATAAGTACCTCAAAATCACTGTTCCTGACAGTTCTGGTCACGGTGTGCATCGCCATCTTGGCTGCAGGAGCGTTGTCCAAGTTCGAAGAGAACTTCTTAGTCTTGCGTCTGAAACAATAAGTAGTTGAAAAACTTTCTTAGAAGTTATTGCACTAATACCTGATTTCATTAACACTAGACAACACCTATCATAAAACAGCGCTATTGGATTTTCAACACTCGACTCATCATCGTAAGTTGAAAATCCAACAGCGCGTTTTTAGGGATCCGTAGTCTACAAGGAACCCTTTTAGTTTCGTCATGTCCGTCTGTCTGTCTGTCCGCGGCTCAGAGACTCTTAGTACTAGAAAGCTGTATTTGGCATGGGTGACATATGTACGGTCGACTGCAAAAATCCATGGACAGTACAGAAACAAAATCGTGTGAAGCAAAAAGCGAAAGCTAGTTCTATTTTCGAAAATTTAAACTCAATCGTTCACTGGAAAATAGACACTAAGGTATCCATGCAATTTTGCCGGTGAGTGTACATAGGTATTAATCACGCCGACAAAGAGATAAAGTAAAATTTGAAAAAAATAATAATTCTATCCCATGGTGTAGATGTATCGTTGGATAGGCCAGTCGAAAATATTGTGAGTCTATGAAAGCCATTTTCAGTTCAAGGATGCGTTTGCGTAATAAAGTACAATTTTTTTGTTAGAGTCAATAGAGTCCCCCCATGCCAGCTAAATGGTTGTTTTTGGATATGTGGAAAAAATTAATGAATAAATAACGAAGTTAGTGGCTGTTTGTGTATGTGAGTTTAAATGTTTGTAAACGCACCCACGATACAGGAGAAATCCTAGTGTGGGGCAACGTTTTTTAAAAAAGAAAAGAAAGAAAGAAAAGAAAAGAAAGTTAAAAGGAAAACTATTACAGCTAGGTATTTACCTAGCTGTAATAGTTTTCCTTTTACCGACCAACTTACATTTCCAGTTGGAATGTCGTGTTTATTTTCTTTGAAGTTAGTGGTAATGTGGACGGAGAGGACGTTAGCGGGACGAGACATAATGGGCGTGTGCATTCCTCCGGTGAGGATGTATTTCTGACGAACGAAACTTGGCGTTTTTGTAAAAATGTCGACAGTGGTTAAATGTGTTTCCTGTAACGTAGTTATAGATGAACTGTTGTCGTATATACAAAACAAAATATCAGTGATCGATGAAGACACGTTAGTGCGGTTATGTACGTCTACGTTTACAAGTGAAGATATCGAAAAATCGAAAACACTGCTGTACGAGTCGGTTCCTGTGGAGAAGGCAAAAATAAAGAGGAAAAACAAAGGCAAGGAACAAAGAGATCTAGTGGACATAATTAATGTTTTTAAGTCAGTGGAGCCGGATCTATTCCCAATTTTCGTAGCAAGGGACTTGGAAAAACTACCTCCAATTTTGTTTGACCATCTTGATTGCACAAAACTTCTAAAGGATTTGCTTCGAGTTCAGAATGAAATCAAAGAAATAAAGGAAGTATTTGTGACGCAGACACAACTGAAAGATTTTAAAACGGAGATTTTGTCATTACAAAACGACTCATTAGTACCAGCATCTGTGTGTAAAGTGAACATGAAACGGGGTGGATGGCATATGGACAGCGGTCCCATTGGATTATCCCACGTCATTAACTCATCAGTGATAGATGACTGCAATAATGGTATCGATAATTCCTCGTTAAAAATACTAGACAATAACGAACAATCATTTAGAAAAATAAAGGAGGTAGTCGCAGAAACATCCGACCGTGGTACTCAGTCAGCTGTCTTGCCGCGGCGCGCGGCTGAGCGCAGCCCTTCCCCTCGCGTCGCAACCGCCGCCGCAGGCGCCAGCGCCGTCGCCGCTAACTCAACTACTTCGAGTCGGAAGGCCGTGACGTCACCGCAGCGACGAACGGTCGTGCATATGGTAGCGGCGCCGACCGCGCATATTGTACGTGAGCCGGTGCAAAACAATAATAATGACGGATGGGAAAAAGTTTCGTACCGCAAAAAGCGTAGTATGAGCTACCGATACATGGGCATCGCGGGTACCGCCAGGGATAATGAAGGGAAATTCAAAGCTGCAATAAAAACATTGCCAATCTTCATTACTAAAGTGCATAAAGACACGACTGAAAAAGATATTGTTGATTATGTGTATCATAAAACGGGCGAGACGATCACGCTTGAAAGTGTATCGTTTAAATATCCCAAAGAACATAACGCATACAAATTCTTTGTTTCGGAAACTAAAATGGAGATGTTTCTTGATAGTAAACTATGGCCCGAGGGAATTATATTCAGGAAATTCGTACATTTTAAAATGAGAAATTACACGAACGGTGCAAATAGCGGTACTGTGAACGGTGTAAAATAAATATGAATGTATAACCTAGTAAGTTACAATTGTAAGAGTATAAAACGCTCGGTGGAGAGTGTCAGGCAACTATGTAGCACGTCAGACATAGTTGCCTTACAAGAAACATGGTTGCTGCCCCACGATATCGCGTTCCTAAGCGAAATTGACGCTGATTTCGGGTGCACCGGGACATCGGCGGTGGACACCACGGCAGGCATGCTACGAGGACGGCCCTATGGCGGAGTCGCACTGCTGTGGCGGAAAAGTGTTTTCGATAACGTTTCGGTAGTGAAATGCAATAACCCGCGAGTGTGTGCCGTTAAAGTATGCATGAAATCAAGGTCATTTCTAGTGTTCAGTGTTTACATGCCGACGGATAATAGTGCGAACTTAACGGATTTTACGGACTGCCTCAGCCTGGTGAGTGCAATTATCAATGATAACAATATCGAAACTGCATATCTACTCGGAGATTTTAATTCGCACCCCAATGAACAATTTTATATCGAATTGGATTCCTTTTGTCGGGAATCTGAGTTATTATGTGCAGATGTTGAACTGTTAGGAGTAAACTCTGGCACTTACACTTTTATAAGCGAAGCGAACGGCTCGAAACGTTGGCTAGATCACTGTGTTGCTACGAAAGCAGCCATGTCCACTATAATTAATGTTTATGTTAATTATGATGTATTTTGGTCCGATCACTTCCCTCTTTTAATACAATGCAACTTAAATGAAATCAAATCAAAATTGTTCAATTCAAATAATAATAAAAATCTCTTATGTAACAAAATAAAATGGGGTGATAGAAAACCTAAGCAAATTGACATTTATACTAAGTTTTGTAATGATAATTTAAAATATATTGACTTTCCAATTGAATTGAGTGCGTGTTGTGACTATGTTTGTAATAATTTGGACCACAGAACTATTATTGATGAAATTTATAATGACATTGTTAATATTTTATGCCAAGCAGCTACTGAAAGTTGCGAGATAAATCTTGTGCCAAATAGGAAACCAGTAATGGGGTGGAATAAGCACGTGAGTGATGCTCACAGGCAGGCCAGGCTAAAGTTTGAGCAGTGGGTGTCTTATGGAAGACCGCGCGAGGGTCGTGTTTGGAGTGAAATGCAAACAAGTCGTAAATTTTTTAAGTCGCGCTTGCGATGGTGTCAGGATAATAGTGACCAAATTAAAATGGACATGTTGGCGTCGCATCATTCTAGGGGTGACTTTCGCAGTTTTTGGAAATCTACCGATAAACTCAATAGTAGGCCGGGCTTGCCGGTGAGTGTTAGCGGTGCTACTGATGTCACGGGGATTGCCGAACTATTTAGGCAGCAATTTGCTGTGTCGTCATCGTTGGGACCATCACAGTTTACAGGCAGTGCTGGTTGTAATGGTCAGGAGTACAGTGTCCGGTTTACGGCAAAGGAGATAAGACATGTCATTATGTCTATGTCGAGGGGCAAGTCTCCAGGCCACGATGATATAAGTATTGAACACCTTAAGCATGCTGGTCATCATCTGTCCAGAGTCTTAGCGATGTTCTACTCTTTGTGTTTAGGGCATTCGTATCTGCCTGAACAGATGATGAAAACTGTGGTGGTGCCAGTTATTAAGAATAAAACCGGTGATGTCAGCGATAAAAATAATTATAGGCCCATTTCATTGGCCACTGTTATTTCGAAAGTGCTTGACAGTTTGCTTAACGCAGAGTTGGATAAATACTTGAACCTACATGATAATCAGTTTGGTTTCAAAGCTGGTCACTCTACGGAAACAGCTATATTGTGTTTAAAGCAGACTGTCAAGTACTACACCGATAGAAGTACACCTGTCTTTGCATGCTTCCTCGACTTATCGAAGGCATTTGACTTGGTTTGCTATGATCTGCTGTGGCAAAAGCTGCAACAAGCGTTAGTGCCAGACGAACTGATCCGTGTCTTCCAATACTGGTACAACAATCAGGTCAATGTTGTTCGATGGTCGGGGGCTTACTCAACTTCATACGGGTTGGAGTGCGGCGTGAGGCAAGGGGGACTAACCTCACCGAAGCTCTTCAACCTATATGTTAATGCACTGATAGAGAGGCTCAGCAGCACGCATGTCGGTTGCCATATTGGAGGTGTGTGCCTTAACAACTTCAGTTACGCGGACGACATGGTGCTGCTGAGCGCCTCTGTCTGTGGTCTGTCGAGACTGATTCGCATCTGTGAAAAGTATGCGGAGGAACATGGTTTGTTGTATAATGCGAAAAAGAGTGAGTGCATGGTCTTTCGGGCCAAGAGGAAGTGTCCAGATTACTTGCCAGCAATTAAGCTCAACGGATGCCCACTTAATAGAGTAAATACTTTTAAATATCTTGGACATTTATTAACCTCAGACCTGGAAGACAATTCAGACATTGAAAGGGAACGTAGGGCGCTGTCTGTACGTGCGAATATGATAGCCCGCAGATTTGCTCGGTGTTCGAGGGGCGTCAAAATAGCCCTATTTAGGGCATTTTGTACGTCCTTTTATACCGGCAGTCTGTGGATGGATTACACGCAGAAACAGTACAGCGCTCTACGTGTCCAATACAATAACGCGTTCAGGGTACTCTTGGGGCTGCCTCGCTTCTGTAGCGCATCGGGGATGTTTGCCGAGGCGCGTGTGGATTGTTTCTACGCAGTCATGCGCAAGCGGTGCACATCCCTGGTACGCAGGGTGCGAGGCGGCCGCAACAGTATCCTGAAGGCTTTTGCTGAACGTTTCGACTGTCAGTACGTGAACCACTGCTGCATGGTTCACGTCCTGACTAATGTTAAGATATTGTTTTGATTTCATTTAATTTTATAATAATTTTAATTTTAATTTTTTTTGTATTTTAATGTTATTCTATCTGTGTTATTATTTTGATGTCTGTATGTTATGGGTTTAATAATTGCCTGAAATAAATGATATTTAATTTAATTTAATTTAATAATTGGAAAACGATGAATATTCATGGTCTTTGTTTGAGAGATAACAAAACTGGACAAGATTTCAGGTAATGTTTTCTTAATTAAAAAGAAAGAAATAACAAAAAAAGGATTTATTGTGACTCGCACAGGAAGATAACAATAGTAGATTGTACATTAAGTAAGTATAGAGTAAAATGGGTTTTATGGACGAGTTGTACACTTTACTTTTCACTTCAATTGCGAGGAAATGAAACAGCAACATTTAAATATTGTAAATTGAAAGACAATTGAAAAAAAAAATGGTTCCCACCAATTAACTTTTTTTTTTTTTTTTTTTCAGTAGTAACGTGACATAACCCCTGACTTAGGTCTTTACATACTGCTTAGTTATAAAAACATTTTGTTTTTATATCTATGATTACATAGTTATAGTTTAAATATATTGATTAACTAACATAAAAAACTAATTTAAATAAAAAGGACAAAAAAAAAATAGTTTATAAACATTCAATCCGCGTGTCAGTATCCGACGTAACCTCATTACTTGTCTTTAATAATAATAAACATTTATTTCGGAAATCCATGTGTTAGTAAAGGCTCCTACAAACAGGCGCGACACGCGACGCGACACAAAGACACCGCGTGCCGCGCGACGAGCGGTATCTTTGTGTCGCGTCGCGTGTCGCGCCTGTTTGTAGGAGCTTTAACAATTTTCTTAAGAACTATGTTAGTAGGTACCTAATACAAAAACGCAACGAAAGAGTGGGGCAAAGTTAAAAAATAATAATACTATAACCTCCCCGTGACTATCCCTATCTGCCACCACCACCACCACAACTTGTCGCCTGTATGGGACAGACACTTCGGGATGCAATCATTTGGAATCAACACGCGCATTTGCGAACATTTGCGACGCACTAGGACGCCGCGGCAACCCCAACAGCATTCTGATAGCGTTATTAATTGAACACGCAGGACGTTCTAAGCTCGTTGCGTATACAGAACCCACAGGCCGCTCGAGTAAAAAGATTGACAATACAAAAAGTATTGTCAGGGTCTGTACACGGGCGGTCTACGGGTTAGTTATACCAAAAAATCCCTGGACACTCTGAGCGTCCAATACAATAACATTATCAGGATGATGTTGGGACTTCTTCGTTTTGCAGTGCCTCCGAGATGTTCGCGCAGGCTCGCACGGACGATTTTCATGCCGTCATTCGGAAAAAGTCGTGTCACTTATGAGGAGGGTGCGGGGGAGTCACAACAGCATCCTGAAAACTGTAGCTGAAGATGTGCGTGCTCCTGTGTTGAGCCATTTTGTTCGTCTGGTGATCTTTTAGGGAGGTATCTATACCCAAAGTCTCTAATTCAGATAATTTATGTAAACAAAGTAATGTCAAGAAATGTCACTGTCAAAATGACAGGACAGTGGTGCAAAACATTTTATCATTATTATTTTTATGTAAATAATCATCTATGAAATTAAAGTGAATTAATTATAAGTACTACGCAAATAAAATACCGTTATAGCTTCCCTATTGGTTATCGTGATGGGGCGGGGTGTCTCAGCACAGGAGCATTTGTATATAGAATTAGATGACAGTGTTGTCCTTTGTAATTGTATTTAAGAACTAACAATAGTTTCTAAGTTTTTTGTATACTAACCTATGGATCTAGATGTCACAAAATAAAAATATTGAATTTGAATGGCTTTATTTTTACTTCCTTAGTGCATCGAGCGAACCTACGGGCCAGCATATTGCTCCTTACATTAAGCTACAACTTTGCCTTAGCTCCACCTGTTAGCGTCACAACTTTGCGCCCTCATTAACCGGCCAAGCGTGAGTTACGCCAACTTTACCTCATCAAAATCGCGAAACTAAAAAACTTCGTTTTAATTACTTTTACTTTGTATAGGGGTTCTCTTCAGCTGGCTTGGCAAAGCTTGTGCAGAAAATACACCGTGAAATTTAAATGGTTGTTTTCCCGCAGCGAAATGGTTTTGTCTTGGTAATACAATCGTTTTATAAACAAATTAAATGTTAGAAACAAAAAATGGCAGATTAACCATTGTGAAAAATCACCACGTGCGAGAGTTTATTTTGCTTTGAACATTTATGAATCGCTGTTCCCTTTGTTGGCGGCGCGTGCGATTCGAGTAGTACCTACAAGTTACCTCTAGTGTTACTATTGATTCTCACGTTTTCGAGTAGATGCATATTTTTTTAATTATTTTTAAAACAAAAACATCTTTATTTTTTTACTTTCACTCTATATTCCGAAAGTACTCCTTATGGCAAGTTGTTCTGTTGCGAGAAAACAACCATTAAAATTTCTCGGTATATACGTTAATACAATTAATAAAGATAAGATAAGATAATATTTATTTGCTTAAACATGTGTCATACATACAGGAAAATACATGCATGCAAGATGGCAACAACATTATTAAATAAAATTAAAGGGTCAGTTTGTTATGTCAAAATAACAATATATTAGTAAATGAAAGAAAAAGAAAGAAAGAAAAATAGGTTTATTTGTCACAGAAACACGAAAGCAAAATACAAAAGTTACGTTTACGTAAATGCATTTACGAAAGTATATACCCTACTTAAACGGAAAAAAAATACATTTTAAATTTTTTGTTTGTCTATACAACACAAAAAATTTGGTACAATATTACATAATACGAGGGGAGGCGCTCCTATGAAGCTGCATCCACCTCTGCAACAGGAGCATATGCCACCGCTCGGACAATACCTTCAGGATGCCGTTCGAGCTGTTTTGTAGGCGACCTAGTAGCGAAGCGCTGCGTTTCCTTGTAATCGCGAAAAATTATGCATTTAGTAAATAGCTTGGCCGAATAGTCGACATATTTATTTATTAAAAACTGCCCGTGACTTCGTCCGCGTGAAATTTTTGTTTCCCCGTTCCCCAATTCGTTCTAGCCAAAAAATCACCAAAAAAGATATATAAGAGATATCACCAAAAAAGCCGTTCCATACAAAATGAATTTCCTTCATAATTGTTTTCTTTTTCGTGAATTTTTCGCATGTTTTAATAGTTATTCTGCTATTCGGGTCGAAGACAAATCCAACAAATCAAAGATCATAAAAATCGGTCCAGCCGTTCTTGAATTGGTGTACATAAATAACCCGACTTTGTTATTTATTTATTTAACAATTTATGTACACAACATATAAACAGTTTTTATATATTTGTTTTTTTGTTTCGTTTTTATAAGTGTACCTACATACCGCCTTTGTTTATCTTATTTTGTGAATAAGCGAATTGACGATTTTATGTAAAATAAAATCGTCAATTCGCTTATTGGTTAATTTTAATTGTTATTTTTAATTTTAGTTAATTGGTTAGTACCTAACACAATTATTTTCAGAACACAATCTAGATTCTATTATGTTTTTCTAACAGACTATCTTCTTAAACTTTTTAATTTAAAGTACTTTAAAATAATAATAATAATTATTAATATTTTAAACGAAGGGTTAGCACATAATGACGCCTACTGTACAGTAGGCGTCATTATGTGCTAACCCTTCGTTTTAGAAGATAGAATAGTAAAAAAGCAGTTATTTTCAAATTACAACCGACACTAAAATTTTATTTATTTGTATAGATGTGACTTGTAACTCGCACGTGAAGATTGGGAAAATTACATTTGTAGACTAGGGAACCCTTTCTGTTGGATTAAATCCCGTGAAATAGTCCCATCACTTATGACCCTTTCTGTCAGCGCGTTGTTGAATAAATAATAATGTTTGTTTGCGTCAGTTTTCCAACAAGAATAAAAAAAAAATCTTTTCTTTATATTCCTTCCTTTTTCCTCCTTTCATTTTTGTAATCCTTTCTTTAAATTTTCTTTGAGAAAATTCGGCTTTTCTTTGTTATTGTACCTTTCGTCGGAGGTGAAAGATAAAATTATGTTAATTATGTGATTCCAAAATTATATTGACGCATTCTAGCAGAAATATATTTGCTGTAATAACGCGTCAAAACTAATGCTTCGCCAGAAATTAATGCAGAGAATATTAAAATAAAACCGGCCAAGTGCGTGTCGGACAACACACAATGAATGTTTCCGGAGTTGGGATGAATTTATCCCAAGAACAAACTTAACATTGTAGTTGAAAAACAAGTTCTTCCATACATTCTAACTGCAAATATAAGTTTGTACGCACAATATTGAGAGATTCGCCATTTTATTTTAAGACCATGGACGTCTTATAGGTTTTTCTGTAATCTATTATTTGTAATTTTTTCAAAATTTTAGGCTCAGTAGTTTCGGAGATAAGGGGAATGAGATAAGGAGAATGGTCAATTGTCATCTATTTTCTTAAATAACTTTAAAAGTAGAGTTTATTAATATTTTAAAATAAATATTTCTGAAATCCTTAAGAAACAATTAAAAAAAAATACTAATCTAAAAACAGCTATAAGAGCTTACCATGTGTATGTGGAATCTATATTACGTTAAGGACTTATAATATGGGGTAACAGTACCGACCAGAATAGAACATTTGTTGCTCAAAAAAAAAAATGCATTAGGGCTCTATACGGACTTCATCCTGAGGAATCATGTCAGCCAGTATTTAAGAAAATTGGCTAGTTATCGCTACCTTGTATGTATATTAACGAAATATGCATGTTTGTATGGAAACATAATTTAAGGAGTTATTTAAAATAAGTCTTAAGAATTTACAATAAGTCCTTTCATTTCACATGGTACAGGTTACAATCGTTTTTTTAGTTTGCCTATTGCATATTTAAAATTAATTTATTTACGTTAGACGTCCGTGTTGGGGTCACATAAACTCATATGTATGTGTACCAAATTTCAACTTAATCCGTCCAGTAGATTCGGAGTAAATCGGCTGTGAGAAACGGACAGTCAGATACACGAGTGATCCCATATGGGTTCCATTTCTTCTTTTGAGACACGGAGCCCTGAAAATATCTCAATGTTTGTCCCCAAGCTAAATTTAATAATTAAAACAAAATTAATCTACCGTACAACCGACTAAATTGATCTAATTGGTAATTAAATACCGTACCTTGTATCCTTACGTAACCTGAGGATTATTAAAGTCCGAGTTTCATTACGAAAAGCTCCTATTTATAAACTAACTACTAATAAACATCTTGGAATTTCCTGCAAAAGGCAAGAGCAGTAAGGCTTCCATGCATAATGTCCTTCCATTGCAGAACCTGGTGAGTGCTGTGAGCTTGGCGAGGCGGCACGTGTCGCTAATATACCGCTCTTACAAGTTTATCAACAATGTTTGCAGTTAAATCGCCTCGAGTGGCGTTACTTTGTGTATTAGCTGATGTGTTTAGGTTGCACACCTAAACACATCACACCAATCATTAATCGTATTAATTACCTAACACATACGAGGTGTTATGTAAAGGCGCATGTGTGCGGCACTGTGCGACACTAATACAGTGTCGCACAGAGTACGGCACAAATATTTCTTTAGGTGGACTCACTTACAAGAACATTTACAAATATTGTGCTGCACTGTACGCTTACAAAAATTACGTTCAACTTTGCCGGTGGAAACAGCTCAGTACGTGCACTATTGGAGTTCTGAGGCCCTAGTGTGAGTTTCTTTTAACCATCTCGATTTTACGCATCGAGCGCGTTCGGCGTTCCGATTGGCTAACGATTGGCACTTGACCAATCGGAGTGCTGAACGCGCTCGATGCGTAAATTCGAGATGGTTAAAATAAACTCACACTAGGACCTCTGCACATAATGTTTGTGAACAAATGTGTTAAAAAAATATATTTATTTTTTCACATATCAAAAAACCACCATTAGCTGGCAGGGGGGGGGGGGGACACTTAACTGTAATAAAAATTATCACTTTAGAGCTTAATAGTACGCAAACCGTGAATCTAAAAATGGTATTGACGGATCCGCAATATTTTTGAACGGCCTATCCAACGATACCCCACACAAAAAATATCTTCCCCACTTTACGTGGAAAGGAGGTACCTACCCTACAAAAAACTTTTTTCACTATTTTATTTTACAACTTCTATGTTCTATGTGAGAGGGTTTGGTTTCCGCACTTAGTCCTTCAGACGGACCATTGTGCGTGAGCCACTTTGTCGGTGATTAATGTATACCTATGCCAAATCACAGTTTTCTAGTACTAATAGTCTCCGAGCTAAGCCGCGGACAGACAGACGGACATGGCGCAACTATAAGGGTGCTATGTTTACTACGGAACCCTAAAAAGAAGCCTAAAAAAGGCTAATGATGGTAACTTAAAAGCATAAAGTAAAATGTCCTGGCATCTAGGCAAGGTTTCTTTCCGAAAGTACGGTAATAATAGTTCTAATTTGGGCATCAATAATGGAACAAAAATATTGTCCGCTCATAACGCATCAAGTGCTTATTGCCGAACTACTCGATTATCCACTGACGTATCGACATACAGTTCGGTACACATGAATTACGTTCTAGAGTGGCAAATATTTGTGATGACGTGTCCGGGGCAGAGTGCTCCACAGTCACTGTGTTACTAGTTTATCTGACACTTCGCTTGAAAGGGGTGGCTAACGAAATATTTGGATTCGCATAAGAATAATAGGTACCTATTACACTAAGATTGATAGCTGTTATCACCGGTTGTTGTGTGATCATGATCAAGTTACTTTGACCTTTCTTGCTTTTGGTCGACTCTTACTTTTATACTCAGGTATTACCCGCGAACACTACATTATTTCGGGATAAAAGTAGCCTATGTATGAATCCAGGGTGTCAGCTACGTCCATACAAATTTTATCAAAATTGGTCCAAGCGTTTGAGCGTGAAGAAGAGACAAACATACACACACACACAAACTTTCGCCTTTATAATATTAGTGTGATTTGAAATAAGATTAGAAATTTAAGTGAACCTTTTTTACAATCCGTTCAATCAATTTTTACTTCTATTGCGTTGGTGGCATGACAAATGGCAGCTGCAGTAAATAGTTGGTATTTTAACCACTCTTTTGCTTTTAATGCCATCCTTATGCCAACGGAATAGAAGTCAATATCGGTTGAATGGACTGTAAAAAAGGTTTTTTTAAATGTCTAATGTTATTTCAAATGGAGTACAATAGATGAGGGTAAAAAAAACTTCGCAGTCATAAGGACTGCCAACAGAAGTGAAAACACAAAACTTTGGAATAACTGTTCTTTCCTACATATACCTAGCTCATGGAAAGCGTACGCTGACGATTACGCGAGTTCCATGATTTTTGTTCACCCAAAAAGTACACATATATACACAGTATACATTTAGGTCATGGACAGCGTTCGGTGACGATCACGAACCCATAAGTTTTTCCCCTACCAAAAATCGCTCAACGCGCGCAAAGAAGTTTTCACTTCAAAAAAGATGTACCTAGTGTCGTCATTGTCGGTAAGCTATAAACATTTTGACTGCCTGCGTGTGTGGTCTGGAATGTCAAAATCAAAAGTCATTTCTATGGATTTAAAAAGTGTTTTTTTTTTTTTTAATTCTAATTGTGGAAGTGGCGCAACAAACTCCCCAGCAGCACAGCTATCTGTTTAGTTAGAAAAACGTTCAGTTGATTCTTTACAATAGTATGTATGCAAAGTAATTAATATTACGAGACACAGACCATTAAATAAAATTATTTGCCATATATCAGCTAGCACTAGTTTACCTAAAAATACTGGATGCAGTTTTGAAAATGCCAATGGATCCATCTATGGGCTTTTCAAAACTAAGCCACGGATCAGAGGTTCAGAACTTATTTTACTATCTAAAGCTCTACTCTTAATTAAAGATATCAGGCACAAAGATCATCACTCGAATGCTCACTGCAAGTAATTTTTCAAGAAACACCATTCAGCGCAAAAATTATTCAATTTTACTTTTACCAATTTTTCAATCAGAATTTCATAAAGATATTTTTTTATTTTATATTTGCGCTTTTTACTAAGTAAGTTAGCTTATTTCTATGATTCATTGTTTTATGCATGTGGTGTTTACCTAGAAGTAACTGAAACACTGTTATTTTACTTTAAAATGTATTATGTGTTTGTTTCAGTGTATTCAATTGTTGGTGAACCTGATAAAATAAATAAATAAATAAGACCATCGTTTGAAAAATCCACCTCACATTAACCAGAGCGCTACGAAGATGGTGCAATAAAAATAGCAATAAACATTATAATGCATGAATATTTCTCATGATGAAACCCGAGAGCGTTGTGGTCGCATTCCTGATTGCTTCGCGCCGAGCCGCCGACCGTCACAGTTTCCTATATACATACATACATACTTGCTTCTGCTATCTATACTGGAATTTGCGGTCAGCATAACGTTTAGGACTAGATCTTCGAGTAGTTTGACGGTTTTGAAGATGGGGTTAAGTTTAAAATGATTTGCTGTTGGGTAAGTCTACAAAGCTGATACTAAGATGAAAGATTCTAGATCTCAGAACTCACTGTTCGTCTTTATGTTATTTTACCTCAACAGCAAACCAATATTGTGTCTTGCAGTGCCCTGACAGGGTTCATGTACAAAAACCAAAAGTAATCTATTGTAAAATGTATGATGTGGATGAGAGAAAATAAATAAAGATTGTTCTTGTTATAATTATATTTCTTTATTTTACACCAGCAAATAAATTTTGATTAATTTACCTTTCATCAGTCTTAGCCACTGTCTTTGGTGCTGCATACTCATCGACGGAGTCAGCTGATGAGTCAGGAAAGACGCTGCGTTTTGTTCTCGATCCTTCCTCGTCGGTTGGCTTGGTGGGATGGACTTCTATCGGTACTCCAGGTTGCAGTTCTGGAAGAGGTTACAGACATGAAATAAGGCAATGGATAACATTTGGCTAATAGAAAATGTGCGGCTAAAAAGACCACACATTTGGAATTGAAGGACAAACTAACGTAGTGTTCTACCTTCTTTCTTTTAAATCCTAAAACATCCATTTAATCATCCATTCTAACTTGACTGACCTAAATTTCACTGCACCTGGCATTCGTTTCCCTAGGACCAAACTATAAACATTTATTGCACAGTATTCCTATGGGAGAGACATCCTCCTCGTCAAAGCGAGTGCTTTCAATCTAATACTATCGATGTTATATCAGACGGGAACCGGGCGGTTTATAACATAAACTAAGAATTTATTGCGAAACATTTTGGCAAAGTTGCAAAAGGAAGTCATAAAGGTTTGACTATCCAAATATTACAGCTGCGGTTGCGAAATGGTGAGGATTTACTACTGGCTTCCTTATGACCCTGAACAGTTTTGGCGACAAAAACTAGCTTGGTAACATAACATATACCTAGTTGGTATAGCCTGTTTCTCGAAGCGTTAGGAAGAGGTGTACCTATAGAAAATCCACATTTCGCGAGTTCTGTTATAGGCGAAAGCGTCTGAGTATCCAGCTCAATGTCTGGGTGTATGTCGATTAAAGTATGATTCGCGACCGTAACAAATATATATTTAAATAATTAAAATCATTAGAATCAGTAATAAAAAATAAAAAATATATATATAATAATAATAATAATAATAACCCCACCGCCGTATCTCTACGTTGACGTCGTGGTGGGGCTTGCGCGCTCCGAACTCTGGGTCTGTGCCGGTAGAGTTTACTTTACCGGAACATGTCTAGGGTGAGGAGCCAGACCAAGAGAGATACAGAAACCCGCAGGGCAGCATGTGGCGAGCTGTTGGGCAGTTGCGACCCCACGGACCCTATCTCCCGGGAGAAGTCATGTTCCTCATCTCTAGCTTGCCTTTATTGGCCGGCTGGAGTGAACACTGACGAGGAACTGAGCTCGCACCTCATTCTTGCCTTTATTGGCCGGCTTGAGTGGAGATTCGCAAGAGCAAACGTGCTCGGAGGAAGGAAGTATTCCAGTAAGTGCTTGTAGGGATCTTGACCATCTTCCGGGCTCTGGGATTGTTCTGAGAGCCGTGGAATACCTCTCCACTCCTCGAGCACCTCAAGACATGTTGCCCCCTTGTCGCTACGTCACTATGTGCTAGCGACCGTTTACGGGGGCCCATTATTGAGTGTGCAAGTCACCCCCTGCCATTTTATCCGTGTGTAAAAAAACATTGATCAGGCAGGGGCCATAGTCCTTCCATAGTTTTAGGTAACCAGTCCATTTTAACCACCCAAACCCATAGTCCAATATCTTTGTTTCCATATCTTGCAATAGTCCTACACCAACCGGGGGTTGTCCTTGGGTGCACTTGCATAGTGCGTACAGGGATAATCGTCGGTTGGTGCCTCATTTAATTAAAAAGCGTCTAACGGGCCTCTGCGAGTTGGCTTCGGCCCCTCGTACGCCTTCCAAAGGTCCGGGACCCCAGGGTCCCGAGATATGTAAAGATATAAAAATAATAATAATAATTTAAAATATTTATTTTAAATCCTTAAGTTAGTATAATCCTAACAGTCATGATTTCATGAAATAGTTATTCAATAGGATTAAATAAACTTGGAAAGTAAAAAATAAAATTAAAAAAAGTTGTATTGATGATTTTTACGATTATAATTCTATAAATAAATATTTTTGATACGGCCGCGAATCATATTTAGATCAACATACAACCTGATACTGAGCTGAAAATTGCAAAAAAATTTAGAAAATTTGCACTTCGCGGGCTACCTTAGCACTTCCCACTTATGTCCCATGATATAGGAAGTGACACCGGTGACTGAAAAGGTGTATGGAAATAGGTTAACATAGTATAGGGATGTGATCAGTGGCGTATTTTAAAATTCAGCGCCCCGGGCCTGTAGGGTTAAAACATTTAATCATAAAATAAAATCCAGCAGTGTGTTGATGTGGGCTGAGAATGATGAATGAAAAAATTAAAAAGGCCATACAAAGCAAGAAACACCATTTATATGTTTTTTTCCGACGGATTGTTTAAGAAATTCGTCAATGACACTGTCATAATTAACGGATTTTGTCAAGTCAGCTTCTATATTAAGAATAGCTACACTGAAAGAAATGTTTGCATAACTGTAACAAAAACTTGGTTACTATTTACACAAAAATTGTGACTTGAAAACTAGATGTTATCTGTTACAAAACCCTGTTTTGCACACTACAAAATCGTTTTGTTTAATTTAAGCAAAGTTAATTTCCTTATAACTAAAGTTGAGTTATGTTTGAAGTAACTTAATTAGTACGGCTAATTATTTCTTTCAGTGTAAACTGTTTAAACGTTCTTCACTTAAACGCGAACGGATACGATGGATATGTATATGAACGAAAACGCCGGCGCGCCTGTCAGTAATACGATTACCCTGCGTCTTGATGTCTATCAAATTTACAACCAAATGAGTTGTAGTTTTTTTAATTAGGTAGGCTTTTTTTTATTTCTTCACGGATAATAAGTCAAAAAAGCTGAGCGAGGTGCGGCTTGCGCCCCTGCATATGATGCGGAGGAATGAGGGCAATGTCGTCAGGAAAGTTTTGAGTATGAATGTGGATGGCTATAAGAGTAGGGAAAGACCAAAGAAACGATTAATGGATTGTGTGAAAGATGATATGGCTATAGAAAGGGAGTGACTCCCGAGATGACGGCTAACAGAGAAGTCTGGAAGAAAAAGACATGTCGCGCCGACCCCAAATAAATTGGGATTAGGGCAGGGGAACGATGATGACTTTTCGAAGCTAATTAGATACTTAATTAAAATCGTTTTTTTATATAAAAATACACATTTAATAGCTTCAAAAGAACACCTACGCTAAAATAAATATTTCTTAAGAGGGTACCGAGCGCGCAGTGGCGCCCTCATCGTTTCTTTGGTGATTTATTTTATTTTAGAATGAAAATGCAGAAAATAAGTATGACACATTGTGCTCCACAAGACTACGTTATTATTATTACAAACAGCAGTTTTACATAATGTTTTATTTTAATCCTTAAAACGGAGCTTAGGGGCCACTATTTTCCATTTTAAGGATTACAATAAAACTTAAATGAAATTCTAAAATAAAAGAAATCACTAAACAAACGATGAGGGCGCCACTGGACGCTCGGTGCTCTCTTAAGGCGGTACAGACTACATAGGTACTTAGCACAATATGGAAGCTTAACTACCATAGCAACTTTGCTCGAGAAATTCTATAGAACTTTATGCTTTTCAAGAAAATAGGTACTGAATATTTTCTTGATGCTTCGAAGGCTTATAACTTCTTTACATTTTCATCTTGTTTTTTCCTCAACTATCGATAAGTTTTGCGACTCTCGTTTCGCTTCTATTTTTTCATGAAACCAACTTATTTCATAAAACATTGTTTTTATTTGTAGGTATATCTATTTCTGAGATTCTGGGAATTCCATCAGGAATTGCTCAGTAGCAGGCCGGAGTCTGGATTCCAGCCCGATTGATGGCAATAGGCTTGCCCCCCTACATGGAACATCATTTATTTATTTAATTTACACGGCTTAAGAAACCTATTACATAAATCAAAGTATATATAATAAGTTCAAACATAACACATAAACGAATAACAACAATTCAAGACCGTCAACTGTGGCATCTTTTCTTTCCAAGAGCAACTTTACCTATGAGTACTTACTGTACTTAAAATAGCTCACAGTTACTAAAAATCTGTTACAAATAATAGATTTTTCTACTTTTGTATCACTTTGATATTAAATGGCAGCAACAGATTTTTAGGAATCGAGAGATATTTGAGTACAGTACTCATAGGTAAAGTTGCTCATGGAAAGTAAAGATGCCCAGTTGACCGATAGTATTATTCTCACAAAAATGTAGGCACATAACCATCAAGGCGACGACGACCGACTTTTAATGATTTTATACTGAAGATCACGTCTAAACGTGTTAATATTAATGTTAATTTATTGTTAATGATTTAGTGTTAATGATTTGGAAAAAATATATGTTAAATTAGAGCATGTTCTTAATAACTTAATATGTGAATATTTTAGATTATTTTTATATTACATAGTGAAATTAATTTGTAAAGTTATGTCTAACGCGGATAAAAAACTGAGAATCACGCAAAATCTATCAAGTGTATTTTTCTGAAACCTTCACCTTTTTAAAGATAATTAAAATTTTGATCTTTTAGAATACGTGTTTTATTAAAATACCTTTTGTGTATAATAAATTAATAATGCGTCTTATTTGGGACAGGGCTCCTGTATGGAGGAGTCCCTATTACTGGCTGGACGAACGACGCGTTGCGTGAGCTTAGTACAGAACACGTAAGCTAACGATAACGACTCAAGGCTCGTACAGACTAGTGCGATATCGCGCGAGTCTGTACGAGCCTTTAAGGTTACTGGCATGTATCTGGGCCTTAAATTGGCGAATTTACTAGGGAACAGATCGCATTCCGGGTTGGCTTCCACGAGCTTATTTAGTGCGGTCAACGCGCGCGGTACGGGAGACGCAACACGGGCTAGTGTCCGACACCAAGGCACGGTAATCAGTCGATGTTTTCTGCCATTATTCGGTGTGTAGAGTCGAATCAGCTCATTATGGATGTCAGGCGCATCCGTCATACCCTTCCACACTGTGAGCGTAACGCCTATCTGGCCACATACCCTTCTGGTCTCCAGCATATGATATCTCAGACATCCTAAGAGGAACTTGGTAGGATAGAGGAAGGGGTAGTCACCGAGAGTTCTTCTGTTTAGAATACGCAGGAATGCTTTATGCACTTTTTTAGAAGAAGTGCATACTTTGCTTCATGCGGATTCCATACAGAAAAAAACTTTTAATTTTTTTTTTTTTTTTAATTCGATTTAAAACTAGGTTCTAGCTTGGTTCGGACCAGTTTCCTGTATAAGAGCCATAACATAACTAGCGAAATGTGAAAAAGAAAGAAAGACTGAATATACGTTTGTATGCGGTAAATATGACGCAAATAAAGAACACAAACACAAAAAGAAAAAGTTGGGGGAAAATATGCGCCACATCCACGCAAAACGGCCATCGCTCAGCATAATGCTGCGACCCTATGCGAGACAGAGCCCCAGCGCTGGTTTACAGGCCTTCACGCATCTTTGCCTTAGGTACCCTTCGCGGAAAACAGGCGTGATGTTATATCTATTTCACTTAGGCGATCGAGACGAACTTAGACCGGGTGTGGTGTGACACTGATGGCGTAATCAGTGGTTACTGTAATCGGACGTTCCATTAGCTCGTCAAACAGCGTATAACCTACCAACATCTTGTATGTTTGTTTGAACGCGCTAATCTCTGGAACTACCAGTCAGATTGGAAAAAATATTTTTGTATTTGATAGCCCAATTTTTGTTTCTTGATTCTATTTAACATCACGCTACGGCCCATAGGAGCAGATCAAAAAAAAAGTTAGAATGAACGTTAGGTGATAGCGAAGTAATAGTGCAGGTGATGCGATGCGACGAGGTGGGGATTAAGAAACACGCGGACGACGGCCAGAAGCTAGTGACAACATATTTCTCACCAAGCAAGTCAGGGTCTTCTGGGTTCTCATTCAGTCTTCGCTTGATCTCCCTAATGTTGGACATAACAGACTTGTCTACGAAGGTGACGTCACTGTCCACGAAGTCTTCAGGGCGAAGATGCACCATGTTCGTTGTGCCGATCTGAAGAAGAAAATATTCAATGAGACTACATTTAAAAGGAATATTAGTGGTTAGTCAGAAGCCCGGAAGTCTTTTAGCCAATCTCAGGGTGCTTGCAAAAAGAAGCGGATTTTCGGGCTCGACTCCCGGTTTAGACCGTTGCAGGTTGATCTTCGGAAAGAAAAAGTTAGGTACTATCACAGTCGCGAACATCTAACCAAAGACTATTCCTACGTGCAGCGCTAGGCCGCTATAGTAACGCTTACCTACGCTCATTAACCATCAGATTTTTGCTGCTGATCAACTATCCGATTTTTGGTGCATCACAGCATCAGATTTTTGCTGAGCCCCTTGTTTTTGTATAAAAAAATTGGTTGTCTGTAAAATCGGTTTACGGACGATAATTTTACGTGATAACCTCCGCGTCATATGAAAACATTGCGTCACAAGCCGAACGCTTAAGCCAATCGTGCCTCTCTATCGCTTGTTCCGCACTCTCGCTTGCACACTCGGCTCAGGCGGAACGTGACAATGAGTCATGATTTTTCGTACATGCAGCCGGTGTTCATCGATTTATAAGACGTTATCACAAGGAGGAGGAGAGAGTAAAAAAACCAGCTGAGGTGGTCAGACATCTGTGATCATTGTAACAGAGCTTGAGAAATTTATTTACACAAAAGTTTTTTTTATTTTTCAAAGAAAAAAGGGACGGTAAAAAGATGCGGTCACCATGTGCACAGAATTTTGTTTTCAAAGTGGTCAGATGTCCATGCCTGTGATAGTATTGTTCATTCTAATGATTATAATTTTTATGTTATTTATTGAGGGATAATTAACAACTACAACATAAATAATACACAATGTTAATTAAACTCTAAGTTGTAATGTTGCAGTCCACTGCATTATCCGCAGATAAGACATGTTTAAAGATCAGTGGGTTGCCACTAGACGAGCATTACCAAATATAACAAATATTTTGAAATAAATGAATAAGTAACTATAGAAACAATTTTATTTACTTAAATTATGCAATAAATAAGTAATAATAATAAGATTACAATTACAATTAAGATAATTTTTCTATCATATTAGATTTAAATTCATTTTTCGAGCTTGCAAATATGTCAATATCAATGAAATTTGAATTATAGGATTCCAACATTCTATGAATAGGGCAGCGTAAGCCAGAGTTCGTACGACAAGAATTTAGCGCAAACAGAGTACGTGCACGAACCTGACGCATATGAACAGGGGCCTAAGTCTACTAATTTACAAACGTTGCAATGGTCTCGCCATTGTGAGTATTTGACAGTGTTTGTATGGCAAATCTGTCAAAAACTCACAATGAAGAGACCATTGCAACGTTTGTACATTAGTACACTTGGCCCCCTGCTCGGGAGACAGAATAACACAGCTTACTCGTTAGATCAATGGCATCAAAATGACTGGGAACAATATCATGAAGCACGCTGGCCTCCAGGTATTTTTCATAATTTTTTTATAATTCTGTAACGCGACCTTAACAAATATGGATTATATTTGTTACGGTCGCTTATTATATTCTGATCAACAGACAACTTGACACTGACCAGCAAATTACATAAAAACCTAAAGAAAATTTGATTATACATTTCGTGGGCTACCCTGATCGCATCCCCCTTAACTGCTGCGATTAGCTGTAGATAAATTATTCGACCAATCACAGCGTTTGACGCGCGCTTGACAATTTGTCACAATAATTTTGAGATAATTTTCGTTCGAGAAAGAGCAAACCTAAATATCAAGTTAGTAAAAACCTATATAAAATGGAATGTGACTCGTTTTGAGCAAACCGATTTCAACATTGATTAAATATTAAAATCTAATTCACTAAATTATTGCAGAATTTATGTTAATTTTATAATTAACATAAATTCTGTAATAATAAGGAACTAATTTACATCATTTCATTGATAAAGTTATTTTGGAATGAGAATGATTAATTACGATTAATTCAATGTGAATACGAATCTTTAAATCAAGAATATGCTAATACCGAATGATAAATTAATTGAAATAAATTAAGGCAGACACGAAAAGCGACTTTAATTTATAATAAATGTAGACATGTATCTAATATTTAATATTACATTACCTGCGTTCGTAATCAAAACAAAGAAAAGCTTTTGAAATAATTACTTTAGATTAAAGAAAGCAATTTTCGCAACGCTTCAAACGTGAACAATGACCCGAATTGTTCTACTAAAACAAAGCTTAAGTAAATCGTTCATAATAAATCAGGGAAAGGAAACAAGGAACTTTTAAAAGACATAACAAACAAAAATTGTACAGAAAGACCACTTTTGAGTTTTCACGTATATACAGGTTGTGGCGTAAATAATGGTCCAACGCTAAGGGGTCGATACACCGTGTATACAGCTATAACATCCTACCACAATTTGAATCATATTTTTCAATGTTCCAGAATATATATTTTTTTAAATATTTTTATTTTTTTATTTTAATAATTTGGCTGAAATTTCTATAAATGACATCTTTTTGTGGTTATATCCGTGGAATACATGCAAATAACATTTTAAATGTAATTTTAAAGGCACTAAATAAAAAATGTGTTTATTTCAAAATTCAACTAGGTTTATGTCAAAATGGTCTTCACAAACTCGCAATATTTTTGAACGGCCCATCCAACAATAGCCCACAACAAGGGCTAGGAGAAAAAAAAAATCATCCTCATTTTTTGTGTACCCTAAAAAAAAATATTTTTCAGAGTTTAATTTTACCACTTTATCGGCAAGATTAATACTTTACCGTCTTCATCATCAGATCAGTTTGATAGTACCATTTCGATCAGAACCATTTATTTAAAGTTTTTTCATAGTCGCTTAGCTATCTTAATCGAGATATCTTATCGCCACCCGTGAAATACTTATCATTCAGGTGTTCCGGTGGCCATCTGTGGTCTTTTCCATCAGTTCCACTGCACCAAATGATACTTTCTGAATGCAAATGCTTGACTTGTTGATGAAAATACAAAAATCGCTATAAGCCTATACAATTTGAGGAGTTCCCTTAATTCCTCATGGATCCCATCATAAGAACTGGATTTTGATAAAAATGATTTTTTTTATCAAAATAAAAAAAGAATCCTTTCAAATAAAAAAAGGATTTTCCAAATCGGTTCACATTTGACGGAGAAAAAAAATATACATACGCCACGAACATAGAACCTCATCCTTATTAAACTTCTTATTTGGTCCAAAACAATTTTGAAACCATATTCGAACTTGACTTTTGAATTCGATTTTGCCGAGATGCCGATAGCTTTGATCAGGGAAGGTAATAAATGGATATCCCTTAAAAATATTTTCCGGTGCTATCTGTAATATGCAAGTAAATAAAGTTATGGACACTTACAAACATAAGTTATCAGTTAAAATTGATATAAAGAAAGCCGCTCATTAATGTGTTTTACCAAAGTTTCATCTCGCCTTTTATGTCACTGAACGAAGAAATGGGTACCAAAGTATCTTTCTTACCACCCTTTCTGTTGCTCTTTGTTTTTAATTATGACTCAGTGAATGGAAACCCGGCGGATAAGTGCTCGCGATGATAGCAGTAAAAATACAGACAGACGGTGTCGGAGAACTGGACAATAAATATGAACTCAAGACTCTTTGCTGAAGTGTCTGAAGATAGATACACTTAAAAAAAAAAAACATTTTATTTCTGTATCCAGTTTTCAAATAAAGTTAATAATAACTTTAGTTTGTTTCTGAGAGGCGAATTTAAAAAGGAAAAGGAGGAGGCAAAAGGCTAGGCATATTGATTGGATTTGGATGAAAGGAATAGACCATGACCTGGATTAGGACATACTTATTGATCGCGGTAGGTACTACGTTCCTGTGGGACAATAGGAATGGTGTCAATTTTTTTTTTGTACTTCGTGTAGATTATTAAAAAATATTGGACACGTATTTTTTCCTTGTTTACGTTATCAAAACATTATAATACGGCGATACATTGAATTCAAATGTGGCATGACGTCACTGCCCGCTAGATTTTATACGTAGCTGTGACGTAACGAGCCCCCACTCCCCAAGTTTAATGTGTTTTATCTATATAATTTTTTATTAATATGATAAAGCAAAAAATACGTGTCTAATATTTTTTTATTAAACAGTTTTTCTTTTTTTTATCCAGGAAACATCTCTGTTGCCGACCTCCACGCGGGCGAAATCGCAGCAATAGCTAGTTTAAAATAGTTCAATGAAACTGACTTGTCTGTATGTCCCAGAAATCCACCGACATACTGTAGGTGGTGATAGCTTTGGTCAAGCCCTCCCAAAATAACAAAACATATGTTCCGAGCTGCATTCGGTGAGACTGGAAGTCGATCCCAATACAGGACCCACCCACAATACAGGAGAAATTCCTAGTGTGGGGCAACGATAAAAAAAAAAGAAAGAAGGCTAGGCAGATTGTTACAAGATCCTTAGGAGAATCCGATGCACATTAGGTGGCTACAGCAATGCTCTAACATAACAGAGAGATGTGTTGCTGGAGAATTAGTTGCGACCCTTCTTCTTCCCAGCTAAAACACTAGGAAGTGGTCAAGTGCGGGTGATTGTGACGCACAAAAAATGCTGATTCCCAGCCTAAATTGAATAAAAATTAATTTAGTTTTTTTTTTAAGTGAAAACTTCTTTATGCGCGTTGAGCACTTTTTGGTAGGGGAAAAACTTATGGGTTCGCGATCGTCATCGAACGCTTTCCATGATCTATATGTATACTATGCATATATGTGTACTTTTTGGGTGAACAAAATTCATGGAACCCGTGTCTTCGTCACCGAACGCTTGCCATGAGCTATATGTATAAAAAAACAGTTATTCCAAAGTTTTATGTTTTCACTTCTGTCGGCAATTTCTTTTTTTGTTTTGTTATTAATGGTTTAACGTTGGTTACAGTCATCTTACTTAAAACCTCTCTAAGGGTTTTTGCCAATAAAACTGAACGCGATCAGCACATCTAAACCGCGTTCAAATGCTGTCAGTGTCAATATTCCACATCAATGATGACACTGACAGCTCTTGAACTCCGTGTAGATCTGCTGATCGCGTACAGTGTGAAATTCACCCTAAAAATGTAGAGCATATCCCAATAAACAAAAACACTGAACAATGTTGCCCAAATCCTCTTGGAAAAATAAACACAAATAATACAAAGTGTTCTTCAAAAAGCACTCAAAATAAGCGATTGTTGAAAGAGACACGTCAAGGCGTCTCGGGGACGAGTGCGATGGACAGAGAAGTACCACTCGAGATACTTGCGCACTTTTAAGCACCATCCGACGTAGACGTGTATTTAGATGAATTACTGACATCGAGACATTAGTTCGGGGTTGAATTTTGAATAAGTTCAAGAAGGAGACACAAATCAATGACAATACTTTGCCTCGTGTCAGAATGTCAATAGTGTCAGAATGGTCTCTTCATTGTGAGTTTTTGACAGATTTGCCATACAAACACTGTCAAATACTCACAATGGCGAGACCATTCTGACACTATTGTAATAGCAGACTAGAGGCCCTGGCCCTGTGTACCTACACAAAGTGCCCATTCTCGGTCTTAGTGGCATTTTTTTTTGCTCTTGATTCGTGCTATTATTCATTTTACAATAGATGAATTGACAGTTTTTGTTCATGAACCCTGTCAGGGAACTGCAAAACACAATGTTGGTTTACTGCCGAGTTAGTGAACATTATGTTAACATAAATTGAGTTTAAACTTATTTGTGGGAGGTCAATATCTAACAGTTGACTTTCTTTCAGGTGAGATGTACCTATACGAGTAAAAACAAAAGGATGACGAATATCCAATTAAATATCAGGAGTTAATATGATGTCTTAATTGTATATTTTGTTTATATTTTTATATTTATTTATTTAAACTTCTCGCACAAAATAAGGTACAAAGGCGGACTTAATGACTTAGGCATTCTCTAGCAGACAACCATTTTAAATTTTTCTTTCCCAAATTTTGTTTCATTATTTATGGATTGTAAGTTATCTTTAACTTTTTTTTTTATAGTAAGTGCATAAAATATGCATGCTAGATTCACATCTAGTAGATGGCAATCAGAAATATAATGTTTTAACTTTTTTATTGCATTTGTGATTTGAAAAATATGCCTAGGACCTAAGTATATTCCATGACATTAGAATAATAACAGAAACTTGTACATACAATCTTAAAAAGTCTCGATCGTCTAAACGCTTTGTGTGCCGCACCTACCAATGTTTTATTCATCAACGGAGTCGCATAAAATCGACACTAACAATATTTTGCCGATCCTCAATATTTTCAATGAAATCTGATTTATTTATGGTAAATTTTAATTGCTTTTTACAATCCTAAAGAGAAAATTGTCTGAATAAAATAATCAGAATTTCAAATTCAATATTTAAAAAGCGGCCAAGTGCGAGTCGGACTCGCCCATGAAGGGTTCCGTAGCAGCAATTGCGGTTTACGATTTATGACGTATAAAAAAAAAACTAATTACTAGATCTCGTTTAAACTAATTTTCGGTGGAAGTTTACATGGTAATGTACATCATATCTTTTTTTTTTTCGTTTTATCATTCTCTTATTTTAGAAGTTACAGGGCCCCAGGGTCCCACATTTTACCACTTTGGAAGTGTCTCTCGCGCAAACTATTCAGTTTAGAAAAAAAATGATATTAGAAACCTCAATATCATTTTTGAAGACCTATCCATAGATACACCACACGTATGAGTTTGATGAAAAAAAAAGTTGAGTTTCAGTTCTAAGTATGAAAGAAAGAATGAAATGTTGTGTGAAAATCTTAATGCGGTTCACAGAATAAATCTACTTACCAAGTTTCAACAGTATAGTTCTTATAGTTTCGGAAAAAGTAGCTGTGACATACGGACGGACAGACAGACAGACATGACGAATCCATAAGGGTTCCGTTTTTTGCCATTTGGCTACGGAACCCTAAAAAGCAATTAAAACTATAGATCACGGCAGCAAAAATACTGTTGTACGGTCTATGTAGGTACACACGGCTACAAATCAAGCTATACTATTCCAGTTTAGGCTGAACTCGCATTGTATAGAATTTCCGTACAATGAGAGGTCAGCTTATTCTGGAGATTGGAACTGTATAGCTTGATTTGTGGCCGTGTGTACATTATAAATTCAAAAGTAAACCAGCAAAAGACTGACATAGGTCCACAGGCCAAAATAAATCCAACAAACCTTTTCTGAAGATAAACTAGTACCACTAAGGTTTGTGTACTTTCCAAGATTAATTCTAACACAAACAAGATGAGAGGAGATTCCTAGCAAAAGACGGAAAGCTAGGGAACAATATTAATGAAATATTCATGAAACCACAGATTATATGTATGTACACGTGTTCTACAAAGTGAAACTAAATAATATGATGTTCCCCTAATACAAATAACAGGGGTAAATTCTAAATCCCTAAGCGTGCTTACGGGCGAGCATCGGCCATCTTTGCTCCATGCTCCTACCTAGTCGTGTGTTTAATGCCTATCGATTTTCATATTAACTCCTTGATAACGAAGCTTATGGTTGGGCGGTTTTTATGATATTATTTAAAGCTATTAAAAAATGCGTAAAATGGTGATTAACGGTCCATTAAGACGGAAAAAGGCATTTTTGGAACATTACACATTTCGACGGCTAAATATAATATAATAACTATTAGTCCCAGGCCCCTTAATTTCACAGACAGGTCAATTTTCTTTGTTTGATATCGTGAAAGAGTCGTATTATTGTGAATGTTAGCACTATGTGGGTCATTTTTTCTTTCTCAGTTAGTTTAAATGATGGTACTTTATGCGGCCTACCCAAATGTCCTTTCTTTGGTATTGTTCGTCGAGTTGTTGAGCTCCTTAAGTCCTGAGTTGAGCTTCATGATTACTGACAAATGCTTGCACTGACTGGACAGGTCCACTCAAATTTGTGTGGTACTTTCCTCAAAAGACCATTTCAGACACGGATCTACATGGTCCTCAGGAGACCTCACTGACCAAGATTATGTCTGGACTTTAAAAGAGACGGATTCCTGAGTTTTTTTCGCCATTTCTTCTCAGGGATAGTCAGAATGTCAACTCCATCTAACTTATTGTTTAATATGACGTGCAAAAGAGATTCCAATATCCTATTTACAGAATAAACGATTTCATTTCACTCAAATGTCATACAATATGTTTATTCCGTCAGTTTTCCAATAGGTATTTCAATAAAATAAACATATGTTTTTATTTAAAATCTCAAAACTCTTCGGGAAATTCCTGAAACTCAACGCAACTTTCACTCAATTAATTAAATAATAATCTATTATTCTTATAATCTTGCAATCTACGAGGACCGTTTCAATTAAAAATACTTCAGAATAGTAAAAAGACTGCATGATCATTTTCCAAAGCGTTTTCAGTGCAACGTGCCCGAAGGGTGACACGGTTGATTGCCCTGCCAATAAAATTGCGTCTACCTATGTCATTCTGATGTGTACCCATTAACGTGAACCTTTTAAAGGAAAACATTACTTATTTATAACTACAAATACTGTTACTATACACACATCAAAAAAAGTTTGCGATCACTTTGAAAAATCGAAATCCTTTTTGTTAGGTACGGTAGATTATATTATGATTCGACTCGCCTGACTTAAACCCAATAGAGCACGCGTGGGATGCTCTTAAGCAAGCTGTTTGGAACCGACAGCCACGTTCCCAGACAGTGCCAGAGCTCAGGGAAGCCGCTATTCAAGAATGGGACAGGTTACCCCAAGAAATGCTGGATAACTTTATTCTCAGCATGCCCAGGAGGATCACCGCATCTGTTCGAGCCAGGGGTGGAGTTATATTATATTGAATACCTTTTATTAAAAAATTGTTGTTTAAGTTTGGTTAAACAGTCTTTTTCTTTCTATCAAATTTCTGTTCCAATTACATTATGATTAATTACTCAATTTTTTTTTTATAAAAAATAAAGATTGTTTTATTTTTTAATTTCAAAGAGGGTATTTCTATTTAAAGAAAACACTCAACAAAGATTTTTTCTTGATACAGTTCAATTAAAAAAATTATATCAGCTTATGCTAGTGATCACAAACTTTTTTTGATGTGTGTAGGTACATTGTGTTAGATTAAACAAAGGACATATATACTTTTAGAGCGTTCATCCGTTGCGGTCTGGCAATGTCGCATTTCTAGAGGTTTTTCGTGTTAACACATTGAATGCCATTGAAAGTTTCTATGCAGGACGCCGACTACGGATATCAAAATCAAAATCAAAATATTTTATTTCACATAAACCTACATGGGCACTTATGAAACGTCAGAAACTAGGTGCACGGTTCGAGTTAGTCGTTTCCTATGGAGAAGAGCCGGCAAGAAACTCCACGGTTACTCTTTTAAAAATAATTGGCTTTACAATATTATTAAATAACAGTGATAATAGGTATGGGAGGACAGTGTAGGCCTTTCAACAATTACCAGGTACTTAACAAAATAGAAAACCGCCAACAAATCTACACTCTACTAGGCCTACAACGTTCTCACATTCACAGAATATAAAATAATCTAAGTATATAAAATATTAATGACATGATTGCAATTACAACTACAGTAACATATCTGAATAAATATCATGTCCACAAAAGCCACTAATAAAGAATTGGAATTCGATTTGTAGGTACGAGATAGATACGTAGGACTTCTATACGAGTTTCAATAGAATCTACAGTAGCTGGCCTCACCAATAAGCTATTTTTATATAGGATGGCATGTCAAATAAAACAAGCTTTAATAAAAGAGTAACTTTATTAATTTTTCGTCGATGCCATATACGTATAAATCCGTAAATAGACAAATGTATGGTGGCAACCAACTTTGGCCGTATAGCCAATTTCGGCATTCAATGGGTTAATTTAATTAAATTTAAATGTAAGTACTATTTTCTTTTTAGCCAAGCACCATATTTTTAGGCTGATTTATTTAAGAAAAAGCCTAGGGCGAAGTCGGGGACAGTAGCTAGTACCTACTATATACCTACGTATAAGCTAAAAATAATATAAAATCATGTTTCTTACATAAAGTTATGCTTGCTTCTTAATGCTAAAAGGTTCGTCTGAATACTTGTGTAGCTCTCAAAATGTGCACTTTATAAAATATAATTTGCATAACATGCAAAATGTTAGCAATGCATTTATATTATACTTAAAAGTCTCTGGTACAGAAATAGCGACGACCTTTAGTAGTTCTTAAAGAGTATCTATTTAAATATATAACTAGATAAAATAATAATATTGTAACACATCAATACCATAGGCCTGAAGCAAAATAAGCTAAATACATGTGTACACATGTAGAGAAAATGTTTTAATAAATAAAAATCTTTATTGATACAAAAACCTTTGACATTGCTTAAAAACTAGTATAGATAACTTGGTTAACTTAAGGACACACGGATAAGGAAAACCCTGAACTCCTAAACTAGGTGATCCTGTGACTTAGGAGTCAGTGTTCTGCTGTAGCTGTGGTACCAGAAACCTTTTTAAGGCTCGTACAGACTCGCGCGATATCGCGGGCGCGACAGGTAGCGACAAAGAAATTGTGCTACTAGTGTCGCGTCGCGCCCGCGATATCGCACTAGTCTGTACGAGCCTTTATTGTGTTCCAACATTACAAAAATAGTCATTGCCATTGCAGGTTACAAAGACAGTATATTTATATTAAAATTAGCAACGTAGGAATATTAAGGTGTGCTGAAAACGACTTTTAAAGTGTATATGTGTGCGTATGTTAGAGTAAGGATGTAGTGTATGTTACAATGAGGGAATATTACACGAAATGCTGTAGTATTTTAAACTGTATTTTTCCAGCTCCAGGTATTTCTAAGACCTACTTTATCTATTATAAGTATTAAAAAATAATATAATGGTTATAAGTATTTATAACCGACTTCAAATAAAGGAGGCAATTATGCAATCGGTTATGTTTTGTTTTTCAAATTGTAGCTTTGTATAACTTTTACAGTTTTACAGGGCGTACTCAAAAGGCTTATTCCATTAATCCCCCCTGAGAGAATCCCCCTCAGTGGAAAAAACTGAACCCTTATGTAATAAAATTACTTTCAGGGGCATTTTGGAATAAGTTATTTTTTGTTTTTTCAATTCTAGTTTTCCCCCCTTAGCGGCATTATCAGGGGTGAATTCTAGACTGTTTTCAGTTTCTACTTTTGCTCCTAAGGGGGATTTTCAGGGGATTTGTGGAATAAGCCACTCAAAAGTCATGTGGGCAAGTATTTATTTATTTATCTTCTTACATCTACCATTACAGGATTACCCAATGCGATAACTGCACCTATCCTCTAACTTAATAAATACTAACATTACATTGGTGTATAAAATATTAAAAACATAGCATTCCTTGTGAATTCACTCAGAGAACAAAAAAATAAGTCCGTATCAGTCGCTATGAGGTTGAGCGTGCGGAGTGCTTACTTATATCCCAGATTTTTATTACAATATAAGGTGTATCTATTCATATACGAAATATTTTAAGAGAAACATCATAGGTGGTAAAAAATCCATCGAAACGATTTTTTTTTTAATCGGAGTGTTTTTATTTTTAAGTAATTATTATAATTTTAAAATTGCTCAAGACAATTTGCAAAAAACCTTTACTTTCTTATTCTATGAATGAGGGTGCTCGGACGCGGTAATGGTGGCGGCGCGAGTGCGGTGCCTTTTAACAATTAATCATCTTATAAAGTAATTTTAAATTATTTAATTATTTTAATAATATACTTCGATTTTTTTATCGTTTCTGTGGCTTCTTTATCTCATAGGTGTAAGTCTTAAAATATTTCGTGTATGAATAGATACACCTTTTATCTGTTTATGTCAGATATTTGAGATAAGTAAAATAAAGAAAGCTTTTCCATCCATAGGTATTATTTCCTTGTTGACTTTGACTTTCATTACATGTTATAAGTACTTATCACGTCAAGCGACATGAGCGTCGTAAGCGAAATTAAGTAATTATCAGGAAGCGTCAAATACGTAAAGAGAGACCTAAACTCTCCTACACTTCTATATACAACACTGCAGGGCCTCAAGTCTGCTATTACAATAGTGTCAGAATGGTCTCGCCATTGTGAGTATTTGACAGTGTTTGTATGGCAAATCTGTCAAAAACTCACAATGAAGAGACCATTCTGACACTATTGTAATAGCAGACTTGAGGCCCAGGCCAACTGTTCGGTTTAGCGAGCCATCTAAGGGCACACGTAAGGAATTGATTTCTAAGGGTCGCCGTTATCGAAATCGATAAAGATGACTAGGTATTTATACTTATCACGTAAACATTCCGTCTGACAAAACAATATCACTCAAAATTAAAAGCTTCCAAATCTTTTACATAACGGATCGCCATTCCACAAAATCCTGAACATTTTGTCCTGATTTCAGGGAAAATACCATTTCTCTTTGTTTTTCCTTTCCTTCATTTTGTTGCTCTGTGTAGACAATTACGCTAAAATTTCCGGATGCCATTATCTGATGAAATAACGGAAAAGTGAGTAATTAATGAAATTACTATACGGAGAAAGAAGGGGCTTGGGGCTTAGGAATACGAGTAACCGACGCACGGGTCGATCAATCAGTTTAAGCAACGTTTTCCGCGGTCGGTCCGTGGATGGGTGACCATCTTTAAATACCAAGACCCCTCCGTTCCTCGGAAAGCACGTTAAGCTGTTGGTCCCGGCTTTAATTCGCTGATCTTTGACAGTCGTTACGGGTCGCCAGAAGCCCGAAAGTCTGAGAACCAGTCTTACCAAGGGGTATACCTAGTATTTCCCAGTTACTGGTTTGTGGAGGTCAGATAGGCAGTATGGAAAATACTAATATTCAGCTGCAGCCGGTAAGACTGGAAGCTGACCCCAACATAGTTGGTAAAAGGCTATTTATTACATAGGGTGTATCTATTCAAACACGAAATATTTTAAGAGATACACCTATAATAGGTGCTAAAGAAGCCATGGAAACGATTTTTTTTTAATCTAAGTATATTGTTTAAAAAAAAAATAACTTGATATGATGATTAATTATCAAAAGGCACCGCGCTAGTGCCACCACCGTTGCCGCGTCCGGTTGGATCATTCATAGAATTAAAAAAAATAAGTAAGTAAAGGTTTTTTTGCAACATGTCTCCAGCAATTTTAAAATTATAATAATTATATAAAAATATAACACACTCAGATAAAAAAAAAATTGTTTGCTGCTATGGCTTTTTTACCACCTATAGGTGTTTATCTTAAAATATTTCGTGTTTGAATAGATACACCTTATATAGGCTGATAATGACTGGACGGAGATAGAAGATGCTGATAAATCCGAAATTCTTCTATATTAGGCAAAAAAACACCTTTATAATATAACCCACGATTCCACGAATATCACCTATATCGCTAGTATTATATCCGTGGCTTGATGCTAAAAGGGCCAAAGTACAGTGGCCAGCACATCAAGCTACACAAAACTGTCAAAGGACATCTCCGAAAATGGTTTTTTATTATTCAATCATTCTAACCAGGATAAGTTAAATATATTACGATAGACATCCCAAATAGTAGTCATTCAACTATGTATATCATACATTTTTAAAACCTCAAATTTTGAAGAAAATCCTTTTTTACATAAGTGTGATTTTACTCCTAAAACGAACAAACCTTTGTAATTGTCTATGTTAATAGCGTGAACAAGACGTGAACACACCGTAAAAAATGGTAAACTTGTCAAAATTCACACATGGTACCTACTGTCATTACTGTCAATCAATGTTTGATATATGAGTAAAATCAGATTAATTGTCTATGTATCATATAAAATAGGAAATAGGATGAAATGAGATCAGAGTACATAGGTAGAGATAGAGATAGATGAATAGAATCATCTGTCAAATAAGACATTGTCAAAGTGTATGGGAGGTTTTATTTGGGTTGCCATGAACGGATAAAATATATGTACTAACATTAAATAGTTTATAATTTTTCTCTTAAATGCAGAGATATAAAAATATTATTTCAGTGGTTCCTAGTTCCATATTTTTGTCGCTTTTATATAGAATTAGATTAATGCTGGTTAGATTGTACTCGGAATAAAAAACCAACGTCCATACAAAAAGCGGACACCTCCTTTCTCCAAACAATTTTAAACTTTGAAATGTTGATGATTAAGTTCAAAATCTAACGAGAAAATTTGACAGTTTGTGGTAACTTGATGTGCAAAATCTCATTTCTCAAAAAAAAAAAACACATTTCTCAAGAAATGAGATTTTACTGCCAAATTACTGAAAAAGTTTTAAATTGTTGTTTTATTGTAATCATTAGAACGGAGCTTAGTGGCCACTATTTTCCGTTTTAATGATTACAATTAAACATAAAAATTTAAAACTACTGTTTGTAGTAATAATAACGTATAGTCTTGTGAAGCACAACTTGACGAGCTCTTTTTCTGCATTTTCATTCTAAAATAAAAGAAATCACCGAAATAACGATGAGGGTGCCACTGCCTGAAACTATTAACGCATATCTTTAATTTTGAAATAGGAACAGAGTCCGACTAATTTGATGGTATCCAAATTGTCTGTGAAAAAAAATATAATTTTTTCTTTTTAATTTTTTTTAAACGTTGCCCCTCACTAGGACATTCTCCAGTAATGTGGGTGCGTTTATAAACATTTACCAATCAATCCCTTAACCACTGTGCCAACCGTGCCGTATATTGAAATAGAAATGTGTCTATACATAATTGAACACTGTGTCCGAATATATTGTGTCCGAGTCGTCAGCAAATCCGAAATTTGTAACCAAAAGGCATAGAATCAATTAGTTCAAGTGTGGAGTTACTTGCCCATTCTTCTCAACACATTCACAACTTCCTTTTGGAAGGGGCACTAGAATCAATCAATTTTTCTGTAAATTTTGACGTTCAAAAGTGTTTTTTATGGGCCTATTTGAAATAAATTATTTGACTTTGATATAATAAATAATAATAATAAAATTTATTCAAAAATAAAAATTGGAAAAATACAGTATAAATCTTAGAAATAATGTAGGTATTACAAAGTATGATGCCTGTACTAGGATAAACCTGTATCACAGGCGGCATGAGTTCTTATTACAATTCTGTGCGTCCTGTGAAAAGTGATATAAGTCAACTTATATCGAATGTGATATTATTGTTGCACCTTCATCAGAAAAAAATGCTCTATTATTCTGTCTAATTAACATTTTGATACGTCTATTAGTTTTCAAGATCGTATGGTACATCTAAGACGAAATGGCGTGTTTTGATAAATATTTTTGTGTAAATAAATACATATTGACATGTATCGTTCACAATATTCAAGTTATGAAATAAATAATTGTGTTTTAAGATGTATCTCAAGTCATATCATTATTCACATATATTTATTACGTAACACGTTTTTTTTTTAAACAAAACTTTATAATGAAAAAATATAATGAAGACAACATTAAGTTTTGAAGAATACGAGTTTTGTGTTTACAGTGCTTCTGCCGACTGAAAAATATTACTCGTTTGTTTGACAGCTTTGAACAGGAGTTGAAAACTACCTGACAATGCAACAATATCACCTTTCACCAAAGCTTCACACAAAGTGTAAAGCGATACAACTCATTTAGAATCATACACGATCATTCATTTGGTGTGTTTTGATACAACATATAGCTTTTTTTTAATATCTCTTCCTGCAGTAACGTCTTTTGAGCTGGAACATAATAGGTTGTAAACAATACGACACTAAATACAAATTATGTCACTATTTTTGTAAAATTATTATCCTAACAAAATTTTATAATTTTTTACACACAAAAACTACTATATTGTAAAGTTGACATTTTCGAGATGTATCAGTTTTCACAGGACGCACAGAATTACTATTAGGACAACTGATTTCTTAACAAATATTTAACATAAGTTTTATGAATAGTGCAATAGTTAGTTAATATATACTTAAATACTAATAATTAAGGTCTTAAACATGTAGGTAGATAATTTCTATATTGTTTACGGAAAAAAGTTGTTAGCACTTAGTTACACGATTATGATTGCGTCTGCAGTATTAATAACTAGGTTGAAAACAAATATTGCATAAATCACCTTAAATGCTACATTTGATTTTTGAAGGGATCAGCTAATGTGCGTGTGTACAATAAAACTGGTTCCATCGAGAAATGTCAACTGAAGCGAAACGAAGCGACGTGAGCCTGACGCATGTATAGACTAACCTCGACCCCTGACCGCTGCATCACCGCTCAATATAACAGTTAATAATTTACTAGATTTTACGCTATTTTTAAAATACCTTGACCAATCAATGAAGTAATTTTTTCTCGAAACCACGCAACAGTGTCATGTTAACTGGGAAAATGTGGGTGCACATGCACAATAAGTACACCTCCCCCTATATCTTCGGGCACAGATTAATACAGATGGGACAGTCCGCAAAATCTTTAAATAAAAAGCGACTCTTGCTACGATACAATAAAGTGCAATTCAGGTCGCACAACGCTTTTTACCTACAGTTGCATTCACCTACAAATTGCCTCATTCTATCGCGTAACTCTTATACCGCTGGCGCGACACTCCTACTGAATTGGGATACTGAATTCCCAGTGAGATGGGCCCGCCGCGTACTTGTAGCTTCATACCTAAACTACGGAGTGTCCCATCTGTGCTTCGGGAAATACAAGCGATGTTATGATTCGTCACATCAATCGAAGAAGCAACAGATTTAAAATAAATTGAATATTTCATCTTTTACCTACCCACGGCAACAAAGGAATTATTATCAACTAGAGAGGTGTGATGTGCCTTACTAGGAAGTTTTCGTACTAGGTTCACCTAGTACGAGTATCAAAAAATGCTTAGTCCAAATACCTATTCCGAGTATGAAGTATTTACTTAAATTTAGATAGACTCGCGTAGGTACGTATCGTACGAGTATCGCATGGTCCTTTCTTCCGTACCCTTATCTCTTAGTTCTTTCCTTTCTACCACGTTTCGATTACGAAACGAAGTCTGCCACGCATCAAACTATTTTGTGTTAAAGTAAACTATACCTTTTTAGGGTTCCGTAATTCAAATTCAAATTAAGGAACGTTGTAGTCAACAAGGAACCCTTATAGTTTCGCCATGTCCGTCTTTCTGTCTATCTGTCTGTCCGCGACTGAGCTCAGAGACTCTTAGTGCTAGAAATAAAATCTTGAAATACATACTTTTTTAGGGTACCTCCCCGACACGTAAAGTGGGGATGTTTTTTTTTTTTTCTCATCTTTCCCATGGTGTGGGGTATCATATGATAGGCCGTGCTTTGTGAAAACCATTTTTCGATTCAGGGATCCGCTTGCGTAATATTTAGCTGTAAGGTGCTAATTAACCACTGAAAATCAGCGCTGTGCTGTGGGTCCCTCATAGCACAGCATCATGCTGAGTGGAAGCCTTCTTGTCACAGTCATGACATGCAGCTGCCGACTATTTTCGGCTTTGTGCTTGTGATTATAATGTACTTAGATCTATTTTGTTCTATTTTTCTGTGTTCCTACCTATTCGAGTTAATTATATTTTGTATGCACTTTACCGAATAATAGTCTACCAAAATACATTTACAGTTGAAAAAAAAATTCTCCCATACATTCCATATGGAAGAACATGTTTTTCAACTACAATGTTAAGAGGGAGTTCATGGGATAAATTTATACCAACTACGGAACCCTTCATTGTGCGTGGTCCGAGACGCACCTGGCCGGTTTTTATTTTATAGATAAGTATTGCAGTCAGATTCTGGGAAATCAGCTCCTATAATTTAAATACGTATACTCAGATATAAAGTACTTACATGTTGAGTCCTCTTATCATAGTCAGGGTACCAGTCCCCACTCTCAGCATCCTCGCCAGTATCCAGGAGATCTTCATCGTCTCCAAGGTTGTCATCTTCCAGCACAGTGAGACCATGCAGTTTCTCCAGGGAATCGTACACACGATCCTTCGCATCTTCTTTACCGTCCGCTATGCTGCTGATGTCGTCATCTGCGTAGATCTGGGGACAATAATAAAGTTTGGTCAGATAGATAGACACAACATTTAAGTATTCAGTGCACACAAAAGTCATAGCACAACACACAAAAGCACAATAGGTATCATCATCATCATCATCATTTCAGCCGAACGACGTCTACTGCTGGACATAGGCCTCCCCCAAGAGGGGGGGAATTTGCCTTAATCGCCACGCTTGGCAGGCGGGTTGGCGATCGCTGTATGGTGTTAAAAATACATAGAGAACGCTGCTGCCCATTCTCCAGTAGGTAAGTCCATAGGGATGATAACTAAAAAATTTTTTTTGTCGTCATGTAGATTATTAACAAATATTGGACATGTAAATTTTCTTTTTTTTACGTAATCAAAACATTACGGCGATACATTGAGTTCAAATGTGGCATGACGTCACTTCTCAGTAGATTTTATACGCAGCTGTGACGTAACGAGCCCCCACTCCCCAAGTTTAATGTGTTTTATCTAAATCATTTTTATTAATATGATAAAGCAAAAAATACGTGTCTAATATTTTTTTTATTATCTGATTGACGGATTGAATAGTTTCTCTTTTTTTTTACCCAGGACACATCCCTATTAGATTTTAAAAGCACAAGGATATTTTTGACAATGATAAGTGGAAGAGCGGTGTCTCCTAACACAAGCATTTCTTTGCTTAAGAGGAGTCTCCAAATCATGTAATGCAAACCAAGTATGTTAATTGAAGTAAAAAAATATTATTATTATTATATTATTATTAAATAATAATAATAAAAAACATGAATACAGGGTGGCAAGGACATCGACGCGAAACCACCTTTAGCAATGGAATGAGTCCATGATTCTGGACAGTCAAAATAAAATTGCTGTCTCGTATATTTTGACCGCACACTTTTGTAGGATTTTATTTATATTTTAAATAACTAACGAAAATTTTCATTTTTATTAGCCGATTACGCGTCGATCTCCCTTCCACCCTGTATATTACAAACAAAGTGCCAATTTACAAAAAATGAAAAACCTACACAAAGAAATCGAGTGACAATGACATAATTCAGTCAAATAACAAATACACGAGGTACGATGTGCGTCTCAAGGTTGCACCAAATGGAAGTCCAGCTCAGCCTGTGTGTCAATACGAAGGGAATTGATATCTTGCAGTAGTTCTTAAAATATGTGGACTGCATCCTAGGCATAGTGGTCACAAGCGTTTCAGCTGAGTATAAAGTCCTGGGTTCGTAAATGTTGTTGGGTTTTCCATCAGGAATTTCTCAGAAGCAGCCTGGAGTCTGGATTTGTCCCCGGCTGATGGCAATAGGCTCGCCCCCTATTACATGGGACTTACAGATACCATATTACCATTATTATTATTATTTATTTGGTATTAACCAAATAACCTCTGCCCTTCTCTAACCTCTAGCTACCTAAACACGTCGGGGAAAACAGGCGTGATATTGTTAATTACTTTTGTAGACCGTCTGGTATTTTAAATTAAAATAATGAATAACAAGTAGGGTTTAAGTCATCTCCTGAAATGAAAATCAATACGGTCTAGCCTAGACCGTGACCTAGACCGACTACAGGCATTCTGAGGGTCTTGATTTACGTAAAACAAACATTCATCAGAACACTCGACTCCTTAGACAAAACAAACAAAAGCCTCATTTCAATGGTAATCAAAAAGAGGCAACACATGTAGACCGGACATAGTCGTATGTTGAAACAGTAAAACAACTCGAACAGCCCATTTTTCCCCATTAGTAGATACGATACACGAGGACTTGTATTGCATTAGGTATATGTACGTTCCTGTTTTCCTTTACTTTCCTCAGGAAATAACTCACTGATTATTTGTTCAACAAATAATCAGAGAGTTGTTTCCTAATACAGGGTGACTTTCTTTTCTTTGGGCATCTTTGAAGGAGTGAAAGTACTCATGAATATAAGCAACTTCTACGAGAATTTACCTAAGCATGGTCTGGAAGAGCTTATGATACTGGGCCGGGTGGAAAGAAAACGCACCCAAGGCAGAGCACCGGCAAGATGGTCAGACGCGATCAAGAAGGCTGTTGGAGACAGCATTTACCAAGCGGTCCACCACACTCCAGAAGACCGCATAACTTGGAGATCGTGATCCTCAGCATTGAGGGAACGACGAAGAAGAGAAGACTATGTTCTCATAGTCTTCTCTTCTTCAATCCTCAAAAATAAATTATGTGCTGTTTCAAATATGAAAATATGATACAGATGCTTTTCCAGCAATTTCCGAGTTTGTCCCACACAAAGTGCAATACATACTAATATTATAAATGTGAAAGTAACTCTGTCCGTCTGTTACGTTTTCACGCCTAAACCGCTGAACCGATCGTCATGAAATTTGGCAGAGATAGGTATAGCCTGGGATATGGAGAAGGACATAGGCTACTTTTTTAAACGATATAACCGACATCCACGCGGGCGGAACCGCGATCAATAGCTAATTGTTTATATTCATGAGTAGACACTTCCTTTCTCCTTATTGTGTTCTTAACAAAATACATTATTTTCCACCCCTGAAATTATGTGAAGCAAGTCAAAGTTAGCCTAGATCTATATATTTATATTATCTATCTATACTAATAAACAGGGATAGCCTAGTGGTGTGACCGACGGACTGCCAAGTTACAGGTCTCAAGTTCGAACCCAAGGCACACGCTATCTTTTTGGATTCATGTGCGTATTGTATAATTATCACTTGCCTAAAAAACGGTGAAGGAAAACATGGTGAGGAAACCGGCATTCCGGAGAGATATTTCTCGACGGCATGTATAGCCAAGTCAGAGGCCCATGGGCGACATAAAAACTGTGACACCAGGTAAGTCACTAACCATATGAAAAGAAGATCTGTACTAATAATAATTAGAGCTAGAATTTGTTTTTTTTTTCTTTTCTTATTTGTTTGAACGCGCAAATCTTTGGAAATAGCAGTCGGATTTAAAAAAATATTTTCGCATTTGATAACCCAATTTTTGAGGAAGGCTATAGGCTATTTAACATCACGCTAAGACCGAGATCCGAACAAAAAGAAAAAAAGTCAGAGAAAACGCTGAGCGAAAACGAAGTAATAGCACTGGTGATGCGATGCGACGGGGTGGGACGGGGGATCAAGAAATTTCGCGCGGACGAAGTCGCGGGCACTTCGTCCGCGTGAAATTTAAAAACTAATTAATTTTAATTTAATTTTTTAATGTCTTAACTATTCCATGCCACATCCTCCTTACGCTGTATTATTTTTATGGCCACTGTGGGCCATTACTAGCAGAGTCACGTTTGGAACGGCAAAGTGGTTAAGTTTTTCCGTCAAGTTGGGAACTTTTAGATACGAGTAGTTGTGATGAAAAGAGCTCTGTTCACTTATGTGTTGCATTACTTGATACTACTGCTTTACTTAACTGTCATTTCGACAGACACGAGGTTTTGAAGTATTCTATTAATTTTATTTCATAAAACTATGGCGGGACGAGCTAAAGGAAACAAACGACCAGGGGCCCAAGACTGCTATTTTTATAAATTCATCACTCCAACACGATCCCATTGTCATTTTGCTAAAAGTTCGTAATCTGCTAAATTCATAAGGGTCGATCATTGGTCGGTCAATGGTCTCCTAATAGAATTGTATTACAATGACATTTTGAACATTTATACATGCCAGATTTCATTATATATTTTTACATATTATTTATTAGTGTTATAAGCAATCTGAAGTAGTAGGAAGTTGGAAGTTTAGTAGGAAGTGTCATTTGTCATTATGTACGAGATTACCAATTCTTTCAAAGGAGTGTCAGTGGCTGACCATTGGAAAGTCATAATGATGCCAATATATTAGTAGATTACCAAACTTGTCAAAATCAACAATTATGAAATCAATGATAGACCATTCTGACGCTATTGTAATAGCAGACATGAAGCCCTGAGCCATTTGCCCAGCAATGATGAATGGATACAGGCTTTAGTAACGGTAAAGCTAGAGCTACCCTAGGTTTCCCCTTGCCTAAAACATTTAAAATATTACCGACAAAATACAATACAAAATATCTCGTCAAGTTTACAACGAGAATTTCACTATGCAGAACCCTATAGGTGATTAAAGCAATTTGTCATCTCCAGTGAGCCACATCAACCACATGTTCCTACAATGCTCTATGTAATTGATGTGAAAGATATATGACGTAGGTATATCCCCACAATGTAGACATGGATAGAAGGACCAATAAAAGAACGAAAGAAAACACAAAACTAACAAGTCGGGGGAAAATATGCGTAACATTCCCGTAAAACGGTCATCGCTCAGCATAATGCTATGACCCTATGCGAGACAGAGCCACAGCGATGGCAATCAAAAGCTCTTGAAATGATCGGATACGCTCATAATCGAATATTGCCACTGTCATTTTCCTAAACTTGCAAGGCTATCCTATACAGTCATCAAATTTTCGAAACGACTGTTATTTCCTTTAGAGCCGATTTTTCAATCGTCTGACAATTAACCTTTAGACCGCCACTTCAAAAAAGCAAAAACGTGCCCTCGGCGCCAATACACGAATTCATCCTTTCGAGTTTTTCTCATCTTATGCTAATTTAGATGAAATATAAAGAAAGTAGTTCTACTAATATAAATTAAGATGAGTCAAGGAACATAATTAGCTAAATAAATAGAAAAACAATGTTGTTTTATGAGCATTATTTATAGATTTCCATATAAAAGTCTGTCATGTAGTCGTGTCACATTTTGGTTTGTCATCTATACATGACTGAGGCGGTCAAAAGGTTAAGCAATAACTATGGCGGTTTGACAGCTTTTGTCAAACCGCGCAAAAAGAAAATATGTCAAACCGCTAGATTTATTCTTCAGATAATTATCTTACAGTATTTTTATCTCACGAAGCAACGCGCGCTTTACTTGTGGTAACCAAGTATACAAACACGCTGTGAATGTGTGTGTAAGAGCAAGAGCTCTAGGCACCGTCCGAGACAATGGCGAAGTCGGAAGTGTGTGTTATGTGCTGACGCTACTCGTCTTCACGAACTCTTTCACACGTGTTTATACCACAAGTAAAGCGCGCGTGGCTTCAGCCCCCCGCCTTTCCACCAGTGATGTGCTACCCAGCTATGCTGCGAGAATGTAAAAGCTAAGCTACGAAACTATGTGACCGTTTCCACTGATGCTATGTAACGGAGCGAGTTAGATGTGCTATGAAAATGGCATGTCTAATTTTGGTGACCAACGCGCGCCTACTGTAGTTATACTGCTCTGCACATCTGCCATCCGTCCCAATATATCGGGACTGTCACCGTTATTGAGTCCTCACGCATCCTTCCATATAAAAAACGTAGCTTAGTTGTAACAGTTTCCACCAGTGCTATGCTATGTGGACTAATGAATATGATTGGTGGATATCAAACGCATCCATAGCAACATTGCATAGCACATCTCTGGTGGAAAAGCAGCCTTAATGTGATATCTAACAAGTGAACAGGTGAAAAGCGAATGTAACCGTGCCTGTTCTCTTGGCATGCACATTGCGCTGTAGACGCACTTTCACAAGCATGCTTTTGTTTTCAGTGAACCTTCTGTGTCTTTGTATTTTCTGTTGCCGCGGGCTATCAATCATAATAAATGATTGTACGATCGTAATACGACGGCCCTTAAAATATTCCTTCAGGGTATCTCTCTAATAGAATTGTTAATATTATATTTTCTTGGAAGTTGTAATTTGTATTATACTGGTTCATACAATTTGGTTAGAGGGTTTTATTACAAAAATGGTTGTGTTATTTGTTGGAATAAGGATTATTAAATAATTTTCTAAAGAATATCCTCTTTTTTTGATATTTACGCATATACTACTTGGATTTTCATGAAAAATCACAAACGATACTTTGTTAAAACGATTTTTAATAGGCACACAAACTTAAGTAAACACATGTAGACGCAAACAACAAATATAAGTAAATCAATCAAAACATTTGCCACATGTAGCATTGATTGAGAATCCCACACGGACGACTTAATTAACTAATCTTTTGAATCGCGAAACGTGAGCTGTACAGTATCGCATGGCTTCATCAGGAACCTTCGTACAATACACCTATCTCATTCACACTTCATCCAGAACCATACGAGTAAAAGAGATGAGGTATGTTTAGTTGAAAGCTCAGCATCGCATTAGACGCTTCGCTACAAAAATAAATCGGTTATCACGGTGTTTGATCGCAAGCCGGGCGAACCTGGAGATTGTATGTGCGTGTTATTTTATCAGATGCAATAATGTAGGTGCAGAAATAATGGCACGAGCCGTCCATCCTAGTAAAATAAGAAACTTAACGCTCAAACAGCTGATATCCATCAGCACATAATTAACTTTGAGACCAGAAAAATTGGAACAAGCTATACCCAAAGTCTGAAATTCAGATAATTTATGTAAACAAAGGAGATAACATATCAAAAAAATATCTTCGTAATGGTAATTCACATAAAATGGCGAAAAAAAGGTTCCATTTTCTTTTAAATACTGATTTTAAGAAATAATAATAAAAAAATAATTATACCGTAATAATTTTTATAAATTTTCGGTTTTAAACAAAGTTATTAAATAAAGGAGGTTTTCTAGTATACAATATTTTACGATACTGGTAACAATGCAGGAGATCCAAACATTTAAAAAAATTACATCTTCAACAACACTAATATAACAACTCTCATTCATAGATTCATATTGTAAGTAGCATATCTAGCCACATTTTGGATGAAACTGTTTTGAGTAGAAATCGATTTTGGGAGGCCTACGTCTAGCAGTGGACTTAAAAGGGCTGATTATGACGATCATAGGCCGTGTCTCCGACACACTACACAAAACATTGTTTGGCGACGGTATTTTGTTTGCATAGTTCCTATAATTAATTCACTTTAATTTTATAGATTATTATTACAAAAAATTTAATGATAAATCACCACTGTCCTGTCATTTTGACAGTGACATTTCTTGACATTACTTTGTTTACATAAATTATCTGAATTAGAGACTTTGGGTATAATGTTTCGCACGCAAGGTAAGTAAGTAGGTATTTTGAAGAAACTATTCAGGAAAATGAAATTTTCTTACGTCATCTCAATCATAATATACTCTACCGATGTAAATACTAAATTAGATTTGCCAGCCAAATAGTAAGAGAGCAAGCCGTCACTAGCCTTGACTGGGTTACTCGCGAGTCATTTCATGGTGTACTTAACACGTCCCATTTAACCCGAGTTCGTTAGCGACATACGCCAAACAGACATAAACACAGAACATACACATATTACATAGTATATAAACACTTATATACACATCCACTCTCCCACGAACAACAAGGGCAAAGTACAAATATTTGTAGCTCGCTGTAATTATGTATTGCGATAATGATGTGAGAACATTTTTGTATGTTTACGTACCTACTCCAAACTTTGCACATTCCAACTTTGTCATCCACATAATGATTTCTGATTTATATTCGAGGACTACTTTGCTATATTTTCTCATAATATGGTAAGCTTATATAACCGAAGTGTAATATTTACCTAAAGAAAAATCCACAAAAGATAACGGACAACATATTATGTAGGTCACCATAACATAACTCGCTAATCTAATACTGGATAATTATAGGGAGACAGTACTAATTAACAAGACTAATAATTAATACAAGCGAGATAATCTAGTTAGCTGAAGATGCAAATATAAACACGAATAAAGGAAAACATGTATCAAATACATTAAAAAGCGTTGATAGTTAATAAATATAAAGAAAAAAAAGAAAGAAAATACGTTTATTTGCGGTAAACATGACGCATGAAAAGAACACAAACACAAAAAGAGCCAGTTGGGAGTAAATATGCGTCAAATCCACGCAAAGCGGCCATCGCTCAGCATAATGCTGCGATTCTATGCGAGACAGAGCCCCAGCGCTGGTTTTCAGCGATAGCCGGCGTTACTTATCTATTGCAAAGACATTGTATGGACTAATAACATAAACCACCATTTTCGGATTATAGACGCCAAAAAGAGCGAAGTAAAGCCAAAGAAAGCTGTGAAGCGTGCAGTATTAAAGACTACAGGTACAAAGGCTACATCAAAGCATTCGGGGAAAATAGCCGATGATAGTCAAGGCGATTACAGAAAAGCTGTCGACCTGGTTGTGGAGTGCACAAGGCACAGTACATTAGGTGGTTGCAGGCCACATTGATGAAGGAGCTCATTGAAGTTGGTCACAAGTATGTATTGTGGAAGCCAGAGCTGGGGAAGCCCGGCGCGTCAAAATACATAATGTATAAGAAAACATGGTCCCAAGCTGTACCTACCTGATATATCAATTTATAATCGTCACGCGACACCGAGTAAATAAGACATAGATCGAAGGACCAACCATCCGTTACAAAAGGTTAACATGTGATGGATCAGGGAACTACTCTCGATATAGATTTTATAATGCAACAGGCGTTTGAACGACTAGTCACACCTTTCTAGGACCCGGCCGCGGAATATTAATACATTTATTTATTAGTTAATGGTTAAGAAATGACAAATAAAGACGATATACTTCCAAGAACAATAATGCAAATGACTGGTAATACAGAAGACAACAAAAAATATAAAACTTTAAGAAGGATTCTTTAAACATTAACACAGATAATAAAATATTAGCTCGTTCTGAATAAGGGCACTTCCATGAAGCCAATTAGAATATTACAATTTCCGATAAAGATATTTCCTTTAGACTTGAAGGACCAAAGTTTTCCAATTAAGACGTAACTTGTCAAGTATTGGGCGGAGTTTGTGAAGCTGGTATACGAAGTAGATCTATCTAATAGACATTTAATATTGCTCGCCAATCGATGATGTTAATGCACGCGGAAACGTGTGGATGAGAGAGGTGAATGACCGGCAATTGTGGCGCCTCTTCGAAACTGTATGTAGGAAGGTATATGTCCCACAATAGTTCATCTATAATAGACTTCGGAGAAATCTCTAATATCTGCGTGTGACATTTCTAAGCAGTTATTTTGAACAAAACGGCTCGTTGTCGACTTCCGCTAAATTAAACTCCTTGTTAGTGTTTTATGTCTGTTTTATTGTTAACGTAATTGAAATTGACGAGAGAGGAAGAAAAGGTCGGGCCCTTGGATAGGTCAGTGTCGTACTCATTACCAGACCAGCGCACATGTTTAACCAGATGTTGCAGGAATTTGTAAGGTTCGGGTCACATTCGGATAGTGTGACAATTGTTGGTTGTTGCTATGTCCTCGTAACTTGAAAATGTTAGGTATGGCGATTGATACGGTGTATCAAATCCGACACTCAAAATATCTTGCTAATGGTTATTCTTTTATTATAACGAACGAGTCAAATAAACGCTTCCTTCATACTGTCTAAAAATCAACCACATCAACACATTTTTCCTGTTCCCAATTATTTATAAGATACAGTCTTAAAATATAAGTATCAAATGAAAATGTAGCCAGTGAAGTGAATAATGACCGAGTGGGTTCTTGTTTCAGCTTTGTTACGTAAGTGTAGACGGTAACTTTTATTAGGTAAGATTGATATACGTTTTACATAAGACAAAGTAAGCCCTGGAAGCTAAGACACCATTTTTATCCCTACTATCCATATTAATATTATTTAATATTATATGTAAATTTGAAAGTAACTCTGTCTATCTGTTACGTTTTCACGCCTAAACCGCTGAACCGATCGTCATGAAATTTGGCAGAGATAAAGCCTGGGATATGGAGGACATAGGGACTTTTACGCGATAACCGACATGCACGCGGGCGGAGCCGCGAGCAAAAGCTAATTTCTAATTTAAAGTATTTATTGAAAATCACCTGTAAATAGCATTCCTTTAAAATTAATGGTAGCTTTCTCATGGTAAATGGCCGTGTAAGTATCGTTCTCTTCTTGTAAATTATAAACCACTTAATGTAAAACGAGTAATTGGACGGTCCAAAGGCGCTCAAAAATAAAACTCCTTTGATTTTAAAGCTTTAAAAATAAGAATTAAATCCTTGCATAAGAGCATTTTACCGCCAAACAGACCGGTGCGTAATTACGCGCTTATTTTTATCACAAAGACGCAAAGTGAATAAAGGTGCTTGAATTTATGTGTGCAATCAATTCGCTTCTAAATTGGTCCTGACAGCCGCGGGCTGCCACTAAGGACCACGTGGTTTCGTGTTTAATTATGTCGTCATGTTATGCAAGTAGGTACATAGTTATTTATCTCCCAGTTCATCATTAACATAAAAACAGACGAACTTCCAAAAAAAAAACAAGAGTGAAAAATAAATTTCGGAAGTCGGTATCCTTGGTTCTGTATTTTCATTTTTTGCCACCGACTTCCGAAATTATAAGTTATTTTTCACTTTTTAGTGTTTTTTTTTTTTGGAAGACTTGTTTTTTGTTAAAAAGTTTTTTATTTTTCACTTTTTAGTTATGGTACCTACCCCACAATAATTCGATTACCACTACTTGCTACACACCGCACAAACAAAATTGACACAAGATATACGAAGTGGATTAAATACGTATTATCGAAGCTAACTCAAAAACTACCCAAGCAAAGTTAATAAAAATCCGTTTATAATCATTTATAGCCCGAGTGCATCTCATGACAATTCCAATAAGCCCAAACACGGATAGGATACATTGTTTTATTACGGAGTTCATAAACGACGGAGTTCTGCGGTAACAAACATAAAAATAAAATAAAATACAACAGAATTGAGAACCTCCTCCTTTTTGGAAAGTCGGTTAATAAACAGCCTATGTTCCCAGTGCTGGGACACAGGTTTCCTCTCTTCGAAAGGGAGTGGGCCGTAATCCGACACGAAGGCCCAGTGCGGGTTGATAAATGTCACATGTGTTCGATTTTTTTTATTCTAGGACATGTTGGTTTCCTCACGATGGTTTCCTTCACAGTTTTGAGAGCTGTGGTGACAAAATTTATTACACAAATTAAAGCGCGGTTATGCTTGCCTTTAATTATTGTGTCATATTCGTGTTTGTTTCTACCGTGCTGTTTCTGGCTCAGAACAAGGTAGGAATTTCCTGTCTTTATATATTATGCTAATATCGTTTGAAGCTCATGAAAGCTTCTGTACCAACTATTTCAGTAAATATTGCATCAGGTGCGCTCTTATACCATCGTACCGGCTTATTCCACAAATCCCCCCTGAAAATCCCCCTTAGGAGGAAAAGTGGAATCTGAAAACAGTCTAGAATTCAAACTTATTCCTAGATCCCCTGAAAGTGATTTTTTTACATTAGGGTTCAGTTTTTTCCACTGAGGGGGATTCTCTCAGGGGGGATTAGTGGAATAAGCCCATCGTACCTACCTTCTCAACTTTGCATGTGATGAATTTCGCAATTTGTTTTTATTTTCAAGTAAAATCATACTTACGCCATTTAAGCCTTAAGCCTAAAATACAGGATCACCTAGCTCAGGCACGTATGTCTTAGGAATATAATTTACATTTAAGCAAAATTGTACAAATTTTTATAGCTTGTAATTTTTTGAATAAAATTTTATTTTTATTATAAGTGTTACCGATTTAATAAGAAGAAGAAATAAATTGTGTCTAGATTAATCTTATCCTAGGAAAAGTTTCAAAGCTGGCAACATGTTAATGTGTGTGTATCTAGTAAACTGAAACATTTTAAAATCCATACTATCCATACTAATATTACAAATGTGAAAGTAACTCTGTCTGTTTGTCTGTATGTTACGTTTTCACGCCTAAACCGCTGAACCGATCGTCATAAAATTTGGCTGAGATATAGCCTGGGATATGGAGAAGGACATAGGCTACTTTTTTACGTGGTAACCGACATCCACGCGGGCGGAGCCGCGGGCAAAAGCTAGTTCCGTATATAGGTCAGCCGAATCATTGTTAACTATTGGCCTGTATTAACTATTCATTTAACTGCAAAACAATAGCTTGTTATTCATGAATATTTATTGTTTCAGGTTTCGTTCTTAATTGCATTTATTGATCAATCAAACCTGGCTATTGTGCAATCATAATTAATTAGTGCTGATTGTAAACAATTCCACCTAATGTTAATTAATTGGTGACACGCACTTAAACCTCATGCCATACCTAGCTAGCTGTTAACTACCGTGTTTTATGAAATACAGAGGACGCAAATTAAACACAGGCATTTACTGTCACCGCTAAACTCATCATTCACTCATACACTCATTTGCTGGAGTCGAGTAAAATGAGAAAATATTTGACAGCGGTTTCCGCGCTGACGGAGAGGTGACACAACATTCCATTTCAAGGAGACTATCTTGTTTTGCTGGTAAAGTAAGTTTGAAGCTGTAACCTCATCAGTAACTAAATGAAGACTGCATTCAATGAACGAATGTCTTATTTTTTGTATGTATTCGTGTTTTCCATTGCATTACTAGGTTCCGCATTGAAGCAACCAGTTCCAGATCTGAAGTGGAATGTTTCTCGTTTTACGAGAAACGATCTCAGCGGGAAACATTTTTAGCGTTAAAACACTATCAGTAAAAAATGAATGTTCAACGTATTTGGTGTAACCCCATCAAATTTTAACACATATGCAGGTATTTTGTGAGTCAAGACCACACGCCTTTGAAGCCCACAGATAAGATAAAAACAAAATTTATACGTGTACAGATTATTTCTCAATGAATTCCATTCTTATAAGGCAACAGAATTTTAAACACGTTGTATATAATTCGATAATCCCAAAATCTCATACAGGATCGATGTTTATCTCGTATGCCTGGCAAGAGATCAGTGAGCAGATAAAATACGCGAATTTTGTCCGCAATATTGTTTTTCGGGGCACACGGTCCGGGGTCTTTGACCTACACCGGCTTACAGAAAGTATACATTTTCGGGAATATATTCAGTATTCCCTTTACATTAACAGTGATCCGTTTTCTCGAAAGATAAACGAAGCAATTTTATGGTGTCACCTATTTGTTGCATTTAAATCTGCCTCTAAATTGAGTGGGTAAGTGGATTGGTTCCATTTTCCATTTCCCCCGGCATCCCTGGTGACCCGTAAATGCAAAATGGCGGCCGGGAATGTAAGAAAATGGCGGCTAAACTATTTTAATACTAGAGAAGTGGTGAAGTTTTGCAAAGTATGTTGTTTGTTTGGTATGTTACCTGCTCAGTCAACAAGTTTGAACGTTAAATTGTGTAAGAATGGCGTAGATATTTAAATTTTAGGGATAGCTTATAAGTTTTTTTTGTACGATTGTTTTAAGAATAGTAGGTTACAGTCGCTGCTAACTCGAAAACTTTTTCTATTACATAATGTAAATAAAGTTTAAAGGCTCCTACAAATAGGCGCGACACGAGACGCGACACAGGGAACCGCGTATCGCGCAACGAGCACTTTGTGACGTGCCTGTTTGTAGGAGCCTTATGTTTTCGTTCTGTCTGACACATTGACTTCATTTTTCTCAGCATCAACATCATCATCTGCATACTAATGTTTACTTATTTATGACATGTACGAGTAGTCACTATTGAGTGAAATGTATTTGTGTGTACTTATACTATGCCAAAAAATAAAAATGATTTGATTTTGATTTTGATAGCATTTTTAGTTAGTAGTAGTTTCCCCATGTCCATCTGTCTGTCTGTTCGTCTATCCGCGGCTTAAGACTCTTAGTACTAGAAAGTTGTAATTTTGGTATGGGTATACATATTAATTACGCCGAATAATGGTAAAAAAAAATCTTGAAATATTATTTTAGGGTACACGTAAAGTGGGGATGATATTTTTTTTTTCCCGCCTATCCCTTGGTGTGGGGTATCGTTGAATAGGCCGTTCGTTCAAATGTTACGGGTTTGTGAAAACCATTTTTTGATTTAGGGATCTGTTTGCATAGAACATGTTTTTCAACTAACCAATGTTAAGTTTGCTCTTGGAATAAATCAATCCGCACTTGGCCGGTTTTTCCAACTATGTTGGGGTCGGCTTCCAGTCTAACCGGATGCAGCTGAATACCAATATTTTACATGGAGCGAATGCCTATCTGACCTCCAAAACCCAGTAACTGGGAAATACGATACCCCTTGGTAAGACTGGTTGTCAGACTTTCGGGCTTCTGTAGACCCGTAACGAATGTCAAAGATTCACGAATGACAATTTTTCTCGGCACCAAGGAAAAATAAAGCATATCATATCGACGTGATATATTTCAGCTATAAACAATAAATTCTCGTTCTGGGCAGCTCTGGGTGGTTCACAAACATTTTACGAGTATTTCCGTACTCAGACGATTGATACGCATCCTCCTCAATCCAATTTACTGAATGACTGACGTGTTTTGGCTGATCCGCCGAAAATATCCTCCGCAAAACAAAATTTTCGATGAATATAATTTTTGGGGTGATTAGTTATTTTGAAATAAAAAAACCATTTGTACAGTAGTACTTACAACAGGGGTTGTCAGTGGTGGTAGTTGGAAGTTTTAACTTAATTTTTCCACCATATGGTTATATGGTGGAAAACTTAAGTTTTTGGTGGTATAAGCCCATAAAGGCCTTACTTCTAGGAGACGAAGAAGTTTGGATACTCCATTTGAAATAAGAATAAACCTTTTACGGAACGGTACGGAACCCTTCGTGCGCGAGTTCGACTGGCACTTGGCCGATTTTTATTAACATCAATGCAGTTCTCGGTCGAATTTTACAATTATCTCTGTCGTAGAATTGGACCGAGGACGTTATCTAGCTTTTTAAGTTGATTCCTTATGGTTCAACTTAAAAAGCTTGAGAATGTCCTAATACCGAGACATAAAAATGTATGTAAGACGTCTACCAATTTGTTCTTTGGCATTAGTAGGTTGTCAGCAGTATGCAAAATTAAATTGTTTATTCAATACGGTGAAATGTAACACGTGCCAAATGAAGATAATGATTCAAATATAAAACAAAGCTGTTGTTATGACATTCTCGATCAAAATATTCACATGGTTTCGGATCAATGAACTCGTATCATTTAGCGATGCAACACATCTAAAATAAAACAAAAAGACTAAGGGTCAATTCATACTAGAGCAGAGTCGAAGCGCATTGAAGCGTCAATCTGAAACTTAACATAGCAAATTCACCCTTACCTCCACAACATAATACACATATTTCTTCTAAGATAGAAAAAAGACTTACGAATTCGCGCGCATTCGACAGAATTCGCGCGTCGGAGCGCAACTGCGCAACCAACGCTGATTGATGCGCGCGCGTTACGTTGTAGAGATAAGGGTGAATTTGCTGTGTTATTCTTTAGATTGACGCTTCGCTGCGCTTCGACTCTGCGCTAATATAAATTGACCCTAACGCAAATAGTCTGCGAGTTCTTAGATTGAAGCTTTGCTATTAATATTGTGGTACATAAATATATAATTGTGAAAAATTAATTGATAATGAAATATTTGGGTTAAACGGTGAAAAGTGGAAAGCGCTTCATGGAAAATCATATCGCTTTTATCCTCAACGGAGAAGTTCTTGACCTTCATCTCACGTGATGATAAGGCTGAAGGTGGAAGCGAGCTTCACCCGGAATCCTCATCCACAGAGGAACCGGCTATCTTAACCTCGTAACTGCCGAAACACAGCAAATGCTGTTAACATTATTGTTATATGGCGACAGACTTAGATAAATATGGTGGTAGCTAGCCAGGCGGACTTAGAACAAGCCCTACCACCATAGATATAAGTTTATATTACTATGTCTACCACCAATCAAACCGCGTAGAAAGTTTTGCCACCGCTGGAAATCGAACCCAGGACCACTAGACCACAGAGGCGGTTATTAGATTTTTAGGCCAATAAAAAAGTGGCGTCCAATGCTGGAAACCTACAGTTATCATAAGGTGGACAATACAAGAAAACAAACGCTGGCAGCTCTCTGCCAGCGTCTGTCTTCTTGTATTGTCAACTTGTATACTCACACAATGACAATACTCAGCGCTTCTCCTCCACATTTATTATGCGTACACCCAAAGTGTGGAACTCTTTCCACATTTTAAGTATGCGCATAATGAATGCGGAGGAGAAGCGCTGAGTACGACTGGACGGGGATATCAATCAAATAATCATGGTACCCTGCAGTACGTCTGGGGCCCAAGTCTGCTATTTTTATAAATTCGTCACTCCAACCCATTGATCCCATTGTCATTTTGCTAAAAGTTCGTAATCTGCTAAATTCATAATGGTCGATCATTGGTCGGTCAATGGTCTCGTAATAGAATTGTATTACAATGGCATTTTGAACATTTATTCATGCCAGATTTCATTTATATATATTTTTACATAATTATTATTTATTAGTGTTATAAGCAATCTGAAGTAGTAGGAAGTTGGAAGTTTAGTAGGAAGTTTCATTTGTCATTATCTACGAGATTACCAATTCTTTCAATGGAGTGTCAGTGGCTGACCATTGGAAAGTCATAATGACGCCATTATATTAGTAGATTACCAAACTTGTCAAAATCAACAATTATGAAATCAATGATAGACCATTCTGACACTATTGTAATAGCAGACTTGAGGCCCTGCTAATCCGGTAATAAAATGGCGATGGTGGGATCAGGTCGTGGAGCTCCTGCGCACAAAGTTTTGCGTTACTATGTGCACTATTGTAAGACAGCGAATTCTCACACCAAAAATATAAGTCATTTTTCAGAAATTATTTTTGCACAAAGTTACTTAGAGTACGGCCTGAGTGAAAAGGCGTGCGGCGGGGCGTTTTGCGTCGCGTGCTATCGGCGAAAGATTGTTCGCCGCCGCCGCGCCGCTTGACTAATGCCGCCACTCAGGACACTCGCGAGGGATTGTATGTGTTTAACATGAACGCCGCACGCGCCGCCCCGCCGGACGCTCGAGTCGAGCGTGCACTCAGTTCGTACCCTTAGTTTGATGTATAGAATAGATGACAGCTGCGTTAATGGTGTATTGATGTTACACCCTGTTCGGGTGAACCCAGTGTTCCCAATTTAGCGACTTTGTCGCTAGAAATGACGACTTTTGCTTGCCTTAGCGACAAAAATAAAGCTTTGACGACAAAAACGATTTAGCGACTTATCTGACGACTTTTGGAGTACATACAAATCAAAACAGTTTTACACTGAAAGAAATAATTAGCCGAACTAATTAAGTTACTTCAAAAATAGCTCAACTTTAGTTATAAGGAAATAAACTTAAATTAACAAAACTGATTTTGTAGTGTGCAAAACCGATTTTGTAGTGTGCAAAACAGGGTTTTTTTTTTTTTTTTTTTTTTTTAAATGTAAACAGTAACCAAAACTTTTGTTACAGTTAATGTTATGCAAACATTTCTTTCAGTGTCGACAATGGATATCTAAGTTTTTTGTCAAATTTGTAATGAATGCAACATTTTATCCCTGGATTTTATTATTTTTGTACGCTGCATTTTTTTTTTTCTATATTTTTTTTAGCCACCCCGTTTCATACCCCCACTGGCCTCTTGTCCTACCCCTCCCAGAATGAAATCCTGGATCCTGGTAAAATCAATCGTAGCGGTTTTCTAGCGACTTTTGATATTCAGCTTAGAAACTCGGATTTTTTGGTGTTGGCAATACTGGGTGAACCCCTTTTAATAAACGACACGACCACGAAGTGGTACTTGTACAAAACCACATGCTGTGTAGTTTTTCAACGTCTTTTGAAATTGGAACACCCGCTCATGTGTCTACTAATCATACCTACACGTTTTGAATGTCTAGGGAAACAGTTTTCATTACTTAGGACTTGAGGTTGACCTTTGCACAGCTAGCCAGCTCCGACGCACTTTTCCCTAGTTGCTCTAGGTACTTGGTATTTGGCTCGGACTCTAGAAGAGAGAGATTTCCTGTAGCCGTTTTCCTTTCCCTACGCGTTTTTTTTTTTTTTTTAGTTTTCTGGATATGAAAGTAAGTCATTATAATTACTTAATACTAGCTTCTGCCCGCGACTTCGTCCGCGTGAAATTTCTTGTTTCCCGACCCACCCCGTCGCTTCACATCACCCGCCCGCGCTATTTCTTCGTTTTCATTTAGCGTTTTTTCTGGCTTTTTTTTCTTTTGGCTCGGTCCTAAGGGTCTTAGCGTGATGCTAAATAACGTATAACCTTCCTCAAGAATTGGGCTATCTATCAAATGCAAAAAGAATTTTTCAAATCCGACTGGTAGTTCCAGGAGATTTAGCGCGTTCAAATATACAAACAAAAAAAAACAAACTCTTCAGTTTTAATATTAGTATTGGTACAGATAGATTCCAAAATGTACAGAAGCAAAAAAAGTAGGAAATACGGAATGTTTTAAAATATTTTTAAAAGACAACTTCTTAAAACTTTGATTTTGTTTGTCCCACTTATTTGCTATTTACTTTACAATCACAAATTAAAAAGTTTAAGTACCTAGACAACAAACAAAATTTGTTAGCTTTCGTTACCGTCCTATATTCTTAGAACAATGTCTCTATCAACACCATTTCGACGCGATCTATTTTTTGGTCCTAATGCCCGAAGTCTATTCCTGCACTTGTTATTCTAAACGAATGACGCATGCACTAGAATTCTAAGCACGCGTGTAGCTATTTATGCTATACCTTAGAATTGTAAATTTACAAACTCAATAAAGTGCCATTGTTGAGTAAATAAATTACCTACTTACTTTAAAATTATAGACTTACTAGCTTTTGCATGCGGTTCCGCCCGCTTGGATGTCGGTTATCGCATAAAAAGTAGCCTATGTCCTTCTCCATATCCCGGGCTATATCTCTGCCAAATTTTATGACGATCGGTTCAGCGGTTTAGGCGTGAAAACGTAACATACAGACAGACAGAGTTACTTTCACATTTACAATATTAGTATGGATTAGTATGGATTGGGAAAATGGATAGTGTGTCAAGGATGTCTTGTCTTAATCTGCCTACTTACGACTAAGCTATAGGCAAGTACTTGTTAAGACAAATGTCGCTTTTTGTAAATGCATTAAAAAAAAAAATACTTCAAGTTGTCACGATTTTTATTAAAGAAACTAGCTGCAGCCTGCGGCTTCGCCCGCGTGGCTTTTTCTAATATAAAAGTAGCCTAAGTTAGTCCTTATAACATCAGCTATCTGCCAGTGAAAATTAGACTACCCATTTCGGAGATTAGTCGGAACAACCGACAGATACACAAAAACTTAAAACTTAACTTTTATATGCTTTTAGTAAAAAGCTGTTATTTTGACTTCAATTTTATTTATTTGTATGCATGTATGTATGTATATATTAGTACATGGTATTAAATACACTTAAGACTAGTAGGTAGGCAATAGACTAAAATGGACCAGTTTTTTTTTTCTTCATGCGAAGTCTTGTAACTTCTATTTTCTAAGGCTTGCTGCAAACACAGAACCCAAGAAGATTAACCAAACTAAAAATCACTTTGAAAAGAATATAAAATATTCCTTATAAAATTATGTAATATTTTATACCACACGTGAAACAAAAAGCTCCTCTGATTTATGCGACACATTTGACATGATTAATTTAAATTCACCACGGAGTATGCAAATCGTTACTCTCGCGTATAATAAACGTCACGGGATCATTTTAGCGGTGTACTGTTCTCTAATAACGTTCTTCAGAGGAAATGGAGCGGTGCCAGCAATTGTTTCGCTATTTCCCATCGTTTTAATTTTGTTTTGATCGCATAGCTTTCGGCGACTAGCGTCATTGCGGTTTGCAGCGTGTTATCATCAGAATTAGCACATCTAGGCTAATAATGACTCTGGGATGCACCTGCCCCCGCTTTAGAGAACCTACATGTGTTAAATAAGTCACTTAGGAGTGACATTAGGGACTGCCAAACTGTTGCAGCCTTTAGAAGAAGAGTAAAAGATCACTATCTTTCCACTTTGTCATAGTTGCATATTTTTATGTATTTATTATTTTCCATTACATCGTAGTTCTAAGTATATATTTGAGTGATATTTATTTTAGAAGTATGTATGTAAGTATATTCTCTTATTGTATTTTTATAAGTATTTATATTAGTGTATAGGTATTTTTTTTCTCTTCTACTCTTACACAAGTTGTCTACATCTCTATATCTACTTTCCTATCGCAGGTATGCTGGAAGAGATTTCATTGGAAATAAGCATCACCTTTTAACGTATTTTTCCGTTCCTTTCTTCTTGTCTGTTTATATGTGTGTACATAAATTGTTAAATAAATAAATAATGTTTATTTAGGCTGTATTAGTATAGTACACTCAGACTTTATTAAATGCCGTGGTTTCGTATCGAAATTAATGCATAGTACCCCGATTTAAGGCTCCCGCAGAACAATTTCTATGAAAATTGTTGTACTAGAATCTCGTCGCGTCGCATCTGCCGGATGCATATCCTGATTTATACCGGGATCGGGATCGATTTATATCGGGAAACTCATATTTACAGAACATAGTTATCTTTGTTAATCAGTTTCAACCAAAGAATGATGTTTTAACCTATTTTTTCCTTAACAGGAAAAACACGAAAGCTTTTTCCAAAAGAGAACTTGGACTGGAGCGGTTACCTATCCGATCCACATCCAAAAATAACGGTAAACAAGATTTCCAATACCATCTGTATCTCTTCACATAAAAATAGCAACGATAAAGAACTATAATGCTTTGCACATATATACGTCGATGTACTGACGCGCGAATCTCCCGTGCGCGTGCGCGTCAAGGGAAGATACCATCGTAAATTATTGACGCTTAATTCAGACGTTGAATTACTGTCAGTTTATCTGTAAACAGATAATGGAGGATTTAAACGTCAATGGAGCTTAACGGGCGACCATCCAAGGCCAGTTTTGCACGTCGTTTTCAATGAATATAAACCGTTTAGATCGAAAGATAATAGGCTTTTACTGACTGGTTGGTATGATGGGATCTGTGCAGCTTTCAGATGGTTCTGAGCTTAGCATATGCATATTCTATGACGCTGTGTTTTATTTACGCGTAAAAATTGTTTACTAAACTTTATATTTCTTTTCGGAAAACTTTCACCCGTAGGTAGGCTTTTCTCATCTTTAAATGATAAATGATTTTATTTCTGTAAATAGGTTTATACAAACACTTTGACGCGTCAATCATATTTTTAAAACTAGATGAGGTCGGCGTTTCCTATCTGACTACTCTTAGAAGAAAGGCCGAAACAACGAGTTTGTATAATCTGGGTCAGACCATGTGAAGATCATGTAGATTGGTGTCTGAAATGGTCTTTTGATGAAAGAAACATTCAGATTGAGTGAACCTGACTAGTCAGTGCACGCATTTGTAATCGTATAGCTCAACTCAGAACTTAAGGAGCTCAACGATTCGGCGAACAATACCAAAGAAAGCACATTTGGGTAGGCCGCATAAATTACTCAAACTATGCCATGCCAGGACCATGATAAAAACGAACTGAGAAAATACACAAAACAAAAAATAAACTATGACCCACATAGTCTTCACATTCAATGTCATATTCAATTTGATGCAGAACTCACACGAGACAGTATCAATATTTCTAGATAGGTTTTTACTATAAATGGCTTTAGCTACTAAGTATACAATAATTGAACTTCATAAGTAGTTTTCTTCACAAAAGTAATGCAAACGTCAGCGACCGAAACTGGTCCTTAGATACGAAAGCAAAACTAGTTCACAACTCCGACAACAACATATATCAACATAGGAGTATGAGAATTTTCCGACATTGTACACAACTTGCCCGTCGAGCGCAGCTGACATCCATCCTTCCGCACTTGGACTTATCACGCTCATATTGAACCATAATTATAATATACACCATTACGTAAGAACGTGCCCAAGTACATTCTAGAATTATTGGAAATGTTCCTATTTCAAGGTCGGTTAACGTCAATCGTAGAAATAGCCAAACATGTGAAATCATACAAATATTGAGTAAGGCGGAAGCTTGAATAACTGGTACCTAATAATAATTATATTTGGTCTCCGATAAACTCTAGAAGAGCCAAAGGTTCGTTCAAAAGACTTTCGTGGAGACATTCAAAGCGAAATACATCGGAAGAGTCGTTGCACTGCAGCCAGCATTATGCGCTTGTTATTTATTAATAGTGTTGTCCACAGAACACTATTATTCCTAGCGGAGAAAAACGCCATCTACATACAAAAAAAGTGTGACTACTAGCGCCTCCCGTGGGACCCTTTGGCAACTTAGACATGGTGTTGTTTACCTATGCACACTGTTTTCATAACCTAATTAAAAAATACATGACTACCTAGTACGGTCAGCTGCAAAAAAGTGAGATTTCTCTGCAGCTGACTCTACCTACATATTTATATTACAAACACAGATTTATCGGCTCTTTAGAAAAAATATTGATAGGTAAACCACAAGGTAAGATAAAAATATCAGCATTCAAAAAAAAAACAAATAGTTACCAAACTTTGAAGTTGATTGGATTTAGTAAGAACTCCAAACATTATGTACGCCTACGAATATAATATGATTTACTTCGTACGTATCAGTTCATAAATATAAAAATCTGTAAACACGACAACCTACGCTCACATAAAAATATATCAAAAGCAAACATTTCAATTTTTATCATTAGATATGGCGGGATGAGCATGAAAGTGGAACCTATATCCTGCCGTGGATGTGTGAATAATAACAGCCGCACGGGTCGATCGAAAATTAAGCTACCGCGGTCGGTTCGTGGATGGGTGCCCATCCATTACATATCGAGACTCCGCCGTGCCTCAGAAAGCACGTTAAGCCGTTGCGTTGGTCCCGGCTGTCATTCGTAGATCTTTGTCGTTACGAATTCTTAGAAGCCCACCAATCCAATCCAATCCGTACGATACGAATTCTTAGAAGTTCCAAAGTCTAGCAACCAGTCTTACCAAGGGGCATCGTGTTACGCAGTAAGTTCTGGATTGTGAAGGTCAGATAGTCGCTCCATGTAAAATACTGATATTCAGCTGCATCCGGTTAGATTGGAATCTGACCCCAACCTCACTGGGAAAAGCTAGGGAGATAGATTGGATGCTTCAAGTTTTTAAAATAATTAATTTCTATAGTCATGCAGAAAAACAATTTGTCCTAACAACACAATTTATTTCAACATTTGGAGAAATTGTACGCAACAAATAACATTGTCTAACATTCATTTACAAACACTCGTGGTCCTTACTTTCGCAGTTCCAGAGCAGACCCAATCAAACTAAAGTGCAACAAATATTGCAGCAATCTCGAAGGATTTGAGAGAAACCGGGGCAAAGCTGAAAATGATATTTTGTATAGTTGTGGTTTTCGAATCTTTTGTCTAACTTAAACTTTCCCAAGCTTTTTGAATTTAACCGTTTTTCTAATAACAAGGTTATTCGTACTTTACACAGAACTATCATTTTTCTCCTTCTTCTTTTCGTGTCATTGGAATGTATGTGTTTCAATTATTTAATGAGATGAGCCCAGTAGGTGGCCTCGTTAATCGCAGCAGTTGCGTTTTTAACCGACTTCACAAAAAGGAGGAGTTTCTCAATCCATACTAATATCCATACTAATATTATAAATGTGAAAGTAACTCTGTGTGTCTGTCTGTCTGTCTATCTGTCTGTCTGTATGTTACGTTTTCACGCCTAAACCGCTGAACCGATCGTCATGAAATTTGGTAGAGATGTAGTCTGGGATATGGAGAAGGACATAGGCTACTTTTTTACGTTATAACCGACATCCACGTGGGCGGAGCCACGGGCAAAAGCTAGTTCGTCTATAATTATATGAGTACTATTAGCTGCTGCCCGCGGCTTCGCCCTTACTTTCTAAAGCATCAGATACCTGCCAGTGCCAAACAGACAGACAGATACACAAACAAAAAAACAATAAAAAAATAGTTTGATTGTTATGAACTTATGAGTATCGTACATACTTTTATATACATTTAATAAAAAGCTGTTATTGTATGATATAAAAGTTCCCATCACATTGTTGTTGTTTACGAGTACATAGCAAGTAGTGGTGAGTTGGTGTGGGGTACATACCACATATAAAAATCGAAAAACGGTGGCAAAAAACGAAAATACAGAACCAAAGATAGCGACTTCCGATATGAAAGTTATAATACACTTTTTAGCGGTTTTATTTTTGGAAGTCGGTTGTTTTTTTTTTTTTTTTGTTAAAACTTTTTTTAGGTTCTATAAAGTGCAGGACCTCAAGTCTGCTATTACAATAGTGTCAGAATGGTCTATCATTGATTTCATAATTGTTGATTTTGACAAGTTTGGTAATCTACTAATATAATGGCGTCATTATAACTTTCCAATGGTCAGCCACTGACACTCCATTGAGAGAATTGGTAATCTCGTACATAATGACAAATTAAACTTCCTACTCAACTTCCAACTTCCTACTACTTCAGATTGCTTATAACACTAATAAATAATATGTACTCGTAAAAATATATATAAATTTAATCTGGCATGAATAAATGTTCAAAATGCCATTGTAATACAATTCTATTACGAGACCATTGACCGACCAATGATCGACCATTATGAATTTAATAGATTACGAACTTTTATCAAAATGACAATGGCATTGTGTTGCAGTGACGAATTTATAAAAATAGCAGACTTGGGCCCCAGGTATGGACACTGGATACGCTGTTGGAGAGATGGGCTCTCGCTCGGGCATGGTTTGGGCAGGAGCACCACACTCGCACTGGGTGTCAGTAAGATATACTTCACGTCCCGGAATTAACGCACACCACCAAACACACCAATTAGAATATTATGTTATAATCATAATAAATTTACAGTTTTTTTTTTAATGTGCTTGTCGGTCCACTCACAATGAAGGATTCCGTAGTTGGGATGAATTTATCCCAAGAACAAACTTAACATTGTAGTTGAAAAACATGTTCCCCTACACATTCTATTCATTCATTATCGTCTTCCTCTTCACCTATAATTATTAATTAATGTATACAAACTATTGTTAACATTTTAAAAGAGTAAGTATGGAGTTTCTTGCCCATACTGCTCCATACATAACTACCTTTGGGAAGGCGCAACTAGAATCAATTAACTATTCATGTAATTTTTGACGTTCAAAAGTGCATCTTCGTGCCTATTTGAAATAAATGATTTGACTTTGACTTTTCATTCCAACTGCAAGTGTAAGTTTGTAATATATGAGCAATATTGAGTGACTGACAATGTTTTTTTAAAACCACAAACTTCTTATAGGTTTTCCTGTAATCTATAAGTATAGAATATTCTCAGTATTTTTATTTTTTTTATTTTAGGCTAGCTGTATCGGAGACAATGATGCTATTTTATTTAATAACGTTAGAACTAATTATTTTACAATTATAAAAAAAAAAAACTTCTTTTTCTCCCAATTGTGAACCCCATTTTCAAAATTCATTTATTTACGTTACACTTTCGTGTTTGGGTCACAGAAATTCATACGTGTACCAATTTTCAACTTAATCAGTCCTGTAGATTCAGAACAAATCGGTAATGAAAGACGGACAGACAGACGGACAGACAGACAGACAGACTCACAGGTGATCCTATAAATAAGGGTGCCGTTCTTTCCAACAAAATCAGTGTATCAATAATAAGGATATTTATTACAGGTATGACCTATATGACAATAGTTTATGCGAATGCCTTGGTAAAAATAAGACCCAGTTGCAGCTATAGTCAGCCAATTCATAGCAAGGCTGACTGTTCATTGCATCGGACTTACATTGAAGTGTTCGTGGAGGATATGCAAATACTAAACCACGTTCTTAAACACTACTTAGTTTTCTACCGATAAGTTTCACACAAAGTAGAAGCTCTTAGCAGTAAACAAGGCTAAAGGACGATCTCATCCCACCTTTAACATAAGGTACCAGAGGCGCAACCTTCATGCAACCTGATTCCTATCTGCTTCCCTTCGGAACAACCACTCTTAGTATCTACTATTGCCAAATAATATGGTACACCCGTGTGTGTAATTGTATATCACATCACACAACAAATATTGAATACCAGTTTAATACATCATAAGACTAAAAATATTACAAAATCCCTACAAGTGTTTGTCTTAAGGCAACGATAATAGACTTTTAATGATTTTATACTGAAGATCACGTCTAAACGAGTAGTGTTAATGATTTGGAAAAAATATATGTTAAATTAGAGCATTTCCGTAATAACTTAATATATGAATATTTCAGATTATATCACACAGTAAAATTAATTTGTAAAGTTATGTCTAACTTTCTGTCAAGTTAAAATGAAGTTTGACTTACAGTTCGATAGATAAAATAGGTTTATGAAGCGGATAACTTTATTATGAATAAGACGGTTACATTTTTGAGTTAATACATTTTGATGTTATTAAAATTAAAATTGTTCAGTTCTCATATACTATTGGTATGTGAGATCTGAACAATTTTTGAAGTGAAAACTTTTAGCCGCGTTAAGAGATTTGGAAGGGGGGAAATTTATGGATTCGCGTCACCGCAATGCGCGACATGCTCGTGACGTGTTGCGCCAGACTGGTGCCGCGTAGCGCTTAGCGATTTAAAATTCAAAAAAGAACAGTTATTCCAAAGTTTTGAGTTTTATTTCTGTCGGCAATTTTTTTTTTTTTTCTCCGGCTTCCCTTTAATGATAATTGAAGCTGCGCCACTGTAAGGTACCAATAGCTTTATGTCCGACTATCGATATAAAGAAGCAAAATCCGCAGGCGGTGGACATTACGACGTAAATCCGGAGGACGCTATTGTGTAGCGTCCTATTATAAAATATAATAAACATTAGACATAAACACTTCGGCTTTGGTTGTCAAACGAGAATAGAATCTATGATGGTCGATACAGGCAGACAAAAGATTGGAAGTCAAACTAAGGATACGCGTATAAATAACTCTTTTTAGAGTTCCGTAGTTAACAGGGAACCCTAAGTTTCGCCATGTCACATGTCAGCAGGCCTAGACAAAAAACTTTTCTGTAGCGTTAAACGCCAGACGCTAACGACAAAATGTATGGCAATGACATTAGGTGTGGAAAGGACACGTAATGTCACGCTATGTTCGTAGACAATTAAACATTTGTAACGAAACGCTGCCGCTAACGCAGCGTTAGCGTGGCGTCTTTTATACAAAGCGGTAGACAAGTGGTGTTTTTGACAAACGCTAACGTTAATTTTAGCGTTTATTGTTCACGCTCGCTAGCGGAGACTTGGACCCTGCCGCTAACGTGTTGTGGAGTATTTTAATTAAGAAAAAAAGTGTTTATTTTTTGTTTAAATGCATTGCCTGAAGCTGTTAAGTGCGGCAAATATTGAGGACGCGTGGATTTGGGGTTGAATATGACTAAATCGGCGTAACGTCGGTGTTTCGGCGGTTATCGCCGAAATTTCGGAATTTGAGTTTATTCAGCGTTATAGGATGAATAAACGAACATTTTGATACATTGTTATCTTAAAGATAAACAATTTAAGCACAGGGGCTCATAAGAATGAGGTCGTGATTCCTGCTTACCTCTATTGTTTATATTTTCTAAAATACGATATACTTACGCTCTTTTAGAACCTTAGAGTACTCGTATTCTAAGTTTAGAACATAAAAACCACTTATAAAAATAATGGCGTTGAGAGCTACAGCTACACTTGTACAAAAATGTAATAACGTAAACAAATGAGCTCAAATCAACTCTACTTACCTTCTCACTTCTCATAAAATCTAACAATAATGTAAATTTTTCCGGGTTCGCCTGTAGTCTGAATTCCATATTCAATTTTAAAATGTCCTGTTTTTACTCACAGGAACTCATTATCTTTTCTTAAAATCACTTAAAGAACTCTGAGCCAAAATGAAACAGTACATCTAATCATCCCGCCAATAATTACGTTAGTTAGTTTGACATCACTCTCAGTTTGACATTGACGTTCGGTTTTATTTTCGTTCTCACGCTAACTTCCATAGAGAATCCATACTTTTTCCTTCCCATGCTGCGGAATAAGCGTCTGGCGTGAGCTTGCTATTTTGTCTACCATTTTACTAACGCTAACGTTTAGTCTGCAGCGTGTGCGGAAAAACGTACGGATGTAATTTGTCTAAGCCTGCAGAGAGTCTTAGGCCTGTGTTCACCAACATTTAAATCAACTGTTTAGTTATTTAATCAGTTGTTTACTCAAAATTTCTTAGGCCTGTGTTCACCAACATTTTAATCAACTGTTTAGATATTTAATCAGTTCTTTACTTAGGAAATTTGACATAAATCAACTGTTTAAATACCTAACCGGTGGTTTGAATGTTGGTGAACACAGGCCTTAGTAAGGAACTGATTAAATATCTAAACAGTTGATTTAAATGTTGGTGAACACAGGCCTTAGACACCCACTTTGAACGGTCCTTGAGAGAATAACTCAAGCTCTGACCAAACTGAAGCGAGCGAGCGGGCGGGATGCGGGACGAAATTGATGTCACATGTCTTCGAATTTTTAGTTCTAGGAGATGGCCTGGTTTCGTCACCATGTTTTCCTTTACCGTTTTTAAGAGAAGTGGTGATTTACACAAAGTAAAGATTGTCTATGGATGGCCTGTAATTATCTGCCGTAACAATTAAATATTTATCGGTAAGTTACGGTTTTATTTAAATCACGTATTTTTTTATAAAAGAATAAATATATATTAATCTAGTTAATCTGGTATAAAAGAAGGTGAAAATATGAACGCAACGTATATTTGCATTTGCCTCAGTGTGGTCATGTGTTTTATCTTGCACCAACAATAAAACATCTTTTACAAAGATACCTACCAAAAAACGGCTGTTCAAAAGGACGCCGACTCTATCTTTCCTATCAGAATCTTGTGTCACCTGTGTACACAATAGCCGTCTTCAAATAGATACTCTACGAAACTTAAATATGATATAACTTGAATATCAGATAAGTTTTTATTGGTTTAGGTCTAGCTGTTGCTCGTGGCTTCGCCGGCGTGGCCTCTTTCTAAAATAAAACTATGTTACTCTTTATAACATCAGCTATCTTCCAGTGAAAGTCCCATCAGAATCGGTCCAGTCGTTTCGGAGATTAGCCGGAACAAACAGACAGACAAAAAAAATTGTAAGTACCGTATATACCTACTTCAATAGGTATGCATTTAGTAAAAAGTTGTTATTTTGACATTACAAACAGACACTTCAATTTTATTTATTTGTTTATGTATATTGTATAGAAGATTTCTGTCGTTCATATATAGAAGTTTGATACACTTATCAGAACGAACTTTTCGTTTCAAGTAGTCTCCTGTCCGACATCCAATAAATCTGGATTGATATACCTATAGAATAGAATTTCTCTTTATTCGAGTATCCATGACTCAAAAGCTGTTAGTAAAACTTATGACTATGTTAGTAAGCTCTGATAAAACAAAACAAAAAACACAAATAACGGTGTATCACTGCTGCGACAATCCATGAGTAATTGCACAGCAGCGACCCTCATAAACACAGTCCAGGTGACTGGCAATCATGCCTAAGATACTGTTGGTGCTGCCCCACACCCTGCGCACCAGGGAAGGGCACCTTTTACGCATAGTACCTATATATTCTTGCATATACGTCACATCTGAAAGTAAAGAAAAAACCAACCAAGTGCGTTTCGGACCACGCACAATGAAAGGTTCCGTAGTAGGGATGGATGTTATATTTGTTCTTGGAATAACCCAAAAACAAACTTAAAATTGTAGTTAAAAAACATCGCCCCATACATTTCGACTGCAAATGTAAGTTGGTCGACTATTACTATTTAACTTGTAAAGCTTTGATAGTTTTCCTTTTAACAGTAATCATATACAACTTTCGTGATTTTTAGCACTTATCCAAAAACAACCGTTTAGCTGGCAGGGGGGGCTGACACTTGACTCTAAGGCCTGTGTTCACCAACATTTAAATCAACTGTTTAGATATTTAATCTGTTGTTTACTCAACGTTTCATAGGAAATTTGACATAAACCAACTGTTTAAATACCTAACCGGTGGTGTGAATGTTGGTGAACACAGGCCTAAAACAAATTAACATTTTCAAGTTTAATAAATATTTCGCAAATAGATCTCAGAATTGAAAAATTGTGTTCACACAACCGCAATGTTTTTGAACGACCTTTCCAACAATGGGGTCATTGTTAGAAATAGACGAAAAATAATACTCATTTTACGTGCAGGTTTAAAAATTTGATTTTATTTTACCACTTTTTCGGCGTGATTAATAGATACCTATACCTACTCATGCCAAATTACAGCTTTCTAATACCTCTCTGAGCAAAGCCGCGGACAGACGGACGGACATGGCGAAACGATAAGGGTTTCTTGTTGACTACGGAACCCTAAAAAAGAATGAAAATAAGTATTGTATAATGATAATGATACATGGTAAAAAACTGCAATGACATCAGTTTCCACTCCCTATTATATATAGTATAGCTTCAATTTTTTTTTCTCCTATCTTTGTATTTGTATCCCAAGAGGCTATAAATAGCCTAATTAAAATAATTGCTTTGACTTGTAAGATACATCATTTATGTACCTTGTAAAATCGTATGTAAACCTACACAATTTAAGTATGTATAGTATAAGCGTAAGTAATTGAAATGCGTTGGCGCAAAAGCGTTGGCTATAAGACTATTACAGCAGTTACATCCTCCTCGACTTCAGAGGCAAGCTCATGCTCATGTACTCGTATAATAACCTCCTTACTAATAAACGTTGTATAGCGTCTGTATAGTTACACAACGCTTTGTCTTCTTCTTTCGAAAGTCAAATTACTGACGAGTGAAAGAGAGAAATCGGTGTGTAACTATACAGACGCTATACAACGTTTATTAGTAAGGAGGTAATAATATAACGTTGAACGTTTCCACTGAAATTCAACCTTTCAGGGAAAATCCAATTTCATATTTATGCAAATATGAACACATTGGATTTATTTCAGTTAATACTTTTCTATTTTTCCTTTTATTAATAAGTTTTTTTTTTGTTCTTAATAATTCGTTATCCGTCCGTGTTATCTAGCAGCTGAATTTCCTCGACATTCACATTTTTTCACATACTAAAAATAACCATTTAACTGGCAGGAGGGGGGGACATTTAACTCTTAAAACTTAATACGTATTACGCAAACGGATCCCTGAATGGAAAAATGGTTTTCACAAACATTTTTAGTTCGGCCTATCCAACGATACCCCACACCATGAGATAGACGAGAAAAAAAATATCATCCCCACTTTACGTCTAGGAGAGGTACATTAACAAAAAATATTTTAAGATTGTATTTTACCTGCACTTTTTCGGCGTGATTAATACCCATGCCGTATTACAGCTTTCTAGAACTAAGAGTGTCCGAGCTAAGCCGCAGACAGACAGACAGACGGAAATGGCGAAACCATAAGGGTTGCTTGTTGACCACGGAACCCTAAAAAGACACAAATCCGATGTCGAGACGTATTTTAATTATATTTAGGGCCCTTTTTGTCACAGTTGATCCCCATTCAGCGGTGGACGTTTGTTACTAATTTGATTGTGTTGATCCCACAAGCTCACAGAGCACACAAGAAGTTTTCTAATTTATTTGTACCTATATTAACCTACATTTACATAAATGTCGACTTCTAAAGGGTTTCTGCTCGACTGAAACCGAATTTACATGAAGGATTCTATTAATGTCTCTATCGGTCATCTCAACATGTTAAATAAACTAAGGGTGTTTCGCACTGCCACTGAGCGTTTTTCAAACGCCAACGCAGAGTCTACGTTACGCTTATGCCGATTCTATGTAGTGCGTACAGCGAGTCTACGAAGCGCCTGTGCCGAGTCTACGAAGCTCCTACGCCGAGTCTACTAGGCGTCTACGCTGTCTACGAGGCACCTACATTGAGCCTACTAGTCTCCGAGGCGCCCACGCCATTCATCTGTAATGGGAACATTGACAGTACCGTTTTAAACAACTCATTTTTAAGATTATCAGTCTCGACGGACTAGGCACACGTAGTTATTTGATGTACCACACAGTGGTACAAACTACGGTCAAAACTCAGTGATTGGTAGGATGCTAAGTAATTTTAACAAAAGATTCTCTCATCTTGATATATTTAACACCATAAAAGGTATATTCAGGAAACAATTAATAACGTCAGTATGTGACGAATTGACAAATAAATCTAAATTGAATTGAATAGGAGGTATACAGATAATCACCACATACTTACCACTATAACATATTCACACACCCATTTGCAACTCCTCATGCACAATCCTACACACTCACACACTCTGTACACTTAGAAATGCTTAGTTAGTGCTAGCAATTCACATAATTCTATATGTTTGTTTCTGCTGCATGTATTGTATAGCTATTAAATTGTAAATCCGTAATTGGCTGTAAGACTAGTTTATATATTTTAAGTTAAAATTTCAAAGAGCTGTGGATTTTGTGTATCATAAATAAATAAATAAATAAATTCTACGAGGCGCCTACGCCCAGTCTACGAAGCGCCTACGCAGTCTACGAAGCGCCTACGCCGAGTCTACGAAGTGCCTACATCGAGTCTACTTAGGCGCCTACATCGAGTTTACGAAGCGTCAACAAGACTTTAGCGCATACGCTGGACCAACGCCCAATACAAAGGCATCGTATAATACATACTCAACTATCTATTGACAGTAAAAGCTTCTTGCTTCACGAGACACAATATGTATTCTCGGATCTCTTAACGAGCCGACTTGAATGTTCACAGTCGACCGATTACATACAGACGATGCTTTGATGTCGAGCAACTCGGATGTGACCGCAACTGGAGCAGTTTGTAACGTGAATAGTAAAGTGAACTAACGATTGTGGTTGTAGTAAGTGGGCGTGGTAGGAGCCAGTGCTGAAGTAGGTGGATGGGAGCTTTGAACACACTTCGTTCCTTCATTGAGCCATTTTTTGTTGAGATGTTGGGTTACAGAAAGGTCAGGTGTGTTATAGTACTTATTCTTACTTCTAACCGGGGTGCGTGTATGACCGGATGTATGAACGTAAACGATGCGAATGGAGTGGCTTATTCCACTAATCCCCCCTGAAAGAATCCCACTCAGTGGGGAAAACTGAACCCTAATGTAAAAAAATCACTTTCAGGGGATCTTGGAATAAGGTTTTTTTTTCTATTCTAGTTTTCCCCCCTAAGCGGGATTATTAGGGGTGATAGACTATTTTTATAGATTCCACTTTTCCTCCTAAGGGGGAAATTCAGGGGGGATTTGTGGAATAAGCAGAATGGAGTATGTAAGGATCGTAGCAGGTGGCGTTCTGTATTTTCTGCCTACCCTCATGGGAAGAACGTGAGGTTATGTACGTATGTACGTTGGATTAGAAATTACCGTAGCAAAGTGAATTTATCATTTAAATCTGGGTACCTAAATATGTAATTCTTATTAACTTTGCGAAACTCCATGTGACACCAAAGTTTTCGTTTAAGCGGTAGGAATAATTGGTATTTCCCCGGATATGGTAGTTCGTGGGCATTTCTTTTAGGTAATTAGAGTATGGGGTATACAGTGCCTACGTGCCTATTATAGTGCCTATAATGATGACTGTTATATTAGTCGTGTGACCACACACTACATGACTGTTAGGGTCAATTCCCACTGAAAGAGCAGCGACCGGCAGCGTAAATAATCATAGTCATTTGAAGGCAAAGGATAGCGTGGCGCTGCGAGGCTGCACGAGCCTTCTAGCGACTAGTCAAAAGAGGCGCCGCGCGGCTGACTGCACACACTACAGCTGACTTGCGGCTAAAGATGGGCGATTGTGAATGACATCATTCGTATGATTCGATTGTAGAAGTTATTCAAATTATTCTAAAAACCTTACAACTCATTCGAATTTGAAAAAAAAGCGAGTTAAAAATAAGAATATATGTATCGCGTCGTCTCATTCCTTCCGATTCAAATTTTATTTTATATATAATAGCTGTCTGTGTGCGCGATTCGAGGAAAGGGCAACGACAACATTTTCGACCCTTTCGGAAGTATATGGAAATTAGTCATAACGAATTATTGCTATCAAGTAAAAGTAATCTTTATAGTAAAAGAAAAACGCTCAATTTTGTAAGGCAAACTGAATGAATGAACTAGCGGTTCGCAAATCAGTAACTATTTACTTATTACTACGAATATCAATTAAAATAGACTTTATTGTACGAGAAAACAGACCAATTTTGTATTGCAAAGTGAATGAATGAACTAGTGGTTTTATTCGAATTTGCGAACTAGCGATCGATTGTTTTTGTTTTCGAATGTTAATATTAGTAGTATCAAACCATTCGATTATTGGAATCAGTAACAATCGCCTATCTCTACTTGCGGCCGACCGCGGTGCAGCTAACAGACTCACGGCGGCGCGCGCGCGACCCTTTCCTAACCGCTTTCAAAGCTATCACGCGGAAGCCCACTGCGGCGCCTCGGGATGCTGCGTCCGGAGGGGCTGCGCTGCCTATCGCGGCGCCGCCGCCGCCGCCGCGCTCAGTCACTTGCTCTCGGCTGCTGCGCGCAGCTGCTCTTTCAGTGGGGATTGAACCTAATATGACACATTTTCTCGAGCATATTAGGTAATTGGTTTGGTGATGCGTAAAAGGTCGAGACACAGAAATACCTAGTCTGTCGGGAAATAAGGAAGACAGTCTGTACCCTAATCGCGTAAAACAAAACTAATCCCAACATGAACGATTTTTAAATAAATTGCTAATTCATTGCTTCATAAGTTCGAAAAACTTGTCTCATCGACAACGTAAATAAAGCAATGAATGTTGTTGAACTATCAAAATGAAACCGATTCCTACCGATAGTGTTACGCAATTAGGCTTCTGAACACACCTACATAAAAAGCAGATTTTACAAATCAAAGTAAATAATTTGAAAATTATGCTGTCGTGAAATTAAGATAAGATAAGATAAGGATTTATTTCTCACCACAATATATATATAATACCTTTTCAAAATATGATCAAGGACAATACATAATAGTTTAAATAATATTGTGGGAGACTGGTGCCTAAGCTAGGCGTAAAGCCTGTATTTCAGGACAACAGGAATTAGTGAATAATAAAATGTTCATCCTGTTACCCTTGACATTTCTCTGAATGTTTCTATTTTAAAAACTTCAATTTGTATAACGTTTTTATAAATAGAAATCCATTAGTATCGTAGCAGGGTGGTCGTAGGAAATTCAAGAAGCTTGTAATTAAGTAAACATGTACACTATTATGACATACATACATCTTCGGCCTTTATTTATGCATATTTGCGATCGAAATAATTAATTTAATAGAGCAATTTGTGTAATTCACTTTTTTAAGTATGATTGATGTTAGGCATGTGTTTGTGTATACTCCATTTACTATAGCATTAAACAAATAACGGCTAAATAACGACAGTTATTGTGTAATATTGTTGAAATTATTGAACTTTAGAGTTATTTTTTTAACGTAAATGGTAAATAGATTACAGTGCTTTGTATTTATCGTGAAATAACGGAGTTTATTAAACGTTTACATCGAAATAACGAAAGGGTGAGAACAGTTATTTGTTTAATATATGAAATTAAAAAAAAACTGTTCTGTCTCTCGTTTAACTACTTTGTTTATTAAATTGTTAACTACTTTGCATATCAAATATTGTATAGAATCAAGTTTTTCTATCTGAACAGACAGCTGTGCTGCTGGGGAGTTTGTTGCGCCACTTCTTCTTCCCAGCGAAAGCACTAGGAAGTGGTGAAGGGCGGGCGTTTTGGGGGACTGTCTTATGTAATTTTGGCATTCGAAAAGTGCTGATTCTCAGCCTAATTTGAATAAATGACTTTTGAATTTAATTCTGAACAAACTACTTTCATAATGAGCATTGTTAATGTATAAGAAAGCACAACGAAAAAAAACAAGGAAGGTTTTGTATAAGTACTTAAGTACTTATGTTTCAGCCTACACCTTCCTTGTTCACGACAAGTAACAATTAATATTATTTTACAAATGAATAAGCGGAAATTAGTCACAATGTAAAGCACAACAGGAATAACTCTAATAAGTAGAATTCAATAAGTTTTAGTACATTTAATATAATTTTGTAATAAAAATGTTTGACCACAAAATGAACAATATCAGTGGTGACAAACAGTGTGAATCATGAGGAAGATACATATAACCTATGTACACCTTTTATGTATTTAATTACTTGGTACATAAAGACATATATTATGCAGCATTGTAAAGCCAGGGAAAAGTTGTTGACAGACAGACAAACAATTTAAAAATAGATTTTTTTGTTGTCAGTACCATATACGTATATACTTTCATATGCATTTTTTGACATTACAAACAAATAGACAGTTTTATTTTATTTATTTACGTCACACCTGGGCCTCAAGTCTGCTATTACAATAGTGTCAGAATGGTCTCGCCATTGTGAGTATTTGACAGTGTTTGTATGGCAAATCTGTCAAAAACTCACAATGAAGAGACCATTGCAACGTTTGTACATTAGTAGACTTGGCCCCCTGGCCTCCTGACGAATTATGGCCAGGTGAAGACGTAAAATTGTGTACTCACCACGGACAGTAAAAAAGAAAACCCTCGTCTGCGGCTCGGATCACAAATACCAGCGATTTCGGGCTTTCTTTCTTTTACAGTCGTTGGTAAGTAATGTACTATTGTATCTATAAATAATAGATTAACAAGATCCTAAAATATTTAAGTAAAAAAAAAAACATAAATGTGCTCCATTAGAAAAACTGCAAGCCACGGCAATGTCGTCACTTGAATTTCTATGCAAAGATCCCTTTTAAGTAGTGTATAGGGCAGCATAGAATGGCACACGAATGTAAAATAATTCTTATCTCATTTTCCCAAAAATGGAACCGAATAATTTGTGAAAACTCTCACGTCTCCTTAATTTCACACTTATAAGCTCACAGATGAAAATTGCTCGCCCTAATTGGATTGCTCAACTGTGCTCAAGTCTCATTACTCGGCTTTTCATTTTGTATGTCCGTAGATCTTGTCTTCAGTGTCACATAAAGAAAAACGCTACACATTTTCTTGGACGTGGAAAAACAAAAAATACGACTTACGTTTACGATATTAGGGCGGAAGCCAAGGTAAAAGTCAAGGTATCCTGCGAAATTCAAATTTGCTTACATTTTATGCAATTTGCTGGTCATCATCAAGTTGTATGATGATCTAAATTTATGATTTGCGACCGTATCAAAAATGTATTTATAGAAATTATAATCATAAAAATCATCAATACAACTCTCTAAGTTCATATAATCCTATCCTATAGAATGACTATTTCTTGAAATCATGACAATTCAGGCCAATTATTGCTGAGTCGCGAATCGTATTTTAATCAACATACAACCTGATACTGACCAGAAAATTGCGAAAAGCGTAAGAAAATTTGGCGGGTTACCCTGACGCTTCCCCCCCCTAAACTGTGTCTGCGCACACTATGTGCACTATAATATCTCCCGCGCCGAAGGTTAGTTTCCACCCCCGACCCTTGCTCGACGAAGCGCCAGCCCACGCCGTAGCTGAACCTGTTGCTTTAAATTCTTCGTATAATAATAATAACCCCGATTTGATCCAGCCCCCTGTCCCTTGATATCGTCAATCAAGCTTAAAAATCACTTGATTTGAGTGCTTTTTTTTCAGTGCGCGTAAAATAATCGTCGTGTGTTAAGGCCCTAAACCGTGCATGAGTGACGCAATTTGCGCGTATGAAACATGCAGAATTACGTTAACCTAGATTTGTGCCTGAAATAACCCAGGCCCCAGTGCATGCGCGAGGGAACCATTCCTATTTAGTATTCAACGCACGGACAGGCGTGTTGATTTGATATAGAAAATTTGTTATGAAAGTTTAATTATAACACGATGTGGACCAGCTTTTCCATGGAAATTACGGATTAGCATTCGACTTGCATTTATATAAAGGTTTCCCCGTCATTGGAAATGGGATTATGATGAATGAATGAATAATATGAATGGGAGTAGAGCTTTTATGTAACTTGGGCTTAGAAAGTAATATTACTTATGTTATTAAAAGTACAACAGGCGTGATTTATTATGTCATGTTATTAAAAGAAGACAAAGAAGATAGATATATGTTCATATACTTAGTATACCTGTACATAGTTACCAAGGTCTAGTTGGTTACCTTTGGTATAAAATGGAAATTGAAGACGCAACCGAATAACTAAAAAACTTTCACGTACTGAAAAAAATGCACTCCAATCAAGTGACTTTTTAGCTTGATTGACGATATCTTGTTTATATTAATCAAAATCTTAGTTAAGTTGATCATCACGACCTGATTGCAACAATACTAGTTCAAATGATTGAACGCTCAAATAAGTTTTTCGATTACCCTTAACATGACATCATTGTAGATGAGTAAAAAAAGACAAGTAAAAAAAATAACTGTAACAAGGTAAGTTAGTTGTGTCAATCAAGCATTTTGATTACTTCAATAAAGATCATTGAAACTTTAATCTAATAATCTTGGTTGGATGAACTACGTTTTGACTTGATTGCTGCAAATAGGTTTTGTGATAACTCCAATCAAGATCCTGTTTCAAATCTCAATCAAATAAAAGTAGTAGCTGTGATCGTTGTGCTTGATAGGCTCAGATGCAAACAAATTACTTAGTCAATCATAACAAAATCTTGATTGTGGCAACTACTTTTTTTTCAGTGCATCTTGTGATTAAATTGAAAAACTAATAAAATAGTTTAAATTCAAGAATGATATTCGTTCTTGAAATAAAACTATTTGTTTTTGAGCTCATTTGGGACCTCAGACTTTACTCAGGCTCGTTCTTATTATCAGGCAGTAGTATTTTTGTCTCTTGACAAAAGGAACGAAATAATTATCTATATGTTTTTGTAAACGTCGTAAGTAAAAGAAAACTGCAACAAGAAAGACTGAGAAACTGTAGCAAGTTTAATAGAAAACTGTAGAAAATTGTACGAGCTTGGTGACACACACAAAATATTATCTATTGACCTACCAATGAGTTATTTTTAGTCTAATTGAAAAAAGGAACAAAGAATGAATACGAAGAACGATGTTACGAACTCTGAACGTTTTCTCAGTAAACATAGGATAACATCTATATTTATTCTTAGGTATTAAAATACATCTTACCTTCCTTTAGGTATTTGTAGAAGAAATTCTCAGAAAAGTGTCAGGAGGAAATGGAAAACAGAAGTGGATAAAATTCCGTGGAAAACACGCTTTCTATACGATGTAAAAAATCAACTTATACGACACCGAACGACACACTTTGATAATAATTTTATGGTTCTGATCTTAGAGCTAGCCATTTGGCAAAAAAACTAAGTATAACCTGACAGATTCTATCGGAGTCCACTGCTGGAAGAAAATCTAACAACAGACTGGCAACGCATACAAAATTAATAACCATAGAACCTAGACCCTAGTTTCGAATTTTGAAAACAACCCATTACATTTTTTAAACATACATCTTAAAAGCTGGCAACACCATACGTTCAAATCCCATTAACAGCTAAAATAACTACAAAAGAACGATGTAACATTATTGGAAGAAAAGCATAAAATATGAAAACAAAACTACAGTACCTGTCCTTTGTTCCCGTGAAACAAAGATAATAAAGGTAATCGGGACGTCTAATAGAAACTGTAACGTGATACTGGCAACATTAGCGAACAATACTTGTTTGTGTCGAAGTTCTATTGTGTGTTGTGGCAACACTTTTACCCGCTTTATGCCAACCCTCGTCCACTTTGACCCCTTTGAGTCATCCTCCTTTATATTTCGGTTAAGAACTGATGTTAGGTACTTTACTTTCCAAGCTTTTATGATCTTTGTGCATATTAATATCAGTTTTTTTTTGTCCCCAATCACATCCCAACACCATTATTTTTCTGACATTGGCATTAGCGGTTCTTCCATTCGAATTTCAAAAGTCAGGCTTTAAAAGAAACGAACACGAATCCGATAGGAAAAAAATATGTTGCGCTACCTAGAAAGAAACCACAAAATCGTAAGTATTATTTAGGGTAGGTACTATCTATATATTTAAGGTGTATCTATTCATACAAGAAATATTTTAAGAGAAACATCTATAGGTGGTAAAAAGCCATAGCAACGAAAAAAAATTTTTTATCTAAGTGTTTTTATATTTTTACATAATTATCATTATTTTAAAATTGCTTGAGACATTTTGAAAAAAAAATCTTTTTATTTTTTTATTCTATGAATGAACCGCCCGGACGCACAGTGGAACGAATGTATGGGAGCGGTTGGACGTAGACATGTCCGAAAAATAAGAGTAAAATTATGACAAACTAATGATGCCATCTTATTCGATTACTTAATGCCTTCATAAATTGTGGTGATGAATTTCTTCATAACTCCCATATTTCGGGAGTAATTTGAGAAAATGTGAAATTTTACTATGAAAATGAGTGTATCGAGCTCTCTCCCTCCTGATTCCGGGCTTGTTTCAAGTAGCGGTCTCTAATATCGTAATGCTATTACTAAGAGCTATATTTAATACTAAGACACATAGTGCGCCAAATGTGCACTTTCTGGGATAAAAGGAAATGAAAATTTAAAAAAAAAAACGTTTTTTCCCCATTTGTATTTACTTTAAACCGCAGACAGACTTATTAAGAGGTCTATAAATATATTATATATATACAGAAATATATATTAACAAAAATATTCACAAGAACTGATGAGAGTATGACTTTTAAGTAAGTTGATAATAAATTACCTAGTTTCATTAAAAGTACAATAAATAATTAAGATGTAAGCTCTAATTTACTAAGTTACACATTTTAAAACAATAACATCATTTAATTATCTTCGTCATCATCATCATCATCAATTAATTCAAATTCAGAATCGATGTCCGCTAAATCATTTATGTTAACAAATTCGATATCACTTTTCTCAGAATCCGTAAGCTCATAAAATTCCTTAAAAGAAGATTTTTTTACAAACTTATTTCCTTTTGGACGGATACTTGTAACAAGTGGATCAGAAGACAGTAAAAGATTGTGCATAATATCTTCATTGCATGAGATACTGCTATGCTTTCGAGAATGCCCCTCTCTATATTTTCTAAAATCTTTATTTCTAGCCTCAGATGCCTCTTCGGATAGAAAACCAATGGGCACAATTGACATGTTCTGAACTATGTCTGGCCCATGCATTAAAATTTTATGAAGTGAAGAAGGCATATAATACCATGGGTATAACTCCACGTAAAGCTTAGCAGTATCAAAGCAGAACTCTCGGAATTTAGTTACGTTGATCTTCTCTCCTGATGAAATACACTGCAAGATCACACAGATTTTTCTTAAAAGCATAGCATCTATTCCGGTCAGTTCAGCAGATTTAGTGTAGTTTTCAAAAAATCTCCTTGCCGAGTTGCCATTGTTGGTGGATCCACTGCCTTGTTTCACAACATCGAGAAGTAAGCCCGTTTCTCTTCTTACAGCCTCTTGAACTCTTTTCTTCCTGTCATCAACTTGCCTTTTTGCTATATCACCCCTTACTTGCCATGACTTTATGTCTAATTTGTAGGAAATGTGTAATAAGCATTCCATTGAGCGAATCCAAGCGTGAAGGGTGCTTAAGCTATATTTATACATGTCCTCGTTTGCGTGTTTATCTTTGATTAACTCTAAATTATTCATTTCTTTAGGACAAGCCTTGCATATGTCACACACTGAAGCTGCTGTATTGGATATAATGGAATGAATTTTACCATCAATCATTGTCAACAGCAGTTGGTGTTTGACACTAATTCCATCAGTGATGGTGGATGGAGTTAAGGCTTCAATCTCTGCTTCGATTTCAGCCATCTCTCTCTGCACATTTTCTTTGGTTTCCTTTATAAACTTAAACAATATTGGCCGGCAAAATGAAGTGGAAGATGGTCGCTCGTTTTCCCAAATTGTTACACCTTTTGAGACGAGCCGCAGTGGTACAAGACTAATCATAAAATTACTAGCAAGATCGATTTGCTCATCTTCACTCGTCCTTTGATGATAAATGCTTTGGCTAGATGATCCGTCAAAACCCCATTTGCTGGTCATTACGAGCTGTTGATTGGGATCAACAGGGGTTTCTAACGACCTAATAAGTCTTCTTGAGGTTAAATCCATCAAGGCTTGTAATTTGATTTTTGCAGAGCTCTCTGTAACTGTGAGATCTTCTTTGGCCGGATAGCACTTAATTTTTTCTTTAACCAACATGTAGTAACTCGGGTATTGAAGAGCTCCTTCTTGAGTGTTGAAATCCCGAAGAGTGTTATAGCGCCATTTCGATAAGTTCATCGATACATAAAGAGCCAATGCCTTCAAAGGGGATATTTCCCGTACCTGAATTGATTTACCTTCAATGAAGGCTTTGATTTTTGAGGCCTCTTCTGGATTCTCCGTCAAGTATTTCATAACATAAGCTGTATCGCTTTGTCCTGCCTTTTGAAGCGCCCTTTCGGCCGAAAACATAATTTCAGCGCTGCTACTGCTGCATGAAAGACTATCTTCAGTGCGTCTTCTTTTTTGCCGGTTACTAAGGTCCTCAAAAGATTTACGAGGACTAGGATGTGTACAAGTTGAAGCATCAGATTTAGCAGGAGAAATTATGGGCTCGATGACGTCACTTATATTTTCTGTAGAAGGTTCCATATTTTCATTCTGTAATTCCGGCCATTGAATTGCAGCCTGTAGCCAAATCTCATGTTTCTTCCGAAACTTATCTGTGCTTCTTCCAGACTGTGTCCATTTTGCATAAATGCGGTAGCAAAATCGACGACACCAGTCTTTTAAACTTGTTTCAGCACTTTCACATAACTGAACACAACTGTTATCTTTTAAAACACTGAACAAATAGTTAAAGTCGCGTAAATCTTTATGTGCGCGTGCGCATAAAGCAACGTGAATATCAAGATTTGTATTAAAATTTGGAAAATACATTGCGAGATTAGCTTGGATACAACGAGGTGTAAATCAACACTGATTTTAAAGTTACTAATAGTGACCTATTTATATAAAATCCAGGTATCCCAGGTATCCTTTGTTAAATATTGCAAGGTAATTAGTTATTGTGATAATTAGTAAATGATGCATGCTAAATTAGTGTATTAAGAGCCATTTAGTAATTAAATAATAGCAATGTTCTTATCAGTAATCATTAGTGCATCAGTTTTATATGTAAACCTTAAGTCCCTAATTATATATCCTAATTAGCTTATATCTTCTCTAATTGGCTGCTCAGAAATGTTATTGTAATAAGGTAAACCTTTAGAAAAACGGTTTTAATCAACAAAATAAACAAAAAATAAAAAAATTGTGTTATAAAATAAACATCACTCTTTATCCCAGAAAGTGCACATTTGGCGCACTATGTGTCTTAGTATTAAATATAGCTCTTAGTATTAGCATTATGATATTAGAGACCGCTACTTGAAACAAGCCCGGAATCAGGAGGGAGAGAGCTCGATACACTCATTTTCATAGTAAAATTTCACATTTTCTCAAATTACTCCCGAAATATGGGAGTTATGAAGAAATTCATCACCACAAGTTATGAAGGCATTAAGTAATCGAATAAGATGGCATCATTAGTTTGGCATAATTTTACTCTTTTTTTTCGGACATGTCTACGTCCAACCGCTCCCATACATTCGTTCCACTGTGGGACGCGGCGACGCCGACGGTGGCGGCACGAGCGCGGTGCCTTTTGATAATTAAATCATCATATTGAGTAATTTTAAATTATTTAATTTGATGTATAATAAACTCAGATTTAAAAAAAAATCGTTGCCATAGTTCTTTACCACCTATAGGTGTATCTCTTAAAATATTTCGTGTTTGAATAGATACACCCTATATAATGTTTATATATTTTTATCAACAACAAAAATATATAAGAACCATAAAAAAATATAGGAAAATACTAGAAATGGAAATACTACTATACTAATAAACAAGTATTTGATAGTGCAAAGTCTCCATCATACGAATATACCGTCGGCGTGGGAGCCATCAGCCATCTTTATTGGAGACGACATTCAAAATAGACTGGATGTCGACATCTATAATTCTTTTTCAATTTCTATGCATCACAGTAATACGGTATTGAGTTTATTCCGATAGAATTTCCATCTCTATGTTGTTAAAGAAGATACTCAATAAAAGAAAACTAGTTTTTGAAATCAACCTTCCATTTTATTTCCATATCTAGCGCAGTGATATTGAAGACTTCAAAGATGAATTCAAAATACATTTTATATTCTCCTTTAAGGGATATATATCGCTCACCTAGTAATATATTGGCACATTCACTTTTACTTTTTACAGAAACGAGGGTCAAAGATTTTATAAATGTATGAAATTAAATTAATTATTTATAAAATCTTTGACCCTCGTTTCTGTAAAATGTGGAAAAAGTAAATATGCCAATATATTACTAAGTGAGCGATATTATCTTATCTATATAATATAACCTGACACTGACCTCAGAATTACAAAAACTTAAGAAAATTTAAATTTTGCGGGCTACGGCGCTTTCGCCTAAAAAAATATCTTTTTTATTTCTATCTCTTCGGAATCAGGTTATTATTTCTCAGATTGTAAATAATTTCGGTATCGAATCTATCGGTGACGCGGTACCGGTAATAACTTCATCAAAGTCAAAGTCAAAGTCAAATAATTTATTTCAAATAGGCACGAAGATGCACTTTTGAACGTCAAAAATTACATGAATAGTTAATTGATTCTAGTTGCGCCTTCCAAAATGTAGTTATGTATGGAGAAGAATGGGCAAGAAACTCCATACTTACTCTTTTAAAATGTTAACAATAGTTTGTATACATTAATTAATATTTATAGGTGAAGACTATGTACCTAGAATAAAAAAATAAAAAATATAAAAAAATTCATCAAAATTACTTACCACAATTGGTAAAAAGAATGAAAAGTGAAGTAATAACAGAAAAATTAATAAATGCGATAGGTACATGGTGCTCACATATTTACAAACATTGTATATGATTTCCCAAAAAAAATAAAAAATAAAAACAACATATAATAAGTCAGTGTGTGAGTTAAAATATTAATCACAGAAAATAAAATTAATATCATAAAAATTATAAATTATACAGTTAAATTAGCAACCAGTTTGATTTTGTCTAGACTCTAAATTGTCCTATGGAGCAGGACCAGCATGTTTCCAAGCATTCTTATCTTGGATATAATCCTCTAATTTGTAATATGCTTGTTTACAAAGTGTACTTTTAATATGAGTTTTAAATTTTCTTTCATTTAATTGTAATATATCAGAAGGTATTTTATTGTAACATTTAACACAGTACCCCATAAAAGATGTATGTACCTTAGATAATCTGAAAAATGGTTGATCTATTTTATCTTTATTTCTAGTATTAAAATTATGCCTATCACTGATTTTATTAAAAATATGTAGATTTTTTCTTACATACATAATATTTTCATAAATGAATTGGCAAGGTACCGTCATTATATTAATCGTTTTAAATAGTTCTCTAAGAGATTCGCGGCGATGTAGATTATAAATGGCTCTTTTGTAAAATAAAAATGGATTCTATGTCGGCAGCCCGACCCCACAGTAAAATGCCATACGACATAATGCTATGGAAGTAGCTAAAATAAACTAAACGCGCGGTTTCTATATCTGTTAACTGTCTTATCTTTCGAACAGCATACGCGGCCGAGCTTAGCCGCCCCGCAAGAGATGTTATATGAGGTCCCCATTGTAATTTCTCATCTAGCGTGATTCCTAGGAAAACCGTTTGACTAATAAATTCCAGTTTTTCTCCGTTCAATATGATGTCACATTCGCTACTTCTAACATTAGGTAACTTAAATCAACTTACGTAATCATCAATAACTGATCCGAAATGAATTTATTGAACCTTTAAGAATCCACTGATTACCGGGGAACAAATGTTAAGATAGCAGCTTAGGACAAAACGGTTATTGCTTTATAAATATTATAGGATGGAATTTTACTAAAAGCAGAGCTTTTGCTAATCCGTAAGTGACTTGTAATGAGACAATTTTGGCTATTGTTTTCAGAACCAGTGACGTAACTTATATCGCTATTAGTTCACATGAAAACAAAGAACTTTATTGTTAAGTCTCAACTATTATCCTCAACAGATCGTTATCCAATTAGCGTTAATAACAAGACGTACAGATTCTCAGATTCTGATACTGAAAGCAATGTGTTCCATATACCCGTACGTTACTCCATTCCTATAGATGAAAAATCAAACAGTCCAATTCTCCCCATTATTTTCTAAGAAACAACTCGTACATTATGTCATATCCAGCTTTGCTCCCCCAGCAATTAATAGCACACATTAACTTTATCACTAATATGATCCATTGTGCCGTCATCACTTCCTAGGAACCGCTGCTAACTGCTTTAATTTCCACTGATTAGTGGAGTGCATTCAGCAATTATGACAAACGCTCCGTGATCTCAATTCTCTATTTTTAGTGCGAAGTGCAATAGGAACTAATTGGACCGCAGTATCTATTGCTTTTATGATTGCTATTAAAATAATTAATATGTCAAAGTTGAGTTACTGATTTAGCAGAATGTTTCTGATGTAGATAAGGAATGCAAGAATGTAAATAAAATTAATGCATGTAACGTGTCAGGTTTATCGGCAGAATTTATTTATATGGCTTTTGGGAATTGAGGTGAAATCAAACTAAATTGAGTGTCATTCATGCCCGCTGATGTCACAGAACAATTAGTACTAAAAAACAGAACAATTACTGAAACTCAACTTCAGTTTAATGTAATTTATCTTCAGCCCACACTTAATCATTCTACAAACACTCAGTAAAAGGTACTAATGTTGCCAAAATAAACTTAGTTCATTTCAATGTGTCTTTCACCTCCTGATTCCGAATTCAAGCGTAGACCTATGCCTTAATAATCATCAAAGGCATCATTAGTTCGTATATTTGCATTTTGACATTTGTATTGATAAAAACTGGAGAACGTTTAACAACACTTGAAAAACACAGACATTTTTATTTCGTAATCGGTACAAATATCAGTCTTGCCCTTGACACGTGCACAATAGGCAGGCACTACAATGCCTTTATAGACAGATTCTTCTGATATATTTTATTGTACGACTGACTCATCGATAGCGGTCGCTATCAATTAACAAAGGTCAAATTCATTCATTTCAACTCATTCAATATATTTATTGTTCATATCAATGAGTACACCTTTTTACAAAAAAGTTCCGATGTAAAAAAAACTCCAATGCGTTCTCAATATGAAAATCAATTATGCGACATAAAATGCAGAACCACTTTGATGAAAAAGAGCTTTTTTGGAATGGCTTCGAAAATTTATTATGAAATACCCGATAGTACAAAAAATATGCCCCTATCAAAAAGAAAGTTCTCACTTCTCTATTCATAGAAAAATGTTATTATACTGTTCAAGATTTTATAAATGATAATTTTTAATGTTTTTTTAGTTTATTTTTGGTTTTGTTTTTATTGTTTGTTTTATTTAGTTTTTTAAGTTTTTTTTTTTTTTTTAATTATCTTTTAATTAAAATTTGTATGCCTTCGCGGCAAAACATAGCGCTCAAATATGTTAACACCATTAAGTAAATACCTATGTTTAACAAATAAAGTTTTTATTAAAAAAAAAAAATAAAAAAAAAGATTCTGATTCTGATTCTATATCCTAATAGACTCATATTTTATCACTGATTGTGTGTAGGTACTAGAAAATAGAAGATACTATTAAGGCTTATCTATTAGTTATCTAGAATTTATAATGTTTATTTATTTTATTATTTATGTACACACAGTAAAATACATAACATAATCAGCCTATAATGTTCTTACTCTGGGAAACAGGCCTCTTTCTCTCTGTGTCAGGGAGTGGGCCATAATCCACAACATGGGCCCAGTGCGGATTGGCGTATGTCACATGTCTTCGAATTTTTAGTTCTAGGACAGATTCTTGATGATGTTTTCTTTCACCGTTTTGAGAGCAGTAGTGATAAAATTATTAACACAAAGTAAAGCGCCAGCCTGAGTTCGAACCCACGACCTACGACTCCTAAGAAAATAGATAAAGATACGACATAATTATAATTTTGAGTACAAAGGTACTGCTTATTACTTAAGAAATTTCTTCCAACAGACCTGCGGAAAGAGAAATGTAGACAATAGTGTGTAAGAACAAGAAGAGAAAAATATGAATAACATGTGAATATTATGTTATTTTTGTTTTGCAAGGAAATGATGACTGACTTAAAGACACCCTCATCAAATTCAAACATCCTAGATATTCAAATTGGTATACCTAGGATTATATCTGCATTGAGTATCAATTTGGAAGAATAGAAGAAGACCAAAGAAACGATGCAGATAACGAAAGATGTACTTTCTGGAAGAAGTAGATACGCTGCGTCAAATCGAAATAAATTGAGATAAAGCAAGGAGGATGACGATATAATAGAAATTCCACAAATAATTAATCAATCACCTCAATTTCTACTAAGTTTAACTACACTAATTAATACGCCTTAAGCCTTTGTACGGCTAGTCTAAACAATGCCAATCAAGGTTGTTAAGGTCATTTGTTATTTAAACATTCAAGGGATCCGTTTTCAATTAGGTACCTACCACGAAGCCATGATGGGCAGTAATAGACCCGATAGTATCGATAAATGAACAGTTGAAGTAGTATGCCGACAATTTGCAATTCTATGAGCTATTTCAAATAGCAATGTGTTTACGATTACTTTGCACATATATATCTGTGGCCCTAGTGAAAAAGGGTACAAGTCCGATTTTGTCGAAAATGAGTTAAGTATACCAAAGTGATCAGAAAAAAATGCTCTATCGTTTGGTGAAAACGGATCTAATCTATCTCTAAAAATAAAGAAGTTAATTTGTGTAAAAGGGTGCAACTGACACCAAAAAAAACTACAAAAGTCGGTTTCAAGTACTTTTGTATTCTTTTAAACGGAAAAATATTTTTTTAGTTTGGGGTTTTTTAATCTAAATTAACATAAATTACCCACGTTTTAATTTGTTTGGTGTTTATCAATACAACAACACCTGGTCCTTAAAAATGGTTTAGTGAGTAATGATATTACTAGACATAAACCAAAATATAAGGAAAAAATCAAAAATAACTCTGTTGAGATCAGTATTCACGTGTGCTATTGTAAAATTAATAAATGAAATTTGATACAATTAGAATGATATCCTACGAAGTGCTTTCATTTTACGTGAGAAAGGATGTAACTCGTCGATGCGGGGGAACGGTGCGGGTGGGTGGAGAGCGCATAGCGCCCGCGCCCGTTGTTTCTCTGTTGGTTGATGAGCTGCCATACCCTGATCTCGATTATTCTGCTGAAAGTAGTGACGATTTCATACCAAATACATCCGACACAAGTGGCTCGGATCGTTCAGTTGTAAATAGGCGCACAAGACGTAGACGTAATGTTACCATCCTTCAGTCAGATTCAGACGAGAGCAATAATACATCATTTTGGGATAAAGAAGGTGTTACACAAGGTCGAAAACGTAAGCCTAGGAAAAGTATTAAAGAAAGAAGGGAAGATAGAGAAATTAGAAAAAAGAAAAGGAATTTAGGAAAAAGTTACCAGACAAGTAAGGGAAAAACCGTTGTAGAAAGGAAAATAAAAAGTCTGGAACCTTGTAGGATGAAGTGTGCTGAAAGAATTCCTGAAGCCTACAGAAAAAAAATATTTGATTATTACTGGAACATAGGAGACTATGACAGGCGTGTATTGTTCATAAGTAACCTTATAAAGTTAAAAGGAAAAGCAACAAAAAAATTGGGGCGACAGTCAAAAACAGGAATTTTTCCAATGATTTTTTCCTGAAGTTGGACTTAGAGTGTCATCGCATTTGTAAGGGTTGTTTTAAAAAAACATTCGATGAAACCAACAAGTTTGTTCAAACTGTGACTGATCAAATGAAATGAAGCGTATTATACCCAAATCATTAAGAGGAAAAGAACCCAGTGCCTTTACAATAGATGACGAGAGGCTAGAAAATGTAAAAACTCAGATTTTATCTTTCCCTGTGTATGAAAGCCACTATGGTCGGTCGAAGACAAACAAAAAAATTTTACCACCCCATTTAACTATTCAAGACATGTACAAGGCTTACTGTGAGACGAATGAAAATCCAGTATCAATGACCATCTACTCATGGGTATTCAGGGCCCAAAATCTAACTTTTAAAGCACCTTATGTTGATACATGTGTGAAATGCGATACTTTAAGTACGAAAATTAAATTTAGTGAAGGTGTGGAGAAAGAAGTAAATGAAAAGCTTTTGATAGAGCATCAACGTAGAGCAGAAACTATTTATGATAAAAAATCTCAAGACCGGGCGCTTTCAATTGCAAAAAAGGATACAGTAGTCTTGTCGTTTGACTTGCAGCAATGCTTGCCAAACCCTTACCTTAAATCTGGTTTTATACCAATTTATTAAGTGATAATGATATTAAAGATCAACATCCTCTCATAAATGACAGCGAAGATGACTTAGAATAACATTTTCTAATATTTTTGGTTTGTTATAATGTTTTTTTTTTTTTTAATCCAATTTTATTTCTATACTAATACTTAAATATTTTCAGGAAAATAATTTTGTTTTTTTTCTACTCGATTTGTGAATTTTCTGCAGATTAAGATGTGAGTTTCTCTTAAAATTGTTTTTGTATTTTCAAATTTTATTATGCAAGAAACTACAAACATAAAAAAAAAAAAATAGTAATTTAAATATTTTTTGTTTTATTTTTATTTAAATAATGGATATAAGTTGCACAAAATAGTTCGTACAAGTCTTAATGTACCATACGCCACGTATAACATCCTTGTGAAAAAGGATTTAAGATATTTTTTTTGAGAATTTTCTAAAAATTTTAACGGTAAAGAAAAGTACACAGTAAAACACATGTTTTTCAAATAGTAAACTATTAAATATTTCTTTAGACTACTTGGTTATGATAAAAATCATTCCAAATGCGTATCCCTTTTCACTTGTGTAAATTGACATTTAACTTATGGGAGAAGGGGTATAACTTATTTTATACCCTCAAGGAATTCATTTTGTGGTTAGTATAAGTCACTATCTTAAAAACTATTAACTTTACATAAAAAATAACTCAATAATAATAAAGAGCATAAATTGTTTACCTATAAAAAATATCACGTGTATTTCATTTGGTAGCGGTTTAAATGTCACATGAGGTCAAACACACAATTTGAATCGCGCGGAGTGTTTTTTGCGTCTCGTGTAAAGTTGCATTTTTGGACTTAGATCCCTTTTCACTAGGGCCACAGATATATACAGTTGATTTTATTCATGACTAAATTCAGGCCACGGTAACATCTTCGGTATATAACTCTTCTATGAAAGAAACGTACCTACTTAATAGTCTACGTATGAATCAAATCTACATTTTTCTTCGTCTTCGTATTTGTGTTGGAGTTTATGCAGTTAACATTTCTTTCAACACTGATGAGCTGGTTGTTCGTCAAAAAGATCGATATTAGTCTCATATACATTTTGGCAGGAAGTGCAGTCCCAGTATACTGGGCAAAGAAGACTGCACATATAATTATATATGTGTTCAAATTCAAAAGTAAATTCCATATTTTATCTATTTCAAATATAATATAATTGGACTATACAAACATTTTCAGCCAAACAAATAACATTTTCTCTTTTATATCTCATCAGTTTTTTCCAAGAACCGTAGGCAGAGCAGAAATAAAACGACCAAAGTTATTTTTCCAAGTATTTTTCTTTATTCACCTGTATTCCTTTATTCGACATGCAACATCGAGTCTTGTTAGGTGAAACTTGTGACTGAAGCACGTGGGCGTAGGTCAGCGGCCACTTTAATTGTTAATCCCTGTTAGCATCGCCCATGATTCAACTGAACGTAATGCCTGGAATAGCAATCAAGCTTCGTCGGAGCTGGCTTGAGTTTCGTCATTATTTCATTAACTACTACACTGTTATGTAGATAACAAGTAGGTAGGTAGTTAGGTTCCCTTTATTTTTCCTGTTACAAGATTGACTGATTAGATTTTATTTTGTTTCAGGGAAGAAAAGTGGCTGTGGACGCAACACACGAGCAGGGCTTGTTAACGTTACCAAATAACAAAATAATAACCGTTACGTAACGTTAAATTTCAACCTTACTAACGTCACAAAAATTTGAGGTTACTTGATAAAATTACCAGTAATATAACGTTAATTAACAATAACAAAAATACGATAACTTACGTTAATTTAGCTACGTTGCCGTTCTGTAGGTAAGAATCAGGCAGATTCAGGCAACGTTTTGATCGGCACGGAATCAGCAAGGCGTGAGGGCGGGCTGCCCGCCGCGCCGCGCGCCCCAGGCCCCACTACTTACATCTCACCCGTTTTAAATAACAATAAAATAAAATTTAGCATAAATAACGTTAAATCAATTACCGTTATTCTAATATAATAACGTTAACTATGTCAATAAAAGGTAACGTTATAAAAATTTACCGGTATTTACCTTAACCTTCGGTCGACCCGTGCGGGTGTTATCATTTAGCCACGAGCCCCACACGAGACACGAGAATACATTTGCTAAATCATCCAGAAAAAAAAATATATTGCTGAAACGGAAACCTTTTTAAAAGGTTTTTGAATGAACTCTTTTATTGCTTGAATACGAGGCTTTTGCCGAAAGTGTTTTTTTTATTTTTAATGTGTATTTTGTTTGTGCAGATTAAACAATATTCCTATGCTTATATGCTTGGAGGTTCTCTGTGGGATGGAATCCGGAATGAGGTGATTCGGCAAAGAACCATAGTTGTCGACATAGCTCACAGAATAAGCAAGCTGAAGTGGCAATGGGCCGGCCATATTAGCCGTAGAACCAATGACCGTTGGGATAGACGTATTCTTGAGGGGAGACCGTGAATTGGCTAACGTAAGGTAGAATGTCCTCAGGCTAGGTGGAGCGACGATCATCGCAGGGTGGCTGGTAGCAGCTCGATGAGAGTTGCCGAGAATCGAACTGAATGGCGTGCAATTGGAGAGGCCTATGTCCAGCGGTGGACTGCTATAGGCTGATGATGATGATGATGAAACAATATTTCTTGCTTTTATTTTTCTTTCTTAACCAAAATGTGAAAAATAGAAATTTATTAAAATCCAATGAAATATGAATGATCCGAACGAATTTACTAAAATAATACACGGAGTTTAGAGTTATACTTGGAACAATATCACAGACAATAATTCCATACAAATTCAACCCAACTCCTAACTAATCTATTCAGTTCGGTTCGGTTCGGACCGCATCATTAATATTGCAACTAGGTAAACGGCTAATAGCTCATATCCTTCCGACAAAGACTGGGTTTCTCCGAATTTGGTCGTCCCAGTCCGGTCTAACCGGTTTACAAATCAGGTTTTTGAACAATACCATAATTTGGGCGATCATTTTTATGCAGCTACTGGCTGGCAACTTGAGCGCGGCAAAATGTATTGTAGATTGGCTACCTTCGATCATTGGCTAGGTCACTTTTTAAGCAGTTTGAATTTAGAATAGATAAAATAAAATGGCTACTGGTCTCTATAGATGATTTGACAAAATCTAACGTGTTTTCGCGGGTTAATAACGCATCGATCAAAGTTCTATGTAGAATATAACATTATTGGGTATCAAACTTACTCAAAGTGGGTTATTATTATAAAAAGATATCAGACAACATTCACGAAACTGTGCCAATCGCAGCACCTATGATGTATCATTCTGGGAGTTAGATATAAACTGCAATAAAATATAAAAACCCTTGGACTACATCGATATTAGACGCATTTGATTGCACAAACAAAATAGAATAGTTTTCTATGCCAAAATCGTAAACGCCAGATGAAATAGGACAACCTTACATATTTTATCTTTGGAACACGCATGACTGTAGTTAATCTCAATTTTTCTAACTGTGCGCTCGAAGCTGACAAAGTCAGTATTGAATTATCAGCGCCCTGCCGACGCCTCTTAGTACAGTCTACACAACTCGTGTGTACAGTTCTGTCATATTATTCGTTAAGCTGTTATTGTTATTATATACAACACTGTAATATTTTAATGTTGAGGCGCACAATGAGAAAAATCAGGTTATAATTATAAACATTTAGCCGGTCTATTCTGTAAAAATCTCACCGTCAGAACTTAGGTGAAGCGAGCTTCGAGCGTCTAGTGAACTGTCATCCCATCCGACGCTAGGAATTGACACTAGTGACAGCTGACTTCACCTAAACTATCACGGTGAGATGTTTTACAGAATAGCACTACAGCAGTGATATTCTGTAACCATGTCACCGTGAAAACTTAGGTGAAGTGAACGTGGAGTGAGATGTCAATTTCCGATTCCCTAGCGTCAAGGCCTCAAGTCTGCTATTACAATAGTGTCAGAATGGTCTATCATTGATTTCATAATTGTTGATTTTGACAAGTTTGGTAATCTCCTAATATAATGGCGTCATTATGACTTTCCAATGGTCAGCCACTGACACTCCATTGAAAGAATTGGTAATCTCGTACATAATGACAAATGAAACTTCCCACTAAAGGTCTCTGCACACAGCGGGCGCGGCGTGGCGGGACGGGACGCCGACGCGACGCTGAGCAGTTGTAATGTACTAGATATTACGGACGACGCTACACAGAGCCGTCCGGCTCGACGCGCCGTGACGCGACGCTCTGTGTGGCGTCGTCCGTAATATCTAGTACATTACAACTGCTCAGCGTCGCGCCGGCGTCCCGTCCCGCCGCGCCGCGCCGGCTGTGTGCAGACACCTTAAACTTCCAACTTCCTACTACTTCAGATTGCTTATAACCCTAATAAATTATATGTAAAAATATATATAAATGAAATCTGGCATGAATAAATGTTCAAAATGCCATTGTAATACAATTCTATTACGAGACCATTGACCGACCAATGATCGACCATTATGAATTTAGCAGATTACGAACTTTTAGCAAAATGACAATGGGATCGTGTTGAAGTGACGAATTTATAAAAATAGCAGACTTGGGCCCCTGGTAGGATGACAACTCATTTCAAGCTAAGTTCACCTAAGTTTTCACTGTGAGATCTTTACCGAATACCACTGCTGCTTCATGGCCTAATCGCGAAGTGACAAAGGAATATGGTAAACATAACATATGGTTTCCGTCATACTCAAAAGCGTGTATACTATAACCATCTCATATTTGAGTAAGCTCGAGGTTATGCCATATAAACTACGTTTTATATCCTAACCCTTGCCAATAAACATTAACACCAAATGTTATTACTGAAGTGTGCTGAATAATTAAATAATTTATTGACTATTAAGGCGTATTTTACGGGCATATTTACAGTCTTATTCCAGTATATTTTGTTATGAGAGTTGTCATTATATGACAAAAACATATCACATTATTATTTATAATTAATGTGATTCTCATTTCGGTGCGAAGGCGCATTCATATAAAAATCGAGGTAATCCGAATCTGGTCAATTTTACGATTGTTCGAACGAACTGGAAGCAAAAAGACATTCTGATTATTTACACGTCGATTTTAACGATGAGAAACAGAATTTGTTTCGCCAACATTCCTGCCCACTGAAATCAGCTTTCACCCTGTCTTTAATTATCAGCTTTTAAGAAAGATATCTCCTGCAAAAATGTTAAAAATAACAGCAATGCATTAGCCAGAGATTCAGTTAATTTAAAGATACTTTTTTGGACATGAATCATCCTTACACCCGGTTCATTATTTATGCATAATACGCTTAAAGAGCATGAGAGGCTACTGGGCCATACTTTCTTAGTTTATCTTGGACATTTACTGACATATAATATAGTATACATTCAGTCAAAAAAGTATCGGGAATGGATGATTTGTTTATGGTTCCAAATTCTAATTTTTGTTTTTATTGTTGTTGTTAGATTGGCACAACTGTTTTCCATTTTGGCGCGGAGTTTGAGATGCATCTGTGATATATATTAAATACAGTGCTGTTTTTAGTTATATCATATCTGGTGTGTATAGCGAATTTCACTATGGACAAAAACACCGAACAAAGAGTTTGTCTTAAATTTTGCATCGCCAATGGAATTTCGTGTTTGGAGTCACTGAAAATGTTACAGAAGGCTTTCGACTTTATCAAAAACACGTGCTTATGAGTGGTACAAAGCGTTCAAAAGTGGTCGAGATGTGATGGAAGATTTGCCTCGCTCTGGTAGGCCATCAACGCCTGCAACTGAAGTTAACATCGCAAAAGTGAAGGAAATAGTGACTGAAAATCCTCATTCAACTTTGAGAGAGATAGCTGCCGAACTTTCTGTATCTCACGAGTCGATCCGTACCATTTTAACTAATCATTTGGTTATGAAACATGCTCGGCTAGTCCCAAAAGACCTGAAATTTCTTCGAAACTCAATCGCATGAGAGTCGCTGAGGACATGCTAGAACGAGTCAATTCCGATCCAACATTCATGAAACGCATTGTTACTGGTGACGAGACGTGGGTTTACGAGTTTGACATGCAAACTAGTCAACAAGCTTCGGAGCGCCTTCCAACTGAACCGAAACCGAAAAAACCACGCCAAAGTCGATCAAAAGTCAAAGTCATGTTGACTGTTTTCTTTGACTATCGCGGTGTTGTTCATTCGGAATTCTTGCCGGAAGGTCAAACGATAAATAAAGAATATTATTTGAACGTTATGCGGCATTTAAGAGAGCAAATTCGAAGGAGAAGGCCAGATTTGTGGAAAGAAAATTCTTGGAATTTGCATCATGATAATGCGCCTTCACACACGGCCATCATTGTGAACGAATTTTTGACCAAACACTCAACAAATACCATCGAGCAACCACCATATTCACCAGATATGGCTCCAGCCGACTTCTTTCTTTTTCCTAAACTCAAATTACCACTTCGTGGCACCCGTTTTCAATCGGTAGAAGACATAAAGGAGAATTCGCGGCGAGAACTGAACTCGATTCCGGAAACAGCGTTTAAAAAATGTTTTGATGATTGGATTATTCGTTGGCGTAAGTGTATCGTTTCTGAAGGAGCATACTTTGAAGGTGATAAAATAAATTTGGATGAATAACAAACATTTTGTATATTATTGATCTTTTCCCGTTACTTTCTTGACAGAGCAGTACATATACTTATAGTAAATATAAGTCTAAAATCATCAACCCGTCTAGAGCAAGCGTAGAGCGTGCGTTTATTTTTTATAATCAATACTCTAAAAGGCTGGTATTACTATACTATTATTAATATACATACGTACGGATCGTTTTTCTTAACAAATCCTAATCCATACTAATATTATAAATGTGAAAGTAACTCCGTCTGTCTGTCTGTCTGTCTGTATGTTACCTTTTCACGCCTAAACCGCTGAACCGATCGTCATGAAATTTGGCAGAGATATAGCCTGGGTTATGGAGACGGACATAGGCTACTTTTTTTACGCGATAACCGATATCTACGCGGGCGGAGCCGCGGGCAAAAGCTAGTTTATTATATTTCCCGATTGGTCCTACGAACAGATTCTAAAGGCATGTTTTTGCAAATGCTACGCCAGCTCTTCTAGAGGATGATAAGATATATGATTTTTCTCAAACATGCATGGAATTATTGTCATTATTTTCGAAAAAAGAACACATGAAGTATCGAATTTACGGACACAGAAAATCAAACGCATTGCAGGAGCGTTTTTTGAATTTGGAACATTACAACGCTCCTGGGGGCCAAGTCTACTAATGTACAAACGTTGCAATGGTCTCTTCATTGCGAGTTTTTGACAGATTTGCCATACAAACACTGTCAAATACTCACAATGGCGAGACCATTCTGACACTATTGTAATAGCAGACTTGAGGCCCAGGGCCTCAAGTCTGCTATTACAATAGTGTCTGTACTCGTGGGTTGGCAGTCAACGTGTTAAATAAGCTACTAGAAAAACTATGTTATCGCTTCTGCAACGTCTACTAAGGAAAAGCGACGAGATTTCTTGGATTTAATTATAGTTTTTTCTTTTCAAATGTATTTCTATTTTTCTCCAGTAAAAGGAACTCGGTACGTTCTATATTTTCTACATTTCTTTATTCAATTGCATTATACATAAAAGCGATTAGGTATCATTTATGTAGCCATTTCTTTATCGTAACTCGTGTCACAGGTCACAGCTATATAACTTTATACAAATTAACCAAAACAATTACGCTACAACTATGTATTGAGAATTGAAACTTTCCCCAAGTTACATACTCGTATTATCAAAACTATACCCAAAGTCTCTAATTCAGATAATTTATGTAAACAAAGTAATGTCAAGAAATGTCACTGTCAAAATGACAGGACAGTGGTGCAAAACATAATATCATATTTCTTTTTTTGTAAATAGTCATCGCTAAAATTAAAGTGAATTAATTATTAGAACTATGCAAACAAAATACCGTAGCCAAACAATGTTTTGTGTAGTATGTCGGAGACACGGCCATATGATCGTCATAATCAGCCCTTTTTAAGTCCAGTGCTAAACGTAGGCCTACCAAAATCGATTTCCACTCGAAACAGTTTACAGCCGTTTTCATCCAAAATGTTAGACTAGATATGCTACTTACAATATGAATCTATGAATGAGAGTTGTAATAAGTATTAGTTTTGTTGAAGATGTAAAAAATTTGAAAATGTTTGTATCTCCTGCATTGTTACCAGTATCATAAAATATTTTATACCAGAAAATCTCTTTTTTTTAATAAATTTGTTTAAAACCGAAAATTTATAAAAATAATTACGGTATGATTATTTGTTAACTATTATTTCTTAAAATCAATTCTTAAAAGAAACTGAAACCTCTTTTTTCGCCATTTTATGTAAATTACCATTATGGAGATATTTTTTTGATATGTTATCCCCTTTGTTTACATAAATTATCTGAATTTGAGACTTTGGGTATAGGTACCAATACACCTTGGGAAAGAACCACAATTTTGCTTAGTTTTCTGGTACATAACAATGTTGTTGTAAATATTATTATTAGCAACTATTCCGTTCCAAACACGAACAAATAAAATTGAATTCGAGGAACTAGCAATAAATCTCTCGTAGCATGCCATTTACTTTGTATTGTAGCCCATTATTATGCTTCAGAATGTCGTCAACGTTCGACCTGGGTCCAGTATACCAGTCTGTCAAAAATTGGCGCCAATCCAAACTGTGTGTTTGTAAACTTTCATCTTATACGCTTCTATATTTATTCGGAGAATTTTATGTGCGGCTTCGAACGGCCTCGCCAAACGTTTTTAGTTACAAAATACGCCAACAGTTTGGTTGGAATCTGAGCGATAAGCTAGTAGGCTCATCTTAATAATAATGAATTTATATCGTTACTTGAGTACCTAGTTTGTCTTTGGAATAACCTGTATAGAGTAGTAGTGTTTTCTCTAAAGTATGATCCATATATTGTCCTCTATATCCGGTGTAATATCCTCCCTCGTAAACGTTTTATGACTTTTCTTCTTATAATCGTAACTTTCTGTAAATTCCTGTCTTAAATTGTCTTTCAGTGCTGTATTATTATTGTATTATGTTCAGCAAGAGTCACCTGATATGGTATTTTTAATAATTTTTTCTCCAAAACTAACTTTATTTTACCTTTGAATAAGTACCATCATCAAATCATAATCTGCCTCGCCTTTCCCCCACATGTCGGAGTCGGCTTCCAGTCTAACCAGATAAAACTGAGTACCAGTATTTTACATGGAGCGCCTATCTGACCTCCACAACCCAGCTACTGGGTAACCATCCTTAAAAAGGAACATGCTAAATAACCGGTGTGATTCTAATTACTTTCCTTGTTTTTATCATAAACAACAATATCATTTACATAATTCCCTTTAGATTTGTAAACAAAGTCATGCTAATTTATTCATAGATTATGTAATTCTATGGTATACTTAGTTGTCAACTGTGACGGCCTAATTTATTTACTAGCTACTTAAATGTGAATGATAGGGACTACCCGTATTACCAATAACAACAAATGGTCAGAATAGTTGATAGATTTATGAGTCTAATGCTATAGTATGGTATAAGTAGAGAACCCTGAGGGACCCTTTGTGGAAACGGCTTTAGCCATTGTTACTGGTCAACCACTCGTTAAGCTTCTTATAGAGGTTCTATTTGACAAAAATAAAAGTCTGTAATAGAAGGACGGTTGATTTCTGTAGCAGTTATAACATTTTTAGTATATTCATATTTACTTTTATTTTGCTTATAGAAACTGGCGGTTTGTTCATTAGGAAATGTATAACTTGGACTTGTATGTACCTTCATGCATGAGTATGTGGATTCCTTCCTGAATCTAAAGTATGTTTTTTTTTTTTAAAATTGCCTGAAGATCTATGAACAAATACTCTGCCCTTTTCAGCTTGATCATCTACATATAAACTGAAATGGTGTGATCTTTCACACTGCGTAGTCGATATCCTCATCAGCACAGCAATTAATGTTAAGTTATCGATCATCAGCCTCTTCAGCTTTCTAGCCTTTTTCCAACTATGTTGAGGTCGGCTTCCGGTCTAACTGGATGCAGCTGAATACCAGTATTAAGCAAAGTCAAAGTCAAATCATTTATTTCAAATAGGCACATAAAAGGCACTTTTGAACGTCAAAACCTCCTACCTCTACAGGGATCCAGCAGAATATCAACATCAGATATATTTGCCTGACACATGCTGAGCTGGACTCCCATTTGGTGCAACCTTGAGACGCACACCGCACCTTGTATATTTGTTATCATTCTAATTGAATTGTGTCTTAATATCACACTATTTCTGTATTTTTGTTCCTTTTGTATATTGGCACCCTGTTTTTATAATATTCATGATTTTATTTTTATCGTTTGTGCTCTTGTGTGTTGTGTTATGTCTTTTGTGTGCACTGAATAAATGTTTTATCTATCTATCTATCTTCAACTTCTTTTGAATAACTAATTAAAGTTCTAACATAAATATTTTACAGTCTACATCGTGTAAGGTAGCTCTTAGAATCTAATAATATTTTTAATATCTCGTTAATCGTTCGAGTGGTGTGAGGCAGACCATTAAAAGTTAAACACCCATACATTTTTATTTTCTGTTTAACTTCTCAGGGTGTCGAGTGCTTTGTTGCTATTTATACTGACGAGCTCATTAACGTTAATTTTATTTACATCTTATCTTGAGTAATTAATGGTAATTTTTGGTAGCTCTGAGATACTTTTTGGAACGAAGGTCTTTTAAGCGCCTTGCGGTAGGAGAAAACTGGCAGAAATCGTCACGTAACAAAAAACCGATTATATCCGAAAAAGTTTCAAATGGTTCTGTATTAAAAAACAAAAGCTCTGGCTGGCTCTCATAATATACAGCGAAAGAACCTTCGTTCGAACGGCTTTTTAGGGTTCCGTAGTAAACAAGGAACCCTTATAGTTTCGCCATGTCCATTTGTCTGTCTGTCCGTCTGTCCGCAGCTTAGCTCAGAGACTCTTAGTACTAAAAAGCTGTAATTTGGTTTGGGTATATATTATTCACGCCAACAAAGTGGTAAAATAAAATCTTGAAATATTTTTGTTTTAGGTTATCTCCCCTACTCGTAAAGTGGGGATGATTTTTCTCGTCTATTCCATGGTGTAGGGTATCGTTGGATAGGCCGTTCTAAAATACCTTTGAACGGCCAGAACGGGTTTATGGATTTTTCGATGTAGTATCCGTTTGCGTAATATTAAGTTTTAAAGTGCAAATTTTTGTTAGAGTCAATTGGTTGTATTTGGATATATGAAATAAATCACAGCAGTAGTATATATAACGAAGTTATAAGTAAAATTATCACAGCTAAGTAGGCTTCACAAGTTATCGAGTAATTCTCGACCAACTTAAATTTGCAGTTGAAAACATGTTCTCCCATACATTCTGTATGGGAAACATGTTTTTCAACCACAAAGTTAAGAGGCCGTGCACGAAATCGACTGATTTTGATCAATTTTGTTCATTGGTTGTGAGAAAGGGAAAAATAACTTAAACAAAATTATTTGAGATTTGAAAAGTCGTGTTCTTTGTTTTGCATGTGGCTGAAAGGGATTTTTCAAATAAATTAAGTATTCACGGTAAATCGGTAATATTTGCAACAAGTTTTCCGAAAAATGACGCGAGACTGACATTTGATCATCGTTCTACAAGAAACTACTTTTGATTTTGAACATTAAAAAATATCCTTAACATCATTATATGCTCTTCTTGCATGTGGCGGAACCACTTTTTTCAACTTACATACAAAATATAGCAGAAAAATAATATTGAAAAAGCCTTTTTTTGTTTTAAACCTCGTCAGTAATATATATTTTTCCTATTATTTAGCAAATCATATCAAAAAATTTAAAAATCACAAATTAGTCTTCAGCTATCCTTGAAATATAATCAAAATTTTATTTAATGATTATACAATATCTTCATTAAGTAAATCCATGGCGAAATAAACTATATTTTGGAGAGCACAAAAATGATGAAACTATTAAAAACTGCTGTGACTGACACGAATGGTTTAGCACCATGAAAACTGTACTCTTATAGTTACACAGACTTAATGTTTCGATTATTGCAAGTTTTCTCACAATTAGATAAGAAATTGCCAAAAGAGAGTTTTTTTCGTGCACGGACCCTTAAGTTTGTTCTTGGGATAAATTCTGCCGTGCTAACGAAGAACGCAGTAACTCGATTTTGCCGCTTCCGAGACTTTTATTTTTTATTATTGAATTTGTTATGATGTTTTAGTTATAGCATTCTTGCTTAATGAAAAACCGAGTTCCTGAAGGATCAATAAAAAGTTGCTTAGAGAGATTTAATAGATTCCGATTCGCTGACTCCAAATATATAACTCAACGAATGTATAACTCATAATCGTCCAAAATCGAGTTACTGCGTTCTTCGTTAGCACGGCAGAATTCATCCCAACTACGGAACCCTTCATTGTGCGTGGTCCGATACGCATATGGCCGGCTTTTTTTTTTGTATACTACTTGTAGTCTGCATTGCTCATGAGGTACCTATTGAAATAAAACCTTAATCCAATTGGGTTCCTTTGCATCAATGCTTTAACAGGCAACTGTAATTTAAGAATTTAACAAGAGCAGGAGTACCTGAAGTCTATAATCGGCATATACAGGTAACACTGCCATATAGACCCGGATAATATGGTTTGCCTACGTTTTACCGTGATTATATTTCAATGTTGCCAACTGTACCTACGAGTATCATTTGTTTCGTCTACAAGAAAGGCTCAAGGCTCGCGCAGACTGCCGCGATATCGCGGGCGCGACAGGGGTCGCGCTGCCTGTCGCGCCCGCGATATCGCGCCAGTCTGCGCAAGCCTTCATGTTTAACATTAGACGACTTCTAATGGTGATTTATGTTGAGATAAACATTCACAATAAGGAAGGGGAAGGTGTCACTGTTGTCCGTATTAGTTATTTATTATCTGCTTCCAACTTTCGTTTTCTCGGAGAAACTACAGCCGATAATAGTAGGACTATTCTAACAACAATAAGTTAACTGGTTAGTGGCACTTTGAATAGTAGCCAAGTGAACCTCGAGGCATCTTTGAACAACTAAAACATAAAGACAATAGTAGAAACCGAATGGTTTGCTTGTTTTGCACGGTAATAGTTTAAGCTTTAGTTGGTCTCTTTAGTGAGTAACTCAGTAATCCCTACAGATGAAGAAAAGTAAAAAGTAGTTCTAGTTGTTCAATGAAGATAATTAATTCTAAGATAGAACGTTCCTAAACTCTCATAACACTTAAGTTTCATTAATCAGAACCATAAATATTAAAAAAAACTCCCAAGTGCAGATAGAGAGATCCTACACAAAGAATGATGACTTTAATGAAAAGATTTAATTGTCGTCCAATTAATGCGACTATGCCACAAATGATATATGTGTTGCGCAAGATCGGCGCCTGCGCCGCCCGGCACGTTTTTGTTTACATTCGTAACTGGTTGTAGTGTTAACAAAACCAGTTTCGTGCTCTCTAGACCCACGCCGAAGTCTTCCCAATATCCTCCAAGTTTTGCGACTACTAACAAAAGAGCCTAAACAATAATGTTCAACCAGTTCTCATTCTGAACAGTTCGCGAAATAGACGTGTGTATGAGGATACAAACCGTTTGAACGTCGTCTATTAAATTGCTGCCATGCCATATGATCGTATCATTGCTCACTCAATTGACTATAATAGTGTGGAGTGTTTATATTGTAGACCTTGGCCACTAACTACCGAGCTTCTGAGGTACAGAGCGACGAGTGGCGAGCTATCTACAACATCATAACACTACGCTAATTACATAAGACATTCTCCACACGTTCCGGGCCCTCGCTTCGCTTTACCTGGAATCTGATTATCTAATCGGTAAAATGTTGTTGTTTACCAGTTTCCAACGTAAATAAAGTCGGGCCTAGTCCTGTTTTGGGTTTGCCCAAAGACGAAATGAAATTGATTTTGTCCTTTGTATTATTTTTACCTGACAACGCCATGTTTTTGTTAGGGATTAAATAAACATCCGTTTAAAACGAACTTCGTACCTATCAGTAAGCAAAAACAAAATAATAAAAATATGCAATCATCTACTATTTTAATATCAACTATAAGTATACGTTTATTTTTTGTGTTTTGTCCTCTTCGCGTTTTTAGTTCAAAGTCGTTGTAATGTTGACACCTGGTTTTGTAATCAGACATTTAATCTATGCGAGTAAACAAACATGCTGTCTAATTATATGATATGGACTCACCGTGTCCTGCAAGTCCTTGAACTCGTTGAACAGTTTATTCTTCTCGATCTTCTGGCTCAGAGACTTGACGTTGGCGGACATGGCGATCATGTTTGCCGTAAGCTCGTCAACTTCATGGCGCAGCTGCCGGATCTGCACCTCCCGCACTATCGTGAACACCAGCAGCCACGCCACCAACGCACCAACCGCCACGGTCAGTGTGATCAACCACGTCTGCCATCGCCTATCCGTCTTCTCAACCATCGCACCCCTAAATTGTCTTTCAAAATCCCCGCTCATCAAATTCTTCGATATGTCTTGCGACTCCTTCATGTTCGTCTGAGTATACATCGAGTTTGCTTCGGGTATAAGTGCGTGATTCTCAGCCATCACAGCCCTGACACTGCACTCGCGAACCGTCACCCGTCACTCGATCCCTAAGTGGCAAACTACACGAGTAAATAGCCTTTATCGGCCCATTATCGAGGTTCGTGGAAGGCCGGGTCGAGGGGCCCGTGAAAAAGATAAAGTCGGTGCACGTGCCGAGTAGTTCCGAGGAGGGTAACGCGCGTGCTCAACGAGACGGATCAGGAGCGAGTGCGGAGCGGCGGTATGTAGATGGATGCGCACGCGGCGGACGACTGGCCGCCGAAACACGGCAGCCGGCGCGCGCGCATCGTTCGGACAGATCCACCTCAAAATTCATGGGACCAGAAGTTCAACTCCACACGTATCTTGATGTTTAGCCAACGCACACGTAGATGACAAACAGAACAAAAATACCAATAGCGCATATAATATGAGACTGCAGTAGCTCGAGATTTTTCTATGTTACCTGCTATAGGGACTCGAACGTAATAAGTTTCATTATCAAACGACGAAAGGATTGAACTTCGGTCTTTACTCTTCTCTATTGGGGGACAGGGATGATCCCGCATATCGGTGAATATGGCGCATGCATTAAAAATAATAACCTTCATTGACCGCTCGAGAAAGATAAAATTATAACACCATTATGGAAATGAGGTAACCCGTTTTTGAAATCTACCAACAAAACAAGAAAACTCGCGATTAAAATATACAAATGCAGAAAAAAATATATACTTATGTACTTAATTAGGTTCTCAGAAAACTAAACTTATACTAAAAACGGTATTAAATCCAAACTTGTGACATTTGCAAATCTTAAGGCGAAATGCGTCCCAAAGAAGAAATTTTGACGCGAATCAGCTGCACGGAAAATCAATTTTTGTCCTCAAAAACTACAAATTTGCCTTATTCTTTTTTATGGGTATAAAAATTAAAGATTTGCTCTAGTGAATTATGAGGGCCAAAACACAATTGACACAATTTGGCTCGATACCAAAAAATCGCAAAGTTTCCTCAAAATTTGCATTTTATGTATGACCATTATGAGAAAAACGCAAAATTCGCGAACTTTTACAACACTAAACTACGTACAGTTATAACAATAAAACACAATCTTAATAGAAACGTTATGTAACTAAGAAATTACCATATTATGTTTAATATCATATAGTTATTTCTTAGTTACATTACTTTTCTTCTAATGGGAATCAGACAAAGATCCCTTTACAATTCTAGACTTTACGAACAGACCAGACAAGCCGACGCACTCAGAATTCTAGTTAATTACAGATAACATATTCATAAATACATACCTACACCTACATAATGTTTATTCAATAAATGGGTACGTCATAGTGAGTGCGGTTACTCCACTGATAAGAGCATCAGTAAACAACATTAATGAACGTAAGTATTCCAACCCATACTGAATGAATATGCATATTATTCATTAGCTCATATTTAAGTATGACGAGCCATGAAAAGTAATAACTACAGAAAAAAAAAACTGAAACACTAGCCATTGTAGTTTAAACGCTTGATTACGTATCTGGATTTTTTTAAGAAAGAGCTCGTTCTTTATATTTTCAGTGGCTATAGCTGACATGCGTTTCTTTGAAGGATAAAATCAGGATTGAAATTATCCGGAAAAGAACCGGAGTTACCGGCTACCGGATAGCTTGCAGAGTAAGCAAGCTGAAGTGGCAGTGGGCTGGCCATGTTTTTCGAAGGACCGATGGCCGGTGGAGCAGACGAGTCCTGGAGTGGAGACCGCGTATTGGCAAGCGTAGTGTGGGACGCCCCCCAGCTAGATGGACCGACGACCTCAAAAAGGTGGCTGGGACAGACTGGATGCAGAAGGCGGAGGACAAAGTCCTGTGGCGCAGCCTGAGAGAGGCCTATGTCCAGCAGTGGACTGCGACAGGCTAAGTTGACATCTGATATATCTATATTTCATCATCATCATCATCATTCTCTTTCCCTTAACCCGATTTATATAGTTCTATTTCCATTTATTTCAATTACGCCTTGTAGACGTCGTTTTCTGGAGTAGGTAGCATCATCACCAAGATTTTCCCTTATAATATGTTAGGCATTATTATTATATGGGAAAACCCCCTCACCTCGCCCCTCGTTACATAGGACTAAACATAACTGGAGAAATGTTGATGAGTTTTGTTGGTGTTGTTGTTGTTGTATATTGTTGTTAGGGGTGATGTTATGTTATGATACTACCTTTGATACTGTATCAATCCCTATACGTAAGGTAACTTGAAAATATTTCATATTATGTATAAAATAAGGGCATTGGTTTGTTTTGATAGATTTGAAATAAACCTCTCTCCGGGCAATAGCAATGTATGGAAGTGATAATTAGTCTTTGTCAGTACCTCACAATATGTTTTTCTTTTGGTGTAACTCAAGGCAGCATTTTGGGACCATAGCTTTACACACAATACATTTTAATAAAAATGAAATCACAGTACGTCGTCATCGTAACTCCCTATAGACGGCGAACACACATGGTCCATGCTTATTGCTGTCATGATTATTAGAACCTGGATCCAATTTATCAGTGACACTTCAGCGAACTTGAAACTTATGTGACATATCAACACTTCTGTCAAAAGATTCAGTAACTGGACATAATATTTTACATTCCGTCCACCGAGAGAATGGTTTCTTGACACCAATCACTTGTAAGTACAAGATTTGGAACTAGTTAAAGTTTAAATTCGTGAAACACCATATTCGTTTGTGACAGGTGACAGGTGTCAAAAAACCATTCTCTCAGTGGACGGAATATAGCATACCTACACAGGTAAGCATGATCGTTGCAGAATTATATGAGCCATAAACAAAATGTCGTTTTAAATTTGAGTAAGTTAGCCAATGCTCATTGCAGAGCCGTCACGTCACGTCAGTAGTGGACATGCAAAACTTTGGCACTTCACAGGCAACAGTTTGCGCGTCGATATCCTCTTACACCGTGTATAGCTACAATAATCCGGGGCTAGTGGTAATCACGAGTAGCCCTGGATTTTTGTAGCATCTAAAGGAATCAGATCCTTGAAGTTTTTATATGTTTTGGAATGAAGCCTTTCTTTCAGCAATCTGTTTTATTTAACTAATCACTAGTAATTATTATAGTATAGATTTTGCGGCTTATCCTGAGAAGTCCCACCCCCATACCTACTTCTACCTATAAGTACTGCTCATACGTGTAATATACGTTACAGCAATAAACCGGTTCAATCATACAGCACACCTAAAAATGGCATGTAGCAAAAAGGAATGCACCTGAAAATACCAAAAACAACACCAAAATAACCGCAAAATTCCCATATAAACGTAAAGTAGGTCAATTACTAGGAACGGTAATCTACAGTGGACAATTCTGTGTGTGTTTCGTGAGATTTATGGGTAAAGTCCACGAAGAACATCCTTATAATTTATTGACGTCAGTCGCTACGCTACCGCGCGCTAAGTGATGAATATAAATGTTGATGGATGGAGAGGGAGAGAAACGCCAAAGAAAATATGGATGGATTGTGAGAGAAATGATATGAAAGAGAAAGGAGTAAATGATAGCGTGACGGTTGACAGGGGAGAATGGAAGAGGAAAACGTGTTGTGCCTACCCCAAGTAACATGGGACAAGGGCAGGAAGATGATAATGATGATGAGTCAATATGCTACCTATGTACTTATGTGTGCAAACAAACAGTACAATGGACTTGTGGCGGCATCTACAACGCCACATGGGAACTACGCATTGCCTGACGTCACACAAATCCTGCATCGCGCAATCAAAGTTTACCGCGCGACTGGCATATATACAACATCCTGACATCAACCGTTGGGCAGTTGCCCACCAGACCCGACACCCATCTGGTCGGATGATCCTCCCTTTTCTGTAGAGTATGAGTGAACTTTACACCCTGTTCCTCATACATCTATAGACTTGTACCTATTTTTAGGCAAAGGCATTGTAGACTAAAGCTTTATTTTCCAAACCAACCATGGTGTCCATGCGGTGTCCACGATCCATCTTCCATCTCGGCCTATACCTACCGAGCTATTCTGTAAAAATCCCACCTTGAAAACTTAGATAAAGTAAGCTTGAAGTGACCTGTCAATAGTGTCAGTCCTGATGCTAGCATCAGGTGGAATGACAGTTCACTTTAAGCTGTGCTTCGTTATGCAGCCTGTCTACGGCTATACAATTAGGGTTGTCAACCATACTGTTAAAAACAGTATTATACTGTTTTTCACTCTAAAATACTGTTTACTGTTCAACAAAAATAAAGTAGTTATTAAAAAGTTTCATCTACTACGTATCACATCATGCATGCAGGTGCATGAATGATGTTCCACGGGTATGGGCGCGGTGGTGGTACAGCTAGCTTTAATTTCAGAATGAAACTGGTAGCCCACGAAAATCAAATTTTCTTACGATTTTTGCAATTTGCAGTTGTTGTCTGGGTGTATGTTAATTAAAGTATGATTCGTGACCGCAACAAATATGTATTTACACAATTATATAGATTTTTATGATTATAATTCTATGAATAAATATTTGATACGGCTGCGAATCATATTTAGATCAACATACAACCTGATACAGTCCTGCAAATGGCAAAAAAACGTAAAAAAAATAATTAAATTTTGCGGGGTACCCTGACGCCTTAATGACTCGAATTTTCGGGACATAATAAATAGATAATTGTTATCAGAATTCCTTTTAGATATGTACTAGTATTATAGTTAATTTTGCCACCTCAGCATTTACAGAATGAATGTTTTCGTTGATGAATGATATGGGGTGGGACGACAGAAATAGAGCTTTAATAAGTTTATAGACGTATGAGGGTGTAAAGTTCACTTATCCTCTATTGAAAAGGGAGGATCCTCCGACCAGACGGGTGTCGTGTCTGGTGGGCAACTGCCCAACGGTTGATGTCCGGATGTTGTATAATGCCAGTCGCGCGGTAAACTTTGATTGCGCGATTTATACATGCTAGTTGCACAGTAAATTCGGATTGCGCGATGCAGGATTTGTGACGTCAGATCTTTGATGCGTAGTTCGCATTTGGCGTTGTAGATGTTGCCACATCACTCCCCTCCGGAGACCGGAAGTCGATAGTGGGCTGAGTCAGTGCATATGATGCTTGCCAGGGCCAGTTGTGGTTCCAGTGAGTCAGAACTGTCTGCGGAGTGAGTTGGGGTGGCGCTGCGTTATGCTCCAGTGAGTCGGATATGGTACAGCGCCGGTTTGAGGCTGACTGCTAGCGTCGACCAGGAGAGGGTTGAAGGGCTCTGCTTGTGGACCGGCCGAAAGTGCAGTGTGCTATACTAAGGTTGCTGATGAAACTGAGGGTGATGACCAGGTGATTGCGCGATGCAGGATTTGTGACGTCAGGTCTTTGATGTGTAGTTCGCATGTGGCGTTATAGATGCCGCCACAAGTACATTTGATTTAAAAAATTGCTCCTCAGCTATTTGGTGAAGCTTACAAAGTCTTCAAAATCGGTGTTAAATTGATGAGTTGCACAGCACTTATGATTTATCTATCTATATATATAAAAATCAATTGCTGTTCGTTAGTCTCGCTAAAACTCGAGAATGGCTGGGCCGATTTAGCTGATTTCGGTTTTGAAATGTTTGTCGTAGTCTAGGGAAGGTATATACGGTGAGAAAATAAGGAAAAAAAATAACTATTAGTGAACGGCTGGACCGATTTCGCTAATTATTTTTTTGTTGTGTTTGTTATTATCAGGAGAAGGTTGGACGTTAGGTAGCGTAGGTAGGGTAGGGTAGGGTAGGTAGGGTAGGGAAGGGTAGGTAGGGTAGGGTAGGGTAGGTAGGTAGGTAGGGTAGGGTAGGGTAGGGTAGGTAGGTAAGTAAGTAGGTAGGTAGGTAGGTAGGGTAGACTAGTGTATAATATAATTACAAAAATCAAAAACATTTAAAAAGTTCAGGGAGAAACGTTTAGGGATTTTTCCGAGATACTGTTTATTTTTCTGAAAGTGTTTATTTTCCCACTTTGACCATAATATACTTTATTTCTTGTACAAAAAGTTGGGACCCCTAGCTACAATAGGGAGGAATTAATGAACACTGCCAAAAACGTTGTCCTTTGATTTCCATAGCATTTGGCTGACAATTTTAATAAGTAGGTACTACATGTAAGAAAATTATTCACATCGTAAGTAATATTAAACAAATGGGATTTTAAGCTTAGGTCAAGTGTTTTTTCCTTGAATTGACTCATCTAATTTACCTAGGTATACCTAAATATAAAGCTAATCACGGTTAATTTGTAATGACGATGTTGATGTATGTTCAATTATTTGATTTAAATATTTGCCTGCTTAGGCATTAGTTTGCAGTTATGGAGTTATATTGCACAAAGGTATACGTGGTCAGTAAAATATTTTTGAATCACCAGCTAGACATACTTAATCCTCCTTTATTAAAACTTTTCTTTCTACATATATATTTAATTCATAAATGGCTGCATACATATTTCGTTAGTTCAAGCCAATTTTCGGCTAAAACTCTACCAGGGTGCCAGCCAAACTAGCATGATAATCGTGCCGATTCTCTTGTACACACGGCTACACATCAAGCTATACCTACACATTCCCAGTAAAAGCTGATCTCGCATTGTATAGGATTTCCGAAAAATGAGAGGTCAGCTTATTCTGAAATGTATAGCTTGATGTTTAGCCGTGTGTACACCGAACTAAACTAGCTAAACTGTCACTAAAATTCCTTAGTTTTCACTATTCTGCTAAAAAATCTCTAAATTCGAATTTGACAATCGCGACTCCACGTGGTATTTTTTTACCCTACCCCGTGAATTTTTTTAGAGCCAGAGGCACGCAGGTGGGGGGCAGCCTAGACGTGTTTTATATGGAATTTTTCACTTTTTGTATGGAAAATATAAAAAAATATTATTATATATACATATTGAGTTATATAGGTTTATGAATTATTAAAAGGGGGTCGAAATTTATATTTTGCGATAGGATACACCATTTTCGAGATATAAGCAAAAGAAAAGAAAAAAAGATACAGTAGGTACTGTTTTTGCACCTGAAGTCGAGATGTTGCTGTGAATTTTAGTTCATGACAACTAATTTTATTACAAACTTTTTTAATCGCGATTAAAAATAGTCAGATTTAGTTAAACAATCAGAATTTTTGGTGAAAAACGTAAAATTCAGAATAGAATTCATATATTATATTAACTCATTGCTATCTTAGTGCTGTCATACTAAAATATAGTTAAGTTGTGTCACTTTAGTCAATTTCAGAATGGGAAATCGTCGTTTGACAGGAATAAACAAAACGTTGGTGATTTTTAGTCCAGTTTAGAGGCATTTGTGACAAGAGAATCGGCACCATTAAGAACATTCAATCAACTATCAATAGTTAGGATATTAAAACGATGACGCAAACATTCCCAGCAGAGATCGGTCCATTTGATTTCTAGCACGGATGCGCGTACGCCGCCCGAGCGCACTGCTTCTTATGTCAATTGTGTAATAGAGACGCGCCCGCATACTATCTTCATGTAATTGATAATAATCTATCAATGACTATGGGAATAAGTTGGCAACCCTGGTGCGTTGAGTTGGCAGGAGTTGCACACATAAAATTGCCGCACACTTAACAGTTCTGATCTTTCTCTATGCATGTGCGTTATTAGTTTGCAATAGGTAGGTAAATAAGCAGATAGCCAATTTTCTATTGGCATAAACTGTGGAAAATATTAATCTGTCAACTTATCCTGTGAATAATATAATTTATTTTCCAAAGCCAGAGCCAGTTTAAAACTTGCAAAATAGTTTCAGTAAAATTGAATTTTCCACATCACCCAATACTTATTTTATAAGGTAAACAGTTTCGTCCGCCAAACAGTATTACGTTAACAAAAGCACGTTTAGAACGTTAAACAATAATATTATGCATTGAACTAGCAAAGTAAAATAACCTAGTTCTGGGGAAATTTGTTCCATGGTACCTAACTACTTTGTAGCAACCAAATCTCCCGCGAAAAGGGGACACTGGCAAAATGTTGGCAATATCTGTTTTTTTTTTTCATCGGACCTAGTGGTGTAGGTGTGTGAATTCTTTTCACGTGTGCTCATAAAAACATGAGTCTCTGACAGAATCGTGTAACAGCTATATTTTTATCGTTCTATTTTCAAATGCGCCAAAAACGTAACGTGATGCATGACAGGAGGCATCACGATGCCAACTTTCTTTGCCGTAGTTGTTTTTTTTATTCATTCAATACATTTTAGTGCAAACGTCTTCAATTTCTTTTGAGTAGTTTCAGAATAGTTAATTCCACACTTTTATTCATTTTTCTAGGAATCTGTGATGGCTGGCATATCTTTTAAAATTATTTTAATTTTAATATCGTATCCAACCAAACTAAAAAAACCGGCCAAGTTCTTGTCAGACTTCGCACAGTCCACCGCGGCCGTAGTCACTCAAGACGAATATTTACGCATGCTCATTATTAATTGTATCGACAGCAAAAGTTAGTTTTTATTTCATATTCTGCAAAGAAACTGAAAATCAAAGTAGATAATTTCCGCTTTTGTAACCGAAAATATCCCATAACTAAAAAACCAGGTCCTTAAGTGGGTTAGTCGCCGTGGGTTATACGTGGGACATACCTATCTTCTTCAAATTATTTTCGTTGAAAGTGTTTATGGTTTAAGTTTTAGGTACTTAATTTTTTCCACTGTCTAGAGGGCCTCCGCCTCTAACGGTGAAATGGCACCATTTTGTGACTTTGGCCAAAAATTAAATAAAATAAAACAATTTTTCGACCTATTGACCGAAATATAAAAGTCACTTCAAACACACACAAAAGATCATAATAACTAATCTTGGTAATCTTTTTAATTATGGGATCCAACAATATCCCACACGCTTAATAAGTGTACGGTATTTTTTTATTGCATTGCGTGAATTGGGAGTGTCACCACTAAATAATTTTGGTAATTTCACTACAGCACCATTATTTAGTCGTGCATAGAATACACCTTCCCTCCTCATCTATACTGCCAATAGTCTCCGAGTAAAAAGGCTGTAATTGTAACATACGCACGGACGGACAGACAGAGAGAACGAAATTATGAGGGATTCATTTTTGCTATTTGACTACGGAATCCTTAAAAAGGGGCACTGTATAAAAATTGGTATTTAATATTTACGTAAAAATCAACGGTATATTACAATATCTAACAGACTTTGTGTTATCAAAAGTAAAAACAACATAACAATTTATCTAAGGTACCTACTTAGGTAAGTAGCATATGAAGCAAGTCTAAAAATTTTACACACAAATTCACTGAAAAACCAAAATTACGCTCACCAATAAATAGCGTGGTTCTCGAGGAAAGTTTTAGTATATAATTTGTTAAGTTATTGTATACATTAACGACATTTTTTGGAGGTGTCTGAAAAAAATAAGCCGTCTGGGAGCTTTCAACGAAAACGCTGTCTAAACCCTTTGAGATATAACAAAATAATGTATGATGGAATTGTGTATCCTGCTATGCTACTTTTATTTTAGAAAAAGCCAGGCGGGCGAAGCTGCGGGTAGAAGCTAGTTTGAAATAAGATTGTAAATCTTTTTTACGTCACACCTGGCCATAATGTGAGTTTTACCGCACGCTACGCGTACAGTAAAACTCGCATTGTGGCCAGGCGAAGACGTAAAATTTTGTACTCACCACGGGCAGTAAAAAAGAAAGCCCTCTATCGCATATTTACAACCCTCGCCTGCGGCTCGGGTCACAAATACCTGCGATTTCGGGCTTTCTTTCTTTTACAGCCCTTGGTAAGTAATGTATTATTACAGTCCGTTCAACCGATTTTGACTTCTATTCCGTAGGCATAAAGATGGCATTAAAAGCAAAAGTGGTTACAATACCAAATTTTTACTGCAGCTGCCATTTGTCATGCCACCAACGCAATATAAGTCAAAATCGGTTGAACGGACTGTATAAAAGATTTACTTAAATATCTAATCTTATTTCAAATGGAGTTATAGGTTGGTTGGTACCATAATGTAGGTCCTGTATGTACCTACTTTAATAGGTAATGTTCCTGTATTTCTTTTTTTTTTTTTTTAAACGTTGCGCCACACTAGGAATTTCTCCTGTATCGTGGGTGCGTTTACAAACATTTAAACTCACATACACAAACAGCCAGACCCGGAACAACTACTTGTAGATCATACAAATATTTGTTCCGTGCGGGGATCGAACCTGCGACACGCAGCGCAACAGTCAATCGCTTAACCACTGCGCCAACCGTGCCGTCAATTGGATTATGGGTGTCCCAAAATTTACGCAAGATTTGAATTAAATAGAAAACACAGTTTTTTGTTATTTTATTATAATTTCTTTATTGAATCATAAAGTAGGTTATGTTCGCGCTATGGAGCGGGCTATGCTCGGAGTTCCTTTGAAGGATAAAATCAGGAATGAAATTATCCGGAAGAGAACCGGAGCTATCGACATAGCTTGCAGAGTAAGCAAGCTGAAGTGGCAGTGGGCTGGCCATATTTGTCGAAGGACCGATGGCCGGTGGAGCAGTCGAGTCCTGGAGTGGAGACCGCGTATCGGCAAGCGTAGTGTGGGACGCTCCCCAGCTAGATGGACCGACGACCTCAAAAAGAAGGCTCGGATAGACTGGATACGGAAGGCGGAGGACAGGGTGTTGTGGCGCAGCATGGGAAAGGCCTATGTTCAGCAGTAGACTGCGATAGGCTGAGTTGATTGATTGAAGTAGGTTAGGGTTATGTATGGAATAACACATCGGGCCAATAACCTCCAAGGCTGTTAAGCAATTCGATTACTGCATGAGATATTTCCTGGTCCTGTACTCCCTCGTTGTGATGATGACATGATCTAGGGTGCCATTTCTGCCCACTAGATCATGTGCACCAACGAAATTTGCCACTAAAAACCAGCCAAGTGCGTGTCGGACCACGCACAATGAAGGGTTCCGTAGTTGGGATGAATATCCGTATCCGTATTGTTTTTCAACTTAACATCGTAGTTGAAAAACACGCTCTCCCATACATTCCAACTGCAAATGTAAGTTTGTCGACTATTACTCGGTAACTTGTAAAACCTACTTAGCTGAGATAGTTTTCCTTTTAACTTCGTTATATATACTGCTTGGTTAATCTTTTAATTTCCTTCTCAAAACTCATTTATAAGAATCAATACTCGAATAGGTACATTTTCCAATTTTTGTATTTTTTTAAGAGGGTTTTCACCGGTCCACTATAGCCACTCCTTTAAAAATATTTTATGTCGTGACTGAGAAGGAATTATGAAAAACGGCTCAATCAACTATATCGGTAAGTATGTCTAGAATTTTCTAATACCTTTTTTAAAGTTTCATATTGAGACACGAAGCAACAAAAATCGATCTAAATAAAAACGGCCACATTCCTCTAGAAGTCTAGATCGTATTTTGTTGCTTCGTGTCTCAATATGAAACTTTATGGTAATGGTATTAGATAATTCAAGACACACTTACCAATATAGGTAATTGAGCCGTTTTTCATAATTCCTTCTCAGTTACGAGATAATATGGTGGAGGGAGTAATCATTCTGTATTTATCTGTGGGGGCTTGTAATAGCAATTTAGTTATATATTATTGTTATTATAATGTTATTAGTCTGTAAGCCTTCCGAAAATAAAGTAAATAAATAAATAAAAGATGGCGCTAGTGGACTGGTGACCACGCTCTTAATAAGTAAACCATATTTCGAAAATAAGCACTCAGCATAATAATATCATGTAATTCAAATCACCGTAAAATGATCAGCTAGTAGGTACAGCTAACGTCAGATTGAACCCACATTTATAATATATATGGAGTATGTTAAAATTTAAACAAGTACATTCACAAGCAAGCACTAAAGATGTTTGAAATAAGCGGCTGCATTCAGTCTAGATTCCGCACTGCTAATAGATTCACGTAATACGAACAAAAAGAAACACAACGAATCTCTATTTGTAGACTAGCTATTCTAGAACAGCTATTTTGCATTCTGATCCAAACAGGATACCTAGGATTAGAGCTTGTTCTGTACTCCTGCACGCTTTCAAAGTAATTGCGATCTTGTCATCTCGTTATTAAGGAAATAAGGTAGGTTCATTTTATGATGCTCTTGTAAAGCCTACTCGGTGTATTTACGGTTGTATTTACACGGTGAGATTGAATTCCCTGTGGCATAATCAAAATATTTTATTTCACATAAACCTACATGGGCACTTATGAAACGTCAGAAGCTAGGTGCACGGTTACAATTGGTCGTTTCCTATGGGGAAGAATCGGCAAGAAATTCCACGGATACTCTTTTAAAACTATGTAATTGGTCTTTATAACACATTTGCTCGTAAAGGGTCTCTTATTTCACCAATTTCAATATCGTAATGTATGTCATTACGTACTTGTGCGTTATTTTAATGTAAAACGCAAGAGTTTCTTATAATAAGGTAAAACGTATGGTTGATCAAGATGCTCCGTCCAAAACGAACGGTACTTTTTTAAATCTTAGCAAATAGTTTTTATGACAGAAAAGTGGTCAACATATTATGAAATATAAAAAAAATAAACATTTAATTCTTTAATTTAATTAACCTTGACAATAAATTACAACCATTTATCTATAACAAAAACAAAAAATAATATTAATTTACTTTATTAGTAATACTGGCTGTTTTCGTGCCTTTTCCTTAAAAAAAAAAACGCTGATGCGCGCGCATCGCCAAAAGTCTCAGAGGCGGCGCCACCGACTGCAGAACTCTATGGTCACATTTCTCCTACTTTCACTCAAGAGAGTGAGAGAGAGACTGGTGAAATTTTAACTAATAATAATAACTTGACAACATTTAAAATGCCAACTGGCATCGTAATAATCAATTTTACGAATTGTTCAAAGTTTTCTAACTACTTTAACAAGTGATTAAAGATTTATTCGTTTAAGAAAGTCCGAGTTTTATTTATTTCCTCGCAAATATGTTATAAAACGTCGTATGACATACGTGCGCTTTGATAATTACAGCCTCTGCTTTCTTGTAGCCCTCACCTACGGCTCGGGCTAGCAATATCGCCTCGGCTGTAATTTTCAACTTACCGCACTTATGTCATAATGTACTTTTACTATATTTTCAAATCTATATACTTAATATATAAAGCTGAAGAGTTTGTTTGTTTGTTTGCTTGAACGCGCTAATCTCAGGAACTGCTGGTTGGAATTGAAAAATTATTTTTGTGTTGGATAGTCCATTTATTTCGAAATATTATAGGCTATAAGACATCACGCTACGACCAATAGGAGCGGAGCATAAATGAAAAATGTTGCAAAAACAGGAAAAATTATTCCTTTTTGAGAGCTTCCGTTGCGTGCACTGCATAAACGGTTTAAGCTACGCAAATATCATGTATTATGGAATTGTTCCTCTTTAAAAGTTCTAAAAAAAGTCCGCGACAGCATATATCTATCTTTTAATATTGACTCACTATAACCTTTTTTTATGGTAATAATTTTTTTTCGAAATTAATTCATTATATGCGAAGGAATTTTATCAACATAATATTAATCCTTATCCAAATAAATATGTTATTAATCACAAGTATTTAAATGTAAACAAAATTGTCCTTGACATCACTTGATTTCCATCAACATATTAGGAGATATCATAATTTTAAAATAACTCCGTAACAAAATAAGTAGAAAATTCATTACTTAAACCACTCTCTCTCTCTTACGAGTAGGTGATGCAGACGAAGTTGCGCGGGTCAGCTATATAATTTGCTAGCTTTTACCCACGGCTCTGCCCGCGTGGATGTCGGTTATCGCGTAAAAAAGTAGCCTATGTCCTTCTCCATATCCCAGGTTATATCTCTGCCAAATTTCATGACGATCGGTTCAGCGGTTTAGGCGTGAAAACAGACAGACAGACATACAGACAGACAGACAGAGTTACTTTCACATTTATAATATTAGTATGGATAAAGCTGAAGAGTTTGTTTGTTTGGTTGAACGCGCCAATCTCAGGAACTACTGGTTCGAATTGAAAAAATATTTTAGTGTTGGATAGCCCATTTATCGAGGAAGGCTTTAAGCTATATATCTACGCTACGATTCTTAGAAGCCAAGCGAAAAGAACGGAAGTCAGAAAGAACGCTAAGCGATAACGAAGTTTTAGCGCGGGCGAGCGACGGGATGCGAATGCGACGCGATGGGTGGGCCGAAATTTCACGCGGACGAAGTCGCGGGCAGAAGCTAGTCTTACAATAATTATGCTTTTTTCATAAGGACACGTTTGATGTGGGTTTTGAAATTTCAACTTGTTATAAAAGCGGATACTGTTTATAAGAAATGACTTGCTTGTTTCAGTCAATCTAAAGGAGATGTCCGCTTTTTGTATGGACGTTGTATAAAACTTTGTAGTTCTTATCATTTCAGGCAAGAGTGTAGGTACTTACATACGTATTCAAAAGATAATAAGAAAAGAGGGAAATATGTACTTCAGTGGTGTATCGGTACTTGTAGAAGAATGATGTTTTTGTCATCGCTATTTATAACGCTAACGCTATATATTTGCCTATTGAAATCTTAAGGCTCCTACAAACAGGCGCGACACGCGAGGCTACACAAAGGCCCCGTGCGACACGCGGTTCATTTGGGTTGAGTCGCGTGTCGCGCCTGTTTGTAGGAATCTTTATTTGGTCCTAACCTAACCAAAACGATCAGACGCGCGAATTTACAGAATTTATTTATTTTTTTGTGGGCGTCCAAGCAAAAAGGATCCAGTAGTGGGGTATTGAGTTAAGACTAGATTCGGTATTTAGAATAGTCAATTGATATTATGGATTTAAAAAAATATTAAAAAACTTTTAAATCAGACATTTGAAGTTAAAACTCTGAAAAAGCTTGATTTGAGTGAAAGTATCTGCCATAATAAAGATTAATTCGCTACACAAACAAAACCTTTGTGGAAAAGGGCAGCGATTTCACTCGAGCACACATTTTAATTAAGTTTGTTGATACCTACCATAATGTAGGTACCTACTTTAATAGATAACGTTGCTGTAAATAGAATTATGGGTGTCATAGAAAACATATAAGTTTCTTGTTATTTCCCTCTTTACTTATTATCTTTTGAATACGTATGTAAGTACGTACACTCTTCCCTGATATGATAAGAACTACAAGTACCTACTACCCGAAGCACCATCGAGTTAATGTGCATTTGCACTTGAAGAAAAGATCGGAGAACTGCGCGTGCGCCTGATAGTATTGCAACCGCAAAACTACCTTCTGCGTTATAATATATTTAACAACCGGCTGGTTTAAGGTCCTGCCAACAATGACTTACGGTGCCGAGACATGGACGCTCACAAAGGAGACTGTCCACCGCATACGAGTAGCACAAAGGGCCATGGAGCGAGTCATGCTTGGCATAATCCTACTAGACCGAGTGCGTAACACCGAAATCCGTCGTCGCGCGTCAGTCGAAAATCTACGACGACGTCGGGGACAGGGCGATGCCCTCAAGAGAAGTTGGGCAGGACATCTAGTTAGACCAGAGATGGCTGATTAATTATTTTAAAAAAAAAAACAATACCCAACTTTAGAACTAATCAGGTAAAAAGGACCCCCAAAATTATTGATACAGCCCCCCCTTTATAACTGCCTACGCCAGTGCTCGGTTTCATAAATCGAGTTGCCCCTTTTGAAAATTTATAGCAAACTGTTTAAATCCACACACTCATGGCTAAGTAATAACAGCCGCTCGGGTGAATCTACACAGTCAAGCAACGCTTACCGAGGTCCTACTGTGGATGACTGACAGCCGTGCTTGGGGAAAGCAAGTTATGCAGTTGGTCCCGGCTGTCATTTGTTTTTTTTTTTTTTTATGTATGTAGGCTTGCCGTAGCTTTCAGGGACCAATACGGAACGTTTCAAACAAATCAAATAAAAAGTCGAAATCAAAAAAAAAATATCGATAATATTACTTATAACACTTTTTACCATTAATTTTTTGGTCCAGTCATATTTTGAGCTTTATTTTACTTTTGTAATGATCTCGTTTTCTTTTTAGGGTTCCATACCAAAACGGTAAAAAGTAATCCTTGAGGTGCGACTCAGTCTGTCTGTCCGTCTATCACAGCTGGATATCTCAAGAATTACTAATGCTATCAACTTGATATATATATTGCTTGAACTGGGGCCTAAGTCTACTAATTTACAAACGTTGCAATGGTCTCGCGATTGTGAGTATTTGACAGTGTTTGTATGGTAAATCTGTCAAAAACTCACAATGAAGAGACCATTGCAACGTTTGTACATTAGTAGACTTGGCCCCCTGGGCACATTTCATTCAAAAAATTGTAATGAATAATCTCTACCGACAACTTGTTTCGTTCGTCCGGCCGTTCAGCCGTCATCAACGAAAATAATCATTTTTTATTTTATTTTGAAATTCGGGACATTTACGGGCGGATACAGGACGTGATGGTCAAATATATTACATTGTCAGTCCCGTTACGAGACGTATACCCCCTAAAAAACCCCCCAACCCTACCCAACCCAACCCTATAAAAATGGCATCTCGCAGGTCAATCTAGGAGGTTCTAGGCTGCTTAACCGGGCTTGCCTTACCGAGGGTGCCTCAATAAATGAAGACTCCACCCAGGGCATAAAACTTAAAAACTAAGCGACACGCTAAGGGCATCCCATGTGGGGTACGAACCTCGGCTTAGGGCGTCGCTCGGGCAAGGCAGCAAGGGACAGACTGGATCAGCAGTGCTATTCTATAATCTATCTCACCGTGAAAACATAAGTGAAGTGAGCTGTCAATAGTGTCAATCCCATGGAATTACAGCTCACTTCACTTATGTTTTCACGGTGAGATAGTTACAGAATAGCACTGCTGATTTAGGCTGACATTTGTATATCTTTGACAGTTTTTTATAGTCAGAAGCCCGAAAGTCTGACAACCAGTATTACCAAGAGGTATCGAGCAGTAACTTGGTTGTCGCGGTCAGATAGGCAATTGTTCCATGTAAAATACTGGTATTAGGTTGTATCCGGTGGTTAGACTGGATACCAACCCCAAGAGAGTGAAGAAAAAGCTAGGCAGATTATAAAATTAAAAACCACTTGGATCAGTTGTTAAAATAAGAAGTAAGCAAAGTACCAGAAACAATAGATCTGTGTTGGCCCACTTGCACCACGCTGGATTATCATCATTAGAGTTAGATTTTAACTCCTGTCAAATTCATACCAGAATTGTCAGATTAACTCGTAGGTTAAGTCTTAACTCTAGGTTAAAGTTTTGGTGCAAGCCCGCCTTACAGTAGCAATGGGTTTAATTTTGACAGTTCAACAACATTCATTGCGTTATTTACGTTGTTAAGACTTTTTTTTTTTTCGACCATATGAAGCAATGGCGATATCCTTCAAAATTATTAAGATTGTGATCGATAGTGTCGTTTTTAAAAAAAAAAAAGATTTTTGTTGTTGGTTGTAGTCCAACCAATTCGGAGCTGCTACCTAATAATAGGATGTCAACCCTATTATTAGGCAGCTATCGTTATGTTCGAGTTTGAGATTTTTGAAGTCAGGAATTTAAAAAAAAAAAAAAATCTCTCATTGTCTGGAATGCCGAGGGCATCCTTAAGTGTTTGGAATTTCCAAATAAGAGTAGTAAAAAAGAAGGCTAAAATAAAATATTATTTTGTATTAAAAACTCAACATCACAATCAGCAGTTTTACATATAGGTAAATAGGCCTTCATGCTCATATTTTACATAAAGGCATGTAGGTTGTACCTACATTTATGATTATCTTATTTGTACGAGTATTTCAGGCACCCCGCAATATTCTGCAACAAACCTTTCTCTTTTATTATAGTTTTGAAAAAGTTTTGACATGTTATTTCTTTTAAATAATTCTTTCTCAACAAATGTCCGGATTTCGCTCCGGAAACCAATTTTATTTATTTGGCAATCCTATCAAATAACATAAAAACCGCTAACAAAAAAATTGTATAAATAACATCACCTTTGTACGTATTTTTCTGTTCCTTTCTTCTTGTCTGTTTATATGTGTGTACATAAATTGTTAAATAAATAAATAAAATAGATTTCGGTTATGCATGAAAAAGTTCTACAATAATTTCAATAAAAACTAGATAATTATAATATAAGGTTAAAGGCTCGTACAGACTCACGCGATATCGCGGGCGCGCAGGCACCGACAAAGAAATTGTGCTACTAGTGTCGCATCGCGCCCGCAATATCGCGCGAGTCTGTACGAGCCTTAACAGGGTCTTTATGCAAATCTGTCCTGCTAAGCTGGGATTTTGCTATTCCGGGATTATGCTTATCTGTCCTTCTGCTGCAGAGGGATGCCAAAAAGTACCAATAGTATTAATATATTAGTAAAATAATAATAATAAGTAATGCTTTAGGAACACGCATTCAATGCATGCACCTACTCCATGAATACATTTACGCTAGGTACTTTAACTAAGTATAGAATTCTGCAGTATTACAAAATAATCACATAATCGCTATTATTTAATCATCTATAATAATTCTAGAGACAATAACATATTATTGTTATAAATGGGAGGAATGTGGTGAATTAGCGATCAATAGAAACTTGATATTGTATATCGACACATTTCAATATGCTTTTAATAGATAATACTTACCTACTCAATCGCTCAAAATAGTCCTCTTATACTCGTAGAAGGATGAAAGTCACCCAAACAATAGAGAGGAATATGCTTGGAGTATCCGGATCAGAAATGAATCGAATCAAGAAAGAGATCAATCGTCGAATCCGACTCGGCTGGACAGCGTTCGGGAAGCTACGCAATATCTTCTCGTCTCACATAGGTACCGCAGTGTCTCAAGACGAAAATCTTTGACCAGTGCGTGTTGCCAGTGATGACCTATGGCACTGAAACGTGGTCGCTCACAATGGGCCTTATTAGAAGGCTAAAAGTCACCCAAAGGGCAATGGAGAGGGCTATGCTTGGAGTTTCCCTACGCGATCGAATCAGAAATGAAGAGATCCGCAGGAGAACCAAGGTTACCGGCAAAGCCCGAAGAATTGCCAAACTTATTAAGTGGATGTGGACAGGGCACATTGCTCGCAGAATGGAAGTTCGGTGGGCAAGGGCGGATCCAGGGGGTACGGTCATTGGGGTCATGACACCCCTGAGTCTAGGTCGACCACTGATATTTTTTTCTAATCTCATGAATAAATAATTAGTCAAATAAATACTTTTACTTAGTGCCTAATCCCTAATCTTTACATACCTACATATAAATAAAATTGAAGTGTATGTTTGTAATGCCAAAATAACTGCTTTTTACTAAATGCATATGAAAATTTTTACGGTACTAACAAACAAAAAACCGGTCAAGGAGCAAGTCGAACTCGCGCACCGAGGGTTCCGTACCAGCCCAGAAAAACTACAACTGTGCTTCACCCAAAGCACACATAATATAATACTTCGTACAGATACCCAATCCCATACAAAGAAATTACTTCTCCCTAAGGCTGGCTATTGAGCTGGCAATTTTTTTTTCCTCGATTTTTAACACTTGGCAGCATCAGCGACTCACTAATTGCCAGAGACTGTAGTTTTACAACGCCATCTAGGAGTCGCAGAAAGAGAAAAAGAGAGAGAGAATTTTAACACTGCTGTGTAGAATATTGCCGTTTTAGGTCATCGCCTTCTCTTGACAGATAAAGGAACTAATGTAATTTTTGTTGATTTCTGAAAGTGTGCTATTTAGAGACATAGTTTTATTTTTCCTGTAATCTTTACATAAGCTTCTATCACATAGAATAATTTCAGATTTGTCTCTATGCAAACTTCGGAGATAAGGAACGGTATTTTTTTTTTACATTTTTCATCAAAAGTCGAAAAGTATGTATGTGGCCTAAAGAAAAAAAGTTTGAGAATGTGCAAACAGCGTTCTTTTATATGATACTCCACATGCCCTAGTAGCCGCATTTCGAATTTTACCACCTTTCAGTCCCTGTTGCAAAAAAAAAAAAAATTGTTTCTTTCTTATTTGCATAATAGTTAGGCAAAAGTCATCTAAAACTGTTCTAAATTTCAAGTTGATAGCATCAGTAGTTCTTGAGATATTCAGCTGTGACAGACAGACAGACAGACTGAGTCACACCATAAGGGTTTCTTTTTACCATTTTGGTACGGAACCCTAATAACGATTTTTAAAAGATTTGTCTGTCTCTCTGTTTGTTCCGACTCATCTCCGAAAGGACTGGACCGATTTTGACGGGCCATTCACTGGCAGATAGCTGATGTTGTAAGGAGTAACTGAAAGAAAAGAAAGAAAAAGTATAACAACTTAATCAACTTTTATTTTTATAATGCCACGCGGGCGAAGCAGTTAGTGTCTAATATATTAGCGTCATTGATGGCTCTTGTCGGCCATACATGGGCCATACCTTAATACGATTGGCAATTAAACAAGGAACATCACGTAAATATGCCGAACTAAAGCCTAAAAAGGCCTAGATTAATACAAAAGCTGGGAATGATGACAGCTACGGAATGTTCGCATAAATTGTAAAAGAAAATAATATTCAGTCATTTATGTGAGTGATTGTTTTGCAAAGATTACAAAGATAATAATTATCTTGAAATTAACGAAAAAATCGTTAATTCGCCTGCCAAGTCATTTTAGAATTTCGAAGCTATTATTTTCACAATGGCCGCCTTTGTCCGTCACTTATCTTGATTGCAGAATCCATTAACCGCAGTCCTCGAGGAATGCTCACTGAAACTCCAACGTTATTAAAATTTCAGCGCTAAAAGATTACTTACAAAGTTTCAGTACCTTTTTTGATAACAAAGCAATTTTTTACCCTTTGATATACCCTTCAAGATGACTTGGTTTTCAAATTTAGAGAAGTACCTGACTACCTCATGAAATAATAATATAAAAACACCATAGTCAATTACTAACTTGAACGACAGCAAAAAAAGTACGTAACTAGGCGCCAAAGACAAATTATAGAATAGGTAGTGCTAAAATGGAGATATGATTTGCTTTCAGCCTTGATCTGAATTGCAACAGCCTTGAACTACATCCTAATAAAGTGTTCATGAGTATCTAAACATGATATCATCGTGCCATGGGTCGGATAACACGTGGCGCGATGGTCATAAGCATAACCGCTCTTGTTGTTTTTACTATTACAATGTCCACTTACACCGTGGTTTCAATTCCTTGAAACACGTAGATTATACCGAATTGAATTTACTTTCTTACGTCTGAACATGAAAATGTTGGTAATTTGCAAAAAAAAAAAATGCAGGTCAAAATGAAACTCGAAAATAACTTTATTTTCGTTTAATAAAAAATCTAAATTAAAAAATATACTTCCTAGTTCTTACTCCGGCTTGCTCGTCTATATTCTCTGTGAAAACCTTTCAAAATTCGAGATCACTCCTGCTTTATTTATTTTTAGAGACATCATACAGATATCTAACAAACAAAGATAAAACTGCATTCAGAAAACATGCTACTTTATTAAAATTCCCGTAGACATTTAAAAAAAATGGCTATTGTGCTTTTGTGTGGTGTTTTCAAATCGTATTTTTTTATTATTCTACAAGGCATTTTGACTATTTTTCATGGTATCTTTCTAAAACAATAAACTTATAATATTAGTTTTATAAAAATAAATAAACGTATTATCTAAATATCCAATTGAATTATTTTTTAGGATCAACCCGAATATCAAATTACCTATGGGCGGTAAGATCACGACGGTAAAACGAATAGGTAGGTAGGTACCCATCATACCTAAATTACGAAATAATTTCCTGAAAAGCCTAACAATAAAAGTTAAAAAAAAATTATATAGGTGTAGGAATGATACGGGACAAATTCAGCTAAAACGTGGTGTTTTGTTTTACGCAAGAGGCGATGCTTAAAGGCAGGAAGGAACGAAGGAATTTCCATGAGTTGTCAGAAGGAGCAATTTATTTATTTATTTAAACTTAACACACACAATAACATAAAAAGGCGGTCTTAATGCCTTAGGCATTCTCTACCAGTCAACCAAGGGGAGTGAAGAGATAAGACGGCAGGTGCTCTATTTAAAAGGAGATAATAATAATAATCAAAATATTAAAAAGATAACAAATAAAATAGATACACAAGTACATAAATATGTTATAATTTACACTTATAATAAACATATACCTACTTATTATATATATATATATATACTATATATACAAATTCAAGGGAAAGAGATGATTGAGATGACTACACTATTTGTTTTGAAAATAACTCTACAATTTCCGCTTAAGCATACCGTGGTGGCCGAACTGATGCCCAGAGGAAGCACATTCCAGAGAAGAATGGACTGAATATGAAAAGAAGAATGAACAAAGTCAGAAGTATGAGAAGGCCAGAATAGGAGAAGACTGTTGGAAGAACGCAGATTCTTAGCGTGTGATGAAAATAGATATTGAAAGTTTGACTTAAAATAAGAAGGAGGGGTGGGAGAGTTGAGAATTTAATTTAATTAATTCAATTCAATTTTATTTTATTTTTTAAATTCAATTTGAGGTGATAATTTAAAAACAAAGAAAGATGTCGTAGTACGATAGTTTCGGACCCAAATTTGTTGGGACAGACAAAACGTTCACGTCCATTATACAGGGTGTTTGAGTCGTAGACTCTGAATTTTAATTTTATTTAGATGTGTATTGTATTACAGTACTTTTAAATTCAAAATTAGTGACATTAGCCATCTATTTTATTTTTATTTTTATTTACTCGTAAAGTTTCGGACTTCAATTAAAGCTGTCCATGTTACAGCTATTTACATGGCTATAAAAAAAAAATACAAAAGCGACCGGGATCTTCCAACTCCCGCAAAGATTCTCTAGTCTATCCTCTTGCTAGTGATGTGCCACATGCCATTAAAATCTTTTTACATCTTTGTGAATTCGCTAGAATTGTGAATCGAGTCACAAAATACTAGTGTTTAGGGGTCTGAAAGGATAGCAGATGACCCCCCAGTCGACCATTTCAATTTGGCACACGATGCACCAAACACCCGTATATTCCTATATAAGTAAGTATTTACATATTTTTTTTACATATTGTTTTTAATTTAAATATTAATACTGTTCTTTAATTTTGTTTTAAAAGAAATAATCAAAAATAATAAAATCAAAAATATTTATAATATGTACAGTCGCCAGCACGAAACTGTCAAATTTCTCCAACCGATGTTAAACCTTAAAATGTTGAAAATTAAGTTCAAAATCGAATGAGATTTGACAGTTTGTGGTAACTAGATGTGCTGGCGACTGTACAAGGATATGAAAGAAATAAAAAAAAGGGAACGTGCCCATTGGGCATCAAAAAATTCGTCCACATCGCTGTCGGTAGGAAAAGTGCCCAAAAGCCTGGCAGCGTTGCCACGTTGGATGGCAGTGCCGATTCTTTAGCTTAAAATAGGCCAGCCCTCTGGTTTCGTGAAGAGTCGACCAACCGACCAAATTACTGGTAACGTCTCTATTATGAAGATGGTGTAATGAAACTGTAACAGAAACTTTTCTCGAAACGTACTTCCAGACAGCACGGCACCGAACAGTTTACATTCATTAGAAACCTATATAGATTCTCAGATCACTTAGCTTACGTTAATAAATGATTGTTTTGAAAATAATCAATTTTTCAGAACAATGCGCGATAACTCAACAAAGTTAACACTTCAGTTTACCGACTTCGTTACATCCCTATTTTGAAACCATAGAGTTAAAAATGGCGCGTGATTTTCATTTTCTTTTTTAAATCGACTGAACGCGGAAATGTTGAATGAACTTACGATTCCATGCGTGCGTCACTCATAGTGGAGTATCGAGTGACGGATTCCTATAACTAGGTAATTGTAATGACCAACACGTGGACGTCGATATTACCTATCTACTGCTCCTGAAAAGTCATTAAGTGCGTAATATTGCATTGTACACAAACTAGGTACACAATCGGTTCGTATGACAGTCATGAATGCAAAACAAGGGCTTGATTTCTGGGTTATTATGGCCTGTTATCAGTAGCGGATTTACCAGTAGGCTGAGAAGCTTGAGCCTACGGCGGCAGATTTTAGGGGCGGCAAATTTGGCGACCGATTTTTTATTTTATTTTTTGCCCTCTTGCAGAAATCCTGAAAAAAACTGTTTTATGACTTCACCCTCTTCCCTTTCAATGTACATTCAACGGTACCGCAAATTTCTATATTAAATACTAGATGGTAAAACATCCAGTCCCCGGCCCCCAATCAGTAATCGGCCTTTGCCCACACTTTATAAGTGACAAAAGAGCGAAATTGTGGAAAATATACAACAGCGTGGAAATGATATCGACGCGCAAACTCTTATCATGATTGTAGACCCCAGAGTAGAACATTTTCAACGGTTATTACATCCTCATTTTGTTTTGCCGCCTTATTAGTCGAAATATACCCAAAAACTATTTCTTGTGCAATTTCAACAGAATTTTTGGATTGTAAAATTTTTCTAGAAACTGACAAATTGTAGAGGTAAGGACGGCAAAAAGTTTACAGCATATACTTGGAAAATATGTAAGCCTGCCACTGCCTGTTATAGTTTTATTTAATGTTTGTTAGGAGGTGTGAGTTCGGGATTTGTTTCACATAGCTGGCTTGTGTACCTATGTATGTAATGTAGAAAATCTTCTATGAGAATACACAACTAAATAACTCAAATCAATTTTCAGTTCAATTTTATTCATGAACAATTCACATTGTGTTTGAAATCATAAAAATTATAACTAACACATTCATAATACAATACAATAAATCACAGAAAATAACAAATAAAACATAGAAAATAACAATCCTTTTTTATAAATACAGCTATTTACAAACAAAAAATAAAAATCCAATAACATTACAAGCTACTACATACTAATATTTCCCAGTCTCTCATTAATTAATATCAAATTTTTACGTCGTGGATATGTCATCGTCTATCGAATACAGACATTTCCCCAATAGGAACGCCTTAAGTCTTGACTTAAATGAGCTTTTTATAAAAACTCATTTAAGTCAAGACTTAAGTTCACTGGCAACCTGTTAAAAATCCGCACTGCTTGATATTGAGGATTATGTTGGACAATATTAAGATGGGGTATTATTTTGTTTTTAAAATCTTTCCTGCGCGTACTTTCCCTCAACTGTCTCTCCTCATCTGTTTCAAAGTTATGCAGGTATTTTTTAAATTCACCATCAATACTAAAACATAGAGGGCACAGGAAGAACTTTAAAATTTATAAAGTGCGGCCGACAGCTCTTTATTTGTGATTTGCGAAGCATGGTTCGTATGGCTCTCTTTTGGAGTACAAAGGCTCTCTGGCAGTTATATTTAAAACTATTCTCCCAAAACTGAACACTATATCTCAATCTTGATTGCATTAGAGCATAGTATACCATTTTAAGGTTTATTTCATCCCTAAGACTGCGTAAGGCATAACACGCTGAGGAAATATACGAATCAATGGCTTGCAATTCCCTTTTCCAATTTAAATATTTGTCAATGTATACCCTTAGAAACTTTACCTCATTAACTATGTCAATTTTAACTTTGTTATGTGCGATCGTCATGCTGTCTTTATTGCGAGCCGTTGTACTAAATAACATTATTTTGGTTTTTTCAGTATTAATTATGAGCTTGTTACTTTCAAACCAAGAATTAAAAACTGCTAACACTGCATTAACCTTTGCGGAAAGCTCCTGTATGTCGTTAGCTTCAACTATTGCGTTTGTGTCATCTGCAAAAACGGTCAGCTGTGTGTCGGGAAATATTGTATTAATGTAATTAATCAAATCATTTGTAAATAATATAAACAAAATAGGCCCCAAAATCGATCCTTGGGGTACGCCCGCTAAAATATCTTGCATAAAAGACTTATTACATTTGCTGCAAGAGCTTCATGATTAGGTATACTCAACAGAAGAAATAAAGTATGTATTTCAGTGAGCAGAAAAGTAAAAAACTTTTAGACGCCAAAATACTCTAATGTTTGTTTCTAGCTGGCTCGGGCCGGGCCGAGCCAGCTAGAAACAAACATTAGAGTTTGCTTTTGTCTTTGGCCAATTGATTCCTTATTGTTACTGCTGCAAAATTAGGTTTTATTAGATATGTTAACTAGCTTTAGCCCGCGGCTCCGCCCGCGTGGATGTCGTTTATCGCGTAAAAAAGTAGCCTATGTCCTTCTCCATATCCCAGGCTATAATCTCTGCCAAATTTCATGACGATCGGTTCAGCGGTTTAGGCGTGAAAATGTAACATACAGACAGACAGACAGAGTTACTTTCACATTTATAATATTACTAGCTTTTGCCCGTGGCACCGCCCGCGTGGATGTAGGTTATCGCGTAAAAAACTAGCCTATGTCCTTCTCCATATCCCAGGCTGTATCTCTCCCAAATTTCATGACGATCGGTTCAGCGGTTTAGGCGTGAAAACGTAACATACAGACAGACAGACAGACAGAGTTACTTTCACATTTATAATATTAGTATGGATATAGTATGGATGGCGAGTGGCGTCCAAGGACTGGTAGACGTAGTATCGGTCGTCCGGCGGCGAGATGGGCGGACGACATTGTTGCCATCGCGGGTAAAACCTGGATGAGGCTGGCACAGGAGCGTGGGGATTGGCACAAGAAAAGAGAGGCCTTCTGCTCAGCAGTGGGTGAAGTCGGGCTGTGGATGTTGATGATGATCTATTTTAATCATCAAGCAACAGTCCAGTACGAACAGGAAGGATTTCCGAACTGTTTCAGAATAATAATAGTACATTGTGATACAAGGGTGGGAAGTAGGTTATTGCAAACGAGCTGTCACAAGCCCGAGCCGAAGGCGAGGGTTTTTAATGACACGGTGTATCACACGACGTTTTTCAATACAGTTGTAGGAAATAGTAAAAAACAAATCAAAGAATTAGGTAAATATGAAAAAATTGACTTTTCAGAAAATGGCGCGTTTTTGCAACTGAACAATATTTTTTTTTACAACGAAATCAGCCTATGCAGCCTATTCAATTTTTGACAAATGTTGATGTGAAAATAATTAAATTAAAACTGATAATTAAATATATTTGGGGGAGGCCTATGTCCAGCAGTGAACGTCTTTCGGCTGAAATGATGATGATGAATTAAATATATTAAACAACCATTTAAAAGACTTTTCAGAATTCAATGCTAAGACGTACGGACTCATTCATTTTTCCTCGTATATAATCTATCCCATTTTAATCTAGGTATGTATGAAAACAGATGAAAACTCCATGCTACTAAACTTTTTAAATTGTCCTATAAAAAAACTCAACTGCAAAACGAAATGATCGAGCTCGTAAACAAAAGTCACGACCGCGTAACTGAAAGATGCCCATGCAAAAAATTCTATTTTCGAATCATAATTATAGCCTCTGAAACTACGCCATGTTTAACAACGTTATTGAAAAAATATAAACGATTTGCGATTGATTGTGCGCATTTTTTAAATGAACCAAAAACGTTTCACCTAAATCTATTTAATAGAATATTTAAACAACGTATGATGATAACATTGTTTACTTTAAAATAAACACCACAAATGGACAAACGCAGCTACAAAGCACGTACGGGACATCAATTAGCTTACTAGTGCAACACCTTATGCCCTCGATATCTTAAAAAATCATAGAAACTCAAATTACGCCACAAGGTGGATAAATACAACGGTCATTATAGTAAACAATGTCTCGATATCATCGGTTCTTATTTCATAGATCAATCAATGTTTCCAATAATATCGATAAACATGCCAATATGGCCGACTCAGCTGTTACATAATCTTTAATTGTTTACAATTTTGGCGCGGACATGTTCTATTTTTCTCACTATGTAATTTCTACGTAATAATACAATATTATTTTGAAATGTTATGTTTGATTACTACTGTCAGCATCCATAGCTACCTAGAACCAACTAAATCAGCGTTATTAGGTAAATATTTACCTAATAGAAATTATAAGAAACTGCGTCTATACAACTGGGGAAGGTCGTCGATTGAAATGCGTCGTATTATTTATTACATCATTCATTGAAGAAGATCAACACAAACAAAATCTATGTCATAAACTATAACTATAAAAAAAAACTGCCGACGGAATTGAAAACTCAAAACTTTGGAATAACTGACAGTCTGGCGCATAACCTCATTGCATTCCGCGCATCTCGGTAACGCGAACCAACCGATAAGTTTTTCCAGTACCAAAAATCGCTCAACGCGGCTAAAGAAGTTTTCACTTCAAAAACATTCCAAATTCCCTGTAGAAAACTGAGGGAGCGTCGTGTTTTGTTTTCAAATAATAGAGCTCGTACTTAAAAGATTAAAGAACAAAGGATTTAAATTATAAATGATCTTAAGCCATGAACCGGGTCAAACCCACATACGACACCACCAACGGTACCGTAACTCAAGGGCGTAGCTAAGATTTTGTTAAAGGGGGGGCAGGCGTAGACAAACCAAGAATATATCTAAGGTAAATGCTGCATGAGCCACGTGGCAGGTTACGTTAAAAATGAAAAACAAAATACCGTTTTAACACCTCAGATTCAAATTGTATCCTTAGTTTTTTGTACCATGGTTCGGTGTACACTGAGCATGCATAGGCCGTTCAAATGGTTTTCAGTCATTATTGATCTCAGCTCAGCCACGACACAGTGTACAAGTGTAGAATAGGACCTTTCTATATTACTTGTAGTTACAACTTCGTTTTAGTTTAATAATAGGCTCCTACGTAATATTACTTTACGGTTTGTGAGTATTCCTGCATCTTGTAGGGGGGGGGGCAGCCGCTCCCCCTGCCCGTACCTTGCTACGCCCTTGACCGTAACCTAATAGGTACATAGATAAAATTGGGTAAAAAGTAGAAAACCACGCAATATTGTTGGTAGTAAAGATAAATAGTCTGCATCATAGAGATATTATTAAGTATAATCAAAGGTCTGCAATTCTGCATGGTAACTAAAGATTGTAAATAAAATAATAAGTCTTATTCCATTGTAATACCTACTTATTCTGAGTAATCTTATAGAGCCTTATGAGATAAACCGATCGATAATATAAGATTTTCCGTTACTCCATAGGCGCCAAAACAAACCTCATTTTCAATTTATAAGCCTGCTGACCCCGATTCCGCGACATTATTTTTGAACTAGAGCGCCATTTTTCTTTCAACTTTTTATTCTCGAACTGGCTTTCACCGAGGCAAAGGAGATGTGACTGTGAGCCTAACGGTCTGCCCTACTTACACAAGGATCACAGTTAAAAGAAACTGCTCGGTGTAGGTAAATGAGCTACGAAATGAATTTACCGTTGGTCCTTGCATGATTGTATTCCATTCCACGCCATCATTCTATAGGTACTTAATTTGGAGTAGTTTGTTGAGTAAGAGATATTAATGATAGATCTATACCACTAGTAGGTACTGCCGAGTTAACTACGTCACAACGAATCCTTCTAAGTGACATTAAAACAGTAGATTCATTGCGTGTGGACTTCGAAAACATATTGGACGAAATTGTTGCCCATGAGCTCAAATTAAAGCCTGACTGCGCTGTCTCCTATCAGGCGCTTATGCGTCACAGTATAATAATAAACTTTATTATACTGTGACTACATATTACGGAAACTCGACAAAAATTGAATGACGACTTTAACGGTTTTCCCTTTGTTGCCAATGGTGCCGATTCCCTTGTTCACAAACTAAACTAAATTTAATTTCAGTGCATCTTTTTCTTTCTATTTCATTAAGAAAAGGACAGAAGATAAATTTTAGTTTACTCAAATTAATCAGCGCTTGACGTAAATTGACGTAAGTTTAGTAGGGGTGTTTTTAATCACGTCTAAACTTGTATGGAGTAGTGACAGGCGCTGATTAATTTGTCAGGACTATACTAAAATTTATCTTCTGTCCTTTTCTTAATGAAATAGAAATAAAAAGATGCACTGAAATTAAATTTAGTTTAGTTTGTGAACAAGGGAATCGGCACCAATATCAATCATTAAATAATACATTGCCGGCAAAGGTATTATTTCCCAACTTGATAAATATTGTATTTACTAGGACAAAGCGATTCGATCAGTTACCATAAACATTGGAGGCTCTTTATGCGAAAAATGTTGCGTATTTTCCGTACGAGCACTGATTTAAATTCGTAGTCATGATGTAGGTACATTTACTTCCTGTGTTACAGCAGTTTCACTCAAAGTGAGGTCTACAACTGCCGTGTTGTTAACATTGTCAATAAGCTGACGTTAAAATATGTTCATAAATAACATAGAAAATTCCAGGCTTATTGTATTACAAAACGCAAAAATTAAAAAGATGCAAGTATCTTTTTGTGCTTTGATCATTTTCAACACACTAAATATACCTACTGAATAAGTGGCTAGGCATTTAAATATACCTATCTATTACTTCCGGGCTCCTTTACCTACAGCCAGACAATGCTGGACGATACCACAGTATAAAAAAGTAACAGTATTACGTCTTCATAGAAAACGGCCGAACCGACACGCTTCGAAATCTCAGTGTTTACCAGTATATCAGTACGCAACAGCCTCGAGTGCGCGGCAGTTACGTACGGACACGGATGGATTATCTACCGAGTGGCCGTAGGTAATTATTTCAAGGTCACTGCCGAGACGTAATACCGTTACTTATTTATACTGTGACGATACCACAGTATTAATACTGTGACGATCAGTATGGTGGGTCGTGAGAGTTATAACTAAATTCAAATTGTTTACAGACACTGGCAGGAAATGCGAACACTTATGCTTCAGCAACGACTTCCGATAGTCCTAAATTCCTAACACAAAACAAGCTCTTTGGGTCTCATGTTTGTCGTATAAGGGTCAGATATGGCTGGCTACGATAAGAACGTTTAAATAGAAACCTTGACGATAAAATTATGTCTATCTTCGGTAAGCGAATTCGCTTGATACTTTGTATGGTAATAGGTTGTGTGGCATTCGTTCCCAGGAAACATTAGGTTAGCAGTTTTTGGGGTGTCATTTTTTCAATGTTCAACCTCAGAAGCTGAAACTTTCAGAATCGGTAAATTGCATGACTGCTATTACATCACCGATGTGGGCAGAAACCACAGAACGCCACCTGCTACGATCCTTACATACTCATTTTACTTCGTTTACGTTCATACCGACATCTGCAGTGCTATTCTGTAACCATCTCACCGTGAAAACTAAGATGAAGTGAGCGTGGAGCGAGCTGTCAATAGTGTTGTGGCGGTATCAACAACGCCACCTAGTAGCATTTTTGTTGGCGTTTGGTTGGGCCACTTACCTCTCTAAGTGGCCCAACTGAATGCCAACAAGAAATGCTACTAGGGCCACATGCGAAATACGCATCAAAGACCTTACTTAAAAATCTTACGGTGAAACCTTAGGTGAAGTGAGCTTGAAATGACGTGTAATTCAGCCTGCAGTGCTATTCTGTAAAAACTCGCCGCGAAAACACAGGTGAAGTGAACTGTCATTCCATTGATGCTAGGGATTGACACTGTATTGACGCTCACTTCACCTGAGTTTTCACGGTGAGATTTTTACAGAATAGCACTGCTGGACATACACGCACGCCTGTTGCGAGTACTATGCACCTGACTTTTCTGGAGAACATCACCAATAAGGTCACTATAAGTCCCTCTAGGGCATGCCCTCCCAGCGTTTACACTCACATCTGCCTTGTAATACCTTTTGTTAGTCGCCTTTCATTCATATTTTTTTGTCACTAGAACTAGTCACTACTTTTTTTTTTAAACCGCAACGGTGCCATAACACATCACATCATTCCTCATTAATAGTCACACCACACATACTTTTCAAAGAACGCATTTCGACAGCACTTAGGTATTCTACTTTAATGCCTCTTTTGCCACACCTAACATTTGCTTCCATATAGTAGCGTAGGCACCAGCACACCATTGCTAACATCAACAGATAGCCTTTTTGGACATCGACTGATTGCTCAAAAATTCAAAATCGCATGTTTCAACAGCATCATTCACTTTACTTCCCGCATTCACTCGCCTTCCCACATCTTCAGCAATCTCTTCATCATGATTAGGTACATCTACTTTAAACCCTGTTATACACGAATTGTCATAATAATAAATAGCTGTATTCATCATCATCATTTCAGCTGAAAGACGTCCACTGCTGGACATAAACCTGCCCCAATTGTTGGAGTTTGCCATAATCGCCACGCTTGGCAGGCGGGTTGGCGATTGCAGTATAGTGTTAAAGACGCATAGAGAACGCTGCTGCTTATTCTCTCGTAAGTTCCTTAGTCGCCATTTACGACACCCATGGGAGGAAATAGGGTGGTGCCATTATTTACGTCCGACACCATACGGTACAGCTATACAGTACAGCGGTAATAGCTGTATTGTCCAGCTTTAAGATCAATAAAAAAAATAAGACTGTAGAAATAAGCAAACTCAGTGTTTAAGACGAGGCTTCAGCCGTTACATCACAGGTATGTCTATGTAGGTCAAGAACATAGTCACCTAGGCACATATTTATACTGTGATTTGAGTAACAAGAATGATTTGCTAGCTTAGATAAAAATACTACTCCATAGATAATGCTTTATCTGAGGAAATTACGATGATCTGAGCAATGCAGGTTGACATAGCCGAGATGACGCTATCTAAGTAAAGCGTTCCTGAACAAATTGAGTTATTTTACGTAGTGTACATTTTAGCATAGAAATACAATCATTTATTTGTAAGAATAATGTCATTCATCCATCTTTAGCATCTATAAATGGTACTCCCTAGGTAAGTAAGGGTTGTATTGTATCTAAGAAATAAATCAATGAAAATTAATAAGTGAGTACTGCTGAACTTTCCCAAAACGATAGCTTTTACCTTCTACATAGTGCATAGAGGTAAGTTCCAGTGGTAATGACCCCAACTTACGAGTACGTGGGTTCGAACCCAAGCAGGCAGATTTCTTTCAGTAAATAATTTCATTTAATTTTTTGGTGAGAGAAGACATCATGAGGAAACCGGCATGTCTCAGAACACATCTACTAACCCGCACTAGGCTAGCGTGGGTGTCCCAGCAGTGGGAATCCCTTCGCCCTTCCTTATTTATTCGTAAGGCCCCGTTGTTTCAGGCAGCGTTCGTCTCAAGGAGTCCGCAAGTTCCATTCCTCAATCTACATCGATAATACACCAACATTGGCCATACATTAGCCAACCTACTGACATACTATCACACCTAATTATCACGTAGTACAAAGGCCTACATGACTAAGATACCGTTTACTTTCCATAAAACTCCTCGGTCATCATTCGTTCATTCAACTTTTTTTTTTTCTCACTATCTGACTCACTGGCCACTATGCAAACTTATAGATGCCGCTATTTCGTAATGAGTAACTTTGTGACTTTATCGTATGAATCTAGCTGAAGGAATTTGCTGAAATGCGTTTCCTTTGAGCGTTACGCAGCGGATGTCACATAGGCCCCGTCCCGTGCGACCAAAAGATATATAATTAAAGTGTGGGATGTATCTAGTCAAGATTCTTAAACTTTTCTCTAAATATATTATTTAGGTGCAAAATAATTAGGTATGACCTAGTTCCAGCTCCAGTTTTTCAAACTGATCCACAATTTATATGTATATTTATATTTATATGAAATATTGTTTCTTATGTAATTATACAAATACATGCTAAAAACTTATTACCCATACTATATACACTATAATATTATAAATACTATATACTATATATACTTTATACTATATATACTACTATACTATACTATATAATTATGTACTATCCATACTAATATTATAAATGTGAAAGTAACTCTGTCTGTCTGTCTATCTGTCTGTCTGTCTGTCTGTATGTTACGTTTTCACGCTTAAACCTCTGAACCGATCGTCATGAAATTTGACAGAGATATAGCCTGGGATATGGAGAAGGACATAGGCTACTTTTTTACGCGATAACCGACATCCACGCGGGCGGAGCCGCGACCAAATGCTAGTAATATTATAAATGTGAAAGTAACTCTGTCTGTCTGTCTGTCTGTATGTTTCGTTTTCACGCCTAAACCGCTGAACCGATCGTCATGAAATTTGACAGAGATATAGCCTGGGATATGGAGACGGACATAGGCTACTTTTTTACGCGATAACCGACATCCACGCGGGCGGAGCCGCGGGCAAAAGCTAGTATAAAATATTCGGACACTTTAAATTAAAATCAGGTTAAAATCTTCAAAGTACTTTGAAAATAAATTATGGCACTTTTGCTAATTAATATATAAAATAAAAAGCCTTTATTGTCCTACTTTTTAGGGTTCCGTAGTAAACAAGGAACCCACATTATAGTTTCGTCATGTCCGTCTGTCTGTCTGCCTGTCCGCGGTTTAGCTAAGAGACTCTTAGTACTAGAAAGCTGTAATTTGGTATGGGTATACATATTCGATCTGCGATCGCCTACCCGCCTGCCAAGCGTGGCGATTTTGACAAACCCCTCCAATTGGGGGAGGCCTATGTTCAACAGTGGACGTCTTTTGGTTGAAATGATGATGATACATATTAATCACGCCGACAAAGTGCGAAAGTAAAATAAATCTTGTTTTTTTTTTATGTTAAGTACATACATGTAAAGTAAGGATGATTTTTTTTTCTCGTCTTTCCCATTGTGTAGGATATCGTTGGATAGGCCGTTTAAAAATATTCGGATTTGTGAAAACCTTTTTTCGCTTCAGGAATCCGTTTGCGTAATATTAAGCTTTAAAGTGTAATTTTTGTTAGAGTCAAGTGACCTCCCCCCCCCTGCCAGCTAAATGGTTATATTTGGCTAAGTGAGAAAAATCACAGCAGTAATATACTTATGTAACGACGTTAAAAGGAAAACTATCACAGCTAAGTAGGTAGGCTTCACAAGTTACCGAGTACTAGTCAACCAACTTACATTTACAGTTGAAAAACATGTTCTCCCATACATTCCGTATGGAAGAACATGTTTTTCAACGACAATGTTAAGTTTGTTCTTGGGATAAATTCATACCAACTACGGAACCCTTCATTGTGCGTGGTCCGACACGCACTTGGCCGACTTTTTGAAAATTTTATATTTATTATGATATTATATAATAGTGTGGCTCGCGTCTCAAGCAGTAGTCGCCTGTTTGGCGTAGGCCTCCCCTATTTCTTTCCGCACTGATTCCACTTTTGCTAACTACGACCAAGTAATTATGGAAAACCTCACATTTTCTCTCAAAGCATGAAACAAAATTAAAAGTGTACACTCCTCAAGCTCAGAATTAGGTCAATATAGAAAAAAATAATAATTGCAGATCCAAGATACCAACTGCAATGTTACGATCAATCAATCGAAACCTATCTAACCAGTATCGGATACCTTAATAAATCGGCACTAAAAATGCAATCACATCAAAGTGAAACTGATTTATAAAATTAAACAGAACTCTCTAAAGTCATGACTGATAACGTTAAATATTTGAGGATCAAACGGAACTCTCTATCAGTAATTAATCTAAGTAGGTGAGCATGTAGCTCTATGGGAATGCCGTGTCAACATTGCCGTAACAGGAATGTAGGGCAATGGCAGACGGACATCGGAACTAAAACAACTGCCAGCCAGGAAACCGGCCAGTACGCAGAAGTTGCCAATTTCTTAAAAGTAAAACATGATTTCTGAATATTGCAACATTGATAAAGAAAGTTACATCTGCTGATACCGTTATATTTAACTGTGAATGTTCGATAATCGAAAGTGATGACTTAGTACAGAACTACTTAAAAGCAATATTTGAACTTTACTATTTTTAAAACAGCTGGTTTTCGAATATACTCGCAAGCATATTTTATTGCTTAGCTTGGGTATTCTTTTATTAGCGAATTTAAAAGGCTGGTAATTTCGGCTCCAACACAGCGGCCTACGTTGGTTCTGTAACATTGAACCTTCGGTACGGTTTCAAAAAAACATTGAAAAAAAAAAAAAAAAAAAACTCGTTACCTATCATCAAAATTAATCTCCATTTTTTACCGACTACTTCTTCGTCACTGCCTGGACTATCAAAATCCATTGCTCCTATTTGGCAAAATTCTAGAATAGGTTCGAATCGGTTCGAAAACTGTGTTCGAAGACCATAAACAAGTCAGTTTACGGCAGCGGAAATATTTCCGAGATTTGTTGTCAATTGAAAACAAAAGAGGTCAGTGTAACATAACAGGCGCAACTTCTTCATTGGAATAATGACTATAAGCATAGTGCAGGGGCTACGTGAGTCAAAGCTGACCGTCCCCCTTGTGACTCACGCATACAAGCTCTAATTTCTTCACCAAAATAACACTCATTAATTATTCTAGGTAAATAAAACGACCGTGATCAAGACAATGATCGTTTGATAATTAGCTGACGCTTCATCTTTAATAAGGCGACTCAATTTACTAACGACTACTTTCGTTCTTAATTAATCAAGCTGATATTTCTTTGTCAGAGTTAAATCCTGAAATTTTAGAATTTCCCTCTATTAGCCTAATTAAGTGTTGGCGTGTTAAAATAATACTTTATAAGGTGCGAAACATTATGGCATAGACCCGTTTGTAGAAAGAACTGCTGGATTCACTACCTACCTTGTGGCTGGCAAAATTACATACACACATTAATAATACGGATAAACCCACTAGATGTACCTAATAATTATTATTTGGGCATTTATGGCAATCCTTGGGAGCCAGCTGTGGTCGTCTTTCAACTGAATGACATTTATGATAATACAGGGTGTTTGGCAGAACGTTGAACATACGAAAATGGTGGATAGGTGGGGTGATCTGCTACTTACTCAGGCCTAATTTATTTGGCCCTGACCCCTGGATATTAAAAAAAAAATTTTTTTGCTTTCTTCTAGTTTCACCACTTTCTTAACTTTAAAGTGTAATTTGTATTAAAAATGGGTAAAACAGGCAATATTTTTATTTATTACATCTTTCTGTAAGTTTGAGGAGTCATAACTTTTTTCTAGCTAACATCTGAATAAAGCAATAATTTTATAAGAATCTGCCAATATTAAAGATAAAAAAATAAACTAAAATATTGCCTGTTTTACCCATTTTTAATAAAAAAATACACTTTAAAGTTAAGAAAGTGGTGAAACTAAAAGAAAGCAAAAATTTTTTTTTTTAATATCCAGGGGGCCAGGGCCAAATAAATTAGGGCTGAGTAAGTAGCAGATGACCCCACCTATCCACCATTTTCGTATGTTCAACGTTCTGCCAAACACCCTGTATTATAAGATACTAGCTGACCCGACAGACTTCGTTCTGTCAAAAGCTATAGTATTAACTCCACTACTCTACTCTACCCTACCCTACCCTACCTACCTACCTATCTACCTATCTACCCTACCCTACCCTACCCTACCCTATCGACCTACCTACCTACCCTACCCTACCCTACCTACCTACCTACCTACCTAACCTACCCTACCCTACCCTACCTACCTACCTACCCTACCCTACCCTACCCTACTCTACCCTACCCTAGCCTACCAACCTACCTAAAACATAAAAAAAAATAGTAGCCGATTCTCAGACCTACTGAATATGCATATAAAATTTCATAAAATTCGGTCAAACCGTTTCGGAGGAGTATGGTAACTAACATTGTGACACGAGAATTTTATATTTAAGAAGATCTATCCCGGAGAATAAATAGGCGTGATATAATTATGATCGTTTAAGCTACCTAAGTACATATGGACGACGTACCACACTCAACATTTCTACAACATAGACTCCGGTACTACACTGCAATCTGATGACAAGAGATAGATATAGAAGGGTTCTTGAAGTCTTGAACAAGCTTGAAACAGTATTTGAGCTATTTCTAAAGCAACTAACTTTTGCCCGCGGCTTCCCCCCGTTGCGGTCGGACATTATCCCACAGGAAAGTACTATGTCATAACCCAAGTCATGGTCTACCTACCTGTGTGCCAATGGAGTGAAAAGTTAACAGACAGACAAACAGACTAATAATGTTGAGTTGCACGAAACCAACATTAGTTTAACGGAGACTTTAAATTCATGCCATCCCTTACATTTTGTATCAAAAAAGAAAGTGACAGCATCAATTTAAAGTCTCCGTTAAACTAATGGTGGTTTCGTGAAACTCACCTTAAATGACAGACAGAGTTACTTTCGTTCGCATGGAAGTTAAGAATGGAGATGGAAATGTTAATTTTATCCCCCTTTTCTAAGGTCTTAAGTCGGTGAGGGGATGACGCGCCGCTTTATCTCTACAAAAACATACAAACATAACAGTAGTAAAAGTTTAAAATTTCATAAAGGTAGCCAAAAATGTGAAAAAACCAAGGACACGAATAATCGCCATGTTTTAGAAATCCAAGCCTGAAAAGAATTGTGGTCATGATTTGCTTTCGAATTCATGCGGCATGCGTTAAGGGTGCGGTGTCCATGTTCCAAAATCAATAGACAATAAAAAACCGTATTTCTTTCCTTCTAACATAACAATATCTAAGTTACCACCATAGAGGAATGTGGCCGGTTTTCTTTAGATCGAATTTTGTTGCTTCGTGTCTCAGTATGAAACGTAATAAAAGGTATTACAAAATTCTAGACACACTTACCGAGGTTCCTTATTGAGCCGTTTTTTCATAATTCCTTTTGAGTCACGAGATAATATTTTTTTAAAGGCGTGGCGCTAGTGGACCGTTGCACGCCCTTGTTTGACCTCCGTGTGAACCCTCTTACCAGTAAATACAGTGAAATTTGAATCTATTTACGCCATAGCTGTAAAAACATGGCCGGTATGTACATAACTTTGCGAAATCTTATGGTGTAGAGTTTGGCTCGCGCAGAAATAGAACGGGCCTGCAGGGCTGGAACTAACACGGTGTACTATTACAGATTAATCAATTATGGGACACATTATTCTTTAGGCAAACAAAACATGGCTTTGGTTTGGTCCTGGCCAGTTCTATCATCTATGGTTCGAATCTGGATTCATAAATCGAATCAGCCTTTCACTATTACCCTAGCTGTAACCATTAAACCTATTGGCATTTCTCAAATTGGCACAAAACTTTGTGCTCAGATATCTTATACTACGTAGTACCTATCTAGCTGTTCTTACATCTTGTAGTCCGCAGTTTGTTGCAGCTTGTGAGTCTTGAAAGTTGGAGCTTCGCTAATCAACATGACTGTCTCGGTTTTGCTTTTGCCATGTTTTCCTTTGGTTAGTTATATACATCATAAGAATCTTTCAAAATAGCATTTTAACTATCAGAATTTAATCATCTGTTTGTCATAATGATCTTCGCAGCTTTTATATTTCCACGTACTGCAAGTGCCTAGGTATATAAACAACTGCCTTTGGGCCATGTTTATTTTTTTTCAATAAACGCCACCCACCACATCCTCCACGTGGCCGTATGCAGTTCTATCTGCGCTGTTTTTCTACCATCCTGTGCCTATTTAATTATGGAAAATTACTTGAGTATTTATGCCTTATAATAAGTAAGTGTTACTTAACGTAATAATTCCACCCGAGTCGAGTGACCTACCTACTAATAACTCAATAACCACAAATTCACAAGGTTCCGAATCGAATTCCATGCAAAGAAAAGAAAGCTCAGACAGAGCAACTATAAAATTTGTTACAGTCGAAAACGGTAGGTAACGCATACCATTACCTACACACAGCCACGCAGGCACAAGATAACATCTAAAACGGACGCAACATCCCTAAAACAGACTATATCCGTCCCAGCCGAGATAACTAAGTCTGAGACGCGAGCAGCTGGTCCCGCATACCAGCGCGGATTCGCGACAATGTTTCTCAATGTGCAATACTATACGACAGCTCCCTAAACACCGCATTTGTTTAGAGAGCCAAGCACGTTTGGGTTACACCCGTTCGGGTAATTACCTGGTGAGATAAGGGTTTCGAGAAACAAGATTACCTTTAACAAAGGTGCAGCACAGGTAAAGGACGCTCTCAGGAAGTTTGAAAAGTTTAAGCTTTCAAGTGCCTGGGGCGTGTGCTCCGATTTTTTTTTTTGTTTTATTTTGAAACTGAAAGTAAATACTTAAACCTGTTTTTTGCGTACTACACAGCCTATACCTAGGTATTTATTGATAATTATTTCAAAACAACTAAAAATAGCCCTGACCCGGTTTTTATCAATTTTATATTTAAACATATACGAGCCTTATCAATAATAAAGGAAATCCCCTCCTTTTTGATTTTAATGTAACGATTTTTGGGGTTTCCAGAATACAAAAATATAATGTGTCATCTATTGTTGGTTCTTTAATTAATTGGTTTTGCTGGCGAATGGCTGGCTACCAATATTATGCCAACTTATGAAGTTGGTTGGTAGAATCTTCGTAATATTTTATTCGTCAGCATCGAGTTTGCTGAATTGGTTCAAATTCAGTGTGTTCTACGAATAAAACCGATATAAGCATGCACGCCTGTACCATTTGTAAAAGTTACCCGTCGTCCACTGTCCACCGGTGAATATATCCCAGCCAGCTAAGTGCTAATCGCGGTCATTCCGCATTCACTCGCTAGCATCGCGTCGCTGTTCGCGAGTCCGCACGCTCAGTTCGAATTTGGCGCGCAACCGGTACCGGTCAGGCAGCCAGCGACGAACGCGCCTTTGCCCGAGGAAGTTGTATCGAACGAAAAGGGAGCGAAAACTTTTGTGTGTTGTTTACTTTTTGTTGGAAGTCGTCGAACTGGTTTTACATATAAATGAAAGATTTTAGTGTTAGTGTAAGCCTTACTGAGGAATTATATTAAATTAATAATAGCAAATACAGTGAAAACGGATACATAAATGGTATGTAAATTGTGTTGTTTTTTTATCAACTCGCAGTTATCATGTGCGGTCAGCGCGAACTTATTTGATTGAGCTTTACATCCTTTGTTTAGGTATCACCGGCGACGCGTACGTTTACGCCCGAATAGTAGTAGAACCTCGTACTATAAAGTATAAACAAGTTACCGTAGTATTTATAATGGACGGCGAAAGGAAAATCCACATGAGCGAGGGTGTCCCCTTGAACTCAACAGGTGCGGCAAATATTTTTCTGAATACTGGTAAAAATACGAAAGTAAATTCACCCGAAGGGACCGTCATACATCTCAATACAGGTGACTTACTAAATTTATAGAATAAAATATATTTTATGACACGAATATGTAAATAACGTGGTATTTTATTGATTGCAGAGAAACCGTCAGACCTCGGCGTGCATATAAATACGACGTTCTCAATAGCGTCTTCCAAGAAAATAAAGCTTTTGTTCGTGTTGAATTTTTTGTTGAGCGTGATATGTATGGTGTTAAGTTGTTCGATAGCATTCTACTACTGGAACGAGATGATATCGATGAGAAGACAGCTGGACATGATAAACGACCACTTTATGCTACACAACGTGAACCCGGACAGAGGGGTGCAGAGTGCTCTGGTGGCGCGCCCAAGGACGCCGGGCGTCAACGAGCCACGCGAGCCACGAACGAGGTCGTTTGACGACGACGAGGTCCAACAGAATGCCAGGAAATACTATGTTGAGGACCTGGGAGAAGACATGTTGCTGGTAGACTCCAAGAAAAAAAATGCAAGCAAAGATAATGCACCTATATATGACTTAACAGTACTGCAAAAAGGTTAATATGAACCACATTTATTTTAAGTTATTATTATTATAAATAAACATGTGTGTCATATGCATCAAAATAATGTGTGTTTATAATTAATTACAGAGTTGGTGGTAGCTCAATTCAATGGTGCTCTTCGAGAATTCAATATGGGGACACAACGTGAGTATTAGAAATATTTTTATAAAGTCTTGTCTTCATTTTAGTAAAGTTAATTAATATGATAACCCAGCATAAAAAGTTAAATACTGGTAAAAGATAGCTAAGTCACATAAGAAAATATAAAAACTAAAATACAATAATAAAACAGCTGCTGATATTGCCCATGACTAAGAAATAATAATTGATGTAGCTACATACTTTGTTACATACCATCAATTATAATAAGCAGACAAATTCTTGATTATTGAGTTAATCTCAACTAAAACTAGTTCTTATTGCAAGGTCTCACGCTTGGTATTGGTTTGATAAGATTATCATGACATGTTGTGTGGACTAGGCAACAGATAGATAAAGGAAACTGTTTATCTGCCATGGACCACATTTATCACAAATCTATAAATCTCTAAATCATTTACTGAATCAAAATCTTCATTCATGTAAGTACTGGCTGGCTTGATGCTAATCAATAAAAAAATTACCCACATAATGATAATACAGCAATTTTTTGCCATTCTAAATAAAAGTTTTTAAAAGAAAAAGGATTTGGCCAGCACATCAAGCTACACGAAACTGTCAGATTTCTCCAAGCGATTTTAAACTTTCAAATGTTGATAATTAGGTTCAAAATTGAACGAGAAAATTTTACAGTTTGTGGTAACTTGATGTGCTGGCCACCGTACATTACTTACCAAGGGCTGTAAAAGAAAGAAATTACTTAAGAACATTCTTTTTTACTGCCCGTGGTGAGTACACAATTTTACATCTTCACCTGGCCATAATGCGAGTTTTACCGTACGCGTAGCATACCGTGCGGTAAAACTCACATTATCGCCAAAAAGTAACAAGTAGTAAGGTGTGACGTAAAATTAGTTAGAATGCATTATGCATTGAATTTTATAGGCACATGGCTAACTCCAGCAGCTTTTAAGTAAACAAAAGAACAATAAGATTTTTTATACTATTATAGATCTAATGGTACCACAGATATGTGATTTAAATGATAATTTATGTGTATGTGACACAGACAGGATACACCTAGATATTTGCATTGTGTACACTACAATAACACACTATTTTCATGCTTAAACGGAAGCAATAAGGTTGATAATCCAAAATACAGAAAAGTTACCAGCCTGACTGACATAGTTACTTTGTGTAAATAAACTTGGCTCTCAGCTTATATGGGATGGAAGTTGTCGTAATTAATCTGCTCATAATAATTAAGCTTCCAGACAATGTTACATAATTCCTTTTGTATCATCTGCATTAGTTAATTGTGGCTACCAATTTATAACTAGCTGTTAATTAATAGTTATTTAAGGACTTAGATTTCAACGCCAGCATTCTAACGGTTTGATAAACGTCACTTGACCTTTACTGACAGCTATCTAAATGAGCCAAAATGCACATACATTAAGAGAGATGATGTAGGTACCTAACAATTTGAGTCTATTGATTCAAGGCTCTCAACTTGTACCATATTAATATTTTGATATAGATTCACCGCTTTCATGTAACTAATTGACCCCATTCTACCAGGCTAATCAAACTAGACTTAGTCATTACAAGTAGCTAAATTTAATAATATAATTATGTTTTATTTATGATGTGATGCTGGTGACCATGTTGTTTTGCTAATTTTATTTTTAAATTGAAATAGCTACCTACCTACACATATTTCTCTCACTTGGCTACTGATAAATATAAAGGGAACTCCCCTGTAAGGCTCAATTTATTTATATTGCCACGGAACGGAACGGATATTTTTTTTTTTTTTGGCGGGATTTACTGCGTTTTATATGTATAAGCTGATAAATTGAATAAAGAAAATGATTATAGTAAGTATGTTATGTCTAATAATCTTAGGCTCAATTTACATTGCCGCGGAACGGAATGGAAGAGAATTTTTGGAACGAAATTGTACAAAGCATAATGAACTTTATGTCAATGGTGTAACGTAAAAACCAGATACGAGCTTTTTCAGCTAGCAAGCTGTGGCAATTCGCAAGAATTCTCACGAAGACACGCGACGGGTTTTTTGGCTCGTATCTAGTTTATACTTTACACAATTGAAATAAAGTTCATTATGCTTTACACAACTTCGTTATAAAAATTCGATTTCATTCCGTTCCGCGGCAATATAAATTGAGCCTAAGAGTATTAGACATAACATACTTACTATAATAATTTTCTTTATTCAACTAGGTTATCAGCTTATTTATGTAACTATACTTAAAACAAAAGGCAGTAAATCCCGCCAAAACAAAATTTATGTTCAATGGTGCCAGTATACTAGAAATAATAATTACAAATTATTTAACAATCCTGGGTCATTAGCATAAGTAAACATACATATAAAATGCAGTAAATCCCGTCCCGCCTAAACAAAAATATTAACAATGTTGCCAGTAACTAAAAACAATAATATATTTTTGTAGCATGCAATACCGTATAAGTTCAATAAAGTAAACTTCGAAACAATTGTTAAAACGCAATAGTCTTAAGTGTGATATCAATGATATGCACTTACGGCTTTCTAGATAACACAGAAATAATTGGAAATTGATAACGAATGTAGTGCTTTTGACAGCTGACACATATCTTACATCATTGTTATAGAACAGCAAACAAAGTATTTATTTTCCAGTATGATAAATCCATGTCAAGAGTGTCTGCATGTTTGTTTGTTAATTCTTCAGGCCTCAACTACTGAACCGATATGACAACAAGTTTTGGCACAGAGCTCAAACTCGACCCCTAAGAGATAGGATACTTTTCATCAATGTACGGTCAGCTGCAGAGAAATCTGACCCCCTAGCAATGTATTTATTCATTGCTAGGGGGTGAGATTTCTCTGCAACTGACTGTACTATGGCGGTCAGCCGAATCGGCTCACTTTCAAAACAAAATCCCGTGCTCACGGTGCCCACATCTGTTTACCGAGGAGGTAAACAGTTTTGCATCGCCCATAAAACAAAAATACATGGGAATATTTTGTTTAAATAAACTTCTCAGCCTCTGTTACAATGATCACAGATGTCTTCATCCATCCTTTTTCGACCAATAGGAATCCATACTAATATTATATCCATATTATAAATGTGAAAGTAACTCTGTCTGTCTGTCTGTCTGTATGTTACGTTTTCACGCCTTAGTCGCTGAACCGATCGTAATGAAATTTGGCAAAGATATAGCCTGGGATATGGAGAAGGACATAGGCTACTTTTTTTACGCGATAACCGACATCGGCGCGGGCGGAGCCGCTGGCAAAAGCTAGTAGAACAATAAAAGACCCAAGGACCGAGCGCTGCAAACAAGAATAGTCCTTACGGTGGTCCGATTCGACTGTCCGCGATAGTACATATGGAGTAGTTCTCAAGCTTCGCCTGAAACTAAGTACACTATTCCTCTCGGGGATGACGTGTAGTTTTAAACTTTTAACTAGTTGTAACTGCATTCGTATTGTTTGTAACCACAGCAACCGCAGTCCACAAGGCTTCAAGCTTGTTATCATGGCATGACGACATAGCTTGCCTTTACTGTTTTCTTACGGTTCTGGTAAGGCGAATGTTGGGCCACTCTAGAGTTCAGATAGGTAGTGCGATAATGATGTGATTGGTCCTTTCTTTTGTCACTTTATCCCAGAGACATGTAGGTAGGTACTATCGCGGTGTCGGACTATTCCTGCTTGCAGCGCTCGGCCGCTATAGTAACGCTTACCTACGCTCGACAACCAATAGCATAACAGCATCAATTTTTTGCTGAGCCCCTTGTTTTTGTAAATGAAAAAAATAGACCGTAAAAAATCAGTCGAGATGATCAGACATCTCACATCTGTAACAGCCTGAGAAAATTTAAACAAAAGTTATTTTTTATTAAAAACGCAGCAATGAACATTTGGTTATAATAAAAAGTTTTAAAAGTCGGTAAAGGAATTAAATTGCTTTGGGCAAATGGGTAGGTCACATACATATGACAAAACGGTAATTACACTACCCATACTTTTGTGATGGCGTAACAATAATTATTTAATTTCATTTAGGGCCTCGTAATGGCAATAATTTCTTCGGATTTGCTTTATTTTCTTTAGTCACAAAAAGCAAAACAGACTCAATCAATTTAGCTTCAAATTATTTAACAAAAGCACATCAATATCAATTAATTATGGAATAAAAGACAGTCATTTTTGGTGGTTCATATGTACATGAGCATTTTTACGAGTCCCACTTACATTTTATTAAGGACCATTGAGGTGAATGTACCGTAAGACTATACAACTTAAAATTCCCTTTCGAATAACGTGGCAACGCTGCAACGTTCTAAGGCTGTAATATAATACTTATTTAAAATGTTCAAATGTTTAAAATCCTTTGGCAAAGCTCTTCTTATGCTCTTCAACCTTCTGGCTGACGTATTAAGATAAGAAACGACGCTGAATTAATTTGATATTCATGAATATTTGGCTAAGTTATTTTTCTTTTCTTAACATGCGTCTACGGGGTCGTAGAGTTTTATATTCTAGGTACTTAAAAATATAATATGGCTAGACGGGACAGCAGTCTCTAACATGAGTTGCAACCAAATAAAAAACCTACTCTACCACTTTTTTGCTTTTGTTCAGCACAGACTAAAATATTAGCCTAAAATATCGAATTAACCTGAATATTTGCATTCCATTATAATTACCTATGCGTATATTTTTTAAATAACAGATATATATATATATACCAAAATAGGAGCTGCTTATCATTCAGCGTCTGCGCACATTATAAAGATCAAGAACTATGTCAGTAGGCTATGGCTGTGTCACTGTTTATTATCGTTACTATCGAAACCGCGATATTTTTAAAAATATATTATATTATGCGAAATGATAATATACACTTCTGGTTTGTTGATAAGCAAAGAAAGTATCGTCGACCTCAGTGGCGAATTCACACATTTCCCAATTATTAAGCTGTACAATTTTTGCCGCCCTTCTAAAATTGTCAGTTCCTTGATTACGAGGTCCACTACACAAAGAAAGTGCACACACAATCACCCAAATGGTTACACACTCTGCTATAGATTACTATATTATGGTCTTATTAGGTAGTTAACATTTCAGGGTCACGTTCTTGGAATGGAAACATCATTAGGAGTTTAGGACAAATAATTATGTCGATTGCATACCATTTCAAATGCTGTCCTGCAGATCAACGCGCCGCTCTTACAAAAATATGTTTAGTTATCACGTTATTGTAAATTCAACTATTTTCTCTTAACCTATTGACAGCCCCAGTCGGATTAATTCGACAAATGGTTTCGTGCCCGTGCCGCCTCAGTCGTATTTATAATGTGTCGTTACCATCATTACCAGTATTTTACCATACGGAAATATTTCCAGTAAGTTTCTATTATTACCAGTAATATTCCCTAACGCAGGTAATATTGTTTAATATCGTCTTGTTGATTTCTAAGTAATATTTGTTTAAAACGAGCAGTTGTTTAAAACAAGTTGTACAACGCACAGCATTTGTTTTTGTATGTGGTTGCATTTAAACTAGAAGTGGTAGAAGTCTTATCGGATCATCATAATCGCAAATGAAATTTAAAAAAAGAAAAAAAAACCTATGTTACTCTACAGGGTGTTTGGCAGAACGTTGAACATACGAAAATGGTGGATAGGTGGGGTCATCTGCTACTTACTCAGGCCTAATTTATTTGGCCCTGGCCCCCTGGATATTAAAAAAAAATTTTTTTTGCTTTCTTCTAGTTTCACCACTTTCTTAACTTTAAAGTGTAATTTGTATTAAAAATGGGTAAAACAGGCAATATTTTTATTTATTACATCTTTCTGTAAGTTTGAGGAGTCACAACTTTTTTTCTAGCTAACATCTGAATAAAGCAATAATTTTATAAGAATCTGCCAATATTAAAGATAAAAAAATAAACTAAAATATTGCCTGTTTTACCCATTTTTAATAAAAAAATACACTTTAAAGTTAAGAAAGTGGTGAAACTAAAAGAAAGCAAACAAATTTTTTTTTTATATTCAGGGGGCCAGGGCCAAATAAATTAGGGCTGAGTAAGTAGCAGATGACCCCACCTATCCACCATTTTCGTATGTTCAACGTTCTGCCAAACACCCTGTATATTACGTCGGTGCGCTTGCCAAATCTGATATGTGCATTTGAAGAACTTTTCAGGACAACATAAAAAATAATATTATTTGCCATATTTTGTTGTATTTTTATATTTTGAGAAGATAATAAGTTACGAAAAAAACAGTTCTTTTGTTGCCCTGAAAAGTTCTTCAAATGCACATATTAGATTTGGCACGCGCACCGACGATTACTATTTTTTAGAATGTTACTGGTAACGTTACTAGGAAAATACTCGACTGGAGTAAATTACTGGTAACGGCACATTACTAGTCGTATTTATACGACAGAACCTATGCTCGTTTTTTGTCTTTTATTTCATTGCACGACCCGTTATTATCATAAATCGACAAATCAACGATTTGTGAACTGGGCGCTGGGGGCACGGCAATTGATATAAAACTAAGCAGTCAATAGGTTAATTGGTATAAATTTAACACAAAACTAATAATAACCTTTAGACGACCCTTTTAACCAAGTTTGGAAAAAAAAACTTTAAAAAATTGTTCCATCTAACCAAACTACCAATTGACCAATCAATACCAAGTTATTACCAATTTTAACTTATCTCCATTTTCTTGTCCTCAGCCATAATGGGTCCCTGGGTAAGAGACGAGGAGGTGTCCTCGAAGAACAGTGAAGACAAGATCGAGCTGAACAGCAACTACGTCACCATCAAAGAGGGCGGCCTCTACTTAATATATGCTCAGGTATGTATATATTTATCATCATCATCATTTCAGCCGAAAGACGTCTACTGCTGGAAATAGGCCTTCCCCAAGCGTCGCCTCATCGACCGATCCTGTGCGTCTCGCATCATCTTAAGAGGGAAGCGCTAAGGTAGCCCGCGAAATTCAAATTTTCTTACGATTTTTCCAATTTGCAGCTATTTTCTGGGTGTATGTTGATCTAAAGTACGATTCGAGTCGGCCGCGAATCATATTTAGCTCAACATACAATCTGGTACTGTCCTGAAAATTTCAAAGAACGTAAGAAAATGTGAAATTCGCGGACTACCACCTTAGCGCTTGCACATCGATCAATCCTGTACTTATCATTCATTCATTCGTCATTATTGATATTCCAAAAGTATTATGGATATTACAATTCACGAACGCGCGTCATGTGACTCTTATTATATCATTGTAATAAAAAAGGTATAAATCATTTGAATCTTAAATCATTGTAGTAAGGTATAAATTGGAATGATTGACTCGTGTTCGTGAAATTCAATGCAACATCTGTACCAGTAAAGAGGTAATCTTCACACGAGTTTTTATATGTTATGTATGTTTTATATGTCAGCTGTACATAAATGTGACGACTGTGGTCTTATAGGATAGCTTTAACACAATACAAGGCCTCATTTCATTGATACTGAATAATGTATTTTGTTATAAGATAGGGTGATATTCATGGTGTCGTGTAACAGGGTCAACGCTATCTTCATTTTCCAGCTTCCGGATACACTTTGAATTCTGGGACAGCAAACAAAAATCTATTGTTAGGTGCAAAGTTTTGATTATAATGGAACCTCAAATTGATTAATCATAGGTATTTGCTATTCTACCTTCATGCTATACCAACAAATAAAGCTATTGCAACAGCAAGATTTATATTTGAATCTTCATTCAAAACATAGTTATCTTTCCGAGGGAATATCTTTGAAGGGACAGACACACAGACAGCCTAGTCAGGGCCGGATTTAAAGGCAACCAAGATGTGGAGGTCCCGAAAAACTTTTGGAACAGACGAATATATATTTTTCACAGTTTTCAATAATTTATAAACATGGTGGATTTGTAAACATTGGACGGGGCAGTAAATAGGTACCTTAACCGTTGTACCTACAGGAAACCAGTCTAGGAGACTCTTTAAATTTTTAAGAACTTTAATCTGCAATCACATATTTGAAAAATTTATAAAATGAAAAAGGTACCTTGCGAATCTGACCTTTGTCCTCTTTGATGGACACAAAGGATGTATTATTGTAATTATCTAAAAAATTATAATTGTGGAGGCCCCTTCCTTGTGATATGGAGGTCCTGGGCTAGAGCCTGCTATTGCCCTGCCCTAAATCCGGCCCCGCATCCAGTCGTAGTATCGTCTATCGTAAACACATTATTATGGTACGCCGATGACTGTTTACGTTCCAAATGATAAAAAGCTTATCGTTATTTATCGGACACTATAGGCACAGTAAACGACTGATAACAAGTATTAATAATAATATTACTGTTTTATTAAAAAAAACTGGGATTTTTTAAACCTTATGAGATTTATGTGAGCCTTAGATTTTTTCGCGAATACCTACTTTTTATGTGGCTAAGTAATAACAGCCTCATGGGTCGCTCGATTAGGTAAAGCTACGCTTGCCACGGTTGGTCCGTGGATGGGTGACCATCTTTACTTACCAAGACCTCTGTGCCTCTTAAAGCACGTTAAGTCGTCGGTCCGGGATGTGCCACTGGGGCTGAACTAGTCTTAAAAATTCGAAGTAGGGCTACTAGGGCATATAAGGAATCATATGAAAGAGCGCTATTTGCACATCCTCAAAATTCCTTTTTTTTTTTAGGCCGCATAGATTTTGACTTGAAGAAAAATTAAAAAAAAATGTGTCTCTAAATAGCACACTTTTTCTAATGTTGCAGTTTTAAGTCAGCGCCATCTCTTGACATATAGAGGAGCAGTTTTTTTTATGATTTTTCTGATACGGAAGCCTCGGTGCGCGAGTCCTACTCGCACTTGACTGTTTTTTTTTTTTTTTTTTTCTCGCTTACGATGTTGGTCCCATGGAGAAAGTCGTTATTTATTTATTTATCTATCTAATCTTTCTGTATGTATGTTTAGTTTAGTAGTCTGTACCACACCCTTTTTGACCATACGTTTCTGATATACAAAATAATGCATGATGTTTGTACCCACGATACAGGAGAAATTCCTAGTTTGGGGCAAATCCTTATTAAAAATAAAAGATACCCTGTTTATTTCATTACAGCAATATCCTCTTCGACTATTCATATGGCTTGATAATATTACAACTATTATCTAGTATGCCTGGGATTTAAATAAATAGGTAAATAATCAACATAACTCCATCCATAATACAGAATATAATTTATCAAAGGATACGCAAAGCCTAGCAAAGCAATTCATTACAGACTTGGTATTTATTTAATTATGACTCACTTAGTGCAAACGTAACAACATGCGGTTTATGTTACTATGTTAAATATACGTATGGTAATTCCTTATTCGCTAGCAAAATACATAAAATCGTAAGCGAACATTGACAGTGAAAAGTAGGCCTTTTCGACCGCAAAATGAAGGGACCGACGTAATACCCAGTGGTTATGTACGTCATTATTGAAAAATACGTAGTTTTACGGCTAATTAAATTAATGAGGGCCCTGCTTTCTTCCCCCCCTCTTACCTCAACCTCATTGACCAATTACTTAGACTTATTTTTAGGGTTCCGTACCTCAAAAGAAAAAAACGGAACTCTTGTAGGATCACTCGTGTCTCTGTCTGTCTGTCTGTCCGTCGTCACAGCCGATTTGCTCCGAATCTGGACTGATTAAATTGAAATTTGGTATATAATATATGAATTTCTGTGACCCAAACGCGAACGTGTAACATAATTAATTGAATTTTGAATATGGGTATTTTGGGAGAAAAAAAAGAAAATTAAAAAAAAGTTTAGCACACTGTACCGTGTGCCATAATCAAATATTGACTTGAGAGAGTATTTCAAATCATTATTTTATGTAACTTTATAATAAATAGTTTTAAAGTCATTTAAGAAAATAGATTAAATTTACCATTCCCCCCTCCCCCTATCTCCGAAACTACTGAGCCTAAAGGTTTGAGAAAAGAACAGAAAATAGAATAGAAAACCTATTTATGAAGTCTATGGTCTTAAAATATCATGGTACATCTCCCAATACTGTGCGTTCCAAGTACCAACTTACATTTGCAGTTGGAATGAATGGAAGAACATTTTTTTCAACTACAATGATAAGTTTGTTCTTGCCAATGCGTGGTCCGACACGCACTTGGCCGGTTTTTTCTTCTACCTCTGGTTACTAAACAAATTACCATTTTTGAATGCTTAAAAAGCAGAAAGAAAGAATCTAACAGAGTAGAAACAACAGCATTATATTTTTTTACAGTAGGAATAATCTTTAAATATCAATAGGATGAATCCACATAAAAGTGGAAGAAGAATAATTCTGGTAGCATAAATGAAAAGTTACAGTATAAAATCTGTGCTTCTGGTTAGCAAGCAATGTCTCCAAATATACGCGATAACTAAGTTGAGCTACACCAATACTGACAAATGTGTACATTGACTGGACAGGTCCACTCAATCTGTGTGATGCTATCCTCAAAAGACCGATTCAGACGCCAATCTGATGGTCGTCTGATGGTGGTCTGATGGTCTTCTCGTGATCTGACCAAGATTATATCTGTTTTTAAAAGAGACTGACCTCTCGAGTTTGTTTCGGCCTTCTCAGAGTAGTCAGACAGGGAATGCCGACCTCATCTTGGTTTAAAAATATGATTGACCACCAAGTACCAACTTATCCATACTTTACTTCTTATTCTCCTCAGGTGGTGTACCTAACCCAATCACCGAACTGCTTCTTCATATGGGCGCGACTAACCGGCAAGGAGCCTCGTTTACTATCCACTTGCGCAACAGGCGACGACTCGAGCCAGCGGCCTCTGAACAAGTCTCAGATGTCATGCTCCGTTCAAACCGTCGCAAGACTGTACAAAGGAGATACCGTGAACATCGCTCAAAGGGAACCCAACAGAACGGTATGGTTAAGACCAGGCTACAGTTACTTCGGTTTCGTGAAACTTAGTTCCTAAACGGCTGTGAATTAATTAAGGATGTTAATGTAAATGGAAGTTTTGAATGAAGCCCCGAGCATTCAACTGTGAGTCAGGCGCGAATGTTATGCAAACAGTGAAAAACCTCGTCAGTGTGGTGCGGGATTTTTCTTTTCTTAACAAGGTCAGAAGTAAGAAGTCATGTTTGTTATTCCGCAAGGGAATAAACAAGTTTATTAAGACAGAAGAAAGAAAATCCCCTTTATTTAATAGAGACTCGATTTAGTAGCAGACTAGCTGCTGCCCGGGCTACGCCCGCGTGGCTTTTTCTAAAACAAACGTAAGTTAAGCATAGCCTATTAGTTATCCGCCAGCGAAAGTCCCGTCAAAATCGGCCGAGCCGTTTCGGAGATTAGCCGCAACAAAGAGACAGACAGACAGACAAAAAAAAAAGATTTTTTGTTGTTATTATAATAACCGTATATACTTTCATACGCTGTTATTTTGACATTACACATAGACACTTCGATTTAATTTATTTGTATAGATTCACTTATGTGTTATTGTGTGTATTTAGTCCTACACTGAATGAATAACTCGTTAGTAACTGTTTGTATAATTTTCAAGTAGTTAGTGGGGTGTGATATGATAAGTTATCACTGCCAGTGAGAGGATTGGTGCTAGATACGTATAGGAATATCCTTGTTACACTAGGTAACAAAAACGAAAAATTTGTTACAGAAATACGAGCTCAAGGCAGTTGGAAGTATGTTAAGTTTAAATATTTAGGTGATAGCGCGTGCCATAACGTACATATTAATGAATTACAAACATCACACTTCGCGTGTATTGTACTTTTAATTCATAATATTGACGTATAAGCAAAAAATGATTCTGATTTCGATATCTTCCATTCAGTACCTGCACAGAGTAAATGGTCAGAGGTAAATCTTCTAAAGAGCGTGCAAAATTTGTACCTATTTTGGTAGGTTTGGCACAGGAGGATAACACTAAATAAACAGAACGTTTATCAGCTTGCGTGTTTTAATTTATAAAAATAATTATTCGATCACTAAAACGTACACTAATAGGTACGTATTTTAAATCATAAACACTAATCATGGCATGATTATAAAAAAAATAAAAACTAATAGTCGTTATTTTTGCCCTTGAACGCACCGTTAACGAGATAGGTACCTTTTCAGTGCCACTTACTAAAAAACCATTAAACCATACGAAACCATAACTTTTTCCATCACCGGGTTGAGTTTTCTTTCGATGCTGAGTTTTATCGAGGTATCTATCTACCACATTTTTCTAATTACCTGGTGAAGTCTTGAGATAATTATAAAATTATATATTTTTATTCCTATTAGGATTGTTCATACACACAGTACAGTAAATACCAAACCATATTAACACTTTTTATTTTATTTTAAATAAAGCACTATTATGTATGTTTTACTCAAGTCATGTACGAAAAAATACGACGCGCGATGCGTACCGGTTTCTCTTCGTACGCGACGAAGCCGCCAGTTGGTACGCACACACGCACCTCATGCTTGTAGTAGTGAACCTATCATAGCGCGGTTGTATGAAGCTTTGCCTCTGTTCCGTTTCTTTACTCATGTAGTACGGGTGCTACGTATTGTCAATTACCAGTTCTTTGATCTCCTAATTGGTAAGAATAATCCCACTTTTTGTACCAAATTCTCGTGTTAAAAATGACAAATGTTTATTTCTCGGTTATAATGATTATTGTCAGTCAGTTAGTATTGTACATATTATAGTTAAGTTATATTCATAATTATCGTAGTATCGACTACTTCTGTTGCTCAAGAGCATTATTTGCATAGACTCATATTTTATGTGTACTACATGTAATTATACTTTTTCTAGTTTCGTTTTTTTATGCAATATTAATGCTATACTATGCTGAGTAGGTACTAGGTTAGTATAGTTGTATGTTACCATTATTTGGTATTTACCTTTTAGTATTTGTTAAACGGTTTTGGACTGAGATAGAATGCCGGCAACATTTTACAATAACGCGCCATAGTAAATATAAAATGATTATTTTAGAAACTCTTTACGATAAGACAGTAATAATTTAAGCTGCATATAAAACTTACACTACTAGGCTGCCTTTATTCAGATGTTTACTGTTTGTTCAGCCACGAAAATTATTTTTTAAGCAAACTGACACCCTAAGACAATTTGCCTTGTTATAACCATTTCATACAACTGTCAAAGTAGTGCGTAACAATTAGTTTCCCTGAGACCCTGACTTAACAAGTTTTAACAAGCCAAATACATAGAATGGCGTATTTGTATGTACAAGAAGTTGCTATAAATGGCATTTATCACGTCCATAACTTTTCAGAAGGTGCTCATTTCAGTTAAACTCTTTATAACAAAATGTGGTTTTACTTTTGGCTTTGTTTATAGCTAGACCTTGGTTTGTGACTCAAACGATAGACTTAACTAAGATTACTTATATGTGATCCACGTTTTGTAATAAAGGGGAATTAAGTCTTTATGTTTATTACATTGTATACAGTCAGTTAAAAGTAGCTGCTATTTATTGTGCCTTAAAACCTTGTAGTAGTTCTTATATTTGTTCTGTCAGAAAGAGAGAATCATATTATACCAATATTGTTGAAAGAAAACATAAGCATTACTTTTTAATTTATATAATACGTGTTTGCTTGTCTAGTGCTAAGCCGGATCCACACGAACGAACAAAAATACTCTCAAATTATATCGAATTTTGAAACTATTGTATAGATGGGAACAGTGTCGAAGCACAAATATCCATGAAAAGCGAGTTCAATTTTCGTGTTCGCTCGTGTAGATTCGCTTAAGTATTGTAGAAACCCAGTCAGTATGCAAATACATTTCCAGCGTAGTTTTTTGCGATTTGCAGGTCAGTATCAGGTTGTATGTTGATCTAAATATTAGTCGTGGCCGTATCAAACATTTATTTTTACAATTATAATCGTAAAACTCATCAATACAACTCTCTAAATTCATAATTATAATCCTATAGAATGACTATTTCCTGAAATCATGACATTTGAGTTCGTGAGTTTGTTTTTGAGAAATCGTGACAATTCTAACTTAAGAGCCAACTAGTCGCGGGCTCGAACTCACCGGTAGGCGTGGTAAAAAAGCACGCTGTCTCACCTAGCATCGTGTCCGTCATCGTGTGTCGAGTGAAATGTACGATAAATTGATAGTAAACCGCGCGCATAAAAAATTACGAAAAGTTCTTTGGAAGGTTAAGTTTTATGAAAAAACTACTGGATAAATCAATTACAAATAAAGTTTATTGAAATCTTCGATAATTGAGCTTTTTCGAAGCGCATTTTGTTTTGGAGATTTTACACTTCTTTTATTACTTATTTACGCTCAAAGTTGCGTTAAAATTAGCAGTAAAACCGAATCTTTGTTGGCTCATAACTTTTTAATGGCTTTTTATTTTAATATTCAGACAAAATTAATAATAAGACAAAACGATATGATGTTTAACTTTGGATGTATAATGTCAAACAGTGGAGTAATACCCCCCCGAAATTTGTATGGAAGTATCGACTAGTTTCACCTTAAGGAGTCTTATTGCTGATTCGAACGATTATAATTCTGTAAAGCTGTATTTGTTACGGTCGCGAATCATATTTTAATCGATATACAACCTGACACTGACCAGCAAATTCCAAAAAATCGTAAGAAAAATTGAATTTCGCGAGCAACCTTAGCGACGACAACAGCAGTTGTTGCGCTAATCGATCGTCTGCTCGAACCCTTAAAGAATATTAAGTATCGATTCATAAATGAGTCGGAAAAGGGAACGTTAACAATAAAACTAAGTTTTATTTTGCGTTTATTGTGTGTTTAATTGATAAAAATACACTTTTTCATGTTACATTGAGTAGTTATTTAATTATAAGTCATTTATATCGAAAAATGTGGTATCTTCTTTAGTAATAAAATTTAATTTGTATGATTTCGTGATATTCAGAATGTACAGTTATGATAATTATCCAAGTAAAATTACTTGAAATACGTGTTAAGTATTTCTTTGTACTTATAATATTTTTGGAGATGACTCCCGTCCACAAATAAATGTGCCTTACAAATGAAATCTGTTCTCTTTTTATTTTATTATGTACCTACTAGCTGCTGCCCGCGGCTTCGCCCGCTGGCTTTTACTAAAATAAAAGTAAGCCTAAGTATAACATCAGCTGTCTGCCAGCAAGTCATGTCAAAATCGGTCAAGCCGTTTCGGAGATTAGCCGGAACAGACAGACAGACGAACAAAAAATTTTTATATTAGTACCGTATCTATTTTCATACACATTTAGTAAAAAGTTGTTTACAAACAGACACTTCAATTGTATTTATTTGTTTTTATAGATACCACTAGTCACCATCTTCTCAATCCAACTTTTTTCCTTCCTAATGCCGAAATGCCCTGTAACTAAAATAACAGCATAATTTTATAATACCGTTTTATTTACATTGACCAATTTTATTTACTTTTACCTCTCTGCCTGTACTGCGAATTTCTACTTCCACTAAAAACTGCTGCTGCTGTAGTGCTATTCTGTCAAAATCTCACGGTGAAAACATAGTGAAGTGAGCTATAATTCCACCTGATGCTTGGGAGTTGGGATTGACACTAACGACAGCTCACTCAACTACGTTGGCCCCATCGCAAGTTGGGCCTTCGTAGGGCAATGTACGTTGGCCCCATCGCAAGTTGGGCCTTCGCAGGGCAATGTACGTTGGCCCCATCGTAAGTTGGGCCTTCGTAGGCAAATTCACGTAGGCCAGCAGTTGTTGGCCCAACCCGCAAACTGCCCGCCAATTGTATGCATTTGCCAACTAACCAGAGGTAAGTGGCCCAACTAAATGCAAACAAAAAATGCTACTTGGGTAAAGACTATTTTTGCTAGCAGCTTTCGGTCCTCGGTCGTTTACTCGTCCTTGGGTCTTGTATTGTTCTATTCTTATTGGTCGAAAAAGGATGGTCAGACATCTGTGACCATTGTAACAGAAGCTGAGAAATTTATATAAACAAAATAGTATTTTTGTTTTATTGGTCGATGCAAAAAAAGAGAGGTACTTATGAAAACGGATGTGGGCACAGTGAGCACGGGACTTTGAAAGTGAGCCAATTCGGCTATCCGCGATAGTACGTTCCTACTAAACCTCTATGAGCACGAGGCGAAGATTTTGTTTGATCCAGACTAACTCTTGACTCGGGTTTGGAGACTGAAAGAGCTGATCGATTTCGTCCCCGTTATACTATATCAAAGCATGAAACAGGCCTGTTGCCTTGCATAACTGCAAATATGCAGTAGTATCGAATCGAGTGTTCAATCTGCATCTTAGCCAGTGCAAGCGAAATCACTGAAAACAGCTTAACAGCCGCCTGCGCCCATCGTTGCCAGACGTCCAGATTTTTAGCCCAAAAATAAAAATTGTACCACGCAAGACAGGCTCAGTCCCGCTTTTTGGAAATAGGGGAATAGAAAATTAAATAAGTTATGTATCTGCCGAGCTATTCTGCAAAAATCTCACCGTGAAAACTTAGGGTGAAGTGAGTTGTCAATAGTGCCAATCCCTAGCATTGGGTGGAATGACAACTCACTTCACTTCAGTTTTCATGGTGAGATTTGTACAGAATAGCCGTAGATAGAGAAAACAATAGATCGCTGGTCATCTTCTATCTTACTTACACAAGAAAAAGAAAAATATATACAAGATGCTTGTAAAGAAAAGAGACAGAGCCTAACATTTTCTGTCCCTTATCGCGTGTCGCGTTTTTCAAGGACAGCACTTCAGTTGCTAAACAAAGTTTGACGTTTGATACGCGTTCGAAAAGTGGTTGCGACGAAATTTTAAATTATTTAATATGTTATTTCGAAAAATACTAACCATTTTGTGTTTTTTGTTGAGGATTGACTTTAGCTATTGCTGCAAAATGGTAAGGTGCAGAGTTTTTGGTTGCAAAAGCGATAGTGAGAGGAAAATTGCCGGATTGTCCTTTCATTCGTAAGTAGCTAAATATTTTAGTTTATTCGGTGAAAGACAGTGAAAGTTTTCAACTAATATGGTTTTTCAACTCTTAAAATAAATATACAGCTGTTTCAAGATAAAATGAGAGCTGAATTATGATTTTATTATTTATTATTCTTCACATAACCTCCAAGCTGAGTGCTACCTACTTTTTACTCGAATACTTCCCCATTTCAGGGGAAAATTTTACGCCAATAAAATAAATTACCTTCATCAATCATTTCAGATGAATGCTTTATTAGAGTGTATGTATAGCGCTGGCTGCAAATTTGTTCCACTTTTCACTGGACGTAATATTACATCTTAACCTTTTAGTATCTATTTATAGTTTAAAATATTGTATTTGTAGTAGGTATTAAAGTGTTAAAAACTTTCAGATTTCCCGCCAAACCAAAATCACGGGGATTATGAATGAAAGTGGAGATAAAATATTTTTTATGCTGTATCTCAGGTTTTCTTTAAATGTTCATTTTCCCGCAGGTGAAAGAACTCCTATCCTAATAAACTATTTTGACTTATACTCAAAGTCTCTAATTCAGATAATTTATGTAAACAAAGTAATGTCAAGAAATGTCACTGCCAAAATGACAGGACGGTGGTGCAAAGCATTTTTTTTTTTTTTTGTAAATAATCATCTATAAAATTAAAATGAAATAATTTTTAGAACTATGCAAACAAAATACCATTGCCAAACAATGTTTTGTGTAGTTTGTCGGAGACACGGCATTATGATCGTCATACGTGCCGATTCCCTTGTTCACAAACTCAACTAAATTTAAGTTCAGTGCATCTTTTTCTTTCTATTTCATTAAGAAAAGGACAGAAGATAAATTTTAGTTAAGTCCTGTCAAATTAATCAGCGCCTGTCACTACTCCATACAAGTTTAGACGTGATTAAAAACTTGCCGGCTAAAATATCGTAAATTTACGTCAAGCGCTGATTAATTTGACAGGACTAAACTAAAATTTATATTCTGTCCTTTTCCTAATGAAATAGAAAGAAAACGATGCACTTTTCCACTCAAAACAGTTTTCACCCAAAATGTGGCAAGATATGCTACTTACGATATGAATCTATGAATGAGAGTTGTAATTATTAGTGTTGTTGAAGATGTAAAAAATTTGAAAATGTTTGGATCTCCTGCATTGTTACCAGTACCATAAAATATTTTATACCAGAAAATCTCCTTTTTTTAATAACTTTGTTAAAAAATTTATAAAAATAATACGGTATGATTATTTTATAGTTAATATTTCTTAAAATCAGTACTTAAAAGAAAATGGCACCTTTTTTTTCGCCATTTTATATGAATAACCATTACGAAGATATTTTTTTTGATATGTTATCCCTTTTGTTTACATAAATGATCTGAATTTCAGACTTTGGGTATAGATGTTTTGTTTCTATTTATAAACCCTGTGCGTTTGTACAAAGTAGATAATAGAGATTGAAAAACATCTGAACATTGAAGAACATTCGGGGTAAAATCACTTTATAGTGGGTAACCCTAAAGTTGCAAGTACCTTGATTTTCTGTCCCTTACAGCGACACGCCAAGCAGTGGTCTATAGTTTTCTAAGTCTATGAGAATAGCACTACAGGTGCCTACTTATTTATATTATATTCCTCTGAAGACTTAACTGCTTCACAGAGTAGGTCAAGGTAAACCAGACAATTATTGTTATTCAAATTAACGTGTATTTTTATTAAAATACCTACATTTTATGTGGCTATCGATCACCATTTGATTATGAACTTAATTTGAAACTCAAATGATAGGACATAGTAAAAAATTAAAAGTCTACTGATTATTTACGTTTTCATATTAGGTCTCGCTTTTTTTACTCAAAAGGTTTTAAAATCCCGATTTGTCCGAAAAAAATCTGGCAACGCTGCCCGCGCCTCAATGAAAATTTAAAATACTGCGTACAGTGTCGTGGGAAAACATCAAAGCAGAAGAACGAGTTTATTTTATTTATGTTTTGAATGATACATGTAAAAAATGTCGGGGTGAGCACTGTGAGCAGAATTATTTTGATAAACGTTTCGTTTCGCATTAAAGTTCCAACTTCCAAAGTGTCATCTTAGACGAAACGGAACGAAGCGATTTTATAACCTCAAAAAATCTGCGATCACTTGTTGTGTTGATAATTATTTTATTTATTTGTAAACTTGAATAAGAATAAAAGATGCTGACCAGGTACATATTTTGTAAATCAAACTACTGACTTCATAGTTGTTATGAAACCTATCACTCATACATTTAATTTATTTCTTCTTCTTTTATTTCAGGCTCCGATTCAGACGAGACTTTCGGCTTATAGTAAGATGTTTATCAGACAAACCCACAGACGGCGATGGAAAAGCTCCTGAATCCAAGCCCAAAGCTGCAGAACCACAGAAGTCTTCAGATAATGCCACAGAAAAGATCCAGGAACTCCTGAAGTTGATGCTGGCTGAGCCCACAATAAAGGAGAGTGAATACAAAGACAAGTTCGCCACTGCACCAGTGATACAAAGGAAAAAGAAAGGAGATGCAATTGAAGTCAAAACAGAGAAAATTGGTTTGTCTTTACATACTGTTTGTGGTTAATTTTGTGTTTGATATTTATTTACATAACATAACATTACGCCTGTATTCCCGAAGGGTTAGGCGGAGGTGCACCCATTGTACACCCACATTTCGCCAGTTATGTTTAAGTGCCATGTAATAGGGGGCAAGCCTATTGCCACCATTGATCTGGTACAATTTCCAGACAGATTAATGATTCTTATTTTATTTATTCTGATAAATAAATGATTCTTATTAATAATTGATTTATTTCGGTTAAAGAAAAATGTTAAAACCAATTACAATAGGTAATTAATGACACAGTTTAATAATATTAAACAGAATAGTATAGGTATTGGTATCAATAATTCTACTCGATTTTTTTTTTTTTTTTTTTTTTCTATTCAAAAGCCTCATCAGATGTTTAGCCATTTAAGAACAAGACCAGAATGGTATTTGTTAGTACCTATATAGAGGTATGAGGAACAGGGTGTAAAGTACACTTATCCTCCATAGAAAAGGGAGGATCCTCTGACCAGACGGGTGTTGTGTCTGGTAGACAACTGCCCAACGGTTGACAACCACGAAGTTAAGTTCACTGCCGAAAGATGTCGGGATATTGTATATATCCTAGTCGCGCGGTAAACTCTGAATGCGCGATGCAGGATTTGAGACGTCAGGTTTTTGATGCGTAGTTCGCATGTGGCGTTGTGCCGCCACACCTACATCTTCAGATAGAGACGCTCTAGCAACATTAATAGAATCAAACTAATCATCTTAATCAGCCTAATACCTACTGTTCCCACTGCTGAGACACAAGCATCCTCTTGATGAGAGAGACTGGATCACATGTGATCACATCATAATCCACCATGAGCGATCAGATATCAACATCTTCGAATTTTTGGTTCTAGGACATGCTGGTTCCCTCACGATGTTTTACTTAACCGTTTTGAGAACAGTGGTGATGAAATAATGTACACAAATTAAAATGCCTGTCTTAGTTCGAACCTACGACCTACAACTTGTAAGTTGCGGCCATTACCACTGGGCCACCACTACTCAGCCCAAATGATTACAATATGCATATTTTCAGAGGAAAGTATCACTAAAGCAGCAGGTGAAGTGGCCCAAGCTCTGGGTGGAGATGTGAAGCAGACTGAAGCTGAACTGCTGTCCAGGGTACTGGGCAAGATCAACCAGTCATCAACTACCCTCAGGTAAAATATATAGATAAATTTAGTAAAGTAAATCTGTCACTAGATCTAACAAGTTCATAATTTGTTTCAATGCATTCTGAACAGGATGAGGAGATTTTAATGAAACACAGTTTGAAATCTACAGTAGGTTCAAACTGACCGCCATGTCATAAAAGCAAAAACGGGCCCTCTGCGCCAAGATACGAATTCATCCTTTCGAGTTTTTGTCATCTTATATTAATATAGATGAAATATAAAGAAAGAAGTTCAACTAATATAAATTAGGATGAGTCAAGGAACATAATTAGCAAAAGTAATAAAAACAATGTTGTTTTATGAGCTTCATTTACAGATTTACGTATAAAAGTCTGTCATGTAGTCATGACCGTGGCGTGCTAGACACATTTTGGTTTGTCATCTATACATGACTGGCGGTCAAAAGGTTAATATTTAATTTATATAATTACAAAACCATAGGAGCAATAGGCCGGCTTGTACCACAAATCGGATACATCTTTCATTGACTTGAATGTAGCCTGGCAGCTGGCATATGTCATGCTCACTTATGTCACACATGTCTCGCTGGTGGTGGGGCGTGTGTTGGATCATTAAGGTCCCTTCAAAATAGTTGAGCAGAATGGTGCTGATCCATGCGTCATGTTTGTGAACCGGCGCCGTCAGTAGGGACTGGTCATCTCTTTGCTGCCATATCTTATAGCTCACAGCGGACGTTTTTAACGTGCACATTTTTCTACATTGTTCTCACATGTATAATTTCAAAATGAATGATGTAACCAATTTTTGATTATAAAAGAGTGTTCGTGGAGTTTCTTGCCCGTTCTTCTCCATAGGAACCTACTACACTTTGGACAACTAGCGTCATCTTTCTGACTGACTGACCCCTTGACAATTCAAGTGCCTATAACTAGTTTATTTGAAACAAAATGCATTGAGTGACTATGAATCCCATACTGTTTTAACATTAAACACATTTAGGGATTCATGGTGCGAGCCCTTAGATATTGACTTGGATTTACATAATGAAAAACTTTCTGTTGCTGTTAAATAAATTTAATTATAACTGACTTTCCAGTGACCTCCTTGTTGGCATGAAAATAGACCGTACAAAAGAGCCTGAAGAAAGGAAACAACCAGAAAGTAGAGGTCAGCAAGTAAAGCGCATCGTCAACAAGACTCAGGCAGAAACACAGCAGACCAGGTACTCCCAGAGGAAAGCTAGGCCGGCTGATGGGGAGCAAGGTCGTGAAGGAAGGGAGGGAAAGAGGAGGACGTAAGTTTAAGTCTTCGTTTTATACCTAGTGTAGGAATACTAAAGTGGCTTGTTGCTTAGCAATAACAGCCGCATGGGTCGATTCATCAGGTTAAGCTACGCTTGCCGGAGTTGGACCATCTTTACATACTAAGGACCCTCTGTGCCTCGGAAAGCAAGTTAAGCCGTTGGTCCCGGCTGTCATTTGTGTATCTTTGATAATCGTTATTTCAGGTTGTCAGAAGCCCGAAAGTCTGACAACCAGTCTTACCAAGGGATATCGTATTTCCCAGTTACTGTGTTGTGGAAGTCAGATATGCAGTGGCTCCATGTATAATAGTCCGGTTAGACTGGGTGCCAACCCCAACATAGTTGGGAAAAAGCTAGGCAGATTGTAGGAATAAAAGTTACTTCGTTTTTTCCAAAGAGTATTTGAATTTCGCGGGCTAAATTGAAGGAATCACCTTAAGCCAGGGTTGCGCTAAAGTAGCCCGCGAAATTCAAATTTTTTATAAGTTTTTTTGCAATTTGCAGGTCAGAGTAAGGTTTTATGTTGATCAAAAAATGATTCGCGACCGTAATAAATATGTATTTACAGAAATATAATCATTAGAATCATCAATAAAACTAGAATTTGCCTCAAAAGTCATGATTTCATTAAATAAAATGACTATTTCATGAAATCATGATTTTTGAGGCCAATTCTAGTTTTCAATAGGGTAATTTGAATTTCAAGGGAACAGAAAGACAAGAGAATTATGTTGATGATTTAATGATTATTATTGTAAAAATACATACTTGTTACGATCGCGAATTGTATTTTGATCAACATACAACCTAATACTATATCCTAATTGTGTAACACACTATCAATCGCAATCTGAATGATTTTGGAGCATATTGCTAATCTATTATTGCTTCATAAGGTCGAAAAATTTGTCTGCACAACAATGTAAATAACGCAATGAATGTTGTTGAACTGTCAAAATGAAACCCATTCCTACTGACAGTGTGTTAGGCAATTTCTCACGCAGATCTGCATATTGCAAAAAACGTAAGAAAATTTGAATTTCGCGGGCTACCCTGGCGCTTTCGCCTTAGGGCCGCCGCACATCTGACGAGGCGCAGCGCAGCGCATTCGTCACTGCCAAAAAAATATCGACCTTGCACCGTTCGAAATAAAGTTGATAATAAATAAACTTCCATTAGCTACAGAGCGCGTCTAAGCGGAAAGAGGCGCGTGTCTCAGGTTATCTATTCTCAACTTTATGTTTACGCATGCAACGTTGATATTTGTTTGGCAGCGACAACCACCTCGCCAGGTGTGCGCCGGCCCATATAGTTTGACCGACACCGCTGTACCGCGCCTTAGGTTTGTGCTCGGCGAGACAGCGGTCTTGATAAATTCTCAGTTCTGAAACGAGCATCATATGTTCGTATGTTTGAAACATTCTTCTGCACAATGAACCTATATAACACAATGAATTTTGTTGAACTGTTGAAATGAAAGCCATTGCTACTGTAGATGTGTTACACCACACACTGGTGTATTTATTTATTTAGTTTTTCAAGCACAGAAATGTACAGAGGCGGACTTAATGCCATAGGCATTTTAATTTAATTTTATTTTTTTATGTAGTTTTAAGAATCTAAAGAGAACACAATTTATAAGCAGAAGCGTGTGTTCAGTAGCTGTCAAAATAAGTATAGAGACTGGTTGCAGTATTGTGCTTTGCCAGATTACCAAAATTCATGATGAGTTCACCCAAGTTTTTGATACAAAATTATTTCTCTTACAGACCCTCTCAATTACAACCAACCTCAGTAACAACAGTGAACATCTTCAGTGGTGAACCTCTAGGCATCTTCAAAGCCAAAGAATCCAACTATGGCACTAAATTAGACGTGTGGGAGAACCTGCAACAACGTGAACTGACTCTGGCGACGTCCCAGCCGCCTGTTAATTACTTCCAGAAGATGGTGCTTTGGACTGAACAGGGGAAGATCTGGAAGTTCCCTATTAATAATGAACAAGGTAAGATTGATAAACGTTTTCGGCTTTATTACAAATAAAAGTTTGTTTATAGATCGGTCCCGGACACCACCAAAGCGGAAATAAGACGAGAGGAGAGGAGATGTGTTTTAAACAACCAGTAGAATTTCGTTATTCACACATCTCATCTCCACTCAGCTTCAGTGGATACCACTGAGCGGAGATGGATATTTGAATATTTGTATGGCGCGATCGAAGCGGAGATGTGAGCCGTGCCACGTCGAGATTGAGCTGGGCGGCGGTACAAAACGGAGATGTGAGCTGGGCCTCGTAAGCTGGCGACAGCGCGCAGCGGAGACGAGAAGAGATGTGAGCAGCGGTCAGATCGCGCAAAACTGTACGTTCATCTCAACTTCCAACTCTCGTCGCACGCATCTCAGTTCCGCTCTAGCCAACACACATCTCCGCTCCAGTCTAGCCAGTACGCATCTCCGCAAAGCTTCGATGGATACACCCTAGCTGAACAACATCTCTTCTCGTCTCCGCTTCGGACATCTCCGCATCAGTGGAATCCGGGACTAAACCGAACTTTGATAATCCAACAGCGCACTTTTATTTAGGCATTCAGTTAGTGGTGTGTAAAGCTTGGGAATCCTAGGAAAATCCTTGGAAAGCGGTTCCAACATATTATGCCGGCCGTCATGAAAATCTGTCATTTTCACCAGTATTTGACATTATGGTGACAAAAAACGTTCTGTATTTGGACAGCCGTTATTGTGTAACCGTTCGCCGTTTTCTTAGAAAACCAAAACGGTAGTGAAAACGGCCATAACTAACGAAACTCTTTAATTCAGTTATTATTTTTATTCCAGGATTAGAAGAAGAGCAGAATGTCCACTTCTCAGAACACATATTCCTGGACTCCCACCTCGAAGGCTGGTGTCCCAAGAAGGGCCCTATCAGGCATTTCATGGAGCTTGTATGCGTGGGTTTGTCTAAAAATGCATTTTACACGGCAAAGGAAAAGAAAGATCATATCCTGTGGTACAAGGAGTATTTTGAGTCTAAGAAGGATTTACTCACAGAGGTTGGTGCTTGGGACCACCAAGCGGCCAGTGCCGAGGCTACGCAGAGTTAATTAAGTTGTTATTATTTATGTATGAAGCGTATTTGCCTTTTCGCGTTCAATTCGAAACACCAGTTGCGTGAATTTTTATCACCCCGCCTCATCTAGATTAGGTTTTCTTTTGAACGTTTATACAGAAACTAGCTGACCGGTCAGACGTTGTCCTGCTCGAACTCGATCGTAGCGCCACCTACCGGGTCCAATTGTGAATCTAAACCATCCACTCAGTCATGTCATTTAGGAGGAGTTCAGTCACACTCACCCGCACAGAAGAATTTTATATACATATAAAGATAGGAGTTAGTCTGTACTCAGAACAGGTCGAAAATTAGAAGAATGTAGGATGCTTGCGAAGCTTATATTTTGCATACTTACGGTGATTACAATTCGAAACAGCCACTTACTTACTTACTTACCTTGTTAGGGATTTCATTGAAGACTTTCAAGTTTTGGAGGCTCCTTCGTCCCGCTATTGCCCACCAAAACAGTGTTCAGCCAATTAAACAGTTTAGTAATCGACAAACGCGTGTTGATTTCACGCAACCGGCGAATTGAATTGAAAATGTAAATAGAAATACACATAGAAATATAATTAGAGTTACAGTTACTATTGATTTTTATTTGACCTTAATATTAAGGTTCAATGCAAAAAATCCCCAATATTGATAAAACTAATTAAGTTTATGACATTTTAATAAAAATAAATTATTCCAGGATAGTTTATTATGAAAATAAAAACACATTCTTCATTTTACTTCACTTTATTGCACCTAAGGAAGTACACTTCGTTGCATATTTCGTTGTTTCTGGTCACTATTGATAGTGACCATAAAGTTAGTTTACAAATATTATTATTACGCGAGTCCTAAGACTCACTTGGCATAATATTGGACATCAAAAAGTCAAAATTGACTTAAAACTATGGATCAAATACTTTAAAGAACGGATGTTTTAATCTTAATTCTACCTCTACATCGAGAGAGCATCAAGAAGACACTACAAAATGTATAATATACATAATAACAATTACCTTTACAACATCATGTCCACAATGACATGATACAAAGTTAATTTAGTACAAAAAACCTACCCAATCGTTTGTATTTAAAAACAAGGAACTCGTTATATCTAAGTACATATTCTTACGTTAATGTTCGTATACTTTAAAAGCCTCCAAAAACGTTCCAATATTTAGAGAAGAAAAACAAAATGTACAACATAAATGTACTTAAAAAATCACATAATTTTGTACAATATGTGGGTGCACACTGTATTTCCTTTTTGGCGTAATAACATTTATTAGTTAACGCATTAAATTCAGATACGAAGTATTATAGAAGGAATGGAAATGTTTTTGAAGTCTCGGGAAGAGAAAACTTAACTGATTTTGTAAATTCTAATGTATACGTTAGTGGTACAGGAGAACACTGCTATCCTCCATGCGATATGAACAATTGTGTTAATATTACACTAAATAGTTAACCAGCAACCCAAATTACATAACACACTTTTAATCACAATCTGAATGGTTTTCAAGCATATTGCTAATCCATTGCTTCATATGTTCGAAAAAGGATGATGCCACGAAATGTATGGCAGCTCGTACACACGGATACATATCAAGCTATACTTTTCCAGTATAAACTGACCTCTCATTGTAGGCAAATCCTGTACCATGCGAGATCAGCTTTTACTGTGTTTTTATAGCTTGATATGTAGCCGTGTGTACCCGCTCCAATAGGAATACATGATATATTATTAGAAAGGTATTAAGATTTATTACAAGAATTCCAATGGTGAAGGACAATGGTGGACAAGGATTTAGAATTAGGCCCCATAGTAACTTCTAATCTTCAATTACAACGTAAATAATGCTATGTTGTTGAACTGTCAAAATGAAAGCCATTGCTACTGTAAGTGTGTTACGCAATTACCCCGCTGTTTACTTAACCGTTACAACAATAAGTTACTAGAGCGGACTGAGTATTACTAAAAAGGAATGTTGAGCTGGCCGCATACATCCTACAAGACAAACTCATAGATTAAAAAATGTGCGTGTCAGCTCCGACGCACGACTGGAGTTTACTCCTTAAGTATACATATGTATCTATATAATTATACATACATGCGTTAGCTGTCGCGCAGCATACCCTGTACACGTCGGCTGTATTATATACACATACTTGATTTCAAAGTGCGCAAGGTTCGTTGCGCAGAAAAACAAAACGCTTTTGAGTTCACGCTTGTATTAATTTCACTACTCATAAAATTTCCATACCGGGAGCCGTATATGAAAAACGATTCTTAAGGAGTAAACTATTAAAAGCAAAAACAGTACCAATATGATATTTTGTGTTTTGATGTATGCGACCTGCAATATTGACGTTTCAATGAGACGTTTAACATTAAATCGTATACTAAATTAGTTATCATTGAAAAATTACATCGAAATTAGAATAGCTAAACACGAAAAATGGAACGTCAGCAGTACAGTATTCACTTGTTTTTAGCACCTCCCGAACAAGTAAAAATGTTAATTATTTTATAGATCTGCCATGAAAGTCATTTTACATTAAATCTGGCTAACATAGTAGTACATTTGTGCACAATGTAGGAGAGTGTTAAAGCAAAACTGAGGTACCTTATAGCTAAATACTTAGAAAAAACAAACAGAACAAATGACAACAAGTGTAGAAAACAGCGGAAGACTGAAGTAAGCTAGTTTAGTCCACACGGACATGTAACAAATTATTCGCCAACATTTAATTTTATGATCAAGGATTTATCTCGTCGATTGTATCGAACCACGAGCACTTAGCGCTTCGTCCAACATACTTAAATTAACCCATCGTATGCCGAATGTGGATCCCCGGAACACAATGGGTTTTTAATTGTTTCTGTAATACGAAGGATTAATCTATAACACAAAGTCTCAAATTCAGATAATTTATGTAAACAAAGGGGATAACATAACAAAAAAATATCTTCGTAATGGTAATTCACATAAAATGGCGAAAATAGAGAAAAACTAACATTTTCTTTTAAGTACTGATTTTAAGAAATAATCATACCGTAATAATTTTTATAAATTTCCGGTTTTCAACAAAGTTATTAAAAAAAGGAGATTTTCTGGTATAAAATATTTTATGATACTGGTAACAATGCAGGAGATCCGAACATTTTCAAATGTTTTACATCTTCAACAACACTAATATTACAACTCTCATTCATAGATTCATATTGTAACTAGCCACATTTTGGATGAAAACGGCAGTAAACTGTTTCGAGTGGAAATCGATTTTGGGAGGCCTACGTCTAGCACTGGACTTAAAAGGGCTGATTATGACGATCATATGCCGTGTCTCCGACATACTACACAATAAATTGTTTGGCAACGGTATTTTGTTTGCATAGTTCTTGTAATTAATTCACTTTAATTTTAGCGATGACTATTTACAAAAAAGAATATGATAAAATGTTTTGCACCACTGTCCTGTCATTGACAATGACATTTCTTGACATTACTTTGTTTACATAAATGATCTGAATTTATAGCATAGGCTTGTCATTACCCTGGCTTGAGTAGTTTTGTTTTTCTCCCACACATGTGGTACGTGGCTCTAAGAAATCCGTCCTCAGTAAAATTAGTCTATCGTGAACGTAGTAGCACTATGGACATAAAATTCAATTTCGAAGAAAACATAATACCCTCTAAAGGTCGCCAAAAATAAACGAAATGAAGAGTTAGACACAATTTGGCAAGATTAAAACAAATGTAAAAAGCTGCAATTAAACACATAATAGAAACTTAACCTCCACTTAATAAACAATAGTTTTAATGTATTTTTATTTCTTTTACATTGTCACATTATTTCGTAACTGTTGAGCTTTAAATTCTCGAGTAAACACCTGAGCTTTTACAAAAAAAAATGATATTCAGCGTGCTCAATATCAGGTTAAATATATGGAATTGAATTGTTCGTCACTGCAAATTATTTTGGCTTAGCAAGCAGGCGCCGCCATAATGGGCATAGTTGTGATTGCACCAAACATTTCATTTTGAACCTTATATTAATGAAATAGGTCAGGAAACGTGTCATCATAAAATATAAGTATCCACAGATGTCGTATTAAGTTTACAAAATTCATAAGCGCGCTTAGCCTTTGGAAACACGACAATGGAGTTCGAAATTACTTTTTAACTAAACTAAATTGTGAATAAATTGTAAAACATTATGCATTAGCATTATGTGAAACTACAAAATAATTGTACATTCGGAATGATTAGTTAACATAATTGGGGGCTTAGCGGTACAATTTGATTTTTACTTCACCAAAAAAAAAAATTGTGTTTGTTCAAAAAAGCTATGTTTAATTTCAAATTTGACCAAAATTGTAGGCGCATTTTTATTGCACTTAAGAACCTCACAGAACGTGTCGTATTGATCATACTGGATACTTTAAATGTAACTCCTATTGTACTGATTATTATAATTTAAAAAAATATTTCGTAAAGTTTCTAAAACCTACGATACATCCCGTTATAAAATTGACATTTGAATGATCATCGGGTGATGTGTTGATTAATTACACCTAACTAACAATGAGGTTGAATATTGAAGCTACAGTATTTCCATAAATACAAAATTACTGGAATAATAATGATTACTGGTTTATTATGTAAAGGATACTGGACACAACGGACGACATAATATTTCATTTAAAAGATATTACGGATAGATTTTATAATATTTTAGTTAGGCTTATTATTTACCGGCTGAGATGACGAGGCCGCGTCTGAAAATATCCAAACAATACCCTATGATAGAAAACATGGTATCTCAGGATTGACTCTTTGTTGAGAAAAGCTATGATTTTATGTAAAGTTTGGCCAGTATCATCCATTGTGTACAGGAGTAGATATGGGTACAGTTACATCGTAGAGCCCCCGGCTACGTACTGACTTCGGACACCGCAATTGACTTCGCTCCTGTGGACGGCTGCATTGTGAGTGGGACTCCCGATCTCTTACATCACCTAAAATGAAGATAAGTTTTTTTTAAGAGAATTTTACAGAATTCGTTTGTACTTAGTGGCGAGCTTGAAGATAAAAAGCTAGACTAAGTGGGTGCAGGGCGGCAGGGAGTAGGCGCCAAGGCCACAGATTAATACAGATGGGACACTCCGCAATCTAGCTATGAAGCTACAAGTTTGAGGCGGGCCCATCTCACTGGGCCAATTCAGTAGGAGTGATGCGCGCCGCCGGTATAAGAGTTACGCGATAGAGAGGCAACTTGTAGGTGTATGTAACTGCAGGTAATAAGCGTAGTGCGACCTGAATTGCACTTTGTTGTGTCGTAGCAAGAGAAGCGTTTTATTTAAATGATTTTACGGAGTGTCCCATCTGTATTAATATGTGCCAAGGCACCGATAATTTAGGTAATTTCTTTTTACACAACGTAACGACTGGTTGCCAGACTTTTGGGCTTCTGACGAATCGCAACGAATGTCAAAGATCCATAAATGACAGCTGGAACCAACTGCTTAAGTGGAGTGTCATTCTGAATTTCGACACAGTCTTAATTTCGAAGAACAATAGTTCGACTACTCATTGCTTCGACAGAACATAAATTCTACAAGCAATAGTCCGACAGAAAATACTTCGACAACACACACCTTCGAAGAACACTACTTCGACAGAAGCTTCGATATGCACTGTTCTTCGAAATTAAGACTGTGTCGAAATTCAGAATGACACCGCTTAAGTGCGCCTTCCGAGGCAAGGAGAAGTCAGCGGGGTGCCACAAGAGGCTGAGAATCAGCACTTTTTGAACATCAAAATTACATAAGACAGTTCCTCAAAACGCGCGCCCTTCACCACTTCCTAGTGCTTTAGCTGGGAAGAAGTAGCGCAACCCTCATATCCCACCAACCTGCAGTATCTGGCTGGCCTCGAAGGCCGTGCCGGGCAGCAGCACGATGGGCGCGGCCACCCGGCCCGCCTCCACACACACCATGTTCGGGAACTCGTCGTCCCCGAAGTCAGGGATCTCTTTGGCGTACTCCGCCCAGGGGTTCCAGATCACTGCGGAAAAGATTTTTATCTTTACTAATAAATAAAATTGAAGTATCTGTCTGTAATGTCAAAATAACAGCTTTTTACTAAATGTATATGAAATTATATACGGTATTCATACAAAAAAAAAAACAATATTTAACATTTTTGTCTGTCTGTTTATTCCGGCTAATCTCCGAAACGGCTGGACCAATTTTGACTGGACTTTTACTGGCAGATAGCTGATGTTATAATGAGTAACTTAGATACAAACGCAGCTAACGTGCATAGCGTCTTATCTATTTATTTATTTCTTGGAACGCCAACAGAAGCTACATGATTACATGCGTGTTAACATAAACAGGGACAGATACAAGTGTGCGCTTCCAATTATAGGAGACCACATCATTCACTTAATATCTAGGTAGGTACAACAAGTTTGACAAGCAAGGACGAAAACATTACAATAAATAAAAATACAATCATACAAACCAATACAATATAAAAATTATGTTCAACAAATTCATAAAATAAAATAATGATTAATCAACCATAGATGTCAAAGGAAAAACAATAACTAAAGTATTAACTTTGCTTTCCAAGGCATAATTTAATTGCCTTGGATACTATTATGTCCTTTTTATTTTGCTATTGTACACATTATCTTCATTGTCTTCGTGCAGTCTACGCAGTAATAGAACAGCGCATCTTCAACTGAATCTTCGTTTCATTGTGCATTAAGAGGACGTATACCTATACCTATGTATATAACTGAGAAGGAATTATGACGTCGTTTTTCTTTTGGGTGGGAAATTATCAAATAACTAAATAACTTTTCCCGCTCTGGGCGGGGCAGGAGGGCGTGTCAGACTTTTACTGTCTAAAACCCACTCGTGTTCCTTCAGTTGCCTATGCCAGGGTCACGGTATCCCTTTCGGACAAACCCGCAACGATGGCAGGCACCGGTCCTGGCGGACCCCGTCAGTGCGTGCTGACATCTCTTTGAGGCGCGCTTGGAACACAACGCGTCGTCAACCCGGGCCTGGTCCTTACCGGACGGCGAGCTGCCCATAGCTCGCCGTCCGCAAGCCCGCGCCTACGGTGGCCGGGAATCGGCTACCGATTCCCGCCGCCCAGGGTATCTCCTGCGGCGATTAGGGGCGTGAGGGCGCACAGACTGCCGCTCCCTCACGCGTTCCACCTCCTCCTTCGCGAGCATTACTGCTTCGCAGAAGGAGGTGACTGCATCCCATGCACTCTCGCTCCGGACCATGGTCTGGACCAGGACCGGACGCGAGAGATCGCCGCCGCCAATCGCCTCCGTGAGGACACGGCGGTGCTCTGCCCAAGCCGAGCAGACCTCCACCGTGTCCTCCGGGCGATCCACCGTTATACCATTTTTTTTATCGTGCAGTACCGAATTGCAAAAAACATTTAATCATACCGGTATCTGGGAAGTTGTACTTCTGTATCCTCATCTTGCGTCCGCTAACGACGTTGGTGATGATGTGCTCTTGCATGGTGTTCTGGTAGATCCTGTCTGTCCACTCGTTGATCGTCACTACCTCCCTGGTCTCCTGGTACACGGCGCCTTCTCGCGTCTATAATTAGAACACATTATAAATTAAAGTTAATGTTACTAGGTTGTGCAGGTCAGATAGGCAGTCGCTCCATGTGAAATACTGGTATTCAGCTGTATCCGGTAAGACTGGAAGCAGACTCCAACATAGTTCTTTTATTTTTAACGTTGCCCCACACTAGGAATTTCTCCTGTATTGTGGGTGCGTTTACAAACGTTTAAACTCACATACACTAACAGCCAGACGCGGAACAACTACTCGTAGATCATACAAATATTTGTTCCTTGCGGGAATCGAACCCGTGACACGCAGCGCAGCAGTCAATCGCTTAACCACTGCGCCGAAGGTGCCGCCAATATAGTTACATAGTTGGGAAAAGGGTTGTAACTATAAATTCCAATAAATAATTTGTGCTCCTGAGATTTAAACGTCATTATAATTATTCCGGGATTTTAAAGGAGGTATTATCCACTCTATGTTAAATCCATCCTCGAAGTTTAGGTAAATTAACTCTATCTATTCCGATCTCTGATCATAATGAACTATTTAGAAAATCACAATTTTATTCTATACTTGAGGTCCTACTGAAATTGTCCTAACAGAAAAACCTTAAACATTTTCCTTCCACGGATACTGAATGCAGGTAGTCTTAGTAGGATTAGCTTGCGGCGTAATAAAGCTGTTTATAATTAAAACACAAATAACGCCCCCAATGACATTGACCCCTGAAACTGTCATCTGTGATTGCTTAAACAATGCGTATCTGCCAAAGCAAAAAAAACATAAATACACAAAAAATACAATACTACAATAATTGTATAGTATTTGAAAAATGTATGTTTAACAATTTAAATTAAATTCTGTTATCTACGCAAGATTTTGGCACTGTCGTCTTTAAGACCACAAATCACGATTTTAAGACACCGAGTCGCTGTCAAAATGACCTTTTTTTATATACACATACACGGATACAGATCCATACATAGAATAGGAATGTGTCCTGGGTAAAAAAAAAAGAAAAAATGACTTTGTGGCGGTATCAACAACGCCACATGCGAACTACGCATCAAAGTCCTGACGTCACAAATCCTGCATCGCGCTATCAGAGTTTACCGCGCGACTAGCATATACGAGTATACAACATTCCAACATCAACCGTTGGGCAGTTGCCCACCAGACACAATACCCGTCTGGTTGGAGGATCCTCCCTTTTCCATAGAGTATGAGTGAACTTTACACCCTGTTCCTCATACCTCTAAAACTTAGATAAAACACATTAAACTTGGGGACGCGTTACGTCACAGCTACGTATAAAATCTAGCGAGCAGTGACGTCATGTCACATTTGAACTCAATGTATCGCCGTAATGTTTTGATTACGTAAAAAAAAGAAAAAATACGTGTCCAATATTTTTTAAGAGGGTTGTCACCGTCGTCGCAACGCTCACTCCTACTCTTTATACAGCAGTGACCGCCTTTCTGCTGAAAATTATGGTTGTATCCTGCCAGCATCCAGCAAGTCTCGCACTAGTTCGTCGTTCGTCGTCATTCTATTATCACCAGATGACTATATAGCTCATACATACATAAACTCACGCCTCCTTTACTATGGGGGTAGGCAGAAACTATAGATCGCCACCTGCTACGCTCCTTACATACTGCTTTTACTTCGTTTACGTTCATACATCTGGTCAAACACGCACGCCGGTTGCGAGTACTACACACCTGACCATACTAAAGAACATCACCAATTAGGTCACTATATGTCCACCTAGGGCGTCCCCTCCCGGCGTTTGCACTCACTAAAGCTCACCTTATCAATAAACATGCATCCATGCATGCCAGTGATCTGGCAACGGCGCACGTCGGGTACTTTGAAGTACGTGTGAAGAAGCAGCTGGCAACTGAACGTGAGCTCCTTGCTGGGGTTGTACACGCCGATGTTGAAGTGCAGCTCCTTTTCGCGAAGGATCAGCCTGTATGTCAGTCTGAACCTGGATGGGGTAAGAAATGGTAGTCATTTTTAGGTTTAATTTTCGTGTGGGATAAACAAAAACTGAAGAACTTAAAACTACAGGGTGTTTGGCAGAACGTTGAACATACGAAAATGGTGGATAGGTGGGGTCATCTGCTACTTACTCAGCCCTAATTTATTTGGCCCTGGCCCCCTGAATATAAAAAAAAAAATTGTTTGCTTTCTTTTAGTTTCACCACTTTCTTAACTTTAAAGTGTATTTTTTTATTAAAAATGGGTAAAACAGGCAATATTTTAGTTTATTTTTTTATCTTTAATATTGGCAGATTCTTATAAAATTATTGCTTTATTCAGATGTTAGCTAGAAAAAAAGTTATGACTCCTCAAACTTACAGAAAGATGTAATAAATAAAAATATTGCCTGTTTTACCCATTTTTAATACAAATTACACTTTAAAGTTAAGAAAGTGGTGAAACTAGAAGAAAGCAAAAAATTTTTTTTTTTAATATCCAGGGGGCCAGGGCCAAATAAATTAGGCCTGAGTAAGTAGCAGATGACCCCACCTATCCACCATTTTCGTATGTTCAACGTTCTGCCAAACACCCTGTATAATGTTCACCATGCGGGCCCAGTGCGGATTGGTAAGATGTCATATGTCTTCGAATTTTTTGTTCTAAAACATGCCGCCTAAACTTTGTATGGAGTTAGGTATTGTATTTTTACTGTAATAAACTCTGCAACTCCACTGACAGAGACATTGTTTTTAAAGCTCGGAAAAATGCTTGCGATCGTTTACCAAATTACAATCGATTGATAGTTGTAAACCAGTATTTAAGGAACTTAGTCTGCTCACTCTACCGTCTATGTACATAATATATGAAATGGGAGTGTTTGTCCGCTGTAACCTGCATTTGTTTGAAAAACTGCGCTCTCATCGTTATCAGAATACCATTCATGTTACCTCTCATGGAACCGCATTTTTCAGCAAAAGTGTGCTAGGTATGGCCCCAAAAATATATAATAGTATACCAGCAGCTATTAAAAATAAAGAGTGTCTGGGAACCTTTAAGAGGTCTTTATTTAAATTCCTTTTAGATAGATGTTACTACTCCATCACTGAGTTTACTACTGATAAACAGAGATATAACGAGTCCGACTTGCTAATTAAACACTTATGATTTTATTTATTACCTTTTTACATAATTATCTGACATATTTTTAATTGAATGTTTTTTTTTTTTTGTATTCTGTTGACATGTCACCTTAATTGTAATTGCTTGTTTATGTTAATTTTGTACGCCATAAATTGGCAAAACATAGTGCACTTATTTTAGACAATATATTATCTGTAACCATACCTATGTTTAACAAAATAAATGATAGATTGATTGATAAAACAATGATCTATGTAAATCATATCATTATTTTAAAATGTACGAATAAAAACAGTTTTTGCTGACGTCAGCATAACTTTAAATAACTTCAAAACTAAACATAAAAAAATCATGGTTTCTTCCCAGAAGTTTTAGTTCTTCGCTGGATCTTTACGATGAAGGTATAAAATATAGGTGACCGCAATTGAAGCAAAATTCCACAGTGTGCGATAGCACTATCCCTTTTTCGAACAGAAATCATGATAGCATCAATACTTCATAATACGGTCCCTGGTCATAAATGTAAAATACAAAATGATACTAACTGGAAATGCCACATGGACCTAGTGAAGTCGTCATCCATGAGGCTGAAGACGGCCTCCACATCGCCGCTGGGGAGGCGCTCGGGCATCTTCTCGACGTGCCAGCGAGCTATCCGCGCGAAGCCGTGCTGCGGACCGAAGGCCCATTGTCCGAATTGAGCTGCAATCATGATCCTTTTTACTATTGTGGAATATTTTTCAAAAGTAACAGTTGGCAGAGGTTTACCAATATAATACACCAACATATCGCCAATTATGTTTAAGTCCCATATAATAGGGGGGCGAGCCAATGATAGGCATACATACTAGTACTTTTATTATTTTATTGTTCTTTTTTTATCGTTTTTGTGCTCACCAGTTGGCGCCACTGTCGACTAAGGTCCTGTCACTACTTTTATTTATATGTCTTGGACATGTTTAAGTACCGTAATAAGTACTTAAACACATAAAATGTTTATTTTATTACATTTTAAAATATCAAATGAATATTTACATTATATATTCCTAAAATTGACAAGCATTAAGCAGACAAATATTCTTCTTCAATATAAATAAAATCAATATTCAATATTTTTCTTCTTTATTATTCTTCGAAATTAGATCCTAAGTTTTTACTTAAAATCTTAAGCCATAATAATTAATCTTAACAATTTGCGATAGAAAATCCCGCAAACAGTGAACGTTCAGTTTCACATTTGACATTTCTAGCCTCAGACCATTTCAGACCTCACTCTACACTAGCGCCTTTGCTTTCGAGCAGCATCTAATCATAAAAGTTTTGACATGAAAAATTAAAGTTTGTTAGTATCTGTAACTCTGCTTTTACTAAAGAAATATTCATTCGGTTTCTTTCCTTGCTCTATACTTATTCCATCATGCTGAATACGCGCTCGCAAGAAGCAGAAATTATATTAGAGACAGAAATGGAAAGAACAAACTTGACAAGATTTTCAATTCAGGACAGGGATTTCTGTTTCGATTTCGTTAAGAAGTCAATCCAGCGTAAATCCACACGATTTTCTTCAACGAGATGTGGTTGCATCTCACTCTCAGAAAAATCGGAGAAATTATTGCATTCCGGGAGGGTTGGGAACCCTAAGTACTCCTTTTCGCCAGTTATATTTAAGCCCCATGTACCTAATAGGGGCCGAGCCTGATGCTATCAACCGGGCACAAAACCAGACTCCCTGCTACTGAGAAATACCAGATGGAAAAACCCAATAACACATCGCCCGACCTTACAATTAACCCAGGACCCCATGCTCAGCAGTACGCTTGCAACCACTAGACCAAAGACGCGGTCTAACGAGGCATTTATAATTAGAAGCAAGAACTTTAACTTTAAAAATAACAACTTTAATACTAAACTTACGGAAAACAAACGGTATCCCTCCTCTTATCGCCCTCTTGCCATCAAATACTGCTTGTTTACTGCGAAAAACACAAAAAAAAAACATGTTATTAATGGCAAACAAATTGCAACGACAAAGTTGTCATCAAATCGATAACATACCGAGAATATTAATTCGATTCGTAGGCAATTTTCAAAGGAATCGATAAAAAATAGTCAAATAATTACTAAATAGTAATGGCAGGCTCGCAGAACCTATAATTGGAGCTATAATTTACTGCTATATGCGTTTAATTCAATTAACACAACACAAGACAAATGATGAACGTTTAATTTCTTTGACAGTTTAAAAGTTCAATGCAAAGCGTTTCTAGTACGCAGATGTTCTAAGTGTACAGTTACTTCGTTATAATACAAAACTGCCAATAACTTAATTTTATAGGAGATTTTATCAAGGGGATAAAAATCTTGGATGATTCGTGTTATTTATTTAAGAGGCCTGTTACATTTTGTTTCCTCTCTCGCTCACACGAGACATAATTTTAGTGAATGGTGCCGATTCCCTTGTTCACAAACTAAACTAAATTTAAGTTCACTGCATCTTTTTCTTTCTATTTCATTAAGAAAAGGACAGAAGATAAATTTTAGTTTAGTCCTGTCAAATTAATCAGCGCTTGACGTAAATTGACGTAATTTTAGTCGGCAAGTTTTTAATCACGTCTAAACTTCTATGGAGTAGTGACAGGCGCTGATTAATTTGACAGGACTAAACTAAAGTTTATCTTCTCTCCTTTTCATAATGAAATAGAAAGAAAAAGATGCACATAAATTTAGTTCAGTTTGTGAACAAGGGAATCGGCACCAATGTTGAATGAAAAAATGCTTTATTGAAAAATGTAACCTGTAGTTCTCGTAATAAATAATATTAGTTTAATAGGTAATTATTCAAAACACATTCCTACTGTGTAATTTAATACATTCAGCTCGATAAATCTGAGAATCTGTTTTTGAGATGAATTTATTAAATTACACAATAGAAATGTGTTTTTAATAATTACCTATTAAACTAATATTATTTATTACGGGAACTACAGATTACATTTTTCAATAAAGCATTTTTTCATTCAACATTCTCTAAAATTACGTCTCGTGTGAGCGAGAGAGGGAACAAAATGTAACAGGCCTCTTAAGGGAAAGCAATCAATCTGCCGAATTCTGCCGAATCTGCAAAACGGTGAAAGAAAACATCGTAAGGAAACCGGTATGTCCTAGAACCAAAAAATTCGAAAACATGTGACATTTACTAACCCGCACTGGGCCCACGTGGCGTTTATGGAAACCCTTCCAGTATTCAGAACCCCAGTATTTCTGAGCTGCGGGAGCCTTTAAGCGATTGAACGCGCAGTTTGATGGATTATGGGCCTGTGCACGCCACGTTCTTTAAACACGCCGTTGACGCGCGTTTGTAGCGGATACAGACGCGATACGCACGCGAGTCAGATAAACCTCAGTAGGATAATAGCGCGCCGTCGACCCACGTTTCTAAAACGCGCGTCAACGGCGCGTTTAATAAACGCGGTGTCGGTGGTGTGCACAGGTCCTAAATGCTACCCTGCTTTTAGTTAAATGCGGGAGGCTTTACAAACTTATAAGCGTTATGGATATGAATTCCTACCGCTACTCAGACTAAAATTTGACTTATAGGTTTAACAGAATACGCACACGTAGTGGATTACGGCCCATTCCTTCTCACCGAGAGGAGGACGTCTCCCAGCAGTGGGAACATGCGAACGTGGGCTGATTATGCTTAATCAATCTGCCTAGCCTTTTCCCAACTATGTTGGGATCAGCTTCCAGTCTAACCGGATGTAGCTGAATACCAGAATTTTACATGGAGCGACTGCCTATCTGATCTCCACAACCCAGTGACTGGGTAACACGATACCCCTTGGTAAGGCTGTTTGTCAAACTTTTGGGCACCTGACTATCGGTAACGACTGTCAAAGAATTACAAATGACAGCCAGACCAGACAGACTAACGGCTTCCCGTGCTTTCCGAAGCACGGAGGGTTCTCGATCTGTAAAGGACGGTCACCCATCCACGAACCGACCGCGACAAGCGTAGCTTAACCTTCGATCGACCCATGCGGTTGTTATAATTTATCCACGAACCCCCAAATATTTAAGGGACAAGATATAATGTCGAGGTTATGAAGTATTAAAATAGATAGATAAATATAATACTCTTTATTGCACACCATAAAAATTACAGATTTATATGTAGAAAATTTGACAAGGGATGACACAATGGACGGTCTTATCGCTAAAAGCGATCTTTTAAAGACAACCTTTGAATGGATTAAGGGGGAAGGAGAAACATTATTGCAGGTAGTTTGTGGTGTACCATTTACTTATATACAGTAAATAAATACATACATACATACATAAAACATGTTATACGTAAAATAAAGTTTGAAAATAAAACAACAGCTACCTACTCAAAATCTATCTCAAATTATCTCACAGTAAGAGTTTCACTCTCAAATATTTATTAAATACTTACCGTATTTATTTTCCAAAAACAATCTAACTACAATTTCAAAACTGAACAAAAATAATGGAAAAATTGCTACGGACTAAAAATCCCGACGAAAAACTCCCGTTAAAATTGATAATGAAAATATTTATACTAAAATGTTACGAAACACTCAAAGGCTTCCTTTAATTGTTTTTCATCCATTACGAGCTTTAGTCCTGAAACAATCTTCGAAACAGACCATGATTTTAGCATAATCATAATATTTAGTAGACAAGCAATATTGGCCAGTCATGAGCATACTAATGTAAGTATTCAATGTAAAGTCATGCTTCATATCCAAATAGGTATGTGGTACCTAATGGCAGGTATAGCTAATGCTGTATGCACGTTTCACGAGTCAGATCGACTGTTACAATACTGTATACATATTACTCGCATGCATTAGGCTGAACCGCAACAGTTTAGCCTGACCGCACTGAGCAAGCACCAGCATTACTCCTTCAGCTCACGTTTGAAACATGGTCAATTTTAGCGGTTGCATTCCAGCGCCGCCGGGGGACGATGCAAAAAGCACCCTTATATTATAAATGCATCAGTGGACAGGTCGGCCGCGACAAAAACGGAGCTCGAGCAAGCCACGTATAAATTATTTATGCCATTTTTAGCATTTCGGAGTTTGTGAAACGAGTGGTCGCGAATGATGACCACGACGCGACGGGCTCGTCATCGAAACGCGTCGCGCCGGGAATTTGCACTTTGAGTCAACGAGCTATCGCCAAACGTTAAACGTGCCATTCCCGAAGTTGGAGGTTGCCTTTTTATGTAATACAGTGGAAATCGTAAAAAAATATCACTTATTTACATACAGTGTGAGTCTTTATAATGTGCACATATCGAAATGAGGGAATCTATGCTTAATTTCATCTACGGCAAAATATTAAAAAAAAACTAAATATTTGATTTTTTATGGAATTAAAAAAAAAATGTACCCAGTGTAAACAAAACGGTGTAACTTTTAAACTAAATAATCTATCACGATGAAACAAACTCCATAATGATTGGAAGTAATTAGGCGTCCTCATAAAATAAAAATTGGGGAAAAAACTACCCTCAGTTGAAAAGAAACATGTTTTTTTAGCAAAAATCTGTTTTTTTTTTTAATCATTTTTTACAATAATTGTAAAATTTCTCAATAAGGGGGCATCTTATTGAGAAATTTTGAAATAAAAATTCAAAAATAAAAATTCAAAAAAAATTTAAATTAAAATTTAGATTATTTTTGGATTTTTTCCGTAGATAAAATTAAGCATAGATTCCCTCATTTCGATATGTGCACATTATAAGGACTCACACTGTATAAACAAACCTCTCATCTGATAGGACAGAGATGGAAATACAAAGAAACGATCGAGGAATGGCAAATATTGGATTAATGAATGAAGTAATCAGAGCGAAAGATTCTTAAATATTTGAATTACGTCATTCAAACTTTGCTATATTAAAACGGAAATTATCTATAGATCTAGAAATCGGTTCTAGAAATTAAATACATAAATCGTAACTCCCACGTTACTAGCAATCTGGGTGCATGTACTTCACACGGATTATCTACAGTTGAACAAACAGTACGGCAAGTTTCAACGAATTCTATGAATATGTACGGTGGCCGCACATCAAGTTACCACAAACTGTAAAATTTTCTCGTTCGATTTTGAACTTAATCAACAACATTTTAAAGTTTAATATCGTTTGGAGAAATTTGACAGTTTCGTGTAGCTTGATGTGCTGGCCACTGTACAATAAATATAAGCCTTTATTTCTTCCATATCTTACATATTAGATGACACTTTAAGCAATATAAAATGAAACTTTATGTTAGTATGTGGTTTAGTAGTTTGCTTACATCTAGTTGTTAATATTATTTAGTTTGAAGGTTCATGATTTGGTTTTGAGATATGAATTCCATCATGGGTGCAAGCCTTTTCTATCATTTTCCATTTAGTTCGGACTTTTCCTTTTTCCATCCATCCTTTGCCTGCTATTTGGGTGGTATCGTCGATATATGACACCCTATGTAACAGTTCAACATTTATATCTGTACTTTTTATGGTGTACATAATAAAGAGTATTCTATCTATCTACCTATCTATATATCTATCGTTTGTTAGGTCTACCAATTTTCCTGTTTCCGGTTTTTGTGGTCCATCTGCGGACAACATGACCAGCCCATAGCAACTTGATGTTTAGTGCATTGCATGTTTTAACACATCAGTTGCTTCCGTTTTGTTTCTTATAAATTCGCTTACAATTTGATAGATATTCTTATTTTTTTAAATACTCCTTTCCATTCCCCTTTGACAGGTTCTTAGCATGGATTTACTTTTGTTACTGTAGACCCACGTTTGGTAGCCATATTATGTGAGACAAGGTGGAAGACAAGTGCCAATAACTATTTTATTCATATCAAGTTTATAGTCTCCTTTAAGAATTTCTTTGTGTGATCAACATTTTTACCAAAGTTATATTTTTACTTCTCTTTATTGAATATGGATACCAAATGCTAAATAAGTACACATAGGTATTTGTTAAAAACCCTTGTTTAGTAACTCTAGTTATCCGCAAATTAACCGCTGTGAAAAATGATAATTGACACAAATATTAATAAACGTCTTCAGCGTAATGTCAGCCACCTTTTTACTGTCCACCATATATAGAGTTTTAACCCCTACAGATGATGCAGATCGGTGGACTGTTAACATTCATCCGACTAAGATACGAACCGATTATTACCGTACAATGTCTTAACGATAATTGCATTTTGACATCGATAACACCCAGGGGTAAACGACTCTGTTGATTAAACTGGAACCAATCAAATAGAATAAAATGTAACGGAGCTGGAGTTGAAGGCAAGCGGAATACCAATGACGCCTTTAATTTAAAATATTTTAATAACTAGTAAGCTCAGTTCGAAACGGCAATTCAATAGTACATTTTCCACGAATCGGAGAGGGACTAGATAAAGTTTTAATTAGAGATTCCGGATGAAATTCCTCCATGAGTCGTCGGGAGCCGATACATTCCCGCTTCGGCACCAGCCGAGTTTTTACCACCACGCAAACTCGTTCCATCCCGCCATTCTCCGGCCAGATAAATATACCATTGGAGCCAATTGCTTTCTCTATATAACCGTAACAATAAAATTTCCCAAATCGTGTGATTTTTGAACCAATTAAAGGCTTGGTATTTGTAACGACCCCCATAAATCCACCCTCCCCGTAATGAAGTAAATATTTTTGGTCCTTTGCAAACAATATACTATAGCGAATGAGCCAAATCTCTTTTGTCACTGATGATTTTTTACACAGGGATATTTTATTTTATGTGAATTTAAACAAGAAAAGGTAAAAAATCCGCATATATCTTGTCTGCAGGATGACGATATTAATGTCAGCACTTAACAACATAGACCTGGGATATCCATTGTTTGATAACAATTAAATGATGCCGCCACGGCCTATTCTCAGTCAATCCAGATGAAAAAGCTTCAATACCTAAATTAACGTGACATTTATAATTGATTAAGTTTTTGCTGCCAAGAAAAATGTTAATCAGCATTTTATTGGGGCGCTCAAGCGGCCGTGGAGATCACAATATTGTGCAAAAACGCTATGACCCGCGATAGTTTCTCGCGACTAGCTCTCATAGTCATTGTTCTCGACTTTCAAGTAACTATTGATCATATAAGCTCGTCACGTTTCTCAACATTGTTGTGGAGTTCACGTGAGATGGGCGAGCACACCCTGCCATCGCCGGGGGCGACACACGCACCCCGCAAGATAACATTATAATTAACTAGACGAGCATTTTTATGTGCCGCATCAACCAGTTATGTCCATGAATGGAATTTCATTAATACTGCCTCAACGCGCAAGTTTGCAGCAGAGGGTGATGAGGACGAGAAATTATTGAGGTAATTTGAAAAACAAAGCAAGCTACAATAAAAATGCAAAATGAACTGGTTTTCATTACCAGCCCCAGACGAGAAGAAAAAATCAACAATATTAGCGATGAACTAAAGTAGAAAAAATGTTGGTAAGAAAAGCAACAAAGCAGTTGCAAAGTTAGTCGCAGATATGTTCCAATGGACACCCTTCCTCATAGTTAATGAATCCTCTAATTATTTTAACTAGCGAGCTGATGAAAAAAGTGGCGTTGCTATCACAAAAAGCGTAGAAAAACCTATTTGAAGCGCTACCAAGTTAATGACTCGGAGCGTGTTACTTTGACATATTAAGAGAAGACAGTAAACTGGTTCGGAGAAAAAACTGTTGATAAAGGCAGGGGCTTCTGTGCATCAACAAATTAAAGGTCGCATAAACGATGCAACACTATAGGACGCAATTAGATCTTTTTAGGAGCAGCGATCCCGCAGCCGCTAGCCGGCTGGGTATATCATTATCTTCTGCAAATAACCGGTAGCTGCAATAAAAAAAACTCTTAAAAGCAATATGACATTAAAGCGCACTTCATTTTGCAAGTGGATCAGCTCGCTACTGTGTAATGACTAGTATTTAATCGGCCACAGCGACTCTGCTAGAATTAAACACGATTTAAGATAATGATTGTCATATAAGCGCATTATTGTGAGATATTTTTATGTGTACAACTTGAAGAGCAATAATAATAAATTGGTTGTTTAATTAACATCGAGCTAAGTAACTGTTATAATATTGGCTTAATGTACACTACACGTACGACATTAAAATTGTTCATGATAATGTTTACAAATTAATTGGATGGGATTGAAAATACTTTAGCATGGATGGATCTCATATGGTCAGTTGCCACCATCCGCGTTGGATGATAATCAAAATGTGGAAAGGTCTTGATTATCATTAACTTGGTTTGAGGAAAAACCACGAAGTGCTCATGTCAAAAATATATAGCATAAGAGAATCTGTTAAAAGAAGACATTCAATAAATCAGCTCTATATTAGGTACACGGGGCTCGGTGTTTCAATTGATTGTGTTTTATGTGTCCACCTCACAATAGTTCCCGAGGTGTAGTATCGTAACATTGCGTTACATCGCCAACGCGTCGACCGAACATAGGCACTAACAAATAGACGCGGACAAAAGGGCCAAATTCAAGAATGGGACAAAAACTTAAAATTATTTGCTGGCGTGTTGTAAATTACCTAGATTCTGTACCAATTTAACTAAACCGACTGTTAATATGAGAAAACTACCTTGAGTGAATTTTTGATCACTAGAAACAAACTACGGACTGGAAAATCCAAGACGAATAGCCTGCTAACCGGGATTATGTCAAGACTTAACGGTGGGAATCGGCTGGATGCGGGAAGTACAGGATGGGTCGTTGCGACGATGCTTGGGGAAGGCATATCCAGCAATGGATGTCTTTCGTCTGAATGATGCTGATGATATCAAGCCTGAATCGAAATTTTTTAAACTGGAAAGAGCCCAACGGATGGTACTGAAAGTGGCCTGTTTTCTGTAATACTTGTCATACATCCGACTGTAGATCTTTACAAACACTTTAAAGTCTTGTCAGGAGGCAACTTTTCGTTTTATAGGTACACTGTTCTCAAGAAGCACTCCTATTTGATATTTGATCCACCTTCTATCTCGGGAAAACGCAGAAAATACTCTGTCTGCAATACTACTAAGAACGAGCTTCTCACAAAGATTTTATACTACGAGGGCGGCACTGAAAATTTCGGGAATCAAGGAAGAGACACAACATTACTGTTTAAAAATGTATTTATTGCTTTTCGAAGTATTCTCCGCGAAATTTGACACATTTTTCCATACGATGGAACCAATCATTGAAGCAACCATTCCATTCGGAAGTTGGGGTCTCCAAAATGGCCGTTTTGTAGGCGTCCACAGCTTCTTCAGGTGATGAAAATCTCTGTCCACGCAATTTATTCTTTATTTTAGGGAAAGTATATAAATCATTAGGGCTTAGGTCGGGGCTGTACGGCGGATGGTCTAATAATTCTATGTTTTCTTGCTCTAAAAACTCTTTTGTTCTGTGCGCGGTGTGAGAACTCGCATTGTCGTGATGGAGGATGATGCGGCGGTTGCAGTTCTCTTTACGGAGTTCAGAAACGACCTGTGGCAAACAAATGCTAGCATACCGTTCTTTGTCCCTCAAGAGGAATAGTCGTAACATGGCCGGTTTTGGAGACAAACGTGGCCACCATTTTTTTTAACACTCGGTGAACGAACAATTTTTGTTGGCTTTAACTCATTTTCGAACACCCAAACTCGTGACTGGTTTTTTGTTTCGGGTTCGTACGCATATATCCTGGATTCGTCACCTGATACGATGTTGTATACAGCATTTGAGGATCCTGCGTGGAATCTTTCGAGAGTTCTGACGCACCAAGTAACGCGAGCCGCTTTTTGCTCTTCACAGAGCGAATGCGGTATCCATCGGGAAAACAACTTTTTTACACCTAATTGTTCATGCAAGATTATTTGTATTTGACTCATGCCAATGTCTAAAGTTGCCTGAATTTCGCGGTATGTCACATGTCGATCTTCCTCAATCAGCTTACGCACAGCATCAACGTTTTCTTGGGTGACTGCAGTTTTTGGACGACCTTGACGGGGATCATCACTGAGCTTGACACGTCCACGTTGAAATTCAGCAAACCAGTGATAAATTGTGGTTTTGGATGGGGCTTCATCACCAAATGCAGAAATCATCCGGTCAACACACTGTTTTTGTGTTAAACCACTTCGAAAGTCATAATAAATCATCGCTCTTGAATTTTCTCGAGTCAATTTCAACGACTAAACAAGTTTGACAAAACCTTGTGACAAGACCGAGAATATTTTTATAAATAAATGGTATTCGATTTTTAAAACCAAGGAGTTTTCAATTAAAAAGATTTTAATATGACAGGAACAGTGGAAATATTCCATTTCCGATACTTTTAGTGCAGCCCTCGTATCTAAGGTCCCCCACTTGTATAATAAAATAAATCGTATTACCACGATCTATCATTATAACAACAAAGACTTGCAAGAGTGCTCTAGTTGATTTGCTCTATGGCTTAGATTATAAAGCAACTGAGGAATTACTAACTCATCCAAAATAGTCCATCCCTCTAATTTCCCTACACATATTAGATCACGTATTTTTCCACTTCTCTTTTCTTTTTATTGTTTCTAATTTGTGAGTCTATCATTGATTTTTATGTTATGCCCTATCACTTCACATAACTAACAACTAAATAACTGATTATGTTTACATACCGTGTGGTGGGACCCTGATGACCTGATATACAGGTATTCCTAGTGCAGACATCAGTCTCTTACAAACTATTGTGTTTTTAAGCTTGTCTATATGATGTCATTGTTTATTAAGAGAAAATAAATTATTTAAATTTGAATTTGTATTTGCTTTTAAGATCTGCCCTTCAGAAGTGAACCTTCTACTTTAGCGTTTCATGATAGAACGTAAAGCGCCGTTTATTCTCGCTTGAAACTTAGACATCTGGATTAATGTTAACTGGGCTCAGATTACGTCACCACGGATAATGCCTTTCAAAACATTTATATTTTCTTGGATTTCCTTTGCATATTGAATAATATTTACATCCAAAAAGCTAATCAGATCACAAAAGGCATTGAAGATCATAAAAAATCAATTAAAGATAAGATGGGCTAACTATTGATCAATACGGGTCATAATTATAGTAATTAATTATAGGCTAGTCTCTTTGCAGTGGTTTATGTGATATAATCAAGTAAATGAGGTGTATAACAGTAACTATGATAACCTCCATATCAGCGAGTTATCTACACTGCAGCAAAATACATTGTTTAGATTTAAATATTGATAGTAAACGCAATACTTCAGTTGAGTTTAGGTTAAACAAACCTTGGCATCGTGATGCACATTCATTTCTAATGATAAATAATCATACACAGCTCCTGCATAGACATAAGGTGCTATTTTTGAGCGAAGAAGAAATTATCGAACCTCTCTGAGGATGGGATGTCACGTAGAATTTTTAACGTCAAAGAACCATTATCGGATTATTTATTGATTTCTGAATTTATAGTGAATGAATAAGTTTGTCTAAAATATGAAAAGAAGCTCATCGATGTGTAGTATCTAGTTATAGGTACTGCACGCTTGCAGATGCCATTAAGTTGCATCAATGAACTTTTATCCTAAACACAGATTCTTGTTAGATAAGGATGATATCAACCAGATCAGTATTATACGACCAAAAACAAAAATCCCTTGGTTACATCAACGTACACCGTGTGCCACGGTAACATAGAGGTGATATAACCTTGCGCAGTGGCAGACCAGGGCCGTCCAATGAAAGTGCACGCTGCCGGAACACGCGTGGGCGCCGGAGGCTGCCTCGGAGGTACTGAGCACGTGCCACAAGTACTTACTAGCTATTGATAACCTCTTCTGGGATTTTTAGGAATGCTTGAGAATAGTTAACAAAGAGGGAGATATCTACGTGCCAAAATGAAGACAAAATATAGATATAAATAATGTTTTCAGTAAGATCAACTCGTGTCAAGTTAATACAGCATTAGTTTTTAATTCCGGGATGCAGTTGCTTGAAAGTTCAGTAACAATATTATTTCAAAGACAGAGAGCCCTAGGAATACTAAGCTTAAGTAGTGTTATAGAATATCTCCTACCTATGAATTAACGACATCAGTAACACTGTTACGTCTGTTACACTTTTTAATATTATTTGGTCCTTCAAGGATTTCTTTTTTGGTCCTGCGAGTCCGAATTTCGACTATGAAAATGTTGTAGATTTTGCGCTTCTTCACACACAAACTCCAACTAAAAAACCGAAAGCCTCGCCAATATCCTCCTAGATAAAGCACCTAATTATACATAAATTACGTTTATAAGCTCATTATATTTAGTAAACATTTTCATTGGCGAACACTGATTGATAGAGTAACTTCCTTGTATCCTATTAGTACAGTTACATGATTAAAATCTAATTACATAAGACTTTTTGCAAAGCGAAGTGGCAACGTGTAATTTGTTAATACAAGATTTAAGTTGTGATTACAATCAATTATGTATACGAGTTTAAATGACCTTAAGATAAAATATGTCTGCATTTGGAAAACGGAACTTAGTAAATTAGTTAGTGTTGACTGCTTATTGTTATATTCGTAATTAAAGTTTTGAAAACAGCTCAAACATTGTGAGGTGCCGTCATCAACATTGCATCCGCCATTATCATCTACTGAGCTGTTTCTAAATACTTTATGTTCCAAATAAAAGAATGGAATTTCCCCCTCTAACACAGTAAGATGCTTACTAGTTTATTTTTTAAACCGTGGCCTAAGCAGAGCCATTTTGTAACTTAGCCAATGAAGCGGAATTCCAGCTAGTTTATACTGCTACTGCCTTTTTACATCACAGCAGTCAAAGTTTCAAAATGGTAACGATGATATTCCTAAAAATTTGCATAGAATGCTGTATTTTGTATTGACTAGGTCTCTCAGGCCAAAGCACTTCTAAAAGTTAACTTTGAACAGAGCTAGCTTTACCCTTCAAGTTACAGAACATCAAGCTAAATAAACTTTGCCATAAACAGATAATAAGTGACTCAGTTTAATCAATTTACATTTTATGGCTATCCATCATTACAACTACCGGAACAGAATCAATAAAATTAAACATGAAATGTACCATAAAACTACCATTAGTACCTGTTACATTACGTTATCATTGAAGGTACGATTTTCATGGTACATTTGTTCTCACATTAAATTAATAGTCTCTCTACTTTAGAAGATACCATAAGGACAAATTCATAAAAGTTTGCAGAAGGACCAGTTTTATTACTGACGATGTAAATAGCGCGATCTCAAAAGTAGTTCATTGGTTCAATGTTAATAATTTACTACTTAATGAAAAAAAAACCAAGTGTATTAAGTTTACGCTGCCTCACGTGAGGCAGGTGAAAAATAATGTGTTGATAAAGGGCGAAGAATTGAATCCTGAAGATAGCACTGTATTCTTGGGCTTAACTTTGGATGCTAAGCTTCAGTGGGGCCCACATATAGATAAATTGTCTAAGAAGCTGAGCTCCGCAGCATACGCTGTTAGAAAAATTCGTAATTTAACTGACCTAGAGACAGCCCGTTTAGTGTACTTTAGTTATTTTCATAGTGTAATGTCGTACGGTATTCTGTTGTGGGGAAATGCCGCCGACATTCAGTCTATCTTTGTTTTGCCGAAAAGAGCTGTTCGATCAATTTATAAATTAAGTTCGAGACACTCTCTCAGAGAGAAATTTAAGGAAATTAATGTTATGACTGTGCCTTCTCAGTATATTTTCGAAAATCTTTTATATGCCCATAAAAACATAAAATTGTTTAAACAATACAGTGATATCCATAATATAAATACTAGGAACAAACACATGTATGTTGTACCTAAAACTCAGCTCAAGAAAATAGGTGGTTCGTTCAGATGTCAATGTATACGCTTTTATAATAAACTTCCAAGCCACGTTCAAGATCTAAGCATTAATAAATTCAAATCATTCATTAAACGTAAGTTGAACCAGAAAGCCTTTTATACCATTAAAGATTATATTGAGGACAAAAAGGCTTGGGATTGAGCTGCTCCAAATTTTACATATTGAAACTTTTTTTATTGTGATTGCTTTATACACATTGACATGAATATTTACTTGTGAAGTATAATATTATTATTTTAATTATTGTGAATGTGAAGACTATGTGGGTCTTTATTTTTATTTTTTTCTTCTCAGTATTTTTTTTTTTTTCTGATCATGGTATGGCAGTTTGAGTAATTTATGCGGCCTGCCCAAATGTCCTTTCTTTGGTATTGTTCGTCGAATCGTTGAGCTCCTTATGTTCTGAGTTGAGCTGCACGATTACTGACAAATGCGTGCACTGAATGGATAGGTCCACTCAATCTGTGTGGTTCTTTCTTCAAAAGACCATTTCAGACACCAATCTACATGGTCTTCACATGATTTGACCAAGATTATGTCTGGACTTTAAAAGAGACTGTGATCTCTGAGTTTGTTTCGGTCTTTCTTCTCAGAGTAGTCAGATACGAAACGCCGACCTCATCTAGTTTTAAAATATGATTGACGTGTAAAAGTGTTTGTAAAAACCTACTTACAGAAATAAAATCATTTATCATTTATCATTTATCATTAGCAACGCATTTATAAGGACACGTGAATTCCCTACTGGCATTGGAAACTGAAATGTGAAACTAATTAGTCGCAAACTGTTTACACATCTTTTAATTAAGATTAAGGGGTGATGCGTGATGCCGTGAAGCAATTAATCCAACAAAAAAAATATCATTATCAGAATGCACTGACGGCTATGCGTGTAAGTTCTTTAAAAGGTCTGTTTGGTTAGCTTGTATCCACACACCATAATTTGGTCCTTCTGTCCATATTCGTGTCTATTCCCTCTTAAGATTTACGGGCCTCACTTAATTAATGTAACGTGTTGTTTGAAACGGGACAGAGACAAACGTTACATACAAGAACTAAGTGGTCTTGCAACAAAACTCCTTTTGCCGACAGGGGTCAGCGCTGTAAATAGCGCCAGCAGATGGTCCGGACAGCCGATTAATAAGACGGGGACTCCGCCCTGGGGCTGCGGTGGCGACTTAACAGCGCCAATTTAACAAACACCACCCTACCAGATAAGCCGATTACCCGAATCTGGGAGACAAACAGACGTGCTTACGGCGGAGATAATGTGGCTATGCTAATTGTGGACAGTGGCACTGATAAACGCTTGATGTTTATGTTATGCTGGTATCTATTCGCGCTGGTCGAGATTAGTGCACTGTATAATCTTATATGTATCGCCAGGCATGGTTACCTTAACAGCTTAATGTAGTCGTGACTGCTGAGCTTGAAAATATTAACGAGCATAATGTGAGACACACAATCGATAAATGGGCTGATATTTTACAAATACATAGTTGAATGTTTCGGCTTCCATAACGCTGCCAAATCAATGTTTGAATTTCATTAGCCCGTATTTTTAGACTAAAAACGATAATTCGGTCAGTTACACAATAAATTCCACATTGCCGACAAAAGCCCTGCATGTCAATAATAGAGACATGTACTTAAGGCGAGGTTCTTCAAGTTAACCTCTAGGAAATGTAATTTTAATGTCATTTTATTTAGAAACGGTAATGATTAAACACGTGAAAAAATTATATGTTTCTTTTGAGACCTTTCTGTAGGTACGTCGGGTACTCGTTACATAATTGGATAAAGATCACTCGATTGAAAAAAAAAAAACCAAACATACCTTATTTTGAAAAATTTAAATCATTTTATTTCAATATTATACCACATTATGTATTAAAAATCACATCAAAATAAACGTCTATGATGAAGTAATGTCCGTCGGGTTTAACATTGTTAATATCGTAAAACATATAATTTTCAACCCAAAATTAACGAAATACACGACACAATTTACTCGCGCCCAGCTGCCACCTCTAGAACAAAAATGCACGCTCGAAGAACCTCGCCTTAAGTACTGCCATATACAAGATCTATTTATTCCGTCAAACTTGACTTTTAAAGGTTGTTTTACTATGGATAAATGAATATAATAACAAATAAGGCGCGAAAAATAATAACGTAACATCCAGAACACATTGACATAAATTATGTGCTCGAATAGCAGCATCTTGCAAACTGACTAAAGATAAATGCTACAATGCATAGCAATAAGAAACACAAATTAGCAGGCTTATCGTCGCCTAATCTTAATTCATGTAAAAACATACAAGGTGCAGTGCTGACACACTAGGGAGCAAAAAAATATATTAGACAGCACGCGTCGAATCATTGTGACCTTATTTAGCCGGATCCCGAACTAAATATCGCGTCACGATCATTATCAGCTGTTACAAGTGTGTAGTCAATAGATCATACGCGATGCGACCATGTAAGGCGGCACGAGACATATTCTGATGATGTCATGCGCTTCGCTCAGACACCAACTAACGCCCGGTACCCATGACGAACAACTACTCGGTTAAAAAAATTGAAGCGGTGTTTCCAACCAGTGTTTGGTGAAGACAACTTTGAATTCACTGGGTATAACGTGGACAAATACAATTTCAAGGATCAATTACAAGATCTAACCCGTCCTCAGTCAGATATATCTCAGCATTCATGAAGTCCTGACAGCAGCATTGACAAAATGCGAACAAATGACACGAATTTGCATCTCAAAGAGTCATGCTGGCAAGTACATTCAAACGATATTAAACGGTTTCCCACAGTGTAGTAACAATGTGGTTGCTTCATAAAACTCACTCCAGTTTCTTTTGAGCCAACTTTGAAACAGACTTCAAAAGTTGGGAACTTTCAATTCGCAAAGCAACTTGTCGACAATTGAGAGCAAGTTGCGAAACTGCAAGTACTTTATTCAAATGAGTTATTTTAACATCTGGAACGGCTGGAGGGTTAAATATTTTCTTCATGTAGCATTTGAAGTAATATTTTTAAAGTGGAAACGAATTGATATAAAATTGTTTCCCTTTCCATTGTACTGTAACAGGTACTTTGAGCGTTTTCTTAGTAGCGTGCACACTCTTACCCAACTTACATAATTACACGCCTAAACAAAATCATCATCATGAACAGACGAAAATTGTGATCACCACGCAATGTAAGCGTAGGACGATAATAAGATAACTAATGATATACACACAGCCAACCACACAAAAGTAATTTCTTTAATACCATGATCTTAACGATTTAGATTTACCGTTCTAGCCAAAATTTAACTCTCTTGACGTTGATATTCCTTTATAATAATAAATCTTTGGAAATTCCAACTCATACGCGACTTTGAACAATTCAAAGGTCAACTTTATTACTTTAAGAATTCACGTCAAAATGTAAAGAGGTCTTAATTGTGATAAATCATCTTCGTAACCGTTAATTACAACTCCGGCTAGATACAGTCACAGTGGGAGATAAATCATGTCCGAGTTAGCAAACCTGCAGGATAATTGTACTAAATCACCGACTAAGCAATCAGACAATGAATATTGTAGGTGGGTGTTACTTGGATTACTAAATTACATATCGGTCGGCTAAATCTGCTGCGGTGGAAATGACTAGAGCGGTTCGATCCTCTAATATTTTACCGCAGCTGTGTAACGAGTGGAACAATCTTTGTCTTCGGTGTCATTGGAGACGCAAAAAAAAAAGCGCAACATGTGTACACTGTCGACGATAATGGAGCAAGCACGTGCAGTGGACAGATTCGTGACGCTCCTACTTTATTAATGACAACATGGCGAAACGACTAGAACTTTATTTCGGAGGATTCAAATAAGAAAAAAGTTGATTCCGAAACGTTCCAGCTTCTGTTGGACTCTATCTCGTTGGGGTTAGGTATAATTAGCGTTAGTCGACACCCCGAGCGTTCAAATCAAGATTTATCAAGTGAGCCGAAGGCAGGAGATAATGTGACGGTAGCGGAGCGGGCCTGACTATTCAGCGGAGTCAATGGCGTGTGACCGACGACGGCGGTAGAGAGGTTGCCGGGCGCTGGCCGTTGGGTGACGCTGACATTCTTTCTACGTCTTATTTCATTTTGTTTTTTTTTAAATATTAAACCATTCAGTTGTTAAGCACGTAGCGTCGCCAGTCGCTACCGGTGCTACCGATTAGAAAATGTTGTCAGATATCCAAGTCGATCTCACTGTTGTAAAACTTAACAGCGCTATTGTATTTTGCGTAGGAAACGTGCAACCGGAGAAAATAATTGCGAGCATCATCAATTTCCATCTAATGGAGCGAAAAACCCAACTCAGCCATCGTTGATCCGTGAAGCTGAGCATAAAATAAAGCTTGCACTCATTGACGCGTGTCGACGACGATCGATGGGGTAATCTCGCGGTCATCCCATCCCGGCTTTGTCTGTGCATCGGGAGAGCGGCATAAAATTATCTGGGCATTAGCGGGCCGGGGAGCGAGCGGGGTGTCCGGGGACCATTTGTCATCGGCGGTGTGTGGTGTGGGGGGCGCGGGAGGGGGCGGGAAGAAAGTGGCGGCGACTCGGGGCGGCTGCAGACGCGACCACAAAAACAAGACGCGGAGAGCAGGGGCGGGACTCACAGCCACCGCGCTGCCACTGCCACCCGCAGGGATGTGCCGCACCGTGTCACGATTCTCTTATGTACAACATGCTGTTTGGACACTGCTAACATTGAATTATGGCCCAAAGTACAACTTTAAAGTTACACAGCTAAACTATATTTAGTATTTACCAGTGGTACCCTGCTAAGCTCCGTCTGAAAATTTTCGGGTACTTATGATATTCAACTAAATTTTCGCAAAAAAAAAAAAAAAAACCCTAAAGCTATATTGCGACAGCAGCACTACCACTAATCGTAATTTGGACCAAATAACGTAAATGGGGCCAAGAGATATAAACTCGTATAATTGTAGGAAACGTACAGTCAGTTATAGCAATTAGCTGACCCCCCTTTACATAAATGGTTTAGACTTTTTAGAATACGAATCGATAGAATTTTATCATTCTTAATTTTATTTAAATACCTTTACGAAATCTACCCAAAACTAGAAAAATATGAAAATCATACGATTTTTTTGTAAGAAAAACCTTAACCATTTATTTGAGCAAAGAGGGGTCAGCTAATTACTAAGTATAACTGACTGTACAGTTACAAGTTACGAAGGTTTCAAATGATTCTGTTTAATTGTAACTTCAATTAAAACTTCGGCGTCGTAATTTTTTTATGAATTCTAATAAAACATGTTATTTCTTAACCATTTTTTGCTTCTATATACACATCACCTTTACGTGTATCACTCCTGATACATAAAGCGAATGGTCCTTTAAACTGGCGAAAATTCCTTAACCAAAGCTGTCGCTTCCATCCCATCCATACGGTATAGTCGTCAGTCCCAAAACTTGGAGCCCTCGAAAAATCCCGCAGTCATAAAAGGGTCAAGCGGTTGCGTCACGTCGACTCAGCGGAGGCGCAAAAACACCAAGAGTACAAACTATATTGGATATTAGAACAGAAGGCGCGTGCCGACAAGTTTTTGTTGGCAACCAGGGATCCCTTGGACATCGCTTATTTAATTTACTAAATTCCGAGCGAAAGACAGATTAAAATGGTTTTTAATCCAACGCATAAAGATTAAAACTGGCCATTAAAATAGACGAGATGTATTGTGAAGAGCCTTATTATGGCTCTGATGAAGAATTAATGAAACGCAAAAGAAACTATATCTAGATAGAAATCCGGCACAAGCTGCTAACACCTTTTTACATGTATTGATTGATGATGATTGATTAAACGAACTGCAGACATTTTATGCAAAAACGGGGGAGATTTGGCGGAAAACCCAAACGATATACAAACACAAACGTTACATCTACTCATAATTATATTATCTCTACACTCCATACCTAATCAAAAAGTAATTAATAGCCAAGGACCACCGGTTGTCATTAAACAGTCTATCATCGTTGAAACTCATACTCTAGTTGTAACTAAATTATCTTTAATGTAAATGATCATAATAATATTAGCTCTGAACTAGTGAAAATTAATACAACGAATCAATTTGTAGGTAATGATACCGGCATCAAATGTGTGGCTACACTGGCTACTGGCTAGCTATATGTACATAGTATATTTATATTGTACATAGAATCATTAGTGGCAGTTGGTCGTTTGTTAGAGCCATTCGCGGCCCGGAGACGGGTTTTTGTCTCAACGCCAAATTGCATCCGCACAATACGTTGTAAGTAAATTGATTTGGAATTAATTGCGGTAACATAAGAGATGGTGTGACTTGTACACCAGTCATGGATTAGGATTTTATTAATGATCTTAACTTCTATAGAATTGGGAATAATGAGACAAAAATGAAGATTATTCTACGCGTAGGTTTAGACAAATGCTGCGCAGGTGAAGCAATTATTAAAGGCTAATTTCGTTTTTTAAATGAAATCATTTTTTTTTTAAGTCAGAAATATTATCGAAATCTTCTGCAACGCTAACAAAAGATTCTGCAATTCAAGAAGATATGTAAGCTATTTTAAATGTCTAGACAAGGACATTAAATATCCGCTAATGATTTGAAGTACTTTCAATTACCGTCTGGTACATTAATATTTCCCATAAAATTGTATAATTAGGAAGCTCTATTACTGATGCACCCACGACCTCAAATGGTATTACAGGAAGCACAATAAATGCATCTAGAATTAGACAAGAATTTCTTTTTCGAGATGAAACGGGTCTTAATAATGTGGAAGCACAAGAAAATATTATAGCAGAAGTAACTAAGTAGTATGATAATAAGCAGCGTTAACTAGTTGAGTGAAGCTGCAGATACCAACTAACAATACCCATAATCAATGTATGTATGTACATTCGTAATATGAAGAGATAAGCAAGCACTTCCATTGTATTCAATTAACTAACGGATATGAAAGAACACTGAATCGCATTGTCTTCATCAATACATCGATATTAATATGATTTAATGAATTTCCGCTTGCTGTAATCATCGCCGTTCTGAGAGCTTTTTGACTTCAATGAGCCATTTCATAGTCATTAGGTTGAATAAAATAAACCTTGGTTTGAGACTGTATTCTTTATCGTGTTACTTTTCAAGCCGTTGCAATGGTCCGTTCACAGATTCAAAGGCTTCAAATCATGATTTTTCTCAGCGGAATTGACTAGTCGATGGCAACAGTTAATGGGGCCTTGCGCCCCATTAATATGGCGAAAAATATATTTAACAGTTGTGTTATGTGCACCCAATAAGTAATTATAAATCACTTACAATTAAGTAGGAAGTAATCATACTGTACCGTACGATTTGATGGTACGTTAAGTGACGGGGTTTGTGAGAGAAATTCCGATTCAAATGTATTTTCCATTCTGACTATCCTAAATTATATCATGAAATATTGGAAAGAAGCAAATGTAGCAGAAATTTTCAAAGCACTACATCCGTCAGACGGTATTATCCGAAATTCAGGTTCCATTTTCCGGCAGTAAACTAGCCGGGGTCTGCCGGGCCCAAATCCCCACTAATCGAGCAAGGGTCATTAGCGGAAGACGCTTGTTCAACGCGGATACACTTATGGAGTGTGTTTTTAATGTTCTCCCTAACTTGGGAAGCGTTTAATTGTTAGGCTGTTACATGTTCAGTCGTTATATGCAGCTATTATTAGATTTAAAACAGATAAGGTGTGTAAATTGATGCTATATAATTGCAAAATCAAGGTTCCAAATAAGTACTTGTAGTAAAAATTAATACTCATAACTTTGATACGTTGATTCAGTCGAAATCTTGATTAAATGAATGCTATCTGGGGCCTAAGTCTACTAATTTACAAACGTTGCAATGGTCTCGCCATTATGAGTATTTGACAGTTTTTGTATGGCAAATCTGTCAACAACTCACAATGAAGAGACTATTGCCACGTTTGTATATTAGTAGACTTGGCCCCCTGGATTGGTGTTTTCAGGAAGTTTTTTTCGAATTTAACATTTTAAAATCTCTCGCTTTCCTGCAACGCAGAAATGCCTCAGTATCTATGACATTCGAAAAAATTATATAAGTCTACGCTTTGGTATTTTGGAAGCCTTTTATACCTATTTGTTTCATTGTATTTTCATGAAAACTCATCCCTAAGCAACAGCAGTTGGGCATCAGCTATTGGCGTTTATTGTAGCTGTTTTACAGCTACTTACGTATGAAACTAAAGGGTTATTTTCTCTCTCTTTTTTATTTTTTAGGTCTTATCCCAATTTATTTGGGATCGACGCAACATGTCTATTTCTTCCATACCTTCTTCTCTTTTAGTCATCATCTCGGTACCAAGGATTCATGTGATTAGTTATTATGGTATCTTTTGTATTTGCTGCATAGCTGTTTTTCTTTTCCAAGTATTTCATTACCATACGACTGAATTCTAGAGCTATTCGTTCATATGCCCATTTATTTTTACATCACCTAGACCTTCGCTAATTCCGCAAAGACGTACTCATCTGAATGGCAGATTTAGACAGACACATTCGGACCTCATGCCATCCATTCTCTAGTCGTCATTGAACAGAGATCTTCATGGGCACGCTATTGTATAAGATCTAACCTTACTCGTTCCGAAAGTCGCTCTTTGTTCATGTACCTAGGATTTAAATACCTGTCTAGAGATCCAAACCAGATTCATAGAAATGTTCGCTAGGTTAAGAGCAATCTCTGTAATACTAGACGTAACTCCTTTAGAGTAGATATTATTAAGAAAATAGAGTCAGGCAGGTTATCTAGCTAATCAATGATCTAGCTTAAACGTTTTGAATGAATCGTCACGCTTCACAAGTCCTTCGATCAAAGTTTAGACAATGTGCAGAAATTGTTAATCGAAATCGACGATCTAATAATATACGCAGGAATCGTGATATCTGTTTTTTGGAACCTTAATATGCTTTCGACTGGTGACGAATGATAACGCGTTATTTTTGGTACGAGTATACAAGATAATGTGTTGATGGTCGATAAATATATTATAGTCATGATTCTTGACTCGCACGATTGCAATGTCTTTCGATTGAAAATGCTACACCTTAAAACAGCATGCCTGTTCAGTAAAGGAGAGGGGTTCCTAAAGGGTTTGTCCTTGGTCCTGCTATCAATTTTAGGTCTCGGAATTAGACAACCCACATCTGTAGCTAGTTATCTATAAAAATAAATAAAATTAAGTGTTTGTTTGTAATGTCAAAATAACAGCTTTTTAGTAAATGCTTATGAAAGTATATACGATACTTATAACAAAAAAATCAATTTTTAACATTTTTGTCTGTCTGCCTGTTTGTTCCGGCTAATCTCCAAAACGGCTGGACCGATTTTGACGGGACTTTCTCTGGCAGATAGCTGATGTTATAAAGAGTAACTTAGGTTACATTTATTTTCGAAAACAAAAATTGCGGCAACTGCTAGTTGAGATCTAAAGTTAGTACGGATGGAGACAGACGCTGATAGATTAAATTTCATAGTGTGTAGACAGTTGGGTATTCAAAGTATTTACTAACTACAAAATATCGTCAAACATGACAGATAATAATGATTGTTCTTTTGCGGCTAGGTTACCGTGAACGCGCCATGCGCCCGGCACGGTTAGTTAGAAGCTTTTATAATCTACTAGCTTTTGCCCGCGGCTCCGCCCGCATGGATGTCGGTTAGCGCGTAATAAAGTAGCCTATGTCCTTCTCCATATCCCAGGCTATATCTCTGCCAAATTTCATGACGATCGGTTCAGCGGTTTAGGCGTAAAAACGTAACATACAGACAGACAGACAGACAGACAGACAGACAGATAGATAGACAGACAGACAGACAGAGTTACTTTCACATTTATAATATTAGTATGGATATGGATTGTTAGAAATTGTGGTAGAAGAATTATCTAACAAAATATAGAGTCGAAAAGACCAATAAAGTCAAAAAGACCAAAATTTACGCACGCACAGTTAGATCACATTAACAAAATAAGGTGTGAATAACACCATCCATTAACAAAATGACATTCACGAAGTTTAATTAAATTAAACAGGCCAACATTAATCATATTACCTTGCCCATTAATTGACATTTTATATACCTACATATAATAATTTATTATGTTTGCTACAACTCCTATAGAAGATTTTTTAATCTTCCCTAAAAGTTCATTTAACCCACAAATGAAGTTTACAACAAAAAAATTGTTTTTGTTTCACTATATCTGTAATAAAATAATCCATACTAATATTATAAATGTGAAAGTAACTCTGCCTGTCTGTCTGTATGTTACGTTTTCACGCCTAAACCGCTGAACCGATCGTCATGAAATTTGGACACGTTTTACCGTGTGGAGCCGGACGTAAAGAATAGCACCACCTCATTTCCTCCCGTGAGTGTCGTAAAAGGCGACTAAGGGACTTACTAAAGAATGGGCAGCAGCATTCTCTATGCATTTTTAACACCATACTGCGATCGCCAACCCGCCTGCCAAGCGTGGCGATTATGGTAACCCCCCCCCCTCCCCAATTGGAGGAGGCCTATGTCCAGCAGTGGACGTCTTTCGGCTGAAATGATGATGATGATGATGATGATGATGATGATGATGATGATGATGATGATGATGATGATGATGATGTGGAAGGGCATAGGCTACTTTTTTACGCGATAAGCGACATCTACGCGGGCGGAGCCGCGGGCAAAAGCTAGTATTAAATAACAGGAACTAATCAGGAAGCACTTAATTTGTGAATTATGACTACTATGTCAGTATCCCAAAGCATATTAATTTATGCAAATAGGAATGGCATATGTAATTAATGCAAATTAAATTACGAGCACAAAGACTAATTACACAGTGTCAAAGATGAATTAATCAGTCAAAGGTACGTTATATGGTAGGTAAGTTATAAATAACTGACATTGCTTTAAATGTTAAAATGTGCATGTATGTGCAAGATGATTGTTATTTGATATATTTGATAGTGCTTTTGGCAGTCAGATATTTTTGATATTTAGTTATATTTTTATGCTGGAATGGAATGTTATCTAATCAAATTCCATTCTAGCAAATAATATAGCTAAGTATCAAAAATATCTAACTTAATACAATTAAAATCATTACCCTGAAAGTCAAAGTCAAATCATTTATTTCAAATAGGCACGAAGATGCACTTTTGAACGTCAAAAATTACATAGAACAGTTTCAAGGTAATGATTTTAATTGTATTTTACAAGTAAGTTAAGTAATAAATTATTTTACAAATGATTAAGCAAATATGTATACTTATGCAAAACAATTTGAAGATGGCACAAAAACTTTTGTGGCGGTAGCTTGGTTGAAGTTGTTTTTTTGTCCATAGTATTGGCTAATAGTAAAATAATTACTGAGTGGTTATTTTTGCAAGTGGGTAATTACAAAAGTAATTAATATTGTTTTAACTTACCTAACAAATAACTGTTCTTGATTGTTCACTCTCCATGACACTACCGTTGCACCTAAAACAAGATAAAAGTATGATTGTTTTTATTAGAAAATGCATTCATTTGTACTGTTTGTGCATCAATAAGGAAACAATATCCAATGTGGAATACCAACAAACATATATTTTTATTTGTAAAATTATATTTCTTAAGATAAAAACTAATGTATATGTCAACAATTAAATAGACATCAAATCATTTTTTTTTTTCAGCTAATCTCACATTGAGTATGACTTATGATTATTTTTTGTGAGTACATCAAATACCAACCTACAATTTAAAAGTATCTACAGTTTACTTCCTACAATCCAATAGCCAAGGTCAAAGCCGACGCAGACAACTTATTCTATTCAATGTGAAAAAACTAGTTACCTATCAACCAAACACCACTAACTACGCTACGTACTCCTTACGCAAACACTTTCCGTGTACTTTAAACTCATATTAATGCAATAATATTTAATATATGAATAAAATATTAATATACATTCATTATTTTTTCAAGTTACGCGCGTCCAGTTTCAAAAATAAATAAAGAAGTTAGGGTTATGCGGCCGCTACATAAAATGCTCTGATAATTTGCGAAATCATAGAAATTTGATGATAACACATCGTAGTTAACTTAGAAAATAATTTAAAACATTACTTACCGAAAAGATTTACGGTACAAGTTGTATTGTTGCCTCTGTCGAGAACGACAACACTCGTCGCTGCCATTTTCCGTTTGACAGCGAAGCCAACTGACAAAAAGCCAAGATATTCGTGTTACCACAGGCAGAAGTAAAGTACTACTGATGAATAAAAACTACCAACCAAGAGAGTTTAACCACAACTAAATTAAAAATTGTTTTACTCCATTTTCAATTTTATTTTGGTTGACTGTTTCGTACCTATGTACGAAAGCTAATAAACAAAACCAAACTAGTCAAAACCAAAACAAAAACACATTATTAGCCCTGTGAAATGTTATGTCATACCTGTCAATGAGGGGAGGCATTTTCCAGGGAGTGAAATTATGCAGACTAATAGTAACTATACTCCATTTACTATAGAATTAGACAAATAACGGCTAAATAACGACAGTTATTGTGTAATATTGTTGAAATTACTGCACTTTAGAGTAATTTTTTTAATGTAAATGGTAAATAGATTACAGTGCTTTGTATTTATCGTGAAATAACGGACTTTATTAAACGTTTACATTGAAATAACGAAAGGTGAGAACAGTTATTTGTCTAATGTTATAATAAATGGAGTATAGTAAAGTAGTAACCACATCTTCACATCTAATTTCAATTCCCAGTAGGTATATACGTACGGTGGCCAGCAAGTTATACGAAACTGTCAAATTTTTCCAAAAGATTTTAAACCTTAAATTGTTGATACTTAAGTTTAAAATCGAATGAGAAAATTTGACAGTTTGTGGTAACTTGATGTGCTGGCGACTGTACATTTTATTATCATTTTGCTTCGTTTGGCATGGTGACAAGTGCTTAGAAGGTACGCTATCCAAAAAGAGAATGCGAGTATGCTATCACAGCACTACAGTAGACTGTCAAATACAGCTGCTGTATATTTGGTGAAAAATCAGAATCTGTTCTTGTAATTACGGCCTAAATGAGTACAGTAGACTAGTTTCGAATCATCAGTTATGTTTGTATTTAATTTTAAACTTTTCATATTATAGAAAGACGTTTAATTTTTCATCACAGTGTCATTAATTTGACATTACAAGCATTGGCAAATGTAAATGTTTTGAAGTATTATTTACTGTGATCCATACTGTGTGAATAATATATACTCCAAATCAAATAAACTCCATGTTTAATCATTTAATTTTCAAATTCATTTGTTGCGGTGTGATGCGAGTCAAAACAAAACCAAAAGCTGGCATCCCCATTTGGTAGAAATTAGGTGCATAGTAGTTTTCCAGAAAAGGAGATGTGTTAAAGTAAAGGACTTATTTTTAAAGAAAAAAGACTATTCATAATCCTGTTCTTATTGTATTTAATTTTTTACTACTTTATTTTATAATGTAAAATATTTTTGTATTCAAAATCTTAATAATTCTCTGTACAAACTGATGTTCATTTCAGAACGCATCGAAAATAGACCAATCAGAATCAGCCAACGCTGTGCCGGCAAGTGTCATCATCGGCATCATACGTGTATTTTTCCGGTCCTTGTCCTCTCTTGGCTCTACATACTTTCCTCAGCTCAACTTGGACGGCGAAGAATCGCGCACGGTTTTACAAAAGTGGCGATAAATATTTAAAGATGTTGGGATCACTGAAAATTGTATTATTGTTAGGTGTAATTTATTTATGTAGAGCTGCCGAAGAAGATGTACTGGACCTTACAGATTCTGACTTTTCGTCGGTGTTAGGCCAACATGATACTGCTCTGGTCATGTTTTACGCACCATGGTGAGTAATTAATGTTTTATCGTAACTATAAACTTATGAATGGCGTTAAATGAGCTGGTTGTTTGATTTGCGTGTGTAATTGTTTGTTAGGTGCGGTCATTGTAAGAGATTGAAGCCCGAGTACGCGGTTGCGGCCGGCGTGCTAAAGACCGATGACCCTCCTGTCGCGATGGTGAAGGTGGACTGTACAGAGGGCGGCAAGAGCACTTGCGAGCAGTTCTCGGTGTCAGGATACCCCACACTGAAGATCTTCAGAAAGGGAGAGGTCTCTCAGGACTACAATGGCCCCAGGGAAGCAAGTAAGTTCTAGAACATGTGTTTTTTGACATGGAAAACAACTTTTTATGAATTAACTTTGTTTCTGAAGGGAGATGAATAAATTATAAAAAAGATACCTACGCAAAACTGCACAGTTTTAAAAACTAAACAAAAATTTTCTCTGATTCTTGAACAGAAACTAAACTTATTTAAGTTTATTCATTGTAAGTATTTCAAATAAGCTGATAATAATGTAACAGAAAAATTGTTAGGTACTGTTTTCATCTTATTGTAAAAGTTTTTAGTTATTTAATTTTTTACTTGAAACAAGTCTTATAGCCCTAGATAAAGTGATGTGGGATTTTGCCCTGCAGTGGGAAAATCCAGGCTAATAATAATAACTTTAAACTTGACCCTCATTCATGATCTTTGTGTGGGGTAAGTTAAAAAGAACAAAAGATAAATCATTACATGTTGGACAAGCCGAATTCATCTGATCAATTCAATTGAGTAACAAATATTCATTATTATATGATCCTATCCATGTTGAATGTAATGTGGGATTTTTGCAGCAAATCTTTATGTGAATTCAGAAAAAGACTTTCTGCACCCACTCTTAGCCATATCATTTTTTCGGCTGATTTTTCAATCAACTGATAATTTTTATCTGAGGAATAATTTTGCTGTTTGACAGCTTTTGGATAGAAAAAATGGCAAATCGCCATATTTATTCTTCTGTTATAACTTTATAAGTTATCTGATGCTTGAAAATCATCTATAAAAATAAATAAAATTGAAGTGTCTATTTGTAATGTCAAAATAACAGCTTTTCACTGAATACATAAGAAAGTATATACGGTACTTATAACAAAAAAAAACAACTTAAAATATTTGTCTGCCTTTCCCTTTGTTTTGACTAATCTCCAAAACGGCTGGACCGATTTCGATGGAACTTTCACTGGCAGATAGCTGATGTTATAAGCAGTAACTTACGCTACTTTTATTTTTGAAAAAGTAACGCGGGCGAAGCCGCGGGCAGCAGCTAGTATAACATAAAATCATCATCATAATTATCTTGCCCTTACACCAATTTATTTGGAACCATAGAACAAAAAATGTAGCCACATAAATATCAGTTGATGAGTAAATACATGGATAAAGAATCTAAAACCTAATAGCTACTATTAATAGGTTTCAATTTTATTATGTAGCCCAATGTGCCATCATGTTAGATGAGCAATAAGCTTTTCTTCTCACACACAAAAAACAGGAAAAAGAAAAAAAAAAAAAATGTCAGCACTGATAAAGGCAATTGTTGTTTTAATTTCCTGCCATATTGATAACTCCCACTGATTACGAATAGTTTTAATAGAAATAAGTCAAATTTTGTGTCAATATTACATCAGATCGTGATTTGGCACACAAGTTTCTTTTTTTTTTGGCACTGAAGCTTGTTAAAAAATAAACTTTCAAGTAATTAAAACAAAATTCAAAACTGGTTATCATTAATTGATGTTGCCAGTTTATAAATTTTGTCTGTCCTGGAAGTTTTTCAAGCCTTAATGAAGTGTACTACTTCTCACTCATCATTATACTCATAGAGGGTTAATTAAAAAATAAATTACTGTTATGGAGACTGAGTTGATAATAAGGTAACATAAGCAGAGTATTTTCATCCATATTTAATGAACACTAACAAACAGATATTTTATGAATGGGCTGGAATCCAGAATTCAAGTCCAAGCGCGTATTTTGCGTACGGGTGATATTTTATGATGTTTTTTATTTTTTATAATAAAAAAAATACTCTTCAGCATAAGATTTTAGCTAAAAAAAAAACTACCAGCAAATTCTTCGTCACCAATGCGAAGAGCACTAGTTCTATAATATTCTACCACCGAAAACCTCTTTCCGTATTAACTAACCAAATCCTCTCCCCACAGATGGCATTATCAAGTACATGCGTGCCCAAGTGGGCCCCAGCTCCAAGGAACTCAAGACTGTTGCTGACTATGAAGCATTCTTGAAAAAGGATGAGGTGGTTGTCATCGGCTTCTTCGAGAAGGAGACTGACCTCAAGGGTGACTTTGTCAAGTCTGCTGACAAGATGCGTGAAGAGGTCACCTTTGGACATACTTCAGCTAAGGAAGTTCTTGAAAAGGCTGGATACAAGTAAGTAAACTTTTTGGTGTGTAATTTTCACGTGTTACTACGCATCATCGTACTCTACCTATAGACAATTTTCTGAATTATCACCATCCTTACTTTGTATCAATTTATTTTGAATTATTTTCAAGCGTCAGAGAGAACTTTTATCTCAAGAATGAATATGGTGGTTTGACCATATTTTAAACAGCTAAATTATCCCTCAGATTAAAATTATCTGCCGATTGAAAAATCAGCCCAAAGTACGTTTAACTTTTTCTCGAAAAGTTTAAAAGCACGCTAAGTATCATCAAATTCAACAATGATACCAACAATTTTTTTTTTCCGTGTCCGTATTTTAAGTGCATTTTTATCTATGGTAATTATAGCATTCTCTACGGTCTACCCCGTTATTTGTGATATCTACTGATATCTAGTATGGAATGATGTTATAACTAGTAATTATACTGCATTTCCGTGATGGAGAACTTACTTTCAATACGAATATTATTTAACCATCGCGCCTGCAATCCCTGAAGAGTTAGGCAGAGGTGACCTAGTACACCCACATTTTGCCAGGTATGTTTCAAGTCCCATGTAATAGGGAGCGGGCCTATTGACATCAATCAGGCAAAAATCCGGACTCCAGGCTGCTATTGAGGGAGTGATTAGCCGACTCCCGGCCACCGTAGGCGCGGGCTTGTGGAAGGCGAGCAATGGGCAGCTCGCCGTCCGTTAAGGACCAGGCCTTGTTCGACAGCGCGTTGTGTTTCATGCGCGCAAGAGATGTCAGCACGAACTGATGGAGTCCGCTAGGGCCGATGCCTGCCAGGGTTGCGGGTTTTTCGGAAAAGGATTCTGTGGCCCTGGCACACAGGCAACTGAAGGAACACGGGTAGGTTTTAGTCAGTAAAAGTCTGACACGCTCCGCCCAGAGCGGGAGAAGATATTTGACAATTTCCCAAGTAAAAAAAAAACACGAAAAAACTCAATAACACTGCCTGACCCGGGAATTGATCCTTATGCTCAGCAGTAGCGCTGCGACCACTAGACCAATGAGGCATCCAAGCGAAAATGCATAATTGCACAATCATCATTGCAATATCATAATTCTAAGGCCAATTTTTTAATATTTCTTGGTAGACTAAATAAAGAAACTGGTTTACTGCTACAAAAATTCGATCTAGGTACACACGGCTACATATCAAGCTTTATATTTCCAGTATATGCTGTCCTCTCATTCTACTGAAAGCCTTCCTATACAGTGCGAGATCAGCTTTAAATACTGGAAATATATAGCTTGATAATTATGGAGCCGGGTGTACAAAATTTTTAAAAGAAACTGAAACTAATTAAAATTCCCTCTCAATTGTATTGAATTCTAATTAATATTCAAAAGAAATACATTTTATGACTAAGTAACGATGTGCGAACAGCTGTCCACAATTGAATGTCACTCATAATAATTAAACACACATTGTACATATGTGTACACAAATGCTACGGTATCGAACTTATTTTTTAACCTTCGAAGCGTTTTATGGAATTCATATGACATTTCTTATTGATAACAAGAACATTGATGTTATTTGTTATCAACAGTGACATAAAAGAAGTTAATCCTAACTATATTATTATTTGGTTATTTGGTAACGTTAACAAGCCCTGCTCTCGACCTACAACTCTTAGGCGCCATCTCCACGGACGAGAATATCGCGGCGATATTCACGCTGTGCCTTCAAATAATCGCCACGATGGTATCGCCGTGTGGAGATTGATTAATAGAGTTTCTATTGAATATTATGGCACGACGAGACTATCGCCGCGATTTTCTCGCCCATGGAGATGGCGCCTTAAGTCGGAGCTGATACCACTTGGCCACCACTGCTCAATATTTTAAATGGTTGAGGAATATTTTTACTGCATAGTTTAAATGTATTTTAGGGACGAATAGAGCATAGTTGACTACAGGAAATATAAATTTAGATCTATTTAACAGTTGCAATCCAATTTTTATTGGTATGGCTTGGCTTCCCCTATACACCCATTAGGTACAAGTACTATAACGGACATCGGAATCGGAACACCATAAGAACTATTCTTGCTTGCAGCGCTCGGCCGCTATAGTAACGCTTACCTACGCTCATCAACCGATAGCATCGAAGCATCAGATTTATGTAGTTTTACATTGTTTTTTTAATTGAGAAAAAAAAAACCGTAAAAAACAAGCCGAGGTGGTCAGCCATCTGTGATCATTGTAACAGAGCCTGAAATATTTATTTAAACAAAAGTTTTTTTTTTAAATTGGTTGTCGCAAAAAGGGGCGCTAAACATGTGGACATCCGTGAGCACGGGATATTGTTTTGAAAGTGTGCCGATTCGGATATCCACGATAGTACATAGATGAAATGACTTTCAAATAATTTCATTAAACAGGATAAAATATAGATAATGTCTATATATATTATGGGCGTTGATATTATCCCTATCCAAATGACCAAACCTTATAAAATATTAGAAGGCCTATCTATTTATATTACAATACTAATTATAAAAACTGGAAATAAAGAATCGGAAACCGACGAAATACATAGATAATATAATAAACATGATCGATTAATAAAAACACAAGAAGTTGCCAAATCGGACACAATACATCCTTTTAAAGTTTTAATAGTACCTAATTATTATAAGTGTGAAACTGCGGAAAATTGCATCAACGGTGAAACGGCTGTAAATGATCCTCATCCGTGACTCGACCCGTCATCGTATTGATACGATCGTGACGTGCTCATGGTTCTTCACAGTCATAATAAAAGAGTTGTTAGAAGGCTGTCGGAAGTCTGTACATGCTGTACAGACCAGTGCCTACCAGGTCCATGCGAGTGTTGGCTCTAACTCCGCCCAAAAAAAGCGCTAGGTTATTTTTAAAGTAAGGAGTTAGAAGTACATAAATAAATATTTATTGATAATTTATTACAATTTTCTGTTGAGAGTAAACAGAAAATAATGAGAGTCGATTGCCCTAAAATTGCGCTAGATCTAGCCCCGAAAGCGCTAAAATTGCAGCACTGCGCACTGGTACAGACTGTACCGACTACGAAAGATAGATAGACACTTAAGAGGAATACCTTACTACACTAATGCCTGTTTTCACCAACACTATGGGCTAGGGGACATCCAAATGAATGCCTAAATAAAAGCGTATTGATCGATTTTCAACTTTCGGTGCCAAGCCGAGGGTTGAAATTCCAACAGCGCGCTTTTATTTAGGCGTCCCCTAGTGTTAGTATGTTATGTATGTTATTGCTAATACAGATTTTAAATTAAAAAAAAAAAAAACTAAACGGGCAATACACCAAAAAAAATACGATTGGAATCCGACTGAAGACAGCACTGCACGGAAATGCGTCGCGATCCTCAGCAATGAGGGATCGTTGTAGAAATATACTAGTAAAACAACCCTGTCTTTGCTGTCGCGCAGTCTGGTAAAAAGAGGCTATCGAACTGTTTTGTCCCTTTCTGTCAAGTTAAAATGAAGTTTGACAGAAAGGGACAATATACAGTTCTGTAGCTAAAATAGGTTTATGAAGCGGAAAGCTTTATTATGATTATGATTATGATGGTTATAAATGTATCGTCACTCGAATGTAGCAATACACCATTCATCACTACACCGAAAAAAAAAAACCAATGAAATTTATGTCCGTTGCTATAAAGATTTCTTATTATAGATTATCTTTCATACTTTTACCGGTCATTATATAAAACCACGTGTATTATACTGACAGGCTCCAACAGACAGGTTTACACGCACGACGTAATTTACATAAATTTTGTGTCGTAGTCAGTATCTCGTTTATATGTAGTTTGTATTGAATTATCATTAACACCAGTTCAAAATGTACCGCACGAATATTTCTTTTCTTCGTCGAATTCAAAATAAGAATATTATATTCGCCAAAGATTTAACTAGATTTTAGCTGCATCGTTGGATTGGACTAGTCGTCGCAAGTATGACTGGCGAACGTGGGGTTAGATTTCCAGGTGGATCAAAGTGTTTTTTGGGTTTTTCAATCAGGAATTTTGCAGCAGCAGGCCAGAGGATTTGTGCCCGATCACTCAAAATCAAAAGTAAATTATTCAAATTAGGCTGAGAATCAGCACTTTTCGAACGTCAAAATTACATAAGACCACCACTTCCTAGTGCTTTAGCTGGGAAGAAGTGGCGTAACAAACTCCCCAGCAGCACAGCTGTCTGTTCAGTTCGAAATACTTGATTCTATACATTAGAGTAGGTATGCAAAGTAATTTACATTACGAGACACAAAACAACAGATTATTTGCCATATGTCAGCTAATTTTGCTTGAGTATAAAACTAAAAATGTACAAAACAAAACTGTCTTAAGGTGAAACTAGTCGATACTATTTCCATTGTACATACAAAGCTAAACATGGTATCATTTTGTCTGTACGGAAACAGAATATTAATAAAAACCATTAAAAAGTTATGAGCCAACAAAGATTCGTTTTCCTGCTAATTTTAACGCAACTTTGGGCGTAAATAAGTAATAAAAGAAGTGTAAAATCTTCAAAACAAAGCCCGCTCCGACAAAGCTCAATTATCGAAGATTTCAATAAACTTTATTTGTAATTGATTTATCTAGTAGTTTTTTTTTTCATAAAACAACTTTCCAAAAGGCTTTTCGCAATTTTTACGCGCGCGGTTTACTATGAATTATCGTGCATTTCACTCATCACACGATGACGGACACGATGCTAGGTGAGACAGCGTGCTTTTTGGCCACGCCTACCAGTGAGTTCCAGCCCGCGACTAGTTGGCTCTTAAAGCTCACACACCACTGCCTACGCCTACACGAACAGCCGCGATGATTATTTACCCAGTTAGTAGATAGGCAAGTATGCAGAAGTAGGTCTCCTACCTACTTCTGTTTAGTAAACAGTTTCTCTGAAAACTCAATAACTGTGGCGCGATTTAATCGATTTTCCACGTTTCACGTTAATTTAGAACCGTTAATAAGCTATATGACCTTATTGCACATTGTTAGATATGCAGCGACTGCTCGTACAGGTGTCAAAGTATGCAACTCATACAATGTCATAATGTCAGTTGCTATTTGCTCGAAGCCAGCTGTTATTACAGTGTTAATCATCGATCTATTAGACTAAAGGCTTACGTAATAGACTATTCTCCTTACTAATAAACGTTGTATAGCGTCTGTATAGTTACACACCGATTTCTCTCTTTCACTCGTCAGTAATTTGACTTTCGATAGAAGAAGACAAAGAGAAGGTAAAGGCTCGTGCAGACTGGCGCGAAATCGCACCTGTGTTAGGGAGCCTTAACTATACAGACGATATACAACGTTTATTAGTAGATAATGTCGGAAAACTTAACATTATGTAACAGAGTTATTAATAAAGACGTATGTAACACGAGTTGCTGCTCGCAGCTTCTTCTAAAATATTTTTTTCTATATAAAAGTAGCCTAACTTACTCCTTATAACATCAGCTATTTACTAGTGAAAGTCTCGTCAAAATCAGTCCAGCCGTTTCGGAGATTAGCCGGAACAAACAGATTTTTTTTTTAATTTTCTTTTTACATACCGTATATACTTTCATATGCATTTAATAAAAAGCTATTATTTTGCAATTCCAAACAGACTCTTCAATTTTTTTTTTTTCTCTTTGATTACTTGACTTGTATAGATTTGTAGTGCAAGCTTTTATTTTGCAATTCCAAACAGACTCTTCAATTTTTTTTTTTTCTCTTTAATTGTACAATAGATTTGTAATGCAAGCTTTTATTTAGCAATTCCAAACAGACTCTTATTTTTTTTTTTTTTTTCTCTTTAATTGTATAGATTTGTAGTGCAAGCTTTTATTTTGCAATTCCAAACAGACTCTTCAATTTTTTTTTTTCTCTTTAATTACTTGTATAGATTTGTAGTGCAAGCTTTTATTTTGCAATTCCAAACAGACCCTTAATTTTTTTTTTTTTCTCTTTAAGTAATTGTATAGATTTGTAGTGCAAGCTTTTATTTTGCAATTCCAAACAGACTCTTCAATTTTTTTTTTTTCTCTTTAATTACTTGTATAGATTTGCAGTGCAAGCTTTTATTTTGCAATTCCAAACAGACCCTTAATTTTTTTTTTTTTTTTTTTCTCTTTACGTAATTGTATAGCTTTGTAGTGCAAGCTTTTATTTTGCAATTCCAAACAGACTCTTCAATTTTTTGTTCTCTTTAATTACTTGTATAGATTTGTAGTGCAAGCTTTTATTTTGCAATTCCAAACAGACTTCAATATATATTTTTTTCTCTTTAATTACTTGTATAGATTTGTAGTGCAAGCGGGCCTTAACCTTTCATAATGTGAATCCACGCGAGAAATAATGGTTTTTTAATTGTCTGTAATTACGGCATACGAGAGGTTAATCCTTTTCGAAACTACAAACCCAACTTTCAAGTAACTACACCTCAATCTTACTTGAAACAAGACCAGTCCATGTACGATATACATGATACTAAAGTAACGTATTGTCAACAGGAACGACGTGGTATTGTTCCGTCCCAAGCGCCTGCAGAACAAGTTCGAAGACTCGTCGGTCGTGTACAAGGGAGAACCCGAGACGTACTCACTCAAGGCTTTCATCAAGGAGAACTTGTAAGTTAATTTTATGTATTACTTTGTAAGGTTTATATTAATATTTTGGTCGAGTATGATAACGTTTTCCAAATAAATAAACAAACAAGCGAATTAATTACGTAAAGCGTAAAATTATTGCAGATTGATTGATTTTCATTGATTGTTTGTTTGTTTGTCTCGGAATTATTTACTTACTTACATTAGTTTTGGAGCTTAGTTAGACTAAAGGGTTTTTCGTCGGTATCATATTTTGTTAAAACGTTTTTAATTATCTTTCACAATCCACCATCTATGGACGAATAACTTCTGCCGTTAGGCAGGATCCATTGACGGCAAGCTATGGGCAGCTCGCCGTCCGGTAAGGACCAGGCCCGAGTCAACGGCGCGTTATGTTCCACGCGCGCCTCAAAGAGATGTCAGCACGCACTGACGGGGTCCGCTAGGACCGGTGCCTGCCAGGGTTGCGGGTTTGTCCGAAAGGGATACCGTGGCCCTGGCACATAGGAAACTGAAGGAACACTGGTGGGTTTTAGTCAGTAAAAGTCTGACACGCCCTTCCGCTCCGCCCAGAGCGGGAGAAGTTATGTGATAATTTCGCACCCAAAGAAAAAAAAAATTGGCATTATAAGGACTTCCGACAGAAGTGAAAACACAAAACTTTGGAATAACTGTTCTTTTATACATATAGCTCATACAAAGCATTCGATGACGATCTCGCACCCATAAGTTTTTCCCCTACCAAAAAGTGCTCAACGCGCCTAAAGAACTTTTCACTTCAAAAAAAACGGGGCAATCTTGGGACTGACTATAGAAATGAAAACTAAGTAACTTGTAAATTGTATCGTCGAGCTATTAGATTATGAATTTCGAGCGTTCGGTGAAGATGACGCGAGTTCCATGATTTTTGTTCACCCAAAAATTACACATACGTACACAGTATACATATAGCTCATGAAAAGCGTTCGGTGACGATGACCCGAGTTCCATGATTTTTGTTCACCCAAAACGTGCTCAACGCTCCTAAAGAAGTTTTCACTTCAAAAAGGCAGGATCCATTGGTGAATTCCACTGAATGTGAGTTAATGGTGGAGTTACAAGCATATGAAACAGAAGTGTAGCACACGTTACTCACCATCAGCTTGTGGCCAATAAAACATCAATCTGCCTTGCCTTTTCCCAACAATGTTCGAGTCGGCTTCCAGTCTAACCGGATGGAGCGACTACCTATCTGACCTCCACAACCCAGTAACTGGGTTATACGATACCCCTTGGTAGGACTGGTTGTTGACTTTCGGGCTTCTGACGACCCATAACGACTGTCAAAGATCCACGAATGACAGCTGGGACCAACAGCTTAACGTGCTTTCCGAGGCACGGAGGAGTCTCGGTATGTAAAGATCACCCATCCAAGACCAACTCCGGCAAGCCTAGCTTAACTTGTAGATCGACCTGCGGCTGTTTATTACTTAGCCACGAGATCCTCCTGTTGCCAATCATTAACAACAAAAAAAAACTTAATAATTTATCGAACAATTTAATTGGTTTCCGAACGCATACAACCCTAATCTATTCAAAGTGAGAGTGAACAGGCTTCTTCTGGGTAAGCTCACTCCATCGTAGACTTTGTCTCTGTCATCCAGACCTAGACTTAAGTCAAGAGCAAACTCATAGTAGAATAAAATAAAATAAAAAACTGAACTTTATTCTAGTAAAATAACAAGTAACAGTCCAGCTGTTCATTGACCAGCCTAATTACAGTAAACTTACATTATTGAGTTCTCATAACATTACCGATGCAGTAACGAACTACTTCCGAACGCACCTTGTGATCGCCTGGTGGCGAATCTTATACACCTGCATAGTAGTATAATAATTTTAAAGTTAGTTTTTAATATCTATATTTCTAGACAAAACAGGTATAATATATTTTTTTAGCGAAACAACTGCTGTAACACATTTACAGTAGCGATGGGTTTCATTTTGACAGTTCTACAACAGTCTTTGCGTTATCTACGTAATGGAGCAGACAAAATTTTTGAACATGTGAAGCAATGATTAGCAATATCCTTCAAAATCATTCAGATTGTGATTGATAGTGTGTTACGCAATCAGGCTTTCGCAGTATGATTAAACTGGGTAGCTTAGTCGTATTATCATGTGATTGTCTTCCCCGCTTAGTTAATAAAACCTCTTATAATTTCGGTCAATGCTTTAGGTAAAATTTACAAAAGTCTGAAATCACACAAAACTTTTCCCATAACAGTCTAAACGTTCTAATTGAAGGAAATTTTTGTCAGAAATACTGAAATCACAAGAAACAAACTATCTAAATTCTGTTCTCAAAGTAAATAAAATTATAACGCGTTCTTGTTCGAAATCCGAAGCGATTTTTTTTTTAGGCCTGCTTTTATTGTAGTGGTCTATGCATAGTAAAAAAGAAAATTGGGAGTCTCATTTCGTACGAAATGTACTATGGGAAAAGTCTTTTGCGATTTCTGACTTTTCTAGTACACAAACCTCAGTTGGCCCGATAGTGTTTTTTGATCCTTATAAGAAACAGGATCGATTGGCATCAAAATTTTTGTGAATATGCCCCAGTTTCTTGCAGACTGTACATTTTTTTGCGATCTCTGACCATGTTGGCCCCGCATACATGATTAGATTGTCACACCACAATGTAAATCTAACAGAAGTATAATTTCTCAGCCACGGCCTGGTCGGCATCCGCCAGAAGGACAACATTCGCGACTTCGTCGACCCCCTGGTCGTTGCCTACTACGATGTGGACTATGTCAAGAACCCCAAGGGAACCAACTACTGGAGGAACCGTGTGCTTAAGGTACGTACTTTTTTTAGGGTTCCGTCGCCAAGTGGTAAAACCCGAACCCTTATAGTTTCGTAATTTCGGTCCAAATTTCAGGGCTTATTCCACTAATCCCCCCTGAGAGAATCCCCCTCAGTGGGGAAAACTGAACCCTAATGTAAAAAAATCACTTTCAGGGGATCTTGGAATAAGAACTTTATATTATAAAAAAAAAAAACATTTTTTTTTTTTCAACATTTGAATTTTTTATTTTTATTAATTATGACGCATGACATCGTTTAAAACACCCTGTTACGAGTGCAGTCCGAGCCTTGTGATACAAGGGCGCCGCAGAATGGATTTAGATTAAGTTTAAGTTGCAATAGTAAGAAACACATTTTTGCGTTAGGTTGAATGAATTCTGATAAAGATGTCGCCGCTTCATTCCGCGGCGCCTTTGTAACACAAGGCTCGGACTGCACTCGTAACAGGGTGTTTGAAACTATGTCATGCGTCATCTACTATATAAAAATAAGTCGGGTTTTCCTTCCTGACGCTATAACTCCAGAACGCACGAACCGATTTCCACGGTTTTGCATTCGTTGGAAAGGTCTCGGGCTCCGTGAGGTTTATAGCAACTTTTATTTTTTAATGGTTTTTACGAAAAATTAGGGTAGGGTAGGTAGGTAGGTAGGTAGGGTAGGGTAGGGTAGGTAGGTAGGGTAGGGTAGGGTAGGTAGGTAGGTAGGGTAGGTAGGGTAGAGTAGTGGAGTTTATACTATAGCTTTTGACAGAACGAAGTCTGTCGGGTCAGCTAGTAATTAATAAAAATAAAATGAAACAATAAAACTAATGTACAATTTTTTTTTTTTTTTACATGAATTATTAGTAGTCATTAGATACATGAAGTGGGCTGTCTTTGTAAGACGACTAAAATGCCACGGTGTATACTATCAATGTCAAATATTTTAAGACCAAATTATGAATAAAATTAACTTCATTACATAATTATGATACCTACAGTATCATAATTAACAATTTCATGGTAAATTTTGCAGTTAACTTCTGTACAGTAAAAACTAGGTTGCTTGTATAACATTAACTTTAAAAAACTATAATGTAGGTACATTTCTTAAAATAAACCAAGAAAAATGTATGTTCCTAAATTACCTACATTTCACAACACCGGTTATTTAACACCATGGAAAAACCAAAACAACATTTCGTGTCGTGAAAAATCGATTCCAATCGCAATTAGTTGGTAATTAAAGTCATAAGACGTGTGAAAGTTTCAGTCAGCCAAAAACCTACCTACAGGACTACTTACGAATTGAATTAGTTGGCTAATAATGTACGGTACTATTCATTTATTCTGTCACCCATAATAGCAATAGAAACCATACATCATCTGGGTCAGTCCACTTTAGCCCTTTCTTGCACGCCACTTCAAACTATAAATACATCTTTATTATTATTTATAAGGGTTCCGTACCGCAAAACGCATTACTTCTAAGGAATCAGTCAGCTAGGAAATGCCGGCGCCATCTAGCTTTAAAATATGGACCTAAATATTCGTGTAAAAGTGTCTTCAAATAACTATATACAGAAATAAACATCAATCAATCAACAGGCTGAGTTCACCAATCAATCGCAGTCCACTGCTGAACATAGGCCTCTCCCATGCTGCGCCACAACACCCTGTCCTCCACCTTCCGCATCCAGTCTGTCCCAGCCACCTTTTTGAGGTCGTCGGTCCATCGAGCTGGGGAGCGTCCCACACTACGCTTGCCGATACGCGGTCTCCACTCCAAGACTCGTCTGCTCCACCGGCCATTGGTCCTTCGACAAACATGGCCAGCCCACTGCCGCTTCAGCTTGCTTACTAAATAAACATAATTTCATTTAATTATTAAGGATCTACCTAGCCTTTTCCCAACTATGTTCGGGTTGGCTTCCAGTCTAACCGGATGCAATATCAGTATTTTACATGGAGCGACTGCCTATCTGACCTCCACAACCCAGTTACTGGGTTACACGATACCCCATGGTAAGACTGGTTGTCAGACTTTTGGTCTTCTGACGACCCGTTAGTAACTGTCAAAGATATACAAATGATAGCCGGGACCAACGGCTTGAAGTGCTTTCCGAGGCACGGAGGGGTCTCGGTAGGTAAAGATGGTCACCCATCGACGGACCAACCGCGGGAAGCGTAGCTTAACCTAATCGATCGACCCGTGCGAATGTTATTACTTAGCCACAAGCTCCTAAATTCATTATTAAGGATACCAACCATAAATAAACCTTATGATTCCTTTACCCAGGTTGCAAAGGCACAGCCCGACGTTAACTTCGCAGTGAGCGACAAGGATGACTTCACTCACGAGCTGAATGAGTACGGCATTGACTACGCTAAGGGTGACAAGCCCGTCGTCGCTGGCCGTGACGCCGATGGCAACAAGTTCATCATGACTACTGAGTTCAGGTAAATACAAAACAACACTAGGCTGGTTTTATAGTATCGCCGCTAGACGCGCCGCTGGGCAGCGCGCACTAACAGCGTGCGCTTGAACAGCGGTGCACTGTGAAACGAGATTAGTTACGGCGCGTCTCAACGGCGTCACACTAAAACGCATACTGGCCGTAGAAGCGCATGAGCAGCGCCGGCAAACAGCGCGCGTTTACCGAACGGCGCTGCTCAAGCGCTTGAGCTTGCGCTTTGAAACGCAACTACGGGTAGTAGTTGCGTTTCAAAGCGCAAGCTCAAGCTCATACATCTCCGAACGCGCGCACCCCAACAGCGCTGCCGAAACGCGTAACAATAAAACCAGCCTATCATAACGTATATTTACGTGACACCTCTGCGCGAATGTCCTCAGGATGCCGCTGGAGCTAGCCCGAACCCTGCGCACCAGGGATGCGCATCGTTTCCGCATAGTAGAATAGAAACAGTCTACTTGCGACTCGGCGAACATCCCGGATGCGTTGCAGAATCGGGGCAGCCTCATCGGCACCCCGAATGCATTATTGTATTGCACACACAAGGCTATACTGTCTGCGCGTGTATGAGACCCACAGGCTGCTTGTATAGAAAGATGTACAATATGCTCTGAACAATGTTGTTTTCACTTCAGTGCTACAACGGGCAAACTTGGGCCATCATAATTATTTGGCTTTACAGACAACGCCCTGCGTCCTTACTCTATGTTTGTAGTCTTTCTTTCGTTATTATAAAACTCATTCCACGTAAAGTGCGTAAAAAATGTTGACTACTTCTTAGTCTAGTTGTTGAAAGCAAGATTTCTAGGGCTCTCTGAGGCCAGATTCATATAAGCAGATTAGCAGCTCGAGGTCTGAATTCGTATCCGTTAGTGACATAAGACTAAGGGCTTTATCATACTAGCGAGTTGCGAGCGAGTGGAAAGCGGGGCGAGTGCGCAGCGAGCTCGCCGCTAGTTCGCAACCTGTGCGCGGAAGCCCTTACACATAACTGGCCAAGTTTTTGTGTGCATCTCTGCCTACCCCTTCCGTGTAAACAAACATGTAATTCCATTGTTTATGGAACTGAATATTTTTATGATCATGTTATCGTGTGGCGTTGTTTCTTACAATTGTTGTACGCCCCGTTAACTTTGTTTAAACCTACCTCGCTGTAATGATAAGCAGGCAATGAAACACTCCTTGTATACTTATTATTGCCTTTCGATGTTATTTAAATACAATGGTGGCAGGAAATTCATTAAATTCCGTCTGCATTGTATAAATTATGAACCTTTTTATCTTTTTAACTGGTCTGGAAAAGTGCTCTGTTAATTTGTCTCGCCTTTGTGAATAAAAAATTACCTATTTATTTTTTATAAAATTATAAGGAAGGAAATAAAAATTGGTATATTTTTCACAGAAATATGTACTTACAAAAGGATAATTAACCCGAGTAGGTAGGTAAACAGAAAAATAAAACAAAATTGATCTACGTTATAATCACGAGTACAAAACCGAAAATGTCGGCAGCTGCACGTCGTGACTCTGGGAATTATGAGTTTAAATACATACATTACATAAACGTTCAAGATATAAATGAAGCCGGAAAAACATAATAACGAATAGATTCGACCGTTCCATCTTTCTCCAAGTTCAGACGGAAAATGGATTGACGTTAAGTCACAACTCTGACCAATAGAAATAAATATCACCTTTCGATTCATACCCATAAAGACAAACCCTTCAAAATACGTACTTTAACACGTTTTTCTACTCTTTACAGCATCGAAAACCTGTCGACCTTCACAAAGGACATGGTTGACGGAAAACTCGAGCCATTCGTCAAGTCTGAAGCCATTCCTGAGAGCAACGACGGCCCAGTCAAAGTTGCTGTGGGCAAGAACTTCCAGGAACTGGTTACTGACAGCGGACGTGATGCCCTCGTTGAGTTCTATGCTCCATGGTGTGGACACTGCCAGAAACTTACTCCCATCTGGGAGGAACTTGGTGACAAGGTAATATTACTGGCTAACATTTTATAGAATGAAAGAAAAAATGTTTATCATCATTCTATTGCACCTATCCCAATTTATTTGGGGTCGGCGAAACATGTCTTCTTCCTCTTCCATACTTCTCTATTATCTCGTATTTCCCCCACTCTTAGGGGCCATTCAAGTATTACGTAAGTAGAATTTTAGTAATTCTGTACCCCCACCTCCCCTTGCCACAAAAAGTAAGCAAAGCCCATACCCCGAACACCCTCCTATGCTAACGTAAACACTGGTATTTCTTTAAATCTGTTCAGGTTTCTTTATTGTTGTTCATGAGTCTAGAAATAAGGAATTTATAGACTATAAATTTATTTGAGTAATTTACCTGCTTCGGTTCATTCTTACCATAAAACACCGCGTAAGTCAAAGTCAAATCATTTATTTCTTCAAATAGGCACGAAGATGCACTTTTGAACGTCAAAAATTACATGATTAGTTAATTGATTCTAGTTGCGCCTTCCAAAAGGTAGCTATGTATGGAGAAGAATGGGCAAGAAACTCCATACTTACTCTTTTAAAATGTTAACAATAGTTTGTATACATTTATTAAGAGTAAGAGTGAGTAAGCAATATCAATTATTTTGGAGAATCCCTGAACATGGGGTTGCCATCTTTGTTCAAATTAAAATCAATTAAATTTTGCTGATAAATCTAAAAAAGTTAATAAATTAATAAATATTGCTGACGTAATCATAATCCAGCCCCCCATCCCCCATGTCATCAAAAATAAACAACGCAGAGACCTCTCCCCCTCCCCCCCCTCCTTTGGTGCTTACGTAATACTTGAATGACTCCTTATAGCCATCCAAATTCATACCCAAAACTTGAAAATATGAATGAGCTTCCAAGATGGCAACTTGTGAAAAGTTTTGAAAACTGTTTCTATTATTTGAGCTTCTTTATTACATTGACACGGTAGATGTTCAGTCTTTTCGTGTTTATGACATATTTGAATGCAATCAGTCTTTGCTTTAGTTAACTTAGTACATATTTATTAGTCCCGAATTAAGGGAACTCGACTTTATTCATAATTAATGACATTTAAGTCTCTTATAAAGCTCATACAATTACTTTGTAAAGGTCAAATATATTTCACGTTATACTTCTTGAAAACTAACAAAATTATTGTATTAACAGCTGAAGGACGAAGCTGTAGACATCGTGAAGATCGACGCGACCGCCAACGACTGGCCCAAGTCGCAGTACGATGTGTCCGGATTCCCCACTATCTACTGGAAGCCCGCTGATAAGACCCAGAAGCCTGTCAGATACAACGTAAGTTTCAATTGAAATAGCATACTTTTTTGAAGACTTGCATTGTTATTTATTTATACAGTCTTCTTGTCGTGTACCATTAAAACAGAAATGATTTGTATTGGTTCAATTTGCTCAATGAAATAGCATACTTACTTTATTATTTAATTCAGGAATTAGCATACTTTATTTAATAGGACTAGCACTATATTTAACACGTTCACTGTTCTCAAAGAAGACACAATATCGAAATATCGGGAACTCGTATCAAAAAGTACACATGGTAAATATCCCGCGTTTGTGTTAATAGTAATGTTAGTGACCATGACAGTTTAAAAACAATTAGACACAATAGTTAAACAATCAACGTGAACCATATGTGGGTCATTGGACAGGGAACGTGTTAATTCGGATTGTCTCTTTTCTTAGTTAAAATAACCAAACATTGATTGCAAATACCTACTGTAATGCTATTGTGATCAAATTGGCATAAATAATCATTATCTAATAAATTACAATATATTTCCAGGGTGGCCGCGCTCTCGAAGACTTCGTGAAGTACGTAGCCGAACAGGCCTCCAGCGAGCTCAAGGGCTGGGACAGAAAGGGCACGCCCAAGAAGGAAGAGCTCTAAAGAGTTGTGATGTAAAACTTTCCATGAAAGATCTGTGTGTGCGTGGCGGAGTGTGCGAGTGTGAGTGACAGTGTTAAACACTGCTACAAGGATGTTTTGGCGCTCAAATGACGTCAACAAGGGCCGCTTTTTTTAAACATTTGCGCAATATTATTTTGTGAAATGTATCGAATAAACAAGATGGCGGCGTTAATTCAAATTTAGAACCCGCGCCAAAAGATCCTCGTACAGCTATAGAACCACTGACATGTCAACGTGCCGTTCATAATCCATCCAGTTGACGCTCAGTGACGTGTTGGTTTTATAAATCTATTTTAGATTGATCTAAATACAGTAATTTTGAATGCATTTCTTTATATAGTGTCGGTGGAATAACAAATAAATTAGGTTGTATTTATAATTTTGTTGTTTTATTTTTTCATCGCCAGAAATATCACATGGAATGATTTATCAATTATAGTTTTCTTATAAGAGTTCATTTATTTAAATAGTCATTTTTATAAAAAGAAGAAATAAAACAAAATGTTAAATAAACTATATATTCTCCTCCTTCCACCTTTCTATCCACTGTGCGATGTTCTCAACGTTGCTCTGCAGCTGATCCTCTGAGTCGTTCTGTAGCTCCATCACTATCTCTGGCTTGTAGGATGACTGTGCCTCTTCTAACAATGTCTCAAATATCTCACATTGAACATTATCCTCCAGTTTCTTTCCTGTGTAGCCTCTGGAAAGGTAAAAATATAACTTAGGAACATCAATCATGAGAAGTATTAGGTATGTTATTAAGACGAAAGCGACAGGGTAGCCCGCGAATTTCAAATTTCGTACGTTTTTTGCAAGTCAGTATCACAGGCCTAATTGCATAACAACACTATCAGTAGGAATCGATTTCATTTTGACAGTTAAATAAAATTCATTGCATTATTTACATTGTTGAGCAGACAAATGTTTTGAACTTATGAAGCAATGGATTAGCAATCTGCTTCATAATCATTCAGATTGCGATTGATTGTATATTACGCAATTAGGGAACAGGTTGTATGTATGATCTAATAATATATAATACTAGCAGCCCGTCCCGGCTTCGCACGGGGTAGACAATTATCATTTTAAGACTCATTTTTCTACACCTTCGGTTACATTGTTCAAATTTTACCAAGGATCCCTAATTTTTTTCAAAATGAAATGTAGCCTATGTCAAATTGGAAGAATGTAGCATTCTATTGGTGAAAGAATTTTTTAAATCGGCCCAGTACTTTTTGAGCCTATTCATTACAAACATACAAAAATAGGTACAAATCTTTCCTCTTTATAATATTAGTGTAGATATTCGCAGCCGTAACAAATGATTATTAAAGTATTTTAAAAATTATCAATACAACTCAATAAGTTCATATTATCCTATTGAATGGCTATTTCATGAAATCATGAAATTTAATGACAATTCTAACATAAGGAGTTGTATTGCTGATTCCAATGATTATAATTCTGTAAAACCTTATCTGACACTAACCAGCAAATTGCAAAAATCGTCGGAAAAATTGAATTTCGCGGGCTACCTTAGGGCATCCACCTTAACAATGATAGTTCTGACTGAATAACCTCAGATGCTGCACAGACAGCATTCAATTAACACTAACTAAAATTAACTAAAAATTAAATATCATCTTAATTGATACAAAATTATTTGATACATTGCTTCTCTCCATTTCATAATATTAGCTGAGTAAATACTCTTAAAATTTTATATCAGTACAGATTTGTTATAAATATTGCTTGAGTAATTAAGATTTCTAAGTGTTAATCAACTTGTGTTGGTGATTGGACCTGATTTATTATGAGCGACATTACAACTCTTGATTGGTGGTATGAAGACATCTATATCGCCACATACTAATTACGCATCACAACGCCGCCGCGCCGTCACGCAAAAACCTGCATCGCGCAAGCAGAATTTACCGCGCTACTAGCATATATACAACGTCCCTAAATCAACCATCGAGCAGTCGCCCACTAAACACAAAACCCGTCTAGTCAGAGGACCCTCCTTTTTCTATAGAGGATGAGTGAACTTTACACCCTGTTCCACTAGTAGTATACCTACTCGGAGGCTACATTGAATGTAGCCTCTGAGTAGTCTGGCTGTTTGTGTATGTGACTTTAAATGTTTGTAAACACACCCACAATACAGGAGAAATTCCTAGTGTGTGGCAAACTTAAAAAAAAAAATATGTCAAAGACCAGCACGAATTGCTGCCACCTATACTATATTTAAGAGAGGCTAACAATAAAATGGGAATCAATAACAGCAAAATAAATGACGAAAAAAAAAAACAGTTAAATTGTCAATTACATAAAACAAGAGATAGCTGTTAGGTGGGTAGATTAAAATTATCTGTTTCCATTTTCCCTTCAGCTTCCCTGAATAAGGAGTCTGCTGGAGAATTCAGAGAAAGTAGGAAATACCTCCAAGAAGTCATCTACCTACACAAACTATAATATCTATGCAATGAAAAACAGAATAAACTGAAACTAACCTGGCTGTAAGTCTATCAAACAGCGTTGTGTTGTTGGCCCGGACAACAAACACACCATCAAACCACCTCTCTGGGAAGAAGTCACAGCCATGGTAGTCCACTATGTTGCCACCTTTAGCCATCATACCTTCCATAATGTCTAGTAACTGAAATCATGTGTGGAATACCATTTGGTTAGGCATTCTTTGATAAAAACTTAAATAATGGAATTTTCATATCGCCGGGTTAAAGGCAAAACTGACTATCTGCGTTTTCAGATTTTCACTTTAAATAAGTACCATTCGAATCGGCATTTGATTCTTTATCTAATGGTAAAACCAACTAAATGGCAGGACTTATTGTTCCTGAGAATGTAAAAACTGATTATAATATAATTGGTTTAATCAAACCGGGTTAATCGGTTTCGGCAGATAGTCAGTTTTGCCTTTAACCCGGCGATATTATAGTTTAGAGTCCCATTCGGTAAAAGGGAATAAAATAGGTAGTCTTAGAGACCAGTATTCTTTGAAACGATTAAATAAATACCTAAATTGCTTTGAATAAAACAATCCTCAAAAAAGCTTTTCATACATAATAAAGAATTGGCTTAGAATGGATATCTATAAACATTAAGAACAATGCCCAGAACAATAAAAATGCAGGTGCATTAGTCCCTAAATATAAGCGTGTACACAAGTATTCAAATTACCTTATCTTCATTCAAGAATGGGCACTGATACTCAGGGTCATACTCATCCAAACAATTGTGTTCCTCGGCTAACTTGGACACTTCTCGCCAAGTAAACTTTGTCCTGTCAGCCAGCAGACGAGAAAGAGTAGATTTGCCGACACCTGGAGTGCCTAGAAGTAGAAATATTCAACACACACTGCCTCTTGGTTTCACACGTGGGTTCATAATTTCAACAAAACATACGCGTATAGCGGTATGTCTTACCTGTAACGAGTATATTAGGCACCATTCTTTTGGTGTTAGCCATTTTTACTTGACTGTTTGATCTAAATATTTATTTGTACAGTATTTTTGTGTATTTCTTGGTTATCCCGTTGCCTTGCGGCTTGCCCCGTTGTTTTGACAAGTAATTATTTACCAAACAATATCAAATGTCACTTCTTCTTCTTCTTCAGCACAGTCAGCACTCAGCACTCAATCTTTTTATCTTTTAATGCCACTCCTACACACTAGACGATTATCAATCTTAGTCGAGATTTTGCAGGGAGTTTGTTTTGAATTACTAATGCAGAACTTCCAAAGAAAACCGACACAAACAAAAAATATAGCTGCTGTGTGGTGAAATCTAGACTACAATCAAATAAGAAAAGTTCACCTCTAGTTTTCCTCGTAATGCTAAAGAAAGCAACTTCAGTCAGAGCACGTAGAATCGGAACGCGATATGACATAATACAATTATAACCTAAGAATTTGCAAGAGAAAAGTGTAGAAAAACGAAAATGAACTCTTATATAATTAATTAACTAGCCATAACAGTTATTTTTACTTTAATATAATGCGCATTTATAGACCCAAAGGAATTACAAGAGGACAGATTGTTTTAGTGACAGTATTAGGTGTTTTCAGCGGAATTTATATCTGGAGGCCGCTATTTGACGATTATTTCAGAAAACCTAAAGTGGTAAAAGTTGAGGTAGCCAGTGAAGCTAAATAATGGATCATATTAAAACATGGATGAGAACTTCCAGTCCGCTGGTGAAGACGTTGATGGCTGTTTCTTTAACTTCAGCAGCAGTTATTTTTCATAGAAATGTGTACGCTCCATATGTAAGGCGGCAGAGGTACAGGCAGGCAGAGGAGTGGGCCAACATGATAATAGAGCAAGAAGAGTCTGGAGAAGGCGGCACGAACAATATCTCGTATTAGTTGTTAAAAATGTAAATAGTAGGTAAAATAAATTAATTCAAAGCCAACATTCATTTATTTGCTCCACCTACACAATAATAATGTTCTGTTACGGCTACATTTTCTTGAACATGATGATGATCCATATTTCAAAATTCCAGTCTATCATTCCCTATCCCAAACCAGAGGGTTATCGTAAAAAACAACAAACATTCATTCAAGTAGTTACAGTCAGCGAAAAAAGTCGCTGATCATTTCGGAAGTTTTATTAGGGATTGGCCGAAGTGCCGAACTTGGGTTTCACCGAATACGAACATTCGGCCGAATGTTCGGTAAAACTTACCGAACCGAATAATCGGCATAATTGATTCCCTTACGTGAACAATATAGGTCTGAAAAGGTTCACGCTAAGCGCGCAGATTGGCGCCGGATCCTCCCGCCCGCTCCCCCGCTGTACCAGATATTGTTATTGCATCATCTATACTCCATTTACTATAGCATTAGACAAATAACGACAGTTATTGTGTAATATTGTTGAAATTACTGCACTTTAGAGTATTTTTTTAAATGTTAATGGTAAATAGATTACAGTGCTTTCTTTTATCGTGAAATAACGGAGTTTATTAAACGTTTACATCGAAATAACGAAAGGGTTAGAACAGTTATTTGTCTAATGTTATAATAAATGGAGTATATTATGGAGTAAAACTTCGAACGAAACAGCTGCATACTTATATTTTGTTTTTAATAACCATCTTTTTTATCTACTGTTATTGGAAATAAATCTACAGTGTCATATAGCCGAATACGAATATTCGGTAAACCTGCCGAATACCGACTATAAAACGAATATTCGGCCCATCCCTAATTTTTATCTGAGAATTTACTATCTTTATTAAATCCTACTCTTTAATAATTTGTTACAAGTACCTATGTCATAATTGGCAAGTTTTCACTCATAAAACTAGATAAACTGTTTTGGACTTACGTCTACCAACCGATTGTCGCCGAGTTGAATTAATTAATTAATTAATGATTTATTCACATAAAGTGACTGAACCTACCACCATACCTTATGTACTCCTTATCTACGGTAGGTAGTATATTGAACAGCAATTAAAGTACTTCGGTCATCCACACATTAACCTGAAGACTTAACTCTCTGTAGACGTGACGTCGATAGAAACTTCGATGGACGCACTACAAGACTAATATACCAGATATAGATTACTGAAGCTATTAAATATAAAAACCGGCCAAGTGCGTGTCCGATCACGCACAATGAAGGGTTCCGTAGTTGGAATGAATTTATCCCAAGAACAAACTTAACATTGTAGGTAGATGAAAAACAAGTTCTCCCATACATTTCAACGGCAAATATAAGTTGGTTGAATATTACTCGAAAAATTGCAAAGCCTACTTAAAGCTCGTACAGACTCGTGCGATATCGCGGGCGCGACGCGACACTAGTAGCACAATTTCTTTGTCGGTGCCTGTCGCGGCTGCGATATCGCGCGAGTCTGTACGAGCCTTTAGCTGTGATAGTTTTGCTTTTTACTTCATTATATATACTGCTGCCGTGTTTTTTTTTTTTTTTCACATATCAAAAACCAACTACATATTTAGCTGGCAAGACACTGACTCTAACAAAAATTAGCACTTTAAAGCTTAATATTATGCAGACGGATCCCTGAATCGGAAAATGGTTTTCACAGACCGGTAATATTTTTGAACGGCCATTCCAACGATACCTCACACCATGGGATAACCAAATAAAAAATAAATATCATTCCCAATTTACGTGCAGGGGAGGTACACACGGCCACAAATCAAGCTATACAGTTCCAGTTTAGGCAGATCTCGCATTGTATAGGATTTCCGTACCATGAGAGGTCAGCTTATACTGGAAATCATAGCTTGATTTGTAGCCGAGTGTACAAAAAAATTAAGTATTCAATATTTTATTTTACCACTTTATCGGCGTGATTAATATGTACCTATACCCATACCAAATTACAGCTTTCTAGTACCTACAGAGTAACAGTACTGAGTTAAGTAGGAGTACTGGGCTATGCCGCGGACAGACAGACAGACAGACATGGCGAAACTATAAGTGTTCCTTGTTTACTACGGAACCCTAAAAAAGGATATTCTCTAAAAACAACAACCACATTTAAGGCTCATATAGACTAGCGCAATATCGCGGGCGCGAGAGGCACCGACAAACCCTGCGTTCCGAGTTGCGATAATATCGATATTCGCGTGCTAAAACCCGTACCGAATTAGCGTGAGCGCGATAACGATGTCCCGTGAAACGTCATAGATGACGTCATGACATTCGCCATCTTGCAATAACGCCGACCATGCCTTTTACTAATATCGTCGTGAGCGCTGTCAAAAATAACAGTGTGCTGTTTTGTTTTGAGTCGCATCTTATCGTATCGTAGCATTTTCAAAATTGTTCTTCTGGCTACAGTTGCTAGCTAACCTAAGAAGAACAAATTTTTGGTGTATACACAGAGAAATACTCTAATATCGTTTTGACATTGCGTGAGCACCGTGAGCGCGTTCACGAGCGTTCCGAGTTGTTGACAGCCCTCGGCTGTCATAATCGTAATATCTAAATCGGAACGCATGTGAGACGATGTGAGCGCTGTGAGCGATTATAGCCAATTCGGAAAGCGGCCAAAGCAATTGTGCTACTATTAGTGTCGCGTCGAGCCCGCGACATCGCACTAGTCTGTACGAGCCTTTATGTTGAATTCCGTAGTTCGGTAGTTAGCGTAGGTAATAATTCTTCGTATATCTAATAAGTACTTAGCTATAGTCGACTCTTTATCGACACCTCCCAAATCAATAGCGACTCGTGTTCTTCCCACATAGGTACACACGACCACAAATCAAGCTATATTTTTCCTGTTTAGGCTGATCTCGCATTTTATATGATTTCCGTACAATGAGAGGTCAGCATAAACTGGTAATGTATAGCTTGATTTGTAGCCGTGTGTGTGTACCTACTTGGCAAATGACGTGCGCGACTCGAGAGAGGGATGAGGGAAAGTAGGATTCCTTTTACGTAATAATTATGGTCTGTGGAATCTACGTCAGAAGTAATTGGCCCATCGCACTGATTTAGCGCAATTTCTGAACATGCGCCATGCGGCGTTCGTCGGATCTTAGGGGAACAAAACTGTAGATATGGGATTTTTCCTTGTTCAGGTCATATCATTTAATTATTTGTTTTATATAGGTTAAACTTTGTGTGAAACAAAAATCAATGATTTAAAAATCTTCAAAGTAAGTATTCTGCGTATTGATTATTCTATGAAACGAAAATAAGAGAAAAAAATTATGTGAAACGAAATTCTATAAAACTATTAGCTATGAAACAACGTACACACGGCTACATATCAAGCTATACAAAACTAGTTTACGCTGGTCTTGCATTGTATAGGATTTCCATATAATGAGAGTTCAGCTTATACTGGAAATTATAGCTTGATATGTAGCCGTGTGTACAACTATTTTATAGACTAGGTACCAAATTATACAGATTACCGGTAACATATACAGATCTAAGTCTGTCTGCTCGTTTCTGCGGGAATCTGGAACTGGGAACCAAATGTGACCTGGCGCGGCGCGGCGCCACTTAATTAACATAAACTGCACTTTATTGTGCAATAGACTCGAAATCCCTAACTGAAGCACTCGTGGTTTTCCTGAGCGTAACTATATAGGTATTTATCTTTTACCTATTGCAATTCATTGAAACTAAAAGGTTTCATGATTCATCTATACAAATAAATCAAATTTAAGTGTCTGTTTGTAATGTCAAGATATCAGCTTATTTTATGGTACACAACTACCACATAAAAAAAGCATTTTTTTGTCTGTCTGTCTGTTTGTTCCGGCTTATCTCCGAAACGGCTGAACTGATTTTGACGGGACCTTCATTGGCAGCTGGCTGATGGTATAAGAAGAAACCGAGACTTTTATTTTCGAAAAAGCCACGCGGGCGAAGCCGCAGGCCGCAACAGCTATTTATGGTAATCTATAGGTACTAATATATAAAGCTGAAGAGTTTGTTTGTTTGTTTGTTTGTTTGAACGCGCTAATCTCAGGAACTACTGGTTGGAATTGAAAAATTCTTTTTGTGTTGGATAGTCCATTTATTGAGGAATATTATGGGCTATATAACATTACGCTACAACTACAAGGAGCGGAGCATAAATGAAAAATGTTGCAAATACGGGAAAAATTATTCCTTTTTGAGAGCTTCCGTTGCGTGCGCTGCGTAAACGGTTTAAGTTACGCAAATATCATGTATGATGGAATTGTTGCTCTTTAAATTTCCTAAAAAACAGTTCGCAACAGCATATGTCTATCTTTTAAGATTGACGCACTATAACCTTTTTTATGGTAATCAAATTTGTTCGAAATTAATGCATTATTTGCGAAGGAGTTTTCATAAACATGGTATGAATCCTTAGCCAAATAAATACGTTATTCATCACAAGTATTTAATTTTGAACAAAGTTGCCCTTACATCATTTAATTTCAATGAATATCTTAGGAGATATAACTGTTTTATAATAACTCCGTAGCAAAATAATGATCAACTCTGCGAGGTAGTCTATTCTAAATCTGAAGAGTTAGTTTTTAGGGTTCCGTACCCAAAGGGTAAGATGGGACCCTATTACTAAAACTCCGCTGTCCTTCTGTCTGTCTGTCTGTCTGTCCGTCTGTCACCAGGCTGTATCTCATGAACCGTGATAGATAAACAGTTGAAATTTTCACATAATTATGATGTATTTCTGTTGCCGCTATAACAACAAATAGAAAAAAACAGAAAAAAATAGTATTTAAGGGGGGCTCCCATACAACGGACATGATTTTTTTGCTGTTTTTTTTGCTCCGCTCGCGTGGATGCCAGTTATCGCGTAAAAAAGTAGGCTATGTCCTTCTCTATATCCCAGGCTATATCATTGCCAAATTTCATGACGATCGGTTCAGCGGTTTAGGCTTGAAAACGTAACATACAGAAAGACAGACAGACAGAGTTACTTTCACATTTATAATATTAGTAAGGATAAGGATTTGTATGGACGGTACGGAACCCTTCGTGCGCGAGTCCGACTCGCACTTGGCCGGTTTTTTGTTTTTTGAACGCGCTAATCTCTGGAACTGCGAGTTGGATTTGAAAAAATCTTTTTGCATTTTACAGCCCAATTCTTGAGGAAGAATTAGATTCCTATTAACTAGAACAACATTTTTTTTAAATGAAAGTTTATGCGAAAACGAAGTAAAAGCACGGGCAGGCAATGTGTTGCGACGGGGTCGGTCGGGGGAACAAGAGAAATTTAACGCGGGCGAAGTCGCGGGCAGAAGCTAGTGTGTTAATATATGCCCTTGGAGTAAACTTTAGGAAAAATACCACAAAGGGCGTTTCCGATTTCGAGTAGGTCTGTAGGTGTTACGCAACTACTTTATTGGTAATGTAAGATAAAAGGTAATACCTAGTAATTTTCGCGTAGTTTTTAAATTATTTATATAAGCACGTTACGTTGGCGCCTATAAATTCTTGAAGGTCGCGGTCATCTACCTGATACTATCGAACATTTACATTCGCCGAGGATTCTACGTGAAAGGGGCAATGACCCGGTCTAGAGATTATAACGGTAGCTCGGGGAATTGGATCAATACATGTAACAACGTACTAAAAGATAATAAATATCAAAACTTGGCTCTTGCCTCTAAATGAATGCCGCGCTCCTAAAGAAATATTGCGCAAGGTTTCGCATTTATTTAATTAATATTTTTCGATGGAAAATACTCGTACAAACACTAGCAAAACAAACAACATTATTTCGTCCACGCCCCACGTCGGATATGGTTCCTCTGTGATTTTCCCCTAAATACTCGTGCCAAGTGTCATCAAACTTGAGAGGACATCAAACGGGAGGTTAAGAAGTGTTAGGAGTACAATCACTAGTCAACAGACACTCATATATTTATAAGTAGGTACCTACTTATTCATAATCTCTCTACCCTTCAAGTAAAATTCCTCTGTCGCATCGGAAATTCTGAAACCTACGCGCTCGGGACATAAGGACGATCTCATATTTTGGTCTAGCTATACTCCATTTACTATAGCATTAGAAAAATAACGGCTAAATAACGACAGTTATTGTTTAATATTGTTGAAATTACTGCACTTTAGAGTAATTTTTTTAATGTAAATGGTAAATAGATTACAGTGCTTTGTATTTATCGTGAAATAAAGGAGTTTACTAAACGTTTACATCGAAATAACGAAAGGGTGAGAACAGTTATTTGTCTAATAAATGGAGTATAGACGAATATTACAGAAGTAAAATATCTAAAAAATATACATTAAAAAAAAAACAGTTACGACATAATTATAATGTTGAGTATGTACAGACGCCAGCACATCAAGCTACTACAATCTGTCAAATTTCTTTCATTAGATTTTCAACTTTATCACTACACTGTATGGTTCAAGGTTGATTGCGAAAATTTGACAGATTCGGGTAGCTTGACCTGCTGGCGTCTGTACACACGGCTACATATCAAGCTATAAATATCCAGAATAAGCTGACCTCTCATTATACGGATATCCTATACAATGCGAGATCAGCTTATACTGGAAAATATAGGTTGATGTGTACCCGTGTGTACATACAAAGGTACTGCATATTTCTTAAAAAATTCTTCCAGCAGACTTGCGAAAGAGAAATGAAAAAGAAATAGAGACAATAGTGTTAAAGTCTTATCTACCTAGCTAGCATTCTATTTAATTATATTTAGGTAGAAGATCTAAAAATTACCGGGGGCGGGTTGACTGAAGTCTGAAGATCTATTTCACCTTATTAATTGGTCAATAATAGTCAACCATAGCTTACTGTACAACAGTTGTGAAGTTTGGGATGTTGTGACTAATTAATTAGGTCCTTGGGTTTTTCGATTGCACAATTAATGATAAATGTTAATTATCATTAATTGTGCAATCGGAAAACCTCTCATTTTGAAAGGTACCTACAGTGGCCAGCACATCAAGCTATACGAAACTGTCAAATGTCTCCAAAAGATTTTAAATTTTAAAATGTTGATGATTAAGTTCAAAATCAAACGAGAAAATTTGACAGTTTGTGGTAACGATGTGCTGGCCACCGTATCTACGTTCGACTTTGTCATATTAATTGGTGCTCTTTTTTATCCTTAAAATGAATTTTAATTTCATTCGTTGTAAGGTCCTCTAGTTTTTTTTTCCGAACCGTAAATTCGAACGTACTTTCGAAATGATAGTTCCATTTCGCCAGATTGGACTATTGCTATAACTTTATTAGCAGGCACGTTGGAAGCAACGTTGCGCCACGTGAGACCACAAGAGCAAGACTTCCATGACACGTGTTCATGACGTTGACACACGTCGGTCGTCGTGTAACATTATTGCGAGATTATTGAAACCTTTTTTCCTCGAATTAACAATTGCACATGTAATCAAAAATCCCTAATATAATCAAACCATGAATTCATGATTCACCAGATCCAGTACCTACAATACATTTACAAACAAAACATTCAGAGGATGCAGTGCCTCTATATAATATTATTTTCTTAATAAATAAATAGTAATATACAGACAAACCTAGCTAATTCTCGTAAATGTGACGCACTTCTAAGACATGACTGTGACGTTATGTATTTGAGGTGATTCACCCCAGCTGAATCTATGTAGTTAGAAATTTGAATGAGTCCATTTTAATGTACCTACGCATTTTTTTTTTTTAAGGGACCTACTTCTTTCATGCACATTTACAGAGTTAGAATGTCTCAATATGTCTCTCCTAACTTAGAAAATGATGATACGGTACCTACGTTTGCAAAGAGGTAAGTGGATTTCATTATTATAAAGTACCTACCTACCTAGATATAACTGAAGAGTTCTAAAAGTGAGAGTGGATAAAAGTATACAGTACATTTAACTGTTGAAATTCACGAAACTTACTTTTAGTGACTCACCATCACACGATGCATTACGGGTACATATAAAATATAGGTGTATGGATAAATTAATACTTTTAGGTATTAGCTTGAAAACCTAAAAAAAATACTGTAGCATGAACAAGTTATCCTTATCAGCCATACTATCTATGCCTTCATTTAAATCTGTTCATGTTATGCAAGAGCGCATTTCGATGTTAAAATGAGAGACCAATGAAGCTTGCTTGAGGGAGAATGGTAGGTAGATATTTATAAGAAACACATGCATAGGTAAGTAGGTACTCGGCTTGAAAGTGGCCTATCACTCAAGCCCGAATATTATAAATAACCTAATAATATTCAGAACCTAGGTATGTAAAGCACTCTTCCCACTCTTGTGGGAATGCAAATATTTTTAGTCATATGTCCACCTATATCCTGCTTTCAGAAATAGTTCAGAGTTCATTCAACTTTTCATTTTGAAACAGGTAGCCATTTCACACATGCATGGAAGACATTTCACTGTAAGTAGGTTGTCTTCACCAAAATTGACAGCATTTCCAGTTTCTGTTTGGATAATAGAACTGAAAAGGTAGTGTGGGTGTAGGTACTTTAAGTACCTATGTAATCTAGGTGTGTACCTTCGTTGTAACTATCGGCAATTGTTACTTTTGAATATAATTCTTGTGTATTGGTAATCAGGTAAAATGAAATTCAGTGTAATTTTTACTGGAGGCTACCTTTATTCTTCTATGAATTTACACATTAGTTTGCAGTTATAACAAAATAGTTCAGATATAACCTTATATAAATTATAAAATAATGTTACAGTATAAGCCTTGTAAAAAATATAGAAAAGGAATGAGTTTGTAGCCCTTCTTTCCTTCGGAACACCTTGCGGTGAATGAAGTATCGCAGTTGAATGAAAAATTGTGCTGTTAACAGCGCTAGCTACTTCTTGCCCTTGGTGGCCTTCTCGGCGGCTTTGGTCACCTTACCACCACCAATTTCCTTGAAGTTGACTGCCTTGATGACACCTACAGCGACCGTCTGCCTCATGTCACGCACGGCGAAACGACCGAGGGGAGGGAATTCCTGGAAGGACTCAACACACAGAGGCTTGGAGGGTACCAGGTTGACGATGGCAGCATCTCCAGATTTGATAGACTTGGGGTTGTCTTCAGTGGATTTACCTGTACGACGGTCCACTTTCTCTTTGATTTCGGCGAATTTGCAGGCAATGTGAGCTGTGTGGCAATCCAGCACAGGCGTGTATCCGTTTGAAATTTGACCAGGGTGGTTGAGCACGATAACCTGTGCTGTGAAATCGGCAGCGCCCTTGGGTGGGTTGTTCTTGGAGTCGCCAGCGACGTATCCACGACGCAACTCCTTGACGGACACGTTCTTTACGTTGAAACCAACATTGTCACCGGGGACGGCTTCTTGGAGAGCTTCGTGGTGCATCTCCACGGACTTGACTTCAGTGGTGATGTTGGCAGGGGCGAAGACGACAATGGTACCAGGCTTGAGGATACCAGTTTCAACTCTGCCTACGGGCACCGTTCCGATACCACCGATTTTGTATACGTCCTGGAGGGGAAGACGCAGGGCCTTGTCTGTGGGGCGAGCAGGGGGCAGGATGGCGTCGAGGGCCTCAATGAGGCATTTACCTTCAGCCTTGCCTTCCTTGCGCTCAACGTTCCATCCCTTGAACCAGGGCATTTTGGTTGAGGGCTCCAACATGTTGTCTCCGTGCCAGCCAGAAATGGGTACGAAAGCGACAGCAAGTGGGTTGTAACCGATTTTCTTGATGTAAGAGGAGACTTCCTTCTTGATTTCCTCGAAACGGGGTTCGCTGTATGGGGGCTCAGTGGAGTCCATTTTGTTGACGCCCACAATCAGCTGCTTGACACCAAGTGTGAAAGCGAGCAGAGCGTGCTCGCGGGTCTGTCCGTTCTTTGAAATACCAGCCTCGAACTCACCGGTACCGGCGGCGACGATGAGCACGGCGCAGTCAGCCTGGGAGGTTCCAGTGATCATGTTCTTGATGAAATCTCTGTGTCCAGGAGCGTCGATGATGGTGACATAGTATCTAGCGGTCTCGAACTTCCATAGAGCAATATCGATGGTGATACCACGTTCACGCTCAGCCTTCAGTTTGTCCAACACCCAGGCGTATTTGAAGGAACCCTTGCCCATTTCCTGGGCCTCCTTCTCGAACTTCTCGATGGTACGTTTGTCGATACCACCGCATTTGTAGATCAAGTGACCGGTGGTTGTGGACTTGCCGGAGTCGACGTGTCCAATGACGACAATGTTAATATGAATCTTTTCCTTGCCCATTTTTGGTTAGTCTAGAACAAAACAAAAGAATCTAGTTAAAAACTGTTATTGATAAGAAAAGTGCAAGGGGTAGAGTGATGCGAGCCGGCATCTGCAAGGTCGCAACCTCATGTATCGCGCGGCCGGCAATATGGCGGCCGCATGGCCGCCTCGCCCTATCTTGACATTTCACAATGGATGTCAGCCATTACGGCGAATGTATGAAAATTTACGATTTATTGCCGTTACATACACTCCATTAACTTAGGGGCTTGTTATATTTGAGCAGATAAACTAACAACAATTACGGAAAAGAGAAAACAAGTGTGCATCAACCACGTGGTGTCGAGCCGGTCGGTGAGCAAGTGTGACGCGTAAGCAAACGAGAACTGTGTTTAATTTAATTCGACATTTGAATGTATCAAAGAACAATTATATAAACAAATGAAGTAGTTACATTTTTTCACAAGTTAACGTAACCATACGTTGCGATGTAAAACGTGTAATTTATAGGTTTAGGATTACACCACAATAGGGATCGAGATAATTGATATTCAGTTGACGAGAATTCTTGCGAATATTATTGAGAAACACAATCGTTTATGCTTACGGTAAACTAATATCACTTTTTAACACTGCACTTAACAATTTCTTCTGACACTCACCACGGATTACAATCCACGTGTAATATCCGAGATAGACTCCAACAGAATGGACGAGAAATGGTTGCTCTTTCAGCTGGCTGGAATAGGAAGAGTCACTTCCGGAGGTCGGTGTGGCAGTGCTTTAGTTCAAAAGTCCCAATTTTAAAATTAACGCTGGTAATTCCAAAGAGAAAGAAATGATGGAAATAAAAACTGCTACTTGCTCACTTCAGATGTCGCTACTATCGTCCAAGTATTTGACAGTTAGCTGTCTCTATCCATATTTTTTTTGTTAACAAGCGACTTCTTTTACGCATATTTAATTAATTAATTAATATGCCCCGTTGCTGACTGAAAAATATGTATTTCCCAAAGATGTTAAAAGACGAAAACTGTGGGAGAAAGCTCTGTGAAGAAAAATTTGAAGACCCTATATTTCGTCGAAACCATGTGCATCTTTCTTAAACCTGAAGACTTTTATATGAGAAATTCGTATACAGGAGATGCTCCTAAGAGAACTAATTCTGTTTTCATCACCTACAGGCACTTGTGGTATAATATTAGGGGGGAAGTGCGAAGGTAGCCCGCGAAATACAAATATTCCTATGATTTTTGCAATTTGCAGCAATTGCAGCTCATTATCTAAAAATGTTTGCACTCGCTCTCAAATGAGTTAGATTGTCTTTTGATCATTCAAACAGAAATATGTCATAGTACTTAGTTATGTTGCCGAGTTATGCAGAAAAACTCAAGAGTTGTGAGAACGCATAATGCAAGAGTGAGCTCGAAAATTATATTATTGCACTATCTCGGATAGTTTCGGTTTTTTTTACTATTCATACAGAAATGGGAGAACTTAGTTTGTCCGACATAAGTAGAAAAGAGCTCGCTTTACAGCACCAAAGTTTAATGATTTCCGGGATGTTCTGGGACCGCGCCGAATTTCATATTGATTAAGTATATTTCGCGACCGTAACCAAAGCCGTCTTAGGGCAGGCCCCGGCCGGGGCCCTTGGGCACACAAGAATTTGGGTCCTTTTTGGAAAGTAAAAAAATATCTGTTAAGATTTTATATTTACTACTACATTTTGTTGCCCCCTCTTTCGAATAGGTAGGTTAGATTTTTTTTTGCATCATTCAAATAGTAATAGGAGTTATTTTGCTGAGTCAGCAGAAAAGCTCAGGAATAGTGAAAATGCAGAATAAACAGCGAGCGCAGCGAGCTTGAAAATGTTTGCACTCCCTCTCAAATGGGTTAGATTGTCTTTTGATCATTCAAACAGAAATATGTCATAGTACTTAGTTATGTTGCCGAGTTATGCAGAAAAACTCAAGAGTTGTGAGAACACATAATGCAAGAGTGAGCTCGAAAATTATATTATTGCACTATCTCGGATAGGTTCGGTTTTTTTACTATTCATACAGAAATGGGAGAACTTAACTTGTCCGACATAAGTAGAAAAGAGCTCGCTTTACAGCACCAAAGTTTAAAGGTTTCTGCACACAGCGGGCGCGGCGCGGTGGGACGGGACGCCGACGCGACGCTGAGCAGTTGTATTGTACTAGATGTTATGGACGACGCCACACAGAGCGTCACGTCGCGTCGCGTCGAGCCGGACGGCTCTGTGTGGCGTCGCCCGTAATATCTAGTACATTACAACTTAATTACTTTGCTATATTTTTAAGTACTGCCATAAATGAAACCATTTCATCAGGATAAAATTCTGAAAATTCTTTGCATATTTTTGTCAACTGGTCAAAATTGATTGTTATTAAGTGAGAAACGTTTGTCAATTACTTGGTATGTTCTCGAACGATTTTTTGAATGAGCATACATTGTGTCAATTATAGGAACAAACGTATCTACACGCATTTTTTCTTTACCATTCAATTGTTCAATCTCTGACGATCCTTCGATAAAAGTGATTCGAGCGCTGCAATATTTCTTTTCTAATTTAACTTTATAGTCAGCATCTGGATTTTTTTCTTTACCAGCCGATTCGCATTGATCGAAATTATTGCGTGCGTTAGTAACGCAATCGATCAGAGATGTTAATCAGTTTAATTTTAATATTTCAATTTCGACGGTAATTCTTTGCAAGTAAATTACAAAAAAAATACGCTATTGAAAGGAAGCGTTGGATCGGCATTCAGGGGCCTCCGAGAGGTCTGGTGCATGCATCTTGAAAAATATTGCTTTTAAGAAATTTTTATACCAGTACTTTGGGAAAGTCTTGTCAAGTCTGGCAACATCAGACTTATAACGGATATGACGGGTTAATTTGCAAAGTCGTTCAGAAATATGAATTAATGAATTTTAATTAATGACAACACTATATAAAAATATTTTTTTGGAAACCAAATAATACTTTTTACTTTATAACTAGTCTGGTTAAATAATAAGTCAAAAAATGTGGACATGCACTACATCCTAAACTTTTATAAATTTTTTGGGCATCGATCCAACTTTCAATAAAACTAGCGATGTCTCTACCATACATACAAATAATACTATTACACTGGAATGTGTTCAATAAAATTCAATAGGCATAGTAAAGTTCTATTTATTTTAATATACAGTAAAAAAAATTGCGACGCACAAAACATTTTGGTCTCAAGTTTTTTTTCATACACTACACTATGAAAATACTGAACGTAGGAAATGTCAAATTTTCTCACCCCCGCACCGCACTGTCCGCACCCCATTCAGGTTCCTGTGTCGAAATCGAAACGAAACAAATGAAAATTTGAATGAACTCATAAATGGAATCAAAATTAAGTTAGCAATGCGTTAATTATTTAAAATGTTTCATTGTTAGGAATATTTAACGTGATATTGTCGTAAATAAATAGTTGGCAGCATGTTCAAAAGTCGCGGAGATATTGTTTATAAATGTACAGTGCGACTTTTAGAAGATACAGAAATATTAGAATGTGAATTTCACGTGAGTATTTTTGTAAATAATTAATGGTTCTTTTTCCTATGAATCTTTAATAAATGACGTTTGTTTTCAGCCAAGTTACAAGGGCAAGTTTCTATTGGAGCATGTATGTCAACAGTTGAATCTTACTGAGACAGATTATTTCGGACTTCGGTATGTGGACGCCGGTGGTCAAAGGGTGAGCTGATATTCTGAAGCTTTACTACAAATACAATAACTCATAGTGACCCTGGAATGTTTCAGGGTCACTGTGTCTTTAAGATATGAGAATGAAGAATGATTATCTCATAACATACCATTGACAGTGATTTTTTTAAAGTAATATGTTCTAGATCAGGGGTGGGCAAACTTCTTCATCAGGGGCCAGGAAAGCTTAGGGAAATCAGGGTCCAGAATAAAAAAAAATGCACTTTGTTTTAAGTTGCAGTTTATCGTTAGAATCTTAGAACACTTAAATGCTTACAAATACTATGAAAATAATCATGGAGCGCACCAGCGGGATTTCTTTATCTTACAGTAATTCAAATGTGGTTATGTTTAGTTATTATAGTCCACAATGACCCTAAACATACACAAACACCAGAAAAAAAAATTGAGAGCAATACAGTCTTATGTCAAAATGACGATGGCAGGCCGGATTGAAACCCTTTGCGGGCCGGACCTGATCCGGGGGCCATAGTTTGCCCATCCCTGTTCTAGATCTATAACATGTTTTGATTGAAAGTTTAAAACTAGTGAAGCTACAAACAGTACTAAAATGCTTATGGCAGACTGTCTCAGTAAATCAGTCAAAGAAACAATAAAATCAATTGAGGACCCTCTTGAATGTTTGCCAAGAATATAATAATAATAAAAGTTTTCCCACTGAATGCTTTATCCAAACCTTACTTTTTAAAATATTAATATCTTTTGATTTTGCCTGTGGAATCATTTTTTACATAGAAAATGTATCAAATATGATATATTTCCAAAAGCAATACTGACTTATCAGTTTTTTTTGTTAAAAAGTTTTTTGTTTTAACCATTGTTATGGTTATCACCTGAACTTAAATAATCCTTAATTTACCCAAAATAAACAACACGTGTGTTCAGATATTGAAAATAAAACAACTAGAGTGGAATGGCTAACTAGCTCAGACGGAAACACGCGTTCATACGAAGCCAATACACAAGCCAATCCACTGCGTGAGTGGTGGGAGAAGCATTGGCGCCAGAAAATTTAAAATCTTTATATTTCAATGGACTGGCTTCGTCAATGGCTTGAGGACAATCCAATGCAATGGACTGTCTCTATTTTCACGATGCCATTATTGGATTGGCTCTGTGGAATGGCTCATGGAATGGCTTTGTGTAAATGGTCCATAAGACGATCCTTTGAACCTGGGTAGATTTTTGTCAATCCAATTGATATATCTAGTGATCTTGAAATTACACAGCAGATTAAATTGTCTCAAAAACAGTTTATTAATATTAAACAGGCCTCAGATGCTGTATGTTTTGGTGTTCAGCAATAATTAAAGCTTTGACCACTCAATATTCAAGTGAACTACAAAATTAGCCAGTTCATCAAAAATTCAATTGGAGTGTGTCCAACTGAAGCTTTCATTGTATTGGTAGCACGGGTGAAGTTTTCATACGGAAGCCAATTCCAGAAGGCATTTTGTTATTTTTTTAATATTAATTGGAAACCGATGTTCACATTCCAAACTTAGAAAGACATATAATACCTAGGCTGAATTCCTTGCCCTTTCCTTCCCTTCCCTCCATCCTCCTTCTCCCTTCTCTTCTTCCTTTCCTTTTTTTATTTTTATTTTTCTTCCTTTTCTTCTTTCTTTTTCTTTTCTTTCCTTTCCTTTCTTTCCTTTCTTTTTTCTTTTCCTTGTTTTTTATTCCTTGGTGTCTTAATAGCCAGATATGTTTAAGTTCTATGTCATAGTGGTCCAGGAAAAACCCAGAACACTTTTTTTGCTTTTGAAAAATTTTAAAAGGAAAAACCCATGAATACTACCAGACCCACAGGTCTCAGCCTTGGGGTGTATGGCGGTATATCTTTTTGATACCTGCAAAGCTCTGTATATCTATAGATCTCAATCTGTACAGCATAAAGATTAAAATTGATTGTTTTCAGTGTTTATTAAACAGTCAGTGAAATTGTTTGTTTTGTTTGATAACCAGTCTGAAGGCTCGTGCAGACTGGCGCGATATCGCAGGCGCGACAGGCAGCGCGATCCTTGTCGCGCCCGCGATATCGCACCAGTGTGTGGGAGCCTTTAACATGGGGTATCGTATTACCCAGTTACTGGGTTGTGGAGGTAAAGGTGCTTCCAGACCTGGTGAATGCGCCGCTCGCGAGCCGCTTGCGAACTGCACGCGTGTTGCTCGCGTGCGGTTAAAGCCTGCATTTGGTGCGCCGCTCTAGTGCAACTCTAGCAAGGCTCGATTGGGGCGCGCGTGTAGCGCGCCCGCAGCTCGTGCGCACATACGCGTGTACTATGAGCCTCAGTTGTGAATTTTCTTCACGCACCTCCTGCGCCGCTCGAGTATAGTGAAATGCACACGCGCTGTGCGCAAGCGGCTCGCGAGCCGCTTGCGAACTGCGTGCGTGCATTTTACGTTCGTACGCAGCCCCTGCGCCGTCCGCGCGCCGCTCACGCGCAAGCTACGCGCCGTACTCGAGCGGCGCAGGAGGTGCGCGAAGCAAATTCACAACTGAGGCTCATAGTTCACGCGTATGTGCGCACAAGCTGAGCTGCGCTGCACACGCGTCCCACTCGAGCCTTGCTAGGGTTGCACTAGAGCGGCGCACCAAACGTAGGCTGTAACCGCACGCGAGCAACACGCGTGCAATTCGCAAGCGGTTCGCGAGCGGCGCATTCGCCAGGTCTGGACGCACCTTCAGATAAGCAGTCGCTACATGCGAACTACCGGTATTTTGCTGCATCCGGTTAGACTGGAAGCTGACCCAGATTGATTGATATTGTTTGTTTGGTTTTCAGCATTGGCTGCATATGGCAAAGTTAATACTGAAACAAGTCAAAGGTATGTTTACCACCCACATCTGTTGTTTATCTGTCATTCTTAATTGACTGATATCCTACACATTAATTATTACAATTTAGATGAATAAGACTGTTGGCCATATTATTTGTTGAAACTGATTTATTTTAATTTTAACAGTATCAGACTTACTGCCTACAGAAACAACTAACATAATAATTAAAAAAAAAAATAACCTTAGCTTGCCAGTGGCTTAAATTTAGCAATTTTTTTAAAAACTGGTACCTTTGTCTACTACTCTTCTGATCAAATACAATTCAAACGAGTCTATGACAAAGCTCTATTTAACCCCCAAATTTCTTTGCAGATGCATCACCAATACTTTTTAGTTTTCGAGTGAAGTTCTACCCACCAAATCCTCTACTCTTAAAGGAAGATGTGACTAGGTTCCAGATATATTTGCAGCTGAAGAGAGATCTCCTGCACGGGAGGCTGTACTGCACGTCCAATGAAGCAGCTATGTTAGGAGCGCTTATTATACAAAGTAAGTTTTTTTTCCCATTTCTTAATAATGTATTTTACGTTATAACTAAGAATAGTGTCAATTTGCACTTTTACATAATTCTGTAGCACTTTCTTACGAGTCTGATAATTAATAAAAACACTTTGTCATGAACAACATGTTACATGTATAGCACAGCATTGTTACCATTATTCATTCACTGCTTATACACTACACTAACTTATGGTTTAGATAGTTATTTTAGCCCACGCACTATAAAGTCATATCTACTTATTCCTATCGAATAAAAAGGTAAAAGTAGACTGAACAAATAAATTAAATGACATTAATTAAAAGGACCTATCTAACACGCACACTCTGAAGACAAGAAGGAGGAAGATTAGGTTTACAATACTTGAAGGCACTCCGAGCTTCGCATCAGGAAAGCTCCGTAATTTAGAAGTCAGGGCAGCTCCGAAGATCAGACGTCAGCTCAAGCTCTGCAGTGTTGAGAAGGAAAACTCCGAGAAGTGTAGGGACGCGTCAGAGCGTCGGCAACCCTAACACTTTTCACTTTTAGTTATAATGAACTTCAAGCACTATGATGGTTCTCTCAAGGAATCTAGTCATAATCTTTCCATAGTGGAGATGGTTCTCTATCAAAACTCAGACGTAAACTATTGGAATTGACTTTGCAGCTCCTTTTATATGGGAAATCTGGACGTTCTTCAATTTTTCTCTTCGATTCGATTTCAAGTTGTTGCTGACATTATGTCCTCTGACCTGCCAGTCATCTGACCAGCCAGGTGTAGTCGGTCAAGACGTATAAAACCTTCTTCTAAATCTAATTCTGAGAGTGTGTTTAAGAAACTTATAATTATAATTTAGAATTTCGTTATTTAGTAGACAACTTAATTAAGTATAAAAAGAGATTTAGACTATCCAAAATGATATAAATGATTTTAAGAAAATACAAACCTAATGCAACCTTCACTGAATAGGCTAGTAAGGAAATCTATGAAATAAGTAGACTTCAGTTTGACGTGCTTTTACCTTACATACTTCATTCAATCACACCGACACCTTACACAAGGTCTCTTCATTGTGAGTTTTTGACAGATTTGCCATACAAACACTGTCAAATACAATCGCGAGACCATTGCAACGTTTGTAAATTAGTAGACTTAGGCCCCAGGTAGGATTCACATTCAATGATCACTACTCGACCTGATAAAATAAATAACAGTTAGCTTATTTTCGCAGTTGTCAACCGCTCTCGTCTAGATTTTAACAAGGGCTTATTTTTATTGGAGCCACTCCAATCAACTTCAGAGTCGATAGTTAACAAGGGCTTATTTTAATGAAGTTGTTAGCCGCTCCCATCAACGTTAGAATTGATAACAAAGTAGTCATACTAACTTATAGAGTTAGTTTATCAGAAGTTTAGGTAACTTGTACCTAAAAGCACTTCTAAGAGTTATCTGATAAGAACAGAAATAGAAGGAGAGATTTAAAAAAAAATGAGAAAAAAAATCTTATTTTACATGGAGCGACTGCCTATTCTGACCTCCACAACCCAGTAACTGGGTACAATTCACGTCAAGTAAAAAGACCGCTGGACAAACGCCCACCAGGGCCTTCAAGTCTGCTATTACAATAGTTTCAGAATGGTCTCTTCATTGTGAGTTTTTGACAGATTTGCCATACAAACACTGTCAAATACTCACAATGGCGAGACCATTCTGACACTATTGTAATAGCAGACTTGAGGCCCTGTAACGTTGTATACTTACATCGTGTCACGTAAAAAGCGCGCTGGCCAACCGCAAAACCATACGTTGTATTAGTGACGCGAACTATAATACGATATCCCTTGGTAAGACTGTTTGTCAGACTTTCGGGCTTCTGACCACCCGTAACAACTGTCAAAGATCCACGAATGACAGCCGGGACCAACGGCTTAACGTGCTTTCCGAGGTACGGTGAAGTCTCGTTATGGATGGAAGATGGTTACCCATCGACGGTCCAACCCCGGCAAGTGTAACTTTACCTGATGGATCGACCCTTGCAGCTGTTATCACTTAGCCACAAGCTGTACTAAATACATGTAATCCTCATAAAATAACTGGCATGTATGTTTTCCTAACCTAATCATAATATTACATATGGACTAGCAGGCAATACCAAAAATGTTTACACTTCAGATCCAACCCACAAATGAATGATCTTGACATTGAAATTATTTGCCAATACAAGTACTTATAGAAACCCACTCGTGTTCAAAGACACGTGGGTAAGAGGTATCAATATCCCCATAATTATCTATCACACTTCGTCAGTGATAACGAATATGGGATTTTTTAATAGTTTTTGAGCTAACATTGTGTTTCGTGGCTATACAGTGCTTACATCATTGCAAGGGCAAACTGATATGGCGACAGGAAGTGACTGATATTGCACACAGCAGCTTGCAGCAACATCATGCTTCTGTAGTGCTTATATAGAGCAGTTTAATACATAAGTGGACGTTGTACTGTTGCCTATATTGGTAATTGTGGCCTATTGATATTGCACACATTGTAGTATCTAATTGAAAATTATTATTAACTTGCTTGCAGAAAAGTTCCTGTATAATATGTATGAATTGATTGGTTCATGCTTGTGTTGGCAAATTATCACCTACGAGTATTTTATTGTGAGCAAGTCTGTTGAAAGCTGTTATCCATACTAATATTATAAATGTGAAAGTAACTCTGTCTGTCTGTCTGTATGTTACGTTTTCACGCCTAAACCGCTAAACCGATCGTCATGAAATTTGGCAGAGATATAGCCTGGGATATGGAGAAGGACATAGGCTACTTTTTTACGCGATAACCGACATCCAAGTGGGCGGAGCCGCGGACAAAAGCTAGTAATCTATATAGATTGAAATGCATGATTGATTAATTCTTGAGAATATTGAAGTAGTTTTAAGTTTAACATTTATCATATTCTGAGCATCCTATAATATAGGTATTTTATTCACTATTGTTGGTCGACATTTGTACAAAAAAATCTTCTTTCTTTCTCAGTCGAGCTAGGCGACTACGACCCGAACATTCACGTTGGCAACTATGTTACGGAGATGAGGCTGCTATTAAGACAAACGGATACCATTGAAGCCAGGATACAGGTGACTATGACCTTCTGAATATGCCCAGTAGAAGTAAAGCAAGTGGACTGTATTTTATAAAGGTTTAATAAATGGTTTACAATTATAGCAACCTAAGTACTAAATCAAAAGGTCGAGTACAGTCGTGTCGTACGATGCAATGCCGCGACGCTGTTGCGTCCCCGGTCCCCGCGCCGTGCCGCGTCACTCGTTGGCGATGTCGTAGTGTGTTCGTTGTATGTATGTGTGTGAACACCTTCGTTATCAGATTAAGGGCCGTTTCCTATCATGTGGATTTGTGTCCGAATGCGTGTCTGGCCTTGCGTTAAAACTGCCAAAAAAAAAAACGCGAGACTGACGACGTTTGATCATCTTTCTATAAGAAACTACTTTTGATTTTGGAAATATCATCCATTATATGGTCTACTTGCACGTGGCTGGACCACTTTTTTCAACTTCCATACAAAATATAGCAGAAAAATTATATTAAAAAAACATTTTTTTTTTTAAACCTAGTCAGTAATATATATTTTCCTATTATTTAGTTAAATAATTTGCTAAATAATAGGAAAACATAATTATAATATCTATTCAAACAGGAAATATTTTAAGAGATACACCTACAGGTGGTAAAGAAGCCGTAGAAACGATTTTTTTTTAAGTCTGAGTATATTAGAGTCGGCGCGTCCGGGCAGGTCATTCATAGAATAAGTAAAATTTTGAAAAAAAAAAAATTAAAAGTCCTTTGCAAAATGTCTCAAGCAATTTTAAAATTATAATAATTATGTAAAAATATAAAACACTAAGATATTTTTTTTTTCGCTGTTATGGCTTTTTTACCACCTTCCTCTTAAAATATTTCGTGTATGAATAGATACACCTTATATAAAAATGGAATTGTATTTTTAAATATCTTGATATGAATCAAGAATTTTGCATCCTTGATATAATTATGTATAATCAAAGTTTTATTTAATGATTATACAATATCTTCATTAAGTAAATCAACGACGAAATAAACTATATTTTCGAGAACGCAAAAATTATGAAACTATTAACACGAATGGTTTAGGCGCACCACAAAACTGTACTTTTATAGTCGCACAGACTTAATGTTTCGATTATTTAAAGCTTTCTCATAATGAGATAAGATATTGACAAAAGAGTTTTTTTCGTGCACGGAGTCTTAAAATATCGCTATAAGCGATAAGACCGCCCATTGTGTCACGCTATGTAACATTTATACATTTGTATCTGTAATTCATATGGTTTACGTAATAAAGAGTATTCTATTATATCCTGTACATCAGCATCATTTCAGTGAGGTCCAGGCTGTGCCTCGTTTGAAACTGAAAGAATTGCTTACATAACCTACATATTGTATGAACTTGAATATACGGACATGTGTTCACAAGTTCAAGGTTATACCATTCGGGCCGGCCATGTTATCGGCCTCATAATTAAATATTCACATACCACATTCATTCTTAGAAGAGACTTTATTAATTATGTAGGTAATAGGAATTACCTACTTAATGTGGTATTTTTAACTCATTAATTAATAACGTAGTAAACACAAATAAATAATTAATATAGAAAATGACAGTTTTGCTATAAATTATATTATCAAGTGAACTTGTAACATTTTCTGTGTTAAAAGTTCACAGAACGAGGGGGCAAAGTTGACGCTGTTTAGATAATTATACAATGTAGAACTCGTGACACATTCTGATTAAACGCGTGTATTATAGAAACTTATATGTTTATTAATATATTACACACTTTACACTGGTTCATTATCTAAAATAGACCAAACAGTATTGTTAAAGATATTAGGATGTCGTTATTATTAAACAAAGCCTTTTTTCACTGTAGGGCGAAGATCTTAATTTCTCCTACTGTTCCCAATCTTGTGACCAATCATACAGTCCTAGCAGCATTTGTCCACTGTACCTTAGAATAAAAACCTAAACTTTGACTTTGATTTTGACTTTGACCTTAGAATAAAAGCCGGCTAAGTGCGTATCACACCACGCACAGGGAGTATATGGGAGAACATGTTTTTCAACTGCAAATGTCTACTGGCTGTTTTTTTTTTTTTTTTTTTTTTTTTGTGTATGGCATCTCGGAGGTATAACCACTGGGGGTTCCTGCTCCTTAACCGGGCTTTCCTGTGGTGCCGCAAGCTCCTAACGAAGTTTACGCCTCCAGCCAGGGGAGTTTTTACTATAATCTACTTAAACTAGACGACTGCTCGCTAAGGGCACCCCAGGTGGGGCTCGAACCTCGGCTTAGGGCAGTGTCGGAGGGAGGGTGGCAAGGGACCGTCGGTGGCTGGATAACATCAGGGTTCTGATTATTAATCTGGGGAGTTTGGATTACAGGCTCAGCTAAACCACATGCTGGCACATCGTTAAGCGTCGTCAAGGGACGGGGAGGGATCTACTGGCTGTGAATCACATATCCAAATATAATCATTTAGCTGGCAGGGGGGAGGGGGCACTTGACTGTAACAAAAAAAATTGCACTTTGAAGCTTAATATTACGCAAACGGATCCCTGAATCGAAAAAATGGTTTTCGCTAACCCGCAATATTTTTGAACGGCCTTTATCCATCGATACCCTACAGCATGGTATAGATAGACAAGAAAAAATCATCGCCTCATACCGTGTAGAGGAACACAAAAAAAAATACAAGATTGTGTGTGTGTTCCACGCGCGCCTCTCTAAGACGTAACGGGGAGAGTTCAGCACTTCACTCCCCCTACGGGACGGGGCCCGCCTTGTGTGGGCCGTCACCAGCCCGGGGTAGCGGAAGTCGGATTCGCACCCGCAGCCTCCCGACGCAAGTGTACGAGGGAACACCGGGGTGGTTTTAGTCAGTAAATAGTCTCACAGACCCCTCTGCCCACCCCAGGGCGGAGGACATCCATGAGGATTTCCACACCGACAACAAAAAATTAATGGAGGGACGTTGATGATGATGTAACTCATTTTTAAAACCCGACGTATAAATAGGGGTTTTATAAGATTGACGGTTATTTCGATCTGTGTATCTGTCTGTAGCTCCTTTAGAGGTATGAGGAACAGGGTGTAAAGTTCACTCATACTCTATAGTAAAGGGAGGATCCTCCGACTAGAGGGGGAGGGTATTGTGTCTGGCGGGCAACTGCCCAACGGTTGATGTCGGGATGTTGTATATATGCTAGTCGCGCGGTAATCTCTGATAGCGCGATGCAGGATTTGTGACGTCAGGTCTTTGATGCGTAGTTCGCATGTGGCGTTGTTGATACCGCCACACTCCTAAACGGGTTAGATCCCGATTTTAATGCGGTTTTTTTATGGTGTTGTCCAGGAACTACACAGGGAGCCAGTAGAAGGTACCCCGGGTGGCAGTGGCGGCGTGAAAGGCATGTCGACGCAGGAAGCCGAGCGAACATTCGTGAAGATCGCCTGCCAGCTCGATACCTATGGGGTGGACCCCCATCCTGTCAAGGTTTGGGTATATGTGTTGCCTTCCTTTATTGGGTATTTATATCTATTTAAGCTTTTAGATATACTCGAAAATTACTTCTTGCAAGTTTATTTGCCTTTCAAAATGCATAATTATAGTTTGTTTTCTTGCTTAAAATCAACTGTAATAATATTTTATTTTGTATTCGTTTAGTAGTCGTATAAAAGCAAAGTGTTTATATTGGCTGAATTTCGGCCACGATGGCCACTTTCAGTGGTGATTAGCCAAGTGTGCAGGAGATGTTTGCACTCTCTGTTCCTTTACTCTCATAGGACGGCAATCAGACACTCGCGGGGAGAGATCAGGGGCCGTATTATGAAGTATAAATGCTGTTATGATTCCTGACCGTAAAAGGGATAGTGCTAGCGCTCATGTATAGCTCCATCTCTCTCTTGCACTGGAATCATGATGGCATTAAAACGTCTTAACACGGCACCTGGACCAGATCAGACCAACGGCGACACTTCTATCCTCGCTATCCGAGGCACGAGGGTGTCAACACCAACTTCCAAACTCCGGGCTACTACTGGGAAAGTCCTAATGTAAAAACCCAATAACACTTTTCCAATAGCAAAGTAGTCTTTACTTTTATACGAACAATTACGGTTTATGATCAGAGTTTCTAACTTTCAATTTGTCTACGATGCAAAATGCCTAAAATTAATATCTACACAGCAAATTGTCTAAGCTGTAAATCGCCTAGAGATCAAACCAAGCAAAATGCCTAAAATGCAATCATTTCTAAGTAGTCGAGACGGTTAAAATAAACTCACACTAGGGCCTCTGAACTGTAGGTTAGGTTAGGTTAGAACTGTGACCGCAAAACGCACGAGCCGAGCGAGCGTAGTGAGCGTGCCGCGGAAACGGCCGGTGAGTGCCAGAAACGGTGCTTCTTTTCTTCTCCTAAAATAACAGACATATTGCAAGGTAGGCATTGTGCTTCCTAGTTAGTCAATATAAGGTTTAGGCAATACTTGGGATAGACGTTTTGATTTCAAGTCAGCATGATCATAAAGCCACGAAACTTATGATTAATTCATTCCAGTATTTTTGTTTTCATCAACTGCCTTACTTTACCAAAACTTCATACTTCCTTTATGACCTCAGAACACCACACTTAACAATACATTTCTGTAATCCAGGACCACAGAGGTAACCAGTTGTACCTGGGCATCAACCACAGCGGCATCCTAACGTTCCAGGGCAGTCGGAAAACGCATCACTTTAAGTGGTCCGAAGTGCAGAAGATCAACTTTGAGGGACGCATGTTTATTGTACATCTTAATTATCCAGAGGTGTGTCCATCTATACTTACTAATAATAAAGCTGAAGAGTTTGTTTGTTTGTTTGAATACGCTAATGTCTGGAGCTACCCGTCGGATTTGATAAAATATTTTTGCATCTAATAGCCCAATTCTTGAGGAAGGTCCTTAGGAGCCGAACAAAAAGAAAGTCAGAAAGAACGCTATATAGTGAAGCGCGGACAGGCAATGCAATGCGACAGGATGGGACGACGGAACAAGAAATTTCATGCGGACGAAGTCGCGGGCAAAAGCTAGTTTTACATAAAATGCGAGACTTTGTTAGTCATGATTGTTTCCTATGATTTCACAGCTTTATGAAATTATGTACCTTTGTGCCAAATAAACGTATTTTCTTTAAAATTTTAAATATAGTATTTAAATGTTATGCAGTAATGTCATAGGGCCTAATAAAATTAGTACCTAAAAAAATTATGTTATTTTTGTTAGATTTAGATTTATTTAGATTATTAACAAAAAAATGTTTGACTTACTGCAACTGCAATGAACCCCTTTAGAAGGTTTTTGAATCTGAATACTTGTATAGTCATGTAACAAAATCCCAGGTATTGAATTCAAATAAATTATATTGTTTAGTACAGAGGGGTCAATTCAAAGAAGTACATCTGCACTTTAACCTTGAATTCTGATCTGAAAATAAGGGAGTCTGGGGCATTAATAATACAGAACTGGTTTCCGCGAATCAAATGACCGGTACTTAGCTCAGTTTCTTTGTTAAGAAAATACTTCCAAAATGAATAGCTCCATATGCTTGACCCCTTTAAATACTGAAGATACGTCCATTATGTACTTAACGGTCAATGGATATTGTGTTGCAAATAATGGCCGTTTTGAATAACTATTATGCTTTACAGAGTATTAAAAAAAATCGGCCAAGTGCAGGTCGGACCGCGCACAATGAAGGGATCCGTAGTTGGATGAATTTATTTCAACAAAAAAAAAAAAATAACATTGTAGTTGAAAACATGTTCTCCTATACATTTCAACTGCAAATAAGTTGGTCGACTATTACTTATTAACTTGTCAAGCCAAGTAAGCTCTGATAGTTTTCCTTTTAACTTCGTTATAAATATAGAACTACTTCCGTGATTTGTTTCACATATAGGTATATAATAAAAACAACCATTTAGTTGGCACACTTTGACTTTAACAAAAAATAGCACTTTAAAGCTTAATATTACGCAAACGGATCCCTGGCCTGAATCGAGAAATGGTTTTCACAGACCCTCAATATTTTTGAACGGCCTATCCAACGATACCCCACACCATAGGATAGAAGAGAAAAAAAAAACATTCTCACTTTACGTGCAAGGGAGCACGCACGTAAAGTAGGATGTTTTTTTCCGTACAACAATTTTATTTGACATCTTTGTCGGAGTGATAAATATATGTATACCCATTCCAAATTACACCTTTCTAGTACTAAGAGTCTCTGAGGTAAGCCGCGGACAAACGGACATGGCGAAACTATAAGGGTTCATGTTGTCTACGGCACCCTAAAAACCAGTACAATTGTTTGTATCGTGAGTGAAATGCGTAGATTATGATCTCACGCAGTATAAAGTATTTTTAAAGCGGAATATTTGGCCAATTAACTCATTTACTACCAAATTAAAATTTGTAACTACGGAATGAACGCCAGGCTTGCGTGACTTAGGAAACTCGCTTTAAATGCCAACAATAATTTCAAAGCAAACATGTAGTGGAAATTTCATAGGTAACTAAACGGATCCACGAAACGTATTGTATAGTTAGTTTTAATATGGCCATTGTGACTGTTTAATAGAAATGGTCAAGTTCAATAAATATTTTCTGGCTTGGCAACTGTGTGCGAATCGAAATCGTCATCCTGTGAACAGCACATGGATGATCCGGCGATGTCATTACAGCGTTTTGTTTATGCAGATGAATCTATACATTGGTGCCGATTCTCTTGTCACAAAATTCTCTAAACTAGACTAAAAATCACCAAAATTTAGTTTATTTCCGTCAAACGACCATTTCCTATTCTGAAATTGACTAAAGTGACACAACTTAACTATATTTTAGTTTGACAGCTGTAAGATAGTACTGAGTTTTTAAATTTAGTGAAAATGGCAATTTTGCTATTCTGAATTTGACGTTTTTAAACTAAAATTTAGATTTTCTAACTAAATCTGACTATTTTTAATCGCGATTAAAAAGGTGTGGAATAAAATTAGTTTTCATGAACTAAAATTCACACCAATCACCTCGACTTCTGGTGCAAAACCAGTACTGTATATAAGGTGTATCTATTCATACACGAAATATTTTAAGAGAAACATCTTTATGTCGTAAAAAAGCGAAAAAATCCTTTATTTACATATTTTATGAATGACCCGCCTCGACGCGGTGACGCCGAACGGTGCGGTGGGGTGGCGGCACGAGCGCGGTGAATTTTGATAATTAATCATCATATCAAGTAATTTTAAATTATTTAATTTTTTAAATAATATACTCGGAATAAAAAAGAAAATCATTTCCATGGCTTCTTTACCACTTATAGGTGTATCACTTAAAATATTTCGTGTTTATCCCTATATATTTTTTTCTTTTCTTTTGCTTATATCTCCAAAATGGTGCGTCCTATCGCAAAAATAATGAAAATTTCGACCCCCCTTTTAGAAACCCTTAAACCACTATTACGCTACATGTAGGTAATCTTTTTTTTTATTTTCCACACAAAAAGTGAAAAATTCCATAAAAAAACACGTCGCGGCTGCCCCCCATGTGCGCCTCCGGCTCTAAAATAAATCATAGGCAAACAAGTACAACGTTGCGAAGCCAAAAAAAAAAATACCACGTGGAGTCACGATTGTCAAATTCGATTTAGTTGTGTCAAACTTATTTTTTAATTTAGAGAATTTTGTTTGCAGAATAGCTTTTAGATTCTCATAGCCAAAATTAAGGAATTTTAGTGATAGTTTAGTTAGTTTAGTTCGGTGTACAAGAGAATCGGCACCACTATCTACCTATATAATCGGGAAATATGGAAGAAAAAGATATGACGCCTCAACCCCAAATAAATTGGGGTAAGATAAGGGCATGAGAATTATGATGATCGTGAATATATATGTTATGGGCAACTTGAGAAGTCCGGTCACTATGAATAATGGCCGGTCTGTATACATAATTCCCGTAACAAGTGGGCAATTCAAACTCAAAGCATTTATTTCAAATAAACCAATTACAGGTACTTTTGAATTGTCAAGCAAGGGGTCGGTCAGTCAGAAAGATGAAGCTAGTTGCCCATTCCAAAGCGTAGTAGGTTCCTATGGAGAAGAACGGACAAGAAACTCCATGGACACTCTTTTAAAATATTGTTACAAAATATGGGTTACATCATTCATGTTGAAGTTATACATGTGAGAACAATGTAGAAAGACGTGCACGTTAGAAGCGTCCGTAATAGAAACAATTCACAAAAATTAAAATAAGCCGTGGCAGCTAAGAGATGACCAGTCCCAACTGACGGCGCCCGTTCACGAACATGACGCATGGATCAGCACCATTTAGCTCAACCATTTTGAAGGGAACTTAATGATCCAACACACACGCCACCACCAGCGAGACATTTGAGTGAGCATGACATACTCTCAGCCGCCAGGGCACATTCAAGTCAATAAAAGACATATTACCCGGTAAATGGTAGCTCTATAGTACATAGTACTCACACCTGTGCTATGCAATTATATAATTCAAGGACATTGAGTTTATACAATGCAAAAATAGTTTACAATCTTCAGCAGCTCCAATAATATTTTCAAATGCTAATCAATTAGTTTATGCGCGCTTATGGAGCAGGACCAGCATTGAGCCAAGCATTTTTGTCAGCGATGTAATCCCCCAATTTATAATATGCTTGGCTGCATAGTGTGCGTTTTATACAAGTTTTAAATTTTGTTTCGTTCAATTGGAGTATGTGGGGAGGTATTTTATTGTAACATTTTAAACAGTACCCCATGAAGGATGAGTCTACTTTAGCCAGTCTGAAACCTGGTTGAACTAATTGGTCCCTATTTCTGGTACTATAATTGTGTCTTTCACCTCTTTTACTGAAAATATTTACATTTTTCCTTACGTACATGATGTTTTCATAGCTGTATTGACAAGGTACCGTCATGACGTTAATATCTTTAAACAGTTCCCTTAGAGAATCGCGCCTGCGGAGGCCATATATTGCTCTGATGGCTCTTTTCTGTAGAATAAAAATAGATTCGATATCTGCAGCCCGTCCCCATAGTAAAATACCGTAAGACATGATACTATGAAAGTAACTAAAATAGACTAGCCTAGCGGTATCTACATCAGTAAATTGACGGATTTTTCTCACAGCATATGCTGCTGAACTTAGCCGCCCTGCAAGAGATGTTAAATGAGGACCCCATTGCAGCCTTGAGTCGAGCGTGATCCCTAGGAAAACAGTTTTATCGACGAATTCTAGTTTCTCCCTATTCAATACTATGTCACAATCACTACTTTTAACATTCGGTAAAGCAAATCTTATGCATTTAGTTTTTTTCCCATTTAATACTAAATTATTAGCAGTGAACCAATTTTGGACCTGCAATAGGGCAATGTAAGTAAAACTGCATGACTAACCACTTTTAATGGTCAATATGAATAATGACCCCCTATCTTGACTTGCAAAGTTAGGCACAGGCAACTGAAGGAACACGGGTGGGTTTTAGTCAATAAAAGTATGACACGCCCTCCCGCTCCGCCCACAGCGGAAGAAGTTATTTGATAATTTCCCACACAAAAAAAAGGCTATATATCTCTGCCAAATTTCATGACGATCGGTTCAGCGGTTTAGGCGTGAAAACGTAACAGACAGACAGACAGAGTTACTTTAACATTTATAATAATTAGTATGGATGAAGTAGGTACTCGCGCGATCAATCAAGTCGCGTTTGTTCCATAAAAACGGTCGCGTAATCGCCTATTCGCGCGACAATTGCTTTGGGTTAGGTCACTGGGTTATGTGCTCACGATTTTAGTCTCACACTAAGATCATAGAAGGGTAAAATGTGTTGATGATTTTATTAATTACAAATATGGTGTATTTCAGAAGAAACATACGGTGGGTTTCAAATGTCCGAACGGCCCCGCCTGCCGCCACGTGTGGTGCTGTGCCATCGAACAGATGTTGTTTTTTACGTGAGTACACTTTTTCATTTATGTGCATGTTTTTTTACTTGTAGTCAAGTTTTTATTTATTATGTCTGCTAATGACCTTAACATGTTATTTACAATTTTTATTTGATTCTAAATTAATGTTTCGGACAAAAACATTGATGATTTTATATAGACCTTATTATTATTCTTAATACTAGGTAATGCCATGCAATGCCTCTTAATATTTTTTTTTGTTAGTAGCCTCCTTCGGCGCGCGCACTACAACTTATTAAATTTTCATCATAATCGGTCGAGCCATTTTCGAGTTTTTGCGAGACTAACGCACGGCAATTGATTTTTATATATGGCGTAGGAGGATTTGATAATTTACGCGAAAACTCTAGGGATATTGCGAAACCACGGATAATTTAGACAATGCAAATGGTGAAAACAATTCTCAATTTTACTGGAAAAAGATAGAGTTATTACAAAAACACGAGTCGCTCTAGTAATATTGCGAAACGAAACGTTAGCTATTATGAAATAAGAACGCTGATTGGCCAGTCGGAGCGCCCAAAACGAGACCTCCTCTGATTGGTTGATGTTTTAAATGTCAATCATTCACGCACGTTGTTTTGATTATGTTTGTGTTTTTGAGAGCGACTCAACCAGGGGGGGGTCAGCTTTTTTAGCTGCCAATGCCAACACTGCCATTATTTGCAAAAACGAGATACTGCTCTACAATAGAAAGTGATAACAAGATCAGTGATGTCACATGCCCGGTTGAATAGATACCCACCATTTCGGTAGCTGCAGATTCGAGATAAAGAGCTGTGATAATTTTAATGTGCATTCAAATATTGTAAAGCAATTATTTAAAACAGTTAAAATCCTTATTTTGTGTTTTAATTTGTCGTACAATGCAGACTAAAAGAAAAAACTTAGAACCAAATAATGATTGTATTGTTTGGATAATTTTTTAAATAATATACACAGATTTTAAAAAAAACCGCTTGCATGGCTTATTTGCCACCTATAGGTGTATCTCTTAAAATATTTCGTGTTTGAATAGATACACGTATAAATTAGTTTTTTGTCTTGTTTATTTGGTTGTGTGCTACAAATTTTTTATGATCTGGGATCTCTGTTCGGTTGCCATGAGATTAAGCTGTAACAAACCTGTTTGTATTCAAGGATCTCCGCTAACTGAATGCACTTTATTATATGTTTGTCCTCCACACGAACGGGCACTTAAACCAGTACAAAATAAAAAAAAGTTAAGATTTTCGGCTTTTTTGTAAATGAAAATAATGCAAAACCCATCAAATTCTATTTAAAACTACTGTAGGTTTTATTGGTTTTCCTAACTGAACAGACAGCAGGGGGCCTATTACGAACTTTAAAAAAACCAGGCAAGTTCCAGGCAATTCATTTCACTGGCTGGTTAAATTTCGTATTACGACATTCCTAATTCTAACCGACTTCACGCTGGGTAGTTTGTCTATGGCTGGCTTGTAATTCTCTGCCGTAACGTTCAGAAACACAATTAAATATTTATCGGTAAGTTACGGTTTTATTTAATCACATTTTGTGATAAAAATAAGCAATTTATATTGATCTAGTTACTTTAGTATAAAAATAGGTGAAAATACGAACGCACTGTATATTATGCTACCTATATAATTCATTCATATTATAATTTTCTGAGTTTGTAAATTATAACGCGAGATTAAGTTTCCGAACGAACTCCACTTGAAGGTCAGCGGGGAATTCGACCACATGGAAGAGTATTGTTTCATTGTTTCACAAATTACTATGAACACTATCTTATTGTTTGTTTAATACTTCCATTCGTAAGAATTTTCGGGGTATAAACAAAAATATGGCGTAAGCTCGTTATTGAGTATTTTCCTATTCAGTTTTTGAGTATTTTCTTATTCAGTGTAAGAAAGTTCTTAAATATGATATTTTAAAGTTGTATCCGATAAATCCGTGAATTTTGTATGACAGTCCCTGACATGTCTCAACTCCTCACTTGATTAAGTTGATATCGTTCAATGAATTGCACATCATCCATGTCGAACGCATTAAGTCTCTTACATACAGGCGCGACACGCGACGCGACACAAAGGAACCGCGTGTTGCGCGACGAACGGTGCCTTTGTTTCGCGTCGCGTGTCGCGCCTGTTTGTAGGAGCCTTTAATTTGATCACGAAGTCGTCTCCTTTTGTTCCTAGATTCGTTATTTTGATCAGAAAAGTCACTTTCCAGGAACTCAAACAGTTCATATTCGTCGCACATCATATTTTCCTTTGTTATTTATTTATTACTCGAGTAACTTCGGCAAATAAACCCAAAACAATTCAATAAAAGCTCCTCTGAAGTAGCGTAAACTGAATGGATTGTGAGGTTACTGTTTGACAAGTTGTTGTATGAAAAGAAATGTCAAACGAACGTTCGTAATACGGTATTGCCAGGCAATATTCGGGCAGAAGTCGGCCAGGGTGTCACGTGACCGCTGACTGGCTTGTTTGACGTGTTCATAATACGAAATTGCAAGGCAGTTCTGTTTACGCTGTAAACTGCCTGGAAATAAGAGTTCATAATAGGGCCCCTGTGCTGCTGGGGAGTTTGCTGCGCCACTTCTTCTTCCCAGCGAAAGCACTAGGAAGTGGTGAAGGGCAGGCATTTCGGGGGACTCTCTTATGTAAATTTGACGTTCGAAAAGTGCTAATTCTCAGCCTAAGTTTTATAAATGACTTGATGTTTTTAAAGTAGCTGGCTAACTCCAAGGAGACCTTTATGAGACCCAGAACAAGTCGCATTTGTTTGGATTTCGTGCTTTTGTGGCGAGGCATTTGAGACGGCAGCAGTGTAATTTGGAAATATTGTAAAAGGCTATAATTTCTTTACAAATTTAGGGGTTTATTCTTAAACGATGCTTAAAGTGACGTTCAAACGTCAAAAATGTAGGTATGGTTAAACAGTCGCTAATCATTACTTAACTTTAAGCAGCGTTTATAAATAAACCCCTAAAAATGTAACCGTGCAGCTAACTTCTGACGTTTCATAAGGCCCCTCGCCCACGACTTTTTGTAGCGAAGTTGTCGCGCGCTTCGTAAACGCGCAACAGCATCGCAACTAACGCGTGTTAGTCTCATTTGCAACGCGGTACAGAAGCGATGCCAACGCGCTACTAACGCGCTACAGTATCGCAACTGTATCGATGCAAACGCGCGACCGTGTCGGACGACATCGGGGAAAGAACGGAGGGAAGGTAGCGCGTGAGTGCAGAACCGAGCATCAGTGCAACTGTGGCATTTTTGGCCATTACTGAATCGCGTTTGCATCGCGACAGCATCGCGTTTGCATCACACAGCTAGCGACCGCTGCGCGACTGTATCGATGCGGACGCGCGACAGCATCGCTACTGCATACCTTAGTGCCCATCGTCGCATTAGAGTGAAAACCTCGTATATGCGAAAAAGGCAACATAGCAGGAGGAAGAAAAACTGCGCCCTGTAATTTTTTTTACTACCACAGCTTCTTCAAATATGTGTCTTTTAGTGTGCAATATTCAAACTTGTCATAGATGGCGTAACAGGTTGCATTTTTTTTTTTTTTGGTTGAAACTAGGACGTGCGTTGCGAGCTCTTCTTTCCAAAAAATTTAATAAAATAAAAATGACCAAAATTGCATTCCCGATGCCGTAGGTTTATGTGAAATAAGATATTTTAAATAAAAGTAAATATGTTGTCAGGTTACCGTCGTCGTCGGACGCGTGCGTGTACTCGGGCGGTGGGTTGTTCTCGTGGGGCACCAAGTTCAAGTACGTGGGGCGCACGGAGCGAGAGATACTGGAGAGAGACGGCCTACTCGCGCCCAGGGACTCACAGGTATTAGCTTTTTTTTAAGGTTTCGAAGTCAACAAGGAACCGTTATAGTTTCGCCATGTCCGTCTGTCTGTCTATCCGAGGTTTAGCTCAGAGACTCTTAGTACTAGAAAGCTGTAATTTGGTATGGGTATACATATTAATCACGCCGACAAAGTTGTAATATAAAATCTTGAAAAAAAATATTTTTTAGAGTACCTCCCCTACACGTAAAGTTGTTTTTTTTTTTTTTTCCTCGTCTGTCCCATGTTGTGGGGTATCGTTGGATAGGCCGTTAAAAAATATCGCGTATTTGTGAAAACCACTTTTCGATTCAGGGCTCCGTTTGCGTAATAAAGTGCCTTAAAGTGCTAATTTTTGTTAGAGTCGTGTCCCCAAGTGCCCCCTACCAGCTAAATGGTTGTATTTCGATATGTGAAAAAATTCACAGCAGTAGTATATATAACGAAGTTAAAAGGAAAACTATCACAGCTAAGTAGGCTTTACGAGTTAACGAGTAATAGTGAACCAATTTACATTTGCAGTTGAAAAACATGTTCTCCAATACATTCTGTATGGGAGAACATGTTTTTTAACTACAATGTTAAGTTTGGGACAAATTCATCCCAACTACGGAACCCTTCATTGCGCGTGGTCCAATACGCACTCGGCCGGTGTTTTTTCTTTTTTGTCCAAATTTTGGCCAAACAGTGTATAAATCGTTGGAAAAAAACCTTTGTTATAATGCTTTTTTTCTAATGTAACCAACCAATAAGAAAAAAAAAGCATAGGGTACTTCGTATTTCCAGAAATATAAAACTACTGACTGGAACCGAGGAGTTTCTGGTCCTTCTTCCTCAAATACTTGTGCGGGCATCTAACTTTCTTGATGAACTAAAAGAGATATAGCTTTCATGGCAGAACAAGCAGTGGTTATAACGAGTATACGTTTATTTCAGAAGGAGGGTTCGAGCACAGGTGGTAAAAGGAAAGCGTCTAGTGTACCGGCCACCCCATCCACTCCCATGACCGGAGACTTCGGTATTTATCGTACATATCTATTTCATTACACTTCTATACTTTAGGGAACTATCCTACAGTGCATTTTTCCTTACTTTTCTTATTTGGTAAACAGACACAGTACAAAAATAACAAGGTTCCACACCAATCATTAGACTCTATGTTAGGTATGTGTGAATTGAATTACATTAAAAACTATTTCGAAGTTACTATTTTAAAACATAAATTTTCTCGAAATATCTACCTACAGTAAAAATGGCACAACGCGTTATAAAAAAAGCCTTCGCAGAGCGTCCTCTTATAGTTTGACCGATACCGCTGAATCGCGCCTTTGGAATGCGCGGCGAGGCGGGGGCGGGACGCCGTGAGTGTTGATGAATGAGCAGCCTGCACTGACGAATGCGGCCTGCACTAACAAATGTGCCCTGCATTGACGAATGCGGCCTGCACTGACGAATGCGCCCTGCACTGACGAATGAGCGGGCTGCACTGCCCCCCCGTCTCGCCGCGCACATACCTAGAGCGCAATACAGCGGTGCGGTATCGGTCAAACTATAGTCACTAAATACCTGAGTTTTCTCTTTTTAAAGTTTTTTGACGGCACGGTTGGCGCAGTGGTTAAACGATTGACTGCTGCGCTGCGTGTCCCGGGTTCGATTCCCGCACGGAACAAATATTTGTATGACCTACAATTAGTTGTTCCGGGTCTGGCTGTTTGTGTATGTGAGTTTAAATGTTTGTAAACGCACCCACGATACAGGAGACATTCCAAGAGTGGGGCAAAAAAAAAAAAATCGCAAGTGTCATATTTACACCCTCACTGTAGACATATTTGTGTACCAAATAAGTTACTTAAAGAACGATACATTGTACCTTTTACCCACCTTATTGCTCCTCACTAATTTAGGACAGAAAATGAATAATAAAAAAAATCTTCCTCATGCACAGGTTACAGCAGTCTTCCCCGGTCAACGCACAGTGCGCCTCTAGAAGAGAGTGGCGGAGATGATACATGTAACGGCGCGTGCTTGTTGAGCGGGCCGGCCGTGGACATCGCGCTGGCCTGCACCGACCATCTGAGAACTGTGCAGGAGGAAGCAAAGCCTCCCGGTATGTTGTACTCTTATTATTATACTAGCTGCTGCCCGCGGCTTCGCACGAGTGGCGTTTTCTAAAATAAAAGTGAAAAAATAAATAAAATTGAAGTGTCTGTTTGTAATGTAAAACAAAAACCATTTTTACTAAATGCTGGTTGGTTAGCTCGAACACGCTTCTTCAACTAATACCATAAGTTCTCTATTCTCTCCATTACTGCGATACTAACGTCATGCAGGTATTATTAACGCATAGCGTTTTCATTGTTCCATGATGATATTTGTCTCTTCTTTAATCTTTGTTTCCCACTGATAAAAGTCAAAATGAACCAAAACTAGATAAACCCAAAATGGATTACAAAGGGCTTGAAAAAGTCTTTTGTAACTAAGCGAATATTACAAAAACAAAAGTAGACAAAGAAGCTAAAATACACTACATATAGTAAAATATTAAGAAAATGTGTTGCCAATATTCAAAGCAGTTAAACATTCTATAGAAAAAGCTAAAAACAAGTGTAAAGCCACATGGAAAATAGTAAATGAACGACTAAAACAAAAAAATGCAACCATTGAAATCAAGGAAATTTCGGATGGAAATTGCACCTTGGACGAAGGCGATGACATTGCAACTTATTTTAGCAACTTCTTCATAAACATCGCGAAACCTAAATCCATAGACTACCTAAAAAATAAACCAATAATGGGAAGAAGGTTAGCAAACTCCATCTACCTTGAACCAGTTGATAATGTGGACGTTTATAAAATAACAATGGAGTTACGAAATACGAATTCAGCAGGGTATGATGGTATTACAACTAGAATATTAAAAGATAATATATTTGCTATACTAAAGCCACTGACCTATTTAATAAATCTATCCTTGGAAAACGGAATCTTTTCTGATGCACTAAAATTCTCCGTCGTAAAACCACTGCATAAAAAGAGTTCCAAAACAGAAGCGGGGAATTACAGACCAATTACTTTGGTACCGATTCTCTCCAAGATATTTGAGAAAGTAATGTGTGCTAGGCTTATGAATTTTTTTGAAAAAAAAATGAAGTAATAAGTAAACAGCAAAACGGTTTTATTAAAAATAAATCCATTACATTGGCATGTTTTAAATTAATAACAGAAATTCTCAGTTCAGTAGACAAAAAAGAATTTCCCATAGCTGTATTTCTAGATATGACCAAAGCATTCGATATGGTATGCCATGATAAATTAGAACAGTACGGTATAAGAGGCCCTGCCTACAATTGGTTGAAAGTTATTTAAGGGGTCGAAAACAATGCACAGAGATTGTAAAAATGCATCCAGAGACTAACACTCAGGTAACATATAGGTCCCCATACTTAACGAATCACTATGGCGTACCACAAGGGACTGTGCTAGCCCCGATATTGTTTTAGTATATGTAAACGAATTGCCAGAATCAACGGATCAGTATATTATATTATTCGCAGATGATACCACTGTTTTAACTAAATAAACTACTATAGATCAGGCGATAAACGTCACCAATGAAGCTCTAAAGGGTATACATGACTGGTTAATTGTAAATAATTTAGAAATAAATACCGATAAGACAAAATTCATGAGGTACCTGACATATAATAACAAAATAAATAAAAAAGACACAATAGACTTGCCGATAAAATATAATAATAACATCATTGAAGAAGTAAATGAAATAAAATTTCTAGGAATAAATATTGATAATTATCGTAACTGGAAATCTCATGTAGATCTTGTTTGTAAAAAAATTACATTTAATTTAATTACATTAATTGTATACGCACTACGTAAAATAAAAAAAGTTACAAATACAGAAACAGCATTAATGGTATACCACAGTCATGTATGTTCAGTTTTGAGATATGGGATAATCATATGGGGAAACTCTACAGACGCCCAGAGAGCTTTTATAGCCCAGAAAAAATGTATAAGGTCAATTTATAGTCTAAAGTGGATTAATTCGTGCCAACCAATGTTCACTGATAAACGTTTACTTACACTTCCATCCGTATACGTTTTTGTAATGTGTAAATTCGTTAGAAACCACCTATCACTTTTTGAACAGGATGATAAAGCCCAATGTAAAAGGAAAATAGTCCAAAAACCTCTGGAACTGCTACACCATGGCGGTGAAAATTTATAACAAACTACCGGAAAAAATAAGAAAAATGAATAACTTAGAATTTAATAAAACTTTAAACAATTGGCTTTGAGACAGATGTTTTTATTCAATAGATGATTATTTAAATTTTAAACAGACATGATGTATAACTTTATTTACGATCACTTTATTTAAAATAAAATTATTGACATTATTTATAAATCTAATCAATAAATTGATGAACTGTCCTGTCTAACTGTGGTGTATTATTTGACCCGTCATCATTTCAGCCGAAAGACGTCCACTGCTGGACATAGGCCTCCCCCAAAAGGGGGGAATTTGCCATAATCGCCACGCTTGGCATGCGGGTTGGCGATCGCAGTATAGTGTTAAAAATGCATAGAGAACGCTGCCGTCCATTTTCTAGTAAGTCCCTTAGTCGCCTTTTACGACACCCACGGGAGGAAATGGGGTGGTGCTATTCTTTACGTCCGGCACCACACGGTACAATTATTTGACCCGCTATTTGGTGCCGATATCTGAACAGTTATCGTAAAACATGATAACTGTTCAGATATCGGCACCAAATAGCGGATTGCCAGTACAATCTCATCTTATTCTGTTGAAAATGTTGCAGCGATCCCAACGGAGTACAGTCTCCGCGACTCGTTCGAGCACTCGTCGTCGGAGTCGGGCGTGACGTCGGCCACGCTGGCCCAGCTGGCCCAGCCTGGCGACGAGTGGGGCGGGCCGGGCGCCGCGCTGGCCGCGCCGCGCCCCTTCAGCCTGCTGCGCGCCTTCGTGCCGTCCTTCGTCGTGGTGTGGCTGTGCCTGGCGCTACTGGCCCTGCTCCTGTTCGAGACCGACTGGGCCCCCCTCCGCGAGCTCAAGCGCAAGCCCGAGCTCGTAGCCCTCCGCCGCCAATACTACAGCCCCCTCAAAGACTACCTGAAGCGTAAGGTCGTTGAACTGTTCTGATTCGCATCCCGGCCGCGGCGGCCCTCGCTCGTCCACTTCCCGAGTGTCAAATTTTTCCGGCGCGTACCGTTAAGTTTTTAAGGGTAAAGTGATTGACCTCGCTGGACAGACGTCAACTCAGCTTCAGCCAAAACTTTTGTCTATACATTACTGAAAATTATGCTTTCAGTACTGTACTATTCTACAAAATATTTCCTTTTCTATCATCTGAAACTCTTGTTCTCTCCTAATACTACAAGCTGGGTTTACGTATTTCCGACGAGGACGTTTCAACGAGTCTTATTTGTACAAACTCTTCGCGTACTTAGACGTAAGTCACCGCTATACGCTTTCTTATAGTACAATTAATTTGTAAGCTATCACTACTTTTCTCGCACGGCACAAGGATTTGTGGGGTTTCTACGTTCCTAATTGTTTTTCATACATGAGCCTAATGCTTAGATCGGCCTGACGAACGTTACTCCGACGGACGACGTCCAAACTTACAAAATATTAGGTCTGTTAATATAAAATAATGTTCTGCTTACAAACTGCGATATTATGAATCTCATAATTTTATACTACAATTTTCACGTAACATTCCACTTAATAATTTAGTCTTCCAAAAGTATTGTTTGTAGTGTTTTAAATATTTATTTTTATAGAACCTATTTAAACATGATTAAGCATTCGCGCACAAAGTATTTAATAATTTAACTTTTTAGATGTGCCATAACTTAATATTTTAAACCTAGTCATAAACAGCTGGTTCTATACTTTCTGCACAATTATTGTATAAGTTTATGAATAATATGTTGTCTAAGTGTTATTTATAATATTTTTATTAGGAACACATTGATTAAATTATTTATTTATTATGACACAATTCAATGTTGTTAATGCCTTACTAGAGTGTGTTAGACTTAAGTACTTAATTAGACGCTTCATTTTGCCTAGTCACTATGTATGTAAATGATTCTCAAAACTTAATATATTAGCACTAGTTGTAAGTAACATGACAATTGTAAATCATGGCGATTTGAATATTTTTTACACGAAATATGAATACTTAAAAAACTATATGGTTGCCACAACAACCTCGCATCTAGTTAAATTAGTGATTCCAGCTATAAAGTGAGTTCATGTTTCCAGTAATTTAGAACTGATTTGGTAGTGAACAGAATATACTTAAAAGACCTTACTTTATTGCAATTTGTTCTAAATGACGGGAAATAAGTACGTTCTCAAAATCAAAGTGGCTATGTAATTTTAAACTATTTTGTAAATTGCAAAACTATTGTCGAATGATTGTTGTGGCCAGCACAAGTACAGTGAATTGAATAAAATGTTAAAAGTTAATCTGAAGCTATTTCGTACCGAAGTAACAACTCTGCTTACCTTCACATCACGTCGCTTGATCATAATTTATTGAAATTGTCAATTAAAATGACTAAATAAACTGTCAAAATGTAAACAAGTATGGACTGCATCGCATTTAACTAGAATAACTTGTAAAAATGACAGAGAACCTTCGTTGTGGTAGTCTAATACTCGTAGCCAATAAAATAGAACTTTTAATTTTTCTTTGTGGACCAACATGCTATGGAGTTAAGTTTGTATGTACCTAAAACTTATTTTTATACCGTTATTGCTTTTTCAACTCTTATTACGCTTAGAATTAAGAATCTCTTTATAATGTTATGAACAGGAATGAAAGTTGGTAATGTTTGGAATGTTATAGATGGTTTATTTCGACAATGTTTAGATGCCAAACTGAGTTTTTACAGATACGAATTGTTTCACTAACTGTGCAGTCTGCTGTGTGCTAGTGCCAGTCGGCAGTGGCACCGTGATCGGACCACTCGCAACAGAGAGCAGAACGCCAGTAGTCCTTCGTGAACTTGTTATTAATTAATGTAATTGTAGTCTAAGAACAAACATAGCTTTTAGTTAACATTTTTGAAAAATCATAGAGGTTTTAATAAAAAAATCCTGCCGAAATCGATTTCATCTTTTATTATTAAAATACTTCCAAAATAAGCAACAAACAAATAACAATGTAAAAAGAACATTCTATGGTGCTATATAGACCTGCTATTTAAAATTAACACTGTAATGATTATTATTATATGCAATTTTATCACTGTCAAACTTACAGTATACATTTTTTATCCATTCATATTTTAAAAATATGGCACTTGGAAGTTGATAAAAAGTAATACGAATTACAAATATAGGTAGCTTTTTGTTACAAACAAGTATAATACGCTAAAAAAGTGCTATCTTACATGTTGGATTACTTCAATACGCCTGCGCAAACTATTGTCATTCATTGTCATTATTTGTATAGCATTGCGAAATTTGCGAATGTGGGGTCCTAATCGATTACAGTGTTGGAAAGCAGCAAAATTGACACGGTACGATCACAAAAAATACTCTTATAAATTCAGATTCACCCTTATAATCATAATGTAAAATATACATTCATTTGAGCTACGCGGCGATAGTTTTCGTATACAGACGCAGAGGGGGGCGGGGGGAGTACAGGCGCCGCCCGCGCCATCCGTCCACAAAAAGCACCTCCGCATAAACGGTACACAACTAATATAATTCCATATCCACCCATAAAAGACGTAGGAGGTACCGGAGCGATGACAGCGTGCGGGCCGGGCCCGGCGGTCAGTCCACGATGGACAGCTGCGCGAAGCCCAGCAGGCTGGTCTCGTCCTCGGGCTCGGGCGGCGCCGAGCGCAGGCGGAAGGTGAGCGAGCGCGGCGCCGGCGCGTCGCGCGGGAACAGCGCGTCGTCCACGAGGCGCTGCAGCTGGCGCGCCGTGACGTCGGCGTCGCGCGCGTCCAGCAGGCCCGCGCCCACCAGCTCCGTGGCGATGCCGTCGGCCGAGTCCTTGCCGGGCGCGAACTCGAAGCGGATGTCGTTGAGCTCGTTGCGCGCGTTGCGCATGCGCAGCACGAGGTTGAGCTGCGGCGCGTCGCCGCCGGCGCCCAGCGAGCCGATGGTGAAGCCGGCGCGCTCGTCGTCGCTGTCGGAGCTGTCGGCGCGCTCCAGCGTGTTCATGGGCCGGTCGCGCTCCGCGTCGTCCTCGTCGTCGTCGTCGTCCTCCTCGCTCTCCCACACCCACTCGCCCGTCTCCATGCGGTGCAGGCGGCCCGACGCGCCGGGCTGGCGCCGGCTGGCCTTGTGCACGCGCGTCTCCATGCTGGGCCCGATGGTCACCAGCGTGGACACCAGGTACTTGCGGTCGCGCGCCTTCTTGAAGAACGAGTGCTTCAGCAGCTCGGTGGCCGTCGGGCGCTTCGCCGGGTCCTTCTGCAGGCATTCGAATATCATTTTCCTGAACGTCTTGCCGTACGCCTTGTACTGGTCCTTCTCCTCGGCGCCGGTGTCGAGCGTCGGCGGGTCGTTCTGTAGCGTGAGCATGAGCACCTTCATCGGAGGATACTTGTGGTACGGCGCAGTGCCGGTCGCCATCTCGATGGCCGTAATTCCAAAAGACCAGATATCGGCTTTGAAATCGTACCCGTGGTTTTGCTCCATGACTTCGGGCGCCATCCAGCAGGGAGTGCCTACGAACGTGTGGCGCACCTTCTGCCGCGAGATGTCGCGTCCCGTGGCCAGCCACGCCGACACGCCGAAGTCGGCGATCTGAACGATGCCGTCATCGCCGAGTAGGATATTACCGGCCTTAATGTCTCTGTGTATCTGACCGTTTTGGTGAAAATACTCGAGGCCCTTGAGCACCTCTTTCAATACGGTGGCGATCGTCGCCTCATCGAACACGCCGTGCTTGCAGTTTGATATCCTCATTTTGTGTTTGATGATATCGAGCAAGCTGCCGCCCTCGAGCAGCCGCAGCACGAGCCACAGCTCCTCCTTGACCACGAAGCTGGTGTAGTAGGTGACCACGTTCTCGTGGTTGCAGCTGGACATGGCCTGGATCTCCTTGAGCAGCTCGTCCATGGAGGTGTTCCACTTCTCCAGGTTGATGCGCTTGATGGCGCACTTCTCTCCGCGCGGGCGGCAGAAGGCCGCGTGCACCACGGCCGTGGCGCCGCAGCCGATGACGTCCAGCAGCTCGTAGTCGTCCTGGCTGTTGGGCCACGTGTGCCCGGAACCCGCCATCTTTAACACCACCTAATGTACCTACACCTGAATTAGCTCTACTGTTACTACTTCTTCTAATATGTACTGCTAATAAGGCCAAACTTTAAGGCATGAACTGAACTACAAACTGTTTTTTAAATTGTAGAAAAACCTGGGTAGGTTTTATCTTCCATGTTGATGTGATGTTTAGGTTTGTAATTCTGAATTACTAAGTGCTTTTTCTCCTTTCCTGATTCAAATCTATGAATGGTTTTAGAACCTTCTCTTAACTCTAATATAGTTTGGTCTATATAGTTAGTTGTATTGTCGTTGTAGTCTACACTTGAAGGGTATAATTCATCACCTGAGAACAAAATAAAGTTATCAGTACTATTAAATTTCATTTAAAAATAAAAAATAAACTGAAAACAATCACATAATAATTACCGGGTAGCAGAAACACGATGCCATCTTTTACTGTGATAGTGAATGGATACGTTAAGTCAGTACCATGTCCACTCCTGTCGCGGGCGAATTTGACGAGCTCTTGTATGTCTGTCACCTGGGTTAATCGGTTGAGCTCGTACAGCTGAGGGACTTGTAGCTTCTTGTCACTGTGTAATACTTCAGTAGGGCTCAACCACTGAAATAAAAAACGATAAAACCATTAACCAACCATGAAAACTTAAAGTACAAACAGACCATTGAGGTATTTATTGGTTAAATGATCCTAAATTCATAAAATTTATACAAAAAAAAAAAAAAATATACAATGTTTTATCAGGACTGTTGAGTTGATTTCTTCAACACAAAAGACAGAAATTCATTTATCTGAAAAGTATCAAGTAGGTACAAAACATATTGGTTTATACAAACCAATTCCAACACCATTTTGGAAATATGCAGTGATTGCTTATAAAAATTAGATGGTTTGCGTGAAATCTGTTTTATTAATCTCACATATGGAAACCCACTGGCAAAAATAATCATTGTAAAAACAATTACCTGAACTTCAGCCACTTCACAGCTGCTTCCAATGCTCTTTGGCCTATTTTCCAAGGCAGTCACAAAGAAAGCAGTGTTGAACCTCTTTGGGATCTTCACAGGAGACAGCCAATTGCTCCAGTAGTGCAGGGACCAGATGTCAGGATAACAGTGAAGCTCCTCACACAAGGTAAACCAGTCCCCTGGGTCTTTGTTTAGCTGAAAGTATGGTAAAGTTCACATAAATATTGGCAAATAAGTGAAAAACTAGACTGAGCCAGTCCATTAAAAGAATATGTCAGCAGGTGACGTTGCAGCAAAATAATGACTATTAAGAAGTCGGAATATTACCCGATTCCACTAATTAATTATACTGTTGATGTTGGTGCGAAAATGATTCATTCAAAAGGATGTCATTTGCATATTGTATTGACTTATTCATTTATACAATTTTCTAGAAATTATGTTTTTCCGATGACTTGTTTTTTTTAGAAGTCCATTACAGGTTGTTTCACAATACCCAGATATGTACTATTTATCTGGTAGAATCTACCAGATCATATTTTTTATTAAATTATTTGTCACATCAGTCAACAGGAAAAGATCGATGCACAGGATTGATGGATGGATGGATGAGTGACAATTAACAAAAGGTATTTACAAGGCAGATGTGAATGGAAATTCCCTAGAACATAATATATATTGACCTAATTGGTGATGTTCTTCAGAAAGGTCAGGTGCATAACACTTGCAACCGGCGTGCGTGTATGACCAGATGTATGAATGTAAATGAAGCAAAAGGAGCATGAAACGAGTATAGCAGGTGGCATTCTGTAGTTTCTCCCATAGAATGAGTGAGTTTATGTATGTGTGACATGTGTTTCAGTTAACTGGAAATCATCCAGTGCTGGTGAAACAGGCCATAAGAGATTTAGCACAATTATCACCATTTGATTAGTAATACAACTAAAACTGTGTAACTATGCTAACTGATTAGTAATCCAATCTTTGAGTCAAAAAAAAAAAAAAAACAATATTTGAAATAGCTATTTATATTAATTTCTGCCATACCTAAACTTCACCCAGATATGTATAATGCAAATTGCATTTGAGCTCTTGCTTCATAATGAAACATGTTTAAATATACCTACAGCAAAATATTGACACAACTGTAAGTCACACAACTCAAAGCATAGATAATATACTCACCCGACTTTGCCAGTAGTTGACATCAATATCCTCTATGATGTCTGCCCATAGCCCAGTCCTCTGCTCCTTCCTCTTCCGACTGCAGATCAACAGGCCCAACTCCTCAAAAGTCTCTCTGATTGCTGTTATCCTCAGTTGTAAATGTCTGTAAACACAAATATTATTCATCGGCACAATTGAAAAGCTTACATACACAATGGCAAATGTTGGGCACACAATCAAGCCCATTACTTGTTTTGTACACAATTGTTTTATCTAAGTGTATGTAATCTGACAATGAGTGCCAAAATTGCACCAACATTGGTATATTGGAGCTATAATTGACACACAACACATTATGAGGCATTGTTTGAGGCCAATATATTTAGTGAGCACATGCAAGATATTTTATATGATTGTATTGACAATATCGCTGCTGTCTCAATTAAGAATCAAATGTCTTGATTCAGTTGTGGTTTGTCCTCTTTGTGGTTTTGGTTGGCACAAAAACCTCTATGATGGGAAGTTTGCTACAACAAAAACAGAAAAATCTTACTAAGAAGTAGACTAATGTAACATCATTAATATCACTTCAATGTAGATGAGATGATGTAGAATATACTGTCAATATATTAGGTACCTAGTATTGACATGCTAGCACTCACTTTAAAGAAAAATATTATCAAATTGTGGCCAACGAATAACATACCAAATAATAAATATAATAATTAATGCTCTGGCATTTATGTTTATTTTGCATAACCAGTTAATTGTTAATTTATGTAAAAAAATATAAGGAAAACACTCACACTTCTGTTATTATAAACACAAGTTATATTAGAAAGTATTCATCAAGAAATAATATGAAGACAACCACAGTAACTAAGTATCAGTACAAAACATAAATATACAAGTTAGCTAATGTATACAACACATAAAAATGATTGCAACAGCACTTCACTTGGTGTTAAATATAAAGTGATATACAAGTGTATAAGCATTAGTGTTTACTGTCGTTATCATTTAGTGTGTGACTGACGAAAACGTCAGGCGAGATGTCAAGGTCCACAAATATTACCTTTGTATAGGATTATTTTGGAAAATCTGGTTGATAACACTATCAGGGCGGTGAAATGCTTCCAAATCTTGTTTCGAGTAGCCGAAGGATTTGAGGAGCTCCAGCCAGCGGGGGCTCCCGTCCACGGGCTCGGTGACTCCGCCGGGAAACACCACGCTGTTGGCAAACGAAGCACTGCGCGTCCGAGTCTGCAACAATATGTCGTAATTAACACCGCCACGATCCTCAACGCGCGATAACAACTCGCTATTCCGCTTGGTGAGCACTATTAACGAAGCAGAGTCACGCCAACTTTTTCCAATAATATTTTTCATGACTGATTTTTTACAGCGAAAAACAGCAAGTAACAGGGTTTAAAATACAAGGTCGACTTACGCGTTCTACGTTACGAGGAACTCTATGAGTGATAATCAAGTTTTTGTGTCTTATCGTTGGTGATAAATTGTTTTGCGACAGCACAAAATGGTAATACAAATACAAAAATAGCACAAAATTGACATTCACTGCACTCACATTTTTTTTTCTGTGTCAGCCCGTGGTAGTGTTGTGAACTAAAATCGATGGACGCAAAAATACTAACAGATGAACTCAATACTAACATGTGAATCGCATAAATTCATCGAAGCACAAATACCAGTACAAATGGAACACTTGAGTAATGTTTTCTTTTATTTAGTTTGAAAACTAGCATTTTACAAAAAAATATTGTAGCAAATCGATTCCGTGTAACCACACAAGGAAAATCAAGAATGTGGACATCACTACTGCAAGAATTGTTATTACTTTTTTGTGCGAGATTCTGGCGGGAACTTTAAAAAAGAGCGGTTCAGAATTTTCTTTCAATTTTTATTTTTGTTAAATATTCGCTAGTTTCTTGCTTAAAAGTTAATTAAAACAATAGTGCTAGGTGCGCAAACCTGAAAAATGGTGGGAAATGAGGGGGGCGGGGATAACCCGCCCACCTCACATAAACGTCCTCGGCCTGAGGCCGGAGGCGGAGGGACTGGGATGGACTGCAGTGATGGCGGCGGCGGTGAGCATTCAGACTATCCACCTTACATGAAACCAGACTATAAAAGACTATATCCAGAAAATGCCACTTATGTGGACTTTAAAGTGTTCATTGAAGCTTCCAACAATAAGGATAGAATAGGCAATAAGAGCCCTGTCTATCTCAATCACATATTTTCCAGCGAAATAAAAGGGGTGACGGCTATACAACGAATAAACGCAAATAAAATAGCAGTAATATTTAAACAGTATAATACGGCCAATAACTTTATTAATAACAGCGCTTTTCTTAACAAGCATGGCTTGAAAGCATTTATTCCGGCTGCGCAAATAGAAAAAACAGGTATAATTAGATTTGTACCAGCAAACATTTCGAACAAAGAACTATACACCAAACTATCATCAATTTATGAAATAATAGCTATAAGAAGATTCACAAAGAAGGTAGGACAGGAGCGAGTACCACTACAAACAGTTAGCATTACTTTTTTATCGAATATTCTTCCAGACAATGTACAATATGATTTGTTTTCATACCGAGTTTTTGAATATGTTCCCCCATTACAGCAATGTTTCCGTTGCTTTAAATTCAACCACTCTGCTAGGGTATGCAATGGCAAACAAAGATGTTCCATTTGCGGAGGTGAGCATTTATATAAAGAATGTGATAGACCAACAGAGATCTGCTGTTGCAATTGCAGCGGGCCTCATCTTGCAATTTCTAGATTATGTCCAATTAAGTTAAATAAAATTTTAGAAAAGAAAAATAAGATTACTTATGCAAGTACTACATTGACGAAACAACACATGAGTGATAATACTGAATTTCCACCTCTACTACCTCCAAAAATGAAACCAACTGACATTGTAAATAAGTCTGTAAATAAATCTGTACATACATTTGTAAATAAGTCTGGATTTGTAAACAATACTGTACATAGTGTAAATAAATCTAAAGATGTCCCTCCAGTAGACATCAAAGCCCAAATTGTTGCCAACAACGATGTACTAATGGCCCTGGTACAGACATTGGTGGAACTGGGTAATAAGGGAGATAATACACCTACCACCGTAAATAGTATTAAAGAAACATTACTTAAAAATCTCAAGTAATGGATCCAAGTCACACATTGTCTAAGCTACGTATTGCTCAATATAACATTCAAAGTGCTAATAGTAAAAAACCCTTATTGATTCAATTCTTACAAAAACAAAATATTGACATTTGCTTACTTAACGAAACATGGTTTAAAGACAATAGTTTTAGAATACCTGGATATAATATTTATAATAAAAATTCCAAAAATACTCATAATGGTGTAGCAATACTGATTAAGCCATATTTAAAGTACAAAGTTTTAAACACTAGATTTTATGAAGACATTCAAACAGTTGCTCTGTCCTTATCTACTATACATGGTAGCTTGACTATTCTTTGTGTATACTGTCCTCCTTCTAGTGGACATATACGGATCAATAGATTACGTAATATTATTAATGATCTCCCAAAGCCCATATTTGTCAGTGGTGACTTTAATGCACACCACATTGCATTTGGTTGTCTATCGACTAAGAGCAGAGGTCATGATTTATTGAATATAATTGATGACTTGGATTTATGTATTTTAAATGATGGTAGTTTTACAACTGTTAACAACCCGAGACGGAATCCGTCTGCAATTGATGTTAGCTTTACTAGTGCTAACCTCGCATCAATATGCGAGTGGTCTGTACATGATGATGCCATGGGTAGCTATCACTACCCAACAATAACAGAGATTTCACTACAAATAGATAAATATCATATTAATCCCCCTGTTGATAGGTTTATATATAAAAAAGCAGATTGGGAAAAATATAAAACTATTTCTAAAACAATATTCAATGATTTAGTCCTAAAATTGTATGATCCTATTTCAACCTATAATGATTTTTGTTCTCGATTGGATACTTTAAAAGATATGACAATTCCTAAACTTAGTAAACCAAATAATTTTAAAAGCAGACCTCCAGCTCCTTGGTGGAATGACATTTGTGAAAAAAGTGTAATTGCCTCTTACAATGCATTGAAACTATATAGAAGTGAACCTATTATGGAGAACTATTTAGATTATAAAAGAAAAGATGCACTTAAAAAAAGAACCATATCGGAACAAAAAAGAATAGGTTGGGATAACTTATGTAACACATTTAATAGAACTACTCCTATAAGTAAGATTTGGAATCTTCTAAAAATGTTTAAAGGTATAAGAGCTGGCAATAAATCATATAAGGATGAGTTTATTTCTCAATTTCTAGATAAATTATCCGACAACAGCAATCTAAATAATGTTAATAGTTTAGGCAATATTTTCGAATTAAATAATGATAATCTAAATTCAAAATTTTTGTTAGATTCTTTTACATGGTCTGAATTTAAAATGAGTTTGTTATCTCGGAAAGACACTACACCTGGTTTAGATGATCTCCCCTATTGTACTATTAAAAATTTAGATGAATCTGCACAAAAAATGTTTCTTAATATCCTTAATTTACTTTGGCATTGTAAATGTATTCCACAATCATGGAAAACACAATGTATCATTCCGATACTCAAACCAGATAAACCCTCAGACCTTGCCAGCTCTTATAGACCAATATCACTGTCTTCATGTTTAGGTAAATTATTTGAAAACATGATTAAAAATCGTTTGGATTGGTATATGGAATCTAACGGCATCATTCCACATGTACAATATGGATTTCGTCGAGGGCGAAGTTGTGCAGACAGCTTCACTTCCTTAATTTCAGACCTGAAACATGCAAAGGATAGAAAGTTGAACACTGTTTGTGTATTTCTAGATGTTCAAGGTGCCTTTGACAGTCTGGATCCGACTATACTTGTACAAGTTATGTCTAGGTTAGGTGTGCCTGGCCAACTATGTAAATGGATATATAATTTTTTGAATAATAGAACACTCTATGTAAGACATAATAATAAATTGCAAGGTCCAAAATGTGCATCTAGGGGTACAATGCAGGGTGCTACACTATCTCCTTTGTTATACAATATATACACAAGTGAAATCTGTAAATTTGTTAATAGTAATGTAGATATTCTGCAATTTGCTGATGATATTGTTTTGTACAGTAGTAATTATAATGTAGAAATTGCAATTGACAATATTAACAGAGCCTTGTCCCAACTATTTCACTATTACAATGATGTGCTACATTTAAAAATTAATCCCTCCAAAAGCAGTGTTATGATATTTGGAAATGAGAACACAAATTCAAAAGTAGTTTATAACGGAGAATCTATAAATCCAGTAAATTCAAAGAAATTTTTAGGCATAGTAATAGACAGGAAATTAACCTTTGAGGAACATATTAAATACATATCAAAGAATGCTCTAAAAGGTTTAAATGTAATTAAATGTCTTGCAGGTGTCTCATGGGGAGCAGACCCGAAAATATTATCAATGTTGTATAAAAGTATAGTTAGAAGTCATTTTGATTATAGTTCACTAGTGTATATAAATAGTACTCATGTAAATAAACTAGATCTATTGCAGAACAGGGCTTTGAGAACAATTTCTGGTGCAATGTGCTCTACTCCCATAAGGGCCATGGAAGTGGAGACTAAAACTATGCCCTTAATTTTGAGACGCGTTTTACTTGCAGAGAGATTCTGTCTTAAATTAATTGCTGCAAATAACAGGAAAATAATAAACAAAATTGTACCTTCTGTAAGTAGAACTCTTGGGCCTCTAACAACTGGAGAGGATCTCTTGAATGGTAAATCCCCAACATTGTCCAAAATATTGCTAGAAACAGAAAACAGTTTTACTGGTATTAGAAAACAGTGCCGATGGCCATGTTACTCCTTCTCTTATCAGTGTATTTCACATCCCATTAAAGAATTACAAAATCCCATTAATAATAATTCAGATATGTTACAGTTTTTGGCAGATAATAAGAATTATTATGTTATTTACACTGATGGCAGTAAGGGGAGTGATTATGTACGTGCTGCTATATATGATCCACATGCTAAATTCTCTCAAAGCTTTGCTCTGTACAATACATGTACTATATTCACTGCAGAGGCCTATGCGGTTTATCAGGCATTAATACATATTCGCCAAATTAGCAATTGTAAATACTTTTTGATTGTTTCTGATTCACTGAGTTTGATAAAAGCCTTAACTAATCTTACAGTTTCGTTTAAGTCAAATTATATTCTGTATTTCATCAAAGAAATAATTCATCAATATTATCTTAAGCACATAAAAATTGTATTCCTGTGGGTACCTTCTCACCGAGGTATCTCTGGCAATGAAGTAGTTGATAAAACCGCATATGAAGGTAATAATGCTATTGATGTTAGAAATGCAATGGACATTCCTATGACTGACTTCCTGCAATGCATTAATGAAAATATATGTAAGCTATGGTTAGAAATGTGGAAGAAAGACCAAGTCATCAAAGGAAAGTGGTATGGAAGTATTCAAGAAAGATTACCTGTTAGACCCTGGTACAATAGATTGAAGGAAGCCAGCCGAGACTTTATCACTACGATAAATAGATTGCGCTTTGGCCATAATACTGCTCCGTCACACCTTGCTAGACTTGGCATTATTACAAGCAATACATGCCCACATTGTGAATCCCAAGAAGGAACCATGGAACATCTTATTTTTGACTGTCAAAACTTCTTACTTGACAGATTAGTGTTGGCTAGTGAACTTAGTGATGTGAACATTAAGTGCAATTCTTTATCCCGCCCGCCGCCACTTGAAGAGTTATTAAAAGACAAAAATACTTACAAACCGATATATAAATACATTAAAAATACTATTAAAACAATTTAAAAACGAAGTGATAGTGCAGTGTTCGATAATAAAATAAGATTTGACCTAAAGGTCCAGTAACCAGGTCATAAAATTTCAAAAAAAAAAAAAAAAAAAAAACTTTTTTGTGCAAACGGGACACCAGTCTTTTAGCGCTAATTAAAAAGCAGTTTAAAAAAATATTTGTTTATTAAAAAAAGGTTTTATATAGAAATATTTTTTTTTTATTCTGCACAAACAAAACGCACATTGTGTAAGGGTACTTGGGGCCAAGTCTACTAATTTACAAACGTTGCAATGATCTCGCCATTGTGAGTATTTGACAGTGTTTGTATGGCAAATCTGTCAAAAACTCACAATGAAGAGAACATTGCAACGTTTGTACATTAGTAGACTTGGCCCCCTGGTGTCAGTCTGGCATGGGTAATGTAGGCCTTCGGCTTCCCCTATATCTCCATTTTAACTCTTTTCCCGTTAAACTACATTTTGAAAGGGGCAACTAGAATCAAATCTAATTTCTTGTTAATTTTGACGTTCAAAAGTGCATTTATGTGCATATTTGAATTTGAGTTTGAGTTAGTAGTTATCAGTAGGTACTCTGTTTAACTGAGATGCAACTCCAAGCGCAATCCATTTCCTAAAACACAATTACTAACCTAACTACCTATTTACATTTTGATTTTCAGATTCTGTGAAAAGAGATACAACCCACCTTGGTGAGAGTAGGGCATCGTTGATTCGTCGACATATGGCTTCTGAAGAGCAGTGTTTTGTTAGCTAACTATCTATGATATTTGACAGTTTCGTGTAGCTTGATGTACTGTACATCAAGCTACACGAAACTGTCAAATATCTCCAAACGGTTTTAAACTTTAAAATGTTATGAAGTTCAAAATCTAACGAGAAATTTTGACAGATTGTGGTAACTTGATGTGCTGCCCACCATACCTCACGACCGAAAACAGTATAAGGGTCGGGGGGAGGCCTATGCTGTAAAGCAAAACAAACTCCATATTGATGCTTAATAAATGAATGTGCAAAATCCATAATAAATAAAAGAGAGAGAGCGAATTTAGTGAGTTTGTGTATATTATTATGTGGAGGGTATAGAATCCGGAACTACTGCTCTATTTGAAAAATTATTTCATTATTTAAAAGGTACAATGCCCAGCACATCAAGCTACACGAAACTGTAAAATTTCTCCAAACGATTTTAAACTTTAAAATGTTGATGATTAAGTTCAAAATCGAACGAGAAAATTTGACAGTTTGTGGTAACTTGATGTGCTGGCCACCGTACATAATTCGTGTTGTACTTCGTAGCAGGACCATGAACGCATTCATTATAACTTTAGATAGTTATAAAATCCTTTTACTTTGTACAATTTTATACCGGTAATTAGAAATTTTATACCTCTCAATTATCGCAGATATACAGGCCGTGCTGGCAAGATTCCTTCCCAGCACGACCACGCTAAAATTAGGGAGCATGACAAAAAATTTGTACTTACTCAATGTATGTACTTCTATTTTATTACTGGTAAATTGTTAGAAAAGCAAAAAAAAAAAAATATTTTCTGCCTCTAAGTATGTGATTTGTATACTTAACACTAGATGGCGTTAAATGTAAAAATTAAGAATATACGTTCAAACAATAATAAAAATGTACGATAGTTTTTTTTTTTGAAATTTTTGCGTTGTACTCCAGCTGTTACCCGCGGGTTAGCCCGCGTATACATATTGATAACAAAACTTTTATCATGCGGGAATAAAAAAAAATCCGGGAAAAAAGTACGCAAACCTTAAATTAACGCAGATCTCGCAGCAATACGTGACTGGTAAAAATACATGATATGCTCATGCGGAACGGCGTTTACTTTTTCTAACAGGCCCTTTACCAATTTTGTCTCAAAGGCTCAGTACTGGGTCCTCCTACTGATTTAAGCTGGTTCGTGCAACTGACACTGAGGGAAAATAGGACGAAGAAATGCCCACTAGTATAAGTCAAGGACATGAAAAAGAAGAACCAAGCAGAATTTGACTACCGATTCGATACAGTCAATAAAATTCTGTTCGTGCGATGGCTTGACAACAGTGTTGACAAAACTACCCTATTGGTAATGTAAAAAGATGAAGCTTTGCAGAAGGACGAAAATTAGACTTGGACATCCCTTTTGTCTTCCAGAACTACAACAAAGGTATGGGCGGCGGAGTTGATCAAGCTGACCATAGTCAATCGCACTATACCGAAGTTATACGAGGCAAAAAATGGTGGTGGGTTCTGTTTACCTACATACTGGATTTGGCTGTAGCTAGTGGTTGGCGTCGCCGTGTCCTGACCTCTTAAGAGAAACTAGACCAGCTCCAGTTTCGCCGAAGTATCGTCTGATTTTATTTGATGAGTATGGGCACTGAAAGGCCCGATGGAAGGCGTCGTAAACCTTCTTCAGTGGTGCCAAGTATGAGTCTAGATGGTGTTTGACACTTCCCACAGAAACTGCCAAGCCAGCTACGATACAACGAATGCCACATTAGCTTTCGAACATAAAACAACACATAAAATCTATCACTGACGGTCACCGAACGAGTCCGGAACAAGCACGTTGGCAATGTAAAAAATACATCAAAACATTGTGCATCGAAAAAGGATGTTTTGAAAAATACCATACATAACCCCATTGGCCCTATTTGAGGCTGGTGTTTTTTAATACTTCATTTCAGCCGAAAGACGTCCACTGCTGGACATAGGCCTCTCCCAAGCACCTCCATCTCGACCGGTTCTGTGCTTCCCGCATCCAGCGGATTCCTGCGGCTTTCATAAGGTCATCGGTCCACCTTGTGGGAGGCCTTCCAACGCTACATCTTCCGGTACGCGTTCGCCACTCCAGAACCTTTCGGCCCCAACGGCCAACTGTTACTCTCTGAAACTCCAAGCATAGCCCTCTTCATTGCCCTTTGGGTGACTTTTGATACATAAGGAAGTTATTTATTTTTCTTTATAAAATGTCTTACTAGCCTCCAATAGTTACGTCAACTAAGTTTTTTTCAGAATTTTGCTACTAGTTTGTATTGGGGTCTAAATGGGTGGGACAAAGGAACCCGTCATTAGATAGTTCATGGGCCAATAGCTCTTCCAGGCATTTTCGGTGCGTCTTGCAATTTCTTCGTTTTTTCTTGCCTGGAAAGAGAATATTTGACCAAGATAGAGACTATAGACTACTAGAAGATAGATACTCATCAACGTATTCAACCTCCCCACCCGCCACAGTGATCCTGCGATGTACGCTGTTCGACATCAACTTGGTCTTTGACATATTCAACTAGAGTCCGACCTGTTGTAGGCTTGCCGTGCTAAGATCGTCTAGCATCTGAGTCAACTCGGAGGCTGAAGACGAAAAGAGGACAATATCGTCGATAAGATAATCTCTTATGGCCGACCATAATGCCCTTAACCGTCCAGTCCGCTGCCAGCTTTCGGAATACTAGCACAGCTGTGAATAGTTTCGGAGATAGGGGTCATCTTGCTTGACTCCTTTCTCAATCTGGAAGAACGGTCCCGTCATAGAACTGATCTTAAGGCTCCTACAAACAGGCGCGACTCGCGACGCGACACAAAGGCACCGCGTGTCGCGCGACGAGCGGTGTCTTAGTGTCGCGCGCGATTCACGTTGCGAATCGCGCGCGTCACAAAGTATGGTAAATGTTTTAGGTAGTAGTTTCGTTACAACGATAGCTTTTAGTTTTTCTCATAATCAATAAATATTCCTATAGATAGGGTTGCCATTTGTCCCATATAAACGGGACTTTCACCGCATTTGACCATCGTGTCCCGTATTATTGGAAAAACAGTAGCAATAAAACAGCAGCAGTGGTATTCTAGTTACTATATTACTTCGTGGTTTATCTTTTACACACAAGTGCCAATATAAAGAACATCAACAACCGTAACTATGCTGTTTCAAATACATGTACAACGTGTAAATATGATTATTCACACAGGCCAGTGCATACATATTATTTATATATATGCAACCTCCAATAACACGTCCCGTAATTGTCCCTTTTTCAATCATTTCGACAAAATTCGGAAATAGCCCGAACTGGGCCAGTTCTATAATTATATTAAAAACGAAAACAAGATCAAAAGTTCTCACACACTTTTGTCTACATTTCTTTTTCATTTCTCCTTTCGCAGGTCTGCTGGAAGAAATTTCTTAAGAAATAAGCAGTACCTTTGTACTGAAATTATAATTATATCGTATCTCTATGTATTTAACTGTGTGTACATAAATAATAAAATAAATAGAATCAAGAAAACAAAAAAATTACAAAAGTAGAATCAAGCTCAAAATATGACTGGGCCAAAAAGTAAACGGGTTAATTTAAGTAAAAAATTGTTATAAAAAAAAAAAACTATTAAAACATTGATTTCGACTTTTTTATTTGATTTGTTTGAAACGTCCCGTATTGGTCCCTGAAAGTTATGGCAAGCCTACATAGACCGTGCTCCGTGCCCTAGTTTGTATAAATTGACCTTTTATGTAGAACTCGTGTATAACCCTTATTATGAGTGTATCCTACTAATATTATAAATGTGAGTTTGGATGTATGTTAGGTACTCAATTACGCAAATATCTGCGGCGGAACGGATTTGGATTGGCTCACAGACAATTTATAATCTGGATATGATAACACATAGGATACGTTTTATCCCGGTAAATGACATGGCGACTGTTCATCAATTATTTTTCACATTTTTTTAATTTTCTCTGGATCCAAATCTGAAGTCCATGCAGATGAAATCGCGGGCAGAAGCTAGTACACTGAAAGCAATAATTAGCCGAACTAATTAAGTTACTTCAAAAATAACTCAACATTAGTTATAAGGAAATAAAATTTGCTTAAATTAACAAAACTGATTTAGTAGTGTGCAAAACAGATTTTGTAGTGTGCAAAACAGGGTTTTGTAACAGATAACATTTAGTTCGCAAGTCACAATTTTTGTGTAAACAGTAACCAAAACGTTTGTTACAGTTATGCAAACATTTAGTGTAGGTAGATAAATAAAATTATCAAAAGCATACGAAGCTTTTTAACATTTTATAGCGCTCTTGTTCGCATGGGAAAATACATTTTCGACTTACATTAAACTGAATAAAATTGAAAAGGAAATTTAAAAGAAGCCTGAAAAGTTTTAAACGGAAAATCTGCTAGCTGTCAGCTTAAAGCAGAGATAAAATAGGTTTTGCTTTAATAATAAAAAGCGTCAGTTATTTTTTTTTTGTTGATTTTTGCTGTTTTTAGGGTTCCCTACCTCAAAAGGAAAAAACGGAACCCTTATATCACTCGTGTGTCTGCCTGTCTGTGCATCTGTCACAGCCAATTTGCTCTGAATTTACTGGATCGATTAAGTTGAAAAGTACACATAAATGTGAACTAGAAAATTTAAAAAACAAGTTTTGGAGACTGTACCGTGTGACATAATTATGTTAATGTAAGGATTTCAGATTTTTTAAATTTATAAATAAATACTTTTAAAGTTATTTAAGAAAATAGATACAAATTGACCATTACCTCCAAAACTACTGAGCCAAAATTTTTGATAAAAATACAGTTTTTTCAAAAAATTTGGCTTCAGTTATATATTTATAGATTACAGGAAAATTAATAAGAAGTCTATGGTCAATCAATCAATCAAAATATGTTATTTCACATAAACCTACATGGGCACTGACCCTGCAAGAAACTCCACGGTTACTCTTTAAAAAATAATTGGCTTTACAATATTATCAAATAACAGTGTTAATAGGTATGGGAGGACAGTGTAGGCCTTTCAACAATTACCAGGTACTTAACAAAATAGAAAAGTGCCAACATATCTACACTCTACTAGGCCTACAACGTTCTCACATTCACAAAATAGAAAATAATCTACTTATATATATTAAAATGAAAACCTATTTAAACCAAATGACATGATTGCTGTAATTGCAATCATGTCATTTGGTTTAAATAGGTTTTTAAACAGTAACAAATCTGAATCTAAATATCATGTCCACAAAAGCCACTAATAAAGAATTTGGAATTCGATTTGTAGGTAAATAAAGTTAGGTATGGTCTTAATTGATTGATTGATTTGATAGATTCGCAACGGAAACTCGATATGGTCGCCCTAAATGTTTCACTTATATGATACTTACTAGCTTTTGCCCGTGGCTCCGCCCGCGTAAATGTCGCCTATTGCGTAGAAAAGTAGCCTATGTCCTTCTCCATATCCCAGACTATATCTTTGCCATATTTACAGAGACTTTATTGCTTTCACTATTTTTTTGTTATTAGATTTGATTATTTGTTTAGTTATGTACCTATTTATTTATTTATAAGTATAAAAATTATGTAGTAGGTATGTTGAAACTGTTTGTACTCCCCGTCACTTGTCCCTACAGGTCCATTAGAAAACCAGCGTCAGACAGCATCTGTCTGGCATTAATGCTGAAATGAACCTTTTTGGCCCAGCCGTGAGGCACACAGCAATTTTTTTATAACATTTTTTATTTCACTTTTTAATTTTTTGTATTTTGTGTTTCATGAACTGTGACCAAATAAACGTTATTCTTTCTTCTTTCTTTCTTTCTTAATATAGGTAACATGGTAAATATCTCAATATTGTGCGTAAAAACTTACATTTTCAGTTGGAATGTATGGGAGACCTTATTTTTCAACAATGTTAAGTTCTTTCTTGGGATAAATTCATCCCAACTACGGAACCCTTCATTATGCGTGGTCTGACACGCACATGGCAGGTTTTTTAGTTGCTAGCTCTACTCGCTTCTTGTTAATCGCCGGCGGCGGTGGATCAGCTATGATACTCGTATGCGTTCGAGACTCCGCTCGATAGCTACTCGTAAATGCCTCATACGAGGGCTTATCCGTCGCTTATCTTTTAAGGGTAAACTCTATAAGAACAACAACAGCGCTTAGTTAACTTTGTTTCAAGAAATATTTTTAACAACTTTGTGTTGTATGAAGAGTGTTAGTGTGGGAATAAATATAGTATTTTGCCCCCTATTATATGGGACTTTAACGTAACTGGCGCATGGCGAAATTTTGGTGTATTATAGGCTGTAATTTCAGGCGTGATTTTATATTATGTTATATTTAGCTTTTGCTTAATCCTTGGCCTGCGTCGAGTTTGGGAATTATCCCACGGAAGACACCGTACTACTAGTAATCTGTGGTACTACTGCTGGGATGAAAATCCTGTGTCCTAAAGTCCTAACCCAAGGGATGGTCTATTCATGTGTCAAATTTTGCCAAAAAGTTACAGACATACAGAGTTACTTTCGCATTTACAAATTATTGCCAGTAAAGACTTGTGGCCAACCAGTCTATGCCCGAAAATGCTCGACTGGCTGCTCACAATGATGTTTCTGGAGCCTGCATGAAAGTAGAATGAATGCTGTGGACATGCGTTCCTTGCGAAGCATGTGTGGGCATCACTACTCGTAGAACGATAAATGATAAATAATGATATGTGGCTGAAACATTATGTGATAAGGTAACGGCGCGGTTTAAAAGAAGATGAAGTGACAAAAATTGAAAAGAGTATGTATCACCATGATAAAAAAACTGAAATGTAAAAGCTGAACCAGATTGGGGCGGGCCGCGTCGAACATTCTCTATGAACCAACGCACTCTACAGGCGGGCCCACCGCACTGCTTTAGTGTGCGTTTGTCGCACGAACGCGTAAAGGCTCGTACAGACACGAGCGATATCACGGGCGCGACGCGACACTCACGACACAATTTCTTTGTCGTTGCCTGTCGCGGCCGCGATATCGCACGAGTCTGTACAAGCCTTAAATAAATGAATTTTGAATATGGGAGACAATTTTTTTGACGTGATAACGTCTAATAAATCGATGAACGCCGGCTGCATGCACGAAAATGTCCCGTTACGTAAATTGTCCCGTTACGCTCATTGTACGCTTGCGCCGCATCAATGTTTTGCTATGGCGTTGTCACGTTAAACTATCGTCCGTAACCCAGCTTTACAGACAACCAATTTTTTTTTGTACACTCTTGCGTGTGACATATCAAACGAAAGGGCTTACTGTGAGGGCCTTAAGTATTATCATTTTAAAATAAATAGTTTTTAAAGTTATTTAAGAAAAGAAATGAAAATTGACCACCCTTATCTCCAAATCTACTGAGCTTAAAATTTTGAATAAAATACAGAAAGTAGATAGATTACAGGAACACCTATAAGAAGTCTATGGACTTACAATAACATGGTAGAACTTCCAATATTGTGCGTACAAACTTACATTATGCAGTTGGTATGTTGTTCTTGTGGTAAATTCATCCCTACTAAGGAACCCTTTATTGTGCGTGGTCCGACACGTACTTAGCCGGTTTTTAGGGTTCCGTACCTCATAAGGAAAAAACGGAACCCTTATAGGATCACTCGTGTGTCTGTCTGTCTGTCTGTCTGTCCGTCTGTCACAGCCAATTTGCTCCGAATGTAATGGACCGATTAAGCTGAAATTTGGTATACATATCAATTTGAGTGACCCAAACACGGATGTGAACCGTAAATAAATGAATTTAGAAAATTGGGGTCAGTTTTGGGGGGCAAACAAGAAAATTAAAATAAAAAGTTTTGCAAACTGTACCGTGTGACATATCGAATGAAAGGGCTTACTGTGAGGGTCTCAAATGTATTTTTTTATAATTTTAAAATAAATTGTTTTGAAGTTATAAGTGAAAATAGACGAAAATTGACCATTCCCCCCCTTATCTCCGAAACTACTGAACCTAAAATTTTGAAAAAAATACAGAAAATAGTTCTATACTTATAGATTACAGGAAAATATATAAGAAGTCTATGATCTTAAAATAACATGGTAAATCTCTCGATATTCTGCGTACAAACTTACATTTGCAGTTGGAATGTATGGGAGATTATGTTTACCAACTACAATGTTAAGTTTGTTCTTAGGATAAATTCTTTCCAAGTACGGAACCCTTCATTGTGCATGTTCCGACACGCACTTGGCCGGTTTTTTATTTGAAAATTTTGTTGTAGTGCGGCCCGTTGCGGCTGTAATGAGCGGCGCGTTGCGGCTGTAATGTGCGGCCCGTTGCGGATGTAATGTGCGGCCCGTTGCGGCTGTAATGAGCAGCGCGTTGCGGCTGTAATGTGCGGCCCGCTGCGGCTGTAATGTGCGACGCGTTGCGGCTGTAATATACGGCCCGTTGCGGCTGTAATGTGGGGCATGTTGCGGCTGTAATGTGTGGCCCGTTGCGGCTGTAATGTGCGGCCCGTTGCGGCTGTAATGTGCGGCGCGTTGCGGCTGTAATGTGCGGCCCGTGGCGGCTGTAATGTGCGGCGCGTTGCGGCTGTAATAAGGCGCCTAGAATCAAGTCTATTTATATATTTTTTTTGTAAATTTTTACGTTCATAAATGCCTTTTATTAATAGCCCACTTGAAATAAATGATTTGACTTTGCTGTAACCAACTTCATCGGTTTCTGATCGTATCTTCATTACGATTGTCAAACCATGTTATGTCGGCCATGTCCGTTCATCAATCAGTGTTCAGTATTGGGTTTCCAATGTTACAGTGGGCGGCCAAGCGAGCTCTGAATTCCAATCACGGGCTATAATTGACAATTTGCAAATAGGAAGATCCAATTAGAGTACTGTGGGGTTTGACTTGGGACCTAAGATGCGTGAGCATTGCTTGTTCGGCTTGACAAAGATGGTAGAATGTTTTGTGGCAAACAGTGTCAAATCATGTTGTAAGATATTGCAACTTTTAACTTAGTAAATAAGATTAATTATGTATACTAAACGAGCGACTCTCGATGGCCCCGTGGCAAAGGATGCCTGAGAGATATTTCTCTGCACAGGTGAATAGTGAATTTATATCCTGTAAATAATTCAGACTTTATCAGAAATAGTACATTATGATACCGAGTGTGTAATGATCAATGCCCACGCGTTTCATAGGTTTTTCAACACACTTGCGAGGAAAAAAACAGACTTGTTGTAAAAACTTATGCTACAATAACGTAATTATAGAGATGATACATTTAGATTTATAAAGTTCTGAATAAACTGACCTTTGTTGCCAGGTACTGGCAATCCGTAGGTGAATCCGGACGTTTTTTTAAAAACTGTTCATCGTCGCGTCGGTTGGTGACAATACTTTAGATTTCGTATGTTTAGTAGTCTAATAACACAACGAAAACGTTAACAAATATTTATGGAAAATGGCGCGCTGGTTTTGTATTTTTTTTTCCGCGCGCCCCTTGCGCTGCGCGTGCAGGTGTAAATAAGGGCACTAGCGTAACTGCTAAACACACTTTATAAAAAAAAAATGTTTAGACTGATCGTAGTTTAGTTAGTATGGAATTAGAAAGTACTATTGGCATAGAGAAATATACATTAGTTCAGTGAGAATCCGCGATAATAGAACGTCAGTCAGGATCTTTTCCGTTTGGTTCCGGTAGGGACCACGGAATCACTTTACGAGCAAGTGTGTTGAAAAATAATTTACATAACAATAGGTATGAATTCCGTTAAATGCAGTTTTCATTCGACTTCATTTCGAAATGATTTATTGGGAAACTGCATCAAAGGAAAATAAATCGTTGGCACTCGAGAGTAAATTTTATTCCATAATTTTAATATGGTAGCTCGTTTACACTTTAACGAGCACATTCGCAGTTAAATGTATGAAAAAAGTGAAATGCAGTTCGGTCATACATATGTTCGGTTACCATTTCGAAATTTAAAATCGTGGTCCTCAAAAAGGCAAAAATTCCATCTTATTTTTTAATCTTTCTTTATTAGGGTTCCGTATCTCAAAAAGAAAAAACGGAACCCTTAAAGATTAATTCGAAGTCCAACTCTCCGTCCGTCCGTCTGTCTGTCAGTCTATCAAGACCTTTTTCTCAGGAACGCGTAGAAGTATCAAGTTGAAATTAATTTCAAATACGTAGGTCTATGGTCCCTTGGAGCTCTAAAAAACTAGTTAAGCCAATTTAACGAAATCAAAAATACGGCCATTTTAAGCGACATAATTATTTTGAAAGGATCAATTATCAATATTTATCATCGATTGATGAGAATCATGAAATTTGGCAAGAACTGAGGTCTCATAACACAAGTAAAGGAAAAAGTTCGAAAATCTTTAATTTATAGATTAAAAAAAAAAGAATATTAAAAAAATATTTTTGCGATTACAAACTTACTTTTGCATTTGGAGAATATACTGTGATGTATATTGATGTAAGGGAGTATATGTTTTTTAACTACAATGTTAAGTTTGTTTTCTTGATAAAATAATAATAATAATACCATTTATTTCAGGCAACATAGGCCCATAGAAACATACCTTAACCTAAACATACATATCTATATATATAAAAATGAATCCCTATTTCCCTTGGTCACGGTATCACGCGTGAACGGCTGGACCGATTTCGCTAATTATTTTTTTGTTGTGTTTGTTATTGTCAGGAGAAGGTTCTTATGTAAGAAAAAATTAAGAAAGTTAAAAAAAAATTGTAAGAAAACGACCATATTTACATTTTTATTGTAATAATAAGTAGGTAACTCTATCTTCTAATGTAACTTTATGGCGTTTGACATAATGTGTCAGTCATCATTTGGTAGGTCTGAGAACAGGTTTTATCAAAAAAAAAAAAAAAATTGAAGGTTTTAGTTAGGTAGGGTAGGGTAGGTAGGGTTGGTTTGGGCCCCCCCGGTGGGTTCCCGCATTGTCGAGGCGGGGGGGCTCAGTAGCCGTGGCTTGGAGGGCCACGGTGAAGCTAAGAGGAACCCGAGGAGGGGGCCGCTTGTCAGGGCTTTTGCGGCTAAGCCGACGACGTAGCGGCCGTAGATTGCGGTGCCGCTTTGGCGACATCGCAACTGAGGCGGGCCGCGATGTCGAATGGGCGGCATCGCGGCTGAGTGTGGGAGGCCGCGGCGGGAGAGGAGTGCCGGTATTGCGGTGAGCCGTTCTCCCTACCTTCCGCGGCCTTGACGGGGTCGCCACCGATGAATAGCGGACGCGGTGGGGCCGCAGAGGAAGAGGAGTGCCGGTATTGCGTTGGCCGCTCTCCCTATCCTCTGCGGCCGAAAAGTGGTAGGCGGCGGGGCCACTGACCTGACCCGTCGCGGGGGACCAGGGGCGCCTGGACGCGGGGTCGTCTGGCGCGGGGTCCCAGGTGGAGGCCAGCAGGCAACAGGTGCGGGGGCACCCTTGCCTGCATTGCACAGGCCTCCACCAGTGTCGGACGGGAATGGCCAGGTGTTCCCGGTCATTCCCATATCGCCCCCAGGCGGAGGGGCATGCGGGGCCCGCCAGCTAGGCGGGCATGCGCCGGGAGGGTTGTGGACGTAAAGGCTGTGCCGGTTTCCCATGACCCTCCCATCAAGGCGATGAGGGAACTCCGCTGAGTTTTAGTGGGTATACTGCCATTTTGGCAGGGAGTCCCACATACCCCGTCTCGTCCCCCGACGAGCGGGCATGCGTAATGCATTTCTCAGCGTCAAAAAAAAAAAAAAAAAAAAAAAAAAAAAAAAAAAAAAAAAAAAAAAAAAAAAAAAAAAAAAAAAAAAAAGGTAGGGTTGGTAGGGTAGGGTAGGTAGGTGGGTATGGTAGGGTAGGGTAGGGTAGAATAGGGTAGGGTAGGTAGGTTGGGTAGGGTAGGGTAGATAGGTAGGTAGGGTAGGGTAGGATAGGGTAAGGTAGGGTAGGGTAGGTAGGTAGTTTCCTTTGCGCGTAGACAAACTGCCACAGTCAAATAGCTTTTGACAGAACGAAGTCTGTCGGGTCAGCTAGTTTTAATATAAAACTTAGCAGGTACTTCACTTAGCACTAGCTGCACTTCAATTCATCCCCTTCCGATGAAGGGGATGAATTTATCAAGAAAACAAAGTAATATAGTGTAGTGAATACTGAAAACCGGCCAATTGTGGCCGGTTTTCACTATTCACTACACTATATTATTTAAAAAAAATCCCTTAAGTCGAAAAGTCCGGACAAATGACAAGGGGATCAAGTCTACTAATGTATAAACGTTGCAATGGTCTCTTCATTGTGAGTTTTTGACAGATTTGCCATACAAAAACTGTCAAATACTCACAATGGCGAGACCATTGCAACGTTTGTAAATTAGTAGAGTTAGGCCCCTGGTCAGAGAAAGTTCGGACGGGGGCCGAAAAGCTAGACATGAGCCAAATCCAGACGGATGGTAACCCTAGTCATACATATTATTTGCGACAAGCTGGCGCAACCATGTTTTTCCAGTGGATAGCCCTTAAGAGCGTTGTCACCGGTCCACTAGCGCTACACCATTAAAAACATATTATCTCGTGACTGAGAAAGAATTATGAAAAACGGCTCAATCAAATATCTCGGTAAGGATGTCTAGAATTTTCTAATACCTTTTAAAAAGTTTCATATTGAGACACGAAGCAACAAAATACGATCTAGAGGAATGTGGCTGTTTTTATTTAGATCGAATTCGGTGAGCTGTCATTCCACTTAATGCATGGGATTGTCACTATTGACAACTCACTCCACGCTCACTTCACCTAAGTTTTCACGGTGAGATGGTAACAGAATACCACTGCAGGATCATCCAATTACCATTTCATCAAACCTCGGAATGAAACTAGTTATTTTTTCTATTTTGTTGCTTTTAGAAAAAGAAGGCACTTACTTGTATGCGAACTGCAAATAATACAACGTTAAACTATTTTCATATCGAAGACGATAACTTGGGCTCCAGCTCTGAATTGAAAAAGTATTTGAAATACTTTTCATTCGCTCCGTATACATTTTTAATTAATTCCGATGCAAAAGAAAACAAACTGTGGAACAAGCCTGAATTTATTTTTGCATCATTTCACAATGGAGTATTTGCTGGCTCATATTTTTCTACTTATAAAGCCTTTTGGCGCCTTTGTCCCGCTTTCCATAAAGTCTGTGCGGATCGGAAAATATTCCTTTGACTAGCTTCAACTATTTGTTTTACAAGTTGTTGATTAATTTTCATACAAGAATGTGGTCGATCAGGGCAGGGTGTGTGGTGCGGACTTTGTAAATAAAAGGGTTCTTCCTGGTATCTATCAAAGTTTTTTTATAAACGAAATATATATATATATATATTTATATAATATTTGTAAGTAAGTTAATACAAAGCACTTTAAAAAAGTAAATGGAATGTATTTTGGAATATTCCAAATTAACATCACATCGGGTATTCCAAATTAGCAACAAGACGTAGTTGGACATAACCGCAATTTATGTATTTATAAATACACAAATGGTTGAAATCAATGCTAATATTCAAAATTAATTATCTATTTTACACTACATATAAAGCTAAACAGCACAATTATATGGAAAAGCGATGGGAATGGGTTAAACACGTACCTCAAAAATTTTCTCACGCGCTGTTCCACGTTTAAGGGCGGGTTGTTTCACGTACACTTGACGCACGCGAATCCGTCATAAATGGCGCTAACTATCGTCAAACCACCGTTGTTTCACAAAATTATGCCCTTGACGTTCGTTAAAAAATAACGATTACAGTGACCCACTGGTTAACGTCCAACAACAACCGGCCTCAAGGCCCGGTTGTTTCAAACAGTCCGTTAACGTAACATACGTACGTCAAATAATAACGATTACATGTGATGTTTAACGTTCGTTAAATACAAAGCGTTGTTTCACTGCATAAAAAACCGATCGTGAAACTTCAAATGTCGAAGAATAAAATGACGTTAACCAGTGGGTCACTGTAATCGTTATTTTTTAACGAACGTCAAGGGCATAATTTTGTGAAACATCGGTTTGACTATAGGCCGCTTTCCGAATTGGCTATAATCGCTCACAGCGCTCACATCGTCTCACATGCGTTCCGATGATTTAGATATTACGATTATGACAGCCGAAGGCTGTCAACAACTCGGAACGCTCGTGAACGCGCTCACGGTGCTCACGCAATGTCAAAACGATATTAGACTATTTCTCTGTGTATACACCAAAAATTTGTTCTTCTTAGGTTAGGTAGCATCTGTAGCCAGAAGAAAAATTTTGAAAATGCCACGACACCATAAGATGCGACTCAAAACAAAACAGCACACTGTCATTTTTGACAGCGCTCACGGCGATATTAGTAAAAGGCATGGTCGGCGTTATCGCAAGATGGCGAATGTCATGACGTCATCTATGACGTTTCACGGGACATCGTTATCGCGCTCACGCTAATTCGGTACGGGTTTTAGCGCGCAAATATCGATATTATCGCAACTCGGAACGCAGGGATAGTTAGCGCCATTTATGACGTATACGCGTGCGTCAAGTGGACGTGAAGCAACCCGCCCTTAATCTCTGGTTGCCATCTTAGAAAAATGACAGACTATCTGTGTAAACATATCGATAGATGACGCTAGTTGTGAACATTTTATGATCCGTAAAACGAGATGGCGCTTTTCGTTTTTGTGAAACACTGCTATCCCAAATTAACAACAGTATTCCAATATACCATCCTTTCCTCTACTTATAAATATAAAATTTAACTAAATGCATATGAAAGTATATACGGTAGTTATAATAAAAAATACATACATAGGGAAACTATAGAACGCTACCTGCTACGCTCATTAGTACATTCATACATCTGGTCATACACGCACGCCGGTTGCGAGTGCTACGCACCTGACCTTTCTGAAGAACATCATAATAATCAATCATCGTTGGGCAGCTGGATCAAGGGCTTGATTCAGAAAGCGACAGGTATTTCTGGACACGGCTCGCTTTGTTAGGAGGTTCCTCTCTCTGGAGCCCTGACCGCCGGTAGCTTGGACGCTGTTCCCGATACCGGTGGGCTACTATTTTTTATATTTTTAAATGTTTTTATATTTTTTAAATTCTAATATTTAAAAATATAATTTATATGTATTTATTGGAATAAAGGAGACAATAAAAAATAAAAAAATCGTTCTGTTGTCTGTTTGTTCCGGCTAATCTCCGAAACGGCGGGACAGATAATGACGGGATTTTCACTGACTAGCTGATGTTATGAGAAGTAACGTAGGCTGCTTTTATTTTAGAAAAGCTATGCGGGCGAAGAAGCCGGGGACTGACTAGAAAGGGGCTTATGAAATCATACGGCGTCACTTAGTGGGATGATAGCGTAACTAATTACTGAGCAAGGATAAGTTGATTATTTTATGGATTTAAAATGTACCTGGACTTTCTATATTTTAACTATGCATTGTAGGTAAGTATACAGAACAAGAGAAGCACATTGTTCTTGGTAGTAAAATGCCATTGGCCAAGATCTTAAAGGACGACCACAACTCGCATTATGCAAGTGCCCGAACGCGAGTAAATCAGCTCTAATAGTACACTATTAGTCTCAAACGACAACCTTGACAAGTTTAGTGGTCTATTCTTAGCCGCCAGACAAGACTTCTAGACCACACGAATATCCAATTACAAGATCAACTGCGAGACGCAATCTATTTTCAACAATGGGAAAGTTGAACAGCGTCCTTGAAGATTGCCGCTTGATGACACATCTAGTCCTACCTTTGTTAAAGTTATGCGCCAAAGATATCGATAACGCTAAAGGTATAGGAGCGAACAAAAGGGTGCATAATGGCACGGTCATCATCGTATCTTTATCGGTGCTACGTTTATGGGAGGCTGGCACTAACGCGCCTGATCGCACCCGCGCCTCGGAGACATACAGCCAGATATTACCTAATAAATGTTGAGCACACTTCAGGAAACAATGCAACGTTATTATGCGCAGCTATTATAGAACTAATTGGGGAAGGAATAAGGGTGGCAATGGAGTTCGGATGGGCTTGCATTTGTTTGAATCGTGCGCGCAACAAGTGCGGCGCAGGTGGTGCGAGGTGCGGGGCGCGGGAGATGCTCATTGATCAGCCGGCGCCTGTTGCTCGACCTGATACCCCCCACCCCCCACTGACCTGCCCCCCTCTCGATGGTCCCGACGTGTGTAATCAAACTGACATGTGCGGAATAAGGGTAGAAATAGATTGCTCATCATCATATTTTGAAACAAATATTTAAGCCGCGTGGAATTTTGATTTAGGTACGAAAAATCGGATCAAATATGCATGAGTGGCTGAAACAAAGAGATATTCGGGTATATGATTTTGGCGGGAGAGGTTGCTAAGGTAATTAATGATCCCCTTTGGTCCGATATTAAGTTATTAATAGAGTGTAACAGCTCAAACGAGTAATTGTCGGTGCGTAAACAAGGGTTTGATGAGCTGCTAAATCAACAATTTATTAGGGATAATCGCCGAGCCAAATGTGTGGTTTCGTTGAGTGTTTGTTGATCAATAAACATGCCTAATTAATTACGCTTTGTACTTACTTACTATATAAACAGTTCCATTTTCGTATTCCGCAAAATGTGTGGGAATCCGATTGTCACACGATTCACGTCTATAATGTTACAATTGTTATGTTTTGGCAAACCATACTCATGAAACTTTTCCCGCGTTTGTATTTTCCTATGCTAATTTTCGAGTGGCAAAGGTATTGGTATCCCGCGTCTATTTTCCCGCGCAACTTCGCCAAGCCGCGAAGGAGGAAAATCTTTGAAGTAACGTTGTGGATACAACAGACATAATATAACCATTGTAATATGTCCCAATAAACATTGTTTCCGAGATTTACTGAATCTTATTTGAGCTTATTTACTGTTATGTATAACAGTAAACCTCACTGAGGAACCGATTTATATGAAAATTTCAGTGCTCAATAATGGGGCGATTGAGAAAATTGGTCAAATTGTCCCATTTCACGCTCTTTATATTATATATCTTTATATTCTTTGTTTTATACTTTAAAGAATCTTAGGTGAAATATAACAAGATACTGCTATTGTTGCATATTGTAATTCGAATTTAACCTAATTGAAAATTCACCGAGAGCCGAGGAGAAATAATGTTAAAAACATTTTCAGCGAAACTGGATTTCCACTCTGCGATACAGAGACCAAGCTAATTGCATTTAGATTAAGAGAAAGTAAACTGCATATTGTATCGAGCTATCGGCAGGCTTATCCAACTAGCGGTCGGGCGCAGGGAGCCCCATCACTAATAGGCCGATATGGCGCGCGGGAAAATGGCGCGAAACAATACTGATAAATATTTACTAATGGACCGTACTCTGTTCCACTTTTATCGAGAACCAGCTTGTCTGTAGCTCCATGTTCCTATTAATTCCCAACATGGCTCCTGATAAATGAATGTTCGTTCATAAATATTTATACTTCGTTAACCATGGCAATGGATGTGTCGCCTTATGGACGTTACGGTGGCACTACAAAGAGCTCTGAATCACTGATTTATTTCTGTCATTTCCCCGCTTCCGGCAAAATGAGGGATATAAAAGTCACACGTGGATACTTAAGTGTGGTCTTTTATTATATTTCATCTTTGTGTGGCTCCGAAAATGAATTTTCTTTTCTATTCTAATGTAATAACGCCTGTGTATTTTACGACCGTCAAATAGAATCCACGTGAAGTTATTTTAAACGAGCTCATCTTGCTTTACTTTCGCAGTAATCTCAAATTTCTCTGGCTCTGCTTTACGAGCATTTAAAGTATATTTATTACGCTCGTAAGCTACGTCCTAAAAAATCTCATAAGCAAAACTGGTGACTCAAATTTTGTTCGTACAACATTTTCCTGAGGCAAGCTGTTGACCGCAGTGTTCAGTGTTTCAAATGACCTCGTCGAAGCTACGGAAGAGGGTACTTAAGACATTCAATCTAGACAAAAAGGGGATACAAGGGATCTCAGGGCACTGCAGAGGGCAAGGGATGAGGCAATAAGGGAGGGTTGACGTACCGTGCGGAAGGATACGTACAGTACATACAATATGACGAGATCCGAACTAGAAGACAGATTCACTGCCGGCTCAAATAATTAAGTCACGGCAATTAACCTCGTCGTCGTAACCTAAAAAGAGTCATTTTCAGTGGATTGGCGTTATAGAAAATTATTGAATAGAAAGGTTCGAATTTTAAAAACACTTTCCACGCTAGCGGATAAAATGCAGTTTTGCACTCAGATTTCGAATGATTAACAGAATCTTTCCGATCTTGTGAGGTGAAAATTATATTTACCCCCAGAAAACAGGAGAAAAGCGGATTACAAAATTACGCCTAAATACCAAATAGCCAAACCGAAATTGTCTAAATTGCTTTCTCTAAATCAAGTGCGAAGTGCCATCCTAATTGGTGGAGGTCGTAACAGTATTCGTAGGTGCAATGACGTCTGGGTCGAAAGGACGTCTCGGGGCGGCCGCAGCCGCCAGCCGTCAGACGTCCAAGACTATGAATGTCCACAATTTATGGGAACTAAACAGCCTGGTCCACGTTAACCAAAATTAATGGGTTACGATGAATGAATAGGTATGTTTTGCAGGATGTTTGTTACAAGAGGTAAGAGACACCCTCATTAAGTTTGTATCTTAGGTTTATTCAATTTGCGGCCCCGAATATTTAGTTACCCATGTTTGAGACTCAATTTATTTGCGTCACATCGCTAGTGATAAATGATACAAACGTCCTTAGGGCATTGTACTTACGTTATATGGTTTTACATGGGACACTTTCAAGATGTTCTTGTCGACTTTTTAAATAAAAACCGGCCAAGTGCGTTTCGGACCACGTACAATGAAGGGTTCCGTAGTTGGGATGAATATATCCCAAGAACAAACTTTTTTTAGTCGAAAAACATGTTCTCCCACACATTTCAACTGCAAATATAAGTTGGTCGACTATAACTCGTAAACTTGTAAAGCCCACTTAGTTGTGATAGTTTTCCTTTTAACTTCATTATGTATTCTACTGCACTTCACTTCACATATCCAAAAGCAACTATTTAGCTGGGAGGGCGGAGGGACACTTGACTTAACAAAAATTAGCACTTTAAAGCTTAGTGTTATGCAAACAAAAATGGTTTTCACAGACCCGCCATATTTTTGAACGGTCTATCCAACGATACCCGACACCATGAAATAAACGAGAAAAATACCCTACTTTATGTGCAAGGGAGGTACTCTGCAAAATTTTACTATTTGGTCGGCGTAATTAATATGTATACCCATGCCAAACTACAGCTTTCTAGTGCTAAGAGTCTCTGAGCTAAGCCGCGGACAGACAGACAGACAGACATGGTGAAACTATAAGGGTTCCTTGTTGACTATGGAACCCTAAAAACGTATTGCTGCATCGGGGATCAAACTATTGACGTAGCAATATCACGTTTCTCTACAATGAACTACGTGAAGGAGTTAGAACTTCAGTTTTCTTTAACATCTAACGGTTATTTATAGCCGAAGAGCAAACTAGTCAAATTGGAGTTATTTTAGAGACGTTTTGCTGTAAAGAAACAAAGTCACGACCTCGCCAACTTACAGGAGAAGTTCAAAACTTAAGGGAAATAAAAAAAAACTTGCTTCTCAAGATGTGTCCAATATTTTCACATTTTAAGATACTTTTCGCCGCAAAATCCAAAGTTTCAAACTGCATCTAGCAGTTCCGTCTTGTCGCGCGGAATTTGGATTCCAATCTGCGTGTAATACAATCAATCTTTTTACAATAGTGGTTATTTTTATGACAGGACATGAGTAAAGTCTGTAACTAGAGCTGGAGTGGCATATAAAAGATAGTTATTTATGATACTAGTGCGGTAAGTTGGTTTTTACAAACGAGTAGACGAATGTAAGCCCGAGACGAAGTCGAGGGCTTACCATAGTCACGAGTTTGTAAATACCAATTTCTGCACGTGTGTCATACAACGTTTTTCAACACATTTGCGAGAAAACAGTACAATATGTAACGAAACAAACTTTTTCATTAGACTATTTTTAATAGCAAATAAGAAATTATACATATAGGTCACTGCTCTTGGAAATTAATAGTAAAATTTGAACAATTATTGAAATTCAGTGAAATTTGCTGCTTTAGAAGCTTAACTGACTGACTGACATTATAAATTTCACACGTATTATGTTGAACGGGAGAATGTGGCGTAAAAGTTCTTTGTATCTTAAATAGACGTGTATATCCTGAATAACTCGTACCTACATGATGTGTCATTTTCTCCGTCATGGAACGCGCGGTTTTCTCGTGTGACATTTTCTTATTATATTATGCTAAGGGCGAAGCGTCAGAATAGCCCGCGAAATTAAAATTTTCTTACGTTTTATGCAATTTGCTGGTCAATATCAGGTTGTATGTTGATCTAAACAACCTAAATATGATTCACGGCCGTATCAAATACTTATATATTTATAGAATTAATCATAAAAATCATCAATATCTAAGTTCGTAAAATCTATTGAATAACTAGGTATTTCATGATATCATGACATTTGAGGACAATTTTATTCTAACTTAAGAGCGTTGTCACCAGTTAGTAGACAACGCATTTAGGTATAAAAGAGATTTAGAATATCCAAAATTATATAAGTAAATGATTTTGTTGAAAATACAAACCGAATGCAGCCTATTCAATGAGGGTTCATTGAATAGGCTGGTGAGAAAATCTATGAAATAAGTAGACTTCAGTTTGACACTTTTAACGTAGATGTCTTTTCAAGAATAAAATTATATAAAACTAGCTTTTGTCCGCGGCTCCGCCCGCGTGGATGTCGGTTATCGCGTAAAAAAGTAGCCTATGCCCTTCTCCATATCCCAGGCTATATTTCATGACGATCGGTTCAGCGGTTTAGGCGTGAAAACGTAACATACAGACAGACAGACAGACAGACAGATAGACAGACAGACAGACAGAGTTACTTTCACATTTACAATATTAGTATGGATCATCATCCATACTAATATTATAAATGTGAGTTTCATCAAAAACTAATAAAAAGTATGATAAATGGAAAGAAAAACGTAAGTAGAGTGATATATTAACCATATCTGTAATAAACAGATACTATAATATGAAACTTTAAAAAAGGTATTAGAAAATTCTAGACACACCGATATAGCTAATTGAGCCGTTTTTCATAATTCCTTCTCAGTCACGAGATAATATTTTTTTAAAGGAGTGGCGCTAGTGGACCGGTGATAACCCTCTTAAGTAGTTGTATTGCTGATTCTAATGATTATAATTATGTAAAGCTATATTTGTTACAGTCGCGAATCATATTTTAATCAGTATACAACCTGACACTGTCCAGAAAATTGCAAGAAACGTAAGAAAATTGGAATTTCGCGGGCTACGTTAGCGCATCCCCCCAAAGGGAATCTGCCTCGGAAAGCACGTTTATCCGTCCAGTTGTTTCGGAGATTAGCCGGAACAAACAGACAGACATACATAATTTCACGGGTTATCGATCTGTGACTGAGGCTTTCGTATGGTACGGTCTCTAGATATTTTCAGAAATATTACTCTCGACCCCACTTAAATGACTTCCGTCCGGATATAGCGGTACGTGACTTTTACCCATTATTGGGTCGCAAACAGTAATTAGAACATTTTTCACAAGGTTTTTTTTTTAAATATGATTTCGCATACGAAATTCCTACCTACGAACTTACGAATGCTGGCGCTTGTGAATCCTATTGCTTAATCAGTCACGAAATTAAAGTCTTGAAATTGGTTTTCTGATTAAATCTGCGTTGTATTTTTCTAAGCTAGAAATTTAGTGATTTTTAGTTATTTGCGATCCATTTTCTGTTTAACGTGACATTGTGTTGTGATCTAGGGGTCTGTCTTCCAAATTCGAAAGCCTGTCTTACTGAATTATCGACGATACTAGGGTTGGGTAGTATGTGAACAGATTGACAGGTGTCACCCGCTTCGCGGTCTTCAGGGTAGTTGAGGGTACTGCAGGAATAAAAATAAATGTTAATTATTTTCATTAATTATTGACATGATCTACTCATTATTGTTTTTTTTTTTAATGAGTCGTATTGAAATATGTGGTTAGCTAACGACCTCGACAGTTGACCATATTATTCTTGCCTGAGCAACCGGCAGCAAGTTCTTCATGCTCATAGATGTCACTGCTTGCGGTAGCGTCGGGGGTCGGGTTGCCTCTTTCTCTTAAATATGGCGAGGGAGGCAATGGCTGATCTTTGCGCAATTTTCGTGAACGGGTACTGCTTGTGGTGACTGGTCGTCTTGCTGACCATGGTTTCATTATTGTTAATAGTAATTAACTGTTTATTTATTTTGATAGATGGTCCTAGTTTATCGTTTGTGTTACATAATCCAGCATTGCATATGTAAGCGGGCACGCCTTTTATGCCAGGAGACTTTTATTTAGGTATTAAGTTTTGTTTACGTTTTTAGTTTTTTGCTTGAGTATAGTTTTCATTGTATTTGCTGGTATATTGCCGTGTGTTAGCTGATATATGGCAAATAATTTAATTTACTGTTCTGTGTCTCGTAATGTTAATTACTTTGCATACCTACTATTGTATAGAATCAAGTTTATCTAACTGAACAGAAAGCTGTGCTGCTGGGGATTTTGTTGCGCCTCTTCTTCTTCCCAGCTAAAGTACTAGGAAGTGGCGAAGGGCGGGCGTTTTGACCGTCTTATGTAATTTTGATGTTCGAAAAGTGCTGATTCTCAGCCTAATCTGAATAAATAAATGGCTTTTGATTTTGATACTTTTTGATCGCTGTGAACGGGACACGCGACTAGTGAGAAATTACGTTAAGTTGGTTAAAGTAACCTAAAGCTCCGACCCCTAAGTCAAACACGATCCGGCTTCGTTGACCCCTCTATAATAAATTCAAAACTTTTGACTCGACCTGCCCGACAAATCGGAGATACCACCACCACCCTAATTACTCCGAGGGGCGCTTGATATCCGGATATGCCTATACTACAAACATTTTAATGAGACCATAAAATTATATTAAGTAAATTATAATTTTGTTTCGGGCTTCCGACAATAAATGGCAGTCATCTCGGCACCCCAACGAAATTACGGAACGAAATATTGAATTGAAACGTCCGGCAGACTCGCAGCCAGCCAGAATGGAATATGGAAGTAATATCTGATTTTAAATTTGCAGTATTTTTTAAACACGGAACGACAAAATTGTCCCATTTCCCCGCACTTTATTTCATTTGAGCGACGGCCGAGATAAGTGGCTTAATATTTATTTCATTGGCGCTATTTAAAAGATACTCTCCATTCTTTTTGCTTTGAAATGTTAAACCTGGTTTACTAGTGGTCGCAGGTTTAATTAAATAAAAGTAAATTATAGTTTGAAAAATCTTTTCTAGTAATAAAGGTAACAGTTGTCGAGAACATGACAAATACTTAAGTCTAAATTAAATGAATATTTCAAACGAGTTAATTGAATTTTCTACCTTTTACGAGTTATTACGGAGGACATAAGTACCCCTGGTAGTTATTTGAACTATGAAAAATGTAATCGCTGTAATTCTTTAGGCCCTAGAGAATTAAAGAGAATACATTTTTTGTGTGATTGTGTCAGTGTACCCTAGACTCTAGAGTACACAGACACACAACGCGCCCATACACATAAAATACATGTTTTATTCGCTCAGTCTGGCTTTTTCATTTGTTGTTCGTCTCCCGAAGGCTGTATCAATATTAATAGTTAAGTTTGATAAGCCCTCTGGTGATCAATCAATTTGTTTTAACGTAATCAATAACAAAGTGGGGTTTTGTTCAAAGAGAATTGGATATTTTATTAGGTATATTATTTTAGACGAGAACGATTTTCTAAAAATACTCTCGTGTATATACTATAAATGTGAATGACAGACACCTCTGACACAACTCTGAAAACACTTTTAATCAAAATATGATCGAAAGTGTTCTCAGTCGTTTTTTTTTGTACTTGACATATTTTACGTGTTTCTCCGTTTTTTATCCGCGTTAGACATAACTTTACAAATTAATTTCAATATGTAATATAAACATAATCTAAAATATTAATATATTAAGTTATTAAAAAAATGCTCTAATTTAACATATATTTTTTCCAAATCATTAACACTACTCGTTTAGACGTGATCTTCAGTATAAAATCATTAAAAGCCGGTTATCGTCGCCTTAAACCCCAAACAAATAGCGGTACGTCTACGTCCATCGGCTTATTTCGAGCGTAGTGTGGTTGCCGGAGATGCGTAACTACCTATACCCAAAGTCTCTAATTCAGATAATTTATGTAAACAAAGTAATGTCAAGAAATGTCACTGTCAAAATGACAGGACAGTGGTGCAAAACATTTTGTCATATTTTTTTTTTGTAAATAGTCGTCGCTAAAATTAAAGTGAATTAATTATAAGAACTATGCAAACAAAATATCGTTGCCAAACAATTTTTTGTGTAGTATGTGGGAGACACGGCATATGATCGTCATAATCAGCCCTTTAAAGTCCAGTGCTAGACGTAGGCCTCCCAAAATCGATTTCCACTTGAAACAGTTTACAGCCGTTTTCATCCAAAATGTGGCTAGATATGATACTTACAATATGAATCTATGAATGAGTCTTGTAATATTAGTGTTGTTGAAGATGTAAAAAATTTGAAAATGTTTGTATCTCTCCTGCATTGTTACCAGTATCATAAAATATTTTATACCAGAAAATCTCCTTTATTTAATAACTTTGTTTTAAACCGAAAATTTATAAAAATAATTACGGTATGATTATTTTTTAATTATTATTTCTTAAAATCAGTACCTAAAAGAAAATGGAACCTCTTTTTTCGCCATTTTATGTGAATTACCATTACGAAGATATTTTTTTGATATGTTATCCCCTTTGTTTACATAAATTATCTGAATTTGAGACTTTGGGTATAGTACCAGTAGTATCCTTCAAGGGACTGTTTACTTATGCATGGGAGCCAACCTTCACCGTGCGTACTTTGCGTGGCTTTAAGGACACCAACACCCTTTATTATGCCTGTAACTTTGTTTACCCCGTAAAAGGAAATGGGGGGCGACGGAAAATCTGAAATTTCCTTCAGATGTATGAGAGTTGTGTAAGGAAAATTTATGTTGGGGATATATCGGTTTGCGAAATGTCTGTGTTACTATACAGTCTGCCCAGCTGCATCCCTTCGGGAAATACATGCGTAATGTGTAGGGCTGCCATATTTTGCTAGGGTCTCATTGGGACGCGTTGGAACAGGAAGTCAAAAAATACGCAATTTTAAAACAAGACAATAGTAGATTATGATACAAGTGTGCTGTGTTGGTTGAGTGTGTAATGATCAATGCACACGCGTTTCATACGACATTTTTCAACACACTTGCGAGGAAAAAAACAGACTTGTTGTAAAAACTTATGCTACAATAACGTAATTATAGAGATGATACATTTAGATTTATAAAGTTCAACTGACCTTTGTTGCCAGGTACTGGCAATCTACAGGCGTATCCGGACGTTTTTTTAAAAACTGTTCAACGTCGGTTGGTGACAATACTTTAGATTTCGTATTTTTGATAGTAACTTATAACAACACAACGAAAACGTTAACAAAACAAATATTTATGGAAAATGGCGCGCTGGTTTTGTATTTTTATTTCCGTGCGCCCCGCTTGCGCTGCGCGCGCAGGTGTAAATAGAGGCACTGGCAAAACCGCTAAACAGACTTTATAAAAAAAAAAAATGTTTAGACTGATCGTAGTTTAGGTAGTATGGAATTAGAAAGTACTATTGGCATAGAGAAATATTCATTAGTTCAGTGAGAATCCGCAATAATAGAACGTCAGTCAGGATCTTTTCCGTTTGGTTCCGGGAGGGACCACGGACAATTTAAGGTAGGAGTGAGGCGTATATATCGTAACAGCTAAATACAACAGGTATCACAAGATACCAGACTGTAACTGTGACAAATGAACTGAAAAAAAAAGCTTCTGTTCCACGACGAGATAACAGAATCCATCCAGTCACAAGCTTTTGTCTATTCATGCTTCTGACAGTTACCTTAGTTAGAATATAGATAATAAATGTTACTGTTACACTGTGACACCCTGTTACATCGTCCGTCACAAGCTCTTTCCTTTTCTCGCATAGGTGTAACACCATAGTTAGAAAGAGAAGTACCTCCGTGTATTATAACTGTGCAGCTGTGGTAACAGAGAACACACAATAGTTAGTTCCCACATAGTATGAAATAACAGCCTGCTATTTTGTAACAGGTTTTTGGAAGTGTTAATTACGTGGAACAGAAACAGGCGGAACAGATATGGGATTTTACCTGTTACAACCCACTCCTTAATTAAGATACACAAATTTTAGTTAATTTTGGGACCAAAGGCAATTAGACCCTTTAAAAAAAAAAGTGAACGCGCGGATTCCTTATGGCATGAAGTTTCTTTGACGAGATTTAAAAAAAAAAGCGCAACTTTTCGACTAGTAAACAGTTATCTGTGGCGTTACAGCACTCGTATGGTAACGTAAAGTTAAAAGCATGCGTTTTTAATACACTGCATTATGGACCTAAAAGCGGTTCAATAAGAGCCACTTTACTAGCAAGTGTGTTGAAAAAATGTTTATTTGCCTATTTAGGCAGATACATAATTTAACATATTTTATGTAGTTGTAGCGGAAGAAGTACTTGGTGTATTAAATGTATATTTATTATACTTTTCTAAAGACTTAACTTTTTTCAGCAATGCAGAATTCTCTTTGACTTAGATATAAAACTCTGAGCAAGTCATATTAGTTCACCTGACACTGTAATATCGACACGACAGTTTTTGGCAGCAAATAATTTCTTTCATCAGTCCACTGGGCCGACATGAATGAAAACACCCTTTCCACTGTTGCGTTGTGAGCTGAATTGGACCCCGCGAACTTATAAACCGCACGCGAGAAAAAGAATGCTCGCTGCTCGCGGGCCTCGCGGGACTCTTCGGCCGTGTCAATTAAATTATTCAGATATCGTGATTATTTAGTGTTTGTCGGGACGTCGCTACGCGTCGGGACAGAGGACTCAATAACGGTGACAGTCCCGATATATCGGGACGGATGGCAGCTCTAGTGATGTGATGTAATAAGTTTAAACATTATGTGATGTCAAGTCGACATGAATTGCGTAACACCAATGATATTATATTAAACAGATATTTTGTGAACGCGCAATCGTGAAGACTCGAAAACGTCCTAATTGGGACGTATTGACTTTAATCTGCGACACGAATGGCGACGAGTAATACGCTTAGTTGAAGCAAACACTAGCTGTCTCTTTTTTATTGTTGTTTTTATCAAGCCATCTCTTTTCTATCATTTTTACTTGTTATATGTAAAATGAATGAAAAGTGGGTATGTGTGCTGCCGCTGCAGCACGGAACACTTTTTTCGGTTGTTTTGTGAGTGTATAACATATCTGTTAATATAATATCATTGCGTACTCGTAACACACTATCAATCAGAATCTGAATGGTTTTGAAGGATATTGCTAATGCATTACCTACTTCATATGTTCGAAAAATTTGTCTGCTCACCAACGTAAATAACGCAATGAATGTTGTTGAACTGTCAAAATGAAAGCCATTGCTACTGTAAGATGATGTGTGTATTCATAGTAATGTAAACAATCCAATTTCACGAAACTGTCCCGTATTTGTAGTCAGGTTCTGTTACTCATACATAGTCCAATTAGCATTGTATTGATTCAGGCTAACAAGATTAATTATTTTCGTACGACTAAAGGTTTTGTTCATATTGATTATAACTCCATTTTATACATCATGTTGGTATGTATGTAGATGTACCTACTACAAGACGCGCAATATGCGAAGTTATTTACATGTAAATAAGTAATTTACTAGACATCTCTAGCAGAGGAATTTAGAAGGCTAGCAATTTAAATAAAATGTAATTTCTGGCAACTCTGAGCTGTGATGTGACTTCGTGCAGGATTTTATTACAAGAGAGTACAGAATATATTATCTTGTCTCTAGATTTTAGTATCCTTGTCCTAAAAACCTACACATGTTTCAAGCTGTATTTGTAGCGGGCGCGCTTCAATGGAATGATTTTTGTTTCGTCAGTATTTGGCCCGCGGCGCATTGGCCACATGAGTAAAGAAAAACAGAGTAGAGGAACAGAGACAAAGCTTCATACAACCGCGCTATGATAGGTACCTACACAAGCACTACAAGCATGAGGCGCGTGTGTGCGTACCACTGGCGCGGGCGGTTCGTCGCGTACGAAGAGAAACCGATTTATATTGGCTCAGCCAGGGCTGCGCGTACGCGTGGTGCTTATGATTTGAAATACGTACCGACCTATTGATTGAATAATTATGTTTATAAATTGAAACACGTAAGCTGATTAACGTTCTGTTTATTTAGTTTTATCCTCCTGTATCAACCCTACTAAAATAGGTATTAATTTTGCACGCTCTTAAGAAGCTTTGACTCTGTTCCGTTTGTTTACTCTGTGGTATTACCGCATGTAATACCTACTTTTGAAATAGCTATTCTGAAAATATTTTGTCTGCTATACGTAGTTTGAAGATAATCACTACTCAGTCTGACTGGGCAGTTGAGATTACTTTAGTCAGTTATCTACTGTTGATTCATAGGAAATATTATACTGATCCTCAACGGATGGGACACTTTTTTAAATTAATGTACCTCTGAAAACTTTTTTCGCTTCTAATGATGCACACTTTTTAAAATAATTGTTCTTCTTTTTATTGCTCTGACCGTCTCTCACAGTTGGTAGAAGTAACTAAGCTAGGGTACCACGACCAAACGGGTTAGGTTAGGTTGGAACTGTGACAAAAGGCGCGCGAGCCGAGCGGGCGAAGCGAGCGGTGCCGCGGGAGCAGCCGGCGAGCGCTACATCTAAGGTGGTCGCAGTTACTTGGCTATTTAGGACCCCAAAAAAGGAATTATTTGAGGTTCACAAAAAGAAGCGCTATCATTATAATTACATAAGTATTACAGCTTGACTTTATTTCCATGGAAGGTGGGTAGGCTTTTAGTGTGGGAAAACCTCAAGCGGCGAAAGTACAATAACCTTTTTGGGGTTGAAACCCTCGGCCCGTGGGGTCCGAGTGCTCATGGTTTCTTCGACGAAATCTCCAAACGGCTGGTTGACACTTCCCGTGACCCACTGCTGGCTTTTACCTTGGTCAGAGGCAGTAGCATTGCCATACAACGTGGCAATGCCGCCAGTCTCTTGGACATTACCAGTTGACAGCAATGCGGAGGTATTTTTTGAGGACATATTTTAGTTTTTTTATAGTTTTAAGTATTTAATAGTGTTAGTTAGGTTAGGATATTATATTTTAATAATCTGTTAGTAGTAATTATTTAAATAAAATTGTGTTACGTATAATAAAATCGTAGCGAAGTCAAAAGTATTAGAGTGTAGGTACCTACCATAATATTTTTATTAGGAAAGCAAAATTATTTGAGGTTCGATTAAATACATGCTTGTCATTCTCTACGAAGTCCCATAGTCACCTTTTACGACACCCACGGCAAGAAATGCCGAAAGGTTCTGTAGTGGCGACCGCGTACTGGAAGACGTAGCGTTGGAAGGCCTCCCACAAGGTGGACCGATGACCTTGTAAAGGCCGCAGGAATCCGCTGGATGTGGGAAGCACAGAACCGGTCGAAGTGGCGGTGCTTGCGGGAGGGCTATGTCCAGCAGTCGACGTCTTTCGGCTGAAATGATTCATCAGTGAAAAAAATATTTGATTCCCATGATTGAGTGTTTAACTTGACTAAAACAAGACACGGTAGCTGTTTACTTACCCTTGAAGCAAACTTGCTAATCCAATTAATCTTAGAATAGAACTAATTCTTTGATTCCTTGATATCAAATGAATTGGAAAAATGAGCCCGTAGCTTCGAATTTATCGAAGACGAACTTTTCATTGAAATAGATGAATGCAGCGATTTATCAAAGTTTTGTCAAACTCGTACGATGTTTGATAGGTTATCTTTTAGTTTAAATGATAAATGTTTAGATTGAAAGTTTTGACGTGCATATTTTATTACGGACTAGTAAAAGAAAGAAAGAAAGAAAGAAAAAACGTTTATTTGCGGTAAACATGACGCAATAAAGAACATAAACATTAAAAAAAAATGAAACTATGGGGGAAAAATGCGTCAGATCCACGCAAAACGGCTATTGCTCAGCATTATGCTGCGATTCTATGCAAGACAGAACCCCATATTAAGACGCTGTCTGTACCAGCACAGCGTACTTAAAGAAAATTAACATAATTTAATTTAATTTAAAATGTGATAGAATATAAAAAGAATATAAGAAAAAAAGAAAAAGGAATTATACATGCTATGAGAATATCATCCTCAACAAAACGAAAAGGTCGGTCGGTAAGTACTGTGGGGGCGTAGAATAGATGATAAACTTGTATTGTATTTATTTTGTGCTTATCAGTTTAACTCAGAGAAACGTGCGCTAAATTACGCATCAATTTTTTACTGTCGTTCTTTCAGAAACAAAAACCCAATACTTTTCACTTTTACTTTGTACTTTTCACTTTTACTTTGTACTTTTCACTTTATACTTGCTCTATACCTACTAAGTTGTTCCAAATTTGCTTGAATGTTCGAATGCAACCATAGTTATTTTTCTAACAGCCTGTATGACATAAGGTCGCCTTTTGCATGTAACCTTTACAGTACATATACCCAGTCTCTAATTCAGATAATTTATGTAAACAAAGTAATGTCATGAAATGTTATTGTCAAAATCACAGGGCAATGGTGCAAAACATTTTATCATTAATTTTTTTGTTAATAATCATTTATAAAATTAAAGTGAATTAAATATAAGAACTATGCAAACAAAATACCGTTGCCAAACAATGTTTTGTGTAGTGTGTCGGAGACACGGCCTATTATCGTCATAATTAGCCCTTTTAAGTCCTGTGCTAGACGTATGCCTCCCAAAATCGACTTCCACTCGAAACAGTTTAAAGCATTGGTTTACAGCCGTTTTCCAAAATGTGGCTAGATATGCTACTTACAATATGAATATATGAATGAGAGTTGTAATATTAGTGTTGTTGAAGATGTAAAAAAAAATATGTTTGGATCGCCTGCATTGTTACCAGTATCATAATTATACCAGAAAATCTCATTTTTTTTTAAACTTAAAAGACGAGGATATTGTCATCTACTATATAAAAATAAGTCGGGTTTTCCTTCCTGACGCTATAACTCCAGAACGCACGAACCGATTTCCACGGTTTTGCATTCGTTGGTAAGGTCTCGGGCTCCGTGAGGTTTATAGCAACTTTTTTTTTTTTTTTTAAATGGTTTTTACGAAAAATTAGGGTAGGGTAGAGTAGGGTAGGTAGGTAGGGTAGGGTAGCATAGGGTAGGGTAGGTAGGTAGGTAGGTAGGTAGGGTAGGGTAGGGTAGGGTAGGGTAGGGTAGGGTAGGTAGTTAGGTAGGTAGGTAGGTAGGTAGGTAGGTAGGTAGGTAGGGTAGGTAGGTAGGTAGGTAGGTAGGTAGGTAGGTAGGGTAGGGTAGGGTAGAGTAGTGGAGTTTATACTATAGCTTTTGACAGAACGAAGTCTGTCGGGTCAGCTAGTTCTTTATAAAACAAAACTTGACAAGCCTTAATTGTTGCCTTCTTTTTATTTATATTCATGTAATTTCATATCATTTTATTGTGCTTTTGTGTGTTGTGCTAGGTCATTTGTGTGCACCAAATGAATGTTTTATCTATCTATCTTATTATTGCTTGGAAACAAATCAAAGTAGGTACAGTGGTTCGATTCATTAGTGCGACGATCCAACTAATGAATCGAAGCACTGAATCACTTGGCTGAGTCTTGATCAGTCATCTTCAAAAGGCTGACTTTCAATACGCCAAGTTGTTAAACGTTGAATGATTCTAGTTCAATTAACTATCGGCCTATGCATCAGATTGGATGCTGCGTTTAATGAACGGCCTAGGCGTCCAATTAGCTGGCAAAATTAACAAGATGGCTGCGACATATGTACATACCAACTAGGATTGTCAACTAAACTCTAGCATTAAAAAACGTACAAAAATATTTATTTATTTATTTAAATCATAATTATAACACCTTTACAGAGTCATCCAAGGCAATGTTATAAGTCCTAACCTAAACCTAGCTTCTTTAGTTTCATAAGTGCCCATGTAGGTTTATGTATGTGAAATAAAATACTTTGATTTGATTTGTCGTAAAAAAACCAGTGGAAATGGCAAAGTAATTACCTACCCTAAGTATCTGTGTAACCACAGAGTGCATAGTATTCTTACTTAGTGTATGGATCTACTACGCCACATGCGAAGTACGCATCAAAAAGATCTGACGTCACAAATCCTGCATCGCGCAATCAGAGTTTACCGCGCGACTAGCATACGAGTATATACAACATCCTGACATCAACCGTTGGGCAGTTGCCCACCAGACACAATACCCGTCTGGTCGGAGGATCCTCCCTTTACTATAGAGTATGGGTGAAATTTAAAAAAAAAACTTTGTTTAGTTTGTAAAGTTCACAGTACACACGGCTACATATCAAGCTATAAATTTCTAGTATAAGCTGACCTCTCATTGTACGGAAATCCTACATAATGCCAGACCAACTTATGTTGGAAAATATAGTAGCTTGATATGTATCCGTGTGTACCTAAAAATCTACATGATATTCTAACAATAACACGACCGCCCTCATATTTTGAAAAGTTTGACTGTGCAGCTAACCCGCAGGGAACAGATGTACCAACGAAAATTGCCGCTTTAATATTATAGTCATTTTTAACTACGTGTTACTTTGCCGTCCAACAACAGTCCTCCATTGACTGTATTTCTACGGATATAGGACGAGCCAAACGCAATTTATCGGTTACAATCCAATCCTGAGCTGCGACTGAGAATTTTCTATCCGAAAAGCCAATTGCACTTTTCCTGACCGAACCGAACCTCGAGATCAAAGCGAATGAGTTAGCTTCAACAGTGGAGTAATTGCGTTACACTATCACTAGCAATGGTTTTCATTTTGGCAGTTCAATAACATTCATTGCGTTATTTACGTTGTTGAGCAGACAAATTTTTCGAACATTTATGAAGCAATGGATTAGCATTTCCTTCAAAATCATTCAGATTGTGATTGATAGTGTGATACGTAATTAGGGTGCTGGCTGGATGGTAGTTTATTGGATGCGCCTTTAAAAACATCATCGGGTTTGTAGTTGTGTGTGTATGTTTCATAATTTCAGCCGAAAAACGTCCACTGCTGGACATAAGCCTCCCCCAATTGGGGGGGTTTGCTATAATCGCCACGCTTGGCAGGCGGGTTTGCGATCGCAGTATGGTGTTAAAAATGCACAGAGGACGCTGGTGCCCATTCTCTAGTAAGTCCCTTAGTCGCCTTTTACAACACCCATGGGAGGAAATGGGGTGGTGCTATTCTTTACGTCCGGCACCACACGGTACATCTGATTATTTCGTAAAATGATATTTTTTAATAATCACGTGTGTTTACATGTGATTATTTCTAGTCCAATAATATTTACGTGATATTAGAGTGGTGCCTTCTTCATCTTCCTTTTTTATGCATCAATGGTTATTAGCAGAGATCGTAATAGGTATGAGCTAATTTACCCAATCTTCGAGGAAGGATGTAACATAGAGTGGATAATACCTCCTTTTAAATCCACGAATTTAAAAACCACGAATTGTTTATTGGATTGCAAATTATTGATTTGAAAAATCATATAACATTTTTTATAATAGGGTCCGTACTAAAAGTATTATATTAAAGAGCTTTTTTAAGCAAGTTTAGTACGATACACTAAAAATGTTATATGATTTTTCAAATCAATAATTTATAACTATAAATAAAGTCCAATAAAAAATTCGCGGTTTTTAAATCACGGGATTTAAACGACATTATAATTATTTCGGGATTTTAAAGGAGGTATTGTCCACTCTATGTTACGTTTAGGTAAATTAGCTCTACTTTTTCCGATCTCTCGTTATTAGTAATAAAAATATTACGCGGAGAAGGTAGATAAAAAAATTGTTTACTTTTAAAATTAAATCGGTTTTCCCGATTCGAGACGAACCGGAATGACACGGCGTATCTAATGGAACCCTTATAATGTCGTACTGCCCATTCCATCTGTCCGTCCATATGTTACAGATGCTCAGCTACAAAGTCAACCTTTTTAAACTCGATATTGCCAGTGCCATATTTGTTTGTGACTGGGTACCAACCAGTCGATTCTGTAAAAATCTCACCATGAAAACTCAGGTGAAGTGAGTTCAAAGGGAGCTGTCAATCTATAGACTCCCTAGCGTAAGCTAGTGTGACAGTTCACTTCGCGCTCACTTCACCTATATTTTTACGGTGAGAATCGACCGGCTGAGACTAGCGATTAAGACTATTGACAAATAATTCAAGCTTACTTTACCTAGGTTTTCACGGTGAGATTTATACAGAATAAATCGCCTTGTGCCCATCATGCCTGCATAAATTTACTTACAAAAATGAATCAAACAACATTGTAAAATATTACTTACCTAGAAACACGTTTTAAGGCTCCTACAAACAGGCGCGACACGCGACGTGACACAAAGGAACCGCTCAGCGCGCGACGAGCGGTGTCTTTGTGTCGCGTCGCGTGTCGCGCCTGTTTGTAGTAGCCTTTGTCGTAAATACACAATAGCTGTCGAAAACTGGCACCGCCCAGGAAAATAAGATATTTTCGTGACGATTTCTCGCTCTGCATTAAAAATATAGTGTGTAAAGTATTTTTACACAATATTTTTAGTTTTGTATTCATTTGGCATAAAATTGTGTATATAGGACCAATATTTCTAGAGATGTAGGTAGGTAGGTAGATGTATCTCGATAAAAAGTAGGTGGTAACGATTCTTTTGCTGATACCAAATGAATACAAAACTAAAAATATTGTGTATAAAGTATTTTTACACGATATTTTTAGTTTTATATTCATTTGGAATACAAAACTAAAAATATGCAAAAAAATACAAAATTAAAAATATTGTGTCGGTAATTTGTGTACCTACAAAGTATTTTTACACAATATTTTTAGTTTTGTTTTCATTTGGCATAAAATTGTCTACGTAGGACCAATATTTCTAGAGATGTACCTATATCGAGAAAAAAGTTGGTGGTAACGATTCTTTTGTTTCCGTACCGCCTTGAAGATAGAGTAAACGGCGCGTTTTTCTTTGTTTGATATCGTAGGTAGGCCTAACGTATGGATTTTAAATGATGACAGTATTTTATGAATTGTAGGGATTGTAGGTCGTTTTCTTATTACTTGTTCTGGCTTTCTGCTTCTCTTAATACCTACTTCTTATTTTCCATTATTTTCGTAACTGTTTCAAGTAATGTCAGTAAAAACACTGTTATTAGGTTTATAAGTAATGTTATATCTTAATATATTAAACAAAGTCGGGTTATTTACACCATTTATAATTCAAGAACGGCTGGACCGATTTTTATGATCTTGGATTTGTTGGATTTGTCTCCACCCCGAATAGCAGAATAGCTATTAAAACATCCGAAAAGTTTACGAAAATAAAAGTTATGTAGCAAATTTACTTTCTCATACATTTCTAAGCAATTAGCACGGCTTTTTTGATGATAATATCTCGAAAACGGATTAGGGAATGGGGGAACAAGAAATTTCACGCGGACGAAGTCGCGGGCAGAAGCTAGTATACAATATATTTAAGTCGCATTTAAAACATGACTGACGCACCTGAAACTATGACTACGTATACTAAACGGCTTTCTTGAGCATTTAAACATAGCTTTAAGTATGAATACTAGTGGTATACGTACAGATTTAGTACCTACCTATTTTGAGGTTTGAGGAACAGGGTATAAAGTTCACTCATACTCTATAGAAAAGGGAGGATCCTCCGACCAGACGGGTGTTGTGTCTGGTGGGGAATTGCCCAACGGTAGTCGCTCGGTAAACTCCGCGATGCAGTAGGCATTGTAGATGCCGCCACACCTAGAGGAGTAGGTACGCGCTGTTCTCGAAATTTTCAAGAAATTTGTGTCTTCGAAATTTTCTTAGCCTTATATCTCGAGAAAGAACTATTGTAAAACTGAATCACCACCTAAACCAAACTGATGTAAAGAATTGACGTAACCCAATATTAAACGAGATTTTGAAAAAAAAAAAAAGAAAAAAAAAGGTGTCCGGACCTTTGACGGCTTTTATATTTCTTTCGCACATTATTTTTTATGAACTTTCCACACAGCATTGTACCATCGTAATGAATGTATTATTTTTGCAGATTTGCTTTAAATAAAAAACCTTTAATTCTGACAATTTTTATCCTTATTTTGTATTATTTTAATGTAGTAATATACCTATTGTAGTATATTATGGTTCTTATTTTCCTGGGGTCAACAAGTTGTCCGTGCGATAACATGGATGAGGAAAAAAAAAACACTTATTATATTAGCTCTTATCATATGTCTTTCTTATCATCGGGATGCCTGAAAGTCTTATTTATGTAGCGAAGAGCCAGCGTTTTGCTTTAATTCTCCAAGAGCGGTGGTGGACGCAACATCTTCCTCTGCTGAAACTACTTAGTATTTCTGAAGTTTAAAATGTGTAGAACGCGGTTTGCGCTGGCGGTGGTAGCGCTGTACGTGGGGTTGGCGCAGTCCTGGGGTGAGTATGAGGGGCGTGCTCATTATATCTCATTATCAATGTTTTAAGCTATCTTCTAGTGAAAGCCCCGTTAAAATAAGTCCAGCCGTTTCGGAGATTAGCCGGACCAGACATACAGACAGACAGACAGAAAGACAACAATTTAAAAAAAATGTGTTTTTTTTTTTTTTTTTTTTTTAAATTCTACTATGAGTTTGCTCTTGACTTAAGTCTAGGTCTGGATGACAGAGACAAAGTCTACGATGGAGTGAGCTTACCCAGAAGAAGCCTGTTCACTCTCACTTTGAATAGATTAGGGTTGTATGCGTTCGGAAACACAGACGCAGGTAGAGAGTTCCACTCCTTTGCTGCGCGCATTATAAAAGACGTTTGAAAACGCTTAGTGCGAGTTGGTGGAATATCAACTAGGTAGGGGTGGTAGGTCCGATGGTAGAAGGGGGCCGGTGGAATGAGGTCGTGGAGTTCATGGGCACACTCTCCGAAGTACAATCTGTAGAAGACCGACAAGCAGGCAACCTTGCGTACAAACCGTACGTATTACCGTATAAACTTTCATTTTTTGCATTTAGTAAAAAAGTTTATTTGGAAATTATAAACAGAAACCTAAATTTTATTTATTTGTATAGATTAAAGTCACTATTTGTGTCTGTCTGTGCGAATGCGTTGTTTCTTCTAAACTACACAACGAATTTTGACGCGGTTTTCACAATCGCTTAGATAATAATTTATTCCGAAAGGTATATGTTAGTACTAGTAGTATTACTACATTAATATTGAACTTACATATCATAGGAAATATCGATGTTATGTCTAGTCATAAAAACCATGCGAAGCAATAATAATACCTAATCATTTTAATTCATGTAGTAACAAAAACTCGATAGCTAAAATACTAACTATAACTAATATAATAATAATATGTACTTCATATAAAACGAACTGGTTTCATATGAAGTACTAGACTAGAAGCCGATCCCAACATTTAGCATGCTGAGAAAAGGCTAAACACATGATTATGACTTCATATAAAACCACAAAAACATGACACAGTACACTTTGGAGCTTGGTTATGGTCGTGTTGTCCTGTTACGTCTTACTGTGCACTCCCGCCCGCGCCGGCCAGAAGTCTGTTCTGAGGAAGACAGCCTTATCCATCGCGAGAATGGATTCGTAGTTCTTCTCGGCTTTAACAGTCCGACCGCGACAGCTTCAATGACATCCGTTCCTCGGCATTGATGTGACCTTGGCGTCCTTGATGATTTTCTGGAGGAGCTTCTCTCCCGATGATGTTGTCGATTTTCTCAAAAACAAATCAATTGATTATGATATCACTAATGTAATCTACATACTTTGAGGAAGGTTTGAGTACATAATACATTAGGTTGTCATTCTTATGGATAAAAGTTACATGCATAAATGTACTAACTAAACGAATGTCATCTATATTTTGAGTGTTACCGTTTCTTAACGGATTTGGATGATTATGGAGAAGTGCTTAACATTTTAAATACTTTTAGTCAAACTCAAAGCATTTATTTCAAATAAACCAATTACAGGCACTTTTGAATTGTCAAGGGGTCGGTCAGTCAGAAAGATGAAGCTAGTTGCCCATTCTAAAGCGTAGTAGATTCCTATGGAGAAGAACGGACAAGAAACTCCACGGACACTCTTTTAAAACAAAATATGTTCCAAAATATGGGTTACATAATTCATGTTGAAGTTATACATGTGAGAACAGTGCAGAAAAACGTGCACGTTAGAAGCGTCCGAAATAAAAACAATTCAAAAATAAAAATAAAATAAATAAGCCGTGGCGCCCGTGGCAGCTAAGAGATGACCAGTCCCAACTGACGGCGCCTGTTCACGAACATGTCTCATGGATCAGCACCATTTAGCTCAACCATTTTGAAGGGAACTTAATGATCCAACACACCACCACCAGCGAGACATTTGAGTGAGCATGACATACTCTCAGCCGCCAGGGCACATTCAAGTCAATAAAAGACATATTACCCGGCTCTATAGTACATAATACTCACACCTCTGTTATGCAATTATATAATTCAAGGAGATTGTTTCTTACAATCAATATCAGCAGCTCCAATAATATTTAAAAACGCTAGTCAATTAGTTTATGCGCCCATATGGAGCAGGACCAGCATTGAGCCAAGCATTTTTGTCAGCGATGTAATCCCCCAACTTATAATATGCTTGGCTGCATAGTGTGCGTTTTATATAAGTTTTAAATTTTGTTTCGTTCAATTGGGGTATGTGGGGAGGTTTATATTGTAACATTTTAACTTCTCGTAGTTGTTGTTACTAGAAAACATGTAGTGGTTTATTTAGTTATCAGCTTGTTAGGTAAACTATTTTGATTTTGTTTCAGACTTAGCCGTAACTAACGGAGATCTACTAGAATTTTATACGAATGTTACCAAAACGGAAACCGTTCGTTTTAATTCACAAAACCTCGCAGTGTTAGCTTACGATGAAGTTCACAACATGCTACTGTACGTCGACAAACAGAGCAACAACGATGCCATATGTGCTTATGACATATCTTCCATGCAATACAAATACTTGACTGAAAGAAACGGCAGAAACATACATAGTCTCGCTTTCGATCCCGCCACAGAATTACTGTTTTTCACTGATACTAATGAACGAAGTATTAATTGGATTTCATTAAAACCTGGATCTAAGAACAACGTTAACGGAAATGTTTTAATCAAGATGGATGACGGGATCCCAACTGACATTGCCGTAGATAGCTGTAGAGGGTACGTTATCAATGATAATTTAATCATTTAAATTGTGCAAAATTTATTTTACTACGTGAAAAGTAACCGCGGTTTTCAATTTACAGGTATATTTACTGGATCAACACAAATCTAACGACGCCTACAATAGAGAGAGTTCGATTTAATGGCTCCGAGAGAGAAGTTGTTATTAATCCTAGTTTACTGTCTATCAAAACAACTTACAAATTGGAGCTACACAGCTTAGCTATTGATCAACAGACAAAGAAAATATATTGGATTGAGCCTTATACTACTGTAAAGTATCATTTAAACAGTGCAGATTTGAATGGAAAAAACAAGAAATTAGTACGTAGTTATATATTTCAGCCTGAAGACCTTGAAGTATTCAACTTCAATCATACAATGATATTGACATTGTCGAAAAAATCTTTGTATGTGTTTGGTGGGTGCTCAAAATGCTACATTTGGGATTTAACTAAGACAACACTAGATCTAAAACAAATTGAAAGAAAAAAAATTAAGGTGGATTTGAAATTTCTTACTGGTATAGCCGCTAACTATAAAGTTTCAGACCAAATCCAAGGTATTCAGGATTGTAAAGCACTAACGAGTCTGGTACGGAATAACTCCGTGATCAACAACCCATTCAAAACTGCTACAGAATATGATGCGCCGTTTTGTGTTCATGGCATGAAAGTTAATGGACAATCTCTTTGCAAATGCACACCTGGTTACACCGGTGAGCGATGCGATGTTTCAGTCTGTGAGAACTATTGTTTCCAAGGTAATTGCACTTTCAATCATGAGGGGCTTCCCAAATGCAGGTAAAACTTATTCTACTTCTTGTGTTGGTTTCCTTAATTAATTAAGTTATGACCTATTTCATATTTTCGTTATTACAGGTGTAATGTCGGTAATTCCGGGGTAAGATGTGAAGTCAACGCGTGCTATGGTTATTGTCTGAACAACGGTGACTGTTCTTTGAATGAGAAGAGTGAGCCAGTCTGTCAATGCAAAGGAGATTACGTAGGTGATAGATGTGATGTATCAGAGTGCCTGAACTATTGTATCCAAGGTAACTGCAGTTACAATGATGAGGGACTTCCTACATGCAGGTAAAACATATTCTACTCCTTGTATTGGTTTCCTTGATTATTTAAGAAGAAAAAAAAAACAACATAAGTGCATTTCTTTACGTTGTTTGGCATATTCCTCAACTTCCACGTTGTATTGTTTAACAATATACAAACCTGTACCTTAGAGGTATACAACATTATGTGATGAAACGAAAATTTTACAGGAGAGGCAAAAATTGCGCGGTGAAAACTTCGAATGCACATGTTTGCTTTAAAGATATTGAAACAAGTTTGTTTCAATATCTTTAAAGCAAACTAATACTGTTGAGTTCAACAGTATTTTTTATTATTATTAGATGAATCTTATCGTCATTTGAGGTCCTATACTCATTTGACGTTAGTGGATTTAATGTCATATACGATTGGATATTTCTTTTCATAGACTTCATAGGACTTAATCACAGATTACTACAGATACTTCACTCAGTAGAAAATTTCGAATACCTACTGCTATAATAGCCTACTCCGTCGCGTCAGCAACCGCTGCATGCTAAAATGTGTCTCAATACTCAAGCGTACAGTTGCGATTGCTTCGCACCGCGCGATTTCACAACAATCGAAGGGCTGCCTCTTCGATAAAATTAAAATTAACATAACTTTTTGTGTCTATGTTATTGAGAACTGTGAATATGTTCTGACTAGGTGGTAGTTTTAAATTGTATATAACTTTTTTTTTAAGCTATTGCATAGCTTCTATCGCGGGCCTTGAGCGCGGGGACCGAATCCAGAAATTCCGTAACGAAAAAACCTCACGCTCCCCACGCCGACGGTTTTACTACACCAGTACCCTCTAGTGATCTAATAATTTCTGGCAGTTCTTTTTTCTGTGTACTGCGTATTTTATTCTTATAAATATTAGTTTATAAAATTATGATCTTCACAAAAAGTGATTGTTGATAGTGGGGTTTGAACTCTCGACCAGTCGATTACGAGTACATTCAGTTCCCCTGTTGCACCGCAAGGCTACAATGACTTAATTAAAGCTTGCCAAATAGTTGATACCATTCCAGTTGAACAATTTTTAAACTTGACTAGACGGTTGGAAATGACTCATGTACATGGAATTTTTTCGCTATCAAAACAGTTTGTCACTCTTTTTTTATTTAAAATTACTTTAGGTTCAACACTTTCGTCTATTTTAAAGTTGTTATTATGCTTATATTTGAATAGTATTTGACTTTGTTTACGTAGTTATACACTTTTACGACGTTCAGCACTTATTTATTTTGTTTTTAAGCTATTGCATAGCTTCTATCGCGGGCCTTGAGCGCGGGGACCGAATCCAGAAATTCCGTACAGAAAAAAAAAAAAAAAATTAATATCAAAGAAAAAGAAATACTGCATAAATAAAATAAATAAATAATTATAATTGCATAAGTTGATACAAAATGCTATGCAATAGCTTTACCGCGGCAGTCCCCGAGTGCCACACGTCTTTTTTATAAATTGGTGCTGACTGTGCAATACATCTAGATAAAACATAATTATAGAGGTCAGTGTGTAGGTAAAATAAAAAAAATCTTTTCACTCCTCTTGCTCAAAAAGACCGTCATTGTGACATATCAGAGCGAAGCAAAAATAGCATTTCTTCTTCTAGGGTAAAAAGATTATTTTTTTAAATTTTTGTCTGTCAAATGACAATGAGCCTACAAACACGAAAAAGTCTTTAGTCATAAGTAGAATAATCATGAATAAAGACTTGACTGTTTCATAAAAAAGAACATTTTATTTTTGAAAATGGAACTAAAATCGGCGATCTCTTTGGTTGAATGCATGCAATGCGTTGCGGCTACAGAAGAAATAAAAAAAAAAGACATTGGCGCGAATTCTTTAGAATTTTCCTCCAATTTGCAAATTGAATTAGTGGCCGTAATTTATTTTTAATATTGTATTGGATTATTTTATTTTCTCGCAATCGTAGTGAAAAGTAGAGACACACGGCGCTAAAAACCCATTATAACTCGGTTTCTATTTACTCCCTCGCTAAAGCTTGGGAGTAAAATTACCTCGTATAAGTGGGTCATTTTAGCCCCTTGTATAACAATCTAGCGTAGAACGGGGCTATTTGGATTTTCGGTGGTTATTTGGAACAAAGCAATTGTAAGATTTAAGTTGACATAAATTTGAATTATGATCTTCGAATTAAACATGAATTGTAAAAGTAAACAAGACCAGAAATAAAAGCTGTCTATGGTGTTTTGGTAGAATTGATGTTAACTCAAATTTTACAATTACCTACTTTATTCCAAATAACCCCCGAAAATCCAAATAGCCCCGTTCTACCGGTACTATTAAAAGTTACATGTGTTTTATCCATACTAATCCATACTAATATTATAAATGTGAAAGTAACTCTGTCTGTCTGTCTGTATGTTACGTTTTCACGCCTCTATCGCTGAACCGATCGTCATGATATTTGGCAGAGATATAGCCCGGGATATATATGGAGAAGGACATGGGCTACTTTTTTACGCGTTAACCGACATTCACGCGGGCGGAGCCGCGGGCAAAAGCTAGTTTTTTATATATTTTTTTATAAATTTCTTACCTTAATTCTCGGTTATTAAATTTTACTGTAGAAAAATCTTGAATCTAATAAAAAGTTTTATTAGCTATATTGTTTTGGGAAACAAGGGCAGGGAGAATCCAAATGTATGTCAATTAAAATTTCATAAAGTGAACTACCCGGCCTTTGTTTCATGTTTTTTTCAAAATTATTAATAAACGATTAAAATTGAACAACGTGCGTGCGCTTCGCTTGCGAAAACCGCACTGAATTTGGTCCGCAAACGGCTCGAGCCCGCTCGGCCGGCGGTAGGTAATTAGAGCGCGCAAGTACATGGAGTGACGGAAGCCTGACTTAATGTCGTATACCAATAAGTAGAACTGGTTCTTGCGATTTTAGTGGTGCAAGAAACATATTTTCGAAAAAAGTGGAGTTACTACTGTATACCTCTAAGGTACAGAAACGGTCTAGTTGTGCCTTTGAAGAAGGCCACAGAAAAGTAGAGTAAAATAAATTAAACTTAAAATTAAACAATGAAAATGGTTATACAACTTGAAGGCAAATCGGCGCTCAGGTGTGTGTTGGTTTGCATGTGTGAAATATAGCTACGCGACCTGGTATAGTCCTACAGAGTCCTACTAGGACATATCAGTCGTGGTAGATAGCCCTGCGACATTGTCTTGGGATTGAAAGAGGCGCAAAGCAGCCTCTTTCACTAACCATGATCGCCACAACGTGATTTTAACGGTAATTGAAGTGTTGATACTGTTGGGGAACTTGAATAGATACACTGTTAATATTTTATAATGAAAATGCAGACGAATCAAAAATGTTGTGCTTCATGTGCTCTTGCTCTTGTACAGGGATTCTAAGTAACATTGACAGTTGGGACAGATAAAAAATACTATATGTTGTGTTGCCAACAGATACCCATAGACTCGATAACGTCATACATGTGTGCTTCTGTTTTCTTTAATAAAATCCCCCCTACCTGAACATTAGCTTTAAGGCCTCTGCCTCGAACCTTGCGGGCAGCGGAGCGGGCGGCGGCGTTAACCAATCTCCACACGGCGGCGATAATCATCGTGGAGATTATTTGAAGGCACAGCGAGAATATCGCCGCGTTTCTCTCGTCCGTGGAGATGGCGCCTTAGTCTTCAGCCCACCCAGTTACACATTTTTTTTTAAGTTATTCCGCATTTGATTCTCATTTCACACTGTCGTCATTTCAGATGTAATGCTGGTTATTCCGGGAAAAGATGTGAAGTCGACGCGTGCTATGGTTACTGCTTGAACAACGGTGACTGTTCGCTGAACGAGGAGGATGAGCCATTCTGTCAATGTGTTGACAATTACGAAGGATTAAGATGTGAAGCTGTTAAAACTGACCCTATCACGTGCTCAATAACTGAAGGAAACTTAACCCTAGCTGATAAGTTTTCAAATTCGCAAAAACCTATCTCAAAAATTTCCGTTATTGTTGAGTATAGGCAGTTGAACTTTGCATAGTTCCTGTTTTTTTTTTTAATAATTATGCATTCACCTTTGACCTACCTTTATGTCGAATTCACATCCTTACCTTAAAAGTTTTGTAATTGCCTCGCCAATTTGATGAAATTTACAATGAGAAATTTATATAAATTTTTATATAATACTAGCTTCTGCCCGCGACTTCGTTCGCGTGGAAGTCGTAAGAAATCACAATATACCTACTAAAATACCAGCCACATTTTATCGTTAATTTATAAAAAAATGTATACAAAAACTTAACTAATTATATACTTCCTCGAGAACCACGCTATCCATTGCTTAAAACAGCATGAAAATCGGTGCAGAAGTTTTTGAGTTTATCGCGAACAGACAGACAGACGCGGCGGAGGACTTTGTTTTAAAATATGTAGTGATCTGTCAGTGTCACATTCTTTATTTATTTATTAAAACTTTATGCAAATAGTGGCCACTAAGCTCCGTTTTAATGATTACAATAAAACATAACAATTTAAAACTACTGTTTGTAGTAATAATATCGTATAGTCTTGTGAAGCATAACTTGACGAGCTTATTTTCTGCATTTTCGTTCTAAAATAAAAGAAATCATCGAAAACGAGTACCCGACATACCTACAGAAAGGTCTCAAAAGCAACATATAATTTTTTCACGTGTTTAATCATTACCGTTTCTAAATAAAATGACATTAAAATTATATTTCCTAGAGGTTAACTTGAAGAACCTCGCCTTAATGTCGAATTGTTGTCTTCATATTGTATAAAAGACTTGACTGTCCCTAATAAAATTGTGTAACACATTTTGAAGGATATTGCTAATCCATTGCTTCATATGTTCGAAAAATCTGTCCGCTCGAGAAAGTAAATCACGCAATCAATGTTGTTGAACTATCAAAATGAAACCCATTGTTCCTGTAAGTGTCTTACGCAATTAAACTGCAGGAAGAGGTTAACTTTAGTTACCTTTATCTGTGTTAATTTTCTTTTTCAATTATAAGCAAAAATTTAGCTACTTTACGTGTTTTATTTTCAAAAATTGTATCAATAATAATTGAACCTGTTTTTTTTTTAAGTTTGTTTTACAAACATAGTTAAATTGAAGTCCTTTAGATGGAAAGACGTCGTATCGCGGACGATAGCCAATGAGCCTACGAAAGAGCCACAAAGGTATGTAGATAATTTCACTGCAATAGGCATTTATACCAAAAGTCTCTAATTCAGATCATTTATGTAAACAAAGTAATGTCAAGAAATGTCACTGTCAAAATGACAGGACAGTGGTACAAAACATTTTATCATATTTCTTGTTTTGTAAATAGTCATCGCTAAAATTAAAGTGAATTAATTATAAAACTATGCAAACAAAACACCGTTGCCATACAATGATTTGTGTAGTATGTCGGAGACACGACATATGATCGTCCTAATCAGCCCTTTTAAGTCCAGTGCTAGACGTAGGCTTCCCAAAATCGATTTCCACTCAAAACAGTTTACAGACTTTTTCATCCAAAATGTGGCTAGATATGCTACTTACAATATGAATCTATGAATGAGAGTTGTAATATTTGTGTTGTTGAAGATGTAAAAAATTTGAAAATGTTTGGATCTCCTGCATTGATACCAGTATCATAAAATATTTTATACCAGAAAATCTCCTTTTTTTAATAACTTTGTTTAAAACCGAAAATTTATAAAAATAATTACGGTATGATTATTTTTGAATTATTATTTCTTAAATTCAGTACTTAAAAGAAAATGGAACCTTTTTTTTCGCCATTTAATGTGAATTACCATTACGAAGAAATTTTTTTGATATGTTATCCCCTTTGTTTACATTAATGATCTGAATTTGAGACTTTGGGTATAGTTTTTGTTTTGTTTGTTTGTTGTCATTTGCCAGTATTGCACAACGCAATTCTATTGTCTTTGGTCTTGGCCTGACATCAAGCAATGGACAACTGTCAAACTTTTTTACTTTTTGGTTTTGATTACGAGGCTTTTGGTGTCTTTGTAATAGTTAGTGTATTTTGTCAATTTTTTTTATGTGCGTCTTGTTTGTGCAGAATAAACAAATTTTCTTTCTCTTCTCTATTCTAATACGCAGGGAAAACGCGGAAAAGAATTTCATGTAGATAAGTAGCGACAGCGTGCCATTATGGACTATTGTCTACAAGCATCACAATAACCCACTCACCTCACTTAACTTTTACAACTTATTTCTGCCCTATTTGAGGACCGACCCAGCCAGTACTTTGTTTAAATAAACATCACTTATTTCTGGGGCCCAAGTCTGCTATTTTTATAAATTCGTCACTCCAACACGATTCCGTTGTCATTTTGCTAAAAGTTCGTAATCTGCTAAATTGATAATGGTCGATCATTGGTCGGTCAATGGTCTCGTAATAGAATTGTATTACAATGGCATTTTGAACATTTATTCATGCCAGATTTCATTTATATATATTTTTACATATTATTTATTAGTGTTATAAGCAATCTGAAGTAGTAGTAGGAAGTTGGAAGTTTAGTAGGAAGTTTCATTAGTCATTATGTACGAGATTACCAATTCTTTCAATGGAGTGTCAGTGGCTGACCATTGGAAAGTCATAATGACGCCATTTTAATAGTAGATTACCAAACTTGTCAAAATCAACAATTATGAAATCAATGATAGACCATTTTGACACTATTGTAATAGCAGACTTGAGGCCCAGTTCTGTCACTCGTTCTATAACTAAAAACTGGCTTGAAAGTCATGAGTTTGGTAGAATTAAACTTCGTACCTGAATTAGGTCTTCATGGAGGCCCATCTAATGGCAATGGCAAGGTACTGCTCCAAATTTTTAAGTAGATTAAAGAAATATCACGATGAATTATGGAGAATTTTATTTGGCAGGCTTTTGATCTTTCAATTTATTTTTAATATGTCGGCTTCGCGCGTCATGAGACTGTTTATTGTATACTAGCTGCTGCTCGCGGTTTCACCCGCGTAATTTTTTCTATATATATAAATAAAATAAAAGTGTCTGTTTGTAATAAAACTTTTTTTTTACAATTCACTCGGTTGAACCTGCAGGCAGCAGCTACACGAAAATAAAAGTAACCTAAGTTACTCGTTATAACATCAGCTATCTGCCAGTGTAGGTCCCGTCAAAATCGGTCCACTCGTTTCGGAGATTAGCAGGAACAAACAGACAGACAGACAGCCAAACAGACAAAACATTTATAAATAGGCTTTTTGGTATAAGTACCGTATATACTTTCATATGCATGTTATTTTGACTTTACAAACAAACATTTCAATTTTATTTATTTGTATAGATTCGACGTTATTTATCGTGGGTTCGACGGCCCGGAAAGAAATTAATTTGTGCTCAACCCCCTGCGCGGAGGTATGTTTTATGGCCCCTCGGGAACGGGTATCTTCGCGAATCTGTTTTAAACCGAAAGATTTTCCAAGCATTTGTGAAAACCGAACTGAATGGGGTTCGGTTTTCACAAATACCTGTTTTTTTTAAATCATTTTGAGCTATTGCTCGAAATATTAAAAAAAACCGGATAAGTGCGTGTCGGACCACGCACAAAGAAGTTTTGCGTAGTTGGTATGAATTTATCTAAAGAACAAAGTTAACATTGTAGTTGAAAAACATGTTACGATACGGAATGTATTGGAGAACATATTTTAGAATTGTAAATGTAAGTTGGTCGACTATTACTCGGTAACTTGTAAAGCCTACTTAGCTGTGATAGTTTTCCTTTTAACTTCATTATATATACTACTGCTGTGAATTTTTTCACGTGTCCAAATATAACCATTTAGCTGGCACGGGGGGGGGGGGGGCACACACTTGACTCTACCAAAAATTAGCACTTTAAAGCTTATTATTACGTAAATGGATTCCTGAATCGAAAAATGGTTCACACAAACCCGCAATATTTTTAAACGCCCTATCCAATGAGGATATCATTGGATAGGGCGTTTAAAAATATTGCACACCATGGGATGGACGAGAAAAAAAATCATTCCACTTAATCTTAAAAAAAAGGTGGTATTTTACCATATTAATCACGCCAAAAACGTTGGCGTGATTAATATGTATATCCATACCAAATTACAGATTTTTAGTACTAAGTAAAGACTCTTGTCTTTGAGCTTATCCGCGGACAGACTGACAGACGGACATGGCGAAACTATAAGAGTTCCTTGTTTACTACGGAACCCTAAAAAGGAAATCTTACTTTGTCTTGAAAGCTATAGCTATGATGATACTGAAAACACTATCAGTAATTATCTAACCTAGTGGACCGACTCAGACAACACACACATTCATACACACATCAACACACATCACACGTCTCACCACACACATGCTATATTCTAATCTAAAACAGAATATGTTTTAGAATTAGTAACAAAAAAAAAAAATGTTCTTATGTGATTTTGATGTTTTTTTTTTTCAATTTCATTTTAATTATTATAAACATTCAGTGTAAATTGTATATATGTTATGGAACAAGTGATAAATTGGGCATTACACATAATGCACGGTCATTATGAAAAATGCCCAATATGAGAGTGCAATTTGATGATAATAATTAAAATAATCAAATTGCCCGGGCATTATGCATATTGTCCTGATGGACAATATGTATAATGCCCGGTCAATTTCACCTTATCACCTTTTGGGCAGAGTAATACAAACATATTTAATTACTTTTTTTTTATTGTTATTGTCGTTTGACAAGATTTTATAAACAATCCTTTGGATTAGGTTAGGTGGAACAGTGGCCATTAACGCCACATCCCCTCTATTGTTGGTGAATCATTTGGGTTAGGTTGGGTTAGAACGTGTATTATCAAATTGCCCAATTGTCATGTAGCAATATAATAATGACCGTGCAATGTGATAAATAATGAAGTTAAGATAGTAATTAATCATTTAGCCCGATAGAGCTAGACATTATTCATAATGCTCGTACATTATTAATAATGCCCGCATTAATTACCAGGGCCTCAAGTCTGCTGTTACAATAGTGTCAGAATGGTCTATCATTGATTTCATAATTGTTGATTTTGATAAGTTTGGTAATCTACAAATATAATGGCGTCATTATGACTTTCCAATGGTCAGCCACTGACACTCCATTGAAAGAATTGGTAATCTCGTACATAATGACAAATGAAACTTCCTACTACTTCGGATTGCTTATAGTTAAAACACTAATAAATAATATGCAAAAATATGTATAAATGAAATCTGGCATGAATAAATGTTCAAAATGCCATTGTAATACAATTCTAATTGACAATACAATTCAAAATGCCATTGTAATACAATGCCATTGTAATACAATTCTATTTCCATTGACCGACCAATGATCGACCATTATGAATTTAGCAGATTACGAACTTTTAGCAAAATGACAATGGGATCGTGTTGGAGTGACGAATTTATAAAAATAGCAGACTTGGGCCCCAGGTCCATAACATATATATGTCTAAGCCTTCTCATGTTGCTCCGTGTAACTGGAGCAAAATCGACCCCTGTCATACAGGATGTCCTAGTTCAGGGGTCGAGACCTCATTGGTCTCGCACAGGTCTTTTTTTTTTTTTTTTTTAATACTCCCCTTTTACTGTTTGTATTTCCTGAGCTTGTCCCAAATAGAATATTTTTCTTTCTTTCTTTATTGATGTAAAGTGTACTGAAGTTTGGAAATAAAATGACTATTACTATTAACCTGACGTCCCTATCCTCAAAGGTATGTTAAATATGATGGATTGCTATTATCCCATTTGCTAGTCTTTTTATCGTATAATCCAAACGGTCCTAGTAAACAATGTTTCGTGTTGACGCATGTCTGAAGTCCATTAACGGATTACTAACGACTTTGGGAGGACCACTCGGGTGCTATATTAGGCACACTTAGACGCCACTATTACATTTAAATTTATGGACCATCGTTTGAAAGATGCCTATAGAGCTCTTAAAATAGGTATTTCTAAATACACTGTTAGAGAAATTTCATCAATTAGTAATTAGCATCGACGGGCTGTTGACCCGCGCCACAGTATAATAAAGTTTTAGAGGTATGAGGAACAGGGTGTAAAGTTCACTCATTCATACTAATATTATAAGTGTGAAAGTAACTCTGTCTGTCTGTCTGTATGTTACGTTTTTACGCTTAAACCGCTGAACATATTGTCATAAAATTTGGCAGAGATATAGCCTGAGATATGGAGAAGGATATATGCTACTTTTTACGCGATAACCGACATCCACGCGGGCGGAACTGCGGGCAAAAGCTAGTACTCTATAGTAAAGGGAGGATTAATATAATTTAACTCACACACTAACTTATTATATGTTAGTTTTTTTTTGAAAATCATATACAATGTTTGTAAATATGTGAGCACCATGTACCTATCGCATTTATTAATTTTTCTGTCATTAATTCACTTTTCATTCTTTTTACCAATTGTGGTAAGTAATTTTTATTTTTATTGTAGGGACATCGTCTTCACCTATAATTATGAATTAATGTATACAAACTACGAGTATTGTTAACATTTTAAAAGAGTAAGTATGGAGGGCAACTAGAATCAATTAATTATTTATGTAATTTTAAACGTTCAAAAGTGCATCTTACGTGCCTATTTGAAATAAATGATTTGACTTTGGCTTTAATCCTCCGACCAGACGGGCATTGTGTCTGGTGGGCAACTGCCCAACGGTTGATGTCGGGATGTTGTATATATGCTAGTCGCGCGGTAAACTCTGATAGCGCGATGCAGGATTTGTGACGTCAGGTCTTTGATGCGTAGTTCGCATGTGGCGTTGTTGATACCGCCACAAAGTTACAGCATTACGTTTTCGTAGAAAACGGCCGAAATAACGCACTTCGAAATCTTGGTGTACGCGGCAGTTACGCACGGCCGTAGGTAATTATTTGAATGTCACTGCCGAAACGTAATACTGTTACTTATTTATACTGTGCCCGCGCCGTCGTCGTTATTGTACTTTTTTAGTAACTACTAGTTGCTGCTCGTGACTTCGCCCGCGTGGTATTTTCTAAAATAAAAGTTCGCATGTTGTGAACTTCATCGTAAGGTAAGGAGGATCTGCCAATTAGAACGAACGGTATCCGTTTGGGTAACATTGGTATAAAATTCTGGTAGATCTCCCTCAGTTAGGGCTAAGTATAAATTAAAATCAAATCAGACAGCATTCTAGTATGCAATGTTTTCTAGTCAAAGTGTTTTTAGTGTTTAACACTTCATAACAATCGTGCTTATAAAGGGTGAAGAGTTGAAACTCGAAGTTTAATTTGGACGCCAAGCTTCAATGGGGCCCCCATATAGATAAATTGTCATAGAAGCTTAGCTCTGCAGCATACGTCGTTAGAAAAGTTCGTGATTTAACTGATTTAGAGACAGCCCGTTTAGTATACTTTAGTTATTTTCATAGTATGATGTCGTTCGGGGGATTCTGTTGTGGGGAAATGCCGCCGATATTCAGACAATTTTTATTTTACAAAGAAGGGCAATTCGTTCTATTTATAAATAAAGTCCTAGACACTCCCTCAGAGGCAAGCAAACTCAAACCATTTATTTCAATTAAACCATTTACAGGCACTTTTGAGTTGTTAAAGAGACGGTCAGTTAGTCAGAAAGTTGAAGCTAGATGCCCATTCCAATACGTAGATCACTATGGAGAAGAACGGACAAGAAACTCCAAGGACACTCTTTTAAATCAAGATATTACATAATCCTGGGTACATTATTCTTGTTGCTTCTATATGTGAGACAATGTCAAAACTAATAAAAAAAATCAAAATATAAAATTACAAATTAAAAATAAGCGCTAGCAGTCAAGAGATGACCAGTCCCAACTGACGGCGCCCGTTCACGAACATGACGCATGGATCAGCACCATCCAGCTCAACCATTTTGCAGGGAACCGAATGATCCAACACACGCGCCACCATCAGTGAGACATTTAAGTGAGCATGACATACTCTCAACTGCCATGCTCTTTCAAGTCAACATAAATCATAATAACATAGTAAACGGCTCCATGGTATTCACATTTACAAAATTGAAAAAATGCTGCTAAATTATACAGAACGCAACGTTTGCAATGTATTTGAGAGATGAATAAAAATTTACTACCAAAAAAGAAAGAAAATAATTATTATCTATTGGAGTATTCAACAATAAAAACATGCTTAAATAAAAACAAAATAAACATTAAGTTCGTAATGTCAGAAAATAAAATAAAATAAAAAAGGGGGAAGCAACTTCCAAGTATTCAAATTTTATCTAGTGAGCCCAAGTGGCAGTGCAGCAGGACCAGCATTTAGTCAAGCATTTTTATCTACGATATAATCATCCAACTTATAATATGCTTGTCTACATAGTGTGCGTTTAATGCACGTTTTTAAGGAGGACGTTTTTAGGAGTTTCTTGCCCATTCTTCTCCATACATAACTACATTTTGGAAGGCGCAACTAGAATCAATTAACTATTCATGTAATTTTTGACGTTTAAAAGTGCATCTTCGTGCCTATTTGAAATAAATTATTTGACTTTGACTTTTGACTTTAACTTCTTCTCATTTAGTAGAAGAATATAGAGTGGTATTTTATTATAACATTTTACACAGTACCTCATAAAAGCAGTGTGTACTTTAGACAATCTGAAGCGTGGTTGATCTAATTTGTTCCTATTTCTAGTATTAAAATTATGCCTGTCACTTATTTTACTAAAAAGATGTAGATTTTTCGAACATACATAATATTTTCATATATACATATATTGACAAGGTACCGTCATAATGTAAATTTTTTTAAACAGCTCTCTCAGAGATTCGCATCTGCGGTGGTTGTAGATAGCTCTGACAGCTATTTTCCAGCAATTTTAAAAAGATAAATCTTTTGTATGCACATAAAAATATTAATCTGTTTAAAAAGCACAGTGATATCCATAATGTAAATACTGGGAGCAAACACAAATTTGTTGTTCCTAAAACCAGGCTCAAAAAAATTGGTGGCTCGTTTCGATGCCACTGTATAAGTTTTTATAATAAACTTCCTAGCTACATTCAAGAACGTTGAACAAAACCATACTAATATTATGAATGTGAAAGTAACTCTGTCTGTCTGTCTGTCTGTCTGTATGTTACGTTTTCACGCCTAAACCGCTGAACATATTGTCATAAAATTTGGCAGAGATATAGCCAGGGATATGGAGAAGGATATATGCTACTTTTTACGCGATAACCGACATCTACGTTGGTGGAGCCACGGGCAAAAGCTACTGTATTATAAACTATGTTTTGACCATTTCGTTAGTAGGTATTAAGATTGCTTAAAAGTGTTTCAACATCCGGGCAAACCTTTTGAGGTTTTTGTGATGTTTCTGTTTATATTTTGTTTTGTTCCTTAATTAATAAAAAATAAAAAACAAAGATAATAATGTTTCGTACTTATATCAAGACTACCTTTTTCCTTCGGCTCCGCTCGCATGGATATCGGTTATCGCGTAAAAAAGTAGTTTATGTCCTTCTCCATATCCCCTGCTATATTTCTACCAAATTTCATGACGATCGGTTTAGCGGTTTAGGCGTGAAAACGTAACAGACTGAGTTACTTTCACATTTATATTATTAATATGGAAGTATAGATTACTGATTTCCTCTTTAGCACAATGCTAAGTAAACATATTCATTTATCTCTTGGCTTATTTGAGACCTCCGTGCAGTACACCAAAATCGAGATAATCTGCAATACCTACTAGATTACAACCACCAACTGTTAACCAACTTTGTTTAAAAAGTTACGAAATACGACTCCCTCATAAAAGCATGCATAGTCAACATTTTGTTAAGTCAGAATAACAATCACCATAACTCTAGCTGTTTCTCAAACCTCAGCTTTCAGTCTAACCAGGCGCTGAATATATTAGAATTTCACGGAGCGACTGCCATCTGACCTCCAACCATAATAGCCTGCATAACTAACTTGATGTAGAGTGTGATCTATCTTGTCTATGCATATATATTACGGCGGACGTAACCTCTTACGTGGAAAAATTGCGTGGCCTTTTATAGCCTTGCCGGCCCACGGCAGTTCCAAAAATATTACGGCTGAAAGCCAATATTATTAACTTAAGTTTTCTAAGAAAAAACAAGTTAGTATTAGCTACGATTCGAGTATCTATATTTCAGAGAGGTCAGCGTGGTTTCAAATATATTTTTTTGTAACAATGTCGGGTCAGTTGGGTCACACAATAGAAAGAGGTTTAATGCGAGGGTATATTAATATTATTTTACCAAAAACACGCAAGTCTAATGTTGAGTTATTTTTATCGATATGATCGTAACCATACTATTAAATGAGGCCATTAGAGCCAGAGTGGCCTATAAAACTGATCTAAATTTACTTCGGAAGCAGTTAAAAAAAAATCTGCATGGAAAAAATAAAGTTAGGCCACTCTGGCTCTCTGAGGCCATGAGAGCCAGAGTGGCCTATAAAACTGCTCTAAATTTACTTCGGAAGCAGTTAAAAAAAATCAGCATTGAAAAAATAAAGTTAGGCCACTCTGGCTCTCTGAGGCCATGAGAGCCAGAGTGGCCTATAAAACTGCTCTAAGTTTACTTCGGAAGCAGTTTTATTAAATAAAATCAGCATTGAAAAAATACAGTTAGGCCACTCTGGCTCTCTGAGGCCATGAGAGCCAGAGTGGCCTAAAATACTGCTCTAAACTACCTCGGAAGCAGTTAAAAAAAATAAAAGCAGTTTAAAAAAAAATACAGTTAGGCCACTCTGGCGCTCATAGCCTCAAATGTAGGTAGTTTTACTGTTTCAGTTCGCTAAGGCGACGCAACGGGGAGCCGCTGGAGTGAAACAACTAGTTTATCCTTCGTATTTGCTAATAAAAGGGATTTTGTTTGCTTCTCGTTAGATCTTATAAAAGAAGGCTTCAAGGCCTTTTTAGGGATGAAAGGATTTCATAAAGTTATAAGGATTATTTGAATAAGATATATTACTATATTTATTACTAACTGCTACCCGCGGCTTCGTTCGCGTGACTTTTTCTAAAATAATAGCCTAAGTTACTCCTTATAACATCAGCTATCAGCTAGTGAAAAACCCGTCATAATCTGTCCAGCTGTTTCGGAGATTAGCTGGAACAAACAGACAGACAGATATATACAGGATATAAGTTTTTAACAATGAATAAACATGGTAAATATCCCGCTTATGTTAATAATAATATATACAGGATGTTTTATGCATCGTGTGCCAAATTGAAATGGTCGACTGAAGGGGTCATCTGCTATCCTTTCAGATCCCGTAACACCTATCATGCCCTGTGAATTTTTTTATTGACTTTTTATTGTTTTATTAAAAAAAGACCTAAATTTTACATTCAAATACAAATTTAAAATAAAAGTATAAGGTGTAGACTCTGAATTTTAATTTTATTTAGATGTGTATTGTTTTAGAGTACTTTTAAATACAAAATTAGTGACATTAGTCATCTAGTTTTTTTTTTAATTTACTCGCAAAGGTAAAACTTAAATTAAAGCTGTAAGTCAAAGTCAAATCATTTATTTCAAATAGGCACGAAGATGCACTTTTGAACGTCAAAAATTACATGAATAGTTAATTGATTCTAGTTGCGCCTTCCAAAAGGTAGTTATGTATGGAGAAGAATGGGCAAGAAACTCCATACTTACTCTTTTAAAATGTTAACAATAGTTTGTATACCTACATCTTATATATATAAAAATGAATCCCTATTTCCCTTGGTCACGGCATCACGCGTGAACGGCTGGACCGATTTCGCTAATAATTTTTTTGTTGTGTTTGTTATTGTCAGGAGAAGGTTCTTATGTAAGAAAAATTTAAGAAAGTAAAAAAAAAATGTAAGAAATCGACCATATTTACATTTTTATTGTAATAATAAGTAGGTAACTCTATCTTCTAATGTAACTTTATGGCGTTTGACATAACGTGTCAGTCATCATTTGGTAGGTCTGAGAATAGATTTTATCAAAAAAAAAAAAAAATATATTAAGGTTTTAGTTAGGTAGGGTAGGGTAGGTAGGGTTGGTAGGGTAGGGTAGGGTAGGGTAGGTAGGTGGGTAGGGTAGGGTAGGGTAGAATAGGGTAGGGTAGGTAGGTAGGGTAGGGTAGATAGGTAGGTAGGGTAGGGTAGGATAGGGTAAGGTAGGGTAGGGTAGGTAGGTAGTTTTCTTTGCGCGTAGACAAACTGCCACAGTCAAATAGCTTTTTACAGAACGAAGTCTGTCGGGTCAGCTAGTTAATTAATAATTATAGGTGAAGACGATGTACCTAGAATAAAAAAAAAAAATTACTTACCACAATGGGTAAAAAGAATGAAAAGTGAAGTGATGACAGAAAAAATAATAAATGCGATAGGTACATGGTGCTCACATATTTACAAACCTTATATATGATCTTCCAAAAAAAAAAAAATTACATATAATAAGTCAGTGTGTGAGTTAAATTTATATTAATCACAGAAAATAAAACTAATATCATAAAAATTATAAATAATACAGTTAAATTAGCAACCAGTTTGATTTTGTCTAGACTCTAAATTGTCCTATGGAGCAGGACCAGCATGTTTCCAAGCATTCTTATCTTGGATATAATCCTCTAATTTGTAATATGCTTGTTTACAAAGTGTGCTTTTTATATGAGTTTTAATTTTCTTTCATTTAATTGTATTAAGTCAGAAGGTATTTTATTGTAACATTTAACACAGTACCCCATAAAAGATGTATGTACTTTAGATAATCTGAAAAATGCCTATCATTGATTTTATTAAAAAGATGTAGATTTTTTCTTACATACACAATATTTTCATGAATGAATTGGCAAGGTACCGTCATAATATTAATCGTTTTAAATAGTTCGCTAAGAGATTCGCGGCGATGTAGATTATAAATGGCTATATTTGATAGTATGTACATGTTACAGCTGTTTACATGGGTACAAAAAAAAAAATATACCTACCAAAAGAGACCGGGATCTTCCAACTCCCTCAAAAATTCTTTAGTCTATCATCTTGCTAGTGATGTGCCACATACCATAGAAATATTTTAAACTTATTTCTATCTTTTCTACTATTTTAAACTTAACAAAAATCTATACCAAAATTTTATATTTATAAAATAGTAATACAAAAAAAAAATATATTGATGTGTATGTTTACATTCATTACTATTCTTAAAAAGTTAAAAAAATTATACTCAAACACACATAACAACTGTTAACTAACTGTTTTTTATAAAAATTACTTTGTCTACTGAACGATACAGCATTTCAAATGTTATAATTAGTAATTAAACTAAATATTACACACTTAATGCTGAAAAACTCAGTAGCGCAGTGCACCAGCAACGTCTCAGGTCTCACAAATGTAAGGCCACAGATAACTATATACTAGTCAGGTAAGGCGTAACTAACTTCATAGTCGAACATCACTAGTCGAATATTGCGAGTCGATAAACAATAAATCCACAGGGTATGAAAGGTGTTAAGGGATCTGAAAAGATAGCAGATGACCCCTTCAGTCGACCATTTTAATTTGGCACACGATGCACCAAACATCCTGTATATATATTTTTGTTAAAATTATCGTATATACTTTTTTACGCATTTAGTAAAAAGCTATTATTTTGAAAGAACAAGCATACACTTCAATTTTATTTATTTGGATAGATAATTAATTGAGCTTTCCTGTAACATTTTCCACATTTTTTTAAGTTATTTAACGTGGGCAGTTTACAGGATCTGCAACATCACTTTGTGACGTAAGCACATATTGAAGAAAATGCCCAAACTGCTTATTAGATTACGGATGGGATCGCAGAACTCTCATGTCATAAAATCGTAATAAAGTCACTGCGCGAATTTTCCAAGCAAAAGTTTTCTTCATTTCAACAATAAAATAAAACATGAAACTCGGGAGTTCACAACCTTAAAGGTTGGGAGTAAGTTATGGCGTAAAACATTTTACGATTAAACTAATTGAAGCGTTTGGGTGGGTCGGACATAATGTACGCTTGCAGGTAGCCCACAGAAGCTGAGTGTAATTTTTCGTAACAGACCCTTCTGTACATTTCCGCGTAATTAATATTATAAAACACGTGCCAAACTCAATCAGAACTTCCGTACCGAGAGGCTGTATAATTCGATGCCTTGTTGTTACGATTCTTTTTTCTTCTATCACGTTTTTGAGTACCTGTCAAAACTTCGTGCATTCTAAACTTGATTTTTCTGAACGATTAGGGAATGGGGGCTATCGTTTTTGTGCTCAACAGTTGGCGCCACTGGCGCGTAACGTCCTGTCTGTTTTATTTGTTATGTTTTAGATATGTTTATGTACTATATCATGTAAGGTATCATTATCATCATCATCATCTCAGCCGAAAGACGCCCACTGCTGGACATAGGCCTCCCCCAAAAGGGGGCGATTTGCCATAATCGCCACGCTTGGCAGGCAGGTTGGCGATCGCAGTATGGTATAAAAATGTATACAGGGTGAAATTGAATTCAGGGGCATCCTCTTAAGGGGTCATTATACTCATCATAATGAACAACTTTCACTATGGGACCAAACCTGGATTGGCGAAAAAAGAATCAGCTGTTCCCTACATGTATGTTCGCATAGCTCGTCAAAATGTAGGGAAGAGCAGATTTTTTTTTCTGAGATTGCAGGTTTGGTCCCATAGTGAAAGTTGTTCATAATGATGAGTACAATGACCCCTAAAGAGGATGCCCATGAATTCAATTTCACCCTGTAGAGAACGCTGCTGCCCATTCTCTAGTAAGTCCCTCAGTCGCCTTTTACGACACCCACGGGAGGAAATGGGGTAGTGCTATTCTTTACGTCCGGCACCACACGGAACGTCCGATAAGATATATTCAATGTTTTATTTTATTACATTTTAAAACATCAAATGAATATTTACATTATACATGCAAATATTATTCTTTCTCCAAGTGTTACCAAATTAGATCCTAAGTTGCTACTTAAAATCTCAAGTCATAATTAATCAGGAATGGCGCAATCTTTACAATTATGAATACTTAGTAAAAAAATCGCGATAGAAAATCCCGCAAACAGTGAACGTTTAGTTTCACATTTGACATTTCTAGAGACCTCACTTCCCCGAGGGCTTAGCATATTTTTTAATTTCCGAGCTCTATTTACATTAGAACTCGTAGCAGTTTATTTTAGGCGGAAGAGGAAAGATTGAAAGTTATCATGAATTCTCCGATCATTTTCCAATTTACATGTTGATATTTGAATATAAAATCGTTTGCTGGACATGGCATGTTTGCACTGTTGACAAGACTCATGTTTGAGTAACAAATGTTCACCAAAACATAAAAAACAAAAGTGGATCCTTGTTTATCTACGGACCCTCTGTCCGCGGTTCATAATTCACACAATAACATAAAATATGATATAATCGAGGAAATTGGAATATTTGCGATTGTCAGAATTATGAACGAATAACAGAAAGCTTGGAACAGATTACATGGAAATTACACAGATTCTATCGGAAATTAGGAAAGTGGATGACTTAAAGCTCAGAGCTCGACGGGGAATTCAGCTAGAGTGAAATTAAATGTGATAAAGCAGCGAGGATTCGAACGAAGACGTTTTACATTCCGACATGTTTGGCGAGATCGTTCGGGAATCTGAGCTCAATATAGGGGCACTAAATGGAAGTAGATTTAGTGCCTACATGTATTAGCAACGAACTGAAACGGTTTATACTATCCGTACGGTTTTCAGGTAAAGTAGAAGGGTATAAGTAGGTACTTTGCGAATTTCCTATCCTTAAGATAAATCCTGTGAGCTTTTCCTTTCGTTGACTTATACGATTTGGGGCGTTACAGACATCTGTTATAGACGGTTTAACAAAACTTTCTCGACACATGTGACTGTCTAGGTACTTGGAAATATTTGTGTGCCACAGGAGGGGAACGTCAGTACGTTAATTTTTATATAAAACTAGCTCTTGCCCGCGGCTTCGCTCGCGTTAATTTCGATTTAAAAAAACTCTTAACACACTACTAAAGTTTCTATAATAATATAATTCAATCATAATTCGAAAGACACGTGGCCCCAACCATTATTGTTATAAGAACGATATTTGTTGTTTTCCTCGGGAATAGTACTTTTTTTCAGGATAAAAGGTACGCTATGTCCGTTTCTGTACACCAGACAACATATATGCAAATTTTCAGGATGATCGGTTCAGTGGTTTAGGCGTGAAAAGGTAACAAACAAACAAACTTACTTTCGCATTTATAATATTAGTTAGGATTAGGATGATTATTAACATGTAATTATCTATAATCCTTAATATATATCGTCGACCGTAGGTTCAATTGATGTAAGGGACAAAATACCCAAAATGAGCTAAGTATACAGTTTTGTTCAGAATTTTTCGCTCTTTCGAATGGTGTATATGAAAAAATTCTAGCTTAAGAAAAATGTCCCTTACCCTACTGATTTTTTGGATCCAAATTTCGAATCAGCCCCATAATAACAATGTATTTGAAAAACTATGCAATATAGCAACTTGAAATGTTGTATTTACCGCCACCAATCGAATCAAATAAGGTAAGATAAGGTAAGGTAGGTAACGATTTCCAAATTTAAGATATCCGTACGCCAAAAGTGTGTACTTAATTTTCTGTCAACAATCTCTTTACACTGTATTTCTTTTCATAATTTTTTTCAACAAGTGATTTACACTATCTTTTCACAATTTTTCCACAATTTTTGATCCAACGTAGAGGTCAATTTAATGTAAGGGACGGGACTACAAGATACTTGATCAGTAAGGGACATTACTAACAAAACACGTTGGTGTAAGGGACATCTATTTTCTTAAATAGATAACTTATTTAAATAAATTTTACACAGGTAGATAGAGCACTAAAATAAAAGATTATGTGCGAAATCAGATCCGAAAAAGGTTAATAACAAAAAAAGTTATGGGCGATTTAGTCCGAAAAAAAACTTTGTCGGCCTCTCCTGAAAAATCGTATTTTGTCCCTTACCTCAATTGAACCTACGGTCGACGATATTAAGCTGAACAGTTTGTTTTTTGTTTGTGTGACCGCGTTGATCTCTTGAACTAACCATCATATTTAAAAAAAAAAAATCTTTTTTGCGTTAGATTGAATTCAATTTTGATAATAATGGGTAAAACGTGAAGTCATAGAATAATTTTTATACAAACCATTAATTTTTTAAATTCCTAATTCCTCTATGTTTTCGTATCAGCATACCGTGAGGCGATGCAAAGGGGTGGGACGGGGAAACAAGAAATTTCATGCAGACGATGTAGTCCTCGTTATGCAGATATCGCTGAAAATGCCAAATGGCTTTATAAGCTTCGAGACGGGATCCAAAATTGTCCTTTATCGCTTTGCCATCGCACTGAGTGTGCGGTGGGGACTTTATCAAAGATAATAAAATTTCCACTCAAAATTGAGAAAGGTTTGCAATGGGGCCACCTGATGTTAAGGGGCCACCCACGGGTAGCGGACCTTCCCTAATTGTTGAGTGATACTTCCAAATTTTTAGGGACGCCCATAAATAGTACGACCTTCCAACGAATCTCTTGGGTGCCTATTTTAAGAAACTTGGGTTCATCTTGTTTTTAGAAGACAATCCACATCTACACGTACACATTAATATTATATTAGAGAAAAAGTGAGTCGGCCTGTGTCGGTTTCTGTTTGTTGTTTGTTGAAAATACTGTTGGAACTGCTGAAGTCTTTGTATTGTATAAACTCAATATCTTTTGAATTATAAGGTTGGATTTGTTTGACGGGGCAGTAAGTGTAGGTACCTTATTCGCTGCAATTACAGAAAAACGGTTTCAGGAGAATATCTTTATTTTTTTGAGAAAATTTGATCCACATTCACAGATTTTGAAAAAAATGTACAGTCAGCAAGAAAATGGACCATTTTCACAAAAACTTTTTTGATTCTAATCGATCCTGTTTCTTATAAGGATCGGATCGGTAAATGGGTTAATTGAAATCAACGCTTTGAGTTTTAGTTACAACAAATTAAAAACCGACTTCCAAAAAAAACACTTCCAAGTGAAATTACTTTTACTTCGGAAGTCGGTGTCTTTGGATCTATATTTTAGTTTTTTGCCACCGACTTCCGAAATAAAAGTTATTTTTCACTTTGTAGTGTTTTTTTTTTTGGAAATCGGACTCTATTTTGTTTAAAAAAAATATTTCTCGCTTTTTAGTGGGTCTGTTTATAATTTATCTAAGTTACAATAGCCTAATGTCAATTAGCTCATCGCCTTTTACAAAATATTGCTTTTCCCGATGGAGGGACGTTAATTGTTGAGGAGTTCTCCTGGTATTCCACCATCAGCTTCATTTCACCATTCGCATTGTGCCGAGCATAAATTGCTTAGCAACCATAATAAAGTAAACGAATCGTTCACATCACCAAATGGTGCTTTCCGAGAGCAAATACACGAGTTACTAGAAAAAATACCCAAATCGCTATAGGTATATGCCTATAATATTTGAAAAGTTCCTTCGATTTCTCCAGGATCCACCTGAAACTGAGACTGATTTGATTTTTTTGTTTGAAAGGGTTATCCTTTCAAACAAAAAAATCAAATCAGTCTAGCTGTCTTCGAGTAATCTGGGAACATACATAACGTGCGGTGCATTGCGTGCGGCGCGCTCTTCGCACGCTAAACCTCATTGCTAGTATTCTTTTTCATTTCTCATACTCAGTAAGTAGTGTTTGTTTGATTCGAGTACCGGGTGGAAGACGCTGCCTTTGGGCGGGAAAGACCTAGTAATTAAATATTAATTGCTTCCCACTATAGGGCGAGAATGAATTTTAAAAATAGAACTATATTTGCTAAGGTTACGAAAATTTTTACATAATTAAGAAAAGTATCGATAAAAAAAATGCTGCAGTCTTGTGAATGTATAAACAGACAGTGTGAATTTAAAAAAATTGGTACTTATTAAGCGGGACGGCTCGCAGCGGCGCGCGGCGACGCGGTGTGTTCCATGTTTAAAATTTAAAATATTCTATATAATTTTGCGGGATACTAACTCTGTAAGCTGTACCGAAATTCAAAATCTCGGTTTTAAAGACTAATATTTGATTAGAAATGAGTTCAAGCGATTCTGGAATGTTGACCCCAAATTCGGTTAAAGACGATATAAAGTATACGAAAATCTTTTGCCAGACAAAGGAAAGATAATTAAATACTTACAATGGTTTTATGAAGTGGCGAGCATCATGTTATTATTAAATATTTAAGAAAAACTACAATTTTTTCAAAATCAAAATATTTTATTTCACATAAACCTACATGGGCACTTATGAAACGTCAGAAGCTAGGTGCACGGTTCCAATTAGTCGTTTCTTATGGAGAAGAGCCGGCAAGAAACTCCACGGTTACTCTTTTAAAAATAATTGGCTTTACAATATTATTAAATAACAGTGATAATAGGTATGGGAGGACAGTGTAGGCCTTTCAACAATTACCAGGTACTTAACAAAATAGAAAACCGCCAACAAATCTTACACTCTACTAGGCCTAACTTTTACTTTTCTTATATTCGAAATGAAAAGTAGAGTGTTTAACACGGGTGAAAGTCTCCAATTTCTACTCGGACTATAGCCTAAATACCTCGTATGGGAATTAATTTCTTTCGACCCTTATATAACAATCTACTTTTGTACTCGGAGTGAATTCATAAGAAATGCATTGGTTTTAGTTATAGGTGTAATTAATTAACCATTATTTTATATAGGCGCATTTATCGCTTAGGGTGAACCTGTAATGATAGATGTAAGATATAGAATAAAAAAAAAAAAACCGACGAATTGAGAATCTCCTCCTTTTTATGAAAAAATAAAAATAGGCCGAATTTTATCTGGATCCTCATTATCTGTTCATAACATTCTGAAGTCTAGAATTTATAAATAGTCGCAGTTTATCAGAATTTTATTAATATTCAGTCACTAAATTAATTCGGCATGCCTACCAGTCTAGGTCGTTAAGGGACATGCGTAATGTAGCCTGCAAAATTCAATTTTTCTTACGTTTTTTGCAATTCAGGTCAGTGTCAGGTTCTATGTTGATTAAGATAATTGATTCGCGACCGTAACAAATATGGCTTTACAGAATTATAATCGGTATATGATCAGAGTGTCTAACTTTCAATTCGTCTACGAAACAAAATGCCTAAAATTAATGTAATAATAGCAAATTGTCTAAGCTGTAAATCGCCTAGAGATCAAAATGTTTAACAAGCAAAATGCTTAAAATGCAATAATTTCTAAGTAGTCGAGATGGTTAAAATAAACTCACAATAGGGCCTCTGAACTGTAGGTTAGGTTAGGTTAGAACTGTGACCACACAACGCACGAGCCGAGCGAGCGTAGCGAGCCTGCCGCGGCAGCGGCCGGCGAGTGCCAGAACCGGTACTCCCTTTCATCTTCTAAAATAATAGACATATTGCAAGGTAGGCATTTTGGTTCATAGTCAGAGTAAGGTTTAGTTCAAATACTGTATAGACATATTGCAAGGTAGGCATCGTGCTTCGTCAATATAAGGTTTAGGCAATACCTACTTGGCATAGATGTGTTGATTTCTAGTCAGCATGATCATAAAGGTTATAATCACTAGAATCAGCAATACAACTCCTTATGTTAGAATTGGCCCTAAATGTCATGATTTCATGAAATAGTCATTCAATAGGATAATAATATGAACAAAGAGTTGTATTGATCATTTTTACGATTATAAAAATAATAAATATTTGATACGCGAAGGGGCTTGTGGCAAAGTAATAATGGCCGCACGGTTCGATCGATTATGCTAAGCTACGCTTTCCGCGGTTGGTCCGTGGATATGTGACCATCTTTACATACCAAGACCCGTCCGTGCCTCGGCAAGCACGTTAAGCAGTTCGTGCCGGCTGTCATTCGTGGATCTTTGGCAGTCGTTACGGGTCGTCAGAAGCCCAAAAGTCTGACAACCAGTCTCACCAAGGGGTGTCGTATTACCCAGTTACTGGGTTGTGGAGGTCAGATAGGCAGTCGCAACATGTAAAATACTGGTATTCAGCTGCAAACGGTAAATTAGGCTAGGCAGATGATGAAATAAATATTTGATACGGCCGCGAATCATATTTAGATCAACATACAAACTGAGACTGACCTACAAATTGCAAAAAAAGTAAGAAAATTTTGCGGACTACCCTGACGCTTTCGCCTTAAGATGACACGGCCTAGACAAGGCCACAAAGCCTTCAGTCAAATTAGCTTAGCTTTCAGAGTTTCAGTTTAGATGATTTATTAGGGGTTGGAGGACTCTCGGGGTTTGTTAGCGGTAATGTCGGCTATTATCGCGCTGGATGGACTAGAGATTGCATTCTGGGATTTTAATTAAGTTCATAAACAAGATGTCGTTAGGATTTAAGACGATAAAAGAAAGAAAAAAAATATATATTTATTCGGCGTCGTACAGAAAGATCACATTTTAAACTAAACACACTCATAGCAAAATTTATAAAAAAAATAAAAAACAAAAGTAAAATGAAAAAGAATATCCTGTACTGGGCCAAAAGGCTCCTATCTCAGCATGATGCTGCGACATTTAAAAATAAGTGTCGCAGCGCTGGTGTTCTTGTGATTTCACGGACATATACCGAAAAAAAAAAAAGATGTGTGTGAAATAACATTAAAAAAAAAAAAAAACGATATATCTTCTTTCTAAATACATAAAAGAAGAAACTGACTGCCATATCAACGCACAGCCCAAACTGTTGGGTCTAGAGATTCCAAATTTGGCACGTAGGTTCCCTATGAGGTCTAAGGATGCACTAAGAAATGATTCTTGGAAATTCCACCCCTAAGGGAATAAAATAGGGGATGAAAGTTTGTATGAAAAATCTTATTCATTTGGTTGATTAACTTGAAACTTGGCATAAATACTTGCCTAAGTAAGTAATAACATTTTTCATTATTAGTTTTTCAAAACTACCCCTCAAAGGGGGATTGCGGGGTCTCAAAGTTTGTATGTAGGAATTTTAACGCGCGGTTCGATTAACTTGAAACACAGTAGAAATTCTTGCGACCAACATTAAAGAATAACATGTATCAGGGTTTTTCAAAACTCTACCCCTAAAGTGGTGAAATGGGGTAGTCAATTTTACAGAAGCCCCGCGAAGTCCGTCGATTACTCATTATTATTGCTTGGAAACAAATTTAGCCCCGTTTCGATATTTAGGTCTTTCAATGTCACTTTTATTTATTTATTTAACAATGTATGTACACACATATAAACAGACAAGAAGAAAGGAACAGAAAAATACTTACAAAGGTGATGCTTATTTCTAATGAAATCTCTTTCAGCATACCTGCGATAGGAAAGTAGATATAGAGATGAATAACTTTTGTAGATAATTAAAAAGCTTTACTTTAAGATATAGTTAATATAGCGATGCGCCACGAATATAAATTGTTACTTATTTAGTTATATTTTGAGTTGAGTATTTTTCTGTGCAATCAGTAATTTTGATTTGAATTCGGATTATTTTGGGATACACAAACATTTTTTTTTTAAATTTGTGTACGGCCCGTTATATTATATAAGGTAAGTATACTTAGTTTAGCAACGCTAGTTTTTCACTAAAGTTCATACGTAACCTTTAGACATAAACCTGGGAATTAAGCTGGGTTCATACAGCAGTACACCGCACGTTTTTTACAATATTCGAGTAAAACCGTACTGCAGCGGTCTGTTCACACGGTATATGTTTCTCCGTGTGAAAACAAAGAGCCACAGTTTGATGGTGTAATATTATGCACTGCTGTAGACCGAATACGTTAAAAGTTCATTCGGTTTGCTTGAAAAGTCCGGTGGGTATTCGATAAACACATTTAGCTATGCACGTTTTTTGCAGTACTAACGACGTATGAACGGGTCTATACTCAATTTATGCGCCACTACTTATTCGGTAACATTTATCCCGCAAAAAAACGTGCTACAATGCCGTGTGAACCTAACCTGTCACGAGTATCAAGTAAGTACCTTTTATACCCAAAGTCTCTAATTCAGATAATTTATGTAAACAAAGTAATGTCACTGTCAAAATGACAGGTCAGTGGTGCAAAACATTTTATCATATTTTTTTTTGTAAATAATCATCTATGAAATTAAAGTGAATTAATTATAAGAACTATGCAAACAAAATACCGTTGCCAAACAATGTTTTTTGTAGTGTGTCGGAGACACGGTATACGATAGTCATAATCAGATCTTTTAAGCCCAGTACTAGACGTAGGCGTCCCAAAATCGATTTCCAATCGAAACAGTTTACAGCCGTTTTCATCCAAAATGTGGCTAGATATGATACTTACAATATGAATCTATTTATGAGAGTTGTAATATTAGTGTTGTTGAAGATGTAAAAAAATTGAAAATGTTTGGATCTCCTGCATTGTTACCAGTATCATAAAATATTTTATACCAGAAAATCTCCTTTTATTAATAAATTTGTTTAAAACCGAAAATTTATGAAAATAATTACGGTATGATTATTTTTTAATTATTATTTCTTAAAATCAGTTCTTAAAAGAAAATAGAACCTCTTTTTTCGCAATTTTATGTGAATTACCATTACGAAGATATTTTTTTGTTATGTTATCCCCTTTGTTTACATAAATTATCTGAATTTGAGACTTTGGGTATAGTTAGTTTTCTTTCGTTAGTTTTCGTCTGTTAGTTGTTGTTTATGATGATAGTAATATAGTCCTGAGAGGTTTTTTAGTGTTTTAGCAATGTACCTGTATACATACGTAATCATTATAAAGGATATAAGGTTACCTAGAAATCGTTTCAGTTAGGTTTGGTTGGTGGTAGGGCTTGTTCTAAGTCCGCCTGGCTAGCTACCACCATCTTATCTAAGTCTGTCGCCATAACAACAATGTTAACAGCATTTGTTGTGTTTCGGCAGTTAGAGGTAAGATAGCCAGTTCCTCTGTGGTTGAGGATTGCGGCTGAAGCTCGCTTCTACCTTCGGCTTTATCATTAATAAGATCTCATCGCATCCTGTTACATAAAAGATTTTATCCCTCTAGAGGTATTGGAACAAAGCCTTCATGCAAGGTGGTTACGTATCGAAATACAAGGAAACAATAAACTGTTTGAAATAACATATATTTAAAAAGAATACTCCTTCTTAAACAATACACGGTAACCTTGAAGGGACTACCGCATAAATAATTAATTACTTATATCAAACACTTATACTAAGTTAACCTTTAGAATCAGTATGTGACTATAACTGTCACTTATTAATGCCAAATACTTACCTTCAGGTGAGATGAAGGACATAGTTTAAGGATTAAAAAAAAAAACTTAATACTTTATCTTTCCTTTCTCTCTTCTTCTCTTTCTTCTTTTCTCTCTTCTTTTCTTTTTCTTCTTCTTTATTTCTTTCTTTTTTTTCTGTTCTTTATCTTTAAAAAAAAGATTACTCGTACTTTCCTCTCTACATCCACAGAACAAAACCTTGTAACAAAGCGTATTGCTTTATCGAGTTTCAACTGCTTTTATCTGCCGAAAGCATCATCATCTTCCTGGCTTTTTCCCAACTATTTTGGGCTCAGCTTCCAGTCTAACCAGATGCAGCTGAATACCAGTATATCCTCTACAACCCAGTAACTGAATACCCCTTGGTAAGACTGATTGTCAGACTTTCGGGCTTCTGACGACTCGTAACAACAAATGACAGCCGGGACCGACGGCTTAACGTGCTTTCCGAGGTACGGAGGGATCTTGGTATGTAAAGATGGTCACCCATCCACGGACCAACAAAGGCAAGCAAAGCTCAACCTGGTCGATCGACCCGTGTGGCTGTTATTACTTATCTACCGAAAGCATGACGTAGAAATGGCTTCCAACTTTTAATTTTCCACGAAAATTCGCACATGAAAATGCTCAGTTGATATTTCACGGTCAATTTAAGTGACGTCAGCTGCAGTCCTTTCACCTCGCTTCTCCCTCAGACTTCGTAAAATGTTCTAGGTATAGGAAATATTTTACTATGGACCGTTTTGTCTGGTAGGTGGATTATTGTCTATTTATTTATAAGGGTTACCAACGAGATACATTACAATTATCTTTTACAATAATAAAAACTTGTATAATATAGAAATAATCATGTAATGCTCACTCAATTACAGGTATACCACAGCTTACACATTATCGACCACCTAATCTACACATGCTCTGACATAATTAAAATTAAGAATACAATAAAAATAAAAAATAACATTATAAATTCTATTAAAAAAGATTTACATGCAAAAATTACAAAAGTAAAAATAGCAAAAAAAAAAAAAAAAAAAACACAAACTGAAAACAAAAATAGTAAATCCAAGCATTAACTTGATTTTTATTATTTTGTCTGAATTAATTAATAATTTAAAAAAAAAAATGGAATAAATAATAATAGTTTAAAATTGAATCATAAATAAAATTAAATTTAGTAAAAAAATAATAAAAAAACATTATCCCTGGATTCTGGCGTCTCTTTTGTTTGAAGATTATAAAAAGCGGAAGAGTCGGATTCACACATGAAGGGTTCCGTACCTCCGTACAATATTAAACCTTTTGTTTTTTCGTTCCCTGAGAGGCCATGGTGGAGCGGACTGATTTGACCTTGAGCCTTGTCTCCCAGTGGGGAGACAATCTGGCAGACAATCTGGTCTCTTTTAATGCCACTAAAACACAGGCGTGTCTCTTTACCGCTAAAAGGAGTCGTTTTGATCAAACTCCTATTTTTCGGGGTACATCTGTTCCTGTAACTGATCGGCTCGAGCTCCTAGGCATGGAGTTGACATCTGGTCTCAACTTCGGCTCCACCATCAAGTGCAAAGCTCAAACTGTGGCCAAGAAACTGGGCGTCCTAAATAGGGTGAAGCGATACTTTACGCCTGGACAGCTTTTAACCCTTTACAAAGCACAAGTCCGTTCCTGCATGGAGTATTGCAGCCACCTTTGGGATGTCTCAGCAAAGTACCAACTTGCTGCGCTTGACTCGGTGGAACGCAGAGCTAAGGGTCTCATTGGCGACGTAAAACTGATGGATGCCAAGCTTCACAGCTTGGCTCATCGCCGCAAGGTTGCCTGCTTGTCGGTAATCTGAAGATTGTACTTCGGCGAGTTTGCCCATGAACTCCACGACCTCATTCCACCGGCCCCCTTCTACCATCGGACATATAGACGCACTGCAAGTTACCACCCCTACCTAGTTGATATTCCACCAACTCGCACTAAGCGTTTTCAAACGTCTTTTATAATGTCAAGAGCAAACCCATAGTAAAAAAAATAAAAAACATATTTTCGACAAAATAAAAAAAATAAAAGTATCTTGCAATGTCCCCTTTAATGTTTAACTTTATTTTATTTTTATTATTTGTAGTTATAGCGGTCATAGTAGTATACACTCTGAAAATTTCAAGTATCTATTTATTACTTAAAACAAAAATTAGTGCTATGAGATATCTAGTTTAAAATGTGATCTTTCTGTACGAGTCCCAATAAATACCTACTTTTTCTTTCTTTCTTTCTTTATTATCGTTTAAAGAACAGCCCTGTGGCCAACGGAAGGACAGCGGAGCCTTAGTAAAAGGATCCCATTTTCACCTTTTCGGTACGGAACCCTAAAAATATAGGTCGGCAGTGAACTGGGTACAGTGCAAAGTGGATTGTATGCGCTAGTTTAGAATGCAGTTAGTGCTGCTCGGAATTTCGGGCGGAATAACGAAGGATATGCATAGTGAACAGGATAATTTATATGACTTTGCCCATCTGAGATGCAAAACGTTTTGGGAGATTTATCTCTCTACTAGCTTTAGTTCGCAGTTTCGTCTGCGTGGTTGTAGGAAATTATTCCAAGGGATATATATGTAGAAGTATGAGGAACAGGGTGTAAAGTTCACTCATCCTCTATATTGGATATCGCTACGCCCCGCAAGGGGGCGTGGCTGCCGGAGCCGGAGCATCGCTCCCCGTCCGCGAATTCGACGCGGTGGCCCATAAAAATGAGCCCCTCATTTTGTGGGCTCAGGGCCTACCTTACGGTTGATGTCGGGATGTTGTATATATGCTAGTCGTGTGGTAAACTCTGATTGCGCGATGCAGGATTTGTGACGTCAGGTCTTTGATACGTGTTTCGCATGTGGCGTTGTAGATGCCGCCACATATACTACCAGGATAAGCATATAACATAACATAACATCACGCCTTGGTTCCCCGAAGTGTAAGGCAGATGTGTACCTATAGTAGGTACCCCCAAATTTTGCCAGTTATGTTTAAGTCCCATGTAATAGGGGGCGAGCGTATTGCCATCAACCGGACACAAATCCAGACTCCGGGCGGCTACTGAGAAATTCCTGATGAAAAAAACCAATAACACTTTGCCCGACCCGGGAATTGAACCCAGGACCTCATGCTTAGCAGTAGCGCTTGTGACCACTAGACCAACGAGGCAGTCCTATGTGTTAATCCAGGTTTTATACTGTGTGCCATCCAAATCCGTTTAGCTGTTTTTGCGTGATTGAGTAACAAACTCCGTTCAGCCGTTTTTGCGTGATTGAACAAACATAAAACACACAAACTAGGTCGGATAGTAGGATTCGTGTTTAGAATGTGACGTAATTTCAAAAGATCGCTTAAGTAGCTGCTAACAGATTGGTGACCGGGAATCCTTTGTGTTAGGAGCTTAGAAAGATACTGAGTTATGTTCTTGTTATAATCCTTTTATCGCCTTTGGGACCCTCCCGAAAAGAGGAAGTGCCATCCTTAACTTTGAGACTACTTAAATGTAATAATAATAAGTAGTAGATTGTTTGAATAGGGAGCAAACAACTATTTTAAAGGCGATAGTGTTTCTTTGAATCCAGAGCGGAGCGAAGGATTCTAAAGTAGAATCCTGAGCGCTTCGAGGGATTCAAAGTACTCGAGCTTAAAATATTGTTGCTCCCGAGGTGGAGTAAGTGCAATGAAAATAAGTGTAGATGTGATAAAAACGTTTATTTTGACCAGCAAAGCATCATAGGCACAAAAATAAATTAAAAAAATAAAAACAGTTAAAAATACCACACACATAAACATATTACTTAATACATAAATATATTACATAATTCGATTGCTCAGTATGTGAACCATACAGCAATGGTTCAGGTACTGACAATCGAACCTCTGCGCGAATGCCCTCAGCATGCCTTTGGAGCTAACCCGAATCCTGCGCACCAGGGATGCGCATCGTTTCCGCATAGTAAAATAGAAAAAGTCGAACATCCCAGATGCGTTGCAGAATCGGGGCAGCTTCATCGGCACCCCGAATGCATTATTGTATTGCACATGCAAGGCGTTGAACTTTCTGCGCGTGTATGAGACCCACAGGCTGCTTGTGTAGAAAGATGTACAATATGCTCTGAACATTGTTGTTTTCACTTCAGTGGTACAAGTATACAACGAGCAAACCTGCGTGCCATCATATTCGCCCTTACAGACAACGCCCTGCTTTCTCGCTTTATGTCTACATCGTTTTTTAAATCAGAGGACATCGTACCTAGCTAAGTTTCAGTCGAAAATATTGTAAATATTCTTTATTTCCCTACCTACTCCTAATCTGCAGTGCTATTCTGTAACCATCTCACCGTGAAAACTTAGGTGAAGTGAGCTGTCAACAGTGTCAATTTCAAGCATTAGGTGGAATTACACGTCACTTCAATCTCACTTCACCTACGTTTTCACCGTGAGATTTTAACAGAATAGATCGGCTGGTATCTGAACATATTTCTTTTTAATAAAATAGTTAATTTCATAAATAAGAATAACTTTTAGAAGCGAAAAAGTAAATGAAAAAACATTAGAGTCACGGGACCTAGTTTGCAATAAACTATTCTTTCTTTCCAACTTCGCCGGTCGCCGGCAACCACGAGAGAGTAGTTAGCACAATCTATCGCCATTTTCTGATAGTGAACAATTAAAGTAAGGTAGTTCTCTTTCAGTTAGAGGTGTGCCGTACTAGGTAATTTTCGTACCAAGTCCACCTAGTACGGGTATCGAATACTTAGTCCAAATACCTGCTCCGAGTACCTATGAAGTATTTACTTAAATTCAGATAGACTCGCGTACGATGGGATGTATCGTATCGTATGATCCTTTCTTCCGTACCTTTATCGTAGAATCGTTTCCACTGCGTTTCGATTGTGAGACATGAAGTGTCTCTCATGCATCAAACTATTTTGTGTTTTTTTTTTTTTTTTTTATTCTACTATGAGTTTGCTCTTGACTTTAGTCTAGGTCTGGATGACAGAGACAAAGTCTACGATGGAGTGAGCTTACCCAGAAGAAGCCTGTTCACTCTCACTTTGAATAGATTAGGGTTGTATGCGTTCGGAAACACAGACGCAGGCAGAGAGTTCCACTCCTTTGCTGCGCGCATTATAAAAGACGTTTGAAAACGCTTAGTGCGAGTTGGTGGAATATTAACTAGGTAGGGGTGGTAACTTGCAGTGCGTCTAGATGTCCGATGGTAGAAGGGGGTCGGTGGAATGAGCTCGTGGAGTTCATGGGCACACTCTCCGAAGTACAATCTGTAGAAGACCGACAAGCAGGCAACCTTGCGGCGATGAGCCAAGCTGTGAAGCTTGGCATCCACCAGTTTAGTGTTAAATTAAACTACATCTTCTTATGAATAAATTTTATTTTTTGGACACAGAACTAAGATTTTGTGAACTAAACAACTTAGTAAGTCCAAGGTCTATCATCAAGAAGCATTCTTCCCTTTAAAATTAAATTTTACGTGCATTTAATTGGGTTTATTTTTACATGGTATGAATAGACTGGAATAGTACTTGATACTTGATAGCCGTACCCTATGAAGGTACTTCGCCAAATACTTCGATACGGACCAATAAATTACGTCCCGTACGCGATCCATTGAGACCATATTCGGAAAAAATATTAAATCAAGATAGTTTTTTGTAAACCCGGGTATTTAAATCACGAAAATTGTCTGAATTATTTGATGGTTGACATTGTAAAGCGCTATTAATTAATTTATAAAATTCTCGCTTTGATCGAAAATACTCGATGTACTTTGTACTTTACGCGTCGTACTATGTGCCACCTAAACCAGAAAAATACCTAGTACGTAAACCTGTTCTAGTAAATACGTCTCATGTCTACTTCCAGTTCCAATTAAAGTGTGTCCACTATCGGCCACTGTGTAGCCAGCTGCAAACCATTCATAAAGAATATCTCGCGGAGATTTATCTCAGTATTCCAGACGAGCAGCGTCAGCCATTTTTAATACTTACTTATTTACTGTAGAGTAGGTACACAAACTGTATTTGTAAACAAAGTGAGCTTAACTAAATGTTGGTCCGTGATAATTTTGATATTATGCATTTAGATTTTTAATTTAGTTAATAACGCTAGAACTCGTAGTTCGTTCTGATTTTTCTGACATACACATTTTCTGTTTTATCTTGAGACTAGAGATTAAATTCTAGTTCAAGCAAATAATAAGTTGAGATTTTATGAGAAATATCTCAGTTATAAAACTCGGGACTGAAATATTAGGTACGTTAAAGGTCACATTAGGGCTATACGCTATTAGACACCCTTGTGTAATTAAAAAACCCATTACAACTTACGTTTTTAGGGTTCCGTAGTCAACAAAGAACCCTTATAGTTTCGTCATGTCCGTCTGTCTGTCTGTGCGCGGCTTAGCTCAAAGACTCTTAGTACTAGAAAGCTGTAATTTCGCTTATGTATACATATAAATCACGCCGAAAAAGTGGTAAAATAAAATCTTGAAAACATATATCGACGCGAAAAAGCGGAAACGTAGTAACCCACAAAATGAAAAATGTTCACCAGAGCCGAAAAACGTTTGAGATTTCAGAAAAAAAATCTGAATAAACCCACACTGCTCAAAATTTCAACAGCGCTGTAACTACCGGAATCAAAATTTTTCAAAATGATTAATTGGTGTAAATGCTAAATGGTAAAAAATGCAATTTTTTACGCTATTTACAGCAAAATTTAGGTGGTCCCTTAAAAAAATAGGGTTGTTTTAAAACGCTGTACAAAATTTTCTATTAGTCGTAGAGTTACGGGAGTCGAACCATTCGACGCAGAATTTATTTATGATTGCGAATTTGCAATAAAAAAAAAATTACTTGTGTGCGGGTTACTACGTTTCCGCTTTTTCGCGTCGATATATATGAAATGAAATGAAATCGTTTATTCTGTAAATAGGATATCGGAATCACTTTTACACGTCATATAAAAAATATAAAAACAAGCTTGAGGAAGTCGACATTTCCTGTCTGACTATCCCTGAGAAGAAATGGCGAAACAAACTCAGGGGTCAAAGTCTCTTTTAAAGTCCAGACATAATCTTGGTCAGATCATGTGAGGACCATGTAGATCCGTGTTTGAAATGGTCTTTTGAGGAAAGAACCACACAATTTGGAGTGGACCTGTCCAGTCAGTGCAAGCATTTGTCAGTAAACGTGTAGCTCAACTCAGGATTTAAGGAGCTCAACGACTCGCCAAAGAAAGGACATTTGGGTAGGCCGCACTAAGTACTCAAAAAACCAGACTAACATTAAAACTACTTGAGAAAGAGGAAAAAGAGATAATCTTAAAGAAAACAAATGACCCACATACTCGTAGTGCTCACATTCACAATAATTAAAGTAATATATGTAATACTTTTCAAAGTAAATATTCATGTCATTTTGTATATAATATTTAATAATGTCAATAATTAGGTATGTATATAAAACGTTGTATAATTATTAAAATGTCAAGTTTTACGGTTTAATCAAAAGGGTTTCGAATTTCAATGGGAAGTTTGTTGTAAAAGCGTATACATTGACCCATGAATGAGTTGCCTACTCTGGAGGCGAGTGCGATGAACAGCAAGATTGTGTTTATTTCTGGTATTTAGACTATGAATATCGGACATTTTCTTAAAATTTGATATATTTTATATATACTTTTTTTTATTTGTAGGGTACCTCACGTAAAGTGGGGATGATATATTTTTTCTAGTGCATCTCATGGTGTGGGGTATCGTTGGATAGGCCGTACAAAAATATTAAGGGTCTGTATAAAACAATTTTTCGATTCAGGGATCAGTTTGCGTAAAATTAAGCTTTAAAGTGAAAACTTTTGTTGGTGTCAAAGTCAAAGTCAAATCATTTATTTCAAATAGGCACATAAATGGCACTTTTGAACGTCAAAATTTATACGGAAATAAAATTGATTCTAGTTGACCCTTCCAAAAGGTAGTTTCGCATGGAGAAGAATGGGCAAGAAACTCCACCATTACTCTTTTAAACTGTTTCACAATAGTTTGTATACATCAATTATATCATTACATGTGAGGACGATGTACCTAGAATAAAATGACTATACCACAACAGGTAATAACAATAAAAAATTAAGCATCGACGTATAAATTAACCATGTGTTAGATACAATTAAGGTGCTCACATATTTACAAAATTGTATTATTTTGTACAAATAAAAAGTCAGTGTGCGAGTTAAACTTATCATAAAAATAATGTCTTAAAAATAATACATTATACATAAATTAGCAACCTGTTTGATTTTGTCTAGACTCTACATTGTCCTATGGAGCGTCAGCTAAATGGTTGTTTTTAGATATTTGAAAAAAAATCATGGTAGTAGTATATACTCGTATAACGAAGTTAAATGGAAAACTATCACAGCTAAGTAGGTTTTACAAGTTAACGAGTAAAAGTCGACCAACTTATATTTGCAGTTGAAATGTATGGGAGAATATGTTATTCAACTATACCCAAAGTCTCAAATTCAGATAATTTATGTAAACAAAGGGGATAACATATCAAAAAAATATCTTTGTAATGGTAATTCACATAAAATGGCGAAAAAAGAGGTTACATTTTCTTTTAAGTACTGACAAATAATCATACCGTAATTATTTTTATAAATTTCCGGTTTTAAACAAAGTTATTAAAAAAAGGACATTTTATGGTATAAAATATTTTATGATACTGGTAACAATGCAGGAGATACAAACATTTTCAATATTTTTACATCTTCAACAACACTAATATTACAACTCTCATTCATAGATTCATATTGTAACTAGCCACATTTTGGATGAAAACGGCAGTAAACTGTTTCGAGTGGAAATCGATTTTGGGAGGCCTACGTCTAGCACTGGACTTAAAAGGGCTGATTATGACGATCATATGCCGTGTCTCCGACATACTACACAATACATTGTTTGGCAACGGTATTTTGTTTGCATAGTTCTTATAATTAATTCACTTTAATTTTAGCGATGACTATTTACAAAAATAGAATATGATAAAACGTTTTGCACCACTGTCCTGTCATTTTGACAGTGACATTTCTTGACATTAGTTTATTTACATAAATTATCTGAATTAGAGACTTATGGGTATACAATGTTAAGTTATTTCTTGGGGTATTTTGATGCCAACTATAGAACCGTTCATTGTGTGTGGTCCAACATGCACTTGGCCGGTTAAAACCGGTTCTATAACTATAGGCTCGGGGCCGGTTATCATCTACACTTACGAGTATTAACCGATTTATGTTTTTGATTTACTCACGTGTTCATTACGGGTTTTCCCAACTAGTCATGAAAGTTATACATTGTTTTAAGTAAAACAGGGCTTTAAAAACCAAGTAGCACATGATTATTGAAGTTTATACGTTGTAGAATTGAAGCATTCGGTGCAACGAGGGCGTTACACAAAAAAGTGAGTTTTGAGTTAATTGAAGTAAAAGTTTTAAATGTATTGTAAATTTTAAATCAATTAAAATAAATCTCTAGCACTTTTAAAATTTAAGGGTACCATGAGTCAGGTATCAGATTCTAGTATTATTATTATTTTAAGGTAGTTACAAACTTCAAATTATCATATTTTTTTAATACATGTTATCCGCCCTTGTTGCATCCAACCCGTAAATTTATTGGGCGTTCATATTTTAAAAGGTTTTTAAGGCATAAATAATAGCTTTCAGTGCATAAAAGAATCATTTTAATTTAAAAGTAAATCACAGCAATCATTTGGTTTCATTATTTAAAGTTTAAGCTTAGTTTGTGTGTATGTTTAAGTATTCCCCGAATTCGCTCGACCCAACCGAACCAACGACCCATTTTTTGGGAGAACATAATCAGTCTGATCATCATCTGCACAAAAATCACTGATTTCACTGACTTCAGACATGTTTTAACATTAAAATAAACTTTCGCAAGCTGCAGGGTAACGTGTTTGAAATTCAAACGCTTATCAATAATCCATGCGTCAACGGCGCGGCGGCGTAGCGAAATCCTCTCAATAAATACCAATCACGCCATCTAGAATCAATGAATCAAAATGAGTTTTTGTCATATGAAACTAAATGGTGCAATACTTAATTTGATGCAATAATATCAAAACGGACCTTGGGTGCCGAACGCCCTTGTTGCTCCAAATGCTTCAATTGTCACTGCAGCAGACCATATAGTATTGTCACTGCGCTGGGTAGAGTTATAGAGTACTAGGAGTGGGCGTTGCGACGACGAACAGTTTTCAAAGACCGTTTTGTGTTCTGCAACGATGAAACCGTTTTAAAGTGTTCGTTGCACAAACCAGTCTTCGAATTATTTATACCCAAAGTCTCTAATTCAGATAATTTATGTAAACAAAGTAATGCCAAGAAATGTCACTGTCAAAATGACAGGACAGTGGTGCAAAACATTTTATCATATTTTTTTTGTAAATAGTCATCGGTATAATTTAAGTGAATTCATTATAAGAACTATGCAAACAAAATACCGTTGCCAAACAATGTTTTGTGTAGTAAGTCGGAGACACGGCCTATGATCGTCATAATCAGCCCTTTTAAGTCCAGTGCTAGACGTAGGCCTCCCAAAATCGATTTCCACTCGAAACAGATTACAGCCGTTTTCATCCAAAATGTGGCTAGATACAATACGAATCTATGAATGAGAGTTTTAAAATATTAAAACTCTCATTCAGTGTTGTTGAAGATGTAAAAAATGTGAAAATGTTTGGATCTCCTGCATTGTTACCAGTATCATAAATTATTTTATACCAGAAAATCTCCTTTTTTTAATAACTTTGTTTAAAACCGAAAGTTTACAAAAATAATTACGGTATGATATTTTTGAATTATTATTTGTTAAAATCAGTACTAAAAGAAAACGAAACCTCTTTTTTCGCCGTTTTATGTGAATTACCATTACGAAGATATTTTTTTGATATGTTATCCCCTTTGTTTACAAAAATTATCTGAATTTGAGACATTGATTAGAGGGCGATTCATTATTTTACGTCTATGAAAATACATTCGAGAACGCAATGAGTCAACTATTTCGTCCGTCGCATCGTCGTTCCGCGATCTTTTACAAAACAGTCCTTACAAAAGAAAGTGAACAGACAACAGACAGTAAATACAGTCGATAATGTAATACCTTACCTTACCTTACCTACCAGTTGTCAATGCTGTCGTTCCTGATGCGACGATCAAACCCGTTGATAGTTGTAAGAAACTGCAACAATTTCACTCGTCGAAAACGCAATTCTGTTACATGTTGGATAAGTTTCGTCGTCCATCTTCAAACCAGTTACAACGATGACCGTTTTTTGCAACTGTTTTCGTCGTCGGGAAAACGGTGTGTTTCGTCCGTCAAAAATTCGACAGCGACCCACCACTATAGAGTACCAAACCGCGGGGGTCAATTGTCATTTTATGTGTGTTACGCAATTACGTAACACACGTATATTGACAATTGGTCGCAATGGGTTTCATTTTGACAGTTCATTCACGTCCATTGCGTTATTTACGTTGTTGAGCAGACGAATTTTTCAAACCTATGACGCAATGGATTAGCAATATCCTTCAAAACTCTCGGATTAGGTATGATTCAAACTGTGTTATGCAACTAGAGTGCAGAATTTGCAATAACTTTCGGTGTCATCCGTTAAACGCTACTTGCCAGTCTGCGCCACTTACACCAACCATACGAAATTACATTTCACGTAGGTAATGCTGTTGTTCATAATTCCGATCGTTTTCCCGTAATTACGCGCCGAATGTGGCAATAAACGTTGGCCGAAGTACGGATAAAACAATTATATCCGTACTCCGGACGTAGGGTTAAATTGTGCGAGGTGGGGGACTTTTAAGCGACACTCTAGCATCGTGATGCATCGAACTTTGTGATTTTCGATTTAATAAAAATAAAAAAACTACTTTTTTAAATGACAAGACTCTTTAATTTACAATGTTCATATTATAATTATTAAGTAATTAAATAGCTTTAAGTAAATAGAATAACAATTGTAGTATAAGTTAACAAAAACATAAGGTCTGCCGACAGAAGTGAAAACACAAAACTTTGGAATAACTGTTATTTTATACATATAGCTCATGGAAAGCATTCGGTGACGATGACGCGAGTTCCATGATTTTTGTTCACCTAAAAAGTACACATACATACAATTATACAGTACGAGTATACATATAGCTCATGGAAAGCGTTCGGTGACGATCACGAACTCATAAGTTTTTCCCTACCAAAATTCGCTCAACGCGTCTAAAGAAGTTTTCACTTCAAAAATTGCATGCCATGAGGCAGAATGTCGAAATATTGTAACACCTATTTGTGTAATTATCTATACCCAAAGTCTCAAATTCAGATCATTTATGTAAACAAAGGGGATAACATATCAAAAAAATATCTTCGTAATGGTAATTCACACAAAATGGCGAAAAAAAAAAAGGTTCCATTTTCTTATCAGTACTGAACTTAAAAAATAATAATTCAAAAATAATCATACCGCAATTATTTTTATAAATTTTCGGTTTTAAACAAAGTTATTAAAAAAAGGAGATTTTCTGGTATAAAATATTTTATGATAATGGTAACAATGCAGGAGGTCCAAAAATTTTCACATTTTTTACATCTTCAACAACACTAATATTTTAACTCTCATTCATAGATTCATATTGTATGTAGCATACCTAGTCACATTTTGGATGAAAACGGCTGTAAACTGTTTCGAGTGGAAATCTATTCTGGGAGGCCTACGTCTAGCAGTGGTCTTAAGAGGGCTGATTATGACGATCATAGGCCGTGTCTCCGACACACTACATAAAACATTGTTTGGCAACGGTATTTTGTTTGCATAGGTAATTCTTATAATTAATTCACTTTATTTTCATAGATGATTATTTACAAAAAAAAAAAAAATATATAATAAAATGTTTTGCACCACTGTCCTGTCATTTTGACAGTGACATTTCTTGACATTACTTTATTTACATAAATTATATGAATTAGAGACTTTGGGTATACATTCTATGCAAATAAATAAATCTATATATCTATCTAAATAAAGCGGGAACACTTTCCGTACCACTGTACATTATTTAACACTAGCTTCTGTTAGCGGCTACGCCCGCGTGATATCTTTATAAATTATAGCCTATGTTACTCAGTGATAATATAGCATTCTACTGGTGAAAGAGTTTTTAAAATCGGTCCAGTAGTTTTTGAGTTTATTCATAACATACAAAAATACAAATGCATTAATTTCGAACAAATTTGATTACCATAAAAAAAGCTTATAGTGAGTCAATCTTAAAAGATAGACTTATGCTGTCGCGGACTTTTTTTTAGAACTTTTAAAGAGGAACAATTCCATAATACATGATATTTGCGTAACTTAAACCGTTTACGCAGCGCACGCAATGGAAGCTCTCAAAAAGGAATATTTTTTCCCGTTTTTGCAACATTTTTCATTTATGCACCGTAGGCTATATAATATTACGCTATGACTAATAACTCATAGCGTAATATTATATAGCCTATAGCCTTCCTTGATAAATGGACTATCCAACACAAAAATATTTTTTCAATTCCAACCAGTAGTTCCTGAGATTAGCGCGTTTAAACAAACAAACAAACAAACTCTTCAGCTTTATAATATTAAGTATAGAAGATTTTTTTTTTAAATACTTTAGTAAATAACCGGCCAAGTGCGGGTCGCACAATGAAGGGTGTCCGTTGTTGGGATGAATTTATCCGAAGAACAAACTCAACATTGTAGTTGAAAAACATTTTCTCCCATACATTTCAACTGCAAATATAAGTTGGTCGACTATTACTCGTTAACTTGTGAAGCTTATTCACCTGTGATAGTTTTCCTTTTAACTTTGATATATTATATACTATATTATATACTATTTACTGCTATGAATTTTTTCACATATCCAAAAACAAACATCTAGCTGGCCAGGTCTGGGACGGTCAAGTTTGGCCGCCCCTCCCTGGGCGGACAAACTTGACCTTAACAAAAATTAGCACTTTAAAGCTAAATATTACGTAAACGGATCCCTGAATCGAAAAATGGTTTTCGCAGATACGCAATATTTTTGAGCGGCCTATCCATCGACATCCCACACTATGGGATAAAGGAGAGAAAAAAATGTCATCCCCACTGTATCTGCAAGGCTGCTATCCTAAAAATGATTATTTTTACAAGAAAGAAAGAAAGAAAGAAAAATGCGTTTATTGGCATTACAGCAAAAAATACACCTTAAAACTATAAAAACAGAAAACAATGATTATAATGCCAAAAGGGCCTCAGCTCAGCATAATGTCAGATGACACACAAGGTGTACCAACTGACGCTGATTTTCAGCTGCAACCCACGAGTGCCATACGCTAGAATAATAAAAACATATGTAAATGTGTCCGTTTTAATACATAAATTAAGATAAATTAAAGGTGATATAAAATTTTATCACAAGATTTTATCTTAGCACTTTGTCGGCGTAAATATTGTTTACCCATGCCAAATTAAAACTTTCTAGTACTAAGCATGTCTGAGCTAAGCCGCGAACATACAGACAGACGGACATGGCGAAACTATAAGGGTTCCTTGTTGACTACGGAACCCTAAAAACACGTTCCTTGTGTGGGGACCCCTATAATTTTTAACTTTTTGTATTTGTAGTTAGCGGCGATAATAGTAAGTACACTTTTTGTGTAAATTTCAAGTGTCTACTTATAATGGTTCAGATTCAGATTCAGATTATTTGCAAAAACATCTGTAGATAATATACATGGTATGATGCTTATTATAGGTATTTTTTGGCTCAACAACCATGACCATGACTGGTGTACATTATGTCGAAAGACAATAGGATTTCAAAATTAAGATATAATGAACAATAATATAAATAAATCAACAATTAACAATAATATTAAATTAAATACGTCAATAGTCATGCGATTCAAAATAAATAGAATAGATTCAGTCAGTATCTGATCGGATCTCAGCTTATAAAAAAAAAACGATAAACCCCTGTGACAGACGGACGGACGGACGGACGGACGGACGGACATCAGAGCCTTAGTAATCCGGTCCAATTGACACCCCTTGTGTACGGAACCCAAAACATTTACCAAGCTAGAATTGTTCTTCGTTTCAGCAATTCTTATGTCTTTTGTTTCCGAGAAGTGCGACGGCTAATCCAATTTTGTATTTCCGTTCTCCGGTTAGCGAAGGGTTAACTTTCACAACGTCCGTAGCAACGTTGCACTTGGCTAAGTCCTTTTTCAGTTTTTGTAGTTCTTCGTTCTAGCGATTTGTCATACTTTTGCTGGCTGAAAAGTGCGACGGCTAATCCAATTTATTTCCGTACGCTCTGGTTTGTGTAGGGACGTCATGAGAGACTCTTGAGTCACACTGTTGCACTGGATTTGAAACTTTTTCAGTTTTAGAATTTGTTCGTTTCATTCTAGCGTCAGTCTTTGGTTTGCTTCGTTGTATGAAACCATGGAATTAGTAAGTACTATGTAGTTTATATGAGAGCAGCAGTGGTAAGGCACTTTACTTTGTGTAAGTTACCTGTTTCATCATCAGTGCTCACCAAACGGTGAAGGAAAACATCGTGAGGGAACTGGCATGTCCTAGAACTAAAATATCGAAGAAATGTGACCTACCAAGCCGCTCTGGGCCCTCTCCTTCTCACAATTCAATTCAATTCAATTTATTTATTTCAGTAACAATTCACATTGTGTTCGAAACAATCCAGCATGGAACAAGTATTAGATGTACAGGTAAAAAAAAAAAAAAAAAAAAAAAAAATTAAAGAATACATGCAATTCAATTTAAATTAGAAAAAAATATTTACATACAAAATAAAAATAAAATTGTAGAATACCATGCAAACAAATAATATTAAAAAAATTAAAGTCATAATATGGACACAAAATAATGCTAATAAATAATTACATGTCAGTTTTAAGGGCAATATCTAAGACTGTTACACAGAGAGGACGCCTGTGAACATTATAGGCTGACAATGCTATTAGTTTATATGAAACTTATTTTCAGCTTAGGTACGTTTCTTCTTGTTCTGTGTCAGAATATTTTAAAGAAAGCATGATTAAGCATAATTAATATTATTATGAGTTATTTCGGGGTCTCTTTCCTACTTTTAAGCTGATTTAGTTCGTTATGGGACGAATAATAAGTACTAATAATACATTGTAGTTGCAAACAGAATTAAAAATACTGCCCTGAATCCCTTGCAGCACATATTTTAAGAATATGTGCAGCAAGGGATTCAGGGCAGTATTCGCTGAGCGTTGGTGCTTACATTGATTTTTAGCTGGTGGCTTACCTGGGGCCAAGTCTACTAATGTACAAACGTTGCAATGGTCTCTTCATTGTGAGTTTTTGACAGATTTGCCATACAAATACTGTCAAATACTCACAATGGCGAGACCATTGCAACGTTTGTAAATTAGTAGACTTAGGCCCCGGTTTTAATTTTTTTTTTTAAACGTGGGCCACGTTTTAAAAAACGCTTTCTTAAAACATTGCCCCACACTAGGAATTTCTCCTGTATTTTGGGTGCGTTTACAAACATTTAATAAACTCACATACACAAACAGCCAGACCCGGAACAACTACTTGTAGGTTATACAAATATTTGTTCCGTGCGGGAATCGAACCCGCGACACGTAGCATAGCAGTCAATCGCTTAACCACTGCGCCAACCGTGCCGTCAAAAACAACGTTATATTAATCTGTTTTTCTTTTCGTGCACACTTCTTTTTGCAACTCACTTTAAGGCGAGGTTCTTCGAGCGTGCATTTTTTATCTAGAGGTTGCAGCTGGGCGCGAGTAAATTGTGCCGTGAATTTCGTTAATTTTGGGTTGAAAATTATATGTTTTACGATATTAACAATGTTAAACCCGACGGACATTACATCATCATAGACGTTTATTTTGATGTGATTTTCAATACATAATGTGGTTATAGTATTGATATAAAATGATTTTAATCTACAAAATAAGGGTATGTTTGGATCTTTTTTCTATCGAGCGAACTTTATTAAATTATGTAACAAGTACCCGACGTACCTACAGAAACGTCTCAAAAGCAACATAATTTTTTCACGTATTTAGTCATTACCCTTTCTAATTAAAATTACATTTCCTAGAGGTTAACTTGAACAACCTCGCTTTAAACATTGGCAGAATAGTCGACATCGGCTTTGCTTGCCATTTATTAAAACATAGAATAGAATAGATTTACAAAGTTAGCTACAGCGCTCGCACTCAACGTATGTAAGCCCGAATCCGAGCATGAAAAACCCATTTTATTTTTTAATCTCTTTGTAGAGACACTGGAGTATGCATGCGGCCTGGGGCTTTTTCTGCTCCGCTGAAAGCAAGCACAGAATTCCTTCAAGCGTATATCTCAATACAGTTCCCTAACCTAGGCTTTATTGAGTAACTATGTTAGAGTTAGCAAGGCACAGTGATGATAGGTGGAGTAAGGCAGTGATCGAGTGGCTTCCATGAACGGGAAGACGAAGTGTCGGTTGTCCGGCGACGAGATAGACGGACGACACTGTTGCCATCGCGGGTAGAACCTGGATGAGGCTGGCACAGGAGCGTGGGGATTGGCACATGAAAATAGAGGCCTATACTCAGCATCAGGGCCGATTTCAGGGCAAGAGGAGTTCTAGCCTCGGTCTACACAATTTGATTTTTGTCAAAGATCAAAGAACAAATAGTTCACGTACAAAAGGTACCTTTATAAATTGTTTTTCTTTGTCAAAAGTAACGGGGTGTCCACTTCTTGGTTGCCCCAGGGCCTCCACACCTTTAAATCTGGCCCTGCTCAGCAGTGGATGAAGTCGGGTTGTAGATGATGATGCTGATGTTAGAGTAAAGAGAGAATCAGTAAAGATGGGTAGAGTGTTGTTGTATTTAATTTTGACATAACTATTATTTCTCAATTTAATTGTACGCACGGCTACAAATCAAGCTATAAATTTCCAGTATAAGCTGACCTCTCATTGTACGGAAATACTATACAATGCGAGATTAGCTTGTACTGGAAATGTATAGCTTGACTTGTAGCCGTGTGTACTAATATAAAAGAAAATAATTATGTAATGTATTAAGTAATAATAATGTTTGATGCATGCTAATTTAGGATGATAAGGGCAGGCGAATGAAAATTGCAATGTTTATGTTATATGGCTGCTAAGTCATAGGTAAGTACTAACATAACATAACCAAAGTTATACACTTAGTTCGCAATAAACGTTTTGACTTTGACATTGAGTTGACTAATAAGGCCATTTCACAATATCCGAAAAGCTATACCATTCATCAACATGGATCAGAATTGCCATGACATTTAACGGGAGTTTAATCGAACGTGGCGAAAGAAGATTCTAGCACTATAATTTGATCAAAAGTCTATCCCGATTGTGAGTGAATATCAATATTTTCCACAAAGCGTCTGCCGGCTGGTTTCCGCACCAACTGGTAGAACTACCGGTGGCAGATTAGCGCATCTTGAAAGCCGACGCGACGAGCACGACTAATGCCTATTTCCTCCAGTTATAAGAATATAGTCTAGTCAGAATTCATCTGTGTTCATTCAAGAGAGCGATATCGAAAAAAGATGTCTCGAATAAAACCGTGTACGCACAAACAAACAAAAACATGGTGAACACGAAAATCTAAATCTTTGTACGCACGTGCGTACCACTAACGAACATCAAACACCGTGTTTAACAAAAATGTTCGTAGAGATCCAATTTGGTTGTGCTATGCGGACGGTGTTCGGAGAAATTTGATGCAACATTGTTCGTACCGAACTCGAGGGAAGCGCGCAGCGGCGCGGTGGGCTTCAGTTCGCAAACACCTGTCTGCCGTTTAGATCGTAAATATGTCGGACGTTCATGAATCACAAGGAATAGTAGAAAATTTTTGGCTACTTCACTGTCGGCCACTTCGAACGGTGAATCCATGGTTACTGAGGGGTAGAGCGCGAACACAAGTAGAACTGTGTTCGCAAGGTGTTCGTGTTCGCTTTGCTAATTAACGTCCACATGTACGAACCAAATGTTTCGGGATGGATGTTCGTATTCACCATGTTTTGTTCGTTCGTGCGTACACGGCTTTACAATTAGATCGTTCAAGTTTCCTAAAAAATGAATGGGTAGTTTAGTATAGCTTCAAAATGATGCCCAAATTACTTAAAGGTCGATCTATCAACACTACAATATAAACGTTCCTGATAAGATCTCCAAAAAGGTTTCTACTCAATTTACTCCTCATTAAATTGATTTAAAAAAGAAACAGAAACAGAGCACGTAGTCTATGCTTTACAATTTTATTATCTGTTAAGCGGGAGCGTCGTTTTATGGACCATCCCTGCTTGGAGAATTTGTAATTAGCAAAATTAAATCAGCTCCGTAGACTAACATTTAATTAAGAAGCTGAATTACCAGCACCAATAGCAATAGCTAAATATAACAGTTTAGAAGACATTTACACTGTGAATGAACTAGTTTCATCATACGAGTTAACTAAACAACTTCTTTTGATAATATAATTTATCGTTTTCCGGGGGGAAATAAAGGGGTGTAGAACAGGAAAAATGTAAAAATACGCTGTTCGAGATTACGGACTTCTCCCCCTTTATCTATTTGTAACATTGTTATAGGTAATAAAAGTTGTTTGTTATTTTCATTTCGGATAGTAGCCATGCTTGAAACAAAGTGCTCCCCGTCAAGCACCCTCTTCGACGGCACACGCAGCTATACTCGTACAATGAAAATTTGAAAAGTTTCACACTGAATATCTTTCAGTTTTCAGAAGTTAAGGTTTTATTTCATCTACATTTGTTACTATCTTTTATTTAGTTTTACTTGTTAGGTTTCCGTACGTCAGAATGAAAAAAATAAGCCCCTAAACGATCACTCGTGTCTGTCTGTCTGTACGTTTGTCTGTCTGTCCGTTTGTCACAGCCAATTTGCTCCAAATTGAATGACTGGTTAAGTTGTTTGGTACACATAATATGAATTTCAGTGTCCCAAACACGGACGTGTAACGTAAATAAAATGTATTTTGCTTAAGGAGAATATGAATGGCTCCCAAAAGTGACCGACTTTTGGGAGCAAAATAAGAAAATTGTAAAAAAAAGTTTTGCAAACTGTACCGTGTGACATATTAATATTATTTTTATTTTTTAAATAAATAAATCGTTTTAAAGTTATTTAAGAAATTTGACGAAAATTTACCTTCCCCTGCTTATCTTTGATACTACTTTTTGATACCTACGGCTTTTGTGGACATGATATTTATTCAGATACATATGTTACTGTAGCTGTAATTGCAATCATGTCATTAATATTTTATATACTTAGATTATTTTTTATTTTTTTTAAATGTGAGAACGTTGTAGGCCTAGTAGAGTGTAGATTTGTTGGCACTTTTCTATTTTGTTAAGTACCTGGTAATTGTTGAAAGGCCTACACTGTCCTCCCATACCTATTATCACTGTTATTTAATAATATTGTAAAGCCAATTATTTTTAAAAGAGTAACCGTGGAGTTTCTTGCCGGCTCTTCTCCATAGGAAACGACTAATTGGAATCGTGCACCTAGCTTCTGACGTTTCATAAGTGCCCATGTAGGTTTATGTGAAATAAAATATTTTGATTTTGATTTTGACTACTGAGCCTAAAATTTCGAATAAAATTCAGAAAATTGCTCTATATTTATAGATAACAGAAAATTATATTATAAGAAGTCTATGGTCTTAAAATAACATGGTTAATCTCTCAATATTGTGCGTACAAACTTACATTTGGAATTGGGATGTATGGGAGAACATGTTTACACTGCTAAGTTGGTTCTTGGGATAAATTTATCCTAACTACAGAACCCTTTATTGTGCGTGGTCCCACACGCATTTTGCCGGTTTTTTGTATAGAAGTAGATATATCTTGAAATATATGTAGTGGAGCCATTTGTTCATGTTTGTTAGTAATTGAGTAGAAAATTGATATCTATAGGGTAATGAAATGGAGAAAAAACTATCTGACCTCGTTTCAGGAGCGCTCCTACTATTTTTTTGTTTCGTAAAATTGCGTTTTATTCCCAATATCTGTTGCTAAGCCGTAGAGAATTCGCTAACTATTTAGATTGCGTATTGATACTATATTTGCCGATGGTACAACTTAAAATTGGCTTGCGGCTCCCAGAGCGCAGTCCTGCGAAAATAGATTTCAGAGCATTTTCCAATAACATCTCGTATATCTAAAATATTCGAATATGTTACGATCGTGCATTACTTATGCAGCAATAACGATCTCAAGTACCTACCTATGTAGATGGATAAGACCGTCGAGAAAAAATAAAAAGCCTGGCTAACATTTATGCTAATAATATGAAGCCGTAAAACAAACTATAAGCGGTGCGAGTGCCGAGCAGGAGAGGATCCTCCCTCATGTTCCATAAAAAAATGCAATAAAACATAAAATTATGGTCCGCTTCAATAAAACTGCGTGAAATTCTTTTTCTTTGCGTCTGTTGTTCGCATCGTTTGCACATGGCTGTGTTTGGGAAGTTGTGAAAGAGTGCAAGTCAGGGCGTCGGATCCGGCAGCGTGGCCCATCCATCCGGCACGGGCCGGTTTCTTCCGGCATTTCCCCGCTCCACAATCTCTTTTCCCCCTGCTTCATTATTCGGCGCCTCGCCCGGGTCGGAGGGGTGCGGGCGGGCACAGTGTTGCCAACTTATTGCTTCGCATTATGTCCCAGGTTTGTAGGTAGAGACTCCAATAATTTTAAAGAAAACTTTCCCTTTATATACTGCTCCTGTACTACCGTCTTAGAAAAAATCTTGAACTTGAGGTCATTTGAGAGATTTTTCGGTTAGCGAACAATATTAAAAGTGGCCAAAATATACAAAAAGAACAAAAAGAACGTTTGAATTGGGATTATCCACCAGTTTCCCAGAGAACACTAACCTACTATCCAACAAAGTTTTCATATTTCAGTTACAGGGAAATGTATGTTTAACTTAGCAACCCTGGCGTACGTCGAGGAGCGATGATGGCGGCGCGCGGGTGCGTTAGTCCGCGTGGAGCGGCGCGCTGGCTTGGCTCGCCAGTTTAGGGAGCCTCGGTCCTCCCCGCACCCGGCGCCCGCCTCAGGTACGCTCGCATGCATGACGCGCCACCCTGTTGCGCACTGCACTACAATGTTTACCTTAATGCACCTTCCGATCTTTCTTAATCTACACTCGTCTAATTTGGCGGGATCGCACCGTCTCGTCTCTCTATCTACTGCTGCTGAACTTCTCTCAAAATTTTGTAAAGCCATTTCGATAGGTTTATTTGCTCTCGCTATTTCAACTTACCTGGATCGATTCGATCCTCGAAACTTGTAGATACACTAGGTAAAATAATAATGTGTAGGTCGGTGGGTTACTATTCGCTCCAGAACACTTTCTGTATAAATAATTGGCTACTTAATGCCTACGCGCGCTTTGTGTTCGAAAACAAGTAGTCCGCTGTGAGGACGTAATTATTGTATTGATAGGGTGGGTATCTCAGTTTCCCGCCTAATTTCATGACTTACGAGCTGAAAGGCGGCGAGGAAAACAATCCGATATTCGGAAAAACAACAGTATTTTCTTCACAAATACTTTTTCTTTTTGCATAGCCTGAATTTGATAATAGAATTTGGAACTTTCGAATCAGTGCGACATAAATATACAATGAAGGGGAACAAAAACAAGACGATTGTAACTTTTCGATCAAAATAAATTCAGTTGTAACAAATTAGATTTGTTTGTTGACGCAATACTGGACACAATATCCATCATAAATCAACGTGGATCGATGTTCGTTATTTATAATAATTGACGGCAATTTGTCCTACAAATTCATATTTCAATACTTCCTGGGAGCGGCTGATCGCTTTTTAATCATTTTGAGCCTTATCTTATTTATGACCATTTGTAATCCTCGTCATTTGTGACGTCTCTTCGTAATTAATGTTTAGTTGGAAAAGCTTTCAGAGCAATAAAATGAAGGCTTTATAAATTTTTATCGGATTTGTAAAGGGAATTTTCTAAAGGACAATTCAATTTTAGAGGCATCAGAGTTGAATGTGTAGTGGCAGTTAAAAGAATGAACGAAAGAAACAGCCTATTACTGTCACGTCGCTGGGCACAAGTCTTTCTTGAAGTTTGTCGTTAACTGAACATTGTGGAGCATGAAAGCCGAGAATTTTCTCTCTTTGGCATTTCTTCTATTCCTCGCTGAATAAAATGAAGCGTGTCGACAATAGACGGTAGTAGGTAGGTACCTACGTTCTGCAGTAATATGCACGCAAATGATCTCTTGATTAAAATATCAGAAATCGCAATGAATGCTAGCTCTTTGGAGAAGAAATACTTTCTTGATATCGCCTCGTCGGTTTTGAATAGAACATTTTTGGTTTACTGACTGACTGGATTAATTGGCAATCTTTCAGGGGTTGAACAAAAAAACAACTTTTAATATAGAATGTGGAGACAACAAATGAAAACAAGGGCAAATAAACAAATAAATCCTAACATCGAAATTACAAAAGTGGTATTATCAAACAAACGAAATAGTGTAGTGAAGTGCCGACTAATGGATTTTGCCAATCTTTGACTAGCTCTAATGACTAAACCATTGAACATATTTAAACTGAAATTTTGTGTGCCGACTGGGTACGTCATTAAAGTTGAATTATTAATACACTGGAGGAAACTGACAGATGCTAGCTGTCACATTTTTAAATAATAAGGAAATATGTATTGTATTCTAGACTTTTACGCTTATACAATACATATATTATACAACGATCACCATTACAATAAATATGACCATTTTATTACACAAAGTGACAGCTAGCACATGTCAGATTACTCCAAGTGAATTAATTATTCGACTGTAGACATACGGGGCCTTACAAATAAACACGGAATAAAGTTATGATAAACGTCAAAAAAATTATGGTTATACCGAAGTTATACCTAGCATAACTTTATTCCGTGTTTATTTGTAAGGTCTACGAAGTTTAATTTAGTGACGTATTTTCGTCCCTACCTTGTGTACAATGTGCAACTGAAATAGTGCACATTATGAATGTAGTTTGTTCAGAATCATTTACTGAATTGATTTCTGATATTTTGAATATAGGTAATTTTTATTCAAAAAATTATTAAAACTACATAAATTACAATCACATTTCCGCTAAACAGTCAAAACAAACCAAAATGGTCGAAGAACCTATTACCCTTTACGTGTGCGACTGTGTGCGTGCGTAGATTTGTAATGTGACCACAATTTTCTCCCACAATCAGTATAGTTATTTATGCAACTGTTGTATAATAAGGGGTATTAAAACACGAATGTGGGTTTATATGGATAATAGTATCACATGAGTGTTTTAATACCTATTATAATTATGTACAGTTGCATACAAGACTTTATCTACACCCAATATGTTATATACTCTTTGATATTTTCCAATTCATGAAATCTTGGTACGCCTTTTCATATTGTTTTCTCGACTTTTCTGTTAATAATTGGTTAGAAATGTCCTTTGCTGCATCAGAAATATCTGGTGGTGTGTTATCAAAGCTTGTATCACTCATTTTTGTAAACAACAAACTTATAAATTTTTGCAATACTAATATCGAACAAAAATGGCGGGATGCGTCGTGAACTCGAATAACCTATAAGTTTTTTTTTTTTAATTACGTCGCTGTGGTAGTAAAACGCGCGTGCATGACAATGTTCTTTTTTTGAAATTCATAAATGTGGCTGTTTGATGAGTAAGGAAGGGATCGAAAACGCAAAGGAGTTGCATAATGAAATTTAGTACAACATTATAAAACTCGTTTGGATGATATTATGGTTACTATGACACCGGTTGTTTTAATGTTGGCAATAAGCTAACTGTTTCAGAAACTTTTATAGAGGATTTATAGCATGGATGTATATAAAATTAATAAATTAACAATGTTTTATACATAATAGTAAAAAATCTGTGTATGAATTATGAGTATAACATCAGTGCCGGATTAACCACGTAGCAAGAGTAGCAATTGCTACGGACCCCGCGCAAAAGGGGGCCCCACGTATCCAAACCCGCCCACGCACATGAAAGAAATATTGACAACTTAGGGTATGTCCAACTTTAATTTCGAATAACTTTTGAAAAAGTGAATTTATTGAAAAATTATAAGAGACCTTTTTTATAAAACGTTCAATTTCCTATAAAAACATGTATCGCGCTAGTGGTAGTGTATGTGAGACCAGATGTAAAATCCCAAAGACCACATAAAATTCCACATAATAAAATTATTGTTATTTTTTTACCACTTTATAATTGAGAACCCATAGTAGATCAAGGGCCCCTCGATAGTATTTTACGGGCCCCGCGCTTGCTTAATCCAGCACTGTATAACATAATATAATAATTGGGGTGTTTGGTGGTGTGCGTTAATTCTTGGACATGTTGTATAGTAATTATCCATATTCATGAGTATTTATCCTCTGAAAGGTTTTCAATGAATTGAAAGTCAGTCTTTAGGTATAGGACCTACTTATAAGCGTTCATTTCTAATATACAGGGTTACTGGCTAACCTTGCGGGACTGTATTACTTACTTACATCATAAATAACAACTTTTCTTCTATGACTTTTTACAAAACATAATACATTTACCAAAAAAAACCTTCGAGATTTCGTTGTTCTATCTAACAAATTTCAAATCTGTATTTTGTTGTACCTACTGCACTGTCACTCGTAAGACACGGAATTTTGGTTTGCTATTATACGCGTAGAGTTCGTAACATTTAGGCCCATATTAAGGCTCGTACAGACAAGTGCGATATCGCGGGCGCGACGCGACACTAGTAGCACAATTTCTTTGTCGGTGCCTGTCGCGCCCGCGATATCGCGCGAGTCTGTACGAGCCTTTACAGGACGTCACTCAATACTCAGGCATTACTTTTAAAACTGTTTCAAACCAATCAAATGGTTTGAATCTAGTTTTACAAGCGCTATCTCGGGTCCACTAGCGCCACTCCTTTAAAAAAAGATTATCTCGTGACTGAGAAGGAATTATGAAAAACGGCTCAATCAGCGACCTCGGTAAGTGTGTCTAGAATTTTCTAATACCTATTATAAAGTTTCATATTGAGACACGAAGCAATAAAATTCGATCTAAAGAAAAACGGCCACATTCCTCTACATCGTATTTTGTTGCTTCGTGTCTTAATATGAAACTTTATAATAGGTATTAGAAAATTCTAGACACACTTACCGAGGCAACTGATAGAGTCGTTTTTCACAACTCCTTCTCAGTCACGAGATAATCTTTTTTTAAAGGACTGTCGACTGTCGGTGTCCACGTTTCGGCACCGTATGTCATAACGGGCAGGACGCACTGGTTGAGACCTTAGTCTTCAAACATTGCGGTATAGGCGACGAAAAGACACTAAAGACATATCGTCATAATCGTAGAACAGTGACGGATCTGACAATTATCTTAAACTCTGTCGCGCATGCAATAACAGCAGTAAGTTTAAGTAAGTATAATTTTTGTCCAAATTTAGTTGAGCATTGATCCGGAATCAGCTTATTGCGCCGATTCCGAATCTATGTTTGACTCAATTTGGACAAAAATTATACTTACTGCTGTTATTGCATGCGCGGCAGAGTTTAACATAAATGTCAGATCCGTCACTGTTCTACGATTATGACGATATTTGAAGAAGCTGTGGTGATAAAATGTTACAAAGCGTAGTTTTTTCTTCCTCTTGTAAAGTTGCCTTTTTCGCATATATGTACATATGTATGAGGTTTCCACTCTAAGGCGTCGATAAACTCACGCCTTCTCCATACCGCCATGGAGAAGGCGTGAGTTTATCGTCGCCTTAGACTCACGCCTTCTCCATGGCGGTAGGCAGAAACTACAGAACGCCACCTGCTACGATCCTTACATACTCCGTTTGCTTCGTTAACTCTCTGTCTGGGGCAAGTCCACTGACAGAGACATTGTTTTTAAAGCTCAGAAGAAATGCTTGCGATCGTTTACCAAATTACAATCGATTGATAGTTGTAAACCAGTATTTAAGGAACTTAGTCTGCTCACTCTACCGTCTATGTACATATATGAAATGGGAGTGTTTGTCTGCTGTAACCTGCATTTGTTTGAAAAACTGCGCTCTCGCCGTTATCAGAATACCATGTTACCTCTCATAAAACCGCATTTTTCAGCAAGTGTGCTAGATATGGCCTCAAAAATATATAATAGTATACCAGCAGCTATTAAAAATAAAGAGTGTCTGGGAACCTTTAAGAGGTCCTTTTAGATAGATGTTACTACTCCATCACTGAGTTTACTACTGATAAACAGAGGTATGACGAGTCCGACTTGCTAATTAAACACTTATGATTTTTTTTATTACCTCTTTGACATATTAATTGAATGATTTTTATTTTGTTTTTTTTTTTTTTTATTGACATGTCACCTTAATTGTAATTGTTTAATTAATTTTGTACGTCATAAATTGGCAAAAACAGTGCACATATTTTAGACAATATATTATCTGTAACCATACATAACTACCTTTTGGAAGGCGCAACTAGAATCAATTAACTATTCATGTAATTTTTGACGTTCAAAAGTGCATCTTCGTGCCTATTTGAAATAAATGATTTGACTTTGACTTTGACCTTTACCTATGTTTAACAAAATAAATGATTGATTGATTGATTGACTTTCATACATACATGCATACATTTTAAACCTGTGAGAAAATATAAATAACGGCTAAGTCCAATCTCGAATATGACGATATTTCATAAGCAGTTTATATCCGTGTTAGAAGCGTGGAAGTGGAAAAAGTGGGACATTACGTATTTCTGTCGAAAATTGAAGTAAACAAATTTTGAAGGGGCGTGCGTTTACACAGTGTAAACTGTATTGAGGAAGTACGAGCAGTTCCTTTGTGGAAGGAAGTATGTATGATAACAACTTGTAATGTGTTTTTCGTGGGATATTATTCATTTTAATAGAGATACTGTGCTTGTATATTGCTGATAATGTGGTACTTTGGAGTTGGGGACATCTTTGAAAAGCCTGAAGTTTATAATGAAAGTACCTACACATTTTAAAGAGGGCGCTCACCGGTCCCCTAGCGCCACTCCTTTAAAAAAATGTTATCTCGTGACTGAGAAGGAATTATGAAAAACGGCTCAATAAAAAACCTCGGTAAGTGTGTCTAGAATTTTCTAATAATTTTATAAAGTTTCAAATTGAGACATGAAGCAACAAAATAAGATCTAGAGGAATGTGGCCGCTTTTCTTTAGATCGAATTTTGTTGCTTCGGGTCTCAATATGAAACTTCATAAAAGGTATTAGAAAATTCTAGACACACTTACCGAGGTTCCCGATTGAAGGCTCGTACAGACTCGCGCAATATCGCGGGCGCGACAGACAGCGACAAAGAAATTGTGCTACTAGTTGATATCGCACTAGTCTGTACGAGCCTTGAGCCGTTTTTCATTATTCCTTCTCAGTCACGAGATAATATTTTTTTAAAGGAGTGGCGCTACATGCTAAGTGCTTAGATAGTTAATTTTATGGGGATTAATAAAAGAAGATTGTAGTATCAAGTTGAGTAGGTATCAAGTGAAAGTCTTTTATGTGATTACTCTGGCCAGGGCTTGTTAACGTTACCAAATAACAAAATAATAACCGTTACGTAACGTTAAATTTAAATGTTATACCTACTAATGTTACAAAAAATTAACGTTACTTGATAACATTACCAGTTAATTAACATTAATTAATTACCATTAACGTTAATTAACATTAACAAAAATACGATAACTAACGTTAATTTAGCTACGTTGCCGTTCTGTGGGTAAGAATCAGGCAGATTCAGGCAACGTTTTGATCGGCACGGCATCAGAGAGGCGCGAGGGCAGGCTCCCGCCGCACCGCACGCATCAGGCCCTACTACTTACATCTCACCCGTTTAAAATAACGATAAAATTAATAGTCGCATAATTAACGTTAAATCGATTACCGTTATTTTAATAATAACGATAACTCTGTCAATACAAGGTAACGTTATGAAAATTTACCGGTATTTAAAGCCCTGACTCTGGCAGCTACGAGTATATGTAAGGAAAATTACAATCATTTCACATGACTGTGTCGTACGTAAGTTGTGCTTTGCATACTATTAATATTCTAATGTAACATAACAAACAATAAAGTGCAAGTAGTTCACGTCATAAACTGAACACATAAATGCCTGCTTCAATAGTCGTGTCATGTAGTACAATTCGCAAACTTCCATTCGAATTTAAAGTTATAAATTCAAAAATGAACTTGTGTTAAAATAATTTGACCAATTTGATTTTCGTACCAAGACCACAGAATACATAATTATGCTAGTAGCGGAGACCAAGGCTATCTAGTTCACAATCTCATAAATATCAAATGACAGCTGTCAAAAATGCATTTCAATAGAAAAAGTACGATATGGTCATCAATTTTTTAGAGTTCGTAGTCAACAAGGAACCCATAAAGTTCCGTGATGTCCGTCTGTCTGCCTGTCTGTCTGTTCGCGGATTAGCTCAGAAACTTTAAGTACTAAAAAGGGTATACACACATTTAGCATGGGTATACATATTAATCACGCCGACAAAGCGGTAAAATAAAATAAGGTACCGACCTCCCTTCAGGTAAAGTGGGGATGATATTTTTTTTTCTTTTTATTCTATGGTGTGGGGTATCGTTGGATACGCCGTTCAAAAATATTGCGGGTCTGTCAAAACCATTTTTCTGTTTAGGGATCCGTTTGCGTAATATTAAGCTATAAAGTGCTAATTTTTGTTAGATGTCTCCTTCCTGCCAGCTAAACGGTTGTTTTTGGATATGTGTTATCTTTGAATGCAGTGATTTTATGAAGATAGTTGTACCTCCACAGTTTGCCATTGACAGTCCTAGTTCCCACGTGACAGGAGCCGACGCTGTTGCCATTTATCGGCCACAATTCCAATTCCCAGCCATAATTGAAAATGTTTGTGACAGATATTCCAATTATACTGTGGGCTCTGTAGATCGAGGACTTAGAATTTCAGCTGTTGTTATTCCTTGAGACTGATAAGGTGATACTAGTGTTTGTGTTACAAAATGGTAGGCAATTAATTTGTGCTAACATTTATTTGGACGGAAATGTTTTTCTTCTAATGTTTTTGGTTGTGTTGCAAGTATAGATTACTATACGCTTCGCTGTACCTAGTTATTTGATAAAACGGTTTGAAAGGGTCCCCGAAACGGTCAATTGCAATTGTAGTAATATTGTCAATCGATTCATTAGGATTTGGTAGACGATTGATTTGCGCATCAATAACATAAAAACCGGCCAAGTGCGTGTCGTAGTTGGGATGAATTTATCCCAAGAACAAACTTATCATGTAGTTGAAAAACATGTTTTCTTATACAAAATGTACCTATGGGAGAACATTTTTTTCAACTGTAAATGTAAGTTGGTCGCCAATTACTCGGTAAATTGTAAAGTCTACTTAGCTGTGATAGTTTTCCTTTTAACTTCGTTATATATAGGTACTACTGCCGTAACATTTGAATTTCTGACTACAACCGTTTAGTTGGTAGAGGGGGAAGGACACTTGACTCTAACGAAAATTGGTACTTTAAAGCTTGATAAGTCACGAACGGTTTACTTAATCAAAAAACGGTCTTCACAAACCCCTAATATTGTTGAAAGACCTATCCAACGATATTCCACACTATGGGAAAGACAAACAAAAAAAAAATATCATCCCCACTTTACATGTAGGTTTACATGAGGTACCCTAAACAATTGTTTTTTTCGAAATTTAATTTTACCATTTTTTTTGGCGTCATTAACATGTATACTCATGCCAAATTACAACTTTCTAGTACCGATAGTTGTTGAGCTAAACCGCGGACAGACAGACGGACATGGCGAAACTATAAGGGTTCCTTGTTGACTACGGAACCCTAAAAATTGACAATTGCAATTGACCGTCTCGGACCTTTAGCATTTTTGAATCAAAGTAATTTGGAAATGACATAGGCTGAATTTTCCACATCAGCATTTTTAATCTGAAGGATCTCTTGCATTTATAGTTGTATACCTACTTACTAAACAAGCTGAGGAAATTAAGTATCGTAAATACTCGTAAACAGTTTTTAGTTATTGATTTACTGCATTGTGAATCAGAATATTATGTAGGTTAAGGATTTCTTGCTACTAGCTGGAGCCGGACAGAAAACTGACAAATGGCCACAGTCGCCCTTAAAAACTGCGCGGACAAGTAACAAGTAGCACACATTAGGAACCTACAAAGAAAATCTACGTCCCCTAAACATTTTGCACAAAAATCGTTAACAAAATACCTTCAAGACTAATTTAAAAAGGTCAATCTCAATCTCAATCTCACCGAAGAAAAATGTGAAATGGACATAACATACTTGAAGCATCCATTTTCGTCTGAAGGTTGATGTGAACTGAGTTTGCCTATCTGTAAAGAGAGAGCGAATCTATACTTATATTATAGAAAGCGAATTTTGTGAGTTTGTGTTTACGTGGAGGGTAATCTCCGGAACCACAGCTCCTATTTGAAAAATTCTTTCACTATTTGAAAGGTACGTTATTTCAGATGGACATAGTCTATGTACCTACCTATATTATGCAATACAAAAATAATTACTGAATAATACTAATGAAATACTATCTTAAATTCATGCAAGCCTAGTACTTTTGTTAGGTTACTGCTCAGAACTAATTGTCGTAAACTTTGCTTTGTCCGCGGCTCCACCCGCGTGTCGGTTATCGCGTAAAAAAGTAGCCTATGTCCTTCTACATATCCCAGGCTATATCTCTGCCAAATTTCATGACGATCGGTACAGCGGTTTAGGCGTGAAAACGAAACATACAGACAGACCGACAGAGTTACTTTCACATTTATAATATTAGTATGGATTGAACCCGTGCGAAGCCGGGGCGGCTCGCTAGTAATAAAATAAAGCTGAAGAGTTCGTTTGCTTATTGTTTAAACGCAAAAATCTCAGGAACTACCAGTCGTACCAAATTCTTTTTGCATTTGATAGCCCAATTCTGGAGTATTCCCGTTCGAGCACCTATGCATTGAGCACCAAAGATATTCCAATTTGTGAATCATCATTTGTGGTGCTCAAACGGGAATACTTCCCATTTCTTGACTAGGTTATAAGCTATTAACATCACGCTTCGACCTTTAGGAGTCGAGCAAAAAATAAAAAAGTCTGAAAGAACGCTAAGCGAAAACGAAGTAGTTAAAAGCGTGGACACACGATCCAATGCAAAGCGATGGGTCGGGGAAACAACAAATTGCACGCGGACAAAGTCGCGGGCAGAAGCTAGTAAATAAATTATTGAGACAATAATATTGCTTTCTATCAAAGACTCGGAAGTAGGTACTCTGAACACTCTTCTAACACTTGGGCGTTATTAAGAAAGTTTCTCGGCTTCGAAATTGCAAGAAAACAAATGATTAATGTTTATTAGTAACTGGAAATTAATATGGTGTTAACTGAAAGTAATTATTGTGGTCGGAGTGTTGTGCTACGGAGTTATGTGATTGCCTTTTGAATGTACTTATGCTATGTTAGCTTTTTTATTTAATTTGAAGGATTGATATTAGTGACCTTACTGGTGGTGTTCTTTAGAAAGGTCAGGTGCGTAGTACACGCAACCGACGCGACGTGCGTGTATGACCAAATATATGAACGTAAACGAAGCAAAAGGAGTAGCTTAGTTTCTGTCCCATGGGAAAAAGGCTTGAGTTTATGTATGTATGCATGATATGCATGATATAAAGCATCTGAAAGACCAATTCCGTAATTAAAAACGTTCAAAATCTAGTCGCAATCTAATCTCAGCGATGATCAATGTCAAAAACCTCTCTTAACTGGTGCATTAGATATATTATTGACAGATTGAGGTAGTTTTTTTAAATTCAAAATCTGTAAAATAATCAATAACACACATAAAGTCTGCCAAACTGCTTATCAGTTTGTCGGCAGTTGTTCTCGTCTAGCAATGGATTACAAATAAAAAAAATTAATGTGCTAAAATTTAATTATGCTAAGTAAATTATAAAATAATATACCTACAGTCGAGATAAATAATCTTACATTTTACAGGAAGGCATTTTCGCAGTCGTGAGGTTTGTTACAGACAGCGGGACACAATGAGAGATTATTTTTTTTGCAGAACTCTTTTAGCTCAGATGCAAACTAGTTACTTAGTCAATCTAAACAAAATCTTGATTGTGGCAACTACTTTTTTTTTTTTTTCTCTCTAAGGAGTTAAGTTGATCCTTAAGCGTGATACACTCGCATAGTAATAACTGACAGTTGTAACGTTTAGTTTTAACTGACAGTTACAACTGACGCACCTTTTGTCTACACACGGTTTACCGTTTGTTTCTTCAGTTATAAACTGTTGGCGCTCGTAGCTACCCTGTCCCTGGATTCATGGCATCGATGCAAGATGCCGCATGCCGTGGCAATTATTGGGTTATTGTGCGTTTTGGAAAACATTAAAAGACGAAGGACAGTGTGGTGTACATATTGGATTTTAAAAATAAAAAAATTATATACCCATATCAGTTTATTGAAGGAGCTCGGAGAAATTCCAAAAGATTTTATGAAGTACTAGATGTTGCACGCGGCTCCGCCCGCGTGGATGTCGGTTATCGCGTAAAAAAGTAGCCTATGTCCTTCTCCATATCCCAGGTTATATCTCTGCCAAATTTCATGACGATCGGTTCAGCGGTTTAGGCGTGAAAACGTAACATACAGACAGACAGACAGAGTTACTTTCACATTTATAATATTAGTATGGACTTGTTGAAAACAAAAATACGCCTATACTCGCTATGAATGCCATGGCAAAACTGACAATCGCACAGTTTTCTGCTACAGACATTCAGTTTTAACTGCACAGTTTTAACTGTTCAATTTTATATGTTGATAATTTGATTAGTTATCAGTTCAACTGTACAGTTCGCGGTTTTTTCTACACACGTTACTATTTAATTGAATAGTCCAACTGAACAATTAGAACTGTCAGTTATAACTGGGTAGTTCTTCAAAAAGTATTCTCCGCGTAACTTTCATGGCGAATTTTTCTTTTGGAATAATCTACATATAAATGTACACACATTTAAAACGATGTAAAAATAATACATATTTTTTTTATTTTATGTAAATCGGTGCATAAATTACAGAGATATTCTGTTTTTAAATTTCTGTGCCCACGAAAGTTACGAAACACGGCACGAAAGTTACAGACGTATTTTCTACAGGCAAAATATAGTTTCATATCCTTATTTTTTCTCAAATTTCCAATTTATAAAATAAAAGACTTATTATTTATGAATCAACTTTTATTTGAGATCAACAATTATAGTGTTAACTGTTTTCGGTATTTATTATTTAATATTTTATTTTGAAAAAAATTGAAACACATGCATAAACACTTATACAAATACATGACCCCCTTTTTTGAGCTTCGCAATAATCGAGTAAATGCATCTGCAGCGTCACAAGTAATCTAAAGTTATTCAATGGAGATATGTAACTTTCGTGGACAAATAACCACGAAAGTGGTGCCACGAAAGTTACGAAAATTTCATATTTTTGAGAATTACGATTAAACTTATAGGTAAATAAACAAACAAAGTACTTGGGAATAATCTCGAAGATCTATCTTATTCCTTAATCCAAAATGAGTTGGAAAATTATAAGCATTATCCTTCAAAATATGCGCATGAAAGTTTTTAGACCAAGGCTACTTGAAAATATTCAAAGAATAACTAGCCTCGTATTTTTTTGTTTAGAAGCGATGAACGTACGTGTCTCCCCCTCTGAAGCCGGGATACTACTGAGCGTCCGCGCAGCTAAAACGTGTAGCGACATGTTGGCGCTTTTGGAAGATAGGTGCAGTTTTGTTGCGCGCTCTCGAAACTAACAAAATCGTGTGACAGAGACATAATGCCTATTAACTATTGTAACTTAAGATATAAAATTAATGTTATTGGATAATTATGATGCATAGTTAAATACGATTAATTTGATGTATTACATTATATGCTTATGAATTGAATACAAAAGTTATCAAAGTTTGCCGTGAGCGCGAACAGAGTGTGACGCGCGAAGAACACCGATTTTGCTCCCGTTTTCGACATTAGATATTTTTTTTTATAAACATTATAAATAATTTTAGATGTTTAATGTTTAAATTATGTACACATATCAATAAAGATTAATCTGTATTTGGTCCTAAGACTGAATATTTAATAGGTTACGAATTAAGACCGTGTGACCGCGTTTTGAGGGACCTCGAAGAACTACCCAACTGCACGTGTGTAGCCCGCTTTAGACTTGACATGTGATATCAGTTTTGGGGGAAGCTCATTCACTAACGTTGGTCTACGTACCTTCTAGTGCGCTTACCAAAGTAATTTGTTACTTTTGGAACATCAAGTGTCTACTTCTTAGATATACCAGTTGGTTAGTGTACAGTGGCCAGCAAATCAAGCTACACGAAACTTTCAAATTTCTCCTAACGATTTTAAACTTTAAAATGTTGACGATTAAGTTCAAAATCGAACGAGGAAATTTGACAGTTTCGTGGTAACTTGATGTGCTGGCCACCTGGTACATATGTTTACGTTCCACTTTGTGGTATTGAGTACTAGCTGTTGCCCGCGGCATTTCTCGCGTGAATGTCAATACTTCCCTAGTTGAAATCGGATTTTGTCCAGAATTTAATCACAATCCTTTGGGATGTTTCCATAACTTGACCTAAAAATTATGTATACCAATTTACGAGTTAATCAGGCCACGGCAGTAAAATGCTCTTCTGTAAAATTGACTATCCCTTTTCATCCCGTTAGGGGTAGAGATTTTTCATACAAAATTTCATCCCCTATTTTATCTCCTTAGTGGAACCCGGGTGGAATTTCCAAAAATCCTTTCTTAGTGCACCCCTAGACCTCATAAGGAACCTACGTACCAAATTTAGAATCTCTAGACCCAGCGGTTTGGGCTGTGCGGTGATATATCAGTCAGTCAGTCAGTCAGTCAGGACTTTGAATTTTATACAAGTATATAATAATATATACCTACAGATTAAATTGTTCAGTCAAGATATTTAACTTACTTTACAAATTTTGACTGTTAAAAAAAAAATCTATATACGTATATATTTAGTTACCTTATCTGCAAGATGATAATTTTATTTAAGTGTGTCGGGAATATAAGACCATTATTTGATTGCGACCGTTCTTAAAAGTACGCGACTTGCCCTTCAAATCAATTGCGTTTCATATTTTGAAAAGAATGATGAAGCGTAGACAATCACTTTGTCACACACTCAGTTGTTGTGAAACCTACAATATTAGTAAGTACGCTTTCCCACGAGACTCAAAAGAGTTTTCTGTTTGAGCTTATCTGAGAGTAGATGTTTGTTCTATGATACTAATACAACTAACAAGATTGTGTTCAACAAAGAAAATAGGCAACTCTTTGTCTTAGATGAAGATATCTCTGAAATATTTACTTTGATCCTGAGCTGTCTTTTATTTGATATAATCAAAACAGCGTCAATCATTTAAAAAAAAAATGGTTAATTTGTTGGTTGGTTGTCTGTAAAGTTGGTTTACGGACGATAGTTTAACGTGACAACGTCATAAGCAAACATTGATGCGGCGCAAGCGTACAAAGAGCGTAACGGGACATTGGTGCCGATTCCCTTGTTCACAAACTAAACTAAATTTAAGTTCAGTGCATCTTTTTCTTTCTATTTCATTAAGAAAAGGACAGAAGATAAATTTTAGTTTAGTCCTGTAAAATTAATCAGCGCCTGTCACTACTCCATATAAGTTTAGACGTGATTAAAAACTTGCCGACTAAAATTACTTCGATTTACGTCAAGCGCTGATTAATTTGACAGGACTAAACTAAAATTTACCTTCTGGCCTTTTCTTAATGAAATAGGAAGAAAAAGATGCACTGAACTTAAATTTAGTTTAACTAAACTAAATTTAAGTTCAGTGCATCTTTCACAAACTTGCGAACGAGGGAATCGGCACCATTTTCGTGCATGCAGCCGGCGTTCATCGATTTACTAGACGTTGTCATGTCAAAAATAGGCAGTCATAAGGACTGCCGACAGAAGTAAAACTCAAAACTTTGGAATAACTGACCGTCTGGCGCAACACGTCACGACTCACGAGCATGTCGCGCATTTCGGTGACACGAACCCATAAGTTTTTCCCCTACCAAAAATCGCTCAGCGCGGCTAAAGAAGTTTTCACTTCAAAATCACGAAAATATATGGTAAGATACGGTCATATGGTAGGTACCATCTTCATCCTAATATTGTGACAATAAGCCCCTACTCACTCTTTAACCTATAACATTTTAATTTAAAGGTCTCAAACGATCTCCCTTTAAATAAATTCACAAAAGGATCTTTCATTCCGTCGTTAAGTAATTCATGCGAATACAGTATGTATGTATAATTTGAATTAAAACGCCCAATTACTTTGGTCGGGAGTACTTAACCCCTGCTAATCTGTGTTGGTAAAAAACGCGGGTGATTCGTTACCCCTGACAATGCTTAGTAGTTTTTCCATGTCCGGACAAAATCTCTTCTTGTTCGTCGCGGTTCGTTTGTATTTTTTTTTTTCAGCCATTGTTCGAATGAGGTTTTAAGCGCTATTTTATTTAATTTTAGCCTAGACTCGTGAGTGTCGAGTAAAGACAAAAGACAAACAGATTATTCGAATAAAAAAGATTCTTGTTTCAACAGACAAAGTGGTTGAATTTTGTTTTGTTTCGCAGAAAAAAAAAATACTAATTGCAACTGTTTCGACGCCCGGTTACAGAAAGTTCCATTACATAAGATGTCGAATCAAACTTACGGCGCCGATAACCGACTGTTAATGATTTTATACTGAAAATCACGTCTAAACGAGTAGTGTAAAACACACACAAATTTTCTTAATAACTTTATCAATGAATATTTTAGATTATGTTTTTATTACACAGTGAAATGAATTTGTAATGTCTAACGCGGATAAAAAACTGAGAATCACGCAAAATCTACCAAGCGTATTTTTCTGAAACCTTCACCTTTTTAAAGATGATTTAATTATTGATCTTTTAGTATACGTGTTTTATTAGAATAGCTTTTTTTTAACGCATTTGCTGCCCAGTTCAAAAATATTTTTTATATATATACTTAGATTTGTTGTTGCTAGTCGGGTCCTGGGCATGAACAGAAGTCATCTATAGCGACTGCTCGAATACGGGTTGTGTTGTCGAATACCACAAATGATGGGTGCTTGGCATCGAAAGGGTGTATAATAAATTAATAATGCGTCTTATTTGGGACAGCGCTCCTGGATGGGCGAGTCCTATTACTGGCTGGACGTACGACGCGTTGCGTGAGCTCAGTACATAACACGCAAGCTAACCACTCAAGGTCACTGGCATATAAATATCTGCATCTTAAGGCGAAAGCGTCAGGGTAAACCGCGAAATTCAAATTTTCTTACGATGTTTGCAATTTGCAGCTCGTTGTCTGGGTGTTTGTTGATTAAAGTATGATTCGCGACCGTAACAAATATCTATTTACAGAATTATTATCATTAGAATTAGTAATACAACTCTTTAAGTTAGTATAATCCTAAAGGCTCGTACAGACTAGTGCGATATCGCGGGCGCGACGCGACAGTAGTAGCACAATTTCTTTGTCGGTGCCTGTCGCGGCCGCGATATCGCGCGAGTCTGTACGAGCCTTAAAAGTTTTGCTGATCAGCGATTTGATTCGGCTTACGGATACTGCGGGTGAGTTTGTTTGTAGCATTCCCTCGAGGATATACTTTGCAAAAATAACATCAGTAAAAATCATGAACATCTTGAGGAAAATTTCACCGCAAAGCTAGAGACAAAATATATTATGTATGACGATGTGATGTAAGTTTGAAGACGGTAACGGAGCAGTAATAAACCTAAAATGCAATGTACTCGTATGTGCGAAAAATAAAAGAACTTTAATGTATTTGTTCTGAAATTAAGACTTTTAAGCTTAAAGTAAGTAGGTACTTACTGCGAATTGTACAGAAAAGTTGAAACTCAGCACACGAAGTTATTTCAGTGGCACTTAATGTTATCGTGCTACGTAACTCTCTTAACAACAAGAACGAAACGTTGTATTTTTAATTGTATAAAAATGTTGCAATGTTGACTTCGTGACAAAGGCTATTCAGAAACTTGAGTTAATTAACCGCCTACTAACTTTTTAATGACTTGGTGTGACGTAAAAACGCAAACACAACGCCCATAACATATCTCTGGCACATTTTTTTGATAATTCACAAAAGCTTTATAATTTAAAATATAAAAAGCAACTTGAGCACAGATTAACTTGAGTAAAAAATGCGCATAAAATCAGATTAAGGCGGTATTTGTTTTTATTATAAGCCATTCACAAATTGTAGGCGGAAAATAAGCTTCCAATTTTAAATATCTTTTGCAAACTTTACAGAATGGTCCTCTTTGGTTGGTTCTCACTTCCACCGCTTCATTTGTATACTTGCCTACAACGATCGATCAATGTCGACATAATCCATCATAAAGAATTAAAATTATGCCAACGTGGGTACTGTGGGTATACTATAGAGTAACAGAATAGTACATTATGATACATGTGTGCTATGATCAATGCACACGCGTTTCATACAACGTTTTTCAACACACTTGCGGGGAAAAAACAGACTTTTATTGTTATTAACTTTAAGGAAAACGGCGCTGGTTTTGTTTTTCCGCGCGCTGCGCTAGCGATTTGCGCGCAGGTGCAAATAAAGGCACTGGCAAAACCACTAAATAGCCTATATAAAAATAAAAATAAACTCAAAATAATGTTTAGATTGATCATAGTGTTGTCGTATGTCAAATTGTAGTTTAGTTAGTGTGGAATTAGAAAGTACTATTGGCATAGAGAAATATACATTTGTTCAGTGAGAATCCGCAATAATAGAACGCCAGTCAGGGTCTTTTTCCGGGCGGGAGCACAGACAATTTAAGGTAAATTTTTAGTTCATTTTGGGACCAAGGACAATTCAGACTGTTAAAAAAAAAGTGAAATATGGCATTATGGCTCCAGCATTATGGAAGTCTCTTTGATGAGATTAAAAAAGCGCAATTATCTGACTAGTAAATAGAACAGTTATCTGTGGCAGTACAGCACTAGCGCGGTAACGTAAAAAGCACGCGTTTTTAATACACTGCGTTATGGACCTAAAAGCGGTCCATTTAGAGCCACTTTACGAGCAAGTGTGTTGAAAAATAATGTTACACATTAAACATTTTTAAATTCACCTATTATTTTAAAAGCTTCGTATCAAAACAAAACCTCTTTTGTAATGAATTACAAACTCTATTGTCACTGGCTGGCGACAATACAGCACAAGGACGATTTATGAATGCTGTAAAGTAACAAATAAAATAAATTTATTCTCTTTTATTTTCATCTGTTCTTTATTGAAATAATTAACATGGCAACATGTGGCCAGTCAAATTTATATGTTTTAATTAAACTTTAAGAGCGTTGTCACCGGTCCACTAGCGCCACTCTTTAAAAAACATTGTATCTCGTGACTGAGAAGGAATTATGAAAAACGGCTCAATTAACTATATCGGTAAGTGTGTTTAGAATTTTCTAATACCTTTTTTAAAGTTTCATATTGAGACACGAAGCAACAAAATACGATCTAGAGGAATGTGGCCGTTTTTATTTAGATCGAATTTTGTCAATCACAACCCTCTTAATAAGTTCATAACTTTTTAACTTTAAGTTGTCCATACGAAAATGTTCCCATTTAGTTTTTATCTGCAAAGTTTAACAATATTTTAAACCGAACTTTATCGTCTAATCGTTAAATACTTAAATGGCAGCAATATCTCTGTTTAGTAGAGATGGGCCGAATGTGGTTTGAACCGAATCCGAACTTCGGCCGAACTTCGGTTCAATTTCGCGCGCTTTCTCGAGAGCGACACGTCGTGACTTGTTTACGCATTTACTTCAATTTTTGCTAGTTGTACCCCGCCCGCACACCGCGCTTCCGGCTCCCCAGCTCCTAGAAGCTCTGTATATTCTGAGCGACTTTTTTTTGAGGCAGGATGCGTATACGAAAAAAAAAAAAAACGTAATAAACTTCTGCCAAATAAGGCAGAGTCTTTGGTGTTTTTGCAACATAACCTGCCTCTAGTAAATTTTAAATATGAGTGAGTAGATAGATGAGAAAAGTTTGTTTAATATGATTGATGAAAAAATACCCTTGAATTGTAATAAAAAATACTTGTTGTTAATGAATGTTAGTTTGTGAACCAAAACGTGATTTTTTAATTCAATTTCCGAATTGTAATCCAGATGTTTGTAAGAAGAATACTAAGTTTATTTCATTTTTTAATAGTATGTCTAATTAATTAGGCAGAGATTTTCAAGACTAATAAGAAGAACTGATTTAATTTAAGGTTTACATTTACAATGTTCCTAACTAAAATAAATGGTCATGAGTGAGTAAAAGACATAATTTTATTTTACAGTAATGCTATTTTAATTCTATTAAAGTTCAGTCAAAATAGTGCAAGTAGGTATTATTTTTCTTGTGCCGAATGTTCGGCATCTGAACCGAATTTTGGCCGAATGCCGAAGTTCGGTTCAAGCTGCCGAAATTCGGTTGAACCGAATGTGAACCAAATTTCGGCCCATCCCTGCTGTTTAGTCAATGTTGTCACAGCTGTTGACAAATTACATACTTTCAGTACGATAGTTTTTAATATGCTGCCTAGTTTAGTAGTTTACTTTCTTTATATCATAGCATTATTATAAAATTTTCTTGCTAGCTGCAGTAATATTTTATGTTTATTCCACTTTAAAATGGAGCTAATATTTTGGCATTTAAGATATTTTTTCTAAGCATTATTGAGGGATTATGAATGGGTTTATACCTAGTAGTTCAGCGATAAATCGTTTACATTCGGCTAAGCAGCTGGTTTCCAAGAAAAGATAATATTTCTTTTGTTGCGAGTCAGATTTTTCATTTATTATTTTGCCAATAAAAAGATTTGCGTTTTGTGTGGGAAGGGAAATTTACCTAAGATACCGAAGGCGCTTATTAAGTAGAATTTCCCTTCTTTATGCGTGGGTGCTTAATGACATTCAAATCCTCTATAAATAATCTCCTAGACATTAAAAGAAGCTGAAGAAAAATATTTGTGAACCGATCGTCATGAAATTTGGCAGAGATATAGCCTGGGATATGGAGCAGGACATAGGCTTTTTTTCTACGCGATAACCGACATCCACGCGGGCGGAGCCGCGGGCAAAAGCTATAGTGCATAAAACGGAACACAGTGTAATTCCTATTCTGCCCTCCGCAGGAATCACAGAATATCACCAGCTCCCGAGTATTTTTATCAAGCAAATTAAATATATAGTGATGGAGAAATGAACACACTTCATCAGATCCTTTTTTTGCTATTAAAGGGTGTCCCAGAAGTAAAGAGACAAATTTCAACATACGTGCTGGCCACTTTTACAATCACTCACAATTATTTCTTCTGCAACCCAGAAATACTGGGGTATTTCTGGGTTGCAGAAGAAATAATTATGATTTGGGTGTAGATAAAAAGACGGTAATAAAACAAACGTCAAATCAAACTGACAACCATGGACAATGCTTATTTTTCTCCTGTACGACGTGGACTTTGCTTGATATTGCACAGTGGTGCCGATTCCCTTGTTCACAAACTAAACTAAATTTAAGTTCAGTGCATCTTTTTCTTTCTATTTCATTATGAAAAGAACAGAAGATAAATTTTAGTTTAGTCCTGTCAAATTAATCAGCGCTTGACGTAAATTGACGTAATTTTAGTCCGCAAGTTTTTAATCACGTCTAAACTTGTATGGAGTAGTGACAGGCGCTGATTAATTTGACAGGACTAAACTAAAAATTATCTTCTGTCCTTTTCTTAATGAAATAGAAAGAAAAAGATGCACTGAACTTAAATTTAGTTTAGTTTGTGAACAAGGGAATCGGCACCATTATCAATATTTTTGAATTAAGATTACTCCGGGACTGTGCATGTTACTACAAAGTGTGTTTTGGCGTTTCGTTCTACCACATTTGAACAATGGACTTGCTAGTTCAAAAAACATAAAAATGTGACATCGCATGTTTTTGTCCTGTGCCCTTCAGATATTAAAACCTCCTTACATGAAAAACAGCTAAGGAACTTAGTCAGTGTAAAAGTCGGAAAAGTACAGGAATGAAAACACAAGTAGATTATGTGCACGTTAAATAGATGTATGTACCGGTGTGCCAAACAGATCTGCCACATTTTTTGAACTTTCCCCTAAATGATAGGGCTTTAGTTAACCTGAAACAAAAAGCATGTACTACCAGGAGAACTAATTAAAAGCTACTTTTTTATAGCCAATTTTATGACTCCCATTTTATTTTGTAATAAAACAAATTTTGGGTCACGAATACGCGAGCGAAATAATATATACTAAGTAGTGAACATTGTATTCGTCGAACTTGATTTAATTATCGACTCTTAAAATTCGGTATCCCTGGGTTTTAATCGTGTAATTATTCAGTTTGGTAGATTTTCTACATTAATATACTCATAGTTGTCGGTAGTTTCTGGGAAACTTTTACCACCCCTCCTTACCCGGTTTCACCCGGTTAATGAAAGACTGCAGATCAAGTTTGTTCAGAGAATTTGCTGTCAAATTATCATGCTGATGTTTTTGTTGACTGAACGTCACGTTAATAAACAGAACAGCCATTTGATAATAAGATTTTTCCATAGACGTTCCAATTCCAGGAGTCAGTTCTCCCGCCATCACGCAAAAGTAAACAGTTTTCTATATTATTATTATGAGCTTGTGGTGTCCCACTGCTGCGCAAAGGCATCCCTTCCATCTTTTCATGTTTCTCTTTTTTCCGGGTTCCGTACGTCCGAATGAAAAACGGAACTCTTATAGGGTTACTCGTGTGTCTGTCTGTCTGTCCGTCTGTCACAGTTAATTTAGTCCGAATCTAATGGACCGATTAAGATGAAATTTGGTACATATTATTATATCAATTTCTGTAACCCAAATACGGACGTGTTACGTAAATAAATAAATTTTGAATATGGATCACTTTTAAGAGACAAATAAGACAATTTATAAATAAGTATTTCACATTGTACCGTGTGTCATATCAAATGCAAGGGCTTAAGTACTGTGAGGACCTCAAGTATACATTTTTTTATATTTAAAAAATAAATAGTTTTAAAGTTATTTAAGAAAATAGGTGAAAATTGACCCTTATCTCCGAAACTTATGCCTAAAATAAAAATAATATACAGAAAGTAGTTTTATACTTATAGATTACAGGAAACCCTATAAGAAGTCACAGGTCTTAAAATAACATGGTAAATCTACCAATATTGTGCGTAAAAACTGGCATTTGCAGTTGGAATGTATGGCCACGTGTGTTTCCATATGTTTTTTTACTATGTTAAGTTTGTTCTTGGGATAAATTCATCCCAACTACTGAACCCTTCATTATGCGTGGTCCGACCCGCACTTGGACATATTTTTGCAATTACAGCTCATTCCTTTATCCTTTACTTTTTTTTTTCCTTTTTTTTTTGTCTATGACCTCTCAAAATACCGCCATGTTATTCGAAGGCCGATATTCAAATTTAGAACTCTAGGGTTTGAAATAGCATCACGTAGAGCACGCTACACGTTCGATTGATAGTGAGATAGATGTGAGATAACCGTTTAATTTCCCCTACATGATCGACAAATGGAGGTGTAGCTAGATAGCCATCAGCAGCATGATTGGCACCTCTAATTTCCTAGGCGAGTACATAGGGACTGTGATCATTTTGCCTAACGTATGTAGAAATGATATTAGGGAAATAGAACCAACTACAGCTTTAATTTTGATTAATGACTGACTTATTACAAAATCGTATCGTTTTTGAACTGCATTAGGTACCTAAATAAAGAAACTTACATTTCGGTCCTAAAATGCTTCTACAGCATAGGTACATAAGTAGACGAATTCTGAACTAATCTATTTTATATAAACAAAAATTAAATTCTGTTCATTGGTAAGCGCATCACTCGAGAACGGCTAGACCGATTTGGCAAATTTTTGTTTTATTATGTTCGTAATAATTCGAAATTGGTTTTTATGGAGATAAAAAATTAGAAAAGTTTCTCGGAAACATTCAAATTCGGGAAATACTGATTATCCTTTTTTCTATGAGATTTTTGTATGAACTATTGAAATTCGGACAGGACAAGTCTGTCGGGTCAACTAGTCGTTACTAAAATCTTGTTTTACAATGAAAATGATTTTATTTTTATTTTGTAATGAATTGAATTGATCTTTGAATGATACCTATTATTGTGTTATGTATTTTACTTACTTCAAATTAATTGAATTATAATGATATAATTGTAAGGACGTATATAACTAAAATGTGATATTATTTGATGAAACTGATCAGTTTATTTTATTTTTATTTTTAATGATAACTGAATAATAATTGTATCCAATTTTTAAATTACGACATATATAGGTACAATATTCATTTCAAGCATGATAATCTTCATACTGTACTAATTGTTGTGCTCGACGGGATCCATGTGAATTATGTAACTATTATTAAGATCTTGTACACATGAGATATGCAATAAAGATTTGAATTTGAATTGCATTTTATATCAGAATATTATATTTGCATAATTATATAAGTTGAAAAACTTAAAATAATAATAATAATAATCTGTAAATGTTTATAAAAGAAAAGAGGAAAAGAAACATACTAAAAAAAAATGTTTTTACTTGTTGCTTATACTTGCTTTTGTGAGGAGCTCGTGGCTAAGTGATAACAGCCGCACGGGTCGATCCGTCAGGTAAAGCTACGCTTGCCAGGGTTGGTCCGTGCATGGGTGACCATCTTTACATACCGAAACTCCTACGTGCCTCGGAAAGCACGTTAAGCCGTTGGTCCCGGCTGTCATTCGTGGATCTTTGACAGTCGTTACGGGTCGTCAGAAGCCCAAAAGTCTGACAGCCAGTCTTACCAAGGGATATCGTGTTACCCAGTTATTGGGTTGTGGAGGTCAGATAGGCAGTCGCTCCATGTAAAATACTGGTATTCAGCTGCATCCGGTTAGACTAGAAGCCGATCCCAACATAGTTGGGAAAAGGCTAGACAGATTTTTTTTATACTTGCTTCTGTTTGTCACTGAATTCAGTCTACACATACATAGTTTGGGTAGCATACAGGCTACAGCTCTATTTGCTGTGTTTGCTTCGTTTTTCGGAACTACATTTGAACATTATTCGTTCGGTCCCGTTCGGTATCCATTAGCGAGCACGTTACCTTTGTTTCTTCTTTTTAGAATATTCTATCAGGGTTAGAACCATTTCACACTTCGATAGCTCTCTGAGAGTTAGATGTACTGTTAACGGGTGACTATCACTATTGGTTAACAGATGCTAAGGCCATTTTACCCGGTGGTATACCAAAAGGTAGAACAGGAGCAGTCGTGGTCTTAATTGTCTTAATTTCATCATCATCATTTCAGCCGAAAGACGTCCACTACTGGACATAGGCCTCCCCAAATTGGGGGGGTTGCTATAATCGCCACGCTTGACAGGCGGGTTGGCGATCGCAGTATGGTGTTAAAAATGCATAGAAAACGCTGCTGTCCATTCTCTAGCAAGTCCCTTAGTCGCCTTTTACGACACCCACGGGAGGAAATGGGGTGGTGCTATTCTTTACGTCCGGCCCCACACGGTCTTTATTTATTGACATATTATTATTAGCTACTAGCTGACCCGACAGACCTCATTCTGTCAAAAGCTATGTATTTGACTGTGGCAGTTTGTCTACGCGCAAAGGAAATATAGTATAAACTCCACTACTTTACCCTACCCTACCCTACCCTACCTACCTACCCTCCTACCCCCTACCTCCTTCCTCGCAATTTTTCCATATTTGCTCACCGTTTAAACCTTCCCTGGACTACGACAAACATTTCAAAACCAAAATCAGCTAAATCGGCCCAGCCGTTCTCGAGTTTTAGCGAGACTAACGAACAGCAATTGATTTTTATATATAAATATAAGATTAGTGTTTGGCATGAAATTGTGACATCTATTTTCCTATTGACTTATTTTGTTAATTTGACATTCGATTACCTTAGCTATTTTGTATGCCTTCTGGTGGGACATACTATGGACCAACATATATTTTATATATAACATCTGTATAATTTTACCCTATGTTCACAAAATTAATAAATGAATTTGAATTGATCGTTTCGGGCACTCTTTATAACTAGACCAATTTAAAAGGTAATTTATATGACTCCTAATTAGTTCAGCTCAAGACGTGAGTGACTTTAAATTGTAATCAAGCATAGAACCAGGGCCTCAAGTCTGCTATTACAATAGTGTCAGAATGGTCTTTTCATTGTGAGTTTTTGACAGATTTGCCATACAAACACTGTCAAATACTCACAATGGCGAGACCATTCTGACACTATTGTAATAGCAGACTTGAGGCCCTGTAGTCTAATTACGTAACACATCTATCAATAGCAATGGGTTTCATTTTGACGGTTCAACAACATTCATTGCGTTATTTACGTTCTTGAGCAGAAACATTTTTCGAACATATAAAGCAATGTATTAGCAATTTGCTTCAAAATCATTCAAATTGCGATTGATAGTGTTTTATGCAATTAGGGTACAGTATAAAATTTATCCTGTTCCCTAATTGCGTAAAACACATGCAATATTAAAGTGGCAATTTAATTGCCACTTTAAATATATATTGCATGTCGTAGGACAATGTTCATTTTTTTATTTATTTATGAAGTTCGTATCTTGGAACAGAAGTAAAAAATACTATATGAGCTTCATTACTTATTAAAATGGGCCGAGTACGAGTAGTTTAGACATCACGTGAAGTCATTTATAGAAACTTGAAATAAATAAGTCTCGTCTCTGGTATCTTTGACATTTTGCTCTTGTTACTTAGACGAAAACATAATAAGTACTTACTTATCCAGTAAGGAGGTAATAATAGATATATTGTATCTATATATTACCTACCGGATCCAATTGTGAATACAATCTATTCTCGAATCACAATGAACACTCACAAAAATAATCATCAAAATTGGTCAAGCCGTTTAGGAGGATTTCAGTCACATACACACGTACAGAAGAATTATATATAAAGATTATAAAGTCGCTTCCCAACCAGCACAAAAGGTTGCTTATGAGCTATATAGCGTATAATAATAAGAATAATAATGATGATGTGGACTCAGCGATCATTGTGCCGATAGTCGTATCAGCCAATGGCTTAATTGTCAAGAGCCTCGACCAACACCTAAAAAGGCTCTCGTTGGGCAGCTGGATCAAGGGCTTGATCCCGAAAGCGGTATTTCTGGACACGGCTCGCATTGTTAGGAGGTTCCTCTCTCTGGAGCCCTAACCGCCGGTAGCTTGGACCCTGTTCCCGATACCGGTGAGCTACTATTTTTAGTATATTTAAATGTTTTTATATTTTTTATATAGTAGCTGTTATTGAACTCATGCCTAATTCTCATTCCCTTATGCCACCCCTATAGACTGCAGGAGCTTTAAGGAAAGCTGCAACTTTCACTAGTGTACTAGTTGGGTTTTCGTATCCGTCTGTGACCGCGTTGTTCTTCTACTACACAACGGTTTTGATGCGGTTTTCATAATCATTTAGATAATTTATTTCGGCACTTTCATGTATGTTGTGTTGCTTAAGAGCGGCCAACCCGTCATACTATTCATACAAACGCTCGTACGTGATTATGGCGTTTGAACATATCTTTCAATAAAAAATTTGAACTAATTGGTATCATGTGCACTATATCTAGGTTTCTATGAAAGCAAAATATTAAAATTTGGAGAAATAAATTCAGTATAAGCCTCCAAATATCTGCTTTTTGCACACATTTTACATGAACTTTGGCAGTTCATAATGTACTCATAAATTGTAAAAATAAAGAAAACATCTCAATAGAAACATCGCACATGTAATGGAGATTCTAAATGACATACATTTATTTCACAAACTTGTAAGGCTTTGTCCAAAACACGTATTTCCTGGAACAAGTTTTATGAAATATCCGCACACTATTTTTCGTTCAATGTTATTGCGTTCTCACTTGCCTGTTAGCATTAACATTACGCTGGGTGAAACAACAAGCTTTTCAATCATGCTCGCGTTGACGATATACGGACCGGGAAGGGCCCTCTTAATAAATTAACTTACATATAATAATAAAAAACCGATGTTTTGTATAGTCATAAAAACCGAAAGCTGGAACGGGTCGCTAGTTATTCATAAATTGACCCTTAGTAGGTACTATCGGGGACATCTGAATCGGCACACTTTCAAAACAAAATCCCATGCTCACGGATATCCACATTTGTTTACCGCCCTTTTTTGCGACGACCAATAAAAATAAAAATAAACTTTTGTTCAAATACATATCTCAGGCTCTATTACAATGACTACAGGTGTCTGACCATCTCTGCTGGTTTTGTATGATCTTTTTTTTTTTTTACAAAAGCAAGGGGCTCAGCAAAAATCTAATGCTCCGATGCTATTGGTTGATGGGCGTAGGTAAGCGTTACTATATTGGCCGAGCGCTGCAAGTAAGAATAGTCTTTATGGTGGTCCGATTCGGATGTCCCCGATAGTACCTCTAGTTTGATATTTTCACTTAAATTCTCTCTTATCTCTATTTTCTCTTATCTCTTTAATATCTTTATTATGCTTATTCTATAACAAATAGAAACAATTATGGACCCTGTTGTCGGGCACAGCAAAACCTTAAATAAGTAGGAGAGAAGAAGAGCGCTTTAATGATTTTCCTTATTACTAAATATCCAAATTATTTTCCATCTCTCTCCTGTCTGTTTTTTTTTACAACAGTATTAGGTAGTTACATCCATCGTCGTTGGTATTTTCATCAAACTATGAAATTCATGTAACAGATCCTATAAATGTTTCCGCTTTTGCTTCCATGTAAGCCCTGTTGTTAGCCCACAAACATTTATACATAGAATGTACGAGTACGTGGACATTTTTATTTAATACTAGCTTTTTTCCACAGCTCCGCCCGCGTGGAAGTCGGTTATCGCTTAAAAAAGTAGCCTATGTCCTTCTCCATATCCCAGGCTATACTCGTATTGCTGCCAAATTTAATGACGATCGGTTAGTGGTTTAGGCGTGAAAACGTAACATACAGACAGACAGACAGACAGAGTTACTTTCACATTTATAATATTAGTATGTATGTACTAGCTGCTGCCAGCGGCTTCGCCCGCGTGTCTTTTCCTAAAATAAAGTAGCCTAAGTTCTCCTTTATAACACCAACTATCTTCCAGTGAAAGTCCCGTCAAAATCGGTCCAGCCGTTTCGGAGATAACATAACATCACGCCTTGTTTCCCCGAAAGGTTAGGCAGAGGTGTACCCATAGTAGGAACACCCACATTTCGCCAGTTATGTTTAAGTCCCATGTAATAGGGGGCGACCCCATTGCCATCAACCGGGCACAAAACCAGACTCCGGGCTGCTACTGAGAAATTCCTAATGGAAAAACCCAATAACACTTTGCCCGACCCGGGAATCGAACCCATGACCGCATGCTCAGCAGTAGCGCGAGAGAGATTACCCGGAACAAACAGACAGATAAACAGAAAGACAAAAAAAAATGTTTTTTTTTTGTTATAATTACCGTCAGTGTGATTAGGTTAACACGTTAAATATGACAGCCGGGACCAACGGCAACGTCCTTTCCGAGGCACGGAGGGTTCTTGGTATGTAAAGATAGTCACCCATCCACGGACCACCCGTGGCAAGCGTAGCTTAACTTGATCGATCGACCCGTGCGGCTGTTATTACTTATCTACCGAAAGCATGAAAGAAAGAAAGAAAGAAAAAGTATTTATTGGGACTCATACAGGGAGTTCACATTTTAAACTAAACACACTCATAGTAACACAAATAAAAACAAAAGTAAAATGAAAACAGAACCTGTACGGGGCCAAAAAGGCTCCTATCTCAGCATGATGCTGCGACATTTAAAAATAAGTGTCGCAGCGCTGGTATTCTGATAAGGCCCGCTGTGATGTCACGGACAGATACAGAAATAAAAGTAAAATAAAAAATAGACGTGTAAAATAACATTAAAAAAAAAAAATGACGCGGAAATGGCTTCCAACGTTAAATATTCCACGAAAATTCGCACTATGAAAATGCTCCAGATGTTGATATTTCACAAGGCCCCTCTCAAAATAACAAAACATGTTCCGCAAAGTCCACATAATTATTTTTTTTCGTCGCCACTGGTTCTTTGATAACAAAAAAACATATGAGGAAAAAATCAAATAATAGTGAATTTATATTGAATTTGTAAGTTTTTATGGAGAATCAAAGGTAATTACGGATGAAGTAACTATTTAATAATATTTTGACAAAAAAAAAAAAAAAAAACTAAAAAGATTTAATTTACACATGAGGAAAAATTCACTCATAGACTCATACGTCTATGAGTGAACTTTACACCCTCTTCCTCATACTAACTATTACGTATCTATTCATCACTTTGATAACTGTATCATTTTCATTTCACCGCTAAAATTTCCAACCATTCCGCCCTTACACGTCAGAGTGAGCCCAATATTGTGTAGGTACTAGAGCCTGAAAATTCATGGAGCGTTAAGAGCGGCAACCGCGGGACATGCGGTGCATTCTGCTAGTGAACGATGGGGCGCGCGCCGGTGAGCCACGAATATAGCAAGATAAATATTGAATAGACAATGTTGTTGTTGGTGTATACATCTACAGTGTCCCAGAAATCGACCGACATACGGTGGTGATAGCTTTGGTCAAGTCCTCCCAAAATAACAAAATTATGTTCCGCAAATTCTTATAGTTATCGAGTTATACTAGATTTTCAACAAATGAATATCCCAAGAACGAACTTAACATTGAAGTTAAAATACATATTCCCCATACATTCCAACTGAAAATGTAAATTTGTACACACAATATTGAGAGATTTGCCATGTTGTATTAGGACCATAGACTTGTTATTAATTTTCCTGTAATCTATACCCATCGATTAATCGATGTCTATACCTAAGTATAGAATTTTTTTCTGAATTGTTTTTTAATTTAAGACTCAGTAGTTTCGGAGATAAGGGGGAGGGAAATGGTACATTTTCATCTATTTTCTTAAATAACTTTAAATGAATTTATTTTAAAATTATGAAAAAAATATATATCTGAAACCCTCCTAATAAGCCATTTCATTTAATGTATCACAATGTACAGTTAGCAAAACTTTTTTTTAAATTACAAGTTGCTTCCAGTCAGACAACACATAGATCAGCCACACAAGTGATCCTATAAGGGTTCCGTTTTTTCTTTTTGAGATACGGAACTCTAAAAGAGTGCCATGCATATTTCATAGCACAATAAATTCTACCGATGAATATTAGTCTCCCGGACACCTCGTTTATCTGCCGGACTTTTTTGTTTTCGTTAACATACCCAATTTTATTGTGTTCGGGAATTTAGGCAGTATACCTAACACAGAATGTTCTCTTTGTTTGTTTACTAGATTTTTTATGAGCGAGCCCGACGGATTATCTAAAGCCTTTTGGGCAAATTCATGTAGTGAATTTGATCTAAAACCTACTATTATTACTACAGGCTTAAACATACTTGTGGCGATAATTCCCCTCTTTGAGGAGTACCTAGAGAGGCGCCACGGCGTCCTCACCTTCCGCCTGACGCAGGCCCTAACCGGACACGGTTGTTTCGGGAGGTTTCTGTTCAGGATAAGGCGGGAGGAAACGCCTGGGTGTTACCACTGTGTAGATTGCCCAGAGGACACGGTGGAGCATACGGTGGAGTTCTGCCCGGCTTGGGTAGAGCACAGCTGTGTCCTCACGGAGGCGATCGGCGGCGGCGATCGGCGACGGCGATCTCTCACGTCCGGCCCTGGTCCAGGCCATGGTACGGAGCGAGAGTGCATGGGAGGCAGTCACCTTCTTCTAAGAAACAGTAATGCTCGCGAAGGAGGAGGCGGAACGCGTGAGCGAGAGGCAGTCTGTGCGCCCTCACGCCCCTAGTCGCCGCAGGAGACGGCGCGGGCGGGAATCGATAGGCGATTCCCGGCCACCGTAGGCGCGGGCTGGCGGATGGCGAGCATTGGGCAGCTCGCCGTCCGGTAAGGACCAGGCCTGGGTCGACGGCACGTTATGTTCCACGCGCGCCTCAAAAATATGTCAGCAGAAATTGACGGGGCCCATTAGGACCGATACCTGCCAGGGTTGCGGGTTTGTCCGAAAGGCATAACGTGGCCCTAGCACACAGGAAATTGAAGAAACACGGGTAGGTTTTAGTCAGTAAAAGTCTGACACTCCCGCTCCGCACAGAGCGGAGAAGTTATTTGATAATTTTCCACACAAAAAAAAGGTTTAAACATTCAAATGAAGTACTTATTTACTTAACAGACATTCTCATTCAATATCAAATAGGTCGTTATGTACACACTAGAAACTGTTTACAAAGATCATTTAAATTACAAAACAAAGCATAGGTAATTTGGCGCGCCTCGCTCCTGAAATATCTCTGTAGAGCCTTTAACCGCCTCTGTGGTCTAGTGGTAAAACCACCTGTCTCAGACAGATCCAGAGGTCCCGGGTTCGATTCCCAGCGGGGGCAAAAATATCTGCTCGGTTTGGTTGGTGGTAGGGCTTGTTCTAAGTCCGCCTGGCTAGCTACCACCATCTTATCTAAGTCTGTCGCCAAACAACAATGTTAACAGCATTTGTTGTGTTTCGGCAGTTAGAGGTAAGATAGCCAGTTCCTCTGTGGTTGAGGATTCCGGGTGAAGCTCGCTTCCATCTTCGGCCTTATCATCACTTACCATCAGGTGAGATGAAGGCCAAGAGCTTCCCCGTTGTGTGTAAAAAAAAAAAAAAAGAGCTGCTACGCAGCTAATTATATACATATTTTTGCATGTTATTGTACTAACTGAACAGAAGATATACTCTGGAGAGTTTATTGTGCCACTTCTTCCAAGCTAAAGCACTAGGAAGTGGTGAAGGGCGGGCATTTTGGAGGATGTCTTGTGTAATTTTGACGTTCGAATAGAATTGACAGACTTTTGATTTTGATTTTGAATATTTTATTTATTTATTGTGATTAGTTCCCTTGCCGTGATACGGGTACCTACTTACCTACACATATATGTCTGTTCCTGTCAGTGTTTTGTTAAAATGTACAAGTGTTCACAAAGTTGAAACTTGGCATGAAAGGTATAAGATTATACATAATTATACAGTGCTTACATAGATGAGGTTGAGAATAAAATGCAAGTATTCACAATCAAAATCAAATCAAATCAAATCTTGCTCCTCTTTAAAGAGGAGTAAGATTTCGTGAAGAGAATACGACCAATTATTGCGATGAACAAGTTCTTCTCAAGTGTATATTATTTATTATCATAGCAGCGGGGTAATTGCGTAAGACACTTACAGTAGCAATAGGTTTCATTTTGACAGTTCAACAACATTCATTGCGTTATTTACATTGATGTGAAGACAATTTTTTCGAACTTATGAAGCAATGGATAAGCAATATCTTTCAAAATCATTCAGATTGTGATTGATAGTGTGAATAGAGTTATGAGGAACAGGGTGTAAAGTTCACTTACTCTATGGAAAAGGGAAGATCCTCCGACTAGGCGGGTGTCGTGACTAGTCGCGCGGAAAACTCTGATTGCGCGATGTAGGATTTGTATGACGTCAAGTATTTGATACGTAGTTCGCATGTGGCGTCGGCGTTGTCCGCATGTAGCCACAGTGTGTTACGCAATTAAGAGAAGACTTACGTTTTGAAATACCCAAGCTGTGTTATGTTATGTATTTTCGTTGAATTGTACGGTGGCCAGCACATCAAGCTACACAAAACTGTCAAATTTTCTCGTTCGATTTTGAACTTAATCATCAACGTTTTAAAGTTTAAAATCGTTTGGAGAAAGACAGTTTTGTGTAGCTTGATGTGCTGGCCACTGTACGAAAACAAGCAGTGTAGATAACTTTTACTTAGGGAAATAATAGATTACATACATTTAACAGCTATTTATGTACTTGGTATATTTCAACGAAACTTTTAACGGCAACATTATCGTTGAACAAGGCACAACAATGAAACTTAATGTTATCATTATTCCTTTCACGGAACAAAGTCTAAATCCATAGAGAAGTATGGAGGCGTTACATAAAAAAAACATAATAAGAAAATATATTTGATGCCCGAGTAATGCGATTCCACCCTGTGGGCCCTACGTAATCAACCGAGGTAGGTTACCTTGCGTATGCCTGCTCAAATTTAAATGTATTAATATTTTTGGGCTCCACATCAAAAAGAGATTGAAATGGATCACAATTTGAATAATTTTACATACCTACCAAAGTTACCTTCAATGCAAAAGGGATGTTGACTTAGTACGAAACGATATGACTAATTACAGACATGGCGTAGCTATTATAGTCCTAAAGGCTTCGATCAATAAGTGCTATTATTGATCGAAGCCTAAAGGGGCCCTGTATCAACGGTTGTTGGGGGCCCTTTTTACCCGAATGCGGTGAAGCTCCAAATGATGACATAGTTTTTTTTTTACAAAATGAATTTTAGTAATTTTTTAGTAATTTATTTATTTCCAAACTTCAATACACGTTACATCAATGAGTTCTCGACCCCTGAACTAGGACATCCTGTATGACAGGGGTCGAGCATTCTCCAGTTATATAGATCAGCAAGAGAAGGCTTAGACTAAATACAATTTACACTGATTTTTTACACTAATGAAAATTAAATTGAAAAAAAATAAAATAAAAATGCAAATACAGACAAAACTTAAACTTAATGAACCAAAAAAAAATAAAAATATATTAAAACAATTATGAATAATTCTAAAACATTTAATTCGCATAAATTATTATTCGAATGAATTAGCATATTGAGCTCCTTAAATCCTGAGTTGAGCTACACGTTTACTGACAAATGCTTGCACTGACTGGATCGGTCCACTCAAAATTATGTGGTTCTTTCCTCAAAAGACCATTTCAGACACGGATCTACATGGTCCTCACATGATCTGACCAAGATTATGTCTGGACTTTAAAAGAGACTTTAACCCCTGAGTTTGTTTCGCCATTTCTTCTCAGGGGTAGTCAGATAATATAATAGGAAATGGTGCCGATTCCCTTGTTCACAAACTAAACTAAATTTAAGTTCAGTGCATCTTTTTCATTCTATTTCATTAAGAAAAGGACAGAAGATAAATTTTAGTTTAGTCTTGTCAAATTAATCAGCGCTTGACGTAAATTGAAGTAATTTTAGTAGGCAAGTTTTTAATCACGTCTAAACTTATAAGGAGTAGTGACAGGTGCTGATTAATTTGACAGGACTAAACTAAAATTTATCTGCTGTCCTTTTCTTAATGAAATAGAAAGAAAAAGATGCACTGAACTTAAATTTAGTTTAAGTTTGTGAACAAGGGAATCGGCACCAATATCGACTTCACCAAGCTTGTTTTTTATTATTTTAATTGACGTGTAAAAGTGATTCCGATATCCTATTTACAGAATAAACGATTTCATTTCTTTTCACTTGGAAATCCAAGCTGTCAATGCTGTCATTGTGGTCATTTGTGGTGTTACAAAGAGAATGCAAGACCGAAAGAGAGCGAGCGCCCTGACTAGGATAGGTTAGATTTTCTGTGTGATTTTACTAAATTAATGAGAGCTTGAGAACTAGACCGCGTCTGTTGATTTAACGTAATTTGTTTCTGTTAATTTTCATTACGTTTTACTCATAAAGGCTCGTACAGACTCACGCGATATCGCGGGCGCGACAAAGAAATTGTGCTACTATATAGTGTCGCATCGCGCCCGCGATATCGCACTAGTCTGTACGAGCCTTTATGGGCATCTTACCAAAAAGAATTTGAGGTTTTGGAAAATATATTACGTTTTTTTGCTTCAACACGTCGCGTCGTGGGGCCCCTGTAGCTTGGGGGCCCCGTATCATAATTGATACGGCTGATACGGCGGTAGCGACGCCCCTGACTACAGGATACAATGAAGTCAAGAGTATGTTCTAGACGTGTCAAATGAATTCCTATCGTCCGATCCAACCTTGGCTTCGACTGACATTGGACTTGTTAAGCACTTACATACACAACACGTAGGTATCATAATGTCTTGTTTTTATTTTTATTTTTTTCTACATGTAGCGACTGCCTATCTGACCTCCACAACACAGTGAGTGGGTAATACAGTGTGTGGTATACCCCTTGGTAAGACGGGTTGCCAGACTTTCGGGCTTTTGACAATAAAGATCTAACAGCCGGGAACAACGGCTTAACGTGCTTACCGAGGCACGGAGAGGTTTCGGTATGCAAAGGTATGGTCACCCATCCACAGATCAACCGCGGCAAGCCTAGGTTAACCTGATCGATCCGTGCAGCTGTTATTTCTTCGCCAGGGGCTCACATACAACATGTATTTATTTATTTATATATTGTTTATTGTACACACGGCTACATATCAAGCTATACAAATCCAGTATAAGGTGATCTCGCATTGCATAGGATTTCCCTACAATGAGACATCAGCCTATACTAGAAATGTTTAGTTTGAAATGTAGCCGTGTGTAAAGCAGATAACACATTTAAAAAAAAAAGCTTATACACTAAAAAATATACAATGGTTGGCCTTATCGCTTACTGCCATCTCTTTCAGGCAACCTTGGCATGGACAGTGATTTTTTGGGCATAAAATGGGGTTGTCATTGGTGTAAATAAAAAGTATAAAAGTACAATTTAGATACTATAAAAGATACATAGATATATGCTTTATAATAGATACATACATACTAACTATAAACATAAGCAACAAAAATGAATAAAGACTATAGATTGTTACAGCTTACAACGAGAACAAAATCACAACGACAAGTAATGTTCCTTCACGAGTCTTTTAAACACGTAGGTAGGTCCGTAGGTATATAAGTCCGTATTTCTCCGTTACCACGAAGGAGCTCGGGAATATTCGGAGCTCCGAATTCCGGAATTGATGCAGATGTTTGACTATTAAGCACTAGTGCTCTTCCCGACTTGCCAGCAGATGCGGTTTCCAAGTTAGTGAAGGATCGACGCAAATATTCAACACGTTTCTGCAAACGTCTTTGCATTTTTAATACGTGCTACGTTCCCAACGAATAAGGATGTAACATTTGTCGACGGTGAGATAAAATCTAGCGAACCGAACTTCCTTTAAGATTTTTCTCCTTTGTATGTTGTAAACAGCATCCTATGTTGAAAATTTTAAGTCGAACCGTGTTAACGTAACAACTGTGTATTTACGTAGAAAAGGATCTAGGCATCTAGTATTGCAGTAGGTAGACTATTTTGTGGGAAACATTTTATGGATCCTATCAATTTCATGCGCTTGTTTATGGAGAAACTCTTTGTGTTTTGAAAACATAGTACAGTCAGCTCCAAAAATATGTATAGTTTATTCTTTTGTTCCATTTATGTATTTACTAGCTTCTGCCCGCGGCTTCGCCCGCGTGGCTTTTTCTAAAATAAAAGTAGCATAGCAGGATACACAATTCCACCATACATTATTTTGTTATATCTCAAAGTGTTAGTTTAGACAACATTTTCGTTGAAAGCTCCCAGACGGCTTATTTTTTCCGACACTTCCAACAAATATCGTTAATGTATACAAAAATGGACCTATACAAAAACTTCACAAATTATAAACTAAAACCTTCCTCGAGAACCACGCTATCCATTGGGGAAAACAGCATGAAAATCGGTGCAGTAGTTTTTGAGTTTATCGCGAACAGACAGATAGACAGACGCGGCGGAGGACTTTGTTTTATAATATGTAGTGATTTATCCTGGAACGCCATACAGCAATTCCACTAACGGAGCTAAAAATTACTTCATTAAGGCTCCTTAAAATAGGCGAGACACGCGACGCGACACAAAGAGGCCGCTCGTCGCGCTGCACGCGGTGTCTTTGTGTCGCGTCGCGTGTCGCGCTTGTTTGTGCTGCTTTATATCCATCCTGTGCGCGGCGGACATCGAACGGGCGGCGATGAATCATGCACACTCACGCTGTCACGACTCATGCAGCACCAAGACTCTTCTCCATAGTTTCATAACTTCATCCATATTGCGCACATTCTTTGTGATTTTTGAGACTCAATGAATTAAAAAAAAATACATTAAAACTGAAAAAACTGATCATTTTGCTGCGTCATCTTGCCTGACAGATAACAAGAAAAGATAACTTACCATTGTATAACATTATTATTATTATTACATCCATATCATTGTATCTACCGTATAGGTACAAAACATAGTACATAATTTAAAACATTTTGTCCTAAAACATCTACATATACTCGTACGTGCAGTCACGAGCACCAATAGATCTCAACTCAAAGTTGCAATCGTTATTCACCATAAAAATTGCTTTTGAAGTTTGCTATGTGGCGGTATCTACAACGCCACTGTATGCGAACTACGCATCAAAGACGTCACAAAAATCCTGAATCGCGCAATCAGAGTTTACCGCGCGACTAGCAAATATACAACATCCCGACATCAACCGTCGGGCAGTTGCCCACCAGACACAATACCCGTCTGGTCGGAGGATGCTCCCTTTGTCATAGAGTATGTGACCCTGTTCCTCATACCTCTATACTGGTGATTCCGACGTGATCATCATCACTTCCTCAAGCTTTCGAGCGGTGAGTCACAAAGCCAGCCAGCACCCACGGCTTTTTTTTTTCTATTTTTATAATACTTGTAAATATGTGAGCACCATGTATCTATCACATAACTAATGTATGTTTTATTGCTTTATTTTAGAAATTACCAATAAAATGGTTCCTTGTCCGTGTATACATCGTTTTGGGGCTGACTGTGCAACAATAGCTCCCATCCAATCATCAATTATTAGCAAGCCTAAATTGCCAACGTCACGGCCTTGTTAACTTGTTGCCATGTTTGATGTTATGTAGCTAGATAAGTAGCTACGCATATATCGATTCCACTGGAAGTTACATATTATGCATGTATGGTTTCTGCCTACATCTGGAGCTATAGATTGCAATCTTAAATGTCGTAATTAGCAGAGGCGTGTAATTATGAATGGTGTGCCGAGGATTTATGGGCAAGCGTCACAGTAAGGCTTAACTTGGTTAATTGACTTTATGTATTCACGATGGTGATAGAACATTGCTTCCATGGTTTTGTTCATACAAAAAAAATACTTGTATCAATAAAGTACAACTGTAGTTATTCTTTCTAGATTTATCTCACCGCAATGGCCGATCCACGAATCATTACATAGATTGCATCCGAGTTCTCCCAAGCTGGTATTTTATTATTTATAAACACAGTACCTACTCGAATACTTTGATTCTTTAATATACTCTACTTTAAAACTTTTTCATTTAATTAATACAAATGCACCTTTTAACTTTTACAACGCGAAACTAAGCCAGGTGCAGATTTAATACTTTTACAAATCATCTACTTAGTATGAAAACTTCAGCCGTGATGAACGGACGTAACTTAATAAAAATTTAACTAGATACAATAGATACGGCTCGCTGGTGTTGCCCACTTCCACTCACAGAGATTTACGCAGTTCCTGAAACCCAAGCAGTCACGTAGACGAAATAGGTATACTTTGAATTAAGGTCAGACGAAACGGATAGAGTTGGCCTGAAATTACTTGGAAATATCCCTTAATGTAATTGCACAGTTTAGTACAAATCTTATTAGGTTGTGGGGACTAAATCAGGTATAGTAAGTAGGTCTAGAATCATAATATGATCCCTTGGCGTATCGTTAAGTGATTAGACGAGGATGCACGGTAATGCACTTTCAGTCCCAAACCTCGGTTGACCATTGCGCTCCATTCACCGGATGCGCTTTGATTTAGGTACCTCTATAATTCAGGTCCGGAACTTACAGGAAGTCTAATTTTCCGACGCGGAGCACGGAACAACTTTGTTAAAGACATATTCCGAGGTAGAAGTTTTCGAAATGCTTTCGTTGTTCTAAGTGATTGTAGATTTTGAATTTTAGAAGCTTTCAGTATGTTAAACTCTATGAAAGTTCACGTAGATTTAACGTGGTTTTAATGCTTAGAAATGATTAAGTGATTTTGTTATTTTGCTATCAGGGTGGTGTTGGTAATTTGCATAGGCGTAGCTGAAGTGTCAGTTACTTACTTACCTCCTTACTAATAAACGTTGTATAGCGTCTGTATAGTTACACACCGATTTTTCTCTTTCACTCGTCAGTAATTTGACTTTCGATAGAAGAAGACAAAGCGTTGTGTAACTATACAGACGCTATACAACGTTTATTAGTAAGGGGGTTAGAGTCTAATAGCTTTGATTGGATTAGTTCTTCTGATAATAAATTAAAATATTCCTTCCTCTAAAGCTGCCAGTTTTTTATATAATCTGATCTGACTACTTTAACGCAAATTAATGAGTGGTTGTCGGCAGGCGCTTGCGCAGGCGGGGCCCCGGGGGGCGGTGCGCGCGGCGCGGGCGCATGGCGCTGCTATACCGCGCGACGCGGCTCAAGGACCGCGCCGACACCCACGTGTTCACCTTCGTGGTCACGCGCTCCGCTACGCGGGAGCCCGACCGCGATGTCACCTCCAAAGACTTCTGCTGCGCGCACCAGCGCTGGGCCGTCGCCTTCAGCCGCACAGACGCGTCGCTCGGTCAGTACCTGGGGTTCACCAGTCTTGACATCTCCAGTAATGAAGCTTGTCTAAAATGTCTGATAAGCTTAAACTTGACCATACTTAGTTAGAATTTTCCTGGTATTGTTGCAGGTGTGTACTTGGTCTGGCGCGGCGCGTGCGAAGGCATGCGGGTGTACGTTGACTTCACATTCACGCTCCTCAGTCGTGATCACTTCACGGCAAATGAGGGCTTTTCCGGAAAACAGGTGCGCTTCAGCGCAGGTTGCGCAGCGCAGGGGCGCGGCCGCTGTGTTTCCATCGCAGAACTCAACACCAAGTACGCGGATGCGCGGGGCGAGTTCCAGCTGGAGCTAAGCATGTCACGCGTGCGCACGCTATACTCCTGTGAACTGCGCGCGCCTCGCCTTGACACACCACCTATAGCATTCGCCGGGTTCGACTGGCAGGTGTCAGCTACCGGTGGCGGTGGCAAGGAGCCGCTGACACTAAGGCTAATGAGATTATCAGGAGAAGGACAGCGCTGTCGTGTTCGATATGCTCTTGCGCTCGGCGAGGGCGAGAGAAGACTACACTCGGGGCCACTAGAGTGCGTATGTGACGCAGATGGTCGCACGCCACCTTGGAACCCGCGACCACCATCGCGGCTACTAACTAAAGGAGTCCGACTGACAGTAGAACTGGTGTGGGCGCGTGCGCTGGCCGAGCTGGCTGTGCCGGCAGCTGGGCGCGCGGCCACGTGCTACGACCGCGACAAGCAGGCGTGGGCGGTGCGCTGCGACATGCACTCGGAGATGGTGCGGCTGCACATGCTGTATCGCGACGTGCACCACGTACCGCGCAACCACCTGCGCTACGTAAGCTGGTCGGCGTGGCTGGTGCGCACGGGGGTCGCGGCTGGCGAGCCTGACGCCGAAGAGCTGCCCGGCGCACCCTTTGAGCACTACTACGCGCAGGACAGTGCCGATGAGGGGCTCATGATGGAGACGGCCCTGCGCGTCGAGGACATGTCGCGCCCCGGCAGCGCCTTCTTGCACCCGGGTGGTGAACTTCGTGTACGCCTCGAATGGGGCGATACTTATCTACTCTTTCAAGCTACTTATCATGTCTATGACGACCTTTGTCGGCTACACGCGCATCAGATGAGGTATGTGTGATTGCTGCTGGTGCAACTTATTCATGAATGTTTTTCATAAATAATGACATGGATAATATTTTCAGGCGCGAGATTGCCGTTCTTCAGGCGGAGAACTATTCACTGGAGCGGCAACTGTTCAGCTACCAGAAGAGCCTGGCATACGCGCAGGCGCAAGCGGGCGAGCCGGCGGTGGCGGAGGCGAGCGGGCGGCGCTCGCCCGCGGAGCGCTCGCTCTCCACCGACACGGAGTACGCGTGAGAAGGGCTTGAGGACCTACCCTCGTCGTCACCTTTGACGTCGCCCGTTCTCTACTCTTCTATCTTTTCGACTGATTCTGACGTTTTTGAGCGATTTATCTATTTTTCTAGACGTTTTATGGCGAGGTGCGCCCTCGTCCGCACCGCTTCCCGCCGGTCGCCTGCACTCTCGCCGCTCGATTCTATCGATAGCCGATAATTATACTCGACTACTTTTCTATTTGTCTGTACATAAAATATATTTAGAAGATATTATATATTATGTATATTTCTTAACTTGAAACTCGAATTCATATACTGCAACAGTCGATTTATGAATAAAAAAAGTCCGTAAAATAAATACCAATTTTGTCTCTTTATTTGTATCTTTATTCATTATCCCTCAAATCATCTTAACTTTTTGAAAAAACATACCTAAATAATGTTCAATCTATTCGTAAAAATGAACGCTTCTGTCAGAACTAACAATTTTTGGAATACTAACTTTGAGCACGACTACAAAACACTTTCTTCTTCACTCGCACCCGCGACGCTCATAAACAGACCTGAGTTTTTAGCACGTTATGCTTTGATGCAAAACTATTCTATGTACGGAACGCTCATGCGTCAGCTGTCAGAAATCTTATGTCATATCATTACTGTCATAGTACGACGTCAAAACCACGTTTTTGTGTTTTGTATTTGTGCAAAAATATTAATAGAACGTAGAAATGGCTCAAGGCAAACTAAAAGTAAAGAGTAAATTGCCTTCTGGCTCAAAATCAAAGAAGAACAAAGGAAAAGCAGGCAAAGCTGTGACTAAGCGACCGAACGCGCCAGTGAAAAGCAAAACTGCCGCGGAACGGAATAAGATGAAGACAAATGTTACAAAGATGGTAAATGCTGCAGCAGAGCAGCAGTTGCGAGCTCTGGCCACCACCACACCGCAGCTATCCGCAGCGCAGCAGCGCGTTGCTGCGGCCCCCACGGCACCAACCCCTGCCAAGTAACCTTACTTTAAATTAATCTATTTGAAGACGTTTGCCTCCTGTTGACCATTCATTAGTGCAGGTAACTTTGTGTTCAAAGTTCTACAAGAATATTAATATCTAACACTACCATTGTGTAAAATGATTTTATGTGTATTGATCATTTTAAATGATGAATTCAATTATTACCCAAAATTGTCTGTAAAGGTTTGTAAACAAATGTATACTCATTTAGAATAAATAAAAAAATCGGTTTGATTGCAAATCTATTTAAGTTTTTTTCAACAAATAAATCCTTAGCCTGTGTTAGGTTTTGTTTTTTTAAGGGGGAGGCACCAGGTTAGCCCATGAAATTCAAATATTCTTAAGTTTTTTGCAATTTGCAGGTCAGTGGCAGGTTGTATGATGATCAAAATATGATTGGTGACCGAAACAAGTATGTACTTACAGAATTATAATCATTAGAATCAGCGATACAACTCCTTAAGTTTGAATTTTCCTCATTATGTAACGTTACTGGTCATAGACAGTTGTATTGATGATTTTCATGATTATTATTCTGTATATACATACAGTTGCGAATCATATTTTGATCCACATACAACCTAATACTACCAGCAAATTGCAAAAACCGTAAGAAAATTTGCATTTTGCGGGCTACTTTAGCGCTTTCACCTTAATATTTTGATTACCATTTATTTTTATTTTTTTCGTCATCTACATAATGGCATTAAGGTAACGCGGCCCATGATTATCAACTAATTAATTCTAAGAAAAAGCAAAATGGAATTTAAAATCAACTGCTAAGTTAAAAGATATACTTGTAAGATATTTTTGAAAATCTTTGTAAAACTGTGAACAATCCTTTCCTCCTCTTAATTTCAATGTGTCTTAATTATTGTTGTAATATAAACTTGTTAAATATAAGTAAGAAAAACTTAGTTTTAAAATAAATTATATTATTTTATTTATGGTTTTCTTTTCATTATTTACATTTTTCTCCTTTTACTATGATAATAGAAAAACAATTAATTATTTGAAACAGGATGTTACGTTAATTGATATGTTAGCAATACCCAAAATACTGACTTTGTTTAGTTCGGTTACTGATTGAATACTTTGAATTATAATATATATTATATTTTTAATTGAACTTAAATCGATACTGACATATTGAAGGATTTTAAATTCACTTTAAAAGATTGGGTAAAAGCATGCATGGAAGTAAATAAAAATAATGATTTCATAGAGATAAAATAATGTGTGTATAGGTAAATTTCGCTGAATGTATATGATGGTATGCTGATGGTATACAGTATCGCACGGTATGTGTCCCTGAAGGGAACCCCATTCAGGGAACAAGGACTGATGTTATGTATAATTATGTTCATAGAGATAAAAAAAAAACAACACAGTAATACAATCTTTGCAAAACTTACTGTTGTAAAGTTTATTCACAAGCCTGGTTTTATAATACCAGTTTCTGTACCATTTTACGGCTTGTGTTAATTAAATATTGATATTGAAAATGCATTATTGTTGGTTTATTAACAGACCAGTAGGTAGTTAAAATTTAAAGCTGGTTTTTTGCCTTATTAATAATTCAAGAACTGGATTATATTATCTGGACGCAGTTTTTACACTTCACTAGAAATATTAAAACATAAATTCGATGCTTCATTTTTTAATATATTGCGGTAGCAGCGCGTAAACATGTTGGGGCAGCTTCTAGTCAAAGTCAAAGTCAAATCATTTATTTCAAATAGGCACATAAAAGGCACTTTTGAACGCCAAAATTTACAAAAATAATTAATTTATACTAGTTGCCCCTTCCAAAAGGTAGTTACGTATGGAGAAGACTGGGCAAGAAGCTCCATACTTATTCTTTTAAAATGTTACCCGATGCAGCTGAATACCAACTGCAAGCTGCGCATGCAGCTGAATACCAACTGCAAGCTGCGCTACAAGCTGAATATTTTACATGGAGCGACTGCCTATCTGACCTCCACAACCCAGTGATTGGGTAATACGATACCCCTTCCTTTCCTTGGTAACACTGGTTGTCAGACTTTCGGGCTTCTGATGACCCGTAACAACTGCCAAATTTTCACGAATGACAGCGTAAAATAGGTACCTAATGACTAAAATAAAGATATGAAAATGAAATAATACTAACTAAATCGCCGGTTTACTGCAAGAACTCATTTAGGCCTGTGTTCACCAACGTTTAAATCAACTGTTTAGTTATTTAATCAGTTGTTTACTCAACATTTCATAGGAAATTTGACATAAACCAACTGTTTATATACCTAACCAGTGGTTTGAATGTTGGTGAACACAGGCCTAAGTGCCAGTCAAAACTTTGAAATAAGCAGTTAATTTTTTGTTGTATTGATTGCCCTATGACATCTTCATTATGATTATGTTAAAGACAAATTAAACACAATGAGTTTTTGCATTATATAAAACTCTCCGAGACGATTTCAAGGCGTTATAAACTTTATGATATTCACATCATATCATATTCATCATATTTTCATCACAGTGGGCCCTATCAGAATACCAGCGCTGCGGCACTTATTTTAAATGTCGCAGCATCATGCTGAGATAGGAGCCTTTTGGCTTCGTACAGGACTCTGTTTTTATTTATTTTTTTATACTTTTGTGATTGTGTGTTTATTAGTTTGTGATCTTCCTGTGCGAGTCACAATAAATACTTTTTCTTTCTTTCTTTCTTTCTTATATTTTGCCACTAATGAGTACTTGCAGTAAACCGACGAAATACACTTATATTTATAAAAAACCATTGCAACGTTTGTAAATTAGTAGACTTGGCCCCCTGGTTGTGGATTGGATCCTTGTCGTTTAACTACGTCCAATTTTTGTTAGAGTCAAGTGTGTCCAGCAGTAATACACAGGATGGATTTTTGAGATGGGGCAGTAAGGGCAGGTATTTCAACCGTTGCAGCTACAGGAAAACGCTCTTAGGAAACTCATCTTATTTTTTTGAGAAAATTTTTATCCACATTCACAGACATTGAAAAAAAAAATACTAATAATAATGTACCGTCAGCAAGAAAATGGGCCATTTTCACAAAAACTTTTTTGATGCCATTCGATCTTGTTTCTTATAAGATCAAAGGATCTTAGGATCAAAAACTCTATTGGACCAACTGAGCTTTGAGTACTAGAAAAGTCAGAAATCGCAGCTGCTCCCATACATTTTTATTTTTTATGTACCTAATAATATTATGAAAGTTGTAACAATGACTGCATAGGTAGATGTCATGAGTCATAACGTCATCCATACTAATATATTATAAATGTGAAAGTAACTCTGTCTATTTGTGTCTGTCTGTCTGTCTGTCTGTCTGTATGTTACGTTTTCACGCCTAAACCGCTCAACCGATCGTCATGAAATTTGGCAGAGATATAGCCTGGGATATGGAGAAGGACATAGGCTACTTTTTTACGCGATAACCGACACCTACGCGGGCGGAGGCGCGGACAAAAGCTAGTCGTATAAATAAATCGCGCATTATGTAGTACACACAGCCACAAATAAATTTCCAGTATAAGCTGACCTCTCATTGTACGGAAATCCTATACAATGCGAGATCAGCCTAAACTGGATATTGTAGCTTGATTTAGGGCCGTGTGTACTTTGTCGAAATTGCTAATTGTTTTGTAGAGATTCTAAAATTAAACTACAATACCGGAGTCTATGGCTCTTGTGAACAAAGGTTTGAATTATTTTACATAGGATATTATTAGCAAGATTCTAGGAAAGACCCCAAGTAGAAATTGTTTTCGTGTGATGGCTACGCAAATTAAAGCCCTTCAGGTACAATTTAAAACATAAAACAATAATCTTTCAAATATTGGTTGTGCGATTTATAATAAACATATATAGTAAACTTTAAATAAAGATAAGGAAGATGTCTCCCTATTTGTGATACACACACGGTAGGACACCTGACGAGTTATTAGACCATTAAAAGTCTATTAGAAGAATCCCAAACACAATAACACTGGTCAATCAGGGAATTAGGGATCTAAACCACGAATTGAGACACAACAACCAAACTTACAACCAAAAAAAAAATTGGGTCTGATAAATTGCAATTAATCAATTGCAATTTTAGTAATCGTCGAATCCGACTCGGCTGGGCAGCGTTCGGGAAGCTACACAATATCTTCTCATCCCATTTCCCGCAGTGTCTCAAGACGAAAGTCTTTGACCAGTGCGTGTTGCCAGTGATGATCTATGGCACTGAAACGTGGTCGCTCACAATCGGCCTTATTAGAAGGCTAAAAGTCACCCAAAGGGCAATGGAGAGGGCTATGCTTGGAGTGTCCCTACGTGATCGAATCAGAAATGAAGAGATCCGCAGGAGAACCAAAGTAACTGACATAGCTTGAAGAATTGCCAAACTTAAGTGCTAATGGGCAGGGCACATTGCTCGCAGAACAGATGGTCGTTGGGGCCGAAAGGTTCTGGAGTGGCGACCGCGTACCGGATGACGTAGCGTAGGAAGGCCTCCCACGAGGTGGACTGATGACCTTGTGAATGCCGCAGGAATCCGCTGGATGCGGGAAGCACGGAACCGGTCGAGGTGGCGGTGCTTGGGGGAGGCCTATGTCCAGCAGTGGACATCTTTCGGCTGAAATGATGATAATGATGAATTTTAGTAATATTGTCAATCGCTAGACGATCAAGTTGCGCATCAAAGTGTATCAGTCACGTAAAAATGGACAATAGCAATTGTTGGTTTCGGGGACCCTTTAACAAATACCCACACATCCGGTAATTATGTTTGTGTGTTTGTATTACCAAAGTGCTGGCAAGTCAGAAGCCTGGCGACCTTGAACGTCCTGTCACTAGGCAAGATTTGAATAGGATCGCCAACCTGTAACCTTCGTAGCTAACGAAGAAAACAAACAAATAACCGGGTGAATAAACAAGGGCTCACTTCAACACCGTGTATGACTAGGATTAGGACAGCTAGGAAGAGAAAGGTAAGATAATAAATTAGTGATACTTTATCTTACCAAGTCGGAAAGCTCAACTTGAATCTAATGGACCGATTAAGTTGAAATTAGGTACGGTCGACTGCAAAAATCAGTACAGAAACAAAATCGTGTGAAGCGAAAAGCGAAAGCTAGTTCTATAATATTTTTGAAAATTTGAACTCAAACGTTCACTGGAAAATAGACACAAAGGTATCCATGCAATTTTGCAGGTGAGTGTACACATATCTATTTCTGTGACCCAAACATGGCACGGACGTGTTACGTAAATAAATGTATTTTTAATATGGGGGTGACGTTTGGGGGCATATTAGAAGAAAAAACTGTACCGTGTGACATATTAAATGAAAGGGCTCATTGTAAGGATTTCAGATATATTTATATATTCATAATTTTAAAACAAAGACTAACAATTATTTAAGAAAATATATGAAAATTTACCATTACCCCCATACCTACTTATCTCCGAAACGGCTGAGCCTAGTATTTTGAAAAAAAAAAAAAAAAACATTATATATACCTATACGTAATACAAAGAATAGTTCTGTACTTAGGTGTAGATTAAAGGAAACCTATAAAACTACTTATTAGAATTTAAGTCTATGTCATATGAATTTATTGTCTTAAAATAACATGGCAAATCACTCAATACTGTGCGTACAAACCTACATTAAAAGCAGTATGAATGTATGGGGAACATGTTTTTCAACTACAATGTTAAGATTTTTCTTGGGATAAATTCATTCCAACTCGGGAACCCTTCATTGTGCTTCGCCTTATTTTTTTCCCACCGAAAAAATGTATATGGCGTATAAAAAAATGATTTTTCTTCAATCTTTTTTGACTAATTTCGTTACGGATTGGTTTACGCTTCCCGCTTCTTTCTGTTTGTTGCCATTGGCTTAGGCATCCACAGGCTACGTCTACCCATTATATATCTGGCCCTATCCAAAATTTAGCTACTGCATTAACAGCACACACAATCAGACAGTGTAGTTATCGCATCAATATTAATTCATTTATCGGAACCAACTACACTGAAATAAATAATTAGCCGAACTAATAAAGTTACTTCAAAAGTAACTCTACTTTAGTTATAAGGAAATAAACTTTGCTTAAATTAAGAAAACTGATTTTGTAGTGTGCGAAACAGGGTTTTGTAACAGATAACACCTATTTCGCAAGTCACAATTTTTGTGTAAACAGTAATCAAAAATTTTGTTACAGATAAACAAACATTTCTTTCAGTGTATATCATTATTTTGGTCAAAGTATTGGCCAGTAGATATATAGTACATATGTAAGTATAAATCAATGACTCAAGTACTATCTCATAACTAAAACATTAACGTTATCATTGCAAACGAATTCAAAGAAATCCTTCTTCAGTTTGGCGCGTTCAAAAGTTGGTTTGGTGTAAAAATAAGTGGTGTACCTACATAAGGCCAGAAATCGATTATATATAGGTGCCTATAAATAAATACATATGTATCAATTCAAGGCGATGTCGCACGGTGAGTGAACGGGCGTACCGGACACTGTGGTGTCCATGAAATCGGACGGTCTGTGTCCGGCTATCAAGATTTGATCGTTGTTCGGACGTTAGAAGATTGAAGACTTTTCATTTAGACGTTAGAACTTATGAAACTCATTATGTTAGCTTTATAAACAGAGATACATAGTAAAACATAGCGAATTGGTAAAACCCCGACCCCGTTGGTTAGAGGGGTCATTTATATTATTTATTATTTATAGGTCGCATTGTCCAGGACTTAGTTTTCCTTTATAAAATTGTCAATGGCCTAATTGAATGCGACCAATCCTTGAACGTGTCATGTTGTCAGTCCCAAAAAAAAAAATCCCAGACAGACTGCCAATATCCAGACTTTTTGAGCCACCCAACTGCAGGCGTAACATTGGGAGACATTCGCCAATATCTAGGATGTGTATTCAACACAACGAACTCAACTCATAACTTCCTGATTTGGATGTGTTCTTTGGTTCCATCCCCGGATTTGGATGTGTTATCTGGTCCCTGTCGATTCAAACAGAACAACACAGAGTCATTTAAACAGAAATTTAAATGGTCATAGTCAAAATTAAGCTGTAGACGCTAGTCTAGAGTGAGGACTAGAAATACCAAATGTGAAACTGAACGTTCACTGTTTGCGGGCTTTTCAATCGCAAATTGTTACTAATTATTCATAATTGTAGAGATTGTGCCATTCCTGATTAATATAGCTTAAGATTTTAAGCAACAACTTAGGATCTAATTTCGTAGCAATTGGAAGAAGAATAATATTTGTCTGCTTAATGCTTGCCAATATTAGGACCATTATAATTTAAATATTCATTTGATATTTTAATATAATAAAATAAATATTTTATGAAGTACTAACAGGACCTTACTCAACAGTGGCGCCAACTGGTGAGCACCAACATGATGATTCCCAATGATATTTGTCAGTATTTTTTTTTTATTCTTCTTTTTAGACCTATTAGACTTAGTCAAAGCTTTTTTGTTTTTAAATTCATATATATTTTTTTTATATTTGTTTATAAGATGTTGCTATAATGAAGTATGCGAATGTCGTATATTCCTGGAATTGGTCTATACATTAGAACTTACCTATAACTTTTATTAATTAATGTGAAATTTATATACGGTGTATCTACGAGTATTCATACACGAAATATTTTAAGAGGACCATCTATAGGAGATAAAAAAACAATAGCAGCGATTTTTTTTAATCTAAGTGTTTTAAATTTTACATAATTATTATAATTTTAAAATTGCTTGAGACATTTTGCAAAGGAGTTGCATTTTCCAAAATTTTACTTATTCTATGAATGCCCGGACGCGGCGACGGTGGCGGCACGAGCGCGGTGAATTTTGATAATTAATCATCATATCAAATAATTTTAAATTATTTAATTTTTTTAATAATATACTAAGCTTTAAAAAAAAATCGTTTCTATGGCTTCTTTACCACCTATAGGTGTATCTCTTAAAATGTTTCGTTTTGAGTAGATATACTCTGTAAACTGTTGGCGTACCTACTTTTATTTAATAAATAGGTGTGTTTTACAGTGTTATTCTATTTATATAGCAATATCTTAAAATGCGTTTCTACCATACCCAACACACATTCATCCGTGAAGTTATAACCCAGTAAAAAGTTGTTGACCTCTGATTCTAAATACCTATCAAATTAGGCGCTTATGTCAGCATGCAAACCTCGACGCTCCTAGAAAAAAATTGTACCTCTGAACGTTCTAGAATCTAGATCATCAAATACCAATTTCACCTAATCTTCTGCCAATATCCTTCTGAACTTTTGGTATCCTCGCGGCGAGGCGAAGGGGAGCGGGGCAGTCTTGTGATGCGTCGATTTCTCCGAATAAGATTAATAAATGCAGGCGGGGGCGGTAGGGGGCGAGGAGGGGGGACATCGCGGCTAATGACACGCGCCGCTGCAGATATTTTTTTATCGCGAATTTAAAACATAAACTGGTTGCGGTAGCTACACGGAGTGAGAGAACAGAAGGTTGAATTTCAACAAATTCTTATCTTCAAAATTCTTCCTTATTTCTTATCGTTGGTGTAGTGGTCGCAAGCGCTATTGCTGGGCAAGAGGTCCGGGGTTTGATTCCCAGGTCGGGAATCGTATCTAGCGCAATTTTTCAGGGGGGGAGGGGGGGCCTTGAGATGCGATGGCCGATGAAGCAGAGTCGACGCCCAATATAATTTCGATAAATATGTCACCCATTTTACATGTTTTTCGAAATGTTTGGAGAATGTTTAATCTTATTTAGCGAACAGTTGGTCATTTCTAAAAGGTTAACTCTATTTTTTGATACAGCAAGGATTACCTTTAAGAGGCCACCAGATCCGGACCGGAATGGCCTAGAATTCCGAATCGGTAACCACATATCCTGGGGTGTTCACGGCCCACCCGGCCTATATACGTCTATGGCAAAGTGTTATTGGGTTTTTTCATCAGGAATTTATCAGTAGTAGCCAATAATATTATAAAAATAAAGAGGTAGATATAGCACTAGCGCGCGCAAATTGTTGCAAACAAATTCAGACAATTGTTGTAGTTTGATTTAGTCGGCTAATAGCAGCGAGCGAAACGAAGCGTGTCCGTGGCATGATAATAATAAAAGAAAGTGTAAAAACCGGCCAAGTGCGTGTCGCATCACGCATAATGAAGGGTTCCGCAGTTGGAATACATTTATCCCAAGAACAAACTTAACATTGTGGTTGAAAAACTCTGAGCTAAGCTACGGACAGACAGACAGACAAAAAGACTGACTGACATGGCGAAACTATAAGGATTTTATAGAGCCCCTCTCTTTCCGTCGGGGGGTTAAAAAGAGAGAAATCCCTAAAAGTGAAAACTCTGGCCGAAACTCTGTTTTTGTTGCTTAGTAAGAATATACATTTTCCCATATTGTCAATTTGACCCATTATTGTCTCGTAAATCACTATGCCAGGGTTTTCTAAGAATAGTCTGCTGGGTAATAACAACGCAACAATATCTAAACGCCGCCCGTCGCCGCTCAGTAGGAACATAGCGTATCTTTCCTTTATAATATCACTTGGTTCTGTCCCGCGACTTACCGCATGAAACGGCCCGCGACCCTCCGCGACATATCCCTTTACCCACCCGCGCTTTTTCTTCATGTATTAGGTACTTAAATAAAAATAACAAAAACTCTTAAGACACTACTAAAGTTTCTATATTAATAATAATTATAATCCAATCATGATTCGAAAAACACGTGGCGCTATCTATTATCATAAGAACGTTATTGTTGTTTTCCTCGGGAACAGTACTTTTATTCGAGATGAAAGGTACCCTATGTCTGTTTCTGTAGGTACACCTGACAACGTATATGCAAAATTTCAGGATGATCGGTTCAGTGGTTTAGGCGTGAAAAGGTAACAAACAAACTAACTTTCGCATTTATAATATTAGTCAGGATGGCTCGCTCCCTACATGGGACTGAAACATAACTGGCTAACAGTCTATTCAAAGGACACATTCTGTTCCGCTATATGCTTTCAAAGGCTAAGAAATCGTTTGTTCCTTCATGGAAGATAATTTTATCCGAGAGATCATCCGACGTTCGCAATTCATCCAATGTATATCCTTTTTGGGTTTATACCTATAGTTCTTTCTAGTAGCGGTGTTAGGGTAGAGCGCGGTTGGGCGACCGCCCGAGGGCGCCAGGCATGAAGAAGCGCTCCTTCATGTCTGGTTTCCCGTCTCGTCCTTCCATTGAGAATATTGGTCACTAATACCTGTAACGGTAGCGAGTGGAGAAAGAACTATTTCTAAGCTTAAGCTGATAAAAACCTATCTGCGATCGACATTATCTCAATCGAGATTGACAAACTTGGTACCTTCGTCAATCGAAAATGAAATTGCAGAATACATAGACTTTGATGCCTTTATATGAGAGTTTGACGATAAAAAACTAAAAAAGTTATTTTTTTCACATGTGAATTGTAGAGTAAAAAGGGATGATACAGAAACCTCGCCCATGGTGCCGGTAATGCTAGAACCGACACTGGTTCTTTCGATTACATTGTAGAAGTGAAGCTGCTTTTGCTACGCTATTGTTAGCGAGATTATTTCAGTTTTGAGTTTCATTTACTCTTACAACTTTCAAATACAATCTTTAGTATGCCACGGTTTCATAGATAAACATTAAGAAACGATACAAGTTGTATGAAATAGTTAACGATTGTTACCGAAAAATATAAGAAGGAAGAAATTCTTTAACCTACACCATTGATGTATAAAAAAGGACGATAAGGCTCCGCTCTAATGTTACGTAAACATTATTGGACTAGAAACAATTACATGTAAACACACCCACACGAATAAATTTCTCGATGTCGTTCATCATGCATCAACAACCGAATTAGAGAGATATGACGCGGGCTGTAGCGGGAACGAGATAGCAATATTTGTCTCTGTTACATACCAATACTCGTAACAATTCAGAAACAAATGGCGACCTAGAAAGCAATATTATTCAGGAAAATTTTAAAGGAAACTAGTTTTGGTGTACAAGAGGAAAGTAATCCCGTGGAACTTGTTTTTGGTTTGTGAACTATTTGTGCACATTTTGAAAACACAGGAAGGCATTGTTGGTGCTTGTTTAGAAGATTACGGTAATTTTACTTAACGTGCTACACATGTGCTACACAAACGCCAGTTCGATTGTGACTAAGGTCAGTTGTGCCGGTCGGCATAGTTTATGCGGTCCACGTTGAGGAGCGAGTACCTAATCTTCCTTTTTTATACATCAATGATCTACACAATTAAGAGACACATTATCTATAATATAAAAATGAATCGCAAAATGTGTTGATAAGCGCATAACTCAACAACGCCTGGACCAATTTTACCAATTCATTTTTTTAAATGTTCGTAAGTCCAAGGATGGTTTTTATGGCGAGAAAAATTAGGGTAGCGTAGAGAAGGGTAGGGTAGGTAGGTAGGGTAGTGTAGGGTAGGGTAGGGTAGGGTAGGTAGGTAGGGTAGGGTAGGGTAGTGGAGTTTATACTATAGCTTTTGACAGAACGAAGTATGTCGGGTCAGCTAGTAGAACATAAAAATAAAACAAAGTAGATTAAAGCCTGGCGCTAACGCAGTGCTTTGTTGCTCTCTTTGTTCTTTCTAGCTCGACATTTTGTAGTTAGTAGGCCTTCTATCCTTGCCTTTAGCGGTAGCGCCCTCGCCGCAGCCTCCACCCGCGCCCTACGGCCTGCAGCCTACAACTCTGCATAGTTCACCGCTCTGCGCCTGCGCATCGATACTCAACACTGCACTAATCACGAGCTAACACCTATTGTTAGAACTTCAGTTTACTCGCTATTCGTATTTAGCTTTATGATGTATTTTCTGATTGAGTTCTCTATCTCTGAGAACTGGCTCAGAAATTATCCACTGACTTGTGTGCCTCAGTGTGTTGGTTAGGTACCTAAAAATGCGAAGCCTTGTCCATCAACAACGGTAATGATAATGTTATGCACAAATACCGTTAAATATTTACAGATCCTAAATCATTTGAACCCAGTCAGATGTCACCGGATATGCATAGTTAATCTTTTCATCTTAAATGTTAACTTATGTAAGATTTAATCTGCAGGTAGCAATGTAGCATATCTATTATTTTCCAGCAGGAGACTGGTAATAGCAGGAATTACTTGTTAATATTTAATTATACAAATGAGCCAATTTGTATATGTCGTAGCGAAGTACATAACTGCTGTCTCCCGATAAGGAATACATTCACAATTTATAAAGGAAATTTTCTTAAAGTCAGTATAAAGGTACGAGTAATACAAACGTATGTAAACATAAAATGAATGTGATATTGAAGTAAGAAACGATAATGAAACAATTTTCTCTCTATAAACACAGTTAAATAGTTGTGTGAGTCTAATGTCTTCATATAAAGGGTTTCGTATTACAGCACGCGCGTTGATGTCTTTCACAAGTGCGTCGACGTGTACGAATGTCACTCTGGCGCAGGTCGCAATTCCAGCCATATCCCGACACTTAGGGCTGTCAATAACAGTTGCAGTCTTTCTCAACAGCTAATCAAGCCAAGCCTAGGACAACCGGTTACAGTCCGTTTACGGAACCCTGGTCGATTTCTCTGGTTTCCCATCAACGTCGAGGTGATATCGACCGGGAGACAATAAATCCGGTTCTGCTGCAGCGGACGGGTTGCAATTAAACTAGTGTCGCGACGGGGTTCGCGGACCGTGCGAAAGTGAAGCACGTGGGGGGCGTGCGGAGGGGGGGCAGGGCTCCATCTGCACACGCACACAGAGCAGGAATTACAGTGCGATCAGGCGCGTTGCCTTAAAGCTACCGGTGCGGTGAGCTTTCGTTGTGTTTTGTGGATCATTTTCATACAGAGCAAATTTTTTTTTGTCATTTATGTAACTGTATGTTGTTCTAAACTTAATAGCTTTGATAGAAATGAGAATATAGTTAAAACTTAACCTCAGAAAAAAACGATATATTTTTTATCTTCATTATCTACAACAACTCTTTCTAAGTCCTATTATGTGCAATTGTCACGACACTTGAATTCTTCTCTAACCACCAAAGGTATCAAGTTCGAAGTAGGTGGTCTTAGCAATCAGAGCTACTCTGAGAAAAGGGTTTCATGTTTATCCCCATATAGGTATAGATATTAATTCCTTGAACACACTGGTTATTCTACTCTGTGTCTCTTGAGGTTCTGCGTGTGTGTCAGCGTGTAGGTGTTTGCGAGTGTATTCAGTCCGCGCGCGACGGCCGACGCAGACGCACGCGCCGCTGCCGAGTGCCATGTCGCGCTAGGCGCGCCCCCATGGTGTACCCCGAGGCGTCCCGCTGGGGCGCGCCAGACGCCGCGCTCGCCCCCCTCTACGATGACGTCTACAGAGGTCAGCTGATATTTGCAACCTCACCTATTTTTAACACATTCCCGCTGTGACTACCAGACAAAGTGACTTTCTGCAATCGTAAAGTGCTCCAACAGCCTGATTTCTTCATCTCAGCCTGGTGTCATTAATCCCGGCTTCTGCCAGGGTCAGACTGATTTACCAGATGATAATTGTCTGGTACGAAGTTTATTGTCCCGCGATCAAATGTTGCAAACGAATACCGGTAGACTTATTATCATCAGATAAATTAGACTTTGCATTGAGCAATTTAACGTAAAGAAACATCAACAAAATGTTTGGAATTGACATAAGCTTTTGGAAACGTACGTCTATCTCATTGTCAACTCCATTCCCGTTATTGAAGTTTCTATTCGTTAATTATTGTTAGAAGTCACTTTTTCTAGAAGACGCTGAAAGCCTTAATCTGGGATTGCCAATGATAAACGCTGAGGGAATTTATTTAACTTTCATAGAACGAAACGTAATGCAGCCTCCAGCTCCGCTATGCGAATCTTCTTTGTGTGTAACCTGTGTCTCTTAGGCAACCTGTCGACGATCCTGTGCCACTTCAGCTTCGGCACAACCATTTAACGACCCTTACACGTGAATATAATTATTAAGTTGTTATTAACATTTAAAATTCAAAACCGGTGCTTAACGACTCTTTTATAAAATTCTCCTTTTTTGTTAGACCCTAATCAGATTCTTCTTTTAGCGCGATTTAACTTTTCAACGTTTCAATCCCGGCTTCAAAATATATTTCTTTGTTCCGTTGTGCTTGTTTAAAAAGCTTGTTTAAAAAATTCACACTGAGTGAGACTAGTCGCTGATGACTCAGTCGGCAGACATCTGTTACTTGCCCATTATATTTACATTTCAATAGAGCCTGCTCATAATTGTAATGGTTATTTCATATTCGCCGCAGTGTTCACAGTGAAGGGAGTGTTAAATACTTTAAATCCAGTTCAGTAAGTTTTGTGTCAGAAATAATAACATATCCACTTTGGCTTCTATAATATTCACAGCTGACAACTTCCAAAACTCCGAAAGGTTTTTTACGATATTACATGGAATCATACAAATGCCTCTCATTAAAGTACAACTTTTATGAAGTAAATGCTCCTTAAAATCCTTTTGTTTGCCGAGAAGTTTATTTCCCGCACGTGAGTTTTCTAATAAGAATAGTTTGCAAACATTTTCTTTGTTTGGATCTAGTAAAGCTTTGGCCGCACGATCGAATTATAAATCCCCATTCTCATTATCGTTAATAGCAGAGACACGTGAACAATGATCTGTAAAATCTGTTTGTGTTGGTAATTAAGTGAGTAACACAACGGAGAGTATCGCGTCCTTATTGTATCTTTCGAGAATATAATTCGCGAGCGTATCTCTGCGGCCGACCTCGTCTCGGCTCATTTTATAATGACATTACAGTAATTCCATACAACAGCGTAGGAGTATTATGTCCATAGTGTTTGGACGTTATCAGGTCGTGTTGAACGGTTGTTGTATTGATAATTGGGACCTACAGCTCACGTCGGTGCTTTAAAGCTCAATTAAACCTTGAAAATTGAACTGTCTTAAGGAAATTCAAATTGTGATTTTATAGTAGGTATCTCGTTTACGATCGTCTTTAAAGTTTCTGTAGATCGGGTACGATGCGAGATGCAAGAAGGCCTATAATGTAATGTACGAGTTATTAAGTGACCTGCGACTTTCCAATCGTCCTACATCTTGATCGCGTGTTATACATTGAGATATCTCGCGATTTCACGATCGTTTATCGCATGTGTGGATGGTTTTTATGTCAATTATTAGTTTTAATTGGTCGTTAATATTTATAATTCGATGGTCCCATGTGATTAGCGACGTTGCCGTTGATTGCGTGTTTATGGGCTTCTTTACAATTTGGTGAATATTATTTCTTTTTTAGACGTTTTGTACGTTAGAGAAATTTTGGTAAATATTTTTAATATGTTGTTTTGATTACAATTTTTTTGCGCATATAAATTTTAACTTTAACCTGTATTTATCTTACAATAAAAGGTTGATTCATGTTTGTTCTCTTTAAAATAATTTCAGCTATTCCAGCTCATTGTGTAAATGTCTGATTTGGACAAAATGTAAATTGGACATATTTTTGGAACTTCTCCAAATACTACAATTTACATAATGAAGCCCAGGGTGACGGAATTTGTTTCTTACATTTACATTTGCTAATGAACTAGGGTAAAAGAAAATTCATTCAGAAATAATATTTTAAGACTACAAACATATTTAAGGCCCGGTGAGGTCATGACAGCTTTAGTTTTACAAAAATTTCCTAATATTTGAAATTTTTATAAACTGCTGTTACTTAATTTGGAAAATCAACTTAGCGATTTTTTTTTTTGGATGGGCCTGCTCTTGACCTCGATCTCGCCTCATGGAAATCGATTAATTCGGTCTATGATGGATTGAGCGTGCGAATGAATATTTCTAACGACACATTCGAATATTTGCTAAGACATATATAAAGTACTAGCTGTTACCCGCGGCTTCGCCCGCTTGGCTTTTTCAAAAATAAAAGTAGCCTATGTTACTCCTTATAACATCCGCTATCTGTGAGTTAAAGTCCCGTCAAAATCGGTCCAGGCGACAATCAGACTACAGAGAAGTTTTTTGTTATAAGTACCGTATTTACTTTCAAATGCATTTAATAAAAAGTTGTTATTTTGACATTACAAACAGACACTTCAATTTTATTTATTTGTATAGATAATAATTTAATATTCGTGAGTAAAGGAATTTCGCTGGTGACTCTCGAAGGAGCGGTTCATTCTGAGATGCAGCGACCGTTAGCAGCGCCTGCGCATGTGGGGCTCCCCACACGGTTCAACATGCACAGGACAGTCTCAGATGCAATCGCTATTATTCTAGAAACTGTGCCTCAAGTATAACAGCACTTTATGCTGTACCGAATCGTCTTGAGATTACTCTGACTCATGGAGCAATCATACCACTTTTCGGATATCCGGATATGTGAGTTTTGAAAAATCTTTTTATTTTAATAATTATTTAGTTCAATCTACAGAACAAGCGGTTTATAAAGCTTACTAGTGGATTGTTAAAAAATACAACCGTTTTTATTGTTGGAAACTAATAGAGCTAAGCTTCCATATTGCCAAAATAATAAAGGAAAGCAGTGCGTTAGTAGGGTTTTCTAAAACTTCAAATCTTCGATAAGGAGTCGTCTGAAAGTTCCAGTAGAAAGTTCTGACAGTCTGAGCTAGATTTTAGATTAAACACCATTGAAATAGAAAATAGACATAGAATTGGATACCTACCTTGGATGAAAATATCGATATAACGAACAAAAATAGATGTAGATGTATCGATACTACTACATTTTTTTTATCGATATTTTTTGGTGATATCTATTATTTCGATACATCGATATAAAATATCAAGGACTGAAAATGTATCGATACATTTCCTCAAGCAACACCGGCTTCCCCACTTACTAAAACTGCTAGAATTCAGAGCCTTAAAAAAATAGACTTATTCTTATCAATATTTATTAATTTTAAATTTTATATCAGTACTCTGATTCCATATTGCCAAAATAATAAAAAAAAGCAGTGCATTTGTAGGGTTTTCTAAAATCCTTCAAAACTTCGATAAGAAGTCGTCTTAAAGTTGCAGTAGAAAGCTTTGAGAGTGAGCTAGATTCGGAATTAAACACCTTGGAAATAGAAAATAGTCATACAATTGGATACCTGTATAGTTGGATACTTTAGAAGGGAGAAAGTGTTAATAACAACATTTGATCTTAGGAAATTATCGGATCGAATGAGGTTTCAGTATCTATTCGTGCGGTTAACTTCATTCCTTTGCTCAATTGGTTCACTCAATTCTTTATTGAACAATTCAAAATTTACATTTAGTTTGGAACGTTGTACTGGAAAACTCGATAGTTTTTATCTTTAACAAGAGAATATCTCTTGTTAAATTTAAAGGCTATCGAAGAAAAGAATAAAAATCCAACTTCGAGTTATTTTAATTTGAATGTATTATTTTTATTGCGGAAAAACTTGTCTTTTTAATGGTCGGTAGGGAAAATGGACAGTAGGTAGTGCTAGGGATGTAAGAAGTGCCAAAAAGTATCGATGTTTAAACAATATTAATATCGATTTCGATATTTCGAAAAAAAGCCGATAATCGGAAGTCGATATATCGGTGAGATTTTCTAAAAAATATTTTTATTCTATGATATTCTATTGTGTTTATTTTAAATTCATATAAATACATATTTTTTTTATAAAATATTATTTAATTTTATGTTATTTATTACACATATCTATTATTTTACTTTTTATTTTTGTATCTATCCTTAAAATCAGAGCTATCAGAATACCAGCGCTGCGACACTTATTTTTAAATGTCGCAGCATCATGCTGAAATGGAGCCTTTTGGCCCCGTACAGGATTTTGTTATCATTTTACTTTTGTTTTTTGTTTTATTTTTTATTAATGTTAGTATGAGTGTGTTTAGTTTAAAATGTGATCTTCCTGTACGAGTCCCAATAAATACTTTTTCTTTCTTTCTAAACTAGGAACATCATTTCTTATGTAAAATCTTACATTAATAAAACATTGATAAAAATAAGTCTACTTTTTTACGCCTCTGAATTCCAGCGGTTTTAGTCAGTGGGGACAACGGTGTTGTTATTGGAAACATATCGTATTTGATACATTTTCGATACTTGATATTCTATGTTGATATAGGTTTGACGCCACGGTTGGCGCAGTGGTTAAGCGATTGACTGCTGCGCTGCGTGTCGCGGGTTCGATTCCCGCACGGAACAAATATTTGTATGACCTACAATTAGTTGTTCCGGGTCTGGCTGTTTGTGTATGTGAGTTTAAATGTTTGTAAACGCACCCACGATACAGGAGAAATTCCTAGTGTGGGGCAACGTTTAAAAAAAATAAAAATATATATATTTATATATCAATGTATCGAAATAATAGACTTCACAAAAAAATATCGATATATCGAACAAGAAATATCGATGTATCGATACATCGATATATTTTACACAAGCATACGAAGTGCCTCTTTATTATTTTAACCACGTTTAACATTTCAATATGGATTTTTGGTGCTTATACAGGCTGTTAATTCAGACACCACTTACGAATCAAATCGAGTGGCATAATATTATGTGTATGGTATAAGTTTACTTAGCTGGTTACTTTTTTTTGTATTGATCAACCAATTGCACAACTAGGGTTCTACTTCGAACATGGAGGTGATGAAGCATCCTGTATTTTCTTCGTTTCCTAGAGAATTGCGTACCTAGTTTAATGTTGTTTAATTTTTTGATGACGAGAATGAGTCAATATACTGTTATAATTAATCGAGCTCGGGTCAAAAACACTTCAGACTTTTTCTTTGGGCGAACCTCAAACTTGATAGTTAAAACTCAGACTTTTTAAATATATAACTTATTGTAACTCAAACGTGAGCTATAAACAATAATCAGGAAATAACATAAACACTAATAAATGTCAGAAGATATGGTTTTATTGACAGTGTTCCGGTATCTGGCTGTAGGTATACTTTCGCATAATCACGAAACGAAGTCGACAGAAATATCGACTGTACAGGATATGATTTTAGAGAGTGGCGATTAGGTTATCACCTTAAATAGTACAACGGTTGTTATTAGTTGTTATCTGTGTGTTAAAATAATAAAATAATTTGTTTTACAATAAATATAAATTTTAACTTTTCAAACAAAGTAAATAGCGTAAAAATTGGCATGAAATAAATCACCCTTGATAATAAGGCACTATACGCGCGGGCGATGGTATCAACAATTCAATTCACAATTTCAATTACCAAACGATCACAAATTAAGTTTAATGTTGTTAAAGAGTAAAACGAAATAAAGGTCTCACGGCTAGAAAGTTAATTGTTATAAAAGTCAAAGTCAAATCATTTATTTCAAATAGGCACATAAAAGGCGCTTTTGAACGTCATAATTTACAAAAATTATTATTATTGATTATTATTTAAATTGTGTATGTATAAAATACGTAATGTAGAATACGGTTTCAATTAATGTCATGTCCTTATCGCCACTCTGTGTTTCTCACTAGCTATCGCCTTGACTTCGTCTACGATCCAGGATGAAAAATGTCCTTCTCCAGGTCACGGTCTACCCATGTGCCAAGTTTCATCCAAATCCGTTTAGCCGTTTAAGCGTAAAATCTCACTTTCGCATTTATAATATTAGTTAGGATATTCGTTTTCGGGAGAATCGTTTTCGGGAGTAAGGCCCCTGGCCTTACTCCCGAAAACGATTCGAGTTTGATTTTGTTTCCGATTCGAACTCGATTTAAAACCTTACTCCCGAACCAATTCGAATCGTACACCAAGATTTTATGCGTATCCGGCGGATTACGTCATCGTCAAGTGCTCTATGTCTTTTATAGGTAGTTATATCACTCGATCTGAATATAAGTAGCATCTTTGATATCGTGTAATTTGACATTTAGTTTTGATCCATCAACTCGATATCTATCTGTCAGATGGCGTGCGGAGTACTAACTTATCGATCCTCACGAATCTTTCGATCGAAGTTAGTTTCGCTTCGAACCACCGCACGATCGTGTGCTAGTGTCGGACTCAAGAGTATGGATCGGCATTTAATTCGAATCTAATTCGATTGATTCAGAACTCGATGCTGTCGGGAGTAAGGCCCCTGAAAAGATATACATAGATGAACTCAGTTTGATGAGCACCCACTCACAGAGAGGAGGACTGTGGGAACATTATATAAGGGCTGATTATGCAGTTTGATGAGCTCCCTTTTAAACTATGAACTCTGTATACTGAGTGTGCTGTGATTTACCACAGAACATTGATGGACAAGTCTCTCTTGTTGCACAGAAGTCGTCTCTATACCGTCCATATCTAGTCCCAACCCTGATGCCTTAGTGACATCGTCGATCCATCTGGCTGGGGTCAATAATATTGCGTTTACCGTTTAGTAATTTATATCGTCTGGTCCGACTATGAGCCATTGATATTTCGTCATACACTGCCAGATTACTGCCCCTTCAGATTGCTTACTCTGCAATCTACGAGTATGCCTTTGACGTCCGTTCTTCCCCGGATAATCTCATGGCGGATCCCTTCAAAAAACTCCCAACATAGGCCGCTCCGTCTTAACTGTTTCCTTAACTTTATGTTGAGCCGTAAAGATGTAATTTAAGTTATAATTACATTTCGAAAACAAGTATTTTGTACAAAATACTTTTACCAAACTGTTTGTAATACTGTTATCCAATTTGAGGAGGTTTTACTCAGAAATACTTCAGTGACGTCACCCTTCTCTTTTACGGATTACTTCGGATGTCGCTCATCTGCTGTCAGCCTTAATCTTTTCCATTTTCTACACTCAATAGGATCTATTCGTCTTTGCAATTTTTTTTTACTTTTTCCTCGAAGTAAGCCAGTTAATTTAAGAATTGGATTCGATGATGTCCAAGTTATTACACTTGTGCCAAGTTTGTTTTTGCTTGCCAGTCGAATAAATGAATGACTAAAATAATTTGTTATCACATCTATTCAAAAGCCGAGTCGCAAGTAGACTGTTTCTATTCTACTATGCGGAAACGATGCACATCCCTGGTGCGCAGGGTTCGGGCTAGCTCTAACAGCATCCTGAGGGCATTCGCGCAGAGGTTTGATTCTCAGTACCTGAACCATTGCTGTATGATTCACATACGGAGCAATCGAAGTATGTGATATGTTTATGTGGTCTTTTTAATTGTATGTGTTTTTATTTATGTTTTTAATTTTGTAATCTTTGTGTCCTATGATCCTTTGTTGGTCGAAATAAACGTTTTATTATTATTATAATAATCAGCTATCAGCGATACGCATCAGACATCGATTAGTGATGCGCTCAGGATTCTACTTTAGAACTCCTCGCTGCGCTCGGGCATCTACTCTAGAATCCTTCGCTCCGCCCTGGATTCAAAGAAACACTCACGCCTTTAAAATAGTGGTTTGCTCCCTTGGCAAACAATCTACTATTAATCTATACTAATATTATAAAGCTGAAGAGTTTGTTCGTTTGTTTGTTTGAACGCGCTAATCTCAGGAACTACTGGTTGGAATTGAAAAATTATTTTTGTGTTGGTTAGTTCATTTATTGAGGAATATTATAGGTTATATAACATCACGCTACGACCAATAGGAGCGGAGCATAAATGAAAAATGTTGCAAAAACGGGAAAAATTATTCCTTTTTGAGAGCTTCCGTTGCGTGCGCTGCATAAACGGTTTAAGTTACCCAAATATCATGTATTATGGAATTGTTCCTCTTTAAAAGTTCTAAAAAAAAGTCCGCGACAGCATACGTCTTTTTTTTTAAGATTGACTCACTATAACCTTTTTTATGGTAATCAATTTTTTTCGAAATTAATTCATTATTTGCGAAGGAGTTTTATCAACATTATATTAATCCTTATCCAAATAAATATGTTATTAATCACAAGTATTTAAATGTAAACAAAATTGTCCTTAACATCACTTGATTTCAATCAACATCTTAGGAGATATCATAATTTTAAAATAACTCCGCAACAAAATAAGTAGAAAATTCATTACTTAAACCACTCTCTCTCTTACGAGTAGGTGACGCAGACGAAGTTGCGCGGGTCAGCTATATAATTTGCTAGCTTTTGCCCGCGGCTCTGCTCGCGTGGATGTCGGTCATCGCGTAAAAAAGTAGCCTATGTCCTTCTCCATATCCCAGGTTATATCTCTACCAAATTTCATGACGATCGGTTCAGCGGTTTAGGCGTGAAAACGTAACATAACATAACATAACAACAGCCAGACAGACAGACAGAGTTACTTTCACATTTATAATATTAGTATGGATAAAGCTGAAGAGTTTGTTTGTTTGGTTGAACGCGCCAATCTCAGGAACTACTGGTTCGAATTGAAAAAATATTTTAGTGTTGGATAGCCCATTTATCGAGGAAGGCTATAGGCTATATATCTACGCTACGATCCTTAGAAGCCAAGCGAAAAGAACAGAAGTCAGAAAGAACGCTAAGCGATATCGAAGTTTTAGCGCATAAGGACGGCATTAAAAGCAAAAAATTGGTTACAATACCAACTGTTTACTGCAGGTCCCTTTGTTTTGCCACCAACGCAATAGAAGTCAAAATCGATTGAACGGACTGTAAAAAAGGTTTATTTAAATGTAATTTCAAATGGAGTATAGATGTATAGATATTTTGGAACCGTCAGTTTTTGTTAGCTAAAACTTGCTGAGCTATTTTCGAGATAATGGTAACGTTAGCATTTGACCTTATGCACACATGATCACATACAATAACATCTCCTCGACGTAAAATCCTTCGCAAAGCTTCTCAGTTTTACTGAGAAAGCGATTGTGATGGTGCAAAAGCACCATTAGATAATTAATAAGATAACACTTACCTTACAAACACTCTGTTTAAGGTAAACGCCTCTATTATCAGCTTTGTGTGCTCGTTCAATAGGATTCTGAGTTATGAATTGATCATGGTGTTTATTGCCCCGATTAGGGTTGTATCGATGTATCGATATTTTTTGGCGATATCTATTATTTCGATACATCGATCAAATATGAATAGATATTTAATATTTGATGATATTTATATATAATATTTGATGATATATTTCTAATAGTAAAACCGACGTCATCACTTACTAAAACCCCTGGAATACAGAACCGTAAAAAAAGTTGACTTATGAATGTGTTTATTATGAATGTTAATTTTTTGTTATGAATGTGTTTCACCGATAAATCGATGTTTTTTTTTTTCGATATACATCTATCGAAATCGATATCATTATTTTTTAAATATCGAAACAATATATATCGATGCTTTTTGGCACTTGCATCCCTAGCGCCGATTAGCCTAATTTGTTTACCTTAGGTTTTTGTATTAATTTAGGTTGTAATAAATTTTGTCTTGTTGTTTCTAAGAGTATGGTTTTGCTTTAAGTGACCTATTTTTGGAACAGTTTGGTTATTTTTACTATTAACTTATTTTGGTTTGAGTTACCTATTTTTGGAACGGTTTGGTTATTTTCACTATTAAATTAGTTTTGTTTCCGCAATTCCACAATTCCGGAGTGATTGTTCAGTTGTCAAAAAATTATCTAAATAATCTAAATTATTATTTTTTCCTTCAAGTACATAACATAACATCACGCCTGTTTTTCCGGAAGGCTTAAGTTGTTCCAAAGTCACAACATGCCCCAAAAACAGGGAACATCTAGCCCCAAATGACATGCTCCTACATAAAGGTAAATGTTAGGTTCAGTTATAAAATGAACTTAATTTTGACGTTAGAATATGATTACCGGATGTATTTTTACACAAACACACAAAAAACCTAAAATAGAATTATCATAATAACTGAAATAGACCAAAAACATTAAAAACTAAAATATTTACTCACGTGGGTCAGAGGTATATGCACACACCCATAATTTCACAGGATGCCACTGGCGTTACTAAGATGGCGGCCGTCGGTGCGCTGCTTCGTACCTTTTGACGACACACATCGTGCATATATTTATCTCTTTTCTTCTTAGAGCTATTTCAGTCGGAACAACTTACCCCGGTAACTTCTAACCCCGCTCTCCCTACTGAGTAATTCCAGATGGAAAAACTCATTAACACTTTGCATGACCCGGGAATCGAACCCAGGACCTCATGCTCAGCAGTAGAGCTTGCGACCACTATAGAGGTATGAGGAACTGGGTGTAAAGTATACTCATACTCTGTGGAAAAGGGAGGATCCTACGACCAGACGGGTGTTGTGTCTGGTGGGCAACTGCCCGATAGTTGATGTCGGGATGTTGTATATGTGGCGGTATATACGACGCCACATGCTAACTACGCATCAAAACCTCACGTCACAAATCCTGCATCGCGCAATCAGAGTTTAACGCGCGACTAGCATATATACAACATCTCGGCATCAATCGTCGGGCAGTTGCTCACCAGACACAATACCCGTCTGGTCGAAGGATCCTCCCTTTTCAATAGAGGATGAGTGAACTTTACACTCTGTTCCTCATACCTCTATATATATATGCTAGTCGCGCTGTAAACTCTGATTGCGCAATGCAGGATTGTGACGTCAGGTCTTTGATGCATAGTTCGCATGTGGCGTTGTAGATACCGCCACATCACTCCCCTCCGGAGACCGGAGGTCGATAGTGGGCTGAGTCAGTGCATATTGTAATGCTTGCCAGGGTCAACTGTGGTACCAGTGAGTCGGAACCGGATGCCGCATAGTTCGCGGTGATTCGCCAGTGAGTCGGGGTGGCGCTGCGTTATGATCCAGTGAGTCGGATGTGGTACAGCGCTGGGTTGAAGCTGACTGCTGGCGTCGACCAGGAGAGGATTGAAGTGCTCTGCTTGTGGACTGGCCGAAAGTGCAGTTTGCTGTGCCAAGGTTGCTGATGAGGCTGAGGGTGATGACCAGGTATGCGCGTTCGCTGCATGCAGGTGGTCAGGATACCCGTTGAAGCCGTAGGTGCTGGCTGGCTGTGTGACTCGCCGCTCGGAAGCTCGAGGAAGTGATGATGACGTCACGCTGAACTAGCTGCTCGAAGGCTGCGCTCTGTCCATGTTCGGGGTCACCAGTATAGAGGTATGAGGAACAGGGTGTAAAGTTCACTCATACTCTATGGAAAAGGGAGGATCCTACGACCAGGGTGTTGTGTCTGGTGGGCAACTGCCCGGGTTGGCGGTTGATGTCGGGATGTTGTATATATGCTAGTCGCGCGGCAAACTCTGCTTACGCGATGCAGGATTGTGACGTCAGGTCTTAGATGCGTAGTTCGCATGTGGCGTTGTAGATACCGGCACAAGACCAACGAGGTAGTCCATCAAGTATTTGGCACTCAATTAGCATAATCAGCCTATAATATTCCCACTGCTGGGACACAGGCCTCGTTTTGGTAAGATGGAGTGGGCCATAATCCACCACGCGGGCCCAGAGCGAGTTGGTAGATGTCACATGTCTTCGAATTTTTAGTTCTAGGACTTGCCGGTTTCCTCACTATGTTTTCCTTCACCGTTTTGAGAGCAGTGTGATGAAATAATTTACATAAAATAAAGCGGCTGTCTTTGTTCGAACCTACGACCTACAACTCATAAGTCGCGGTCTATAACAATGCGCCACCACTGCTCACTCAACTCAATTACGTTTGGTATAATTTGTCGAACAAATTATCAATTTGTAACACGTCAAACAACGTGAAATAATCTTTCGCGTGTTAACGAGAATGTCCAAATTTTAACATTAATGTAATTATGTTGCTAATGAACTTCACAATTTCATACGTTTTTGGCAAGTTCTGAAATTAATTGTTACTATTTGATGTTCGTTAAAAAAATACAACAACGATTTTTAACATGACAGTCTGTCTAATATTGGATTTATGCGTGTTTTATGTCTGCCGAAACCAGTGTTTCCACTTACGTTTTTTGTTTTTTTTCCAGTTTCTTAATAAATTATCCCTAAAATACCCTAAAAAATCTTCAAAATTCGTTGGTTCAGGAAGCATGATTATAATACATAATAACACATCATTCCACATATTTAATCAAATAAAATACCTACAAAACATTCATAAATTTACACGATCAGAAGCCATAATTTTTTTCATTACATAATATTGATCTTGATGACCCTAAATCTTGAGGCGAAGAAGTTGCTTGGGCTTGCTCATTATTGTCTGCAATTTGTAATTAAAATTACTTTCGAACAAATAACTATTAGAACATTTAAAAAAAAAATGATCTATGGTTCCCGACCTGTTCACGGTGCAGAATAAAAAACAAACTAACTCTAGGCACAGATTAATACAGATGGGACACTCCGCAAAATCATTTAAATAAAAAGCGACTCTTGCTACGATACAATAAAGTGCAATTCAGGTCGCACAACGCTTATTACCTACAGTTATATTCACCTACAATTTGCCTCTCTTTCTATCGCGTTACTCTTTTACCGACGGCGCGCGCGTCAGTCCTACTGAATTTGCCCAGTGAGATGGGCCCGGCGCGTACTTGTAGCTTCATACCTAAACTGCGCAGGGACTCTCCGCAGTTTAGGTTAGTATCTGTATTAATCTGTACTCTAGGTAAAAAGCGACTTAATTCCGATGTCGTCTTTAGCGATGCACAATTAACATGGTAACTAAAATTAGACTGATTACTTTGATTACAAGTTTGAGGGAATCCCCTTTAATAAATCGGTGGTGCCATAGAGTAATTTGGTGCCTACTTTAAACCACCAACCACCAACGGTTACCAACTCAAGTTCAATTTTACCCCAAAATTCCTTAAATCCTTGTCAAAATAAAATATCCCTAAGCCATACATAATGTTGGTTATTTTACCCAAAAAAGGGAGAAATCCCTAAATGTGGAAATACTGGCCAAAACTCTGTTTTTGTTGCTTAGTAAGAATACATCTTTACCAATTTTGTCAATCTCCCATTATCGTCTCGTAAATCATTATGCCAGGGTTTTCTAAGAATACAGTCTCCGGGGTAATTGCGTAACGCACAGTTGCAATGGTTTTCATTTTGACAGTTCAACAATATTCATTGCGTTATTTACGTGGTTGAGCGGACAAATTTTTCGAACATATACGGCAATGGTTTCGGAATATCGTTCAAAATCATAAAGATTCAAAATTCAAAATATCTTCATTGTGGGCATATGTTTGTTACAGGTCTTAACAAAAAAAAATCAGTTCCAATATGTCCTGCCTAATAGGCATACAATAGTTATGTGTTGGCATTAAATTTAAAGTTATTTTACATGTCAAATTGAGTTATTAAAAATGTCAAAATAACAAAATACAGTGAAATTATATACTTGGTCAACAAATCAATCAATAATTCAAGAAATCTTGGATCGTGTGGTATGCTTTATCAGTTAAAAAGTTTCGTAATTTATTTTTAAATACTGAAAGTTCCTTAGTGCTCAGAATTTCAATAGGTATTTTGTTGTATATTTTTGATGCAATGCCAAATAAGCTTTTGTTAAACAGAGCCGTTTTATGTGGTACATTATAAATTTTTAACATATCTTTTCGATTTGAGTTTATCAAATAGATTTTCATTTGTTTTTATAAATACGGCTACTTCATAAATGTAAATTGCAGGAAAGGTAAATATTTTAAAATCTTTGAAATATGGTTCACATGAATCAGGAACACGGATACCAGCAATCGCACGTACACATCTTTTTTGCGCTTTAAACACTAAATCCCTATTAGTGGCATTACCCCAATATATGACTGCATATCTCAGTGTCGACGATACCTACATATGATTGTGATTGTATTACCACTACTTATTTATAGAATGTTTTAATAATAAACTAGCGTTATAAATACTATCCCCTATTACGTATCTATTTTCATCTCCACAACATTCTGTAGTGTGCCACTGTTCAATGAATTCGTCTGATCGTCTCGCCCCCACAGAGTGTCACAGGGGCTCAGTGGGACACAAAGCGACCCTGATAATGACATAATTGCTACTCGGCAGGTGGATAGCTATCGCAGGGTGACGCTACCAATTGTCCATTCACCTGTTATGAGCTTATGATTCCTTTTGTAGGGCTTCTTTTGTTTAGTACGGTCTTCACTGTACAAGGATGTTTTTGCGCTACAATGAAGTTGTCAGGGGTCACTGTTAAAGGCCGCCTCCGAATTGGCTATAATCGCTCACAGTGCTCACATCGTCTCACATGCGTTCTGATTTAGATAATACGATTATGACAGCCGAGGGCTGTCAACAATTCGGAACGCTCTTGAACGCGCTCACGATGCTCACTCAATGTCAAAACGATATTAGAGTATTTCTCTGTGTATACACCAACAATTTCTTCTTCTTAGGTTAGGTAGCAACTGTAGCCAGAAGAACAATTTTGAAAATGCCACGTTATGATAAGATGCGACTCAAAACAAAACAGCACAACTGTCATTTTTGACAGCGCTCACGGTGATACTTATTAGTAAAAGGCATGGTCGGCGTTATCGCAAGATGGCGAATGTCATGACGTCATCTATGACGATTCACGGGACATCGTTATCGCGCTCACGCTAATTCGCGGAACGCACTGAAACATTTGTGCAAGTATTTTGTGAAATGTCTTGAAAAAAGAACAAACTTAACATTGTAGTTGAAAAACAAGTTCTCCGATGCATTCCAACTGCAAATTTAAGTTTGTACACACAATATTGGGAGATTAACCATTTTATTTGAAGACCACAGACTTCTTATAGATTTTCGTGTAATCTAGAAGTACAGAACTATTCTCTGTATTTTATTCAAGATTTTAGGCTCAGAAGTTTCGGAGTTATTGGTTAAAAATGGTTTATTGGATCATTTTGGTATACTTTCGTATGCATTTAGTAAAAAGCTGTTATTTTGACATTACAAAGGGGGCTATCACACTATTATCAGTATTACAACGCGATACTCGATATCGTGATCCAGTATTGATGAAATATTGATGGTATTGATGTCAAATTATGATTACTACATCGTTAATTTTACTGATGATAATATCACGATATCCAGGATTATGATAATATTGATAGTGTAATATTAAGACACTTCAAATATTGTATTGATGTATGGAAATTCAGACGACATTTGTGTTTTGACAGCCACTTTTCGGAAATAAAAGTCTTTGGATCGAGAATGGGTTTATTAATAAGATGAGAATGGGCAACACCACAACAAGAAATATCATTTTTGAACACGTTCTTTTGTTTGTTTCGATTCTATAATCGAGACCAGTCTTTAGTAAGTTTGAATAATACGAAAACTAAAGTAAGATTGTAGTTTCTGCCTATATGTGAAGAAGACATGAGTTTATATGTGTATGTAAAATAAAATTACATCAGCTATATAAGTATAATAATGTATTTTTAGATTGATAGTTTTAGAAATTAGATGTCAATCATCCACAATGTGTAACTGAATTGGACGTAGTTAAGCAGAAAGCACTCAACCCACATTGTGGTTAAGGATGAGTTGTATATACTAAAGACGTCCTAAAAGTTAACAGAAGGTACCCAGCTACATGTAGATTGGTTCCCAACATTAAAAAATCAACCTTATCTTTGTACAGTCACGGATCTTTTTTGCTGAGTGAAAGAACCAACTGTCAGGACCTCTTTGGTATATACAACTCATCCCTGACCACAATATGGGTTGAGTCCTTTCTGCCTAACTACGTCCAATTTACACATTATGAAAGCAGTTTGTTCAGAATTGTTTACTGAATCGATTTCAGTCATTTTTTTATCCCAAAAATATTTAAAACTACGTGAATTACAGTCACATTTCCGCTATACAGTCAAAACAAACCAAAATAGACGACATACTACGCTGGACCTTTATACGTGTGCGACTGCGTGCATGCGTAGATTCGTAATGTGACCGCTTTCTCCCACAATTAGTATATAACAAATTTGATAAATAAACAATGTTTTATACATAATAGTAAAAATTCGGTGTATGTATTTATTTATTACTTAAGTATTTTATTAGGTTCACCAGGGTAAATATTTCAGAGACCCAAAATTTATGTCTCGCTACAATACTCATCAATACTAAAGAATTTCAAAGTCAAACATTTTTATTCCATTACTTAAATAAATGATAAAGATGCTATCGGAGTCATTTTGAGCTTTAAATCACACAAAATAAAGATATTCAAATATTACTTTATAAATCGGCAATATTTGGCGTGTCGCCTGGGTATAGTTTCCAACATTTCGTGACATAAAAAATTCAGTGTATTGAATGTGATACATTGTGTGAATCAATATTAAACTTAGATAAATAAAGAACGTTTTTCATTACAATAATGTTAGAAAATTTTATAAAAAGTTACTCTAAAATGTAATCAAACAATGTTCAAAAAATAAGCGTCATTATCGGCAACAATGTTGTATGTAATTTTTTTACTTATAACGAAACGCGACCGAAGAGTCAAATGATGTTTAAGCGACGCTTCACCCCGCGCCTCAGTCGGCCGACACGCTTTGGAGTGTAAGGACGTCGCGCGATTTGAGCAGTAAGTATTTCATTTTGATTCTCCAAAATTTGTCATCACAATCGTCATTCTTATTTTTTACTGTATCTCAATTATTTCTTCATAATGAAGTGTTTTTATGTAACAAAGTTGAAGTACGCGTGAAACTAATACTGCATGTGGCACTCTCTCCGACGAATATACCTAATTATTTTGTAAAATGGTGAACTTTCCAGAATTCGTCATTATTGGCAACATCATTTTCAGCAACGTCGCATGAGACGACAATGACACGTGTTGCTAACAATGATATTGTCTTGAGTGAGCAATGACGGTTGTTACCGATAATGATTTTAGTATTCGACATAATAGTTAGATATATCGTGTTTTTGTTGGTTTTCGTTAATTTCGGCATAAAGCTTGGTACAATAACATATTTTTTTGGCAAATTCGGCAAGTACACTTTTTCTTTTATTTTTTAACAAATTTATATTGAATGTATGGTTAATTGCGTTATTTTATTTGTTTTATCTGTCTGCATGGTGCTATTGTTCGTTTCGAGGTTTTTGTAAAAAAAATATTTTATTAGAAATTTATTGTCATTTTAGCCGAAAAATGAAGCTGACATACCTATTATGTCTTAGTAATAGACACCAATAGATATAATGTGAACGTTAATCAGTTCACCAATATTTTAGAAGATTTCGCATTTATAATTGCAACATATCAAGGTGGTCTGTGTAAGGCACTCTGTGAAGGCCATCAAAATTTGAAATTATATCGTAGCTACAATGTAAGCAATGAGTTTAGATACGAAAGTGTTCAAATTGAACTAGAGGGTAACAGTCCGGAGCAGATACAAAATATGTACCAGTACGTAAAGGATAGTGGGACAATAATAGTTGATAAATGGAATGACAGAAATTTATAAGTAGGTACTGCTGACTCAGTAAGTTTTAAATATGAAAGGAAGTACCGAATAGTAGTTAGTTTAATCGTAGTTTTAGTAGTGTAGTTTGCAAGTAGAACTGTTATCGTTTCATTATGTTCCTTTTCCAAAATGTTCCCCGGTCCTCGTGGAAATCTTTGGTCAGGCAGTGGACGTCTTTCGGCTGAGATTATCATTCGTCCACTGCGATGATTATGACATAATTAGGTAGGTACTGTCAGCAGCAGAAGTAGACGAGCAGTCGAAGAGGTCAAATTATCTACACCCGTTCTAATTATCTTGACAATAGAATCGTGTGTAGATCGATTTGAGCTCTTCGACTGTCTAACTGTATCTATATTGCTGATCAATAAAAATTGCCAAAAATTTCAACAAATGCGTAACATTTTTACATATACCTCAAAACGAATTAATGAGTTTTATTGTCTTTACAGATCCTTATGTTAAAATAAATTAAGCCCTACAACCGAAAATGCCCCCTAAATCAAAAAAAAAAAGAAGAAGAAGCTCTATCTAGAAGAAGGCTGGCTCAAAAAATGTGCAAAAGACGGCGGTATATTGAAATAAAAAACGACCCAGAATTACTAGAAATAGAAAGAAGAAAGCGAAGAGAACGATACCTAAAACAAAAAGAAACAAAGAAAGAAAAATCGTCTCGCAAACAAAGAGAACAAAGAAAAAAGTGGAGAGAAAATAAAATTCTAAAAGGTATTTCTGGGCATGATGACTTGTAAAAAGAGTTAAAAATTATTTTGACGTTTTTATTTATTTTCTTTACGTTTACAATTTGATCCTATATTAAAGTAAGCGTTTTCATAATTATGTAGATGTTGTATTTAAATACTTATATGTTTAAATTTTCTATAGATATCGTCAAAAGAAAACAGAAAAATCTACCATAGGGAAGGAGCCATTATTTCAAACGGTTAATATCCAAGCTGTTGCTGATGACAACGGCTCAATTATCCTAGATACTGAAGCCACCATTAACAAAGTTGATGATCCTTTGCACCGTTGCCCACACTTTCGAGCAGAAGTCAGAAAGGTTCGTTACGCAGAGCTAAAAAAACGAAAAAAAATACTGCGAATCATAGCAGCATACCAAAAAAAAAACAAATCACAACGTAAATATATACAGAGACTTAAGATAAAATTGAAAGAGATGCAGGCACAGACTAGACGTCAAGATTTGAGTGAAGAGTCGCAATCAGAGAGTGACAATAGCAATAAATCAGACGAAAAGGATACTCCTATGATGGAACGCATAACAAAGTTTTACACAGATGATGCAAACAGTGTTATTACCGCTGGTAAAAAGGAATTTATCACACGCAATAAAGTTCGCCAACAAAAAAGATATTTATGCCTACCTCTAAAAGACCTTAATAAAAAATTCCTTTCAGAGACAAAATTGAGAGTAAGTTACTCATTTTTTTGCAAACTGCGACCTTTTTGGGTGCTTTTTCCAAAAAATAATAATAGAGAAACATGTCAGTGTACTGTCCATTTTAATCCGTTGAAGACTTTTATAACTGTTAGGGGAGTAAATAGCATTTTTAAGATACAATCAGGGTTTAGTTTAGTGGCTTAAAAACGTATTTAAGTATAATTTATGGTCTCTCTAAGTCTGTTTTTTTTTTTTTAAAGTGTATGTATAGCGTAAGTCGAGCGTTTTTTATTTCATTAAACTCTGTTATCGTCAGGATATCCAATCAGGAGACCAAAGAATCAATATATTAGGAGGATTTAAATTTATTTTTATATTAATTTTTTTTATTATAATATTGCATTTTATTTTCCTTGTCCATATCATAATATCATAACAAAATACTACCCAGAATAGTATTTAAGTCACATGTAAATTCATCTCCATATTTATAATACTTATTCAACTCATTGTCGGCAACACTGCGTCATTATTTTTTACAATAACGTCATTATTCTCACAATGTGACATTATCAGCAACAACGTTTTTTAATGATTTTGAAATATATCCAAAATTAATGGACTGCTTGGGGTGCCTTCATTACAACATACTATATATTTGATATATCTATACATCTGGCCTTAAATAGAAGCTCTACCGCGAGGTTTAAAAAATCTTAATTATTTTTGTCAAGAATATTGTTTTGAGGAGATCCACCCACCAACAATTGAATACACTGAAACAAACACATAATACATTTTAAAGTAGGTAAAATAACAGTGCATCAGTTACTTACAGGTAAACACCACATGCATAAAACAATGAATCGAATTTGACGACACGGTTGGCGCAGTGGTTAAGCGTTTGACTGGTGCGCTGCGTGTCGCGGGTTCGATTCCCGCACGGAACAAATATTTGTATTACCTATAAGTAGTTGTTCCGGGTCTGGCTGTTTGTGCATGTGAGTTTAAATGTTTGTAAACGCACCCACGATAAAGGAGAAATTCCTAGTGCGATTCTACGTTATTTTTTTTTTTTTAAATGTTGCCCCAACCATAAAATCGTAGAAATAAGCTTACTTAGTGTAAGCACACAGACACCAACGGACGTAAACCCCACAGCAACACACACAAACACTCCTCACAAATAACCACTAAACCCACTCAATAAAACAACATCACATCAACATCAATGCATCACATCACATTAACATAAGAATTATCACCCATAATTATACGTCATAAATAATTTTGTAAAACGTTTCAATCTCACTAAAGTTCACTGTCCTTCAAGATACAGGATTTTCCTAGTTTGAAGGGCAGGGGTCTTACTCATCTATAATAGCCATACCCATCCCTTATTGAAACAGCACCTAGGCTAAGTTTTTTGGTAAATAAATGATTACTTACTAACTTACTTTACTTAGTAATAAGCGCAAATATTAAAAACATTGAGACTGAAAAATTGGTAAAAGTAAAATTGAATAATCTTTGACATTATAAAATTGATAAGAATTGGTTAAAAAATATTTAAAAAATTATAATAGACAAAAAATAAAAATTGTAAAGTTGAAAACATTGATAAATTAAATTAAAAATTCATAACGGTATTATGATTATAACATAATTTTCTAATTGGGGTATTTGGTGATGTGCGGTAATTCTGGGACATGTTGTTGTATCTTATCTTTTCACTCCGACTCCTCCACAAGAACCCTTTTCGAGACAACTAAATAGAAAATACATTGCGAAGTCAGGAAAACAATAAAACAGTGGAACTGAGCCCATAAATTGAGTTACGCGATAAACTATCTCAGGATATATCCGCGACATGATACGCTGACTCACATATTACGAATTCCTACGCCACGGGCATACAGAGCGTACCACAGTCCACAGATCTACCGCCCACTAGCATACCACTAGTAATCGCAGAATATCGATAGTACTAACACTGAGCACAGTTGCGATTTTGTAAAGATAGGTAGTGTGATTCTGTTGCAAGTCGCGGCACTTTTTCACACATTGTTTCTTTAGTTGGATGTAGGATATCAAATACGAATGATGCGATAATAATAATTTATTTATTTACACTTCAAGATACAAAAATCTATGTAGCCCTGACTCTTCTACTAGGAGTTCCTGTATCACAAGAGCCAGAGAGCGATGGATATTATAATCTTTAGTCAAGAATAGCCTAAACAACTAACGTAACTTTTGAGATTGAAATTGGCACAGAATCTCGGCAAGAGTCTGATTCCGCTTGCATATTGTGATTTGCAATAATATGCTGTGCGTTAATCACCGCATCCCAAAAATTAAACCCATAAACAACATGATATATTTGCGTGTTCATCGTCTTATTAAGGCGACGATATCCAACTTTTAATGATTTTATACTGAAGATCACGTCGAAACGAGTAATGTTAATGATTTGGAAAAAATATATGTTAAATTAGAGCATTTTCTTAATAACTTAATATATGAATATTTAAGATTATGTTTATATTACATAGTGAAATTAATTTGTAAAGTTAAGTCTAATGCGGATAAAAAACTGTGAATCACAACACTGTGAAAATCTATCAAGCGTATTTTCCTGAAACCTTCACCTTTTTAAAGACAATTTAATTATTGATCTTTTAGTATACATGTTTTGTCAAAATACATTTTGTTTTATGTATAATAAATAAATAATGTCTTGTTTGGGACAACGCTCCTGGATGGGCGAGTCCTATTACTGGCTGGACGTACGACGCGTTACGTGAGCTCAATACAGAATACGCAAGCTAACGACTCAAGGTCACTGACATATATCTGCGTCTTAAGTGTCATATCATGGTTAACTTGCGGTTTAACCAGACTTCTTATCATCCTGTACACCTTACAAATACAGATTTAATAGGGATGATGACTAAATAAATATTTTTTATCCATCATGTAGATAATAAAAAAATATTGGACACGTATTTTTTCTTTTTTTATGTAATCAAAACATTACGGCGATACATTGAGTTCAAATATGGCATGACCGCATGACGTCACTTCTCAAAAGATTTTATACGTAGCGTAACGAGCCCTCACTCCCCAAGTTTAATGTGTTTTATCTAAGTGATTTTTTATTAATATGATAAAGCAAAAAATACGTGTCTTATATTTTTTTATTATCTGATTGACGGACTAAACAGTTTTTCTTTTTTTTTACCCAGGACACATCCCTTTTGGCAAAAACAAAACTCAAACACTCAGTAAAGGCTCGTACAGACTCGCGCGATATTGCGGGCGCGACAGGCACCGACAAAGAAATTGTGCTACTAAAGTCGCGTCGCGCCCGCGGTTTCGCACTAGTCTGTACGAGCCTTAACACAAAATCGCACGAACAAGTCGCATTCATACCACACATCTCACTTCACCACTACTATCTACTTCATTATTCCATCTGCGCGTCATACGATTATTTCGCATAATAATTCAGGGATTATTTTGGGTGTTAGTACTAGTAACCTAGCGTTAAGGTATGCGATGCACGTACGACCTCGACTTCCTTCGAGGATTAAGCCTTAATATGGAAATGTATGAGGTGTTGTAGTGTCAAGTTTTGGAGTACGAATTTGAATATGAATAAGCCGTTTCATGGGTTACGGTTTTAGAGTAAGAATAAGTTATATTAAGCCAACTTGACTCGTTTGAAGTTGGAGTTAAGAGGTGGCTTGGATTACTTAAGATAATAATATTATATTTATGCATAATCAATAAATTATACACTTGTTCTTAACAATGTTTTCTTAAAATATGCAGTTCTGTCAGCCTCAAGTTGCTTTTCATAGAGCTTTTTACCTTGACATTACTTAGGTACTGACAAATTAAACAGAATTCTTGATAATGCAAAAAAATCAAAATCTTTTTTTATTTTAATCTAGTGCATCTCAGAGTTGACTTTGAGGTCGTGACTCCTTAACCGGACTTTCCTGTGGTTGCCTTAAGCTCTTAACGAAACTTAATGTCTCCAGCCAGGGCGTAAAAACGTATAATCTAAACAACTGCGCGCTAAGGGCACCCCCTGTGGGGTACGAACCTCGGCTTAGGGCAGCGTCGGAGAGAGGACGGCAAGATACCGACGGTGGAATCAAAATCAAAATATTTTATTTCACATAAACCTACCTAGCTAGGTGCACGGTTCCAATTGGTCGTTTCCTATGGAGAAGAGCCGGCAAGAAACTTCACGGTTAATAGGTATGGGAGGACAGTGTAGGCATTTCAACAAATACCAGGTACTTACTTAACAAAATAGAAAATTGACAACAAATAAATAGTCTATTAAGCCTACAACATTCTCACATTCACAAAATAGAAAAAAGTTACCGTTCGTAAGTTTTTCTTGAATTGATTAGACTGACAGTTTCTAGAAGACTAGACCGAATCCCTACGGTAATCGGCCGTCAATATTGCACAAGGACTTTTAGAAAATGTCCCTCGTCTTCGGCACTGGTAATTATGGGACAGTCTTTTTCTAATGTTCGATGTGTCATATTTAGAGATCGGATATTCGGATGCATATTCACCTAAAGTTGAGATGTTGGCTAATATAGAATGCGCTTTTGTATCGAAAAATCCCGCGGTTCTGGGTTCTACAAGTTTAGGTTTCTGATATATGTTTCTGGCATATTTACTTTCAAATGTTGGTAAAAATCCCAATTCTAAATAAATATGCATCAGAATAGTTGTGCAATCCAAGAACCCCAGGTTTTTTTAAATATTTTTTTTTTTAAGAAGTCACTTAAATATTATACACACTCGACTCGCATTTTCGTTGTTCCTGGCAACACGGGTTTTTTTTACTATAAAAATGTTTTATGAAGCTGCTTCCATACTTTCACAGCAAAATTAACTTTAGGTAAATATGCATCCGAATATCCGATCTCTAGTCATATTACTTGTTTCATCTGCTTTTTATAAACGACGGATGACGGACGCCCTAAAAAGCCGAACATTTTTGAAAAATCCATGTGGTATATTTACGGCCGGTTACTGTACGTATGTAGATGAGAAAAACTTCAAAAAACAAAACACGAACAACATTCTGCAGGCTTAGCATGACGCTTTCTATTTCTACGAATAATAGACACAGCTCTTTCTATGCCAAGTGATATTTGTCTCCATTTTTGACATCGCACCGTAGAAATCCTTCTACAATCTGTCATTTTGTCTTTCGTTTCTAACGATCTTTGTCTAAATCCTTGTGTATGTAGACTATTTCAGAAGAAAGTTTTCTATTCCAAAGTGTCAAAATCACACTGACACCTGATAGTTGTCTAAGGTAGTGAAGACAATTTGATTTTTTGACAGTAGAAAACTTTTTACTCGACGGCCGCAAAAATCATGATTTTACAGGAGAGCATTTTTAACACAAAACTGTGATAATTAATAGAAGAACAAAGCTATTTTTTCCTATTTTACATCATTTAGTTAATAGCGCATTACCAAGGAAATGGTTAAAGCCAATATTACTGAAAAATATTTTTGTTCCAAAATACGGTACTTCGACACTTTGAGAAAAATTGTTGTAGTTGTCTTGATATAAGGGACTTAATATCAGTTAAAACTGAGAATTCAAAAAAAAAAAAAATTACAAAAAAAATCCTATGCATAATCAGTCCATAATGTTCCCAGTGGCGGATTTACCACCAGGCTGAGTAGGCTGGAGCCTAGGGCAGCAGATTTTAGGGGGCGGCAAATTTGGCTCAATTTTTTTTTTGTCTTCCAGAAATAAATTAAAAAAAATATGATTAAAGACCATTTACTGCAGGTCCAGATTGATGAAGAAATTATTTATTGGGGAAATGTTCTGTAGAGAGTTGTTGACGTAATGAAGCGACTGTGTTCAAGAGGCCTCGCTTTCAGAGAAAAAATGAAAAGTTCGGTGATCCGCATATCGGAAATTATTGTTGAACTGTTAGCGGAATGCGATCATTTTTTATCCTGCCATATTGTACTAGTACATGATTGAGTTTTTCTTAGCTCAGAAATATACTTAAAAACTATTTCTTGTGTAATCTTCACTAAATCGTGGCTTGTAAAAATAATCTAGAAACTGACACATTCATCGCCTAGTTCACAACACAATCATACTAATAACGGTATAAAGCTGATGTGAAGAGGACGATAGTTTTTTTATTTTTTTTATTTTTTTAAACGTTGCCCACTCTAGGAATTTAACAGCCAGACCCGGAACAACTACTTGTAGTTCATACAAATATTTGTTCCGTGCGGGAATCGAACCCGCGCCACGCAGCGCACCAGTCAATCGCTTAACCACTGCGCCAACCGTGCCGTCATATATAGTGCAGAAATCATAAAGTTGCAATTTCTTTGACAAAAAAATGTAATAATATGATTGAGAACTATACACGAAGTCTCTAATTCAGATAATTTATGTAAACAAAGTAATGTCAAGAAATGTCACTGTCAAAATGACAGGACAGTGGTGCAAAACATTTGATCATATTCTTTTTTTTGTAAATAGTCATCACTAAAATTAAAGTGAATTAATTATAAGAACTATGCAAACAACATACCGTTGCTAAGCAATGTTTTATGTAGTGTGTTGGAGACAAGGCCTATTATCGTCATAATCAGCCCGTTTAAGTCCACTGCTAGACGTAGGCCTCCCAAAATCGATTTCCACTCGAAACAGTTTACTGCCGTTTTCATCCAAAATGTGGCTAGATATGCTACTTACAATATTAATCTACGAATGAGAGTTGTAATATTAGTGTTGTTGAAGATGTAAAGCATTTGAAAATGTTTAGATCTCCTGCATTGTTACCAGTATCATAAAATATTTTATACCAGAAAATCTCCTTTTATTAATAACTTTGTTTAAAACCGAAAATTTATAAAAATAATTACGGTATAATTATTTTTTAATTATTATTGCTTAAATTCAGTACTTAAAAGGAAGTAGAACCTCTTTTTTTGCAATTTGTGAATTACCATTACGAAGATATTTTTTTGTTGTGTTATCCCCGTTGTTTACATAAATTATCTGAATTTGAGACTTTGGGTATAGGGTATCGAATTGTAGAGGCCAGTAAGGGCGGCAAATTTTGAATAGCCTATTGGCGGCAAATGTGTAAATCCGCCACTGAATGTTCCCATTGCTGGGACACACGAGTAGCTGCACATGCTGTCTACTCTTCCGTGCTGCTGCTCAATAATAAAACTTCACGACTACCATTAAACTGCTATCACCAATTTACCTGGCGAACATTGAATTGTTTAATGCCTCTCAAAGATCGTTGTTGTAATCTATCGGTTGGGGCCGTTCCCTAGGGAGGTATACCGGCCAGTAACTATGTATGTAGGAGTCGTTATCACGTTAGTTTGTGGTTGTTATACAAGGTTCAAGTACAACCTAAAATGTTTGATGTCTAAGCCTCCGTCACTTTGTTTTTAGGGTTCCGTACCACAAAAGGAAAAAACGGAACCCCTGTAGGATCACTCGTGTGTTTGTCTGTCCGTCTATCACAGCCAATTTGCTCCGTATCGAATGGACCGATTAAGTTGGTACAGATATGAATTTCTGTGACAAAAACACGGACGTGTAACTTAAATAAATGAACTTTGAATATATTGAGACACGAAGCAACAAAATTCGATCTAAAGAAACACGGCCACATTCCTCTAGATCGTATTTTGTTGCTTCATGTCTCAATATGAAACTTTATAAAAGGTATTAGAACATTCTAGACACACTTACCGAGGTTGCTGATTAAGCAGTTTTTCATAATTCCTTCTTAGTCACGAAATAATATTTTTTTAAGGGGTGGCGCTAGTGGACCTGTGAGCCCCCTCTTAAGGAAAACGCGTCAAAACTGTTCATAGTCATATATTTAAACCGCTTACAACTGTTTCTACATCATTATACCTATATCAAAAGAGTCTTCTTCGATGATTATACTTACATACATAGGTATAATTATGTTCATAGAGGCACGTGAGCCGGCCATATTATTGGCACTTTGTTTGCTACTACCTAGTCAATTTAGAACTTTATTGCTCTGAATTTAAGAGTCTATTTGCTTTGGTTTATGGATGGATTGATCAGGCTTTCAAGTGATATTAAAACTAGTTGCATCGTTGGTTTTGTATGCTCGTATATTGTAGCTATAAACGAGGCTATAAGCTGAACAAAGCTGGGGTTTACACATATTTATGTGTGTTTGGATTGATAGTCTACTAACTGTGCTGCAAACACAAAGAGCACGATATTTAGTTGTGCTATTCAGTAAAAATCTCACCGTGAGAACTGAAGTGAAGTGAACTGTTATCCTATCAGCAGTGCTATCTCACCGTGAAAACGAATCGCCGAATATTCATTTAATATTTGTTATTCGGCATATTCGGCCGAATATTCGGCTATATCGCCGAATGTTCGGCAAAGAGGTACTCGAAAGTTTTTACTATATTGAGCCGTTGATTTATCACGAGTTGAGTGTTAAATGTGTTATTTTTATTAGGTAAGTAATTTACAGTGCAGCTTTATGTTTATGTCGACACTGTAGCTTTATTTCTAACTAGCAGCCCGTCCCGGCTTCGCACGGGGTAGACAATACGAAAGACATTTTAAGACTCATTTTTCTACACCTTCGGTTACATTGTTCAAATTTTACCAAGGATCCGTAATTTTTTTCAAAATGAAATGTAGCCTATGTCAAATTGGAAGAATGTAGCATTCTATTGGTGAAAGAATTTTTTAAATCGGCCCAGTACTTTTTGAGCCTATTCATTACAAACATACAAAAATAGGTACAAATCTTTCCTCTTTATAATATTATATAAATATAAATATAAATATAATATAATATAATATATAATATATATATATATTATATTAATATTAATATATTTATATTAAATATTAATATTATAATTATATTATATTATATTATAATATAATATTATAATTATATTATAAATAAATAAATAAATAAATAAAAATAAATAAAAATAAAAATAAAATATAAATATAATATATATATAATATAATATAAATAAATATATATATATATATATATATTAGTGTAGATGTAGATAACAGCAGATAAAAAAGATGGTTATTAAAAACAAAATATAAGTATGCAGCTGTTTCGGGCGAAGTATTACTCCTTACTAGATGATGCAATAACAACATCTGGTACAGCGGGGGTAGCGGGCGGGAGGGTCCGGCGCCAATCCGCGCGCTTTGAGTGAACAAGTTCACTGCTATTCTGTAACCTACTCACAGTGAAGACTTAGGTGAAGTGAGCAATGAGTGAGCTGTCAATAGTGTAAATCCCAAGCATCAGGTGGAATTACACGTCACTTCAAGCTCACTTCACCTCAGTTTTCACCGTGAGATTTTTACAGAATTGCTCTAGTATACTGTTCACGTAATTGGGAATCAATTATGCCGAATATTTGGTTCGGTAAAAGTTTTACCGAACATTCAGCCGAATGTTCGTATTCGTTAAAACCCATTTCGGCCCATCCCTAGTGTCAATCCCAAGCGTCAGGTGGAATCACAGCTCACTTCACCTAAATGATCATCGTGAGATTTTGACAGAATAGCACTACGGGATGATACTGATGCTAGTGCAGTGACAGTTCACTTCAAGCCCATCTCCCCTCACCTCAATTTTCTCGGTGAGAATTTTACAGAATAGAAGAAAGAAAGAAAATACGTTTATTTGCGATAAACATAACGCAATAAAGAACATAAACACAAAAAAAAAAACTATGGGGGAAAAATGCGTCACATACACGCAAAACGGCTATCGCTCAGCATTATGCTGCGACCCTATGCAAGACAGAGCCCCAGCGCTGGTTTTCAGCGACAGCCAATATATGCTATGTGAATAGCACTATTGGTGGAATGACCGCTCACTCAAGCTCACTTCACCTAGGTTTTCTCTTTGAGATTTCTACAGAATAGCACCGCTGGTGGAATGACAGCTTACTCCTGTTCACTTCACCTAGGTTTTCACTTTGAGATTTCTACTGAATATCACCACTGGTGGAATGACAGCTCACTCCAGTTCACTTCACCTAGGTTTTCACTTTGCGATTTCTACAGAATAGCACCACTGGTGGAATCACAGCTAACTCAAGCTCACTTCACCTAGGTTTTCACTTTGCGATTTCTACAGAATAGCACCGCTGGTGGAATGACAGCTCACTCCAGTTCACTTCACCTAGGTTTTCACTTTGCGATTTCTACAGAATAGCACCACTGGTGGAATGACAGCTAACTCAAGCTCACTTCACCTAGGTTTTCACTTTGCGATTTCTACAGAATAGCACCGCTGGTGGAATGACTGCTCACTCAAACTCACTTCACCTAGGTTTTCACTTTGAGATTTCTACAGAATAGCACCGCTGGTGGAATGACAGCTCACTCAAGCTCACTTCACCTAGGTTTTCACGTTGAGATTTTAACATAATAGATCACTTTTATAAGAATTAACAATAAATAAGACTCACTCTACGTATGTAGATTGAGTATTTGAACAGGGATTACAATATGAGATAGAAACATTTGATGTTAGAGATCCTTAATGTAGGTTTAAATATTTAAATAGAGTTTGGTAAACCTGCATCATTTAAGCTTTTTTTAACTATTTCTGTAACTTCAAATCTTGAACGATTTGCAAAGCTGACAGTAAGCCATTTGCTTTAATAAGTTAGAATAACCTCTGATAGCATCTTGCCCAAAAATATCTACGAGTATGCACTTTCGTATTGGAATAACAAGAAAATGTACCCCCTTAACTTCATAATTTTAGCAATACATCATATGTCTTCGCGTCATTTAATTTTCTCATCGACAGTGTAACCGCAGCTGTCATTCAAGTATTTGATTAGACGAGAATTGTTGATTGCGAGGTTCGGTACGGGGTCGATACTGATAAGGTCATGTCAAGGGGTAGGCGTTTACAGAGAGCTATATCTTGCTAGCAGTAACTTAGTTATGTTTATGTGGTAAGGTTTTTAACTACTGCATCAACAATTTATTTATTTACTTTAAGGTAGCTTCAAAGCTGACAGTAAGTATAACATAATTATTATTCTAAACATTACGCCAATTACGAAGTACACAGAAAAATAAGAAATACAATGTCATTATTATAAATATTTATAGTATGTGCTTGCGTGTATCTGTGCGGTGTAGGTGCTGTAAATGTGTGTGATGTTGTGTGTATGTCTATTTACAGTCGCCAGCACATAAAGTTAAAAAAAAAATGTCAAAATTTCTCATTCGATTTTGAACTTAAACATCAAAATTTTAAAGTTTAACATCGTTTGGAAAAATGTGTCCGTTTCGTTTATCCTGATCCTGATGTGCTGGCAACTGTACGTATGACTAAACTGCCCTAGTAAGCAGAGTATCCGGCGTTTGATGGAGGATTTGGATAATCTCCTTTTTAAGTCTGTTTCGTGTGGTAGGTATTAAAGGGGTCCAAAGATTGAATGAAGAATGATTTATCAAAAAGTGCTTGGTATTTGCTGGTTACAGTTTCACAAAAACCTCGCAAAACTACGTTAAAGTCTAATGTGTGTAACCCTATAAAAGTGTGTTTGTATTTTTAATCATAGGCTTCTAGAGATCAAAATTCCTACCAGAATTAGATACGGTATTAGTATTTTCCTGGTTTTACTGTTTAGGATCTACATACACATGCACAAACTAACCCTTACTAGCCTTCCACCCATGGGAAAAAGGCCTTAGTTTTAACTTTGTGCATATGTAGTTTACTAGCTTTAGCCCGCGGCTCTTCCCGCGTGGATGTCGGTTATCGCGTAAAAAAGTAGCCTATGCCCTTCTCCATATCCCAGGCTATATCTCTGCTAAATTCATGACGATCGGTTCAGCGGTTTAGGCGCGAAAACGTAACATACAGACAGACAGAGTTACTTTCGCATTTATAATATTAGTATGGATTATTATTATTATTATTATAGTATGGATGTATGGGTAAGCAGAAACTCTTGAACGCCACCTGCTATGACCCCTACTTAGTCCTTTCGCTTCGTTTCGTTTCAATCCTGTAACAATAATACTTATAACTTAAAACTAACAATTTATTGATATTGATTTATCTCACTAATTAGTATCTCTATAGTTGTTACTAATACTAATTAATTTCTTTTTCCCGGAAAGCTTATCCAATATTGATTTATACTCGTCTGTACTTACTTACGTGCTTCAGAAATGTCAAACTTTGACATTTCATTGACTGACTTTTGCTTCGATAGCATTAACAAAAATAATGTATAAAGGTGTGCGTGGAGGCTATATATTTTCTCATGAAAAATAAACAAGTATCATTCTGTGCCCTAGAAAATATTGATAGTTTAAACCAAGTCCAATGGCTTTATTTAGACCACGAGTTTATCGTCAAAGCCAAAGATTTGATGAAGTCTGACGTAATACTTAGTTTGAGGTAAGAGTTCTGTCTGTTAAGTAGATATACTTACGAAAAGCTATCCATTTTTATTGCTTCAAGATTTTTTACCTTTTAATACGAATCCGTTTCATAAAAGTATAAATAGGTAGGTATTCTTATAATGTAAGACATTTCAACAGTGGCGTAGTTAGTTCTAATGGGGTCCTGTATCGAACCTTTTTGGGGGCCTCTTAACCCGACCGCGGCAAAGCTCAAAAGCAGGGTAGATAGTCTTCATTGCGATTGTACTAAGAAAATGAAATAATCATCAATTATGAGCTCAAAAATTGGAGCACCTGATTTCGATAGCTTAGAATTTCTGTGTGATTTTACGAAATGAATGCAAGAGTTTGAGAAATAGCCCGCGCCTAGGTGGCCCCTGTAGCTCGAGGGCCCCGTATATACGGCTGATACCGTGGTAGACACGCCCCTGCGTTTCATTCATATGAAACCCGCAGTAAGTATTCGCTTAGAAAAATATTGAAAGTGTCAAATATTACGCTGATTTGAGCAATTCATAATCAATAGATACTTTAGTGCACTACTGAGCGATATTTCTTACATTTCTTAAATTAATCAAAACATGTTAATATTTGACAGATATTTTGTGACGTTGCCAACCTTCCGAATGAACCCTCTTATGGGGGATACGCTTACGTAGCCCGCGACATACAAATATTCTTACGTTTTATGCAATGTGCAGGCCAGTGTTAGGTTGTATGTTGATCAAAATACGATTCGCGACCGTAACAAATGTGTATTTATATACTTAAAATAATTAAACTCATAAATACAACTCTCTAAGTTAGGCCTGAAACTGCGTTAAGCGGACGCCCGCGCGGTTCCATACAAAAGTGCTCCGTCGCGGGGACAAGCGCCGGGCGTACGTCGCGGAGGTACGCGCGGTGCCCGGTGCCGCACAGTGGAACGAATGTATGGGAGCGGTTGGACGTAGACATGTCCGAAAAAAAGAGTAAAATTATGCCAAACTAATGATGCCATCTTATTCGATTACTTAATGCCTTCATAACTTGTGGTGATGAATTTCTTCATAACTCCCATATTTCGGGAGTAATTTGAGAAAATGTGAAATTTTACTATGAAAATGAGTGTATCGAGCTCTCTCCCTCCTGATTCCGGGCTTGTTTCAAGTAGCGGTCTCTAATATCATAATGCTAATACTAAGAGCTATATTTAATACTAAGACACATAGTGCGCCAAATGTGCACTTTCTGGGATAAAGAGTGATGTTTATTTTATAACACAATTTTTTTATTTTTTGTTTATTTTGTTGATTAAAACCGTTTTTCTAAAGGTTTACCTTATTACAATAACATTTCTGAGCAGCCAATTAGAGAAGATATAAGCTAATTAGGATATATAATTAGGGACTTAAGGTTTACATATAAAACTGATGCACTAATGATTACTGATAAGAACATTGCTATTATTTAATTACTAAATGGCTCTTAATACACTAATTTAGCATGCATCATTTACTAATTATCACAATAACTAATTACCTTGCAATATTTAACAAAGGATACCTGGGATACCTGGATTTTATATAAATAGGTCACTATTAGTAACTTTAAAATCAGTGTTGATTTACACCTCGTTGTATCCAAGCTAATCTCGCAATGTATTTTCCAAATTTTAATACAAATCTTGATATTCACGTTGCTTTATGCGCACGCGCACATAAAGATTTACGCGACTTTAACTATTTGTTCAGTGTTTTAAAAGATAACAGTTGTGTTCAGTTATGTGAAAGTGCTGAAACAAGTTTAAAAGACTGGTGTCGTCGATTTTGCTACCGCATTTATGCAAAATGGACACAGTCTGGAAGAAGCACAGATAAGTTTCGGAAGAAACATGAGATTTGGCTACAGGCTGCAATTCAATGGCCGGAATTACAGAATGAAAATATGGAACCTTCTACAGAAAATATAAGTGACGTCATCGAGCCCATAATTTGTCCTGCTAAATCTGATGCTTCAACTTGTACACATCCTAGTCCTCGTAAATCTTTTGAGGACCTTAGTAACCGGCAAAAAAGAAGACGCACTGAAGATAGTCTTTCATGCAGCAGTAGCAGCGCTGAAATTATGTTTTCGGCCGAAAGGGCGCTTCAAAAGGCAGGACAAAGCGATACAGCTTATGTTATGAAATACTTGACGGAGAATCCAGAAGAGGCCTCAAAAATCAAAGCCTTCATTGAAGGTAAATCAATTCAGGTACGGGAAATATCCCCTTTGAAGGCATTGGCTCTTTATGTATTGATGAACTTATCGAAATGGCGCTATAACACTCTTCAGGATTTCAACACTCAAGAAGGAGCTCTTCAATACCCGAGTTACTACATGTTGGTTAAAGAAAAAATTAAGTGCTATCCGGCCAAAGAAGATCTCACAGTTACAGAGAGCTCTGCAAAAATCAAATTACAAGCCTTGATGGATTTAACCTCAAGAAGACTTATTAGGTCGTTAGAAACCCCTGTTGATCCCAATCAACAGCTCGTATTGACCAGCAAATGGGGTTTTGACGGATCATCTAGCCAAAGCATTTATCATCAAAGGACGAGTGAAGATGAGCAAATCGATCTTGCTAGTAATTTTATGATTAGTCTTGTACCACTGCGGCTCGTCTCAAAAGGTGTAACAATTTGGGAAAACGAGCGACCATCTTCCACTTCATTTTGCCGGCCAATATTGTTTAAGTTTATAAAGGAAACCAAAGAAAATGTGCAGAGAGAGATGGCTGAAATCGAAGCAGAGATTGAAGCCTTAACTCCATCCACCATCACTGATGGAATTAGTGTCAAACACCAACTGCTGTTGACAATGATTGATGGTAAAATTCATTCCATTATATCCAATACAGCAGCTTCAGTGTGTGACATATGCAAGGCTTGTCCTAAAGAAATGAATAATTTAGAGTTAATCAAAGATAAACACGCAAACGAGGACATGTATAAATATAGCTTAAGCACCCTTCACGCTTGGATTCGCTCAATGGAATGCTTATTACACATTTCCTACAAATTAGACATAAAATCATGGCAAGTAAGGGGTGATATAGCAAAAAGGCAAGTTGATGACAGGAAGAAAAGAGTTCAAGAGGCTGTAAGAAGAGAAACGGGCTTACTTCTCGATGTTGTGAAACAAGGCAGTGGATCCACCAACAATGGCAACTCGGCAAGGAGATTTTTTGAAAACTACACTAAATCTGCTGAACTGACCGGAATAGATGCTATGCTTTTAAGAAAAATCTGTGTGATCTTGCAGTGTATTTCATCAGGAGAGAAGATCAACGTAACTAAATTCCGAGAGTTCTGCTTTGATACTGCTAAGCTTTACGTGGAGTTATACCCATGGTATTATATGCCTTCTTCACTTCATAAAATTTTAATGCATGGGCCAGACATAGTTCAGAACATGTCAATTGTGCCCATTGGTTTTCTATCCGAAGAGGCATCTGAGGCTAGAAATAAAGATTTTAGAAAATATAGAGAGGGGCATTCTCGAAAGCATAGCAGTATCTCATGCAATGAAGATATTATGCACAATCTTTTACTGTCTTCTGATCCACTTGTTACAAGTATCCGTCCAAAAGGAAATAAGTTTGTAAAAAAATCTTCTTTTAAGGAATTTTATGAGCTTACGGATTCTGAGAAAAGTGATATCGAATTTGTTAACATAAATGATTTAGCGGACATCGATTCTGAATTTGAATTAATTGATGATGATGATGATGACGAAGATAATTAAATGATGTTATTGTTTTAAAATGTGTAACTTAGTAAATTAGAGCTTACGTCTTAATTATTTATTGTACTTTTAATGAAACTAGGTAATTTATTATCAACTTACTTAAAAGTCATACTCTCATCAGTTCTTGTGAATATTTTTGTTAATATATATTTCTGTATATATATAATATATTTATAGACCTCTTAATAAGTCTGTCTGCGGTTTAAAGTAAATACAAATGGGGAAAAAACGTTTTTTTTTTAAAATTTTCATTTCCTTTTATCCCAGTCAGTGCACATTTGGCGCACTATGTGTCTTAGTATTAAATATAGCTCTTAGTAATAGCATTACGATATTAGAGACCGCTACTTGAAACAAGCCCGGAATCAGGAGGGAGAGAGCTCGATACACTCATTTTCATAGTAAAATTTCACATTTTCTCAAATTACTCCCGAAATATGGGAGTTATGAAGAAATTCATCACCACAATTTATGAAGGCATTAAGTAATCGAATAAGATGGCATCATTAGTTTGTCATAATTTTACTCTTATTTTTCGGACATGTCTACGTCCAACCGCTCCCATACATTCGTTCCACTGTGTGCCGCCAGCTTACTGGCTGTAGTTTTATTTATTCTAGTCAACGTTTTGCTAAGTTCTCCATCAACACAACTGTATACATGTACACCGTTAAAATTAAACTACGGGTATTTAATTGCCCACAGAGCCCCCCGCGTATCCATGCGCGTACACATGCAACGGGTGCCCGTCGCGGACGCCCGCTTAACGCAGTTTCAGGCCTAAGAATTTACCTAAAGTGGTGCCGATTACCTTGTTCACAAACTAATCTAAATTTAAGTTCAGTGCACATTTTTCTCATTATTTCATTAAGAAAAGGACAGACGATAAATTTTAGTTTAGTCCTGTCAAATTAATCAGCACCTGTCACTACTCCATACAAGTTTAGACGTGATTAAAAACTTGCCGACTAAAATTACGTAAATTTACGTCAAGCGCTGATTAATTTGACAGGACTAAACTAAAATTTATCTTCTGCACTTTTCTTAATGATATAGATAGAAAAAGATGCACTGAACTTAAATTTGGTTTAGTTTGTGAATAAGGGAATCGGCACCAATATCACGATTTCATGAAATAGTCCTTCGATAGAGTAATCTGAACTTAGAGAGTTGTATTGATGATTTAAATGGATATAATTCTGTAAATATATATTTGTTACGGTCGCGAATTATATTTTGATCAACATACAACCTGATACTGACCTGCGCATTGCATAAAACGTAAGAATATTAGACTTTCGCGGGCTAACCTGTAGCTTTCACCTTAAAACCCATTTATTAATGAGTACGGAGCATCAGTTGATTTCCCTCAAGTCAGTCGGTGGCTGTATGTAGACCACGACACATGAGTTGTGACACAAATTGCGAAGCATTTATGACCCGTCTAAAACTTACATATGTGATGGTGATGTGTCACAGAAACTTTGGTAGCGGTTACGATAAAGGGGTAATGTAAATTAATGTCTGACATTCAGACGTGGAGAACTCGACGTGTATACTATAAAGCGAGATTAATATGAGTAATTAAGTTTCAATTTTATTACAGCTGTTAGTTTAATTGATATATCTATTTATTTAATAGGATTTTAGAGGTGGAAAGTGGGTGGAAAGTTCACTCATACTCTATAGTAAAGGGAGGATCCTCCGACCAGACGGGTGTTGTGTCTGGTGGGCAACTGCTCAACGGTTGATGTCGGGATGTTGTATATATGCTAGTGGCGCGGTAAATTCTGATAGCGCGATGCAGGATTTGTGACGTCAGGTCTTTGATGCGTAATTCGCATGTGGCGTTGTTGATACCGCCTCAGGAGAATTTAATTATTAGGTTCTTATTATATTAAAAACGATATAAAAACTATTAAGTTCATCAAAATGTTCTTTTGCGATTTGCAACTTTTTGATGCAGAGGATCTTCTTCTCCTTTTATTCTGCTAAAATGTAACAGTACACACCGGAAATTTAAAGTATAAACGGACACAAACACTATATAGGGTGTATCGATCTATTCAAACATGAAATATTTTAAGAGATACACCATATACATTGGTGGTAAAGAAGTCATGGAAACGATATTTTTTTTACATCAGAGTATATTATTAAAAAAAAAAAATTATTAAAATTACTTGATATGATGATTAATTATCAAAATTCAAAGCGCTCGTGCCGCCACCGTCGCCACGTCCGAGCGGGTCATTCACAGAATAAGTAAAATTTTGGAAAATGCAACTACTTTGCAAAATGTGTCAAGCAATTTTAAAATTATAATAATTATGTAAAAATGTAAAAACCGTCCCGCCTGCGCTAACGCTAGGCGGACTTGACCAGCCGCACAGTCGTCTCCGCAAGAGGCTTAGAGCTGTCTCGAGGAACGGGTCTCGCGTCCAGGCCCCAGACTCCACTCTAGATCCTGGCGGCGAGACGAATCACTCGAGGTGCCTCACCTGGAATTGACAATACGGAGACCCAATAATATAATGAGAATCTAATTTACTTTACTTGAGGTGACCGAGCTAGGAAATCTAGAAGGCTAAAACATTAGCCGGTTAACATAGCCTGTTGCAAACACAACATAATGAGTTAAAAATAGCAAAATACCCCGTTCCGAACGGGGAATTTTAAAATTATAATAATTATGTAAAAATGTAAAACACTTAGATAAAAAATCGCTGCTATGGCATTTTTACCAAAAAGCCCTCCTCCTTGGTCCTCTTAAAATATTTCGTGTATGAATAGATACACCTTAAGATTTGATTAATAAAACTTGCACTACCATAATCGTCTGATTTCCTTTCAAATCCTCAGCGTTACGGAGTAAAGAAACGGAAGTTTACAGTTCATCTACACGAGCTTATTTTTTACCAACAATAAAAAAAAATCGCGCCGTCACTAAGTCCAGTTAAATAATAAAATAAAAACCGCGATGTCGGCGCATGATTGGATGAATATAATTATTTATTGATGTCGTAAAGTGATCAATACAAAGTTAAACGTACATAATTAACGGTCGACTAATTCTTTAAAATGATTGACTTGAGTTTTGTTTCCTCGTGAACAACTGGTTTTTGTAATGTGAAGCAGTTTCGGCCAGTGTTGTTATTTTTGGAAGGTTGAGGTGAAGTAGGATTATGAATTTTGTGATTTTAAAAAGTATGCTTGTGAGTCATAGACGAATTCAATTCAAATTGAGAATCCTTTATAGGTAGTTGACCTCTTTTTTCTTTAAAATCGATGATACAAAATCTTCGTTAAATTTTTGCTATCAATTCAAATTTCGAACCATTTACAAAGAGCATCACCTAGCGAATAAAATAATAATAACAGTAGGTAATGTCGCAACCAAAACACACGCTGAAGCGTCACTTTGTGATGAACAATTGGCACGAGATGTGTCCAACTGTCCACTGGCCAGCAGTGTCGACTTCACGCTTCTGTTCACACGATGTGTCTTTATTCTGCGAGCGACACACGGACGTCCCATTTCACATTCGACATGACAGTGGCGCCATCTGTTGCCGTTTTCATGGCTCTATCACATTTTCGTTTTACTAGTTTTTGGCACTCGCTGTTTCCGTTCGCGTGAAATTTCTTGGCTGGTTTTCCGGGATGGAAACGAATGAAAAGTAACACTGCGAGTAAATTCTCGTGACGTAGACATTTGGTGCCTTATGGGTTACTGCGTTAAAAGTACAACAAAAGACCAATGCAATTAAATTTAAGAAAATTTTAAAGTCATATTGAAAGTACACTTTGTAAACAAGCTTATTACAAATGAGAGGAATATATCCAAGATAAGAATGTTTGGAAACATGCTGGTCCTGCTCCATGGGACAATGTAGAGTTTAGACAAAATCAAACATGTTGACTTATATAATTGTATAATTTATTATTTTCATGACATTAATATTACATTCTGTGATAAGTCTAACTCGCACACTGACTTATTATTTGTAAAAATCTTTCATCATGTAATCATCTTTTACAATATTTGTAAATGTGTGAGCTCCATTGATCTAACACATAATTAATTTATTCCGTCATTACTTAATTTTTAATTGTTTTTACTTGTTGTGGAATAGTAAATTTATTTTAAGTGCCTACATCGTCTTCACATATAGTGATACTAGCTGTTGCCCGCGGCTCTGCCCGCGTGGATGTCGGTTATCGCGTGAAAAAGTAGCCTATGTCCTTCTCCATATCCCAGGCTATATCACTGCCAAATTTCATGACGATCGGTTCAGCGGTTCAAGCGTGAAAACGTAACATACAGACAGACAGACAGACAGATAAACAGACAGACAGACAGACAGAGTTACTTTCACATTTATAATATTAGTATGGATAATTGATCATACTAGTTTGGCCTGAAATCTCACTATGAAACTTTATTAAAGGTATTAGAACATTCTAGACACACTTACCGAGCTCGCTGTTGAGCCGCTTTTCATGATTCCTTCTCAGTCTCTAGATAATATGTTTTTTAAAGGCGTGGCGACCGATGTATGCGCTCTTAAGAAAGACATACGTTACGCCTCTCCAAAGTAGTACGACAAAATTCAGTTCTGCGCTTTTCACATCCAGTATTTCCTTGTCAACCTAAGCGTACCTACCTATTGACCTATTCCGGTTGATATACCTAATTAGGTTTCCCACAATAGTCCACCGGTAGTAAGCTATATAGGACATCGTCGAAAATGGCCCCAGGACCAACAAACATCTGACCTACATAATAATTATAAATATATTTTATTAGACTAATTGCGAATATCTGTATGAAACGGACATTCTGCGTTCCTTATTGAACAATTTAAAGAGCGACTATCGACATTACATAAATTAAGCCGCCATCTTTGACAATTAGATTAGACATGACAATTAGTGATGCCCAATTTTTCAATAAGTAACATGACTAACATACATGAGTTAATATGACTTCGTACCTAAGTATAAATAAATAAAATAAAAATAAAAAAAACATTAGGATAAAGTCGTTTGCATTGAAGTTAAATAAATAAGTACTTATTTACCTACCAACCTATTTTAACACAAAACTAGAAGATTTACCAACTACCTAATAGGTACTTAGGTAAGTACTTAAATGTTTTTCTGATTCTCTTAGCTTAACTAACCACATACAGGCAATAGAAATAACAGTGACATGCATTTATTAGCATGTATTTCGAAGATTGAAAGGATTGTTTCTTACTAAATATAACCTCAAAATCTTTGTTTTCTTTTGAAATAAACCCTTTCTGCAAGTTGTCCGTCATTATACTTTGTCTTCATGGGCATATATTTGTAATTTAGAACACGCAAAGTAATTTTCCTTTGCTGTTGGTTCTGGGGCGAACGATGTATGGATGCAGAACAATCTCCTTTAAGCCCTTTGAGTGGACCTAAGAGGGCCAAACGTTTAATATTTAAAGCGAACAGTTAAGCTGTATCTTCCTCCCTAGAGATTTATGTAGATTATGTAGGTTGATATTAACAATTACTTATACAAATAAATAAAATTGCTGTTTGTTACGTCAAAATAACAACTTTTTACTTTATGCTTATGAAAGTATATGCGCAACTTATAACAAAAATATTGTTAAAAAAAATTATGTGGCTGTCAATCTGTTTGTTCCGGCTAATCTCCGAAACGGCTGGACCGATTTTAGCGACACTTTCATTGACAGTCAGCTGATGCTATAAGGAATAACTTAGGCTTACTTACTTACTTTTATTTTTGAAAAAGCGACGCGGGCGAAGCCACGGGTAGCAGCTAGTGTCAATACAATAATAGATAATTATTCTAGCATGTGGCATCGGATTTCGCTAATAACCCTAACCACAACGCTGGTAAGGCTTTTAAATAATTAATTTGGTTTAGATAATTGAATTGGTATTACACACACATTGATCTAAAACCCACCCGTGTTCCTTCAGTTGCCTCGGGTTGTTGTCAGGCAGTTGCCCACCAACAACACCGGTCTAGTCGGAGGATCCTTCCTTTTCTATAGATTATGAGTGAACTTTACACCCTGTTCCTCATACCTCTATACTGGTGACCCCGAACATGGACATTAGCGCAGCCTTCGTGCAACTACTTCAGCGTGACGTCATCCATCACTTCCTCAAGCTTTCGAGCGGCGAGTCATATAGCCAGCAAGAACTGGGCCGCCTGGTGGATCTACTCACGTATCCCATTTTTGGTTCAATTTTATTGTTCTTAGTATGTAAGTACTTTGAATTTATAGGTCAAATCAATCAATCAACTCAGCCTATCGCAGTCCACTGCTGAACATAGGGCTCTCCCATGCTGCGCCACAACACCCTGTCCTCCGCCTTCCGCATCCAGTCTGTCCCAGCCACCTTTTTGAGGTCGTCGGTCCATCTAGCTGGGGGGCGTCCCACACTACGCTTGCCGATACGCGGTCTCCACTCCAGGACTCGTCTGCTCCACCGGCCATCGGTCTTTCGACGAACATGGCCAGCCCACTGCCACTTCAGCTTGCTTACTCTGCAAGCTATGTCGGTAACTCCGGTTCTTTTCCGGATAATTTCAATCCTGATTTTATCCTTCAAAGAAACTTCGAGCATAGCCCGCTCCATAGCGCGCTGAGCGACTTTAAATTTGTGGACCAGCCCAACTGTAAGTGTCCACGTTTCGGCACCGTATGTCATAACGGGCAGGACGCACTGGTTGAAGACCTTAGTCTTCAAACATTGCGGTATAGGCGACGAAAAAACTTGACGGAGTTTTCCAAACGCTGCCCAGCCTAACCGGGTCCTCCTGTCGACTTCGTTCTCAAAGTTGTGTCTACCGAGCTGGATGACTTGCCCTAGGTAGACATATTCCTTCACAACTACGAGAAGCGACCCTTCGATGTGGATTGGACTCGGCAGGACGTGGGAAGGTTATAGGTAAGACAATTTAATTTTAGGATTTATATCCTTAAATTAAATTGTTTTACATATCAATTTGAATGTGATTTAAAATGAAACTGTATTTCTGTAACTAAGACATACCTTAAGCCAGAAGAACTTTTAGGCTGGACTCACACATCCGGAATTCCTCTTTGAATTCAGAGTCGGAATTCATAATTTGATTCCGGCAACCTGGCTCACACATATCTTAAAAATTCAGATAAATCAGTAGTCTCGTGTTTCTCGGCTCATGCAAACGCCTTGGATATGGAAGAGGCATTAATACTCATCACAATATTTTTAGCTACAAATAAAATAATAAAATGAAATTAAAATTGTATATATTTCCAACCACGCTGTCTTTTTTCCTGTCATGTTATACTGTTGGCTTCCGACGCACAATATTAATGTCAGACATCACGCCAGATCACAACTTCTTAAGTCGCAACACGTCTAACCATTACCACTTGCAGTGTCAACTGAAATAATTCATAATCTGATTCCGGTGAGTGTGTGCTCGCGTGTTCAAATGTATAGAAAAAAGCGCGTTAAGGCTCCTACAAACAGGAGCGACACGCGATGCGACACAAATACACCGCGTGCCGTGCGACGAGCGGTCTCTTTGTGTCGCGTCGCTAGTCGCGCCTGTTTGTAGGTGCCTTTATGAAATCATAATCTTAAATTTGAAAATAATAATAATAATCTTAAATATAATCTTATATCCGGAATTCAGAACGCTCGTCAGTGTCATTTTTACAGATCGATCTGAGAAAATCATAATCTAAAAAAAAAACTGAAATTGTGTGATGCATAATTAAATAGTACGCTATTCCGGGCTTCCTTAATTAATAATATGAAATCAGATTATGAATTCAGAGAGACATTCTGGGTGTGTGAGTCCAACCTTAAGGCTCCCGCAAATAGGTGAGAGGCGATACTAGTACTGGTAGTACAATTTCTATGAAAACTTTATGGAAATTGTTCTACCAGAATCGCGTCGCACCGTCGCGTCTCGCCTGTCTGCGGGAGCCTTTATCGGTTAGCATTAATAATGCCAATTCATGAGCGCGCGAATGAAACGTTGTCACGAATCCTATTTTATTGAACAGCAGAATTGCTAACTACTTTCGTTTGTGGCGACTAGCGACACCCAGCATAATCTGACCCCACGGCAAATAATGGAACTAAATCAAAATGTATAAATAAAAAAAAATCTGTATTGTTCAAGAAAGCAGTATAAATTCAAATAGAACTATAATAGTACTTTTTTGACATTTGTCTTTGACAAACAGTGCGCGCTCGGAATCTCAAGATACACTGGTCTCTTTTCTCATTATTGATGCAAATTACATTTAAAATTAACTATAACGTTCAAAATATCATTTCCCACTTAGGTATTTATTGGTTCAGAAACTATTTATTCGATTTTATGTTGACCCTATATGGTGACTGCCATAGTTTTGATCCTTTTAATCTAAGCGAAGTCTAATGAAAATGACGATTTATTGTACAAATAATGTGTTTATATCAAAATTAATAGATTAATAGAAACCATAAACTTTTGCCAATTGTATCTATTTATACTAATATGAAAAAGCTGAAGTGTTTGTTTGTTTGTTTGAACGCGCTTATCTTTGGAACTACCAGTAGGATTTGAAATATTTTTTTTGCATGTGATAACTCAATTCTTGAGGAAAGTATTTATTCTATTTAACACCACACTACGACCCATAGGAGCAGAGAAAAAAAAAACTGAAAGAGTGCTAATCGAAAACGAAGTAACGAAGCACATTATAGGATATAATTAATGTTAAAACATGAAATTTCAGGCGGACACGAGCAGAAGCTAGTCTATATTATTAGCTAGTTTATAGAATAATATGGAACCGAACCACAAACTATTTATGCAGAATGATCGTCATGAAATTTGGCAGAGATATAGCCTGAGATATGGAGAAGGACATAGGCTACTTTTTTACGCGATAACCAACATCCACGCGGGCGGAGCCGCGGGCAAAAGCTAGTTCTGGATACTCTTTTCTATTATACTATTTATCAAATGCCCAATTTGCTTTACAATATCAGCTAAAAGTTTGTCCTTTGTAAACGCTCGTTTTCAATTCGTAAACGCGCTTTCAAGTTTGAATTTCGACCCTTTAACTTTTCTATCTGGGTCGTAGGTCAATTTTATCTTCTTTTTATATTTTTATTTATTTTTAGCTTACCCGACAGACTTCGTTCATCAAAAGCTATTTGACTGTGGCAGTTTGTCTACGCGCAAAGGAAATAAACTAATAAACTTCACTACTCTACCCTACCCTACCTACCTACCTACCTACCCTACTCTACCCTACCTACCTACCCTACCCTACCCTACCTACCCTACCTACCCTACCTACCCTACCTACCCTACCCTACCCTACCTTACCCTACCTACCTACCTACCCTACCCTACCTACCAACCCTACCCTACTCTACCTACCTACCTACCCTACCTACCGTCCAACCTTCTCCTGACAATAACAAACACAACAAAAAAAACAAAAAATTGTGAAATCGGTCCAGCCGTAACCTAATTGTTTATTTTTTTTTTCCCATATTTTCTCACCGTTTAAACCTTCCCTGGACTACGACAAACATTTCAAAACCAATATCAGCAAAATCGGCCCCGCCGTTCTCGAGTATTAGCATGACAAACGAACAGCAATTGATTTTTATATATTGATTTTTAAATAATATATATAGATTACTGATTGGGCTTGCTCTTGACCTCGATCTCGCCTGATGGTAAGCGATGGATGAGGTCTATGATGGAACGAACGTGCCCAGAAGCAGCTCAAGAGCTCAAGCAAGCTCTTGCTTTGAAGGCAGACGGGTTATATGTGGAAGAAATACAGACGCTGGCAGAGAGTTCCACACTTTACGAATGGTCGGGATATCAATCAAGTAAAGTCGAATAATTAATTCACAGGAGTAATCTGACATGTGCTAGCTGTCACTTTGTCTAATAAAATGGTCATATTTATTGTAATGGTCATCGTTTAGTTTAATTGATTTATGAATATTAAAATAAATGTATAATTTATATATTGTATAGGTGTAAAAGTCTAGAATACAATTCATATTTCCTAATTATTTAAAAATGTGGCAGCTAGCACCTGTCAGTTCTGTAGGTACGCATGGTACCCTGCAGTACGTCCGGTAATAAAAGGGCCGAAGTACAGTCTGTAGAAGACCGACAGGCAAGCAAAAATTATTAAACTGAATAATAAATAATGTTTAATATCTATACTAATACTGATAACAACACGATAAAGATGTCAATCTTGTTAGTAAGTTTATAAGTAGGTGGTAATCTCTGGAAATAACAGTCGAATTTGACAAAATCTTTGCCTTTGATAACCCAACTCTTGAGGAAGGTTATAGGCTATTTAACATCACGCTGTGACCCTTAGCAGCCGGGTAAAAAGTCTAACGCTAAGTGAAAACAAAATAATATCGCGGGCGGACTAGGTATGGGTCGGGGAACAAGAAATTTCACCCGGACGAAGTCGCCCCGACCTTAAGTTTTCTCGGCTCCGATATCCGACCTTTGGGTTCAGGATCCCTTAAGTTTTCATTCCTCCTTTATTGCGAATCCCTTTTTGACATATGACGTAGTGACATGGGAATTATGATTACTTGCCTGCGTGTAACATACGAAGGGGGAACGATAGAAGGTATTAAATTATAAGTATCTACGAGTATGTAGAGGTATCGCTAGGCCTTTGTTTTCCATGTTGAACTCCGTTAAACAAAGGTATAATCGCAGTGCTTCTTCATCTTGCCCGTGCTTCTCCATAGAGATCTATTGGAATGGGCAACAAGCTTCAACTTTCTGACTAACTGACCGTCTCTTTGACAATAAAGTGCCTTTAAATGGTTTAATTGAAATAAATGCTTTGAGCTTGAGTTTGGAGGTCGAAATAGGTTTGAACCTATTTGATATTATACCCACAACTAATTGATTAACATTTGAAAATAATGTTGGAGCTGCTGAAGATTGTAAGACTATCTTGGCATTGTATAAACTCAATCTCCTTTGTATTATATAATTGCATAGCACAGGTTAGTAACATGATGTATTATAGAGCTACCATTGTCCGGGTAATATATCTTTCATTGACTTGAATGTGCTCTGGCGGCTGAGAGTATATCATGCTCACACAGATATCTCGCTGATGGTGGCGTGTGTGTTGGATCATTTAGCTCCCTTCAGAATTTTTGAGCTGAATGGTGCTAATCCATGCGTCATGTTCGTGAACGGGCGCCGTCAGTTGGGACTGGTCATCTCTTAGCTGCTACGGCTTATTTTTTTGTTTTATTGTTTGTTTTTACTCTGGGCGCTTTTAACGTGTACGTTTTTATTTTTTATTTTTACATCGTTCTCACATTTCGTTATAAATTCAACCTTATAGATGTAACTAATAATTATTTTTGTAACAATTTAATTTAAAAGAGTGGAAGTTTCTTGCCCTTTCTTCTCCATAGGTACCTACTACGCTTTGGAATGGGCATGTAGCTTAATTTTTCTTACTGACCGACTCCTTGATAATTCAAAAGTGCCTGTAAATGGTTTAATTGAAACAAATGATTTGAGTTTGAGTTTGAGTTGGCCGTCCACAAGTAAACTTAAAAACTTCTGTACTTAGGTAGACCGTAACTTATTAAAGTTTACACCGGTGATTCGTGCAGTAAGAATACTGAATGATATCTCTCGGCGTTTGGACTTATTTTCTTGCTCTTTGGCGAAATTCCAGAGGGTGGCACTTTATATGTTGTCCACCGTGTAATTTGTACTTCTACCCAGACTCATTCCTTGGGACTGGACAGTTATCACTTAATGACTACTTTTGTAAGCTTGGGTATTACCTGTTAAAACAAATGTATGTGTTAATGAATAAAATAAATTAACTCGTCACAATATTTATGTAAGTCTGTAGGTCATGGTTTCATTTGTATACTGCTTCGTCACTGCGTCATTGAACCAACTCAATCGACAATTTACGAGCCTGTCGACGTCTGTATTCCCTGAAGGCTCAGACTCAATTGTTGCTTTGACAATACTTGCTATAGATAGGTAGGTATTCAAATGCATAGCATTAAGAGGGCGTACAGCGGTCCAATAGCACCACTCCTTCAAAAAAAACGTTTCGTATTGAGACACGAAGAAAAAATAAAAAAATAAATTATCTAAAGAAAAGCGGCCACACTCGGCCAGGGGAAACTTTATAATAATAATAATAATATTTTTTTATTTGCAGACCTTGAAGTCCATAGTGTTAGTAATAACATGAAATATACTTATTTAACTATTATTAGTAACACAATCAAACCACATAACAAAAACAAAATATACAAAACAAGATGCCCGTCCTATTTCGAGCCGAACTGTGTGTGCAGTCTCACCCATCGGCAAAGCATCGGGCAGTCCCACCGGTCACTCAATGCCCTCAACATGCTGTGGGAGCTAAAACATGTTCTTTGCCGGAAAGAAGCGCTTCGCTTCCGAATAATGGCGTAGAAATCATCTATCCTCGCATCAGTAAACATACCCGAAGCGCTACAAAACCGCGGCAGCCCCACGAGCATTCTGAAGGCATTATTATATTGTACACGCAGGACGCAGTATGCCTTCTGCGTATACTTGACCCAGAGGCTGCAGGTGTAGAAAGTCTGACAATAGGCTCGAAAAAGCGTCATTTTAACTTCACAACTACACCGTGCAAACCTGCGGGCCAGCATATTGCTTCGAACAGACAGCGCCCTGCGCTCCCTCTCTATGTCTAAATCATCACATAAGTCCTCGGTGACCCAGTGACCCAGGTACTTAAATTTTGAGACTCGCCTCAGGGAGAAAAAATAAAAAGGTATTAGAAAATTCTAAACACACTTACCGAGGTTCCTTATTGAGCCGTTTTTCATAATTCCTTCTCAGTCAGAGTGGCGCTATTGGACCGTTGAATGCCCTCTTAACATACAGGGTATAGAATTTACTAAAGATTTCGGCGTAGTTAGGATACTTTTCGAAATACCGGTTCGGAATTTCCGCAACACAAACAAAGTTAAAGTGAAAAGTTTACTTACAAACTGTCACGCTAATAAATTAACGAGTTGACCTTTCTGTAAAATAATCTATGGCGTGAAACCCACTTTAACGTCTGAGAAACACGCAGATTCATCGGTGCACAGATTTAATCTGCATGTTAGCGAAATGACTTGCAAAATTAAGATGAATCATAATTAAAAAAGCTTGTTAAAATCCCATACGGCGGCTTTCAACACATTGTTGAAGTGTTCTTCATTAATCTCCCACGAACTTTCTAGAATGTTTGGAATAAATTGTCATAACCTCACATCGTTCTCGTGTGAAACGTATCATGCGCCCGCTTCTCAGTAATTGTTCTATGATATGAAACGTTCGTCAATTATGGTCGGTTCGCCATTTACCAATCAATCAGCCGAGTGCGTCCATAGACTACTATAATACTATGGACGCACTCGGCTGATTGATTGTTCCAACGGTAGTTTGGCTGGCTGTTAATGACGGCTTCAGAATCAATACTACTGCACACTATGAAACTAGCGGTAACGTTGCTATCGGCTCATAGCTAAATGGCTGTTATTGTTTATAGGCTGATTAATGGTTCACTCACTTTGTCACCGTTACCTATCTGTATTTAGGTTATCTCTGTTTTGATAAGTGACTTTTGTTTACTCAATTAACTCCTATCTTCTTCGACGAGCACGTCAAGGCGTGCCGGCGAATATTTATAACAGCTGTCTCGGGCAAACTCGACAATCTTTCGGAACTTTTGATATTTGAAGGTCATTGAGAAGTTCAGAAAGTTTAATTCTAGGTTCAGAAACTTTACACGGAGCTTTTCAGCCGCATCTGGGTAACTAAGATGGGAACTAACTTCAACAGGCTAGCGCTTGTTCAAATGTAAAACTAGGTCTTGCCCGTAATTTCGTTCGCTTGGATTTCGGAAACACTGGGAATAATTATCCTTTAAAACTTTAATGCCCAGTTACGGTTCATAATTTCAGCCGAAAGACGTCCACTGCTGGACATAGGCCTCCCCCAATTGGGGGGGTTTGCCATAATCGCCACGCTTGGCAGACGGGTTGGCGATCGCAGTATGGTGTTTTAGAGGTATGAGGAACAGGGTGTAAAGTTCATTCATACTCTATAGTAAAGGGAGGATCCTTCGACCAGACGGGTATTCTGTCTGGTGGGCAACTACCCAACGGTTGATGTCGGGATGTTGTATATATGTTAGTCGCGCGGTAAACTCTGATAGCGCGATGCAGGATTTGTGACGTCAGGTCTTTGATGCGTAGTTCGCATGTGGCGTTGTTGATACCGCCACAGTGTTAAAAATCTATAGAGAACGCTGCTGCCCATTCTCTAGTAAATCCCTAAGTCGTCTTTTACAACACCCACGGGAGGAAATGGGGTGGTGCTATTTTTTACGTCCGGCACCATACGGAACACAGTCACGGTTAGAGATTTGAAATATCTTGAATCTGTCTTAGTGCAGCTACAGCTTTGTTACCTGGCCTCTGCAGTGTCCGCACCTCAGCAGGTCCATATAGTTACTTAGGCTTCACACATTTCCTACCCACTCCTTAAGTTCCTACCTACTGTAACTTTAAAATTACAAATTCAAAAACTCTCATAAAATAAATAAAAACGACTTCAATACCAGAATTCGAACGATCTCTATTAAACGAACAATTTTCTTTCAAATGACATCGATATTGGCACAATAAACGTTCGGTCGCTCAACCTCATATAAAATGAAGCTAAATAAATACGTACGACTACTGCAGCAATCTCCCCTGCCTGTAAGTACCTATGGATGCCAGTGTGCCTGTGAATGAATGTTTTGTTCCCCCAGTTTCCCCTAGCAGATGCAACACAGTAACCACGGGAAAAACTACCCTCGTTTAGCGTTCTGACGTTCGGTAACGTTCAATGTTTTTCTCTTGTAAAATGCGATACATTTTCCCTGTATCCTTTATTTTATAATAAATTGGTTTTTTTTTGTAACTTGAGGGCTCTACATAAATCGTATTTATTTAATTTAACACTTTATCACACAAATGTACAGAGACGTACTTAATGCAATAGGCATTTTCTACCAGTCAATCTTTGGGTGGTGCAGAGACAAACAGTGGTAGTTGCAATCACGAAAATTGGGGAATACATTTTATTTAAATAGAAGAATAAACATATACCTTAACTATAAATAAGATCATCATTTCAGCCGAAAGACGTCCACTGCTGGACATAGGCCTCCCCCAAGCACCACCACTTCGACCGGTTCTGTGCTTCCCGCATCCAGCAGATTCCTGCGGCTTTCATAAGGTCATCGGTCCACCTTGTGGGAGGCCTTCCAACGCTACGTCTTCCGGTACGCGGTCGCCACTCCAGAACCTTTCGGCCACAACGGCCATCTGTTCTGCGCGCAATGTGCCCTGCCCATTGCCACTTAAGTTTGGCAACTCTTCGAGCTATGTCGGTTACCTTGGTTCTCCTGCGGATCTCGTCATTTCTGAATAAATAAATTTTTATTTATCTACAGTAAAACTACAGGATGATTTACTTAAAAGATTTTTCTTAGAAACATAGAATATAATATATTTATTTGCATTAAAACAAAATAAAATAAAATAATATCCTATCCTACTTAATAATATTATAAGTTAGTAAGAAAGTTTGTGAGGATGGATAGATGTTAGTTATTCAATCACGAAAAAACGGCTGAACGGATTTGGATGAAATTTTGTACACAGATAGTTTACAACCTAGATTAAAATATAGGATACTTTTTATCCCGATATTCCCACGGAATCGAAACTTATGTGGGTGAAACCGTGGGGCGCCGCTAGTAATAAAATAATAATATTTTAAAGAAAATGAGTTCTTTATAATTATGCGCCTAGCATCAATAGTAACAAAACATAAATGTGTTTGTAAGAGCTATGATAAAAACGGTTACAAAATGCTAGAAAAAGGTAAAAAGCACGGTAAAGGAAGAAAGTTTCTTTTGTGTGGGAAGCATTCAAGAGTACTTCGCACTGTATTTCCTTTGAAACTCGGTGAACGTTAGTTTCATAAGTTTTTTGTTGAATCTCTTTGGCCTCAATACTCGTATTTGTAATAGAAATATTCCAGTAGAAACGTTTGCTTTTTTATCAATTTCGAGTTGAAAGAAAGAAAGAAAAAGTATTTATTGTGACTCGCACAGGAAGATCACAAACTGCGAAACTGAAACTGTGTTGCGAGTTCACGACTTAAAAGTTTAATCTCCGTGTGGTTTTTGGCGATAAAATTTTCTCGTTGAGATTCTAGAGTTAAACAAGTTTACTTTTGATTAATATTGCAAACTATTTGCAAATGATCACATCCCACTATCCAGTAAAAGCAGAATTAAAACAGAATTTATATTAAAACAAATAAAAAACAGTTTGCGTAACATTTCGGAAATAAAACGCGTGATACTTCTTGCACAATGAAACAGCACTGTATACTTATCAGTCAATGTTTTTGTTGTCGTCCCTAATTACTTTGATCACCCCTAATGTGTGACGTTACATGACACAAATACTCGTATACGTATAAACCAGAGGCGCACTTAAATGTAACCATAAGTAAATCAATAAACGGGATATTGTATGTGTCTATATGTTGTGTTTTACGATGGGAAAGTTACAGCTCTTAGTTTTCTATGCTACGCTATTAGTGAGTAAGAAATAGCTGTGAGGTTATTGTTAACTTGTAAAGTTTGTTGTTGTTTGTTGTAGATATATATATATATACATGGGATGAAAGGGACCTATTTAGGCATGAGATGGTTTGGAGCAGGAGCGTAGCGAGGGTGCCAATAGTTCCGAGTGCCTAAACAGGTTCTTTCACCCGAGGTAACTCTGATTTTCATTTCGAATATAAGGAAAAAGTAAATAAACACCTGGTTAGTTAAACAAAATATCTGTATACGTAAATGATTAGCACTCGACAAAACAACTGAAGATCGAATTGCCGCTTTCCCGCCTTTTTTATGTTTCTTTTTCTGTGGCATTTTACCAGCCATTAAAAAAAAAAAAAAAAAAAACATACTTTCCAACCTACTAGGTTACACTTAAACAAAGTAACGTTTGCAATATTTGCATCATTTTTCACTCCGCTCCTTAATAATGAAACTCCGAATCCGTCTGTCTTGAAAATGTCTTTAAAATTGCCTTCCCCGGAAATTTCGCAGCCGTTCAAAGGGGAAAAACCCTGTGAAATCGTAACGGATGGGGACAACAGGGGAAGCTGACAGAGAGCCCTCGCTACAGTCGCTTTTCAGAAACAGTCGAGTCATTGTGAGATAATAATGTCTACGGGGGAAAAGCCGAGGAAGCGAACCGCAGAGCGCTTTAATTTTTACTTCTGTTTGTACTCTCATTAGTTGAAAGAAGAGAGTGCTCTATTAAACTAGTTGTAATACAGAAATGGAGAACATTTGTTTTAGTGTTTTTGTCAGTGATGAACTGTTGTTAGGAGAACATGCCGTGATGTGATGTTTAAGAAAAAACAAGTTTAATACCAACTGCTCATACCTCACCTATGCTTGATATTTTTACAAACCGTGTAGCGAAGTTTTTCATTGAAAGCGAGCTTCGTACGGTCATTCCCCCAGAAACATGTTAACCCGGGGCTATCCTAAACTTTTTGTAAACTGAAAAACCCAATTATACTTTGGCCCCAACATCTCTTCACTAGAGTCCGGAAGCCGCCTGCTATGAAGCGAAGTTTTAAAACTTCTGTATTGCTCGTTCAAAAGCGGTCATTATTCTGGGCGAATACTCGCGGATTTGACGTTTGCAAAGTGATGAATTTTATACGAGCGATTCATAAATTAAGCTCGTCTGCGATTTGCATATTTTCTTCGTCACAAAGCGAGTCGAAAGCCGAACTCATTCATTTATGTAACAATGGTGACCCTTTATTTTAAAATAATATTTATCCGTTTCTAGTGGCGCATGGCGTAACGGTTCAAAAGTTTTTATACAGGGTGTGGCGTTAATAGTGGTCCAACGTAAAGGGGTCGATAGGTATGTTCAGCTATCACATGCCACAATTTAAACCAATTTTTTTTCCATAGGTCACAGAATATATAGATCCTTTACTAATTTGGCTGTAATTTCTATAAATGACATTTTTTTTTTATAAATGTGGAATACATGTGCTATCACATGCAAATAACACTTTAAATGTCATTTTATAGGTACGCAAAAATGTGTTTATTTCAGAATTCAACTCGAGTCTCCGGAAAATTATGTGACTGTTGGAGCCATGTCGGTGTCAAAAATATTTTATTAGAATACTATGCTGTATCGACCCCTTAACGTTGGACCACTATTTACGCCACACCCTGCATGTATCAAATAAAAGATTTAGAAACCCTTTAGTAGCAATCAAAATCATAATCATTATTATTATTATTATAAGATTCCATAAATCCCTAGGTACCTACTGCAGTAGTATATAGCACGACCACTGGGATACTCATATTTAGCTGAACATGAGTATCCCAGTTATCGTGATAATCACCACGTTTGGCAGAAGTTTTGGTGTTAATATTAAGAAAAACTATAAAATAATTAGAGTAGACATTGGCTACTCATCCTCTTGAAGTTTACGGCATCTCCACGGAAAAATGCAGGCCATAACGGAGCAGATTACAATATTAGCAGGTCGAAACCGATTCATGAGTTTATTTCAACTACAATACGGCTTGTTTACTGTACCTCCGCTTTATGCTATATCCCCCACAGACCACTAATGGACAATCATGAAGGATAACACTATAATCGCCTTGCGGGATACGCGGCTCAAACGGATTAGTGATAACGAACATAATTTGCTTTGCATTGGTGCAGTTATCAACAACAACACTACGCTATAATATGATTCTGTCCCAGCCATACTCGTATAAATTATTAAATGTTAATTACCTATAACAGGAATCATTTTCAATATCAACAAGCTAATAATAAAAGCTAGACTCAATCCAATGCCAGTTATATAAAACAACTAGTATCCTTATTAACAAAACCAGTTTAAATGAAGACTCATCTGACGTATGATGGTCTAAAGGCGCGGGAATAGTTGTGTTTCCACCTTATCCTGACGTTATTAAAGCCGTAACCATTACAGAGAAGCGAACGGAAATATGAATAAAGCCGAGGCTTTTACAAATAAATTGCTTGCACTGATTGTGGGGAAAATGGCGAGACAAATTGGATGTCTTATTTAAAACGGGAAGTGCTTGATGCTTTGACATTAAAGGCTCTGACACCAATGATTTTTACTCAAAGGACAGTTAAGGCGAAGCTAGTCGACGACTCGAACTTTTTGGTGGGCGTGGTCAAAATGCATGCTATTTCATCCAACATCGTTTGCGAAGGGGATACACACTCCCGTATAGTATACCAACGCTAATGACGTACACATGCGCGATTTCATTTTATGAACCTTTGGGCATAATGACAAAACTACTTAATAAATCTAATCAAAATAAAATTATTTTAACTTTTAATTTATTGAATAATATATCCTATGCCTGTACCGTTTCTATTTTGATATTTTCACACTACATAATCTATTTATTTACGCCCAAAGATGAGTTGAAATTACTTCCTAACCAATATTTATTTCCAAATTCTGCTTCCATAGTTTTGAATGTACACCGTCAAACAGACGAGTAATCACCATACTGCGTTTGTATGGAAGATTGCCGACTAGAGTGTCCTTAAATGTACAGGTTTCTGTACTCATGCGGGTGCGTCTGATCCTAAATTGTCCTTTCTTTACAGTAGAATTTTGGACGTTGCCCAATTGCGAAATGTTTGCAGTACGTTGACAGGGAATGTGGGTCATTTTGCCTAATTCCCTTGTCAACAACTTTAGGCCCTGTTGAAAAGTTGGCAAAAATAGAACGATTAAGGATCAGCCTCCCAAATTAGGAGTCTCTACAAAAGTTTTTACAATGACATTTACTTTACTTTCCTTCCAAAATGGTTTCCAATTTACCTTTTCTTTCTTCTGCTCCTCTTTTTCAGTTTCTTTGATCCTTACTTTCCTTATGAGCCTCATATGCTGAGCTGGAGTTTGACTCTTAGACTTACGTTATTGAGTGAATACGAAACTTGTATAATTTTGTGTGAAGTATCTAAAACTCCCTTTCCTCATACCAGCTGACGGAGTCCTATCAACAGTGAACGTGGTGGAAGCATTGCAGGAGTTCTGGCAGGTGAAGGCAGCGCGGGGCGGAGGTGCGGGGAGCGGGGGCGGCGCCCTCGTCATCTACGAGTCTGTGCCAGCCGCGCATCCACCCTACGTGTGCTACGTCACACTGCCCGGAGGAGCATGCTTTGGGAGCTTTCAGGTAACCTTGTAGCTTCAGTAAACAAGGAATTTGTAGGAGTGAGGAGTTTTTCTTTTTTTTTAGTACATAAAATTATATTTATTACATTATTCTAAATATAACTTTTACATACATAGCACACAATGACTTAATATATTTGAAAAATCATACTTATAACATTTTTAAAATAAAGAGATAGCATATGTTAAACATGACTATAAAACTAACATAAAAAAAAAACTGTAATAATAAAATACCTACCAACTAAATAACTATATATAATAAACTAAACTAAATAAAACTAATAACAAAATAAACTAAAATATGGCGTCGAAAAATTCCTCAGCATCGCTGTCGACTGGTAATGTACCCAAGAGACTGGCAGCGTTGCCACGTTGTATGGCAATGCTTAGCTTTTGGCCAAGGTAAAAGCCAGCCCTTGGGTCACGGGAAGTGTCAATCAGCCTTTTGGAGATTTCACTAAATAAAACATGAGCACTGGGACCCCACGGCCCGAGGGTTTCAACCCCAAACGGCTCGAAAATATAGTTACCGATAAGGTTACTATACTTTCGCCGCTTGAGGTTTTCAGTGAGGAGTTGTTGAAGACATACATGACTTATTGATGGACTGTGTTCGATATGAGGCTTTAAATTATCAATTTTAAGTCTTGAGGTTGAATCGACTTAATTTAGGCACATTCCATATAATTCTGTCAAACAAATGGTGATGATGTGAAAAGTCTGTTCAAGTTCATGACATATGACGATTCATGACGATTATATAACTCCCTCACTGAATAAAAAGAAAGGTAATTCTAGCTCAATTAGTCTCAGGAATCTAAACTTTATAAAGTACCGGTTGACGGTTGTTAGATCGAAATAAAAGTTTTGATTTTGTAACTGGGACTTCGGCAATAGCAATTATGAATTTGACTACACTATCAGAGACCGTTAAGGCTCAGGGCTATAACAGTTGCATATACTGTCCAAAACTTTGTAATTTTTGAACATTGGGTAAGGATATTTGCAAAGCAAGCTGTACGGTACGACACAGCATTTACGTAAATACACATTTAATTACACAAAATACACCACACGCTTTAAAAGTGTTGATTCTACATGGCAGAAACGGCACGGCGAAAGTCCACAGCGGTATATTTTATCTCAGTATTTTTTGTTGAAATTTCGGATTGGATTTCATTACACACAACAAACATCATCAGTATACCTACTCAGATCTCTTCATTGAGAAATCCTATAGGCGGTATCCACGCGGACCCAGTAGATGTCCCTTGTGGAGACATATGTATCTTTGGTCTTAAATCCAGTCACACCGTGTAAAGATGAGTTGATCCGCATCATTGTATGTGTATATGAAGCCTTTGGGCGACTTTTGTGTATTTGGCGCTTCTTGTCTAGTCTTGTCGTCTTCAAGAGATGGACCAAATATGGCTTTGCAATTCATCGGAGACCTCACAAAAGGAAAGAAAATTTGTATACGGTGAAGAGGACTCTTTAGGTATATCCTATTGTCTTCGAACAAGTGACCCCCTTGATTCTTAGACACGGCGGTTTCTTTACGTTGTTTTCCTTCGCCGTTTTGAGACCAATAGTGCTAAGTGGTGATTCCATTACTGACATGTCTCTTCTCTTGTCCAGAATTGTCCGACAAAAGCCGAAGCCCGCCGAAGCGCAGCGAAGATCGCACTGATGAACAGCGTATTCAACGAGCATGAGTCGCGGCGAATCTCGGAGCATTTCATAGAGAAGGCGGTGGCCGAGGCACGTGCTTCCTTCGCAGGGGATGCTGCCGCCCACCATCAGGACCCCAGCGCTGGGATTGCGGCCTTCAGGTGAGCTTAGAGTCTATTGGGGCTGGTTGTAGACCTGTTGCTGGTGTTTCGCATTAACGCATGAGGGAAAAAGCAGAAGACGTCGTTAGGTCATAGGCAGATCATATTCCATAACTCGTATTAGTTCATAGTTCATCAATCTGCCTAGCATTTTCCCAAATATGTTGGGGTTGGATTCCAGTCTAACCAGATGCAGCTGAATATTAGTATTTTACATGGAGCGACTGCCTATCTGACCCTCCACAACCCAGTACTGGGTAATACGATATCCCTTAGTAAGACTGGTTGTCCGACTTTCGGGCTTCTGACGACCCGTAACGACTGTCAAAGTAACACGAATGACACTCGAGACCAATGGCTTAATTTGCTTTCCGAGGCACGGAGGAGTCTTGGTATTTAAAGGAGGTCACCCATCCACAGACGAACCCTGGCAAGCGTAGCTTAAGCACCCGGATGGATCGACCCGTGCGGCTGATATAACTTAGCCACGAATTCCCCTTTTGAGTTCATAGTTGAGTTCATGGTAAAATAGGTTGGTAGCGGAGTTGACCGCACGTCGTACATTAAGTTGCTCGTGGAGGCTATTTTAACTAACCCCATTTTGATTGATCATTGAACTAACGAAGCGTCTACTTACAATGAAGTTTAAACCAACATTCATTAGTATCAAGTCTATGCGAAATTACATTGTTTCATGACCTATTGTTATACAACGCGACTCAATGATTAAAGTCGAATTGAAAGAAGGATTATTCTTTTATCTGCCTGTCCGAGATCCGTCCAACTTCCAAGACAAAGAAACCGTGGCGAGGTTTCTTTTCATTGTTAGGATTATAGTCTGTATGTGTATGAACTAGATTCTTCCCATTGTTACCGAACATCAGAATCAACATAATTATTTGTGACAGGTTCATGCTGGAAGCGAACAAGGGCCGCACGATGCTGGAGTTCCAGGAGCTGATGACAGTGTTCCAGTTGCTGCACTGGAACGGATCGCTGCGAGCGATGCGCGAGCGGCAGTGCTCGCGGCAAGAGGTGGTCGCGCATTACTCTGCGCGCGCGCTGGATGACGCGATGCGCGAGCAGATGGCGAGGGAATGGGCGGCGAGAGAACGCGACGCGGCGGCGACGGGCGGCGGGGTCCTGCGGGCCGAGCTCGCTCGAGCCGAGCGCGAGCTGCGCGCCGCCCGCCTCGCCGCTCGGGAACTCCGCTTCCCTAAGGAGAAGCGCGATATCCTCCACCTAGCCGCGCGGTTGGCGCCGCCGCAGCAGCAACAGTGATCTCATCGCGCGCCGTCACACGCGTCCTCGCCACACTCACACTTTTGTTATTTAAGTATAGGTATATAGTCTAAGATGTGCGTGTTTTATTTACTACAATCACCTCTTATACCCCCCTCATCTCTCTCTTGTAGCTCATTTCATCGGAAATTCCGTACCCACTGTCTGGGAAATTGCCGAAAATAACAAGCAAAAGTTTCAGAGAACCTGTATAACACGAATACAACTGCTGTAACAATTTATGTACTTACTAGGTACGTATGCCTCTCGAACTGAGCGGCGCAGTCACAAACAGCTGTACATTATCAACTCTTGTCAACGGCCTGGAAAATTCGGAATTTCACATCTGAACTTTCATGTAACACCACACTTAATTACTACAGAAAATATTTTGTGTATTTCAGCAAAACCACATCAAAAGCTGTTGTTGAATCGCTCACATGTTACCATGATTATTATAAAAGCAATGCTGGTAAAATATTGAACGATGCACGTGCGCTATTGCTATTACGATGCGATCGCCGCCACATCGCATCGAGCAATTAGTCCGTAATCGTTTTAGATGCATGAACGCATTCATCAATTATTCGATATAATTACGTGAATTTGATTCACAATCGGTAATCGGTAATTCTAGTTTCGTCTGATCGGTATTGCGTCATTGTTCTGCAGTGACGTCATTGTGTGAATGATAAGTAGGATGTAGCTTAATCCCTAGTGACCTAGTTCATACTCATAAATAAACTATAGGTAGGTATGTTTTATCAAGTCGCTGGGAAATTCCGCTACATTTTTAGGGATCCGTAGTCTACACCCTTATAGTTTCGCCATATTTTCCTGTCTGGTCGTCGGCGGCTTCGTACTAGAAAGCTGTAATTTGGCATCGCATACATATTAAAATATTTTTTTTTTGTTTTTTGTTTTAGGGTACCTCCCCCACACTTAGGTAAAATGGGGATGTTGTTTTTTTTCTCGTCTTTTCCATGGTGACGGGTGTCGTTGGATACGCCGTTCAAAAATATTGCAGGTGTGTAAAAACCATTTTTCGATTCAGGGATACGTTTGCGAAATATTAAGCTTAAAAGTGCTCATTTTTGTTAGTCATGTGTCTCCTGCCAGCTATATGGTTGTTATGGATATTGTGAAAAAAATCACGGCGGAAGTATTTAAGGTGTATCTATTCAAACACGAAATATTTTAAGAGATACACCTATAGATGGTAAAGAAGCCATGGAGACAATTTTTTTTTTTAATCTGAGTAGGTATATTATTAAAAAAAAAAAAAGACTTGATATGATGATTAATTACCAAAAGGCTCGTGCCGCTACCTTCGTCGATTACGCGTCCGGTCGGGTCATTCATACAATAAGTAAGGTTTTTTTGCAAAATGTCTCAAGCAATTTTAAAATTATAATAATTATGTAAAGATAAAAACGCTTAAATAAAAGATAGATTTTTTTTCGCTGCTATTTTTTGTTTTACCACCTATAGATGTATCTCTTAAAATATTTCGTGTATGAATAGATATACCTAACTTATACAGAAAAAATTTAATCAGTGCGCAAATTTTGACAAATTAAACTTAAAAGTGTATTATTAACCACCTATTTCTTATTTTGATACGTCTTACTACAAAAAAATTAAGTTATCGTTAACGAAAGATGTTTATTTTGAAACTAGTTTATTGGATACACGCCGCGCGGCGGCGCGTGCAGTGAAGCGGAACGCAGTTGTAAGTACCTATCAGCTGTGTGCCCGCGCAATTCGCCGATGTAGGTATTTAAGCAGGTTATTAATCGCAATTTTAATCATTAAAAAAAAAAATATATATATATTCAGAACAAATAATGGAAATTCATTCTATTACTGAAACTGATCCACCAAAAGCGCACTGGTTACAAACTTATTCTGTATATAAAGAAGTTAAAAGGAAAACTATCACAGAAAAGTAGGCATTATAGGATAACGAGTAATAGTCAACCAACGTACATTTGCAATTGGAATGTATGGGAGAACATGTATCTCAACTGTTAAGTTTGTTTTTGAGATTAATCCGTCCCAACTACGGAACCCTTCATTATGCGTGGTCCGACACGCACTTGGCCGGTTTTATTTAAAAGTTGTAACTACTATTTTTCAACATCCACGTTAAGCACGACTGATGTAAAAACAGTCAAAACATCTGCTACATTTTGCTGTACACGTAACAACGCTGAATCCAGGGTTTATAATAAATCTCCGTGTTGACGTAGTAATGCATACATTACAATGTTGCAGCAGCGAGCTTAATACAAACAAAATATTTTAATTTTATCCATCTTGTCTGTCTATCAGAAAGAACAGCGCGACAAGCTCAAAATGAGCTTTCCTGGCGCAATTACACTAGATAAGCTTTTAAGCTTTATCAGTAAGAACTAAAGGTGTGACCAAACATAAAGCGGCAATCGTGCGCGGATGCCGCGCGCGGCTGCCCGCGCTATGATTGGACGACTGCCGCGCGCGGCAGGCGCGAGGTTCCTGCCGCGCACGGTGGATGCCGCGAACGGTGTAGTGTTGATTCGCCAGTGGTTGTGTGTGAACGGACGTATTTTATCAAGTAAAATGGATAACGAAACAGCAATTCGTCTTATTGAAATATATGGCTCCTATAGTCCATTATGGGATGCTAGGGAGCTACAACACACGCGGCCGCTTTCATTGTGGTTTGAATACGAAATAAAGAGCGCGGCGTGTCTCGGACATGCCGCGCAGCACTCCCGCGCAGAAGGTCTAAACTAGTCGCGCGGCAAATTTGTGTCTTGTGAATGCCGATATTGTCGCCACCTTTTGACCGCCACAGTCATGTATAAATGACAAACCAAAATGTGCCCAGCATGCCACGGTCACGACTACATGACAGACTTTATACCTAGGTAAATCTGTAAATAAAGCTCATAAAACAACTTTTTTTTTCCTTTGTTAATTATGTTCCTTGACTTATCCTAATTGATATTAGTTTAATATAAAATGACAAAAACTCGAAAGGATGAATTCGTATCTTGGCGCCGCCGAGGGTACGTTTTTGCTTTTTTGACATGGCGGTCAAAAGGTTAAGATAAGTTCTAATGCCTACTATTTTAATTGCGATATCGATACGATATCGCTCATTACCTGTGGTAGGAAATGACGTCCCATTGTTCAGAGCATCCGGGAATCGGGAGGCGCGATGAATGCTGCCACGTGCAACACATACATGCGGGCTATTTCTGTTACGTACGTAACTGAAAGAGAAAGAATGAAAGAAAAACTATGAACTGATGTTACATTCATAAAATCACGCGTATTACCCCGAAGGGTTAGGCAGAGGTGTACCTATAATACACATTTCGCCAGTTATGTTAAGTCCCATGTATTATAGAGGACTAGCCATAAACTTAGCCATAACCGAGCACTCATCACACAAATCGAGACTCCGGGCTGCTACTGTGAAATTACTTCAAATTTTTTATTTATTCTCAATCACCCCCACATGGATTGCCACCAGGTGGCAATCGGGAATAAAATTCCCAGTTGTCACCGGGTGGCCACTGGGAAGTTATTGCCCCCACTACAAATCGTTGTACTCTGCGGTATGGATCGCTAACCTAATACTCAATTCTTTATATTATAACCTTGGTGATAAACATTAAATTAAGAAACAATCATGGACCCTGTCGGGCACAGCAAAACTTATAATCTAACTTATTCAAAAAGTAATTATAAAAATAAAACATTTCTTGTGTGTATTTTAATTGAGTTGGAATGTATCATCTAAATATTCGTTAACACTGTAATAACATTAACTTAACAAAAGCTTTTTTAATTTATTTGAAAATAGATGGAATCTTTTTTTCTTTTCTTACTGATTCGGATAACTTATATTAGAGATCGGATATTTATTTATTTATTTATTTATTTATTTAATACTTTAAGCACAAAACATGTACAGAGGCGGACTTAATGCCATAGGCATTTTCTACCAGTCAACCCTTGGGTGATGCAGAGACATACAGTAGTAGGTGCAATAGCGGATGCATATTCACCTAAAGTTGAGATTTTCGCTATTATGGAATGCGCTTTTGTATCGAGAAAATCCCGTTCAGTTCCGGGATCGACAACTTTAGTTTTCTAATGCTAGAATGAGATGTATATTTACTTACTTTCAAATGTTGGCTTATATGAAATGCACTTTTATATCGCTCGTAAGTATCCCGCGATTCCGGAATCGACAATTTTTGTGTCTTTTTCTGACTATAGAATCGGATGCTTATCTACCTACCTATGTACTATGTTAGAGGGTTTGGTTTCCGCACTTAGTCCTTCAGATGGACCATTGTGAGTGGGCCATGGCGGCCGTCGGTGCTTATTCCAACCAGCCCACCTCCTTCCAGAAGTTAATCACGTCTCCTGGTCTGTTCAGAACATCGGTGAAGGATCTGGGTGCCCCGAGGGTTTCTGTTCTAATCTGGGTAACGCCTGTGCATTCAAAGAATACATGCACGACGGTTTCCTCAGCCTACATGCAAGCCCTGCACAGAGGGCTGTCCTGTATCCCTATTGTGTGGAAATGTTTGTTTAGCAAGCAGTGTCCCGTGATGACACCCGTCACTAGGCGTAGACCGTTCCTGTCCAGGCGTAAGAAACGCCTGGTCAGTCTACCATCTAAGGAAGAAAGGAAGGAAGGAAGGAATATCTATATGCTTAATGTATGTATGTATTTATTGTATATGTAAATGGTACACCACTGACTACCTGCAGTATTGTTTTTCTACTTTTTGATCCATCCAAAGGTTGTCTGTAAAAGATCGCTTTTAGCGATAAGACCGCCCATTGTGACACCCTATGTAACAGTTCTACATTTATATCTGTAATTTTTATGGTGTACATAATAAAGAGTATTCTATCTATCTATCTAAGGATGGCATAGCCTCTCTGGACTGCCTGCAGCCCGGTGCCAAGGTCCACCAGTTCTCCGCTTGTGTGTGGGTGAACTCCTGTAGCCACCTGTTTATTTGCTTGGAGGAATTGGGTTTGGTAGGCTCGAGTCCACAGACTGACGTGCTGGATGCTCATCGTGCTGACGCAGCTGACGAACTCGTCAGCTTCGTCATTACCCAGAGATCCGCTGTGTCCTTTTATCCATTGCAGTGTCACTGTGTTGCGGTTGGGTACCGTTGCTCGTTCTAGTGCATTGTGACATTCTAGTATCAGTTTCGAGGTAATATATTTTTTCCCTTAGGATTGGAGAACTGAAGCACTGTCGGAGAGTATACGTATACAGGTGTACGTAATCCTCCTGGCTTCTATGGCGTACGCCGCTTGTATGATGTCTACCTACCATTTTTTTTTAAATTAAGCTATATTGATACTATATCGGTTTATTCCACAAATCCCCCCTGAAAATCCCCCTTAGGAGGAAAGTGGAATCTGAAAACAGTCTAGAATTCATCCCTGATAATCCCGCTAAGGGCGGAAAACTAGAATTGAAAAAACAAAAAATAACTTATTCCAAGATCCCCTGAAAGTGATTTTTTTACATTAGGGTTCAGTTTTTTCCACTGAGGGGGATTCTCTCGGGGGGGATTAGTGGAATAAGCCACTATATCCTGACTTGTTTGTTTTTTTTATTTTTTATTCGTAGATATTGTTTTTAAAATAAAAATGAAGTCTCTAAGTAAGTTCTTCATTCAGTAAATTTTTCTATTTAATGTATTTTTCCTCCATGTGGCAAAGTCGTGGGACGCTCTGTATACTACTGCCGTGATTTTTTTTACATACCCAAAATCAACCATTTAGCTGACACACTTGACTATAACAAAAATTTGCACTTTAAGGCTTAATATTTCGCAAATGGATTCCTTAATCGAAAAATGGTTTTCACATACCCGCAATATTTTTGAACGGCCTATCCAACGATACCCCACAGCATAGGATAGATGAGAAAAAAACATATCAACCCCACTTTACATTACGGGAGTATCCTAATTTTTTATATATTTTATTTTACCTCTTTGTCGGTTATCAATATATTATTATACCCATGACAATTTACAGCTTTCTAGTACTAAGAGTCTCTGAGCTAAGCCGAGGACAATCAGACAGACAGACGGATATGGCGAAACTATAAGGGTTCCTTGTTGACTACGGAACCCAAAAAAGCATGCTTGTGTAGGGTGATCAAACCTATGCGGTTTCTAAGCATCCAAAGTTTACCCATTGCTCGAAACTTTGGAAATAGATACCGAGTTATGGCAGAGCGGACATGTGACACAAACATGAACGCAGTTCATTATTAGTTTGGTGTCCCGTCTATCTGAGGCCCTAGTGTGAGTTTATTTTAACCATCTCGAATTTACGCATCGAGCGCGTTCAGCACTCCGATTGGTGAATGGCCATTCGGCGGCCAATCGGAACGCCGAACGCGCTCGATGCGTAAAATCGAGATGGTTAAAAGAAACTCACACTAGGGCCTCTGGTCTAATTTAACGGTACTCAATGTATTCATAGTACATTACTTACCAAGGGCTGTAAAAGAAAGAAAGCCCGAAATCGCAGGTATATGTGACCCGAGCCGCGGGCGAGGGTTGTAAATATGCGATAGATGGCTTTCTTTTTTACTGCCCGTGGTGAGTACACAATTTTACGTCTAGCGTGCGGTAAAACTCACATTATGGCCAGGTGTGACGTAAAATTAATTTATGTGACTTACACATACATACAAATAAATTCGTCTGTGTAATGTGATTCTCGACAGTTTGAACATTTAAATAAGCTTATTCAAATATTAATGCTTTAGTTTGTACCGACTGAGTCGTTGAGCTCTCTTAGACGAGCTTGAGCTGCATCAGGGCATGCATTGTCCAGTGTCGGTACATACTTGAAAAGTTTTATTAGGGTTCCGTATCTCAAAAGGAAAAATCGGAACCCATAAAGGATCACTCGTGTGTCTGTTTGTCCGTCTGTCACAGCCAATTTAGGCAATTTGGGCCGATTAAGTTGAAAGTTGGTACACATATGAACATCTGTGACCCATACACGGACGTGTAACGTAAATAAATGAATGTTGAATATGGGGGTCACTTTTGGGGGAAAATTGGAAAATTTTAGAAAAAAGTTTTGCTTCCTGTACCGTCTGTCATATCAAATGAAAGGGCTTATTGTAAGGTTTCAGATATTTATTTTTTATAATTTTAAAATATATAGTTTTTAAGTTATTTATGAAAATAGATGAAAATTTACCATTCCCTTATCTCCGAAACCACCGAGCCTAAAATTTTGGAAAAAATACAGAAAATTGTTCTTTGCTTACCTATAGATTACAGGAAAACCTATAAGTAAGAAGTCTATGGTCTTAATATAACCTGATAAATCTCTCAACACGTGCGTACAAACTTACATTTGCAGTTGGAATGTATGGGAGAACATGTTTTTCACCTAAGTTGATAAATTCATCCCAACTACGAAATCCTCCATTATGTGTGGTGCGACACGCATTTGACCGGTTTTTTTTTTAAGATGCATGACTCACTCCGCCAGCCAAAGTCCTTTCGAGACATTAGTCTACAACATTCTCTAATAATATGATCACAATAAAAAAACGTTTTGGACGCTAATAAATGGCACAGGACAATAAAAAAAGACCTTGACCTATAAGTTAGTATGTGTGGAGGTATTTATGTATGTATTGTGTCTGTGTTTGTTCTCAGAGGTCATCTGATACAAACCATAGACCACGTCTAGACATGAGACGGATAAAACTGTTACAAACGACTGATAAGAGATCGTGTATCCCCAGTTTTTTATGACTTTCTGAGAAGGATTAGGTAGGTACGACTAGCCTTGAACATGAAAATATAATACAATATTTTTTAAATAGATAGGATGGAAATTAATATCCATTACCTAAATGAGAGCCAAATAACGGATTATTCCCGCTGTCCCCACCGCCCGTCACCATTAGGTAATGGTAATTCACATAAAATGGCGAAAATAAAGTTCCATTTTCTTAATTAAAGTATCAGTACTTAAAAGAAAGAAAGAAAATACATTTATTTAGCACAGACTAAAAGGCACACATGACACAATATGATTTATCGCAAATAAAAAGTAAATAAATAAAATTAAAAGAGTACAGTGCGATGCAAGAAATTAGCAGGCAAGTGCGCCTCACGGCTGCGCCAAAAAGGCCCAGTTCAGCATAAATGCCAGACAACTTGTGCCTGACGCTGGTTTTCAACTGGACCTGAAGTGTGAGGTGACGGATGTAAATCAGTTTTATACTGCAACGTGTGTATGCATACTTAAATAAAATAAATTTGAGTCAGATAAAAAATTAAATCGAATATGGACATAATTGTCGTGATATTGAAAAAAATAAATAATAATAAGTGTAAAGCAAAACAAAACCAACAGATAAATAAATGAGATGGGCGCATGATAGACCGTAAATAATAAAATCAATAACTAAAAACATCATATGATTGAGACGTTTAGTATGACCATATCCAGCTTGCGCTTCTATGAGGTACTGCCGTAAGCGTCGTCTAAAAGCGTCTACATTATTTATTACTCTAATCGGTGGTGGTAGGTTATTCCATACTTTGGAAGCCGCATAACGAAAGCTGCCTCTAAAAGCGGCTGTACCCTGAGACTGAGTCGAGAGTTGTTGTGAGCATTGCCTTCTTCTTCTAAAAGAAAATTGAACATTTTATGTGAATTACCATTAATGGAGACACGGGCGGTGGCGGTGGGGACGGCGGGAATACTTCCAAATAAGTATACATATTTAAATACGCTCCCCCACCGGGAGCATTCGCCTGTAATGTAACAGTTCAGATTCGAGCAGGACATCAATGTGTGAGAAGAACCGAGCATTACAGTGCGCAACCTGTAAAATACAATTTGTAACATTATATTTATTCATTATATTGTGCCGTGTGATGCCGGACGTAAAGAATAGCACCACCCTATTTCCTCCCGTGGGTGTCGTAAAAGGCGACTAAGGAACTTACTAGAGAATGGGCAGCAGCGTTCTCTATGCATTTTTAACACCGTACTGCGATTGCCAACCCGCCTGCCAAGCGTGGCGATTATGGCAACCCCCCCACCACTTGGGGGAGGCCTATGTCCAGCAGTGGACGTCTTTCGGCTGAAATGATGATGATTCACCGCCTTTGCCTGTATTGTAAAGGTGGTGAGTGGGAGCACCCGTGATACAATTTGTAATATGAATGCGAATCTTATCGACTCTCGACGGATTGTTACATTACTGGCGAATGCTCGTCAGTCAGTGAAGCAGTATTGTAACGCTCAAAATCGAATCTTGGATTGTATAGTGGCCAGCATATCAGGTTATTCGAAACTGTCAAATTTCTCCAAACGATTTTAAACCTTAAAATGTTGGTAGTTAAGTTCAAAATCGAATGAGAAAATTTGACAGTTTGTGGTAACTTCATGTGTTGGCGACTGTACATTACAGGCGAAAGCTCCGGTGAGTGAGTTCTTTTAAATCATTTTCTCGTAAAATAAGTTACTTTGACCATAAAATATGTTTAAAAAGAAATAACAAAACCGTCCCCTGTGTCCTCTGTTTCTTTGCTCATCGACAAAAAGTCCCTACTTAATGCTACGGCTACATTGTCGCGAGAATGCGAACTACACTTCGCGCACTCTCTCGCACACTGCTAGACGTCTACGCGTCTTGATGTTACAGCAGAGAGCGGGAAGTGTGACATTTCCTTACCATTATGGTTAGTCTCAAGGTTGGATCGCGTGTCAGTCAACCGTAGGGAAGCTGTTATCTGTTTCCCCCTTACACCCCCTATTTTGATGCGTCCCCTAACGATCTTCCTTTGTTCGATATTTCGCAAAACGCCATGATTGCGCGAACGTGAGAATCGTGCTGATTCATGAATCATGGACCTTTACTGAAAAAAACAGCGGCAATTGGCGACATCATCAGCTTAAAGCAGTGGCTCCCAAACTTTTTTCGACCTGGGACCACTTTGATTTCTTTGTTTTAGCAGGGACCAGTAGGTTCAAGATAAATAAACCGTATATATATCAATCTAAAAATAAATTTAAACAATAACAGTACTATTGTAAACTCAAACACTCAAACTCACAGCATTTATTTCAAATAAACCAGTTACAGGCACTTTTGAATTGTCGAGGGGGCGGTCACTCAGAAAGATGAAGCTAGTTGTCCATTCCAAAGCGTAGTAGGTTCCTATGGAGGAGAACGGGCAAGAAACTCCACGGACACGCTTTTAAAACAAAATATTGTTACAAAATATGGGTTACATCATTCATGTTGAAGTTATACATGTGAGAACAATGTAGAAAGACGTGCACGTTAGAAGCGTCCGTAATAAAAATAATACAAAAATTTAAATAACCCGTGGCAGCTAAGAGATGACCAGTCCCAACTGACGGCGCGGCGCCCGTTCACGAACATGACTCATGGATCAGCACCATTTAGCTCAACCATTTTGCAGGGAATTAATGATCCAACACACACGCCACCACCAGCGAGACATTTGAGTGAGCATGACATACTCTCAGTCAGCCGCCAGGGCACATTCAAGTCAATGAAAGACATATTACCCGGTAAATGTTAGCTCTAGTTCATATACTATGTACTCACACCTGTGCTATGCAATTATTATAATACAAATTATATTATATTATTAATGTAATAGAAAACACATCTTTAATATGTGAGTACGCCCATGAACTCCACGACCTCATTCCACCGTCCGCCTTCTACATCTAGACGCACTATAGTTACCACCCCTACCTAGTTGATATTCCACCAACTCGCACTAAGCGTTTTCAAACGTCTTTTATAATGCGTACCACAAAGGAGTGGAACTCTCTGCCTGCGTCTGTGTTTCCGAACGCATACAAGCCTAATGAATTCAAAGTGAGAGTGAACAGGCTTATTCTGGGTAAGCTCACTCCATCGTCGACTTTGTCTCTGTCACCTCTGACCTAGACTAGAATCAAGAGCAAACCCATCGTAGAATAAAAATCAAAAATTCAGTTGGCATCAATGCAAAATTTACCGGTCGCGGCGCAAATTTTAGCTCCTTCCGGAGAGCTTATTTAAAACGCTATCAATTACAATCTGAATGATTTTGAAGGATATTGCTAATCCATTGCTTCATATGTTCGAAAAATTCGTCTGCTCTACAACGTACATAACGCAATGAATTTTGTTGAACTGTCAAAATGAAACCCATTCCTACTGATAGTGTGTTACGCAATTACCCGGCTGGTTGGGCGCCAATGGCTTTAAGCAATCCACTGCTAGACATAGGGCTCTGCAATTACTCAACATTGAACTCGACAGTTGATCATACTCAACCACTCCATTTTACAGCACGTGTTTTTCATAATGGGCTGATGAAATGCAGACTGCTCATCATTATCATCATTTCAGCCGAAATATGCCCAATATGAGAGGGCAGTGTGATAACAACTATTGAAATAATCAAATTGATCGGGCAATTTTTATAATGCTAGTCACTTATGGGGCAGCACAATTAAAACCAGATTTTATTACTATTATTTTTATTTCAAACGGAGAATCAATATTTAAAATAAATCCTTTGGGATAGGTTAGGTAAAACAGTGGCCATTAACGCCACATCCCCTCTATTGTTGGTGAATCATTTGGGTTAGGTTAGGTTAGGTTAGAACGGGGGATCCCCCACAGCGCATACTTCCACGTAGTATCCCCTGGGCAACGCCGTGTCTGACCACCGTAACGGAGTGGCAGACCGGCGGCTAAAGTGCGCTGTGAAATCGTAGCTTATTTTAATCTTTTATCTATTTTATTCTAAGTCGGAACGCTACGACACCTGCGGAGGCTATGCCAAAACCCGCGCGGGAAGCCTCCGGGCGTTTTAAAAAAGGCCCTTCTCAGGGCCAACCAAAAGGCCCTTCTCAGGGCCAACCAAAAGGCCCTTCTCAGGGCCAATCCGAGGGTGCTTCGGCGTCGGAGGCTAGCCGCGCGCCGTCTGCGGCTAGCGTCTGTTTGCTGGACTCGGACGATGAGTCCTTTTTGTCGGACTCTAGTTCGGCAATTAGTCGCCGGGAGTCGGGGAAGCGGGCCCTTGAAGGAAATGGGTCCGGGGGTTCCTCAGAATCGAGGAGGCCATCACTGGCCAAGTTCAAGAAGCCGGTGTCGGATACCCACGACATTGGTCTGGCAGAGGCCCAACGCCAGTTGGACTTAACTCGGCGGGTGCAGCTCCAGCAAGACCTGGAGGAGCGGGTTGCGGCCAAGGAGCAACGGACGCGCGTCGCCCGGGCCAAGTCTGGGTACGGCGCGTCCCGCGTTTACTACGCGGACCACTCCCTGGCCGAGCTGGAGCTGATGGCTGAGGAGGACGAGGAGGAGATAGTGGCAGTCGCCTCTAAGTCCTCCAATCTGAAAGGGACTTTCCAAAAGTCTCTTAAGTGCAGGGCCGCGAGCATGCGCGGCATCGTCGGGGAGCTGGTGCAGCGCAAGGCTTCTGACGAAACGCGGCAACTGCAGGCGAAAGTCGATCGCCTGCAGTCAGAGGTCAGTCAGCTTCATCGGAAGCTGGCGGAAGCCACGTCCCGGCCAGACCAAGCCGAGCCGAGACCAGCGGCTGAGGTCCCCTCCTCCAACCTTGAGGATATAATCCGCAAGGTCGTCATGGAGGAGAGGGCCTTCACGAGAGCCTGTCTTGCGGGTATAGAGGACAGGCTCTTGCCCGAAAAGCGCCTCCGACCGCCGCTCGCGGCGAACAATAGGCCACGCCAGCCGGAGCTTCCTTCTCAGGGGGAAGACGCCCATTTGCCATCCACCACCCCAGTCAACCAGCAGGGGTGGACGAAGGTGGCCAAAAGGGGCAAACGAGCGGAGAGGACGGCGGCTGCCTCAGCCACCCCTGCCACCACCCCTCCCGGCCTGTCCCAGACAACAGGCAAGGGTAAGGGGAAGGGGAAGACGTCGGTCCCCAAGCCCACTGCTGCTGCTCCCGCCGCTGCTCCTGCCGCTAATGGGGCCCCCGCTAGGCCGAAGAGGAAGTTGGTCCCTCCCAAGACCGCGGCCGTAGTGGTGACGCTCACCGCTGAGGCTGCGGAGCGGGGAGAGACATATCTCTCAGTTTTGATGCGGGCACGTGCAAACGTGGATCCTACCCAACTGGGGATCGGCGCAGTCACGTGTCGCCGAACCCAGGCCGGGGCTCGAATTTTCGAGTTCCCGGGGGCTCAGGGTGGCGTCAGCGCGGACCTCTTCGCAACTAAGTTGCAGGAGGTCATCGCTGACGCGGCCAAGATCACCAGGCCCGTGAAGTCTGTGGCCTTGGAGGTGACCGACCTAGACGACTCGGTCACCAAGGAGGAGGTGGTGGCGGCGGTCGCAGCGATGGGGGGCTGTGGCGTCACAGCGGTGCAAGGTCGGGCCATCAGGCCCGGCCCTGGTGGCATGGGCACCATTCGACTTGAGTGCCCAGTCGCCGCAGCTATAGCCGTCCTTGCCAAGGGACGGCTTGCCGTAGGATTCAGCTCGGGTGTGGTCCGGGCGCTTGCAGCCAAGCCTCTGCGCTGCTACAAGTGCCTTGGCATTGGACACACTCGGGCCCTTTGTCCGTCTGAGGTCGACAGGGCGGACTTGTGCTTCCGTTGTGGCAAGGACGGGCACAAGTCCGCCTCCTGCGAGGTTGCCACGCCGCACTGCGCGGTTTGTGCCGCCAGTGGCTGCCCGGCGGGCCACGTAATGATGGGGAGGAAATGCAATCCTCCCCCTAAGAGGGGCAAGGAGCAGGCGCGGATCCGGCCTGTCGCTGCCACCGCCGTCCCTGAGGCTGGGACTTTGGCGGCTGAGGAGGGGGGTGCGATGTCTGATTGATGGGTAGGGTCAGACATCGCATCCTTGTGTCGCGGTCTTCCACGGACTCCCCTCCCCTCTCGCTCTTAGAGAGGGGACCGGGATACGTGGCCGCCGCGTGGGGGAGAAGGCGATCTCGCCTTCTGCCTCCTGATGGTGAACAGCGGGAGATAGGCGCGGGGATGCCTTCTCCTGCATTGCACTGTTCACCAGCCGCACTACCCCTCCCCGACAGGAGGGGTGCGCCGGGCCCGCTGAAAAGGCGGGCGAGCGTCGGCGGGGGACTGGATGGAAAGGCTCTGCCAGATTCCCAGTCTCACTCCATACAGACGATGCGGGAGCGCCGCTGGGTTTTTTAGTGGGTATACCGGTACTCTACCGGGGAGTCCCACATACCCCTCTCGTCCCCCGACGGGAGGGTATGCGTAATGCATTTTTCCCAGCGGGAAAAAAAAAAAAAAAAAAAAAAAAAAAAAAAAAAAGGTTAGGTTAGAACCCCCCCCGGTGGGTTCCCGCATTGTCGAGGCGGGGGGGCTCAGTAGCCGTGGCTTGGAGGGCCACGGTGAAGCTAAGAGGAACCCGAGGAGGGGGCCGCTCGTCAGGGCTTTTGCGGCTAAGCCGACGACGTAGCGGCCGTAGGTTGCGGTGCCGCTTTGGCGACATCGCAACTGAGGCGGGCCGCGATGTCGAATGGGCGGCATCGCGGCTGAGTGTGGGAGGCCGCGGCGGGAGAGGAGTGCCGGTATTGCGGTGAGCCGTTCTCCCTACCTTCCGCGGCCTTGACGGGGTCGCCACCGTTGAATGGCGGACGCGGTGGGGCCGCAGAGGAAGAGGAGTGTCGGTATTGCGTTGGCCGCTCTCCCTATCCTCTGCGGCCGAAAAGTGGTAGGCGGCGGGGCCACTAACCTGACCCGTTGCAGGGGGACCAGGGGCGCCTGGACGCGAGATCGTCTGGCGCGAGGTCCCAGGTGGAGGCCAGCAGGCAACGGGTGCGGGGGCACCCTTGCCTGTATTGCACAGGCCTCTACCAGTGTCGGACGGGAATGGCCAGGTGTTCCCGGTCATTCCCATATCGCCCCCAGGCTGAGGGGCATGCGGGGCCCGCCAGTTAGGCGGGCATGCGCCGGGAGGGTTGTGGACGTAAAGGCTGTGCCGGTTTCCCATGACCCTCCCATCAAGGCGATGAGGGAACTCCGCTGAGTTTTAGTGGGTATTCTGCCATTTTGGCAGGGAGTCCCACATACCCCGTCTCGTCCCCCGACGAGCGGGCATGTGTAATGCATTTCTCAGCGTAAAAAAAAAAAAAAAAAAAAAAAGGTTAGGTTAGAACGTGTATTATCAGATTGCCCAAAGACCACACGGCAATATTTATAATGACGAGGCAATGTGATAAATAAGGTAGTTCAAATTATAATTAATTATTTCGCCCTAAGTAGCTTGTCATTATTCATAATGAGCGAGCATTATGAATAATGCCCCTATTTATTACTTGGTCCATAACATACATACCTACAAACGTTGGAATACCATCGCTGTCAAAATCTCCTTCGCGTTAAGTCAACATTCAAGAACCCTCCATGTTAAACCTATTTCCATCTCAAAATAATTAATACTCGCGGGTAACGTCCCTTTGTTCGGCATTTGGGAAACACGCTATGATTGCGTGAACGTGTCACCCATACATGTAGGTTATTGTTTCCTGTATCTGATCTAATACGTAATGCATATAAGGCCCCTAATGGACGCATCGGGGCGGGTGTCACGTAAGGGTTCGCTTACATGAGAAGAGTTTCTCGCCCGTCGAGAGGAGAGATTTGCGTTCAATGTATCAACGCCTTCAGAGCGCTGATAGGCGACACTGTAGTGCCTCGGGCATGTTTGCCGAAGTTAGCGTCGACTGCTTCTATGCAACGATGCGTCAGCCGAGCACGTCTTTGGTGCGCAGGGTGCGTGGCAGCCCCAACAGCGTGCTGATGATGATAGCTCCAAAGGTTGTCTGTAAAAGATTGCTTCTACCGATAAGACCGCCCATTGTGACATCCTATGTAACAGTTCTACATTTATATCTGTAATCTTTATGGGGTACATAATAAAGAGTATTCTATCTATAGCTCACAGGCTCGACTGTCCATATGACGCTGCAGTGACTTCCACGACACATACAGTCGTCGGCTATTAATGCAAGTGTAAGCGTTTTAAGTACGGTGTTTTTTGTGTTGTATTGTAATGCTAATGTATTGTTTGTTGTATGTGTAATGTATTGAATATCGTCTATGAGTCATTTTAACTTGAATTAATAAATAAATTAATAAAGCGGCCCGTCAGAGGCGAGAATATCCATGCGTCTCCTAAGCGATTATCGCAGTCGCGTGACACTGAAAATCAAGCGAAAAGCATAAACTCGCCTATGGTACGATTATTCATTATTTACAAGTAAAAAAAACCGTATGAAGGCGGACTTAATGCCTGAGACATTTTCTACCAGTCAACCTTAGGGAATCGACACAATAACCACACCCCATTTTTTGTCTCTTTTCTATAATCACCTATTCCAGGCGAGAAACCATCTTCGTGTAACACCTCACGTCCGCAGTTAACTATTGACGTAAACGTGAACCACCGCGTTTGTGGACAGAAAGCGTTAAGGCTCCTACAAACAGGCGCGACACGCGACGCGACACAAAGAGACCGCTCGTCGCGCGGCACGCGGTGTCTTTGTGTCGCATCGCGTGTCACGTCTGTTTGTAGGAGCCCTTACTGGTGATACTGACTAGGTATTATGAAGGGTATACATATGTGGGTGGATAGATAATATATTAGATATTGAATATGACGCCAATTAGGTGGGCTGAATTCTGTGAAATAATTAGTAACATTGGTATTATGTCGTGATATCTGATATTTATATGCGTATTCAGGCCGCAGTGTTATTCTGTAAACTTAGTCTATTGGGAACTCGAGCCTAACTGGGAATTTCCTAGTTTTCCTAATGACGCTCTCCGATTAACGGTGATAGAGGGATGTTTACTTATCGGTAATCACCCTTACCTGCTTACCAAGCGTTTAATTATTGCACATTAGTGATTGCTATATATGTTGTTAATTATTGCACATATTGATGTCACCGTTTACGTCATCAACGCTAAGTTAAGGTATGTAATATTTTAAAAAGATTGATATACATTCAGATTACAGGAAAATTTGAAGGAGGTTGCTTTCTAAGAAATAATTACTGAGCAATATTCCGAGATATTCGATTCAGAAATAAAATCATTTGTCTTAAACGATTTATACAGTTCCTTGCCGATGACTGCGATTTCATCAAATTTGTAAGAGCGCTTAACTACAGACCAGCTTGATCTTGGGGTCACTTTCTCCGAAGATTTATAGTTTCGCACACATATCGTAGGTACAGGTGTGTAAGAAAGCCTTTAAAAATCTTGGATTTGTTATGCGGGAAACCCAGTGCCGGATTAAGCAAGCGCGGGGCCCGTAGCAAATTCTACCGAGGGGCCCTTGATCTGCTATGGGTTCTCAGGTATACACGGGAAAAAAAACAAGTTGTCAGCCCTTAATATTGATATTTAGAAGTCACAAATCGAAATTTCCCATGTTCCATATATATAAAATGAGAAAAAATATGTATTGTACTTGTCTTTTTCGCCAACGAAAAAATCGGTTTCCGATTGTCTGACGTGGATTGTCTTAGTCGGAAAGGGTGTTACGGTTTGTGACATCAAGTAAATTGAATATTCCACGTCTTAATAGGTTTCATTAAAGAAATTACATTTAGGCGGAGGTGGCCAGGTTTGGATACGTGGGGCCCCCTTTTGCGCGGGGCCCGTAGCAATTGCTGCACTGGGGAAACCCGTGACTCCACTAACACAGCAGCTGTGAAGTCACTTTATAATGCTTTAGTTAGAAGTAACCTGGAAACGAGTGCCATCATCTGGAATCCGTTTGAAACTTAGTATTGTTTTATGGTAGAAAAAATGCAAAATAAATTTACCTGGTTCCTCTATAGGAAGCAATTTGGCGTCTAACCATTCTATCCACTTATGTATCCAACCCTCTTTGTAATAGGGATGGTTGGTTACTAAATGTTGGAGGTTTTTTTTTTTTTAATCTTTATTTAAGGAGCTTGGTCAACAAGACTAAGTTGCTCCGTAAGGCTTTCTTATAATATAATACTGGATTTTATAAATATAATACATTCCTTATGAGTAATTATCTTCTACGTACACCAATCCGCACAAGTTTATACAATAGTTTCGCTGTTTCTGACAAGGGGAATGCTAGAATGTTATTGCATCTTCCCACCTCTTTAACATCAACGCCAAAGTGTATTAATAACTCAGCTCTGAGATCTTCGTTCCGGGCACACTCCACCATGATGTGAAGAACGTCTTCCACTTTCCCACATTCTGTACAGTTAGGGGAAGGAACTTTTTTCATTAGATATGCGAACTTATTTAAAGGGATATGTCCAGAACGAAGTCTGAGAGCTGTCACAATTTCTCTTCTGCCTAAAAAACATGAATCGAACCATGACCTTTGTAATAGGGATGGTTGGTTACTACATGTTGGAGGTTAGGTGCAATTTCGCACTAGTTAAATATGTTTTTATGGTTTCTCGTGGTATGCTTAATAATCCACAAATACATCTGCCATACAAATACATCTTTGGGATTGTTCGTTCCAAACAGTAGGCTGCGACAAGGGCCGAGACAGAGGCTGTTTAACGTCCCGGTGGCTCGTACAAACTTGTTAAAGTGCGGTGGGGCGTGCAATAAAGATACTCGTCTCTGTGATTGGATATCTTTACTTGCTCTTTGGCGGAATTCCAGAGGATGACACCTTATTGTCCTCTGTATGAATGGTGCCGGTACTTAGGACTTGTTAATTGGTGTACGCGTTAATCGACAGGTATAAATTTGAAATCTGTCAGTCAAAATAGGACAGTTTAAAAACATTTAATTTTTGTTGGTAGTGGTATCTGTTAATGGGTTTTTGTTTGACGTCCCCGAGTGTGGAAATTGTGACTACATTGTTGTATTGGGTGCCCACCTGTAAAAACAAATTTAAGTGGTAATCCATACTAATATTATAAATGTGAAAGTAATTCTGCCTGTCTGTCTGTATGTCGTTGTCACGCCTAAATCGCTAAACCGATCGTCACGAAATTTGGTAGAGATATAGCCTGGGATATGGAGGAGGACATAGGCTACTTTTTTACGCGTTAACCGACATATAATTTTTCTTCATTAGAGTAACAAAGATTCACCAATATTGTTAGTAAAACTAACGAATATGTTAGTAAGCACAAACACTAAACAAAAACAAGGAAAACCATACAAGAAATAACGGTTGGTCACCGGTGCGACATCCCATGAGGGACGGCACAACAGCTACATCTTTTATGGGGTACTGTGTTAAATGTTACAATAAAATACCTTCTGATATATTACAATTAAATGAAAGAAAATTTAAAACTCATATTAAAAGTACACTTTGTAAACAAGCATATTACAAATTAGAGGATTATATCCAAGATAAGAATGCTTGGAAACATGCTGGTCCTGCTCCATAGGACAATTTAGAGTCTAGACAAAATCAAACTGGTTGCTAATTTAACTGTATAATTTATAATTTTTATGATATTAATTTTATTTTCTGTGATTAATATTTTAACTCACACACTGACTTATTATATGTTGTTTTTATTTTTTATTTTTTTTGGGAAATCATATACAATGTTTGTAAATATGTGAGCACCATGTACCTATCGCATTTATTAATTTTTCTGTTATTACTTAACTTTTCATTCTTTTTACCAATTGTGGTAAGTAATTTTGATGATTTTTTTTATTTTTTTTATATTTTTATTCTAGGTACATAGTCTTCACCTATAAATATTAATTAATGTATACAAACTATTGTTAACATTTTAAAAGAGTAAGTATGGAGTTTCTTGCCCATTCTTCTCCATACATAACTACATTTTGGAAGGCGCAACTAGAATCAATTAACTATTCATGTAATTTTTGACGTTCAAAAGTGCATCTTCGTGCCTATTTGAAATAAATTATTTGACTTTGACTTTGACTTTGACAGCACAATAATAAAAAGTAGAGCAGAAAGAAAGCTTTCTAACAAAGTTCAAAATTCTTACCTACTTTCATATGGCTGTCACTCGGTTATCGAAAATTAATAACCGGGCAAGTGCGAGTCGCGATTTGGCAATGAGCAAGAACGGACGCGACACGGCGACACTTGACTCTAACAAAAATTAGCATTTTAAAACTTAAAATTACTCAAACGGATCCCTGAATCTAAAAATGCTTTTCCCTAACCCACAATATTTTTGAACGGCCTATCCAACGATACTCCAAACTATGGGATAGACGAGAAAAAAAATGATCATCCTATAAAAAATCATATTTAAGATTTTATTTTACCACTTTGTCGGCGTGATTAATATGTGTACCTACTCATGCCAAATTACAGCTTTCTAGTACTAAGAAGTCTCTAAGCTAAGCCGCGGACAAACAGACAGACAGACAGACAGACGGACATTGCAAAACTATAAGGGTTCCTTGTTGACTACGGAACCCTAAAAAATAGTAACGGTGGAGTTTCTTACCCATTCTTTTTCATCCATCCATACTAATATTATAAATGTGAAAGTAACTCTGTCTGTCTGTCTGTCTTTCTGTCTGTCTGTCTGTCTGTATGTTACGTTTTCACGCCTAAACCGCTGAACCGATCGTCATGAAATTTTGCAGAGATATAGCCTGGGATGTGGAGAAGGACATAGGCTACTTTTTTACGCGATAACCGACATCCACGCGGGCGGAGCCGCGGGCAAAAGCTAGTACTAAATAAACTACCTTTTGGAAGGGGCAACTAGAATCAATTATTTTAGGCTCGCACACCCTGGTGCGATATCGCGGGCACGACACACTGAAAGAAATGTTTAGCAAAAACTTGGTTACTGTTTACACAAAAATTGTGACTTGCGAACTAGATGTTATCTGTTACAAAACCCTGTTTTGCACACTACAAAATCGTTTTGTTAAATTTAAGTAAAGTTAATTTCCTTATAACTAAAGTTGAGTTATTTTTGAAGTAACTTAATTAGTTCGGCTAATTATTTTTTTCGGTGCAGGCAGCGCCACCCTGTTACAAAACCCTGTTTTGCACACTACAAAATCGTTTTATTAAATTTAAGTAAAGTTAATTTCCTTATAACTAAAGTTGAGTTATTTTTGAAGTAACTTAATTAGTTCGGCTAATTATTTTTTTCGGTGCAGGCAGCGCCACCCTGTTACAAAACCCTGTTTTGCACACTACAAAATCGTTTTGTTAAATTTAAGTAAAGTTAATTTCCTTATAACTAAAGTTGAGTTATGTTTGAAGTAACTTAATTAGTTCGGCTAATTATTTTTTTCGGTGCAGGCAGCGCCACCCTTGTCGCGCCCGCGATATCGCGCCAGTATGTGGGAGCCTTTTCTTGTTAATTTTGACGTTAAACAGTGTCTTTTATGTGCCGATATAATAAAGCTGAAGAGTTTGTTTATTTGAACGCAATAAACTCTGGAACTACCAGTCGGATTTGAAAATTTCTTTTTGCATGTGATAGCCCAATTCCTGAGGAAGGCTATCAGTTTTTTAACATAACGCTAGCATACTTAGGAGCCGAGCAGGAAGAAAAAAAGTAAGAAAGAACACTAAGCGAAAACGAAGTTATAGCACGGGGAGGCGATGCGATGCGACGGGGTGGGTCGGGGGGACGAAGTCACGGGCAGAAGCTAGTTAGAATAAAAAATAAATGATTTGACTTTGAATATACTTACTTAGAAGTTTATTTTTATTATGAGCTGAAATTAATAATTAATTTTTAATTTAATGTATTCATAGAATCATGAAGGCTACAGCATTAATGATTCGAGGAATTCATTTCATCATCACTTAGAAATAAATACATCCTACCAAAATTCAATAATGTGTACGGGATGATGGTTGCAGAATATTTAGTACCTTTTTTTTTTTAATAAATTACCTGAAGACTTGCAAACGTTATACAAAACGAGTTCGAAGTCAAAGTCAAAGTCAAATCATTTATTTCAAATAGGCACGAAGATGCACTTTTGAACGTCAAAAATTACATGAATAGTTAATTGATTCTAGTTGCGCCTTCCAAAAGAATATGGAGAAGAAAGAAAAATATGGAGAAAGAAATGTAAAAAATGTAAAAAATAGAAAAATATGGAGAGAGAAAGAAAGAAATGTATGGAGAAGAATGGGCAAGAAACTTCGAAAAGTTATAAGTACAAATCTAAACGTTTTCTTACACAAAATTCCTCCTAATGTGTGTATGTATTGATGTAGCTTTAGATTATTATCATCATTATAAAAGTACTATATTATATGTATCATTGTAGTACCTAATTAACATTTTTGTATAATCTTATTGAACGGCTCGCCAGCACACAGATATTCGTTGTGTGGCTAGAACCATTGTACAATAGGCTAAGTTTTTTAGAAAAATTAATAAATAAATAATAATAATTTCATGATAAGTAGGTATTAATTTAGGACAGCCAAATATAGGTTTAATGTAACTAGAAATTTGAATATTTACCCAAAATAAGTTATGAAAACAATATTTCAGCAATCGAAAACAAAGATAAACTTTTGAACCGTTTACGAACTCCCATCACCCTAAGTAAATTCTGCTAACTTAGAAGATAACTTAGCGATAAGTTAACATGAACATCAGAACAATATTAATGTTAGGAGTCATAAATAATTTCACTGACATACTCACATACTATGATAACAAAATAATAGAGGGCGTATTAACTTCACTTTAAGGCTCGTGCAGACTGGCGCGATATCGTAGGCGCGACAGGCAGCGCAAACCTTGTCGCGCCCGTGATATCGCACCAGTGTGTGGGAGCCTTTAGACAGAGCACATTCTATGGAAAAAACCAGCCAAGTGCGTGTTGGAGTACACACAATGAAGGGTTCCGTTGTTGGGATGAATTTATCCCGAGAACAAACATAACAATGTGGTTGCAAACAAGTTCTCCCATACATTCTAACTGAAAATTATAGTTTGTACACATAATATTGAGAAATTCACCACGTTATATTAAGACCATAGAATTCTTATAGGTTTTCCTGTAGTCTATAAGTAAAGAACTATTTTCTGATTTTTTATTTTTATTTTAGGCTCCGTAGCTACGGAGATAAGGCGGAATGGTAAGTTTGCATCCATTTTCTTAAATAACTTTAAAAGTATTTATTTTATAATTATAAAAAATATATATCTGAAATCCTTACAACAAGCCCTTTCATTTGGTATGTCGCACGGTACAGTTTGCTATTTTTAAATTTTCTATTTTGCACCCATAAGTTACCTCCATATTCAAAATTCCTTTAATTACGTTAGACGTCCGTGTTTGGGTCACAGAAATTCATATGTGTACCAAATTTCGACTTAATCGGTCCCGTAGATTCGAGGCAAATTGCCTGTGATTGTCGGATAGACAGGCAGACAGACAGATACACGAGTGATACTATAAGGATTCCGTTTTTCCTTTTGAGGTACGGAACCCTAAAACCAGTCAAAAGGTGTCGTGGGACACCCCGTTTTAACGACGTTCCTTTTGCACACTGGGCGAATAACAGCTAGACCGAAAAAATCAAATCAAATCGTTTATTTGTGATACATGGGTTAAATGCAGGTGTTCATTACATAATTACATACTAATAATGTTCATTCCATGATCAGCCACTTGGGCATACGAGTACAAATTATTAAATAACATAATAAAAATATACCCAGTGCCATCGTTGCCAACTCTACGGGCATACGCAGAAGCACTGTTATGCGACACCCAGGTGCGTAAAGTGCCTGGGTTCGCATAGCACTGCGGAATGCGAACGTCCCAAGGACCGCGCACTATGCACCGAGCCACCTAGCTGCGTGCTATGTGGCGAGGCTGGCCATCCCGCGAACTACCGTGGCTGCGCTAAAGCCCCAAAATCCGCGCCCCCTCGCTTAGCGAAGCGTACCGACGCGCGTCAATCCCGCGAATGCCCGTCCTATTTGGAACCAGTAAGACTGAGTCCCCAGAGACCCAGTCCCTGGAATTACCTGCACCATCAGCAGGCGTTCCCAAGCCTCCAGGCTAGACACGCCCCTCAGGCAGTCGCTCCCCAGGCCCCCCAGGCCAGTATACCCCGATTAATGGACCCGCGAACCCGATTCGAGAACTCGCAATCGAGACCCGCGACCATCGCGCCCCCCACCGCACCCGCGCCCCTCGCCGCCGCGCCCGCGCCCGCGCCCGTCGCCGCCGCTCCGTACGCGCGCCCCCCTCCTAACCACACCCGCACTCCCGTGGCCGGTGTCAACAAAGTTAATCCCTTCCAGGTGATCTCTTCCACCTACATGGTCTTCCTCACCCCCCGCGCGAGGAGGATGGCCGACGAGATAGTCGCCGCGACCAACGCCGGTGACTTATACCAAATTCAGGCAATCTACAATGCGTATCCCGAGATCACGCAAGCATTGTCTAGATTCGCGAACAACACCCCTAGGCCACTTAATGGATACTAGGTCCCCCGCTAGAAACAAACCCCGATCCCTAATGTTAGGTTATTTTAACGCCAATGGCTTGGACGGCCAAAACTCAGAGATCACCGAATTCCTCGGCGATCATAAGGTAGACGTTTTCCTAATTCAAGAGACCTTTTTAAAACCCAGGCACCGTAACCCGTCAATTGCGAATTATCGTATAATTCGCAACGATAGGTCGCGGTGCCACCTGGGAGGTACTCTAATCTATTATAAATCAGAGCTCTATTGCACGCCCATAGACCCTCCTGTCCTAAAGTCCCTATTAGAAGTCTCGATCTGCCGAATCGGTATGACGGGCCACCCATCTATAACGATAATATCAGCCTATCTGCCCCCTACCATTACAATTGATCCTATCCAAGATCGACTACTGACCGACGACCTTAGCACCCTCTTGAGCATGAGTGATTCCGTCATCATGGCGGGTGATCTCAATGCCAAGCACCCAGCCTGGAATAGTAGACTCACCTCCCATAGAGGTAAAGTCCTCTTTGACCTCTGCCCCCTCCTCAATTTTGATATCATCGCCCCGATGAATCACACCCACTATCCGCATAATCCTGACCATGCCTCTGACGTGCTCGATGTGGCACTTCTAAAGAACATCAACCTACGGTTGGTCTCTATAGAGGTGCACCACGAGCTTCACTCTGACCACCGACCTGTTCTCGTAGAAATGGCCCCTCGCATAGGTCTTCACGACCCCAATATCCCCCCGCGCACCAAAAGGATAACGGACTGGAAGCGAGTAGGCGAAAGCTTGAAAGCTAACACGTCCCCCCAATTGGATTCGATCCCCGACCAGTTCGACTCTATCGCAGACACGACGACCGCGATCGACTCTCTCACAGAGCACGTACAATCTGTCCTGAACACATGTTCAAGGGAGGTTCCGGCGACGGATAACCGTCGCGGGAAACTGCCGGACGATGTACGTGCACTGATGACGGAGAAGAACGCAGCCGTCCGTGCGTACAGTAGCTTTCCCTGCACGGCTAACAAAATCCACATGCGCTACCTGCAGCGTGCTGTAAGTAAACGCGTGAAGGAATTTCGTGACGCCGACTGGGATAAGCTACTGAGCAGCCTAGAGCCGAACCATCTAGCATTCTGGCAACTCCAAAGGAAACTCAATCCCCGAGGAGGTAGCTCAGCCTCAATGCCCCCACTGATCCGCCCAGACGCGTCTCTCGCTTTCGAAGACATCGACAAAGCCGAATGCTTAGCCGACAGTCTAGAGGCCCAGTGCTCGCCCAGCTCTCAACCAGTAGACCAAGCTCACCTCGATGAGGTCGACGCTGAAGTCGAACGTAGAGCCTCCCTCCCGCCCGTCGAAGACCCTGAGTATCCTCTGGCTCCCGTCACACCGGCGGAAGTGCACGAGCTCATAAAGGGTCTGAAACCACGTAAAGCCCCTGGCTCTGATGGTATCACCAATAGGGTGGTCCAATTGTTCCCAGCCCACCTGATAATGCTCTTGGCCACCATCTTCAATGGAGCCATGAACAATAACGTCTTCCCGCAAGTGTGGAAAGAGGCCACAGTAATCGGTATTGCCAAACCCGGTAAACCCAAGAAGGAGCCCGCGAGCTACCGCCCCATTAGCCTGCTCACAGTCATGGGCAAACTCTACGAGAGGCTTATTTATAAGCGTCTCAGAGACTACGCCGAGACTAAGGGCCTTATCCCCCACGAACAGTTTGGATTCCGTACCAAACATTCGTCGACCCATCAGGTCCACCGTATAGTCGAGGACATAAGCGCCGGCTTTCAACGCGGCCTTATGACAGGAGCTATCTTCTTTGATATAGCGAAAGCGTTCGACAAAGTCTGGCACAACGGCTTGATTTACAAGCTGTACCAACTCGGTGTGCCCGAGCGTCTCGTGCTCATCTTACGAGACTTTTTGTCGAATCGCACCTTTCGCTATCGCATAGAGGGAGCCCTCTCCTCCTCCCATCCCATACGCGCAGGAGTCCCTCAGGGCTCTGTGATATCCCCCCTGGCTTTTACGCTTTACACCAGCGACATCCCGAAGTTTAAAAAGGCTCAGTTGGCTTTGTTCGCAGACGATACGGCCGTTTACTACAGAGGGAAGAGTCATAATGTCATTACCAACACTCACCAGACTGCAGCCGACAAGCTCGGTGCGTGGTTTAGAAAGTGGCGGATCGAAGTCAATCCTGACAAAAGCCAAGCGGTTCTCTTCGTAAACCCGAGAAAAATCCCCCCAAAGCCCAAACCTGTCACCATGTTCGGCAAGCCTATCCCTTGGGAGAAGCGAGCCAAATATCTAGGTGTCATCCTCGATCAACGCCTCTCCTTTTCTGAGCATGTAAGTAAGGCGCGTTCGCGCGCCGCCTTCGCTCTCTATAGGCTTCACTCCCTTGTCCACGAAAATAGCAAATTGTCACTCAAGTGCAAATTGCGATTGTACACCGCGTGCATCCGCCCCATCATGACCTATGCGAGTCCAGTCTTTGCCCAAGCAAAATCACATGTCATCCATAAGATGCAAATCATTCAAAATCGTTTCCTCCGTAAATGCACGGGAGCCCCCTGGTTCGTTCGGAACACAAACCTCCATGTAGAGCTTAGACTGCCTACAATAGCCCAATTTCTGAAACGCTCTTCCAAGCGATTCTTTGACTCTGCCGCCACCCACCGCAACACTCTCGTTGTGCAGGCCGCCAATTATACCCCCTCCCGCATTAGTACGATCCGCCGTCCAAGGCACGCACTGACCGACCCAGACGACCCCACCACTCTCATCCAGGAGAGTCGTAGGGAAACTAGTACAGCTCGAAGAGTACACACAACACGAACACGATCACAATTCCGACCTCGCTTTAGAGGTCCCGCGCGAAACCCACCCCGATTAATAAGCCCTCCCCGTCCCTTGACGACGCTTAACGATGTGCCAGCATGTGGTTTAGCTGAGCCTGTAATCCAAACTCCCCCGATTAATAATCAGAACCCTGATATTATCCAGCCACCGACGGTCCCTTGCCACCCTCCCTCCGACACTGCCCTAAGCCGAGGTTCGAGCCCCACCTGGGGTGCCCTTAGCGAGCAGTCGTCTAGCTTAAGTAGATTATAGTAAAAACCCCCTGGCTGGAGGCGTAAACTTCGTTAGGAGCTTGCGGCACCACAGGAAAGCCCGGTTAAGGAGCAGGAACCCCCAGTGGTTATACCTCCGAGATGCCATACACAAAAAAAAAAAAAAAAAAAAAAATATATAAGTCAAAAATTCTAATTCCATTTAAGATTAAATACGATTTATATTATTACCTACTATTTATTAGTCATGCATGACAAACACAAGACAATCAACAACAATAAATTATCGTCAAGCGGACATGAAACGTTCAAAAAGTTCTATACTCCATTTATCATAATATTAGACAAATAACTGTTCTCACCCTTTCGTTATTTTGATGTAAACGTTTAATAAACTCCGTTATTGCACGATAAATACAAAGCACTGTAATCTATTTACCATTTACATTAAAAAAATAATTCTAAAGTGCAGTAATTTCAACAATATTACACAATAACTGTCGCTATTTAGCCGTTATTTGTCTAATGCTATAGTAAATGGAGTATAGTCGATAAAAATTCATCTACAGAGTAATAACACTTGTCTATAAGAAATTCGAACAATTTATTTTTAAAGACATTAATATTGCTACATTCTTTTGTCATTAGGAATTATGTCATTAGGAAAAGTGTAGGTAACATTTTGACCTATGTTATTTTGTTACGTAACAAAAGTGTCGTGACGGCAAAGTATAACCTGCGATGAGGAACTTCGTTCCAAAAACTGCATCAGATTACAGTGAGAACCAATTATTTTTAGTAAACTTACTTGGCAACCCACATCTTCACAAATCCGCAAAAAAAAAACACTACTTACTTCAAGGAAATCAAGACATTACATTAAAATACATGCACAAAACATTCACACCGGCATCGAAGCTTTTAAAAACATTATCTTACACTGATGCATCCATATCGTAAGATAATATTCCGTGTGCGGCGCGGTGTGTGTGATCAGGTGGTGTCCGGAGAACGTCGCACGCGCAGCGGCTAAATATTGACATGACCTGTCCCGGACACGAGGTGGGAAAGAGCAGAAGAGCAACTACAAAACAAAAACGCTGCAGGACAAATGGTTCTTCTCATACAAAGTAGAAACGAGCACATGATTACCAAGTTTCTTACAACAGAAGAGGTACAAGAATTACTTAATCACGTCCCCAATTTCAGAACATTATTTATTTATAATAATAATAATAATAAATAAATCAATTTATTTTCAGGCGACGCAGGCCCATACATAAATAACTTAACCTTAACATACATATTTTTATTGTAAACTTGTGTTAGTAAACAAGACTTCCCTAGTAGCTTTTTTGTTGGCATTTAGTTGGGCCACTTACAGAGGTAAGTGGCCCAACTAAATGCCAACAAAAAATGCTACTAGGGTTAAAACTATGTTAGTAGCACTTCACTTTGCACTACCTTGACTATGTGCTGTCAGTGCTACTTGTCCGCGGAAGCGACGGAACACCACGTTCTGCGGCCAAAAGTCTTCTGCCATGACGAGGGGCAGATAACAATTCGGTACGCGCACCACGAATGCCTTAAAATTGACGTTGCGGCGCGACTCCGGTAACTGCACCCTCGGCGTGTACCTTGTCTTCTGGCGCACGTACTCCTCGATGTCCTCCGCCTTAGTGGTGTAGTGCAGGCGGGAGATGTACACCGATGTGTACATCTCCCGAGGAGAACCAACAGCTATAACAGATGGATAAAAACTGTATATGAAACATAGAGCCAATTACAGATTCTCACGGATAAAAACAGAAAAAGCAGTAGAAATTTTAGGATCACTAACATGCATGCAAAAAGGAATATGCACAAGTCAGCGTTCAGCTGGGTGCGTGCAGAATAGGTTTTGATGGTAAATGAGTCAAATGAGAACTCTTTACAAAGAATATTATTACTCCCAGAAATTATAAACAGATTTGTATACGCACTAAGAGAACTACGCAAAACAGCGAGTGAGGAAGCTGCACTCAACGCCTTTCACGGCTACGTAGCGTCTGTATTGAGGTACGGCTTATTCCTATGGGGTAACTCGTCACAAAATCAACGAGCTTTCATAGCGCAAAAAAAAAATGCTTGAGAGCAATAACTGGGGCGCCTCCATACGAGAGCTGTAGACCAATTTAAAAAAAGTTAAAGGTTTTAACACTAGCTTCTATTTACATTTTAGAAATAGCCATATTTGTTAGAAAAAATCACACTTCTTCTCCACAGTAGCCGAAAACAATAGGGACCCCACCAAGTTAAAAAACCTATTTTGTAATAGCACTCTCCACTACAGAAACAGCTACCTGACATAATTTACAAGCATATTCAAATCTATTAAGAGAACTACCATTTCATTTCTACAAAAAGAATCTAAAAACATGGCTTCTCCATAACAATTTTTATTCAGTAAAATATTTTTTTGATTATAAGCGTAAATATTAGATTTATTTAATTTTTTTATACTAATTTTGTTTTTATTTTTTATATTGTATATTAGATTTATGCCATAGTGTTTTGTTTTGTATAACAGAGTATGTAATGTAGTATATAAGTTAGGTTTTATGGGCCTGTGTATTATTATAAATATTTGTATGTCGCTATTAGCGGCGAATGTGTGGAACTTAATTGCACTAACCAACTTGTACGGTTGACTGCAAAAATCCATGGACATGAGTACAGAAACAAAATCGTGTGAAGCGAAAAGCGAAAGCTAGTTCTATTTTCGAAAATTTTAACTCAAACGTTCACTGGAAAATAGACACTAAGGTATCCATGCAATTTTGCAGGTGATTGTACCTATGGTAGGTACAAACGACGAATAAATGTTTTTCATTATTTCTTACTTTCTTTCCCCTCTGGAGACCGGAGGTCGATAGTGGGTTGAGTCAGTGCATATTGTGATGCTTGCCAGGGCCAATTGTCGTTCCAGTGTGTCCGGATGTCGCATAGTGCACGGACCGCGGGAGGCAGTTCGAATGCTGCACCTTCAAAAGCCTAGCCATAGGCACCACTCATCTCGTCGGGGTCACCAGTATAGAGGTATGAAGAACCGGGTGTAAAAGTGTATAGAAAAGGGAGGATCCTCCGACCAGACGGGCAGTTTCCCACCAGACACAATACCCGTCTGGTCGGAGGATCCTCCCTTTTCTATAGAGCATGAATGAACTTTACACCCTGTTCTTCATACCTCTATAAAATTAAACATAATCCTGAACATAAGTCCCCTTACGTCTCGTGAATTAAAAAATAAGGTAAAGATCTGGCTACTGACACAGGACTGCAACGCAACTGATTTACTGCAATCAAAATATATAAAAACACAAATCATTGGTATTCACACACATACACACAGACCCTCAAACACCCTCCACCAACTTCAATTTACAATTTTAAATTTAATTTTGTCTTAACCAGATTTTATGTTATTTGCTTTTATTCTAATCTCATTGCAATCTTGACTTTAATTTTAAATTTAATTTGTATTAATCCTGTTTTCAATTTAATCGTTTCTGATGTCATTTGCTTTTATTATAATTTTATTTGAAACTTGATTCCAAAACTGCAATTTATTTTTATTGTTGCTAGTAAAGTTAATTTTAAGTTACATAATTGTATATTGTATACCTTCGGTGCATAAAACTTGTATAATTGTAACCTAACTTGAAGAAGTCACTGGCTTCTGAAATACAGGTAGGTACTCTAACCTAACTCTGGAGTCAAGGTTTCAATTTTTTTCTGTAACCTGTCTTTATGCCAGTAAAGAATTTATGATTACTATTCAAGTGGACCTTCTGAATACGTATATTTTCTATTCCCTCCCCCCTTCGCCTCTCCCGCACCCACCGTCTGGTTGAGCCCCTTGTTTTCTTTAGGCTTTAAGTTGGAAGTTATTGTTGGATTACATGTCATTTACCTAAAAGGTTCCGGTACCAATACCTGGCGCACAATCATGTGTGAACTGTGACCCATAGAACGCTGTGAACACTGTTATAATGATATGAGTTTATTACTCGAACTTTCCCATTAATATTAGTTTCTGCCCGCGATTTCGTCCGCGTGAAATTTCTCGTCCCTCCGACCCCGTCGCATCGCATTGCCTGCCCACCAAACAGGCGCGACACGCGATGCGACACAAAGAGACCGCTCGTCGTCCGGCACGCGGTGTCTTTGTATCGCGTCGCGGGTCGCGCCTGTTTGTAGGAGCCTTTATTAATTAGTTTTCATTTTGCGTTCTTTCTGACATTTTCCTTTTTACTTAGCTTCTAAGGGTCCTAGCATGATGTTAAATAGTCTAAGTATAGCAAGAAATTAACTATCAAAGGCAAACAAAATACGAATCCGACTGGTAGTAATGCCCGGCATTCGTGGCAATACCATTTTTTTTTTTTCACAACTACTTACCAAACTTTTATCAAAATCGTTCGAGCCATTTCGAGTTTTTGCGAGACTAATACACGGCAATTGATTTTTATGTGATATTTTTATGAAGATGATTAAACTGCTTACATATTATATACAATCATTACAAAAATAACTATTTACACTAGGTACTAAATTAAATGACTAACTAACTATACAAATAAGTACAATAACATGACATGATGATTAGCCCAAGTGTAAAGGCTCACGCAGACAGGCGCGACGCGACTTTAGTCGTATGAGAACTTCATGGAAATTGTTCTACAAGAATTACGTCGCACCGGAATCGCCGGGAGCTGAGCCTTTTATAAACTTGATCGAGTATATGGAAAACACGGCGCTTCTTGTTAGAGAGTCAAAATAGATGTTTTTAGTACAATTATTATTACCTATATTGTATAAGTTTTTAAACTGTCATGGTCACTAATATTATTATTAACATAAGCGGGATATTTACCATGTTTATTCATTGTTCTGAGTTTCCGATATTTCGGCGCTGTTGCAAGCACCATGATCACGGATAAACTGAAGTCACTGATGTGATATCGGAAACTCAGAACAATGAATAAACATGGTAAATATCCCGCTTATGTTACTAACCTATATTGTAGTCGGTACCTAGTTAAGTAATGTCCATTCTTCAATGTGAACTTGATAAGGATGTTCTTAATCAATATACATGTACCTAATTATGTTAGAAATATAGGTACTCGGGCAAAATTGGTTTACTAGCAGAATATTCATGTGACACTGCAATCTGCATCAAGTTACGAGACCGCACCGTTAAGGTGCCGATAACCGACTTTTAATATTTTTATATTGAAGATCACGTCTTAATAGATCTTAATCGTCAAATCAGAGCGTTTTCTTAATAACGTAATATGTGAATATTTTAGATTATGTTTATATTACATAGTGAAATTAATTTGTAAATTGATGTCTAACGCGGATAAAAAACTGAGAATCACGCAAAATCTATCAAGCGTATTTTTCTGAAATCTTCACCTTTTTAAAGATAATTTAATTATTGATCTTTTAGTATACGTGTTTTATTGAAATATGTTTTGTTTTACGTATAATAAATTAATAATGCGGCTTATTTGGGACAGCGCTCCTGGATGGGCGAGTCCTATTACCGGCTGGAACTACGACGCGTTGCGTGAGCGCAGTACAGAACACGCAAGCTAACCACTGAAGGTCACTGGCATATATCTGGGCCTTAACACACCATATCACCCTCGCTAAAATTAGATTCTGAACTTAATTAATATTACAAAGCCACTGAAGTTGGAGCTTACAGAGTTGAATGACTGCAGAACTACATCATAAATTAAATATGAGTACTAGGTAGTATAAAAAGTCTTTGTGAATTCCTACGCTCCAGAGACTCAGCATCAAACTGAAGCGTCCATTCATAAATACTAGATTTTAATTAGCAATTTAAAAAGGTTATAATAACTTAACTTTAAACAGCATGTATTTTCATCTGACATGCCATATAACTTCTCAACTTTAATATAACCATAGTAATTGACAATAAACCTCCAGCATTTATTAGACTAATGTAATAATAATTATATTTTGCAATTTAAAAACTCTAGAGATAAAAATCGCGGTTGTATGGAAACTTTTAATTAGGCGACTCTTTTAAAAGGTGATTAAAAAGTTGTGTTTTTCTTTTTTTAGGGTTCCGTACCCGAAGGGTGCTAACGGGACCCTACTTCTGTCACAGGGCTGTATCTTTTGAACCGTAATGGTAGACACTTGAAATTTTTACAGAGTGAGTACTATTGCTGTTATAACGAAAAATCATACATCATTCATCATTTCAGCCGAAAGACGTCCACTGCTGGACATAGACCTCCCCCAATTTGGTTGTCATAATCGTCACACTTTTTTTTTTTTTTTTTTTTTTTTTTCAGGATGGTAAATCATCAAATGACCCCTCCCGCTCTGGGTGGAGCGGAAGGGAGTGTCAGACTCTTACTGACTAAAACCCACCCGTGTTCCTTCCTTGGCCCTTTATGTTCCAGGGCAGCGGTACCCCTTTCGGACAATCCCGCTGAATAATCGTCACACTTGGCAGGCGGGTTGGCGATCGCAGTATGGTGTTAAAAATGCATAGAGAACGCTGCTGCCCATTCTCTAGAAAGTCCCTTAGTCGCCTTTTACGACACCCACGGGAGGAAATGGGGTGGTGGGCTATTCTTTACGTCCGGCACCGGAATGAAAAATAATTATAATAAAATAAAGTTAAAAATTAAAGGGAAAACCTTACAAAAAAACTTTTTAATATTTAATATGCAGTTTAAAATAAAAATTAATAGTGAGGAGCTCGTGTTTAAATAATAACAGCTACACGAGTCGATCCATCAGGTTTAGCTATGCTTACCGGGGTTGGTCTGTGGATGGGTGATCATCTTTACATACCGAGACTCCTCCGTGCCTCGGAAATCACGTTAAGCCATTGGTCCCGGCTGTCATTCGTGGATCTTTGACAGTCGTTACGGGTCGTTAGAAACCCGAAAGTCTGACAACCAGTTACTGGGTTGTGGAGGTCAGATAGGCAGTCGCTCCATATAAAATACTGGTATTCAGCTGCATGTGGTTAGACTGGAAGCTAACCCCAACAGATTGATTGAATGATTTTTAAATATCGTACGGTGGTACGGAACCGAGGTACGCCGATATATATATCAATTTATTTTTATCTTGATATAAATCAATTGATTTTTTCCTGTCTTCTAAACTAATATTTTGGAGATTTATGTTTACCCTGGCAACACGTAGCGAAAAACTACAATTCAGAATATTTTACTTTTTTATGATTACAAATTATTTTTAAAATTTATTGATTTCTCTCACAAACAAATGAAGATTATTATAATAATAGGTTCTTGTTTTTTTTTAAGTATTCATTAAAAAAAATATTTCTCAAATAAACACTAATTCTTTTGTTACTTTTTTAAATAAAAGATGTGGTAATTTGACACTTATATTATTTTACAAATTCCTTTCAATTTGTTTAATCCCCTTGCAGAATGAAATTCGCTTATTTTTCTTGGCCTGGATATATATCGGATATATATCAAACAATCGGATTTTTGATATTTATTATAAAAATCGGACTTTTTCGAACCCTGTACGTAACCCTTCGTGTGCGAGTCCGACACCCACTTGACAGTTTTTTTTTTTTTTTTTTTCATTATGCCAGTGCTACATCTGGGTTCGTTATGAGGTGCTTAAAAATAAGGAGCGGACTTATTAAGACTTCTTAGTAAGTTGGCTAGCTATGGCAGTTAGCAGTTACAGAATGGTAGTAATCAAGGAAATATATGGAGCGTGTGAGGTTATAATAGTAATTAGTTCAAAGTACAGTCGTTGAGTCAAACGAGTTAGGAAGTTGCAGTTACTTTGTTGCACTGGTAAGTAGGCAGTGTTTGTCATCATCTTGCTAGCACTGCGTGGTGCCACAGCGGAACATTTTCATTAAGTATACTTATGGTTACTGAAATAATTAATGGTTGTTAGCCTTAGGTAATGCAGTAATCATCTCGTGAAATCCTTGAAACGGAACGTAGTTATGTAACGAATTATGCAAACGAATCTGGAGGCACGGTTGTATCCGCGCCAAGACGAGCTAAAAACAAAAAGCATAGTACTTTACATCTTTGTCAAAATGAATGACTTGGGAGTTCTGGGGTTCAGTTTTATGGGGTACTGTGTAAAATGTTACATCAAAATACCTTATTGCAATTAAATGAAAGAAAATTTAAAACACATATTAAAACTACACTTTGTAAACAAGCTTATTACAAATTAGAGGATTATATCCAAGATAAGAATGCTTGGAAACATGCTGGTCTTGCTGCATAGGACAATGTCAAACAGGTTGCTAATTTATGTATAATGTATTATTTTTAAGACATTATTTTTATGATAAGTTTAACTCGCACACTGACTTTTTATTTGTACAAAATAATACAATATTTGTAAATATGTGAGCACCTTGTATCTAACACATGGTTAATTTATCCGTCAATGCTTAATTTTTACCTGTTGTGGTATAGTAATTTTATTCTAGGTACGTCGTCTTCACATGTAATGATTTATTTGATGTATACAAAGTATTGTTAAACAATTTAAAAGCGTAACGGTGGAGTTTCTTGCCCATTCTTCTCCATGCGAAATTACCTTTTGGAAGGGGCAACTAGAATCAATTTTATTTCCGTATAAATTTTGACATTCAAAAGTGCCATTTATGTGCCTATTTGAAATAAATGCTTTGACTTTAACTTTGTTCCATTGAAGTATCGCATGACACAACATAAAAGACCACTGACTTAATTTCTTACCATAGGAGTGTCTGTGCGATGACGGCTACGAAACGGCCAAGCCGTACATTTTGATCAATCTTGATCAAAATGTACGGCTCGGCCGTTTTACCTTACATCTGTAAGGTTTGTAGAATTAGGCCTTGCAGAGTTAGGGGCTTGGCTCTACATTATATCTGGGGCCCAAGTCTGCTGTTTTTATAAATTCGTCACTCCAACACAATCTCATTGTCATTTTGCTAAAAGTTCGTAATCGGCTAAATTCATAATGGTCGATCATTGGTCGGTCAATGGTCTCGTAATAGAATTGTATTACAATGGCATTTTGAACATTTATTCATGCCAGATTTCATTTATATATATTTTTACATATTATTTATTAGTGTTATAAGCAATCTGAAGTAGTAGAAAGTTGGAAGTTTAGTAGGAAGTTTCATTTGCCATTATCTACGAGATTACCAATTCTTTCAATGGAGTGTCAGTGGCTGACCATTGGAAAGTCATAATGACGCCATTATATTAGTAGATTACCAAACTTGTCAAAATCAACAATTATGAAATCAATGAAAGACCATTCTGACACTATTGTAATAGCAGACTTGAGGCCCTGATAACTTTTTAATAGTGAAAGCGTTAAGGCCCCCACAAACAGGCGCGACACGCGACGCGACACAAAGAGACCGCTCGTCGCGCGGCACGCGGTGTCTTTGTGTCGAGACTTTAGGAGCCTTTATGTAAGTCTTGGGAGCCTACTTTACATAAAATGTTTTTGTTGCGATTGATTTGACAGATTGTAAATAATAACGGTCACTAGAACATTTTGTGTATTCTCTGTGTAAAGTCAATCATTTAAAATTTTTCATTCCCTGTATTATCAAATCAATCGAGCGATCCTGAAAAGGTTCAGTGATTTGTTATTAAGTGTTCAGTCAATCATTTCAATATCAATCGGGTCATCATGAAATATGGCGCATAGGTACAACGATAAATTAGTAATCGATATTATTCTGCTTACATTTGTATAATATTAGCGATCCGCCCCTACTTCCCACGGTTTTTACGACTTGACAGAACATCGAGATTTCTTTATTGAATGTACTTAAATTAAATAAAGAAATCATGATGTTTTTAATTCTCTGGTTAAGAGCGTTGTCATCGGTCCACTAGCGCCACACCTTTAAAAACATTATCTCGTGACTAAGAAGGAATTATGAAAAACGGCCCAATCAACTATATCGGTAAGTGTGTTTACAATTTTCTAACTTCCATACATAAGCGTAGGTACCAGCACACCAATGTGATCATCCATCTATAAATAGGTATCTAAATATATAGATAATTAATGCGTTGTACCTAAGCAGCAGGTAGTTATACCTGTAGCCAACCTTACATTTTGCAGTTCTGCTAAAACAAAGGTAAGGCTTCAGCTTCAGTGTTCATGAACGTCACTCCATTAACCTGTGTGCACGTAATTAATTAGCTAGCTAAAATATATGCAGCCCTGCGCGTGAAACTTGGGGGTTAAATCCAGCGAAGTATAAGGTTACAGCAGTTGAAGGTTACTGCAGTATATTGCATAGGTGTTGGTGTTAAAATTAAATTAAGTGTTTTTACTCGCGCTCGAGTCAGCACATACATACATTGGGTATTTATTTAAGTTTTCCATTAATCACAGCACATGTATGTCAGAACATTTTATTTGATTTCGTATGAACTTTTTTTATAATATCACCATTTTATTCTCTATACAGGATATACTTTAAACCAGTGCGCAATATTTTTTTGGTGGTTCAGTATCAGCAATAGAAGACATTTCCATTATTTGTTCAATACTTTTTTTTTGGTCCACTTGAAATCAGCAAAATATGGATACAATCTATTCGTAATAATATCAATGGGCGAGCGCACTGTGGATAGGTACCTACTACTGTGTTCCGCTTCACTGAACGCGCCGCCGCCTGCGCGTTGCGCGACGAGTATCCATTATACCAGTTTCAAAATAAACATCTTTCGTTAACGATAACTTCATTTTTTTGTACTAAGACATATCATAATAAGAAATAGGTATATAATAAAACACGTTTAAGTTTAATTTGTCAAAATTTGTGCACTGATTAAAAACTTTTCATGTATTTGTAAACACGGTCACACTTACCTATGTGTTCGCGTCCGGTTCACCAGTATAAAGATATAAGAAACTTACTCATTCTCCATAGACAAGGGAGGATCCTCTGACCAGTCGGGAGTCGTGTCTGGTGGGCAACTGCCCGACGTTTGATGTCGGGATGTTGTATCTAAGCTAGTCGCACGGTAAACTCTGCTTGCGCGATGTAGAATTTGTGTGACATCAGAGGTCTGTGATGCGTAGTTCGCATGTGGCGTTGTACATGCTGCCATCAGATATTTAAAAAAAAAATGAGTTTTTTTTAAACTCAACATTATTTTAATATTACCGAAAAATATAATGATTTTAATTAAATTCATTTGAAAGAAATGAATTCATGAATATTTATCAAACTAATAGGTACGGGGACTTTTCAGTTAATTAACTGTCAAAACTATGAGGCATCACACTTAGATAGGTAGTCTATTCCAATTTTTGTTACCAACTGATGTTATATCCACATAAACGAATATCGAGGTATTCCTCGAAGCGCTACCATTTTGAGGCGCACCTAATGAAGCGCTCCTTTTTTATTCCTCGCAGCGCACCTTTTAGTAGCGCTCCCGATAGCAATTAAAAATATTAAAATTTTAGAATTTAGAATTTTTAAATAGGGAAGAGCATGAAGTTAACGTAATAAATTATATCGATGATTTTTAAAAACTCATTTGTGCATCATCATCATCGAAGTTGCTTAACCAAAAGTATGACTACCTAGGATACAATGGGGAGGTGGGGCTGCGGCTTATGTGTGCAGTGCTCTAGCGCCGCGCGCGCCGCATCGCCAGAGATTAAAGTACGTACTGACTGATACAGTCAGAGGGGAGACAATTAGAACAAGCACAACTTCAGTCAAGAAAGAGTTGCCATTGTTGTATATTTGCGAAAAGACGCTATTTTGTGCTGTGTGTGTCTTATCAAAATATATACAATGCCTCACCGTTGCGCTTTTGGATGTAAGGACACTGGTAAGTAATTTTTTTATATAGCCCGGTAAAACAGATCGCCCATTTATGGCTACCCACCGATCGAAAATCCTTCGTTCTCAACCGATAAAACCCCGCGTAGCCACATGTGAGCTGATCGCAGCCCGACCGTCGATCCCCGCTGGTGCACATGAGGCTCCACCGATTCCCGCGGCTTAAAATTCATATTCTCAAAATATGCTTTTCTCAAAACGTCAAGTCTAGATTTCGTAATATTATATCTTAAAATTATTTTGCCTGACAAATTGCAGACACAATTTATTGATTTTTAATTGTTATTGTCCAGCGGTGCCAACTGCCAGCTATTAGCTAGTATTTTAATTGTCTGCCTTTTTCCAACTGAGATTTGAACGAATATTATTTTGCATAGAGGCCTGTAATGTTAATAATAAATTCTAGATATTGTCATACATCTGTTACATTTTATAACTAGTACTATGAACAACCTTAACAAATTCTGCAATCTCATACAAGCAACCTTAGGATGGACAAAATTGCGATTAAAAGACAATAAATAAAATATTATTTCCTTTGGTTTCAGGCAATGTGATGCATTCATTCCCGAATCCTGGCAAATTTCCTGAGCGTTTCACTTTTTTTTTTTTTAAACCAATCTATGGTCAAGGAGTATAAAGTTTTTGCAAATTGTATAAAATAACGTGTTTTACTTATTTCGATAGTTTCAGTTAGTATCCCATCTCTATTCGAAAGTTAATAATAGGTGCGCTTCGAGGAAAAAAAAGTTAATATTTTTAATTGTTATTGGGAGCGCTACTAAAAGGTGCGCTCCGAGGAATAATAAAGGTGCGCCTCATTAGGTGCGCCTCAAGATGGTGGCGCTTCGAGGAATACCTCCGAATATCAACTTATGATAATGTAAATTAAGTTAATTTCAGAATGGGTACTACTGAAAAAATCCCAAAAATGTTTGAATTTGTAGCGCAAACCGAACTTTAAACGTGAATTTAAAAAATGTTTTACAAAAAAACTGCTCGGTTTGGTTGGTGGTAGGGCTTGTTCTAAGTCCACCTGGCTACCATCATCTTATCTATGTCTGTCACCATAACAACAATGTTAACAGCATTGTTGTGTTTCGGCAGTTAGAGGTAGGACAGCCAGTTCCTTTGTGGTTGAGGATTCCGGGCAAAGCTCGCTTCCATCTTCGGCCTTATCACTTACCATCAGGTGAGATTTAGGCCAAGAGCACCCCGATGTGGATAAAAAAAAACACGTACTTGTTTATACAGGAAAAGTTTTTAATCAGTGCGCAAATTTTGACAAATTAAACTTAAGACTGCGCCGAGTGCACAGTGGCGCCCTCGTCGTTATTTCGGTGATTTCTTTTATTTTAGAATGAAAATGCAGATGAATGAATGAAAAAATGAGAATGATTTAACAATTGTTCAACTGGAATGGTATCAACTATTTGGCAAGCTTTAATTAAGTCATTTTAGCCTTGCGGTGCAACAGGGGAACTGAATGTACTCGTAATCGACTGTTCGTGAGTTCAAACCCCACTATCAACAATCACTTTTTGTGAAGATCATAATTTTATAAACTAATATTTATAAGAATAAAATACGCAGTACACAGAAATAAGGAACTGCCAGAAATTATTAGATCACTAGAGGGTACTGGTGTAGTAAAATAACCGTCGGAGTGGGGAGCGTGAGGTTTTTTCGTTACGGAATTTCTGGATTCGGTCCCCGCGCTCAAGGCCCGCGATAGAAGCTATGCAATAGCTTAAAAAAATTAAGTTATCGTTAACGAAAGATGTTTATTTTGAAACTGGTATAATGGATACTCGTCGCGCAACGCGCCACCGGCGCGGTCAGTGAAGCGGAACGCAGTAGTAGTACCTATCAGCTGTGCGCTCGCCCATTGATATTATTACGAATAGATTGTATCCATATATTGCTAAATAAAAAATAAATAAGTTTTGAACAAATTAATAATGGAAATGTATATTACTGATACTGAACCACCAAAAAAAATTGCCACTGGTTAAAAACTTATCCTGTATGTATGGAAACTAGATCGCACATATTTTATTTTCAAAACCTACAGTATGAAAATGTAGGTAATTTCTGGGCGATGGGAGAATGTGTTCCTGACACCTGTCAGCTGAATACAAAAGAATACATGTTTTACGGATTTAAACTTTATTTATTATAATGGCTCGTGGCTAAGTAATAACAGCTGCACGGGTCGATCGATCAGGTTAAGCTACGCTTGCCGCGGTTGGTCCGTGGATGGGTGACCATCTTTACATACCAAGACCCCTCCGCACCTCGGAAAGAACGTTAAGCCGATGGTCCCGGCTGTCATTCGAAGATCTTTGGCGGTCGTTACCGATCGTCTGAAGCCCGAAAGTCTGACAACCAATCTTACCAAGGGATATCGTGTTACCCAGTAACTGGGTTGAGGAGGTCAGATAAGCAGTCACTCCATGTAAAATACTGGTATTCAGCTGTGTTCGGTTAGACTGGAAGTCGACCCCAACATAATTGGGAAAAAGGCTAGCTAGGTAGATGACAGATTTAAACTTTTTAGTTCCTAATCTTGTACAACTGACAGGTGTCAAAACGCATTGTCTCGGTGGCCGGAATAAAGGTGTTGTTAAACATGTTGTCTAGGCCGCGTTCCGAATTGCACTGTAATCGATTTGAGTGTTCATAAACGCGTACCAAGTTGGCGTGAGCGCAATAACGATGTCCCGTGAATCGTCATAGATGACGTCATGACATGCGCCATCTTGCGATAACGCCGACCATATCCTATAGTAATATCACCGTGAGCGCTGTCAAACAGCTCTCAGTTGTCATAATCGTGATATTCTAAATCAGAACATAAATTATTGATGTGAGCGCTATGAGCGATTATGGCCTTATTCGAAATGCAGGGCTAGTCATCTCGTAGACATATGCATGGCCATAATATAACACCAGTCTGCTTGTACCACTCCCCTTACGCAAACTTCCAAATGTTATCAGTTCAGTGTCTGTTATCAGTTCGCGTCGTAATGCACTATGTTCGAGCCGCGGCGCCTCCCGCATTCTAAGCTGCTTCTTATCCTCTCATGCCATACATTATTTTCACGAGACTTTTACTACTTCCGCGGAGAGATAAAGAGAGATAGGTAGCTGATACATCGTATATTTTTCTCAGTAATTCTGTGGGCTGTTAAAGTCAAAGTCAAAGTCAAATAATTTATTTCAAATAGGCACGAAGATGCACTTTTGAACGTCAAAAATTACATGAATAGTTAATTGATTCTAGTTGCGCCTTCCAAAATGTAGTTATGTATGGAGAAGAATGGGCAAGAAACTCCATACTTACTCTTTTAAAATGTTAACAATAGTTTGTATACATTAATTAATATTTATAGGTGAAGACTATGTACCTAGAATAAAAAAATAAAAAATATAAAAAAATTCATCAAAATTACTTACCACAATTGGTAAAAAGAATGAAAAGTGAAGTAATAACAGAAAAATTAATAAATGCGATAGGTACATGGTGCTCACATATTTACAAACATTGTATATGATTTCCCAAAAAAAATAAAAAATAAAAACAACATATAATAAGTCAGTGTGTGAGTTAAAATATTAATCACAGAAAATAAAATTAATATCATAAAAATTATAAATTATACAGTTAAATTAGCAACCAGTTTGATTTTGTCTAGACTCTAAATTGTCCTATGGAGCAGGACCAGCATGTTTCCAAGCATTCTTATCTTGGATATAATCCTCTAATTTGTAATATGCTTGTTTACAAAGTGTACTTTTAATATGAGTTTTAAATTTTCTTTCATTTAATTGTAATATATCAGAAGGTATTTTATTGTAACATTTAACACAGTACCCCATAAAAGATGTATGTACCTTAGATAATCTGAAAAATGGTTGATCTATTTTATCTTTATTTCTAGTATTAAAATTATGCCTATCACTGATTTTATTAAAAATATGTAGATTTTTTCTTACATACATAATATTTTCATAAATGAATTGGCAAGGTACCGTCATTATATTAATCGTTTTAAATAGTTCTCTAAGAGATTCGCGGCGATGTAGATTATAAATGGCTCTGACAGCCCTCTTTTGTAAAATAAAAATGGATTCAATGTCGGCAGCCCGACCCCACAGTAAAATGCCATACGACATAATGCTATGGAAGTAGCTAAAATAAACTAAACGCGCGGTTTCTATATCTGTTAACTGTCTTATCTTTCGAACAGCATACGCGGCCGAGCTTAGCCGCCCCGCAAGAGATGTTATATGAGGTCCCCATTGTAATTTCTCATCTAGCGTGATTCCTAGGAAAACCGTTTGATTAATAAATTCCAGTTTTTCTCCGTTCAATATGATGTCACATTCGCTACTTCTAACATTAGGTAACTTAAATCGAATGCATTTGGTTTTTTTATTATTTAGTACCAAATTATTTACAGTAAACCAATTTTGGACCTGAAGAATAGAGTTATTCACGTCGTCAAGTTTTTGTGACCGTCGATCTATTTTAAAAATCAATGATGTGTCATCTGCAAATAACACCATCTGCGGTTGATTTTGAAGTAATTGGGGTAAGTCGTTAATGTAAACTAAAAAGAGGAATGGACCCAATATCGAACCTTGAGGAACGCCCATTTTCATTTCAGACCCTAATGAGTTTACGCCGTTTACCTGAACTTTAACCTTCCTATCCGTCAGGTATGATCTAAGTAAATCAAGAGCGGTATTCTTAATTCCGTAGTGCTCCAGTTTCAGCAGAAGTGTCTCATGGTTTACGCAATCGAACGCCTTAGAGAGGTCGCAAAAGATTCCAATGGCATCTTGTGCTTCTTCCCAAGCATTAAAAATGTTCTTTATTAGGGTGACACCGGCGTCAGTTGTACAACGCCCCTTGGTGAAACCATACTGTTGTTCATGAAAGATGGAGTTTTTATTAAAGTGACGTAACATTTGATTGAGTATCAACTTTTCAAACACCTTACTGAGAACTGGAAGAATTGACACAGGCCTATAGTTGTTAGGTTCCTTACTATCACCGGATTTGAACAATGGAACTACTTTACTGTGTTTCATGAGATCTGGAAAGACTCCTTGGTCTACACTGGTGTTAAATATGAAAGCTAAATAGGGCGCAATGGTTTCGATAATAGACCTACAGACTTTTACAGACATTCCCCAAAGATCTTCTGTTGATTTAATTTTAAGATCTTTAAAAGCTTTTATAACAGCCTGGGGGTTTGTGTGTTGAAACCTGAACTCCAAAGGGCATGCCTTTACATTCTTTCTAAGTAAAGCAGCAGAAAGCGCGGGTGAGGAATTTAAAGTTTCTGTAGTTTTAAAGGGAATATTACCAAAAAAGTTTTCAAATTCCTGAGCTATTTCTACATCGGAGTTGATGGGGCCATGTGCAGTCTCTAAATTAAATTCAGTATTTTGCTGTTTTTTCCTACCTGTTTCATTATTTATTATTTGCCAAGTAGTTTTTATTTTATCATCAGCTGATTTTATTTTATTGCTAATATAAAGAGCTTTAGCTATTTTGCATACATTTTTAAATGTTTTTGAATATTTTGTAACATATTTATGAAAGCTAGTATTATTCATATGTTGCTTTAGGCCATAAAGTTCAAATAGCTTTTCCCTGCTTTTACGAATACCTGGAGTTGCCCAATCACTAAATAAGAACTTTGTATAAATACTTTTAGTCTTTAGTGGAAATGTGTCATTAAATTGCGTATTTAATAGTGAAAAGAACTCGGCGTAGAACTCATTTGGGTCATATACATTATTAAAACTCTGAAGACATAATTTACTGGCCAAAGAATTATTTAATTTTTCTAAATTTTTACATGTAATTGGCCTAAACCTTATTTGAATTTTTTGTAAAGGCATGTAAGAGCAAAATGTTATTGTTTGTCCACTGTGATCCGATGGCAACTTATTTACGATTTGTTTGTGTAAGTAATCACAATTACAAAATATATTATCTATACAAGTGGCAGAAGACGCTGTGACTCGGGTTGGTTCAATAAAAACATTTGACAAATCAAATGACCTAAAAAGACCTAACAATCTGACACTATTCAAGTTATTTTCTAATAAATTAATATTAAAATCACCACATACGATTACTGATTTACTACTAATACTAAGTTTCATTAACACATCTTCCATTACAGAATCGAACATAACAAGATTCTGGTAACTTGGAGGTCTGTATACGCATACTATAACATGCTTATCGAGCTCAACACAGGACAATTCAAATGTGTGTTCAACAGACAGTTCAATGATGTCTTAGTTGTTATGTCGGAAATGGAGCCGTAAGAATGGAATTACTGAACAAAGATGTAGTGTTTGGTTTTATAATGTGTCAGCGGATATTTTGAGGAACATTTACGAATACAGATCCTGATACTGCTTTTGTCAGAATGAGGAATATGTCGTGAGGTAAGTTTTGTGTGTTCCCATTTCATCCCGCGGGTGTCGTAAAAGGCGACTAAGGGACTTACTAGAGAATGGGCAGCAGCGTTCTCTATGCATTTTTAACACCATACTGCGATCGCCAACCCGCCTGCCAAAAGTGGCGATTATGGTAACCCCCCCCCCCCCCTCCACCCAAAAATGACAAGCACAAAGGTCAAAGTGGCGCTGCTTGGGGGCTTGCATATTTCGACGACGTCTTTCGGCTGAAATGATGATGATGATGAAGTTTTGAGAATGTGGATGGCTATAAAAGTAAGGGTAGACCAAAGAAACGATTGATGGACTGTGTGTGAAAGATGATATGGCTAGAAAGGGGCTGACTACTGAGATAAATAATAAATGATTTTATTTCTGTAAGTAGGTTTGTTGGCCAGCACATCAAGCTACACGGAACTGTCAAATTTCTCCAAACGATTTTAAACTTTAAAATATTGATAAATAAGATCAAAATCGAACGATAAAATTTGACAGTTTGTGGTAACTTGATGTGCTGGCCACCGTACAAACACTTTTACACGTCAATCATATTTTAAAACTAGATGAGTTAGTCCTATCTGACTACTCTGAGAAGAATGGTCGAAACAAACTCAGAAGTCACAGTCTCTTTTAAAGTCCAGACATAATCTTGGTCAAATCATGTGAAAACCATGTAGATTGGTGTCTTAAACGATCTTTTGAGTTTATTTTTATATAAACACTAGCTGCTGTCCGCAGCTTCGCTCCTTTTCTTTTTCTAAAATAAAATCCTAAGTTATTCCTTATAACATCAGCTATCTGCCAGTGAAAGTCCCGTCAAAATTGGTCCAGCCGTTTCGGAGATAAGCCGGAACAAACAGACAGACAGACGGACAATTTCTATTTTATTTTTATAAGTAACGTATATATTTTCATATGCATTTAGTAAAAAGCTGCTATTTTGATTTTACAAACGGACACTTCAATTTTATTTGTATGGAAGATTTAGAATTAAGTATTGTGTATATATTTTAGTCCTTATTCCTTATTTATATCTCGTTATCGCGTAAAAAATTTAAGTAGCCTATGTCCTTCTCCATATCCCAGGCTATATCTCTGCCAAATTTCATGACGATCGGTTCAGCGGTTTAGCTGTGAAAACGTAACATACGACAGACAGACAGACAGAGTTACTTTCATATTTATAATATAAGTATGGATGGATAGTAAGTGTTGGGAATCGAACCCAACACCTTGCGCGCGGTCTGCATGAGCAGGCTGCATGATCAACGCGTCATCGGCAAGCTGAGGCACGGCGCGGCGGCGCGGCGGCTACACGTCTCGGCCCGATGACCACTCGCTTCCACGGACCCTACCGCAACGGACGATACCTCTCAAACTAATCATTACTGTTTGTCCGGGATAGTTTAACTTTGATATTAAGCAAGGCGAATAAACCATTGCCTATTTATAATACAGTCCACTCTTTCATTTGCTCCCCGCGCTAGCAGTATGGATTGTATGCTGCACCGGTAGACGTCATCTAGTCAACGCCGGCTGTCGCTAAAAACCAGCGCTGGGACGCTGTCTCGCATAGAGTCGTAGCATTATGCTGAGCGATGGCCGTTTTTCGTAGATGTAACGCATATTTTCCCCCAACTTGTTCATTTTTGTTTTCATTTGTGTTCTTTGTTTGCGTCATGTTAACGCAAATAAACGTATTTTCTTTCTTTTCTTTAATCCAAACATTTGAATTGACATGTAGAAAGACATGGTTCAATTTTTATGGCTATGAATACAATATTCTCTGTAAACGCTATGCATCATTATGTTGATTAAATAATAAATAAAATACTTAGATATTAGTCTCATTTCGTTTCACTTATTCAAAAGCTACACACATACACATTTAAAACATGGTCTGTTCAATGAAATCTATCAAACGGCCGGTATATTAGACACTTCCCGTGAACCCAAGGGTTGGCTTTTACCTTAGCCAGAGGTTAAGCATTATAAGCACGCCATATTTTAGTTTGTTAATAGTTGTAGTTATGTCAGGTAGGATATTATATTTTTATTTTATTTATTAATTACGTGTAAGTAACATTTAATTTTAATTCTGAATAAAGTACGTCTTTTAATGTAAAACACTTCCAGCGTTTCGTTCTACGTTTATGGTCAACTTGTAGTTTAACCTAGTTAACGCTAACTTCATCTGGGTTAAACAGGAAGCTGCTCGTAAATATTTACATTAACTGCTACTTTACTAAACGCATGAATAATATATATATATATATATACCCATTTTATATTAAAACTAGCTTTTGCCTGCTGCTTCAGCCGCGTGGATGTCAGAAAAAAGCATCTTATGTTTTAATCCAGGTGATAAACTATACGTGTGCCAAATTTCATCCCAATCCGTTCAGCAATTATTGCGTTTTTACACTTACAACGGGGATGCTCTTGGCCTTCATCTCACCTGATGGTAAGTGAAGATAAGGCCGAAGATGGAAGCGAGCTTCACCCGGAATCTCCATCCACAGAGGAACTGGCTATCTTACCTCTAACTGCCGAAACACAACAAATGCTGTTAACATTGTTGTTTTGGCGACAGAATTAGACAAGATGGTGGTAGCTAGCCAGGCGGAACAAACATTGCGTTTGCGTTTGGAGTAACAAACATCCAAATATACAAACATTCACATTTATAATAATAGAAGAATGATAGAAAAATAAAAAATCTTATCCCAGGTGACTTCTTGTAATGGGATTTTCAAGACGAAATTCGATAGATACAATATGAGCTCGATTTTAGAAATAAATAAAATTTAATTTAAATGTTAATGCTTCTGTTTTGTGATAGGGTTTTCAATGCGAAGAAAAATAATAGAGAAAATTGGTTGCTTGAAGATTCATAAACCCGATTTTGGCGACAACTAAAGGCTCCTACAAGCAGGCGCGAATAGATTCGCAACGCGCGCGACCCAAAGGCACCGATCATCGCACGTCACGTGGTGCTTTTGTGTCGCGTCGCGTCTGTTTGTGCGACTCAAAACTGAACTGCTAAAAAAGATTGAGATGCTGAAATCTCGAACTATTTTTCCAAATCTTTTATTTACTTCACCGAGCGATAGTGTTGCCGATACCGATTGAATAGGTACTGCAAGAGTCCATCCAATAAATATAACTCAATTGAAATCCAATCCATTTAAATTCGATTGCGGTTTAAAAACCCATAGGCCATAATTAAATGTACGCATTCATCCTATCGCACTCATTAATCTCCGTATGAACAGGGTTGATCCATATCTAATTAGTTGGCGCCAGTAATTTCATTAAGGCGACTATAACCGGCTTTTAATGATTGTATACTGAAGATCACGTCTAAACGAGAAGTGTTAATGATTTGGAAAAAATATATGTTAAATTACAGCATTTTCTTAATAACTTGATAATGAATATTTTAGATTATGTTTATATTACATAGTGAAGTTAATTTGTAAAGTTATGTCTAACGCGGATAAAAAGCTGAGAATCACGCAAAATCTATAAAGCGTATTTTTCTGAAACCTTCACCTTTTTAAAGATAATTTAATTATTGTATCTTTTATTACACGTGTTATTATTAAAATACCTCATTTTTATTTATATTAAATTAATAATGCGTCTCATTTGGGACAGCGCTCCAGGGGCCCAAGTCTGCTATTTTTATAAATTCGTCGCTCCAACACGATCCCATTGTCATTTTGCTAAAAGTTCGTAAACTGCTAAATTCATAATGGTCGATCATTATGGTCGGTCAATGGTCTCGTAATAGAATTGTATTACAATGGCATTTTGAACAATTATTCATGCCAGATTTCATTTATATAAATTTTTACATATTATTTATAAGTGTTATAAGCAATCTGAAGTAGTAGGAAGTTTAATTTGTCAATTATATGTACGAGATTACCAATTCTTTCAATGGAGTGTCAGCGGCTGACCATTGGAAAATCATAATGACGCCATTATATTAGTAGATTACCAAACTTGTCAAAATCAACAATTATGAAATCAATGATAGACCATTCTGACACTATTGTAATAGCAGACTTGAGGCCCTGGATGGGCGAGTCCTATTACTAGCTGGACGTACGACGCGTTGCGTGAGCTCAGTACAGAATACGAAAGCTAACCATTCAAGGTTACTGGCATATATCTGCGTTTTAAGGCGAAAGCGTAAGAATTTTTATGATTATAATTCAATAAAAAATACAGATTTGTTTCGATCGCGCAACATATTCTAATAAACATCATACATACATAAACCTGACACTGACCAGCAAAGTGTAAAAAAAGTAAGAAGATTTGGATTTCGCGGGCTACCTTAGCGTGTGGCGGTATCAACAACGCCACATGCGAACTACGCATAAAAGACCTGACGTCAAAAATCCTGCATCGCGCTATCAGAGTTTACTGCGCGACTAGCATATATACAACATCCCGACATCAACCGTAGGGCAATTGCCCACCAGACACACCACGGTCGGAGGCTCCTCCCTTTTATATAGATTATGAGTGAACTTTACACCCTGTTCCTCATACCTCTAAAAGCGCATCCCCTTAAGGCTTTAATTTTAATTAGTATCTGGGACTACAATGATACCACTTCTATGAAGGTACAGACGTGTAGGATTGGTGTTTTTCTTCTTGGGATGAGATAGAGATAAGTCGCTCTATTTTGTAAAAATGTCACCGAGAAAACTTAGGTGAGCAATGTTAATCTCTAGTATCAGATGGAATGACAGCTCACTTCAAGCTCATTTCACCTAAGTTTTCACGGTGAGTTTTTAGGGTTCCGTATTAGTAAACAAGAAACCCTTATAGTTTCGCCATGTGCGTCTGTCTGTCTGTCCGCGGTTTAGCTCAGAGTCTTAGTACTAGAAAGCTGTAATTTGGCATGGGTATACATATGAATCACGTCGACAAAGTGGTAAAATGGTCTTTTTTTAGGGTTCCATCCCTACACGTAAAGTGCGGACGATATTTTTTTCCTCATCTATCCCATGGTGTGGAGAACCGTTGGAAAGGCCGTAAAAAATATTGCGGGTTTGTGAAAATAATTTTTCGAGGCAGGGATCCGTTTGCGTAAATTTCAACTTTAAAATGCAATTTTTTGTTACAGCCAAGTACCTAAGTGTCCCCCCTGCAAGCTAAATGGTTGGTTTTGAATACGGGAAAAAAAATTCGGCAGTAGAATATATAACGAAGTTAAAAGGAAAACTATCACAGAAAAGTAGGCTTTACATAGTAAATAGTACAATAGTCAACCAACTTACATTTGCGGTTGGAATGTATGGGAGAACATGTATTTTAACTACAATGTTAAGTTTGTTCTTGGGATGAACTTACAACGATCACTGTCCTCGAACGCGCTGCAAATCCTTTTGTGTTCATCAAAAAACTGACAATTGGCGGAGCACAGCCGAGCACGAGCCAAACGATCGTGGCGCGCTCGTTCGACACTTGTAAGTCGGTCCACACTACGCGAATTCGTGCTCGGCTTATGCTTCGCTCGTGCTCGACACGGTTTGCGTACACGCACTTTAAGAGCGCGTACAAGGGTCCACTAGCGCCACTCCTTTAAAAAAATATTATCTCGTGACTGAGAAGGAATTATGAAAAACGGCCCAATAGCGACCTCGGTAAGTGTGTCTTTACTCCATTTATTATAACATTAGACAAATAACTGTTTTCACCCTTTCGTTATTTCGATGTAAACGTTTAATAAACTCCGTTATTTCACGATAAATTTATAGCACTGTAATCTATTTACCATTTACATTTAAAAAAAAAACTCTAAAGTGCAGTAATTTCAACAATATTACACAATAACTGTCGTTATTTAGCCGTTATTTGTCTAATGCTATAGTAAATGGAGTATAGAATGTTCTAATACCTGCCTTTTATAAAGTTTCATATTGAGATACGAAGCAACAAAATTCATTTTAAAGAAAAACGGCCACATTCCTCTAGATCGTATTTTGTTGCTTCGTGTCTCATTTTGAACTTTATAAAAGGTATTAGAACATTCTAGACACACTTACCGAGGTCGCTGTTGAGCCATTTTTCATAATTCCTTCTCAGTCACGAGATAATATTTTTTTAAAGGAGTGGCGCTAGTAGACCATAGTATGCTCTCTTAAGAAACGGAGTAAATCCAGCTATCGTCGGTACACACGGCTACATATCATATCATATAAGCTGACCTCTCATTCTACGGAAATCCTACACAATACGAGATCAACTTATACTGGAAATTATAACTTGATATGTAGCCGTGTGTACAAACGTCGTCTGTTTTTTCCGATTCAATGGATAAATTATGGAGGTTTTATAGCTTTTTTTATTCGAGGAATAGTCAAATAGATTCTGCTCTAAATTAGCGTCGTTTGAGTAAGGCACATTCACTGAATAGATTTAGCAATGTACATGAACTATGCGTAAGAAGTAATCAAAGATGCAGTGTAACATGGCCAGAATGTGAGTCAATGGATATATTATGGAGGTTTCATAGCTTTTATTTGTGGGATGGTCGAATAGATTCTGCTGTAAAATAGCGTCGTTTAAATAACACACGGTCACTGAATAAAATCAGCAGTAAAACATTAAATAATGCAATAGTCCTCGAGCAATCGAAGCTACGGTGTAACAAGGCCAGAATTTGATACAATTGATAAATTATGCAGAATTAAGTAATGGTCAAATATATTCTTTTATCTATAGAATAATGTCGTTTATATAAAACACAATCATTGAATAAAATCGGCAGTACTAATCCATGAAAATACGGAATAAACCATGGAATATTCTATATTTTTATGTTGGTGTGCGGTAGGCGTAAGAAACAATCGAAGGTTCGGTATAACAAACATAGCCAGACTTTACAGGGGCCTAAGGGTGAGTTTCACGAAACCACAATTAGTTTAACGGAGACTTTAAATTGATGCTGTCACTGTTTGATACAAAATGTAAGGGATGGCATGAATTTAAAGTCTCCGTTAAACTAATGTTGGTTTCGTGCAACTCAACATAAGTACACTAATTTACAAACGTTGCAATGGTCATTGTATTTGACAGTGTTTGTATGGCAAATCTGTCAAAAACTCACAATGAAGAGACCATTGCAACGTTTGTACATTAGTAGACTTGGCCCCCAGGTCTAGTGATATTCAACAGCTGCTTATCTTATGGTGAATTTCACGGGCGGCGGGAATCGATAGCCGATTCCCTGCCACCGTAGGCGCGGGCTTGCGGACGGCGAGCAATGGGCAGCTCGCCGTCCGGTAAGGATCAGGCCCGGGTCGACGGCGCGTTGTGTTCCACGCGCGCCTCAAAGAGATGTCAGAACGCACTGACGGGGTCCGCCAGGACCGATGCCTGCCAAGGTTGCGGGTATATCCGAAAGGGATACCGAGGCCCTGGCACACAGGCGACTGAACGAACACGAGTGGGTTTTAGTCAGTAAAAGTCTGACACGCCCTCGCGTTCCGCCCAGAGCGGGAGAAGTTATTTGAAAATTTCCCCACCCAAAAATTAAAAACGTGAATTTCACAAATAAAACTGAACGCTATCAGTACACTTAAACCGCGTTCAAAAGGTGTCAGTGTGAATATTCCACAACAATGATGACACTGAGGCTGGGTTCACACGGCAATACACCGTACGTGTTTTTTACAATATTCGATTTAAACCGTATCAACAGCGGGCTGTTCACACGATGCATTTTTCTCTGTGTAGAAACGAATGCCACAGTTTGATGGTATACTATTATGCGCTACAGTTACTGCAGACTGATTACGTGAATACTTTATTCGTTTAGTTTGACAAGTCCGGTGGGTATATTTTGATAAACGTATTTAGCTATGTACACACGGCTACATATCAAGCTATACAAAACTAGTTTACGCTAGTCTCGCATTGTAAAGGATTTCCGAATAGTGAGAGATCAGCTTATACTGGAAATGTATAGCTTGATATGTAGCCGTGTGTACGTTTTTTGCAGTACAAACGACGTATGAATGGGTCTTTTATACTATACTAGCTTTTGGCAATAGTTCCGCCCGAGTGGATGTCGGTTATCACGTAAAAAACGTAGCCTATGTCCTTCATCCCAGGCTATCTCTGTCAAATTTCATGACGATCGGTTCAGCGGTTTAGGCTTGAAAACGTAACAGACAGACAGAGTTACTTTCACATTTATAATATTATTAGTGTGGATACTATGAATGTATGCGCGTATCGCGTTCAGCTTCAATGGTGAAATTTGGCGCTGTGAGTGCTGTGACCGACACCACGCACCACGCTCCTACAAGTTTTTTTGAATCCATAGGAAACAAAAAAGTGTACAAAATTCTGAAAAAAAGATGTATCTTATAATATAAGGATCTGGCGGACATGCAATCGCTTTTAATAACACGATTAGATTAACTTTACTGGATGGAAAATATCCCAAAGTTACCCCTTTTTGTAATGTTTAATCAATCTCATAGCTATATAAAACAGACGTTTTTTTTTTCTTATTTTTTATATATATGAAAAGGTAGTAAGATTGTTTAGCACAATTCGCCGAGTTTGTCTTGATAAAATGATTAAAATAATTACTATGTTTAAATACCTACCAAATGCGCGAGGCAAACACTCGCGTCTTCGCGAGCCTACTTCAGTCCGCTCGAGCCTCGGATTATAGCACCTTAAAATGTGGAGAATATTTCGAGTTGCTCAGTAAATTTATCATAAATAAGGTAAAGTTCACACCCTACATCACATGCGGGGTAATAAGATGCGATTAGGATTAATATAAAGTGAGTGAACAGCATCCACCCACATGGCGCACGAATGAGTGAGTTCAACATTGATGTGATTACCGCATTACCCTCAAACGAACTCGTTGTGCCGATCAATGGGGGGCTCCTATGTGTGGGAATTGACGCCTGCGGGCTGACATAATTTGTTTATTACCTATCTAGTATCTACATAATGAAAATCTTAAATTCACTGACAGACAACGCAGCCAAAAATTCCATTCGATCTCCAGGTCGGGATTTTTTTTATTGGGGTGTTCCAATAAGAATTTATCTTTCCAATAAAGATTTGTGCTTGGTTTTAACACCTAACACGAAGGTTCGTATACACTACCTAACCTTCACTGTATTGTTCAGCATGACTATACACTACAAATGCTTCTTCCTAGCGTTATAAACTTATAATAGTTATTTGTTATGCAAGGCTGCAAAGATGTGTTTTACACGCGAGTACTTGTATTGAATCCTGAGCGTAGCGAGGGATTTAAAGGTACGAGACGAAGAATAACTTTGCTGCCGAGCGAAACATACAACATTCCACCTCACTACACTAAATGGTAGCTGCAAGAAAAACAGCTTAAATAATAAATTAAATTAGTGTTTTTTTTATATATTTTAGGATTTCTTAAGATTTTATGAATTGAATAGAGAGAAGATAATTTTAAAAAGCTTTTTTATTTTTTCATGCAGTCGTCCTGGCCTGTGCGATTATTAAAAAAATGAGGTGGGCGCACTGACATGAAATGAGTATTAATGCATTTTCAGTGGACTGGCGGTATAGAAAATTATTTAATAGAAAGGTTAGAATTTTAAAAAATCTTTTCACAATGCCGTTTTGCACTCAGATTTCGAATGATAATCAGAATCTTTCCGCGGTTGTGAGGTGAAATAATAATTAGAACAATAATTTCCCCTGTGACAGTTCATTCTTGCGGAAGTAGCGACAAATACATGGGAAGACTCACGTTCAGTAGGTAGCTGACATACTGAATAATCAAATACAGTCATATCAATTATACAAAACTTAGTGATGTTATAGAGCCGTTATTGTATTATACTTAGAGGTCAGATGACATGGCAGTCAACATCTGATCCATATACAGGGTCAAATTATATTATCTAGCGAAACTCCGCAGACGTGATGGGCTCATGGGCATCGATATCTAAACATGATAAAACAAAAAAAATATTTATTAGATGATTTTTTTTTTGGGTGTACAATCTTTAGTTGTGTTAGTAGAAATGTCAGTTAAATTAATTAGCAATTTAATTATATATTATTGTTATTATAATGTTATTAGTCTGTAAGCCTTCCGAAAATAAAGTAAATAAATATATATTTTTTTTGTGTAAACTTCACAGATGTGAAAACAAAAGCAACAGATTTTCTCAACTCATACTGTACTCATACTGTTGTAGTTTCTAAGTAACTACCTACCAGCGGTCGTTGACCCACCAAAAAAAAACCCATTAAATCATGTTTTGTTTTTGTTTTATTATGTTCACTATTCCCATCACGTCTGCGAAGTTTCACTAGCTAATTTAATTTGACCCTGTATATGGTTGGACTGACCCCTATAAAACTATAATTATTAAAGTAAAGTACCTATCGTACCTACTTCATAACTCTTTTCTTTGTGACCTATGAATCACAATAGATTGGTTTTTTTATTTTTATTTAGCAATTAGCAATATTCAGAAAAGTAGCTTCTACCCGCGACTTCTTCAGTGTGAAATTTACTGTTTTAAGGCCCAGATATATGGTAAGCTATTTTAATAAAACACGTATAAGTACTTGAAGATCAATAATTAAATTATCTTTAAAAAGGTGAAGGTTTCAGAAAAATACGCTTGATAAATTTTGCGTGATTCTGTTTTTTTATCCACGTTAGACAAAACTATACGGCGACTATAACCGACTTTTAATGATTTTATACTGAAATAAAATCATTAAAAGTTGGTTATCATCGCATTAAACACAGCTGGCGAAATGTAGGTGTTACTATTGTAAACCTCTGTCTAACCCGTTGGGATTACAGGCGTGATGATGGTATGTTACTATACCAAAATATACCAAAGTAAATAACAGTAAGTGCACGAAGCATTACAAAATAAACGTTTGTTTAAAAAGAAAATCTCGCATCCGTTATATTGCATAGCTTGCAACCACGGTTGCGGGGTCCAGCCACCTGAGTAAAGAAACGGAACAGAGGCAAAGCTTCTAAAGAGCGCGCAAAATTTATAACTATTTTGGTAGGGTTGGCACAGGAGCATAAAACTAAATAAACAAAACATTAATCAGCTTACGTGTTTCAATATATAAAAACATAATAACATTACATTATTCAATCACTAATAGGTCGGTAGGTATTACCTACCAATCATCTGGTAAGTGTGGAGTTGTGGAAGACTTCCATCTCTTATTGAAAGACTATGTTTGATACGAGTCTGATAGAAGTTATGTGTTTGGGGTCTTGAGGTTGAATAGGCACATTTCATAGAATTCTGTCTCAATCAATTAGTGATTTGTGTTTTTTTTTAAATCTATATTATTGATTTTATCGAATTATTTATTGATTAATTGATTGTTAATGATTATTGTTAGTTATTGTTAATTTAACTGAATTATTTATTGATTTCTATTATTAATGATTTACTGTTGTTAATAATTGTTAATGTTACTTGTATGGAATTAATTAAAGCATTTAAAGCATTAATTAAAGCATTCATTCATTCATTAAATTGGTGATGATGCAAAATGTCTGTTCAGGTCCATGGCCCAAATGTAATCCATAGCAGCGTGTATTTTATTATTATTTATTTAGGGTACGATGGGACTTACACATTGCGGTTATAAAAGTCCCAAATTAAAACAAAAAAAAACATCTGGCATGAATGTAAAAAAAAGTTCTCAAATACTCGTAATTTTTCTTCTTGATCGCACCGTACACGAGATAGGTAGGTACCTATTCTGTACCACTTACTAAAAACTACTAAACTATTTACGATCAATACTAAAACTTTTTTGCACCACGGTGGTTGAGTTTTCTTTCGATGTTGAGGAGGTAAGTACCTATCTTTATACTACAAATTAAAAATAATGAATTATATTAAATAAATATGTTTTTATTCCTTATACACACAGTAAAATAAACCATATTTACACCTTTTAATGTTAAACCACTATTATTATTTACTCATGTGCTAATATCAAATTAAAACATGAAACGTAAACAAACACGACGCACGACGCGTACGTGCAGCCCTGAGCGATTCAACTGGCCGAGCCGGTATAAACCGCCTTCTCTTGGTACGCGACGAAGTTGCCAGTGGTACGCACACACGCGCCTCGTGCTTGTAGTAGTGTACCAATCATAGCGCGATTGTATGAAGCTTTGCCTCTGTTAGTACTCTGTGGTCCAGCTCTTGAAATAGAAACAGATTTCTACTTCCCGTGTCCGCATTTGCATAAGAAAAGGATAGTTCCCGTTGATCTCGTTGTTCCAGTTTTCTGAAAGGATAATAGACGTTATAATGTTCGGAGATTAATCGCATGCGATTTGTTCGCTTGCTAATATCGCGTAAATGGTATTTGTTGTATCACTAAATGTAATAGATATTGGTGATTAGATTAGACTGAAAGGAGGAAGAGTGAGGAGGAGTTATCGTGTAGTAACCAAATTCTATTTGTTTAAGTAATTAAGTATTTCATCAAAAAAACCTTTTTTACATTTTTAGAGAAAACTTGCGCAGTGGTGTCATACATTTTATTAACTTTCCTTGGTTAGTTTTTGAGTTAGCTTCAATAATACGTATTTAATCCATATGGTGGATGCTGATGATGTTATAAAATCTGTAGCTGTTGGGATTACCTGGGTAAAAAAAAAAGAAAAACTGTTTAGTCCGTTAATCAGATAATAAAAAAATATTAGGCACGTATTTTTTGCTTTGTCATATTAATAAAACATGACTTAGATAAAACACATTAAACTTGGGGAGTGGGGGGCTCGTTACGCTACGTATAAAATCTACTGAGAAGTGACGTCATGCCACAACACAGTTTCACTACCAAAAACACAGTTACACTACCAAAAACACACTTCAGTCCGCTGAGGGGAACCCCCCCTCGAGCGGCTAGGTGTGCGATGAAGCACTCCCAACCCCTCCTACGGGAGGGGGGGAAAACCCAATGGCGGGTCCCCACTCATGAGGACCGAGAGAAAAATGCCTCGGTCAAGGGGCCAAAAACCCCAATACCGACTCCTCGCGCCCCCTTCGGGGGCGCAGAGACGACCACGACGGTCATGCCACATTTGAACTCATTGTATCGCTGTAATGTTATGATTACGTGAAAAAATACGTGTCCAATATTTTTTTATAATCTACATGACGGATAAAAAATATTTGTTTAATCATCATCCCTATTGGTAGGGGTAGGAACCAAAACTAAAAAGTGAAAAATAAAAAAATTATACAAATAAAAAACAAACGACTTCCAAAAAAAAAAATACACTAAAAACAATACGAATTGGGTTGGGGTAGGTAGGTACCACAACTAAAACGTGGAAAAAAAAAACCTAATTACAAAAAAAATACTACAAAGTGTAAAATAACTTGAGTCTCGGAAGTCGGTGTCTTTGGTACTGTATTTTCGTTATTTGGCACAGTTTTTAAATTACCTGTGGGCGTTAGTGAAAATAGTATATTACTCACAGATTTACTTCGATTACCCATTCAGATTTATTTTATAGTTTGGTTTACAGTCTCTTATTTTACGGTTTAACGTAATTTTACAGCTTTGACGCTAAAAACTTTCAAAGTTTTAATGCCTTCGAATCAAACCCTTTTACTCGTAGTAAATAGAGGTGAAGGCAAAATGTTGTACTAAAATAGGTTAGAGACTTCATAATATAGCCATTCGCTTGATGAACCTATTTAACTTGAAGGAAAGGGACAAAACAATTTGATAGCTAAAATAGGTTTATGAAGTGAATGGCTTTATTATGAATAGATAAGACGGTAACAATTATTACCTAAACATGAAATTCGATCAACACTAAATAGATTTTAATCACTTTATTGAACTATATACGAGAATTGGTATTAATTTGTTTGCTAAACTAACCTCACCTAACTTTTCGACTTAAGGCGCTATGAGCGCTCGAGCCGACTAAAGTAGGCTCGTGAAGTCGCGAGTAGATGCCTCGCATTTGGTAGGTATTTAAACAAAGACGATTATTTAAACATTATTGTTGGTCTGTTGTTATTGCAGGATTGACATCCTAGTAGAGTGTATTAACCTCCGGATTGCTGGTAAGGCAGCATAATGATAGTCCTGAGAAAGGAGGCCATAATGGCGGGCGTGTAGGCTGCATTGATGGAAAACGTTTATAAGATGGTATTTTTTTTACAGAGGGACAAAATCTTATATGTAGCAGTGGCATATTAATTATTTTGATAATTTTATCAAGACAAACTCAGCGAATTGTGCTAAACAATCTTACTATCTTTTCATATTAATAAAAAATAAGAAAAAAACGTCTGTTTTGTAGCTATGAGATTGATTAAACATTAAGAATAGGGGTAACTTTGGATTTTTTTCTATCCAGCAAAGTTAATCTAATCGTGTTATTAAAAGCGATTGCATGTCCGCCAGATCCTTAAATAAGATTTTTTTTTTTTTCAGACTGTTATAACTTTGTTTTTTATGTTTCCCATGGATTCAAACATTTCACGGCACGGTTGGCGCAGTGGTTAAGCGATTGACTGCTGCGCTGCATGTCACGGGTTCGATTCCCGCACGGAACAAATATTTGTATGACCTACAAGTAGTTGTTCGGGTCTGGCTATTTGTGTATGTGAGTAAAAATGTTTGTAAACACACCCACAATACAGGAGAAATTCCGCGTGTAGAGCAACGTTTAAAAAAAAAACTAGTAAGCGCGGTTTCTGCATGTCGGATCATACCGCCTTAAACGATACCTATAATGTATCTTCGTTCAACCTGTAGGCACGTACTACATCGAACTATATCACAAATATCCCCAAGGTACAACATTCAAAGATGGGTAGTCTCAAAGTGGTTTGTCATGTCAGGAGCGACGCAATTACCGCGACATCCCGCCGCATCCCGCTCCGGTCGCAAAAACGGGCCCCGACCGAAAATTGCAACGACCATCTTTGGCACAATTACCACTTTTTATCCGTTACACAGTAACTGCATTTTTGGTGGCGAAAAAAATGTTTTCATCAGACATCGGGCTATACATCAAGAACTCGTATGATGGAATTTGAGCTCAAAAACTTTTCGCCAGATTGCAGTTTTTTATTTCGCGGCTTTGCTTTTACCGCGTATTTTGTTTTCGTTTTAGTTTCGCGGTTGATGTGATTATGGTTTTAATGACATTTTTATTTTTGAGCTGAGTTCCAAAAAAATATTTTGAAATAAAATTGATGCGCGTATAGTCTCCCCGAGATATTTCGACCGGGGCAACGTGTTATGGCCACTATAATAATACTACATCTCAAATACATAAAATATGAATGTACCGAACTAAGTGATTGATCCTCTGCTAGCCTTCTATTTATCTCTTCAAAAATAATGCTGTGTTCACCCCTCGAATGCCAGCAAAATAGTATTAAGGCAAGGTTCTTCGAGCGTGTATTTTTATTTTTGAGGTGGCATGGCAGCGGGGCGAGAGTAAATTGTGCTTTGGGTTGAAAATTATATATTTTACGATATTAACAATGTTAAACCCGACGAACATTAAATCATCATAGACGTTTATTTTGATGTGATTTTCAATACATAAAGTAGTATAATATTGTAATAAAATGATTTTAATCTACAAAATAAGGGTATCTTTGGAATTTTTTTCTATCGAGCGATCTTTGTCGAATTATGTAACGAGTACCCGACGTTCCTACAGAAAGGTCTTAAAAGCAACATATAATTTTTTCACGTGTTTAAGCATTACCGTTTCTAAATAAAATTACATTAAAATTACATTTCCTAGAGGTTAACTTGAAGAACCTCGCCTTAACGAAAAATCCGGCCAAGTGCGTGTCGGACCACGCACTTGGTTGGGATTAATTTATCCTAAGAAAAAACTTAACATTTTAGTTGAAAATGTTAAGTTAAACATGTTCCCCCATAAATTCCAATTGCAAATGCAAGTTTGTACGCACAATATTGAGTGATTTACCATGTTATTTTAAGAACATAGACTTCTTATAAGTTTCCCTGTAATCTATATATGTATTCTTTGTATTTTTTTTTCTTTCTAGATTTTAGGTTCAGCAGTTTCGGAGATAACGGTGGGGGGAATGGTCAATTTTCATCTATTTTATTTAATAACTTTAAAACCAATCATTTTAAAATTATATTTGAAATCCTCTTATCAAGTCCTTTCATTTGATACGTCACACGGTACAGTTTGCAAACTTTTTTTATTGATTTTTCTAGTTTTTCCCCCAAATGTGAAACCCATATTCAAAAATCATTTATCAACGTTACACGTTCGTGTTTGGGTCACAGAAATTCATTTGTGTACTGTACAACATTTAAACTTAATCGCTTCCGTAGATTCGGAGTAAATTGGCTGTGACAGACGGACAGACAGACAGACACACGAGTGATCCTTTATGGGTTTTTTTTTTCTTTTTGAGTTACGGAACCCTAATAAAACAAACCCGGCACCCTAATAAGTATAGTTATGTAGGAAGTGTTACCTCTGCAGTAGACTTATGTATTGAAGTTTCGGTTCAGTTACAGAGGAAACTTGTACAATACTACCGATACATTACCTACATAATTACACGCTCAGTACACCTAAAACTGTATCTAATATGACTTTACGTAAAAATTGGTGATTGATGATTTTATACTGAAGATCACGTCTAAACGAGTTATCATCATCATCATTTCAGCCGAAAGACGTCCACTGCTGAACATAGGCCTCCCAAAAAGGGGGGGAAATTGTCATAATCGCCACACTTGGCAGGCGGGTTGGCGACCGCAATATGGTGTTAAAAATGCATAGAGAACGCTGCTGCCCATTCTCTAGTAAGTCCCTTAATCGCCTTTTACGACACCCACGGGAGGAAATGGGGTGGTGCTATTCTTTACGTCCGGCACCACACGGTACAAACGATTACGGATTACGGTCTAAACGAGTAGTGTTAATAATTTGGAAAAAAATATATGTTAAATTAGGGCATTTTCTTAATAACTTAATATATGTATATTTTAGATTATGTTTATGTACATAGTGAAATTAATTTGTAAAGTTATGTCTAACGCGGATAAAAAACTGAGAATCACGCAAAATCTATCAAGCATATTTTTCTTAAACCTTCACCCTTTTAAAGGTAATTTAATTATTGATCTTTTAGTATACGTGTTTTATTAAAATACCTTTTTTTTATGTTTAACATCTTATTTAGGATAGCGCTTCTGGATGGGTGAGTCCTATTACTGGCTGGACGTACAACGCGTTGCGTGAGCTCAGTACAGAACACGCAAGCTGACCACTCAAAGTCACTAGCCTATATCTGCGTCAGGGTAGCCTGCGAAATTAAAATTTTCTTACGTTTTTTGCAAATTATAGGTCAGTACCTATCTGAGCCTCAAGTCTGCTATTACAATAGTGTCAGAATGGTCTCGCCATTGTGAGTATTTGACAGTGTTTGTATGGCAAATCTGTCAAAAAATCACAATGAAGAGACCATTCTGACACTATTGTAATAGCAGACTTGAGGCCCAGGGCCTCAAGTCAATAAAATGGCGTCATTATGACTTTCCAATGGTCAGCCACTGACACTCCTTTGAAAGAACTGGTAATCTCGTACATAATGACAAATTAAACTTCCTACTAAACTTCCAACTTCTTACTATTTCAGATTGCTTATAACACTAATTAATAATATGTAAAAATATATATAAATGAAATCTGGCATGAACAAATGTTCAAAATGCCATTGTATTACAATTCTATTACGAGACCATTGACCGACCAATGATCTACCATTATGAATTTAGCAGATTACGAACTATTAGCAAAATGACAATGGGATCGTGTTGGAGTGACGATTTTATAAAAGTAGCAGACTTGGGCCCCAGGTTGTATGTTGATCTAAATATGATTCGTGGCCGTATCAAATATTTATTTATAGAATTATAATCATTACAATTTTGAATTGAACTTTTGTATCATACTTTAATCAACATACACCCAGACAATGAGCTGCCAATTGCAAAAATTGTAAGGAAATTTAAAAGCGAGCTACCTTAGCGCTTCCGCCTTAACAATAGTAAGTGCGTAAGCCCGAGTTCAGACGGTAACAGTTTACAGAACGTTTGACTTACCTACTGGCGATGGCGTGCAGCGACTGCCGACTGGCTTAAAAGGTCGGAATGAAAACATTTAGGCGCCTAAGTAAATAAAAGTGAAAACGGCTTCACTTGCGTGTACCTACATTATTGTGGGCTAAAGCCGACATCCGTTTATTGCTTCAAACGTCACTTTGACAGTTTGACTTCAAAAAGGTGTAAGTTTGTTATTATGTTTTCGTAAACGTGTTCAATAGCACAGTATCTGGATCAAGGTTTCGAATAAAAGATAATCGCCCTACCTTTAATTCCCTAAGGAGACCCTTGAAGGGTACCTTCGATCGATTATGGTATCTACATTCGAAGGTCGTTGACAGCTGATACGGGGCGAGGCACCCGTGAGCTACAAATAAATGAAAATCTTGAGGAAAAATCTATCTAGAACGCGGTTTCGAAATACTTAAGCACCTGCCAGTACCGGCGACTGCTACCATTAGTTCAATGAAACAGCAACTTTCAAACGTCTCGAGTTTAAGAATGTAAATTCAATTTATTTGTAAAATCTCTATTTATAAGGATTTTACTACACTTATCCACCTACTAAACTAAGTATAAAGAAGGAATAATAAAGTATAAAATGCCATCATTGGGCAGAATCAGATGACAAAGATGTGTCCAGTACTTTACTGGACACATCTTTGTCATCTGATTCTTGTAACGTTCTCTTAAACGTCTGTCCACGTTTGCACCTTAAGGCATTGCTAATTCTTCGCCCGAATAACAAGACAGTTCTCTGGGTTACGTAAAGTATTGGCCAGTTTCCAAACCGTTTCTTGACTGCGAACATTTCGGCCCCAAAACGGCCCAAAACCAATGAGGTTACTTCTACATTTCCGCCAATTGAAGTTTCTAAACATAGCTATCTATCCTCCTCTCTTTATAGGATAAAATCGTGATAAAATACAAAGACGAAACTCAGCGTAAATTTATTACTTTTCGATCTGTCAAAATCACACCAAACTGCACAGATTTTAAGTTTAGCCAAGAACCTTAAAGTACATACTAATTCCATGGTTTACAATTAGTTACGTTTCTGTAGCTCACCCTAAGCGGCAATTTATGTTATTGCTAGGTGGTTTATAAAGTTGTTGAGCAGTATAAGCGTAGCGGTGCCGCGTGTAAGCGGTGTCATGATAACCGCATGGTGAATAACATTGGACATGGCTGTCGCACGCAATGTGCTAGGCAGGCAATTGATTGGTCGCCACTCAGCCTAGCTTGGAGGTCTAACATGATTTTTTATAAGTTTGATGGAACTGTAGTTACGACGCTACAAGGTTCTTTTGGCGGCCAAAATCGAAACTACTGTCGCCATCTTGTTTTTTTAATACAATTTCTGTGACATTTACCACAGATATTTACTATCAATGCCCCCTGTCAATATCATTCAGGCTCCAAATAGTAGATTGTACATTAAGTGCATAAAACGCACCATTTTACGCGAGACGTTTATCCATCCGAGCGAGCTTGCGAGCGAGGATGGATATATAGTAGAGTGTAAAATGTGTTTTATGGACGAGTTGTACACTCTATTATACTTTTCACTTCGATTGCGAGGAAACGAAACAGCAACATTAAAATATTGTAAATTTAATTAAAATTGAAAAATAATTATGGTTCCCGCCAATAAACTTTTTTTTTTTTTTTTTCTTTTTTCTGTAGGAACTTTACATAACACCTGACTTAGGTCGTTACATACTGCTCAGTTATAAAAACATTTTGTTTTTATATCTATGACTAGCTTTTGCCCGCGGCTCCGCCCGCGTGGATGTCGGTTATCGCGTAAAAAAGTAGCCTATGTCCTTCTCCATATCCCAGGCTATATCTCTGCCAAATTTCATGACGATCGGTTCGGCGGTTTAGGCGTGAAAACGTAACATACAGACAGACAGACAGACAGACAGATAGACAGACAGAGTTACTTTCACATTTATAATATTAGTATGGATAACTTAGTTATAGTTTAAATATATTGATTAACTAATATAAAAAACTAATTTAAAAAATAATAAATGGACAAAATAAAAAATATAAGTTTATTGCATGAAGTTTTATTGTGTACTTTGGCTGTTGGTATCCTTGCCTTGTTCTTAGAATACTAACGAAACGAATTAAAATAAAGAGGTGATTCTATGAAGTTGAAGTTGTTCGTGGGGCTGTTGGACAAATTGCCTTGGTCTTCGACGAAGATTTTACTTTATGCTCTAGATCATAAAAAGCGACTTTATGTCGCCTACGCACGACATAAAGACGAACTTTTAGAGCATGAGAAGTGAAAAGATCATTGTAGCTCTTTAAACATTGATTTGACAGGTGTTGTATTGACAGAAAACATTCAATAAAAAGATGTTTCGAAACTTGTCACACGAAACAAATCTCCTAATTCGTTATGTTCAATTTGAGTTCGCACTGAACGAAAAATGTAAGTTTTAAGACAGATCTCAAGATTTGTTGTTAGCTGCGGTCGCACTATCTTGAAACATAAATTCAATACACATGTATGTGTTTTCCAAATGAGACGGTAAACATCGAAACATGTAATGGACAACATGTTGCAAGATTCATACAGAATCATTTTAGTATGCAATTTGCCTGTAAAACATGTCCAGTGATATGAAACGTCAAGCGTGTTTTGCGTCAATAAATTGCGTGGCAATAAAAAAAACCGAAAAAAAATAAACTTTTATTTCGGACCCATAAGTATAGTCCACTTGGTTAGTATACACACAACTTAGAAACTAGTGTTAGTACTTACATCTACCAGAAAGACAATACAAACTACTCATTACTACGCCACAGTGTATCCAATATCCCAGTTTGGGGCTGTCCCACCTATCAGCTATGGTTTTCAGGATGCAGCTATGTTACAATTCGAACGCGAGTCGATACATTCATTGCGTTATTTACATTGCTGAGCAAACAAATGTTTCAAACACATGAAGCATTGGATTAGCAAAATCCTTTCTATGTCTATGTTAGAGGGTTTGGTTTCCGCACTTAGTCCTTAAGATGGACCATTGTGCGTGGGCCATGGCGGCCGTTGGTGGTTATTCCAACTAGCCCACCTCCTTCCAGAAGCTGATCACGTCTCCTGGTCTGTTCAGAACAATGGCATAGGATCTGGGTTCCCCGAGGGTTTCTGTTCTGATCTGGGTGACGCCTGTGCATTCGAAGAGCACATGCGCAACGACTTCATCTGCCTCCATGCAGGCCCTGCACAGAGGGTTGTCCGTTATCCCTATTGTGTGGAAATGTTTGTTTAGTGAGCAGTGTCCCGTGATGGTCCCCGTCATCAGGCGCAGACCGTTCCTGTCCAGGCGTAAAAGACGCCTGGTCCGCCTACCATCCAAAGAAGGCATAGCTTCTCTGGACTGCCTGGAGCCCGGACTCGAGGTCCACCAGTTCTCCGCTTGTGTGTGGGTGAAATCCCGTAGCCACCTGCGAAGTTGGTTGAAGGGGATGGGTATGACAGGCTCGGGTCCACATACCGACGAGCTGGATGCCCTTCTGGCCAGTTCTTCAGCTGCGTCATTACCCAGAGATCCGCTGTGTCCTTTTATCCATTGTAGTGTGACTGTGTTCCGGTTGAGCACCGTTGCTCATTCTAGTGCATTGTGACATTCTAGTATCAGTAGCAAAATGCTTTAAAATCATTCAGATTGTGATTGACAGTGTTGACAATTGACGTGCTGTTGTTTTGGTGTATACCCGCTGTTCTCACCGCCCGTGTCCCCATTATGGCTCCTAGAAACAGACGCGACACGCGACGCGACACAATGGCACCGCGTGTCGCGCGACGAGCGGTGCCTTTGTGTCGCGTCGCGTGGTACGGGTAGTGGTAGCGGGTATATACCAAAACAACAGCACGTCAATTGCGTAACACACTGCATGTCAATCAAAAGGTTCCATTTTCAAAAGGTTATAATCAAAAGGTTCAATTTTCTTTTACGGTTCCATTTTCAAAAGGTCATAATCAAAAGGTTCAATTTTCTTTTACGGTTCCATTTTCAAAAGGTCATAATCAAAAGGTTCGATTTTCTTTTAAGTACTGATTTTTAACAATATGGTCAGATTTTTTTATTATTATTTATAAAATCAGTACTTAAAAGAAATTGGAACCTTTTTTTTTCGCCATTTTATGTGAATTACCATTAATGGGGACACGGGCGGTGGGCACATCGGGAATACACCGCTGTTTTTATGTGAATGTTTCGCTAAAGGCTCCTACAAACAGGCTCGACACGCGACGCGACACAAAGACCGCGTGCCGCGCGACCGTCCGTGTCCCCATTAATGGTAATTCACATAAAATGGCGAAAAAAAGGTTCCAATTTCTTTTAAGTACTGATTTTATAAATAATAATTAATGAGGTGTGCCTTAATGAGGTGTGCAGCCCTGGTGCGCAGAGTGCGGGCCAGCTCCAACAATATCCTGAAAATGATCGCTAGCAGGCTCGATAGCATGTATATCAATCACTGCATTGCCATCTCCCATGGGATAAAACAAATTAAATTTTAATTAGAATAAAAAACTAACATAGTTCGTAAGTTTACTAACACATTGAGTCCTTGTTACTTGATTAAATAAATTTATTATTATTATTATTTTATTTATATATGTCTACATATCTCGGGACCCTGGGGTCCCGGACCTTTGGAAGGCGTACGAGTGGCCGAAGCCAACTCGCAGAGGCCTGTTAAATGCTTCAATTAAATGAGGCACCAACCGACGATTATCCCTGTACGCACCATACAAGTGCACCCAAGGACAACCCCCGGTTGGTGTAGGACTATTGCAGGATATGGAACCAAAGATATTGGACTATGGGTTTGGGTGCTTAAAATGGACTGGTTACCAAAAACTATGGAAGGACTATGGCCCCTGCCTGATCAATGTTTTATTATACACGGATAAAATGGCAGGGGGTGACTTGCACACTCAATAATGGGCCCCCGAAAACGGTCGCTAGCACATAGTGACGTAGCGACAAGGGGGTAACATGTCCTGAGGTGCTCGAGGAGTGGAGAGGTATTCCACGGCGCTCAGAACAATCCCAGAGCCCGGAAGATGGTCAAGATCCCTACAAGCACTTACTGGAATACTTCCTTCCTCCGAGCACGTTTGCTCTTGCGAATCTCCACTCAAGCCGGCCAATAAAGGCAAGAATGAGGTGGGAGCTCAGTTCCTAGTCAACGTTTACTCCAGACGGCCAATAAAGGCAAGCCAGAGATGAGGAACATGACTTCTCCCGGGAGATAGGGTCCGTGGGGTCGCAACTGCCCAACAGCTCGCCACATGCTGCCCTGCGGGTTTCTGTATCTCTCTTGGTCTGGCTCCTCACCCTAGATATGTTCCGGTAAAGTAAACTCTACCGGCACAGACCTAGAGTTCGGAGCGCGCAAGCCCCACCACGACGTCAACGTAGAGATACGGCGGTGGGGTTATTATTATTATTATTAAACGCATAGTAAATTGTAACAATGATGTGAGAGCCAATTAGGTTTGTTTTTGTGAAAGATGAGATCATACTAACGTTTTTGCACAGAAGCTTTAATTGGTCATAAATTATTATGCATGGACTGCTCTTGCGTAAACAGTTTCCCGTTAAGCTGGAAAAATTTAAGAAAATTCTTCGTGAAATTTTGACAGTCGCGCAAGAAAAAATGGCGATGAAATGACAATATTTTTTCATAATTAAAACAGTAAGCAATTCTGATTATTATTTCTTAACCTTCAAAAGATGACGTAACGTCAGAATATATTAATTTTAGAAAAACGCTTCAGAATTACTCACAGACATTATAAAAAAGGCGTTACAAATTCGTAAATAACGTTTCCGCGCAGTATCGTTATCTAAAAACTAAAACACAGACTATCTATCTAAGTATTAGATCTATAAATACAAAGATGAAGGTAGATAAAAAACAGACCAACCCATGAATAAAATAAACTAGTTTTTTCTCTATCCTATTTTACATAGAAATTCGCTTCTCGAAATAATTTTAATTGCAGTTCAGTCAGACTAAATCAACATAGGTAAAGTAGACTATTTAATAAAAAAATATTTTATATGGTTACTAGCTGACCGGTCAGACGTTGTCCTGTTTCCTAGAACTCGATCGAAACGCCACCTACCGGGTCCAATTGTGAATCTAAACCATCCAGGTACTAAAATAGACACACAAAATTTCGTTCAAATCGGTCCAGACGTTTAGGAGTTCAGTCAGATACACACGCACAGAAGAATTATACTATTTAGACCAGTGCTGTTAGTTTTAGGTATTAGAACGGAATAAATCAATTATAAGAGACAAAAACAAAATCGTCGAACTTCTACCGATAATATAATTAGTGCATATGTAGTAACATTACATTACATGTGTAATGAAAATAGAGTAGAATTACATTATTAAGGCAATTGGCTGGGTTTAATGACCAAATAAGCTATTGCAATAAATTAATCAATCGATTAATTACAACATTCAAAATCATTCACAGCAACTCCAAACAAAAATCCATCGACTCAGGCGCAGATCACATAATATACATAGCCGGTATCGTTTAGCGGTCGATCGGAATTCGCGTAGAGTCGGCGTCGTTATCACACTTTAGTCAATATTCGTCAAATTAGCATCGATGCAAGGCGGCGAGGTCAACGACCCTGTTCGGCGAGCGTGGGAGCGGTGCGCGGGCGCTGTTTTTGCAACTACCCGATAACCCGACTAACTACCCGAGCGCGGCCCGACAGGTAGCCAGCACCCGAATCTTAAATATTCCACTCCGGTCCTGTTTCGGGAATTATTCATTGGAACTTGCCTTTTAATCGGGGAATATTGTTATATTATTTTATTCTTACAAACAGGACATATATTGCGATAAAGTTATATAGAAATCATAGGTAGTCAATTTCATCTAGATACTCCATTTGAAATAAGATTAGACATATAAGTAAACATTTTTAAAAGTCCGTTCAACCGATTTTGACTTTGACAGCTGCAGTGAACAGTTGGTATTGTAACCACTTTTTTACATTTAATGCCATCCTTATGCCTACGGAATAGAAGTCAAAATCGGTTGAACGGACTTTAAAAAAGGTTTTTTAAATGTCTAACGTTATTTCAAATGGAGTACAGCAAAACTTGAAAGCACAACCTTCTTTACGCAAAATATGAACGCTGAAAATTCTGAAAATTAAACACCCATTTTCGCATACACTTTCCTTTACAAAAACGAGCATGTAAAGCATTACCTAAACACTTTAGCGAGTGATGCCTATCTAAAGCCTCTTCAGAACAGCCGCGTTGAATGCAGTCAGCAGCCTTTTAAAAGGACTGATTAGTTCAGTGTAGCGCTTGGAGGCTGGAGGCAAGCCAAATGGGATGAAACGTCAGACAAACTGCGCGTTTGATATAACCAGTACAACACAGGTTTAATACAGCTGTGAGTCGGTTTTTCTGCTATTATTAATGCTTTATTCGGTGTTTATAATTAGGTGTTGCAGTAGTTGAGATGGATTTTTATGAGCTTTGGTATTGACGATACGCGATTCTTGTTACAATTTTAAATCACTTTAATTTAATGTGGATTTGGTATAGTCTGTTTACCAAACAAGGACGCTAAGTAAGTATAACTAGCACTTTGCCAGCGACTTCATCTGAATTTTTGGACTTTCCAACGTCAAAGTATTTATTTCAAACAGGCACATAAATAGCACTTTTGAGAGTCATTTACACGGAAATAAAACTGATTCTGGTTGCCCCTTCCAAAAGGTAGTTTCGCATGGAATTGAATGGGCAAGAAACTCCACCGTTATTCTTTTAAACTGTTCTATTATAGTTTGTATAGGTACATCAATAATTATATCATTACATTATTTTAAAGACGATGTACCGAGAATAAAATTACTATACCACAACAGGTAAAAACATTTAGAAATGAAGTTCACTTATTTTACCAAATGTGTTTACGATTATAGGCTCCTGCAAACAGACGCGACACGCGACGTGACTCAGAGGCACCGCTCGTCGCGCGACATGTTGGTCCTTTGTCAAGTGTCGCGTCGCGTGTCGCGCCGGTTTGTAGGAGCTTGAAGCGATGTGTAAACGATTTTCCCATACTACTTTTTCATTTTTTTTTACCGAAACCCCAAATACAAATTATATTTGATTCTACCTCAAAAATTATAAGTTTATTTATATAAAAACTTAAAGTTTTTTTTTTTATTCATAAAGAAAAAAGATTTAAAAAGAAAAATATTTCTTAGTAGACGCCTACGTTACAAACGCAATGTATTTATTTTCTCTATTTTTCCAACATCAGTGGTTCAGGATCTACAATGATGAATCAGTAGGTCTCATCTAGTGATGCAATGAATACGAATATTCGTATTCGCCGAATACCATCAAATGACCGAATATTGTATTCGCCGAATCATCATCTGCCTTATTACCTTTTCACTACTATGTTGGGGTCGGCTTCCAGTCTAATCGGATGAAGCTGAATATTAGTATTTTATATGGAGCGACTGTCTACCTGACCTCTACAACCCAGTAACTGGGTAATACGATACACTTTGGTAAGACTGTTTGTTAGACTTTCGGCCTTCTGAAGACCCGTAACGACTGTCAAAGATAAACGAATGGCAGCCGGGACCCAGGGCCGGCTTTAGAGGTGTTGAGGCCCTGGGGCAACGAAGAAGTGGAGGCCATAATTATTTTTTTGGAAAAGACGAAAAAAAAACAGTTTTTAATCTGTACTCATATATTAAAGCTGAAGGGTTTGTTTGTTTACACGCGCTAATCTCTGGAACTACAAGTCGGATTTGCTAAAGTATTTTTGCATTTGACAGCCCAATTATTGATGAAGGTTATTTTACATCAAGCTACGACCCTTAGTAGCCGAGCATAAGGAAACAAGTCTGAAAGAAAATTTTCTCGTTGATGAAGGATGGTTTTCTTATCTACATAAATTAAAACAAACTGTGGAGGCCCCTTCTTTGTGGAGGCCCCGGGGCCCGAGCCCCTGTTGCCCTGCCCTAAATCCGGCCCTGCCGGGACCAACGGCTTAACGTGCTTTCCGAGTCACGGAGGAGTCTCGGTATGTAAAGATGGTCACCCATCTACAGACCAACCGCAGAATGCGTAGCTTAACCTGATCGCTCGACGCGTACGGCTGTCATTATAAGTTACGAGCAGTGAACCAAAGATATTCAAACTCTTATTTAGCTAGTACAAAAAGCCTCCGTCACAAAACGTGTGTTCACGAACGAATAAGTCTAGACTTGTAGAAACTTGTTCAGGCTCCATAAACTCTTCTCACTCACTATAATTAAATCAATAATGACCTCGAGACAGCCTTCCCTAAGATAAGGCTTCTCTTTAAGTTTGCAGTAGTTGAAATAAAGACTAGTTTCAAAATGATTTTAATAAAATTTCTAAATCTAATGAGAGAGCTCAGATTAATCACATTTGTCAGGTACCCAGAGCTTTATCTTTTGAATCTTTATTCACGTGCATTATTTACACAAATGAAGTAAAACGAAGCCCTAACCAGTTATGCGTCATGTTTGTTATAAACAAAATCGTTATAAACAAAACAAAAAAAAAAACAAGGATCTAAATTGCGAAGTGCAGTTTCTCGGGACTCATGCGCCGCGCGACACACTTCGCTGAGGCGACGTCCACACTTTCATGCCAAACCTGTTATGAGCTACAACGGGCCACAGCGCGTGTGTGCGCGGCCTTTGTCGTTCCTAAATCAAATTGCACTCGAACGAAAACTAATACATTTGAATAAGTCAAGAAACCGATTAAGGACCATTCGGCCAGATTCGCGTCAGACCAGAATATAACATTCGTTTTAATACTTTCTAACTGTTAAACAACATAAATATTATTTAAGCGTAACAACGTATTTATTTATGTATCGACAAACCGTGACTAAACTAATAAAATTGTTCGTGAGAACCCAACATTTTTAATTGCTGATTGATTAATTTGATCACAAAAGTTTTAACTCTGATGTCATTCCTCGATGAAATAACTAAAATGCGTGTTTCGTCCTTCTCATGTAACGATTATGGTCAATTAGTTAAACTTATTTCAATAATACGTATTTTATTACCCCACTAACTAAAACTCTTTGGTACGGTGGCCAGTACATCAAGTTACCACAAACCATCGATTTAATCGATGCCACAAACTGTCAAATTTTCACGTTCGATTTTGAATATATTGGAGAAAGTTTACAGTTTCGTGTGGCTTGATGTGCTGGCCACTGTACTTCTCTCCGGTATTTATGAAAATGCCTCTAAAGTGTCGTATACTTACAATAAATCTCCATTTCATTAAGTAACACAATAGGCTAGTTTTTCACTGTCCCAGTTAAAAACATTGTATTGTATTAACGGCATTACAATAGAAAAGTTTTAACTTCCTCCTTTACAGGTGCGACAATGGAATACTAAATCAAAAGCTCTTTTTTATAACACATTTGTTATGCTGGCTTCATTAAGCCATTGCAAGAGCCACAAAGGTTTAAAAAAAAAAAAAAAAAAAAAACTGAATTTAAGCTGTCAATCTTTTTCCCGCCAATAATTTGCACCACAGATTATCGAAGCCAATTATAACGGCCTGGGTACACGAGTCCAATACGTGTCTGATCATTTTGCCGTGTGTATTCGCGGTATTTACATAAATGCTAGCTTCGCTAAATGATTTTATCTAGCCGCGACATGGTTCTCTAAATGCTGTGCATTGCTGACGGCCCGCCATTTCCAATGATCCCGGGCCTCATATAGACGTTTTTACTTCGCATTTCGCTGTTAACAAGGCCATAGATTAGTTTATCGTGAACGTGATATTACGGCGAAGGGAGTGTGTATGATATTGGGAGATGTTAATAGAATGGCGGGGACTAAATATAGATGTAGCTCGTTATACTGAATGGTTTTGTGTTATACTCAAGCATTCTGCCTTATAAGACATAAGTAAAGTTGTAACTGGATAGAAAACTGTCGCTGGAATATGAGACCACAACAATAATGAGCTTGATTTAAATAAATGCCTGTATTTATTCTCGTTCGTTAACAAACAGAATAAAGTAATTAAACAATGATCATCGCTGTGAATAAACAATCGCTGTCCTTTTTAGCGACTTTACAAATCCACAAACACAAAAGAATTATTCGAACGAAACTTATTCAATGAAAATTGATTTGGTATTCCAGCGATTAGACAAACATTTATAAGAGAGCAGATAAACATCGAAGGACAAACGTGAAGATCAAAGGAAGAGATTATCTCGGATCTGAAACCGGGATTATGGAATTAACTAATTCACGAAACTAACCTACGCGAATTTGAATTTGGAAAACAATGTTGGAAAAATAGTGAAGAAAATCCTAGTGATAATGGACCTCACACACTCAGCAGTTCACATAAAACATAAGATGTAGCAAAAAGGAAATAGTAAAGAGAAGGTATGTAAGTATGTTAGGCTTAGTACACATGGTGTATTTATTGAGTCATCCATCTTAGCTCGCGGCGCGAGCGGTTCGCACCTGACCTAGCCAACCTTTCTACATTTTTTCCACATTTTTATCTATTGAGTGTGACAGCGGTCCTCCAGAGCTTACTCCGACACGTGGATTACTTAACGTAATTCATTCGATCTACTAAGAAAATACAGTTCTTTATAGAAATGTTTTAAACTTTTGCGGCGTACATTGCGTGGTTTATAAACGAGTTTTAGTTTAACTTGCTCGTTTGTTGCTAAAATGGCGCAATAGTTATTAAACTGAAGTGTTAAACTTTTCGCAATGCAATTCTAGAACTGTTCTCGTACGATCTAAGTTTTGATTAAGTGTAAACTAAATTTAATTTGCCTTGTAAGTAGACTGTAAATTGATAAAGTTTTCCACATATATTTATAGAGGTCGTATAGTTGCTAGTCGCACGGTAAACTCTGTTTTCGAGATGCAGGATTTTGCGTGACGTCAGTGTGACGCGTAGTTCGCGCGTGACGATGTAAAATATAAAGCCTATATTGCTGTTCTTATTTTACATGTTCAAGAAATGATAAAATACGAATAGTGCCTGATACTTAAAAAATATAGAAAAAAAAAATATATCGGCAAACGGTTGTTAATTTATTACAGCTTATCTTCCGACAAAGGCCTCATCTAAAGATTTCCATTCTGTCCTGTCATCTTCCCATCTCTTAGTCTGTCCACCTCTGTTACTTTTGCCGTCTCGCGGGTACCATTCAGTTATTGGCAGACATCGGAATAGGTAGAGTTAATTTATCTAAACTTCGAGGAAGGAGGTTACAACATAGAACGGATAATACCTCCTCTAAAATCCCGGAATAATTATAATGACGTTTAAATCCCGGTCGAAATCAAAGTCAAAGTCAAAGGAAGGAATTATTTACACGAATTATTTATTGGACTTTATTTATAGTTACAAATGATTGATTTGAAAAATCATAAATAACATTTTTTAGGGTTCCGTACTAAAACTGTTTTATCAATTTTAATACGTAACCCTAAAAAATTTATATATGATTCTTCAAATCAAAAATTTGTAACTTTAAATAAACTGTAAAGTCCAATAAATAATTATTGGCTTTTAAATCCCGGGATTTCAACGTCCTTATAATTATTCCGGGATTTTAGAGGAGATATTACACATTCTATGTTAATTCCTTCCTCAAAGTTTAGGTAAATTAACTCTACCTATTCCCATCTCTGGTCTTGTCCATTTTTCCTTCTTCTCTCTTATCATTTCCCTGTCCATCTCCACTTTAGTTGCTTGTAAGTTGTGTGTGTGTGTAGTTGTGTACCGCCCATTGTGACACCCTATGTAACAGTTCTACATTTATATCTGTAATTTTTATGGTGTACATAATAAAGAGTATTCTATCTATGCATTCTTGAAATTGATTTTACTTTTTATGTATTTTAATATTACTTTGCTTCTCTCCTTTCCCTTCTGACAGATTTTTATTTTGTTTGCGACTTGCTCTGTCAATGCCCAGGTTTGACACCCGTATAGTAAACATGGTAGGATCATCATCATCATCATCATCATTTCAGCCGAAAGACGTCCACTGGACATAGGCCTCCCCCAATTGGTTTGCCATAATCGCCACGCTTGGCAGGCGGGATGGCGATCGCAGTATGGTATTAAAAATGCATATGCAACATGGGAGGATGCACATATTAAATACTTTCCTTTTTTCTTCCAAAGGCATTTCTTTATTCTTCATGACTTAACTAAGTGACCAAAATCATTTCCTAGTATTAGCTATTCTTATTTTTACTTATTTTTGCAAGCATTCTTGAGTAGATATTAGCTGTACTATAAGTATTCACTTAAGTATTCTATTTGCTCATTATTTACTTTTATGATCTCTATTTGTGAAGAATTTGAAATTATTTTTGGTTTTGTTAAGTTCATGGACACACCTGATTTATTATCACTTTCATCTGCCAGCTGTTGTAACAATATTTTTAGGGTTTTCGGGCTGTCAGAAAGTAAAATTAAGTCGTCTTGCAAAACGTAGGTGACTCAGGTTTTCGCCATTTATATAATTAGTCCCTTATTCGTGCATTCCAGGTTCCTGAATAAGTTGCCAAAGTCGGTTACAGAACCTAGCGACGGAAAGTTCAAAACCCACATCAAACGTGTCCTTATCAAAAAAGCATATTATAAGATAAAAGACTACGTTGAAGACAAGGAAGTTTGGCAATAATTCCTTCTGCACATGTGGCTTCCCTGGTACCTCATAAACAACATAACTATGTCAATGTCTATTAACTGCTCCCAAGTAACGATGTTTATTTAGAATTTTTATTTTTTTATTTTACATACTTCCTTGACATAATCTTTTCATTATTTGACATTATTTACCTACAAATCGAATTCCAATTCTTTATTAGTGGCTTTTGTGGACATGATATTTATTCAGATATGTTACTGTAGTTGTAATTGCAATCATGTCATTAATATTTTATATACTTAGATTATTTTATATTTTGTGAATGTGAGAACGTTGTAGGCCTAGTAGAGTGTAGATTTGTTGGCGGTTTTCTATTTTGTTAAGTACCTGGTAATTGTTGAAAGGCCTACACTGTCCTCCCATACCTATTATCACTGTTATTTAATAATATTGTAAAGCCAATTATTTTTAAAAGAGTAACCGTGGAGTTTCTTGCCGGCTCTTCTCCATAGGAAACGACTAACTCGAACCGTGCACCTAGCTTCTGACGTTTCATAAGTGCCCATGTAGGTTTATGTGAAATAAAATATTTTGATTTTGATTTTGATTTTGATTTCTAGGACGGCTGATTGAAAAAAATTATGAAAACTGATGAAATAATTTAGGTGAGATAGGGTCTCCTTGACGTATCAACACTAAAAAGAAAGAAGAAATTCTTCACCTATAGATTCTAACTTAACTTGCGCAATACTCTCAGTGTATACATTTTTAAGTATCCGTATGTATTTTGTTTGTACACCTTGTGTTTCTAGTGTGTCCCAGATAGATCCGTGTTCTAATGTGTCAAACGCTTTGGTAAAATCGACAAACCCTAGTTAGTAAATTTTGTTATAACTATTCTTTAAATTTTTGTAGGATTTGTTTAAGGGCGTGGATGTGATCTTTATTTAAAATATTTTAGCTTGTTCTGGAGGCTGATTTTCTTCAAGGGTATTGGTAAAGTCTAGATAGGTAATATAATTTTTGAAAATACCTTGTAAATATTAGACATTAAGCTAATGAGTCGTTAATTTTCTATATCTTTTTTGTACTTTGTGGTGATGTAGATACAGCCACAATTTTGAAGTGTAAACCATACCTATAAATCCTAGATCTAATGGCCTTTATAATAAGTAGGTATTTTAGCTAGTAAGATTAGATAGGTACCTTGTCTACGTTAAACTAAGCAAGAAATTGGATAGACAATTATAATAATAATAATAATAATAAGTAATACTTACTACAGATGACCGCAAGAAAGTATGGCAAAGCAAGGAGCTTCACGGGCGCTTTTACCGGGCTCTCCATGAGCCAGATGTAAATTTCTTAGCGTCCGTATCCTGGCTACGTTTTGGTGACCTTTTCGGGGAAACTGAAGGTTTTGTTTGTGCAATTATGGACGAAGTTATCTTGACGAATAACTACCGAAGACATATTATGAAGGACGGAACGGTTGACGTGTGTCGGGCATGCCACCGTCCGGGTGAGTCCATCAGACATATTATCTCTGGTTGTTCTCGTCTGGCTAATGGCGAGTACTTGCACAGACATAATCAAGTAGCTAGGATTATTCACCAGCAGCTTGCTTTGAAATATAAACTTGTGGATTCTGAGGTACCGTATTACAAGTATGTGCCCGACCCAGTTCTTGAAAATGACCATGTCACGTTGTACTGGGATCGGTCTATCATTACTGACAGGACTATTGTTGCCAATAAGCCTGATATGGTGGTGATAGATCGATTAGCGCGCCGCGCAATGATAGTTGATGTTACCATTCCACATGACGAGAACCTCGTGAAAGCTGAGAAAGAGAAACAAATAAAGTATCTCGACTTAGCACACGAGGTTGTTGACATGTGGAATGTGAGCTCAGCTATCATTGTGCCGATTGTCGTGACGGCCAATGGCCTGATGGCCGAAAGCCTCGATCAACATCTCTCGAGGCTTTCGTTAGACGGTTGGATCAAGGGCCTGATTCAGAAGGCAGTACTCCTTGATACGGCTCGTATTGTGAGGAGGTTCCTGTCTCTGCAGCCCTAACCACCGGTAGCTTGGACCCTGCTCCCGACACCGGCGGACCATTATATTTTATATTTTTAAATGTTTTTTATATCTATTTTTAAGAAATATTTAAAAATGTATTTTATATGAAAAAAATTGAATAAACGTCATAATAATAATTACTATTATTTTTTATGTTTTTGACATATCTCGGGACCCTGGGGTCCCAGGCCTTTGGAAGGCGTACAAGGGGCCGAAGCCAACTCGCAGAGGCCCGTTAGACGCTTTTTAATTAAACGAGGCACCAACCGACGATTATCCCTTTACGCACTATACAAGTGCACCCAAGAACAGCCCCGGTTGGTGTACGACTATTGCAGGATATGGAACCAAAGATATGCTATAGGTTTGGGTGATTAAAATGGACTGGTTACCTAAAACTATGGAAGGACTATGGCCCCTGCCTCATAAATATTTTATTATACTTACACGGATAAAATGGCAGGAGGTGACTTGCACACTCAATAATGGGCCCCCGAAAACGGTCGCTGGCACATAGTGACGTAGCAACAAGGGGGCAACATGTCCTGAGGTGCTCGAGGAGTGGAGAGGTATTCCACGGCTCTCAGAACAATCCCAGAGCCCAGAAGATGGTCAAGATCCCTACAAGCACTTACTGGAATACTTCCTTCCTCCGAGCACGTTTTCTCTTGCGAATCTCCCCTCAAGCCGGCCAATAAAGGCAAGAATGAGGTGGGAGCTCAGTTCCTCGTCAGTGTTCACTCCAGCCGGCTCAGAAAGGCAAGCCAGAGATGAGGAACATGACTTCTCCCGGGAGATAGGGTCCGTGGGGTCGCAACTACCCAACGGCTCGCCACATGCTGCCCTGCGGGTTTCTGTATCTCTCTTGGTGTGGCTCCTCACCCTAGACATGTTTCGGGAAATAAACTCTACTGGCACAGATCTAGAGTTTGGAGCGCGCAAGCTTATTATTATTATAATCAAAACAATTATTATAATAATAATAATTGTTCCAAGAACACATAACCAGATTCAAAAGTCAGAAATTCAAACTAGGTATTCTACTGAATAACATTAGTATTCTGAACTAACTTCCAAAGAACCACTAGTTGCACTTCGCAAGTAACCTGTAGAATCAGAATTCACACTACACGAATATAAAACTTCACACAAATTCAAGTAAATAAAACAAAAACAGTAAATTGTAAACTAAATTTGGTAACGTAATTACTAACTATTGTCGGTTATAGTGGCAAAAGCGAGCCTGCATACAGCCAGGCAAAGTTCATACAGCCAACGCTAAGCTTTACGTATCGTTATACGTTAACGTTGCAATCTCAAGTAATTGAATTTGAGTAGACGACTCACACAATCGCCGTTGAGCGAGGTACATGCCACATAAAGATGTTTTATTATGCACGTGTGTGACAAGTGCAGCGAACGAATGCGGTGGGGTTCAGCCATGGTGATAGTAGAATCGCGGGTGAACCAGTAGAAGTATAAAAAGACCCATCACATAGTCGTTATCTACGCACTCTGTACATCAGCAATTTTAATCTGTAATTTTATGCGGCCTGCCCAAATGTCCTTTCTTTGGTATTGTTCGTCGAATCGTTGAGCTCCTTATGTTCTGAGTTGAGCTGCACGATTACTGACAAATGCGTACACTGAATGGACAGGTCCACTCAATCTGTGTGGTTCTTTCTTCAAAAGACCATTTCACTACATGGTCTTCACATGATTTGACCAAGATTATGTCTGGACTTTAAAAGAGACTGTGACCGCTGAGTTTTTTTCGGCCTTTCTTCTCAGAGTAATCAGATACGAAACGCCGACCTCATCTAGTTTTAAAATATGATTGACGTAAAAGTGTTTGTAAAAACCTACTTACAGAAATAAAATCATTTATCAAATTAATTAACATAGAGCAAAAATTCTTGCTAGGAAACGATTTTTTGGTGTGAAAAAATCTGTTTACGGCAGCACGCGAAACATTGTGCTTTTGGGTGCATGCAACGGTACAGGAGTTATCGTATTTAAAGTTAAGTTATACATTTTATAATTTAAAACAAGTTTTCGTTAAAAAATAAACCGGCCAAGTGCGTGTCGGACCACCCACAATCAAGGGTTCCGTAGTTGTTGGGATGAATATTTATCCAAAGAACAAACTTAACATTGTAGTTAAAAAACAAGTGCTTCCATACATTCCAAGTGCAAATGTAAGTTTGTACGCAAATATTGAGATATTTACCATGTAATTTTAAGACCATAGACTTCGGGACGTGGGTTCGAACCCAGACAAGCGCTTTACTTTGTGTAAATAATTTCATCACCACCGCTCTCAAAACGGTGAAGAAAACAGCGTGAGGAAACCGGTATATCGTAGAACCAAAAATTCGATGACATGTAACATCCACCAACCAGCACTGGACCCGTGTAGAATATTACAGCCAATTACAGCCCATTCCCTCTCCAAAAGAGTCAGCCCTTGTACCAGCAGTGAGAACATATACATGGCTGATTATTCTATCAAATGCTACACCAAACTCGATGGTTGTAGAGAAGTGACATATCGCTGCTTTGCATGAATACCCTCACAAACCAAAATTTAGAAAATACTGGTTTATCAGTTTATAACAGCCAAATGCCAAATAGTTCTTATTTAATTAAACATTGATTAATGGCCCTTTCGATTTATACATTATATTTATTCTCCTATTGATCAAATACATGAAAAGTTATGACACTAAATTTTTGTTTAATTTTAAAATAGCTACCGTGTAAAATGTGTTTTTGGATTGTGCGGTTATTCATGCAAAGCAGCGATATATTTTGAATCCTATCAAATCTGTATGACTACAACATAACGTATGTTTGGGAAAAGGCTGTTTGGCTTGGCAGGCTCTAAGGTCAGAACCAGATAGGGCAAATTATAAGACACACATTAAGGAGAAAAATGGCCTACATTTTGAAGCAAAAAGTCTGTGTACGCTCTAAAAAGTTTTAAATAGCCGACCTTACTAAGATTTTGAAAAGAGGGCAAAACGATCTACCTTGCTAGGAGGGCGGAATGTTAAACTTTCCTAATGCTGCAATTTTACATATGAAATTTTTCTGAAATTTTTCTATAAAATTATTAAAGTTTAGTAGGTAAACTAAACTTTAATAATTTTAAGGAATATATAGACCATTTGTCCACCTGGTTATTGCAAAATAATCTGGAAAATGTTCATAGCATGGTTCCAACAAAGAAATTTAATTCTCACCGTTATTACTCTCGCAATAAATATTTAATTTTGTCAGATTAACAATCTGCTGCCTCGGTAACTAGATTAAAACAATGAATATTGTAAAACATAGTTAAATTGATAAAGTTTGCTAAATGCTACACAATTTGAGCTGCAAGAATACAATTTCAATTCTTATGGTCCTTTTGTGGTCCTTTTAGACCGTATGACGCCATATTTCAGATTGTTAATAGTTTCAGTTGTTAGGATATTATATTAATACATTTTTTTAGTATATTTTTATAGTTTGTTAGTTTATTTATATATTACAATCGTCTTAATGAATTCCATTGTTTTACTACAAATGATGAGCATGGAAATCTAAGGCGATTCATTTTACGTAATCCGACCACCCATGAAAATTCCCAAATATCAAGTGCGTAGGTAGTATTAAGGTACTCGCAATCGGCGTGCGTGTTTGACCAGATGTATTCAATGAACAAAACAAGGAAAGAGATGTGAGTAAGTTTGTTTCTCCAAGTACCTTCAACAAAAAGTATTTCCCCGCTCCCGCTCCTTTCCTCCACAATGTCCGCACCCTTGCATGCGCAGGCGCACCGGAGACAACAATGGAGGGAGTCGGGAGGTCGCGACACAGCGTCACGCGTCCCGCTCGTGTTTGCTCGACAAACCCGCCGCGCTCGCTCCCTGCTCAAACACCGCCACAAGAAGCTGTTTCACATACTACTTCACTTTTTTACCTACTTTAAAGCCCCGTGATACACGGGTGGTGATCTGGATTTTGGTCTATTAGTAACTATTGGCCATAGGTTCATTCGCATGGAGATTCTCACAAAGGAAAATGCTTTTTTTGGCATTAAAAGTATGTCTATGTCTCTCGGGAACAATGACTTTACTATCTGTGAAAGATTTTTCGATCTGTAAGATAACCTTTTAAAAACATAGACAATTACAAACTAATCAATTTTTGCCATACTTATCAGAATATTTTACCAAATCGAATAATATACGTACTTAGTCAAAGTACTTAGTGCTTCGTTGGTTAGACATACCTGTAACAGCACAATTCTATACACTTTTAATGGTTTAAAGGCTTGTAGAAAGCTCTCAGCTGTCAGGACAATGCTTCAGCACTTTTTTACATTCAGTAGCACAGCTAAGGGAAAAATAAAATCTACTTAGGTATGATATGCAAGTAAAATATAAATGTTGCTTTTCACGAGTTACCTATCTCTTCAGAAGCCATAATTTAGATTTCCATTATCTATTTTACAGCAAGATAGATATCTAATACTAAGTTTTATATCCCTTTCATTTCGCTTAGATATTTGTCACTTCAGTTTCAAGTTGATATTCACTTTCTACTGTTGAAAAGGTGTTCAAACTTTGTCAACACATCAAAACTTTTGAAACGCGACAAACCAAAAATACTTCCAAACTTTGAAAGCTTTCAACACGTTCAGTTGCTTGACTGAAAAGACACAAAATCAAGAAATTCGACATACTCCTTTCATCCAGTCGTGAATTCTTGATCCCCGGTGTATCACGCGGTTAAGAGCCTGTCGCCACCATAACGACCGATCCACAGGCGAAACAGCGAGGTGTGTGGCCACACTTCACACTTGCCTAGATGGGCGGTTGAACAAATGTTCCAGGGGGCTTTTAAGTCGTTCCCATTAATGGCCCTTCCCGCCTTAAGGTGCTCACAATCCCAATAGGAACTCTATTTGCGATGTCAATGAACTAATTATTTCTTTGTTAAATGCGTTCAGTAAAAAATCTGCGAAAGAAAACGAATATCAACGATTGTAGAGGCTGTCAACGCCAGACATTTTTTACATCACTCTATGAACATTTTCTCAGAAAAAATTATATCGCTCCGTTTTATTGGAACTCCCTGTTCCATTCTAGGACACCTTTAAGCATTATTACTGGACTATGAAATTGTTTGAAATGCGATCTGCATTGTGATGTAAATCAGGCACCACAAAGCACTACGAAAACAGACTGTAACTACACTATGTTAGTAGTGGGGGTGCGCTGAACAGCCTTTATTATGATAGGTGTACCGTCGCGTCACGGCATTGTATGCCCGTATCTATCAGGAAGTAACACGACATTCCCAGCGTGCACAATGCCGAGTAGCGCGCGTGTGCCGCCAGCTTGACATCTATTGAAAAGAAAATTCACTAGATACCAGATAATATCGAATCGATATTAGAAAACCATCAGTCTAAATAAAAGAGTTCGATTGTTATCAAGTCTAGACGACGTTAATGAAGCGGGCAGCGATTGGCTCGTTTTTACCTTTCGGCGCGACGGCGTCGTCGAATCTTGACCGTATCAATCATAATTGGCCGCTTTTTGCGATTTCGAGAATCGCAGTGCTGCGTGTACGCATGGTGATGGCGGGGGCGGCGCGCGGCTCGCGGGGGGGTGTCACTGTGCAAATGCACTCGTAAACCTGGCCCGAGGTCAACGCACCCCCTCTCCGCGCGGCCCGCCCCGCCCCGCGCACCCCCGGGCCTATAAAACGTTTACCGCTACAATATATTTATTTTATTATAGACGTAGCAGGTCTACGGCTACGGGTGGGTCGCCGAGCAAACCGCATCATGCACTTTTGTCTGTTCCTACACTTGTATTCTATTGTAATGAGGACTGTCGCGCTTGAATTCACCGCTAGAGGCGCTAGTGTAGAGTGAGGTCTCTAGAAATGTCAAATGAGAAACTGAACGTTCATTGTTTGCGGGATTTTCTGTCGCGAATTTTTACTAATTGTGCATAAGTATAAAGATTGTGCCATTTTTTTGCGTATATCGTTCTGAATATGATAGCAAATAGGTTGGACTGTCCTTATGTGCGACACTGCTGTGACAGGCAAGTTACGTATAGTGTCGCACGTAAGAGAAAATAATGTTTTGAAAAATGAATTTGAATGTGAATAATTTAATTTAATTTGTGTGTTGATGTTGTATTTACATTGTATTTATTCATTTCTATTTATTTATGTGTGATTTTGTATTTATTATTGAATAAGGTTTTGGGTTCTAATATGAGTTATATAGTACCTGAAATAAATGTTTTTTTTTTTTTTTTATTGTTGGTTCAACTTAGGATCTAATTTGGTAGCACTTGGAGGAAGAATAATGTTTGTCTGCTTCATGCTTGCCAATTTTAAGAACATTATAATGTAAATATGCATTTGATGTTTTAAAATTTAATAAAATAAACATTATAATATCGACGCTTGAAAGGCAATATTGACCAAACGACATGTTGGCGCCTTTACACTAGAGCAACTTAAAGTATTTTTATCAACAAAAAAAAAAGACAATTTTAAAATGGAGTATTTTTTATTGTTTAATGTATACTCTAGTAGAGTATACACTAAAAAAAAGCATTTTAAATGTTTTTTTTATTGGATTTTTTTATTTATTTAACCGCCTCTGTGGTCTAGTGGTAAAACCACCTGTCTCAGATCCAGAGGTCCCAGGTTCGATTCCCAGCGGGGGCAAAAATATCTGCTCGGTTTGGTTGGTGGTAGGGCTTGTTCTAAGTCCGCCTGGATAGCTACCACCATCTTATCTAAGTCTGTCGCCAAACAACAATGTTAACAGCATTTGTTGTGTTTCGGCAGTTAGAGGTAAGATAGCCAGTTCCTCTGTGGTTGAGGATTCCGGGTGAAGCTCGCTTCCATCTTCAGCCTTATCATCACTTACCATCAGGTGAGATGAAGGCCAAGAGCTTCCCCGTTGTGTAAAAAAAATTAAAAAAAAATATTGCTCTAGTGTAAAGTTTCCAACATGTCGTTTGGTCAATTTTGCCTTTCAAGCGTCGATATGAAGTAATGGGTACTTAAACTATCAAATAAAAGTACTGACAGGACCTTACTCGCCAGTGGCGCCAACTGGTGAGCACAAAAACGATATAGCCCCATTGGCAAACGAATACATCTCGCCGCCTCTGAACACAATCATGCATTTTGTGTTCATTTAAATTCTCAATAACCTACCTATTTATACAATAGCGAAGTACCTATGAATATTTATCACGCTAATTATCTACGATCTAATGGCCTGTTTTACAACAAGCTTGAACATTAGTGATACCTACTTTAGTATAATATTAGCGAATAATTCTCCAGAGAATGTGGAGTCGTGCTTGTGTTATGTGAAAATGATCAGTTAATCGCTCAAACATGGGTTAAACACCATTAGCCGCAATTCATGCGATTAAGGCGTCAATTGGCTTGGATAATGTCGTTCACTTCAGTCGAACGAGAAGATGCCATTCCATTACATACTGATTGTCATTTGGATCGATCGCTTTGAAGATAAGAATTTTAAGTGTTTTTGATTTCGTTATTAGTTATTCAAACGTTAATTATTCATGTTGATAGCTCTTATCTAGAGGCTTTTTATCTGAGACACTTTTGTGGGGCCGAAGATGTATTTAATTGGAGAAGTGTTTTATTTAGATTGGCAATTGTTTTGGCTGACGGTGAATTAGAGGAACGTCTAGGAATTTCTTAGCTAGACACAAGTTTAGTACAAACTATCTGCTGCCCGTGGCTTCGCCCGCGTGGCTTTTTCAAAAATAAAAATAGCCTTAGTTACTACTTATAACATCCGCTATCTGCCAGTGAACGTCCTGTCAAAATCGGTCCAGCCGTTTAGGAGATTAGCCGAGACAGACAGACAAATACTTTCAAAATAGTTTGTTTTTTGTTATAAGTACCATATATACTTTTATAATAATATGCATTTAGTAAAAAACTGTTATTTTGACAATACAAGCGGACACTTCAATTTATTTATTTGTATAGATACTTAGATTAAATGAAATGATATTGTTTATTCTGTGAATAGGATATCGGAATCACCATCTCCATTTGAAATTAAATTAGACATTTAATTAAATAAACCGATTTTACAGTTCGTTCAACCGATTTTGACTTCTATTGCGTTGATGGCATGACAAAGGGCAGCTGCAGTAAACAGTTGGTATTGTAACCACTTTTTTACTTTTAATGCCATCCTTATGCGTACGGAATAGAAGTCAAAATCGGTTGAACGGACTGTAATAAGGTTTTTTAAAATGTCTAATCCTATTTATTTCAAATGGAGTATATACATGTCATAAAACTGAATTTTTGGAAATGTTCGACTTCCTTGATCGTCCTACCTAATCTTACCTTAGCAACAGTTTCTTTCTTGAGCTCGATATTATAACGATCGATCTTCCGTCACGTATGCGAAAAGTCTTTCAAAAGAGGTAACCTAATGTATCATGTGAGCAGGTGACAAGGAGCACATAACTGAGCTGGATGCGGGCATATTGAAGCGAGTTTCACCGCTACGTACCGCATTGCCTTCCCTGGGGAACTCGAGCGGGACTCCGGTATAAAACCTCTGTAATAAAACATCAACTTTAAGACTCGTTACCTATTCCAGAGCGATTTTACATCCACATTATGGTAAATTTTCTATGGTTTCCGTACACAAGGACCAGCGAATGTGACGCTTTGACAAGTTTAGGAGGATGCTATAATCCATACTAATATCCATACTCCATACTTACTAATATTATAAATGTGAAAGTAACTCTGTCTGTCTGTCTGTATGTTACGTTTTCACGCTTAAACCGCTGAACCGATCGTCATGAAATTTGGCAGAGATATAGCCTGGGATATGGAGAAGGACATAGGTAACTTTTTTACGCGATAACCGACATCTACTCGCGGGCAAAAGCTAGTAATTTATAATTTACTAGCTTTTAACCGCGTTCATGACGATCGGTTCAGCGGTTTAGGTGTGAAAACGTAACATACAGACAGACAGACAGACAGAGTTACTTTCACATTTATAATATTAGTATGGATTATAAACTAGCTTTTGCCCGCGGGCGTATAAAAAGAAGCGTATCGGGAGCATCCAAATCGGCACACTTTCAAAACAAAATCCCTTGCTCACGATGCCCACATGTGTTTACCGCCCCTTTTTGTGACGACCAATAAAAAAACTTTTGTTTAAATAAATTTCTCAGGCTCTGTTACAATGATCTCTGATGTCTGACCACCTCGGGTCTTAATTTTTCATTTACAAAAACCAAAGCCTAAGCAAAAATCTGATGTTACGATGCTATCGGTTGATGAGCATATTATAGGAAAAAGTTACTATAGCGGCCGAGCGCTGCAAGCAAGAATAGTCTTTACGGTGCAGCGGTTATCCGATTTGCATGGCCGCGATAGTACACATAAATTTCCAACTAATTACAATCACATCGTAAACTGTTGCTCTATATACATGGGCTCTTAAATGACCGCTCCATAATGAACGATCATAAAAGATAGTTTCCACTATCATTACGTCATCGACGCTTGTCGAATAGTTTGGTGGTCGCAATCATTTGTAGTTATTAGCAAAGTGCGGGATTCCCTCTTCTTCACGTGTTAGTGCAGGAGAACATTCTTTTCCGGGAAACAATCTGGGGAAACGAGAAGTGTTAATGATTTGGAAAAAATATATGTTAAATTACAGCATTTTCTTAATAACTTGATAATGAATATTTTAGATTATGTTTATATTACATAGTGAAGTTAATTTGTAAAGTTATGTCTAACGCGGATAAAAAGCTGAGAATCACGCAAAATCTATAAAGCGTATTTTTCTGAAACCTTCACCTTTTTAAAGATAATTTAATTATTGTATCTTTTATTATACGTGTTATTATTAAAATACCTCATTTTTATTTATATTAAATTAATAATGCGTCTCATTTGGGACAGCGCTCCAGGGGCCCAAGTCTGCTATTTTTATAAATTCGTCACTCCAACACGATCCCATTGTCATTTTGCTAAAAGTTCGTAATCTGCTACATTCATAATGTTCGATCATTGGTCGGTCAATGGTATTACAATGGCATTTTGAACATTTATTCATGCCAGATTTCATCCATACTAATATTATAAATGTAAAAGTAACTCTGTCTGTCTGTATGTTACGTTTTCACGGCTAAACCACTGAACCGATCGTCATGAAATTTGGCAGAGATATAGCCTGGGATATGGAGAAGGACATAGGCACGCGATAACCGACATACACGCGGGCGGTGCCGCGGGCAAAAGCTAGTTTATATATATTTTTACATATTATTTATTAGTGTTACGAGTATAAGCAATCTGAAGTAGTAGTAGGAAGTTGGAAGTTTAGTAGGAAGTTTCATTTGTCATTATGTACGAGATTACTTATTCTTTCAATGGAGTGTCAGTAACTGACCATTGGAAAGTCATAATGACGCCATTATATTAGTAGATTACCAAACTTTTCAAAATCAACAATTATGAAATCAATGATAGACCATTTTGATACTATTGTAATAGCAGACTTGAGGCCCTGTAGGTACGATAATGAGATGGATCTCAAATAGACACAGTTATGTATACAAATAAATAAAATTGAAGCATCTGTTTAAAATGTCAAAATAACAGCTTTTTCTATACTCCATTTGAAATAAGATTAGATATTTAAATAAACATTTTGACAGTCCGTTCAACCGATTTTGACTTCTATTGCGTTGGTGGCATGACAAATGGGAGCTGCAGTAAACAGCTGGTATTGTAACCACTTTTTTGCTTTGAATGCCATCCTTATGCCTACGGAATAGAAGTCAAAATCGGATGAACGGACTGTAAAATAAGATTTTTTTTTAAATGTCTTATGTTATTTTTAAATGGAGTATAGGTACTTATAACAAAAAACTGTTTAAAAAAAATCTGTCTGTTTGATCCGGCTAATCTCCGAAACGGCTGGACCGATTATGACGGGACATTCACTGGCAGATAGCTGATTTTATAAGAAGTAATTTAGGCTACTTTTATTGGAGATAAAGCTACTCAGGCGACACCGCGGGCTGCAGCTAGTCCAATATATCGTCGGCGTAGGTGGGGAACTAAATAACTACGATATACTTCAAAATGACTTTTTACCATTTTCGTTACACCCAACCATGTTGCATATTTTCGCCTGACAAGCATTTTCTTATTCCTGTCCTGTTCAGAAATAAAGGATTTTTATGTTCCAACAGGAAAAATAAATATGTCCAAAACTATCACTAAATCGTAGAAGAAAAATTAAATAACTCATTAAATAAATCCATAACTGCTTTATGATAAGTTGAGTATTGCAAGGGTTACATAAAATAAGTCGTTTAAGTTTTCTTCGACTCTAAGTCCTGTGTTCACCAACATTTAAATCAACTGTTCAGATATTAAGGCCTGTGTTCACCAACATTTAAATCAACTTTTTAGATATTTAATCAGCCCTTTACTCAAAATTTCTTAGGAAATTTGACATAAATTAAATACCTAACCGGTGGTTTGAATGTTGGTGAACACAGACCTTAATCTGTTGTTTACTAAAATTTTCTTAGGCCTGTGTTCACCAACATTTAAATCAACTGTTTAGATATTTAATCAGTTTTTTACTCAAAATTGCTTAGGCCTGTGTTCACCAACATTTAAATCAACTGCTTAGATATTTAATTAGTTGTTTACTCAACATTTCATAGGAAATTTGACATAAACCAACTGTTTAAATACCTAACCGGTGGTTTGAATGTTGGTGAAACCCAGGCCTTAGGAAATTTGAAATAAACCAACTGTTTAAATTCCTAACCGGTGGTTTGAATGTTGGTGAACACAGGCCTTAGGAAATTTGACATAAAACAACTGTTTAAATACCTAACCGGTGGTTTGAATGTTGGTGAACACAGGCCTAAATGTTATAATCAAATAACCATAAATCGCAATTTTCTCCAAACTAGAAAATTTGAGTTATTCAGTTCTCCACCTACGCCGATGATATATTGGTTAAAGATGACACATAAAAAAAGTAATATCAACAGTTCCACCATAGTCATGATAAATGGATGATGAATGGGGATTTTCTTACAAAGAAGTAAAGCCAGCATGGACCATTGTGTAACCTCCCTGGATCCTCCAACATCACTCAAGAATGTCAATACATCGTCAAAAGTACAAGCTTCTTAAAAGCTTTCCATTTTTGTGTCAAGTGCTGCCCAATCGGGCAAAAGTAATCGTTTCACATTAAATTTAAGAAGGTACGAAGTTAGCCTTTTACATAAAAAGTTTTGCTGCGTGATCGAATTTAATAAAGAAAAAATATGCGACAATCTTGACGAGGGTGCTTCATTGAAACTTATAAATAAAGATGGCGTACAATTTTGTGTTTTTAAATTTGTTCCAGAGGTTTTCCTTTTGGAGCTGGAGCATAATGAATTTGAACCGGCAAAATAATTGTCTTAAAAGTATTTTTGTGTATTCAATTAAGGTCTTAAGACGCAGATATATGCCAGTGATCTTGACCTTTAGCTTGCGTGTTCTGTACTGAGCTCACGCAACGCGTCGTATGTCCAGCCAGTAATAGGACTCGCCCATCCAGGAGCGCTGTCACAAATAAGACGCATTATTAATTTATTATACATAAAATAAAAGGTATTTTAATAAAACCCGTATACTAAAATAGCAACAGCTAAATTATCTTTAAAAAGGTGAAGGTTTTAGAAACATACGCTTGATAGATTTTGCGTGATTCTCAGTTTTTTATCCGCGTTAGACATAACTTTACAAATTAATTATGTTTATATTAAACATAATCTAAAATATTCATATATTAAGTTTTTAAGAAAATGCCTTTATTTAACATATACTTTTTCCAATTCATTAACATTACTCGTTTAGACATGATCTTCACTATAAAATCATTAAATGATTTTTAATTACTTGATTTTTTGAGACTTTTAATGACTTCATAAAAATATATACCTATGTTAAATTAGAGCATTTTCTTAATAACCAAATATACGAATATTTTAAATTATGTTTATATTACATACTGAAATTAATTTGTAAAGTTATGTCTAACGCGGATAAAAAAATGAGAATCACACAAAATCTTTCAAGTGTATTTTTCTGAAACCTTCACATTTTTTAAGATAATTTAATTTATGATATTTTAATATGTATGTTTTATTAAAATACCTTTTTGTTTTATGTATAATAAATTAATAATGCGCCTTATTTGGGACAGAGCTCGTGGATGGGCGAGACCTATTACTGGCTGGACGTACGACGCGTTGCGTGAGCTCAGTACAGAACACGCAAGCTAAACACTCAAGGTCACTGGCGTATATCTGCGTCTTAAGAAGTATTTAGACAATGTGGAGTAAAAATAGGTCGGTTGTCTTTTAGCCGAATTTTCTTTTGATCATTTTCTTCCGTTATCTTCCTTTCTTTAACGACTTCATTACCACTTATTTGTGCCAGATTATTTTTAGTTTCATTATCATCTGCCTCGCCTTTTTCCAACTATGTTCGGGTCAGCTTCCAGTCTAACCAGATGCAGCTGAATACTAGTATTTTACATGGACCGACTGCCTATCTGACCCTATTTAATTCCGTTTCATATTATAGCATAATAATAACATTACATAGTTTTTCTTACCCATTTGAACTTTAATGCTGAACAGTCTCGTATCTTTGCCAATATCAAAGCATCGCCTTTATAAATATAGCATAAAGTGACACTTTCATGCTTAAACGTATCAGCAGATATGCTTTCAATCAGAATCATTTCAAAGAACCATTTAAAATTCTTTATTATTATTATTTTCTTTTTTTTTTTAAGTCGAAAACACTGCTTTTGCATATTAATTAGATGCATAATGAATTAATCCAAAAACTGCAAGCAAAAAGCAAGACATTCAATAACTGCCTAAATGACGATGAAACTTAAACCTTCCTGTCTCTAACACTTGGACAACTTTCCCAGGAAGTTAAGCTGGTGAAGCAAAAGCTATAATTCCTAGTTCATTATAAAACAAATTGCGTACAGTTAACTGAATATAAACATTATATTCCTACTTATCTACCCACATAACTAGTTGTCACTACAACGCCTAGGAATCCTAATTAAAACCGTTATGGTCGGGACGTTTTTATTGAATTTAACAAGTATAGAATTAGAAATAACTAGACACGATCGTTCTATGAAAATGTTTTGAAAATAGAACGAGAATTGTCGATTAGACTAGATTTGAACATCGATTGGTTTGAAACTGCCAGTTTTGTAGAGATATATTTATATATGTTTGAACATAGTTCTAGAATTCGAGTGTAAATTGTTTCGAAATTAGATTGTATTTTATGAAATGCGGTAAGTATTGTTTTGTTTCCTTTTTATTGCTGGCCCCAAGGAGATATTCAAATGAAATTACATTTTAGTGTTTTCCTGCTGAAATGTTGCATATAAAATAACTAGCTACTGCCCGCGACATCGCCCGCGTGGCTTTTTCTAAAATAAAAGTAAGTTACTCCTTACAACATCAGCTATCTGCCGGTACAAACAATCAGACAGAAAGACAAACATTTAAAAAGTTGTTTTTTTGTTATAAGTATATACTTTCATATGCATTTAGTAAAAAGCTTGACATTACAAACAGACACTTAAATTTTATTTATATATTATTATTTTATTTTATTTTAATATAATATGATAAGTACCTAACTTATAAACTTAGCCCCACAAAACCATTGCAATGGTTTAATTGTGGGGTCAGTGAGTCTGAAAAAAAAAATGTAAATTCAAAATTTGAATAGATATATATATGGCCAACAACTTCAAAAGGAAGAAAATAAAAGAAGCAATTTGTAGAATTGTCAGCTACCTATCAAGCTATACTATTCCAGTAGAAGCTGACCTCTCATTCTACGGAAATCCTATACAATGCGAGATCAGATTATACTGGAAATATACAGCTTGATATGTAGCCGTGTGTACTTATTAGAGAAAGTTCGGAAGCACATTAATTCTGAGAATCACACTTATACAATATAAGTATTAATTATATTATTACTATAATTAATAGTAATAATAATATATAATAATTAATAATATAATTAATATTAATTATAATATATTCTTATATTATAATTATTTATTAATTATATTATTACTATTATATTTATTATATATGTATATCTCTGCATTTTTATTTTTACTAGCAGTTCGTAACAACAACACCACAAAATTTTAACAGGAAACATTTTGAGAAATAACACAAAAGTTTTCTTATTTCATTCCGTTTTCTCGTCAGCCAATAAAATAACCCACAATTCACGTGCCAATCCGAACTGAAACAAGCGTAGAATTTTGATTACCCATCGACGCCCGTTCTCGCTAACTTTCGTTTATGGGTGAACAATTTTTCCATAGCAACAAGGCGAAAATTTTCCACCATTGCTACGTGCGTGCCGACTAGTCTAAGTACTCGTGCCTACTCCAAACTGTGAGTTTGTATGGCGTACAATTTTCAGCGTTATTTACCTAAAGATCATAATGTAGTGCTCTTCCAAAGTTTTTATTTTTTTAATTTTTTTATTCTACTATGAGTTTGCTCTTGACTTTAGTCTAGGTCTGGATGACAGAGACAAAGTCTACGATGGAGTGAGCTTACCCAGAAGAAGCCTGTTCACTCTCACTTTGAATAGATTAGGGTTGTATGCGTTCGGAAACACAGACGCAGGCAGAGAGTTCCACGTGGTCCTTTGCTGCGCGCATTATAAAAGACGTTTGAAAACGCTTAGTGCGAGTTGGTGGAATATTAACTAGGTAGGGGTGGTAACTTGCAGTATGTCTAGATTTCCGATTTGTAATTTAGTTTTTATAATTAATTACGGCTTCGCCCGCGTGGCTTTTTCTAAAATAAAAGTAGCTTAAGTTATTTCCTATACATCAGCTGAAACTCCCGTTAAAATCGGTCCGTCCAGCCGTATCTGAGATTTATCTCATCATCATCTCATTTCAGCCGAAAGACGACCACTGCTGGACACCTGCCCCAAGCACTGCCACTTCGACCGGTTCTGTACTTCCCGCATCCAGCGGGGTCCTGCGTCTTTCGCAAGGTCATCGGCCCACCTCGTGGGAGGCCTTCCCACGCTACTTCTTCCGGTACGCGGTCGCCACTCCAGAACCTTTCGGCCCCAACGGCCATCTGTTCTGCGAGCAATGTGCCCTGCCCATTAGCACTTAATTTTGGCAATTCTTCGAGCTATGTCGGTTACCTTGGTTCTCCTGCAGATCTCTTCATTTCTGATTCGATCACGTAGGGGAACTCCAAGCATAGCCCTCTCCATTGCCCTTTGGGTGACTTTTAGCCTTCTAATAAGGCCCATTGTGAGCGACCACGTTTCAGTAACATAGGTCATCACTGGCAACACGCACTGGTCAAAGACTTTCGTCTCTATTTTCGTTTCGGAGATTAGCCGGAACAAACAGACAGACAGACTAATATTTTATTTTTATTTACGATAATTACATACGTAATTTCGCAATATGTTTATATCAGCATTGCCATCCAAAATGGCAATGCTGCCAGCCTTTTGGGCACTTTTCGCACTGACGGCGATGCGGAAGAATTTTTTGATTCCCAATGAGCTCTTCCCCTTTTTCTTCCTTGTACAGAATATACATTTTAGTGTTAGATTGTATATTGTATTTAAATATATGTAAGTAGTTTTTTAAATTTAATATATTTTAATAAAAAAATAAAGTTCTTAATAAACCAGAACAGTTAAACCAACATTGATATAAAGTACAAAGAACTTAAATTAACGTTAATACAACCTTCTTAAAATCATAAAGAGAAAAGAAAAACATCATAGAACTTTTGACTCAACTTGTATTTACCTCCGTTGCCGACAGAAATGGAACAGCCTATAATCAGGTCAAAGTGTAGTTGAAATAATAAAAGATGTTTGTCGCTAGTGCGTTCGCCCCGACACGCGTTGCTGCATACCGTGTGACCAACGACGGTGCCTGGTCGCCGACCAAACTAACAATAGAAATTGCTACAAACACTTCCACTAACTATAGCTTAGAAAATATGCATTCTTGCGGGGTAATTGTGTAACACATATTTACAGTAGCAATGGGTTTCATTTTGACAGTATTTAGGGTTCCGTACCTCAAAAGGAAAAAACGGAACCCTTATAGGACCACTCGTGTGTCTGTCTGTCTATCTGTCCCTCTGTCACAGCCAATTTGCTCCGAATGTACTGGACCGACTAAGTTGAAATTTGGTATACATATTAATTTCAGTGACCCAAACACGGACATGAACCGTAAATAAATGAATGTAGAATATTGGGGTCAGTTTTGGGGGGCAAACAAGAAAATTAAAAATAAATGTTTTGCAAACTGTACCGTGTGACATCCATATCCATACTAATATTATAAATGTGAAAGTAACTCTGTCTGTCTGTCTGTATGTTACGTTTTCACTCCTAAACCGCTGAACCGATCGTCATGAAATTTGGCAGAGATATAGCCTGGGATATGGAGAAGGACATAGGCTACTTTTTTACGCGATAACCGACATCCACGCGGGCGGAGCCGCGGGCATAAGCTAGTATCAAATAAAAGGGCTTACTATGAGGGTCTCATATGTTTTTTTTTCTTATAATTAAAAAAATAAATTTGTTTAGTTATAACTGAAAATAGACAAAAATTTACCATTCCTCCTTCCTTATTAAAAAACGAAACTATGACCATAAAATTTTGAAAAAAAATACAGAAAATAGTTCTATAATTATAGATTACAGGAAAATCTATAAGAAGTCTATGGCCTTAAAATAACATGGTAAATCTCTCGATATTGTGCGCACAAACTTACATTTGCAGTTGGAATGTATGGGAAATTATGTTTACCAACTACAATGTTAAGTTTGTTCTTAGGATAAATTCTTTCCAAGTACGGAACCCTTCATTGTGCGTGGTCCGACACGCCCTTGGCTGGTTTTTTTTTTTTGTCATCATTCCTATTGGTACGTGAGAAATGCAGCTGTACCTACCGCGACGCCGATGTGTGAAACGAAAGCAGCTGTAAAACTACACTATGGAGATATGATATTGCATAGAGAAGAGCTCCCATCATTATTTGCTTAGCCTTTTCCAAAATATGTTGAGGTCAGCTTCCAGTCTAACCGGATACAGCTGAATACCAGTATTTTACATGGAGCAACTACCTATCTGACCTCCCAATTGAAAAGAAGACAAGAAGATAGCTCCAAATTTTTGTAAAAAAAATTGTAGACTTCTGACGAAAAATTATGGTCCTTTGGTACGCGGTGCATTCTTTCTGATTCCGAATATTTATTTTATGATGGTTGACGTTCTAACTTGGTCTGTTTTATAAAAAATATATTTTGTTTCTCTAACGTTAATATTTAGGTATTGTTGGAACAGCTAACATCATAATTAAAACAAAAGGACCAATAAATAACGCATTAAAATATGCAAGAATTCATCTCACAAAATCCCCACCATTTTCCATCCTAACTAATATTATAAATGCGAAAGTAAGTTTGTCAGTTTGTTTGTTACCTTTTCACGCCTAAACCACTGAACTGATTATCCTGAAAAGCATATATGTTGTGTGGTGTACAGAAACGGACATAGGGTACCTTTTATCCCGAAAAAAAGTACTGTTCCCGAGGAAAACAACAAATATCATTCTTATGATAATAGATGGCGCCACGTGTCGTTCGAATTATGATTGAATTATATTATTATAGAAACTTTAGTAGGTAGTGTGTTAAGAGCTTTTTTTTTAATCGAAATTAACGCGAGCGCAGCCGCAGGCAAAAACTAGTTGCCTATCTGTCTCTGCTAGCTTGCTATCTATTAGAATCTTCGAGCACGCGCCTCGAGCCGGCTTTAGCTCCGGTGTCAAAATGCCATTTACGGCATTAGGACACTCAAAGGCTGCAACCTACTTAGTAAGTTGTCTGTCGATGTGCAGCTTAGCAATATATTGCTAAGCGCTAAGTACCTAATGCTAAGTACCTATAGGTACTTAGCCATAGGTACTTAGAGCTTTTTGAAAGCGATTCTATATTTTCGTGCCTGACTGCCTGATGCCACCAATAACTATCAGAGCCCAGGGCCAGCCGGTATGAATTGAAGGTACAGTCAAGAGCACATGAAGCTGTAGTGCGAGTCTTACCTCTACGGCAATTGTAATAAAAACGGTACAAAGTCCAATGTGTAAAGCACCACGAGCTCTTTAACTGTACAATAAATAAAACTTGTAAACCAAGTTATTATATTTATTAGAAAAATTTAATAAAGTTACAATATTTTAATAATAAAGTGGTAGAGCGAGACCCTTTTTTTGAGTTAATTAAAATATAATCTTCCATGGCTTTTTTGTAAACTTCTCGACGACTTGTTTATAAAAAATTTGTAAGTTTTCATTAAGAGCCATTTAACGTTTTCGCGCGAATATCTAAGATTTTAGTCGCCTAATTTACCATCTTAGTTAATTCTCTGGTATTGGTGAATATATGTAAATAATAGATCATTCTTTCGTATTGACACTTCATGTAACACATTTACAAAAACTTATTTGTGTACTTTGTAGTTATTAATCTCCCAGAACTAGTTTACTGAAAAATCATCGCAGAGGCAATTTCAGACTCCTATTTCTATAATTAATATTTATAAATTTGACTGATAAAAATACACAAAGCATCAGACATATAGTTTTGTCGACAAATGACGTACTAGAATTTCGATTATTAATAACATTAATAGGTAAAAAAAATAAAGACTTAGGACAATTTTTACGATTTATTCGCAATTATATTGCGATTTTTTTGTTTGAATAAAGCGTAATTACATTTTAAAAATCATCTCAAAATGAACTATGTTCTTTAACAAATCGAATTCTCAAGTTTGATTAAAATCCCTTCATTTAATTAGCCACAATATCCTTTTTTTAAACACTCTAAAAAAGAATAAATTGCGATGCACAAGTGGGCACCGTTTAGTACAGCGCGAGCGCCCATCGAGGAAGGACCTATGCTACTTTTTCCCGCGTCTCAATTGTCGAGTGCTCATATCGTAACCGTGATATTATACTACGACCACAACATTTTGATGCTTCCCAAATTGACTCGTTTTTACGAAGATTGCGTATTGCCGGAAATTATAGACCCTAGAAAAGCAAGATTGCCTTTAAGAAGCCTTTACGACAAATATTTATTTAACGTAAGTGATAGTCATTATTACTTGACATTATTGTCAAATAATAATGACCAACACTTATATTTTGTACGATGTGATTGTTTTCCTGTTCATTTTTATTATATACTTTCAAAACATATATTTGTATTTTTTATTAGTCTAGAAAGCTTTAGTAGACTGTTTAAATAAAATAACTTTTTTAATAAATCTCTAAATACCGCATTATTATTATAATGGCTCAAGATTATTTAGTCCGTCTCGACACTCGCGATACACTGCTTAAATTGTGTATGTGTGGATAGCTACGCTCACATACACAGCGCTGCCGTCTTTTACCTAAACTCGAGCGTTAAAATTTTGTGAAATGGCTCTTAATAAGTTTTCTGTGTACACTAATCATGGCCAGACTATTGAGGCGATTTTCCCCTATGATGCTTCTTAGTTAGGATTTTGGTTGCTTTGCATTTGGCTACCATTTTTTGCGAATCTCTAGGAGGGGGCAGCTGCCCCTCTCTGCCCCCCCCGCCCGACGGCGACGCCCTTGATCAGAGGGTGTAGGCAAAATGACATTCTATCAGCGATAACGATAATGGAAAAGTCATAAATGTATTTTACTGACACGAACTGACAAGCTACTGAAAAGCTTATCTCAATCCAGCTGAAAGTCGTTGCAGAAATACGAAACGCTTTGCATGCTTACCTTTGCTCCTTGTCTAGCTTGTCTAGGCCCTCTGGTGGTCCAATCAATGGCCTTTGTTCAGGTGCTACGATCCGGCGCTCGAGCCGACTTCAGTAGGCGCAAAGTCAGAGGTTGCCTCGCGCATTTGATAGGTATATTTAAATAAAGTTATTATTTTAATAATTTTATCAAGACAATCTCAGCGAACTGTGCTAAACAATTTACTACCTTTTCATTGATGTAAAAAATAAGAAAAAAAATGTCTGTTTTGTAGCCATGAGATTGATTAAACATTACGAAAAGGGGTAACTTTGGGTTTTCTTTTTCTATCCAGCAAAGTTAATCTAATCATGTTATTAAAATTAGCCAATTATACATACTTAAAACTTGCACTCTAATATTTGAAACCATAAACATAAGGTACACATTCACAATTAAACTTTAAAAAGAAAACTTACACATGCAACCCAAGACGACGAGACAAACTAGAATTAAGACAACCCAGAACTAACTATAGAAGAAAAAATATACTGTACGCGGGAGAAAAACTGTTTAATAAACTACCTGATGATGTAACCAATAGTGACACCATTTATACATTTAAAAAAGCCCTAGACGAACACGTTAGAAAACAATACTAACAATACCGATTGTCACCTTGAACTCTTAATTTTCTTATTGTGAACACAGAGAATTGCACTTACTTTTATTTTTATCCTACTTTTCTCTGTATTATAAGTGAACTGTAATGTTCTTTTATTTTGAGAAATAAATATCTTTAAATCGAAAAGCAATTGCATGTCCTCCAGATCCTTAAATTAGATATATATTTTTTTCAGAATTTTATAACACTGTTTTTAATGATTCCCATGGATTCAAAAAACTAGTAAGCGCAGTCTCTGTCGGGTTACACCGCCTTAAGGCTCGTACAGACCAGTGCAATATCGCGGGCGCGACGCGACACTATAGTAGCACAATTTCTTTGTCGCTGCCTGTCGCGCCCGCGATATCGCGCGAGTCTGTACGAGACTTTAATGTTACTCTATTACAGGTACAATATTCACTGACGGTCTCTTCATTCTTTACACAAGACAGCACATTTACGCTGAAAAATTAAACCCAACCGTTTTGCAGGCAGGTACATGAGGACTATCGCGTTTGAATTCGCCGCTAGAGACGCTAGTGTAGAGTGAGGTCTCTAGAAATGTTAAATGTGAACTGAGGCCCTAGTGTGAGTTTCTTTTAACCGTCTCGACTTTACGCATCGAGTGCGTTCGGCGTTCCGATTGGAACACGATTGACACTTCACCAATCGGAGTGCTGAACGCGCTTGATGCGTAAATTCGAGACGGTTAAAAGAAACTCACACTAGGGCCTCAGTTCACATTTGACATTTCTAGAGACCTCACTCACGCTTTGGAATAGGCATGTAGCTTCATTTTTTTACTGACCGACTCCTTGACAGTTCAAAAGTGCCTGTAAATGGTTTAATTGAAATAAATGATTTGAGTTTGAGTTTAAAATAAACTCACACTAGGGCCTCTGAACGTTCACTGTTTGCGGGATTTTCTATCGCAAATTGTTACTAATTACTCATAATTGTAAAGATTGTGCCATTCCTGATTAATTATGACTTAAGATGTTAAGTACTACAACTTAGGATCTTATTTCGTAGCACTTGGAGGAAGAATAATATTTGTCTGCTTAATACTTGCCATTTTTAGGAAAATTATAATGTAAAATATTCATTTGATATTTTAAAATGTAATAAAATGTATTATTTATTTATTTATTTATTTATTAAAACTTTATGCACAAGTCAAAAAATACTGTACAAAGGCGGACTTAATGCCTGAGGCATTTTCTACCAGTCAACCTTAGGGTGATGCAGAGACAAAAAATGGCAGGTGCAACGTAAGGGATAGATAACTCCAAAACGGAAAAATAAATATATACTAACACATAGATACATACATACATAAATATAACCAAAATAAACAGTGTCAGGTGAAATAACGATTGGTAGGGGAGAAAACGAATCAGCGCTGGGATGATTCAGCCAACTTCTTACGAATATGTTCACGTGCCTTCACTTTAAATGATAACCGACTGGTTGCCATCCTGATATATATGCAGAGGGAGTGCATTCCAAAGAAAGACCGCTTGGACAAAGAAAGAAGAGTGAATGAAACCAGAGCGGTGAGACGGACATCGTAGAAGACGGTTAAAATAAACATTTAATGAAGTAAGGAGTACTTAAAAATACCCAACACATATAAAATAAAATTACTGACAGGATCATACTCAACAGTGGCGCCAACTGGTGAGCACAAAAACGATAGCCCCCATTGCGTAACACGCACTATCAATCACAATCTGAATGATTTTGAAGGATCCATTGCTTATGTTCGAAACATTTGTCTGCTCAGCAACGTAAATAACTCAATGAATGTTGTTTTAATTTAAATTTTCTTGTTTAACTTTTCTACACACTGTGTCTACATTTCTTATCCAACTTTCCTCTCGCAGGTCTGCTGGAAGAAATTTCTTTTGAAATAAGCAGTACCTTTGTGCTCTTCTATGTTAATATATTGTCCTGTCAAGTATTTTGTGTGTACATAAATAAATAAATAAAAGCCATTGCTACTGTAATTTAAGTGTGTTACGCAATTACCCCACTGTTCATGTCTCATTACTTACACCATCCTTATTGTGAAACGTACTAGGTACACACGGCCACAAATCAAGCTATACATTTCCAGTTTAGGCTGATCTCGCATTGTACGGAAATCCTATACAATGCGCTTATACTGGAAATGTATAGCTTGATTTGTGGCCTTGTGTACTAAAAGTACCAGCTGTTCTAAGTGCCTTTAGGCCCAAATGAAAAGTGGATTGGAAGATAAAGTAAATACACAGACAGAAAAAGTCTTCATTCACAGAAATGCAATAAACCGTCTGAATCAATCATTGGAACCTCATCAGATCGCCATTAGCTATGCGCGACACGTAATCAATTTCCACCTCTTCTCTCGATCCATTTACTAACAAGTGAATGATAGAACACACTTAGGAACGTTTAGTGAGAGACTGGCACGGTTAACCGGATAAACACATTAAGGCTCCCACAGACAGGCGCGACGCGATTCTGGTAGAACAATTTTCATGAATTTTTTTTTCAATGTTACCTTACTGATTGACTTACAAGTTGTATAATACTATAATAATACTATTATACTCCTTTCCAGTCTTACCAAGGGGTATCGTGTTACCCAGTTACTGGGTTGTGGAGATCAGATAGGCTCCATGTAAAATACTGGTATTCAGCTGCATCCGGTTAGACTGGAAGCCGACCCCGACATAGTTGGGAAAAGGCTAGGCAGATTGATTGGCCCGGCTACCTCGCGGTCCAGTTAAAATAATGATTTGGTTGCATCTTACACGCATAGGACACAGTTTGTATAGTACCTATATAGTGTGTGTTAAGAAAAAGTAGTATAAAAGCTGTAACATAAATAAATCAGATTTGAATTTTATATTCTTGTCTCATTACCCCTCACTGTGGCCAAGACACCTTTAGCCATCTCTGATTCTCTGATCAGTCTCGTGAGTTTGCGGGACTGGCAGTGAGAAAAATTTGTTATTAAAAATATTAATAATTAATTAATTCAAATTAGTTTTTTTTATTAAAAAAATTCCCTTCCCAACCTGGAAATCCAGTCTACTATCCGTCTATAACCTTAGGTCGCATGGTGCAGACATCTTGAACTTATTTATCACATACTATAATTAAATATGATAAGTTAGGGCTGTAGGGCGTATAGGGCTTTAGAATCGTAGGGACTGTTAGGCTTGTAGGTCTTAGTAGGTTCCTTTAACTCATCATTTACATTTTCATGTATTGTCACACCCTTAAAAGTATTGCGGCCTTGCGGGACGTTTGTTTAGGGTGGATGTTCAGTTTTCATAGATGTTCTACTAGTGTCGCGTCGCACCTGTCTGCTCGAAGCTTTACCCTCTTTGCCATCGTCGTAGTCAGGTTACAACTGTCGCACTTGTCTAGCCAATTTAATGGTAGCGATAGTCTACAGCAGAACCTTCTACTAATACTATCCTCTATGTTCCACATTTTACAGCTTCAGCGGGGTAATTGCGTTACACACAAAATGACAATTGATCGCAATTTCTTTAGTGATGCAACGAATACTACTTTTACGAGTACGAATACCGATTGTATTATACTATTCGTCGAATACGAATACCTGATTATATTATCATCATCATCAACATTTCAGCCGAAAGACGTCCACTGCTGGACATAGGCCTCCCGCAAGCACCGCCACATCGACCGGTTCTGTGCTTCCCGCATCCAACGGATTCCTGCGGCCTTCACAAGGTCATCGGTCCACCTTGTGGGAAGCCTTCCAACGCTACGTCTTCCGGTACGCGGTCGCCACTCCAGAACCTTTCGGCCCCATCGGCCATCTGTTCTGCGAGTAATGTGCCCTTGCCACTTAAGTTTGGCAATTCCTCGAGCTATGTCGATTACCTTGGTTCTCCAGCAGATCTCTTCATTTATGATTTGATTACGTAGGGAAACTCCAAGCATAGCCCTCTCCATTGACCTTTGGGTGACCTTTAGCCTTCTAATAAGGCCCATTGTGTGCGACCACGTTTCAGTGCCATAGATCATCACTGGCAACACGCACTGGTCAAAGACTTTCGTCTTGACACTGCGGTATGTGGGTTGAGAAGATATTGCGTAGCTTTCCGAACGCTGCCCAGCCGAGTCGGATTCGACGATTGACCTCTTTCTCGAAGTTGGACCTATCTAACTAGATAGTTTGTCCTAGGTGATCGTCCACAACTTCGAGTGTAGCGTCTCCGATATTCATGAGAGTGGGTGTTACATGGGCATTTGACATGACCTTTGTATTGTCCATGTTCATTCTAAGAGCCACTCTTTCGGAAGCTTTACTGAGATCATCGAGCATTGTACTGAGATCTTCCATTGTCTCAGCCATGACAACTATATCGTCGGCAAACCGAAGGTGAGTGATGTACTCGCCATTGATGTTGATGCCAACCCCTTTCCAATCCAGAACCTTGAAGACATCCTTTAGTACAGCGGTGAACAGTTTCGGAGAGATAACATCTCCCTGTCTCAGACCTCGCTGCAGAAGGATTAGTTTCGAGGTCTGGAATATTAGTGTTGTTAAAGATGTAAAAAATTTGAAAATGTTTGGATCTCCTGCATTGTTACCAGTATCATAAAATATTTTATACCAGAAAATCTCCTTTTTTTAATAACTTTATTTAAAACCGAAAATTTATAAAAATAATTAGGGTATGTTTATTTTTTAATTATTATTTCTTTAAATCAGTAGGTACTTAAAAGAAAATGAAACCTCTTTTATCGCCATTTTATGTGAATTACCATTACGAAGATATTGTTTTGTTGTGTTATCCCTTTTGTTTATATAAATTATCTGAATTTGAGACTTTGGGTAAAATTCATTCGTTTATTTAACTTTAGTGCCTTCCTTACTACAAATGGAAAATTATTATTTTAGAGAGGTACTAGGGGCAGCGGAAATAAAGCGGCCTACACTCATAAAAAATATAATTCCGGCACTGGCCTGTCTGGGTTCGAACCTACGACCTACAACTCGTAAGTCGCGGCCATTATCATCACTGGGCCACCATTGCTCATTACTTAATGTAACGTTTATTAACTAACCTACGCGCACTTCCAACACCTCATTTACCAAAAGTTTTCATTTTCTGTAAAAGAGCGAGCGACCGTGTTTGTCGTTTGAAATTAATTTTTCTCCGCGTTAACTTGAACGAGCTCTCTCGATTAACTTAATGAAATCGTACCTACTTAGTGATGGCAATCTAATGGCTTACCCACGATATGATGAGGCTTTATTGAAGGCTCTTGGAGAATTTGGGTACCTAAATTTTTTTCTTTTAGAGGGAACATTTCAGGGAGCACTTGAGGAAATACGAAATACCGCACATTCCTTCTTGGAAATTAGAACTTGAGGAGATATCCGTTAGTTGTCACTGTGTTACGTGTTTTCTTTTAGTAATTTACAATTTTAACAGGGCTGACTGTATTATAGTATGCTGTAATTATGTGCCAAAGGAAATTATTAAAAGGAGGAGGTGGCCAGTAATATGACCTTTAGGTAGGTACTTAGCTGTAAGAATAACAATGTAAACAACACAGCAACAGTTTACAATGTAAATTTTGTTAGTTTTAAAAGCAATTTTTTTTTTAATTTGTTTATGTTTCTTGTGCGTTTCCCAAATGAAATATTTTTCTTTCTTTCTTTCTTTCTTTATAAACGTCTTTTCGGAGAAATTGTAAGTACTGCTTTCAAACAGATAATAATTATACCTAACTGATACATAATTATTATCTGTAAATACAGATCAGTCAATATAATTTGCAATTTTCCCAATTTCATGATTATCAAAGTTAAAATCATTTGTTTGCATAAATAAGGTAGGTACCTACCGAAGGTTGGTAAGATAATACAAATTGTTCTCTTATTCTCTTATCCCCTTAATTTCGGCGTGCAAATATAAAATAAAGTATTTTTTTTTTTTTTTTAATAATAATCATACATTCATTAAACAGATAATCCCATTAAAATTGTATTATTGAATTAAATAAATGTCATTACAATAATGAAAACATCATAAAAATTATAATCACAAATGCCAATAATAATCATGTCAATATTGGGGGTTATTATTATTTATTTGGATTTTTTAAAACGTTGCCCACACTAGGAATTTCTCCTGTATTGTGTGTGCATTTACAAACATTTAAACTCACATACACAAACAGCCAGACCCGGAACAACTACTTGTAGGTCATACATATATTTGTTCCGTGCAATAACAATAACAAGAATAATTTAAAATGACCGTGCAATTTATAAAACTTACAATTTATAATCTAAAAACCCATCTTAAACACTAAAAAAGCATTTTTGAATTAAAAACCTTGTCAAATTATTTTTTAATCTAGAAAATGGTAGCGTTTTTATAGAATTTGGTATTTTTATGCACATAATATTGCTGTTGTTACCTGTAAAAGTGAGATTCGTTCTCGATTAAAATAGATTATTAGTATACATAGATCATGGGGCATAGTAGCTTGTCGCGTCCTGAAAAGTCTCCTATGTTTAAAGACAAATATACAAAAATATATAATACAGGATTTCTAATCTATAAATACATGGTAGAGTAAATATTTTACATTTCCTGAAGAATGGAAGACATTATTTGCTTCAACCCAAATATAGCTCTTAGACACTTTTTAGACAATTTTTTTGCATCACCATGCTTGATCAAACTCCACACAACGACCCCACAGGATACTACCATACCTTATAGTGGAGGTTATATAGCCATAGAACGCTGTTATTGCGGCATTTCTGGATACCTCGCAGCTAATACGCCTCAAAGGGTATATAAAATTATTTATTTTAACACAAATGTCATTTATAATATGATTTTTGCATGAGCAAAATTCGTCTAAATGTTTTCCAAGAAACTTGACAGAGTCAGTTTCTGCAGTCTCTTACATTTAGGGCCAGCCAAAAAAAAAAATTCAAGGGGCCAGCGGTTTTGATCGAGAAATTTGACAGTTTCGTATAACCTGATGTGCTGGCGACTGTACCTACTACCTACCTACTTACAGGTTAACGGACTCATGTAGGTACCGACTTCAGACATCCAATTACACAAATTAAAACGCTTCCCGTGCCGTCTTCATACAGTCTTATGTAAGTATACAGATAGAATAAACAGACAACTGTCATTAGAAGATGCCGCGGGCTGTTCTCAAATCAATGAGTCACGTATACCGTCCACCTGGGCCTTACCAACCTCTTAGCTGCCACACAATAATTTGTATTGCATGTCTCATATCACAGGCACAAAACATAACTTAGTACTGTTTTACTAATAATTATGTCATTAAAATAATATTAAGTGTGGTTTTTTTTTTTACGATTTTACGATATCTTTCGCGATGATTTTGAATTTTTCAATGTACATTTTACATCCCTGCATCCCTTCAGGATGCTTTCAGGGGTAGATTTTAAACTAACCCTGAACTAGTAGATAGGAATATCCATACTTCCATACTAATATTATAAATGTGAAAGTAACTCTGTCTGTCTGTCTGTCTTTCTCTCTGTCTGTCTGTCTGTATGTTACGTTTTCACGCCTAAACCGCCGAACCGATCGTCATGAAATTTGGCAGAGATATAGCCTGGGATATGGAGAAGGACATAGGCTACTTTTTTACGCGATAACCGACATCCACGCGGGCGGAGCCGCGGGCAAAAGCTTGTTTAAATATATTCTGTCCGTCTGTATTATGTATGTCTGTCCTCCATTAGGCTTCAATTTGTCTCTACTTACCCACTATCTATCATCAATAAGAGTTCTGCGAGGAAAACGTAGACAGACGGAACAGTTTTGCAATCATTTAACAACATAGTGCAAAATGCTGCCATCTGTAGGTTAGTTTCCAATCACACTAAATTAATTTAATAAAACGCCATCTGTCATTAAAAGTACATACCATGTACAAAGCTACTGTTTGAGTTAGTTCAGACTTTTAGGCCCGTATTATAGAACGTTACTCAATACTCATGCGTTACTTAAGACTAGATTCAAGCCATTTGATTGGTTGAAACTAGTCTTAAGTAACGCTTGAGTATTGAGTGACGTTCTATAATACGGGACTTAGTGTGATTTTGCTGGATGAATGTGGCGCTAGTAGCGAAACTAGCGTGTTGCCAGATTTTAAATAATCTACCATAATAGGATTTAGTCTGTGCTCTGAAGGGCTCGTGGCTAATTAATAACAGCCGCACAGGTCGATCGAAGGTTAAGCTACGCTTGCCGAGGTTGGTCCTTGGATGGGTGATCATTCATAACATATCGAGACCCCGCCGTGCCTCGGAAAGCATGTTAAGCTGTTGGTCCTGGGTGTCATTCGTACTCGTGCGTATGTCTGACAGTCTATTAAAAAAAAAATAGCATCAATAATTTAATAATGAAAAAAATTGTTGTCTGTAAAGTTGCTTTACGGACGATAATTTTTCGTGATAACGTCATAAGAAAACATTGCGTGGAAACAAGCCGAACGCTTATGCTAATCGTGCCTCTCTAGCGCTTGTTCCGCGCTCTCGCTTGCACACTCGGCTTAGGCGGAACGTGACAATGAGTCATTGTTTTTCGTGCGTGCAGCCAGCGCGGCGTTCATCGATTTATAAGACGTTATCACGTCAAAATCGTAACATGTTGGATATAGCTTCCTTACCCACTACTGGCACACAGGACTCCTCTCGGTGAGAGTGAGTGGGCCATAATCCACCAAGCGGGACCAGCGCGGGTCAATTCCATCTTCAAATTTTCTGTTCTAGAACAAATACCAGTTTTCTCACGATGTTTTCCTTCATCGTTTTGAGAGCAGTGGTGATTAAATAATTTACACAAAGTAAAACGCCTGTCTGGGTTTGAACCTATGACCTACAACTCGTGTGTCGCGGCCGTTACCACTGGGTCACCAGTTCACCACCGCTCTACCCACTGGGTCACCACAGCCTTACTAATATTTACTAACTGTGGATAACTCAATAATAATTATTTGATACTCTGCAGCGCCTAAAATCGCAATTGAGTTCCAGGCACAGTGGTGCCGCTGCCGGTGGCGGCGCAGCTATGTTATTTCCTGCAAATTAACTGGCACACCGCTTAATGTGAATTTGTGAGCAAAGAACAATATTTTGTGTGTGTAAGTTTTAGACAAGAAAATGTTTAAACATGTGCACTACCATAAATAAATAAATTATGTGAACTTGGTTTGTCATTTCCAAACCTCTGAAACATAATAACGGATCGCAAAGCGTAAATAACGATTTCCTGCAAAAGCCACCTTAATGTATATTTATAACTTCCCGGGATCGTGATTGTCTGGTTTTTTGTGGGAAAAAAAATGGAAATGGAGTAAACTACTACTACAGTAGAAACAAGAAACCGCTTGTGGCAACACAATTGCTGTCAAAATGACGTTTCGCCATACGTTCCGTTTCGTTTGTTTTGTCAAGCGTTCGAATCAGTTGTCAAATGTATTTTTGTGAGCGATCGTGACTGGTAAACGGCGCTGTTTCCCATTACCGTTTTAATTAAAATACGATTGTTTCTAACTCATTTTCAAGCCACGCGTATCAATAGTGCGCTGACAAATAATGAAAACCACGCTCGATAGCTAATAAAGACTTGAAGCAAGTGAGCATAACAATATAAAATCGGTCTAATCTATCCACAATGGTGAAAGATGGACGTAAATATCGGTCGTTGTCGATGTAGCTTGTCGTATTGACGCCGCTATATGAAATGTGATCTAGTGCAACGGAAATTAAGGATTTTTTAAACCGCAGTAAGTATTGCTTGGTATAATCTTTTTATGACATTGCGTTCGTTGCAGATATAGCGTGTTTTCTTATCACCATTTTCTGAATGATAGTCACTCAATGAATGGATCTAGGTTGTTTTGAATGCTCAAATAAATATTATGTAGACCGTATTTTATCTATTATTATTGTAGGAATTGTTAAAGGTACTCTACATTAATGAAAAGTCATCCCTTTATGGTATGATTAAGTTATCTTGATTGTTTTTATCTATCGTGTAAATCTAAATAATAGCATTCTCAATATGCTTTCTAAAATTATTATTGACCTGTGATATATTTTTTTTAAATATTCATTCCTGATGGAACAGGCTAAGGTCTGAGACCATGCTGCCTAGTCATCAGTTAATATTTTTCTTGAGTTGTCCTGTGATAATATTATTGTTTTTAATGCAAAATCTGTTAAGTTTACTAACAAAGCAGGCACAGACAGGATGTCTTCAGCCTGCTTATGTTAATACTGTGTTTGATAATATGTAAATAAATGTGCAAATGTTTGCATGTTTACATTGCAATGTGGTGGAACTGTTCATTGTTTGATATCATTTTTAAACAAGCAGGTAACACTATTTTTTATCAAATCTGGTTTAATAGTTCTAGAGATTAGTAAGATTAAACAAACTGATAGTTAAGACTAAACATAATGCAATCAAAATGTTTAGTTGTCATGTCTCTTATCTTTGCAAGGATAAATTCTATTTCTTGCTGGTGCATGTGTAAAATATTAATTTATTCTTCATTCCTAATTTGAATATAAACAATCATGTTAATGTCTATATAACATAATTCATGGCCCTTATTGATTTTCTAATGAGGTAAATCTAAAGAAGTCAATATAAAGATGGTTCATATAAGGTAAATTGTATATCCTGTAACTATGTAAATCCTGTTAAAAGTATGTTATTAAGGATTATATGATAATAAGAAAAGCACTTGTTGTCACAGCCTTGAAAAAAATGTTTACTTAAGGGGGAAGCCTACAGTATTATAAAAAAAATTGATAAAATATCGACGTTTGAAAGGCAATATTTACCAAACGACATGTTGACTAGAGTATTTAAAACTTAAAAAAAAAAATGCTCCAGTAGAGTGTATACACTAGAGCATTTTAAAGTTTTTTTTTTTTTTTCCAAAAAAAAATATCTTTAAATTGCTTTAGTGTATAGTTGCCAACATGTTGTTTGGTAAATATTGCCATTCAAGTCTATTTGTATTTACAGAATTACAATCAGTAATACAACTTCTTAAAAGTTAGTATATTCCTAAAAGTCATGATTTCATGAAAAAGTTATTCAATAAGATTGTATGAACTTAAAAGAGTTGTATTGATGATTTTTATGATAGTAATTCTATAAATAAATATTTGATACAGCCGCAAATTTTAGATCAACATACAACCTGATACTGACCTGCAAATTCTAAACAACGTATATATATATATATTTTTTTTTTTAATCACCGGCTACCCTGACGCTTTCACCTTAAATTAGGTTGTTAAGGTAACCATAAGTATTAACATAATCTGCCTGTAATGTTCCCACTGCTGGGACACAGGCCTCTCTCTGTAAGAGGGATAACCATTGTAAGCTGAAAACTACAAGATTAAAGCGTAGAGGATGTGTTAATAAATAATATAATGATAAGATAATGTTATCAAAACAATAATAAAAATAAAACAGATTATCAACAAGAAAAATTAAAAGTACTAATCAGTATAAATTTATCTATATATTTATATAAATAAAAATCAATGTTTGTATATTTGTCCTCTATGCGTTCCTAAACCATTGATCAGTGTGACGTAACTTTGGTAGGGTAACAAAAAAAGTTCGAGATAACTTTCTTTAACTTTACGTGGTATTGCAACACATGCCATGTGCAGCTTGTATAGCATAAGAATGTAGAAGTATAGCATTGTTTTCCCATCAGATGATATACACATCAAAAAAGTCTAAGCAAAATGTACGGTTTTGAACGTTTGAACGATTTTTACTCCTGTATTATATTTCTTTTATAAATAATAAATATATGTGTACTGTAACTGTAACATACGTAGTATAAAATAAAGTTAAAACGAAATTAAACTTTTCATGTTTTACAAAATTAAATAATGTTTTTTTTTATTTGGTAATTCAGTACAAAGTGTGACCGCCTCTGTTGTTTAAAACTTGACGGCAACGATTTTTCATTGAATTTATAAGATTGTTTATCTGATCCTGCGGCAATCGCTCCCAATGGAATTTTATCAAGTCTTTCATTTGTTGGGTTGTCGACACTCCGCCCAGGTTCTCTAGAACACGTCTCTGGAGCATGTCCCATGCGTGCTCGATGGGATTGAGGTCTGGCGATTGTGCAGGCCACGGCAATACCCGGATGTTTTCCATTGCCAAGTACTCTCTGGTCCTCCGAGCTGTGTTCGAACGCGCATTGTCAATTTGTCATGCATCAGCGTGAAATCAGAGCCAAGACTTTGTACAAATGGGTGAACATAAGGCCCAAGGAAATTTTCAACGTAAATTTCAATGTTCATATCGCTATCTACAAAAACGAGCTCAGTTCGTCTGTTCTTCATAATACCCGCTCATACCATCACTGTGGAGCCACTGTACCTAAGGTTGCAATTCCTGAACGCATCTCAGCCGTTCAGCATTTCCGGGATGACGATACACTCTTACCCTTCTCGTATCAGGCCTAAATCCAAACCGGGACTCATCGCTAAATAAAATTGTATCCCATTGCTCCTGGGTACATGTCAAGTATTCCCATGGCGTATAGGTGGGCACCTAATTGGGCGTCGTGCTCGTAGGCCGTATTCATGCAGCCTATTTCTCACGGTTTGGTGGCTAACAACAACACCGCTTGAGAATTGTAGCTTTAAACCTATCTCCTAACGTCTTGCAGTCAGTTGTATGTATCGGTCCTGTCGAGCAGTTGTACTCCTTCCACGTCAGCAGGTTCCCCTGCAATAACGTAACGCTGCCAAAGACGAAAAATCGCGCTCCTATTGACACCAAAATGCCGAGATACCTAGGACTGATTTCTTCCGGCTTGTAGCATTCTTACAGCTCTCTGCATTTCATCAGCAGTCAAATAGCATCGCTCCATGACACAAAAAATGACTCAACACTAAATTTTTTTGAAAACTCTATATCTAAAAATGAGAAAAGTGAGATAAATACCAAATATATCAAGCAACGAAAACATCAAATCGGGAAAAAATAATTACTTGGCTTTTATTTTAATGAAAACAAAACACAATCGAAACGTTTATATTTTTTAAATCAGCCAGTATGTTTCCGAAAAAAAAAAAAATATTGTATACCAATCTACTTTGTTAAGAAAAAAATAAAGTATCAATTAATAAATCATGCAGTTTCTGTAAATGATGCGTGTTGCTTAGACTTTTTTTGATGTGTTTATTTTATTTATATTTTTGTTTATGTGCCCTTATAAAAATGAACTTAACAATAACAAAATACTCTAAAGTTACAAACAACTTCTCTGTTTTGTTATTGTAACAAACTAAAAGTAAATGAATGAATAATGAACAAGCATTATTGTAATTCCATTGTATGCTTAAGAATCAATAAATTTTGTTGACACAATAACAAAATTGATTGATTCTCACAAACCATTAAATTATTGAGTTTTCTAAAACTTCTTTTGTATTATTTAAATGATTTCATTCAATACATTGTTGTGTAAAGGCTTAAGCATTAATTTATTACTACCAAACTACAGATTGGCTGTAATAACTAATTTTAACTAATGCATTCAAAATCTTGTGTTGACAGGATCATAATAAGCAACCTGATTTAAATTAATTAAAGTCATAAAATCTTGATAATTTATGAACATAAGCTATCAACAACCATTGTTGTTAAACGATGTGTTTATAATTGATTTCTGTAGAAGTTTGATGACGAACAGCTTATTAATAAAAGGTCGTAGCACACATATCAACTCGGAAAGGGATCGTCACCGTATCACCTTTCGCCTCGCCGTCAAACAGGCGTCAACCTAACGTACGCACGTAACCAAAGCGGACCAGCAGCTGCGATACGTCGACTCGGTTACAGCTAGGCGACGCCGCGCTTACGGCTCGCTGACCGCTGCTGGTTGACCTGGCTGGCACCAGATCAGTTTGAATCCGAACGCGGGAGGGGTGAGAGGGACAAGGGTGGACGAAGAGACGCAAGCGCGGTGACGGAGAGGCGTAAGCGCGGGGACGACGAGCCGCAAGCACGGGGACCGCTGGTTGACCACGCGCCACACCTCGGTTCGTGAGCTTGTCCCGAGGCGAATCGTTTACGTTACGATTCCGATTAGTGTGCTTTTCAGTAGGGAGTTTCATGCAAAGAATACTAAACGGCTTGAGTTGATACGGTTACGATCCGTTTCCGAGTTGATGTGTACTATCACCTTTATGCAGGGTAACCATCCGCTGCAGCTGAGTAGTTTTTTGCGCCGCTTCCTCGTCCCAACTAGAGCACTAGGAAGTGGTGGAGGGCGGGCGTTTCTGGGGACTATCTTACGTAATTGTGACGTTCAAAAAGCGCTGATTCTCAGCCAATTTTTAATAAATGACTTTTGATTTTGATCTTTAAAGCTCTTTTTAATTTATTAATTTCCATACTTTCTCGTTCTTTTTATATTTTGTCTTGATGTTAAAAACTACCCAAGAATGAGGAGCCGTCATAATTGTTGGTGGTTGACCAGATGAACGTGTCCATACTCCAAGATCTCGGCATCAAACAGCGTCTATCGGCACTAGTACAGTCTCGAATACTGAATTTCTTTGGTCACGTCTTGAGGCGGAATAATGACTCCATAGAGGGTCTAGTGGTGCAGGGCAGATACAAGTCACCGATCAGGTGGACCGATCAAATTAAATCCGTGGTTGGAGGGCCCTGTTAGTGAATGCGCCAGACTGTCATCTAACAGAACCAGATGGGAGGAGATCGTGAGGACGGCTACGACTACACCTGCGATTGGACATAAATCATCGAGACCACGACTGCTCTGTCAAGAGTGAAGCGAAGAAGAAGAAGACAGACGAACACAACCGAGTCCGTAAATTGCGCTGCTCAAAGTGACTTGCCGAAATTAAAGACTCAAACTAAAAAGCCATAATTTCAGAATTCATTTTTAATGACGAAAATTACACTGGTCCAACCCTTGAAGAGATCCTTTTAGAATTCATTATGGATCTTTGCGCTAACTAAACGTAAAGAATTTAACATACTATAAAGTAAACAATATCAATGTTAACAATAGAATTATCGTTTTAGGTTTGAAACAAACATCTAACAAATTTGTCTTTGCGCAGGTGCACCGCTCAGCCATGACTGACGAGTCCAGCGTGCGAGTTGCTGTCAGGTATGTTGATAATTAAATACTTACCAACAAAACGACACCTGCAAGGAATAACATTGTAACTGGTATGTTACTAAATATAAGTTACAATGTTATTCCTTGCAGGTGTCGATAATACAATACCATTCATCAATCAATCACCTCGAAACCCATGATAACGAAAGAATATCCTCGTCCCAAACTGTAATTCGTTTCGTATTATATACGCGTTTACAGATCAAATATAAATCACACAAACAGAAAAACAAATCTACAAATTACAAACAAACAAACAAACAAACACAACACAAATCACAAATCTACAATTCTACTTGGAACAACAATTTGTAGGCCATAAGAATATTGCTTTCGTCCGAGATTCTAACCCTTAGCGCCACTCAGCCAATCTTCCCTCCTCCAATTCCTCAGCCACTGCGTCAACCGGCAGGCGTGCCATAATCATTAGTTATAATTAATTACATTATGTATTATATATAAATAAATAATAATCATTATTTGATAGACAAAGGGTCTACAGCAAAGCGATGTGTAAATTCCAAAATTGGCATCGTACGGCTTGGCAAAGTTCGTAAGATACGATCTTCGTTCAAATGGTTGATGTATAAACAACGGAAACCACGGTCCACGCATTGCTTTAGTAAGTAACAGTACATCCAACTATCTGTGTATTGGTAGAAAGATTAGTAGACCTAGACTTTACCTGCGAACACAAAACTGGCGACTAGGAAAGTTTTTACTCGATCGCACGGATTTTACAATGTGGAAACGAGAATATTATGACAATAGATGAAAACACTGGCAATATAATGCATAAGAGTAGTATAACTTTATTACATACTAGCTTTACCCGGCCCGACTTCGCACGGGTAGCACTAACTATCTACCCTACTTACCCTACCCACCTTACCTTACCGAGCTGTATAATCTTTTTTTTAAATCCCTACCGCACCTACCCACCCTACCCTACCCTTCCTACTTACTCTATCTACATTACCCTTCCTATCTACCTACCTACCTTAACCTACCCTACCGTACGGTAAGGTAGATTAGGGTAAGGTACGTAAAAATATTATCTCGTGACAGAAGGAATTATGAAAAACGGCTCAATCAGGAACCTTACCGAGTTTCCTGATTGACACGACATGACAGACACGAAGCAACAAAATACGATCTAGAGGAATGTGGCCGCTTTTCTTTCGATCGAATTTTGTTGCTTCGTGTCTCAATATGAAACTTTTTAAAAGGTATTAGAAAATTCTAGACACACTTACCGAGGTTCCTGATTCAGCCGTTTTTCATAATTCATTCTCAGTCACGAGATAATATTTTTTTTAAAGGAGTGGCGCTAGTGTACCGGTGAGCTGAGCGCCCTTTTAACTTACGTAATTTTAAAATAATCATAAATATTGCAGAAAACATTTTACTTAACGCTATACTCCATTTACTATAGCATTAGACAAATAACGGCTAAATAGCAACAGTTATTGTGTAATATTGTTGAAATTAATGTACTTTAGAGTATTTTTTTCAATGTAAATGGTAAATAGATTACAGTGCTTTGTATTTATCGTGAAATAACGGAGTTTATAAAACGTTTACATCGAAATAACGAAAGGGTGAGAACAGTTATTTGTCTAATATTATAATAATAAGAGTATAGTTCATTGTAATCATTCAATCGTGTAAATATTGCTAACAAGCGGCTGCTCGTGGCTTTTTCTAAATAAAAGTAAGCTAAGTCACTCCTACATCAGGTATCTGCCAGTGAAACTCCCGTCAAAATCGGTCCAGCCGTTTCGGAGATTAGCTGGAACAAATAGACAGACAGTCAGTCAGACCAACAGACAGAGACAAACAGACAAAATTAAAAAAAAAATTGATATAAGTACCGTATATACTTTCATATCATCATCATCATTTCAGCCGAAAGACGTCTACTGCTGGACATATCCCTCCCCCAATTGGGGGGTTTGCCATAATCGCCACGCTTGGCAGGCGGGTTGGCGATCGCAGTATGGTGTTAAAAATGCATAGAGAACGCTGCTGCCCATTCTCTAGTAAGTCCCTTAGTCGCCTTTTACGACACCCACGGGAGGAAATGGGATGGTGCTATTCTTTACGTCCGGCGCCTCACGGAAAATATACTTTCATATGCATTTAGTAAAAAAAAAAAAGAGATTTTTTCATACAAACAGACACTTATATTTTATTTATTTTATAGATAGCTCTCAAAATTACTTGCAACAATTGTTCGCATCATTGCAATAACTAAACGTGACTGAAAATACAATAATTTATGCAAATATCTGACCCAAAGACCCAGCTGATGTGTGAAGTATTAACTAATATCCATATACGTGTGTGTTAGTACACAGATTGTTTCATTGTATACGTACACAATAGAATTGCTACCTCAAGCCATCGTGTATTCAAACATAACTTGGTTTTGACACTATATTACGTAATAGTTAGTGTTTGGGCATTATGACACTGTTGTCTGTAATATCCTTACATTGTCTCGTTTTAAAAGACATGTCTCCGAAATACTAAAAGTGACCAATTCTCTGACTAGTAATGAACTTGGCCTGTCACAGTTCCACAGCTGGACTTTGGCCTCTCGTAATTTACGCCAAAGCACCCGGTTTTCAGCTTTCCGGATACATCTGAATGTATCCGGAAAGCTGAAAACCGGGTGCAACCAACCGCAGAGCTTGATACAAGTTTAAAATATAAACAAATATGTAATTCAAATTGATGCAAGTTTTTAAACTGTCATGGTCACTAATATTATTATTAACATAAACGGGATATTTACCATGTTTATTAATTGTTTTGAGTTCCCGATATTTCGGCGCTGTTGCAAGCACCATGATCACGGATAAACTGAAGTCACTGCGGGTGGGTGTTTACGAGCAGACAAAACGGTCTACCCTCTTTCTTGTTCGTTTTTTGCACTCAGTACCGCTACCACTGTCACTAATAAACATGGTAAATATCCCGTTTATGTTAATAATAACAATAAAATTGATGCGTCTGTTTGCAATGTCAAAATAACAGCTTTTTACTAAATGCAATTTTTACCATTTTTGTCTGTCTGTCTGTTCAGGGGTGTACAAGAGTCCACTAGCGCCACTCCTTTAAAAAAATATTATCTCGTGACTGAGAAGGAATTGTACAAAACGGCTCAGTAAAATACCTCGGTATGTCTGGAATTTTCTAATACCTTTTATAAAGTTTCATATTGAGACACGAAGCAACAAAATACGATATAGAGGAATGTGGCCACTTTTCTTTTTTAGATCGAATGTTGTTGTTTCGTGTCTCAATATGAAACGTTATAAAAGGTATTAGAAAATTCTAGACACACCGAGGTCGCTGATTGAGCCGTTATTTATAATTCCTTCTCAGTCACGAGATAATATTTTTTTAAAGGAGTGCCCTCTTCAGGCTAATTTCCGAAATGGCTGGACAGATTTTGACGGGACTTTCACTGGCAGATAGCTGATGTTATAAGGCTACTTTTATTTTAGAATAAAGCACGCGGGCGAAGCCACGGGCAGCAGCTAGTTAATAACATTAAGTTATACGTTTTCAGTGTAGGTACAGGGCACCGATTAAGTTACGGAGCTAAAATATTCGCAACTTGAGCCGCTGGCGGCCTTAAGTCAAGAAGCAAGCACTAGTAGCGTCCCATGCTGATTACAAAGTCAAGTGGGCACTGGGGCGCATATGAATATTAATAATAAAGCCCTAGGAACCCAAACCCTCTCCCCCAGACTACGACTGGATGTAGTGCGCCCTTTTATACCTTTGTAAGGTAGGGTTTCCCGCCCCGACCCTTTTTATATGACTCAAACAATCCTCGAAAGACGTAATAGAGTAAACTTGAAAATTGTCTCTACGACAAATCGTAATTTTTTGTAAAAATCCGAACGCACCACACTGGAAAACTTTGTTTTACCTGCGCACTGCGCTGCTATGCTGTAATGATTGCGATAAGTTACTCGAAAGTGTTACACTACCTGAGTTTCATATAAATTACTTCATGCATGTATCTCAGGTCCATCTGCCATGGTCAAGAGATTCTCGTGGGTGCTCAGGCGTTATTTTGTGAATAGCAAAAAGAAGGAATACTTTGTATCCGATCCGAATTGTCCATACTTTATCTTTGCCTGGTTGCATACTGCCTGCTTCTAGTAACCCAGAGATTAATGGAACTAACACATACGTCACCTCTGCAGAGGTCCGCTTGGAATGCTTAAAGGGTCCCCAAATCGAACTAAATGGGCAAAGCTTTCTTTGAGGTCGATGAGAAGAGGCAGAATTGTCTGAAAACTGATTGAAGTGTAGTGCGATAAGCTTATAAAGATTTAAAAATCTTTCCTTTATAAAATAGGCACCTAAATCTAAACGCTTTGAAGCATCAATATCAACATCTAAAATGCTTATGATTAAGTACCGGTAATAACTCCGTAAACAAAAATAACTGCCTTTCATAAAAATTAAGATGTTCACACATCATGCCTGTCTAAATCGGGCTCATGATGGTCTTAGCGCGTCGTAATATATTTTATATGTATCTTTAGTTCATCTTCACAGAGGTCGTTTACGACTTAACGAGCTCCAATACAAATGATCAGAGCACAAAAGGTGTCATACAAATAATGGAAGCGCCTCAATACAATAAATTTCGACAAAGGAAGCCACCGGGGTCCGTCCCCTGTTAAAAAAAAAAAACAAAAACGAAATATAAAATGCACCTCAAACAATTTTTAATGCGTTTTTACATCAACTGTCTGATTGTCGAAGGCTTGCACGCAGGCCTCTTTTATATCAGTATTGCGTGACGCAGAAAGATATGGACGAAACTGCGCTGCGTCGACGCAATTTGATTTATGACCTTACACTAACGAGCATACAAAAGTTAAGTTCCCTTCTCATTAATTTCCACAGTTAGACTGTGTTTATGTGAATCATTTAACTTTACTTTCGGCTTATTTGCGTAAAGGTGCTCCCTTACTTGGAGCATTGGCCTGTAATGTAACGTTACAGAGTGGAGCATTAAATAAGTGAGAGAGGAGAACCGAGCATTACAGTGCGCAATATGTAATGTTACAGATTCGAGCATTACATTGGTGAGGGAAGAGAACCGAGCATTACAGTTGATGATACAATGTGTAGTATTTTGATACAACTTGTAACAACATATGTTACATTACAGGCGAATACTCGTTAAGTCAGGGAGGCAGTACTATAATGTAATGCTCAAAATTGAATTTGAAATGTTACATTACAGGCGAATGCTCCAGGTGAGGGAGCATCTTTAGAGAAAATTGGGTGACGGCGACATGACAGCGAAATATGATGGAATATCAAATATTCTTATAACCCAAATCTTTTGATAAATATGCTCTCAGTCTCAGATGCACAGCGTGAAGTCAAAATTCGTGATATATTTAAAGTGTGTGTAATGTTTACTGCTATTACATGACATGGAGCTATGTCCATGACATCACGGCCTCAACTAGCTTTAAAAATATCGTCGTCATCACATTTCGCACAATCACACATTAAGACTTAAATTCTGTTACTAGCGTTATTTGTCTAAATCTGGGAGATGCCTGTCAAGTTCGTTGGACTAGGTATTATTTTGAGAAAGAATGTATTTTTGGAGTCACTCAGGTGACTAACCCAGACTAGATATTAATAGAGCTTCATTATTAGAAAGCTTAATGGAGCTTTCTTCAAAGCTAAACACAGACACTTCTTCAATAAAGATTCATATTGCTCAAATAGAAAGGACCAAACTGCAATCACAAATATAAGAAGTTATGAAACCAAAACTCAAGAACCCACAAGTAGCGATCAAAGACGAATTAATGCCGTGCATGAAATCAAAACAAATACAAAGATATACGTAATGTCCGCAACTGCAATATTGACGGAGCACTGTAATCATAGGAGTCCTCGACATCAATGAACAACGTGAGTAGGTATTTAGGTAGTTACTTTTTGTACTCTACCGGATCTCATCCATAGAGATATGATGTGATTGATGATCTGCTGATTACTGTCACACTTTTTTGTGATCACTTTGTTGGAATTGGTAAGAATTATCAATTAATTTTATGTTCAACAGGGTTCCCGCTGTGTTGCTTATTAGTGTCAGATTATTTTTTTCGTTTTTTAAAACGTCTGTTGTTATGCATATGTTAAGATTATCAGAGATTGAAAAGACCATTGGGTCACTGTTCCAAATATAAATGAATCAGCGGTTTATCAAACCGCGGTAGTCGTGAAATATGTAAGAGGAAAGGTTATTTTATGCTAATTATTGATAGTCTATGAACTTTTGAACCACCATTTTTAGACCATAAGTACTTCATCATCCTTCTGCCCTAATTTAAATTGGTGTCAGGTTCAGGGTTGTCGCAGCATGTCTACTTTTTCCATACAAAAATATTATCCCCCATCTCAGTAGTCGCCCCCTTTCTAGCCAGAAAACCACGAATAAAAAATGTACTTTGTCAAGGAACTATTCTGTACAATATAGCATATGCATTCGTAATGTAAAAATCCATGTAGAAACAATGTCAAATATGTTTAGTTTACTTGTATAACGTCCTCATTGTCGAAATCACCGTCAGCTCCTAATCTTCACCGCATGAGGTAACTGACAAGAAAATCGTTGCAAAACTAGCTGGCTAGCGGCTCCTTGAACTGTGCCATGTCAAATCTAAGACAATAGCCTTTGAGGACAAGCCACGACCTATCCTCGGCTTGATTCGAGATGTCCTATCACACCGAAGCGTATCCTAAGGCTCGCTACGCTTTTAATTGCATATTTTATGATCCTCTTATGTTGGCTTATAAAACCAGGCAGCAGGTTGGATTTTATTGGGACTTCACTTGGTTTGAACCTATGGTGAAAGCCTCAGGGGTGACGTGCGAAGTTCAAATTTTCTTACGTTTTTTTGGGATTTGCAGCTCAGTATCAGGTTGTATGTTGATCTAAATATGATTCGCGGCCGTATCAAATATTTATTTATGGAATTACAATCATAAAAATCATCAATACATACAAGTCTCTAAGTTCATACAATCCTATTGAATAACTATTTCATTAAATCATGACTGTTAGGATTATACTAACTTAAGGAGTTGTATTACTGATTCTAATGATTATAATTCTTTGAATACATATTTGTTATGGTCGCGAATCATATTTTAATTAACATACACCTAGACAATGAGCTGCAAATTCCAAAAAACGTAAGTAAATTTGAATTTGTCGTGTTTAAGGGTCCCTGCACGAAAAAAACTCGTTTTTATCAATTTCTTATCTAATTGTCAGAAAACTTGAAATAATCGAAACATTAAGTCTGTGTAACTATAAAAGTACAGTTTTCATGGTGCTAAACCATTCGTGTCAGTCACAGCAGCTTTTAATAGTTTCATCATTTTTGTGCTCTCCAAAGTATAGTTTATTTCGCCATTGATTTACTTAATGAAGATATTGTATAATCATTAAATAAAATTTTGATTATATTTCAAGGATAGCTGAAGACTAATTTGTGATTTTTAAATTTCTTGATATGATTTGCTAAATAATAGGAAAAATATATATTACTGACGAGGTTTAAAACAAAAAAAGGTTTTTTCAATATAATTTTTCTGCTATATTTTGTATGGAAGTTGAAAAAAGTGGTTCCGCCACATACAAGTAGACCATATAATGATGTTGATGATAATTTTTAATGTTCAAAATCAAAAGTAGTTTCTTGTAGAATGATGATCAAATGTCAGTCTCGCGTCATTTTTCGGAAAACTTGTTGCAAATATTAGTGATTTACCGTGAGTACTTAATTTATTTGAAAAATCCCTTTCAGCCACATGCAAAACAAAGAACACGACTTTTCAAATCTCAAATAATTTTGTTTAAATTATGTTTCCCTTTCTCACAAACAATGAACAAAATTGATCAAAATCAGTCGATTTCGTGCACGGCCTCTTAAGTTAAGAAAAGTAAATTCAGGAAAACCCAGAAACTGTGTTCTGATGAAAACAGTGATAGTGTGAAAACTTCACACTATCACTGTCACCTCTTAATCCTCAGCGCATGAGGTAATCAGGTAACTGACAAGATACTTGGTAAGTTAGCCGCCTCCTTGAACTGTGCCATGTCAAATCTGAAACGATCGCCTATGTGGACAACCCACGACCTATCCTCGGTTTCTTTAGAGATGTCTATCACACCGGAGCGTGCCTTTGGGAGTCGTGAGTCGGTTTATAGCATCCTACGCTTTTGATTGCATTTGATCTTGTTTAGATTAAACAACGGGTCATGTTTTATCATGGTGTCTTAAATATCCGAAAGGTGCTCGGGGGAAACGAGGAAAATAGATTATTGGTGAGAAAAAACTAAATGTTTTCCTGACTAACCTATTTAAACATCCTGATGTTCAGAATCACAGAATTCCGCCAACCTCTTTGGCAACCGAATTTGCAATTAAAAATGATGGGTATTAATTTCTAATATAAATCAATCAGGAACGTCGGCCTAATGTTAATATTTCGTGATGTTTCCAAAAAGGACTTAGTTCCAAACTATGAGCCATTAGTATCAAACAATTAAACGGTTGAAACGGCGAGGGTTCGCAGTTGGCATGAGGGTGGAATACTGCTTCTTTGTAAAACACATCGATTTTACTTCCCCCAGGAACATAGCCCTCCGAAATTATTTTTCTACTCAAATCGGGGTTCATGTCAGATTGTCAGAATAAAAACGATCCCGTTTATCAATTCTGTCATTTATGGAGATTTTGAAGTTAAAAAAGAAAGTACTATGTAATTTAATTACTGACTATTATCTTAATGTTTTCTACGGTACATATTATAATGTATTCTTCGCTACAAATGTGTTAACACAATGAGAAGTTAAATTAACATGAGAATGCTATACAAACAGTAGGTACTTCTGTACACAGTCAACTCGGTAAACCACAAAAAATACAACATTATGGCATTTTCTTCGCGACTGTTGCTGTAAGCGAAAGTTTTGAAATATTTTATTTGTTCTAAATCAGGTCAATTAGAACAATTAATCGCTGATAAGTTGATGCGTTGGAAATATGGTGGATCATTGTGAACTGAACGTGATGAGCACCAAAGTAACAGAACCGGGAAAAAGATCTGCACCAAAAGAATCCTAGCTTATATTCAAATCTCCACTCATCTTTATTTAGGTACAATAAGAAATATTGACAAGGACTAATCAGGTCGACTAAATAAAACGACTCTACATACATTGCAATAGGTTCCAAACAACTTCACGAAGAAATTTCATTATCAAGACACGATCTTCGGAAAAAAATAAGTACGAAAAGAGATTCGAGACTAATGCGTAAACGGACTCTTCGTGAAGATATGTAACGGGCAAGTGTCAAAACAAGTCAAATAGATTTCGCACTGTGACGCACTGCGTACAAAAGTTCAGGTTATATAGACCTACTTGTCTATAGTTAGTTCAAATCGAACTGCTACAGTCCAGTATTCTCGTCTGTCGCTCACCTAGGACGATGGGTTACGTAACCGTGTGACAGGCGGCCAGAGATAATCAGTTTATAGTCATTAAATTGTTCCCGTCTCACAGCCTGTTACTGTAATAGTCTTTATCTTGTATCTATTGTTTTTTAAGTCGCCTAGAGTGGGCTGACCTGATTCTCGCTTCTTTGTTTATGTGTGTGAATGTAGATCTTTATTAGGTGTTATAAATCTGAATGATCTGAACAGCTCATTCTTTTCGCTTAGATGTTTTTTATTGAAGCAATAGTGGCTTTCATACAGAGTGCAGGGTTGGCCACCAATGCTATCATCGGTCTTAATTAAATCTAGCACATTTATTTGACGTTGAATCGTAATTTTTTATCATGTTTTTTTGAAGAAAGAAAGTTTTTATCCCACCATAAACATTTTTTTTTGTTGCCGTCATTATGGACGTAACTACGTAAGGTGAAAAATTGATTCACTGTTCATTACTTTTCTGTTATACAATAGTTCTTGTCGTAGCGTATATAGCATTACCGTCACATGGGCTTAAGGTTAAAAATTTATTCACTGTTCAATACTTTTCTGTTCTTGTAGTAGCGAAACGGCCAAGCCACATATTTTGTTAAGGTGTAGAGTTTGTAAAGTTAGGGTTTGTAGAGTTATATATAAGCTTGGCTCTACATGAGATCGGATAACTTTTTGACAGTGCAAACCATATGGTCTCGTCTTAACAACATTTTACATGAAAATGTTTTTGGTGGGATTTTACTTCTTTTTGTAAGTTGCTTATAACAATATATTTTTTATTTTTTTCCCTTTCCTTTTTTTGGGCTGTATTCTTGCAAATCAGAGGTGCCTTTTTTCATAGCCCACTCTCTATCTTTGCCTTTTTCCTTTGTTTGGTTTACTATTTATAATAAGCGATAGATCCGTAGTATGTGGAAAACCCATATAAACTTCCATCCCCTAATTTAAAGTGTGGGGGGTGATTTACTTAAAATCCTGAAATACATATGTATTTAATTATTTTATAACAAGGAGTCCCTATATAAATTTTCAGATCTCTAACATCAAAATTTGCAGAAGTCTCATACAAACTTCCATCCCCTAGTTTAAGGGTTTGGGGGGTAAAAGTTCCAAGTTTAAGAATTTTTTTTTGTTGTTTGTGTACTAATACTAGCTTACATACCCAGCTTTCTAGGAGTTCAAGAAGTACCCTAAGAATTTTGATGATCATCAATCACATCAGTGACGAAATCGGGGTTTTTTAGATATCAATCAAATCTAAAGTATAAGAGCTATGCAATTGATATATGTTTAATAAGTCCACTATTGACATCATATCCCGAGAATTTTGTTTATCTGGTATAAACTAAACCCAAGTTATGAAGGGTAAAAAAAAAAAGACGAAGCGCTTCGAAAAAAGGTACCTATGTAGTGCCCTTGCGCTTCGCTTGGTTCGTCTTGGCGGGGGCACTAGCGTGCCCCAGATTGGGACTCTGAAAGGACGTACACAAATGATTTAACTAAACACACTGATAGACACAAAAAATCAAAAGTCAAATGAAAATAACAACAGGAAGTCCTTCCTGTACGAGGCCAAAAGACTCCTATCTCAGCATGGTGCTACGACATTTCAAAATAAGTGTTGCAGCGCTTTTTTGCTCTAAGCCTGCACGAAGTAGCTAAATTGAAACACCCACTGCTCCTACATATGACGTCTAACAAACCGTCAGTAGTTACCTGAACATTGGACATCGTGTAGACGCACCATTAAAATTTATAGTACGAGTACATACTCGTACTCTATATGGAACATAACGGCACCCTGCCGTACTACGGTACACTATTACCGGGCCCGCCTGGTCTGTCCACTAACTTTTTACCAAATCAATTTATTTTTTACTCTCAACTTGGACGGAGTTCTGGTATTGACACGAAGTATCGAAGGTAATTATTTCAATGAACTGGATCTGCGCTTCCGTAAGAGATAAAGTCTAACATTCCAAGACATTTTTTGCAAAGAACTGCTTGATTGCTTGTTGTTTCCTTCTCGGTTAGAGGAATTGTAGAGATTAAATCATCCATATTCCATCAGAATCAGAAATTTATTTGCTATGAATAGTACAGGTACAGATATAAGATATTGTACATAAATTAATGAAATCGGCTACAGTCCACCTTACGGCGTGCAAATTATTACATAAATTAAAATATTAATACAAACAAAATAATGTTAACAAAACAAAACAGAAATTAGACTGAAATCAATTAATAATATTATAGTCAGGTACATAAGTCTTTACATGGTCAAATTTGCAATTAATTATAACAATCATAATCTGAATAAACTCGTTCAGGAACATCATTTATAAAAGTGTTTCATTGAGTACATTTGCCTAAAAGTAGTGCAGTTACCTTATATTTAAACATGTTCACAGCAGTCCCATATGGTCATAATACTTTTCCTTAACAGTGCTGTTTTGTAATTACCCGAATGTAGAAAGTTCTTCTATTAGGATCTCAAGGAGCCATTACGTGTTCTTATACTGGCCAGTGACTGAAATAAGTTTAGTTTTTACAAAAAATGCCACCTCCAATATGTACACACATGGACAAGTCAGTATCCTCAGAGACCGAAACACAGGTTCACAGGTGTCTGTGTTTTTAAGGTTTGACATAAATCTAATACACCGTTTCTGGGCCTTAAAAATCTCCTCCCTCTCACTACAATTACCCCAAAATATCGTCGACCGTAGGTTCAATTGAGGTATGGGACAAAATACGATTTTTCAGGAGAGGCCGACAAAGTTTTTTTTCGGACTAAATCGCGCATAACTTTTTTTGTTATTAACATTTTTCGGATCTGACTTGACACATAATCTTGTATTTTAGTGCTCTATCTACCTGTGTAACATTTATTTAAATAAGTTATCTATTTAAGAAAATAGACGTCCCTTACACCAACGTATTTTGTTAGTAATGTCCCTTACTGACCAAGTATCTGGTAGTCCCGTCCCTTACATTAAATTGACCTCTACGTTAGATCAAAAATAGTGTAAAAATAGTGAAAAAATAGTGTAAAGAGATTGTTGACAGACAATTAAGTACACACTTTTGGCGTTTGGATATCTTAAATTTGGAAATCGTTACCTACCTTACCTTATTTGATTCGATTGGCGGCGGTAATTACACCATTTCAAGTTACTATATTGCATGGTTTTTCAGATACATTGTTATTACGGGGCCGATTCGAAATTTGTATCCAAAAAATCAGTAGGGTAAGGGACATTTTTCTTAAGCTAGATTTTTTTCATATACACCATTCGAAAGAGCGAAAAATTCTGAACAAAACTGTATACTCAACTCATTTTGGGTATTTTGTCCCTTACGTCAATTGAACCTACGGTCGACGATATGTAGCTGCTAATTTTTATTTGACTGCCCCGTTGGTCTTGAGATCGCCATTCAGTGCCGTGGTTTTTCCGTTTTTCCATTAGGAGTTTCTTAGTAACAGCCCGGAGTTAGGAAGTTGCCGGTAGGTGATACCCTCATGCCTCTGAAAACACATTAAGCCATTGGCCCTACGCCTGATCTCTCTCCGGTCGCATCGAATTGCCGTCCCATTGGACTATGAGAGTGAGAGAGTGCACCTGTGTCTCGTACACACATGTGTACTATAATATCTCCCGCGCCGAAGGCTGGTCTCCACTGAGATTGGTCGCCATGGTCGAAATTCGGTCTGGAGAACTACTACTTTGTTTTGACTTATTTATATTGTTTGAGCCCAGAGGTTATTTATTACTTATTATACATACCTTCACAACCTAAGAATATAACCTACTGTTTTATTTTAATTAGTTTGAATTGTGTACTAGGTCGTATACACTTTTGAATTATTAATACCCGGGAGAATAGGTCAAGGGTGTCAGATTTATTTTAAGGGCCTTTAACCTTTACCAAAAACTGCGTCTACACATAGTAGCTATGAATAATCTGCATATAATGTTCCCACATCTGGGACACAGACCTCCTCTCGGTAAGAGGGAGTGGGCCTTAATCTACCAAGCGGGCCAAGTGCGAATTGGTTAATGTCACATGTCTTCGAATTTTTGGTTCTAGGACATGACGGTTTCCTCACGATGTTTTCCTTCACCGTTTTGAGAGCAGTGTTGATGAAATACTTTACCCGAAGTAAAGCGCCTCTCAGGGTTCGAATCTTCGACCTACTACTGCTCTAGCATTGTAGCTTTATACATACTTATATGGAAACAAATCCAGCTGTTACCAAATTCAGAAGCCATTTGAACAAATTTTTATCATCCACGATAACACATCTGTTACATAAGATAACTATGTAGATGCATTCTTTGACCGCAATACGCACTGAGATAAAAGAAGTAACGCTTGGGTGAGCAAATATTAATTACATGCGTTATAATTACCTTCTGTGACTCATTGTTGATACCGAATCGGGTTATCGTATAAACAACTGGATCTAGTCCTAGAAAAGTGTATTTAATAGCGGAAAAAGTCATAGGTTCTGGTCATTCACAGAGTAATTACGCAATGTAAATTGTCTTTGGTCCCTGGCCCTGGCCCTGACATCAAGTAATGGACAAAATTAACAAACTTTTATTGCTTAAACACGAGGATTTGGCTGCTTTGTATGTGTGTATTTATATTCTTTTTTAGGGTTCCGTAGTCAACAAGGAACCCGTATAGTTTCGCCATGTCCGTCTGTCTGTCTTTCCGCGGCTTAGCTCGGAGACTCTCAGTATTAGAAACCTGTAATTTGGCATGGGTATACATATTAATCATGCCAACAAAGTGGTAAAATATAATAATACTAGCTTTTGCCCGCGGCTTCGCCCGCGTGGATGTCGGTTATCGCATAAAAAAGTACCCTATGTACTACCCCTCTCCATATCCCAGGCTATATCTCAAAATTCTAACTTAATATTAATTTTAATGTGACTCACTATGTGTTTATTACCGAGCTGGTAATGAGTTGAACTATCGAACTAATGTGCACACTAATAGGGTTGAAAATAAAACCACAATTGTGGACTGATCTAAGCTGGTATATTTAATTAAAATTGCGAGACCCCAACCAAATCGCGGTAACGAAACCATAGCGAGATCTATTTCGACGTCAACGCCATCTATCGAGCTTGACATCAAACTTTTAACATTTCACAATAATAACTATGGTTTTATGGTTTCTTCATGAACACTATGTGAATAGAAACCGAAACAAATGATTTAATATAGTAAAAGTACTTATGTTCTGAACGTGAATGAGTCTTTACCTAAAGATAACAAACACAAAATCAAAATACGAAATTTCACTCAAATTTTTAAAGCAATCAATTGTACCAAATACAACACGAAAAAAAATTGCGACACAAATAATAATTTTTGAATAATTCACGTAAGTACCAACGATATAAAAACAAAACGAAATCCTCCGAAATGTCGCATGGTACACCGTTTGTCCTGAGAAAACGCTCGAAATGTCTAATGAACACCATTGGTGCATAACTTTTCTCAGGGTCACGTTCGCAATTGGACGAAATATTTGACATTTATTTTGTACTTGCAACACTATCTGGATGTAGAATTCGATTAATCGACTAATACTTGACCGGTTGACATTTTAGCGGGAACACCTCTAAACGAACGAAAAAAGAAAACAAAATACGTCTATACTCTGTGGTCGTGTGGCGGTGTGACGCGATGCTTAATGTAAACATTCATCAAGGTTATAAGTGCGTAAAGTAATGGATTCAATGAGAAAACGGTTTAATCTTAGAAGAATCTTATACAGAATTACTGAGAAATAAGTGTAGATTTCGTATTGAGTGTTAGTTTATCGAAAAGTGATAAATATGTCAGTGAAAAAGTAACGAAAGTTTTGGAATGCACAAATTTTGATCATACGGCCGCCGTGTTTAGTAATGTTTTTATGATAAATATTCTTGTATAATGTTTGAAATACACGTAAGTAGCTAGCTTATTTATCTACGAACATAATTTGGCTAATAGCTACTGATATTATAGCGTATTGTTATCGTAATCGTATTTCCAAGAGTAAAATTCGGCAAACAAATACCTACAAAAAGTCAATAAAATGGATATAGTATGTTATCCTTAAGAGATAGACATATGCCATCGCGGACTTTTTTGAAGACCTTTTTATGATACACAATTCCACCATACATTATTTTGTTATATCTCAAAGGGTTTAGACAGCGTTTTCGTTGAAAGCTCCCAGACGGCTTATTTTTTTCCGACACCTCCAACAAATATCGTTAATTCATACAAAAATGCATACAAAAACATAACAAATTATATACTAAAACCTTCCTCGAGAACCAAGCTATCCATTGGTGAAAACAGCATGAGAATCGGTGCAGTAGTATTTGAGTTTATCGCGAACAGACAGACAGACAGACAGACAGACGTGGCGGAGGACTTTGTTTTATAATATGTAGTGATAAAATTGTTTTAGGGTACCGGCTCCATGTAAATTGGGGATGTTTTTTTTTTCCATGGTGTGGGGTATCGTTGAATAGGCCGTCCAAAAATATTGCGGGTTTGTGAAACCATTTTTCGATTCAGGTATCCGTTTGCGTAATATTATGCTTTAAAGTGTTAATTTTTGTTAGTGTCTCCCTGCAAGCTAAATGGTTATTTTTGGATATGTGAAAATGTCAGTTTATAACGAAGTTAAAAGGAAAAATATCACAGCTAAGTAGACTTTACAAGTTGACGAGTAATAGTCGACCAACTTATATTTGTAATTGAGATGTATGGGAGAACATGTTTTTCAACTACAATGTTAAGTTTGTGCTTGGGATAAATTCATCCCAACTACGGAACCCTTCATTGTGCGTGGTCCAACACGCACTAGACCAGGTTTTTTTTTAACGTGCGTTTTGTTTGTGTAGATCAAGAATTTTTCTTTCCGTCTTCTTTGCTTTCAAACTCAAAGGACACGACCAAACATAATAGGGTTTATCTAGCTTTTTTCCAAACTCGCAAATTGTCATCAAACATACGAGATCATGCGATCTAGCTATTCTTTAGAAACGAAACGTTAGCCCTTGTACATACACACTACTAGTTGTTGTTACTTGTTGTTGTACTTGTTGCTTGTTACTAGTTTGCTAGTATTGCTAGTAACAAGTAGGGCTTTCAGTCTCGCTGTATTTTTGAGTCCCGGGAAAAAAAATCGAGACTAGATGCGGTCTCGAAATTCCCGGGAAAAACGAGACTTTCGAGACTATTTCAAAACTAGCTTTTGCCCGCGGCTCCGCCCGCGTGGATGTCGGCTATCGCGTAAAAAAGTAGACTATGTCCTTCTCCATATCCCAGACTATATCTCTGCCAAATTTCATGACGATCGGTTTAGCGGTTTAGGCATGAAAACGTAACATACAGACAGACAGACAGAGTTACTTTCACATTTATAATATTAGTATGGATTAGGTTTCATACTTACAGACTAGGCTTTTAGGCATTCAAAACAAGGTATTTCAATAAAATACTTAATAAAACATACAGTAAAAAACTCAAATATTAAAAAAGAAATTTAAAAAAAACATATTTATGAGCTTTTTCATTTTTATAGTGGGCACTATAAAAATGAAAAAGCTCATAAATATGTTTTAAGTACCGTAAGTAACAAAGGGCGTTTCATGTAGTTTCAGACAGCGAGGACCTGAATGTATTAAAAAAGTAATCCGCGTTAGAAAAAGCTCTCTCTGCTTCGACGCTAGTAGGGGGATAGATATTAAGTAATTGTAACAATAGTTTAGGTATTTCCCATAACCATTGAACAAGTCTCGAAAGTCTCGTTATTCCCGAGACCGAAAATATCAGTCTCGAGTCTCGAAAATACCAAAAAATCGTCGAGACTCTCGAAATTTTCGAGACCGAGATTCCCGGGATGAAAGCCCTAGTAACAAGCTCCTATAATTAGTAACATGCCTCAAACCTACAGACCTGTTACACTTGGACGCTGATCGCAATCAACACCCCAATTTGTAAACCGGTAATTAGATGTTCCGGTGAATATTTCCTATTCTGACAAATTGGCATATTTATCGTTATACGAGGGCTGCACTAAAAGTATCGGGAATGGAATATTTCCACTGTTCCTGTCATATTAAAATCTTTTTATTTGAAAACTCCTTGGTTTTAAAAATCGAATACCATATATTTATTTTAAAAAAGATTCTCGGTCTTGTCACAAGGTTTTGTCAAACTTGTTTAGTCGTTGAGAAAATGGAATTGACTCGAGAAAAATTAAGAGCGATGATTTATTATGACTTTCGAAGTGGTTTAACACAAAAACAGTGTGTTGACCGGATGATTTCTGCATTTGGTGATGAAGCCCCATCCAAAACCATAATTTATCGCTGGTTTGCTGAATTTCAACGTGGACGTGTCAAGCTCAGTAATGATCCCCGTCAAGGTCGTCCAAAAACTGCAGTCACCCAAGGAAACGTTGATGCTGTGTGTAAGCTGATTGAGGAAGATCGACATGTGACATACCGCGAAATTCAGGCAACTTTAGACATTGGCATGAGTCAAATACAAATAATCTTGCATGAACAATTAGGTGTAAAAAAGTTGTTTTGCCGATGGATACCGCATTCGCTCTGTGAAGAGCAAAAAGCGGCTCGCGTTACTTGGTGCGTCAGAACTCTCGAAAGATTTCACGCAGGATCCTCAAATGCTGTATATAACATCGTATCAGGTGACGAATCCTGGATATATGCGTACGAACCCGAAACAAAAAACCAGTCACGAGTTTGGGTGTTCAAAAATGAGTTAAAGCCAACAAAAATTGTTCGTTCACGGAGTGTTGCAAAAAAAATGGTGGCCACGTTTGTCTCCAAAACCGGCCATGTTACGACTATTCCTCTTGAGGGACAAAGAACGGTTAATGCAGAATGGTATGCTAGCATTTGTTTGCCACAGGTCGTTTCTGAACTCCGTAAAGAGAACTGCAACCGCTGCATCATCCTCCATCACGACAATGCGAGTTCTCACACCGAGCACAGAACAAAAGAGTTTTTAGAGCAAGAAAACATAGAATTATTAGACCATCCTCCGTACAGCCCCGACCTAAGCCCTAATGATTTCTATACTTTCCCTAAAATAAAGAATAAATTGCGTGGACAGAGATTTTCATCACCTGAAGAAGCTGTGGACGCCTACAAAACGGCCATTTTGGAGACCCCAACTTCCGAATGGAATGGTTGCTTCAATGATTTGTTCCATCGTATGGAAAAATGTGTCAAATTTCGCGGAGAATACTTCGAAAAGCAATAAATACATTTTTAAATAGTAATGTTGTGTCTCTTCCTTGATTCCCGAAATTTTCAGTGCCGCCCTCGTATTATACAAATAATTTAAATTTTCTTACACTGTGAAGACTGCCATAATTGTCAACCTCGTGCCCTTGTCTCAATTTATTTGCGCAACAAGCTTTCCCCATACATCTTTATCAGCTTTCATCACAGCCTTTAACCCCATGCTAGCCATATCAACCTTCGAACAGTTCATCCATTGTTTCGTTAGTTTTCCATAGTTTAAACTTTCCGCACATAATTTCAACCAATGCCAATGCTTCATTTTTCTGAGCAAAATATAGAATTGAGAATTTAGAACACCATCATTTAGATTTTTAGATTAACGTCATGCAATGCATATCACTGAGACGATCCTTTGAGGAGCGTATTAGGCCCTACATCGTCGTCATTCCTCGTCTAGGTCGACCAGACTATCAATCAACATGGTAGGTAAACATTCCAGCTATAAACCGATTAACATTTATCATCCGACAAATAATTTAAGTTTATGTTATGCCTTTGAACCTTGCATTTATTCCGTCCGGGGGCCAAGTCTACTGATTTACAAACATTGCAATAGTCATTGTGAGTTTTGGGCAGATTATGTATAGCTTTGTCAAAAACTCACAGTGGAAAGGGCCAATTGGTACACTTGGGCCTCCGTTTTCGTTGTCCCTTTGCCAAAATGGAATTAAAATCAGCTGTTACTTTGGAAAGCTACGAAAGGCATCATATTTCATTGCCAAGTTTTCACTCCTAAATTTCACTTTAATAAATAGTGTTTGTTCTATGTGAAAAGTGCGCCTCATGAGTTGAGCTAGCCAATGTTTTCTATTGCCATGTCGTGGTGCCATAACCCTAGCCATTTTCATTTTGTAAGATGGCGTACAGTCTATAATAGATGAGACAAGCCATGCTGTGTTCCAATTAAGTCTATCAAGAGCACCACGCAGTCTAAACGAATAATGAATGAAAAGCACTAGTACGATGCTGTCTCTGAATATTTTTCCTAATTATTGGAATAACCTTGTTAGCTTTGAGGCCATCCTTCGACACATTTGTAAACATTATCGTCCTAATTATTATGCTCAAAACATGGTTACCAGTGTCACAATAAATCATAGGCAGTATTAGCTACTTGTCATAATTTCTCGTGAGTTACTTTAGTCAGCCGGTTGTTATTTGTCTCGTTAGCGTCATTTATCAAGCAAATCTCTTCTAATTATGACAAATTGTGATCTTTAACCCAAAACTCGCGGAAGTAAGAGCTTTGAGGTGCCGGCGAACTTAATCTTGCTACTGGTATAAGTACACTCGCTTCTGTACTGTTTTTCCGGTATTGTTGATGACAGCTTTGCTTGATTGAACTGCACCCTAAATCCGAGGGTTGAGGAGAAAATTCCTAATCCATTCCTTCATAGGTTTGAAAAATACGTCTGCTCTACAACGTAAATAACGCAATGAACGTGGGTGAAATGTCAAAATGAAAGGTAGTGCGATCGCTTGTCATTTTATGTGTTATGCAATTACCCCGCTCGCTGCTTTATTGTCTATCATTTACCGAAGCAATTTAAATCGTTTTTGGAAAACCTAAAGCTCTTCAACAGATACCAAGTTAAAGCTCCTACAAACAGGCGTAACACGCGACGCGACACAAAGGCCCCGCGTGTCGCGCGACGAGAGTTATCTTTGTGTCGTGCGCGATTCGCGTTGCGAGTCAATCATAACCTGATCGATCGACCCGTGCGGCTATAAATACTTAGCCACAAGCCCCTCGCCCGAGATGTTGATCAAAACTATAGAATTCATACGTATACGAAAACAGATCAAGAATTTTATTCCGTCTACTGCATACTACAAAAGAACCGAAAGCTCTTCAATAGATACCAAGTTAAGGCGCGACTCGCAACGCGAATCGCGCACGACACAAAGATAACTCTCGTGCGGCGGGAGGTCACCGATTAGGTGGACCGATCAAATTAAATCCGCGGTTGGAGGCCCTGTTAGTGAATGCGCCAGACTGTCATCTAACAGAACCAGATGGGAGGAGATTGTGAGGACAGCTACGACTACACCTGCGATTGGACAAAAATCATCGAGACCATGACCGCTCTGTCAAGAGTGAAGCGAAGAAGAAGAGAGACGAACGTAACTGAGTCCGTAAATTTCGCTGCTCAAAGTGAGTTGCTGAAATTAGAGACTCAAACTCAAGAGCCATAATTTCAGAATTAATTTTGTTTGACGCAAATTACACTGGTCCCTTGAAAAGATCCTTTTATAATTAATTATGGATCTTTCTACACTTGCCGCGGTTGGTCCGTGGATGGGTGACCATTTTTACATACCAAGACCCCCTCCGTGCCTCGGAAAGCACTTTAAGCCGTTAGTCTCGGCTATCATTCGTAGTTCTTTGACACTCGCTACGGGTCGTCAGAAGCCCTAAAGCCTGACTACCAGTCTTACCAAGGGCTATCGTATTACTCAATTACTAGGTTGTGGAGGTCAGATAGGCAGTAGCTCCATATAAAATAATGGTATTCAGCTGTATTCGGTTAAACTGGAAGCTGGCCCCAACATAGTTGGGAAAAGGCTAGGCAGATGGTGATGGCCAAGGCTAAGGATATAAAATAGTAATTGTTTCTCACAATACGAAGACAATCATAAAATCTTTATTTTTTATTTACTTGACGATCGATGACGGGATCTAGTAAGGTCGCGACACCTACTTGCGTCCAGTCAGTTATTTTAAATATTTCATTAGTTTGTTCAGACGTGGGAGGTGAATGTCAATTGGAACATGTGTCGTATCGATTTAACATCACAAGTTCGACTGGTCTACATGGCTAAATTATTACTATTATTGCTCCAGTTTTTGTATGTTATGACACTTATGACGGTTCTGCTTTAAAAGGAGTGGCTGCTATGAAATCGTTAGCAGAATCGGATTAAGGATTCCGCAGATACCTTGAACTGGAAAAAACCTTGCAATCTAATTTATGATATCTATATAAAACGGAAAACTGACGGTAATGTTTTCCCATTGTTTGTAAAAAAAAATTGTATACATATTTATGTGTATTTATTTGTGCTTATATGTATAACTTTATATTTAAACTAGCTTTTGCCCGCGGCTCCGCCCGCGTGGATGTCGGTTATATCGCGTAAAAAAGTAGCCTATGTCCTTCTCCGTATCCCAGGCTATATCTCTGCCTAATTTCATGACGATCGGTTCAGCGGTTTAGGCGTGAAAACGTAACATACAGACAGACAGACAAACAGAGTTACTTTCACATTTATAATATTAGTATGGATGAATATTTATTCCTCAATTCTCGCTATTGCACCTACTATTTTTTGTCTCTGCAATGGCATTAAGTCCGCCTCTGTACATTTTGTGTGCTTAAAGTATTAAATAAATAAAACGCAAAAAAACATTTACCTGTTTTTAAGAAAACAGCATTTTATTTAGTAAATTAAAATAATGCCTTACTTAAAAACTGGTTTGCGTAAACTAAAAGGATTTAAAGTAACGTGTATTGATTGCCTCGCCCTACACGAAATTTAGTATGTGCGATTAACATTTCAGCACAGAAATTTATGGTTACGTGTTGCTCACGCTTTTCCGTAAAGATAATAGCGAAAAGCGCAATTGCATTATGTTAATGGCAGGTTGTTGGCCCTTCACCAACACCTCACTGACCCACTTGCTTCGGTTGATGGTGTAGGATGATAACTAGCGCATTCACCCTAGCTTGTGTTCCTTTCTTGGTTAGAATTTTGAACACATTTTTTTTATATTGACTCACGCCTTATGGGGCAGAAAAATGGGCAAGCAGAAACTTCCGAACGCCACCTGCTATTCTTAAATAGTTGTTACAGTCGACAGAAGGTACACAGTTTTTCAAAAAGGATCCATATTATACATTATATTTAACTGAACGTAAAGAGTAGCATTACCCTATTTCTTCCCGTGGGTGTTCGTAAAAGGCGACTAAGGGACTTACTAGAGAATGGGCAGCAGCGTTCTCTATGCATTTTTAACACCAGACTGCGATCGCCAACCCGCCTGTCAAGCGTGGCAATTATGACAAACACCCCCCCCCCCCCTAATGTTAACATTGTTATGTCAAGGCCATAGACTTCATATAGGTTTTCCTGTAATCTATCACTAAAGAACAATTTTTTTTTTTTTTCTTCAAATTTTAGGCTCGGCAGTTTCGGATATGGGGGGGGTCAATTTTCATAAATAACTTTAAAATTATTTATTTTTAAATTATGATAATAGATAATTAACTATAATGCTTTATGTACATATTTATGTATGTATTTATTGCATATGTAAATGGTACACCACTGAATACCTACAGTATTGTCTCCTTGTACCTTTAATCCATCCAAAGGTTGTCTGTAAAAGGTCGCTTTTAGCGATAAGACCGCCCATTGTTACTTATATTACGGCCATTATTTTTATGGTGTACATAATAAAGAGTATTCTGTCTATCTCTTCGTAGGAATCACAAAAGTTTGACGCTCGCTGCACATCGACTTGACTTACAAAAGTATTACTGGCAAAAGTAATTGCACAATTTGCAAAAGAACAATGTCAATTGGTAAATTGCTATTTAGTACCTAATGATGTAGAAATGGTTGTTGACTTCTAACTGAAGATTACTTTCTACTGCGAACATCATTGTCTCGCCGAGCTGAAGCAACCAGACATTACCTTTCTATAACGCTACGAGATAATATAAGAAAATACTAAACACTACAGTTACTAGATAATACGAAACACACACACCTTTACTATATTTTATATAATATCAAATCACAAGTATCTGTATGTAAAGAAAACAGACTTAGTTCTCTTGGCACCACCTGTATACGAATTTCTCCCATATAAGTCTTCAGGTTTCAAAAGGATAGCACATCACAATAAAGTCTCAAGTTCTCGACGAAATATCGGTAATATAATATAATAATGTTGACTGCAAAAATACGGGGACCCATTAAGAGCGTTGTCACCGGTCCACTAGCGCCACATATTATCTCATAACTGAGAAGAAATTATGAAAAACGGCTCAATCAACTATATCGGTAAATGTGTCTAGAAAGAAATACGATCTAGAGAAATGTGGCCGTTTTTATTTAGATCGAATTTTGTTGCTTCGTGTCTCAATATGATACTTTAAAAAAGGTATTAGAAAATTGTAGACACACCGATATAGTTGATTGAACCGTTTTTCATAATTCCTTCTCAGTCACGAGATAATATGTTTACAACCCTCTTAATTTGCCAAAGATGAAAACTGTGAGACAAAGCTGCGCATCGGAGCCTATTTTAATTATGCATAAGAAGTGGCTTGTTTACAAAAATGTACGGATAGTTACAGCTAGCTGTCAAATTCTTAGACGCTGGATAGTAACGACATCTGAAGTGAGCCAGTGGCAGTTTTTATCCCCATTGATCAATTGCAATTGTAGTGATATTGTCAATCGCTTCAATTGCATTTGGTAGAGAATCAGTTTGCGCATCAATAAAAATAAAAATCATTTATTTCAGACAAATAAGTCCATAGGCAAGGCAAGGTTGTTAGTAACAAGAATTTTGCTTATAACTAGTGTTAGTAACTAAAAAGTATAAAGGAGAAACTAGAGACACCGTCTACCCCTGCACAGTAGGCTCATCGGTCTCGCAACACATGGAATTCAGTGAACCTACTGAGCAGAACAGGTATCGGTTCTCTCGCCAATCATCCTCAGGACGCTATTCGGGCTCTCCCATACTCGTCGCATCAGCGACGCCACTTTTTTACGCATAATAGCGTAGAAGTCATCTACGCTGGCTACCAATGTGCAGTATCAATCACGTAAAAATTGATAATGGCAATTGATCGTTTCGGGGACCCTTATGAGTTTTGTGTACGAGTATGTACCTACTCCTACTAGCTGTTGGTAATATGGGAGACAATACACGTTCATTCTATTCTACATTGGCCCTAAAGAAAAATAGACCTTGTCGTTTTAAGAAATGCAAGCGACATTCAATCTTAAGTTAACACAAATACGAGGTCGGTCGACTACACATTCAGTTTTATTGCTTAGCTCTGTTTGTAAGGATGTGGTCGCGTATGTTCTAGAGATTGCTTTTGCGACCACATTTGCAGATGCCAGCTGGTTCCTTCGCTTTCCTAATTTAAGTTTATATATCACTACAAATAACTCTTGCAACACTATATTAATATAACTAGAATTAATGTTACTATTTGCATTACACGGAAGAATAATGTTTATGACTCTTATCTGCACCTACATTATGCGGGCAAGTGTAAAGGATAATTTATTATGTAGGCATTATACAACCTTAGATAATTATTCAAATATTCAGTAACTTGTCTCCAAATTCGAAAAAGTGTTCGATAATTTGTCCATTTGCGTGTACGGCAGTGTCTCTATATCCGTCTATTGTTATGCGTGTTGCTTAAACGATAAAACCGAAATGTTTATTGTTTTATCCGCCGCTTGCATCCCACAACTATATCCATGCATTCGAAAAAGCTGCAGCTCTTTAAGGCGCTATGATCCAGCGCTCGAGACGACTGAAGTAGGCTCGCGAAGTCGCGAGTGGTTGCCTCGCGCAGGACTTATCAAGACAAACTTAACGAATTGTGCTAAACAATCTAACCACCTTTTCACTTATCTTAAAAAAAAAAAATAAGAAAATGACGTCTATTTTAGAGCTATGAGATTGATTAAATTACGAAAAGAGGTAACTATGCGGTTTTTGTTCTATCCAGAAAAAGTTTCCCATGGATTCAAAAAACTATTAAGCGTGGTCTCTGTCGGGGCATACCGCCTTAATTCCCAACGAAAATTCATAACGATTCGATCGCACCTTAATTTGGTACCGGTAAATGTTATTTGGTTTATTATGCATGCAGTGCGTGTTGTGATTTGAAAACCGTTAAATTTAAATGACCCATTCCTTATTTTGAGGCGCTACGACCTATAATGCTATGTTGTGCTCGTACTAATTTTGAATATGGCAGTATTGGTCGCATTTAGAATTGCATTGGTGCAAATGAGTGCCACCCTCGCAATGACGAGAATGTGGTTCAATTATACAACCTGTTTAGAGCTTTTGCGCGTAAATGTCAATGGACACGGAACTCTATGGATTATCAGCTCGCGGTGTTTCATCGAATCGTTGAGCTCCTAAAATCATGAGTTGAATTACTGACAATTGCTTGCACTGACTGGACAGGTTCACTCAAAATTGTGTGGTTCTTTCCTCAAAAGACCATTTCAGACACGGATCTCCATGGTCCTCATATGATCTGTCAAGATTATGTCTGCACTTTAAAAGAGACTTTGACCCCTGAGTTTGTTTCGCCATTTCTTCTCTGGGTTAGTCAGATAGGAAATGTCGACTCCATCTAGCTTATTTTTTAATATGACGTGTAAAAGTGATTCCGATATCCTATTAACGGAATAAACCATTTCATTTAATTTCGGTACATAACTGTTTTTTTATTATTATTAGAAAAACATAATTACTTATGCTTACTAGCAACCGGCTTGCGTGTATCTCTATGTAAATAATTATGTATCAGCTAATACACTTGGTATATTATCAGTTTAATATTGTTGTTTGGCAAAAACATAATTTATTATTGTGTTTACGAAAAAATGCCATCCAATAACCATATCACTAAATTTATCGGACGAGTCAAGACAATACAGATATGGCTGATATTGATAACGGAATTACTCTTATCGTGATTATTTTAATTGTATATTGGCAGTGGCACTTCTCTTTCTGACCTAATTTTAGCACATTTAATTTGAACCCTGTAAGTAAAGTTATGTAGGGGCTCGTGGCTAAATAATAACAGCCGCACAGGTCGAAGGTTAAGCTACTCTTGCCGCGGTCGGTTCGTGGATGGGTGACCATCCAATACATGTCGAAACCCCTCCGTGCCTCGAAAACCAAGCTGTTGGTCCCGGCTGACACTCGTAGATCTTTGGCAGTCGTTACGGGTAGTCAAAATCCCAAGTCTGACAACCAGTCTTACCAAGGAGTATCATGTTACCCAGTAACTGGGTTGTGGAGGTCAGATAAGCAGTCGCTCCATGTAAAATATTAGAATTCAGGCTTCAGCTGTATCCGGTTAGACTGTAAGGTTAGGATATTTGGGAAAATATCCTATAGTAAAGACTATTGTATCTTTTATTACAATAATCATTGCTACACTTTACTAGAAAATTGTGCCGATCCCCTTGTTCACAAGCTAAACTAAATTTAAGTTCAGTGCATCTTTTTCTTTCTATTTCAAGAAAAGGACATAAGATAAATTTTAGTTTAGTCCTGTCAAATTAATCAGCGCTTGACGTAAATTGACGTCCTTTTATTAGGCAAGTTTTTAATCACGTCTAAACTTGTATGGAGTAGTGACAGGCGCTGATTAATTTGACAGGACTAAACTAAAATTTATCTTCTATCCTTTTCTTAATGAAATAGAAAGAAAAAGATGCACTAAACTTAAATTTTGTTTAGTTTGTGAACAAGGGAATCGGCACCAATGTCTCTTGGCTGAGGTATTTCTCTTCTTATTCTGTTCTGTTAACACTCGTTGGATTCTTACGTTAGCGTAGAAATCCGACAAATGCATCACTAATGCATTAAGTATTAATGTATAATTGAGTATACCAGTCTGTTATTGTCCCACTGCTGGGGAAATGCCTCTTATACAGAGAAGGAACGAGCATTGATCAAGATGCTTGCTCAAGATGGGTGGGCGATTTCGGACTTATATACATATTTGTAAGTCCCGGTTTCCTCGCGATGTTTTCCTTCACCGATGTCAGTAATGTCCAAGATAAAGTCAGAAAGTACATATGAATTGAAAAGGGCACATTTGAACCCCCCAACTCGTGCATGAGAAGCGGGGTCATAATCATCATGACGATAAAAAAAACAACTTCTGGCTTTATCAAAAATGGCAATACGCATTGCAGAAGACGTCATTAGTTGTTCTTGTTACTTACGTGTTTCGACGAACAAACATTCGATTAGCTCTCCCCCTATTAAGGCCTGTGTTCACCAACAGTCAAACCACCGGTTAGGTATTTAAACAGTTGATTTATGTCAAATTTCCTAAGTAAAGAACTGATTTAGGCCTGTGTTCACCAACATTTAAATCAACTGTTTAGATATTTAATCAGTTCTTTACTTAGGAAATTTGACATAAATCAACTGTTTATATACCTAACCGGTGGTTTGAATGTTGGTGAACACAGGCCTAAAGAGACTAATAAATAAAATATTCCGTCGTTTCCTCTTACATCAACACTGTTGTAACACATTGCATATCATTATGAAGTACTAAATTACTAATGTATTCAAAGGTTATAGTTTTCTATCTGCCCACATCGCGCCAATGGGAAGTGGGCGACACTCGCGAAATATTTGAGTTCTTAACAACCCACGGCTGTTCTACATGGCCTTATGCACTTGGCAAATATTCGCAGAAAGATAATATTTATGGAGATGTTTTATATCATAGTCTACTCGACTTGGTCATAATGCCAATGCCATAATACTCCATAACAGTTTTGTTTTCATAAGCTTCTAACATTATGATACTAGCTTTTGTCAGCAGCTTCGCCCGCAGGGAGATACCGCGGTATCAGCCGTATCAATAATACGGGGCCCCCAAGCTACAGGAGCCCCCCAGGCGCGGCCCAACTCTCAAGCTCTTGTATTCATTTAGTAAAATCACACAGAAATTTTAACTTAACGAAATCAAAGTGCTCCAATTTTCGAGCTCATTTCGGTCATGGTCATTTTATTTTCAATCAGTAAAATTGCAATGAAAATTACCTACCTTGAGTTTGAGCTTCCCTGCAGTCAGGTAAAGAGGACCCCGAACAAAGTTTTGATCCAGGGCCTCTAGTACTTGCTAAGCCACTGTTCGCCCGCGTGGAGGTCGGAAATTTGCCGAGAGATAAAGTATCCTGTTGTCTATCCATGTTCCAAATTTCATCCAAATCCGTTAAGCCAGGAAAAGGTTACAGATGGACAGACCAATAACAGAGTTACTTTAGCATTTATAGTATTAGTATGGATAAGTTAGCATCTAAATTTTGCTCCATAAACCCGAGAGCTCATTTTCCAAAGACGTAAATGCACTTGATTTCAATTAATAAATTGAACAAGAACATCCATCTTCAATCAACATCACACATAACAAAGAAACATACGTCAATCAAACCTTGACGAAAACTGACACAATGAACTCGTGGGAAATGCAATAGCGTCTTAATTAAACTCATTTCCCGTTGTAAAATAACAATAACCGTAGCTATTGTGGAAAATCAGCTGACTCATACGAATTAAATGACATATTGCGATACAGAGACTGATAGCACAATGTGTAGTGATATCCGTTTATAAGCTAAGCGGGGTTTAATAACAGCGAGTGGTTGTGCCATTGTGCTTCCACACAAAGAACCACAATGGCACAACGACTTACACCCGGTTTGTGAATTGGGAATTTTAAGATGCAGATATATGCCAGTGATTTTGAGTGGCTAGCTTGCGTGTTCCGCGTCGTACATTCAGCCAGTAATAGGACTTGCCCATCCAGGAGCGATGTCTCAAATAAGACGCATTATTAATTTATTATACATAAAACAAAAGGTATTTTACTTAAACACGTAAACTAAAAGATCAATAATTAAATGACCTTTAAAAAGGTGGAGGTATCAGACAAATAAACTTGAAAAATTTTGCGTGATTTTCAGTTTTTTATCCGCGTTAGACATAACTTTACAAATTTATTTCACTATGTAATATAAACATAATCTAAAATATTCATATATTAAGTTATTAAGAAAATGCTCTAATTTAACATATATTTTTTCCAAATCATTTTAACAATTTTTTTTTTTTTCAATCATTTTTTCTACTCGTTTAGACATGATCTTCAGTATAAAATAATTAAAAGTCGATTATCGTCGCCTTAAGTTGAGAATTTGCGAAACTCTACTTTCATCATCATCATCATCATCAGCCCATTGCAGTCCACTGCTGGACATAGGCCTCTCCAATTGCACGCCATTCAGACTGATTCTCGGCAACTCTCATCCAGCTGCTACCAGCCACCCTGCGAAGATAGTCGCTCCACCTAGCCTGATGGCGTCCTACTTTACGTTTGTCGATTCGCAGTCTCCCCTCAAGAACACATCTACCCCAACGGTCTTCGGTTCTAAAACTAATATGGCCAGCCCATTGCCACTTCAGCTTGCTTATTCTGTGCCGGATCACCTCGTTCCGGATTCGATCCCTCAGAGACTCCAAGCATAGCCCGTTCTATAAGCTCGCTGAGCGACCATGACTTTATGGACCAGACGTCTATAACATCTCTACTTTAGCATGATTTAAAATGAAAGCCCGAAATCAAAATTTTGTTGCAAAAAACGTAAGAAATTTTGAATTTCGCGGGCTTCGTTGAAGGAATCATCTTAAGAACTGCTATAGTAGCGTTTGCCCAGTTCTCAACTTAAAATTTTCAATTCAGAAACCTGGTGTTACATGCAGCTACACCTACCCAGCCTGTAAATAGAGATGTTTTCTTAGAACATACGACTGATTGCTGTTCGTCTAGTGACTGTAGTGTGCTATTTTCAGTGCGTATTTGCGTGTTCGAGGATGATGTATCACTCTGCTTAGCAGTCTTTGATTATCCACTTAGTACTTTCACCTTACACTTAAGTTTTCTCTGATTTAAGTGCTTCTTAAGTATTGAGAAGTGGTCTTTATTTAATGTTTTTCGCCGGAAAGTAGATAAAATACAGCCGTGCGTGCAGTCAGTAATAATAACATGTTGCCCCCTTGTTGCTACGTCACTATGTGCTAGCGACCGTTTTCGGGGGCCCATTATTGAGTGTGCAAGTCACCCCCTGCCATTTTATCCGTGTATAATAAAACATTGATCAGGCAGGGGCCATAGTCCTTCCATAGTTTTTGGTAGCCAGTCCATTTTAACCACCCAAACCCATAGTCCAATATCTTTGTTTTCCATATCCTGCAATAGTCCTACACCAACCGGGGGTTGTCCTTGGGTGCACTTCATAGTGCGTACAGGGATAATCGTCGGTTGGTGCCTCATTTAATTAAAAAGCTTCTAACGGGCCTCTGCGAGTTGGCTTCGGCCCCTCGTACGCCTTCCAAAGGTCCGGGACCCCAGGGTCCCGAGATATGTAGACATAAATAAAAATAATAATAATAATAAACATTTAATTCAGATAAGTACATCCATAGAGTTAAACAATACACACATTATAATTATGATACTAGCTTACTACTACTCTAGCTATCACAATAGTTTGATAACTAGAATAGCTGCAAACTAGTATTGAGATCAATAAAATAAAATAAACAAAAAACAAATCCAATGCAAAAGCACCAGCGGTTACATTGCATGCAAAGACCCCCAGTGCTTTCGCATTGGACTATCAATACTTTCATATACTGCCCTCAGAATGCTGTTGCCACTGCCACAGCTCCTCAGCATCAGGGAGGCAGCTCTCTTGCGCAGTATTGCGAAATAATCATCTGTACGCGCCTCCATAAACATGCCTGATGCACTACAGAACCGGGGCAGCCGCGCAACAGCACCCTGAAGGCATTATTGTATTGCACACGTAGCATGTTATAGCTTCTCCGGGTAAACTTGACCCACAGGCTGCACGTGTAAAAGGACTGGCAGTAGTAGTAATGAAATCATTTACTTAGATTTACACTGCTCACCGTATTTGGGTCAAGAAATTAGTACCTGCGGCGTATTCCGTGGTGCTCTGAAATGTTTTCATTCAGCGTCTAATCTAGTTACAGAGCTATAGATTGTTCACGCTTCTGCTGCTATCTAACTTAGTCCTTCTTATTTATTTATTTCTCTTCAATGTCTTTACACCTCTCAGAAACACTCTAGAATTCACACAATCAACGCTGAATATCAACAAAAGCAAAGCGCTTCAGTCAGCAACAAAACTTAATCATTCTTCAAACAAAAACAGCACACACCCAAGAAACACTGCATAACAACTGCAATACCCAAAACAGGATAAACAAAACTGCAGCTCCACGTAATGGCTAAGGACTAGGTCATTAAGGGGCATATACCGCATGTAGAAGTTGGTGTTGAATGTCTAACTACTAAGTATTAGAAAGATGGCGTGCAGCGTCGTCGGTGTTCCACTCGGACGCTCGCGTGTTCCATTGTGTAACGTCGGTACAATAGCCCCTGTGTGCCGTACACACAATATAAGTAAGTGCACGGAATTTTGCACTGGAAGGTATATACGGAATGAGAAGGTGCATTTGTAGTGAATGCATTGCGAACTCGCGATATAGACGCTATGGTAAAGGTAAATTAAAGTCTAGAGCATACAATTGGTATAGCCCATAGGTTCAAAGAGTTAATCTAAATGGACCTGCGAAACAAAGTTACTCTGTATTAAGCCTTATGTGTTTGGATGACAAAGGACGAAGAATAAATATGCCATAAAATTATTAATCTTCAAACAAAATCTAAATTAAGCAGAATGTGGAACAAAAACAAAGACGAAAGTACTTCCCAGGATGTTTCGTGTCCTGAATTCGACAGAAAATGGCTGCAATTACAATGAAAAGACACAGCATGACCAACTTGATCCTAATTACGGCTCATCTTCGTAATAATCTTGGCAAGTGACACGCGGGCCGAAAAAAAGTGAATCATGTTCGAAATATGAATATAATAACGCTTCCATTTTTATGGTATAACTGTCACATTGCGCAATCGTTGAACGTCCGTTCGGTCGACGGTCGGTAATGTTCCCTTTTGAACTGTTAATTGGTACTTCCGTCCCTCATTGAATTGTGGTGGTCTAGCTGCAATGCAGCGGTGCAATAACAGAGCATAATAAGCTGTCTACTCGATATTAGCCTGTATTCTCCACGGGCATTGTAAAATAATGGAAACTGCAGTTAGTTCATTCGACTTTATGACTTTGAGTAATGACGCGTAGGCGTCTATAAAATGTGTAGTAATGAAAGAAATAACTATCGTATTGTGTTATAGTTAATTGCTTTGAATGAACAGATCCGCAATATTTCAAATTTCTAAGATCTTCAACAGCAGATTGATCTGACACTTAAAAAAATAGGATACATCGATATTATTGAACAACATCATTTCACGTACCAACAGAAATCTGGAACACTAATGAAGAAAATGGTCCGACTTGCTAATTAACACAACTGTAAACAGACTATCCATGAGTCAATACCACAATGAATACCTACCAGCCTGCTGAGTCCTGCGTGGCAACTTCCTAATTTAAATTCTAATCGCTCCGCTTCCAGTCTAACGATGCAGCTGAATTCCAGTATATTTCATGGAGTGACTGCCTGTACTCTACAACCCAGTTACAAAATCTAATCTCTTATTAAAATCATAGCCATCCTTAGAATTTACATCATCCTAATCTCCACCATCGATCAGCAGTCAGCTGGAGAGCATAAACAAAGATAACCTTGACAGATATCGCTAGACCTTCACGAGATCCAGTTTGTTTCTTGTATAGAACAAGCCTTGATGAGACGCACCTTTGCGTGATGTAGTTGCGTATAAATTAACATTTTATGATGTCCTTTGAAGGTATATGCAGATTCGGTATATTCTCATGCTTGTCTAGGATTGGTAGATTTATCATGTTATATCATAGGCTAGAATAGGATTGGTTGGATATTTGTAGGGGCTTCGTTGGTTTTCACATTGATGTTTTCTGCTACATGATGTCACGTTTTAGTCGTGGAAATGGTGGATACGGATTTGAGTCCGGAATTAGCTACTAGTAATAAGTCAATCTTAGATACACACGTAATTCTTATTTAAAGATTGTAACTTTGTTCACGTTTCCATGTCGATGTAAAGCAATAAACTGTACGTGACCGATATGTTAAGTTGGAGGACGTTTTCAGAATTGATGGGCATAACACGAGTAGTTTTATGACTTCGAATACATTGCATAAGGTCCAGGGCCTCAAGTCTGCTATTACAATAGTGTCAGAATGATCTCTTCATTGTGAGTTTTTGACAGATTTGCCATACAAACACTGTCAAATACTCACAATGGCGAGACCATTCCGACATTATTGTAATAGCAGACTTGAGGCCCAGTACTAACTGAAACGGTTTTGATGGCTACCCTTTTGCCTAGAAACAATTTCAGTGATAATATGGCCATAAAATCTTAAATGTCAACCTTTTTTGACCAAGAGTACAAATACCAACCAACGAGTCATTTTAGAATTGAAAACTTTTTAACCGACTTTCCAAAAAGGAGAGGGTTCTCAATTCGGTTGTTTTTTTTTTTAATATTTGTTACCTCCGTTCTCCGTCGTTTATGAACCGATTTGAAAAATTCTTTTTTTATTTGAAGGGTCTTCCAGATTGGTCCCATTCCCAAAATCCAATTCTGATGCTGGGATCCATGAGGAATTGAGGAAACTCCTCAAATTTTATAGGCAAACATATAGCGATTTTTGTATTTTCATCAACAACTCAAGCATTTGCATTCATAAAGTATCATTTGATGAAGTGGAACTGATCAAGAAGACCACAAATGGCCACCGGAACTCCTCGATGATAAGTATTTTACGGGTGGCGATAAGATAATATCTCGATTAAGATTGTTAAGCGACTATGAAGCAAGTTTAAATAAATAATTCTGATGAAAATGATGCCATCGAACTGATCTGAAGATGAAGCCGGAAGGTATGCACCGGAACTCCGTAATAAAATAATGTATCCTAGCCGTGTTTGGGCTTATTGGAATTGTCATGAGATGCACTTGGGCTATAAATGGTTATTATCCGATTTTTATTAACTTTGCTTGGGTAGTTTTTGAGTTGTTTAGTTTGTATTTAATCTACTTCGTATAGGTTTCTTGTGTCACTCTTGTTTGTGCGGTAAAGCAAGTCGTGGTCATCAAATTTTGTGGGATAGGTATCATAACTAAAAAGTGAAAAATAATAAACTTTTTAACAAAAAAAACAACCGACTTTAAAAAAAAAAAGTGAAAAATAACTTTAATTTCGGAAGTCGGTGGCAAAAAACGAAAATACAGAACCAGGGACACCGACTTCCGAAATTAAAGTAATTTTTCACTTCTTAGTGTGTTTTTTTTTTTTTAATGCCGGTTGTTTTTTTGTTAAAAAAAAAAATCCGACAATGTTCAAGTTCGAAATACAAAAACTGATTATACCAGAGTCTAAGTTGTCAATTTTGTATTAAGAGCTTTATTTCAATGAGAATAAGGTTGAAAATACAAAAAACAGGCTGAAAGGTTTAGACTTGGTCCAAAGTTAGAACGCGTTTTGTAATGGCACGAGCTATGTTAACATGTGCACTAATTTTCAAACCAATAGAAAACAATAGTTATTATTGTAAAAGCCTAGCCTTCTATAAGAGGCGCCACTTGTCTCTTTGTTGAGTGCAAACTGCACGTTCTGAGTATCAAGTGTCAAAACAAGAGCGCCACATTGATTTGACACGCGATCGTGCACCTAGATATATCTATGGAAGAAAAATTCATGTTGCGCCGACCCCAAATAAATTGAGATATGGGCAGGAGAAAGATGATAATGACTTTCTTAATTTCTCACGAAACATCCTCGAACATTTCACGATTTCTGCCATCATGTGTCGAAGGTATTGAAGCAAACTAAGTGACCCTTTTAATATTATCTTATTCACTTTTATTGAAAAGTCAACCTTCAACAGTAAGCGGCTTGATATCTTTAGGTAGATTATACATCACGTTTCGAGTATCAAGTGCGAAAACCCAAACAAGTGCAAAGCTCAAACTGCGGCCAAAAAACTGGGCGTCCTAAATAGGGTGAAGCGATACTTTACGCCTCAAAGCACAAGTCCGATCCTGCATGGAGTATTGCAGCCACCTTTGGGATGGCTCAGCTAAGTACTTACTTGCTGCGCTTGACTCGGTGGAACGCAGAGCTAAGAGGCTCATTGGCGACGTAAAACTGGTGGATGCCAAGCTTCACAGCTTGGCTCATTGTCGCAAAGTTGCCTGCTTGTCGGTCTTCTACAGATTGTACTTCGGCGAGTGTGCCCATGAACTCCACGACCTCATTCCACCGGCTCCCTTCTACCATCGATCATCTAGACACACTGCAAGTCACCCCTACCTAGTTGATATTCCACCAACTCGCACTAAGCGTTTTCAAACGTCTTTTATAATGCGCACAGCAAAGGAGTGGAACTCTCTGCCTGCGTCTGTGTTTCCGAACGTATACAACACTAATCTATTCAAAGCTAGAGTGAACAGGCTTCTTCTGGGTAAGCTCACTCCATCGTCGGCTTTATCTGTCACGTCCGACCTAGACTAGAGTAAAGAGCAAACCCACCGTAAAAAAAAAATATCTTTTCATCAAGTCAGTCATAGTTCTAGCTTTTATACTTATTATATAACTGGCATTATTTAGCTGTCATCATTTGAGGAAGACATTCACACCCAAGAATCACCAATAAGTTTCACTGGGGGTCCGTTTAAAAAAATTATATGACTGTCGCGGTCCGTTTGGGAGACTAAAAACTAAATACCAAAACTTATTTTTTTGTATTTTTAGGTTAAGTTTTTTGGTTACTTAAGGTCCGCATAAAATAGGTCGGCGGCGGCGGTCCGCCAGTTGTTGACCCCTGCTCTATCACATCCTTCTTCCCATTCGACCGACTTATATTAGAAATCTAATTAAGAGACATAAGATTGTCCACTTTTGTAATCGATAGAGTCATAAAAATTGTTTCATGTGGCTTGCTCACTGTATCCCAATCGACCACCATCAAAATTCCATCCTTATGCATTATATTACCTCTCCTAACCTATCTTCATATCTTTCCAGGATCCGTCCGCAGACACCAGGAGAGGTCGTAGAAGGATGTGGTATATGCGCACGTGCTGGAGGCGCCGCGGGCGATGGCGGGGTCGCCCTGGGATCAGAGCGCGCATTCACATTCGATTACGCCTTCGAGCCGAGTTCGTGCCAGCAGATTGTCTATGACACTTGCGTCAGAAAGCTGGTGGAGGCAGCCTTGGATGGATATAATGCTACTGTACTTGCATATGGACAGGTTAGTGTATCTCTGTCTAAATCTTCTAGAATGTGGCATTTATTAAGAACGAAGAACCTGACAGTAAGTTTGGTACCTCACCCATTCGCTGTTCAAAATATATGTTTACTTGTGAGCCATAAATTGTTCGGAAAAGTATAGCGACGACTCGAGATGTGGGTTGTGGGCACACGAACGGATAATTTCTCGACCCATATGCTGGGTGTTTGGCATCGAAAGGGTTAAGCTATGGAGTTACGCATTGCCTCTCAAATAACGGACATAATAACTCATGAACTATTAATTTCCGGATATTGCTTTAGAAAGTCTCAACTTGCACAAGTGGGACCCATTAACCTTTTGGTAAAAGGGTATTGCGCCAATGTCTATAGTTTAAATGTTTACGATGTCTACGCTAAAATCAATTTGCGTTGGATAACCTTGTAAGATCATTGCCAGCAATAAACGGTCGATTTCTATAAATCGTCTGGAAACGAAAAAAAATAATAACTTTGAAATATTTTTCAATCTAAAACGCAAACGTTCAATGAAATAAAATTCAATTCCAAAAGTGCGACGACCTGGAACTTACCGCAAAAGAAAGTTAGCGTTTCGTGCATTTTATTTGTTCGTGTCTTCTAAAAAGGTATTTATCATGCGAACTTTCAGTCCGTAAGCTCGTTGTTTCGTGAAACTCATCTACGGTCTACTATTGACCTAGTTCAGCTAAAAATGTGGCGAAGAACACTAGTCTGTAGTGCAATTGTTGTATCTCGAGAATGCGGTGACGCGTCGACGGTTCCGCTTCGCTCGGGGAGCTTTGTGTTGTCTAGTGGCGAGGGGTTAAGGTTACTAAAGAGTCTCTAGAATGTAGCTGTTAGCACACTATTATGAATTAGCCTCTTGTAAGAATGCCATTAAAGCCGGAAGTATTCCGGGAGTTGAGAGCAAGGAAAATCTTCCAGGAAAAACTGCTTCTGAAAAGCGCTACACTGCCAAGTTTCTTAGAATTTCCGATGAAAAATGCCAAACCCCATTAAAATGCCCACAGCCTACTCCGGTAGTTAATCTACTCAATTAAAATACCATGGGTTAACCCCATGAATCACTGGCTATAGGCTTGGCAAGTTGACAGGACTCGACCACGACGCGGCTAAAATTGAGTCTTAATAATATTGTCTCCGGCTCTGTAGGTATTTGACATTACATAAAATTAATTAGCTGGAACATATTTGTAGAATGTAATTAGTTACAATACCTATCCAATGTCCATTTGCAACAAAACTGCTCGTAATTAACGACGGCTTTTACTTGGAATCTGCCATCGTTAAGGAACATCAGTTATTAGGTTAGGTAGTAATCAAAAAATTTGGGAGATAATGGTTTAGTATCGCCATGCTTGATCTTCAACAAAAGCAGTACCTACTTATTAAGATAGATATTGTTACGTTGCTTGCTACCCAATCCACCCACGCACTTAGGCGATTAACACACTGCCACGCACCACGCAGCGTAGCGCGTGAATGCGTGTTTTAACGTTGCTTGTAAGTATCTCCGTTTGTATAGAAAACACGCACAGTCCAACACACAGAAAATGCATCCACGCGCGTTAAAACGCAACGTTAAAACACGCATTCACGCGCTACGCTGCGTGGTGCGTGGCAGTGTGTTAATCGCCTTACTTTGCTACTTTTTACATCGCCCGCGAATGGAGTGTTGTAAAGATACTTTATCTACTCTCATGTCGTAAAATTCGAATTATAAACTTCAATTCGAGTTTATATTGATGACTTTATGAACAAAATACCGAAATTTAAAAATAGAATCATATTATAACATCAATTATCTAACAAAATAATGTTATAAAACAATTTTTTTTTTCCCTTTCGATACAGGGCACCATAGACTACTATATCAGGGCACATCCACAATCCAAGAAGTTAAAATCACCAAGTTTCGATATATTTTTTTCTAATGGAACGAATGCTTATGCGGGGTGCACTTTTTTATATTGTTTGTGGCAGCGCCCGCTTTAGCGCATGCGCGGTGATATGCTGGCTTTTGGCGCCATACGTTTTGCTGTAGGAATTTCTTACGCTTTTAACTTTGATCTCTTATTTAGTAGGTTCAATCCCAAGGTATGAAAGTAGATAAAGTAGTGTATGAAACTGCACATAACTAGGTATTAAAACACTCGTGTGATAAATCACACGCTCATGTTTTCATACCCCTCATTATGCAACAGTTTCATAAACTACTATTTTAAACTTTGACCAACTTTATTTTTCCTGCAGCAACAATAAATAATAAATACATAAACTCACGCCTTCTTCCCATGGGGGTAGACAGAAACTATAAAACGCCACCTGCTACGCTCCTTAAATATTCTCTTTGCTTCGTTTACGTTCATACATCTGGTCATACACGCACGCCGATTGCGAGTACCTAGTTAATATTTTATTATATTCTAGAGTAAACCTAATTGGAGCAGTGGCACATATCTTAAGATCCCTGCAACATACTTTTAACTGCGTCAAATGCAAACACTACTTACTTGGAAAAATGTGGGAAGTCGCAGTCACGCTCCTTGACCGCATTGTAATGCAGAAGGTTGGTAGAAAAATTAGCAGGTACTAGTAAGGGCACGGTCTGATGGTCCGGACGTGTTGAAAGAGTCCAAAGACAATAGAAACAGTTACTGTTATAGTTCAAGGTGGAGATAGTGACGTTGATAAGGAATATATTCATTATTACCATCGAGTATTCCATATTTTTGAAGATATATGTGAATGAAGGAGGGGCAATGATTAGTTTTGGGCTTGCTCTCGTAATCCATTTTTCCATACCAATATTATAAATGTGAAAGTAACTCTGTCTGTCTGTCTGTTACGTTTTCACGCCTAAACCGCTGAACCGATCTTCATGAAATTTGCCAGAGATATAGCCTGGGATATGGAGAAGGACATAGGCTACTTTTTTACGCGATAACTGACATCCACGCGGGCGGGTAAAAGCTAGTACCAAATAAGAGCTGTAAAGAATTAACTGCAGTTTCAATATTGATGCTACTGCTGTCTAAAGCAATTTCTTCAAAACATTTGCCGCTCGTCAATCTTTTCCTGTTATACCAAAATCTCGAAGTTTTTTACATAATGCTTTACTGGCTTTACTTCAACAATAAGCAAGCGGACATAGAATTAATATCATGAGCATCCTTGTACACACGGCTACATATCAAGCTATAAATTTCCAGTATAAGCTGACCTCTCACTGTACGGAAATCCTATACAATGCGAGATCAACTATTGGTCAATTACCTACAACTTCGTGGGTCTCACCTAGATAAGTGAGCCGCTCAGTCCATGTCCATATAGAGTTACCGCGAGTATAACACAATTCAATTAAAACACCGTGAAGGCCGCGACGCTTTGACATTAATTAGTCGACACAAATGCAGAACACTATGGCTGTAACTAATCTTTTTATAGCACACGTGTGAAACTCCGCGATTTTGCTGTAGTTTTCGGTAAAATAAGGAGATTTAGAGGTATCTATTTAGCATTTATCTCCAAGTAAAGTTCGATTAAGACCACGTACGACCGAAACAAAAACCGCGTGGACCAATCGCGCCTAAAGGCAACAGAGTGGCCCCAGCGCGTCGAAAAAAACGCACTGTTGGATTTTCAACTCTGCGCTAAGCAGAGCGATGAAAAATGCGCGAAAGAAAATCGCCCGTGCGTACTTGGGCTTAGTCTTGTTGTTTCAGAACATTCCTGGAAATGGAAACTCAGGGCTTTTCCAAATTGCAACTAAAGAGATATTTATCACCGTTTAGTAAAAAGTTTGCGGGTCGCGATCCTCGACAATGTCTGGTTGCTTATCAGGTTGAGGATCACATACTCTACTTAGCCGTACCTGCACCATAACCTATAATTTAACGGCATAATAAACTAGGAATCCGTAAAGGTACTTGTATGACGATAATAAACTTTAATATTGTTGACTAGCTTTTGCCCGCGGCTTCGCCCGCGTGGATGTCGGTTATCGCATAAAAAAGTACCCTAAGTCCTCCATATCCCAGGCTATATCTCAAAATTCTAACATAATATTAATTTTAATGTGATGCACTATGTGAATAGAAACCGAAACAAATGATTTAATATAATAAAAGTACTTATGTTCTGAACGTCTAATGAGTCTTTACCTAAAGATAACAAACACAAAATCAAAATACGAAATTTCACTCAAATTCTTAAAGCAATCAATTGTACCTACCAAATTACAACCTCATTACAACACGAATAAAAGTACGACACAAATAATAATTTTAAAATAGTTCACGTAAGTACCAACAATGTGAAAACAAAATGAAATCCTCCGAAATGTCACATGATACACCGTTTGTGCTGATAAAACGCTCGAAATATCTAATGAACACCATTGGTGCATAACTTTTCTCAGGGTCACGTTCGCAATTGGACGAAATATTTGACATTTATTTTGTACTTTCAACACGATCTGGCTGTAGAATTCGATTAATCGACTAATACTTGACCGGTTGACATTTTAGCGAGAACACCACTAAACGAACCAAAAAAAAGAAAACAAAATACATGTGTAGTCTCTGGTCGTGTGGCGGTGTGGCGCGGTGCTTAATGTAAACATTCATCAAGGTTATACGTGCATAAAGTAATGGATTCAATGAGAAAACAGTTTAATCTTAGAAGAATCTTATACAGAATTACTGAGAAATAAGTGTAGATTTCGTATTGAGTGTTAGTTTATCGAAAAGTGATAATTATGCCAGTGAAAAAATAACGAAAGTTTTGGAATGCACAAATTTTGATCTTAAGGCCGCCGTGTTTAGTAATGTTTTTATGATAAATATTCTTGTATACTGTTTGAAATACAGCTAGCTACTTATGAGCTAGCTTATTTATCTACGAACATAATTTGGCTAATAGCTACTGATATTATAGCGTATTGTTATCGTAATCGTATTTCCAAGAGTAAAATTCGGCAAACAAATACCTACAAAACGACAATAAAATGGATATAGTATGTTATCCTTAAGAGATAGACATATGCCATCGCGGACTTTTTTGAAGACCTTTATAAGATACATAATTCCACCATACATTATTTTGTTATATCTCAAAGGGTTTAGACAGCGTTTTCGTTGAAAGCTCTCAGACGGCTTATTTTTTTCCGACACCTCCAACATATATCGTTAATTCATACAAAAACGCATACCAAAACTTAACAAATTATATACTAAAACCTTCCTCGAGAACTAAGCTATCCATTGGTGAAAATAGCATGAGAATCGGTGCAGTAGTTTTTGAGTTTATCGCGAACAGACAGACTGACGCGGCGGAGGACTTTGTTTTATAATATGTAGTGTTTTAATGACCACTCCGAGCTTAAGGTGAACCAGGAAAAGAAGCCATATTTGACCGAACTAAGTCCGATTTGAAGCGATCGAGTGGTAAGCTTAGAACCTTTGTTGTGTAAACAAAAACTAATAGTGTAGACTTGTAGAGTAACTAAAGAAATCCCAGGTCAAAAGTGCAATATCATATTGCACATTGTAAATTAAAAAATAAAGCACGGGCAACGGATAATCTTGCTCCAATACTTTTTATTTTTCATTTTCTTGCTTCGGGTTATTGTAAAACCGATTGACCTATAATAATTCAAATATTTGCCCTAGTAAGGATATTATTAATTGCACGGTGACATAATTTAGGCTAACATTTTTACGCAACCGTTATTATAATTAGAGATTATTAGGTCAAGTACGCACATACCTACTGAAAGGTTACGTGAAAATTGAGGACATGCAGCGTGGGCAGTACATATTGTAAAGAGAGCTATAATAATATTCATAAGTTATGGAGTGTCCATTGTACCCTAATATTTCCGGACCAAATCTGTTGTGGTGAAGCTTGGTAATGTAATATTTCTACACGACCTTCAACGCGATTAAGTATTTTTTATAAGCAATTTTTTTTTTAGCTCTGTTCTGTTCTTTGGCCATAGAATCAGCATTGCTATAAAACGTGGCAACACTGTTAGCCTTTTGGGCACTTTTCCTGTTGACGATGCAAGCGATGCGGATGAATTTTTTGATGCCTTTTGACTCTTTTCCTGATTTAAAAAAAAATACTTGTACATATTATTATTATTATTTTGAGATATATATAATAAGCTTTTAAATTATGTAAATATTATCCAGTAATAAGCTTTTCGGTAGCTTTTTTTTACTTTTCCATCATCGTTATCGCTAATAGATTGTCGCTTTGTCTCGGCCCTCTGGGACTCGTACTTACTTAAGAATCGTTAGTTGACGATACTCTTTTAATGCATCTAACGTCTTTGGGGTGAAATTGATGCCGAAATCTAAGAAATATGATAAATTCAGTACGAATTTTTATCCAGTAACCGATTTAGCCATTTTCCAAGAAATGCATGGGCACAACATTAAATGTTTTTTTTTTTTTGTTTCTTCCTTCAAAGTATGTAGATAATATCTTTCCAACCATAAAATAAGTTTCATGGACAGACGTCTTTGGGGTGAAATTGATGCCGAAATCTAAGAAATATGATAAATTCAGTACGAATTTTTATCCAGTAACCGATTTAGCCATTTTCCAAGAAATGCATGGGCACAACATTGAATGTTTTTTTTTTTTTGTTTCTTCCTTCAAAGTATGTAGATAATATCTTTCCAACCATAAAATAAGTTTCATGGACAGACTTCACTTGAACACACACAGCGAGTTTCAAATACAACAGAGGAGTTGTCACTCTGTTGTATTTGAAACTCGCTGTTTTCTGTAACCCATTCATTTCAAGTGAAATCTGTCCATGAAATGTTTTGCCAATCAGTCAAACGTATTAGAGCTGACTATACTTATGTCTGAACCCTGTGGAATAAAAGAGAGCAGTGTTGGCCCAGTGGTAGAGCAGTTGCAACGACCGCGACTTACGAGTCGTGGGTTCGAACCCAGACAGGCGCTTTACTTGGTTTTAATTGTTTCATCAACACTGCTCTCAAAACGGTGAAGGAAAACTTCTTGAGGAAACCTAACGGTTTCCTCAAGAAGTTTTCCTTCACCGTTTAATTTTTTGGTTCTAGGAACTCCTAGAACCAAAAAATTTGAAGACAAGAAGACATGTGACATTCACCAACCCGCACAGGGCCCTCGTGGTGGAGTACGGTCCACTCCCTCTCTCCTCTGTGAGAGGAGGCCTGTGTTCCAGCAGGCACATTATAGGCTAATGATGCCGGTGGAATCATCATCATCATCATTTCAGCCGAAAGACGTCCACTGCTGGACATAGGCCTCCCCCAAGCACCGCCACCTCGACCGGTTCCGTGCTTCCCGCATCCAGCGGATTCCTGCGGCTTTCACAAGGGCATCAGTCCATCTTGTGGGAGGCCTTCCTACGCTACGTCTTCCGGTACGCGGTCGCCACTCCAGAACCTTTCGGTCCCAACGGCCATCTGTTCTGCGAGCAATATGCCCTGCCCATTGTCACTTAAGTTTGGCCGATGGAATATTCCTATTAATATCTACGAAACAACCTTTGTAGAGCATGGGGCTGCTTTCCGTGAACCACTACAATGACATAAGTACAATAGGTACCATAATTGTTGGTGGTGGTGGTCGATAAAACATTTATATTTCTAGCGCTCTATTTTCTTTACTCATATAATTCTTTAGCATATAGATCAGTTACTTCCTAGTACGTCCCTACCAGAAGGCAGCTAAGATTCTTATACAAAAACCTTGCAGGATCACATGGTAATCTATTCTAACCTGAAAAACCGTGAAGATCCAGTCGCCGTACCGTGTGGTGCCGGACGTAAAGAATAGCACCACCCCATTTCCTCCCGTGGGTATCGTAAAAGGCGACTAAGGGACTTACTAGAGAATGGGCAGCAGTGTTCGACACCATACTGCAATCGCCAACCCGCCTGCCAAGCGTGGCGATTATGGCAAACACTCCCCTCCCCCACATTGGGGGAGGCCGATGTCAAGCAGTGGACGTCTTTCAGCGGAAATGATAATGATGATGACAGTCGCAAAAACCCACCTCATAATGCGTGTATAGCCCCAATTTTCTGAGCCACAGTAACCAAATTGCACATTAAAACTTATACAATATGCCAGCGATCTAAATCTACAGGACAATCTTCATACGTAGCGACAAGGATCGAAAAGTTTACAACAAAAACTGTTTGTCAAAATTGATACTTAAACTTTATCAAAGATTCAAAATCAGCAACTGATGAGTTCCGTGACTCAGAGCCAGGTTTTCGTGATACTTTTATATTTATTTCAGAGCCGTACCAAACTGCTGATGATATCGATAATGAGTTATTACTTCAGTCTGGTACGTACTGAAGTAATAAGTCCAGTATCAAAAGGTTCCTATACCGCCTAGATGTTGGTCGGTAACAGTCTACAGAAGTCAACGAACCGTAAAAACTTTATGTTAGTTGAACTTTTTTTTTAGAGCATTTTTTGTTGCGAAACTTTTTTTAACGTGCCTACGAGGCACAAGGTGGCACAAGTAGGGAAGTGTTTAGCTTCTTTTGTTTGGTAGTATTCTCCACATAACAAAACGCCTGTAAACCCCGAACGGAAAGGCAGAGGTGTGCATAGAGTACACCCACATTTCATTTCACCGGCCTTGTTTAAGTCCTACGAAATAGGGGGCGAGACTATGGCTATCAACCGGGCACAAATCCAGACTCCGGGTTGTTGAGAAATTCCTGATGGTAAAACCCAAAACAGTTTTCCCGACTTCGGAATCGAAACCAGGACTTCATGCTCAGGAGTATCGCTTGCGACCACTAGACCAACGAGGCAGTATTCATAATGAATGAATAATAATTGCTTTATTTTCAGGGAAATAAGCCCACAGATAAAATACACAAAATAATCTTTAACTCGCAAATTAACCGACAAACCAAAGTTACAATAACCGATATAACCATCATAGAGGGAGTAGCCTCTTCATTATCGGGAACCAGTTCTCCAGAATAATCAATCAAATTGAAATTACACAGCTGAGTTTTTGCAGCGTCAGTTCAACTGGAATTAGCAGGCCGATCGCCACTTCATCACGGTCAATTTGTACTCGTTCCGACCCATTTCGTTTAAACACTAGCAGTATTAAACCAACACATACCTATGCTAATACCTCTCGATTGTACACCCACACTCGGACCACATAAATTATTCTCGCCCCTTTCAATATATTTTAATTTATAAGTAACGCCAACAGTTATAGAATAAATTGACAGGAAGTTTGCGTAAAAGAGCGGAGGGGAAAGGGCTTCTGTTATTTATTACTTGAGGCTGTTGGGAACTATTGTTGCTAATACCATAGTGTGAGAATTATCTATCCATCGGCTATTTACCATGACTCCATGAGTCACTCCAATATGGCAGCTAAAGTTATAGTGACTATGTCGATCCTGCATAATTATTCCATCCAGGGTTTGCGCCAAAGTTTACAAAACTGATAAACAATCCAAACATTTAGATATTGCGCGCTCCAGTTGGCCATTTTCTCATCTCCTAGACTTTTCATATTTCAGAAAGCAATTTCTCAAACATTCCCCCTGTCGAATCAATCTACGAATCGAATCAGTTCAAAATTCTTCACAAATGACGTAACAAAACAACCATACGAAACAGATCTACGTTCAATGTGTTCTGTATCTAGTGTGTAAAGTGGTCTCACCATATAGGCTCGTAGTAACTCGGCTGACTGCCCACGTACGTCCACTAATTAAGTTACGTTACAAAAACTCAATGACAGAACATATTTATGATTTGCATGCGGTGTTAACAATAAAAGTTAACCGCCGAGCTGCGCAGGCGGCGCGGCGGTCCTTGCCGCTTGAGCCCGCCCACGGCGACCTCATTGCTGTATGAAATGAGCAACACCGCTAATTATGTGCCTGAGCAAAACATAATTGCTTTATATTAAGCACTTATCCGATAAAGAATGTCTGAATAAGGTAATTCATAATTGTCCAATTTACAGTACAGATTATATCTTTCACTCTGCTCAAAATTAATTGCTCGTTGTTTGTCGCTGTATAATGGCCGAGTCAATAATGTGTCTTGTTTAAACTCGGCTGTTTAACTTTCATTACCCTCACGTGGAAACTGTTATTTACCTGAAGCTACTGCAGTACAATTACGGAAAGTGCTTTAATTCTCTTTGTAAATTAAACCAATCAGCTCTGATATTGATTTGTTTAGACAATACGGTCGTTCATACGCTTCCCCTTTTGTTCTAAGGGGCTCATCGTCTGTCGGAACAAATATTTAACCTGATTAAGAATAGTTTTTGTCTACGCTACTTCCAATGCCACCCAGAGTTTTGTTAATGTTACTCTTAGCTGTAGGTAGTGTAGTGATTCCTCATAATGCCCTTTAAATATTTTGATGATCCGTCTACAAAGCTTCATTTTGAGCTTCGTTTTCCTAGTGTGGGGCAACGTTATTAAAAAAATAAAAATAAACTTTCCGACAAAAATATTGCAGTATATTTGCAGCAAGACCATTTGAAGGTATCGCTTTAGCTCTAATTATAAATCTGCCCTGAATCCCGTTTTTATCTTCAAAAGCACTAAGCTAAAAACATCAAACGGAGGTAACGGGAAACTTCTAAAGAGTCGCTCGTTACTCAGTTTATTTATTCCAGAAATAACCTGAAAAATACACAAAGTAGATTCAGGTCCACCTCACGTGAATTGTCACTTAACCTACTTGAACTCGTAAGCATGCATTTCCGAAATAATTGTCGCTCAGCTGTACCTGAAATATACATGACTAGGCCGTAGATACTTGATTGTTACTCATATCAGTGAAGTGGGGCTGATGCTCGTTTTCACTAACACTAGCGCGCTGTTGGATTTGCAACTTTCGGCGCTGAGCTGAACGTTGAAAATTCAACTTCGTGCTTTTATTTAGGCATTCATGTAGGTGTTGCCTAGTGTTCGCGAAGTCGGGCTGAGCTTCAATTGAGCAGATTAGCCATTACCTCGCAGATGAGTGCGTCAACCTTGTACGTGAACTTGGATAGAGATGTAACAACTGGGTTATCTTATCTTGGACGTTAAACTGTTTGTAATTGCCATAATAAACCTGTTTGGTTTAATTTATTGGCAGTGATGAAGGTTTTTAGGAGCGTTGTTGTACCGTTAAGTGAGGAATTGGTGTTAGGAGGTGGCACAATTATTGTTATTATGATTTTGTGTAAAGTTAACAAGAAATCAGATACTATATTTTGTATTGACACAAACAAATAAACTTTATTAGAAATCATACATATTTCCTTGACACCCGACAACAGTCCTATAAAATAAAAACCAATTAGATATCTTGGGTCAAGATCTTCAAAACAAAAAATCGTGATTATTCTCAAGATTACAACAACAATTATGCCGAAGTACCTTCCCAAAAACAAACATAAATTGCTAATGATGATTGTTTAACAAATACTACACACGATGATTTCACAATTCCACACAACAATGACGACTAAACGATTTTCCACAGACAAGTTTGATGAATGCTTCTTCAAATAGAACATTGGTTCCTTGTTTTCTTTGTCTAGCTGTTATCGGCGGATATCCGGGCCTTTGTCGGGGCCCTTTTATACTGATAAAGGGCTGACACACTTCAACAAATTACCTATTGAATGAAATATCTAATCTATGAATGAAAGGAATGGATTGAGGTAACGAAGGAGTTTTTGGGTGAAAGCATAGATGAAGTAATAGTCGATTTAACCTATTGGTTCGGTTAATCAATTTTTGAGTATATAAATGATGACGCTGTAGATTAACTATTACTTATCCAGTTATGGGTCGAATCAGAAAAGTTATAGATATACCAATATTCAGTTATAGAGGATACTAACCCAGGACAGAAAGGTAGCGCAAAGGAGCAATGATAATCAACTGTGGGTAGTGACCCAGATTTAATAATAGTACAGTAGATAAATGTGGGCTTAGCTGGTAACAATAATATTGCTCTGTAGCCAAAGTATAAAATAGTCCAAGCCAATAGAATTCACACGAATTTAGAAACGTAATAAGTTGAACTTCTTAATTAGTAGCCAATAATTAGCTGCTAATAACAAGATCCATTAAGTCATCGGAATGTCGCTCAAAGCAGCTACTTAAATGAATATATTAAGCACATCAAAACATCCTTCTGATACACATATCTGGAAAACACCAACCCAACGACGCAATACCGCTCTATTCGTAATACCTACAAAGATATTTTTAACCGTCGATCACGCATTTTTTTCCTAATGGACCATAAAATGCGTGGTGCTATTGACCTGTGGCCATATGCCGAGGAAGGTCGAACATTATACTGCCCTCCAACTGACCATAGATATTACGAACCGTTCGGAGTTCAAGCTATTATCTAATCGATGGACCGAGTAATATAAGAATTCCGATTTCAAGGCGTTCTCCATTTGGTAACTTGAAATATGAATGGAGCCAAGACAGGTGTTGGTGAAACAATTTCCGTTTTGCGATTGCTGTTTGCGGTTTCTCGCCTACTGCTTTCCGAATTTGGATTATTTTTGGATAAGGCGTCATTTCGCAAAACTGTTTATTATCCTTGGAAAATAATATATATTTGATTCGTAGACACAAAAGGAAATTTACAAAAATATCTGCGCTGATATTCGCATGTTTTGTAATTGATATGTTCCATTTCAAGAAACTATGAACGTACAGAGCAATAACGAAGAAGTTATACAATACATATATATAATCATTCTCCTGCTCTCCTGCCCTTTACAATTTATTTGGAGTCGGCCCAACATGTGTTTTTCTTCCATACTTCTCTATTGGTCTTCATCTCGGTAGTTCCTTCGCTTTCTAGCCATATATCATCTTTCACACAATCATCCATTCTTTGATCTTCCCCTACACGTATAGCCTTCCACATTCATACTCAAAACTTTCTGAAAATATATGACAAGTGACAACCCATACCATGACAACCGATTTCCACACAATTTTTCAGTCACCGGTGTCACTTTCTGACTTCCTCTTATAAACTCATTTCTTATTTAATCCATTCGCATCTCTCTTAGCATTCAATTGGCTTTCATTCTTCCCTTTTGTGGCCCAACATTCTGATCCATACAAGACAGCAGGTTTAACCATTGTTCTATAAATCTTCTCCTTAAGGTTAAGGGGAATGCGGGAATCGCAGATTGTTCCCGTGACCTGCCGCCATTTCATCCATTCAATGTTAATTCGGTGCTTAACATATAGATAGTTATACATATAGATAGCAGTCTTATTTTTCTCCTAACTACAACAAGACAGTACTAAATAAAAGTAGCCAAACCCAGGGCAAAATTTAAATTATAAAGTAAGTGGATTAAAGAGTCCTCATGAATCAGAAGTGTGGAAACCCAGATAACCTAGAAGTAGAGCAGATAAGATTTACATATTCAATAGCTAAGACCAAGTTTGTAAAGTTTACCGCGCTTGTAAGTTTTTTATGAAGGAGTCTAAAAAGATTCATGCCGCAAAGTTGTTCTTCAAAACGGATATAAATCATGATTTATTAAAACTTAACAGTTCAAACAACTCATTAAGCCACTAGGCATCTGATTTATGATAATAACATATGGCTCATTTAATTATACAGAATGATAAAGAAGCTACATAATTTATATTTCGAACTTTACGACTTGTTTAATTGCAAATAAATTCCCAATTATTATCAACAATAATATTCGCAATTAATCATTACTTCCTCTAAGTTTATCACAGTTCAGTGGGGGGCAAAGAATTCTCCCTAAGGAACTCTTCATGATTCATCCGCAAAAAGAAACATCCCGCATCTATTACGGTTTGAAAAGCCAGCTACAGTTTAGGTTCTTTCTAGTCTCCGTAGGTACTTGTGTCTTTACTTATTCCCTTTGTGTTGTTAGAAACACGGCCAATTGAAAACAGTATCAAACGTTTAAGGGCAGCGGGTGACGACATTAGCGCCTGCCGTAAATGGGCGGGCGGCGCACGCCTGTGATCTATATCTGTGCGTCCGCGCATACCGCGCCGTTTCCTACATAAAAAGCGTTAGGACGACCACACACTTGCTGCTAGATGCTTCTACCGTTACTTATCAGTTGAAGCCCATGTGTGCCCAAAAAGTGATTTACCTCAAGTTTTTCAAAACCAGATCAATTCACCTTACAGAGAAGCGATGGTACGGTACCCTGTCTCTGACGCTACTGTAGTCTTTAGTATGAATTATTGTGAGCGGCAGTGTGTACCATTTCTTTATCTTGTGTAAAATTCTCAACGTCTTGGAAAGCCGAATTTCTCCCAACTGAAACTACACAATTGCCTTCTTCAGCAACAATTTTGGCGTATTGACGTTTGATAGATTCGTTCCTCACCCATTACAATTGTACACTCATTACAATTCATTCCTAATGTATATCTTTATAAACGAACATTAACTGCAGTGTGTGTGGTCTACCTTATTGTTTATGTTGATTCATTCTCTAAATATGTAAATGCCGCGGTGGTCCCATTTCATGCCTTTTAGAGTATAGTACTCTTTGTCCAGTATTGCACGGAATAGGAATAAAAATGCTCCGGTTGTCAGCATAATCGGCTAGTTAACGCCACTAATAGCACAATTTATTCAGTAATCAGTACAAATTGAGTAACGATTGAAGAGATGTTGACCTTGAGGTGTGTTGTTATTGCATAGAAATGTGGCATTGTCTTGCGATTTTTATTGTGGGTGCTACCGAGAAAAACGTTGGTGATGAAATCTATACATTCGTATTCAAATGATACTCGCATTTAGCATTAGAATTCAAAAATGCAGTACCGTGCCTTATTTGATCATACCTATAATATATAACTTAGGTGCCAATCTGAGCTCCGTTTAAAATAAACACCGAAATGTTTGTGGTAAAATCGAATGTGTTTAAACGTCCTGAGCCGACGAATGGTAATGCCATCCGTCACGCTGGGCATTTGCCTACAACCGTAACGGATGCAACGCGCGTCAAGTATTCCCATCTATTATGTAAGCGCGCGTTTTAGAGAAGACCAAACGACAGCTCGGCTACTTTCCACCGTCGCGTCGTCGACTGAAGATAAATCAGAACAGACAACATTATTTCTTTTACAAATTTTTGTCGGTTCGCTCTTGTTCTCTCATTTCTGTGACTGTCGAAGATTACCGTCTTTATTGTTACTACTAACCTCTGGTCTTTATGTTTTGCCGTCTGTGATTATGCTCTTAATCAGGAAACGATCGCTACTATTCGTTCAATTTTCAAGTGTCATAAAGATAATGCATGCCAATTTATCATTAACCAAATCGATATAATCGTTTATAAATTACTCGGAATACCGTATCGAATATAACCCTGATAAATATTTTGTGTTGTAGATGACAGCTCAAAATATTATCCAGTACATCAATTTAATAATGTACGGAAATAAAATTAACACTACTTTTCGTTCCATAGGACTCTCATCATATAGCTGTTCTGTTCAACGTAAACTTCGGAAAATCAGGCACAGGCACCATGTGATACTGACAACTGACTGGTAGCTGGTAGTTAGTTACCCATCCACCTGACATGTTCATTAAATCCTCTCTTACGTCACCAGCAGGAGAGTAGGTCGTCTATTCTTAGCTTAGGACTAGACATCATAACAGTTTGCATAAGTATTAACGAACACAAACAGACTAGGTCCACAATTATAATCAAAACAACATGACTCACTGTAGGCGCCAAATAGATAACGTCAAATTTTCGTCAGCAGAGCCTGTAATCCTGCCAGATAAGACCAAGATAAGGATAACAACTATAGCTTTAATTCTCAAGGTGAGAAGGTTCACATTTCCGTATACTGTCTCAGGGCCAGTTATGGTGCGTTAGCGGGGGACCCGCAGACTGCACCTGACCAAATACTTGTAGTAATGTATTTGCTTGTGGAACCTTGGGGTTTTAAGTTACTGCTTAAATGTCGGTTTTACGCTTGTCACTTGATGAGGCTTTTAGTCCGAACACTACGAGGCCGTTAGGGTTGGGAAAAATGGCAAAATGAAATAGTCTCACAACGATTCAAAAATAGTTGAAATTATTAAAAAAAATTAGAGAATTCTGTCCAATCATGATCAAAAAGGACCTACCAATCAGCATTTGCATATAGCGTTTACAGAGTGTCTACATAAAATATCTTGTTCATTACATTTAATATGCATATTGTAATTTAACTCGAGAAAATCATCTGAATGCAATCTCAACAGCAGCAGATTTAATATTGTCTTACTTTTCCTTATCAATACAATCTTAGAAACTCAGATATGGCGATTACAAACCATTCAAGTACATACTCGAACCACTTGAATGAATTGAAAGCCGATTTGAGAGAGTTTCTGACTAGTTCTGACTGTGGAAAAGTCACAATATTGAATTTAGTAGGGAACATACAAGAACCCGCGTAGTGGACCCAAGAAATTAGGCGAGAATAATGCTGCGTAAAACAGGAAAAGGACCTATGTCAGATTATAAGATTTGTAGGAAAGAAAACTCAGCAAACAAGACTCGGCTCGGCAGCGATCGGGAAGCTACGCCATATCTTCTCGTCCTTCATACCGCAGTGTCGCAAGCTGAAAGTCTTTGACCAGTGCGTGTTGCCAGTGTTGACCTATGACACTGAAACGTGGTCGCTCACAATGGGCCTTATTAGAAGAAGGTTAGTTAATGGTAGGTTTGTTGTCACCCAAAGGGCAATGAAGAGGACTATGCTTGAAGTTTCCCTACGTGATCGAATCAGAAATGATCTACTGGAGAACCAAGGTAACCGACATTGCCCGAAGAATTGCCAAACTTAAGTGGCAGTGGGCAGGGTACATTGCCCGCAAAACAGATGGCTGATGGGGCCGAAAGGTTCTGGAGTGGCGACTGCGTACCTGAAGACGTAGCTTTGGAAGGCCTCCCACAAGGTGGACCGATGACCTTGTGAAGGCCGCAGGAATCCGCTGGATGCGGGAAGCACAGAACCGGTCGAAGTGACGGTGCTTGGGAGAGGCCTAAGTGGATGTCTTTCAGCTGAAATTATGATGATGATGAGGAGAGCAAAAAACAGTAACCTAAAGTATCGAATATTCCTCTTTTTTTGATTTTATTACATTCACAAACCCTTTCCCGATGAAGTGCTTTTCATGCATATTACTCGATATTTTCGATTCCTGACATATTGATTAAGCCCATGACCACAACACGTGACAATATAAACCTGATGTATGATATAAACCCGAGTGGTCTAAGTACTAGCTAGAATATAAATGTAATTATCATATTAAACAGCTCCAACTATATGGACATTCGCTGTCCATATTGTTGCAAGTCATGTGCTTACTCAATATGTATAATTGCTTATTTAAGGACGCGTTACTCCGTATAATTAACGTAAGTATAGTATAAGAACATTAAATATTATACACACACGTTTCCGCACCATACAGTGTTGTTTTGCGCAGGTGACATCAGAGTAAACAGAACGGTCGTGAGCGAGCCGTTCGATTTATTAAAGCCCTTGTGACAAGGCATAAGCGATAGCGATTTATGCTTAATACTGGTTACTGTCAGCCTTCGCCATCCCATGCTCGACAAAGGCCTTTCCCTAATGAGTTCCAGTTACGTCAGTACAGAGCTAATATTATATGTCCCATTTCTGGTTGGTTGTCTCCAGCTTATTGCTCGGTGGTATAATACTACCGACGATATAATAATTATGTAACGCTTGCAAATGTCACATTTGGCTTCCCTAGATACCATCTTCAGGTTTATTTAAAAGAATATGTGTCTTCTAATGCTAAACAATTATTAACAACTTTCACCGTCTTAGCAAGCTTTTTGTAACCCCAGTCCCCAGGTCTATCATGTTCTACGTGAAACACCAACAACAATATTGTTTGGCTACAAAGTATAATCCCATTATGTCAAAACAAAACTTCTATTCTGTATTTAAAAAGAAGAAAAAATGCACTTGCTGAAAGCTTGAAACTTGCACACTAGACAAAATTATGTTAAAAGTGCCTCAAAAGGAACTGCTAGAAACAGGTTATTAAAAATGTTGATTTATACCTTGAAATGATAAACTAATCAATTAAATACGCACCTACGAATTACAAGATTTGAGTGACAAATTAGTTAAAACATCATGCAGTCATAAAAAAGACAGAGATTAATTGGGAACATCGATAAAATATCAGTTGGCCTCTTTACCTATTTGACAATAATAGGCATGGCAATTTCGTTACATAAAACTATAATATTGTTGAGTATCATATATGAATATGATATCGTAATATCTAATACAGTCCACCATTCTGCTTTACAACATTTTCAAGTAGTGCCAAAAACGTCGCATGCAAAAACTGTTTGACCTATAACGGTCTGTAGGTGCTTCATAAACATGAGTCTATGAAAATGTTACAAGCTAAATACAACTTTTGACTTACAAGCATTATTGATATACAAAAATCCCCTTACAAGGCGTATTTATGGCTATAACCAAACGTTCCTCCGCCTACATACCGCCGCACCTCGTTTACAAAACGGCACTGCCTCCATGACCTATGTTTATCCCACATTTTAAGCAACATAATCAATTTCTCGTGCGTCCTTGTAAACGTTAGTTTAACGTGTATTCACATACATTTGATAATTGTTTTGCAAACATCTACGGAATTCGTTTGCTCAAGTCGTTAAACCGGCACAATAGAGTTACTTAACTCTGCTATGAACAGTACTATTCATTTCTGCGAAGTATTGGCAAAAACATGGCTTTAATACTTTGAAATTTTTGTTATATCATACTTTTTGTATAATTTGAGACCTACTAAATGATGTTGAAACCTGATACTCCCAAAGAAATCATGTTATCCTGACGCTTCATCGATTTTGAGTTAGCTAATCGGGGTGGTCCTTTCTGGCGCCAATTTAAGCACACACTTCAAGTTTTTGCTGTCTCTAGCAGTGAGGTTATTAGGTTTCCCATTCCATCGAGTTTCCCTACAGATCGTTACAAAGAACCGGTGAAAGGGAAAGGTGGCTAGATTTCGCTTTATGCTCATTTCGCTGGCAGTTCAATGATTGCTAATACATAGTTAGTTGCTTATACCAGCTACACAAGTGGATGTTCTTCCTTCTGAATAAAGTTATAATTAAGGTCACCCTCGAGCCTTCGACGCAAAGACCACACGCATTGAATTTGATATTAAGAATTCGGGACAACCCAAGTTATTCTAACAAAAACCGTCTGAATAAAATAGAAAAACCTTTTTTCAGCGAACCGTGTTGGTATGAGAACATTTCCGATTATAGATTGCGTCACGACAATGCTCGGTCCTTACCTGGTGTTATGACGCAACTGAGTGTAGTCCTATATCCAAGACAAGAAACAATATAAGTAACTGCAAACCAATGTGTGTACCTATCTATGCATTGTTAAGGTCCTAAGAACCATATTCTTGGAAGGATCTAAAATTCAGCCGTTAGAGCTCATTCGCCCTTTGAGATTGAAAGGGTTCAAAAGTGGCTCCAAATGGTTCGTGGAATATTACACACGGGTGCTTGCCAGTTCACTTTTCTTGGCTTAACTCGCTCCCGTGTGTCTAGATGAGTAATGAGTGTAATGGTTGAGTGAGTGCCTTTACCGTTTGGTCAATCAAGAGTTTTGCAGGATTATGAGACTTGGTTCTGAGAAGAAATAAAAGATGTTTTCGACAGGAATTCCCTTCTCATGAGATAATACCATTTTTATTTAATCTATAACGGGGATTCTCTTGGTCTTTATCTCACCTGATGGTAAGTGATGATAAGGCCGAAGGTGGAAGCGAGCTTCACCCGGGAATCCTCAGCCACAGATAAACTGGCTAATCGCCGGAAATGCTGTTAACATTGTTTTTATAGCGACAGACTTATATAAGATGGTGGTAGCTAGCCACGCGGTCTTGATCAAGCCCAACCACCAACCGCTGGGAATCGTACCCTAGACCTCTGGTTCTGAGACAGGTGGTCTTACCACTAGACCGCAGAGGCGGTCGGACAGAAGCAATATAACAAGGAAGAAATTTGCAACCGGTATCGCAAACACAATGCAGTATAAAAGGAAATTCTAAAGTTGCCTGGGATTAGCATGTCCATTGTCTGCCACTTAAAAATACCTCCTAAGAAATCGTCCCACCTTTTAATTAACCGGTGTCCATTTTCCACGTTTTATCTCACAATTATCAGCATATATGTGATTAGAGACGCATCACCGCGTACTTTCTCTCTTTGTTACACCTCATCTCCACTTATCTGATTGAGTTAAGTATTCTGTATCACGTCAAGAGATTTTTTCGATAAATTATATAATTGTAAAGCTATAATTGTTGGAGTGTCTCACGGCATCGGATTTGTATTATAGTCACGCGTCCGTCGCGGTAGACATGTTGTCGCCCCGTGCGAAGTGCAAAACATGTGTAACAATGGCTATTAATGTTTTACTTATATGTAATTGAATGGTTTGATAGGCATCTCTATTTAATTCAGTAGCACATCCGTCTCACTTAACACCCAGGTCATCAGTTTCCATTTTAGATAAATTCTCAAGAATATTTTGAATAACGGCTCAATCTAGCAAATTGCTGTAGCGAACTGACTGTCGCTCGTGTCTGTCGAAAGGAAACTCAGCTTACCCTTTCCATGGATGAATAATCAAATCACAGCGATAATCATACTTTCGATTTCTGTTTTACAAACACTCATACACTTACGCTTGCCAGCTTTGTTCATGGAATGAATAATTTATTACTTGCTTCAGGCTAGTATGCCAGGGACACAATTGTTAATATTTTCCGAACACCTTACGTGGAATTAACGTGTAAATTCGGGAAAATACGTTAAAGAAAATCCCTGAAAACTTAAGCAAATGAACATAGTCAATCTGGACCACCGACAAATTCATTCGATATGGTTACCGGCGAACTGTAATCCTAATTTTACACCTTATGTTGTGCCACATGAATATACCTTTGTTAATAACATTCCATTGGCTGAGACGTCTAGAAATCAAGATCGTACCTGAAAATTTCATGCACCACTTTCTATCTGTACGTATAATATTTTGCAAAGTGATCTTTGACCATTTACTCTCAGTCTTCAATTCTATCCTTATGAACACAAGATTCACAAGAGCACTTCTAAGTCAAGAGTTTAGAAAGTGAATTTCGTGGTCGCACAGCGTGACCGTGGGAACGATATCATTACGCCCATCCGTTTATTAAGTAATTAATGTACCCAGCGGTTCCGTCCGTTAACATTTCCGGGGTTCTATTTAAAAGACAGCTGCAGATGCATCTGGTGGCAGTTTTTCGGACCGCACAATTTAATAGTTGGTTGCTATATCCTATGTATACCGAACCAATAATCAGTAACATACAAAAGATATCCATGTCCATCATGTCTGTAAAGTTTTGCCAACAATTTTTGATCTTGTATTTTTCACTTAATTGAGTGGCTCGTGGCTAAATTATAACAGCCACGGTCGTTTCGTGGCCATCCATAACATACGGAGCCACGGCTCGGCACGAAGGGGCCGTGCATCAGAAAGCACGTTAAGCCGTTGGTCCCGGCTGTCATTCATGGATCTTTGACAGTCGTTACGGGTTGTCAGAAGCCCGAAAGTCTGACAACCAGTCCTTACCTAGGGGTATCGTGTTACCCAGTTACTGGGTTGTGGAAGTCAGATAGACAGTCGCTCCATGTAAAATACTGGTATTCAGCTTCATCCGGTTAGACTGAAAGCCGACACGAAAATATTTTGGGAAAAGGGTTGGCAAATTCTGGCAGATTGATCTTCACATAATTGAGGTATTTGTATTATTCATTCGTGATTTTATTTTATTTATTAAAACTTTATGCACAACTAAAAAAATACTGTATAAAAGCGGACGTGATATTGTTACGAGCTTGCGGTTCGTGACAATAAAAACTGCCGATTTAAAAAAAACTAAAATGACATTTTAATTAAATAACTCTGTTAACAACTCAAACACACTAATTATAAAATACAACTGCACTACTGATCCCTCTAAAGTCGCACTCGAAGATCGCTTGTATCATATTTGTCGCTTGATTTCGACTGTGTCGGGTCGGGGTCCATACCGGCCTTATAAAGTTCCAGAACCGAAATGTTCGAGTACATACCGGCCCCGACTGACCAGATGTCGACAGTTCTAGAAAGTTCTAGCATTGAACTTTCTAGAAGCATCTAGTTCTGCTACTTGATACTAGATGGCGCTAGTGGTACGGTACCAGGCATTAATTGTGGCGCGCAACAATATCAAAGCTGTGTCATTCGTTGGCCTTTAACGCCTATTAAAGATTTATTAGCGTTCGAGGTCAAGTTGTTTCCGGCCGCTGTTTGATGATAGCGCTTTAGTTTTATTTTATCTATACCTACATTACCTACTACTACTATAACTTCCGTAAACAGATTCATTCGTCCAGTACTTACCCACTGTCCCTCCCCTTTTCTTTACTTACCCCCTTTTGTCATAAATTAAATACCCTAAGGTACTCAATTATAGCAGGAAAACTTCCCAGCGTGCTGATCCATTTGTAGATTGTAGTAATCCCACTATAAAATGTCAAAATTTACCAGAAAATATAATTAATTCTAGTTGCCCCTTCCAAAAGGTAGTTTCATATGGAAGCTGACTCTGCCGGTCACCCTCTAACTTAAAGACTGTGGAAGACTTATTATTAGCCAATCAAAAGCTTTCTATGGAGTTTAATTTATATTATTCTTTCTTTTCAGACTGGCTCAGGGAAGACCTACACAATGGGCAGTGGCTGGGAAGGCGAAGGCGATGGTGACGAGGAACGGCGCGGCATCATCCCGCGAGCCATCCGCGACCTGTTCGCCGGCGCGGAGCTGCGGGCAGATGAGGCGCGTGCGCAGGGGCAGCTGCCGCCCGAGTTCTCTGTGCAAGCGCAGTTCATAGAGCTGTACAATGAAGATATTGTTGATCTGCTCGATCCTGCTAAAGATCCTTTTGCTAAGGTTTGTTTTAGTTAAACGACAGACTTGTTTCTGGGTCCTGCTTTTAATGTAACTTGCTATCTTTGCGATAAAAATATTGTTGTACGCTCAACCACTGTTGTTACCACTGATGCCCATCAGTGGTAACAACAGTGGTTGACTTTGACAGCGCTTTATACAGGTTGTTTGGTAGAAGGACTGTCACAAGTTTTTGAGGGATTGGGATTGTTTGTGGTTTGTGGACAAAATTGTTTTATTTTGAATTTGTATTATGATTTTTTAAATGTTTCGTACCTTAACACAATTTTAAGACTTTCGAAGCACATTTTCTAGAATCAATTGTACATAAATGTACATTTCAGATAACACCAAAAGTTATTGGGTTCTATTACAACCACAAACGATAAATTTCTGACATTTCATTATTTTATGTTATTAGTTATTACATTCAGGTGATAAAAAAAAAAACATTATTACTATTATATCAATTACCTACCGTGACAATTAAGACACGGGTTTTACGGGTAAAAACCAGGATATGACGATCCCTATCCCTAGAAAATTGTGTCGGTCCTTCTACCAAACATCCTGTATAGTAGCAGTAAGGGTGATTTTCGTAATGCAAGTGTGACCACTAATGTGCGGTTGACTGTACTTAGATCCAATATGCAATACAATACGTTTATTGTTATTGTAAAGAATGGTTGTATTGTCTGTGGCTACAAAAGTTCCTGTTGGAACTTTCTAACCTAACTAAGTTTGTGCATGGAATATATTCGCACAGGATGTAAGAAGTTGCGAATAGACGTTAAGTCACGATGCTCTTTGTCAGTAGTAGGTATTAGTTGTTAAGACATTGTTGCCCTCATTTCTTTTAAAACCATTTCACATAGTTTTAAGCTAAAGATAACATCTGAGATAAATTCATCAGCAGTACTGTAAATAATCGGACGTCATTTGGCTGAAAATTCTCCTTTTGTTACACTTAGATTTCACTTTTTCGTGATTACAAAATACAATTTAAATAAAAGTTGTCTATCATTAGTATGACGGAACCAGACACAACTTTAACGAGAAAACAAAATAAAACTTTATAATTTGAACGTATTTAAACAGACGACATTTCAAATCTAGAAAAGATAAACGAATATTGCTAAACCGGCCTCTGATTTATTACCGCGAAGTATGAATTTACAAATAAATGTTGCAAGTCAGGACAGCCGATGGCTTCACACTTGCCGTGTCACCTTGATTACGGAAGCATTTGGACATTAGTGCAAAAAATTACAGAAACACTTTGTTTACTCGCACTTATTCGATAACATTGAGCTGTCCAAATATTTTCTCTTTCCACCAGCTGTTATGACATTTACGAAACTAATTATTTGCATTCTTTTGAAGACATTCAATGAAATGATAAAAGCAATAATTGCTGAAAATAATTACCTTTTATTATGATTGTTCTCTTATTTTTTGACTTTTGATGAAAAATGTAAAAAAAAATACCGTTCCCCCCCCTTATCTCCGAAGTTTGCATAGAGAAAAATCTGAAATTATTCTATGTGATAGAAGCTTATGTAAAGATTACAGGAAAAATAAAACTGTCTCTAAATAGCACACTTTTTCAGAAATCAACAAAAATTACATTAGTTCCTTTATCTGTCAATAGATGGCGCTGACCTAACTGCAATATTCTACACCGCAGTGTTAAAATTAACTGACGAATAAAGGCCTCGCCGAAATATAAAAACATTTCGCGGTTCACAACTAAAATATCCTCCTTCCTACCTACTCGCAGGCTTTGGGTGAAGCACAGTTGTAGTTTTTTCTAGGCACATAACTATTTAGGTCCTACTTATACGAATGAAGCTTATGAAGCTATATAATTATGATGGTACGGAACCCTCGGTGCGCGAGTCCGACTCGCCCTTGACCGGTTTTTAAACTAGCAATCCGTATTCTGTTCCTAATGATTCGTTATAATATGTCGCCCTATAGCCCTATACTAAAAGACCTCCTTTCTGCCCTCTATTTGCCTACGACCCTAAATTGCCCTGTTATCCATTCTAAGGATAAGACATCTATTGAACCCACTTATACCTGTAGAGCTTCCCTAATCCCATACACTTTGTGTGACAAATCAGTGCCTCGCAGAACTAATAACGGTAATCTAATCGTTTCCCTGAAATGCAGTGAAGCGTGCCATCTGTACATGCCCGCATGTGTTTCATATTCATTTATCGGGCACGTGGGTACTTAACTCTATAAATGTATGGAAATAGAAAGTACGGGAAATGGTATAAGTAAAGGAATTGGAAGATAGGAATATAAAAACTCACTATGTCCGCTGGTCCACTCGCGAGTAATGGTTCAATTTTCCGGAATGTCGTTTCCCGTGCCCTTATCCATCTTACTTTTACTTTCACGAGCGAGCCGGACAAAATTATTTTAATCAGTTCGGTAGTAACCATCATGGATTTAGTAAACACAGAAACGATTCAATTTTGCACCTTTCCAATTCAATTTTTTAATTCTAATTCTAAAAATATAAAAACTTTAAGAGTACATTCTAGGGTCTTTACAACGACTTACTTCATCCACACATTGTTTTCTTTTAATGGCAACTCTTTTCTCTTTTCAGGGCGCCCTCAGGATAACAGAAGACGGTTGCGGCGGTGTTAGAATAGTAGGAGCCTCAATGCGAGCAGTCAGAGGAGCTCGCGAAGCTTTAAGCGCCCTCAGAGCAGGTGCCTTAGCCAGAACCACAGCAGCAACCAACATGAACTCATCGTCTTCCCGGTCACATGCAGTATTCACTCTATTACTACGGCAGAGAAGGCTAGCACCAGACCAAGACGCTACGATAGAAAGGGACGCCGATACAGAAGCGCCGGAACAGTATGAGACTCTGACTGCGAAGTTCCATTTTGTTGATTTGGCTGGGTCGGAGAGATTAAAACGAACAGGTGAGAATTCCGTAGTACTAATATTATAAATGTGAAAGATTGTATGTTTGGATGTTTGTTACTCAATCACGCAAAAACGGCTGAACGGATTTGGATGAAATTTGGCACACAGTTTATAACCTGGATTAACACATAGGGTACGTTTTATCCCGGTAGTACGTTCCAATGCGATAATTTCCGACATACAAGCGGGCGAAGCCTCTGGAAAAAGCTAGTAATATGATATGAACTTCCTAGGTTGCAATAAACGTCAAATTCATTTGTGTTTTTTGAATGAATTTCTGACTTATGAAACAGTAAACAAATAGTATTGCTGGAATACTAACTACATAACTCTCGTATGCCGCAATCATAAACACAATAATGTACATTTGATTGTGTGTATGATTACGGCATAGGAATTTTTCGCGTAAGTTGTTGTGTTTCACGTAGATAACGTTCTGGTTGCAATAAGCGTCAAATTAATTTGTTTTTCGTATATGAATTTCTGACTTACGAAAATACACAAAATAAACAAATAATATTGCTGGAATACTAACTACAAAACTCTCTTATGCCGCAATCATAGACAAAATAATGTACATTTTATTGTGTGTATGATTGCGGCATAGGAGCTTTTCGCGTTATTTGTTGTGTTTCGCTTATATAACGTTCTGGTTGCAATAAGCGTCAAATTAATTTGTTTTTTAAATGAATTTCTGACTTACGAAAGACACAAAGTAAACAAATAATATTGCTGGAATACTAACTACAAAACTCTCGTATGCCGCAATCATAGACAAAATAATGTACATTTTATTGTGTGTATGATTGCGGCATAGGAGTTTTTCGCGTACTTTGTTGTGTTTCGCATAGATAACGTTCTTTTCTCAACGGTTCCCGTTTTTGCCGTTGTCATCATCGTATTCAGCAATTCTAATTCTACGTTTTACGTTCTACAGGTGCTACCGGCGAACGCGCAAAAGAAGGCATCTCAATAAACTGTGGCCTCCTTGCTTTAGGCAACGTGATATCAGCTCTCGGAGACCGATCTCGCAGAGTATTACACGTTCCATACCGAGACTCGAAACTCACCAGGTTACTACAAGACTCTTTAGGAGGAAACAGTAACACGGTCATGATAGCTTGCGTGTCTCCCAGTGACAGGGACTTCATGGAGACGCTGAATACGTTAAAGTATGCGAATCGGGCGAGGAATATCAAGAATAGGTGTGTGGTGAACCAAGATCTTACTTCGAGGACTATTCATCAGTTGAGGCAGGAGGTGGCGAGGCTGCAGCTTGAACTTGCTGAGTATAAACAGGTATGTTTCTTAAACAGGATCAAATTAAATTAGTTAGAGAAACTCCGCAGACGTCATGGGTATTGATATCTAAAAACGGCCAAGTGCTAGTCTGACTCGCACAGGAAGGGTTCCGTACCACCGTACAATATTTAGCAAAAAACGCCGAAAAAAAAAACACGTTTTTTTGTATGGGGACACCCTATAATTTTTAACTTCAGTTTTATTACTTGTTGTAATAGCGGCAATAGAAATATATATACACACAATGTGTGAAAATTTCAACTATCTACCTATTACGGTTCATGAGATACAGCCCGCTGACAGATAGACGGACGGACGAACAGCGGAGACTTAGTAAAAGGGTCCGATCGACACTCTTCGGGTACGCTAAAAAGATAAAACAAAAAAGATTTGGTGTTTATGCCCATCGCGTTTGCGGAGTTTCGGTAGTTAATTTAATTTGTACCTACTGTATTATCAGATCGAGAAGGTTGGACAGTTATCATATTATTATCTTCTGCTCCAGTGAAAATTTCTTGTTTTGGTCTGATCTTGAATTCATCTATAAAGCAAGTAACGGTAGTAATATCACACCAATTTCAATTCAATGTCATTTCCTTGTTCCCCGTATGAGAGATCTGCCAATTATTATGTTTTTGTTCGTCATCCCAAAAAATGTCCAGCTCCTGCAACTGGCAAGAAACGATTTCGAATTAAATCAATGAATAAATTCAAATATTAATAACTACCATTTTTTATTCTTCCAGGGCAAACGCGTAATATCAGAAAACGGCGAAGAAGGCTGGAGCGACGTGGTCCAAGAGAACGCGATCCTCACTGGCGAGGCGGAATCCCTCCGTCGAAGAGTGAAGGCCATGCAGGGGACCATAGAACAGCTCTCTGCAAGGAACAGTGAGCTCATTGCGGAGAAGGCGTTAGGGAACTGGGGACCCAAGGATGGCAGTCCTGATGCCAATGACTGTTCGCTTACGGCGCTTGTGCAGGTGAGGACATAATAACTGTAGTGATAGACTGGTCCTGTTTCAGCCTATTGTTTCAAAGTATTGATAGAAATTATATATACCATGGCATTTTAATCGTCTTACAACGGCAGCTCTTCATAAATCCAATGACTATTAATAATTAAATTTAAAAAAAGGAGATATTTATGAACCCTGAATAATAAAATAAAAAAAAACCATTATTAATTTATGACGCATAACGTAGTTTGAAACACCGTGTTACGAGCGCGGTCCGAACCCCGCGTTCCCAGGGCGGCGCGGAATTTAGCGGCGACATCTTTATCAGAGTTCATTCTGCCTAGCGCAAAAATGGGTTTCTTACTATTGCTACTTAATCTGAATTCCATTTTTTTTTATCGTACCTAAAGTTATTTTATGTTGGATACGTTGAGTGGACCCACCTTTGCAAGGCGACTAAAATGTCACGATGTATTGAGAAAATATCTTAACAGATCTGTTGGCGCTTAAAATAATAAACGGCACGCCCTGCGTGTTCAGTACAACGACGCTTTGAGGGCAGTGTTAAGAAAACCCCGATACTGCAGTGCATCCGCAATGTTTGCGGATGCATCTGTCGACGATTTCTTTGCAGTCATTAGAAAAAGAACTGCATCGATGATGAGCAGAGTTCGTGGTAGCACCAACACTGCCCTCAAAGCGTTAGCGTGCAAAATTGACAGTCCATTTAATGTTTACTGAGCAGGTGTTCACCTACACAGGAACAGGAAATAGACGTAACTTATTATTGTGTAACTTGTTTTGTTTACTAACAAATCTAACACCATATTATTTTATTTTATCTTATTGTTTGTAAAAATGTGTGTACTACTAACAACCCTACTAACAGCTTCTTTGTATGTAACAATTTTTATGGACTGTGTGTCTGAAATAAAGATAAATAAATAAAATAAATAAAAATAAAGAACCAAGAAATTAATATGACAGGACTAAACTAAAATTTATCTTCTGTCCTTTTCTTAATGAAATAGAAAGAAAAAGATGCACTGACGTTAAATTTAGTTTAGTTTGTGAACAAGGGAATTGGCACCATTGGCGCTCTTGTTAAAATACTAATTTTAACAAATCCATATTACCTCAACAATAACTATTCCATAATTATTTCACCATAATTTTCTCAGGGCTACGTCAGTGAGATAGAAGACCTCAGAGCTCAACTACTAGAATCAAACGCGATGTATGAAGCGAGTCGCAAGCGGGAGGCGACGGTCGCACGAACTCGACACGACTCAGTGCAAGACCCTTCACTCATCATTGATGATGCCAAACGAGAGCTTTACAAGGTATGTCACCAACTACATGACTTATTGCAGAATAGATGTATACTCACCAGTGGCTAAAGCACCATAGAACATGATTCCTGCCGGATTCCCTTCAGAGGTTCGCATCAGCAACACTAATGCTATTGAAAAATGGCACAGTCACCATTAATGGCGATGTAGCTCACTGAAAAGAAAAGGAGCGACTAGCTCTTTCGCTCTCAAATATTATTTATTTATTACACTTACACACACTATCTTTACAGGATGACCCCAATACAATAGCTATATCACTCTTTTAGCTCTAAAGCTCATTCGCTCAGACGTCGACTCCCGTTCATTTGACCCTGCGTGACGAGCGTCGAAGGAGACGGCTCGGCTCGCTCAATGGTCAATAGCTCTTTAGAAGTTTGGTTCGACATTCACACGCGTAGCGAGTACCTAAGCGAATTGTGACGATTATCGTTAGAGAATAAATCTTGTTTATTTTTGTCGCGTATTTCATAGTAAGAATGGTCGTATTATTAATATTATAAATATCTTTAAAAAAAATCTCAATCTTCCTAGCCTCTTCCAAACTTTTTTGGGGTAGGCTTCCAGTCTAACCGGGTGCAGCTGAATACCAGTATTTCATATGGATCGACTGCCTATCTGACCTCCATAACTCAGTAACCCGGTAACACGATACCCCTTGGTAAGACTAATTGTCAGACTTTCGGGCTCCTGACGACCCGTAGCGACTGTCAAAGTACCACGAATGACAGCCGGGACCAACGGCTTAACGTACTTTCCGACGCACGGAGGAGTCTCGGTATGTAAAGATGCTCACCCATCCACGGACCAACCGTGGCAAGCGTAGCTTAATCTGGTGGATCATACCGTGCGTCTGTTATTCGTGGCCACGAGCTCGAGAGGAAAATAACTCTTTAAATAAACTCCCTATTTTTCAGGAAAAAGAGCTCCTCGCACGCAGTATGGGTGAACTCGAATTCCAACGAAAACTGAACATGAGTGAAAGCATGACAAGTGCCGTAGATGACCACATCGGAGAGAGGGAACGCGCGGAGGGAGAGAGTGCCGAAGACTCCGAGCCCTCTGATGGAGACGCTGAAGTGGAGCCTAGTGACTCGGACGAAGAGGACTCGGAAGCTAAAGGTAATAATATAATAATAATCATTCATCATCATTTCAGCCGAAAGACGTCCACTGCTGGACATAAGCCTCCCCAAAAGGGGGGGGGGGGGATTTGCCATAATCGCCACGCTTGGCAGGCGGGTTGGCGAACGCAGTATGGTGTTAAAAATGCATAGAGAACGCTGCTGTCCATTCTCTAGTAAGTCCCTTAGTCGCCTTTTATGACACCCACGGGAGGAAATGGGGTGATGCTATTCTTTACGTCCGGCACCACACGGACGATATAATAATAGTAAAAACTATATTGCCAAAAAGATTTAAAAGATTTTACATTGGCCCCAAACTAGGCAAGCCTATTAACTAGGTTGGAAACCAGACGGGCGCTTTACTTTGTGTAAATTGTTTTATCACTACTGCTCTTAAAGCGGTAAAGGAAAACATCGCCAGGCAACCGGCATATCCTTGAACCACAAATTCGAAGACTGTGACATCTACCATCCCGCACTGGGCGCGCGTGGTGGATTACGGCCCTGTATCTTGGGCACCATTATTTAGTTTGTGTTTTTCCTGAGCGAGTCCCAATAAATACTTTTTCTCTTTCAAAGAATATCCAAGACCTCAGTAAATAACACGTTGCCACAGAACATTGATGTTTCAAATTAAATTCTGGTGTAAAAACTAGAAAAATATTTGGAAACTTTATTGCCAAAATATGTGCCATCAATCTCATCAAGATTGTGAAATTTCTCCAAGTTATTGCTGGTGAACCTTCACTGCCTTGATGATTATTCTTGATCTGACCGCTATGCTATCCCAAATACATTCGGTGTTATTACAAAACAAGGTTTTTATTTAGAAATGATTAAAACCATTGAGCCAGTTATTTGTAATAAGAACCTTAGTCTGGTCGAAATACAGTTCTTAATACAAAACCGACAACTTAGTTCAGTACTAAGTTGTAATTTTTTTAACTTTACCTCTATCGGAATAAAGTTCTAAATATCAAAACTCGTTCCAAATATTACACTCGGGCTAAAGTTTGATCTCAGTTTGCAATAAATAAGACAAATAAGTTTACTTTGATACCAGTACATTCCGGTTTACCCACGAAATTTTCCTGCACCGTTTTGAGAGCCGTTTTTTTTTTTTAATAGTTGGGTTATCAAAGAGTTTACTCAAAGTAAAGTGCTTGCTTGGGTTCGACCCCAGGACCTCGTAAGTCGCAGCCACTGTGCTCCTGGCACTGTTCTCTGCGAAGACATGTGAAATTCACTAACCCGCACTGGGCCTGCGTGGTGGATTACGGCCCTCTCCCTATCATAGAAAGAGGAGGCCTGTGTCCCAGCAGTGGAAACATAGGCTGTTTACTGTTTCTTCCTATTCCCAGGTCAACGCGTCCTCTCAGCGCAACTAGCAGCTTTAAGCGAAGACATAGACACTAAGGCCCGTCTGATAGAACAGTTAGAACTCTCACAACGTCGCCTCGCCGCGTTGAAGACGCACTACGAACAGCGGCTCGATACGCTGCACCACCAGATCAAAGCGACCAATGATGAGAAGGATAAGGTGCTGGCTTCTCTTGGTAAGTAAAACAGGTTGTTTTATGTGCAAAATAAAATTATGAATGATATTTACTCCTGTAAGCAAAAAATAAGTAAAAAGTAATATATATAAGTAATAACAGCCGCACGGGTCGATCCATCAGGTTAAGCTACGATTGCCGGGGTTGGTCCGTGGATGGGTGACCATCTTTACATATCGAGACTCCTCCGTGCCTCGGAAAGCACGTTAAGCCGTTGGTCCCGGCTGTCATTCGTGGATCTTTGACAGTCGTTACGGGTCGTCAGAAGCCCAAAAAGTCTGACAGCCAGTCTTACCAAGGGGTATCGTGTTACCTAGTTACTGGATTGTGGAGTTTTTGTTAAGTACCTGGTAATTGTTGAAAGGCCTACACTGTCCTCCCATACCTATGATCACTGTTATTTAATAATATTGTAAAGCCAATTATTTTTAAAAGAGTAACCGTGGAGTTTCTTGCCGGCTCTTCTCCATAGGAAACGACTAACTCGAACCGTGCACCTAGCTTCTGACGTTTCATAAGTGCCCATGTAGGTTTATGTGAAATAAAATATTTTGATTTTGATTTTGGAGGTCAGATAGGCAGTCGCTCCATATAAAATACTGGTATTCAGCTGCATCCGGTTAGACTGGAAGCCGACCCCAACATAGTTGGGAAAAGGCTAGGCAGATTGATTGATTTACTCCTGTAAGTAGGTTTATACAAACACTTGTAAGTGAGTATACACTAGACTCAAAAGTACACTTCTTTTAAGGGTAAAATGTTATAATAAAATACCACTCATCGATTCTTCAACTAAATGAGAAGTAATTTAAAACTTGCATTAAACACACACTATGCAGACAAGCATATTATAAGGTCGATGATTATATCTATACTAATATTATAAAGCTGAAGAGTTTGTTTGTTTGGTTGAACGCGCTAATCTCAGGAACTACTGGTTCGTATTGAAAAATTATTTTAGTGTTGGGTAGCCCATTTATCGAGAAAGGCTATATAAAATCACGCTACGATCCTGAGGAACCAAGCGAAGCGAACCAAAGTCAGAAAGAACGCTAAGCGATAACGAAGTTATAGCGCGGGCGAGCTACGGGATACGACGCGATGTGTGGGCCGAAATTTCACGCGGACGAAGTCGCGGGCAGAAGCTAGTCGTAGATAAAAATGCTTGGCTAAATGCTGGTCCTGCTCCACAACCACTAGATAAAATTTTAATACGTGGAAGAACTGCATCCCTTGTTTTTTTCTTTTTTCTGACATTACGAACTTAATGTTTAATTTTTGTTTTTATTTAATCATGTTTTAATTGTGGAATACTCCAATACATTTTTTCTTTTTGGTAACATTTTATTCATCTCCCAAATACATTAATTCCTTCTTCTTCATTGTTCTCACATATAGAAGGAACAAGAATTATGTATCCAGGATTTTGTAATTGATTTAATAGAGTGTGCGTGGAGTTTCTAGCCCATCCTTCTCCATAGAGATCGACGTTTTGGAATGAGCAACTAGCTTCAACTTTCTGAGTAACTGACCGATTCTGACAATTCAACAGTGGCTGTAAGGGATTTAATTGAAATAAATGCTTTGAGTTTGAATTACCAAATTACACTTTTCTGTTTTACCTTCCAGCAACACAACCGTCCCCTCCAAGCGAGAAACTAAAGCGCGTCAAAGAAGAGTACGAGCGACGCGTGGCCGGCATGTCTCGAGAACTGAAGCGGCTGCAAGCGGCGCAGCGCGAACATACGCGGCTGCAGCGCTCGCAGCAGCAGACTGCGCAGCAGATCAACACGCTGCGCTCGGAGCTGCAGAACATGAAGCGGGACAAGGTAATATTAGTATCCCAGTAATAATCTTAATGCAGATACAATGCGATTATATTGATGAAAAGTTTATTTACGAAAAAATTAATTGATTGCGTCTAATCGATTTTTAGTTTGTATTAGTCAGTCGTGTATTATTTATTTCCTAATTTATGTTATAGGTATTTTTTGTACCGACCTTTGCGTTTTTATTTTTAGTGTATATCAGCTGAAAATTGTAAAGGGCCTTCAATTTCATATTGTTTATGAACACTATAAGTTAGCTGTAAGTTTCCCGAATAAAATAAAATAAATAATTAGCGTAGAAAGCAAAAATTACTGTCAGTAGGCCGACCGGACCGCCCATCTCACGAGGCAACCGCTCGGATAAAAGTTCGCGCCGACCGAGCGTTTTGCCTCGCGAGGCGATTGCATCGTAGACGATCCATTAAGAGGGAGCAATCAGAATTCATTTCATTTCATTTATTTATTCATTAACAATTAACATTGTGTTGAACATTACATATTAAATAAAATTATCACTAATTTAATTTAATTTAGGCAACGTCGCATTTATTTAAGTGCACCACAGGGCAATATTTCATAATTTAATTTAGTAATGTTGACAAATTTTGAGGGTTGTCTCGTGTAATCTAGCAAGCCCCATATTTGTGCACTAGATTTCTGTTCACCTTAGCGAGAAAAAAAACGAAAGATTATGTTTTTGAAGACTACCTATACGTACTGAAGATACGGTGGCCAGCACATCAAGTAACCACAAACTGTCAGATTTTCTTGTTCGATTTTGAACTTAATCACCAACATTTTGAAGTTTAAAATCGTTTGGAGAAAGACAGTTTCGTTTAGCTTGATGTGCTGGCCACTGTACATACACCCTTTCATATTTAAACATTTTAATGTTTTTACTGTTTACTATTTATTATATTTTCCGTAAAAAAACATATATATATATTTTTTTTCAATTAATCAATACATCGAAATATTTGGCATCCATTTGCAACATTGACAACTTTTAGAACCTTTCTCTCTTAAAGTGTCGTCATCGAATGTCTTGTAAGAAAGTTTATGACATCGCACGGCGTTCAAACTTTCCTTCATATTGTTTATTATAAACCTTATTTATGAATTGAAGATTAAAAAAAAAATTCTTTCCAGGTCAAATTAGTACAACGCATGCGCGAGGAGGCTAAACGACACGCACAAGCTGAAGCGGCGCGGGCTAAAGAGGTTTGTAGAATCATTATTCGTTACGATTACAATAATTGCAATCTATATAATCTATCTATATATATAAATAAAAATAAATGTTTGTATATTTGTCCTCTATGCGTTCCTAAACGATCAGATTGTGATGAAACTTTAGTAAGATGTTCTGAGAACGCCCGCGAGGGTTTCTGGCCTAAAATATAATTTAAAGAAAACTTCGACCAAACAATTTTATAATTTACGAGGCATTGCAACGGATGGCCGGGTGCAGCTAGTATTTCTATAAATATTTGATCACGTCTTTAAAAATTAAAATTAGTTATAAGTTGTGTTCGAAGGACTAAAATACTCCCACTGCACTTTTAAATCGACAATCGCTTAGATACTAATAAAAATATATTTATTTCCTTTAGGTGGCACAACTGCGCAAAGAATCTCGTAAGAACGCCAATTTAATAAGATCCTTGGAAGCTGAAACGAAGATGAAGGAAGCGGTAAGACTAATTAAAACATATTAACATTAATTTGATAAATTATTTGAATATAAACCGTCATAATGCCACTGTTACATAAAAGATTTTGTCCCCCTTAATAATAAAGTTAGGGCACGATCTGGGCGTACTGACACATTTATTCCACAACCCTTTGAACTAAGTGTCAGTGACGGGCACTATAATTTCCAGCACCGGAACGCCACGAGATAGGGCATCTGGAACCACATTGTCCTTGCCTTTGCGGTGTTCAATGCTAAAGTTGTAAGGTGATAACCGACAACCCCGACGGGCTAATCGACCAGGGGGCCAAGTCTACTAATGTACAAACGTTGCAATGGTCTCTTCATTGTGAGTTTTTGACAGATTTGCCATACTAACACTGTCAAATACTCACAATGGCGAGACCATTCTGACACTATTTTAATAGCAGACTTGAGGCCCAGAGATATTGGTTAAATTAAAGAACAATTTTAAGCTCGAGTGGTCGGTTATCAGTTTAAACGTCCGCCGCGAAGGACCACCTTCCACGTAAGGACTAGGGCATGCAATATCGGAAGGTTCTCAATTCCGGAACTGAGTTCCAATACTGGAGATCTGATTCCGGAATTCCGGAACTGGTTCCGGATCTGGTAACTTTTAAAGTTTGTTTCAAAATAAACAAAATTTATAATTATATCAGTCTTTTAATTATTTTTAGTAACAAATTGAACATCTTTCTCCCTTATTACTCTAATTAAACATTTTAAACCGTAAAATCAAAAAGGCTTATTTATCACACAATAGAAGTCTTTTAATCATTTTTAGTAACAAATTATAAACATCTTTCTCCCTTATTACTCTTAATTAGCGGCCCGGCCGTCTAGCGGTTTATGGAAAGTTCCACAGACTAGTTTTGTTGCGTTTAGATAAAATAATAATCAAAATATCACAAAATTATGAATATCGGAATTCCGATATTACTCCTGTCAATTCCGGAATTGAAATATCAGAAAAATTATTACGGAATTCCGGAATTACGAAATTCCGGAATTCCGGAATGCATGCCCTAGTAAGGACGATAGTGTTCCACGGCGAAGACTACAGCGAGGGCCTCACGCTCCGTCGCTGAATAATTGCGTTCCGCCGGATTAAGCGAACGAATGCAGTAAGCTATTGGGTGTATTTCTGTGTAGGTGTTACGGCGAAAGCAAGAAGAAGTGTCGTTGCTAAGGAAAGGACATCGCGACAAGCTTAGCAGTCGAGCGGCGGGCAGGCTACATGGTGAGTGCTACATTTTTATTTATGTATATCACGAAACTTATGAGTTGTAGGTCTTAGGTTCGAACCCTGACAGGCGCTTTACTTAATGTGAATTTTTTATTTGACTGATAATGTATGGCTACCACCATCTTATCTAAGACTGTCGCCATAACAACAATGTTAACAGCCAGTTTAACTGTAGTTGAGGATTCCGGGTGAAGCTCGCATCCAACATCGGCTTTATCATCACTTACTATCAGGTGAGATGACGGCCAAAAGCTCCCTGTTGTATAAGAAAAAAAAGAGTAACTATGTATTTATTGAAAAAAACTGAACTGGCAACAGATCGCACACGGAACCGCAAGAGCACGCTATACCGCGAGGCGTGGTCGCGCCTCGAGTGCTGGGTGTCGCGCGCCTGCGCAGCGCGCTGCACGCTGGGCGAGCTGGAGGCCGCGCTCGAGCGCCTGCTGCAGCAGCGCGAGCGCGCGCGGGGCGCGGAGCCCGAGCCCGACGCCAAGCCTCTGCTGCGCTACCTCCGCGAGGCCATCGCTGACACGCAGCAGCAGATCATGCAGATAGAGGTGACATTTATTTATTTATCCGTCTTACATCCTATTGTTACAGGGTTATCTTTTATTTTTATTTTTTTATAAGTACTGTTTCGTCGCCTTAGAATGAAAACCTCGTATATGCGAAAAAGGCAACTTTATAGGAGGAAGAAAAATTTGCGCCCTGTAAAATTTTATTATCACAGCTTCTTCAAATATGTGTCTTTTTGTGAGCAATATTCAAACTCGTCATAGATGGCGTTACAGGTTGCAAAACTTTTTTTTGTGTGAAACTAGGACGTGCGTTGCGAAGTTTTCTTTCTAAAAATGACCAAAATTGCTTTTCCGAGGTTTTCACTCTTAGGCGACGGTTTAAACTTTCATATGCATTAAAAAAAAAACGTTAATTTTGACATGACCAACAAACACTTCAATTTTGTTTATTTGTTTAGAGAGATAACCCTACATGGGCTCTTATGCAACGTCAGAAGCTGGCTGCACGATTCCAATTAATCATTTCCTATGGATACGAGCCGGCAAGAAACTCCACGGTTACTTTTATAAAAATAAAAATACAATGTTTTCAAATTACAGTGTTACCGTGTTTCTTTCCCAGGAAGAGAACGACGAGAACATGCTTCCTCGTCTACTAGACCACATCGACTCGGCCGAGGCGGGTCGCTACTCACTGGAGCGACTTGCCGTACTAACTCTGCAACACGCACAGGACGCTGCGCGAAACCTTAAGATGTTGCAGGACACGCGCGCGCAACTCAAAGAGGTAAAAATTTAGGGTTGGATCTTATATTAACTCCCCTGGATTTGAGGAGTCTGTCACTGTCAAGCCTCCATAACAGAAAGCCACTACAGGGATTCACACAGTTTAAATATTTAAGTAGTAGGACTTTTGATAGAGGATGTTTGACGCACGCGTCATTTTGACTTTAATAATAATTTCCTTTTTTTTTTCTGTCCATCAGCTGGAAGAAAGTACAGAACGTACAGCGAGTGCCTTAAGAATAGCGAGTACAGAAGACCAGAACCTGAACCCGTGGGGAGGAGTGCCCGCGGCCTTGCACGCACTGCTGGCGCACGTGTCGTCCGGCACGTCCACGCGCTCCGTGTCGCCCGTTGACAGGTACCTGCCTGATCTATCTCTTATAGTGTACTTGAGTTTTTAGATTATAACGTTGTGAATTGTAGTTTAATTTCATTTATGAATCAATTGTTACCAAATTTGAGTGAATTTAATATAATTTACTAATCGCATGCATTATTCAAGTTAACTAATTAATTTCTTAAAATAATAATTAAATAGGTATGTAAAATTTTCACGCCGACATTAAAGGTATATTAAGAGATCGATATCTTATCTTAAGAACTTTCTGTTCTTTATTTATGCAAATAAATGGTTTTGATCTACGTCTAATATGGCCGGTCCATTTCTACTTAAACTGGAAGGAAAGAAAGTACATTTATTCAGCACAGATAAAAGGCATACAAAATTATGTAAAATTAGGACTAAAAATGTATTCATTCTAAAAAATAGTACTTATTGCGTGCGTCAGACTCCAATCATATGTGTTCCCATAGTTCGCTGAGCGACTGAGTTAGTGGACCAGCCGTACAGTAGGTGTCCCCATGCTCGTAGTCTTAATGGGCCTTATTACAAAACACGATTTATCTGTTGACCCAGGTTTAAACTATCAAACCATTTTTGAATATCGAATTTTATTTCAGCTCTTTTTAAAGTTCTAAATACAAAAACTAATTTAAAACCCGAGTCGTAAGTTGTAAGTTTTGTATTTAGTACTTTATCTACGCGCATGCTATAAATCCTCTATAAAAGTTTCAGCAACAGCTAGCTTATTGCAAACATTAAAACACCCAGTGTCATAGTAACCATAATAGCATCCAAACGGGAGTTATAATGTTGTACTGAATTTCATAATGCAACGCCTTTGCTTTTCATCTGTTTGATGAGTAAGGAAGGGATCATCATCCTCCCTTCCATTCTCACTACTCAATTCGTGGTATCTTTATGAATTTCAAAAAAAGAACATTGTCACGCACGCGCGTTTCTCTATACTATACCATAGCGTCGTATCCCGCCATTTTTGTTCGATATTAGTATTGCAAAAACTGTTTCAGAACCTTTTATAGAGGATTCATGTCATGGGTGTAGATAGTCTTGTATGCAACTGTAATAATTAGGTATTAAAACACTCATGTGATAAACCCACATTCGTGTTTTAATACCCCTTATTATACAACAGTTGCATAAATAACTATTGTTTCAGTCAGATTATGGTTCAAAATACATAAACTGGTTGAAAAGGAACTTGGACTTTCGTTTTGTAATAAGAGACGGAATACGTCGGATGCATTTTTTTTACGCTCAGCAATAAGCTTCGAGAAAACTCGACGTGGTTTCCCAAATTGCACCCAATCTAGCTGAATAGAGTTGTGTCCTGGGATTAAAAAAAAGAAAAACTGTTTTGTCCGTCAATCAGATAATAAAAAAATATTAGGCACAATATTATTTTTAACTTTAGCAAATTAATAAAAAATGACTTAGATAAAACACATTAACCTTGGGGAGTGGAGGCTCGTTACGTCACAGCTACGTATATAATCTAGTGAGAAGTGACGTCATGCCACATTTGAACTCAATGTATCGCCGTAATATTTGATTACGTAAAAAAAGAAAAAATACGTGTCCAATATTTTTTTTATAATCTACATGACGGACAAATATTTTTTTGTCATCATCCCTATTGCTTTCTTAGCCAGTTTTATTATCTAACAAATAACACTCACTGCGATGAAATAATACAAATCTAATTACACCATCAGTTATTGGCACAGTGCGCAGCTTGAGTCTCGCCCCCCGAACGGCGTGCGCGAGTCCAACACGGCGCCCACCTCGCCGCCTGATGACAACACTCCCTCGCCATTCCAACGGAACACGTTAGTATACATCTATACAGGGTGGATTTTTGAAATGGGGCAGTAAGGGTACCTGCCATCCAGGACCAGGGAAAAGTATTTGTGATTTCTGACTTTTCTATTACTTAAACCTCAGTGGGTCCGATAGAGTTTATTGATCCTTATTAGAAACAGAATCGATTGGCACCAAAACATTTTTTTGTGAAAATGCCCCATTTTCTTGCTGAATGTAATTTTTTTCAAAATCTGCTAATGGGGACCAATATTTCTCAAAAACATAAGGACGTTTTCTGTAACTACAACGGTTAAGGTCTCAAAAATCCACAATGTAAACATATCACATACATATGTTATAAATGCGGCACGGTTGGCACAGTGGTTAAGCGATTGACTGCTGCGCTGCGTGTCGCGGGTTCGATTCCCGCACGGAACAAATATTTGTATGATCTACAAGTAGTTGTTCCGGGTCTGGCTGTTTGTGTATGTGAGTTTAAATGTTTGTAAACGCACCCACGATACAGGAGAAATCCTAGTGTGGGGCAAAGTTTAAAAAAAAAAAAAAAATTGTATTGGTCGAGTTTGAATCCCTCGCTGCACTCAGGGTTCTAGTCTTAACTCCCTCGCAGCGCTCGGGAGCATTAGAATTCATGGTTGCGCTAGGGACTCAATATAGCGCCCGTTACATAAGACATATTGCTTTATCCATAGTGAATAATTTACTATTTTGTTTGATTCATTTAAATTTTTATTCATCAGTGTCCGTCGCGGGTCAGTTCGCCTGCGCGACCTGGGCGTGATAGGTCGCGAGGAAGACCCTATGACGCAGTCCATGGTAGAGCCAACCTCGCCGCGCCCCATACCGCTCAGCCGCGTGCCCAGCGCGCCTGGGAGTCTCAGGTACGCACAGCTTGTTAAATATACTATCGTGATGGCCCTGTGGTAGAGGCGATAGCGCCAGGATAGTCCGCGAAATTTATTACGTTTTTTGCAATTTGCAGGTCAGATTGTATGTTAATCAAAATATGATTTGCGACTGTAACAAATTTGGATTTACAGAATTATAATCATTAAGGGGGCTGCGCTTAGGTAGCCCGCGAAATTCAAATTCAGTCAGGTTGTATGTGGATTAAAATATGATTCGCGACTGTAACAAATATGGCTTTACAGAAATATAATATAATAATTAGAATTGGCCTGAAATAGTCATTTAATAGGGTAATATGAACTTGACGTATTGATGATTTTTATGATTATAATTATATAAATAAATATTTGATACGGCCGCGAATTAAATTAAGAAGGCGTACTAGCCATTACTACTATTACATAACTAGTCCACTAACGCGACTCCTTTATTAAAAAATATTATCTCGTGACTGAGAAGGAATTTTGAATAACGGCTCAATAAAGAACTTCAGTGTGTCTAGAATTTTCTAATACCTTTTATAAAGTTTCATATTGGTGCCGATTCCCTTTTTCACAAACTAAACTAAATTTAATTTCAGTGCATCTTTTTCTTTCTATTTCATTAGGAAAAGGACAGAAGATAAATTTTAGTTTAGTCCTGTCAAATTAATCAGCGCCTGTCACTACTCCATACAAGTTTAGACGTGATTAAAAACTTGCAGACTAAAATTACGTCAAAATATGTCAAGTGCTGATTAATTTGACAGGACTAAACTAAAATTTATCTTCTGTCCTTTTCTTAATGAAATAGAAAGAAAAAGATGCACTGAACTTAAATTTAGTTTAGTTTGTGAACAAGGGAATCGGCACCAATGACGTTCAAAAGTGCCTTTTACGTGCCTCTTTGAAATAAATAATTTTAGTTTGACTTGATGAAGCAACAAAAACTGATCTAAGAAAAAGCGGCCACATTCCTCTAGATCGTATTTTTTTGTTTTGTGTTTCAATATGAAACTTTATAAAAGGTAATAGAAAATTCTAGACACACCGAGGTTCCTAATTGAGCCGTTAGTCATTATGATGATTTAAATATGTTTGGGATTTAGTGATTTGGGTGCAAGCGGGCTTTACACCCGTGACTTACAGTGCGACATAAAATAGTAGAAATGTAATAAAATGGAACTAAAAATTTTCCATACTAAATTGTTGCCATGTTAAAGCATGTTGCGTCAAAAAATGTGACAGTTACGCGTAAAGTGGCGCCCTCATTAATTTTCTAGTATTCTATGTCGCACTGTACACGTATTTGTTCCACCCACAGAGGTCTGCAGCCACTGAACGGCGCGTCGGGCGCGCTGGCGTCGCCCGCCGCGCGGCGCCCGCCCGCGCCGCCCGACTCGCCGCGCCCGCCGCGCCGCCACAACCTGGCCAAGCCTGCTTCCTTGTACGTATACAACACGCCACTGTATATCCCATAGTGAGAAAGACATGGCGGGAATTATCTCGTACATTCCGGAATGAAAAGGTTAAACTATCTTCTTAATACAAATTTCAACTCATTCACTGACAGACTACGCACTGCCTCTACTCTCAGGTCTAGAAGCATGAAATATTACGCAAGAATAAGGAAGTTTATTTTAAAAAAAAAAATTTTATTATAATAATTAATCTACATAGATTATTAAAAAATATTGGACACGTATTTTTTTTTTCTTTTTTTACGTAATCAAAAAATTAAGGCATTGACATTCAAATGTGGCATGACGTCACTCTGCGCTAGATTTTATACGTAGTTTGTTAGTTAGAATTGTGTCGTAACGAGCCTCCACTTCCCAACTTAAAGTCATTTTTAGAGTTCCGTAGTAAACAAGGAACCCTAAAAGTACTATTTGGAACCGAGCTGCCAACTATGAACTATGTTATATTTATTGTTTACCTTGATTTTGTTTTTACTACGATGTAGAATTACATGTAGCATTAAGTACAAACCTTAGTGGTGTAAAAATGCTATTCTACTAAAACACTTTGTAATTAATTTTTAAATGGTAAATAAATAAAAAATAAAAAAATACTGCAACTGCCGACAGCACGTGCAGCGCTTGGAAGCCACTAAAAAAAAGTGAAAGTGAGCACTAAAGAAGGATTTTAACATTTAATCCCCAAGAGCAGTGGCCCAGTGGTAACAGCCCCGACTTACGAGTTGTAGGTAAACCCAAACAGACACTTTACTTTGTATAAATTATTTCATCAACACTGCTTTCAAAATGGTGAAGAAAAATATCGTGAGGAACCCAGCATGTTCTAGAATCAAAAATTCGAAGACATGTAACATCTACCAACCGGCGCTGGGCCCGCGTGGTATGACGGCCCACTCCCTCTCTCCGTGAGGTGGCCCCCTAAAGGGCCTCGGGCTTAGGGGGGTTCCCAGCAGTGGGAATGTTAAAGGCTAATCATGCTTATGCTACCCCCTAAAGGAATTAAACATTGAAAGTTTATAATTTTTGTCGATGGGAAATCCCATCGGCCACACACGAGTTATTTCCAACAATTTATGTGTCACTTCTTCGTGCTGTTATTTTTAATATTGGCAGTACGTGGTCATAAAGATTATTTGCAAGTAAAAATACGGTGCTTAACCTTTTTATTCTGCGACTGTACGGTCGACTGCAAAAATTCATGGACAGTACAGAAACAAAATCGTGTGAAGCGAAAAGCGAAAGCTAGTTCTATTTTCGAAAATTTGAACTCAAACGTTCACTGGAAAATAGGCACTAAGGTATCCATGCAATTTTGCAGGTGAGTGTACATATATGTTAGCGCAGATATGTGCCGTATTATACCTAATATTAAATTCGAATTTTCCTGTTTTTCAATTTGACATACTTGAAAAATTCGCATATACCCAAAAATAGAATTCGAGATCAAAAATGTAAACAAAGGTGTTGCCAATTGAAAATAATAACCATAATTGTGTAGTTTGTCGAAAAGTACTATAATATAGGGTTAAAATTGTAGACATATCATATACAGGTAAAATATAATATTGCACACAGTTTTCAGCTTGAAAGTGACGTGAGCTACGATCCAAGAATAAAATATAACTGTTTGAAATAAAATCGTGCAAATTATTTTGATTATACTGGCAATAACTGTTTAATTTTTAAATATGTTCGTTAACAATTGAAATGTAAATTATATAAAATAAAAGGCATGAGCAACTTGTTCAAAAGAAGAGATTTTTTTTTTTTTTACTACGGGAACTTTTGCTTAAATTGGTTTCATTTCGACTCGCGGCTTCAGCGTGCTTTCAAAAGCACGAAATATTATAAAATCAAATAATTAGAGTGAATAGGAAAATGTTGACTACCCCTGAAACGTCACATTGACGATGACATTTCTTTGTTTACATTTTTGATCTCGAATTCCATTTCTGACCTTAGGTTTAATCAGCACAAAATTCCGACCTACTCACTGAACTATTTAGATGTCCATTGTAAGCGTTTCAAGTGTGTTGTCAATATTCTATTTGTGTTGTTTTTATTATAAAACCAGATAAATATTATTTATCTGCTTATGATTGGGAATTGGTTTATTTCCTAAATTTTTCTTTTATGGCTGATTTTTCAACCGTCTGATAACTTCATTCGAGATTTTTTTTTTTTTTTAATTGTTAGTGTTTCTATAAAAACCCATCAATTTGATTCCTCGAATGAAATATATCTGACGATGAAAAATCAGCGCAAATTAACGTATTTAACAATCAAATGAAAGCTTGAGTAGTTAGAAATATATCTGTCTCTTTCACTCTGGTATAATTATGTGCGATATCGGCGTCCCTTTCTGCATGGTACACTGCTTGGGTATATGTGCTACACTCTAGTTGGTGTGAGGTAGACATTTCTGTAGTTGTATTTAGAACTGGGACATGTGTTTATGTATGTTAATAGAAATAATATTATTAGCTACAGGTTTACTTCAAAAATAACTTAGACATTATGTTTCCTTTATTGATATTTCCGTCTCGCTCGCACTCTTTTCGAGTGAACGACAGATATTAAGCTAAACATAATAACTAAGATGTGTGGCATGCACGGTCATAAAACGTGCAAGAAGGACGGATAATATTTGTCGTGCTGTCTCGTTTCAATTGCATTCCTCGTTTTATGACCACACTACGAACATTGGCGTTTATACCGTCATTTCTAAATCTATTTTAAGAAAACCTGTAGTACTTTGTACCGTCTAGTTATATGTGCAAGTTATTCAATTATCTAAATGTTCACCCAATATAAATTACACACGTATTTTAATTTTTAACACAATCGAACTCTGTCAAACCAAAACTGACTTTAAGTGCATTAAAGTAGCCCGCGGAATTCAAATTTTCTTAAGGTTTTTGCATTTTACAGGTCCAATTGTATGTATTTACAAATTTATAATCTTAGGAATCATCAATACAAGTCTCTAAGTTGAAATTAGCCTCAAATGTCATGATTTCATGAAATAGTCATTACATAAGGTAATTTGAACTAGAGATGTATTGATGATTTTAATTATTATAATTCTGTAAATACAATATTTGTTACGGTCGTAAATCATATTTTGATTATAGTTTGACCGATACCGCTGTACTGCGTCTAAGGTACATGCGCGGCTCACGGGGGGGCAGTGCAATCCGCTCATTCGTCCATGCTCGCGGCGTTCCTGCCGCTCATTCGTAAACGCTCACGGTGTCCCGCTCCCCGTGAGCCGCGCATGCCTAAGGCGCGGTACAGCGGTATCGGTCAAACTATAACATACTGACCTGCGATTTGCAAAAAACGTAAGTTAATATGAATTTCGCGGGCTACCCTGGCTGCTTTCGCCTAAAAGAAAATCGAAGTTCGTCAAAGCAAAACCGACTTCAAGTATTGAACTTAGAATACAAAACCAGTTTGCACATATAACCGCCTGGTACTCCCGGTGATGGCGCTCGGTGGGTGGGTCGGGCGTGTCGCTGACGCAAGTTTCGCTTGCAGCCTGCTGACCGAGCTGTCCATCGTGGAGGACTGACCCGCCCCCGCCGCGCCGCAGCCCCCGCCCCTCTCACACGTCATACGACGCTCTGCATGCTTTCTCGTTATTTATTGCTTCTTCTACGTTCTAATAACTTTTTATAAACGCTATTTTTGATGGTTTTAGAGATGTATGTGGTATTTTCAAGTATTATTTGAGACTTGTACTGTGAGGTTCTAATTTAAGTACAAATATTGATGTGTTAGAAAAAAAATTGATTTTTGTGTCAATTATTTATTTTAATAAGAAGGGCCATAATAATACTTGAGAATAAAGCACAAATAAATTTCTAAAACCACAAGATGTCTGGTTGTATTTACTATTTATAGTCGGCGTGATAGGGATAAAAAAGTATGAAATTATTTACGGGCGCGCACATATTATACGTACGTACACGTCCATATTTACGCTAAAAGTACATTATAAAACTATGTATATATACATTAGGTTTAAGCTAAAATATTAACTGTTTGACTCGAAACTTTGAAATGTTAAATAAAAGTACAATATTTTAGGCACTACGGGTATCGAACCAAAAATGTCTAAAGACGCTTGATACCGCTTAGAATTTTCTATCAATGCAGCTGCAATTTGAACTTTACTGTGATGGTCATATGATCTAATTTTGTATAACTAAAGTATCTTTCAAGCTTCAGTATAATTTTAAGGGAACTTTTGCATTTAAGAAGTGCATAAAATGTTAATTAATAATACTAATCCAAAGGAATTGTTTAGCTTCATGCATTTTACTGTAACATATCGAAATAGTGTATAAGTATATCGTCACAAGTGTAACGTAAGCTTTAACTTGGCAGTTGGTTACTACAGCACATAATTGCAAACTATAATGACGCTTCACTTTATAATATTACGCGTACGTGTGTGGTCGGGGACAAAAACTCTTTATCAAATTCGATTTTTTTTAACTTTGAGCGATCAATATTAATTTTACCTTTTTTTAATTGTGGAGAATCGTCATTGCAAGAAGCATATGATGACGTTTTGATTGTATAAACTATTTTATTTAAATAATTTTAGCTATGTTGTTACACATGTTAAGTAAATTAGAATTTTTTATATTATCAATTCTTTGAATGTAACTTTTAATGTTAATCAAGTTGAATCTTTGCCTTTTGTGCAAGCACTAAAAACCTAAGGGTGGTAAATATTTGTTTTCCGCGGCTGTACATAATATGCTAGCGAAGCGCCAATTTAAAAATATCATGTCAAGTGTTCGTATAGTTTGTAATCTGTGGGTTCAGTGTATGTACGAAGTATGTTTATTATGTAGGCACAATAAATAGATGCAATACAGCTTGTGTTTTGTTTGCTACCGGCATGACGCACCCCCGCTATGTACTGCATGATGAAGCATTGAATATATATTGATATCAAATTATGCAGAAGTTTTATAAATTATACCAACATACTATAAACAGCTATGTTTACTCAATAGAGCATAAACCTTATCAAAAAGATGGCTTACGGCCCATAGAGTTGGAAAAAATATTGGTTGCATTTCCAAATGTAAATAGTAATAATACCGATGTTTTACAAATGCAAGATATACAATACAATGAAACCCGGAATTAACTCTGTGTGCATGTATTTTTATCAGTTGTTTATGAATTCTTCCAATAATTCGTTGTGCTAACAAACAGTATGGATATATCTTTCCGATTTTAAACTAACGGATTATTTTATCGATGAGTTTTAGACAAACTTAGTCTTTGCACTTGAGTTCTTATTAGCTGCACATGCAAAGAGTTTGATACAACACGATACACCAGCACTGGATTTGTTTTTAACATTGTACCAGTTTATCCTAAAAACACCTGTATAGGTAAACACATGACAATCAATGTATAGTAGGCACATGTAGCCGAAAATTTAAATCAAGAATAGTTTTCGCTTCGAACCAAAGACATCGTAAGTATTTTTTTTTTTGTGTTGTGGTCATGTTCTCATTGTAAACCATCCCCATGGCATGGCTACCATTAAGCTCCGTACTCACATACGGTTTTACTCGATCGAGCAAACACGTCGAGTAAATTCACGGCACGGGCTTTCGTCCACACATTCAGCATTTATCTATTGAGCGACGTGCGACGTTCAGTAAATCAGTATTCACCGAATCGTTCCAGCCAAAAGATGTCTGTTCAACAAAAGAGACAGTGGCTGCATTTAGCAAGTGTCGCAATTCTCAATCGTAAAATAATTAAAGAAAATAAAAGGAACAAAGATAAAAGGAGGTACTGTGTAAAAGGCTGGTTAGATCGCCGCTCTGATTACCTACAGCCATGTGAACTTGATTAAAGAGCTGTATCGAGGATGCCTGAAGGGCTATATGAAGAATTAATTTCTATGATTACCCCATTAATAAAAGAAACTGGACTCGAAGGAAGCGTACATACGCTCGGGTCAAGCTCGACGGCACGCTTCGAGTAGGTGTGAAGGGAATTACATTTATTGAATTCCATCGAGCCTTCGAGTTGTGAGTTTTGCGGTTCACACTTTGATTTTTACTTTATTTCGAGTATAACTATCGAGTAATATGTAATGTGAGTACGGAGCTTTATGTCCTATTGAACCATTCGTTTTGTTGCTACATTTAATGTTGTGATGTCCTTTTAATAGTTTAAAAATCCTAGCTTATGAAATTCCTTAACGATACATCAAATTTTTTATGGAAATAATCAAAACTAATCATTTTAATTAATTAATCAATTTAGTCTACCGCAGTCCACTGCTTGACTTAGGCGTACCCCAAGTTACGCCATAATATTCAGCTATTCTTACAATTTCCATGTATCATTTAAAACCAAATAATTAAACTTATATTATAAGTAACGGAAGCATCGTCATCTCTATTAAAATTTAAATATTAAAACGTAAATTTAATAATATCAAATAAATGACGAACTTGACCTGACTTGCATCTCAGTTAACTTTAGCACAATCGTGATAACTCCATAATAATGTCTTAAAGAGGACACAAGCACTTCTCACAGGTACTAACTATTACATAATGTTCACTAAGCCGTAGCTGGAATTATCTTTGTAAAGCGGAAATTTGTTTAAAAAATATATAATAATCAATTTCTCAAGTTTTTTGTCAACTATAACTGCGGATAGGCACTTCACACTAGGAAATTTCTGGAATGCACTAAAGTTTAATGCATTCCAGATATTATACCTACAGTCGCGGTATAAAAGGGATTCACTTATTTATTCGCGGATTAACATTTTTCAATTGTCATTCGTGCAAGAACTTGGAAAAGGTGCTTTACCTTTTAATACCATCTCGGGTCTACTAAATAGAACCTCTTAATTTTCCGGCCACGGCTTCTTCATATACTATCCTTATGTCCCGTGTTCCCGCTTGCTAACGCGCTCACTAACGCAGAGAGCCGAGCGCGACTGTGGGCACGCCGCCCGCATCGCCGGGAGCGTCGCGACGTGCACGAGATGATGACGTGTTTCTACGACTCACGGGGGCGGGACATGATAATACACCGCAAGGAGTCGTCAAGGAAATTATTCTAAAGGTGGGTAATGTAAACTTTAGACTTATCATCAACCCAACCCCCCCCCCCCCTTATCGTCCCACATCCCAATTTATTTGTGAATCGGCGCAGTTAATTTTCTTTTTTTGCCGTCATCTTAAAATTCTCTTCTTTATTACCTATACAGGGTTATTGGTAATAAAAATATTTAAATTCAACGCTCTAAGGGCCGGTTGTTTCAAGCGGTTGGTTAACGTAACATACGTCCCTACGTCAAATAATAACGATTACATATGATGTTTAACGTTTGTTAAATACAAAGCGCTGTTTCACTGCATAAAAAACCGATCGTCAAACTTCAAATGTAGAAGAATTTAATGACGTTAACCAGTGGGTTACTGTAATCGATATTTTTTAACGAACGTTAAGGGCATAATTTTGTGAAACAACGCTTTTTTGGTTTGACGATAGTTAGCGCCATTTATGACGTATACGCGTGCGTTAAGTGGACGTGAAACAACCGGCCCTAAATGTATAGAACAACGAAATCTTGAAGGTTCGTTTTTGGTAAATGTATTATGTTTTGTAAAAAGTCGTAGAACAAAATTTGTTGTTTATGATGTTATTAATATAGTCCTGAGAGGTTGTTAAGTGTTTTACCAATAACCCTGTATAATCTTTCTCATAATCCGTCTTTTATTTGGTCTAACTCTTTCACTTTCACCTTATTTGAGTATGATTTTAGTAGGGAAACTGTAAAATAGCTGTCTATGGTTCTCTTAGCGGGTTAGCGGCAGTGGTGGTAACAACACAGGCGCGTGGCTACAGTGCACGCACGTGGCGGAGGGACACGCGGGCGCAGCGCTCGCTCTCGCAGCCACCACGCACATGCTCTACAGCGGCGGAGTGGGTAAGTGTCTAAAGAAGAAAAAACATGTTTATTAGCAAATAACCACCTTAAAACTAAAACAAAAAACACAAAAAAGAGAAAGTATAAAAATACCCCATAGCAGTCGAGATTCACGAGTATTTCCTGCCTATTAGATTGTCTTGCCAGGAAATAATTACTATTTAGCGTCGCTAAAAACACAGAGAACTTAAATTTTAAGAAAATTGTCAACTTACGTGTTATATAGCCATTTCACACGATTGACAATTGTGATTTCTGTTTAGGGGCAATTTCAGTTAATAGTCAACTTGCATATCAATCAAGTACCTACATTGATTTTACAAAAGTTGATTATGAATTAAAAAAAAAAAAACATTGAAAGCCATCTAATTTCAAAAATACTTTTTGTGACGTCAAAATACGACACATTTTCTGTTGTTCACCTATCATAGCCCACATCACTTAACATACAGTAGAGCAATTCTGTAAAAATCTCACGGTGAAAACATAGGTGAAGTGAGCTTAAAGTGCCGTGTAATTTCACCAGGGCCGGATTTAAAGGTGTGGAGGCCCTGGGGCAACCAAGAAGTGGAGGCCATGATTTATTGGAAAAGACTAAATTAAATATTTTCAGTTTTTAATCTCTACATAATATAATAAAGCTGAGGAGTTTGTTTGTTTGAACACGCTAATCTCTGGAACTACCAGTCGGAATTGAAAATTAAATTTTGCGTTTGGTAGCCCAATTCTTGATGAAGGTTTTTTAACGTCAAGCTACGACCCTTAGGAGCCGAGCAAAGAGAAAAAAGGAAAACAAAGGATATATTTTTTTTTCTTATGTAAAAACAATCAAATTGTGGGGGCCCCTTCTTTGTGGAGGCCCAGGGCCAGAGCCCCTGTTGCCCTGCCCTAAATCCGGCCCTGAATTTCACCTGATGAAAGTTTTTGGAATTGCATAGAGAGGTTAATCTTTAATTTTGTAGTCGTTGTAATACAAAATTGGCAAGTAGTTCTATGGTTGTAACTCTATATTAGATCTCATCATTGCGCATTCGTATTTCCGAAGATAGAAGATGATTCCCGAAAGGCATAGTTTTCTTGGGAAATCTGTAACGCACTATACTCCTCTAAATGTTATCCTGTTCCTACCTATTAGACCGCACAGTCCGCGGCTGGGACTTCACAGCGGGCACCGAGGCGTGGCGTGGCTGGTGCGGCGGCAGCGTGGGCGCATTAGCGGCCGGCGAGCCCGACGCCAGGGAGTCGCGACTTGTGCTGGCGGCGGCTGGGGCAGCTGTGAGGATGTTCGATACCAGGTCCAGGACGCCTGTCACTACGCTGTGGTAAGGTTCAGTTCTACCCCTTTAAACCATGCCTCATTCCTATATGCATTAGTAAAGAAGACGCTTTGCTCAAATATCATCATCATCATTTCAGCCGAAAGACGTCCACTACTGGACATAGGCCTTCCCCTAAGTGGGAGGTTTGCCATAATCGCCACGCTTGGCAGGCGGGTTGGCGATCGCAGTATGGTGTTAAAAATGCATAGAGAACGCTGCTGCCCATTCTGTAGTAAGCTCACTGCTCAAATATACACGGTAAAATAAATTAGCTAGCGAAACTCCGCAGATGTGATGGGCATCTAACTACCTACGTCGTTGACCCCAAAAAAGGTATTATCCTGTTTAAATAGTTCACCCATCACGTCTGCGGAGTTTCTCTAACTTTTTCAATTTGACCCTGTATTGAGAAGAGATTTTTTGTCGACAGCCAAGAAATCGCTTATGTCGAATTTTTTGCGACTTGCGAAAAATATTGTTAATATGGATTACCTTTTGAACAAAAAATTCAACTGGTTCATTTAACACTTTGAGGGACGTTAAACGCCCATACGCGTAATAACATCAAAACTTCCATTGTGTCTCGTTCAGTGTCCGTCAACCGATATAACACCGTTTTCCTCCCAGGTCTTCAGGTGCCACGGGTCCTTGCCCCGCCAACCGCGGCGTGGGCGGCGAGGTAGCTGTCACAGCTCTAGCACTCACACAGAACCATCGGCTTTACACTGCTGCAGGAGACAAGCTGAGATTATGGGACCTGCGAATGTAAGTGATAAAGTTCTACATCCATCCATCTATTATTCTTTTGGGATTATGAAGATAAGATAACCATTTATTTGTTATTAATCATACAACACAGATTGTCAGCACACAAGAGATAAAAAAAAAAAACAGCTCATCCCGTTGGCCGTTTGCGTTGTGAGTCGTTATCATGATTATGTCGATTTTAACAAACAGTATCCGACATCTACCTATACTTCATGTATAAGTTGGGGTCAGCTTACGGTCTGCTTTGTTTCGTCCTATGACTTATGAAATGGACCTGGTAAATATTTAATAAACACATAGCCGGATACATTTTGTTATGGATGTTGATATAATATCGTATTTCCGGACAGGTTGCTTTTTGGGCAGGTCATAAAGTCAAAGTCATAAAGTGATATTTAAACAAGACAATAGATGTCTGTTTGAAAATAATCTGATAAAAAATAAATGGAAAAGTACCTGTGTATGCCCATTTGTAGTGCCACTTATAAATTGACTGCTTTGATTTGAGGTTTCAAACCCGAAATTCGAATTTTTTAATCATGATTTTCAATTATAATTTAATAATGTGATTCAAGCAATAATTGTAGATTAAAGTGCTACTAATTCCTTTTAGTAAGAGATTGCGTAAGAATTTAAAATGAAAAGTTTTGTTTACACTTTCATCAGATACTTTTGAAACAGACTATACATTATTTATCATCATCACCTTGTTTCCTTGTATAACGTATATTATGAACGCAGGATGGAATGCGTATGCAAGCTGTGGACGGGTCACGCGGCCGCGGTGATGTGTCTGTGCGTAGGGCGAGCATCGGGCGGCGACCTGGTGGCCACGGGTTCCAAGGACCACTACGTGCGCACGCTCGACATGCTGCCGCAGGATAACGGTATGTGTAGTGCGGAGAATAGAAGGCATTCATGAGCAAAAATCTCTCCACGAAAAGAAAAAAAATACTATAGTCTCCCAATACAAGAAAAAGGCGTTGCCTTCGTTATTTTCACTGTTGCATCTGTTGTAGTATTTTTTATTAGAGTCAAATAGACCCAGTATCTAATTCTTCCTCGACCGCGATTCATTCAATATCTATTCTGCAGTTAATTTAATTAAACATCGCTTTTGTATTTTTAAATACGGGCAACCATGACCAAGCTTTTCGTTTTGAAAAGCAGTGTTTTAGGTATTTCAGAACCAAAGTTACTGTCCTTTTTTTGATCACTGACAAAGTTCAGCCAGACCGAAACAAGTTTTATAATTGCAGGTAGTTGGGAAGCTAGTAATCGCTGGCTCCTAGAGCCGCCTCACTACGACGGTGTACAAGCTTTAGCGTTGTGTCATGACGATGCAGCGCTGTACAGCGCTTCACGAGACACCAGCCTCAAGCGATGGAGTCTCACCGACCATACGCTCACACATGTAAGTTGTACTAGTTAAAACTGCTTTAGGCGCTGACGGAGTTCAAGCTTAGCGTTGTGTCAAGACGAAGCAGTGCTGTACTCATATAATGTTGTGTCCTATGTGTAAACTTCTTCAATGTATATTTGAGAAGGAAAATAGTGTCAAATTCAGCTGAAAGATTTTCAGTGTTGGTATTTATAAGATGAAGTAAGCGTTATAATACTTTGAGTAGAACGTTTGTTAAATTTCATTGCTGTGTTTTTAAGGTGAAGATACAACTAGTATGGTCTGCACATAAATTAGTTACTAAATAAAATTAAAGTTAAAACCTTTTTAAAAACAAGCTTTTAATTAACTAAAACGTACTAAATAAACCTTACGTAAACATAACACTTTAATATTAACTTAAAAGCTTGAGGCGTGAATGTCTCTCTACTACAGTTTATGTTTATGTTTACGTATGGTTTATTTAGGACTTTTTAGTTAATTAAAAGCTTGCTTTAAAAAATATCACCCAGGAATCATGGTGAACTTTAGAATGGGATATCATAATTGAATAGGTATTTAAAATTTAGTGTCTCCGCTGTTGACCACTTAGGAGTTTCCACGTCTGGAGCCAATATTGGATGCAGCAGACAGAGCATAGTGAAGTTTAGAATGGAATATCATAATTAAATGCGTATATTCAAATTCGTGTCTATACCGTTGATCGTTGAGGAGTTCCTGTGTTTGGAGCCAATCCTGGGTGTAGAATCAGGTCATGCATCATATTTAAATGCATTGTCTTGGAAATTGAATCAACATGTAAAATTTTAACTCCGTAGGATAAGAGAAAGTGGTTTTAATTTAGCTTGCAAGATTTGTCGCATACATACATACTAACTAACAAGGCATCCATATTAATATTATAAATGTGAAATTAACTCTGTCAGTCTGTCTGTATGTTACGTTTTCACGCCTAAACCGCTGAACCGATCGTCATGAAATTTGGCAGAGATATGGAGAAGGATATAGGCTACTTTTTAACGCGATAACCGGTATCTACGCGGGCAAAAGCTAGTGTTAAATAAAAGCTTGTCAAAATCCTTTCCGCCCGTAGCAAAAACGAGCCCGTGTTTTATCACTTTGATAAGATTTAAGGTATCTGCACACAGCGGGCGCGGCGTGGCGGGATGGGACGCCGACGCGACGCTGAGCAGTTGTAATGTACTAGATATTACGGACGACGCCACACAGAGCGTCGCGTCGCGTCGGACGGCTCTGTGTGGCGTCGTCCGTAGTATCTAGTACATTACAACTGCTCAGCGTCGCGTTGGCGTCCCGTACCGCTGCGCCGCGCCCGCTGTGTGCAGAGACCTTAATAGAAGATTATATATTTTTTGTTTTTGGCGGAATTTTACTTGTGTACCTTGCGCACTGGACGTTTTCAATATCGTCGCCTTAGTAGTGAAGGGAGCTATTCCACAATAAACTGGTTCTAACATAAAAGATAAATCCAAAATTCATCACTTGATAGTTTGTTCCTAGTTTCATTTAACTCATTTCACGTCTGATTGAAAAACCAAACCTCTAGTTGAGCTATCACTTAGATCTCTTCACCACCAGAATCTCCGTCTAACGACGAGTATGGTGGTGCTCATAACTCATTTCGGTCAAAAGTGTGGCTTAGCTCACTTCACCACTAAGGTGACTGTTTTTTTTTTATACCAGGGCGTAATGAACGCGCACAAGGGCTGGGTCACCGGCGTGTGCGTGGTCGGCACCGGCCAGAACACGCTCGTAGCGAGTTGCGGGCGGGACTCGGGCCTGCGCGTGTGGAGCGGCGCGTTGCGGCCCGCCGCGGCGCCCGCCGCGCTGCCCGACCTGCCGCACGCACTGCGCGCGCACCCCGAGCCGCACCTGCGCGCGCTCTACACGGCCGGCAAGTGAGTACACTGCACAAGGTCAAGTAATAACTGTTAACAATCGTTGTTGAATTCTTGTCTCCACGTCTATTTAATCTTAACTGATCATTCTTGTAATACTTATGAAAACATTCGTGATTCCAACACTTACAGTCGTACGTCGTCATAACTTTCAAAGTTAGTATGTTGGTAACTTGTGAGTGTGTTGCAGCGGCGGCGAAGTGCGCGCGTGGCGGATCACCGTCGAGCAGTGAACGACCTCAGGTGCATACATACAGACAGACACAAATACAAATAAACATACATTTTTGTTAAAGTACCAATATATTATACACATGAAATATGTAAGCACAATAGCACATGTCTCTTTACAACAGTACCTTTCACATCTACACACATGTGCAAATGCATCACATATTTGCAACGATTTACACCTCGCAAATTGTTGTGTTCATTGCCAAACAAATAGCTACACTGTTGGTGTTAAAATAAAGTCGACAATAAATTATAAAGTCTCACAAATAACTGTTGAAAAATATGTTGTCGTTTTTATTATACATACTTTGAAGGGCTTCACCTCTACTAGTCCAGAAAAATTAGGAGTTCACCTCGGAATGAGAGATAGTCAGCTATAAACTTGTATAAATTTTGGCACCCTAAAACTTGTCTCAAAACCTACTTAACGTAGGGTGTCCGCGACTACAGATATTCCGAGGTCAAAGGTCAAAAAAACGATTTTTTACACATTTATTGAAATTATCTCTTCTCCTATGAGTTTTATGCTATTTGTATTTGGTATAAATATTGTAGAGGATTAAATTCTGTACAACTTTTGTTTAGACATTTTTTTATATCTTGAAGCATTTTCGAGATAAAGAGCAGAGCGTGCGCAGTGTTTGAGTATCATTCCAGGTCAACCTGTAGTCCCGATTGATCTTAACAGACTGATTTATATATCTCTCTCATTCCGAGATTCTTGCCCTTATTTGACAAATTTTCCTGGACTATACCCACACTCTCACGGTAGGTTTTTTCCAGATACAGTCACACCACACTCCTGCAACCAGTACCTTACTATACTGTACCATAGCTTTAGATGTCGCTAAATTATCACTAACCAGAGCAAACCCGAATGAAATACTTGTTACATATTACGTATTTATTTATGAATAAAACTTCATATTCACGTATTTGTATAGAGTTTATTATCATTTCATCTGTAAGGCCAGGTAATGGTTTCATTACTCTTTATTAGACAGAGCGGCAACTAATAAACTTAGCTTATTCATGTAGTTTTGATTTTCATGCATCAGATCAGTGCTAAACGGCGAATCTATCTTTAGGATCTATTAACAGGTAATATATTTTATTTCGTAGTATTCAAAGAGATTTAAGATACTTTATATCGTCATTGCAAATTTAAAATCTCCTATGTGACGTTTTTGTCGAAAATGAGTTTAGCAGATATTTGAAAAGCGATTTTGAATAGCCATAAGACACAATAGAAAAACTATTGTTAACGGTCACCGGTGACCGCGGTGGCAGTCAATGTGTTAATTGTAAATCAAAATGTCCTATATGTCTGATGTACACATGAGAGTTTATAGTGAGAGTTTTATTTAAAAAAAGATATATATTTGGTTCAGTACATAATGCACAAGATTTTGTCACACTGTGAAAATAGTAACAGTATTTTTATTTTATTTTTTTGCTTAATTAATTTAATAAACACAAAAGAATTATAATAGTAGTTTCATTTTCATTAAAAATATAATAATATTCTTTAAAAACCACTTAGGTATGTGACAAAAAGTTGCAATTTTTTATCTCCCATGTGTAAAAAATTTATTAAAATTATATAATTAAGTAGTGTATTATACTTATTGATACAAAATTATTCTTATTTCAATACATTTTAACCACTTAGTTTTTCTTTATAACCAACAGAATATAAATATTTTCTAAGGTTTTTTTTTTTTTTCAGTAGAAAGTATTTTTATTTTTTCTCGAAAAGTTACTTTATACACAAAGGAAATTTTAAATTTGCAACGACAATATACAGTGTGTCTGGTCACCGGTGTCCGACCCGTTAAGGCGAGGTAATGGTGCCGATTCCCTTGTTCACAAACTAAACTAAATTTAAGTTCAGTGCATCTTTTTCTTTCTATTTCATTAAGAAAAGGACATAAGATAAATTTTAGTTTAGTCCTGTCAAATTAATCAGCGCCTGTCACTACTCCATACAAGTTTAGACGCGACTAAAAACTTGCCTACTAAAATTACGTCAATTTACGTCAAGCGATGATTAATTTGACAGGACTAAACTAAAATTTGTCTTCTGTCCTTTTCATAATGAACTAGAAAGAAAAAGATGCACTGAACTTAAATTTAGTTTAGTTTGTGAACAAGGGAATCGGCACCATTATCAATTTTATCGACAAATCCACCATAATAAGGCATGAGGACATATAGTGACCTAATTGGTGATGTTCTTCAGAAAGGTCAGGTGCGTAATACTCGCAGCCGGCATGCAAGTATAACCAGATGTATGAACGTAAACGAAGGAAAAGGGGTATGTAAAAAGCGTAGCAGGTGGCATTCTATAGTTTCCGCCTACGCCCATGGGAAGAGTTCCCGTGAGTTTATGTGATGTAATGTAGGCCTAGTAGACTGTAGATTTGTCAATTTTCTATTTTGTTAAGTACCTGGTACTTGTTGAAAGGCCTACACTGTCCTCCCATACCTGTTAACAATGTTATTTGAAAATATTGTAAAAACAAATTATTTTTAAAAGAATAACTGTGGAGTTTTTTGCCGGCTCTTCTTCATAGGAAACGACCAATTGTAACCGTGCATCCAGCTTCTGACGTTTCATAAGTGACCATGTAGGTTTATGTGAAATAAAATATTGTAATTTTGATGATTTCGATTTTTTATATGGGGTTTATTCTGCGTTCAAATGGAATCCTCGCATTAATTGTAGCAGTCATATTCACGGATTTTATACCAAACTGAGTGAGTAATAGCCAGGAACAATAGCTGTCGCCCGGCGACTGTGATGACGTAGTACACCGTCAGCTTGCGCACGCGCCGCCGCTTCACCCCCACTCACGGCAAAACTGCGCTTCGCTCTTGACTTCATGTTTCTCTAAGCTGTTGTATCTATAACACGAGTGCCTTTATAAATGTCTTCTCCTTCCTTTGTCTAATAAAACAGCGGGGTGCGTAATACACTTACAGTAGCAATGGGTTTCATTTTGACAGTTCAATAACATGCATTGCGTTATTTACGTTGTTGTACAGACAACATTTTCGAACATATGAAGCAATGGATTAGCAATATCGTTCAAAATCATTCAGATTGTGATTGATAGTGTGTTATGCAATTAGGGTGCTGGCTTTAAGGCTGGCTTACCACTATAGCTGTGCGATACAGTGGTAGGTACGGCGAGCAAGGAAAAAATCCACCAATTGAGAAATAGGGATGTTTCCTGGGTAAAAAAAAAGCAAAGCTGTTTAGACCGTCAGTCAATCAGATAATAAAAAAATATTAGACACGTAATTTTTGCTTTATCATATTAATAAAAAATGACTTAGATAAAACACATTAAACTTGGGGAGTGGGGCTCGTTACGTCACAGCTACGTATAAAATCTAGCGAGCAGTGACGTCATGCCGCATTTGAACTAAATGTATCGGCGTAATGTTTTGATTACGTAAAAAACGAAAAAATACGTGTCCAATATTTTTTTAATAATCTACATAAGGGACAAAAAAAAATTTTTTTTAGTCATCATCGCTATTCTTTTCCTAGATATTTTCTAAGCTCTGATGTTCGATTTAAATATAAAGATTACGTAATTAAAGTCTACATTTCTAAAGGCACTGGCAGCAGTATTATTTACACCAACTCAAAATAAATATAGCTGTTGTAAAATTTCACACTGCCAAAAAGAGTACATCCTTTCCATTTATTAATCGATGTTTATCCTGTGAGTGTACCCCTGTTCTAACCTTATTCAATTGTTCTACAGCTTTCTTTTACGAGTAGATACTAACTATTTCAACCAATTCTGAAATTAATATCATTTATTTAGTTGTTAATAACATTTATTTCGTTGTTAATATCATTTATTTAGTTGTTAATAACATTTGTTTAGTTGTTAATCATATTTATTTAGTTGTTAAGCAAATTGACCACCAACTAAATTGTCAGTATATTCAAATCACAACTATTATTCTTTGACAGTTGTATAAAATGGCTATAACACGGCAAATCGATGTAGGGTGTTTGCTAAACAATTAATTTCCCTGATTGTACAATACTTATTTCGTTGACTAACCTAAGCTTTAACTGTTGTGTGTAGTTTTCTTAGCTTTTCTCATCCTGTATTTAACACCCTCATAGAGTGAATTAAAATATTTATTTGAATTACTAGCTAACCCGACAGACTTTGTCCTGTCCAAATTTCAATAATTTATACAAAATTCCCATAAAATGCAGTTTCAGTTTTCTCGAATTTTCCAATTTTCCCGGAAACTTAAAAAAAAAAATCTTCAGTCAGAACCTGATTCGGACTAAGAACTTTTCTTTACATGTTTTAATAATTATTCTGCTATTCGGGGCGGAGACAGAGTGTAACTAACCCGAATTTGTTTTATATATTAAGATTTACGAATTAATAAAAAAAAGTATCTTATTTAAAACTTTGTATCGTAATTTATTGGTATACCTTACCAAGTTTCAGTAAAAAGGCTCAAATTTATTGTTTGAAATTCAGAATTTCTTTCTATTAATAAAATGCTACAAGAAAAGGGTGGAGGCACAGTATTGTATTTGTGCATTCCTTGTTATCTCATTTCCAAATGGATAACTTTGAGTCATACATACAAGATCCAAAATAAAATTTTGTAATTACTTCATCAGCACTAATATGCACACAAAAACCCTTAGCTCATATCGTGCTTCCACTGTCATTATTATACTAACAACCAACCAATCACAAACCCCATCTTTAAAGCACATTCCCTCAACAGTGACGGACGCATACGGTGCTGGCTCATCCGCAAGACGAGATGACCATCCTCCGCGTGCTCGGCCGCGGCCGCGCCGAGCACGCCAGTCTCGCACCACGCTGTGTGCTCCGCGCGACCACAGCGCAGGGCTTGGAGGTGACTGCGGGACCCGGCCACACATAGATATACCCGCTGGACCCATGCTTATAGATGACAATATGCTTTATCGTATTATTAACGTACAATTTAAATTGACACGGATACATGTGGTAAAGTAACCTTCAGTATTTACTGAGTTACGGCAGTCTACTGTATGTATCAGACGCCTGCATTATTTGGGACCCCTTTAAACATTAAATACTATAGAAAAGAATGGTAACGAACTATAGTGAACGCCAAGACAGTCGCGTTCTTAAATCGTGCGACTGAAACGGCGAATTTATTATCTCATGTCATCTCCCTCCAACGTTTTATTACTGACCCCAAACTTCGGCGATTAGTATGATACAGACATCGGTATTCCGTAAGAACTCAAATAATACAACCTTGTGATGTTAACTCGATTGTTCGTCAAAATGTTGACTGCTGTGGTTGCATTAGAAAATACAATTGAATTTTAGGTAGGTAACGTACCCGGAAACGATCAATTGCCATCAAATCGTATTGTAGTCAATCGCTTCAATTGCATTTGGTAGACGATCAATTTGCACATCAATGTGTATCAATCACGTAACAATTGACAATTTCAATTGCTCGTTTCGGGGACCCTTTAAATGCAGAATCGTAGAACAAAGGAGGCATGAATCTATTTGTCGTCCTGTAGAGTAGATAGTTATATGTAGATTGTTGCAGATTTTCATGGCCTATGCGACTGCAACGGGGAAGAAAAAAAAAACATAAAAATACATTTTTAAAAGACAACTGTTTCTCGATAGTAGTAGTTAGCAAATGTTTGATCTCTAAAATTGCATATAATTTTTAATGAACAAATTACAGAGGTCAGCAGTTTCCGCTGATATAAAAATACAACGATTTATTCACTTATACGAAAGTTTGATTATTATAGGATTTATTTTCTTGATTATTGTAAAGACATATCTTTGAATATTATTATGCGTTATATATAGAGATCGGATATTCGGATGCATATTCACCTAAAGTTGCGATGTTGGGTAATATGGAATGCGCTTTTGTATCGAAAAAATCCCGCAGTTCTGGGATCTACAAGTTCCCAGAACCGCGCGTTTTCTGATATATGTTTCTGGTATGTTTACTTACTTTCAAATGTTGGTAAAAATCCCAATTTTAAATAAATATGCATCAGATTAGTTATGCAACCCAAGAATCCCGGGTTTTTTTTTTAATAAATATTTTTTTAGAAGTCACATACTACGCACTCGACTAGTTATGCATCGCGTTGTTCCTGGCGACACGGGATTTTTTTTACAATAAAATATTTTAGGAGGCCGCTTCCATACTTTCATAGCTCAAAATTAACTTTAGGTAAATATGCATCCGAATATCCGACCTCTAGTTATATACTTTAAATATTTCATTATTTTCGAATCGAATTGAAATTTAAATTACGACCTAAATATTGTACCTGGATTATTTTAAACTTGAAAGGATCGACTGGAATTGGAAACATAGACATTCCAATATTAAATTCAAAAGACGTTATAAATGCATAAAATCTATTTCAATGAACTTCTACAGGCTGGCCTAACAAAATGTAGGTAAACTACATATAACTTAAGTAGTTAAAAATAAGTAATCTTAAAAATCACTCATATGCAATGATTATGAAGTTAAGTAAAGAAACATAGATTTTATCGTAAAAGACACTTAGTGTGTAGCTTCATAAAGTTCTAAGTTATTTAGTTCGGGAAATCGTCGGTAGGTGTTAATTGGCGCTAGTGAGCCTAAATGTGGATAAGAGGTCGTTTGCATAGAAGCGGCCCAAAGTTTGTCGTGTTTCATAGATATTTGAAACTAAGTTAAAATCTAGTTTCACGAATCTTGGCTGGATAGGGATACTAAGTTCAGTTCACTTTTGGCCACTTTTGCGCAAATGGCAGCTTTACCCGCGTCCTAACCAAAATGATCGTTCGCACGAATTCGCGGTCATCTTGTTGTGTATGTATTGCTAACATCATATGGATCAAATTCTGAATTTTTTATGTTTTTTGAACAAATAAGTGACATATGAACGCGACGATTCACGAGACCCATTGCTTTGATTAGGACGTGAAGTTTGGAAAATGGTCACAAAATAAGTTTGACGTTTAGACTCACCAGCGCTGTAGGATAGAACAATGAACAAATACGAGAGTTGTGTGATAGTCAGTATACTGCTTGAATATGGCCTTCATTAAATAACATAATACTGTTATTGTTGTAACCGAATTTATTTCAATGTTTACGCGATGAGACGGGGATTTAATTTTGCTTAAATAATATCCAAACGTTCGTAATGTTAGTCGTTTTACGCCTCTAAATAACATCTACAAAAGGCATTCGATAAAAACATTAATGTTCTGAAAATTTCATCTTTCTTGCAACCAGTCTTGGCAATCTTGTATTTTTGGGAACCGGTAACATACATACGTAGCACCTGTACTCTTGGTCTCTGTAATCAGTATCGATAAAGTACCGGTACTAAACAAATATTTCCCTAAGTTAGAGTGAGAAAACAGAAAGGATAGTTAATAGGTATTTGAAAAATAACTTCGAGGTTGCCAACCGTAAGAGTGAATTTGGCACCGGTATTTGGTGGAGTACCGGCACCGGTCTGGTACCTACCGAAATGGCAAGAACCGCTAAGTACCGATACAGAACCAGTAGTTTTGGTACCGGTTCCAAGCCCTGCTTGCAACTTAATTTCTACAATTTTCATTTTACTTGTTTTTATTGTTTTTCTCTTGTATGTTTCAAAATATAACTATTGTACACCGAATTCCCCTTTTCAATAACATAAGATCTTTATTATTCAGTTATTAAATCCTCATTTCATCACGTAAGCTTCTCTTAGAGATTTTATTCCTAACATTAGGAACAGCCTAAGCTTAGCTTAAATTCCTATAAATCATTTAAAAGGCGTACTACGTACGTAGTGTCACGCGTGTAGTAAAGTTTCGAATAGGGGGTGGGACACATTGATAATTTCTAGTGTAGTAATTGTATAAGAATTTAGTATGAATGTTAACCAGATTTAGAAGAAGTGCCATCCCCTCAGTTTGCCAATGAGTGTGAACTACTCGTTAATAGGACTTTTAGACAATGCATATTAACCCTTTATATCAGGTCATCTCTAGAGTTTGCAATTTAAAACAGTTAATGAATAATTGTTTTCATTCATTGAAACTTCTCACTGCCATCATTTCTTACATTGTCTGAAAGTTAAATTGACGAGTAGTCGAAAATGTAAGAAAATGATTTAATCGTCATTTAGGAGCCAACGCATGCCAAATTGTACGCACAATCCCTGGCCATTATTATGGAAGCCAACATTTATTAGCCCAATTTAGCCAACTTAACGACATAACTTATTGGCTGAAGTCTAATTCTGTTTGGTATTACAATGATAGACAAAAACTTTTTCACACTCGACCAATTTTGAATAGCCCTTGTAACTTCATTTTGTGTTTCCTAGAATGGGGGACCAAACTGTTCTTGTATCTATTCTTAAAAGTTGCGTTAACATTGCAGTATCTAATATAAAAAAAAAACATAAATTTATTGTAAAATACTTGCAGAATTAGACTTTCGCTACTAAGTAAATAGCTAGTTTCCCACCAGGTTATGTTTTAGCTATAAACTTGAATCAACACGTCCATAACCACATCGTAGAGGTAGCATTAGACACACATAATTTAAGCGTTAGTATATAGCTAGGGATCATAACCTGTGGGAACTTGCCTTAACTAAAGTCTGTTGAGATAATAAACTATGAGATTAGTCTCCACCACTCAAACTAGAACTGATACATCAATTATGGATAGTCTGTGATTAATCGAATAATTATATTTTTGTACATTCCTGTGCTACGGGTACACATAGCAATGATAACCATGTAATCACATTTATTAGACACGTAGGTCGACGTCAAATTATGTAGAAGTAACATTTTTAACATTGTATACTGTCCAAATATATTGAACTTTATCTTAAGTACACTAAAGGCTATGATTTTCCAACAAATATCTGTTTTATTTACAATAGTTGAAGGTTTATTTTGTGTTATCTCTCCCCAATGCGTTTTTCAGTATTATATTTTTAAAGGCGAACGCCTTGTTTAATTATTTTAAGTAGTATTAAATAAGAATCACAAATCAATGAATTTTAATAAATAATCAAAGTTATTATGTATATAATTTGTATGAAATGCAGTTGAATGCTTGCGAGGCTATCAGTAATGCTAGGAGCTTTATTAACAAACAAAGATTTATATTGTTATGTTATATCTGTATAGTATAATGTATGCCTTATAAGAATCCTTGCAATAATTACTTGTGAAGTTATATTTCGCGTTCTATGAACACGTACAAGCAGACAAAATAACTTTTCGACTGTCTCATTTAGATTAACTTTTAAGGGTGTAATCTGTAATTTTCGACGCTCAAAATGAGTCAAAGAATTTACGATCGGCTTAGTTTGCTACTTACTCATTTTGAACGGCGTAAATTACGCCCATTTCTGCCCCAACCATAAAACATTTTTTAAATATTATTTTTAAGAGAAAATACTATGAACCTGTAATCGTTTTAGTTACCAAGTCGATAAGTCTGCGTTAGTACTGTGTTCTGGTGGCTTGAGTACGAGCCTAGCACCTAGTCATGTAGGGTACGCGTCTCGTGTAGTGTCAATGTTAAATATTAGTTCGTTGGGGTGTTTGTAAACTGAATCATTAAACAATCAAAAACAATATTTAATTTGAGTAAGCATGTGTATGAAGACCGGAAAACAAATAGGCAACTTTCAAGTCAGTCATACCTTTTTTCTCATACTAGCTGTAGCGTTACAATGCCTTTTTTTTTGTTAGGAACTTTCTTCGGCACGCATACAACAACTTACCAAAGTTTCATCACAATCTGTCGAGCCATTTTCGAGTTTTTGCGAGACTGACGCACGGCAATTGGTTTATATATGTATATATACATAAATTCAGCAGTATCGGCTAAATTCAGTTTACAAACACCCCTAAATCCCAATTGACAAAATCAACTTTCATTGACATTGTACGAAAATCTTTTATATTATTACTTTTTATAATGATATTTTTTGTTAATATTGCATCAGGGAGTAATAAAATATATGAGATTATTATTATTCTAAATAAATTATAATTTGTGTTCTCAATTAACTTGTATCAGAATGTTTTGTACTGTTTAGACAATATTAGGTGTTTTATGATTTTTATTATAATTTTATTTCGATACGAATAAAATGTTTATTAAATAAAATTATACAATACTAATAAAATGATTTTTTATTACAACGAAATGCACCCTAAAATATTTTAATTTTAGAATGACCGAGCTAATAGTCCAGTCACTGGGTAGGTACTGACTTACAAAAGGTTAAGGATAGTCCTAATTTAGCAATGTTACAGTTTGGTGTCCTAATATTCCGAATTTGCTACCTTGAGCGATCGCCGTTAGGCCTAATCTACGTTTCGGCATTTATTGGTCTTTCTTCCGTTTCGATCCCCTTGGCCCTAGACGTTCCAGGTTCACTTGTTTTAATTTTTTTCCCTCCTCTTCCGAGTTTTCGCCTTCGTAGCAGATAACGACATTTCAAGCCTGTTTTCGTACACCCACAGGCTCGACCACACTTCTTGTACTTGCACGAAATGAATTTAATGAGCACTTCGGGTGCTGTATCTTTTGTCGTTTTCACTGGAGTAAGTCCTAACCTGCTCCTTTCCCATCCCCATTGCTCTGGACTCTCGTCAATACCAAGCCAAGCCTGAACTTGATGGTACGTCCGAAGGTTTTATGGACAGTTATATACACCAATAAGTTACTCCGTTACGAATCTGCACGAACAACTCAAGAGCTAGATTGACTGATTGATGAAATTTACACTATACCGAAGACATCTCGGACGTCAGGTTGTAGGATATTGGGATGGCCGGGTGATGACGGAATTACGACCGAACTCCTAAAAGCCGACGGAAAACCCGTTCTTAAGGCCCTCCAGAAACTATTTGTTCCCGTCATACTCGAGGGAAAAATGCCACAGGTATGGAAGAGAGGTGTGATAATACTTTTCTTTAAGAAGGGCGACAATTGCCCTCCTTAAAAATTATAGGCCTTAATTATAGGGGCTAATTATAGGCAATTCTAGGTCTCACTTCTGACCTAGGCTACAAGCTGTTTTCAAGAGTCATCACGAACCGTCTCGCGCGCAGTTACGACTTCCATCTTCCCGAACAAGCCGGATTCCGTTAAAGGCTTTAGCACCGTAGACCGCATACATACGCTGCGGCAGGTTATTCAGAAGACCGAAGTATAACCTACCTCTGCAGTGTCTGTGGACTACGAGAATGCCTTCTATTTGATCTAAACATGGTCTGTACTGCAGTCTGTTCAACGGAGCCAAATCGACTATCGATACTTTGAGGTGCAAAAATGTAGCGATTTTGCGAATTGTAAAAAATAGATGAGCTTAAAGCGAAAGCTCCCTTTTGTCTTCAATTATCCAGTCACTTAAGACATAAAAGGCTAGTTTATAGTTAAGGGAAACTAAGGTAGCCTGCAAATTTCAATTTTCTTAAGTTTTTTGCTATTTGCAGTTAATTGTCTGGGTGTATGTTAGTATGATTTGCGACCGTAAAAAATATGTATTTTTATAGAATTATAATAATTAGAATCAGTAATACAACTCCTTAAGTTAGTATAATCCTCAAATGTCAAGATTTCATGAAATAGTCATTCAATAGGGTAATATAAAATTAAAGAGTTGTATTGATGATTTTAATTATAATAATACAGATTTGCTACGGTCGCGAATTATATCCAGACCAACATACAATCTGATACTGACCTGCAAATTGCAAAAAAACGTAAGAAAAATTGAATTTCGCGAGCTACCCTACAAAATCAAATAATAAAGTGAACGAGCACTATGTGGCTCTTTTGTTGGATACAACTATGATCATGTCGAAAATCGAGAATGATCATGTCAATTTGTTTTGAACAATATAAAAATGAAACGATTGTATTATAGAAGTATATTTAATATTTATTTGCTTAAATACATTAGTCAGTACATTTTACATCACTCGTCGGTCAGTACTTATACTTGGCATGTTTGCTATGTTTCCGGTGATGATGCGTAGGGGGCGTTGCTGGTGACCGAGCTCGTCGCCTACTCTCTCTATCTCTGTCCCGGTCCCTCTCTCTATCTCTTTCTCGCTCCCTCTCGCGAGAACGTTCGCGTTCTCTTTCCCTTTCGCGCGATCTTGAGCGAGATCTTGACTTACGATCACTGGAATAAAAATAGGCAAATTATTGTTTGTATGATAGAAAAGTTGAAGGAGTATAAAACATAGATATTCTTTATTTTACGAAAAAGAAATTACAAATACTAAATGATTTTATTTCTGTAAGTAGATTTGCACAAACACTTTTCCCGTCAGTCATATTTTAAAAACTAGATGAAGTCGGCGTTTCCTGTCTGACTACTCTGAGAAGAAAGGCCGAAACAAACTCAGAGGTCAGTCTCTTTTAAAGTCCAGAAATAATCTTGGTCAGATCATGTGAAGACCATATAGATTGGTGTCTGAATTGGTCTTTTGATGAAAGAAACACACAGATTGATTGGACCTGCCCAGTCAGTGCACGCATTTCAATTCAAATGTATACTGAGTTTTAACATCTCTTTAAATTAACTACAGCTGTCACTATAAAATGGCTAAATAAACCGTAATTTAAAAATCTTGTTACCTGTAACGGGATCTCTTCGGCGGCGGTGACAATGACGGCTCACGAGATTTCTTCGACTTCTTAGATGATGCTCTGCAAAACAAAAAGCGTGAATTAGCTGATATTCTAAGTATATACAAACCCAAGTCTATCCGTACTCCTAAATAAGGATGTAACTACAACATTACAATAATAATTAACCGTTTTAATTAACTATAAATAAATAATTAATAAGTGCAAGGGCACTATTGATCAGTTTCAACTGTAGCCTACCTAAAACTTAAGACCGTACACAGTATTCGTTCTACTACTAGAATTTCATCATCTGGCTCGCAGCTATTTAACGAATTTTACACGGAGCTACTGCTTTTTTAGGGTTCCGTACGACCGAATGAAAAACGGAACTCTTATAGGATCACTTGTGTGTCCATCTGTCACAGCCAGTTTGCTCCAAATCTGATGGACCGATTAAGTTGAAAGTTCGTACACATATGAATTTCTGTGACCCAAACACAGACGTGTAACGTAAATAAATGAGTTTTGAATAGGGGGGTCACTTTTGGGAGGCAAATTATTAAATTATGAGGTTCAAAAATTGATGAAAATTGACCATTCCCTTATCTTCGAAACCACTGAGCCTATCGTTTTTGAAAAAAATCCAGAAGATACAGATATATCTATACTTATAGATTAAAGGAAAACCTATAAGAAATCTATGGTCTTAAAATAAAATGGTAAATCTCTCAATATTGTGCATACAAACTTACATTTGCAGTTGAAATGTATGGGATAGCATGTTTTGCAACTACAATGGTATGTTCTTGAGGTAAATTCATCCCAAATACGGAACCCTTCATTGTGCGTGGTCCGACTCGCACTTGGCCGTTTTTTTTTTTACAGCTTCTACACTCTTGAGAAAATAATTCCGGACGTCCGACATACTGATTTCTGAAGTAATAGTTGGCGCAGTTAGAATGTATAATAGTACTAGCTTTTGCCCGCGACTCCGTCCGCGTGGATATCGGTTATCGCGTAAAAAAGTAGCTTGTGTCCTTCTCCATATCCCAGGCAATTTTATTATATCTCTGGCAAATTTCATGACTATCGGTTCAGCGGTTCAGGCGTGAAAACGTAACAGACAGACACACACGAGTTACTTTCATATTTATAATATTGAGTATGGATTAGTGTGGATTGACAAGATGGCGAAGTTAGTTCTGATTTTGGGCACGCGCCACAATGACCTTGTAGCGCTGTATAACACTACGCTGTTCGATAAGTACGTTATAGTAGCCATTATCAATGTGTCCTATAACTACCGATGTGTTAATAACGTAATAGGTACGAGAGGCCTATGAGAGGCACGTATTTATCAGTGGACGTTAACGGTTGGTTATGTATGCAAATATCACCTCTCCGAAGCAAGCGCGGCTGAGGATCTTGAGGTCCTGGGTGTGAGCCCCAGCACGGGCAATGCTTGTTGGGTTTTTCTGTTAGAAAATTCTTAGTTATAGTCTAGGATTTAATTTCTTTTATACGGGGTTCGCCTATGCTTTGAGACCTAGTACTTTTGCAATAGGTGTATGAGTGTACAGTGCCGAATTTTAAAGTCAGGTCATCATCTGACTAGCCTTTTCCTAATTATTTTGGGGTCAGCTTCCAGTCTAACCGGAAGCAGCTGAATACCAGTATTTTACATGGAGCGACCGCCTATCTGACCTTCACAACCCACTCACTGGGTAACACGATGATACCCCTTGGTAAGACTGGTTGTCAGACTTTCGGGATTCTGACCACCCGTACAAACTGTCAAAGATCTACAAATGACAGACGGCTTAAGAGCATTTACAACGGTTATAAAGCCACTTCTTTAAATAAATATTATCTCCTGACTGAGAAGGAATTATGAAAAACGGTTCAACAAAGAACCTCAGTAAGTGTATCTAGAATTTTCTAATTCCTTTTATAAAGTTTCATATTGAGACACGAAGCAACAAAATACGATATAGTTTCTTTAGATCAGTGTTTTAAACGTGTGGGTCGCGACCCCCCAGGGGGTCGCCAAGCTTCTTTAAGGGGGTCGCCGTTACTTTAAAATTTAAAGCTAATAAATATAAAATCATATTAGTTCAAAATGTTATAACATTTTGAACTAATATGATTTTATATTTATGTTAACAATTTTTTTATTTTTTATTAAAGGCTTAAACACAAATAAAAAAATACCTAGTAGTCACATAAATTATTAATGTAAAGTTGAACACACGCACCCATCCACATTATTGTGATGGTTGCGCCTGTTTCTCGCTAGCCAACTTTTTTTTTACACATTCGATAACTCGTTCTCAAATTTTCGGCGATTTCTCTATTTGCCTTTTAATTAACCATTGATGAAAACGTTATCTTGCGCAAGTAGGAGGTTTCAAATGGAATCAAACACTTCGAAGCTTCTGTGGTTAATTGTGGGTCTTCTGTTTTTCTGCTTAACCAAAAAGTAACCCAAGTGACAGACTTTAATTCCAAGTTTAAACCGCGGGGTCGCGAAATATTTTTCCATACTAAGGGGGCCACACCATGAAAAAGGTTGAAAAACACTGCTTTAGATCGAATTAAGGGCGGGTTGTTTCACGTCCACTTGACGTCATAAATGGCGCTAACTATCGGCAAACCAAAAAAAGCGTTGTTTCACAAAATTATGCTCTTAACGTTCGTTATAAAATAACGATTACAGAACGTCATTTTATTCTTCTACATTTGAAGTTTGACGATCGGTTTTTTATGCAGTGAAACAACGCTTTGTATTTAACGAACGTTAAACATCATATCGCACCCCCGGTGCAACACTGTCACTTATGCAAACTATAAAATACTTATGCTTCAGAAGAAGTGTATTAATTTTAATTATTTGGTTTCATTTATTTTATTATAAACATAAAAGAACACGTCAGGATATAACCTATTCATCTTCCCTTAATCAGGAAGTGCCATCAACTATGTATAGGATAGGATACTTAAGTTTAAAATACTTTTCCTGAAAAAGTTACTTTTTGCATAAGTGACAGTGTTGCACCGGGGGTGCGATATGTAATCGTTATTATTTGACGTACGTTTAACCAACCGTTTGAAACAACCGGCCCTTAGTTGCTTCAAGTGTCTCAATATGAAACGTTATAAAAGGAATTAGAAAATTCACAAACCAAAACACACACACAAAGCAAGTGTCCACACACCAAGTGTTCTAATTTGAACACTTACCGAGGTTCGTTATTGAGCCGATTTTCATAATTCCTTCTCAGTCACGAGATAATATTTTTTTTAAAGGAGTGGTGCTTGTGGACCGTTGTAAGCCCTCTTATCGTCATTGCAACTGCGACAGCTTAACTGCTTTTTAACGTGCTGACCAACCTCAGCAAGCGTAGCTTAAACTGATCGATCGACCCGTGAGGCTGTTATTACTTAGCCATAGGCCAGGATCGATGATACAACATAAGACTTGTTATAGTAACCGGCATGAGTCGTGAGCACAAACTGACACCTGCGCAGTATTAAATTTTTAGGTCTCTTTGGCGGAATGAAGATGCCGGGGGCGCCGAGCTGCATGCGATTGGTTCGTCAGCCGATACTCGTCGTCTATTGGACTCTCGCGTGTCATTTTTAGCCGAAAGTGTACATGCGCGAGCTTGTCACCACTACTGCCCACCTGTGCTCACGACTCGTGCCGGTTATTATAACTAAATTACTGAGTGCCCTTGGTGGCCACGTTGATATAAGGAGTTCGTGTACAAATGTGGAGTCTCTATTAAGACTCGTTGGTGTAAGAATGTACACCTCTGTCGGGTTTCTCAGGAAGTTTATGTACAATGTAATGTATGTCTATGTAGTAATACATAATTGATTACGTACGTGGAATAGGTGTCGTCTTCGATGGGTGATCTCCGTCTTGGTTCTGGCGATTCTCTCACCTCTTCTACAGCCTCTTTAGCTTCCCTGGATGCCTGAAAAAAATGTATTATAATATCTTATTCTTTATGGAACTGCAAGCCTATAATGTTTCCAATGCTGGGCCACCTCATCCCTGTAAAAGGGAATGGGCTGTAATCCACCACGCGGGCCCAGTCGGGTTGGTAGATGTCACGTCTTTGAATTATTCGGTTCTAGGACATGCCGGTTTCTTCACGTTTTCCTTCATCGTTTTGAGAGCAGTGGCGATGAAATTAAATACACAAAGCACCTACAACTCGTAAGGCGTGGCTGATAGGACTCGGCCACTACTGCTCTCGCACAATTGATTATCACTAAATAAAGTTATCGTGTAAAATATAAATAAACCAAAGCAGGGTGTACTCATACGTTTCTGTTGTATTATAAGTTTATTCTTTTAGTCCGTTTTAATCAGGAAGGACCCTTTAGTTATTTTGACCCTACTCTTATAATATTTAGTTAGGCTCTTTTGTCTTGTTTCCAACCAAAGGCTTAAGCGTTCGCAATAGGCTGAACCTTGAACTCTTCAAAATTAATTCTTAGTATCAATATTAGTTCCAGTTTTTGTTTGTAGTTCCTTACGTTTGGCGGTACCGATTTAACGATTGGTGTGCTTATTTTCTTGAGAACTTGACGTGTATAAGATCTCTTATTGTATTACACTGTAGCTGCATCATCATCAACATCATTCGTCATCACCCAGCAGCCGGGTGACCGACCGTGGAGCCCTAACGCCCCGCCACCGCCACCGCGGCGGTGGCGGCCCTGTCGCGAGTTCTGTGAACTATGAAATACGTGCAGTGCAGTGATTGGACAATATATATTAAAGTTTTGTAAGTTGCCCACAATTGATTTTTATATTATGAATGTAGATATATATAGCTAAGCTTCTCTATATTAAACACATTATCTTTTGGTTTATTGAACTGGTGGTTTCTCTTCACAGCTTGTAGACTTAACAACACTATAGCTAGCCGTGAAAACCTATAATTGGCTTCATGTTTTTTATGCCAGTATATTTATTGTATTTATGTAAAGCTGTTGGTTTTCCATGTGATAAATAAATAAAGTCAAAACATTACACATAACTTCTGGCCTAATTCGTAAGAATCGGAAAGAATTTTCCTATTATTTACGCACCTTCTTGATAAGTTTCCTGCGGTAATGGTGTATCTGTTGCGTGGCTGTCAACCCAGTTCGTTTAGCTCGTATGCCCGCCTCCAGTTCATCCGCGTATTTCAACACGCGAACCTCGATGTCGCGTAGTGTTTCACGCTTTAGAGCTTGCTCCTCACTGTGACCAGAAAAAAATGTTTTTATTTTTTTGTGATTTATTCAATATCAGATGATATCAGCTCTAGAAAGGAAATAAACATTTTTGTTGATACAGAAAGAGAAGAGAATTAGTACTGCGTTTAAAAATATACTGGAGGCAGAAAGATAATGATGAGTTAGTTGTCGATAGAAGTGGATATTATACATCGGTGCAACTATCTCCGTATGCGCAATCTGAGTGTACTTGTAGGAATGTAGGTTTTATTAAAAAAAAATATGATTATTATTCTCAAAAATACATAATTTGTTGTTTTTTCAATTTTACTCGCGAAACTTTCTAGTTAGTAGTTGGTTCAATAAATCCTGTGAACGGGTGAATAATCAGGAAGAGTCAAGTGATCGTCAGTGTTGTTTGAGAGAGTGTGTATGCGTGCGAGTGGATGTGTGTGCGTGTGACCTGTCGTGTTGCTGTTGCGTCAGCGGCGTGGTGGGCGCGGGCGCGTCGTCGTCGCTGTGGGGCCTGGGCGGCGCCAGCATGGCGCAGTCGTCGCCGGCGTCCGTGTCCACGCTCTCCCAGCGCGAGGGCACGAAGCTGCCGCCCGCGCGGGCGCGGCCCGCCTCGCTGTCCGCGTCCAGCGGGACGCCGTCTATGTCCTCGTCAACTGCAATGTGACATAGGATTGGTATAAAGGAAGATGGTATTTACTATTTTAATTCGAGTTCTAGAAAAAGTTTAAGCGTATCCAGCACGCTTCGCTTTGATTTAATCCCTTTAATTTTGGCAATAACATCGATTGTTTCCTCTGTTTATATGGGGCAGTGCACTTTGGTGCCCTAACAAAAACATGCGACGTAAAAGTAACATAAATTAGAATAAAAAAATACAACAATTCTATAGCGATCAGCACACTTAGGCCCGTTTGGACCACAAATCACTAAATCCATTTGGCGCTACACGAATTTAAAACATCGTTGGATTTCTATCAAATGCAATCGTTTGAAGATGACAGAGACAAATTACATTTTAAATGGCATTAAATGCATTTAGAGATTTTTCCTTAATCTCATAGATATGCATAAATCCTCAAACTAAGTAAATACTTTATGTGAAACGAATATTTTCAATATAAAAATTTTTCGAACTTACGGTACGGTCTCCATCAAGTATGTTTTACCGGAGCGCGTCAGAGATCATCGGTCGTACTTAAGTATTAGTATGGGTACTTACCGGGTATGCCATCAATGTCATCGTGTAGCGCGTGCGGCCTCGCTTTAGGCGTGAGCGGCTGCCGCGCTCCCAGCGCGCGCGGCTCCGCGAGCAGCTCGGCGCGTGTTTTACAACAACCGGAGCGCGTCAGAGATCATCGGTCGTACTTAAGTATTAGTATGGGTTCTTACCGGGTATGCCATCAATGTCATCGTGTAGCGCGTGCGGCCTCGCTTTAGGCGTGAGCGGCTGCCGCGCTCCCAGCGCGCGCGGCTCCGCGAGCAGCTCGGCGCGTGTTTTACAACAACCGGAGCGCGTCAGAGATCATCGGTCGTACTTAAGTATTAGTATGGGTTCTTACCGGGTATGCCATCAATGTCATCGTGTAGCGCGTGCGGCCTCGCTTTAGGCGTGAGCGGCTGCCGCGCTCCCAGCGCGCGCGGCTCCGCGAGCAGCTCGGCGCGTGTTTTACAACAACCGGAGCGCGTCAGAGATCATCGGTCGTACTTAAGTATTAGTATGGGTTCTTACCGGGTATGCCATCAATGTCATCGTGTAGCGCGTGCGGCCTCGCTTTAGGCGTGAGCGACTGCCGCGCTCCCAGCGCGCGCGGCTCCGCGAGCAGCTCGGCGCGTGTTTTACAACAACCGGAGCGCGTCAGAGATCATCGGTCGTACTTAAGTATTAGTATGGGTTCTTACCGGGTATGCCATCAATGTCATCGTGTAGCGCGTGCGGCCTCGCTTTAGGCGTGAGCGGCTGCCGCGCTCCCAGCGCGCGCGGCTCCGCGAGCAGCTCGGCGCGTGTTTTACAACAACCGGAGCGCGTCAGAGATCATCGGTCGTACTTAAGTATTAGTATGGGTTCTTACCGGGTATGCCATCAATGTCATCGTGTAGCGCGTGCGGCCTCGCTTTAGGCGTGAGCGGCTGCCGCGCTCCCAGCGCGCGCGGCTCCGCGAGCAGCTCGGCGCGTGTTTTACAACAACCGGAGCGCGTCAGAGATCATCGGTCGTACTTAAGTATTAGTATGGGTTCTTACCGGGTATGCCATCAATGTCATCGTGTAGCGCGTGCGGCCTCGCTTTAGGCGTGAGCGGCTGCCGCGCTCCCAGCGCGCGCGGCTCCGCGAGCAGCTCGGCGCGTGTTTTACAACAACCGGAGCGCGTCAGAGATCATCGGTCGTACTTAAGTATTAGTATGGGTTCTTACCGGGTATGCCATCAATGTCATCGTGTAGCGCGTGCGGCCTCGCTTTAGGCGTGAGCGGCTGCCGCGCTCCCAGCGCGCGCGGCTCCGCGAGCAGCTCGGCGCGTGTTTTACAACAACCGGAGCGCGTCAGAGATCATCGGTCGTACTTAAGTATTAATATGTGTTCTTACCGGGTATGCCATCAATGTCATCGTGTAGCGCGTGCGGCCTCGCTTTAGGCGTGAGCGGCTGCCGCGCTCCCAGCGCGCGCGGCTCCGCGAGCAGCTCGGCGCGTGTTTTACAACAACCGGAGCGCGTCAGAGATCATCGGTCGTACTTAAGTATTAGTATGGGTTCTTACCGGGTATGCCATCAATGTCATCGTGTAGCGCGTGCGGCCTCGCTTTAGGCGTGAGCGGCTGCCGCGCTCCCAGCGCGCGCGGCTCCGCGAGCAGCTCGGCGCGTGTTTTACAACAACCGGAGCGCGTCAGAGATCATCGGTCGTACTTAAGTATTAGTATGGGTTCTTACCGGGTATGCCATCAATGTCATCGTGTAGCGCGTGCGGCCTCGCTTTAGGCGTGAGCGGCTGCCGCGCTCCCAGCGCGCGCGGCTCCGCGAGCAGCTCGGCGCGTGTTTTACAACAACCGGAGCGCGTCAGAGATCATCGGTCGTACTTAAGTATTAGTATGGGTTCTTACCGGGTATGCCATCAATGTCATCGTGTAGCGCGTGCGGCCTCGCTTTAGGCGTGAGCGGCTGCCGCGCTCCCAGCGCGCGCGGCTCCGCGAGCAGCTCGGCGCGTGTTTTACAACAACCGGAGCGCGTCAGAGATCATCGGTCGTACTTAAGTATTAGTATGGGTTCTTACCGGGTATGCCATCAATGTCATCGTGTAGCGCGTGCGGCCTCGCTTTAGGCGTGAGCGGCTGCCGCGCTCCCAGCGCGCGCGGCTCCGCGAGCAGCTCGGCGCGTGTTTTACAACAACCGGAGCGCGTCAGAGATCATCGGTCGTACTTAAGTATTAGTATGGGTTCTTACCGGGTATGCCATCAATGTCATCGTGTAGCGCGTGCGGCCTCGCTTTAGGCGTGAGCGGCTGCCGCGCTCCCAGCGCGCGCGGCTCCGCGAGCAGCTCGGCGCGTGTTTTACAACAACCGGAGCGCGTCAGAGATCATCGGTCGTACTTAAGTATTAGTATGGGTTCTTACCGGGTATGCCATCAATGTCATCGTGTAGCGCGTGCGGCCTCGCTTTAGGCGTGAGCGGCTGCCGCGCTCCCAGCGCGCGCGGCTCCGCGAGCAGCTCGGCGCGTGTTTTACAACAACCGGAGCGCGTCAGAGATCATCGGTCGTACTTAAGTATTAGTATGGGTTCTTACCGGGTATGCCATCAATGTCATCGTGTAGCGCGTGCGGCCACGCTTTAGGCGTGAGCGGCTGCCGCGCTCCCAGCGCGCGCGGCTCCGCGAGCAGCTCGGCGCGTGTTTTACAACAACCGGAGCGCGTCAGAGATCATCGGTCGTACTTAAGTATTAGTATGGGTTCTTACCGGGTATGCCATCAATGTCATCGTGTAGCGCGTGCGGCCTCGCTTTAGGCGTGAGCGGCTGCCGCGCTCCCAGCGCGCGCGGCTCCGCGAGCAGCTCGGCGCGTGTTTTACAACAACCGGAGCGCGTCAGAGATCATCGGTCGTACTTAAGTATTAGTATGGGTTCTTACCGGGTATGCCATCAATGTCATCGTGTAGCGCGTGCGGCCTCGCTTTAGGCGTGAGCGGCTGCCGCGCTCCCAGCGCGCGCGGCTCCGCGAGCAGCTCGGCGCGTGTTTTACAACAACCGGAGCGCGTCAGAGATCATCGGTCGTACTTAAGTATTAGTATGGGTTCTTACCGGGTATGCCATCAATGTCATCGTGTAGCGCGTGCGGCCTCGCTTTAGGCGTGAGCGGCTGCCGCGCTCCCAGCGCGCGCGGCTCCGCGAGCAGCTCGGCGCGTGTTTTACAACAACCGGAGCGCGTCAGAGATCATCGGTCGTACTTAAGTATTAGTATGGGTTCTTACCGGGTATGCCATCAATGTCATCGTGTAGCGCGTGCGGCCTCGCTTTAGGCGTGAGCGGCTGCCGCGCTCCCAGCGCGCGCGGCTCCGCGAGCAGCTCGGCGCGTGTTTTACAACAACTGGAGCGCGTCAGAGATCATCGGTCGTACTTAAGTATTAGTATGGGTTCTTACCGGGTATGCCATCAATGTCATCGTGTAGCGCGTGCGGCCTCGCTTTAGGCGTGAGCGGCTGCCGCGCTCCCAGCGCGCGCGGCTCCGCGAGCAGCTCGGCGCGTGTTTTACAACAACCGGAGCGCGTCAGAGATCATCGGTCGTACTTAAGTATTAGTATGGGTTCTTACCGGGTATGCCATCAATGTCATCGTGTAGCGCGTGCGGCCTCGCTTTAGGCGTGAGCGGCTGCCGCGCTCCCAGCGCGCGCGGCTCCGCGAGCAGCTCGGCGCGTGTTTTACAACAACCGGAGCGCGTCAGAGATCATCGGTCGTACTTAAGTATTAGTATGGGTTCTTACCGGGTATGCCATCAATGTCATCGTGTAGCGCGTGCGGCCTCGCTTTAGGCGTGAGCGGCTGCCGCGCTCCCAGCGCGCGCGGCTCCGCGAGCAGCTCGGCGCGTGTTTTACAACAACCGGAGCGCGTCAGAGATCATCGGTCGTACTTAAGTATTAGTATGGGTTCTTACCGGGTATGCCATCAATGTCATCGTGTAGCGCGTGCGGCCTCGCTTTAGGCGTGAGCGGCTGCCGCGCTCCCAGCGCGCGCGGCTCCGCGAGCAGCTCGGCGCGTGTTTTACAACAACCGGAGCGCGTCAGAGATCATCGGTCGTACTTAAGTATTAGTATGGGTTCTTACCGGGTATGCCATCAATGTCATCGTGTAGCGCGTGCGGCCTCGCTTTAGGCGTGAGCGGCTGCCGCGCTCCCAGCGCGCGCGGCTCCGCGAGCAGCTCGGCGCGTGTTTTACAACAACCGGAGCGCGTCAGAGATCATCGGTCGTACTTAAGTATTAGTATGGGTTCTTACCGGGTATGCCATCAATGTCATCGTGTAGCGCGTGCGGCCTCGCTTTAGGCGTGAGCGGCTGCCGCGCTCCCAGCGCGCGCGGCTCCGCGAGCAGCTCGGCGCGTGTTTTACAACAACCGGAGCGCGTCAGAGATCATCGGTCGTACTTAAGTATTAGTATGGGTTCTTACCGGGTATGCCATCAATGTCATCGTGTAGCGCGTGCGGCCTCGCTTTAGGCGTGAGCGGCTGCCGCGCTCCCAGCGCGCGCGGCTCCGCGAGCAGCTCGGCGCGTGTTTTACAACAACCGGAGCGCGTCAGAGATCATCGGTCGTACTTAAGTATTAGTATGGGTTCTTACCGGGTATGCCATCAATGTCATCGTGTAGCGCGTGCGGCCTCGCTTTAGGCGTGAGCGGCTGCCGCGCTCCCAGCGCGCGCGGCTCCGCGAGCAGCTCGGCGCGTGTTTTACAACAACCGGAGCGCGTCAGAGATCATCGGTCGTACTTAAGTATTAGTATGGGTTCTTACCGGGTATGCCATCAATGTCATCGTGTAGCGCGTGCGGCCTCGCTTTAGGCGTGAGCGGCTGCCGCGCTCCCAGCGCGCGCGGCTCCGCGAGCAGCTCGGCGCGTGTTTTACAACAACCGGAGCGCGTCAGAGATCATCGGTCGTACTTAAGTATTAGTATGGGTTCTTACCGGGTATGCCATCAATGTCATCGTGTAGCGCGTGCGGCCTCGCTTTAGGCGTGAGCGGCTGCCGCGCTCCCAGCGCGCGCGGCTCCGCGAGCAGCTCGGCGCGTGTTTTACAACAACCGGAGCGCGTCAGAGATCATCGGTCGTACTTAAGTATTAGTATGGGTTCTTACCGGGTATGCCATCAATGTCATCGTGTAGCGCGTGCGGCCTCGCTTTAGGCGTGAGCGGCTGCCGCGCTCCCAGCGCGCGCGGCTCCGCGAGCAGCTCGGCGCGCTCGGCCGCCAGTCTCCTGAGGGCCGCGCCGTCCAGCGGGCCACCTGCTGCGTTGTCCCAGGACTCTTCGGAAGCGGAGGAATGTGCGGGAGAGGCTCCTGATTCTGAGCCGTTTCCTTCCTCGCCTTCTGCGGGTACCAAGCCTGGGACCACGTCAGTCTCCTACGAAAATTATATCAAATTATATTTGACAGCTATGAAAATTTTTATTAAACAATAAAGTGAGAACATTCAATATGTATGCAGGAGAAAATAATTCGAGCTATCTATTAGCAAAGCCCATTTCGAAATAAAGTCACCGGAATGAAATGCAGCCTAGTTAGGATTGTCTTCCCGCGCAAAGGAAGGGTCCCCTTCCTGCTGCAACAAAACAGCTAGGATATTGTAATGACCCACCTTATCGTGTCCTAAGAAGACGTCGTTGATGTGCATTAAGAAGTCAGTGGGGTACACAGCCCAGTCGGCCCACGCCTGCAGGATGCGCGTCACTCTCGCGCGGAACCCTTCCTGCTGTATGCGTGACGTCATGCGAGAGTACGCGAGGTGACAGTTACGCATTATCTCGGTTAGGCGCTGCTGGAAACTAGAAAAGAAAGATTTATCTTGATGAGATACTAAAACGATGGGAATTAATATTACTATCCAGGTTGAAATGGAGACTGGGATTGCAATGTCCATATTATGTTATGCCTATGTTAATCCTCATATATTTTTTAAGGGTGTGTAAAAAAATCTCAATGACAAGATGTGGTTTATAATACACAACAACTGCCATTTTGTCAAAAAGTTTATAATTTTTTTGTTTTTGTAGTGAGAACATTACAGGCTGATAATACTTATACTATTAGTCGATAAGATATGTTTTATATACTATGTTTAAGCAACATTGGAGAGAGTTTGATCTACATTCCTTGTCTCTCTTTTGGCGCTATGATCCGGCGCTCAAGCCGACTGAAGTAGGCTCGCGAAGGCGCGAGTGGTTGCCTCACGCATTTGGTAGGTATTTAAACATAGTAATTATTTTAGTAATTTTATCAAGACCATCTCAGCTAATTATGCTAAACAATCTTACTACCCTTCCATTTTTGCTATGAGATTGATTCAAAATTACGAAAAGGGGTGACTTTGTATTTTTTTTTTTTTTCTGTGTAGCAAAGTTAATCTAGTGGCGTTAATGAGCTTGGTGCCCGCGTTGTGCAGTATGTCCGACAGCAGGTACAGGCGCGCCACGCGGCGCTATGTTAGTACTAGACATATGTAAAGACACTCACACGCTCCTATAGGCGCTGGCGTTAGTGAGCTTGGCGCCCGCGTTGTGCAGTATGTCCGACAGCAGGTACAGGCGAGCCACGCGGCGCTGGGGCGGCGTACTCTGTCCAGCGAGAGACTCGGCGAGACAGGTGGACACCTGCAATTCAATTGTAGATTATTCACTAAGAAGCAGTCAAAACCATAAGTATAAATACAGGTTGTAAGGGACAGCCCTCCGCAAACTAACAGGTTGCTTATTTTGGATCATATTCCACCGGAAACTTTCTCAGGAATTCCTTTATTTTGATGTAATTTACATTCTCTATACGCAGATGTATGTAAATAAAACAGGTAAAATAAAAAATCTGCAATGGATGTTGAAATACTCTAACGAACGACGCGTGAAATCAGCTGTTCACTTTCTGCCTAGCTACAGAGTTCATCGAACTCACCGCGCCCCGTGGCGAGGAGGGCAGCCGAAGGCTCGCTGCGCTGCCGTTCGCTACGTGCGTTTTGCCACAGTAGCGATACATTGCGTGTGAGGTAATAAAACAAATCAGGTTTATTGGATTCCCATAACGTTCCTGAAATAGTTTAATGTACCGGTCATCTTAGTACTCGTATGATATATTGAATTCACCCCATCAGTTTGCCGAGGGCTATCCCTTACACCTTGTATACAGTGGCGATTAGGTTTATACATTAAATAGTACAGCGGTTATTACAAATTGTTATCAGTCTGTTAAAAATAATAAAATAAACAATGTTTAAGGCACTAAACACGCGCGGGCGATGTTATAAAAAATTCAACACCAACTTAGAGGTATTGTTACCAAATAATTAGAAATTAAGTTTAATGTTGTTAAATACTAAAACGAAAAAGGTCCCACGGCTAGAACGTTAATTGTTATTAATTATTTTAATTTTGTATTTTTTTTTTATTAATGATGGGGCCTGCTCTCCTCGATCTCGCCTGCTGGAAAGCGATGGATGAGGTCTATGATGGAACGAGCGTACCCAGAAGATGGCTGTTCACTCTGGCTTTAAAGGCAGACGGGTTATATGTGGAAGGGAACACAGACACTGGCATAGAGTTCCACACTTTGCCTGTGTGCATAATAAATGTGGAGGAGAAGCGCTGAGTACGACTGGACGGGAAATCAACCAAGTACGCAAGGTACCCTGCAGTACGTCTGGTAGGTATCACCGCAGTAATTACACGCCAATATCCGATCACTGATTATGATAGTGTATTCTATGTCCTAATAGCGGGATGTAGCTGAAACTATTTGATTGTTCTTGTTCTTCTGATCATTTAAACAATATGAAGCTAATACCTCAGGCGCCGCCTCCGCGTGCTCCAGGCACCACGCCATGGCCGCGCCCACGCTGCAGCGCGCGGGCGTGAGGCCTCGGATCAGCTCCTCCAGGCGATCGCGTTGGCTGGAACGGACACAAACATCACCATCATCATTAGGGGTCGGCACAACATGTCTTCTATTAGTCGTCATCTCAGTAGGTATCCCTTTTCTATCCATATTATATTTCACACAGTCCATACATCGTTTCTTTATAAAAATGGAAACAAAACATATGGATGCTAAATGGGTGAAATGCAGCCTCCCCGTCCAGTAACTGTCTCGCGTTTCGCGTTTGTCTCATTAGTTCAAACAGCTTCAAAAAAATGTATACGTGGACAATGAGCCTTTATTTTGTCTATAATACGATTGGCCTACAAACGATTCGCCTTAGCTTGACCAGAGCTTAAAGGTTGAAAACCACTGTCACAGTATCTGTCTGGCATTACCGCTAAAATGAACCTTTTTGGTGCAGCCTGTGGGTAGTCGCTACGTCTCAGTCAGGGGCCGCGGCAGACGGGTTATGGGCATGGTCCTTAAAATCCCTAGGTACAATACGGGCACGTTTGTTGGGGGGCCATATAGGCCTGGCCTGGGGCAGGTGCGGCAGTGGCGCAACTTGCCTATGAGTGTGGATGCATTGGTATACAGCAGGAGCGCCGCGGCACTGTTCCACAGTACCGCTTCACGCCACCCGGCGGTCTATCTCCTGGCGGTGAGGCCTTCGGTTCCCCGGAGGGACTTATAAGCTCCCGCGCAGCCGTGAGGCACACACTATGATTTTTAAAGCATTACTTTTTTTTTTGGCGTAACTTGGCATGGCAAGTGCCGATCAATTGTTGATAAAATGAATACCTACGTATCATTTCTCATAGTTCAGTAGTTGTAGCCCGAGACTATTGACTCGAGTAACAGTAATTACTTAAAATTATGAGTGATTTTTAACATGATTTGATATCGATACCAATCACGTCTTGAAGTTTCGGCAGTTAATTTAATTTGACTCTGTTTACTAACTTGTTAGACAGCGTTCCCCTTATATTCTCTTTGGCATCTTCTTCCTCCACCAGTTCGTCGGGCATGCCAGCCGTGTAAAGGTTCATTACAGGCGGTCGCCATACTGAACCGCCTGAAAGAAAAGAACATCATCAGGCCAGGATCATAGATGCTTTTCATTGCACATCAATCGTACGATCGATTTTTAAATACAGGAGAAATGTACTACGTATGTATTTTGTCACAGAAACACTTATTTATTTTTATTTTTAACCACAATATTTTTTAACACAAGTGATGATCAGGCCGAAGGTGGAAGCAAGCTTCTCCCGGAAACCTCAACCACAGAGGAGCAGAGGCTATCTTATCTCTAACGGCCGAAACACAACAATGCTGTTAACATTGTTGTTATGGTGACAGACATAGATAAGATGATGGTAGCGAGGTGGACTTAGAACAAGCCCTACCACCAACCAAACCGAGCAAGTTTGTTTATATGTGTGTACATAAACTGTTAAATAATTAAAATAGATAAATCAAATAAATCTTGGTCAGACCATGCGAGGTTCATGGAGTTTTGTCTTGACCTTAGTGCAGATACCTTATCTTAGTTCGATACGTTAACTAATACGCACGTATTTTCAACCAAAAGTAATAATAAACTAACAAAATTGATGAAATTTTATATTTTGCGTATTTGTTTATTTAAACAATTGTGCTATCTCAGTCGCAATGTTAATTTTCCGCTGTTTGTTTTGATTGTCAAATTTGAAATTGACAAAGATTTGACTCATTTCTTTAAAAAAAATTACTGGTATTTAACCGTAAATAAAAATCTGGGTAAAATTAACAAAGGCACGCGACGTCTTCATAATCAGATAGATAGCTAATAAAATAATCACCTATTTGCTTCAAAACTTTCTAAATTACCTTTAAACATCCTAAAGTCGTCAAGTGACCATTGTTTCGGGGAATCCCCCTGCAGCATAGAGAACAGCTTCCATCGATAATAGACGTGCGCTGGTGATTGGTTCTCGAACAGGAAGCGGAAAAACGGGTTGTTCATCTCCTTGTTCATTATTATGGCCTCGAACATCGGACCTTCGCGGATCACGAACTCGACCATGCGATGGATTAGCATGAGGATGTTTCTGGAGATAGGGAACAGTTTGCTTAAGGGGGGAACAGTTTGGTTAAGGGGAAGCGCTAAGGTAGTCCGCGAAATTCAAATATTGAATTTCAATATTGATTCGGTTTTTGAAATTTTCAGGTCAGTGGCAAGATGTATGATGATCAAAATATGATTCGCGATCTTAACAAGTTTGTTTTTACAAAATTATAATCACTATTAAAATTAAAATTACACTTAAATGTTATAATGATTTCAAGAACTAGTCAGTCAGTCACTTGGTCTTAGACAGTTGTATTGATGATTTTAATTATCATAATTTTATTCTGTAAATACATACTTGTCATATTTTGATCAACCTACAACATAGATTCTAGGTTGTAGGTTGATCAAAGTATGACTATTGCAATTTCCAGGTTAGTTCTAGGTCCTAGAACTAACCTAAAAATTGCAAAAAAATAAGAAAGTTTGAATTTCGGGCTACCCTGGCGCTTTCGCCATAGTCATTAATTCATTATCGATCGAAGAAGAAGTGGGATATTTTACTCATATTACAATATATAATACCTCAAGAACAGCGGGACCGATTTTCATGGTCTTCGATTTGTTGGATTTATCTCCGCCCCGAATAGCAGAATAACTATTAAAATATGCGAAGAATTCACGAAAAAAATTAATGGAACGGCTGTTTTGATGATATCTCGAAATGTCTCATTTTACAAACAAAATCAAGTGATCATTACGTCAACGCCGGCTGTCGCTGAAAACCAGCGCTGGGGCTCTGTCTTGCATAGGGTCTCAGCATAATGCTGAGCGATAGCCGTTTTGCGTGGATGTTACGCATTTTCCCCCATAGTTTACCTTACTTTTTTTCTGTTAATATTCTTTATTGCGTCATGTTTATCGCAATTAAACGTCTTTTCTTTCTTTCTTTCTTTTTTTTTTTTCTTTAATAGCGCGGGTAGGCGATGCGATACGACGGGTTGGGTTGTTGCAACTATGTTGGGGTCAGCTTCCAGTCTAACGGATACAGCTAAATACCATACTTTACATGGAGGGACTGCCTATCTGACCTCCACAACCCAGTAACTGGTTAATACGATATAATAACCGGCACGAGTCGTGAGCACAGATGGGCAGTAGTGGGGGCACACTTTCGGCTAAATATAAATGACATGCGAGAGTCCAATAGACGACAAGTATCGATTGACGAACCAATCGCATGCAGCTCGGCGCCCCCCGGCTTCTTCATTCCGCCAAAGAGACCTAAACATTTACTACTGCGCAGGTGTCAGTTTGTGCTCACGACTCATGCCGGTTACTATACCCCTCAGTAAGACTGGTTGTCATACTTTCGGGATTCTGACGACCCGTAACGACTGTCAAAGATAAACGAATGACAGCCACGACCAACGTCTTAACGTGCTTTCCAAGGCCCGGAGAGGTCTTGGTATGTAAAGATGGTCACCCATCCAGGGACCAACCGCGGCAAGCGTAGTTTAACCTAGTCGATCGACCCGTGCGGCTGGTGTTCACGCGGACTTAGTCGCGGTATAGTTAATGATAGATTGCACTTACCTCTCTGTAGGAACTACGACTTTGACTATAGATTGCGATAAGATCTGTGAAATAAAAACAATATTTAATGGTAATCCTGTGTGTGCTTTTAATTAAATATGTCAGAATTTGTTTAAGTACCTGTTCATATATTTTCCTATCATCTGGGTCGCTAGGGTAGTACTCTCCCGGCCGCACACGGGGAATCTGAAATTAAAGATAAGATGAAAGTTTTTACTCAAAGATCAAATCTGTATCAGGTCGGGGACGTGCCCAGGTTAAGGCCATTTTGTCACATTTACTGTAAATAAAAGAAAGAAAGAAAATAAATGTGGTTCTGAGATGCTCAATAGGGCTAACAATAAACACCGATTCGCAGGAAAAACTTGAATTTTATTCCCTCTTCAACAAAACGTACATTACAATATTATATCCCAATCGTCCTCTCGACTGTCACACCACAGACTATCCATCCATCGACGTTACGTTCCATTTTTTTAAACTCAACCATAGACTATAACTAACAAATTAAACTAACTTACTAAAACTGAATAGAAGTCAAAATCGGTTGAACGGACTGTAAAAAAGGTTTATTTAAATATCTAATCCTATTTCAAATGGAGTATTGACATGATCCATTTAAATGTTTCATTGTTATGAATTATGATAAAGTCTTGAACTTAATCTCACCTGATGGTAAGTGATGATGTTCGAAGTGGTATGAGCATTCTCTTCCTGATTGACTTGTTTATCCAGGGATATCTCAAAGGTTAATGAACAGATTGTTGTGAAACTTAGTATTTGTAATTATATAGTCACCAAGTAGTGACAGGTAAAAATAACTACCCCACCTCCCCTCTAACCCTTCCATTCTGCGAACTATTTGACCCGCCCTCATAAATGTGCGCAGGTATAATTTTCAAGAACTCGACCCGGCCTCGTCTCTCATAGATGTGTACGGTTAGACTTTTAATTTCCTTTTAGCGAAATTGTGCTTCTCTTCACCTAGAAGTTCCGATGGTAGTGTGATTGCAGGCTTCGTTACCTTGTTAGCGAGATGTTTGGGCGGCTGCGCGTTGAAGGGCAGGCCGGAGGGCGGCGGCGGCTTGCTGGGCTGCTGCAGCGCCGGCGGGATGTAGATGGGCACCGGCGGGATCACCACCGCCTTGCCCCAGCCCAGCTTCATCTCGTAGCTCATTATCTCTTTACCTGGAGAATCGAATCAAAATCAAGTCATTTATCCAAACTAGGCTGAGAATCAGCACTTTTCGAACGTCGAAAATAAGACAGTCTCCCAAAATGCCCGCCCTTCAACACTTCCTAGTGCTTTAGCTGGGATGAAGTGGCGCAACAGACTCCACAGCAGCATAGATCCAGTTCAGTTCACAAAACTTGATTTAACACAATAGATGCAAAAAAAAAAAAATACTGTCGGGTGTAAAGAGTTTTATCATAACACTACCTTTTTGGGCAGTTGTATCAAAATAGTTCAATTATGTAATGTACACTTGATAACAATGTAATTAGTTAAATGATTATTGCCTACAAACAGGTTTTAAGAGACGGTTAACAAACCCGAGAACCACTTGTACCGTCACTGTGATTTTTTTTTTGGGGTTCTGTACGTCAAACGGAAAAAAAACGGAACCCTTTATTGTGCGTGGTCCGACACGCACTGGACTATACCTGAAAACCTTCTGGTTACGGAGATATTGAAGATCGTTCCAGCTTTTTTACATGACTACTAGTAAATGTTATTAACTTAACTTTAAATACCCCCACAACTCCTGTATCGTTGCATGCACACATAAGCACAATGTTCTGCATGCGTTACATTTCAAAAGTAATAAAATTTGGTCAATGTTACTCAGTTTGAAGTACAGAAAGCGTAGGTGATGGCTATGAGATGGGTCTTGTTACATTTGTATAGCATTGTCTTTTTAGCAGGGTTCGAAAAAAAACGATTTTCATAATAAATATCAAAAATCCGATTTTTTTATATATATATCGGATTTATAACGGATATATATCCAGCCCAAGAAAAAGAAGCGAATTTCATTCTGTAAGGGGATTAAACACTTAAAAATGTGCAAGGAATTTGTAAAATAATATAAGTGTCAAATTACCACATTTTTTTATTTTAAAAAAGTAACATAAAAATTAGTTCATTCATTTGAGAAATAATTTTTAATGAACACTTAAAAAAAACAAGTACAAAGGCCTGTGTTCACCAACATTTAAATCAACTGTTTAGATATTTAATCAGTTGTTTACTCAACATTTCATAGGAAATTTGACATAAACCAACTGCTTAAATACCTAACCGGTGGTTTGAATGTTGGTGAACACAGGCCTTAGTATTATAATCTTCATTTGTTTGTAAGATAAATCAACAAATTTTAATAATAATTTGCAATCGTAATGATGATCCTGATTTTTATGATTAAATATGTACTTAAAAACATGTTTTAATAATAATATCCTTACCATTAATACACCTCAGCGCCCGTTCACCATCCTTCCGCGACATGAAGGCCACAAAGCCGCAGTTCCTCCCGCGTGCCTTCTCCTCATCAGAGCGCGGCCACATGATCTTGATACTAGCTAGTGGACCGTAGCGACCGAAGATCTCCATCAGCTGCTGTTCTGTTATCTGTTGGTAGGTAATTTGTATCTTTACTTTCCTAATTTCATGTTTCACACGGTTTTTGGAACAATAATCTTCGACGTATTATGATAAGTCAATCAACCAATCACAGCAATGGACATGCGTTCGACAATTTAGAAGTTCATTTTGTGTTTATTTTCGTTCCAGAAATCGGGTTAATCTGGTGTCTAAGCGTTGGGTGATTTGATTGTTTTATTATTATTTTGATCAACGAAATTGATAGTTATGTGTTAATCACCCTTTCAGAAACTGAGTGTAATGAGGCTCATCAAGAGTGTCTTATGTCGCTCAAAAATACAGAAAGAATACTCTCTTTACCTCTGAAATACAGAAAGAATACTCTCTCAAGTGCGAATTGGACTAGCACACAAAGGGTTCAGTACTGTATTAAAATCGAGAAAAACGCCGTTTCTTGTATGGGGACTCCCTTTAATTATTAACTTTTATAGCGGCAATAGAAATACACAATCTGTGAACATTTCAAGTGTCTATTACGGTTCATGAGATACAGCCCGCTGACAAACAGGTGGACAACGGAGGCTTAGTAATAGGGTTCCATTTGGCAAGCTTTGGATACAGAACCCTAAAAAGACAGTATTGACATGCATCGACTAATTATTAATCTTTAACCAAGTTTGGAAAAAGGCGAGAACCGTATATTTTGGCGCAACTTAGTAAAGGCCTTTCCTAAGTTTCGCCAAAGTTGTTGTCCAAACTTGGTTGGTCTAGCAGTGGATTGCGATAGAGTGAGTTGATTGATTGCCTTGTACTGACTGTAGTAATAGCTCTGCTAAACATACCTTAGGGTTGAGATTACCGAGGTACAAGTTGGTGGTATTAGGGTCTCCAGTATCATAAGATCCAATATCAGGTATAATATCCAGCGATGGCTCAACACCCACCACTCCTCGCTCACGTAACACATTCTTATATTTGTGCCGCTCTGATCTTTCCTCCTGTATCCTGTAATAGAATACGTACTTGCCAGTGAAGTCTGATTTGATACAAATAGTCCCACATAACACACACCGCACACTGACTTATTACTTGTTAAAATTTTTGAAAAATCATCTACTGATTTATCTGTCATTGCTTAATTTTAAATTGTTTATACCTGTTTTGGTATAGTAATTTTATTGTAAGTACATCGTCTTCACATACATATAATCATATAATTGAAGAATACAAAGTATTGTAAAACAGTTTACAGAGTAAGAGTGGAGTTTCTTGCCCATGCTTCTCCATACGAAACTACCTTTTGGAAGGGGCAACTAGAATCAATTTTATTCTCTTGTAAATGTTGACGTTCAAAATTGCCATTTATGTGCCTATTTAAAATAAATGTTTCGACTTTAACTAATAAAGTAAAAGAAGTATTTTATTGAAGTTGTACCTAGAAAAGAAAACTTGTGACTATTTTGTTATTAAAATACTAATATTTTAACTGGTTATTTTTTCAATTGGATATTAGTAAAATAGTAAGACTTAGTCATCTCATTTCATCTTGAAAATAATCTCTTTACAAATGAATGCTCTTTTTCTTTTGGCTTGAACTTTCTTGTAGTTAAAAATACTTTATCCATTACACTCACTGCCTCAATTCTTCTTTGAAGAGTTCCAGGTTACTTTTCTTCTTGTCCTGTCCCTTCTTCTTAGCATGTGGTCGTCCCGGAGGCTCAGGCCTTTGTACAAGCGTGCGGACCACATCAACCTCTGGGATAATGCTTCGCTTCTCATCCAAGCGGGAGACAGGCTTGTAGAGCTTGCCTCTCTCTGATGTATCTTCCTCTGAAAAATGTGAGTATTTCATTGGTAAATGAAAAGAAGGATGAGATACAGGCCACAAATGATTTAAAGTTGATATGACATTAGAATGTGGTCAAAAGCTTGACAATATTTACAACTACAATAAGAAATAACTGTTTGGATATTGAAAACAGAAAGCTTTTTATGTTTGGACAAGTTGATTGTGTAAATGCTTTGGGTTGGGAAGTGCTAGACATTGGATAGTTTACTTATATGAACTTATCGGATCGTCGCCATCATTGGATGGTCATCAAAGTTAGAATTTGGTCTGTGTACACTAGCAGAATGAAATCAGCTGAGTAACTAAATAGACCTTACAAAAGCTTTTAATAGGCCCGAGCTTAGTCTTCAATGGACAAAGAACAGAAGGCCAATTCTCATACTTAAACTGTTCAAATTCAAATTGCAATCTCTTCAATGTTAAAACTTGTCAAATATGTAGCCAAATTAGAGGGTTTTTCGACAGACTGTGAATGTTCTTAGAAATACAGGAATTGCGACTCAGACAGAAATCAGCTAAATACATATAAAAATGTTGCTTACTTCTAGCTCCTGCATCATATGTGCCAGCTTTGACCCAAACCTTGCTTGTAGTGCTGGGGACCTCCTGAAAGGTCTCCACAAACTCTTTGAAGACCTGTAGTGATCAAACAATATTAGAAGTTTATAGGAGTTATTAATTAGAGCAATATACTGAATAAACTGTGTAGGCTCAGTGGATTGATACTCAAATTTGTAATTAACATTGAGTTGATCCTTTTTTCATTTAAGCTAGGTGGAGATGGCCTTTGAACGGTGGCTGGTAGATGTTGGAAGAGTTTAGCCAAGCTTCGAATACAAAATAGTAATTGGAGAGGCACAACTAGGCTGGTATTAGTATTATTGAAATGCAACTATTATATTGCGTCAAATGCATGTGTGGGCTACTAACGAACTGTCATATTGATTGCTTAACCAATTTATGTAAAATTTTAACCAAATGTTACATGTTTCATGTATTTTGTATGTTGATAGTTTTTTATCGTGCGAGACACATTGATAATACTTACATGAGCAGCCGCTTCTTCTTCTTCTTTCTTTTTCAACTCCTCTAGTTCCTTTTTAGAAAGCCCTCGAGAACTCATAGTGCCGAAAGTCTTTAAAAAGTTTATTACATTACAGTTTTATTTGTTAATGAATGGAATTGAACGCTTGATTCATCATTTATTCAGACCTTAGTGCCACTTTGTATTTTTGTAACACATCAACAATATTATTTAAACATGTCCGAGAACCTTAATTCTACATCTAAATCAGAAATAAGTTTTTTACAGTAAATAAAATAACTTAACCTACAATGGTGGACTTGACGGCTTGACAAGACAGACCACCACAGATTACTACAAAGATTATATAAAAGACAGACAGCATTACGTTTTTCTCGTTATTCGAACATTCGACTACTTATTTTATTATATTTTTGCTATATATTCATTTTTGATCACGTATTGATAATTTTAATGCATTTTGATCATTTGTTATCATACCTATTTTTTATTATTAATACTTTTATACAGAATAAAACCAAAGAACGAGTAAAATTTTTTTTTTTAAATGTCCTGCCGTGTAAAGGCTAGCGCATATTGGGGCTGGCCGCGATGCAGCGCAACGCATTGCAAAATTACGCTGAAAGCACATTAGGAGTCGCATCGGGCCGCGTCGCAAAGCAGTAAGCGCTCTTTCAGACACAACGATAATCGCGTGATATTCGCGCGGGTCTCATTTGCATCAAGTTAGTATAGCAATATTCAGAGCACATAATCAGACGTAACCGCGTAAGGGTCGGGGCGGGAATTAAGGCCTCCAGCCAGGGCAACAACTTATAAACTAAGTGACAACACACGCTAAGGGCACTTTGGCTTAGGGTGTCGCTGGGGGAGGACAGCAATAGGTATGGGACGGGCTGGATCAGATTTTGATTATTAGGGGACGAATTTACAGGCTCAGCGACGCGGGCTGGCTCGAGCAAGAGCCGGGGCGAGATCCGCGCGCACGCCAACCTCTTGCTTTGCATTTGTACCTACTAACCGCGGCTGTCTGAAATTCTGAATACATAACGAAAAAAATCGGTTTCAATTTGCACGATTTGGAATCGCGCGGTTCCCACGTGTCTGAATTAGATTCAAATTTCGAATTTGAATTTGAACTGTATTCGGTAGGTACAGTCCGGAGTCCCTACATGGGGCTCGCGCACATTTGGCCGGACCACGCCGAAACGCAATGCATTGTAAAATTGTCCTACAATCACTTTCGTTCGTTTTGTATCGCAAACTACAGACGGGTCACATCGCAACGCATAGCAGCGGCCGTAAATATATGCCTGACGAGCGATTTACCAGTGCGTTGCGCTGCGGCCCATCTGTAGTGTGTTTATACAAAATTTACCCACAGTACAAGTAGTACTATGTACCAAGTGTAGGAGGATTTTTACAATACATTGTGTAACGGTGCAGCCAGCCCTAATTTGCGCTATCCTTTTCTATGAATCAACGGACACCACAGGCGAGCTAAACAGCACTTTTTTTTTAAAGAAAATGTTTTGCGCTGCGAGTATCTCTATGGTGTGTGTGCAGTAGCGTTTTTCCTCCCACCGCCACCCATTTAGTCTGAATGGCACTTTATCCATTTTAGGACGCAACTTTTGTTAGACAAAGGTCACGGTCAATTAAATTAAAAGTTCTCTAGACTAACCACAGAACACTATATTCCATATCAGGGGCTTTAGAGCTAGGACGTCTTGTTTTTGAGATATTTGCGAAAAAATTAAAAAGAGGATTCCTAAAATGGATCTTTTGAGTTTTTCACAAATATCTCTAAAACTAGATTCCCAGTACCTAATAAGAAAAATAAAAAACTATATTGGTTACATAATATTTATTGAAAAAAGTATACATCAAAAACATTTCGATGTAAAATTAAAAAAAAAAGAACGTGTGCGATTTGACATTAGTGAATGAATTCTGCACAGGACTACGGTGCAATACCAGCCACAGTTGAAACCTAAACTGAACTTTATTACGATACTCATAAAGTTGAAACTGTATACGTAGGAGTTTCAGTATGGCTAGTAATTACATCGAACATATTGGGTATTGGATAAAGTACTAGCTAAGGATTTATCATACAGAGTTATCTTTACAGCCAAATGGTATACAAGTAGAAAAGTTTTCATTTCGTGTAAATTACATTTGTGCAAGGAAAGTAAAAAAGTTAGCCTCTGATAAGTATAAATTATGTATATTAAAAATGGCTAATTGTACTTAAGAGTATTGTGCCAGCATAGGCCACGCTTTAATTACCCATTGGCTGTAAATTCCACTGTTTCGTCTTTTTATTTTGTTCCTACCATCAATATTACATATCGTTATTTTCACTTAATACTTACATTTAAAATACATAAATAATACAACTTGATAGTAACCGAAACACCGAATAATTTAATGCATTGAAACGTTTATTTATTTTTATGAAATTAAATTGATAGTAAAAAAAGAAGTGAGCTTTAAGCCACCGGCGAACGCGACCCAGATACAGCTCAAATGTAAGGAAAAAGGAAACTATGAATTAAAAAATCGTAGAAAATATCACAAACAAAAAAATTGCGCGGAACTTTTAAGTATCATAAGAAAAAAGCAGGCTATGTGGCCAATCTGTATTAGGGCCCGTCCGAGTGTTGAAGAATAGAATACTTTTGTGCATTATAAAGCTTATTATACAATGAAACATGCCACGTAATATACATATCTATTACACTGTACACAGCGAAACTAATGTACATAGTCACAGAACAAATATCATAAGACGTTAGTGTGTACTCGCCGCTAGTTGACGTCATCATCACAGGTTACATACTAGAAATATTCTTTTGTTTTTTATGTTACCTACTTGATGGAAAACGAGACGAAGCACTTAAGGGGAAGCGCTAAGGTAGCCCACGAAATTCAAATTTTCTTACGATTTTTGAAATTTGCAGCTCAATGTCTGGGTGAATGTTGATTAAAATATGATTCGCGACCGTAATGTATTTTCAGAATAATAATAATTAAAATCATCAATACAACTCTCTAAGTTCAAATTGCCGTAATGAATGACTATTTAATGAAGTTATGATATTTCAGGTCAAATAAATACATTTTATAAGGTCGCGTATCATATTTTAATGAACATTCAACATGACACTAACCCGCACATTGCAAAAGACGTAAGAAAATTTTAATTTTCACCGGCTCCTTATAAAAAGGGATCTTTAGTATACAACCCGTGACGTCACGTCGTGACCGCGCCATTTACACAGACGGAGTCAACCTATAACATAAATATACTAAAATATACTGTTACATTATTTATTTGTTATCTTTTTATACATTGGTGGTATACTAAGCTGCATTTTATTAGTCGGTAGATATGCAATTAAAATCTTATTGGCAATAAAACGTTATGATACAATGGTGTGGCCAATCATGGCCTTCTGTGTAGACATTTTTAAACGCATTATAGCAGCTCCACTGTGGCAGCCAATCCAACGAACTGTCAGATGACGTAGTCATGTCTGATTGGCTAATACAGCTTGGTTGCTGTGACTGGATTGGCTACTGTTGGTTTTGCAAAGACAAAAAAAAAACACAAAAAATGCACTAGTGCATTTTTTGCCAAAACAAGTTAACGTAAGTTATTATTATTTACAAAATAGTCCCATTGTTATGTTCGTAGAGCTTAGCGGTGAAGGTAAGTAAGCTTTCAAGCAACTTACGTTTTGTTATACTTTTTGTGTGATACAAATTAGAGTTTTCCGGAATGAAGCAACATTCATTTGAATCAATGTGTGGATTGTTTTCTCCTGAGTCGCTTCGTAAAAGGGAAATAGAGATAGAGGAATTACAAATTTGTAGAAATTTAGTTTAAACCGTTAAAAAGTCCAACATCAAAGTTTTGGTCGTGAATGGTGCAGATGATAACAATAATATATTTTCACATAGAAAACATACTCTAATTTATACGACACACAGTGTAAAACGATAAATTAACAATCATGACACTTGTATTAAGTGACGTTACACAAGAAGGTCACATACGGTACAGACCGCGAGCCACATAATGCGATGACTTTGTGAACACAAGCAATAACAGACCGTTCCCCTCACTTACGAGCTATTATAGAAAATCAGAAATATTTGTCAACATGTAGACGAAAGCTGAAAAAATATCAGAAAGCAGAAGGTAAATTACTAATGTTTTTGAGTATTCGTTGCTATGGTAAAAGGAGAGCAACCGATGAGCTCATTTCCGTTTCATTATTACAATAAATATATTTCCACCCAACAACTGCTATACAGTAAACGCTCGATCGGTTACTGGAGTAATGTTGTTACAGAGGCTAAAGGACCATTATCCCATAGTATAAGGTATCATAACCTTATGGTATAATAATAGTGCACAAATACAATTAACATTACATCATACACCTACTAAGTCCGCACTCGGCTCTCATTCTTCACAAAGTCAACACAATCAGTATATTATCTTCAACATCAACAATAAGACATACAACGCTACCGTTGTTACGTTACAGAGGTATAACACTTCTTTTACACTATTAAATGCATTCGTCGAACATTGTACTACTCCTAAAAAACAATGGCCAATGATAGTGAAAAATAAATGTAATTAAACATTGTACTCGTTTATTTGATCAATAGACATCTATTAAAATAAATTTTCACATACAATATACATCGAATATAATATAAAATTCTTTATTATATAACGCTAGTTGTGCGTGTGCGCGTGTCGGATATACGGGACGTGAATGTCGGATACCTCGGATATACGGGACGTAAATGTCGGATGCCTCAGATATTATAGTAGCTTGTCACTTGTGCGACGAACAGCGATCGTCATGGTATATCCGACAGGCGCGCACTATATTGTGAATAGTCAAATCCTCTCGATTATACACTGTACAGGGATTGAACATGTTCATGGACAGATTGTATTTGCGTTTGCATTCGTTTTTACAAGACACGAGACATTCATGTACCGACTTCTGTATTATTAAACCAGCTATTTCGCTGGTATATTTAAATCCCATGTTTGATGCTTAAGGGGATACATTTATCAAAATCCCTTTTAACTGATCCCCAGGTCGCTTATGAACCCTGTATTTCAAAATTCAAGTTATAATCGGCTTTATAGTTTGATGAGTATTTTTTTCGCTTTTAGTGAAACATGGCGGAGTGGTAGAACATCATAAAGGCGAAAGAGTAAGGTTAGCCCGTGAACAATCTTTCCACGTTTTTTGCAAATTGCAGGTTGCTGATTAACATATGATTCGCGACCGTAAAAAATATGTATTTATAGAATTACCAGCTTTTGCCCGCGGCTCCGCCCGCGTGGATGTCGGTTATCGCGTAAAACAGTAGCCTACGTCTTTGTCCATATCCCAGGCTATATCTATGCCAAATTTCATGACGTTCAGCGGTTTAGGCGTGAAAACATATAGACAGACAGAGTTACTTTAACTTTTATAATATTAGTATGGATTTTGCATCCACGCCAGTGGCATGACGAGAATCAGGGCGAACATGGGCTTGCCAAACAGCTGTCATCGTGATATCGGAATTGGTGGGCTGAGCATAACCGGATTTAGATGTTCAAGTTCCAAAAAAAATCTAAATAATTATTTTTTTATGACTTGTATGAAGCGTTGGCGCTTTAAGCGGTGCGGGGCCCACCGAGAGGGTCAGCGAGGTAATTGCGTAACACACTGACAATTGCAATTCTTTTCATTTTGACAATTCGATAACATTAATTGCGTTATTTACGTCGTCGAGCAGACGAACTTTTCAAACATGAAATTTGGAATTTCCTTCAAAATTCTTCAGATTGTGAAAGTGTTACGCAATTGGGGTACAGGTTCCTTTTGGTTGTTTGAAACTGTGCATGCGCTCGAGAATGTGCGCGGCGTATCGGCGCAGCGCGCGGGGAGTGGGGAGGGGGGCAGGGGCGAGCGGGGGGCGGGCAGGGGGCGGGGCGCGGCCCGAGGGGGAGGGCGAGGCTGAGTCTCAGGCATCCGCGTCCGCACCCTTCAGTCTGAGCCGCGCGAAGTCCTCGAATATTATGTCGTCATCCTGCTCTTGGCCATTCTCGTCACTGTAAGGAAAAGAGATAGAGTTAGTCTGACTTCGCTGTAATATTCACCGATTGATCGATAGTATATTAGTATTTAGTATAGTATATTGGTATTTAGTATAGTATATTGGTATTTAGTATAGTATATTGGTATTTAGTATAGTATAGTGTACAAGCCGACTTATTAATTAGCGTCGGACATTTTGGAAACGGTAACGAAACGAAACGGTATTCAGAATTAATTTTTAGTTAGCTGGGCTTATTAGCCTATAATGTTCCCACTGCTGGGATAAAGGCCTCCTCTCGCTAAGAGGGCGATTCTGGCTGCAAATGTGTGAAAGGAATATTATCTTTGTGATCTATACTTTATTTGTCCTATACAATAAGTCCTGCCTGCCTCTGTACTAAAGGCAGGCAATTCTAGACCAACGAGGCAGTCACTACGTTGGTCTAGCGAGAGGTGTTGAGTTGGGATTTGGAGGACAGAGTGAATGTTTGATGTATGTTAACATACGGGTGCGGGTCCAGCGTGATGAGGTCAGCGTCTGCGGCTCGCGGCGCGTCGCCCGTGGCGCGCGGCTCCTCGTCAGGCTTGGGGTGCATGAGGATGAACGGCAGTTCCGCGCTCAGGTCGCTGGGAGGGGCACACATTCCAATTAAAACTCAAAATGCTAATAGAAAAGTTTTTGGAACAAAGTTCTTTAACGCGGCTTGCGGTAGGAGTAAGCTGGCAGAAATCGTCATGTGGCGAAAAAGTCAGTTTCAAGTGTCCAAAGTTTTCAGCAAGCTAAAAACTTTTAATAGATAAAAAAAATGGCTCTGTATTAAACATGTGCGTGTCAGACCACACATAATGAAGGGTTCTGTAGTTTATCCCAACAACATTGTAGTTGAAAAACAAGTTCTCCTATACATTCCAACTGCAAAAGTAAGTTTGTACGCACAATATTGTAAGATTTACCATATTATTTTAAGACCATAGACTTCTTATAGGTTTTCCTGTCATCTATAAGTAAAGAAAATTTTAGGCTCAGTAGTTTTAGAGGTAAGGGGGGGATGGTAAATATTAATATATTTTCTTAAATAACTTTCAACAGTATTTATTTTAAAATTATAAAAAAATATCTGAAATCCTTACAATAAGCCCCATTTGATATGTTACACGGTACGGATTGCAAAACTTTATTTTTTAATTTTCCTATTTTTACCCCAAAACTAACCCCATATTCAAAATTAATTAATTTATGTTACACGTCCCTGTTTGGGTCACAGACATTCATATGTGTACCACATTTCAACTTAATCGGTCCAGTAGATTTGGAGCAAATTGGCTGTGATAGACGGACGGACGGACAGACAGACAAGACACACGAGTCATCCTATAAGGGTTCCGTTTTTTCCTTGTGTGTTACGGAACCCTAAAATCAAAAACTTTTGACACATGAAACTTGAGATCATACTAACTGGATATGTACTTATTAATACATCATATACACTGATAGGAACTTCGTTCCAACCGGGTGTCCCACGACACGGTGTCCCGACATATTTTTTTTACAGTCGTTTTGTCCTTTTTTTTAGGCACGATTGTAAATCGCGGTAGCGTTCAAGACTGAAAAGGAACGGTTCGTCTAATGTCACCCGCAGCTTACTCTGCCAGCGTTCTAGTATACATATACGTCTCATGTCAGTAAGGGTCAGCTCACACCGAGACGCGACGCGACGCGAGACGCATCGCAACGTCGCGAGGCGCATAGTAAAATCGTTGGCAACACGTCGCGTCGCGTCTCGGTGTGAGCTGACCCTCAGTGTCAAAATTGTTATGGAATATTGACAATTTGATACTGAAAGTTCTTGATCGCGGTTTAGAAGTGCTAATCGAGTTCAGTTTCATTGGTGAAATCCGCACTAAAAGATAGTTTGACTTACCCGCCAAGTGGACCGAGACACAGCTTCACTTTGACCTTGTATTGCACTATGATACCTAGGTTCTCTCGCTGCGATGGGTCTGCGATACTGAAACAGATGTTTTAAAATATTTAGCATCGCCTTTCCCTATGTTGAAAATGGTTTTAGGGTAAGATGTACGAAGCTTTAAAGATTTTGTTAGTTGTCATGTTAAATGCGAACGAAAATATGACACTACGAAAAGATGGGGTTCGAAAGGGAGTGGCTGTTATGTGGGTAAGTAACCTTCGGAACACGAGGCGAGTCGCTGCGCAGTAACTAATTCACGTGTCAGCGGGGGGAGGCGTGCGGTACTGCGCAACGAGTAGTGCACTGAGAAGCCGCCAGCAAGTTTGGCGCGTACTCATTGTATGGGATTTTTAAACCCTCGAAGCCATACAAACAGCTGGATGGATTTTAATTCATGAGGTGTCTATCGACTCGTCTAGGTCGTGCGATGGATATCGGCTTTTGTTTTTATAAAATAAAAATAGCGAATATAAGACGCCAAAAAGTAATATGGAAAAAAAAAAATTGATTGTCATGTAATAAAAGGCATGAAGAGACGATTCCAAAGATATCAGCATAAGCAGACAAAAAGGAAGAAACAATATTGTACTTGACTACAACACCCGTACCTACTTGTATATTGATTTGTAATTGACTTCTGATGATGTATCATACTCACAGCGTGCTGGAGGCGAGGTTGGTGTCCTCATGCTTGAGCTGTCCGTCCAGCGCGAGCCCCCACTTGTCCTTGTTGTTGGCCAGCAGAGGCGTCACTGTGAACACCTTGCTCAGCGTGAACCCGGGACCTACTGGACAACCCTCCCTGGACACAAAACATATTATTAATAAACATAAACGTTTAGTACCGTTTGGTGTAATAAAAAGAAGAGGCCTTTACCCTGCAGTGGGACAATATTAGACTGGCGTTACTATTATTTTAAGTCAACCCTCCCTGGACACGAAACATTCCGTGTTTCATAACCGGTTCCGCTGTTCCGCGCCTTAGGAATGCGCGGCTCACGGGGGTCTGGACACCGTGAGCGTTGACGAATGAGCGGCAGGATGCCGTGAGCGTTGATGAATGAGAGGCAGGATGCCGTGAGCGTTGACGAATGAACGGCAGGAAGCCATGAGCGTTGACGAATGAGCGGCAGGATGCGATGAGCGTTGAAGAATGAGCGGCAGGACGCCGTGAGCATTGACGAATGAGCGGCAGGACGCCGTGAGCGTTGACGAATGAGCGGCAGGACGCCGTGAGCGTTGACGAATGAGCAACAGGATGCCGTGAGCGTTGACGAATGAGCGGCAGGATGCCGTGAGCGTTGACTAATGAGCGGCAGGACGCCGTGAGCGTTGACGAATGAGCGGCAGGACGCCGCCGTGAGCGTTGACGAGTAAGCGGCCTGCACTGTCCCCCCGTGAGGCGCTAGTTGAAAGTAGTGGTGGTGAAATAATTTAAAAAGTACCGCCTGTCTGGATTCGAACCTACGACCTAGAACTCTTAAGTCGCGGCCGTTAGGTACCACTGAGCCACCACTGTACTCGCGACTGTACACTATAAATATAGTCGGCACCGTAACCTTTGTGGCGTGTTGTCGTTTGTTTTCTTATACCTTTTATACCTTATAAATATTAAACCCAAACCACGTGCATCTGTAATGGTAGATTTTTCTTGTAAAATATAAAACTAAAGATCTCTGCCGTTGTAGCTTTCAAGGGATAACTTTAAAGGAGGGTATAAAATCAGGCATTTTTGGAATACTTATTACAAAAAAAGGAAAAAATCTAGAGCAGTTAGTAAGAGTCAATTCACCACAACCGTTAATGTAAAATTGCCACTCTAATCATTTCCGAAAACATGTCTGTATTAGATGTTTGGGGAGATATAATTATTGAGCGGCATAAGAAATATCTTAATTCGATTGCTCCCAGCCAGTGTGTAAGATTGTAGGATGTGCTGATTTTGTATCATAGGCCGCTTATTGTATATTTTGTAGTGTATATTTATTCCTGTGTAATGTATAATCTGGTGTAAAATAAACTACAATACAGGGTCATTGGTAAAATATTAGGTCATTACCTATGAAATTGCCGTTTTTCATGAAATAAGTTAACGCCCTTGTTTCTCCATATTTTTTATTTTTATTAATCAAAGTAATTACCCATGCAATCAATGCATTTTTGCCAACGTAGTGGTAGCTTATTGATGCACTTTTTTAAAAAGTCTGCTGGACGGGAGGCAACAAATTTTTCAAAGGCATTTTAAACTGCGTCTCGGTTATTTAATTTTTCCCCGCCAAGAAGTTATCCAAATTCTGGAAAAAGTAGAAGTCTGTAGGGGCAAGGTCTGGTGAGTACGGTGGATGACGGAGAACTTTCAACCCCAGCTCTTGTAACTTGGAGACCGTCTGCTGTGTAGTATGAGGTCGCGCGTTGTCGTGCAAGAGCAGCGGAGCCGAACAATTGATCAAAGCTGGTTGGAGATGTGCGAGCTTCTCCATCATTATGTTCAGTTCTTCACAGTACACATCTGCAGTGATGCTCATCCCGTTTGGTAAGAAGCTATGATGAATGACACCGGCGCTAGACCACCAAACAGTGACCATCACTTTTTTAGGGGTCAGTTTTCGTTTGGGGCATTGTTTAGGTGCTGAACCAGGATCTTACCAACTTGCTGAGCGCTTGCGATTGTCGAACAGAATCCATTTTTCGTCGCAAGTAACAATGCGATTCAATATGCCTTCGTTTGTGTGCCTGTTGAGCAGTGTGCAAGGCTCAACTCAACGCGTGCTTCGCGCTGGCAATCATTTAATTCGTGGGGCACCCATATGTCAAGCTTTTTTACCTTGCCAATTTGACGCAAATGGACCAATATTGTTTTGATGCTAACATCGAAAGCTGCTGCTAATTCAGCTGTAGATTGAGAATCATCAGCTTCCACAATCGTCATCATCGACAAAGTTTTCGGTCGACCACTGGGTTTATTTCTTAGGTCGAAATTTCCAGAACGGAAGCGGGCAAACCAATAACGGGTGGTGCGATCGTTAGTAGTATTCGTTCCGTTTACGTCATTGATGTTGCGTGCCGCTTCTGCCGCTTTGCTGCCACGACGATACTCATACTCCATAATAACTCGAATTTTTAACGTATCCATGATGACGAAAAACGTACAAATGAGATGAAAACAGAACGCTTACCATTAAACAAATGAAAAATTTTCAAAAAATAAAAAAATCATTCCGTATTTAAAAAATAAAAATAATTTGAATTTAGAATTCTGAGCGAAAAAAGAAAAAATTGGACTTGAAATAGCCAGTATGGCAGAACGGCAATTTCATAGGTAAAGACCTATTATTATAATTAAATAAACGAAGTTGTCGCTACTAAGGAGAGGTAGAATACAGGAAACTTTTGCTCCCAAAATATTTTAAGACGCGAACTCTGAACGTGCCTCCTCAGTAGATAAACCACAATCTTATGTGTAGAAATACTGTTTCAAGAAAATCTGTATGTGATATGTATAATGTAAGTGTACAAAGTCCAGGCATTTTGTAGGAAGCGAGTGGGGCAAACAAGTCAACAACCTCATGCAGGCATAGCACGCTGTACTTACGCGGACTGCATAGATAGTTTCTTAGTGAATATCCCGATAAAGGGGAATTTAAATAGTCTCGTCGACATCGATTTGGGCTCCCTGAACAAGAAACGGACATAACTCAGCAGTTTGGATGGTAAAACATTGAACATGGTAGGAAAATGTAAAGAGACATACAGTCGCCCAGTAACAGTTTGCACATCGGCAATCATCGTCTATGTTCGGATATACGAACGCGCGTTTATGAGATCTAATATAGAGCTGTTATAACCATGGGAGTACTTACCTCAATTAAAAAATTTGAGATAAACAGTTTACAAAAGCTAATACAATGTGCAATCTTGAGTCGAGCAATAGAGTTGAAATTTATTTTGTGTTTAACTTTTTACTATACCTTCTATGGAACGAATTTAGTCAAATGTATAGTGCAGCAGGTTTAAAAAAAAATTGGTGTGCTATCTATCATATCTCATTATTATTATTACTGGGTAAGACACACTAGCAGCTAATTAGCTGATGCGTGTGTTTCAAATAGCTTGGAAATATTTAATCTTTCCAAACGGTTCTTGAAGCAGTTTAGTGTGGGAGCCTATGCCATGCTGCTACATCTCGGTTAGGCAAGAATTGCTTCAAAGGCTTTTTATTTGACGATTGTAAGACATTGTTTTGAGAAACTACCATTTTAGATATTTATGACTAATATTATAAGGTCTTGATATACTCAATATCGATTCTAGTAAAGGCACAATACGTCAGCGAACTTATAACGCCCATTTACCTTGATACGTCACACTGACCGGTTGATCCTGTTATTTCTGATTTTGTATTCTATGTATACAGTAATAAGGTCACTAGTCATTCGCTATCTGTCTGCATAACGGTGAACTTATACTGTGTGTTGGATGATATACAGATATCCGCAAACTGATGCAGTGTTTATTACGTTTGATATGAGACTCTATTTTTATAGCAATAAGATCAAAACTTACTTGCTATTGACTCTCTGACACCTTGCTGTTTTTCACTTTAGATAATCAACTCTACGTATATAGTAATAAGGTCGAAACTCACTCGCTCTCGGTCTCCGCAACGGTACACTTGTATTGCGCGGTGGAAAACAGACAGATGTCCGCAAACTGACGGACAGACACTTTGATGCGTTTGACTGATCTGTTGGAATTGTTAGCTATGTGTACGTTCACTGCTATGTTCTCGCCGTGATGGTATAACTCCTGAAGAACACAGAAATGTTTAATAATTAGCGCGTTACAGAATTAGAACAGATTAAGATTTTTCCTAGGCTAGTAAAATTATAGTTGTGGTAAATCACGAGTGCTGGTCATGTGACTTTTACGCTCATTGAAATAAGGTTTAAAGTACAATAATAAACCCGCGCTCGAAAGAAATGTAACACAAAAAATAATAACACAAGCAACAACTGAAGCCAAGGACTAAGGAAATAACTACAGTAACCGAGTGTTAACATAATACATCGAGCTTTAGAAAGAGACTCTCGCGCAGGTATGAGTGATAGAGACAATGCACTAGGAAGCAGATTTTGACGTGAATACGTCCTTAAATTTGCTTCAGAAAACTGATGATAACAAAATCGGGGGATACAGCTTCGTGTTGCAGCTACATAAATTATCTATCATCTACATCCAAAATTTAATTACACCACTTGACAGCAAAAGGATCAATGAAATCGTTACGAAGAAAATACACACACACACACACACACGGCCGTGTCCACAACACAGCCACAGCCCGATTTTTTTCTAAAACTCGATGTGCCATAACGTCCGGATACTCCACTCTATAGGCATAACATAGATTGATGGTTACCTTATCCAAGGAAGCTTCAAGATACAGTTTGTTGGGGCTCATCATAAACTCTTTGGACACTTCGACGGAAGGCTGCTCCCCTTGCTTGCTCGGCGCATACATTATCTTCCTGATAGCTAACCGCACTGAATTCCTGCAAGGCAAGCAAAACATCATAAATAAACAAATAAACGCACGAATTTTGAAGTTTTCTAGACAAGCTTTTCACACATTCTTTGAGCGCCGCGCATGCCTTTAAAACTCTAAGTTCACCCATACAAGGTGACCAGCTCATTCAGCAAAGCTTAAAGGCGTTAGCACAATGACGCTTACCGCTGCGATTTCGTAGCGCAACGCGATACATTTTCAAACATTTTGTCCTGCTTCCGCAATGCTGTCGCAGCCGGCTGCGTTGGTGTGCTAACGGCGTAAAGTAGAAGAGGTGTGTGTCAGCAAAAGTTGGGCAAAGACGGGGCATTCTAAGTACTTTTACTCAAGGCGATATCAGATAGCTCATTTTAGACTTTCATTTTTCCTCGTTCATTTGGAATCTTCCTCTTCTTCTGCACTTAAGGGGGAAGCGCCCGCTAAATTTTTTGAAATTTGCAGGTCAGTATCAGGTTGTGTGTTGATCTAAATTATGATATGCTAGCGTAACAAATATGTATTTACAGAATTATAATCATTAGAATCAGTAATACAACTTCTAAAGTTAGTATAATCCTAAAAGTCATGATTTTATGAAATAGTCATTCAATCAGATCAGATACTTTAATCAACATACACTCAGACAATGAGCTGCAAATTGCAGACATCGTAAGAAAATTTGAATTTCGCGAGCTACCTTAACGCTTCCCCCTTAAATGAGGCAAACGACAGTGCTGTCCATGACGTCACATATTGGACGGACAAAATTAGAGCTTTTGAAGTTATTGACACGAACAAGAAGAAGATTAGTGTACCGATCTAATATTGTTAGCTTTTTCACTACTATAGTAAGCACGACGACTGATTAAGCTTTAGCATAATCAGCCCATAACATTCCCACGGCTGGGACACAGTCCTCCTCTCTTCGAGAGGGCTTTAATCTACTACGCGGGCTCAGTGCGAGTTGGTAGATGTCAAGTGTTTTCGAATTTTTGGTTCTAGGACATGCCGGTTTCCTCACGATGTTTTCCTTCACCGTTTTGAGAGCAGTGGCGATAAAATTATTTACACAAAGTAAAGCGCCCGCCTGGGTTCGAACCCTGAACTGCTCTGCTGATTAAGCTTTACATTACAATTTATGCTGACCTCAAACTGTATGGAAAGTAAACGCGAGGTCAGCTTATACTGGAAATGTATTGCTTGATATGTCGTCGTGTGTATTTAGAATGAAAGATAAATTTAAGGTCTGAACGTGGAGTCAAAATTCAGCTATTTATACTCATCTCTGGCTTCCGGTACGTAGTCAAGAGAAGGAACGAGTGAATGATCATTTATACAACAATCAATCCGCACAGTGAGATCAAGAAATATAAGGGAGCAACCATACCGCAGACGATCGACAACATCGTGACATTGTTGAGGTGACAGTAGGGATGCAAGAAGCGCCAAAATGTATCGATATTTGAAAATATATTTATATCGAAAAAAAAAAAACATCGATATATCGGTGAATTCTTTTCTGAAAAATACTTGTACTTAATGAAATTCTATTGTTTGTGTTTTTTATTCATATACTCGTAAATACCAAACTCGGAACCTCATTTCTTATGTAAAATCTTAAATTAATAAAACATTGATAGAAATAAGTCTACTTTTTTACGACTCTGAATTCCAGCGGTTTCAGTCAGTGGCGACAACGGTGTTGCTATTAGAAATATATCGTATTTGATACATTTTCAATACTTGATATTTTATATCGATGTATCAAAATAATTGATATCGCCAAAAAATATCGATATATCGATATATCATTTTTTTATTTAATTTTTAAGCCTAGGTGATAGTCCACATCGATCGACCGTGGTTAGGCTGCACCTTAAGAAAAATGAGCCTTCATTCGAAGAACGTTCCCCCGAGTGATGTAATCTATCTGATATCGCCTTTATAAATATTAACTTCATTGTTGGGTCACCTACCTCTTATGAGGCTTATCATCCTGAGAGTCAGCGACGAAGGCCTTCAGTTCGTAGTCCACTCCGCAAGGCTTGCCGGTCTCGCCGGGCGCGGGCTGCAGCGTGACGGAGGCGGGGCAGTGCGGCGGCAGCTCGAAGTAGAAGGGGTGGGCCGCGGCGCCAAGCTTGCGGACTAGGCGCTCTTGCAGCCGGGTTAGAGGCCGCTTTGTTGTGTTTATTGCTGGGTATATCTGTGGGAAAATAAAGAAATGGGATAGAATAAGTAACAAAATTTATTAATGTATTTATTTATATATTTGCTTATATGTAAAACACTACTAGTAGGTATGCATTGAAATTTCATGACACAGTATTAAGACATGTACCCTGCAAATGTTTCATATCAAATTATTAAATTACATAATATATTATTATATCATCAGAAAACGTACGAAAATAGAAGATGTAATAACTAAAATAGGACGTAAAGAATAGCACCACCCCATTTCCTGTGGGTGTCGTAAAAGGCGACTAAGGGACTCACTAGAGAATGGGCAGCAGCGTTCTCTATGCATTTTTAACACTATACTGCGATCCCCCCCCTTCGGAGAGGCCTATGTCCAGCAGTGGACGTCTTTTGGCTGAAATGATGATGATTATGAATAACTAAAATAAGAAAACTTAAGTGGAAATGGACAGGTCATATAATAAGAGGCATTGAGAAGTGGAACAAAAATATTGTATGTATTTTGGTACCCAAAAAATAGAAAAAGGAAACAAGGTAGACAGTTTCGAAGGTGGGAAGGTGGGAAACTAAATGTGCATCCTTTTCTTTCTATTTCATTAAGAAAAGGACAGAAGATATATTTTAATTCAGTCCTGTCAAATTAATAAGCGCTTAACGTAAATTGACGTAACTTTAGTTGGCAAGTTTTTAATCACGTCTAAACTTGTATGGAGTAGTGACAGACGCTGATTAATTTGACAGGACTGAACTAAAATGTATCTTCTGTCCTTTTCTTAATGAAATATAAAGAAAAAGATGCACTGAACTTAAATTTAGTTTAGTTTGTGAACAAGGGAATCGGCACCAATACCTACTTTAAAATCCCGGAATAAATGATTATGACGTTTAAATCCCGGGATTTAAACGTCATTATAATTATTCCGGGATTTTAAAGGACGTATTATCCACTTTTTGTTACATCCTTCCTCGAAGTTTAGGTAAATTAGGTCTTAAGTAACTACAGTTGCTCGGGGTCAACAGCCGCGGGACGCACAAACTATGAGAAATTGTAAGTTCGGAAAATAATGTTTTTTTTTTTTTTTTGTTTTATCATGATACCCTAACATCTAAGAGATTTCGTCAGCATATTTATACAATTATGAATGAGTCTTAAAATTGGAGTAACATCTTAGGATTCAAAAACGAGTTTTATTCGGAATACAAACAAAATATTAAGTTTCAGGGTTTTGCTAAAATGAAATATTCTATGCCTGTCATTAATCCTTTTTACCACCATTGTACGTTCGGAGACTTGTATTCTAAGAGAAAAAGGAGTGGTTTTGCAAAAACGAAGCAACGAAATTATTTGGTAATTTCATTGTATTATACCAATAATTAAAAGTCCATATAAAAAAGAAAGTAAACCTTTTTGACCGAAATTGATAACCAACCATGCAAAACATATTTTTTAAAATTCTAAACCATAAATCATATAGATTAAATAAACACGAATAACTTCCCTTCGATTCGCAAATAAACGTTCATTTACGTGTACTGATGGAAGAGTTGATTGCTCATTCAAAACGGTGTGAAGAATCTCCGATAATCCATTTACTATCAAAACGTGACTAATTCGAAACGCGATTTGTGGCTTAACGAGCTTAACGAGCATTACATGGGAAAAATCAATGAACGCGATATTTAAAACGTTATCGTACTGTGATAATTTGATACATGAAATAGCTGCGTTTGTGTTTCGTCTGTGTTTCCGAACGCATACAACCCTAATCTATTCAAAGTGAGAGTGAACAGGCTTCTTCTGGGTAAGCTCACTCCATCGTAGACTTTGTCTCTGTCATCCAGACCTAGACCAGTCAAGAGCAAACTCATAGTAGAATAAAAAAAAAAAAAAAGTTGCCAATACTAGGTGACTTTCTGGGCACGTAACGAATAACTGTATTCCAGAAAAGACATAAAGAAATTCATATAGCTTTTTTAATAGGATTCAAACAGCATTTAAGATTAAAAAAAAAAAAAAAGAAAGACATACATCCGAAAGAATACCTGCCAAAGTATGAGTATACGTTGGCAGTAAACTTTTTTTATATTTTAACCGCCTTACTTATAAACGCGGAATAGAGTTTTACTAGGAATAACTTCGAAATAACCATACATTATTGACGTTTACACCCAGTATAACTTTATTCCGCGTTTATAAGGCGGTAAATTCTTAAATGCTTCTGTTTGAATCCTATTAAAAAAAACTAGTACTAAGTATCTACTATTCCTAAAAAAAAGCTATTCAGCTTTGTTGTACCGAGTTACAACTAAACTCAAGCCTTCAGTAAACTGTGTGTACAGAAAAACTGCAAAAGAAATCCGTCGGTCGAACTACCTGGATTAAAAGAATAGGGATGATTCCTGGGTAAAAAAAAAAAAAAAGAAAACTGTTAAGCCCGTCAATCAGATAATAAAAAAATATTAGACACGTATTTTTTGCTTTATCATATTAAAAATTACTTAGATAAAACACATTAAACTTGGGGAGTGGGGGCTCGTTACGTCACAACTCAGTATAAAATCTACTGAGAAGTGACGTCTTGCCACAACGTAGGCCGCATTAGGCCGCTACGATGAGGGGCCCATATTAATGGGCCACCGTGAACCCTCCGCGGACAGGGGGCTATGCCCCGGTTCCGCTAGCCACGCCCCCTTGCGGGGGCGTAGCGACATCTGAGTCTTGCCACATTTGAACTCAATGTATCGCCGTAATGTTTTGATTACGGAAAAAAAGAAAAAATACATGTCCAATATTTTTTAATAATCTACATGACGGACAAAAAACTTTTTTTTAGTCATCATCCCTATTCAGGTATAGTGTTCCAATAATAAATCCTAAAGCACTATGGAGGTCGCAATAATACCACGCGGGTTATTTACCTGTTCAGCGGCCAGGTACAGATCCTTCCTGAAGGTAAGACCCAGCACGTCCAGGTCTTCTCTCCCGTACCTGAACGCGGCCAGCACGTGGCCGAACACCTTCCTGTCTTTGACATATTCTGGGTCGATTAGGACTACTCCGTCTGGAAATAAACATAGTACGGCGTTACACACTCACTTTTTCAAATTAAGCTGAGAATCAGCACTTTCTTAACGTCAAAATTATATAACACAGTCCCCCAAAACGCCCGCTCTTTACCACTTCCTAATGCTTTAATTGGGAAGAAGTGGCACAACAAACTCCCCAGTAGCACATCTGTATATCGTCGACCGTAGGTTCAATTGAGGTATGGGACAAAATACGATTTTACAGGAGAGGCCGACAAAGTTTTTTTTCGGACTAAATCGCGCATAACTTTTTTTGTTATTAACCTTTTTCGGATCTGATTTGACACATAATCTTGTATTTTAGTGCTCTATCTACCTGTGTAACATTTATTTAAATAAGTTATCTATTTAAGAAAATAGACGTCCCTTACACCAACGTATTTTGTTAGTAATGTCCCTTACTGACCAAGTATCTGGTAGTCCCGTCCCTTACATTAAATTGACCTCTACGTTAGATCAAAAATAGTGTAAAAATAGTGAAAAAATAGTGTAAAGAGATTGTTGATAGAAAATTAAGTACACACTTTTGGCGTTTGGATATCTTAAATTTGGAAATCGTTACCTACCTTACCTTATTTGATTCGATTGGCGGCGGTAATTACACCATTTCAAGTTACTATATTGCATGGTTTTTCAGATACATTGTTATTACGGGGCCGATTCGAAATTTGTATCCAAAAAATCAGTAGGGTAAGGGACATTTTTCTTAAGCTATACTCCATTTACTATAGCATTAGAAAAAAGAGGCTCGTAGAAGCAGGAGTGCGAAACATTTTATTCAAAGTTAAAAGTTTAAACAATTAAACTAAAAATGTTTTAACATAACTTTGATAAATAGGTCGTAATAACATCTTCATCACACATTACTTACAAAAAAACGAATGAATGAAACAAACGATTACGTCGTGATGATTTAAATTTAATTAAGATTAAAGGAAATAAAAGTCTTTTTTTTTACAATATTTTATTTAAAACAACAACTTTCAACACACAATAGTTGGTGTAACTTCTTCGTCTTCATCATATAATTTAGTCACTATCATCAGAGAATAAAGATGAAGAAGTTTCACCGACGTTACCTAATAATAAATCTTTCTACCACATCATCCATTATGCTTTAACTTTTCCTCTTCTTTAATTGCATGAGCAACACAAGATTGCCATCGTTCTAGCGTAATACTATCCAGATCTTGTGGGACTAATTGTTTCTCCTTGTTTAATTTGAACGTTTTGTTATGTTGAGCCACATACCCCATCATTTGAGCTCATATTAATTCTATAGGGTTGAACTCGCAGTGGTAGGGTGGGAGGCGCAATACTGAAATACCCTTCTCTCTAGCCATCTCATCTACAACAAACTTTTGGTATAAATGTCTTTGTATTTTTGCTTTTTCTAATAAAGTTGCCCTAAGATCTTTTCCTCAAAAGGAATATTTTTGCTTTTAAACCATTCCTGTATATCTGCCTTTCGTGTAGCTGTGGTTGGCAGCTTCTCCAATGTCCTTGAGTGGTATAGCGCATTGTCCATAACAATTACAGCGCCACTCTCAATTTTTGACATATTCCCTGTAAATTGAGAGGTCTGGCTCTTATGAAACAGGAAATCCTAGTACAAGAGTCAGGGCTACACAGATGATTGTGTCTTGAAGTGTAAATAAATAAATTATTATTATTATTAAAGTTGAAGGCGTCCATTTCGGAGTGGTCATCTTCATCACCTTTCTTTGCATCAAATATTAATGCAGCATCCATTAAAAACTCTTCACAAACCCTGTGAAATAAAATTAATACAAGTCAATTATTCCGTACCCCCTATATAATTTCACTGCTGGAAATAGGTCATAGATAAATACTATAACAAAATTTATAACTTTAAAAGTTCGCTTTGCATGCGTTAATTCATAATACAATATAATATGTATTACTTCATTAATAGTCAATAACAATGGGGTGTTCATTTTTTTATGGCGAGGACAGTCCATAAAATACATACTAGTATGACCGATTATAAGTTGGATTTTTTAAACCAGCAGATAGACCTTCCCAATGTGCTTCTTTTGAAGACTTATTATTAGTGTCATGCCATATTAGGCTTTTCGTGGGACCTGTTTGTATGATAAAAGGTTATTAATATAAATACCATTCATTTCACGAACCAATTTTATGAAATTATGTTTAACTGTATAATTAATAAATAATAAATAAAATTGAATGCAAGAGGTCATACACTGCTTAGTGCATAAATAGCTGTTAAGAAATTTAGAAGCACTGTACCTTCATTTAGCCAAGTGTCATCTAAATAATAATATATTTTCCTTCCTTTATTCCTTAGCCTTTTTATTTCATGAAGATATTTAAGTCTCCAAAGGACGATCTCCTGCTTGTCTATGACTTCTATGAGTGCACTTTTTCTGCTACGTTTGATTTATGTGAACTTTAATGTTTATTTAATTATTTTATACAGACTGCTTTTTTTTAAATCTGGCAGAGACTCGTCACTGTTAACTGCTTCCAGCATCTTGTCCAAGGTGGGCAACTCATTATTAAAGAAGAAGGAATGAACTTTCCTGCATATTCCACTAAATGTGATGTCATCAAAATCATCACGTTTCATGTGCTTCTGTTGGGGAGGGGGAGATTGCAGGCGACTTTTTATGTTGTACTCTTTGAGAATATTGGACAGAGTAGCCCGAGATACGCCTGTAAATAATAAAATCATGTGCGGAGTTTCTAAAATATAATACATTTTATCACAATGCATGTTAGTTTCAAATATTTTTATAGGAATAATTTTATGAATCATCCTTACCGGCAACTTCTGCGATTTTGTTTATCATCTCAGTCTTATAATGAGGAGTATCTGCAGTCCAGGACTCCAATTGCTTAAAAATATTTATCACAGGTTGTTTTTCTACAGCACGCAGCGTTCACTTTTTTTTGGGGGACATTATTATTTCGTCGGAGTCAACTTTTGGACCACGTTTTTTTCGCCGTTGGCTTTGGTCAGACTCAGCACTTATATGTTGTAAGCCACTCGGTCCCGCACCGGGATCACTCATAGCTCAAAAAAAAAGTAACGTTTTGTACAAACAACCCAATGACAACACTGATAACAATACAATAACAAAGAAATAACTAAATATTATTTATTATTTTAATAAATAACAACAAAATCACGAAAATTAAACAATAACAAACAAAGTATTCACAAGTAAATGACATACATGACAATCTTAGAACATTGTCAAGTCAATTTCACAGACGACATAAACCAGTAAAATTTGAAATCCCCGGCTGTCACAGCTTATGAAGGGATTAAGTAACATTTTAGATTTGGTAGGATTATAGTGAAACAAAAAGCGTTGCAGTATTGTTGACTCCTGCTTCTTTTAGGTTTTTAGCATAGGCACTGTAATTTTAAATTGGAATGAAATAATATATCTAAATGAAAGCCACTTAATTTCATATGGTTGTTTTTTTAAATGATTACAATTAAGTGTGATAGCGGATATATAAATTCATTTTAATCGATTTGGCGTCAATCGTAACTATAACAAGTTTATTGTACTTTTGTTATAAAGTGTGCATCAAAAATAACCTTTTTTAACTTCTGTCTAATGCTATTATAAATGGAATATAGATTTTTTTCATATACACCATTCGAAAGAGCGAAAAATTCTGAACAAAACTGTATACTCAACTCATTTTGGGTATTTTGTCCCTTACGTCAATTGAACCTACGGTCGACGATATTAAGTTAGAAGAACTTAGTTCTATATAATGTACTATGCAAAGTAATTAACAACAAAACAAAAAAATAAATAATAAATCAGCTAGCATACGCCAATATGAACATGATAATGAAGAGGTAAGGTCTGAAGAAGCGCCTCTTCAACCGTTCAAAGATCGATTACCGCGATTCTTTCACTAGTCAAATCGTTGCGTTGATTTCATCAGAGCCTCTCGGTAGTTATTTTAGTATCGTTTGACCGATACCGGTATACCGTGCCTTAGCAATGCGCGGCAAGGCGGCGCGGCGGCGGGGCCGGACGCCGTGAGCGTTGACGAATGAGCGGCCTGCACTGGCCCCCCGTCACCCTGCGCACTTATCTAAAGTGCGGTACAGCGGTATCGGTCAAACTATAGGAGGATACATCAAACGAGGGTATGATGAGCAAGCCTGATATTATGCACGCCCTAATAGTTCGATGAATTATAGGATTCCATCGAACTATTGTTAACTATCAATTGTGTTAAGGCGCTAACAGTACAATTAATGATTCGATACAGTGCTGTACCTACCATAATTACACGGTTTAATCCAAATCGTGTAGAACTACCACCGCTAATTCTAATCCGTGATCGCATGAAGATCTGATTCATACACGGAATGGATGCCTCATACCTTCCGGGCTTATGCCGCCTTGCAGTAGTTAAGCAATTTTTTTTATTAAATATCTGTAATGTGATGACACACAGGTCACACACACACAGGTATAAGAAGGGTGGTTTTTCCGAAGGGAAGCCGATAGGAATCGGGTTGTATGGAGGCTTCGCCCCTGCCGCGTTGCGACGCACCATACGGCACTAACAGAAAGCAATGCAGCTAAGATAAAACGTCATTGGAAGAAGGTAAATAACCTCCTCAAAACGCAGGAAAACGCTATGGAACATACTGACGTATTTATAATTCTTGTGTTTACCCCAATTAGTGGAACTCCACGCACATTTCTTAAAACGCGCAATGTAAATAGTAAACACTTACTCATAGTAAATTACAATCTTTGCTGTGTCTAGATCCGTTCCATTGAAGAAAATTATTCGCGCGTCATTATGATTCATTGATAAATAATTGCATGGATCAAACCTGTGTTTATCATCTATGTAGGTATACAAAAATATAAAATTTAAGTGTCTGTTTGTAATGTTAAAATACTTAACAGATTTTTACAAAATGCTTATGTATATTACCTATACTTATAAAAAAGTTTTTTTTTTACTGTCCGTTTGTTCCGGCTAATCTCCGAAATGGCTGGACTGATTTTGACAGGAATTTTACTTGTAGATAGCTGATGTTATAAGGAGTAACTTAACTGAACTCCCTAACTTAGGGACTTTTATTTTAGAAAAAGCCACGCAACCGAAGCCGCGGGCAGCAGATAGTCATAAAAATAGCGTGATATAATGCTTGTTGTATGAGGGTGAGATTTAACAGATAGCTGGTAGCAATTTATTCGTCGTCACACTGCGTGCATTTAAATCATTTGGCAACCAATAGCACAATACTAGCCCGTATTTTCAAATTCAGTACAAACTGAAAGCAATATCTAATCGCAAGCTAAGTGAACTGCTAGATAAGTTCCAAGCTGAGCTACCAAATAGAACTTAGGTGGGGCGAGATTGGCAATTTATTATACAAAGATCGGCATTCCCTTTACGACCAGAGCGAGGTCCACTTTAGACAACTTGATTCAAGTGTTCAAATACTCTACAACTTTGATCAATTGGAACAATGAGGTCTTTGTTCAAACGACGATGATAAGAAACTACAAACAGGCTAGTTTAAAAAAAAGTTAGGCAAATCTATTTAGTTTGTGCCAGCGGAAAAAATATACTCTAATCTTGATCATATTTAGTAAATTAGAATTTGCAGCTTGTGTTTGGAGTCCATATGAATCAACGTACATCCTGATAATTGAAAAAGTTCAAAAAGCCTTCCTACGCTACTTGTATAAGAGGAACCACTGGTACTATCCATTTATGTACCCCACGGACTTCTTACTAGGTATTCTAGGATATAACTCCTTAGACCCTCGCCCACGGCGACTTTTTGTAGCGATGCTGTCGCGCGTTTACGAAACAGCGACAGCATCGCTACTAACGCGCGTTAGGCGCATTTGCAACGCACTACAGAAGCGATACCAACGCGCTACTAACGCGCTACAGTATCGCGACTGTATCGATGCAAACGCGCGACAGTGTCAGACGACATTGGGGAGAGAACGGAGGGAGGGTGGCGCGTGAGTGGAGAACCGAGCATCAGTGCAACTGTGGCATTTTTTGCCGTTACTGAATCGCGTTTGCATCACGACTGATAATAGTAGTGTGGGCGAGGGCAAACAGCTAGCGGCCGCATCGCGGCTGCATCGATGCGAACGCGCGACAGCATCGCTACAAAAAGCCGCCGTGGACGAGGGGCCTTAGCTGTCCGGCGGACTCGAACGCAGATCATCACTGCATTGAAAATTTTACGGAATGTAATTGACTCCCCAGAATTGCACAACATACTATGCACATTATATGTGTTATGTGAAATGTATTTTTTCTTCTTATTTTTTACTTACGCTGTACCTACCTATCAAGACGAAATTGTAATTTATAATGCATAAGAAATTAATTAGTTACTGTTACTGGTGTATAACCGTTGTAATTAGGGCTTCCATTACGTAATTACGCAATTACGTAATTACGGACAGATTTTAGAAATCTCACAAATACGTAACTGAAGAGCTGCAGTCCGTAATAACGTAACTATAGGATAATATTAATTAATTTAGGTACCCATTTATTTAGTTCTATAGTTTCTGCCTACTCCATGGGAAAAAGGCATGGGTTTATCTGTGTATTTACAATTTACCTTAATTTAGTTAACCTACGACTTACATTATGACAACACCAAAACCCTTTCTGTGGGTATCCCCCGAATTCCCGGGGTTTATTTTATAACTTCCAATTTGAGTCCGCAAGATTTAATTTCTTAGTCGTACAGAATAGAGTTCATTGTTGACCAATCGGGAAACGAAGGGAATCCCCGTTGGTTGTGGATAGTTCGGTACGTAACACAATCAGAGTTTATAAGTGTTTCGCAAGTATTTGATCTACCTCGTAGATAATAAAGTTTAATATTGTGGATTGAGCAAGCTAAGGGAACTCCCTACATTTTTCTTTACTTTCGTGAATTTAGAAACAATCTCAATACTCGGTACTCAGTCGTCTTACGTACACCTGCGAGATACTGTCCTGCCTGGTCTAAGCTTATTTTATTGACTTTTGTGATTTTGTGTATGTGCCGCAAAGTTTGACGCTTGGTTTTCAGAAGCTTTTCATTACAAGTTTCTAAGTAGATATCACCATACACGAGTAGAGATACTTCAACGAAAATGTAAGTACCTATTTTAACATTACTTTACTTGTCTACTTACTTTGTTTCTAGGGTATTGTGTGAGAGTTTATACATATAATTTAGTAGTTGATTTTATATTGTTGACGGCACGGTTGGCGCAGTAGTTGAGTGATTGGCTGCTGCGCTGCGGGTCACGGGTTCGATTCCCGTACGGAACAAATATTTGTATGACCTACAGATAGGTGTTCCGGGTCTGGGTGTCTTGTGTATGTTAGTTTACATGATTGTGAGTGCACCCACGATACAGCAGTAATTCCTAGTGTGGTGCGACGTTTAAAAAAAAAAAAAAATATGTGCGATTTTATTTTATTGTTGCTTGTTAGATGTCTGTGCAAATAGACATTGATTATGAGTTCACGGTACGTATGTAAATGTATCCCGTTTTAAGTGTAGTGCCTAACTATAGATGCTATTTATATGTATTACCTAACTATTAAATTATGAAATATTTATATATTGTTTTAGGTCTGCAGTAAAGAAGACTATTTATAAGGAGTTTTTGAACAAACGCACACAATCAGCTATATGGGAACACTTTTTGAGGGCTGAAAATGGGCAAAGTGTCCAATGTAAACATTGTCAAAAAATTTTGAAGACTCCTGGTGGTGCTACTGGAGCACTACATACACATATGCGTGCTAAACATATTGGCGAGATGTCACAAGAGCAAGATGCGCAAAGGGCAAGTACTTCATCGTGCTTTCAAGCAAGAAAAAGTTTAGAACCTCCATCGAAGAAAACTAAACTAACGGATTACTTTTCCACTGAGTATTCCTTGGACGTTATAGTGACTAGAATGGCAGCATTGGATGGCATCCCATTAAGCAAATTTTGTACTTCTGAAGATCTAAGGTATGTTTTCAAAAAATCTGGCTATGATCTACCGAAATCTCCTTCAACTATTACCAAAATTGTCCTGGAACAGAGTTGTGCCATAAAAAAACAATTAATAAATCAGTTTAAAGATATGAAGTCCCAAAAAAAACGGTTTACTATAACGTTTGATGAATGGACCTCTACCCGGAACCGGAGGTATATGAATATAAATATTCATAATAAAGACCTAGAACCAGCTAAATATAAAAATTTAGGACTAGTAAGGATAAAGGGTTCAATGCCAGCTCACGTTGGAACTGTACTGTTAGAAAATCATCTAAATGACTTTTATTTGAAACTTGAAGATATAATTGCATTCACAACGGACGGAGCCAGTGTTATGGTTAAAATGGGCAAAAATTTTGATGGTCACCATCAGTTGTGTTTTGCTCACGGAATACAACTTGCAGTGCTGGACGTATTATATAAGACACGGAAAAGTACAACTACTGAACCAGAACTAGAAGATGAAGCTTCAGATACTGACACTGAAGAAATTGAAGAAAACGATGGCGGACTTTTCATAGAAGTACCTAGAGTTCTAGAACCAGAATTTCTGTACAAAGATATTATAGTAAAAGTAAGAAAACTTGTTAAATCATTCAAAAAATCACCACTGAAGACCGATTTGTTGCAAAAATATTCTTTACAAGAGCATGGTAAAAGCCTCGATCTTATACTAGACTGCAAAACGCGATGGAACAGCTTATCAGATATGGTTGGACGATTTCTGATATTGAAATCAAGTTTATTTAAGGCTTTATTAGACTTAAAATCAAATATAAGTTTCACAGACACAGAAATACAAGATCTACATAACATTCATCATAGTTTAGATATAATAAAAACTACAGTGATGGCATTGTGTCGCCGTGACTCGAATTTGTTAGCAGCAGATGCTGCGCTTCAGTTTATGTTAAATAAGCTTGATGCTCAGTCCAATGGGCTCAGTGACAAGCTTGCTGTATCCCTTAGAAAAAGAATAAAAGAAAGGCGAACAAATGTGTCTGGTGTCTTGCAGTATTTGCATAATAATGAAGAATATTATAAAACCGAAGAAACAGAAACTTTTACAAAACCGACGTCGGATTATATTAGAACATATGTTGCAAACTTATTAGAAAGGCTCAAATTTACACCGCCTACAAGTACACAAATGAGTTTAGATTCCGAAGCAGATGACAATGATGCTAATGATGGTTGTGGCGACGAGTTGACTGTTGCACAGCAACTAGAAAAAGAAATACAGAAAACTATGTCTACAGTAAACAAATCTGGAGTAAACACAGATCTTGAATCCATCATCAGAGTTGAAATGTGTATCTACGATAGCACTGGCGGCGGTCGTGAAGTTTTCCTAACAGCAGCTTATAATTATTTACTATGTATAATGCCTACTAGTGTTGAAGCAGAACGGGCATTTTCTTCTGCCGGCTATCTTTGTTCTAAACTAAGAAGTTCCCTTGGTGACAGAACATTGCATTCGTTATCATTTATGAGATCATATTATCAAGAACAAAGATTGGAAAAATAACCATATTTTATATTGTTTCTTACTTTTAAACCATTTGTGCGTGGTACATGTTTTGTTTGAATTGTTGATTGAGTTTAGTCAAAATCAAAATCGTCAATCAAATCAAAATATTACATTTTGATTTGATTGACGATTTTGATTTTGAGTTTAATTTTAAAATTATCATTTTAATCTGTAATTTACTTTTAATTCCTTAATATTATAATTTTTTTCATTTGAAGTTGTTTGATTTTTTACTTCTAAAATACGTAATAAGCCCAGAATTTATCGTGCTTTAAAAAATCAAAACAGTTAAGTACGTAATTACGTAGTTACGTAATTGAAGCATCAAAATGCGTAACTAGTTACGTAATTAGCAAATCCGTAATTTTGGAAGCACTAGTTGTAATAAATAAATAAATAAATGGTTGCTTCCATAAAAGGAAAACGTACTTACCAATCGGGTCTACATGTGTGATGTGGTCTACGAAGTCTCTTTTCCCTAAGTATACTGTGATCTGAAAATAGAAAAAAAAAAACTCGTATTAACTTTCTATTGACATCAAAATGAAGAGCTAATTATTTCAAGTGTCTCGTTTGGCAAACTAAGCCAAATTATGGCAAAATTTGGCAGAGTTTACAACTTGGCATAAAATGCATAGTGCAGCATGATCGGTCACAAATCACGCCTCATTGTAATAAAACGCTCTTACGTCAACACACCGGGATGCAGAGAATACACGATGAGGATTTAACACAGTAATGTATGCAACCGCATAGGATAACGCATTAGGGATCTGTAGGGCACATCATAATGCCCTTTTTCACTAAAACAAGCAACATCTAAATGTTATGCCTAAAACAATACCGCTCTGTTAAGATTTCCCTCGGCTCAGCGCCGAAAGTTGAAAACCCAACAGTCGGTTCTGTCCCATCACCATTGAAAAGATGATAATCTTGGCTTTCGAGAAACCAGTCAATAGATTGATGTATTTATCTTTATCACATATTTTCTGTAAAGGAGTTTATTTCTTGTAAATTGACTAAGGCAATGCAGTTAGAACGCAGCACAACGTGTGAGTAAGTTTAAGCTGATATCAGACGGTTAACTCGAGTGAATAGTTAATTTTTGTTTCATTCCACGTTCAAACGACATCCTTTCATTTCATTTTTCGATCATTCGGTCGGCGAGTGAAAGATGCCGTGGGCTCAAACCCAAAATCGTTGGATCGCTTCACTAATGAATTCATTTTTCAATTTTGATTCATTTCGTATCCACTTCGAGTGAAAGATGACGAATGAAAGACCAAGAATCAACAAAAAGTGAAGTTGATATCTGCTTTACATGCGCTGTGGAGGAACCTGTATCCTAGAACCAAAAATTCAAAGACGTGACATCTACCAACCCGCACTGGACCCGCGCGATAGATTACAGCCGACTCCCTATCAAAGAAAGGAATCCAGTGAGTGTCCCAGCAGTGGGAACATTATTAGGTGCAAGAGATTCTTTACAAATAATTTTAGTCCCTTCTGCAAAACGGTTGCTGGGTCTAAGCTAAAAACAAGAGATGATTAAAATGCTCCGTGATTGTGATTAAAAATCGTCCGCCAACTCGAAAGGTAACAATAGATTAATGAAACCATCTCAGGTGCTTCTCGAAATCTATTTGAAGAAAGCTATTGATTAAAATCGACCAGGGGGCCAAGTCTACTAATGTAGAAACGTTGCAATGGTCTCTTCATTGCGAGTTTTTGACAGATTTGCCATACAAACACTGTCAAATACTCACGATGGCGAGACCATTGCAACGTTTGTACATTAGTAGACTTGGCCCCCTGATTGGTTTTCCGTAATTACCATTTCTGTTTAGAACAATCTAAACATAGAAAGTAGTAACTAAGGATATTGCTCGTGTAAACGTAACTTAATATTTTTTTACGTATATACTTGCAACACTAGATAAATATTCCAATTGTTGGTGTTGTGGCTATGCTGCGACCCTTCCTGTTAAAAAGATTGTGACGAGCGGCTGTGTGCTCTGATTGTAAAAAGTATATTACAAGTTTTCCAAGCTTTCCACGCATTTTTATTCCAAACAACTTCGATTAATTTAAAAAGATTTTGACCGGATGATGTTACAGTATCAACAGAGCCTTTTGTAGCATTTTGTGCCCTCGGGTATCTAGAAGGGTAGTAAAGGGCAAAGTACTTCGGTAAACCAGATACCCTCTGTGAGATTGTCAGTAACGGCCTTCCTTAAGGAGCTGGGTGGATTGAATAATCGATTTACCGAGTGTACGCAAAATACGCGCATTGCCGTGGAGTTATGGACACCAGCCTATATTACCTATTACCTATACGCCGTTTGAAATAAGATTAGACATTTAAATAAACCTTTTCTACAGTCCGTTCAACTGATTTTGACTTCTATTGCGTTCGTGGCATGAGAATTGGCAGCTGCAGTAAACAGTTGGTATTGTAGCCACTTTTTGCTTTTAATGCCATCCTTATGGCTACGGAATAGAAGTCAAAATCGGTTGAACGGACTGTAAAAAAGGTTTAATTAAATGTCTAATCTTATTTTAAATAGAGTATACTGGAGTATAATGGAGTAAAGACTTGTCCAAAGGCGTTTTGCTGGACAAGCTTACATATGTCAAAATCCTTTTCCCCCTGTCAGCTCCTTAAAATTGAGACTGTTTGAATTGGAATATAGATAACATCATAACATAACGCCGGTAATATCATAAATATTCCCGAAAGGGTTAGGCGGAGGTGTACCTATAGTACACCCACATTTCGCCAGTTATTTTTAAGTCCCATGTAATAGGGGGCGAGCCTATCGCCATCAACCGGACACAAACCTAGACTTAAGGCTGCTGCTGAAAAATTCTTAATGGAAAAACCCAAACAACACATTGCCCGACCTGAGAATCGAACCCAGGATCTCATGCTCAACAGTAGCGCTTGCAACCAAAATCTAAATATTTTATTTCACATAAACCTACATGGGCACTTATGAAACGTCAGAAGGTAGGTGCACGATTCCAATTGGTCGTTTCCTATAGAGAAGAGCCGGCAAGAAACTCCACGGTTACTCTTTTAAAAATAATTGGCTTTTACAATATTTTAAAATAACAGTGTTAATAGGTATGTACTAGTGACCACTTGACCAACGAGGCAATATACGAATGTATAACAAGTATGAAAGTATATACCTTGCCATTCGGCGAACTCTTCTTGAAGACTCGCGTCGCCTGTCGCTGCTTGTTGCTGCCGGCGTCTTCCATTCTGCCGCCGCGCCCTCCTCAACACTGAAAGAACACAAAGCCTTAGTCAAATCTTGCTGTTTATGCACATACTGCACCTTTGCGAAGATAATTTGCTAGTGGTTTTAAAGTCAGTTGGCCAAATATTCTATCCAACTGGAATGAGTGGTTCACTCCTAATATATAAAAAAGTTTATAATAAGTAAAACCAGGTGACTAACTTTATTTCGTCTAAAAGTAATAACACCTTATTAGGAAAAGGTAAATATTATGAATCGACCAATATTTACCTAACAAGAGTCACGGAACGGCTTGTATGCGCGTCAATACTGTGACTACAATTTACTACGAAGTGCACCTAATGTGTAGGTATATTTCTCATCAATGACTTATCTATCAGGAAGTTGTTATAAAGGATAAAATATAATTATAGCTGACGGCACTAAACCGGCCGAGTATGAATGGGACAATGACATGTGTATTCTTGAAGGAAACAATCAATTCATTCAATACCGGTATTAATAACACGTCCAAACCGATATAAAGCTACGAAAATAATAAAACGGATAACATTAGAAAGGTTCTAATGTTGAGCTTTGGAACTTTGTAGTAGAAATCTTCAAATACTTTGGCAAACCTTGGTTGTAAAAACTTTCGCACACAAGCATAACGATAAATTGATTTAGACAAGTTTATCACGAAGAACCGGCGAAGATTTGAAAGACAAACGTAAGGAAGTGGAAGTTTGCCTCTCGGGGACAAATGTTAAACAAGGAACATTTTCTTGCAATCCAACTGAGTACTTTTCTAACTAACCTAGAATAGTCGCCCCAGAAAGATCGAGGGTTCTTGTTGTCTTGAGTTATACGAGAACCGCTAAGTATGCACGTCGTGTTGAAAAAAAAACCCAGATAGTAAGTTTGGTAGCAAAAGATCTGCAAGGCTTACTCCCCGACTACACCGGACCCACTGATGCTTCGTCATTCGCGGACGGTCTATATGTACAGGTAAAATTAGCGTATGTAGGTATCTACTTAGTCATAGCGCCGTCAAACCTTGTATTCAGAAGTCGAAAGACTGCGATAGCGTTTGCGTAATTAAAGCTTTAGGCAACGTTATCATGTAAGGAAATATCAGTTTCCTTTGAGGTTCTTTGATCAATATTGTCGTAGAATATCATCGTACATTAGGGAAATGCAGCAGTGGCCCAGTGGTAATGGCGCGACTTACTGAGTTGTAGGTCGTAGGTCCGAACCCAGACAAGCGCTTTCATCATCATCACCAGCCTACAGCAGTCTACTGCTGGACGTAGGCCTCTCGAATTGCACATCATTCAGCTCGATTCTCGGCAACTCTCATCCAGCTGCTACGAGCCACCCTGCGAAGATCGTCGCACCTGCCAGCCTGAGCGCGTCCTACCTTACATTTGCCGATTCGCGGTCTCCACTCAAGAACAGGTCTACCCAAACGGTCATCGGTTACTTCAGCTTGCTTATTTTGTGAGCTATGTCGACGACTTTGGTTCTCTGCCGGAAAACCTCGTTCCGGATTCTATCCCTCAGAGAGATTCCAAGCATAGTTCGTTCTATAGCTCGCTGAGCGACCTTGAATTTATGGACCAGCCGTACCAAAACCGTCCGCGTTTCGGCTCCGTAAGTCATAATAGGCAGGACGCACTGATTGAAAACTTTAATATTTAGGCTCCGCGGAATACGCAACGAGAAGACTCGGAGAAGCTTCCCAAATGCAAACTGCAGGGTTTGCCCGATGTAAACGTATTCTCGAACACCCTCAAGAGCTCCGTCATTGACAGCAAACGGTCCCGGAGTGCCGGGTTCGTTGAACATAGCCTGGGTTTATAAATCAACTAGGCCAGACAGACAGCCGCTTTACTTTGTGTAAATTATTTCGTCACCACTGCGCTCAAAGCGGTAAAGGAAAACCTCGTGAGGAAACCAGCATGTTCTAGCACCAAAAGTTCTAAGAAATGTGACATCTGCAAACCCGCACTTTGCCCGCGTGGTGGATTACGACCCACTGCCTCTCACCGAGAGAAAGCCTGTGTCCCAGCAGTGCGAACATTATAGTATGATTACTAGGGAAATAGCTATTGTTAAAAAGGAACACTATTTATGTAGGAAATGCATATTGTGAGTAAGAAGATCAGACACCTATCTACACAGAGTTACAACACCCCACATAGAAAATTACATTAACACCCCGCATCCTGTCTCCTCGTAAACGGGTACTCCTGAACATAGACCTCCTATTATAATGTCTGCTAAAGTGAACGATGACGGGTGTGATTGTGGGGATCATTTTAAAACACTTATTGGTCTGGAGTTGTTTAAGATAGCATTAAATCCCTGGGTCACGTTATAGGAAATTTCTTCAGGAGTATAGAAGTACAAAAAATATATAATAACCACAATCTAAAACTCAAACGAATCCGTTTTTGTTTCACGAGCTTGTTCTATAATCCAAAACAAACCGTATAAAGTGGTGCAAAACATTGGATCTGTGTATCTGAAGTACATATTCTGGTAATTTCTCCTGAATATTTCGTCTACGTAATCCGCATGATAGCGTATTATTTGAAATGACAACGGAAACCCGCGGGGGCCGTGGGGCGCAGACATCTTTAATATCGCGAATATGTCCCATATATACATGATAATATGTAATGATATCGTGGAGACAAAATTGGCTTTGGATAACATTGAAATGTACGTGAAAAACGTGATATTGTCATATTGTCACTGGGATCGGTGAAGGCGGATGACACAAATCCAAGAATCCTAGATTCTGGATAATATTAAGGGCTGTCGAGCTTAGCTTAGCTGAATTAGGGTTACCCCAAAAAGGTCACAAAATAAATTTGGTCTGTGAATATACGGGGTTTTTCAATAGAGACAAGGTATCTTTGATAGCTGATGGCGGCCATATTTGACTGTCTATTGGCGTTAACTTTTGACAGATCGGTCATTCAATGTTCGGCATTTGTCAAGATGAGTCGCTATACAGTTGAACAGCGCGTTGAAATGATTTTAAAAGTGTATTATCAAAACGGTAGTTCAATTGGACGTAGTTAAACGAAAAGGATCCAATCCACACAAAGTCCTTTTAGAAATATTGACGTTTGAAGTTTACAAGACATAACAGTGTTTGTTATAAAAGCGGATACTGTTTATTAGAAATGATTTGCTAGTTTTGGTTAATCTGAATTTGGGTATCACAATTTCATGTTTACTACGGAAATGTTTTTAATGTTTATTATGGAAATCGCTTCTTATTTTGAAAAGTCCTAAGTTTTTGCGAACATACAAAATACTTTCTAAGATGTAAAGAGAAGGCAGAGTTAGTATATCAATTTCTTTGAATTTGTTTCTATGGGACTCACGAGGACCCATTTTATAGATCGCGCGGAAATATAAAATAATGTTATATCTTTTAAACTTCAAACATCAAGATCTCTAAAAGGTCTTTGTGTGGATTGGATCCTTTTCCTTTAACTACGTCCAAATTAGGTTGATTGTGGTAGCTAAGTATGTAAATTAAAGGAAAATTATTAAATTTGTGGAAAGAAGTCGTGTGAGGAAAGAACCACACAGATTGAGTGGACCTGTCCAGTCAGTGCACGCATTTATCAGTAATCATGCAGCTCAACACAGAACTTAAGGAGCTCAACGATTGAAGAGAAAAAAAAAAAACACAGTTACACCCAGATTGTAGAGGCTAGTACATAGATAACTAGATCATGAACTGAGAGAGAACAGGTGTTAGCAGCAGTTTTGTTCCCAGGGTCGTGTTACACGTAACGTGGCAAAGCGAACAAAACCACGAAAGCGTTTCTTCCCCACTTGATTGGAGAACACGAGCTTGTGAACGAGGTATCGAATAGTATCGATGTTTCAGACGCTTAGCGCAAGTGGCGTTTCGTGTACAGATTTCTGTTTTATTATTATTGTATCCATTTGTGTATTGGTTCTTGTATAGAACCAACGATATTGGGGAATGGAAGGTTCTGGCTGAATGAATTGGTCACGCATAGGGTCGCAGCATTATGCTGAGCGATGGCTGTTTTGCGTGGATGTAACGCATATTTTCCCCAACTTGTTCTTTTTTGTGTTCGTGTTCTTTCTTTGCGTCATGTTTACCGTAAATTAACGTATTTTTTTCTTCTTTCTTTTCTTTTTCTGCGAATAGTAGTGTCCATGGAAGGGAGGGGAGTTCCTCTTCCACACTTTTCTTTCAGTTGAACAATACTGGCCAGAGGCATGAAGCATGAGGTCCCGGGTCCGATTCCCAGATCGGGCAAAGTGTTATTAGGTTTATCCATCTTGAATTTCTCAGTAGCAGCCCGGAGTCTGGATTTGTGCCCGGTTGATGGCAAAGGCTCGCCCCCTATTACATGGGACTTAAACATAACTGGCGAAATGTGGGTCAACTATAGGTACCCTTCTGCTTAACCCTTCGGGGAATACAGGCGTGATGTTATGTTATATTATGTTTATACTGGTCAGGTAGATGGATCTTCTAAGATTATAAGAAAATACTGTCGTGCAGTTGGTGTTGGCGTGATTTGAGTCTTCTTTAACAGTTTTTCCTGGAACATCAGCATCTGCTTTCAGGATTGATTTTATAAAAAAAGATTTTGGTATTCCATGGACGATTTTACAGCAGTCGGGTTAATGTAACTGAAAATGCGTGACGTATGTAGAAATATAACAATTAAGGGCGGGTTGTTTCACGTCCACTTGACGCACGCGTATATGTCATAAATGGTGCTAACAATCGTCAAACCAAAAAAAGCGTTGTTTCACAAAATTATGCCCTTAACGTTCGTTAAAAAGTAACGATTACAGTAACCCACTGGTTAACGTCATTTTATTCTTCTACATTTGAAGTTTGACGATCGGTTTTTTATGCAGTGAAACAACTTTGTATATATAACTTTGTATTTAACGAACGTTAACGTATTTGCTGCCCAGTTCAAAAATATTTTTTTCTTGTAAGCCATAAATTGTTTGGCAAATTTACATACTTAGATTTGGTGTCGCTAGTCGGGTCCTGGGCATGAACAGAAGTCATCTATAGCGACTGCTCGAATACGGGTTGTAGGCACACGAACGAATTATTTTTCGACCACAAATGCTGGGTGCTTGGCATCGAAAGGGCATCATATCGACGCTTGAAAGGCAATATTGACTAAACGACATAATTGGCAACGTTACACTAGAGCATTTTAAAGATTTTTTTTATCCAAAAAGAAAAAACTTAAAGTGCTCCAGTGTATACCTACCTACTCCATTAGAGTATACTCCACAAAAAAATATAAAATACCTATTCCATTTTAAAGTTTTCATTTTTTTAGGGAAAAAAAAATTTGAAAAGTGTAAAGTTGCCAACATGTCGTTTGGTCAATATTGCCTTTCAAGCGTCGATATAATAATAATATAATCTTTATTTTCAGACCAGAGATCAATAAATGTATAACATGTACATGTGTGTGTTACTTAATATAATAATATAATAAAATAATAATAACCAAACTAAAACAAACCACCCCGCCGCCGCGCCGGCTTGTTTTTACCTCACATATCTGAATGACGGTCTGTGTGCCGTCATCCAGTGGCATATTATTTGGCCATCCACCCTGCCGGCTACAGTAGCCACAAGGCTGTTGGGGCTGCCATCAATATAATCAATGCAATCATATGTAATCGTTATTATTTGACGTACGTATGTTACGTTAACCAACCGTTTGAAACAACCGGCCCTTATTCTTGTTAAAGCGCTTCAAAAGCCTCGTAGGAGTACTTACCGCGTACGCTCTACTGATAATTATGTTCCTATTAATAAAGATAGAGAGAGGTACCTACGTAGCTACGTCTCAAGCTAAACACGAAGTTAATGTTAATAATGATTAACGTTCCATTCGAGAATTATAATTTCAGAGCTTGCGGAGTGTGTCTGTTGTCATAATCATGCTAGAATGAATATATCATCTCAATAAACGTCTTGAACGTACCTATATTTTACATACCTAGTATGTACTTTAACCACTGTTCTAGTAAAAGATATTTGCTATAGAATAGGCTGTTTCTAAGGATCTTCTAATGGTAACAAAGAAGTTGCCTACACCGTCCCGCTGCTGAATAAAGGCCTCCCCAAAATCATTCCAGGCATTCTTTTCCAGATGCACTTCGATACAACCACCTCGAGCATGTTTTGGTAAAAAAAATACATCAGATAAACAACAATACCTATTAGTATCATGTTCCAAGAAACACAACAAAACAAAGTTTATCAGTTTCGGTTTTTCTGGTGTCAGATGTCACTGGGGGCGGATTTCGGATTTCCCCCGATATAATAAGATAGATAACTATACAAATGCGGATGAAAAGCAGACGGCATGTCAATAACTCAAGACTCTAAATCCCGAATATTAAAAGCAATCGCTATATAGTTACTTAATAATATTATATTATCAATTTATTATCAAGTAGCCACAAACCATTTCATTATTGGCCAATTAATTTTGTGGAAAACAAAATCTGGCGCTAAGCCATGAAAACAGGAAGGAGAAGACAAAAGCAACACAAACGAATTATATAACAAGGTCAATTGAATCCCTCCCTAAAAGATTCATTTATATAAATTGTGTCCATTACTTCAATGGCGTTCTAATAAAAATATGGAAGTTCGCTACCAGCCTTGAGTCACTTCATTACAAATCGTAATATCCCGCCGAATGTACGTACATTTTAATGTATTCCTTGTACAATATTATGGGAGGTATTACCATATTCGGTGACAACGTAATATAGGATTACATATTAAACAAATTAGCGTAGCTACATTTCATAAAGGCTTTGAACATAATGTACTACAGCATCATGTTGTAAATTCAAACATAAATTGCCTAAAGATTCATGATAATGTAACGAATTTCATAATATATCTTATATCTACTTTATTTGTTATCCTAAAAGAACCCGCCGGTCTCCCGAATGAGCGTAAGTAGGTATATCAAATTATCGAGGTCGAAGGAATCTTGTGAAGCTTCAGTTTTTAAGTATTTTTTTTTTTATCCATGTCCTGGAAACTCTCGGCATTCATCTCACCTGATGGTAAGTGCTGATAAGGTCGAAGCTGGAAGCGAGCTTCACCCGGTATCCTCAACCAAAGAAGAACTGACTATCTTACCTCTAACTGCCGAAACACAACAAATGCTGTTAACATTGTTGTTATAACGACAGATTTAGATAAGATGAAAGTAGCTAGCCAGGCGGACTTAGTACAAGCCCTACCACCAAACAAATCGAGCAAAAATTTTGTCCCCGCTTTGAATCGAAAACGGGACCTCTGTGCTCTGGGTCTGAGACAGGTGGTTATCACTAGACCACAGAGGCGGTCGCTACAGAACACTTAGGTTACTTCAAAGCTCAATGCGAGAAGCATCCCAGGTGTTGCCTTCCCTAGGCATCGAAGATGCGTTGCCATCCAAAACGAAGATAAATGTCTCACTATTATGCTTGTAATTTCACCGGTACACGTGTCCTTCAAACCGGAAGAAGGTAGATATGTATGGTGGAAGTATAATAAAGTTAGCTTAATTGTTCAACTCACGTCGAACCCAGTGCGGCTCCAGTGTGTGCCTTCCCGCTCCACCCTAACCCTGCGCTGCCACGCCGCCCTGCAACAACACAAGTATACCTTTATAGTAGCCTTAACAACACAAGTATACCTCTAAAGTAGGCTATAGTAATCTGATTACCACACGAGTAGTTGAGTCTCGAGCGAGCGGTCACTAATGGAATCAACATCACCCGCGAACACTCCGCAAACATTGTTTCTGGGAATTTCACCCTTAATATTTTGAAAAAAGATATGGTCTACTAGCTGCTGCTTTTTCTAAAATAAAAGTAACTTATTCCTTATAATATCAGCTACCTGCCAGTGAAATTTTCGTCAAAATTGGTCCAGCCGTTTCGGAGATTAGACGAAACAAAAAACAGACAGAAACAAAAATGTTTTTTGTTTTCTTATAAGTACCTTATATACTTTCATATGCATTTAGTAAATAGCTGTTATTTTAACATTACAAACAGACACTACAATTTTATTTATTTGTAGGTACAGGATTCATATGCTACACATTTTCGCTCATAGTTCTAAATAATCCGGGATCGAGAGCTTACGCTTCTGCAGCAGTCGCTACGCTTAAGTTCAATGCTTTTGTTGCCGATAGCCTATTGTTATCGAAAATGTTTCCCATATTTTTCCAAAGCTTGAATATAAAACAAAGCTTGCGTCCCAAAAGAGTTAAAACTTGAATAACAATGAACACAGTGAATGAACTGGAATGTGTTTTTCCCGATATTTTGAAGTAGGGATAGGGATAAACAACAGTCGATTCAAACTGAAATTAAGCAACAACGTCAACAGCCGTCAAAACTTGGAAGAGACGACAATGTCGGCCGTATCCCGTAAACCAGCGATGTGCCCTTCTACTCGTATTTCATCACCTTGCCGTAGGCCTTACAAAAACTTTTAACCGTTTGTCTATTCAGCCCTCAAAAAAGGCACACTAATAAAGGTTGTTTAGTGTTATTAAAACAATTGTGTTAATTCTATCCAATTAGTATAATAGGCAACTCCTAAAATTCCTAAATATGGGTACGCCACTCATAATTTCGCGGGTTCTCCCAGTGGAGATGCGGACGAGGATAATGAGATATCACGTCATACATTTTACATTAACTGACACTCGGGAAAATTAACACATGTACACAATGTAGGTGGACCCTCGGACATGAGGTACTGCCTAGGGAACATATTTTACGAGCTAATTCGACTTTACAATGCTGTTGTGTATTTTGGAACTGGCGACCAGTTTTCTCTTCGCATGGTGTTTACGACTTGACAAAACACAGATTTATTAATATGTAAGTTTAATATTATACACATATACCTTCCGGTATACATTCTCTAACTAAACGATGGTGGAAACCGCCTCAAAATCCATTGCGTAGTTTAGAAGAACAATGACAACAGATTTACATAGACATTATACAGGGTGTTTGGCAGAACGTTGAACATACGAAAATGGTGGATAGGTGGGGTCATCTGCTACTTACTCAGCCCTAATTTATTTGGCCCTGGCCCCCTGTACATTAAAAAAAAAAATATTTTTTGTTTTATAAATGGGTTAAACAGACAATCTTTTTATTTTTTTTAAATCCTTAATGTTGGCAGATTCTTATAAAATTATTGCTTTATTCAGATGTTAGCTATAAAAAAAGTTATGACCCCTCAAACTTACAGAAAGATGTAAAAAATACTTAAATCTTAACTTCAACTTGCATTAAAAAAAAACAATAAATGATTGAGGAGTTCCAATTCTAGAAAAAAATTCCTAGTGTGTGACCTTTCTAATGGTATGTAATTTGCTTTTATAAAAAAAAAACCTTTAAGAGTTATTTCATAATTTTTTACATTTTTCTGTAAGTTTGAGGACTCATAACTTTTTTCTAGCTGACATCTGAAAAAAGCAATAATTTTATATGAATCTGCCAACATTAAAGAATAAAAAAAAAAACAAAAATATTGCCAGTTTTACCCATTTTTATAAAAATTACACTTTAAAGTTAAGAAAGTGGTGAAACTAGAAGAACAATTTTTTTTTTTAATATCCAGTTGGCCAGGGCCAAATAAATTAGGGCTGAGTAAGTAGCAGATGACCCCACCTATCCACGATTTTCGTATGTTCAACGTTCTGCCAAACACCCTGTATATAGAAGAGACTCCCAGATTTACGCTTATTGCGGTATTTCAATGATGTATGTTAAACGTCCTTCATATGCTGACTTCTAAACATTCCGTCTTTCACGTTTCTCAGAAACCATAAACATATGGAAAATGTTATGTACAAGACGTCGTATGACGTCAGATATCCGGAATCGAGCCCGAGGCACACCTTTCTGTAACTTTATGCGAATACTCGAGCATTCCGAACCTATTGCTTTTCTGCAAGATGTCAATACAGCTAGACAGCCTTATAACTTGATAGCAATGTGTACTGAAAACCTAAATATCAACTTAGTTAACGAAATGCCACTGAAGTTTGATGCCTCCAAGCTCTGAAAACTTGAGTCCGGTCGTTCACAGGACTAAAACAAGAGAGTTTTTGGGAACTTAACCATGGAAGGAAGGCGGGAAAAACAACGTAACCAAGCGAACAAAAGCTAGTTCAATTATAACTATGAGGTACTATCCATTAAAATTCCAAATTCCTACGGGCCTTAAAAGATCGAATGTCAATTAATTAAATTCCTTGGAGCTTTAATTATAAATTGGATGGGGAGAAAGAATGTAAAATTCTTTGTAACTAGGCCCGTTACTGCCCATGAAAATGCTTTAACTCTTTTCAATCAAGTCTTTCATAGCGGACCAAGTTTGTTTTCTAAAGTGCCATGTATACCTATTAGGGATGCAAGAAGTGCCAAAAAGTATCGATATAATTATAATATCGATATAAAAAAAAATTGTAATTACTTTATGAAATTCTATTGTGTGTTTTAATAATGATAATAATAAAACTTTATTTGCCAAAATGTAGGTGTACAAAGTAGTATGATGTTATTATAAATGTGGCCCGTTTACATTCTACCATTACATGTGGTGTGCAAATATTTAATTTCAGAATACATTAAATTACTAAAAATGTCATAATATTCCTTCAGTTATAAACGTTACAAACAGTCAGATTAAATAAATTAATTGCAAATATTTAATTTCACAATAGGTACATTATATAATTTAAAAATGTCATATCATTACATCAGTTACCAATATTATCTTTATAAGGTGTCAGTAGTATTAGTAGTTTATTCATATAAATACTATGTATACCTATTAGCGATGCAAGAAGTGCCAAAAAGTATTGATATATAATTATAGTATCGATATTTATAAAAATTATTAGTAAGTACTTTATGAAATTCTATTATGTGTTTTATTCATATAAATACCATGTATACCTATTAGGGATGCAAGAAGTGCCAAAAAGTATCGATATATAATTATAGTATCGATATTTAAAAAAAATATTAGTAAGTACTTTATGAAATTTTATTGTGTGTTTTATTCATATAAATACCATGTATACCTATTAGGGATGCAAGAAGTGCCAAAAAGTATCGATATATAATTATAGTATCGATATTTAAAAAAAATATTAGTAAGTACTTTATGAAATTTTATTGTGTGTTTTATTCATATAAATACCATGTATACCTATTAGGGATGCAAGAAGTGCCAAAAAGTATCGATATACATATAATTATAGTATCGATATTTAAAAAAAATATCAGTAAGTACTTTATGAAATTCTATTGTGTGTTTTATTCATATAAATACCAAACAAGGAATATGATTTCTGATATACAATCATGAAATAATAAAATATAGATAAAAATAAGTCAACTTTTTTACGGCTCTGAATTCCAGCGGTTTTAGTCAGTGGTGGCAACGGTGTTGCTATTAAAAATATATCGTATTTTATACATTTTCGATACTTGATATTTTATATCGAAATAATAGACATCTCCAAAAAAAGATCGATATATTCAACAAAAAATATCGATATATCGATGCATCAATAAAATTATTCGATCAATTATTTTTAAAAGAATTCACATGCCAGACTGAAATTCAAGCTTTATTAAGCTTTACAACACGTAATCAGAGGCCCTAGTGTGAGTTTATTTTAACCATCTCGAATTTACGCATCGAGCGCGTTTAGCACTCTGATTGGTGAAGGGCGAATCGGAGGCCAATCAGAACGCCGAACGCACTCGATGCGTAAAATCGAGATGGTTAAAAGAAACTCACACTAGGGCCTCAGAACGACATGACGTTCTCCAATCTAGCACGCCCTGCATAGGTACCTACCACTATATGTAACTGACAATTTCAGGTATGCAAATTGGTGATCGAACCGACCATCAATACCAGCTATCAATATGAAAGTTAATTAAACCGACACTTGTAAAGGCACGGTCCTTTCGCAGAGGGCCATATACCTTCGCATTCATAGATGATTCTTCATCTTTATTTGGGATCGAGTGAGTCCCAACAAGACGTGTGTAATCGATTCCGGTCCGTAGGTACCGATGCTGAGAGGTGTACACTGTACGTACACGCGTCCCTCATTCAGTAACCTAACAATGGATATAAAAAGCTGTCGGGTACAAAATAGATTTTCTAAACAATGCCTGACAAGAAGTCAATTTTGATGTTTGATTTTGTAGAAGACTAAAAAACGGAGCAAATAACGAAACCGTCATTGTATCGGCAGTTGAAAAGGCGTATACAGAAATACAGATAAACAAGCCTTTCAATAGACTGTTTTATTTTATAACAGTTACCAGACAGCAACAAAAAAAAAAAAATAGAAGTCCGCCGCAGTAACGAAAAATGCAATAACTCGATTTTGTCGCTACCGAGAATTATATTTATGATTATTGAATTTGTTATGAAGTTTTAGTTATTGCATTCTTGCTTACTGAAAAACCGAGTTCCTGAAGGATCAATAAAAAGTTTCTTAGAGAGAGTTAATAGATTTCGACGCGCTGACTCCAAATATATAACTCAACGAATATATAACTCAAAATCAAGTTATTGCATTCTTCGTCAGCGCGGCAGAAGTAACAATCAGATTATTTTCAAAACCATTAATAGAAAGGTAAAACTATCTATAACAATAATAACCGATACCTACTTGTGTTGAACAGTTCGGCACAATAAGAAAACTCGTTAGCAAACTTCGCTAAACGATGCGTTATAGGAAAACGAGAGCTGTTAGAGCTTTCTAGTTTCCCAAAGTATTCTTTTATTTCTAGCGCTGGAGCTGCTTTTATGTTATCGCCGTACATTATAGCTTTGTTCTGGGGATATCGTTTCAATAATTAACGCAAAGCAGTTTAACAAGTCTTTATAAAGGGGCGTTGGACTAAAGCGGGCGTTTTTTGACGTAACTAACGGTCCGAAGAATGTTTCGTAAACAATAACTTATTTCATGTTTTATTATTATTATAGCTTTTTTTTTTTTTTTTTTTTCAGGATGGGAAATCATCAAATGACCCCTCTGGGTGGAGCGGAAGGGAGTGTCAGACTCTTACTGACTAAAACCCACCCGTGTTCCTTCCTTGGCCCTTTATGTTCCAGGGCAGCGGTACCCCTTTCGGACAATCCCGCTGAATTATTATTATATCTACGACATTAACATGTTCAGACAATACTGGAGTACATACAACAATGGACTACAGGTTATTAATTCATGAAAACATCTATAAATTCTCCAATGTCGATCGTATTGAATTATTTGAAGTACTGTCAAAACTTCGAATGATATTGTCGGTCACGCCGTCTGAAACGTTTTGGAGTACAATATTAATAACAATCATATTTATATTACACGCCTAAAGATCTGTATCATTGGTTTATCTACATTTCAAGAAAATACATTTGATATTTCAATATTTCATTTTTCTTTTCTCACTAAGCACTGTTGGCAGATCGTATTTATTTCTAGCCGGTACATGTCAGTGTGGGAATAGGTACTTGATAAGAATTGACACTGCCATGATTACCGAGATCCGGGCTCCATTTGGCATTGAACCGGTGACGGGGGATCGTATAATCGGATTGGCAACCATCCGTCCTAGTGTTGGGGTCGCCACAGAATACGATAGAGCGAGACTTCGTCGAAGCCAAAGGTAACTCTCAAATAGATTACGTATTTGGATTTATATACTCGAATATACGGCCTTGACCGTTGATAACTTGATTGATATTGCAGATAAGCTAATTTGAACTTGGTAAAAGCATTACCAGAGGAAATTTCCTGAAAGCGAGGGGCAAAGTTCTGTTATAATTTAACTAAGGCTAATGTTTTGATGAAATGCTTACGTGGTCTAAGCATTTAGTATGTGTTAGGATATCATTGCATACTTTGGTTTGACCATTTTCACAGTAGCTATTGGCTATAATAGTTTGACCGATACCGCTGCCTTAGTAATGCGCGGCGATGCGGGGAGCAGGATGCCGTGAGCGTTGACGAATGAGCAGCCTGCACTGCCCCCCCCTCGCCGCGCACATACCTAAGGCGCGGTACAGCGGTATCGGTCAAACTATAGCTAGGGATACCTTCTTTCCATCATTATGGTCACCGTATCGCGCCGGGTCGAGGCTAGCTGCCATTGCCTTGTTTACTTTTCCGTTTATACTCATTCCCTCGGATTGTACATCACCCTAACAACCCTAGCCTGATTGCAGTTTTCCCGATATATTTGACTGCTCCTCATGTTCTCATGTATGTGTTAGAAACTGATAATCATCAGGTTGGATTACAGAATTAATTCTGTGGTAACTCAGTGTGACAAGCTTATAATATCTGTGCCAAATATTAACACAGTCGAAAGATAAATATTAGTTGTAATGGTGACCATAGAGTGTGAATACAGATAGCGTAAAGATAAGATAAACACCCAACACAAGTACATTCCAATGAGGAGATACTTTATTAAGATTTACTTAGCCATTGACTTCAAATTAATGAGATTCCAATAAATTCAATAAAACGTGGATCCAGTGTTTTCATACATGTATTAAAATAGCTCGCTGCAATTGTCGATTCAGAAGATTTAAATTCATTATCCATAAAATAAATTTTAAAGACGCGGTCGCGTTTACCTGACATGACCCATTTTCGGAATACTACACGAACCTTTCCAGAATCTGTACATTATAGTATGTGGATCAAATATATGCCCAAACATTTTTTCATTACGTTCGAGAAAGAAAACACTCATATCTCGAGTATGTCAAATATTTACTCACGCGTGAACGTTACAAATGAAAATAAACCGTAATATGCGTCGTAAAATGTTATATAACATGAAACCTATTGTAGATATGTTCTAAGAATCCTAATAGTTGTACTATTTGGGGAACTTACGCAGTATACATTAAACAAAACATTTACACTATTAATTAAACAACTGTTTACGCACGTAATTTGCGAATTACGGCGCTCGCGCCGGTTTCCGTGACTAACGACTTGTAATAAATTGATCAGAATAATTCCGCTGGGTTGCGTGAAACCGATGGTACATCTCATTGTGTCAGTGAAGCGTTTTTAATACACTCAAGATGCGCAAGTCTCCGGTGTGAGAGGGAGTCGCCCAGGTGAGGGTGGTACTGGGGGTAGGGGTGCGCCTCCCAGACATTTGCAATAAACAACACTTCCTCTCTTTCCACAAATGCAAACAAAGCCTCATCGATGCGTAATTATGTCAATATTCGATACCAACACAGCGGGAACGTGACAGATTACCCTCTTTTTCTGTCGCTTCGGCTTGAGTGGCAGTGACTTGTCACGAGCGGTATAAAAGCGAGTAAAATTTTGATGGGAAACCAAAGTTTTCAAACAAAATCATCATTACTCCATTAAAGTATAGACCCGGGAGAGCTAAATCCATTAAATGTCGAAAAAAAAAAAATACAAGTTTTCCAATAACTTCTACGCCTCCGCAACACATAACCTGAACGTCGACAACGTCAGGATTAGTTAGAGGGTCAGAGTCAAAGGTGTAAACTACACATATCTCCCACCGTCCGCTGATAACTCTATTACGTGCCATCTGATAGGGAACGTGCCCATTTATCAGGCACATTTCTAGCTGCACTAAAAGAGACTTGTTCTATAACAACACGATTTATTATGCTTGAGGACAGTCGTGACGATCAACAGCCGAATGCCGCGTTTGCAACTAGTAGACCAGTCAACCTGACGGCAACCTTAATAATTAATTTCAGAGGCCAAAAACCCAAAACAAACTAAAAAAAAAAACTCGTTCATATTTTGACGGGCACAACCAAGGCTTATCACCAGATGTATAATTCAAAAGCTAACGTCGGTATTCGTCACCTGTGGCTGGGTGAACTCGCTTGTTCATAATGTATGAATAATGTCGACGAAAGCGACGACCAAATTCATTACCTACTCAATTTTTAAAGTTGTGCACAACCACTGAATACATTTAAAGGTCAGGTTTACCTGTACCAAATCCGTTTGTACCTATGAAGTGAAATGACGTCGATAATATTTTATTTCCTTGGGTTTTTCAATCCCGAAATAAATTAAAAAATAAATCAACTACTAATCGGTCGAAAGGTCACGTCCAACAAATGACGTAAAACATTGAAGTAAATTTTGTGTGAGTCTTTTAAATAATAGGTATTTGAACAGCTAATCGTTTTTTAACAGGAAAAGTGTTTAGTTTTTCTGTTTACCTTCGTGGCGCATATTATCACAGTTCAAATATTTCTGCTAGTGCTACTAATTAAATAACAAATTATCTCAATTAGCTGACGTGGCCACGCTCACACATTTAAACTAGTTACTTATTAAAACGCGTATCTCACAGGTTCGGTATTGAGACGAAATCACTATCTATTAGGCCTTGAACGTTGTCCTTCTTCAACTATGAACTATGAATCGAAATATCAGTTACGAATCGCACTATCTCCTTCATTACAGTGGGGTTGGCGGGGCAAATCACAAGTGTCAGCTACGTGTCAAGAGCTGCTTGAATACGGGTCAGGTCCGAACTACGTCATAACGAGCACGTTTGCGAGACTCCAGGCCACGTGCACGACAACCGACGTCTAACTCCATTCAAATGTTTCCTTCACATTTTTACGAAACTTGCCTCGATGTTTTAATAAAAGGTCAATAAAGGAGGAAAATCTGTTGGAATCACGTTTCCCTGAAATGTCAGGAGTGACTCGTCGCTTTTTCGTAGGATTTCGTTTTCTATGTAGGGGTTAGGGGCTGAGTCGGAATTGGTATTGTATTTGTAAACAATGTGTTGTTTTTAAGGTAGTCCAGAGTTCTTTGAAACTCAAATTTTCCTGTGCTTCTACTCTGAAATGTCATTGATATAAAAACCCCAACGACATTTATGTTACCCTGAAGATGGAAACCCTAAAATTATATATTTTTAAATACAATCCATATTCACGTGAAAGTAGAACATTAAGCACAGTAAAAAAAAAAACGGCCAAGTGCGTGTCGGACCACGCACAATGAAGGGTTCCGAATTTATCCCAAGAAAAAACTTAACATTGTAGTTGAAAAACATGTTTTTCAACTGCAAATGTAAGTTGGTCGACTATTACTCGGTAACTTCTAAACCCTACTTAGTTGTGATAGTTTTCCTTTATACTACTGCTGCGAACTTTTTCACGTTTCCAATTATAACCATTTAGCTGGCAGGGGGACACACTTGACTCTAACAAAAATTTGCACTTGAAAGCTTAATATTACGTAAACGGATCCTTGAATCGAAAAATGATTTGCATAAACCCGCAATATTTTTAAACGGCCTATCCAACGATACCCCACACCATGGGATAGACGAGACAAAAAATATCATCCCCACTTAATAAAACTATAAGGTTCCTTGTTTACTACGGAACCCTAAATTGTACTCTAGACAGAGTCAAACATTTGCAAAGCTATTGTCGCATGTCGCACCACTCAGTCCACGTAAGCTAAACGGTCCGTAGAGTGTACCGTGGAGTGCATGTAGGTAAATATGCGAGGTCACGAGGTGTAGTCGACACCTCTCACAACACTCCCAACTCTCGCATCTGAAATAGGTTACCGGGCAACTAGACGCGCAACGCTCAAACGATCGACGCTTTCAGCTTTGTGAACCAATTTGACTTTATCCCGAAGTATTTCTACGAGAATTTGCTTCTTAACAACGTAAACTTACGCTGTTATTTTCTTTTTAAGATTTCAGCTAAACCTGAGAATTCAGCACTTAAACCGTTGGGATTCTCGCTTGAAATAGCACTTAACCATTGAGGCGTGTTTTAGTAAGGACTTGGTATCACGGGCACGACAGAAATTGTTTCTGCTCAAATTCCTCAGACTTCAAGCGAACAACTACCAGTGCTTTTCCTCATTTTTCCACCAACTTTTTAGCGAACCTTTTCTGAAGAACCTCTTTAGGGAATACGGAATTGGCCGCTGCCGACAGCTAATTAAATGTTATACAAAAAGGTTAATTAGCAAAAGTCCAACATTGGGAATTCTTGTGAGCGTCACTCTTGCGTCAGGCGAACCAGAATTAGTGGCATTGTGAGAATAACATCCCCTGAGGCACGAGATTTAATATCTCTAACTCTTTGCAAAGCAATAATAACGCCGGCTCATAAAAAATGCGAACATATCAAAAGTGACTTTTATAACGAATGTGTTTCTGGTTTCTGTCAGCCATACTTTCTGAATGTGATGTTATTATTAGAATTAAGATGTATGCTCGGACGAATCTCCTGATACATTTTCCTCTAGAACAATTTACTCGTAAAATATCATCGGATTTCGAAAACAAAATGACTTTATAAACATAAAACAGGTCAGACTCCTACTTTATTTGCTTTGCTCATAAATTATTTGAAAAAATACTGTTGTATCCTGACGTCAAATGATGATTGATGGAGCTTATTTTTAAAAGTTTTTTCGCCAGTATCGTTTCACGTTTGGAATTTAAAAGCTTCATACATGATAAAGCGTTCCCGCTGAAATATACACGGTAATATGTCAACACTGGATACTGGCTGGTACATACAGTAAAGATAAAAACGTTAGTAGCCGTTATAAAACCGAGAGGCAAGTTCCTGCTACACAAGTGTACTGGGGCCCAAGTCTGCTATTTTTATAAATTCGTCACTCCAATACAATCCCATTGTCATTTTGCTAAAAGTTCGTAATCTGCTAAATTCATAATGGTCGATCATTGGTCGGTCAGAAGTTGGAAGTTTAGTAGGAAGTTTAATTTGTCATTATGTACGAGATTACCAATTCTTTCAATGGAGTGTCAGTGGCTGACCATTAGAAAGTCATAATGACGCCATTATATTATACTATAGTTAAATGTAAATAAACTATATTAAAAAATGTTTTTAATTTTCTTAAAAAATGCGAAGTAACTTTTTCCCCAACCTATTATTAGTAGATTACCTAACTTGTCAAAATCAACAATGATGAAATCAATGATAAACCATTCTGACACTATTGTAATAGCAGACTTGAGGCCCTGAAATGATTAAATAAAAAAAATAATTTACGTATAATAGGAGCCTTCCTCGCTCGGGAACTAATGCTATTATAATGGTAGCGTTGGTGTAGTAGACAGTAATATAACCTGTAACTTAGTTTGTCTGACGCTATCATTAATATTGTTGCCTTATTTCTGAGAGAGAGTGGAGCCCAGTTTTCAGCGGAGCTTCTACACAAACATTTTATGAAAGTGATGATAGAACGATTGTTAACACAAACGTGCCGAGGCGTGGCTTATCATTTTGGGAAGTTTATATGGGTGCTTTAAAATACCCTTTTTTTAACTATGGCATCTCGGAGTTGACCTTGAGAGGTCGTGACTCCTTAACCGGACTTTCCTGTGGCTGCCTTAAGTGAAAACTTAAAGCCTCCAGCCAAGGCATAAAACTTATAAACTAAACGACTGCACGCTAAGGGCACCCCCTGTGGGGTACGAACCTCGGCTTAGGGCAGCGTCGGGGGGAGGACAGCAAGGGACAAGGTGGCTGGATCAAATCAGGGTTACAGCTACGGCACGGGCTGGCGCTTCGTCGAGCACGGATCGTGGGGGTTAAAATACCCTCCACTAGTGGCAATACATAAATGTACGTCCGAGGCTGTCCGTAGCTGCGCTGCCTGCCCTTGATCAAGCCCGCTATAGTTTGACCGATACCGCTGTACCGCGCCTTAGGTATGTGCGCGGCGAGACGGGGGGCAGAGCAGGCCGCTCATTCGTCAACGCACACGGCGTTCTGCCGCTCATTCGTCAACGCTGCCCTCACCTCACCGCGTATTCCAGCTGGCTGCCCGCCCAAGGCTCAGTACAGCGGTCTCGGTCTAGCTATAGGTACCATCTTGTCAACTGAAAAATGTGTTTATGATAAAGTTCGTGCTAATACGAGATAAGTTCATTCTAACGATTATTAATATAATCCAAAGCCAGTTTATCAACACATAAAATAGGGATTAAGAAATATATTGCTAAACGGATTTTAATTGCTTATTGATCTGGCATAAACTGGGACGATAAAATTGGGGGCGAATTCTTAACTGGCGTGACGGGCTCGGCCAAATTTGAACGACGCCACGACAAACTGTAGCATAAATAATTATTTCATGATATTGTTATTATTAAGCGCTTTTCAGTTGACAAAATGATAGGATAATAATTTATTTACACACCCAAGCATTTTAGCAATATGAAATACTTAATACTTAATCGCCACTCAGTGATTTAATAGGATTTGAGTTGCCTACACTTTATAGAATTCGTAGATGACATGACAGATAAGGATTCAATGTAAGAATTAATTGGAGCGTAAGGAACCCTTTTCAATGTTTACTATTCGATTGAATTGTAAGAAGCTACACATACAAACTGCTTTTGCTACGAGTAGTGGAAACGAGTCTGCTGCCGAAAATATAGTTTTTAGAATTTTTGTCCGTTTGTCTAGATGTATGTTCCGAATGAAGGAAGCGTTCCGTTAGAAGGCAAGTTCATCGGTCCAACTTGTGGGAACAAGTTGGACCGATGAACTTGTGAAAGAAACAGGAATCCAACGAATGCGGGAAGCACAGAACAAGTCGATTTGTAGATTTTTAGATAATTTTCTATTTTTAACGGACTTCACCAAAAGGAGGAGCGTCCGTGGCAGCTATGATATGATCAGTCCCACCTGACGGCGGCGCCCGTTCACGAACATGACGCATGGATCAGCACTATTTAGCTCAACCATTTTGAAGGGAACTTAATGATCCAACACACTCGCCACTACCAGCGAGACATTGGAGTGAGCATGACATACTCTCAGCCGCCAGGGCACATTCAAGTCAATGAACGACATAACCCGGTAAATGGTAGCTCTATAGTACATAGTACTCACACCTGTGCTATGCTATAATACAAGGAGATTGAGTTTATACAATGCAAAGATAGTGTTACAATCTTCAGCAGCTCCAATAATATTTTCAAATGTTAATTAATTAGTATATGCACGGGTTTGTGGAGCAGGACCAGCATTGAGCCAATCCCTTTTGCCAGCGATGTAGTCGAAAATATAGAACCGAAGACACTGACTTCCGAAATGAAAGTTATTTTACACTATATAAGGTTTCTTTTTTTTTGAAGTCGTTTGTTTTTTTTTGTGTGTTAAATACCTGTTACTTGTTGACAGGCCTCTACCTGTCCTCCCATACCTATTAACACTGTAATTTGAAAACATTGTAAAAGCAAATTATTTTTAAAAGAGTAACCGTTGAGTTTCTTGCCGGCTATTCTCCATAAGAAACGACCATTTGGAACCGTGTGACTGTCAGTAATTTTATGTGAAATAAAATATTTTGATTTTTGAGTCGAAGTGGCGATGCTTGGAGGAGGCCTATGTCCAGCAGTGACGTATTTCGGCTGAAATGATGACGTTCCTGATTGGCGAAAAAAGGGCTGAATGGATCTGGATGAAATTTGGCCCACAGATAGTTTATAATCCCGATAGTAAGTTTCCGTAGGATATTTTCCGACATCCACGCGGGCGAACCCAAAAGCAAAAACTAGTCTAACATAAGAATTTTCCTGGTAGCGAGAAAACCGTAAAAAGTGATGCATCTCCCCATAGTTTATCCATTACCCTGAATCGCTATAAAGACTTGCGCGAAGACGGCTTGTTATATTCTCTTCAGCCTAAATTATTATTTAAACAGTTAGCTAAGGTTAACCTACTCCATTGTTCAAAGTGATTAGGGTAGTTACGCAAATTGGCGAATGCACACTCATCCAACGTCAGAATTTGAATTCGCGGTTGCATTATGGTCCGCGATTCTAGGTTTCTGAACGTCAGTAAACGTTCATTTTAACTGTTATCCCGCTAGCATGCAACAGGCATTTTCGTTTGACGTCATTGAACGCGTCACGCCATGTTATATCGTTAAAACACGGCTCTAGATTTTCGTTTTGCATATTTCTACATTCACTGAATATGTTAAATGTAACATGGATTTATCTTTTACCCTTTTGGAAGAGCTAAACGTTATTTATCTCTACTGTCGTCGCATTTTATTGAAGAGAAAATGACAATGACTGATAAGACTTATCAGGTGTTGTTGGTTTGTGAATAGCATTAGTTTGGGATTTGCTCACACTTTGACTATTCTACTGTCATTATTGGTTTTAAGATTAGCGCGTGCTGAATGTAATAAATGGAAGTATACTTAGTTTGCAATGACAAATATTCTAAGCTTTGATTTTTAATTTGCTAGAACAAAATGACAGGTGCGATCTACCTTTTTAGGGTTCCGTACCTAAAAATCTAAAAACGGAACCCTTACAGGACCACTCGCGTGTCTGTCTGTCCGTCTGTCACAGCCGATTTGCTTCTAATCTAATGGACCGATTAAGTTGAAATTTGGTACACATGAATTTCTGTGACCCAAATACGGACGTGTAACGTAAATAAATGAATTTTGAATATGGGGGGTAAATTTCTATTAGGTTATTAATAAGTTTCGCAAACTGTACCGTTTAGCATATCAATTGAAAGGGCTTGTTGTAAGGATTTCAGATATATATTTTTTTAATAAATACTTATAAAGTTATTTAAGAAAATATATGAATATTGACCACCCCTTCTTATCTCCGAAACTATTGAGCCAAAAAAAAAAAAAACACAGAATATAGTTATTTACTTACAGATTACAAGAAAACCTATAAGAAGTATATTGTCTTAAAATGGCATGGTAAACCTCTCAGTATTATTAATACTTACATTTGCAGATGGAATGTATGGGAGAACTTGTTTTTCAACTACAATGTTAAGATTGTTCTTGGGATTAATTCATCCCAACTACGGAACCCTTTACTGTGTGTGATAGTACACGAACTTGGCCGGTTTTTTTAAATCACACGATATATCATTAATATCGCAGAAACATCACGACAACAGTGAAAGTCCTCCTGCAGATAATGATTCAGTGGTCCTTGGTGTGAGTCACTCGGTAATTAGATTATTTACTAGGTTATTTTTATGTCGACACGAAATCTAGCAAATTAAATTTCTGGGCATAGTGGGAGTTGAGTTGGTCGAAGTTGGTTCGACGTTGAATAAAAAGTAGAGTACAGTGACTGAAAGAAAAGATTAACCAATTTACAAGCAAATCTTTTCCGCCTAACGAGCTCATATACACGTCACCATTTGGAACAGTGTGTGCCCGTAAAAATGGTCCTAAAAGGGGCCTAACCTTTTTCATTCCTAAACTGTACACACTCTGAATACTTTTTTTTTTAACAGAAATCGAATAGAAAATTGTATATATTACTAGAAATAGAAACTAACTAGAATGTTCGATTGTTAGTGCCGGATAAGACAATTTGTCGTAGGCCCGACGGCTACCGGAACTCGTACAATGGACCATTCAGACGACTGTTGATGAGCCCCCCACTACTTGTACCTACGTCTTTCGTTCATATATCTGTACCGGTAAAGGCCATCTATAATTTCTATCTCTATTCTATCAATATCGAAGAAAAATATTACAATGTACGTACTCAAGGTTTAGTGACCACATTTTTCATGGAAACCCAATAACAAATATAATGTATTTGATATATTTCTCGTGGTTAGATTTGTAAGGGTGTTATTCTGGCGTAGGTATTTATTATTAGAATCTTTTTTGTTATATATTGATCATACCTTAGTTACCTTGGCGATAGTAAGTTCTTTTTGTCATCTAAATAACAGACATAACGAGATTTAGAAGCCTTTATGATCATGCTGACTAGAAATCAAAACGTCTATGCCAAGTATTGCCTAAACCTTACATTGACTAGGAAGCACAATGCCTACCTTGCAATATGTCTATACAGTATTTGAACTAGACCTTATTCTGACTATGAACCAAAATGCCTACCTTGCAATCACATAAATAAGAGGCTTTTCCAAAATATGTAATTCACAAAATCATTTACAATTTATTAAGATTGGGTGTTAATTACATGGTTTGTCGTAATAAAATTGATTTAAACACTTTAATTAAAAAGCTCGGCGATTTACCGGCAATGAATATAAGCTTTTATTATCACAAGAGATCATTAAAAATGTTCAATGTGTCATAAAACAGCGGAGCGTATGTTTAATCCCCTCGCGCACGGTGCATGCTGCAGTCAGAAAGCGAATCTATCGTTTAATTTAATGAAATTTCTAGATAAAAAAGGATTTATGCTTATGACCACACGATAGAAGTAAAATCTTTCGACTGGAGCCGATTACGCGCTTCAGCGCCGAGTATACGCGATTCAGCGACGAGTATACGGGATTCAGCGCCGAGTATACGCGATTCAGCGACGAGTATACGCGATTCAGCGACGAGTATACGCGGTACAGCGTCATCAAACTGGAGCCGTGTATATCCGATTCATCGTCACCGACCCGAGTGCGACGGTTCAATTTCGTTCACTGTTCAAAAGAGCGCAAAGTGCGCATAAAAAAGTTATCACTTTTTAGAGGTAGGAGGAACAGGGAGTAAAGTTCACTCATACTCTATAGTAAAGGGAGGATCCTCCGGCCAGACGGGTATTGTGTCTGGTGGGCAACTGCCCAACGGTTGATGTCGGGATGTTGTATATATGCTAGTCGCGCGGTAAACTCTGATAGCGCGATTTGTGACGTCATGTCTTTGATGCGTAGTTCGCATATGGCGTTGTTGATACCGCCACAACTTCAAAAATATATTTTAAGAAGAGAAGTGTTCTCAGAATGGCGGAGATAGAGAATCTTGGTTGATTTAAAGAAAGTTGCTCGTAACAAAAACTACTTTTAGATACGTAACGACCGACGATGACTGAAAACTTTTTCACTAGGCTAATCGCTTTAGTATTTTCGACGAAATTAATTGATCAGGATTAGACCGAAATATTAAATGGGGACACCAAATACGCTTTGCATAATCTGTCTAGTCCTAAAACTTCTGGGCACGCTCGTTCCGTCATAGACCTCATCCATCGCTTCCTATCAGGCGAGATCGAGGTCAAAAACAGGCCGATTTATCAATAAAACATAAACAAAAATCTTATCTTTGTTTCCGTCAGGATTCCCAGGAGTTTCAAAAACGTCCCTATGGCACCTAAGTTACTGCGGCACATACCTAAGGACGTTCGTTTGGTTCCTGTTGAAACAGCGTGCCATATGTTCTACATCACGCTATAGATAACACGAACGAGGTCAGTTTATAAAAGACGCGTTTGTTTTGTTTGGACTCAAAACAGTACAGGAGTTCTCACGTTTTGCGTAAATTGTGGCCCTCGAGGGCTTGCGTAGACTGCGGGCAAACTTTTCACGTTGATTTTCCTCGCAGAATTGTACATATTTCAAGGTAACTTTTATAACACTGCCACTGTTACACATGTGATATTTTCCCTCTAGTTGTAAAGGAACAAAAGCCCAGATGCAAGGTGGTTATGTATCGAAATACAAGGAAACGATGAACTGTTTGAAATAACATTATTTATAAAAATATATCTCCTATTACAACATCACACGGTAGCCTAGGGGTCTACCGCAATAATAAGTTATGACATCAAACTCTTTACAATTTAATTTAACATGTAGGTAGATTATATAAATAAATAATAACCAACACCAGCCTATAATGTTACCATTGCTGTGACACAGCCTCCTCCCTATGAGATGAAGTGGGCCGTAATCCACCACGCGGGCCTAGTTTGGGTTCGTGGTTTGCATGAAAATGCATGATTCAAAATATGCCATAAAACGAACACCTTTTTTGACGTCATTATTACTTTCAACATGAATAGGGATGATGCCTGGGTAAAAAAAAAAGAAAAAGTGTTTAGTCAATCAGATAATAAAAACATATTAGACACGTATTTTTTTCTTTATCATATTAATACAAAATGACTTAGATAAAACACATTAAACTTGGGAGTGGGGGCTCGTTACGTCACAGCTCAGTATAAAATCTAATGAGAAGTGACGTCATGCCACATTGAACTCAATGTATCGCCATAATGTTTTGATTACGTAAAAAAAAGAAAAAATACGTGTCCAATATTTTTTAATAATCTACATGACGGACAAAAAACATTTTTTTTTTGTCATCAATCCTCTTCATGATGTTACTAAGATTTCCATCGCGTAGATCAAAATAATAGATTTTTCGGACTGAAGCAATGGATATCGCTGAATTGTCAAAATGAAAACAATTGCAACTCGTACTGTCAGTTTGTTAAGTAATAAGGTTAAGAGCTTATAGTGAAATTTCGTAAACTCATACAAATGATTAATTAAACCCTAAACTTTCTTTGATAAACTAGTATGGTGCCTTTACAGAAATATAGTTTAATTCGGACATACTACTTTGACTTATAAAACTTCATACTTCAAAGTTTGCATTGGACGTCCTCAGAAAATTGTAGTTCACTATTTCTAGTAAATATTTTCAAATTAATAGACTCGTAATCGCCCCCATCACTAGGGACATAGCATCAAATACCAGAGCCTAAAATTGGATGTATGGCACCCGTTTTACTCGGAGGGAATCACAGGCTTGAGCATTATTACACTAATGAGTAATGCTAATGACAGACACACAAAAAGGCCATTTGTCGTTTAATCTTTTATGTCACCCTAGGTGGTTTTTACGCATTTCGTGGTCAAATCCAGATTTGACGCAAAACCATCCTACTATCCTACGAGTACTAATAATTATCTTACTATCTAAATATAAAAAACAAAGTCGGGTTGTTACACCATTTATAACAAAAGAACGGCTGGCCCGATTTTTATGATCTTTGATTTGTTGGATTTGTCTCCGTCCCGAACATCAGAATAACTACTAAAACATGAGATAAATTCAAGATTTTTCTTTTATGAAAAAAAAAAAAATATCATTTCATTTTGTATGGAACAGCTTTTTTGATGTTATCTCGAGAACGGATTGAATGATAAAATGAAGTAATAGCGAGGGTAGGCGATGCGATGCGACGGGGTGGGTCGGGGGAGCAAGAAATTTCACGCGGACAAAGTTGCGGGCAGAAGCTAGTACTTACATTATAAATGTGAAAGTTTGGATGTTTGTTATTCAATCACGAAAAACGACTAACGGATTTGTAAGTTTGGCATACGGATAATTTGTAACCTGGGATACTTTTTATCCGGGTAGTGCGTTCCCGTGGGACAATTTCCGCCCAAACTCGGGCAAAAGTTATATAGAATATAATTAATATAACGTAGAAAATTTTCCTTACGGAAAGCCACTCAGTAACACCAAATGACAGTATCCTAAACTAGTTGCCATGCAGATAATGGGCGTCAATACAAAACGGGACTGACCTAAAATTAGCGTGTGATTTAACTGTACGCACGTAAAATAATAAATGTGTTTGCGTCATGAGTCATTAGTATATTACATTATCTTTATGGTTAAACGATGTGGTTATCGTCAGTGGCGCTATAACATCCCGCGTCATAGAGGCAACTATTTAATAATCTGTGATAGAGGGCACTTGTAATGTTTAAACATAACTGCCTCTAGCTGTACCTAAGTTTGGAAGTGCTTACGGAGCTATAATGTTAGGGAAATCCATGAGCCATTTCTTTGGAATAGATCATCATCTAATTAGCAATCAATTGTTGGTGCTACCTCATGCATGAGTCTCTTTATGGTACCCGTGCTAGCTGATAATCACAATACTAGTTTCCTGCCCTCAGGTTGCAGTCTTGAAAAATTCACTATACCCAAAGTCTCAAATTCAGATAATTTATGTAAACAAAGGGGATAACATAACAAAAAAATATCTTCGTAATGGTAATTCACATAAAATTGCGAAAAAAGAGGTTCTATTTTCTTTTAAGTAAAGATTTTAAGAAATAATAATTAAAAAATAATCATACCGTAATTATTTTCATAAATTTTAGGTTTTAAACAAAGTTATTAATAAAAGGAGATTTTCTGGTATAAAATATTTTATGATACTGGTAACAATGCAGGAAATCCAAACATTTTCAAATTTTTTATATCTTCAACAACACTAATATTACAACTCTCATAAATAGATTCATATTGTAAGTAGCATATCTAGCCATATTTTGGATGAAAACGGCTGTAAACTGTTTCGATTGGAAATCGATTTTGGGACGCCTACGTCTAGCACTGGGCTTAAAAGGGCTGATTATGACTATCGTATACCGTGTCTCCGACACATTACAAAAAATATTGTTTGGCAACGGTATTTTGTTTGCATAGTTCTTATAATTAATTCACTTAATTTTATCGATGATTATTTACAAAAACATTTAATGATAAAATGTTTTGTACCACTGTTCTGTCATTTTGACAGTGACATTTCTTGACATTACTTTGTTTACATAAATTATCTGAATTAGAGACTTTGGGTATAGAGTCGAATTATTTGCACAGCGTTGTATTTTATTTTTAGACAAAATAATGAAATAACATGACAAATCATTATTGCAGATAAATAAACATATTACTCGTATAACTAATAGCGATTTATTTTTTAAGTTGAACTAGGTGGAATCTCCATACTTTAATACTAATACTAATATTATAAATGTGAAAGTAACTCTGTCTGTCTGTCTGTATGTTACGTTTTCACGCCTAAACCGCTAAACCGATCATCATGAAATTTGGCAGAGATATAGCCTGGGATATGGAGAAGGACATGGCTACTTATTTACGCGATAACCGACATCCACGCGGGCGGAACCACGGGCAAAATTTAGTGTTAGATAAATCAAGCGCTAAATAAAGCTCTTTCGCCCCCAACAACATTTCGAGATAAGTGTGCTTACTTTAAGGCAATTAAGAAATCGTTTACAAAATCTGTTCAGCGCATATATAGCTCAATATGCGCTGATTCGTTTTTTCTAATTATCTTTTCTTAACGTGGAGGCCACAATGTCTTCAAAATTATGTTTTTATCTCTTAATAAACGTTTATTTTCATAATAACAATAATAAAAATTAATAAAATGTTTATTCAGTATTAAAATTGGTAAAATATGAACATAAAATCTTAGAAATACCTAATTTACAAAGGTATTACCTATAATTTTAGATGCCTGTACAAGGATAAACCTGTATCACAGGCGGCATGAGCACATACTATATATGGTAATTGTAGAACATTTTTTTTTTTTTTAAACTATGTTTAACCTTAGAAGTCTTGAAAGAGTGATAAAATTTAATTGATTCATTATTTTATACCTAGTTAAATACTATTTACTTTAAAGTAGACTTGCAACGAATAGTATATTCGGCAGTATACCGAATACCGAATATTCGGCGAGCCCGCCGACCGAATAGCTGAATATTAGGCAAAAGTATTCGGCCGGATTTTAGCGCCAAAACTTGTACAGACGTGATTGTTTCGCGCTCGTTTGTTCTAATGAACTCACCGCCCGCGCGCCCGCAGTTGCTCTACGAGAAATGAGAACCTTACCCTTCTAAATTTTGATTACGACAATAATTAAAATACATAGAATCCTTAACTTTTCTAATTCAGAAGATGATTATTTACCTGTGTTATTTACCAATGACTACTTAAATGATTATAAGAGAAATGAAAATATGAATATACGTAATTAATCTTGAAAAAAAAAAAAATAGACCCTTAACAACCCACGAGCCGATTATTGTAACACGATATTTCAATCTAAACGAGGCTGATATATCCGACATTTCGATTCTATCTCACGCAATTTTCTGCCAATAAATCTGTAGGCTCGTTTAGATTCAGCAATCTTTCAATCAGGCCGTCAGTTAGGACTGACGTCACGAAACTGCGCCATAGAGCTGCCGCTCATCGACACATCTGTTCCGTCAGCACCTCAACAAGTTACCTACACAATGTAAACATGTTTGAAACGATTTATTTTTACGAGCGTTAAATAATGGAAAAAGTTATGGAACTATAAAATATCGATTAGATAGGTAACTGTTTATTGAGGTAAGTTTATGTGTTATACATATTTCTTATTGTAAAATTTCTAGTCACCGACCGAAACTTCGATTTCGTATTCGGCCAAAAAATCATGATTCGGCCATAAACCAGCCGAAGCTTCGGCCAAACCGAAAATCTTAAGTACGTGAATTGTCGCGTGTCATTCGGCCTATAGGTATGAGTTATATTATATTGTATTGATTGATTATATTATATAATCAATCAATTAATACGACACACAAAATGTTGTAGCCTCTGATGGAATTATCGTGTTTATTTCTTTTAAAGCCTATATTTGCTTTCACTCCCTAGGTGTATAAACCAAAAACAAGATTTCAGTGTACAGCGGAAATATGAATGAATATTTTTAATGTCTAAATCATTTTCGGCTTTTTTGGCCGAAAATAAGACTAAAGCCGAAGCTTCTTTTAAGACTTCGTTTACGGCTGAAAATCCATTTTCGGTTGGACACAAAAAAATACTGTCTTACTTTTGGCAAATGAAAAAATCAAGTAGAAAGGCCGTTCCTTTAATAAAGACGCAACTATATGGGCAGTGACCTTGAGTGGTTAGCTTGCGTGTTCTGTACTGAGCTCACGCAACGCGTCGTACGTCCAGCCATTAATAAGACTCAACCATGCAAGAGCGCTGTCCCAAATAAGACGCATTATTAATTTATTATACATAAAACAAAAGGTATTTAAATAAAGCACGTATACTAAAAGATCAATAATTAAATTATCTTTAAAAAGGTGAAAGTTTCAGAAAAATACGTTTGATAGATAATGCGTGATTCTCAGTTTTTTATCCGCGTTAGACATAACTTTACAAATTAATTTCACTATGTAAACAAAAAAACCATAATAATAATAATAAACATAACCTAAAATATTCATATATTAAGTAATTAAGAAAATGCTCTAATTTAATATCATTACCACTACTCGTTTAGACGTGATCTTCAGTATAAAATCATTAAAAGTCGGTTATCGTCGCCTTAAGATGATTTGGGATCAAGGGTAAACTAAAGGGCGGGAACCGGCGCAGAACTTCACGTAAGTCGTTCTGCCGTTCAAAGAATTCACCATCGATACCTGGAGACTGGCGGCTTCGTGAGCCGTAAAGGAGAAGCCTCAAATCCGGGTCACAACAGCACGACATAATCGGTTTATCTTTACCACCAGCCTGCGTAACCTGACCTCAGTACAGATCCAAGAACAGCTTCGATACTTTCATGGACTGACTGTTTGCGCTCGAACTGTAAGAAGGAAATTCTAAAAACGTAGCCTGAAACTTCATAAACCAGCCAAAGCAATGGTCTCAAACTGACAAAAGCTCACAGAATGGCGCGCCTACAGTTTGCACCCGAATTTGCATTGGACTCAACGTTAATGGAGTCAGGTTAATTTTGCGGACGAAACCAATATTATGCTGTATGGCAATGATGGACGTAGGAAAGTCTACCGAAGACTGGGAGAACGTTTTCAGCAATATTGCATTGAAGAGAAGGTGAGTTATGGCGGCGGATCATGGACAGTCTGCGGAGTGGAATTCCCAATGAAGGAAAAACTGGCCTTGAGGTTGTGACGAGACCACGGGTGCCACCACTAATAGAAACCGACCTTGAATAGCGACCAATACATTCGTCGATGTCTAAAGGCTCAAGTGATGCCATAAGCTGAGTTTGTGGGCCAGAATTTAATTTTTGTGTGTGATAATAATTTTGGCGCAAGCGGGCACTCCAATAATTGTTAGAGAATATCTGCAAGTCTTACGACTTCCACGCGAACGAAGTCGCGGGCAGAAGCTACTAAATAATAATTATATTCTCTGGTCCGCTGAGCGTATGTGAAAGGAGTGTTCAGTTGGAGATAAAGTAAAATTAATCTCCACGGAATTTATGTACATTTAATTATTCATTCCATCAAACGGGAAGCCGCCATCAACGCTTCTATTTGCAGTAATATCAAAGATGAATATTAAAGAAAATTCCTCCGAGTGATGAGTTACAAAAACTCGAAGTGAATTCTAATTTTATTCGGTTTACCGTTCGTAAGGTAAAGAGTATTTTCTTGAGATTTATGTTTTTATTTAAATACGAGTACACATTCTAGGTTAGATCTTTATTTTTTGCAGGAACGTATAAAAGAGGGTCGCGATTATGTAGATGTGACAAGTATAATAAAAATAACTGGTCGTTGAAGAATAGCCCTAAGGAAAAAAAAATCTGAGTGCTTATAAAGTATTAAAATAAGTTCTTAGGTCTTAGGGACAAGTTGCCAAGTCCTTGGTTTTTAAATAACATTCAAATACTCTAGTCAAAATGGTTAGTTTTATTCCGAAACGCTCCGAGCTTTCAGTATTAATTTTCCTTGGAAAGTAAGCTTTGAGTTTTACTTTTATTTTTAACTAGCTGCTACCCGCGGCTTCGCTCGCGTGGCCGTTTCTGTACAAGTAAATAAAAATGAAGTGTTTGTTTGTAATGTTTTTTTTTTTTTAATCCACGCTGGCTAACCTGGTGGCAGCAGCTAGTCGAAAATAAAAGAAGCCTAAGTTGCTCTTTATAACATCAGCTATCTGCCAGTGAAAGTCCCGTCAAAATAGGTCCAGCCGTTTCGGAGCTTAGTCGGAACAAACAGACAGACAGACCGACAGACAGACAAAAAAATATTAAATTTTTGTTATATAAATACCGTATATATGAACTTTTATTATATGCATTTAGTAAAAAGTTGTTATTTTGAAAAACAAACACTTCAATTTTATTTATTTGTATATGTATATTATACGTAGCACGTATTTGTGTCTGGATAGCCTTTAGTTACAATGGTTTTTATAGGATGAACATTTTTTTTCCCTTTTAGTAAAAAACGAGTCTGTTAAAAATACTAAAACAAAGCCTTATTTTCTTTGCATTAGGTCCTCCGTCAGTTAAAACTCCAGCGGACCGAAAAATTATAACTGTGCTACCCGCTACGCTAGTGATGTTCAAGTCCACTCTAAACTCAAGACGCGTTTTAGACTATAAAATATATTTTTACAGCACGTTGTTTTATACGCTATCATTTTATTACGTTGTTACAAACAAAACTTGGCCAGTCTAAACGCGGAGACGTTATCATTTTATCTGGCAACACGCTAAACAGGGCCTCAAGTCTGCTATTACAATAGTGTCAGAATGGTCTCTTCATTGTGAGTTTTTGACAGATTTGCCATACAAACACTGTCAAATACTCACAATGGCGAGACCATTCTGACACTATTGTAATAGCAGACTTGAGGCCCAGACCCAATGATGCGCGGTGAATGTTATCTTGCAACGCGCAATACGCGAAAGAATTTAATAGGTAATTATGCCGATTCTTTTGTACACCGAACTAAACTATCCCTAAAATTCCTTACTTTTGGCTTTGAGAATCTTAAAGCAAAAAAGGCATTAATTTAAAAATAATGTTGACACAATCTAAAATCGAATTTGACGTGGTGTTTTTTTTTTGGCTTCGCTACTTTGTACTTCTTTGCCCCGTGAATTGTTTTAGAGCCGGAGGCGCGCCGAGGGGGCAGCCTCGACGTGTTTTATATGGAATTTTTCACTTTTTGTATGGAAAAAATATATAAAATGATTACCTACATGTTGAGTTTTAGGGATTTAGGTTTATGTGTTTAATAAAGGGGATCGAAATTTTCATTATTTTTGCGATAGGACACACCATTTTCGAGATATAAGCAAAAGAAAAGATATAAAACAGATAACGCGGGTCGACTGCCGCCGCCCGAGTTCACCCGACACGCTGTGCTGTGTTACTCTAAAATACTCTAAAGTCTCTTAAACTATTATTAATGCTATCCCGTTCTGGTCCCACTGTGCGCGTTAAGTTTGTTGATGCGTTTTATTTACAGCGCGAAGTCAGAGCCGATATAATAAACGCTTTGTGCTTTGTACAACATAGTTTGTTGTGTTTTAGCGCTATATGTTTTAGTAACCACCACTAGTCTACGGTCGTAGCGCTACGTAACTAAGTACGCTACGGAACGTAGCTGGGTAATGCAGGCGAGATAATTAACATCAGAATGTAGGTTACTCATAACTACATTACCTGTATTATAATTGAAACCTACGTATGTGTAGAATGTAAGGTTAGAGAGGTATTTTTCTGTGTAAGTCTCGTAGATTATTCGACGGCATGTGTAGCCAAGTCAGAGGCCCACGGACGGCATAAAAACTCTAACACCAGGTTAGTCACTAACCACACGAAAAGAAGAAAAGCTAATTTACTCTCTTTTCTTTTCTCTTTCACTGAAAGTTACTCTTTTTAGAGCTTACTGCACATCCTTTTATTCTTGCAGCCTGTGGGCCAGATATACTCAAAAGCTTACAATGCCCTCCGTATCCAATATAACAATGCGTTCAGGGTGCTGTTGGGGCTCCCCCGCGTTTGTAGCGCATCAGGGATGTTTGCTGAAATGCGGGTGGATTGCTTTTATGGTGTGCATCCCTGGTGCGCAGAGTGAGAGGGAGCTTTAACAGCGTACTGTCGATGATAGGGGGCAGACTGGACTGCAGATATGTGAATCACTGCTGTGTTATTTCTCATGGGAAGGCGCAGCGATGATTCCTTACTTTTAATTTTTATGTTTTATTTTTGTATTTTATTTTCTTTCTCTAAAATAGCTTAAGTTTCTGTTACTAACAAAATGAGTCTGTGTTACTTGAATAAACAATATATTATTATTATTTAAGTAAAAATGTTAATTTAAACCCGTTAGATCGGAAGATCGATCTAATTGATGGATTAATTAATTTATAGCTGTTAGGCTGATCATTTTGAGACCAGATGAGCATCACTGATACAATTGGTCCCGGAGTGACGTGTTCGTTGAACATAACCAGGGTTTTGTCCAAGTTCATCCGAAGACCTATGCGGAAACAGAAGAATCAAGACAGGCGCTTTACTTAGTGCAAATTATTTAATCACCACTGCTCACAAAACGGTGAAGGAAAACATCGTGAGGAAACCGGGATGTCATTGACATTTACCAACCCGCATTGGACCCGCGTGGTGGATTACGGCCCACTACCTCTCAGAGAGGAGGCCTGTGTCCCAGCAGTGAGAACATTACAGGCTGATCATCAGCAACATAGCGACGCTTACTCGTGTATCTAGAAATAATGTAAGAAAGAAAAGTATTTGTTGTGACTCGCACAGGAAGATCAAACTAAACACTGTACGATTTCTTGTTGATCGAAGCTGTACGAGGCCAAAAGGCTCCTATCTCAGCATGATGCTGCGACATTTAAAAATAAGTGCCGCAGCGCTGGTATTTAGGGATCCGCAAAAATTCAAAAGTATCGATACCTACTCGATACCGGTATCGCAGAAGAATCGATACCGATAAAAGCATCGAACCAAAAGTATCGATACTACTCAGTATCGAGTACTTTTTCGATCACCTCAGAAATTGTATATTATAGCAAAAAAAAAAACAGTAATAAACAAGCACATACTTAGGTAGCCATTATTTTATTTAAAAAAGTACAAAATTGTCATTATAATTATTTCAATGAAGTACCGCGTACTTTTAATGCGAAATTAAAGTTAAATTCAGTCAGTCCCCAATCTTCTTCGATGCAGTCTGACATGAAAAGTAATTTGTCTATACGCGTCCCGGTAAGCTGTTTCCGCACCGCTGTCACCGTCACCGTCGCCTCAGCCTTTCAGATGGGAGTATGGACTATGGATACTCAGTATTATCAAATATTTACTTGACAAACAATATATATAATTTTGGAAAGACTGCTTTCAGAGATACCGCTTTAATTAAGTTAGAAAGAGAACTGGTGACATTGTGTAAAATGACACGAGTGAGAAGACAAAAGTATCAAGTATGTGAAAAAGTATCGATACGTAGTAAAGTATCGGATCTAAAGTATAGAGTACAAAAATACTAGGTATCAAAGAGAAAGTATCGATACTACTCAGGTATCGATACTTTTTGCGGATCCCTACTGGTATTCTGATAGGGCCTGCTGTGATGTCACGGGCAGATACAGGAAGATCTGTAGAGTAGTTGTAAATATTTCCGTACCTATTGTTTCATGGAAGTCGTAGTGTGAACGAAGGATTTTAATTGCGTTTCCAGCATTGTGCAGTGTGTTTTCAGTTAAAAGTCCTGCCTGACATCTATCGCGGAAGTTAAGAGAAAGGGAATCATACTACCGAGTTCGGATAGTAGTGTATGAAGTCCTATCGGCCCTCTGTTGGAAATCTACTCCATGTAGTAGTAGGTACACACGACTACATAACAAGCTTTAAATTTCCAGTATAAGCTGACCTCTTATTGTACGGAAATCCTATACAATGCGAGATCAGCTTAAGGGTCTAACAAACAGGCGCGGCACGCGACGCGACACAAAGAGACCGCTCGTCGCGCAGCTCGCGGTGTCTGCGTCACGTCTCGTGTCGCGCCTGTTTGTAGAAGCCTTTATACTGGAACCTGAATACAAATAAACGCGGAATAAAGTTAAGCTAGGTATAAACGTCAAAAAATGTATGGTTATACCGAAATTATTCCTAGGATAACTTTATTCCGTGTTTATTCGTAAGGCCCCTAATGTATAGCTTTTATGTAGCCGTGTGTACCTACATCGAAGGATTTGTTATACAAAAACATTAACAAACGGGTTTCAAAATACCAAAATAACGTTAATTTATTCACGTCTACCTGAACAAGTTTTTGTTAAAGTATTTTCTTTTATCTAACAAAATATTGGACTAACAAACAATTTTCCGAAACAAAACTAGGTATAATAATAATTATAACAACTGTATAAATCTCGTTTCACAATGCTCCAAGTAACAAAGCGGAGGTCAAGCGATAGAGAAAATAATAAAGCCGGAGTAGAGCAATTTTATGAGAATAAAAACAAACCAAACGAGAGCATATTAGTTAGAACAAGCGGTATATCGCAAACCCAGTGCGAAAAGGCGTAGTAAAGAATATACTAACTTTACAGGAGAGCAAAAAACTGTTTGGTTTGGTATATCTATTTAGCATTTGATCTTATGACCTTTTGTTATATACCATTAAACAGTAAACAAATCAAGCTTTTTTTCAACAATATTTCAGATACCTCAAATTGACGTGTATAAAGAATAATTAATATTTTAAGTTTTACACACGTTTATGGACCTTTTTATCTGAAAAAATGTAAAGCTTATGTGACGCGACAAATGTCTTTTTTCGTATAATGGCTTAATTTTTCGTCAGATCTTAACGGACAAATTGAGCATTGTGTATCTTTATCTGCGCTATACGAAACTGCAATTAAAAAAAGTGACGTATTCTTACTTACGCCTTTATCGCACTGGGGGTGCGACATTATATGTAAGTTCTACCGTTCTAATATTATTGTATTCACTAGACCAGCGATCACTAAAGTTTCCTTGGGGTCCCCCCCCAAGGAAACTTATTAGTCATCGCTGGCGTTTAGAACAATAATATGAATGTCGCGGTCCGTTTGGTAGACGAAAACTAGAAACCAAGATTCAAAAAAAAAAGGATATTAAACCTGAAAGCAATCAACAAATACTATGTAATGGACAAAAATAAAATAATAATTAATGAATATAAATGTAGAAAATTTCATTTTTTACTTTGAAATGATTTGTCTGAAGTCTGAGTAAAGTTGATACAAGTTAAAACTCAAAATTTTATATTAAGTTATAAATTTTACTGTTCACTTGGTCCGCACAAAATAGGTCGACAATCTGCCATTTGGTGATCCCTGCACTAGACCGATTGATTTTACAGAGTATGTATTTTCCTGCTCATTTCCACTTCTTGTCAGAAACAGCTAAGGAATATTTTGTTGACACAACTAAACACTAAAGGTTTTTCTCAAACTACAGATCAGCACAGACCCTCATCAAAAAGGCGTTTAACACGCTCGAGCGTAAGTCAATATTATTTGAAAGCTTTGATCCCATTGCGCTGGCGAAGGACCAAGAAATCTGTCCGCTATAGGATGTCCATGAAGCGCACATCAATACTTTCAGAATAGCCTATTAAAATCAGTGAAGTAAAAACAGATAGGTACCGCAAGCGGTTTATGTACTGTACTCTCAACAATAGGCAGAAAATGATTGAGGAATAAGTTATTTCCTACCGAATAACAGGTATAAACTATAAATTGAATTATAATATATCTTTCAGTCAATTTTTTGGGTTGTACCCGAAGGGTGCCAAACGGAAACTAACTACGGGGACTAAGCTTCCGCTGTCCGGCCATCCGTCTGTCAGCGAGCTGTATCTCATGAACAGTAATAGGTAGACAGTTGAATAATATTCACAGATTTTGTATTTCTAATGCCGCTATATTAAATACAGTTAATATTAAAAGGGGTAAGTAATAACAGCCGCACGAGTCGATCCGTCAGGTTAAGCCACGCTTGCCGGGGTTGGTCCGTGAATGGGTGACCATCTTTACATAACGAGACTCCTCCGTGCCTCGGAAAGCACGTTATGCCGTTGGGCCCGGCTGTCATTCGTGGATCTTTGACAGTCGTTACGGGTCGTCAGAAGCCCAAAAGTCTGACAGCCAGTTTTACCAAGAGGTATCGTGTTACCCAGTTACTGGGTTGTGGAGGTCAGATAGGCAGTCGCTCCATTTAAAATACTGGTATTCAGCTGCATCCGGTTAGGCTGGAAGCCGACCCCAACATAGTTGGGAAAAGGCTAGGCAGATTGATTTGATTAAAAGGGGGGACCCCTTTACCGGATGATGATGGACCATACAAGAAACGTGTATTTTTCCGACTAGGTTTTTTAACTTTCTTCGTTTTGCTCTTTAAGGTGGGTATATACCTAACGAATATAGAGCTAGAGCTAGAATCAGAGCATAGAGCGTCGTAGTTTGTTGCTTTATTGGTGTAAACGATCATTGGTTTTCATCATTTACACCAAAAGAATACCAACGAGCAAGCATGACAACTAACAAGGACTGGAATTCTTGCACATGCTCTAGAGATGTTTAGATCAGGCGAACGAGTGCTTATTGCTCATTCGTCAAATGTCTGTGGCCGATTGTAGACTAGGTTCACTGGACTAGGTACACTATCATAGCGGTAAGACGCAAGAAGAGAGCAAATCTTTTTTCTGGCTTCTTCGACACTACCTTCGAGCAGGTTTGCTCTTTCATGCCAAACATCTCGCTTGTGGCTTGTGTTTTTATAATTTTCATATGAAGGATCCCACAGACATCTTAAATTATGGTAGGTTTCTGTCATAAGTAGACATTTTTCTCGAGACTGGTCCATAATTAAATAAGATATTTATCGGACAAGTCGCTACAGCACAGAGCGCTTTAAAAACGAAGACCAAAGTTCCGAACACGAAAGAACGCTCTAGACAGTCTAGGCAACTGTACGCATGCTCGTGCGCCTTTTACATCAAGCGAGCGAGCATTCTTAAAGCATTCATAGAATCTCTGCAAACAAGATAGAACAACGAAAGAATGCTCTGTCTCTGTTTACACCAAAAGAATTTGAAGGAGTGGGGATAGAATGAGGATTCGCTCGTTTGGTCTAAACCCACCTTTAGATAGTGTGGTAGATTAAACAAAATACCGAATTCAATAATCCTTATGGAGTTTCATTTTGTCGAGTGCTATAAGTTATAACCTTATAACAGAGACATGTTACGACCAATTACTTACCCGTGTATTGGATGTTTTAGACAAATTAAAACGAATGTATATATTGTATGTTTTACACATGAATAGAAAGGTTGGAGTAACACAGAAAGAAAATGGAAATAAAAGGAAGACTTACCAAGTCGACTTTATTATTGTAGGGCTGTCAAATGCCAGCAGGCTTTCTATGTCTTCGAAGACAAGACACAGCTGCTAGGTGGCTTTTATTCCAAGGAACAACTAGTTGTGCGCAGGTCCAAGGAATTCGTTCGGAAAACGTTGTAGGTAACCACAGACTACACAGTGGAGAGAAAAAAAATCTGCCAAGTGCGCGTCGGACATTACGCACAACGGAACCCTTCATGGTTCCGTAGTTGGGATGGATTTATCCCAAGAACAAACTTAACATTTTAGTTAAAAAAACATGTTCCCCATACATTCCAACTGCAAATGTAAGTTTGTACGCACAACATTGAGTGATTTACCATGTTATTTTAAGACAATAGACTTCTTATAGGTTTTCCTGTAATCTATAAGTAGGTATAGGCCTATTATCTGTATTTTGTTCAAATTTTAGGCTCAGGTGTTTAGAGATAAGGGGGCCTAAAGGTCAATTTTCATAATTTATTAAAAATAAATTTAAAAGCATATATTTTAAAAGTATAAATAAAATATCTGAAATCCTTACAATAAGCTCTTTCATTTGATATGCCACACGGTACAGTGTGAAAAACTTTTTTGTCTCCCAAAAGCGACCCCATGTTCAAAATTCATTTATTTACGTTACAGGTCCGTGGTTGGGTCACAGAATTCATATGTGTACCAAATTTCAACTTAAGGCTCGTACAGACTCGCGCGATATCGCGGGCGCGACAGGCACCGATAAAGAAATTGTGCTACTAGTGTCGCGTCGCGCCCGCGATATCGCACTAGTCTGTACGAGCCTTTAATCGGCCCAGTAGATTCGGAGCAAATCGGCTGTGACAGAGGGACGAATATAATCAGGGTTTCGTTTTATCCTTTTGAGGTACGGATACCTAAAAAGCGAAGTATCTGTAATTGTATGCTTCTCAATTGTCCAGTCATGAACCAAGTACCAACGCACCGCAGTCGTACGTCTGTCACGTACACTTGCACATGTGTGGTAATATTATCATTTCATTGACGCAAAGACATTGTTGATCATGAATAGGACAGGGAAAATTGTATAATGTTATTATGTACTATATTATTATAAGCAATTAAGTACGAGTAGGTAGCTTTACCGATTAAATGCTGTGCGGTAAGCAAAGTAAGTTTTATTTAAATTCATGGAAATTGTTGTTTCCCGAAATGGTCTATCTATTTGAAATAGAGAACTTACCTGTTTTTCCTGGTCCTTGTTGAAATAATTTACAAACCAATACGTTTTTTTACTAACTCTATTTAATCTTAATTACTGTTATTGTAAGCTTGCATCCCACTGCTGGGGCATTCCCCAGCAGTCCCCAGCTTGCGGCCCAGCATAGTCTAAGTTGGAGGTAGGGCTTGTTCTAAGTCCGCCTGGCTAGCTACCACCATCTTATCTAAGTCTGTCGCCATAACAACAATGTTAACAGCATTGTTGTGTTTCGGCAGATACAGGTAAGATAGCCAGTTCCTCTGTGGTTGAGGATTCCGGGTGAAGCTCGCTTCCACACCTACGGCCTGATCATCACCTACCATCAGGTGAGATGAAGGCTAAGAGCTTCCTCGATGCGAATAAAAAAATAATCAAGCGATTAATTACGAAGCAAGTAGGTACTGTGTGAGTATTCCGCATACAGCCAGAGAGCTTCATTATTAAAAATTAATTTCCTTTTTAATTACGCTGATCTACTTACAACAGATATGAGAATTAAAGCCCCGAGCATGTGTGTGCTCATATTAAGTAACGAGATTTCAGATTTAATAATTACTGAGATTATTTCAGTGTTGATATAGGCTCGATAATATTAATTGGTAATGTTATGTTTGAAAATGGGAACAATATTTGAAAACTCATATTGAAAATTATATTAGATTTTACAAACTATGTTATAGTTTGTGAAATCTAATATACAGCATGTATCAGAAAGGTGTTGGACTTTGGTAGTCCAGGGTCTCGAGTTTAAACCCAAGGCACGCACCTCTGACTTTTCGGATTCATATGCGTATTGTATCATTATCGCTTGCTTAAAAAACGATGAAGGAAAACATCGTGAGGAAACCGATGAGAGATATTTCTCGACGGCATGTGTAGCGAAGTCAATGGCCCATGGACGGCATAAAAACTGACACCAGGTTAATCACTAACCATACGAAATGAAGAAGAATCAGGTAAGTGTGGAGTGTGGACATATTTATCTATTCTTTTTATATTGGAAGATGTTTTACTATTCTTATTTATTTAAACTTCATGTACAATAGTGGTACATAGGCGGACTTAATGCCACAAGGCATTCTCTACCAGTCTACCTTTGGGTTAAATATAAAAACAGTGATAGGGTACTTTTAGCCGGATCACACGTCTCACGTAAAATGAGTAAAACACGACTTCCAAAATACACAGAAAAGGATAATAAACGTATTATTAAAATCCATAGAACGGCCTTTCCTTTGGAATCCCCCTATAACCCTAACATTTGACCACACTTTTCTGATAAAAGCTGAAGTGCGGTTTTTACATTGGGGATAAAAGCTAAAAGCTTTATGTTATTTTATCTAACCGCAGAAAGATAAAATAATGTTACAGCAACTGAGGGTGTATTTCCGCTGCCCCCATCTCCCGTGTCCCAATTAATGATATGCATATTATATTTCACATAAAATGCCCAAAAAAATGGTTCCATTTTCTTTTTAAGTCATTTAATCATCTTTTCAGCCGAAAGACGTCCACTGCTGGACATAAGCCTCCCCTAATTGGGGAGGTTTGCCATCATCGCCACGCTTGGCAGGCGGGTTGGCGATCGCAGTATGGTGTTAAAAAATCGTAGAGAACGCTGCTGCCCATTCTCTAGAAAGTCCCTTAGTCGCCTTTTACGACACCCACGGGAGGAAATGAGGTGGTGCTATTTTTTACGTCCGGCACCACACGGAACGATTTTGAGAGACTTCTTTTAAGTAGATACTGATTTTTTTATTATTATTTCTAAAATCAGTACTTAAAAGAAAATGGAACCTTTAGTTTCGCCATTTTATGTGAATTACCATTAATGGGGACACGGGCGGTGGACACAGTGGGAATACACCCAACTGACGTACAGAAATGTTTATATTCACAATTTTTCAGGTACTTGAGTTTATTTATCTGATTCTTATCTGCCGAAATTTTCTACAAAAAATTTTTAACACTACGAAAAACTCATCCTATTTTAAAAATTATTAATGGATCATTAATTGATTTACCATCACCTTCAAATATTTCAGCATAAGCATTTCCTACAGCATAAGTAAGTGATTGGTAGGAGCTGAAACAATTTATACTTATTTGGAAACCGCTGGATCTGTTTTAAGCATTATTATAAACTAGCTGCTGCCCGCGCCATCGCCCGCGCCATCGCCCGCGTTGATTAAAAAAAAAAATAAAGTCGAGTAAGTTACTCCTTATAACATCAGCTATCTGCCAATGAAAGTCCCGTCAAAATAAGTCCAGTCGTTTCGGAGATTAGCCGGAACGAACAGACAGACAGACAGACCAATTTTTTAAAATGGATTTTTTGTTTTAAGTACTTTCATCTGCATTTAGTAAAAAGCTGTTATTTTGACATTACAAACAGACACTTCAATTTTATTTATTTGTATATAATTATATAGATTGGGGATAAAAGCTTTATGTTACTTTATCTAACCCCAGAAGTGATAATGTAACAGCAACTGAGGTACACAAATACATATTTTACTCAAAATTTTTTCAGGCAGTCGAATTTATTTGTCTGGTGTATATCTGCCCAAATTCTCTATAGCAAAAATGAAAGTAAGTGATTATTAGGAGCTGAAACAATCTCCTACAAACAGGAGCGACACGCCACGCGACACAAAGGCACCGCGTGTCGCGCCTGTTTGTAGGAAGGAGCCTTTATTTGGAAAGCGCTGGATCACAGAAATGTGCTAAGCATTATTATTTATTACATATTAGCCACTCGCACAGGCATCGCACATGAACATTTTTTTTTAAATAAATAATCAGTATGTATGTTGTAGCCTATGTCCATCTGGAATAATGTGCCTTTCAAATAGTGAAAGATTTTATTTAATAGGAGCCGTGGTTCTGGAGATTCCCCATCACAAACCTATACACAAACACAAAATGCGCTCTCTTTATAATATTAGTATAGACTAGCTTCTGTCCCGCGACTTCATACGCGTGAAATTTCGGCCACCGCTCCTCCGCGTCACACTTCGTAGCCCACCCGCGCTATTACTTCATTTTCACATAGCGTTCTTTCTGACTTTTTTCTTTTTTCCCGGCTCCTTAGGGTCGCAGCGTGATGTTAAATAGCCTTTAACCTTCTCCAGAAATTGAACTATTAAATACAAAAAGAATTTTCCGAATCCGTTCATTAGTTTCAGAGATTACGCCCTCCCTACATAAAAACTTACTAACAATATTTTTCTCTTTTTTTTTTTTAAACTTTGCCCCACACTAGGAATTTCTCCAGTATCGTGGGTGCGTTTACAAACATTTAAACTCACATACACAAACAGCCAGACCCGGAACAACTAATTGTAGGTCATACAATATTTGTTCCGTGCGGGAATCGAACCCGCGACACGCAGCGCAGCAGTCAATCGCTTAACCACTGCGCCAACCGTGCCGCGCCGTGCCGTGCTTTATAATAGTAGTATCTATAGATGTGTAAAAGACCATACAACATTACGAACTTATCCATTAAAGGCGAAAGGACCAACGTAACACATTCAAATTTATATTCTACACACTTCAGAATAAGGTCGTAATCCGCCAAAACTTCACGCCTGTGACTACGGCTGTAATATTTTATTAAATCTTAATTGAGCCTCAGCGTAATTAAGCTGGGCATTTCGTCGGCAATTTTTCTCATTTAACTAAGTACTAGATAAAAGGGGAGAGGGGTGATTAAATGATTAAGATTACGAGTAAATTTTAATTACGCGAAACTAAATCGTCTTTCCAGGGAAGTTGTTTGATGGAAATTTTACAATTTTAGTAGCCCTTTGAAGCCCGGACAGACAAGGGCAAATGAAAATAATGAAGGATTATTCTTTCAGGGTGACCAGCGGGGTAATTGAGTAACACACTAACAATTGCAATGCCTTTGATTTTGACAATTCAACAACGACCATTGCGTTATTTACGTTGTCAAAGACACGAATTTTTCAAACATAATTATGAAGCAATGTGAGGAGACCAATTTTTCAAACATGAAGCAATGTGTTGAGACGAGTTTTTCAAACATGAAAAGCAATGTGAGGAGACGAAATTTTCAAACATATGAAGCAATGTGAGAAGACGAATTTTTCAAACATATGAAGCAATCTGTTGAGACGAATTTTTCAAACATGAAAAGCAATGTGAGGAGACGAATTTTTCAAACATATGAAGCAATCAGTTGAGACGAATTTTTCAAAAAAAAAACGAAGCAATGTGAGGAGGCGAATTTATCAAACATTATGAAGCAATGTAATAGGTATTTCTTCCAAAATTCGATTTGATTTTTAGATTTGAAGTTAGACATTTAAATAAATCTTTTTTATAGTCCGTTCAACCGATGTTAACTTCTATTCCATAGGCATAAGGATGGCATTAAAAGCAAAAGTGGTTACAATACCAACTGTTTACTGCGGCCGCCATTTGTCATGCCACCAACGCAATAGAAGTCAAAATCAGTTGAACGGACTGTAAAAAGGTTTATTTCAATGTCTAATCTCATTTCAAACGCAGTATAATGTTGGGTAATGAAAACGGGCATTATTAGTACTTCATTTTTATTTACTCGTTTTGTTATTCAAATATTTTTCCGTACCTCTTGAAAAAGCTTCGGCGTAATTAGGTCACGTAAACATCCTATAAGTCTCCAACTTAGATAACCAAGCGTTAAAAGGTCAAGGAGCATCGTTTTTGCCTCATAAGCGAGGCAATCCCTCTCGGCTCCTGTCTTAAGAGCCTCAAATGCAAATTATGTTATCCTACCCTACACGTATAATAAATGCGCAATTTAGGATGATTGTGACGCTGTGAGCTTGTATGTATGTTCCTCCATCACGCTTAAACGGCTGAACGGATTTGCATGTTATTTAGCCTACATATAGAACATAACCTGGACTGAAATATGTTACACTTCCAACCAACTGAATCGAGCCACTTTGCAACTTTTTAAATGTTTGTGAATTCATATTTGGAACAATGATGACACTAAAATGATGGCCAGTATATTGGCTTCAAAACTGCATAAAAACTTTTTTTTTTGTTAACCTGCTCTGTCAAACTCCTGGGCAAAGGCTTCCCTTCACTCCTTCCACTGTTAAGTTTGCAGTTTTGGCGGAATCTGTCCAGTACAAATTTATGAAAAAAAAAAAAAAAATTGGCAGTCAAAGACTGCCGACAGAAGTGAAAACTCAAAACTTTGGAATCCATACTAATCCATACTAATATTATAAATGTGAAAGTAACTCTGTCTGTCTGTCTGTCTGTATGTTACGTTTTCACGCCTAAACCGCTGAACCGATCGTCATGAAATTTGGCAGAGATATAGCCTGGGATACGGAGAAGGACATAGGCTACTTTTTTACGCGATATAACCGACATCCACGCGGGCGAAGCCGCGGGCAAAAGCTAGTATATTATAAATGTGAAAGTTTGTCTGTCTTTCTGTCTATATGTTACGTTTTCACGCCTAAGCCGCTGAACCGATCGTCATGAAATTTGGTAGAGATTAAAGCCTGGGATATGGAGATGGACATAGGCTACTTTATTTACGCGATAACCGACATTCAAGCGGGCGGAGCCGCGGAAAAAGCTAGTACAAAATAACTGACAAAAAAAACGATGCTATGGCTTTTTTACCACCTATAGATGGTCCTCTTAAAATATTTCGTATATGAATAGATACACCTTATTTGGCACTTATAACGAAAAAACTATTTTTTTAATTGTTGTCTGTCTGTTTGTTCCAGCTAATCTCCGAAACAGCTGGACCGATTTTGACGGGACATTTACTGACAGATAGCTGATGTTATTAGGAGTACCGTAGGCTGTTATTTTAGAAAAAGCCACGTGGGTGAAGCCGCGAACAGCAGCTAGCCTATTATAATTTGCAACATACACTTTCAAGCTACGATAACAACTGTCCCACTTTACAGTTTGATTTCCGTACCATATGTTATATCGCATTAGTTTGTCAAAGTTCAGCGAGTTAGGAGACAAAGCTGCATTCAGCCCGAGGTCACCCCATCTCGCTTCGTGATCGTGAGTTAGCTCAATAAATCCCTAAACTGCACGAGAGTTATACATGGCTCTACAATTTGGCTACGGATTTTTAATGTATGTTCTTCAACAGAAATTTTGAGGGGCTTGAGACTAAGTAATAACAGCCGCACGGATCGATCGATCAGGTTAAGCTACGCTTGCCGCGGTTGGTCCGTGGATGGGTGACCATTATTTCATACCAAGACCCCTATCTCGGAAAGGTCGTTAAGCCGTTGGTCCCGGCTCTCATTCGTGTATCTTTGACAGTAGTTACGGGTCGTCAGAAGCCCGAAAGTCTGACAACCAGTCTTACCAAAGGGTATCGTATTACCTAGTTACTGGGTTGTGGAAGTCAGATAGGCAATCGCTCCATATAAAATACTGGTATTCAGCTGCATCTAGTTAGACTGGAAGCTGACTCCAGCATAGTTGGGAATAGGCTCATCATTTCAGCCGAAAGACGTCCACTGCTGGATATAAGCCTCCCCCAATTGGGGGGGGGTTTGCCATAATCGCCACGCCTGGCAGGCGGGTTGGCCATCGCAGTATCGTGTTAAAAATGCATAGAGAACGCTGCTGCCCATTCTCTAGTAGTCCCTTAGTCGCCTTTTACGACACCCACGGGAGGAAATGGGGTGGAGCTATTCTTCAAGTCCGGCATCACACGGTACAATATTAAAAGGCTAGGCAGATTGATTAATAAAAATGGTCTGAAAACGATTTTATGGAGCCAATTATTAATAACTTAAAATAATACTAATAAAATATTAATTACAGTGCGTATTTCTGGACTTAAAAATATTGCTTATCAGTTTGTTTTCGTTCAGTATTTTCCTCTGAAAGCTGTGGATTGTTGGTTCGTGTAATCGTTTCCTCTGGGACTCAGTGTTTGGCGACACGATGAACGCAAGTAAACGACTCCTATTTATTTATTCAAATCTCAAATCGTTTATTGCAATCCATAATGTACAATTACAGGTGGTAAATAAAGAAATAATAACAGAAGCAATTATGGACCCTGTCGGGCACAGCAAGTTTTTAAATAAGTAGAGAGAGGAAGAGCGCTTTATTAATTTCCTTGTTTTATGTTAGAATTAGTTGCTATTTGCTAGGTGTTTCCAGCGATTCTCACTTGTATCCTAGGTTAAAATATTATGCGATGTGTAACTGACTTAATGAACATTGTGAAAGTGGTTTCTTTACAATCGTTTACTGAATCAACTTCTGTCATTTTTAATATACACACATCAAAAAAAGTTTGTGATCACTAGCATAAGCTGATATAATTTTTTAAATTGAACTTTACCAAGAAAAATTCTTTGTTGTGTGTTTTCTTTAAATATAAATACCCTGTTTCAAATTAAAAAATAAAACAATTTTTATTTTTTTATAAAAAAAAAATGTAATTAATCATAATGTAATTGTAACAGAAATTTGATAGAAAGAAAAATACTGTTTAACCAAACTTAAACAAAAATTTATTAATAAAAGGTTTATATTCAATATAACTCCTCTCCTGGCTCAAACACATGCGGTGATCCTCCTGGGCATGCTGAGAATCAAGTTATCCAGCATTTCTTGGGGTAGCCTGTCCTATTCTTGAATAGCGGCTTCCCTGAGCTCTGGCACTGTCTGGCGACGTGCCTGACGGTTCCAAACAGCTCGCTTAAGAGCATCCCACGCGTGCTCTATTGGGTTTAAGTCAGGCGAGCCGAATCATAATAAAATCTGCCTATCGTACCTAACAAAAAAGATTTCGATTTTTCAAAGTGATCGCAAACTTTTTTTGATGTGTACGTGATTCTTTATTCAAAAATAATTAAAACTACGTTAATTACAGTCACACTTCCGCTGAACAGTTAAAACAAACCAAAATAGATGAAGTACACTACTACCACAGATTAATACAGATGGGACACTCCACAAAATCATTTAAATAAAAACCAACTCTAGCTACGACACAATAAAGTGCAATTCTGGTCGCACAACGCTATTACCTTCAGTTATATTCACCTACAAGTTGCCTCTCTTTCTACCGCGTAACTCTTGTAACCGGCGGCGCGCGTCAGTCCTACTGTATTTGCCCAGTGAGATGGGCCCGCTGCGTACTTGTGATGAAGCTATTCATCACAAGGACGCCGCGGAATGGAGCGGCGACATCTTTATCAGAGTTAATTCACCCTAACGCAAAAATGTGTTTCTTACTATTGCAACTTAATCTAAATCCATTCCGCGGCGCCCTTGTAACACAAGGCTCGGACTGCACTCGTAACAGGGTGTTTTAAACTATGTCATGCGTCATAATTAATTTAAAAAAACAATAGTTCATTAAAAAAATATATATGTGATTAGTAGTCATTGGATATATGAAGTGAGCTGTCTTTGTAAGACGACTAAAATGCCACGGTGTATACCTTCGTAATTATGCATTTAATAAAAACCTGTTATTTTGACATTACAAACAGACACTTCAATTTTATTAATTTGTATAGTTATTATACAGGGTGATTGGAAGATGGGTGCAAAGCTTTAAGGTGAAGATAGTATAGACAATTTAGAACCATTTAAGCCGTGGTTGTCTTAGACGAAGTCTTATCAAATTTTTAAGTTTTTTTTTTCGGAAATTCTCAAAATTTAATGTAAACTGCATAATTATGGCCAAATTGAATGATAAATGAATTAATTTTTTATTTATTTAATTAAAGTAATGTGTAAGCAACCAAGCAAAACATGTTTTAGGCTTCTGTGTCATTAGACATTTTTTTTACAGATATTTAAAGCTCAGAAAAAATAAAAAATTTGTACAATACGTCTTTTAAACCTTATTTAAAAAAAAAACGGAGGGTGTTTTTTTTTTTCAAACCTTTTTGAAGACATTCTTGATAATCGCTCTTTCTTTTGAGGTATCATTTATGCGGATATCTTACAAATTATTGAAATTAGGACCTACAAACCAATTCGAGGGAGAAATTTTAAATTTTAGGCAGTCTAACAAAATACAAAATTTTCGCTTAAAAGAATACTTTATGTGCTCGAAATGATAACATTGTTCAATTCTAAGAATTTTTGGCACATGCAGGAACCAATTGAGGGGAACCCATTGAGGGGATTCTCTAAACAATGGCCACCGAGCGCGGTGCGACGGCATTTCCAGGTCAAACTCAAACTCAAACTCAAAGCATTTATTTCAATTAAACCATTTACAGGCACTTTTGAATTGTCAAAGAGACGGTCAGTTAGTCAGAGTCGGCAAGTTGAAGCTAGATGCCCATTCCAATACGTAGATCACTATGGAGAAGAACGGACAAGAAACTCCAAGGACACTCTTTTAAATCAAGATATTACATAATCCTGGGTACATTATTCTTGTTGCTTCTATATGTGAGACAATGTAAAAACTAATAAAACAATTCAAAATATAAAATTACAAATTAAAAATAAGCCCTGGCAGTCAAGAGATGACCAGTCCCAACTGACGGCGCCCGTTCACGAACATGACGCATGGATCAGCACCATCCAGCTCAACCATTTTGTAGGGAACCGAATGATCCAACACACGCGCCACCATCAGTGAAACATTTAAGTGAGCATGACATACTCTCAACTGCCATGCTCTTTCAAGTCAACATAAATCATAATAACATAGTAAACGACTCCATGGTATTCACATTTACAAAATTGAAAAAATGCTGCTAAATTATACAGAACTATAGTTTGCAATGTATTTGAGAGATTAATAAAAATTTACTACCAAAAAAGAAAATAATTATTATCTATTGGAGTATTCATCAATAAAAACATGCTTAAATAAAAACAAAATAAACATTAAGTTCGTAATGTCAGAAAATAAAATAAAAAAAGGGGGAAGCAACTTCCAAGTATTCCAATTTTATCTAGTGAGCCCAAGTGGCAGTGGAGCAGGACCAGCATTTAGCCAAGCATTTTTATCTACGATATAATCATCCAACTTATAATATGCTTGTCTGCATAGTGTGCGTAGAACGCCTAATGAATAACAAAAAGCGATAAGAGTTGGTTTTTACAGCAAAATGGTCTTAGTTACTGAGGCAACAAAGTCGTTTTTCTTTAGTCAGGGTCAGTCGGTCTGTGATGAAGCCGTTACATCTTTTACTTATTAGTCAAACTACTGCCCTTGTGAGTGGACGTTGTCGTGTTGATTCACAATTTACCGTGTTCAGTTGTAGCCAGGTTGTAGCCCTTTGCGTTCCTGCACGTGTTGTTTGCGATAGTTTTGAACTTTTTTGTTTCACCGTGTCCAGTCGTAGCCTCGCGCTCCTGCACGTGTTGATTTTTGACTTAATTGTGTTGAGTTGACATTTAGTGCGCTCCTACGCCGTTTTTCTTAATTGTTAAGTGACTATGGCTACTTTTTCCAATCAAGAATATGCGTATATCGTATTTATGTACGGTAGAGCAGACGGCAATGGATCTTTGGCGCGACGGATGTATCAAGAGCGCTATCCGAATCGCAGGATACCGAATGTCCGAGTGTTTTACAACACGTTTCGTCGTCTTGCCCAAGATGGGTTTCACCGCGTGGAACCTGGAGTCAACCCGGGCAGACACGAAACTGCCGTCGACGAAGACATTTTAGCAGCATTTCAAGCGGATCCTACTACCAGTACTAGAGCAGTAGCTCGAAATTTAAACATTTCTCAATGGAAGGTGTGGCATACAATGCACCAAAATGATAAGTATCCGTTCCATGGCAGGAGTGTGCAAGGTCTAGTAGAGCAAGATCCTCAAAGAAGAATTCAGTTCTGCCGTTTCCTCCTCAACAGAGACATCGAAGATGCGTGGTTTCTGAAATCAATCTTGTGGACGGATGAAAGTAAATTTTCAAGGGAAGGTATTACAAACTTTCACAACATCCATGAATGGGTCGACGCAGACAACAATCCACATTTTAGGAAGCAGGTGTCATTTCAGATGAAATTCTCTGTGAATGTATGGGCTGGAATAATTGGCAGAACATTGATTGGGCCCCACCTTTTGCCTGATCCAATGAATGGCGAAAATTATTTGCAATTTCTGCAAATTGATTTACCACTGCTGGTAGAGGAATCAGGTGTCCCGATCTTCGAAAGAGACCGAACAGTCATCTTTCAGCAAGACGGCTGTCCAGCGCATTGGACTTTAAATGTAAGGGAACACCTCAACAATTGCTTTCCTGATAGCTGGATCGGCAGGGATGGACCCATCCCTTGGCCCGCTCGCTCCCCAGATCTGACCCCGTTGGACTTTTTCGTGTGGGGCCGGGCCAAGGAACTGGTGTATAACAACATAGAAATAAACACTAGAGAAGAATTGATACAAAGAATAAATTCAGCGTTTGAGACAATGAAGCAGGAGATGATGTTGAAAATAACGACTACAGAAGTTAGAAGACGGGGCCGTGCTTGTATTAGGAATCACGGCCGTCATTTTGAACATGAAAAATAAATAATTTTAATTCAAATGTTGTTTTAATTAGTCTGCCTAAAATAAAAAAATTCTCCCTCAAATTGGTTTGTAGGCCCTAATTTCAAAATTTTGTAAGATATCCGCATAAATGATACCTCAAAAGAAAGAGCGATTATCAAGCATGTCTTCAAAAAGGTTTGAACAAAAACAGCACCCTCCGTTTTTTTTTGTTAATAAGGTTTAAAAGACGTATTGTACAATTTTTTTATATTTTCTGAGCTTTAAATGTCTGTAAAAAAAATGTCTAATGACATAGAAGCCTAAAACATGTTTTGCTTGATTGCTTACTCATTAATAAATAAAAAATTAATTCATTTATCATTCAATTTGGCCATAATTATGCAGTTTACATTAAATTTTGAGAATTTCCGAAAAAAAACTTAAAAATTTGGTTAAAAATATTTGGTAAGACTTCGTCTAAGACAACCATGGCTTAAATGGTTCTAAATTGTCTGTACTGTCTTCGCCTTAAAGCTTTGCACCCATCTTCCAATCACCCTGTATACGAACGACCACGCGAACAAAGTCACGGCCAGAAGCTAGTTTATAATGTAGTAAGATACCGTGCTTACTTCCTATAATCCTTGTTCGGTAATTCATGTATTGTTTATTAGCTTTATGTACCAGGTTTCCATATCTTCCAGGAGATCTGAGCGATGTCCGTGTAACTACACAATGTAGGTGGTGAAGAACGCGATTGTGAGTCAATAATTTTACACCTACATTCCTAATTAATTGGAGAGATAACGCTGATATGTAGGACGCCCACACATTACGATAATGCGGTCAGTAAAAATACAGGAATTTGTTATTTATTTGATAAACTTATAGCCTAGCTAGCGACCCGCCGCGCGCCGCTGCTTCGCGCCGTATTTACGACTTGGAAAAACAATAAAAAAAAATCAACGCGAGATTTCTTTATAAAGATAATATTATAAAGCTGAAGAGTTTGTTTGTTTGTTTGGTTGAACGCTCTAATCTTAGGAACTACCAAGTTCGAATTGAAACTTTTTTTTTTAGTGTTGATAATCTATTTATCGAGGAAGGCTATAGGCCATACATAACATCACGCTACTACCATTAGGAGCCGAGTGAAAAGATAAAAAGTCAGAAAGAACGCTAAGGCAAAACGAAGTATGTATAAGCACGGGCGAGCGACGGGATGCCACGCGGTGGGTCGGGCTCCGAAATAACATGCGGACGAAGTCGCGGGCGGAAGCTAAAATAAGTCTAAGTAACTCCTTAAAACATCAGCTATCTGCCAGTGAAAGTCCCGTCAAAAGCGGTCCAGCCATTTCGGAGATTAGCCGGAATAAACAGACAGATAAAAAAAAAAAACATTGTACTTTCATACACATTAAGTGAAAAGCTTAGCTTAGCGCAGGAGAACCAAAGTAACTGACATAGCTCGAAGAATTGAGTTAGAGTTTCTTGCCGGCTCTTCTCCATATAGGAAACGACCAATTCCAGCCGTGCACCTAGCTTCTGATAAATGCCCAATGTAGGTTTATGTGAGATAAAATAATTTGATTTGATTTATTATGCCACGATCGATATTTGTCACAACCAGTCTGCTCAGAAGCATATATTGAAAAGCCAATCAGATAACCAAATATATCACACACAAAAGAGCCGCTAACCAACAGATACCACATTTCCATATCGATAATAGTGCTGTTTCGACTGATTCAATTGCCGACGACCTGACTGAACTAATTAATTAATTCGGCCAGTAAAATTCAATTAAACACTAATAACAGGCGATCGGATTCGATTCAGATTAGTCCGGCTTGGCATTTCCACTTGGCATTGGAAAAATTGGCGTATACTTATAACAAACAATAAAACTTGAAATTATCGATAATCGATAACTGATTTCGCATTTTATGAGCAACCGTTATCTGTCGATGTATTTGCGGTATTCGAGTAATATCGATTACTTTTGAGGGTATGTAGGTCCTCTATTTACGTAAGTTTAGGCAAAGACAACCAAACGCTGAACCGTTACTTTTAGATATAAGGTTCTTACAACAGGTGGGACACGCGACGAGACACAAAGACACCGCGTGTCGCGTGACGAGCGGTGCTTTTATGTCGCGTCGCGTGTCGCGCCTGATTGTAGGTAGGGTTGCCAACTTTTTTAAATATTAAATATAGTAGTTTCGAAGCTATTGCCTGTAAAAATGTATTAAATGGCGAAAAAATATAGTAGGTATGTTTCAAAAACATTTTTATTCTTTAAATGCATATTTTTGCTACTATGAACGACAGGTTTTTTTTTATGTCTCTTAACTATTTTAAAACTATAAATTTAGGTTACAAAATGAGATTAATACTGGCCTTATTGTGAACATCTCGCCATTTTGTATTGAAATAAAAATATAGTAGTTTCGCCTACTATATTTTTCTTTAGAAATATAGTATTTAGGCCCCTATAATATAGTATCCTGCTATATTAGATATAGCAGGATACTATATTATAGTAGGGTTGGCAACCCTAATTGTAGGAGCCTTTATTCGGCTGGAAATAAACGTAAGTAAATAACCGTGTTGTAAGTCCTAGATTCGACCCAAGACAGACGCTTTACTTTGCGGTATCAACAACGCCACATGCGAACTACGCCACATGCGAACTACGCATCAAAAGACCTGACATGACAAATCCTGCATCGCGCTATCAGTTTTCCGCGCGACTAGCATATATACAACATCCCGACATCAACCGTTGGGCAGTTGCCCACCAGACACCCGTCTGGTCGGAGGATCCTCCCTTTACTATAGAGTATGAGTGAACTTTACACCCTGTTCTTCATACCTCTAAACTTTGTGTAAATTATTTCATCACCACTGCTCTCAAAACGGTGAAGGAAAACATCGTGAGGAAACCGGCTTGTCCTAGAACAAAAAAATTGAAGACATGTGACATCTACCAACCCGCACTGGGCTAACGTAGTGGATTATTGCCCACTCCCTCTCACAGAGAGGAAGCCTGTGTCCCAGCACTGGGAAAATTATAGGCTTCTGATGCTAAATAAACGTACTGAAACTTGCTTTTCCTAGTCCGAGTGGTTCAAAACTCCCCGCTTGGTATTGGTGGGTACCTACTACCAATTTCATGTCTTCAAGTTGCTCGTATTTGAGTTTCTAAGGCCACGTCTACGTTTAGCCACGCGGATTTCAGTCTTAACTCAAATACTAATTACTAACATGAACTTCCTTAACAAAGTTTCATGCCCGAGTTAGAACGTTGCTCATCGTTCAAGCATTAATTACGATTTAAACTGACTGATTTTATACTAATACTAGCTGAATGGACAGACGTTGTTGTTTTCTAGAACTCGATCGCAGCGCCACCTGTCGGGTCTAATTGTGAATCTAAACCATCCAGGGACCTACTCAAACATACACACAAAATTTCATTTAACCTCTCGTATGTCGTAATTACAGACATAATAAAAAACCCATTATGTCTCGCGTAGATCTACGTTCCGGCATATGAAGGGTATCGGTCCAGCCGTTTAGGAGGTGTTCAGTCACATAAAAACGCACAGAAGAATTTTATATAAAAAGAGATTTTATCAAGTATTATTTAAAATTGAGATTCATACTTGGATTTGGACGTTGTTAAAACTCAAGTTCGGGCCCTAAGAGCCCGATGAATTGCCAAACTTAAGTGGCAGTGGGCAGGGCACATTGCTCACAGAACATAATATGGCTGATGGGGAAGGTTCTGGAGTGGCGACCGCCAGACAGCGTTGGAAGGCCACCCATAAGGTGGACCGATGACCTTGAAGACCGCAGGAATGAATCCGCTGGATGCGGGAAGCACAGAACCGGTCGAAGTGGAGGTGCTTGGGGGAGGCCTATGTCCAGCAGTGGACGTATTTCGGCTGAAATGATGATAGTGAAAACTTAAGAATTAATCTCAATTTAAAATGACACTTGAGAAAATGTTTGTATGAAATCAGTCAATTTAAATCGCTTATCAACGTAATGTTCACGAACAATGTGTAATGTTCTATACACTTCACTTTCTTATCTAATTGTTAAGGCTCCGTGGACGAAAAAAACTCTTTGGTCAATCTCTTATCAAATTGTTAGAAAACTTGAAATAATCGAAACACTAAGTCTGTGTAACTATAAAAGTACAGTTTTCATGGTGCTAAACCATTTGTGTCAGTCACAGCAGCTGTTAATAGTTTCATCATTTTTGTGCTCTCCAAAATATAATTTATTTCGCCGTTGATTTACTTAATGAAGATATTGTATAATCATTAAATAAAACTTTGATTATATTTCAAGTATAGCTGAAGACTAATTTGTGGTTTTTAAATTTCTTGTTAGCAAATCAGCTAAATAATATTAAAAAATATATTACTGACGGGGTTTAAAACCAAAAAAAAGGTTTTTCAATATTATTTTTCTGGTATATTTTGTATAGAAGTTGAAAAAATTGGTTCAGCCACATGCAAGTAGACCATATAATGATGGTGATATTTTTTAATGTTCAAAATCAAAAGTAGTTTCTTGTAGAATGATGATCAAATGTCAGTCTCGCGTCATTTTTCGGAAAACTTTTTGCGAATATTAGTGATTTACCGTGAATACTTAATTTATTTAAAAAATCCCTTTCAGCCACATGCAAAACAAATCACAAATAATTTTGTTTAAATCATTTTTCCCTTTCTCACAAACAATGAACAAAATTGATCAAAATCAGTTGATTTCGTGCACGGCCCCTTAAGAGGGTACCGAAGGAAACGATACGTAAAATTGCGAAATAATTGGGTTCGTCTGATCCCTTGCTGCTCGGTATTACTTAACCTTTAGCTATGTAATTAATATAATATATATATATATGCTTTGGCCAGCAACTCCGCCCGCGTGGATGTCGATTATCGTGTAAAAAAGTAGCCTTAGTCCTTCTCCATAACCCAGGCTCTTCCTTTTCTCTGCCTTTCATGAAGATCGGTTCAGCGGTTTAGGCGTGAAAACGTAACAGACAGACAGAGTTACTTCCACAAATATAATATTAGTATGGATTTAAGAATTCACTCTATAAATCTTAATTTTAGAAACACGATTATTTGTAGTTTCCTCGATAGAAAAAAATCCTAAGTAATCTCTAAAAAACAAAATAAACCCTTAGTACCCTTAGTACGGCGTAAATACTTTATAGTTTTTTAATAAAAACAAAACTACATGTTTTCCACAACGTATAAATTTAACATTTTCAAAATGTGTATTTATTTTAATAATACGAAGGAAATACCTAAATTAGCCAGAGCCGCCACGCTTCCCCTTCCACCAATTAGCGCCAGAAGCTCAGTGCGGTATTTACTTATTAAAATAATAAACCATTTTAATTTTTTCGATAACTTAAAATCCGGCCTTTCCAAATGAATTTAATTAATATTGTGGTGGATTTCGCAAACGAAGCGTTGTCACGGTCCAAATAAACGTTCCGTTTCTGTCACTCCGCTTGACATCTGAACTTAGCCTTATTGTGCCCCGGATGATGCGCGCTGAAAGCTTTTCCGTTATATAACCAAAGTGGTAATAAAAATACATACATTCTCATACTGTAATGGAAAGTTTTATGAAGCTTATATTTGAAATATGTAGTACAAAGCCATTTTGTTCGGGTTCGAGATCCGATCATGCAACTGAGTAGGTAAGTAATAACTTGGGTGTCTGTATGTTAAAATAAACCGACAAAGTGCGTCGGACCACGCACAATGAAGGGTTCCGTAGGTGGGATGAGTTTATCTTAAGATTGTAGTTGAAAAACATGATGTGATGTACAAAGGACCAATATTGGTTTGTCAAATAGAAAGATTTCGGTAAGTATTCAATTGTACACCCAGCCATCATAAACATAAGACCTACATCCCTCAACACGAACTTTAAAAAGGATGTTTTTTTAAACCTGTCTAACGTCAGATCGTTAATAACAATTAAATGTTAGCTCTGTTTACACAGTTCGACACAGAATCGTAAATTGATTCCTATGAAACATACGCGTACATTAAAAACTGTAGTTTATCATGCGCAAGAGATTAACATCCTTGTACTGATGGTAAATCAACTCGCTGTCTTTCAATAAAACCGCTCGATTGGCAGCGTGCCTGGATTTACGTAACAATATTTGGGGCTCTAGCAACGTTCTGTGTACAGGGTTTTTCTATAGGGACAAGGTATCTTTGACAGCTGATGGCGGCCATATTATATTGTCTAATGGCGCGAATTTTTGACAAATAATCAGGCATTATTATAACAAGATGAGCCGCTATACAGTTGATCAGCGAGTTGAAATGATTAAAGTGTATTATCAAAACGCGTTGATCAACTTCGCGTGATTGTTTCGCGTTGTCAATTTATTGAAAGAGAAATTCAACGGGTTCCTGATCTACAGATTCGAGGACAAGACATGGCCTCCAAGATCATCTGGATTTAACGCCCCTTGATTATTTTTTGTGGAGTTATTTGAAATCACTGTTGTATGCGAAGTGCGAACAAGAACAAAGAACTGTCGAAGACCTAAAGAGTAACATCACATGCGTCATCAATGAGATAGAGGTGCCATTATGTCAAAAAGGGATGAAAAATTTGACTTCTCGTATTCACGCTACCATACTAAGCCAAGGCAAGCCTTCAAAAAAAGAAAATATAATCGAATTGTAAATAATCAATATGTTTTTATTTCAATTCAAATGTACCCGGTCCCTATTGAAAAACCCTGTACAATTATCTGCGTAGGCTTCCCCCAACTATGTTGGGGTCGATTTCCCGTCTAACTGGCTGTAGCTGAATACCAGTATTTTACATGGAGCGACTACCTATCAGACCTCTAAACCCTCCAAAACTGGCTAACACGACACTCCTTGGTAAGACTGGTTGTCATACTTTCGGGCTTCTGACTACCCGTAACGACTGGCAAAGATCTACAAAGCTTTAGAGGGTACGTTTAGAGATAATCCGGCGGCGCAGCCAAGCAAAAATGTTTAAAGAGCTGACTCTAAAGCGTTTGGAAATGAAAAGATAAAAGGAGTAAGTTTTGAATTCCAAAAGTTTAAGCCATTTTAATCCATTTCAGCCGACATAGCGGGTGGTATAAGCCGGGAAACGTCAACATCTGACTAAGAATAACAATCACTACATATTATAAAACAAAGTCCTCCGCCGCGTCTGTCTGTCTGTCTGTCTGTTCGCGATAAACTCAAAAACTACTGCACCGATTCTCATGCTGTTTTCGCCAATGGATAGCTTGGTTCTCGAGGAAGGTTTTAGTATATAATTTGTTAAGTTTTTGTATGCATTTTTGGAAAAAAATAAGCCGTCTGGGAGCTTTCAACGAAAACGCTGTCTAAACCCTTTGAGATATAACAAAATAATGTATGGTGGAATTATGTATCTTATAAAGGTCTTCAAAAAAGTCCGCGATGGCATATGTCTATCTCTTAAGGATAACATACTATATCCATTTTATTGCCTTTTTGTAGGTATTTGTTTGGCGAATTTTACTCTTGGAAATACGTTTACGATAACAATACGCTATAATATCAGTAGTTATTAGCCAAATTATGTATAATAAGCTAGCTACTTATGTGTATTTCAAACAGTATACAAGAATATTTATCATAAAAACTTTACTAAACACGGCAGCCTTATGATCAAAATTTGTGCATTCCAAAACTTTCGTTACACCGCGCCTCACCGCCATACGACCACAGAGTACAGACGTATTTTGTTTTCTTTTTTTTTCGTTCGTTTAGTGGTGCTCCCGCTAAAATGTCAACCGGTCAAGTATTAGTCGATTAATCGAATTCTACAGCCAGATCGTGTTGCAAGTACAAAATAAATGTCAAATATTTCGTCCAATTGCGAACGTGACCCTAAGAAAAGTTATGCACCAATGGTGTTCATTAGATCTTTCGAACGTTTTATCAGCACAATGTATCATGCGACATTTCGGAGGATTTCGTTTTTTTTCACATTGTTGGTACTTACGTGAATTATTTTAAAATTATTATTTGTGTCGCACTTCTATTTGGTGTTGTAATTTGGTACAATTGATTGCTTTATGAATTTGAGTGAAATTTCGTATTTTGATTTTGTGTTTGTTATCTTTACTTTTATTATATTAAATCATTTGTTTCGGTTTCTATTCACATAGTGAATCACATTAAAATTAATATTAAGTTAGAGATATAGCCTGGGATATGGAGAAGGACATAGGGTACTTTTTTATGCGATAACCGACATCCACGCGGGCGAAGCCGCGGGCAAAAGCTAGTATTAATATAAAGTTGGGAATGTATGCTTGTCGCCGGTCAAAACATCGCAAACTCGCACATGACGCGCGGATTAAATAGGTAGGAACGATCGCAGTTGTTCAGGGCCTCAAGTCTGCTATTACAATAGTGTCAGAATGGTCTCGCCATTGTGAGTATTTGACAGTGTTTGTATGGCAAATCTGTCAAAAACTCACAATGAAGAGACCATTGCAACGTTTGTACATTAGTAGACTTGGCCCAGGGCCTCAAGTCTGCTATTACAATAGTGTCAGAATGGTCTCTTCATTGCGAGTTTTTGACAGATTTGCCATACAAACACTGTCAAATACTCACAATGGCGAGACCATTCTGACACTATTGTAATAGCAGACTAGAGGCCCTGGTGTGCAGACGAAACTCGCTGCAGAATGAATATTCAACGGTGCCTTACTATAAAACAAACAAAGTATTCTACCACAATTTACTGTGTACTTACTAGACTCAGAAACTGGATTAACATTCCGGTCGGATTAAAATCTCGATTATCAAGCAATTGAGAGTCTTCTGATGATCCCTATTCGCAAAATTTATATGTTCTGCACAAACACTTCAATCACATAATAATAGTCTAGTCTAGATTAATTTTATGTTTTCTATATATTTAACTGTGCCTACATTTTAAGTTTACTTCATCACATACTTTTGTTAATTAATCTAAATTAATATGTATGTAAAATTTAAATTAAAAAGGACGTATCTATTTTTTTTCCAAAATTGACTTATATTATATGCAAAATTTCGTTATATTATACAAATTGAATTATATATTTTTTTTTCCAAAATTGATTCACAGAATTTTGATAAATGCAATATATAACTAAATCACAACAAGGGTTTTCCCGTTTTTCAACTTAAAATATTTTTTTCTCCGAATTTACTTTTGTTAAGATACGTCTTTCTTACTATCGGGGGCCTGAACCGAAACGACGGGGCCCGAACCGGAGCCTGAACCGAAAAGATTTTCTAATATTGCTGGAGATCTATGATATGGAGCATACATAACATAAACATCACGTATAGTACTACTACACCAGCAGTGGTATTCTATAAAGATTTCACCATGAAAACTGAGGTGAAGTGAGCTGTCATTCCACCTGATGCTGCGGATTGACACTAGTGACAACTCACTTTAAACTAACTTCACTTTAGTTTTCACGGTGAGATTTATACAGAATAGAGCGGCTGTAGTAGTACCATTCGCCAGTTATGAGTCCCATGTAATAGGGGGCGAGCCTATTGCCATCAACCGGGCACGAATGTAGACTCCGGGCTGCTACCGAGAAATTCCTGATGGAGCATGTTTTAGCAAATTGTCAGAATGAACATAGATATTCACAAATCTGAAATCAACTAAAGTTTAAACGCGGCAAGCATTGCAAATTTCAGTCATCTTAAAATACTGCGCGATAATGTTATTCGTAAAATAATAAAGAAGAGTTCAATACGGCCACAGATGGGACACTTCGCAGTTTAGGCAAGAAGCTACAAGTACGCGGCGGTCCCATCTCACTGGGCCAATTCAGTAAGACTGCTGCACGCCGCCGCGCCGGTAAGAGTTACGCGATAGAAAGAGAGCCACCTTGGTGAATATAACTGAAGGTAATAAGCGTTGTGCGACTTGAATTGCACTTTATTGTGTCGCAGCAAGAGTCGCTTTGTATTTAAATGATTTTGCGGAGTGTCGTATCTGTATTAATCTGTGTTACGGCTCTCTAGTAATAATCCGCGTAGAAAGATCTCGAAACTCCGAACAAGGGAAAACAATTTGATTAAATAAACGCAAAGTAATCATAAAAGTTTCTCTTTGATGAATATGTATCGATTTCGCAAATGTCAGGTAAAGTTATTATTATACTCGTATAACCGGGATCATGTTTATAGAACAATGTTTTAACAAATACAAGTTTTGTTTTTGTTAAACTTTTAGTTGATTTATTATATTTGTTATTTGTCTATTAGTACCATAGGCCTCCCACAAGGTGGACCAGCCACCTTGTGAAGGCCTAAGGAAACAGCTGGATGCGAGCACAGAACCGGGCGAAGTAGTGATGGAGGCCTTTGTGCAGCAGTGGACGTCTTTCGGCTGAAATAACAATGAATGAGTACCATAGACAGACCCAGACCTCGCGACACGAAGCAGCGAGTGATGGATTCATCACCAAACTGATTCAATCAACGAGCAATCTAAGTTTATATCGCGGAGTATAATTTTTCTTTGTTAACGCAGACTAGAATTTAGTTTTTTGAGCATTGGAGGCCGAATAGTGCGTTGTGCTCATAGAAAACCCATTATTTAAGTGGTTTTTCATGAGTACATTTTTACCGAAACAGAGGAAAAAAGGACCATTTCGACGTAGTTTTGGATGTTTCGCATTAAGAACTTCCGTCACACGATCACGGATAATGTGTACTTTTGCACGTGCCATACAGTGCCACAATTGCAGTTAGTGCATTCAAGGTTTTGAATTAAAAGACCATCTAAGTTCCAAACACGTTGCACTACTCTTAACGATGTACTATGCAGTAAGGTAGCTTGATGGATGGCGCATGGTGTGGATCACATTTGCACGTTGTGTAATGTTACGCATGAATAACAGACCACTACATCATCTGATTATATTCTGCGACTGAACTGTAAACATCGCAAAGACGTACATACACAAGGTACAAGTATACGATAAAGTCTATGAATAACGTTACACATTCAACTCCACCCTTGAGTTGGAATTACGTACCGTGGATGCACAAATCTTATGCAAAAACATCCAGAAGAATTTCCCTTTAAAATATTTATTCGGAACGAGATCTGTGCAAAAGCGAGGACAGGGAACGTCGAAAATGTCAACGAATGCTGCCAGCTTTTACAACTTTTTCAGGCAGTGCTGGATTAAGCAAACGCGGAGCCCGTAGCAAATACTATCGAGGGGCAATTGATATGCTATGGGTTCTCAATTATAAAGTTGTAAAAAAAAACAATAATTTTATATGTGGAATTTCATACGGTCTTTGGGATTTTACATCTGGTCTCACAAGCACTTTACCACTAGCGCGATACATGTTTTTACGAGGGCGGCACTGAAAATTTCGGGAATCAAGGAAGAGACACAACATTATTATTTAAAAATGTATTTATTGCTTTTCGAAGTATTCTCCGCGAAATTTGACACATTTTTCCATACGATGGAACCAATCATTGAAGCAACCATTCCATTCGGAAGTTGGGGTCTCCAAAATGGCCGTTTTTTAGGCGTCCACAGCTTCTTCAGGTGATGAAAATCTCTGTCCACGCAATTTATTCTTTATTTTAGGGAAAGTATAGAAATCATTAGGGCTTAGGTCGGGGCTGTACGGCGGATGGTCTAATAATTCTATGTTTTCTTGCTCTAAAAACTCTTTTGTTCTGTGCGCGGTGTGAGAACTCGCATTGTCGTGATGGAGGATGATGCGGCGGTTGCAGTTCTCTTTACGGAGTTCAGAAACGACCTGTGGCAAACAAATGCTAGCATACCATTCTGCATTAACCGTTCTTTGTCCCTCAAGAGGAATAGTCGTAACATGGCCGATTTTGGAGACAAACGTGGCCACCATTTTTTTTGCAACACTCCGTGAACGAACAATTTTTGCTGGCTTTAACTCATTTTCGAACACCCAAACTCGTGACTGGTTTTTTGTTTCGGGTTCGTACGCACATATCCAGGATTCGTCACCTGATACGATGTTGTATACAGCATTTGAGGATCCTGCGTGGAATATTTCGAGAGTTCTGACGCACCAAGTAACGCGAGCCGCTTTTTGCTCTTCACAGAGCGAATGCGGTATCCATCGGGAAAACAACTTTTTTACACCTAATTGTTCATGCAAGAATATTTGTATTTGACTCATGCCAATGTCTAAAGTTGCCTGAATTTCGCAGTATGTCACATGTCGATCTTCCTCAATCAGCTTACGCACAGCATCAACGTTTTCTTGGGTGACTGCAGTTTTTGGACGACCTTGACGGGGATCATCACTGAGCTTGACACGTCCACGTTGAAATTCAGCAAACCAGCGATAAATTGTGGTTTTGGATGGGGCTTCATCACCAAATGCAGAAATCATCCGGTCAACATACTGTTTTTGTGTTAAACCACTTCGAAAGTCATAATAAATCATCGCTCTTGAATTTTCTCGAGTCAATTCCATTTTCTCAACGACTACACAAGTTTGACAAAACCTTGTGACTAGACCGAGAATCTTTTTTTAAATAAATAAATGGTATTCGATTTTTAAAACCAAGGAGTTTTCAATTAAAAAGATTTTAATATGACAGGAACAGTGGAAATATTCCATTCCCGATACTTTTAGTGCAGCCCTCGTATAGGAAATTTAACGTTTTATAAAAAAAGGTCTCATAATTTTTCGATAAATTGACTTTTTCAAAAGTTATTCGAAATTAAAGTTGGACATACCCTAAGATGTCAGTATTTCTTTCATGTGCGTGGGCGGGTTTGGATAAGCGGGGCCCCCTTTTGCGCGGGGCCCGTAGCAATTGCTACTCTTGCTACGTGGTTAATCCGGCACCGTTTTCAGGTATCCTTTAAAATAGCAATAGGAGCCCCAATGCTATTTTAATAATAAAGATAAATTTAGCTCACAGGTAGACCATGACCTGGATTATGACATAGGATACTACTTTAACCCGGTAGTAGGTACGTTACTTGTGGCGAAGTAAAGGGTCGATAGATCAGGTTAAGCTACGCTTGCCGCGGTTGGTCCATGAATGGGTGACTAAATACCAAGACCCCTCCGTGCCTCGGAAATCACGTTAAACCGTTGGTCCCGGCTGTCATTTGTAGATCTTTGACAGTTGCTACGGGTCGCCAGAAGCCTTTCAACCAGTCTTACTAAGGGGTATCGTGTTACTCAGTAACTGAGTTGTGGAGGTCAAACAGTCGCTCCATGTAAAATACTGGTATTCAGCTGCATACAGTTAGACTGGAAGCTGACCCCAACTTAGTCGGGAAAAGGCTTATAGGCAGATGATGCTGTTATAAAATAATTCAGTTTGCAAGATTGTACCTGGACAAACATACATTGCAAGTTAAATAAAAGCTTGTAATGTGGTCTTTAGGTCCGCATGTCGTGTTTCCTACAGCAGTAGGTATCAATATCACTGTTAGTAGAACTACAAGCAGTGATAACCTAGTGGTGTGACCATCGGACTGCCAAGTTAAGCGGGCTACTGACATCCCTGCCGCAGGGGCAATCTAGGGCGCACGGGTCGCGGCAATATCGGAGTTGTCCATACACACATGCCTGCCGTTCAGTGTTCGAGTATACGTTGAGCTAAACACACGCGTTGAGAATGGCACTAGTATTATCGAAAAATCAAAAGATTGGTATTGATTGGATGACTTTTACGCAGTCATGAGAAAGTCACAGGCCTCCTTCATGAACCGAATACATAAATCTGACAATGGAATATTGAGGGCCATATACGAGGTAAACCACTAGTTCGTATATGGCAATTAATATTCCAGCTAAAATAACGCAAACTGTAAATTGAATTGATTTAATAATAATATATATGTCTATTTTTCTTGTAATTAGTGAATAATAATAATAATAATTTTGTAATCTGATGTAAATTTTATATGGGTGTATTCCTGAAATAAAAATGATTTGATTTGTTTTTTTTTTTGATAGCCCTGGCTCTTTCTGTGGTGCTACTGCAAAAAAAAAGGAAAATGAGATACTGGGTGAAGAAGTAACTATAGAAAAGAAATGAGTTGAGCTACATGAATATTATGAAAGAATTGGAAGTAGATGAGCTTAAAAACTTTTTACGAATGGATATTGCTTCTTTCGGACCTTTCAATGGATATCTTTTAATCGACATGCGTGCGCTCCGAGTGACAGTTACCAACAAACTGTTAGAAAATGCTCCGATCGCGCTACACACGCGGCAACGTAGCAGGGCGGCAGGGACGATCTAGGGAGCAAGAGTGGTCTCGCGCTCCTGCTGACCTGCCGCAGGGCCGATCTAGGAAATTGCCCCTGCTTCCCTATACACATCACAATTTAGGTGGCAATTTAGGGTCATCCCCACCTAAACACCCTAGATTGCCCCTGCGGCAGGGATGTTAGTAGCCCGCTTTAGGTCTCGAGTTCGAACCCAAGGCACGCACCGATGACGTTTCGGATTCATTCGCGTATTGTACGTATATTATCACTTGCTTAAAAAACGGGGATGGAAAACATCGTGAGGAAACCGGCATGCCTGAGATATTTCTCGAAGGCTCGTGTAGCCAAGTCAGAGGCACCATGGGCGGCATAAAAACTCTGACACCAGGATAGTCACTAGTCACACGAAAAGAAGAAGTAGAACTACAAGCCAAGTTCTTTAGGAAAATATAGTAGATAAAATAAACTTACGTTTTCAGGAGCGGCTAGGCGGCGCGGTCTCTGCGCAAGATACTCGTGAGCGGTTCGTGCATCAACCTGAGAACAAAAGCAATAAAATTACATTATAAAAGTTCGCAATGGAGATATTTCTTATCGGGAAAAAAACACCTATGATTGCCGTAAGGTCGCCAGCACATCAAGTTTCCACAAACTGTCAGATTTTCTCGTTCGATTTTGAACTTAATCACCAATATTTTAAAGTGTAAAATCGTTTGGAGAAATTTGACGTTTTCGTGTAGCTTGATGCGCTGGCCACTGTATTACATAGTTTGTAACGTGATCTAGATGGAGATTTTTTTTTTAAAGACAATTCATCTGCGAATTCGAATCTTCTTTAAATAAATTGTCATGTTACTTTTTAAGGCTCCTACAAGCAGGCACGACACAAAGACACCGCTCGTCGCGCGCCGAGCGGTTGCTTTGTGTCGTATCGCGTATCGCGCCTGTTTGTATAGAAGCCTTCATTATCTTTAAAATTGAGCCCGTGGTTCCTTTCAGCGGTTTTGTCTATGACCTGCATTTTAGAACTAAACACGGGTAAAAACCAAACGGCTAGAAAAAAAATACCCTGTATACCATCATCATTATGTTAATTAATATAAATTAGCTAGACATCACTAACATTCGGTGGTGTCGCGGGTAATAGTGATTTCTGTCATTCCCCATGACACTACACCAGGGGCCCTAGTCTGCTATTTTTATAAATTCGTCACTCCAACACGATCCCATTGTCATTTTGCTAAAAGTTCGTAATCTGCTAAATTCATAATGGTCGATCATTGGTCCGTCAAAGGTGTCGTAATAGAATTGTATTACAATGGTATTTTGAACATTTATTCATGCCAGATTTCATTCATATACGAGTATATATTTTGACATGTTATTTATTAGCGTTATAAGCAATCTGAAGTAGTAGGAAGTTTCATTTGTCATTATGTACGAGATTACCAATTTTTTCAATGGAGTGTCAGTGGCTGACCATTGAAAAGTCATAATGACGCCATTATATTAGTAGATTACGAAACTTGTCAAAATCAACAATTATGAAATCAATGATAGACCATTCTGACGCTATTGTAATAGCAGACTTGAGGCCCAGTGTTGTCGATTCTAGTGGTGTCATGGGGAATGATCGAATTCTTGGAGAGTGTGTACGTCATGCGTACCTTGGGCAGTTCGCCACACTTTCAACCTTGCGGACACGCTTATCATTTCATCAGATAATGAGCTATTCTCGTATAGCTTTCGACTGGAGAAAATAACTGCTCGTCTCCTTTTCTATCTACACAAGTAAATAAAATAGAAGTATCTGCTTGTATGTCAACATAACAGTGTTTTACTAAATGCATATGAAAGTATATACGGTGCTTATAACAAATAAAGTTTTTTTTTAAATAATGTTTATGCCAGCTAATCTCCGTAACGGCTGGTCCGATTTTGACGGGACTTTCACTGGCAGATAGCTGATGTTATAAGGAGTAACTTTGTACTTTTATTTTAGAAAAAGTACAAAGTACTTTTATTAAGTACAGAGTACTTTTATTTTAGAAAAAGTACAAAGTACTTTTATTAAGTACAGTGTACTTTTATTTTAGAAAAAGCAACGCGGACGCTAGTTATTATTAAACTTACATATAATAAAGAACTCGCAATGTTTTGTCAAGTCGTAAAACCCGGGCGAAGCAGGGGCGCTAGTGCTAGTACCATTCCACTCTGTCTCAATGACAGATCAGTCAACACAAAGCTGTTTAGAATTTTACGACGTACATAATTTTTAGTTATAGACAGACCTTTGACGTACAAAACAACGATTAAATGTAAATAAGTGGAAATTAATATATTTTATGTCTTTTTATTTACGTGATACCTATTAGCATACCCGCATGCCACATGCAGATAGATATCGCGGACGACCTTAGCATACCTGATGGTTTACCACTATCCTAACTAATGTTATAAATGCGAAAGTAAGTTTGTTTGTTTGTTTGTTTGTTACCTTTTCACGCCTTAATCACGGAACCGATCATCCTGAAAATTGCATATACGTCGCCAGGTGTACAGAAACGGACATAGAGACGGATGGACGGATACCTTTCATCCCGAAAAAAATTATTGTTCCCGAGGAAAACAACAATAACGTTCTTATGATAATATGTAGATGGTGCCACGTGTCTTTCGAATCATGATTAAAAATATATTATTTTAGAAATTTTAGTAGTGTTAGCTAACTATTGCTTTTTTATTTTAGAAAATGCAACGCGGGCGAGGCCGCGGGTAGCAGCTAGTTCCTAATAAAATTCATTACCCACAATGTTAAGTTGCAGTAACATATAAATTACTCATCTTAGGGCTGGCGCACACCTGGCGAGGCGTAGCGCAATGCATTCGTCACTGCCAAACAAATATCGACCTTGCACCAGTTGAAATAAAGTTTAAAATAAATGAACTTCAATTACCTCTAAAGCGCGTCGAAGTGGAAAGAGGAGCGTATCTCAGGTTATTTATTCTCTACTTTATTTTTAGGCACGCAACGTTTATATTTGTTTGACAGTGACAAACACGCCGCGCTGCGCCTCGCCAGGTATGCGCCAGCCCTTAACCGCCTATGTGGTCTAGTGGTAAGACCAGCTGTCACAGACTTAGAGGTCCCGGTTACGAATCCCAGCGGGGGCAACATTATCAGCTCGGTTTAGTTGGTGGTAGGACTTGTTCTAAGTCCGCCTGGCTAGCTACCACCATCTTATCTAAGTCTGCCATAACAACAATGTTAACAGCTTTTGTTGTGTTTCGGCAGTCAGAGGTAAGATAGCCAGTTCCTCTGTGGTTGAGGATTCCGGGTGAAGCTCGCTTCCAGCTTCGGCCTTATCATCACTTACTATCAGGTGAGATGAAGGCCAAGAGCTTGAGAATAAAAAAAGCAAGAGTTCAACTCAAGCTCGTTCCTGAGCCGAGCTTTCAGTGGACAGGCCGATGTCCAGCAATGAACTCGGCTAGTTACAACTTCTTGACTAGCTGACAGACTCCTTGAAATTTGTGTCTGTATGGAATTGAAATACTTTGTTTATACAGGGTTACTTGTAAAACACCGACAACCTCGCAGGAGTAATTACTAACATCATAAACAACAACATTTGTTCTACGACTTTTTCGAAAACAAGCAAAAAAAATATCTACTTTTCATACAAAACTCGAACAGCTGTTCGGACATACATATGTATAGAGAGTTGATTTTTTGTCTGTTTTCGGAAAAGTCGTAGAACATATGTTGTTGTTTATGATGTTAGTAATCCTGCGAGGTTGTTGGTGTTTTACAAATAACCCTGTATAATTCCTGCGAGGTTGTTGGTGTATAGGTTTATGTGGATGATGTTGACCAACATAACAGGTACGCAGATTTAGACATTATAAAAAAAGCAAAAGCCTCGCTCAAAATCGAAAAAACGTAATTTACATTTCTATGAAAGCTCCCACGGTTTGCGGAGGCGTCAAAAATCAAACTTACGTAATTGTGTTATTTCTGAGAAAAACAACAAACAGCGAAAGCTAGCGTCGCGCGTCGGTCACGCCCTTTACCACGTCCTTTTATGACACTTAAGTTTTTTATACGCCAACACGGCTTTTTATGTGAGTGTGTAAAAATTACGTACAAATTGCACATAGGTCATTATTTCAGCCGAAAGACGTCCACTGCTGGTCATAAGCCTCTCCCAATTGGGGGGATTTGCATAATCGCCACGCTTGGCAGGCGGGTTGGCGATCGCAGTATGGTGTAAAAAATGCATAGAGAACGCTGCTGCCCATTCTCTAGTAAGTTCCTTAGTCGCCTTTTACGACACCCACGGGAGGAAATTGGATGATGCTATTCTTTACGTCCGGCACCACACAGTACACGTAGGTTCTTAGATTGTACACTAACTAGCTGGCTATACCGGCGAGTCGGCCCGCTTGGAGAGTATGTTTTAGGGATTTTAGTGACTTTCGAGTGGTTAAATCTGAATCAGTCAGTAAAAAAAACCAGCTTATGCCACTAATCCCCCCTGTGAGAATCCCCCTCAGTGGGGAAAACTGAACCCTAATGTAAAAAAAAAAAACACTTTCACATCTTGGAATGACTTTTTTTTTTTCAATTCTAGTTTTCCTCCCTTAGCGGTATTATCAGGGGTGAATTCTAGCCTGTTTTCAGATTCCACTTTTCCTTCTAAGGCGGATTTTCAGGGGGGATTTGTGGAATAAGCCAAGAAAACCTGCTTGACAGAGTATTGAAGAGTGCAATTAAATCTAAGCTTTTAAGAATGAGATTTCTTTAACAAATTGTCAATTTGACAACTTGTTGAAAAATTTTAGCTATTGTTGATGTTGACACAGCGTATTTTGGCAACAAAATGTTCGTATTATAAAGTACAAAATAATTGCGTACGAAACTTTTCTCAGGTTCTTAGCTGTTAAAATACCCAAGAGAAATGTAGACGACTAGCTTTTGCCCGCGGCTCCGCTGCTGTGTAAATCGGTTATCGCGTAAAAAAGTAGCCTTTATCCTTCTCCATACCCCACGCCGTATATCTGCTAAATTTCATGACGATCGGTTCAGCGGTTTGGCATGAAAACGTAACAGACAGACAGAGTTACTTTCGCTTTAACTTTGCCGAGAAATGTCAGATCTTAAATTCTCGTCCTAGAAACGGCAAATCTAACATTCTCGTTAGACGTTAATAAGTGCTATTTGACGACTAAAATGGGCACGCAATAGGTATAAGTCAGTTCAACTATATGGACCATTTTTTACAGAAACTTAAATCGCGTAAAGATTAATTTGACTTGAAAATTGAATTATTTCAGTACAGTGTTATTTACTACATATTTAAATAAGTTGGCCGACCCAGTTTTCAGCATATATAAGGTGTGTATCTATTCATACACGAAATATTTTAAGAGAAACATCTATAGGTGGTAAAAATGGCTTATTCCACTAATCCCCCCTGAGAGAATCCCCCTCAGTGGAAAAAACTGAACCCTAATGTAAAAAAATCACTTTCAGGGGATCTTGGAATAAGTTACTTTTTGTTTTTTCAATCTCAAACTCAAAGCATTTATTTCAATTAAACAATTTACAGGCACTTTTGAATTGTCAACGAGACGGTCAGTTAGTCAGAAAGTTGAAGCTAGATGCCCATTCCAATACGTCTCCAAGGACACTCTTAAATCAAGATATTACATAATCCTGGGTTTATTATTCTTGTTGCTTCTATATGTGAGACAATGTAAAAACTAATAAAACAATTCAAAATATAAAATTACAAATTAAAAATAAGCCCTGGCAGTCAAGAGATGACCTGTCCCAACTGACGGCGCCCGTTCACGAACATGACGCATGGATCAGCACCATCCAGCTCAACCATGTTGTAACAATTCTAGTTTTCCTCCCTTAGCGGGATTATCACGGGTGAATTCTAGCCTGTTTTCAGATTCCACTTTTCCTCCTAAGGGGGATTTGTGGAATAAGCCGTAAAAATGCCACAAAAGCGAAAAATTTTTTTTTATCGAATTGTTTTATATTTAACATAATTATTATAATTTTAAAATTGCTTGACATATTTTGCAAACAAACCTTTACCTACATATTCTTTGAATGACCCTCCCGGACGCGGTGACGGTGGCGGCACGAGCGCGGTGAATTTTGATTAATCATCAATCATCATATCAAGTAATTTAAAAATTATTTAATTTTTTAAATAATATACTCAGATCTATAAAAAATCGTTTCCATGGTTTTTTTATAGGTGTATCTTTAAAATATTTATTGTTTGAATAGATACTTATTTTATAGTTATTTTCTCAGTAGTAACGTAGTAATTAATTTTGAAATTATTTAGTTAAAAATTCACAGGTCGTAAGTTTAATTTTGGTGACTTGGTGACCTCCGAATTAAGGCTGCTACAAACAGGCGCGACACGCGACGCGACACAAAGACACCGCTAGTCTCGCGACGTCTTAGTGTCGCGCCTGTATGTAGGAGCCTTTAAAAATGAAAGGTAGTTAGAAAAAAAAAACACCGTATTTTAAAGACGAGAATGTTGAGCTAATTTATTTATTATTTATTTATTTTATTATTTATGTACACACAGTAAAATACATAGAGATATGACATAATTATAATTTCAGTACAAAGGTACTGCTTATTTCTTAAGAAATTTCTTCCAGCAGACCTGCGAAAGGAGAAATGAAAAATAAATGAAGACAATAGTGAACAGTAGTGTGACAATTTCGTAAATTAATTCTTTATTACCATAAGGTAAGCGCACAAACAACTCGAAATGTTGTTGGGCAGAAAGAGCTGTATTTAACGCTTGATTTACTTAATCGACCTAGACGAACTTAAAAAAAAAATATCATTATTTTGTTAAAAAAAAAAAAACAAAGTTTCGCAAATAATTCTCCGCGAGTGAATTTTGCAAGACTGCAGCCTTAAACAATTTGAGCTGCTCATCTCAGAGGTCGATAAACGGTCTGGTTGTTAATAAGTACTTCTTTATACATTGCCCCTATATGTCACCTCCTATTATTTATTATATTTCTTGTACATACATACATCAATATGGGGTGAAGCTTTTACCGGGAAAACCAATAACCGACCTTCCTTCAGATAAGGGCAGCCAATAGGCATAAATGTCCCTATGCGCGGCCGGCATCATAATAATATTATTTATTTAATAATATTATTATGACTAACGTGCGAAACGTAATAACTTTTATAGGTTTTTTAGGGTTCCGTACCTCAAGAGGAAAAAACGGAACCCTTATCGGATCGCTCGTGTGTCTGTCTGTCTGTCCGTCTGTCACAGCCGTTTTGCTCCGAATTTACTGGACCGATTTAGTTGAAAGGTATACATATGAATTTCTGTGATCCAAACACAGACGTGTAACGTAAGTAGATGAATTTTGAAGATGGGGATCGCTTTCGGGGGGAAAATGAGAAAATTTAAAAAAAAAAACATGTTTTGCAAAATGTACCGTGTGACATATCAAATGAAAGGACTACAAACAGGCGCGACACAGAGGCAACGCGTTTCACGCGTTGGCTTTGTGTCGCGTCGCGTGTCGCGCCTGTTTGTAGGAGCCTTTATGTAGATTACAAATATATTGAAATAACTACACTGGTCATCAAAAAAATCGACCCACCCAGTTTTTGTTTAATATTAGTCGATTATTTCGCAGATAAGCTGTTTCACATGTTTGTTTTTTATTTTGAGGGTCGATATGATGATTGACGTCTTGTTTGTCGTAAATCTTATTGCACTTGAAGGCACTTAACAATTTTTTTATACAGAAATACTGTTGAGTGCTGATTTGACGGTTTTACATCGGAACAAAACGACCCTCTCTTCCAGTCAGAAACAGACTTTTGTAGGGATTTCATGTGCATATCGTTAAGTTAAATTGCTGAGGCTGTAGTTTTGATTAATTCTGTTTAAAAATAATGGACACTACTGAAGCTGAGGCGGTCCAAGTTGTGGCTTTGCTGCTACAAGGTTTAAGTCAACGTGTCGTGGCCAGTAGGTTAAATCTCAGCCGTTCTGCAGTTCGGCGAGTTTACCAAAGTTTTCTGGAGACTGGGCAGTATCGAAGAAGATCAGGATCTGGGAGATATAGGGTGACAACTCAAAGGGATGACCGTTTCATCGTGGTATCAGCTTTACAAAATCGACACCTTTCTTGCGTTGATCTCTAGCGACGCTTACGTGAAAATCGGTGTGTGGCTATAAGTGACAGTACTGTAAGAAGGAGACTACGTGAGCAGAATTTAAGACCACACAAGCCAGCAACGGGGCCAAAATTTACCACAGCTCATCGACAAGCCAGACTTCAATTTGCGCAAAATCGCGTCAACTGGACTATTGGCCAATGGGAGTCAGTTCTTTTTAGTGATGAGAGTCGGTTGACTTTATACGGTTCTGATGGACGCCGTAACGTCATGCGACGGCCAGGTGAACGGTATGCCGTGTTGCATAAGAGAAACAGTCAGTTATGGTGGGGATTCTGTAATGTTTTGGGCTGGGATATCTTTAACTGGACGCACGGAGCTGGTTTTTATAAGAAATGGTGCTTTAACTGCGGTACACTACATCACAGAGATCTTGGAAGACCATGTGGTGCCATATGCCGGCTATATTAGAGAAAATTTTGAATTAATGCATGATAATGCACGGCCACACGTAGCGCGCATTGTCACCGATTATCTTGAAGAGGTCGGCATTTGGGTTATGTCGTGGCCAGCAAGAAGCTCTGATCTTAACCCAATAGAGCACATGTGGGACACCCTTAAACAAAAGATTAGAGCCCGTAATCCAGCCCCTACATCCTTAGGATACCTGGTAACCGCCATCAGGGAAGAATGGAACCGAATCCCTCAAGAGACCATCAAAACCTTGATTAGGTCACTAAAACGGTGAATGCAGGCCGACATTCGAGCAAGAGGGGGGAATACTCAATATTAAACTGCTAGAATTGTGTTCATAACACTTATGATTAAAAAATTAGAGCGTGTTTAAAATGAATCCAAAAAAGTGTAAAATTATTCTTTTTAATTTTAAAGCCAAAAAAGTTTTTTTAAATGAATTTTTAGGTTCATATTGTGCTTAAATTGGTGTAAATAAACATGTCAAATTAAACATATCATTACTAAATCATTTAGTTTTGTTTCGCTAAAGATAAAACGTGATTTCCGGTAAAACTGCAGGTGGGCCGATTTTTTTGATGACCAGTGTATTAAAAAAAAAAAAGTTATTCAAGAAAATTGTTGAATCGCTGAGCAGAAAATGTTGAAAAAAAAAAATTACTGAGAATAGTTCTACACTTATCTATAGATTACAGGAAAGCTTATAAGAAGTCTATGGTCTTAAAATAACATGGTAAATCACTGAATATTGTGCGTACAAACTTACATTTGCAGTTGGAATGTATGGGGGAACATGTTTTTCATCTATAATGTTAAGTTTGTACTTGGGATAAATTCATCCCAACTACGGAACCCTTCATTGCGCGTGGTCCGACACGCACATGGCCGGTTTTTACGTATAAATTGGGAAAAGTGTTCATTACGTACATGAAGTGTGTAGCTTTTACTAAGCAATATACGGCGTCTGGCCCCATGTACTTATGTTTAAATAACTTTTATGTATGAGCAGTGTTCACTAGCCTGTAAAGAGTTGCAATTAACTCTCAGTGAAAATAAGCATAACAGAGAAAACATCATCGAAAAGATAACATAGAAACTATCTCAATCAAGATTGATTTGTACACTTGCGATAGGGTTTACAAACGTCACTTCTCATTCCTTCGGGACACAACCAAAAACCCTGCTCAAGACTCGACTATATACCTTTCTAAATGCGTTCCCATTACAAGACTATTTCTTCTCCCTAGAGGCAAAATAAGGTCCCAATTTGTTTGTGTTTGAGGTAAATAGAAACAAAATTCGGAGTCTAATGTTGGCGCTATGTTATTGCCTTGAAAGCCTGAATACAGCATCATTTAAAACTTCCCCACGCTTTGACGTCAATACAGATTCGAAATTTGAATAACCGGTTACAAGGTAACCAGAAATATCTTCATAATTTTATTTAAAATAATCTATATTAATATTATAAAGAGGTAAAATTTGTTTGTAAGTTTGTATGTAGGGGGTCATCTCTGAAACTGTTCCAAATTTGAAATCGGAAAACCTAAAAAAAAAACAGTTTAATTGCAATAAGTCGTCTTTTCGCATTTCTCTGGGGAAAAATTAGCGTTGAATTTTTGAAGAAAACAGTGGTATACATAGAGAAAACATTTTTATGGTAATCTCGGAGAGTATTTACAACGGCTGTCATGCGGTTTGGCATGGCATTAACTGATGCCACTATGACGTGCTGTGGAATGTTCTCCCGTGCTTCCAAAATTGCAGGTATTCTCGAACAATTATTGCAGTGTGTGCCCTCGCGCCAAAATTGTTTTTCTTTATTGACGTGTATACAAAACACTTAACGAAATAACTATTGACATTAAGATACTCTAATCAAAGCTTGTTCCTATAACAGCGACCAAACTCCGATTTTCTTCTCTTTTTCGAATTTTAGAATTCAAATAAGGAACAATGGTGATATCCAATTGATGGCCAGTATGTCAACTTCAAAACTGCATACAAAGTTTTTGCTGACCTATTATTATTTTGATGTTTTAGGCCTATATAAACATGAAAATGCACGGTGGATCGATTTAGGAGTCCGGGAGTGTATTATGCTGTGTACGTTCTTCGAACTATCACAATTAAGGCTCGCACAGACTGGCGCGATATATAGGGCGCGACAGGCAGCGCCACCTTTCTTGCGCTCGCGCGAGCCTTTACAGTAACAAAATGTACAAAAAAGAAGCACAAAAATATCAATTCTTGGGAATCGAAATCAGATTTACATTGTTTTTTTTGAAAGTTGACTGAAATAGCATAAGATGACTGCTTAGATCCATAAAGGTATGATAATCATTTTAAAAGATTATATCTGTAACTAACTGCTATATTCGTTTCCTATTCAACCCAGCGAAGTAATGGAATAATTCGACTGTTGTCATACATTTGGTATATTGTGTTGGCTTTCATCTTAGTATCATTCTTACGAACTGTATGGGAAAAGCTTTTTGCGATTTCTGAGTTTTCTAGTACTCAAACCTCTGTTGGTCCCATAGAGTTTTTGATCCTTGTAAGAAACAAGATCGATACGCATCAAAAAACTTTTTGTGAAAATTGCCCATCTTCTTGCTGACTGTACATTTTTTTTTCAAAATCTCTGAATGCAGATCAATTTTTTTTTTCTGTAAGTTAAAGATAGTTACTTGACCGTCTTTTTGTAGCGACCACGGTTAAGGTACCTGCCCTTATTGACCCATCTCAAAACATAATGCAATACTGATCATCCTCCATAGCAAATAGCGTGATAATTTATACTCTACAGTTTGACCAGACCTATATAGGGAATATCTATGCAAAATTTGAACAAAATCTATCCGGTAGTTTTTGCGTGATGCTAGAATATAAATTCAGACGAACAGACAAAAATTCTAAAAACTATATTTTCGGTACGAGTATTAGAATCGTTCCCAGACCGTGGCAATTGCTTTTTTTCAAAAATATTCAATGTACAGTTTTGACTTCGCTACGATTTTATAGATTATGATAGTATAAATTACGGCTGAGGTGTACGATCTAGCCAAAGGTATTAAAACTCGACCTCCCACGTATATCCCGATCGCTTCTGCATATAAGCAGTTCACGCACAACAAACGCATAAAAAAACGACCTCGTCGGATAAACATCAGTGACGCAAACAACTTGCAGATGATTTAAATTGTATGCACACTGCACTCGACGGACGGATACGAATTAATACATAAAGGATGCCATTTTTCTTAGTTAGAAAGTCGCAACAGGTAGAACGAGTATTTATTGTGCACTTCACAAAGTCATCTCCTTTGCAATTCGACCAAATGCCATCTTGTTTAAGGAAACCGGCTTGGCCACATTTACTACATTATCAAAGGTTATTAGGTGTAAATAACACCTTTGAAAAATGTTTTAGAATTTTCCTACAGTCTACGTACATTATACGTATATCACCCTGTTCCGTAATTTGAAATGTCAAACTCCCGACAAATGTTCATTACACTGATGATTAATGGTTCTAGAACTTGATGTTTCAGAATTCGGGATATTTAAACAAACGTCAAACGGATATTAATTTTAAAAGGGGATTAGAAACATACTTCGGGTGGAAGTAATTTGTGGATAAGGCCTGTACTGTACAAAGACGGACGAAGTCCCCCAAAAGGATTAAATAATTCGAATTAGTAGATTCGTATTTTTGCAATCACATTTACCCAATTTTCGCATTTAGGTAATCTTCGTTTTGTATTCGTAATTGAAATAGTAATGCCATCGAACTTACCAAATCAGATTGGTTTATAATAGAGGTCGTACTGGCTCAGGTCCCAAGTTGGTCTTCGGGTCCACAAAATAAATATCGATATGGTATCGATGCCAAACAATCAAAGAGCTATCAAGCCATAGCGGGCGCGTATTGGCGGCGTAACTGCGCAACATGCGCCGACGCCGGCATTTATCAACAACCGGCCGTATGCACTGCATCGCGCAGATAACGATACTCAATAGGCTATGAATATGCATTACGATAGATGATATTATGTATTAGGTCATCTGTTAGTATATTCTATTTTATTATAGAAATCGCGCCCGCTAGCGGTTTGACGTGCGTGGTCCATTCGTTCATTACCCAAATTTTTCTATGAATTTGTTTGAAAATTTAGAACCCACTTCAAAATCGAAATTGAAATTAGCCTAAACATGAGCAGACAGACCAGTAAATAGTGTGATTAGTCGATAAGGTATTAGTTATTATATTAGAATTGTGAAAAAGACGCAGACTGGTATATGTACAAAGGGACCAATTTCATAGCCGAAGGCACTTAAAACAGGACCAATATTATTTTAAATGATCGGGTTTCAAAGAGGACTCAACGTTGGCTTTACATAACAAGTTCCCGTAGGTATTTCATAATAATTTTTAACCGACTTCCCAAAAAGGAGGAGGTTCTCGATTCGGTTGTATATATCATATATTTTTAAATGTTTGTTACCTCAGAACTCCGCCGTTTATGAACCGACTTGAAAAAAAAAATTTTTTTTTTTGAAAGGACTTATTTCCAGATTGGTCCAATTTTTATCAAAATCGAGTTCTGATGATGGGATCCATGAGGAATTGTCGGAGCTCCTCAAATTTTATAGGCATACATATAGCGATTTTTGTCTTTTCATCAACATGTCAAGCATTTGCATTCAGAAAGTATCATTTGGTGAAGTGGAACTGATGAAGAAGACCACAGATGGCCATCGGAACTCCTGAATGATAAGTATTTCACGGGTGGCAATAAGATATCTCGATTAAGATAGTTAAGCGACTATGACAAAGCAAATTTAAATAAATGGTTCTGATCGAAATGGTACCATTATTAACTTTGCTTTGGTAGTTTCTGAGTTAGCTTCGATAAAGGCTCCTACAAAACAAGCGCGACTCGCGACGCGACGCCGACACCGCGTGCCGAGCGACGAGTGGTCTCTTTGTGTCGCGTCGCGTGTCGCACCTGTTTGTAGGAGCCTTAATACGTATTTAATCCACTTCGCATATTGTGTCACTGTTGTTTGTGTGATGTAGCACGTAGTGGTATACGAATTGGTGTGGGGTAGGTACCATAAATAATTTCGGAAGTCGGTGGCAAAAAACGAAAATAGAGAACCAAAGACACCGACTTCGTCGGACCTGTTTACCATACCATTAATTGTTCAAAGGACATTTAAATGAGGACGAATTCTGTGACACCTATTGAAGTTTCTGTTACCACTTATTTAGATTACAATTCTTGTTTAGATCTTTACTTACTCGTGTCTAAGAATTCTTTTGTAAATAACATCACAACAATTAGGTGAGTAATTTACGAGAATTGTCCCTCGAGACCTTGGAATGAATTATAATTTCTTGCTGATAAATTGTTTCTGGGAAATGCGAGATCTTAGACATAGCTACTTTGACTAGGGTACCTACATCAGAATCCGAAGTCGCTAAATATTTTCATGAACCTCAGCGTATGTTGTCAGTACACACGAGGACGGTTACATTAATTATGTAGTCAAATTCCGTCAAACTTCGCACTGGGGCCGCTTCCAAAGACAACCGCAATCTCGCACTCATAGGGATGCAGAGGGATTCATTATACCAGTGTTTTTTCAACCTTTTTCATGGTGTGGCCACCTTAGTATGGAAAAATATTTCGCGACCCCCTACCCTCCGCGGTTTCTAACTTTGAATTCAAGTCTGTCACTTTGGTTACTTTTTGCAAAAAAAACGGAATACCCACAATTAACCACAGAAGCTAAAAAAAACAGAATACCCACAATTAACCACAGAAGCTTTGATTCTATTTGGAACCTCCTACTTGCGCGAGATAACGTTTTCATCGATGGTTCACTTAAAAGTCAAATAGAGAAATCGCCGAAAATTAGAGAACGAAATAATCGAATGTGTAAAAAAAATTGGTTAGCGAGAAACTGGCGCAACCATCACAATGATGTGGATGGGTGCGTATGTTCAACTTCACATTAATAATTCATTTGACTACTAGGTATTTGTTGATTTGTGTTAACCTAAGCATTTTAATTTTAAAAAAAATTGTTAACAAATATAACATTTTGAACTAATATGATTTTATATTTATTAGCTTTAAATTTTAAATTAACGGCGACCCCCTTAAAGAGGCTTGGCGACCCCCTAGGGGGTTGCGACCCACACGTTGAAAAACACTGCATTATACAATTCGATAAAACTATACAAATAACTAAATAATAAAATAATAATAACTATATAAATTCTCTTAATCAAGAAGTTAGTATTTTAGTCATTATTTTTGTACCCTACCACTATTTTTATATTTAACCCAATGGTTGACTGGTAGAGAATGCCTTGTGGCATTAAGTCCGCCTATGTACCACTATTGTACATGAAGTTTAAATAAATAAATAAAAGCTTATTACGTTTGCGAAAGAACATTGCGGAAAAACACAAAACAGATTACAGGTACCTGGTTGTCGTTTTCAAGTGACCACTGAAAATCTGAGCTGGCATTATGCTAAGTGGAAGCCTCTTGTCACAGCCACGACGCCGACCATTTCTGTTCAGTGCTCGCAATTTTAGATATGCAATGGTTAAGGTACTAAATATAATTTATTCGAGTATGCACGTGTTTCAGTGGCCATAATATAATTTTTCTTTCTTCTTAGAAAAGACACCACACTTTTCGTAGTTTCCGCAAAAGACCGTACGTAATATTAGTCACAGAAAGGGTTGTTATATTCTCGCGGATAATTTTTTCAATGATAACCCTACATTATATACTTAGTCATGCTCACCAAAAGACCAGGGGCCTAAGTCTACTAATTTACAAACGTTGCAATGGTCTCGCGATTGTGAGTATTTGACAGTGTTTGTATGGCAAATCTGTCAAAAACTCACAATGAAGAGACCATTGCAACGTTTGTACATTAGTGGACTTGGCCCCCAGGGCCTCAAGTCTGCTATTACAATAGTGTCAGAATGGTATATCATTGATTTTATAATTTTTGATTTTGACAAGTTTGGTTATCTAGTAATATAATGGCGTCATTATGACTTTCCAATGGTCAGCCACTGACACTCCATTGAAAGAATTGGTAATCTCGTACATAATGACAAATGAAACTTCCTACTAAACTTCCCACTTCCTACTACTTCAGATGGCTTATAACACTAATAAATAATATGTAAAAATATATATAAATGAAATCTGGCATGAATAAATGTTCAAAATGCCATTGTAATACAATTCTATTACGAGACCATTGACCGACCAATGATCGACCATTATGAATTTAGCAGATTACGAACTTTTAGCAAAATGACAATGGGATCGTGTTGGAGTGACGAATTTATAAAAATAGCAGACTTGGGCCCCAGAACTTGTCAATCACAATGATTATACAGCGTGTACCAGAAAGATGTGATCAAACTGAAGGGTGTGATACAGACCATAAAGCTGAACAACTTTCTCCATGGAACATCGTTATCGCGAAAAAAATATCAACTGATTATACAATGTGTAACTAAATTAATGAACATTATGAAAGTAGTTTGTTCAGAATCGTTTACTGATTCGATTTTTGTAATTTTTAATACAGGTAATTTTTTTATTACAAGAATAATTAAAACTACGTCAATTACAGCCACACTTCCGCTGTACAGTCAGAACAAACCAAAATGGATGAATTACGTACTACGCTAGCACCTTACACGTGTGCGACTGTGTGCGTGTGTAGATTTGTAATGTGACCACAATTTTCTTCCACAATCATTATAACTAATTTAATAAATAAACAATGTTTTATACATAATAGTGAAAATTCAGTGTATGCATTATGATTATAATTTTTAATATTCTAATTGGGGTGTTTGGTGGTGTGCGTTAATTCCGTGACATGTTGTATGATACAATACCTACTCGATCGACATGTATGGGACCGATGGGACGGCTGATAATTTTTCGCGATTACGATGTTGGTCTCAAGGAGAAAGTTCTGCAGTTTGATGGTCTGTTCCACACCCTTATTTGACCACACCTTTCTGATACATGCTGTATGTACGCACGGCTACAATTCAAGTATAAGTTGACCTCTCACTGTACGGAAATCCAATACAATGCGAGATCAGCTTATACTAGAATTGCAATCCCATCATCAATCACCGGCAACAAAAAGGAGACCCAAAAGCCATTGGCCAAGTTTTTAATTACACACATAGCAGAGCCAAAGATTCTCTTTATTGTATGTAGGTATATTCCTTGACAATGTGTATTCAGAATTCAGAGGACGATTCGATTGGACATGAATTATGTATGTACAGTGTAATCAGTGGCGTCGGTAACGACAAATTACTACACGTATATCTGGACAATGGAATCGGCCGGTATCGCTAATGTATTATGTAAGTACGGCCTCTGATAATAATGTGCATCACTGTTGATTTAGTCCCGCCAAGTGCGATAAGTGTCGTTGATTTGTAATTATAGGGAAGAGGAAATTATGTAAGAGTTGCTATATTACTATTAAATTATCAGTTCAAAACATAAACCGTAGGAAATGCTTGAGCTGAATGGTGCTGATCGCCTGATCCATGCGTTATGTTCGTGAACGGGCGCCGACAGTTGGGACTGGTCATCTCTTAGCTGCCACGGCTTATTTATTTTTTTGTTTCTATTTGTTGTACATACCTACTCTGGAAGCTTTTAACAGGTACTTTTTTTTTACATCGTTTTCACATTAGTTATAAATTCAAGATTAAAGATGTAACATACGTTTTTGTAACATTTTAATTTAAAAGAGTGTCCGTGGATTTTCTTTCCCGTTCTTCTCCATAAGTACCTACTACGCTTTGGTATGTGCAACTAGCTTCATATTTCTTACTGAGCGTAAATGACGTAGTGCCTGTAAATTATTTAATTGACATAAATGATTTGAGTTTGAGATTGCTTGAACTCACGGTGCATAGAAAACACAGACATGGTAAGGGGCTATTTAAGTATTACGTAAGCAGAATTTTAGTAATTTTGAACCCCCACCTCCCCCTTGTCAGAAAAGTAAGCAAAGCTCATACCCCCCTCCTATGTTTACGTAAGCATTGGTATTTTTTTATCTGATCGGGTTTCTTTATTGTTATTCATGCCCATTTAAGTAATTTCCCTACTTCGGTTCTTTCTACCCATAAAACACCGCGTAAGAGCGAGTAAGCAATATCAATTATTTTGGGGAATCCCTGAACATGGGGGGGTTGCCATCATGTTCAAATCAAAATCAATTAAATTTTACAAAAAAATCTGAAAGTAAATAAATAAATATTGCTGAAGTAATTACCATCCAGTCCCCAATGTCATCAAAAATAATCAAATACTCCCCCACCCCCTTTGGTGCTTACGTAATATTTGAATTACCACTTAGGTATTCAAATCGTGGCAAAACTGAAAGTAACTATATCTAAAACATTTCAATGTATATAACCAATCTTCGACCATTGTAACTGTTTCAGTCACAGCAAACTCATTATGAAATCTTTCACATTGAAACAAAATTGAGGCACATAGCAGTCTACCATTTATACCATTAATTGAGGAAATGTGATTCGTTTAATTAATTACGATTGAAACGTTGTGAAGTAGGTAATTGATTTTCCCATCATCGTCAAACTGTTGGGTTAGCCAACAGTTTAGGGATAGTAATGTTATTTTAGAAATGGGTCGTGGTGTGGCGAGGAAAACAAACAGGGAATATAGAGCAAAAACATGTTACATGTCAAAATGTTTAACGTATTACCATGGGTGTATGCTTTTACGCATAACGACGAGCTTTTAAATATTTTCGGGGTTCCATACCTCAAAAGGAAAAACGGAACCCTTATAGGATCACTCGTGTGTCTGTCTGTCCGTCTGTCACAGTCAATTTGCTCCTAATCTAATCAATGATGATCGACCCGTGCTGCTGTTATCATTTAGCCACGAGCCCATTTCTGATTTAACATAAAACGGCCAAGGCCAATTACATTTAGTTAACATAGACACATACCTAGTTAAAGACACCTAAACACATTATTTAAGAACGATAACAAAAGTATACAACTACTCGACAGTCATATGCTCATCTCACAATACTCCAGACATACTGACAAGATCTTCCACTCATCCGCGAACACATCACATCAGTCAGGCTTAGCGTCCAAGAGAGCGTTGAGCGAAGAGTGTGCGAGGGACAGGAGCTATAGTTTATTGGAGCAAAAAGATGGGACAGTTCGTCGTGCAATTCAATAATTTATTTATCTATCTAATGATTAATGATGACCAATAAGACCATGCTCCCACAGGACCAAATATAGAATATCAGATATCCAAAAACCCAGTACAATTTATAAGCACGACACATTGATTTTTCCGTTGTACCATCATGAAACCCTCATAATCCATCGGTACCCAACGTGATCACTATAATCCGGGGCTCCATTATCATAGTCGATGTTTGCACGACCGACTGAAATTAACATTAGGGAGAGTTAATCCAACCTTTTTAACAGATTTTTTCGTTTTCTCGCTTATCTTGTCTGTATGCAGGGGTTCAATATTTGCCAGTTTCGTTGTAACATGGTCACGTTTTGGTTTACAAGTCCATTGTACAATACTCCGTCGTCTTGCATCTGATTGGCTTGGATTTAGTCCAGTGCCCATCCTTTTATCATCCTGTTAATGTTCTTTATAAATCTACATCATGTTAGCTTTTAAAAGCAGGTGTCATACGGCAAAACATGTAAAAGTTTCAATATATCGTAACAATTATTAGGGCTTCTAAAACAAAATCTATTTTTATTAGTTCCGACTGACTCATTCGCAAAACCGCAAACCCAGAGCATTGACTCCTTGATACCTTCGTTAAATCCAAAATAGCCATAAATGTATTTTTAGAAAAAGACACCACTGTATCATGAAGTTCAAGAATAAAAATCGTAGTCAGATAAAAATAGCGTCGACAGATGGCGCTAAATGGGCAGGTGCGCGCGCGCCGGTCGTGTCAAGGCTCATCTTTTTATGGTCAAGGTTGCCCCCATAGATGTTTTATGAACGCTCATTTGACTCAATTAGTTGCTCTGTTGTTATTCGTAATAATTATAATTGTAAAATATAGCGTCCACATACCTACACTGACACATGATACTACTAGTTGGGTGGGTTTATATTAATTAATTTTAATGGTCTATGCTGTTTCTCTTCTATACCCAGTCTCAAATTCAGATCATTTATGTATACAAAAGGGATAAGATCAAAAAAATATCTTGGTAATGGTAATTCACATAAAATGGCGAAAAAAAAAGGTTCCATTTTCTTTTAAGTACTGAATTTAAGAAATAATAATTAAAAAATAATCATACCGTAATTATTTTTATACATTTTCGGTTTTAAACTAAAAAAAAGTAGATTTTCTGGTATAAAATATTTTATGATACTGGTAACAATGCAGGAGAACCAAAAATTTTCACATTTTTTACATCTTCAACAACACTAATATTACAACTCTCATTCATAGATTCATATTGTATGTAGCATAATCTAGCCTCATTTTGGATGAAAACGGCTGTAAACTGTTTCGACTGGAAATCGATTTTGGGAGGCCTACGTCTAGTAGTGGATTTAAAAGGGCTGATTATGACGATCATAGGCCGTGTATCCGACATACTACATAAAACATTGTTTGGCAACGGTATTATGTTTGCATAGTTCTTATAATTAATTCACTTTAATTTCATAGATGATTATTTACAAAAAAATAATAATGATAAAATGTTTATCCTGTCATTTTGTCAGTGACATTTCTTGACATTAATTTGTTTACATAAATTATCAGAATTAAAGACTTTGGGTATAGTCAGAGGCGTATCGTTATGGTCTTCTGATAGTAAAATACAAATGATTTTTCTATCTCATCTTTAAAATAAGACTTTTACATAACAAAAAGCATGATTTGAGGCTATAAAGGTATGAAGAACAGGTTGTATAGTTCACTCATCCTCCATAGAAAAGGGAGGATCCTCTGAGCAAACGGGTGATGCGTCTGGTGGGCAACTACCCGACGGTTGATGTCAAGATGTTGTATAAATGCTAGTCGCGCAGTAAACTATGATTGCGCGATGCAGGATTTGTGTGTCGTCAGGTCTTTGATGAGTAGTTCACATGTGGCGTTGTAGATGCCGTCACAAGGCCAAGGAAATTGGCTTCGCATGGGACAGTACCTTTTAATGATATTTCGGAGACGCTGCCGGCAACAGCTAGTATATTCTTAACAAAAACTAACTACATATCTAACAAAGAAAAACAAAAACAAAAACTATTCATAAAATCTACATAGAAACTGCGAAGCGTGATTCTCAACGGAAGTCTTTGAATGAGAGAGCGCTGACGACTTCCCTCGGTAATGACACGAATTCTCTATGAATAAAAATAATGAACGACCTCTAAGAAAATCAAAGAACGAGTGAGCGTGCGTTGGGGTTACTAAGGACTCCATAACAACCGTTTGCAGAACATAGAGTGTAAGCAATGATACACTGAACTTTAAAAGAAGGATCAACATCAGACATATATCACATCTGCACAAAAGACAAAAGCCAACTGTTAAGGCGACGATAACCGACTTTTAATGATTTTATACTGAAGATCACGTCTAAACGAGAGTGTTAATGATTTGGAAAAAATATATGTTAAATTAGAACATTTTCTTAATAACTTAATAATGAATATTTTTATATTACATGGTGAAATTAATTTGTAAAGTTATGTCTAACGCGGATAAAAAATTCGCAGTCATAAGGACTGCCGACAGAAGTGAAAACACAAAACTTTGGAATAACTGTTCTTTTATACATATAGCTCACGGAAAGCGTTCGGTGACGATGACATGAGTTCCATGATTTTTGTTCACCCAAAAAGTACAAAAAGTACACGTACAAGTTAAATACACAGTATATACATATACATATAGCTCATGGAAAGCGTTCGGTGACGATCGCGAACCCATAAGTTTTTCCCCTACCAAAAATCACTCAACGCGCCTAAAGAAGTTTTCACTTCAAAAACTGAGAATCACGCAAAATCTACCAAGCGTATCTTTAAACTTCACCTTTTTAAAGATAATTAATTATTGAATTATAATTATACATGTTTTATTAAAATACCTTTCGTTTTATGTATAATAAATAAATAATGCGTCTTATTTGGGACAGCGCTCCTGGGCCTCAAGTCTGCTATTGCAATAGTGTCAGAATGGTCTCGCCATTATGAGTATTTGACAGTTTTTGTATGGCAAATCTGTCAAAAACTCACAATGAAGAGACCATTCTGACACTATTGTAATAGCAGACTTGAGGCCCTGGATGGGCGAGTCTTATTACTGGCTGGTCGTACGACGCCTTGCGTCAAGGTCACTGGCATATATCTGCGTCTTAAGCGTAAACAGCCAACCAAAGAACAAACATTTAAGTCTTAGTAGACATATTTATCCAATTGATAATGATAATCTACGAATTCTAGACAGAGACAATAAGAGTTCAACGCGGTGGACAAATTGCAACTTGCAACGTTTCAAAACACCTCGTTTCATACAGCAGCTGTAAGCACGTATGTATTTACTAGTTTGTCACAGAACTCACAGATACAAGATAAGTCGGTACGAATTCGAGTGGAAAGGTCGCGAGCAATTCCCTGACTCTTTCCTTACTTCCATGCTCTTTTTGCTTTGTTCCGTATTCTGCCTCGAAGATTGAACTTGGAAATGGATATATGAAAATACGGATTTTCTGGATGAAAGGTTTGGCATTCCATATCTGCAAACCGAATGAAGAATAAATTACATTCTTTCGCAGGGCTGCTGAAAGAAATTTAATAAGCGGTACCATTGTACTCAGAATTATAATTATATCGTACCTCTTTGTATTTTACTGTGTGTACAGTACATAAATAATAAAGTAAATTAATCTTAGCAAATAAATTAAATTGAAGCGTCTGTTTGGAATGTCAAAATAAAAGCTTTTATTTTACGAATGCACATGAAAGTATAAACGGTACTTATAACAAAAAAACAATTATAAAAGTTTTTGTCTGTCTGTCTGTGGCTAATCTCCGAAACGGCTGGACCGATTTTGACGGGACTTTCACTGGCATAGCTGATGTCATAACGAGTAACTTGGGCTACTTTTATTTTAGAAAAAGCAACGCAGGCGAAGCCGCGGGTAGCAGCTAGCAATAAAAAAATAAATACATGAATTTCACGAGCAACAGAAAACACAATTCCAAGATGAACTAACCTTAGCTTTAAGCCATTAACTTTCAGAAAGCTAAAGAGGATTTCTGTTCTTGTTTTACAAAAAAATACCACCACCCAGGAAGATATAGTAATCGGTTATACAGCACTACAGCAGCAATCTAAAACTACCCACACCAACAATTACATTGTTAGAGAACTAAGAACGTCAGTAGCAGTAACATTGTTGAAGTGCACTTAAATCGCTGCGGAAAAAAGGACCAGTCTACAATATTCTATTGAAGAAGCAACATTTTAGAAGCCTTATCATAAGGACCATCATAGGACCATTAAAATAAAGCTCCTACAAAATTGGTTTGCGGATGAAAGACGAGACAACTTATAATAATGCAGGTACTTGCTGGTAAATGAGGCAGCATTAATCAGGGAACTTAACATTCTAGAATATAGCAGTTATTTAGTTTATTCAGCGAGGTAAAGCTTCCCCATTACTTATGGCACACGTGAAAAACATCAGATACACATTCAAAGTAGGTAACAAACCTACATTAAAATAATAACTTTAATTGATCTGCTCGTTATTGGATGCCTAGCAACATTTTACCTAATTCTTCCTTTTGGTTTTGCGCAACACAGCTACATATAAGGAAAATTATAGATTTGATTGCACAAAGCTCTGAATTTTATTCATAAAATTAAAAGAAAGAAAACACAAAGAAAAGAAAGAAAGACAGGAAAAACTTACGTAAAAAAGGAAAAGAAAGGAAGGAAAGACTTAAGTCTTTCCTTCCACAACAAAAACTGAGAGGATTGAATAAAAAAAGAGCGAAACCGTAGGAAATGAATTTTAATTTAACACGAGAAATGTGGCTGGTTCCGTTATGGAATTTCAATTTCCTGTCGTATGAAAAAAACAAGGAACACGACAGTCATTATGAGAACACATTGCGTGAACGGTGTACAGTGCGTAGATATTACAAATGTGCCGTTGCTGTTATGTGTTGTCGGGTCAGGTGCGATCAATACGTAAGTAGGTAGCATCCCGAAACCTAAAAAATTGGGAAAGTTCCTTTTGTCCTACAAAAGGAACTTTCCCAATTTTTTCCCCGACTGCCCCAGAAGGAGGGTAATGTTTTTAGAGAGTATGTATGTATGTATGTCTATTTCTTAGGCACGCTCTGTAGCCTAAACGGCTTGATGGATTTTAACAAATCAGGTGTTGTTAGATTCGTCTTAATTGTGGGAGGGACATAGGGTATATAATGTTTATATATTGCATCTGCAAATACAAAAAAAAGAGGGGAAGGTTTAAAAAAAAACATTGGTATCTAATAAAAGCTAGTAATGAGACAATTCCCAATAAAACTAAAAAGCTTTGCAGTCAGATTTTTTGACTGCATGCACGAAAAATGATGACTCATTGTCTCGTTACGCTCATTGTCCCGTTACGCTCATTGTCCCGTTGCGCACATTGTCCCGTTACGCACAATGATCAATGTTTCGTTATGACGTTGTCACGTTAAACTATCGTCCGTAAACCAACTTTACATACAGACAACCAATTTTTAAAAAATAATTTTAAGATATCCGAAAGTTAAAATATTTTCGACCGTTTTAATAGAATCTATACAAATATGTAAACAAAATTGAAGTGTCTGTTTGCAATATCATAAAAGCTTTTTAGTAAATGCATATGAAAGTATAAACGGTAATAATAAAAATAAAAAATAAAAAAAAATTGGTCTGTCTTTGTTCCGGCTAATTTCCGAAACGGCTGTACCGATTTTGACGAGACTCACTGACAGATAGCTGATGTTATAAGGAGTTACTTAAGCTACGCGAGCAAAGCCGCGAGTAGCAGATAGTTACGACGATAGACCAACGTTTTTAAGAGTTTATAAGCGTTTTTGAGTTTACGTTCATACAGACTGAAAGTTGTTGAATTTTTCAGAAAAACCATGGTTTACAAAACGATTATTCAACGAATTATCGCTTTCAGAGAAAAATACAAATTTAAACATTTATAGAATAATTCGCTGTCTTACGAGTTATGTAGATCGTAGGTTCCAACCCAGAGGCGCTTTACTCTGTGTAAATTATTTATTTATTTCATCAGCAATGCTCTCAATATGGTGAAGGAAAACATTTTGAGGAAACCGGCACCGTCTTGAACCAAAAATTCGTGGACATGTGACATCTACCAACGCGCACTGGGCCTGCGTGGTGGATTATTGCCCACTCCCTCTCACAGAGAGGAGGTCTATGTCCCAGCAGAACATTATAGGTTAATTATGCTTATGCTATATTATCTTAGTAAACTGTATCAGTTTATTCGAAGGCTGTAAGAAACAAAACTGCCAGCGTACACAAACGATTTACAGGGATCCAATGTGCCATAATACATTATGTTGACGGTTTATGTACAGAAAGGGTAATAAAAAAGCTTTTCTGTCACTTTCATCCCTACAGACATCTATCAAAGATGAAAAGAGATGGATAATTCTATTTCGAGACCGCTTTGACCGTGAATGATGGAATAAATTGAAGGGAAATTAAATTTAATAGGGGATGCCAGTAAATAACATCTTCGAGTTTTGGAAGATTAACAAGTATAAATAAAGGGCATGACCAGAATTTTGAAGGGTTCTTGCGTACCGAAAGTTGTTTTTACTTCATTACGTAACCGTCGAATAAAAGTCAGTTTTTTGAAGAATTTATGATGAAAATCTGGCGAAGATAAGCATTTTTAACGGTTCGCTCGCTCCGTAAATTATATGCCTTCGCTCCGTTCAGAATCAGATGGCATTAGTGATAATAAAATGTTATTTGATTATGATGTGATATTATTTTCTTAATATTTCGGGGCTCCATTTTCATGGCTCAGTTTTGATTTATCGTGTCCGTGATGCGACGGAAAATCAAGTAGTTGAACTTCATGTTGGAAATAAGGTACAGTAGAGTCCAAGTTAATAGTACAATGGCCAGCATATCAAGCTACACGAAACTGTCAAATTTCTCCAAACGATTTTAAACTTTAAAATGTTCATAATTAAGTTCAAAATCGAACGAGAAAATTTGACAGTTTGTGGTCACTTGATGTGCTGGCCACCGTACCTTCGAATTTATACTGTAGATGCTAATAAGTACCCATACAGGGTGATTTGCTACTTATTTAATAGACTTCAGCGTTCTGCAATCGCTCCTCGTCCAAAGGGTCTCATTTAAAAATTTTCCTCCTGAACGTTTCCTAAGGGTCAGCTCACACCGAGACGCGACGCGACGCGACGCAGCGATATTGGAAGAGGCCAGTGAGCGCGCGCCGCCGCGAGACGCATCGCAACGTCGCGTGGCGCATAGTAAAATCGTTGGCAACACGTTGCGTCGCGTCTCGGTGTGAGCTGACCCTAAGCGGATGTATTCTACACTCCTCTACCACGCACAACGGACCAAATGGGAGTCCAAGTGCGGAAAAGGGAGCCCCATCATCATCACACTCCTCTAAAATACTGTTATCACTACTCCACATAATGCAGCGCGTAAGTATATGAAACAATAATTGCTCTTATCTTCTGGTCATTATCGAAGGAAGTAATAGATAAATATTATGTACACGCAAATAATATAAACACGCGTAATTGTCGTTATGTAGTCGAGTATATGAAATAGTTAGGCAAAGGAAGTCTAGGACAGGTGACCACAGACAATGAGAAGTTAGCAATAAAAGAAACATAAATAGTAAATTCACGTAAAAACTTCTTTAGTGTAGTGACCATTATGGTAAAAAAGGAGATTTTCTGGTATAAAATATTTTATGATACTGGTAACAATGGAGGAGATCGAAACATTTTCAAATTTATACATCTTCAACAATACTAATATTACAACTCTCATTCATAGATTCATATTGTAAGTAGCATATATTTAGCCACATTTTGGATGAAAACTATTTTGAGTGTCCGTTTCAGAAGCACCCAGTAACTACCTGAATGACTTTTAATTGACTTAATAAAAGACAGATTTAGTGAAAAAATCAAAACATTTGAAAAAGAGAACATCTATAAAAGGGTAAAACCTAAATGTCCATAAAAATCTTTAGGCAAATTTAGTTGTTGCAAGCTTTACGGGAGAAAGCGCTTTTATAGTTTTTTAAAAGCATTGTAGGATGTTCGAAATTACAAGCAGAATATTTTTCACAGACAAATACTTTTGTCTCAAACTTATATTTAAAGAATGGGTATTCAACAAAAGTTAAAAGATTGGCAGTGTTACAAACCCATTCATTTATACAAATAAAACTAGCTGCTGTCCGCGGCTTCATCCGCGTGGTTATTTTTAAAATAAGTTACTCCTTATAATATCAGCTATCTGCCAGTGAAAGTACCGTCAAAATCGGTCCAGCTGTTTTGGAGTTTAGCCGGAACAAACGAACAAAAAAATTTTTTTTTTTTAATATTACCGTATACTTTCAGATGCTTTTAGTAAAAAGCTGTAATTTTGACATTACAAACAGGCAATTCAATTTGTATTTATTTGTATAGATAACTTGCACAGTTGCAGAAGCAGCAGTAAGGCAGAAAAAAAAGTTGTTTAAAAAAAATTGAGAACAGTCAGTCGTAATCAGGGAACTTCGTCTTTGTCAATAGATGCGTTATCACTAAGATCTTTTGAGCCCAGTCATGACTAATACGGATTTGTGGAAACTGTGGCAGGAGGATCCTGCAGTAGATTTAGCAAAGCGGATATTATGTAGACAGGCCACGCTTTGCGCCCACAACAAACACATCCCACGCCACGCCCTCCACTGACGTCCACAAAGCGCAAAGTTTGCCACCCTAAACAAACTTGGAAAGCTCCCTACACGTCGGTAGCGGAGAACCAAGGTAGGTACCATCGACAACGGAGTTTTAAGAAGATAAAACTGCAAAGGAACGACATGAGAAGTATTATGTCCCGAAACAACAGAAACACGGGCATAAAAGACACAATCTCATCTGTCTTTCGCCATTTTTCGTAGAAAATTGGCAAAGATTAGCGAAGGGTCAGTTCTATCGACAGTTAATCTTTGTATCATATCACTCATAGCAATTCAATTCTCCGTCGCGTCCCCACAACTGTGCGAGTGGCTCTAGATCGTATTATAAAGGTGTCTGCACACAGCGGGCGCGGCGCGGCGGGGCGGGACGCCAACGCGACGCTGAGCAGTTGTAATGTACTAGATATTACGGACGACGCCACACAGAGCGTCGCGTCACGTCGCGTCGAGCCGGACGGCTCTGTGTGGCGTCGTCCGTAATATCTAGTACATTACAACTGCTCAGCGTCGCGTCGGCGCCCCGCCACGCCCCGTCCCGCCGCGCTACGCCCGCTGTGTGCAGACACCTTTAGACGCACATATATCTCGCCTCTTTCGTCGAACAATTCATCTGCCTCATTCCGCCATGTCATATAGCACGCCCTGATTTAATAACGTCGTAAATGTTATTACCAATCTCCGAAATGTTATTACAGTTCTGTTGCGATACGTACCATAAATGTGCTGAATTTATAAAGAACTAGCTGCTGCTCGCGTCTTCGCCCGCGTGGATTAATAACCGACGAAAAATTTCAACGCAGGTCCAGAATCATGTACTGAATCCATGGTATCCGGTTTCACGTCGATGTCCTTTCCATCTTGTATACTTTCATATGCATTTAGTTAAAATCTGTTATTTTGACATAACAAACAAACACTTCAATTTTATTTATTTGCATAGAAGCTTATTGGGAAAGTAAACAAATGTATTTGGTGATGTGGTCACTGTGGACTACAATAGATGCTCCTAGAATGCTTAGATTAGATAAACTATTAACACAGCTCGACACAATTGGGTGACATGTGCGTCACCCAACGTTACATTGGCATGTCACTCACGAGTCTTGAAAAAAGAGTAACAACATGAAAAGTTAGTTCCAAGGTTCTATTTATTATGCAGCGACTGTACATAAATCTTCTTCGCCTGGAAATCTGAAGCAAATGTTTGTCGTATCAAGCTGAGAGTACCTGTTACAGTGGCTCTAGCTAGGCGAGGACCTGGGTCCTCCTGGGTCCGAGAAGGATCAATCATTCTGCGATCTATAATCTGGATTATAGATCGCAGAATGATTGATCCTTCTCGGGTCTCGATTTCATTTTAAACTAGCTTTTACCCGCGGCTCCGCCCGCCTGGATGTCGGTTATCACGTAAAAAAGTAGCCTATGTCCTTCTCCATATCCCAGGCTATATCTCTCCCAAATTTCATGACGATCGGTACAGCGGTTTAGGCGTGAAAGCGTAACATACAGACAGACAGACAGAGTTACTTTCACATTTATAATATTATTAGTATGGATGAGTTTCGATGTATCTATCTAAACCTTCAACAGTTAGGTACGTCTCATAATTATATTTCGTCTTGATATGAAAATTGGCAGCAGAAGCAGTATGATCTTTACCAACAAGGACCAACTACGCTGTTTACCAAGCGAGTGTTTCAAACCTCGTCTTATACGAGTCACCAGTTCACCACATAGCGCTTATTAATTTCCATTTTTGCTGTCACTAATAATATTTTTCGATAAATAGCAAGTACGTCTAGTCTGTGGTCTAGTCTAATCTAGACATTCCAAGAGGATATCCAGTGTCCTACTACACTACCTACTTCATAAAGTGCGCGCTACGCATAAAATAGACACTTATTTGCATTATCTTATCATTCATCTTATGCTAAAACTCGGACGTAGCCTATGAATATTGTCAAGTAGAGCAAAAAGGTACTTATGGATAAAAGCGTTGACATTGCAAAAAGTAGAGGTTGGACGGTTTATTAATTTGTTAAGCGCTCCGTTATTGCTAGCCGGCTACAAAACTAAAAAAGTTAATACAAACTTTCATTCAGTTTAATTTACCGCATTGCTTGTTTTTTCTGGTGAACGGGCTTCGATGCAGGATTCAATAATGAAATACCTACATGGTTTAAAGCTCGAACAAATTCCGAAGTTCCGAACCAACATTTTGATTTTCTACCCAACTACATTTAGGTTCCGTGTGGCGCCGGACGTAAAGAATAGCACCATCCCATTTCCTCCCGTGGGTGTCGTAAAAGGCGACTAAGGGACTTTCTAGAGAATGGGCAGCAGCATTCTCTATGCATTTTAACACCATACTGCGATCGCCAACCCACCTGCCAAGCGTAGTGATTATGGCAAACCCTCCCAATTGGGGGAGGCATATGTCTAGCAGTGGTCGTCTTTCGGCTGTTATGATGATGATGAACTACATTTAGAAAAGTACTCTAAATATTTCCCTTGAAATGTCGTTAATCGCAGATTAACCGGACCAAAATGGAAACAGACAGAACTACGCAACAAACCTGTCTAAATATATTTTAGATCTAGACATCATCCGAGATAAACTATGACAATGGAGGACAATCCTTTTATGTATCTGTCGTAGGCGGCTCACATCAAAACTGCTACAGAAACAAATTCAAGTTTGCCCTTTTGTACGAAAATAAAAATAGATTCAAATGTTTTAGAAATAAATACCTATCGGTGCAAATGAAATTCGTGCACTATTTACACACATGCAACATAAATAAAGTAATTTTAGAGGGAAAAGTTTATTTTTGTGTTTTGACACATAATAAACACCAAAGATTTCATCAAAGGTTTGAAAAATAACTTTAATTTCGGTAGTCGGTGTCTTTGGTTCTGCATTTTCGTTATTTGCCACCGACTTCCGAAATTAAAGTTATTTTTCACTTTTCAGTGTTTTTCTTGGAAGTCGGTTATTTTTTTATAAAAGTTTATTATTTTACACTTTTTAGTTGTGGTATCTTACCCACACCAATTCGTATTACTTGCTATATAAGCAACAGTGACAGGAAGGTTTATATCATCACCAACATACACCGAGTGGATTAAATATTTATTATTTAAGCTAACTCAAAAACTACCCTAGAAAAGTTATAACAATTTAACGGGACCACCGCCCACGCTTCATCTATAAAATAAAAGAAATATAAATATCGGTTCATAAACAAATAAGTTATGCCCGAACATATTATACATATAGACCAATTGAGAACCTCCTCCTTTTTTAAGTCGGTTAAAAATCATTTATAGCCAGAGTGCATCTCATGAGAATTGTCATGAGATGCACTCTGGCTATAAAGGATTTTGAATAAGCCCAAACACGACTAGGATACATTGTTTTATCATGGAGTTCCGGTGTGTACCTTCCGGCTTCATCATCAGATCAGTTTGATTGGTACCATTTTGATCAGAACCATTTATTAAAATTTGCTTCTTCATAGTCGCTTAACTATCTTAATCGAGATATCTTATCGACACCCGCGAAATACTTATCGTTCAGGAGTTCCGGTGGCGATGTGTGTGTCTTCTTCATCAGTTCCACATCACCAAATGATACTTTCTAAATGTAAATGCTTGACTTTTGAATGAAAATACAAAAATCGCTAAAAAAATCGCCTATAAAATTTGAGGAGTTTCCTCAATTCCTCATGGATCCCAACATCAGAACTGTTTTTTGATAAAAATGGGACCAATCTGGAAGCATATCCTTTCAAATAAATAAATAATTTTCCAAATCGGTCCGCAATCGACGAAGAAATAGGCAGATATAAATATTTAAAAAAAACACGCTACGAGCATAGAACCTCCTACTTTTTTGAGGTCGGTTAAAAACGGTTTCTAGCGAATCGTAGGTCGCCATCATAACATAATGTACACAAATACGTCACGTTGACACATATTAATGGCTACCACGAAATTTTATCGTTACCTGCTAGAACAAGTTAATATGAGGAAATACTTGAGAATCAGATTTCATATTCTTCAAGGCAATTGCGAAAATTCTTACTTTGTCCGTAACTGAAAGCACTCCCTGGATTTCGCCTCAAAGGATCATTCTCGAAACACCACATCAGCCTAATTAGTATTCTGTCATACTTCCAGGGTTTAATTAAGAAACTGCTTTCAAATTGGTCCTTACGTCACATAACATACACTCCTCTCCACTCGTATCAAGAACATCTAATAATATCAAAGTCCAGTGTACGTCAGAAGTTAGAGTACTCTCAAACATTACGGATATGGTGAGCATCAATACAATATAGTGACGTCACCGGTCATGTGGAGTGTTCGACGGATTGCTTTATCTGTTTTCAGTCGCATTCTTACGGTAAGTACATACTCTCATTATATATTTATAGTGCAGGTAGGCTGTAGACATAGAAATTAACACTGTTTTAATCAAAGGGCCAACTTCTTTACGCTAAAGACCAAAATCTGTCTCCGGCCGATCTCTCAAAAATTTAACAGATTTTGACTCTGATCATCTTCTTAGACAACTTTAAAGCAAAAAGCGTAAATCGTGTAAATTATCCATAGTTTCGATCATTTTTAACTTTTGTATGAGAGCTACAGCAAAAATCGTAAAAAAGCCAAAACAATGGTCCATAAACGAAATATCTCGACGTGAGAGACATCATGGCGTGGTATTTTTACCAGGTTGGATTCGTGCACGTCGCCGTGGCGGAAACCGTCGTTCATGCATACTTGATGACCCGTGCCTGAGTCCCCTCCATCCGAGCGACTTCGGGCTTGGCTTCTCACCCGCAACCAATTGCCGGCCTTTCAAATACATTCATATGCCACCATCAATAGCTTTCTTCAACAATTTAATCATCCAAAGTTTTTCAATATTCATTGGACGTGATCCAAGTTAACACGTATTAAGGAAACATTTACTTCCCGTATTCCCTTGAAGTTTGTCAGCTAAAGTAGGACGTGTCGAATGCTACGTGACACGAAATCTCACGATGAACGGCAAGTTATTTTTAAGTCTTTAACTTTCTTTCAAGTGTAAAGTTTATTTTGAACATTAAACAAGTGCTTGAAAGTAAATCTGAGATAACATTGTAGCTATTGGGTTAACGACTTACTGCACACGATGTTAAATTGTAACTATTATATCATTCTCAGTTTAGTTTGTTACGGCCTGCGTCATCACGCGATGCCTCAGTCTGAAGTGGAATATTATATCAAGGAGTCTTGCATCTCCGGACTGTATTGTTTGGTTAAACATAAATTACACGCAAATTACACGTAACAATGAGTCCAGACATGTTAACTATACAAATTAATGCTAACGCATTCTGCTGACCGGTCGTGCCAAGACCTTCTGCATCTATTTTGCTTTTGAAAAGAGGATCCGTCCGAACTGAAGACTGCATGGACGGTTTTGAAGTGCGCTTTCAAACAATCGTTTCTGGGAGATACAAATAGGAACAACGGGTAGACAGACAAGCATCTGTTCCTGCGCACTGAGAGGTGTTTCGTTTGTCGGTAGTACGCTCTGCGTACTGACGCCGGCCGACTGGCGCCAGGTGGATGTAAATAAAAAATAAAAGGAAGTGCTGCGCCGTTTAGCAGCTCTCTTGAACATTTGAATGCAACCATGTGACACACACAATAGTTGTAACACCGCCCGTCAGAGGTAATTTAGAACGAAATTGGGAGCAAAGGGTCTGTACTAAAAAAAAAAATTGACATTACATTGATCAAATTTCTTAAACGGGGTAAAGAGCTCTTGAGGTCATCATTCAAAATTTATTAACTCATGTGTTTGCGTGTTCGGCGGTGTTCGTGAGTTTTATGGTTCAAAGAATAGTTCCATAACTGTATTAGTGATCGTTGTACTTACGTTAGCAAATAAAGCGGAACAAATTATTGTGGCCGCCGCCGCCGCCGTCCATGTGGAGAACAGGGAACGGCGCAAAACAATCACAAACCAATCAGATCCTTAATCCTTGGAGTGAAGGGATAAAGTAGTTTGTTTTGCCCGTGGGAATGGCCGGCACGATATGAGATGACGCAGCACACGACTGAATACTTTAAATACTTGATTTCTTCAAACTGAATTAAACTGCTCTTACAGTAACAGAGCAAATTGCGAAACAATCTTGTGATCGAGGCGTTAACTTTTGAATTATTTCGCGATTAAAAGCCGCTGAAATATAAAAGTTTCTGTACTATGTTTATTATTTTATCTATTTTCAACACATTCCTAGGCCTGTGTGAACTGCCGACACGGCTGTGACTAATCACTTAACGATGAAATCTCGCCCGAAAACCAAACAGGACCCAGTGAGTGAGTCATAGTATAGATCAGATAGCAGCTTGAACTGACCACACTGATTCACGACTTTAAGTGGAGTTTTAATGAGTTTTATGCCTTCTTGAGTAACCAGTGAGTTTCTTGGAAGTTACGTTATGTTAGCACAAACTCGGACAAACAAACATGAATTACGAAAGCCTGGGTCTAAGTTGATTTTTGGACCCTTTTTGTCTGTTGTGGTTATTTATAGTCGCACAAAAAGCAAAATTACAACAATCTTGAATTTATTACACACATGGTCTTTCCCCCTTTAGCGCTTTAGTGAAGGGAGTAAAGAAATAATCTTTCGCTTGTGTCCTCTATGCTCAAAAGATGGGTTATAAGATCAAAGCAGAAGGGACGATTACACACGTCTGCCAAGCCTGATCCAATTACCCGGGCGAGGATGTTAACTAACCATCCAACTTGTTACCCATCCATTGCATAACGAAGTAATCCGAATTGGTACCCCGTTAGTTCTGTATTTTGTGACGTATTAGTGTTACATCAATGTTGCGTGTTTTCAATGTATAGTTTGGCACGGAAAGTGCACTTCATATTGTTATAGTATTTTTGAAGAAACATGTCTAAACCTCTGTTACGGAATGTATAGCCTTGCTCGAATTGCATTATTATTACTGCATTGCTTTTACGAACACTTTTTGATAGTACAATATTTTAATAACCAAGTAATTTTATATCGAATTCGAACACACCATTTTTAAAACCGACTGCTTTCTACGCTGAAATTATAACTGTACAATTTGTTGGACAACGTAAACATTTTTCCGTGTGATAGGGATTTTAGCCCCTCTTTTATGGGATTACGTTCGTGAGGTCCCAAACGGAATGAAAGCCCTTGTGTTGCGGGGAAATCACGGCTGGTTAACGATGGGTTTAAAACATGGTTCAAGCACTACGATGAAGTAAATTAACAAGATTTGAGAATGTAAGTGCAGAAATAGACGAAATGAAGAAGGCTGTCGAGATTGTTGTGCGAGATCGCCAGAAATTAGCATTTTCGATGGACAAAAGTTACTTCCATAGGTTTCATGCATAAGTAGTTAGGGTCATCAAATCATTACGTAAATCTTAAGCACTGGACACGTAGACAGCAAAACTGACACGCAGAAACTGAAATAGGTATCCTAGGAGACAAGTATCGTACTTAACCCATTTTATGGTCGCAATGACGCGCCGGGGTAAGTAGTATAAGTACGTGCACGATCCGAGGCACGAAAGGCGTCGAGCAATGACGAGCGTAATGCATTCGTGTTCTATGCGCTGTAAATTTTAATTATAATAGTCGCTACTCGGCGCCGCCGCCGCCGCACGGTGGTTCAAACTGCTATATGAGGGACATTGGGTTTTTTTTTTTACAAATTCCATTTTTTTTTTAATACTTATCGAAAGATCTGTCATTTTGATGAATAATTGTTAGGAAACTTTTTTCTGTAAAACTGAAAGTTTGCCCGGAAAAAAATAATTTCAATTTTTGTTGTATGGAATGAAACATAAACTGCTAAAATTTGGCCAAGTCTTGACAGGTCTTGTTTTAAAACTACTTTATTCTTATTCTTTGGCTTGTTGGCTATAATTCTACATTATCAGCGCGCGCCCTTAATTATATTGTTTTAATGTAACACAATTATTTTACCTATGATATCATTAATAAAACAGTACCTTTTACTATTATTTTTTTTCCTTTTGCTGAACAAAAATCCAAATCAAAATCAATTTTACTGAACCTCACAACTCTTGAACGGGCAAGTATGGGCGCGCGCTGATAATGTAGAATTATAGCCAACAAGCCAAAGAATAAGAATAAAGTAGTTTTAAAGCAAGACCTGTCAAGACTTGGCCAAATTTTAGCCGTTTATGTTTCATTCCATACAACAAATTCCATACAACAAAAATTGAAATTATTTTTTTCCGGGCAAACTATCAGTTTTACAGAAAAACGTTTCCTAACAATTATTCATCAAAATGACAGATCTTTCGACAAGTATAAAAAAAAAATGGAATTTGTAAAAAAAAACCAATGTCCCTCATATAGCAGTTTCGAACCACCGTGCGCCGGCTCTTTATAAACGGGTGCAAAATAAAACAGCACACATACAATTATTTAAATAAACGCTGATACGACTGTACTTCGCTCTTCGTAAGTTGTACTTTGGATATAATAAGAATTATATTTTAATTGAGTTAAATTTTTTTGGTCATGCGCGACTTTTCCGCAATCGTTAATATTATTTACGCAAATACGAGTATTTATTACTAGATTAGCACACATCTAGTAACTGGATATTATGTGATGGCCATGTGTGTGTTTGATAGATGTTTAGTCTGGTGTGTTCAGGTTAGTGCATACAATTTAGCAAAAATGTGTGATGGATTTTACCATAGCTATAAGGATTTTACTATTCTGTAGACAGATTTACGACATAAGGGTGTTACCACACCAATTTATCACGTAGATCCATTGGTGATAATCCATTCTACCGTCGATCGATGCCATCGATTGATGATCGATCGATTGGTTGGTAACACCCTAAACGTGACGTATTTTTGACGTTTTTATTTAAGGTTTTTTGCAACAATGAAATGGAAACAGGATTGGTGGATGAAATGGTTTTAAAAGGAGATTTAGAGGCATGTTGGTAAACTAGACATAGTAAAAAAAACACCAAATCAACATATTTTTCTGTTTTTCTAACATACAATTCCATATAAATATGTAGATAAATGAAAAACAAATTAAAACCTCAAAAAAAGATAAATGTGTGTTTATACTTTAAAATGTCATTTAGATGACTCTCTGACCTTGTAATTTATTTTAATTTTATTATGTAGCAAATGTCTTGCGTTTTGGACTGTATCAATGGAACATGTTTTTTCTGATAAAGATACCGGATCTATATTAAGCAACTGTTATCATCATTTTATGATTATCAGTATTTTTCAATCAAGTCCTGATTATATAAATCCATCAAAGATGTCAAACAAGTTTATATTGATGGTTTTAGTTAATATTAGTTTTTACTTACAATTAGTAGTACACAAAGTTTGAGAAAATATCTGAAATGACAAAATATGTCAAAGTAAGCTAATATAAGTCAATATTAAAAATAGTCATGTATGACATCCTACTTAAAGTCTTTCTTTATGTAGGATGGCATTCATGGCTCATTTTCGACCAAAATGTCGCTTATTACCTTTTATTTATTTATTTAAACTTTTCACACCATAAGGTACAAAGGTGAACTTAATGCCATAGGCATTCTCTACCAGTCAACCTTTTAACCGTTTTACTTAGTACAAAAAGTTTGAGAAAATATCGGAAATTATGAAATAGGTACATAGGTCAAGTAGTAAGCTAATAATATAATCAACCAATCTATATAAATAAATGAAATTGAAGTGTCTGTTTGTAATGACAAAATAACAGCTTGTTACTAAATGTATATGAAAGTGTATACTGAAGCACAAATTTTTAAAATTGTTGTGTGTATGTCAGTCTGTCCCGTCTGTTTGTTCCAGCTTCTCTCTGAAACGGCTGGACCGATTTTGACGAGACTTTCACTGGCATATGGAGGAACTTAGGCTACTTTTATTTTAGAAAAAACCATGCAGGCGACTGTCGCGGGCAGCAGCTAGTGAACAATATTATTTTAGTGTCAATAATTACGCTTACAAAGTAGAATGTTGGGTTTATTTGTAACAATTATTGCAATGAACTGGTATTGGACCCAGTGTACCTACTATTATTATTATTTTTTTTTTCTCTTTGAACTTAGTGTATTAGTGGCGACATTGTATGTGTGACTAAGCCTATTATCGACTTAGGTACTAGTGCAAATAACACCAAACTAAATATCAGTTGAATGAAAATATAGTTTTGTAATTTGTTGCTGTCTTTTATGGATATAGGTTTTTTTTTGGTAGCTAGAACTAGGTAATGCTTGGCAAACCGTTATTGCACAAAAAAACAGAATACTTTTATTTTAGAAAAAAAGCAGCTAAGTTACTCCTTCTAACATCAGCTATATACCAATGAAGGTCCTGTCAGAATCGGTTCAGCTGTTTCGGAGATTAGCCAGAGCAAACAGACAAACAAAATTTGTTTTTTTTAATTTTTTTTTTTTTTTATAAGTAGGTATCGTATATACCTACTTTCATACACATTTATTGTAAAGAGTTGTTATTTTAACAATACAAATAGACACTTTAATTTTATTTATTTGTATAAATAAATAATAGATAGATCATTTTCTTATAAAAAGTTCACAGACTAGGAACTTTTTATTTATTTACATTATACCAACATGGTACTAAACATTGTTAAAAAAATATAAAAATAATGTAATAGAAATGCAAATAATAAACCATACCGTTGTAAATAGAACCACATGAATAATGTATCAAAGCTAATGAACTACTTGTGCTCTGAACCTACACATTAAGAAGCCTGCCAAAATTGTTGAGATAACCTTATGTGTTATAAGAAATTCTGCTTCTAAGCATTGATATGAAGGCATGACTCACTTTACTATGGCATTCTACCAAAACCAACATTAATAATCGCAAAGATAACATTACGATTGCCCTCTGCAGTCCGACAGGAAATTATTATAACCACATATAAAAACACTTAAAAAAAGTACCGGAGATATGATTCAGGAAACAATGTAAGCTTCAATGAATTCACTACGAATACTCACATATAATCGGTCGAGAAGAATTGTGCGTAGGCTCCTCTTTATTTATCACTAGTCCGACATGGGACACATCGTATTGTATCCAGTAAAATTCTGTAAATTACTGATTTGTCCACAGCTGACTTTGTCGCTAAACCAACGTTTATTCAGCGTTAAATACTACACAGCACTGGAAAATAATATTGCACAGCGTCACAGGAATATATACTGTCATATAAAAATCAACTTTGAAACATGAACGTTCACTCTATGATCCTCTAACACCCAAATTCACATCACCATTATTTGCGCACGCAGTACCAAGTCATTCGACGTTCACATCGGCCATTCGGCTAACGACGGCTGACATAAGGAATGTTACCAGATTACGAAAAATATTTTACGTAGGTTTATTTTGAAAACGTCAAAATTCTAGAAATAAAATGTATTAATTATTTTGTAAATACAACTTTGTTGACATTTTAGCTTACCTTTTGAAAGTAAACCTTCACCACAAGACTAACTTATGCAAAAACTTCAGTTTAGCCTAAAAACAGCTTTTTAAAAACTTTATATGAAATTAAATGTTCTATAATTATGTATAATTAACATATTACACGTTAATTATAAACATTAAACGTTTTATATTATGTATAAAATAAAACATTTAAATGAATGCGAATACATTACTTTTATAGATGCCAAGTTTAAATAATAAAAAGTTAAAAACCTCTTTTGAGTTTGAACTTTTTTTCACTTTATCAAAACTGACAACATTGAGAGTGCGGTCCAGCTATAGTCAGAAAGTCGGTTTGTAATAATGGTGCCGATTCTCTTGTCACAAAACTCTCTAAACTAGACTAAAAATCACCAAAATTTAGTAATATTTCTGTCAAACGACGATTTTCCATTCTAAAATTGACTAAAGTGGCCACCGTACGATGGCCAGCACAAAAGAGAAATTTGACAGTTTCGTGAAAGAAAAGTATCACCACACCTCTGTTCCATAATATGCCTGTGGCGTTTTGCCCTCGAGTATGACGGAAGCAAACAGCTTCTGGAGGGTCTTAAGAACGGGTTTTCCGCCGGCCTTTAGGAGTTTAGCCGTAATTCCGCCACTATACCTCCCGGCCCCATCATAATCTCGTAGTGTCGGGTCAGTCTAGCTCTTGGGTCTTTAGCCTGATTTGTAACGGGGTTACTTGTTGACGTGTATATAAAACATATAATTATATTATAGTATATAATCTTATTGTCCATAGAACCTCTCGATCTCTCTCAACAGCTCAGGTTTGGCGGATACGATCCTGCCATCATCGGTCTTCAGTTTCGCAAGCTGGCACTACCCAATTATTCCGACCTATAATGCGTCCTTATTGCGTCCTGCGTTAAAGCGGCGAAGATCGGTTTTCAAGAACTTAGAGATCGGTCTATTGAGCTGCCGGTACTAGAGCGCATCGTCTGAAGACTGCAGGATCATCTCGCTCCTTTACTCCATGAGCTGTAAAGTAGGATCAAAGAGCTTCTTGTTTATACCTGTATGCTGTACGACGGGTCTTGAAGATCTTAGACCGTATGGACAGTTTCCACGAATTGATTTTATTTGTTTAAAAAGAGATATTTTTTTGCAGAATAGCAAATGGACTATGATTCTAAGGTATGGTAGGTATGGTTCTAAGGTATTTTAGTGATAGTTTATACCCAAAGTCTCAAATTCAGATAATTTATGTAAACAACGGGGATAACATATCAAAAAAATATCTTCGTAATGGTAATTCACATAAAATTGCAAAAAAAGAGGTTCTATTTTCTTTTAAGTACTGATTTTAAGAAATAATAATTAAAAAATAATCATACCGTTATAAATATATTTTTATAAATTTTCGGTTTTAAACAAAGTTATTAATAAAAGGAGATTTTCTGGTATAAAATATTTTATGATACTGGTAACAATGCAGGAGATCCAAACATTTTCACATTTTTTAATCTTCAACAACACTAATATTACAACTCTCATAAATAGATTCATATTGTAAGTAGCATATCTAGCCACATTTTGGATGAAAACGGCTGTAAACTGTTTCGATTGGAAATCGATTTTGGGACGCCTACGTCTAGCACTGGGCTTAAAAGGGCTGATTATGACTATCATATACCGTGTCTCCGACACACTACAAAAAACATTGTTTGGCAACGGTATTTTGTTTGCATAGTTCTTATAATTAATTCACTTTAATTTTATCGATGATTATTTACAAAAACATTTAATGATAAAATGTTTTGCACCACTGTCCTGTCATTTTGACAGTGACATTTCATGACATTACTTTGTTTACATAAATTATCTGAATTAGAGACTTCGGGTATAGTTAGTTTTAGTTTGTACGGTGGCCAGCACATCAACTTATCACAAACTGTCGAATTTTTTAGATCGATTTTGAACTTAATCAACAACAGTTTAAAGTTTAAAATTGTTTAGAAAAATTTTACAGTTTCGTGTAGCTTGATGTGCTGGCCACTGTACAAGTTAAGCGGCACAAAAGTATAATCGACTAAAAGTAAACAATCGATTCAACAGTATCTGAGTATCCCGATTTTACGTGTATCCGAAAATTAAAAAAATCAGGAAGCGATCAATAATCAAAGTCAAAAATGTCAAAACAAATTAAGTCAACAAACTGACGTGTACTTTACTATTATTTTAATTTGATACAAATGAAAAGGTCAATTTACATAATTTGTTATCATTGAAAATGTCGGAGTCGGAGAGACTTGTGCAAAATGGGGTAGGGCCTGTTGAGGGTGCAGAAATAAGAGGCGACGGCGACGCGCCACCCACCGTGCCCGTGTCTGAACGGGAAGCATATTTTCAAGCTCTTCGATTATGGATCCAGCAAGCGCAGATGTATCAGAACCTATCGACATGTTTTCCTTATTATATGATGACATTCCAAGGCTTACAGAATAACGCTACGAATGTACCACTGTTGAACAACAACTACCAGTTCCAAGTGCCCTTTCAGATTCCTAATGCGCCACGGAACCCCGCAGAAACTCAACCCCCAGCTGAAACACTCACGCCAGCTGAAGGTATTCAATAAATTGATTGAGTTACGGAGTCACAGTCAAACTTTGTTAATGTAATTGGAATGTTGATGAGACTTCTGTGTGCTGAAATCCTTTTAGGAAATCACTGTCTGTGAATGTTCAAAATTGAACCATAAAATAATAATAGTTGTAATAATATAGTTTATCACTGCTTACATGATATATTCAGCTATCACATAGAAAAAATAGGTCTGCGCATAATATTTATATTTTTTTTTAATTGAAACATTGACTCCTTGCTTTACTAATTTGGCTGTAATTTCTATAATTGACATCAAAATAGTATAAACAAGAGAATAATTTAAAAATTATGTAATTTCTAGAAATTACAGCCAAATTAGTGAAACAAGTTGTCAATATTTTTTTTAATGATTTATTATTCAGAGACCATTTTTTTTTTTTTTTTTTATTGTGGTATGTTATAGTTGAATATATTGTGTATCGACCCCTAAACTTTGGACCACTATTTCCGCCACACTGACATAGATAAAACAGATCAAGATATTTCACATGATAAATATATCACAAACCATATTTTGTTAAGTTGCCTAGTAAATACAACAATAAAAATTAAGAATACAATTCTTGAATTTGTTTACTTAACTCTGTTTTTACAATATAATCTTTACCTTTCAGTGATAGCCCGTCATGGTGGGTATGAGTATGTTATACCACCACTACACAAGCGCCTTGTTGCTGAGTTTATTGACTTTATGCTGCTGTTCATCGTCAAACTTATAGTAACATTCATGGCAGTGGACATGTTTGAACTGATGTGAGTATTACTATTTGTATAGTACTTTGCATACTACCTACTTTATAGATAATAGAATGTTTAATAATATTAATTTTGAATTTTAAATGGCCTTGATTATGTAAACACTTATTGAACCCAAAAAAAAAAACATTTTTCATTAGGTACCTATATATAGAAAAGTGTAAAATAGTTTGTTTTTTCTGTCCGACTCTGCCCTAAGCCGAGGTTCGTACTGTTAAAACTAATTTAACAATTAAAATAAGGAACATAGATTAAGTGACAAGGAAAAACATATTAACAAGTACACAACAGTTGCTATGGACATAAAAGACAATAGTAAAGGTTTATAAAAATAAAGAAGTATTAACAGAAGTAGGTTTCATTCTACCCTTCTTAACATCCTCCCATTTTTGGCAACCTTTATGCTATCAAACCAATCTGCGTTGAGATTGATACAGTCCGTGGCTTATGTAATCCTTATTTTAATTTTAAAATTAGTTTTAACATGTGACCTTAGCGTGCAGTCGTTAAGTTTATAAGTTTTACGCCCTGGCTGGAGGCTTTAAGTTTTTAGGAGCTTAAGGCAACCACAGGTAAGTCCGGTTAAAGAGTCACAATCTCTAAAGGTCAACTCTGAGATGCCCTAGATATTTTCCTTTATTGTGCTACATATACATACCTAGCACAATCAGTCAGTTTATACAGCCAAATGACTAAAGATTTTGCAAAAATGTTTTCTGATTGATTTATTTTATTATTCCACTGTTTTAAGACAGCATTATTGGTATAATTGCAGTGACCTTGACAAGTTTGATTTCTACAAGTTCAGTGAACATTATGATGATTACAAGTATGCGATGGAGCTGACATCTGAGATTCTGTTCCTAGAAGTTATTTACAGAATACTTGTGTGCATATTTGAGGTAAGCATTGGTTTAAACATATGATCATACTAGCTTTTGCCCGCGGCTCCGCCCGCGTGGCTGTTGGTTATCGCGTTAAAAAGTAGCCTATGTCCTTCTCCATATCCCAGGCTATATCTCTGCCAAATATCATGACGATCGGTTCAGCGGTTTAGGCGTGAAAACGTAACATACAGACAGACAGACAGAGTTACTTTCACATTTATAATATTAGTAAGGATTAGTAAGGATAGTATATAGTATAGTATAGTATATAGTATAGTATAATATAGTATAATAGTATATAGTATAGTATATATAGTATATAGTATGGATTCTCTTCGATATTCTCTTGCCCTTTATTAAACTTATTTGGGGTTGGTGCAACATGTATTTCGCACTGAATGGCTCTTATTTATTTATACAATGTAAAAAAGAAAAGAAAGATAAATTGTTTATTCTGCACAAATAAAACGCACATTACAAAAAAATTACATATTATTCACACATACAAAGTAGCCAAAAGTCATATATGACCCTTTTAGGTTGTGGTTGGTTATTCTTAAACATAACATTTTAAGGCTGTTCTTTTTTAAAGCAGAGATCTTTAAATAGAAATAAAACACAGAAAAATGTTTGTAATATCCATGAAATTGGCTTAATGATTTCGGGCATTGTATGGAAAGTGTTGATAATTCCGTCTTTCGCAGCGGCCGCCTTTAACACCAGCACTTAAGAGCGCATACATCGGTCCACTAGCGCGTGTACGTTACCCCAGCAGGAAAGTGTCTCCTAGAGTGATATGAGTGGAACGTATAATTAGTGCGTAATCTGCTGTAAATGTGCGCCAAATAAAAAGTTTGTGCGTTTTGTCGTTTTGGAATAAAACGGAAAAAACGATTCCTGCTGGAGTAACGTTTTTCCAGCAGGAAAATTCTAAACGAAAGGTCGGAGAGAGAAATATTTTGCATGGGCAGAAAGCTTATATTTGTGCAAAAATGTGTGCCGAAAATATAATTTGTGCGTCTTCAGTTTTTCGAGATAATGCATTTCCTGCTGGAGTAACCTTTTGCAGAATCGTGTATCTCCAAAACTATTATATGTTCGCCTGTAGAATAAACATATACGAGTACCTCTTTATTTGTGCGTATTTGTGACAGAATTAGATTTAAGAAAATATTTATAATTTTCAAGTGATCGCGCTTTTTTGAAAACCCGAAAAAATATCGTAGCGCCTAAATGAGAAAACGTATAAGCTCGCTGAAAACTGTATTCAATCCTTCTTGGCGCTTTTAATAACCATAAAAAGTTTCAAAAGTGTACATGCTGTAGATCGTATTTTGTTGCTTCGTGTCTCTAAGAAACTTTATAAAAGGTATTAGAATATTCTAGACACACTTACCGAGGTCGCTGTTGAGCCGTTTTTCATAATCAAAAATATAATCTCAGTCACGAGATTATATTTTTTTAAAGGAGTGGCGCTTGTACGCCCTCTTAACATGCGACGTTGAAGATTTTATTATCTTCAATGTCGCATGTTAGTAATGCTGGTTAGGAACACTTCTTGTCATTTTAAAATTGTTTCAGGCTTTCTGCTTATCTAGCAGCGTCGGACGAACAGGCGGCGCGACGCCCGGTAAAGCATTACTAGGCATCCGCGTAGTGACAGCTTCAGCCGTCGTACTAGTCGAGGGAAGACCTAGGGAAACAGTCCTGCTGTACCCTGGTAGAACACTCTCCTTCACCGTGGCATTAGTGAGATCGCTAATGAAGAACTTCCTTATATCCTTACTGTTTCCTCTATGCGTAGTCCTCTTCGTTTTTCGACACAACCGCACCGGATATGACTTACTTTGCGGAGTTATTGTTGTTGAAGAGAATATGTTTCCGCCGAGAAGACATGCTCCGTGATTTGTGAGTAACCTTGGTATTCAGAATGTATGTAATGTTGATAATGACCGTGCTTTAGCCAAGTCTATCGCACGAGGTGATTTGGGTCGCTCCCTGATTTGTTGGTGAGATATTTTTTCCCTTGGTTTATTTGATCCCGTCAGCTTATCTGACTTGTGCGCCATGCGATGCTCGGTACAGAAGAAGTTATTTGTTCCAATGATACCAAACCAAAACCAGCATCCCACCAACAAACATTGAGCATTCTAAGCCTTGCTGATAGGAATGCAGCATATGAGATACTTTACGATTTCTATTATACAAAATATCATCTACATTAATATCTACACCTTCCAATAAAAGGAATAATGCCAATAATAATTAATATTACTTTGGTATGTTGTCAAAAGAACATGATAACCATTGTTTGTTCTTTTGTTAACTTTTCTGACCGTAAAGCGTGTTGTATTGTGTCTTTACCTGGGGCCAAATGACTCCATTATTATTGTTGTGGGATAATGAATAATATATTTAACGGTTTTAATATAAATTATAGAGTTCAAATTAAATGTTTTCCAATATAAAATATTCTTTTCAGCATCATTATGAATATGGGCAACGTTACACCTATTTGGAAAATAAATATACAGTTAAATGTATTATTGCTTGATTATAATAAATATTTCACCAAAGAATTCGAACGAAGCTAAGAGCGTTTGACGATGACGTTTTTCACGCGCCGTATTCGCGCACATAATGCATCATACCGTGCGGTAAACGCAACTAGAAAACCGGTAAAATAAACGTCGTGAGTACCAACCCTTAGGCTTAGTTTTATTTTTGCTCTGAATAAGACATTACACTTGACCACAACTTGACGTTTTAAATATGCGCCGTGTTGGCGCGCGCGTAAAACGTCAGTGTAAAATGCCACCCTTCAAAGGGTAACTAGCAGTAAATAAATAGTATACTTTATTTTTACTAATTGTATTTGGGTTATATAGATTTATTTTTACGTGTTCTGATAAAAAGGTATTCCTATTAAGTTTAGAATCTACATTTAAAATTTAAATGTACAATGTTATTGTAATATTATTATGTTCATTAAGTTATTCATATTTTTTTGGTATTTCTTGGACGCATTTTTTATGTAAACAGAAACGCCATTAAATAAATAATCAGTGTGTTTTACACAAACATATTATCTGCCCAGTGATGTATGAAACGGCAAATATTATAGGTACAGACGCCAGCAGGTCAAGCTACCCGAAACTGTCACATTTTCGCAATCAACCTTGAACCTTATACTGTTGTGATAAATTTGAAAATCTATTTAAGAAATTTGACAGATTGTAGTAGCTTGATGTACTGGCGTCTGTACTTTCAAGCATGTAGGTGTTTTTCCGACTTTAATCTTTCATTTTTTAAATTACAGAAATAATTAAAAAGCCATTGTCTCTCGCGTGGATCTACGTTCGTATACACATACGAAGGGTTAGTGTTTAGACAATGGAAAGTGTTGCGTAGTTAGTACGCATCTATGGTACGCATAGGGTGTGAGCTGCGTTCTACTTTGTAGTGCATCACTACTAGGTAACCAAAAGCCAACTATACCCAAAGTCTCTAATTCAGATAATTTATGTAAACAAAGTAATGTCAAGAAATGTCACTGTCAAAATGACAGGACAGTGGTGCAAAACATTTTATCATTTTTGTTTTTCTAAATAATCATCTAAGAAATTAAAGTGAATTAATTATAAAAATATATACAAACAAAATACCGTTGCCAAACAATGTTTTATGTAGTGTGTCGCAGACACGCCCTATGATCGTCATAATCAGCCCATTTCAGTCCACTGCTAGACGTAGGCCTCCCAAAATCGATTTCCACTCAAAACAGCTTACAGCCGTTTTCATCCAAAATGTGGCTAGTTATGCTACATACAATAGGAGTCTATAAATGAGAGTTGAAATATAGTGTTGTTGAAGATGTAAAAATGTGAAAATGTTTGGATCTCCTGCATTGTTACCAGTATCATAAAATATTTTATACCTGAAAATCTCCTTTTTTTAGTAACTTTGCTTAAAACCGAAAATTTATAAAAATAATTACGGTATGATTATTTATTAATTATTTATTCTTAAATTCAGTACTTAAAAGAAAATGGAACCTTTTCGCCATTTTATGTGAATTACCATTACGAAGATATTTTTTGTTATGTTATCCACTTTGTTTACCTAGATGATCTGAATATGAGACTTCGGGTATAGTCGACTGCTGCGGTCAGTTTTTTCAGCTACACTCTTGCTGGCTCTTTTAGAACGTAAATGATGGTTCCGTTTGTGAAGGAAGATGACAAAAGCCTGTCAAATCCACTGTTACAAGGATTTATGGGCTCTGTTGGAAAACATTTGTGTAATTGTTTTGTGAAATGTATTGGAAAAAAAAAAACCTGCCAAAAATATCGTCCCCACTTTACGTGTATGGGAGGTACCCTAAAAAAACTACCACTTTGTCGGCGTGATCAATATTACGGCTTTCTAGTACTAACAGTCTGAGCTAAGCCGCGGACAGATAGACCGACATGGCGAAACTATGTATAAGGGTTCCTTGGTGACCACGGGACCCTAACAAAATGGTCGTCACGGGACGTCCGGCAGATGTGAAACATCTATGTTCATATTATATAGAATGCATAATTAATTAAAACCTATAACGAAATTTGGGGTAAAATAAAGAAAAAATAGCGTTTCATTAATATTTTCTTATTATTTTAATAATTGTCAAGTATTAAGTCGGGGGGCAGTGGCGTAGAAGAGCCGTCACGGCATACGAGTCGGTTTTACTTTACTGCTAAGGCGCGCCAATAGAATAATAGATGTTTCACATCAAAAATAAGATGGCGGCGATAGTTCCGATTTTAGCCACGCGCCAAAAGAACCTTGTAAACCTATACATTTCTATAGTTTGCCCAATACCGTTGTACCGCGCCCAGTGTCTCCAAAAACGCCTTAATTACGGTAGACCTACCGTAGACATGTTCAATTCTACCGTAATTTCGTCTTTATGAGTGGCGCCTTAAAAATGGTGTATCCAACCTTACATAAAGTTGTTTTTATTTGAAACAATGTTTCTGTCATTGCCCCCTCAAACGCCGATTGCGAGCGCATTTTCAGCCACATTGCCGACTTGAACAATCAACAAAATCGATTGTTGGGAATGTATTTACGCAGCAACTCATTAAGAGAACAGGCAAAAATTGCGTAGATTTCCATCCTACCGATAAAATGATTAAAAGTATAAATTTTTCCTTGAAACTTAATGTTTAATTGTGAAATAAAGTTACCGTATTTTTAATTTTCCGTAATTTTCCGCCATATACCGTATTTTTAGACTGGCAACACCGTAATTTTGACAAATAGAGTTGGAGACACTGACTGCGCCTTATTTAAATGCGCGGCGAGACGGTACCGGCCAAACTATAGTTCTCTATTTCGTAACATTCATTTAGATTAATTTAGCATTATGTGCTTTTTTTTTACATTTTGCTTCATAAACTTTAAATAATGCAGTACCAAAACAAAGAACACTTGCTTGTACTGTAGCCTGTGCGGCAAGCAATTATTAAATTTTCTAATACAATGTATAAGAGTTTTTAAATCCCCTTTTTTTTGGAATAAATAAAACAAGAACCATAAACCGATTTAAAAACCTGAGTTACAAAATAGTGATATATAGTTTTGTGTATTATATTGTAAATATTAAATTAAATGTAAAAATCAAGTATTTGTTTTAATTTTAGATATAATTATATACGTATTGCGTATCCCGTGATTTGTTGAGCCACTCGTGCTTAAAGTGACCATAGCGTAATGGTTAAGTCGCCGACTGGTGACCGTGAGGTTGTGAGAGCCCAACCCAACCTGATAAAACAGTGAAGTCAATACACTCCAAGCACAAGCATTAAATAAAAGATTTACGGTTGGGCCAGGACTGGTTTGCTAGTAGTGTTCCACGCGCGGGCCTGAAGGTGGCCCGCAAAGGCCGGTCGGCACGAGCTGGGGATTGTGGAAGGCTCACAAGTTACCAGCAAGATCCCTGGTCGAAATCTGGGAAGGGAACACCGGTGTGGTTTTTGAAGTCATTAAGAGTCTGACAGACCCCTCCGCCCGCGCCAGGGCGGAAGACATTCATGAGGATTTTCCAGCTCGGAACAATAAGAGCTTAATCTAAGGGCTAATATTTTGCTACGCTAACATTCCTATACATGGATTTTATGTAAACCTACCTATTTAACAATAAAAGTCATGGTATGTTCTGTAGCTGTACAAGGATCTTTTGGCTCGTGCCAAAAATCTGAACGAATGCCGACATCTTGTATTTTCAATACAATTTCACAAATAAATCAACAGTGCAATTTCAATCTCCCTGTCACTGTCATTCAAGCTCTAAAAGATCCTTGTGGTGTTTTATTTGGAACTATAATAGCTGCTGCCAGGAGCTTCGCCCGCGTGGCTTTTTCTAAAATAAAAGTAGTTTAAATTAATCCTTTTATCACCAACTGTCTGCCAGTGAAAGTCCCGTCAAAATGGGTTCAGCCGTTTCGGAGATTAGCCGGAACAAACAGACAGACAGACAAACATTTATTTATTGATTTTTGTTAGTACCGTGTATACTGCATTTAGTAAAAAGCTGGATATTACAAACAGACATTTCAATTTTATTTATTTGTATCGATTGAGGCGCCTTGTGGTGGTATTGTAGTATGGATGGTTTTTATTATTCAAGTCTTACGACAGACTACAAGGTAGTTTAAAAAAAAACAAAAGATGCTGTTTATTATTTATCACTAGCTGACCCGACAGACTTCGTTCTGTCAAAAGCTATTTGACTGTGGCAGTTTGTCTACGCGCAAAGGAAACTACCTACTTACCCTACCCTACCCTACCTTACCCTATCCTACCCTACCCTACCTACCTATCTACCCTAACCTACCCTACCTACCTACCCTACCCTATTCTACCCTACCCTACCCTACCCACCTACCTACCCTACCCTACCCTACCAACCCTACCTTCCCTACCCTACCTAACTAAAACCTTAATTTTTTTTTTTTTTTATAAAATCTATTCTCAGACCTACCAAATGATGACTGACACGTTATGTCAAACGCCATAAAGTTACATTAGAAGATAGAGTTACCTACTTATTATTACAATAAAAATGTAAATATGGTCGTTTTCTTACAATTTTTTTTTTTAACTTTCTTAAATTTTTCTTACATAAGAACCTTCTCCTGACAATAACAAACACAACAAAAAAATAATTAGCGAAATCGGTCCAGCCGTTCACGCGTGATGCCGTGACCAAGGGAAATAGGGATTCATTTTTATATATATATAGATTATCACAAATTGAATAACCTTCAGTTATATACCGTCCACCGAGGGAATGTTTTTTGGCACCGGTCAGTATCATACAAACGACTAAGGTGTTTTACGAATTTAAACTGTATTCGTTCCGAATCTTGTACAACTGACAGGTGTCAAAAAAGCATTCTCTTGATGGACGGAATATAATGCTCTGAAATCTCATTTAAAAAAAATCACCTGCTTATGCGTGTGTATGCCAATAAAAAATGGTAAAGTGGCCAGCACATCAAGCCACACGAAACTGTCAAATTTATCCAAACGATTTTAAACTTTAACTTTTTGTTCGAAATCGAACGAGAAAATTTGACAGTTTGTGGTAACTTGATGTGCTGGTCACCGTACATTTACAGCCAAGTGACTATAGCACAGAGTTATGTCCTAAGGTCGCTTTGCATCAATGAGTTTATTCGAATTACGCAATTTAGTCTAATGCTGCTGCTTGACATCGTCTTACTGTAAATTTTGTTCTTATTTGAAGAGATCCGGTGACGAGACTTGCCCTGTATCGCTATGCTTCTCAAAGGAAAGATTGTATCTAAATTATAAATAAATGTTCAAGCAAACAATTTCATGTTTATAATCATTAGTCGATTTTATTGACTGCATCCCTAACCTCCCAAACCACAAAAAGCCACATCACTCACGCAGTCAAAAGTACGTTCAGAAACCAACCAAATTGTCATGATTGACAACATTAGAAGATTAATGTAAAAGTTAATCTAAATACAGTAAAAAATATAAAACTAATTGTATTTGCTGTAAATTCTCAAAACATAATTACAAAAGCTTTATTGAAAAGCAAAACATTTTTTACTTCCAACAAATTTTGCTGAGTTGGCTTGCGCGTCGCACCGTCAGTCTGCCGTAACGTGGCGGCGCTGCGCTCGTGTGTGTGCTGCAGGAGTGGCTCAGTGGCTTGAACTGTCATTGTTAATGTAGTTTTCTGTGATAAGAATTACTGTGAAATTATAGTTTAGCGATCTAATTTACACAATCACGATGTCCGCCTCGGGTGAATTCGGTAATCCTTTACGCAAGTTCAAGCTGGTTTTCCTAGGGGAACAGAGCGGTGAGTACAGGGCGAATTATCGCCCCTCCGTCGTACATTTTTAATACATAGTTTTGAATTTACGGTGTAAGTATAGATTCGTCTAGACTTTATCGAATTACTGACCTACATAGGCCTGGGAGGCGCAAATTGCGGATTTTGTTCACGGATAGTGTCATTACTTCGTAGCCGTAACGTCTGCCGCGTCTGTGCCGAATTACGTTATGCTGAGATGTAGGTTACACTCTCCGAGTACATTGTGAGCGTTGAACCGCTTCTGTAGTATGTTCTCACGCGTATCTGCCGTTATCAATCACTGTATTTGATTAGAAACGTTCCGCAGTAATGAGATGATGTACTGACACGCAGTTTTGTTTTTTTTTTTTCAGTGGGGAAGACGTCGCTCATCACTAGGTTCATGTATGATAGCTTTGACAACACTTATCAGGTGAGTCATCAAGTTCCTATGACAGTATGCTAGATTGTCACTATTCTAATAGAAAACTCATAGGAGAACTGTCTGTGTCCAGTTATAAATTACATCACTGGTTAGTCATTGGAGCTCATGAATATGTATGTAGAGAACAATGTTGTATCTGCATAACATCTGAACAAGGTAATGCTCATAATTTTTGCTCTAAATGAGAACTGCAATGAAAGTGACTGAGCTCAAAACTGAAAGTATTTTTTTCTGTTATCACCAAAAATGTATCTGACAGTGAAGAAGTGTTACTTGTAGCAATAATGTTAAAGGTTTTGTAACAATAATAACATTAGGTAAACTTCATTAGGTATTAAATTGTTTAATTACCATCCTCTTTACACACATGTGTTTTGGTTTTAATTTAGAACATAAAGCACAATTTTAGATATTAATTTTATTTGAATTGTAAGTCACTGGTGCATGTTGGTGTGCTTATTATAAATAAAATAAAAAATAACATAAAAGACGACTTCTTTGACCTTTTTTGACCTGTCATTAGTTGAATGACCTTTACATGAAGTATTTTTGAAATGCTCAGATAGGAATCTTGATGAGAATAATAAACACAACATACCATTCTAAAAATAACAATTATGAATCATTTTTATAATATCCTGTTATTTCCACATCTTCTGTTTTTTAGGAAAGTAACACAACATCCATTAGTGATACTAAATCAGTCAAATTTGATCTTTAGAAGACATCATACATATCTTTTAGGTATAGCCATAATTGGCATATCTCTATGTGGTTGTTTTTTTTTCATCCATTTATTTATTTAACCAGCCTAATACATACAACAGACATATAAGAGACAGATTTTTTGAAACCTAAATTAAAGTTAACACCCAAGACAGGATGTTACTATTATCTTCATTATAATCTTAATTTAAAACACTTGACAGTGATAAGCAATTAATTACTACTAATATACTAATGACTTAATGACCCATGAATTTTCAAAGCAATAAATAACTAAAAATAACATAAAATCTAATTATTAAAGCTATTTTGTGCGGTAGGTATAAAAAATTTGAATAGGAAAACCTATTTTTGTGATTCAATACTTTTTGTCCAACATTGTTATACTAGCCATTATTTGTGTTTCATTTTTATTCTATTGCTTATCATTTTATGTGACTAGCTGAACCTCACGATTATCACGTTTCGATTCCATGGTTTATCGGCAAAATTTTGCTACTTTCGGTTACATTATTGCAATTTTCTTAAGGATCTCAATTTTTTTTTTTTTTTAAATAAATTATAGCCTATGTTACTTCTTGATAATTTAGCTTTCTATTGGTGAATAAATTGTTTAAATCGGTCCAGTAGTTTCGGAGCTTATTTGATACAAACAAACAAAAAAATATGTCCTCTTTATAATATTAGTATAAACTATGTTTAATCAATATCTACAAAAGGAATTTATCTTATTTATTTAAAATTAAATATATAGTAGATTATGATAATTGATCACACATAAAAACCTCTACCTGTTCTTGTCTTCTCTGAATAATATAAAACTGTTTTTTCTCTATGCATTTGGCTAGTACAAGTACTTTGACGGATTCCAATGGTTTTCGCCATCATTTAAAGATTTTCTGCAAGAAGGTCTGTATTATAATTCATGAATAAAAAATAATTAAACTATGATAACACCTGTGTGAAACCTGTGTGATAATTACTGACCTGTGTGTGATATTTACCGAGTAGACGTTCAAAACAAAAGTATTTTAAGGTTGTATCTCCATGGTTAACTAATTTAATTATCATCTGACCACAATCAGTTTATTAGGGCTCAACAGAAAAGAAGTATTATCTTTAAATGATAATTAAATTTATAGCTGACAACAGCTTGCTTTAGATCTACTAGTATAATCTCATGATTTAGCGCTCATTTATTATGCTCTATAAAACTAATGTGGCAATTGATAAAGCATTGGCTTTTATAAAAATATGAAAATAACTTTACTGCCCTGTTAAGGTAAAAATAATGGAGAGAAGGAACCTAATACTACCTAGTATTACTTACTGTAACACTAAACTAAATACATGATTAATTAACTGACCATGTATCAAAAATATGTTCCATTTTATGTTTATGCGATTCTTGTGAATCTTGGTGTCTGATGTAATGTAGGTAAAAAGTCAGCAAAAATGGCATTGTAACACTGTATACATTCTTTGTTACAAGCCAAAGAGTCGGATTTAACCATAAATGACAGCCCTATAAAAAAAACTACTATTTTGGTCTCAGCCAGTCCCTACAGTAGTCCAGAACAGCAGATCACCAGACCTTAACTATCTTTGAACAACTCCAATTTTCTAGTAAAAATTGGAGAAAAAAGAAAAACATTTTAATTTTGTTTTAAATCATGCGTCGCACGTCAGAAGTAACACTTGTGAACTTTAGCTGGCCTAGCTAGCGTAGTACAATGCGTGCCATGAAAAATGAGACTTGACCGCGCCTCCCGCGCCCTTTTCATCGCCCCGATGACGACCGATCCCGTCCCGCGCACAGACCTCATAACGCTAAAGAGACCTAAAATCGTGTACTGCGCAAGTCAAATCACATGGTGTGTCAAGTCTCATCTTTCGTGGCACGCATTGTACGGAGTTTCAATAGAATAAGAGGCCAGCTTATACTGATTTTGTTACCACTGACGGGCGACCTACCGTACCTACCTACACTACTACTATTACTGTTAATCTGTATCATCCCACTGCTGGGCAAAGGCCTGACCCCCATGAATTTCAGTGTTGGCGATCCAGAGCTAATTTGGACCGCTGGTCCTTTGTTTTGTCCAGCTCGTCCCGCCATCTTCTACGGGGTCTGCTGCCTTCTAGCTGTGTCAGGGTTCCCCATAGTAACTATTTTGGCCCATAGCTCATTGGGCAGACTTGGCCAGCCCAGTCCCACTTCAACAATGCGGCTTTTTAAGCAACGTCAGCAATCGTGTGTTTTGAAGCGAAATGTCGTGTTGCGAATATGATCTGTTAATTTGACGCACGTTCCTACACTATTCAGTTTTATTAATTTTACCGGAAACTGGCAAAGTAAGGCGAAAAGCCCAGAATAATAATGCGTCAGTTAAATAAAAACATTATTAACGTTATCATTTATCATTACCTGCAAAACAAGTAGGTACGATCGAAAAGTATGATAATATGATGTTTTATCTATATATTTTTTTATCTATAACATATAAGTGTAATTAAATTGTAGTTATGTACATACCGCGAGTAATAAACCATTAGGAAACAATGTCAAGTACAAAATATAAGGCGTTTTCGTTGTTTGAAAAATCCTATCTTTTAAAGATCTCCGTGGCTAATTAATAACAGCCGCACGGGTCGATTCATCAGGTTAAGCTGCGCTTGCCTTTGTTGGTCCGTGGATGGGTGACCATCTTTACATACCGAGATTCCTCCGTGCCTCGAAAAGCACGTTAAACCGTTTAACCGTCAGTCGTGGATCTTTGACAGTCGTTACGGGTCGTCAGAAGCCCGAAAGTCTGACAACCAGCCTTACCAAGGGGTATCGTATTACCCAGTTACTGGGTTGTGGAGGTCAGATAGGCAAGCTCCATGTAAAATACTGGTATTCAGTTAGATTGGAAGCAGATTGCCTATATTGATGACATACTTTTCATACCTAAAGCAATAAGGACTCTTAACAACAATATCTTGAGATAAAATAAACCAGTCAGAAACAAGAGATACCTTAATGAAGACCATGAAGCTTACTAAGAGATTAAAAATAAAGATTTAATTTAGAGCAAAAAATAAATAACGCTGGTATGAAACTGTATTTCACGCCCGTCTTGTAAAGAAGCTTCGTTTATTAATCAGAATATAGGGTTCTTTGTAGGTTGTATTATGTTTATTTAATGAGTCTCGACTTCGAATCCTAGGCACGCACCACTGTCTTTTCGGATTCATGTGCGTATTGTATAATTATCACTTGCTTAAAAAAACGGTGAAGGAAAGCATTGTGAGGAAACCGGCCTGAGAGATATTTCTCGACGGCATGTTAAGCCACGTCAGAGGCCCATGGGTGGCATAAAAACTCCGACACCAGGTTATTGACTAACCACACGAAAAAGAAGAGTGAATCCACTCTAATTTTGGTCTTCCGATATGGATACAGCACAAATGCTTACAGAATAATGTCCACTCCTACTCTTGCACACAACTTTTGTCACGAAAATCTTCCCACCACGAAAAACTCAAATCTTTGGTATAATGGATAACGTGAATTAGAATTACCCCTAATCTGAACCCACTCATCCTCACAAACTTTCGTGTTTATAATATTACTGGCTGCTGCCCGCGGCTTCGCACGCGTGGCTTTTTCTAAAAGTTACTCCTTATAACATCAGCTATCTGCCAGTGGAAGTCCCGTCAAAATCAGTCCAGCCGTTTCGGAGATAAGCCGGAACAGACAGACAGAAACAAAGACAAAAAAAAAAGTTTTTATGTTATAAGTACCGTAAGTACTTATACTTTCATATGCATTTAGTAAAAAGCTGTTATTTTGACTATACAAACAGACACATCAATTTTATTTATTTGTATAGATTAGTAGGATTAAGTATGGAGCATAAATGGATGATCTAGGATTCTAGGCATCATTCAGTTTTAAATGGTGAAGATAAATATCGAGTAAGAACTTGGAGATAATGATCTGAAGCTAACATTCGTGGGGACTAGGAATCAATGCTCGCCCTGTTTGATACAATTCATATATTTAAAAAAAAAGCCTTTCTATGCTTTATATAATTGTAAAACAAACAACACATGTTGTCGGTCATAGCTTCCTACCCTACCGTATAATTGGGCATCCAGCTGTGAAAGTAAACCTTCCACTACACGTTTATTGAACACGAATAAAAATGCTAACTTAAACCACGTTCACACGGCATTGTACTGCAGACTGCACTTTTTTTATTCAGTTTTATGCTATCACACAGAATTACACCGCAAGTTTTTTACCGGTTTGCCCCATTGCCGCGAGATTTGAGCACTATATAATTTTTTTTTTTCTCCTGTATCGTGGGTGCTTTTACAAACATTTAAACTCACATACACAAACAGCCAGACCCGGAACAACTACTTATAGGTTATACAAATATTGTTTCATAACAACGCCACATGCGAACTACGCATCAAAGACCTGACGTCACAAATCCTGCATCGCGCTATAAGAGTTTACCGTGCGACTAGTATATACCGGATGACTTTTTTTACCGTCTCGAAAAAAATTGGGTATACTAGGTGAACGGAGTAGAAGCCTATGGCATAGCAATATTTTATTTTATTTTATTTTTTTCAGAAATAAAACTAAAATAAAAGATAAAAATATTGAAATTTGGGTGCGTATGATTTAAATTTAAATATTATTTATCGTATTTATTTATTGAATTATGTTTTTTGTTAAATTTCTGTGTTTATTGTTATAGTATGATAAGTTTACTTCAAATGTGTGGTATTTATCCATAGATCAATTTCTTTCTAGGTTAAAGAAAAAATAATAAAAACTATGCCATAGGCTTCTACTCCGTTCACCTAGTATACCCAAATTTTTACGAGACGGTAAGAAATGTCATCCGGTATACCACATCCCGACATCAACCGTTGGGCAGTTGCCCACCAGACACAACACCCGTCTGGTCGGAGGATCCTCCCTTTACTATAGAGTATGAGTGAACTTTACACCCTGTTCCTCATGCCTCTAAACAGTCAATCACTTAACCACTGCGCCAACCGTACCGACATACTTACCTTTTTTGACTTAAATGCTTCCATATTGGGCGGCAATTCAGAAAACTGATGATAACAGAATCGGAGGATACAGTTTGGTGTTGCAGCTACATATTTATCATTTACAATCATCCAAAATTTAATTACACCACTCGATAGCTAAAGGATCAAAGAATTCGCTTAAATATTACTTGTTACGTACACGTATTCACGTAAAACACACAGCCGTGTCCACGCCACACCCACACACCGATTTTTATTAGCCGTTATTGTCCCACTGCTGGGCAAAGGCCTCCCTACTCTCTTTCCACCACTCTCTGTCTATACTCCATTTGAAATAAGATAATACATTTAAATTAACCTTTTATACAGTCCAACCGATTTTGATTTCTATTCCGTAGGCATATGTAAGGATGGCATTAACACTAGAGTGCACGCGCGGGCTACATATTTAGCCCAGGGTGTAATATTGTCATATAATTTTGCCATTATGATAAAAATAAAGATGTTTATTATATTGTGTTTTACTAATTTTCTGTCTTATTTAGAGAATTAATTGACTCATAAGTGGTATACACCTGTAGCCCGCGCGTGCACTCAAGGAGTATTTACAGGCCCGTGCACTCTAGTGTTAAAAGCAAAAAAGTGGTTACAATACAAACTGTTTACTGCAGCTGCCATTTGTCATGTCACCAACGCAATAGAAGTCAAAATCAGTTGAACGGACTGTAAAAAGGTTTATTTCAATGTCTAATCTTATTTCAAACGGAGTATAGAGCTGCCAAGGACCAAACTTTATTCAAGGAGTCCAGCTCATCCCGCCATCTCCGCCTGGGCCTGCTGCGATGTCGTTTGCCATTAAGTGGGACCCACTGGGTCCTAAGTTTGGCATACTGCAAAAAAATACCAGCACTCTAAAGGCTCGTACAGACTCGCGCGATATCGCGGGCGCGACAAGCAGCGACAAAGAAATTGTGCTATTAGGCGCCATCTCCACGGACGAGAGAATCGCTATTCTCGCTGTGCCTTCAAATAATCGCCACGATGATATCGCCGTGTGGAGATTGATTAATAGAGTTTCTATTGAATTTAATGGCACGACGAGACTATCGCCGCGATTTTCTCGCCCGTGGGGATGGCGCCTTAGTGTCGCGTCGCGCCTGCAATATTGCACTAGTCTGTACGAGCCTTTATTCCGTAACACACTATCAATCTGAATGAATTTGAAGGATATTGCTAATCCATTGCTTCGTATTTTCGACAAATTTGTCTGCTCAACAACGTAAATAACGCAATGAATGTTGTTGAACTGTCAAAATGAAACCCATTGCTGCTGTTAGTGTGGTAGGCAGTTGCCCCGCTGTGCAGTTCAATGCCGTGTGGACGTAGCCTTACAGTATAAAAATCGTTAATACCCCTGACTTTTTCCGAGATTTTATTTCTATCTTTAATCATGAAATTGCAAGTGAACCTTTGTTGTTGCCATTTTTTTAGATTTCACTGGCTATTAGGTAGTTGCAAATAGACGTTGAGCATTCCTGTAGTTCCGTCCAGCGGGGTAATGGCGTAACGTACTGTCAGTAGGAATGGGTTTAATTTTGACAGTTAAACAACATTCATTGCGTTATTTACGTTGTTGAGCAGACAAATTTTTCGAACATAATTATGAAGCAATGCATTAGCAATATGCTTCAAAGTCATTAGTGTGTTCCGCAATTAAGGCTTCTGCAAACAGGCGCGACACACGACGCGTCACCAAGGCACCGCGTGTCGCGCAACGAGCGGTGCCTTTGTGTCGTATCGCGTGTCGCGCCTGTTTTTAGGAGCCTTTACGGTGCCGTTATCTGTTAAATTCTGTTATAACTAGAAATGTTTTAATTTATTTGTATTGAAATGTTAAAGCAACAGTTCGTGCATCAAATATTCCTTTATTACTGTTTTTTGGGCAGTTTTTTTATGACTATCAGTAAAAGTTGTCTCGACTCAACCATGCGTTTAATACACTTACTTCAGCAGGCGTAGACTCCAAATTAAAAATATGACACAACATTTGGCCTGTGTTTTATTAGCGTTGTTGCGTCTTGTATAATATATATATATGTATGTGCTTCAGCATTAATACGATGGCTTTTAAACTCATTGCAGAGCATAATACAGGGGGCCAAGTCTACTAATGTACAAACGTTTCTTCGTTCGTTTTTTGTAATTTCTGTATTAGGTTCATATACGGTTTTTGTAATGTGTAATCTGATGTACAATAAAGTATATATAAATAAATAAATAAACGTTGCAATGGTCTCTTCATTGTGAGATTTTGACAGATTTGCCATACAAAAACTGTCAAATACTCACAATGGCGAGACCATTGCAACGTTTGTAAATTAGTAGACTTAGGCCCCTGATATTATGTGAATCTGGAATCCGACCTCGTAGTTCAGATAATACACGGCTGATATATGCTTTCATCGAATGCCTTACCGAGTGTATGTATAGGCTTAAAAGATAGGTCAATGATTTTAGCTTATTGCAGTCCAATATTTGCCATAGACTGACCAAAGTTACATTAGAAAGAAAAATTGTTTATTCTGCACAAATAAGACTTACATTATAAATTAAACATAGATTCTATTAGTAGCCAAAAGCCTAGTATCCTTACTAATATTATGAATGTGAAACTAACTCTGTCTGTCTGTCTGTATGTACATATGTTACGTTTTCACGCCTAAACCGCTGAACCGATCGTCATGAAATTTAGTAGAGATTTAGCCTGGGATATGGAGAAAGACATAGACTACTTTTTTACGTGATAACCGACATCCACGTGGGCGGAGCCGCGGGCAAAAGCTAGTTCTTTAATAAAAGAGAAATTAAAATAAAAACAGAAAATTTGGTGGAATATGGACATAATGTGATAGTGTTTATAGTTTTTTACCTGTTTTAGAATCAGTGGGGAATTCTATTGAGACTATAGTAAACAGCAATTTTCTCTAAAAACCGAGACACGTGCAATTGGGAGCGCGTTTAATAGGTCTTGGCCAATTAGGCTATGTCCTAGATCTTGTAGGGTTTAGGAGGTAATAAACTTTTTTACGGTATGTAAAATTTCGAAGTGGGTTATATGACGAACTCTGTTTCTTGAAACCTGATCACATCAAGGTCTATCTCAAGATTTTTTGCCAAAACTAACATCAGCTATTAGGATTTGATCAGTATTCGATCAGAATGATTTTGCGTAGACTCCTAGAGAGTCGTAAGTCGATAATACAGGGATCGCAAAATCAATAGTTGTATGTAACAGATAATAAGATTATAATACAACATTTGCGATAGGCTTTTAGACTATGAGTAGATGAGATAGTTCTATTGCATTGGCATGTTGGGCGCTATTCCCAGTAGAGTTTGTCCTATCTTTTCGAAGTCATTCTTCGCACTGACTATTCTGGTAGAAAATGTCCCGCCGCTTTTTTAATTGCCGGATGCTTTCTGGAATAGCAAGCTGTCCCGCAAGCTTATTGGGATGCTTTAGCAGTCGGGATTTGTAGTTGTGCCATGTGTACTTATCTCCTCGTTGACCAACGGAATATTGGGGATTTCGTGGATCTCTGTTGACTCAATAAACCATGGTGCGTTGGATATTTGTTTTAATATATAGTTTTGTGCCCTTTGCACTTTTATTATGTTGGAGGCATTGGCTGATCCTCAAAGTTGGATGCCATAATTATGTCCAGATTGGCTTTAGTATAGTTTTGTACCTACATGAAGAGTTTGTTGTCCATAGTCAGTTTTATAATACAACTAACAACCAGATTTCTGAAATTTCGAACAGCTGATTAATAAGCTTTATTTCCAAAGTTAAAGTTGTTTTTCACTTTCTAGTCTTTTTTTTTTTTAACCTACCCCACACAAATTCGTATACGACTACTTGCTATTAAATATCAGTGACAGGAAGTTATTTTAATATCGTCAACATAGACTAAGTGGAAAAAATAATTATTATTGAAGTTAACTCAAAAACTACTCAAGCAATATTAATAAAATTTATGTTGGGACCAAGCTTCATCTACCAAAAGAAAAAGAATCACGTAAATCGGCCCGATAATCACGCAGAAATCGATACATACAAAATACATACGGAAGAACAAAGAACATCCTCCTTTTTTGAATTTGGTTAAGGCGAGGTTCTTCGAGCGTGCATTTTTGTTCTTGAGGTGGCAGCTGGGCGCAGGTAAACTGTGCCGTGAATTTCGTTAATTTTGGGTTGAAAATTATATGTTGAAGAACCTCGCCTTAAAAAGAGATTAAATTCAATAGTATTTTAGAAACTGAGAGTTAGGCAAATGACACATCGAACCCAAAATGTTTAATTTAAGAAAGATGTCTATAAAATTGACGTATATTTGACGTTTATTGTATATGTATTATATAATTTTATTTTATTATATTATTTATTTATTTTTCATTTATTTAATTTTATATTTGACGTTCTTCAATCTACAAGCGATTTTATTCAGCTGAAGTTTCACGACAAAAGCGGCCCTTGAAATTGCATTGTTAATTAAAATATTATTTCAAACTATTGTTTTTGACGGCCTTCCTGATAAGGAAGTATTTAATCATAGACTTCATTTTACTTCCTATTTATGATATACTAGCGACCCGCCCCGACTTCGCATGTGTGCATTACCTACCTGTAAAGTTGGAATTGTGTTCACGACACGTTGTGCCCTCAGATCAAATAAAAAGTTGTTGTGCCCAAGTTCTGAGCAATAACCTAACAAAAAGTACTAAGCTTGCATAAATTCAAGATAGTATTTCATTACTATTATTAAGTACTTCTTTTTGTATATATTTACATAATACTAGCTTCTGCCCGCGACTTCGTTCGCGTGGAAGTCGTAAAACGACACAATATACTAAAATACAAGCCACATTTTAATAAATCTTCCATGAATACTACGTTTGTAGTTTTGGTCACAGCTGTCAAAATATACAGAGTCAGTACTGGTGACGCAAGAGCAAGCGATGTACAGTTCCATGTTCTATGGTAAAGTTTTTACAGAATAGCACTGCAGGTGGAAAGACAGCTCACTTCAAGCTCACTTCACAGTTTTCACGGTTTTTTTATTTATTTATTTATTATTAAATATTGGGTGGTAACTAAATCAAATTAGTAAAAATAAATTAACCTAAACTAAATAAAACTAATAACAAAATAGACTAAAATATGGCGTCGAAAAATTCCTCCGCATCGCTGTCGACTGCTAATGTACCCAAGAGACTGGCAGCGTTGCCACGTTGTATGGCAATGCTTAGCCTATGGCCAAGATAAAAGCCAGCCCTTGGGTCACGGGAAGTGTCAACCAGCCTTTTGGAGATTTCATTGAACAATAAATGAGCACTGGGACCCCACGGCCCGAGGGTTTCAACGGTGAGATTTTGACGGAATAGCACTACTGTCATCTTAGAACTCACGTCATTCTGCCAACCATCAAATGAGTTATAAACATTAAACGGTATCTGTTTTTCGCAGGCAACGATCGGTATCGACTTCTTGTCGAAGACTATGTACTTGGAAGACCGCACGGTCCGACTGCAGCTTTGGGACACCGCCGGTCAGGAGCGCTTCCGGTCCCTTATACCCTCCTACATCAGGGACTCAACGGTCGCAGTTGTGGTGTACGATATTACCAGTAAGTAACCAGTGCTTTTTGAAGTGTGTGAACTAACAGAAAAGAAGGAGTCAGTTTCGTGAAGGAATTTTAACAGAGCCTTGAGTATCACAAGTCAAATGATATTAAAAATGCGTTTATTGGCATTACAGCAAAAAAATACACCTTAAAACTATAAAAACGATGAATATAATGCCAAAAGCGCCTCAGCTCAGCATAATGTTAGATGACAACACATTGTGTACCATCTGACGCTGATTTTCAGCTGCAACCCACAAGTGCATTCTGTCAGTGTCTAGTACATTTTGACCAGTCAACCCCGTCATCATTCTAGCTGACTAGCAAATCTTCCAGTTTTTAGTTACTCTTCCTAACGCTAGACAAGACGAGGGTTATTTTTTGTCATAACTTAAAAAAGATACTGTAATATGAGTGAATAATTGTGAGAAGGACGCAGGGACGATCAATAATGCACCCAAAAAAAGTAAATATTTGATATTCCCTGAGAAATATTGATAATATACCGTCGTTGGCCTTCGCAATCGATCCGTGGATGTGCTGTAGTGCATTTTTGTCGAAGTGCTGACGACTTTGAGAATACCCGTAAGCATTGTGTACGGAGAACATAATCAATTCTGGAAAGCTGTAGGCTGTAAAGCAATAATGTATGTTCCATCAAGGGTCAGGGTCGCCCGTGAAATTCAAATTTTGAATTTTCGTGAATGCAATTTGCAGGTCAGTATGTAGGTCTAAATGTGATTCGCGACCATAGCAAATATTTATTTATAGAATTATAATCATAAAAATCATCAATACAACTCTCTAAGTTCATGTAATCCTATTGAATGACTGTTTCATGAAATCTTGACATTTTAGGATTATATTATGATTATAATTATGTAAATACATATTTGTTACGATCGCGAATTGTACTTTAATCAACATACACCCAGACAATGAGCTGCAAATTGCAAAAATCGTAAGGAAATTTGAATTTCGCAGGCTACTGTAGCGCTTCACCCTTAAATTGTGAGCTTTAAGGCTCGTACAGACTAATGCGACATCGCGGGCGCGACGCGACACTAATAGCAGAATTTCTTTGTCGGTGCCTGTCGCGCCCGCGATATCGCGCGAGTCTGTACGAGCCTTTAATTGTTGAATTTCTTCGCCAAATCTATGACCTAAATAATCGATTAGTTCCGTTATCATCATATTAGATACTCTCCGCCTAGACTATGCAATTATCTAAACGAGATGTTTAAAAACTTGTTTCTCAATTTAATCTTAAAATAACTTGGAGATACGAAATGAAATTGGGTACACAAGTTTTTTCTTGAAAAAGTTCAAGTACATAAAATATTGCTCGCGTCCAACTGTGTTACGCGAATTGAATCCCGAGGCGAGGTAACGATATCTTAAACCCTCGGGCGTCGCTCGCATCTGGCTAAAAAATAACTCCATTATATTTTACAAACGGCACACAAAGTAACAGATATGTTGTCATGCGATGAGAAAGGGTGTGTCCTCTTCATCTTAACGGTTCTCTTGCATTTTGCATGGTCCACTTTGTTTGAGGAACTCGTGTTTGTTAGCAAGCGTTCGTCATTCAGCCGTGAAATTTCAAGTAACTGGGATTTGACCTGGCTTGTCCCATCAGTATGCTGGATGCCGTTAGCCATGTCCCAGAAATAACTTGATCAGATTTTATGAAAGTTGCAAACGATGCCCTTCGAAAGGCACCACATGTTATGTGTGATCTTATTATTACGGCAGCATGTGAAACGAATCCTCGCAAAGAACGTGTTATCTGACATTGACATTTGGCATACATTTCAAACCACAAAACCTTGATTTCCAGTACGTATTGCGTCCTCTGGTTTGTGTAGAGTTTTTTCAGCGTGTTTCATAAAATGTTTTGAGCAACCGGGAAATGAAAAGACGTGATTACAGCTGTGTTGCACGTAACGTGGCTCTGAAAGGCCGAAAGTGGGCCAAATGGCCCACCGGTCAGCGCCCAGGTTATATTTTACACGCGACCGTATATCGGGTTTACTGTCGTGGGGCTTACCTAGGTGCTTCTCATCATTTTATTTGTCAAGAGATACCTTTAAGACGCTTCAAAAACGCTATCAAGTAATTCGACTTTATTATTAATCTTTTTTATGACTGTCTCCGGCAGTAAAATTATACTCGTTACTATGTTACGAGTAAGCACCTACTTTGGAAATGTAATAAGATGTTTGCTCTCTTATTCGCGTTGAACATATTAGTCAAATGATGAGAAGGCACACAATCATTCAGATTTCATAGCGGTCACAAAACAATTTGAAATCTTTAATTAAGTCAATTGTGCGCGAGTGGTGTGCGTGCAAATATAGACTTTATACCGTGGGGTGAAGGTTAATATTTGGTTTGAGGGTTGTCTGTCGTCTGCAACAAATATTTGCTTGCTCCACCCCAGGACGAACCTTGGGCCTGGCTGTTTGTGTCTAAGTACATGATGTACGTGTAATGTTCTTAGGTTTTCTAGTTCTAGACTAATTAAATGTATTTAACTCTTAACCCCGCAATCCTGCTCTTTACTTGCAGTAATTGTAGCCCGTTTTTCATCAGCGTTCCTGACTCGTTTACGGTGTACTTATTATGACGAGTAGCTAGCCGTTTCAGTTCTTTATTGAAATAAAGTTCTTTTTGTTACGCGTCAGAGCTGAATTTAGATCTGACGTTGACGAGACATTATTTACCGTATCACTCCACACATTAGCCTCAACAAATTCACATACATAATACGCGTCAATCTCTTCAGTAGTAGTTTCACTAAGATTTATGAAAGTATAACTATCATCATGTTTATACATAAGTTCGTTCAAAGCATGTTCATTCGTTTCAGTAGTTATCGATTGAGAATTACTGTGAGTTACAGCTACCGATTGGCACAAATTTAGTTTCATATATTGTTCAAGGTTTGACTTCAGAATATTCATAATTGTATGTATTTCCGTAATTAAGGTTATTTGTTCGTAGATTTAATAATGTGCTTGAATTTTAAAGAGTGAATCATGTTTCTTTTTACGTTTTGTTTGAGGATTTAAAGATTTTATTAGTATACTACTCTGAATTTGGGTATTGGTTCCTGCCTTCCCCACTCATCCAGCTTGATAAGTGGGGAAGGCAGGAACCATCCTGACACCATCTTGACTGGCTAATTAGGATTAAGATCCTACCGAACTAACTTCTATGGCTCTTTCTTTTCTTTAATCATGAATCCTAATTCAAATTAATTAGCCTTTTACTAAAAGGCTAATCACGTATGGGCCTACTAATAAGTCTGGTTAGGTTGTTTTAGCCTGCATGTTTTCGTTAAGACTATCTTAGGCAAGCAAGCTGTCTACTTAACAAAGATAAATTATCATTATCTGTCTAAAATAATTACTGCTAACTTACTCCCTAGGCGTATTGATCAGACAGTTTTGCTAGGTGTACCATACACAGCTTGGCAATAGCTCGAATTATTGTTGGTATACCTACCTCGGTTAAAAAGTTACAACTGCGCGAGGTAGAAATGTCTTGGTCGATACCGCCACAGCACTTCGGTTTCACATTTCCTTCGAGACAAGGCAGTATGATACGCAGATTCCGATCTTACTAGTTTTCTGAATTTATGGGAAACATAAAAACAGTGTGAAAAAGTTCTGAAAAAAAGATATATCTTATTTAAGGATCTGGCGGACATGCTATTGCTTTTAATAAAAAACAGAAATAAAAAAACTTTTATTTACAGACTACATAGGCCCACATTGTGTTTGTCTAAATTTTCTTACAAACTACTTAATACAACGATTAGATTAACTTTGCTACATAAAAAAAATCCCAAAGTTACCCCTTTTCGTAATGTTTAATCAATCTCATAGCTACAATACAGACGTTTTTCTCTTATTTTTTTATATAAATCAAAAGGTAGTTAGATTGTATAGCACAATTCGCCGAGTGTGTCTTGATAAAATGATTAAAATAATTACTATGTTGAAATACCTACCAAATGGGCGAGGCAAACACTCGCGACTTCGCGAGCCATTTCAGTCGGCTCGCGCTCATAGCACCTTAAAACTTTCATGTAGAATGCCTCACGTGTGATGACACAAACTTTTTAATAGTAATACATAACACAAGGCTATTATAACTACCGACCAACTTCCGGACGTAGCACGGCCTATAAATATTAATGATAAATTCCGTTTTATTGTCTTATTTATAAACAAGGTCGCTGCAAAATATTTTTTACGGAATTATCTTTTATTAGCAAATACGAGTTTTACAAAAATGCATAGTTTTAAGTTATTTTTGTGAATTATTTGCTGTGTTTGCAATAAGATCAAAGCCAAGCGTGGTATGAATATTATTTCACAGATTTTACGAGTGCTAGGATTCTGTAGATAAGGCGATAAACCCAGCTAATTGCTCGTAAAGCTACTGGTTGGAAACGATAAAGAAATGAAATGATGTTTAACGAACTCTTTCGTCTTTAAACATAGCCATAAGGCCATAGCGTGGGACAGAGTTCAGTGGCATGACAGTAACTATACTAACTGTTGTCTCAAGTATAGAAGACACACATATATGTAAGGGTGTGTCGGTGTGTGCTTGAGTGTACACCGACACAGTGTCTATGTATGTACAAAAGTAAGAAGCTTGACGTATTCATTTCTCAAATTAGAATCGCATATTGGTTTAAATAGGAAAATAATTATAGCATGTGAGAGCCGAGATACCGAGTTGTTTTACTGATTCAAATGATTTTGTAGTGTGGCTAGCAAGCTGTCTAGGAATGTCAGCAGTCCCAACTTTAATTACAATTAATTCTATAAATACATTTATTTGTTATCGTCGCGAATCATACTATAATCAACCTATACTCATGGCAGAGAATCGCTGCAAATTGCAAAAATCGTAAGAAAATTTGAATTTCGCAGGATACAGTATCGCTTCCCCTTAATTAATTAACTTATAAAGGTGACAGTGCAAAGATAGGTCGATGACATCATCATGTGTTCATGAGTCATACATTTTAGACGCGATACTGATGTCCGGCTTACGATTAAAAAGGCCTTTACGGTTTTGGTACTTCTGTGTACCTGTGGCAGCCATCAATGAACGTGGTGAATCACCTTCTTTTTACGGAACACCGCGTAAGTCTAAAAAACAAAATAGTTTACAATAAGTCAATGAACATTAAACGCGATGCGCATCGACAAAATCTATCCAATGAAACAGCACATGGCCAAATTTCGACTTACTCGGTATTGTTACCCGCTTTCCTACTTTTGTTTTAGTAATTGTCATATTCAAGTAATGATTATAATATTATGTAGTACCGATACTAGTTTGAAAGCCTTACAAATTCACCTGCGCAAGCTGGCACCTACACAAAAATTGTCGCTGTGCTCAAATATAGTAATCCATCCATTGCCGTTTATTTTGAACGACCATCCATATATGCATTTGACACTAATGAATGGAGGGACTACAGCGCCGGTTATAATTCGTATAGTATGTTCGAGAATTTAATAAGTTGAACTTTTATTTCTGGTTGAGTGTGTTGTTCCCGCAAAAGGAATACTCTTTTACAGCCATCTGTGTCTTTGATGTGGCTAAGTAATAACAGCCACACGGGTCGATCGACCAGGTTAAGAGCGGCCAACCCGTCATACTTTTCATACACACGCTCGTACGTAATTATGGCGTTGGAACACATCTTTCAATAAAAATTTTGAACTAATTGGTATCAAGTGCCTATTAGTTCAAATCTAGGTTTCTGTGAAAACAAAAAATTTAAATTTGGAGAAACAAATTCGGTATAAGCTTCCAAAAATCTGCTTTTTGCACACATTTTACCTGAACTTTGGCCGTTCATAATGCACTCATTAATTGTAAAAATAAAGGAAACATCTCCATAGAAACATCACACATGTAATGGAGATTCTAAATAACACACATTTATTTCACAGAATTGTAAGGCTTTCTCAAAAATACGTATTTCCTGGAACAAGTTTTATGAAATTTCCGCACACTATTTTTCGTTCAATGTTATTGCGTTCTCACTTGCCTGTTAGCATTAACATGGCGCTGGATCAACAAGCATTTGAATCATGCTCGTTGACGATAGACGGACAGAGAAGAGCCCTCTTAAGCTACGCTAACCGCGGTTGGTCCATAGATGGGTGATCATCTTTACATTGCAAGATCCCTCCGTGTCAAGCCGTTGGTCCCGGCTGTCATTCGTGGATCTTTGTCATTCGTTACGGGTCGTCAGAAGCCCGAAAGTTACTGGGTTGTGGAGGTCAGATAGGCAGTCGCTCCATGTAAAATACTGGTATTCAGCTGCATCTGGTAAGACTGGAAGCCAAACCCAACAGATTTGGAAAAGGGCTAGGCAGATGATGATGAGCCATGGGTGTCTTTAATGGCGAGGAAAGAATAGTGTCAAGAAATTGAGTAGCAGCTTTCTTCCTTTTCCTGACTTATATGAACACTAACACGCGTGGATGTTAGTTATAGCGTAAAAAGTAGCCTATGTCCTCCATATCCCAGGCTCTCTGCCTTTCATGACGATCGGTTCAGCGGTTTAGGCGTGAAAACGTAACAGAGAGACAGAGTTAATTTCACATTTATAATGTTAGTATGGATAATATTGCGATCAGTCGATCATTAATCCGTCTCCCGACGGGGTAACTTTAAAAATAGCTCAAAATTGTTAACCTACATGATTGAAAAGTGTGCTGTGGTGTGTGAGAGAATGTGTATGCATATTTTTTAATTAAACTTTGTCATTGGTTGACCAACAATTAGCGTTAGCTATACGCTGTTTTCAGGTGGTAAGGTTATAATAATTAGGGGTACCTCAAAAGGAAAAAAATGGAAGCCATAGGATCACTCGTGTCTCTGTCCGTCCGTCTGTCACACCCAATTTGGTCCGAATCTACTGGAACGATTAAGTTGAAATCTGGTACAAATATGAACTATTGCGACGCAAATGGACGTGACCCGGACGTGTAACGTAAATAAATTAATTTTGAATATGGGGGGTCACTGGGGGGTAAATTAGAAAATTAAAAAGAAGTTTAGCAAACTGTAGGTACCGTGTGACATAATCAAATGAAAGGGCTTATTGTAAGGATTTCAGATATATTTTTTATAATTTTATAAGACATACTTTTAAAATTACTTTAGAAAATAGATGTAAATTGCCCCCTCTTATCTCCGAAACTACTTTTTTTTAATAATACAAAAATAGTTCTATACTTATAGATTACAGGAAACCTATAAGAAGTCTATGGTCTTAAAATAACATGGTAAATCACTCAATATTGTGCGTACAAACTTACATTTGCAGTTGGAATATATGGGAAACATGTTTTTCAACTACAATATTAAGTTTGTTTTTGGGATAAATTCATCCCAACTATGGAAACCCGTCATTGTGCGTGATCCGACACGCACTTGGCCGGTTTTTTTTTCCATGCATTTAATTCCTACTTGTACAACTTCGACAGATGCAAACTCATTCCACCAGACATCGAAATGGATCGACGACGTCCGCACGGAGCGTGGGTCGGACGTGATCATCATGTTGGTGGGCAACAAGACCGATTTGTCGGACAAGCGCCAGGTGTCCACTGAAGATGGAGACAGGAAGGCGAAGGAGCTCAACGTAATGTTCATAGAGACTAGCGCTAAGGCAGGATACAATGTTAAACAGGTAATTATAATCTGCCTCCTACCCTTACGAGCCACCCATAAATCACGTCACACGTTCAGGGGGAGGGAGAGCGTCGTGTGACAAGAGGGGGAGTCATACATTTTGTGACGTCACATGTATTAATGAAAATAACCAATTTCCCGCCTTTTCGGGTTCATTACATCGTAGACTGACCTAACTGGCGAATACTAGTACTTCCCTCGAGGCAATTGACCTCCAAAGGGTCGAGTTATGTATGCGGTCGTAGTATGTAATGGATATTTTTTTTTATTTTGAGAGGAAGAACATCAGGATACGAAACTCAGACATCAGAACGGTTCAAATCGCGGTCTCATTGCTAAAAGCCATTTCTTCGTATTAAAAATAATCTATTTACACTATCCATTATATTACACTGTACAGTATTTTACTTTCTTTTGCGCGTTTTACTTGTGATAACCATGTGTACAAACACGCTGTGATTGTGTGCGTGAAGACGAGTAGCGTCAGCAAGCATATAACATACATACCCACACAGACACCGACTTCTCCATTGTCTCGGACGGTACCGAGACCTCTTGCGCTTACACACATTTACAGTGTGGTTTTACACTTGGTAACCACAAGTACAGCGCGCGTCGCTTCGTGTGTTAAAAATAATATAGCAATAAAAGCAATAGGCGATATAATTTTCCAAAGTCTTCTATCAATGTAAGCACCGATTAACTCACAAACATACGTCAAACCTCAATACCAAAATCAATGTAATCAATAAGGTGAGAATGGATAGTTAGCCGTTAACGAGTGTGAATCACGTCTGGCTAGTGGTGACGTCACCGATCGATGGAGGTCGTATAATTCGACCTTTACCTTGGCTGCGGAGGGTAACAGATGGTCCAAAGAGACTAGAGTTACCTTTGTTTCTTTTGAACAAAAGTGGGGGTTTATGGTAGAATTTTAAAATAGATGCAGAGTTTTAGGTTTTCAAATTCTAATTATTTCACATGGGCACTTAAGAAACGTTAGAAGCTATACTCCATTTATTATAACATTAGACAAATAACTGTTCCCATCCTTTCGTTATTTCGATGTAAACGTTTAATAAACTCCGTTATTTCACGATAAATACAAAGCACTGTAATCTATTTACCGTTTATATTAAAAAAATAACTCTAAAGTGCAGTAATTTCAACAATATTACACAATAACTGTCGTTATTTAGCCGTTATTTGTCTAATGCTATAAATGGAGTATAGGTGCACGGTTTCAATGTGTCGCTTCACATGGAGAAGAGCCGGCCAGAAATACTTTTAAAAATAATTGGCTTTTCCAATGTTTTCAAATTACAGTGTTAATAGGTATTAACCAGAGGACAGTGTAGGCCTGTCAACAAGTACCAGGTACTTAACAAAATAGGAAATGCTCAACAAATCGAATCATTTATGAGTCTACAAAGCCTAGACGTCTTAAGAGATGTTGAAGTTGTCATTTCCCAATTTCCGCATGAAATAAACCCTGAAAATTTCTTATTCAGATATTTTGTATTTGTGTAGATTAGGAGCTCGTGGCTAAGTAATAACGACCGCACAGGGGGCCTATTACGAACTTTAAAAAAACCAGGCAAGTTCCAGGCAATTCATTTCACTGGCTGGTTAAATTTCGTATTACGACATTCCTAATTCTAACCGACTTCACGCTGGGTAGTTTGTCTATGGCTGGCTTGTAATTCTCTGCCCTAACGTTCAGAAACACAATTAAATATTTATCGGTAAGTTACGGTTTTATTTAATCACATATTTTGTGGTAAAAATAAGCAATTTATATTAATCTAGTTACTTTAGTATAAAATTAGGTGAAAATACGAACGCACTGTATATTATGCTACCTATATAATTCATTCATATTATAATTTTTTGAGTTTGTAAATTGTCACGCGAGATTAGGTTTCCGAACGAACTCCACTTGAAGGTCAGCGGGGAATTCGACCACATGGAAGAGTATTGTTTCATTGTTTCACAAACTAATATGAACACTATCTTATTGTTTGTTTAATACTTCCATTCGTAAGAATTTTCGGGGTATAAACAAAAATATGGCGTATGCTCGTTATTGAGTATTTTCCTATTCAGTGTAAGAAAGTTCTTAGATATGATATTTTAAAGTTGTATCCGGTAAATCCGTGAATTTTGTATGACAGTCCCTGACATGTCTCAACTCCTCACTTGATTAAGTTGATATCGTTCAATGAATGGCACATCATCCATGTCGAACGCATTAAGGCTCTTACATACAGGCGACACGCGACGCGACACAAAGGAACCGCGTGTCGCGCGACGAGCGGTGCCTTTGTGTCGCGTCGCGTGTCGCGCCCTGTTTGTAGGAGCCTTTAATTTGATCACGAAGTCGTCTCCAACTCCTCACTTGATTAAGTTGATATCGTTCAATGAATGGCACATCATCCATGTCGAACGCATTAAGGCTCTTACATACAGGCGACACGCGACGCGACACAAAGGAACCGCGTGTCGCGCGACGAGCGGTGCCATTGTGTCGCGTCGCGTGTGGCGCCCTGTTTGTAGGAGCCTTTAATTTGATCACGAAGTCGTCTCCAACTCCTCACTTGATTAAGTTGATATTGTTCAATGAATTGCACATCATCCATGTCGAACGCATTAAGGCTCTTACAGACAGGCGCGACACGCGACGCGACATAAAGGAACCGCGTGTCGCTCGACGAGCGTTGCCTTTGTGTCGCGTCGCGGGTCGCGCCTGTTTGTAGGAGCCTTTAATTTGATCACGAAGTCGTCTCCAACTCCTCATTTGATTAAGTTGATATTGTTCAATGAATTGCACATCATCCATGTCGAACGCATTAAGGCTCTTACGTACAGGCGCGACATGCGACGTGATACAAAAGAACCGCGTGTCGCGCGACGAGCGGTGCCTTTGTGTCGCGTCGCGTGTCGCGCCTGTTTTGTAGGAGCCTTTATTTTGATCACGAAGTAGTCTCCTTTTGTTCCTTGATTCGTTATTTTGATCAGAAAAGTCACTTTCCAGGAACTCAAACAGTTCATATTCGTCGCACATAATATTTTCTTTTGCTATTTATTTATTACTCGAGTAACTTCGCCAAATAAACCCAAAACAATTCAATAAAAGCTCCTCTGAAGTAGCGTAAACTGAATGGATTGTGAGGTTACTGTTTGACAAGTTGTTGTATGAAAAGAAATGTCAAACGAACGTTCGTAATACGGTATTGCCAGGCAATATTCGGGCAGAAGTCGGCCAGGGTGTCACGTGACCGCTGACTGGCTTGTTTAACGAGTTCATAATACGAAATTGCAAGGCAGTTCTGTTTACGCTGTAAACTGCCTGGAAATAAGAGTTCATAATAGGGCCCCAGGTCGATCCATTAGATAAAGCTACGCTTTCCGGGGTTGGTCCTAGGATGGGTGTTTTTATCTTGACCATCTTACTTAACGAGGCTCCTTCGTGCCTCGGAAAGCACGTTAAGCCATTGGTCCCGGCTGTCATTCGTGGGTCTTTGGCAGTCGTTACGGGGTCAGAAGCCCGAAAAGTCTGACAACCAGTCATACCAAGGAGTATAGTATTACTCAGTTACTGGGTTGTGGAGGTCAGATAGGCAGTCCCTCCATGTAAAATACTAGTATAATCAGCTGCATTCGGTTAGAATGGAAGACGACCCCAACGTAGTTCGGAAAAGGCTATAGGCAGATTGATTGAGAAACAACAGTCAATAGCTGAGCTGATAATGAAGAGGTCATTTTTATACGGAAATATGAAAATAATATCAATCTTTTGTACGGAACAGCAGTTTTTGAAGATAATCTTCTTAGGCGGCGATTCGATAATTGGACGGACATTGAGAGTTGTAAAGGCCCAGTTGGAATCAAAGCAGTGGACTGTATTTGATAATGGTTTAATAGGTGGTTCACAAATGTAGCAACTTAAGTACTGGTCAAAAGGTACGTCCGAGCGCGGTCGTGTCGTACGATGCAATGCCGCGACGCTGTTGCGTCCCCGGTCCCCGCGCTGTGTCGCGCGCGTCGCTCGTTGACGACGTCGTAGTGTCCGTTGTATGTATGTATATATGTATGTAAACAAGAGTGAAATTTCAAGGACGCGTCACGTTTAGGTACATTTCGTTACATGAGAGAGAGAAAGATATCTTTCTCTGTCTCTCACACTAAATCTCTCTTATTCTTTATATTTTAAGAATTTTCACTTTTTATAATTTGTAATCATAATAATAATATTTCAGTTGTTCCGGCGAGTTGCGGCCGCGCTTCCCGGCATGGACTCTGCCGAGAACAAGCCACCGGAAGACAGTATCCTTTGTCAAATACGAACCAACATGACCCGAGTACACTCAGCGACAACAGCTGGTTAACAAGACCCAAAGTTCCAAAAGAAAATTTTGAATTAAGGTGCAAGCGTCAGGTTAGCCCGCGAAATTCAAATTTTTAGGTCAGTATCAGGTTGTATGATGATTTAAATATGATTTACGGCTACGGCCGTGAATCATATTTAAAATATTTATTTATAGAATTATAATCATAAAAACCATCGATACAACTCTCTAAGTTCATAATTATAATCCTATTGAACGACTATTTCATGAAATCATGACATTTTAGGATTATACTAACTTAAGGAGTTGTATTATTGATTCTAATGATAATAATTCTGTAAATACATATTTTTTGTGGTCGCGAATCATACTTTAATCAACATACACCCAGACAATGAGCTACAAATTACAAACATCGTAAGAAAATTTGAATTTCGCGGGCTACCTTAGCGCTTCCCCCATAAAACAAATGATCCAAGAATGGAATCACTATTTTAGTCAATTTTTAACAAAGCAAATAGCTTAGCGGATCGACGACTGCTTTGCAAAATTGTGAGACAGTTCCGAAATGATCACTAATTGTTGTCGCTGATTGGATATACGGACTGGCCGTGTGTTAATTAAAAGCGATCATTCCATACGGCATGCATTGGTGATTTGTTGCATGTACGGTATATCTGGGATTTGTATCGGGGTGAAAAGAGGTTTATTATGTGTGCGGTCCATCCCTTTAATACTTTGTTGTCTTAACTTGGTAGCTCGATGATGATAAAAAAATTATCTGTCAAACTCAACAGTGACGTTACAGATTTTTAACCGACTTTAAAAAATTACGAAGAGTTTTTTTAACTGAGATTCACCGTCGGTTATTAAATTTTAAGTCAAGCAAATAAATAAATATTTTATTACTACCCAATTCGAGTGGCCAAGTTAATTCAACTGCCCAACAACGTGCCACAACGTACCTTTGGCCAACAATGAAGAACTAATGTTTTTTAACTCACTCAGATCCACGCTCGTTCATACACGCACGTATATATGACGTATTTAAGTAATATATTTAGTGTTTACACGAACCATATAATTGCTAGAATATGTTTTTGTTCCGATACGGCAGGACATTGGCGGATTATTTGAATGGACTTCATTGTTATATTTGTGGAATCAGCTGCGTTTTTGTGTACGTAAAAATAGTTTATTAATAGCTTATATTACCCGCTGAATTGTTTTGTAAAGTGTAGCGAGCTCAGATAATATAACTGTTTTCCGATAATTCTGCTGACAGTATATTTGTATTTTATAAAAAACGGCCCATAGTGGACTAAATAAATATAGCATATAGATATTTCATAAACTTAAAGAAAAAAACTCGGTAAGAAATTTCAAAACGCTATTTCTAAAAACTTACCGAATCTGGTGAGCAAGTCTGCAGTCGATTCGAAATTTAAGCAAGAAAACTGATTATAAGAAGTTGAGTTTATTTTCTTATGCTTTTTCTTACAAACAACGGGCCTGTTTCTAAATTCATCTAAATATCTAAAGTTCGCTCAGCTGATTTCACACAGCGTTTATAGACGTTCCACAAACGAAGTGACGTGTTCCGGACGAGTCCGTGTTACGGTGGTGGTTATAACAGTCTAACGTCTGTGTTGTAAGTAAACTTAACGTTACTAATATTATGTGTCTATATACCTGAACCCATCTACTTGTCTATACCATCGCTCGGTTACGCCGCATTTTATTTACTTTACAAATACTTAACTTTTTATATTTCGTTTTTACCTAAATGAGTTTGGGAGTCATACTTGTATACTGAAGATCAATACTTGCGCCAGACATGAAACGTGGGACCAGGGGCCCAAGTCTGCTATTTTTATAAATTCGTCACTCCAACACGATCCCATTGTCATTTTGCTAAAAGTTCGTAATCTGCTAAATTCATAATGGTCGATCATTGGTCGGTCAATGGTGTCGTAATAGAATTACAATGGCATTTTGAACATTTATTCATGCCAGATTTCATTTATATATATTTTTACATATTATTTATTAGTGTTATAAGCAATCTGAAGTAGTAGGAAGTTGGAAGTTTAGTAGGAAGTTTAATTTGTCATTATGTACGAGATTACCAATTCTTTCAATGGAGTGTCAGTGGCTGACCATTGGAAAGTCATAATGACGCCAATATATTAGTAGTTTACCAAACTTGTCAAAATCAACAGTTATGAAATCAATGATAGACCATTCTGACATTATTGTAATAGCAAACTTGAGGCCCTGGGGGCCAAGTCTATTAATGTACAAACGTTGCAATGGTCGCTTCATTGTGAGTTTTTGACAGATTTGCCATACAAACACTGTCAAATACTCACAATGGCGAGACCATTGCAACGTTTGTAAATTAGTAGACTTAGGCCCCAGGACGGAGAATTTTTTGTCACGTGTCGTCTCGCTGTCGCGTTTCATGACCGCGCTTGCTACGAATGTTAGTGTTTTTTGTAGCGTTATTTGTATGTCTATATTAAGTTAAGTATCTGTAAATTATGTAATCTGTGGCCAGGTCTGTTCACATGCATATGTTTCTGTAAACATGAAAATATAAACATAAAGAAGCCGAGCATATTGTGAACAGGTCCTTTATATTATTATATTTTTGTTTATTCAAATTAACATCGCTTTATAACCATGCTTATTGATATCTAACAATGTATGGTCGGCAACAATATTGTTATTTTTGGGTTTATTGATAAACCAGATGGTGCCCGAGGAATTGCCCGCGTAGCTTTTTCTAAAATTAAAGCCAAAGTTACTCTTCATAACATCACCTATCTGTCAGTGAAAGGTCCCGTCAAAATCGGTCCAGCCTTTTCGATGATTAGCCGGAACAAACAGACATACAGACAAAAAAATAAAAAATAAATGTATGTTGACATACCAGAAGTACCTTATATTATAATTTATAACGTACAATTGATATTTTTTGTTTTGGTAAAGGAACGCAATATGTTTCCAGGCACCAAAATACTAAAAGTCAGTACTCTTTGTAATATTTTAATGGGATGGAATGAAACTTTGATTTTGAAAGACCATAGGACCAGTGCTTAGCTGTGACAACATAAATACAATATTTAGAGAATTAATAAAAATATTAAGATTTTACGTTGCCGACTGTACATGCTTAATATTTATGACAGCAACAATGTCCTGCTTAATATTTATGAGCTGTTGCTACTTTTATATTATTTGCGCTTTCTAGGGTTACCTCAAAGACAAAAACATTAGTTTTCTTACTTAGAAACTGCATGTCGAATGCATGGTCCGGACATATCGGTGTTTAACTATTATTTCTTTCTCCATGTGAACTGACTTCACATTGACATTGTTTCTAAGTGAAACAACTTACTGTTGTAATCTTCTGTTTAAGCCTAGTTTCGTTCTAAGGCCCACTTGCAACACTAATCACTAAATGCGTTTAGCGCTAAACATATTTAAAACATAATTCTGTCTCTGTCAACTTCTAACGATTGACAGAAATGGAACGATTAAGGCTGTATGATCCTACAGAGACCGCGCTTACTAGTTTTTTGAATCCATGGGAAACATAATTAAAACAGTGTCATAAAATTCAGAAAAAAAGATATATCTTATTTTAGGATCTAGCGGACATGCAATCGCTTTTAATAACACGATAAGATTCACTTTGCTGGATAGAAAAAAAAAATGTCAACCTCCCTTTTCGGAATGTTTAATCAATCTCATAGCTACAAAACAGTATTTTTTTTCTTATTTTTTATATAAATACAAAGGTAGTCAGATTGTTTAGTTCGCCGAGTTTGTCTTGATAAAATGATTAAAATAATTACTACGTTTAAATCCCTACTAAATGCACGAGGCAACCACTCGTGACTTCGCGAGCCTACTTCAGTCGGCTCGAGCGCCGGAACATAGCGCCTTAAATAAGTTCAGCGCTAAATGAATTCAAGAATTTGTGGTGCAAAGCGGGCTTAAGAGTTCATTGTTTCGGGTTTAACGCTTGACGTTCGAAAGTTTGTCGGCTTTTTTGAATCTATTTCTGAGCTTTGAAACGAAGCAATGTTCTCGTGGAATATAACAGGCATACAAGTGTCGGTAAACTTCATGGGGAAACTTACAAGTAAACAAAGTAATTTATAACATACTAACCTTCCGTCCGCAGCTTCGCCCGCGATAAATTAATTATCCCGTAGGAAAAGGTATTTTCTCGCGATAAAAAGTAGCCTATGTCACTCAGGAATAATGTAGTATTCTAATGGTGAAAGAGTTTTTAAAATCGGTTCAGTAGTTTTTGAGTTTATTTGTTACATACAAAAATACAAAGCTTTCTTTCCTCTTTATAATATTATTATAGTATAGATACGTGTCATAAAAATTACTGCATATGTTCCTAAGTTTATCAGAATATTTGAAAGGGTTACCCACAGAGAGATTTGAGGATAATTCGATATGTTTGTGAGCAATGTTTTCGAAGGGGTTGAACGTCAAGCTTGTTATTTAAACTTAAAATCGTAAAGTTGAATGAATGTTACGACATAATTTATGTATACAATGTATGTATGTATAAAAGTTTGTGCAAGTACCTCTTTCGTTAGCTATTGTTCAAATTATTTATTTTTGTCCGAAGACGTGTGACGTTTTAAGAAAATTTAACAGGTGTCACGAGAAAATTCATACTTTCAGCCTGTTTTGGTTCATTCTAGAACAACGAATCGTTTGTTATTATTATCAGATGTTTATTATACTATATTTTTGAAAGTATTACCTAGTATGATGATAAGGAAACCATTTCGATATGGTGTATCGATAATCGGTAAAACGTATGATTTATGAGGTACAGTAACGTTGTATGATTGCGAAGCGATACAGTCTTAGTTGACTAAAAAATAAATGACAAGCCTGTACGACGATGCATTAACTGTGATCTTAGTATTTAAGTTGAACTGAGCAGTGTGACTGAGTGACAGATTTGGCACAAGTAACTCATAAAAACTAAGAGCTCGATTATTCGATTACACTCGCATAGATTTTTATATTTAAGTGGTTATCACTAAATAAATCGGAACATTCGGAACTTCTCACATGTCAAGTTTCAGCAAGGTTTCTCCAGTTTACCGACACTTCGCTTCCTTCGACATGTATCTTAGTACCATTTTATTTTCCTTAATGTGATTGTACAGTGCATGAGGTGATTCTGAGGCAAGCGCCCGGAGACAACAAGGAACCGGACAGCGGGTGTGCGTGCTAGTGCGCCCGACCTCGCCGGGACCGGTCGGACAACCTGCCTGCACACTGTCGCCCGACTAGCGCGCCGACCGACGCATCGCGGCGTATATTCTCCGATGTCTTACTGATCGCAAGCCTCGATCCAATTGTGCTGTGTCCGTATTCGACCACAGAGAAATATGCTTCGATTTGTAAACAGTTAATTGTGTAAAGTACTTGAGGATTCTGCCTATTGACATTTGAAACTATAAAAATCAAATTAAGATCCAAATCATCTGTAAATGGATTTAATGGCGATATCAAATTCCTAGAGTAATATTGAGTTGATAATATCAGAGTAAATAGGTCGGATGCTATATGCGGCAGTCGGTCGAGGTGCGCCGGGCAAGCGACGGAGTGTTTGAACCGATCTGATACGTGCTAGCGTGCTTTTGTGTGTTTGTCTACAGTGATATTAGATTTTAATGTACATTCAACTAGTTTTCAAATTATAACGAATTAAGGCATTATATTTATATGTGACTCCCAACTGTTTTATGTAGACCTTCGTTCATAGAGTTGTAACTAAATCTGACAATGCCATAATTATGAGAATGGGCGGGTGGCACCAGCATCGGTCACCGTGTTACGTTAGCGACAGTTTAAGTAATGAAGGATAGCAGTTGTAGCAAAGCTTCTTGTGCATTGACGCTCGTTAGTGCCATATTTAACGTATACGTTTCTGTGAAGTAAGATGGTGCAACTCGCCTAAGTAAGAATTGCTAAAATTTAGTTATCATTAGGAAACGCTGTCTTATCGTCCTACGTGAGCGCAAAGCGAAAATGCCAGCCCGTAGCTTTTTTCAACGAGCCTACGTTGTCGCAAACGAAAGGCACTCATCGCACAACGGCAACAAGAGAGTCAAAACACATAAAAATACGAAATTTAAGTGTCATAAATATATTTAGATTTTAATAACCATCTAAATCTAAATATATAAAAGAAGAAACTGACTGACTAACTGACTGACATATCAACGCACAGCCCAAACCGCTGGCTCTAGAGATTCCAAATTTGGCACGTAGGTTCGTTATGAGGTCTACGGGTGCACTAAGAAAGGATTTATAGAAATACCACCCCTAAGGGGATAAAATAGGGGATGAAAGTTTGTATGAAAAATCTTATTCGGTTGATTAACTTGAAACTTGGCATAAATACTTGCCTAAGTAAGTAATAACATTTTTCATTATTCGTTTCTCAAAACTACCCCTCAAAGGGGGATTACGGGGTGTCAAAGTTTGTATGTAGGATTTTTAAAACCCATGAAATTCTGGACAAAATCAGATACAACGAGGAAAGTATTGACATCCACGCGGGCGAAGCCGCGGGCAACAACTAGTAAAAATATAATAGAGCATTAAATAGTCTTCTTAAATATATTATTATCTTAAGTTCTCCAATAGGCACTCTCAGAAAAGTTTAAATGGAAATTTACGAAATAACAAAAAAAGCGATTCCCCAGAAATTACATTAGGTATTGTGTTGTGCCACTCGTTGCCGATTTGCGATTTCAATTTTGTTTTTTTTATTCCATTTGATTGTTTTTTCTCACGCGTGGCTCCGCTCACATAGAACGACTGGTCAATGTTGACATATTTATGAATCAAAGGTCTATTTAAGACAGCGATGTGCTACTTTGACTACGCATTTACACAAAAGCACTATGTATTAGCCGCACTAGGAAAATGAGTACTTATGTGGGAATTTATTTACTCACGCTCTGCGCTTCGTTGTAGAATAAAAAGTGTGTGAAATGCTGAAACTAGCTGGTGACGTTTGATAGCATTGCAGGTCCAATCTAGCGTTCTGATATCAATTTGTAGCTTATAATTCAACCACAAAAGAACAATCATCACTATCTCTGGTATTCGTGGCACAGAAAGTGGAAATTAAATTCCCCATTATTTTATCCCTTTGATAATATAATTATATAAATACAGGGTTATTGGTAAAACACTAAAAACCTTGCAGGACTGTGTACTTACATCATAAACAACAACTTTTGTTCTATGATGTTTTACAAAACATAATACATTTACCAAAAACAAACCTTCAAGATTTCGTTGATCGATCTAACACATTTAAATTCTGTACTTTGTTGTATTGTAACCGGCATGAGTCGTGAGCACAACTGACACCTGCGCAGTAGTAAATTTTTAGGTCTCTGGCGGAATGAAAAAGCCGGGGGGCTCCGAGCTGCATGCGATTGGTTCGTCAGTCGATACTCGTCGTCTATTGGACTCTCGCGTGTCATTGTTATTTAGCCGAAAGGGTACATGCCCGAGCTTGCGCCCACTACTGCCCATTTGTGCTCACGACTCGTGCTGGTTATTATACCTACCTACGCCTTCCGTGTGTTGTCACTCGTAAGACACGGCAGTTTGTTTTGCTACGCATAGATTTCGCAACATTTAGAGCGTTGAATTTAAACAATTTTATTTTTGTATGAAAATATGATCAATTAAAATCTGATGAATTATTAAAAGTCATAGAACAAACAACAACATGTTGTTTATCGTGTTAGTAATGTAGTCCTGAGAGGTTGTTAGTCTTTTACCAATAGCCTTGTATATTCTAAGCAAGATTTTATATTTAAGTTCGTATAAGACTGAGACTGCATGCACGCCCTCTGTTGTCACCATGAAGCTTATAAACTAGTTTGGGTAGTAAGCAGGACTTCTTATGCGAATGTACTGACAAGAATATTGTTACTGAGAGAGAATTAAGGTGTTTATTGCGATTGGTGGAAGAGGCGTTTGTAAGCGTAACGTTATTTAAATTCGACGCCATTGAAGGATTTCTAGAACAGTTTTATAGCCAGCATTCGCTTTGTTTTGCCGAGTTCTTTAGTTCCAAATACCGCCGACATGGCGCTGTTACAATTACTAAGTAAGATGGCGACTTCGCTATTATTTTAGTAAAGGTTCGTTGGTCTGATGAAAAAGTATAAACGTCTAGTTAAGGATACCTTCTCATCAGACCTTCGCTTGGCGTTTCCATACTGCATTACCAGTTCCTCTCACAGGTTTTTACTAAACAAGGTTCGTTACCAATTTGTTGTTAAATAAAAACTAAGGTTACAGTAGTGTGAAAATGGAACTCCGACTATAATAGAGATTCGTTGTTTCTTCGGTCAACAATAGTACTAGATTTCCGATGAGCGCATTAAAAACGGCCGGAAAAATAAGACCACAAATAATGTTGTAGTCTTATTTGGTAACAGAGTTTTTTAAACGTTATTGCTTAGAAATTATGTTTTATTTTTCCATTCATATCTTTGTTCTTATTTTAAAAATACGTTTACTTTTCAATCGTAGTAAATATATTGCAAACGATAATAAACTTTATGTTCGAATGTTAAAGTTTATAATCAAGTTAAATGCAATCGCTTTTTTGAGGGCTTACAACGGTCCACTAGCGCCAATCCTTTAAAAAAGTTTCATATTGAGACATGACGCAACAAAATACGATCTAGAGGAATGGCTTTTATTTAGATCGAATTTTGTTGCTTCATGTCTCAATATGAAATGTTATAAAAGGTATTAGAAAATTCTAGACACAGTTACCGAGATTCCTTATTGAGCCGTTTTTCATAATTCCTTCTCAGCCACGAGATAATATTTTTTTAAAGGCGAGGCGCTAGTGGACCGTTGTATACACGGTCACAAATCAAGCTATACAATTCTAGTTTAGGCTGATCTCGCATTGTATAGGATTTCCGTACAATGAGAGGTCAGCTTGTACTAGAACGGTATAGCTTGATTTGTGGCCGTGTGTACGCCTTCTTAATCTTGTGCTATTATTGATCGAAGTTTTTTGTACTTTGTAGATTATTTTGATTTACTGTTCGAGATGACAGTTCGGTGGTGTAACATGTAGTTTTAATGTTACGTTTACGCGTCTCTATTTAATTTTATGATATAAGAGCTGCTCTGTATTTTGTACATAGCATGTGGCGGCGAGACTTCGCTCTTCTCTTGTCTTTAAAATTACGGTTCCTAGTATTTTGATCGGAAAGTTATTATTTTATAGTCTATTTCAATGCTAAATATGTTAAACGGTTGAAAATCGTTTGACTTTTTTTGATGCAGATAGATAATCAGTTGGTTTTATATTATTAGAGAATTGGGAGTCCCGCGGTCTCTGTACATTAGTATTATTTATTTACTTAGTGCTTAAGTGCATAAACTTATGATTCTTATATCTAAAACGATTTTAGTGAGATTTTTAGCTGGCTTTCATGTGTCGAGATCGAGAAAACTGTGGATAAAGTCTAACACTATTTTATAAATGTATCATTCCAATGTGCTTTGTTAATGATATAATCAATACATATTAGCAATATACAATAATTTTTAACAACGTTTGGCCTCGTAAAGGATATTTGATAACTTTAATGCTTATTTATAATTATTATAAATTATTTTTATAATTTATTTTAGGTGCAATATTTTTTTGTACTGTTTTACTGATGCAACTGTTTGATTGAAGGACATGATATTTCGACTGTATATTGTATAATAAGGTTAAATCATAAATTATGCGGTGCATACCTACGCCCTCTATGTCATGGGATTTAAACATAACTAGAAAAATATGGGTGCACATCTCTGTACACCTCTGCCCAATCCTTCGAGGAAACAAGGCCTGATATATGTTATGTATACAAATAAATAAAACTGAAGTTGACTGTTTGTAATCTCAAAATAACAACTTTTTACTAAATGAATATGAAAGTATAGTACTCATAACAAAAAAAAAACCTTTTTTTGTCTTTCTGTCGGTCTGTCTGTGTGTTTGTTCAGGCTAATCTCCGAAACGGCTGGACCGATTTTGACGGGACTTTCACTGGCGGATAGCTGATGTTATAAGGAGTAACTTAGGCTTACTTTTATTTTCGACTAGTTGCCCGCGGGTTCGCTCGTATGGAATTTTCAAAAAAAAAAAAAAAATATAAACAGACAATTTTTTTTATTATTTGTATAGAAAAAGTCACGCGGGTGCAGCCGCGGGCTGCAGCTAGTACCTAATAAGTTGCTGGGATAAATTATGAGGATTATACTAGAACTTTTGTTTTTACAAAATTTTAAGGTTTCTTTATGTCCCTTATAGTCTCTAATGCAGTTGTTTTGCATACGAATAGCGTATTTATTGTACGTTTACAGTCGAATTATCCTTGTTATACCTAGCCCATATTCAGTGTTAAGGTGTGTGTCCACTACGTTCGCGAACCTCTTGCGTTCCGCGCTCCTGCAACTGCTCCACATAGTGGATAGAACGAAAGAAAGAAAAGTATTTATAGGGACTCGAACAGGATGATCACATTTTAAACTAAACACACTCAGCAACATTCATAAAAAAAAGTAAAATGAAAATAGAAAGTCCTGTACTGGGCCAAAAGGCTCCTATCTCAGCATGATGCTGCGACATTTAAAAACAAGTGTCGCAGGTATTCTGAAAGGACCCGTTGTGATGTCACGAACAGATACAGAAATAAAAACAGATACCTATGTGTGAAATAATATAAAATAAAATATTAATAAAAATTATTGTAATCCGCGTGTCATGGATATGTTCGCGAACTTGGAACGTGCAACGTTGCATGCACCGCGGCAGGCGATCCGAGCTGTGTCGGTTTTTAGCGCGAACACAAAGCGGAGCGCAGTGTGTTCGTGGATTTTTATACTCTTCAATAATACAATGTACTAGAATGTATGCCGCATTGGCTAATTCTGGTGACGACATGTTTGTTCAAAGGTTCATTGATAACTGTGGAGCGGGCGTGTTGCATGTACAGGAGCGCATCCCGTATCCATTGAAGCAGTTGCAGGAGCGAGGAGCGCAAGAGATTCGCGCACATAGTGAATGTACCCACTTTTACACGTAGGAAAAAAACGCATCACGCTGCGGTCATGGGAGCACTCAATATTTATAAGTTTGCGTAAAGTAACTATCGCGATTACTTTCGATTTTCCGTATAGTTCTATGCTATTAAGTATTCTAAAATCAATCATTTGTAAGTTCGTACAATTATCTTAATACTTTCGGAAGTTCCCGAACATGTCAAAGTATCTCAATGGATTTACCGAACAGATTTAACTGCGCTTCCAGGTAACGGAGATGAAACCTTTAAAAAAAATGTCTTATCAGTATCACATAACCTCCTTTTGGGGCAGTCGGGTAAAAACAACGATTCGATTTTATTATAGAAATAAAATAGTGAGTGCGTCCCACGGCTGTTATATTTGTCTTGAAATTGTAAATATCCATATCACGCTGGTTTATTTTGAATAAAATATTTAAAACACTAAACTTGCATTTATTTATTTGAAATAGGTCTTGATACTAAACATCAACCCCCATAAAAATTGCTGGTTAAAAAAAAAAATGGAGCAAATCAAGTTCAGAAAAAAAAAGTAGAATTAAAATTCGCTGACGTTTTAAACAAATATACACGTAACGTAAAAGTTCTGTTACAGTTCGATTCAAACTTGATGGCGGCTCTGAAGTGCAGTACTCGCTGCACAGTACCACCCCCTCCCCCCGCTGACATGTGAATTTGTCACTGCGCAGCGACTCACCTCATGTTCCGAGCTGCCATAAAATTTGAATCGGGCTGTACTCTAAAATATACAATCAGGAGAGTGCTACCAACTGGTTGTATTCTGTATATTGTACAGTCAGGGAAATTGATTGTTGAGCAGATTGACACTAGGTATACAAGAAGTGCCAAAAAGTATCGCTATCGTATCGATATCTAAAAATATTTGTACTTTATGAGTATCAATGTTTGTTGTTTTTTTTATCCACAACACAGCGTAGCTCTTGGCCTTCACAATTAGGGCGACTTGCAATTTTTCCGAGCAAGCAGACCATAGACGTAAATAATCTAATTTTTTACGGCTTTGAACTACAGCGGTTTTAGTCAGTAGCGACAACGGTGTTGCTTTTGGAAGTATATCGTATTTGATACATTTTCGATACTTGATATTTTATATCGATATAATAAATATCGCCAAAAACATCGATATATCGACACATCGATATTTTTTCTACAAGCCTTGACAAGCCATTGACACACTACATCAATTGGTCGCGATAGAGCTATTGCATACAACTTTTAAGACAGTTGGGTTGTGTTTTGAATTAATGGACAATTTATTTTGATAGTTAATTTGCTAAGGAATCATTTTCCCTGACTTATTTACCGTGACACTGTCCAGTGGCGCGATGCCACTGGACACGTCCTCCGACTTCGCACTGAGTCTGGCGACATAAAAAATAAGAAAATTAATATGATGTCGTGCGATGTCGCGCGTCTTTTCGATTTGTCTCTTTTGACTAGTGTCGCGGTACATTTTTCCCCGAATGTCACATGGTTCTAAAATGAAACGAGAGAGCGACATTGCGAACATGTTATAAGTTTCTAGCAAGTTGGAGAGTAGATGATGTCCTTAACTCGTGGTACAGCGGTGGACCTACAGACACAGTCGCCGATGGGGTCGGAGCAGGAAGGCAACGAGAGCGGCTGTGTGTGTTGAGCGCACCGCGCGCCCCCTACCCCGCACCGCTTCATGCACGTGTATCGATACCTCGGACACACACTGTCGATACATTCTATCCAAATATTTTTACGTATGTATTTTTTTATTTAAATTAAAAAAATGAGAGAATTGTTTTGAGGAACGCGCAACGTTTAGAAATGGCATGTGACTTTAATGTTTATTTGCTACATTCATGTACTACGGATTTGGGCAATTTCGCGCAAATTTTAAGTGGAACACGCTAAGGTAGCCCGCGAAATTAAAAAAAATCTTACGAATTTTGCAATTTGCAGCTCATTGTCTGGGTGTATGTTGATTAAAGTATGATTCGCGACTGCAACAATTAAGCATTTACAGAATTATCAGTAACTAGCTTTTGCCCGCGGCTCCGCCCACGTAGATGTCGGTTATCGGGTAAAAAAATAGCCTATGTCCTTCTCCATATCCCAGGCTATATTTCTGCCAAATTTCATGACGATCGGTCCAGCGGTAACGTAATATACAGACAGACAGAGTTACTTTCACATTTATAATATTAGTATGGATACAACTCTAAGTTAGTATAATCCTAAAAGTCATAATATGATTTCAAAAAAAGTTAACAATTCAATATAGAGAGTTGTATTTATGATTTTTATGATTACGTATATATTTCTATAAATAAATATTTGATACGGCCGCGAATATTTAGTTCAACATACAACCTGATAGATACTGACCTCCAAATTGCAAAAAAACGTAAGAAAATTTGAATTTCGCGGGCTACCCTGACGTTTTCGCCTTATGTAAGAAATTTGACAGCACAATTCGAATTTAAAGTTAAGTTTCTTGATCAAGTCAAGTAGCACAAGTAGAAAAAGTAGTTTTGTTTGAATCAGTGCTTCAAATATATGTGCCTACGTAGTACATAAATGTTGTGACTCTAACTCTTTGTGATTAGGTAGTCTTTCAAAACGTTCCTATGACATTTCAAGATTAAATATATCGGCAGAGGAAAGACTGGAATAAAACGTTTATTGTTCGTTTTGCTGAAATTGTGATTAACTTTGATTTTGATATTATGCGTCTACCAAGTTGCTTCATCAAATACTTTAGCAGTATTTTTGTAGATTATTGTTACTGCGTTCGCTTAAATCAATATCTATAGAAAACGCAAAAGGAGTGATAAGTTCGATAGTCATGAAATAGAAAGAATGTCCATGAAAGTCCATGATAACAAATGGGACAAAATCGCAATTGGTTTCATTTTCGAGCTCATTTGGACCAAATCCGGTACCTAGTGAAAATGTCAATGTTCATCGAAACCATAGGGGACTGTCATACTGTCTGTGTTATGTAAAGCTCAAGACCGCGTCCAAATCGAAGCGATCATCGCACGAACACGCAACTGTCGCGTTTATCCTGTTCGGCGAACATTAGTGGTCGCGTCGGCGCGGCGCCTTCCGGTTTTCGGAACAAATGAGTGGCTTATGAACGCGACGATTGTGTTTTCATGCGACAGATCGCATTGGTTAGGGCGCGGGGTAATGAAAGTAAAAGTGATGATGGGCGTCATACAATTTACGTTCGTGTCCTGCCCTGAGGTCTTAGGGCAATTTTTGTGAGACTATTATAAGTCCTAAAAATAACATTGTAATAGTACATTACTTACCAAGGGCTGTAAAAGAAAGAAAGCCCGAAATTGCAGGTATTTGTGACCCGAGCCGCAGGCGAGGGTTGTAAATATGCGATAGAGGGCTTTCTTTTTTACTGCCCGTGGTGAGTACACAATTTTACTTCTTCACCTGGCCACAATGCGAGTTTTTTTGTACGCGTAGAGTGCGTTAAAACTCACGTTATGGCCAGGTGTGACGTAAAATACTATCAAACTTTTTGTCAGATTGAGGTTATCCAGTTTGTAATTCAATGTTCAAAGATTATCTCGATCATAGCAACGGTTTTTTACGTAACTTACCGATGTCTCGAGCTAAAACGATTTTTTTATTAAACTCTTGTTACTATCATAATTATCTGCCTGTCGGGGTCGTTCATATTATGTTGGGGTCGGATGCAGCTGAATCTAAAAAAACAGTATTTGCCAAAATCATCATTATGGGTGGTTAAATTATGAAAAATTGCACCAAGTCCAACTTTATTTGAATTGTACATAGTTTATTGTATTTGTTTATTTATTTAAATAAACATGTTTAATTATTATTTAACATATCGTCTCGATCGAGCTAATCAGAATACATTGCGTACACTCACTGCCAAAATGATGAATTATCTAGACATCAAAGAATGTAGGTGCTGAGTGGATATTATATTATCTGTTAATAAACATAATGATTACTAAGCAATACCAGTAACTCGCTTGTAGAGAATAATATTGTTATGAAGACAGTAATACGACAACGCTTTTATAAACGCTTTCACACTTGTAAAGTTTTCATTTTTATCTTCAACAAAACGTTTAATTATTCTACTGGTATAGAATTTTCATCTCAGGAAGCGACGCGTGCTTGCGCGCGACATACACGCTGTGAATGTGTGTGTGTAAGCGCAGGAGCTCTCGGTAATGGCACAGATTAATACAGATGGGACACTCCGCAGTTTAGGTATGAAGCTACAAGTACGTGGCGGGCCCATCTCACTGGGCCAATTCAGTAGGACTGACGCGCGCCGCTGGTATAAGAGTACGCATATAACTGTAGGTAATAAGCGTTGTGCGACCTAAATTACACTTTATTGTGTTGTAGTAAGAGACGCTTTTTAATGAAATGATTTTGCGGAGTGTCTTATCTGTATTAATCTGTGGTAACGCGTGTTTGTACAATTGGTTACCACAAGTACAGTGCGCGTCGCTTCGTGAGATAGAAACAGTGTAATTCATTAATGTTATCCTACTTGTCATGCGCTAAAGTATTTTCATATTTTCTGTTTTATTGAAAAGACTTGCAAATTAGAGCATTTGGAAGGGTATATATTTAGTGACGCAATACAGCACAACATAACTATTTTAATGTATTTTTAGTTTTTATTAAAAAAACAATAATTATCAGCATTATCTGATGGTATTGAATGACCCAAAGCGTGTGTAAAGTGTCTCGCGCGTCTGTGTAAAGTCACGAAACTTATTTGATAAGCAAATTGACTATCAAGTTACATTGTCTGTATATTCATTTAACAACACTGGCATTCTCTGTCATGCTTGTGAAATGGCTGTATATAACTCGCCAAATTGACGTAGTTTGTCAATCTGCTCAACAATTAAGTTCTCTGACTGTACCTGCGGCGTTCTCCGGTTCAGAGGTTTAACATTAGAAACTCATTAGATAATTTTGATATGTAAGGAATTTCATAATAAAATGTTATAATAACGCTCTCGTTTATTATTATTAAACCAAACTTGTGAACGTTTCAGTATTTTTAGTGTGTATTTTTGGCAAAGTAAATGTTTTACGTGGTTGCATTTTAATTCTGTACCTCAGAGGTATACAATAGTAACTCCACTTTTTTTTGGAAATTAGTTTCTTGCACCATTAAAATCGCAAGAACCAGTTCTACATACTGGTATACGACATTAAGTCCTATGACATATGAAAAGAAATATCCAATCGTATATGACATTAAATCCACATACGTCTAATGGGTATAGGGCCTCAAATGATGATAAGATTCATCTAATCATAATAAAAAATACTGTTGAACTCAACAGTATTATAAGTTTTTAAACTGTCATGGTCAACGGTATTAGTTTTGCAAAACAATAAAACAAAAAGCATTCGTAGTTTCACTCCGCGCATTTTTAACTCTCCTGTAAAATTTTCGTTTCATCAATCACATAATGTTGTATACCTCTGAGGTTACAGAATTTACATTTCAACACCTTTCTACGTGATTTTCAAATACGAGATCCGTGTAAGCAATGTTATTTTAAGTAAAATAAAGTAGAGTGGTTACCTACCCAACATGCGATCTTCAAAAATAGCACGTAAATAACGTATCAATGTAATGACATACAATAGATGACAAGTGGAAGTAGAACGGCATGTTGTAATTATAAGGAACGAAAAAAATCGATTAATTAATAATTGATTTTATTTTTGTTCCTATAATATCGATTATGGAAAAATCGAAGTTTATTAAAATAATGATCGATTTAAAAAAAATTAAAGATTTTTTTCCTAAATTCAATGGTTATAGAAAGAAAAAAAAAAAACAGATTAAATCTACTTTATTTACTGTATTTATTACTTTGGAGCCAATGCTGAAGCTATCGTTGCGTAATTATTTACCATATATTGCTTAGCAAAGAATCGATTGATAAATAATCGATAAAAAGAAAACATTTATAAAAAAAAAGTTTTTATGAAATAATGATCGATTTTTTTTAATACCAAATTTTTATTTATTTTACTTCTCTTGCTAGCTCAGTTTTGACGTACCACTTGCGGAGCGCGTATAACCTATCTACCTCTTTTTATTTGTAATATCATTGCGTGTAAATTGAAACAATACAGCCGATGAGTCATGGCCGGTTCGAACTTTGCGCAGAAGGCTACGCAATAATTTTTTTATGAACCAAATGGTGACAAGAGGCGAGAAAATAATATAATATAAATAATCTTATTTTAAGGTATTTTTTCGCATGCTGAAATAAGTAAGCAAAATAGTAGAAATTTTTATTTAAGACCTTTTGTATTCTATATTTTATGCAAAATAAAGATTTTACTTTACTTACTTACTTTAAAAAAACGTGCGTGTCAGTTCGGAGAGCTTATGTTCTGACTGGCTATGAGTCGTCGATTCAATCGTTAAGTGGTACTTATACCTAATTTAGATTAAAACGCTTCGCCTATTGTTTATCTTCTTTAGTTCTAATTTATTTAAATTACATTCTATTATTATTAATTTAATTTAAAACTATTGTAATTATGACAAAACTGTAATATACAGGATGGAAGGGACATCGACGCGCAAACTTTTCCATGAATTCAGTACATGATTCTAAACCTGCCAGCGTAGAACTTTTCAGACGATTTTGTTTTTTTTAAACAGCTATTTCATTTAAAATTGCAATACCTACACGGTCAAAATACAACAGGAGATTTTTTTTAAGTAACCAATGATACATTTCAACGCTGGTGAGTATTAAAAAAAAAAAAATGTATTTCAATCATGTTGGTACTGAAGTCCTTCCACCCTGTATACAATGTACACGCACATAAAATATACCAAGTGACTGTTTATTGTTAATAAAGCTTCAGAAAAGCGTAAAGAAGTGACTGCTTAGTTGTTTAAACTCTGGATTATGATGTGTCGAAATACTGCTGTGATTAACTTTGTAAAATCCTTTATGTCAAAAGCTGATTTTACCAGTGCATGTTAGCTCATAGTCGTATTCATTTATAGTTAAAATATTTCACAAAGTCCTGTCTTGTCGCTGTTATTGCGTTATAAATAAGGTTCAAATTGCAATAACCAACAAGACTTCGTGTAATGGTTTAACTATTTAAAAAAAACTGATGTCAACAACAGTTTATGCAAGTTATGTTTACACCCCTAAGGATGGTCGCACTCGCACATCTCACGGTACGTTCGACGCATTAACGCATCATTGGTGGAGTACGTAAGGTTCAATGTTTTATTATCTACATGTCCGTTCTGGTGTTACGCGACCGACTATACGCGACGCATCTTCCGTCAGATGTGCGACTACCCTAAGGGCAGATATTTGAAGATTAATTTTGACTATTTGTCAGTTATTCCATTCAAAAACTGACAATCCTCAATTTTAGTCCTCGGTTATAAGATAATTCTCAATGGAAAAATCTGCCCTAGAGTAGTCGACTACCTACTGATTACTTGATGATTGTTGATGTTGAAATGCGTAACCTGGCACTCACTCAACAATATTGGGGTTTATTCATAAACGTTGCTTAAAGTGACGTTCAGACGTCAAAAATGTATGGTTAAACAGTCGCTAATCATTACTTATCTTTAAGCAGCGTTTATAAATAAACCCCATTGTGTTTAGGGTAAAATCACATTACACGCACGGGTCAACATTATTCTGTATCTCCTTCTGTCACTTACAGATGTCATTCAATAGGCCGCCAAGTTCGCTCGCAAGCATTCGAATTGACAACCCTTATCATACATGCGAATGGACTGCTCGCTCTATCGAATGATGTCCACAAGGAGATAGAGATATTTTATAGAAAAACATTGACTCGTGCGGGCTGCGAATGGGTGCAATTTGGCCCTTTTCAATAAGAATATACACTACAACAAGTAAAAAATACCTTTTGACGTTTTGCATTTTTATGCCTTATCTTGTATTAATTTGACAGCTGTCAAAAGGGTTTTTTTTAGATTTAAAGTACTATTGTTTTTTGTATGCATTTACCTGTGACGTCTGAATTTGTGAAAAAAAAAAACACGCGATGGTGCGTAGGATATACCACAAATTTTATATCGACTTACCAAAATTACAGCTCAATTTTTAAATTTTTATTCCGTTTAGGTGTCGGAACGATATTTGCCTGGTATTTAGTATTTATAAATGTTGCTAGATATACGTTAGATGACATGCATTTTTATAAATATAACTGTTTTGTATGAATCATAAAATGAGCCCTAAATGCGCAGAAGTTCACTATAGGTTCTTAGTTGGTTAAAAGAGCAATGTGTATCTGTGTTTAAATAACTTCTCTATACTTAATAATTTAATGTTCTTGACAATGATAGGACATGATGCGCATATTATACATACCATAGCACTAACCAATTGACTTAATTTATGTATCTATAGTAAACGTCAAACTTGATGGCGGCTCTCACCCCCGTTGACGCATGAATTTGTTACTGCTCAGCAATGATGTTATATAGGACTAGATCAGCAGTGTACGTAGCCGCCGACGCGTTACTATGTCGTGTATGTCCGCAGGCATATCCGACTTCAGTTATCAATTTGACGTCAAGTGAACGCTTGCTTAACTATATAAAATATCAAAATGGTGAAGTGTGCCGTTAAAATTTGTATGTCACGGTCTGAAAACATTAATAAAGTAAGTGGTGTTACATTTCACAATTAAGTTATTAAAATGTTCTTCAAATTATTCAAAAAATCATTACGAGACTAATTAGATTTGCTATCAGTGTTACCAGTAAAAACGATTTTGATTTTGCCAGACTGTTGGGAGTTTAGTAAATGACGAATGTATGTATCTGTAAGTCGAAACTATTATAATGGTCTCGTTTGGTAAACATTAAAATAATATCATTCCATTTTAAACAATAGTTTTTTGACACGATCTTATTCGTTTTGAAATATAATATTTACGTTTACACACATTTTTTTTCTTCCTATATATACGAAATTTTTCAATTTCTTTAAATCTTTAATCTATTGAAAGTTCCATAATACAATCTTTCATCGTAGGTAATTGATTCAATAAATATCTTCATTCATTCTGGGGTAATTACGTTGAGCATTGGCAGCTCTGGCCGTTTTTCCAATGACAATGTCTTGTCTCATTCCAACGTAATTAGTTTGACGGTAGAAGAATTAAAAGAGACACAGATTATTTTGACACATTGACATAATTTATGTATCCGTTTCAAAGCTGAAATTGTTAGTAGGACGCTGCTCCTCTAGTATTACTCGTATATAACCTCATTGCTGCGCAGCGACTCACCTCGTGTTCCGAGCAGCCATAAAGTTTGCTTCGGGCTGTACCTACTCTAGGTTAATAAATTCAATAATATTCTAATAAAGCAACATTTATAAGTAATAAATGGAACTTAATTATGAACACTATTCTACATTTACATAAGTAGTTATTTCGGCTTAAGCTAACCAGAAACAAGAATTTGTACTTTTATTAGACTTGATATTGCAATGTGGATTAAAATATGCTTTATAGCCGTTTAGAAGATTTGTTTTGTAAAAAAAAACTTTAAATTAGCATGATGTTCTAAATATTAAATGCGTTTTGATTACAATAAAATTTTGTTTTTATTTATTGTGGTTTCCTTTTCACCTTGTTACCAAACATGTGGTTCGGTGGTTCCTAATTAATTTCATAAATAAATAATTGCTGTAGGTAACTGTGTAAATATTAGGTTGCTGATAAAATGCCTAATCAATAAAAATACCAGCAAAGCGCGTGTTATTTCAAACATATCTGTTTTATATTTTATTTTATTTCTTATTTGCTGCCCGTGCCATCACACCGGGCCCTATCAGAATACCGACACTTATTTTTAAATGTCGCAGCATCATGCCGAGATAGGAGCCTTTTGGCCCCGTACAGGACTTTCTGTTTAATCGCACGGTTGGCGCAGTGGTTAAGCGATTAACTGCTGCGCTGCGTGTCGCGGGTTCGATTCCCGCACGGAACAAATATTTGTATGACCTACAAGTAGTTGTTCCGGGTCTGGCTGTTTGTGTATGTGAGTTTAAATGTTTGTAAACGCACCCACGATACAGGAGAAATTCCTAGTGTGGGGCAACGCTTAAAAATATATATATATATATAATCTTTTAATTTAACAATTTATGTACACACATATAAACAGACAAGAAGAAAGGAACACGTACTACTTTCTTTTAGTCATAATCCGTACTTTGGGTAGGAAAAAGTATTTTTCATTATTTATAAATGAAGTTGCTGATTTCTATTTAAAAAAACTGCATAAGTATAGAGAACTATGTTTATTTTCCACAATTTTTTGCTATGTAAACTTTTGAAATGAGATGGTATTTTAATATCGATTAACGGTATTTTGTAGATAATTTAGTGCTATTATTGATCGAAGATAATTTACATATAAAAATAAAATGATACACAAAAAGTTGAAAGCTAATTATGTATATAAAAAAACACTTACAAAAAAAAACTTTAACTAAAATACACATGTATACTTATTAATTATTATATCTTAATTATTAGATATTAATCTTCCAAAATTGTACAGACCAACAATCAATATGTCCAAATTTCAGTCTTAACAAAATTTTAGGAGATCTAGGTTCGGTATTAATTTAGCGAAAATGGCAATTTCACTATTCTGTATTTGATTATTTTCACCTAAAATTTAGATTTTCTAACTAAATCCGACTATTTTTAATCGCGATTAAAAAGGTGTGGAATTAAATGTCGCCATGAACTAAAATTCACACCAACACCTCGATTTAGGTGCAAAAACAGTAGGTAGTTTTTTTTTTCTTTCCTTTTGCTTATACTTATCTCGAAAATGGTGCGACCTATCGCAAAATGAATGAAAATTTCGACCCCCTTTACAAAAGCCATAAACCTCTAAAACTTAACATGTAGCTGATCATTTTTCATATTCTGCATACAAAAAGTGAAAAATTCCTTATAAAACACGTCGGGCCACCCCTGCGCGCCTCCGGCTATAAAAAAATTCACGGGGTATGGCAAAACAATACCATACCATCTGATGCCCAATGAACACTTCCCCCTTTTTTTTACTTTCTTTTTTTTGGTGTAGGAATTTAGTATAAATATTTTATTTTTAGTTAGTATGTTGTATTTAAGTTAAAATTTAATTTAATAAATATTTACTAAATACCATGTTGCGAAGCCAAAAGAAAAAAAAAAAACGATGTGGAGTCGCGATTGCCAATTCGATTATAGTTGTGTAAAAATTATTTTAAATTTAGAGTTTTTTTTTTGCAGAATAGCTTTAAGATCCTCATAGCTAAAAAAGTAAGGAATTTTAGTGATAGTTTAATTCGTTGAGTTCGATGTACAAGAGAATTGGCACCATTGTGTTTGTTGTTGCAAAACTTGACAATTAACTCAGATTCTAAATTCAAATGGATATAGTCAGTGACATGTCAGACTAGGTATGGCCCTTTGTACACAAATATTTTTCTTGCCGTGAATAACTACGGTTTATTTGCTGTGTGTAGGCACGGTCGTAAGTGTTGTATGGATCACTATGGAAGCTTGTTGACAGACACGTTTTTTCTACGGCGCGGTTTATACACCGCCGTACCGAGTACCTACAAAGAGCCTAAGGTAGATCAATGAGGGGTGTGAGTGCAGGCCCTTCTTCAGTGAAATTCCCGCAAAAACGCGAGCCCAGGGTGCTCGAAATTAATGGTTCCTAAAAGCCTCTTCAATTGTCTGTAACAAAAAGATTTAATCGTTAGGAAGGTATTACGATGGAGTTTTTCAGAGGCTGTTTTCTTTTGCTGCAGTAGGTAGGTAGAGTTACGTTATGTCAGTTTCTTTTCACTTAGTTCGACTTTTGTTTATAGTATTTCTAAGTCCAAAACTGTCAGGCCTAGAAATTATAGACTATAGGTACCTACTTTCTAGCCCTGACAGTTTTGGTGTTGGTCATCAACGTTATCATCCGCAGGCCGACTTCACCCACTGCTTGCAGGTATTCTGGGAACCCATTGAAATTGATTTTTTCAATTCGGTTCCTAAATTGTTCTCCGTTCACAATGTAAGTATGATTGGGTTGATAACTTGAAAGAATAACAGGTTCATATAAGCCATTCACAATGATACACATAATCGGAAGCCTCAATTTACATTGCCGCCGAATGGAATGTAGAAAGATAGATAGAATACTCTTTATTATGTACCTACACCATAAAAATTACAGATATAAATGTAGAACTGTTACATAGGGTGTCACAATGGGCGGTCTTATCGCTAAAAGCGATCTTTTACAGACAACCTTAAAAAGAAGCGAATTAAGCGAATTTTTAGAGCGAACTTATGTAAAGTAGTATAATCACAGGTATAGTGAAGTTTATGTAAATTGTTGAACGTACAAACTATATTCGACCCACGGAATACGACCTGATAGCTGCGGGACTTTCCGAGAATGCGCGAGAATTCTACGCAAGACGTGCGTCGTATCTAATTTGTACCTACGTGACAAAAATTCGCTTTCATTCCGTGCCGCGGCAATGTAAATTGAGCCTAAGGATTTTATTAAATCCCTTTTTAAAAACTCCTTGAAAACGTCTCTGAGCAGGACAGTACAGCTTTACATCCGAGGATACGGGGGTGTTACACAGTCAACTTCCTTACACCGGCCTCCTACTGAGAAATCCCTGAGACGAACTGGGAATCAAAGCCAGGTCCTCACACTCAGCAGTTGCACTTGCAACCTCTAGAAATCTAGACCAACGAGGCAGAACTACAATGTACCAAGATTATAGTATACATACCCTGATTAAATTGTTATAATATGTGTCATCAGGGTACTCAGTACCGCGACGCCTTGTCTTGAACACTTGCACTGCGTCGCGCTTACATTCGTCGTGTTGATTTTGGCTGGGCTTCCAATTCTCTCTCTTCCCAAACAAACTAAGCAGTGCACCCAACACCCCCCCAGGAGGTCCTGGTTCTCTTAGTTTGCTGATCTTCATGGTGTACACCCAGACGGCTTGCTCCACTGCACGCTCGTTGTTGTACTCATTGACAGTAATCAGTTCCGAAAAACGTTTTTCAAGGGTCTGTAAAATTATAAAATATACATAACTGTATAAGTAGGTATACCAAGCAGTCTTTGGTAATATTTGGTAGGTATATCGAATTGTTGGGGATTAGTTAGGGCCTTAGGGGCGCTGTCTGGTATCTGTGGGCACCTTAAATGCAATTTCATTTTATGTGTGTTAGCATCATGTTACTTAATTTGTGTACCTGTGCCTGAGCGGTAGCAGGTTGCGAGTCTGCAAAGCACGCCTTCCAGAAGGTCGCATCCCTGGCAGCCGTGCGATTGGCCAGCCCCTAGCTACGTCTCCGCCAAACACTAATGCACTCTGCGTTGATCAATATCAAACGCATTTAGGTGCTAAAGAAGCCAGGAATACTTACCTCAATCACTTCTTCCTTGTATTCGTCGTCCTCATCCACGTCTCTGTCAGCAAGGCAGTGTTCTAGCGTCTCTTCCACAGCTTGCTTATTTAAGTCTTCGAGAGCACGTGGGTGGAAGCAGCACATTTGCGGGCCCCACGCCGACGTTATGTAGTTGTTGTACTTGTGCTCAGCCGCCTGCATGGCGACTTTCTTGTTGTTTTTATTCGCCTTCTCGAATTCCTCAAAGCAAGTTTCGATTTCCTGAAAAATATGTCAAGCTAACTTTTTGGAATTGGTGGCAAGGCAAATCGATTTTTGAATAATCTAATCATATAATTTTAGTTTTTAACAAAATCGCCCGCGATACTTCTTTTAGTATTTTTTAACTATTTCTTATAGTTTCGGCTACGCACGCACACTTGGAAAACTCACTCTGCATAGGTTTTTCCTGTTATGTGAAGCAAGTTATTTTCAGTACATACATATTAGATAAATATTTCTAATTTTTGTGTATTTGAAATTGTCAAAAAAGATACGACATTACGATAAGTTTAACTTCAAACAGTATCATAAATTGCGATAGGTACCTACTAACTTACTAAGAGAATTTTAAGTGGCAGTTTCATTAAAAAAAATACGCAAAAATTTGTGTAAGCACCATTTATTTAAAAAATCATTGCAAAAAAACAAAATCAACAGCACCCTAATTGCGTTACACACTATCAATCACAATCTGGATGATTCTGAAGGATATTAATAATTAATTGCTTCAAAAAATTAAAGATGTTCTAAAAATTTGTCTGTACAACAACGTAAATAACGCAATGAATGTTGTTGAACTGTCAAAATGAAACCCATTGCTACTGTTAGGGCGGTTTAACACTACGTCCGATCCGAATCCGATTATAGTCCGAGAAATGACGGACCGCAGTGCCTGTAGTAGGTACCATTTGTAACTCGGATTTCGAATTCGGATTCTAAATGGACGTAGTACGAAACCGTTCTTAGTGTGTTACGCAATTACCCCGCGGTTTATACAACAAGGACCAAAACACTAATTACATTATATCAATCGTCCAAAGTAAATGTATTATTTACTTACTACTGATTTTTCCCGTCTATGGCAAACCTCATCAGAATTTTTTTTTTATATTGTGACAGGCGTTGATTAATTTGACAGGACTAAACTAAAATTTATCTTCTGTCTTTTCCTTAATGAAATAGAAAGAAAAAGATGCACTGAACTTAAATTTAGTTTAGTTTGTGGACAAGGGAATCGGCACCATTGTAGAAGAGGCATTATATTTGATTCTGTCTATTAAAGCTGATCGGGAGCCATTTAAGTTCCTAGCGAATGTGAGAAACATGATAACACTTCTTGACCGAAAACAAAATGAAGATCTTAAATAAGAAAAAGCAACTTAAAAAATATACCTAAAATTAGAGGTTGCGATAAAAAATACTGATCCACAAGCTCTCTTAACTCTGAAATAGAATACTAGCTCTCAAAATCGTAGCTTCCGTCCAAACCTCTTGATCTCTTTATGTACGGCTCGTTCGGTAGCTTTAAGCACTTGAGTTACTTGTTGAGCAACATGTACTTGCAGAGGTGCAGGGGGACATACTTGTAGCAGTTGCTTCACGAAGGGGTCTTCGTCGTATGCTGTGCAGCGGTTCCTCTGGTGGGCGAGGGATGCCTCCGCGTCCTTCTGCGCCGCCTGGTGCTGCGCTTCCAGCTTATCGGAGCTGACGCCTGCCTGCTCCATCTCGCTCTTCATTCGCGTCACGTACAACTCGCGCGCCGCCAGCACGGCGTTCCTGTTGTTCTGATCGTTGACGGCGCGCAGGTACTCGTACTTCTGCTCCAAACTCTGCAATGTTCATATTTCTCATGCTAATTCTTTTTGTTATTGAACTAGGTACTATTAGGTATTACATGTCTATGTCTCATTGTGTATTGGTGTACGTAGAATTGGTATATATACAGCATGACTGTTTGAACGATGGATATACTGAAGGACATAATTTATTTATGCTCACTGTAACGAATAAATCTTGGGCAAAAATTGCTTTTGATTTTTTTTTAATTTTTGTTTGGCTTGGATCAAATATTTAAGTCATATGTTTTATGTAGGTATTTGGAACGGGAATCGAATAATGAAACTCTCCTTCAATATGTACAGTGTTCAACAAGTCAGACTGAATAGGTAATAAAAGGCTCACCTTCTCTAAATCCGGTCTTTGGTCATCTTCGTCGTCTTCCGGCACATCTCTCGCGGCGTCGAAGAGTGTGAGCGCCGCCATGCTAGCCTCGGCGTGAAGGTCCTCAAGTTCTTCTGGGTGCAGGCAGAGACGGGCGTGATCCTCACACACGCAGCTCACGGCGGCGTCGTATGTTTTCTTGGCGAGAGACATCGTTTCTCGAACCTTCGTTTCGTTTTCCAAAATGTATTGTGACAGACTCCTGTCCAGCTCCTGCCAATGTTAAACTTAACTATGAGCGTTTCTAAATTGCTGTTCCTGAAGGGGGTTACTTAGGAGTATGAGGTATACACCTAAGTATGGATTGAGTTGAAGCTGTAGCACATGATGTGGCCGGTCTTCATGCTACGGTCAGTCGAAATCGTCTCATTTATAGCGTTACTAGCTTTTGCTCCGCCCGCGTGGTTGTCGGTTATCGCGTAAAAAAGTAGCCTATGTCCTTCTCCATATCTCAGGCTATAATCTCTGCCAAATTTCATGACGATCGGTCCAGCGGTTTAGGCGTGAAAACGTAACATACAAACAGACAGACAGACAGATAGAGTTACTTTCACATTTATAATATTAGTATGGATGCTAGCAATCAATCAATCAATCAATCTTTATTTGTGAACATAGGTATTACAATAAAGGTCTTATGTATACATTTTAGTTGAGCACTATGTCCTACCAATTAAATTGGTGTACAAATATATTCGTTTTTTTGTAATTGGTCTGAATCTATACAATACAAAGTCACATTCGAGTAAATAATGGCAATTAAATGTATTGTTAATAAATAATTAATCAATTATAATTTATTTAAACATGCATGTCAATATTAAATTATATTAAAGGGCTAGTAATGTCATATTTCATCATATTGAAAATAATGTCAATTAAATGTATTATTAATAAATAATTAATCTATTATGGTATATTTTTACATGCATGTCAATATTAAATTATATTAAAGAGTTGGTAATGTCAAATTTTAGGTCAGTAGGTACACGTCGGAGACGAGGGCCCAGCATGAACGATTTAGACAAATAATTAAATTTCTCTTTGTTTGGGAGTTCCACCCTATTAAGAAACACAGTTTGATTTAAAAATAATATACAAAGGTATGTAAATCATTTTGAGAAGTCGGTGCGACGAAATAAAAATTGTATAAATGATAGAATATCTAATCAAATCGGTCATCGTCTGAAGTCATACCTCGAGGAGTTCTTGGAGCCTCGCGTCAGCGTCTTGCTGCGAGCCCAGTTTCTTCTTCTGTGCGAAGAAGAGCTCGGCGGCTGCGCGCTCGACGACGTGCGCGGCGGCCAGCGCGGCGGCAGGCAGGCTGCGCGGGCCGCGCATAAGCTGCGCCATGCGCGCCAAGTACTGGCCGCGGGCCGCGCGCGCCGCCGCCAGCAGGCACGCGTCCGCTGTAGCCTGCGACGCGTACGATTATAATTATTCATATTTGTAGGTCGTGGGTTCGAACCCGAGCAAGCATAATCATTTTATCACCACTGCTCTCAAAACGGTGAAGGAAAACATGAGGAAACCGACATGTACGAGAAGCCTTCTTATGTAAAATTTTAAAGAAGTTCCAGAACATGGCTTAAAACTTTAAAAGACAATCCTTTTATGGTTCACTACGATTTACTTCGATTGAATTACCTTGAAAATGTTGACCGCCTCGGGTATTTCATCGCTGTTAAAGATATCCACGTACTTCTGGAAGTACTCGAACAAGTCTTGAGTCCGGAGTCGCTCACCGTTGATTAGCTTCGGAGTGAGGTGCTCCGGATCGAACAGTGAGGGTACCAGCTCCAGAAGTTTTAATCTGAAGTCTTCTGTCAAGTCTGCAGCAAAATTTTAAAATTAAATTAGGTAAAAGGTACACTTATCATAACGTGACGCCTGATTTTCCCGAAAGGGTTAAGCAGAGGTGCTTTTTTTTGTAGTACACTCACATTTGTAGTACACTCAGATTTCGCCAATAAAAATCCCACTGCCTTTTTTGCATTGGTATTTTACACACTTGGCTGTTTTAGCAAATCATGTGCTAAGTACCTTACTTATGTAACATTTATTTTATTATTTATTTAATACTTCAAGCACAAAAATTTACAAACGCGGACTTAATGCCATAGGCATTTTCCACCAGTCAACCTTTTTATCCTTTATTAAAAAGAACCAGGTACAATTACAATCTAGCCTATAGGCTAGATTGTAATTGTAATTAATTATTAAGAACAACATTAACTTAATGTTTACGTGATAATTATTTTAAATCTTAGAATATTGTTGATTGTACTTTACACAAGTCCGTTGCACTTTCTAAGAGTCTGATATAATAATATAAACACTTTGTTCATGTGTTACACCTATGTGTGTCATTTTCACTATTATTTATACATTTTTTACACTATATGACTACAGTGACTCAAAAAGTTTTGTTCTTTGCGCTATATTTTTTTGGTCTAACAGCTGACTTCCCTCGATGTTCACATGTCGGTGGAGTTGGTGTTCATGGGCCTCAGCAAATTTTTGGATTATGTTGTGACACGGGTTCCATTTTCAGGTCACGACGGAGGTCGTCGTTTTTTATATACCAGGGCGCATTAACTGAGTACCTTATTGTGGAATGTTTGTATAATTTTTGATGTTAGTCGGTTTGGTACAGCCTCACAGTTGGATGCCATTTATGTCCATATTGGCATAAAAATATGCTTATTTAATAAAATTTTGTTATGGAGGTATCGATAGGTAGGAATCCCGTCCAATCAACCAATACGTTTTTATAACGTTTATCTAGTTCCTGCCTTTTAGTTTTGATGTGCGCTTTCCAGCGCAGTTTCGCATCAAGCGTTATGCTGTATTTGGCTGTATTTGCGTTTGGCACTTGTTGGCCATTTATGAATATTGGGTGGTAATCACAATTCCTGTTGGTGAAATCAATTTGAAGTGACTTCGATTCGTTCAATTTGATTCTCCATTTTTGTGCCCAGTTATGAACTTCATTTGCAGTGATTTGTACCTTTGGTATAACATTACCTGTAGCCATAATGGCAGCGTCGACTGCAAAGGTTGCAATAGTATTATTTTCCAGATCTGGTATATCATACATGTACAACAGGTAGAGAGCTGGACCCAGCATACTACCTTGAGGCACGCTAGCTTTAATAATTTATAACTCGGAAAAGGCATCCTCGTGCCTTACTCGAAACATTCTATCTGTAATGTATGATTGCAAGAGATAGGCCAAAATCATTGGGCAGCATTATTCTTAGTTTGTATAACAAGCCCTTATGACAAACTATATCAAAACCTTGTGCCACATTAAAAAATACGGTAGATCAGACTTTTTTATCTTGAAGCGTTCTCTCAGTCAACCTTTAAGTGATGCAGAGATAAACAGTGGTAAGGGTGCAATTACGAAAAATTTAGGAATAAATATTTGTTTAATTATAAATGTAATATATGTACCTAACCTAATTATATGTAAATATAATCAAAAATAAATGTATATAAATACACGAATATACTAAAACAAGATGTGATGATACTGCCAGCTTGTTACGAATGTGCTCGCGAACTTTTAATTTAAATGATAATCGGTTGGTTGCCATCCTGATTTCCAGAGGGAGGATTCCATAGGGAGATAGACTGACCCAGGAAGGCAACAGTAGTAACATTTCAGGCTAGAAGGCTAGAATTTTACCGCCAGCAATAACGAGGAGTATATGTATTGCAGTAAGTGTTAAAGTAAGCTAAATTATACTGACCACGAATGCATCCAGCAAAGTTTTGCTTGGAAACGCTGAGGCCCGGGTGCGGCATCAGGAAGCACTTGATCTGATCGAAACTTGAGTTGATGTGCTCACGAACCTCACGCAGCTCTGCATTCTGGTTCGGATTCGACTGGTAACATAAATAATAGATTATCGTATTATACGGGATGTTAGGTTAACTGAGGGGCATATTTTAGGGAGTGTAGTATATAGTTACTTACTCATAAAACCGGGCTCGCACACGAAGGTTTCCGTACCGTGTCAAAATCGAGCAAAAAACGCCGACAAAAACACGTTTCTTGTATGGGGAGCCACTTTAATTTATTAAATTGTTTTATTTGTTGTTATAGAGGCAATAGAAATGAGGTGAGGTGACGGTGCATCAGATACAGCCCCCTGACAGACAGACGGATGGAACGACCGCGGAGGCTTAGCAATAGGTTTCTGTTTGGCACCCTTCGGGTACGGAACCCTAAAAAATAATAATCTTTACTATAGGACCAACTCAGAATAAAACTCGTTTAAATTAAGACTCTGTATTTAAATACTGTATAGGTTTTAGGATATAAAAGTTGATATTTTTTGGTTGGAACGAGTGGTGCCGTTGTTATTTTTTACAACGTCTCTGACGTGGTATTGTTTCTGGGAAGGCAACGTTTCTGCTGTGGTATTGTAGATATCCAGGGGCGTAGCTACCGCCGTATCAATGATATGGGGCCCCCAGGCTACTGGGCCCCTCGAACAAAAGTCGTAAAATATTATCCACAATCTCAAATTCTTATTGCAAAAAGGCCCGGAATCAGTTAATACCTAGGTAATGAAAATATAAAAAATAACGTTATTTGTTTATGGCTTAGCTTGCAAAGGCTTCAAGCTACAGGGGTGGTCTAAATTCTCAAGCTCTTTCATCCATTTAGTAAATTCACACAGAAAATCTAACCTATTCAAGTCAGGATTCTCCAGTTATCTACCTCGCTTCGCACGCTCTTGCATTCTCTTAGTAAGATCACAATGACAGCTTAAAAGTCCGAATGAAATAATTTATTAAAAAAAAAAAAAAACTTTACCCTCCTTTTTAACCTTTCGTATGTCGTAATTAGAGACACAATTAAAAACCCATTGTGTCTCGCGTAGATCTACGTTATATGAAGGGCCCCCATTTTTTTTTGATCGCCCCTTTAGTACTGGCGACGCAACTACAGATATCCATAGGCAGCGAAGACCGCACTCATCATCAGTTCGACCGCGTCGGCTTGTTTGTTATGTAATAACCCCTCTAATAAGTCGTTAATGAAAAAAGTTATAGTATTACCTGGAGCCTCTTGCTGAGCAGCGCGGCGCCGCCTTCGAAACCGTGCGCATGTTCATAGGGGCTCAGCCAGTCCCGCACCAGGAACAGGAGCGTCTGGAACGCCTTGCCCTCTGCCTCGCACGCCAGCTTGCCATACTCCGTGAACAGCTGCCACACACCAACAACAGCCGATATTTATTAAATCAGATCTCTTAGGCCCCTCGCCCACGGCGACTTTTTGTAGCGATGCTGTCGCGCGTTTACGAAACGCCCGACATCATCGCTACTAACGCGCTACAGAAGCGATCCCAACGCGCTACTAACGCGCTACAGTATCGCGACTGTATTGATGCAAACGCGCGACCGTGTCGGACGACATCCGGGAGAGAACGGAGGGAGGGTGGCGCGTGAGTGGAGAACCGAGCATCAGTGCAACTGTGGCATTTTTGTGCCGTTACTGAATCGCGTTTGCATCACGACAGAAGCGCGACAGTATCACGCTTGCATCGCGACTGAGAATCGTGGTGTGGGCGAGGGCAAACAGCTAGCGGTCGTATCGCGGCTGTATCGATGCGAACGCGTGACAGCATCGCTACTGCATCGCTACAAAAAGTCGCCGTGGGCGAGGGACCTTAGTTGCAGGTACCTAAAATCCCTTTTTGAGAGTGTAAAACAATAGTTTGAGTACCAAAAAATATATTTTTAAAACGTTTAGCTAAGAAAACTGATAAACACGGTTTTATGAAGTTAAGGATCTAACCTGTAAGTGTTGTAAATCATCCTCCTTAATGTTGCCGGACAGGTTGTAGATCTGCACGGACGAGATGAGGGTCGACAGCGCAAAGATGGTGGAGTTCTGTCCGATGGTGCTCTCCGAGTCGAAGGTGCCCTGTGTGTCCATCAACAGCACGGCCACCTGCAACCACATAGATAAGTAAGTAATAATTGATCATCAGGCACTGCAGAAAAACAGTGCCAGCGACAGTAAGCGCAGTGAGACGTGCAGCGTGGGCATCTGAATGAGTCAATGCGTCACCTACCTTCTCGCCAGTGGCAAGGGTGGCGATGATAGGTTCCGGCCACAGGTGGATGCCGGTGGTATCCCGCTCGCCGCCACCTCTCCAGTGGAACCCTTTCAATTGATCGTCCTCATTGCCCAGCCATTCGCCACTCAGCTGACTAGAATGCTAACGACAATATTTAGATTGGGTAATTTTATTTTTTTCATCATTTTATTTTTGTCCATATATAAAGTTTTTTTTCGTTATAATCACAAGAAAAAAAAATACGTGTCTGCAACGTGGTTACACAAAACTCACATGCGCGTTGAGGTATCTGAGGAAGAAGTCGAGTATGAAGGACTTGCCGCCACGGTAGGCGCCAGCCACGCTGAGCACGACCGCGGGCAGGTCACGCACGTCGGGCCGCAGCAGCAGACACCGCAGCGCCGCCTCGTCCAGCTCGTAACGCCGCGAGCCCGCGCCCAGCCGTACTACCTGCACGCCCGCGCCACCCGCGATACGCTCCGCGCCACCACTCATGGCGCCAGGGACCGATTCTGAGTCTCCGCTCATTACGTCTGTTCTATAAAAATCTCGTTATGAAGTGATCCTAAAGTGAACTGTCATCCCATCAGTATTATCCTGATAGGATGACAGTTCACTTCAAGCTCACTTCACCAGACCGGTTTATTCTGTCAAAATCTCACCGTGAAAACTTAGGTGAAGTGAGCTTGAAGTGAACTGTCTTTCTACCTGTCGCTAAGGCATCTAGGGATTGACAGTTCACTTCACCTAAGGTTTCACGCTCACGGTGATATTTTTACAGAATACCACTACAAAACACTGTCTTACATTCAATCGCGGGCGCGACAAGGGTCGCGCCAGTCTGTATGAGCCTTAATAGTTAATATAGTTACAGAGTTTTTGTCGCGGAAAAATCGAAGCGGTGAACAAAGTTAGAATGTTTATTATTTCAAACAATGTTGTCGAATTCCACAATCCTAAAGGCTCCTACAAACAGGCGCGACACAAAGATACGGCTCGTCGCGCGACACGCGATGCTGTTGTGTCGCGTCGCATGTCGCGCCTTTTTGTAGGAGCTTTAATTCGAATCGAAACTACAACACGAATGAAAAATGGAAAAGATAACAAAATATCGGTGTGTATTCCCGCTGTTCCCACCGCCCGCACCCGTGTCTCCAAATTAATCAGTAGTACCTAATTCACATAAAATGGCAAAAGGTTCCATATTATAAGTACAGATTTTTTTATTATTATTCCTAAAACGCCATTTTATGTGAATTACCATTAATGGGGACAGCGGGAATACACCAAAACATCTGGCAAGAAGCCGGCTTGCGTATTCTGAAATTAAACTTGTTTATCTTATCGTACAACACGTTGTACCCATTTATACTAAGATAATGTCTATTATTTTTGTAATATTTCACATTCATTATGACTCCAATGATATAATTATGACTTCACTTGAATTGCTCTTCAATATGCCAATGACAACAAGCTTTAAGGCGAGGTTCTTCAAACGTGTATTCTTGTTCTTGAGGTGGCAGCGGGGCGCGAGTAAATTGTGCCGTGAACTTCGTTAATTTTGGGTTGAAAATTAATAAAATTATCTGTTTTACGATATTAACAATGTTAAACCCGACGGACATTACATCATCATAGACGTTTATTTTGATGTGATTTTCAATACATAGAGTAGTAAAATATTGAAATAAAATGTAAATAATATACAAAATAAGGGTATGTTTGGATTTTATTTCTATCGAGCGAACTTTGTCCAATTATGTAACGAGTACCCGACGTACCGGACGTAAAGAATAGCACCACCCCATTTCCTTCCGTGGGTGTCGTAAAAGGCGACTAAGGGACTTACTAGAGAGTGGGCAGCAGCGTTCTCTATGCATTTTGACACACCATACTGCGATTGCCAACCCGTCTGCCAAGCGATTATGGCACAACCCAAAATCGGGGAGGCCTTCGTCCAGCAGTGGACGTTTTTCGGCTGAAATGATGATGATGATGACCTATGACCTTTATTTCCTAGAGGTTAACTTGAAGAACCTCGCCTTAACAAATAAAGTAAAACCATATTTAAATTGACTCGTAAACTAATATTATAAAGCTGAACAGTTTGTTTGTTTGTTTGGTTGAACGCGCTAATCTCAGGAACTCCTAGTTAGAATTGAAAAATTATTTTAGTGTTTGATAGTCCATTTATCGAGGAAGGCTATAAGGCTATATAACATCACGCTACGACCAAAAGGAGCGGAGCATCAATGAAAAATGATGCAAAAACGGAGAAAATTTATTCCTTTTGAGCTTTAGTTGCGCAACAATCATGTATTACGGGTCCGTAATACATGCAGATTGTTGCGTAAGTCTATGAAATAAAGGCAATGTGCGGTTATGTGCGCCAGCGATGGTACGTGGTGCTCCATACCTCACCACCTACTTAGTACAAGTTTATTGAATAGCCATATGGTAACCCGAACAAAACCCTTATTTTATATAGGTTATCATAATGAAGAAGTAACCCTTTCATTGGGTTTCAAGTATAGAACCCATTCAATGGGTTATCATGTAACCCTTTCACTGGGTTTCTAGTATAGAACCCATCCAATGGGTTATGCATATTGAAGGGGTAACCCTTATAATGTGGTTCAAGCATAGAAGCCATTCAAAGAGTTACACCATGATAAAGATAACCTCATAAACGGGTTACCCCTTCGAAAGGCTTAACTCTTAACCGGGGTTGTACGGTCCCTTATTACGGAATCGCGTTCCTCTTAAAAAGTTCAAAAAAAAAGTCCGCGATAGCATAGCATACGTATAATATATTAGGTTGGGGAAAAAGTCTTTTCGCATTATAGTATGTATGAACATGTAATAAAATCTCTTTGGCTATACTATTTGTATTTGGCTGGTTTCGGTATCATTGAAAGTTTAAATTTTAAAGAGCATAATTCCAAATTCAAATTAGGAAAATGTGTGATTTTCATTTGTTTTTCGTACTGTCAAGATGAGTGAATCTAATGAAGAAATTCGATACATTTTAAAATTTTACTACAAAAAAGGTAAAAATGCAACGCAAGCCGCGAATAAAATTTGCGATGTTTATGGACCTAGTGCATTGTCTGTGAGAGTAGCACAAATTTGGTTTAAGCGTTTTCAATCCGGAAATTTTGATGTCAAAGATGCACGTCGCTCTGGTTGCCCTATTACGGATAAAATGGATGCCATTTTTGAAAAAGAGGAGCAAGATCGGCATATCAGTAGTTACGACGTAGCTGAAGAACTGGGAATTGACTACAAAACAGTTTTGGCACATTGGAAAAAAACTGGGTACCTACACAAAAAAGCTCGATATTCGGGTAGGTACCTCACGAGCTCCTCACTGAAAGAAACCTAATGAATCGTGTACTCATTTGTGATTCTTTATTACGACGTAATGAAACCGAACCATTTTTGAAGAAGCTGATAACTTGTGATGAAAAGTGGATCACGTACGACAAGAACGTGCGAAATAGGTCGTGGTCAAAGGCCGGTCAGGCTTCACAGACTGTGGCGAAACCCGGGTTAACTCGCAACAAGGTGATGCTGTGTGTGTGGTGGGATTGGAAGGGCATTATTCATTATGAGCTGTTACCACCAGGCAGGACCATCGATTCTGAACTCTACTGCGAACAACTGATGAGATTAAAGCAAGAAGTTGAGAGAAAGCGGCCGGAATTAATCAACAGAAGGGATGTAGTTTTTCATCATGATAACGCTAGACCTCACACATCTTTAGCCACTCAGCAAAAATTAAAGGTCTCTGCACACAGCGGGCGCGGCGTGGCGGGACGGGACGCCGACGCGACGCTGAGCAGTTGTAATGTACTAGATATTACAGACGACGCCACACAGAGCCGTCCGGCTCGACGCGACGCGACGCGACGCTGTGTGGCGTCGTCCATAATATCTAGTACATTACAACTGCTCAGCGTTGCGTCGGCGTCCCGTCCCGCCGCGCCGCGCCCGCTGTGTGCAGAGACCTTTAAAGAGTTTGGCTGGGAGGTGTTAATGCATCCGCCGTATAGTCCTGACCTTGCACCTTCAGATTTCCACCTGTTTCGGTCTCTTTAGAATTCTTTAGGCAGTGTCAGGTTAACATCACGAGAGGACTGCCAAAACCACTTGTCGCGGTATTTTGATCAGAAGTCCCAAAATTTCTATAGCAATGGGATCATGTCCCTACCTATAAGATGGCAAAAAGTTATCGAACAAAATGGTACCTACATACTATAGTTAAATGTAAATAAACTATATTTAAAAAAAATTGAATTTTCTTAAAAAATGCGAAGAAACTTTTTCCTCAACCTATTATCTATCTTTTACGGTTGGCTCACTATAACTTTTTTAATGGGAATCAAATAAAACTGAAGTTTGTTTTTTTGTTTGTATGAACGCGAACTTCCTGTTGGATTTGAAAAATTCTTTTTGCATTTGATAGCCCAATTTTTGAGGAAGACTTTATAATATTTAACATGACGCTAGGACTCTTAGGAGCCAAGCAAAAAGTAAGAAAAAACACTAAGCGAAAACGAAGTAATAGCCCGGGCAGGCGATGCGATGCGACGGGGTGGGCCGGGGAAACAAGAGTAGTTTTTTTTTTGGGTAAAATATACCCTTTTTAGTTTATTTTTGAAAATCCCAAGTTGCGCAGAACCATAGGTGCCTAGAAAAAATCGCCAGTTTCTTTCGACATTTGTGGCATAGTGGAAGTATATTAAGGGTGGGAAGATCACGTGGCGGGTATTAATTTATTTCCAAGCAATAATAAGGCGAAGCCGACGAAGGGGGCTCCTATTTCTGAATGGTTAAAAAGTAAATTATCCTAACTAGTCCGAGTCGGGGTGCCCCAAGTCCCGAGTTTGGGTTGCTCTTGCATCGTAAGTTCTCATAGATATGTGACAGTACTAGAGTAGTAACAATTGACTTTTGTACAGGCGCCAGAACATAAGGCTACACGGATCTGTCAAATTTCTCCAAACGATTTTAAACTTTTAAATGTTGATAGTTAAGTTTAAAATTGAATGAGAAAATCTGACAGTTTGTGGTAACTTGATGTGCTGGCGACTGTACATACGATACTGAGAACTGTCAAACGTTAGCGTCACATTACCCATGATCTTTTAAGAGTACTGAAACCTGAAACATTAGGATTTTTTTTTTTCTCTACTAAAACTAGGCGTCTGTTTGCGCAGTGTGAAATTTTGCGAAAGTGTAGTGTGAAATTTTGCGAAAATGTTTTACATAATGAACTATACTATACTATACCACAATATAATTATGTAAACCTACGGTGTATAAAATTGTGAAGCTTCGCACGCGCGGCCGGTTTCATGAAATTTTGACATTTGAAGATTATAGGTACCTATATAACTTATGAAGTTGTATTTCTGATTATAATGATTATAATTCTGTAAACACATATTTGTATACAGATAATGAGTTGCGAATTGCAAAAATCTTAAGAAAATTTGAATTTCGCGCGCTACCCTGATGTTAATGTTGCATCGTAGATAGAGAAAACAATAGATCGCTGGTCATCTTCTATCTTACTTACACAAGAAAAAGAAAAATATATACAAGATGCTTGTAAAGAAAAGAGACAGAGCCTAACATTTTCTGTCCCTTATCGCGTGTCGCGTTTTTCAAGGACAGCACTTCAGTTGCTAAACAAAGTTTGACGTTTGATACGCGTTCGAAAAGTGGTTGCGACGAAATTTTAAGTTATTTAATTTGTTATTTCGAAAAATACTAATTATTTTGTGTTTTTTGTTGAGGATTGACTTTAGCTATTGCTGCAAAATGGTAAGGTGCAGTGTTTTTGGTTGCAAAAGCGATAGTGAGAAGAAAATTGCCGGATTGTCTTTTCATTCGTAAGTAGCTAAATATTTTAGTTTATTCGGTGAAAGACAGTGAAAGTTTTCAACTAATATGGTTTTTCAACTCTTAAAATAAATATACAGCTGTTTCAAGATAAAATGAGAGCTGAATTATGTTTTTATTATTTATTATTCTTCACATAACCTCCAAGCTCAGTGCTGCCTACTTTTTACTCGAATACTTCCCCATTTCAGGGGAAAATTGTACGCCAATAAAATAAATAACCTTCATCAATCATTTCAGATGAATGCTTTATTGGAGTGTATGTATAGCGCTGGCAGCAAATTTGTTCCACTTTTCACTGGACGTAATATTACATCTTAACCTTTTAGTATCTATTTATAGTTTAAAATATTGTATTTGTAGTAGGTATTAAAGTGTTAAAAACTTTCAGATTTCCCGCCAAACCAAAATCACGGGGATTATGAATGAAAGTGGAGATAATTTTTTTTTTTTTTAATTTGACAGGACTAAACAAGATAAAATGAGAGCTGAATTATGTTTTTATTATTTATTATTCTTCACATAACCTCCAAGCTCAGTGCTGCCTACTTTTTACTCGAATACTTCCCCATTTCAGGGGAAAATTGTACGGCAATAAAATAAATTACCTTCATCAATCATTTCAGATGAATGCTTTATTGGAGTGTATGTATAGGGCTGGCAGCAAATTTGTTCCACTTTTCACTGGACGTAATATTACATCTTAACCTTTTAGTATCTATTTATAGTTTAAAATATTGTATTTGTAGTAGGTATTAAAGTGTTAAAAACTTTCAGATTTCCCGCCAAACCAAAATCACGGGGATTATGAATGAAAGTGGAGATAATTTTTTTTTTTTAATTTGACAGGACTAAACTAAAATTTATCTTCTGTCCTTTTCTTAATGAAATAGAAAGAAAAAGATGCACTGAACTCAAATTTAGTTTAGTTTGTGAACAAGGGAATCGGCACCATAATCAGCCCTTTTAAGTCCACTGCTAGACGTAGGCCTCCCAAAATCGATTTCCACTCAAAACAGTTTTCACCCAAAATGTGGCAAGATATGCTACTTACGTTAAGAATCTATGAATGAGAGTTGTAATTATTAATGTTGTTGAAGATGTAAAAAATTTGAAAATGTTTGGATCTCCTGCATTGTTACCAGTACCATAAAATATTTTATACCAGAAAATCTCCTTTTTTTAATAACTTTGTTAAAAAATTTATAAAAATAATACGGTATGATTATTTTATAGTTATTATTTCTTAAAATCAGTACTTAAAAGAAAATGGCACCTTTTTTTTTCGCCATTTTATATGAATAACCATTACGAAGATATTTTTTTTGATATGTTATCCCCTTTGTTTACATAAATGATCTGAATTTCAGACTTTGGGTATAGATGTTTTGTTTCTATTTATAAACCCTGTGCGTTTGTACAAAGTAGATAATAGAGATTGAAAAACATCTGAACATTGAAGAACATTCGGGGTAAAATCACTTTAAAGTGGGTAACCCTAAAGTTGCAAGTACCTTGATTTTCTGTCCCTTACAGCGACACGCCAAGCAGTGGTCTATAGTTTTCTAAGTCTATGTGTTGCATGCTTAATAATATAAGGTAGATTGTATATGTACAGTGGCCAGCACATCAAGCTACACGAAACTGTCAAATTTCTCCAAACGATTTTAAACTTTAAAATGTTGATGATTAAGTTCAAAATCGAACGAGAAAATTTGACAGTCTGTGGTCACTTAATGTGCTGGCCACCATACAAGGATCACCCATGTTTTAACTGTCATATCTTGTTTACTGTTCCTACAATATGTGCAATTGTGCAAATAATATATATTTACCTTACGATAAGTTAGGAATCGATTTCTTGGAGGCTTGGATGAAATCATGATGAAATAATGGTCAGTCTATGGAATTGTGTCCCTATTCCGGACACAATTCCTTAAAAGGAGGCAGGCTGTCAATTTATTTCATCATCAAAATAATTGGAATGATAAGGGTAGAATAGTCGACATCGGCTCGGTTGCCAAAGAAGAAAAAAAAAAATTGGAATGCTGCAAGTCTTCAAAACATGTTTCGAAAAGTTTCATTGAAATATTGGTAGGTACCTACCTTACTGTTTGTAGTAGGTATAGGTAGTACTCACCGATAATAAATAGGAAAATATAAAATCACTGTTTAATAATTAGAAGATGCACTTTTTGAGTCGATGGCTACTGATTACGCTGAATATCAACTGTGTACTGATTGATCGTGAAGGAAAATATGAACTAACAAAGAACCATTGATTGAGACATTGAGTCATTGAGTTAACTCCCTGAGCAAAATTCGCGAAGTTTGTAGTGTGTTGTAAAATATTCATGTGCGTTTCACTGACTAGTCATTTTCAACCCTATTTTCAAAATGATAAAGTCTATATTTTACTGTTCACGCTTGCGTCATACTGCGTTTAGCAGTGCGAATTTTAATTTTATAAATAGAACAAATACTGATAGCGGGCATTTTGCAGTGAGTAAATGTTGCCAGAAAAATGTTTTATTACCATTTTGATAAGTTAATTATTATTTTATGTAGCAGAGTAGCAGAATATATGTTCACTACATATATTGGGATGTTTAAGAGCAGTCCTTCTGGATACGTCATTACGTCATTCATGTTTTGTAAACCCAAACCTTCACTGCTGTAGGACCAATCGTATTGCTCCCTACATGCTCGCTTGTAAGTAGTCGAAAGCAATGCACTGGACTGGATTTTTTTTATAGCAGATTTTTTTTTTTGCCCTTTTTGAAAACCCAACTCTAGCAAAACCATAGGAGCCGAGAAAAAAAAATCGCGTGGCAGGTCTAAATTGGTTTCGAAGTAATAATGGGGTCAAGGACATTTTCAAGGTCAATGTCAAATGTCTTGAAGGTAAAGGTCAAATTAAAGAATAATAGTTTTATATGGTAAATATAAAATTCTTGAAGTAACGCGATTAAGGAGATGACGGGCTCGTTTCTCTCGCTTTGCTTCGTTCACTTGAGCCCCCGTCATCCCCTTCGAACCTAACCTGTCCGAGTCGGGGTGGCCCAAGTCCCGAGCTCACTACGCTCGCTCTTGCATCCTAAGTTCTTATTGCCTTTTTACTCTACCACTAAAATAACACAATCACCTGGACTTAAAGTCGAGGTGATTGTGTTATTTTTGTAAGTATACTATATGTTGGTTTGGTGTGTAGTGTAATAGATTAACATAAAAAAAACAACTGTCAAACTTTAGCGTAACTTTCACTCATTTACGTTTCATAGCCCACGATCTTTGAAGAGTACAAATTAAACTATATTATTTTTAATTACATTAATTATATTGCTTCATAATTGTGTTCATTACGGTAGCAGCTATTTAAAAATGAGTTAAAGTTTAATAAAATACTATATTTATACAAAAAACCATTAAAATCCGCTGTCACTTTATCTGAACGTAAAACGGAACAACCTAGGAGTGAAATTCGTACATTATCTGTGGTAAAATGTCAATTGTATTACGTAAATAAGTTGTTTTTTTTTTAAACTTTAAGATTTTTGATCTCGAATACTAGAAGTTTGCTAGCTGTGACATTTTTCAAAAGCATTCTACATGAAGACATCTACGTCGGCTCCGTAATATGCAGAAAAAATTTGAAGTTTCGCACGCGCGGTCCATTAAGTACAGTGGAGCCCATATTATGCTTACCTCGCAATACAAAATAAAATCACCAAAATCCCAGTAGAAGTACAGTCGCCAGCACATCAAGTTACCACAAACTGTTACATTAACTAATTCGTATTAACTAATACTTTAACTAATTTTGAATTCAGCCATCTACATTTAAAGGTTTAAAATCGTTTGGAATAATTTGACAGTTTCGTATAACCTGATGCCACTGTACATAAAAAATTGGCACAGTAATTAAAATATTACGAAAATGAGAAAGAGAAAGTAATATCAATCAAGTATATTAATAGTAAGCAAGCAAGTAGCTTTTTTTATGCAAAATCTCAATATATTTACTTTGAATGACTATCGAATGGTAGAAAATTAAATTGGTGTATGGCAACACAAAAGATACAGTTAGTATGTCATCGGGCCTTCCCCTGTAATTTATTGTGACGTGACGTTTATACAAAACAAGCAAGCGGTGAAGTGTATCGAAAGATTCTGTTTTATTGATACACAACGGAAGTGACGCAACTAGCATGACTACGAGTTGCTATCTACATATATAACGTATTATCATGCGTTATTTTACATAAATTATCTAATAAAATGTGATTATATTTATGTAAATTAGAGCGCTGCAGCTGTTTATAATGAGCTAGCTCTTCGCCCGTGACTTCGTCCGCGTGGATTTCACACATTCCCCTTGGAACTTCAACGCTCCTCCAACCCCTTTAAAGGGTTGTTATGGAAAATTAATGAATACGGTTATTATTTATCTAGATAAGTATTTATTGCCAAGTTTCAAGCTTATTTATCGAAGGGCTAAGATTTTTTATACAAACTTTATTCCCCCTTTCACTCCAACGGGAGTAGATTTAAAAAAAAATCACTAGTATGTTTACAATATTTGATCCTAAGAGTATTAATATCTCTTACTAATTTGAGTTAAAGGAAGCGAGTAGTAAAATCCTCCCAACTTGATTAGGTGGCCGTTTTCACCCAGTTGTGATGGGTACATTTTTGGGTACATAATCCAAATACAGTTTCACATTAATCGGACTGCGACTTAAGTTTCTTCCATACAAACTTTAGGGGTCGTTTTGAAAAACGAATTGTGTCAAACTTTATAATTTATTTAAATACTATTCGTACCAAGTGTCAAGTTTAAATAAGAAACTCAAAACTCAAATCATTTATTTCAATTAAACGCTCGTACAGACTCGTGCGATATCGCGGGCGCAACAGGCAGCGACAAAGAAATTGTGCTACTACGAGTAGTGTCGCGTCGCGCCCGCGATATCGCGCCAGTGTGTAGGAGCCTTGAACCAATTACAGCCTAGGCACTTTTGAATTGTCAAGGAGTCGGTCAGTAAGAAATATGAAGCTAGTTGCCCATTCCAAAGCATTGTAGGCCTATGGAGAAGAACGGGCAAGAAACTCCATGGACACTCTTTAATATTAAATTTGTACAAAAATATTAGTAGTGTTAAAAAAAAAACGTAGGTACACGTTAAAAGCGTCCAGAGTAGGTACAACAAACAGAAAAAAAAAAAAAAAAAAAAACATTAAGCCGTGGCAGCTAAGAGATGACCAATGCCAACTGACAGCGCCCGTTCACGAACATGACGCATAGATCAGTATCATTCAGCTCAACCATTTTGCAGGGAGCCAAATACATACGCGCCACCATCAGCGAGACATCTGAGTGAGCATGATATACTCTCTGCCGCCAGGGCACATTCAACAATGAAAGACAGTGGCGTAGCTAGGCGTGGGCGAAGTGGGCCCTCGCCTAGCCCTATTACAGTGATATTACAATGATACAAGATACTGTGAATCACAGTATCCCTATTACAATGATACAAGATACTGTGAATCACAGTATCTTGTATCTTGTATCATTGTAATAGTGAGTGCAGTATCTTGTATCACAGTCTGTGATACAAGATACTGCACTCACTGAATATTATAACAATTTTGGATTCTTGTATGTACGACATAAATAATTTAAAATCTTTGTCAAATACCGAGCTTTTGAAGCACTGTAATGATTTAAGTGTAGTACTTCAAGATGGAGAAAGCAAAGACATAGAATCTTATGAGCTTTACGAATAACTACAACTTTTAGTGCCTAATCAACCAAACTCCATTAGAGAAGCCAATCAGATGATTCAATACATAATTACAAATGAATTGGAAGACATCTATCCTATGTTTACATTGCTATTAAAATTATGTTGACTATGCCTGTAAGTAGGTACAGCTTCCGCAGAAAGAAGTTTTTCTAAGTTAAAAATTATTTAAAAAAAAAACTAATTAAGAAACAGTATGAAGCAGGACCGACTGTCTGCTTTAGCAATACTCTTAATCGAAGCAGATTTAGCTGCAAAAATCAATTACAAATCCTGAGAGTACTTCTGTAAAGCAAAAAGCCGAAGAACATTACTTTTGTAAAAAAAAAATCACTTACACTTCCTTAATTAGTTACAAAATAAAACCTTTTTTCAAATATATTTATGCTTTTCAATATTTTCCCACCGCGCATTTATATTTTTTCACTATCATAATGTAGGTAGGTATGTCGTGTCAAATCATGTTTAGTAAGATAGATTTATTGGGTAGATCTTGGGAACGAAAATGCGACTTCGAACACGTCTATCCACACTACGCCACTGATGAAATACATGATGACATGACAATGAATGTGAGTGAACTGTCAAAATGAAACCCATTACGATCAATTGCCAATTTATGTGTGTTACGCAAACTAATTACAAACAAACATACAACACACAACAAATCATTACAAACTGGACTAGATTGTCCGAAAACGGGTGTACTGGAAACCGTTCATTTACACTTGGACGGTTGCTCGAATTCAATACTTAAAGGCAATCGAATTTGGGAGAGTGACCAATTTAGTTGCGCGATATGAGGTCTGACCTTGGGCGAGCGATGATGTGTCAGTCGGGAGTCCCCGGGACACTTGCCTTGTATAGATACAATAATATACACAGTTGTTTTATTTATTTCGCGGTGATGTCATCAGTAGGGCTCGGATAAATATTATTATGCACTAAAAAATACTGCAAATCTATACTAATATTATAAAGCTGAAGAGTTTGTTTGTTTGTTTGAACGCGCTAATCTCAGGAACTATTGGTTGGACTTGAAAAAAAAAAATGTGTTGGATAGCCCATTTATCGAGGAAGGCTATAAGGCTATATAACATCACGCTACGATCCTTAGGAGCCAAACGAAAAGAACAAAAGTCAGAAAGAACGCTAAGCGATAACGAAGTTATAGCGCGGACGAGCGACGGGATGCGACGCGATGGGTGGGCCGAAATTTCACGCGGACAAAGTTGCCGGCAGAAGCTAATAATGTAAATATAATAAAGGCATAAAACACGTAATTACATATTATGTAATACATACCTATGGTAGGTAGGTATGTATGTAAGTAGGTACAAAATAACAATTATTTCTTAGTAGGAATTAAACTTAAAAAAACACAATATAAGTATCTATTTGTTATTTTTTGTTTTTATTTCAGATGGATGATGAAAATAATATGTTATTAATTTAAATAGGTACCTACGTTATGTCATTCTAGAGAAAACACTGAAATATGTGTGTTCATGTGCTAGGGATACAGCCAGGGTTTTTATTTGGCGGCAGAATTAGGTACTGCCCCGAAAAAACTCCTTCACAGAGAGATATACCTACCTACTTATCAGTTTGATAAGATAGTTGACTAATACTAATATAATCATGGGCTATATAGGGCTTGCAATATCCGTTCATTTTGACTATACGGATATATATATTTTACTATCCGGAATATCCGGATAATGCGGATAATACGGATATTTTTTAGTATTTATTATAAATAAAACTAATAAGCTTTTGTAACACGTTTTAATCAGTCTCTCAAGCAAAATGACAAAGAAATAATAAACTATACCAATATTTCAAGTAACAATCACATAAAAAACTAGTTCACTTTCTAAAATTATACAATATAGCTTTTGCCCGCGGCTCCGCCCGCGTAGATGTCGGTTATCGCGTAAAAAAGTAGCCTATGTCCTTCTCCGTATACATTCATACCTACATTATTACTTACGACATCGTAACGCAAGCAAGCAAACGAAAAACCTATTCTTAGCTCAGTTATCAAAATATTCTTATCTTAAACCTAACCCTGGGCTATAGGATAGAGTCATTCGAAGTAACAGGACGCAGTAGGTAAATAAAAGTACACAGTGTGTTTTCTCTGAGGAGGGTTAGAAGGGCGGGCTGGTTCCTCGAGAATAAGCCGTGGAGCGGTGCGTGAAACGTTTGCGTTATAAGGTGCAAAAAATTTAATCACCATAAGATTCCGTAGTTTTTCCCTACCTTGTTTTTAGGGTTCCGTACCTCAAAAGGAAAAAAAAAAAACGGAACCCTTATAGCATCACTTCGTTGAAAGTCTGTCTATCTCTCAGTCGTTCATAGGCTTCTTTTCTCTGGAACGCGTGGAGGTATCAAGTTGAAATTAATATCAAATGCGTATACAGTCCCTAGCAGCTCTAAAAAAATCTAGCTTCCAAATAAAAAGTGACGCAATAAAAAAATACGGATATTTATGCGATACCTATATGTATACTCGCAAATAAATCAAAACCTATAAGGGTACTTCCCGTTGACCTAGAATCATGAAATTTGGCAAGAAGCAAGTTTTCACAAGTAAATGACAAAGTCCGAAAATCGTATAATTTGTAGTTTTAACATATTTTTTTTTGCTTTTCAAACTTACATTTGCAGTTTGAGCATTGACCATGATATATATCAATGTATGGAAGAACATGTTTTTCAACTATAATGTTAAGTTTGTGTTTTGGGATAAATTCATCCCAAATACGGAACCCTTCATTGTGCGTGGTCGGACACACAGAACCAGTATTTTTTTTTTTTGTTAAATATAGGTACCTAATATTCGACGTTTTTATCAATAATAATGTTTTAATCTAACCTCACTGAAAGAGCAAGTAAGTTTTTTTTGTTTTGAAATCGACACCCATGATGGAAAATTAGAAAATTTTCGCAGCCACCATTTTGAATTTTCATTTTGACCTCACTATCGACTATAGCACCCTCCAAAACCAAGAAAACGACACCCATGGTGGAAAATCAGAAAATTTTCCCAGCTGCCATCTTGGATTTTCATTTCGACATCGCTATCGGCTCTAGCACCCTCGAAAACCATTAAAACGACACCTATTAGGAAAATGTGGAAAATATTTGCAGCCGCCATCTTGGATATTAATTTTGACCTCACTATTATCGGCTTTAGCACCCTCGAAAACGACACCCATGTTGATTTTTTTTTTTAATTTTCGCAACCGTTATCTTGGATTTTCATTTTGACCGCATTATCGGCTCTAGCACCCTCAAAAACTATGAAAACGACACCCATGAAGGAAAATATTAAAATTTTCGCAACCGCCATCTTGGTTATTCATTTCGACATCGCTATCGGCTCTAGCACCCTCGAAAACCATTAAAACGACACCTATTAGGAAAATATGGAAAATATTTGCAGCTGCCATCTTGGATATTAATTTTGACCTCACTGTTATCGGCTCTAGCACCCTGAAAAACTATGAAAACGACACCCATGATGGAAAATTTTAAAATTTTCGCTACCGCCATTTTGGATATTCATTTCGACCTCGCTATCGGCTCTAGCACCCTCGAAAACCTCGAAAACGACACCCATGATACAAAATTGGCAAAATTTCGCAGCGGCCATCTTGGATTTTCATTTTGACATTACTATTGGCTTTAGCACCCTCGAAAACCGTGAAAACGACAGCCATGATATAAAATTTGAAAATTTTCGCAGCCGCCATTCGATTTAGATTAGATTTTCATTTTCACCTCACTATTGGCTCTAGCAACCATGATGAAAATTTTGAATTTATTTTATTTATTGCTCCTTTTTTTCTAAGTCGACTGTTTAAAAGCTCCTACAAACAGGCCTGACACGCGACGCGACATAAAGGCACCGCTCGTCTTGCACACGCGGTGCCTTAGTGTCGCGTCGCGTGTCGCACCTGTTTGTAGGAGTCCTATTGAGGACTTTAAAGGCTCCTACAAACAGGCGCGACACGCGACGCGACACAAAGAGACCGCTCGTCGCGCGGCATGCGGTGTCTTTATGTCGCGTCGCGTGTCGCGCCTGTTCGTAGGAGCCTTAATTATTTGCGTTGGACGTTTGTATGCATCATTCTATAAAGATTCGTTTCTTCAGAGTTCGTGGAGCTTGTAGGGGAAAGTCCGGTCTCATACATACATGTGTTGCCATTCACACATTTTAATTTCTACTAAGTATTTATTTAGAATAATAATTAATTGACTATAATATTTTTTTTTTAATATTTTTATGCTAGTGTATTAACTAGGTACTTCCATGGGCTAGTTTTTAGATGTAAATAAGGGAACCACTGTACTTTAACACCCGGTGCTTTTTTCTAGGAGCAATTTTTTTTTTGGGTACATTAGACCCTGTTTAGTGTATTTTCGAAAACCCCAAAGTGCGCAAAATTATGGGGGCCGAGAAAAAAAAAATTGCCAAAGTTTCTTTCGGGATTGGTGGGTTTGTGGGAGTAGGTATTAAGGGTAGGGAAGGTCACGTGGCGGCAATATTTATACTAAAACCATTAAAATCCACTGTCACTTTGTCTGAACGTAAAGCGGAACAACCTAGCAGTGAAATTCGTTCATCATCGATAGTAAAATGACAATTTTAATCGTAAATAAGTAGAAATTTTTGATACTTTAAAAAGAAAAAACTCGAAAACCAGGCGTTTGCACAGTGTAAGATTTTGCAAAAATGTTTAACATGAAGACGTCTATAATTTATAAAATTGTGAAGCTTCGCACGCGCGGGTGTTAAACTACAGTGGAGCCTATGTTTTATGAGCCCATTTAAGAAAAGTATCTTTGCCAGTGTCATCGGGTTTTTCCATCAAAAGTAGTCCGGTTTCTGCAATTTTATTCGGTTATTGGCAACTATGTACAAGGGAAAAGCATAACTACATAACATAACATATATAGCTTCAACATAACTAGCGAAATGTGTGTGAATAAGCACATCTGCCTACCGCTTCAGAGAATACAGGCGTGATGTTATGTTGTTTAAGTAAATGCTTTGAGTTTATACATACTACAGTGCTTTTAGTGTTATAATGCTATGCCAACCCCTTTAGCAATGGCGGAACGAGGGAGCGTTTGTACAAATAAGCTTCGCAGCAGGGGCGCAGCCTCCATACAACCCGATTCCTATCGGCATCCCTTCGGAAGAACCACTCTTCTTACACCTGTGTGTGTATCACATCACATTACAGATACATATTATATTTAATATCAGTTTCAAACATCATAAGATTAAAAACATGACTAAAATGTCATTACAATTTTTTTTTGACTAAACAATGAATTCCGACCATGGCTGGCGTTAAATAAAAAAATAAAAAATAACTCAACATTTTAAGTTATCCCTTTACTTAAACTTATGAGTTAATTAATTTTGATCTTATCTAGTGATGTTATCTAGAGTTTTTGAGCACTGAACATCTTTTTCTTCGGCATCCCTCTGATAAAAATCATAGCTTTACTTCTGCTGCGCAGAATAAGAAAGAGATGAAAATAATTAATCCTAAGTAACTAAAATAAAATATTTATTAAGATATATATACATATATATTTGCAACGTAGGTTCCTAATAAAATATTATAATCTTACTGTCATGGTAAGAAAACAATATTCTGGTAACATTACTCGACGTTCTATTTATATTATCATTGAATTTGTACTACATACTAAATGCTATAAGAGGCAAGCGTAAACAATAAAATTTAGACTCTATGTTCTAAGGAGTAAGATTGAAAATGATATGAGGGTTGAAAAGGACATGTGTCTTATATCATCACTCGCTATCTTAACATACATATACATACATAACAGGCTGCGATTTTTTTAAAGAAATGGCTGCTCCGCTGCTGCGTGCATTTAACATTGGTTGGGTCCCTGTCTAGTGTCTGTTCACGTATTCCTTTACGTTCACAATCATTTTGGGATTCAGCTTGCAGTGTTTGTAGTTTCAATGTTTTTTCTCACAGAAAAACAGTGATTTTACTTATTCCCCTTTTATTTACCTACCATTAATTGATTGTTTTTTTTTTATATCTCAGGTGAGTACAAAAGTATAGATGCATGTTTACAAAAATATTGGACAATAAATAAATCAGATGCTGATGAAATAATTGAGTCTGGTTTGTAATTATTGGGAGATATGCAGAGTTAGGGAAACAATTTCAAATAGGTATCTATAAGCACGCCAAGGAAATGATTCAATATTAGCTAAATCAAACAATGTATCGTGAACGTATGCGTTTTGTATATTAATTGTGATGTCTATCCAAAACCATGTGTGCTTGAATGTTTCATTGTTTGACGATACTTTTTTGTCTTCATGTTCATTATTATGTTTTTACTATATGGTTTTTACAGATTCATAAATTTGTGTGCGGTTCTGTAGAGACGAAATTGTGTTTTTCACACGTGTATCTTAGCATCTTTGTATGAAGTGGTGGATCCTTATTTATACACTCGAACGAAGCATCCAGTTTGCTTTTAAAAACAAAATGGCGGATTTTAGGATGTCAATAAAGATAGGCTTGAAAAAAAAAAATTAATTGCCCGCGACCATGTGGAATAAGTATCAAATACAGGACTTGTGAGGCGACGATTACAAAGTATAATACCTTTATATACCTAATTATTAAAAACTCAAAAACAAAAAAAATATATATATGTATACACGTTTACTTAAATATCGAGCTATATATTTCCAGTTTAAGCTGATCTCGCATAGTATGGGATTTTCGTTCAATGAGAGTTCAGCTTATATTGGACACTTATAGCTTGATAAGTAGCCGTGAATAAATAAAATACGTAAATAAATACTAAGTACACTAAGATACATAATACCAAACATACCTTCAATATCTTTGGTTTTGTAACACACAGCTTGCTTGCTTCTATTGTTTGCTTTAAAAGGTACCTAATTAGGTATAATGGTAAAGTCAAAGTCAAAGTCAAATAATTTATTTCAAATAGGCACGAAGATGCACTTTTGAACGTCAAAAATTACATGAATAGTTAATTGATTCTAGTTGCGCCTTCCAAAATGTAGTTATGTATGGAGAAGAATGGGCAAGAAACTCCATACTTACTCTTTTAAAATGTTAACAATACTTTGTATACATTAATTAATATTTATAGGTGAAGACTATGTACCTAGAATAAAAAAATAAAAAATATAAAAAAAATCATCAAAATTACTTACCACAATTGGTAAAAAGAATGAAAAGTGAAGTAATAACAGAAAAATTAATAAATGTGATAGGTACATGGTGCTCACATATTTACAAACATTGTATATGATTTCCCAAAAAAATAAAAAAATAAAAACAACATTTAATAAGTCAGTGTGTGAGTTAAAATATTAATCACAGAAAATAAAATTAATATCTAACTAACAGGTAACTTTAGTAACTAGGTAGTCAGATATAAAAGCAATGCAATTGATATCTACGACAATAATCGTAATCAACTTATGTATTTTACTAACACATAGGTACCTAATATAGGTATCTTAAGTTGTCGATATTGCAGATAAGATAAAAATTCGAGATATTCTTCAGTGTTTACGATTCGCTAGCCGGCTTCAGTCAGTCTAGCTGTAGCGTCAGAGTTGCCAACATACACAATCTCTTCTACATGGATTATTTATTATCTAAAAGGCACGTTCTTTGTCATAAACAAAGAATACGCTCTTATGTTAATTAGTGTACATTTCCTTATTGTTTTCATTGTGTGTAATATTATTTTGAAAACAAGTAATTTAAATAACAATTGAGTCATATAGAACCAAAAACCGCAAAGTTCTATAGAGGTATGATTGATGTCGAGACGTTGTATATCAAAATTCTCGTGTCATAATGTTAGTTACCATACCAACCATACTCCTCCGAAATGGCTTGACCGATTTTTATGAAATTTTATATGCATATTCAGTAGGTCTGAGAATCGGCTACTATCTATTTCTTATACCCTTAAGTGATAAGGGTTGTCCACCCCTAACATTTTTTGGTAATTTTTTTTTTAATAATGTGGCATTTTAAAATACATACAACCCTAAATTTTCACCCTTCTACCACCAACCCCTATTTTTAAATAGTGATATTAGTACTTTAATAATTATAAGGAAAGAAAGGAAGGTTCAGGTTCAGGGAAGGTTTTCGGTAGGTAGATAGGGTAGGCTAGGGTAGGGTAGAGTAGGGTAAGGTAGGTAGGTAGGGTAAGTAGGGTAGCAACCCGTGCGAAGCCGGGTCGGGTAAAGCTAGTATAATGTATATGCTAGTCGCGCGATAAACTCTGCGCGATGCAGGATTTTGCGTGACGTCAGTGTGACGCGTAGTTCGCATGTGGCGGAGGGTAGTTCCACTGGGCTCCAGGAATGCAATGCAATCAAAATTTTTATTACCTATTATTTCATCAATTATAAGTACCTAAATGGTTCCAAAGCGCTCCAAAATAAAATAAGTAGAGTCAGCATAAAAGGCAAACCATAAGTTTGTGTTATACACAAATAGAAATATCGGTAGTATTTTTTTACCGTGGATTCATCTCGTGTGTCAGAAATGCTTGCAAAAACATGTTATCGTAATTGTCCAAAATAGTTTTCAATTCTTTGTGATATGCAAAAGATCGTCGTGTTCTCAACTTATGTGGTATATTAAATCTGAAATTCTTCAATTTCTAATATAGATGTTCAGCTTCATATTTAGGTGTATCAAGAAACTGAAGCATTTTAGGATTTCGATCTTTTACCCATCTTGTTGTTCAAACGTTTATGCCATGCTTCTGCTAGATTTATTGTCCTATGACGAGCCCCATGTGTACATACATTCCAAATAAACTCTATACTAGTGTTTTCTAACCACTGGGCTACAAAATAGTCGTTGAATTTTGTGACTGCTTCGTTCTGTGGAGCATCTTCCATAATGTGCAACCAAGCGTCTTCAATGTCCTGTTTCTTTTAATACAGCACACATGGCTAAGTGTCTCTTCTCTTCGATGTCATTCAATTGTAAGGCATGAGCTTTTTTGGCCAGTGCTTTTTTTAAGTACAAAAGTATTATATTCAATTATTGCACAGGTAAATGCAATTTTAAGTCAAACGATAAATGATCTAAAAAATAATTTTGAACAATATTTTAATATTTATATTATGTTGTGTTGTGTTGTGATGTAATTTGAATTCTAGTTTAAAAAAAAAAAAAACTCAGCTGAGGCTGTGATTTTTACTTACTTAAATGGTATGAAAAACTTATATATTTTTTTTTTGTAATATTTATTTTATTGTAGAGTATTACTTACGTTGGTATTTGTGATGTAGTTTTAAGAAAACTTTCTATTCTGAAGCTGTGATTTTTTTATTTATTGTAATGTAACAAATAACCTGAGGGGGCTTTGTATAAGTTAACATTAATAAAACAAAGTAAATTAAAAAAAAGAATTAGATTAGAAAAAAAAGGATAATATTCAGTGAAGTGAAGAACCCGAGGTTCTGCTAGCCTAGCAGTCACACCTGGTGGTCCCGAGAAACCTCACACGCAGCAATTGTATCCATTGGTCTCGAGGTTGCCGAGATCCGCATTCACCGACACTCGTCCGAGTGTCCAAGGACGAGACTCCCGTACAGCCACTTGTTCCTCAGAAGATTTTGAGTGTTGCAACACCGACAAGAATCAGCAAAGTTATGCAAATCATGTATCCACAAAACGCAGTTTCCCATAGGCAAAGATCAGTTTCTTACTCTTTGATAATATACAAGAATTTTGCCATCATTTGTTCCAAAGACACGCCGAAAGATAATCCTGATACTAAGATTATCTTAGCAACATTCCACAATAATTTAACACGAACATTGTTATCATAAAACTTTTATTAAATCAATTTTTGCTTATATAACAACACCAACAGAAAAGTCACCTTAAATCAGACGGTTCCTAACAAGCTTTTCAAATTTAAGTCAAGATATGTCAAGTTCGTGATGATAATACATGATAAATAAGTCAAAGTATAAAAATATTTTAATAGAAAAACAGAAAGGAAAACTAATATAGTTTTGGATGCAGAAACAACCAAAATAATCAAATATATGCATAAAGAATGTAATATATTCATAAAAGTATAAAATGTAAGTTGAGTGAGTATGATACGATTTCATACATGCAATAGATTTAAGCCTATTCTAGACGGATGTAATCCAGCGTACAAATCAAGGTGACCTTGGTGGGACGCGGATGGAAACACGCGCCCGTAATCCAAAGATGTTAAAGGTCAAATCAAAATTTATCAAAATTTGGATTACATCCTTCGTCTAGATGGATGGCAACGGGCAAGGTCACCGGTCGCCAACCAAGGTCACCTCTGTCGGGGACGCGGTTGGCAACCGTGTAGCAGAAGTTTTACATGAAGAGGTCTAATCGAATAAAAGAACGTTAAGAACATCAGCTCCTTCAAACCTATGTACATTTAAAGACAAGATGATGGGGTTTTGTGAAGCAAAATACCATATTTCCCCGACAACCCCGGAAAATTTTCAACTTCTATGAAAATTTTGAAGGTTAAAAATAAGTCCTTGATCTAACACACAACATCTTTCACGCTTTCATCAGACACTCATTCAATCATACGTATGGGATATGGTTCACATTCAATGACGCATACTCCACAAGGAAATATTTAGTTGTAATTACTGAGCCTTATTTTTTTAAATAGGTCTTACGACACCCGAACCTGTTTGAAAACCCTTTAAGAAGTTAATTACAATGCAATAGGCTTATTTAACGAGTTGCTAACCGCTCAAAAAGATTTAAGGTTTAAGAAAAACCTCAAGTTAAACAGAAACCCTAGGAGTTTAAGACAAACTTCCTAAGAGTTTAAAGAGAAATAAACATGAGCATTAATAATAATAATAATAATAAGCTTTATTTCATAAAAACAGTACTTAGATTATATTACAGTTATGTGCTATGATAAAACAAAAGTACACAAAAGTTTTAGCATCTGGAGCCGAACTAGGAGTAACCTGTATTTCGGCTAACAGCGCCAAATCCCCTCGGGTTACATAAGATTAGAGGCTAATTTAATGAGTTGCTAACCGCCCAAAAAGATTTCAGGTTTAGGAAAAACCTCTAGTTAAAGAGAAACCCTAGGAATTTAAGACAAACTTCGTAAGAGTAAAAAAAAATATGAGCATAAGGGGCTAATTTAATGAGTTGCTAACCGCTCAAAAAGGTTTAAGGTTTAAAAAGAAAAGTGAAAATGAACGAGGAAAGAAATTAATTATAAAATTTACCTAAAAGGTTTAGAGGTTGTAAGGAACTGACATCCATACTAATATTATAAATGTGAAAGTAACTCTGTCTGTCTGTCTGTATGTTACGTTTTCATGCCTAAACCACTGAACCGATCGTCATGAAATTTGGCAGAGATATAGTCTGGGATATGGAGATGGACATAGGCTACTTTTTTACGCAATAACCGACATCCACGCGGGCCGCGGGCAAAAGCTAGTTATACATATATTATGAAAGGAGTGAGCAAAAGGTTTGAGAGAAAAATAGTTTAAAAAGAGCAATAATAGGTTTAAAAGGTAAGGGAAAGAAGATCATATTTTTTTAAATTATATTTTATAATTCAAATGTTGTCCAAGAAATTTATATACTTTATGTAGTTTTTTTTTTTTAGTTTAGAAAAAGTTTAAAAGGTAAGGGGAAGAATATCATTAAAAAAATGATTATATTATTTTATATCCAAAGGTTGTCCATGAAAGGAGATGTTTCAAAATGTATGGAGCCCCGGCCTGGTCTTTGTACACTATACTAAATAATGGGGAAACACAATTAAAACAGTTTTCAATCATCCAATTACTTTAAATTGGCTTTGTTTGGTAGTAAAGCACAATAATGTACACTTGGAATTGCAACACAAAACAAAAACCCGTCATGGCGGTAAACTGTCATGTTGATTGATTACTGACGTTCGACATGTTTATTTCTGTCATATTACATTGTCAAAGAGAATCTTACGTTATTCGTAGTTTTAGTCATTTGTAATATTTAGATCTAGTTGTGGTTTGTATATAAAGTACAGTCCAGTTGACCTGCGAGATGCCATGAAAAATATCTTTTAAGATTTTTACATATAGCATAAATGTACAGAATACATTCAATCGTCGAAATATTAACTCAGACAACAATAATGTAGCGATCTTTTGATTTACAGTTCACGATCTATGGTATACTGTCATTGTTTTTTTAACCACATAGTAACTAAATTGGCGAGACGCCATATTGAAAGTCAATAAAAATAATTGATAAATATCAAATGATTACTAGAAAAATATGCGTTTATGCAATTTATTTGTATTTTTCCCAAATCCCTAGGATTTTTCTCGATTTTTCGAAGTACTGTACATATACTGGGCCGGTTTTGAAACATCTCCTTTATTTTTTTGCTAACTGTACTCAAAATATCTTGGAGCACGGTAAAACTAAAATATTGAAATATTTTATTGTTAAAAGTTCTTGGAGTGCAGTGGAATCAATGTATGAACATTCAAATTATGAGAACAATGGGTTTTGGAGCGCAGTGGAACTACTCTGGCGGATGTGGCACAATTCAAAATGGAGTTTGTGTTTTTTATTGACTTGACTCATATGTATATTATACTTACAAGGCATAATTGAAATGACTGAAACCTGAAGTGATTATTGTACATCTAATCATTAAGAACAATTATGAGAGCGCCCCTAAAATCGCGAAAAATTGGTAGATCGACTATTTAAATTATCATCACGCTACAACACTATAGCCGAATAAAAAGGAAACAGGTCAGAAAGAAAGTTAAGCGAAAACGAAGTAATAGCGCGGGTGGGCTTTGCGATGCGATGGGACGGAACTCGTAAAAAAAAAAAAGTTTTATAAAAATGTAGTTATTTTAGTATATTGTGTATCTTACGACTTCCACGCGATCGAAGTCGCAGGCAGAAGCTAGTTAATCATAAAGTTAAGGACAGTGTCCTAAGATCGTTTTTCTGTAGCTACTACGATTAAGGTAAACAAGGGTAAGGGTTTAACTGCCCCGTTTGAAAAACTTCACACTGTATCAGAATGATATAATTTTTTTTATTCAGAAAAAAATAGTAAAATCATTCTACGAGCTCTGCACCACTTCAATTTGCGCGTAACATCATGTTTATTATTATATTTATACGAACATTGTTATGTCCGGTCGTATCGGTCTGATATTCGTTGCCAGGATTTTCCCCGATATCGGGTCAGCGTGGGTGAGCGGCCTAAGCACAATTGTACATACTTAATTGACGAACATTTTACATAGTATTTAATTCAGTTTATAATTATAATTATCGTGGCAAATTTATTTAATCTAGTTTGATATTTTATTATCATTTCAAATAGGTACATTATAGTATATTTTATATCGAGGGACTAAACGAAGCCATAATATACCAGAGGTGGTTTGACTCCAGAGCGAGCGAGGGAGTCAAGGAAACCGAGGGTTTATTAAGTTGTCGTTTAGTCTCGAGGTGCAAACTGTACTTTTCACTATGAGTGGGAGAAAAATAGTCAATTTAGTACAAAAATATTACCTAATAAAATAAAAATCACAAATGATTCTTATTCCTCCAGTCCATAAAACTTTCGTAAGTTTTTAGGTAAATCTTCCGCGATTTTGACGGCCAAAGATTATCTATTATGTCTTTTGCTCTTTGGTCGACGTCAATATCTTCACTGTCACTGGACATTCTTAATAAATTTATTTAAAACCTAACAAATTTACACTCGACAAAAATTCTGAAATTTTCGCGGTCAGTTTTTTCTTCTAACCAGTCAACAATTTAAAACACATGGCACCACCTTATTTGCGGAAAAACTATGGAACTAAAACTCAACATTTTCGCAATGAAGATGGTCCACACTCCACAGATAATAGTATATTTAATGGCTGTTTGGGTTTGTCTATGTGACATGAAGGAAATTAAAAAACGAATTACTTTTCACTCCCTAGAGACTAAAGTGGTTACTTTAGTCCCGCTTCGTAGGAAATATTGGCGTACTTTTAGAGCATGAAAAGTGAAATAGTAATAAAACGCACTATTTTAAGCGAGACATTTATCCATCCGAGCGAGCTTGCGAGCGAGGATGGATATAAAGTAGAGTGTAAAATGGGTTTTAGGGACGAGTTGTACACTCTAACTTTTCACTTCTATTGCGAGGAAATGAAACAGAAACATGTAAATATTATAAATTTTATTAAAATTGAAAAATAATTATGGTTCCCGCCTATTAACTTTTTATTTTCAATTTTTTTGTTTTTCAGTAGGAACGTGACATGACACCTGACTTAGGTCGTTACATACTGCTCAGTTATAAAAACATTTTGTTTTTACTTAGTTATAGTTTAAATATATTGATTAACTAATATAAAAAACGAATTTAAAAATAATAAATGGACGAAATAAAAAGTATAAGTTTATTTCATGAAGTTTTATTGTGTACTTTGGCTGTGGCTGTGTAACGAAACGAATTAAAATAAAGAGGTTATTCTATGAAGTTGAAGTTGTTCCTGTGGCTGTTGGACTGATTGCCTTGGTCTTCGACGAAGATTTTACTTTATGCTCTAGAGCATAAAAAGCGATTTTATGTCGCCTACGCACGACATAAAGAAGAACTTTTAGAGCATGAGAAGTCTAAAAATTATTATTACAATATATGACGCAACTAACTATTTATATTAGGTACTGAATTAAATGACTAACAAACTAAATATACAATAAAATTTAAGTAAAAAACTTTTTTAAAACAAGCTTTTCATGAACTAAAAAGTACTAAATAGAGCTTACGTAAACATAGAACTACAATATTTTCTTAAAAGCTTGAAGCTTGTCCAATGGGCTTGTCTTTAAGTGTGAGAAGGACGGTCATGCCTCAAGCTTTTTAGAAAATATTGTAATTTTCTATGTTTACGTAAGGTTTATTTAGTACTTTTTAGTTCATGAAAAACTTGTTTTAAAAAAGGTTTTTATTTACTTTTTCATTTTATACTTTTTGTGTTTTTTGTGACGCTGACTGTACATATCCCTGGATGAGCTCCTTCTGGAAGCAATAACAGATTTTAACGCTGATGAATATAAAGCCGGATTCGCTGCGCCATGTTTTCGCGTTTTACAAACACATAAGTACCTAACATTGTTAGCTAACCGATTTGAGGGCATGGCCTAACATTTTTGTAAGCAAAAACTTTTACTTACATGTTATTTTGTTAGAAAAATTAGCGCAGCGGACTAGAGATAAGAGAATGTTGTGGTGCGCATTCACGATCAAACTTGAAAGACGTAAAACCAATAGTTACTCATTGCAAGGTAACTCTTATATCATTGTTATAAAGTATAAATTTGAATGATTGCCGTGCGTTTACACCTTACCGACATAAGAGTAACATTGTAATTACTAATGGTTTTACGTCGATCGTGAATGTCCTACCTATTTGTGTAGTGTCAGCCACGATGAGCGGCGGCGCGGAGAGTAGCGCGGAGCGTGGTGAGGCGGGCGCGGGCGTGCAGGTGGTGCGGCTGGGCGCGGGCGCACGGCGATATGAGCTGGACGAGGCGATGCTGCAGCGCTTGCTCCTGCGGCACGACGTGCGCGATCTGCCCGTGGTCGTGCTCAGCGTGGCCGGCGCCTACCGCGGCGGCAAGTCCTTCATCCTCGACTTCTTCCTCAGATACCTCAACGCGCCTGTGAGTATTATATTCACTTCATTTATGAACTGGAAAAGTCCCGCCTGATAACAGGACACACTACTTTCGAGGAGGGTGTATAATCAATCTCTGGGTAACTCGACTCCTTTGGGGGTTAGTTGCTTCGAGGGAAGCCATGCAGTAATCGCCACTCTGGTCTAAATTGGCATTCATTCAGATGTAACTAACCCGTAACGGAGGTAAACTGGGCCTCAAGTCTGCTATTACAATAGTGTCAGAATGGTCTCTTCATTGTGAGTTTTTGACAGATTTGCCATACAAACACTGTCAAATACTCACAATGGCGAGACCATTCTGACACTATTGTAATAGCAGACTTGAGGCCCAGGTCATGTGAATTGCAAAGTGAGCAGCACAGATCAAGTATATCATTCGACAGATATAATTTGGTAATAATTTATAAAAATATTTCAAGCAATCTAAATATGTTTTATCATTTGTTAGCGTTCCAGTCAACTGAGTGGCGAGTGGCTGGGCAAAGAGGACGAGAAATTGAAAGGGTTCCACTGGAGAGGGGGCGGCGAGCGGGATACCACCGGCATCCACTTGTGGCCGGAACCTATCATCACTACCATGAACAACGGCGAGAAGCTGGGTGATGCATCTTGGAACCTAAAGTTACCCTTATCAAGTTATCCGTTGGCCCCATTGATGTATAAAAAGGTAGATAAGGCACCGCTCTAATGTTACGTAAACATTATTGGACTAGAAATAATTACATGTAAACACACCCACACACTGTATTTCCCGATGTCGTGCGTCATCAACAACCAAAATAGAGAGATATGACGCGGCGAAAGCCAGTTCAATTGTGACTAAGGTCAATTGTGCCGGTCGGCATAATTTATGCGGTCCACGCCGAGGAGCGAGTACCTAATCTTCCTTTTCTATACATCAATGGTTGGCCCACCTTTACCGTGCATACTAACTAATTACACTAGAATAAGCCTGAGATTATCGTCCAATAGTCTTTCTTATTTACGAAGATGGGTTAGTGTTGGGTTATTGTCGCAAAGGTTTGTGCTGTTCAATGCAGGCACCTGTAACTTTTGAAACATCATATTAGGTTCCGTACCATTCGTTCGCGTACGCTTGAATTCTCACTCTGCTTTGTTACACACGGCTACATATCAAGCTGTACAATTCCAGTATAAACTGATCTCGCATATTTCTGTACAATGAGAGGTCAGCTTATACTGGAACGGATAGCTTGATATGTAGCCGTGTGTACAATTTATTCTGTATGAGCCTGAAGATAATTTGTTCCAGTTTCCAGTTTTTAGTCGCAGGTACCTATTTATCTACATATGTGGTTGTAGGTGGCCGTGCTGCTAATGGACACACAGGGCACCTTCGACTCCGAGAGCACCATCGGACAGAACTCCACCATCTTCGCACTGTCGACCCTCATCTCGTCCGTGCAGATCTACAACCTGTCCGGCAACATTAGGGAAGATGATTTACAACACTTACAGGTTAGATCTTGATTGTTTTATTAAATTTTCTCAAGAAATTAGAGTTGAGGGTCCTAGTCCGTCAAAATAAGACTGAACGATATTATAATATTGAACCATGGTTGCAGTGGCGGATTTAAAAAATTTCCAAGTATAGGTTGTCAAATTTTTTCCGCCCTTGCAAATTGTCAGCTTCTAGATTATTTTTTGAATCCAACAAATTGGTTGAATTACACAACAAATAGTTTTTGGGTATATTCTGAACTAAGCAAAGTTCAATCATGTACCACTAATAAGGCGGGGCGGCAAAACATAACGAGGCCGCCCCCGCTGTTCTGAGTTTATGTAGGTATTTCTAGTAACATTTTGCAGGAATTGAATGACAAAAAAAAAAAAATGCTATTCACGGAAATTTTCATCGAAAAGCAGGAATGTGGGTTGCAAGAGCGAGTGTGTCGAGCTCGAAATTAAAAGGGAAGGGAAGAGGGAAAAGTCATCCAAAAGATGTCTTGTACACATCTTTCTGCAAGACATCAGAAAACCATCTTACTGAAATCTTTTTGATTTCTGTAAGAGTGCAATTTTTTTTTACAAAAAATCGGTCGCCAAATTAGCCGCCCCTAAAATCTGCCGCCTTAGGGTCAAGCCTACTCAGCCTACTGGTAAATCCGCCACTGCATGGTTGTGAAAAAGGCGACAGACAGCCCCTTACGATGACGATGACAATTCAATCGTGCCTTTATATGGTTTAATTGAAATAAATGCTTTGAGTTTGAGTTTGACTGCCGAAGGCCAAAGCAGATTGATGCGGACCGCGCTGCATCGCAATGTAACGTATAGCAAAAGTCCTCTTACATCATTTTTTGTATAAAAATGCATTGCTCTGTGGCCCGTTGCGGCTGTAATGTGCGTTTGGCTTTAGTGAACATTGTCTGTTGTTCGTGTGTGGCAGCTGTTTACGGAGTATGGCAAGCTGGCGTGCGAGGCAGAGGGCAAGGCGTTTCAGACGCTCCTGTTCCTGGTGCGGGACTGGCCGAACCCCTATGAGCATGCGCACGACTTCACGGGTGGCGCCGCACTGCTGAAAAAGAGGCTCCAGGTAATATTATACATGTCGGAGAACGGAAGGTTTCTCTCGGTATCATCAGCCATATTTTAACTACTGTGGGTAGTGTTGGTTATTGCGCAATAGAAAAACCAAATCAAACTTAAATCAAAAGTCATTTACTCAACCTGAGATAGAACTTTAAAGATTACATAAGACAGTCCCCCAAAACGCCCATCCCTTCAACACTTCCTAATGCTTTAGCTGGGAAGAAGTGGTGGAACAAACTCCCCAGCAGCACATCTGTCTGTTCAGTTAGAAGAACTTGATTCTATACAGTAATGGGTATGCAAAGTAATTAATGTTGGTACACAACACAACTAGGGCTTCCATTACGTAATTACGTAACTACGCAATTACGTAATTACGGACAGATTTTAGAAATCTCACAAATACGTAACTGAAGAGCTGCAGTCCGTAATAACGTAACTATAGGATAATATTAATTAATTTAGGTACCCATTTATTTAGTTCTATAGTTTCTGCCTACTCCATGGGAAAAAGGCATGGGTTTATCTGTGTATTTACAATTTACCTTAATTTAGTTAACCTACGACTTACATTATGACAACACCAAAACCCTTTCTGTGGGTATCCCCCGAATTCCCGGGGTTTATTTTATAACTTCCAATTTGAGTCCGCAAGATTTAATTTCTTAGTCGTACAGAATAGAGTTCATTGTTGACCAATCGGGAAACGAAGGGAATCCCCGTTGGTTGTGGATAGTTCGGTACGTAACACAATCAAAGTTTATAAGTGTTTCGCAAGTATTTGATCTACCTCGTAGATAATAAAGTTTAATATTGTGGATTGAGCAAGCTAAGGGAACTCCCTACATTTTTCTTTACTTTCGTGAATTTAGAAACAATCTCAATACTCGGTACTCAGTCGTCTTACGTACACCTGCGAGATACTGTCCTGCCTGGTCTAAGCTTATTTTATTGACTTTTGTGATTTTGTGTATGTGCCGCAAAGTTTGACGCTTGGTTTTCAGAAGCTTTTCATTACAAGTTTCTAAGTAGATATCACCATACACGAGTAGAGATACTTCAACGAAAATGTAAGTACCTATTTTAACATTACTTTACTTGTCTACTTACTTTGTTTCTAGGGTATTGTGTGAGAGTTTATACATATAATTTAGTAGTTGATTTTATATTGTTGACGGCACGGTTGGCGCAGTAGTTGAGTGATTGGCTGCTGCGCTGCGGGTCACGGGTTCGATTCCCGTACGGAACAAATATTTGTATGACCTACAGATAGGTGTTCCGGGTCTGGGTGTCTTGTGTATGTTAGTTTACATGATTGTGAGTGCACCCACGATACAGCAGTAATTCCTAGTGTGGTGCGACGTTTAAAAAAAAAAAAAAAATATGTGCGATTTTATTTTATTGTTGCTTGTTAGATGTCTGTGCAAATAGACATTGATTATGAGTTCACGGTACGTATGTAAATGTATCCCGTTTTAAGTGTAGTGCCTAACTATAGATGCTATTTATATGTATTACCTAACTATTAAATTATGAAACATTTATATATTGTTTTAGGTCTGCAGTAAAGAAGACTATTTATAAGGAGTTTTTGAACAAACGCACACAATCTGAAAATGGGCAAAGTGTCCAATGTAAACATTGTCAAAAAAATTTGAAGACTCCTGGTGGTGCTACTGGAGCACTACATACACATATGCGTGCTAAACATATTGGCGAGATGTCACAAGAGCAAGATGCGCAAAGGGCAAGTACTTCATCGTGCTTTCAAGCAAGAAAAAGTTTAGAACCTCCATCGAAGAAAACTAAACTAACGGATTACTTTTCCACTGAGTATTCCTTGGACGTTATAGTGACTAGAATGGCAGCATTGGATGGCATCCCATTAAGCAAATTTTGTACTTCTGAAGATCTAAGGTATGTTTTCAAAAAATCTGGCTATGATCTACCGAAATCTCCTTCAACTATTACCAAAATTGTCCTGGAACAGAGTTGTGCCATAAAAAAACAATTAATAAATCAGTTTAAAGATATGAAGTCCCAAAAAAAACGGTTTACTATAACGTTTGATGAATGGACCTCTACCCGGAACCGGAGGTATATGAATATAAATATTCATAATAAAGACCTAGAACCAGCTAAATATAAAAATTTAGGACTAGTAAGGATAAAGGGTTCAATGCCAGCTCACGTTGGAACTGTACTGTTAGAAAATCATCTAAATGACTTTTATTTGAAACTTGAAGATATAATTGCATTCACAACGGACGGAGCCAGTGTTATGGTTAAAATGGGCAAAAATTTTGATGGTCACCATCAGTTGTGTTTTGCTCACGGAATACAACTTGCAGTGCTGGACGTATTATATAAGACACGGAAAAGTACAACTACTGAACCAGAACTAGAAGATGAAGCTTCAGATACTGACACTGAAGAAATTGAAGAAAACGATGGCGGACTTTTCATAGAAGTACCTAGAGTTCTAGAACCAGAGTTTCTGTACAAAGATATTATAGTAAAAGTAAGAAAACTTGTTAAATCATTCAAAAAATCACCACTGAAGACCGATTTGTTGCAAAAATATTCTTTACAAGAGCATGGTAAAAGCCTCGATCTTATACTAGACTGCAAAACGCGATGGAACAGCTTATCAGATATGGTTGGACGATTTCTGAAATTGAAATCAAGTTTATTTAAGGCTTTATTAGACTTAAAATCAAATATAAGTTTCACAGACACAGAAATACAAGATCTACATAACATTCATCATAGTTTAGATATAATAAAAACTACAGTGATGGCATTGTGTCGCCGTGACTCGAATTTGTTAGCAGCAGATGCTGCGCTTCAGTTTATGTTAAATAAGCTTGATGCTCAGTCCAATGGGCTCAGTGACAAGCTTGCTGTATCCCTTAGAAAAAGAATAAAAGAAAGGCGAACAAATGTGTCTGGTGTCTTGCAGTATTTGCATAATAATGAAGAATATTATAAAACCGAAGAAACAGAAACTTTTACAAAACCGACGTCGGATTATATTAGAACATATGTTGCAAACTTATTAGAAAGGCTCAAATTTACACCGCCTACAAGTACACAAATGAGTTTAGATTCCGAAGCAGATGACAATGATGCTAATGATGGTTGTGGCGACGAGTTGACTGTTGCACAGCAACTAGAAAAAGAAATACAGAAAACTATGTCTACAGTAAACAAATCTGGAGTAAACACAGATCTTGAATCCATCATCAGAGTTGAAATGTGTATCTACGATAGCACTGGCGGCGGTCGTGAAGTTTTCCTAACAGCAGCTTATAATTATTTACTATGTATAATGCCTACTAGTGTTGAAGCAGAACGGGCATTTTCTTCTGCCGGCTATCTTTGTTCTAAACTAAGAAGTTCCCTTGGTGACAGAACATTGCATTCGTTATCATTTATGAGATCATATTATCAAGAACAAAGATTGAAAGAAAGAAAGAAAGAAAGAAAGAAAGAATAACGTTTATTTGGTCACAGTTCGTGAAGCACAAAATACAAAAAAAATAAAAAGTGAAATAAAAAATGTTATAAAAAAAATTGCTGTGTGCCTCACGGCTGGGCCAAAAAGGTTCATTTCAGCATTAATGCCAGACAGATGCTGTCTGACGCTGGTTTTCTAATGAACCTGTAGGGACAAGTGACGGGGAGTACAAACAGTTTCAACATACCTAATACATAATTTTATACTTATAAATAAATAAATAGGTACATAACTAAACAAGTAATCAAATCTAATAACAAAATAAATAAAATAAATAAATAGTGAAAGCAATAAAGTCTGTGTCTGTGATTGATTAGATTTAGATTGGAAAAATAACCATATTTTATATTGTTTCTTACTTTTAAACCATTTGTGCGTGGTACATGTTTTGTTTGAATTGTTGATTGAGTTTAGTCAAAATCAAAATCGTCAATCAAATCAAAATGTAATATTTTGATTTGATTGACGATTTGATGCTTCAATTACGTAACTACGTAATTACGTACTTAACTGTTTTGATTTTTTAAAGCACGATAAATTCTGGGCTTATTACCTACGTATTTTAGAAGTAAAAAATCAAACAACTTCAAATGAAAAAAATTATAATATTAAGGAATTAAAAGTAAATTACAGATTAAAATGATAATTTTAAAATTAAACTCAAAATCAAAATCGTCAATCAAATCAAAATTTGATTGACGATTTTGATTTTGAGTTTAATTTCTCAAAATCAAAATCAAATCAAATCAAAATTTGATTGACGATTTTGATTTTGAGTTTAATTTTAAAATTATCATTTTAATCTGTAATTTACTTTTAATTCCTTAATATTATAATTTTTTTCATTTGAAGTTGTTTGATTTTTTACTTCTAAAATACGTAGGTAATAAGCCCAGAATTTATCGTGCTTTAAAAAATCAAAACAGTTAAGTACGTAATTACGTAGTTACGTAATTGAAGCATCAAAATGCGTAACTAGTTACGTAATTAGCAAATCCGTAATTTTGGAAGCACTAAACACAACTATACCGAACGCGCAACAGTTCCTTGACGTCTTCACTGCTTGACGGCCACCGATGAACTTCACTTGTCGAATGTGCGGCGGAGACTTGTCGCCGGTCGAACGTTATGTTGTGACTTCGTCATGCGCCGCTAGGCAGCACTTGCGTCCCGATTAGTCAAGAATTGTTGGCGCGAACTCCAATTACTCCATCGAACGCAACTAGATGGCGCTGGCGTACCGGATACAACTCGTCTCCGACATACATTATTTTATTCAGCCTTCCTCTCTGTGAGAAACAGTGGGTCGTAATCCACCAAGCAGGCCCGGTGCGGATTAGTGTATTATAAATATAATTACTTATCACCATCAGACCCCTGTTTAACTCCGGAAACCGCGAGCATCCGTCCTAATCAACTGCTATAATCCCTTAAGGTAACTTATATTATTTTTGTTACCAGTCGAATCCAAACCAGAAGTCAGAGTTGCGCGAGGTTCGTGAACACGTCCGCTCGTGTTTCGACCAGATCAAGTGCTTCTTGATGCCTCACCCGGGCCTCAGCGTTGAAGATCAAAGCTTTGCCGGATGCCTTCGTGGTCAGTATTATCTAGCTAGCTGTAACACTTTCAGCAGATGTAACAGTAGCCAACAACCCAAAGCTATCGCCAATCAGTACAAAAACTCTAAAACAAACCTTTAAATTAAATTGCAGACCTGACAGAAAAGTTCAGATTAGCACTTCTGGAGCTGGTACCTTCATTGTTCGATCCAGAGCACCTCACTCCGAAGCTAATCAACGGTGAGCGAGTCCGGACTCAAGACTTGCTGGGGTACTTCCAGAAGTACGTTGATATCTTCAACAGCGATGAAGTGCCTGAGGCGGTCACCATTTTTAAGGTACTTTGAATATACGTCTTTGCAGGAATCACTCTACAACAATATTGCTTCTGTTAGAGGTCCCAATAAAGAATACAGTTTACACTGTGTAGGTACATGTTAAATGTAAATTGAACCTGAATTTATAAAGACTAAAAATAACAAAAAGGCGCGCGTGCGAGCCTGTGGTACCTAATCTTGATGGTGTAACGTTTGATAAAGGTTTAAAACCTTGGACAGGTACCATTACTGCTATTGGTATCCATTTCTTCAGATAAGACTCCCACCAACACTGTTATGAGTATGAGTCATAAAAACCCATATGCCCTGAAGAATATTGTGATCAATAAAATTAGATAAAACTATTTTACAGAAAGAAGGAGAACCTACGAGTACCTTTGACTTAGTAAGAGCAGTTCCTAACGTTCCGTGCACTGAGTTGTATGTTCTGCGAAAAGTCCAGATTTCTCTTGAGCAATATTAGCATGTTTGTGATCTAGTGTCATACGGTAAATAGGCGAGCTGTTATCGGACTTGAAGCCATGTACTTGATTGATGTTCAGGATGTTCTGCAAAGAGGTTAACAGGCTAATACTAGGGCCAGATTCGACGTAGGTATATGAGCATGTAGTAGTCCGACGTTTTGTGTGCCGTACATCCTAGCACTCGTTTGACAGGCGACAGCGGACGCTTGCTTGCTGGCGGCGACGCGCGCGGCGCGCTCGCTGTACGACGCGCGGATGGCGCAGCGCGTGCGCGGCGCGCGCAGCGTGGCCGACAGCACGCTGAACGCCGCGCACGCCGCCGCGCGCGCTGACGCCGAACTATGCTTCGCACAGAAGAAGAAGCTGGGCTCGCAACAAGATGTTGACGCTCAGCTCAAAGAACTTCTCAAGGTATGACTTCAGCGATAACCGTCTTGACTTTTGAGAGTACATATGTATTAAATTATACTTACAATATAAGCACTAGCTAAACTCGCTGAAGTAACGCTCATAGTTAGGTATATTTAACATTCCCAGGAGTTGGACGCGAGTCTGTCACTATACGTGTTGAATAACAACGCGATGGTTCGAGAAACGATGTCTCTCGCCAAGAAAACATACGACGCCGCCGTGAACAGCGTGTGTGGAGATCACGCACGTCTCTGCCTACACCCTGATGATTTGGTGGAACTTCACGCTGAGTCCCTTCAGGAGGCGCTCACGCTCTTCGACGAAGCGAGAGATATACCTGAAGATGGGGAAGATGACCAAAGAACGGCTTTGGTGCAGGTGAGGTCTTCTTGTTAGTGCGGACTTGTGGTGCCGACACCGTAAATATTTATGGTCAACACTAGTGACAACTGTAGTGCGATGTCACAACGCAAACACTTCTAGCATTTGGGGTGACGTCGCTGATTTCGGTTATATGCAACGTCGCACTGTATGCAGCGTCGTCACTTTGTGTGTCTACCTACAGCACAGAACAGATAAAGAAGATGATCTGTTCTGTGACTTAAACTATCTCACAAGTGGACAGACATCTCTCATAGCGCCATTTGAATAGCTAAGCGTGTAGTTTATATGTACTTGAGCCATAAAATATGAATATTGCAGAGTTTAGAACAGCAATACGATCACTTGTGCGCCATCAACGAGCAAAACAACAAAAGCGCCGTGCTGGAGGCGCGCAACTGGTACGTGACGCGAATGAAGCTTGAAACGGATCACGCGGGCGTCAGCTCAAATAAGCTGGAAGCACAAAACCATCGGGCAGTCGACGACGCCAAAGCATTCCTGGACAAACAGAGAAACCGCACGTCGGAACAAGAAGACGACCCTTACGTCAGCCAACTGCTTGAAGTACGTTCCACATTAAGTCGTTTTTACTTTGATATCTCTTTCCGTAACACTAAGCACGACCTGTTTGTTCCAGGAAATCAGCAATAGCTTTGCGGATTTTGAAAAGGCGAATATCAACAGTAACAGGATCGCCATGCAGGCGGCGGAGTTCACTTACAATAACTACATCACGGCGGCGTGGGGCTCACAGATGTGCTGCTTCCACCCGCGAGCGCTCGAAGACTTACATAAGAAAGGTGTGGAGGCGGCAATGACACAGTTCATGGCTAACAGAGCAGAGAGTGAAGACGATGATTACAAGGCAGCGGTGGTTAAGGCAAGTAGTACTGACGTTTATTTAGAACTAGCTTCTGCTCGCGGCTCCGCCCGCGTGGAGGTCGGTTATCGCATAAAAAAGTAGCCTATGTCCATTTCCATATCCCAGGCTATATCTCTGCCAAATTTCATGGCGATCGGTTCAGCGGTTTAGGCGTGAAAAGGTAACATACAGACAGACAGACAGAGTTACTTTCACATTTATAATATTAGTATGGATAAATGCGAAAGTAACTCTGTCTGTCTGTCTGAATGTAACGTTTTCATGTCTAAACCGCTGAACCGATCGTCATGAAATTTGGCAGAGATATAGCCTGGGATATGGAAATGGACATAGGCTACTTTTTTACGCGATAACCGACATCCACGCGGGCGGAGCCGCGGGCAAAGCTAGTAATATATAAATATAAATATTAGTATCGATTGATTCATACCAATAAAGTATCTGATACAAAAACAGATCCAAAGACAACGACTTCCGAAATGAAAGTTATTTTTCACTTTGTAGTATTTTTAGGAAGTCAGTACTATTATTATTTTTTTTGTTGAAAAGTTTTTATTTCTCGCTTTTCAGTGGGTCTGTTTATAATTTATATAAGTTACAATAGCCTAATGTCAACTTGCTCATCGGCTTTTACAAAATATTGCTTTTCCCGATGCAGGGACGTTAATTGTTGAGGAGTTCTCCTGGTATTTCACCATCAGCTCCATTTCACCATTCGCACCACGAGCATAATAAGTTAATTTAATTAAATAATTTAATCAATTTCATAGCAACCATAATAAAGTAATCGAATCGCAACCCGTGAAATACTTATTATTGAGTAGTTCCGGTGGCCATCTGTGGTCTTCAATACCTAAATCGCTATCGCTGAGTCTGCATATTTGAAAAGTTCTTTCGATTTCGCTAGGATCCCATCATCAGATCCTGACCTGGTGACAATGGGACCAATTGGAAAGTATACCCTTTCACACAAAAAAATAATTTTTCAAATCGGTCTAGCCGTCTTCGAGTAATTGAGAACATACATAAAATAAAATAGATTCCGACGAATTGAGAACCTCCTCCTTTTTTTGAAGTCGGTTAATAATACTGCTAATAATAATAGTCTTAACGCGCTCCATTGAACTTTCTTACTAAAATTAGGACACCTTCAACACATAATTATTAATCCTAGGTACTTACCATTTATTTTACAGAACCTTGGAATTCGTTTTATCAGCCTGAAGACAATTAACGATTTCAACAACGAGCAAGCAGTGGAGCAAGCCTTCATGCTTTATACGATGAAGATGGACAAGCATACGCGGCCGTCAGTGCTGTCTATCCTGGTGGCGCCCTTTTTCATCAAGCTGCTGACGATGCTTCCCAAGCATCACGAGAGCTCCAAGCAACTTGCGTTGAGTGACTTCATGAGTAAACGCCGCGGTGGTAACTACCAGGAAGACGCATATTATGACAAACTTAAGCAGGTTTGTTACAACCTTTAATTTCTCCTTGTGCGCGTAGTGTTGTCAGAGACGACTAAGGAATTAGGTACCTTCAAGTCCAGACTCGAAGGGGATGCCAGAGTATGCTCAAGTCTAATTACAACAAGATGGAACCTAGTCTTATAGAGTTAAGATAGTCAAAACCGTTGATGTAATATAAACTGTGAAAAAAGACATTTGCAATACAGGCGGTTAACTGTACTAGGTGGCGCATAACTTATCACCTCTCTGGAAAAGCTCTCATTTTTGAAAATGGAATCTTTAGTCATTGCGACTTTGACATTTGTGAAGTACACAAATATAAAGCCGTGTCTCCTGTGCGTGTTTTTTCGAAACATTACACAAAAACATTGAAACAACGAGGCGTGGTCATACACATTTGTGTATGCAAACACGGTATTTTTGTTTTGCGAGCTGTATGGATAACATTCCCCGCGCGGGTGAAGAGGGGATTTGTTTCATTTTCAACCACCGCGCGCGCACCGCGTTACTGTCATTCAATTCGCCATGTAGAGTTTTTCTGCACATCGGACCGTTTATTTAAAATCAGTTTCAGGAACACGAAAGAAATTGTCCAATCCAAACCGGTTATCAATCCGTAGCTGTTGGTAAATGTAAAATTTCGAAGTCGAAGTAAAATACGGTCTGACTCGACATCTGTGTCTTCTCCTCGATATTGAGTCATTACTAAAACTGATAGCACGTCTTCCTCGTCGGAACTCATTACTTACGACATCTACATGAAATGTGTGAAAAATATTTTAATACGCAGGAGACAGCTTGTGCTGACATAAACAAATGTTTATGTGTAAGGTTTTTTGTGTAATGTTTCGAAAAAACAAGCGCAGGAGACACGGCTTAAAATACTATACTCTACAAGAACGCGGAATAATTGTCTAATTGTTTTTTTACCTGAAATCGGTCACTGGTGTTAACCCAACGTGAATTTCGTCGTCAATTCCCGTCGTGGTCCTGCAACACCAACTGCGCAAACATCTCCACTCGTCTTATAGAGACTGGTTCAACACGGGCTAGTCTAGGCAAGGCCGTCCCCGGAGCAGTCGTTCTGCCGAAAATATCGCTGCTGTGGATGCAAGTGTCCAAGTCGACCCAAAAACATCAACCAGACGACGTGCTACGCAGTTGGGCATCAGTAGACGGTCTACAGCGTATATTGGTGAAAGATTTGAAGAAATTCCGTGTAAAAAAAGTCCGAATATACTACATAAGATAACCATAAAGATTTTTCTTATTTACAAAAAAGTTATATAGCCTTAGGGAATCAGGTGATAACTTATGCGCCTAGTACATTGGCATTAACATCGTAACAAAGCTGTCCGGAGTATAGCTCAAAAAATAATACGAACCATGTCATAAGAATCTAAGAAAAGAAACTAGCACGACATAATTATCAATAGCAGCAAAAAAAGCTAATAGTTAATGACGCCGATCAGTTATTAAATATAAAAAATAAAAAAACTTGATAATAAAAGAGTTGAATGTAAAAATGTAAAAGTTAAATGTTTTGTTCACAGAAAATGGAAACGGCTTATGTGAACTACAGGAATCCTGTGCTTTCCTTTTTGCGGGAGTTGGGTATTTATAATGACTAAGAACCTGCACCCACATTCCACAATGGACACGAGGCGATATCTTCCTTGCTTGTATTTCGTTTGTACTGCGGATGACTGTCATTTCGAGTCCAATAATCTATTAATATGTGCAATACAACTTTAGAAGGTGGCCTTTTACGACCTCTTTTTACGGAAGAAGAGTTAGAGAAGCACAGCTCTGGTTTAAAATTTTCATAGGCATTATAATTAAGTGAATTGTGTGTTTAAGATTAAGTTATAGGTACTACATATTATATTTTCCTATATCTTTCTTTGTATTTCATTTTGAAAGTAAAAGGGAATCTATATATAAATGTCGGAGAACGGAAGTTTTCTCTCATCATCAGCCATATTTTAACTACTGTGGGCGTACTGTGGGTAGTGTTCGCAATACAAAAACCGAATTAAACTCAAAAGTCATTTACTCAACCTGAGATTACACTAACTTCAAAATTACATAAGATAGTTCTCCCAAAACGCCCATCCCTTCACCACTTCCTAGTGCTTTAGCTGGGAAGAAGAAGTAGAGGAACAAACTCCCCAGCAGCACATCTGTCTGTTCAGTTAGAAGAACTTGATTCTATACAGTAATGGGTATGCAAAGTAATTAATGTAGGAACACGACACAACTATACCGAACGCGCAACAGTTTCTAAACGTCTTCACTGCTTGACCGCCACCGATGAACTTCACTTGTCCTCTGTGCGGCGATCACTTGCTATCGGTCGAACGTTATGTTGTAGACCCTGTCATGCGCCGCTAAACAGCACTGGCGTCCCGATTAGTCAAGACTCGATGGCGCGAACTTCAATAACTCCATCGAACGTGACTAGATGTCTCTGGCGTACCGGATACAACTCGTCTCCGACATAATATTAAAATAACTTATTTTTAAAGTTGATGATTCAATGAAAATTCCAATATGCCTAAACACGATTAGGATACATTGTTTTATTACGGAGTTCCGGTGCCTACCTTTCGGCTTCATCATCAGATTTGTTTGATAGATCCATTTAGATCAGAACCATTTATTTAAATTTGCTCCGTCATAGTCGTTAACTATCTTGATCGAGATATCTTATCGCCACCCGTGAAATACTTAACATTCAGGAGTTTCGGTGGCCATCTGTGGTCTTCTTCATCCGTTCCGGTTCACCAAATGATACTTTCTGCTTTTTGCTTGACTTGTTGATGAAAATACAAAAATCGCTCTAAGTATGTATGTCTAAAATATTTGAGGAGTTCCCTCAATTTCTCACGGATCCTAGTGATCCTACCATCAGAACTAGATTTTGATAAAAACGGGACCAATCAAGAAGTATAAAAACAAAAAAAAAAATACGGTAAAATACAACCGATTTGATAACCTCATTTTTGTGAAGTCTGTTAAAAATCGATTGCCGTGCATCAGTCTCGCAAAAATTCGAAAATTGCTCGACCGATTGAGATGAAACTTGTAAGTTGTTGTGCCGAAAAAAGTTCCTAACAAATAAATAAAATAACAAAAAGGTATTAGCTATTTGATAATATAAGTGAGACAGGCATATCTTTAAGTAAATTTATTTTAAAATTATTTACAAAATTTTTGGTTGTATTACACAGTATATAGTGTTGTAATTTCATAGAGTGAAATTGAACTAGGCGCATGGCAGTGAGCCAGCCAAGTTCGCACAATATTTGCGATCTGTGTTACGATATTTCCAAAATCCAATAAGTATAAACATCTTACAACTATACATTTTTAGAATCTTGTTCAATACATAGGTGTATAAGTAGAAATTATTTTACAATTAGTGAGACCCGTTACACTTTATTCAATAACAGATATAATGTTACTTCGTTTTGGCAATATCATTTGAAAATTATCTATCTATAAAGTATTATTTACATCTACACGATACTTATCTAAACTATTAAGTCTTTTAACATTAGATAGGAAGTAATTAGCATCAACAATAGGTATTTTATAACGATATGGAAAAGGAAGTAAAATTTTAGTATATATGGCACTTTATACCTATTTATTTAATGAAAGATTTTGTAAATAACTAACTCATATTTGGCAATGATTTGGTCCGCTTAGCCAAACGAGTGTTACTTACTTATAGTTATTTTTTATTAAAAAACCGCTCTTACAATCGAGGCTACCTCGTTCTGTTGGAGAATTTGATAAAATACTTATGCTAATACTTTATTTATTATTCAATATTCAATATTTTGGTGGATACGCTCGGTAGCTACACAATTTTTTTTTTGCGCCAATGCCGAGAAAGTACCTTTAATATTCTTATTAAACACCTTGTTAATGGTGACATGTATGACAGTTTCCATAATAAAGTTTTGAGTTTATGAAATGTTATAAATCCTGATACAACAAAAGACAGTAAACAAAATGGTTATCAGGTTTCGTCGACGAACTTGCACTTATATTATGTATTTAAAGACGACAGTCATAATATTTATTGTAATTTTGAATCATTTACATAACAAAGACTATAATTTTATGACTCTTCTTGTTCATGTTACAATTTATTTCTACATATTAGTTTAGGTACATTTTAGCACGCACCCTAATTATTGTTTCAATAACTTTCGTCTCCAAACGGTTCAAGTAATCTAGGTAACAGATCTATGTTTACACAAGTGGATCATACACGTCATTTTAGAGTACAACTGTATTATAAATCCGTAACTACTATAGTTCAACACTCATGAAGTGTTTCGTCTCTCTCGTGTCTGTTCACGTGGCACGCGAGTGAGGTGGGGAGTTCACCAGCGTGTTGAACGTGTACAGTCAACGCGGGTCGGTAGTGTCGGTACAAGGCCCGTCGTCTTAAACGTCGAAGAGCAGCGCGATGTTGTGCTGCTCGGCGCGTCGCTAGTAGTGGTCGGGCAGCGCGTGCGGCGACGAGGGGTGCGCGGTGTGCGTGGTGTGCGCGGCGTGCGCGGCGTGTGCAGCGTGCGCGACGTGCGCGGCGCGGAAGTGCGGCGCGCGCGCGTACGTGCCGTAGGCGTCGTCGCGCCGCGCGGCGCCCAGCGCTCCGCCGGACGCGCCGCTCGCGCTCGTGCCGCCCACGCTGCCGCTGTACACTGACTCGCGTCTCTCGTTCACTGCTGCGCCTGCGCACCAAAACATTTCAATCATTGGAATCGTGATGCAGAGCAATGAGGACCGTTTTTAGTATGAATGTGGTCGTGGTGTTTAATACGAGAAAAAAGACAAGATGGATGGATTGTGTATATATGCTATGGCTAAAAAGGAGCTGACTAACGACTGAACTGACGGCTCAAGAATATATATGAAAGAAGAAGACATGATGCACCGGTCTAAATAAAGTGGAATAAGGTCTGTAGACTTGTTTTCTGTTCTCTCGTAAGTTTTCGTAATACTCCGTCCAGAAAGGTAGAACTCACCGGCAGGTCCGGGTCGAATTCCATTGGCAGTGCCGTAGGGTGGGTCTCGCTGCGCGTTGTGCGCATTCTGGTTGTGCGCGAGCGCGTGGTGCGCGTGCGCGTGCGCGGGCGGGCGCAGCACCAGCGACGAGGCCGCCACCAGCGGCCCGCCGGCCCCCGTCACCGTGGCCGTCGCGCTCGTCGCGCAACTCGTCGCAGAGCTGCCCTTGCTGTATACCGACTGAGACCTGCAAATGAGAGAAATAATAAGTAATTAGAGAACTTGGGGCAACAATCCTTTATAGATAGGTATGCCTTTTTTATCACATAATGGGTCTGCTCTTGACCTCGGTCTCGCTGATGGAAATCGGTGGATGAGGATAGCGTTGTACGTTTTGGTTTAAAAGTTCTAGGTGCCGGTATTATTACAGCAGAAACATAAGACGTGAGATGCCTCTGGCAATGCATATGTCCATAGGCGGTAGTGATCACTTAATATCAGGTGAAACGGCTTCTTTACAAGTTTAATAATAATAATAAAAAATCGGGCTCGATCAAGATTCCGAACACACTCTCCACTCACACTACACTCGGCAGTCTGTGAAACGGTGTCTAGCATTCCGCATGCCGCATTACTGTATTGTATTTAATTACTAAACATGCGCTAAACAGTTTTTTTTTGCTGTATTTTCCTGTTTTTTAAAGTACGGAACCTTATAAATAGGAGGAATCAGTTACCTGTGCAAGCCATGCCTGGCAGGTGGCGGCGAACGGCAGTATAGTGACTTGGTGCCCGAGTACAGCGGCTCGGCAGTGTCGGGGCGCGGCGCGGCGGCGCAATACGTGGGCGCGTGGCGATAGTGGTGGTGCGACGGGAAGGCCGGCTTGTCCAGCTCGTCCAAGTCGCGCGGGGAGGAGGCGCGGGACGAACCCGCCCGGCCCCGCCGCCCTCCCCACTCGTGCAGCAGCGCCGAAGCCACCCCGCCGCCTAGCCCGCCCACCCAGCACACCCAGTGGCTCTCCCAACGGGACAGCACGAACGATGGGCCCAGGGATCGTGCAGGGTTTAGTGATGGCATCTGTGAAATGATGAATGATAAAGAATTTTATTTCTGTAAGTAAGTTCAGGTATACAAACACTTTTAGGCCGAGTCCAAGCCAAAAGCGGTCTTGTGTATGAAAATGGCATAGTCGCGCGATTAATCAAGTCGCGTTTGTATTTGTACGTCAAAATTCATAAAAAACGATCGCGTATCCACGGGACGCGGTTGGTGTTTCCTATGCGACTTTTTAAATCTGAAAAACACCGAAACAAACTCAGAGGCCTATATTAAAGTCTAGACGTAATCTTGGTCAGATCATGTTAGGACCATACATGTAGATTAATGTCTGAAATAGTATTTTGAGGAAAGAACCAAGGATTTGAGTTAACCTGTTCAGTCAGTGCAAGCATTTGTCAGTAATCGTGGAGCTCAACGACTCGACGAACAATATATACCAAAGAAGGTATATATTGTACATATTCTGGGTAGGAAGATCAATAAATCATCCAAGTGCATATTTTGCAAAAGAGGGTAATTTGTTGACGTATCTACTATCAACTCACTAGCTGAATCTGGAGAAATCGTGAGCGACTACTCGTATAATAACCGGCACGAGTCGTGAGCACAGGTGGGCAGTAATGGGGGCAAGCTCGCGCATGTATACTTTCGGTTTAATAAAAATGACACGCGAGAGTCCAATAGACGACGAGTATCGACTGACGAACCAATCGCATGCAGCTCGGCGCCCCCCGGCTTCTTCATTCCGCCAAAGAGACCTAAAAATTTACTACTGCGCAGGTGTCAGTTTGTGCTCACGACTCATGCCGGTTACTATACAACAAAGTACAGAATTTAAATGTGTTAGATCGAACAATGAAATCTTGAAGGTTTGTTTTTGGTAAATGTATTTGTTTTGTAAAACGTCATAGAACAAAAGTTGTTGTTTATGATGTAAGTACACAGTCCTGCAAGGTTTTTAGTGTTTTACCAATAACCCTGTATTTATATAATTATATTATCAAAGGGATAAATTAATTACTACTGCGCAGGTGTCAGTTTGTGCTCACGACTCATGCCGGTTACTCTAATGCAGTACTTCTATAGGTAGGCTGCGTCTTTGATGTGCATACGCACGGAACCTGTTGTATCGTTAAAAGCGGATTTGGATTAGGACTGGAAGCAGGTAATTTGAAAACCATACCTCATCAAATGTCCACTTTGTGGTGCTCTCATCATCGGCCTAGCAACTATGTTGGGGTCGGCTTCCAGTCTAATCGGATGCAGCTGAATACCAGTATTTTATATGGAGCGACTGCCTATCTGACCTCCACAACCCAGTTACTGGGTAATACAATAAATACCCCTTGATAAGACTGGTTGTCAGACTTTCGGGCTTCTGACGACCCGTAATGACTGTCAAAGATCCACGAATGACAACCGGGACCAACGGCTTAACGTGCTTTCCGAGGCACGGAGGGGTCTTGGTATGTAAAGATGGTCACCCATCCATGGACCAACCACGGTATGCATAGCTTAACCTGATCGATCGACCCGTGCGGCTATTGTTACTTAGCCACAAGCCCCCTTTGTGGTGCTCTATAAAATACAAAACAAAATCTAGTAGAGTGTATTTATAGCCTGTATAGTGTAGACTTGTGGAGCGTCGTAACAGAATTGTTACATCTGATGTCACTTTTAATGATATGTCGCAAGTCGCAGTTCTGCTATTTTAAGTTCACATGACCGTTGAGGTTCAATTTGTATTATTAAGCTCTAATGTCCGATTCTTCTTCGAAGTTTTACTGGCTATAGAACTAAAAAAAATTGGATTGCTTGGCACAAAAACAGTAAGTACATGAAGTCCGTTCAGCAAAGACATTTCAATAGGCATATTGAAGGTATTGCGTAGGTAGTTATTTTTTCACGTACACACTTTGTTCTGAGCGGACAGATGGGCTCGCTGCTACAGCAGCTGTCCTTAAGGATTCTGTGCACAAAAGGCAGGTAGCTCGTGTAATACATTCCACATAATAGCGCAGACGGCAAACAATGCACGAGCTCGTCTTGCTATTCGCCTGTCAGGTACCTGACACCAGATTTGTTGAAAATTGTATGCTCAAACGTTATAATAAGATGATTTGATTTGATTGTAATTTATGGATTTTATTTTAGTGTAGGTACCCCCTAACCAAGTCAGTCCTGTTAAAACTAAAAACTATAAAATAGATAGTCAATAAATTATATCCCGTGGGGAAAGGTATCAATAAGAACCTTCGTAAAGATGAAGATATCACAATAATACTTTCTTTTTATTCCTGGGTATACAAATACTGTAAAACAAACTTGATCGATGGACTGTGTGAAAGCCTCTTTTAAATTTTTTTTTTTGTTACGAACTTGGCTGGCTCACTGCTTTTTGAACATAACCTAACCAAATTTTTTTAAGAACATTATTTATGCTTTAAAAAAATCTAATGCCCAGAAGGTTGCCACGTTAATAACAGCGTCAGTGACGTTCATTAGATCCTCAAAAGTGCAGCTGTATGGACATCTCATTTAAAAAGCACCATCGACTTGAAAAGAAAAAGGTATTTTTTTTAAAAGATGGTAATAAAGTTATAAATGTTGTTTGCTCTATGTATTTTACTGTGTGTACAAGTACATAAATAATAGAATAAATAAGGGGAAGCTCTAATAAGCATGTCAAATACAGCCAAAGAATACTAACGGAGACAAAGCTAGCGGCACAGTAAGCTGCGCCGAGTAGCGCCGGCGCAGCCCCCGTCCAGCGGCGCTCCATGGCCGCGAAATGCGCAGCCGCCACCAGCGCTGACAGCACCAGTTCGGCCCCGAGCCGCTCCCACGCCGCCCCCGTCACCCCGCCACCCCCTGGCAGCGACGCCGACAGTCCACCTGCGTACCCTGGCACGCTTACACTGAAACAACCATTACAAATTATTTAATATTTAAAGGAAAAAGGTCTTGTTTTTAATCAAACACGTCATGATTTCAAAGTTGGTCAATAATTCAATATACAGCATAATCAGCCTTTGTTTCATTCCGAAATTAAGGCTAGGTGAACCAGCGCGCCTATGCCCAGGTGCATGCATCACCATGCATTCTACGTAGTAGATGACCCTTTTTTTTAGGTATAACTCTGCTGGTTATCAGTGAAAACAGTATATTTATATTATGCTTTATTTTTGTTGAACAGTAAACAGTTTTTTAGAGTGAAAAAAAGTATAATACTTTTTTAACAGTATGGTTGGCAACCCTAATGGGAAAGTTAAAAATGTATGGGACTGACATTAACGAAAAGCAAGACAAAAGTCGTTGTAGAAATACGATACGCTTTGAAAGAGATTGCCATTTGTCTAGGCCCTCAGGCTGTGTATATTTTTATCGGGATCGAAGTCTCTTGGCCTTTAATTATTATTAGATCAGGCTACGCACTCTGAGGATCCCTTCTATTCATTGGACCCTGAAGACGATTAATACGACATTTGCAAGATTTTGTATATAGTTATACCCAAAGTCTCAAATTCAGATAATTTATGTAAACAAAGGGGAAACCATATCAAAAAAATATCTTCGTAATGGTAATTCACATAAAATGGCGAAAAAAGAGGTTAAATTTTCTTTTAATTACCGATTTTAAGAAATAAGAATTAACAAATAATCATACCGTAATTATTTTTATAAATTTCCGGTTTTTGCACAAAGTTATTAAAAAAAAGCAGATTTTCTGGTATAAAATATTTTATGATACTGGTAACAATGCAGGAGATCTTAACATTTTCAAATGTTTTACATCTTCAACAACACTAATATTACAACTCTCATTCGTAGATTCATATTGTAAGTAGCATATCTAGCCACATTTTGGATGAAAACAGCAGTAAACTGTTTCGAGTGGAAATCGATTTTGGGAGGCCTACGTCTAGCACTGGACTTAAAAGGGCTAATTAGGACGATCATATGCCGTGTCTCCGACATACCACACAATACATTGCTTCGCAACGGTATTTTGTTTGCATAGTTCTTATAATTAATTCACTTTAATTTTAGTGATGACTATTTACAAAAAAAGAATATGATAAAATGTTTTGCACCACTGTCCTGTCATTTTGACAGTGACATTTCTTGATATTACTTTTTTTTACATAAATTATCTGAATTAGAGACTTTGGGTATACGTGAAGCATGTAAACAAGATTACATGCTGGCCCCGTTGGTCTCTTGGATGTAAGCGCGACTGTGGAGGGTTTAATTTCAGGGTCGGGCAAAGATAATTGGGTTTTTCCAATAGTAGTTTCTTGGTAAAAGCCCGGAGTTCGGAAGTTGGCAGTGTGATGGCCCCGTGCCTCGGAAAGCACGCTAAGCCGTTGGCCCCACGCCTGGTCTTTCTCCGGTCGGGTCGGATTGCCGTCCCATCGGACTATGAGACTGAGGGAAGAGAGAGTGCACCTGTGTCTGCGCACACACTTGTGCATTATAAGTCATAAGTCATACCTAAGTATATTTTTTTTTTTAACATAGGTATGTACAATAATAATGATATAAAAAGATAATAAAGAGTGCGCTATGTTAATGCCAGAGAGCGTACAAATGATTGTAATCAATAATCACAATAAAAACACTAATTAACACAAATATAATCACACATTTCATCATACGAATTCATTAATAAAAACTCAAACTCAACCTCAACCTCAAATCATTTATTTAAATTAAACCATTTACAGGCACTTTTGAATTGTCAAGGAGTCGGTCAGTAAGAAAAATGAAGCTACAAACTACCACTAAAATTATAGCAATAGAAATCAATGTCAATAAAAAGTGAAAAAAAAAAAAAAAATTATGTCAATACAGTACATGTCAACACACAGACTGAAAACTGAGCTCTGGAACGCGCTACCTTTTAGCATTAAAAAAATCTGAAAACAAATGTACTTTTAAAAGAAAAGTTCGTAACCACTACATAAGTCAAACTAAATAATTCTCTACGACTAAATAGTCTAGTCATACTAATTATTATTAGGTGGTATTTGTTAAAATATCTATTAGTTTATTTTATTTGTACATGTGTATCATAAAACTATATAAATTCTCGTAATCTAGAAGTTAGTAATTTAGACATTATTTTTGTAACCTATCACTATATTTTTATATTTAACCCAAAGGTTGAGTGGTAGAGAATACCTTGTGGCATTAAATCCGCCTATGTATCACTATTGTACATGAAGTTTAAATAAATAAATAAATAAAACAAATAATAATAAAAATAATAAGACTATGTCAATATACAATGCTAATGTCAATATGCAATACTAATGTCAATAAACAATGCTAATGTCAATATACAATACTAAAGTCAATATATAATATAATTATGTATTTTATTAGCATGTCAACATTCTGTCATTACATTTTTGTCTGTTATGAATTCCGAAATACTATGCTTTGTTCACTAGTAAGGATTTTAGCTGTTTCTTAAATAAGCTCACGTTCAATTCTTTGATTGACCGTGGTATGTGGTTAAATATGGCTGGTGCCATGCAAAATATACTTTTGTACATTAATGCTGTGTGGGACCTTCTTATGCACCTGCAATTTTTATGCCGTCGACTTCGGTTATTAATTTCCGATATTTAAAAAAATAATAATAATGATAGCTCCTGCGCCGAAGGCTGGTCTCCGCTGAGATTGGTCGCCATGGCCAAAATTCGGTCTGGATCGAGGACTATTATTACATGCACTTATTCACCTTCATTCGTGAATGGGGTGATTCTACCCGACCTATACGTTCCCTATGACATTCATAATCGTGAAAAAAAAAAAATATATACCTACCATTTTTTTATAAAATAAAAATATATTTTCAGCTTTTCCAGCTGTAAAGTGTAAATACGGTTTTTGTTTAATTAAATGGTGGCTATAAACGGCTCACGGCGAGTTAGCCGTATTTCTCCTTTATTGCGTCTATCTCGTAAACATCTCCTAAGACGGCGATTTGCTCGATTTACTATATCTATAGATTTAGTATGCAAATAGCTTGGTCATGGTACGGACAAAGGCTCACGGATAGGCATAGCTAAATAATAATCGTTTGGGTTCGGGCACATAAGAACCAGCCTCCCAGCAGCTACTTACGAAGAATGTCCATATAGAATCCAGGCCAGGCTGCCACAGGCATGTGATCACTAGACAACACTCTGAAGATATTGAAGATGCAAAAAAAAAATACTACTATAAATAGCAATAAAACATCACGCCTGTATTTTAATCCGATTTAGCCTGTCCCTTGCTGTCCTCCCCCAGCGACGCTCTAAGCCGAAGTCCGTACCTCACAAGTTCACAACAGTGCCCTTAGCTTGTAGTCGCTTGGTTTAAAAGTTCATGCCTTGGCTGGAGGCCTTATTTTATTGAGGCACCCACAGGAAAGACCGCTTGAACAGACGACAACCTCCTGGGTTGACTGCGAAATGACATTACCAAAAAAAAAAAAACAAATTGTTAGGAACAGGGTACTCCCTTTTCTTCTCCTAAAATTATTTGTCTGAAGATCCTTATCACGTTTTGCTATAAACTTCGATAACTATATGATATGTTCAATAATTCAAAATTTTGATTTACATTATCTGACTTCTAAAACTATTCTGTCATAATATCGAATACTATAATAATTTAATCTCCTAATTTTGCATAAAATAAAGTCTTATGTCCTAAGTATTGTATTATATAATGTGTATTATTTCCGAATGTTCATTTATAATAAAATTATTATGTTCGCGACGATGCGTCACCAACAATTTAGCTTGTATAAAATCAGTAATTTTAACTTAGCTTAAGTATATAGGAAATATAATTTCTTCGTTAATACTAGAAATAATAGCATAAATTATGTAGAATCGATGATGTGCGCGCTGAGGCGCCATCAGAAATGAGTTTTATTCAAAAATGTTCCTATTTACGTAGGTGCCCATGTATTTTTGCACACTTTTTTTCCACACAATATGCCCCACCTACAAATAGGGAAAATTTCATGTCGCAATAATGCGTAATAAAACAGTCAAAATAATGTGCAATGACTATACTAACTCAAATATGTAACAAGTATAGTCATTGATAGTGCTGCCTAGCAGCTATAATGTAATCAAAATGACAACTTTGATAAAAGTCGTAAACTCGACCATTGTACGCCTCGATTAGGTAAGTTAGATAGACAAAACTTAAAATCATTTACTGTATCCAGGTCACCTAGACCGAGACCTAGCCCTGGACCTAACTTCCTGAAATCTATCCCTTCAGGATACCTACCTAATCGAGTCTAAATGCCGCGAAGCGGATTTCGTAAAATAAAGGCTACCCAACCTGTATTCAGAGGCTCATAGCGGGCTGAAAAATCTAGGTACAAAAACTAAAATACTAGATTTCTCTAGGGCAATAGACTAGCTTGAGGTTTCTTTTGGTATGGTGGAGATCGGTTCAGTACTTTGCCAGTAAAGTCACTTGCAAACAATTTAATATTTAATTATTCACATAAATCCCGTTGTAACTGAAATATCTTTTCAGTAGGGGTAGTTAGAATCATGATAGAAACCTCATTAGAAAGGCCATTATTTTACGAATCTTATGATGTATAACACTTTATGTAAAGTGATAGAAATAAGGGTGTTTAGGTGTGAAACACATTAGAACTTAAGATATTTTAAACCAATAAAGTTTCTAAAACGGGAGGCGATTCGCGGCTCTCAGTAAGGTAAACCTTAGTGAGCGCGCCACCTATAAATTTCGTAGTCATCGACATGGAACTAATTCCATCTAAATAGTCATATAGTAGTACTGGGGAGTCCTGAAATCGCTTCCTGAATATTTATGAAGTCTTATCAGTAATACGGTCTTATTATTTCTTCCGTAAACCTGTAATTCTTCAGGAGTAATGTCGCAGTGAGTATTGAAGATATCCTGAACTATTGGTGCAGGACGTCAGCGCCGCTTGGACTGGGATAGCCTTACAACCTTCCTGATTTTCGAGTCAAGCGATCACGCCCGTCCGGTACATATTAGTTCTAAAAAAATTGCAAAAATTAGATTTTAGTGACAGAAGCGAATCGCTGTAAATCCGACTCAACCCAGTCTTGATCCTTGTCTGCCCTGTCCCTAGAGTGTAATTTAGAATTGCGTAGGCGCGGAGGTGCGAGGCGGCCCGCGGGATGAGGAGCAGGTGGTTGTAACGCTCGCCGCCGCGGCTGAGGCTGGCCGGCTAAACTGGTCAGCAAGACGATGCGGTGGTGAGTGTTAAAGCTCTGCGACGATAAGCTCGCATGGGACTGCCGGAGCCCCGCAGCGCCGGAGCCATGTCAGAAACATGCCTGCTGCATGTTGCATGCTCGCTTGCATGCTGCATGCTGTATCTACGCCTGAGAGAAGTTCATAGCAAAAGCTCTGTATTTGTAATACAAAGTTTAAAAAACATTATTAGGATAAATAAACATATATAATTTGAATTTAGGACTTATAACTTTGATTGAAAACGGTTTTAGGTCCTTTGTATATTATTGATTGTAATATTTATTTATGACAAACAAATTTAGGGCATATTGTATTTAGGGATATTTTATGGCATGTTATATTATGTGAAATTAATTCGGACAGATGATGACTAAGACAAAAAAAAAATATGGCACTTTAAGGATAAAAAAAATTGGGAGCACAATAGAGAACCTAGGAAGTGGTGTACTTTACAGGAATTACAGGTACAGGTACAACCATGTTTCGCCAGCTGTGTTTAATTTTTGCATGGTTATTTTTTTTAAGTGTTATTGAATAAATTAAACACGTTGTTTATTAAACTTGATTCTAACCGAATAATTCAATTCCCACTATAATATATATACCTACTCTGTGATTCAATCTGTCGTACGTGACATTCACGTAGCCACAGATAATACGAGTACGTAGCCTTCCCTTAAGCCCTAAGTTTCGGTCAATCAAGCCGTAGTCACATTGACCAATAAAGCCGGGCATGAATGAGGTCAGCAAGTGAAGTGTGCACGACACTAAAGACGACCGTGCACTACTACGTAGGATGTGCACGGAGAGGTTTGATAAGATAACTGCGCGGAAATTTCACTTTATAAAACATTTTTTATTTATTAAATTAGATAGACTAATTGTGGGAAAAAAATATGGTCATATTACAAAACTACGCACGCACGCAGTCGTATGAGTCTAGAGTAGTAGGTACTTCGTCTATCTTGATTCGTTTTGACTGTACACTGGAAGTGTGATTGTAATTTACGTAGTTTTATTTATTTTTTGAGATAAAAAAATACGTACCTATATTAAAAATGACAGAAATCGATTCGGTAAACGATTTTGAACAAACTACTTTCATCATGTATATAATTCTTATACACATTGTATAGCGTGGCCGCGGGTCACAGTGGACGATCCCGCTTACATTTTAATACATAGCAAAGCTAAGTTCACGTGCGTAGCTTAGCTGTGGGCTGCTGTGGAACGGCACCTTTACGGCTGTGATCGACGACGTGCCAACTCATATTCATAGTAATAAGAGTAATAAAGGGCTGTGAGTTAGTTTCCTTAGTAATAAGTCACGTTTCCTTAGGATTGGGAGGTTTTTGTCGGCTCTATATCAACGTAGTTGTATTTCTACCCGTAAAGGATATATTTCAGACTTTCAGTTGGTAAAGGCAGGTATTAACAACTTTCCCCCACTACGTTTGCTTTGATTTATCTTATAATTGATTTAACGAACATTCTTCCTTAGATGGAACATCAACGGCCATGACGAACAACATTATATACTTGATATCTATGTGGAATATATCTCTAGAAACTATTCCCATGTGCGAACTTGGCCGTGCCACTACTGTGCATCGAAACATCGAAGCGTATGGCAGTATCTGGTGTTATTGTCCGAAAACTTTAGCAGTCGCGATATCTTGTGCCACATTTTGTACAAGTTTAAAAGTTACAAAGTTTAATGGAACGGTTCAGGAAATGAGACCCAGAATCGAAAGTTTTCGGTTGTGAATACGTTTTATATATAAAAAAATAATAATTTGGCTTTAATGTGTGTAAAAATCTTAGGCGAAGTTCATTGATTTTCAGTAGTTAGTAGGTACCAAAGTTGGTACCTACTCCATACTTATACGGAAGTTTATTTTCTTCCTGTGTGGGCTCGGTAAATGGGGCCTTACTCCCGAAAACGATTCGAATTTGATTTTCTTCCGATTCGATCTCGTTTCTGATCCGAACTCGATTTGAAACTTTACTCTCGAACCAGTTCGAATCGTAAACCAAGATCGTCATAGGTTCGAGTATTATCAGCGTTGTTATGCGACTGATCTGACGGATTACGTCATCGTAAAGTGCTCTATGTCTTTGGTTGGTAACATTTAGGTAGTTGAATGTTTTCACTTTCCCATGTAAAAAACGACACACTAGTGCTTTTTTTTTTCTTTCTTTCTAAAATTTCACTCGATCTGAATAAAGTAGCTAAAGATTTTAACTCGATATCTATCTGTCAGATGACGTGTGGAGTACGAACTTTTCGATCCTAACGAATCTTTCGATCGAAGTTAGTTTCGCTTCGAACCACCGCACAATCGTGCGCTAGTGTCGGATGCAAGAGTATGGATCGGCATAAATTTATTTCGAATCCAATTCGATTGATTCAGAACTCGATGCTGCCGGGAGTAAGGTCCCTCGTTTCAGAGTTCTACTAAAAAACGAGCTAAAAGGCACAATTGAAAGTCTGCTGCTGTAGACTGCACTCACGCATAAGTGTGGACGTAAACGTAAGTGCCGCGTGCCGTGCCAGAAATGGGCTTTTTGCCACAAACGGCGTTGTCTTACACACAATTGCACAGGGAACTGCTGAGAATATTGCTTGGATAGGAATAATTATTATTATAAATTTATTTATTTACATATACGCTATCATTATAGTGTCCCAATTCGGTAGTGTAGTTAAAAATCATTATGCCATACAATACAACGCCATACAATATTTACACATTAAAAACAACACGTGTTACGTTACTTTTGCGAACTCGCTCAGTGAACATGAGAAAAGATCCACTCTGTCAGCAACGAAAATTGTGCGCATTTTTCGCATCAGGGGGACGTTGCCCAATAGTTCAGTTCGATTATGTATGTATCTGTGTATTAGTAATTATTTATTCTTGTATGTTATATTTATTTCCGAGCTGTCTATCTCGTATGGTTGCTCCTGCCATGTTTTGTCTCTGCATCACCCTAAGGTTGACTGGTATAAAATGCCTCAAGCATTAAAACCGCCTTTGTACAGTTTTTTTTTTTTACTTGTACATAAATTTAAAAAAAGAAATAATTTGATTCAAATGAAGATCATTGAGCTAGGGAAAAGATAGTTTCATTCCTCAAAATTTTATCAGAAAATTGCAAAGCTAAGCACAGCGAGCACAGAAAGAAAAATCCTAACATTACATTGATAAAAAAAAACCTGTGTTACATACGGGCCAAAAAGTGATGAAATGATCCGTTTCTCTTTTTAAGTTCGGAACCCTAAAAAAACTACATTTCAAATAGTAAGTGTATTTAAAAACACTGCATTTGTTTACCAAAGTTTAAAGTTACTTATACTGTACCTATGTAAGCCTAACTATAATTGAGATTTAAAAGTAGGTAAACACAGCACTTCCTGTTAGTAACATCGGTCGGGTAACAAACAGTGTCATAAATATAATATTATCTATCTCTACTCTATTCTCCTGCTATCTGTCGGCAACTCAATAGCCATTGTCGGGCGCCCACCACTTCAAAGTTGCGCTTCACTATGGCACATTATAGTGACCACATCAACGCGTTGTCCTACTTGCTGCTGACCCGAATTTATGTGCTCAGTCAAGAAAATTAATTGTTTATTTCTTTCTTTCTTTATTTAGGATCTCCACCAAAAGATAACAAAATACATACATAAGTATGACACATAAAAATAATGGGCAATATCAGGTATTAAGTAACTGTATTTGTTTAATAAATTGATAGACTCCGTCAATTTGCCGTGACCATCGAGATATAAGTTTATATCTCGATGGCCGTGACAGAGCCATTTTATATAACTGTCAAAGAATGATATTCGATTCGCGAAAACGCAAAAACAAATTCATGTACACAGACATGTAGACAGACTATTTCGATGAATGTAAGAAAAGATTTTTTTTACGATACTGATATGATTTTCATAGCGAAAGTTGTTTAATATGACGAGTAGATTCACCCCCTTAAATGATACAGGTGCTTAAATCACCTTTCTGTATATTTTTCAAATATTAGCTATCTAACGATTGAAAAAATCTGTCCTTAAGAGGGTTCCTTTAAATACATATAATCTCGTGACTGATAAGGAATATGAAAAACGGCTCAATCAACTATATCGGTAAGTGTGTCTAGAATTTTCTAATACCTTTTATAACGTATCCTATTGAGACACGAAGCAACAAGATTCGATCTAAATAAAAACGGCCACATTCCTCTAGATCGTATTTTGTTGCTTTGTGTCTCAATCTCAATATGAAACGTTATAAAAGGTATTAGAAAATTCTAGACACACTTACCGAGGTTCTTTATTGAGCCGTTTTTCATAATTCCTTCTCAGTCACGAGATAATATTTTTTTAAAGGAGTGGCACTAGTGGATCGTCGTTGTACATGCTTTGATAAAATTTATGTCGGAATTGGGATAAGACTAACCAATTTTATATTAAAATGACATGAATATTTACTTTATAAAGTATTCTATTATTTTAATTATTGTGAATGTGAAGACTATATGGGTCATTGTTTTTTTTTTTTCTCAGTTAATTTTTATTATGGTCTGGCAGTTTGAGCAACTTATGCGGCCTACTCAAATGTCCTTTGTTTGGTATTGTTCGCTGAATCGTTGAGCTCCTTAAGACTGCGCCGAGCGCACAGTGGCGCCCTCATCGTTTGTTCGGTGATTTCTTTTATTTTAGAATGAAAATGCAGAAAATAAGCACGTTAAGTTACACACACACACACAGTTAAAACGGAGCTTAGTGGCCACTATTTTCCGTTCTAATGATTACAATAAAACATAACAATTTAAAACTACTGTTTGTAATAATAATAACGTATAGTCTTGTGAAGCACAACTTAACGTGCTTATTTCCTGCATTTTCTGTCTGGACAGGTCCACTCAATCTGTGTGGTTCTTTTATCAGACCATTTCAGACACCAATCTACATGATCTGACCAAGATTGTGTCTGGACTTTAAAAGAGGCTGTGACCTCTGAGTTTGTTTCGGCTTTTCTTCTCAGACTATTCAGACAGGAAACGCTGACCTCATATAGTTTGGGTTCTGTACCAAAATGGTAAAAAAGAACCCTCATGGTGCGACTGAGTCTGTCTGTCCATCTGTCACAACTGGATATCTCAAGAACTACGAATACTATCTATCAACTTGAAATTTGGAAGAGTTTTAGATGATGTTTGCCCAACTATTTTGCAAATAAGAAAGATTTATTTTTGCATTAGGGATTGAACTGGGGTCTTAAAAATTCGAAGTGGGGCGACTAGGCCACGTGGGGTATCAGTTTTCGATTTTTGACGAAATATGTACAAAAAAAAAAACCGTTCGCCCCACTTATCTCCGAAGTTTGTATAGAGAAAAATCTGAAATTATTCTACGTGATAAAAGTTTATGTAAAGATTACAGGAAAAATAAAACGATGTCTCTAAATAGTACACTTTTCTAATATTGCAGTTTTAGGTCAGCGCCATCTCTTGACCCATAGAGGAACTAATAAATTTATTTTTTGAAGATTTTTGATGGTACGAAAACCTCAATGCTCAAGTCCTTTAAAAAAAAAAAATATGATTGACGTGTAAAAGTGTTTGTACAAACCTACTTACAGAAATAAAATCATTTAAACAGTTAGCCCACTACGTAGGTAAGTATACAATACTGTTCAATAGTACAACTCACTCCAGTCTAGTTTGATATCCAAATTCACGTTTGACCGTTAATCTAGACTACAGTCCGAGTAGGTACTATAACGGACATCCAAATCGGACCACCGTAAGGATTGTTCTTGCTTGCAGCGCTCGGCTGCTTTAGTAACGATTACCTACGCTCATCAGTCAATAACATCGCAGGATCCGATTTTGCTGAGCCCTTTGCAAATGACAACAAAAAAGACCGTAAAAAACCAGCTGAGGTGGTCAGACATCTGTGATCATTGTAACAGAGCCTGAGAAATGTATTTTTTTTTATTGTTCATCGCAAAACGGGGCGATAAACAGAAGTGGACAACCGTGAACACGGGATTTGGTTTTGAAAGGGTGCCGATTCGGATGTCCCTCATAGTACCTAGATGAAGTATCCAACCAACAGTGTGTATGCTTCATTATCCGCAACGTTAACTCATTATTGAATGAAAAGAAGCCGAGACTGGAAACAATTTAGCGGGCATTAATTAAAATGAGAAGTGCGGCGCCGCCCACCGGTTGTTTATGAGCGAAACTCAGGAAATTAGAAGCCTTTTTATTCTTTCATTAACGTTTTAGTATTGAAGTCTTCATTACTAGGTATCCATTAACTTTTTGTACATTACAGTAAAGCTAAGCCATACTAGCGTGAAAAAGCTAACATACCTAAGGGTCATCATTCATTATTTCAGCCGAAAGACGTCCACTTCTGAAAATAGGCCTCCCCGAATTGGGCGGGGTTTGCCATAATCGCCACGCTTGGCAGGCGGGTTGGCGATCGCAATATGGTGTTAAAATGTATAGAGAACGCAGCTGCCCATTCTCTAGTAAGTCCCTTAGTCGCCTTTTACGACACCCACGGGAGGAAATGGGATGGTGCTATTCTTTACGTCCGGCATCACACTAAGGATATTTAATAAAAATGTAATTTACTAAGGTAATTTGACACAATACTTAATCAGCTTTATACACTCTCGGACTGAATCGAGCAACCCTCCATTTTTTTGGGTTCTGTACCTCAATAGGAAAAAAATAAATAACTCTTATAAAATCACTCGTGTGTCTGTCTGTCTGTCTGTCAGTCAGTCTGTCTATCTGTGTCTGTCTGTCAATTTTCTCCGAATTTATTGGGTCGATTAAATTGAAATTTGGTACACATATGAACTTCTGAGACCCAAACACGAACGTGTACATAAATAAATTTTGACTATAGGGGCCACTTTAGGAAGCAATGTAGAAAATTAAAAGAAAAAAAGTTCAATTAAACTGTACCGTGTTACATATCAAATGAAAGGGCTTACGAGTATTGTAAGGATTTCAGATATATTATTTGTATAATTTTAAAATATACAAAAATATATGAAAATTGACCATTCCCCCTCATCTCGGAAACTATTGAGACTAAAATTAAAAAAAAAAAAAAAACATAAAAAGTTCTTTACTTACAGATTACAGAAAAACCTATAAGAAGTTTATGATCTTAACACAATATGGTAAACCTCTCAATATTGTGCGTACAAACTTACATTTGCTGTTGGAATATATGGGAGAACTTGTTTTTCAACTACAACATTAAATTTGTTTTTGGAATAAATTTATCCCAACTACGGAACTCTTCATTGTGTGTGGCACATGGCCGATTATTTTTTTTGTAATAAGTTTCGTAGGTAAGTATAACTTTTGAAATGATTGTGAATTCCAGTTTGGATGGCCAGTATGTCGTTTCTAAATTGCATCAAAACTTTTTAAGATATTGTATTCTTTTATACCTAACACGGAAATGCATGGAGGCTCGATTTAGTAGTCCGGGAGTGTATTTTACTCTTTCATACATAAGTGTGAAAGAGTAAAATTTGTAGTGTTTTGGTGTGGTGTGGTGTGGTGTGGTGTGGTTTAGTGTGGTGTGGTGTGGGGGTGTGGAGGTGTGGTGTGGTAATGGTAGTGTGTTTTTCCTATTATAAAACAGGAAAAAACGTGCCATCTAATCTACTTGAAAAAGACTACAGTCTCGAATTTCTATTCAAATTTTAATTTAACCCTATAAATACCGCGTTATTCAAAACATTTCCAACGATGTTTAAAAGTTTTATTAAAGTGCTTAATAACATTTAATCAGGGTTTACAAAATGTATGCAAAACTGCACCTGAGTTGTGGGTTAGATAGGATCGGTAAACAAATTCTAACGTCGATTCTATGCCCACTATAGACGATTACCGTTCTAATGCCCATACGACGATTACGTCTTTTTATCCGTGAATACAAGCGTAAAAAAGTTTTTGGGGGAATATTAGAGATTTTTTGGACGATAAAACGATTGAGAGAGCTCTAATTTGTAGTATTTATTTATCTAACCGTTTGTTAATCTAAATAATTGAGATACAATCTGATTTAAACGCAATTTACGGATTCAGAAAGCGTTTTTTTGTGCTTAGCGTATTAGCCACGTTGTATGGTGTATTCCCGCTGTTCCCATCGCCCGTGTAAAACCGTGTCATTCATATAAAATTGCTAAACTAAAGGTTGCATTTTCTGTTAAGTCCTGATTTTAGAAATAATAATAAAAAAATCAGTAGATACTTAAGAGCGCTGTCACCGGTCCACTCCTTTAAAAACATATTATCTCGTGACTGAGAAGGAATTATGAAAATCGGCTTAATCAGCTACCTCGGTAAGTGTGTCTAGAATTTTCTAATACCTTTTATAAAGTTTCATATTGAGATTGAGACACAAAGCAACAAAATACGATCTAGAGGAATGTGGCCGTTTTTATTTAGATCGAATCTTGTTGCTTTGTGTCTCAATATGAAACTTTATAAAAGGTATTAGAAAATTCTAGACACACTTACCGAGGTAGCTGATTGAACCGTTTTTCATAATTCCTTCTCAGTCACGAGATAATATGTTTTTAAAGGAGTGGCGCTAGTGGACCGGTGACAGCGCTCTTAAAAGAAAATGTAACCTTTTTTTCGCCATTTTGTGTGAAATACTTATAATATGCATACCATTAATGGGGATACGGGCGGTAAGGACAGCGGGAATACACCCGTTGTACACGTTTTTCGCGCCGTGAAAACCTACGGTTGATTAGCCGTCATCAGTGTTGTATGGATCACTATGCAGGAAAATTGTTGACAGACACGGCGGCGCCACCGCGCGCCGCGCCGTGCAGATTTAACTCGGGTGTCATTTTTGTATATAGTAATGACTAATAGAAACTACATATATCCGGAAAATTGAAATCCCTGTCTATGAAAGCCGATTTTCAGCCCACCGTGCGCCGTCCCCTATGCGTCGTCCGGTGATTTGCCGTGTTATATACTTACAATAAGCTCACACGATTATTCTAAAGAAACCGTGCCGTTTACAACAGGCCTTATTCTGTTAAATAGTGTAGTTTTTGTGTTTGAGTCAAAAACATGTCTTTCCCTTACTTGGTAAATAGGTACGCAAATTAAGATAAATTAATAAAAAATCAAAATAAAAAACATGTACAATAAAAAAATTATGTAAGGTGAGCTGTAAAAAACGCTTTCCATACAGTTCATTTATAACATACCTACTTAATAATTTAATATTTTTTCTCAAACAACTACTTACAAAGTAAAGAGCGCTTATTAAAATCACACACAGTTACGATGGCGGCCATAATTCCACATAATTCAGTGAACGCACTCGATATGCTGATGATTATGCATAATTTATGCGCCCGAGGGGGTCAAGTGGTCCAAATGGGACACGCGGGTTTATAGGGGGCCATCTTTTATGCTTGTTGTCAATGGACAGTAAATTGGAGAACATTCACACCTTATGTTGCGGCCGGACCCAGCGTTTTTTCCTTTTGTCACTTTAGGAAATATTTGCTTATCACGAAAGGACAATAGGATTATTAGCTTACCGAATGTGTACTTTTTTTATTAGTTTCACAGACAAAATGGTACCTATTGTCTTTTTTTTTCTGTTCTGCAGTTTTACTGCATTCATTTTTGTTATTAATATTTTCATTTCGCTAATGGAAATGGCAAATAAAATGTGTTGCAAGTTTCCTTTGTTTCAGTAATGTTTTGGTAGAATGGCGCAGTTAAAGCTCATTGCGAATGCAGAAGACCAACATCTCGGAGACAGGATTACGTGGCTGGCGAAGTAATCGGCGTCTGCTAATTACTGTAGCTTCGTTAATGATAATAAAACTGCTTATCTTTACGACGGTTTTTACAATGTCGTAATTATTGAACAATGTAATAAAAATACTGATTTAATTAACCTGTCTGCAACCCTCAATTTATTGACCCAAAGGGTAATAAAGTGAGTAATGAAATTTTATCTACGTATCCATCTCTTTAAGTAGTTGTTAACGTTGGAAGCGTTAATATTTTTCAGTAATGTTTTAAATTAACAAGTTTTTTTTTACGACGCCATTAGTTTGGAAATATTATCAAACGTTTATAGGTATGTAAAAAAAAACAGTCTTTGTATTAGCGTACAATGCAACGTTCAATTGATAAATCCATTTCCTTTGAGACATTTTCTTTGTTGCAGCTGTTTTGTTGATCTACGGATCATTGATTGATGAATGAAGGAAAATATATTTTTTAAGAAAACCGGTACAACTACGTACAAATCACCGTGACAAAGCTTCAAATTGAAAGACTGCTATTAATTTTGGAGCTTTCTTACCTAAGTATGTAGACCGAATCAAATCATACATACTGTAGATACATAGGTAGGTATGAATTGTTTTGTTTATTAATTTTTTTATTTTTATCTCTGCACTAGCTTCTGCCCGCGACTTCGTCCGCGTGAAATTTCTTGTTCCCCGACCCACCCCGTCGCATCACATTGCCTGCCCGTGCTTTTACTTCGTTTTCGCTTAAACTTTCATTTAAAAAAAAATGTGTCCTAGTTAATAGGAATGTGATCCTTCCTCAAGAATTGGGCTGTAAAATGCAAAAAGATTTTTTCAAATCCAACTCTCAGTTCCAGAGATAAGCGCGTTCAAAAACAAAAAAAAAACCTGCCAAGTGTGAGTCGGACTCGCGCACGAAGGGTTCCTTACCATCCATACTAATCCATACTAATATTATAAATGTAAAAGTAACTCTGTCTGTCTGTCTGTCTGTATGTTACGTTTTCACGCCTAAACCGCTAAACCGATCGTCATAAAATTACACGACTATCCAACACAAAAATATTTTTTCAATTCCAACCAGTAGTTCCTCAGATTAGCGCGTTCAAACAAACAAACAAACAAACTCTTCAGCTTTATAATATTATATAGTATAGATTTACTAGCATAAAATCTATTCCAAATCATTATCTACAAACGAAAAAGTAATAAGAAAAAATAAAAAAGCACATTGAGTCCCCTTTGCTGTGGTTAACAAGCGAACAATTACATTTAATTTACGGATGAGTTTTTAAAGTGCCCCAATATGGCCCCCGGGGCACCCCGCGACATTAAACCGCTATCATTTTGTATTTCGGATAATCTACCGCGACATTTGTTAAAAAATAAATTTCGAGAGGGTATCGCGAACTGTTACTAAAAATTCAATTGTCCCGAAGTGCCACTTGTCATCCTACACTGTATAATCTGTCAGTTTTACCAATCAATATGATTGTTGCAAATTTTACCCTACTGCCCTTACATAAGAATCATTTTAGTATGTATTTTTGGAGGAAATGTAAATTTATAAAGCATTTGTCGAACTTAATGTGTGGCGAAACAAGTGATTGCATTAAGTATACGGTTTGGAGAATATGATTTAATTTACTATTCAAGTGTTTCACATTAAATATATGAGTTTAAATATACTTGGAACTGAAAATGATTCATACAAAGCTTAGAAAATAACCTCAAAGAAACAATTAATCAAATTTCACAAATACAAAAAAAAAGTATGCCAAATAAACCTATTATTTTGTATCATCGCAATACAACAATAAAGGAAAGTACCAATAATAAAGACATCAGACATTTATCCGACCATAATCCGTTTTTGACCAAAAAAGCACAACGGCTCAGCGGGCGGTGGGCGCGAACTTGTTACCCTTTGCCCTTTGTTTAGATAACCATAAAGAAAACAACAGTGTTTTAACCCTTAAGTTAACCCTTTGCGCCACATGTCGTCACACAGTGGTGGTGCGAAACCGCGAATCGACTCAAAAGGAAGACGAACTCATGCTGTGCGACAGTGCGAAAGATAATAGCCATTACAATTCCAACCTTATTCGAAAGCAATACAGTTCATGTGTAGATCGTTATACTCATTGAGAATACGCACAATAATCGTTGTATGAAAACGTTGAAATATGTGGAGTGTATTTTTACGTGTATTGTGTCCGCAATGGGGTTTTTATTGCAAATGTCTGCGCGCGCATTAGTCGGATTGTTAGCCGAGGATGCTGCATATGGTGCGTTGTTATGATTTTTGTGGGCTTGATATTGTTTTGTGATTTTGATATTTAACAATCTCGCCGTTCGCGTACTTATTCAAAGTTAGATCTAATTCCACGAATTCTGAAAGGTCGGGAAATCCGAACACGTATTGAAACAACGGAATCTATACAGCTCTCACTGGAGTTGAATTAAAAGTTCCTTTTGTAGCCAAATGGAATCTGTTGTAGAGAGGAACAAAGTTTTTGAAACTCCACTCAAGTGCAGCTTTGTGTCCATTCCGTTTTATAGATCGTTACTTCTAACGTCGAATCTTGAGTTATTAGGGAAAAGGTTTTAGTGCCAAAACCCTTTAATTTCCTACTTTTAATTACGGTCCGGCGCGATAACGTTCTCCGGTCCGGAACGCGTGCCGATAAGTGCCGGAGTGGTACCTTAGGTACCTAAGCTGCTTCCTTATCGTTAGTGACAATTCAACGCGAAATGCGCGCTTTAGTTACTCATGAAAGTTGTCCCTGATGTCATGAATTAAATGACCCTATAAGACCAAGCAGCGATCATGAACTTTCAGAACATAATTATTATAGAGGTAATGTTTTCAGATACCATTAAATATAATAGTGTATGATTTCATGTTTATATAATATCCTACCTATTTATATTTGTACGAAGTTGAGGCAAAACATGACTGTGAAATATATAATTTAATGTAAAACATATTCCATTCCATGTGTGTATGCTCATGTTTTGGACAAATTTTAATAGGTAATGTTTTCAGATTTCCAAAATGTTGGTGCTTTAATCACGCGCGTTATAATTACTTTAAATTTGAAACAGGCCAATTTAGAAGGTATCCTTTTAAAGGCAATCCATTTACGAAATCTCTATCAGAAAGATTGTCTGAATTCAGCAGCTTCGTTGAAATATGAGGATTTTTTAACAAGTCAACGAATGTTTTTATTCTATTAACTCAAGGATTTTTGCAAACTCCGCACTTTATTAAGTACTTAGCGAAGTAAGATGCTGTGGAGCTTTTTAGCTATTTTATAAATTTTTGTTTAAATGTATTATGTATCTGCAATAAGCGTTTCGGCTATAAGCAAATGTGCTATTTAGTTCATGGCGTGGTTGTGCAGGGTTCCATTGAGCACCACACATATGATACATATTTATTCAGCTCGAGGATGTGGTGTCTTTTGAGGCGCTTGGTGATATTTGGTTGGCTGGTCTATGGCCAACTGATTTGGATGGTTTTTAAGTCTGTCCTTGTATACATTTTCTACCATCAATATATTCTCCTTTACTGTGTTTACTTTTAATTGCACGTGGATTTCTGCATTAGTGATGAACCATGGGGCATTGGAAATTGACTTCAGAATTGAATTTTGTATCTGTTGCACTAAGTTGATGTTTGAATCCGAGGCACTACCCTATAGCTGTATCCCGTAGGTCCATATTGGCTTTATTACGGCTTTGTAAACCAGGAACTTGTTCACGGGTTAGAGTTTAGACTTTCTTCCCAGTAACCAGTACAAATTCCTAAAAGTGATATTAGCTTGGTTTCTTTTGGCTTTAATGTGGGTTTTCCAAGTTAGTCGCCTGTCCACTTCCACAAAACCACTGCCACTGCTTCCCAGCTTAACCGCAGGGCAGTCACTTTTCCTGAGTGTAAATTTCAGTTGCGTGGATTTTGATATGCTTAAAGTAATTCTCCACTTCTCAAGCCACACGGAAAAAAAGGATCTCTTCTGCGAAGAATATCAATATTCTCAGAAAAATTGTTTCAATCCAAATAAATATTTTCTCAAGGTAAGTAAATGTTCTTAGTCGAAGAAAACCTGTTCACTCAAATTAAGAATAATAAATACTTGGTTTTAATTTTTGATTCAAGACTACACAATCTTAATTGAAGAAAATATCTAGTTTTTACTGAAGAAATTGAAAACTTTTTAAAACAAGATAATACCGTTTTCTTTCAAGAATATATTATATTTAGTTTGAAACAATTAGATTAGTTTTGACTCAAGATATACATTTTCTTAATCTAAAAAATAATTTCTCAATATAAGAACGTGATACTCTTATTTTGAACACATTTCATCTAAATGATTGTTTCTTGATTCGAGAATAGCGAAGTGGGTAATCTGAACCAATATTTTTTTATTGTGTTTTATTTTATTTTTGGTTGAAGAAGTTCAGATACCTTCCATTAAGAATTTAAAAAAATCTAGTTGTATATACTTAATTTAGGAATATATTATTATTTGAAGAATACAGTAATCTCATTTCAAGAATACTTTTGTTTTAACTGGAAAATATTGACTTACTTGAAACCAACACTTTTTTTTCTTATACCAAAAGGGTGTATAATCTTGATTTAAAGATTTCGCTTATTTCTGACTCAAGAAGCACTTTATTCTTCGTTCAAGAGTTTCTACTTCTTCTTTTAAAATTTTACTTATTTCTTAACAAAAACTCAAAATTCTTCAATTCAAAACAATATTGATTTTATGTCAAGAATAATTTATTTTTAGTTGAAGAAGTTCAGACTCCTTCACTTAAGAATTTTAAAAATGTAGTTGTATATACTTAATTTAAGAATATATAATTAATTGAAGAAAACAGTAATCTCATTTCAAGAATACTTTTGTTTTAACTGGAAAATATTGACTTATTTGAAACCAACACTTTTTTTTCTTATACCAAAAGGGTGTATATTCTTGATTCAAAGATTTCGCTTATTTCTGACTCAAGAAGCACTTTATTCTTCGTTCAATAGTTTCTACAACTTCTTTTAAAATTTTACTTATTTCCTAACAAAAACTCAAAATTCTTCAATTCAAAACAATATTGATTTTCATATCAAGAATAATGTATTTTTGGTTGAAGAAGTTCTGACTCCTTCACTTTAGAATTAAAAAAATCTAGTTGTATATACTTAATTTAAGAATATATTATTAATTGAAGAATACGGTAATCTCATTTCAAGAATACTTTTGTTTTAACTGGAAAATACTGACTTACTTGAAACCAACACTTTTTTTTCTTATACCAAAAGGGTGTATATTCTTGATTCAAAGATTTCGCTTATTTCTGACTCAAGAAGCACTTTATTCTTCGTTCAAGAGTTTCTACATCTTCTTTTAAAAAAATACTTATTTCCTAACAAGAACTCAAAATTCTTCAATTCAAAACAATATTGATTTCCATATCAAGAATAATGTATTTTTGGTTGAAGAAGTTCAGATTCCTTCCATTAAGAATTTTAAAAATCTAGTTGTACCTAAATACTTAATTTAAGAATATATTATGACTTGAAGAATACATTAATCTCATTTCAAGAATACTTTTATATATTACACTATCAATAGGTAGATATATATCGTGATTCTAGTATGTCAATATTATCACAAGATTGCAAATGTATCTAGAAATACTGCAGTTAGTATCACAATGCTGCGATACGTATCGTGAAACTCGCGAATCCTGTGATAATATTGATAGTGTAATATGCCCTATTGATTTTAACTGAAAAGTATTGATGTATGTACAGAGGCCAGCACATCAAGCTACCCCATCTGTCAAATTTCTTTGATATATTTTCAACTTTATTACAAAAGAGTAAGGTACATGTTCAATTGGAAGAATTTGACAGTTTGGAATAGCTTGTTGTACTGGCGTCTGTAACTCTGTATATGTATCTACTTTAGGCTGACTTTTTTTATAAGATAAGTTTTTATACTTTACTAGCTTCTGGCCCACCGTCACACGTCACACGTTGCATCCCGTCGCTCGCCCGCGCTATAACTTCGTTATCGCTTAGCTTTCTTTCTGACTTTTGTTCTTTTCGCTTGGCTCCTAAGGATCGTAGCGTGATGTTAAATAGCCTATAGCCTTCCTCGATAAATGGGCTGTCCAACACTAAAATATTTTTTCTTGCGCGTCATGCGCACGTGAACTCGAACATACCTACTTATTTTGTTGTGGAGTTATTTTAAAATTATGATAATTATCTCCTAAGATGTTGATTGAAATCAAGTGATGTCAAGAACAATTTCGTTTACATTTAAATACTTGTGATTAATAACATATTTATTTGGATAAGGATTAATATTATGTTGATAAAACTCCTTCGCAAATAATGCATTAATTTCGAACAAATTTGATTACCATAAAAAAAGGTTATAGTGAGTCAAACAAACAAACTCTTCAGCTTTATAATATTAGTATAGATAAAAGAAATTCCAAGAATTTAATTGGAATTAAAACTAAGACTTTTTGTCTTAACACAAGAAGACAGATTTTTGGAAATCCTATTTCAAACATTCCGCGTGCCGCGGGCTTAAAAAATCCAAGACTTTTTGTCTTAACGCAAGAAGACAGTTTTTTTGAGAAAAAAACCAAGACTTTTAGTCTTAACACAAGAAGGCCGTTTTTTGGAAATCCTATTTCGAACATTCCGCGCGCTATGGGCTACCGATAAGATTGGCAGGACAATCGCGGATTGGCTGCCGCGCTTCCTCGCCGCGCATCCAATCATAATTATCTGGGTGGTATCAATAGAGAATTAGAGAGGTGGTCTTATAAGGATAACCCTGTTATTGAATATAATTATCGCTTTATTGATATTAGGGTATCATACTTATTATTTTGCTTATTGGTATTAGTCTAATATTAGTGAATACCAGTATAATTAGTTGATGTAATTATATTAAACCTACCTACAAGATTCTCGATACTTACGGTGATTCACGCATACTTAGTACTTTCCTATTGTGAAACGGCAATTAAACTTCCCTTAATACTTTAACAGCCATAATACTGGCAACGACAAATTTGTTGGCATATTTAAAAAGTATATCACATTATGTGCAATAATAATAACCTACCTATTGATTTGTTTATATTTACTTAGAGGTATACCTACAAGGTAAATACTGGCTAAGTTGTACTTTAGCGACCGTTGAGTTGGTGGTCCATATTTCTTTTTTATAGAAAGGTTACGTTATAAGAACTCTTCATGTAAAAATTAAGTATAAGCTGCGGAGTTTTTGAGATAGTTTTTTTTTTTTCAAAATCGTAATTTTGTATTACTATTTTGTCAATTTCTGCCACAGACTAAAATATACTCGCAATTGAACGCTTCGTCTTACGTACTATCAATTACTAAAATAATATTGTACTTCATGATAATCACTACATATTATAAAACAAAGTCCTCCGCCGCGTCTGTCTGTCTGTCTGTCTGTTCGCGATAAACTCAAAAACTACTACACCGATTCTCATGCTGTTTTCACCAATGGATAGCGTGGTTCTCGAGGAAGGTTTTAGTATATAATTTGTTAAGTTTTTGTATACATTTTTGTATAAATTAACGATATTTGTTGGAGGTGTCGGAAAAAAATAAGCCGTCTGGGAGCTTTCAACGAAAACGCTGTCTAAACCCTTTAAGATATAACAAAATAATGTATAGTGGAATTGTGTATCTTATAAAGGTCTTCAAAAAAGTCCGTGATGGCATATGTCTAGATCTTAAGGATAACATACTATATCCATTTTATTGTCTTTTTGTAGGTATTTGTTTGCCGAATTTTACTCTTGGAAATACGATTACGATAACAATACGCCATAATATCAGTAGCTATTAGCCAAATTATGTTCGTAGATAAATAAGCTATCGACTTATGTGTATTTCAAACAGTATACAAGAATATTTATCATAAAAACATTACTAAACACGGCGGCCAAATGATAAAAATTTGTGCATTCCAAAACGTTCGTTACTTTTTCACTGACATATTTATCACTTTTCGATAAACTAACACTCAATACGAAATCTACACTTATTTCTCAGTAATTCTGTATATGATTATTCTATGATTAAACCGTTTTCTCATTGAATCCATTACTTTACGCACGTATAACCTTGATGAATGTTTGTTTACATTATGCATCGCGCCACTCAACCACACGACCATAGACATTTTTTTTTTTTTCGTTCCTTTAGTGGTGTTTCCGCTAAAATGTATTAATACCGGTCAAGTATTAGTCGATTAATCGAATTCTACAGCCAGATCGTGTTGCAAGTACAAAATAAATGTCAAATATTTCGTCCAATTGCGAACGTGACCCTTAGAAAAGTTATGCACCAATGGTGTTCATTTCGGAGGTTAATTCGTTTTGTTTTCACATTGTTGGTACTTCCGTAAATTATTTTAAAATGAATATTAGTGTCGCATTTTTATTTCGTGTTGTAAATTGGTACCATTGATTGCTTTAAGAATTTGAGTGAAATTTCGTATTTTGGTTTTGTGTTTGTTCAGAAAATAATTATACATAACTACTTTTATTATATTAAATCATTGTCATTTGTTTCGGTTTCTATTCACATAGTGAATCATTTTAAAATTAATATTAAGTTAGAAATTTGAGATATAGCTTGGAATATGGAGAAGGACATACGGTACTTTTTTATGCGATAACCGACATCCACGCGGGCGAAGCCGCGGGCAAAAGCTAGTGATGTATAAATCACGAGGGTGTGTTTTTCCTTCCAGTTTTAAATCAGGTTTCATGACGTACTTAATGTGTTTTAGCGACTTTTACCGATTTGTGAAATGAAACACAAGAACGACGCTGCTGTCAAACAAAGTCATTATTTTTATTCGAACCCTAGAAGTTTTCGTTGCGATAACCACTATACGAATTCACCAGGTAGTACTTAGCGCTTTGCGTGAGTAACACTAAATAAACTTGCAAGGACACTTAAGCAAGGCGAAAGTAATATAAATGAATACAACATTAGGCAGTATTAGGTACATAAACAAGGCGGTTGTTTATTTGGATTTTAGCACCAAATCTTGCAGCGGATTAGTGAATGAATCCTACGGATTCCCATCATTTGACTACCAAGTAGCATAATATTGTATTAGTGAATATTATAATACGATAAACTCGGCCTGTATTTGTTGCTATTATGAGTATATTAGTTACACCTCTATGACGGAAGCGTCCACCACCGCAATAGCCAGCGTTGCCAGATCGTAAATACTTTTTAGTACGAAAATCGTACTATTTTACCGTTCGTCCTACCTTCGAGCTCCGGCGTACATACCTTGCTTTGCATCGTACTATTTCGTACCTTTTTACAACTTGACCCCCAAAATGCACTACGTGCTCGACTGAGAGAGATCATTCGACGTACACAAACGTTTTTGGTGATTTAGTCGTTCGTGCGTGTATGTGTGTATCTCTGTTGCATGTGGTTGGATGCATGCAACAGACACACACACACTTGTCACACTGCGTGTTTGGTTTGGTTGGTATTGGATTTAAAACTTGTGAGCCTACAAAAGCAATGTATACGAAAAATATTAAATACTTATTAGTTGCATTGTAATTAATTGTTGCTTTATTTGAATAATTTTTGCTGAAATCTTACGTCAATACGTCTTTCATATTTATATGAAATAGGTATGTACGTGCACGTGCACGTACATACCTATTTCATTAAGTAAATAAAACTTGTTAGTAGACACGTGTCTACTAACAAGTTTTATTTACTTATTTATTTATGGAAAAAAAATTGCGTACTTTTACAACGATTTTTCGTACTATTTCAGACGTACTAATTTGGAGACAAGTACTGGCAACACTGCCAAATCCATGCGAGATTCCGTTTCCGATCCCAGCGTTCGTTACTTCGTTCATTTCATTTTACTACAAACACGTTGGTACACGTTTATTTTGCGCGTCGCTCGGTTGTCAGCTCGGCTCAAAATCTCAAATTAAATACAGAGGACTGTTTTCGTCTGCATTCGTCTGCATTGTGCAATATAATTTTTTTCTTCCATGTGAAAATGACAGAATTAGAGACGCGTGAACTGTTACAAAGCTGGGGCCTGGAAGAAGCGATAATTGAAAATTTTACAAGTAAGTACCCTACCTACCTCTAACTTAAGTAAGCTTTTTAGTTAACTGGTATACATAAGTATTAAAATACACTCAATCGATGTATCTAGATGTGTAATGTCGGTATAAAGACCTAGGTAGTCTTAATTCTAAGTAAGTACCTCTCCGATAATGTAACTGTTTAACTGCATTTCACCATTATTAGAATCATGGTAGAATATAATATTCTTGTCAAGTTATGCTAGTAGGTACCTACCTAGTATTATATAGCTGCGCCTCCGCTTGAACGCTTGCGGCTACTTTCGTGTTTTATTACTTTTGGAAGCAAAACGCCTCTATGACATTCGGTTGTGATAGGTAGGATATTATTCGAAACAATTTTATAATTATGTTCTCTTGATTCAAGAACTATATATTCTTAGTACAAGAATATAGTTCTTGAATCTTTGAATTTTGATATTATCTACTTATTTTTTCAGATAATGGAATTGATTTAAATGACGTCAGAAGCGATGTCTTGGTAAGAAACAATAATTTCATCATGTAGAGAAAAATAAGCTGTGTTTTTCTTAAAAATATTTTTTTTGTGAGACTACATCTCACATTAACTTGTTTTCAGGATCAATTAGACTTTGATGCAATATATCCAGGAAGAGCGAATAAATTCCACATAAATTGGAATGAATTTATCGAAAAGATTATAGAAATAAATAAACAAATACAAACGAAGAAGTGGTGGCCTTGATTGAGTATATTAATGGATTTGATGATGAAGGTTGGTACTACATAGTAATTTAGCTATAGGATGCCATTTTTATTTTAGAAATGAGGCTACTAATATATAAGTTTTTATTGAGACCCTCTTAGGCTAAAGTCTATGTGTAATTTTTACATAAACTGCTAGATATATGATATGAGAAAATTGCTTTAGGAACCATGGAAAAGATTTTGAAAAAATAAGATTTCATTACAATTTTTTGTTTAATTTAATTTAATTTATTTCTGTTAAAGATGTTTCTGTAAAGATTAAAAAAAAAGCATTTAAAATAAAACTCATCGTATTTATTTTAAATGCATGTCTTTTTTATCTATGTTTAGTTTTTAACCATTTTTTTAGTTTTTAACCATTTTTTTTAGTTTTTAACCATTTTTCAAGGGTCTCTTAGACCCTTGAAAAATCCCAGCTGTATATGTTTTTATGCATTGTAAGCAAGCATTTGACCACAATCGCACCTAAGTGACGATGCGGTCGACGAGCATGCTTGCCTTGATATGCTTGCTCCTTGATATTTTATGCCAGAGATGAGAGAATTATGTACTTACTTATTTAAGTTATTAATTTCGTAAAATTTATTTTATTCTAGATAAAAAAACTTCCATCCCAAATAAAATTTCTTCGCAATTTGGTGCCACCGAAAGGACGCCTAAACAGGAGGCAAAAAAAATCAGCTACCGAGTGTGTAGAAAGCTTCATTATAAATGTCAAGGTAATTACACCAACAATGTACTTTAAATTAAATATATACTTTAATTGACTGGCCGAGTGATGTGATGTCTCTTAAAACATTATGTTTATCTAATGTCACCTGTAAACTTGCAAACCCTTGATTACCTAGTATCTACATTCATGAATAAGGTTCCCTATATGCTATAGAGTAGGGTGGCAAATAATGGGCCATCAAGGGTTCCTTTTCTTTTGTAGTCAAACTGAGACCATCGAGTTTTTTCATTGAGAGAGTTTTATAGAAAGCATTGTTTTTGTTTTTAGTGTTATTAAATGACTGATTAATAAAAATGTGATAAGTCATGAGATCTAAATTCTAGGCAAACTACTAGTTACCTACTTTGTTTTGAAACTTAACCTTATTTTTCTTTTTTTAGTCACCTAGCGATATACAATCAAAAATTGACGAAGTTTCTACGGATGCATATGGAAAAAGAAAAACGGTGCAGCCATATATAATAGATGTTGGTGGAACATTTTATCTTATTATAGATAAGGTCAGGTATGTTTTCCAAAAGACCTTTAAGGCCTTTGACACACTACTATTCAAGTGTTATCTGTGTCATTTCCGACACCGGGATACCACCTGTACCACTGATACAAATATGTATCTATGTTATAAAGACTAAATATGATGTGATCCCGCCCTACATCATGGATTTGATTTCTATTGCTAAATCCTAAAAAAAATGTATCTATGATATAAACACTAATAACAATCCTCTTGTGTTCTATACTTGCATTCGCTTGATTTTTTTTATTAAAATGCGGTTCAATATGTAGCACTGAATATCACGATTTCAGAACATACTTTGTTTTAAGTTACTATTACAACATCACTGATTATTTTAAATGTCCTTATCAAAACTGTGATCGAGTTTATGATACAAAATCTATACAAAGTCTTTGAAAAAACATTTAACACGTGTGCCAACTTTGTACCGAATATGAGTAAAAAATTCTAATCGTTTTTTTTCTAAATTTTATTGTAAATAAAAAATAACGCTTTATTATTCCCTTTTAATTAACTAAGTTTATTAAATCTGTACTAGCTGTAAGTTTATTAAATCTGTAACCATCATGAACTAATCCATTAATATAAATATGTACTGGACAAACTGTACTAAACAAATTCAAACGAAGAAGTGGTGGGCTTAGTCGAGTAGATACCTACGCGACCAAGCCCACGACTTCTTCATCTGAAGTTGTTTTCTTTTACAAGCTTTTATTTAGCTTCACTCTTGGGTTCAAAATTATCTGTTCTATCCAATAAGCGAATAAAACGATGGTGTTAATGATACGATAAAAGTTCCGGGTTCTATTCCCAAGTGGTTAAGATATTTTTGAATCATAACATAATAAATAATAAAATTGATAGCCTAGATTGTGTTAAGTCCTACCTAATATTATTAAAGAAATTTAAATTCTCAAATAGCATTGTAATGATTTACTTTTTTTTTAAATCTCTATGTTTAAGAGGCTACCGACCGCACAGTGGCGCCCTCATCGTTTGTTCGGTGATATCTTTTATTTTAGAATGAAAATGCAGAAATTAACCACGTTAAGTTGTGATCCACAACACTATACGTTATTATTACTACAAACAGTAGTTTTAAATTGTTTTGTTTTATTGTAATCATTAAAACGGAGCTTAGTGGCCACTATTTTCCGTTTTAATGATTACAATAAAACATAACAATTTAAAACTACTGTTTTCAGTAATAATAACGCAGTCTTGTGAAGCACAACTTAACGTGCTTATTTTCTGTATTTTAATTCTAAAATAAGAGAAATCACCGAAAAAAAGATGAGGGCACCACTGTGCGCTCGGCGCGGCGTAGTCTTAAGAATTGTATATTGTGTACTTTGCCAATGTAAAACTTGAGATTTTCATTTGAAGAACGACTTAAATTTAACCTTGCATATTGCAGGGAGGAATGTGACTGAACAGTAAAAGAATCGATTAAATAATAATCTTTTTTTTGTGTTCCTATAAAATCAAAAATTAAAAGAGTGATCTTTTAAGGGTTCCGCCTTGGTTCCGCTTTTCGTTTTTTTTTTTACTGAATCTTAAAAAAACTTTCAAATTTCTATGTTAGGTACATAGTTTTTAAGAAAAAAATCTGTTTTCAGTCTCTTTATACTATAAAAAATAATATAAATTAAGAAAAAAAAAAAAAACTAAATAAAATCGTGGTTTTTAGATTATTTTCTTAATCTACATTATTTTTACACTAACGAGACTGAAAGCGGTTTTTTTTCTTAAAAACTATATAACATAGAAATTTTAAAGTTTTTAGGGTTTAGTACCAAACACTAAAAACGGATCCCTTACGATAAGATCACTCTCGTGTCCATCCGTCCGTCTGTCACAGATTTTTAATTTTCGATTTTATACGAACACAAAAAAAAAACATTATTTAATCGATTTTTTTTTATCTTTCAGTCACATCCCCGCTACCAATATATTTGTCATTACGTGTTTTTTTTTTTCTAATTAAATAAATTCTAATGTATCGTTTAAAAAGGTTAAAGAATTTACCTTAGTACACACGGCTACTTATCAAGCTATACATTTCCAGTTTATACTCACCTCTTATTGTACGGAAATCCCATACAATTTGACATCAGCTAATACTGGAAATTTATAGCTTGATATGAAGCCGTGCGTACCTTGCGAGATATTCGTTATTGAAATAATATCATATACTTACTATAATGTTATCATGTGGCTATGCCAGGCTTCATAATTTGTCTGTATTTTTGTATTTGAGTATTTTGTTTAAGATTGCCTATTTTTAAGTTATATTATATAATACAAAGTATCTAAAATAAATTGTATTTTATTAAGCGACCAGTATCCGTATGAGATGAGACATGTGATTCTCGCATCAAAACAAATATCTCTTGAGCTAAGAATGGTAAGAGCTTCACCTAAGATTATATCGTTTCAATATGAAACAAACAAGTCTTGTCTTAAAATAAATATCTCTTCAGCTAAGAATAGAAGAGGCTTCACCTAAGATTATATCGTTTCAATATGAAACAAACAAGTCTTGTCTTAAAACAAATATCTCTTCAGCTAAGAATAGTAAGAGCTTCACCTAAAATTATATTGTTTCAGTATGAAACAAACAAGTCTTGTCTTAAAACAAATATCTCTTCAGCTAAGAATATTAGAGGCTTCATCTAAGATTATTTCGTCTCAGAACGAAACACACTAGTCTTGTCTTAAAGCTAATATCTCTTCAGCTAAGAATATTAGAGGGTTCATCTAAGATTATGTCGTCTCAGAACGAAACATAGTAGTCTTCTCTTAAAGCTAATATGTCTTCAACTAAGAATATTAGAGGCTTCACCAAAGATTACATCGTTTCAATATGAAACAAACAAGTCTTGTCTTAAAACAAATATCTCTTCATCTAAGAATATTAGAGGCTTCACCAAAGATTGCATCGTTTCAATATGAAACAAACAAGTCTTGTCTTAAAACAAATATCTCTTCATCTAAGAATATTAGAGGCTTCACCAAAGATTACATCGTTTCAATATGAAACAAACAAGTCTTGTCTTAAAACAAATATCTCTTCAGCTAAGAATATTAGAGGCTTCACCTAAGATGATGTCGTCTTAGAACGAAACATACGAGTCTTGTCTTAAAGCAAATATCTTTTCATATAAGAATAGTAGAAGCTTCACCTAAGATTAAGTCGTCTCAGAACGAGACATACGATACTTATCTCATGACAAATATCTCTTCAGCTAAGAATAGTAGAAGCTTAATTCAAGAACACGTTGTCTTAGAGTAAAACATTATCGAGTCTTGCTTCGAAAATAGACAAAGCATATTTTTATTCTTAGAGAGATTACTCTTTAACTAAGACAAATAATATTCTTAAAATTAAACTTAATAATTCTTGACATAAGTATAATGTCTTCGAAGAAGACAATAAAACTAAGACAATATTTTACTTAATTCAAAAATATATTGTTTTCCCCATATATGAATCAATAATTGTCTTGACCAATACGATATTGTCTTAATATAAGACATCCTTTTTTTCCGTGCAGCCATCTATTAAGTCTATTACTTCTTGCAGCTTTCTATGAAGAGAACGGTAGGTACCCAGAACAGAGCCTTGTGGAACACCTGCTCTTATTTCATGAAATTCAGAGTAGTTATTCTCTTCTCTTACTGGTAACAGGCGATCTGTTACGTAGGACTCGAGTATTCTGCCGTGCTAACGAAGAACGCAGTAACTCGATTTTGGACGATTATGAGTTATACATTCGTTGAGTTATATATTTGGAGTCTGCGAATCGAAATCTATTAAATCTCTCTAAGCAACTTTTTATTGATCCTTCAGGAACTCGGTTTTTCAGTAAGCAAGAATGCTATAACTAAAACATCATAAAAAATTCAATAATCAAAAATAAAAGTCTCTGAAGCGGCAAAATCGAGTTACTGCGTTCTTCGTTAGCACGGCAGAATTCTATAGCGAGGTAAGTTTGTTTTAATTTTGAAGAGTAGGCCCTTATGCCAAACACGGTCAAATGCCTTATTTTATACGTATACATAAGGCTTAGATTTAGGCTGATACCGTGATTGAATATAATAATATTGGCTTCATCCATATTTATATCAAGATCAATATTTGTGAATACCTAAATGTGTCATCCACACATATACGTTTGATCGGAGCCGTACATAAATAAACGATGTGGCAGTACGGGAATTTAAGATAACAAAAATAGAAGAACAAGGCTGACGGGTACAGGAAGGGTTTGATAAGTAAAAACATTCGACACCATAACAATGATATTAAAATATACGCTGAATAAAGGACAGGTACAGATATTAATTAACAAAAATAACCTATTGTAACAATTGATTAAGTATGGTTATTGGTATTGTGAATTGTTTTGGATTTTCCAGACGCTATACGAAGAGCTTACAAAGTCTAAAAAAAACTAATATATAGGAGAAAAAAATGCCAAGCGATTTCTTTTCTGCCTAGCTCCGTATATTTATAATAAGTTTAATGTAACTCTATTCGGAAATATAATTCACACATATTTAAAAAGATTGTACGATAACACTTTGCTTAAATTATAATATCACTGAGAAGACACATAAGATTCTAAAATAGAAAACTTCATAGATGCTCAAATACATATATTCAAACAGACATACTATCAAACATACTCACACACACTCAATCACAGATAAGCCAAAATAGTGTCAAGTGTAGTGATTTCATTGCTTAATTATTGTGTTTTTCATTTGTTTCATTTTCTTTTCCTAAGGGTTCTCACTCGTTTTTTTACTCTATGGGTCACATCAAAAATTGTGACTGTCACTGGCGGCCTTATATAGGGGTCATTGGTCACTAACAACCTCTCAGGACTATATTTTATATTTTTTTACTTTTAATATTTCATCAGTATTTAATTTATCAATTCTTGAGAAAGGTTATAGGCTATTTAACAACACGCTACGACGTCCCTTGCCGTCCTCCCTCCGACTCTGCCCTAAGCCGAAGTTCGTACCCTACAGGGGGTGCCCTTAACGCGCAGTCGTTAACAAGTTTTACGCCCTGGTTTTTAGTAGCTTAAGGCAACCACAGGAAAGTCCGGTTAAAGAGTCACGATCTCTAATGATCAACTCTGAGATGTCCTAGTTAAAAAAAAAAAAAAACCTTAGGAGCTGAAAAAAATAAAAAAAAGTCAGAAGGAACGCTAAGCCAAAACGAAGTAATAGCGCGGGCGATGCGACGTGAGCGCGGGTAATGGTCCGGGGTCGGGGAAACAAGAAATTTCACGCGAACGAAGTCGCGGGCAGAAGGTAGTGAAAAAAAAAAAAAAAGCTAGAAAGCTAGTGATAAATCATAAACTTAGCTCAAAATTATAGCTCGCTAAAAGCACATGAAATTGTTGCATAATTATAATAGTGAGTTTGCCAGAGCAGCCAGCCTACTAATTGCCGCCGTAATCACTCCGCTTGGCAGGGAGATTAGTGATGGCAATATGGCATCTACTGTGTGCAAAATAATGCCTCCCACGTTCCGATAATAATATGAAAAAGCCTCAAAACTTTTCTATATTAAAATAAAATTTTATATTTGAGTACTTATTACGAGCAAAAAAGTCAAAGTCACGAAGTTAGAGTTATTACTGACAGAGACGAAATAAAACTGAAACATAAAAAGCTTGTAAAATAAAAGTTACCCTTTGCATTAATAAGGACGATTGAAAGCTGTTATTTGAAATGTTGAGTTTAGAAAATAATATTCTTTCAATTATATTCAATCATCAAGATATGTACAACATGTCACGGAATTAACGCACACCGCCAAACACCCCAATTCAAATAATATGTTAATATCATAATTAGCATTGTTTATTTATTAGTTACTAGCTGTTGCTCGCGACTTCGTCCGCGATCCAGGATGAAAAAAGCCTATGTCCTTCTCCAGGTCATGGTCTACCGTTTTATCGTGAAAGCGTAACAAACACACTTTCGCATTCATACTTAATTAACACACTACTAAAGTTTCTATGTATAATAATATAATTCAATCATGATTAGAAAGACACGTGGTGCCATTTATTATCATACGAACGTTATTGTTTTTTTCCACGGGAACAGTACTTTTTTTCGAGATGAAAGGTACCCTATGTCCGTTTCTGTACACCTGACAACGTATATGCAAAATTTCAGGATGGTCGGTTCAGTGGTTTAGATGTGAAACAAACAAACAAATTTACTTTCGTATTTATTATATTATATATATATACATTTTTTTTTAACTATATATTTATATATAGTTAGGATACTGATTGTAGGAGAAAATTGTGGTCAATTTACAAATCTACGCACGCACATAGTCGCACACATTATAAGATAGACCCTTATAATGTGTGCGACTATGTGCGTAATAGGAACTTAGTCTATTTTGGTTTGTTTTGACTGTACAGCGGAAGTTTCGCTGTAATTTACGTAGTTTTAATTATTTCTGGGATCAAAAAATACCTACCTATATTAAAAATTCAGTAAACGATTCAGAACAAACTACTTTCATAATTCAGATATATACACATTGTATATCCATCACGTCTATGAAGTTTCGCTAGTCTATTGAATTTGACCTAGTATATATTTATTAAAACTAACTTGCAGTCAAAATAAACCCCTGAAGGGAAAACATGAAGCGAAAATGTCCTCGGCACATTGTCACATCCATAACCGTACACGATTTACTGGAGTGTAACTTAATCCCAGCGAGCGTATTGTATGTAGCTCTTCATACTGCGTACACTCAAATCCTCTTAGTCGATAACTTGTGGCATTAATGAAAATTTAGTATCGAGGTAAACTGCTTACCAAAGTTTTTGAAGTTAAATCATGGTTTTAAAAGTTTCTGAAAGGCGAGAAGGCTGGGAAAGTTGCTTGTTATTAAATAACAATTCATTATGTTGGATTGGTCTATATAGATGATGTGATCGTAGCAGATGTTCACGGAGTACAAACAATGCACCTACAAGTATTAAAGTGTCATGTTTTGGATTGAAACTGTCTTTCTGTACTTTGGAAGACCGTTAGCTTTACATACATAAACTCACGCTTTCTTCCCAAAGGGGTAGGCAGAAACTATAGAACGCTACCTGCTACGCTCCTTACATACTTCTTTTGCTTCGTTTACGTTCATACTCTGGTCTTACACACACGCCGGCTGCGAGTACTATGCACCTGACCTTTCTGAAGAACATCACCAATTAGGTCATCTATATGTCCTCCTAGGGGGTCCCGGCGTTTCCACTCACATCTGCCTTGTGTTAGTCGCTTTTCATTCATCCTCTTAACATGACCAAACCATCTAAGCATACTCTTTTCAATTTTTGTCACTACGTTAGGTTACTGTCTATAAAATAATGTAATATGATATGTATCGGTAAATAACATCTATTGTAAAGTGTAATGAACTCGTAATAACTGTGATACATCAATTTACGGCTGCCAAGGTTACAGATCGATTGTCTGTTGTGTTTCGTGTGGGGGATTTAACCCTTCCTATGTTGGTATTATAATAGATAGGGTTTGTGGCTAAGTAATAACAGCCGCACGGGTCGATCGATCAGGTTAAGTTACGCTTGCTGCGATTGGTCCGTGGATGGGTGACCATCTTTACATACCTAGACTCCTCCGTGCCTCGGAGAACGTTAAGCCATTGGACAACCACTGACCACCAGTCTTACCAAGGGATGGGTAAAATAATGGTATTCAGCTGCATCCAGTTAGTATATTATGTGGCGGTATCAACAACGCCATATGCGAACTACGCATCAAAGACCTGACGTCACAAATTCTGCATCGTGCTATCAGAGTTTACCGCGCGACATAGCATATATACAACATCCCGCCATCAACCGGTGGGCAGCTGCTCACCAGACACAACACCCGTCTGGTCGGAGGATCCTCCCTTTACCATAGAGTATGAGTGAACTTTACACCCTTTTCCTCATACCTACATAACATTCTACAATTCGTTTATGTATCTGCTTTGTCTATAATAATAGGTATCCACCTACTCATCGTAAATGTATCACATATCGGTCGTTTGTAATGCCACTAATTTCATCTTGTACATTATTTACCTTATGGTATAAGTCACAATCCTTGGATCATCATAGCTAAGGTAAGTGTTTCATGGGAAGTGATTATAAATGAGTAATGAGGGATTATATCGAGCGGACAACCGGAAGTGTCCACCTGTGCAGTAATGACATTATAGTACGACCACCATCCTCCTAGGAGTATATTAGGTCATAAAAGCTTGCACTAGGATGTACCTATAATAAATTCATGACTAGGTAGCTACTCGTCTTTTCGATCGTCGTTTTGAAATATAGAATCTGGCCTCCGTTGAGTGTTTCATAACATGAAAAGACAAATGTTATACCTTGCCAACTTTCTGTTTATCTCGTGTAACAACAAAAAACCGGCTAAGTGCGTGTCAGACCACACACAATAAAGGGTTCCGTAGTTGAGACGAATTTATCCCTTAACATTGTAGTTGAAATACATGTTCTCCCGTACATTCCAACTACAGATGCAAGTTGGTTGACTATTAGATACTCGTTATCTTGTAAAACCTACTTTTCTATGATAGTTTTCCTTTTAACTTCGTTATGTATATACCACTGCCGTGAATTTTTTCACATAATTCTACAACAACCATTTAGCTGGTAGAGGGGACACTTGACTCTAACAAAAATTAGCACTTTAAAGATTAATATTTCGCAGGGATTCAGGGGGTAATATTTTTGAACGGCCTATCCAACAATACCCCACACCATGGGACAGATGAGAAAAAAAAATATCAAACCCATTTTACGTGTAGGTGGGTACCTTAAAATTAAAATTATTTCAAGATTTAGTGTACTACTTTGTCGGCGTGATTAATATGTCTGCTCATGCCAAATTACAGCTTTCTAGTACTAAAACTAAAAGTCTCTGAGCTAAGCCGCGGACATATGGACAAACGGACATGGCGAAACTATAAGGGTTCCTTGTTGAGTACGGAACCCTAAAAATGCAAACATATTCAATAATAAAGCACACAAAATGAATACATTTTTAAATCAGTGATATTTGTAACGATAGGATTTTAATAACATTTCGACCGCGCGGGGCTTTGGTGTAAGTGAACCCAGAATTAATTTATAGCGATAACAGTCTCCGTATTACTTAAAGTCTCTTCCAACCCGCATGGGAACTGACAAATGAAATATTGGAGCTTACTTGTAATTGAAATATCCTGTTAAACCTAAGGGTCAAGCAAATGAACGTTAATTTAAAATCATTCATTACTTGACTGAATGCAACCCAGCTGAATGCTGTTTGTTTTAAATCCCCAAAAGATTACGTGTTTCATTGCGTTTAAATTATTATATCGAATCATGTAAATTCGAATGAAGCTGTAATAATGATCATTATGGCCGATTAAGCAGAATAGTGGTGGCCCAGTGGTAACCTGAACCCGGGCTGGCATCTTTACTTTGTTTAATTTATTTCCTGTTCTCAAAACGGTGAAGGAAAACAGTGAGGAAACTGGCATGTCCTAGAAACAAAAATTCATCTCGTCATCTCGGGCCCGCTTGGTGCCCTATTAGTATTTTTTGTTGGCATTTAGTTGGGCCACTTACTTCTGGTTAGTTGGCAAATGCATACAATTGGCGGGCAGTTTGCGGGTTGGGCCAACGTACATTGCCCTACGAAGGCCCAACGAAAACGTGTTATGGGTAGGCCCAACGACACAATTCATTTAGGCAAGCGATTGTATGTTGGTTGGTTCTATGGTTGGTTTTAGAGCGACGCGTCTCGCAAGCGCCGGCCGTACGCGCGTCGCTATACATGAGCCTTATCGGCTTCAAAATAAGGTTGGTTTTAGCGATTTGTTTTGAAAAACCAACCTTATTTTGAAGCCGATGAGGTTCATGTGCAGCGACGATTTTTACACCTTTTGTAACACACATGCAATGAGTCTTCCGTGGCGTCATCCATTCTTCACGCATCACACCGAGTTCCCCACCGTAACCATCATCGTCGTAAAACTCCACAACTTTATACATTTAACACTTTCACAAACACTAAGGGTTAACTAACTAAACTAAAACACAGCCTGCCAGCCTAATATCAGGCTGATATCTTTGTTGATGCGAACAAAACAAACACTCCGCAGCCGCAGATGCACAAATGAATAACAAAATAGCGGGTGGGCCGGACGACGCGTGCCACCGCCCGCTCCCCGCGCACCGCGCTACCACCCGGTTGGAGTAGCAGTAATTGGCCCTACAAAAATCTCCCAACAGTAGGAATAGAAGCAGCAGGCCCGCGGTAGTTGGCCCAATGTTGTCATTATACCTTAAATCCCTACAAAAATCTCCCAACTGTAGGAATAGAAGCAGCAGGCCCGCCTTAGTTAGCCCAATGTTGTCATCATAACATGTCAATACATTCCCAACTGTACGTTGGCGTATGGAAGCCAACGGCAATTGCTACTAGGGTGGCCCACTCTCTCTCCCGTGTTCCAGCAGTGGGAACATTATAGGCTGATTATAGTTACCGTTATGGCCGATTATAATGATGTTCATAACGTTTATTATGTCATACTCAGTGCGAGAAAGAATACAAGATATTTTAAAATGTCGTGCTAAAACAATCTATCCGTAGCAAGTTATATAAGGGACAAGCAAATTAATTTATGTAAGGAGGTATCTGCAATTGATTGCAAAATAAGTCGAAATCGGGAATCCGACGAACGAAAAATTACTGAATTGAAGTCAAAAAGCGCTCCGGTCGCAGCTCTTGTAGCACCTCCGACGAACTCATTTAAAATTCGTATAGCAATTATTGTAGGAATAAAATATCGATACGCGCTATTTCAAGTGGCGTAAGGGACATTTTGACGAAAATTTCTTATGGTATATCTCATCGGATTCAGAATTATGAACTCTACCGACGGGTTTATACGAATTAAAGAATAGTTATATTATTGCTCCCATATTTTGATATATACAGTAATTAGATCGAATCTGATGAGACACAAGTAATTAACTGAATAAAGTAATCGAAAACTCGTATACTATTTTGATGTTTATTATATGAATCTACATACCGCGATCTTCATGGAAAACGTCCCTAGAATGATAAGGGTTACATATGGGACAATAAAGAGATTCTTCGTGGGACTTAGAAAAGCCGTAAATCCCATTATTTTGTATACATGATTACACGTGCAAAACCTAACCTAATATTTTATATACTAAAACCCTCCTGAAAGTAGTGATTATTATTATTTTATATACGATTATATATCTCGGGACCCTGGGGTTCCGGACCTTTGGTAGGCGTACGAGGGGCCGAAGCCAACTCGCAGAGGCCCCTTAGACAATTTTAAATGGAATGAGGCACCAACCGACGATTATCCCTGTACGCACTATGCAAGTGCACCCAAGGACAACCCCCGGTTGGTGTAGGACTATTGTAGGATATAGAAACAAAGATATTGGACTATGGGTTTGGGTGGTTAAAATGGACTGGTTACCTAAAACTATGGAAGGACTATGGCCCCTGCCTGATCAATGTTTTTTACACACGGATAAAATGGCAGGGGGTGACTTGCACACTCATTAATGGGCCCCCGGAAACGGTCGCTAGCACATAGTGACGTAGCGACAAGGGGGGCAACATATCCTGAGGTGCTCGAGGAGTGGAGAGGTATTCCACGGCTCTCAGAACAATCCCAGAGCCCGGAAGATGGTCAAGATCCCTACAAGCACTTACTGGAATACTTCCTTCCTCCGAGCACGTTTGCTCTTGCGAATCTCCACTCAAGCCGGCCAATAAAGGCAAGAATGAGGTGGGAGCTCAGTTCCTCGTCAGTGTTCACTCCAGCCGGCCAATAAAGGCAAGCCAGAGATGAGGAACATGACTTCTCCCGGGAGATAGGGTCCGTGGGGTCGCAACTGCCCAACAGCTCGCCACATGCTGCCCTGCGGGTTTCTGTATCTCTCTTGGTCTGGCTCCTAACCCTAGACATGTTCCGGCAAAGTCAACTCTACCGGCACAGACCTAGAGTTCGGAGCGCGCAAGCCCCACCACGACGTCAACGTAGAGATACGGCGGTGGGGGATTATTATTATTATTACGTTAGTGACATCTTTATCAAAACCATGATCAAAACTAATTTTTTGGTTTCCCCCGGTCTACTCCTTGATATGCAATGATCACTGTAGCCCAACGAGATATGTAGCTCCAGGGGCTAGTGTGAATCTTTGGGTTCATTCGAGTAATCGAGTCTGGTCAAACGACCCTGGGGTCGGTGCATTTCATTAATTCATTCATATCGAAAATATCATTACAAACATACGGATCGAATGAAGAACCTCCTTTTTTTGAAGCCGGTTAAAAATTCAAGTTAAATGATCCATAAAGGAATATATTTCTATTCCTTTATTGATCACTAGCTTTTGCCCGCGGCTCCGCCCGCGTGGATGTCGGTTATCGCGTAAAAAAGTAGCCTATGTCCTTCTCCATATCCCAGGCTATATCTCTGCCAAATTTCATGATAATTGTTTCAGCGATTTAGGCGTGAAAACGTAACATATAGACAGACAGACAGAGCTACTTTCACATTTATAATATTAGTATGGATTTAACTTGAATTTTTAACCGACTTCAAAAAAAGGACTTTAATTTTTGTCAACATCACCGACAAAAAACAGTCACGCAGTTTTGCCAAGCAAAAGTGAGTGATGAGTCGATCTTGTCATAAAATAATTAAAATATTCGTTAGCATTTTTGAGATATCGGCTCCCTAATGGAGAGCACTGGGTAGGCCACGCAAGTGTACTTATTATCCTAACTTGAAATAGTTCTTCACGTATTGAAATCAAGCAGCTTAGGCCAAGCATTTAGTCTTTATTCATTGTTTCACCCAACCGATGATCCATATTGCGAGTTCAAATCCAATACGTCTGAATATTCTCGCAGTGGAATGAAAAATTTCAGCTCCAACGTCCATATCCAATGAATATCATTTTCGATATCGCGGATTCTTTGAAACATCGTTATTTTAATACTTCGTTATCCGGTTTACCGGATAACGAAGTATTAAAATAACGATATGATTATATTTTGAGATTTTAATATCAAAAGCGAGATGTTTTGAAAACAAGCAGGCAGGGACCGATATCGATACTCGAAGAATACCGATATTTTTAAGGAAATACCGTTAACAGTATCGACATCAGGCATAAATACTGGTATTTTATATCGGTAATTTGAGTATCGGTATAAAATATCGATAATTATATCGATACTCAGTACTGATATCAGGCTGCAATGTGACGTCACAGAATCTTTATTGATGATTCTTAAGTAATTTGTATTTTGTCAGTCGCTAATCATATTTTGATCAAGATACAACCTGACACTGACCTACAAATTGCAAAAAACGCAAGAAAATTTTATAATAACGGTATTATATCGATACCCAAATACTGGTATTTATAGCGATATTTTGGTATCATTTATCCAAATTATATCGGTATTCAGTCCCTGCAAGCAGGACAAGCCGCCGGCCGTATGTTTGGTATGCTCACGGTTTGTCGTAAATCATTACTTTAAAAATATTTTCGGTACCTAATCCGATGTTGAGAAATTTAATCTAGAAACTTTAAATGTTCGGGTGGTTGCTATGTTTGACACTGATATTGAATTTTTTTTTTCATTTTGAAAAAAACTTTCAAAATGAATGCCTAAAAGCTACATATTATTATTGTACCTGTATTTATATTTATTAACGTCTTAATGCTTAATATAAGCATGTACTTAAAACCAAATCCATACTTCCATATCCATACTAATATTATAAATGTCTGTCTGTCTGTCTGTATGTTACGTTTTCACGCCTAAACCGCTGAACCGATCGTCATGATATTTGGCAGAGATATAGCCTAGGATATGGAGAAGGACATAGGCTACTTTTTTACACGATAACCGAAATCCACGCGGGCGGAGCCTCGGGAAAAAGCTAGTTAACATATAAAAGGGATGTGGTAGGATTAAATGTAGCACACAACTCGATGGTAGCGCCTCAAGAAAGTCCAGCTGTGGCGACTAAACAATCCCTTGGAGTAGAGTCTGAAACCGCCAAGGTTTTGATGCGTAGTTGTTATGGAAATATTCTCTGTTACGATCGTTCTTTGTTGAGGTTTCCATTCATTCCTTAACCTCCTTGCTACCTTTACGGACTTCTACAAAAAAGGCTGACCAAGTCTTTAGTGGTTACCGACAAACGGCTTATTGTACAGGACGCTTTACGGGATCTTTCCTCCAGCGTCCGTAAACGAAGCTCATATTTCTCGTAAATCAGGTGTGGACATATTGCATAGTAAGCTGTTCCTTTGTGCCAATTTATTCCACATCTTCCGTCTGCCGGTTTTCGTTTACGATTGCTTGTTAGACGCCAATTGAAGGCTGAATATCGATGGACGAAGTAAACCTTCTTTTTATGGTTTTGAAAAGAGGAAGATAGTAATTGTAAGATAGACGTGTAGAAGTATCATTTACTTCAATCATTCAATCATTAACCCAGTTATTGAGTAACACGATACCCCTTGGTAAGACTAGTTGTTAGACTTTTGGTCTTCTGACTACCCGTAACGAGTTTTGATATATATATTTTTTTAATTCAAATCAGAACTGCATATCGACAAAAGCCCCATTGAATGCCGAAGTTAACCGTCAAATCACAATCAGTGGCCACCATACAAATGACCTGCTACGTAATACTGCGTAGTTGGCATCACGGATACCAATCTATAAAAGGATGCCGTGGTACGTAATATTGCGATACGCAATATTGCATAGGTAGGCACCATTAATATTTATTTTATCCAGGTTGCTTACCTACGCAATATTGCGTATACACAAAATAACGTACCCCTGGCACCGCGATTAAACAAAACTTGTTGGATATACCAGTATAAAAACATCCACTCAAGGAGGCCGAATAACACAGATTATACCATATAATCGGTAGGGAAGACCTACGTAATATTACGTAGTCGGCATCTGCCATTCTTACCACATACGTAATATTGCGTAGTTGGCATTCAATGGGTTAACCCTACAAGTTGGCACTTGATCCAGCTAAACGCAAAGTTCCAACCTCTTGGCTTTATTTCCGTTCATTATGTCAATTTGTCCGACTCAATTGCTCGTGCATATTGTAGATCGGATACTGTGCTAGAGTAAGCCAACAATAGTATGTACAAAGTTATGTTGCTTTGTTGCTGTTTCGCTTGGATAAACACGAAAGAAGTCTTATTTTTTTTTATCCAAACCTTATGACGAGTAAAATAAAACACTGTATTTACCTATCCGTACGGATAGACTAACCTCACTGGTGATCAAAATCAAAAGTCATTTATTCAAATTAGGCAGAGAATCAGCATTTTCGAACGTCAAAATTACATAAGACAGTCCCCCAAAACGCCCGCCCTTCACACATGATTAGTGATTTTATATTGATTTCCTCCTACAAACAGGCGCGACACGCGACGGGACACAAAGGCATCGCTCATCGCGCGACACGCAGTGCCTTTGTGTCACGTCGTGTGTCGCGCCTGTTTGGAGCTTGTAGGGTGTGTGGTGAGAACCGTGTTCAACAGAAATCATCAATAATTTAGGTAGATGTAGGATTTCTTGTTTTAAGGGAAGAAAAATACGACGCCATCATCCATCATTTCATGCCAGATAAAATACAAATTGCGCCCAACTTCAGAACGAGGTCTCTGATAAGAAGTCATAAAAAGCAAAACGTAAACTTCAAGAATGGCTGGGTATCTACATTTATCTCGAGTATAAAGAGAGACCAGCCCTCCTATACTATAAATGAGACTTAAAAGAATTTTTCCCTGTAAATTGTAAAGTTTAGAAGTTTTCCCAGCATCGGAGGAGCATCGTTGAATAAATATCACGGTACATAACTTCCCGCTTTTGTCTCGGAGCCCCCAACAAAGTGCGCATCTACCTTTTTAAGACAATTTGCTTTAAAAATTCAGCAGTACTCGTGGTAATTGAAGTCAGGCCAGGGTCGCGCACAAATATACTCTGTTGAGGCACCTTCCTAATTTGTGAAATAAAAAAATAAGAACGAATTTGCGCCGAGATTTTCTGGTATACGCTGAAACATTGCGCCGCAATGTTTTGTTTGAATTTTAATTGTAAATGGAGCTGAAGTATTTAAATTTTTAATCTTTTGTGCTCGAGAGAAACAAAACAAAGTAAATGTCGCTCGTGAAAGTTAAACAAATTCTTTATCCCACCGCTTCGACCTTAAAAAAGGCTTTAACTTTCAGCAAAATAGGAACCGTATCAATGATTCCATTGAAAACGTTGCTTGATAAAGCCTCATCTCATCTATGATCAAATAACAAAACACTAACACTATTTTTTAACAAAAAACACGCAGCAGGATTTTACCGGTGCGTGCATAACTAGTTAAATGCGGATATAACCGCATAAGCTAATTTGCTTCGGTTCAAACCGGATTACGTCTGGTGATGCACACGAAAATAATGGAGTTACTGCGTTGTTCAGGACACCGTATTTGTTAATTTACTAACGAACATACATTTTGCCATGTCTCAATAATGGTTTTATATCTGCGAAATTTTGGATGAAATGATATTGGTGTTAGGTGTGTTTACTAACTTACGTAATCGGGACTTTGCAGTTCAACGGATTTGAATGAGAGGTATAGGTACAGGGAAATATATCTCGGAAACCTGAGAACTTTCAGACCTTATCTATCTATCGATGTTTGCATAACTTCACCTGTTCACAGTTTCAGTTTCGAACACACGGAAGTCTGATTATAGTAGTAGTAGTAGTCGGAGTAGTGAGTTCTAATAGTTTTTCCCATACATGCTTCATAGAATGGGTACACACAGTTGATGCTTTGAAAACAAGTCAGCTGTAGCACGCCTCTACGCACGGCTCCGCTTGCGCGTTTTCTTAACGTTAAGACTGCACCGAGCGCACAGTGGCGCCCTCATCGTTATTTCGGTGATTTCTTTTATTTTAGAATGTGAATGCAAAAAATAAGCTCGTCAAGTTGTGCTTCACAAGACTATACGTCATTATTACTACAAACAGTAGTTTTAAATTGTTATGTTTTATTGTAATCATTAAAACGGAAAATAGTGGCCACTAAGCTCCGTTTTAATGATTACAATAAAACATAACAATTTAAACCACTGTTTGTAGTAATAATAACGTATAGTCTTGTGAAGCACAACTTGACGAGCTTATTTTCTGAATTTTCATTCTAAAATAATAGAAATCACCGAAATAACGATGAGGGCGCCACAGTGCACTCGGCGCAGTCTTAAGACTTCTTGTTTGCCTTTTAACCGAGACGACACCGATTGTAATTTTATCTTTTTCTGTTAAGTTCACTAACTTTTCATTTTACTCCAATAAGAAAAAAAAAAGAAGAAAAATTGTTTATTCTGCACAAACAAAACGCACTTAAGAGCGTTGTCACCGGTCCACTAGAGCCACTCCTTTAAAAACATATTATCTCGTGACTGAGAAGGAATTATGAAAAACAAAATACGATCTAGAGGAATGTGGCCGTTTTTATTTAGATCGAATTTTGTTGCTTTGAGTCTCAATATGAAACTTTAAAAAAGGTATTAGAATATTCTAGATACACTTACCAAAAATCAAAATCAATCAAAATCAAAATATTTTATTTCACATAAACCTACATGGGCACTTATGAAACGTCAGAAGCTAGGTGCACGGTTCGAGTTAGTCGTTTCCTATGGAGAAGAGCCGGCAAGAAACTCCACGGTTACTCTTTTAAAAATAATTGGCTTTACAATATTATTAAATAACAGTGATAATAGGTATGGGAGGACAGTGTAGGCCTTTCAACAATTACCAGGTACTTAACAAAATAGAAAACCGCCAACAAATCTACACTCTACTAGGCCTACAACGTTGTCACATTCAGAAAATATAAAATAATCTAAGTATATAAAATATTAATGACATGATTGCAATTACAACTACAGTAACATATCTGAATAAATATCATGTCCACAAAAGCCACTAATAAAGAATTGGAATTCGATTTGTAGGTAAATAATGTCAAATAATGAAAAGATTATGTCAAGAAAGTATGTACAATAAAAAAATAAAAAAATCTAAATAAACATCGTTACTTGGGAGCAGTTAATAGACATTGACATAGTTATGTTGTTTATGAGGTACCAGGGAAGCCACATGTGCAGAAGGAATTATTGCCAAACTTCCTTGTCTACCGATATAGTTGATTAAGCCGTTTAAGCCCATAGCCTCTTATTCAAACAATAAAAGTTTGACAATTTAGTCCATTGCTTAATGTAAGGACCAGGGACCAAACTACGACCTGTCGTCGCAATACAAGCATTTGACTAGGTACTACTAATGGTAGCCTAGAGGGGTTTTAAGCGAGCATACTCGTATGCGATAACTGAGTAGGTGTGAGAGAACACCGAAAATATGTTTGTAAAGTTTCAGATACGGATATACCGTACCGATACTTTCCTAAATCAAAGAAATTTCGTTATATTTCCCAAAAGGCTCCGTCAAACCATCACATATTTACATAAGGTCATTCAACCACACGTACTGTGGTGGCCGGTGGGTGTGGTGGTCGTGTGGTGTAGGGACACTAACAACCTCTCAGGACTATACGAGTATTACTAACGTCATAAAATATAACTTTTATTCTATGACTTTTAATAATTCATCAGATTTGAATTCATCAGACATTCATACAAAAATAAAAATTGTTAAATTTAATACTCTAAATGTATAGAATTGTGGCGTCACCTACAACGCCATTTGCGAACTACGCATCAAACACACGTGGCCCAAATTCTGCATCACGCAATCAGAGTTTGTCGCGCGACTAGCTTATATACAACATCCCGACATCAACCGCAGCCGACTCTGCGCTAAGCCGAGGTTCGTACCCCACAGGATATCAGGGGGCCAAGTCTACTAATGTACAAACGTTGCAATGGTCTCTTCATTGTGAGTTTTTGACAGATTTGCCATACAAACACTGTCAAATACTCACAATCGCGAGACCATTGCAACGTTTGTAAATTAGTAGACTAAGGCCCCAGGGCCTCAAGTCTGTTATTACAATAGTGTCAGAATGGTCTATCATTGATTTCATAATTGTTGATTTTGACAAGTTTGGTAATCTACTAATATAATGGCGTCATTATGACTTTCCAATGGTCAGCCACTGACACTCCATTGAAAGAATTTGTAATCTCGTACATAATAACAAATGAAACTTCCTACTAAACTTCCAACTTCCTACTACTTCAGATTGCATATAACACTAATAAACAATATGTAAAAAAATATATAAACGAAGTCTGGCATGAATAAATGTTTAAAATGCCATTGTAATACAATTCTATTACGAGACCATTGACCGACCAATGATCGACCATTATGAATTTAGCAGATTACGAACTTTTAGCAAAATGACAATGGGATCGTGTTGGAGTGACGAATTTATAAAAATTGCAGACTTGGGCCCCAGGTTTGGTCCCATAGTAAAAGTTTTTCATAATGATGAGTACCTACTCATCATCACTATGTCTTCGATACAATTAATTTATTGCGGCAACGGCTTAACGTGCTCTCCGAGGTCCGGAGGGATCTTGGTATGTAAACATGGTCACCCATCCACGGATCAACCGCGACAAGCGTAGCTTAACATTATCGTTCGGCTCGTGCGGCTGTTATTACTTAGCTACAAGTGAAGTTTTAAATATGAATGTTCTATCAAAATCAAACGTACATATACATTCACAATAATGAACGGTATTCAAACGTATTGAAAAACATCCAATTGAGACGGACATAATAAAGATGAGATGGACCGGATGCCCGATATTAAAGCAAAGAGCTGTAACGAACTCAATGGAATATTAAAGGATGTAGAAGATATGTTATTCAGGGTCGCGTACTCGCGAGTTATAAGATCGATCGTGTTCGTACTTCGCAATGTTTAGCGGACAGGCTTGACTTGCGGGCTGATCATATAATTATCATCACTACATCTTCGCCGCGTCTGTCCGTCTGATCGCGAACTCAAAAACTACCAAACGGATTCTGATATGATTTACACCAATGGACGAAGTGATTCATGACGAAGGTTTAAATATATAATTCATTATGGTTTTGTGTAAATTGCCTGAAAGATGACGATTATTGTTAAAGATGTCGGAAAAAATCATGCCGACTGGGAGCTATACTGGCGTGCGCCGCGTGAGCCAATAGAGTTATATGAACACATTGTATTACAGAATGAATACATTGTTTACTTGGATTAACTCATAGGATACCTACTTTGAATCCTGGTAGTAAGTACGTTCCCGTGATATATTTTCCAATATCCACGCGGCCGAAGCCGTGGACAAAAGCTAGCAGTTACATAAAATGATGTAGGTCTACAGACTACATAATTTTCAGAAGATCGTTTCTGAATGATGATGAAATCTGTATTTGTTTCCGAATAGGACCACCGCGACCGTAAGGACTATTCTTGCTTGCAGCGCTCGGCCGCTATATGTAACACTTACCTACGCTCATCAACCAATAACATCGCAGCAACAGATTTTTGCTGCCGTTTATGAAAATGAAAAAAAAAAAAAAAATACCGTAACAAACCAGCCGAGGTGGTCAGACATCTGTGATCATTGTAACAGAGCCTGAGAAGTTTTTAAACAATTTTTTTTTTATTGGTCCTTGCGAAAAGGGACGATAAACAGATGTGGCAATCGTGAGCACGGGATTTTGTTTTGAAAGTGTGCCGATTCGGATGCCCGAGATTGTACTTTGTGATTGATTTATCAAGGTGCAGTGCAGAAAGCAACCGGTAGATGCTGTAAAAATCTCACCGTGAATTCAAAGTAAGCCGTCAATGTCTAGACTCCCATAGTGTCAGGTAGAATGACAGTTCACTTCACGTTCACTTCACCTAAGTTTTGACGGTGAGATTTCCACAGAATAAACCGGCTGAGAAGGACTGAAAGAAAGAAAGAAATAAAATAAATTTATTTGACGCAGTTTAAGGTACACAATACTGAAACAGAACACAAAAAAGACAGAAAAAACTTCAAATAGCAATGTGTACCTCGCGGCTACGCCAAATAGGCCCAGTTCAGCATAAATGCCAGCCAATTAGTGCCTGATGCTGGTTTTCAACTGGACCTTGTGATGCGAGGACGTCTTACGGATGTAAATCAGTTTTATGTGTGTAATATATTATGTGTGTACCGTGTGGTGCCGGACGTAAAGAATAGCACCACCCCATTTCCTCCCGTGGGTGTCGTAAAAGGCGACTAAGGGACTTACTAGAAAATGGGCAGCAGCGTTCTCTATGCATTTTTAACACCATACTGCGATCGCCAACCCACCTGCCAAGCGTGGCGATTATGGCAAATTCCCTCCCTTTTGGAGGAGGCCTATGTCCAGCAGTGGACGTCTTTCGGCTGAAATGATGATGATCATGATATAATGTGTATAAATATTTAAATAAAAAATAAATTTGTGATTGTGTAGCGACATAAAACTACGAGTAAACTCGACTACATATTTGTTTAAAAAGTTATATAGTGGTGATTAATAAAATAAATAAAATAGTACGGTTGCACAATAAATAATGGTAATTCGTCAATAATTAATAGATTTGTCTAAAATAACTTCACATCAATGAAACATTCTGATGGACCATGTCTACCTTCCGTTGCGCATCTATGAGGTACTGCCGTAGGCGTCTTCAAAATTTGTTGATCGTGTTAATAGATCTAATAGATGGTGGCAGGTTATTCCACACTTTGGAAGCCGCATAACGGAAGCTACCTCTAAAAGCAGCTGTATTATGCGACTGGGTCGAGAGTTGGTGGACACTGGTACCCACCCTCTTGAGTCCTGACTAGTGTTGCCAGGTCCGATTTGTTGTAAATCGGTACATGAGGTAAAAAAAAACGGGATTTAGGGTTGCAGATTGTGATAGTAAACAAAAAAAAAAAAAAAACAAGGGGTTTTAAGTCTATTCAATCTTACATAACAAGTAATCAGTCTTGCTAGCCTAGTAGAAATTATAAAATAAAATCGTACTTTAAATGTAATTGACGCACTTCAGAAGAATAAAGTAATTAAGTATTAATGTAAATTATTTGTTTTTATTAAAATTATATTTTTTATTGGTCTTTGCCGCCTTTAGAATGGCCTTGTTTTCATTAATTGCATGTCATATTAAAGTTGGTTTTAATTTAAATTTCTGCTTTCACATGCTCGAGTACCTGATCGGAACATTTAGCGTCCCGATCAGGTACAAATCGGGACGCGTCCCCAGACCCCTGAAAATCGGGACGTCCCGCGCAAATCGGGACACCTGGCAACACTAGTCCTGACAAACTTTCAGTCGCCATTCACGAGTCTCGACACTCAACGGATGAGTAGGGTCTACCTATTCTAAACCGGGACACAATATTAAATCAACAACTAATATTAGTACGTATGATATGTTAGGACAATTTTTGCAAAATACAGTATCAAGTAGGTACTCAAAAAGTACGGTTGAATACAATCTACAAAGAATCCCCTGACCGTCGTCAACGTCCGACAAAACTGCTGAGCACAGATATATTTTATCATAAAAGTGGCTGAAAAGTGTTATCGTGCGTTTCGAGTTACTTTATATACCTACTTTGGCTTCCAAGTTCTTTCAAATTATAAATTAAAGTCGTTTTTCGTGTCTCTCTGTGTGATCGAGTTGTTCTTCAAAACTATCACAACGGATTTTAATGCGGTTTTTAACATCATTTAGAGCATTCATTACGAAATTTTTATGTGTAGGTATAATAAACTAGCTTTTGCCTGCGGCTCCGCCCGCGTGGATGTCGGTTATCTCGTAACAAAGTAGCCTATCTCCTTCTCCATATCCCAGGCTATATATCTCTGCCAAATTTCATGACGATCGGTTCAGCGGTTAAGGCGTGAAAACGTAACATACAGACTGACAGACAGAGTTACTTTCACATTTATAATATTAGTATGGATTAACATTTAACTTTTATAGTATACGACAAGTATCTCTATGTTTTACATGTCGCCACAGCAGTAGACTGACTTTTATAAATTGAGTTTGGAAAGATGGAGAAAATTTAATCGACCGGAAGTCGTTAGAGATAGTTTATGTTTATTATTTGCTGATGACCTTAAATTGCTGCTCGAGGTTAGGGATGAGTCGGATTGTGAACGCCTACAGGAGGATATTAACAGAGTGGTTGAGTGGAGCCATAATAACAAACTCTACTTCAATTTAGCCAAATGTTCAGTAATAACGTTCACTCGCGCGCGGAGCCCTGTGTGCTACGAGTACAAGGTAGAAGCAGCGCCGATGCAGCGAGTAACACAGGTACGGGACCTAGGGGTGATTCTCACTTCAGAACTTACTTTTCGTGAACATATAATTAAGATATGCAAGAAAGCCTACAGAAACTTAGGATTTGTATTGAGGCAGTCACAGGGGTTCACTAATATGACCACACTCAAGGTACTTTATGACGCTTTAATCAGGAGTCATTTAGAACATAGTGCAGTAATTTGGGCTCCACATGAAGCGAAATACAGTGTCATGTTGGAGCGGGTCCAAAATAAATTTACAAGGCACTTGTATTTAAAAATGTACGGGGTATATCCATTTTACCCATTGATGTACCCTACGCTATTTGTACTGGGTATGGTGGGGTATAATGAGCTCAGGGTGCGCCGGGAATTTGCTCTCGCCGCCTATGTAGTAAAGCTACTGCGTGGTGTAGCATATAATCCGGGAGTGCTGCGTCACCTAAAGCTATGCGTGCCGGACCGATACGTGTGGAGGCGGCGGCTCCCACAACTGCTAGCCGTGCCGGTAGGCAGAACCAATCTACTGGCGAAAACTCCCCTCACCCGAACAATCCGCATAATCAACGAAGTCCATGAAAGAATAGATATAATTTCGTGCAATTTGAGTGAATTCGCAAAAATCCTGTTAAATGTAGTAAGTTATGTAAAAGTGTAAATATGTGTGTTTTAGGTTTTTCATACCTACTATGTAATTACAAATTGAAAAGAGAGCACTTTATTTTAAGTTCTTAATGTATATATGTCTATTAGATTGATAACAACATAATCTTAATTCTCTGTAATTCTGTTTGTTGGTCATTTTATTTTATTTTTTGTGTTTCGGTGTAGACATTATTACTTATAACATCGCATTGGATTAGTCTGTAAGGGTGGTATAATTGTGATTAAAATAAATAAATAAATAAATGGAATTGTTATACAATCGTTCTGGGTCCATTTAAAAAACAATGCTATATATAAGTTAAATGTTACTGTATTAAATACCTAAAACTTCCGGAATAAATGCTCTAAATGATGTTAACAACAGTACCTACTTCAATTTGATGAATTCTGCAAAGTTTACAAAGTGGGGCTTTGAACAATTGTTTGTTAAGAATTTTTAGTTGGACTGGCTGTGGAGAATACTTAATACAAGGTAAGTACTATAGGTTCGTAGTACGTACTTATGTAGTGCTGTTGCATGAAGTAAATTGGACTTTTTGTTACTTTTGGTCACCGGGCACAAACATACAACATTGTTCCGCAGCTTCCGCTCCGCTTGGCCAACGCGAAGCTTATTTCGTGCCTCATAATTCTGTATGGCTAGGCCCTAACCATATAGAATTGGAACCAGTCAGCTACATCTCTCTAGCCACTAGAGAGATGTATACCTACTTACTGGCTCATACAGTCAGATTTGTTACAGTTGTAATGACAATCATGTAATTTGGTTTAAATAAGTAGGTTTTTTTTCTTATTTTCTGTTATATTTTGGGAATGTGAGAACGTTGTAGGCTTAATAGACTGTAGATTTGTAGACCATATTATATTTTGTTAAGTACCTGGTACTTCTTGACAGGCCTACACTGTCCTCCCACACCTATTAACACTGTTATTTGAAAATATTGTAAAAGCCAATTATTTTTTAAGGAGTAGCCGTGGTGGAGTTTCTTGCCGGCTCTTCTCCATAAGAAACGACCAATTGGAACCCTGCACCTAGCTTCAGACGTTTCATAAGTGCCTATGTAGGTTTATGTGAAATAAAATATTTTATTTGAAATTGATTTGAAAAAATCAATTGCATTAAATACCTATCCGTTTCATGTAAGAATTTCTAAGTATTTTCATCTCATCATTTAGTCTTTCTCATCATCATCATCATTTCAGCCGAAAGACGTCCACTGCTGGACAAAAGCCTCCCAATTAGGGGGGTTTGCCATAATCGCCACGCTTGGCAGGCGGGTTAGCGATCCCCCCCGGTGGGTTCCCGCATTGTCGAGGCGGGGGGGCTCAGTAGCCGTGGCTTGGAGGGTCACGGTGAAGCTAAGAGGAACCCGAGGAGGGGGCCGCTCGTCAGGGCTTTTGCGGATAAGCCGACGACGTAGCGGCCGTAGGTTGCGGTGCCGCTTCGGCGACATCGCAACTGAGGCGGGCCGCGATGTGGAATGGGCGACATCGCGGCTGAGGGTGGGAGGCCGCGGCGGGAGAGGAGTAGCCGGTATTGCGGTGAGCCGTTCTTCCTACCTTCCGCGACCTTGACGGGGTCGCCACCGTTGGATGGTCGACGCGGTGGGGCCGCAGAGGAAGAGGAGTGTCGGTATTGCGCTGGCCGCTCTCCCTATCCTCTGCGGCCAAAAAGTGGTAGGCTGCGGGGCCACTGACCTGACCCGTCGCGGGGGGACCAGGGGTGCCTGGACGCGGGCTCGTCTGGCGCGGCGTCCCAGGTGGAGGTCAGCAGGCAAGGGTGCCGGGGCACCCTTGTCTGTATTGCACAGGCCTCCAACAGTGTCGGACAGGAATGGCCAGGTGTTCCCGGTCATTCCTATATCCCCCCCAGGCGGGGGGTATGCGGGGCTCGCCAGCTAGGCGGGCATGTGCCGGGAGGGTTGTGGACGTAAAGGCGGTTTCCCATGACCCTCCCATCATGGGGATGAGGGAACTCCGCTGAGTTTTAGTGGGTATACTGCCATGCTGGCAGGGAGTCCCACATACCCCGTCGCGTCCCCCGACGAGCGGGCATGCGTAATGCATTCCTCAACGTCAAAAAAATAAAAAGGCGGGTTAGCGATCGCAGTATGGTGTTAAAAATGCATGGAGAACGCTGCTGCGCATTCTCTAGTAAGTCGCCTTTTACGACACCCATGGGAGGAAATTGTAGTCTTTCTATTTTTCTTTAAAAAAACTTTTATTATTAGCATTCCAATGTTTGTACTTAAAAAGTTGTTTTTAAAGCTTTAACTAAACATAACTTTGCTTATTTCTTTGTTATTTTTTTGGAATAGGTAAGTACCAAACGGGTCTTTGTATCATTTGTTTTTTTCAGTAGATATTATTGGTACCTTCGGTATGTAGATGATGTAGCTAATAGTGCCTAATAAGTCTATAGGAAAGTATTCAACGCATAGCATGGGTTTTAATTGTTTTTAATTAAATCGAATAAAACTTTAATTCAGACTATGGTCCATAATTTTTTTAGTTTTCACAAAATTTGTGAAAACTAACAAATACATTTAATGTATTTATTTATATTCAGACCTTTGACTGTCCCCACCCAGTGTCCCTGAAAGGGACAGTCCGACGCGCTCTGGCAGCGATCATTTTTAGAATGATGTTGTCACTACCATGCAGGCGCTGTAGTAAGGAGGCTTTCGTATGATGGCATGGACGCCATCTGTACGAGTCTGCGCGAACATTCCTGAAGCTTTAGCGCTTCAGGAACCCCATGGCAGTCCCAACAGTATCCTAAAACCATTCAGAAAAAGTCACTAAGTACCTAAAAGTTGCATCATTGCTAAACATTACCAGATGGTTACAAGTGCCAATCAAAACTGTGCATCATCAATAAACCATTTCAGTACTTATGTACTTTCTTTTTACGGGTCATGGAGAAGTGATAAAGATTTAGCAATGGATCCTTAATGGCGGTCTCATCAAGGACTTGACCGCGGTTGCGTTTCTACACCGCGTAATAGATTGGTCTGTGTAGTAGCCACCTACCCATGTTCTATCTACAATTTCAATTAACGCGGGTTTGTGGATGCCACGTGACATCGAAATGGTTCTAAGATAAGTCTCACTGTTTGTCAAGATGTTTTCTTTCACCATTTTTAGAGCACTGATTCCTACAGTACGGTTCGGATTTGTAGGTAAAAGTACGGACTTTTGACCCAAGATCCTATAATAATAACAAAATACAAAATAAATAATACAAATAAATAAAACTGAAGTGTCTGTTTGTATTGTCAAATTAACAGCTTTTTACCAACGCATATGAAAGTATATACGGTACTTATAACAAAAAAACTTTTTTTTTTTTTTTTTTTTGTCTGGCTGTCTGTCGGTCTGTCTGTCTGTCTGTTTGTTCCGGCTAATCTTCAAAATGGCTGGACTGGATTCGACGGGACTGTCACTGACAGATAGCTGATGTTATAATGTTATAGACAAAACAATGCGGAGAATGCCGCAGGCTGCAGTTATAGTAATAATATACACGCGAATGTTTGTTACTCAATAACGACAGAACGTCAAAACGGATTTGGATGAAATTTGGCACACAGATAATTTATAACCTTTTTTTTTTGGGTGGGAAATTATCAAATAACTTCTCCCGCTCTGGGCGGAACGGGAGGGCTTGTCAGACTTTTACTGACTAAAACCCACACATGTTCCTTCAGTTGCCTGTGTGCCAGGGCCACGGTATCCCTTTCGGACAAACCCGCAACCCGGATTAGCACAGGATACTTTTTATCCCGATATTCCCACGGAATCGAGCCTAATACGGGTGAGAGCGCGGGACGCAGTTAGCATAACAAACAAGCTTGTGTCAACAACGGCCCAAAAACTTATACGAAAAAGAAGGGAAGGGGGACCATTTTCTCTCATGTTAGGTACTGATTTCAAATCACAAATCGTCTTGCAAATTTAAAATCTCCTATGTGATATTTTTGTCGAAAATGAGCAGATATTTGAACAGAGATTTTGAATAGCCATACGTAGCAAAAACTTTCATGTGAACAACTTATTATTTCGATAAACCACCAATCATTTTAAAAAAATCGCATGTGTCAGCTTACATTTAATTGTAAATCAAAATGTCATATGTGTCTAATGTACTACACATGAGAGTTTATAGTGAGTTTATTAAAAAAAATATATAATTGGTTCAGTACATAATGTACAAGATTTTGTCACACTGTGAAAATAGTATGGGTATTTTTTTTTTGCTTAATTGTTATAATAAACACAAAATAATTATAATAGTAGTTTTTTTTCATTAATATTATAATAATATTCTTTCCCTCCCAATGGGGGAGGCCTATGTCCAGCAGTAGACGTCTTTCAGCTGAAATGATGATGATGATTCTTTAAAAACCACTCAGGTATGTGACAAAAAGTTGCAATTATTTTATCTCCCATGTGTAAAAAAATAATTAAAATTATATAAGTAGTGTAGGTATTATACCTACTTATTGATACAAAATTATTCTTATTTCAATACATTTTAACCACTTAGTTTTTCTTTATAACCAACGGAATATAAATATTTTCTAAGATTATTTTTCAGGAGTAAGTATTTTTATTTTTTCTCGAAAAGTTACTTTATACACCAAGGAGATTTTAAATTGTCAACGACGAAATGTTGTTCAAGATTAACTCAGGACATTATGAAATTGAAAACACAATTGGTAGTTGCAAAGTTTAGTAGTTTGGTAGCATGAAGTTTCGTGCTAGGAACCAAATCACTTAGCCAACACGTCAAAACAATGCGACAAAAAGCAGCACAGATCTTAATCCAATCTGCAAGCGTTCATATGTTAGTTGCACGGTAAGTAGTGAGCCGAGTGACGTATTCGGGCCATATTAGCTACTGTAGCTACCGAGCCCCGAGAACTAATACAGTTATGACGGGCATCAAAACTTTCCCAACATATTGCTATTGTTCGGATGTATGCATTATTAATCCAAATAGTTTGCAGACTGCCTACGCTTATATACTAGTTTGTTTGTTTGACTTTCGTATATTCAATAGGCTGATATATAATTTAAGCAAACTAGCCTTTGCCCGCGGCTTCGCCCGCGTTAATGTCGGAAATTCTCCCACGGAAATATACTACCGGGATAAAAAGGATGAGTATGTTCCGACTACCTAAAGACAACAAATACCTACAAAAAGACAATAAAATGGATATAGTATGTTATCCTTTAGAGATAGACATATGCCATCGCGGACTTTTCTGTAGACCTATATAAGACACACAACTCCACCATACATTATTTTGTTATATCTCAAAGGTTTGGACAGCATTTTCATTGAAAGCTCCCAGACGGCTTATTTTTTTTCCGACAACTCCAACAAAATATCTTTTATATTAATATAATATTTAAACCTTCCTCGAAAACCACGCTATCCATGGGTGAAAACAGCATGAAAATCGATGCAGTAGTTTTTGGGTTTATCGCGTACTGACAGACAGACAGACAGACGCAGCGGAGGACTTTGTTTTATAATTATGTAGTGATAGTGATAGTGATTACCATGAAATATGAATAGGTTAATGTTGATGTTTTGAGTGTGTGTTATTGTGGGTAAATATGGGTTTAATTGAGCTGAATATGCCTATTTAATGTTAATTTTGGTATTTGTATTTTCATACTGCAAAGGTGGTTCCAATTAGGTACCACTGGTAGTTTACAAATAGGATATTCAACATCGACTACAAAGTGAAATAGGTACTTAGTGGAAAGCAATCTATAAGGCTCTTTTTGTCGTTTATAAAGTCCCGATTTGGACTTGCAAATGATCCGAGTTTTGTGCTAGATTATGTAAATCAACGTAGAATTCGAAGAACAATGAGACGATGCGAAGTTCCGCCGTATCCCAGTAGTTCCATTCTCTAGTTCCATTATAGGACTACTGGGATTTTGTTCTCCCAGTAGTTCCATGGACCTGGCATACAGGGTGTGGCGTATAAATAGTGGTCCGCCATTAAGAGGTCGATACACCGTATATTCAGCTATCACATACCACATTATGAACTGTTTATCTTAGTTCTCCGATTTTTTGTTTTTACTTGAAAAATTTACAGCTTGCTTTACTAATTTGGCTATAATTTCCATGGAACTACTTGGAGAAAAAAATCCCAGTAGTCCCATAATGGAACTAGAGAATGGAACTACTGGAATACGGCGCGAAGTTCATAGAAATTGGAAAACGACTTGACTATCAGTAGTTTTCTTGCACCAAAGCACAAAGCACTGTTGTTGTGTGTGTGAAGCAATGCAGTGCTTTGTGCTCTGGTGCAAGAGAATGACTAATAGTCATTGAGCACCAAAGGTATTCCCATTTGAGAATCTCTTTGGTGCTCAATGCATAAGTGCTCAAAAAGCAGGTGGTTAAACGGGAATACCTTCTCCTTTGAAAATAGTATGTTCGTAATACCATAATTATTTTTATCAATATTCAAGGAAAAAATTAGTTTTTAATCTTGCGTAAGTTTAAAGTAATATGCTCTTGACTGCTGAGCTGATCTCGCATTGTATTTCCGAACAATGAGAGGTCAGCTTATACTGAAAATGTATAGCTTGATATGTAGCCGTGTGAATACTTATCTTATAACTTGGTGACGTACTCGTATTGCCCCTTTTGTGCTCTCCGTGTCTCGGGCGACAGACACTCTCTTATCGCGCAAACTTTTAAGGGCTCTGCATATTTTATGCCGTAGCACCGCGATCTTCCTTTGTCTCCCAAAAAGTCCTTTTAGAGAAACGCTAACATGTTACATTAGATTACGCGAATGCTGAGAATCTCTAAATGAAACCGCGTTATGAAGGCTTACCTATGCAACTTATTTTGTGGCTTACTGGTATTTGGTTAAAATATATTTGAGGAGCTCGTGGCTAAGTAATAACAGCCGCACGGGTCGATCCGTCAGGTTAAGCTACGCTTGCCAGGGTTTGTCCGTAGATGGGTGACCATCTTTACATACCGAGACTCCTCCGTGCCTCGGAAAGCACGTTAAGCCGTTGGTCCCGGCTGTCATTCGTGGATCTTTGACAGTCGTTACGGGTCGTCAGAAGCCCAAAAAAGTCTGACAGCCAGTCTTAGCAAGGGGTATCGTGTTACCCAGTAACTGGGTTGTGGAGGTCAGATAGGCAGTCGTTCCATGTAGAATACTGGTATTCAGCTGCATCCGGTTAGACTGGAAGCCGACCCCAACATAGTTGGGAAAAGGTTAGGCAGATTGATTTATTGGTATTTGGTTAAAGAGTTATATGCTGAACATAATCCAGTTTTTATGAGAAAACTTTCCTGTTACCAGTTTATTTCAATATTAAGTACTAGGTTAAGTGGACCGATGACCTTGTGATGGCCGCAGGAATCCGCTGGATGCGGAAAGCACAGAACCGGTCGAAGTGGCGGTGAATGGGGGAAGCTTATGTCCAGCAGTAGACGCCTTTCGGTTGAAATGATGATGATGAAGTACTAGCTAATACCCTTTCGGCCGGTCCACAAGTAGAGCCCTTCAACGCTCTCCTGGTCGACGCTAGCAGTCAGCCTCAACCCGGCGCTGTACGACGTCCGACTCACTGGATTAACAAGCGCAGCGCCACCCCGACTCACTGGAGTCACAACTGGCCCTGGCAAGCATCATATGCACTGACTCAGCCCACTATCGACCTCCGGTCTTCGGAGGGGAGTAATGTGGCGGTATCAAGAACGCCACATGCGAACTACGCATCAAAGACCTGACGTCACAAATCCTGCATCGCGCTATCAGAGTTTACCGCGCGACTAGCATATATACAACATCCCGACATCAACCGTTGGGCAGTTGCCCACCAGACACAATACCCGTCTGGTCGGAGGATCCTCCCTTTACTATAGAGTATGAGTGAACTTTACACCCTGTTCCTCATACTTCTAAATTCTAATGGGCATGCGTGGCAACGCGTTTAGAACCTTCTCTGATGCGCACACAAAAGCTTACCAAAGTTTCATTACAATCGGTCGAGCCATAATAGAAGATTATAATATAAGCCAACTTTTGTACACGCAGCAAAATGGTATATAACAGCTTTTGGAATAATGTGGTAATTTTGTTACACCTGCTTCCAAACTTTAACAAGAATGACCACCTGCAGTCTTGTTACACCCAGTTACATTCTTGACCGTATTTTCGTCAAAATCATCCAAATTACAGTTCAAAATGATATAATATACTCTAACAAAGTTTGCTTTTAATATCCTAATAAGGGTTCAACCCACCCTCTACATTTTTTGCATTTTTTGTCGACGCCAGCAGCTGATGACCTCTACCCAAAATTCCACGTCGTTACTAAATTTAGAAAGCTTTAAAGCAAAAACTGCGTAGATAATATGACTTGATTGAAGCTGGGGAATTTTGAGCGGAAGTACGCCGCTTTGCAGCCCACGGGCGGAAACTACAGTACTTACATACGGCTTATATTTCATGACCTTAAATAATAAATTGGAACGCCAAGGGCTAACGTTATTTATTACTAAATACATCTATACAAAAAAAATAAATTGAAGTGCCTGTTTGTAATGTCAAAATAACAACTTATTACTAGAATATATTACACGGAAGTACCGTGTAATATAATCTAGTAATAAGTTGTAACAAATAAACAATTTTAAATGTTTATTGCCTGTCTGTCTGTCTGTTTGTTCCGGTTAATCTCCAAAACGGCTGAATCGATTTTGACGGGACTTTCACTGGCAGATAGCTGATTAAGGAGTAACTAACGCCCAAATACTCAAACGTTACTTAACTTTAAGACGTTCTTATAAGTGTTTCTGTCGCTACAAAACCGTTTAAAGTGACAGAGACAGCATTATACTTAACGGCGACTTAAAATTGAATTGCGTTTGAGTATTCAGCAGTAAGTCTACTTTTATTTGAGCGGGTGAAGCCGCGAGCAGCAGTTAGTCTAAATTAAAATGAGTTAATAATACATAAGCAATTAAGCACCTACTCTTACCACTAATTATTTTTGTGAATATCAATGATATTTTCATGAAGGAAATCGAATTCTGATAATATTCGTGTGACAAGCGAGTGCTCGCCAGCACACGGGACCGCCATATATCATAGTGGAGCACCAGCTGCGTACAAGTGCGGATTTTATGGAGAATATCCGCGCCTCGTGGCTTTAGCATGTGCCTCGTCATGAGACGGGTTAGCTCATTAGCTGTCGTTAAGGTAGGAAAAAAATATGTATTTGCAGGTCAGTATCAAGTTTTATGTTGCTCTAAACAACTATCAAGCAACTACCACGGGACATACATGGGGTAATTTCGGATACCCCTGGACATGAGGAATCTATTTTTATTTTATGATAGTACTGTTTTGACCAGCCTGTATAGATGAAAAGATTTACGTAGATACCTACTTTCCCATAATAAGTACCGCTAAGGAAAAAGGAAGCCCTCCAAAGTAATTGTTTCCCTGTAACAAATTGTTGAAAGTGGCATGTTAGTGACATGGTCGTGTCTCCCTAATCGTAACAATGATAAAGAGGTGGAATAACAGCGAGCGCGGGTTATCGCGCCCCTGATACGAACGCACCCCGCTCCATGCGCTTGGCTTGCCACAGATTAATTAAGCAATGCGGGTTTGAATTACTTTAGCTTACTGTTTTTACTTAGGTACACAGTATTACCGTGTGATATACAGGTTTAGGTATACAGTCTTACAGTAGTACCTTGTGGTGCCGGACGTAAAGAATAGCACTACTCCATTCCCTCCCGTGGGTGTCGTAAAGGCGACTAAGGGACTTACTACAGAATGGGCAGCTGGTGCAGGTGCAGGTTCTCTATGCATTTTGAACACCATACTGCGATCGCCAACTCGCCTGCCAAGCGTGTCGATTATGGCAAACCCCCAAATTGAGAGAGGCTTATGTCCAGCAGTGGACGTCTTTCGACTGAAATGATGATGAATGAATGATGATACAGTATGTATCAGAAAAGTGTGGTCAAATTTTAAGGTTACAGATCAAAGTAATCGAAAAAAAAAAAGATCACATTTTTCTGATACACGCTGCACGCTGTATGTATAGCGCACTGGAATTCACCGTAGACGTTATTTCAAGTCTGTAATGGTAGTTTTGTGCCATGCTTCCCGTCTGTGCAAGTTTGTCTCATCCAGCGGGGTAATCACATAACACACAGTAGCTTTGGGGTTTCATTTTGACAGTTCACCCAAGTTCATTGCGTTATTTACTTTGTTGAGCACACAAATTTTTCGAACATATGAAGCAATGGATTAGCAATATCCTTCAAAATCATTCAGATTGTGATTGATAGTGTTACACAATTAGGGTGCAAGTCTTCTTCATTACAATAATGTAAGTAGGTACCCATTAAGTACTTCACCAAATCAATAATGTATCGACATTCCGATTAAGACACAGATATATGCCAGTGACTTTGAGTGGTTAGCTTGCGTGTTCTGTACTGAGCTCACGCAACGCGTCGTACGTCCAGCCAGTAATAGGACTCGCCCATCCAGGAGCGCTGTCCCAAATAAGACGCATTGTTAATTTATCTTAAAGAAAAAATCGCTTTATAGATTTTGCGTGAATCTCAGTTTTTTATCCGCGTTAGACATAAATTTACAAATTAATTTCACTATATAATATAAACATAATCTTAAATATTCATATATTAAGGTATTAATAAAATGCTCTAATTTAACATATATTTATTCCTAATCATTAACACTAAATTTTTTGACGTGATCTTTAGGATAAAATCATTCACAAACATAACACATAACTTATAACATAAACATCAATAAACAAACAAGTTCCAAATTTTTTGCTGTGTTTATAAAATTTGGAGTACTAGTTTATCTAGGGGGTCTCATTATATAAACCAAATTTGGTGTGTTTGAGTTATGAAGGGTTCAAAAGTGGCTGCAAATGGTTCGTGTAATTACACACGGGTGCTGCTCGCCAGTTCTCATTTCTTGGCTTGAGCTTGGCTGGACACGCTCGTCTATAATTCCGAAACTAGTTTGAAGCTAATAAAAGCTTTGACGTGAATGTGGCAAAACAAAAGATATTAATCAAACATCTGACAGTTCAGCTAAAAGTTTGATACAACGAGATTTACCTTGAAATTCTGTCAAAAGTATCTTTATAGTTTTAATTTGACATTGTGCGCTTTTCGTCATGATGGAAAATATTAAAGCGCACATTTCCGCAATAATATGTTTTGCAAAAGTCGACTTTAAATACTTAATTTTGGGTCTATGTCTTCAGTCAGACTCGCTCTCAAGTCTTTGATGAATATCTTGTAGGTATAGTCAGATAAACCAGGCTGTAAGACGAGGAAATATTAAGATCGTCGCAGTGCGGTGGTGCGGACTAATTAAGTGTCAATATTAAACGCTATTAACATATTTTTCCGGCATCAATATAAAAGCAATAGCAATAGCTTGTTGGCAATAGCTTGGCAGGAGCTACAGACGAGTACGAGCGCCTAGTGCCAGTCCTCCGTCACTGCCGAAAAGTCTGCGATGAAAGCCACCTTTTTATTTACGTTAGCATAGGGTAATGTAATGTTAATTAAAAGCTGAAGTGCCAAGTAAGTTACTACTTATTTGGTTGGAAATAATGTGGTGCGGCTGAGCTTAATAAGTTATCATGAGATAAACTGTTAAGGGGGAAGCGACAAGGCAGCCTGCGAAATTCATTTTTTTTTTATGAATTCTGGAATTTGCAGGTCATTGTCTGGTTGTATGTTGATTAAAGTAAGATTCGCTTCCATAAAAAATACGTAGGTTTACTAAATTACAATAATAAGAATCAGTAATACAACTCCTTAAGTTAGTACGAGTATACTCCTAAAAGTCACGATTTCATGAAATAGTCATTCATGAACTTAGAGAGTTGTATTGATGATTTTTATGATTATAATCTATGAGTAAATAATTATCTGATATGGACCGCGAATCATATTTAGATCAACATAACAATACAACCTGATACTGACCTGCATTCGCATTGCAATAAAACGTTAAAAAAATTGAATTCCGCGGACTGCCCCGATGCTTTCTCCTTAAGAACCAACTAGTCGCGGGCTCGAACTCACTGGTGGGCGTGGCCAAAAAGCACGCTGTCTCACCTAGCACCGTGTCCGTCATCGTGTGTTGAATGAAATGCACGATAATTCATAGTAAACCGCGCGCGTAACAAAATTACGAAAAGTCCTTTGGAAGGTTGAGTTTTATGAAAAAAACTACTGGATAAATCAATTACAAATAAAGTTGAAATCTTCGATAATTGAGCTTTGTCGGAGAGGACTTTGTTTTGGAGATTTTACACTTCTTTTATTACTTATTTACGCCCAAAGTTGCGTTAAAATTAGCAGGAAAAACGAATCTTTGTTGGCTCATAACTTTTTAATAGCTTTTTATTTTAATATTCTGCTTCCGTACAGACAAAATTAATAATAATACAAAACGATATCATGTTTAACTTTGGACGTACAATCTCAAACAGTGGAGTAATACCTCCCGAAATTTGTATGGAAAAAGTATCGACTAGTTTCATCTTAAGCGAAGAGCTTAGGATTTATTATTACTATACTTGAAAGTTATATTGCGAAAAGATCAGATCATAGAACAATTAAAACAAATTACATGAGAGTTATTAATCGAGCCACACAACACGAAGCATAATCTTACCATTACATGGCCGCGATGAAAATGATCGAATATTTTGGGCAATTTGCAGTACCTAGTTAAACGATAATGATTATGATATCGTAATTAAAACTAATTACTCCGCAGTGGCGTTATTCAAATTAAGTGCCGTTTTATTGAAATCAGTTCAATTTGGACGCGGAAACTAAACTTCTAGAATTCAAATTTAGCCATTGATTCGAAGTCCCACTACTTAAACAGTAATTACTCAGACGTTACAAAAAGACTAGAATGAAGTAATGTCGTTAATTCAAAACAGACCATTAGTCAGCGAAGTTCTGGCTGTTGCGAAACATTTCGTTAGGTAATCAGCAATATAAAAAATATATAAATACGTAACGAGCAAAAATGTGTTCTAAATGAGGTGGCCTGGGGCCGCGTGAATAGCGCGCGCCGTGAATGCTAGCTGAAAGGACGGCGACAAGCCCGACGTATCCTAGTTCCTCGGCCGCGCTGCCAGAATGACATATATTTGTGCCAGTCGCCGGAGTAGTAAAAAAAAAAATAAGTATTCAAAATTAGAATGCACTGTTAATGATGATGAGACGTGAAGAAATGATGTTTTGGACACGATTTTGAATAGTTTTGCTCTGCAAAACAAATGTGTGAAAGAAAGTTTCTTAAATAAGAAAAGAAAGAATATAGGTAACATAAAAAAAAATAGAACAAAATAGGTAGTTGTTTATTGAAGGATAAATAAAAATGACACCATTTTTCTCGGGTGAAGTATTATTTCAAAACACATAAGTATAATATAAGTAGACATGAAATAAGATTTTGTACCTACAACAATAAAATATATCAACATTCAGACATTAAATAAATATTTGAAGATCATTAATTTGAAGCCCGCGCATTGCAGAGAACGCAGAAGGCTAAAAATTCATCACAGCGCTTTTCCAATAAGAATTGTAATAAAATATTCGAACGTTTGGAATAACTGAAATTAGAACTCAACTCCCGTCCAATAAATCAGACGTAGTGGACATTTATTGAAACTGAATCATTGAAAGGGGCCATTAACATTTTTAATTAGAGTAATTTCTAATTTCATTAAAACTTGGTTAGGGTCGCCCTCACTCAATTTGTTCTGGCCCACTTCACCGTGAGCTCTTAGCATTCTATCGAGCACTTTTATAACCGCTTCACTCAAACGTGCAAATAGAGGGAAACTTTGTTTTTATTACCTTTGGGAGCGTTACCCAAGACTTCGCTAAGAGTTCGCTAGAGAGTTATTATAAGCTTTTACTTGTGCAAGTACGAGCGCTGAGGACGTATCAGCTATTCAATGTCCTGATATTTTCACCTCTAGAAATATCATCATCTGCCTAGCTAGCTGTTGCCCAACTATGTTGGGGTTGGCTTCTAATCTAATCGGATGGAGCTGAATACCAGTATTTTACATGGAGCGACTGCTTATTTGACCTACACAATCTTTCGGGCTTCTGACAACCCGTAACGACTGTCAAAGATCCACGAATGACAGCCGGGACCAACGGCTTAACGTGCTTTCCGAGGCACAGTTAAATAACTAGAGACGCAAAGCTCATTAAAATGTGTCAAAAAATTGTAACCACTATTTAAACGCGACGACGCGCGACGTAGCTTTGAAACCACTTAACATTTAAAAGTAATAAGATACTGATTCTTATTATTATTATTAAGTTATTATTAATAATATATTTAGGTTCACTTCGGTTGGCGTCACGCAGAGCACTGAACTGATGTTAGCTACGCATATGGCTGTGGCCATATGTCCAGTGGCAACGCCTTAGCGCGGTAATTACTAATCAAGTGTAACATATACTTATATCAATGCACAGAGGGGTCTTGTTATGTAAAGATGGTCACCCATCCACGGACCAACCGTGACAAGCAGAGCTTAACCTGATCAATCGACCTGTGCGGCTTTTATTACTTAGCCTTTTAGAAATATGAAGTTTGAAAATTATGTAAAGTTGAACCTGGTTCTTCTTTACTTTCCATAAAGTTCTTTTTGAAGAAATTTTAACTACTGCGCTAAAAGGATTCATGAATAATTAATTAACACATCTGGGCATTAGGTACTCGTAATCCTTTCAAGAGTGGTTTCAAGCGACTGAAATCTAAAATTACTGAGTTGTTAATATGGTAGATTATATACAGGATTATCGGTAAAACTCTTAACAACCTCTCAGGACTAACCGTATATTACTAACATCATAATCATATTTTTTCTTTTGTAATGTGTAATCTGCGGTACAATAAAGTATAAATACTAATCCTAACTAATATTATAAATGCGAAAGTAAGGCCGCTTGTACACGCTAAGAAAATTTACCGTGTCTGCTGCAGACAGGACCAATTCATCATGTACACGACAAGAATTTTGTCGGACCTAGGCACGAAAACTTGTCGTGTCTGCTGCAGATAAGACAAATATGAACGTGTACACGATAATATTATTTTCGGGCAGTCGTGTGTAGGGTATAGTAGGCTGCTCTAGTCAAGTCTGTTATTAATTTGCAATTGTTTATGAGTGAAGAACTCGTCCACGCGTTAAACGTACACTAACAACCTGAACCACCTCACCTACCCTGTCCCTCCCTATACCGCAGCAACTCAGAGCGCGTCGTGTTTAGCGCAGACAAGATATTTTCTTGTTCAGCACCGTGGCAGTGTACACAGTTCGTATGTAGAAACGACACGAATTCTTGCGTAGGCCTGGGACCCTAGTGTGAGTTTATTTTAACCATCTAGAATTTACGCATCGAGCGCGTTCAGCACTCCGATTGGTGAAGGGCCAATCGGAGGCCAATCAGAACGCCGAACGCGCTCGATGCGTAAAATCGAGATGGTTAAAATAAACTCACACTAGGGCCTCTGGTGACTTTTCTTAGCGTCTGCAAGCGGCCTAAGTTTGTTACCTTTTCACGCCTAAACCACTGAACCGATCATCCTGAAATTTTGCATATACGTTGTCAGGTGTACAGAAACGGACATAGGGTACCTTTCATCCAGAAAAAAGTACAATTCCTGAGGAAAACAACAATAACATTCTTATGATAATAGATGGCGCCATGTGTCTTTCGAAGCATGATTTAATTATATTATTTAAAAAAACTTTAGTAGTGTGTTAAGAGTTCTTAAAAAAAATATTAAAGTACTTAATACATATAGCAATAGTGCGGGTGGCCAACGGGATGTGACGTGGCGGGTCGGGGGCCGAAATTACACGCGGACGAAGTCGCGGGACAGAATCTAGTAAATAAATAAATCATAAACAACTTTGGTTCTATATGACTTTTTACAAAACATATTATAATACATTTACCAAAAACGAACCTTTAAGACTTCGTTGTTCTATACATTTAGAGCGTTGTATTTTTGTATGAAAGTCTAATAAATTATATTCTGATCATTTATTAAAAGTCGGAGGACATCGTGGAGTACGTGCGCCAAAGGATAGCGTACACGCCGAGGGTGCAGTTACTGGAATCGCTCCGGAATGTCAACTTCAAGGCGTTCATCGTGCGTGTTCCGAATTTGTATCTGCCCATCGTCATGGAAGAAGACTTTTGGCCGCAGGACGTGGTGTTCCGTCGCTTCGCGTACAAGTTCCACAGGACAGCACAAAGTACTGCTAGTGCAAACTGGAGTGTTACTAACATAGTCTTAAGCCTGTTTATTAACATATTAAAATATGTATGTTTAGGTTAAGATATTTTTCTATGGGAATGTGTTGCCTGAAATAAATGGTATTATTATTTATTATTATTATAGAACAAAAGTTGTTGTTTATCATGTTAGTAATATAGCCCTGAGGGGGTTTAAATATCAATACCAATCGCGTCTGCGGAGTTTAGCTAGCCAATTTAAAGTAACCCTGTATATAAAGATGTATTCCCAGATACTCCAACGCATTTGTGCTCAGTACTCAGTAGCACTACCATAGTTACCAGGCAAACAGAAAACACAGAAGATCTTATCTCCCAACAGTAACGAGCGTAAGAATCGTTCGATCAGCCGCAGCTAAGTCACAGTTAATCTCACCCACATTTAGAAGAAGCACCGACTTCGCTCCCTTGCATTTTAAGTCGGTATCCGTTCAATCCGATTTATCTTCGGATGTCAAAGGTCTTTGAGTCCTGCGATTTTTTTTTTCCTTTTTACAAGTTCAGCAGAACCAGTAAAAGCAGGTACCTACTGCTACCTACTTTTACTTAAGGGGGAATCGATGAGAAAGAAAATGTATTTATTGGGACTCATACAGGAAGTTTAAAGTTAAGTTAGTTTTACTCACATTTTAAACTAAACACACTCATAGTAACACAAATAAAAACAAAAGTAAAATGAAAACAAAACCTGTACGGAGCCAAAAGGCTCCTATCTCATCATGATGCTGCGACATTTAAAAATAAGTGTCGCAGCGCTGGTATTCTGATAGGGCCCGCTGTGATGTCACGGACAGATACAGAAATAAAAGCAAAATAAAAAATAGATGTGTAAAATAACATTAAAAAAAAATATATACATATATATATATATATTTAAAATAAAAATCATTGTAATCCGCGTCAGTACCCGACGTAACAACAGTTACTTATCTATGCTTTTAGTGTCTGTGATGAGGCCGCCTATAGTATATTTTGTATTGTTTGATTTATTTTTATTATGTATTTTTCTGGTGCGCAGGGTTCAGGTTAGCTCCAACGGCATCCTGAGGACAATCGCGCAGAAATTCTATTGCCGGTAAACCATTGCTGTATGGTTCACATACTGAGCAATCGGAGTATGTGATTATGTTTATTGGTCTTTTTAATTGTATGAGTTTTTATTTATATTTTTAATTTTGTAATCTTTGTGTCCTATGATCCTTTATTGGTTGAAATAAACGTTTTATTATTATTATGACGTTTATTTATTTTTTATCCATATCAAATACATTTTAAAATATTCCTTAAAAACTATATAAAAAACATTTTAAAATATAAAATATAGTGGTCCGCCGGTGTCGGGAGCAGGGTCCAAGCTACCGGTGGTTAGGGCTGCAGAGACAGGAACCTCCTCACAATGCGAGCCGTATCAAGGAGTACTGCCTTCTGAATCAGGCCCTTGATCCAACCGCCTAACGAAAGCCTCGAGAGATGTTGATCGAGGCTTTTGGCCAGTAGGCCATTGGCCGTCACGACAATCGGCACAATGATAGCTGTGCTCACATTCCACATGTCAACAACCTCTTGTTTCTCTTTCTCAGCTTTCACGAGGTTCTCGTCATGTGGGATGGTAACATCAACTATCATTGCGCGGCGCGCTAATCGATCTATCACCACTGTATCAGGTTTATTGGCAACAATAGTCTTGTCAGTAATGATAGACCGATCCCAGTACAACGTGACATGGTCATTTTCGAGAACTGGGTCGGGCACATACTTGTAATAAAATAATTATTATTATAAAGTATAAATAAATAAGTGCTATGGTAGTCCGCGAAATTCAAATATTCTTAAATTTTTTGCCATTTGCAGTTCAGTGGCAGGTTGTGTGTTGATCAAAATATTATTCGCGACCGTAACAATTATGTATGGAAGAATTATAATCATTACAATCAGCAATCAAATTCAAAGCTAGGAATAGGCGTTTTTGATGTTTGAATATTATGGTGTATTAAATACTTGTAGGTTGTCTATATTATGGTGCACTAGCTTTTGCCCGCGGCTCCGCCCGCGTGGATGTAGGTTATCGCGTAAAAAAGTAGCCTATGTCCTTCTCCTTATCCCAGGCTATATCTCTGCCAAATTTCATGACGATCGGTTCAGCGGTTTAGGCGTGAAAACGTAACATACAGACAGGCGGACAGACAGACAGAGTTACTTTCACATTTATAATGTTAGTATGGATTAAATACTTGTAGTTTGTCTATATTATTTGGCAATCGTAGACACTAATGAATGTGATATTTTTTATGGATGGCAGGTGAAGTTACTGTTCCGATCTTCCGAAAGAAAGCCGATAGGAATTGAGTTGTTAGCGCGCTACGTCTCTGGTACTTACTTTAATGTATTCGAATAAAACATCAGTTCCGTCAAGTAAATGTTATCCGATAACAAATAATAAATGTGTTTAATGAATCTACTGACTAACAATAATATCCAGAGAAAACTTTGTCCAAAGCACACAAACAAACAAAAACACAAAACAAACTTAAAAGCTGTCCAGATGTGAAGTATCGCCTCACCTTATTTAGGATGCCCAGCTTCTTGGCTGCAGTCTGTGCTTTTAACTCGATGGTTGAGCCAAAGTTGAAATCAGACCTCAATTCTACGCCCAAAAGCTCTAGGCGGTCGGTAACTGGTACAAATGCACCTCAGAAAGTAGGAGGTAATTGAAACTGGCTCCTTTTAGCAGTGAAAAGACACGCCTGTGTATTTTACTGTTTTTAACTCTAAGATACTTTTTACTGTTCAACAAAAATAAAGTATTTGAATATACGGAATATACCTACTGTTTTCACTGAAAGTTGCATTATGTTTTACTGGCATGGGCGCGGTGGCGGTGGTTTAGCTGAACCAACGTGCCTTAATTTCAGAATAAAACTGACTCGAATTTTCGGGACATAGTAAATAGATTATTGTTATCAAAATACCTAGATACTTATTATTGTAGTTCTGCCACCTCAGTATTCCCAGAATGAGTGTTTTCAGTGATAAATGCTAAAGAGACGCAACACTAGTAGCACAATTTCTTTGTCGGTGCCTGTCGCGCCCGCGATATCGCGCGAGTCTGTACGAGCCTTAAGTCGTGGGACGACAAAAGTAGGTAGAGGTTTAAAACATTCAATAAAAAAATTGCTGCTCCTCTATTTGGTGTGGCTTACGAAGCCTTCAAAATTGGTGCTTAATTGATGAGTCGCGCAAGTAGCACTAATGAATTACGTACCTATTTTAAAAAAAAAAACTTTAAGTACTGTTTAAGTATTTTTCCGAGATACTGTTTATTTTTCCGAGATAGGTACTGTTTATTTTTCCGAGATACTGTTTATTTTTCAGAAATACTGTTTATTTTCCCACTTTGACCATAATATACTTAATTTCTTGTACAACCCTCATAGTACCAGTTGCCCAAGGGTCTACCTAGCTGTATCAAAGTTCATTATGGGAGCCCTTGTCTCGTAAGATGTTTAGTCAGACCACCACAAACATCTTCACGCATTGTTTAGATGAAGTTTGTTCGAAGTTCACACACACACTAATGAATTAATGAGAGGAACAACCTAGTTTAGAGGAGAATACTCGTTACTAAAAGATAAATAAAGATAAAATCCAGTGTTTCATTAAGAGTTTTGTTAAATCATAACGAAGGTGTCGAAATTAGAAGATATTCAAAAATTCTTTTGCGAAGTTACCAGGGGCGCAGTCTTCATACAACCCGATTCCAAAAGGCTTCCTTAAGGCTAAGGCTTTTTTACTTATTATTTGTCTACTATTGCCAAATAATATGGTACACCTGTATATGTAACGCATGGATCGGTGAATATAGCGCTTTGCCAGTCCCTTGGTTCAAATCAGGTTATCGAACAAGTGCCATTGTCGATATGGTAGCGAATCGTACCTTTTTGAATAACTATGCTGATCAATTTTTTCTTCGGCTTCCCTCGAACGATAATTGTAGCTTCGCTATCCTCCGATGGTAACTTCCAGTAGCGAAGCTACAATTATCGTATCATATCGTATTTCGGAGCTATCTCCGAAGCTCCAAAAAAACAAAACACATATTTTTGTTTGAAACACGACGAGCTTTCATCCATTTTCAGCTATCGATCCACCTATAAAAGCAAACAAAAACCAACGAGGACAATATATAACCTAGCCAAAACTAACGCAACGTGAATTGGGAAAACGTTTAGGCATAGATAACCATATTGACTGAAAAAAGTTTAAAATTGTGGACGCAAAACAAAACGCTCAGAAGGCTAGCGAAGCTAAAACCTCGAAGTTAAGAAATCAACTTCCTTAACATTACTTATATATTTATGAGCATTTTGTGCCTTCTCACAACAAAGGACCGGTATGAAGATTATGCTAGCGTCCAATTATATACTTCGGTCACCATTTACAACTATTACAATAAATTGGACCTATTGATTGCCGAGGTCGACACAAAGATTGCTTTCCCTTCGACATTCGTTTCAGTACGTTTATGTCTGTGATAGCACGCACGGCATAGTGGTTCTTCTCTCAACCCATGTTGTGTTGTGAAGTTGTAACAATTTGCGACGCAGTGAGACAGATAACCGCGTGGTTTCGGCTCCCGGGCACCCAGCACAGCAGCCTCCGGCCAGCACATTTTCACACAACTTTTATTCATTTTATTCGGTCTATTTTACCGTCAAAAATCGTTTTGAAATCATACCCTTCCCACCACCGCGGCCATAATGAAAAGTTGTTGTTGTTATGCTATTATTCTTTTCAGTTCCTTATTCCTTGTCTTTCACAATACCCACGAACGAGTTTCGATAAGGAAACCTCAACCAATAATGTATGTTATGAAAACATTTTTACCCATTTTTGGAGTTTCATTCGCGAAGAAAATAACACTTCATTGGGTACGTTAATATCTTGTAACACGTCGAATATTGGTAAATGAGAAAGTTACTGAATTTTTATAGATACGAGATGACATTTTACAATAAACCAAGGTCGGAAACTACGGCTATGAAAGTGACCGAATAGTTTCACTTTGATCTAGTAGTGAGGTGGCGAACCTCGGCTAATTAATGCGTTTACCTGAGCAGGGCAGGGATCAAATTCTCGAAGGCCGAGTAATTTATAAAATTGTGCCGGCTTGCCACAAATGAGCCGAAGTAAAGTCACTAGCGTGGGTAGAAAACCTTTTTTCTAACCCTTTGACATGACCATTTGGGTCATCAGTTATATTAGACGAAAGAACATAGTAATTTCGATATACCGGACTAATTTGGGAACTATGCCTAATTTAACAAATTCGAATCAGTTAAACATTAGTGGCATCCCATTCGACAACCGAAAGGACATAGGTAATGACCGAATGTAAATGACATTTGTGTGGTCTGTATTTATTTGATTCGCGTTCGCCGATGCCGCTAACGATCAAGTATTATGGAGCCCTAACATATCCTCGTATTTAGGTTAATCATGCGTAAGCTTCTTTTGTTTACAGTTCACTGAATATTGTATCGCCCTTTATTAGGTGTGCGAGTTTTCCTGTCCACGTCCTAGCTATGTTTTTCTACTAATAACAAGCCATGTACAGCGCCAGCATTATTTTTCTTGTAAATGTTTCCTGTTGCAGAAATCGGACGTAGGTGGATCGAAGGAGCTTTTGTTTTAGCTGCATATTACTCTTCTTTCATCATCAAGGAAGGGAAAATGTTGTCAGTTTTTCCTCACAAAATAGCGATTTATATTCCATGACTTCTTGACAATTCACTTGTGTGTTTAAAAGAATGTCTTAAAGTCATCAACGAGGCCTCAAGCTCATCATAATTGACATAAAACATCACCCCACTTGAAACTTTATCCGCGGTTAGTTCATAAACAAATAAATAGATAGGTACCTAGAAGTCTGGAGTTAGTTTAACGGCTTATGTTACGGGCACATGTGGGGCACATGACGGAGAAAAATAATCACAGCTAGCCTTGTTTATGATCGACCATCTTTAACACGTGGGGATTCTAACAAGAAGTTTATAAATTAATTCTGAATAAAGAAAACACTCTTAGTCGTTTTTAAATACCTAGGTAGGTGCTTCAAGACGATAAAGAGTGTTTTAGGTACCTACATAAATATGTCAGTTTTCTTAACCTTCATTTTTCTACGGTATTTTGTCGTAGTAAATTGAGGCACCCTACCCAATACAACAGATTTTCAGTACCATATTATTTAACATTTAATTTATAAGTTAACACTGGTAAATATAGTCGAAAATATAAAATAAGTTTACCAAATAATATGAAACGGCAGATTTCCAGTACAGGCTATTCGTTATCTCTGGATTATTTCTGTCAGTAATGTCAAACGCTGGGTGACACTTATCGGAATTCGGAAACCATTGGCAGCTCGACAGCCATTTTTGATGTGGCGCTTATTCAGAAAAACAACTCCATTCTAATTTTGAAAAGTGACAAAGACAAAGAAGAACATGTGCCTTGTTGGTTCTTCAGAGGGCTGGTGACGTCATCTGGCCTTTACAACATCTATACTCCATTTATAATAGCATTAGACAGAAGTTAAAAAAGGTTATTTTTGATGCACACTTTATAACAAAAGTACAATAAACTTGTTATAGTTACGATTGACGCCAAATCGATTAAAATTAATTTATATATCAACTATCACACTTAATTGTAATCATTTAAAAAAACAACCATATGAAATTAAGTGGCTATCATTTAGATATATTATTTCATTCCAATTTAAAATTACAGTGCCTATGCTAAAAACCTAAAAGAAGCAGGAGTCAACAATACTGCAACGCTTTTCGTTTCACTATAATCCTACCAAATCTAAAATGTTACTTAATCCCTTCATAAGCTGTGACAGCCGGGGATTTCTAATTTTACTGTTTTATGTCTTCTGTGAAATTGACTTGACAATGTTCTAAGATTGTCATGTATGTCATTTACTTGTGAATACTTTGTTTGTTATTGTCTAATTTTCGTGATTTTGTTGTGATTTATTAAAATAATAAATAATATTTAGTTATTTATTTGTTATTGTATTGTTATCAGTGTTGTCATTGGGTTGTTTGTACAAAACGTTACTTTTTTTTTGAGCTATGATTGATCCCGGTGCGGGACCGAGTGGCTTACAACATATAAGTGCTGAACCTGACCAAAGCCAACGGCGAAAAAAACGTGGTCCAAATGTTGACTCCGACGAAATAATACTCGTAATGTCTCCCAAAAAAAAGAGAATGCAGCGTGCTGTAGAAAAACAACCTGTGATAAATATTTTTAAGCAATTGGAGTCCTGACCTGCAGATACTCCTCATTATAAGACTGAGATGATAAACAAAATCGCAGAAGTTGCCGGTAAGGATGATTCATAAAATTATTACTATAAAAATATTTGAAAGTAACATGCATTGTGATAAAATTTATTATATTTTAGAAACTCCGCACATGATTTATTATTTACAGGCGTATCTCGGGCTACTCTGTCCAATATTCTCAAAGAGAAAAAGTCGCCTGCAATCTCCCCCTCCCCAACAGAAGCACATGAAACGGGATGATTTTGATGACATCACATTTAGTGGAATATGCAGGAAAATTCATTCCTTCTTCTTTAATAATGAGTTGCCCACCTTGGACAAGATGCTGGAAGCAGTTAACAGTGACGAGTCTCTGCCAGATTTTAAAAAAAGCAGTCTGTATAAAATAATTAAAGAAACATTAAAGTTCACATAAATCAAACGGAGCAAAAAAAGTGCACTCATAGAAGTCATAGACAAGCAGGAGATCGTCCTTTGGAGACTAAAATATCTTCATGAAATAAAAAGGCTAAGGAATAAAGGAAGGAAAATATATTATTATTTAGATGACACTTGGCTAAATGAAGGTATAGTGCTTATAAATTTCTTCAGTTATTTATGCACTAAGCAGTGTATGACCTCTTGCATTCAATAACATTATAATTAATTATACAGTTAAACATAATTTCATAAAATTGGTTCACTCAAGGACATTGGAGAAGCTGCCAACCACAGCTACACGAAAGGCAGATATACAAGAATGGTTTAAAAGCAAAAATATTCCTTTTGAGGAAAAAGATCTTAGGGCAACTTTATTAGAAAAAGCAAAAATACAAAGACATTTATATCAAAAGTTTGTTGTAGATGAGATGGCTAGAGAGAAGGGTATTTCAGTATTGTGCCTCCCACCCTACCACTGCGAGTTCAACCCTATAGAATTAATATGGGCTCAAATGATGGGGTATGTGGCTCAACATAACAAAACGTTCAAATTAGACAAGGAGAAACAATTACTCCCACAAGATCTGGATAGTATTACGCTAGAACGATGGCAGTCTTGCGTTGCTCATGCAATTAAAGAAGAGGAAAAGTTAAAGCATAATGGATGATGTGGTAGAAAAATTTATTATTACCTAACGTCGGTGAAACTTCTTCATCTTTATTCTCTGATGATAGTGACTAAATTATATGATGAAGACGAAGAAGTTACACGAAAGTTGTTGTTTTAAATAAAATATTGTAAAAAAAAAGACTTTTATTTCCTTTAATCTTAATTAAATTTAAATCATCATGACGTAATCGGTTGTTTCATTCATTCGTTTTGTTGTAAGTAATGTGTGATTAAGATGTTATTACGACCTATTTATCAAAGTTATGTTAAAACATATTTAGTTTAATTGATTAAACTTAACTTTGAATAAAATGTTTCGCACTCCTGCTTCTACGAGCCTCTTTTTTCTAATGCTATAGTAAATGGAGTATAGACAGGGTTCCTTTCAGTGGGCAGACGCTATAAGATTACGAGGGCCGTCGGCGACGCGATAAAGTGAATGCCTAAAGACTTTACTCGACAAAGTAATTTACTAAATGGAAGAAATCTCAGAGTTTCGACTTTAAAACAGACTCATTTTTATTAAAAGTGTGGATATAAATAAATAATTAGGTGTGCTCATCAGCATCGTGTCGCTGAATTATTAAGTGAGAATTATAAATTAATGTTGTGTGAATTATTGAGTGTGAAGTCTGTCAAATCGTCGACTACGATTTGGGTCGCATTAGGTGCAGTATTTTCGATATTATTATGCAAGCGACGATTGGGTATTCACAAAGAAAAAATTAAAACAATGTTTTATAAACTTCCCCGGTTGATTTCTGAAACGAAAAATCACGGAAGTTATGAAAAAAGTGTGATAACATTAATACTTAATTACCATCATACTGGACTATTTCAAAAAACAGTACCTAATGCTTTTTCACGTAATTGGAATGGTAGACCTCTAGTCGGCTCATCAAGTAAGCCAACTAATGGTTGTCAGTTTCCCAGAGCCTTCAACGCAGTGTGTCGTTTCTAGCCTAGGCTACCTACAACAACAGTGTGCAATTTTTGCTTGTTTGGGGTGCAAGGATGTCTCCCTCCCACCCCATCCACCACCTTAAGGTGGATACAGACTGCGAGGCATACGCCACGAACGGCGCACAGCGAATGCCTCTACTTGAGGCGTGCGTTTTGAAAAATTATACCAACATATGCTCGGGTCGAGCCATCGCGTGCGAAGTAAATGCCTCGTTTGTCTGTCTTCATGTTTGTTGCAAGGCATGTGCTACGATGAGCGCGTGTCGGCCGGCTCATTGCGAGCATTGCGTTGCGTTTGGATGGTTGTGTCCGCCTCGCTGTGATTTTCGCGCGCAATATGGACGAGAAAGAAATTGTACGAAAAGTAGTTGCATTATATGAAAGTAACCGATTATTATGGGATCCAAAACATCGTTATTATTACAATAAAAAAAGACGTGTGGCACTCGGGGACTGCCGCGGTAAAGCTATTGCATAGCATTTTGTATCAACTTATGCAATTATAATTATTTATTTATTTTATTTATGCAGTATTTCTTTTTCTTTGATATTAATTCAAGTTACACTTTTTGAGCGTGGTGACCGATAAGAAAGTAAAGTCAATCCATAATCGGCCCAGAACTTTGGAGAACCGTTTAAAAGTGGTTTTTATAAGCTATGAAGAACGTTAATGTTTAATGTTAATTCTAGCTAGGAGAATCATAAACACGAGTAAAATTATTGATTTATAAATAAATTGCTCACATACCTCAACAACCTTTCAAAAACTTTTGAATTACGATGCCTGCCATCTAGTGGATAAAACCGACAACAAAACACAACTGAGACCACCAACAGAGCAACGCTTGTCTCGATTACGAATCACAAGCCACGCCAATGTCACCTCTATTTAGTTAGTTCTACCTGCGATTACTAGATGGCGTTGCGTTGCGCGGTAAATCCACCACAGAGTTTCGTAGAGTCGTACAATACGTCTAATCGCACGCACACAACGCCGTGTCGAAGACTGCCGAACTGAAACGACGTTAGACGATGCACGGCCTTCAAGCCACACCTCCGTGCCCATCGGAGTGGGAGCGTGATGTTTTTTCGTTACGGAATTTCTGGATTCGGTCCCCGCGCTCAAGGCCCGCGATAGAAGCTATGCAATAGCTTAAAAACAAAAGAGAAGACATATGGCGTTTAATTTCGAATGAAGTAAATGTACCCGTCGCTGTCGTCGTCACGTATCCTTTTTTTTTCACTATAGGCTCCACAGCATTCAATAGGAAAGTAAAATCTTCTATAGCTATGTGCATAAAATTCGAGTTATTTTCTTCAAATAAGAGACCATCGGAAAGCTTATTTCCACATTCATAACGCAGGCGGAAGAACTTTTTAACCCACCAACGACGACTTATTTTTTTTTTTTCAATTTTGAATTAATAATTATAAAAGCAGCAGCGGATACGCGTACGCGATGCAAAGGTGCCTTCTTGACTGATGCTGTGTCGGTTGGATCAGCCCGAGCATGCGCTGCGAGCTGTTTGGCCCGAGCAAACGCAGTTTCATTTTCTTAGTCGAGGCGTGGATATCATACGCGGCGCACACCTCGAACGTGCATGCGCGACTACGTCCATAACTAATGTAATGCTCGCACTGAGGCACTTTGACCTTGAAGCATTTGCCGACATACGTTGGCTCGCCCTCGCCCGTGCGTAGCACATGCCTCGCCACAAATATAAAGGTACACACCTTGCGAGGCATTCGCTGTGCGCCGTTCGTGACGCATGCCTCGCAAAGTCCGTATCCACCTTTACACACAACGCAGTGTAATGTAAAAAACACGTTTATGATGTCACAACAAACTACAATCAACGAGCGAACGCCATTATTTTTAACGATAATAATTCATATTGTTTGAAGCGATATCATGAAAAGCCATTTGCTATACGCAATTCCATTGTTGTGATATACTTTTAATATGTATGAAGGTACCATGTAAAAATATATCATGCATTAATATGTACATATTTTCCTTTGGACGTCAGTGAAACGTATGAAATAACAAAATAGTAGGCGTAAAACAACCTGATATTAATCTTAGGAATTTTTTGGTTACTCAGTTACCTCAGACGTCACTTTCCTTAGGATAGTGACATCTGAGTAACTAAGTGAGTAACCAAGAAGAGAGAGATATCACTTATCTAGGGTACTCTTTTAGGGTTCCGTACGTCCGAATGAAAAAAATGGAACACTCATGTGTCTATCTATCTGTCTGTCCGTCTGTCATAGCCATATTGCTCCAAATCTAATGGACCGATTAAGTTGAAATTTTGTATACATATGAATTTCTGTGACCCATACGTGTAACATAAATAAATCAATTTTGATTATGGGGGTCACTTTTAGGGGACAAATTAGAAAAAAAAAAGTTTTACAATCTGTACTGTGTTACACATTAAATTAAAGGGCTTACTGTGAAGGTCTCAAATATATTTTTTAATAATTTTAAAATTGTTTAAATTATATTTAAGAAAATAGATGGAAATTTACCATTTATCAAAAATTTTGTTTCTGTAGTTTCGGAGATAAATGACTTATCTCCGAAACTAAAGAACCTTAATTTTTGAAAAGAAAACAGAAAATAGTTCTATTCTTATAGATTACAAGAAAACCTATAAGAAGTATATGGTCTTAAAATAACATGGTAAATTTCTCAATATTGTGCGTACAAACTTACATTTGCAGCTGGAATGTATGGGATAACTTGTTTTTCAACTACAATCCCCTTCATTGTGTGTGGTCCGACACGCACTTGGCCGGTTTTAATAGATGATATGGTCGTGCCTAGCCACTTTCTTACCTGGTGTTAAGTGATTACAAAAGTAATCGCGAAAGTACTATGTTACGAATAAAGCACCGTATATACTTTGCTATAGACTATTTTAGACGATCCAGAATAGTATCTACATTATTGCAAAGGCCGGGAAATAGGCAACTGCAAGTCTGCTATTTTTATAAATTCGTCACTCCAACACGATCCCATTGTCATTTTGCTAAAAGTTCGTAATCTGCTAAATTCATAATGGTCGATCATTGGTCCGTCAATGGTCTCGTAATAGAATGGTATTACAATGGCATTTTAAACATTTATTCATGCCAGATTTCATTTATATATATTTTTACATATTATTTATTAGTGTTATAAGCAATCTGAAGTAGTAGGAAGTTGGAAGTTTAGTAGGAAGTTTCATTAATCATTATGTACGAGATTACCAATTCTTTCAATGGAGTGTCAGTGGCTGACTATTAAAGTCATAATGACGCCATTATATTAGTAGATTACCACACTTGTCAAAATCAACAATTATGAAATCAATGATAGACCATTCTGACACTATTGTAATAGCAGACTTGAGGCCCTGGTCGAATGGTTGATATTTTTTAGAATACGAATCGATAGGAATTTATTATTCTAAATTTTATTTAAATACGTATACGAAATCTACTCTAAAGTAGAAAAAAAATGAAAATCATACGATTTTTTAGTCAAAAAAATCTCAACCATTTGAGCAAGAGGGCGTCAGCTAATTGAACTGACTCTCGTACCTACTCAATCACGCAAAAACGGCTGAACGGATTTGGATGAATTTTGCCCAGATAGTTTATAGCCTGGACTAAGCCTGGACATGGACTTTTTATCCCTGTAAACCAATTCTGAAGTCCACGCAGATGATATCCAGTCTATGAACAAAAATTCAATCAAATAAATTGTGGCGGTATCAACAACGCCGCATGCGAACTACGCATCAAAGACCTGACGTCACAAATCCTGCATCGCGCTATCCGAGTTTGCCGCGCGACTGTCATATTATAAACAATATCCCGACATCAACCGTTGGATAGTTGCTCACCAGACACAATACCCGTCTGGTCGGAGGATCCTCCCTTTACTATAGAGTATGAGTGAACTTTACACCCTGTTCCTCATACCTTTAAAAAATGTTGTCCAATTATCATCATCCCTACTATTTAGATAGTTTTTTTTCCATGTTTTTTTTTTGTATTTTATGGTTTTCAAAATCAAAATCAAAATATATTATTTCACATAAACCTACATGGGCACTTAAGAAACGTCAGAAGCTAGGTTCACGGTTCCAAATAGTCGTTTCCTATGAAGAAGAGCCGGCAAGAAACTCCACGGTTACTCTTTTAAAAATAATTGGCTTTACAATATTATCAAATAACAGTGATAATAGGTATGGGAGGACAGTGTAGGCCTTTCAACAATTACCAAGTGCTTAACAAAATAGAAAAGTGCCAACAAATCTACACTCTACTAGGCCTACAACGTTCTCACATTCACAAAATAGAAAATAATCTAAGTATATAAAAGATGAATGACATGATTGCAATTACAACTACAGTAACATATCTGAATAAATATCATGTCCACAAAAGCCTCTAATAAAGAATTGGAATTCGATTTGTAGGTAAATCATGTCAAATAATGCAAAGATTATGTCAAGGAAGGATGTAAAAAAAAAAAAAACTAAATCAACATCGTTATTTGGGAGCAGTTAATAGACATTTACATAGTTATGTTGTTTATGAAGTACCAGGGAAGCCACATGTACAGATGGAATTATTGCCAAACTTCCTTGTCTTCCACGTAGTCTTTTATCTTATAATATGATTTTGATAAGGACACGTTTGATGTGGGTTTTGAACGTTTTAAAATACTCCAATGTAAAGGATGGCTAGAGTTTCACTTATTGCCGTATTGTCGTCCCTACATGGATACGATAAGAGAGAGGAAGAAATAAATAAACTTTTTATAGCGATCTTTCACAGCAAACTCACGCGATAAAATGTTAATGTTGGTAAGAAGGAACAGATGTTTTTTCACGTTTTTCCTTAACAGCTGCTCAGATGAAGAGAGCACTTAATAAAAATCCGTCCATTTCTTTCATAAACAGTCATCCCTGTCGTCAAACACTTGTGAATAATGCGCCTTCTGTCCTTTATTAAAGATTCAGTGTTCCCCCGAGAGTTATTACCGGCCTACAATTGCCACCTTGTTATTCTTTCCACTTTTCATTTATTTTGACAGATAATTGACAAAAAAAAACCCGGCCAAGTGCGTGTCGGATCACGCACAATGAAGGGTTCCGTAGTTGGGATGAATTTATCCCATGAACAAACTTAACATGTAGTTGAAAAACATGTTTTCCTATACAGAATGTAAGGGAGAATATTTTTTCAAACTGTAAATGTAAGTTGGTCGCCAATTACTCGGTAAATTGTAAAGCCTACTTAGCTGTGATAGTTTTCCTTTTAACTTCGTTATATATAGGTACTACTGCCGTGACATTTGAATTTCTAACTACAACCGTTTAGTAACTAAACGGTTGTAGTTAGAAATTCAAATGTCATGTTTAGTTGGTAGAGGGTGGGACACTTGGCTCTAACGAAAATTGGTACTTTAAAGCTTGATAGGTCACGAACGGTTTACTTAATCAAAAAACGGTCTTCCCAAACCCCTAATATTTTTGAAAGACCTATCGAACGATATCCCACACTATGGGAAGAACGAAAAAAAAAAATGATCATCCCCACTTAACATGTAGGGGAGGTACCCTAAATAATTGTCTTTTTGTTTTTTTTTTTTTTTTTCAAAATTTTATTTTACCACTTTTTAGGCTTCATTAACTTGTATACTCATGCCAAATAATAATAATATTTTATTTATTCCAGAAAGGTTACAGACTTAATTTACTTATTTTACAACTTTCTAGTACCAATAGTTTTTGAGCTAAACCGCGGACAGACAGACAGACAAACAGACGGACACGGCGAAATTATAAGAGTTCCTTGTTGACTACGGAACCCTCAAAACATATACAGGGTTATTGGTAATATCACTAACAACCTAGCAGGCCGCATTAATCCGCTGGATGCGGGAAGCACAGAACCGGTCGAAGTGGCGGTGCTTGGGGGTGCTTGTGCTATCTTTGAAGTGTCACGGATCTTTTTGCTGAGTGAAAGTACCAACCCTTAGGACCTATTTTGTACAACAAATTTTTGAAAATAATGTTGGTTTAGTCCTTTCTGCTAAACTACGTCCAATTGTCATCCTTATCTCAATGTATTAGGGCAAGGCTTACCATGCCTTCTTCTACTATACTACAGCCGTCATGTCAGTAGTCACCCCAGTTTGTGGTAACGTGATTTTAAAATAAATTCTCCTTTTATCTTTCTAAGATAAAATGTCCGTTCAAGATAGGCTTATATTCGCAATTTGCCGAGCAATGCGGTTTGTTGGTATCTGATACAGATATCTTATTGGGTTACGGATAAGATTCAATCAAAATCAACAGCATCGACGGGAAACGAGCTGCCACAAGCCTTAGCAAAAATGCTGTCCGGATACTTTAAATCATAGCTAATGGGAAAACATGGTGTAAGTGAGTTGTTCGGACTTTCTAGGGAAGAATAAACTGTTCATTAATGCAAAGGAAAACTTGTAGGTAGGCTTTTAATGAACGGTAACAGGAAACGACGAGACATCTTTACCGCCTACTTCGATTTCAAAACAAATATATGACACACATTGATCAGTTAAAGTAGTAAAATGGCGAAATAAGATATGTACTTCGAGGGCTGAAGATGTGATGAAGAAAACCATTTGTGCTAAATTAAATTCAGAACATTACTGAGAATAAACAACAGAAACACGCCACCTGTCGGAATTAACATGAACTACTGCCTTCAAGTGAATCAACATCCATTATTTATCATGACGAATGATTTCGGTTATGTGCTTGCCCTGCTTAGGTACCTCCTTGCGGTTGTAATATGAGGGTGGCACTTCTTCCTGCCAGGGTTGCGGGTTTGTCCGAAAGGGATACCGTGGCCTTTGCACACAGGCAACTGAAGGAACACGGGTGGGTTTTAGTCAGTAAAAATCTGACACGCCCTCCCGCTCCGTCCAGAGCGGGAGAAGCTATTGGATGATTTCCAAAAAAAAAAAGAGTTCCTCACACGCGAAATAGCTACATAAAGTTAAGTTATAAAGTGGCCGTGGGAAAAGCAACCAATACTAAGGTCCACCCCCGCAACGGACAATGTTTGGCCCTGAACTTTATTAATGGTTATGGCGTAACTTAGGCTGACGGGGAATTGCACACGTTTAAAACTAAACGGGAAATTATTGGGAATGAGGGGAATTCTGGTAATAAAAACAGCATCACCGGCGCCTCAACCTGTTAAGATTTCGGCTACGATGACGTTGTATTGGAGATTGGTGACTATAAGCCGAGTGCCGTTGCAAAGTTTAGGAGGTCGTAAACTGAGAAGTATTATAGGCACACCGACTTAAAAAAAAACAGACTACAGGTATTTTTAATCTCCTTCGTCGTCGAAACTTTCTAACGTTGTTTTAACTTTCTACTTAGACACGTGGTACATGACAATTTCATCCTAGCGTGGACGCCAGGTAGAAAACAATGCATAGCAAGCAAATCAAGGACTGTAAAAGGATGAGTTGAAAGAAAATAAAGAAAGAAAAAGTATTTATTGTGACTCGCACAGGAAGATCACAAACTAATACACACACAATCACAAAAGAATTAAAAAAAAAAAAAAAAAGAGAGTCCTGTACGAGGCCAAAAGGCTCCTATGTCAGCATGATGCTGCGACATTTAAAAAAAAGTGCCGCAGCGCTGGTATTCTGATAGGGCCCACTGTGATGTGGCTTATTCCACAAATCCCCCTGAAAATCCCCCTTAGGAGGAAAAGTGGAATCTGAAAACAGTCTAGAATTCACCCCTGATAATCCCGCTAAGGGGGGAAAGCTAGAATTGAAAAAGCAAAAAATAACTTATTCCAAGATCCCCTGAAAGTGATTTTTATACATTAGGGTTCAGTTTTTTCATGGGGATTCTCTCAGGGGGGATTAGTGGAATAAGCCTGTGATGTCACGGGCAAATACAGAAATATAAATAATTATCAATAAAATAGATATAATCGTGTAAAATATTAACAAATAAAAAATAAAAATGGTTGATTGCAGTAGCTGATGGATTATTAAAAACAATAAATAATGTTGTTGTTTATTGTTGGAAATCCGAATAAAATTTTCCGGAAATCCGTTGAACTATATATCGTAGACAACAGGGCTACGCCGTAGCACCTGCGTAGCACTAATTTATTATTTTTATGGCAAGGATTGTTCAATTTAAATATGGATCACATATTGCAGAATATGTACATTTTTCAGTCACTATGACTGATTCATGTTAAAAATACATACATATGTTATATAACACGTATGTTTTTCAATCTCATAAAACACGTTAACTGCCGAATTTCTCGAAAACCCCGCCGAGAATCATTGGACATGAAAAAATATTTTTATGAAACATAAAATAAAAAGGCCACATAGCTTCGTGTTTGCTAGTTGAAATTCTGCCCCGGTTTGTTATTCGGTGTTCAGTTTTATTTATTTTGTATGTATTTCGATTCCATACCAGTTATGTGGACACTGTTTTCTAGGTTTTGTAAACCAATTGCTGAAGTGTCTGTACCCACATCCAAGATACTGTTTGTACGACTTGCAGGAGTTGCAGGTTCTGTGTCTACAAACGGATCTGTTTACTAACGGTTATTTAAAAAGTGTTAGATCTATGTCGTCAAATCCACTCAATTTGTAGTGACATATAAATGATATAAAAAAAAACGAACAAAAATATAAAAAGCTTGCGTAAAAAATAACCTTCCCTACTGGGGCAGTCGGGTTAATATGATCAAAACAGTTACTGAACCGATAATTTGGCCTAAATGAAGAGAGATTACGAGAAAACATAAGTTATATCAGATGGTAAATCTTAATCACGCATTTGGTTTCCGAAAGATTTTTTTATAATTTTTATTTCTACGTTTTAAAGTTTGCACTTCGATTTACAAGAGTGTCATTTACTAACCAAGCAAAATTTAAATATTTTATTTCACATAAACCTACACATGTACATGGGCACTTATGAAACGTCAGAAGCTAGGTGCACGGTTCCAATTAGTCGTTTCCTATGCAGAAGAGCCGGCAAGAAACTCCACGGGTCTTTTAAAAATAATTGGCTTTACAATATTATCAAGTAACATTGTTAATAGGTATGGGAGGACAGTGTAGGCCTTTCAACAATTTCCAGGTACTTAACAAAATAGAAAAGTGCCAACAAATGGCTGCGTGTCGTGGGTTCGATTACCGCACGGAACAAATATTTGTATGACCTACAAATAGTTGTTCCGGATCTGGCTGTTAGTGTATGTGAGTTTAAATGTTTGTAAATACACCCACAATACAGGAGAAATTCCTAGTGTGGGGCAATGTTTAAAAAAAAAAAACTACACTCTACTAGGCCTACAACGTTCTCACATTCACAAAATAGAAAATAATCTATATAAAAGAGATATAATAATTATATTAAAATGAAAACCTATTTAAACCAAATGACATGATTGCAATTACAACTACAATAACAAATCTGAATAAATATCATGTCCACAAAAGTCACTAATAAAGAATTGGAATTCGATTTGTGGGTAAAGAATGTCAAATAGTGAAAAGATTATGTCAAGGAAGTATGTAAAAAAAATTAAAAATCTAATAGAATTAAAGAACAGGAATCACACATAATATGAAATCTAAGAAATAATAATAATCTTATATCTGCCGGCAGACATAAGGAGTGAAACAATTAAAAATAGATTTAGAAGTAAATTTAAAAATTTGGATATGTAAGTATGTTTAAGTATTATTGTCTAAAGACTCACTGACCCCCACAGTCACACCATTGCAATGGTTTTGTGGGGCTAAGTTTATAAGTTTGGTACTTACCATGTTATATTAAAATGAATAAATAAATAAATAATAAGTGCGGATGGAGGAGTAATGTGACTTACGTAACCTAAAAGATTCACACGCACGAAAATAATAGGTTGGTACTCTGAAATCTTATATGTATGAGGAACGGTGGCCAGCACATCAAGTTACCACAAACTGTCTTTTCTCGGTCGATTTTAAACTTCATTATCAACATTTTAAAGATTAAAATCGTCTGGAGTTTCACAGTATCGTGTAGCTTGATGTGCTCGCCATTGTACAGACGCCAGCAGGTCAAGCTACCCGAAACTGTCAAATTTTCGCAATCAACCTTGAACCTTATACTGGAGAGGTAAAGTTGAAAATCTATTAAAGAAATTGGACAGATTGTAGTAGCTTGATGTGCTGGCGGCTGTACTTACTGGTGTCATGTCTCACTTCATGTAAGTCCATAATCATTCATTCCCTATAAAAACTTGATCCTCGTAAGAGACCAAGCCACCGTCGGTCCCTTGCCATTTGCCATCCTCCCTCCGACTCTGCCCTAAGCCGAAGTTCGTACCCCACAGGGAGTGCCCTTAGCGCGCAGTCATTTAGTTTATAAGTTTTACGCCCTGGCTGGAGGCTTTAAGTTTCGTTAGGAGCTCAAGGCAACCACAGGAAAGACCGGTTAAAGAGTCTCAATCTCTCAAGGTTAACTCTGAGATGCCCCATAGCAAAAAAAAAAAAAGACTGTCAAAGAACAATGATTATAGAGACCGGGAAATGAACGCCTATCTATCCATAGTAGAGTAGCTAGGAAGTGCTTATTCATTCATTCATGCGGTCATTAAAGTTTCATAATAGACGCAATTAGTGTGAATAATTGATGGTTGTAATCTTCACCATAAATAAACTGTGTCAACTTGTGGTTTCGACTCGCATTGTACAATGTTTTACAATATTTTTAGGGTTCCGTGGTCAACAGGAAACCCTTATAGTTTCGCCATGTGCGTCTGTCTGTCTGTCCGCGGCTTAGCTCAGAGACTCTTAGTACTAGAAAGCTTTAATTTGGTATGGGCATACATACTAATTACGCTGACAAAGCGGTAAAAAAAAATCTTGTTTTTTTTTTAGGGTATCTACACGTAAAGTGGGGATGATATTTCTCGTCTATCCCATAGTGTGGGGTATCGTTGGATGGGCTGTTCAAACATATTGCGGGTTTGTGCAAACCATTTTTCGATTTAGGGATCCGTTTGCGTAATATTAACCTAATTTTAGTTAGAGCAAAGTGTCCCACCCCCCACTGAAAGCTAAATGGTTGTATTTGGATATGTGAAAACAGTAGAATATATAACAAAGTTAAAAGGAAAACTATCACAGCTAAGTAGGCTTTACAAGTTACCGAGTAATAGTCGACCAACTTACATTTACATGATGAGTTGTATTTAAATATATGTGCTTTGCTAGCGACCTCGACAAGTGATCATTATTATTCTTGCCTGAGCAACTTAATTTGAAAGAAGCATCTTTTATCTTGCAAACTAACTAACTAAAGGGTTATTCAAACAGCAGTCAATATAATAGGTAGGTACGGTGGCCAGAACATCAAGCTACACGAGACTGTCTAACTCCAAACGATTTTAAAATGTTGAAGGTTAAGTTCAAAATCGCAGTTATAATGAACGATGCGCTCGATTCCACTTCCACTTGTAACCCGGAGAAATATATCTGACTTACGGTTCCTAGTGAAAATAGCACAATCAAGGATTGAATGTCCTGAACTTCTTTCTAAGCTATCTTTGAATGTTCCACCTCGACATTGTCGTTTGAGAAATCTTCTTCATGCTCCTTACGCTCGCAGTGTTTACCGTAGCAATTTTTATTTGATTCGCTCAGTCAAAGTGTTTAACCAAATTGTTAAGGCCACCAAACACCCTTCAATCGATTTTTTTGCAAGCAGCTTGGCGTCCATTACTACTGTTTTATCTAAACACTATAATATTGTTTCCGATGCATTCTAATAGCGGTTGCGCATGCACCTTTGCCTATGCAGTTACTTAACTACTGTAATAGTTAATTTAATGTTAAAAGTTTACGAATTGTTAATTAATTTGAAAATTTGTACAACAATAGTCTATTGCTAACTGTGGAGGCTTGTAAATGGCTTTTCGTCGATTAACTTTTGTATCGATAGCTGTAAGCCACCCAAACACAATAAAATAAAATAAAATCGAATGAGAAAATCTGACAGTTTGTGGTAACTTGATGTGCTGGCGACTGTACAACTTCAAACGTATGATTATTTCATGTACAGACGCCAGCAGGTCAAGCTACCCGAAACTGTCAAATTTTCGCAATCAACCTGGAACCTTATGCTGTAGTGCTAAAGTTGAAAATCTATTAAATAAATTTGACAGATTGTAGTAGCTTGATGTGCTGGCGTCTGTACAAACACAAATATCTTGCAGCTGTTTACTAATTGCAGTAATTACAAACATAAAGGTTGGAATGGAATTCCTTGCCTGTTATACATTGCTCCGTGAACGTGCGATAGTGGGAAAACAATGTATGTAAATTAAATAACGTTTGCGGCAATTGTAGTTTCACAAAATGGGTTTTATCACAGCAATATTGTGTGTTTGGTAATGTTATTTTCTGGTTTTGTTAAAATCTTAGCAGCCTGTATAAGTCTACTTCTTCTTGCTTACTACTTCTTCTTGCTGACTAATTGGAACCGTGCACCTAGTTTCTGACGTTTCATAAGTGCCCATGTAGGTTTATGTGAAATAAAATATTTTGTGTTGATTTTGATTTGACTACTTATTTTTCAGCAACAAGATACAGGCTGTGCCTAGTTGGGGACCAACTATACTGCATATTGTAATTTTGAATGTTGATATCAACGATTTTTTTGGAGTGAAATCTTCTTTAGTCGCGATGACCGATTTTTGGTAGGGGAAAAACTTATGGGTTCGCGTCACCGCGTCGCTGAAATACGCGACATGCTCGTGACGTATTGCCCTAGACTGTCAGTTATTCCAAAGTTATCAGTTTTATTATTTATTTACTCGTATTAAAACTTTATGCACAAGTAAAAAAATACTGTACAAAGGCGGACTTAATGCCTGAGGCATTTTCTACCAGTCAACCTTAGGGTGATGCAGAGACAAAACATGGCAGGTGCAACATAAGGGATAGATAACTCGAAAACGGAAAAATAAATATATACTAACACATAGATAACGATTGGTAGGGGAGAAAACGAATCAGCGCTGGGATGACTCAGCCAACTTCTTACGAATATGTTCACTTACCTTCACTTTAAATGATAACCGACTGGTTGCCATCCTAAAATAATTATTTTTAATAAAGTTTATTAAAAGGAATTCGGCGAAAATTTATATTCACTTGTTTATCAAAAACATAGTTTTCACTTCAGTCGGCAGTCCTTATGAATCCAATTTTTTAAATCCTTTTTTCGTCTCGATGGTACACACGGCTACATATCAATCTATACATTTCCAATATAAGCTGATCTCTCATTATATCAAAATCCTATACAATGCGAGACCAGCGTAAACTAGTTTTATTATATTGTTGTATAGCTTGATATGTAGTCGTGTGTACATACATCTATGCTGCTTATACTGTTTGGGCCCAGTAGGTGGCACGTTTATTGCGGCGTCAGAGAGATGTTTTAGGCAAAGATAATAAACGTAGTAATATAAAACCAACTTACAGCTGCCCAGCCTTTAAAATCTTTGATAGTACCACCAACAATGGAATTCAAATTTCCTGTAACCTCCGTCCACAGTCGGACATTTCTCGAGCTTGAGCACTTTTATTATAGCCCATAGCGATGTCCTTGTGATGATTTAAAAAATCCCACAGTGTTTCCAATTGTTCATATGAAACTCTCCTTGAAGTCATAATTATCACTGCACTTTCTTACCACACGCAACAACGGACACAATACAAATGTGTGCATTTCTGACTTATTTACAGAAACTGTTTCTTCTGTTAAAAAACCCACTTGAATTTCCAAAACTCAAAATAACCTCGTAAATTGTTGTGGTTTAGAAAGTTTCAATTGATATGAGTCGTTCGAAAATAGCAAAAACTTGGTAAGTTTTTCAAGTAGGTACTTACCTTTCTTAAGTACCTATCTAAAAGGGTCTCCACTGTCACTACACTCATAATCGTGTGAAATAAGATTTTTGCTACGAAACATAGTTTTTTTGGAATTCTCTTGATCATTTTAAACTGTTAGCAAATTCATTTTATCTAGTTCTTTAAAACCGTAAAACCGGTAATACTGAGATTTTTTTTTTCCGAACATTTGTTTATAATATGGCGTACCGGCCACTGATAATGTAGCAGGTCTGGGGCCCAAGTCTGCTATTTTTATAAATTCGTCATTTCAATACGATCCCATTGTCATTTTGCTAAAAGTTCGTAATCTGCTAAATTCATAATGGTCGATCATTGGTCGGTCAATGGTCTCGTAATATAATTGTATTACAATGGCATTTTGTACATTTATTCATGCCAGATTTCATTTATACATATATATTTTTACATATTATTTATTAGTGTTACAAGCAATCTGAAGTAGTAGGAAGTTGAAAGTGTAGTAGGAAGTTTAATTTGTCATTATGTATGAGATTACCAATTCTTTCAATGGAGTGTCAGTGGCTGACCATTGGAAAGTCATAATGACGCCATTATATTAGTAGATTACCAAATTTGTCAAAATCAACAATTATGAAATCAATGATAGACCATTCTGACACTATTGTAATAGCAGACTTGAGGCCCTGGACACATTGCAGGTCAGACGGAGGCGCTCATGGTACAAATAGAAAACCTGTCAGGTTAACCTGCTAAGTTGACCTGTCATGTACTTGGCAAGTAATTTAAATGTTGATGGTAGGGCCCCTGAAGAGCAAAAGTCTACTGTTGATTAGGTGCTTAACATCTCCTAAGGTACTGTGTAATCAACGGTCGAGGGGGTTATTAACGTGTTTTCATCACGCTTGGTCTAAACTTCTATTAACTAACAAAACAATGCTCATAGTGCACCTGCCCATACAATTAATATAACAATGAAAACAGCATCATAAGTAGGTAAGTAAGTATTCTGTAGATGTGGAATTGTGAATTTCATACTTTTCACCAAGATGGTCGATTTGAGCAAGATAGGCAAATGATAAATTAACGGCAGCCACTAAATAAAATAAAATAAATGTAGATCATTCAGGTAAAATCCATATTACACCACACACATCACGTAAAATAAAACGCGGCATCATTTATGCAGCCATCAGAGCATACTAAAAATGTAGGCCAGGCATCCCTATGTATCCCGAATTCCCTAATTATGTACGCAATATATCGCTAGCTATGTTTAAAGCAATCAACGGCTAAAAGTGTTTGGTTCCCGCCAATTAAGAACTTTTTCTTGCGTCGTGCAAATGAAACTTAATTTAATTGAAACAAAACCTCCTTTAATTAAAGCCTACAAACAAAAGACGAGTTACCCCACTTTGGATCTTAGAATTTATTCGTAGACAGGCACAGACCATCTACTTTATTAAACAGCAATGGTTTTGTAATCTAGTTTGTGATCTACACAATTTTGTACTTATTAAGTTTTTTTAATAGATAATACAGTACAAAAAAAAATACCTAGGTACAACATTGACTTGATTAAAAACGAAATTATTATAACATTATAACGCCTCAAAGATGCTCGTACTCGAGCAAACTTAATTATGTAAAATGAGGAGTAGAATGGTGTAGGTACAATCGTATAGGTTGCACGTTGTGTCTCGTCTGTGTTAGCGTAGTGTTTGAAGTGGGCGGGCCGAGGCGAGCTGAGCTAATGGCCGAGTTTATTATTATTTGTTTACAGTAAGTTCGCGGCTGCACACATCGCTCCACACTCCATACCGTGGGAACATCTCGCCTACTGCATCCTTACACTTTTATACGAGAACAAATCAATAGACATAGGATTTTTTTTTTTTAGATCAATCTAGCGCGGGGCCCGTAGCAAATTCTATCGGAGCCTTGATCTGCCAATAAAGTGGTAAAAAAAAAAATCTAGACTTATTACGTTTATTTGCCATCTATAGGTTACAATTTTGTTGGTGTTTAATAGTAGAGTAGATTATTTTTTAGGCCCTGTTGTGCTCTGACAAGTACATAAAGCCAGAGATGAAATTGCCCTGGCAATTTATTTTAAACTTTGGAATGTTATATCCGATCTGACAAGCACTTTACCACCTAGCGCGATACATGTTTTTATAGAAAATTTAACGTTCTTTAAAAAAAGGTATTTCATAATTTACAATTTTACTTTTTCAGAAGTTATTCGAAGTTAAATTTGGACATAACCTTAATTGTCAGTTTTTCTTTCATCTTCGGCAAAATTATTATTGTTTAGTGTTAATTATTGTTTTATGTAAACTTTAGTTTTTTTTTTTTTTACATCTCCGGGTTAGATACGTGGGGCCCAAAGCAGTTGTTTCTCTTGTTACGTGGTTATTCCGGTACTGCACAGGAATCTACAGCTCTACGCCCTTTTTCTTCTTTATAGACTTTATTAGCAGAGATACAGACGTTCTTATTTACTCAATAAAACGTTAGGCAAACTGTTTTCCTTAATAGAAATACTTTTCTTTTTACGTCTAAAGTTTATTTATCGTTTATTTCATCCGATCCGTTTGTCTTTGTAGTACAATGTAAATAAACGACATTAATTCGTTTCGCTTCGTTGTAATTTGGCGCGGTAAAGAAAGACAAATTACACACAAATTCCTTCAGATAACATGCAAATTTACTAAGCATCATAATAAATCTTCGGTGCTCGACAAATGTACCATAAAAAGTACACGTTACAGACCGCCTGAAGTACTGAAATTAAGTTTTTGTCGTGGAAATAGATTAAACGTCACTCAGGCTCTGCCGCTGACGGCGGAGTAATTTTTTATATTAAAAATTCAATGCGAGTAAAAATGTGAAATCACTCGCCATCGCTAAATAAGGACAAAAGAACTCATACTACCCTCGTCGACAAGGAAACAAGGAAGGCGTCACGAGAGCCCCCTAGCAGCCGAGCGGCCGCGTCACGCCGCGCCGAAACTCACGCAAAAGATAAAGTTTGTTCGTTTTACATTGAAAACGTATTAAGCTCAATTAAGAACTTCCAGTCCCTTGAAGATATTATAACATAATTAGCCATAGACGAAACTGACACCATCGTCTGTTTATTAGTTTAATATTGTATTGAAAACTTTCTCAGGATCTTTATTTTATCGGAAGTGTCTTATTGTCTGTCAGCTTCTCATTCATTATGTTAGCGTATCCCGTATACGGGTATGTTGATACCATTTTCAGCTTCCATAGTATCGCTATTCTTATTTGGAGTTATAAGTTCCCAAGTCAACGCATGCCCACGCTCCTCCCACATGAAGTCCAACACTGTGACCATTTTCACATGTGTGTGGTTCACACGGCAACCCACGAGGCTACACAAACCGAAACTTTTAATTATCCGTCAAAATAAACACGACACTTTTGCGCGATAGAACATTTTAATTGGGAAACTTCATTAATTGCATACTACTGCTGTTAGGTAGGTATAAGGTAGGTACTACAGTAAATTACTACGGAACGTGGTCTACAAAAAACATAAAATAAATACAAGTTATGTACCAATTTATTTCGCAGCAAAATCGTGAACAAAGGTTGTGTTAAAAGTTCTATGAAAATAACAAAAAACCAAGATTGTCCATTTAAAATTACTCTTTCGCATTTTATAAAATCGAAATGCAGCGGAAGGCAAGTCCTCCGTGAAATATTGCTTACTCGCGCAATCGAATCAAATAAGACGATCGGCGGTTCGACGGACGATTTCATTGCACAAAATGCAGAAATGCAGCAATACCGATTCGAGCATTGCGCTGCAGTAAATTACACGGCTGCAGCAGACGACGAAATCGTCGAAACGTATACATATAACGCGCAAACTTATTATTACGTGAGACCGTGAGTCGGTCGCCACGTAATTTAGATAGTTAATGAAGGCGCGCGTCACCGCTCTGGCGCTCGCAGGAGTCGCAGGCCCTCGTTAACGATATTCATTACAGTTGAAAATGTACGTTTCACCCAAATTAAGCTTAAACTGGGCTCATGCAATCGCTGCAGCGCTGCAACGAGAGTGCAAACGACAAGCTACACCCAAACATAAACTTATTTAAACTCATATTACAGCGCTGCATGAACCCTCGTACATACGAGTCGTTTAATAGCAAAACAACGCATTGTTTATTTTCTTAAATTATTTTGTTCTGTACAAATATCTCGCTCTACTTCGCCGAATTATATTGCCGCAATGATTGCAGCATCCATAATAATAAACAAATACGTACATAAAAAGAATAATTCGATGAACAAAAGCAAAAATAATTTCGAGTTTCCCTTCGATAACATACGCTTTTCTCATTTTCCGTAGAAACATTTTCCAATACATAAACAAAGTCGCCCATGAAAATTGGAAGCAAGATCTTTGTCTGGGATAAGTAAATATTAGGGTTAGGCACGTGTTCATGATTCGCTGGCGGGCAAAGCCAATATTATCTCGTAACTAGGATTTTTCGGGTATACCAAGTCGTAAGCGGCTAACAAGTTTCTAATATTACACCTAATATTATATGTTTTGGACAACAAGAGTATTTTTGCATTATAAGCAATGGATAATTGGCTAAAATGTTTCATTATCAACCTTCAAGTTTCAGAACAAAAGTTTTAAAGTATCAAGTTCACCTAAGTATAATACTCGACGAAACTCAAGCGATTAAAAGTCGATCATGAGTGTCAGTCCTAAGACTTCTCAAGGCTCCAGACTACTGATTCGCCAGGATGCTAACTTCTACAACAAAGGTCTCGTCAAGTTTCCTACTAGTTAGCACAAAGGCTTGCTCCGAAACTCCGAATGTTTTGGAAACTGAAGACATTTCAGTGCGACAGCCATTTATCACTTGGTGACGTACAAACAGATATATATCGTTGTCAGTGTTTGGGCACAGATTGCCGCTGGCTGTCCAGAAATATTCCTCAGATGTGTATGAAAGCCTGCCCGTATAATATATTTCTAACTACTGTAAACATGCTTGGTATCATAAAATAAATCCGCTTATAAAACGATCTTGATTTTCAATCCTGTCTTAGTACAGCGTCCACGCGACGTCCCGGGGGCATGCCCAGAATGCTAAAAAAGCAATTCTGTTCCACGACTGAGTATATTTTTAAAAGAAAAAAGGCAACGAAAACCAGCTAATGTAGTAAGTGGCTCTGCAGAGACAATTGAATGTAGAAATAGTTCTAGAAAGGTAGTAAATATTCTGGACGAAAGAAACGCCCACCTGACTTCTCCGTACGGCGCGATTTCTTAATCGGGGCCATTAAGCATGACATTTATTTATTCCCTTTGCCATTGTGGCGCAATGAACAAAGGATTTAGCCGGAATACAAGAGCTGATTGGAGTATACCACCGCCATAAATACGACTAATGAATAAATCACTGGCTCAGTGGCTCCACAGGTTACACAATATTTCAATGAGCACATACTGAAATTCGAACAATCGGCGAACGTAAAGAGGCGTGCAGCGTGCTGTATCGACCCGCTCCCCCCCCCCCCCCCACCTCCACCTGCAACTGTATTTAGTTGCACATCGAGCGAAAACCTACGAAATTATTTTGCCACTTTATTAAAAATAACGCTGACGCGCCACAGATTAAGGGATTTGGCGCGCTAGGTGAACGATGAATAAAGAACGCTTATACAGTGAGCTCAGCTCGGTTTATCATAGTTTTTTCATGAAATCTTTAGCAAAAATGTTGATTATCAACGAAAAATTGTACTGTGAATACTGCGAGTCTTTATTTGCAGCGTTCCACGCCGGGGTCGGCTGTCAAAACGTCCTTCTGGAGAAAGGATTTGTTTTCCAGTGAGGCGCTTGAAAGCGCTGCCTCGCCGAAAGGTGATTGTTACAGCAAAAACAAAGAACCGCTGACGTTCTGCAAAACAGCGTTAAAGCTGCTGTCTACATCCAATATCTTTATGGACAGGTAATAAATTGAGAAATACCGTTTGTTTAATGTCTGCGTTTTATATTTGCTTCAACGAATGGTTGTTTTAGTAGATATTACTGTATGGTAGTCCCTGGCAGGTGGATTGGTGCTCGCCAAATATTATTAAGTCCTCATTTCAGGTGTGCTCAACCTCGACATAGCTTTCCAACCGCAAATCAGCAGCACATTTCATTATCAATTATACCCTACCTGTACCTACTAACCGGTTCTAATGACAGGCTGACCCACACCGCAGGTGACCCTCTAACACAATTGATTTGCCCGATCAAAGTTTCATTACGGCGGCAAATGGAATCGCCCACCTGTAAATGCAACTTGGAACCCCCACAACCCCCTTCCCCCACACATCCCGTCTGCGAATATTTAGACCCCGGAATTACCATGGAAACGCGGCCATTTATTTATAGCCTCACCACTAGCAAATTAAAAAATAAATTATTATTTTTGGGAACGCCATTTCGTGCGAAATTAGCGATACGGATGGAAAACTCACTTGAGCGAAAATTTCGCTGAACGGGGTTGAAGGAATTTCCTTTTTGTTTAGATTTTACATAACCTAGATATGTGGTAGCTTTTAGCTCATTATATTTCTGTATGCACAGGACACAATTCTAAGTGTGTTGCGACGAGTTAAAAACTAACAAAACAAACTGGCTTTGTCAGTATTTGTCACATATTTTTGTCTTGTTGCGTAATAGTCCTCCATACGAAAACCGTCCAGCAAAGAGTTTCATATGTTCCGTATGTAGCAGTGTAGGTAGCTCTGTGAAAATATATCCAAAAGCTTGCTTTGAAGCACCAGAGACCATTAACAAAAAGCCGCTCATATATCAACTGCCTCCATTCTGAATGCAACACCATATTAATACTCAGTAGTCTGTGGTTGTTTTAGTACCAACTCTTAATGCATTATCAACTTGAGACTGAATAAAAATAAGTTAACGGTATACGGGGAATGAAGGTAATGGGAATCTATAGGACGACATTGGAACAAAGATATGTTATTACGGAATATTTAAACTCAGTATTTCGTAACACAATGCAATGAAATAACGTCGATAATTTATAATACTACAAAATGGTTTGTCTCTATTTTTGAGTCTTAAATAAAAACGTTTTTACAAAGAAAAAAACAACCGACTTCCAAATAAAACACTACAAAGTGAAAAATTACTTTTTGACTTCTCATGCTCTAAAAGTTAGTCTTTATGTTGTGCGTAGGCGACATAAAGTCGCTTTTTATGCTCTAGTGCATAAAGTTTTTTTTTTTTTGTAATCAGGCCCAACAGCCACATGCACAATAAAACGTCGCAGATTAAAGTCGTTATTTTATTTTTTCGCTTTAATTTATATCACTTCCGTGTTTTCTATCGTTAATTTAATAAAACCAGATAAAATAGTTGTCTTTATTATTTAAAAACGCAAAGAAACGTTTTTATTACTTGGCAGTATGAAGTACCCAAGTCGAATGACACATGTTGAAAATTAAAAAATACTGTTATATATGTATTTTATGCCTGTTTCATTTTCTCGCAACCGAAGTGAAAAGCAAAGTGTATAACTCGGGCATAAACGAGCCATTTTACCCCTCGACTTATCTATCCACCCTCACCTGCGGCTCGGGCAAATATTACGTCTCAATGTACAATCTACTATAATTTCGGAAGTCCAAATCCAAAGACATCGGTCTTTGGATTTGTATTTTCGTTTTTTGCCACCTACAAAAACGTTTTTATTTCTCAATTTTTTATTGTGGTACCTACCCCATACAAATTCGTATACCACTACTTGCTATGAAAACATCAGTGACAGGAAGTTATTATAATATCATCAACATACACTAAGTGGAAAAAATACGTATTATTGAAGCTAACTCAAAAACTGTTCAAGCAAAGTTAATAAAATTGATAAGGAAGCTTGTGTGGTGGTTACCACGCAAGCTTCCTCTAAAAAATGAAGACATATATTATTTTATAGGTTCACACTCTTTCTTTTTTATTTAAGAAGTCATTTAAAATTTTGTAAAATATTATTTGTAATATTAAAAGTAACAATAAATCCTGTTCCTGATGCCGATGGGCCACTGTTTTATATATTCAAATATTTAAAAATATAATTTATATGTATATTAATGAAATAAAGTAAAAAAAAAAAGATATAATTTGATAGTTACATCTCTCCTCTAGTTATACCAACTTATCAACCGTCTTTGTCTCTTTCTGTTATGTAAAGTACCTAACTATAAATAATCAATTAAACTTCCTATACTCAATTCCAATGCCAATAACTTAGTTAACCTGACACTAAATGCTAGTAACTATTGGGAATATTAACCAAAAGCCATAGCGTCTTCCCTTGTTCCATTGTCCAATGGCTGTGCAAACACTAGCCCGTTTAAATATTGCCTAATGTTGTGTTATTAATATGCATACTTTGACTAAGTTACATGTAGAAAGGGTAACTACCATATCATTATATTATGTTATTTTCTGTGAGTTAAACACCACGGAGTATTGATTGACTTCATGGTTGACATTAAAACTGCCAACAAATAATGAGAACGTTTGAAGAAACTATGTTTGTAATTACGTTACTCCGTAAAGGCTAAGCAGATTTGGACGTATTTTTACCCAACTGCCCCAGAAGGAGGGTAATGTTTTTCGAGAGTATGTATGTACATATGTATGTATAAGTACGTATATGTATGTCTATTTAGTTCTCTATAGTTTAAATGGCTTGATGGATTTTAACATATTATGAGGTGTCGTTAGATTCGTCTTAACTGTGGGAGTGACATGGGCTATATAATATTTATATATTGCATGTATAAATACAAAAAAAAAATGTGAACGAAAGGGGGTTAAAAAAAATTATTACAACAATATTGGTATCACATAAAGCTAGTAATGAGACAATTCCAAATATTTATATTGTATAATGATATAAATATATAATATATTATATATTGATAAAACTAAAAAGCTTGAAAAAAAGCAATTTATTTAAAAGAACAAAAAACAAAAGTTATACCATATTTCAGGTTATTGGTTTATCCCCGCCTGCTATACCAAAATTTTATAGATTAAAATGCTTTTTTTACAGTTATGTGTTTTTGCAGTCGGGTTTTCTGTTCTTTTAAATAATTTGCTTTTTTATAAATCGTATTTTCGGAACAAAGTTCCTTATCGCATGTTCAGTTTTTTTTTTTGAGTGTTTTTTGAGATAGGTACACTTTTTTTAAATTATATGTTTTATTTTTGCAAAGCGTTTAAATAATAGCTTTGCCTCGCAAATTACTGTTGCATACATCGAAACTCGCTTCCTTATTTGCCTAGAATGCGACACAGAAAAGGTTAAAATTTAATCCCGACACATGAAACAAGCAAGTAATAAACTTCCTTATACACGGAGCCCTATATTTTTTCTTTTATTTGTATAAAAATCTGTGTGTGACTTCGAGGAGGCAAGAAATGAAGACAAACGTGCAACGTGCGCCACAGAGTAGCTAGTAACTGATATATTAGACTTCAAATGTGTGGGTACGAGTATACTGTAACATATTTATGTTACAGTATACATATATACGAGTATGTAACATAATTCTCCTGCCTTATCACAATTTTTTTTGGGGTTGGGGACATTACATGTGAGGCATATGCGGGTAAGCATGGTATATATATTTATATATATTTGATTATAATGTTAAAAAGAGCCAAAAAATGTGTTTTCGCTACGACCACAGCACATTGCATATATCCGACATTTCTATGCAACGCTAAGTTTGAATCTGTCAAGTCTTTCACATGTTTAGGTCATAAACTGACTGAAAAACTTAAAGATGACGAGAACATTGAAAGACAAAGTCGTGCACTCGCTGCTAAGAGTAATATGTTGGCACGACGATTTGCGAAATGCTCAAAGCAAGTTAAAATCACCCTATTTAACGCATACTTCCGAAACCTTTACATCTGTGCCCTGTGGTACAAATACACGCAGCGTGCTTACAACACGTTGTATGTTCAATATAATAACGCATTCAGATGCATACTGGGGCTGCCTTAGCGGTGTAGTGCGTCCGGCATGTTTACCGAAAACATGGTGGATGACTTTTACGCAGTCATGAGAAAGTCGCAGGCCTCCTTGATGAACCGAATACATAAATCTGATAATGGAATATTGAGAGCCATATACGAGGCTACTTCCTCGTATATGGCAATTAGTATTCCAGCTAAAATAATACATAACTATGTAGTGTAATTGATTGTTTTGTAATGGATTTAGTAACATTTTTTTGTAATTAATGAATAATAATAATGTTAAAAAGTCTTTCCATCGGTTTTCCTCTTCCCCTACTCTCATAGCCAGCCACATTCATACTCAAAACTTTACACACACGACATTTCCCTCACTCCTTCGCATCATATACACCCACAACAACCGATTTCCATAATACAACCTACATTTCGCCCCTTATGTTTAAGTATCATGTCAATGGAGCGTGTATTATTGCTAACGACAGGCTGCTGACTGCTAATCTCAGGACTAGAGGAGACATATTCGATCAAGATTACTGTTTCAAAGCGCTCGGTTAGTCCGCATAGGTACCACATCGTATAATGCAGGTGTTACGATATTCGATTAAGGTATTACGAGCATAGAAGCTGAATAAGTAAGGAACTTCCATCTGATACTACCAGATGATAGATGGTTCATGTAAAATCCGTTTAATATCTTAGTACATGCCAAAGTAGAAAACCGCTTTATCAAAGCAATGCGTATTTAAAACTGCATTGGGTTTATGATGCTCTTCTATATCTATGGCTTTACTGAACCCTCTTGCTACACCCAGTCCCAAGATTGTATGAAGGTGCTATGCCCTTCTTCCACCATGGTTGGAATTAAATAGGAGCAATTAATAGTATAGAGGTATGAGGAACAGGGTGTAATGTTCACTCATCCTTTATTGAAAAGTGAGGATCCTTTGACCAGACAACCTCCGTAGTGTTGTGTCTGCTCAGCAACTGCCCGACAGTTGATATCTGGATGTTTTATGTATGAAAATCGCGCAGTAAAGTCTGATTGCGCGATGCTGATTGCCATACAATTTGGTAATGTTACCAGCCTTTTGACAACGATGAGGACGCCAACAAATCGGCGGAGCGCTGCTATGAAAGCGTCCGAAGTCAAGATGACAACAATTGCAGTTACCTAAGTGCGCGCTCCCGGTTAAAATCCTTGGATGAGGGTTAATCGTCGCTAAACGGTTTCTATCTGGACTGATTTTAATTCCTGAAGGCTCATATAGTCCAGTACAGACTTTGGTGCACCAATTTGTGAGTGGATAATCGGACCACGGCCGGTCGTCGTGCAACGCCAGCCACGTGACACATCAGGACAAGATTCCCTCGAAAAGCCACAGGAGGCTAGCAGGTGAGTGACGCACTTTATGCTTGGATGGTCTAATGGTCTCCCCGCGAGCAAGCACAGTTAATCATATTCAACTAAAACACGTATCCAAAATTGAGCTTGCCCTCCAATGTACCAACATCGGCTATGGTACATTTTTTGGTGCCGAAACCAGGGCCCAAAAAACCGGGACTCGGGACTCGACTTTTTTGATGCCCCATGATTCTTTATCCACCCTTTTTTATATACATGTTCATATTATTATTATTAAGACTATGAGCTTATACGAGTATATTAGATAAATGGACTAATTACAAGGCGCGTAGCATTGGGCTACGTTCGCGGTTTGTCTACGCAACTACGCTTCGAATACTACGATTTAATTTTATCGGCTAATAGCATTGCTAGCTAAATACATTGGCTAATTGTGGCCTAGTGTAATTCCAGTCTATCCAGTTATGCCAGTATCCAAATCTGTAGCAGTGGCATTATCGACTTACCTACTCGTATAAACGCTTATTGAATGTTGTTTTAATATGTAGGAAACGCGCCACATGAGTCGCATTTGGCAAAAATATTACGTTTATAGGCGAACAATAATGTAATTGGATTATCTGCGTTATGTCAGTTTCAAGTTTGTTCTTGGTTGTGGTTGTTTGTGGGTCATATATATATGTTTTTTTAAATTAACATATTTTGACATTGGTGCGTGTTTATCATTCCAATCAAAAGTTTTTTTCTTCTCATTATATTTCTGTATGCACAGGACACATATCTAAGTGTGTATTTTCATTATTTGACATTATGTACCTACAAATCGAATTCCAATTCTTTATTAGTGGCTTTTGTGGACATGATATTTATTCAGATATGTTACTGTAGTTGTAATTGCAATCATTTCATTAATATTTTATATACTTAGATTATTTTATATTTTGTGAATGTGAGAACGTTGTAGGCCTAGTAGAGTGTAGTTTGGGTGGCGGTTTTCTATTTTGTTATGAAACTGGTAATTGTTGAAAGGCCTACACTGTCCTCCCATACCTAATAACACTGTTATTTAATAATATTGTAAAGCCAATTATTTTTAAAAGAGTAACCGTGGAGTTTCTTGCCGGCTCTTCTCCATAGGAAACGACTAATTGGAACCGTGCACCTAGCTTCTGACGTTTCATAAGTTCCCATGTAGGTTTATGTGAAATAAAATATTTTGATTTTGATTTTGTTGAGACGAGACAAAAACTAACAAAAAGTCCTGTCTCTGTGAGTGATTGTAATTTTTTTTTTATCTTGTTGCAAAATAGTCCTCCATACGAAAACAGTCCAGCAAAGAGTTTCATATGTTCCGTATGTAGCAGTGTAGGTAGCTGTGTGAAATTATATCCAAAAGCTTGGTTTGAAGAACCAGAAACCATTAACAAAAAGCCGCTCATATATCAACTGCCTTCATTCTGAATGCAATAGTATATTTACTCTGTAGTCAGTGGTTGTTTTAGTACCAACTTTTAATGCATTATCAACTTAGACAAAAACTAACAAAACATTAGCTTTGTCAGCGTCGGTCAATTCTTTTTGTCTTGTTGCGAAAATGTTCTCCATACGAAAACCGTCCAGCAAAGAGTTTCATGTTTTGTAGCAGAGATCTGTGAAAATCAATCCAAAAGATTGCTTTGAGGTTCCAGACAATAGTTTCCACCACGTCAACTAAGAAGTACTAATACCATATTTATCACGTATATGAAGTCTCCCCGACCCTTGACTGTAAGTGAAGCGCCAGCACGCGCTTTAGCTGAGCAGCATGTAATCCAAAATCCCCCTGATAATAATCAAAACACTGATTTTAACCAGCCACCGACAGTCCCTTGCCACCCTCCCTCCGACGCTGCCCTAAGCCGAGGTTCGTACCCCACAGGGGGTGCCCTTAGCGAGCAGTCGTTTAGTTTATAAGTTTTTACGCCCTGGCTGGAGGCATTAAGTTTCGTTAGGAGCTTAAGGCAGCCACAGGAAAGTCCGGTTAAAGAGTCGGAACCTTAGTGGTTATACTCTGAGATGCCCTAGATAAAAAAAAAATATATATGAAGTACGTAATACGAAGGAAAATGTTCAAAAAATCTGATGATAAGATAATTATGTCTATAAAACCCAAGCCAGCGCACGCGAGATGCAAACGCTAGTGTATCGCCCGTCTAATGAGTCGTTAAGTTAGAAGAAAGGAAAGAGCTTTCAAGCAAAAACAGTCATCTTTACTTGTGTGCAAGAGGTGAGATAAAATTACAGCCTTTATTGTCCTACTGCAGGGCAAATGGCTCTTTATTTATTTATTTATTAATATGGCACTGCAACGACTTACACACTAAAACATACACAAACAAAAACCACATACAGATTCAGGTATTGTGAATACGTCACTTACAAAAGTGCATTGCTTTATACCCAAAGTCTCAAATTCAGATCATTTATGTAAACAAAGGGGACAACATATCAAAAAAATATCTTCGTAATGGTAATTCACATAAAATTGCGAAAAAGAGGTTCCATTTTCTTTTAAGTATTGATTTTAAGAAATAATAATTAAAAAATAATCATACCGTAGTTATTAAAAAAAGGAGATTTTCGGGTATAAAATATTTTATGATACTGGTAACAATGCAGGAGATCCAAACATTTTCAAATTTTCTACATCTTCAACAACACTAATATTAACAACTCTCATTCATAGATTCATATTGTAAGTAGGATATCTAGCCACATTTTGGATGAAAACGGCTGCAAACTGTTTCGAGTGGAAATCGATTTTGGGAGGCCTACGTCTAGCACTGGGCTTAAGAGGGCTGATTATAACGATCATATACCGTGTCTCCGACACACTACACAAAACATTGTTTGGCAACGGTATTTTGTTTGCATAGTTCTTATAATTAATTCACTTTAATTTCATAGATATTATATGAAATACAAAAAAAATATATGATAAAATGTTTCGCACCACTGTCCTGTCATTTTGACAGTGTCATTTCTTGACATTAATTTGTTTACATAAATTATCTAAATGATCTTAATGATTAAAGGACGTGTAAGACACCGTTAGTTAAATTGGTTACAAAACAAAGCGGAAATGAGCTATGTTCACAAATACATATTTATGATAGGTAGTACAAATATATTAAAAAAAAAAACCGGCTGCGTGTCGGACCACGCACAATGAAGGGTTCCGTAGTTTGCATGACTTGATCCCAAGACCAAACTTAACATTGTAGTATAGTTCATTTTTAAGTAATAATAATATGTACAAGTATATAAAAAAAAGGAGGGGAAGAATCAAAGGGCATCAAAAAATTCGTCCGCATCGCTAGCCTTTTGGCACTTTTCCTGTTGATAGAAAAGGAAAAGTGCCCAAAAGGCTGGCAGCATTGCCACGTTGCATGGCAATACTGATTCTTTTGCCAAGAAATAGGCCAGCCTTCTGGTCACGAGAAGAGTCGACCAACCGCTTGGCGATGTCTCGAAAAACTAAATACATTGTAGTTGAAAAACATGTTTTTCTTCTGTTATAGAATTATAATAATTGAGGTTTTTTTTTTGTATTTGCTTTATTGAACCCTTGGCATTAAAATAATCTAATTATTAAATAATTAGGATCCATTGTTATTATGAACCAATATAAAAGAGATTTTTAATGACATTATGCCCTCCGAATTAAGAAAATGAAAGATAATTAGAAAAAACTAATCAGCGCATTTTGAATACGAGAATGTTTAGCTAATTATGCTCTGAACAGATTTTGTATACCTATTATTTATTATTTATTTATTTTATTATTTATGTACACACATTTAAATACATAGAGATACGACATCATTATAATTTCAGTACAAAGGTACTGCTTATTTCTTAAGACTTTATTTATTTTATTCTTTATTACTATAAAGTAAGCGCACAAGAATGTTGTTGGGCTGAAAGAGCTTGTATTTAACGCTTGATTGAACTAACATAATCCACCTAGACAAACTTAAAAAAAAAAAAACTAAGTATTATTTACTTTATGTTTATTTATGTGCAATAATAATATTTAATGTTATTTCATTATTTTGATAAAAATAAAAATAAAGTTGCGCAAATAATTCGCCGCGAGTGAATTTTGCAGGACTGCAGCCTTAAATATACATAGGTACCTAGACACGTCTCTGCAAACCCCTTTCGTGAAATACTGGCGAGAGGTTATGTTAGTACCTTACCAAGATTATTAAGAACAATGAGAACTATAACACAGCTGATTAATGATTGCTCCAACGAACAGTTATCACATGTTCTGTGGCACTTATCAAGATACAGTGCCGGATTAACCACGTAGCAAGAGTAGCAATTGCTACGGGCCCCGCGTATCCAAACCAGAGCCCAAAAAATTATAATTTTGCCGAAGATGAAAGAAAAATTGTCAACTTAGGGTAGGTCCAACTTTTGAAAAGTGAATTTATCGAACAATTATAAGAGACCTTTTTTATAGAACGTTCAATCCATACTATCCATACTATATAATATTATAATGTGAAAGTAACTCTGTCTATCTGTCTGTCTGTATGTTACGTTTTCACGACTAAACCGCTGAGCCGATCGTCATGAAATTTGGCAGAGATATAGCCTGGGATATGGAGAAGGACATAGGCTACTTTTTTACGCGATAACCGAGATCCACGCGGGCGGAGCCGCGGGCAAAAGCTAGTTTCCTAGAAAAAACATTTATCGCACTAGGTGGTATAGTGCTTGTGAGACCAGATGTAAAATCCCAAAGACCACATAAAATTCCACAAAAAAAACTTGTTTTTTTTTAACCATTTTATACTTGAGAATCCGTAGCAGATCAAGGGCCTCTCGATAGTAAACATTTGCTACGGGCCCCGCGCTTCCTTAATTCGGCACTGAAGATGTGGTCAGCTGACTTGTGCCAATTAATTGTAAACGCGGCTGTTATGATTCTACGTTCATCAATTAGGATATTACGCAATACATAACAGCTCTATGATTATTCTGACTAACCATTACCTTGGAATATTTATAAAAATGTTTTAATTATATGGGCCAACATAAGATGTTTTTGGCATATACAGGTTAATATTTAGAAAAATGTTTTAATTATATGGGCCAACATAAGATGTTTTTGGCATATACAGGTTAATATTTAGAAAAATGTTTTAATTATATGGGCCAACATAAGATGTTTTTGGCATATACAGGTTAATATTTAGAAAAATGTTTTAATTATATGGGCCAACATATGATGTTTTTGTCGTATACAGGTTGGTGATTTAGTCACCTGCATCCGTCAAGGGGCTGAACAAATTAATTGTTTTATGCATGTGATGTTTACCTATAAGTAACTGATCATACTGATACACTGTTATTTTACTTTAAAATGTATTATGCGTTTGTTTCAGTGTATTCAATTAATGGTGAACCTAATAAAATAAATACTCCAGTTAATTATCTTTTTGTATGCACGTGTTTGTGTGACAAATAAATCTATTTTTCTTTCTTTCTTTTCTTCTTTCATACAACACAATTCTAGGGATGCCTCGATACGCCTTTTTCTCGATACGATACCAATACCGATGCTCTTATAAAATATCTGCGATACCGATACCGATACGCTTATCAAATTAAAAAATGAAGGTAAAATAAATAAAACACAAGTAAGGTTATTTTTGTAATTAATATAAAAAGAACAAATAACATGACAAACTAAATAAAACCGTTTAAAACTATAGACAGGTTGAGATTAGTTAATAGTTTTAGTAATTAAAATTAATATTGATGAGAAAAGTATCGTTGAATCGACCATAAAAATATCGCCAATGCCGATATATCGGCAAACTTCGAGTATCGCCGATATATCGGCATCGGTATCGGTATCGGATGCATCCCTACCAATTCCTACCGGCCCTAAGTTCGTGTCAGCAACTCTACCGCTATGATGAAAAATGACACAGTCAACAGTTAGTATTATTAAATTGCCAAAAATATAGTTACACTACGGGTATTTAATTCATCATAACATTCAAACAACAAAAACGCCTATTATTAGTTCTATTCGTTTCTACTTCACTGAAAATTTAGGCTAACTACTTCGGCTATTTCAGGAACAATCACAGTTTGACAAGACTTTATAAAAGTTAACTTGATTTAATAAAGTGATTTGTCTATAAAATACAAAACAGCCTTTTGGTTTTGGTTACATGTTGCATAAAGTTATGTGGTCACTTTTTTGTGTTACATGTTGACGAAAGTTTGGTAATGTATAAGTAAACATTTTTTTTCAGTGTTCCCTCTTACAAAAATTCACACCTCACCGCTGATATCGTTGTTGTATCGACTGTGTGTGTATGTGAGTTGAAATTTTTGTAAACGCACCAACACAATACAGGAGAAATTTCTATTGTGGGGCAAAATTAAAAAAAAAATTATTAAAAAAATATATACAAGGTGTATCTATTTATACACGAAATATTTTAAGAGGACCATCTATAGGTGGTAAAAAAGCCATAGCAGCAATATTTTTTTTTTATTGAGGTGTTTTATATTTTTACATAATTATTATAATTTTAAAATTGCTTGAGTCATTTTGCAAAGGAGTTGCATTTTCTAAAATTTTACTTATTCTATGAATGACCCGCCCGGACGCGGCGACGGTGGCGGCACGAACGCGGTGAATTTTAATAATTAATCATCATACCAAGTGATTTCAAATTATTTAATTTTTTTAAATAATATACTCAGATTTAAAAAAAAAATCGTTTCCATGGCTTCTTTACCACCTATAGGTGTATCTCTTAAAATATTTCGTGTTTGAATAGATACACCCTATATATACAGGGTTATTTGTTAAAATCACACTTGTCTAGTCGAATCTAGCGCTTTTTTTTTGGGAGGAGTTAGCGCCCAAAACTCGAATGGGCCTATTGCTATCAACTGGACACAAATCCAGACTGTGGGCTGCTAATGAGAAATTCCTAAAGGAAAAATCCAACAACACGTTGCCCGAACTGGGAATCGAACCCAGGACCTCATATGTTCTGCAGTAGCGCTTGCGACCACTAGACCAACGAAATGACTGATATTTTCCCTCCATATTTCACAAAGCACATCCACAAGAACCCATTACGAATAAATCGAGTAATAACAAAAGAGGCGAGAAATCCTTGTCGGGAAATGATGGGAACCAGCCTACATCCATCACGGAGATGTATCGACGCTAGCGCGATACGTTACCTTATCACATGTACCTATTGAAGGTGAAATATGCATGGTATACTCATCAATTATGTATCTTCAGAAACGTGAATAACGTCAATACAAATATTTTGATTATTTGAATATTTAAATCCGAAATTCAAATTTTTAATCACTTTGAATGTGTTTTCATTTCACAATTCAGAAAACTAACTCACAGATTACGGTACCGTGTGGTGCCGGACGTAAAGAATAGCACCATCCTATTTCCTCACGTGGGTATCATAAAGGCGACTAAGGGACTTACTAGAGAATGGGCAGCAGCGTTCTCTATGCGTTTTTAACACCATACTACGATCGCCAACCCGCCTGCCAAGCGTGGCGATTATGGCAAACCGCCCCAATTGGGGGAGGCTTATGTCCTTATGTCTTTCGGCTGAAATGATGATGATGAACCTACAGATTTATTTATTATTTATGAACAGGATTTGTTTACAATTTCATCAGATAAGTAGTTTTGGAACAGAAAAAATAAACGCTATGGGTTGCTATGTTATCATCCTAGGTCAGCAAAGTGCGTGTCGCGGACCACGCACAATGAAGGGTACAGTAATTGGGACGAATTTATCCCAAGAACAAAATATTGTAGTAAAAATACATGTTCTCCCACACATTCCAACTGCAAATGTTGGTTGACTATTACTCGTTATCTTGTAAAGGCTACTTTTCTGTGATAGTTTTCCTTTAACCCTACTTTTGCTGTCGCGTAGTCGGATAAAAATGGTGTTTGCCATATGTTTTATTTATTTACGTCTCGCAAACATTACATTACATTACGCATATGTAAATACAAAATTGAAGTATTGCCAATACAAGTGTGTATTGTGAATATAATTCAAAATGAAATATTTTGAATTATATTCTCATCATATAAATAATACCGCAATTTGTTTGCATAATATTATGATTGCTTTATTTAAAACCGTATCAGTTCAGCCGTCACATAATTAAATGTAATTAATGACGTAAGTTTTATTTAAATTGGTACTTTTGACGATTTTTTTATTCGATTTTAATATATACAAAACCCGTACTTTATAAAGATGCACTATCCTTTAATTAATATCCTGCGCCGCCACATACTTGACAACTGGCTTCCTTCCAATCAATGAAAAACTTCTCACTTACAACTTGACTCATTCAAGTTTAGCCCATATCTTTAACAACATAAGACTCATACAAGTTGCATTTGTAAGTTTGTGAAACATTAAGTTTTTCATACGATTTAGTGCCTTATTTTTAAGATAGTAAGGTGTATCTTATATGTAGATAAGTGAGTGGAACGGTATCTGCACGTGCGGTGACGTCAGGCGGGGGTGCACGTGCAACGTGCGCCCGCGCATCTGCCGGCTAAAGTTCACTGCACCGCTCCCTAAAGGATCTCAAGATGTTGAGGTCTGTAGATGAGCTTTTGTGACATGTTATTAATATTTTTAAGTAGTGTTTATTATTTCCAGGAACTTTTCTGACGAGGAGAAGATAAAGTTCGCATAAACTTTATGTTTTTGATGTTTTATATGTACAAGTCCCGATTTATATTTAGATACCTGCCTACAGCCGGTCGATTCTGTTAAAATCTCACCGTGAAAACTTAGGTGAAGTGAACTGTCATCCTACCTGGCGCTAGGGAGTCTAGAGATTGACAGCTCACCTTGAACTCACTTCAACTAAGTTTTCACGGTGAGATTTTTACAGAATAGTGCTACAGCTGATCTATTCTGTAAACATCTCACCGTGAAAACTCAGGTGAAGTGAGCATCAATACAGTGTCAATCCCTAGCATCAATGGAATGACAGCACACTTCACCTGTGTTTTCACGGTGAGTTTTGTACAGAATCGCACTACAGGTCCACATTTATGTTGACCCGATTAAATTTGGGTGAAAATAAATTAATACAATTGATAATAGTGTTTTTGTATTCTTAGGTCGGGTTGTTTCACGTCCACTTGACGCACGCGTATACGTCATAAATGGCGCTAACTATTGTCAAACCAAAAAAAGCGTTGTTTCACAAAATTATGTCCTTAACGTTTACAGTAACCCATTGGTTAATGTCATTTTATTCTTCTACATTTGAAGTTTGACGATCGGTTTTTATTCAGTGGAACAACGCTTTGTATTTGACGTACGTTAAACATCATAATGTAATCGTTAATATTTGACGTACGTATATGTTACTTTAACGAACTGTTTGAAACAACCGGCCCTAACAGTTACATATGATGTTTAACGTTCGTTAAATACAAGGCGTTGTTTCACTGCATAAAAACCGATCGTCAAACTTCAAATGTGTTCGAATAAAATGACGTTAACCAGTGGGTTACTGTAATCGTTGTTTTTTAACGAACGTTAAGGGCATAATTTTGTGAAACAATGCTTTTTTTTGGTTTGACGATAGTTAGCGCCATTTATGACGTACCATTTACGCGAGCGTCAAGTGGTCGTGAAACAACCCGCCCTTACCTAACTCTAAATCTAGATCTAAGACGTAGAATAGATAGTAAGTGGATACTACTATTATTTGTCCCAAAATCCAGTTCTGATGATGGGATCCATGAGGAATTGAATGAACTCCTCAAATTCTATAGGCAAACATATAGCGATTTTTATATTTTCATCAACAACTCAAGCATTTGCATTCAGAAAGTATCATTTGATGAAGTGGAACTGATGAAGATGACCACAAATGGCCACCGGAACTCCTCAATGATAAGTATTTCACGGGTGGCGATAAGATATTTCGATTAAGATAGTTAAGCGACTATGAAGCAAATTTAAATAAATAATTTTGATGAAAATGGTACCATCGAACTGATCTGAAGATGAAGCCGGAAGGTATGCACCGGAATTCCGTAATAAAACAATGTATCCTAGCCGTGTTTGGGCTTATTGGAATTGTCATGAGATGCACTCGGACTATAAATGGTTAATAACCGGTTTTTATTAGCTTCGATAATACGTATTTAATCCACTTCGTATAGGTATCTTTTGTTACTGTTGTTTGTGCGGTGTAGCAAGTAGTGGTAATCGAATTGTTGTGGGATAGGTATCATAACTAAAAAGTGAAAAATAAATTTTAACAAAAAAACAACCGACTTTTAATCAAAACTTTTTACAGGCACAACATAATCTAATACGTAAACGCGTTAGAACTTCACAAACCAAAACAGTTACTTACTTTTATTAAAATTGCTCAACTTGTTTTGATCAATCTCGGAACAAAAACAGTACAGTACCAAGAAATATAAAGCTTAAGACTGCGCTGAGTGTACAGCGGCGCCCTCATCGTTATTTCGGTGATTTCTTTTATTTTAGAATGAAAATGCAGAAAATAAGCTCGTCAAGTTGTGCTTCACAAGACTATACGTTATCATTATTACAAACAGTAGTTTTAAATTATTATGTTTTATTGTAATCATTAAAACGGAAAATAGTGGTCACTAAGCTCCGTTTTAATGATTACAATAAAACATAACAATTTAAAACTACGTATAGTCTTATGAAGCAAAACTTGATGAGCTTATTTTCTGCACTTTCATTCTAAAATAAAAGAAATCACCGAAATAACGATGAGGGCGCCACTGTGCGCTCGGCGCAGTCTTAAGGGAACGCCGAAACAATTCCGGTAACCGCGACAACTTATATGGGAAAAGGAAAACGGTCGTAGAAAAGGTTTTATTTATAAAGTTTACATAACTCATAGCTAAAGTCTTGCATTGCCGATAAGAATGGAAATATACAAATCCAATTTTCGTTCAAAATACTTTGGAATTTTTACGTAAGTTATAAAATCGTAACCTATCTTATGATTGTTAGATTTCTTAACCGGAATAAGTTTTTGACATTACAATGAGAAAGAGACTATGTTATCATCTTTATCTATACAAATAAATAAAATCGAAGTGACTGTTTGTATTAACGAAATAACAGTTTTTACTAACAAATAAATTAAAAAAATAAAATAAATAATAAATTAATTAAATTTATAATAACAACACATACAATAAATACTTTTTCTTTCTTTCTTTCTTTAATATTTTTTTTTTTTCACTTTAACAAAAATACCTTTTTTTTAAGTGAAAACTTCTTTAGCCGCGTTTAGCGATTTTTGGTAGGGGAAAATCTTATGGGTTCGCGTCACCGAAATGCGTGACATGCTCGTGACGTATTAAATTCAAAACTTTGGAATAACTGACAGTCTGGCAGTGTCAGTAATTCCAAAGTTTTGAATTTTCACTTCTATCGGCAGTCCTTCTGACTGCCTATTTAATTTAAATTTTGTCTGTCTGTTTGTTCCAGCTAAGCTCCGAAACGTCTGGACCGATTTTGACGGGACTTTCACTGGCAGATAGCTGATGTTATAAGGAAAGTCAAAGTCAAATCGTTTATTTCAAACAGGCATATAAAAGGCACTTTTGAACGTCAAAATATACAAAATAATTAATTGATTCTAGTTGCCCCTTCCAAAAGGTAGTTACGTATAAAGAAGAATGGGCAAGAAACTCCATACTAGGAGTAACTAAAGCCACGCGGGTGAAGCCGGGGCAGCACCTAGATAAAAATAAATGCTTGTATTTTTCTATGACATTTAATATTATAACTTTTATTATAACATTTAATATAACATTTAATATAATAATTACATATAACATTTAACATTTAATATAACATATAATACATTTAATATACATTTAATATATACATTTAACATCTACTTGATATCTACAAGTTGATAATATTCATGTTATTGTAACACTGAAATCAAGTTTTAAATAACTTTTCTTAAGGCCCAGATAATATGCCAGTGACCTTGACTGGTTAGCTTGCGTGTTCTGTAGTGAGCTCACGCAATGCGTCGTATTTCCAGCCAGTAATAGGAATCGCCCATCCAGGAGCGCTGTCCCAAATAAAACCATTACTAATTTATTAAAACACGTATACTAAAAATCAATAATTAGATTATCTTTAAAAAGGTTTCAGAAAAATACGCTTGTTAGATTTTGCGTGATTCTCAGTTTTTTATTCGCGTTAGACATAACTTTACAAATTAATTTCACCATGTAATATGGACATAATCTAAAATATTCACATATTAAATTATAAAGAAAATGCTTTAATTTAACACATATTTTTACAAATCATTAACACTACTCGTTTAGACGTGATATTCAGTATAAAATCATTAAAAGTCGGTTAGCGTCGCCTTAACCAGAAATTGCATTACTTGATCACATTTCTAGTTCCTACCTATGAGTCAGTTTAAAAGAATCCACCATTTTTTCTCCATCAAAATTCATTGAAGCGCGCAAATTGGCTGCAGGTAAAAATCCGTTGTTGCACTACAAAGGAATTCTTTCAAACGAGGTTGGAAACCAAAGTGCTTATTGTATGTACAACCTTCTTCATATAAATCAGGATGGAGGTATAGTTGCGTGGGAGTGGAGCACAATAGTTTTAGGGACAAATGCCCTTGTGACAGAAGGTATCAATCTGCTTTTTAAAAGATATTTTCTCAGAAGATATGTCTTGCGTATTGTATAATGTAGAACTATACGAGCCATTTGTGTAGATTTGGTGATAAAAAGGCCATAGTTACATTGGCTGACATCGCTTCTTTGTTAAATTCTGCAAATAGCAAAATTAGGCTCGTTTGTTGTGTGAAAATAAACCACTTCTGTGTGTACTAAACGAAGTGCATGAGAGAATTGACATATTTTCGTGCAATCTGAGTGAATTCGCAAGTTTTGTTGAATTTTGTTAGTTATATTTAAATGTTTATATTCTGTGTTAAGTCTGATTTTGTATTTTAAAGTGTTGCTTTCTATTTTTAAAGTTTAGATTTTAAGTGTTAGCCGTAAGTTGATTTTTCAATTTATTTGATGTGTGTTTGCAAACCACTATAGCATTGGGGTGATCCTGTAAAGATAGTGTGTGTAAGTGTAATAAATAAATGATAACACAAATAATAATGTAAATGTTATATAATAATACTATCTGCTGCCCGCGCCTTCATCCGCGTGGATTTTTCTAAAATAAAACTACTAAGTTACTCCTTATAACATCAGCTAACTGCCAGTGAAAGTCCCGTCAAAATCGGTCCAGCCGTTTCGGAACATTAGCCGGAAGAAACAGACAGAAAGAGAGACAAAAAATAAAATAAAAAATTTTTTTTTGTCTCTACCCTGCCGGATTGAATTACTAACATCATAAACAAAAACTTTTGTTCTATGACTTTTTACAATTCATAATACATTTACCAAAAACAAACCTTGTAGATTCCGTTGTTCTATACATTTAGAGCGATATATAGGATTTTTATTTTTGTATGAAAGTTTGATGAACTAAAGTCTGATGATTTATTAAAATAAAAGTCATAAAAAATACAAAAAAAAAAATACAAAGTAGTTTATTGTGACAGATAGGAAATTACATTACATTTACATTTATTATTTTATTTTTATTTATTTTATTTAAACGTGTTTTGAGCCACCTTTTTTTTTTTTTTTTTTTTTTTTTTTTTTTTTTTTTTTTTTTTTTTTTTTGTGTATGGCATCTCGGAGGTATAACCACTGGGGGTTCCTGCTCCTTAACCGGGCTTTCCTGTGGTGCCGCAAGCTCCTAACGAAGTTTACGCCTCCAGCCAGGGGGTTTTTACTTAAGCTAGACGACTGCTCGCTAAGGGCACCCCAGGTGGGGCTCGAACCTCGGCTTAGGGCAGTGTCGGAGGGAGGGTGGCAAGGGACCGTCGGTGGCTGGATAATATCAGGGTCCTGATTATTAATCGGGGGAGTTTGGATTACAGGCTCAGCTAAACCACATGCTGGCACATCGTTAAGCGTCGTCAAGGGACGGGGAGGGCTATTATTATTATTGACGATAATAATAGTGGATCGGGGTGGGTTTCGCGCGGGACCTCTAAAGCGAGGTCGGAATTGTGATCGTGTTCGTGTTGTGTGTACTCTTCGAGCTGTACTAGTTTCCCTACGACTCTCCTGGATGAGAGTGGTGGGGTCGTCTGGGTCGGTCAGTGCGTGCCTTGGACGGCGGATCGTACTAATGCGGGAGGGGGTATAATTGGCGGCCTGCACAACGAGAGTGTTGCGGTGGGTGGCGGCAGAGTCAAAGAATCGCTTGGAAGAGTGTTTCAGAAATTGGGCTATTGTAGGCATTCTAAGCTCTACATGGAGGTTTGTGTTCCGAACGAACCAGGGGGCTCCCGTGCATTTACGGAGGAAACGATTTTGAATGATTTGCATCTTATGGATGACATGTGATTTTGCTTGGGCAAAGACTGGACTCGCATAGGTCATGATGGGGCGGATGCACGCGGTGTACAATCGCAATTTGCACTTGAGTGACAATTTGCTATTTTCGTGGACAAGGGAGTGAAGCCTATAGAGAGCGAAGGCGGCGCGCGAACGCGCCTTACTTACATGCTCAGAAAAGGAGAGGCGTTGATCGAGGATGACACCTAGATATTTGGCTCGCTTCTCCCAAGGGATAGGCTTGCCGAACATGGTGACAGGTTTGGGCTTTGGGGGGATTTTTCTCGGTTTTACGAAGAGAACCGCTTGGCTTTTGTCAGGATTGACTTCGATCCGCCACTTACTAAACCACGCACCGAGCTTGTCGGCTGCAGTCTGGAGAGTGTTGGCAATGACATTATGACACTTCCCTCTGTAGTAAACGGCCGTATCGTCTGCGAACAGAGCCAACTGAGCCTTTTTAAACTTCGGGATGTCGCTGGTGTAAAGCGTAAAAGCCAGGGGGGATATCACAGAGCCCTGAGGGACTCCTGCGCGTATGGGATGGGGGGAGGAGAGGGCTCCCTCTATGCGATAGCGAAAGGTGCGATTCGACAAAAAGTCTCGTAAGATGAGCACGAGACGCTCGGGCACACCGAGTTGGTACAGCTTGTAAATCAAGCCGTTGTGCCAGACCTTGTCGAACGCTTTCGCTATATCAAAGAAGATAGCTCCTGTCATAAGGCCGCGTTGAAAGCCGGCGCTTATGTCCTCGACTATACGGTGGACCTGATGGGTCGACGAATGTTTGGTACGGAATCCAAACTGTTCGTGGGGGATAAGGCCCTTAGTCTCGGCGTAGTCTCTGAGACGCTTATAAATAAGCCTCTCGTAGAGTTTGCCCATGACTGTGAGCAGGCTAATGGGGCGGTAGCTCGTGGTCTAGGGGTGTTGTTCGCGAATCTAGACAATGCTTGCGTGATCTCGGGATACGCATTGTAGATTGCCTGAATTTGGTATAAGTCACCGGCGTTGGTCGCGGCGACTATCTCGTCGGCCATCCTCCTCGCGCGGGGGGTGAGGAAGACCATGTAGGTGGAAGAGATCACCTGGAAGGGATCTACTTTGTTGACACCGGCCACGGGAGTGGGGGTGTGGTTAGGAGGGGGGCGCGCGTACGGAGCGGCGGCGACGGGCGCGGGCGCGGCGGCGAGGGGCGCGGGTGCGGTGGGGGGCGCGATGGTCGCGGGTCTCGATTGCGAGTTCTCGAATCGGGTTCGCGGGTCCATTAATCGGGGTATACTGGCCTGGGGGGCCTGGGGAGCGACTGCCTGAGGGGCGGGTCTAGCCTGGAGACTTGGGAACGCCTGCTGATGGTGCAGGTAATTCCAGGGACTGGGTCTCTGGGGACTCAGTCTTACTGGTTCCAAGTAGGACGGGCATTCGCGGAATTGACGCGCGTCGGTACGCTTCGCTAAGCGAGGGGGCGCGGATTTTGGGGCTTTAGCGCAGCCACGGTAGTTCGCGGGGTGGCCTGCCTCGCCACATAGCACGCAGCTAGGTGGCTCGGTGCAAAGTGCGCGGTCCTTGGGACGTTCGCATTCCGCAGTGCTATGCGAACCCAGGCACTTTACGCACCTGGGTGTCGCATAACAGTGCTTCTGCGTATGCCCGTAGAGTTGGCAACGATGGCACTGGGCAATCACGCTTGACTTGCGGGGTTTCTCGATTTCGAGACCCGAGAGACTACAGATCGATTTGATCTGGAAGATCGGGTTATGACCCTCGGAGGGTGGGCAGATCACGAGGATCATGTCGAAGGCCTCACCGCGTCGCGCGCGATGCATACGGTGGACCTCGTTTACGGGGACGTTTTGCGACCTAAGGTCGGCTATAATTTCAGAGCATGGGATCTCCCTTGGGATCCTGCGGATGACTACGCGTGTTTCCTTTTCCTCGGGGAGGCAATACGTGTGGAAAGACACGTTTTTTGAGCGAAGCATTTTTGTTAGGCTCCTGTAGTCCGTAGACGTGGGAACCGTAACCTTTATACCGGTTTGGGTGGACTTGGCATGCGAGTAATTTATCCGGGGCTCGACACACCATTTTGATATGTTGGTCCATTTGGACTTGTCCTGGATAAATACAGGCGGTGGGAGGGGGATTTTCTTAACGGGATTGCCGTTAAGAGCCAACTTTTAGGCAAACAATGCCTTTATTAGAAGGCTCCGCTCTTTCGCATCATTGTCGTACATACATATCGCACCTTTAGAATTATAGAGACCTAATTTCTTCAGAAGTTGAAAAACAACACCAAATTAGGTCACTATAATAATATTATAGTGACCTATATTTGAAATTTTAAGATTTCAACCTTTCTAAAGAACATCACCAATGAGGTCACTATAATATTGTGAATTAATTGATGATGTCATTAACTGATGATGTGTTTGATGATTTCAAATAAGGTCTCTATAATTCTAAAGGTGCGATATAAGGGTTACCATACAATGTAAGTACATTTTTCTGTATTTAGCTTAATCTTAAGAAAATAAAAATAAAAATCTATGAGCAAAGTCAAGTCATAGAACGAAAATTGTTTATGCTGTTAGTATTATATTAGTCCTGAGAGGTAGTGTTTTACCAATAGCCATTTATACTTTCATATGAAGTTCGTTAAAAACAGACACTTCGATTTTATTGATTTATACAGGAAAAGTTTTTAATCAGTGCGGAAATTTTGACAAATTAAAGTTAAACGTGTTTATTTATACACCTATTTCTTATTTTATAATACCAGCCTGTAATTGTCCCACTGCTGGGCAAAGGCCTCTTCTCATACAGAGAAGTCACGAGCATTGATCACCACGCTTGCTCAAGACGGGTTGGCGATGTCAGACTTATATTAACTATAAGTTCAGGTTTCCTCGCGATGTTTTCCTTCACCGATGTCAGTAATGTCCAAGATAAACTCAGAAAGTACATATGAATTGAAAAAGTCACATTGGTACTTGCCCGGATTTGAACCCACAACCTCATGCATGAGAGGCGAGGCTTTAACCAACGGGCCATCACGACATTTCTTATTTTGACATGTCTTAACTAGTACAAAAAAATTCACAGTCACATGATTTTCCTTGGGTAGTTTCTATTAATAGATTTATTATTTTAATGTAGGTAATAGGTACACAGTATTGAGTATTTATTTTGGTAATTTTCCATTAATCACAGCACAACACATATACAAACATGTATGTCATAACAATTTATTTTATTTCGTATGAGTATTTTATATCACCTTTAATTTATCTTAATTTATGTATTAAAACGGACACATTTACTTATGTTTTTATTATTCTAGCGTATGGCACTCGTGGGTTGCAGCTGAAAATCAGCGTCAGGTAGTACACCTTGTGTGTCATTTGACATTATGCTGAGCTGAGGCCCTTTTGGCATTATAATCATTGTTTTCTGTTTTTTATAGTTTTAAGGTGTATTTTTTACTGTAATGCCAATAAACGCATTTTTCTTTCTTTCTTTTCTTTCATCGTTAATGAAAGATGTTTATTTTGAAACTGGTATAATGGATACTCGTCGTGCAACGCGCCGCCGGCTCCGGCGGCGGCAGCACGGTCGGTAAACCGGAATGCAGTAGTAGGTACCTATCAGCTGTGCGCTCGCCCATTGATATTATTACGAATAGATTGTATCCATATTTTGCTGATTCCAAGTGGACCAAAAAAAAAAGTGTTGAACAAATAATGATAATTATGTTCTATTACTGATACTGAACTACCAAAAAAAAATTGCGCCCGGGTTTAAACTTATCCTGTATGTATAGATGTCTATTAAAAAATATTTGGGCTTTCGTGAATATTATTTGCTACATATCTCATTGTAAGAAGTAGCTTTTCAACCGAAAATGCATTAACCCGCGGCTTCTGAAAGGCTTTTTGATGTCACATCATTTCAGCTAGCTACCAAGTTTACCAGTGAGAAAGGCACGTCCCTCAAAGTTCGCAAATAAAAAAGGTTCGTTTCTTACACGTTCAAAGTAACAATAATAATAATTCACATAAAACTTTTCGCCCTACTTTATGTGAATGGGAACTGGCGCGATTTTCTTTTATTTTATGCTTTCTCAGCCTATTGAGAGCTTCTGGTTTCCTTGAAGGAAATTACTAGTCTTGTATAAAGTTATACATTGACAGTTTACTTATAGAATAATATACAAAGCACCAAAACATACTAGACTAGCTTCTGCCCGCGACTTCTTCTGCGTGAAATTTCATGTTCCCCACCCCGTCGCATAACATCGCCCGCCCGCGCTTGTTACATTATTGCAATTTTCTTAAGGATCTCAATTTTTTTTGGAAATAAATTAAAGCCAATGTTACTTCCCGATAATTTAGCTTTTTATTGGTGAAAAAATGGTTAAAATCGGTAGTTTCGGAGCTTATTCGATTCAAATAAACAAGAAATCTCCTCGAATAGAAGTCAAAATCGGTTCAACGGCCTGTATAAATGGTTTTTTTAAATGTCTTATGTTATTTCAAAAGAAGAGCTTCTGACGTTCCACAAATGCCCATATAGGCCCACGCACAAGGAAGGGTTCCGTAGTTAGAATGAATTTATCCCAAGAATAAACTTAACATTGTAGTTGAACAACATGCTCTCCTATACAGATTGTACATGATCCCATACCTATCAACTGCAAATATTAGTTGGTCGACTATTACTCGTTTACTTGTAATGCCTTCTTAGCTGTGATAGTTATCCTTTAATTTTTTTTTTCTACTGCCGTGATTTTTTTCACTTATCCAAAAACAACCATTCAGCTGTCAGGTAGGGGAGATTTGACTCTAATAAAAATTAACACTTTAAAGCTTAATATTGCGCACACGAATCCCTGAATCGAAAATGGTTTGCACAGACCCGCAATTTTTCTGAATAGCCTATCCGCCAACAATACCCCACACCATGGGATAGACAAGAAAAAAAAATATCATCCTCACTTTACGTGCAAGGGGTATGCAATTATTTTTTTTACCAAGTTGTCGGCGTGATTAATATGTATACTGATGCCATATTACAGATTTTTAGTACTAAGAATCTCTGAGCTATGACAGACAAACGGACATGGCGAAATCATAAAGATTCCTTGTTGACTACGGAACCCTAAAAAAGGAAGGGGCATGGTGTCATTCATTATATTAGACCTTCATATTTTCATGTGCTCTTTCAACTTTGTCAGTCCTTTGTGAGATCCTTTTTCAACCCAGTCCAGCATGTGATTATAAATTCTGTTATAATTATCAATGTTCACTGATGCTGTACGACATCAGGAAAAATGGTTTATACATGTATCTCTTTTTGCTTCGTTTAAGTTCATACATCTGGTCATACACGTACGTCGGTTGCAAGTATTACACACACACAAAATGGTTTATAATTAGGAATTAATAAAGGACGTAGTGTCGAGTCGAAATCTTTTTTAATTGCTTCTATTTTAATTCAATCATGGTGGAAAAAGGGCAAAGCAACTGCATACAATCTTGGGACTGGGTGTAGCAAGATTAATATGTTTTAATTTGACAGGCAGCTTACACCACATAGAGCGACTTCGTAAGTGGTTTATCACTTTTGACTACAATTCCAACGGAATTAAAACTTCAATAAGGTTGAAACTATGTATACTCCATTTGAAATAACATTAGACATAAACCATAAACCTTTTTTACAGTCCGTTCAACCGATTTTGACTTCTATTGCGTTGGTCGCATGACAAATGACAGGTGCAGTCAACAGTTGGTATTGTAACCACTTTTTTTGCTTTTAATGCCAACCTTATGCCTACGGAATAGAAGTCGAAATCAGTTAAATGGACTGTAAAAAAGATATATTTAAATGTTTATTGTCTAATCTTATTTCAAATGGAGTATAACTGTCATCAACGCTCCACCTTAGCAGTAAAACAATTACGTTTCCGTGATACGAAAAACTAGCGGATTTTGGTCAACTTAAAATATCCTCACTTCATTTTCATATTTTTTTAGTTTCTCATATTTTTAAACTTACAAAATTTTCCGTTAATAACTAGTTTTATTTGAAACTAAATATTTTGGCAAACTTATACAGGTTGACGAGCACATCCCAACTGTATCCCCATTATAATGTTTATTGTTATGGTAGCCATACACGTTCCGATACACTTGCGCAAGTTAAGACTTGCACAAGTCTGCGTGACATCGAATGGCTCGAAAGACATCGAATGGCTCGAAAACTTGTGCTAATTCATCGCACACTCGCTAACGCAGTAGTTCGTGAACTATGGGGCGCGCGCGACCCACTGGTGGGTCGCGACTTGCGACCGGCGATATTGGGTGGGCCTTGAAAATTTTATTTTGAACTCAGGTTAATATTAAAACTAAATACCGAAATAAATTGGACGTATCAAAATTATTGCGATTTAAAGTAACTAAAATTATTTATTTATTTATTTGCTTACATGTTAAACACTGGTTAGTAGGCATGCATTGAAATTTCATGACACAGTATTAAGACATGCACCCTGTAAGGGTCAAATTATTGTCAAATTAAAGTTGATGCTAAAGCTAAAATGACAAAAATTGGAAACAAAGACATCTTTATCATTGAAATAGCACTCCTTGTATTTAATTAAATTATTTACATTTTCAAATGTAACTGAATGTTTTTTTCTTCTTTGAACAGTCCTTCATTCATATAGTTATGCCCCTATTTTTCTCCATGACCGCCAAGAAGTGAATTAGGAAGTTTTTGTTTCGAGGGTCGCGGTCCAGTCAACTTTGGGAATCACTGCGCTAATGTATACTTGTGCAAGTCCAATTTTGCGCAGGTATATCGAAACGTATGTGGCCTGCATTACACGATATACAGTACACAACCAATTCGGAATTCCTATCTGACGGATAGTAAACACAATTCCGAGCTGGGTATCAGTTGTGAACTGTATCAATATATCAGTTTAAAGCAAACATGTCACCATGTTGGTATTAGTTCGACTCGGTACCATACGATAGTATCCTATAATTTTATCTTATTTGAGGATTTTACTGGATATCATTTTCATTTTCTAAAAAGCTGTCTTTATTTGTTTGTTCAACTACGAAATATTTTAAAGATATGAAGATTACATATTGTGGAACGGCGAATGAACTTTCTTTTTTTGCTGACAAGTTCCGTTCATCTTTTAAGGTGGTTTGGAAGAAATTGCCCTGAGCCCCGCTCTGTTTAACATAATATATAATTAAGCTAACAGTCTTTAAATATTATACAGGTTGTCCCGCGAATTTGCCACATTGAGGGAAAGTACTTAAATCAGTATTTTTTATTAAAAAATTACTGAAGGAAGACTTCATTTTTATTTTAAAAACAATACGAACTGCATTCAAAGAATGTTAAATAATCGCCTGTCTAAACCGGAAATCAACCCACTGAATATGAAAAAGAAAATGTGTGTAATTTTACTGTAACGATCGAAAGCCTCAAGCATATACATTTATTTATTCTAAATAGCATAGCATCTAAAATAAAAGGAACAACAAATTCGTCCGCATCTCTGTGAACAGGAAAAATACCCAAAAGGCCGACAGCATTACCACGTTGTATGTTGTATGGCAATAATGATTCTTTGGCTAAAAAATAAGCCCGGCCTCCAGTCAAAAGTTGACCAACCGCTTGGTGATGTCTCGCAAAACAAATTTTCATAATAGTGTTTTAATTTTAAGTGAACAATAAAGAAAATTATACTGTAAAGATATTCTTATAAAATAACTAGCTCTGACTCTGTGGGAGTAGAGTATATTCTATATTGCAATGCGAAAATCCTATGCGTTGACCCGTATTTGTGTGTCGTTGCATCCTCGCACCAAAACGCAGCCAGCCGCGTTGCGTGTTTGTGTAACTAAAATCACACTCAAATATATACATTGTCATCCTGTTTGTGAAATATAATTAAGCTGTGAGTTTTTTTTACATGTTTCGACATCGCTGCTTTTAGTGCAATTTTGTATCTATCTGTACCCGTATATAAGGTTTAAAGCCATGCCTTGTCGTGGTCTTATTCCACAAATCCCCATGAAAATTCCCCTTAGGAGGAAAAGTGGAATCTGAAAACAGTCTAGAATTCACCCCTGATAATCCCGCTAAACGGGGGAAAAATAGAATTGAAAAAAAAAATACTTATTCCAGTGATCCCCCTGAAAGTGAGTTTTTTACATAAAGGTTCAGTTCTTTCTACTGAGGGGGATTCTCTCAGGGGGGATTAGTGAAATAAGCCCTTGTCGTGGATAACGGTGCAATTATTGAATTATCTTTTTTTTTTCTAAAAACACTATACGGTACGGTTGGTCGGTTTGGTTGGATAAGTTATTTTCGTTTATTATTAAATCTTCTTCCACTTCTTATTGTAGCCAACTAAACGCAAAAATAACAACAATCACACCAACCTAATAAGAAAAGAAATATCGCACCCAATGCACTCCTATACAGCACTGAGCCATTTATTTTCCCCCCCTGACTACTTATACCGAACGAAGATAAGAGAATAACACGCTTTATATTATTCTTTCATTTCCCGCGAAGTACTGGCAACTCATCATGGATGAATGGATGATCTAAACTTAAAGGACCGTTGGCAAGACCTGTATGAGACTCGTACATACCAGGGTCGCATGCAAAAAAAGTTGGAATACTTTTTTTTATAGCTAGTTGGATCTGCTCTATAGTCTTCGATCTCGCATGATGGAAAATGATGGATGAGTTCTGCGTGGAACGAGCGTGTCGAGAAGATCCCTGTTCAATCTTGCTTTGAAGCATGACGGGTTATATGTCAAGTGTGTGAGTACTATTAAAGCCCAACTAATTTAAAAACCCAAATTTTAAGGTCCCAAAGCACGCAACCCCGCCATTAAAAAAAAATTCAAAGTGTTAGTATGTAGGTGTTTCTTGCAACCTCTGTAGCTTATTTCTGTTGTAATTTTATATTTCTGTTTATATAGTCTGTTACCAGTTAAACGGATTTAAATAAATGAAAATTACATTGCGCTTGCTGATAAAAAAAAGTAGCAAATTAATACAACACAGTATTGGGAAGGCAAAGAAATTCATGTATTCATCCCAGAGGACGCCGAATAAATTACAGTTCGAAATATAAAATTATTGGACGCTCGAAAGCCACTCAATAATCAATTTTGGCTAGACGTTTTACGAATTTACGATATAACATACGGTTATAGAATATATATTAGTATATTGGTATTTAGTTACTTTCTACTGTACTGAAACGACTAGATTCATTGACATTGTTTTATGCAACACAAAAGAAAACAGCAATATTCAGGTACTATCGAGGGCACGAAAATCTAACCGCATTGAAAACAATATCCCGTGCACACGATGACCATATCGGTTTACCGCCCCTTTTTGTGACGACCAATAAAAAAAAAACTTTTGTTTTTGTACGTACGTTACACACACAATCAGTGTAACTTTGTATTGACTCTTTTTTCTGTAATAGTTATGCATAACATTACGCTTGTATTCCCCGAAGGGTTATAATAGGAAGAGGTGTATCTATGTATAGTAAACCCACATTTCACCAGCCATAAGTCCCATGTAATAAATAGGGGGCGAGCCTATTCCCATAAACCGGGCACAAATCCAGACTCCGGGCTGCTACTGAGAAATTCCGTAATTATATGACGAACTAAGATTTCAAAACCTTTTTTCTATTACTTATTATTAAAGAAATAAAAAACGTTCGATTGTCGTAATATACAGGTTACAGGGACATTGACGCGCAACCTGTAACCCGAACCGCCTGCGTTAAAAAAAAAATTGGTTTTTTATTACTGTACCCAATATTTTGACCGTGTAGGTACTTAATTACTTTTCTATGAAACAGGAGTTTTTTTTTTTTTGATAACCGACGAACACTTTCTACGCTAGGGGGTCATTTGCTGATCTTTCGCGACCGGCCCTGGTCCAGGCCATGGTACAGAGCGAGAGTGCATGGGAGGCAGTCTCCTTCTGCGAAGCAGTAAGGAGGAGGCGGAACGCGTGACAGAAAGGCAGTCTGTGTGCCCTCACACCCCTAGTCACCGCAGGAGACACCCTGGACGGCGGAAATCTATTGCCGATTCCCGGCCACCGTAGGCGCGGGCTTGCGGACGGCGAGCTTTGGGCAACTCGCCATCCGGTAAGGACAAGGCCCGGGTCGACGGCGCGTTGTGTTCCACGCTCGCCTCAAAGAGATTTCAGCACGCACTGACGAGGTTCGCCAAGACCGATGCCTGCCAGGGTTGCGGGTTTGTCCGATAGGGATACCGTGCTCCTGGAACACAGGCAACTGAAGGAACACGGATGGATTTTAGTCAGTAAAAGTCTGACACGCTCTCCCGCTCCGCCCAGAGCGGCAGAAGTTATTTGATAATTTCCTACCCAAAAAAAGGGGGTCATTTGCTGAATTCATGGTTACAGCTTGCTCGTCGATGTCTCATGACAAAAAATAACAATGTATGTATGTATACTCGTATTTATCATTACGCCCTTACGGAAAGCCTGTAAGGAGTGAAAGCTACAAACTACTACCGTAGAACGGGGCTATTTGGATTTTCGGGGGTTATTTGGAATAAAGTAATTGTAAGAAGACAGCTTTTATTTTACTTCTGGTCTTCTTTCATTTACAATTTTTCGTACGAAGATCACAATTCCAATATATTATGTCAACTCATTGCTTTGTTCCAAATAACCCCCGAAAATCCAAATAGCCCCGTTCTACGTTACCTAATGTATGGTAGCCCTCCTAAAGCTCATCGTGTATGTTGTTATGTCCTAGCTTATTATCATAAATAATTCATTAATAACATTAATTAATAACATCAATTATTATAATCTGCTGTCACTCACTGACCGACCTCATTAAAGATGATTTATAATGGACAAGTTATGCCCGTGGCCTCGCTCGCACGGGCTGGGAAAATTACATTACAACCTTAACTAGATATGGCAACGCTCGTAAGGACTAAAAAGGTACTAAAACCTAGCCAGAGAACATTGAATTTTAAATGAATTACGTAACTTACGTTTACGTGGGCAGAGTGGTGGCCCAGTGCTCCCAAGTAACGATGTTTATTTAGAATTTTTTAATTTTTTTATTTTACATACTTCCTTGACATAATCTTTTCATTATTTGACATTATTTACTTACAAATCGAATTCCAATTCTTTATTAGTGGCTTTTGTGGACATGATATTTATTCAGATATGTTACTGTAGTTGTAATTGCAATCATGTCATTAATATTTTATATACTTAGATTATTTTATATTTTGTGAATGTGAGAACGTTGTAGGCCTAGTAGAGTGTAGATTTGTTGGCGGTTTTCTATTTGTTAAGTACCTGGTAATTGTTGAAAGGCCTACACTGTCCTCCCATACCTATTATCACTGTTATTTAATAATATTGTAAAGCCAATTATTTTTAAAAGAGTAACCGTGGAGTTTCTTGCCGGCTCTTCTCCATAGGAAACGACTAACTCGAACCGTGCACCTAGCTTCTGACGTTTCATAAGTGCCCATATAGGTTTATGTGAAATAAAATATTTTGATTTTGATTTTGAGTGGAAACGGCTGCGACTTGTAGGTCGTAGGTTCGAATTCAGACAGGCTCTTTACTTTGTGTAAACAATTTCATCACCACTACTCTCAAATCGGTGACGGAAAACATCGTGAGGAAACCTGGATTCCTCACGATAGGATTACGGCCCACTGCGCTAGCTCTCACTGAGAAGAGGCCTGTGTCCCAACAGTCGGAACATTATAGGCTGGTTATACATCTAGCAGAAACAGTTCTTACTTCAAAATGAACTGCAAACTGGAAAAAATTGATAAACTTCTAATTCGAAATCTGCTACGAGTGACAGTTTCCGTTGCTACGCCGTAGCGCCTACGCCGTGTAGCAGTCTACGATTATCTGTATCTAGATTCTCCTATGAATCCAATGTTTTGATTCTCATAGGGGCCTATCACACTATCAGTATTATCACGGTACTCGACATCGTGATCCAGTGTTGATGAAATATTGATGGTATTGATGTCAAATTATGATTACTACATCGATGATTTTACTGATGATAATATCACGATATCCAGGATCATGATAATATTGATAGTGTAATAGGGCCCATAGAGATGGGTTACCATCCGTCCGAATTTGGACATGTCTAGCTTTTAGCCTCCCGTCCGTACTTTTTCCGGCCTTGTCATTTGTCCGGACGTTCCGACATAAGGGGTTTTTATTTATAAAATTAAAAGGTTATTATGTAGGTAAGTAGGTACTGAAAATAGAAATAATATAAAAATTCCGGATGTTTTCCAAATGTTCGGCTTTTTATCAGGACATTTCAAATGGTAAACCTTATACATAAAAAGTATATTTGTATTTTTCTTCTTCATTACTGGCATAGACGTAATTTTTTTTTTTTTAAACGGTTATCGTCCCATATACCTGTATTTGTACACACATTCAAGTCCTGCCTAGGACAGAAGCCGTTAGTACAAAAATTAAGAAAAAATTGTCAGTTCTGAAAAGTAAACTCACCCATAAATAGCAGCTGCACCTGCGATGGCCCCGCCGCACTGCGCTGCGACGTACAACGCGGCGCGCAGCGGCGAAACGCGCCTGCGCACGCACAGCGCGGCCGACACCGCCGGGTTTACGTGCGCACCTGTACCACATGTAACGTTCATTTATTTATTTATTAATATATTAGATGTATCTATTCATCCACGAAATATTTTAAGAGAAACATCTACAGGTGGTAAAAAAGCTATAGCAGCGATTTTTTTTAATTTAAGTGTTTTATATTTTTACATCATTATTATAATTTTAAAATTGTTTTAGACATATTGCAAAAACACCTTTACTTAGTTATTCTATGAATGACCCGCTCGGACGCGGCGACGGTGGCGACACGAGCGCGGTTCCTTTTGATAATGAATCATCATATCAACTAATTTTAAATTATTACTTGTTTTTTAATAATATACTCATTTTTTTATTAAATTTCAAGGCTTCTTTACCACCTGTAGATGTATCTCTTAAAATAATTCGTGTTTGAATAAATAAATCCTATATACATATGTCGCAGAGAAATAAGAATATCAGGAATTTCACGAAATCCCTGTAGATGTCGAATATTCTTGTTTATTACGTCTTTTTACTAAAAGTATCTAGTGATATGACAAAATACTAATATAAAGTCAGAGATATATCACTTCACTAAACTAAATCTAGTAGAATGTCAGAAAAGCGGATACTGCCGAATAAAAATCGAGCCATGCATTTCTCTCGCTCGCTCTAGTACGCACACGGGCACTAGTGGGAGTGAAACAAATGCGTCGCTCGAGCCATGCATTTCTCTCGCTCGCTCTACCCACACGGGCACTAGTGGGAGCGAAACAAATGTATCGCTCGAGCTGGCGCGGTTCGTGTGATTTAGAGATGGGCTGAGTCATGATTTTTCTGTATGACAATTAAGGCTCGTACAGATTAGTGCGATATCGCGGGCGCAACGCGACACTAGTAGTACAATTTCTTTGTCGGTGCCTGTCGCGCTCGCGATATCGCGCGAGTCTGTACGAGCCTTTATGAGTGCAGAAATGAACAGGAACGGCTTAGTGAAATTATCATTATGTGCCCAGCACCGGGCATTTTATCGAAACTGTGTTCTGTGACTTTAGTGTCGCCGATCGCGAAACCTCGCAAAGTCGCAACGTACGCGTCGTCGGTCGCCCCGAGACGGGCCCCGCCCGTCCGAATTACCAAAGTTCGCGTTCATTCAAGTAATGATTTTGTCATTGGTGATTTTGTCGTTGTGACTGCATGATGAAATGATTATAAATTATCGATGATTTTCACATGTGACATGATATCGGACTCATCACTAGTGTGGTTGAGAAAAAAAAACATCCCCACTTTACGTGCGGGGAAGGTACCCTAAAAATAATATAATATATTTCAAGATTTTATTTACCACTTTGTCGGCGTGATAAATATGTATACCCATGCCAAATTACAGTTTTCTAGTACTAAGGGTCTCTGAGCTAAGCCGCAGACAGACAGACAGACAGACGGACATGGCGAAACTAAAAGGGTTCCTTGTTGACTACTTAACCCAAAAAAAGGAAGGGAAAATAATCATAATATTGTAAAGTCATATTTGTAACGGTCGCGAATCATATTTTAATCAACATACAACCTGACACTGACCCACTGACCGACCCAGACGACCCCACACGACTCTCCTCCAGGAGAGCAGTAGGGAAACAAGTACAAGTAGCTCGCAAACACAATACACGACCGTCATTCCGACCTCGCCGCCGAGGCCCATCGCGAAATCCTCGACTAAATAGTCCTCCCCGACCCTTGCTCGTAAGCGAAGCGCCAGCACGCGCTATAGCTGAGCCTGTAGCTTTAAATTCCCCCGATAATAATCATAACCCTGATTTTATCCAACCACCGTTGGTCTCTTGCCATCCTCCCTCCGACTCTGCCCTTGCCGAGGTTCGTCCCCACAGGGGGTGCCCTTAGCGCGCAGTCGTTTAGTTTATAAGTTTTTACGCCCTGGCTGGAGGCTTTAAGTTTTTAGGAGCTTAAGGCAACCACAGGAAAGACCGGTTAAAGATTCTCAACCTCTCATGGTAAACTCTGAGATGCCCATGTCAGAAAACACACTGTCCCGCATCACTATCACTATCACTATCACTACATATTATAAAACAAAGTCCTCCGCCGCGTCTGTCTGTCTGTCTGTCTGTCTGTCTGTCTGTCTGTTCGCGATAAACTCAAATACTGCTGCACCGATTCTCATGCTGTTTTCACCAATGGATAGCTTGGTTCTCTAGGAAGGTTTTAGTATATAATTTGTTATGTTTTTGTATGCATTTTTGTATGAATTAACGATATTTGTTGGAGGTGTCGGAAAAAAATAAGCCGTCTGGGAGCTTTCAACGAAAACGCTGTCTAAACCCTTTGAGATATAACAAAATAATGTATGGTGGAATTGTGTATCATAAAAAGGTCTTCAAAAAAGTCCGCGATGGCATATGTCTATCTCTTAAGGATAACATACTATATCCATTTTATTGACTTTTTGTAGGTATTTGTTTGCCGAATTTTACTCTTGGAAATACGATTACGATAACAATACGCTATAATATCAGTAGCTATAAGCCAAATTATGTTCGTAGATAAATAAGCTAGCTACTTACGTGTATTTCAAACAGTATACAAGAATATTTATCATAAAAACATTACTAAACACGGCGGCCTTATGATCAAAATTTGTGCATTCCAAAACTTTCGTTACTTTTTCACTGACATATTTATCACTTTTCGATAAACTAACACTCAATACGAAATCTACACTTATTTCTCAGTAATTCTGTATAAGATTCTTCTAAGATTAAACCGTTTTCTCATTGAATCCATTAATTTACGCACGTATAAACCTTGATGAATGTTTACATTAAGCATCGCGTCACACCGCCACACGACCACAGAGTATAGACGTATTTTGTTTTCTTTTTTCGTTCGTTTAGTGGTGTTCCCGCTAAAATGTCAACCGGTCAATTATTAGTCGATTAATCGAATTCTACATCCAGATCGTGTTTGCAAGTACAAAATAAATGTCTAATATTTCGTCCAATTGCGAACGTGACCCTGAGAAAAGTTAGTACTTACGTGAATCACTATCACTACATATTATAAAACAAAGTCCTCCGCCGCGTCTGTCTGTCTGTCTGTCTGTCTGTCTGTCTGTCTGTTCGCGATAAACTCAAATACTGCTGCACCGATTCTCATGCTGTTTTCACCAATGGATAGCTTGGTTCTCTAGGAAGGTTTTAGTATATAATTTGTTATGTTTTTGTATGCATTTTTGTATGAATTAACGATATTTGTTGGAGGTGTCGGAAAAAAATAAGCCGTCTGGGAGCTTTCAACGAAAACGCTGTCTAAACCCTTTGAGATATAACAAAATAATGTATGGTGGAATTGTGTATCATAAAAAGGTCTTCAAAAAAGTCCGCGATGGCATATGTCTATCTCTTAAGGATAACATACTATATCCATTTTATTGACTTTTTGTAGGTATTTGTTTGCCGAATTTTACTCTTGGAAATACGATTACGATAACAATACGCTATAATATCAGTAGCTATAAGCCAAATTATGTTCGTAGATAAATAAGCTAGCTACTTACGTGTATTTCAAACAGTATACAAGAATATTTATCATAAAAACATTACTAAACACGGCGGCCTTATGATCAAAATTTGTGCATTCCAAAACTTTCGTTACTTTTTCACTGACATATTTATCACTTTTCGATAAACTAACACTCAATACGAAATCTACACTTATTTCTCAGTAATTCTGTATAAGATTCTTCTAAGATTAAACCGTTTTCTCATTGAATCCATTAATTTACGCACGTATAAACCTTGATGAATGTTTACATTAAGCATCGCGTCACACCGCCACACGACCACAGAGTATAGACGTATTTTGTTTTCTTTTTTCGTTCGTTTAGTGGTGTTCCCGCTAAAATGTCAACCGGTCAATTATTAGTCGATTAATCGAATTCTACATCCAGATCGTGTTTGCAAGTACAAAATAAATGTCTAATATTTCGTCCAATTGCGAACGTGACCCTGAGAAAAGTTAGTACTTACGTGAATTATTCTAAAATTATTATTTGTGTCGCAATTTTATTTCGTGTTGTATTTGGTACAATTGATTGCTTTAAGAATTTGAGTGAAATTTCGTATTTTGATTTTGTGTTTGTTATCTTTAGGTAAAGACTCATTCACGTTCAGAACATAAGTACTTTTACTATATTAAATCATTTGTTTCGGTTTCTATTCACATAGTGTTCATGAAGAAACCATAAAACCATAGTTATTATTGTGAAATGTTAAAAGTTTGATGTCAAGCTCGATAGATGGCGTTGACGTCGAAATAGATCTCGCTATGGTTTCGTTACCGCGATTTGGTTGGGGTCTCGCAATTTTAATTAAGTATACCAGCTTAGATCAGTACACTATTGTGGTTTTATTTTCAACCCTATTAGTGTGCACATTAGTTAGATAGTTCAACTCATTACCAGCTCGGTAATAAACACATAGTGAGTCACATTAAAATTAATATTAAGTTAGAATTTTGAGATATAGCCTGGGATATGGAGAGGGTAGTACATAGGGTACTTTTTTATGCGATAACCGACATCCACGCGGGCGAAGCCGCGGGCAAAAGCTAGTATTGCATAAAACGCAAGAAAATTTTAATTTCGCGGGCTACCTTAGCGCTTCGCCCTTTTAGGCACCTACAAACAGGCGCAACACGCGACGCGACACAAAGGTGCCGCTCGTCACGTGATACGCGGTGCTTTTATATCGCGTCGCGTGTCGCGCCTGGTTGTAGGAGCCTTAAATCATAACACAGTTTCTACAAGTTAAATCATAAATCATAATTTATCTTGCCTTAAAATCATAACACTTATACTTCATTTACTATAACATTAGAAAAAAGAGGCTCGTAGAAGCAGGAGTGCGAAACATTTTATTCAAAGTTAAAAGTTTAAACAATTAAACTAAAAATGTTTTAACATAACTTTGATAAATAGGTCATAATAACATCTTCATCACACATTACTTACAACAAAACGAATGAATGAAACAAACGATTACGTCGTGTTGATTTAAATTTAATTAAGATTAAAGGAAATAAAAGTCTTTTTTTTACAATATTTTATTTAAAACAACAACTTTCAACACACAATAGTTGGTGTAACTTCTTCGTCTTCATCATATAATTTAGTCACTACGAGTATCATCAGAGAATAAAGATGAAGAAGTTTCACCGACGTTACCTAATAATAAATCTTTCTACCACATCATCCATTATGCTTTAACTTTTCCTCTTCTTTAATTGCATGAGCAACGCAAGACTGCCATCGTTCTAGCGTTATACTATCCAGATCTTGTAGGAGTAATTGTTTCTCCTTGTCTAATTTGAACGTTTTGTTATGTTGAGCCACATACCCCATCATTTGAGCCCATATTAATTCTATAGGGTTGAACTCGCAGTGGTAGGGTGGGAGGCGCAATACTGAAATACCCTTCTCTCTAGCCAGATGGCTATCATCAACATGGCACCTACAACAAACTTTTGGTATACATTTCTTTGTATTTTCACTTTTGTCTATCGCGCTTCTATAACATATTCCCTGTAAATTGAGAGGTCTGGCTCTTATGAAACAGGAAATCCTAGTACAAGAGTCAGGGCTACACAGATGATTGTGTCTTGAAGTGTAAATAAATAAATTATTATTATTATTAAAGTTGAAGGCGTCCATTTCGGAGTGGTCATCTTCATCACCTTTCTTTGCATCAAATATTAATGCAGCATCCATTAAAAACCCTTCACAAACCCTGTGAAATAAAATTAATACAAGTCAATTATTCCGTACCCCCTATATAATTTCACTGCTGGAAATAGTTCATAGATAAATACTATAACAAAATTTATAACTTTAAAAGTTCGCTTTGCATGCGTTAATTCATAATACAATATAATATGTATTACTTAATTAATAGTCAATAACAATGGGGTGTTCATTTTTTTATGGCGAGGACAGTCCATAAAATACATACCAGTATGACCGATTATGGAGTTATGAGTTGGATTTTTTAAACCAGCAGATAAACCTTCCCAATGTGCTTCTTTTGAAGACTTATTATTAGTGTCATGCCATATTAGGCTTTTCGTGTGACCTGTTTGTATGTTATAAGGTTATTAATATAAATACCATTCATTTCACGAACCAATTTTATGAAATTATGTTTAACTGTATAATTAATTATAATGTTATTGAATGCAAGAGGTCATACACTGCTTAGTGCATAAATAGCTGTTAAGAAATTTAGAAGCACTGTACCTTCATTTAGCCAAGTGTCATCTAAATAATAATATATTTTCCTTCCTTTATTCCTTAGCCTTTTTATTTCATGAAGATATTTTAGTCTCCAAAGGACGATCTCCTGCTTGTCTATGACTTCTATGAGTGCACTTTTTCTGCTCCGTTTGATTTATGTGAACTTTAATGTTTATTTAATTATTTTATACAGACTGCTTTTTTTTAAATCTGGCATAGACTCGTCACTGTTAACTGCTTCCAGCATCTTTTCCAAGGTGGGCAACTCATTATTAAAGAAGAAGGAATGAATTTTCCTGCATATTCCACTAAATGTGATGTCATCAAAATCATCACGTTTCATGTGCTTCTGTTGGGGAGGGGGAGATTGCAGGCGACTTTTTATGTTGTACTCTTTGAGAATATTGGACAGAGTAGCCCGAGATACGCCTGTAAATAATAAAATCATGTGCGGAGTTTCTAAAATATAATACATTTTATCACAATGCATGTTAGTTTCAAATATTTTTATAGTAATAATTTTATGAATCATCCTTACCGGCAACTTCTGCGATTTTGTTTATCATCTCAGTCCTATAATGAGGAGTATCTGCAGGCCAGGACTCCAATTGGTTAAAAATATTTATCACAGGTTGTTTTTCTACAGCACGCAGCGTTCTCTTTTTTTTGGGAGACATTATTATTTCGTCGGAGTCAACTTTTGGACCACGTTTTTTTCGCCGTTGGCTTTGGTCAGACTCAGCACTTATATGTTGTAAGCCACTCGGTCCCGCACCGGGATCACTCATAGCTCAAAAAAAAGTAACGTTTTGTAAAAACAACCCAATGACAACACTGATAACAATACAATAATAAAGAAATAACTAAATATTATTTATTATTTTAATAAATAGCAACAAAATCACGAAAATTAAACAATAACAAACAAAGTATTCACAAGTAAATGACATACATGACAATCTTAGAACATTGTCAAGTCAATTTCACAGACGACATAAACCAGTAAAATTAGAAATCCCCGGCTGTCACAGCTTATGAAGGGATAAGTAATATTTTAGATTTGGTAGGATTATAGTGAAACAAAAAGCGTTGCAGTATTGTTGACTCCTGCTTCTTTTAGGTTTTTAGCATAGGCACTGTAATTTTAAATTGGAATGAAATAATATATCTAAATGAAAGCTACTTAATTTCATATGGTTGTTTTTTTAAATGATTACAATTAAGTGTGATAGCTGATATATAAATTCATTTTAATCGATTTGGCGTCAATCGTAACTATAACAAGTTTATTGTACTTTTGTTATAAAGTGTGCATCAAAAATAACCTTTTTTAACTTCTGTCTAATGCTATTATAAATGGAGTATAAGTGTAATTTAAATGCCTTAAATCATACCACAGTTTCTTCAGGTTTCTACATATCAAGTAATATCATGGCCACATCAGGCTAGCAGGTAAGTGATATCGTGGCTATTGATATAGCCACGAAATCACTACCTTAGGCTACCCTAAGCTAGCACCACGTTTGTTTTGCTTAGCTACCTATACCTACAGCCTACACACACATCGACCGGTCGATACGGTTTTGAATTCTCCTTTTATCCAGTTTCCATGATTTCGATTGGTCCAGCCTACCTAATACTTTAGAGGTATGAGGAACAGGGTGTAAAGTTCACTCATACTCTATAGTAAAGGGAGACCTCCTCTGACCAGACGGGTGTTGTGTCTGGTGGGCAACTGCCCAATGGTTGATGTCGGGATTATGTGCTAGTCGCGCGGTAAACTCTGATAGCGCGATGCAAAATTTGTGACGTCAGGTTTTTAATGCGTAGTTCGCATGTGGCGTTGTTGTTACCGCCACATTACTCCCCTCCGGAGACCGGAGGTCGATAGTGGGCTGAGTCAGTGCATATGATGCTTGCCAGGGCCAGGTGTAGTTCCAGTGAGTCAGAACCGGGTGCCGCATAGTTCACGGTGAGTCGGAACTGTCTGCGGTGATTCCCCAGTGAGTCGGGGTGGCGCTGCGTTTTTGATCCAGTGAGTCGGACGTTGTACAGCGCTGGGTTGAGGCTGACTGCTGGCGTCGACCAGGAGAGCGTTGAAGGGCTCTGCTTGTAGACCGGCTGAAAGTGCAGTGTGCTGTGCCAAGGTTGCTGATGAGGCTGAGGGTGATGACCAGGTATGCGCGTTCGCTGCATGCTGGTGGTCAGGATACCCGTTGAAGCCGTGGGTGCTGGCTGGCTGTGTGACTCGCCGCTCGAAAGCTTGAGGAAGTGATGGATGACGTCACGCTGAAGTAGTTGCACGAAGGCTGCGCTAATGTACATGTTCGGGGTCACCAATTTAGAGGTATGAGGAACAGGGTGTAAAGTTCACTCATACTCTATAGTAAAGGGAGGATCCTTCGACCAGACGGATATTGTGTCTGGAGGGCAACTGCCCAACGGTTGATGTCGGGATGTTGTATATATGCTAGTCGCGCGGTAAACTCTGATAGCTCGATGCAGGATTTGTGACGTCAGGTTTTTAATGCGTAGTTCGCATGTGGCGTTGTTGTTACCGCCACAATACAATTCATCAAGCACATTTTCTACTAGCAAAACAGATACCTACATTTTGATGAAAACTTCAGGAGAATTTAATAAACAAGAAACGGACGCAAATACAGTTGTTTGAAGACCGAGGATCAACAAAATGATTACCTAAGTTGAAAGCGTCGTGATCACCATTGAAATCTAGTAGGACAAATGCTCCCAACAACAATAAGCCTTTTTGTTCAAAAACAGAAAGGTAAGCTTAGCTTTACAAATTGTGATTCATTTATTTAGAAAAGTAATAAATAAATGACCCTTTACGATGGGATTAGAATGTTGGAGGACATTTCACTTTGTCATTAAGTGAGACAAATCAGGCGCACACGGCCGGCGACGCGTGGATGTGATCTAAATAGAAGTCGACATCGATCCTGTAGCTATGCGCGCCTTAAATACGACCAGGCGACGATAACCGACTTTTAATGATTTTATACTGAAGATCACGTCTAAACGAGTAGTGATAATGATTTGGAAAAAATATATGATAAATTAGAGCATTTTCTTAATAATTTAATATATTAGATTATGTTTATATTACATAGTGAAATTAGTTTGTAAAGTTATGTCTAACGCGGATATAAAACTGAGAATCACGCAAAATCTATCAAGCGTATTTTTCTGAAACCTTCACCGTTTTAAAGATGATTTAATTATTGATATTTTAGTATACGTGTTTTATTAAAATACCTCTTTTTTTATTTATAATAAATTGAAAATGCGTCTCATTTGGGACAGCGCTCCTGGGTGGATGAGTCCTATTACTGGCTGGACGTACGACGCGTTGCGTGAGCTAAGTACAGAACAAGCAAGCTAACCACTCAAGGTCACTGGCATATATCTGGGCCTTAATGTGCTTCTTTGACATGTTATTTTGTATTTGCAAATTGTTTAAACTTCTGTTCCTGAATGATTTGCGAAAATTGAAAACGTAATTAATGAATTATTTTATATTTTTCATAAAATATATGAAACATTGACAATAAAACGTTAAAACATTAAATGTTTTAATTAATTGACCCTAATTTCTGCGCAAATTTATTTCTTTTTCCAGATTCTTCATGCTTCGTCAAGCCCGTTGGCAGGCGTTTACAAATCGTCAATGTGGATTTTTCGTTAACAAGTAGCATTCGCTGTGAATTTATGATCGGCTAAAAGATCCACGAGCCTGAGCTATCCTCCTACTCTATGCCTCCTACGCCTTCTACCCTACCCTTGTTTTTATTCTGTAGCGGTACCATAAACAATTTCGAAATCCGACGTGTTTGTGTTAAAAGTAATTCTGACCTTTGTTCTTCTTTTAAATAAAAAGGTGAGGGCCATATAAGTTTTTAATACAAAAGGTACCACATTCCCATCGAAATAAAACACATTATTGCATATCTACATTGCAATCAAAGTCACTGTACGTAATTAATTCCGGTCCCGATGGCCAGCTGTTACGAGGCTAAATACTTTACGATTATTCCCTCCTACAATATAATTTTGTTTTCATAAAATCTGACTTATCTCCGAAGCGTTCGTTCGGAATAACAAATTCTGTGACGAGATAAAATCATGTCATCTTAGTATTCGCGCCGAATATTCGTTGGTCCCATGTCGGGAGAAATCACCATAGTGGCTGTTTGATAATGGCTGACCGGAAGTTTACCTGCGTTCGAGGTAATATAATAGCTAGGATACAGAAGATTGCCTCGAGGTGTGGCACCCCTGGGTATTGCAGAGAAATGCGATATCATAACGTTACTATAGCATGCCAGAGTACGTGATGTGTCAATACAAATTTCAAACTAACAATGCGTAGGCCGGAACATTATTGTTTTATCTTTGGGTACGATCGTCGATTGCGGGTATGAGGCTAATCAATATTCAGAATCAATTTGCACGTTAAACAAACAAACCTGACATTCACAAAGTGGCGTATGCAGGTACCTACCTGCCTACCTACGGAGAGAGAAACGCAAAAAAATCAAAATGGAACAGGTGGATTAACCGATGCGACGCGACGCAGATATATCGAGTGCAAAGTCGAACTACTACGCCTATCGATTATTCAGATTGTGTTACCTACCGTTCAGCGAGCTAGAGAGCATTACCAGCTGTTTATACAAGCCTCAAGGCTCCTACAAACAGGCGCGACACGCGACGCGACACAAAAACACCGCGTGCAGCATGACGAGCGGTCTCTTTGTGTCGCGCCTATTTGTAGGAGCCTTCAAGCGTGATACGACCTACAAAAGGAACAAAGGTGTTGATACATCTGATGTTTTGTAAAAGCTACGTCTTCTTACGCCACCACTTCTTACGTTCAAGTTCTCTGAGACACAAATCTCTGACAAATAAATTTTATGACGTTCTCTCTTGAGACTCGAGATACCAAGTCATTTCTCACAAAAATCTGATTTAAAATACAGCTTTCCTCGTCCTATAACATCGCAATAAAGGCGAATTATTTATCGTTCTTTAAAAACTTCAGGCAAGTTTTAAAGGAAGCACCGTTGACAATACAACTTCGTGCAGTCTACTTCCTGAGTACGCATTGATAAATGAATACAGCATCGAGCGTCTAAAATAAAAAGTAAACGGACAACACAAGGAATACCAAGTAAGAAGTAAAAACTTTAAAAGGAGTATTGACAATAGTGGGTAACTCAGTACCAGTGCTGGGAGCTATTACGAACTTTTAAGGAAACCAGGCAATTCATTATACTGGCTGGTTAAATTCCATATTATGACATTCCTAATTCTGATCGACTTCAAGCTGGGTATTTTGTCTATGGCTGGCTTGTAATTCTCTGCCGTAACATTCAGAAACACAATTAAATATTTATCCGTAAGTTACGGTTTTATTTAAATCACGTATGTTTTGATAATAATAATAAATATATATTTCGAAAAGTAGGTGAAAATACTAACGCAATGACTACACGTATAATTAATTCATATTCTGGCTGTTTCTGTATGTGAGTTTAAGTGTTTGTAAATTGTGGGTACAATACAAGAGAAATTCCTAGTGTGGGAAAACGTTTAAAAAAAAAAAGAAATATATATATATAAGGTGTATTTATTCATACACGTAATATTTTAAGAGGACCATCATTACATCCATTTTGGTGATAAAAAAGCCATTTTGCAAAAGAGTTGCATTTTCAAAATTTTTATTATTATTTAAAAAATATATAAATAATAAATAATAATAATAAATTTATATATAATATATATATTTTATTTTATTTTATTATTTTTTTTTATTTTTTTTTTAATTCTCTGAATGACCCGCTCGGACGCGGCGACAGCGACGGCAAGAGCGTGGTGAATTTTGATAATTAATCATCATATCAAGTAATTTTAAATAATTTAATTTTTTTAATATTATACTCAGATAAAAAAAAATCGTTTCCATGGCTTCTTTACCACCTATAGATGTATCTCTTAAAATATTTCGTGTTTGAATAGATACACCCTATACATATACATAATTTTCTGTGTTTGTAAATTGTAACGCGAAATTAAAGGTCCGAACTTATTCCACTTGAAGTTCAACAGGCATTTCGACCACTTAAAATGAAAGTATTGTTTGTTGAAAACGTAGCTTGTGTACTTAGTGTAGTGGATATATTATCTAATCCCATTATAATTTATGCATCGTTTGAAGCTCTAATATAGTCCGCGCTCGAAACAGGGTCCACTTGTCCAGCCATTAGTGAAAATTAGGGCGATCGCAGTCGGGGGTGTATTTTAAAAATTCATCACGGTAACTGCGAACATTGTAGATGCAAGAATCGCCGCCTGATTGCGAACGAGAGCTTTCTCCGGGTTATTGTAATAATGTTATAATTTAAAATGTCATTGTCCCCACGTCATGTGATCGCCATTATAAAGTTATATCGAAGGGACAAAGGGTGAAGGGTGCACGTGTTAGCTTATAATAATCCCGCCTAACGTGCTTACATGTCGTGTAGTTTTATGGGAAGTGACGTCAAACTTGTGCATTCGTAGTTAATTTAATTTATTGTTTGTTTTAGTTTCGAAATTGAATTTGCAGTTACCGAATACGATTTTCAATTTTAAGAGCGGCGAACCCGTCATAAATTTCATACAAACGCTCGTAGGTGATTATGGCATTGGAACATATCAATATCAATGAAAATTTTGAACGAATTGGTATCATGTGCACTAGGTTTCTATGAAAGCAGAAAATTAAAATTTGGAGAAATAAATTCAGTATAAGCCTCCAAAAATCTGCTTTTTACACACATTTTACATGAACTTTGGCCGTTCATAATGTACTCACAAATTGTAAAAATAAAGAAAACATCTCCATAGAAACATCGCACATGTAATGGAGATTCTAAATGACACACATTTATTTCACAAACTTTTAAGGCTTTCTCAAAAACACGTATTTCCTGGAACAAGTTTTATGAAATTTCCGCACACTATTTTTCGTTCAATGTTATTGCGTTCTCACTTGCCTGTTAGCATTAACATTGCGCTGGATGAAACAAAAAGCTTTTCAATCATGCTCGCGTTGACGATAAACGGACCGGGAAGGGCCCTCTTTATTTTTCATTGTGTTTTTGCGAATAGAACTGTTTTGCCTTCCGCCCTTTAATAAAATACTATCTAGATAGCCAAATCAAAAATAAGTCTAGCTTCTAAAACCACCGATACGGCAACACATTTCTTAAGAAATAAAAAAACAACGTTAAGAACCTACTTGGCAAGTAAAAAACTCAAGACTTTCGCCTCACAGCCGCCGATCCTTTAAAAAAAAAGCGGATAATTGTGAACATCTGCACGCTGCGGCCGCGCGGGTCGGTAACTCATCCGAGCGACGCGGCCACTATCAAACGCGTATAAATTACCAAACGGTGCAGGGTTAATTGGACCCTCTACACAACATGGGCCGTTTCGATCTCAACTATGTAAGTACGGCACTAAAAATACAGAAAACATACCGATACTAAGCAAGCCTTTTACGTTTTATACGCCATATTCCAAATTCACCCACAAAATGAATCGTAAAAGAAAACACACCCGCTGCTGTTACCTACAGGATCATATTGAATGTACGAAAAAGATTTAAGTATACAGAAGCTTATGTAGGAATATATCAATACTAAGTCCAGGCTTACCTACTGAAATATTTTGTGGCTCACAATAAGACACACGTAAATAATGTGTGTGTACTATCGGGGACAACCGATTCGGACCACCATAAGGACTATTCTTGCCTGCAGCTCTCGGCCGCTATAGTAACGCTTACCTACGCTCATCAACCAATAGCATCGCATCAGATTTTTGCTGAGCCCCTTTTTTTAATAATTGAAAAAAAAAAGATCGTAAAAACCAAGCGAGGTGGTCAGACATTTGGGATCGTTGTAACGAAGCCCTGAGAAATTTATCTAAACAAAAGTTTTTTTTTGTCTTCACAAAAAGGTGTAGTAAACAGATGTGTATACATCCATGAGCACGGGCTTTTGTTTTGAAAGTGTGTGTCGATTCGTATGTCCCCGATAGTACTTACATATGCTAATGAAAATATGTTTTGTGGTTGGAATTATTTTTGGCTAATAAAAGATGTAAGATCACGCAAAAGTACCATCTGCTGTAAAGTTAACAAAGGAGTTTTACCTCCTTACCGTTGTAAAACCTGCGTTCGACGTGAAATCACATTTACAATACAAAAAAAATATATATAAATGCAAATGAAGGACAACCCTGTCCCGCCGGACCTATCCCACGCTACATCGTTACATCGAACATTATAGTAGGAATAACATTGTTACCCACGTGGACGTTTAGCTCTTTTATTTTCCTTGCCAATTACGGTTGCGCATTCCTCGTAGCTAGTAATTTCAGGTTCTCACAGTATTGGAGTTTGTCTTTTTATTTTCTTTGAGTGTCTATTTTAGTAGTACCTGTCCTATTTTATTTGTGGTATTAAGCGTCCTTGCTATCAAAGATTTAAAGTGTTACGCTCCACAACAATATAAAAGTACTAGGTAGCTGACTGGTCAGACGTTGTCCTGTTTCCTAAAACCCGATCGAAGCGCCACTTACCGGGTCCAATTGTGAATCTAAACTATTCTCGAATCCCCTCGAATACACACACAAAATTTCATCAAAACTGGTCCAGCCGTTTAGGTCTGTATGTGACTGAACTCCTTTCAGTCACATACACACGCACAGAAGAATTATATTATATGAAGAATATACAGGAAAAGTTTTTGACCAGTGCGCAAATTTTGACAAATTAAACTTAAACGAGTTTTATTAACCACCTATTTCTTATTTTGATACGTCTTAGTACAAAAAAATTAAGTTATCGTTAACGAAAGATGTTTCTTTTGAAACTAGTTTATTGGATACCTTCACGCCGCGCGACGGTGCGTGCAGTGAAGCGGAACGCAGTTGTAGGTACCTACTCGTATCAGCTGTGTGCCCGCGCAATTCGCCGATGTAGGTATTTAAGCAGGTAATCGCAATTTCATTTCTTTTGTTATTAAAAAAAAAGTATAGAACGAATAATGGAAATGTGACTACTGATACTAATCCACCAAAAAAAAAAAAAACTGTTTAAAAACTTTTCCTGTATATAAAGATGTTCATGCTTCTTTCTTTCGTAAGATACTCAAGTGGCTCCCTATTTGACTTCGCAGGAACTCTCGGATATTGGTGCCGATTCCCTTGTTCACAAACTAAACTAAATTTAAGTTCAGTGCATCTTTTTCTTTCTACTTCATTAAGAAAAGGACAGAAGATAAATTTTAGTTTAGTGCTGTCAAATTAATCAGCGCCTGTCACTACTCCATACAAGTTTAGACGTGATTAAAAACTTGCCGACTAAAGTTACGTCAATTTACGTCAAGCGCTGATTTATTTGACCCATTGTGTCTGCTATTTAACATCCTACACAACCCCAAAACGCCATGCTATCTGCGGGAACGCTTTTCTACGCCCGACCTTCTGATGCACCTATATAGCAGTTCACATCTTAGAAATCTCCATAAATCCCCTCCCCACTTAACCGACGAACCGCGTACACAATGAAGGAGTAAGGGACTAACTACACTTATTCAGCTCTGTTCAGCTTTTGTCCATAGAAAACAACGATTTTGTATGAAGATGCGTACACATATGATAGACGCGGAAAGCTGAACGGATGTGTATCGCCATACAATATCGTTGTTTTCTATGGACAAAAGCTGAACAGAGCTGAATAATTTTAAGTCTGTTTAGTCCATAAGAGTAGACTCTTACTCCATATGCACTCGGTTCGGTTGTGGAATTCACTTCCACCTGACATTAATTAAGGACTGCCAAACTGTTGCAGTTTTTAAAAGAAAGAACACTATCTTTCCACTTTGTCATAATTTATTTATTTATTTAGGTTAGCCAACAATTGTTTAAACAATACATTTAAATAATTTCCATAATAATAAATTTTATTTATTTTATTTTATTTTATTTTAATACGTTTATAAGTGCAACAATTATAGTTGCTTAATATGTATTTATTATTTTTATACTACTTACATTATATTTATAATTACAATATATTTTAGTGATATTTAATTTAGAAGTATGTATGTATTTAAGTATACTCTCATATTGTATGTTTATATTTAATTAGTGAATAGTATTTTTTTTTTCATGTATTTTGCTTTCTCTTCTACTCTTATACATGCAGATGCTGTTCATCTCTTTATCTACTTTCCTTTCGCAGGTATGCTGGAAGAGATTTCTTTAGAAATAAGCATCACCTTTTTATTTCGGTCCGTTTATATGTGTGTACAATGTACATAACCTGTTAAATAAATATTATGGCCACACAGGCCACACTGCGAGCGATTTCAAAATTGCTAGTAATAAATGCCTAAATTTGCTTTTATGGAATCCATTGACTTTAGGGTAACTTCATCAGAGACCGCTTTTGTTTAAATCGTTTTACCTAAAATTTGAATAGAAAAAGAAAGGGATAACAGTACAGAAATAATAATCCTGACAACAAAGGCAGAGGTGTGGCAAAGCACAAAGCAAAGGGTGAATGTAAATAAAATAATTTATTTTCAGTTCTAAAAATATCCGTTTTTACCGAGGTAGACCGATTCTCGCAGAGAGTTTGAATTTGAAACCAAATTTGTATTTGGATAAAGTTAAAAGGGAGCGATATATGGTTTGAGTGGTACTTTTCACGAAAACTGTATCTTACCAGATATATTAGCAAAGCACAGAGTCAGGGTCGCGATGGCACAGCCGGAAGCGAGCGCGGTGGAGAGCAGCACAGCTGAAGCGGACGCGCCCACGCCCGCTCCACCTGCCGCTCCGCACACGATGAACACATACAGAAAAGAGGCCGCACATTCCGCTACCACTGCCTTCCACAACGACAGAGTCCGCACTTCCACCCGCGCCGGAACTCTCCCTGACAAACCCCCATCACCTGAGTTCGCATCTTTTCGTAAACACTCCAATTTTTCAAACAAAGTAATAATATGCTGTTCTAAGTTCTCATCCGAAATGTTAAAAGCCTGTTCCCCCATTTTAAAAAAGTAAAAAAAGAAACACTTTATGCTCTATGCATTTTTTAATTTTCGAATTCACGCGCGGTTTACTTACGGACGCGTTCGGTTTAAGTGCCGGTTAGTGAGACGACGTGAACGGCTCGGCCGTCGGTCTCGCAATGGCAAGCCAGTGAATGAACAGCGAGTGAATGGGAGGCAAGCGGGGGCGCCGCACATGTCCCGGGCGCCCGACACTTGTTACACCCCGCCCCCGAGACCTGCACTTTCAGCGAGGGTGTAATCAAATCGTCAACTTGGCACCACTATCACAATAGCCTATAATTAGATAAAAGTATTTATATTTGATTTTTTAACCCCCCAAGTCTGCTCTTTTTCCATTTTATTTAATGGGTCATATTTTAACAAAGTACTTTAGTATTGAATGCGTAGAAATATTTTTCAATGAAGTTTTGCACTTTTCATGTTAGTAAAGTAATAAGAGCCATTTCTTGATTAACCGATAGGCCAATAGATAAATAATAACCTTATCCGTAATTATATTTTCGAGCCGTTTGGGGTTGAAACCCTCGGACCGTGGGATACGAGTACTCATGATACGTTCAACGAAATCTTGAAACAACTGGTTGACACTTTTCGTGACTCAAGTGCTGGCTTTTACCTTGGCCAGAGGCTAAGAAGCATTGCCATACAACGTGGTAATGCCGGCAGTCTCTTGGGTAGGTATACCAGTCGACAGCGATGCCGCGATGCGGAGCAATTTTTCGACGCCATAGTGTAGTATCGGAGTAGATGGCTCGCTGGAGTCACTCTCTTCCCGCCAATGTTTATCTCCAATTCATCCGCTAAAAGTACAAAACTGATCGCGGATTACAACAGAAAAAAAATTTTTAGTTTGTTAACAGTTTCAGTTAGGTTAGGTTATTATATTTTTATAGTTTTTTAGTTATAAAAAGTTTATCCAGTGTATATTTTTTTATCCGCCAATGGGTAAGTACAATCTAAGAAAGAGAGTAGATGGCTCGCTGAAGTCACTCTCTTCCCGCCAATGTTTATCTCCAATTCATCCGCTAAAAGTACAAAACTGATCACGGAATGCAATAGAAAAAAAAAAGTTTTAGTTTGTTAATAGTTTCAGTTAGGTTAGATTATTATATTATATACATTTTTTTTTTTCATCCCATTTGCTCCCGTGGGTGTCGTAAAAGGCGACTAAGGGACTTATTAGAGAATGGGCAGCAGCGTTCTCTAATACTGCGATCGCCAACCCGCCTGACAAGCGTGGCGATTATGGCAAACCCCCCCAATTGGGGGAGGCTAATGTCCAGCAGTGGACGTCTTTCGGCTGAAATGATGATGATGATGATGATTATATTTTTATTTTTATTGTTTTTTAGTCATAAAAAGTTTATCCACTGTATATTTTTTATCCGCCAATAGGTAGTTACAATCTAAGGACAACAAAATCAAAAATCAAAATCAAAATATTTTATTTCACATAAACCTACATGGGCACTTATGAAACGTCAGAAGCTAGGTGCAACGTGAGCAACGTTACAACGACCTTTGATAAAAAAAATCAATCATGACTTAAGCTATAACGAAACCTTAGTAGTTACTGCTATACCTACTCTTAACTATCTCTTATATCGAAATAAAAGCGTGTGACGAGATAATGGGCTCTTTAGAGAAGTGCTTACATAACACTTCGGTTGCGGGATAGTTAGCGTAAGAGACAAGTGCCGTAAATACTCCACAACAGAGCTTCGAGGGTGACTTGAATGATGTAATGCGGGAAGATCCTAATCCGCGCCTTTGTTAAGTCCCCAAAGCTGCAAGATTCGAGTAAGGAAGACAAAACAAGATTATAATGCCTGAATCCATTTAGAACTTGGTGAAATTGAAAAACCGGAAAGTGCGTGTCGTGTGTACACACAATGAAGGGTTCCGTAGTTGGGATGAATCTATCCCAAGAACAAACTAAGCGCTTGCGGACGGCGGGCTATGGGCAGCTCGCCGTCCGGTAAGGACCACGCCCGGGTCGACGGCGCGTTGTGTTCAACGCGCGCCTCAAAGAGATGTCAGCACGCACTGACGGGGTCCGCTAGGACCGGGGCCTGCCAGGGTTGCGGGTTTGTCCGAAAGGCATACCGTGCCACACAGGCAACTAAAGGAACACGGGTGGGTTTTAGGCAGTAAAAGTCTGACACCCTCCCGCACCGCCCCAAGCGAGAGAAGTTATTTTATAATTTCCCACCCAAAAAAAAAAAGGCTGCTTCTGAGAAATTCTTAAAACAAGTCTTTTGATAAGTAATTCTAAACATTTTTAGACAAAAGATGCTCAGTTTCTTGACAAAAATGAGGTCAGCGTCCAATCAGGCGCAGGCAAGTCCTCGCATCACAATTTGATCAGTCCGACCACTGCATCGGGCCGAGACGCTCGTAAATCTATTAATCATTTAATTTGTAAGTACTAAAGATTCGAACTGAGTCATTGGTCTTTTGTTTGTCTAAGATTAATATACAGGACGTAGAGAACATCGACGCGCAAACTCTTACCATGAATTCAGGATCAACACGATTGAAATACAAAAAAAAAAAACCACCAGAGCGTTGAAATGTTTCATTGATAATTTAAAAAAGAAATCTGCTGTTTCATACAGAGGTGTAGTATGTACCTATGTACAGAAAACAGCACATAAAGTTATACGTAACTGTCAAATTTCTCCAAACGATTTTAACCCTTAAAATATGTTAAAACTTAAAATAAGCTTAAGTTCAACATAGAATGAGATGACAGTTTGTGGTTACTTGATGTACTGGCGACTATACATGGCATACATAGTAGGTAAGATTTATGTTATAAAACATATTGTATTAGAATAAGATGTGCAGTAATAAATGCTAGAAAGTAGGTAAATAAAAAAACAGTATAAGCTGGCCCAGGGGCCTAAATCTACTAATTTACAAACGTTGCAATGGTCTCGCCATTGTGAGTATTTGACAGTGTTTGTATGGAAAATCTGTCAAAAACTCACAATGAGGAGATCATTGCAACGTTTGTACATTAGTAGACTTGGCCCCCTGGTAGCACGAGCGATTTATTTTTTGGACACTGGATTTTCAATGCTCTACTGCTTAGCAACGAGAGTTAAAAATCCAACAGTGTGTCTTTTCGACGCGCTGGGACACACTGTTAGATTTGAAACGCTCAGCTCAACACCGAGAATTGAAATCCAGTGCGCGATAAAATCCTTCAGCGATATTTTAACGTCCGTGTGCACGTGGGCTTATTATATTGAAACTCCGCACTACGCTAGGCCAGCTCAAGGTCAAAGTGTTGCCACAGACCTCGTATGCCTATATTCTACAGGTAGTGTTGTGAACTTGGCGCTTTTGTATGAATCGTTTCGATGTCACTACACTTGGGCGTCGAGCCAAAAATTAAATAAAAACATTGGTAAGTCGTAAGTATGGCATGGATTTCGCGGTTCCGCCAAGACCAAAAGTTTCCTGAGTCCTGCGCTGTCAGTCTTTCAGGAATCTGTAACACTTCTTAATTGAGGAGTGTCGGAACGAAAACCGTAAAAATTTTTTTTTTTTTTTTATGATGCCAATTGGTTGTTCTCGTACATATCTTGCTCTATGGTCAATGTAACCCGGTCAAAAACTGATAAATCCGCTCTAAATTCGTCCGCAAAATACACGGATCTGAACATAAACCGATAAATACATCAATCGTACTAAACAACGATGGCGATCGGAACAGATACCGATAAATCCCTAACATTTTTCATTGTTGACTCTTGATTCTGTCAAAAACTGATAAATCGAATTTCGAGTTTCTCATGACAAAACCTACAATTGTAGGATATATTAGTGGTAAGCGGCCTTACCGATATGTCCTACTCAAATACTCAAATCTTTATTGCATTCCACAATGTATAAGCTTAGGTGGTAAACATAAATTAAGAAACAATCGTGGACCCTGTCGGGCACAGCAAAAGAAACAGGAAGTAGAGAAGACGACTTATAATCTAACATAATTACCGGATAACGGAGCTTAGTGGCCACTATTTCCCGTTTTAATGATTACAATAAAACATAACAATTTAAAACTACTGTTTGTAGTAATAATGACGTATAGTCTTGTGAAGCACAACTTGACGAGCTTATTTTCTGCATTTTCATTCTAAAATAAAAGAAATCACCGAAATAACGATGAGGGCGCCACTGTGCGCTCGGTAGCCTACTTAACCCTTTAAATAGAAGAAAGGAGGTAAGTACCTAATTACAAAAAAAAACTGGACAAGTGAGTGTCGGACCATGCACAAAGAAGGGTTCCGTAGTTGGGATGAATTTATCACAAGAACAAACTTACCATTATTGATGAAAAACAAGTTCTCCCAAATATTCCAACTGCAAATGTACCTAAGTTTGTACGCACAATATCGAGAGATTTACCGTGTTATTTTAAGACCATAGACTTCTTATAGATTTTCCTGTTATCTATAAGTATAGAACCATTATCTGTATTTTTTTCAAAATTGCAGGCTAAGTAGTTTCGGAGATAAGGGGCGGGGCGAATGGTCAACTTTCCTCTATGTTCACTAATAACTTTAAAAAAATACATATATATAGATATATATAAATATATTTGAGACCCTAACAGTAAGCCCTTTCATTTGATACGTCACACGGTACAGTTTTCAACACTTTTTTTTTTTTCTTATTTGCCCCTCAAAACTGACCCCAATATTCTAAATTCATTTATTTACGGTTCACATCCGTGTTTGGGTCACTCTCAACTTAATCGGTCCATTACATTCGGAGCAAATTGGCTGTGACAGTCGGACAGAAAGACAGACACACGAGTGATCCTATAAGGGTTCCGTTTTTTCCTTTTGAGGTACGGAACCCTAACAAGCTCATCTTGCGAAAAAATCATATAAACCACACCAGTGACCCTTGAAATAGGAATGCGATCTCTGGGTACCTACAATCCTACACAGCTGCTACTCATTTAAACTCGGAATTAAATATTACCGTACCTAGTGCGGAGATAATGAAAGCCTTGTAGCAAGATAATTATCTTCCTTCACACAGCTGCAGAGTTTCAAGTGTTTTGTGATAGAATTTATGTATTTTTAGTACTTCTACGAACACTATAATTATGTAGCCTAGGAAATAGCTCTATATCTTCTAAAACCGGTGAAACAATTGACTAACTCCTTCGATCAATAGCTATTATTGATCGAAGACTATAACCCTCATCTTAATGAGAGCCGTGGCCCAGTGGTTAGGGCCGCGACTTACGAGTGTTCGAACCCAGACAGGCTTAATTTTGTATGAGTACCTATACATAATATATTAATTACGCCGACAAAGTGGTTAAATAAAATCTAGTAAAATATTTTTTTAGGGTACTCCCCTACACGTAAAGTAGAGATGATTTTTTTTTCCCGTCTGTCCCTTAAAATATGGCTGATTTGTGAAAACCATTTTTCGATTCAGGGATCCGTTTACGTAATATTTAGCTTTAAAGTCCTAATTTTTGTTATTCATGTGTCCCCTCCCCCCCTGCCAGCTAAATGGTTGTATTTGGATATGTGACAAAATTCACAGCAGTAGTATATATAGAGAAGTTGAAAGGAAAACTATCAGAGCTAAGTAGGCTTTACAAGTTACCGAGTAATAGTCAACCAACTTACATGTGCAGTTGAAAAACATGTTCTCCGACACATTCTGTATGGGAGAACATGTTTTTCAACTACAATGTTAAGTTTGTTCTTGCGATAAATTCATCTCGACTACGGAACCCTTCATTGTGCGTGGTCCGACACGCACTTGGCCGGTTTTTATGTATCCCATGGATTCAAAAAACTAGTAAGCGCGGTCTCTGTCGGATCTTTGTCAGGTCATACCGCCCTAATTAACTATTTTACACCACCAAACTCACAACTGTATACTGAATAGCTTGTTCGATGACATATACTTTCTGAATCATAGTTAAACGACGAGGGATATAACATTAGAAAGCGGCGAGATAAGTTTTAAGTATTTTCATTGCTTCGTTAGTCTAGAAGTCACAAGCTCAACTACTGACATACTGCATTGAATGCCTAGTAGGTTCGATTCCCATTATACATCCAATATCAATTTGAATATTAAATTTAAAAATTTAAAAATTTGAGTTTACTTTCCAGTTGAGTTTACTTTCTTTTTATATGTTTTGTTGTTTGTAGTTTTAAGTATTACTAACACTAGTCTATAAGAACATTGTTACTAGCAAAATGGACACCATGGTCTGAAATAAAGTATTTTACTTATTATTAAAGAAGAAGCCATTCTCTTAGTAGGTAGGTATAGGTACTTTAGTAGCTAGCAGCACTGGCAAAGCTGAACGCGCCTTAATTCTGTATTGCGTGGCGACCAATTACAAGAATACAACAGCATCAATGGAAGAAATTATCGTGCTGCGCAGACCACAACATAAATTGGGACCAGAATAGAGCAGGATGGTGATGAGTCGCAGCGTCACTAAATGGTTAGCCATAATCTTGCTTCTCTCTTGCGTTTTCTACCCGAATCGGAGGTGGTGGGTTGGAACTTGGGGATATTCCAGTAGCATTTTCAATCCTACTTTAAGGTACTATTATAGGTATATGTCAATAGGACAAGTTTGGCTAGAAAGTCGTGGCGCACAAGGAAATGGCGGCAAATTTAAAAAACCTTCAGCTGGCAACATGAAATGTATTCTGAAGAAAAAAAAAAGGATTTGACTTTTGTATTTTTATGTTAATTCGTTTGTTGATATGAGTAGGAATGTAGATTATGACAACACGTCAGACTATATTTCATGTTGCCAGCTGATGATTTTTTTAATTTGCCGCCATTTCCTTGTGCCATGACTCGCTGGCCAACAAGGAACATATTTTACTTTACGGAGCTGGCCAAAGTCTAATTCCACGGTATATGTACTTTGAGCGCTATCTATTGCATCAGATATGAACTTTGATTCTGTAGAACCTATAATCCGCGCTAGATGTCGCTTTACGAAGTTTTCCCTTGTTAGTGTTGCTAGTAATAAATAAAAGATATGTCACCAACAAAAAAAATTGGTATACCCATATTTTATCTTATATAATACTTGACTTGGATTATAACACTACAGTCCGCTACAGTTTCACAGTTCATATTCATAATTTTAATCTGAACCAGAAACGAAAAAAAGAATAAAGTTATTGCAGAATCAGAGGTAAAATAATAATTGTGAAAGGACAGTAGTGCGGGCCTAGCCTAGGATGGGCGAACCATGAGTTATATTTTTTTTTTAATCAGCAGACCCAAAATCCGTATTTTGAATGACTATTCGTGTAATAGTCTAAAATACGAACACACCTTTTCTTTAACAAACGAACGCATCATTTCAAATTTTTTTTTGACGTTGCATGCCATTTGACGTTTTGTTTACATGTGCGCCCCCTATCAATAAAATTGTTAAACTCATCTTAATGGTGGTGATTCTAGTAAACTGCCGACTGATTGCTTCTATTTTTATTTGTATTTTCTAATTAATAAGCATTAATCCTAATATTTAGTGCTGTGGCTGCGGCCATAGGATGCTTTCTTATGTCGGGCATAGCTAAAACGCCAGTTTTGGCCGAGGAGGGTGGAAACAATCAGAGTAGAAAACGATCTCTTCACACCAGCAGCGAACAGTGCAATAATAAAAGAACAAAATCCGACGAAATGAGTGCCAATGAGAAGAAATCAAACTTTTCCTTGCTGACACCCAACTCTAATGGGACGGTAAAGTTGACGTCGTCATCAATGAACAAGCCTGGTGCAACGACGAAGAAATTGGTTATAAAGAATTTTAAAAGTGTGTTTACGCTATTATCACAGTCGTCATGATTATAACCTATTTGACATCTGCAGAGGTAATGTCTGGGTATTGTTTTTAGGTAAGCCGAACCTCCCAGAGAACTATCAGGAGACGACATGGAGCAAGTTGCGGGAGGCGGTGATCGCCATCCAGACGTCGAAGGCGATCGCGTACTCGCTCGAGGAGCTGTACCAGGCGGTGGAGAACATGTGCAGTCACAAGGTGAAGTTCGCAAACATGCTAGAAGCTCTACTAGTGAGATGATTGCTACCAACCATCTGTGTACATGCTAGATGATAACATTACCATCAATTGGCAACTAGGCATTATTTTTTGTTGAAATCACAACGTCAACATCACTGCAAAATATTCAAAACAAGTATCGGATTTAAAGTTGGCTTTACAAAAAAACATTGCACCCAATCCTATACATATTTTATACTAATTATATTCTTGGCTGTGATGATTTTGTTGCTGGTGTTCTATCACCAGCCACAAAATCATCAAATCCTTGATAGGCAATGGAATCTCTGATAGTTGATACTCTGCACAAGCAAGTAATGTTCTTTGTGAATATTGAATTGCTGTAAATTATTTGCATATACAAAAATTACTACACAACTAGATGCTTGGTCCAAGATTTTTGACTGTTAGTTTCTCAGCATAGTAAATGAAATGTCTTTATAGTCCAGATATACATCAACTTACAACAAATACTAATACACATTCACACATTAAACATTAAAGACGTAACTAATATTTTTACAACAATATGATTTAAAAGAGTGTCCATGGAGTTTCTTGCCTGTTCTTTATAGGGTACCTACAACGCTTTTCGAATGGGCAAGTAACTCCATATTTCTGACTAACCGACTCCTTGACAATTCAAAAGTGCCTATAAATGGATTAATTGAAATAAATGCTTTGAGTTTGACATTACATGCTTTGGGACAGCGAATTAGGTAATTGGCATATGGTAGGACTGCTACCTTAGATGTAGGGGGCTGTGTTTCTATTCTCGTAACGTGACCACCAAAGAATTTGCAAAGAATGAAATGGATGGATGGATGTAAAGCCCAGGTCCCAGTCAACCATGGGTGTTGCCTTGACTCAACCCTTAACCCGTAACATGTCATAGTTTAGGGTCACGCTATGCTATTCATGTCTTCTTTTTGGTTCATGACCTTTGAAATTTGAGTAGGCTTTCGAAAAATCGAAGAATTCGTCAATATACACCCATTGACATGGCATGTTTTATACCTTCCTGGCTTCGTTATGAGTTAAACTAACCAGATAAAATATAAAAAATGAAAAAAAAAAACTGACCGTAATGCAGTGATGAGATATATTTTCATTTTGATAATTTTCACTCGCTTAAACTTTACCGGCCAGGGCAGTGGTGGCCCAGTGGTATTTCATAACCACTGCTCTAAAAACAGTGAAGGAAAAACATTATAAGGAAACCGCCATGTCGTAGAACCACAAATTCGAAAACATACAACAACATTATAGGTGGATTATGCTTATGCTAAACAACAAGGCATTGAAGGTAGCATTTCACCCCGATAACCCATACATAAGCCAGAGGGTGACTGACGTGCACCGGCTATCTGGCAGCCTGATCATGTAAAAATGGGCTGGCATTAGAGTGGAGATCATTTGTTTTTATTCCCCTGTCAGCTACCCTATCCTATGAACCCAATGTACCAAATATTGTTATGTAAATGCAGGCACATTGCCAATTGAATAAACGTACAGTGGCCAGCACATCCAAGCTACACCAAACTGTCAATTTTCTCCAAACGATTTGAAACTTTAAAATGTTGATAGATGTAGAAAATTTGAAAGTTTGTGGTAACTTGATGTGCTGGCCACCGTACCTAACAATCATAGTATAATAATAATAAAATAATAATAAAGCTCATTTATTCCATATTTTTCTTCAGTATTCTGTTTTTACAAATTCGTATTTACTTATATATTTTATTTCGATATGGATCCCTTTTGGGTAAAAGCCTCCTCCATCCCGTGCCAATTTTCCCTGTTTTGGGCTGACTCCATCCAACTCGGACCAGCTACTTCAATAATGTCATTCGCCCATCTCTTGCGTGGTCTGCCCCTGCTCCTCTTGCCTCCTGGTCCAGACCACTTCGTTGACTCCAATGTCCACCTTTGATCTGTGTATTTCGAAATATGACCTGCCCATTTCCATTTCAGTCGTTAGTTTGGTTCTTTTCCTTATCTCTTCATTTCGGGTTTTCTGTATTTTACAATCATAGTAGTAGTACCAATAACAAAATAGTAGCCTTTTTTCAAGTGGTAATCTAGTAGGCATCATGTTAAGCAGTACATTTTATATTCAATCATGATGGAATCTTGGTAATATAATTTTATAACAAATATGACTTTACTGAATTATAATCATTATTTGTTTTTCCCGCGGCTCCGCCCGCGTGAATGGTTATCGCGTAAAAAAGTAGCCTATGTTCTTCTCCATATCTCTGCAAATTTCATGACGATTGGTTCAGCCGTTAAGGCGTCCAAAATTATACAGACAGACAGAATTACTTTCACATTTATAATATTAGTATGGATGATCAGCAATACAACTCCTTAAGTTAGAATTGGCCTCAAATGTCATGATTTCATGAAATTGTCATTCAATTAGGGTAATATGAACTTAGAGAGTTGTATTGATGATTTTTATTATTATATTTCTGTAAATATACAACATACAACCTGATACTGACTGAATTTGAATTTTGCGGGCTATCCCTGACGCTTTCGCCTTAATAAAGGCTACTTATAAACCCTAGGCTAGTTCAGTACATCAGGACTAGCAATCTTACACCAAGTATACCTGCATGACGTTGAAAACTAGAGCCACACCAGCTTGATACACTCACACTGATCAATTGTGTTTATTGAGACAGGTTATTATGGCGACATTTAATCTCAAGTTTTTTTTAAATGTTAATGTAAGTAAGCAGGCTGATATTTTGGTGGTGAATGTTTGGTTATAAACAGTATGTTTAAAGTATTTTATTATTTTGTTGTATTTTATACATGGAGAGAAAAATTACCATCTGTTTCACCATAAATTTGTTGACGATTAAACGGCTCTTTAACTTTAAGCAACTATTATAAAATAAATGTACTTGATGTTTGAATTACAACACTTAAAACTAGTTCTAAAATTATCTTGCGCTATCCAGATGGCATCACAACTGTACGTGAACCTCACAAACTTGGTGGAAGCCCACGTGAAAGCTAACATCGAGCAGTTCCTGTCGGAGAGTATGGACCGGCAGGTGTTCCTGAAGCGTATGGATGATTGCTGGCGCGCACACTGCCGCCAGATGATTATGATACGCAGCATCTTCCTGTACCTCGACCGTACCTACGTTCTGCAGAATCCTAGCATACATTCTATATGGTGAGACTTTTTACTTTTTGTTAGCTTTTTAGGGTTCCGTACCTCGAAAAGGAAAAACGGAACCATTATAGGATCACTCGTGTGTCTGTCTGTCACAGCCAATTTGCTCCGAAACTACTGAACGTTTGTGTTGAAATTTGGTACACATTTATGAATTTCTGTGACCCAAACACGGATGTGTAACGTAAATAAATGAATTTCGAATATGGGGGTCACTTTTGCAGGGCAAATTCGAAAACTAAAAAAAAAAAGTGAGTGAAAAAGCGTGCGGCGGGGCGTTTTACGTCGCGTGCAATCGGCAAAAGATTGCTCGCCGGGCCGCTCGCCGCCACTCAGGGCCTCAAGTCTGCTATTACAATAGTGTCAGAATGGTCTCACCATTGTGAGTATTTGACAGTGTTTGTATGGCAAATCTGTCAAAAACTCACAATGAAGAGACCATTGCAACGTTTGTACATTAGTAGACTTGGCCCCCAGGACACTCGCGAGGGATTGTATGTGTTTAACATGAACGCCGCACGCGCCGCCCCGCCGGACGCTCGAGTCGAGCGTGCACTCAGTTCGTAACCTTATTTTAGTATATATAACAGAAGCTAGTCCAAACTAAAATGATTTTATTTTTATATACTTATTATTTCAGGGACATGGGTCTAGATTTGTTTCGGCACCACATAGCAATGAACACATTGGTTCAGACGCGCACTGTGGACGGGCTTCTGACGCTGATCGAGCGGGAGCGCGGCGGGGACGCCGTCGATATATCGCTGCTCAAGTCGCTGCTCAGGATGCTCTCTGATCTACAGATCTATCAGGATGCTTTTGAACACAAGTTAGTAATTCTTGAAATAATATAATAACAATAATCAAATAGTAGCCACTCGTAATTAGAGAAAGTACATCATAAAGGACCAAAATCAGCCGACTGACTTGTGCAGAAATTGCGGCACTGCCTCTGAAACCATACAATATATAACAGGAGCTTGTAAATCACTTGCACAAACCGATTATAAACACCACTAAGATCATGTCGCTGCAATAATACACCAACAGTAAGAATATAAACTCTTTAACGAAATGATACCATATTATGAATATAAACCAGAAACAATATTATAATGTAAGGATCAGAAAATTTATTGGGATCGAACAATAATAACAGCTAAAACTATTCATACAATAGACCTGATAGACATAGCAATACCTAACTCACACAATATTCAAACCACCATATCCGAAAAGCTCAATAAGTATCAAGATCTCGCCATAGAAATTAAAACCCAATCGAAAGCACAAACCGTGCATATTGTCCCCATTGTTCTTTCATCTACTGGTGTAATACCAAAATCTCTCACGCAGACACACACACATGACATCATCATCACATGATGTCATCATGTCTACAGATGCCTACTCACATACTACATGCTCCAAAAAGCCACCATCCTTAACACCTGTCGCATCACCCGAAAGTTCCTGACGTCTTCAACATTATCATATTTATCATCCACCTTTTCTATTTAAATTTCGCCTTACATACTTGGTCCGACTCGTGTGTAAGGTTTCTTAACCTCTTAATGAGAAGAAACGTAAAGAACCGAAAATAAATAATCTGCCTAGCCTTTTCCCAACTATGTTGGGGTCAGCTTCTAGTCTAACCGTATGCGGCTGAATACCGGCATTTTACATGGAGCAACTGCCTATCAGACGTCCACAACCAAGTAACTGGGTAATACGATACCCCTTGGTAAGACTGGTTGTCAGACTTTCGGGCTTCTAACGACCCGTAACGTCTGTCAAAGATCCACGATTGACAGCCGAGACCAACGACATATGGCGACGATAACCGACTTTTAATGATTTTATACTGAAGATCACGTCTAAACGAGTAGTGATAATGTTTTGGAAAAAATATATGTTAAATTAGAGCACTTTCTTAATAACTTAATATATGAAAGTTTTAGATTATGTTTATATTACACAGTGAAATTCATTTGTAAAGTTATGTCTAACGTGGATAAAAAACTGAGAATCACTCAAAATCTATCTCAAGTGTATTTTTCTGAAATCTTCACCTTTTTAAAGATAATTTAACTATTGATGTTTTAGTATACTAGTGTTTTTATTAAAATACCTTTTGTTTTATGTATAATAAATTAATAATGCATCTTATTTGGGACAGCGCTCCTGGATGGGCGAGTCCTATTACCTGCTGGACGTATGACGCGTTGTGTGAGCTCAGTACAGAACACGCAATCTAACCACTCAGTCATTAGCATATTTATCTGGGTCTTAACGTGCTTTCCGAAGCACTGACGAGTCTCGGTATGTAAAGATGGACACCCATCCACGGACCAATCCTGGATCGACTCGTGCGGCTGTTATTACTTAGCCACGAGCTAATAATAATTAAAGAATTAGAATCGTAATTGTTGAAATAGTAAACTTTGAAATTATTGAACATTGAAGGAGAGAAATTGATTATACAGTCAGTTAAAAAAGGTAACTCCCGTGTAGTCTCTAAAGAAACTTATTTTTGCAAAAATAATTAACCTTGTAACAAGTTCCAAGGTACTGCCATAACTCAAGTTGCCGACGGTTATACAATCTGCTATTTATAACCTGCTTGCGGTAGAACCGTAGGCGGGACGCACGTGCTAGTTTCGAAATTTACTGAACAATTTCAAAACTACAGAGCCCTTATGCCTTTGCCACGAGCTGATCATGCGGATATGTCACGAGTTTAGACGCGCTCGCCGCGTGATCAGCACACGTGGCCGAGAGGAATACAGTAAAACATACAGTTGTATTTAAATAAAAGTTATTTGAAAAGAAAATGACCCGATTCTGATAAGATTTACGCAAATCATAGGTCATGTATTAGAAAACTATTTATAGGTTATAGTTTCATGATATTCAATTTTGTTTTTATTTGTATATTAATAAGAACAAACTTAATTAAAAAATACTAGTCGTATATTCTGGTTATTTTATCTATTATAGATATTTACAAATTCTATTTTTTTTTTTTTGTATACGCACATGCATTTTGTCGTTATATCTGATCATAAATGATTAATTATTTTATTTCTGTGGATAGGTTTCTACAAACACTTTTACACGTCAATCATATTTTAAAACTAGATGAGGTCGGCGTTTCGTATCTGACTACTCTAAGAAAGGCCGAAACAGACTCACGAGGTCACAGTCTCTTTTAAGTCCAGACATAATCTTGGTCAGATCATGTAAAGACCATGTAAATTGGTGTCTGAAATGGTCTTTTGAGAAAAGACCACACAGAATGAGTGGACCTGTCCAGTTAGTGCACGCATTTGTCAGTAATCGTGCAGCTCTACTCAGAACTTAAGGAGCTCAACGTCATAACATAACTACCCCATTCTTCCGCAGGTTTCTTCAAGCGACGGAGCGCCTCTACGCGGCGGAGGGGCAGCGACTGATGCGCGAACTAGCCGTGCCACAGTACCTCGCACACGTTGAAAAGAGGCTAAAGGAGGAGAATGAAAGATTACTGCACTACCTAGACCCATCCACTAAGTAAGTACAAAGTTATTGTCACTTGAGCACTGGTGACCCAGTGCTAAAGGCCGCGACTTATGAGTTGTAGGTCGTAGGTTCGAACCCAGACGGGCGCTTTCATCATCATTTCAGCTGAAAGACGTTCACTGCTGGACATAAACCTCCCCAATTTGGGGGGTTTGCCTTAATCGCCACGCTGGGTTTCTATGGGTTGGCGATTGCAGTATGGTGTTAAAAATGCATAGAGAACGCTGCTGCCCATTCTCTAGTAAGTCCCTTAGTCGCCTTTTACGACACCCATGGGAAGAAATGGGGTGGTGCTATTCTTTACGTCCGGCACCACACGGAGCTTTACTTTGTGTAAATTATTTCATCACCACTGCTCTAAAAACGGTGAATGAAAACATCGAGAGGAAACCGGGATGTCCTAGAACCAAAAATTCGAAGACATGCTGCATCTACCAACCCATTCTCTCTCACTGAAAGGAGGCCTATGCCCCAGCAGTGGGAACGTTATAGTCTGATTATATTTTTGTAGGGGGAAAACTTATGGGTTCGCGTCACAGAAATGCGCGACATGCTCGTGACGTGTTGCCAGACTATCAGTTATACCAAAGTCTTGAGTTTTTACTTCCATCGGCAGTCCTTATGACTGCCTTTTAAATTTTTTGTAATGTGTGTTCTATTTGTGCAGAATTAATATTTTTTCTTTCTTTATTTTTCTTCTTTACTTAGTTGACCCAAATGTATTGGATGGATCTACAGTTTTGTCAATAAAATATTGTTTCTTTTAATACAAGGAAAGAAGAATATGCTCGGATAAAATGTCTGTATTTATAAGAATATTTTTGTATCCAGATGGCAGTTAATCCACACGATAGAGCGCCAACTCCTGAGCGAGCACTTGACAGGCATCCTGGGCAAAGGCCTAGAGGCGCTGATGGATGGGCCGCGGCTCGCAGACCTCACGACGCTGTACGCGCTCTTCAGCCGCGTGAAGGACGGGCTCAGCGAACTATGTAACCACTTCAATGCTTATATTAAGGTCAGTACCTAAATAATAGGCAACTCTTGGAAACCAAACTAAGCATTTTTCTCTTTTTTTTTTGTTCTTTTATGTATGGAATGCAATAAATAATTGAGTATTGAATTAACCCAATTACAGACAAGAAAGATGAAGCTATTTTCCCGTTCCAAAGCGGTTCCTATAAATTTTATAAAATTAGTATAGAAATTAATCTATTCTAGTACCGTGGCTGACTAAATGCTCTCGCTCTTTATCACAATTGAGGCCATGAGAGCCAGAGTGGCCTATAAAACTGCTCTAAATGTACTTCGGAAGCAGTTTTTTTAAATAAAATCAGCATTGATAAAAATTATACCCCATGTCAAATTGTGATGTGAAATTGAATCATGGGCAATCTTTGGTGAATCCAAGCATAATGTTTTCTTATATTTACGTGTTACAGAAAAAAGGTCGTACGATAGTGATAGAGCCGGAACGCGACAAGACGATGGTGGGCGAACTGCTGGAGTTCAAGGAGCAGCTGGACCACGTGGTCAACACCTGCTTCATGAGGAACGACAAGTTCCTCTACTCTATGAGAGAGGCCTTCGAGTACTTCATCAACCAGAGACAGAACAAGCCGGCCGAACTTATTGGTGAGTCTACCCAGGGTGTCAAAGTCAAATGTCAAATCATTCATTTCAAGTAGGCCATGATCGTTAACAATTTTCAAAAACATAGAATTGATTGAAAATTTAAACGTTTAAAAAGTAGTTTCCTAGAATGGGCAAGAAACTCCATACTTTTTTAAAATGTTTTACAATATTTTGTGTACAGCATATATCGCACTAGATTTTACCCGAGGCGCCGCCCGCGTGGATGACGGTTATCGCGTAAAAAAGTAGCCTTTGTCCTTTCTATCCCAGGCTATATCTTTGCCAAATTTCATGAAGATCGGTTCAGCGGTTTAGGCGTGAAAACGTAACCGAAAGATACAGAGTTACTTCCACATTTATATTCTAGGTACATCATCTTGTTAAATCCCTACTTTTATTTTGGGTTTAAGAAGACGATGTACCTAGAATAAAATTACTATACTACAATAGGTATATTATTACAAATGAAGCAATAACTGATATATTTTCTCAGAATTATCGAAAGAAAAGTCATTTATTTGGGAAACAAAAAAAAAATTCGTTACGCAGAGCCTAAAAAATTTACCCAAACTCTTTGTTTATCATGTTCTAGGTTTTAAATAAACAATTAATTCACAAACTACCAGTATTGGTCAGTCAAAACGCTTTTAGCACAGCATCATGCTGAGTGGAAGCCTTCTTGTCACAGTCATGACGTGCAGCTGCCGACTATTTTGTTTTGTGCTCGTGATTGGAATGTAGATCTATTTAGTTTTAATTTTAATTTTTCTGTATACCATCTACTCAAGTTAATTATCTTTTTGTATGCACGTGTTTCTGTGACAAATAAACCTATTTTTCTTTCTTTCTTTTTTCTTTCTTTTACAATACTGTGTGGCGAAAGTTTTTGACCACTCAGCTATGTTAAACCGTTTTGCTGGTGTAGATAACATCTTGCTAAAAGGATACTAGCCCGAAAGCTGTGTTTTTTAACACACTTGGTTTTACTATCAACAATAAGAGTGAAATTATTTAATAAGTGCTAATATTATCCTTAGATACTTATACATTCATTATTTTACAGCCAAATTCGTGGACGTGAAACTCCGCGCGGGCAACAAGGAAGCCACGGAAGAGGAGTTAGAACGTCTGCTAGACAAGATCATGGTGTTGTTCCGGTTTATACACGGCAAGGACGTGTTCGAGGCTTTTTACAAGAAGGTATGATGAGCTTCATATTTACAGGGTACTATACACTTATAGCAGGTCAATGTGAGACGAAGAGTGAAAAATCATGCGATTTGTGTGACGTGACAACGTCTAATAAATCAATGAACGCCGGCTGCATGCACGAAAATGTCCCGTTACGCTCATTGTCCCGTTACGCTTATTGTACGCTTGCGCCACATCAATGTTTTGTTATGACGTTGTCAAGTTAAACTATCGTCCGTAAACCAACTTTACATACAACCAACTTTTTTTAACGAACGTTTTTAGCGCCTTTTATGACATATACGCGTGCGTTAAGACTGCGCCGAGCGCACAGTGGCGCCCTCATCGTTTGTTCGGTGATTTCTTTTATTTTAGAATTAAAATGCAGAAAATAAGCACGTTAAGTTGTGCTTCACAAGACTATACGTTATTATTACTACAAACAGTAGTTTTAAATTGGTATGTTTTATTGTAATCATTAAAACGGAGCTCAGTGGCCACTATTTTCCGTTTTAATGATTACAATAAAACATAACAATTAACAACTACTATTTGTAGTAATAATAACGTATAGTGTTGTGGAGCACAACTTAACGTGGTTAATTTCTGCATTTTCATTCTAAACTAAAGGAAATCACCGAACAAACAATAAGGGCGCCACTGTGCGCTCGGCGTAGTCTTAAATGGACGTAAAACAACCCGCCCTAAGCAATACATTTTTTTTTCAAACATTTCGTATGTCTAGATGAGATACGACAACGTTAAGCCCAGATAAAACGGGTCTACTGTCCCATAAAACATTATTTGACCAGCGGGGTAATTGCTTAACACACTAACAGTACCAATGGGTTTCATTTTGACAGTTTTTTTTTTTTTTTCATTTTTCGATTTTACGCAACAATCATTGCGTTATTTACGTTGTGGAGCAGATTTTTTTTTCGAACATATGAAGCAATGGATTAGCAATATCCTTCAAAAATCATTCAGATTGTGATTGAAAGTGTGTTATGCAGGAAATCTTTTTAAATGTCTTTCTTTCTTTGTAGGACCTCGCCAAAAGGCTGCTAGTCGGCAAGTCTGCATCAGTGGACGCAGAGAAGTCGATGTTAAGTAAACTGAAGCAAGAGTGCGGCGGAGGCTTTACTTGCAAGCTGGAGGGCATGTTCAAGGACATGGAACTCTCCAAGGACATTAATATTACGTATAAGCAAGTATGTACGAATCCACGTAAGTTGGGGATGTTTAAACAGGGCTGCCAGTAGAACCAATTTATGGGACAGCTGATATTTTTTTCTCGATTACGATGTTGGTGCCACGGAGAAACATGTCGAGTTTGATGGTCTATACCACATCCTTAAGGGGCGGGATGGCGCTAAGGTAATTTAAGGTAGGGTAATTTTCTTACGATTTTTAGCTCATTGTCTGAGTGTAATGTTGATTAAAATATGATTCGCGACCCACCGAATAAACGTGCAATGCTTCTTACACGATTTAATTTTTTTAATTTTTTACACTTTTCGTTTCTTTTGCCTATCCTGCACCCACTTATTTTTTTTTAATGAATTTTAGATTCAAAACATGCCTATTACAATAGTGAATTTCTTTATTCTACGGAAATAATTAATTTTAAAATTATAGGAATAATAGTTTATGTTATAATTACATGCTTTTTGAGTCGCCAAGAAAGTAAATATACAAGTCGATAGCTTATTTTTTTTACCAATAATTCGATTATACATTATTTATACCTATTTACAATGAAATGAGCGTTATTGAAGTTTAATCGTTTTTATTTTTTGCTGAAATTTTGTCATTTTTCTCTTATACGTTTATTCGATTATAATTCTGTAAAAAATACACATTGCGATGGCCCCACCATCGCAATGTGTATTTTTTACAGAATTATAATCATTTGAATCAGTAATACAACTCCTTAAGAGCACTGTCACCGGTCCACTAGCGCCGCTCCTTTAAAAACATAGTATCTCGTGACTGAGAAGGAATTCTGAAAAACGGTTCAATCAGCTACCTCGGTAAGTGTGTCTAGAATTTGTGTTGTTGCTTCGTGTCTCAATATGAAACTTTATAAAAGATATTAGAAAATTCTAGACACAGTTACCGCTCGGCAGCTGATTGAGTCGTTTTTCATAATTCCTTCTCAGTCACGAGATAATATTTTTTTAAAGGAGTGGTGCTATTGGACCCGAGATAGCCCTTTTAAGTTAGTTTAATCCTCAAATATCAATATTTCATGAAAGAGTCATTCAATAGAGTAATATGAAATTAGAGAGTTGTATTGATAATTTTAATGATTATAATTCTATAAAATACAGATTTGTTATGGTCGCCAATCATATTCAGAACAACATACAACCTGAAACTGACCTGCAAATTGCTAGCGTTAGGATAAGACCACTCATTTCTGATAGCCGCGCTCTATTTTACTGCTGAGTTCCCGAAATTATACAAAATCAAAACTGATTATTCAAAATAAATTGTCGAACTAAAACAATAAAATTGCTACAGAACGAAGTTCAAAAAGGTTTAAGCACTTGGAAATCTCGTAGCATTAGTGACAATTATTGTGAAGTTGGTCGACGAGACGTCACGGTATAGTTGTAAAATAACGGTACACTTCGAGTATTTAGCTAAGGCTAGCCATACACGGGCAGCTTGAAGCAGTCAGGATCGACTGCATCAAGCTGCGATTGCATAGCGAACCACAGTCTTCTATTAACTTACATATACGGAACCGCCCAGTTGCGACTGCTCCGGGCGATCAGCAGCACGGTGAAATTTTATCGTGCAGTCAAGCAGCGACTACTTGACCGCAGGCATACACTGACCGCTGCTGTCAGAGCTGTCGACTGCTCTCGCGCGTTACCTTCTCCGCCCGCGCTCCTCATTCCACTTCGCGTGCGCCTCCACCCGCTAGCTTCTTGTTTTACTATTGATTTGAAATTGTGACTTTTTGAGCAATTTAAACCAACTGCTGCAGAAGTCGATTTCAACTACTCAATGGCAGCTTCAAGCAGTTGACGTTGACTGCACGAGCGGTCCGTGTATTTTGATTACTGACTAACTGCTCGAGCAGTCCGTGTATGGCCGGCCTAAATCTGCTGCAAACTACCGATAAGCAGCCGGTACGTAACGGCGACTATACGAGGCAATATACAAGCACAACGTGACCAAATTAAACAGATTTGTATCCAATTTTAGTATCTGGCAGCCCTGGTTTGACACGATTTCTAATGAATCCTTGCATGTTGAGACGTTTTCAGAGATTGTTTGAGTGGAGGCGGGCTGAAGATCTCGGAACGAAGCAGCGCGCCAGCCGGCCAATGTCCCCATACCCGTGTTGTGTGCGACATAATAAATGTTTGTACGTAGCACTTAGCGGCGTCGCAGGAGGGCGGCGGCCTGGAGCTGAGCGTGTACATCCTGACGATGGGCTTCTGGCCCACCTACCCGCCCGTCGAGGTGCGGCTGCCGGCCGAGCTCACGCGCCACCAGGAGCACTTCACCAAGTTCTACCTCGCCAAGCACTCGGGCCGCAAGCTGCAGTGGCAGGCCACGCTGGGCCATTGTGTGCTGCGCGCGCACTTCACACAGGTAACCAAACCCTGATATGCATGTAACCTCAGTTTCACCAGAGACTCCCATAGAAACCGTGGCTTTTTTTTTTTGGGTTCAGTACCCGAAGGATGCCAAACGTAACCCTATTGCTAAGCCTCCGCTCTCCGTCCGTCCTTCTGTCTGTCAGCGGGCTGTATCTCATGAAAACAGTTGAAATGTTCACAGATTGTGTATTTGTATTGCCGCTATAACAACAAATAATACAAATAAAATAAAGTAAATAATGATAGCAACATACAAGAAATGTGTTTTTTCAGCGGTTTTTGCCCTTCGTGTGCGACTCGCACTTGACCTTCTTTTTTATATTATGTTTCTCATGTCACTCGGGAATAGTGTAGCTTTCAATCAGTGTTTTAATTTCACATCTGTACTTCCAAAGATCTGAAACAAACACAACAAAAATAACCTCCTTATAAAATGTTTAGAAGTCTAACCCTTCGTATTGAAAAATTTGAAGCTTGTGTGTCAGTCGGCAAGTTGAGCAAAAACAAACAAATCATAGGCATAGCCGTACCATCTTTTCTCGAAGCCATTCAGAACTTTTGTTTCTGTAACTTCGTTGTGGATAAAGCTAGATGCATGAGTTTTCATTGACCGAGAGGGCATCGTATAACTATGTAAATTCGAACCTGTACGAGTGGTTAATGAGCAATTTTTTCTATGTTTTTCTACTACACTAAATAAATAATAGGCAATAATATAAAAAATAACATGTAACATTTCAGGGTAACAAAGAGCTCCAGGTGTCGCTGTTTCAAGCGCTCTGTCTGCTGCTCTTCAACGACGGAGACAATCTCTCTTTCGAAGATATTAAAACTGCAACTAATATTGAGGTAAGAACAAAATTATCAAAAACATTCAGTTCCAAAAGTCATCATCTACCTATCGTTTTCCCAACATGTTGGGATCAGCTTCCAGTCTAACCGGTATTTTACATGGAGCGACTGCCTATCTGACCTCCAGAACCCAGTTACTCGGTAATACGATACCCCTTAGTAAAACTAATTAAATAAGACTGGTTGGTAGGCTTTCGGGCTTCTGACTACCTGTAACGATTGTCAAAGATCCACGAATGACAGCCGGAATCAACGACTTAACGTGCTTTCCGAGGCACGTAGGGTTCTTGGTATGTAAAGATGGACACCCACGGACCAACCCCGGCAAGCGTAGCTTAACCTCATCGATCGACCCGTGCGTGCGGCTGTTTTACTTAGCCACGGGCCAAAAGTATCTCATGATATTTAAAAAAAACTAAATAACTATTGACTTACAGACACTGATGTATAAACAAGGAAGATAAGGCACCGCTCTAATGTCACGTAAACATTATTGGACTAGAAACAATTACATGTAAACACACCCCTACATTACTCGATGTCGTTCGTCATGCATCAAGAACTGAGATGACGCGGGCTGTAGCGGGAAAGAGACAGCAATAATTGTCACTGTTACGTAGACGTACCCATAACAACTTTGACACAAATAGCAACTTAAAATGCAATTTTATTCAGGAGAATTAGTAAATAAGTTTTGATGTACTAACGAGTGGAAAGTTATCCTGTAGAACTTGTTTGTTTTGTGAATTATTTGTGCACATTTTGAAAACACTGGAAGGCATTGTTGCTGCTTATTTAGACGATTACGGTAATTTTACTAACGTGCTACACATGTCCTACACAAACGCAAGTTCGATTGTGATTAAGGTCAGTTGTGCCGGTCGGCATAGTTTATGCGGTCCACGTCGAGGAGCACGTACCTGGTCTTCCTTTTTTATATATCAATGCTTATAGATGATCTAATCAAAGCTTCTTGGTTCTTTAAGAGCGACCAAACTCCGATTTTGTTCTCTTTTTCAAATTCGTGGATTCAAATTTGGAACAATGGTGATACCGAAATGATGGCCAGTATGTCAGCTTCAAAACTGCATAAAAACTTTTTCTCTGTAATATCATTATTTTGATGTTTTAGACCTATAAACATAAAAATGCACCGTGGCTCGATTTAGGATCGTGAAAACTCAGTCTTTTTCTTTTTACACGCCTTATGCGATGTTCATACATTTCATTTATGTCAATTTTCACTTGCAAAAACAATATCATAATATTATGCGTCTAACTGGAGCAGGACATCTTGGAAGATGTCTTGAACGACTCAATCTCGTCAGTTTTATCCTAGTTTCAGCTACAAAATAGCAAAAATGATTAATTTCCATATAAAATTTATAATTAATAATTCCCAGGAAGGCGAGCTCCGCCGCACGCTGCAGTCGCTGGCATGCGGCAAGGCGCGCGTGCTCACCAAGACGCCGCGCGGCCGGGAGGTGGACGACGCAGACCACTTCGCCTTTAACGGAGACTTCACCAACAAGCTGTTCCGCATCAAAATCAACCAGATACAGATGAAAGAGACGGTCAGTACTATACTAGCTTTACGGTTTAGAGCCGTGGAGTTTCTTGCCGGCTCTTCTCCATAGGAAACGATCAAATGGAAAGGCTTCGGACGTTTCATAAATGCCCATGTAGGTTTATGTGAAATAAAATCTTTTGATTTGATATGTCGCACCAGTTAGAGCCAAACCACACGGGCGGCGTTTTCTACATACAAAAATGCATTGTAGCCACACGGCGCCGGCATCGGAATCGAGACGAGGCGGGGAGGGGTGTAAGCAGAGCGGAGCCGGAGCAGTTGTTTGTTTGCGCAGCATAGGGACGGACGCATCATTGTTTCCATTGTTATTACAGACTGTCGTACGTAGCGGCTCCGTAGAACGTTGCGACGCCGCTCTGCCCGTGTGGTCGCCAGCGCGGCGAAATGGCTTGCGGTGCGGCGCCGCACCGCCCGTGTGGTTTGGCTCTTATGTCAATTTTAATCTTAGGGATAACTCAAATTCAAAGCTATTATTTCTATCAAACCAATAACAGGCACTTTTGAATTGTCAAAGGAGTTGGTCGGTCAGAAAGATGAAGCTTGGTACCCATTCCAAAACTAGTTTTTCTTGTCACATGCTCCGCGTACCTCCGAATCATAATTATGTCCTTTACCACAACTATCGGTTATTCAGTTTCCCTGTCACCGGCGACTTTGAATTTGTTGGTAGATTTTTATAGCAAAAACATGAATTTGTATTTCAGAGCGAGGAACAGAAAGCGACGGAAGAGCGAGTATTCCAAGACCGACAGTACCAGATCGACGCGGCCATCGTCAGGGTCATGAAGATGCGCAAGGCGCTCTCACACAACCTGCTCATATCTGAACTGTACAACCAGCTCAAGTTTCCCGTCAAGGTACGTAATATACAGTCATCATGATCATCATCCTACCACACACAGATTGTGTAAAGTATCTTGGCTTCCACTTAGATAGGTGCCTAACGTGGAAGCATCACGTTAAAAATAAAAGGGACGGGATGTACTCGTACTGCTGCCGCAGTCGTTGATCCGCTCGGACGCCTTCATTCTTTTACGTTCCTAGCACGACCTCTGTTATATAGTGTTTTATCACTGAATTGCTCTTGAGAAGCTTTTTTGATATGGCTTTTTTACCAGTATAGGCCGAAATAGTTTTTTTATTTTTTTTGTTTGTATTTTTTTACTTTAACTCCATATATATTTATTATAAATATTTCACACGAATTTTATACTTACGAAATCAATAGATCTTGACGAAAGCTGACGATTGAAACTCAAACGAACGTCGTAGCTTCTCCGAAACAAAATTTATACCAAACGGAGATTTTGTGACGCAGCAAACCGACCTCAAAATAGCGGCGCTTTCTTCTCCGCCGCGCGCGATTCGTCACAGTCCTCACTCAACGTAGCGAATTCTTTGATCCTTTAGTTATGGGAGTGGTGTTATTAAATTTTGGATGTAGATGATAGATATGTAGCTGCAACACCAAACTGTATCCCCCGATTTTGTTATAATCAGTTTTCTTAATTGCCTCCCACTGGAAGCAAATTTAAAGACGTATTCACGTCAAAATTGGCCTCCAATCACACGCCATTCATATCGATTCGCGGCAAACTCGCATCCAGCTGCTACCAGCCACCCTGCTATTATCGTCGCTCTACATGCCTGAGGACGTCCTACCTTACGTTTGCCGATTGGCGGTCTCCACTCAAGAACACGTTTGACTGTACAAAGGTATGAGTGACAGACACGACGCTCTATAAAGCCATAATATATGTCATATAATGGTGTGGCTACATCTATAGATAGATATAAGATAAAATTATATGATAAAAGATATAGATAAAAGTTATCTGAAGATTCTTTAACTGCATCATAACTTCATCCATAATCCAACCAGCTTGACGTTATATTTTTTCATTTCCAGCCGGCAGACCTGAAGAAGCGCATCGAATCCCTCATTGACCGCGACTACATGGAGCGCGACAAAGACAACCCAAACCAGTACAACTACGTCGCGTAATAGTGGCCCACTCGCGGCCATGCTCGTCCGACCGCGTTCACACTACGACACCACTGTTCACTAATAAATGACCTCATGATGATACGATGTTTGAACGATAGGCGAGCCTATCATGTGGACCTCATGTTATATTGTACTGTAGTACATGACAGCTTACCTAGGAAGCAGAAAAGGGAGAATCACAGAGTACGGAGTCGCCGCGCGCGCCGGTGACGTCTAGAGACCGAAGTACTGATAAAATTCGTGACGCCGAAATAGCGTTGAGCGCATTACTTATGTCACGGTCCGCCAGTCTTTCAGTTTCTATGCGTCATTTGTGTCGTAATAAACGGTGACACGCTTAGTTTATATGGAAAGGGTTGCAAATGTCGCCTCTGTGCTCTGTGGGAAGAATAAACGGTCTAAGCCCACGTTCGCAGAAGCGTAAAAATATCGCAGCGGGATTTTATCGCGCACTGGATTTCCTGAGCGTTGAAAATCTGACTGAGTGCGTCGGAAAAGACACTGTTGGACTGACATCCCAGTGCGTCAGAGTCAAGAAACACTGTTTCAAAGGGATGTGACTTAACAGTAAAAAATCGATTAATCGATTTTATTTTTGTTCCTATAAAATCGATTACGGAAAAATCCATTTTTAATAAAAATATAATCCAATTTTCTTAAATAAACGATTTTGTCTTAAATCCAATGGAAATAGAAAAAAAAAAACTGTCTAAATCAACTTTATTTACAGTAATTATTTCTTTGGAACCAATTCTGAAGCTATTGTTGCGTAATTATTTACCACCTAATGCTTGGCAAAGAATTGATTGATAAATAATCGATGTAAAATAAAATACCATTCATTAAAAAAAACGTCGATTTTTGTTAATAATCGATTATTTTTTAACATTTACTGTTGGATTCCGAAAATCCAGTGTGCGATAAAAAAAACCGCCCATGCGAACCTGGGCTAAGGGCCTGATTCAACACTCCAAATAAGTTCCCTTTAAATTACTTGGCACATCATTTCGTACAAATTTAGTTCCATTTATTTGATGAGTAGTGGCCATTCGGACATTGTGAAACAGGCCACGAATAGACAGTTTGCTCAAAGATCACTTTGGCAGCAAGCGTACAATGTGACTACTCGATCGGTCTCTGTAAAGGTGCATCCACACCGACGTTACTTCTTCTGGAGCAATGGGCAACAACGGATAACAAAAACTAATTTAATAATAAACTTGAAGTTACAGAAAATTACTTAAGGAGGAAGTGCTTGGTAGCCCGCGAAATTCAAATTTTCTTAAGCGTAGCCTAATGCCGTGTCGTAGTGTCAATGCGCGCCACCTTGACCTAACCGCTGTACATATAACAGAGCCAAGCCAACTTGATCGAGAAGCTTACACAAATACTGCCGATAAGATTCGCGTAGGTTATTTAATAAAACCGTATAAAAACCAAAGATTTAAATCGTTAGATTCGCCCGCATCAAAAAACGGTCATATTTTTGTTTGATTGACATGACATTTATTGCCTCGTTCACTCATACTAAAAAACCGTATCTATTTTTCCATGCGGGATATGTGAGCTTTGCTCAGTGTGAACACTTCGCGCAACCTTAGTACGGTGAGGGCACAAATAACGATTTCAATTTTTGATAAATAACTCAAGAAGTCAATACCTACTCGACTCAAAATAAAGCATTGAAATTTGAGCTTTATATCGTCTTACTTAAGAGTGACATTACTTCAAAATTTTTAGTGACCGTACGTATATTTGATGACGCGTGGATCATGCCTTCCCGACGCGTTGTCATTCAAGAAAATGAAATAAAAATGTCACTAGGCTTATTTATTATATATTCCCGATGCTCGTTCCAACATAGACCTCATCGATCGCTTTCCATGAAACGTGATCGGGGTCAAGAACAAACCCATACAACAATAAAATAAAATAAACAATAAAAACTTGTGTAAAACAAAATATAGGTACCGTATGTTAATCGGGATAAAGTTAATTTGGTATTAGCAAAATAATGCGAATATTTGCACAAGTACGCTAATTGAAATTACATTATTACACGATATTTCAAAGCATACATATCAATGCTTTGAGTCGAGTTGGTGTTACAAATGGCCAATAGTCTATTGCCTTCTCTTTTAATTGACTCGAAAAAGACAAGGAACGTATTTTTTAATGTTGCGGGTTCTAACCGCTATATAAGTCGTTATCAGGTAGAATGAAGCTAGTGTTTAATTTAATAAAAGCTACATGCTTCAAGATTTATTATTTTTATGATTTAACCTGCGCTCCAAGTTCAGTACTTAATATTCCGTCCACCGAAAGAATGTTTTTTTAAGACCTGTCAGTTGTACAAGATTTGGAACTAATAAAGTTTAAATTCGTAAAACACCATAATTATTCGTTTGTATGAAACTGACAGGTGTCAAAAAAGCATTATCTCGGTAGACGGAATATATTCAGTCTCTTAATGAAAGCAAGTGACAGACTCATTGGCTACTTATTTTGATCTTAAACAGTTCTCATATTAACTCTCGTTTTACATGAACACACTATCAATCACAATCTGAATGATTTTGAAGGATATTGCTAATCTATTGCTTCATATGTTCGAAAAGTTTGGCTGCTCAACAACGTAAATAACGCAATGAATGTTGTTGAACTGTCAAAATGAAACCCATTGCTACTGTGTGTTACGGAATTACCAAGCTGGTTGACTAGGCGATGAATTTCAAGAATATATTCCCGAATAGGACGCGTTCCTTGCAGTTTTATTTCCAGAATAGCTGATAGTTTATCTCTTAGCTCGCAAGTAAATCGCTGTTAACGACGAGATTTTCTGCGCTCAAAAATACTAACATAAAGAAAGCTGTGAAAACTTATACAGAGAAATGAAAGTTACAATATCGGAATACACCAAAGTAATTCTGAAAAAAAAATTAAAAAAATATTCAACTTGTAGAAAGCCTTTCTTCTTTCAGAACTGACGGTCGAAGGGTAGGCAAGAGGTATTAAAGCGTCTCTACTCCTGCGCATATATATAAATATAAAATAATTACACCTTAGAAATATAAAGTGTGATATTAGAGAATCGGGTACCCTCCGCTTGAAACCGACTAGTTGGACGTAATTCAGTAGAAACGACTACTCACATATCGGTAAATAATGAGTTGTATATACCAAAGAGGGCCTAACGGTTAACTTCATATGGGTTGGTTGTTGGTTCCCATCATTAAAAAATCAACCATATCTTTGTAGTGTCACGGATCTTTTTGCCGAGTGAAAGAACCAACCGTTAGGACCTCTTTGGTATATACAACAAATTTTTGAACATAATGTGGGTTTGAGTCCTTTCTGCTAAACTACGTCCAGTTATGATTATATGAAATTACACATTACATTATTTTAAATATAAATATTGCAAGATGGCTGCTAATAATGCTGTATGAGTTTATTTTCTATAATTATTGCAGCGCATATTTTGTTCTGATTATCAAAACGTAATGATTAAAATTGTCAATTGAACGTAATATTGATGCTGTCCATTTTTTGTTTTTAATTTCGTTTTGTCATTTATCCGGGGGCTTAGGAGAGGTAACTTGTCAGCTTCGCTGTACTACCTTAGATACATATACATTAATTAATTTCTATAATACGATAGGTATCTTAAGATTGGAACTTAATAGTATAAGGAAGTGAAGTGACTCGACTAGCCGGGTCACGCGATAAGGTTTTCTTCTCGCATTGTCTCGCGCCGAAGTGAGACATGACTACGTAAAATTATCTCGTTTCAGCGCGAGATGATACGACGAGAAGATTTTTCTTGCTGCGTCAGCCTGGCTTGTCCAACGGTACAACGAAGTTGACAACCTCATATCTCCATGTATAGTTTTTCATGAACTATTGCTGTTAGCTTTGTGTTTGTCGTGATATCCGGGTTGTGTTTTCTGTCAGTTTCAGGAGGGATCACTAATTAAACTATTTATAATTTTCCGTCATCGTTTTATTTTCTCTTTCTCATGTTTGAACAGTGGGCAAGAATTATCAGTGATGAATAAATACTATCAGAAATTAAAGTAGTTACTTTCTAAAGCGCAGTAAACTTTTTACTGTAACAATAAATTATTACTAATTATAATATTTTCAGTTAAAATTCAGTTTATGTGCTGGCAACACTTTTTTACTTGGAACACGTTTAATAATTTAATATTGCAGTCAGAGTTACAAATTATAATAATTTCGCCACATAATACTGAAGAGAAATTCCTCCTAACGAAATACAACTAAAAATAATTTATTTTTACATTTGAAATATGTACAATCATTACATAATAGTCATATGTATAAAAATAAAGATAAGGTACTCGCTCCTCGACGTGGAACGCATAAATTGGCCGTCGGCACAATAGACACGACATCGGAAAATGTATTGTTGCATTCACATGTAATTTGTGTAATTATTTCTAGTTCAATCATGTTTACGTGACATTAGTGCGGTGCCTTATCTTCTTTTTTATACATCAATTATTTATAGTGGTGCCGATTCCCTTGTGTTCACAAACTAAACTAAATTTAAGTTCAGTGCATCTTTTTCTTTATATTTCATTAAGAAAAGGACAGAAGATAAATTTTAGTTTATTCCTGTCAAATTAATCAGCGCTTGACGTAAATTGACGTAATTTTAGTCAGCAAGTTTTTAATCACGTCTAAACTTGTATGGAGTAGTGACAGGCGCTGATTAATTTGACAGGACTAAACTAAAATTTATCTTCTGTCCTTTTCTTAATGAAATAGAAAGAAAAATATGCATTGAACTTAAATTTAGTTTAGTTTGTGAACAAGGGAATCGGCACCACTATAAATAATTATTAATTTACTAGTGGCCAGTTTGATAATTATTGTAAGTCATATTTCCCTTGTTCCATAGAACTATTTGAGAAATAATAATATGTTCAATAAGAAAAATTTGTCTCATTTTGTCCGATGTCCATAATACAAATGGGAGCTACTGCTTTCATCTAGTTTACCTCTGATTTTGCACCTCAGTGATCTTTATTACCGTTGCTGTCAGATGTAAACCAACTGTGAAAGGCATATAACTGACAGCTGTCAGAAAAGCGTCCTCAAGTCGGATTAGATTACCATAGATTAATGAAAAAACCTTTTTACTGTGCCCTGTACTTAAAAAGGCCTGCTTGCATCACAATCACTAAATTAAAAACTAAACATCGTTCTATTTCTGTCAATCGTATGAAGTTGGCTGTGACAGAATTATGTTTTAAGATGTTTAGTAATTTGTGGTGGAAGTATTGCAATTTTCCTAAAACTGCTGGGCGTTCAAAGTTACTGCAAAATTACAGATATCAGTCAATAGTTGATATGATGGAAGCATTTGATGATGTTCCATATTAAATGCATCACAATTCAACTAGTTATCTTTGTTACACAAGTAACTCACGCTGCGTAAGGCGGATTATATAACTCTGATCAATTAATCTAATTTAAAAACTCACTTTAGTATTAGCTGCTGTGATTGGATGTTTATCGATTTCGATATCGGCGACCCTTTGAAATTATTATTTCCTAGCGTGTGCCCTAATATGACTCGCCAGACCGAATTTTGTTTTAAATACCCGGTCGTAACTAATGCAATAGAGTTGGCCCGCAGCAGAGTTAAAGGTATAGGAGGGCTCAGGTCTTTTTACATATTTGGCGTTTTTCGATTTGTGTATTGAGTTGCTGTTTAGGGTTCCGTACGTCAAAAGGAAAAACAGAACCCTTAGAGGATCACTCGTGTGTGTGTCTGTCTGTCTGTCCGTCCCTCTGTCACAGACGATTTGCTCCGAATCTACTGAGCCGATTATGATGAAATTTAGTACACATGAACTGTGACCCAAACACGGACATGTAACGTAAATAAATGAATTTTGAAAATTGGCCTTTCCCTCATAACTTCGAAACTACTGATCCTAAAACTTTTGAACATTTTTGTAGACAGTATAGCGCCAAGACGACCTATGTGAAGCGAGCCTCTCCCAACTTGTTAAATCAATACAAGCGCTTAAATGCATCTTGAACACATCCATAAAGCGGAGATTTTGACCGCAAATTTAACAAGAGGTAATATGGCGTCAGAAACTAGAGTTGTGATTCACACTAAAGCCTTCCCATTGCCTAAGACACCGCCTAAAACCGAATTTCAGTAGTACGAAAATATGACACACCGTGTTTTAGAAAGAGATTGTCACAAGAGTATGGGTGACAGAGACGACGATACAAAGCGGAACTTTTTGAGAACTCGTATGTGCTATATTTCCGGTCTCATGTGAAACAAACTAGTTCTCAATAGTTTGTGGCGTGTGTACCTAGATCATTTGTGTAGTATTTTGAGCACAGTGTCCAGATGGTCTTTGTGGTGGTCCAACTCTTCGGCGAGCGCGTTCGCTAGCGTGGTTGGCGTTACCTCTTCTTGCAGGTAATCGCGGAGTAAGTTCTGTGGAAACAAATGGTAAATATATATAATAGGTCTCGTATAATGTAATCCACACTTCCATACTAATATTATAAATGTGAAAGTAACTTTGTCTGTCTGTCTGTTACGTTTTCACGCCTAAACCACTGAATCGATAGATATAGCCTGGGGTATGGAGAAGGACATAGGCTACTTTTTACGCGATGAGCGACATCCACGCAGGCTGAGCCGCGGGCAAAAGCTAGTGCAATATCTTTTTGAGTGGCAGGAACAAGTTGCGGGATACGCTTAGTGTTACAGTGCTGATGGCACTGGCAATGAACATTTGATGTTATTGGGATGGATGGATGAGATGTTTACTTTGACTCGAGATTTGTTTACCATGAATATCATCATCATTTCAGCCAAAAGACGTCCACTGCTGGACATAGGCTTCCCCCAATTGGGGAGGTTTCCCATAATCGCCACGCTTGGCAGGCGGGTTCGCGATCGCAGTATGGTGATAAAAATGCATAGAGAACGCTACTGCCCATTCTCTAGTAAATCCCTAAGTCGCCTTTTACAACACCCACGGGAGGAAATAGGGTGGTGATATTCTTTACGTCCGGCACCACACGGAACCATGAATATAAAGCTGTACTAAATATATTATGACAAATAAAGCTTTAGCTTTAACCTATTGACCGCTTGATTTTATATCAATTGCCGTGCCCCCAGCGCCTGGCTCATAAATCTACAAATAAATATCTACGACAAATATGGTCGTGAAACGAACATAGGTTCTCAGTCGTATAAATACGACTGAGGCGGCACGGGCACGAAAACATTTGTCGCATTAATCCGACCGGGGCGGTTAATAGGCTCCCGACGGTAGACTTTTCCTCGACTCCTGTTTCACCTTACTTCTTCAACTTTATTGCATGGCATGAATAGCAGGAGTTGGCCTGACGGTAACTGGTCACCACCACCGATCTATTCTTAAGGCGAAAGCTTCAGGGTAGCCCGCAAAATACAAATTTTCTCCAGTCTCAGGTCCGTGTTAGGTTGTATGTTGATCAAAATATGATTCGGCACCGTAACAAGTACATATTTACAGAATCATAACCATCATTAAAGTCACCAATACAACTGTCTTAAACCAAATAACCTCTTTGAATGACTATTTCATGAAATCATTACATTTGAGGGTAATTCTAACTTAAGGAGTTGTATTGCTGATTCTTTATCAATATAAAACCTGCCACTGACCTGCTTTTGCAAAAAAAAAACGGTACAATATTTGAATTTCGTGGGCTACTTAGCGCTTCCCCCTTAAACAAACCTCGCCGCAGGTGGAGTATATACTCATTTAATTTGTAAGTAGGTACGTCCACGACTTTCTCAAAAACCTAATAATAGATTTATTATGTTTAGTTTGGGTGTAGGTTTTTTAACCATCCACTTTTCCTTGTATTCTTCTCTTTTTTTTGTACTGTAACAAAAAAAATACCTTAAAAAAATGAATCTGCCTACCTGAGGCGGCACAGCTCCTCCATGCCTCAGCAACCCTTGCCGCAGGTTGTCTCCAGCAGAGCGACACAGCGGCTGGTCCTGGAAGTACTTGTGCCACACGGACCAGGCGATGCCGCGCGAGATCAGGTACGAGTAGTACTTGGCGCCGTAGCCGATCAGGTGGCTGAAGCGGTGTTGCCACGCCTGCACAGTCAACGTATTGTTCAGTTCAGGGGAATGACAGAAATACACTGCTACAGGGGTCTTTTACCGCTGGTGATAAACATTTGTAATACATAAATGCTTTCTTATCATGAGGGTAGGCAGAAACGATAGAACGCCACCTGCTACGTTCCTTACGTACTACTCTTGCTTCGTTTACGTTCATATGTATTCGTTCGTGTGATTGAGTATTTTTTTTTTTTGCTGAACTGCTCTGTATTAAAAGATTTGTCTTTGGTTAGACTTAAGTGACTAATAATATAAATGTGAAATATGACTGAGGTTTAATGTATCTTATCATTATCACCTATTTATATATTACCCATATTTGTAAAATAAATGTCTATTCTATTCTATTCACACATCTGGTCATATCATACGCACGCCGGTTGCGAGTACTTCGCATCTGACATTACTGAAGAATACCAATTAGGTCACTATACAAGGTGTTTTTTTTTATATCCTATAACTCTAGGGTAGGAATGAGACCATATCAAAGAATCAACTAGCATATGAATTATTTTTTAATTCTATTATTATTATTTTGTTTTATTTTTTTTCGACAAAGTCGCGATCCTTACGTGAAATATGACAACGTCGCATTTTCTTAGCTTTAAATATTAATGATTAGTTTTAATAAAAATGAATTACTCGTATTTATCAATGAAACTTAGATATCTACATAAATCGAGGGTCACAGTTTCATCAGTTTGACAACGTCGCAAAAGTAACAATTCGTCATACGGGTGACAATTTTTGACCTAAATTAATATGATGGATGCTAATTATCTTCGAAACTATGCATTTTTGGACCACATAATCTCGGACTTTTTGTATTATTTTTATTCATAGAATATAACCCTAGAGTTATGGGATATGAAAAAAAAACACGTTGTATATATGTACTCCTAGAGCAGGGATGTCCTAGGAGTACACATCCCCACGTATCCCGAAATCCCGACATATCCTAACGTTTCCACTCACATGTGCCTTGTAAATACCTTTTTTTAGTCGCCTTTCATACATCCTCTCAGCATGATCAAACCATCTGAGCATTGTGACGGAGTGTACTTAGTCGATTACTAAAATTAACTAATTATCTATGGCATTTTTTAGTCTATGACACAACAGTTGTCACTTCTCTTTAGTGTTCTGGAAGGTTTAAAAGTCCTCGTAACTTGGAAACCATTCCTTTCCAGCATACTATTTTCAATTTCTGTCACTCCGCCTTCTTTTAAGCCGCACTGTTACCTTATCACATAATTTTTCTGCCACTTCAGCCTTTTACTTTCACCATGACATCACAGGGCAGAGGTCAAAAACCTCTCAAATCCCGTTAATAAGCGTGACTAGGTTCTCTAGAAGGGGGGTTTGAATCAGAACATTTGAGCAATGACTGGTGAAAAGCGCGCTATTGAATTTTCAACGCTCGGCTCAGCGCAGACAGTTTATAAGCTAACAGCGGGTTTTATTCTGGCACAAGCGGTGTGCCTAATGGAATTTCCCATCGACTAAAATTACGAACTTCCATACAAATTTTCATCCCTTAAAGGGGACGAATTTTCAAAAATCCGTCCTTAGTGCTCCCTTTCGCTATATGAGCTCACACTTCGCTAACATTTTATGATTGTACGTTAATTTTGTACGATTAATTATGTAACTTATATGGAGATTCTCCGAAATAAATCCATACTAATAAACACATACATACGAAATATACAGTTATACATATTATAAATGTGAAAGTAACTCTGTCTGTCCGTCTGTTACGTTTTCACGCCTAAACCGCTGAACCGATCGCCATGAAATTTGGCAGAAATATAGCCTGGGATATGGAGGACATAGGTTACTTTTTTACGCGATAACCGACATCCACGCGGGCGGAGCCGCGGGCTATAGCTAGTAAATAATAATAATAAGGAACTCTGGTGCAAAATTTCATGCTTCTAGACCAAGTGGCACAGACAACGCACACGTTGTCTGACAGTGAATGTAAGCTGCTTTTTGGTGTCGCCTTCGTGTTAGTGAAAACATGCATTAAACTCACGGTATTCTCAACGTAGGGCAGTCCGTAGTACTGTTTCTGCACCCGCTGTAGAACTTCTGTGGTGCTGCCGCGTTGCGACGCGTCCGGCCCGTGGTAGTGCTGGTCTAATGCTGAGTAGAACACCTGAACATACCAGAAACTATTCATAAAGTTTTTGCATCGATAATTGACGAAACATAACATCACGCCTGTATTCCCCGAAGGGTTAGGCAGAGGTGTACCTATAGTAGGAACACCCACATTTCGCCAGTTATGTTTAAGTCCCATGTAATAGGGGGCGATCCTATTGCCATCAACCGGCACAAGTCACAAAAATCCAGACTCTGGGCTGCTACTGAGAAATTCCAGATGGAAAAGTCCAATATTACTTTTACCCGACCCGGGAAATGAACCCAGGATCTCATGCTCAGCAGTAGTGCTTGCGACCACAAGACCAACGAGGCAGTCAGTAATTGACGAAAAGTCAGCAAGATTGTTTCAGAAACTCGTTACTTTTCGTTGATTAAGAGCAGAGTAGGAGATTTTCTGATGACATTTGGTACGTTTTATTGAAAGGCCATAAAGTGCAAATCCGCAGATAATGCAGACATCCGACTGCACCTCAAGACGTTTTCGAGCAGTCGCATTTGCATATAAAGAGACTTGTAGAACAGCTATCAAGATCATCAGATGTTTTTCTGCTATGCGCTGAGCCTCAATAAACAATCAACTCAGTTGTGGCGGTATCAACAACGCCACATGCGAACTACGCATCAAAAGACCTGACGTCTCAAATCCTGCATCGCGCTATCAGTTTTCCGCGCGACTAGCATATATACAACATCCCGACATCAACCGTTGGGCAGTTGCCCACCAGACACAATACCCGTCTGGTCGGAGGATCCTCCCTTTACTATAGAGTATGAGTGAACTCCTGTTCCTCACAGTCAACAGCTGCACATAGGCCTCTCCCAGACTGCACCATTACACCCTGTCCTCCGCCTTCAGCATCCAGTCTGTCCCAGCCACCTTCTTAAGGTCGCCGCTCCATCTAGCTGGATCCCACACTAGTGTTGGGTAGGACAAGCAATTTTGACGAGTTTGTATGAGTAACTCATTCAGCTTGGTGAGGTAGTACATTGTACCACTTCAAATGAGGTGGGACAATATTACATTAATAGGACAATGTAACATCAATGGGATATTGTCCCAAAAATGTGACATTGTCCCAATAATGTCAGATTGTCCCACCGTATTTGAAGTACTAACACAAAAGACATACGAGGCTTTGAGCTGAGCTTAGAAATATGAGGGATAGGGAAAATATCATATTACTGAGTAATGCATGACTACAACAAACGCATCGTAGTTTAGACGGATGACGAATAAAATTTGTGTCTCAAATTAAATAAACAGCGTACGACATGAAATATTTCTTTTTAATAGTTAATCAAGAAAAAAATTACTAATTGTAATTTAAAAATAGCAACATTGCCACTTTTTTACCGCCGAGTCTGTTACGTCTCTCGGTGATAACCTGACCAGACTTCGAAAAAAATTATTTCCGAAGGAACACTCGTAGCAGATATGCACAGTCGTTTTTTAGCCACTTCATATAACCTACATTAATTAATAAGGTCTACTCTCCCGCCCGCACACATTCGTTCGTTCAACCGCGCTGTCCCGCTCACTTGAAGTGAACCAACGAAACGAGTCAAGACCTCCCTCGTTCGCGAGCTAGAAGTGCGACAACGACAATCCTTGCACTCGCTCGCTCACCTCACGTCAGCATTGTCAGGCCTCACTCACCTCACCACACTCACTCACTTGTCAGTTCGAGATTCATTCATTTGTATGTCACAGTGAAGCGGTACAAAATTTTATTTTGAGGTGTTGGGACATTCAGTCGTTTTGTATGGGACATTTGAGGTGCCTCTTGCATGTCCTACCCAACACTATCCCACACTACACTTGCCGATGTCCTAGAGAGGAGACCACGTTCTCCACTCCAGAACTCTGCTTTGCAGAACTTCTCTACCGGCCATCGGTCATTCGACAAACATGGCCAGCTCACTGCCACTTCAGTTTGCTTACTCTGCAAGCTATGTCGGTAACTCTGGTTCATTTCCGGATAGTACCCAAATCTAACCGATCAACCATTCCACCAACCCAACCCACCTAACCATAAACAAATGGCTGATTCTTATACTAATATACATACCTGTAGTTGCATCTCGCTAGCTCCAAACAGGTGCTTAGACGCGCAGAGTCGGTGCAGCATGTCGTCAGGCATCGGCTCGCGCGTCTGGAAGTGACGGGCGAAGCGACGGATAACCTGCAAAGTTATTATGGTTTAAGAACTTTATTATTCCTCATTAAGAATCAACAATAATTCACTTACTGAGAAACTAGATTTACATATAGTGTTTATGAGCGTACAAAAACGACGTTAAAAGAAAAATAATAATAAATAAGAAGGAAGATAGTGATAAAAAAAGTAAATATCACCTCATCACCAACAGAGTAAACACGGAGCTAACGTAATAGTAGATTGTACATAAAAGTGCATAAAAGAAGCCATTTTACCCAGAGATGTATAGCGAAGGCGAGGGTGGGTAGTTAAGTCGAGGGGTAAAATGGCTCGTTTATGCCCAAGTTATACACTCTCCTTTTCACTTCGATTGCGATAAAATGAAACAGGCATAACGTGTATACGAATAGTGTGGACGCCATACAAACTCAACCCGAATCATGTTTGTGTGCGACTGCGAGAACCTTTGTCTTCGCGCTAAAAACCGACAGCCGATGGATCAGCGCGAGCGCCATCCCGAGCGTTACATTTAATACATGTAGTCCCGTTCATACGCAGCATTCGCGTTACATTACACGAAACATTACACATGTCTGGACTAGGTTTAACATACAAGGAGTATGTTGGCGTTGCAACATTAACGTTCGTACATCATACCACCGGTTTGACCAAGCAATGTTCAACTAATTGACAGAAACAAATGCAATGAATGATGTTGATGTACCTGCGGGCTACTGGCGAAGTACTCCATGAGCACGGAGGGCACCTCGGCGAGGTCGGTGGCGCAGCGCGTGCCCGACACGTGCTGGTGCGTGGCGCGGCCCAGCATGGAGTGCAGCGCGTGGCCCACCTCGTGGAACAGGTTGTCCACGCCGCCCGCCGACAGGAGCGCGGGCCCGGAGCGGTGCCCGCCGCTTAGGGATAGCATCACGACCACGATTGGATTCTGGAACGAAAAATCGACTTTTTTAATCATTATTGTATTCTTGAGAAACGACACAAATACACAATGTTGTATAATAGTAATTCAGTTGCATGAAGTGAGGAATCTGAACTGGAGTAAATCTAAACGATTCCATCAGCAAAATCAGTGTATGTTTTGCTGATGGAAGTATAAAAAATCATATGACACGAATTAATGTACTCATGAATAAAACTCAACTCAATGCGTTTATTTCAGTCATTTTCCATCAATTACAGGTACTTTTTTTTTATTAATATAGTAGCTGAAAATCAGCGCTGTTGACTGATTCGTTCGAATCCGGCTTAATTTTTATTGTTGTTTATTAAAAATTAGTTATTTTCCACTCTGTATTTTATTTTTGTTTTGATTGTTTGTTTGTTGTCATTCGCCAGCGACGCAGTGTAATTACGAAATATAAATTATCTTTGGTCCCTGGTCCTAATATCAAAGAATGGACTGTCAAAATTTTATTGCTTGAATATGAGGCTTTTGGCTACTTTGCATGTGTATTTTTTTTTTTTGCGTTTTGTTTGTACAGAATAGGCAATTTTTATTACTTTTCTTTTTCTTTCTTTTAATCTGTAAAAGACTTCCGGATTAACCACATAAAGATCCTACTTATTAAACAGCTCACACCCAAAGTTCAAATCAATTTCATCAAAAGAACCACCAATAGGGACGTGTCCTGGGTAAAAAAAAAAAGAAAAACTGTTTAGTCCGGCAATCAGATAATAAAAAAATATTAGACACGTATTTTTTGCTTTATTATATTAATAAAAAATGACTTAGATAAAACACATTAAACTTGGGGAGTGGGGGCTCGTTACGTCACAGCTACGTATAAAACCTAGTGAGAAGTGACGTCATGCCACATTTGAACTCAATGTATCGCCGTAATGTTTTGATTACGCAAAAAAAAAAAAATACGTGTCCAATATTTTTTAATAATCTACATGACGGACGAAAAATATTTTTTTGTCATCATCCCTATTCTTCCCGCACCTGATAACTCCCATCAGGCAGTAGCTTGCCGCCCTGTATGGTGAAGTGACAGTCCTGGTGCGGCTTGCCGGGCCGCTCGTACAGGTCGCAATAGATGTAGCCCAACAGGCCTTCCGTCTCGTGCACCACACCTAGTTTGTACACGTCCGGGGACCACGACTCGCCTAGAATAAGAACAATACTTATAACACCATACCAGCCTATACAGTGGATTTTTGAGACAGCGCAGTAAGGGTTGAGCGGGGGCTTATCCGTTGTAGTTACAGAGAAACGGTTTCAGGAGACTGTCCTTTTTTTTTTTGAGAAATTTTGATCCCCATTCACAGATTTGGAAAAAATAAAACACTGAGCAAGAAAATGGGTCATTTACACAATAACTTTTTTTTTTGCCAATCGGTCCTATGATTCCGGGTAAAGCTAGCTTCTACCTTCAGCCTTATCATCACTTAGCATCTGGTTAGATTAAAGCCAAGAGCTTCCCCGTAGTAGACAAAAAGAAAAAAAATATATCTTACCTGGCAACATCTCTTCAGCCTTCAAACTAATTCCATACAGTTCCTCACAGAGCATGTTAAGGCCTTCCATACACCCGCCTAACGAGAAGTACGGACTAAAATCTGAGTTAGCAACATTGAGCAGTTGCGTCTTCGCTTTATGTGTGAAGTAGGGGGTGTCCCAGCACATCAGATTGTCCTGGTAGGGGGTTTCTTGTCTCTTCATTTTGAGCATAGCATCAAAGTCCAATTTGGCTCGATCATAGAGATTATCTGAGAGTATGTCGAGGAATTGTCGCACGTTCGCTGATGTCTCCATTGTACTTGCTTTTATCGCTCTGTGGAATAAAGTACAGGTATTATAGCAGTATTTCATGAACGCACGTCAATCATTCTAATTTATACTTTATTACAATGACATATGAGTCACATGATGCGCGCTCGTGAATCGCAATTTCTATAGTATGTGGTAATTGCTGACAGGTGTAGAATGAACTGTTCTTATCTTTGCCATCCGTAGGATAATCACAAGAATGATATGAGAAACTTGGTACAGCGGACTGCTGTACCAAGTTTCTAAATGTGAAAGCTCAACGGAGTAATCACGTTTGTTTTGTGCTGCAGTGTTTAAAAATTGAGAATTTTTAACATGGAGATTGAAACGTCAGGTCTGCACTCTAATATTATTGTTTATACCCAAAGTCTCAAATTCAGATAATTTATGTAAACAAAGTAATGTCAAGAAATGTCACTGTCAAAATGACAGGACAGTGGTTCAAAACATTTTATCATATTTTTTTTTGTAAATAATCATCTATAAAATTAAAGTGAATTAATTATAAGAACTATGCAAACAAAATACCATTGCCAAACAATGTTTTGTGTAGTGTGTCGGAGACACGGCCTATGATCATCATATTCAGTCATTTTAAGTCCACTGCTAGACGTAAACCTCCCAAAATCGATTTCCTCTCGAAACAGTTTACAGCCGTTTTCATCCAAAATGTGGCTAGATAAGCTACTTACAAAATGAATCTATGAATGAGAGTTGTAATATTAGTGTTGTTGAAGATGTAAAAAAATTGAAAATGTTTGGATCTCCTGCATTGTTACCAGTATCATAAAATATTTTATACCAGAAAACCTCTTTTTTTTATAACTTTGTTTAAAACCGAAAATGTATAAAAATAATAACGGTATGATTATTTTTTAACTATTATTTCTTAAAATCAGTACTTAATGGAAAACGGAACCTTTTTTTCGCCATTTTAAGTGAATTACCATTATATACCAGCTATTTTTTTTTATATATTATCCCCTTTGTTTACATAAATTATCTGAATTTGAGACTTTGGGTATACTTTACAACTTTTTTCATAAATCGAGCAGTAATGTAACTTTTCATGGAAGACAAATTTTTTACATAATTTTTTAGATTAGAGTTTACAGACTTTTGAAAAGTGTTCCACATAGTTCCATTACATTTTATAATTCCTTAGAAACTACGACCCCTGAGGATTCAAAATAAGCAAAGAACTCTTCCCCTTATCGCTCCCTTTGATAAATTCAGCCCTTTATTTCCAGGTAGTCGCGTTGATCCCGTTTCACAGCAGAGGAAGTTGTATAGAAAAATGTTATGTAGCGAAGAGAAATAGTGGAAACTCCGATAGTTATGTGGATGACGATGATGAGTAGGTAGCATAGAACCTAATTTAAAGACCTTTTACCATATAACTCTTTAAATAAAGCTTTTTTTCTTTTAAATATTTCTTTTTTTGTTGATAATACCATCTCAAATTTTTATTTTCACCTTCTAACACTTAAAATACATATTACCAAATCAGAAAGTAAATAAAAACCTACACTTTATTTTTGTCGTTGTAAATTGGCAAACCGGCATTATGTGCGCCGGCGGCAAACTTTGGACGTACTGAAATAAAGGAGAGACATTGGACATTTTTGGCATACCTATCTGCGTAGCTCTGGAAGCCGCATATGGACGCCATCTCATGCCGCGCCTCGAGCGTGACGGACAATAGCTCGTGCTGCGATTTGTCGGGCGCCAGGTACAGGCGGTACGCGGCCTCGCGCGCCGCCGCCTCGCCGCACTCCGCGTATACACCGCTCACTATTATGTCGTCGCCTTCGCTGCTGAAGCTAATGACCAAAATATACAGAGTTATTGGTAACAACCTTGCAGCAGGACTGTGTTTCTAACATACTTGTATTTGTCTTTTTACAAAACATAATACATTTACCAAAAACAAACCTTCAATATTTCCTTGTTCTATATAACACATTTCAATTCTGTATTTTGTTGTACCTACCTACGCCTCCCGTGCACTAGACACGGCAGTTTGTTTTGCTACGCGTAGAGTTCGTAACATTTGGAGTGTTGAATTTAAATGTTTTTATTTTTGTATGAAGTCTCATAAATTAAAATCTGAAGAATTATGAAAAGTCACAGAACAAAGAATAACTATGGAAATCTTGCCCATTCCCCATACGAAACTACCTTTTGGAAGGGGGCAACTAAAGTAAATTCTATTTTCTTGTCAATTTTGACGTTCAAACGTGTCTTTTATTGGCCTACTTGAAATAAATGACTGCTGTTTTATTGCGGTATGTATGAAAATATGAATAGTGCAGATAAATTATTAGTTAGGATTTTTGACGTGAATAAGTCTTTAAATATGCTTCCACAATGGGAGGATGATAACATAATCGGGGGATAGAGTTTGGTGTTGCAGCTACATATTTATCATCTACATCCCAAAATTTGATTACACCAGTCGATAGCTAAAGGATCAAAGAAATCGTTACATAGAAAAATTCACTTAAAACACACAACCGTGTCCACAACACAGCCACACCCTGATTTTTTTGGCTTATTCCACAAATCCCCCCTGAAATTTCCCCTTAGTAGGAAAAGTGGAAGCTATAAAAAAGTCTAGACTTCCCCCTGATAATCCCCCTTAGGGGGGGAAACTAGAATTAAAAAAATAAATACTTATTCCATATATCCCCTGAAAGTGTTTTTTTTTTTTTTTACATTAGTTTTCAGTTTTTCCACTGAGAGGGATTCTCTCAGGGGGGATTAGTGGAATAAGCCATTTTTTTGTCTCGGGTTTCGTTTAGTGTTTTTTTAATTTACAAAACAAAATATAACAAGATTACCCAAAGTAGGTGTGGTTAATTAATTTAAAAAGTTTTTATTTAAAAAACGCATTATTTAAATAAGTAGGCGAAATCTCGGATCTCGATATTTCATTACCTAATCATGACTGTAGGTATTTTCTGAAGAGGTAGGCAACATTTTATCTACTCACAACTGTCTGACGTTAGCAGGCACAGCAGACCGTGGTACCCTCCTGGGTTTCGCTGCCCCTGCCATGAACCTCTGCCCAGTCTGCAGGATGAGGTCATTGAGGGCCACCACCCTTCGCCTGCGTTCCTCGGCTAACTGTATACCACTCTGTTCAAAGTCAAACAGGAACAACTCTGCTAAATGCTGGTCTCCCGATGTGCCACGCCGTACGGAGTCACGTAACGCTTCATAAAGACCCTTGTGTGTGTTTAATCTGGATAATAGACAGTTCACAATGAATAGGAGGAGGATATTTTTATTTGCAACTAGCTGCACCGGCACCCTGCGTTGCAATGCCACGTGAAGTAAAAAACCGGCCAAGTGCGTGTCGGTCACGCTGATAAGTTAGTATAAACTAGAAGAGAGATGCATAGTACCAAATTATTATTAAATTTAATTTTTATTTTTAATTCAAAGTTACAACTATAATGTAGATCAGCGGTCGGCAACACGCGGCCCGCGGACGTCATACTTGCGGCCGGTGAATGTTTTGTAAATAAGTTATAAATATCAAAATAAATGCATTAATTAATGAATAAGCGCGCCTCTAAGAAAACAACACTTTTATGAATGAAAAAGGCAAATCTATTCCAGAGCTAACAGATACTCAATGGTTAAATAGACTTTGGATTTTTGACAGTTGTAACTCATGAATTAAATACGCTGAATGTAAGGCTTCAAGGTAAAAACAAAACTAATCTCTGATAAGTACTAAACACACAGACGTAAAGGCATTCCAAATTTAAGAAAAAAAAACTCTTTATAAAACATATTAATGAAAAAAAGTTAAATCATTTTCCGAATAGTAAAAAAGGCTGTCCAGGAATCAGAAAAAGAAAGTCAATTTTTAATAGCATTGTTATTTTTTCTATGGGTTATGACCAATTATACAAAGATATATTAGGCTTCTAGGGTTAATATCACAAGTGCGGCCCCGCCTTTAGTTTATTTTGCCACCTTGAAGCCCTTGCCTGCCAAAAGGTTGCCGACCGCTGATGTAGATAATCAAGTTTCTCTTTTATTATTACAAATGATATTTTATAAAATTATAAACGACTTCTTAAATAAAACCGGCCAAGTGCGTGTCGGACCACGTACAATGAAGGGTTCCGTAGTTGGTATGAATTTATCTCAAAAACAAACTTAACATTGTAGTTGAAAAACATGTTATTCAATACGAAATGTTTGAGAGAACATGTTTTTCAACTGTAAATGTAAGTTGGTCGACTATTACTCGGTAACTTGTGAAGCCTACTTAGCTGTGATAGTTTTCCCTTCAACTTCGTTATCTACACTAATATTATAAAGAGAAAAGATTTGTATGTTTGTGTTTTGAATAAACCCAAAAACTACTGGACCAATTTTAATTTTTTTTCACCAGTAGAATGCTATATTATCACTATAATTTATAAAGATATCACGCGGGCGAAGCTGCTGGCGGAAGCTAGTACTATATACTACTGCTGTGATTTTTTTCACACATACAACTATTTCGCTGGCGGGGGACACACACACACTTTATTCTAACAAAAATTAGCACTTTGAAGCTTACTATTACGGAAACGGGTCCCTGAATCGAAATGGTTTTCACAAACCTACAATATTTTTGAACGGCCTATCCAACGATACCCCACACCATGGGTCAGACGAGAATAATCATAATATCATCACCACTTTACGTGTAAGCTAGGTGTACCCTAAAAACAATTATATTTCCAAATTTTATTTTACCACTTTGTTGGCATGATTAATAAGTATACTCATACCAAATGACAACTTTCTAGCACTGAGAGTCTCTGAGCTAAGCCGCGGACAGACAGACATACAGACAAACAGACAGACGGACATGACGAAACTATAAGGGTTCCTACGGGAAACTACGGAATCCTAAAAAGTTTTTGGTCAAACTTTTTTTTAAATTATTCTTTAGGCCAGAGACCCTCACGAGCATTATCAGACGCCCTATCAAAGTTTCATCACAATCTGATCAATAGTTTAGGAACACATAGGGGACAAACATAAAACCATTTATTTTTATATATATATATAGATGAGATAAAAAATTATGTGAATCACAAGAAAAAGAATTAATCTCGGGCCACAATGAGGCGAATCACGCGCGAGACGCGACTACTTCCGTCGGTATTTTAATGAATAGGAAGCCACGAGACTCGCGAATCGCGCCAGTTTGAACACCTCCATACAAGTTCATTGACCGCCGGCGCGAGCGAATCCCGCGCGGGATTCGCTTGCTTGGCAAGAGCTTTCGTTCACATTTCATTTCAGTTTAATAAACATTTAATAGAAACACAAATCTAATTGATAATGGCCACTTACTTCTCAACAACACCACTAACACTAATACAGGCATCTTCAGCAGCGCTTGCGAAGTGTGACTGTGGATGCGCAATTCGTACAAACTCCGCCAGGTCAGCGACCTTGCACAGGGTGTCTGACAACTCATCGAAGATCTCCACCATAGGCCGGGTGGGGCTGGAAGTAGCTTCCTCTATCAACTGATCTGTTGCTGAGATGGCTTGTTCTTTCAAGTTGGAGAATCCTTCGAAACTAATTAGTTCTGGCTTGTTGAAGAGTCCCTGGAAACAGGTGAATAGTTGAGGAGGTTAGGAACAAAAAGTAATAATTCGGTATTTTCCCATATATATTTTTTTATATTTTATTCTACGCTATACCTTGGTTTCTATCGAGCCTTGGCTCAAATTGCTTGTATCAAAACGTGTTAAAATGATAGTAATAAATAGATAAAATGTCAACTTTGGTACAAAATGTGACATTTGTTGATATTTTCAGTATCAATTCAAAAGTAATTCTGCGCAGGCGGGGACAAACCAATAACCTGAAATATGGTGTAACTTTGTGTAGGTGTAATTTTCTTATTTTTTTTTTTTTCATATTGGTTGGAAGAAAAAGACAAGTGTTAACTCGAAAAACAAATGCTATAAGGGCATGAGAATGATGATTATATGGCAGAAAACGTATTAGGAAACTGTAACTGGGACATTTTTCTATGACATTTTTTATGGGGCACCTAAAAATCTATTTACATTTTTAGGTGTCCCATAAAAAATGTCCAAAAAATTTCCTTGTGGTACCACAAAGTGGTACTGGTATTAAAATAACAAAAGAATAAAATAAAAATAAATACATTTATTTAGCACAGACTAAAAGGCACACAATATTCTGCAACTAAAAAGTGCAAAGCGCATTGTAAGAAATTAGCAGGAACGTGTGCGTCATAGCTGTGCCAAATAGGCCCAGTTGTAAATACTCACAGTCCTTTCCCTCATTGAATCAAACATTGGTCTTGATGTTGGCCGCGTGTTGAATGCAGTGGCCAATGGGGACCATGTGCTAACACTGCGGCTCACTTTCTTCCTATGTCCATATCTTAAGGGCCAAGTATGTCTTAAGAACTTCATTTTGAATTAGTTTGTGTCTGAAAAGAAACATGTTTGAATTACAATACTTGCATTAAGTCCGACCGCTTGTGGCTTGAGTTGTCAGATGGGGCATTGTCCAGCTGATGGAAAGCTTAGCTTGTAAGCCTTAACCACCCCCAGCCAGACTAGATTTGCCAATCATTAAAGTGGCTAAAAATTATAAAATTATAAATCATCGAACAAGTCTGGATTAATTTAGATTTTTTTTTTAATTTACTTTATTAATTGTTTGGAAACTAATTTAGACGTGCAGTTTTCTTTTAAATAATGATTAATCGTTTTTCTTTTTCAATATTCCTAATAATAAACGCTTAGGTTCTAAATGATCATAACATACCAAATGTGTAGAATAAGTCCTTGCACAAGTAAAATATTGTAATCTCGTGTAAAACATAAAAACAAACACCTTTCAACTCAAAGGCTCATTTTATTCCTGAAAAATCACCTTTCGAAATTCTGATACCTGTTTTAATTTTTTCTTTTATTTTTTATCTGTGTCGAGTGTCGACGAACTTTAGAACTTGTCAGTGTCACTCACTTGTGGCACTCACAGACTATATCTACACATGGAGTGTGTTTCATTCATTGATTTGGAATTAGTCGATTTTATGTAAAAATATAACACAACATAAAAAATACTTTACGGTTCACTTTAATTATTAGGGTTCCGTAGCCAAATGGTGCCAACGGAACCCTTATCATTTCGTCATCTCTATCTGCCCGTCCATTTATCCACCCTTCCGTCCGTCACATGAAGTTATTATCTATAGCTTCATGGTCCGTCCGTGTCTCCGTCCGCCCGGACGTTACGTCACAGCCATTTTACTCGGAGCCTGTGATTTCCGGTGATTTCACTAACATTTTACTCAGATATCACAATATCGATGAAAATTGAAAAGAAAGTTGAAATTTGAAAATAACAAATGCAATGAAATCTTTTATTCTGTAAATCGGAATCACTTTTACACGTAAGAATTTTTTTTTTTTTTTTTTAAGCTTGGTGGAGTCGACATTTCCTATGACTACTCCTGAGAAGAAATGGCGAAACAAACTCAGGGATCAAATTCTCTTTTAAAGTCCAGACATAATCTGATTTTTAATGATGGTTTGGTTGGTTTATACCAACCAAACCATCATTAAAATTATGAGAGAAATGGAAAAACAAGAAAATCTAAAAATAGACAAATGACCCACATAGTGCTCACATTCACAATAATTAAAGAAATCTAGGCAATACTTTCCAAAGTACATATCATGTCATTTTGGACGTAATATTTAGTAATGTTTATTATATATATAAAACCATATATAATTATTAAAATGTCAAGTTTTATTATTTATTTAGTTATTTATTTATTTAATACTTCAAGCACAGAAATGTACAGAGGCGGACTTAATGCCATGCATTTTCTACCAGTCAACCTACGGTGTTTTACGGTTTTATCACAAAGCTTAGCAGAGCGATCAGCTCAATCCCAAGCTTTTTTGTATTCAAAATAATCATAAATTTTATGTGTACCCTTTTTTACAAAGTTTGGTTTTAATTCAGCTTTTAAATCGTTTAATGGGTATGTTTCAAATTCCAATGGAAAGTTTGTTGTAAAAACATTGACCATGATTCATGAACGAATTACCTACTCTGTAGAGGCGAATGCGATGTACAGCAAGACTGTGTTTATTCCTGGTATTTAGACTATGAACATCGGATATTTTCTTAATATTTGATCATAAATATAAGAAAGAAGGAGATATGCCCGGCAGCTAAAAATGTATAGAAACCCAATCTGCCGCGCTAACGAAAAATGCAATAACTCGATTTTGGACGATTTTGAGTTATACATTCGTTGATTTATATATTTGGAGTCAGCGAATTGAAATCTATTAACTCTCTCTAAGCAACTTTTTATTGATCCTTCAGGAACACGGTTTTTCAGTAAGCAAGAATGCAGTAACTAAAACTTTATAACAAATTCAATAATCCAAAATACAATTCTCGGAAGCGGCAAAATCGAGTTATTGCATTTTTCATTAGTACGGCAGCGATGTCTCCAGTCTGTCCCTTCCACTCGCCACAACTACACATGTAGTTCAGTAAAAGCAATAGAGACGAAGTCGCGCACACACTCGCAATTCATAAATCGTAATTTACTACACAATCAATTATAAACCTTATCGCATCAAACACAACGCGCATTTACCATGCACCGTACAACTCAATCACACGAAAACATCGGGCTCTATCGTTGTGCTGTGCAAAAGCCATTTATTTTACATATACGCTAATGATTGACTAAATCGAAAAGTTATCGATTCTTCCATTTATTATTGTATTTAAACTTTTGTGGGGGACCTGAAAATATAATAAATAATAAGCGGTATACAAATAATAATATAATATATATAAATATACAATATTTTGCAAATATTAATAAATAAAAAATATATATATATATATATATTTTTTTTTTTTAATTATATTAGGTAGGTACAGACACCAGCACATCAAGCTACTACAATCTGGCAAATTTCTTTAATAGATTTTCAACTTTATCACTACAGTATAAGGATCAAGGTTGATTACGAAAATTTGACAGTTTCGGGTAGCTTGACCTGCTGGCGTCTGTACATAAAAAAAACAATATGAGATAATAAAGATGTGTAATAAACATTATTTCACATGGGTCTTCCAACCGGGTTAAAACGGTTGACAAATTGAAGAATTAACTATATTATCAATTGTATTCATTAGACAATCAACATTATTGTAGATAGCCTATGTTAGTAGATCTGCACAAGCACATTCTAGCTCGCGGCAAGACACAGCGGCCGTACTACGCGATGCAACCGCATACACAAAGTATAGTTTTGTGATTTTTAAATTGTGTTGTCCAGTCACTTAGCGTCATACTTACGTAGTGGTTAAGAAGCAATGTATTTATTGTAAAAATAATACAGTCGCTGTTATGTATGAAAACAAAATTAACATAGTAAAAGCAAGAAATATTTTATGACTTGTTGTTTTTCATGATTTTAAAGACAAATATAGTTAAATACTTGTACTAACTTCTTGTAAGTGATTCCATGATGTACAAACATTTTGTTTTGGCTTCGGTTTTTACAAGAAATCACTGAACAACACGGCATTTTTATAATTTGTCACGATCACGGTCGAAAGTGCACTAGTTCGCGGAGGCCGCCATTTGCCTATTTTGCAAGCGTTTTGATCATTGCGCGCGGACACAGACACGCCCCCTTGCCACTTCTCTTGTTTTTTATATTACTATGTATTTGATTATATTTTTGTGTACGGTGGCCAGCACATTAAGTTACCACAAACTGTCAAGTTTTCTCGTTCGATTTTGAACTTTATTTATCATCATTTTTAAGTTTAAAATCGTTTGGCGAAATTTGACAGTTTCGTGTAGCTTGATCTGCTGGCCACTGTACATACAATAGATTTTCAAATATATATTGAGAGGCTACAGTCAGAATATATACTTCTTCAAATTTTTCTCGAAGGGAATCTCATGCACCTAGGTTTTAAATGGCTCGAAAAGCCCTTTTCTGTAAAATAAAGATTGTATTTAATGTCCGCACAGGTTCCCCAGAGAAGAATCCCATATGACATAAGACTATGAAAATAACTAAAATAAACAATTAGGGCTGTATCTACATCAGTTATCTGACGATTTTTTTTAACAGGATAGGCGCTAGGCGGCCGAACAAGCCGTCCTGACATTTTTTCTATGTATGGACCCCATTATTATTTACCGTCAATCATTATTCCAAGAAAAACCGTCTACTCAACAGGGTCTATATAACTCTATTCCAATAAGCTGAACATTAGTAGTTAGCTGCCTGACATTTGGCGTTGAAAATTTAATGAATTTAGTATTTATTTCGTTCAGAAGATTATTTACATTAAACCAATGGACAACTTTAGAAGTGCATCATTAACTTGTTCAAAGTTGAATAACTGACGTTTGATTTAAAAAATGAGGGAAGTGTCATCTGCGAATAATACAATCTTGTGATTATCCCTTTTATGTGATATGGTAAGCTATTTATGTAAATTAGAAACAAGAAAGGACCTAGAATTGAACCCAGCGAAACGCCCATAGTGATCGCAGATCCTGCAGATCTCTTGCCATTAACATCAACCCTCTGAATTCTGTTGTTCAGTTATGAAGTCAGAAGGTCGAGAACCCTGTCCCTCATACCATAATGATGCAGTTTCCTGATGAGTGTCACGTATACGTGTATGTACGCAATCAAAGGCCTTAGACAAGTCGCAGAAAATGCCAAGAGCATCCTGCAAGTCCTCACAGGCCTTGAATACGCTCTTCAGTAAAACAACGCCCGCGTCCGTAGTTGAACGACCCTTTGTGAAAACAAACTGTTTCAGATGAAGTAAATTATATGAATTGAAATGTCCTAACATTTGTTTTAAAATTAATTTTTCAAAGATTTTGCTCAATTTATGTAATATCAAAATAGGCCGAAAATTCGTTGGATCAGTTGTGCTGCCAGATTTGAACAGTAGAATCACTTTGCTAAGTTTCATCAGATCAGGAAATACACCAGATGCAATACAAGAGTTAAGAGTCTATACTACCTCAGCCCCACCTCACTCTGTATCTCGCTCGCACACTGTTGCTACCGGTCACGCGAGCAAGCGAGACAGGGCGGCAGGGAAAAGGCTCCAAGGCGCCGATAGTTTAGGTAATTTCGTTTTACGGTGAAAATAATGGTCATTTAAAAAAGTAAATAACATAAGACCTGCTTTATAGTTAGTTCAGATAATATGCAAAGTTTCATTTTCTAATTTAAAGTATTTTTTGAATACCAGCGGTTTATTGTTCGGTTTGGAGGTAACTTTGGAATTTTTTTCTATCGAGAAAATTGTATGGAATCGTGTTTTCGGCTAACATAGTACTTAACATTAATCCTCAACTTTATCATATATTTATTTCAAAATTAATGCAGCAGTATTTTCGACATAACGGAGGATCATGCTAAGCCATTTGAGGTAGTATAGGCCCTTAAAGACAATTGCTAAAAAGGGTGAAGTAACATCAATAATTTTAGCTTAAAAAGATTATCTATGATGTTTTTATGTGACTTTTATCAAAAGTTTTTGAGGTATGGTATCTTTTCGGTTACAACCGCAGGGATAACTTTGTTTTTCATGGTTATCGCGGGAAATACTATGAAATAAAAACTTATTTTTGCGGTCGATAAAATCGATACTGTACATGCGTAAATATTTATCCCAACTACGGAACTCTTTATTTATGTGGACCGACATGCACTTGGCGGGTTTTGGTTTAGTACCTAGTCAACAAGGAATTCGTATAGTTTCGCCATGTCTATCTGTCTGTCTGCGGCTTAGCTCAAAGACTCTTAGTACTAGAAAGCTGTAATTGGCCAGTTTTGATTGTTTACCAACAGCTCTGCCTTGTTGAATTTTCAACTCTCTGCGCTAAAAAATCACCCGTGTTCAAGGATTCATCGTGGGAAAATATGGGATACAAAAATAAATGTTTTTAGTCGATTATACTGCATGACTGTATGGCCCTAAATAAATCTGTGACATCGGTGCGAACTGTCAAAATCATATGCAAATTCAAGCTGGCACCGCGTATTTTTGGGGCACCCATTGCAATGCAATGTGTATTGTTTTGATTGTTACTTGCAGCAACTAACAATGACCAAGTAATTTACGGATACTTTCAGTGGCTGTGAAATTTTTGTGAACAATCACGTATCAGTGACTTGTTTTCTTGTCATAATGGTGAGGTTAAGAACTTACTTTTGTGAGTGTTTAGACTTGGCGCGCTATCGAGCGTGTGGAAGTTTGTTATATGATATTGATGTGATCGTGATATGTTTTAGTCAACCCCACCGCCGCAACCACGCTGTTCATCAGGAGAGAGTAAAAAGGTGACTCCGCCTACTTCAAGCATTGTGACCAGAAATGGTGCTCGCAAGGCCAAGATCCAGACTCGCGCTATGTCTGCCGGGGCTAAGGTAATAAATTAGTTATTTAGTGCGGCGCCGCCTACACACAGGACCGTGACATGTCATTTTATAGTATAACTACAGATACTACTACAGCCTACAGTACAGCTAGCCTTCTGAGTTCTTCATGGCAATTCGATAGAGAATGAATTTAATGTTAAAGGTTGTGTCCCAAGAAAGATTTAGATTGTATGTTTTGCAATAATAAGCAAGCTTGTGTTCTTCCTCTATGTGAACAAATCCATATCTATACTTTAATATTATAAATGTGATAGTAACTGTCTGTTACGTTTTCACGCCTAACCCGCTGAACCGATCGTCATGAAATTTGGCAGAAATATAGCCTAGTTTATGGAGAAGGACATAAGCTACTTTTTACGCGATAACCGACATCCATGCGGGCATAAGCTAATAAATAATATATGTCTCCAATAAGTTTCATCATAGAAAAATAAAAAGACATACATAGGAAGTAAACTGAATTTACTATACAAATAAATAAAATTGAAGGGCCTGTAATGTCAAAATAACGGCTTTTAATTTATGCAAGAAAGTATGACCAGGACTTATAAAAAAAAAAAAAAAACTGGCTAATCTCCAAAACAACTGGACTGATTTCGACGGGACTTTCACAGGCAAACAGCTGATGTTATAAAGAGTAACTTGGGCTGCTATAATTTTAGAAGAAGCCATGCGGACGGCAGCTTCCAGGTAGCAGCTAGTTGTTAATAATTTAAACAGCAGTGAAACAGATATTGAACCTGGAACACACTTTAACTGCAGAACTATAACCACTCTTAGAAATTCTCAAATATTTATACAAAAGATAATGAATCAAATCCATATAAATATATCTTCAGTTGTAAAGATACCAGTCTTATCTTTATTGCGATACAAGACTACAGTATCTTATACTATGTTCCTACTATATATATCATTACATAGCATGCAATCTAGTGACAATTAGTGAAAATTAATTGTATATTCTAAAATTTATTCAGTTTTTTAATTGAATTATGTGAACTAAATATGTGAGTACCTTTGTTTATTATAGTATTTCCAAAACAATTGATTGATACTTGGTTTACAATCTAACTAAAGTAATATATTATTGATGGCCAGAAAACAGTGTTGTAAATAAGTACCATATTCAAAGTCAAAGCATTTATTTCAAATAGGCACATAAATGGCACTTTTGAACATCAAAATTTACACAGAAATAAAATTGATTCTAGTTGCCCCTTCCAAAAAGTAGTTTCGCATGGACCAGAATGGCAAGAAACTCCACCGTTACTCTTTTAAACTGTTTTACAATAGTTTGTATACATCAATTATATCATTCCATGTGAAGACGATGTACCTAGAATAAAATTACTATACCACAACAGGTAATAACAATAAAAAAATTAAGCATTGACGAATAAACTAACCATGTGTTAGATACAAGGTGCTCACATATTTACAAATATTGTATTATTTTGTACAAATAAAAAGTCAGTGTGCGAGTTAAACTTATCATAAAAATAATGTCTTAAAAATAATACATTATACATAAATTAGCAACCTGTTTGATTTTGTCTAGACTCTACATTGTCCTATGGAGCAATATATTCCTTTGGAATAGGTATGAATAACACTGGAAATAATAAGGCATAACAAAAGTGATATCTTGCATATAGAATTGCCATTTGCATAAATTATTTTTAAAGAAAACACCTGCAAACTGTTATATTGCGTGAAGTTTACAAAATAAATGATGATGAATAACTAACTTACAACCATTACCATAACACCATTACCATAGCATAACTATAATTAACTTTACAACCATTTAGCTGGCACACTTGACTCTAACAAAAATCAGCACTTTAAAGCTTATGCAAACGGATACCTGAATCAAAAAATGTTTTAACAAACCCGCAATATTTTTAAACGGCCTATCCATCGACATCCCACCATAGAATACACGAGAAAAAAATAAAAAAACATCCCCACTTTACGTGTACCAGAGGCAGTGCCGGATTAAGGAAGCGCGGGGCCCGTAGCAAATACTATCGAGGGGCCCTTGATCTGCTACGGATTCTCAAGTATAAATGGTTTAAAAAAAATAGTTTTTTTTTTGTGTAATTTTATGTGGTCTTTGGGATTTTACATCTGGTCGCACAAGCACTGTACCACCTAGTGCGATAAATGTTTTTTATAGGAAATTGAACGTTCTATAAAAAAAAGGTCGCTTATAATTTTTCGATAAAACACTTTTTCAAAAGTTGGACATACCCTAAGTTGTCAATTTTTCTTTCATCTTCGGTAAAATTATTATTTTTTGTGGAGGTGGGCTGGTTTGGATACGCGGGGCCCTATTTTTGTGTGCGGCCCGTAGCAATTGCTATTCTTGCAACGTGGTTAATCCGGCACTGACCAGAGGTACCCTAAATATATATATTTTTTTAAGATTTCATTTTATCACTTTGTCGGCGTGATTAATATGTATACCCATACCAAATAATAGCTTCGTATTACTAAAAGTCTCTGAGCTGAACCGCGGACAGACTATCAGGGTTCCTTGTTTACGATGCCCTTTGATTCTTTCCCGTGTACTTGATGTGCCATGTTTCAGTATAATATATGTGTTTTGCAGCCATCTGCATCAGTGGTAGCTGCTAAGCGGAAAGCACAGCAGAAGAAGAAGCACGGCTTCCATATAGAACTAAGAGATCATTATCAAATTGTAAGTATTACAACAACGTACCAACATAACGCCTCTATTCCCTGAAGGGTTAGACAGAGATGACCTATAATTAGTATACCCACATTTCACCAGTTATGTTTAAGTGCCATCAACCGGGCACAGATCCAGACTGCTACTGAGAAATTCTTGATGGGAACAGTATCACTTTGCGCGACCTGGGAATCGAACCTAGGACCTCATGCGCAGCAGTTGCGCAAAAAAAATTGGTATACAGTGGCCCTAGCACGAACGCGCGGAAGAAAAAGTATACCAACAAATATGGTATACAGTGGACCTAGTAAGAACGCGCGGAAGAAAAATATACCAAACATTTGGTATACACTTATACAGTGGACCTAGCACGAAAGGGCCATGCGCCAGAAAACATGGTCAAAATTCGGTCTGGAGGACTAATAATATACCTAATTTATATTCCATTTGAATTAAGATTAGTTAGACATACCTAGCACGAACGCGCGGAAGAAAAATTCATACCAAAAAAATTGGTACACAGTGGATCTAGTACGAACGCGCGGAAGAAAAATGTATACCAAAAAATTTGGTATATTGTGGAACTGGCACGAAAGCGCCATGCGCCAGAAAACATGGTCAAAATTCAGTCTGGAGGACTAATAATATACCTAATTTATACTCCATTTGAATTAAGATTAGACATTTAAATAAACCTTTTTTTACAGTCCGTTCAACCGATTTTGACTTCTATTCCGTAGGCATGAGGATGGCATTAAAAGCAAAAAAGTGGTTACAATACCAACTGTTTACTGCAGCTGCCATTTGTCATGCCACCAACGCAATAGAAGTCAGAAAAAGTAAAGTAAGTAGTGTAAAGGTAACTGCAAATAATACCCAACTGGTATTAACATAGACAAACAATGTAGGTTGCAAGCGCCGAGTTTTATGGCACTTAAATAAATGATGAACATGTTTACGACTGTTAGCTTGCTTTGAATTTAGATTATAATTTAATTGCTTTTATGGTCTTAAAATGCTAAATGACTCAAATTAATAGTGAAAGGTAGGCATTTTAGAGATAATATTTTGTTAACTTTGCTATAAAATAATTCCCATTTATGTCTTATTAAAATCTATACATCTAAATAAAATTGAAGTGTTTGTTTGCAATGTCAAAATAACAGATTTTTACTAAAGCCACATGAAAGTAAATCATCTGCCTAGTCTTTTCCTATGTCGAGGTCGGCTTCAAGTCTAACCTGATACAGCTGAATACTAGTATTTTACATGGAGCGACTGTCTATCTGACCTCCACAACCCAGTTACTGGGTAACATGATACCCCTTGGTAAGACTGATTGTCATACTTTCGGGCTTCTGACGACCCGTAACGATTGTCAAAGATCCACGACTGACAGCCGGGACCAACGGCTTAACGTACTTTCCGAGGCACACAGGAGTCTCGGTATGTAAAGATGATCACCCATCCACGGACCAACCGCGGCAAGCGTAGCTTAACCTGACCAATCGACCCGCGCGGCTGTTATTACTCCACAAGCACCTCCCTTAATTTTTTGTCTATCTGTCAGTCTGTTTGTTTCGACTAATCTCTGAAACGGCTGGACCGATCTTCCAAAAGGTAGTTACTTATGGAGAAGAATGGGCAAGAAACTCTATAATTACTCTTTTAAAATGTTAACAATATTTTGTATACTTACATTAATTTTATTAACAATTTATATGTGAAGACGATGTACTTACCAAGAATAAAGTTACTATACCACAATAGGTAAAACAGACAAATTAATTATGCGATAGATATATGGTGCTCACATAGTTACAAACATTGTAAAAGTAGATTATTTACCTAAAATTTTAACATAATAAGTCAGGGTGTGAGTTATCAGTATCACAGAAATCATCATTTATTATTCCAATTTTCTAGGCCATGGATTCTAAAACGAAGGTGAAAGGTGAAACAGGGCTGGTGACAGAGCCGCGCATGGCGGAGCACCGGTGTCTGTGGGACGACCAGTACCCCGAGTGTCCGGAGCGACTGACTAGCGTTATAGAAAGGTGAGTAACACTGGCAGTCTATGATCTGTTCCAAAACTATCTCATGAAAGTGTAAACAATCCCTATTCAGCACCCTAATTGCGTAACACACTATCAATCTGAATCATTTTGAAGGATATTGCTAATCCATTACTTCTTAAGACGCAGATACATATATGCCAGTGACCTTGAGTGGTTAGCTTGCGTGTTCTGTACTGAGCTCACGCAACGCGTCGTACGTCCAGCCAGTAATAGTATATGTAATAAAAATAGTTTTTTGCAAAGTACACCACAAAATATACACTTTATATTAATATCACTCATCCATACTAATATTATAAACTTTAAAGTAACTCTGTCTGTCTGTACGTTACGTTTTCACGCCTAAACCGCTGAACCGATCGTCATGAAATTTGGCAGAGATATAGCCTGGGATATGGAGAAGCATATAGGCTACTTTTTTTACGCGATAACCGACATCCACGCGGGCGGAGCCGCAGGCAAAAGTTAGTAGTAAATATGTATAAACTTGAATTCACATAACTTTATTAAAATCACAAAATAAGCAAAAACGTTGGAAATACGTTGTAAAGGTAAACAATATCATGCCAAGAACGAGTCTGTGCTGTGTGATCAGCTGTCATGGCGTCATGGCAGGGGAAGTTAGAGTAGGGACGGAGTGAGAGAGTAATAGATAGAGAAAGAGTGAGAGTGGAATAGAAACGCCGAGAGGGGAATATAGGCATCACGTAGCTGCACGCATTAAACTTTATCGATGAATTTTTGTTACCGTGGCTTGTGGAAATCGTCAGATTATATTTTTCGTAATTCTTAAATTATTTCTTCAAAATAAAATAAAAATTAGCCACGCTCGAGAATCTCGAGATGACGTTTTTCTTTACAACTTTGTAGCCCTCCCCCTTCTTTACGTCACTCTCAAATTGTCAGATTAGTGGAATATACACGTTTTAACATGTAACTAACTCACCCTAACTTAATCTGACGCGCTCGAGAATTTCAGATGATCAATTTTTTTTACTAATCTGATGTCAAGGATAAAGGATGACGGGCGGCCATATATATGGGGCTCATATTTGGTGGAAGTACTTAACCGGGTACAAGGTATCCCCCTGTATATTAATCTGCCGCGCTTTAGTAAATCCCGAAATCCCCGCGTGGGCTCGCCTACTATGGTGTGTGTCGCGCCATGCACATTGAAGGATTCCATAGCTTGGGACACTTGACTGATATAAGATAACAAAAATTAGCACTTTAAAGCTTAATATTACGCAAACGGATCTCTGAATCGAAAAATGGTTATGACAAACCCGCAATATTTTTGAAAGGCCTATCCAAGATACCCTACAACTTGGAATAAATGATTAAAAAAAATATCATTCGCACTTTACGTGTACCCAATTTTTATTTTATTCCAAGATTTTATTTATAACACTGCTCGACCTGGGAATCAAACCCGGGACCTCATTCTCGGCAGTAGCGTTTTAAGAATCAAATGATAGCGAATATAAGTATTAATATGGTATACAAAAAAAGCATATTCTATCTAGCTATCTATCGCGCCCGGCAATAACGACACATGAATTTTCCTATTTTTATTTTTAACGTGTTTAATTTCAGGTGCCATGAATTAAATCTAATAGAGCAATGCAAACTGTACCCACCTAGAGCGGCGACTAAAGAGGAGTTGTGTGTTTTACACTGTCCATCCATTTACGACATGATGGAGAAGACGCATCAGAATAATAATCTGGAGTATTTAGAAGAGATCTCTGCGAAATACGATGCGGTCTACATACATCCCGTGAGTAGGAAATATTTGTTCTTCATTTTCACGTATTGGCAGAGAGCACAGTATGTTTGCTGTGCCTCCGTATCGTACGTGCTAAGTCCTTCGTGTAAGTGAAGACAATAGTAATAGAGATGTGAAGACAGTAGAAAGAAAGAAAATATGTTAAGTACCTGGTAATTGTTGAAAGGCCTATACTGTCCTCCCATACCTATTAAATTAACACTGTTATTTGAAAATATTGTAAAAGCCAGTTATTTTTAAAAGAGTAATCGTGGAGTTTCTTGCCGGCTCTTCTCCATAGCAAACGAATTGGAACCGTGCACCTAGCTTCTGACGTTTCATAAGTGCCCATGTAGGTATATGTATTTTTTTTTAATGTTTATTGTTAATTTCTTTAATGTTTTTTTTTTTTGGGAAGCATTTATTACTACAACACCATCATTTTCATCATCAATTTCTTTCCCAGACAACCCACGAACTAGCCCTATTAGCGGCTGGCTCAACCATAGACCTGGTCGACCGCATAGTGTCCGGGGACGTTCAAAACGGCGCGGCGCTCGTGCGTCCACCCGGACACCACGCAATGACGGCGGAGCCCTGCGGCTACTGCTTCTATAATAACGTCGCGTTAGCCGCTCGACATGCCATCGACCAGCGAAATGTTAACAGGTAAGAGCTTGCCCACTAGCAGACAGTATAGTGTCCGGGACGATCAGATCCCCGTGTATTTATTTATTAAATTCCCGTTCGTCCTTCTGATTGTGATAGTTGGACGAACGGGAATAATTTTAGTAATTTATAAAAAAATTGAAAAACCCATTGGTCCCACTAAATAATTTAAGTCTGGTTGTTCAACGGAAAAAAAAACACTTATCGTAACTGTAACTAATAATATTTTAAATGCGAAAGTGTGTTTGTTGTTAGAACAAATACGCTTTCACGCTAAAACGAATAATTATGTTGTTAGTGGGACCAATGGGATTAAAAAATAAATGACTACACTAATATTTATTCCAAGCAAACATAGACCTAAACACTTTGACATTATAGTCCACTCCTTTTTGCTATTATTGACACAGGTCGAGTTTTATCTGAAAGAATAGAAAAATAATAGGTTTGTTTATGTGATTTATTTCTCGATGAATCCTGTAAATTTTGTATATTTGCAGGATACTAATAGTGGACTGGGATGTGCACCACGGACAAGCCACACAACAGATGTTCTACAATGACCCTAGGTAAGGAACTGTTGTAACTAAAACACTGCCTTCACCCTACATCTGGATTGAATACACAGAGGAAGGAACCTTGTAACGAAAAAACACCAGGTGTCCCATTTTGATTGTGTAGATATCGCACTTTCGTGGGAATGTTGCTTATTTTCGAAAAGTTTGAGCGCTCGCCGGTCTAGAATTATGTACTATCGAGGACATCCGAATTGGACCACTATAAGGACTATTCTTACTTGCAGCGCTCTGCCGCTATAGCAACGCTTACCTACGCTCATCAACCAATAGCATCGCAGCATTAGATTTTTCTGAGCCCCTTGTTTTTAAATGAAAAAAATAAATAATTGGTTGTCTGTAAAGTCAGTTTTCGGACGATAATTTGACGTGGTAACGTCATAAGAAAACATTGGGTCACAAGGCGAACGCTTAGGCCGATCGTGCTTCTCTACCGCTTGTTCCGCGCTCTCGCTTGCACACTTGGTTGAGGCGGAATGTGACAATGAGTCATGCTTTTTCGTGCGTGCAGCCGGCGTTCATCGATTTAAAAAAACCAGCTGAGGTCATCAGACATCTATGATCATTGTAACAGAGCCTGAGAAATGTATTAAAACAAATGTTTTTTTTATATTATTGGTCGTCGCAAAAAGGGGCGGTAAATAGATGTGGTCATCGTGTGCACGGGATTTTGTTGTTAAAGTTGTCAGATTTCCGTGACCGTGATAGTACCTTCTGAAACCATGATAAAAGTTTTAGCAACGATCCCTTCCACCGTGTACACCTCTGCTTTTATGTAAATAATATTAAACTAGGAACCCGCCTTTGTTGCACACGGGTCCTATCTACAAACAAAAATACCTTCCGTTGCTCCGGAAGGTACTTAACTTAGAATTCTGTAAATGACGGTGAAAACCGCTTCAATATCTATTGTGTAGTTAATAGTCGCGTAGTTCTTGTACTATACAGGATAAGTTTTTAACCAGTGCGCATTTTTTTTTTTTGGTGTATCAGAGTAAGTAATAAAAAACTTTTTCATTATTTGTTCTAGGGATGGGCCGAATATTCGTTTTATATTTGGTAATCGGCATATTCGGCACGTTTACCGAATATTCGGCTATATCGCCGAATGTTCGGCAAAGTGGTACTCAAAGTTTTTACTGTATTGTGCTGTGTATGATTATCATGAGTTGAGTGTTAAATGTGTTATTTTTATTTGGTACTCGTAAGTAATTTACTGTGCAGCTTTATGTTTTTGTCGACACTAGCTTTATTTTCAATAACAGCAGATAAAAAAGATGGTTACTAAAAACAAAATATAACTATGCAGCTGTTTCGGGCGAAGTTTTACTCCTTACTAGATGATGCAATAACAACATCTGGTACAGCGGGGGTAGCAGGCGGTAGGGTCCGGCGCCAATCCGCGCACTTTCCGTGAACAAGTTCAGACCTGTATACTGTTCACGTAAGGGAATCAATTATGCCCAATATTCGTTTCGGGAAAAGTTTTACCGAACATTCGACCAAATGTTCGTATTCGGTGAAACCCATGTTCGGACCATCCCTATTGTTCTATCCTTTTTTTTATAAAAAATATATTAAAATTGCCATTAATAACCTGCTTAAATACCTTCATCGGCGAATTGCGCGGGCACACAGCTGTACCTATAACTGCGTTCCGCTTCACTTCAAAAACTTGTATACAATAAACTATGTAGTTTCAAAATAAACATCTTTTACCTAACGATTCCTTAAGTTTTTTGTACTAAGACGTATCATAATATGAAATAGGTTGTTAATAAAACTCGTTTAAATTAATTTGTCAAAATTTGCGCACTGGTTAAAAGCTTTTTCTGTAGTTTGATCGATACCGCTGTACTACGCCTTAGGTATGTGCGGGGCTCACGGAGGGCAGTGCAGGCCGCTCTTTCTTCAACGCACACGGCGTTCCTCCCCCCGTGAGCCACGCATTCCTTAGGCGCGGTACAGCGGTACAGGTCACACAGACATACGAAAAGCGACTTTGTTTTGATTTTTTTATAGTTGCTGTGATAGCGATGATAGCCATGTGCCCGATGGGATTTCCCATCGGTAAAAACGTCAAAACTCCCATACAAACTTTATCTTTTGGTATTTAATTTTGGAATTTCAATCAATCTGCCTAGCCTTTTCCCAAGTATGTGGGATCAGCTTCCGGTCCATCTGACGACCCGTAACGACTGTCAAAGATCCGCGACTGACACCCCGGGTGTCAGTCGCGGATCAACGGCTTAACGTGCTTTCCGAGGCACACAGGAGTCTCGGTATGTAAAGATGGTCACCCATCCACGGAGCAACCACGGCAAGCGAAACTTAACCTGATGGATCGACCCGTGCGGTTGTTATTACTTAGCCACGAGCTACTCAACTCGTTTCGGAAATTGAATTACAAAAAAAACCCTTCCTTAGTGCTTACTTTCGCTAAATAAGGAACTTAAGCAAATTTTCATGCATCTAGACCGAGCGGTTTAGGCTGTGCGTTCTCTGTCACTGAATTTAACATTTTTATTAGAAAGAAAGAAAAGAAGGAAAATTTGTTTATTCTGCACAAACAAAACGCACATTACAAAAAATCAAATACACACATGCAAAGTAGCCAAAAGCCTCGTATTCAAGCATTAAAAGTTTGACAATTTAGTCCATTGCTTGATGTCAGAACCAGGGACCAAAGGCAATTTACATAGCATAATTACACTGTGTTATTGTATTAAGTAGATATAACTCTAGTACATACATTCCAGGGTGGTATACTTCTCAATACATCGCTACGAGCACGGCGCGTTCTGGCCCAACCTGCGACAGTCCAACTTCCACTACGTGGGCGCTGGCCGAAGCAAAGGATACAACTTCAATGTGCCTCTCAACAAAACTGGGATGACCGACGGTGATTATTTAGCTATATGGCATCAGTTGTTGCTGCCTATGGCTTTGGAAGTAAGTGCAAATTGGAGGAATGAAATTTCGATTATTTTTACCAATAATTTTAACGCGTGTCAATCTTTATAACACAGAGTTAAGAAACGGAACAGAGACAAAGCTTCTAAAGAGCGTGCAAAATTGATACCTATTTTGGTAGGGTTGGCACAGGAGGATAAAACTAAATAATTAGAACGTTAATCAGCTGACATGTTTCAATTTATAAACAATTATTCAATCACTAACCACTATCCACTATCGGAGGGTACGTATTTCAAATTAAAAACACCAATCATCTGGCATGAATTGTAAAAACAAATACAAATAATCGTTATCTCCGTTCTTGAACGCACCGTTTACGCGATAGGTACCTATTCTGTGGCACTTCCCAAAAAACTACAACCATTTACGATCAATATCAAAACTTTTTGCACCAACGGCAACGCTGCACCGGGTTGAGTTTTCTTTCGATGTTGAGCTTCATAGCTCATCATCGAAAGAAAACACAACCCAACTAAATATATAGGTACCTATATATCTACTGAAAATTAAACATAATAAATGATAATCAATTTCAGTTATTCAAAAATGATACCTTATTTTCTCCATTCTACATATTTACACTTTTTTTGTATTAAAACTATTATTCTTTACTCATCTGCTATTATTAAATTAAAACGTAAACAAACAAGACGCGCGACGCGTACACGCAGCCCTGAGCGATTCAACTAGCCGAGCCAGTATAAACCGGTTTCTCTTCGTACGCGACGAAGACGCCAGTGGAACTCACACACGCGCCTCATGCTTGAAGTAGCGTACCTATCATAGCGCGGTTGTATGAAGCTTTGTGTCTGTTCCGTTTCTTTACTCATGTGCTTAAGTAGTAAGTCAAATTTATACGCATACATTGTATCATTGTAGGTACTAATAAAATGGTAGTTAAATAAACAAATTAACTTGTTAAATGTCTAGATTTGCCCTCACCGTACTTAGTCACAAGAAAGTGTCCATACTGGGTGAGTGAGCTTATACGTTATTAAATAGCGTTTCCATGACAATCAAGTGAAGTCACTGCATCATTATGTCAGAGGTGTCAAAACGAAACCGAAATGCGACTATCTTTTGACGCGGTAGGGCGAATCTAAATCCTGCATTCCTCCTCTGCTGATATCGATCGCGCGTACGAATATACTTTGTGTGTGACGTCAGCGGCGCCTAACCAACGGTTAATTAAATCTTTGCCACTGCCATTAATTTTCATGACAACCGTCACTGCGGCCGTTAGTGTTGCAAACCGTACGATTTAAATCGTATATAAACGACCTTTTTGGAGCTAATACGATGTACGATCATGTATTCGAAATCGTACGCAAAATATACGAAAAATAATATTACATTAAGTTCATTTTGCGACAAAAGAATATAATACATCAGCTCCGGCGTCTGCTGCTGCGCTCATTATTTTATTTCATTTGCGTTTATTTAATAAAACCGGATAAAATAGTTGTCTTTATTATTTAAAAACGCAAATAAACGTTTTTATGACTTGGCAGTATGAAGTACCCAAGTCGAATGACACATGTTGAAAATTAATAAATATTGTTATATAGGTACTTTATGCCTGTTTAACTCTGATAGTGACTAATATTCAAATAATACTTGTTACAAAGGGACTTTCAGGGCTAGATTCTACAAAAAGGCTAGGCAGATGATGTATGTTACGATCACCTAAAAAAAAAAGTTGGCAACACTGCTTTAGTGATGGTCTTCTACGAAACCGTAGCTTTAAGGCCTTATATATAAACACGGAATAAAGTTATCCTAGGAATAACTTCGGTATAACCATACATTTTTTGACGTTTATTCCTAGCATAACTTTACGTGTTTATTTGTATTAGGGTTAGAGTTTTAGAAAAGGTTCCGTTTTGGATTACGTCGTCGCCGTCACACATACAGTCTCGTTCTAAATTCCTATCTTTACAAATAAATAAAATTGAAGTATCTGTTTGTAATGTCAAAATAACAGCTTTTGACTAAATACATGCCTATGAAAGTATATAAGGTAATTATAATTAAAAAAAAAAAAACATTTATGTCTGTCTGTCAATGTGTTTGTTCCGGTTAATCTCCAAAATGTCCTGACCGATTTTGACGGGACGTGATGAGTGTGTCATATTTACGCTAGTATTTTTTTTTCAGTCATTTATATATTTGTCATCTTACTCTTGCTTCATTCTTTGTAGCAAAAATAAATAATGCCAATGTTACAGCGTATTGGTAGGTAAAACCCTTAAAAATATATCCCTCATAAATCATTTTTGTTACAACAGTACCAGCCGGAGCTCATCATAATATCGGCCGGCTACGACGCGGCGTACGGCTGTCCTGAGGTACATACACCCGTCTCTTTCTAACAATAGCGTTTTGTATCTCTCTATCTCTTTCAGCTCGCCCCCGAACTCGTTATCGTGTCGGCTGGGTTCGACTCGGCTATGGGAGATGAAAAGGTTGGAAATGAACTAATCAGAAATATGTGTTCGTCTGGGTGTTCAATGTGGCTTCGTAACATATTATGTACCACGGACTTCGGTCAACAAAAAAAAAACAGAGGTGTTTATTTTTTCGGTGCTTTTTTATGAATATAAGCTCCAACAAAGTAGACATCTTCTGTTTGTTTTTGTACCCAGCATTCATTGAAAAACAAAGTTGCGCTACGTTCCTAGAACTTTTGATTTCGCCGGAAACATTGTTTAGCATTGTTGCTCAACAACTTTGGGGCTTTACAAACGGACTTCATAGCATATCATTGCTTACGATAAAAAAACACAATCTCTACTTAAACATCTTTTTTTTTTTTGTTCTTTGCACTTGTTTCATGATTATTATTGTACCTGTCGTATTAAATACTGATAAGTCTATTTAAATAAATATCTAGCCTTGTCGTTCTATTCTTTTCATCCTTTTCCTACAAACTAGGGATGTGCCAAATATTCGTTTTATATTTGGTATTCGGCATATTCAGCAGGTTTACCGAATATTCGGTTATATCGCCGAATGTTCGGCAAAGTGGTACTCGAAAGTTTTTATTTATTACAGTATTTTATACTTATTTATATATATAAGGTGTATCTATTTAAACACGAAATATTTTAAGAGATACACATATAGGTGGTAAAGAAGCCATGGAACCGATTATTTTTTAAATTTAATAATTTAAAATTACTTGATTTGATGATTAATTATCAAAAGGCACAGCGCTCGTGCCGCCACCCAGTGGCGTGCGTTTCATAAAGACAGAAATACACTGCCTACCCTACCTAAGTCAGATAAATATTTATAATCTTAGTCAAACATATTTTTATCTACGAGTACCAAAAAATCTTAATTCATAATTCAGCGCCACCTTTCGAGTGACGGGTAACATCGATATAGAGTAGCTCGTTCGTAAAATTTGACGTAATTTCACATTGCGCTGCACTAGCGCCGCTGAGCGCCACGGGAAAGACACAAACTATTCGCGTCTAAATGTGTATATGTCTGCTCTCGTGGTCATACAGATTTAATGGGTGTGCGTTCCTATAGATACGAGGCACACAATGTCACAAATAACGCACACCACCGCACAGAGTAGACACTGTCTTTTTGACAACACGGCAAATTACGACACGTACCGAAGTCTTCCGATCCGAAGTTAGTTATGCAACTATTTTAAAAAGTTGCATTGTTTCATTAAATTTTCGCTACATAGAGTACCATTTTTTTTTGTCGTATGTTTTGTAGGTACTGAGCCGCGTCAGCCGCTATTATTTTGTTTGTTTTGATCGAAGAGTATAGTAATTATTTTAAGGTTTTGATTTGGTTGTGAGCTTTGCTATCAGTTATTATAGATTTTAACGTTGATATTAGTGTGAAAAACGATGGTGTGTGTATGGAGAAAATAAGAAATGATGCGTTTTCAAAACTATCTTTCGGTGACAAAAAACAAGTGATCGTGAATGGTCGTTGTACGCCGGATTTGAATTAATACAAACTAAAGGTAAAGTCAAGGCTGACAAGGCTCCTATGTGTTTATAAATCTGTCGAATTCAAAAACCTTAGTATTCACAAATATAGATTTTTTTTAACGAAAATCACATCATAAATACCTACAGTTTTTCCCGAAGTACTGCGTTTGGCAAAATTAATTTTTACAGTTCCCGCGAGCAGTGTTTTGACCGAAAAGTCATTCTGGTCACTAAGACGTACCTATAAGCATATATTTAAGAAATACCCAAGGACAGCGACGACTTACAAATCTTTCCATGATTTCAATAGAAAAAACCTGCTTACCTACCAATTTACCTACCTACGAAACGCCTTCCCAACTTTTACGTTTCCATATTGCGGACTTTCTTAAAGAAAGATAGATTAGATAGATAGATGGTGTAGATTTAATCCATGCTAATATTATAAATGTGCAAGTAACTCTGTCTGTCTGTCTGTCTGTCGGTCTGTCTGTCTGTCTGTCGGTCTGTCTGTCTGTCTGTATGTTACGTTTTCACGCCTAAATCGCTGAACCGATCCTCATGAAATTTGCCATAGATATAGCCTGGGATATGTAGAATATCATAGGCTACTTTTCTACGCGATAACCGATATCCACGCGGGCAAAAGCTAGTAAGTCTATAAAATCGGTCAATCTATAAAGGATATTTGAGATGGCATCATTATTTAATCGACAAGACGACGAACCAAAACCAGCATGAAGTATTTTTGGTAAGATTAATTTTTCTGCCTACCCTGTCTAAAAACTCTGTGCACGCCACTGCCGCCACCGTCGCTGCGTCCGGGCGGGTCCTTCATAGAATAAGTAAATAGTTTTTTTTTGCAAAATGTCTCAAGTAATTTTAAAATAATAATAATTATGTAAAAATAAAAACACTTAGATAAAAAATATTTTTCGTTGCTATAGCTTTTTACAACCTATAGATGTTTCTCTTAAAACATTTCGTGTATGAATAGATTCACCTTATATATATAAATAAGTATAAAATACTGTATTGAATAAAAACTTTGAGTACCACTTTGCCGAACATTCGGCGATATAACCGAATATTCGGTAAACCTGCCGAATATGCCGAATACCGAATATAAAACGAATATTCGGCACAGCTCTAGTTTGTAGGAAAAGGATGAAAAGAATAGAACGACAAGGCTAGATATTTATTTAATTAGACTTGTCAGTATTTAATACGACAGGTAGTTGCCCGTTCGCAAAACTAGGTCTTCATGGAGAAGACGGACAAGAAACTCCATGGTAACAGTATTAAAGTTTCTGTCAACATATTATTTATTAATTAATTATTTATTTTTTTATTAATTATTTATTAATTATTATTTATTTATTTATTTTTTATTTTTTTTATTCTTGGAGTTCTGATCGACAAACATCTTTCTTGGGGTCCCCAGTTACAGGAAGTAAGTCGCAAAATTTTTGCATCTGGTATGTCCCTGAGACGGTTGCGGAACTTTCTTCCAACTGCCACTAAAACTGCGCTTGCATAATCCCTGTTACTTCCCATCCTTGATTACGCTGATGTCAGTTATCTCGATCTTACTGAGGCACAACTAGATAAACTTGAGCGACTTCAAAACTTTTGCATTAGATTTATATTTGGCCTGCGCAAATATGATCACATTTCTGAGTTTCGTACAAAGCTCAAGTGACTTCCCATACGTCTTCGCCGGAATTCTCATATCTTATTTCAGCTCTACAGTATTCTATTCAATCCTAAAACCCCCTCTTATCTTAAAGAACGTTTCAAGTTCCTTCATGACACACATAATAGATATCTGAGGTCATCGGAAAGCTTGAGACTAGAGATGCCAATGGATTCCACTAGTTTTTATGACAAGTCTTTTACAGTTCAAGCAGTACGGTTATGGAATGCCTTGCCCGTCTCGATAAGGCGTGCTCAATCTTTGTCCACTTTTAAAATTTTGGTTAAAAATCACGTCCTCTCTCCTTAAACATCATCATTACTTGAAAGTTCCTTGCTCTTGTATCATTTTTATTATTGTGTGTGTATATATATATATATTTATTTATATGGATAAGTATCTATATGCTTTGTGTATATGTATTTATTGTATATATGTAAGTGGTACACCACTAAATACCTGCAGTATTGTCTCTCCTTCTACTTTTTGATCCATCCAAAGGTTGTCTGTAAAAGATCGCTTTTAGCGATAAGACCGCCCATTGTGACACCCTATGTAACAGTTCTACATTTATATCTGTAATTTTTATGGTGTACATAATAAAGAGTATTCTATTCTATTCTATTCTATTTCCTACATTTCCATAAATTATCGATATCACAAAAACAGTTAATTCTATCTCTGGGGTCATTACTCAGAATAATAGCAACATCTAACCTTATCTAATGTTTTAGGGTGAAATGGAGCTAACTCCAGCAGTGTACGGTCACCTCACACACTCACTGATGTCTATATGCCCTCGGGTTTGTGTGGTGTTGGAGGGTGGGTACTGCCTCGCTTCGCTGGCAGAGGGCGCCGCCATCACGCTCAGGACATTGCTGGGACACCCGCCGCCTGTGTTGGAAGAAGTGCCAGAGCCCAGTGACGAGTTAGTATGACATCTGTGATGTTCGAAAAATTAACTGGTTGGCTACTGATGTCGACTACTATGTATAAGTTCTATCTATTCATACACGAAATATTTTAAGAGAAACATCTCTAGGTGGTAAAGAAGCCATAGCAACGAAATTTGTTTTATGTGAAACATCCACAGGCGCGCCTTGGGAGTAAAACCGACTCGTATGCCGCTGTCTTCACGCCGTCATGTCAGAAAAATATATTTTATTTTTCTCCATATTTATTTATTGGTTTCACTTAATTATATAAAATAAAATATTAAAAATAATAATAATAAATAAAACACGGGATGCCCGGCCGGCAGATGTCATCATCATTTCGGCCGAAAGACGTCCACTGTCCCCCAATTGGGGGGGTTTGCCATAATCGCCACGCTTAGCAGGCGGGTTGGCGATCGCAGTATGGTGTTAAAAAATGCATAGAGAACACTGCTGCCCATTCTCTAGTAAGTCCCTTAGTCGCCTTTTACGACACCCACGGGAGGAAATGGGGTGGTGCTATTCTTTACGTGCGGCACCACACGGCAGATGCGACACATCGAAATTATTTTTTATTTAATTTAAATGTATTGTGTGTCTTACGACTTCCACGCGAACGCAGTCGCGAGCAGAAGCTACTACTTATTAAAACTTTTGAACAACGTGCTACAAAACTGAACTCTTCTCCACAGAATAAGAGACACAATCCTAAACTGCATATACGCACAGAAGCCTTATTGGAACTGCTACAACTTCCAGCCTACGTACACGTCTAGCGGGCCGCCGAATGTTTGCGATGAACAGAAAGAGAAGCATACGGTTATAGTAAAGTGGGAGGGAGACGAGACTAGACCTGACACCTTCGCTACGAGGGACTGTTACCCGCTGCAGGATAGTGAAACGAAGACGAGGATTGCGAAGAGATTGAACCATCTTAGATTAGGTGAGTGTAAAATGTTCTAAGATCCAATAATACCCGGGATAATACAATAAACCGGCGCGTCGGACCAATTGCCAAGTGCGTGTCGGACCGCGCACAATAAAGGGTTCCGTAGTTGGCATGAATTCATCTCAAGAACAAGCTTAACTTTGTAGTTGATAAACATGTTCCCCCAAATATTCCAACTACAAATGTAAGTTTTTACGCACAACATTGAGTGATTTACCATGTTATTTTAAGATCATAGATTTCTTATAGGTTTTCCTGTCTTTCTATCTTTTTTTTGTTTTTTTCAAAATTTTAGGCAGTTTTTCGGAGATAATGTGGGGGAATGGTCAATTTTCATCTATTTTCTTTAATAACTTTAAATCTATATATTTAAAACTTATTTGAAATCCATTTAACAAGTCCTTTCATTTGATATGTCACACGGTACAGTTTGAAGAACTTTTTTTTTATTTTCTCATTTGTCCCCCAAAAGTGTATTTACGTTACATGTCCATCTTTGGGTCACAGAAACTCATATGTGTACCAAATTTCAACTTAATTGGTTAAGTAGATTCGGAGCAAATCGGCTGTGACAGACGGACAGACAGACAGGCATACTAGTGATCCTATGAGGGTTCCGATTTTTCCTTTTGAGGTACGGGAACCCTAAAAAGCAGTTTGGTTCGTAAATAAACATTAGACATCTCGCTTGGGTCTTAGCAGTGGATTTTAATTTAGACACAAAGCAGATCTGGCCTTATAAATGACCCGTTAGTAATACTGGACTTTTGCAATACAAACCTGCTACGAATAAAAATGCTATCGTTGTCATTGCACTACAAATGCACAAGAGAAGGCGGTCTTATATTTATCAGGGCTATATATATTGTTACAGTAACTGATCTGTCGATACCGCAGCATCCTGTGGGCTACATATACGACCAAGCGATGTTGAAGCACAAAAACATATGCGAACCGTGAGTATCTACACATTATAATAAAGAATCCATACTAATATTATAAATGTGAAAGTAACTCTGTCTGTCGGTCTGTCTGTCTGTCTGTATGTTACGTTTTCACGCCTAAACCGCTGAACCGATCGTCATGAAATTTGGTAGAGATATAGCCTGGGATATGGAGAAGGACATAGGCTACTTTTTTTACGCGTTAACCGACATCCACGCGGGCAGAGCCGCGGGCAAAAGTTAGTAATTACATAAAAACACAATCCGCGACCCAAATTAACAAAATGCAACCTTATAATTTCTGCGTTAAAATATAAATACAAGCGACCACCTATATTCTTTACTAAGAAGCCTTTTTTAACAAAAAAATATATTTAACCATTGATATATTAAAAGGTGGAAGATATTATGTTACGCGCTAACATCGCAATCAGTAAACCTAGGCTCGGCGCACGACTACATGCACCAAAACTCACACATCTGTGATCAGTGTGATCACAGTCGCAAACCTACAGTTACCGATAGACAAGAACAGAGATAGCAGACGGCGCTGTCGTGCGAGCGAAATCGCGTTAGCTGCCGAATGTTGGCCGAATGTTTACGATTATGAATGACATTGCATGTGGTAGCACAAACATGGCGAAGAAAACATTAAATATATAATTAATAACTTTCAAAATATTAGCATTTTTGGCTGTACTTACGAGTGGTAAGTAATCCCGTGTGTCATATTATAAATTGAACCTTACGTTCATAACATTAGAGCACACATTGCAGTGGCCATGTGGAGTGCCCGGAGCGAATCCTGCGCATACACGAGCGACACCGCGACTTCGGTCTGTTGGACAGAGTTCATCAGTTGACTGCGAGGACTGCCACCGATCAAGAGATATTAGCGGTACATACTGAGAAGCATTTGAACAGGTTTGATAATTCTACAGTACTTAAACGGCGTTCGTAGTTTTCAAACATGTAAACAAATATGGAATAAAAGTTTAAAAAAAAAAAAAAAAAAAAAAAACACTACAAAGTGAAAAGAACTTCAATTTCGGAAGTCGGTGTCTTTATATCTATATTTTTAGTTTTTTGTCACCGACTTGGCACTTTGTTTTTCTAACTTCCTGACAATTCAGAATTTCCTGCATTTCGTTTAATTTAAATAAATACTTTGAGTTTGAGTTTTTAATGGAGCTTTCCATCACAAATGTCTCAGTAGCAGCTTATAATCTAGATTTGTTTCCGGTTCATGGAACTGCAATAACTCGCCAACTGTCGGTGTACTATTGGTACACCACTGCCTAACTGTTTGGAGAACATAAGCGTGATGTTATGTTACATTTTAAATCGATAGTTCAAATTCATAAATAAATCGAGTTTTCTTCCTGTACAGGCTAAAAGAGCTGGCCTCAACGAAACTAAGAAGTCTGCACGTTCAGAAGAACGCATACGATTCCGTGTACTTTCACCCGGACTCACTGGAGAGTGCGGCCGTGGCTACCGGCTGCGTGTTACAGGTAACAACTAACGTGAATAGTGTTATAGGTATCTTTATCATACTAATATTATAAAGGAGAAAGTTTGTGAGTGTGTGTGTATGTTTGTCTCTTCTTCACGCTCAAACGGCTGGACCAATTTTGATAAAATGTTGTATGGAGGTAGCTGACACCCTGGATTAACATATAGGCTACTTTTTAATCACACTATATATATTATCACACTATATCACACTAATCACACTAATATTATAAAGGCGAAAGTTTGTGAGTGTGTGTGTATGTTTGTCTCTTCTTCACGCTCAAACGGCTGGACCAATTTTTATAAAATGTTTTATGGAGGTAGCTGACACTCTGGATTAACATATAGGCTACTTTTTATCCCGATATTCCCACGGAATTGACACTTATGCGAGTGAAACCGCGGGGCGCAGCTAGTCTTCAATAATTATTGTACCTGGTTAAGCTCTGGCCAGTAGGCGTGTGTAACTATTTACGGAACCGACTCAGTGATCGGGATCATTGAAGTGATTCAAAAGATTGGTTCAGTAACAACGTTTCAAACGCATCATTTGGATCTGAAACATTACTTTGCCTTTGCTCTGTGCTCTTTCCGCGCGACGCGTCGCTTGCGAGGCATCTGAGCCGTGAGCGAGAGAGGGAAACTGAGACACTATGAGTTACTTTACTACTGACTCGCGAGTTAGCGGGTGACATTATTACAATCTATACAAATCAGAAAGAGATACCAAATGAGATGTGTATCACTCATAGTCTCACAGTTTTTCGTTGTCTTTATACATTCACGTAAAAAAGACCACTAAGGCGCTTATACCGGATGACTTTTTTTACCGTCTCGAAAAAAATTGGGTATACTAGGTGAACGGAGTAGAAGCCTGTGGCATAGCAATTTTTTTTTTTTTTCAGAAATAAAACTAAAATAAAAGATAAAAATATTGAAATTTGGGTGCGTATGATTTAAATTTAAATATTATTTATCGTATTTATTTATTGAATTATGTTTTTTGTTTAATTTCTGTGTTTATTGTTATAGTATGATAAGTTTACTTCAAATGTGTGGTATTTATCCATAGATCAATTTCTTTCTAGGTTAAAGAAAAAATAATAAAAACTATGCCATAGGCTTCTACTCCGTTCACCTAGTATACCCAAATTTTTACGAGACGGTAAAAAATGTCATCCGGTATATCAAATACTATAAGGTCGTATTTTGCATATAATGTTTGTACTAACAAGTTACCGTTTTACTTTGATGCGTAACATTTTGTATTTTATATCCTTTGAGTCGATGGTACAAATGATCCAAAGCAAACATAGATATCAGTGTTTCGGATCATTTCAGTGATCCAGATGCAAATGTTCCATTTGCAAAAATGATACACTTTGCCCACGCCTACTGGCCACACTGCAACTGGGGCGAATCTGGCGCCGGATACAACTGAGCTCGTTGATTAGGAAGTCACGCGCCAGTTTGAACATCTCCATAGAAGTAAGATGACCCAATGGGCGCGAGCGAATTTCCTCGTGCATCCCATTTACTTCACTTTGACCTTGGCCAAACTGAAGCAAATGGGATTACAATACATTTAAAATATATAGCTTCATTCCAAAATCAAAATGATTACTTTTTAAAATTTGGCATAAATTTCTGGCTTTATGTTACTTAAAACAAGTTATCTGCCAGTGAAAGTCCCGTCAAAATCGGTCCAGCTCTTTCGGAGATTAGCCGGAACAAACATATTTCCGTATATACTTTCATATCAAAAATCTATTATCTACATTACAAACAGACACTTCAATTTTACTTATTTGTATAGATTTATCAACCCACATCAAACTAAGTAATCTTATTAATTTTGTATTAAAGCTGATTTATTTTTAGTGTATTATTACTTCTCTTTACTCCGGAATCAATAAGATTACTTCGGAAATTGGAAAAAATAATAATGTGTGCTTGAACATTTTGTCATAACATTTACTTGGAACAATTTCAATAATTAAAAAACCAACCTTATCCCCACAGATGGTAGACTCAGTTCTCTCAAACGAGGTTGGCAGCGGAGTCTGTGTGATCCGGCCACCAGGCCACCACGCTGACGAAGAGATACCAAGCGGCTTCTGTCTGCTGAACAACGCTGCAGCCGCTGCAAAGTACGCCATACACAAGCACGGACTCAGCAGAGTCATCATACTCGACTGGGACGTACACCACGGCAACGGCACGCAGAGAATCACATACGATGACAACAGAGTAAGTTGTAGTATGTAGCTATAATATGTAATACTCTGCATTTATACTAACTGTGCATTAATTCAATTACACATTGTAAACATATTATGCTCTTATAAGAGAAAATATAGTGGTACTCTCTTCCTGTGTCTGTGTTTCCGAACGCATACAACCCTAATCTATTCAAAGTGAGAGTGAACAGGCTTCAACTGGTTAAGCTCACTCCATCGTCAACTTTGTCTTTGTCACCTCTGACCTAGACTAGAGTCAAGAGCAAACACATCGTAAAAAAAAATACATTAAGTTACTTACTGAATCGTCAGGCCTTCGCTTACGCCCTAATTTATGAGTTTTTATATTCAGCTGATTCTGAATCATTTAAGACCCTCGTTGGAACCCATCGACGCCACTACAGTTCCGTTGCGAAAAGAGGATGGTGCTGTGTCCAACAACTATATCTCTTTCTTACAATGAAACAATGATATTCATTGAATTCTACTAACTTTTTCCTTCAGATCCTATACATGTCGATCCACCGCTACGACCACGGCCTGTTCTTCCCGAATTCTAAAGACGCAGACCACACCTCGGTGGGCGAGGGCAAAGGGGAGGGGTATAATGTCAACGTGCCATGGAACTCGGTATGTATCAGCTTTTTCATTATAAAGTGCTAAGTGAAAACACATGGACATAAATTGCCCTTTTTAAGTGGCGCAAAAGTAATGTCATAATGTGAATGTGCCTTAATTTTTGCAGATGGCGCCAAATATCACTGTGCTTTGACATTTATTTTATAGACATAGAGAATTCAATTCTGTCAACAAGCCATAGAGCGATACACACATCAAGAACGTGGAATTATTGTTACTGCTTATTTGAATTGAATTTGCATGAATTTCGTCATCGTTATCCTCCTTAAACGAGTTTATTTGCCGCAAGTTGCTGCATTGGGTCTCGATCATTGTTGGTTCCAACAGAACGGAGCAACCGCTCTCCCAGCTCGGGCAACGATTTAATTGTATGCCTTATTTATTCAGTATTTTATTTTATTCCTCATGTAAGGGGCGTCCATTAATTACGTGAGGCGTTTGGGGGGGGATCTCACCCAGTCTCACGTGGGGGAGAGTGGAGGTCTCAGCAGATATAACATAAGTTTTTTCCCCTCAAGAAACAATGTAAAATTGCAAAAAAAAACTAGCAAATTATGTTTATTTAAATAAATCCAACGCAATCAAGCACAGATTAACGTATTTACACAAAAAATAAGCATTTTGTTAAATCTCACGTGAGATTAGGGTGCGGGGGAGGGGGTCGAACCAAATCTCACGACATCTCACTAAGGGAGTAGGGTGGTCGAAAAATCGCCAAAATCGCCTCACGTACCTCACCTCACCAAGCCCATTTTTATCTTTATCTACATTATTTGTGTTATCTACAGCGTGGTGTAGGCGACCCGGAATATTTGACGGCGTTCACAAAGGTGATACTTCCAATCGCGTACGCATACAATCCGCAACTCGTCATCGTATCGGCTGGATTCGACGCCTGCGTAGGAGACCCGCTCGGAGGTACCATAACATTAACTCTTATACATACTTATCATAATATCAGCCAACTTGAGCAAACGCTTACTCAAGATGAGTTGGCGATTTTACACTTATATTAATTAAGTCCAAGTTTCCTCACGATGTTTTCGATCACCGATGTCAGTGACAAGATAAACTTGAAAGTACATATTTTATTAATTAAAAAAGTCACATTAGTACTTGTCATCAAATCCGGGATTTGAACTCACATCCTCGTGCATGAGAGGCGAGGCCTTAACACCTGGACCTTCACAACATGGGGTCATTCAAGTATTACGTAAGCACCAAAGGGGGGTCGGGGGTCTTTGCTTTGATTATTTTTGATGACATGGAATTTGGGCGGTCTGGATAGTGATTACAGATTTTTCTGCAAAATTTCGTTGTTTTTTATTTGAAGAAAGATGGCAACCCCATGTTCAGGGTCGCTCCAAAATAATTGATATTGCTTACTCGCTCTGATGTCGCGGTGTTTTATGGTTAGATAGAACCGAAGTAGGGAAATTACTTAAATGGGTATTCAATTACTTTGTAGTCTATAAATTTCTTATTTCTAGGCTCATGAATATCGATAAGGAAACAGATTAAAAACAATGTTTACGTAAGCATAGGAGGGGGGGTATGAGCTTTGCTTACTTTTGCTGACAAGGGGGAGGTAAGGGTTCAAATTTACTAAAATTCTACTTACGTAATATTTGAATGGCCCCATGCCAAAATTGATATGCATGCTTTCAGTGGGGACACTCATGAGTATGTGCAAGTTTCGCTATGGGTTAGTTAAAATATATGAAACAAATGCTTTTTTATAACTCCTTCGACAGTCTGCCCACTTTATTTTATTCATTAATTATCTCTTAATAAAACTGTTCTACTGTTTAGTTGTAAAATAAAACAAAAATTAACTTTAAAACTCTTTTAATTCTAGGTTGCAAAGTAACACCGGAATGTTACGGTAGGATGACTCACTTGCTGCGCGGCCTCGCCGGAGGGCGCGTCATCCTGTGCCTCGAGGGCGGCTACAACATCACCAGCATCGCCTACTCCATGACCATGTGCACTAAAGCGCTCCTCGGAGACCCCATAAACCACCATTATGATCCCAAAGCCCCCTGCGCATGGCCCGCGAACGACTCCATACAAAACGTCATCAACACCCACAAGAAATACTGGAAATGTCTCAAGTTCCAAGTCGCTTTACCGGCAGACAACGTACTAGAACCACCCTTACCATCCAGAGGACTTATCATAGATCAAAATGTTCTAGAAATATCAGCCTGCAGTGAAGATAATGAAACTCATAACGTATCAGCTAAGTCAAGTGCGAGTAACTTAGAAACATCGCTTGAAGCGAGCATGGGAAACCTCAATATAGAAACGAAATGCTCCGACGGCATTCATTGTGGCACAGATGACGAAAATGACGGACAAGAAGAAAAACCTAAATGCTCTAAAAGTAAAGAAGGCATTGCCGGGGGTAGCAGTAGTAATGAACCAACGAGTTCTAAAAAGGACGCGCCAATTTGCGGGCAAGCTAGTGCGGGGAAAAAGGCAACTTTAGTCGAATATTTAGTGGAGAATATGCAATCGATAGTCGACGGCGATATGTTTGCGGTGATTCCTTTAGAGTGGTGTCCGCATTTGGACTCGCTGTTCACATTACCAGATGAAGTGAGGTTCGAGCAGGGAGTCAAGTGCGTTGACTGTGATTCTACTGACGAGAACTGGGTGTGCTTGCATTGCTATGAGGTGAGTAATAATAGGCTTACAATCCCATCATTTGAATAGTTTTTTTCTGGCAAAAAAAAAACAAATCTTTCATTCGCGAATGTTGGTTAACACCAAACATAGTTTTCTAAGAGATTAATCATTACGATATTAAAAACAATAGTTTAGATTCTATGATATTAAATAATAAAAATTCCAAAGTCTATACAATAATTTTGACTGGTCTAAAATCTGAATCTTTGTTTTTGTTTCAGACTGCATGCGCTCGCAGCGTCAACGGACACATGCAAGCGCACTTCACAGCGACGGGCCACGCACTAGTGTTGTCTTTAGTTGATTTGTCGGTGTGGTGCAACGTCTGCGATGCTTACGTCGACAACTCGCTACTCTACGACGCTAAGAATAACGCACACAGATGCAAGTTCGGGGAAGACATGCCCTGGTGTTATAAGACTGATTTACATATGCAATAATAATATTTACAAAAGTAGGCAAGAATATAAAATTTAGGAGGATGTGAAGGGTACAGCAAACATACAAAATGTGACGTCAACTGTTAACAAAATTATTATGCTAAGTTGATAACATTCAAATTCGTTGTATATAGGAACCTTGTCTATTTCACTGATGTTCAACTGTACAAATAATTTCGTCACGATTCCATAGATCTTCATAATACCTAAACCGTTACATCGATGTAATATATAGGTCCTTATACCACTCTTTTATCATACTAAAAAGAAATAGCCATTGCATTAAAAAAGGGCAATTAAATAAGTTTGATGTTTATCACACTTACAATAATGTAACAATTTATATATTTTAATAGTCTTATTTATTACAATCATCGTTAACTCACTAATGTATGTTTATTAACTTTTTTTTAGACCTAAAACTAGTAATATTGTTGTTTTTAACCATTCCACTCAAGTAAAACGATTTCGATTTTTTGAGTGTAACGTTTTTCGAAATACTTTCTGAAATACTGGAAATGAAAGCAGTATCAATGCATATCTCACCTACTTAACTTGGACTAGGGTCCTACTACATCCTAGTAAGTACAATAACATAGCCATCATAGCACTCTGCGTGCAGAACCCATGTATATTTATGTAAATAACTATTATTTATACTTCTATACATATTTATGTTTTATGTACCATATAATAATCGGCCAGTTTTTATTATAGGTTTGTCAATAGTTATTAACATTCTCGTAGTTAAATCAGTGTCTTTAATGTCTTTATTCAGCAGTTAATCTAACTTGAGTCATTTCTGAACTCGATTTGATATTAATCAGCTATTTTATGTGTGAATGTTTTTTGACTTAAATTCACAAAGTAAATAAAAATGCACACATATCATAGTCTTACAAATATAAATGTTGCCATAGATATAGTTCAATCATATAGCAAATAAACTGGAGTTTTAGTATGGTGATTGGTGTAGCAACACTGATGTAAACGAGGAGTAAAACAAAAAGTTTATATGCTATAAGATTCTTCCAAACTATAACATTATAATACAGATTCAGAGAATACAATTGTATTCTCTGAATCCGGAAATTCCAAAAAACTAATCTACTAATTAAGTTTACGGAAATTAAAATAAAACTAATCTCTAACCCTTATTAAATTTTATCATACATAAGTTATTGGTAGTGTAGCGTGCTTAAAAAGTTGCTCATAACTAAAACAAACGATGTATTAACAAAACAATAATAAAATCATATCATATAGCTCGTGTTTTCTTGCCCACACTAGTTGTACAGATCACCAGGTTTGGAGCATGGTGCAGAGTATTCGCATATCTCATATAATTTGTATCCTTTTCATTTGAAACAATACTTAATTTTCGTTGAGAGGTGCTTCCTTTCACATAGTCGCAGAGTGTGGACCGGAGTATGTGTTTAGTGATGAAAACCAATGCAAACTCCAGGCGGGCCGCACCGCACTTTTTTGTATGAAAATGTGTTGTGCTGCTGTTATTATAGGGTATTTTTTCTGAATTAGTCGATTATTATATCGATTCAAATGGACAACATCCCTTTTGACATCTTATCTGTAAAGAGAGAAAAAGGCCGCTTTCCGAATTGGCTATAATCGCTCACAGCGCTCACATCGTCTCACATGCGTTCCGATTTAAATATTACGATTATGACAGCCAAGGGCTGTCAACAACTCTGAACGCTCGTGAACGCGCTCACGGTGCTTACGCAATGTCAAAACGATATTAAAGTATTTCTCTGTGTATACACCAAAAATTTGTTCTTCTTAGGTTAGGTAGCACAGAAGAACAATTTTGAAAATGCCACGATACGATAAGATGCGACTCAAAACAAAACAGCACACTGTCATTTTTGACAGCGCTCACGGCGATATTAGTAAAAGGCATGGTCGGCGTTATCGCAAGATGGCGAATGTCATGACGTCATCTATGACGTTTCACGGGACATCGTTATCGCGCTCACGCTAATTCGGTACGGGTTTTAGCACGCGAATATCGATATTATCGCAACTCGGAACGCAGGGTTAAATGTTAATTCAGGCATGTTAAAAATTATGAATAAACACATGTATAAGTCTTAATAGTTTTATTTTTATACGTAATTCATACGGAATTTTATTCAGATTGGTTATACGGATTTTTTAAATTTAAATACAGATTTCAAGTCTCCTTCATATGGCAACACTGCTGTGTGTGTCAGTTAGAGATGGGTCGTCGACGCATTTTTGGTCAACGAAACTAGACCGTCCTCTACCGTCCATCGACTAGTCGATCAACTAGTTGAATTCGTCGACTAGTCGACGCGACAACGGCAGACGGCAGGCGTTCGATTCAGTCGGCTAAGCGCGGTGTCTAGTCTACTATTTAGCTACGGGCGAGACGTAACGAAGGTGTCTTTATATTACAGAGACTAGTTTTACGTAATATATACAAAATAAGTTATAAAAAATTAAACTCTTAAACATTTAAACAAAGTTTCCGCTAGATTCACATTTACGACTCACTTGGCCTTGACCTCGCGACACACGAATGCATGCACACTAATTTCAATAAACAAAACTGCAAACAATTTTAAACCCGTTCATCCTGCACTACATCGTTTAGCCAGGTCCATCGACGTGCTCTTTCACACAGTATCAGAATGCTCTTTCTTCTCACTCTAACAAGTCTAGTTAAAAATACAACAAATATCAAACTCCGACGTTATATACTTAAGGTTTAAATTGCTTTGTCTGACGATATTATTTCAACGAACGCATGAACTTGTATTAACCGGATACGTTTAGGTTTAGGCGTCGTCGTCGCGTTGTCCAGTAGTTAGGAACGCCGTGGACTCTCAGTTTAGCCGTCTATGGATTCGACTAGTTTACGAATGAACGGTAGACGGTTGAAGCGTTGATTGAACGTAGACCGTCTATTTAAACCGTTCGTTGATTCAACGCCCATCCCTAGTGTCAGTGTCAAAATACATCAACAGAAGGAAGAGCTGTCCGTCCCAAAAATGTTTTTTTTACAATAATAATTAACGACAAAATATTTAACGAAGTTACTTAAATTATAGACCCGATTGGTGCAAGATTAACATGTTTATAAAGACCGAAATACTCAAAGCGATTTCATTTAGGAATCCTGTAAAATTACCTTTTTCGTACTGGGTGTTGGTATTTCTTAGATTTGCGCTCACGGTCCTGCCGCAACACGGTTATATACACCCAGACGAGTTTTTTCAAAATGTTGAGGTCATTGCAGGTGAGTTTTTCGTATTTATCTAAATGTTATACATTATTTTTAGTTCTAAACATAAAAAAATATAATATTTACCGGCGACACAATTGCTCTCTGTAACCCCTTATAGCGCACAAAAGAAATTTGTAGTTGACTGTTCAAACTTTAAGGTCGATTTTATCAATATAAATCGACCTCAAGACTAGTTGGGTGGTTGATGGGTGATGTACAAATTTCGTTTCTGCCTTATATAGTACTAGCTTTTGCCCGCGGCTCCGCCCGCTTGGATGTCGGTTATCGCGAAAAAATTAGCCTATGTCCTCCATACCCCAGGCAACATGACGATCGGTTTAGCGGTTTTGGTGTGAAAGCGTAACAGACAGACAAACAGAGTTACTTTCGCATTTATAATATTAGTAGGGTTTGATCTTGATTGAATCGTTTTATAAATAAACGGAATTAACGCTTATTTCATGTGAGAAATATTTTTTATTCTAGTTTAAAAAAACCGGACAAGTGCAAGTTAAACTGGCGTAGTGGTGGTTCCATACGATGAATATGTTATCTACTATGTTTTTATCCCAAGAACAAACTTAACATTGTAGTTGGAAAAACTGCAAATGTAAAAAAATAAAAGCAAATGCAAAAGTTTGTATGCACAAACTTTTACTTACATTTTATCAATATTGAGAGATTTGAACACGATAGTCTCTTATAAGTGTTCCGGTAACCTGTAAAGAACTAGGTACTTTATGTTTTTTTTTTTTATATAAAATTTTAGAGAGAACAACATTTATTTTGGAGAGAATGGAGGGCCATTCTCTCCGAAACAAATGAGCCTAAAATGGTCAGTTTTCATCTATTTTCTTAAATAACTTTGAAAATATTTATTTAAAAATCCTAATAAATACACATTTGAGACATCACAACAAGCCCTTTCATTTGATATGTCACATGGTACACTTTGCACAACTTTATTTTTAATTTTCTAATTTGCTCCCTCAAAGTAGTCCTCATATTCAAATTTAATTTATTTTCGTTACACGTCCGTGTTTGGGTCACAGTAATTCATGTGTGTACCAAGTTTCAACTTAAACGGTCCCATAGATTCGGAGCAAATTGCCTGTGACAGATGAACAGACTGACAGACGGAACCCTAAAAACAATACAGAGAAAATATTTCGCCCTAAAATCATAATGTATTTGAAACCAAACGAATTATAAGTTAAAAAATAATATTTTTCTTTATGTTGAGAACATAAGCATTGTAATTATTTTAATAACTGTTAGCCTCGATAAACAATCATAAACATACTGTAATAATGTATTTATTTCTATACAATGATATCTGTTACAGTATTGAGTTGACTCATCTTTAGAAACAAGTCTCTCAATTATTCTGACTGATAGTTTGAATTGTAAACAATGTTTCCTGTGAAGTTTTACAAAATAAATGTATTAATATCCCTTTTAAAGTTCCACAAAGTAATTGGATGGTTCAGTGAGCCTCATATAGAAGTTAGTGAACTACTGAATAATTAATAATACAATATGATAATAAATCTTTGGCCCTATTTAAAGCACACTCCATTATGAAATTTTAAACATGATCTTGAAGTTACAAAAGCTAGTAACTTTGAGCATATCTATACTAATAAACTAATGCTGAAGAGTTTCTCTAAAACTCCCAGTTGGGGTTGAAAAATATTTTTGCCTTTGATAGCCGAATTATTAAAGAAGCCTATTTAACATCGCGCTATGACCCTTAGGAGCTGTACGAAAAGTAAAAAATTAGATTGCTAAGCGAAAACGAGGTAATAGCGCGGGCGGGAAATGTGGCTGATATTTTAGGATGACTTCCACGAGAACGATGTCGCGGGCAGAAGTTAACTTATTCCATTACAAAACCTTACCTATGCCTATGCTACGTTTGCTGTCAGACTGAGATGGTCGTAGTGGAGAAGTCAAAGCCCTTTTAAATTGTCAAAGAGTCAGTCAGAAAGATGAAGCTAGTTGCCCATTTGAAGACGTAGATCAGCACTCTAATTGCGTAACACACTGTCAATCGGCTGTGACGACACGGTTGGCGCAGTGGTTAAGCGATTGACTGCTGCGCTGCGTGTCGCGGGTTCGATTCCCGCACGGAACAAATATTTGTATGACCTACAAGTAGTTGTTCCGGGTCTGGCTGTTTGTGTATGTGAGTTTTTAAATGTTTGTAAACGCACCCACGATACAGGAGAAATTCCTAGTGTGGGGCAATGTTTAAAAAAAAAAATACTCAATCTGAATGATTATGAAGGATATTGCTAATTCATTGCGCCATATGTTCGAAAACTTTGTCTGCTCAAGAACTGACAGAGCAAAGCGAAAGTTTACGCTCGCTCCTTATGGATGTACTATGGGTACACTGCTTAACCCTTTAGGGCATACAGGCGTGATGTTATGTTTCCGTCTCTGTATCTTACTCTAAAAGCCTATTGAATTTAATCTGCCTTTTGTCAGCTCTAAGTGTTTTGATGGGCTGTTTTTATTTTCGCCAGCCATTATCGGCAGTAAACATGAGTTTGACAGCGTGTGAGCTGGGGGGTCATTGCGTAACATACTATCTGCGATTGCGATTTTGAAGGATATTGCTAATCCATCCATACTAATACTAGTATTATAAAATGTGACAGTAACTCTGTCTGTCTGTCGGTCTGTCTGTCTGTATGTTACGTTTTCACCCCTAAACCGCTTAACCGATCGTCATGAAATTTGGCAGAGATATAGCCTGGGATATGGAGAAGGACATAGGCTACTTTTTTACGCGATAACCGACATCCACGCGGGCGGAGCTGCGGGCAAAAGCTAGTTGCTTCATATGTTCGAAAAATTTGTCTGCTCAACAACATTATATAACGAAATGAATGTTGTTGTATTGTCAAAATGAAAGCCATTGCTACTGTAAGTGTGTTACGCAATTACCCTGCTGTACGTAGAAGAAAAGGCAAGAAACTAGAAATAAAAATCACCTTTAACATTATTTAAAATTTCCTTTATTATTTCAGGTGACATTTTTGCGATCGACATCGCAAGAACGTGGGAGTTCAACCCAAAATTTCCTATCAGAAACATCTTCATACCCAAAATGATACTCGGTCCACCTCTCCACTTTATACGCTTGATCAACCCCTATGCCAAATACTATCTCCGTGTGGATCTCAAGACCCCATTCTACCTGCTTGTCATTCCGCGACTTTTTATATGTTTGCTGTCGCTCATAAATGACTACTGTTTGTACAGAATTTGCGTTTTATATGGACAAAACTTCAGAAACAGACTAACGATCTTCGCGAGCTCTTACGTAGTTTTCGTCTACTGCTGCAGAAGTTTTTCGAACACATTTGAAATGATCTTCTTCTCTATGCTCTTACTCATAGTCGCTGAATGCATGCTGAAGTCAGATAAAGTGATTTATCACAATGAATTTCTCAAAGAGAAATATGAGCAAGCAGCATCAACCGTCGAAAAAGTGAAGATTTTTAAATTGTCCACACATTTGCCCAACCATACCTTGAACAAAGTTACAATTTTGTCTACAATAGTAGTCATAGGGATATTTAATCGTCCAACGTTCGTAGGTTTTGCGTTTCCGCCGGTTTTCTTTTGGTTACACAGAGGGTTGGGATCTAAAGTGGTGGGATTTAAGGATTTCCACTATCGCATATTTACGTTTATAATGTGTGGTGTGCCGACGGCGTTGCTTCTGATTTTGGTGGACTCTGCATATTATGGGTATCTTACGATGGCGGACATAGAGTCGCTGAAGGTGTCGTGGGACAGCTGGGTGGTGACGCCGCTAAACTTCCTGCGTTACAACTCTGACATGCGCAACCTAACTCAGCACGGACTGCACCCGCGCTGGCTGCACCTCGCCGTCAACGTGCCGCTGCTGTTTAACGTGTTGGGGGTACTAGCCGTTGTCACGTTAGCAGTGAATACGTACAGGTGAGATAAAACATAATGACCATTACTCAATGTTGACGTACCCACAGATGTTTTAACTCACGAAGACGGGTCTGGTCTTAATTATGTGTGTCTGGTGCACGCACATATTGTTTCTATGAGCTCGGCACTGGTGCCGATTCTCTTGTACACCGAACTAAACTAACTAAACTATCACTAAAATTCCTTACTTTTGGCTATGAGAATCTTAAAGCTATTCTGCAAACAAAATTCTCTAAATTTAAAAATAAGTTTGATACAACTAAATCGAATTTGACATTCGTGACTCCACGTGGTATTTTTTTTTTGGCTTCGCAACGTTGTACTTGTTTGCCTATGATTTTTTTTAGAGCCGGAGGCACGCATGGGTGGGGCAGCCGCGACGTGTTTTTTATGGAATTTTTCACTTTTTGTGTGGAAAAAAAAAAAAAATATTACCTACATGTGGAGTAATAGCGGTTTAAGGGTTTCTAAAAGGGGGGTCGAAATTTTCATTATTTTTGCGATAGGACGCACCATTTTGGAGATATAAGCAAAAGAAAAGAAAAAAAAAATATAGGGATAAACACGAAATATCTTAAGTGATACACCTATTATAGGTGGTAAAGAAGCCATGGAAATGACTTTTTTTTTTATTCTGAGTATATTATTAAAAAAATTAAATAATTTAAAATTACTTGATAATTATGATGATTAATTATCAAAATTCACCGCGCTCGTGCCGCCACCCCACCGCACCGTTCGGCATCACCGCGTCGAGGCGGGTCATTCATAGAATAAGTAAATAAAGGATTTTTTCGCAAAATGTCTCAAGCAATTTTAAAATTATAATAATTATGTAAAAATATAAAACACTTAGATCAAAAAAAAAAATTCGCTGCTTTGGCTTTTTTACGACATAAAGATGTTTCTCTTAACATATTTCGTGTATGAATAGATACACCTTATATACAGTACTGGTTTTGCACCAGAAGTCGAGGTGATTGGTGTGAATTTTAGTTCATGAAAACTAATTTTATTCCACACCTTTTTAATCGCGATTAAAAATAGTCAGATTTAGTTAGAAAATCTAAATTTTAGTTTAAAAACGTCAAATTCAGAATAGCAAAATTGCCATTTTCACTAAATTTAAAAACTCAGAACCATCTTAGAGCTGTCAAACTAAAATATAGTTAAGTTGTGTCACTTTAGTCAATTTCAGAATAGGAAATGGTCGTTTGACAGGAATAAACTAAATTTTGGTGATTTTTAGTCTAGTTTAGAGAATTTTGTGACAAGAGAATCGGCACCATTGTCTACTAAATTCTCTTGAAGTTTGGACAGTCGTTTACCAGACATATCGTTTAAATCAATAAATTAGACTAGCTCTCTCCCATGCATGGCTTCGTGAGACAAGAACATTATACTAGGTATGGTATAACAATAATATTTCCATTTTTTTGTTTCACAACGTCTTCTTAAACAATAGCTCATTATTCAGTTTGACTTATACATAGCATTATTCTTTAGGTTAAATTAGTGTAAATAACATGTTTACGCCAAACGATATTTATAAGACATTGGTAACATTTCCTTAATACTGCAGAAACATTTCTGAATACTATTTTTCTGTAAAATAACAGAAGAAAAAAAAATGTTTCAGGTTCTTTCGCGGCCAGTACAGCAAGTTGCCGCGAATCCAGAGCATCACCGGCCTCATGCTATTCTCTTTGGTCATCCCGATCGCTGTGCTGTCACTCTTCCCACACCAAGAGGCACGCTTTATCATCCCAGTACTTATCCCTCTGATATACCTGTTTGGAAACCATCTCCACACCAACGAGAGCGATGGACCGAAAACCAGAAGATTTAAAACAACACTTCGTTATACTTGGTATGCGCTAAACGCTTTACTTACAATATTTTTCGGGTTCATCCATCAAGGCGGCATATATCCTTTTACCAATAGCCTCTATCATGAGATTAAGAATAACTACGGAGTCCATACCCACGTCATAACGACACACAGTTACAGTATACCAACGTTTTTGCTCCAATTGGAGAGCACCACCAAAGTGTACAAGGATAAGAAGACGGGACATAAATATAGACTAGCTCCCACCACATTTTTACATAAATATGGATCAATGCCAATGCAGCATTTATTTGTGAAGGTCGACGACGTTTTGACGAACGCCGAGATGTTACTGCATGATTACAAGAAGAACTACAGGTTTTATATTGCGTCCCCGTGTTCTTTGGAGCAAGAAATTCGGTCGGCAGCTGCAAAGTATCACTACTTTGAACTAATCAAAGAGTTTACCTACTACCCTCATTTTTGTACAGAAGCATTCCCAAAATTCCCCTCAAGTCATGACCAATTTTGTCTCGAAAATACCTCGATGGTCCGAACGAACGAATCTCGCGCTGTAGATCTAAATATGTCACAAAGAATCTCATGCTTTTTGAAAAAGTTTTGTCTAAGGATTTATAGGGTTAAACCGAATACGAAATATCGATTATAAGTTAATTAAGTCAGTTTTGCAATTCCATTAAGCAATATCTAAGTACATATTATGGAATTCATTAAAGTCGTGTACACGCCGCCTAATTATAATTATTTAAAAATTACATACCTAGTGCTCAATTTAAGTTAATCATCAAAGATATTTTAACATTTATGTTAAATTTGAACAGTAGAAAATATATTTCTTTTAAAGTAAAGGATGTATGGTTGAATCAGCTTCCACATGAGGGGTATGATATCTGAATTTGGACCTCCCTTGGTGAAAATTAGGGAATGCCTAATTTTTATGGTTTTGGGTTTAATTAAAATCAGACATTGAACCGCCTCATTCTGACTAACTGCTTTTAATAATGCATAGTGTAAGTACCTATCTATGTACTTGCGCTATGTTGCCATCAGAAAACCCAGCGATATATTAATGTATTAACAATGCTTTTTTTATGTCGATTTTTGGATGACGTTGGTTGTTATTATTTACGGCGAATTGATGCCTTCATCAACGTCGATCGCGAGGGTCGTTAACACAGGATGATGATCGATGTTGATCATACCATCGATCGATATCGACCGCGAGAGTGCGATAGTAACCGCGGGGTAATTGCGTAACACACAGTAGCAATGGGTTTCATTTTGACAGTTCAACAACATTCATTGCTTTATTTATGTTGTTGGGCAGACAAATTTTTCGAACATATGAAGCAATGGATTAGCAATATCCTTCAAAATCGCAATCGCAGATAGTGTGTTACGCAATTACCCCCCAGCTCACACGCTGCCAAACTCATGTTTACTGCCGATAATGGCTGGCGAAAATAAAAACAGCCCATCAAAACACTTAAGAGTTGAAAACAGGCAGATTAAATTCAATAGGCTTTTAGAGTAAGATACAGAGACGGTAACATAACATCACGCCTGTATTCCCTAAAGGGTTAAGCAGTGTGCCCATAGTACATTCATAAGGAGTGAACGTAAACTTTCGCTTTGCTCTGTCAAAATCAATATAGTTGCCAAGATTTTGACAAATCAATGCATAAGTTTACGCTACGTTTCACCATTGAGAGTTTGAAATATTCCAGCACGTGTGTTGTTATTAATTTATTCACAAGCACTTTACTTAATACATTTACATTCATTTATTTACTTAAGTTTCATTTAATTATTTGCTCAATTTATTTTATTATACACAGTTATTGTATTTTAATTTATATTTACTAACTTACGTAACATCCAATATTACTTAAATAATTTGTTTTTAATTTACAATTGACATTGTTTGATAAACTTACAGTACCTATTTTCGTTGTAGCTTGGTGCGGGTGACAGATGTCAGTATTGCATGACTAGTCAGTGACATTATGCAATCCAATTTTATCGATAACGATTCTCATAGCTGAAATCTCGTTCTCTTTATTATTATTTAATTTATTTTAAAATATATATTTAATACAAAACATTAAAACAAAACACATTCAAAGCACAACCAAGATTTAGAAAAAAATATATATTCGTGGTAACATTTTAACCTCGTGGCGCCGCCGTGCGTCGGCGCTCGGCGGCTTTTTTGCGTCAGTACGAGTGCTCGCGCCTTGTATGCGATACGTATTGCCATTTGTCATTCTTTTGTTTATTTTCTTTTGTGTTAAAATTGTTATTTGTTATTGTATGTTAAGCTTATTGTTTTACTTGGTTGTGGTAATGAACCTGCCAAAGCGCGCAAAAAAAAACTTTTGGGGAGTCAGGCAAGGGAGTTTGTCGTTCGCCTCCGAAACTACTTTGAAAGAGAACAAAAAAATAATAATACATAGGTACAGTAAACTTCTTTTTCTTTAGAAAAATATAGATTATCCATCATAGCAATACATCCCATCACTAAACATGCCTATGGCGTGACGATACAAGCATAGCACTTTGCTTCATTTTTCTTTCAATTTAATTTAATTTTTAGACAATAACATTTTGACCGGGTAATATTATTTATTTTACTACAGTTATTAGATTCCGTATTTTACAACTATGATATTTAGGTTGCAGCTAAAATATTCAGTAATGATAGTAAATCGCAGTGACGTTCAAAAGTGAAAAGGAACGATTCTCTAATGTCACCCGCACCATGCTACAACGAAAATACAGTACAAGGTTTTTTTAATCATTTATTTAATAATAATCTAATATTTTTTAATAATAATAGTTATCATTATTTTAGATAAAGTCCTCATTTATTTACACAAGATAATTTGTTTCAAATTATGATGTAATCTCAGAATATTAATGAGAAATTGTATGTTGCGTCTGATATTCTGACATTTTAAATAGTTGGCAGCCAAAGAAACATGCATTGTCCTTTGGCTTTAAAGACAGTAGTATGGATTCTTCAAGTACTAATGGTTTTATATGCAACCCTGTATACCTGCAATAAGGTTTAATATTGGTCGACAACTTAATCATATGAATTGTAAGATTATTTCTGTGCAACTCGTCCTTCTAACTCTAGTGTGACACTCACTTAATTGTATTAAAAAATTGCATTTGTGTGTTAAGGTCAAAAGTGTAAAATTTACTTATTTTTCAACGACGTACTTACAACATTCTTCAGAGGCGCATCGAACTTATTATATTTTTATAAATTAACAATGCATTTTGCGAATCTCGTGCTACGGACTATCTATTTAGTAATATTTACATAAATAGACTGCTTAATGCTATGTAAAAATATAGGCTTTAGTGTGTTAGTGATTATCAATAAAGACATCTTTGTTATTATCTGCTGTAGTTTTTATTTTTCATTCTTTGATTGAAGTAGTAAACTCCAGGAATTCAGGTAATAATAGTCAGAAAATTCGGGCCACATTACCTTGGCTTATGTACCGACCGGTCAACCGCTCGTCAGCTCGTCAATAAATAAATAGCCTATCTTAGGCCGAATTAAGCCGGCACGGGTGATATCCTAGAAGCATTCTAATGTTACTTCTACCTACTCAAATTATGTTGCAGTCTGATAGCTGCGATACGGGCATACCTAATCAAAGAGATGCGACATTTATAAGTGCCAGTTATGGGATGACGAAAGGTCAATTGTTTTTAATTAAGTTAGGGTCTTCATTCATCACGATGCATAGTTCATTCAGAAGCCGCTAAGAAAATCCAACTAATTGGAAACAGTCACAAAGTATGTAAACGCCGCGCCAGCAGTGTTTATAGTAGGTAGTGGTGTCGATTCCCTTGTTCACAAAAAGTTCAGTGCATCTTTTTATTTCTATTTCATTAAGAAAAGGACAGAAGATAAATTTTAGTTTAGTCCTGTCAAATTAATCAGCGCCTGTCACTACTCCCTAAACATAGACATAGAAAAAACTATAGACCACTGCTTGGCGTGTCGCTGTAAGGGACAGAAAATCAAGGTACTTGAAACTTTAGGGTTACCCACTTTAAAGTGATTTTACCCCGAATGTTCTTCAATGTTAAGATGTTTTTCAATCTCTATTATCTACTTTGTACAAACGCACAGGGTTTATAAATAGAAACAAAACATCTATACCCAGTCTGAAATTCAGATCATATATGTAAACAAAAGGGATAACATATCAAAACAAAAAAACTTCGTAATGGTTATTCATATAAAATGGCGAAAAAAAAAGGTGCCATTTTCTTTTAAGTACTGATTTTAAGAAATAATAACTATAAAATAATCATACCGTAATTATTTTTATACATTTTTTAACAAAGTTATTAAAAAAAGGAGATTTTCTGGTATAAAATATTTTATGGTACTGGTAACAATGCAGGCGATCCAAACATTTTCAAATTTTTTACATCCTCAACAACACTAATAGTACAACTCTCATTCATAGATTCATATCGTAAGTAGCACATCTTGCCACATTTTGGATGAAAACTGTTTTGAGTGGAAATCGATTTTGGGAGGCCTACGTCTAGCAGTGGACTTAAAAGGGCTGATTATGGTGCCGATCCCCTTGTTCACAAACTAAATTTAAGTTCAGTGCATCTTTTTCTTTCTATTTCATTAAGAAAAGGACAGAAGATAAATTTTAGTTTAGTCCTGTCAAATTAATCAGCTCTTGACGTAAATTGACGTAATTTTAGTCGGCAAGATTAATCACGTCTAAACTTGTATGGAGTAGTGACAGGCGCTGATTAATTTCACAGGACTAAACTAAAATTTATCTTCTGTCCTTTTCTTAATGAAATAGAAAGAAAAAGATGCACTGAATTTAGTTTAGTTTGTGTCTCCGACAAACTACACAAAACATTGTTTGGCAACAGTATTTTGTTTGCATAGTTCTAAAAATTATTTAATTTTAATTTTATAGATGATTATTTACAAAAATTAAAAAAAAAAATGATAGAATATTTTGCACCACTGTCCTGTCATTTTGGCAGTGACATTTCTTGACATTACTTTGTTTACATAAATTATCTGAATTAGAGACTTTGGGTATAAGTCAAAATAGTTTATTAGGATAGGAGTTCTTTCACCTGCGGGAAAAAGAACATTTAAAGAAAACCTAAGATACAGCATACAAAATATTTTTATCTCTACTTTCATTCATATTTCCCGTGATTTTGGTTTGGCGGGAAATCTGAAAGTTTTTAACACTTTAATACCTACTACAAATACAAAAAAAGACGTGTGGCACTCGGGGACTGCCGCGGTAAAGCTATTGCATAGCATTTTGTATCAACTTATGCAATTATAATTATTTATTTATTTTATTTATGCAGTATTTCTTTTTCTTTGATATTAATTTTTTTTTTTTTTTTCGTTACGGAATTTCTGGATTCGGTCCCCGCGCTCAAGGCCCGCGATAGAAGCTATGCAATAGCTTAAAAACAAAATAAATAAGTGCTGAACGTCGTAAAAGTGTATAACTACGTAAACAAAGTCAAATACTATTCAAATATAAGCATAATAACAACTTTAAAATAGACGAAAGTGTTGAACCTAAAGTAATTTTAAATAAAAAAAGAGTGACAAACTGTTTTGACGGCGAAAAAATTCCATGTACATGAGTCATTTCCAACCGTCTAGTCAAGTTTAAAAATTGTTCAACTGGAATGGTATCAACTATTTGGCAAGCTTTAATTAAGTCATTGTAGCCTTGCGGTGCAACAGGGGAACTGAATGTACTCGTAATCGACTGCTCGTGAGTTCAAACCCCACTATCAACAATCACTTTTTGTGAAGATCATAATTTTATAAACTAATATTTATAAGAATAATATACGCAGTACACAGAAAAAAGAACTGCCAGAAATTATTAGAACACTAGATGGTACTGGTGTAGTAAAACCGTCGGAGTGGGGAGCGTGAGGTTTTTTCGTTACGGAATTTCTGGATTCGGTCCCCGCGCTCAAGGCCCGCGATAGAAGCTATGCAATAGCTTAATATTTTAAACTATAAATAGATACTAAAAGGTAAAGATGTAATATTACGTCCAGTGAAAAGTGGAACAAATTTGCTGCCAGCGCTATACATACACTCTAATAAAGCATTCATCTAAAATGATTGATGAAGGTAATTTATTTTATTGGCGTACAATTTTCCCCTGAAATGGGGAAGTATCCGAGTAAAAAGTAGGCAGCACTGAGCTTGGAGGTTATGTAAAGAATAATAAATAATAAAAACATAATTCAACTCTCATTTTATCTTGAAACAGCTGTATATTTATTTTAATAGTCTAAAAACCATATTAGTTGAAAACTTCCACTGTATTTCACCGAATAAACTAAAATATTTAGCTACTTACGAATGAAAGGACAATCCGGCAATTTTCTTCTCACTATCGCTTTTGCCACCAAAAACACTGCACCTTACCATTTTGCAGCAATAGCTAAAGTCAATCCTCAACAAAAAACACAAAAGAGTTAGTATTTTTCGAAATAACAAATTAAATAATTTATAATTTCGTCGCAACCACTTTTCGAACGCGTATCAAACGTCAAACTTTGTTTAGCAACTGAAGTGCTGTCCTTGAAAAACGCAACACGCGATAAGGGACAGAAAATGTTAGGCTCTGTCTCTTTTCTTTACAAGCATTTTGTATATATTTTTCTTTTTCTTGTGTAAGTGAGATAGAAGATGACCAGCGGTCTATCGTTTTGTCAGTCTACGTCCCTAAAGTTTAGACGTGATTAAAAACTTGCCGACTAAAATTACGTCAATTTACGTCAAGCGCTGATTAATTTGACAGGACTAAATTAAAATTTATCTTTTGTCCTTTTTTAATGAAATAGAAAGAAAAAGATGCACTGAACTTAAATTTAGTTTGGTTTGTGAACAAGGGAATCGGCACCAGTATCTTCCCGCATTGCTGTAACAAGGCTGGTCGGAGCAAGCAGTTCTTATACTTTTTGCCAAATCAGCGCGAACCGTCGGCGCGAAATTTCTTTCTTTATCTGAATTAGCCTAAGTTCAAGAACATATTATGGCTAAGTCGAAGAAATTACAAAAAAAAAAATAAGAAGAGAGGTTGGCGGAAGTATTGTGGCTCACTGAGTCCATTCACTCCAGCTTTAGTGGCGAAAATTTAAATCTTTCAGAAGTAATGTGAGGCCGCCTTCCGGTAGCATACTGTCTGCAGAACTGGGTAACCAGTTTTTTTCTAAGCTCGCTCTGAAGGAACTTAAATCGGTCCTCGCCTCTCCTGGAGTGGCTGAATTCCCTACTACCTTCATTACTAAAGCTAGTGATAAGACCCATTAATATTATCTGGTCTTTGGCAATTATTGTTTTACTTCCGTTTACATTCCTCCTGATTGGAAGGCTCAAGTCGTCATCGCCGTATTAACATCCGGTAAAGATTCTAGTGACCATATATTGTTCTTACAGGTCAACTGCTCTATCGTCTATCTTTTAGAACATTTGATTAAAACCGACTAGAATGGTTTATAAAAACAGGAAACTGCTCCCAACGACTCAATTTGGCTTTAGGAAAGGTCTGGCAGCTGGTGTGGGTACCCTCACATCAGAGATTCGGAAGGCCCTTCAATTAGTAGGAATAAGTCTGTGGTAGCGGTTTTCTTCCTACCAGTTGTCAGGCAGAAAACGGAAGAGCTGAGAATTCCAGCTAGGATTCGTCAGCGAGGTCAGTTTGGAGAGGTCTACCTCAGGGATCCGTTCTTCAGTGTGGGGTATAGTTGTATAGGCCGTTCAAAAATATAACTGTACAAAGATTTGTTACTGGTTATAATTAAAAATATAATAAGTAGTGATTATTATTTATGTTTTTATTTTGAACCTAAGCGAAATTCAATTATTATTGCCATATTTCAGAGCAGTATTATGTCGAAGGTATGTTCCGTCGAAATAGAGATCCGCCAAACAAGTGCATATCGAAGAAGGCGTCTGTCGAAGTAGTGATTTCTTCGAAGGTGTGAGTTGTCGAAGTATTTTGTGTCGGACTAATGCTTGTCGAATATATGTTCTGTCGAAGCAATGAGTAGTCGAATTAGTGTTTTTCGAAATTAAGATCTGTTGAAATAATTAGCTGTCAAAATTGAGAATGACACTCTTCCAAACGGATAAAAGCCGAGTAGCGACTCCATTAAGCTAACGACTATAAACGAACCCCACAGTCCACTCAATTAAAATAGAGGCCAAGTCTAATAGTTTACAAACGTTGCAATGGTCCTATTGAGTTTTTGACAGATTTGCCATACAAAATCTGTCAAATAATGACAATAGAGATAAAGTTGACTGACGCATTTGTAATTGTAAATTAGTAGCCTTAGCAGGAGTTTATGTATTCTGTGAGCCTTAGGCTCAACTCCAGATCAATCAAAATTTCGAGAATAGTTTGCAAAATCGTTGTTAGGTAACAACGTTATCATTTGTTAGTTTAAAACTATGGTCTTCTAAAACTGGCGGCCGCTTTCCATTTTTTTAAGACAGCTATAGTCCATACTGTTTTACGTCACTAGGGATTTAAAAACTTGGTCCGGTTTTTGGTTTGACTAATGAATTATATTGGATTTACCTATATTATGGATTAACATACTGATGAATCGAACTGGATCTACCTTACTCAAGAAAAAATACTAACTGTTGACTAGGCACCATCATGGTCTCAGACCTTAGCTTGTTCCGTTAGGAAATAATAAAAAAAAAAGGTTTTTGGTTTGATTTTTTTTTTTTTTTTTGAAATTTTATGACCTGGTTACTGGACCTTTAGGTCAAATCTTATTTTATTATCGAACACTGCACTATCACTTCGTTTTTAAATTGTTTTAATAGTATTTTTAATGTATTTATATATCGGTTTGTAAGTATTTTTGTCTTTTAATAACTCTTCAAGTGGCGGCGGGCGGGATAAAGAATTGCACTTAATGTTCACATCACTAAGTTCACTAGCCAACACTAATCTGTCAAGTAAGAAGTTTTGACAGTCAAAAATAAGATGTTCCATGGTTCCTTCTTGGGATTCACAATGTGGGCATGTATTGCTTGTAATAATGCCAAGTCTAGCAAGGTGTGACGGAGCAGTATTATGGCCAAAGCGCAATCTATTTATCGTAGTGATAAAGTCTCGGCTGGCTTCCTTCAATCTATTGTACCAGGGTCTAACAGGTAATCTTTCTTGAATACTTCCATACCACTTTCCTTTGATGACTTGGTCTTTCTTCCACATTTCTAACCATAGCTTACATATATTTTCATTAATGCATTGCAGGAAGTCAGTCATAGGAATGTCCATTGCATTTCTAACATCAATAGCATTATTACCTTCATATGCGGTTTTATCAACTACTTCATTGCCAGAGATACCTCGGTGAGAAGGTACCCACAGGAATACAATTTTTATGTGCTTAAGATAATATTGATGAATTATTTCTTTGATGAAATACAGAATATAATTTGACTTAAACGAAACTGTAAGATTAGTTAAGGCTTTTATCAAACTCAGTGAATCAGAAACAATCAAAAAGTATTTACAATTGCTAATTTGGCGAATATGTATTAATGCCTGATAAACCGCATAGGCCTCTGCAGTGAATATAGTACATGTATTGTACAGAGCAAAGCTTTGAGAGAATTTAGCATGTGGATCATATATAGCAGCACGTACATAATCACTCCCCTTACTGCCATCAGTGTAAATAACATAATAATTCTTATTATCTGCCAAAAACTGTAACATATCTGAATTATTATTAATGGGATTTTGTAATTCTTTAATGGGATGTGAAATACACTGATAAGAGAAGGAGTAACATGGCCATCGGCACTGTTTTCTAATACCAGTAAAACTGTTTTCTGTTTCTAGCAATATTTTGGACAATGTTGGGGATTTACCATTCAAGAGATCCTCTCCAGTTGTTAGAGGCCCAAGAGTTCTACTTACAGAAGGTACAATTTTGTTTATTATTTTCCTGTTATTTGCAGCAATTAATTTAAGACAGAATCTCTCTGCAAGTAAAACGCGTCTCAAAATTAAGGGCATAGTTTTAGTCTCCACTTCCATGGCCCTTATGGGAGTAGAGCACATTGCACCAGAAATTGTTCTCAAAGCCCTGTTCTGCAATAGATCTAGTTTATTTACATGAGTACTATTTATATACACTAGTGAACTATAATCAAAATGACTTCTAACTATACTTTTATACAACATTGATAATATTTTCGGGTCTGCTCCCCATGAGACACCTGCAAGACATTTAATTACATTTAAACCTTTTAGAGCATTCTTTGATATGTATTTAATATGTTCCTCAAAGGTTAATTTCCTGTCTATTACTATGCCTAAAAATTTCTTTGAATTTACTGGATTTATAGATTCTCCGTTATAAACTACTTTTGAATTTGTGTTCTCATTTCCAAATATCATAACACTGCTTTTGGAGGGATTAATTTTTAAATGTAGCACATCATTGTAATAGTGAAATAGTTGGGACAAGGCTCTGTTAATATTGTCAATTGCAATTTCTACATTATAATTACTACTGTACAAAACAATATCATCAGCAAATTGCAGAATATCTACATTACTATTAACAAATTTACAGATTTCACTTGTGTATATATTGTATAACAAAGGAGATAGTGTAGCACCCTGCATTGTACCCCTAGATGCACATTTTGGACCTTGCAATTTATTATTATGTCTTACATAGAGTGTTCTATTATTCAAAAAATTATATATCCATTTACATAGTTGGCCAGGCACACCTAACCTAGACATAACTTGTACAAGTATAGTCGGATCCAGACTGTCAAAGGCACCTTGAACATCTAGAAATACACAAACAGTGTTCAACTTTCTATCCTTTGCATGTTTCAGGTCTGAAATTAAGGAAGTGAAGCTGTCTGCACAACTTCGCCCTCGACGAAATCCATATTGTACATGTGGAATGATGCCGTTAGATTCCATATACCAATCCAAACGATTTTTAATCATGTTTTCAAATAATTTACCTAAACATGAAGACAGTGATATTGGTCTATAAGAGCTGGCAAGGTCTGAGGGTTTATCTGGTTTGAGTATCGGAATGATACATTGTGTTTTCCATGATTGTGGAATACATTTACAATGCCAAAGTAAATTAAGGATATTAAGAAACATTTTTTGTGCAGATTCATCTAAATTTTTAATAGTACAATAGGGGAGATCATCTAAACCAGGTGTAGTGTCTTTCCGAGATAACAAACTCATTTTAAATTCAGACCATGTAAAAGAATCTAACAAAAATTTTGAATTTAGATTATCATTATTTAATTCGAAAATATTGCCTAAACTATTAACATTATTTAGATTGCTGTTGTCGGATAATTTATCTAGAAATTGAGAAATAAACTCATCCTTATATGATTTATTGCCAGCTCTTATACCTTTAAACATTTTTAGAAGATTCCAAATCTTACTTATAGGAGTAGTTCTATTAAATGTGTTACATAAGTTATCCCAACCTATTCTTTTTTGTTCCGATATGGTTCTTTTTTTAAGTGCATCTTTTCTTTTATAATCTAAATAGTTCTCCATAATAGGTTCACTTCTATATAGTTTCAATGCATTGTAAGAGGCAATTACACTTTTTTCACAAATGTCATTCCACCAAGGAGCTGGAGGTCTGCTTTTAAAATTATTTGGTTTACTAAGTTTAGGAATTGTCATATCTTTTAAAGTATCCAATCGAGAACAAAAATCATTATAGGTTGAAATAGGATCATACAATTTTAGGACTAAATCATTGAATATTGTTTTAGAAATAGTTTTATATTTTTCCCAATCTGCTTTTTTATATATAAACCTATCAACAGGGGGATTAATATGATATTTATCTATTTGTAGTGAAATCTCTGTTATTGTTGGGTAGTGATAGCTACCCATGGCATCATCATGTACAGACCACTCGCATATTGATGCGAGGTTAGCACTAGTAAAGCTAACATCAATTGCAGACGGATTCCGTCTCGGGTTGTTAACAGTTGTAAAACTACCATCATTTAAAATACATAAATCCAAGTCATCAATTATATTCAATAAATCATGACCTCTGCTCTTAGTCGATAGACAACCAAATGCAATGTGGTGTGCATTAAAGTCACCACTGACAAATATGGGCTTTGGGAGATCATTAATAATATTACGTAATCTATTGATCCGTATATGTCCACTAGAAGGAGGACAGTATACACAAAGAATAGTCAAGCTACCATGTATAGTAGATAAGGACAGAGCAACTGTTTGAATGTCTTCATAAAATCTAGTGTTTAAAACTTTGTACTTTAAATATGGCTTAATCAGTATTGCTACACCATTATGAGTATTTTTGGAATTTTTATTATAAATATTATATCCAGGTATTCTAAAACTATTGTCTTTAAACCATGTTTCGTTAAGTAAGCAAATGTCAATATTTTGTTTTTGTAAGAATTGAATCAATAAGGGTTTTTTACTATTAGCACTTTGAATGTTATATTGAGCAATACGTAGCTTAGACAATGTGTGACTTGGATCCATTACTTGAGATTTTTAAGTAATGTTTCTTTAATACTATTTACGGTGGTAGGTGTATTATCTCCCTTATTACCCAGTTCCACCAATGTCTGTACCAGGGCCATTAGTACATCGTTGTTGGCAACAATTTGGGCTTTGATGTCTACTGGAGGGACATCTTTAGATTTATTTACACTATGTACAGTATTGTTTACAAATCCAGACTTATTTACAAATGTATGTACAGATTTATTTACAGACTTATTTACAATGTCAGTTGGTTTCATTTTTGGAGGTAGTAGAGGTGGAAATTCAGTATTATCACTCATGTGTTGTTTCGTCAATGTAGTACTTGCATAAGTAATCTTATTTTTCTTTTCTAAAATTTTATTTAACTTAATTGGACATAATCTAGAAATTGCAAGATGAGGCCCGCTGCAATTGCAACAGCAGATCTCTGTTGGTCTATCACATTCTTTATATAAATGCTCACCTCCGCAAATGGAACATCTTTGTTTGCCATTGCATACCCTAGCAGAGTGGTTGAATTTAAAGCAACGGAAACATTGCTGTAATGGGGGAACATATTCAAAAACTCGGTATGAAAACAAATCATATTGTACATTGTCTGGAAGAATATTCGATAAAAAAGTAATGCTAACTGTTTGTAGTGGTACTCGCTCCTGTCCTACCTTCTTTGTGAATCTTCTTATAGCTATTATTTCATAAATTGATGATAGTTTGGTGTATAGTTCTTTGTTCGAAATGTTTGCTGGTACAAATCTAATTATACCTGTTTTTTCTATTTGCGCAGCCGGAATAAATGCTTTCAAGCCATGCTTGTTAAGAAAAGCGCTGTTATTAATAAAGTTATTGGCCGTATTATACTGTTTAAATATTACTGCTATTTTATTTGCGTTTATTCGTTGTATAGCCGTCACCCCTTTTATTTCGCTGGAAAATATGTGATTGAGATAGACAGGGCTCTTATTGCCTATTCTATCCTTATTGTTGGAAGCTTCAATGAACACTTTAAAGTCCACATAAGTGGCATTTTCTGGATATAGTCTTTTATAGTCTGGTTTCATGTAAGGTGGATAGTCTGAATGCTCACCGCCGCCGCCATCACTGCAGTCCATCCCAGTCCCTCCGCCTCCGGCCTCAGGCCGAGGACGTTTATGTGAGGTGGGCGGGTTATCCCCGCCCCCCTCATTTCCCACCATTTTTCAGGTTTGCGCACCTAGCACTATTGTTTTAATTAACTTTTAAGCAAGAAACTAGCGAATATTTAACAAAAATAAAAATTGAAAGAAAATTCTGAACCGCTCTTTTTTAAAGTTCCCGCCAGAATCCTTTTTGGTTTGACAATTGACATGGGATATCCGAAATGCTATAAAGTATCGATATATATCGTATCGATATTTTTTGAAAATATCAATATCGATTTTGATATTTTTATTAATAAATATCGGTATGATTTGACAGAGAATATTCGTGCTAATCAATAGACATCATTTTTAGTAAATCGGGTCGACCAAAAACCAAAAATATATAAAATATAATTTGTTAAAAACATGTTAGTATAGAAAAAGTATTCCTTTTTAGGATTTTTTCAGACCAATAATGGTCTGAAAAAAATATCGATTTTTATATCTTTTCGATACTTGGAATTTTATATCGATACATCGATATATCCAAATATTAAATAACCCTCAAAAATATCGATACATTGAAATAATAATATCGATGTATCAATTTTTTTTCAGCAAGCCTAAATTGACATTTGTTTGTTGTCAAATATGTCAACAAACTTTGTAAAAACGTGCGTTTGTTGTTGAATTTTTGCACTTTGATAGAAATAATTTGGAATGTCTTCTCAAAAAGAATGTGTAAAATCTACTCTTACGATGTCTCTAAAAGTCATACGGATGTACGACTGGCTGTTGGACTTATACGTTCTGGTTAGATTAATCTCAGAAACATTAATAATTATTTTTTACAGCTTCGTGAAATCGTGATTTCTACTATCTTGAGCCATATGATCCAACGTAAACTGCCAATTATTGTTTTTCACCATCTTAGTGCTTTTGTTCATGCCATCGTTGTACTTTACCTTTCTAGGACTTCTTCGTCGACGATCATTGGAACAAATTGCCGGATACGTGGCGTCACACTTTCGAACTTATGGACCCGCAGCATTTAGGAAATATTCTCTCTAACCGACCAACGAACCAATTACTACCACTATCATTCTTAGCTTTAATAAAGACTGTAGAGGCACTCACCTTACCAAGAGAAATGGACTATAAGAGAGAAAATAATAAAAAAGAGTCTACTAACTTAGACACGTGTAAATACCACCCTAAGTTAAAGAATTTGTTTCTTAAACATGTAAAGTTAAAGAAGAGACATGAGATTAGCCTGATGGCTGATGTGGTGGTGGATACTGCCCTTCAGAGTGGTTGTAACTCTGTGATAGACTTTGGCTCAGGCCTGGGACATTTAGTGCGTATGCTGGCTTACAGGGATGACATGTATGCTGCAGGCATTGAGTGCCAGACACAACTAACTGAGGAGGCTAGGTCTGTACCCTTGGTATGTATAAATTAAATTGGTATATTGAGTAAAACTAGCAAAATAATTGTACAGGTTCTTGCTAGGGTAAATAATCAGACTACACATTTTATAAATAGTGTTTCTGTTTATCTAATGTATAATTCTTATTTTCATTTCAGGAAACTTGACTTGGAATTAGAATATACAGTCAAAAAGCATCTCTCTCTTGAAGCTGCGTCTAAACTGAGGCGCCCTCTACACTTTAACGTGACCTTATCTAGCCACCAACAGTTACTGTCGCTGCTCCTACCTGATTGTATGCAGAACTATGGTTTAATAGGCCTCCATCCATGTGGAGACTTGGGACCGTTATTACTAAAACACTTTGTTGAATCTCATAACATTAAGTTCATATGTGTGGTAGGTTGTTGTTTTATGAAGTTGACCTGTAACGGTCCGGACCGAGGGTACCCGATGAGTAACTTTGTGAAGAGTTTGGACAGTAAACTGTCATTTCCAAGTAGGGAAATATCTTGCCATGCCATTGAGGTGTACTGTGAGCGGTTGCGTAAAGGCAATTATGGAGATTTGAAGGTGAGCGAAAGAAAAGCTTTAATAAAATTAATAAGACTTGTTAGATGTAAACATAAAGTTCCTATAAATATACTAGAATGATGTATTATTATAATAAATGTATATTTAATTTACAGATACATGCATACAGAGCAGCGTTAGAAAGAATATTAGTGGAACATGACCCGAAATTGCGACATGCACCAGTTAGGAGTATTAAACATTCAGATACCATGACATTTGAAACGTAAGATATGTATAATAACTCTGAAGGCAGTATTATCTTTCAATACATGATACCAAATAATTTTTGATGTTACAATGTACTGAAAAAAGTGCTGCTGATTCAAGGCAAAAAATAAAAAAAAGCGCGTATAAAAAACGCCGTGTACAAAGGCCCTCAGTAGCAGTAGCACTTTTGGTTAGATACTTTGCTTTCGGCTGGTACGATGTTCACCAGTTCATCTAGTCCATACTAATATTATAAATATGAAAGTAACTCTGTCTGTCTGTCTGTCTGTATGTTACGTTTTCACGCCTAAACCGCTGAACCGATCGTCATTAAATTTGGCAGAGATATAGCCTGGGATATGGAGAAGGACATAGGCTACTTTTTTACGCGATAACCGACATCCACGCGGGCGGAGCCGCGGGCAAAAGCTAGTATAATATAAATCCATATATTCAAACCCCGCTAAAACGATTTTGACTTTATTCTCTCTTTTGAGAGCGCTGTCAAAAATGACAGTGTGCTGTTTTGTTTTGAGTCGCATCTTATCGTATCGTGGCATTTTCAAAATTGTTCTTCTGGCTACAGTTGCTACCTAACTTAAGAAGAACAAATTTTTGGTGTATACATAGAGAAATACTCTAATATCGTTTTGACATTGCGTGAGCACCGTGAGCGCGTTCACGAGCGTTCCGAGTTGTTGACAGCCCCCGGCTGTCATAATCGTAATATCTAAATCGGAACGCATGTGAGACGATGCGAGCGCTGTGATCGATTATAGCCAATTCGGAAAGCGGCCTTAGTAAAAGGCATGGTCGGCGTTATCGCAAGATGGCGAATGTCATGACGTCATCTATGACGATTCACGGGACATCGTTATCGCGCTCACGCTAACTCGGAACAGGCTTTAGCACGCGAATATCGATATTATCGCAACTCGGAACGCAGGGTTTATTGAATTTAAAACTCATCCATAACTCAATATCCAGAAAAATCGTTTTAGCGGGGTTTGAAATTAGACGCCTCATATTTTTGTTCAAAAACAGGTACTGCTCCCAAGCCATAGAGCGCGTGCACCTCCCCCTACCAACATCGCCTGCGGTGTGGTCGCGTGGCCACGCCGACGTGGCGCAGTGGCGGCGCGTGGTCGTGCTGTACACGCTGCGCCTGGCGCTGGCGCCGCTCGTGGAGACTGTGGTGCTGCTAGATAGACTGCTCTATGTTTTGGAGCGAGGTAAGGGCCCAAAAAGATTAAAGTCTTTGTCTGTTGAAAGAGTTACAATGGTGCCGATTCCCTTGTGCATCTTTTTCTTTCTATTTCATTAAGAAAAGGACAGAATATAAATTTTAGTTTAGTCCTGTCAAATTAATCAGCGCTTGACGTAATTGTAGTCGGCAAGTTTTTAATCACGTCTAAACTTGTATAGAGTAGTGACAGGCGCTAATTAATTTGACAGGACTAAACTAAAATTTATCTTCTGTCCTTTTCTTAATGAAATAGAAAGAAAAAGATGCACTGAACTTAAATTTAGTTTAGTTTGTGAACAAGGGAATCCGCACCATTGTTAGTTTAGTAAGTTTTCCCGTCCTGTCCAGGAGATGCCTCGAATAATTATGGGAAATCGCGTCAAAGCGAAAGTATTGAATTAAATAAAACAAACATTCTCTTAACTAAATTAATTTAATGGTGGAGACAAAAATACACTTATTTGACATTGAATTACTTTACACATCATACAATTTGTATGTACAGATATCGCTTCATAGAAATACATACACGATTGAAAAAAGCTACAAATAAAACTTAAGACTACATTTAATCTTTGGCACTTTATAACTAGGAATATTTGTACAAGAATGTGTAAGAAATATCGAATCACAGGGTTACGATTACATGGTGTTACTTGGGGTTAACTGCTCTTTAGGAGCCACGGTCATAGGTACGTTATAGTAAGCGTCAAACTTGCTAGCAGCGGCTCCTCAGTGCGCTACTCGCTGCGCAGTACCGCACCCCTCCCCCTCGCTAACACGTGAATTTGTTACTGCGCAGCCTCTTGATCCGAGCCTTGTTTTGAGCCGCCATAAAATAATCGCCGCCAATAAATTTAAATCGGACTGTAGTCGAATATAAATATCGCTTCGGAAAATCCAAAAATATTTTTACCAAAGCCTAAATGAGAAAATAAAAATGGCTATGTGTCATCTGGACAGACGGACATGACGTAATTACAACATGGAGGGTTTCGTTTTTGCCATCTGACTACGGGACTCTAAAAAGTGATGATAGTCGAATGTTGGTGTAGGGAACCCATGCGTCTCTTAAGATGCATAACGCAAATTTTCATTGATGAGCTGGATTTCAACGAATTTGCGTTGTCCATGATTTACGAGAGATTCTAGAGAATGGGCAGCAGCGTTCTCTATGCATTTTAACACCATACTGCGATCGCCAACCCGCCTGCCAAGCGCGGCGATTATGGCAAACCCCCCCCAATTGGGGGAGGCCTATGTTCAGCAGTGGACGTCTTTCGGCTGAAATGATGATGATGATGATTTACGTCAATTCCACATGACACAACAATCTCTCAGGACTGTATTACTAACATCATAAACAAGAACTTTCGTTCTATGACTTTTAATAATTCATTAGATTTTAATTTATCATATTTTCATACAAAAATAAAAATATTTTAATTCAACACTCTAAATGTTACAACCTCTATGCGAAGCAAAAATACTGCCGTGTCTAGCGCAAATTACGCTTTTTAAAGCTTATTGTCAGAATTTTTACACCGGTAATCAACTACTCGAAAAGGTCACTGTATGTTCTACGCGTCCAATGCAACAATGTTTTTAGGATACTGTTGCGACTGCCTCGTTTTTGCAGTGCATCGGAAATGTTCGCGGTGAATTATACCAAATGGATTTCATGCCATCGTCCGCAAAAAAACGGCCTCACTCCTGAGCAGAATAAGAGGCAGTCACAATAGTATCCTGAAGGCGGTGGCGGCAGACACTTCCTCCACCATAATAAGGCAATTTGTGCGAAGACTTATACCATAGTTAGACCATTACCATTTCTCATTGCGTCTAGATGTTGGGTGGTCTTCTCACAAATTCGTCTTTAGTTTCAAGTTACTAACAATAGTGATTTAATTGCTAACATGTTACTAACAATTCACGGATCTTTTGTTTATTTAAAAGGCAGGGGCGACAGTGCACGGGAGGCGTAGGTAGGTACAACAAAATACAGAATTGAAATGTTTTAGATAGAACAAAGAAATCTTGAAGGTTTGTTTTTGGTAAATGTATTATGTTTTGTTAAAAATCATAGAACAAAATTTGTTGTTTATGATGTTAGTTAGACCTATGTTAGACCTACAAGGTTTGTTTTACCAATCACCCTGTAAACCTGTCAAATATTCAGAATTAATTATTGGCTATTTTAGCAGAGTCAATACAATACTAATTCGGTAATGTTAATTCAATTCTGGTTTTCCCTTTATGACCGTGGTTTTCATTGTGCGTAATTAGATTATGTAGGTATTTCCTATCTTATGATATTATTTTGATAACATTAAAACACATTTTTATCTTTATGGTGAGTGGTATAGGGGTACCAATTATATTGGCGACTTAGACTTAATTATATCTATTACTCTTTAATTAAGGCGGTATGATCCGACAGAGACTGCGCTTACTAGTTTTTTTAATCCATGGGAAACATAAAAAACAGTGTTATAAAATTTTGAATAATATTTATATCTTATTAAGGATCTGGCGGACATGCAATCGCTTTTAATAGCAAGATTAGATTAACCTTGCTGGATATAGAAAAATCCCAAAGTTACGCCTTTTCGTAATGTTTAATCAATCTCATAGAATAACAGACGTTTTTTTTTCTTATTTTTTATATAAATGAAAAGGTAGTAAGATTGTTTAGCACAATTCGCCGAGTTTGTCTTGATAAAATGATTAATAAATAATTCCTATGTTTAAATACCTACCAAATGCGCGAGTAACCACTCGCGACTTTGCGAGCCTTCTTCAGTCGGCTCGAGCGCCGGATCATAGCGCCTTAATACATTTTATCAATGTACATAATGCAACTTAAGTACTTCAAGAAAATCTTAAAGAATTAGGGTGCCTGCCCATTGTGACGGAAAAGCGAAGAAGTGCAGAGCTAGGAAAACATTAAGCAATAGAGTTCCAAGTGGAAAACCATTGGAATAGTATTCAAAAATGTTTACACACTCTTCCAAACCGCTCCAATGTGTAGGCACCCTTAAATAAAATAAAAAAACATAATGCATATTGGCCGTGTTCAATCAAAAATTCATTCATCTTTATTATAGCTTTAGACGATAAATATATTTTAATAAAACATATTAAGAAAAATAAGCTTACTTTTATAATATAAAAGTTAAAAAGCTTATTTTTATAATATAAAAGTAAGCAACTTCGTCATATTCCGGGATGAAAGTACGTAAGGTAAATCTTATCCAGATACTAACCTACCTAGTAACATAATGTCGCGCCTGTAATCCACGAAGGGTAAAGTAGAGGTGTACCTATAGTACACGCACATTTCGCCAGTTTTGTTTAAGTCCCATGTGATAGGGTGCGAGCCATCATCATTAATATTGTTTGGTAGTTTAGGCGCAAAAACAAATTTTAAGTTAAGAGCGCATACATCGGTCCACTAGCGCCACTCCTTTATAAAAATACTATCTCGTGACTGAGAAGGAATTATGAAAAACGGCTCAACAGCGACCTCGGTAAGTGTCTAGAATGTTCTAATACCTTTTATACAGTTTCATATTACATATACTTAGCCACGAGCTCCTCGTGTCTCAATATGAAACTTTATAAAAGGTATTAGAACATTCTAGACACGGTCGCTGTTGAGCCGTTTTTCATAATTCCTTCTCAGTCACGAGATAATATTTTTTTAATGCAGTGGCCCTAGTGGAACTAATGTAATTGGCCTTGGCCGTTTTATGTTAAATAAATAAGTAGTATGCCCTCTTAATAAACATACTGTTTTGTTTCAGGCCTATCTTGTGAGATTCGACCAGTGTTCGACCCAAAATTGTCGCCCAGGAATCATATTATAATAGCGAAAAGATTGTAATCATTTTGAAATCAGGTACACTTCAATATACAGCGTGTTACGGAAAGGGTATATACATATCAACGGCACGGATTCTTTTGGTGATAACAAACTACAGGGCAATATTTTTAATACCTATACCTACATACATAAAAAGTTAAGAAACATTTAATTAAAAATCAAATGTTTCCAATTGAATTCTACACATCACTAGACCAAGTCAGCTGATCGGTGTCAATAAACTACACACAAAGAAACGGCGGTAACACGTTTGTTATGATTTTAATTTAATAAAGTATCAAAGAAAATAAATAAATCTTTTTCTAGTTAGTGCTTTTGAGCTGATATTTTGTACAGAAATTCTGAACCAGATACACTCTTCACCCCGTTTGTATGGATAATTGGATATACCCTTTCCGTAACACGCTGTATTGTTATTTTTAATTGTTGTTATTTTTTATATTTATGTAGTGAATAAATAAACTTAGGTGCTTATTATGTTAATTAAGAACTTTTGTATCTAATAAAAATTGCTGAGGGTCCTATGACGAGAGTTTATTTTTCTCCAACACACGTGTAGGTATTATACCTAATCGATTGTTTTTCGAAAAATAATCGATTAGGTACTTTGATTCATCAGGCTAACCCGGTCAGAATGCCTTTTTAACCGATACTCTTAAGTTATTTGCCTATATTACATTATAAAATATCAAGAGCAACAATATTTTGTAAAAATGCGCACATTCACAGTTTCAATAAATAATATTAAATACATAGCGTACCTGTATAACAGGGCGGTCAATACATAATTCTACATATTAATATAGGAATATACATATTGTAATATTTATTAACCGATTCGTTGCGGATGGCACGTTTCAGTGCCATCACTTCTTTTTAAGTGTGGCGTCAGGCACGGATATGTGTCATTTTGATCGATCTTTTCCGCATGGCTGAAGACACAGATGAGTGTCATTTAATCGTATGGCGTTGGGCACTGATCAGTGTCACGTTATTTTTGTTCGACGCCACGGCTAGAAGTTAGTGAAATTAGGCATCGCAACGAATCGGTTAAACTTCTCGCACACAATAAAATAAGGTACAAAGGCGGACTTAATGCCTTAGGCTTTCTCTACCAGTCAATTAAGGGTGGCGAAGAGATAAGATGGCAGGTGCTCTGTTTGAGAGGAGATAACAATAATAAAAAATAAAAATTACATAAAACAATACACATATCCAATTAAAAACAAAATCAAAATATAAAATTATCTAAATATATAAAACAAAGTCGGGTTAGTTACATCATTTATAACTTAAGAACGGCTGAACCGATTTTTATAGTATTTGATTTGTTGGATTTGTCTCCGCCCCGAATAGCAGAATAACTACTAAAACGGCGAAATTACAAGAAAAAAAAAAATTATGAAGAAAATTAATTTTCTCATGCATTTTGTATGGAACGGCTTTTTTGATGATACCTAGGTATTTCGAGAACGGATTGGGGTACGTACGGGGATCAAGATTTTTCACGCGGACGAAGCTAGATATAAAAAAACTTCCGACTTCAAAAAAATATAATACTAAAAAGTGAAAAATAACTTTAATTTCGGAAGTCGGTGCCCTTGGTTCTTTATTTTCGTTTTTTACCCACCGACTTCCGAAATTAAAGTTATTTTTCACTTTTCAGTGTTTTTTTTTTGGAAGTTGGTTGTTTTGTTGTTAAAAAGTTTTTTATTTTTCACTTTTTAGTTATGGTACGTACCCCACAACAATTCGATTACCCCTACTTGCTACACCGCACAAAACAACAGTGACAAAAGATATACGAAGTGGATTAAATACGTATTATCGAAGCTAACTCAAAAACTACCCAAACTAGCAAAGTTAATAAAAATCGGTCAAAAACCATTTATAGCCCGATTGCAATCATGACAATTCTAATAAGCCCAAACATGGCTAGGATACATTGTTTTATTACAGAATTCCGGTGCATACCTTCCGGCTTCATCTTCAGATCAGTTCGATGGTACCATTTTCATCAAAATTATTTATTTAATCGCAACTATCTTAATCGAGATATCTTATCGCCACCCATGAAGAACTTATCATTGAGGAGTTCCGGTGGCCATCTGTGGCTTTCTCCATCAGTTCCACTTCACCAAATGATACTTTCTGAATGCAAATGCTTGAGTTGTTGATGCAAATACAATAATCGCGATACGTATGCCTATAATATTTGAAGAATTCCCTCAATTCCTCATGGATCCCATCATCACAAGTTGATTCTGATAAAAATGGGTCCAATCTGGAAGTATATACTTTTAAACAAAACAAGATTTTTTCTGACTTCTGAGGTAACAAAAATAAAAAAATACAACTGATTTGAGAACCTCCTCCTTTTTGGAAAGTCTGGAAATAGGTACACAAGTACATACATAGGTTATAAACTTATAATACAAATACAAAGGTACATATTTACTATAATATATACCTACATTAGATATACTTTTAGATATCCTACCTTACCTATACAATTTGTAATACATTCACTCAAAGCTCGTAGTTATTAGACTAGTGATAATTGTACGACCGTGCTATTAACATTCTTTATATTTAAATTTACAATTGCACAAACGGACAGGTGTGAGCGAAATATTTTTCAAATTAAAATAATCTTTGTGAAGGAACTGGAAAGGAATATTAGTCTCTTAAAGTGATGTTTATGCACGTCGAAAATGCGTTCAAGAATTACTCGTAATTTAATCAGCTACTGCATTCCGATAATACAATGTATTAAGTATTCATACTTTTGCTGAATTCATCAGATCCAAAAAAAAAAAATCCTCAAATCGTATGAACTAACTATCGCTAGAACAAGAAAATTAAAAAGACTTGATACATATTCAGACGTCCACAAACATTCCCCCTTATTACAAATCGTGGTTAAGGATTCTTGGTTTAAGTCAATAATTTGTGATAATACCCGGTTTCTGAAAAGCTGTTTATCAACAAAATTTACGAACAAGCTGATAATCTCATTCTGCAGCACATGTGACTAATCACAGATCACATACACACACACACAGATAAGACTTTCAGAACCCGATGTATTAATTATAGGCTTGAACCAATGTTAACTTTTAAACCACGTTTTGTTTGAAGGGTCGGGGTTGCGTATTTCCCTTTCCGTGTTCAATTAGAGACATCAGCAGTTGCGAGAACACGGTTGCGATGGGCATGTACCGTGCTACAAAAGCGTGCACCGAACCGTCGGCGTCGCTCTAATTGAACAGGGAAAGAAAAATACTCGTCGGGGTCCAGCGTTCTCGCTCTGTTCACATATAGCATTGACTGGCGTGGCACTCGCATGGGCATCATGCGTTAGCGGGTACGGTCTGAGGCAGCATGGGCGCCGGCTCCTCGTCGGAGTCGTCCGAGTGCACGCGTGTAAACCGACGCCGCTCCAGCAGCCGCCGTAGCTTGAACTCCCCGTGTCCGTACTCCCAGCGGCGACGCGTCACGCCCTTGCGACCTAACAACGTGTTAGCTAACTTACTGACTGAGATAAATAAAAAAAAACCGGGTGGAATTCGGTCGAGGTTAGCGCTTCAGGTTATCAGGTACTGAGGTACCGTTCAAATCAAAATAACTTAGTCTAGGTACTTTTATTTTAGAAAAAGCCACGCAGACGAAGCCGCGGGCAGCAGCTAGGTCGTTAAATATTAGCGGAATATCACGATTAAGGGGGAAGAGCTAAGGAAGCCCGCGGAATTCAAATATTCTTGTTTTTTGCGATTCAGCGCAGGCAGGTAGGCAGGGGTTTGCCAGTGGCAGGTTGTATATTGTAAGTATATAAGTATGTATTTACGTAATTATAATCATTAGAATCAGCAATACAACTCCTTAAGTTTGAATTTCCCTCAAATGTAATTTCATGAAATAGTTTTTCAATAGGGTTACTTGGTCTTCAGTTGTATTCATGATTTTAATGATTATAATTCTGTAAATACTTGTTACGGTCGGGAATCATATTCAGATCAACATACAACCTGATACTGACCTGCAAATTGCAAAAAACGTAAGAAAAATTGAATTTCGCGGGATCTCTGACGCTTTTGCCTTAAACAACTGGGCGGAATTAGGTCACCCGTCCGCTTAGCGCCTCAGGTCATCAGGTGCCGTTCAAATCCGCTTAATATTTCCGAATAATCACAACTAATGACTGTCATTCGTCTTACTAACGTGTTTGGCTAGTTTATGGTATTAATTCTGGAGAATTCTAATCCATAGGTACCTGTTCAGATGTAAAATAATACTTGTCTACTGGTACGGTCACAGACGTACGTCTTCGCCACTTCGTAATTTATGCTTACCTTATTTTTGGTTAAACGTTAACATTTAACCAAAAATATGGTAAGCATAAAGTGCTTATAGATACGATACTTTGTGCTTTGTTTTAGAGCAGGAAATAACTAGCTAGACCAATTACTGAAGCTATTTAAAAAAATCAAGGGGCTTAATTTTATTATAAGGCCCCCCTGACCCCACTTGGCGTTTAGCACGCTTCTATACTAGCCAATACTTTCCGCCCAAATGCACGCGTTTCCAAATACTTTGAGCACCTTGTTGAGTTATACAAGATAAACACAAGTAGGTAAGTAAATAAATTGACCCAACATACTTCCATGTTACGAAAATTACATCAATGAAACAAATTAAAAACAGCGTATACTTGTGCTTTTCTACGAAAAATGACCTTAATACTGACGGCCAGATTCAAAGTTCGCACTTTGCTAAGTCAGCGTTTCATACGATTATCAACCTTATAACTAAGTTAATAATGTTCATATTCGTTTAAGCGAATTTGAGCATGTGTTTCATAAGAATATAAACCTTATTTGCTAATCTATAAAGTTCATAGTCGTATGAAACGCTAAATTAATTAGCATTCTAAAGTCAATGTGCGATCTGTGAATTTCGCCCTAAAAGCTGAACTAAAAAGGTGTAGCATGCATCGGTGCATAAATAAAAATACAAGAAGCTGCTTCCAATAAGTATATTTTTACAATCCAACAATATAATTGCACATCACAACTCTTCACAATCACAATACATGAAAGCGCAAAAAAATATTAAAGTGAACTGGTGTAAAAATGAGATAACAGTAACGAAATTGTGAGATAAAAAGACTAGCTAGTGTAACCAGTTAGGCCGAGGTCGCACTGGTAAGAAGCTTAAAATGCGACGACAACAAAAAAAAAAAAAAATAGAATGTCTCTTAAGGTATGCATTGCCATAGATGATAATAGGAGTTTGTTCGCATTCGCTTTACCAATACAACCGCTGCCTTATTATGATCACCGCCAACCAAATAATTGAACATCGTACAATTTTCAATGAATTATTTATTTTCATTTTATAGAGTTGTTACTTCCCAATGCTCAGGGCCTCAAGTCTGCTATTACAATAGTGTCAGAATGGTCTATCATTGATTTCATAATTGTGTCGCTTAAGTTCAAACTCGGATAAATCCAATTTTGAGAATTTTTAAGATTTTGGTACCAAATTAAAGGCCAAAAACAGACTTTTAAAACAATTTCATCAGTTATATATAAATCCGCATAGTTCTTGAAAAAAATACCGTTAAAATCACAAAATTTTATCTAATTCCGATAGATCCATAAGACAGTTTTATTCAAATGCTGTTAAGTCCATGAGAGCCAATCAGCTAACCGCATTTGTTCAACATGGCGGTCAGTCGACGTCAACTCTGCGACATTAACACCATGCGCTCCCGTTTTTTATTGTTTCTTTTTAATCATAGACAGTTTCCATGGATAATGCCATTAAAATAGTTACACCGAGCAATGCCCGTAACCGGGTAATATAAAAATCCACACTGAGTTTTTTCAAAGGTAGATAAATTGCATTCCATTAGATCAAATGAAGGTAAATCCAATCTTAATTTTACATTTTTGAAAGAATGTATGGTTATAATACTAAATTTGCTTTATAGAATCGTTACCTTCAGTATTGTTGACATAATAAATAAAAAACCACCTTTTAATTCATGGAATTAAGACTGTTATCACTTTTTTTTTAAATATCTCCCAAGAGGGTAAAGTGGATTTACCCGAGTTTGAAGTTAAGCGACTCAATTGTTAATTTTGACAAGTTTGGTAATCTACTAATATAATGGCGTCATTATGACTTTCCAATGGTCAGCCACTGACACTCCATTGAAAGAATTTGTAATCTCGAACATAATGACGAATGAAACTTCCTACTAAACTTCCAACTTCTGACCGACCAATGATCGACCATTATGAATTTAGCAGATTACGAATTTTTAGCAAAATGACAATGGGATCGTGTTGGAGTGACGAATTTATAAAAATAGCAGACTTGGGCCCCAGGGGCCCAAGTCTACTAATTTACAAACGTTGCAATGGCGAGACCATTGAGAGTATTTGACAGTATTTGTATGGCAAATCTATCAAAATCTCACAATGAAGAGACCATTGCAACGTTTGTACATTAGTAGACTTGGCCCCCAGATTGATTGCCAGATATTTTCGTTTGGATAGCGGTGAAAAGTTACTAAATAACCCTGATGAGATAGTGGATTGATGTAAAATAGTTCATTTAATTACGATTAGTACACACATCGGACGATGAGTTGGGAACATAGTTGGGAAAAAACGTTTCTCAACTATATTGGGGTCGGCTTCCAGTCTATCCGAAAGCAGCTGAAAACCAGTATTTTATATGGATTGACTGCATATCTGACCTCCACATTCCCACAACCCAGCTTAGATTATTAATAGTTACACTCTTATAATAAAATAAGAACTTCGTAAGTTTTAAGGAACTATTTTACACCAATTTAATTTGCAACTCTACATAATCTCTTGAAGGTAGGTAGTGAACTTAAAACTAATACAGAACAAAATATACAGAAATAAAAAAACATCACTATTGTATTCGAGCTACGAGGAAAATAAATAACATGTATAGTAAAATAACAACTTAAGATCATTGTGATCCGAGATCACTAGTCACTGATAAAATTCATTCCATCATAAAATACTTTTATTTTTTACCTAAGGTGGAAGCGTTAAGATAGCCCGCGAAGTTGAAATATTCTTACGTTTTTTGGAATTTGCAAGTCAGTGGCACGTATCAGTATGTTGATCAAAATATGATTTGCGACCGTAACAAGTACCTGTTTACTACAAGTACTTATTAAAATTAATAACTTTCTCATCTTGTTTCTTTTGTTCTATTCCTAGTTGTCGAAAAAAGGTCAGACATCTGTGATCAACTAATCATTGTAACAGAGCCTACAAAAAACACGAACATCAAAAAAACCAAAACGACAAAAATATTACTGTTTCATTGGTCGATGCAAAAAGGGGCGTTAACAGATGTGGTCATCGTGTTCACTGGATTTTGTTTTCGAATTGCTTAGTTTTGCTTTTCCCCGATAGTATATACCTATGTATTTACATAATATATTCATAAGAATCAGCAATAGACCTCCTTGAGTTAGAATTGCCCTCAAATATAATAGTCATAAATAGGGTTACTTGGTCTTAGAAAGTTGTATTGATGATTTTAATGATTATAACTCTGTAAATATATACTTGCTAGTTTGCTACGGTCGCGAATCATATTTTTACGAACATACAACCTAATACTAACAAACGTATCAAATTGCAAAAACGTAAGAATTTTTTTAGATCGCGGGCCTCCCTAGCGCTTTCGTCTTAAAACTATTAGTTAAGCATTTAAATAAACATCAGATCATAAACAAGAGATATATCGGCTATTTATAATTATTTTACTTTAGGATTATCTTCCATTAAATGACTTCTTTATTGTCATTACATTCATCACAGAAAACAAGCATTAAAATACGGCTACAAATATTTGTATACTTTATTATCTTATCTATGAATTTATTATATTTGTTTATTATATTTTGTGAATATTTAGTTAGTTTTTAATTATTTAAATAATTTTCATAAAAACAGGGTTTTCTTCATTTGTAATATTTATTGGAATGTATAAATTGAGCTATGTTTGAGCCTTTGAGCTACACAGTTTCATCTGTATACGAGTGCCGTGGACGTTTTATTTTTATTCATATGCAACTTTAAAACTTTGGGATGCTATAAGGTTTCACTGGGGAATTATGTGTAAATAGCAGGTATATAGCTTTATACTAGCAAACAGACTTAAAATAATCTTAGCGTGCTTGCTAAAAATTGTTTGAAAAAAATATTTTTATACTCGCACAGTAGTTACAATCGCCAGCACATCAAGTTACCACAAACTGTCAAATTTTCTCATTCGATTTTGAACTTAACCATCAACATTATAAGGTTTAAATACGTTTGCAGAAATTGGACAGTTTCGTATAACCTGATGTGATGGCGACTGCACCTATTAGATAAAAGAATGTCTAAAAATAAACTAGAATTTCAGTACTTATACTAATAATATGTTAGTTGTTAAAAATTAACTTTGCTAAGCTGCGTGTTTACGTTGCATTTGAGACATTTCACCTTGACAATACACCTTGACAATGCCATGGTTAAAATAAACGGGGGTCGTGGTTGTGTGAGTCTATATAACTCATGAGCAGTGATAGGATATTCGGCTATGTGGAATGCACATTTGTATCGAAAAAATCCCAGTATTCCGGGATCGACAAATTTAAGAGTTCTGATCATAGATTCGAATGTATATTTTCTCACGTTCAGATGTTATATGGAATGCACTTTTGTCATCATCATCTGCCTAGCCTTTTCCCAATTACGTTGGGTTCGGCTTCCAGTCTAACCGAATACAGCTGAATACCAGTATTTTACATTGAGCGACTGCCTATCTGACCTCCACAACCCAGCTACTGGGTAACACGACCCCTTGGTAAGACTGGTTGTAAGACTTTAGGGCCTGAACCCGTAACAACATGCACTTTGTAAAATAAAAACACAAATTACATCTTGCACTGTGGAATCCACTTTTGTAATGTACGTAAAAGACTCGCGATTCCGGAACTTTTTGACTATAGAATCGAATGCTAGCTAATCTTGTAAAGTATGTTGCCAAACTGGCATAGCAAACGTCAGGATAAGTAATTTTCTTACTTTTCTCAGTTTCGTTAAAAACTTTTTACAGTATATAAATGTTTATGTTAACACCGCGAAAGTAACCTTCATAAGAGGGCTGATAAGCATTTTCCGAGTGGGCGAGCGAGACGGCAAATTATACTTGCTTGTGCGCAGGTAGTGACTCCGAAAATAGTGTATTTTGTTCATTTAATTACATTCGTCGTTGCTGTCCCAGTATTTTTTTAAATAAATCATTCCACATAATTTAAGAAGTCGTTTCCATACCATGTATCCGACTAGTTGTGCATTCCCGGATTTTCTGGAATACCGGGATTTATATTTAGAAAAAATATTTAGGAAGCCGTTTTCATAATTTCATAGCTAAAAATTTGCTATAGGTAAATATGGATTGGAATATCCAACACTGCTCATGAGGTTTCAGAATGGAACATGGTTATTGCTACGAGTAAAGGCGGAGATTGACTTGCAACGTTTATTAATAATGTATCATTCGAGGCGAGCTTGGTTTCAAAACGGCGTAATATAAGACGCGGCGAATGCTCGCGTCGAGCACATGGTTCGAGTACGCTCCATTTCCTGTTACAAAACGGCGATATACTAAACGTGGCCAACGTTCGCTTCGAGCAATTGACTCCAGCGTGCATCATCTTTATTTAGATATTGTTACTGGACGAAAAAAAAAAAAAACGATTGCCCTGACTTTTTTGTGAACATGAGCTCGCAATGCTCGCATCGAGCAACTCGGCTCGCTCTCCGTTAGGAATATTTATGTTCTATGGCTCGCTGCACTGACTACTCTAACGCGCTACAAAAATTCGATACATTACAAACAAACGTTGCAATTCAGTCTCCGCTTTAAAGTGCTACCAGAATCTTCTGGGTCTTGAATGACATTGACAGGGAAGCGTTAAATGATCCTTGTACAGCGGACTGGGCAAAGACAATGGTGTGTAGTCAGGTGATATGCCAAACATGTGGACGCAGCTTTAGGCCCGTATTACAACCATGCAGAGCCTGTAACGCGGGCCTTGGAGTTCAGTGTGTGTGGCGTGTCAGTGCACGAGCGGCTCGGCCTCGAAGCCCTTACCGGTGTTGCGCGCGCGCAGCAGCGCCAGCGCGGCCAGCGCCAGCAGCGCGGCGGCGGCGGCGCCCCCCGCGCCCCCCAGCGCGCCGCTCCACCACTCCCACGCGCCGCCCGGGCGCCCGCCCGCGCCCACCACCGAGGGGCTGCCTAGCACTTCTGAAACGGGGTTTACGCTCTCTGTCCTCAACAGGGTGACTTTTGATTTTGACAATTCGACAACATTCATTGAACGATTCACATAGTCGAGAAGACGAACTTTACAAAATAAGCCGCAATGCATTAACAATTTCCTCCAAAATCCGTCGAATGTGATTTAAAAGTGTGTTATGCTGTTAGGGTGCTGGTCTGTTTTTCGGTAACTTTTATAAGCCGTTGCTTCTAAAGACTATACCGAAAGAATAGCACTGACAAACCGATGAATAGATTTCATAGAAAGTTCTGTAAAATCTAATCCATAAATTCAATTATACAGGAAAAGTTTTTGACCAGTGCGCAAACTTTGACAAATTATACTTAAACGAGTTTTATTAAACCTATTTCTTATTTTGACATATCTTAGTACAAAAAAATTAAGTTATCGTTAGCGAAAATGTTTAATTTGAAATTGGTTTAATGGCAACTCGATCAGTGAAGCGGTAGTAGATATCACCTATCAATTGGGCGCCCGCGCAATTCGCAGACGTAGGTATTCAAGCGGGTTATCAATCGCTAATTTTATCAGGTTCGAACTAGTTTTTTTAAGTTTAAGCCGTGACTTAGCAGTAAGTTGGCGAAAAAATAATAAGTCAAATGAGCTTTTTCATTCCGCGGCTGTACACATAACTCATGCGCATAAAAAAACAAAAGCAAAACACAACGAACAGACACAAACCTACTCACCGACAGTCGCGGTAGGCTTCACATGTGACGTCACATTCTTTTCCAACTTGCTTTCATTCCTCAGCGCCTCATCAACAAACTTATACACTCTGAACGGGTTCAGTTCAGCGACATACACCTTGGAGCCGTCAGCTGATGTGACGATGTCATGGGGATTCCGTAGACCTTCTTCGGGAGCGAAGGTCTGGATAAGCCGGCCGGTCGAGAAGTCAATTACGAAGCCACGGACTGGAACCGGGTTTGGTAAGGGACTGTCAGGCCCGTTTACTACGTAGAGGCGGCCGCCTGTAGATTAATAGTAATAAAACGTATTTATATCAGAAAGGATACACACTTAATTTACTTATACGTTTTTGTAATAAAAATGTATCATTACAGCTAGTGGTAGGAGGTAAGTACAGAGCGAATAATGGTGTTGATTCCCTTGTTCACAAACTAAACTAAATTTAAGTTCAGTGCATCTTTTTCTTTCTATTTCATTAGGAAGAGGACAGAAGATAAATTTTAGTTTAGTCCTGTCAAATTAATCAGCGCTTGACGTAAATTGACGCCTTATCCCACTTCTGCCTAGCAGATTTATTGCCCACATGATGATGGCAGATGTGAGTGGAAGTGGAAACGGCGCGCGGGAGGGGAAGCCCTAGGAGAACATAATTATAGTGACCTAATAGGGATATATCCTGGGTAAAAAAAATGAAAAACTGTTGAGTCCGTCAATCAGATAATAAAAAAATATTAGACACGTATTTTTTTCTTTATCATATTAATGAAAAATGACAGATAAAACACAATAAACTTGGGGAGTGGGGGCTCGTTACGTCACAGCTACGTATTAAATCAACTGAGATGTGACGTCATGCCACATTTGAACTCAATGTATCGCCGTAATGTTTTGATTACGTAAAAAAAGAAAAAATACGTGTCCAATATTTTTTAATAATCTACATGACGGACAAAAAATATTTTTTTAGTCATCATCCCTATTGGTGATGTTGTTCAGAAAGCTTAGGTTCATAGCACTCGCAAGTGGCGTGAGTGTATGACCAGATGTATGAATGTATACGGAACAAACGGAGAATGTAAGGAGCGTAGCAGGTGGTGTTCTATAGTTTCTATCCCCATGGGATGAAGGCGTGAGTTTATCTAAGTATATAAATAATTTTGAAAACTCAGTTTTTTCTTACCATGTACAGGAGCATAAGCCACACTGAACAGCCTGCCGCCCATAAGCCAGCTGCTGAAGCTTCCCTCATACGTTCCGTTGTCGTGTCGGAAGCAAGCCACTCGGCCGCGCTCCCGGTCAGCTACACAGATCAACCCGCGGTCCTCAGCTAGAGTGAGTGCGTGGGGCACATTGAACGCGAACGGGGAGTTGCCGTGACCTGTGAGACGATTAATTAATATGATATAGTGGTTGCAGTCAGTCACACGATGGTAAATCCAGTCAGGAATTCAGAACATAGGGAAATGTCGTCATTACCCCGTATTCTGATATAAACACCCAGGTGTTTCATAAGCTATCGGAATTCTCCAGTTGTTTTCTAATGAGGTAAACATACTGAAAATATTGTGAGCCGCTGAGTAATGGTAAAATTCATAATGAAAAGGTGAATACAGAGTTGACGGCTGATAGAGTTGTATCGCAGAAGACACGCTGAGCCGCCCCTAAATGAATTGTAAAACGGCCGGAGGTTAATGATGATATTATTATGAAATATGTTTTTGATTAAACAGCCGATTAAAACATATCTGCACAAAGTGGATAATCAATTGTACTCTTGTAGTCTTTGGATTAAAACAAATAAAAAATAAAATAAAATACATTTATTTCGAGCAACCTTAACTCATATTTGGAGTACACGCAAATACAGAAACAATAAAAATAGAACAAACTAAAATACTTAATCTAACCGGCCCTGCTGTCATGCCTATCACAGCAGTGCCGTATGTATGAGCAGTCTATCCGGTCCGCGCTCATCGCCAGGACGACATTGGTGCCGCCCCACACCCGACGCACCAGGGATGCGCCCCTTTTGCGCATGGTAGCGTGGAAGCAATCGGTACGGGCCTCAGCAAACATACCTGAGGCGCTGCAATAGCGAGGCAGCCCCAATATAGGATTATCCTCACTCAAAAAGCTGTTAATACTCTTCGCGTTCAGTACCTACAACAATGCATTCAGGATGCTGTTGAGGCTGCCACGCTTTTGTCGTGCCTCAGGTATGTTCCTGGACGTGCAGACTGACGGCTTCCCTGCGATCAGACGCAAGCTAAGCGATGTTGCGCAGAGTGCGTGCCAGCTCTAAGTCTCCTGGTTATCATTGCATGCAAATCTGGACTGCCCTATCATTTATTATTTAAGCCAGCTGCATGTACCTGCTAATAGGAATTTCCTTGTTTAAGAAATTGTAATTTGGTTGTTTTGTTTATGTTTTGTAAATTTTACTAACGTTAAGAGTCCATGATACTTGAAAATATTTGTTTTATTATTATTATACAGTAAATGAGATACTCACTGATCCCCCATTGCAGAATGATGGTTCCGTCTGCTGAAAACTTGACGATCCTATGGTTGCAGTAGCCATCTGCCACGAAGAAGTCGCCGTTGGACAGGACTGCCACCGCGCTCGGCTTACAGAAGTGCTTGTCATCATTGCCGGGTATAAACCTATGATTGAAGAGGTATCCACTTATTAATAAACGCGGAAAATAATTACAACCAAATATTACCTGTAGATAGGTAAATACGTGTGAGATAATATTTATATTGGGTATTGGGTGTAAATTTATCATGAATTTATGACTGAATAACTATCAATTTACATTTAAATATTATCATCTTTGATAATAGCTTGGTTGTTGAAAAAGCTGTGCAGATGATGATTTTTTAGGGTTCCGTACCCAAAGGGTAAAACGGGACCCTATTACTAAGACTCCGCTGTCTGTCTGTCCGTCTGTCACCAGGCTGTATCTCATGAACCGTGATAGTTAGACAGTTGAAATTTTCACAGATGATGTATTTCTGTTGCCGCTATAACAACAAATACTAAAAAACAGTAAAATAAATATTTAATGGGGCTCCCATACAACAAACGTATTTTTTTTGCTAAATATTTATAACGGCAACAGGTATACGCTTGAAATATTCACAGAATATTTAGTTATATAGTCACTTTAAAAATAAATAATTAAATGAAAATAAAACAATTATTTAAGGGGGGCTCCCATACAACAAAAATGATTTTTTTTTGCCGTTTTTATAGATAATGGTACGGAACCCTAAGTGCGCGAGTCCGACTAGCACTTGGCCGGTTTTTTTAATAGTATCTTATGACATCAACACATCTAAGTGGATGTTTCAATCATAAACCAATTCTTCTCAATGTATCATTTATTTACGTTTTTTTTTTATTTACATCGGGGAAGCTCTTGGCCTTCATCTCACCTGATGGTAAGTGATGATAAGGCCGAAGATGGGAGCGAGCTTCACCCGGAATCCTCAACCACAGAGGAACTGGCTATCTTACCTCTAACTGCCGAAACACAACAAATGCTGTTAACATTGTTGTTTATTTAGTTCAATAACAATAAAAACAATGATAATATCTACTACACTTGAGATAAAATGACATGTTCTTTTGTGTTTATTTATAATCTAAAGATAAACATGGCAAACGATAACAGATACAACATCAAAGGTATGCAATAAGAATGAGCTCATTAAGAAAATCAGAAAATCATTTGGATGACTGACCACTATAAATCCATCCAAAACTATAGTGCTAGGCACTAGTTAGAGTTTCTCAATGCAAATTACTTTAGCTGCTTTCCATATAACATAAAAAAAAAAACTAATCAGTATAGGTCCCAGATAAGAACCCTGTGTGGCATCTCTAATGCGTGTCAGAAATAGTAGTATTATAAAAATTTGCAATTTAACAAAACAATCAACCATATAACTATAATTTCAACAAATTAAAAATTGATGTTAAAAATATCATAATATAAAAACAATTTTATTTCTTATAGGAATTCTGTGGAATACTCTGTCAAAAGTCATAATTGAATCCATAATAATATAATAAATCTTAAATAAATATAACTGACGATATCTTTGATAGAGCATAAATAATTTATTCTATATACACCACTAGCTGCTCCCCGCGGTTTCACCCGCGTAAGTTTCGATTCCGTGGTTTATAGGCAAAATTTTGCTATTTTGGGTTACATTATTACAATTTACTTGAGGATCTCTAATTTTTGTAAAATAAATTATAGCCTATGTTATTTCCTGATACTATAGTTTCGGAGTCAAAATCGATCCAGTAGTTTCGGAGCTTATTCGATACAAACAAACAAAAAAATATTTCCTATTTATAATATTATAGTATAGAAGTATAGATATTCTATAATTATAAGGTATAGTTTACTTGAAATAATCTGACTCCAGTATTTTTTTAATGAAATTTTTGTCAAATTTTGTAATACCTTTAATAGGTAGCTATTTGAAAATGAGGTTCGTAAATTCTCAATTAAAAAATTAAGAAACAAAAACTTACTTTTCTCCCAAGGTGATGTTTGGCTTCAGTTTGTCATAGGGTGTGAACTTGAAGACCTGATGCAGGGCCACATCTGTCACCCACACATTGCCTTCATAATCCACTGTTATGCCATGCGGGATGTAGAACCTAGAGGAATTTGTTTGAATGAGTTTGACAAAGTTTTAGCACTCATATTATATAACTAGTCATTATGACAATCATCAAACTTGTAATAGATGATCAAATAAGTACGGTAAGTACCTAGCTTGAGCAACTTTAAACATGCAAATTTAGAAGTCTTTCAGCATTAAAAAATCTTTTTTTCAGAAAAAAAATCTATTGCATTATTACAATTTGTATGCTTAGAATAAAGTGAAGAAAGTATTTTCAAGACTAGAACGGACCTGCAAGTCTACTGTTACAGTAGACTTGCAGGTCCGTTCTAGTCTTTAGTGTTGTTTGAATAACATGCACTTGAAAATATGACTTTTAATAATAATATACTTAATAAAAATATAAATAAAAAATAATAATAATAATAACAATATTAACTTGATTACTTTTTTTTACTTTTTATTACTTTGGCTAGGTTTTTGTCAAGCTAACTTGGTATTTATGGAATATTAAAATTACTCACAGGTTCTGCCCCCAACTGTCAACCAGCTCCCCTGTATCATTTAGCACTAGTATTGTGGGTTCTGGTATAGCATCTTCCCCAATACCCTGGTACACATCTCTGTTGTTAAATGTGGTGGCATCCCACAGATTGTGGGATCGGTGGAACACCAGCACTTGGCCTGAGTTGTCGATGGCCACACCTGATACCTGGCCCATTCTGATGGACGGGTCTGGCCAGTCGTTCACCCATTGTGGGGCTAGAGAGAAAAATAAGGTTTGAATTTGGCATTCTTCAGATCAATGATTTTACTGTAGGTTTAATAACCGGCCCGTTGGTTAAGGCCTTGCCTCTCATGCATGAGGTTGTGGGTTCAAATCCGGGCAAGTACCAATGTGACTTTTTCAATTCATATGTACTTTCTGAGTTTATCTTGGGCATTACTGACATTGGTGAAGGAAAAACATCGTGAGAAAACGTGGACTTATAGTTAATATAAGTCTGAAATCGCCAACCCGTTTTGAGACAGTGTGGTGACCAACGCTCGTGCCTTCTCTGTATGAGAAGAGGTCTTTGCCCAGCAGTGGGACAGTTATAGGCTGGTATTATTATTATTAGTATAGGCAACTAGAATAATTTAGTTATGATTTTTATTAAATGTGTCAAAGATTATCTAGAATAAATTCATTTTGATTTTGAAGTGAAAACTTCTTTAGCCACGTTATGCGCCTAGCACTGAGCGATTTTTGATAGGGGGATAACTTATGGAAATGCGCGACATGCTGGCGCATGTCGCGCATTGCCGAGGACGTCTCGCGCCAGTCTGTCAGTTATTCCAAAGTTTTGAGTATTCACTTCTGTCGGCAGTCCTCATGACTGACAATTTTTTTTGTAATTTAGGAAACTTTATTATGTCACAAGTATAAAAACTATTGGTTAGGTCCGAAATGTAATATTAAAAACAAACAAAGCTTTCAGCAACCAATTGTTTTTATTTGCAGCCGCCTAGGGAATACCCAAGGGAAATCACATCCATTTTCTGGATATTTATTATTTCTGTTTTAAATTATTTGTAGAAATCGTGTGAATAATAATTACGTTAATTAGTTTATAGATTTAAAAATATAAATACCGTGTTCCAATTTCGTGAGCGCAGTTTTTATTTTTTCATATTGAGCTTGCTGGCTATCGTAGTAGCCGGCTGGATAGTATCCTTCTTCACCAAACTGCACGCAATAAAAAGCCCGTTTTAATTACCTTTTAATCACGAATATTTTATAATATATTGCCGATTCCTTACCATTCGTCCGCAAATCGAATTTATGATGCATAATAATACAAATAACTGGAATTTTGGTAGAACACTAAACATAAACGACTTCATTATCAATTTTGTAAGCACTAACTAAAAGTTTTGTTTTGCTATTGATCAAAATGATTTTATCAAATCAACAAGTACCGAGCTTATCAATTATCACGAATGACGTACGGCCGCGGTATGGTTTTGTTAGATGACGTATTACATTGGCCGCATTCCGAATTGCACTGTAATCGATTTGAGCGTGCTTAAACGCGTACCGAATTGGCGTGAGCGCGATAACGATGTCCAGTGGATCGTCATAGATGATGTCATGACATACGCCATCTTGCGATAACGCCGACCAGACCATGGCCGCCTTCCGAATTGGCTATAATCGCTCACAGCGCTCACATCGTCTCACATGCGTTCCGATTTAGATATTACGATTAAGACAGCCAAGGGCTCTTCTTAGGTTAGGTAGCAACTGTAGCCAGAAGAACAATTTTGAAAATGCCACGATACGATAAGATGCGACTCAAAACAAAACAGCACACTGTCATTTTTGACAGCGCTCACGGCGATATTAGTAAAAGACATGGTCGGCGTTATCGCAAGATGGCGAATGTCATGACGATTCATGATGCTATGACGATTCACGGGACATCGTTATCGCGCTCACGCTAACTCGAAACGGGCTTTAGCACGCGAATATCGATATTATCGCAACTCGGAACGCAGGGCATATCCTTCTATTATTATCACCGTGAGCACTGTCAAACAGCTCTCAGCTGTCATAATCGTGATATTCTAAATTGGAATGCTAATTATCGATATGAGTGCTATGAGCGATAACAGCCTATATCGGAATGTACGTATCCACGCTAGTGATGTGCAATTTGCCATATTATCTTTGAAACTTACTAAATCCCAACATTTAAATTTTGCTGAACTCTGTTGTGTGTTTTAATAAAATGACACGTAACGTCCGAGTCCGACTGTGTATGATTTAGAATGAAAATCATAGTTATTGTAGCGAAATGGCCTCGTGCTGGGTCACATTGCAAGAGTCAATTGAGAATTCAATAGATGCAAATGTTCCTTCAATACGACTTATAGAAGTCAATTGGATAATCTGATGCATTCAAGGGAATAGAAAAAAAAAACTATTTTATATCTAGTTTACAGGGTTTAGATCTAGAAAAGTTCTAGGTCTGGTTGATCCACCACAGTGGGATTGAATGAGGAAACATTGGGATGATCTGATTAATTTGTATTAGCTGATGCCCGCGGCTTCGCCCGCGTGAATGTCGGTTATCGCGACCAAAAGTAATCATGAAATTTTGATCCCGTTCCCGCAACCCACGGGAACCTATTCCAGGGATAAAAAGTAGCCTATGTATTATTCCAGGCTATAATCTATACCTGTAGGTACCAAATCTCAACCAGATCCGTTCCAGATGGCTTATTTTTTTCCGAAACCTTATAGCCAATGTATAAAAAACTTGAGAAATTATATACTAAAACCTTCCTCGAGAACCAGTCTATCTATCCATTGGTGAAAACAGCATGAAAATCGATGCAGAAGTTTTTGAGTTTATCGCGAACACGAATAGACAGACAGACAGACAGACGTGACGGAGGACTTTGTAGTGAGTGATGATTGGGGGCCATTACTATTACATAGTTTTTTTTGTTTGTGTCTGGTTGATGGTAGCACCGCCACTGTGCTGTGTGAGGGCTGGGTTAGCGGTTGTAAAATTAATTACTATCCCCAGCCGGCATGGTTACAACCACTACAACCTTGTCTTACTATGGATATACTGTTTACGCTAAACCATGGCCAGCGGAAATAACTGCTCTACCTCTACGCTAAATTGGTGAGGATGCAGAACTTACAGATAGCTGATAGACGGCAATTTCTTTGAATTTGTTTGGCCATTCGCCATTTTATCGTTGATTTGTAAGGGTCTTTATAAAGTAAACAAAGGAATGATTTACACTAAGAAGTTTAATAATTCACACGCACGATAAAGTGCCATTACACCAAATCGGCAAGTTAAGACGAACATAAAAGTGTTCCCATTCGGGGACCACACATAGTACATGGTAGTACTGTACTCGTCCTATGCCGAGCACGCCTCTTATTGGCGCCAACATAAAATATTTATCTCCTAATTATATTTTATACATTAGACAAGAACAGCTGCGCCTGTTCTTGCAGCTTTTTGACCTTCTTCATGTTTTTTGAAGACATTTTCTCTTTCCTGAACAGCGAGGCGATGGATGAGTGCAGCCTCCTGACGAGGTCACTGCGCGTCTTCTTGAGCGCGGCGGCGGCCGGGCGCGCGCTCATGAGCCGCTTGTGGTAGAACGCTAGCTTCTGCATCATGTGCGGGTCATTGCACGGACCCATCTGTTCCTCCCTCTTTTCCTTCATACCGTTTTGTATAGGTTGTGTTGGAATGCTGTTTACTTTTATCTTCAATCTGTTAATTTTAGGATTGAGTTTCAACGCCTTCTTCTTCTTCCTCTTCATCATAGTCGACTGATTCGACATGTGGTACATTTTAAGTAAATCTAAGTAGTCGTTCCTGGGAAGCGCGGTAAATATAAGTGTGTAATGCTGTGCGATCTCTTTCCGCAGATCGTTAGGTATAATCTTCTGTCTTGAATTCATGAGTTTCTCTTGATACGAGTACAGTTCTGTGATGTGTGCGTTGCCGTCGGCCAGGCCAGCCTGTCCGATGAGAACCATGTTCAGCTTCTTGAGCATTTGGTTAATGTTGCCGCGATTATTGTTTAACTGTTTGGGGCTAATGACTTTCTGTTTCAGAAGTTGTTGGTGACGGTTCCGAAGGAATGTCAGCTCTTTGTATAGCGCGCTAGGGTCTCCTATATCCTCCTTCAATGAGTTGAGCGCGTTGTTGAGTTGCCGCAACAGATTGTTTCTATTCTTAGGCAGGTTGCTCCAGGCATTCTGCTCGTTAGTGTGTTCGTACTGTGTGTCGCCCTCATTACTTGGTTTGGGCCTGTCGTCGGTCGCGTTGGACTTGAACCAGTCCCGAAGCTCTGCTTGGAACGCCTCTTGGTCTTCAAGCCTGCCCTTAATACTTAAAAAAGAATTTATTTCTGCATTCTCTACTTCTACACAGTGTTTATCCGTGGTTGCCTTCAACCAGGCCTTGCCTTCTTCAGATTTGAGTTTATCAATAATTTCATTGGTGATGTAAATCCTGGCGGAAGTAACAATTTCTTTTGTGTCTGAAGAGATTTCATTGTCTTGAATCATGTTGCCTTTCTTGTCATGGTTAGCGGAGGTGATTGGAATGAAGTTGGGTGCTTTTTCTGTGGCACCTTGATTTTTATTATCATTCTGTTCATTTTTCTTAGCTTCTGTTTTGTTGGTTTCGTCCACAAAATCTTTGCTGACGGAAGTCTTTCTTTGTGGTGCGGGGCTTTTAGTGTTGCGTCGTTCATTCTCGTCACCAGCAGAGAGATTTCTCTTCTTATTGACATGTGTTTCGTGTATGGTGGGGGATTTGGACTGGCGCTTGTTGCGCGGCGTGGTTTGCGCGGGGGCAATGGCCTGGTGGTTAGGGGTCGGTTGGTGCAGGGGCCGGTAGAGACAGACGAAGGGCGAGTTGATGGGCAGGCCCGAGAACGGCAGGGTCACACGACAGGTGTGAACGAGGTGGCCGCGGCGCGTGCAGCCGCTGCAGTACAGCTGGTGGTGACGCTTGTTTTGGTTGCAGCGCTCCAAAGGAGAGTTGTTGTCAATCTGTTGGGAAGATAATGTTTTTATTAGACAGTTTTGATTTGAGATCGCAAATTAACGATTTTCGGACTTGCCTTTACTTATGCCGTGAGACCTTGCTTCTTGCCATATTTTTTTATTGCGTTGAGTTTGAAGTTAAATTTTTTAGAGCTCAAAGGACACCCTAGACCTACCTACGTATTTGATATTAATTTCAACTTGGTACCTCCACACGTTCCTGATAACAAACTTGAACTTGACAGACAGACGGACAACGAAGTGATCCTATAAGGGTTCTGTTTTTTCCTTTTGAGGTACGAAACCCTAAAAATTAAATGTACAGCTCTGCCGCACTAACGAAGAATACAATAACTCGATTTTGAGTTACTTATGTATATATTCGGAATCAGCGAATCGAGATCTATGACCTCTCTCTAAGTAACTTTTTATGAATCCTTCAGGAACTCGTTTTTTTGAACCTTCACTAGTTCATGAGATAAAAAAAAAAAAAAGTTCAAAACTGAGCGCGTTTTTCTCGGAAGCGGCAAAATTGAGTTACTGTATTCTTTGTTAGTGCGGCAGAGCTGTAATCAGGTTACTTGAATTATGTTTTTTATTATTCTTATTAGGATATTGTTAGCCATCAAGTCTGTTATGGTTTACTAACTATTAAAACTTAAGTATATCGTAACTATGATCTGTTACAAAAGTATTGTTGTTACTTTCGGCCCCAACGGCCATCTGTTCGGCGAGCAATGTGCCCTACCCACTGCCACTTAAGTTTGGCAATTCTTTGGACTAGTTTGGTTACCTTGGTTCTCCTGCGGATCTCTTCGTTGAATTCTTCAAATACAGATCAATGTTACTAATTCCCATTAGAGATTGATTGCGTCAGAATTTAACTTGAACAGGTTTTGTTTACACTTTCATCCGATAGTTTTGAAACAGACATTACTTACAGTATTATGGTATCTGCGCCAGGTGTCGGGGCAGTGGCTGGCCGGGTGCCCGTTTTGCCCGCACTCGGCGCACCGCAGCTCTCCCCAGTTGCAACAGTTGCGGCACATGTGAGTGTACATCTGGTTCGGGGAACCGCACTGCAAAGAGGTACAGATACTTACATAAAAAATATATAAACATAACATCACGCCTGTATTTCCCGAAGGGTTAGGCAGAGGTATATAGTGACCGGCATGAGACGTGAGCACAAACTGACACCTGCGCGGTAGTACATTTTTAGGTCTCTGGCGGAATGAAGAAGCCGGGGGGCGCCGAGCTGCATGCGATTAATTCGTCAGTCGATACTCGTCGTCTATTGGACTCTCGCGTGTCATTTATATTTAGCCGAAAGTGTACATGCGCGAGCTTGCCTCCACTACTGCCCATCTGTGCTCACGACTCGTGCCGATTATTATAACTATGTTCGAGGTCTCAACATTCCCGCTCGACTCCCTTTCTTTTATTCGACTGTATGATGGTTTAATTGCCAGGAGATGAGGGATAGGAACAATAAATAACTCCCACATTACCTTGAATACGAATCCGAAGACTTCTGTATTCTCACATCTTTAGGTGTAAACAAAACTGGCTGATCATCAGTAAAAATGACAGTTCAATGTTACAATGTGTAAATATTAACTAAAATGTTGCAACTTCCAACAACCTATAGTACAATGTTTAAGTCCCATGTAATATGTGAGCACTGTGCACCTAACATATAATTAATTTGTCTGTCATTGCTTCGCTTTTCATTCTTTTTACCTATTGTGGTATAGCAATTTTATTATAGGTTAGGTTATTGTCTTCACAAAAATTAATAATTATTGTATACAAATATTGTTAACATTTTAAAAGAGTAAGTATGGAGTTTCTTGCCCATTCTTCTCCATACGTAACTATCTTTTGGAAGGGGCAACTAGAGTCAATTAATTAATTATTTTTGTAAATGTTGACATTAAAAAGTGTCTTTTATATGCCTATTTGAAATAAATGATTTGACTTTTGACTTTGAATAGGGGGCGAGCCTATTGCCAACAACCAGGTACAAATATGTGTATAATACATTAATTATACTTACATAAAATACAGAAATCTCGGTATTTTGTCAAGTTGAAAAAACCGTGCGAAGCAAGGGCGGGTCAAGTTTTTTTTGTAAAATATTAAAGCACTTACGTTAACACAGATCTTCTTAGGGCACCTCGGTTCGTAGTGTCCCGTAGAGCCGCACATGTAGCACACGGGCGGCTTCAGACGACACGTGTCGTCGCGGTGACCAGCGCGGTTGCAGTAGTTGCAGCTGTAATGTAACAACACGTGTAATGTAGCATGTAATGTAACAAGCATGTCACTAAGAGCAGTTTCAGGGGGTATTATGAATGAAAACATGATTATTATAACTTGATTTTATAGTAGACTAGGTGCGGCCCGCGGCTTCGGCTGTGTGGCTTTTTCTTAAATAAAAGCAAGTTAAGCCTTGCTAAGCCCTAAGCTTGGAAGTATATAGAGTTGAGGGACATTAAGAAAATAGTTGTACTTGTTGTACAAAACAATTTCACAGAAAATAAATTATTATTTGGTTTGTATCATACATAATTCTAATTTTCAATGTAATTTTTCTTATCTTAGGGCCTTACAAATAAACACGGAATAAAGTTATGACAAGCAGAAATATCAAAAAATTATGGTTATACCGAAGTTATTCCTAGCATAACTTTATTCCGTGTTTATTTGTTAGGCCCTTAATACATCTATATCTATGAAAATAAATAAAATCGAAGTGTCTGTTTGTAATGTCAAAGTAATAGATTTTTATGCATATGAAAGTATGACAAAAAACAATTTTTTTTGTGTGTTTGTTCAAGCTAATCTCCGAAACGGCTCACAGTGGAACGAATGTATGGGAGCGGTTGGACGTAGACATGTCCGAAAAATAAGAGTAAAATTATGACAAACTAATGATGCCATCTTATTCGATTACTTAATGCCTTCATAAATTGTGGTGATGAATTTCTTCATAACTCCCATATTTCGGGAGTAATTTGAGAAAATGTGAAATTTTACTATGAAAATGAGTGTATCGAGCTCTCTCCCTCCTGATTCCGGGCTTGTTTCAAGTAGCGGTCTCTAATATCGTAATGCTATTACTAAGAGCTATATTTAATACTAAGACACATAGTGCGCCAAATGTGCACTTTCTGGGATAAAAGGAAATGAAAATTTAAAAAAAAAAACGTTTTTTCCCCATTTGTATTTACTTTAAACCGCAGACAGACTTATTAAGAGGTCTATAAATATATTATATATATACAGAAATATATATTAACAAAAATATTCACAAGAACTGATGAGAGTATGACTTTTAAGTAAGTTGATAATAAATTACCTAGTTTCATTAAAAGTACAATAAATAATTAAGATGTAAGCTCTAATTTACTAAGTTACACATTTTAAAACAATAACATCATTTAATTATCTTCGTCATCATCATCATCATCAATTAATTCAAATTCAGAATCGATGTCCGCTAAATCATTTATGTTAACAAATTCGATATCACTTTTCTCAGAATCCGTAAGCTCATAAAATTCCTTAAAAGAAGATTTTTTTACAAACTTATTTCCTTTTGGACGGATACTTGTAACAAGTGGATCAGAAGACAGTAAAAGATTGTGCATAATATCTTCATTGCATGAGATACTGCTATGCTTTCGAGAATGCCCCTCTCTATATTTTCTAAAATCTTTATTTCTAGCCTCAGATGCCTCTTCGGATAGAAAACCAATGGGCACAATTGACATGTTCTGAACTATGTCTGGCCCATGCATTAAAATTTTATGAAGTGAAGAAGGCATATAATACCATGGGTATAACTCCACGTAAAGCTTAGCAGTATCAAAGCAGAACTCTCGGAATTTAGTTACGTTGATCTTCTCTCCTGATGAAATACACTGCAAGATCACACAGATTTTTCTTAAAAGCATAGCATCTATTCCGGTCAGTTCAGCAGATTTAGTGTAGTTTTCAAAAAATCTCCTTGCCGAGTTGCCATTGTTGGTGGATCCACTGCCTTGTTTCACAACATCGAGAAGTAAGCCCGTTTCTCTTCTTACAGCCTCTTGAACTCTTTTCTTCCTGTCATCAACTTGCCTTTTTGCTATATCACCCCTTACTTGCCATGATTTTATGTCTAATTTGTAGGAAATGTGTAATAAGCATTCCATTGAGCGAATCCAAGCGTGAAGGGTGCTTAAGCTATATTTATACATGTCCTCGTTTGCGTGTTTATCTTTGATTAACTCTAAATTATTCATTTCTTTAGGACAAGCCTTGCATATGTCACACACTGAAGCTGCTGTATTGGATATAATGGAATGAATTTTACCATCAATCATTGTCAACAGCAGTTGGTGTTTGACACTAATTCCATCAGTGATGGTGGATGGAGTTAAGGCTTCAATCTCTGCTTCGATTTCAGCCATCTCTCTCTGCACATTTTCTTTGGTTTCCTTTATAAACTTAAACAATATTGGCCGGCAAAATGAAGTGGAAGATGGTCGCTCGTTTTCCCAAATTGTTACACCTTTTGAGACGAGCCGCAGTGGTACAAGACTAATCATAAAATTACTAGCAAGATCGATTTGCTCATCTTCACTCGTCCTTTGATGATAAATGCTTTGGCTAGATGATCCGTCAAAACCCCATTTGCTGGTCAATACGAGCTGTTGATTGGGATCAACAGGGGTTTCTAACGACCTAATAAGTCTTCTTGAGGTTAAATCCATCAAGGCTTGTAATTTGATTTTTGCAGAGCTCTCTGTAACTGTGAGATCTTCTTTGGCCGGATAGCACTTAATTTTTTCTTTAACCAACATGTAGTAACTCGGGTATTGAAGAGCTCCTTCTTGAGTGTTGAAATCCCGAAGAGTGTTATAGCGCCATTTCGATAAGTTCATCGATACATAAAGAGCCAATGCCTTCAAAGGGGATATTTCCCGTACCTGAATTGATTTACCTTCAATGAAGGCTTTGATTTTTGAGGCCTCTTCTGGATTCTCCGTCAAGTATTTCATAACATAAGCTGTATCGCTTTGTCCTGCCTTTTGAAGCGCCCTTTCGGCCGAAAACATAATTTCAGCGCTGCTACTGCTGCATGAAAGACTATCTTCAGTGCGTCTTCTTTTTTGCCGGTTACTAAGGTCCTCAAAAGATTTACGAGGACTAGGATGTGTACAAGTTGAAGCATCAGATTTAGCAGGAGAAATTATGGGCTCGATGACGTCACTTATATTTTCTGTAGAAGGTTCCATATTTTCATTCTGTAATTCCGGCCATTGAATTGCAGCCTGTAGCCAAATCTCATGTTTCTTCCGAAACTTATCTGTGCTTCTTCCAGACTGTGTCCATTTTGCATAAATGCGGTAGCAAAATCGACGACACCAGTCTTTTAAACTTGTTTCAGCACTTTCACATAACTGAACACAACTGTTATCTTTTAAAACACTGAACAAATAGTTAAAGTCGCGTAAATCTTTATGTGCGCGTGCGCATAAAGCAACGTGAATATCAAGATTTGTATTAAAATTTGGAAAATACATTGCGAGATTAGCTTGGATACAACGAGGTGTAAATCAACACTGATTTTAAAGTTACTAATAGTGACCTATTTATATAAAATCCAGGTATCCCAGGTATCCTTTGTTAAATATTGCAAGGTAATTAGTTATTGTGATAATTAGTAAATGATGCATGCTAAATTAGTGTATTAAGAGCCATTTAGTAATTAAATAATAGCAATGTTCTTATCAGTAATCATTAGTGCATCAGTTTTATATGTAAACCTTAAGTCCCTAATTATATATCCTAATTAGCTTATATCTTCTCTAATTGGCTGCTCAGAAATGTTATTGTAATAAGGTAAACCTTTAGAAAAACGGTTTTAATCAACAAAATAAACAAAAAATAAAAAAATTGTGTTATAAAATAAACATCACTCTTTATCCCAGAAAGTGCACATTTGGCGCACTATGTGTCTTAGTATTAAATATAGCTCTTAGTATTAGCATTATGATATTAGAGACCGCTACTTGAAACAAGCCCGGAATCAGGAGGGAGAGAGCTCGATACACTCATTTTCATAGTAAAATTTCACATTTTCTCAAATTACTCCCGAAATATGGGAGTTATGAAGAAATTCATCACCACAAGTTATGAAGGCATTAAGTAATCGAATAAGATGGCATCATTAGTTTGGCATAATTTTACTCTTTTTTTTCGGACATGTCTACGTCCAACCGCTCCCATACATTCGTTCCACTGTGCGGCTGGACCGATTTTGACGGGACTTTCACTGGCATATAGCTGATGCTATAACGAGTAATTTAGGCTACTTATTTTAGAAAAAGCAGCAGCTGGTAAAGAATAAAGGAATCTATTTATATATCGTCATTGCGACTTTAAGACCTCTTATGTGTAAAATTCAATTTTATGAGAAAATCGATATTTTAACCAACATTTTGTTAGGAAGCACATTGAAGATCTTGAAATTGGTAAAGAAATGACGATGAAATCGTCGTATACACATGAGAGTTTTTGCATTCGATAGAGCTTCAAAATGTGAAAATGGCGGGCGTAAAAAAGTGATTTTGCCAAAAGTGACACATAAGAGGTGTTAAAGTCACATGCACACTTATCTATAAAATTATCCACAAACTCATTCACTCACGCATTACATTCACAACAGAAGGTGAAACAAGCAAATACTCATCTCGTCGAGCCAGTCGCCTGGTATTGTCTAGAGCAAGAACTAACTACGGCAAAAACAACCTATGGGGGAGCACAGCTCTATAATAAACTTCCAAAAGATATAAAAGAAGCGACTTCACTCAACATATTTAAAAATAAATTATTTACTTATATTTACAACGACGAAACACTATAATATTGATTGTTTTGTTTACTTTTGCCTAAAACAGCAATATCTTTTAACTTGTGCCACCGCCTTATCTTAGGAATGCAGTGAACTTGCTTCCAATTTTGTAGGTGATCATACTTTTATTTTTTGTTTTGTGTTCTTCTACCCGCACTGATTTAATATAATTAGTAATAAGATTTATTGTTATAAGTTTTTAAACTGTCATGCTCACTAATATTATTATTAACATAAACGGGATATTTACCATGTTTATTCATTGTTCTGAGTTCCCGATATTTCGGCGCTGTTGCAAGCACCATGATCACGGATAAACTGAAGTCACTGCGGGTGGGTGTTTATGAGCAGACAAAACGGTCTACCCTCTTTCTTGTTCGTTTTTTGCACTCAGTACCGCTACCACTGTCACTCGCAACTCGATTCTGTTCCCGACACACGAAACTCACTGTGTCCGCTCGCGAACTTTTTTCGGCACTTCTTCGGTTTTTACACGGCTGAACCACTGGATTCCAGGCTCAACAAGAAAGAGGGTAGACCGTTTTGTCTGCTCATAAACACCCACCCGCAGTGACTACAGTTTATCCGTGATCATGGTGCTTGCAACAGCGCCGAAATATAGGGAACTCAGAACAATGAATAAACATGGCAAATATCCCGTTTATGTTAATAATAAGATTTATTGTTCTCATGTAAGTGACGATTGTCTTAATGAGAAATAGAGTTCTAAAGTCGCAACGACGATATAACAAACAATATACTTACGTGATTTTCCTTTTAGCCAGTGATGGTACTCTGTCCTTAGGATCAATCACCCACAAACTCTTATCACCTAAAAAGTAAATTACTATGATCAATTACAATTTAATTATCTCATTCATTAATTACGATGTTATGATGCTATGAATAGCTACGTTAATTTTATATTAATGTGTTCTAAAAATGGATTACTAAGAATATAATTAAGTAAATAGACTATTATTGAGAGAGGTTTTTGTGTGAACACTATCCATACTAATATTATAAATGTGAAAGTAACTCTGTCTGTCTCTATGTTACGTTTTCACGCCTAAACCGCTGAACCGATCGTCATGAAATTTGGCAGAGATATAGCCTGGGATATGGAAAAGGACATAGGCTACTTTTTTACGCGATAACCGACATCCACGCGGGCGGAGCCGCGGGCAAAAGCTAGTTATACATAAATGGTTAAAGTAATTACTACAGGTGCTGATTGGATTTCAGTAGCTTGGAGCATCCATTTGAACTCTATGATGTCATAAAATGTTATGTAACTACAATACAAAATAATATTGATCTTAGTACTACCATTGGTGTGTAACACAAAAATCAGCCAATAATTGTTCCCACTTCTGATACACAAGCCTCTTCTCTTCGAGAGAAATGGACTGTAATCCACCACGCGGTCCCAGTGTAGGTTGGTAGATGTCACATGTCTTCGAATTTTTGGTTCTAGGACATGCCAGTTCCCTCACAATGTTTTTCTTCACCGTTTTGAGAGCAGTGGTGGTTGTGGAAAGAGGGTAATGTTTTTCTAAAGTATGTATGTATGTTTTCATCAGAAAACATACATACATACTTTAGAAAAACATTAGCCTCTTTCTAGGGTAGTCGGGTAATAATTTACACAAAGTTAAGCGCCTGTCAGGGTTCAAACCTACGTTCCACAACTCATTAGTCGTGGCCGTTACCACTGAGCCACTACTGCTCTCGAAGAAAATAAATAAAATAGAGAAATAATAATGTTAACACTTACGTGACATGCTTTTCTGTATCTCCCTGTGGTTGAAATTCTCTCCGCCCCAGCTCTCATTATAGAATTTCTCCATTTCAGCACGAAGAGTTGTCAGAGAGTATCTTCGTCTTTTACAAACCTTGTCTTTGCCTTTCAAATTGTCAAAATCGAGGTTTTCATTCAAAATCGAAGGTATTTTTGTCGAGCCAAATTTGGAAATGTCTTCAGACAGGCTTACATCTCCATAGTCTTCATATTCGGTGAACCCAGACACATTTCCCATAACTATGCTTTCTGGAATATCAGAGTCGTCAATATTCACAAAATTATCATTGCCTGTCAAGTCAATTGAAATGGTAGTATCATTAGAGACATTAGATTCATTCTTTTTTGATGTTTTTGAAGGTTGCTCACTTGGTTTATGCACAGATGTGCTAAGGTTTGCACTCTTAACACCATTACTTTGTATTTGTTCTGGAATCTCTTTAGCACATTCAGACAAGTTAGAATCAGATTCATACACATCAGTGCTGGGTAGACTTTTCTCAGTAACTATGTACGAGTTTCTGTTTTTATTTGTGTCCATTGACTGGTTACTATCAGAATCATACACATCAGGGTTGGGAATACTTTTTTCTGTCACAGCAAGCAATTTGTTTTTCTGCCTTTTATTCTTGGCTTTACTTTTTGGTGTGGCAAAACATTCGTCATTGGGGGTATCCTTGTTTGGTGTCACTGCAATAACTGGAGTAGATGTCACAGTTTCCTTAGTTTTCCTCTTTTTCTTTTTTTTTGATGGAGTGCTTTGTCCAAGTAGATCAGATCCATGGAGACTGAAATCAAAGCTGGGATTGTCCTGATGTCGGGAAGAGATGTTCAATGCTATACAATCACCACGGATAAATTCATCAGACACAGAAGAGACCGCTGAAGGAGCAGGACTCGCTGAAACGTCTCTTTCTCCGCTTGCAGTTGTCTTATCGACATTTACTTGGATTTTGTTTACGGAGATTGGGTTGATAATGTGCAGTTCATCTTCATCTGAGCTTTCAATAGTAATAGTAGGCTTAGGAGGTAATGCCACTTCAATGACCTCATCTTCATCACTAGATTCAAGCTCTACAGCTCTTTCATCATCCTGTTCAATAATTTCAATGGTTCTCTTAAAGTTGTGTGGTACAGGAGACTGGAATATAGACAGATCGACAGCGTGAGGTTTGGGGGTTGAGTCACGTTTTTCTTCCTTGGGCTTTGGTGTTTGGTTAGTTTGGTTCACATCAGCTTGTTTGTTGTTGCTTATTGGTGCAGCGGGGTCTTTCTGAACGTTCACCTTTTGATACGGAGTAGTGGGCTCGCTGGTACGCCAGTATCGACGCACCGTGCTCTTGGGCGCGTTCTCCACTATGTTAAACCCATCGCTGCGGTTCAAAGCTAAGTTACCCTCTGTCTCGTCCACATGGTGTAGCATAGCATACAGCCGTTCTTCCAAATCATGCTCGTTAAGTTCCTAAAAAACAATAATTGCAAAATAACCACACAATAACTTTGCTGTATTGTGACACAACAAAAATATGGTAACATTGGTAACCTAACAACTCACCTCTTCCATGTTTCAGCAGCGAATTTGAACTAAACAAAACTCCACACGAACTTAACATAATCGTAAATGGTTTTTGGAATAACTGTTAAAGTGGTAACAGCATTACAAGTAAATAAAAAGGATTTTTTGTTGTTACGGACACGTCCAACACTCCATTGCGAAAGGTGACAGAATCATTCAGGGTTGCCGCAGATAATAATTTAAAATAGAAGCATGGAGTTAATTCAATGATTTTACGTTGGCAGCACAAATAATAGAGATACACAAAGTTACTAATAAGAAAATCTATAAAATGTTCAATCTGGGTTCCAATTTCAAGAAATACAACAAAAGATTATTAAAGCACTCGCCTATGAAATGTGAATACAATCTTTGCCAACCCTATAATACAAACTGGTTAAATCTCAATCACAGATCTCAATGGAGTTTAGGTGGCTGACGTGACCTGACTGGCCCACGAGACCTCATCATTTAAGGGGAAGTGCTAAAGTAGCCCGCGAAATTCAAATTTTCTTACGATTTTTGCAATTTGCTGCTATTGTCTAGGTGTACGTTGATTAATTAAAGTATGATTCGCGACCCTAACAAATATTGTATTTACAGAATTATTATCATAAGAATCAGTACAATATAAGAAGTTAGTATAATCCTAAGTCATGATTTAATGAAATAGTTATTCAGTAGGATTGTATGAACGTAAAGAATTGGTATTGACGATTTTTTTTATTGTAATTCTATAAATAAATATTTGATACGGCCACGAATCATATTTAGATCAACATACAATCTGATACTAACCTGCAAAGTCCAAAAAAGTAAGAACATTTGAATTTTGCGGCCTACCCTGACGCTTTCACCATAAACCAGCTGTGCCCTCAAAGCGTGTCATTTTACATCTAAAAGTAAAAGTAAGTAATAAGTAGTAGGTAAGTTAAGTAATCTATCCTAAAAGTTCGCTGGCCACATAATAGGTACCGTCATTGATAGCGCCTAGCAAAATAAGGAGTTTCAATAGAATGTGAGGCCAGCTGTTACTAGTTTGGTCTATACTCCATGTAACATTAGACAAATAACTGTTCTCACCCTTTCGTTATTTCGATGTAAACGTTTAATAAACTCCGTTATTTCACGATATATACAAAGCACTGTAATCTATTTACCATTTACATTAAAAAAATAACTCTAGTGCAGTCATTTCAACAATATTACATAATAACTGTCATTATTTAGCCGTTATTTGTAAATGGAGTATAAGTCGTTTTGCTACCACTGAACTGCGGCCTACCATGATGTTTAAGCTTAAATTGCTTCATAAATTAATTTTCTTCTACTCGGGATTAATAAAACAACAGAATTTATAAGTATCACATAGTTATTTTATTTTACAGAATACAGTTATTGTCGTACCAGTTTATTAACATCCAAACTTACATTATAGTTTTACAAATAATTCATCACAATATACAAGGTGGAGAGGTCAAAGTATCACGAAACTATTTTCAGCCACCTGCACAGGCATTCCCCCACTCGGTGAGCGGCGTTTCTGTAAAATAGGAGAATTACATATTGTTAAAAGTAATAATTTTATGTTAGACGTAGGATTTCGGATCTATGTAGATAAACAGACGTACTGCACAGACTTTCAGTTTCCCACTAAGTGCTGATTTCACCAATGAAACTGAACGCGATCAGATATCATCTCAGATATTGTGCACAATATCTGAGCTCAGATATCAATGAGTGGCTTTTACGTGATGCGCGCACGAACTAACAAACATTAGGATTTTATTATATACTAGCTTTTGCCCGTGGCTCCGCCCGCGTGTATGTCGTTTATCGCGTAAAAAAGTACCTGTCCTTCTCCATGTCCCAGGCTATATCTCTGCCAAATTTCATGACGATCGGTTCAGCGGTTTAGGCGTGAAAACGTAACATACAGACAGACAAACAGACAGAGTTACTTTCACATTTATAATATTAGTATGGAATTTGGTCATTTCGGAAATTAGCCAGCATGCCATTTATGTGTACCAGCACATCAAGCTCCACGAAACTGTCAAATTTCTCCAAACGATTTTAAACTTTAAATTGTTGATGATTAAGTACAAAATCGAACGAGAAAGTTTGACATTTTGTGCTAACTTGATGTGCTGGCCACCGTACTTGCCAGAACTTCCTTCCTACTTGAAACACGAATACGATGTTAAGAGTATAGATTTTGGTCACCTGACAGAAAACCTGGAACCTTGTGGCGCGTCGTCACTAGTGAGTAGCGCGGCGACCACTCGCTCGGCCGCTTGTTCCGCTCCCTCACACCGACCTACCCAGATAGGTTCACAGTGAGAACTGAAACATACAACCAATACTTAATATAATAATCAATAAATAAATAAAATAAAAGTAGGCTCAACAGAGGTGACAAAACATTGATCACTCACATTGCTGGGTTATCGATTTCAGCATTCAAATTCTTATATATTCGAATTTATAACCAAAACCTAAAAAACGTGCTAGAGACCGAGAGACGTACCGCTAACAACTGCTACACAGAACTGCTAGCAGTACGTTTTTTTGTGTTTTGGCAATGTATAGTACAGACGCCAGCAGGTCAAGCTACCCGAAACTGTCAAATTTTCGCAATCAACCTTGAACCTTATGCTGAAGTAATAAAGTTGAAAATCTATTAATTATATAAATATCTATCTATCTATTAAATAAATTTGACAGATTGTAGTAGCTTGATGTGCTGGCGTCTGTATATACTAATTCCATGGGATTTGGTTATTGGTTTTGACCATAGACATGCTTTACTCTATCAGTTTAGTCCATAGACAATACAGTAATACAACTCCTTTTCCCAGTTCGTATTGTATCTGATTGAATGACAATTGAATCTTATGAAATTTTTGTTTAGTACTGTCAAATTAATCAGCGCTTGACGTAATTTTAGTCGGCAAGTTTTTAATCACGTCTAAACTTTATGAAGTAGTGACAGGCGCTGATTAATTTGACAGGACTAAACAAAAATTTATCTTCTGTCCTTTTCTTAATGGAATAGAAAGAAAAAGATGCACTGAACTTAAACTTAGTTTAGTTTGTGAACAAGGGAATCGGCACCACTGACCTGCAAAAAGCAACCTTCTGGCAACGTTGTTAAAGCATAGGTACACACCGTGCAGGGCCGTAGCCACGAGTTCAATTGGGAGGGGCGGCTAGGGTTGCCAACTTTTTTTTTAGAAGAAATAAAGACGTTCTGATTTCAAGAGCGGTTTTCCGATCTCTATCAGGCAAAACCCAGTTTCTCCCTTCCGGCTTCCTGCCACTTTCCAATCATGGTCAAAAACAGGGACGTCGATTTAAGGCCACTAGGATAATATGAGGCCGTTATGGAGAATATTTACAATGCAAGAGCGAGCATAGAGTGCTCGAAATTTTGTTTACCCCGCCTGGGATAGGTTACACTCTCAGAGAATGCTGAAGTTGCAGGAATTCATTCAATTCAAAGTCGTGTCAAGAAAAATAGAGTATTGCTTTTGTAGATTGTTAACTACGGCACGCGAACAATTTTCTTTATTAGAGGAAAAAGTAGCCTTGGGGTCGAGCTCTGGACCAGACACAATATGGAACAACTTAATTTTAAAATAAGCAAATAGCCGTAAGGGGCCATTCAAGTATTACGTAAGTAGAATTTTAGTAATTTTGAACCCCCACCTCCCTCTTGTCAGCAAAAGTAAGCAAATCTCATAGCCCCCCTTCTATGCGTATGTAAACATTCGTATTTTTTTAAATCTGTTCAGGTATCTTTATTGTTATTCATGAGTCTATACTTTAAATAAGGAATTTTATAGACTACTAGCTTCTAGCCATAAATCATGGCGTGAGAGCGAGTAAGCAATAAAAAAGTAAATAAAAAAATAATGCTGATGTAGGTATTCACCATCCAGACCGTCCCCCATGTCATCAAAAATAATCAAAGCAAAGACCCCCTTATTACTTGAATGACCCCTAATAGGTAATTTAATGTTACATACATACATATAAACAATTGAATTAAAAGGCAACCGAGATTTTTTCTGTCTACGCCTGAAGACCTAATGTGCTTAAATTCTTAAAACCAAGAGAATAATTATGTAATTTTTAGTTACACTTTAGCGAGATGCTGCAGACTGGCCTGCAACACGGTGTCGAAGGCCGCGCTGGCGTCACTGAAGGTCCCCCCGCTCGCGTCCCCGACGCATGCCCACGCGATTATCCCACCGGGACGGACACGGGACGATAATGATTCTAGGAGCTGAAATAAAAAAAAAAAATTGGATTTGTGATTCGTGTATGAAACTATCGAGTTCAATAGAACTCGAGAAGATTGTGTTTCTGTTATGCCTATTCCACACCATATTATTGGATTGATAATTTACTCGAATGGCCCATCAATTTGTCTCACGTGAAGAGATGCAAATCAAATGGCAATAGATCTTATATTAAAACTTTAAAAGTTATCGGGTCTGGTGTGGAATAGGCTTTATTAGATTAACTTGTTAAGGTGAAAACGTCAGGGTAGCCCGCGAATTTCAAAATTTTCTTACTTTTTTTTCAAATTGCAGGTCAGTACCATAGGTGTATGTTGAACTAAATATGATTCGCGGCCGTAACAATTAGGGGTTTATTCATAAACGTTGCTTAAAGTTAAGTGATGTTCAAACGTCAAAAATGTATGGTTAAACAGTCGCTAATCATTATTTAACTTTAAGCAGCGTTTATAAATAAACCCCTTTATGTGTATTTACAGAACTTTAATCATTAGAATCAGTAATATAACTCCTTAAGTTAGTATAATCCTAAAAGTCATGATTTCATGAAATAGTCATTCAATAGGGTTTTAGGAACTTAAGAGAGTTGTATTGATGATTCTTATGATACTTTGATCAACATACAACCCTATACTAAGCTGCAAATTTCAAAAAAATTAAGAAAATTTGAATTTCGTGGGCTACCTTAGCCCTTCCCCCCTAACTAATTTGAGGACTTTGTATAAAAATCGGCCAGGTAGTGTAGAACTGCCTATGGGTAACCATTTTTTTATGTGTAACTATGTAAGCTGAAAGCAAGAAGGATCTTTTACAAACTTTACCATTTTGACCATCCTTCTGTTTCAAAATACGTTAGTTTGTATTTTTTTGTCTTAACAATAACATACATAAAGTGTACCAAACTACTTATCAGTTTGTCGGCAGTTGTTCTCGTTTATAAAGCAATAGATTACAAATTTTGAAAATGAATATGCTAAAACTCAATTATTCTAAGTATACTATATTTTAATTAATTCATTCATTGTTAACCTTAACGCACCAGCTTTAATACAATTTAACTAATAAACATTCAAAACATTACCTCGACATAAGTTCACCTTTCATATATTTACTCCTTACCTAATTATTTTTTCATAAGTATATTTAATTATTTTTAGCAATAATTAGCTACAACAGTTTACTCGCTCTAATTACTTTTTAAATACCTTTAAATTGTCGTAAACGTCTTCAGTGACGAGGGTGGCCATGCCATCAAGGCCATCTGCCTTGGGTTCTGCGCCGACGACCACAATCGCGTCGACATTAGCTCCGTTTACCGCTCCATTGTTCGCTCCACTTAGTGCTCCGTGGCTCGCCCGGCTCGCATCTTCGTTTATTGTGTCCACCTCACAGCCGCCCTCCTCCAGTCGCTTCCTCAGTTCTCTTCCTAAGAAGTTAGTCGTGTTTGTTACCTGTAATGATCTTTACTAATAATAAACTGCCTACCGGATGAACTCACCATAATGACTATTAATAACAAAATTCTGCAAAGACGCAAATCCTTTTTTTTTTTTTTTTTTTTTTTTTTTTTATCTAGGGCATCTCAGATTGTAACCACTAAGGTTCCGACTCTTTAACCGGGCTATCCTGTGGTTGCCTTAAGCTCCTATCGAAACTTAATGCCTCCAGCCAGGGCGCAAAAACTACAAACTAGATGACTGCTGCTCGCTAAGGGCACCCCCTGTGGGGTACGAACCTCGGCTTAGGGCAGCTGAGTCGGAGGGAGGGTGGCAAGGGACCGACGGTGGCTGGATAAAATCAGTGTTTTGATTATTATCCTGGGGAGTTTGGATTACTTGCTGCTCAGCTAAAACGCGTGCTGGCGCTTCACTTACAGTCAAGGGTCGGGGAGGACTATTCGTTAGTCGGGGATTTCGCGCGGGGCCTCGGCGGCGAGGTCGGAATGACGATCGTGTATTGTGTGCTCTTATCTTGCGAACTGTACTAGTTTCCCTACGACTCTCCTGGAGGAGAGTAGTGGGGTCGTCTGGGTCGGTCAGTGCATGCCTTGGACGGCGGGTCGAACTGATTCTAGAGGGGACATAACTTGCGGCCTTCACAACTAGAGCGTTGCGATGAGTGGCTGCTGAATCGAAGAAGCGCTTCGAAGCGCGCTTCATGAATTGAGCTATCGTGGGGATTTTGAGTTCTACGTGGAGATTAGTGTTGCGAACGAACCAGGGGGCTCCCGTGATTTTACGTAAGACCCGGTTCTGTAGGGTTTGCATCTTATGGATGAGATGGGGCTTTGCGTGTGCAAAGACTGGACTCGCATAGGTCATGATGGGGACGCAGATGCGCATAAATCGTTCCTTAAATACAAAAGTCACACATTTCAAAAAATATCAAAAATGATTTTTGTCCATTCGAGGTATGGTTAAGATTGCTTTATTGAAAAATAGGCTTTTTAATTACGCATCTTTTAATACAAAAAAAAGTCTACGTAATACACATAGTAAAAAATCATAAAATAATTCAAATTATTTTTGCAAATGCCGCTCCTGTATAATTTGCTTATTTTGGCTTGTGGTGCTTTTGTATTTAAGGAGCGATATATTTTAAAGGCCATTTTGGTAGTAGGTATACCTACCTGAAAATTCTGTGCCGTAGGTTTAGAAAACAATGAAGTCGTGAGTAAATTATTTCCATTATCATGACGTCTTCACTTGTTTTTGTTTGCGATGCGATGGTAATCATTTACAAGAAATCGTAATTATTACAAGTTTACTACAGTATTTAAAGCGAAATAATTACCTACTTCCAAGAAATCATTAATAAATAAGTACCAAGCTTTTATTTATTAATGAGGATGAAAATATATACACTGCACTGGATAAACTTCTTATTACTAAAACTATTAAAATAAATACCTATTTTATTTGGGTCACTGCACTTCGGTATTGAGGATATCTTGAATAAGGTAGTGATGGGATCATGGTATGTAAATTAAAGTTAAACCTTAGACATTATATTGGGCTGCTTGGGCTGGAGGACTATGCTACAGGTCTACTTCTATGAAAGCCGGCACTTATAGGCTTTCGAATATTTGAGAGCTGTATACAAATTATCTCATAATCAGACTAACGAAGAAGCAAGGTTTACTAGGACGTTCTACACGAATGAATATATTATTTACCAAAACACGTCGTATATTCCTCCCCGTTCGGTGCGGTCCAGCAATCTTCTTCCTCACAGTGTAGGCCAGGAGCGCAGAGGTGGCAAGGAGCAACGAGCCTCCTTCGAGCGTCGCGAGCAACCGCCACGCAATAGCCGCGCCCCCTTCCACCGCCTCTGACATGCCCTCTGAAAATGACCAAGTATGCATTGATGAAAATCATGAGAATGTAAACATCATCATACAGCGTCTTGCCCAGACAACCAGTCTTGGATATCAACCAGTCTTGGAGGTCAGATAGGCAGTAGCTGGATGTAAAACTCTTATATTAATATAGTTGGGAAAAGGCTATAGGCAGATGATGATGATGACAGGATCTTGCCCTATGCCGTGAATGCTGAAAGAGAAGAGAAGAATGTGGAACCGAACATATAACATATAACGTATACAGGATAAGTTCTTAACCAGAGCGCATTTTTTTTTTTTGGTGGTTCAGTATCAGTAATAGAACTCATTTCCATTATTTGTTACATACTTTTTTTTTGGTTCTACTTGAAATCAGCAAAATATGGATACAATCTATTCGTAATAATATCAATGGGCTAGCGCACACCTGGTAGGTACCCACTACTGCGTTCCGCTTCACTGATTCGACCCCGCCGCGCGCCGGCGCGTTGCGCGACCAGTATCCATTATACCAGTTTCAAAATAAGCATCTTTCCTTAACGATAACTTTATTTTTTTGTACTAAGACATATCAAAATAAGAAATAGGTGTAAAATAAAACACGTTTAAGTTTAATTTGTCAAAAGCGCACTGATTAAAAACTTTTCTTGTATATACAGCGGGACCCTCTTAGGGTGTGTTTATTAGGATGGGTATTTAGTCGGGGACAAGACTCTGTGTGTGTCAACACTGCATTGCAGATTTGCAGTTACATCTGTTAAAACTTCTAGACTGAAGTCGATTCGAACACAATATCTTATTATTAAAGCAAGTCTTATCCTTGCATGTGAATGAAGTAATATAATAGTCAGTTGAGGATTGCGTTATAATAGGTAATGCAGTAGGTATATAGGCACTGGCAGATAGCAGTAATAAAATTCTAAGTTATTTACACAATTATGGAACTATAAGGTTACAGTTTATTTGAGGCTTTGTTGCCATGATCTCTGATTATATACTTTAGGAAATTATAATTTAGGTGACGGAAACTCGGGTTCGTGTCATTGGCTACTGAAAATGTGTTCACTTTACGAAATAGGTGTTGGAGCCCTGGCCCCGGTCCGTGTTTCTAGCAAATGCATGCTAATTTTTGAGAGCTGTGGTAGCCCAGTGGTGAATACCGCGACTTGTGAGCGAACCTAGAACAACTGCTCTCAAAACGGTGAAGGAAAAATCGTGAGGAAACCGGCATGTTCTAGAACAAAAAATTCGAAGATATGTGACATCTACCAACCCGCTCTGGGCCCGCGTGGTGGACGGCCCACTTCCTCTCACCGATAGAAGGCCTGTGTCCCAGCAGTGGGAACATTAACAAGTTGACTGCCCGTGCATTATATGTAATGCATTTCCGACTCAGCCATGACGTTCGTGCGTTACATTTAATGCATAAGGTAATACAAATTACATTGGCTTTTGTGAGTTCGACGTTTGAACTAGAAAAAATATTTTGGCAGACGTATAGACAAGGATACAAGGAAATTAAAACAAAAAAAAATTACAAAAAAAAAAAACAAAAAAAATATCGAAAAAAATAATCCGGACGTCTCGTGGTACGTAGTAAAATTTGCTTGGACAGTCAACGTGGTAAAGGCTGATTATCTTTTCTTATTTTTTTTCTTTTATCCTCAGCCGGGAAGCTCTTGACCTTCATCTCACCTGACGGTAAGGCCGAAGGTAGAAGCGAGCTTCACCCGGAATCCTAAACCACAAAGGATTATAGCTATCTTACCTCTAACTGCCGAAACACAACAAATGCTGTTAACATTGTTTTTATGGCGACCGTCTTAGATAAGACTAGGCTATGCCAATTTTTGATAAATCCCTAACACACACTATCACACAAATAATAAAAATGATAATTAATAAATGATTTTATTTCTGTAAGTAGGTTTTTACAAACACTTTTACACTTCAATCATATTTTAAAACTAGATGAGGTCGGCGTTTCGTATCTGACTACTCGGAGAAGAAAGGTCGACACAAACTCGGAGGTCATAGTCTCTTTTAAAGTCCAGACATAATCTTGGTCAAATCATGTGAAGACCATTTAGATTGGTGTCTGAAATGGCCTTTTGAAGAAAGAACCACACAGATTGAGTGGACCTGTCCATTCAGTGCACGCATTTGTCAGTAATCGTGCAGCTCAACTCAGAACATAAGGAGCTCAATGACGGCACATACTGACATGATCTACAATCAGGTATTGTAAATGGACCAACTTTATATTTACTGAATAATATAATTATGAGAGAGGCCTCTTCGAATATAGGTATCATAATTTCAAAAGGAATACATACCAAATTTAAATTATCCGTGTTTCTCAAAATAAACCACTGTTAGCGTTCCATTTACTTCGAAATTATCTAAACTTAAACTATATGTCATCGTAATAATATAGTTACTTAACCAATTAAGATTTACCAAGTTAAACAATTTCATAATTAAATTAGGTAACAAACTGGTCGTACGAACATAAACTTGATTCGTGGGACCTTAATCTCGAGTCAGTAAACGCAACGTCAGTCAAGTTCAATAGTACAAATAGTACAAAGTGACCCTGACTTAACTGCGGGCATGTTTTTTGTTATATAACAACCAATTTTGAGACTATGTTTCTGTATTTAGGTACTTACTGACGTATTATTTCCTTGTGGCTTTGTGAATCTGGTTATGATAATAATTGATGATTGATAATTATGGGTAGTTTGACCTTGCTAGTTTCTTACGTAAAACTGTGTGAGTTGACGAGATTCTTCGTTTAATACAGCCTCTTTATGTCGCTCATTGGTATACAAGCAAGCTACAAGGTGGCTTCAAGTAAACATTCCTACCGCACCCCAAGTAGGGTAGGTTAACAGCCTTTTTTTTTTTGTTTCGGGGTGGTAAATCCTCATAGATGTCCTCCGCCCTGGGGCGGGCGGACGGGCCTGTCAGACTCTTACTGACTAAAACCACCCCAGTGTTCCATCTCACACCTACGCCGGGGGTCGCGGGAACGAACATCCTTCCGCAACCCTAGCTGGTGCCGGCCCCGGGCCACTCCTCCAGTCGAGAGGGAGAGTGAGGTGTTTGACTCCCTCCGCGACGTCTCACAGGGGCGCGCGTAGAACACTACGCGCCGCCACCTCGGGTCCGATGTATGGTGGGCGACGGACGTCCCCGAGTCCGTCGCCCCTGGACCCATTTAGGGGGGCTGGTAGAGGGCCTTGTCCGCCCTCCGCCGACGCCTAGTGCGCCTGCTGCGGGCCAGGTGAGAGGTCGAGATTTCTCTTTCCCTTTCCGCAGCCTCCTTCTGCGAAATGACTCTCTCGCAAAAGGAAACGACCATGTCCCAGGACTCCTCGCTGCCGACCATCGAAGAGTGACGGCCGGCAGCGACAGGTCACTACCTACTCCTAGGTTAACAGCCTAGAGCAGCCTAGACCATTTTAAATAGTCTAAGCCTGGTTGAAATTTAGTTGAAAATACCACTTGTTGTCTCTTAAACTCCTGGAAAGTTTGTTGCAACAGAATATAAATTCTGTTCGCTAAGGTGTTACGCCCAATACTATAAATGTTTAAAATGAATATAAGACGAATATAGATCGAGAGAGATGTAAATCGCTTGAGTAAAGTAATAAACATAGAAACAAGAATAGAAACTATACGGTGGGTGCAGACAGGCAATAAATATCTAGGTACACAAGTAGGTAGGTATAGGAAAGTTAGAAAAAATACTAGCACAGGTCTTCTTCTAATTTTTATGTGGTTATAGTGACTAACCTGGTGTCAGAGTTTTTATGCCTTTGCTACACATGCCGTCGAGAAATATCTTTTAGGCATGCCGCTTTCCTGATGCATGATGCTTGCATGATGTTTTCCTTCACCGTTTTTTAAGCAAGTGATAATGATACAATACGCACATGAATCCAGAAAGTCAGAGGTGCGTGCCTTGGGCTCAAACTCGAGACGTATGACTTGGCACTAGCACAGGTATAAACTGGATATTCGATCTAGCAATTATATTGATGACACTTCAAAGGTGTGCACTGGTAGGCTATAAATCAATGAGGCAATCTAATGATTTATGGTCCACACGGGATAACTGTTAGAATGCCTCGCGAGGCAGTATGTCATTGCGATTTAAAAAAGGGATAACCATGGAAAGTCTTGTATACTTAGCTAATGGAATCTTTCTTTAAATATTTGAACAATTCTTCTCTGGACGAGAACCCAAGCTAATATATTTTCAACCAAAGTTGGGTTTTTATTTGGAGTTTCTTGCCCATTCTTCCCATTATTCTTTACCTTTTGGAAGGGGCAACTAGAATCAATTAATTACTGTTGTAAATTTTAACGTTCAAAAGTGCCTTTTATGTGCCTATTTGAAATAAATGATTTGACTTTGACTTTATTTATTTATTTATTTATTATCCATTTATTTCGGACAGAATCCATAAAAGAGTTAGTAACAATTTTCTTAAGATCTATGTTAGTAGGTACATCTACTATATAAAAATAAGTCGGGTTTTCCTTCCTGACGCTATAACTCCAGAACGCACGAACCGATTTAACCAATTCTTTTTTTTTAATGTTCGTTGACATCCAAGGATGGTTTTTTTTTTTAGTTTAGGGTAGAGTTGGGTAGGGTAGGTAGGTAGGTAGATAGGGTAGGGTAGGGTAGGGTAGGTAGGTAGGTAGGGTAGGGTAGGGTAGGGTAGGTAATTTTTTAACAACATTATAATCTTCCCGTAACTATTCCCACCCAGTGCGCCTGTATGGGACAGTCATGGCGGGATGCAATCATTTGCAAAATGCTGTTGGTGCTACCGCGCAGTCTTTGAAATAATGACGCCACTTTCGTACGCATTATAGTGTGGAAACCGTCAACGCGAACATTTGCGAACATTTGTGTCGCACTACAATGGCGCGGCAACCCCAACAGCATTCTGAGAGCATTATTATAGAAGAATACGCAGGACGTTGTAGGCTCGTTGCGTATACCGATCCCACAGGTCGCTAGAGTAAAAAGATTGGCAATATGCCCTAAAAAGTGTTATCTTAACTTCCTTAGTACATTGAGCGAACCTACGGGCCAGCATATTGCTCCTTACCGCCAACGCCCTGCGTTCTCTTTCTATTATATATCTAGGACTTTGAATTATGTTTGGGTAAACGGTGCTGGCGGACCCTTCTAAAAAATGAACTTTTGATTAACTCGGCGAGCTAGATTTGTCCTCCTTTTTGTTTTCAAAGACTTGTCCTGGGTTGACGATTAAGAGGCCGTGCACAAAATCGACTGATTTTGATCAATTTTGTTCATTGTTTGTGAGAAAGGGAAAAATTATTTAAACAAAATTATTTGAGATTTGAAAAGTCGTGTTTTTTGTTTTGCATGTGGCTGAAAGGGATTTTTCAAATAAATTAAGTATTCACGGTAAATCACTAATATTTGCAACAAGTTTTCCGAAAAATGACGTGAGACTGACATTTGATCATCATTCTTCAAGAAACTACTTTTGATTTTGAACATTAAAAAATATCATCAACATCATTATATGGTCTACTTGCATGTGGCGGAACCACTTTTTTCAACTTCCATACAAAATATAGCAGAAAAATAATATTGAAAAAACCTTTTTTTGTTTTAAACCTCGTCAGTAATATATATTTTTCCTATTATTTAGCAAATCATATCAAGAAATTTAAAAATCACAAATTAGTCTTCAGCTATCCTTGAAATATAATCAAAATTTTATTTAATGATTATACAATATCTTCATTAAGTAAATCAATGGCGAAATAAACTATATTTTGGAGAGCACAAAAATTATGAAACTATTAAAAGCTGCTGTGACTGACACGAATGGTTTAGCACCATGAAAACTGTACTTTTATAGTTGCACAGATTTAATGTTTCGATTATTTCAAGTTTTCTCACAATTAGATAAGAAATTGCCAAAAGAGAGTTTTTTTCGTGCACGGACCCTTAATTAGTAAGCTTATCTACAGATAAGGTAGGATAGGGGGTTTAAATGTTAATGGAATTTAATCCTGAAACGCTAAGTTGTATCGTGTAGATAGGTGTTTATTGGTCTTGGTGTCGAAAATATCGCCGCCCTACAACGAAAACCAATTAAATCATTAAAAGTGCAAACGGAGATATCGCGATTACAAAGTTTATGGGGTTGAAAATACCCTTTTTAGTAATATATGGTTATTATTAGTTCATAGCATCAGTACATTGATAAATGTTCTATTTAAACATGTCTATTGAGATTTAAAAAAGTTATTGCTTTGTAATGAAGTTTTCAATAATTGTAACATAATCTGCTTAATGTTTTGTATTTGAAAACAAACCTTGGAAATGCTTGAAATAATTGGTTATCTTATTAGCTAGCAGCGAAACTATAAACTTAGCGATTAATGGGTTTTCGCAGACGAAAGAACACAACATTTTAAGTACTTTGGCATTCATAAGTCATTTTCGTAATAATTTCAATTTAATTGGTTTTCGTTGTAAGGCGGCGATATCACCTTCCTTTTGCAGAAATTTTGTCAGGAGAAGAACTTGCTACAGATATAAAGCCTTTCATTATATGTGCCTAATAGCCATTTCCCAACTGTGTTGGGGTCGGCTTCCAGTCTAAACGGATTCAGCTGAATTCCAGTATTTTACATGGAGCAACTGCCTATCTGACCTTAAGAACCCAGTAACTGGGTAATACGATACCCATTGGTAAGACTGGTTGTCAGACTTTCGGGCTTCTGAAAAACCGTAACGACTGTCAAAGATCCACGAATGACAGCCGGGACCAACGGCTTAACGTGCTTTCCGAGGTACGGAGTAGTCTCGGGTATGTAAAAATGGTCACCCATCCACGGACCAACCCCGGTAAGCGTAGCTTTACCTGATGGATCTAACCGTGCATCTGTTATTACTTAGCCACGAGCCACGCCTTTCACTGATCGATCACAATCTGTCTATCGACCCTATACCTATTGATCCAGTTATTTATAACTAGCTTTTGCCCGCGGCTCCGCCCGCGTGGATGTCAGTTATTGCGTAAAAAAATACCCTATGTCCTGCTCTATATCCCAGCCTATATCTCTGCCAAATTTCATGATGATCGGTTCAGCGGTTTAGGCGTGAAAACGGAACAGACAGACAGAGTTACATTTATAATACTAGTATGGATTTGTCGCATTAGAAATTGACCTTTCCATATCACATGGCTGATATACCTGTAGCAGATGTTTTCAATTTAATAAATTGCAATACCTAAGTTATCTTGAAGTATCTTTATTCAAGTATATTTACTTACATAGATATTGCGTGGGGTTATAAAATAACGATCTTGCGTACTTTAGGTACGGTGGCCAGAACATCAAGTTACCATAAACTGTCAGATTTTCTCGTTCGATTTTGAACTTAATCTTAAACATTTTAAAGTTTAATATCGTTTGGAGAAATCTGACAGTTTCGTGTACCTTGATGTGCTGGCCACTGTACGTCGTATTTTCATACATAGTAATCGTGCCATCTGGCAACATTACATGGTATGGTCAGCTTAATATATGCTCATCACTGCTCATGTTTATGTAAGTATGAAAAATAGACACGCATTACACGGTTTTGAAATTATTCAAATAAATACTACTTACGATAACAATAGTTTCACAATACAAATTGATGTAGCTATTTATTGCAAACTGTTACATTGTTTAGATTCAAGATTTATCTTGAAACCTTTTATCCTGTTATAGAACGAAGTAGGAGTCATAAATAAAATTGAAGTGTTCGTTTGTAATGTGAAAATAACAGCTTTTAACTAAATGCTTAAGAAAGTATACTTATAACAAAAATACAATGTGACGGCATGGTTGGCGCAGTGGTTAAGCGATTGACTGCTGCGCTGCGTGTCGCGGGTTCGATCCCCGCACGGAACAAATATTTAAAAAAAATTGTCTGTCTGCATGTTCCAACTAATCTCCGAAACTTTCGGACTTTCACTGGCAGATAGCTGATGTTAGGCACCGCAGGAGACGCCCTGGGCGGCGGGAATCAATTGGCGATTCCCGGCCACCGTAGGCGCGGGCTTGCGGACGTCGAGCTATGGGCAGTTCGCCGTCTGGTAAGGACCAGGGGGTCTACTCCCTAAGCACGAAGTCCGTCGTTTCGGGCTTCGTTTCGGGCGTTTCCTACTCCCTATCATCAACGGACGGACGATTCGTTCGGGGCCCGACGAAGAATGAATGACAACACGATTTGACAACTGTCCCTACTCCCGATGCGTTTTTGCCCGTCCGAAAAGTTGAACTTGACGCTTGTTTTGACGGAACCTTGTGTCAGTTGATACGACATCAAAATAGTTATCGTTCTGTCGACGAACGATTATAATTGTTTATACTATTTAGAGACAAAGTAAGGAATTCCTAAGTATGGCTGCTTTTTTATTGCTTGACAAAGCTATATAGGAAGAGCGGAGGCAACGTCGACAATATTTACGCCAAGAATTTAGGTTGGCGAGTATTCCCGACGTTACTGACTTATCTTAAGCTATTTGGCAATTTTGCTATTCTGAATTTGACGTTTTTAAACTAAAATTTAGATTTTCTAACTAAATCTGACTATTATTAATCGTGATTAAAAAGATGTAGAATAAAATCAATTATTTGTCATGAACTAAACTTCACACCAACATCTCGACTACTGGTACAAAATCAGTACTGTTACTGTATATATATTTTTTCTTTTCTTTTGCTTATATCTCGAAAATGGTGCGTCCTATCGCAAAAATAATGAAAATTTCGACCCCCTTTTAGATACCCCAAGCCCCTAAAACTCAACATGTTAGTATATATTTTTTTTTTCCACACCAAAAGTGAAAAATTCTATATAAAGCACGTTGAGGCTGCCCAGCTCCTGCGCGCCTCCGGCCAGAGTCCGTGTCCGTGAGTTTCTGCAGCGGTTGGGGCCATTTTACGAAATGAATAAGAAAGAAACTAAAATAAAATAATTTTCAAACTTCCCGGCTAGTATCGTTGAATTAATTAGAAAATTTCCGTCAAAATGTCAAAAAGGAAAAAGGCAAAGGTATCAACAGGATAATGCCGGTTTCCGGACAAAAATGTCAAAAACAATTCTAATCTTTATAATAAAAAGTATATTGTTAAAAATGTAGTCATTTTCTAAAGAAAAAATATTGATTTTTGTTTATTTAGCTTGAAAACCACAAAATAATTAAACCGGTAATCGACCGGTAAAATAGCACAACTCTATTGTCATCAATCGCCATGCGTCTTTCGTTCACGAATATTGTCTACGATTCCGTTGGAAACTGATGAATCCGAAATTACTAGGGAGTAGGGTTCAGTCCGACGTGTCGGACTACTAACGGACGGGCCCGTTACTTCGTTGACGGACTTAGGGAGTAGACCCCCAGGCCCGGGTCGACGGCGCGTTGTGTTCCACGCGCGCCTCAAAGAGATGTCAGCACGCACTGACGGGGTCCGCTAGGACCGGTGCCTGCCAGAGTTGCGGGTTTGTCCGAAAGGGATACCGTGGCCCTGGCACACAGGCCACTGAAGGAACACGGGTGGGTATTAGTCAGTAAAAGTCTGACACGGCCTCCCGCTCCGCCCAAAGCGGGACAAATTATTTGATAATTTCCCACCCATAAAAAAAGGCTTACTTTTATTAATTTTGAAAAATCCACGCGGGTGAAGCCGCTGATAGTAGCTAGTTTTTAATAAGTAGGTATAGGTATCTAATTTTTGCATTAAAATGCTCAGTGAATACCTGATATTATAATAATATTTAAGTATTGTTTTTGCGGGTAATTTAATTAAAGAAAATAGTTCATGTGTATGACAAGATGAATGTTTTAGTAAATTATATCGTTAATAATGTGGTAATTAATCTAAAATGAAGCTGAAGCTTCTTTTTACATTCTTGGCAGATTTTAATCCGTTAACTGTTGGTAATAATTACACGTTCGTTCGACCTTAGCCTAATACAGAAGCCAATGAGATGTAAAATTGCTCTATCATTATCTTTATTTCTTAGTTTTGCCTGTTTGTTGTTTGTTTTGTTTATTTGATTTACTAAGTTTCATAAGATTAGGTTACCATTGTTTTATTTTGTACAATTTAATTATACTTAAGGTGTGACCAAACATGAAGCGGCAATCGTGCGCGGCTGGCCGCGAGCTATCTGCCGCGCACGACGAACGCCGCGAACGGTGTAGTATTGGTTCGCAATTGGTTGTGTGTGGACGGATATATTTTATCAATTAAAATGGATAACGAAACAGCAATGCGTCTTATTGAAATATATGGCTCCCATAGTCCATTATGGGATACTAGGGAGCTACAACACACGCGGCCGCTTTCATTCAGGGGGCCAAGTCTACTAATGTACAAACGTTGCAATGGTCTCTTCATTGTGAGTTTTTGACAGATTTGCCATACAAACACTGTCAAATACTCACAATGGCGAGAACATTGCAACGTTTGTAAATTAGTAGACTTAGGCCCCTGGTTTGAATACGAAATAAAGAGCGCGGCGTGTCTCGGACATGCATGTTGTTTACTGGTATACCCAACCGTACAAAACCATACACCATAACATATATCATACCAAATTACAGCTTTCTAGTATGTACTAAGTCTCTGAGCTAAGCCGCGGACAGACGGACAGGCAGACAGACAGACATGGTGAAACTATAAGGGTTCTTTGTTTACAACTGAACCCTAAAAAATGGGTAATGTCAACATGTCGTTGTCATGTATGTGTCTCAATGTTTGGACTGTCATTAAAGAAAATGTATCGCGCGTTGATGTCTATTTAATGGTCAAAGCTAAAAAAATATAATTTAAGTAATTTCTGTAACGTTTTCTAGATTACAACTGCCTCGTTGGCCTTGTTTGCAAGTGCTACTTCTGAGCATGAAGTCCTGGTTCGATTCCCAGGTCGCGCAAAGTGTTATTGGGTTTTTCTATCTGGCATTCCTCAGTAGCAGCTCGGAGTCTGGATTTGTTCCCGGTTGTTGGCAATAGGCTCGCCCCTATTACATGGGACTTAAACATAACTGGTGAAATGTACTATAGGTACACACGGCCACAAATCAAGCTATACATTTCCAGTATAAGCTGACCTCTCATTGTACGGAAATCCTATACAATGCGAGATCAGCTTAAACTGGAGATGTATAGCTTGATTTGTGGCCATGTGTACACCTCTGCCCGACTCTTCGGGGAAACAAGGCATGGTGTAATTTTTAACCGACTTCGAAAAAGGAGGAGGTTCTATTTTCTAGGTCACGTAGTCAAAAAATCATCAACTAAAAGGGTATTGACCTTTGTCCTTGTACTTCATAGCCTAGTATTTTAAAGGGCTTTTTTAAACTCATGGTTTAATTGTGATTGAGTGGGACGCTCAATATTTACTATGGAAGAATATTTGCTTATCTTGCAATGTGTATATGCTTCACGATGCCTTTTGGCATTGAGTACGTATGGTAGTTTAACCCCGAAATGTTTTATAGTTGTGTACTTTTAGTACACAACTATATATGATATAGGTACAGACACCTGAATATCTGTGACACTTGAGTACTGCCTTGAAATGAGTAATATTTATTTATTTAATACTTTAAGCACATAAATGTCAAATTTATCCAAACGATTTTAAACTTTAAAATGTTACCGATTAAGTTCAAAATCGAACGAGAAAATTTGTGAGTTTGTGGTAACTTGATGTGCTAGCCACCGTTCAAAGGCGGACTTTTATACCAGTAATTATTCTTTTGAATATCTTTGTAGGGATTGTCCTTATTGCAAATTAAGTAGTTTTTTTTTTTATCTAGAGCATCTCAGAGTTAACATTGAGAGGTTGAGACTCTTTAACCGGTCTTTCTGTGGTTGCCTTAAGCTCCTAACGAAACTTAATGCCTCCAGCCAGGGCGTCAAAACTTATAAACTAAACGACTGCGCACTAAGGGCACCCCCTGTGGGGTACGAACCTCGGCTTAGGGCAGAGTCGGAGGGAGATGCGACGGCTGGATAAAATCAGGGTTATAATTATTATCGGGGGAATTTAAAGCTACAGGCTCAGCTATAGCGCGTGCTGGCGCTTCGCTTACGGGCAAGGGACGGGGAATTAAGTAGTAGATCAAGTAGCATAATAAGTCAAAGTCAAATCATTTATTTCAAATAGGCACGAAGATGCACTTTTGAACGTCAAAAATTACATGAATAGTTAATTGATTCTAGTTGCGCCTTCCAAAAGGTAGTTATGTATGGAGAAGAATGGGCAAGAAACTCCATACTTACTCTTTTAAAATGTTAACAATAGTTTGTATACATTAATTAATAATTATATGTGAAGACGATGTACCTAGAATAAAAATAAAAATTACTTACCACAATTGGTAAAAAGAATGAAAAGTGAAGTAATGACAGAAAAAATAATAAATGCGATAGGTAGGTACATGGTGCTCACATTATTACAAACATTGTATATGATAATATTATTAAAATAAACGGGATATTTACCATGTTAAATAATAATATTAGTGACCATGACAGTTTAAAAACTTATATTGTATATGATTTTCAAAAAAAATTAAAAATACATATAATAAGTCAGTGTGTGAGTACATATAATAAGCTTATAATGCTCGTACACAGGCCTCCTCTCTTCGAGAGGGAGTGAGCTGTCAATCTGTAATCCACCACGACGGCCCGGTGCGGGTTAGTAGACGTCACATGTCTTCGAATTTTTGGTTCTAGTACATGCCGGTTTCCTTCGTGCGCTATCGCTAGCCGGAATTTGCAAACCGCACAGTCATCTCCGCAAGAGGCTTCGAGCGGACTCGAGGAACGGGTCTCGCGTCCAGGCCCCAGACGCTCCTCTAGATCCAGGTGGCGAGACGAATCTCTCGAGGTGCCGTACTGTTGATTTAGGGAGAAAGCACTCGACTGCACGATCTTCGACCAGCTGGAAAGCAATCCGAGTAAGTAGTAGATGTTTTACACATCGTGAGGAAACCGGCACCGTTTGAGAGCAGTGGTAATAAAATTACTTCCTGGGTTCGAACCCACTGGGCCACCACTGCTCTTCGAATGAAATTTCAATTCATATGTAATTTCTGAGGTTAGTTTGGACATTACCTACTCGGTGATGGACATCGGAAATAACGTGAGGAAACCGGGACCTATAGTTAAATAGCTACCCGCTCCGGCTTCGCACGGGTAGCAGTCCACTGCAGAACATAGGCCTCTCCCATGCTGCGCCACAACACCCTGTCCTCCGCCTTCCGCATCCAGTCTATCCCAGCCACCTTTTTGAGGTCGTCGGTCCATCTAGCTGGGGGGCGTTCCACACTACGCTTGCCTATACGCGGTCTCCACTCCAGGGCCTCAAGTCTGCTATTACAATAGTGTCAGAATGGTCTCGCCATTGTGAGTATTTGACAGTGTTTGTATGGCAAATCTGTCACACATGGTAAACTAAGAACTGAATGTGTGATCAGTGGTTCTTTAACATTAGTATTATGATATGTTTATTCTACTTGGAGTATTTTACATCATCATATTTCATCCAATTTACACAGAACTAGCCTCATTACACTGGTGAAAACCGTATGAAAATCCGTGCGGTAGTTTTTGAGTTAATCGCGTCCAGACACAGACAGAATCGGCGGGGGACTTTGTTTTATAATAAGTATGTAGTGATGTAGTGATATAAGTCTAAAATCACCAACCCGTCTTGAGCAAGCGTGGTGATACTGGTGATCAATGCTCCTGCCTTCTCAGTATGAAGAGAGGCCTTTTCTCTACAGTGGGACAATTAGTGGCCTGGGGCCCAAGTCTGCTATTTTTATAAATTCGTCACTCCAACACGATCCCATTGTCATTTTGCTAAAAGTTCATAATCTGCTAAATTCATAATGGTTGAACATTGGTCGGTCAATGGTCTCGTAATAGAATTGTATTACAATGGCATTTTGAACATTCATTCAGGTCAGATTTCATTAATATATATTTTTACATATTATTTATTAGTGTTATAAGCAATCTGAAGTAGTAGGAAATTGGAAGTTTCATTTGTCATTATGTACGAGATTACCAATTTTTTCAATGGAGTGTCAGTGGCTGACCATTGGAAAGACATAATGTCGCCATTATATTAGTAGATTACCAAACTTGTCAAAATCAACAATTATGAAATCAATGATAGACCATTCTGACACTATTGTAATAGCAGACTTGAGGCCCTGGTATTAATTACTGAAATGGTAACCGACGACGACATAAGACTATCAGACTGTGACTTAAAACGTATTAAATAAATATAATGCATTTAGTATAGTTATTTTTAAGTAATGAGTTACACACTGTTGTGGAAAATTACTTAAAATTAATGATTAAACCTACTAATACTATAAATGCGAAAGTAAGTTTGTTTGTTACCTTTTCACCTATTTTTTGGGTCGGAAATTATCAAATAACTTCTCCCACTCTGGGCTTTCTTACTAGGGAATGGGCAGCAGCGTTCTCTATGCATTTTTTTATCACCATACTGCGATCGCCAACCCGCCTGCCAAGCGTGGCGAATTCGGCAAACCCCCCCAATTGGGGGAGAACTATATCCAACAGTGGACATCTTTCGGCTGAAATGATGATGAATGACGACTCTGGGCGGAGCGGCAGGGCGTGCCAGACTTTGACTGACTAAAACCCACCCGTGTTCATTCAGTTGCCTGTATGCCAGGGCCAAGGTATCCTTTTTGGACAAACCCACAACCCTAGCAGGACCTTTTCACGCTAAAACCACTACACGGATCGTCCTGAAATTTTGCATATACGTTGTCAGGTGTACAGAAACGGACATAGGGTACCTTTTATCCCGAAGAAAAGTACAGTTATAACAGATGGCGTCACGTGTCTTTCGAATCATGAATGTATTATATTATTAATATATAGAAACTTTAGTAGTGTGTTAAGAGTCAAATTCTAAATTAACGCGAGCGAAACCGCGGGCAAAAGCTGGTATATTATAAGTTTGAATGTTTGTGACACTGGATTGATGTTTGTTACCCAATCCCGACAAAACGGCAGAACGGATTTGGATGAAACTTGGCAGACTGATATTTATAACCTGGATATTAAATACAGGATACTTTTTGTCCCGATATTCTCACGGAATTTTTGATGGCACGGTTGGCGCAGTGGTAAGCGATTGGCTGCTGCGCTGCGTCTCGCAGGTTCGATTCCCGCACGGAATAAATATTTGTATGACCTACAAATAGTTGTTCCGGGTCTGGCTGTTTGTGTATGTAAGTTCAAATGTTTGTAAACGCACCGACAATACAGGAGAAATTCCTAGTGGGGAAAACTTTAAAAAAAATCTAGGCTTATGCGGGTGAAACCGCGGGGCGCAGCTAGTAAAACAAATAATTAAAAAAAATCTAGGGCAGGGTTATAATTACAAACGTGAACAGTTAAAACAAATAACGTCGGTACCGTAATACTTATTGACTAAACGCATAATTTTTTTGGTAAAAAGTGTGTATTTGTTGTTGAATTTTATTTTGAGCGCAGTTAAGTTGAGTGGTTCAAGTAGATCAAGGTTTAGTTAGTAAGTTGTAGTACTTAGTACCGGTTGGGCAGTAACTGGTTGGCAAGGATTGCCTTCAAGGATGTCTGGGACCGTATAAGTACTAACCCAGCCTTCACACGTTGACCTGTCGGTGAAACGGTGTCGGCCTATACTTGATTATTTCATTCGCATCATTACTCGGTTACTTTGGATACAAGTTTTATATATTTTATAGTCCTTAACAACGTTCATCCCGGGCGGAATAGCAACTTTGCATTTCTAGAGGTTTTTCGTGATTATTTTATTAAATTTAAATCAAAGTTCAGGGGCCAGCACATCAGTGGTGGTGACCTCTTGCTTGGCGGTGGGTTTTAGTCAGTAAGAGTCTGACACTCCTTTCCGCTCCACCCAGAGCGGGAGGGTTCATTTGATGATTTGACATCCTCAAAAAAAAAAAAAAAAAAATGGGGCAGCACATCTAGCTACACAAAACTGTCAAATTTCTCCAAACGATTTTAAACTTTAAAATGTTGATGATTAAGTTCAAAATCGAACGAAAACTTTTTTCAGTTTGTGGTAACTTGATGTGCTGGCCACCGTACTGTTTTTTTTCTTCAGCCAAGCACTAGATCTTTTTATTATGTAATTATTTTTAACATTTATTTTATAGTTAATACAAATATTTAGTCGTAATACTGTAAATAGAAAATAATTGACAATTTTCAGGAGTAAATACCAAAATAACTGTAAAAAATAGCATACATACTTATAATTATCAAACATTTTTTGCTTGGCTGAAAAAAAAAAAACCGGCCAAGTGCGAGTCGGACTCACGCACGAAAGGTTCCGTACCATTATCTATAAAAACGGCAAAAAACCATGTTTGTTGTATGGGAATTAATTAAATATAAATTTGTTTTATTTTAATTTAATTATTTATTTTTAAAGTGTATTTATAACTAAATATTCTGTGAATATTTCTCAAGCGTCTACCTGTTGCCGTTATCAATATCGAGCAAAAACGAGCAAAATAATCGCGTTTGTTGTATGGAAGCCCCCTTAAATATTTATTTTATTCTATTTTTTAGTATTTGTTATTATAGCGGCAACAGAAATACATCATCTGTGAAAATTTCAACTGTCTACTATCACGGTTCATGAGATACAACCTGGTGACAGACGGATGGACGGACAGCGGAGTCTTAGTAATAGGGATCCGTTTTGCCCTTTGGGTACGGAACTTGAAAAAATTGCACTTTGATTTTTTAATAAAATAATCACGACGAAAACCTCTAGAAATGCGATGTTGCCAGCCAGCGATGGACGAACGCTCTTAAATTATTATTGTAAGTAGGACGTAGGGTGTAAACACTAAGAAATCTATACAAATATGATAATAGGGATGATGAATAAAAAATATTTTTTTGTCCGTCATGTAGATTATTAGAAAATATTGGACACGTATTTGTTCTTTTTTTATGTAATCAAAACATTACGGCGATACATTGAGTTCAAATGTGGCATGACGTCACTTCTCAGTAGATTTTATACGTAGCTGTGACGTAACGAGCCCCCACTCCCCAGTTGAATGTGTTTTATCTAAGTCATTTTTTATTAATATGATAAAGCAAAAAAATACGTGTCTAATATTTTTTTATTATCTGATTGACTGACGGACTAAACAGTTTTATTTTTACCCAGGAATTATCCCTATTATCTAATTGACAACGAAGTATTTTTACCAAGAGTTAACAAAATGTATGGGCCCATTCTTTTGTTTTGCTCACTCTTTTAGTAAATAAAGCATGAAAATGTAGGAAGTCGGTACACTCCTACGGATCTTATCCGTCCGTTATTCCGTATAGCCAAACATAAGCACAAAACATATACATAATATACACTTAAATGCTGAAAAATATAGCGATGGGAGTACTACTTTATTAGTCGGAGACCTAACTGCTTCTGGCCGAATGTGCAATACAATTACTTCTATTACATAGAGTATTTACAGAAAGCGCCATTCACTTCAGGAAAAGATAATAGCCCTATTACGTCAGAGCACTATGAGCGATATCTTAAGGGCAATAAAATAGAACGTGTCCAAACGAATGTAGTGGCCACTTTACCTTACCATCACGTGTAATTGCACTGCAATTCTATCAAGATAATCTTGATAGTAGTGTAGCGTAAATAATAATAAAAAAAACCGGCCAAGTGCGAGACGGGCTCGCGCATGAAGGGGCGCGTACCATTAATAAATTATACTTAAATATTTACTAACCATCGCCTATGCACAGACAGAAGAGCTACTTGTTGTCTGCAAATATAAACGCTAACATGCAATTTTACTGTTATTAACCTAAATTAGATTTAGTTTTCACTTTATACTCATTGTTAATTACAACAATAACATTAACTATTTATGCCTTCCTAGCGGAACCCTAAACATGTGCGGAGGCAGTGTTACTTTTATTGTGCCGGTGTTTTGTGACGAAATTAGACGGTACAGTAGGTTTCAAGAATGTTGCCTTTACTACATCAGGTTTGAGTGTTAATATATTGCTAATTGATCAAATTAATCCTTCTAAGTGTTATGTTACTAACCCGCAATAGCCCAGCGTGGTAGATTACAGATTACACTCGCTCTCACAGAGAGGAGGTCTGTGTCCCAAAAGAAGAACCATAAAAAAAAAAAAACGTTTGTTCTCAGAAACAATTGTTAACACAAACTGCAAAGGAGTTTGTTGGCAGACGTAACTCCTTTTTTTTTGTACATAATAATTTTCTTTATTGACATTTTTCACTTAGAGGTTATGAAGATGTTTAAGCCCCAGATATATTATGCCAGTGACCTTAAGTGGTTAGCTTGCGTGTTCTGTACTGAGCTGACGCAACGCGTCGTACGTCCAGCCACTCCAGCCAGTAATAGGACTCGCCCATCCGGGAGCGCCGTCCCAAATAAGACGCATTATTAATTTATTAGATATTAACTAATCATAAATAATCCATCACTAAATTCAGTTTGGCATTAGACATTTTATGGTATATTTTTTATTATAATTGTAATTGTTAATGAAAGGATAAACTGCTTTTAAAGACAATTAAGAGGTGTGTTTGATGATTTTTTTTGATGCATTAATTAATGTTTAATTATGATTTGAGTTCCATCACCGTATTAAAATAAGACTTGAAAATATCATTTTTTTTGGTCAAAATTATTTACGGTTTAAGACATACACTGCTATAAAAAAAACACTTTTTGACCGTTTTCAAGAAATCTCCGCCTTAAGTAGCTTACCTACTAAACTGAGCTAATCCCAACAGCCTAGGCTGTATGATGCTATGTGACAGGCTGCTAAACCGTCGTCGGTGTCGAACTGCCAAATAGTCTTGATTTATCCAAATTAATTCGTTACGATAAAGGGTACGAAACAAAGCAACAGCTGAATGCTGTATTTAATTTAATATTATTGTTAATTGTTGATTTATTTATATTATTGTTCATTGTATCTTAATTTTGTCTTTCGACCTAATTTCACCAGCCATGGTCAAACATGTTGAGCCAAAAAATATCTTGTTACACCTAATAAGCATCATACCATGTATATTATCTACTGCAAATAAATGAATCTGAATCTGAATGCCTTTATTTTGGTGCAACCTCGAAAATTGCTTTTCAGCAATTCATTACAATTTCCACAACCTCTTATTATTTTATCTAGGTACCTAAAAGAGATTTACACAGAGTTTACACAAGTAAAAAGTTTGACGTACCTACCACAAAAACGATGTAATCACAATAAAGAATGGCGAGCCCCGTGTTAAACAGCACCTTTGTCGAGTGATTGCAGGAGTTGCCACACAAACTGGATGGTTACAACAGGTTGTTTTGGCGCTAAAATAAAATTAAAACAAACCCTAAAACAGATTGCGTCGCGAACATAACAACACTACTTTAATCGTAATAGTGGGTTACTGCAGTTGTAGTTAGATATATTATGTTATGAAATTAGGCTCATTTTTAAACGTGTAAGTTTCAGTTCACCTACTTGCAAGTAGATACAATTTAGGAGATTCATTTCATAACATAATTATGATTGATATCGTTTGTAAACTTTCGGAAGTTGTTTTGTTTTATTTAATTATTACAGGTACAGCAACTCTAACTTATGTGATCATTGCATGTCGTAATTGATGAAATATAATACTATTGCTAGTTATGCAATTAAATATTTTACTATACATAGTTATCCACTATAGGACTTCATAAAATAGATTAATAGAATAGAATTCAGAATACCAGCGCTGCGGTATTAATTTTTTAAATATCGCAGCATTATGCTGAGATAGTGGCCTTTTTGGCCTCGCACAGGTTTACAATGTAAATGTTAGTTTTAAATGCTCAAGTTTTATTTTTTACTGTTTGTATTTCTTGTGCGTGTCCCAAATAATATATTTTTCTTTCCTTCTTTCCTTTCTTTAATTAATTGTGAATAGAATAGGAAAACAGATCGTCTTTCTTATTAAGAGGACGCGCACAGATCTACTAGCGCCACTCCTTTAAAAACATATTATCTCGTGACTGAGAAGGAATTATGAAAAACGGTTCAATCAACTATATCGGTAAGTGTGTCTAGAATTTTCTAACACCTTTTATAAGGTTTCATATTGAGACACGAAGCAACAAAATTCGATCTAGAGGAATGTGGCCGTTTTTATTTAGATCGAATTTTGTTGCTTCTTGTCTCAATATGAAACTTTATAAAAGGTATTAGAAAATTCTAGACACACTTACCGATATAGTTGATTGAACCGTTTTTCATAATTCCTTCTCAGTCACGAGATAATATGTTTTTAAAGGAGTGGCGCTAGTGGACCGGTGAGCCCCCTCTTAACGTTCCTACTCTATTCACAATTAATTTATTTTTGGGTTTAAATTAATTTCTAATCAAACTACGATTCCAAAGCTAAAGTATTTTTTGAGTAGCTAAAAACTAACTGCCACTTGTAATTTGTTTAATAAAAACTCACTGAATGGACAATCCAGCCAATTCTCGACTATTGTTTTCATGAATGCGGCATTATAATGACAGTTTCCCATGGCAAACGACATTTCCATATTGTTCTATGATAATTTAATTCAAGGAAACGCGTATAAACACTGGTTACATTATGGGGACAATGCTTGTCAGTTACGCTCCTATTCCTTAGAATTAGCTAACTTTGTGTAGCTAACCAGCTAACCATATCCGTAGGTACCTATGTCTACTTTATTATTGTGAGAATTTTTATGAGACACTGTAGGTAAAACGAACTTACTTTGTAAGAAACATATAAGTTTATGATGAAATTATAGGTACCTTTATTATTTCAAGGGTTATCCTCATCTGCTTATTTTGAACAGAAAAGCCCGCATTATATACAGTGTGTCTGGTCCAAGGTGTCTGACTCGTTAGGGCGAAGCAATATGATCAATTTTATCAACAAATCCACCATAATAAGGCATGTAGCTTTTTTTTGAATGAATGAAATGCACCCACCCCAGCGTGGTTTAACCAAACTCGATTACTCGAATGAACCCAATGATTCACACTAGCCCCTGGAGCCTCATGTTTCATGGGACTACAGTGGCCATTGTATATCAAGGAGTAGACCGGGGGGCACGATAATGGTAGGGAAGACGTGCCCATAGGATATGGAAGGATTATTATAGCCTACCGGATATGCATCCTAATAAGGCATGTAGCTTTTTTTTTTAGGTAATATCGTAGTGCATCTAAAAAGTAAAAAAAGGCATGTTAACCATTTTTTTTTTTACATTTATAAGGTAAAAAAAACAACCAAATTTTTTTTACATTTTTTATGTTTCAAGTATTTTTTTAAGGTTTTAATGGGAGTTTTTGATTTTTGAACTTATTGCCTTATCACTTTTATGCTTGTAAGACCTCGACATAGGTAGACATTGCAAAATAAATGAACTCACCCGTACTTAGTAAAAAAAAATGGCCGACATTTTTAAAAAATAAGGGCATAATGCCTTAATAAGGTGGATGTATCGATAAAGATCATATTGCTTCGCCTTAACGGGTTGGACACCGGTGACCACACTGTATAAAAATTTATAAAAATATCGTTTTTAAATTTATTAATTTAAAAAAAATATTATACAGAAAACAGCTTTAAAAATCATGTTCTCAGGATTATATTGTACTTCGCAAGAATTGTAAGCAATCAAAGATAACACTTGAAATATTATAGGTACCTATAATTTCATAAACTAAACAAGCACCAGTATTTAGATGACTTGTAAAATAACTCATTATAGTAGAGACAAAAGGAACTTCGTATGATAACAAAAACATTATCTATTTAGGCTTGCTTCAACATTGTTCAAATTTCACCACTGCATTTATCTCGGGGACATCGGGTTTTCATTTCTTTAACTACATTAACTGTAAATTGTGAAATATAAGTACATTTTTGTCCAGTCAACAGTGGCGACTAGGTCATCACCGTCCAAGGCTACTTTTTATTATGTTTTAGCTTTAATTTTAAGTTTCCTAACTGTTGCGTCTGTTTGTCCTGCGTTACAAATTCTACCTGTGCCTAAGATAGAATTAAAAAAACCGGCTAATTGTAATTGAAAAACATACATTCCAACTACAAAGTTTCATATTGAGACACGAAGCAACAAAATTCGATCTAAATAAAAACGGCCACATTTCTCTAGATCGTATTTTGTTGCTTCGTGTCTCAATATGAAACTTTATAAAAGGTATTAGAAAATTCTAGACACACCTACTGAGGTTGCTGATTGAGCCGTTTTTCATAATTCCTTCTCAGTCACGATATGTTATGTTATGTTATGTTATGTGTTATGTATGTTATGTTATGTTGTGATATGTTTTTAAAGGAGTGGCGCTAGTGGACCGGTGACAACGCTCTTAAGACCCTGACACCAGATAAAGATCGAACTCTAAACAAACAAAGGCCTGCATAATAGGTATACACACTATACGTGTTCTGACAAATTGTATTATTCTCAATCTTGAGACCTTGGTTATGTGACTGAACAACGAACATGAAGGTAATTTTTTTTTTTTCATTAACACCTGCATTGTGCGAACTGTTTGTACAAACCGACAATTTAGAGGTCTTGTAATACGTAATCCTATGTAACTTTTTGCGTTACCGTCTTAGCTTTACTTCCTCGTCAATTAAGTATGTTATTTTGATAAGTAACTCTCCGAAAATAGACACGAAATTGCGTCGGATTACATTGAAATATCATCATCATCATTTCAGCCGAAAGACGTCCACTGCTGAACATAGGCCTCCCCCAATTGGGGGGGTTTGCCATAATCGTTACGCTTGGCACGTGGGTTGGCGATCGCAGTATGGTGTTCAAATGGTGTGCCCTTATTTCGCAGACAGACATTTCATAGAATTTCGTTTCCCAGAAAATGTTTCACATAATATTTGGTCCTTGTATTTTTAGTTCGAATATTATTGTTTCAAAGACTATTTACTTGAATGAAAAATATTTCACAGAAACACGATTCAATGAATTTTTAATCATATTTTTTTGTTTAACAGACTTATCAAACAGTAGAATTATTTTTTAACGAATATTTTGTTCGGTATAAGTTAGTGGCAGAAACGAATCGCTGCAAAACCGACTCCACGTAGTCTTGTCTGCCCTACCCCTAGAGTGTAATTTAAATCCGCGTAGGCGCGGAGGAGCGAGGCGGACCGCGAGCTGAGGAGCAGGTGGTTTTAACGCTCGCCGGCTGAGGCTGGCCGGCTTAGCCGGCCAGCAAGCCGAAGCTGCGGTGGTCAGCGTGAATACCATCTGCGACGATAAGCTAGCGTGGGACCGCCGGGAGGCGTGCAGCGCCGGAGCCGTGACAGAAACCATGCCTGCTGCATATTGCATGCTCGCTTGCATGCTGCATGCTTGCTTGCATGCTACATGCTTGCTTGCACGCTGCATGTTGCATGCTTGCTTGCATGCTACATGCTTGCTTGCACGCTGCATGTTGCATGCTTGCTTGCATGCTGCAAAATGCCAAAATTGAAAATGGATAAAATGTTATTCTTGGTAATAAGTTTTATATTAAATAAACAATATATAGATAAAGAATATGTGATTTGTTATTCTATGATATGACTATTCTAACATTAAACTTTATGTGGAAAAAAAAATCTATGATTTAAAAATCTTCAAAGTAAGTATTCTGCGTATTGATTATTCTATAAAACGAAAATGTGAGTTTTTTTTTATGTGAAACGACAGTCTTTAAAACTATATGCTATGGAACAACGTACAACCAGGGCCTCAAGTCTGCTATTACAATAGTGTCAGAATGGTCTCGCCATTGTGAGTATTTGACAGTGTTTGTATGGCAAATCTGTCAAAAACTCACAATGAAGAGACCATTCTGACACTATTGTAATCGCAGACTTGAGGCCCTGTTAAAATGTATAGAGAACGCTGCTGCCCATTCTCTAGTACGAGTAAGTCCCATAATCGCCTTTTACGACACCCACGGGAGGAAATGGGAAATTAAATGGGCATTGAAATATGCATACCATTAATGGGGACACGGGCGGTGGGGACAGCGGGAATACAAAATAAAAAATAAAATAAATATATAAAATAAATAAATAATATACCAATAAAAAGCACAAACTTAATAAGTTTCCTATAAAAAAGGATCTGCAAGAACCAATGGCTTTATAGCTGTGCACGATTGAATAAATCTAAAATGAAACTAGTTAAAGAATGTCGAAAAAAAATCTGCCAAAACCGGGTCCAAAACCGCATGACCTTTTGGATAGGAGACCGGTTGAACTGGACTAAAACTATTTTTATACTTTTCCACAACTGTCTGAGATTAACTCTAAGTTTGAGATAAGTCAAAAACGCCACCTTGCAACTTAGGGCTTTAATACTCTGTTCATAGACTCATATTATAAAGCTCGATGGTATATTAGGTAATGGCAGATCTAATCAATAAATACGCTAGCTTGGTACGGTATTAAAATGCCGGCCGACAAGGCATTATGGCCATTGCCTTTGCTATGGAAGTGCTAGAACGATGTCTACTTTATATTGTTTATGTATTTATGTTGATTTATGAAATTAAAAGAACTTAGGCGGATTTTTAGGGTTCCGTAGTAATCACGGAAACCTTATAGTTTCGCCATGTCCGTCTGTCTGTCTGTCTGTCCGTCTGTCCGCGGCTTAGCTTAGAGACTGTTAGTTCTAGAAAGCTGTAATTTGGTATACATAATAATCACGCTGACAAAGTGGTAAAATAAAATCTTAAAATATATTTTTATAGGGTACTTACCTCCCCTACACGTAAGGTGGGGATGATATTTTTTTTATCGTCTATCCCATGGTGTGGGGTAGGTATCGTTGGATAGGCTGTTCAAAATTATTACGGGTTTTTAAAAACCATTTTTCGATTTAGGGATCCGTTTGCGTAATATTAAGCTTTAAAGTGATAAGATTTTGTTAGAGTCAAGTGTCCCCCCCCCCCGCCAGCTAAATGGTTGTATGTGAAAAAATTCACAGCAGTAGTATATATAACGAAGTTAAAAGGAAAACTATCGCAGCTAAGTAGGATTTACAAATTTACCGAGTAAATAGTCGACCAATTTAAATTTACTGTTGAAAAACATGTTTTTCATCTACAATGTTAAGTTTGTTCTGAGGATAAGTTCATCCCTACTTCGGAACCCTTCAATAAGCGTGGTCCGACACGCACTTGACCGGTTTTATTTTCCATAGGGAAGCAAGGCAAAATGTTTGTGAACCGATTTATATAAGGTAAAGACTCAGACGTGACATACATGAGCCCTGAAAACATTGACACTCTTTTTCGGCCACTCGTAGCAAAAAGAAAATATTCAACCGCATTTGGCTGAACTAGACTAGACTCTATGCGTTAACCTAGAAAAAGGCTAGGCGGATGGATTGAAACAATATTCAGAAGTATAATAACAAGTATGACACGATGTGGATATTCCGAGATTTTTTTATTCATTGACTACACCTACCATACCACCTATTTAATTCACTTGTTTACGTCTTATGTCATATGTGTTTACAATATCGTGGGACAAAATTTTTCCACTAGATAAGTTTGTATTTAGTTCCACGGACATTAAAGTAGCTACCTGCCTTCATGCATAATCTATTATGGATGTGATTATGTATTAACTAATTAAATAATTTAACATAACATCAAGACTGTATTCCTAAAAAATATCAAGAGTTGTTCTGTTTCTATTGCCGCTTTAATAACAAATAATAAAGTTAATAGTGCAGTTAGATAAATGCCGACAAAAACACGTTGATTTCACGTGTGATTTTTTCGACGTTTATCTAACTACGGTACGGAACCCGATTCGCACTTGGTCGATTTTTTTGTATCCAAGGTACCTACTTAATTTAAACATTGGCCGTAGATGGAAATGTTAAGAATAAAACACTCTCTTGCACTACAAATCAGGAAATCACTAAATACGTTCAACGGTAAAGAAAAATCCAAATCAAATCAAATTTTTGATTTTGATTTTTGTGATATAGTAAAATATTCTTTAAAATATGCTATATACTTATAGAATAAATTTTTATTTTACTATACATATAGCGGTAAACAAAAAAAACATCGTCCTGTTTCTGTCAATTACGAAAATTTCACGAGCTTGTCAACTAATTTTGACCGTCTAGGGACCCCATAAGACGTAAACACATACCCCCTTACTAATAAACGTTGTATAGCGTCTATATAGTTACACAACGCTTTGTCTTTTTCTATCGAAAGTCAAATTACTGACGAGTGAAAGAGAAAAATCGGTGTGTCGCTGTACAACGTTTATTAGTAAGGAGGTTAATAAAAAAAAAAAACATAAGTATCCAAACTTCTTTCCAACACTTATAAGTGAACGTGGGAGGCAGTGTGACTGGTTTAACTGGATTTTATTCAAAAGTGATATAACGTCGGCCATTCTCGAGTAGGCAGTGATCATTTTATCTGAGCCCAACACGCAAAAACCACGTAATAACCTTGAACCTTGTTTCTTGTGTGATGCACGACAGACACGTCACTTTAACTTAATGATACACTATAAAAAAGGCTTCGAGATTGTGTGTAGTTAGTGGAGGTAGAACATGAAGGTGTATTTCCCGAGGCATAGTGGAAAAAGCGACTCTTATTAACTTACTGATACCTATATAAGGAAGCTGAACTTCAAAATTAACGATCATTAAAGATTGCGCGTCTGCACGGTTTCTTGTCACGTAGAAAATAGAAAATGCTTTTCTTTTTCACTGCAAATTTTCTTGCTTTTTTCCAATTTGCAATAGATAAGCTTGTTCGTTTACTGTCCAAACTATGTTTGTATGCAACTATGCTACAGAATAGGCACCCAGATAATTACAATGTCGTACATTGATGAAACGTAACACAAGAATTTGTATATATATGTAATAAGTAGGTATTTATAATATGTTATAGTAATATGTATGTATGTTTATTATAAGTTTATAACATATTTATGTACTTCTCTATCTATTTTATTTGATATCTTTTTAATATTTTTATTATGATTATTATCTCCTCTCCTCCCTATTACCTAAATAAAGCACCTGCGATCTTATCTCTTCACTACCATTGGTTGACTGGTAGAGAATACATATGGAAAAAAAAAATCTTGTCTATCTGTCTATCAGTTTGTTCCGACTAATCTCCGAAACGGCTGGACCGATTTTGACAGGACTTTCACTAGCAGATAGATATACTTTTTTTTGGACTAGCTGCTATTTTTCCTAAAATAAGAGACAATTCACGCGGGCGAAGCCATGGGCAGCAGCTAAATAATAACATCAATAAGTATTGTAGCATGTTTAATAAATGTTTAATATCGAGTTCGCACGGTTAATGAACCCTTTGCCTTGATAAGTGAGAGTCAAATGCACGTGCACCTAAATAAGGTCGCTAGTTATGCACATAAATTCGCTACTTGCCGATGCTAATTGGATTTTTCCGGTTATTTCGGGAAATGTTGATATTTTTAGTAAATATTTGTATCTAAGAATTTAATTCAAACTTAGATTAAGCATTTTTAAAGGTTAGGTTAGTTTTTCATTTTTCATAAAACTTATGAAGTAGTTTGCAGTGACCAAACCATTAAAAAAATACAATAAACAGACCATAAAAGATACCATAAACAATTTAAATGTTTAAAAATCCTCCGTAGCTTCTACAGATAATTTTCCAACCGTTATAAAGTAGAAACGATATTTTTCCCATAAAGAATGGTTCCATTTACCTATAAATCTTTCTTCGCTGATAAACAGATACAGTGAGCAAGAAATGTAGGATATATAGGGTGCACTGAAATAAATTTTTGCATAACTGTAACAAAAGTTTGGGTTATTGTTTACACAAAAATTGTAACTTGCGAACTAGATGTTATCTGTTACAAAATCCTGTTTTGCACACTACAAATCAGTATAGGAGGAGCTCGTGGCTAAGTAATAACAGCCGCACGGGTCGATCCGTCAGGTGGGTCCGTGGATGGGTGCCCATCTTTATATACCGAGACTCCTCCGTGCCTCGGAAAGCTCGATAAGCAGGTCCCGGCTGTCATTCGTGGATGACATAATGCCATAAGGATGGTATTATGTCATCCACGCTAGCGAGTCATTTTTCGATAACAACTCATGGTAGACGTACATCTGGGCCTCAAGTCTGCTATTACAATAGTGTCAGAATGATCTCTTCATTGTGAGTTTTTGACAGATTTGCCATACAAACACTGTCAAATACTCACAATAGCGAGACCATTCTGACACTATTGTAATAGCAGACTTGAGGCCCTGGTGGGATGACACTGACTGCTTACTTTACCTTAGTTTTTAGGTGAGATTGATACAGAATAGCACTACTGTACCCGGCATTGTTGTAGTGATCTATACGCCATTTGAAATAAGATTAGACATATACTCGTACTAAGACTTTTTCTTTAACTATATGTGGAGGCTAGTTATTAGCAATTTTTTATATTACTTTCTTTATATCAGTGTTTTTCAACGTGTTGGTCGCCAAGCCTCTTTAAGGGGGTCGCTGTTACTTTAAAATTTAAAGCTCATAAATACAAAATCATAGCAGTTCAAAATAAACAATTAAAGGCTTAGGTTAACACAAATCATCAAATACCTAGTAGTCACATGAATTATTAATGTGAAGTTGAACATACGCACCCATTCACATTATTGTGATGTTTGCGCCTGTTTCTCGTTAGCCAATTTTTTTTACCCGTACGATTAACTCGTTCTCTAAATTTAGAGAACGAGTTTTAATTAAACCATCGATGAAAACGTTATCTCGCACAAGTAGGAGGTTCCAAATGGAATCAAACACTTCGAAGCTTCTGTGGTTAATTGTGGGTATTCACAGCCACCGACGGTCCCTTGCCATCCTCCCCCCGACTCTGCCCTAAGCCGAGGTTCGTACCCCACAGGGGGTGCCCTCAGCGCGCAGTCGGATAGCTTATAAGTATGCCCTGGCTGGAGGCCTTAAATTTCTATTAGGAGCTTGAGGCACCTCAGGATAGCCCGGTTAAAGAGTCACAACCCCTCGTGGTTTAATTCTGAGATGCCATAATAAAAAATTTAAAAAAATAAAAATAAAAGTGGTTATTCTGTTTTTCTGCTTAACCAAAAAGTAACCAAAGCGACAGACTTGTATTCTAAGTTAGAAACTGCGGAGGGTATATAGGGGGTCGCGAAATATGTTTCCATACTAAGGGGGCCACACTATGAAAAACACTGCTTTATGTCATTGGTTTATTAGTCTGTAAGCCTTCTTTAAAATAAAATAAATAAATATAGAAAACCTTTTTTTAAGTCCGTTCAACCGATGTTAACTTCTATTTGCAGTCTTACAAAATTCACTCGCGGTGAGTTATTTGCGCAACTTTGTATTTTTTTTTTAAACAAATTAAAGAAATAACATGAAATATTATTATTGCACAGAAATAAACATAATATAAGTAATAGCTAGTAATTTTTTTTAGTACATCGAGGTGGATTATGTTAGGTAAATCAAGCGTTGAATACAGCTCTTTCTGCCCAACAACATTTTGAGGTATGTTTGTGCTCCTACTTTAGGATAATTAAGAATTATTTTCAAAATCTGTTCAGCGCATAATTAGTTGAACATTCTCGTCTTCAAAATGCGCTAATTAGTTTTTTCTAATTATCTTTCATTTTCTTATTTTGGAGATCACAAAGTCATCATAATTCTCTGTTTTTATCTCTCAATAAACGGTTCTGACTGATCTAACTCGCGTGCGTATTGCGTCTGTATCGCTACAACCGGGCGTCATCGGCGCGTTTAAAGACGTGGTGTGCACAGGCCCTAATGCAGGAAGTGGAATTAAAACATACGACTAATTACGTCGAACAGTTGTCGACCTTGTTGTGCCGCTTGTAATAATTTGAAGTCGCATTATGTAAATCACCTCACAATAATCTACGACTACCTACATGGCAATTAGGTTACTTCTAATACCCACTGTAATAAAAAAAATTGAGGCCTATTATTATTAATCTAGATTCTATAATTGTTATTGCTAAATCTACCTTAAACCTTGAATCACGTAGCTTAATTCATGTTGAAGTAGTAAGCAGGTAGTAGATTACCTATACCTACAGTGTGAGTCTTTATAATGTGCACATATTGAAATGAGGGAATCTATGCTTAATTTTATCTACGGCTAAAATATAAATAAAAACTAAATATTGTATTTTATTTTTTATGGAATAAAAAAAATTAAAAAAGTTGTTCCCAGTGTAAACAAAACGTAGTAACTTTTAAATTAAATGATCTATCACGATGAAACAAACTCCATAATGATTGGAAGTAATTACGCGGCCTCTGTTTTTATTTTTCATATTTTTTTTCAATAATTGTAAAATATCTCAGAAATTTTGAAATAAAAAAAATAAAAAAATCCATAAATTTTTTTTTTTTTTTTTTTGTATTTTTTCCGTAGATAAAATTAAACATAGATTCCCTCATTTCAACATGTGCACATTATAAAGACTCACACTGTATAGTAATACGTTTAAGAGCTTTCACTGCTGCTATCGATACCTTATATAGATTACATAATGTGGGTGCTACACTCAAAGAGAAAATGCAATTTTTATGAAATATCTTCAGTTATTTTATTAAGTAAAGAGATGACCGACTATTTCTTAACAGCTGACTTGGTACATGATCGTACATCATTGTGGGGGACTGTTTTCCAAAGTATTGGGCCTTAAGCCCGTGTCAAGGAGGTATTTAAAAAATCATACATTTTCCTTGGATTTGATTACTTATAACAATGTATAATTTCTCTATTATTGTGTAAGAAAACCGCAGGCAGGTATTACTGTCGCAAAAATAAATATGAATAATCAATCAAAATCAAAATATTTTATTTCACATAAACCTACATGGCTACTTATGAAACATCAGAAGCTAGGTGCACGGTTCCAATTAGTCGTTTCCTATGGAGAAAAGCCGGCAAGAAACTCCACGGTTACTCTTTTAAAAATAATTGGTTTTACAATATTATTAAATAACAGTGATAATAGGTATGGGAGGACAGTGTAGGCCTTTCAACAATTACCAGGTACTTAACAAAATAGAAAAGTGCCAACAAATCAACACTCTACTAGGCCTCGTTCTATGTTCTCACATTCACAAAATATAAAATAATTTATATAGAAGATTAATGACATGATTGCAATTACAACTACAGTAATGAATCTGAAAAAATATCATGTCCACAAAAGCCACTAAATAGATGGAGTCATGAACGTTAAATATTTTGTGGTCATGTAAAGCTTTTAAGGTAATATTTACTTTGCGTCATATTATGTATCTTTCTTTAGTTACTTTGCGAATATTTAGTAAAACCACATGTCAAATGGAGGAAGTAGAAATATGTCAAGCGTCAAACATCCGTACCTATATTTATGGGCAAGGTGAACAACTTTTATGATTGGCTGGTTTTTACCACCCTACGTCAGATAGATGAAGTTATTTTTAATATTGACGACATGGTTGGCGCAGTGGTTAAGCGATTGACTGCTGCGCTGCCTGTTGAGGGTTCTATTCCCGCACGGAACAAATATTTGTATGACCTACAAGTAGTTGTTCCGGGTCTGGCTGTTTGTGTATGTGAGTTTAAATGTATGTAAACGCACCCACGATACAGGAGAAATTCCTAGTACCGATTTTTCAGTCACCTGGTAACTTTTATCTCAAGAACAAAAATGGCGTTTCGACAAATTTTCTGTGCAAAAGCTGTCAAACTGCCATATTTATTCTTCCGATAAAACTTATCTGACGATTGAAAACTCAGCCCTTAGACATTCACATCACTTGCGAAAGTTATTTTATATGATTAGGAGCTGAATCAAATCAAATCAAAATATTTTATTTCACATAAACCTACATGGGCACTTGTGAAACATCAGAAGCTAGGTGCACGGTTCCAATTGGTCGTTTCCTATGAAGAAGAGCCGGCAAGAAACTCCACGGTTACTCTTTTGAAAATAATTGGCTTAAACAATATTTTCAAATAACGTGTGAGGAAGGAACAAAATAGAAGATGGTCACCAAATCTACATTCTACTAGCCCTACAACGTTTTCACATTCACATAATAGAAAAGAATTTATACATAAAGATAGAACAATAAATAAAAAATAAAAACATATTTTAACCAAATGACATGGTTGCCATTACAACTACAGTAACAAATCTGAATAAATATCATGTCCACAAAAGCATCGGATAAACAGTTGAATTGGAATTGAAGTTTCTGGAATCCGCATTGAGCAAGAATGGAGATCAATGCGTTTGCCTTCTGTGTACAAGAAGAGGCATTTGCCCTGCAGTGGGACAGTAATACGCTAGTATTATTATTATATTATTACTAGCTGTAGCCTGCGACTTCGTCTGCGATCCAGGATAAAAAGTAGATTATGTCCTTATTCAGGTCACGATCTACCCATGTGCCAAATTTATCCAAATCCGTTCGGCCGTTTTAGCGTAACAGCGTAACAACCAAACTCTCTTTCGCGTTTAAAATATTAGTCAGGTGCTAAAGTTTCTGGAGGTCAAATCAACAGACCGAGAAAAAGAGGAAAAAAAAGAGACCATTAAAAGAAAAACAATCTATATTAATATTATAAAGAGAGAGAGCGAATTTTGTGAGTTTGTGTAATGTGGAGGGTAATCTCAGGAACCACTAGATTTGAAAAATTCTTTCACATATTCATATATTATGTAAATATACATACAAGAATAAGTACTTAATAATATGAATGAAGTACTGTCTTGAATAACTCACGCAAGCCTAGTATAGTCCCTACTTTTTGTTAAGTTACCGCTCAGAACTTGTTATAAACAACGTGTTGTGAGCAGAATACCATCTACCTATCTAAATTGCACCCATGCGAAGCCAGGGTGGGTCGCTAGTTCATAGAAAAACAAAGAATATCATTATTGTTGAGGTTCATGAGAATCCATTGTGTTTATAAACTAAATTAACCGGTGTCATCATCATATCGGACTAAAAACAGACAGCTGGACTGATATTATTTCTTCAAAGAATCTGGGCATAATAATACATTTTCGAGATACATAGATAAACTCATGCCTTTTTCTCATGGGAGTAGGCAAAAACTGTAAAATGCTACCTGCTACGATACTGACATACAGGATAAAAAAAAAAATGTCTACTCGTGGGTACAATTAAAATAACCACCACTGTATGCTTAATGGCAGTCATCCAAGCTAGAGTTAGAAAGGTAGTAGTACCTACTTGATATTACGTTGATTTGTATTATACGAGTACTATACACTCAAACCTTCCAGAATCAGTTCTCGAAATGACGGTCAAAACCGCATATCAATCTGTTGCGTAGTTTAGAAGAATGACGCGGTCTCACAGAGAAACACGAAAAGCGACTTTTTTAATTATATGTAGGTAATTACATGTGAATTCATTATTCAAGCTGATTTATTAATAACATTATATCGACGTTAGTATCTACCTACTTACCTAATGTTCAATAAAGATATGATGTTTTTACCATTTGACGTAGGTGTAGCACAGAATAAAGAAACGGAACAGAGACAAAGCAGAAAAATACCGTGCAAAATAAAACAAAATAAACAGAACGTTAATCAGCTTACGACTTTCAATTTATAAACATTATTATTCAATCACTAATAGGTCGGTAGGTATTACCTACGTATAATCATAAACCCCAATCATCTAGCACTGGCATGAGTTGTAAAAAAAAGTTCTCAAATAGTAGTTATTTTTGTTCTTTACGAGATAGGTAGGTACTGTAAAGGTTACATGCTAAAGGCAATGTTGAAAATAACTATGTTTCATTCGAACATTCAAGCCAATTTAGAATTATATTGAAAATAAAAAGAAGTAGGTTTTTGTTTGAAAAAAAAATACAGTGTAAAGATAGATGCGTAAGGCTATGCACGTTCCTCTGAGTTAATTTGATAAACATAAAATATTTATATATTATTCAAGTTTATCATTTCTATCTTTCTACGCCTACGCCTATTTTCATACTCTACAGTACCTACCTATTCTGTGCCACTTACTAAAAAACCACTAAACCATTTACGATAAAAACCAAAAAAAATTTGGTTACCTACTTTGTTTAGGTACCTATGTATCTACCACAAATTAAAAATAATAAATTATGATCAAGTTCAGTCATTCAAAAATAAAATATTTTTATTCCTTCAATCATTGTTTATCGTCATACACACAGTACTAAACCGTATTTACACTTTTTTATATTAAAACACTATTATTCTTTACTCATGTGCTCATGTGCAATTAAAACGTAAACAAAGACGACGCGCGACGCGGACGCGCAGTTTTGAACGATTCAACTGGCCGAGCCGGTATAAACCGATTTCTCTACGTACGCGAAGATACCGCCAGTTGTATGAACACACACGCCTCATGCTTGTAGTAGTGTACCAATCATAGCGCGGTTGTAAGTAGCTTTGTCTCTGTTCAGTTCTTAACTCATGTGGGTATAGTAGGTAGAGACTTTTAGAAAACCAGACATATAAAAAGTTTCGGATATTTCCTATAAAGTACGGCTGATAAAGGAAGGAGGAAAACCTAAATTAATGTTATGTTTTTTGTATAAGGATTTTTTATCAACCTGACCAAGTTTCAATAAATTTGTTTGTGATCGTAGAATTAGTTTTGCGTAATATTCCCTATCCTCCTGATCCGATTCGATTATTGAACCGATTTTTTTCCTGGTAACTTCCATGACCAAAACAAAAAAAAAACAAAAAAAAAACACGTATATCCATCGTTTGAATCGTGAGTTGTGGCGTTCAGTTCATACAAAAACTCATAGAAAAAAGGACATTCAGTTTTTCCCTAATTTAAAAAAAATCCGGGATCTTTTCCGTTCCATAAAAACCTAACTCGGACTATCAGGAACATTATAAAACATAAAATTGCTAAATCGGTTCAGCCGTTCTCGAGTGATGTCTTACCAACAAACACCATTTCATTTGTATTTATATAAATATAAGGTGTATCTATTCATACACGAAATATTTTAAGAGAAACCATTAAAAAAAAAAGTGATAAAAAAGCCATAGCAGCGAAAAACTTTTTTTTATCTAAGTGTTTTTACATAATTATGATAATTTTAAAATAGCTTGACACATTTCGCAAAAAAAAAATCCTTTATTTACTTATTCTATAGATGACTCGCCCGGACGCGGCGACGCGACGGTGGCGGCACGAGCGCGGTGAATTTTGATAATTAATCATCATATCAAGTAATTTTAAATTATTTAACTTTTTTAATAACACTCAGATTAAAAAAAAATCATCCTTGCCTTCTTTACCATCTATAGGTGTATCACTTAAAATATTTCGTGTTTGAATAGATACACCCTTTAAACAGAATAGATAGATTAGGTACTGTAGATAAGTGGCGCTTGCCGTGTTCGGTTCGTGGATGGTCGCCCATCCACGAACCGTTAAGCCATTGGTCCCGGCTGTGATTCGTAGATCTTTGACAGTCGTTGCGAGTAGTAAGAGACTCAGAAGCCCAAAAGTCTGACAACCGGTCTTACGATGGGGTATCCCCAGGAGTTTACCCAGTAACTGGGTTGTGGAGGTCAGATAGGCAGTTGCTCCATGTAAAAAGTTTTTTTTACGTACTTCCTTGACATAATCTTTTCATTATTTGACATTATTTACCTACAAATCGAATTCCAATTCTTTATTAGTGACTTTTGTGGACATGATATTTATTCAGATATGTTACTGTAGTTGTATGTAATTGCAATCATGTCATTAATCTCTATTTTGTGAATGTGAGAACGTTGTAGGCCTAGTAGAGTGTAGATTTGTTGGCACTTTTCTATTTTGTTAAGTACCTGGTAATTGTTGAAAGGCCTACACTGTCCTCCCATACCTATTATCACTGTTATTTGATAATATTGTAAAGCCAATTATTTTTTAAAGAGTAACCGTGGAGTTTCTTGCCGGCTCTTCTCCACAGGAAACGACTAATTGGAACCGTGCACCTAGCTTCTGACGTTTCATAAGTGCCCATGTAGGTTTATGTGAAATAAAATATTTTGATTTCGATTTTTTGTTTTTAAAATACTGGTATTCAGCTGCATTTGGTTAGACTGGAAGCCCACCACCACATGATGATGATGAGATGAGTGGCTTGTGTAGTAATCATTAGTTTCTATTGATTAGATTCCAAATAAAATTAACCATCATCAAGTTTACCTACTCAGCTTTTATTTTATAGTAGGTAAAGTAGGTAACTTTAGTCCATTAAGAAACCTAAGATACTTATACATTTTTCGTTTCCGTTTAAAGGCTCCTACGAACAGGCGCGACACACGACGCGACACAAAGGGCCTTAACACTCAACCTTGTTAGGTATAAGTTAACTACAAAATAAATAAATCCTTATAAAAAATTAAGGTCGTGACTACACGGAAATCTAGTTTTACGCATGTTCTCATTATCGAGCCATTTGTAAGAGTTTTTAAGGTTGAAGATATATTAATGAATGAGGAACTGATCAATCATTTATTTCCTTGTTTTACTTAATTACTAAGCATACCTACTTATAATAAATAAAAGTAGGAATAGACAAAGACGGCCATGGATCATGCTTCGCCTTAAAAAGTTCTTTAATATAACGTTTTCTCTAGTATGAGGAATAAAAACAGCGCATACCTTTGTAAACATATTATATTTATTATAGTCGTCCGACGAATTTCGGCCATGGCGGCCGTCTCATTAGAGACTAGTGCCATCTCAGAGACGCGGGAGATATTATCACGAAACTGTCAAATTTTTCCAAACGATTTTAAACTTTAAAATGTTGATGATTAAGTTCAAAATCGAACGAGAAAATCTGACAGCTTGTGCTAACGTGATGTGATGTCCATCGTACACTGCTATCTAACATGACACAAGAACTTACACTTAAACCACGAAAAGTTGTTTTTTTTCTGTTCTGCACGATTAAGGGTTAAAATATTAACCAGTCGATAACATGGTGGAACCGGTAGAGCCTGTTTAAATATTTTTTTATGATAATTTGACCAAAAATGTACATATTAAATTTATTAATTCACTGACAGACAATGCACATCCTAACGCGCTTGGTCACACTAATTTAATGAATAATGATAATTTAATGGTAATTTGGCACCCGAGTTCTTTAAATAACGAGGGTGAGCGTTAAGGACGGAATTTTGAAAATACATCTCCTAAATGGGGATGAAAGTTTGTATGGAAGTTCGTCATTTTTGCCGGCTTTTTGACTTGTCGTAACTAAGCTGCTACGACTACGACTAAAATATATTTAAGTACAGGATACACCAATCGACCAGCAGCGACCTGTGTCGCGGTAATTTCTTGAATGATTAACATAAAAAGAAGTAATTAATTCTATAAATACATATTCCAACTGACACAGATTATACCATCACTTTATTACACTGTACTTTCTAAGCAAATAAACGATTGATTTGATTTGACTTGATTTGAATGTGGTATGTCTGGTCTTTATCGTAAACTCTGACAACCGGATAAACAAGATCGTCCACTTCGCCCCATAAGGTCACACATGGACCGAATCTCCAACAAAAGAATGTTGTATGGTAGGGATCTGATGAATGGTACCTCCATAAAAAAGCAAGAATTCAAGGTAAGTTTCCGGTGAAGAATCTAGATGTACACGTCATACCTACTTCTACACGGACAAAGTTATTTCTCTAAGCGCATTAGCCTTTACCGTTGAATATAACGGGATCAATACAGCGAATAAATAATTATGAGCACCGTATATTTTTTTTTTTGTGAATAGTGCAGGTCAACCGAATTAACTACAGCGAATGAAAGACGGTTTTTACAATTTTAATTTGCCATTTTGATTAGTGGTTGTTTGCAGACTACAAGTAGATACAAGAGCACCTGGGGCCCAAGTCTGCTATTTTTATAAATTCGTCACTCCAACACGATCCCATTGTCATTTTGCCAAAAGTTCGTAATCTGCTAAATTCATAATGGTCGATCATTGGTCGATCAATGGTCTCGTAATAGAATTGTATTACAATGGCATTTTGAACATTTCATTCATGCCAGATTTCATTTATATATTTTTTTACATATTATTTATTAGTGTTATAAGCAATCTGAAGTAGTAGGAAGTTGGAAATTTAGTAGGAAGTTTCATTTGTCATTATGTACGAGATTACCAATTCTTTCAATGGAGTGTCAGTGCCTGACCATTGGAAAGTCATAATGACGCCATTATATTAGTAGATTACCAAACTTGTCAAAATCAACAATTATGAAATCAATGATAGACTATTCTGACACTATTGTAATAGCAGACTTGAGGCCCTGTTCAGCTGCATCAGGTTAGATTTGAAGCTACGGCAGCTCCAACATAGCTGAGAAAAGACTAGGCAGATGATGATAAAGTAGGTACATCTCTATGTATCCACACTTTATTGGTACTCGCTGATAATAACAAAAAAAAAAACTGTTATTGTTGGAAATTTTAAAACGAATGTACTGTACAGTACTTACCTACATGTTTGCTGTAAATAAGCTGCCAATAATTTAATTTTCACTTCTCATGCTCTAAAAGTTCGTCTTTATGTTGTGCGTAGGCGACATTTTTTTTTTATTTTTTATTTATTAGTTCCTGACGTAACAGGCTAATGTCTGAGACCATGCTGCCTAGTCAACAGTGTAGGCGACTTAATAAAGTCGCTTTTTATGCTGGAGCATAAAGTAGAGTAGTAGTTTTTTCTAAGACTAAGATAATCAGGCCTAACAGCCACACGCACAATAAAACGTCGCAGATTAAAGTCGTTATTTTATTTAGTTTGTTTTAATTTATATCACTTCCGTGTTTTATTTATTTATTTATTTAACAATTTATGTACACACATATAAACATACAAGAAGAAAGGAACAGAAAAATACGTACAAAGGTGTTTTCTATCGTTAATTTAATAAAACCAGGTAAAACACTTTATAATTAAAAAGGCAAAGAAACGTTTTTATGACTTGGCAGTATGAAGTACTCAAGTCGAATGACATATGTTGAAAAAAAAAAAACACTTTTTCAAAGAGTCGTGGCGGGAATTAGTTAGCTATTCTCTTCTTCAATTTTGCAACATTTTTGAACAGTGAAAAGTGATTAAACTAAAACTAAGGAATTTATGCTTGTTTCATTTTCTCGCAATCGATGTGAAAAGCAGAGTGTATAACTCAGGCATAAACGAGCCATTTACCCTAATTAAAAAAAAAAAAAAAAAAAACAACATGATTTTTTTAACTTACGTAAAATGGCTTCCTAGCACTAGCTGTAAAATCTACTACATAATATGTTTTTGGGAAATACATTACGAGTATACTGCGGCTGATTGCAATTGTTTTCATAAAAGAAAATTCCTTGTATCTAATATTTTTGTAAGTAGAAATGAATTATTGCTACCTATTCAGAATACTTAATTTCTTTAATAGTAGATATACGAAGACCATCGAAGTGGATGGCTACGTGGACTATGTATTGCATTAGTCACCTGTGGACTGAAACTACGTAGGTGTTTCCTAAGTGGTAAGAACAGGGGCTGCCTTAAGGAAAACCCATTAGGACCCACTATGCAATTAGCCAAGTTAACCTTAAGAGAGTTTGTCACCGGTCCACTAGCGCCACTCCTTTAAATACATATTATCTCGTGACTGAGAAGGAATTATCAAAAACGGCTCAATCAACTATATCGGTGTGTCTAGAATTTTCTAATACCTTTTTTAAAGTTTTAAAATTCGATATAAATAAAAACGGCCACATACCTCTAGATCGTATTTTAACTTAAACTTTATAAAAGGTATTAGAAAATTCTAGACACACTTACCGATATTGTTGATTGAGCCATTTTTCATAATTCCTTCTCAGTCACGAGATAATATTTTTTTAAAGGAGTGGTGCTAGTGGACCCGAGACAGCGCTCTTAATTCCAAAGAGTTATTTCAGAGTGTAAAATACTTTTTTAGTTCTTTTTAAAACCTATTTCTAAAACATTTTTAGTACCTCATGTTCTAGAAACTGAAAAAAGCGTAATGGTAGACGGTGTCCTTAGTAAGTACCAAATAATGGGTAATGGACCTATATTTTTGGATATGGTTAATATAACTTTTAAAAATATATACAAGAATAACAAACCTTCAATCCTGATTTCTTTTCCGAACCACATCACACACTAACTAAAATAATTTGAACAATTTTACTGTAGATCGTCATTGTTCAATAACAATAAATTTTTCCGCCACTGAATTTCTCGCACAAGTGAGCAAAAACAAAACACCGTTTTGAATTTCGAACCGTTTAATTATTTTCTGCCGTAGGTACGGTGCGTTCTGTTTCGCGTTCGATTAACGAATGCAGGTAACATTTTCCTTTAGCGAAGGCGCGAGCCCGCGAGGCGTACAGCCACTCACCTTGATTTTCCTGAACGCAGATGTATTTAGGACTTGAGGTATAATTTAACATAACAAATTGTAATTTTATAACAGATTTCTATTACCTTACCTCTGCGCAATTAATAGTGGACATGAATATGATATGTATTAGAATTGCGTTACCTACTAGAGTTTTCTATAGCTAGGTCAGAAATGTAAGTGTACATTGCACAAATATTATGCTGAAAGGAAACTTAGTTTTTCTTTTTTTGGGTTCTGTAGTCAACAGGGAACCCATATAGTTTCGCCATGCCCGTCTGTCTGTCTGTCCGTGGCTTAGCTCAGAGACTCTTAGTACTAGAAAGCTGTAATTTGGTACGGGTATATACGTGACCATTTATTTTTTGACTCAAAACGAGACATCAATTTATTTATCTTAATTAGTAGGGCCGATTCATAATGGAAACTCAATTTTGAGAATACCGGCCTAGATCTCAATGAAAACAAAAACATTTTTTTTAAAATATTTTTTATTTATTTATTTAAAAAAAAAGTTAAGCAAGATAAATTTTCAGTCGTTTTTTAAGCTATTGCATAGCTTCTATCGCGGGCCTTGAGCGCGAGGACCGAATCCAGAAATTCCGTAACGAAAAAACCTCACGCTATCGCTGTCTCGCTTTAACATCTATTCCACTCTATCGCACTACGCTACTCAGCCGCCATAGCTACCGGCCGCCATATTCTTGTCTTGTTTGTTGTCAAGAACTTTGTCAACAAAGCGCTGTTTTTGTTTTTATTCTGTGTTTTGTGGATATTTATCGTAAATTAGAGTTATTGTTGTATTTATGTATGTACGTGTGACGTAATTTAAGTTGCAATATATTACAAAACGTGTGAAATATGTGTTATAAGATCCGGCCGGTCAGATGGTCAAATGCGAATCTTCATAGCCAAATTTCCTTTGAACGAAGATAGGTAAGCATATATTTTCAATTGTTATGTTAAAAAACATTGATAAGCTCTTACAGAAAATAAATTACTTGATTTAAAGTCCAAAATTTACAAAATTACAAAGTAACCTATCAATATGCTAGTGCTTGACGCATGTTACTTTTTTATCGACTGTCGATATTTTTATTATTATAATATTCCTATTTCATTTAATTTTCTCTGTTATTCTATTAATACTGCAAAACCAAAATAACAAAGATATAAGTTTAAATACACTACTATTATAATCATAATAATGTAATAAAATGTTCCAGCTAGATGTAAAAAATGGGTTAAAATTACGGGAAAGAAGACTTGGTGTATGTACCCATTGAAAAGCTACATCAATTGGAACATATTTGTGGCAGTCATTTTCTACCAAAGGATTTCAATAAAAAGAAGACACAACTAAGAAAAAATGCTACTCCGTCTGTAGAACTTACTGCAGAACCAATGGCAGATGAGCTGTTCGTTGGATTTCCACTACACATCTTCAAAAGTGAGCAAACAGGTAAGACTTTATTTTCCAGTCGTAATTCATCCTAACTCACCCTTTCCGATTACTTTAGTAACTCATGTTCAATTATATTTTTCAGAGTTATCTTCTACTTCGACTACTGCGATTCTTGGACTGGTACATCTAGTAAGTTTTTTTTTGTGGGTACTGTACGTCCGAATGAAAAAACGGAACCCTTATGTACCTTCATCTACTGGACCGATTAAGTTGCATTTTGGTACACATGCAAAATGTATCATGTGACATATGAAATGAAAGGACTTGACAAGAGAACTTTTTTTTAAATTATTTAAAAAAAAATCCTCTTGACAAGTCCTTTCATTTCATTTTACATTTTTAATGAAAATTATTAAAGAAAATAGATGAAAATTTACCATTTCCCCCCTTATCTCCGAAACTGCTGATCCTAACATAAAAAAAAAGAAAATAGATGAAAATTTACCATTTCCCCCCCTATCTCCGAAACTGCTGATCCTAACATTAAAAAAAATACAGTGTACAGTTCTATACTTAAAGATTACAGCAAAACCTTTAAGAAGTCTATGGTCTTAAAATAACATGGTACATTACTCAATATTGTGTGTACTTACATTATTATTATGCAGTTGGAAAGTATGGGGAAACATGTTTTTCAACTACAATGTTAATTCGGTTCTTGGGATTAATTCATCCCAACTACGATACCCTTCATTGTTTTTGGAATTAGAAGTGAATGACTACATTTTATTTTTATTGCAGTATCTTCAACATCAACTGCTGAACCATTGCCAGTAGAATGTTCAAAAGACAGGAAAATATGTTCTATTGCGGGTAAGGTTTATGTTTATTTTAAACTTATTAAATTCACTTTACTATTTGATTAACTGTATTGAATGTATCAATTGTAAATATTACAGATACTTTTTTGTCTATTACAGACCCTTTTTCAAATGAAAATGTGATAAAAAGAATGAGACTAAGCCCAAGTAACTATTCAAGATTAGAATTAAATTTGAATTCACTTGTTCATGTGTCAGTTAATAAGCAACGTGTTTTCTACATTTCAGTACCTTCAACATCAACTGCTGAACCATTGCCAATTAAATGATCAATAGAAAGGAAAAGGTGTTCTAATTATTATAAAAAAACTTAAGTCCAAAGTTTTGTTTTATTTTATTATCATCACAGCAAATCTCATCTTATAGTCAAGTTTACCTCGGATTAGATCTAGACTATACAATGGGATTTGTCTCTGAACCCCGCTTACGCCAACGTGGAATCACAGCCGTAGCTGGTTTCTTTTTATAAGAAAATCACCACGTAACCTTAGTTCAAATCGAAAGTTACCGTTGGCCTAAGTGACCCTTGCCTTAAATTTATTAAGAATGAAACCGTAAAAATGTCAGGATCCTAAAACCCGAAATTTTTTACAGCAACATATCGATAAAAATTACGAGTGAGTAGTAGTACATCCCTATCTTGTTATTATGTTGGTAGCTTTATGTCATGTTTCACGTTTGATACAAGCGACGTTTTTCATTTTTATCTATGGGACTCCCGTCTCTTAATATTATATACTCTTTGTTTATTTAATAAAAGAAAAATTTGTTTTCTTATCGGTCACCACGCTCAAAAAGTGTAACTTGAATTAATATCAAAGAAAAAGAAATACTGCATAAATAAAATAAATAAATAATTATAATTGCATAAGTTGATACAAAATGCTATGCAATTTTACGTTCACTGTATGCAATAGCTTTACCGCGGCAGTCCCCGAGTGCCACACGTCTTTTTTTAACATAATATTTTTTTATATCCGCTCCGCCAATTATCGGGCGGTTTCTGAAAACGGGTAAATTTTTTGTCCCCAGGTTTTTTCGGGGACACCGGAACGAAGAACCGATAAAAGGACGGTCCCGTTCAAAACGGGACGTGTGGTCACGTTAGGTATAAAGCCTCGTACAGACTCGTGCGATATCGCGGCCGCGACAGGCACCGCCAAAGAAATTGTGCTACTATATAGTGTCCCGTCGCGCCCGCGATATCGCGCGCGTCTGGACGAGCCTTAAATATTATTTACGCCGACAAAATGGTAAATAATAACTTGAAATATATTTTTTTAGGGTATCTCCCCTAATAAAAATATGTATACCTATGTATAAAGTGGAGATGATATTTTTTTTTGCTCGTCTCTCCTATAGTGTGGGGTATCATTGGATAGGCCGTTCAAACATATTGCGGGTTTGTGCAAACCATTTTTCGATTCAGGGATCCGTTTACGTAATATTAAGCTTTAAAGTGCCAATTTTTGTTAGAGCCAAGTATCCCTTCTCCTCTTGCAAGCTAAATGGTTATAATGAAGTTAAAAGGAACACTGTGTGTGCTTTACAAGTTGCCGAGTAATAGTCGACCAACTTATATTTGCGGTTGAAAAACATGTTCTCCCATACACAACTTCAATGTTACTGTATGTACTTGGGATAAATTCATCACAGCTACGGAACTCTTCATTGTGCGTGGTCCGACATAAACTTGGCCGGTTTTATTTTTCAATTCAAGTCTTCAGGACAGAAATGAACACAAAGTTTTAAAATAACATATGCAACATGTATGAACGCGTTTCGAATTCAGAATCGATGTTACAGGTTTTTACGACCTATTGAAAACGCGAGTTGGGAATGGAAACACCAGGTAAGCTGAAATAATCCTTACCGCTCTTCATACAAGATTCAGTATCTATGTAAATCCGTCCAGTTGTTTCAGACCCTGCGCGTACTTTAATATTAGAAATACCATAAATAGAACTCTTCCGTAAACACGACAAAGTAGCTTTATTGTTGTTTGTTTGACAATCTTTGTAAAGAAATAGAGATTTGTCCGACTTGTTAACCTTAAAGCCTCCTACAAACAGGCACGACACGCGACGCGACACAAAGGTACTGCTCGTCGCGCGACGAGCGGTTCCTTTGTGTCGCGTCGTGTGACGCGCCTGTTTGTTGGAGCCTTAACACCCGGTAACTCTGTGAGTGAATGTCCTATTAATGCATCCGCTACAAGTTAGGTTTATTATCTAAATATACTACAACATTCTCGTCGAGACCATCAACTCTAATTCGCACATTAATGCGACCACTTGGTATTTCCATTTCCTAGACCAAACTCATTTAGTGTGGGTAAATTATTATTATCAATAGGTATTCCCAGTTGTTCTTCAAAGTCTTTTCATAATAGTGTACTGTGACATATGACACAGACATATGAAATTAGAGTTGCAACGGATAGTGATTTTGCCGGATACCGGTTGCGGGATAGCCAGCGACTTCCGAAGCCGGATAACCGGATATCCGGCCGAAGCCGAAAATTATGTTCACAAGGAAAAGCAGCTGTAACTTTTGTTTGTCACTCAGCTCATGAATACTTTACGCTGGTTAAACCATTATACCACCGTTTGGCGAGACCTGAAAGCTTGGGTAAAGCATAGAATATAGTTTGTCTTTCCGACCAGCCATACATAAACCTGCGCTGATTCATTGACCTTCGCTTACCAATGTTTCCTTGTCTGTGTTTTAGCGTGAGGGTCAAATTCACATAAAACGTTTTGAGAGGCATGGAGACTAGATGCACCTACTGCACCAAGAGACCCACCCGGTCTCTTGCTATCTAACTTCTCTAAAACGGACGTTTCAGAACGGTTACCTAAACGTTCGCTTCGTTTTCGTTCACATTTTTGACTTTGAATATAAACTACCTACCTTTTATGGTAAAACGACTATTTGTGTAAAATGAGAACAAGTAAAACACCTATTGAACACACATAATTCCAAGCGAACGGATTATTTCAAGGACATAAATACTCAACTAAATTAATAACTTGTTTTAGACAAAATAACGATATTCCTTAACAATCTGTTATTAAACCGATCGTGGAAGGAGTTGGGGGTTAGACTTTACAAACGATGCGACTTCAAAAATATATAGAGACGGTAAAGTTAATAATTTCCTTCTCCTTATTTCCATACCGTCCCCGCTATTTCCTTGTCCGTAGAGTTACCCCAAAAAACGATACCAAAGCGCAGAATTGATGCCACCAATCCATGATAGGCCGTCACCAAAGCATCTGGATTAAGTTCTGAGGACAGTTGACATACGCGGACGAGCTCAGTTTTTTGCTTATATATTCAATGTGCGCTTTACAGTTCAATTTTGCGTCTATAATTATACAAAAAAATGTGTCGTCGACTTTATTTAATACTAGCTTTTGCCCGCGGCTCCGCCCGCGTAGATGTCGGTTATCGCGTAAAAAAGTAGCCTATATCCTTCTCCATATCTCAGGCTATATCTCTTTAAATTTCATGACGATCGGTTCAGAGCGGTTTAGGCGTGAAAACGTAACATACAGACAGACAGAGTTACTTTCACATTTATAATATTAGTATGGATGAAGTATGGATTGTGCCATTGTAGAGGGCGTCAATATCCGTCTGGAATGTGTATCGGTTGACTAAAATGCATTATCGTCAAGATTATTCCCGATTCTGATTATGTAATGTAGGTTCAGTCGAAAAGAGACTCTTATACAGCTGCTTAGAACCACTTTATCTACGGCTCATACAGGCAAATGAGCGGGAAGCAAAAGGGCAAGCAAGCATGAAGTTTCCAACAAAAAGAATGCAGTGAAAATTGTTCCCTCGCATTCAACTATGTAATAATCAGTTTTATCTCCCAGTTACTCGTTCATTTCCACACGAAGTTACGCTAGGCTGTCGTAAAATACCTAGGTATGTACCATGTAAAACGGGGCCGGTAACTAAGCTATGTATTACGTGTCCTACCTAATCGAAGCAGGAATTGCTATTACACGCCTTACGTAAGTATCCCAGCTACCTACAGGGTATGGAGAAAGTTTCGAAATTGTATAATAAGTGAGTATTTATCTGTTTCTGACACATAAATAAACTGGAATAGAAGTTAACTAGTTTTGTACTTGTGTTTGCTTGAGATTTCTATTTTATGATATACCTCTACCTGTTGCCCGCGATTACGCCTGAACTTAATACTAACCAAGATTAGCTGAGGGGAAGAAGTTTATTTATTATTTTACAAATTCCTTTCACATTTTTAAGTGTTTAATCCCCTTACAGAATGAAATTCGCTTCTTTTTCTTGGCCTGGATATATATCGGATATATATCTACATCTACATCTACACTAATATTATAAAGAGGAAAGATTTGTACCTATTTTTGTATGTTTGTATGTTTGTAATGAATAGGCTCAAAAAGTACTGGGCCGATTTAAAAAATTCTTTCACCAATAGAATGCTACATTCTTCCAATTTGACATAGGCTACATTTCATTTTGAAAAAAATTAGGGATCCTTGGTAAAATTTGAACAATGTAATCGAAGGTGTAGAAAAATGAGTCTTAAAATGTCTTTCGTCGAATGCGCTGCCGAAACTATTAGCGACCCGTGCGAAGCCGGGACGGGCTGCTAGTCCGATATATATAAAAAAATCAGATTTTTTCGAACCCTGATAAAAATAGATGTAGACAACGTGTTTAAGAGTAGAAGAGAAAGAAAAATACATTAAATCAAAAAACTATTCACAAATTCAAATATAAACATACAATATGAGAATATACTTAAATACATACATACTTTTAAAATAAATATCACTAAAATATATATCATTATAATGTAGTATAAAATAATAAATAATATGTCGGAGACGGATTGTATCCGGTACGCTAGCGCCATCTAGTGGCGTTCGATGGTGTTATTGGAGTTCGCGCCATCGATTCTTGCTGTGCTGCCTAGCGGCGCATGACGGAGTCTACAACATAACGTTCGACCGGTGGCAAGTCGACGAGGCAAGGTGGCGGTCAAGCAGTGAAGACGTCTAGAAACTGTTGCGCGTCCCATTACTGTATAGAATCAAGTTCTTCAAACTGAACCGACAAATGTGCTGCTAGGAAGTTTGTTCCGCTACTTCTTCTTCCCAGCTAAAGCTCTAGGAAGTGGTGAAGGGATGGGCGTTTTGGGGGAATTGTCTTATATAATTTTGATTCTCAGCTTAGATTGAGTAAATAACTTTTGAGTTTAATTCGGTTTTTTCTATTGCGCAATAAATCAACACTACCCACAGAACGCGCACAGTAGTTAAAATATGGCTGATGATAACGAGAGAAACCTACCGTTCTCCGACAAATACATAATATGCAACTATGACAAAGTGGAAATATATTGTTCTTTCATTCTTCTTTTAAAATCTGCAACAGTTTCGCAATGTCAGCAGGCCGAAGTGAATTCCACAACCGAACCAATATAATTAATATCACTTGCTTAAAAAACGGTGAAGAAAAACAACGTGAGGAAGCCGGAATGCTTGAGAGATATTTCTCGACGGCATGTGTAGCCAAGTTTGAAGCCCATGGACGGCATTAAAACTCTGACCCAGGTTAGTCTCTAACTAACTAGGTACAGGAAAAGAAGAAGAAAAGCGTTCCTCTATACTTTCCTCCCGTGGCTGGGTGTCCATACTGCGATCGCCAACCCGCCTGCCAAGCGTGGCGATTATGGCAAACCCCCCCAATTGGGGGAGGCCTATGTCCAGCAGTGGACGTCTTTCGGCAGAAATGTATATATGTCTGTATACTTTCCTCTGCTTTCCTGTTAGGAGAATATCCTCTATGTTTCATGATTGTCTTTTTGACTTCTTTTTCATCTTCAGTGGTTTTAAGCTCTGGCCAAACTGAGGCGAATTTTACGCGGGATGCGGGACTAAATTCGCTCGCGCCGATTATGTAACTTGTACGATATTTAGTTCGGCTCGAAAGTCGCGTCATCGTGTGACTTCTTAATCTTCTATACAAATATGTACAGTCTATACAAACAAATACAATTGAAGTGTTTGTAATGTCAAATTAACAACTTAAAAAAAAAATGTCTATCGTCTTATCGGTGTCTAATTGTCTATTGTCTATCGGTCTGTCTGTTTGTTCCGGTTAATCTCTAAAACGGCTGGACCGATTTTGACTGGACCTTCACTGGCAGATAGCGGATGTTATAAAGAGTAACTTAGGCTTTCATTTTAGAATAATCCACGCGGGCGAATCAGCTAGTATATAAATTAAATTAAATATAGGTTCACCTCTGCCTAACCTTTATAACGCTTCAGTTTATAAATTTCCATTCCCTTTTTTAGGTTTCCATAGTCTTCAATGGAACATCTTAAGACGCAGATAATATGTCAGTGATCTTGAGTGGTTAGCTTGCGTGTTCTGTACTGTGCTCACGCAACGCGTCGTACGTCCAGCCAGTAATAGGACTCGCCCATCCAGGAGCGCTGACCCAAATAACACGCATTATTAATTTATTATACAAACAAAAGGTATTTTAATAAAACACGTATACTAAATGATCAATAATTAAATTATCTTTAAAAAGGTGAAGGTTTCAGAAAAATACGCTTGATAGTTTTTGCGTGATTCTCAGTTTTTGATCCGCGTTAGACATAACTTTACAAATTAATTTCACTATGTAATGTAAACATAATCTGAAATATTCATATATTAAGGTATTAAGAAAATGCTCTAATTTAACATATATTTTTTTTCTAAATTATATCACTACTCGTTTAAACGTGATTTTCACTATAAAATCATTAAAAGTCCGCTATCGTCGTCTTAAATGTATGTCTGTCCTCCCATCTCACACTCTTATAAAATCAACAGTTTTCATCTAATTTTTACAAAACATCGCATACAGGTCTCCTGGGAACCACCATACGCAGATGTTAATAATTATTACTATTATGCCTACCTCCTTTCTATTGCGACCATCAAAGTACCTAATAATCATCGAACGAAATACTTTAAAACACTAAGCAATCATTATAAATGTTATAATTTAGTGCTCTGGTATAATTACATGTACATGTAATCCAACCTATAATTACTTACCGTCTCCCCTGTATAGATACCTAGTATACCTAGTGTACAGGTGGCTGCACGTCAGCGGTGACAAAACCAATATAAGCTGGCCAGTTATTCTATTGAAACTCCATACTACAGTCACAGAGTACGGTCAGAGGCAAAGCTTCATACAACCGCGCTATGATAGGTATACTACTACAAGCATGAGGCGCGTGTGTGGATTCAACTGGCGGTTTCGTCGCGTACGAAGAGAAACCGGTTTCTACCGGCTCGGCTAGTTGAATCACTCAGGGCAGCACGTACGCGTCCTCGCACATCGTGTTTGTAGACAATTCACGTTTTGACATGAGTAAAACATAATATAATTGATCGTAAATGGTTTAAGGCTCCTACAAACAGGCGCGACACGCGACGCGACACAAAGACACCACGCGCCGCGCGACGAGCGGTCTCTTTGTGTTGCGTCGCGTGTCGCGCCGGTTTGCAGGAGCCTTTAGTGGTTTTTTAGTAAGTGGCATAGAATTGGTACCTACCAATCTCGTTAACGTAAACGATGCGTTCAAGAACAAAAATAACGACTATTTGAGAACTTTTTTTTTACAATTCATGCTAGTTGATTGGTGTTTATGATTTATGATACTTAAGTAATACCTACCGACCTATTAGTGATTGAATAATTATGCTTATAAATTGAAACACGTTAGCTGATTAACGTTCTGTTTATTAAAATTATCCTCCTGTGCCAACCCTACCAAAATAAGTATACATTTTGCACGCTCTTTAGAACTAAACTTTGCCTCTGTTCAGTTTTTTTACTCATGTGCACCATGGCCGGTGTGAACATTGGCACTACGAACTTTCGCGCATGTTTTCGCAACCACACTCGCCTGATGTCACCATTTCATTCCAAAAAAAAAATACTGCGCAGTCTCCTGCGCAAAGTTCAGACCTGTCATGATCCATCGGCCGTACTGTACGCTAGATGCCCAGTTCCTATAATGACAAAACGGTTGGTTTTACACACGGTCAGTCAATTATTCTACCAGGCGTAAAAAAAAAAAAAAAATATACGCCTCGTAAGTCATCTTACCCACTGTTCCCGACCAAAGGATGGGAGGATCACCAATAACGATCCGTGCTGGTAAGGTATGAAAATGATAGTCTGTGGTGTTTCTATAAAAACTGTCAAATTTACTGTTCGTAGTTGGTTTTTAAGGTTCAACTGTTATGACTTACTACCTTCGTGTGGTTGACTGTAGTCTGTACGTCTGTTAAGAAAGCGGTACGCGTTGCGTTTCGATCGGTTACAAAACGCAGTGTTGCACAAATAAGCGGAAATTCTTACTATTACCTCAAATTGTCTTATAGAACCAGAATTATAATCATTAGAATCACTCTAAACCTAACTTTATAGCCGATTTACTCCGAATCTACTAAGAATAAGAATAATATTTATTTGCTTAAAATAATTGTATAAAAAATTGGTAAAATACAAAATAAAAAGCGCATATTGGACCGATTATGTTGAAATTTAATAATATATGAACTTCTGTGACCCAAACACGAACGTGTAACGTCAATAAATGAATTTTGAACATGGGGTTCACTTTTGGGAGAAAAAATTGAAAATTAAAAAAAAGTTTTGCAAATGTACCGTGTGCCATATAAAATGAAAGGACTTATTATGAAGAATTCAAATATATTTTTTTTGTAATTTTAAATCAATTTGTTTTAAAGTTATTAAAGTAAATAGATGAAAATCGACATGCATTCCCACTTATCTCCGAAACTGATGAGCCTAAAATTAAAAAAATGTGTAATTGATTAGTTCTATAATTATAGATTACAGGAAAACCTTTAAGAAGTCTATGGTCTTAATATAACATGTTAAATCACACAATATTGTGCGTACAAACTTTTACATATATGCAGTTGAAAAACATATTTCCCCATACATTCCGTATGGGGGAATATGTTTTTCAACTAAACAATGTTATATGTTTGTTCTTGGGATAAACAAAATTCATCCCAACTACGGAACTCTTCATGGCTACGGAATTATCCCACAGACTGGAAAAATAAAACACATAGGTAACAAAAAAGGAACAAACATTTTACACGAGAGTAAATTCAAGATTGGACTGAAACACATTTTCTTCCTCAACCGTGGAAACTCCGTCTGATATAAGATGAAAGCGTTTCTTACTGTCATTGATAACTAAGGATATGGATCTGCTGTTTTTGTTGATGGTAATCATCGATTTAGAATACCCTAGATACACCGTCAACGCTTGAAATGTGTCTCGATACAACTGTGCTTAAATTACTTCTAAGCACAGTTGCGCTCTCAGTAACGCGCGCTTCGTTGTCGGGTGAACACGCCAAAGTGCTCCGTAAAAAAGTGCAAAAATAATACTTTAACCACGTTGAAAAGGAATGGCATATCGTATTTTCGGTAAGTACTAGATAATAGTTTTATAATGTAGTGAATTTGTGGCAAAATACGCCTTCAAACTCTTTAAAAACATATTTTTTTTAAATTTATTTCAATACGTCTCTTCATTTGACGCTACGCAGTTGGCTTTTTCCCTCGCGCAGCACTTGTATTAAGTGGAAAGGAGATGGAAGATGTATAAAGTGGAACATAGTCAAATATTAAATGAATAGAGTCGCTTATTGTTTTTTTCTTTCTGCGGTATGTCAATAATATGGAATTAACATAGAATAACTATAGCCCGTCCGGAGATGAGCAAAATTTATTTGAATGGTGATTGGTGTTTTTTATATTATAGTTATTATTAATTGAAAGGGAAAAATGGCGAAAAATTATAGCTAATGAGAGGAGTGAAGATTTTTTTAAGCCAAATGATTCTATAAAAAAAAAAATTGTGTGGTTCGCTCTTGTCACTTCTCAGAAAATGACATGTATTATACGAAGAAAGGCTTTCGGAAAGTATAGAAAGCGGTTATTCCATGTATTGCAGTAAGTTTTTACATAAAATATTGTGACTACTGAGTAAATGTGCTGAGTTAATGGTGCCGATTCTCTTGTACACCGAACTAAACTAACTAAACTATCACTAAAATTCCTTACTTTTGGCTATGAGAATCTTAAAGCTATTCTGCAAACAAAATTCTCTAAATTTAAAAATAAGTTTGACACAACTAAATCGAATTTGACAATCGTGACTCCACGTGGTATTTTTTTTTATGGCTTCGCAACGTTGTACTTGTTTGTGTACGTGTTTTTTATGGAATTTTTCACTTTGTGAGGAAAATAAAAAAAAAGATTACCTACATGTAGAGTAATAATGGTATAAGGCATTATTAAAGGGGGTCGAAATTTTCATTATTTTTGCGATAGGACGCACCATTTTGGAGATATAAGCAAAAGAAAAGAAAAAAAAAAGGGGGATAAACACGAAATATTTTAAGTGATACACCTATAGGTGGTAAAGAAGCCATGGAAATGATTTTTTTTTTAATTCAGAGTATATTATTAAAAAAAAAAAAAACCTTGATATGATGATTAATTATCAAAATTCACCGCGCTCGTGCCGCCACCCCACCGCACCGTTCGGCGTCACCGCGTCGAGGCGGGTCATTCATAGAATAAGTAAATAAAGGATTTTTTCGCAAAATGTCTCAAGCAATTTTAAAATTATAATAATTATGTAGAAATATAAAACACTTAGATATAAAAAATAAAAAATTTCGCTGCTGTGGCTTTTTTACGACTTAAAGATGTTTCTCTTAAAATATTTCGTGTATGAATAGATACACCTTATATACAGTAGGTACTGGTTTTGCACCAGAAGTCGTGAGAGTCGGTGATTGGTGTGAATTTTAGTTCATGAAAACTAATTTTATTCCACACCTTTTTAATCGCGATTATAAATATATCAGATTTAGTTAGAAAATCTAAATTTTAGTTAAAAACGTCAAATTCAGAATTGTTAAATTGCCATTTTCACTAAATTTAAAAACTCAGTACCATCTTAGAGCTGTCAAACTAAATTATAGTTAAGTTGTGTCACTTTCGTTAATTTCAGAATAGGAAATGGTCGTTTGACAGGAATAAACTAAATTTTGGTGATTTTTAGTCTTAGTTTAGAGAATTTTGTGACAAGAGAATCGGCACCATTATCTATCAATCTTTTTAAATTGTCTTAATAAATAAAATTAAAATAAGTTAATTTTAACCACCTCAACCTGTTTTATTTAAGCACATAGTACTGAGTAAAATTTCAAGACCACTCCATTATCCTTCTGTTCCAAAGCAAAAAAATTTTACGATTCACGATTCATTGTCACGCGGCGTAAACTGAATTTGACTTAAGAGCCATTTAACGTTTTCGCGCGAATATCTAAGATTTTAGTCGCCTAATTTACCATCTTAGTTAATGCTCTGGTATTGGTGAATATATGTAAATAATAGATCATTCTTTCGTATTGACACTTCATGTAACACATTTACAAAAACTTATTTGTGTACTTTGTAGTTATTAATCTCCCAGAACTAGTTTACTGAAAAATCATCGCAGAGGCAATTTCAGACTCCTATTTCTATAATTAATATTTATAAATTTGACTGATAAAAATACACAAAGCATCAGACATATAGTTTTGTCGACAAATGACGTACTAGAATTTCGATTATTAATAACATTAATAGGTAAAAAAAATAAAGACTTAGGACAATTTTTACGATTTATTCGCATTTATATTGCGATTTTTTTGTTTAAATAAAGCGTAATTACATTTTAAAAATCATCTCAAAATGAACTATGTTCTTTAACAAATCGAATTCTCAAGTTTGATTAAAATCCCTTCATTTAATTAGCCACAATATCCTTTTTTTAAACACTCTAAAAAAGAATAAATTGCGATGCACAAGTGGGCACCGTTTACTGTTTAGTACAGCGCGAGCGCCCATCGAGGAAGGACCTATGCTACTTTTTCCCGCGTCTCAATTGTCGAGTGCTCATATCGTAACCGTGATATTATACTACGACCACAACATTTTGATGCTTCCCAAATTGACTCGTTTTTACGAAGATTGCGTATTGCCGGAAATTATAGACCCTAGAAAAGCAAGATTGCCTTTAAGAAGCCTTTACGACAAATATTTATTTAACGTAAGTGATAGTCATTATTACTTGACATTATTGTCAAATAATAATGACCAACACTTATATTTTGTACGATGTGATTGTTTTCCTGTTCATTTTTATTATATACTTTCAAAACATATATTTGTATTTTTTTATTAGTCTAGAAAGCTTTAGTAGACTGTTTAAATAAAATAACTTTTTTAATAAATCTCTAAATACCGCATTATTATTATAATGGCTCAAGATTATTTAGTCCGTCTCGACACTCGCGTTACACTGCTTAAATTGTGTATGTGTGGATAGCTACGCTCACATACACAGCGCTGCCGTCTTTTACCTAAACTCGAGCGTTAAAATTTTGTGAAATGGCTCTTAATAAGCATTTGCTTAAGGAATAGTATCGTTTAAAATTATCTTACCTACATCTGAGAGCAATAAAATTTTACGACTTGCGCGATGGTCTAATTTTGAAATGTCATAACCGCCCATCGCGCGCACTCGAAACTACACCTTAATTCCATTCTCATAAGGTTGTACGTAAGGAAAATTGAAATGTTGTTAAGTACATTATGTGTTTTAGATTTGCCTTAGTAGACGCACACATTTGTAACTTAGGGATGGGACACTTTTGCGACTTTGATTTGTAGGTGATAGTGTATCTAGGGTATTCTAAATCGATGCACTCCTGACATCCAAACTACGACGTGTCCTGTATCTGAAGGTATCAGCGTTGAGCAGACAAATTCGAACATATGAAGCAATGTATGAGGAAATGAATGAAATTAATTATTTTATTATTATTTTTGTTTTGTAAATTTATTTTCTCAGGATCCTAGAACCTGTTATTTTATTAAAATCTCAGGGGTGTAAACCAAGGTGAGATTTTAAGTTTGAGTAAATAGATTAAGGCCTGTGTTCACCAACATTTAAATCAACTGTTTAGATATTTAATCAGCTGTTTACTCAAAATTTCATAGGAAATTTGACATAAACCAACTGTTTAAATACCTAACCGGTGGTTTGAATGTTGGTGAACACAGGCCTAAGTGTTTTGTACTGCATTAAAATTATTGTCTAAATCTAACTGTAGGAATTTGCGTACTATGCGACATGTGTTTAACATAGCTGCTTTCTGTAGTGTAAGATATGTATATTTGGAAAGATTTATTGTATTTAAACTGATAAATAGTTGTTTAGGGATGATACCGGTCGTTGATACCACTATTGGTACTATGGTTACTCTGTTCATTTTCCAGACCCTGGTAATTTCTTCTTGAAGTTCTGTGTATTTTCTGATTTTTTCAGTGATAGTTTTCTGTATGTTATTGGTGTTTGGGACTGCTATGTCTATTATGTATGTGTGAATGTTTTCTTTATCAACAAGTGTTATATCGGGTCTGTTATTATATATTACATGGTCTTTGATTATGGTGCGGTCATAATATCGACACCTGCATGGAATAACATTGTAGCTAATATTTAGTAACTTTAGAATTATATTTATTTCTGAGTATATGTACCATATACTTAGAAATAAATATTATTCTATTCTTGAGATCTTAAAATTAAACATTAATTGCTGGTGTAGAAAAATTAATTAAGCTAAGTACCTACATGCAAATCGTAGAAATTACAATAAAAGTTATATTAAATTAGTAAAATTGATTTGAATTTAATTTGATACAATAATATTGATTCAGATTAGGATTATTTTTAATGTCAAAATATTAATTATTATGTAAAAAAAAAAAAAAATCACAGGAGAGCGCGTCAAAAAAGTCTTAGAATATACATATATATAATAATATAATCATACGAAAGTGTAGCTAATCCCTCGTTGACTCATATTTTCAAGGTTGGTTGGAAATAAGACTTAACCGAAATCTGAAAGATTTTTTTAGATCTTTGACGCGCTCTCCTGTAAAGTTACTAAAAATTAGTTACAATGTTATTCCTTGCAGGTGTCGATATAATTTGTAAGCTTGTTATTATTATTGCTCCTGAATCATTTAGATTGTGATTGATAGTGCGTGTTACTCAATTAGGGTCTTGCTTGTGTTTGGTTCTGGGTCTATCGACATCGTGTAGTATCTCGTCATCGCGTGCTCTACTGCACAGGCAGTCATGCAATACTTGATCGTTACGTTTCTCAACTTATAAATAATCTAATTAATATTAGAAATAATCTGTCTATAAGAATCAAATTTAACTACCACCTCTTGCTAAATTGTTCATTTAATATCTTCTCCCATCATCCATTTTATTCGGGGTCTGCGCAACGCAACAGGAGCTAGAATGTTGGTATCCATTCTAGCTGCTGCCCGGGCTTAAGTTTTTTAAATTAAAAGTGACAATTAGTAAAATGATGAACAAAATATGATAGCGTTTTATTATTGTATCTTATAGCGTCCTTTACAGTTACAGGATGCTATACATAAATTATACTGTCATGACTTCAGCTTGCCTTGTCGTTTCTTTTACAAAATTCGCCTACGGCAATTTATAGATTTTCAGATAGCAAATTTATTATGTTATTTTATAATATGTATTCATATAATTGGTTGTATAGTTGGATTATGTTCATCATCATCATTTTCATAATTTCAGCCAAAAGACGTCCACGGCTGGCCTATTGCCTCCCCCAATTGGGGGGGTTTGCCATAATCGCCACGCTTGGCAGGTGGGTTGGCGATCGCAGTATGGAAAAATAAAAATGCATAGAGAACGCTGCTGCCCATTCTCTAGTAAGTCCCTTAGTCGCCGATTATATTCTACGAGTAAGTACCTACTGCTGCTTATTTTATTTTATGTAGTTGCCTATTTATGTACAATTCATTCAACCTGACTTGGTTTCCGTATGTCTTTTTCGGGTGACCCACTGAAAATCAGTGCTGTGCTGTGGGTCCCTTATAGCACAGCATCATGCTGAGCGGAAGTCTTCTTGTCACAGTCATGACGTGCAGCTGCCGACTATTTTCGGTTTTGTGCTCGTGATTATAATGAAGATCTATTTTGTTCTATTTTTCTGTTTACCTACCTACTCGAGTTAATTATCTTTTTGTATGCACGTGTTTCAGTGTCAATAAAACTATTTTTCTTTCTCTCAAAAACGCTTAAAATTTTTTTTTCATCACCTTGCATCTATTCTCTACAAAGAATTTTTTTTACTGATCCTTATATCTTTTACTAGCTTTTGCCCGCGGCTGCGCCCGCGTAGATGTCGGTTATTGCGTAAAAAGGTAGCCTATGTCCTTCTCCATATCCCAGGCTATATCTCTGCCAAATTTCATGATGATCGGTTCAGCGGTTTAGGCGTGAAAACGTAACAGACAGACAGACAGACAGATAGACAGACAGACAGAGTTACTTTCACATTTATAATATTAGTATGGATTCAGTGTACAACTAAACGCCGATAGACTGAACACCGACAAGACTTTACTCCAACGGGACTCTTCGCCGACAGGACACTTCGCCGACAGGACTCTTCGCCGACAGGACTCTTCGCCGACAGTATCTGACTATCGGATATAAGTTGCGTCGCTGATGAGCCGATAGGTTAGGTTAGGTTAGAACTGTGACCAACCGCGCGTGAGCCGAGCGAGAGAAGCGAGCGGTGCCGCGGGAGCGGCTGGCGAACGCTACTTCCAAGTGCCTCGCAGATTTTTTTTCACCATTTTCTATCGGCGTAGTGTCTGTCGGCGTTTAGTCGTATACTCCTTTATTTTATTTTTTTTATTTTTATTATGTAGCTTTTATAGGAATAATTCATCATCATCTGCCTAGCCTTTTGTCAACTATGTTGGGGTCTGCTTCTAGTCTAACCGGATGCAGCTGAATACCAGAATTTTACTTGGAGCGGCTGCCTATCTGGCCTTTACAATCCAGTTACTGGGTAATACGATACGTTTGTCAGACTTTCGGGCTACTGATCGGGATAAACGGCTTAACGTGCTTTCCGAGGCACGGAGGGGTCTTGGTATGAAAAGATGATCACCCATCCACGGACCAACAGCGGCAAGCAGTAATTAAAAATCTTAATTATACTTAGTAGGTAGGTACGTTTATTACTGTTGCTGGTACGTTAGTTACTTGAAATGCTTCGTGTAACGTGTTGTCGGGAATTAATGCGTCAACTATTAAGTGCTTCCACCATTTGATTGTTAGATGTTCACCGCTAATTTGTGCGTAATTATCTTTTCACAGCCACTGCGTTTAGATAGTTGGTACCTAAGTGTGTCTCCGTGAATGAAGTTAAGTACTTAGATTTTGTTAGCTTAGAGTTGCTTTCCTAGAAGACGAACGGAATATGTTTCGATGAATGTCATTGCCAGTCAGACTGAATCACTAATTGCAATAAAACAAATACTCATAATTAAGTTCACAAACCAACAACGTCATACTATTTTATTCAATCCAGTAGATTCATTTTGCTTCAAATCCATCCTCATCTTTTGTGATAAGTTTTATTTTGAAGATTATTATTTTTTTTTTTTTTTTGACGCCAATTAACTAAAACAAACGATTATATATCGCGCTCTTTCTGATTGACTAATGATGAAAGAGTACGATATACGGGTGTGTGTGAATGTGTTTGAAATGTTTTTATAGAAGAAGGTCTTAATTAAGTGCGACTGGTTTTGATACTCTATAACTTTGTGAGATTGCTACTGGACTTCTGACCGATACTGTACCTATTAGGTATACATAGTAAATGCTACTGTTAGGACCATTTATTTAGTATAATTTTTTTTTTAACTAGTGGAATGAAGTCTTGAAATTTATTGAAAAATTTTTTTTTTTTTTTAAACGGCTTTTATGCATCTTTCACTGCTATTTAGGTATCAGGGCGATTTTTTTCAACATGTGTTACATTAAATGTTTAAACGAAACATGTCATGACATGCAACACACCAATCTGTACCCGCATCATTAGATGACATAACTGATCAAAGATACAATACAAACGTATTATATATTGAATACAATTTAATAATTCACGGCGACACACTTAGATACCAACTATCTAAATGCAGTGTTCGAGTTTTATCGTACGCGTAGCATGCGGTAAAACTCACATTATGGCCAGGTGTGACGTAAAAGAACTAAAGATGTTATTAATTGTATCGGAAATAATGCGTACATATAAAATGCTTCATTGTATAGTTTGATATTGAGATACATTCATGATAGCACAAGTTTAAACCTTAGTGGTTTTTGGTTGCTATTTAATATGTAATTCTGTATTCTTATGAATAAATGATAAAAAATAAAAAACAATATCTATTTGCTAAAGACAACATAACAAACAGCGGCAAATAGTTACACTCATATTTGAGGTCATACCGTACCATTTAAACTTGACCTCCATTTGTAACCAAAATGAGAATTACTTTATTTGATTCCCGAATAACTACTGAAACCTGACACGTTCACGGTCACATGAACAGTTGCAAAACCCAGATAATGTTTTGATAAATATTTCAAACTAATTAAGTAGGCTGTACAGTTCTATTTTAGAGGGAAAAAAAAAACAACCCATCGAGGTCTTGTATAAAGGCCAGACTCTCGTCTAAATCTAAATGATATAAGTAAGCAAATCTAATATTACATTGGAATTTATTCGATATGCTGTACTAATTATTGACTTGTTGTTTATTTAGGCGAAAGCGTCAACGTTTTCTGCCATTCAAAATTACAGTTACAGACATATACCTCTTCAAAAGGTATATCTCTCATCTGGTAGAATCTAAGTTAGGGGAAGGTGACATTTTTATTGATATCGAATTTTGTTGCTTCGTGTCTCAATATGAAACTTTATACCTTGTACCTATCGCATTTATAAATTTTTCTGTCATTACTTCACTTTTAATTAATGTATACAAACTATTGTTAACATTTTAAAAGAGTAAGTATGGAGTTTCTTGCCCATTCTTCTCCATACATAACTACCTTTTGGAAGGCGCAACTAGAATCAATTAACTATTCATGTAATTTTTGACGTTCAAAAGTGCATCTTCGTGACTTTGACTTTATAAAAGGTATTAGAAAATTCTAGACACACTTACCGAGGCAGCTGATTGAGCCGTTTTTCATAACGTCTCGTTGCGACTTAAAGACCTCTTAAGTGTCACTTTTGGCAAAATCACTTTTTTACGCCAGCCATTTTTCACATATTTTGAACCTCTATCAAATGCAAAAGCTCCTATGTGTATACGACGATTTAATCGTCATTTCGTTACCAATTTCAAGATCTACAATGTTTTTCCTAATAAAATGTTCGTGCATATCGATTTACGATGTACAGTGGCTAGCACATCAAGCTACACGAAACTGTAAAATTACTCCAAACGATTTTAAACTTTAAAATGTTGATCATTAAGTTCAAAATCGAACGAGAAAATTTGACAGTTTGTGGTAACTTGATGTGCTGGCCACCGTACTAGCTGCTGCCCACAGCTTCGCCCGCGATGCTTTTTCTAAAAGTACTCTCTGCTAGTGAAAACCCCGTCAAAATCGGTGCAGCCGTTTCGGAGATTAGCCAGGAACAAACAGAGAGACAGACAAAAATTATAAAAATAGTTTTTTTTATATAAGTAGGTACCGTATCTACTATAAGCATTTAGTAAAAAGCTATTATTTTGACACTACAAACAGACACTTTTCATTTTATTATACTTAGATGTATAGATAAAATGGCAACTTTAGTTAATAAGTTTTGTGGTTAGCCTTGTCTTGAACAAGGAAGTAAAAAACCGGCTAAGTGTGTTTCGGACCACACACAATGAAGGGTTCCGTAGTTGGAACGAATTTATCCCAAGAACAAACTTAACATTGTAGTTGAAATACATTTTATCCCATACAACGATATACGTGACGGTCAATTCTCCAACTGCAAATGTAAGTTGGTGGATAATACTCGTTATACTCGTATTGTAAAGCCTACTTTTCTGTGATAGTTTTCCTTTAAGCTTCGTTATATATGAATGCACATATCCAAAATCAACCATTTAGCTGGCAGGGGGGGCGGACACTTGGCTCTAACAAAAAATTGCACTTTAAAGCTTAATATTTCGCAAACCGATCCCTGAATTGAAAAATGCCAATATTTTGAATGGCCTATCCAACGATACCCCACACCATGGAATAAACTAAAAAGACGTGTGGCACTCGGGGACTGCCGCGGTAAAGCTATTGCATAGCATTTTGTATCAACTTATGCAATTATAATTATTTATTTATTTTATTTATGCAGTATTTCTTTTTCTTTGATATTAATTCAAGTTACACTTTTTGAGCGTGGTGACCGATAAGAAAGTAAAGTCAATCCATAATCGGCCCAGAACTTTGGAGAACCGTTTAAAAGTGGTTTTTATAAGCTATGAAGAACGTTAATGTTTAATGTTAATTCTAGCTAGGAGAATCATAAACACGAGTAAAATTATTGATTTATAAATAAATTGCTCACATACCTCAACAACCTTTCAAAAACTTTTGAATTACGATGCCTGCCATCTAGTGGATAAAACCGACAACAAAACACAACTGAGACCACCAACAGAGCAACGCTTGTCTCGATTACGAATCACAAGCCACGCCAATGTCACCTCTATTTAGTTAGTTCTACCTGCGATTACTAGATGGCGTTGCGTTGCGCGGTAAATCCACCACAGAGTTTCGTAGAGTCGTACAATACGTCTAATCGCACGCACACAACGCCGTGTCGAAGACTGCCGAACTGAAACGACGTTACGGAATTTCTGGATTAGGTCCCCGCGCTCAAGGCCCGCGATAGAAGCTATGCAATAGCTTAAAAACAAAATAAATAAGTGCTGAACGTTGTAAAAGTGTATAACTGCGTAAACAAAGTCAAATACTATTCAAATATAAGCATAATAACAACTTTAAAATAGACGAAAGTGTTGAACCTAAAGTAATTTTAAATAAAAAAAGAGTGACAAACTGTTTTGACAGCGAAAAAATTCCATGTACATGAGTCATTTCCAACCGTCTAGTCAACTTTAAAAATTGTTCAACTGGAATGGTATCAACTATTTGGCAAGCTTTAATTAAGTCATTGTAGCCTTGCGGTGCAACAGGGGAACTGAATGTACTCGTAAACGACTGGACGTGAGTTCAAACCCCACTATCAACAATCACTTTTTGTGAAGATCATAATTTTATAAACTAATATTTATAAGAATAAAATACGCAGTACACAGAAAAAAGGACTGCCAGAAATTATTAGATCACTAGAGGGTACTGGTGTAGTAAAACCGTCGGAGTGGGGAGCGTGAGGTTTTTTCGTTACGGAATTTCTGGATTCGGTCCCCGCGCTCAAGGCCCGCGATAGAAGCTATGCAATAGCTTAAAAAAAAAATATATCCACATACCCAAAAGGTTTTAAGGTCCTAAAAGGGATTTAGGACCCTAAAAACAATATAATAATAATAAGTATTTATTCGCATCAAAAATGACTATTTAACATTATATACTTAAGACTTAGATTTATAAAAGCATACTAGAATATATATTTAAAGATTTTATTTTACCACCTTGTCGGCGTATACAATATAGGTTTTGCCCGCGGCTCCGCCTGCGTGGATGTCAGTTATCGCGGAAAAAAGTAGCCTATGTCCTTCTCCATATCCCAGGCTATATCTCTGCCAAATTTCATGACGATCGGTTCAGCGGTTTAGGCGTGAAAACGTAACATACAGACAGACAGACAGACAGAGTTACTTTCACATTTATAATATTAGTATGGATTAGTATGGATGTATACCCATGCCAAATTACAGGTTGCTAGTACTAAGAGTCTCTGAGCTAAGCTGCGGACAGACAAACAGACGGACATGGCGAAACTGTAAGGGATCATTGTTGACTACGGAGTCTACGGAACCCTAAAAAATGTATATGATTGGCAATGGGTGATCTGCTAAAGATAAATTTGCTATTGAGTTAGTTTTGTTTTTTACACGTCCTGCCTGCATGCCTCTCGTACTTCCAGGCTTCATACTTTGTCTTTCTATGTATAATCCATCACCATGGGTGGGATTCCCACTTATGAGCTTCTTGTTCTTCACTTTATTTATTGATTTTCTTTTATTTATTATTTATTTATTTTATTATTTACGTACACACAGTTAAATACATAGAGATACGACATCATTATAATTTCAGTACAAAGGTACTGCTTATTTCTTAAGAAATTTCTTCCAGCAGACCTGCGAAAGGAGTAATGAAAATGAAATGTAGACAATAGTGTGTGAGAACTAGAAGAGGAAAATATGAATATGCAAAGACTTAAACTAAAATATTAAATATAACATATTATTATAATTAAATGAAGTTAAAAAATATAAATACATTCACAATTCTTATCTTTAGGGAAAATAATTTGAACAGGTTCCTATCGAGTTAGTTGTATCAACCTTGATGACAAGTAGTTATTGTTGCAAGAATGAGATGGACTGCTGAGCATGAGGTCCTGTGTTTGATTCCCGGGTCAGGCAAAGTGTTATTAGGATTTTTCATCAGGAATTTCTCAGTAGCAGCCCGGAGTCTGGATTTGTGTCCGGTTGATGGCAATTGGCTCGTCCCCTAGTACATGGGACTTAAACATAACTGGTGAAATGTGGGTATACTACAGATACACCTCTGCCCAACCCTTAGGGGATTACAGGCGAAATGTTATGTTTTATTATCTTTATTAACGGGTTGATAAAGTTATGAAATGTCATTTAACGTTTTCAGGGCGTACACCATTGATGTATTAAAAACGCACAATGAAAGGTTTCGTAGTTGGGATGAATTTATCCCAAGAACAAACTTAACATTGTAGTTGAGAAACATGCTCTCCTATACAGATTGTATGGGGGAACATGTTTTTCAACTGCAAATTTAAGTTGGTCGACTATTACTCGTAAACTTGAAAAGCCTACTTAGCTGTGATAGTTTTCCTTTTAACATCGTTATATATATTACTATCGTGAATTTTTTCACCTATGCAAAACTAACCGTTTAGCTGACAGCGGGGTACACTTGATTCTAACAAAAATTTGCATTTTATAACCTAATATTTCAGAAACAGATCCCTTAATCGAAAAATTGTTTCACATACCCGCAATATTTTTGAAAGACCCATCCAACAATACCCCCACATCATAGGGTAGGCGAAAAAAAAAAAAATCCCGGCTGTACATGTACAGCAGGTACCCTAAATAACAATTTTTTTCTTGATTTGATTTTATCACTTTGTCGGCATGATTAATATGTATATCCATGCCAAATTATAGCTTTCTAGTACTAAGAGTCTCTGAGCTAAGCTGGGGACGGACAGACGGACGGACATGGCGAATCTGTAAGGGTTCCTTCTTGATTACGGAACCTTAAAAGGAAGTATATAATACTTACCTATTCTGCCGCTCTAACGAAGAATACAATAACTCAATCTTGCCTCTTCCGGGAATTGTATTTCTGATTATGATTAGTGAATTTGTTATGAAGCTTTAGTTATTGCATTCTTGCTTACTGAAAAACCGAGTTCATAAAAAGTTACTTAGAGAGAGTTAATTAATAGATCTCGATTCGCTGATTACAAATATATACTTAACTAGCTTTTTCCCGCGGCTCCGCCCGCGTGGATGTCGGTTATCGCGTAAAAAAGTAGCCTATGTCCTTCTCCGTATCCCAGGCTATATCTCTGCCAAATTTCATGACGATCGGTTCAGCGGTTTAGGCGTGAAAACGTAACATACAGACAGACAGACAGACAGACAGAGTTACATTTCACATTTATAATATTAGTATAAATGTGAAAGTAACTCTGTATACTATCCAGTATGGAAGTATGGATGGATAATATATAACCCAAAATCGTCCAAAATCGAGTTATTGTATTTTTCGTTAGCGGCAGTATGCAGATGTTATTTTACACCTTACACAAGTGAGCCTACATGACTTATTCTTAATTGCTTAACTTTTTAAACAAATTATTTATGACACAAATGCAAACTTGGCCTCAATTAGCACATAAGTGCAAATATAATAAAATAAGTACAAGGCGCTGGCGCTGGCTGGTGGCTTCGGGGATTACAGTCGTGAGTTGGTGCTGGTTTGGTATCTTCACAACAGTAATATCCTCCTACAGTGACGGCGAAGTGCGCTCCATTGATTGTAATCGCAAAGAATAATGTATATACATACATAAATTCACGCCTTTTTCCCATGGGGGTAGGCAGAAACTATAGAGCGCCACCTGCTACGCTCCTTACATACTTTCCTTACATTCTTTTGCTTCGTTTACATTCATACATCAGAGGCCCTAGTGTAAGTTTCTTTTAACCATCTCGATTTTACGCATCGAGCGCGTTCGGCGTTCCGATTGGCCGCCGAATGGCCATTCACCAATCGGAGTGCTGAACGCGCTCGATGCGTAAATTCGAGATGGTTAAAATAAACTCACACTAGGGGCTCTGGTCATATACGCACGCCGGTTGAGAGTGCTACGCACCTGACCTTTCTGAAGAACATCACCAATAAGGTCACTAGGTATATGTTCTCCTAGGGCGTCTATTCACATCTGCCTTGTTAAGGCTCGTACAGACTCGTGCGATATCGCGGCCGCGACAGGCACCGACAAAGAAATTGTGCTACTAGTGTCGCGTCGCGCCCGCGAGAGTCTGTACGAGCCTTTAGTCACCTTTCATTCATCCTCTCAACATGACCAAACCATTTAAGCATACGCTTAATTTTAATTTTTTGTCACGAAAGTATCTTAAAAAAAAAAATTGTATGTATAAAAATAAATATTAAATATTTGCACATTTATTTACCGCGAGCACTAAGCAATAAGCGAACGAGAAAAAGTTTCGTAAGCATCTCTATAGTAAACACTTCAAGGTGTGCAAATTTTACACCGTCTCGGCATTAAAGTCTTGAACTTCCGTCTGCTAAATATTATCACACTGTTCTGCTAGAAAGATGTTATTACACTCTAGATGAGTTTCTTAATGACCAATCTCTATAATCCTTTAATGCTGATGTCAATTTTTATATTTTACACTAGTGCTTTTCAACCTTTTTCATGGCATGGCCCCCTTAGTATAGAAAATTATTTCGCGACCCCCTACCTTGAAATTGTAATTTCTGCTTTAACTTGAAATTCAAGTCTGTCACTTTAGGTACTTTTTGGTTATACAGAAAAACAGATTACCCACAATTAACCACAGAAGCGTTGAAGTGTTTCATTCCATTTGGAACCTCCTACTTGTGCGATTTAACGTTTTCGTCGATGGCTCAAATAAAAGGCAAACAGAAAAATCGCCTAAATTTTGAAAACCATTTAATTCTAATCATAAAAAAAAATATAAATTGATAAATTGGGTAACGATAAACAGGAGTAACCAACACATTAATGTGAATGGGTACGCTTGGTCCTCGTCACATTAATGATTTATGTGATTTGTAGATATTTGTTGATTCGTGTTAACCTAAGCCTTTACCTAATTAACTTTTTCCTAATAAATATAACATTTTGAACTAGTATGGTTTTATATTTATGACCTTTAAATATTTAAGTAATGGCGACCCCCTTTAAGAGGCTTGGCGAGACCCCCTAGGGGGTCGCGACCCACACTTTGAAAAACACTGCTTTACATGAATACTAATCTTTTGAATGGAATTGACTTAAAATGTTGACATGAAATGAAATTGACTGAATTATAATAAAATTTTATTTGCATTCATTCGTTAATATAATTTTTTAGTACTCAAATACTTATATAATTATATTGTAATAAATTTATCATTGTAATTTAAAAGTATTAATTTAATCGTTTTTAATAATATTAATAAATAAAAAATAATATAAAAAAATAAAATATATTTTTTATTATATATTATTAAATAATATTAATATTATTAATCATTTGTATGTCAATATAAAGAAAGAAAGAAAGAAAAAGTATTTATTGGGACTCATACAGGGAGTTCACATTTTAAACTAAACACACTCATAGTAACACAAATAAAAACAAAAGTAAAATGAAAAGAAAACCTGTACGGGGCCAAAAGGCTCCTATCTCAGCATGATGCTGCGACATTACACTAATTACCTATGCTTCACAAATAAATTATTCTTATTCTTAAATCTTCTATAAAAGTGTGGATGGTGGTCAATGCAGGAATTCGTAGGTAATAGAAGCTTCAAAGTTATCCATAAACATGAGTTTATTAAGTGAATCTTATAAATATCTAAACTTAATGAAAATAAACAAAGCCAATATATCCCACAATTTTATGTCCTCAACAAAATTAACTGTCAAACAATATTTATGATAGTGGCAATGTGGCGAGCTGCAGAGTGTATAGATAATTATGTTTGCAAGCAATCCGTAGTGCATTATAGCTAGGTGATTGATGATAATGCTTGTCAACCGCAGGATCTTTTAGTTAAGACTGCCCTGACAAAGATCGTAGAAATGATGGGACATGGCAGTTGGGTGGCTTCTCAAACATCCCCCTCCAACTGACTATGTTGAGCCTGCAGAAAAGCTTCCAGCGGGCCACCACCAGCCATGGCCCACCTGAAAATCTCTTGATCCACTAAGAAGCCAGGTAGGCCACTGCAGGCACAACTTAGTCAGGTGGAGCTACTCCGATGAGCCACATCGCAAACAATGCCCCACTTCTTGTTGTGCTCCTATGAAAGACCTTTGCGAGGCTAATGAAAATGCTGTCAAAGTGGCCGAATTCTAAAGTGGGCGAATATCGTGACCTATCTTTCAACCTAGTTTTCCTTTCATCTAGTATGTACAATGGTACACAAACTTGTGAATTCGATTTTGCGGTTAAATCTTCCATGTAATGAGATTTGCACGCGTATGGCAATATGTAATGAATTTGGGCTTATTTTTGCAACAACTTTGGAGTTATTTATAGTCATATTTTAATGTATTTTATTTATTTGTTCTTTGGAAAGCTTACAGTCTAATATATATATAGGTACACACAGTGGCGTAACTACAGGGTGGCAAGTCGGCAAAATGCCACGGGCCCCCAGCCGGAAGGGGCCCCCGGTCAGTGGAGAATCCGACCTCTTTTAGACACGAAATAGAAACTTACATGTAAGTTTAAATGTTCGTAAACGCACCCACGATACAGGAGAAATTCCTAGTGTGGGGCAAAGTTTAAAAAAAAAGCTTTAATATATATGGGCATCCGATGAATTTGCCAAGGGCCTCGAATGGTATATTTACGCCCCTGGGTACACAGGGTGCATTTTTAAGACGAGGTAGTAGGGGTACCTTAACCGTTGTAGTTATAGGAAAACGGTTTCAGGAGACTGTCCCTATTTTTTTGAGATGATTTGATCCCCATTCACAGATTAAAGGTCGTAGCACACGTATCAAATCGGAAAGGGATCGTCACCGTATCAACTCGAGCCGTTCAGTATTATTTGTATGAAACTCCCTACTGCAACGCACACTAATCGGAGTCGTAACGTAATCGCCTCGCCTCGGGACAAGCTCACAACCGCGGTGCGATGCGTGGTCGACTTGCAGTTCCTGCGCTTACGGTTCTCCGTAGCCTAGCTTACGGCTCTCCGTAGTCCGTACCCTAGCTTACGTCTCTTCGTCCACGCCCCTCCCGCGCACAGTGGATCGTCCCCATACAAGAGGTGTGACATAGAATCAATGATTAGCCGTCAACCAGCGGTCGGCGAACCGTAAGCGCGGCTTCGCCTAGCCGTAGCCGAGTCGACGTATCGGAGCTTCTGATCCGCTTCGGTTACGTGCTTACGTAAGGTTGACGACTGTTTGACGGCGACGCGAAAGGCGATACGGTTACGATCCCTTTCCGATTTGATAAATGTACTTCGACCTTTAGAAAAACTTTTACAGTCAGCAAGAAACTGAGCCATTTACTCAAAAAATTTTTTTGATGCCAATCGAATCTGTTTCTTATAAGGATCAAAAAATTCTATGGCCCAACCCGACCAACTGAGGTTTGAGTTCTAGAAAAATCAGAAATCGAAAAAAAAACTTTTCCATATTGTATGTAATTAAAAATTACCGCTTACAATTGCCATTTACCATTTACCAATGTATAATAATTAATTATTAGCGCTTACAATACCCATTTACCAGCATTCATAATTATTTAATGATAATGGAAATACCATCGTTTCAAACAGCTCTATGTAAATCGATTGTCGTAACTTTTCGGGGCATTAAAAGAGAGGCTAGGAGGCCCTGCTATCTACCAACCTGTTTGAGTGGCTACACCAATCTTTTGTTCACAATATGGAGGGAAGAAGATCATCAGTTTACATGGCATGAGATGGGGCTTAAATACACCTCTTTTCCAAGCTAAAAGCAATTGAGTTGGGACAAAGAGCGATGAATTGAGTAGGTTAGTGGTTATTTTAATTCTAAAGAAAGCATATCTAAATTTCCTGTGGATGCGAATATATGGGAAAGTGTAGGTACTAACGGAATCACCTTCACCATAGACAATCACTTAAGCACAGTCCCCATAATTATTGCTTAAAGAACCTCATCAGAGTTGCAGAGCCGTGACAAATTACACTAGGTATAGGTACCTACATGCCCATTTACGCATAATGCGTAATTTATAGGGCTTTTCAAGGTCACAAATGCGTGATGCCTGTGTGTGCCGAATCCCGAATAAAAAAAACCGGCCAAGTGCGAGTAGGACTCGCGCACGAAGGGTTCCGTACCATCACTAATTCACTACACATTACGTATTATAAAACGAAGTCCTCCGTCGCATATCTCTTTAGAGGTATGAGGAACAGGGTGTAAAGTTCACTCATACTCTATAGTAAAGGGAGGATCCTCCGACCAGACGGGTATTGTGTCTGGTGGTCAACTGCCCAACGGTTGATGTCGGGATGTTGTATATATGCTAGTCGCGCGATAAACTCTGATAGCGCGATGCAGGATTTGTGACGTCAGGTCTTTGATGCGTAGTTCGCATGTGGCGTTGTTGATACCGCCACATTACTCCCCTCCGGAGACCGGAGGTCGATAGTTGGCTGAGTCAGTGCATAATATGATGCTTGCCAGGGCCAGTTGGGATTCCAGTGAGTCGGACCTGGGTGCCGCATAGTTCGCGGTGAGTCGGAACTGTCTGCGGCGATTCCCCAGTGAGTCGGGGTGGCGCTGCGTTTTGTTGATCCAATGTCTGTCTGTTCGCGATAAACTCAAAAACTACTGCACCGATTTTCATCCTGTTTTCACCAACGGATAGCGTGGTTGTCGAGAAAGGTTTTAGTATATAATTTATTAAGTTTTTGTATACATTAAAGATATTTGGTGGAGGTGTCGGATAAAAATTAACCGTCTGGGAGTTTTCAACGAAAACGCTGTCTAAACCCTTTGAGATATAGGTAATAAAATAATGTATGGTGGAATTGTGTATCTTATACCTATAGGGTGGGTAAAAAATCGTGGAACAAACGAAACAGGGCGATAGTTGGGGTTATAAGCAGTAAAAAATATCTTTGAAAAAAATAATATATATATATATATATATATATGTATATATAAATTACTGCAAATAACCCCAACTATCGCTCTGTTTCGTTTGATCCACGATTTTTTACCCACTCTGTATATAGGTCTTCAGAAAAGTCCGCGATGGCATATGTCTATCTGGATAAAATAGATACTATATCCATTTTATTGTCTTTTTGTAGGTATTTGTTGTCTTTAGATAGTCGGAACATACTTATTCTTTCTATCCCGGTAGTATATTTCCGTGGGAGAAATTCCGACATTCACGCGGGCGAAGCCGCGGGCAAAGGCTAGTTATCTATAAAAACGGCAAAAGATCATGTCTGTTGTGAGGGAGTCCCCTTAAATATTTATTTTATTCAGTTTTTTTTTGTGTTTGTTGTTATAGCGGCAACAGAAATATATCATCTGTGAAAATTTCGACTGTCTAACTATCACAGTTCATGGGATACAGCCTGGTGACAGACGGACAGACAGACAGACGGACAGCGGAGTCTTAGTAGTAGGGTCCCGTTTTACCCTTTGGGTGCGGAACCCTAAAAACGATTATGTTCTCAGCCCATCACTAATGCTATTGATTGTGTCAAATTCATTAGCTATGTCTTTATAAGATAAGATAATTCATAGAGTGCACTCATTGGCCCTGTGTGGATACTATCCGATTATCAGTTAGTTGATTATTTAAGGCTCCTACAAATAGGCACGACACGCGACGCGACACAAGGGCACCGCGTAACGCGTGACGAGCCTTAGTGTCGCGTCTGTTTGTAGAAGCCATTATCTGTTTAATCCATAGTTAGTCGAAAATAGTAGCTATAAGGACGGTGTGTGTTCTATTTTTGTGTTTTTCAATTGTTTTGGCTGATGACGAATGGCGGGAAGTAAAAACTCCGCAGGGACCGGTGCGCGGGCGCAAGCACCCCGACGGAGAAGTGTACGTGTTCTATACCCAAAGTCTCTAATTCAGATAATTTATGTAAACAAATTAATGTCAATAAATGTCACTGTCAAAATGACAGGACAGTGGTGCGAAACATTTTATCATATTTTTTTTTGTAAATGAAATTAAAGTGAATTAATTATAAGAACTATGCAACAAAAATACCGTTGCCAAACAATGTTTTATGTAGTGTGTTGGAGACACGGCCTATGATCGTCATAATCAGCCCTTTTAAGTCCACTGCTAGACGTAGGCCTCCCAAAATCAATTTCCACTCGAAACAGTTTACAGCCGTTTTCATCCAAAATGTGGCTAGATATGCCACATACATTAAGAATCAATGAATGAGAGTTGTAATGTTAGTATTGTTGAAGATGTAAAAAATGTGAAAATGTTGGGATCTCCTGCATTGTTACCAGTATCATAAAATATTTTATACCATAAAATCTCCTTTTTTAAATAACTTTGTTTAAAACGGAAATTTATAAAAAATATTACGGTATGATTATTTTTTAATTATTATTTCTTAAATTCAGTACTTAAAAGAAAATGGATCCTTTTTTTTCGCCACTTTATGTGAATTACCATTACGAAGATATTTTTTTGATATGTTATCCCCTTTGTTTACATAAATGATCTGAATTTGAGACTTTGGGTTTATACCCAAAGTCTCAAATTCAGATCATTATTATTATTGATCAAAGGCGGTGTGGCGTAGGGTATGTTTTATAACATACCCTACGCCACACCGCCTTTGGGCGAACAATAAATTGACTGTCGAGTGCTATCTATTATCGTGGCTAAAGACGACATCAGAACTAAGTTGCATTTTACCTAGAGTTGATTTGTTTTTTATTCTGCATCGCGAACAGGTCGCGGAACCATGTTCTAATAGTTCTTCGTCTGAAAGTAATTTTACTTTAAAATGGCAGACATTGAGCAAGCTCAAGCACCTTCTTCGCTTCAAGATTTAGGGGATCATTATGATCAATAACTTATTATTGATCTTGATGATGCCACCTAAATCTTGAAAAAAAAAAAAATGAAAAAAATATGGCTTCTGATTGTGTAAATTTATGAATGTTTTGTAGGTATTTTATGTTATTAAATAATAGATTATGTGTAATAATTTATTGAGAAAAAACAAAAAAAGTAAGTGAAAACACTGCCTTCTAATCGACGACCCGACGAAGTCATGGAGGCAGCTAGAGAATTTGTAATACCTTAGATAAAAAAACGAGGTCAACATAAAATTTAATTTTTGTTGCAATAATCTTGATTTAGGTCTCAGTAACAACTTCAGGTTAATAAGATTTAACACATGACTGTTGCGTCATGGCCACTCCACTGATACGATCACCATTTACTTGCGTTATTAATTAAATGCAATTATTTCGGCAAGTTTTAATAATAAAATTATAATAATCAGATGTATTTAGAGATGTTAAAGGTTTTAAAAAAATTGGGGCAGCCTTTGGGGACTGTCGATAGAAGTGAAAACTAAGTAACTAAAGCGTTCGGTGACGATGACGCGAGTTCCATGATTTTTGTTCACCCAAAAAGTGCTCAACGCGTCTAAAGAAGTTTACACGTAAGTAATTAAGTAGGTAGGTACCTACAAATTCTTGGAGGATCGATTTTCATACAAGGTATGGAAATTTTATGAGGAGTGAAATTTATACAAACGTTAACGCAAGTTTCTCTGACCCGGATAAACGTCGTTTTGTATTGTATGTTATTCGTAAATAACACGGATTAAAATTTTGAAAAAAACATATTCACACTTAGGTCACCAGTGCGATACACGATTACTTGCATTTTATTGCATTCATTTCAATCGCAAAGACAAGTCTAAATTATGATTTCATTTAAGTTATATTAGGCTTTGAATAATAAAAGTTATACCATAATAAAGGTCGTAAAAAATGTGATATAAACCGGTCGACATAATAAATGAAACTTGAAAATCCCACCAAAAAAATTTCATTCAAAATGTTGCCAAGACGAGACCATATAATATGGCTCGTTATCAGATCTCATGTAGAGCCAAGCTTATAACTCTATACGCCTTAACTCTACAAGCCCTAACTTCACAAACTCTACACCTTACTTATCAAAATATGTGGCTTGGCCGTTTCGTTATTGTCACATGAGAGTAAGGTGAAAAATGTATTCACTTTTCATTACCTACTTTTCCGCTATACAATAGTTCTTTTAGTAGCGGATACCTACAGCGTTATCGTCACATGTCAGTAAAAATTTTGAAATGTTGTGTGTTGTTGTCGTCAGTAAAAATTGATTTACTGTTCATTACGTTCTGTTATACTTACCGTAGTTCTTGTAGTAGCGAAGCGGCCTTTTTTTCCCCCTAATTTAAAGTGTCGGGGGTGATTTACTAAAAATCCCTTATAACAAGGAGTCCTTATATAAATCAGACCTCTCCCTAGTAGCATTTTCCGTTGGCATTTAGTTGGGCCACCTTCAGAGGTATGTGGCCCAACCAAACGCCAACAAAAATGCTACTAGGGCTAGCATCATAATTTGCGAAAGTCTCATTCAAAATTCCATCCCCTAGTTTAAGGGGTTGGGAAGTAAAGGTTCCAAGATTATTTTTGTTTTTTTTTGTTATTTGTGTAGGTACTAATACTAGTTTACTTATGTACCAAATTTCAGCTTTCTAGGACTTCAAGAAGTACCTTAAGAATTTTAATGATCATCAGTGAGTCAGTGACGAAATCGGGGTTTTCTAGATATCAATAAAATCTAAAGTATAAAAGCTATGCAATTGTAACTTTATATGTTTAATAAGTCCACTATTGATATCATAACCTGAGAATTTTGTTTATCTGGTTAATCCAAACCCAAGTTATGAGGGTTATAAAAAAGACGAAGCGCTTCGAGAAAAGGTAGATAGTGCCCTAGCGCTTCGCTTGGCTTGTCTTGGCGGGGGCACTAGTGCCCCCAAATACCTATACCACTAATTCCGAAATCAAGTGTTTTTGTCTTTTCATGCGCTCGCCGTGTGTCCCGGGCAGAACGTGTCGGATTGAGTCGGAGTTGTCGGAGTGAAGAGGTCGGATTTGTGCCAATTTTTGAGTATAGACATCTAAACTTATAAAATGAGTTTTTGAGCGCTCGCCTGCGGCTCGCGCGACTAATACCGCCTCGGCTTTGTTGACCAACATAGCACAATAAAATTATTGTATTATATTAGTAATCTCTATGTATTTTATTTACTGAGTGTACACACGGCTACATGTCAAGCTATTCATTACCAGTATACGCTGATCTCGCATTGTATAGGATTTCCGTACAATGAAAGGTCCGCTTATACTGGAAATGTATATATGTACTATTATGTAGGTAGGTACCATGATTGATGTAACAGTTTACCGAACAGTTTACAGTTTAGTAATATTTTACTGAACCAATATAAAAACTGTGAATAGAATAAAAATACATACATGATTTCAGTAATAAAAGAGATGCTTTTATTTACCCTCTTTGCCCATTGCATATTCAAAGACAGTCGTAGTCGGAGCTGACACAAACACTTACTCTAGGGAGTAGTGGACAAGAGTAAAGACCGTTAGCTTTTTGTCTGTCTGTCTGTTTGTTCCGGCTAATTTCCGAAACGGCTGGACCGATTTTGACGGAAATTTCACTGGCAGAAAGGTGATGTTACAAAGAGTAACTCAGGCTACTTTTATTTTAGATAAAGAACTCTTTGGAGTAAAGAAATGTCACATCAAATCAACGACATATAAAGTTACTAGCTTTTGCCCGTTGTATGTTACGTTTTCACGCCAAAACCAATGAACCGATCGTCATGAAATTTGGCAGAGATATAGCCTGGGATATGGAGGACATAGGCTACTTTTTTACGCGATAACCGACATCCACGCGGGCGGAGCCGCGGGCAAAAGCTAGTATACATATATATTAGGTTGGGGAAAAAGTCTTTCTTTGGCTATACTATTTGTATCTGGCTGGTTTTGGTATCATTGAAAGTTGAAATTTTAATGAACATCATTCCAAATTCAAAATAAGAAATTGTGTGATTTTCATTTGTTTTTCGTACTGTCAAGATGAGCGAATCTAATGAAGAAATTCGATACATTTTAAAATTTTACTACAAAAAAGGTAAAAATGCAACGCAAGCCGCGAAAAATATTTGCGATGTTTATGGACCTAGTGCAGTGTCTGTGAGAGTAGCACAAATTTGGTTTAAGCGTTTTCAATCCGGAAATTTTGATGTCAAAGATGCACGTCGCTCTGGTCGTCCTATTACGGATAAAATGGATGCCATTTTTGAAAAAGTGGAGCAAGATCGGCATATCAGTAGTTACGACGTAGCTGAAGAACTGGGAATTGACCACAAAACAGTTTTGGCACATTTAAAAAAAACTGGGTACACAATAAAGCTCGATATTTGGGTACCTCACGAGCTCACTGAAAGAAACCTAATGAACCGTGTACTCAATTGTGATTCTATATTACGACGTAATGAAACCGAACCATTTTTGAAGAAGCTGATAACTGGTGATGAAAAGTGGATCACGTACGACAAGAACGTGCGAAAAAGGTCGTGGCCAAAGGCCGGTCAGGCTTCACAGACTGTGGCGAAACCCGGGTTAACTCACAACAAGGTGATGCTGTGTATGTGGTGGGATTGGAAGGGCATTATTCATTATGAGCTGTTACCACCAGGCAGGACCATCGATTCTGAACTCTACTGCGAACAACTGATGAGATTAAAGCAAGAAGTTGAGAGAAAGCGGCCGGAATTAATAATCAACAGAAGGGGTGTGGTTTTTCATCATGATAACGCTAGACCTCACTCATCTTTAGCCACTCAGCAAAAATTAAGAGAGTTTGGCTGGGAGGTGTTAATGCATCCGCCGTATAGTCCTGACCTTGCACCTTCAGATTTCCACCTGTTTCGGTCTCTTCAGAATTCTTTAGGCAGTGTCAGGTTAACATCACGAGAGGACTGCCAAAACCACTTGTCGCGGTATTTTGATCAGTCCCAAAATTTCTATAGCAATAGGATCATGTCCCTACCTACAAGATGGCAAAAAGTTATCGAACAAAATGGTACCTACATACTATAGTTAAATGTAAATAAACTATATTAAAAATGTTTTGAATTTTCTTAAAAAATGCGAAGAAGCTTTTTCCCCAACCTATTATATTAAAGAAAAAATGAAAAAAAAATAAAAAACCCAAAGAATGCTTCTCTGTTTCATCTTCAAGGATTATGTAAAATCATTTGAAACAATTAGATTGTTAGCGGCGGAAATGCGTTTGATTTACCGGATGTTAAATTTTGTAATCCACAACGGGGAAGGTCTTGGCCTTCATCTCACCTGATGGTAAGTGATGACAAGGCCGAAGGTGGCAGCGAGCTTCATCCGGAATCCGCAACCACTGCGGAACTGCAGGCTATCTTATCTCTAACTGCCGAAACAGGTAAGTCATTAGTGTAAGGGTATTAGCATAGTATTGCTCCTCATCTCGTTTATGAAATCTTGCGCATATCGTATGCTTCACGTGTAGCGCTACAAGGATCTTTTAGCGCCCTGAATGACATTTAACCTTTTGACCGCCACGTCAAAAAATCAAAAATGTGCCCTCGGCGCTAAGATACGAATTCATCTTTTCGAGTTTTTGTCATCTTATGTTATATAGATGAAACATAAAGAAAGAAGTTCTACTAATATAAATTAGGATGAGTCCAGGAACATAATTAGCAAACGAAATAAAAATAATAATAATAATAAAATAAAATAAATTATTTACTTCTCACAATGACAAACTTATTCTAGGTTTTACATACATCTAGTCAAAAGTGAGCTTATGAGCTTTATTGGCAGATTTACTTAAAAGTCTGTCATGTAGTCTAGGCACATTTTGGTTTGTGATCTATACATGACTCAGTCAAAAGGAGGTGTTGTTGTGTCCGTTACTGCAGCAAGAAAATCTCTTCTAGAATGAATCGAGTTTAACGAATAATTAGAGCGTAATCTGCAGTAAATGTGCGCCAAATAAATTAAAAAAATTGGCAGTCATAAGGACTCCTGACAGAAGTGAAAACTCAAAACTTTGGAATAACTGACAATTTGGGGCAACACGTCACGAGCATGTCGCGCATTTCAGTGACGCGAACCCATGATAATCCCCTACCAAAAATCGCTCAACGCGGCTAAAGTATTTTACTTCAAAAATTGTGTGTGATGACATTTTGGAAAAAAAGAAAAAAAACGGTAATACGAATCCTGCTGGAGTACCGTTTTCACAGCAGGACAATTTTTACCAGAGAGAGAAATAAAGTACATGGGCGGATAGCTTTTAGAATTGGCCGCCAGAGGAGCTAGTGTAGTGTGAGGTCTCCGAAATGTCAAATGTCATTGTTTGTGTGTGGACTACGCGGGTTTATTTCAAATTACAGCAATGTTGTGAATATTTTGCAATAACTGAGATTAATTATGGCAAATATGAGTTAGGTACGGGTCAATGAATGTCAGTGCTTTGAGACAGTTTTAGCCTTCGGAAACTTATGTACTCCTTTTTTTTCGAACAAAACGGGACTGGGCAACACTGCGGCATGCTCGAAATTTTTACGGTACCTACAGGTATTAAATACGATTTAAATGTAAACTTTGCTTTCAGGCCCGTAGTAACAAACTTTGGCAGCTATACTTCAGGACCTTATTCGACAGGGGCGCCAACTGGTGACCACAAAAACGGTAGCCCTCATTGTGCGTGGCGTTGCTGGTAAACATTAGATTTTTTTGTCTATATTGTATTTCCAAACAAGATGGCGGCGTTAGTACTGATTTTGGCCACGCAGCAAAGAACCTTGTAGTGTTGTACGTGCTAACAAGCACGCAGTCGAAGTGACAACTGTTACATAGACCTTTGCCTTTGTTTGCCTTATTTACAGAGGTGACAATTTGGAGGTCATGCAGTCTACATTGTAGGCATGATTAAATCTCTTGTGGTCAAATAAACTGGTGTTCGTATGCTGGGCTTGAAAATTACTTACCGTACTTGTAGTTCATTCATACTTACAGTAAAGAATAATGAGAATAGCCCAAGTACCCAACTGTAAGTCAAAAATTAATCATTCAGAAGCATTCAGAAGTATTAATTATTATATCTGTAGCTTCAGTCAGGTTAGTTACACCATTTGGAACTCAAGAACGGCTGGACCGATTTTTATAATCTTTGATTTGTTGGATTTGTCTCCGCCCCGAATAATTATTAAAACATGCAAACGATTCACGAAAAATATAAATTATGAATAAAATTAATTTTCTCATACATTTTGTTTGGACGGCTTTTTTGACGATATCTTGAGAACGGATTGGGGAACGAGGGAACAAGAAATTTCACGCGGGCAGAAGCTATACCAGTCTCAAATTCAGATAATTTATGTAAACAAAGGGGATAACATATCAAAATAATATCTTCGTAATGGTAATTCACATAAAAAAAGGTTCCATTTTCTTTTAAGTACTGAATTTAAGAAATAATAATTAACAAATAATCAAACCGACATTATTTTTATAAATTTTCGGTTTTAAACAAAGTTAATAAAATATTTTATGATACTGGTAACAAACAGGAGATCCAAACATTTTCACATTTTTTACATCTTCAACAACACTAATATCATAACTATCATTCATAGATTCATATTGTATGTAGCATATCTAGCCACATTTTGGATGAAAACGGCTGTAAACTGTTTCGAGTGGAAATCGATTTTGGGAGGCCTACGTTTAGCAGTGGGCTTGAAAAGGGCTGATTATGACGATCATAGGCCGTGTCTCCGACACACTTCACAAAGCATTGTTTGCCAACGGTATTTTGATTGCATAGTTTTTATAATTAATTCATTTTAATTTCATAGATAATTATACATATACAACAAAAAAAAAAAAAAAAAATATATATATATATACAATGTTTTGTACCACTGTCCTGTCATTTTGACAGTGACATTTCTTGACATTACTTTGTTTACAAAAAAAATTGAATTAGAGACTTTGGGTATAGTTTAAATACATATAAGTAGGTACGACATACTTTGAAGTCCCACAAAAAAGTCCGCTGCTTAGCACTCGTTACAACCGGCACGCGCAGTTTTACAAGTTGTCTGAATGTGGTCAAAGCAAAACAAGTAGGTAAGGAATCATCATGGCCGTCTTAAGGCAGGCCGGGCCCCTGGGGCACACAAGAATTTGGGGCCTCTTTGGAAAAAAAGTGATTCGACAGCTGCGATTTTTTTTTTCATACTCAGCATAAGTCAGCATTTGTATTTTTTTTTAGCAGCAGATTCGTATTGATCTAAATTATTGCGTGCGTTACTAACACAATCGATCAGAGATATTAATCAGTTTAATTTTAATATTTCAATTTCGACGGTAATTCTTTGCTTTTTATTTTTATATTACAACTAAAAAAAAATGCTATTGAAAAGAAGCGTTGGATCGGCCTTCAGGGGCCCCCGTGAGGTTGAGGCACGGGCCCCAGTGTGCCCTTTAGGGTAAAAACGGCATTGCATTGGGAATCATAGCAACAGCGTTCTGTTCTGTACATTTTGCATAACCATAATGGCGTGAGCCATAATAGAACATCAGTCCGTTCCGATAAACCTGTGCTGCCATCTCTTGGAACGAAAGTACAATAGCCCATAATTATTACAAACCGCCTTCTGTGAACAAGATATGCCTGTATAAGTTTCAAGACACACCACTAGAGGTCACTATTTCACGTTCCAAGGAATATTTTTTAGCAAATTACTTAAAATTATTGATTTATTAAAATGCATATTTGTGGAGATTGAAAAAATGTATTTGCAATATTATGCGAATTATTCACACAATTAACAAACAAGCGTATCAAAGTTATTAAATTTGATAAAATAAGGCTGCTATTTACCGCCAGAACAGCTTAGGATTTGTTACATTTGGCACATATTGTAGGAACATTCATTACATTGACAATCGAGAGCTACATTTTATAACATGATTTCTGTTTGATATAGAAGCATGCTAATTTACAGAGAACAATTTTATTTTGTAAAAATTGAGTGGAACATTAAAATTGATTTCAGTTTTTTTTTATTATTATCAGCGAAAACTTGAGTGTAAACATGATTTTAATAGAGTATGTCCTAAAATTTTGATCAACATTTTATATACATGTTATTGTGTTTGTGTTTATAAGCAATCCATCAGCATACATACATTTTGTCATATTGGATACTAATGGAGCTAAGCCACAATTTTTGCGATTTGGAGTTAAGTGCATTAACGTTTTGAGAAAGAGCCATAGTTTATATTAGTCAATAAATCTTACAGATATCATTCTAGTAAGCAGGTTTTTTTTAAACACTAAAGATGCTGATATAACTGTTTTATGTGCATAATTTTTTTTATTTTTGTAATGTTCCAACTTCAAAAATGTATGGTTAAACAGTTGCTAATAATTACTTAACTTTAAGCAGCGTTTATAAATAAACCCCTATAGTGTATTCTATAGTCTATAGTGTAGTTCTGTGGAATAGCTCCATTACCCTCCAAGGCGATGATTATTAATTCTATCAATTCTCAGACATGTCATCATAACAACTTCAGCTAAAGTACACAGTACTTATGTATTTTTGACCACTACCATATTAGTTCAGGTGAACAAGGAATACAGCAGCAGTTTAGTACACAAATCATGTTTGAATAAAAACCTGGGAAATTATTTGTGTAAGCCGACAAGAGTTGAAACATAAAAGTAATAATACTTAAAATATCCTATACAAAACACAGTTACACTTTAGGTCAGTCTTGTTCATTATTATCAGAGCTTTCTTCGCTACTTTCCTCCTCACTGGATTCCTCGCTCGAATCATCAGATCTGACACCTTTTGCTGCCCTCTTAGCCATCATTTCTTTGTACTGCCTCACAGTTATCTTTCTAGGCATGATCTCCCGTAGAAAGTCTAAAGTATCATCCTCTTGGACGACTTCCGCGATGTGTTTATATTCTAGTAAAGTGTTTTTGCTGTTTTTGAATGCTCTTTTGGCCAAGTCTGTGACAAATAACTCCTGCAATGTATGAAAAGTATTGTATAAATTACGAATCAGTTTGAGTATGGCTTTATTTCATGAGAACAAATTTCTTTTCACCAGTTGTTAAAGCAAATAATGCTATTGTTTGGACACAATAGGTTGTAAAAGCGGCAAAACATCACATACTCACGGTAACTTTCGTAACTAAATACAGAGGTTCAGCGCCAACTGCTTCGACGTCTGGCGAACTCTTCATTATTGTTTTTACTCTAGATAATGGTAAATGCAAGTCCTTCTCACTTTTAGGAGTAGCCATTGTTGCTTCTTTCTTTGAATTTGAATAGAAAATATATTCATCCAAATCTTGGTTTGGTTGAAGTTCCTGACAATAGGTTATTAAAGTAAGTAGTGACCAGTGTTGCCAGTACCTGCATCGACTTTCGGACGATCCACTATCTGAAATGGGACGATTTTTGGACAAAAAGGACGGCTAGAGAAATATTAATTTGTGTGAGTACTGTTATATTTTTAGGACACATAAAAAGTTTTTTGCATGTCTTTGGTCGGCTCAATCTTCACGACATCCTTAATTCCTGAACTCGGAAACTCGCAAAATGAAAACTCAATTTCAAATTAAATACCGACGAGCATCGTAGTGACTCTCGTACGTAATGAATTCAGCTGAATAACCGAATGATTGTGGTTGTTTGTGTGCATGGAAGATACAGACAAGCGATACTGATCACTGCGCGTGAAAAAAGGATGGCTGGCGATATTCGCCAGCACCTGCACCAGCAGTGGTCTGATATTGCATTCACATGCCGCGCGTTTCGTTTTTACTTAAAGTTTTACGCATTTTGTAATTTTTAAAACTGCGTTTTATTATTTGCATTTTAAACGCATTTTTGCAATAAGAAAGTAAATGATTGTAGTTGGCTATTTGAAAAGGGACGGAAAAGGGACTGAATATATGAACGGACATCGAAGGGACGTAAAGATGTCTAAACGGACAAAAATCGTCCCTTTTGGGACGTTCTGGCATCACTGGTAGTGACATTTATACAGCAGTGTTGCCATTTGGGTATACAATTGTACCATATTTCCGAACAAAATCAATTCGAACTTTGACAATGAAGGCTCGTAGTTTGAGATTGATCGACCATTTCATTTGCCCAAGAAGTAACTAAATTACTTTCTTAGTCTTAAAATACTTTGATGCTTTACTTATTGGACAGTGGCTATCAATGATCTAGCTTAGTGAAGTATTTGTTGGGAAATTCCAAGGTATTTATTGGCAACATTTCTAAACATGGGGTTTGGGGTAGGTAGGTTAGCTATTTGTAGTGTGGGGTAGGTTTCGCTTTCGCTTTTGTTAGGGTTCCGTACCAAAATGGTAAAAAGGAACCCTTTTCGTGTGACTCAGTCTGTCTGTCTGTCACAGCTGAATGTCTCAAGAACTTCTGATGCTATCAACTTAAAATTTAGAATAGTTTTAGATTACGCGTTTGCCCAACTATTTTGCAAATAAGAAAGAAAAAAGTTTTTTTTTTGCAACACGGACTGAAAGGTGGTCTTAAAAATTCGAAATACCGCTACTAGGGCATGTGGGGTATCATATGAAAGAACGCTGTTTGCACATTCTCAAACATTTTTTATTTTTTCTTTAGGCCGCATAGTTTTCGACTTTTGATGAAAAATTTAAAAAAAAGTACGGTCCCCCCGCCCTTTTCTCCGAAGTTTGCATAGAGAAAAATCTGAAATTATTCTATGTGATAGAAGATTATGTAAAGATTACAGGAAAAATACTGTCTCTAAATAGTACACTTATTCAGAAATCAACAAAAATTAAATTAGTTCCCTGTCAATAGATGGCGCTGACCTAAAACTGCAATATTCTACACCGCAGTGTTAAAATTAACTGACGAATAAAGGCCTCGCCGATGAAAATTTAAAAATATTTCGCGGTTCACAATCACAAAATATCCTCCTTCCTACCTACTCGCAGGTTGCTTTGGGTGAAGCACAGTTGTAGTTTTTTCTGGGCACATAACTATTTAGGTCCCACTTTTACGAATGAAGCTAATGTAGCAGCTATATTATGATGGTGCGGAATCCTCGGTGCGCGAGTCCGACTCGCCCTTGACCGGTTTTTATTATTGTTGTTGGTATTTGTCATTATAATTTTTTTATGAATAGCTTCAACAGTGTGTTTTGTGTGTTATATGGGTGTTCTATGGGTAGAAAGAATAGACAATAATGGTCTTAACGCTAGCTGTCTTTATTTTCCATTTCCTTATAGAAAATACTTTTACGAAAAACAGTATATAGGGCCGCTCGCGTGGCCGGCCACACTCGCGGGGCGCTGACTAGTGCCGTCTGCCGGCCCAACCAATCCGACATGACATCCAATCAATTCTTACGTGAAAACGATAAATAATACAAAAAATACTGATAACGCGAGATCGTTAACCGATTTACAGGGACTTCTCAATTTTGATCAGTTCAGCGATGCCGTCGTACATTTCCTTAACGGCGTCGTACTCGGTGAGTCCCATGCGCCTCTTGTTGGAGATGTCGTAGACGCCACCCTCAGCCTCGGTGTGCTCGCCGCGGGTACCGCGAACCTGCAGGTGGTACTTGGACGCGATCTCCTCCAGCTTTGCCTTGTCGGCCGCCAGCTTGGGCAGCTTGATGTGCACGGACGCGCGCACGGTTGTGCCCAGGTTGGTGGGGCAGAAAGTCAGGAAACCAAGCCTGTCATCGTGGGAGAAGGGAACGCGCTTCTCAATGTCGTTGACAGCGGTCACCAGCCTCTTGTAAACCTGCTTCAGGTCACCGCCCATCTGCATGGAGATGAGACGGAGGTGGTCCTCCTCATTGCACCACACCAAGAAGGTCTTGTTCTCATTGTGGTAAATACCACGGCCAGAGGGCCAGAAGCGGCAAGCGTTGGCGGCCTGCAGGAAGCGGTCACCCTCCTTGAACAGGAAGTGGTCATCGATCAGCTGCTGCTGGGTCTCCTTGGACATGCCGGTCAAGGGGTAGAAGGTACCCTTGAGTTCACCCTCGAGTCCCGAGAGGGTGGTGGAGACCTTCTCTTCCATCTCTTTGTACTGGGCCTCAGTCAAGCAGGGGTTGAAGGGGTAGCCCTCCATGGAGCGTCCGCAGCGCACGCGAGTCGACACTACGAACTCGCCTGCGGGGTCCAGGTTGCCGAGGGTCTCCACGTCACCCCAGTTCTTGGCGGGGTGCTTGTCGGTTTTCTTGAAACCATTGTGGTAGTCCTCAATGACGGGGTCGAACAGGTCGGCGAACACTGTGTACGCCTCAGCGTCAGGGGCGTAGATTCCGACACCAGAGTCCAGGTTCTCAACACCTAGAAAAGATAATGTAATAACATTAGCTTCATTTACGTAAAAATATTAGTACATACATATAACATACTTAATTATATGACATAGAACGTTTATTGAGTAGGTAACTAGGTATAACTGCTGGTATTATCAATATTGCATGTGTTTAATCAGATATTTGTTTCTAAGTTATCTATTGACGCGGACTGCTTACGTGCCTATCTAGTACATAAGTGTAAGATTATTAGATAGTAACACCCGTATCAAAGTCTACTCACCAGACTGGATGCAATCCAGGAGAGTCGAGCCGAAGGAGGTCTTCTTGTTCTTAAGAGCGTCGAACACCTCCTTGGTAAGGTACTTCTTCAGCAGTGACTTAGAGTCAGAGGCCTGGAGCTTGCTGAAACCAGCCTCCAACTTCTCGATGGTTGCGGCGTCCACCATTGCTGCGGCTTTTCTGTAACGACAGACACAAAAATCAATTTTAAAATGTATTTTTTTTTTTAGTACTGAAAATGAGGGTCAATTATGATTCTAACGCTTTCAACGCAGCGCATGTCGCCCTAGTGCACATTTTGATTAATTTTAATGAAAACACAACGAAAATTAAAACGTCTGCGACACGACCGTAACCAAATATTTAAACGGCTTTATTTTTTTAATGTAAATAATAGTGACGTACCCATCGACTCTGGAATCGAGCGGTGGAAGAGTAAACCTAAGTCAACATCCAAAAAGTTTTAAATCGAAATTTGATCATTAGTCTTAATACCTATCACTTGTAAATTAATTCTATAATAATAAAATATATTAATAAAACGAAAAATATGATTATGAAACAACGAAATGCTATTTTTACAAATATTACGAACCGCCTGATGAGGTAATACGCAAGAACGGCGCCACCGCAAACCACCACAGGGATTGTGACTTTCAGTTTATAATTCATAATGATGGTATTAACTAAAGCCACTAGTTATGGATAGATAGGGTGCAACAACTACTGGTACTGGAGGAGATGTTACGCGGACTGGACCGGGTTTGGAATTGTTTTTGACCGAACACACCCAAGGAAACACTCAGTTTTGTGGTGGAATTACGTAATTTAGCTAGAGGTCGCCTTGACCGACACGCGCAAGTCGAACGGATGTGTCAGCTCACTGCGCACCGGTGCTTCTTCGTCGCGCGCAGCCGTACCTCCCACTCGCGACCAACGAACGAACGTGTTATCGCGAGTTTCTTGTTACTTTGCATTTATTTCTATTCGAGAAGGTATTGCAGTACTAAAACATCGTCAGATTACGGTATACACTTATTGTTCCATGAATTACGCCAATCGTGATATTGGATACGAGTTGATATGATTATGCATAATGAATGCATGTAGGTAGCTACCCTATTTGCGAAAAAGTCATTGGGTAACTTGCACGTCATGTAGGTAAATCAAGTTTAACACACATCAGCATTAAGCTCAGACAAATACCGTTATTTTCCTTAAGTTAGCACCTTTATGAGGATTTTACTTATTACAATTTTAATTTCGACAATCATGTTTGACAAAAACACAATGCCTTCGTATGAATTTACATATTATTAAATAAACTGTAAAACCAAGAGTTACGATATAACTTTAATCGGCAGGAGTTTACGATCATTAGACGGCCGCCCGGCCGGTCAATCCGGAAACGCCACAATTTATACATCCCGTTTAGGTTCAATGTCCGTAGGTAACATTGCAAAAACGAATCTTAGGTTAAATATGGACATATTTTTACGGCATCGGTATCAATAATCAGGTAATGGACACGATTAAAATTGAAATTTGCAGCAAAGTACTTAACAGTGATTTCAGCACAAAACCTCGGTTTAATATTATGAAATTTGGCAGCGGACACCGGAGATAAATGCCGGCCGGAGTAATACGCACCCGTCGGCATCGTCAGCCGGTTTGTTTTCCTTGTTTTCTTTCGTTGCACAGCCACCCATTTTCACAAATACTATTTATTAACTAGCGGCTAAAACATGCACTAAATCACTAAAACTACTGCAAATAAATAAAAGAAACGGAGGATACTAAATGCAATGATGGAATGATATTTTGTCCAAATGAATGTATCGGAGCCGGGAGTGGCGAGGGCGAGGGGTGGCCCGATCGATGCGCGACACGCAGCACGCACGCGACCTCACGCTTCCCGCCCTTCGGGAACGGCTTCAAAACTTTTCGGAGGGAAAGTTCCCCCTAGTTACGCCACCGGTTACCTTCGCGGGTTATATTTGAATGCAATTCCAACTTCTTCAAACAAGTGCGATAATCATCTTATCGGCGAAATAGAACACTTAACGTTATCGAAGCACATCTTGAATAGGGATTTGGTTATCACACAATAAGCTAAGAACATTTTACGAGTTCAGGAACGGCGGTGGTGTATAATTGGTGGGACGCGGTCCAGGTGAAACTTTACGTCGGTAGATTAATATTTAAATAACCACCGCTTACCTTGCGCTTGTACAACCGTCAGAGTCGACTGCGAGGTGCAGAATGGTCCGTGCGGGTTCGAGCGGAGCGTTAAGCCCGCGGCAGCGTCCCGCGCCCCCCCCTTCCCTGTCAACCTTGGCCTTGGTGATGCTTGCCTGGCCGGCAGATCGCGAGCCAGTTTAGCTTCAAGTCGTGATTTGGACTATTATCATTACAGCAGTTATTTAATCTCATCCCGATCCAAGGATAATTGCCAATCATCTATTGATTCCGGAGCCAGGAAAACGAAACGACAATGCATAAAATAAATTATGTATTACGATTATGGACTGATTGGCTTTCAGAGTTACCTATCAAATTCTATAAACACTACCTGTGTTTATAGAATATGGTAACTCTGAAAGCCATTTCGAGGATGGTAATTACCTATGCAAACATAATTGGCGTAGTATTTGACGAGAGCCAAATCAAATACTTTAATGTAATTCTAAGAAGTCTTTTAACTCATTAAAGTACATAGGTATTGTGATAGTAGGTACTGAACTCCCAATGCAATGTCTTAGTTAATTCGAGATTTTTTAATTTTTAATGAAGTATGACCTACCTACCTCCTTCTTCAAAATAATGCAGAATGTGTGACTTCGGTACATGCTAAAACCTGCAGGTATGTATGTACAGTCAGTATACACAATTATCTGACCCCCCTTTGCATAAATGGTTGAGATTTTTTTGAATACGGATCGATAGAATTGTATAATTCGTAATTTAATTTAAATACCTATACGAAATCTACCCAAAACTAGAAAAAAAAAACATTTAAAATCGTACGATTTGTTAGTAAAAAAATCTCAACCATTTATGCAATGGGGGGTCAGATAATTGTGTATACTGACTGTACATCTAAGGGATGGGAACATGAAAACAGTCGAATTTTATTCCTAAATATTATATTATTAATGGATGATATTATGATATTATTATGTATTACTTTCTTATAAATTAATGAAACTGCTAATTTGCAGTAAAATAAATATTAACAATAAATGCATCTAATCATAATCGATCGATTGTGAAATTGTGAACCTCGCGTTACGCTCTATTAGTTATCAACGGTTAGGTGGGAAATTTAAAATTAGAACGTTGCTGGTTCTTTTTCGTGTCTGGATCGAGTCCAAACTTCTTCAACGTTAGCGATCTCGACGATGCCAATGTCAAGTTTGTTATTTTTTCACTTTCATTGCATAACTTCGGCATCGAGAGTACCTATCACCATTGCTCTATTTATTAATTATATTAATAAGTATAATAATGATTACGAAAATCTCTGCGAGTTCAATGTCAACTAAACTTGAATTCAGAATTTGATCAAAGGGTATTTCCCAAAACAGAAAGCCAAGGGTTTTTTCATAACCGACCTTCACTGTGTCCTTAGTCCTTGACCCAGAAATTAGAATCAGGGACTACGGACGGTCGATTCGTTCACCTACATTCAAGGAAACCATAAAACTGGCTCAAGGTAAAGTTATTATTGTCAAGTACAACGAAGTGTTTGATCGATGGGCATAATCAGGCTTAAAAATATTCGCTGACATTTTTTAATTTTCTTATGCAGATATTTTTGGTTCGTTCTTATATAAAAATAATCTTTACGTTACTAAAGATTAACTAATTTGGTTTTTGTCCAGAAGTACAATAACTATCTGTCTCAATCCGGTTTGATTAGGAATTGTATTTCCGATATCCCGCGGTTTTAGTGTCAAAAATTATTGAGTGCGTTAAAAAAAAAAATAGTTTGTAGTAATTTGAGTTCTAACATAAATTGTCCATAAATGCTTGTGCATTTAAAGGGCAAAACAAGGTAAAAACATCGACTTAAATATCGTAAACATTGCATTTTGAACGAAGGAATTTCTGTGTAACAACCTAACAACAGGAGGAAGGAAGGATGAATTATGTTTATTATAGACTAGCTTTTTCCCGCGGCTCCGCCCGCGTGGATGTCGGTTATCGTGTAAAAAAGTAGCCTATGTCCTTCTCCATATCCCGGGCTATATCTCTGCCAAATTTCATAACGATCGGTTTAGCGGTTTAGGCGTGAAAACGTAACATACAGACAGACAGACAGAGTTACTTTCACATTTATAATATTATTATGGAAGTATGTATTAGTATGGATTGATGTGTCTGTTCTGTAACTCATTGATTTGAACGATTGAGGAACAGAATAATAATAAATTATTCAAAACGAATAATTGTAGGCAGGTAAAATTAATATAGGTAAAGTAAAATTATGGTCGACAAGAAAAAAAAAATTGTAGTTCTAACTAAATATCGCAGTGAACTAAAACAAAGCAATTTCTAAGGTCGTTACCTACTCATTATGAAGTAGGTACCTATTATAGCCCCTACATATTTAGTGTCTTATCTCAGTATTTATATTTTATGGCCCTTAAGAGATGAGTGGTAATAATTTATTGAGAATAATAATGCTATCAGAGCCAGTCAACATTACCATTTTCTTTATTTATTACCTTTCACATTGATAAGAAGTAAATAAAGAAACAATGTAGGTATGTATTATGATTAATTGGAAAGGTACGGACTCAGATTAATAAACTTATTGTAGTGTCTGTTTGTAATGTCAAAATAGTTTATTACTAAATGCATAAGAAAGTTTATGTAATACTACGGTAAATAAAAAAATAAAAAAATAAAACATTTTTGTATGTCGGTTTGTTCCGGTTAATCTCCGAAACGGCTGGACCAATTTTGGGATTTTGTTACGCAACTACCCCGCTGACTCACGAGTCTTTTCCTTTCAGCTAGCAGGATTCACCTCAGGTTTTCTTTTTCCATAAAAAATAATAAAATACAGCGCTATGAATCAGCTTACTGGTAGTTTGCTGCCTAAACAGTCGTTTGCATATCCTATGAATTATTATATCCTATCAAGCTCACAAACCAAGTTCAAGGCAGTTTTTGAATTCCGTCAATCGTCGCGGAGCTATATAAAAAAAAAAAAAATGGCGAACTTTCCAGAAAACCTTGGCAATGACTGCGGCGAGCGGCCTTGTCTTTGGTTCAAGCCTTCGTTCAAGCGTACATATTTAAATAGGTACGAACTGACGCAAACGCAGCATCTCAATCTTTTGAAATGATCATTGACGCGATGATGAAAGACGTCTATCTAGTTAGCTATAGTCTATGGAAAGCTTAATTTTAATATCTGTTTTTGTTTACAATTTGTTTATCGTTAAGGGTTGATTGTCATCTGGAATTGGCAGATTTCGAGGGTAAAAGTTTTAACCGATTTCATATTGTTAAGGTCAGCTGGCACTTTTTTACATCATAAAAAAGTTTATTTATATAAAAATGGCTTATTCCCAGGCGCTCCATATCTTTATTCCCTGCGGCTCCAAATTAAAAAAGAAATTATACAATTTTAGTAGGTAAACAAAAAATAATAATTAATTAATTATTCAATTAATTATTATTATTAATTTTTATTATTAAACTAATAAAAATTATGGAGTTCTAGGAAGTTATATGGAGATCTTGTTTGGAGAACATTAGATTTGGAGCTCCTGGGAATAAGCCATAAAAAACAATTGCCGTGCGTTAAGGCTCGCGCAGACTGGTGTGATATCGCGGGCACGACGGACAGCGCCTTTAGTCTCGCAAAATCTCGAAAATGGCCCGATCAATTTGTTTTAGTTTTTTTGTTTTCTTAGTAACTACTAGGGTGGTAGGGTAACATAATATAACATCACGCCTGTAATCCCCGAAGGATTAGGCAGAGGTGTACCTACCTTTAGTACACCCATATTTCGCCAGTTATGTTTAAGTCCCATGTAATAGGGGGCGAACCTATTGTCATCAAACGGGCACAAATCTGGACTCCGGGCTGCTACTGACAAATGAGAATGGGGTCGTTTGGGAAAAATAAAATTGGGAAATACCAAAGGAAAAGCCGAAAAATCGAAAACATCTTGTCTCACGTGGTACAAAGTTCCCGGTGAACTTCGTACCACGTGAGACAAAATTTCATCTAGTTGTCACTAAAAATAAAATAACATCATACTAACAACCACAAGTTTACTTTAACTAAAAACTACATAAACCGTTTGCTTCAAAATCCAGACCACCAGGCCACTACCCCTGACCTACTTTTTTTTACAAAATGTTAAGTACATAAGGAGACTAGCAGCTGAAGCTCTCAGTATCGCGGGAAGGGCCAATTAGCTCAAGGTTCTCTTTAGAACCTTTGGAAATGTTTCGCCTTGAGCCCACGGAGGGGAGGGATGAAAGCTCCAGAGAGCTGTTTTGCTACTTACATTCTTATGTCTGTTATCTCTGTGATAGGAACTTTGAAAGCCTTTGTGCTAAGTTTTCAATTAAGAATTTGTTGTGTGTGTTGTGTTTTATCGTTATTAATACTACAGTGCTTGCTCTCTATGAATCTTTATGATCTTTAAAATATTGGGCCATTTGCTATAGTATTTTGTGCACTTAACATATATATTTTTTACTACTACTCTTTTGCCCGCGTACTAGCTTTTGCCCGCGGCTCCGCCCGGGTGGTTGTCGGTTATCGCGTAAAAAAGTAGTCTATGTCCTTCTCCATATCCCAGGCTATATCCCTGCCAAATTTCATGACAGACAGAGTTACTTTCACATTTATAATATTAGTATGGATGGTCCCCCTTATGTATTTAGGAAGTCAACACTATTCGTACCGTGTCCCCCCTCCCGAAATTAAAGCGAAAAATTGCAAAACTGAGAGTAACAAAACTACCGTAATTTTATCGATACAAATAATCGACCTTTTGCTCACCGTAACATAAATGAGAAATGAATTCGTGTATGAGTGTTCGTCAAATGCAGTGTTTGCGTTGGTGTGACAACCAATAGCAAACTCACGATCTAAGTGCGTGTGGTTAATTTGTGTGCGTAATGCGCTTACATATTGGGCTCTTGCTTGCAGTGGAGTTAGAGAGTGGGAGACATGCGGCGACAAGCGTTTTAATACAAATCAGGAACTATTTCCTTTCCAACCTTTTTTATTTATCTTTTCTGTGGGTAAAAACTTGTTCTCTTACTTTTAGCGGAACGTTACACCTGTATTTCCTATCACACTGTGTTCAGTTCAGATTATCTAATAATAATAATAACTTTTCTTTATCTCAGCATCAATTATTACAGGCACTGGTTAATAAAATGCACAATCTTAAATAGAGAAAGGTGTCTCAGGTAGGAAAGTCCTTTTTTTTGGGTGGGAAATTATCAAGTCAGCTACCGATTCCCGCCGCCCAGGGCGTCTCCTGCGGCGACTAGGGGCGTGAAGGCGCACAAACTGCCGTTCCCTCACGCGTTCCGTCTCCTCCTTCGCGAGCTTTACAGCTTTGCAGAAGGAGGTGTCTACCTCCCATGCACTCTCGCTCCGGACCATGGCCTGGACCAGGGCCGGACGCGAGAGATCGCCGCCGCCGATCGCCTCCGTGAGGACACGGCGATGGTCTGCCCAAGCCGGGCAGACCTCCATATGCTCCATCTTGAGGTAGGAAGGTCCTGACTTCCTGAGTTACAGATCACCCGGCTCTCTTGGATAGGACATGTTAATTAACATAAAATTGCAATTAAGTGTAAGCAGAATAAAAAATTAAAAGATACATTTAAAAATTTACATACCTAATGATTTTGATACTCATGAAATTGGGGAAAATTGCAAATTATGTTGACTTTTATGAAAGTTTACATATTATAATAACTGTTTAAGTACCTACCTACTTACCTGTATTATTTCTAGTATCTATAGTAATTAGCTAGGTAGGCAGCTATCACCTGCTGAGGTGTTGTAGGTTTCATGAGCCTTTCACAATATGCCTATTGTTTTCTCCTTCTCAGATTAGATAATTTCAATTATCTATACTGAATAAATAACTATAGGTAAGTACTTACTTATGATTGATGTCAAGTGCAGCCCATTCCGCAATTTCATTGATATTTTCCTGAACAATGTTCTTTATATTGAATTAATTGAAACATTTCTTCCGACAAAAGTTGATGGAAGTCGGCCTTGTCGCAATAATACGTCGCTGATATTTTTATGACCCGATTTGTTTGGAGTAGACACGTGCTGTCGATCGTAACATCATAGTTAGGAACATGTGACTTTAATAAGTCTGTTTTCATCGACAACTCTCTGGTGAGGAGCACGCGGCAACATAAACTGGTAAATATTGACTAGAATTTTAACAGGAAAGTTGTGTGACAGCTTGGCAAGTATAGGAAACAGACAGAGGGAATTGACAGTTTATGGGGCCATAGAACAGGGATACAACATAACATGGACTTAAGCAGGTATTATTTGTAACTTAAAGAGATAAATAAATAATATTTAATATTTATTTAACAATAGGAGAAATATTTACTTAAAATATTGTTAAAATACATATAAATTAAATTAATAATTAGAAGAAGAAAAAGTAGTCATTAAATAAAAATACAATTACCAGAATACATAAATAATATAAACACAAATAAGCGCTTTTTCTCCTCTCTCTTACTAAGCTGTGCCCGACAAGGTCCATAATTGTTTCATTGATTATTTTAAGCCGACCAACCGTTTTACCAACATTATGGAATGCAATAAAGAATTGTGAATTGAAACCGTGTTTTTCTGTACTTTATGCCCTAGCCCAGTGCCGGATTAACCACGTAGCAAGAGTAGCAATTGCCACGGGCCCCGCGTATCCAAACCCGCCCACGCACATGAAAGAAATACAACAAACAACTTAGGGTATGTCCAACTTTAATTTCGAATAACTTTTGAAAAAGAGAATTTATCGCAATACTAGCTTTTGCTCCGCTCCGCCCGCGTAGATGTCGGTTATCGCGTAAAAAAGTAGCCTATGTCCGTCTCCATATCCCAGGCTACAATCTCTGCCAAATTTCATGACGATCGGTTCAGCGGTTTAGGCGTGAAAACGTAACATACAGACAGACAGACAGTTACTTTCACATTTATAATATTAGTATGGATTATAAGAGACCTTTTTTATAAAACGTTCAATTTCCTATAAAAACATGTATCGCGCTAGTGGTAAAGTGATTGTCAGAACAGATGTAAAATCCCAAAAAGACCACATAAAATTCCACATTTTTTTTTTTTTTTTTTACCATTTTATAGTTGAGAACCCATAGCAGATCAAGGGCCCCTCGATAGTATTTGCTGCGGGCCCCGCGCTTGCTTAATCCAGCACTGCCCTAGCCCTGCTGTTGACAGAAACATACGATTGACAAAAATAAGCTTGGTTGGGTTTCGCCAAGTTCGGTGACAACAAAAGCAGGTAAAATGTATATAATCTCCTATTTTTGCCATGAAAAGTATTTTCATTGTGAGCCATACGTGGGCGTATGGCACAATGAAAATACTTTTCAATTTTGTCGTGAAGCGAAGCGGAAAACTCCCGCCCGAATATTCCGGCGTCGGAAAAGCATTCACATGACCTTCAATCATATTATACCTTACTAAACGCCCCCGTACGCAAAATGACGATGCCTACCCTCAACAATCATAAAATTCTTCCATATTTCTTGGATCCTTATACCGTTATACGTGTAGGTAACGATTGAAAAGCTTGGCCTTGCCCTATTTCCGTCATGGTCGGCCAATGTCAGTGTCGAAGCCGGGTCGAACCTTGGCGAGGACCGTTTCGTGGCTCGTGTTTTTTAACGTCTGACGTCAAAGCGTCTGATGTTCTGTTTACACGCTAATTCCAGATGCTTAGAGGTGGTAACAGGTTTTAGGTAAGACGTGATATAACGTGTTATGTAGTAAATCAGTATCAGTATACTGAGTAGGTTCGCTTAAAGAGTCCTTATAGTGTTTTTTTTAAGTTCAACATGATCTAGCGTAACGTATTTTTGAAGGGCCTATCCTAGTATACCCCACACTATGTGACAGACGAGAAAAAAAAACACAGGGTACAAACACAGGGTAAAAACAGGGTATACTTTACGTGTAGGACCATTTTTTTTACAGCTTTCTAGTACTAAGAGTCTCTGAGCTAGGCCGCGGACAGACAGACAGACAGACGGATATGGCGAAACTATAAGGGTTCCTTGTTTACTACGGAACCCTAAAAATTGTGTTATACATAATAACATTCTGAAAAAAAGATATATCTCGTTTAAGGATTTGGCGGACATGAAATCGCTTTTAATAACACAATTTATTAGTCCCAAAGTTACCTGTTTTCATAATGTTTTATCAATCTCATAGTATTTTTTCATATTTTTTATATGAATGAAAAACTAAATAGTAAAATTGTTTAGCACAATGCGCTGAGTTTTTCTTGATAAAATGATTAAAATAATTACTATATTTAAATACCTACCATTTGCGCGAGGCAAGCACTCGCGACCTCACGAGCTTACTTCAGTCGGCTCGAGCGCCGGATCATAGCTTAATTTAAGGGCCTATACTACCTCAAATGGATTAGCATGATCCTCCGTTATGTCGAAAATACTGCAGCATTAATTTTGAAATAAATATTTGGTAAAGTTGAGGATTAATGTTAAGTACTATGTTAGCCGAAAACACGATTCCATAAAATTTTCTCGATGGAAAAAAAATCCAAAGTTACCTCCAAACCGAACAATAAACCGCTGGTATTCAAAAAATACTTTAAATTAGATAATGAAACTTTGCACATTAACTGAACTAACTATAAAGCAGGTTTTATGTTATTTACTGCCCTGTCTCGCTTGCTCGCGTGACCGGTAGCAATAGTGTGCGAGCGAGATACAGAGTGAGGTGGGGCTGAGGTAGTAGTATAGACTGAGTAACTGTCGCAGTTATAATAATAATATGAATAATGGGCAAAACTTACTAGTTATCTAAATAAAACTCAAAAGTACAGTGATATTCTTAGAAGTTATTCAAAATCAAAATAATTATTACTAGCAGCTGCCCGCGGCTTCGCCCGCGCGACTTTTTATAAAATAAGCCTAAGTTACTCCTTATAACATCAGCTAGCTGCGAGTGAAAGTCCTGTCAAAATCGGTTCAGCCGTTTCAGAGATTACAGATAGACATAATATGCCATCGCGGACATTTCTGTAGACCTACATATATAAGATCACAATTCCACCATACATTAATTTGTTATATCTCAAAGGGTTTAGACAGCGTTTTTGTTGAAACCAATTTTTTTCCGACACCTTCAACAAATATCGTTAATGTAAACTTGACAAATTATATACTAAAACCTTCCTCGAGAACCACGCTATCCATTGGTGAAGACAACATGAAAATCGGTGCAGTAGTTTTTGAGTTTATCGCGAACAGACAGACAGACGCGGCGGAGGACTTTGTTTTATAATATGTGATATTTCACATAAACCTACATGGGCACTTATGAAACGTGAGAAGCTAGGTTTTCGTTTCCTATGGAGAAACCGGCAAGAAAGTCCTCGGTTACTCTTTGAAAAATAATTGGCTTTTACAATATTTCCAAATAGCAGTGTTAATAAGTACCTATTGGAGGGTAGGCCTTTCAACAAGTACCATTTACGCCAACAAATCTATAGTCTACTAGGCCTACAACGTTCTCACATTCACAAAATAGAAAAGAATCTATACAAAAGATTAAAAAATATACATAAAAAGCGGCCAAGTGCGAGTCGGACTCGCCCATAAAGGGTTCCGTATCAGCAAGCGCGGTTTACGATTTATGACGTATTTAAAAAAAAAAAACTACTTACTAGATCTCGTTCAAACCAATTTTCGGTGGAAGTTTACATGGTAATGTACAGTAGCCAGCAGGTCAAGCTACAAACACTCAACTGTCAAATTTTTGCAATCAACCTTGAACCTTATACTGTGGTGATAAAGTTGAAAATCTATTAAAGAAATTTAACAGATTGTAGTAGCTTGATGTGCTGGCGTCTGTACATCATATATTTGTTTTAGTTTTATCATTCTCTTATTTTAGAAGTTACAGGGACACACACACACACATTTTACCACTTAGGAAGTGTCTCTCGCGCAAACTATTCAGTTTAGAAAAAAAAAATATTAGTAACCTCAATATCATTTTTGAAGACCTATCCATAGATACTCCACACGTATGGTTTTGATGAAAAAAAAAAAAAAAAAAATGCGTTTCAGTTCTAAGTATGGGAAACCCCAATATTTATTGTTTTTTTTCTATTTTGTGTGAAAATCTTTATGCGGTTCACAGAATACATCCACTTACCAAGTTTCAATAAAGTGGCTGGGACATACGGACGGACAGACAGACAGACAGACAGACATGACGAATTCATAAGGGTTCCGTTTTTTGCCATTTGGCTACGGAACCCTAAAAATGAAAACCTCTTACCTACAACCAAATGACATAATTGCCATTACAACTACAGTAACAAATCTGAATAAGTATCATGTCCACAAAAGCCACGAATGAAGAGTTGAAATTAGAATTGTAGGTATATAATTGGTATATTATAATGTCAAATAATGAAAATAATATGTTAAAAAATAAAATAAAGTTTAACATCGTCATTTTGGAACAGTTAATAGACATCACCAAGAAGATGAAAGACCCTTTGGTAGGTAGGTACTTGCACAGCAACGAAGCCTCAAAAGGTTAATCTCTAGTCTAGACGATATAGCTGAAATATCGTCCTTGTGTTCAGGTGAACACAAGGACGATGGAATTATTGCCTGACGGCCTGACTCAACTCAAACAGCTGATAATGAGTAAGCCATAACAATTATGCAAATGAACGATCGTTAAGTCGTTCGCTTGTTTACTGGGTTTTACTTGACATAGTAAATCGATTCAGTTCGACCTAATTCTTTTATCGTTATTTACAGCAGGGTTGCATGTCCCTTGTATGTCCCTTGTATGTCCCTTGTATGACGCTGCCTCTCCTTCACCGACTTGAGAATGTTTATCAAAAAGCAGGGTATAGATACATACTTGATTTTGCCATCCGTTGGTCTCTTGTCTCTTCTCTCTCTCTTTTTCTCTGTTCTCTCAATCTTACTCATCTCCTCTATATTTTCAACGCACTTTTGATAGTGACTTCATCATTCTCATCATCCTTCTGCATTTATCCCAATTTATTCAAGGCAGCAAAGCGTGTGTCTTTCTTCCATATTATGTTCTGTTCTATAGCCGTCCTCTATACATTCACTTCTTTACTAGTCTTTATCATCTTTCATGAAAATCCTCCATCTTTTCTTTGATCGGCTTCTTGTCTTAACCATCCACATTTATACTTCCCACTCTCTTGTTCTATGTTCTTCATGCCATATTGGTACAAAACGTTCCATAAAACTAAAACTTTCCAACAGAAAACCACTCAAAAAACATTCCGTTACATCAAATCGTAATTTAGCTTCGGGAAGTCGATCATAAAGATGACTAATCCAAACACCGTATCACCGATACTAATCTAAATCGACTTGACAACACCAACAAAATTTCTATTTTATACTGCAGGCGTCAATACTATCATATTATCAATACCTGCTCAAAGATATGTTATGAAAATAATCCTGCGCATGGATATTTATTCGCACCTAATGCGGGTATTTTTTAATTTTAGAACAGAAGATAAAGTAGTTACCGACCTAGATCATAATTTTTCTGGAAAAAATAAGAGGATTGCTTAGTATCTATTATTGTGTTCTGTACAGCTATCAGCTGAGCACAAAAGAATACATGTTTTACGAATTTAAACTTATTAGTTTCTAATCGTGTCCAACTTACAAGGTGTCAGAAACGCATTCTCTCTATAGTTTGATTAATAGCCAATTTCAGATAAAAATTTTGGGCAGAGAAAGTAGGTAAGTACAGAATTAAACTATCGCAAAGAAAGTACCTCCCTTTGTTTGGCAGCTGCATTTGTTGTTGGTTAAATTTATTAAAAAAATAATTTCACATGCCTGCATAATAGCTTCATACATAACCGGTATGTCAGCCAATGATATTATATTTATTAAACAGATATGTTTTGAGCGCGCAATCGTGAAGACTCGAAAACGTCCTAATTGGGACGTATTGACTTTAGTCTGCGACACGCATGGCGACGAGAAATACGCTTAGTTGAAGCAAACACTAGCTATCTCTTTTTTTCTTGCTGTTTTTATCAAGCCATCTCTTTTCTATTATTTTTACTTGAAGTGAAATGTAAAATGAATGAAAAGTGGGTATGTGTACTGCCGCTGCCGCGCGAAACACTTTTTTCGGTTGTTTTGTGAGTGTATTATCATATCTGTTAATATAATATCATTGATGTCAGCATAGAAAAAATGTATGAATGTATGAATATCTAGGTACCTACCCACATTATTTTGTTGGCCACCTTTTTGCGTCTGCGACTCATAAAATCGTGACACATTCAGCGTCATAAGTGTAAACTCCTTTCCGTATCATTATCAAAAAGAAGGTCAATAACTGTTAACTTTTTCAGTCAGAAGAGCTTGCTTTGTTATTCAAAGTTGACTCACCTGAGGCTGACATCGGTCTCTCGTAGAATCGAGAAGATTAAGAAGATCAAACTTAAAATGGCGAATACTCTAAACCATTTTCTAGGAACAACTTGTAACCATGACGATATCATTTTAGAACTTTCGCGAACGATAAGTAATCGGTCACCTCGGTTTGGTACTCGACTGATTATCGCCGACAGTTTTTCATTATCAGGATTATGATATTATTATCGACGTGTTTTTTGTCGCGTAATCGATTGAGTTGCCTTACTTTCTGAGTTTACATAGGTGTGTTCAACGTAAAAATGTTATTAATCCAATTAATCTTTGTAATTTTTGTGCAGTATTTAAAAATGTAAAGTCCTGTGAGATGACGCAGTACCTAGCATAGCTGTTTGGGAGCGTTACTACCGATAGATATCGTCATAATCTATACTTCTATACTAATATTAGGGGGTAATCTCTGAAACTACCAGTCGGATTTAAAAAAATATTTTTGCATTTGATAGCCCCATTTTTGAGGAAGGTTATAGACTATTTAACATCACGCTGTGGCCCTTAGGAGCTGAGTAAAAATAAAAAAAGTCAGAAAAAACGCTAAGTGAATACAAAATAATATCGCGGGCGGGCTATGGGTAGGGGGAACAAGAAATTTCACGCGGACAAAGTCGGAGGCAGAAGCTAGTAATTGATATTTTGGCTATTACATATACCAGACCAACCCAAATACCCAGTCTTCAATAATCGAAATAAATGAGAATAAATAAAAATCGAGGTAACGCAGTCACGCGGTTTCATGAAAGTACCTTTCATTCGCCACTCGACGTTTGATCTCAAGTATTTACGGTTCAAACTATGATCTCAATATCATCGACAGGTGATTTTCCCAATTCCTAATCTTATCAATAAATAATCTATCGCCAGTATACCGCCTAACGCATGTTCCGCAATCCACATTTAAGTGTGATGTTAGGTCATGCGAAGATTGTGAAATACCTGCTACCTTACTGGACTAGTATCATATTCCTGATAAAAATATTTAAGATATCGATGACACATCGTAGGTACACGTAGTACCTACGGTAATATTGATAATATGACGATTACTTAAGGTGAAGTTAGTCGACGGCTTGAACTCGTTGGTGGGTCTGGTCAAAATGCATGCTATTTCATCCAACATCGAGTGCCAAAGGGACTGACTGTGATGAGCAGTAAGAAGCTAGTGCGCGCAGGGATACATACTCCCGTATAGTATACCAACGCAAATGACGCAAAAATTTGCGATTTCATTTTACGAACAGACCTTTGGGCGTATTGATATACTGACAAAACTGCTTAATATATCTACTCAAAATAAAAACTTTTTTTTACATAAATCAAACCACTTCGAAAAACAAAAAAAAAACAAAAAAAAAATCACTGAAAAGTGGAAAATTACTTTAATTTCGGAAGTCGGGGTCCTTGGTTCTGTATTTTCGTTTTTTGCCACCGACTTCCGACCATTTATAGCCCGAGTGCATCTTATGACAATTCCAATAAGCCCAAACACGGCTAGGATACATTGTTTTATTACGTAGTTCCAGTGCATTCCGGCTTCATCTTCAGATTAGTTCGATGGTATCATCATCAGAATTATTTATTTAAATTTGCTTCATAGTTGCTTAACTATCTTAATCGAGATATCTTATCGCCACCCGTGAAATACTTATCATTGAGGAGTTCCGGTGGCCATTTGTGTTCTTCTTTATCAGTTCCACTTCATCAAATGATACTTTCTGTATGCAAATGCTTGAGTTGTTGATGAAAATACAAAAATCGCTATATGTATGCCTATAATATTTGAGGAGTTCTCTCATGAATTCCATCATCAGAACTTGATTCTGATAAAAATGGGACCAATCTAGAAACTTCAATTCGGTTTATAAACGACGGAGATAGGAGGTGACAAACATTAAAAAAATTACCTTAATTAGAATTGAGCTCATCCAGCTGCTACCAGCCAACCTGCGAAGATCATCGCTTCCCCTAGCCTCAGAGCGTCCTACCTTACGTTGCGATGCCTGTTCCCCGTCTGCACCGGACTTTATAAAGTCATTGTAGTGCTTCAAGAGAAAGTGCATCATTGTCCGTAGTTTTTGCGCAGACCACACTGGGCACGAATTGATTCCAATGATTCGGTCCAGTTGTAAACGTGATAGCAATGTTGGTTATCATTTTGAATAGCAAAAACATTTTACATTCTAACTTGACCGACAAACTAGAACTTTTAGTAAGTAAGTATTTTTAACCGACTTTAAAAAAACGAGGAGGAGCTTCTCAGTTCAGAATCTTTATTTTTATTTTTATGCAGGTAATATGTTCCTCGATTACTTGAACACGGCTAGACCATTTTTTGTTTTAAAGGGTATACTTTTCAGGTGGCTCCATTCTCATAGGGTCAGGATCTGATGATGGGATCCTGGAGAAATCGTAGGAACTTTTCAAATATTATAATACGTTACCCTTTGTTAAGACTGGTTGTCGAACTTTCGGGCTTCTGACTACCCGTAACGACTTTCAAAGATCTACAAATGAGAGTCGAAGCCGAGACCAACGGCTTAACGTGCTTTCCATGTGTTAGCGTGTATAACAATACAGGAAAAGTTTTTAATCAGTAAATTTTGACAAATTAAACTTAAACATGTTTTATTATACACATATTTCTTATTTTGATGTCTTAGTACAAAAAACAAAAAAATGAAGTTATCGTTAACGAAAGATGTTTATTTTGAAACTGGTATAATGGATACTCGTCGTACAACGCGGTGGCGCGCGGCGCGGCCGGCGCGGCGGCGCGGTCGGTGAAGCTGAAGGCAGTAGCACGTACCTATCAGCTGTGCGCTCGCCCATTGATATTATTACGAATAGATTGTATCCATATTTTTCTGATTTCAAATAATGGAAATGTGTTCTTTTCTCTTACTGAACCACAAAAAAAAAATGCGCACTGGTTAAAAACTTATTCTGTGTACCTAATTTTTTGCTCCAGATGTTCTGCCAAGGCCAGCCACGCAAGCTGCATCCTGTCTTTAGATTTTGTCCTTAGAACTAAAGTAGGTACACTTATACATCTGGATGTAAACAACGTTACAAACATGATCCTCTAAAATTATAACTGGAGAAACATGATTGCTATAGCCAATTTCAAATGTAACACAACAGAAAATACACCAGTGCTGTAACAACCATCCTTCGCTTCACAAAAACAGCAATTTTCCCTTCCATCCTGCATTCATTGTGTTATTATAACTGCGCACTGCAATTCTTGTTATACATTGTTGTGTCTAAGTGGACGTCAGAGGGCGCAGTCGCCATTGAAGATGAATACGAGCAATATCCGGCCTCGCCCGCCTGCTATGAATCCACGGCGCACGGCGACAGTAATGCTTCATATAATGTGTTGATGGTACTGCAATTTTTTCTGATCTAAATTTTTTTTTTTTACTTTATGGACAAGTAAAAAAAAAAAACATACAAAGGCAGACTCAATGCCTCAACCTTAGGGTGATGCAGAGAGGAAAAATGGCTGGTGCAACATAAGTGACAAGATAACTATAAAATACAAGAATAAATACATAGATATAAACATATATACGTATAAACAAAATAATCTTTGTCAGGAGAAATAACGATCGGTCGAGGAGAAATAACGATCAGTAGAGGAGAAAACGAATCCAGCTAATCAGCGTTGAGATTATTCTGCCAACTTCTTACGTATAGGTTTACGTGCTTTCACTTTAAAAGACAACCGACTGGGCGCCATCCTAATTTGTAATCCTGTTCAGAGGGAGTGCATTCCAAAGAAAGACCGCCTGGAGAAAGAAAGAAGAGTGAATGAACCAGAGCGGTGAAAAGGACATCGAAGAAGACGATTGTTGGTGGAACGAAGATTTTTACTATGGGTATTGATTAAAGGAAGTCAGGTAAGAAGGAGAAGTGGGTTTGTCGAGAATAGAGAACAACATAGACAGAGCCCTCAATTCTCTGAGCTAACGAATTGGTAATCATTTTAAAAGCAATCGGTGCACGGATACATCATACTTGCGAAGATTAAACGTAAATCGATATCTACTCCAAATAGGAATTTAAACAGTAGTAAAAAACACAACAAACAGACTCAAACCGAAGGGCAAGATAACAAAAATACGGCAAAGACAAATGGGAAATCACCATCAACTCAAAGTACCAAGCTACAGGAAAATTATGATGAGGAACGCAATAAAATTTGTATTATAAGTACTGACAATAAGAAAAACATTCTACAAATTGCAGAAAACACATTGACTAAGTCCGATATTTGCCATTATATCACACCACACGGAAATATGCATTGTCAACTAAATGGAATAAAACTGAAACTATTAAACTTCACATTAAAAGATTGCTGTATAATATTGCTGGGAGAGGAGGACTTCAAATTTACGAACAGATACTTAGACTACGTAATTCAAATTAGACAAGTTTTACAAGACATAACCAACACAAACGTTATTATCTGCACCCCAACATACAAGTTCTTTAATAATAACTACCTCTTCAATTCAAGAGTGGAAACCTTCAACAATCTACTCTACCTAGACATACTCACTCACGAACACGCATACTTCTTTGACAGCAATAGAAATTTAAGATATGACGACTCGATGTTTGAAAGACGTGCCGGAAAGGTAAATAGCTTTGGACTCCAATCTATATTTCAGGACATACACAAATTGATTAATAATACCGTAAGAGAAAACTCAAGACAGTGTTCTGGAGCGAGTGAGATTAATTCCACAACTGGCATAAATATCGGTATGGAAAAGGATCAAGCAAATAATGACTCGGAGTTTTTTCTTCTATAATTATATGCATATTATGCACCAAAACATTGCTGGCTTTCTAAATAAATCAGATCAACTAACAGTACATATTCAAGAATTATCGCAAAGTCAAGTCAACATTGAAATAATATGCTTAACAGAGCATTTTGTCATTTCTAGTCAAGAAAAATTTATAAAGATACCAAACTTTAAACTGGCATCATGTTACTCTAGACGGGAGCAACGACGGGGAGGTTCGTGTATTTTGGTTAAGACCTATATCGAATTCAAGGAACTTGTGTGTTTTTCAATCACAGGAGTCTTCGAATGCTGTGCAATAGAATTAACCAAACATAAGTTAATAATAGTATGTATTTATAGGCCACCCTACATGTCTAACATTAATCTTTTTTACGATACCTTGGATGCTTTATTGAAAAAGTTGTGCAATAAAACAAATCTAAAGGTGGTATTGTGTGGAGACTTTAACATAGACATTTTAAAACGTAATAGATGCACTTTGGATTTTGAATTTTTGCTCCTAAATTACAACCTTCAGTTGAAAATAAGGCAGCCGACGAGACCAAGAAGCCTTACATGTTTAGATAATTTTGCTCTTAACCCAAATCTAAAATGCACGAGTGATGTTATCGATTTTGCAATATCTGATCACTCAGCTCAAATTCTCAAAATTCAAGTGAGTCGAACTTGCAAACTAAAGTATTGGCGGGTGCGGAAAAGGGACTTTTCAAAGGAAAATCTAGTTAAATTTAAAAATCTTTTGAAAAGTCTATCTTTCTTTAACGTATACAGTGAGAGTAACCCCAATTATTCATATGACATGTTTATGGAAATATTTAAACTCCTTTATGATCAATGTTTTCCTACTAAATGGATTAAAATTCGATCAGAAGATAAAATTAAATGGATTTCTAAAGGCATTAAACTTTGTAGTAGGAAGCAAAGAAGCTTACTGTGGAAATACAGATTTAATCCTTCAGGCGAAAATAAAAAAACATTCAAGACATACTCCCAAAGGTTCAAAAAAGTCATCAGACTCACACAAAGGGCACAAAATAATAACTTTATCAATAAAGCCCAAAATAAAAGTAAGGCTGCATGGCAAATAATCAATAATAATAATAAAATTAAAAAAGAACCTATTTTAAAAATTATCAACCAAAATGAGACAATTGAGAATCCTAAAGAAATAGCAACATCATTTAACGACTTTTTTATTGACCAAGTACAAAGTGGAACTAATAAAACATATGGTAGGAATATTGGCATTGACAACAACTCAAATTCTATGTTTATATCACCGATCGTCCCAGACGACATAGTTAGAGTAATTAAAACCCTTAAAAATACACAAAGTCATGGTTATGACGGTATAACTACCAGTGTAGTTAAATTTGTCAGCGATGTTATAGCTAGTCCTTTGAGTCACATTATGAACGTTAGTATTGCCTCTGGTATATTCCCTAATAGCCTGAAAACAGTGGTAATAAAACCCCTACATAAAAATAATAATAAAGAAGATATGTCCAACTATAGGCCAGTAGCATTGATTCCAATATTATCCAAGGTATTTGAAAAGATTATATACGAAGCACTTGATAAATATCTTACAAAATTTAATATACTGAGCAATGAACAAATGGGATTTAGAAAAAACAGAAATATTAATATGGCAATCTACAATCTCTTAACTCATATTATGACGAATGTTGACAAGAAAGTTCCTGTATGTGCAATATTTACGGATATGACTAAGGCGTTCGATTACGTAAGTCACGACATCCTTTTAAAAAAACTTTACTCCTACGGCATAAGGGGTAATGTCCTTATAACCTCTTACCTTAGTAGACGAAAGCAGTACACAGAAATATCTAGAATTTGTTCTAAGACCAAACACGAGACTAAATATACATCAGACAGTAGAGAAGTCAAATGTGGTGTACCACAGGGTAGCGTTCTGGGGCCACCATTGTTTCTGCTATATATTAACGATTTACCACGGCATACGCATCATCCTATGGTTTTATTTGCCGATGATAGTACGGTCATAATAAAATGTAAAGAGATAATAGATTATGAAGAAGAGATTAATATAACATTAAAAGGTATTATTAACTGGCTTGACATTAATAACTTAGTTATTAATCTTAAAAAAACAAAAGTAATGCATTTTTACCAACGGACATCCCCGCCTAACGTAGTGGTTAGTTATAAGGGACAAAATGTGGACTCAACAGATGTTGCAAAATTCCTAGGTATCTTAGTTGACAGCAGTCTCACTTGGAAACCGCATGCTGAAGACGTTTGTAATAAACTGAGCAAGTCAGCTTATGTGCTGTATAACTTATCGCATAAAGTAAGCAATGATGTACTCCTGACAGCTTACCACGGACTTGTAGCGCCAATATTAAGGTTCGGAGTAATATTTTGGGGAAATTGTAGCGATAAGGAGCAGATTTTTAAGGCCCAAAAACGTTGCATAAGATCTATGTCGAATCTGAAAACTACAGACACCTGTCAGCCTATGTTTAAGTCACTGAAAATACTGACCTTCCCGTCATTGTATATTTTTGAAGTTGCAATTTTTGTTAAAATGAATTTATATTTGTTTCCGTCACTAGTCGATATTAGGACTCGTTCAGGTCCTATGAGAACACAATATCAAAATTTATTACATACAGGCAATTACAAAACAGCACTTCTTAGGAAGAATATTATGTCAATGGGGCCTATAATATACAATAAAATTCCACACTGTTTTAAAGAACATCCTCTACGAATATTTAAATCTAAGCTGACTGCATTATTATTAGAAAAATGTTATTATTGTATAAAAGACTTTTTAAATGATAAAAATATATGACAATTAAAAAATGTACATAACATAAACGAGAATTTATATTATATCAGAATGGCTTAATTAATAATTGTTAATTAAGATGAAAATTTTATCGTTAGTTTTTGCGACTGCATGATTTATTTGAAAATTATTTTTTGTTTTTTATTGTTTTTATGACTTTGCATGCCGTAAGGTAGAATGTAGCGGAAACACTAGTGATGTACCATCTTATACCTGTACCTACATTGTTGGCAAATAAATAAATCTGAATCTGAATCTGAATCTGATTGGAACGAATCGAATGCAATTATTAAGAAGGCGGTCAAGTTTGAATTAATCATTGATATTGGATTTAGATGTTCCGTTTCTGTAGGTTTACTTTCTATTCGTTACCCGTGGTCCCGGTGGGTCGACCCGTTACCGGGTTCATGGGTAATTTTAATTACCCGTGGTTCCATGGCAATAGGGATTGTTCCCGGACAAGGATATGGAAATAACTATTATGGGGACCCGTCGCATGGAGGCGGATCCCGCTGCGCGGTCGCGGGGAGGCGGGTAGTCAGTAGTTAGGTAGTCCTGCCTCCCCGCGACAGACGCCCGCGCTGGTTTCTGCGCCGGAACACTTTTGTATAAAACCGCGCGGGCATCCGCTTAAAGGCTCCCACACACTGGTGCGATATCGCGGGCACGACAAGGGACGCGCTGCCTGTCGCGCCCGTGATATCGTGCCAGTCTGAGCGAGCAGACGCAGTTTCAGGCCTGAGATTAGAGCGTTATCATGTTTGTCATGTTAGCCCCTGCTGGACAGTGATCTAGTACGAGAGCCAATAACCAAAATTTTGCCTCATCGTTTTACGACCAAAACCGTATAAAATCGATAGATTTGGTTATTCTGAATACAAAAATACTAATTTCAGTTTTCCGCTTTACATCTGACCTGACTGCAACTCGACTGGTGCTCCGGTCCGATACCCTCCTGTATTCTTCAGTTGTCGTTGGTCGGGTTCGAAATGATCGAAAATAACGTTTAAACGTTACAAAGACACCGCGAATCGCGCGACGAGAGGTGCCTTTGTTTTGCGTCGCGTGTCGCGCCTGTTTTGCAGGAGCCTTTATTCGGTTTTAGCCGTACAACGATGCGACATGGTTTTGCTCCTTGGGTCTGGTACTCTTCGATATTTTCAGTGTTTTAAATCTCGATTCGAATGAGGGTTTCACGCTATTTTATTCGCATGAGAGTCAATTTGAAACCACTTCGTCTCATGCGTGGGAGAGTGGATATTGCTTTCTATCGACAATTTCTTAAACCTTTCAAGTGCCACTAATAGATAGCTGATGGATGAGTCATCAGTGCTGACCTAAATAATACCATAAGATACCTACCTTATTGGTCAAGCAGCTTACGTAAAACACGAAGCCAGCAGCCATGATGCTTCTGACGCTGCTGTTGATTAGAGTGTCGAAGCAATTGCAGGCTTGTGAAGACCTTTGTCGCCTAAATAGCATACTGCGGTAAGTCTGATACAGCGGGAAAATAACGGGACACACAATAGCATGGGGTTTCATTTCGACAGTTCAACAACATCCATTGCGTTACTAACGTTGTTGAGCGGACAAATTTTTCGAACATATGAAGCGATGGATTAGTAATATCCTTCAAAATCAGTTATAGTGTGTTACGCGATTAAGGTGCTGATCAACCAGGGCCTCAAGTCTGCTATTACAATAGTGTCAGAATGGTCTCGCCATCGTGAGTATTTGACAGTGTTTGTATGGCAAATCTGTCAAAAACTCACAATGAAGAGACCATTCTGACACTATTGTAATAGCAGATTTGAAGCCCAGGGCCTCAAGTCTGCTATTACAATAGTGTCAGAATGGTCTCGCCGTTGTGAGTATTTGACAGTGTTTGTATGGCAAATCTGTCAAAAACTCACAATGAAGAGACCATTCTGACACTATTGTAATAGCAGACTTGAGGCCCTGGAGGCTTGCTCACACATGCTTGCTCAACTTTATTGCTCGGCTATGGAAAACTTTGCATAAGTTAACACATAGCAGCGCGTGAGTCGCGTGACTGTTACGTACAATGAGTCATTTTAAAATTGATTCACTTATGTGATGATAGTCACACACATTATACGCGGAAGTTTAGTAATTATGAGACTCAGTGGTGAAATATTATGGTTTTTTGGAGTTGGAGGAAAAAACAACTAGATTATCGTTGTTTGGCCTTATATAAGGTGTATCTATTCATACACGAAATATTTTAAGAAAAAAAAAAAAACTAAAAAGCGAAAGAAAAAAAAAAAAAAAAACTAAGTGTTTTATATTTTTACATGATTATTTTCATTTTAAAATTACTTGAGACATTTTGCAAAAACAGCTTTACTTGCTTATTTTTTTTATTCTTTGAATGACCCGCTCGGACGCGGCGACGCGAGCGCAGTGGCTTTTGATAATGAATCATCATATCAAGTCATTTTAAATTATTTCATTTTTTAAATAATATACTCAGATAAAAAAATATCGTTTCCATGGCTTTTTTACCACCTATAGAAAAATATTTCGTGTTTGAATAGATACACCCTATACGAGTATAGGTATGAGGAACAGGATGTAAAAGTTCACTCATCCATACTAATATTATAAATGTGAAAGTAACTCTGTCTGTCTGTCTGTCTGTCTGTATGTTACGTTTTCACGCCTAAACCACTGAACCGATCGTCATGAAATTTGGCAGAAATAAAGCCTGGGATATGGAGAAGGACATAGGCTACTTTTTTACGCGATAACCGACATCTATGCGGGTGGAGCCGCGGGCAAAAGCTAGTATTCTATAGAAAAGGGAGGATCCTCCGACCAGACGGGTGTTGTGTCTGGTGGGCAACTGCCCGACGGTTGATGTCAGGATGTTGTTTAAGTTAGTCGCGCGGTAAACTTTGATTGCGCGATGCAGGATTTGTGTGATGTCAGATCTTTGATGCATAGTTCGCATGTGGCGTTGTAAATGCCACCACAGACTATAATATTAAAATTCGAGTGGCTTGCGGCTAAGTAATAACAGCCGGACGGGTCGATCAATCAGGTTAAGCTACGCTTGCCGCGGTTGGTCCGTGGATTGGTGACCATCTTTACATACCAAGACCCCTTCGTGCCTCGGAAAGCACGTTAAGCCGTTGGTCCCGGCTGACATATGTAGATCTTTGACAGTTTTTACGGGTCGTCAGAAGCCCGAAAGTCTGACAACCAGTCTTATCAATAAGGGGTATCGTACTACCCAGTTACTGGGTTGTGGAGGTCAGATAGGCAGTCGCTCTATGTAAAATACTATTTATTCAGTTGCTTCCGGTTAGACTGGAAGCTGACCCCAACATGGTTGGGAAAAGGCTTGGCAGGTGATGATGGATTATAAGATTAAAATATGTATCAAGTCTAAAGGAAAAGTGATTGCGACTGTACAGAACAGCTGTTTTTTTTTCTATCGGTACATAGTTTTGAGTATGGTGTATAAACAGAAAGAAAAGCCGGTGGGTACCGAAATTGATTAGCGTAATGAAAATAAATAATTACAGACAGATTCTAACTTATTTGGGTTAAATTGGGTGCAGTGTTTAATTATTTGAAAAGCCCATTTTTTTTTTTTAACTTTCCTATACTGGTAGTTTCTCCTGTGGAGCTCAAACTCAAACTCAAAGCATTTATTTCAAATAAACCAAATACAGGCACTTTTGAATTGTCAAGGGGTCGGTCAGTCAGAAAGATGAAGCTAGTTGCCCATTCCAAAGCGTAGTAGGTTCCTATGGAGAAGAACGGACAAGAAACTCCATGGACACTCTTTTAAAACAAAATATTGTTACAAAATATGGGTTACATCATTCATGTTGAAGTTATACATGTGAGAACAATGTAGAAAGACGTGCACGTTAGAAGCGTCCGTAATAGAAACAATTCAAAAATTAAAATAAGCCGTGGCAACTAAGAGATGACCAGTCCCAACTGACGGCGCCCGTTCACGAACATGACGCATGAATCAGCACCATTTAGCTCAACCATTTTGAAGGGAACTTAATGATCCAACACACACGCCACCACCAGCGAGACATTTGAGTGAGCATGACATACTCTCAGCCGCCAGGGCACATTCAAGTCAATAAAAGACATATTACCCGGTAAATGGTAGCTCTATAGTACATAGTACTCACACCTGTGCTATGCAATTATATAATTCAAGGACATTGAGTTTATACAATGCAAAAATAGTTTACAATCTTCAGCAGCTCCAACATGATTGTCAAATGTTAATTAACTAGCTGAGGTTGTGGAGCAGGACCAGCATTCAGCCAAGCATTTTTATCAGCGATGTAATCCCCCAACTTATAATATGCCTGCCTGCATAGTGTGCGTTTTATACAAGATTTAAATTTAGTCTCATTCAGTTGAAGTATGTGGGGAGGAATTTTATTGTAACATTTTAAACAGTACCCCATGAAAGATGAGTCTACTTTAGCCAGTCTGAAACCTGGTTGAGCTAATAGGTCCCTATTTTACAAACATTTAAGAGCGTTGACAAACATTTAAAGTCACATATACAAACAGCCAGACCCGGAACAAATGTTGTACGAGTAGGTCATACAATTATTTGTTCCGTGCGGGAATCGCAGCAGTCAGTTGCTTAACCACTGGACACGACGGACAATTTAAAATAAATAAAAGAGATGGTTACTTATTACGATTTATTACCATCATTTTTATCATTTTACATTGTTGGAACATAACTGTCATTGTTCACATTTAGGGCTAATGGTGTACATAATGTGTGCATTTGTTGATAATTTCATTCGGCAACGAGCACAACCAATACAAAGGCCTCTTGTATTGGCTATTCCTGGAAATAAAACAAAAAAAATATGTGCAAGACGATAGTGATATCTACAAATAATTTACCTACTTAAACCTTAACCGCCTTACTTATAAACGCGGAATAAAGTTATACTAGGTATAATAAACGTCAAAAATGTATGGATGTACCGAAGTTATTCATAGTATAACTTTATACCGCGTTTAGGTATATTAAGTAAGGCGGTTTGGCGAAAGCGTCAGCCGGTTAGCCCGTGAATATAATTATATATTTTTTTACGTTTAGTAATAAAGTATTCTTTGGAAGTGCTCTTTGGAAGTGTCCACTTCCAAAGAGCACCAGATGAAAGGTGGACGAAAATCACCACCAACTGGTACCCACTGAACAAAAAGTGCAGACAAGGTAGACCACAAATGAGATGGAACGACGACATTATAAAAATAGTTGGTAGAATTTGGAGCAGAGTAGCTACAGACAGAATAGCATGGAAACGAATGGAGGAGGCTTTTACCGCTATTGAATAGCGGTCCTTGTACATAATATTAAATAACGATACATAGAAATCATTAGTTAAGTCAAACAAAAATTGAAGAAGGAAAAATAAAGCTAATTTAATTTAATAAAGTATTACCTAAACGATTTCGCAATAAAGCTGAAGGGCGAGGGGTGAGTGTAGCGGCGCGGGCGGGAGGGGCGGGGCGACTCCTGCGCAGACATGCGACACCCCACCTCTATTGAGAAATCGATTGGCGAGATTGAACCGTTATTGTCGTTTAATCACATTACGAGGGATTTAGTAGAAATATTTAGAAGGGGCGAAATTATGTTTTTTTTGGGAGTTTGAGGGACAGCAGAGGGCGGAGCAGCGGCACCTTGTGCTGGACAGAAATGAAAGGATCGACTACGTACAATTTTTAGGGCTCCGTACTAAAATGGTAAAAAAGAACTCTTATGGTCCGACTTCGTATTCTGTCTGTTTGTAGCAGATATCGACATCAAATTTAGAATAAGTAGTGGTAGTGATTTAGCAATTTTTTATTTATTTATTTATTTATTTATAAGGTAGCTTCACAGCTGACAGTAAATATAACATAATTATTATTCTAAACATTACGCCAATTACGAAGTACACAGAAAAGTAATAAAAAATACAGAGAGTGACATAGTCAAAAGTGTGTGCGGGTGTGTATCTGTGCGGCCTACGTGCTGTAAATGTGTCTGATGTTGTGTGTATGTCTATGTATGTATGACTAAACTGGCATTACTTATATAGTAAGCTGAGTATCTGGCGTTTGCTGAAGGATTTGGATAATCTCCTTTTTAAGCCCGTTTCGTGTGATATTAAAGGGGTCCAAAGATGGGAATTTCTCGTTATATAATGCAGGTAGACGCAAGAATGGTGACATCTTTAGATAATTAGTGGAGGCCGATGGTACAGATAGCAAAGTGGTATGTCTGGTACGTCTGAATAAAATAAAAATATAAAAAAATGGTTACTATCAATGCACGAAATGGGGGGTTGACATAAAGCAGGCTTACTAAGTCAATGATACCCCAGCTTCATTTGGACCTCATTTGTATAAACAGTTGTCTAGGAGTTTGAGGATACGTGATTTGTCAATCTATAATTACAAAAAGATTTTAAATGAATTTCTACTTCAGATTAATTATGTTAACACAGAAAAGCTATTGGTAAGTCTGTCATAAATACAAACACATAGCTCATATTCACACACATTCAATCACACACACCAATACATCAACACACAACATCATACAAACATCACCGCAACATCTTCTTTAATAAAAAAAATTGTCTAAATATTTTGCATATATACTTAATTATTTTTAGTTTTACCCACCTTATGAATGTATTAATTAAGATCGAACACCTGCTAAATGTCTCGAAATATTATGTTCACTTTCTAATGAACGTATTGTGTGATTATTGGAGAACGAGGAAGACTGACCTACCGTGATACAGTTTCTACTAAGTACGGAGTTCAGTGTGAATTACTCTCTAACAACCATATTTCTACGCACGACATGAGATCGTATTTTATTTTTATTATTTGTACTTTTATTTATATTTTTCTTCATTTCTCTATACGTATAAATTGTTATTCTTAAGGTTGTTATTGCGATGCTGGAAACAAATGTATTTTTATTTATTTATTTATTTTTAATTTTATTTTCGTTAAGGACACCTAGTTTTTTACTTTTGATGCTAAAATGCCATTGCTTCGTCTCCAAAGCGAAAAATCTAAAATAAATGATTTTACTTATGTAAATATTACATGAAAAATAAAAATATATCTCTAACTAGCACCGCACTTTACAAAACAGCAAAAACCCTTACAAACGTTTAAATGATGCGATTTTAAATAATGAAAATTTCTTTACGGAACCCTCGGTGGGAGAATCCGTCTCGTTCTTCCGATTTTGGGGAACATTGTCAGTTGGGAACTAAATGAATACCATTAAGGTTAAGAGGTCAATGAAGTACCTACTTATGACTGGTAAAAGATCAGATCGAATTGGACAACGGAAATAAAAGAGACTTACCAACTCAGAAACAGCAAAAGAAAAGATTGATACCTATATCCCCCACCTTTGCAGGAGAGCAATTTGTATAATCGCACTGATTGTTTGCCTGACAATCACTTCCCACATTAGCATAGCTCGTTGTTCGACATGACGTGACCGCTGCACCGTATGTAATAGGCGCGCGAGTGACTCAGCCGACAGGCGCGCGGTCGTTGACCCCGCTGCACTCGCCCGACTACCAAGAGCAACCAAGTGTCCAATGCACGTCCGAAAATATACAGATTGAACTTCCGTTTTTATTGGCTCACTTGTATGAAACGATAGTTGGATTAAATAAATTGCCAAATAAATTGAGCTAAAGCATGATAATTTCAAAGTCATATCATTTATTTCAAAGGCATTTAAAAGGGGCCCAAAAGGGTACCTAAAGGGGCTTGGTTGTTAAATGCCAAACAATTAATTGATTCTAGTTTCCTTCCAAAAGGTAGTTATGTATGGAGAAGAATAGGAAAGAAACTCCATATTTACTCTTTTAAAATGTTAACAATATTTTGTATACATGAATTATATAATTATATGTGAAGACGATGTACCTAGAATAAAATAACAATACCACAACAGCTAAAACCAATTAAAAATGAAGCAAATACGGATAAATTAATTATGTGATAGATGGTGCTCACACATTTACAAATATTGTTAAAGTAGTCGGTTTTCCAAAAAAAATAAAAAATAATAATAAGTCAGTGTGCGAGTTAAAGTTATCACAATAGGAAATCCATACGGCCCACTGGTGGAAGCCATTTATTTTGAGAACACCTTGAGATTAAAAGACCTAGTCATAATCATATTTCAGTTTTTCTGTTCCGTTGCGTAAGTTCATTGTCAGCTAGATTTTATGACAAACATGATTGAAGTGTTATTGGGTTTTCCATCAAGAATTTCTCAATAGCAGCCCGAGTCTGAATTCGTGCCCGGTTGATGGCAATAGCCTTGCCCCCTATTAGATGGGACTTAAAAATATCTGGCGAAATGTGGGTGTTACTATAGGTTCATCTCTCGATAACCGTCCGGGGATCACAGGTGTGATGTTGTTGTCATTTTGTAACTAAATGAGTAGGTCAGCAATAAAAAAGCTACACGGCTGTATAATCTAAGAAACATTGGCCACGTCAGCCACGGCAAAGCGAAGTCAGAGATGTGGACTTGACTCAGTCCAAGCATCATTCAGTCTTAGGATAAACCTTGGGGTGGTTCTATGTTTTATGTTAGAGGATTTGGTTTCCGGACGTAGTCCTTCAGGTGGATAATTTACTATACGTGGGCCATGGCGGCCATTGGTGGTTATTCCAACCAGACCACCTCCCTTCAGAAGTTGATTACGCCTCCTGCTCTGTTTAGAACATCTTTGAAAGATCTGGGTGCACCGAGGGTTTCTGATCTAATCTGGGTGACGCCTGTGCATTAAAACACCACATGCGCATCGCTTTCCTCAGCCTCCACAGAGGACTGTCCGTTATACCTGTGTGGAAGTGTTTGTTTAGTGAGCAGTGTCCCGTGATGGTCCTCGTCACCAGGCTACGCCGGTCTTGTTCAGGCGTAATAAACCCTTGGTTAGTCTACCATCTAAGGATGGCAAAGCATCCCTGGACTGTCTGCTGCCCGGTGTCGCGATCCACCAGCTCTCCGCCTGTGTGCGGGTGAACTCCTGTAGCCACCTGCGTAGCTGGTTGAAGTGGATGGGTATGGGTACGATAGGTTTGTGGTAATAGATGATGATCTCAGACCGACTTAGATGATACGGCTCTAATCGCGATAAAGTAATAGGTACAACTCGATGATAAGAAAAGTTCCAAGATGGTTGGTGTTAGTGACAGGTTGTCCACTTATCGCTGTCTATCAGCGGGTACGACAAGGTGTATCCAAGTACCTACCTAAAGGGGCTTGGTTGATAGATAAGTCATGCTGGATGATAACCGTAGACTATCTTTAGTTCTCTGTCATCGGCTCGTATATTCCTAGGAATCTACGATAACGATGCCAGCTCTTTACCTTTTCTCAATTAGAATACGTAATGAACAACTTGTTATTTTTTTTGGATTGGTGAGTGAAACTGAAGTTCACAGTAGGTACCCAGATACCACTCGGGAAAACGTGAACTTCTCGTCTTTTTTATTTGATTTTTTTGTTGCTGATTGGGCCTGGGCTTGACGTCGATCTCGCCTGATGAATGAGGTCTATGATGGAACAAGCGTGCTTAAAAGATGCCTGTTCACTCTTGCTTTGAAGGCAGACGGGTTATATGTGGAAGGGAACACAGACGCTGGCAGAGAGTTCCACACTTTGGCTGTGCGCATAATAATGTGGAGGAGCAGCGCTGAATACGACTAGACGGGATATCAATCAAGTGCAGATGGTACCCTGTAGTACGTCTGGTAGTCCGGTAATAAAAGGGCAATGGTGGGATCAGGTCGTGGAGCTCCTGCGTACACTCTCAAGTACAGTCTATAGAAGACCGACAGGCAAGCAACATTACGCCAATGAGCCAGGCCGGGAGCCTAGCAATGTGGTTTATGATTCCATTTGTAGATACTAATAGGAGTTAGGAACAAAGAAGGGAAGGACCAGGATTTAATTGAAGGTACCAAGCATGCTGCGCAGCACAACCTTGTGTTTAAAATAACGATGGTGGTATGAACATTGTGGCTTGGTAGGAAATTTATGTGATGAAAAGAGTGATGAATATAAAATTGTTGATGGATGGAGAGGGAGAGGAAGGCCGAAGAAAAGGTAGATGGATTGTATGAGGAATGATATGAAGAAGGGAGTGAATGATAGCATGACAGTTGACAGGGGTGAATGGAAGAAGAAAACGTGTTGCGCCTAGGAACCTAAATATCTATAAATTTACAGTGGTTTTCAACGGCAACGTTTGGAAGTGATAAATAAGAATTTATCTAATACTGAAAAGGTTTGGCTAGGTTACCACCATAATAACGATTTCCTATATTTCGATTGAGTCCTTGTCATGATCGAAATGAAATACTCTTTATTTATTTAAACTTCTCGCGCTGCAGTCTTGCAAAATTCACGAATTATTTGCGCAATTTATTTTAATTTTATAAACTATATAATGTTGTAACATGAAATATTATTATTGCACATACGTAAACATAATATAAGTAATAGCTATTTTTTTTAAGTTCATCTAGGTGAAAAAATCAAGTGTTAAATACAGCTCTTTCTGCCCAACAAAACAACATTTTGAGTTTGTGTGCTTACCTTATGGTAATGAATAATTAATTTACAAAATCTGTTCAGCGCATAATTAGCTGAACATTCTCGTCTTCAAAACGCGCTGATTAGTTTTTTCTAATTATCTTAATATTTTTTAATTCGAAGGTCACAATGTCATCAAAATAAGTAAATGTAAGTTGGAAATTCTTAAAATAGCCTTCCAAAGTTCCAAGAAATTCTCTCCAAACTCCGGAACGAATTACCTAAATGCTTTGTGAATTCAAAATAACCATATTTGGAACCATCCTCATACATTCCTAGATCCCATAAGATATGCTCATGCTCATACCGTTAGCATAATTTATGGTCTCACGATTTCAGTATCCACGAGCAACGGAGCTGCGCACACGCCGCCCAAACCGCATTCTACTCGCCGCCATTGCTGTCAGTGAAAGTTGAAGCCTTTCACGAGTCCGCCACATTTTTCAAACGATTTCTATTAGCACTAGTCACGGAAAATCTTTGTGCTCTATCAACGGTAACGAAATTATCCAGATTAAAGATTATAATCAGCCTATAAAATTCCCAATGCTGTTACTCAGGGTCCTCTCTGTGCGAGGGAGTGGGGCATAATCCACCAAGCGAACCGAGTGCAGGTGGATTTTTACCGGTGGAAAAAATGTGTTCTTCCGTGTGTGAGTCGCCGTGTTGAACCGCCTCTGTGGTTTAGTGATAAGACCACCTGACCCAGACGCAGAGGAGGATTAGATTCCCAGCGGGGCCAAAATGTTCTGCTCGGTTTGGTTGGTGGTAGGGCTTCTTGCTAAGTCTGTCATGGCGACAATGCTAACAGCATTTGTTGTGTTTCAGCAGTTCCTCTGTGGTTGAGGATTAGCCAGTTCCTCTGTGGTTGTAGTTAGTAGTTGAGTAGCAGTTAGTAGTAGTAGTTAGTAGTAGTAGTTAGTTAGTTAGTAGTTAGTAGTAGTTAGTTAGTTAGTTAGTAGTTAGTTAGTTAGTAGTAGAAGTTAGTTAGTTAGTAGTTAGTTAGTTAGTAGTAGTTAGTAGTAGTTAGCAGTAGTAGTAGTAAGTTAGTTAGTAGTAGTTAGTAGTAGTTAGCAGTAGTAGTAGTTAGTAGTTGAGTAGCCAGTTCCTCTGTGGTTGAGGATTCCGGGTGAAGCTCGCTTCCACCTTCGGCCTTATTGTCAGTTACCATCAACAATGCAGGACAAAAGCTCTGTGACAGAGCTTTTGGTTTATTTTTATTTTTATTCCCGACAGAGCATCTGTCGGGAATAAAAATAAAAATGAACAGGAAGGAATTTCTTGTTTCTAAACGCCTCGTAGTTTTACATAATTATTTTGTTTGTAATTAATTGGCCAAATTTAATTTGTTTTTATTTGTTTTCAAGTTCTACTGAAGCTCTATGTTTCCAGGTATGAAACTTGATTTATAGCAGAAACCTTTCCGCAGCTACAATTCGAGTTTATATTTATCATCGACCTAGAATATGGGCTTCAGAATAATCCGATCCAGCCCGTCCCTTGCTGTCCTCCCCCAGCGACGCCCTAAGTCGAGGTCCGTACTCCACAGGGGGTGCCCTTAGCGTGTAGTCACTTATAAGTTTTTTTGCCCCGCCTGGAAATTTATTGAGGTATCCACAGCAAAGTCCGGTTAAGCAGATGACAACCTCCTAGGCTGACCTGAGAGATGGCAAACTAAAAAAAAAAAAAAAATATCGGCTTCAGACATATCTGATCTACAGTCGAAACAGCTTTTAGACTGAAATACTTGCACACTTTCCAAAAATATCGATTTACTGATGCTATTCAATTTTATACAAAGAATGTTACAATATTTCAAAAAATATCGAAACTCACTACGGTTTTCGTTTTGTGAAAAAAGAACACAAAAAATCTTAACGCAAAATAACATCTTTTGTATGCGTTTATACAGTTTTAAATTAGGTACTGAGAAATGTTGTTTCAGTGGTCATAAAGATGAAATATTCTTAGTGAAACTTTACAGTAATTTCAAAACGACTTTTTTTAGTTTTGCATATTGCAACACTGAAGCTGTGATTTAGATCATTTCGATAATGTTTATAAGTGAATAAAAGTCATAAACTAAAACTTTAGAGCAAAATTTTGAGAAAACGATTGTGTAGTATAAATTATACTATTGTGATTGTATTCTATGGACATTTTGACTTTTGACGTGTCGAGTCGTGCCCCTATTGGCTGTGGGCCGGAGTACTTGCGTCACCGCAAACTATGAGATGCGCGCGCGGCACTCAACAACACAATGTTCTTTACTGCCAAATTAGCCTCGCTTGGCACTCTGTTACATGGAGATTTTTTTCTAAACAAGCCACCTAAAAATAGATTGTTGTGTTGAAGAGAATTTTTCTATTAAAATGTGTTCTAGACTTCTAGGTGTTCTTTTTTGGTGTAAAGAAATCATTTAACCGAAAAGGTTTGACCGAATTGAAACACGACCAAATAGAGCGTCTATATTTAGAAAGTAAATTAGTTGAGTTTATTTGTCCCTGAAGTAGGAAACTAGAGGCAGATAATATTATTAAGATAGCCAGACTACAGATCTTACATGAAAACTGACTAGGACTTGGCGCTGGAACATGGGACGGAAAAACATTGATCTGAGAGCGGAAATTATCGTCACAATTCGTAGGCCGAGTCTACCCACAGCTGTTAATAACAATGGACAGTCATTTGAAAACATCACATTCACCTCGTCAACATATACCTGCCTCAAACAGTGAGGCCGAGATCTATAAACGTTACTTATTAAGTGCTTTGATTTAGACATGTTTCCATCTCTATCTTGCACTTGTAGTTTGACAGTTGTGCGACAGTGACAGGAATAACGCTTAGCGTAAACTTAACATCACGCCCTGTTTCCCCGAAGGGTTAGGCAGAGGTACCTGTTATTATAGTACACCCACAGTTCGCCAGGGCCTCAAGTCTGCTATTACAATAGTATCAGAATGGTCTATCATTGATTTCATAATTGTTGATTTTGACAAGTTTGGTAATCTACTAATATAATGGCGTCATTATGACTTTCCAATGGTCAGCCACTGTCACTCCATTGAAAGAATTGGTAATCTCGTACATAATGACAAATGAAACTTCCTACTAAACTTCCAACTTCCTACTACTTCAGATTGCATAGAACACTAATAAATAATATGTAAAAAAAATACATAAATGAAATCTAGCATGAATAAATGTTTAAAATGCCATTGTAATACAATTCTATTACGAGACCATTGACCGACCAATGATCGACCATTATTAATTTTGTAGATTACGAACTTTTAGCAAAATGATAATGGGATCGTGTTGGAGTGACGAATTTATAAAAATAGCAGACTTGGGCCCCAGGGCCTCAAGTCTGCTATTACAATAGTGTCAGAATGGTCTCGCCATTGTGAGTATTTGACAGATTTGCCATACAAACACTGTACAGCAGATTTGAGGCCCAGGGCCTCAAATCTGCTATTACAGTAGTGTCAGAATGGTCTCGCCATTGTGAGTATTTGACAGTGTTTGTATGGCAAATCTGTCAAAAACTCACAATGAAGAGAGCATTCTGACACTATTGTAATAGCAGACTTGAGGCCCTGGTCCCATGTAATAGGGGGCGAGCCTATTGCCATCAACCGGGCATAAATCGAGACTCCGGGCTGCTACTGATAGATACCTACTAATCTAATTCCAACTCTATTTATGGACATGATATTTAAATTCAGATTTGTTAATGTAGTCTTAATTACAATCATGTCATTTGGTTTAAATAGGATTTCATTTTCATATACATATTTTGTTTTTTTGCCATGTGGTGCCGGACGTAAAGAATAGCACCACCCTATTTCCTCCCGTGGGTGTCGTAAAAGGCGACTAAGGGACTTACTAGAGAATGGGCAGCAGCGTTGTCTATGCATTTTTAACACCATACTGTGATCGCCAACCCGTCTGCCAAGCGTGGCGATTATGGCGACCCCCCCCTTGGGTGGACGCCTATGTCCAGCAGTGGACGTCTTTCGGCTGGAATTATGATGATGATGATATTTTTTTAAAGTCTTTTATATAGATTCTTTTCTATTTTGTGAATGTGAGAACGTTGTAGGCTTAGAAGACTGTAGATGTGTTGACAATTTTCTATTTTCTTAAGTACCTGGTACTTTTTGAGAGGCCTACACTGTCCTCCTATACCTATTAATACTGTTATTTGAAAATATTATAAAAGCCAATTATTTTTAAAAGAGTAACCGTGTAGTTTCTTGCCGGCTTTCCTCCATAGGAAACGACCTTTGATTTTGAAAAGCCCAATAACACTTTGCCCGACCTGGGAATCGAACCTAGGACCTCATGCTCAGCAGTAGCGCTTGCGACTACTAGAGCAACGATGCAATCACACTTAAATAAATTCAGGTAAAACCTACCTACATGTAACATAGTGACAAACAAATAATTTCCAGAAACAACAATACTCACTCAAATTATTATTCTCTACAGGAAAATTTGATACTTAATTCAATATTTGTCTTTTATTTTACCCTATATAATTATACCAGTCTGTGAGACGTTGTGGAGATCACGTACGCCGTGGACCCAAATTATCTACTAAATGTTTTTGTTTGAAAATTGTTGCATGTCCTCGAATTTGATCGTTTAAACACAAATCAAGTCAATAAGTTTTTGGTTTGGTCGGTTATGGACAGACAGAAGGCCTACGCAGCGCATTCACGATTATAATTATTTGAATGACGTAAAACCAATCAGTTCAATGTAACTCTTATGTCGTTACCGACACCTAATTAATTAATTAATATGTAATTAATTAGGTTAATTAGGTTAGTTATTAATATATATAATAAAACATTTTTTGGTTATAAATTTGAATGTACATTGCAATGACTTAATAATGGTTTTACGTCGATCGTGAATGTCCTAGGGCGCCTTCAAAACAGCCACAAAAAATCGCCCAGCGCTACAGAAACGCTGCAGTCGCGCGATTAATGGCAGCCTCATGTGTAGGCGCCCTTAGGCTAAGCAATAGGGTCCCAATTTGAAATATGTAAGTATTTGTGTGTGTATGAATCTGTTTTTTTTTTCAGTGGTGAAATCTTCATACCCATCCTGTACCGTGTGATGCCGGACGTAAAGAATAGCACCACCCCATTTCCTCCTATGTGTGTCGTAAAAAAGGTGACTAAGGGACTTTATAGAGAATGGGCAGCAGCGTTCTCTATGCATTTTAACACCATACTGCGATCGCCAATCCACCTGCCAAGCGTGGCGATTATGGCAAACCCCCCCTAATTGGGGGAGGCCTATGTTCAGCAGTGGACGTCTTGCGGCTGAAATGATGATGATGATGAAATCCTCATGGAGGATTCGGTCTAGGGAAAACTGAGGGATGTCGGCTCCGATCGACTAAAACCCTACGGTTCCTTCAAATACCATGAGTCCGGGGCCCAAAAGATACTCGTACATTCGCCGCACTCCCAAAGGTACGGAACCCTAGAAAGCTACTGAAAAGAAAAAGCGCACTTACCAATACTAACTCATACGAGTTGCAGGCGTCGGTTCGTGTGGCAGTGGTTTGGGAACGACTGGAGGTTCTTTCCCCGGCTCCAAGGGCTGTTCAGCGAGTGGTAACCAACCCCTACAATAAAAAAACAAAATAAACATGTTTCTGGGGAAAATAGGTACCTACACGACCATCGACCATCCACCAGCGCTGGGTGAGTATGGATATCATTATTTTCGAAGATGGTGACTTTTTTATATTGCCTAATGGGATTGCTCCTGACCTCGATCGGTCTTTGAATTCATGCTTTGCGTTCGCGCACAATTATTTAAACATTGTCACATACAGTGAACTAGTTTTATTCTATACATAATATATCGCATCATCTGACGCTTATGTCTGGACTTTAAAATACCTAGCCGACCACAACCGTGACCTCTGAGTTTGTTTCGGCCTTCCTTGTCAAGAGTAGTCAGATAGGAAACGCCGACCTCATCTAGTTTTAAGAATATGATTGACGTGTAAAAGTGTTTGTACAAACCTACTTACAGAAATAAAATAATTAATCTTTTATCATTTATTATAACACGAAGTGTTGCCTATTATCTATTTTGTCCCTTTTGTCTGCCATCTCCATAAAAACGATCAGCAACCTTCTATGACATCCACGAAAAGAGGCGTGAACATGGCAGTTTTTAGGGTTTTTAGGGTAGGGGAACTCTTATAGTTTCGCCATGTCCGTCTGTCTGTCCGCGGCTTAGCTCAGAGATTCTTAGTACTAGAAAGCTGTAATTTGACATTTGGGAAGCTGTAATATGGCACCATTTAGCTGGCCCCTGCCAGCTAAATGGTGGTTTTTGGATCATCATCATCATCATTTTAGCCGCTTCTGACGTCTTTACGTCCACTGCTGGACATAAGCCTCCCCCAAGCACCGCCCTTTGACCGGTTTGTGCTTCCCGCATCCAGCGGATTCCTACGGCGTTCACAAGGTCCAACTTGTGGGAGGCCTTCCTACGCTACGTCTTCCGGTACGCGGTTGTCACTTCAGAACCTTTCGGCCCCATCAGCCATTTGTTCTGCGAGCAATGTGCCGTGCCCACTGCCACCTAAGTTTCGCAACTCTTCGGGCTATGTCGGTTACCTTGGTTCTCTGGCGGATCTCTTCATAGGTAGGTATATTTAGGTTTTAGGATATGCGAAAAAATTCACGGCTGTAGTATATACACCGAAGTTAAAAGGAAAACTATCACAGCTAAGTAGGCTTAAAATATTAACGAGTAATAGTCGACCAACTAATATTTGCAGTTGAAATGTATGGGAGAACATTTTTTTCAACTACAATTTTAAGTTTGTTCTTGGGATAAATTCATCCCATTGTGCGTGGTCCGACACGCACTTGGCCGGGTTTTAATTTCTATAATTATCGCACATGGTTTGTAAATTTTCCTTGGAAAGTGCAATAAATAAATATTTGTTTGGCAGTCGGTCACCGGCTGCGTAAACAATGCACTTACCTACCTACTGTTTACTGCGCAGTTAGCAGCTAGACTATGTCTTTCGAGTTTCACTTCGAAAGCTAAGGTAGTAAACCAGTGTGGTAATGAAGGAAAACTGGCAGATCAGTACGCTAATTTTGTAAAAGCGTCTACAGATTTGCTCGATTTTTGACGATCCACATTGCCGCTTGATATGCTGTTTGAGGAGCAATAAGAACTGCCAGCTTCTCAAAGATTTGCTTACACATATACGATGTCGCGATTAAATCACAAGCCTAATTACGTAACACACTACCGGTAGGAATCGGTTTCATTTTGAAAAAACTGCCAAATTTTTCGAACTTCTGAAACAATGGAGTAGCAATTTGTTTAAAAATCATTCAGATTGCGATTGATGCAATTAGGGTACAGTACCCTAATTGCGTAACACACTATCAATCGCAATCTGAATGATTTTGAAGCATGTTGCTAATACTTACATTGCTTTATAATTTTATTATGTTCGAAGAATTTGTCTGCTCAACAACGATTTTGACAGTTCAACAACATTCATTGCGACTGCAACTGTCAAAATGAAACCCATCTAGGTACTAATAGTGTGATACGTAACTACCCCGCAGGTCTGGGAGAGATTGTAATGTCAAAAATATAGTTTTTAGAATTTTTGTTTGTATGAATGTACTAGCTTTTGCACGCGGCTCCGCCCGCGTGGATGTCGGTTATCGCGTAAAAAAGTAGCCTATGTCCTTCTCCATATCCCAGGCTATATCTCTGCCAAATTTCATGACGATCGGTTCAGCGGTTTAAGCGTGAAAACGTAACATACAGACAGACAGACAGATAGACAGACAGAGTTACTTTCACATTTATAATATTATATATATATATAGTAATATAGTATGGATGTTCCAGTATTACGCAAATAACTAATACTGCTTCGCCAATTAGTTTAACAAGAAGAATTAGGATGTACAAGTTTCAAAATGAGAACTTTTTGGCTACTTTATCACATAGCCGATAGCCTTCCATAAGAATTGGGCTATCAGGTGCAAAAATATTTTTTCGAACCGACTGGTAGTTCCAGAGCACGTTCAAACAAACAAAAAATCAAACCCTTCAGCTTTATTATTAGATTTCTGTATCTACACTAATAATAAAGCTAGAGTTTGACATCTATGGCAGCTGAAAAAAATTTAGAAATTATATACTTTTTGTAACCAAAAAAATATCGTATCTATTAAAACATGCAACATGCATCATCATTATTGAGCTACTGATAGCATTGCCTTTTTTTCGTAATATGATATTTGTCATTGAACTTGACTTTAACCGTCAGCCATGCAGACAGTGTTTGTTTATTTGATTATTTGACTCATACATCAGCCAACGTGTGAAGTGGCGTGTTTTTCAGTAGTTGGTATAATATTGCATCAATGTTCGTGTCACTAGTATTATTCCATCTTTTTGAATGGATCTTTTCGATACTGCGGGTTTTTAATGAAATTTCATTTAAAAATTCCAAGAATGAACGCCATAATGAGTATAATGTTCCCACTGCTGGGACACATTCCCCTTTTTGTGAGAGGGAGTGAGTGGGCCATAATCTACCAAGCGGGCCCATTGCGGGTTGGTAGATGTCAAATGTTTTTTTTTTTTTTTACTAAATGCATAATTATGAAAGTACTAGCTGCGCCCCGCGATGTTACCCGCGAACACTACATTACATAGCCTATGTGTAAATCTAGGGTGTCAGCTAAGTCCATACCAAATTTTATCAAAATTGGTCCAGCCGTTTGAGCATGAAGAAAAGACAAACATACACACACACTCACAAACTTTCGCCTTTATAATATAAGTGTGATATAGATATATCACACTTATATTATAAAGGCGAAAGTTTGTAACATCAGCTATCTGCCAGTGACAGTCAAAATCGGTCCAGCCGTTTCGGAGATTAGCCGGAACAAACCGACAGACAGACATACAATATTTTTAAAATTGTTTATTTTTATTTTTTATTAGTATCTACTAATAAATATACAATAATAAACAATGTTTTTAAAATTGTTTATTTTTATTTTTTATTAGTATCTACTAATAAAAAATAAAAATAAACAATTTTAAAAATATTGTCTGTCTGTCTGTCGGTTTGTTCCGGCTAATCTCCGAAACGGCTGGACCGATTTTGACTATCACTGGCAGATAGCTGATGTTATAAGGAGTAACTTACTTTTATTTTAGGTAAAAAGCGGGTGACGTCGCCAGCAGCAGCTAGTCAATCCTGAAATGGTTCGATTTTTCTCATTTCCAGCCTCCTTTCCTTGTCCTATTTCAATTTTTTTTTAACATAGAATCTTCTACATGTTTATCATCATAACGAAAATGGCGTCAGTAATTTCACTAATAAGCGGCCGGCTAGTAACAGAATTAACACCTCGGGCGGCCTGTGCTAACAAACGAACAGACGAACATGCGCTAAATGCAAAATATTGTTATTAGGATGCTGAAACATGCAGAAACGATACAGCCATTTAAAATTCAACTTTAAAAACTAAGTAATTTAGTCCCATTTCAATCGAAACAATTGATTTTGCAACCAACGGCTGATGTAGAAGAAGGTCCTATGAGTTGAAATTTTATTGTAAAATTGATACCTATAGTTACAACAATAGAGTTCGATATCAGTTGTAGTGCTCAGAGGAATATGTTTATGCGCCAAAGCAACGCGATATTTCATTGAGTTTCCTATGTTTGTTATCAGGAAAACTGCAACTGATAGGAAAACTGAACAGCATAATGTAGGTCAGAAATAAAACGATGCATTTCGTAGTAAAGGTTTTAATCATGTACAATTTAATACTCATAACAATCCTACAATAACTGCTAATAAGAACTGTAAAATACTTAATAAAAAAAGCGTAGGCTTCTCTAAAATTATTCACTCGGTTCGTAATACGGCTAACACAATACTGCAGTAGTGGACTGACATTATAATCAACATGTAGTTTAAAAAATAATACATTAAAATGTGGTATGTAAACTATTATAAAAACAATGAGTTTCATAAAATATTTTGATAACATCGTCTGGTTTAGTTATAACGTTATTTTTACAAAGTGGTTCTAAGCAAGTCTACTCCTCCTCTGTTTCCGCAACGGCCAGGAGGTTTTCTTCAGCATCATTACTAGGTTCTACGACTTCAACATCCTCAACTTCTTCTCGTTTTAAATCCTCAACAGCTTTTTTATAATCGTCTTCTATAGCAGGAACTACTAGAGGTTCATCAGGAATTATTATATCAATATCAGAAGCTGAAGTGTCGCAAGAGTTAGATGTGGAGTTACACGGTGCTCTTTGGCATTTACATTGGTATCTTTGTTCTCGGCGTTCGAAAACTGGAGCTCTGTGAACAGAAAGTTACCTACGTTAAAAAAAATCCGTATGAAGTTAGATAGAAAAAGTTTCGATATTTAAATAAAATGTTGGAAAAGAAGAAAAAATTAACAGAAAGGTTTTGATAAAAAAATACATACCTTTAAAAAAATAACTTGGATGGTGAAAACAACAAAATAAATAACACTGTTTATTGACATTGAGCATTGAGAAAGTTTGAAAATGTTGTTTACTCCGTGCAGTGGTAATACGGGTTTTAATGCCGAACGAAATATTATTATTAGCATTGTAGAGCCAATAATGCTACCGCGGTTTGGTTAGCAACAATCAGCTGATTTCAATGATCTAATAATAACTTTGGAGTATATCCAAATTTTTATGAATTTATTTCTACGGTTCCACTGATATTATTAACTATGTATGTGAAAATTTCCGCTACCGCGAATAAACATCGTCAACAACAGTTGTTGATGAATTATCAAAAATAAAAATAAAGTTTTTTATTTATTGACCTAAAATAATACAAATTTCAAGGGCATTAAAAAAAAACTTCAAATAATCGAATCAACATTTTCGCACTGTTTATCGAATCACGAAATTTAAATATTGACTCTCATTATGTCGCTAAGTCACAACGTCGCAAGTGTTGAGACAACTTATGTATCAGAAATCGGTTGCTCAGGAGTTTTTAGCTACAGATTACCATTTCAAGTCGTAAGGCCCCGGGCCACACTGGCCCAAAGGCCGATATACCGATAAATGATAATACCGGGAACGTTGGCCAGACCCGCATATCTGACTTACACCACCAGATGCAATCTAGATTTGTAGCCCTTACAATGTCGGGACTTTACTGTTGCGTACAAAGTAAAGACAATGGATACCGATAAATACTTGAACTGGTTCCAGAGTACTGTTCCTGTCGTATTTTAAGACTTTCGCAGTATTCGCAATAACGAAATATTGAAATTAAGTGTGCCATCGCCTTTGACAGGCTTACTGCAATTTGGTGAAAAATAGCTTCAGGCTTGCAGTTGGTCAGTGATCCTTTAAAGGTATATGAAAGATCATCGTCGACACCGTAACCGAGGCAGGCCTAAGCAACGCTGGCGTGACGATTTGAGCTCGTTCTTGACCGATTGGCACGAGTCCCCGGAGGACAAAACACAAAGAAAATTGGAAACGTAGTTTGAATAAAAAAATCGGCCAAGGGCCTGTCGGACCACGCACAATAAAGGGTTCCATAGTTGGGATGAATTATTTATCCCAAGAACAAACTTTGTAGTTAAACGTTCTCCCATAATGCATCGATATACGTCACGGCCAATTCTCCAACTGCAAATGTAAGTTTAATATATATAATAATAATAATATATAATAAAGTTTGTGATGATAAAACTACAAATTAACTATTTTCGAACTTTTGCTTTTACTTGTGCTGTGCTGTGAGCCTTGCTTCTTGTCAAATTTTACGATTCTAGGTCTAAGGTAAGTACCAGGTATCAGTAGGTAGGTTTTGATTTATTTGCGAGTAGCAAAATATGTCGTATAAATGGCCGTATTTTTTTATTGCGTGGAAATAGAAGCTTGATTTTTTTAGAGCTCCAAGGGACCGTAGACGTACGTATTTTAATTTCAATTTGTTATCTCCACGCGTTTCTGATAAAAAGGGTATTGGCAGACAGACAGGCAGACGGACGGACGGGCGGACAACGAAGTGATCTATAAGGGCGCCGTTTTTTCTTTTGAGGTACGAAACCCTAATAATAAATGAGATGCCAATCAGCGAACCTTCTGAACAGCCAATAAAGTGCTTTCGAAGACAATGAGTTCACTTTAAAACATCATACGTGGGCTGCCAGAGGGTGATGATTTTATTATGAGATTCCAGTAGTTCATTTCATTTCTTTCAACAAAACATTTCTGGAAGCCATCAATAGTGTAATGATTATGGTAGCAGCCACATGCGCAATTTAAAGCGATCAACAGATTTATGCGTTTTCGCAACGCCAACGTGCGCGTGCGCGGGAGTGGTGGGTCCATTCGTACGGCACCGGATGTGCGCCGGCAATTCATTACGATTCGTGACGTACCGTGCCATTTGTTACAATATAGGAGTACGGAGGCGAGCGGCAAATTCGCGGCATTCATCAGCAAGAAGCGAGAAATATTACCCCAGAACTGTTTCACTCACTCTTGAATGAAGAGGCATTTTTACATCATTAATTAACGCACTTACCTAGATTCGTACTCTAAATATTGTAATTAAATCAGTTCGATTTAAATAATTACACTCATTGTGATTTCCAGCTTTGAATGATTAATTCCTGAACAACATACACACACTGTTACATATGAGATTTTGTCCCTCTTGTTGTAAAGGAACAAAAGCCTGGATGCAAGGTGCTTATGTATCGAAATACAAGGAAACAATAAACTGTTTGAAATAACATATATTTATAAAAATATATCTCCTCCATACAACATTACACGGTAGCCTTTAGGGGTCTACCGCAATAATAAGTTATGACATTAAACCCTTACAATTTAATTTAACATGTAAAGTAGGTAAGTGACTATAATTGTCACTTATTATTGCCAGCCAGTTTAAACTTCAGCAGAAAGAACTAAGGTCGTGGGGAGTTGGAGATGAAGCCAGTACTGTTCCGAGTTCAAATTTAATTAAATAATATAAATTTCAATATTAAAGTATAACCTTCCAATTATTATGGGTGTAGCTAATTAATAAATAAATGAATTAGTTAATTACCGACACAAACGCCTCTTCCCTTTGATGCATCAAAAATATTTTTACTTACTAAAACTCAACAATAAAAGCAGCAAACCAGCAATGTCAGTATTATTTTCAGTAGGTAAGAAAAGCCGGGAAAATAATAATCAACGAATGAAAATTCTCACTGAGAAGAGACGAATGCCTTCATGTGTGGACTGAGAATACGGAGATGCAATGATTTAGGATGAGTTGAATATAACTTCTTAACCACAGAAAAGTTTTCTAGCATCCTATTTCTATCCGACTGCCCCAGAATGTGGGAAAAATAAATAAATGCAGACGGTGGCATATTTTAAAGCGTTCGTTACATCCTAGATGCCTCTGGCTGCATTTACTTATTTTGAAATACTCGTTTTTCTTTTCATCTTGTTTCCACCTTTTCAGTTCTTTATTTTGCAGACGAGTATTTTTTTTTTTTTTTTTGTAAACAGACGACAGCTCAATCGTCGGCCAAGAAATCCGCGTAATAAAAATTGGAAGTGGCAAAGACAATAAGCATAGTAATCCTCTACCCGTCTTGGCTATAGGCCAGTACTGACCGCCGCCGTGGCATCTTTGATGTCAGAGCTATATTCAAGTCGTATCTCTAAAAACAAGTGTTATATTTTCAAACAGTTTATTAGCTTTCGTTACAGTTACCTAGAGAAATAGTTTTATTTATTTGAATGGGCAACCATCTTGCGTCAGCTGATTGGGTTTGAGTTTCGAATGGTACAAAGAGATGTTATTTGAGCAGTTCTTTTTTTGATGCGTTGTTTTTAGTAGGTGCTGGCTCTTAGTGGCCAGTGTTAGCTTCAAGGTCCTTGCATAGAGCATCTTTCTGTAGATAGGGGGGAGGGGGTAGGGATTCCGGTTGCGCTGAATGAATGAGTAGACCAGTCTGTCTGTCACATACTAGTGTAACCACTATATACAACACAGACCTGCACAAGGAGCGATCTCAATGTGGCCACACATACATCCCATACACATAGTGCTGTTCAGAGGGGCACAATCTACTCAAAAACTATTGAACCGTTACCATGGAGACGAAAGAGGAATTAACCTTTTTTAATAAGAGACAACGATTCCAAAAAGTATTTAAATTAGCTAAGGAAACCTAATAATGTCAGACGACTGGAAACGTAATAATCGGAGATTAGGTTTCTGTTCGGATATTTTTTGTTGCAAATAGGAATGTCGCTAGTTTTTATGTTTTACGTAGGTCAGCAGTGTCAATATCTAGCAAGTTTTTTAGCTTGCAATATTGGTTGGTATAGTTAAATAGACACGATCGTGGGAATCTAATTTAATTTTAGGTAGTGAACTTTGTAAAGTTGTTTTCACATGCTTAGGTAGGTATTTAATTTGAATTTGATTTATGAAATAAAAAGTTCATTCTTTTTTCTAGATATACACATATCTAGACGGATAAAGCTCGCTGTTACTAGAAACTTTATATGCGGTAATACTCCATATGGAATTAAATAACACGCGTAATGTAATTCTATCCTGATTCCACATTTCCTACTCTTATCCTGCACAGACGCATTCAAAGATATTCACGTGCAGTTACTTAAATGTTCTTAGTAACAGATTACAGTCTTGTTGGTAACTAGGTTATTTATGGTTTGGTCTGTATCTGAGGAGGTGCTGCTGGACTACTCAATAGTTATTTAATGGGCCCGCATTGTTAAGTGGAGAAAAAGTGGCACTGGATAAAGTGCAACACCACTCTCTAGAAATATGAGATGACTAGAGTGTTGTTGCACTTCACCAAGTGGCGATCTTACCCCACCTGACCATATTGGTGTAGCACTCACTAAAGTAAGTATAGTTTCGAATTGAACCAGATGACAATCATGAAGTGTCAAAACAGACTACTGGAACTTAATTGATGGCAAAGACCATCACATATGTAGAGAGTCGTACCAAGGATCCAGGAAGCGATAATGCCGAAAGATTTATCTAGCGTATAGCAGAACTGAACTAAACTGGGCTCTCCGACGTGTCATGGCGTCTGTGCATCTATTCGGCTAGTCTATTTGCGTGTGCGCCGCTTGGCCCGATCGGCACGCAAGTGCAACAACCCCGGCTCAAGTCGCCAGGTTTGAGGTGCATGGCAGGATTTTAAATTATTACTCTTCTTATTGGGTTATTTATTGAATTGCCTGTTGAAGAGGATGAAGAATTCGGACATGTTTATAAGATCTGCAAAATTGTTCAAAAACGTTGCCAAAATCTGTCAGCTTGATAAAAATCCGTTTCCTCTATTTGCAAGAATTATGGCAGAAGAGAGATATTTCTACCTATACAATTGGATGAATGAGGAATGGAACCACGGTGCAAATACAAAGATCGGTACCCCTTTCGTTTCAGATCCGCAATACTAAATACCTAATGAAGGTCATACAAGACACGTTAATGTAACAAATGAAAAATTTATATAAACAGGACACATATTAAAAAGAAAGAAATCATAGATCTCATTGACGATAACGTTATACCTAAGAGTCCAACTTTCAGTCCATATGAAACACAAAATAATGCTTGTATCGATCCTAATCTATCCCCGCGATATTGTAGCCTTTAGTAGATTACCTAAAATCTAGTTTAGTTGTTGGTGGAAGATAAGTACTTATTATTACAACGCGGTAACTGCGTTCAAATCACGGCTATTCTTAAAAGATTAAGTGCGTCATAAAACATATAGCAAGGTATGCCTCAAAACAAGCAATTAAGTAGATTAAACAATCTACTCATACGGATACGAGTAGTCGTAGGATTTTTTAAGAAACCTAATCAAAAGGGTATATTAGCCATAAAAATAGCGGAACCCAATATGCATTTGTTGAATTCCCTGTTAAAATACATTGTGGCCTACAATGCATGTGAATGTAATACTATTCTGGCATTATTTAAAATTATATACAAGGAAAAAACAAAAATAACAATCTGTTTACCGTTTATTTTAGATTTGTCTCGAAGAAGAAATTTTTGAGTTTCTTGAGGTGATAAAATTAGTGTGAAACAAATCCAAAGAAAAGTTTTGAGAAGCATGATAAAATCTTTTGACTTGCAGGATGGGATATATGATGATGACGTAGCCTATTGGAATGTCCTTGTGATTATTAAAAAATCCCACAGTGATTCCCATTGTTCATATGAAACTCTCCTTGAAGTCATTATTACCAAATAACTGCACTATCTTAACAGTTTGTTGCAGTTCGTTTGTTTCCTCTGTTAAAAAACCCACTTGAATTTCCAAACCTAAAAATAACCTCGTAAATTTTTGTGGTTGAGACAGTAGGTATATTTAATAACAGTCATTCGGAAATAGCAAAAACTTGGTAAGATTTTCAAGTACTTACCTTTATTATGTCTTAAACTTGTGTCTTTATTGGGTCTCCAACGACATAATCGTGTTAAATAAGATTTTTTGCTACGAAACATGTTTTTTTTTTTAAATTATCTTGATCATTATAAACTGTTATCAAATTAATTTTAAGTATCTAGTTCTTTTAAACCGTAAAACCGGTAATATTGCGAAAAATTATTTTCGAATGTTTGTTTATAATATGGCCTACCGGCCAGTGATAACGTAGCAGTCTGAAGTTGACACATTGCAGGTCAGACGGAGACGCTCATGGTACAAATAGAAAACCTGTCAGGTTAACCTGCTAAGGTGACCTGTCATGTACTTGGCAAGTATTTTAAACGTTGATGGTAGGGCCCTTGGCTTGACACATTTAATTAAGAATTCTAAAGAGAAAGATGAAAGCAAAAATCGAATGCTCATATGAAAAAGATTGAACCCTTGACACAATAAAAGAAGATTATTAATAAGAATAGGCATAAAAAAACCCTTTGATAACATGAAAGTCAGAAATTCTACAATCGACTATGTAGGTTTCATGAACTTAGAATATAGGTACTCGTTTATCGGAATAACCTATCCATTGGAGGAAGTCCCACAAAATTGCTAACATTTGGCTGCACTCCCAGCATCCGACATGCAACACATTTACTACGAGTGCACCGACACTAACCTACCCTACACTACGCATATGTCTGGATCATAATAGTCTGACGGTTTATCATCACGCTTGCTCTCCCCGAAAAGGTATGCAGAGGGGCATAGAACGACCGTATTTCGATGGAGACTCTTCAGCCTATAACCAACATTATGTTCCTACTCTGGCTGATTCTGACCTCCTCTGTGAGATGGATTGAGACGTTATCCACTATTAGCGCAATGCAGATACTGCTTGGTATGGTAAGTATTTTAGTCATTGCTATTAATCGTGCACAGATGCAGGCTAGGGGCGAGTATAATGGAAAATCTAATAACACTGCCTGACCTGGAATTGATTCCATGATCCACGATTGATCCCAGGCTCAGTAATCATACTCTAGACTAATAGACCAACGAGGTCTGACTAATTGTTTATTTTTTTATCTCGTCACAATATTGATAAAATGTTAACATACAGATACCTTGACGAGGACACTGACGTCATTATCAGTATTAGTCATCGCTGCGAGTCTGCAATGAGTCCTAATGGATTTTAATTAGATATGAATTAAAATATAGGTCAGCGCGTGTTTCGTGGAAAACAAGGCTGAAAAATCTTCCACTGTCCATATTCATTAGGACGCTGAGTAAAGTAAATATTAGAATAAGATATAAGGGAATAACAATTGCGAATTGTGACTTGTACATTACTACATGGATACTCTCGAATTAATGGTGCATCTGAAATATAAGAAACATATGAAAAGGATAACAGGATAGTACACAAATAAGATTTTAAATATCCTCGATTAGAAACTAAAGAGAATTTCGAATACAAATATAAGAAAGACTACAGTGGCATCGCGCGGCGCTAGACCAAACATGGACGTCAGCGAGATCAACTTTGCGCGGCCTCTCTCATTTCCCAGTCAGAAAGAAAACGTTAAATTGAATGAGCTGAATTATATACGTACACTAATGTATGAGTATATGAGTTTTATTGCTAATCAAATAATGACAAAAATTCCATTAAAAAAAAAAATTCAAATAACTTTTCGAATGAACTCACTGAATATTTTCAAGATTGTGTTATGACACAATAGATAACACCAGCCGCTATTTCTAAATACAGAAAAGTTTGACAAGTAGCATGCAAGTGCGAGCGAAGCACGCTCGAAAATTTTAGCAGGCTGCCTCGGATGGTTTTAAATAAGGCTGTCTTTTGTCCATTCTTACTGAAATAGGAAATATTTTGATAAGTTATACAGAAAAAATTGAAAATTAGAAGAATGCAGGACGCAAGAGCGTGTGCAGCGAGTTCGAAAGTTTATGCACCCCGCCTCGGAAAGGTAAGGTTTTCTTTTGACCATACATACATAAATAGGACATAGGTACTTTGTCGTTGTTCACTAATGCAGAAAGGTTTGAATATAAGAAGAATATAAAATACTAGAGCGAGCGAAGGGAGCTCGAAAATTTTAACTCCCAGTCTCACAACATTTTATACAGCAATACGAGTTAGTTTGTCGACCTAAAAGGTTTGAGAACGAAGAAAATTTACGATAGAAGAGCGAGCTTAGCAAGCTCGAAAATTTTGCTTGCTACGTTTATATTTGGCATACCTACGTAGGGGGCCTCCAACTACAAACTGCCTCTTTGTTACTGAACATATTTTGGCCTTTTTTGGGATTTGACTAGAAAGTATTTCTCAAGATTTGGGGGCCCCACAGGACCGGAGGCCGGGGGGCAAATAACGAAACTTTTAATAACTTGTAAATCTGTTTTGCGTTCGCCGACGTCGCTGACGCCTGACGCCGCCAGTAAAAGAATATACAGTTGATAAGGGTTCACATTACACAGAAAATAGCAACATTCTATCAAATTCCAGCTAAACTCAATTTAAATTCAAAGTAGCAAGACATCCCTGAATCTCACACATGACAAATCGGATTTAAAAAAGCCCAGCTCTAACACAAAGTGCAATTATCGTAAAGCGAAAGAAGGTTTATCGTACAACATACATCAGTGATTAGGATCAAAGCTGCGCCTACTGGAATTTGCTGTGTACTCGGGAATAATAGGCAGCGAACGAAATAGCCGGTATCGGCGCACCCACGGCATTGCGTTTTGTAAATCAGTATGGCGGTAATGGATGTGCTTTCAGAAGATCAATGCGCAATACTTGTACCTTTTATCACAGCAGTGGTCACGAGGATGACACGAGTCATCCAGAAATTAAGTCCTACCCCTCTTGGCGCAAACATATTGTTGTTAAAATTTATAAATTGTGCTTAATTTTCAGACAAACCCAAAAATAGTAACAAATGGTTATGTTATTTGAGGAGGAAAATTCAGATGATTGAACTGAAGGACCTCCTTGCTTGATTGATATCTTTAAACTAAGGAGTAAATTAAATTTAAAGTGTCTTAACTAATAAGAAAAAATGAAATGATGAAAAAAGGCATGTTATATTATGTGTTTGTTTGTAAAAGATTTCTAAGAAACTCTAAATATGATTTACACCTACCTATTCGTTTGGTCACGAGTTCGTACGAATATAGTTCCCACTAAATTGCGATGACGTTTTACGAAGTGCTATCCGCGCGACCATTACAGGGTTAAAAGGAATCATCTGAAAAACAACCAAAAATCGCCCAAAGAAATCAAGTCAGTTTTTATGTCTATGAGAAGATCTATGGAGAAAATTTTAGGAATTGTGTGATTGCATTTGCAATAGGTAATCATGGCGCTGACTGAAGAAAGTGGCTAGATTCAGACTTTGGCAGAATTATAATTTTTTGTGACTTTTTCTGAAGACTTATCAAGTCCTTGCGTGCTCCTTGAGGAATTCCAATTAGCAGTAGCTTATCGTATTTTCATCAAAACAGACTATTAGCAGCAACGCTACCCTATCTCTTAAATGACTTGATCTACGAGCTTTACTCGTACTATGCAGCTATGTAGTGGATCTTCTGTCCTCTTCGTAGTGTGATTGGGTTTTGTAGTAAATCAGTAACGGACGGGGTCTAACGAGTACATTATGCGCATTTGTAACGATATCCGCCCACAGTCCACAGACAACGGGATGGATACATTCTGCAACCTTTGTGGGATTATGTGAAAAACTTCCGATTTATTGACTCTGGTTTTAAAAGAGAACAGTTGTTATTAATGGTAGCTAATATGTCAACTGATAATAGTTATTGAGTGAAAAATTGTGTTCCGAATTTTCAGAGATTTTACAATGTAATTACATAGGTGGGCAATTCTGAAATTACCTTAGTGTCGTGCTTCTGTGTAGTTTCACAGATGACCTAATGGTCTACAGTTAGGACATTGGCTAGTTTTTGGTAGTTTAAATTTTTTTAATGAAATATGATCAAAATTGGAAAACATGTCACACGGAAATTTACTTTTCATTTAGAGCGTTTAACTCTTTAACTTTGCATTAACGGAATGGTCTTGGCGAATTTTCGTGTTGAAACTTTCTGTAAGAAAACACGCACCTACTTAGTACCTTAAGATGGGGTCATTCTACAGGAGTGCTAGTATTTAGCACAATATTCAAGCTCACAAGAATAACCCCATGGTTATTGTATTCGCAAGAAATAATGAAGGAGGCGGGAAGCAGCGATTTGTCGCGACGGGATAGCCGCGTCTTCCAAATGATATACATTCGCTGTACCCACTCGCACGCCCTCGTGAGCCGCAATAATTGGATCCTGACTGCAAAGCTTAGTGGGAATGCTGACTAGGCTCCTAATTATTATTAGACAGGAGATTTTTAGACTCTTAGATTCTTAGTTGGGAATGTGGAAGAATTGGGATGTGGTAGTAGTTGGTCCGAAAAAATGCAGAATCAACACTATTCCAGTATGTTCAGCACTGGATGTCAATTCCAAGCCGTGGTAGTTGAAAGAATGTTTTCGATTAAAAACCCACTTAGGAGAAGAAAACAAATTTCGAACACTCTTCTACACTTATGCACTCTAAAAACTTTTCCATACTTGTCCATGGGCTGTGACCGCCAGTATTTTTCTGAATATTCATGAAAAATTATCGAAAATTCACTTTAAATGGGGTGTCTATCTTTATTATTATTTATTTATTTATTTTATCAGGTTCACCAACAATTGAATACACTGAAACAAACACATAATTTCCTACTTTAATAATTTTCATGTGATTCTTTTTTTTTTAATAGTGTTGAGACCTTGCTTTACATTTTTTGCCATATCTCTGATGTTATTGGCTCGATTTGGATTCTGTTTATTATTTCTAAAAGCTTATGAGTTATTAGTTAAAATTTGTCGATCTCCGGAATCGCCAGATTTGTTTTTGTACAAAGTCTTAGAATAAAAAAAAAAAATACCTGTGTGAGCAAGTTAAGGTTTCAAGAAAAAATTGGTCCCAATAGTGAATTTCTATCATACCTTAAAACATTTAGTGTATAAATCAAATCCAAAAACGAGATATTGTGTTTCTATGGTTTTTAAGGATTTTCTCAATTTTCTTAATTTCTCTTAAACAATAGTACTGTTGCAACCTTTTTATATATATTTATGGTTTTTTACTCTTTTAGATGTTTTTAAAAATAAAGTCAGTTGTGTCAGCGCTTCGTAATTTTATTGCTAGCTATTGATACAGTCCACATTTTTCCTACAAGTACCTAGTTAGAGCCGGCGGAGTTTTGATAAGAGTTTTGTTTGATTGTTAGCTTTCCGTAAAACACATATTATATAACGAGCATGTCACATCTAAGGCAAAATAAAACACTGTGCCCCCTTTTAAAATTAATGTTCGATAGTGTTTTATGAATATTCAGAACAATACACATGGTCATAGTCACATGCCATTGTATAATATTTCGTGTCGAAATGAATTTGAAACTAAACACCCACTGAAAACTCAGAAAAGCTATGGGAATTGTAGCTAAATACAGAATAGGGCCAAACTGACAGCTTTTGCAACGAAGTTGTAGTGGGCGTTGCAGGGACTGAGAGCTAAGGGCTTATACACATCAACAGCAACATTCACATTTAGCTGGAGTTACGCAACTACCCCTGCGGGGTAGTTGCGTAACACACTTACAATAGCAATGGGTTTCACTTTGACAGTTCAAATAACGCAATGAATGTTGTTCATTGCGTTATTTACGTTGTTGAGCCGACAATTTTTTTGAACATATGAAGCAATGGATTAGCAATATCATTCAGATTGTGGTTAGGTCATTCAGAGTCGTTCATTTCATCATTTAGGGTGTAACAACAGAATAGATTATTGAGAGACAACTTCTAGAAATGAAAAACGTCGGGAATAAATCGGAAACAAATCTAAACGTATAATTTCGATCTTTTGGCGGAATTAAGTATAGCTGTACCTCGACAGAAAGCTCATTTTCATTTTGACAGTTCAACATTCTTTGCGTTATTTACGTTGTTGAGCCGACAAATTTTTCGAACATATGAAGAAATGGATGCTAATTTTCAATCTGCTTCAAAACCATTCAGATTGCGATTGATTGAAGACTCCGAGCAGTAACCTAAGTCGTCTGTGTGACTCGAGCCGCCTATTAATGATTGTATTTAGGTACTTCCATTCCTTTCTTGGTCAGCCTTTTTTTGTTGCTTTTATATATTTTTATTTCTGATCATATTTTTGTGAAAATTATAACTTATATGTAATTCAAACAACGATATCTTGTACGTACTATTTACTTTCTGTGCTACTAGCTGTGCACTCCCTGTAAGTGAAGAATTCACAATTCCTAAAACTGTATGTAATTTTTTGTTGTGTAACATATATTAGTAAGTCGTTGAAGTGCCATATCAATAAATAAATAAATTTTATGTTGAAAGCTTTACAAAAACTCACACGTCTCCGAAACAGAAAGCAGTTTTTGGCATATAGTTATGACATTCTGGCCACAGCTTTAGCTGTCTCCGGCTTAATTCCAATCTACAGGAAATTGTATAACGTAGGGCCGGGGTTGCCAGACTGCCATCAGCGTTAATGTTAGTCTGCAGTTGTGGACGTGATTGGAACATCGCAGGAAATCGACTTCATTTGCGCCGAAGACAAGCGTTTATTCAGTTAGCACGTCGACGGCTGAGAGAAGTCTTAAATCGGCTCTTCTGTAAATTAGATGTTTCACGAGAAAAAGAATCGGAGAGTACCGTGGGGTACTCACCTACTCTTTCTGTGAACCCTAATGCTTTTAAGCCCAGATATTTCAGTATGTGACTAAGGTCTGTTACCGTATATTAACGAATGGAAACTTTAGTTATGTACTTTAGTTATTTTATCTACAAAACATTAATTCTCGTGACAGTACAATGAAAGAATCGATCCACGGTGTTACTATACAAATAGAATAATCGATATAATCGGTTCCAAGAGGTGGTACGACCGACCACCGTGTACAAGCAATGCTGCTTGCATGTCTAGAATTTGTTATCCAATTCAGTATTCTTTATGAATTTTTAGCTATGGAAAATTTCATTGGATTCCAATTAAAATATCGGAACAAAGTTCCTAATTTATTTTCATAAAGCGGGTCCAAAGGTCTACAAACAATCTAATTAGCCAGATTGACGTAAGAAAATATTTTCAGCTTTGGAACGCCGTGGACTTAAAAAAATAAAAGAAAATATGAAACATTTGGCGCATTTACCGAAGTGTGACAGACAGCCTGACGAATGGATGTTCACTGGCCAGTTATTGTCGCATAATGACGTCATTTGTCACGAGTCTACTCCACATGTCATTAGGAAGCGTCACAGAACGAATAAGCTGATAATATTTGTATTTCACGTACAGTGGTTTAACAACATTTGCTACAAAATGTGCGGTTTGTTGGTTTCTGGAAATTCAAGTTGCAAGAATACGTGTAAACTTCATCTCTTCGTAAGGAATGTTTCAGAGGTAAACGTTTGATACCATTTGATACGGTATTTAATTATTGATGTGGCCTATGGGCATAATTAATCAATTCTTCGCTCAATTGTCTGGTACAACTTGGAAACGGTAAACATCTCGTGGGAGAAGAGCCTGAATGCTTTCTGTAAAATTATAAATAAAAGACCAGGGATGATTATGGTAAAAGTTGAGTATGAGTTTTTTTTTTTGCTCAGCTGAAACATTGGCAACAGTACATCCAATCAAAATGTCAATCAAGGGTGATTGCAAAGATCACATAAATAGTCTCTGAACTGTTTAAAACGAAGATCCCTTCTTTAATAGATCATCTTCATCTAGCAAATTGAAAATGAAACTTCAAAGATACCGAATGGTCACAAAGATACAAAAAGACATATGGTAGATGGACAGTGACGATATTCCAAAATAGTAAAGTTCATCATACTCAGAACTGCTAGGCAAGCGTCCCGTTACTTGAGCTATGTTAAAATTACCAGGCCCTGGGTAGAGACAAAGAGATCCAAGTCTATATCGGGTGTGGCCATGTATGGGCTCGGTGGGGAAGCGGAGTGTCCCGGAATAGGTGGTGTATCCTTACAGGGTTTGCATAGAGAGGAATTACGATATTGGGATATTGTCATAATTATGGGTACGTAACCTAACCTAAACTAATAAGAAAAACTGACAAAGTGCGTGTCGGACCACACACGATGAAGGGTTCCGTAGTTGGGATGAATTTATCCCAAGAACAAACTTAACATTGTAATTGAAAAACCATTTCTCCCATACATTCCAACTGCAAATGTAAGTTTGTACGCACAATCTTCTTATAGGTTTTCCTGTAATCTATATGTAAATAACTATTCTCTGAATTTTTACAAAATTGTAGGCTCAGTAGTTTCAGAGATGGAATGATCAATAATTTTCATCTACTTTTTGTAATAACTTTAAAAGTACATGTTTTAAATTTATAAAAATATATATATATCTGAAATGCTTACATTATGCCCTTTCATTTGTTATGTGACATGGTACAGTTTGCAGAACTTAAAAAAAAAAAATTTGTTTGCCCCCCAAAAGTGACCTCATATACAAATTCATTTATTTACATTACAAGTCGGTGTTTTGCTGTGACAGACGGACAGACAGACACTCAGACAAACAGACCGAGTGATCCTATAAGGGTTAATTTTTTTTCTTTTGAGGTACGGAACCCTAAAAACGATCAACGTAAAGGTATTGATTGAATTGATGTTTGAGGAGAAATCGAAGAAAGAGTAGCAGATGAAGTCAAAGATAAAAGGCACCCGCGATAAGCCAGACAAAAGATGACAAAGCAAAGTGGGGTAATGGGGTTCCATTAATCTTGACAAAAGTCCAGGGTAAGACCAGAAAACATAAGAGCCAGTAGGTAGAAAACCAAAAGAAGTGGAGTCTTCAAAAAATTATTGATCTAAAAATATCAGAGAAAAACGAGCACCATTCCATTTCAGTCATAAAGGTCCAGTGAGTGTTGTTAAGGTGTTCCTAGGCAATTAATCAAAATCTAGAATGGCAGTCATAAAAGTAACCACAGGCACTTATGTGCGATATTGATCTGAAAACTCTGTGCATTGTCATCACACATGATTTCCGCAAGCTGTGAAACTCAATGGAGGATATGGCGTTTGTGGGCGATGAATTGACTGATCAGAATGACTTTCAAGGTAGCTGTTCTAATTTTCAAGTAATTTACATTGGCTCAGGTCATTCGATCTATAATAGATCGAAAGTCGATAAGTATTAGGCCTAACAAGAGTTTGACGTAGTGCGTTCATTGATTCCATTATGCGTATGATCGATTGGATTGAACTAAAATTGTAGTTATGGTAATGAGCAACCTTTAAATACAGACAAAGCTGCTATTGATTCCAATGATGGTCCAAACTGTTCAAATATTACTTCAAGAGCAATATTCAATAAAAACAAATTAAAGGCATAATAAAACAAAACAAAGACAAATCATTAAGAATAAATATTATATTATATTATTAATATTCTTTATTAAATATTAACAAAATTTCCCACGCAGCAGCCCTGATGCACCCACGTCCAATGCAAATAAAGTTAAACAAGGCGGGTGCGGGCGATGCGCGCGCGCATTTAGAACGTACCGCGCCGTCTCAAAATTAACTACAAAACATTTGCTGTTGCCATGCGCGTGTCAACGCTTAGATATGCCCATTAGTTTGAAGAAAATAGCTTTTGCTATAGCTTCGTTCGGGAAAAACAAGAATAATTATATTTTTTGGTAGATAAATGAAAGTATGTAGTCATGGTGATGCTATTCAAGCGTATTGGAGACCGTGAAATTAAAATCTCTTGCATGAGTGATCTCCTTGGTAGTTGGTTGAAGCCTTGGTGGCCAGTGTCAGGGTGTAACGAATGGGGGCTATCGTTTGTGTGTAACCAGTGGGCGCCACTGGCGAGTAAGATCCTGTTAGTACTTTTATTTGATATGTTTTGGATATGTTAAGTACAATAATATACTTCATTAATTTTTATTTTATTACATTTTAAAACATCAAATTAATATTTACATTATAATGTTTTATTTTATTTTTTTATTCTACTATGAGTTTGCTCTTGACTTTAGTCTAGGTCTGGATGACAGAGACAAAGTCTACGATGGAGTGAGCTTACCCAGAAGAAGCCTGTTCACTCTCACTTTGAATAGATTAGGGATGTATGCGTTCGGAAACACAGACGCAGGCAGAGAGTTCCACTCCTTTGCTGCTCGCATTATAAAAGACGTTTGAAAACGCTTAGTGCGAGTTGGTGGAATATTAACTAGGTAGGGGTGGTAACTTGCAGTGCGTCTAGATGTCCGATGGTAGAAGGGGGCCGGTGGAATGAGGTCGTGGAGTTCATGGGCACACTCTCCGAAGTACAATCTGTAGAAGACCGACAAGCAGGCAACCTTGCGGCGATGAGCCAAGCTGTGAAGCTTGGCATCCACCAGTTTTACGTCGCCAATGAGCCTCTTAGCTCTGTGTTCGTTTTAATGTTCCTAAAATTGGCAAGCATGAAGCAGACAAATATTATTCTTCCTCCAAGTGCTACAAAATTAGATCCTAAGTTGTTACTTAAAATCTTAAGCCATAATTAATCAGGAATGGCACAATTTTTGCAGTTATGCATAATTAGTAAAAATTTGCGATAGAAAATCACATTTGACATTTGATATTTCCAGAGACCAGGCCCGTGCCGGACGGCGCGTCCGTGTTCCACGCGCGCCTCAAAGAGATGTCAGCAATAACGAGGGGGCTTGCCGGGTCAGCGGGATTGTCCGAAAGGGTTACCGCTGCCCCGGAATATAAAGGGCAAGAAACACGGGTGGGTTTTAGTTAGTAAGAGTCTGACACTCCCTTCCGCTCCACCCAGAGCGGGAGGGGTCATTTGATGACTTCCCATCCACAAAAAAAAGGGACCTCACTCTGCGCCTCTAGCGGCGAATTCAAGCGCGATAGTCCTCATTGTGTTGTTTAACGAATTTAAAAAAGGAACGCGCTTCGAAAAGGATGAGATGATAATTACGAATCTTCAAAGTGGGATGATACATACCAGTTTGAGGAAACTAATAGAATTTCATTTAGTTAAATCTTCCATGGAAGAGTTTTCCACTTTTCATATTACCCCAGCGGATTTACTACCTCTTTTCCCAAGGATTATCGATCTTTCTAGAAATAAAGAAGGACACACAGACACAGATGGTGCGATCCCATACGATCCTACCATGTGGTGGACACCGATTAGCCTCTTCTCCGTACAATGACGCACAGCACATCTATTACTTGTAAGGTCAACTAATGGCTATACAATGCATTCTGGGAATTGTTTGAATGAGGCTTAATATCGATTTGTCTTTAATTTGCGTTATCTTTTTCAACTAGTTTGAATTCTTAATAGAAGTAGACTACAACATTTTACAGGGGCCTTATTGCATCGGTTTATTAAAGAGAATTAGGGCAATGTGGAACACAAAATCAATTTCTCGAAACCACCAAGACTCTCTGGTTTTCGAGAAATTGCTTTTCAAAAGTGAAACAACAAAAGTATAGCTCTAACCTTTTCTAAAAGCTATTTTGTCACCCTATGCGTGATATTTGAAACATCAAAACCAGGGTATAAGGTCCTGAAAATCAATCCCCGTCAAAGACTCAACCACGCACGACGTGACACGATCAATTTTCTCAGGCTTCAACTAATAGGCGTGATTGACGTGACAGTGTGGGCGTACAAAGGTCCCTCCGTCACGGTATATGACCTTCCCACGTTATCAAGGACACCACTGGAGTGAGGGATGTCATTTGATATGCACTTGAAATTTTATGAATTCTAGAATTTTATATGCTTCTTTATGGTTTCAGATAATGGGACATGGGTAGAACCTGAATAGAATAGCACTGATACAGGAGTGCGGAGATAGGCCCAAGCAGAGAGGCCTATGACCAGTCGTTGAAATCGAGCTGTGGTTGATGAAGATGATGATGATTTGGTTAGGATGACGGATGGTAAATAAATTATTATTCAATAAGCGAGTTAACATGATTGCAGAAGAATTAGAATAGCAGATAGACACGATGGAATGACCTTCAAGCATGGCTTGCAATCTGATACTGTAATTGGTATTGGACAGAAATAAACGTTTAATGACGAAGATGCAATTTATCAATGTTAACATCAATTGGAATTGACATCTAGAATTAAATAGGGATCGTCCGCGATGAAACGTCTGTCTTGAGAGAAGCTGGAAATAAATAATTTATTGGGATTATTTTATGATAAGATATTGTAAATAGAATGGCTTGAAGGGACAGAAGCAAGAAAAAATAACACATGGAAAGATTTGACAATCTTGTTATTATTATTATTATGAGCCCGTTGTATCTCATTGCAGCGCAAAAACCATTCCATCTTTTCCCTTGCATGTTTTCATTTTTCTCTCTGTTTTGTAATTTTAGCTCAATAATTTAGGTAGTCTAAAGACTCGTACAGACTCGCGCGATATTGCGGCCGCGACAGGCACCGACAAAGAAATTATGCTACTAGTATCGCGTCGCGCCCGCGATATCGCACTAGTCTGTACGAGCCTTAACTCATCACACCATTTCTTTCTGGGCCTACCGCGTCGCCGCTTCCTGTTGTTCGGAGCCCAATCTGTGGCTACGTTCGCCCAATTCTGATGCGACATGCGGCAGATGTGGCCTGCCAGTTCCATTTTAATTTAGCGGTTGTGTTGCCTATGTCTGTAATTTGTGTTTTTGAACAAAAGGTACTGTTTTTTTATCACGCTTTTATTCGTTCTACCTGTTATATGTTTGTAACGGAATTTTTGAACGCGATTGTCACCAACTTTAAAACTACAGATTGAACTGAAACTTTGCACACTTATCAAGGGCCGATAAATAAAAATTAAAATAAATAAATAATAGTTTAAAAGACAAAACAAAAAAACACGCTTTAACTATGAACCGGTACTAAAAAGCAAAATATAAATTAATCGTAAACGTTTAAGTACAAGTTAGAGGGGCATAAGAAGATGAAGAATACCAGAAGTAACTCTTGGGATATTTATCGATCGACAACCCTTTTATACACGACACGAACCAATATTTCCAATTCACCGTTCACCAGCCTTAGGCGACAATACAAGCCAAACATTATGATACATAGAATAAGGTTGCCATTGAACTTGCTACCAAATGCAGGACAATCAAGTGATAAACTTGGTACATAACAGTATTTACTATTCAAGGGTACAATGATAAGTATATTGTCATACATTTGCTAGAATATGAGCTTGTGAGAACAATATATTGTACATGTGCGTCCTACATACTAGCTTTTGCTCGCGGCTTCGCCCAAGTGGAGGTCGTAAATTATCCCCACGGGAATGTACTACCGAGATAAAATGTATCCTATGTCTTAAACCCAGGTTAAAGACTATCCGTGTGACTTTCATCAAAATCATAACATTTTATTTCACGTAAACCTACAAGGGCACTTATGAAACGTCAGAAGCTAGGTGCACGATTTCAATTGGTCATTTCCGCTCACCGGTACACTGCCACTCCTTTAAAAAAATATTATCTCGTGACTGAGAAGGAATTATGAAAAACGGCTCAATCAGCAACCTCGGTGAGTGTGTCTAGAATTTTCTAATACCTTTTATAAAGTTTCATATTGAGACACGAAACAACAAAATACGATCTAGAGGAATGTGGCCGCTTTTCTTTAGATCGAATTTTGTTGCTTTGTGTCTCAATATGAAACTTTATAAAAGGTATTAGAAAATTCTAGACACACTTACCCAGGGGCCCAAGTCTGCTATTTTTTATAAATTCGTCACTCCAACACGATCCCATTGTCATTTTGCTAAAAGTTCGTAATCTGCTAAATTCATAATGGTCGATCATTGGTCGCATTTTGAACATTTATTTTTACATATTATTTATTAGTGTTATAAGCAATCTGAAGTAGTAGGAAGTTGGAAATTTAGTAGGAAGTTTCATTTGTCATTATGTACGAGATTACCAATTCGTTCAATGGATTGTCAGTGCCTGACCATTGGAAAGTCATAATGACGCCATTATATTAGTAGATTACCAAACTTGTCAAATCAACAATTATGAAATCAATGATAGACCATTCTGACACTATTGTAATAGCAGACTTGAGGCCCAGGTTGCTGATTGAGCCGTTTTTCATAATTCCTTCTCAGTCACGAGATAATACCTACTTTTTAAATGGAGTGGAGCTAGTGGATTGGTGACTGCCCTCTTAAGAAGAGCACACTAGACATTCCATCGAAAACCGTTGAGGCGCGCAAAGGTAACAGACAGACAGTTATATTCGCATGCATGAACATATAATATTAAGTATGGATGTATAGGTTTTGTCGTGGAGTGGAGGCAAAATCAAACTGGTTGCTAATTTAACTGTATAATTTTTATGATATTAATTTTATTTTCTGTGATTAATATAAATTTAACTCACACACTGACTTATAATATGTTTTTTTTTTTTTTTTGAAAATCATATACAATGTTTGTAAATATGTGAGCACCATGTACCTATCGAATTTATATTATTTTTTCTGTCATTACGTCACTTTTCATTATTTTTACCAATTGTGGTAAGTAATTTTGTTTTTTTTATTCTAGGTACATCGTCTTCACCTAATTATTAATTAATGTATACAAACTATTGTCAACATTTTAAAAGAGTAAGTATGGAGTTTCTTGCCCATTCTTCTCCATACATAACTACCTTTTGGAAAGCGCAACTAGAATCAATTAACTATTCATGTAATTTTTGACGTTCAAAAGTGCATCGTGGTGCCTATTTGAAATAAATGATTTGACTTGACTTGAGGTATGTAAATAAACTGTTGTATGTGAATGTAAAGGAGTTATGTGAGTGGTTAGGGCTGCTTGTTATGTTATTCAAACTAGTGATCAACAGACTGAAGAAGAGACAAACAGTGATGATGTATTACGAGGCCTAAGCCAGCTATTACATTGTCATCGTATACATTATGATCACAAATCTATCCCTCATAATTAGAGATCGGATATTCGGTATGGAAGCGGCTTCTTAAAATATTTTAATTGTAAAAAAAAAACCCGTGTTGCCGGGAACAACGGGAATGCATAACTAGTCGAGTGTGTAATATTTAAGCGACTTCTAAAAAAATATTTATTAAAAAAAAAAACCCGGAGATCTTGGATTGCATAACTATTCTGATGCATATTTATTTAGAATTGGGATTTTTACCAACATTTGAAAGTAAGTAAATATGCTAGAAGCATATATCAGAAAGCTAAACTTGTAGATCCCAGAACCGCGGGATTTTTTCGATACAAAAGCGCATTCCATATTAGCCAACTCCATATCTCAACTTTAGGTGAATATGCATCCGAATATCCGATCTCGACTCATAATTGATTGATAGCACTATGAATGTGGTTTGTGCATTTAAGTCATATCACATTTATAAATATGAACCAACTGCAGTCACAATATGTATTTACATAAATGATTTCATTGTCTGTCCAGTGCAATTAGAATAAAAAGGTAACTCCTTCATAAAACCCCAAACTATTATTTGGACAATGAAGACATGTATTGTGTCCTCCCGCATATTACTCAAAAAAACCCATTTAATTGAAGAACAGTGCGCCCGTATCCATTTAATTGACCGGCCCGAACCCGTCTGCCATCGCTTCATCATTCCGGTAATCAAATAATTCAATTAATTCAATTTTGACGGTATTAGTCAGTTTGCACGTATTAATTTCATTACCAAACGGATCGGTTCGGTCTAGGTCAGGAACTGAGTGCCAATTTGGCCAGTCTTCACTGGATTTAATGAAGTCTTACGAGTTCCGAGGCAATTGGCAGAATATTTCAGTTGAATGTGCTTCGGATTTAGTGTTTCACACTGATTATTGTATTATTTCGGAACTCTAGTCTAGGCACCCTGGTTTATAAACATAATCGGTCCATAATATGCTCACTGCTGGGATACAGGCTGACTCTCTGTCAGAGGAAGTGAAAAATTCGAAGACATGTGCCTGTCTTCGAATTTTTGGTTCAAAGATAAAGTTTCCTTACGATGTTTTCTTTTCACCGTTTTAAGAGCAGTGAAATTGAATACACAAAGTAAAGTGCCTGCTTTTTTTTGTTTTTTTGAGGATGGGAAATCATCAAATGACCCCTCCCGCTCTGGGTGGAGCGGAAGGGAGTGTCAGATTCTTACTGACTAAAACCCACCCGTGTCCCTTCCTTGGCCCTTTATGTTCCGGGGCAGCGGTACCCCTTTCGGACAATCCCGCTGACCCGGCAGGCTTGGTCCCTAATGGGCCCCTTCGTCGTTGCTCACATCTCTTTGAGGCGCGCGTGGAACACGTACACGTGGGTTTGAAATCACGACCTACAACTTGTAAGTCGGGGCTGGGCCACCACTGCTAGTCTCCCTAATTCTTCTAGAAAAATTAACTCTAACATTGCAGTTATTTCTGTATCCGCAATGACGTTATAATCATTTTCGGAACTCTAATTTCGCATAACCCTTCATTTATGAACAAGCAAACTTTAAAATTGAAAGTTTTGTATACGAGGCTTTTAGCTATTTTGTATTAATGTGTGTATTTTGTCTTTCGTGTGTAATGTGCCTCTTGTTTGCGCAGAATAAACAAATTTTCTTTTTTTCTTTCAATACAGCAGAAAGAATTAAAACAAAACTTGCAATTAGAAAGACAATAAATACCTAAATTTAAAGGCAAATTCATGATGCGTTATTCATTAACCGCAAATAAAATTCTAATCCAATATTTTAACGAGGAAAACGATTTGGCAGATATCCTTTTGGGAGTCTAAAATTAGACTGATTGTTTCCAATCTCTAGGAAAAACAGTAGCATAATATAGTAAGTAGGTACAAATGTACGTACAATTAGATCCAGCAGCATGTATGACGAACGACAAAAACTATACAGCACAATGATTGTTATTGTGATGACAATGACTCACAAATTATAGTTCGGTTCAAGGCTACGCTGGGAAAAACATTCAGTTACCTGCAGACACAAAATATTGTCTTGCATTTTCGAAATATTTTTTGGTAAGATAGGGTTTTGATATTTAATTTATTTATTTATCCTCCAACTGGAACGCCATACAGCAATTACACCAACGAAGCAAAAAATTACTTCATGTGCAGCTTTCCATCTAACATGTGCATGGTGGACATTGAACGGGCAACCATGGATCACGTACGCTCACGCTGCGTTGAACGGGAAGTGAGCCAGCGTCTAATCTCCTAACTAAATGGAATCCATATTCCACTTACACACGAATCTATACCCTATAACGCAGTTCCAACCCATCTGATGGATTGATGCTTATGACATTTATCTGCCAATATTTACTCATTCTAACCAAAAGCTATCGATGAAAGAGGACTCATTTTGGTAAACAAGCCAAGTATATGTTTAATGGTCTTTGAAGAGGCAATGCTAATCCATGAAATAAAATGCAGGGAGTCAATAGATGAAGATAATAAAGATGAGACTGATAAAACTTAAGAGATATAAAAATGAGGGAAACGCGTGATAAGAACTTCAAACCCTCGATTGCTTCAAGGCCCAACTGTCAAGTACGATCATTCTAGCTGACACTTGAACAAAGTTGGAATAGATGTAAAGGCAATTGCCACAGTTAAGCCTTACACAATACCGTAACATGGCTTCAGGGATTACTTAGTGTCTATTTAAAGTGCTCTCGTGGGGTGAAAAGGTCAAAGCCACGTATAAACCAGCCTACAGACTCGTACATTTAAATTCACATGAAGGGATAATTAAATGGACAGACCCATTCTTAAAATGGGCTTTTCATATTAACTTTTATATGCGAATCCCTCCCAATTAGACCGTTTAGGGATGTTGAAGGATTTCAGTTACTTTAAATGGGGTATAACGAACACGATACCTGCATAGCTGAAATAAATTATTTGAATTTGGTAGCATATATAAACACAATCAGATTCCCATCAGACTTACTGAACTTGGGCAAATCGTATATACAAACTAGCAGGGACATTGAGGCACAACCTGTTATGGATTCAGTACATGATTCTAAAACAACCTGCGTTGAAATTTTTGAACAGTTAATTTAAAAAAAAATACTGTTTCCTACAAAAGTGCAACCTACGCGGTCAAAATTTATGAAACAGCAACAGTTTTTATAACCGAAGAATAATTTTGCAGTGTTGTCCACAGCAGTGTTGTGTTGTTGTGTTGTGTTGTGTGTTGTGTTTTTGTGCAGTATTGTGTTGTGTTGTGTTGTTTCATGTACTAAATCCATGGTATATCCCTACCACCCTGTATGTACCTATAACTTATAAAAGATTTGCTTATAAGTTCAGTAAGTCTGATGGAAATCTGTTTTTACAGGGACATTTGGTTTAATCAATCCTAGTGGTTTATGTTTTTTTTTAGGTTCCTTAAATGAGATCAGCACTCATTTAAGACACCACTTAACGTTCATTGACGCTTGCTGACAAATTAGACGAAGCCCTACACAAATAGGACAGGGCTGAAGATCGGCCAATTACTAACGAAATTAAGTGATCTCAAAACGAAAGGAAGCTATTGTGGAATGTGGACCCACAGAATCAAAAAAGCGAGATTTTACAAACAGTATTTTGGATAAAAGATTATTCTTGAAAATGAATCCCCCTCGATAGGATTGGTCTCTGTCCATCCCGCAATATTCAAACTCTCATAATAGTAGTAAGTAATGCAGTTAGGTCCAGTTATCCGTCTGTCTGTCTCGATTGGTTCACCACGCGTCCGGTGCCCTGACTCATGTCCTGTCTTGCTTCCTGCCTTAGGGGTCACGAGTGACGCGAGACATTGCAAATCTGATTAAGATTTCTTGTTGCCAAATAGTCTATGGTATGAGGGACTGTCCATATCGTTAATATAATGTACCTACTGTTTGGAATATGTGTATCTTTAGAGACCACCTAATACAAGCAAATATTTGCTTAAAAGGTGACTCCAAACTTAATAATGTAATTTACATAAGTTGATGATTTTTTTTTTTTTTTTTATATAGTTCGCTATGCTGATCATACTTGAGGTTTCACATAATTTGTTTTATTCTATTGTTGTTTCAAAGCCAATAAATTCTATGATATTTTACTGATAAGCAACAATACACACAATTTTCTTATACATTACGTAGTCAACGAGCTAGTTCTTGAACTCGAACCCTGTTTGGCAAAAAATATTAGAAGCCAGTGGAATGTGAAGGGAGTATTGCAGCATATGGGCCAAAGGGAAAATCAGGGCCTGAAGTCTGCTATTACAATAGTGTCAGAATGGTCTATCATTGATTTCATAATTGTTGATTTTGACAAGTTTGGTAATCTACTATTATAATGGCGTCATTATGACTTTCCAATGGTCAGCCACTGACACTCCATTTAAAGAATTAGTAATCTCGTACATAATGACAAATGAAACTTCCCACTAAACTTCCAACTTCCTACTACCTCAGATTGCTTATAACACTATTATATAATATGTAAAAATATATATAATGAAATCTGGCATGAATAAATGTTCAAAATGCCATTGTAATACAGATTACGAACTTTTAGCAAAATGACAATGGGATCGTGTTGGAGTGACGAATTTATAAAAATAGCAGACCTGGGCCCCAGATCATAAGTCACAATGGCTATTAAATTAGAACCGGCAATTAAAACGGTATCTACAACGCCACATGTGAACTACGCATAAAGACCTGACGTCACAAATCCTGCATCGCGCAATCAGAGTTTACCGCGCGACTAGCATATAGTATACAACATCCCGACATTAACCGTTGGGCAGTTGCCCACCAGACACGACACCCGTCTGGTCGGAGGATCCTCCCTTTTTATGGAGGATGAGTGAACTTTACACCCTGTTCCTCATACCTCTAAAGGTACTAGTGAATAGATGTAAATAGAAGAAAATTTAACGATGTCCAATTTATAAGAGATAAAATGTAAGAAACGAAATCAAAAAACGCTTAGTAATTAATAAAGCTAGAAGGAGAAATAAAAATGAGATAAATACATGAAAAAAATACATGACTTTAAGAAATACAGTAAAGAGTACCAAATGAACTCAGAAACATAGAATTGACGAATTGACAAATATACTTGAGACGCTACCTGCGTATACAGATATTTTGGATTAACCGAAAATAAATATACTATAAATTTTGGAACCATAATTATCTCAAGAGCTCAAGATCGCTTCCTGCATTTTCCATTGCTTTTGGATCGACGTCTAACCACATACATCTTAAAAAAAAGCAATTTTTTGCATCTATATAACTTTTGCATCTATCCAAACACTGCTCTGCAAAAAATTAAGGCAAACATTCCTAGGACTCAATTTGGTTAGCTTGGAATGTGCATCTCCTAATAGGTGTATCCGTTTTAGTTGCTCGCATCGTTCTCCTTTGAGTCACAGCCATGTGGATACCTACTGTTATCTGAATGTCGGCCTGTCTAGATACATATCTTAGTTTGAAGAGTTTATCAACTGGATTGTGGACAGTCGATAAGTGTCTGAGAGCAAATGATCAGACTTATAAATAGTAGGTACCTACTGTCATGTAAAAGAGTTTCCTATAAAAATGTTTAAAAATAGTTAACAAAACTGCTATTGGAGAAATGTTATTAACATTGTAATACAATAAAAGATTTTTGAAATGACAAAAGTTTTAAATACATGTTGCAGTTTTTGGGTAAATTGTAATTAATTTGGTATCGTAGGTGAATGTGTATGTCTAAAATAAAGTAGTTACGCCCCATAAAATTAGCTATGTGCCAGTGAGTCTCGACAAAATCGGTCCAGCCGTTACGTAAATTAGCCGGAACAAACAGAAATACAGACAAAAAGGCAGAAAGACAGAAAAATTTACTTTCATAAGCATTTAGTAAAAAAGCTGTTATTTTGATATTACAAACAGACACTTCAATTTTATTTATTTGTATGTTTGTATGTGGATTATTTTTAGATTCACTTACTGTCTTTTTCTATCCATACTAATATTATAAATGTTAAAGTAACTCTGTCTGTCTGCCTGTCAGTATGTTACGTTTTCACGCCTAAATTGCTGAACCGATCATCATGAAATTTGGCAGAGATATAGCCTGGGATGTGGAGAAGGACATAGGCTAATTATTTACGCGATAACCGACATTCACGCGGGCGGAGCCGCGAGCAAAAGCTAGTTTTATGAATTTACCCTAAGTTTCAGTATTATGCAAGTACTTATGTTTTTGTAACACTGCATTGTATTGTACTGATCGGACCGAAAATGTTTTATTTGTTTAGTTCGCACTTGGATGCTGTAGCAAATTTAAAAAATATAATTATATTGTTCCTCACTGAACACGTCTGAACAGAAGTCTCTGGTTCTCTACCTAATTTAAAATAGTGGATAAATTTGGTTAAGATATAATACAATTTTGATTTTAGTTGTGGTTAAACCACAGAATAAAACAAAAAAATATTAGAAAGGGGATCTTTGATAATATTATCAATCTTCTTAGCCGTATCTCTACACGATTACATCTCGATACAAATTCGTATTTATTTATCTCCTAACAAGTTCAGATCAACATGTTTACACCAATAAATAAATTGAAGTAAACGATTGTAAATATTTTGATGTGGGTAACGCAGAAGCAATGTAACGTTCTGGGCCTCAAATAAATATTTATACACAAAAAGATCGAACTTAATGATGATTGAAACACATAAAGTCTTGATATATTTTTCTTGCGCGTAACGCGTTCGGATATATTCGGATATGTCGATACAATACGACAATTAGGGTGCTGATCCAAATATCCTATAACCAAATATACACTAGCTCCGAATTCCATCCGTCCAAATTTAGAACATTTCCAATTCGGATAGAACTCGGAACTCGAATTCAAATTCGGATCGGATGTAGTGCGGAAACGTTCTTACAGTAGCAATGGCTTTCATTTCGATATATCGAATATCCTATAATCAACCTTCTCTACAGGTTAGCTAAAAGACATTTGGATTAGGACGTAACACACTATCAATCATAATCTGAATGATTTTGAAGGATATTGCTATTGCGTCATATGTTCGAAAATTTTGTTTGCTCCACCAAAAACGTAAATAACGCATTGATTGTTGTTGCATTAACTGTCGAAATGAAAGCCATAGCTACTGTAAGAGCGTTTCCGCACTACATCCGATCCGAATCTGAATTAGAAATCCGAGTTCTATCCGAATTGGAAATGTTTTAAATTCGGACGGATGGAATTCAGATCTAGTGTGTATTTGCTTATAGGATGGAGAGATAATGGAAAGATATAAGGATAGAAAGCGCAACCCTTGGTACAAATGGTACGTTGGCCAGCACATCAAGATAACACAAACAGTACATTTTTTTTTAGACGTCTCACCGAGCGAGATACCGAAGTCTCCGACCGAACGGTTCATTCGGCTCGCTTCGGTATGTTTCGTATCGTTTGCTTTTCAAACAATAGCTCTGCGCTATCCGGCACAATACGTCATTGTAAACTTATCATACGACAGTCTAATAAAGTCATAATAAAAATAAGCACTAGTACTTTACGATTGTTTTGACGAAATGGCATGCATATAAACAAAGTACTTACTTTGTTTGTATGTATGCCATTATTTAAAATACAGTATTTTCCAAAGAGCTATTGACTACTGAGCGAGCCGAGCCGTCTCCTGCGGCGTGAGTCAAATGAGCTAACAGTCGGTCTTCAGTCACTGAGCTATAGAAGAGCTAGTGAGCCAGAAGAGTGATATAGCTCTTTAGACTGGAAGAGCTAATCACTCTTTTTCTTTTCAGTGAGCTATTTCGCCCATGTCTAGCCAATACTTATCCAGTAACATTTATGTAACAAAAAAACATGCAGTACAATGCCGTGTGAACCTAGCCTACGGGTACGGAACATTCTCGTGATTTTCTGTGGTTAATTTAAGCTGAGCTATCTAATACAACAAAGCGTGAGTATTTGTGTGTGTAGGTCTGTGTTATATGAAGTCGTGGCCGGATATAAATCTGTGTTGAGTGGACGGCATACCGTCCAAACTTCTAGCTACTGTAAACATCGAAGTACGGTGCCATTGTACTGTCAGTCACGATAAAAAAGAACTTTAAAGAGTTATCTAATAATTGTTTTGACGTGATAACATCTTATAAATCGATGAACGCCGGCTGCACGCACGAAAAAGCATGACTCATTGTCACGTTCCGCCTGAGCCGAGTGTGCAAGCGAGAGCGCGGAACAAGCGATAAAGAGGCACGATAGGCCTAAGCGTTCGGCTTGTGACGCAATGTTTTCTTATGACGTTATCACGTAAAAATCTTTTTATAAAGGTAAAATTAAACGGCAGAAAAAGATTCTGGAAAAACGATTTTATTCGATAAATTAATTTATAAATAATGTTAAATACTTATCATCATCTGCCTAACCTTTTCCCAACTATGTTGGGATTGGCTTCCAGTCTAACCAGATGCAGCTGAATACCAGTATTTTACGTGGAGCGACTGCCTATCTGACCTCCAACAACCCAGTTATTAGGTAAAACGATATTTATTTATTTAAACTTCATGCACAATAGTGATACATAGGCGGACTTAATGCCACAAGGCATTCTCTACCAATCAACCTTTGGGTTAAATATAAAAAACATAGTGATAGGGTACAAAGATAATGTCTAAAATACTAACTTCTTGATTACGAGAATTTATAGTTTTATTGATACTAATACACATATACAAATAAAATAAACTAATAGATAGATATCACTTGGTAGGACTGGTTGTCAGACTTTCGGGCTGCTGATGACCCATAACGACTGTCAAAGATCCACGAATGACAGACGGGACCAACGACTTAATGTGCTTTCCGAGGTACGGAGGGGTCTTGGTATGTAAAAATGATCACCCAAGCGTAGCTTAACCTGATCGATCGACGCGTGCAGCTGTTATTACTTAGCCACAAGCCCCTCTAAATTAATTTAAATTAATTAACACAGATTATTTAACATTAAATAATGTTAAATAATCAGTTTTAAATTAATGTGACGATAGTTAATGTTGAACGTATTGTAAAATTAATGAATAATAGAAACTAGAATTTCAAGCATGCCATTGGACATACATATTATACTCTAGCATTAAATACATTGTAATGTTTTGCATTTCTTATGTTTAACTATGTATGGGGACTTAATTTCTGACTTTAAGACCAACACTGTACCAATACTTATTGCAAATGAATGATTATGATAGTGATAATGATTATGATATAAAACCACTGATCAATAAATTATCTAAATCGGGAACTAAGAAAAAACACAAGATAAAGAAAATAATCTTTTCAGGAAAACCGCTGGGAAGCAGCATTTATTATGTGTAGTTGGAAACAAACTCCTTGGTTTGCCTGCAATAATGAAAAAAGAATTTCCAAGATATAACGATTATCTTCTGGAGCAAGAATATTTGGTTATGGGAGGAATGTTTGACGTTGTTCCTTGTAAAGTATCTACGAGTATATAGCTAGATTGTCGTACAACATTGGAACCGCGTTCCCAAATAAAACAAATATCCGTTGTTTTTGGCACCAGCTGGTGTTGTCTTTATAATTCTGTTATTATAAAGGCCACTGGGTTTATGGGGAGACATAGTTTGAGGGAGAGGTTGGAATACGATTGATGAATAGAGTAATAAGATATAAATTCAGATGAAGATGGTGATAAAATAACGACCATCAAATGGCGTCCTGCACTAATAGGTCATTTTTATTATTCATTAAATCGGTCGATATACAGCATGCGAGGACTCCCCCCGCAGGCGGGGTAATGACGAATGAAAGTCATAAGTCGAGAATGCGGTCGGTATACCGTCTGCGGGGAAACCCCGTAGCAGTCGTAGTGATTAAAGAAATTCATCGGTCGGTAAAAAGCGTGCGGAGACTCGAACCCAATGAAAATGACCAATAAAAATGAGCCTCCAAAGCAGTTACCAAACGTGCGTCGCAGGTTTCTGTATACCGCAATCGTTCACTACTGACAAATGAAAACGGCTCCCGAATACGGGCCCTATAACATGCTTTACAGAAATCTCCAGCACCCCACATCCGAGCTCTAACGACCAATGAAAATGAACCTTAATCGCTAGCGATGAAGAAATATAATAACAGTTATTAAATTTATAATACCAAGGATGATGGAGCTGGATAACTCAGGGTAGTACCATACAATAAGTCCATAACCTCATCATGTTTTGACTGTAGCTCATCAGAGCGTTCTACCCAGTGTTCGAAAAAAAAATCCGATTTTTATAATAAATACAAAAAATACGATTTTTTTATATATATCGGATATATATCCAAGCCAAGAAAAAGAAGCGAATTTCATTCTGTAAGGGGATTAAACACTTTATAAGTGTCAAATTCATTTTTTATTTAAAAAAGTAACAAAAGAATTAGTGTTTATTTGAGAAAGAATTTTTTAATGAACACTTAAAAAAACAAGTACCTGTTATTATAATAATCTTCATTTGTTTGTAAGATAAATTAATTAATTTTAATAATAATTTGTAATCATAAAAAACTAAAAAGTAAATTATTTTGAATTGTAGTTTTTCGCTACGTGTTGCCAGGGTAAACAAAATGTTTAGTTCAGAAGACAGGAATAAATCAATTGATGTATATCAAGATAAAAATCAATTGATATGCATCGTGATATATATCATGATATATATCCGCTGATATATATTAGTGAACCCTGGTTCTTCCCATTAGACTACTATATACCTAACGATGAAAAAAAAAACCACCTTCACAGTTGATGGCAACTAATCAATCAGCAAAAACAATAGTTTAACGAGCAAAAAAATGAACAAAACCTTACTCATTATCTAATAATTAAAAATTCAATGCAGCGTGTCGCACAAGGACGCGTGTTTTAATGCAAATCGCTTGTGTTAGAAGTCTTCATAGGCTTTTGTATAGCAGTTCGAAGAAACTTATTGTGTGCATTATGAACAGCGTTTATTTCAGCTGAAAAGGTTCCAAGTGGTTTAGGAACTCAAACACATAGAAAAAATATATCTGGACAATCATAATGTCATAGGTAATCGTCAAAATGGAATTTCACTAAATACTTCGAATCTTTTTGATTCGATCGATCGTTTTATGTGCACTCTAAGAAGAAAAGATAGATACTAGAGGAAACGAGGCATATTATTAGTAAACAGTATTCAATAATAACCGAAGATATAATTGTAAGAGTAGGAAAATCGACAGAAATATATTCAGAATTCAGATACCGACATACGACATATTAAACTGACAAATGCTAAGCATTGTATTAATGGATGACTGAATACTGCCAAAATCTAATAATAACAACTATTACACCAGGTAAATCGAATATAATAGCTACGCATATTGGCACGTATCCTGATGAGAACTGTAACAAAATAAACTCGAAGCCAGACAGACGCACAGAGCTCCTTGGCATTCAATTACCAATCGTCATACTAAATGGATGCAACAGAAAATCCGCTTTGCATAAGAAGGTTCCCCTCGTTGTACACACAGCGTCAATATTTCCTAACCCCTCAAGTTTCAAAATGTTACACTGCTACAACATTAAATTCGTTACGAATAATCTAAAGAACACTTCAAAAAGAGTTCAATATTTCGACTTAGATTCGAAACATCGCATCATCAAACGTCGTCATACTCATACCAGCAGTTTCACGAACTACCCAGCCAGCCCATGTGAATAGCGATGAAATTGGTAGCTACTATCGTCCGAGTTACTTTATCTTTAGGTTTCTGTCTAATCGATGGATGTTATAATTTGAGGGTATCCATTAATTATACTTACTTTCGTTTTCTTTATAAGATCCATACACTCAAGTTGTAACTACAACGTTTGATGTATTTACGTTCACTTAAAACGACGAATAGTAAACGACTACGATTTACCCATTATTTTTTTAAATGATTTCTAATTATATGAGAACAAAAATTGTTATTCTGAACGAACTTTGTAGTAAAATAAGATCAGGGCCTCAAGTCTGCTATTACAATAGTGTCAGAATGGTCTATCACTGATTTCATATTTGTTGATTTTGACAAGTTTGGTAATTTACTAATATAATGGCGTCATTATGACTTTCCAATGGTCAGCCACTGACACTCCATTGAAAGAATTGGTAATCTCGTACATAATGACAAATGAAACTTCCTACTAAACTTCCAACTTCCTACTTCTTCATATTGCTTATAACACTAATAAATAATATATAAAAATATATAAATGAAATCTAGCATGAATAAATGTTCAAAATGCCATTGTAATACAATTCTATTACGAGACCATGGACCGACCAATGATCGACCATTATGAATTTAGCAGATTACGAATTTTTAGCAAAATGACAATGGGATCGTGTTGGAGTGACGAATTTATAAAAATAGCAGACTTGGGCCCCTGGTTTGTTAAATAATAGCAAAAATAAATATTATAAAAGTATTAAATTTTTCTTGATTTTTAAATCTCTTATTAATGTGCATACAACAAACTTACATATTCAGTTGGAATGTATGGGAGAACTTGTATTTCAACTACAATGTTAAGTTTGTTCTTGGGATAAATTCTTTCCAACTACGGAACCTTTCATTGTGTGTGGCCCGCCAAACACTTGGACGGTTTTAAAATAAAAAATCTGTCCCATCACTGTTCAACATTACATTGCTTAAGGAGTAGTCCTTTTGTACATATCTATTTTGTGATCGCATCGTCTCTAAAAGATATTCTTAGTGGAGACATCCAATTATGTCTTGAATGTTATTCATGTCTAGACCAGACTATAGTGTATCCACTGTCGATTTCCTTACAGACTGTTGACAAACAGTCTATTTGTCATTGGTTTTCCAACATAATTAGGTTAAGTATCGCACTTGTAAGGAGCAGAACTTCCAAATTGTACTCCCAACTCCACCGATGGGTTTTGTAGTTCGCCCATATCGGGGACATTGCTTTTGCAATCTACAGTCTAGAATTCGCTTCGACTACTGGTTGTGTTTTATTAGTCCAGATAAACTATTTATATAACAATATACGACCAGTTATTACATTGACTTTCATGTTATTGGAGGTCAAGAGATGCAAGTGCTGTGTGGATGCGAAGACCGCATAATTGTTATGTTCATTTAAATTAGTCAAACTCAATTTATAGTGAACAATTACTGGCTTCACTCGATGCAGCCATTAGAATAGGCTACAGACCAAGTTTATAGGAAGTGGCGAGATAAAGGCGTGTTTTAGTAACCGAGTAAAAAGAAAAGTGCACTAGGTATAGCTTTATATTAGGTACCAAGAAATTTTACCTGATCTACATAATATCATGCATATAGATAGATGGGAATCTTTGAGTCCAGGAGACTATTTGCAAATAACTATGGATTTGGTCACTCAGCGCGTTATGGAGTGGGTTATGCTCGGAGTTTCTTTGAAGGATAAAATCAGGAATGAAACTATCTGGAAGAGAATCGGAGTTACCGACATAGCTCAGAGTAAGCAAGCTGAAGTGGCAGTGGGCTGGCCATGTTTGTCGAAGAAAGAAATAAAAAACAACGTATATTTGGTCACATTTCGTGAAACACAAAATACAAACAAATTAAAAAGTGAAATAAAAAATGTTATAAACAAATAGCTGTGTGCCTCACGTCTGCGCCAAAAAGGTTCATTTCAGCATTAATGCCAGACAGATGCTGTCTGACGCTGGTTTTCTAATGAACCTGTAGGGACAAGTGACGGGGAGTACAAACAGTACCGATGAAGGACCGATGGCTGGTGGACCAGACGAGTCCTGTAGTGGAGACCGCGTATCGGCAAGCGTGTGTGGGACGCCCCCCAGCTAGGTGGACCGACGACCTCAAAAAGATGGCTGGGACGGACTGGATGCGGAAGGCGGAGGACAAAGTGTTGTGGCGCAGCATGGGAGATGCCTATGTCCAGCTGTGGACTGCGATAGGCTGAGTTGATTGGTGGATTTGTGAAGTGAAAGTGCGCTCATAATTTCGTTGAATGTGCGACTGAACTGCAGTAGAGCAAAAAAAAAATCCATATAAGATCGAACAGATTGAATTAAAGAAACATTTGATAATGTCCGTTGTCTTTATCTTTTATAAATATTCAGCGGGGTAATTACGTAACACACTACCAATAGCAATGGATATCATTTTGACAGTTCGACAACATTCATTGCGTTATTTACGTTGTTGAACAGATACATTTTTCGAACATAATAAGCAATGGATTAGCAATATCCTTCAAAATCATTCCGATTGTGATTGATAGTGTGTTACCTAATTAGAGTGCAGGTACATTAAACGTTTTGATCTCTAGGCGATTTACAGCTTGGGCAATTTGCTGTGTAGACATTAGTTTTAGGCATTTTGCTTCGTAGACGAATTGAAAGTTAGACACTCTGATCATAAACCGTCGCTTCACGTAAAATACTGTTATTCAGCTGCATCCGGTAAGACTGAAAGCTGACCCTAACATAGTTGGGAAAAAACTAGGCAAATAGATTTTACCGTAATCAAATATCACCACTTCCTCTTACAACTTGTACCACAAACATTAACCAATAATTCGTGCGCGGGCGCATTCTAGAGCTAACTGTTAGCCGTTATCGTAAACACTGGCAAGCACGCCGCCCCTCCCCTGGACCAGCGCCAGCGAGATATTAACGTGCATAGCCGGCAAGACTACAACGTGCATAGACGACGGGACTAGCCGGTGTAGTGCATTTTTGCTGTCTGTATTAACTAGCATACCTCGCGGCCTATGCGGTCTTCGAGTATCTTGTTTTTCTACGTAAAAATCAGTTTGAATCGAAGTTTGGGGTTTGCACATCAATTGTACATACATACATACATAAACTCACGCCTTTTTCCCATGGGGGTAGGCAGATACTATAGAGCGCCACCTGCTACGCTCCTTACATACACCTTTTGTTTCGTTTACATTCATACATCTGGTCATAGATGCACGCCGGTTGCGAGTGTTACGCACCTGACCTTTCTCAAGAACGTCAACAATTAGGTCACTATATGTTCTCCTAGGGCGTCCCCTCCCGGCGTTTCCACTCACATCTGCCTTGTAAATACCTTTTGTAAGTCACCTTTCATTCATCCTCTCAACATGACCAAACCATCTAAGCATACTGAATCAACTGTGTCTGGTGAAAATGCAATTGCTTCAAAAATGGAAACATAAAGCCTTTCAAACAGCACTTCAGGCCTGTTTGGTCCGAGTTTTCAATTAATACGCGGAAAACAACTCTTTCGTAATATTTATAAAAACATTACTCCTCGAATCTACTATGATTACTGACAAACGTTGTAAACTGTTAAATGATAAAACGAATGCCTACGTCATAATCTGACAGTGAATATCAGGCACATTTCCAAGATCGTCTCATGATCGACACATAGAATTATTCTGTAAACATAAGAACTTCAAGGCCTTGCTAGAAACTGAAAGATTAAAAATAAAACCAAATATAAGTACTCTATAATGTGCTGAACCATAATGGCAAGCCACAACACGACAAGTTCCGTAAACCTTTGACTAACGGAGACTGCGCCACAAATGAACAGGCATAAAAAGCACATAAAAATACTTCACAAAAACATGGATCCCTAGCTCAGCGTCATTATTCCAACTTAGTACTTGTATATTTGGCCCAGATTTCTGCGTAGAGCGCGCAGGCGCGGGTTGCATAACTCGTAACGACCCAGGAAATAGAGGTTCAGTCCACATCTAGGTTCGTACAGGCTCGAGGAAGGTCGCTATCGATCCAGCTTGCGTAACTCAGCGGTCGCGGTGCCGATAGCGGTCCTATGTACTGGGTATTGAAGAAATATATAGAGGCGCCCAAGTACATACAGGCTTTCAGAATACTAAGGCAGGAATCAAATATAAGCCGACCTTTGAACATTAGGGCAGTAAGACTAGGATGATGACGAGAAGGTTTTCAAGCCTAGGTCCATGAAAGACTACAAACCAAATCATAGATCATCCATATAGTTAAGTACTTGACAAATCCATATCCCGTCGCGTGATTAAAGAAGATGCTGTTGGCAAACCTCTTCTCCTTCTTCTTCTTGGTAATTTTTGCCACGAACTCATTGCTTTTATTGCTGGAAAAGCATGGTCTTGGGCTTTAATGTATAAAAAAGGAAGATAAGGCACCGCTTTAATGTTACGTAAACATTATTGGACTAGAAACAATTACATGTAAATACACTCACACAACTACATATCCTGATGTTGGGCGTCATGCATCAACAACCGAAATAGAGAGATATGACGCGGCCTGTAGCGGGAACGAGATAGCAATAATTGTCACTGTTACCCATAACAAATCAGAAACAAATGGCGACCTAGAAAGCAATATTATTCTGGATAATTTTAAAGAAAATAAGTTTTAATGTACTTGAGTGGATATAGTAATCCTGTGGTACTTGTTTTTCGTTTGTGAATTACCTATTTGTGCTCACTTTGAAAGCACAAGAAGGCATTGTTGTTGCTTATTTAGACGATTACGGTAATTTTACTTAACGTGCACACATTTGCTACACAAACGCCAGTTTGATTGTTTCTAAGGTCAATTGTGGCGGTCGGCATAATTTATGCGGTCCACGTCAAGGAGCGAGTACATAATCTTCCTTTTTATACATCAATGGTCTCGGATATTATTTTCATCTACCTGCAACTTTACTGGCAGCTAGCCAATGCTCAAGAATAACAAGTACAGGCTGATGATGACATGAACAACACCCTACCCTCCAAAAAACGACCGAAAATGTCAGGGTTCAAAGCATTATGTAAAAGTGGGTGTTGGGTGATACCACGTAGCAAAATGTTGTAGAAGGTAGATAGTAGCTGTATGCAAATCGACTGAAGATACAAACGACCGATATATTGAACTACAAAACGTCAGAACACAAGAATAGCAAATCATGAACTATCGTAGTATTTCATAATGGGCGCTATGCATGCTACATATTTACGAATTATCAATGGAATTCAAAGACTTTCTTCGTTGTTTCGAAACGCTTTGAATTCGAGCGGTAATAAATTCTCTACCAGTTTATTGGCTTGCTATAAATTATCGTCATTCAGGACTTAGGAATGGTTTACATGAACGAATTGGAACGACGGAAATTAGAATGCGTACATGCTGCTAGAATGGTGTGTTGAAATGTTATACTGAATGAGAAACAACATGGTGTTGTAGTTGGTTTCTGCTAAGCTGCTAAGCTACACGAAATTGTCAAATTTCTCCAAACGAAAGAAAATTAAACAAAGTGAAACTTATATTCACTTTTGTGGTTTCTTTTTTGGTTGAATTCATCATCATCGTTTAAGATGATAGACTTCCACTGCTGGACATAGGCCTCCCCCATGCACGGCCACTTCGACCGGTTCTGCGCTACCCGCATCCAGCGGATTCCCGCGGCTTTCTCAAAGTCATCGGTCCACCTTGTGAGAGGCCTTCCAACGCTACGTCTTCTGGTACGTGGTCGCCACTCCAGAACCTTTCGGCCCCAACGGCAATCTGTTCTGCGAGCAATATGCCCTGCCCATTACCACTTAAGTTTGGCAATCTTCGAGCTAAGTCGGTTACCTTGGTTTTCCTGTGGATCTCTTCATTTCTGATTCGATCACGTAGGAACTCCAAGCATAGCCCTCTCCATTGCCCTTTGGGTGAGTTTAGCCTTCTAATAAGGCCCATTGTGAGCGACCACGTTTCAGTGTCATAAGTCATCACTGGCAACATGCACTGGTCAAAGACTTTCGTCTTGCGACACTCGGTTGAGTTATCCCAAAATATTATTCCATATCATAGGTGGTGATTCTGCTATACCGTGGTAAGCAGTAAGTTGTGCATCCGTGTATATTATTGACGATAGTGTATGTAAAGCATATGCCTAGGTAGGTGTATCAGTTGCCTGTGGTTGGTCATATTATTATTTGATTTCTTTTAGTTCCAATATAAAAAGTACTTTAAAAAGGTGGCTGGGACAGACTGGATGCGGAAGGTGGAGGACAGAGTGTTGTGGCGCAGCAGTGGACTGCGATATTTCGAGATGATAGATAAAAGGTACCGATGAATGCTGTGACAATAGATTATATAATGATAATATGTCAAAGTGTAGCAAACAAACAAGCGGCCCACTTGAATACCTGAACAGCTGATGAGCAAAATAAAAGAGCGACGTACAAATGGTAAATCGATGAGGAGAAAAACCCTAATGACATGGCCTTGGAAGATATTGAGGGTCATAAAAACTGATATTTCGTAAGGTTAGCTCGTTTAGGGGAGTCTTCGTGTTTCGGTATAATATATTGTGTTAGCATAAATGCCACGGAGCGCGAATTTGTAAGTAATTTTCTTTAGTTTTACCCTGTAGTCTCTATCTCATTTAAAAAACTCAAACTCAAAGCATTTATTTCAATTAAACCATTTACAGGCACTTTTGAATTGTCAAAGAGACGGTCAGTTAGTCAGAAAGTTGAAGCTAGATGCCCATTCCAATACGTAGATCACTATGGAGAAGAACGGGCAAGAAACTCCAAGGATACTCTTTTAAATCAAGATATTACAAAATCCTGAGTACATTATTCTTGTTGCTTCTATATGTGAGACAATGTAAAAACTTATAAAACAATTCAAAATATAAAATTACAAATTAATATTTAATTTTATTTAATTTAAATTAAAGATAGGTACTACGTGACACCAGGGGCGTAGCTACCGCGGTATCAGCCGTATCAATGATACGGGGCCCCCAAGCTACAGGGGCCCCCCAGGCGCGGCCCAATTCTCAAGCTCTATCGAAATCAGGGTGCTTTAATTTTCAAGCTTATTTCGGTCATGCTCATTTCATTTTCTTAATACTCGTACAATCGCAAAGAAAACTACCTACCCCTGCTTTTGAGTTTCACCGCAGTCGGGTAAAGAGGGCCCCAAACAAAGTTTCGATACAGGGCCCTTTAGGACTAGCTACGCCATTGCCATTGACACTTATAATTCCATAGAAGGAGGTGAATTTAAATTATTTTATTATTATTATTTTTGTAAAGTGTTTTTTCTTCTCAGCTCTTTGGCTGGTTTTTGCAACATTTACGGACCGAAGCCAATAAATGCAGCGTGTGGTGTTATGTTTAAGATATTGTGTTATGATGAGGACCTATTTCGTTTTCATCTATTTGCATGAACTTTCTGACTATACGACATGTATTTAAAATTGCAGCTTTTTGTAGAGTTATTTAGAAAATTTCTTTTAGGTTTAGTAATTTAAGACTATGGAGAAGGTAATTTGGGATGACGCCTGTTGTGGAGAGGACTATAGGGACCACGTAAACTTTATGTTGGCCCCATATTCTAGTTACTTCATCTTTGAGTTCTGAGTATTTACACTTTTTTTCAGATATTGTCTTATTATTATTACTATTATACTTACGTTATTAAATCATTTTTTTTTTTCTCGTAATCTCTCTTCATTTAGACCAAATTATCGGTTCAGCAACAATTTTGATCATATTTACATAGGTTATATTTTTATTTAACTTTAGATTTTTAATTTTTTTGTACTAATAAGAAAAATAATCATTAACTTATTACCTATACGTGTTAAAGTGGTGAATTTTAATTTTTATATCGCTACAAAATGGAGAGAAATGAATAGAGATTACGAGAAAACTTATGGTACATCAGATGGTAAAGAGGGGCTTGTGGCTTAGTAATAATAGCCCATGAGTCGATCGATCAGGTTAAGCTACGCTTGCCACGGTTGGTCCGTGGATGGGTGACCGTTTTTACATACCAAGACCCTCGGTGCCTCTGAAAGCACGTTAAGCCCGGCTGTCATTCGTGGATCTTAGACATTCGTTACGGGTCGTCACAAGCCTGAAAGTCACTGGGCTGTGGTCAGATAGGCAGTCGACCATGTAAAATACTGGTATTCAGCTGCATCTGGTTAGACTGGAAGCTGACCCCAACATAGTTGGGAAAAGGCTAGGCAGATGATGATGACATCAGATGGTAAATATTTGTCATGCATTTGGTTTCCGAACCAAGGAATGGATTGCTATCGGTTTTAAGTTAATTATTTATTTTTCCACAACTATGCTGTAGTAGGTACCTACATAGATACAACAAATTGGATAGTCAGACTGGCACCAACCGTCACGATAAAAATCAATTTCTTCAAAGGCAAAAGGAAAGGCGTGGGAAATATTGGCAGCTGAATTATTATTTATTTCAATGACAATGCAGTTACAAAACGATTATCTTGTCTAAGTAATACCAGCTAAGCTTTTTCTACTAAAAAAATTCAGGTAATGAGAAATAACCATAGATAATTTAAAAAACAACTAACGAAGAACAGAATTAGAAAATAAAAATATATTCCAGACGTAAACGCACATACCCGATTGATACAAAAAAGTACTGTTTTTTTAATCCACAACGGGGAAGCTCTTGGCTTTCATCTCACCTGATGGTAAGTGATGATAAGGCCGAAGATGGAAGCGAGATTCACCTGGAATCCTCAACCACAGAGGAACTGGCTATCTCACCTCTAACTTCCGAAACACAACAATGTTACTAACATTTATGCTATGGCGACAGACTTAGATAAGACGGTGGTAGCCAGCACCCTTAGGTAACACAGTATCAATCGCAATCTGAACGATTTTGAAGCATATTGCTAATCCATTGCTTCATATGTTCGAAAAATTTGTGTGCTCAACAACGTAAATAACGCAATGTATGTTGTTGAACTGTCAAAATGACAGTTCCGTTACGGAATTACCACGGTGGTGGACTTAGAACAAGCCCTACCACCAATAAAACCGAGCAGTAAATTTTGTCCCCACTGGGAAACAAACCCCCGACCTCTGGGTTTGAGGCAGGTCGTCTTACCACTAGATCACAGAGGCGGTTATCTATACTATCTATACTAATATTCTATAGCCAAAGAGTTGGTTTGTTTGAACGCGCTAATCTTAGGAACTACTGGTTCAAATTGATAAATTATTTTAGTGTTGGATAGCCCGTTTATCGAGGAAGGCTAGGCTAGGTATATAAAATCACGCTACGATCCTTAGGAGCCAAGCGAAAAGAACAAAAGTCAGAAAGAACGCTAAGCGATAACGAAGTTATAGCGCGGGCGAGCGACGGGATGCGCCCCGGCCGAAATTTCACGCGGACGAAGTCGCGGGCAGAAGCTAGTTTATTTAATAAAGAACAACAACAGCATATTATATACATTCAATATTGGATTTCAATAGTATTTAGGAAAGGTATTTCTGCTTATGTATAAGTTACGCTCAAAGACTGAAAACGCTCATTGACCGAAAAAACAGCTCACAATGCGTTGCGGTCACTGTAAAACATCCACATCGCAAAATTCGTGTTGTGGCTCTTATGAAAACGCTCGCGACGCGTTGTGGCAATCATAGAAAGACCATATCGACACTTTCCGCTACAAAGGGCGTAACTCCAAATCCCATACTTTTGGGAATGAGCGAAAACGAAAGAAAATAATACATTTTGTTTTAAGAAAATATTATTTTATTTGTTTTGCGTTGATTTTATAAGTATAAAAAAAGAGTTATTTATAATTCTTGTTTTTATACTAATAAAATTGAGTTCTGGGAAGGACATCGATTTGGAGTTACGCCCTTTGTAGCGGAAAGCGTCGATATAGCGACATTCGTGTCGTGGCTGTCATGTTATACAACCACAACGCATTTTTCTTCATTGCCACAATGACCACAACGCATTGTGAGCTGTTTTTTCGCTCAATGAGCATTTTCAGTCTTTGAGCGTAACATAAATACACAAATTATATGCGTAGCTTCTGTGATTCCCAAAATTATCCTTTACCTACCGCATAAACGTTACCAAAATTGTTTAGACCCGACCTGGCAAATGTATGATGGTCTTGATTCATTTAAAAGTTAAAACGTAACATACAAATTTTCATTCGTTGGGAGCTTAAAACCCGCAGTGTTGAAAGGTCGAGTTTCCAAGTCCCCAACCCGCACCGGGTTGTTACATAACATGACCTACATGGACGGACCAGCAGGGAATTAAGTTGGAAGCATTTGAATTTCAGTCAAGAGTTATGTTTGAAAGTAAATTAAATTATGTACCTACTGTTTTTAAAGCGTATTTTTTTTATCCCAAAAACAAACTTAACATTGTAGTTGTAATACATGTTCTTTCTTGTAGTTGTATACGTGACGGTTAATTCTCCAACTGCAAATGTAAGTTGGTTGACTGTTACTCGTTATCTTGTAAAGCCTACTTTTCTGTGATAGTTTTCCTTTTAAATACGTTAAATATACTACTGCCGTGAATTTTTTCACATATCCAAAAAAACAACCATTTAGCTGGCAGGGGGAGGACACTCGACTCTAACAAAAATTAGCAATTTAAAGTTAAATATTTCGTAAACGGATCTGTGAATCGAAAAATGGTTTTCAAAAACCCGCAATATTTTTGAGCGGCCTATCTAACGATATATCCCAACATGGAATAGACAAGAAAAAAAAATATCATCCCCACTTTACGTGTAGAGAAGGTAACTTAAAAAAAAACACAATTTGATTCTACTACTTTGTCGGCGTGATTAATAGTATACCCATGCCAAATTACAGCTTTTTAGTATTAAAAGTCCCTATGCTAAGCCGCGGACAGACAGACAGACAGACGGACATGGCAAAACTATAAGGGTTCCTTGTTGACTACGGAACCCTAAAAAGGAATAAATAAATGCTTATGCAGTAAACGACAGACTCCTTCCAGACGGTAAGAGCTAAAAATAAATCAAGCTGTAAACACATGGTGGCGACATGATGCTAATGAGTTCATAATGTTGATAATGATATGACTACATTGTTGTATTGGGTTCCCTCCTGTAAAAACAAATGTAAGTGGTAATAGTAAATAAATAAAATAAATAAATAAATATGACGCCCTATCAAGGACGCTCTATACATTCATACAACTCATACATACAGTCTGAGTAGACCTCGCATCGTACGGGCTTTCTGTCAAATCACAAATCGTTTATTTAAACTACAGGCACTTTTGAATTGTCAAGGAGTCGGTCAGTCAGAATGATGAAGCTAATTGCCTATTCCAAAGCGCAGTAGGTTCCTATGAAGAAGAACGGGCAAAAATTCCATGGACACTCTTTTAAGGCGACGATAACCGACTTTGAATGATTTTATACTGAAGATCACGTCTAAACGAGTAGTGTTAATGATTTGAAAAAAAAATATGTTAAATTAGAGCATTTTCTTAATAACTTAACATGTGAAAATTTTAGATTATGTTTATATTTCATAATGAAATTAATTTGTAAAGTTATGTCTAACGTGAATAAAAAACTGCGAATCATGCAAAATCTATCAGCGTATTTTTCGGAAACTGTCACCTTTTTAAAGATAATTTAATTATTGATCTTTTAGTATTTACGTGTTTTCAAAAATACCTTTTGTTTTATGTATAATAAATTATTAATAATGCGTCTTATTTGGGACAGCGCTCCTGGATGGGCGAGTCCTATTACTGGCTGGACGTACGACGCGTTGCGTGAGCTCAGTACAGAACACGCAAGCTAACTACTCAAGGTCACTGGCATATAACTGGGCCTTAAAAGAAAATATTGGTTACATCATTCAAATTGAAATTATACATGGAGAACGACGTAGAAAAACGTACACGTTAAAACCGTCAACAGTAAACAATTAAAATAAGCCGTGGCAGCTAACAGATGACCAGTCCCAACTGACGGCGACCGTTCACGATCATGATGTTCGTACAGTGAGATATCAGCTTATACTTGGAATTGTAAAGCATCCAGTCGGTTATCATTTAAAGTGAAGGCATTTAGCTGGCAAATTTTTGTAAGAGTCAAGTGTGAGGGGACACTTGACTCTTACAAAAATTTGTAGCTCTAAGCCTGCGGGCACGAAAACAGCGGCGTGGAGCTTTTGTTTTTTCTTTTGGGTGGGAAATTATCAAATAACTTCTCCCGCTCTGTGCGGAGCGGGAGTGTCAAACTTTTACTGACTAAAACCTACCCGTGTTCCTTCAGTTGCCAAAGCTTAATATTACAGGGTGTTTTAGACTATGTCATGCGTCATAATTAATAAAAATAAAAAAAACAAATATAAAAATATTTTTTTTTTTTTTTACATGAATGATTAAATTATTAGTCATTGGATACATGAAGTGGGCTGTCTTTGTAAGACGACTAAAATGCCACGGTGTATATAATATGTACTCACATTTCGCAAGTTATTTTTAAGTTCTATTTAATAGGGGGTGAGCCTATTGCCATCAACCGGGCACAAATCCAGACTCCGGGCTGCTACTGAGAAAATCTTGATGGATAAATCTAATATCACTTTGCATCACCTGGGAATTGAACCCAGGACCTCATGCTCAGCAGTAGCGACTGCGAACACTAGTGGTCTAGTGTGTCATGAGGCAGTTGTAGATAAAAATGTCAATAATTGTTTAGCCATCGCTTTAAAGTATTAAAACATGCTGTTCATTAGATGATGATCAATTTGAGCGGATGGTACTTATAATAATGAATTGACTGATAGTACAGACTTATTCGAAAAAAATAAAAATACCTTAACGATTTAATGGCAAAATTAGAAATGTGTCTACAATCTAGAAAATTAATAAAAGTTCTTAGAAATAAAATTAAAAAGCACTCACATTATATAGTTGAAGGCGATAAATATATACCACAGTGTGAAGATAATTATGCCTCCCCGAGCTTCGTCGCCTCCGTTGGCCATGGTATCGGTTTGCGTTGATTTTGAAACTGAGCCTCCGGAGAAGGTGCTAGTGCCAACAATGATCCCCGGCAAAATGGCACTTTCGATGCCTCTGGTAACAGTGACAATGCCACTTGCGATTCCACCAGCAAGAATGCCAGTTTCACTAACGGTCCCACCAACAACAATACTTATGCTACGGGGAAGTCATAAACGGAGAAGCTACTACGCCAGCGGGTACTCTGGTAATGCCACCTGACCACTGGCCACAGTGCAGATACCACTAGAGGAGGTGCGGTAAATAGTGCTAATGCCACTAAGATGTCACCGGCTACTCTATGTCCCACCTAATAGTCTGGCGAAGCTGGTAGTGCCTCCAGATTTACCAGCGGAGACACTGCTAGCGCTACGCGAGAAACTTCTAATGCTACCGGAGGAACTGCTACTGCCTCCAAAGATGCTATTGGTGAAACCGCCAGTGCCTCCAGAGATGCTACTGATGAAACCGCTAGTACCACCGGTAGTACTGCTTAGGCTACCGAAAGCGCTGCCACCAGATTTTGCTCTAAAACCTTTGCTGCTCTAACTATGGTTCCAAACTTTGAGTTAGAGCTACTTCGAACGTTGCTATAGTTTCTTCGAAAAACTCCACTACTGATTTTAGTTGTGCTGTTTGTCAATTCTTTTGGAATAGGTTCTGGTATTAGTACGGATTCTATTAAAGGATTTTGGACTGGTAAATGATTTTCTATGGGTAGTTTCGTATTCTTCGTCGTCTTCTAGGTCGCGGAAGGCACGTCTGTAACATGTTTTTAAATTAGTTATTATATATTTTTTATGCTCAAAATATTAATGGGCCCCCACTAACATGCCGATGAATTATGTAAGGGAAGTAAAATCAAAATCGAAAAAATAAAAGTCATTTATTTAAATTAGACTGAGAACCAGCACTTTTCGAACGTCAACATTACATAAGACAGTCCCCCGGCACGCCCGCCCTTCACCACTTCGTAGTGCTATACTTAGCTGTGAAGAAGTGGCGCAACAAACTCCCCAGCAGCACAGCTAGGAGTTTGACTGTTAAAACTACTTGATGTGTCAAAAGCGTTGGGCAGAAGCATGTGAGGATGAACCAATGTCCGGCTTTGAACTGAGAATTATTTCGATTGGTTTCGGGATGATAGCAACAAAAGCAAGCCAGTGCATGGAAGCTCCGGCCCGAAGGTAGGTGTGGCCTCAGATCACATTTGATCTGAGGCATGCTATTCAAGAAAAAATTACCTGCACTTTAGGTTTTCCTAGTCAAGATCGGGACTGGTTTGATATTTGCATGTTTCTGGGTTTCGTCATACCTAATGGATCTTTTCAAATCATATTATGATACTGAAAATCTTGAAAAAATATTGATTTTATTTGTTTTTGAGGTTTAGGATAGTTTTTTGACGGTTTTTGATTGTTATTATTTTTTTATTACTTTTATAACGTCGACAATGCGTGCTTATGGAGTTTTTGCTTCTCAATAAGTCTTTACTTAAGTGTATTCTGGACTATGGTTGCTACAACACGTTCAAGCTACGATGCGTAGCATGAGTCGAGAACTCGCGCATGCCTTTTTCTTGCATGTCTCTCTAACTAGATTATTAGAGCATCCCTCGAATTGTACTGACTGCTCACTGGAAGCTTTCGCACTACGCGGCCACGACTTGTCGCACGACAACCATCTTGGTAGCAGAAGCGAACCAAGAAGGAAGTTTGGCCTGACGGACGATCGTACGACCAGGGTATTGTTAAATATTGCGGCCAGTCGTGTGACACGTTTCGTCGCAGCGCAGGCACGTATCATCGCGGTCTTGGACATAGGACCACCGTAATGACTACTCTTGCTTGTAGCGCTCGGCCGCTATAGTAACGCTTATCTACGTTCATCGACCAACAGCATCATAGCATCAGATTTTTGCTGAGCCCCTTGTATTATAAATAAAATAAAATAAAAAAAACAACATAAATCAAACATCTGTGATCATTGTAACAGAGCTGCAGAGCCTGAGAAATTTATTAGAACAAAAGTTTTATTTTTTATTTGTCGTCGCAAAATGGGGCGGTAAACAGATATGGTCATCGTATGCACGGGATATTGTTTTCAAGGTGGTTAGATTTTCATGCCCGTAATAGTACCTACACGAGCGTCAGGTGAAAGCAAATCCGGTGCTCGTACTACGCCATAGGCAGCTTCGGTAAAACGCTGCCACTTGCATGAGGCTCGTGATGACCATTGCGTGTGAGCATGTTTGGCGGCCGCGACGTATTCATTCGTGCTACTACTACGGCTATAGGATCTCCCAATGGGGTACCTACCATGAAACGCTACACATCCGTACACGCACCACGAGCTGTTTGTTTAAGCCGTTCATTGTATCGGTAATTCAGCACCTACTTAATACCTAAGCAAAGCAAAAATATAAAAAATAGTGACTTACTTATCTTACCGATGAATTGAAATAATATGCTTGTGTATGACATAACTATTAAAAAGAAATCTATTAGGCTATGTATGGACACTACATTCATTTAGGTACCTACTAAGTTACGCGTGATACGCGTGGATTTTATAGCCCTACACATGGCGCCATAATTAAGACGCAGATAAAAAATGATTTTAGTGACTTTAAATCTGTTATTACGCCTACAAATAATGCAAGTAAGTTATGCAATAAATGTATGTTTATCTAGAACGCCGTGCCGTGTGGTACCGGATATAAAGAATAGCACCACCCTATTTCCTCCGTGGGTGTCGTAAAAGGCGACTAAGGGACTTACTAGAGAATGGACAGCAGCGTTCTCCATGTATTTTTAACACCATACTGCGATCGCCAACCCGCTTGCCAAGCGTGGCGAATGTGGCGATTATGGCAAACCCCCCCAATCGGGGGAGGCTTATGTCCAGCTGTGGACGTCTTTCGGCTGAAATGATGATGATAATGAATCTAGAACGCGTACGGGAGCGCAGGGATTACTTTGCGCTCCCCTACGCGTTCTAGATTAATACGGGGTTCGAGGTAATACGGGGCTGGTGTCCGCAACTCCACGTTAATGCACGTATTTTGCGAACGGATGGGAATTCAATTAGTCGATCCATCCCAGCTCCTCAAAGAAGGCCAGCAACGCTTTGGTGTTACTGACAATCTCACGTAGGGTACCTGGGTTACCGAAGTACTTGGCCCTGTATGTGACCACCGGGCAGTTTAATAACATATTGTGAGCTGCTGTTTCGTCGTCCTCCATGCCGGCTCTGCACAGCGGACTGTCTGTGACTCCTATGACAAAGAGGTGTTTATTAAATGACCCCAAGCGCAGGGCAATGAGAGCGGTTGGGTAAGGGAGCGTCCAAGTATTGCGTAACGAATTTGGGGGGAGGGGAGGGTCAACATTTCAAATGGAAAACTTTACACATAGTATATTAACGCGATTAAAATAATAACAAAGGTATTTTAGCTACTTTCCGGTACTTTACGCCACATTGTGACTTTTAGGTAAAAATGGTCACTTGGTGGTTACGTAACGTTTTAGTAGGGGGGAGGGGGGTACAGAAAAACGTTACGCCGTGTTACATGGGGGGTCAAAAATCCAAAAATTGCGTTACGTAATACTTGAACGCTCCATAATGGGATCGATGGTCATTGAACGGAAATTATGCACATTTGCCACTTCCATCAACCATTGAGAAACTTCGCCTGATGCGCATGAGCCGTTCGTGGTGCCATGCGTCAAGTCACGATGGACGATTGTATACACAAGAATACTATAATTATGTAACTTGATATTGATATTATACGAGTATCCATACTAATATTATAAATATGAAAGTAACTCTGTCTGTATGTTACGTTTTCACGTCTAAGCCGCTGAACCGATCGTCATGAAATTTGGCAGAGATATAAGCCTGGGATACGGAAAAGGACATAGGCTACTTTTTTATGCGATAACCGAAATCCACGCGGGCGGAGCCGCGGCCAAAAGCTAGTAATCTAAGAAAAAAAAAGTATGTATTTTATAAAATAGGTAAATGTATTAAACTTTTTTTTCTTTTCTAATGCTGGAGTTGCACTTGATAAGGCCCCGATCACACGTACTACAACTTCTCCACATCGCAGCGACAAAATGTGAGCAAGCAGTAGTTACGAGTTAATAGTGTAGCTGCAGCTTCTTGCAGTTGCGTTGTGGTACCTAACTACCCAATACAAATCAAATGGACGCAACGTTGTATTTGCGATGCGGCCAGCCGCTAGTGCAAAGTCTCGCTGGTGGTTGTGTTGTGGGTTGTGAGACGTGGCCTTGATGTGGTCGGTGTCGCCCGTATACAAATAGGAAAAAAAAAATAGGAAAAAAATAAAAATAGAAAAAAAATATATACAGAAAAATAGATTTAGAAGTAAATTAAAAAAATATGATTTGGATATCTAAGTATGTATAAGTATTATTGTCTAGAGACTCACTGACCCCACAGTCAAACCATTGCAATGGTTTTGTGGGGCTAAGTTTATAAGTTAGGTACTTACCATGTTATATTAAAATAAAATAATAATAATGACAGTGATAAAATTCTATGCTTCCGAGACTAGAAAAACCAAGTTTTTTTATAACAATATTGTATTTCAACGTAAGTAATTATAACAAAATTGTATATAAGATCTATTACTAATATTACAGATATGTACAAAATATATATCACTTTACAAGAAATGGCATAAAACTAAGTTAAGAGTTTTAACTTTTTCACTTGCTTGAAGTTTTCATTATACGTTTGTTTGAGCAAACTTTACATTTTTCAAGTGTGTTATTTTTATTCGCCTAAACATGAGCTGCCGACACTCCAAACCCTCGGATTGGAAAACAGATGAAGTATTTTTACACATATTTCTTATTAGTTTTTTTGGCAGCAACTTCGCCAGTGCGAGGGTCGATAATAAACGGGAACGTACAGTCAGTAATAGAAAAAAAAAAAATTGCGTTAAACATGACGCAAAAAAGAACAAACAAAAAAAACATTGGAAAACTATGAAAGTGCTCAACGCGCCTCAAAAAGTTTTCACATCAAAAAAAAAAAAAAAGAAAAATGCAGTTTCGTAGCCTACATACTGGCTATTATTTTGGTGTTGTCATTGTTCCGAATTTGAATTCAAGACCATTTAAAAAGCCAGACTTTTGTGCACTGGGCTCGCGTGGTGGATTACGTCTCTACAAGCCAGGCCTGTGTTCCAGCAGTAGAAACATTATAGGCTGATAATGCTATGCCATGCAAAAAGTGCTGGGTGGCTCAATTTAGGAGCCCGGGAGTGTTAGCAGCAGTGCTATTCTGTAAAAATCTCACGGTGAAAACTAAGGTGAAGTGAGCTCTGATGCTTGGGATTGACACTATCGACAGCTCACTTCCAAGGGCAGATCCAGGGGGGGGGCATGACCCCCCCCCCCCTGGGCTGGGTCCAGGACCTAGGCGAACCACTAATTAAAATAGTTAAAGATAATGTTTTTATTTTAGTTAGTGTAGCGACAGCGGAAAGATCTTTCTTTACGTTACGAAAAATCAAATCGTGGCTAAGAGCTTCAATGGTTGAAGAACGTCTAACCGGATTGGCACTGCTCCACGTCCATAAAAACGTACCCATTGAAGTAGATGAAGTGATAACGCGTTTTGAGAGAAGACGTAAAAGTAAAATTGATTTTGTTATTTAAATATAGGTAGGTATTTTTTAAGTACTGTACTTACATTTATTAATAAAATACCTACTTATTACTTGTATCTATTATTATCAAAATTAAATTATAACTTCTTGTGACTTGACCACGACTATGTGACCCCCCCCTGGCGCCAAAGCTGAATCCGCCCTTGCTCACTTCACTTATGTTTTCACGGTGAGATAGTTACAGAATAGCACTGCAGGACTATGGGTGGACTGCAGGCTCGCTGCGGAATATACGAGTTTCTAACAATAAAAAAAACTGTTATGATGTCGCTACTTTCAAATTAAACATTGAAACCAACACGATAATGACAATTTTTAAATACGTTATAATAATTACTATACAATGTGGAGATGAAAACACTGGCACAACTAATACATAGGAGTATTTAGGGACTATCTAATTAACCTTTTGACCGCCACAGTCATGTAGGTATAGATTACAAACCAAACTGTGCCCAGAACGCCACTGTCACGACTACATGACAGACTGTTATACGTAAATCTATAAATAAAGCTCATTAAACAACATTGTTTTTTTATTTCTTTTGCTAATTATGTTCCTTGGCTCATCCTGATTTATATTAGTAGAACTTATTTCTTTATATTTCATCTATATTGACATAAAATCACAAAAACTCGAAAGAATGAATTCGTATCTTGGCGCCGAGGGCACGTTTTTGTTTTTTTGATGTGGCGGTCAAAAGATTAATCCTATCGAACTTAAAATAGTGATTTTTTTCAAACAAACCCAATCACTATATTTAGTTTGTTTGAAAAAATCACTATTTTAAGTGGGTGAGTGTGGGCGGACTATGCGTTTTGCCAATATTTGACTAGCTATAGTGACTAAACTATTGGATATATTTGATTGAATTTTTGAATAAGAAGTGAGAACGACATTAGATATACGTCGTTAATTTTATTGTCATATTGTCGTCTCCACCTTGTATTTTTTTTTTCCTGAATATTGTAGGTACTTCTTATCTTACACTATATCTAATGCACATAACACTGGATTTTTTTATTATATCACATATATCCACAATTTCGTTTTATGAGTGTTTTATTTACTACTACGCTCGACGATTAAGGCCCTTTATACACGGCAAGGTTTCTAGCCACGCTGTAGAAAAAACGTGGAATCAACAGTTGGTATTTTCTTTTTGGAAATTAGATTTGTAATTTGTATAAATTTGTATGCCTTACGGGTGAAACATGTAAGTACAATGGGCTGCATCAATTGGGTACCCCATTTGTATTAAAATTTGCTTTCAAGGGGGTACCCACATCGTGACGCTAACTGTACGTACGAAATATTACTATTGTGACATCCTGCATGCTTAATTTGCATGTATACACATGTTTTGATAAATAAAATTATCTTTATCTTTAATAAGCTTCCATAGTGATCCATACAACACTGACGACCGTGCCTACACACGGCGAATAAACCGTAGTTTTTCACGACAAGATAAACGTGTGTGTACAAAGATCCACCGTATCAGATAATGTTAGATTCTTTAAAACCATACATTAATATGTTTTCATTACATGATTTGAGTTTGTACAAAAGGCTTCAATATTTATTATGACAAAGGCATATAATAGGCTGTCTGTTTCATTCATTACAACTTAATATTTATGATATTTTAAAAAGTAATATGTTAATTTTCGGGTTTCGACTTCCAAGCCGCCATTAATTTTGCATCAGGCTGTAGTACTTTAGATTCAACGAGTAGAAAACAAATGGAGAGCACATGGTGAGCGCGCTTTAAGTGTACTTTTCATTCAAAATGTTTACAAGACGTAGTCGGGGAAACCATAAGGTGCACGTAAAAACTTAACTCGGGGTTTTCTTCGTGTCGATGCCACGACAGTTTATTATATTTTGTTTTGATTTTGGCTTGGGTTGCTTAACATTTTATTTGTTTAATGTACATCTTATGTATTTAAAACAACCCTAGCAACCTGCCCCGGCTTCGCACGGGTAGAAGATTGTATATTCCTACTTTTTTCTGTCGTAGTATAGTATTACCGAGTTGCGTCGAGCATGTGGGTTAGATTAAAATGTAACAGATGTTCATCCTACTTAGGAGTATTTTACATCGTCATATTTCCACCATCACCTAAACTTTCCTAATGAATTACTCCGTCCATTGGTGAAAACCGTATGAAAATCCGTTCGGTAGTTTTTGAGTTTATCGCGTTCAGACAGACAGTCGCGGCGGGGGACTTTTATAAATGTAGTAACAGGACTTCGCATCAACCCCTTACATTCTTCACACTCCATTTGCTATCTACTCCGTGATTTGTTTTTAACAGGCGGTAACAGTGAAACCTTTTTCGAGTTTATCCACGTATTCTTTGCGAGCGTCCAAGTCGTCAGCCGGCCGGTTGTACGGCAACCATACCGGCTCGCCGATGAAGAAACGCTTCGCCTTTATGAAGTTCTGAAATTAAAGGGATTGTGATTTGATTAATACCGTTAAGATATGATGATACTGCCTCGTTGGTCTAGTGGTTGCAAGCGCTATCTGAGCATGAGGTCTAGGGGTTGTTTCTCAGGACGGGCCAAGTATTTTAGGAATTTCTCAGTAGCAGCCCGGAGTCTGGATTTGTGCCCGGTTAATGGCAATAGGCTCACTATACAAGTTTTAATTGAAATAACTGAAAATCTGAAAAGGGGTACCTAATTGAACTCAGCATTGTGAACTTTTACGATGAGAACAACAATAAAATCGAGAAAATAAAATCGTATTCAAATATGAGATTTTCTGTTATTCCAATAACAATTACACCTTCAATAAAATTAATGAAATCCAACGACTTGCTATTCTATCATTGATGAGGAATACTGATGATGGAGCAGTGGTGGTCCAGTAGTAACGGCCGCGACTTACGAGTTGAAGGTCGTGGGTTCGAACCCAAGCAGGCACTTTACTTTGTGTAAATTATTTCATTACCACTGCCCTCAAAACGGTAAAGTAAAACATTGTGAGAAAACCGGCATGTCCTAGAAGCAAAAATTCGAAGCCTTGTCACAGCTACCAACCCACGCTGGGCCCGCGTGGTGGATTATGGTCCACTCCCTCTTACACAGCGGACGCCTGTGTCCCAGCAGTGGGAAAATTATACGCTGATTATGCTACTGATGACGATGATGCCTTCTACCCGATTAATACTTACATTAGTGTCAAGCGTGAACCGATGGTAGATGCCGCTGGGGATGACGATCATGTCTCCAGCGCTGACAGCTATGCGTATCCACTGGTCCTCGGCGTCGCGCACGTCGAAGTATCCGGAACCAGCCAGCACAAACCTGGAACATAAAGCAAATAATTCTAGAACCGTTTCCACTTCAATATGTGTGTAAAACTTACTTTCACAAATGTTTTCTGTAATAACTAGCTTTTGCCCGCGGCTCTGCCCGCGTGGATGATGTCCTTCTCTATATACCAAGCTATATCTCTGCCAAATTACATGACGATTAGCGGTTTAGGCGTGAAAATATAACAGACAGACAGATAGAGTTACTTTCACATTTATAATATTAGTATGGATTTATTCAATAAAAATACATTTCTTTCCCTGTATGAGACTAGATATAAATATACCTTGTAGTGAGACCGAAAAAATCCTAATATTATAATTACTATCTAGTTAATGAGTGTGTTGTACAAACTGCTGAGCGCTGCTGCCGGAGTCATGGATTTGATCTCTAAATCAAACAGTGTTATTAGGTTTTTCATTAGTAATTTCTTGCTAGCTGCCCAGTAAATGTGCAATAGGCTCATTGTTAGTTGCATAGGAATTTGACTTGGCACAGGTGAACAGTCAGCCTCAAAAACATGGAACAAAACTCAGAACTGATTGCAAGATCAAAATGTATTACGGAGTTCCGTTGTCTACCTTCTGGCTTCATCATCAGATCAGTTTGATGGTACCATTTTGATCAGCATTTATTTAAATTTGCTTCGTCATAGTCGCTTAACTATCGTAATCGAGATATCTTATTGCTACCCGCAGTGCCGGTTTTAGCACTACCAGCGCCCTGGGCGAGATTTCTACTGCGCCCCCCTATGTGCCATTCAAACCCATACGAAAAAACCGTTCAAGGAGCGAGTCGAACTCGCGCACCGAGGTTTCCGTACCAGCCCAGAAAGACTACAGCTGTGCTTTACCCAAAGCACACATAATATAATACTACGTAAGGATACCCAATCCTATACAAATAAATGACACCTCCCTAAGGCTGGCTATTTTTTTCCTCGGTTTTTTAACACATGGCAGCATCAGCGACTCACTAATTGCCAGAGACTGTAGTTTTACAACGCCATCTAGGAGTCGGCCTAGATACTAGGTGTCATTTTCGTGTTTTTTTTTTTTCTAGAAAAAACGTTTCCCCACACTTGGAATTTCTCCTGTATCGTGGGTGCGTTTACAAACATTTAAACTCACATACACAAACAGCCAGACCCAGAACAACTACTTGTACATACTTCAACTGAATGAGACTAAATTTAAATCTTGTATAATACGCACACTATGCAGGCAGGCATATTATAAGTTGGGGGATTATATCACCGATAAAAATGCTTGGCTGAATGCTGGTCCTGCTCCACAACCTCAACTAGGTAATTGATTAACATTTGAAAATAATGTTGGAGCTGCTGAAGATTGTAAGACTATCTTTGCATTGTATAAACTCAATCTCCTTTGTATTATATAATTGCATAGCACAGGTGTGAGTACTATGTACTATAGAGCTACCATTGACCGGGTAATGTCTTTCATTGACTTGAATGTGCCCTGGCGGCTGAAAGTATGTCATGCTCACTTAGATGTCTCGCTGATGGTGGCGCGTGTGTTGGATCATTTAGCTCCCTTCAAAATGGTTGAGCTGAATAGTGCTAATCCATGTGTCATGTTCGTGAACGGGCGCCGTCAGTTGGGACTGGTCATCTATTAGCTGCCATGGCTTATTTTAATTGTTTTTTTTTTTTCGTTTCTATTTGGTGTACCTACTCTGGTCGCTTTTAACGTGTACGTTTTTATTTTTTATTTTTACATCGTTCTCACATTATGTTATAAATTCAACATTATATGTGTAACAAATGTTTTTGTAACAATTTAATTTAAAAGAGTGTCCATGGAGTTTCTTGCCCGTTCTTCTCCATAGGTACCTACGCTTGGAATGGGAATGTAGCTTCATTTTTCTTACTGACCGACTCCTTGACAATTCAAAAGTGCCTGTAAATGGTTTAATTGAAATAAATGATTTGAGTTTCAGTAGGTCATACAAATATTTGTTCCGTGCGAGAATCGAACCCGCGACACGCAGCGCAGCAGTCAATCGCTTAACCACTGCGCCAACTGTGCCACTGGCTGTCAGCGTCTAGTATACCTTATCTCCTCATCAGTGTGCAGATGTTCAGTGAAGAATGACTTGATTTTCTCCTCATAGTTTGGCAGACAGTCCTTGGAGCAGGTCATTTCATCTTCATACGTGTATCCTCGCTCCTTTTTCAGCTTGTCCAGTACACCGTCTGTTGCATATGTGTCTATGTTGAGCTGGAATTATGAATTTGTTTTTTCTTTTAGTAGGAATTGAAGAAATTTAGTAGTTTTTAGCATGAATGTACCTATTCGTACTCGTATACAAGTAGGGGAAGACCAAAGGACCGAAGGATGGTCTGTGTGAAAGATTCTATGGCTAGAAAGGGATTGATTATGGAGTTGAGGACTAATAGAGAAATATCTGACTTTATTGTAGATCTTGGAGTTCAAGAACCTAAAGTGTCTTCTCGGCAAAGCTGCTCTACAGGGCACAATTTTACAGACTCTGTCGCATGTCGGAGAGTTGTTTCGCAGTACTATAGGTTGGGTCGAAGGGCGAGCATGTGCTTTTTGAGTAGTCTGTAGTACGAAAAGCTGCCTAACTGTGAGAACTTTGCATAGTGAGTAAAGGTCAAACATCGGATAGCAGATAGGTTTTGATTGAACGTGTATCCACACACAACACAATTGCTTTATACATAATTGTTTCTGTAATTATGGCATTCAGCCGGCTAAGCAATCTATAAAATCGCTGATTAATCGACGCCAGGTCCATTGCCAGAAAAAAATCTACCTGAAAGGACATATTTTATTTTTGCTGATTGGGCCTGCTCTTGACTTCAATCTCGCCTCATTGAAAACGATTGATGAGGTCTATGATGGAACCAGCGTACCCAGAAGATTCCTGTTCACTGCTTTTATGGCAGAAGGGTTATATGTGGAAGGGAACACAGATGCTGGCAGAGTTATAGAATTAATATACATTATAGAATTCCAAGTAAGTACCTAAATAATAGTTTGAAATTAGTAAAAGATCACTCAAATGAATTTGTTGAGACACAATCTGTATGGAATGATTGTTAAGTCCAATGTTTTGAAATCTAACAAGCAAGTTTATATTATTCAATAACAAATATTGACACTTTGGCAGTGAGTCAGTTTATATTGGTAAAAGGTAAGTTGATTAAAAAAATCCTGTTAAATTGTCATAGTTACATGTTTTAATCAAACACTTACACTAGCCAGTGTTTAAAAAACCCGCTGTGTAATGTGTTTATACAGTGTGTTTATCATCGTAATAAAATTGATGTAGTTATGTAGAACTAATAAACCTACCAACCAAGACAAATTACCTACTTATAATACTCACTACACATGATTTGCAACTTTAAGAGGACCATTATCGGCCACACAGCGTTTAAGAAAGATAATAAGCATTATCTATGAATTGTCTTCATTATATGAGAAAAAACTATTGATAACAATGCTATTAAAGTTGTAGAATACGCAAAAACTTATACTCACTTTGAAATATTCTACGCCAGTTTTCTTGAATAATTCTTCAAGAGAAACGTATTCTGGTGGGTTTCTATGGTGTTCCAAACGCTGGTCGGTTTTCTCTTCATCCATAAACCACGCTTGAACCATGTTTGAATGTTATTTTAATTGTGTGAAAATAAATCTCAGGAAGTGGAACACCCGTTCCCTATTATTTGACAACTACAAACTGTCAAACTTCAGTCAATAGACGTAAACTTGACAGCTGCGTTTTGTTATTTTAATTTAACGTTACGTTTCAAACACACATTACTTTTGAATTTCCTGAACGGGTAGGCACTTAGGCAGGTGACTAGTACGCCCACATTTACAGCTATTAAGGCTCGTACAGACTAGTGCGATACTGCGGGCGCGACGCGACACTAGTAGCATAATTTCTTTGTCGCTGCCTGTCGCGCCCAAGATATCGCGCGAGTCTGTACGAGCCTTTAGCCGCCATAATTTGAATACAATAATGTGTCTATATAGAAGCAGTGTAGATAGAAACTGCGTGTCATACAGGTACAGACTGCATGTCGGTGATCCGATTACAGAATTCGGTAAAATTAATGGTGATTTTGTTACCAGCTAGTCAGACCCAGTACATAGTAAAAGTTATTCAGTTCGATGGTATAAAGTACCTCTTTAAGTTTGCAGAGTTAATTTTTTAACAGTATACATAGGTATAGACGAATAGAGAACCTCCTCCTTTTTTGAAGTCGGTTAAACTTGACTGCCCGCTCGTCCGTTATTTGTCCAACTTGCATGTTTTGTAACATAGTTATTAAGGTTAAATGTTTACTAACTTTATGGATGTTTCTGAAATAAAATGATTATTATTATTATTATAAACATAATTTATAATCAGAGTGCATCTCATGACAATTCTAATACGCCCAAACACGGCAAGGATACATTGTTTTATTACGGAGTTCCATTGCCTACCTTCTGGCATCATCATCAGATCAGATTGATGGTACCATTTAGACCTCCTTTTTGTGAAGTAGGTCAAAAAAAAACAACAGACTTCAAAAAAAAAAAAAAAACTTTAATTTTTGGAAGTTGGTGGCAAAAAACGAAAATACGGAACCAAAGGTCATGTCGACAAAATAGTTATGATACTTTTAAAAGATTATTTAAATAGCGGCCATTCTATTTACATGGACGATTTTTATAATAGTGTCAAGTTAACAGAGACATTCATAACAAAAAATACATACTGTACTGGAACTTTGCTCGTCAATAGAAAAAAATATCCAAAAGCTGTTGTGATTAAATGAGTTTTGCAAGGTAGAAATATATAAAGGTGCAATGGAAAAGGTGTTTGTGTCAGTAAATGGAAAGACGAGAGATGTGCTCACTATTTCCACTGATCATTCACCCCACTTGATGCCAGTGGAAAATAAATTATATGATTAAGCAAACTCGTTTTTTATATAATAAATGTTGCCCCCACACTACGAACTTCTCCTGTATTGTGGGTGCGTTTATATACGGTTACTGTAACAAACTATGAAATAAAAAACAGTGTTCCAAGTAAAAATATATTTAATGATACTAAAGTATTACTATATTTTGGCTTATAAACCAATTACACATTACTGTGATCTACATAAATTGGGGGTTTTTACGTTTCTTTCTACTGACAAAAATCTCCTAGCACCTTGTACTGGGAACTTTTAACACTTTGAAGGTCAGCGCAGACCGAAAGGCGTGCAGAGCACAGGACTTTCTTATCGCATTAAATAATAATCCTTATTGTTAAGAATTTAAAGCCAAATTTAACGAACATTGATGCAGACATCAAACGGTTCTTTAAGTAAAAACGCACTGTTTTCCTTTAATGACACTGATAATAAGATTTATTTTATAATGCTAAAGAAAATCCTCCGCTCCGCGTTCCTTTCGGATTGTGCTGACCCTTAAATTAACTTTCACATTTAAAACATTTATCTATGGCATCTATTATAAGTACATGTTTCTATGGGTAGTTTCAAAAACTATTAAAATATGTATCTCACAACACATCAGTATTATTTAAAAATTAAAGTACATTCATATTTTTCTTACAAGGAAAATGGTTCTGGCAATTCCAATGTCAGCCATGCAACATTATTTAACCTTACTTTCAATCTAGTACATGTTTATTATTGAAGTGATTATCACCTACTTTATATACGTGTTTAGTACAACAATTACATTTCCGAAGCCCAACAATCAATTTCAAAACTTTCTAAAGCGTTGCTCAAAGGCGATGGTGGATAGTAGTAATGCGTAATGCGTGTGTTTGAAGACCTCCATATCAGATAGTACAGTGGCCAGCACATCAAGTTACCACAAACTGTCAGATTTTCTCATTCGATTTTGAACTTAACCTTCAACATTTTAAAGTTTAAAATCGTTTGGAGAAATTTGACAGTTTCGTGTAGCTTGATGTGCTGGCTACCGTACCTAAATGACAACCGCCCGCCACCGCAGGCCACCTCCGTCTTAACAACGCTTATCTCAATCTCAATGGTATCGGAATTGCCAGCCTAAATAATGTTAAATATGTTATAAGACTCCATGAATATTTCACACAACATTTATTAATACACACATATCAGAAATATTTATTTACAGACAATATTTGATATGACTGACGATGAGAAATGAATACATCGCTAAGTTGTGTTTCATACATTATTTCTGATTACATGGGGTGTTCAAAACATTTCCAATAAAAAAAAATGTATAACCAAACAAATCTCAATCAATGGACGGACATAGAATCACAATTAAAATATTCATAAAATAATAAAAACAGAATGAAGACTTTAAAATATGCCAACGTAATATTATGCAATGGTTTTATTCATACACAAATATTGGAATTCTGTAAATAACATGCATTACAACAATATAATATAGCAAAAACTTAAAAAAATCCATTTAATTTTAAAATGAAGATAGCCATTTTTTTAAATCACAGATGAAAAAAAAAAAAATGAAAAAAGGGAACTCTTATAAAAAAACACGTTGTCCGTATGCTTGAAATAAATAGAAATAAAATGCTTTCGTTGGTAAGCGCATCAATTCAGAACGGCTGGACCGATTTGACAAATTTTTGTTTTAAAATATTCGTAATAGTCCGAATCAGGTTCCTACGGAAAGAAAATTTTAAAAGTTGCCGGGAACATTGAAAAGTTCGGGAAAACTGAAAGTGCATTTTCTATGGGAATTTTGTATGAATTATCGAAATTTGGGAGGACCAGGACAACTTCAGTCGAGTCAGCTAGTACTTCATTATTATGAAAGTAAAACGGAATCTTTAAAGCTATCACACACAAAGACATTCCACGCTTATTTAAAAATGATATATTGAGATCACATCCTTATGTCTAAAGCCACCCATTCACGCTAAGACAAGTCTTCCAAAATGTCTCATAATATTTTTCAGTAAATGTACATGCGCACATTAGTTTTCTACAGTCTTAACGTGAATGGAGCTTATGAACTATGTTACATGAATATTGATGGTGGAATTTTTATTTGGAAAAATGTTAAAGAATAGATCTTCAATCTTACATCCTATAAGTTTTGTACACAACACTGTATTAGGAACTTGCTACAAAAAAAAATGGCCAGAAACCTAAAAGATTAACCAGTAAAATTATTTTGCAGTTCATCTTTTAAATTATCATATCAGTTTTTTATAAATACCTTATACAGTGTTCTGCATAAACTACACACAAAGGGAATATTACAAAAATATCAAATTTACACATACATGTATAATCTACTGGGACAAGATGTACTACCGTGTCCAGACATTGCAATTTAAATGTCACAATAAGAATAGTACAATATTCACTGCGACATTTTTATCGCAATGTCTAAACGTAACTTTATGCAGTGGTTTTTAACATTTGCTCTTTGAAATATACCATGCTTACTGCAAGAACTTCTTTCCAATGAGGAACTATTACATTATCATAACATTGATGTTAAGCAAATTCAGGTACCATAACCAGAGCATCTGCTAACAACAACTGCATTTATCTAAAAAATAACGTTCTAACGAAAATTATCACAATAATTAATATGTATTTACAAGTTTATGACAAAAACAAAGATTAAAATCTAGTATAAATTAAAAACTACATGTAGGTATGTATTTATTAAAAATATTAATTACTTTATCTTAGTTAAGATTGCATCGTATGTTACTAGTTAAAAATTACGCTCAAACAAATATAGAAAAAAGTCGTATGATTCTTTTCATTTCTCAATTTAGTACATGTACCTATACTTTGTCACTTCACTTCTGTACTCTTCCATCAACAGCATATAAAAGTTATTCAAAACATTGAAAAAAAAAAATATACTAAAATATATGTATTAAAAAAAAAAAACATTTCCATTTGGAAATCAAAGTGAGGCTACCAGCGCCCCCTATATGTCAGAAGATTTATTATTGCTTTAAGGCGCGGTTCGACTCCGGTAGAACTATTTCCATGATGTTTTCATAGCAATTGTTCCAATAGCGTGGCGTCTGTCTGCGGGAGCTTTTATAAATATGATGGGTAGCACCTATATTTACTTCTAAATAAACTACAAAATGGGTTTCAATTTGGGAAGTTTTATGCCAAGGATTAAAAAATAATAAACCAAAATCAATCAGTTCCTACAATAAAAAAGTCGTTTTATACTGTTGATGAAAATGTACCCTCTTTTTAAGTTATAGCAAGTCTTAAAAATCATAGGATTAAATCTAGTTTCCTAGAAGAGCCATCCATATTGTAACGGCCGTCATGAAAATCTCTAATTTTCACCAGTATTTGACATTTAAGGTGTCAAAAAAACGTTCTATATAAGGACAGCCGTTATTGTTTGACCGTTCACTGCTTTCTTAAGCGGGCTAATCACACACCTGCCGCAGGGGCAATCTAGGGCGCACGGCGGTCGCGGCAATATCGGAATTGTCTCTACACACATGCATGCCGTTCAGTGTTCGGGTATAAAGTTGAGCTAAACACACGCGTTGAGAATGGCACCAGTATTATCGAAAAACCAAAAGATCGGTATAGCCCTGGCTCTTAATGTGGTGCTACGGCAAAAAAAAAAAAAAGGAAAAGGAGATACTTGAAATAGTGCCTGCAGAAACGTTAGTTACCAATTACTAACTAACTGATTGAGAAATTGCTTCGATCGCGCTACACACGCGGCAACGTAGCAGGGCAGGGACGGTCTAGGGACCAAGGATAGTCGCGCGTCGCTGCTGCTCTGCCGCAGGACCAATCTAGGAAGTTCCCCTGCTTGCCTATACCCATCACAATTAAGGTGGCAATTAAGGGTCATCCCCACTTTTACACCCTAGATTGCCCCTGCGGCAGGTGTGTGAGTAGCCCGCTTTAGGAAACCAAAGCAAAGCCTAAAGATGCGCTGTAGTAGCCCGCGAAAAACAAATTGTCAAAATTCGATATTCAAAATTAAAATTCCTCTTGAATTCAAATTTCGAATTTTTTAAATTGTATTGATGATTTTAATTCTGTAAATACATATTTGTTACGGTCTCGAATCATATTTTGATCGACATACAACCCGTGAATTGCAAAAAACTTAAGAGGCCGTGCACGAAATCGACTGATTTTGATCAATTTTGTTCATTGTTTGTGAGAAAGGGAAAAATGATTTAAACAAAATTATTTGAGATTTGAAAAGTCGTGTTCTTTGTTTTGCATGTGGCTGAAAGGGATTTTTCAAATAAATTAAGTATTCACGGTAAATCACTAATATTTGCAACAAGTTTTCCGAAAAATGACGCGAGACCGACATTTCATCATCATTCTACAAGAAACTAGTTTTGATTTTGAACATTAAAAAATATCATCAACATCATTATATGGTCTACTTGCATGTGGCGGAACCACTTTTTTCAACTTCCATACAAAATATAGCAGAAAAATAATATTGAAAAAACCTTTTTTTGTTTTAAACCTCGTCAGTAATATATATTTTTCCTATTATTTAGCAAATCATATAAAGAAATTTAAAAATCACAAATTAGTCTTCAGCTATCCTTAAAATATAATCAAAATTTTATTTAATGATTATACGATATCTTCATTAAGTAAATCAATGGCGAAATAAACTATATTTTGGAGAGTACAAAAATGATGAAACTATTAAAAGCTGCTGTGACTGACACGAATGGTTTAGCACCTTGAAAACTGTACTTTTATAGTTACACAGACTTAATGTTTCGATTATTTCAAGTTTTCTCACAATTAGATAAGAAATTGCCAAAAGAGAGTTTTTTTCGTGCACGGACCCTTAAGAAAAATTTAATTTCGCAGGCTACCCTGTAGCTTTCCACTTAAGCTGATGTTTTGACATAACTAATCACTTTATAGAAGGTCAGAGTAAATTCAATATTTGTTACAATCAAGTCGGGGTTATATTTCAAGTCCTGTTTTCTTCCTTCCTAGGCCTATTTGAGGGTTTGTCGAATTTCGTTTCACTTAATCTGTCTTCTACAGAAGTCTTAATTGGATATATTAGTCCCTCTTTGATCAAAATAATTTAAAACATCTTTAAATTATGTATAATTTTGTCATGTTATTATTTTGTTATTTACCTATTAATTTCATTTATTAATTTTTCATAAAATATTTGTAACGATAAAATCATTAACATATTTAAAACAATCACAGTAAAACATACAACAAACTAATATCGACTCATTTGATCAAACGAAATGTCATGCCGCATCTTCTCAATAATTTAAAAATGTCAATTCAATCAGACAGTATCATCGTTCACAAAATAATTCATCTTTATCTAATCTAATCCTCTGATGTTAGATATATCATCGATTTATTATTAGTAATGTCAATTCCTTGCTATCTTTGACAGTACATAGCAGTATTAGAATAGCCCATCAAGTCTTGATGACGTCACAAGTCATGTTTTGGCTCGATATTTTGAATTCAGAATCACTTTTCTTCAATTCCTGGTCGTTCTGTCAGTAGGTAAGGTAATTAAGCTCAGTTCGGTCGTCATCTCGCGTGTCGGTGACGTCATGTGTTACGTGATCACAGTTTGGTGTGCTTGACGGTGTCCGTCCAGTAGTTCTGAATGGTCATTGCCTCCAGAGAGTTGAGGAACGAATCGTTGTCCAAACTGTACATCTCTTCGGAGTTGTCCTGGAATCGAGAAAAAGAAAAAGTTAGAGGATTAAAGGAAATTATTGGCAAAGTAACACCTTATTCATTACTGTGGCTGTAGTACAGTACAGGGACTCACTAAAACTTACTCCTCCCGACTTCATTAAACACCGGGAGCATTTACCTCCCGGGTGTGATCCAAAGTGGGGGATAACTGATCCATCCAACACCCAGTGCGAATGCGGTGCTTCTTATCAGACCATGCCCTACTTGCTGGAGTGTCCCAGGAGCCCGTTCAACTGTACCTCGGATGACCTAAAGAATACTGGGCTCATACAATATATAAAAAAAAGAACAACGAAGAAGAGTACCATCGACACGAAAAGAAGAAGAAGAAGTACAGTACAGGGCACAGTCGTCGTAATCTGGCCAAATTGTCAACAACTAGCCCATTTTAATGCCAAGTCATGTATTTAAGTGTGGACAAAAGTCACATAGTCATAGATTAATAACGTGGTTTAGAACTATAAAATACTGTCTTAAATTAAATGAAAGCCCAACTGCACAGGTTCATTGTTAGAATACCGAAAAGCTCCTTGCTTCGTTCTTCATTATGCTAAGGCGTCACATCTGCACTTAAAAACGAGTTTAAGAATTTTTATATTATTATTTTCATTAAAGAGGTAATACTCACTCTAATAGTACTGTCATCAAGATATCCACTCGAATCAGGATTCGAGCATTTGTCATTGAGAGTCTGCGGCTTGTTCAGGTACCTCCGCCGGTACAGCACGAACGCCGTACTTCCCGCTAAGGCTGCGAGCACCAGCGCAGCAAATGATATGCCAGCTATAGCTCCAGTGTCCATCCCTCCATCACCCTGGTCTATCACCCTTCTAGAAGATTCTACGTTCGGTGGTATCCGCGTCTGTAGGAAAGTCGTCTCTAATGACAAAGGTTTCTCTGTCACTATCCTGCTTTCCGCCACATTCCCACCTCCGTCTTTAACGAAGTCTGGTCTAGTCAGATTTCTCTTTTTAGGCACAAACGTCGTGTTCTGCGTTTCCGTCAAATTAGTGAACGGAGCCACTGTTGCGTTTGCGTTAGTGGTTTGAGTTGTGTTTGTCATGTCTGTGATGTTGACTACCGTCCACTGTATGGACGGGTGTACTATTTCTTCTGCTTGATTTGTTTCTGTTGTACTTGTTCCTGGGATTGCTTCTGGAGGTTTGTCTGTTTGATTGTCTGTCGTGTTGGAGGTCTGAGTTGTGACTTGTGTTTTCGTGTAGTACATGGCTCGGCTCTGTCGATCAGAGAGTCTTCGGTCCAGGTCCGTATCGGAGTTAATGTGTTGCAGTTCTTCTGACTGAGGCGCCGCGAAGCTTCGCCCGCTGCTCGCTGAAAAAGATAAAAGTCATTGAGTCAAGTGCTTCAATTATGGAAGTCGAGATTACTATTGTAAAGATAAAAAAATCAATAGATAATACCGTGTATCCGAATTTATAAGTCAACTGATTGTGTGTGTACGTGAATCATTTAACGAATGAGTATCTAATCATAAAAGTGATGAAACAGGTGTAATTTATTTGATCATCATTATAATTGTTGCAGGAAACTACAAAGGTAAGTACAAATTTCTTGCTACGCATACTAATCTTTTGTATTTTTTAAGTTTAGGCGATAAGGATTCTCGCTAAGATTCTCGCCTTTCAACAGAACACCAGAAAACACTAAAGACGTAAAAAAGGAATATTTTAGCAGAAACGGCTGAAATAATGAAGGTGACTATTTACATAAACGTAGGCATTGTAGTCGCCGGCTAAGTAAACAGTACTGAACAAACTGAAATGTTTCACACACAGAATTTTAATAAGGCTGCTTGGTAATTGGATGGCCCGCATAATGTTAGTGTGAAAATGTTAAAACTCTGTTCCTCTACTTGTGAGCCAAAGCCTGCGTGACCTTTTATTACTTTATGTGGCAATATCCGATCCTTCACTTTTGGTATCCAGTCTGTATGATGCTTTTACACGATTGCGAGAAGCTACAGAAGTTAGTTTTACTTAATTTAGGTACCTTACAAGCTACTTACTTTACAAGCACGTTCGTAGTATGCACATAGTTACAATTTCCGAATCCTAGATTTAGGCGAACCTCTGTTACTCTCGATTCCCGAAAATGTTCAAAACCGTCGCAGATTTCACATTGCACCTGAATATCTATATTCATCGTCGCTTTCGTCATAATTATATTTTTTAGCCCAACCAATTTCGAAGCTCGGTACCTACAAAGTAAGCTCAGGTTAGCACGGGTGATTTTTTCCCGCGGCGATTATTTTTTGCACACTGGATTTTTAACGCTCTGTTTAGCGCCGAGAGTTGAAAATTCAACAATGTGTTTTTCGACGCGTTAGGATGTGCTCTTTTGGATTCTCAACGCTCGGCACAACACCGAGAGTTAAAAATTCAGTGCCGCGGCCGCGATAAAATTCCACCGCGATATTTTTACGTCCGTGCGAACGTAGGCTTGTGTCGGATTCGATTAGGATTCGTCTGCCGAATGCCGCCTTCGTAGATAAGTAACCTACAGACTGGCGGAAATGAAAAGTTGGTTTATGATTTGAATTATTTCATTGTTTATTGGATCTTCTGTGGACAGATGTTTCAAATTCTATTCAGATTTGTTTTTTCTTGTCGTTTAAACTATCGAGTTTATTTCCACAAAAAGGTTAGTATAAGTATGATCAGCCTATAATAATGTTACCACTGCTGGAACACAGGCCTCTCTGTGAGAGAGTGGGTCTTGATCCACAACGCGGGCCCAGTGCGGGTTGGTGCATGTCACATGTTTTCGAATTTTTGGTTCTAGGACATACCGGTTTCCTCACGATGTTCTCCTTCACCGTTTTGAGAGCAGTGGTGATGAAATTAAATACACAAAAAGTTTATCGCCACAATATTAGAACTTAACAATAGGTTGAGATAAAACTAAAAGTAAAAAATCCTAAGATGCAATGAAAATCTTATGAAAGCATTCATACTTTAGAACAAGGACCTTAGTTATTACACTTTTAGAGATACTTATAGTTGGCGTCACGTAAAAAGACCGCTGGCCAGCGAACAACTGTAACATTGTATAGATCGTGTCACGTAATAAGAGCGCTAGCTAACCGCACAACCATACCATACCATTTTTACGTGACGTGAACTAATACACCGTATGGTTTTACGGATGGTCAGCGCGCTTTTTACGTGACACGATCTATACAACGTTACAGTTGTGCGTTTGGCCAGCTGTCTTTTTACGTGACGCGAATTGTAACATTCACAATACTGCCGTGCTAACGAAGAACGCAGTAACTCGATTTTGGACGATTATGAGTTATACATTCGTTGAGTTATATATTTGGAGTCACCGAATCGAAATCTATTAAATCTCTCTAAGCAACTTTTTATTGATCCTTCAGGAACTCGGTTTTTCAGTAAGCAAGAATGCTATACTAAAACATCATAACTGTTGGCGACCAGCAACTAACCTTTTTTAATATTTATTTTTATTTTTCTACTACTCAATTTATGTTTTGTTTTTATACGTCACTTCTGGTAAAAAATATCTTCGAAATCAATGAATTTTATTTCCTCCTCATCTTCAACATTGGTGTCAGAAGCAAACGGCAACTTTGAAAATGCCCATCACAAGATCACAGACGCAGGCCGCCATGGCGGAGACGGGTACACCAGGTATCGTTCCCACAGGCGCTCCTCAGGAGGGCGGAGCCTCCACAGACGGCGCCATCGCGCCGGCCCCGCCCTGCGCCAACCCTAACGAGACCTTACCACCCACCAGCAGGACCTCGTCAAGCATCGTGCCACAGAGCGCTCGGTCAGGTCGCTCTAGCAGCACGTTAAAAGCACAAATCCTGACCGCAAAAGCGGAACACGCTCGTCGGCTTGCAAATGTCCAAGTCGAGCGCGACCGCGCCCAAGCGGAGCGCGACCGCGCCCAAGCGGAGCGTGAAAACGCCGTTGCAGAGTTAGAACTGCAGGCGAAGCTGGCCGCAATTCAAGCAAATTCATTACATGGAGGATCTCGCCACTCAGGCAACTCCCACGGCTCCCAATCTCAGCACAGAGTCGAAAATTGGTTAGCTCAATCATTTAATACATTTCCTAAGCAAGATAATAAAGCACATTCATTTGTCGACAGGCGGGCGAACGAGCCAAGGTTTTCTAGCGTTGTTCCGCAGGCCCTGCCACTTTCGTCGCCTGCCACGGCCTATGGTGATGGTCCAGCGATAGTGTCGCATCCTGTCCTTGACGTTCTGGACCATACTCCGACGTACTCAGTTCCGGCCTGTGCCGTGACGCGCCCTGTCCACACCTGTGCTCCTCCACATCAGGCTCCTGCTCACCCGCCTACGCATCCGGTCCTCGCCACTACATCGAAGAACCCAGTCCCCTGTGTCTGTACGCTCCCTGTGGGCGCGTACTCATCAGTTGAGCCGGCTGAACACACACCACACGCACTAGGTTTAGGCACACTTGCTAAAGATAACAATTGTTGTTGGTACAAAAATAAAAATCATAGCCCCGATCTAGGTACATCATTTAATCAGCTGGTCAACGCAATTACAGGCACAGGGAAGAAGACAACAAAGGTTTGTGATATCATTAAGTTTGATGGTCACGTCGCGGATTGGTTCCACTTCAAGAAATCCTACGAACAATCCAAGGTACACTTTTCTCCTAGCGACAATATCACACGACTTAGCGCGGCGCTGCACGGAGCTGCTAAAGAAGCAGTCTCTATCAGACTGATATCAGCTGACGACCCGGAGCAGATTGTCCAAGCGCTAGAGAGCAGGTTCGCTCAGCCAGAAGTTATCGTACTACACCAGATCTCTTTGGTAAGAGCCCTTCCTAAAATTAGTATACACGAGTCTGCGCAAGAGCTGAACATCTTTGCCTGTCGCATCCGCAACTGCGTCGAAAGCATCCGCTTGTTGGATCTGCGCGAGCATCTCGCTTCACCAGACCTCCTCAACATCATCATAGGTAAATTGACTCCACTCCTCAGATCTAAATGGAGAGACTTTGCATCACCAAGGGTTGGCTCTGGTAAATTTAAATTAGAAATTTTGGCAGATTTTCTCGAAATTGAGGCCAAATTACAAATTAAATTTGATATTGTAATTCCAGAGCCGACACTTAACAAAAGTCAAAGTCAACCCGTCAAAACATTAAGAGACAAAATTTACGCAATTGCGACAACGTCAAACACGTCAAAGCCAAAAAGTATTTGTTTATGCCAGTACTGTCATGACGGTAAACACGAGGTTTGCGATTGTGAAGGTTTTAAATCTCTGTCTCTGGACGATCGGTGGCAATGGGTGATGGAGAACAAGGTTTGCCGTAGATGTCTAAAAAAAGGTTCGCACCAATATCGTCACTGCAAGAAGAAGTGCGAGTTCAATGGTTGTCCGGTTGAGAAGCGACACCACACTCTCTTGCATAGAGCCCAACCTGGGTCGACAGCCCATGTTGAGGTACACGCAGCCGCGGAAATCGCCGACCCCAAGGTGCAGAAGCCAAGCGCGTCGAAGGACGAACAACGGTCTGTAACCGTAGCCCACAACTCTGCTCCACTAAACTCATCTTGCTTTAAGCCACTCCTAAAGGTTATAGCAGTCACTATTTCTGGACCCCTGGGGAGCGTTAACACGTATGCCCTTCTTGACGATGGGAGTTCCGTGACTTTGTTAGACCAATCCGTGGCGGACTCGGTGGGAGCTGAGGGCCCTAGGTTTAAGCTGAATATTGACTGCATTGGCGGATTGAGTACGCAGGCCGACGTCAGTTACGTTAACATCAAAGTAAAGGGTCGTCATGGTGCGGACAATTTTGACATCAAAGCGCGATCCATTCCCAACTTGGGCATCAATAGGCAGTCTGCACGTTTAGAAGACGTCTCCAGGTACGATTATTTATCTGATTTACTGACCGTTTTGTGTTATGATGATGCGAAGCCCATGTTGTTGATAGGTGCGGACAATTGGCACGTGTCACTTCCTTCTGTGATCCGCCACGGCACCCGTGAACAACCCGCGGCCGCTCACACTGCGCTAGGGTGGGTTCTTTATGGACATATCTCTGGCAGGTCGAACGCTATCGCATCCGTTAACCATATCTCTGAAGCTGTCGACAACGATTCTTCGTTGGATAATTTCATCAAGGAATACTTTCGACTAGACTCTATAGGGATAACGAAGGTAAGCCATCGTAGTGCTAGCGAACAACGTGCTTTAAAAATTCTAGAGGAGACCACCAAGCGCCTAGATTCTAACAGGTACGAAACGGGCCTATTATGGCGCGATAATATCACTACCGTCCCTAAATCACGTGACCTGGCCTTATCTAGATTTGCTAACCTCGAGCGCAAGATGGCTAAGGATGTTGCGTATGCCGATGCCTACAAGCAAAATATACAAGGTATGATTAACAAAGGGTACGCTGAATTATGTTCGGGTCCACCGTCAGGTAACATCCCGTGGTATCTTCCACACTTTGGAGTTATCCACCCACACAAAAAGAAGCTGCGAGTTGTCCATGACGCGGCGGCGAAGTGCGCAGGTGTCAGCCTCAATTCGCTTCTACTAGCTGGACCCGATTTACTCCAACCGCTTCTTAGCATAGCTATGAGGTTTAGGGAAGGCCCGGTCGCCTTAACAGGAGATATCAGGGAGATGTTCCCGCAAATTAAAATTAGACCCGAGGATAGGGATTCTCAACGTTTTTTGTGGAGAGATAGTCCCGATTTACCGATTCAGGAATTCCGTATGTCCTCAATGATATTCGGCGCAGCGTCCAGCCCGTGTACCGCGCTATGGGTAAAAAACAAAAATGCTAGCCGATTTCAATCACAACACCCGGACGCTGTGCGGTCTATCGTCGAAGATCATTACATGGACGACTTCTTAGGGAGTTTTGACAGCGTCAGTGAGGCGGCACAGCGAGCCTTCGAAATATGGTCCATACATAAAGCGGCTTGCTTCGAGATGCGTTCTTGGGTTTCGAATTGCAAAGAAGCACTAGCGTTAATCCCTGCCGACTTTCATGCGACAGACGCTATTACTGAGGTAAACTTAGGTCCGACGTCTCCCTCACAAATTCGCGTATTAGGTCTTACATGGAATGTTAGTGAAGACAAGCTTCATTTCATTAAAACTCTTCCAAAGGTCCCAACTAAGTTTACTAAACGTTCAGCCTTATCTCTGCTGATGTCCATTTATGATCCTTCAGGTTTTTTGATTCCCGTTATTATGAAAGGCCGCGCACTATTCCAGAAATCCTGGAAATTGGGCACCGATTGGGATCAGACTCTGCCGGTTAATTTGATCGAAGATTGGAAAAGTTGGTTGCTCGAAATTAAAAATTTAAACAAAAGTTCAATTCCTCGATGCTACTTTCGTGGTACCGGATGCATTAAAAATGCCCAACTTCATGTCTTTGCCGACGCCAGTGAACGCGCGTACGCCTGCGTGGCCTACTGGCGCTTCACAGGTGACGACGACAACGTAACTTTATCCCTGATAGGGGGAAAGGGTAGGCTGGCCCCTCTGAAACCCGTTTCAATCCCAAGATTGGAGCTCCAAGCCGCTCTGATCGCTTCGCGTTTCAGCGCCTATGTGATTGAAGCGCACAGACGAAAACCCGATCAAGTATATTTTTGGACAGATTCTCTAACCGTTCTGAAGTGGCTCCGTAGCGACGTTTGCACATTTAAAGCCTTTGTCGCGTTCCGGGTGGGAGAGATAACTGAGACAACGAAAATCCAAAGTTGGAAATACGTCCCCACTGCTTTAAATGTCGCAGACGACGCAACGCGAGACATTCACAATTTTACAACCTCATCGCGTTGGTTCACAGGACCAACATTTCTCTTGTCTCCACCCTCTGACTGGCCATGTGAACCAATGTGTCCCGTCCCTCCGGTGACCGAAGAACTGAAACAAGAATCGGAATCGGTGGGACTGATAGTGGCTTCACCGCGACAGCTACCTTTACCGGTAGTTGCGGATCACGAACGTTTTAGCAATTGGACCCGGTTGCTTCGTGCCACAGCACGAACCCATCAGTGTTTAGACAAGTTTCGATCAGTTTTGCGCCCAAATTCCAAATTTTCTCTAGACGCTCTTCGAGATACTCGCAACCTTTTTACCCTTACCGTTGAAGACCTCAACGTTGCCGAGGTTCACTTGTTTCGAAAAGTTCAACTAGATTCCTTCCCCGAGGATTTGATGCGCGTTCTAACAGCACGTTCCGTTTCGAGTGATAGTAGGCTTCGGAACCTTTCGCTTTTGCTCGGTGAAGACGGGCTCCTTCGTCTTTCTGGTCGCACTGCCGTCGCAGCTGAGCATGTAGAATCACGCCCGATTATCCTAGATGGCCGACATCCTATTGTCAAGCTACTGATAAGCTCCTATCACGCCAGGTACGCCCACGGACATAACGAGCTAGTGGTCAATGAAATGCGTCAGAGGTTCTACGTGCTAGGCCTCAGACCAGCCGTCAGAGGAACTTCGCAGAGATGTCAGTTTTGCCGCAATCGAAAGGCTAAGCCAGAATCACCACCTGAGGGAGACTTGCCAGATGCCAGATTAGCACATCACCAGCGCCCTTTCACCCACGTAGGGTTGGATTATTTTGGTCCTCTGAGCGTCTCTAGTGGCAGACGCACCGCCAAGAGATGGATTGCACTTTTTACTTGCATGACGGTGCGAGCCGTGCATTTAGAGATCGTGGAGAGCTTATCGTCGGACTCCGCCCTGATGGCTCTGAGACGGTTCATCGCTAGAAGGGGATGCCCGACAAGGATTTATTCCGATAATGGGACTTCATTCGTCGGAGCAGCTAAAATGCTACCAGAGCTTTTCAATTTCTGCACAAATAGAAGAATAGAATGGCGATTCATTCCCCCTTCCGCACCATTTATGGGGGGCTGTTGGGAGCGGCTAGTCCGCTCGGTGAAGAGTGCTATCACGGTGACCTTAAAGGAAAGGACGCCCAAGGAGGAGGTATTAAACACCCTGCTCCTAGAGGCTGAGTCCATAATTAATTCAAGACCCCTGACACACGTCTCAGTGGATGCGGACGCGGAGTACGCCTTGACTCCCTTCACTTTTTTGATTGGAAACCCAAGCAACGAGCCACAGATTAATGAGTTTAACGACGCTGACTTGATCCGACGCGTAAGTTGGAGGAAGGCGCAGAGGCTGGCAGACCATTTTTGGCAGCGTTTTGTACGTGAGTACCTGCCCACGCTCACACCCAGGAGGCGGTTACAGGAGGCTCGTCAGTTTAAGGTGGGCGATCTAGTTTTTATCGCGGACGGCACGCTGCCAAGAAACCAATGGCCTCGAGGGCGAATCGCGGCAGTGCACCCTGGCAGGGACGGGGTAGTTAGAGTAGTAGACGTCGCAACGAAGGGGGGCGTGCTGCGTCGACCCACACGCAAGGTGGTTTTGCTGATCGCCGGCCAGTAAATTGGTGTTTTCACACCGTCGGGGGCCATGTTGGCGACCAGCAACTAACCTTTTTTAATATTTATTTTTATTTTTCTACTACTCAATTTATGTTTTGTTTTTATACGTCACTTCTGGTAAAAAATATCTTCGAAATCAATGAATTTTATTTCCTCCTCATCTTCAACAATAACAAATTCAATAATCAAAAATAAAAGTCTCGGAAGCGGCAAAATCGTGTTACTGCGTTCTTCGTTAGCACGGCAGAATAGTATTCTAACATTTGTGAAACTCTGACATTTCGAAATCCAGGTTAGCACACGAAGACCCTAGGCCAACGAGTTGTAAATAGGTTATTATTACTCTAAGAAAGAGACACCATATTATTATTATGATGCTTGAAAAGGATAGAAGACACTCGCCTTTGTAAGAAGCTTGCCATTTATTTGGCCTGAAATGTCAAGTATTTGTAAGGCAGCCTCCGATTGACCTCTTTACCTCTTCCGTGAGACGCCAGCTCACGACGACTGTACCAATAAGGCAACTGGCATTTTAGGGCCTAAACGATAATGTAGTTGAGCCATAAAAGCCTCTATTAATATCAACTATATAGTTGTGACCCTTAAAATAGCTTAAGTACTTGTATGCACTTTTACAGTTCAAACTTAAGGCAAGGTTCTTCGAGCGTGCATTTTTGTTCTAGAGGTGGCAGCTGGGCGCGAGTAAATTGTGCCGTGAATTTCGTTAATTTTGGGTCGAAAATTATATGTTTTACGATATTAACAATGTTAAACCCGACGGACATTACATCATCATAGACGTTTATTTTGATGTGATTTTCAATACATAATGTGGTATAATATTGAAATAAAATGATTTTAATCTACAAAATAAGGGTATGTTTGTTTTTTTTTTGTATCGAGCGAATTTTATCCAATTATGTAACGAGTACCCGACGTAAAGAAGAAGAACCTCGCCTTAAGGCGAAAGCGCCAGAGTAGACCGCATTTTAATAATAAATCATCAATACAACTGTCTAAGACCAATTTTCCCTATTGAATGACTATTTTATTAAATCATTATATTTGAGGGCAATTCTAACTTAGTTGTATTGCTGATTCTAATGATAAAAATTCGGTAGATACATACTTTACGGTTGCGAATCATATTTTTATTACCATACCACTGACCTGCAAATAGTAAAAAACGTATGTATATTTGAATTTCCCGAGCTACCTTAGCGCTTCCACCTTAATGCTTTCTCCTTGACTTTGCCGTCTTTCATAGAACCTCCATAACGTTCTAAAATATTAATTTTCAGAATGAGGCATATCGCGAATAAGTCCATAAACCAGGGCTTTAAATAACGGTAAATTTTCATAACGTTACCTTTTATTGACAGAGTTAACGCTATTATTAAAATAACGGTAATCGATTTAAAGTTATTTATGCGACTATTAATTTTATCGTTATTTTAAACGGGTGAGATGTAAGTAGTGGGGCCTGAGGCGTGCGGCGCGGCGACAGCCCGCCTTCGCGCCTCTCTGATGCCGTGCTGATCAAAACGTTGCCTGAATCTGCATGATTCTTACCCACAGAACGGCAACGTAGCTAAAAATTAACGTTAGTTATCGTATTTTTGTTAATGTTAATTAACGTTATATTACTGTTAATGTTATCAAGTAACGTTAAATTTTTGTAACGTTAACAAGCCCTGCCATAAACGACCACAGGTCATTTCGCGAATAAGTCCAATGTCTACTAAACCATTTCCAATAATACAAAACATTTGTATTCCTTATGAACCCTAATTAAATAATGGGATAAATGGTTAATAGCTGAAGGTGTGAGATATGCGTGTCGATTTGGCAAAGGCAGTAAGCGTCAAAGCGTTTCACAAAAAAGGGCAAATCTATCTTTTTTCAAGCTTTGTAACAAAACCGAACTCTGTCAATTCCGATACTGAAGTTCGTTAAGCTACTATTGAATGAGGGAGAGGCCTCGTGCCTTTATTTGAAGCTTCGAGGTTGGGTCACAGCAGGTCGACGACAGAGTACCATCGAAAATGTGCAAAACAACGTCAATTCGATACCGTTCAATTTATTCAGCTTGTTTTTATGTCGTAAAAGAGTAATGAGAGACAGTTTATTCGTTGATAAAGAAGACTTTGGAACATTATTTAGATCCCGAGGGTCGTTCGTCTGATAAGTTGCTTACGATACGATATTAGGGACTTAGGAAAGGTTGAAAGTTCTGCAAATTTTATTATGTTTGTTAGTTAGGGTTGAAGTATTTTCGGATTTTCATTAGATACGGATTCGGCGCGGGAGATATTATGATGCACAAGTAAGTGCGCAGACACTGGTGCACTCTCTCTTCCCTCAATCTCATAGTCCGATGGGACGGCAATCCGACACGACCGGAGAGAGATCAGGCGCAGGGTCAACGGCTTAACGTGCTTTCCGAAGCACGGGGATATCACGCCAACTTCCAAACTCCGGGCTGTTACTAAGAAATTCCTAATGGAAAAACCCAATAACACTGCCCGACCTAGGAATCGAACCCAGGACTCCTTGCGCAGCAGTCGCGCTTGCGACCACGAGACCTGGCTAGTTCACCAACATTTGGGAAAATATTGCTTCTGATCATAATGTCCACTTACTCGCTTCGCTTCGCTCGCTTGTTCGCTACTAGTAACACATTGTTATTATTTCAACATCATCATCATCATTTCAGCCGAAAAACGTCCACTGCTGGACATAGGCCTCCCCCAAGCACCGCCACCTCGAACGGTTCCGTGCTTCTCACATCCAGCGGATTCCTTAGGCTTTCACAAGGTCATCAAGTCTTCCTACGCTACGTCTTCCGGTACGCGGTCGCCACTCCAGAACCTTTTGGCCCCAACGGCCATCTGTTCTGCGAGCAATGTCCCCTGCCCATTGCCACTTAAGTTAGGCAATTCTCCGATTATTGTTAGTTATTTGGTCAGCCAAAAATAAGATTAACGAATGAGAGAGTGAAAGAAGAAAATTAGATGTCCTTCAGGTTTTGCCAAGATTTTCTTTATGTCGAGTGCCAGCCCTATTGTTGCGAATAGTTAAGGTTTTCTTTCGTGATTTGTTAGGATCCTTTGATAAACACAACAGAACTTCTAATCAAATAAACTTACAGAAAAGGGAAATGTATGTGCTAGTTTGGGATTTATTTATTTTATTGCTACGACGAAGGATTGCCTTTTATTTTTTTGCTGAGCTGGGATGGATATCGAAACGCCACAACATAATATATGACACAACGACAAAATTTATTTTATGACAATACAATAGTAGCGCCTTTTGGGCTTATGGCTAAGTAATAACAGCTGCAGGGGTCGATCGATCAGGTTAAGCTACGCTAGCCGCGGTTGGTCCGTGGATGGGTGACCGTCTTTACATACCAAGACCCCTTCGTGCCTCGGAAAGCACGTTAAGAGAGGCCAACCCATCATACTTTTCATACAAACGCTCGTACGTGATTATGGCGTTGGAACACATCTTTAAATGAAAATTTTCAACTAATTGGTATCAAGTGCACTAGGTATACCGTATATCTAGGTTTCAGGAAGCAAAAAATTTAAATTTGGCGAAACAATTTCATTATAAGCCTCCAAAAATCTGCTTTTTGCACACATTTTACCTGAACTTTGGCCGTTCATAATGTACTCATCAATTGTAAAAATAAAGAAAACATCTCCATAGAAACATCGCACATATAATGGAGATTCTAAATGACACCCAATTATTTCACAAACTTGTAAGGCTTTCCCAAAAACACGTATTTCCTGGAACAAGTTTTATAAAATTTCCGCACACTATTTTTCGTTCAATGTTACTGTGTTCTCACTTGCCTGTTAGCATTAACATTGCGCTGGATGAAACAACAAGCTTTTCAGTCATGCTCGCGTTGACGATAGACGGACCGGGAAGGGCCCTCTTAAGTTGTTGGTCTCGGCTGTCATTCGTGGATCTTCGACATTCGTTATTGGCCGTCAGAAGCCCTTAATGCACCACGCGAGCCCAGTGCAGTTTAGTAGATGTCAATGTCTTCGAATTTTTGGTTCTAGGACACGTCAGTTTCCTCACGGTGTTTTTCTTCGCTTTACGTATAATATACTTTATATTAATAAACATTGTAGAACTGTTTATTTATTTTCTTTTACGTTCTCCTTTTATAACAGGTTTACCTACCTACTCTATCTATGTATCTGTGTTGTTTTACAAAAAACAAGCGAAACTCTTAGAAATAAAACCTTTTGCCCAGTTTGTTATTATTTTACCTCGGGGTGTAAACTTGGTGCGCTAAACAAAAGGCTCCTGGCCTTCTTCCGAAATATCGAGTAATCTATCTATATCATATCAATCTGCCAATACAATCTCCTGTAGACTAATAATAAACCTAAATAGCAAGACTTATGGAACATCCTACGTACAACTCCAGAAGAAGCAATAGTAAAATCAAAATCGAAATTACACAAACATTTTACAAATATGAATGTATTTATTTAGGTACAATACAGCTCTACTTGTAGTGGGCCCGGGCGGCGTTTGCTCAACAAGGTCTCCCGCAAATTGGTCAGGACGCAATTATAACTAAGTTTAAACTAAACAGACCGTCAGGGCTCTGCGGGCACGTTTAATTATTTTAGAGGACATGACATTACTGTAGGATGCTTTGAACGAAAGTTTTGGTTATGATAAGCAGCTAGATAAGTTCAGCTAGTAGGCCATCTACTACACAAAATGCGGTTGTTGAATCCTGTCCTTGATTTAATTTTCAGGTGGAGTAAAATGGATTGGATTATTTTCCCGATATTCTGTCGTACATCTTTATGTTTTTATGACAGTATCATTCAGTGGTAATTTTGGTCAAATAAAGTCCTATAGAGCAGCATTTCCCAAACTATGGGTCGCGCCCCTAACATTAATCATAGATGAAAATGATTTCCATCTATAAAATAAACTAAATACCGTAAAAGTAACTAAAATTGAAAATAATGTTAAGGCACAGTATAAATAAGTAATAGTATTACGTCTCAGCAGTGACCTTGAAATAATAACCTACAGCCGCTCGGTAGATAAACCTTCTACGTCAGTGCGTAACTACCGCGCACTCGAGGCTGTTGCGTACTGGTATGCACTGAGGATTCGAAGCGCGTCGTTTCGGCAGTTTCTATGAAGACGTAATACTGTTATTTTATTATACTGTGCTAAAACTATAGTGACAAAAAAAAAAAAAACTTTTTTTTCCTCATTGAAATAGCACTCCTTGTATTTTGAATTGTCACTGAATCGTTTTTATTATTTAAACGGTGTGTGGCGGCGTCTATAACGCCACATGCGAACTACGCTTCAAAGACTTGAAGTCACAAATCCTGCATCGCGCAATCAGAGTTTACCGCGCGATTAGCATATATACAACATCTCGACATCAACCGTCGGGTAGTAGCCCACTTGACACAACACCCGTCTGGTCGGAGGATCCTCCCTTTTCCATAGAGGACGAGTGAACTTTACACCCTGTTCCTCATACCTCTATAAAACCTGCATTCATATTGTTATGCCCCTTTTTTCTTCATGACAGCCAAGAGACTTCCAAATTCGGGACTCACTCCCAAATTTGGAAGTTTTTGTTACGTGGGTCGCGGTCCAGTCAACTTTGAGAACCACTGCTAGAGAGAGATATTTCTTCCAAATATAGTTCTCTCTCTATAAGTACTCTGTAACTAAAAGCATTGTTGTAACTCATTTCTTTGAAAAGAAATGGTAACCTCATTTCAAAATGTTAGCATTAATAATAGACCAGTATTACAGTCTCTCTTTAGTTTACTGTGTACGCTTTGAAGTCATCAACAAAAAGCTGTGGTATTTAAAAAGTGCCCTAGAAAACCTAATCCACTTGAGTGCATGTGTGAAAACATACGGGGGAGGATCATGAACGGTGACGCTTTTCCAACGTACAGTGGCCAGCACATACGAAACTGTAAAATTTCTCCGAACGATTTTAAACTTTAAAATGTTTATGATTAAGTTCAAAATACAATTTAGCACGGTTGTCAACTAAATTAAAAAAGACCTCTCGGAACTGGTAAGGCAGCTCGGGTAGATTGTTCTGTGAAAGTGCTCGCGTTGACCGATTGCACCTAAGGAGTTTGGTGGTATAATCATAGATTTATGAAATTGTCTAATTATAAAGAAAACGTCTTAGATTAAAAAAACAGGCCATGTATTGAACACAATAAATAAATAAAGCTGAAGTCACAATGTCTGTGTGTGCATATGCAACAAACGTCACGCTTGACGTAACCAATAGACTCAGCTATGTAGTAACGAGATTAATTACACTGTCTATAGTTATGTATATCTTGCTGTTAGGGATATGCGCATAATATGCATGTAATGTAACATAAGCCTATCATTACAATGCTGATTAAATATGCTGTAAACCTCTTATTATGATATAATTTTAATTATAACGTTGTGTTCTCATGTAATATTAGACGATAACAACGCATCTATTTACCCACGATGCTGGCTCTGTAGATAGACCTCTCTCTCTTGGTCTTTTAGCGATATGACTGCCCATTGTGACACCCTATGTAACACATTTATATCTGTAATTTTTATGGTGTACATAATAAAGAGTATTCTATCTATCTATCTATAGATATATGGCATCCCTTTTTTATTTTAACTATCTGTGTCTGCTATTTCGCACACGTGACTCTTTCGAGTATACGAACGTTAGAAAATTGAGAATTTTTATCCTGGGTCCCGACTGTTAAAATCGTTATAATTTAAAAACACCTTAGTTCTAATTTCTACACTTCTTTGAGAACCTGATCAGCCGATTGAAGAACAAAAGTGAGAAATGTCAAAATACACGTTAGTAAAACATACTGTAATCGCTTGTTAATTTTAATAGAGAAATAACTAGGTATTAAGGTCAGTATAGTATTCATGAAAAGTTGGCTCATTATTGTATTTGTCACAAGGGCAGAGGCTTTTAAAATGAAATGGCGTTCCCGCCCACATCTGTGTCTCCTGTATTTCCACATAACTTCTAACAAGAACTAGATCACTAACAAGATTAAAATGTGTGTGAACACAAAAATAGAATTTTATTCTTGGTTAGTTTTACTGTAAGGGTTCGCCCACATCTAGGAACGCTCGGATCGCACCCATACAAAGTATTCATGTGGCAAGAAAAGTAGCATGTATGGCTTGTTTGTGTACACACCTTAATAGTATAACAGAAAGGTTTTGATGTAGGTCAAATGATGAGTATAAAAAAGAAATTTAAGCGATATCGCAAGTTCTTTAATATTTTTCATGAAAATCGTCATTTTGATTAGGACAGAAGTTATTCACTGAAACATTCTTAAAATTGAATTTTATTATGGTATTAGCAGAGGATCATAATCACACCCTAATTTCGTAACACAGTGAATCACAATCCGAGAGTTTTGAAGGATATTAGCAATGTACTTCAAAACTAAGCTATCCTAGCTAGCTTCTTAATGCTTCACAGGTTTCAAAAATTCATCTGCTCAATGCATCAATTGACATTTTAAGAAATTACCTGCAGGTCATGTAAAAATGGACCAAAATTACAATTTTAGACAAAAAACCAGTAGGGTAATTTTATTGCGTAACACACGTAATTGGCAAATGATCGCAATGCCTTTCATTTTGACAGTTCAGCCGCCTTCATTGCGTTATCAACGTTGTTGAGCAGACGAATTTTTCAAACATATGAAGCAATGGAACCATGGAATGGGCCTTGCTCTAGTATCATGTTTATTATTGTATGATATATATAGGGTGTATCTATTCAAACACGAAATATTTTAAGAGACACACCTATAGGTGGTAAAGAAGCCATGGAAACGATTTTTTTTTTAATCTGAGTATATTATTTAAAAAATTAAATAATTTAAAATTACTTCTTAAGATGATTAATGATCAAAATTCACCGCGTTCGTGCCGCCACCGTCGCCGCGTCCGGGCGGGTCATTCATAGAATAAGTAAAATTATTGAAAATGCAACTCCTTTGCAAAATGTCTCAAGCATTTTAAAATTATAATAATTATGTAAAAATACAAAACACATAGATAAAAAAAAATTGTTCGCTGCTATGGCTGTTTTACCGCCTAATATATACATGTTCCTCTTAAAATATTTCGTTTATGAATAGATACACCTTATATATTTATATGGATAAGTATCTATATGCTTTATGTGTGTACCTGCAGTATTGTCTCTCCTTCTACTTTTTGATCCATCCAAAGGTTGTCTGTAAAAGATCGCTTTTAGCGATAAGACCGCCCATTGTGACACCCTATGTAACAGGTCTACATTTATATCTGTAATTTTTATGGTGTACATAATAAAGCATATTCTATCTATCTTCCTTTAGAACCCTTGGATTGACATTGAAAGTGTGTTACTAAATTCGGGTGCAGAATATATTATGCGAAATTTTCATTTATAAAACGCAACATTACGTGTTTCATGTAACCTCGTATAATTAAATGAAAGATGAGTCGTTAATCTTGTAATTTGTTAATTTATATGTCGAGTTATATCACAAAGGGGGTAAATAAACTAATAAAACATGCGTCATATCGTAACTTTCACTTTAAATTGCAATTTAGTGACACATAAAGAAACGAATTGCTCGAGTTTATACGAGTATTAATATGGATTGTAATACGCAATTTCGTAATCAAGTTTTATGTTTGTAAAACAGCCCATGTTGCATCAGAAAATGCTTGATTACCCGTACCGAGGAGATCGCAAATCATTGTGTCTGTGCGTTTTATTATCGATTTTTAAAATGCTGATGGTTACGTTCAAAATCGAATGAGAAAATTTTATTGTGGTAACTTGATGTGCTGGCGACTACATTACCTAAACTTGGTGAGGAGAAAAAATAAGAAATTTTCAGGAGAAATCAAATCAAAATATTTATTGGCCAGAATAAGGTAAAATAGATACTACCGTAATTTTGGTTCCAGCATATCCTGCCATGATATGGCGTGCAAATACATTTCATGTCAGTGATAAAGTCATTATTCCTATTGATTGATTATTGTATTACAAATTTACATTAGGTATTGGTTCCATCGACTTATCCTCTAAATATTCCTTGTCATATTTTTTGTATAGTAAGAGTTTAAACAGTATTTTTATTAACTATGTCAATGGTAAATTTTGAAGGGAATTTGGTAAATGGTTTTACATTATTATAGACATGCAGTAGGCATTTCTCTTAAATAATATTATGATAATAATATTTTATTTAAGAAGTGACGTAAATATGGTATCTTTTGCGGAAACAGTATAAATGACGGAGACGGAGAGTGAGATCTACCGTCCATAAGGCAAAAGCGCCAGGGTTGCCCGCGAAATTTAAAATATCTTACGTTTTTTCCAGTTTGCAGGTCAGTATCATGTTGTACGTTGACCAAAATATGATTCGCGGCCGTAACAAGTATGTATTTACAAAATTATAATCATTAAATCATCAATACAACTGTCTAAGATCAAGTAACCCTATTGAATGACTATTTCATGAAATCATTACATTTGAGAGCAATTTTAACTTAAGGAGTTGTATTGCTGATTCCAATTATGTAAATAAAATAAATACACACCTGTTACGGTCGCGAATTATATTTTGATCAACATACAAACTGCCACTCATCTGCAAATTGCAAAAAATGTAAGAATATTTGAATATCGCGAGCTACCTTAGCGCGTCTTCCTTAAACGTCATAATGATGCTATTTATCTAATGACTGTCTAAAGCCCCATTTACACGGTAAAAACAGCAATAATCGCATCCCATAAAGCACGTTCAATCAACGAAATTCTATTGAAAGGCTCTTAACACAGAGTTGGACGTCTGTACAGTTGATTCAAGTATTGCCCATTAATGCGCTGCCAAATATTTAATTAATATTTTATTGAACGTCTTCTCAAGATTAATTTTCTTCTCAAACTGGAACCGTGTAAATGGAGCTTAATATTGAGAAGAGGGTAGGGTATCAACCTGGTAAAAACGTGTGAATTTGCCGAGGAAAAAGAAACAGTATAATATGGTGACAGCTATTTTGTCTATGTACTTATACAGGCCTGTTTATACGTATCAGTTAATGATGGTTACAAAATAAATAAAAAAACGTTTGTTTAAACAATTAACGGTCTTTAAATTGGAGCTACTGTCACTATCATTTGCTATGTCGCAACACGTTTTGGATAAATACTACTGTTAGCTATGCCCCTATAGTTTCAGAAGTACTTTTATTTCAGTACTGAAATGGAGTGATTAACCCAGAATGAATTGATGTTACACGAGGCGTTGGGTGCGATGTAATTACTACTGCGATTGGCATTAAGTTATAAGCACCAATGAAAAAGTAAATAGCTCTATCCTACGATTTTCTCGCTGAAGAAACGCACAAAAGCTTGTAAGCCCCATGTGAGTAAAATAGATACATATAGTAATAATATAGTTGATCGCTGACTGTTCACACCTCCGGCGAGTACTCGTTTGTCGCAGCGACAAGAGTTATCAAAGAGAGTATTCGCTCAGCAACGCTCTCTTGGTAGGCAGAACAGTCGCTGAGAGACACTCTTCGTACGTACGCATACCAGCGAGTAATTGCTCGTCGCGCCGTCGTGCACTCACCGCTCGTTGATCGCCAACTCGTTTTTAGGTGCTATCTCTACTCGCTTCTCGTTAATCGCCGGCGGTGAGTTTGGTGCCTAAGCTAAGAACATACTTGGAACCAGGGTGCTACTAGCGATTATTATAGCGAAACTCATGTCACACAAGTTGACGTTTCTATCTGTTCCTCTCAAACTCAACCGGCTAAACATGTAACTGACATTCGATTAAGACTGCCCTTAGAAAATAACGAAAAATGAAAGGAAATTTCTTATTCTGTAAATAGGATATCGGAATCACTTTTAAACGACATATAAAAAATAAAAAAAACAAGCAAGTTGGAGTCGGCTTTTCCTGTCTCTGAGAAGAAATCAATCAAATCAAAATCAAAAGTCATAGTCAAATTAGGCTGAGAATCAGCACTTTTCGAACGTCAAAGTTACATTAGATAGTACCCCAAATCGCCCGCCCATCACCACTTCCTGGTGCTTTCTAGGCGAAACAAACTCTGGGGTCAGTCTCTTTACCGCGACCATAATACGACACGTCTCCAAGTTATGAGGTCTTCTGCAGTGTGGACCGCTCGGTAAATGCTGCCTCCAACAGCCTTCTTGATCACTTCTGACCATCTTCCACAATAGATCAGTGTATCTAAAATGTTTTTTTGAGGAAAGAACCACACAGATTTGAGTGGACCTGTCCAGTCAGTGCAAGCATTTTTCAGTGATCGTGTAGCTCAACTCAGACGTGATGATACGATACTTTACATGGAAATGGGTGAAAAACATCGTTAGGCATAAATATGTATTCAGCGTCGGTGTCATTTCCCTGTTTATAGATGTTACATTAAGACACTTGAAAGAGAATAGAAAATGTGTTGCTCGGGACGTGAGAAATGCTAAATAAATTGAATGAACATCAAAATATCATACGAAATTGAATTTCCATGTGAAAAGAGGGTGAACATAAAATTACATGAAAGTTAAAACCGCGAAGTCGGTTTGGCGGATCGATCAAACATTTTAGTTAGATTTGCTCTAGAGTACGATCGTCGAGAGAATGAGTTTTTGAAACCTGTCAGTTTCATTCTAACAAGGTTTTGCGAATTTGATCCTTATCTATACAAATAAATAAATAAATTGATGTGATAGGGCAACGGTGTGGTTTAAAAGATCTAGTGACAAAAATGTAAGAGTATGCTTAGATGGTTTGGTCATGTTGGGAGGCTGAATGAAAGGAGACTAACAAAAGGTATCTACAAGGCAGATGTGAGTGGAAACGCTGGGAGGGGACGCCCTAGAACATAGTGACCTAATTGGTATTGTTCTTCAGGAAGGTCAGGTGAGTAGTACTCGCAGCCGGCGTGCATGTATGACCAGATGTATGAATGTAAACGAAGCAAAAGGAGTATGTGAGAAGCGCAGCAGGTGGCGTTCTATAGTTTCTGCCTACCCCCATGGGAAGAAGGCGTGAGTTTATGTAGTTTATGAAGTGTCTGTTTGTAATTTCAAAACAACAACTTTTTACTAAATGCATATGAAAGTAGGTATATAAGGTACTTAATAAACTATTTTTCAAATTGTTGTCTGTCCATGGTATGCGATGTAGCCCTCCGCCAACACCACTTCTCGAAAGCATCGATCTCACTGCCCTCGCGGCTTTTAATGCACCACGTTTCCGCGCCATATAAAAAGATCCAGAGAAAAGAAAAAGAGAAGATAAGAGAAATCCTAATATCTATCAAAACACTTACCATTTCAACACTATAAAGCCGTAGAAATAGACTAATCACCTAAAAAGCCCGCTCCATTATACCTCAATTTACCTGTCTTTCAGCAAACATCATTAAGTCACCCAATATACCTATTAGGCAAAGGTAAACTCGTTTAAACCTTAATGGCCACCGGGGCTCGGCGGACCATTACACCTATCAGTGCAGAGGTGATTGGCCTAATCACTGGGCCTAACCACCAATCAAGGACGGGTATATGATTTCTGAGAGGAAACTGGCGCTTGGCGCTTTCTGAATTGTTGTCAGCCTCTGTGGTCTAGTGGTAAGACCACCTGTCTTCGATTCTTAGCGGGGGAAAAATTTTCAGCTCGGTTTGGTTGGTGGTAGGGCTTGTTCTAAGTCCGCCTGGCTAGCTACCACCATCTTATCTAAATCTGTCGCCATAACAACAATGTTAACAGCATTTTTGTGTGTCAGCAGTTAGAGGTAAGATAGCCAGTTCCACTGTGGTTGAGGATTCCGGGTGAAGCTCGCTTCCATCTTCGGCCTTATTATCACTTACCATCAGGTTAGCTTACCCAGTGCGAAAAAAAGATATATTTTGATGAGTAAGCCACAGTCCCACACGCGAATAACAATTAAAATCTTCGGGAATGAGAATTAACTTCTAACCCAAGCCTACATCATAATCATCTGCCTTGCGTTTTTCCAACTTTGTTGGGTCGGCTTCCAGTCTAACCGGAGGCAGTTGAATACCAGTATTTTACATGGAGCGACGGCCTATCTAACCTCCACAGCCCAGTCACTGGGTAACACGATAATAAGATACCCCTTGGTAAGACTGGTTGTCAGACTTTCAGGGTTCTGATGACCCGTAACGTAACTACTTCTCTACACTTCATTAAAATTAGTTTGATAGTTTAACCGTGATAACGTAAAATATAAACAGAAAGTCATGTTATCGATTGAATCGGTACTCAAATCTTATGACACGTATATAATTGATTGTTGTTACTTTGATCAACCAATTCCAAAGCTGACAAAATATCTTTGCCGCTAAATCAATAGATTTCTTGATGAAATACTTGATCAGGCTTTCGTAAGGCATGGTTACGCTCCTGCTAGGGACGTTTATCAGTGTTGGACGTGATAGTTTTATTAACATATAGATGGACTCATCATCTGCCCATGTATGCAGCTGAATACCAATATTTAACATGGAGCGACTGCCTATCTGACCTCCGATACCCCTTGGTAAGATAGGTTGTCACTTTCGGGTTCTGAGGATCCGTATAGACAGTCAAAGATCCACGAATAACAGCCGGAATCAACGGCTTAACGTGTTTTCCGAGGGACGTAGGGGTCTTGGTATGTAAAGATGGCCACCCATCCACTGACCAACTGCGGTAAGCATAGCTTAACCTGATCGATCGACCCGTGCGGCTGTTATTACTTAGCTACAAGGCCTTTACATAAATGGAATACTCGTCACTTTTAATTTGTTTTAAATTTTATGCACAGATATTATAATAGAGATGACAATGTTTTTCAGTAAGTTTTTAATTGCTTTTACTGGTTCAATGGGCAACTGCGCTGTGATGTCGGCTTTTATACCATTTTGTATAAGTATGACAGAGTCTATAAATTTTAAAATAAAATTTTACTATTAAAATTGTTCAATTACAACGTCGAAACTCGAAACACTTTTGAATCACTATCCATAAATACTGAAATATTCTGATTGCACCCAGTACTTGTGAACCCTTTGTGTGTATGTAAATACACAGATATTCAACCGTACATACAATATGTATTTGACGATGAAAACATTATATGACACAGACTCATGAATCTGCCAATGACGCGAAAACTAAGCCCTTGAAGTAGATAATCGATGATAGATGCAGTGATATAACTCCATGTTATTTTTATGGTGATACCTTACATTGACGTCAATGCAGGCTTATAGCCGGTGCAAACGGTAAAGCTCTTTCACATGGAACCGAAGTCATAGCGATTATACAAGATTTAGTAGCTAAAGTACCTATCGTGTCACTCAGTACCTGGGTTTCAGATAGAATTCCTATCTGATCTCCACAACCCAGTGACGCCTCCATGCCTCGGAGAGCACGTTAATAATAATAATAATAACCCCCACCGCCGTATCTCTACGTTGACGTCGTGGTGGGGCTTGCGCGCTCCGAACTCTAGGTCTGTGCCGGTAGAGTTTACTTTACCGGAACATATCTAGGGTGAGGAGCCAGACCAAGAGAGATACAGAAACCCGCAGGGCAGCATGTGGCGAGCTGTTGGGCAGTTGCGACCCCACGGACCTCATCTCCCGGGAGAAGTCATGTTCCTCATCTCTGGCTTGCCTTTGTTGGCCGGCTGGAGTGAACACTGACCAGGAACTGAGCTCCCACCTCATTCTTGCCTTTATTGGCCGGCTTGAGTGGAGATTCGCAAGAGCAAAAGTGCTCGGAGGAAGGAAGTATTCCAGTAAGTGCTTGTAGGGATCTTGACCATCTTCCGGGCTCTGGGATTGTTCTGAGAGCCGTGGAATACCTCTCCACTCCTCGAGCACCTCAGGATATGTTGCCCCCTTGTCGCTACGTCACTATGTGCTAGCGACCGTTTTCGGGGGCCCATTATTGAGTGTGCAAGTCACCCCCTGCCATTTTATCCGTGTTTAAAATAAAACATTGATCAGGCAGGGGCCATAGTCCTTCCATAGTTTTTGGTAACCAGTCCATTTTAACCACCCAAACCCATAGTCCAATATCTTTGTTTCCATATCTTGCAATAGTCTTACATCAACCGGGGGTTGTCCTTGGGTGCACTTGCATAGTGCGTACAGGGATAATCGTCGGTTGGTGCCTCATTTCATTAAAAAGCGCCTAACGGGCCTCTGCGAGTTGGCTTCGGCCCCTCGTACGCCTTCCAAAGGTCCGGGACCCCAGGGTCCCGAGATATGTAAAAATATGAAAATAAAATAATAATAATAACCCCACCGCTGTATCTCTACGTTGACGTCGTGGTGGGGCTTGCGTGCTCCAAACTCTAGGTCTGTGCCGGTAGAGTTTACTTTACCGTAACATGTCTAGGGTGAGGAGCCAGACCAAGAGAGATACAAAAACCCGCAGGGCAGCATGTGGCGAGCTGGTGGGCAGTTGCGACCCCACGGACCCTATCTCCCGGGAGAAGTCATGTTCCTCATCTCTGGCTTGCCTTTATTGGCCGGCTGGAGTGAACACTGACGAGGAACTGAGCTCCCACCTCATTCTTGCCTTTATTGGCTGGCTTGAGTGGAGATTCGCAAGAGCAAACGTGCTCGGTGGAAGGAAGTATTCCAGTAAGTGCTTGTAGGGGTCTTGACCATCTTCCGGGCTCTGGGATTGTTCTGAGAGCCGTGGAATACCTCTCCACTCCTTGAGCACCTCAGGACATGTTGCCCCCTTGTCGCTACGTCACTATGTGCTAGCGACCGTTTTCGGGGGCCCATTATTGAGTGTGCAAGTCACCCCCTGCCATTTTATCCGTGTATAATAAAACATTGATCAGGCAGGGGCCATAGTCCTTCCATAGTTTAAGGTAACCAGTCCATTTTAACCACCCAAACCCATAGTCCAATATATTTTTTTTCCATATCCTGCAATAGTCCTACACCAACCGGGGGTTGTCCTTGGGTGCACTTTCATAGTGCGTACAGGGATAATCGTCGGTTGGTGCCTCATTTAATTAAAAAGCGTCTAACGGGCCTCTGCGAGTTGGCTTTGGCCCCTCGTACGCCTTCCAAAGGTCCGGGACCGCAGGGTGCCGAGATATGTAGACATATGTAAATAAAATAATAATAATAATAATAATAATCATTTATTTCGGATTCATCCTACGATTACATCCATATTTGTTAGTACGTACAATAATGCGAGCTTACAAACTACTGTTAGTAATAATGAATTATAATTGTTGTTGATTGAATACAATATAATAATAATTTAATTAAATAATATACAATAATCATAACAATTTATTTTATCCTACTCAATCAATTAGAAAGTTACGTCCGGGTGGACTCCCCGATGATGGCGACAAACCACTATACGACTGCGTGCAGTCGTATCCAGCGCGCCAGCATCGGAGAGTCCCACCGGTCCGCCAGTGCGCGCAGGATGGTGTTGGGGCTGTCGCGCGTGCGGCGCATGATAGGCTGTTAAGCTGTTGGTTAAGATGTTAAGCTGTTGGTCCCGGCTGTCATTCGTAGATCTTTAACAGTCGCTACGGATAGTTAGAAGCCAGAAAGTTTGACAACCAGTCTTACCAAGGGATATCATGTTAATTGGGTTGTGGAGGCAACACAGGCAGTCTTCTTGTCGTTCTCTCAATGCTGAGGATCGCGAACACATACGACGCGCCTACAAGTTATGCAGTCTACTGAAGTGTGGACCGCTCGGTAAATGCTGCCTCCAACAACCCTCTTGATCGCGTCTGACCATATTGCCGGTGCTATGCCTTGAGCGCATTATCCTTCCACCTGGCCCAGTACCTTAAGCCTTTCCAGATCATGCTTAGGTGAACGCATATGTCCGAAAAAGCTAAGGGCACGCTCCTGGCATATAGCAGATAGCTGATTGGTGATGTTGAGTTCCTCTAGTATGGATTCATTGGATGGAAGTTTGACTTTGCTCTAACCTTCGACCTTTAACCTAGTGGTACCATTACCTTTCATAATTCACTCGTCCCTTGCCTTATTACGGCATTACCAAGCATTTTTGTAACGTCTGGATAAAGCTGATAAAAAATCAGTTAGAAACATCCAATATTAAGCTACTATCAGTATCTGCTCCTATTACCATCTATATCCCCACAATCTCGACAAGATAAGTATTAGCCTTGATCAGTATCATGTCATAACAAATTGCCTACATTGAATAGCTGACAACTGCTCATTGTGTTGCATCGGTCATTACATGCGAGGATGAAACATGACGCGTCCGTCGACACGCTTCAATGGCTGGAAGATCAACGATCTCTGCAGATTGATCAACTCTTAGATGATGTTAATGATTGACTCAATGACACATTGCATGTAGAGGTAGTGGAGAAACAGCTGTTATTGGTAAGAGAAATTGACACTTCGTGTGGTAGGTAGTCAAAGATTATGGCAGAGATGGGACATGGGAAAATGTCGCTAAAATATGCACAGAATATGCATATATGCAGCGGGAATTGCAGCACTGGCCTTAGTAGCGATAATTATGTTGCAGAGGCCTATCTATGTCTAGCAGTGGAAGTCTTTCTCCAGAGATCGTCGGCGTCTACGTTTCGTCTTTCTATGATTGTGGCGATGAATCATTATTGTACCCTCGGTATGTTTCAGAGTATTCGAGCTCTCAAAATGTCCTCAACATTTGTACACCTTAGCTGCCAAACCCCACCAATATCAATGACAGTCATCGATATGGTTACCCTTAATCCTGAACCACTGACCACAGAGTTGAGCTTTCCATATTAAATTCCTAATCTTTGTCTGACCACAAGTAAAACAATAGCATCAAGTTTAGATCTTAACTTTGGAAAATGTTAGACTGACCTTATAAAGTGGTTTTGGGAGTTATCTTTGTTTACTACAAATTTCATATCTCACTCAAATTCTCAGCTCAAAGTGGACATACACAAGTCTAGTAGTTTATAAATAAACATTAAACAAGTGACTTAGAGCGGGCGTGAGCAAGCAATGAGAAGAGCATTGACCTGTACGAGACACTGCACAAAATTATCTAAGCAATAACTAAGCACGTACTAAATAGACACGCACTGAATGGAATAAAGATATAAAATGGCTGAAAATGTGACAAAAACGGTCTATTTTTTTTGTTAAGTTCTTTTATGTTTTTACTTGTCTAAAGTAAACGTTTTTAGTGACTCACATTACAAGTCACATTAAGTAGATTTTGTTTGCATTACAGGATAAACCGACAATCACAGCGACTTCATTGCAAGGTAATGAAGGAATCAGTATAGAACAGTGATGCCTTCTAGTTTTAAAGGCCAGGTCTTGAGGTCATGCTTTGTGGAGCTTGAAGTGAGACCGACGTATGCGCATTGTTTACGCCGTAATTCATTCTCGAGCGTTGACTTGGTGTTTTACTAAGTTTTTAAGTAGCACATTGAAATTGCCTCTACGAGTGGGGGATACTAAAATGTATGTCAAACAATGTTTACCTATGCAGGTGCAGATATCTACAATAAACTACCGTCGACCATTAAAAATGTAAGCTCCTATAATGTATTCAAATTACAACTTGCTCGACATGTATACCCAAAGTCTCAAATTCAGATAATTTATGTAAACAAAGAGGATAACATAACAAAAAAATATCTTCGTAATGGTAATTCACATAAAATTGCGAAAACGGAGGTTCTATTTTTTTAAGTACTGATTTTAAGAAATAATAATTAAAAAGTAATCATACCGTAATAATATTTGTAAATTTTCGGTTTTAAACAAAGTTATTAATAAAAGGAGATTTTCTGGTATAAAATATTTTATGATACTGGTAACAATGCAGGAGATCCAAACATTTTCAAATTTTTAACATCTTCAACAACACTAATATTACAACTCTCATAAATAGATTCATATTGTAAGTAGCATAATCTTGCCACATTTTGGATGAAAACGGCTGTAGACTGTTTCGATTGGAAATCGATTTTGGGACGCCTACGTCTAGCACTGGGCTTAGAAGGGCTGATTATGACTATCATATACCGTGTCTCCGACACATTACAAAAAACATTGTTTGGCAACGGTATTTTGTTTGCATAGTTCTTATAATTAATTCATTTTAATTTTATCGATGATTATTTACAAAAACATTTAATGATAAAATGTTTTGCACCACTGTCCTGTCATTTTGACAGTGACATTTCTTAACATTACTTTGTTTACATAAATTATCTAAATTAGAGACTTTGGGTATAGTCGAAAAATATTGATAATACTCCAATAGCAGCGAAGTACTACTGGATGCATTATAGAAGTACTTGCTTATACAGAAAAAAAAAAAAAAAAACGAACGTCGAAAATCCTAGTAATAAGCGCTATGATAATGTATTTCTCATGTAAGTGACTGTAGTCTTTTATGAGAATACAATTTCTTTAAACACATGTCCGTTGCACCCTGGAAAGGCAGTCTCACCACCCAGCCTTTAACGTTCCCACTGTTGGGACAAAGGCTTCCTCTCTCGAGAGGGAATGGGCTGTAATCTACTACGCGCGCCCAGTGCGAGTTGGTAGATGTCACAAGTCTTCGATTTTTTTCTAAGACATGCCGGTTTCCTCACGAAGTTTTCCTTCACCGTTTTGAGAGCAGGGCCTTGTTGACTGGCTCATATTTTTACCACCACCAACGGGTCATAAATCGAACTATAACTTCATATCAAATGAAAAGAACTTAGATTAATAAGACAGACAAAATCGAGCTGGATCAATCATTTAGCTTAACATCTTCCCAATTAAGTTGGAGTTAGTTTCCAGGCTAACCAGATGCCGCTGAATACCAGAATTTTACATGGAGCGAGCCTATCTTACCTCCACAACCCAGTTGCTGGGTAACATGATACCCCTTGATAAGAGTAGTTGTCAGGCTTTTCGGTTTCTGCCTACTCGTAGCGACTGTCAAAGATCTACGAATAATAACCGGGGCCAAAGGCTTAACTTGCTTTCCGAGGCACGGAGAGGTCTCGATATGTAATGGATGGTCAACCATCCATGAACCGATCGCGGCAAGCGTAGCTTAACCATCAATAGACTCGTACGGCGGTTACCATTTAGCCACAAACCGAGCTGGGTATTAAAACATAAACGGAAATAGAACTTGTTCACGTTATACAACTATGAAAATAATTGCTACATATTACCCGTCTGAAGTGCCCTTATCAGTCGACGTAAGCGCGAAGCCTTTCGCGCTAATCTATCATTACGCTGACTCACGCGTTACGTATAGACAGGTGACTCCTAGCGTGCCAAGGTCAGGTCATAGAGCATGACAGTTTCTTATATTATGTATCGGTATCGATTCTCATGTTACTGCAGATATCGATTGGTATATTGGACCTACATATGAAAGTTTCTGGCTGCAGCCGATTTTTTCGACAATACTGAATTCGAATTTTATTCCCTCTATAATCTAGTGGTAAGACCACCTGTATTAGACCCAAAGGTCCCGGGTTTGATTCCCAGCGGGGGCAGAACCGTCCGGCATCCCCGTTGAGGTCAACGTTTAGGCAGATTGACTGCTAATTAATTGGTTGCTTCATTTCTTCGTATTTTATAACCTGATTTGTCCATCAGTAGCCTGGAGGCCTGTGCAATACAGGCAAGGGTGCCCCCGCACTCGTTGCCTGCTGGCCTCCACCTGGAGTAACCCCCCATCACCCCAGGGACCAGACCAGCACAGAGGCGCCAGACGACCTCGTGTCTAGGCGCCCTTGGTCCCTCTGCGACGGGTCAGATGATTGGCCCCGCCGCCTAACACTTTTCGGCTGCAGAGGATAGGGAGAACGGTCAACGCAATACCGACACTCCTCTTCCCCTGCGGCCCCACCGCGTCCGCCATCATACGGTGGCGACCCCGTCAAGGCCGCGGAAGGTAGGGATAACGGCGTACCTCAATACCGGTACTCCTTTCCCGCCGCGGCCTCCCACCCTTAGCCGCGATGCCTCCCAATCCACATCGCGGCCCGCCTCAGTTGCGATGTCGCCGAAGCGGCACCGCAACATACGGCCGCTACGTCGTCGGCTTATCCGCAAAAGCCCTGACGAGGGGCCCCCTCCTCGGGTTCCTCTCCGCTTCACCGTGACCCTCCAAGCCACGGCTACTGAGCCCCCCCGCCTCGACAATGCGGGAACCCACCGGGGGGGGGGTCCATCAGTAGCCTAGCTTTTTCCCCCAACTACGTTGGAGTCGGAATTCAGTGTAACCAGATGTGGCAGACCGCAACTTGCTCAATTACAACCATACCCATATTTTAAGAGGGCCCTTCCCGGTCCGTCTATCGTCAACACGAGCATGGCTGAAAAGCTTGTAGTTTCATCCAGTGCAATGTTAATACTGCGCCGAGTGCGCAGTGGCGCCCTCATCGTTTGTTTGGGGATTGCTTTTATTTTAGAATGAAAATGCAGAAAATAAGCACGTGAAATTGTGCTTCACAAGACTATACGTTATTATTATTACAAACAGTAGTTTTAAATTGTTATGTTTTATTGTAATCATTAAAATGGAAAATAGTGGCCACTAAGCTCTGTTTTAATGATTACAATAAAACATAACAATTTAAAACTACTGTTTGTAGTAATAATAAAGTATAGTGTTGTGGAGCACAACTTAACGTGGTTAATTTCTGCATTTTCATTCTAAAATAAAAGAAATCACCGAAATAACGATGAGGGCGCCACTGTGCGCTCGGCGCAGTCTTAAGAGGGCGCATATAGGTCACTCCTTTAAAAAAAAAACATTCTAAAGAAAAACGGCCACAGTACTCCAGATCGTATTTTGTTGCTTCGTGACTCAGTATGAAACTTTATAAAAGGTATTAGAAAATTCTAGACACACTTACCGAGGTATTTTTTGAGCCGTTTTTATCATTCCTTCGCAGTCACAAGATAATATTTTTTTACAGGAGTGGAGCTAGTGGACTCATATATGCCCTCTTAAAGCTAACAGGTAAGTGAGAACGCGATAACATTGAACGAAAAATTGTGTGCGAAAATTTCATAAAACTTGTTCCAGGAAATACGGGTTTTTAGAAAGCCTTGCAAATATGTGAAATAAAGGAGGTAAGGATCGTAGCAGGTGGCGTTTTGTAGTTTCTGCCTACCCCCATGGAAAAAAAGCGTGGGTTTATGTATGAATGTTCGAGACATGACAAGATGCTCACAGACCAAGATGCGCTGGTCGTGCTTTAGAGCTTTAGGCTTATTTATTTGGTACACAGCAGTGCATACAAAAGATTAAAACAGAAAAATAAAATAATAAAAGTACTATGTATGTCTATTACAGGTGTACGCAGCGTTCTCCACAAAACAATATCTTAATTAACTAAAAATAATAATAATGAAGATCTAAAATACAATTAGATAACACAATTTAAATAACTAGATATTTGAATTATACTAAATAAAATTATTTAAATAAAATCACGAAAGGTGAAAGGTGAAAAAGGATGTAATGGTATCTAAGAAAACTAAATAATAAAAATAAAAAATGAATATTGGCTTTGGTAATATTACCGAATACCTTTAATCCGGATTTATATTAGGTACTCTGTTGTGTCGTGTTGTGTGTAACGCTAGCCAATCAAAACTCGTTGTGATTTGACGTAGTCCTGAACAGATTCGTTTGATTGGTGGATTCCGCGTCACGACACAACACGACACAGTAATATTAATCCGGCTTTACAGTAATATTATTTCACCGTGCCACGTGCCACATCCAGGTCATCAGTACCAAGGTCAAAGCTGTTAGCTAAAATATAGGGTAAAGGTAATTTATTGGTTTTTCCTTTTATTTATACTGGTATCGGTTTCCAGCGAGTGGTAATAGGTATCGATCGGTATGTGGATGTCGTTTACTTGCTGTTTCAACGTGCGTTAACTGAGTTCGTTGATTTGTTTAGGTCATAAAGGTTATTTGTTTATACAGGGTTATTGGAAAAACACTTACAACCTTGCAGGGCTGTATTACTAACATAATAAACAACAAATTTTGTTCTATGACTTTTTAGAAAACATAATACATTTGCCAAAAACAAATATCAAGATTCGGTTGTTCTATCTAACTCATTTCAATTCTGTATTTTGTTGTACAAAATACAGAACAGCCAGCACATCAAGTCACCACAAACGGTCAAATTTTCTCGTTCGAATGAACTTAAACATCAAACATTTTAAAGTTTAAAATTCTTTGGAGAATTTTGACAGTTTCGAGTAGCTTGATGTGCTGGCCACTGTACCTGTCTAGTGTCTATGCCTCCCGTGCACTGTCACTCGTAAGACACGGCAGTTTGTTTCACTATGCGTAGAGTTCGTAACATTTAGAGCATTGAATTTAAATATTTTTATTTTTGTATGAAAATCTGATAAAAAAATATTTAGATGTTAGTAATATAGTCCTGAGTGGTTTTTAGTGTTTTACCAATAACCCTGTATATACTTTATTGTACACCAGAAAATACCTATGTACATAGCGAAAAAAAAGTAACACTATAAAACATACAATGGGCGGGCTATCGCTTTTTGCGATCTCTTCCAGGTAATCTTGAAATGAACAGTGATTAAAGACTCCTACAAACAGGCACGACACGCGACGTGACACAAAGACACCGCGTGCCGCGCGACGAGCGGTCTCTTTGTGTCGCGTCGCGTGTTGCGCCTGTTTGTAGGGGCCTTAATAATAATTGGTTTAATTGTTGTTGATAAAAAAGGGTTTTGTTTCACGACTTAGGAATTGCTTTTATCTACGTAATACCTACTCGATTCAAAATATATAAATAATTAATTTACTGTCATGCCCACAATTGACTTCGACAAAAGCGTTGCGTTTCTTTGACTAACAAAAACTTCACACTGTGCTTTACTAAACTTTGGAACTATTCCAAAAGCAGCATATTCAAATACTTTGCTAACTTGTGTGCCAACATGACGCCTTAGCTTTGTCTCCATAATCTCCAGATAATGTTCTACAAACTTGGCTAATAGTCTCTCTGTATTGAATCGTTGGAGTGGATACAGCAACGTTATTGGTAACATTAATCATTCGTGTTTCGCTAGCCGTTCCCACATTAATGTCAATGCATCATGTCAGCGATGTCTTGAAATGATACTGTAATTGGATCTACTTCTATGATTGACATTCTTTTATCATGAGTTGTGCAGAATATTGCGACTACGCTTAGTGTGTGTCTTCAACTTACATTAAAATTATCCTGTTTGCCTGGAATGCCTTACAATAAGGGTTTTTGAAAGAAACACGGAATCCATTTGTCCATCGGAATTGATGAAAAGGACAAAGACACTGTCTTAGAGAGAATCCAAATTAAATCATTCGAATAATTGTTTGCTTAAGATGCAAGCACTCATCCACTACATACATTAAGAACCACTTTGAATTTAGTCACGACTCACGATTAATTGTGTAAGTGAAGCTATGGAGCTAACAAAGTTGCAACATGTAGTACTAAAAGAACTTATTACCCTTTATGATCATGCTGACTAGAAATCAAAACGTCTATGCCAAGTATTGCCTAAACCTTATATTGACTAGGAAGCACAATGCCTACCTTGCAATATGTCTATACAGTATTTGAACTAAACCTTATTCTGACTTTGAACCAAAATGCCTACCTTGCAATATGTCTATTATTTTAGGAGAAGAAAGGGAGTACCGTTTCTGCGTTGTGTGGTTACAGTTCTAACCTAACCCAGAGGCCAGAGGCCCTAGTGTAAGTTTTAGAAATTATTGCATTTTTGGCATTTTACTTGTTAAACATTTTGATCTCTAGGCGATTTACAGCTTAGGCAATTTGCCGTGTAGACATTAATTTTAGGCATTTTGCTTCGTAGACGAATTGAAAGTTAGACACTCTGATCATAAAGTCTTATTACAATATTTGTGGGACTTCGGATATACTCGTGAATACAGGCTGGTTGAATGCAGAATTTGAAAATCGAATATATTCATCGACGTTGAAACAAGAAATGTCGAGGAAAACAATATGGCGTCTTCGCTTATCCTGCAACGATGCACGTCACTGAAATTGTGATGGGCTTTATTCCCTATTACATTGGGATTTTCACAATTGCATGTAACATCTTCCTCATACCTCACAGGACATACTTAGAAGCTTCAATCCATAGCTAGTCTGTCACACAAGTCACAAACTAACAACAAACACTCCTGACTCCTTATTAATATGCATGTGGTGTTACATCACAAGCAGATACACATAGACAAGCATATGCACTAGACGCAGTTTCCAGAGACACTAGTTTGTTTGGTGACTCAACTTAGCACTTAGGCTGTGGCATGGCTAACGATAACGGTGTGGGGAAGTTTAATTTCATTAGACTGTGGGTTTAGGATGAGTTTCTACGTTGAGGTTTCGTTTACATTAACATAATTAAGTAGTAAGTACGTCTGATAAGTACTACAAATATTTTCCTGCCATACCCTTTTCATTAACATTAACTCTTCCTGAACTGCTGAGCGTTCTCTGTCATACAGTCAATCATGAAACTGCTTTTTAGGGTTCCGTAGTCAACAAGGAACCCTTATAGTTGCAATCTGACGAAATGTATTATTTTTAATCCAATTTTATATTCTAATCTTATTTGGTAATTTTATTATGTATAAAAAATTTATTGTTAAATTTTTTCATTCCTAAATCATTACAATAGTAATGATTTAGGAATTAATAAATTTAATTGGATAGTTGTTCACCTATCAATAAGAATGTTGTACACCCTAGTAGCATTTTCCGTTGGCATTTAGTTGGGCCACCTTCAGAGGTATGTGGCCCAACCAAACGCCAACAAAAATGCTACTAGGGCATGCCTATAAGTGATGTATTTACAGAGTACTGAAGACTTGTGATTACCTATTGTTACTATCCTTGTAAATATGTCGATGGTGTGCCTTGCTCAATAAATAAATAAATAAGCATAGCATAATCAGCGTATAATGTTCCCACTGATGGGACACAGGCCTCCTCTCTGTGAGAGCGAGTGGGCTATAATCCTCTACGCGGGCCCAATGCTTACAATAAAGACATCTTCTTAATCTCCTTACGTTCACCTTGGGACTGGAACTAAAAAGGATATAATTTTAAAATTAAAAGAAAATGCGCCTTATTTTCAGCGAGCATTTCATAAACAAGACCGCCATGTATTATTCAACAATAAAGGACCTTTTTCAGATAGCGACGCGGCTGTGAAATACACACATCAAAAAAGTTTGCGATCACTTTGAAAAATCGAAATCTTTTTTGTTACGGTAGGTTATATTATGATTTCTTCTTCTTTTTAGATTATTTATTTAGAAATATAGCCTGACTTAAACCCAATAGAGCACGCGTGGGATGCTCTTAAGCGAGCTGTTTGGAACCGTCAGCCACGTCCCCAGACAGTGCCAGGGCTCAGGAAGCCGCTATTCAAGAATGGGACAGGCTACTCCAAGAAATGCTGGATAACTTGATTCTCAGCATGCCCAGGAGGATCACCGCATGTGTTCGAGCCAGGGGGGGAGTTATATTATATTGAATAGAAATCTTTTATTAATAAATTGTTGTTTAAGTTTGGTTAAACATTATTATTCTTTCTATCAAATTTTACAATTACATTATGATTAATTACTCAATTTTATTTAATAATATATTTTTTTTAAAACAGGTTATTTCTATTAAAAAAAAACACACAACAAATAATTTTTCTTGATAAAATTCAATTTAAAAAATTATATCAGCTTAATGCTAGTGATCACAAATATTTTTTGATGTGTGTACGTTCGAGGACGGCTTTTAACGTAAGTACTAGGGGGACAGAGGGTGTCAGAAAGGCTAATGGATCTTTGTGTATGTGGATGTAAGGATGCTAAGCTGATGAGTGGTGTATTCTGGTTGACATATATCTTGGGATGTTTGTATGGATTTATATGACAGAATTTTACATTAAAACGAAAACATTTAAAATATCATTCAGGTCTCGTGAAGAGGTGTTGCATGGTATCTAAACAAATAAATAAAATTGAAGTATCCGTTTGTAATGTCAAAAAAGAACTTCTTACTAAATGCATATGAAAGTAGGTATGAACGGTACTTATGACATTTTTTTTAATTTTTGTTTTTCTTTGTCTGTCTGTTTGTTTGTTCCGACTAATCTCAGAAACGGCTGAACCGATTTTGACGGGACTTTACTCGCAGATAGCTAATGTTATAAGGAATAACTTAGGCTACTAGTATTTGAAAAAAAAAAAAAAAAAAGCATCGGGTTACTTAAATGGTGAGATTTGTTACTTCAAATAGTTACATTTTTCAAAGAAAATATTACGAATGCTGAGTGGGTGTTTTTTTTTTTCTTTTATGTTATAAAGGATCACTATCATAAAAATTACGTTGGTGTTCCCACTCAAAGCAAAGTAAGCAACTTATAAAAAAACCGTGGGTTTCCTGTCTACTACACTATTCTTACAAAGAAAAGATAGTCCGTCTGTAATTCACAAATATATTGATTGTAGCCAGGAAAAAGATGACATAAATTTCTCCATCATACTTTTATAAACGAAACAATTTAGCGTGGGTAAAAGAAAACAAGTTGGAGAGCAAACGAGGGTTTATTGTATCAAACTATTCTACGGTTTCAAAGGAAAACTTGTTCTGGATAACTTAAAATTGAAAAATTACTTTCAAACGAAAGGGATGGCGTAACTATTTGTAGTTTTTTAACTTTTTGTTATAAGGGTTAGGTTAGGTTAGAAATGTACCTGACCAATCGCGCGCGAGCCGAGCGAGCGAAGCGACCGGTGCCGCCGCAGCGGCCGGCGAGCACCTTCGGCATAATCACCACTGCGAGCGTTTTTAAACGGACGACGCCGTTTGTAAAAAGCGGGATCATACAAATTGCCTGCGACATTTATAAGAGTAGCGAATTATTGGAAATCCGTTCCTTGAGAATTTGTCGTGTATAGATCAAATCAAAACGATGACGTATGATGCTACTTATACTCGTAGCCACAGTTATATGTAACCATTACACCTAAATACCTATTGATCTAAATCAATCCTTACATGCTGAACATGGGCCAAAACCAACACCATTTAACTCCAAAGATCCATCTTGTATAGATAATGGTACATAAAAGATGATTTAACATAGCATACACATAACATCACGCCTGGATTCCTTGAAGGGTTAGACAGAGGTGTACCTACCTATAGTACACCTACATTACGGCAGTTATTTTTAAGTCCCAAGTAATAGGGGGTGAGTCTATTGCCTGTAACCGGGCACAAGTTCAGACTTCGGGCTGCTACTGAAAAATCCAGATGAAACAACCAAAATAACACTTTACCCGACCTGTGAATCAAACCCACAACCTCATTGCGATCACTAGACCAACTACCTAACTAATAACTGTAAAAAAAGTAACGGCTGCGAAAAGTGGCAAATATTTTCGCTAGACGTCAACATTAAAATAGTAGATTGTACATCAAGTGCATAAAACGCACCATTTTACGCGTGACGACGGATATAAAGTAGAGTGTAAAATGGGTTTTATGGACGAGTTGTACACTTTACTTTTCACTTCGATTGCGAGGAAATGAAACAGCAACATGTAAATATTGTAAATAATAAATGGACGAAAAAAAAAAAAAAAAGTTTATTTCATGAAGTTATAGTGTGTACTTTGGCTGTTGGTATCCTTGCCGTGTTCTTAGAATACTAACGAAACGAATTAAAATAAAGAGGTTATTCTATGAAGTTGAAGTTGTTCGTGTGGCTGTTGGACCGATTGCCTTGGTCTTCGACGAAGATTTTATTTTATGCTTTAGAGCATAAAAAGCGACTTTATGTCGCGAGAAGATGCTCTAAAAGTTCGTCTTTACGTCGTGCGTTGGCGACGTAAAGTCGCTAAAGGCGACATAAACTTTATGAAATAAACTTATATTTTTTATTTCGTCCATTCATTATTTTCGTGTTGCTGTTTCATTTCCTCGCAATCGAAGTGAAAAGTAGAGTGTACAACTCGTCCATAAAACGCGTGCGTTTTATGCACTTGATGTACAATCTTCTATTATTGTTATGAAGCGACTTTTCTCGACCGTTTTTCTTCAGAGTTTTATTTACTGGTAAGTACAGTGGCCAGCACATAGTTACACTAAACTGTCAAATTTCTCCAAACTATTTAAAACTTTTTAAATGTTGACGATTAAGTTCAAGATCGAACGCGAAAATTTGACAAATTTGTGGTAACTTGATGTGCTGGTCACCGTACTATTAACGTTTTATTAAGGCGAAACCATCAGGGCAGCCAGTGAAATTAAAATTATCTTACATTTTTACAATTTGCAGGTCAGTTCTATGTTGATATAAATATGATTCGCAGCCGTGTAAAAATAATATTTATTCATAAAATTATAATCATAAAAATCATCAATACAACTCTCTAAGTACTACTATATTTTAATTTCAAAATGTTCTCAAGTAAGTGAAATCCTTATAATTTCTTATTGAGAAATAAATTTCTTTAACCATAAGTTCATATAATCCTATTGAATCTCTAATTCGTGAAATCACGACATTTTAGGTTTATACTAACTAAAGGAGTTGAATTACTGATTCTAATGATTATAAACCAGATGATGATGATGATGATGATGATGTCATAATGATTATGACCAGATGTATGAATGTAAACGAAGCAAAAGGAGTATGTAAGGAGCGCAGCAGGTGGCGCTCTATAGTTTCTGCCTACCCCCAAGGGAAGAAGGCGTGAGTTTATGTATGTATGTATGATTATTATTCTGTAAATATATATTTGTTACGGTCCCTAATCATACTTTAATTAACATACACCCAGACAATAAGCTGCAAATTGCAAAAATCATAAGAAAATTTCAATTTGGTGGGTTACCCTAGCTCTTCCCCCTTAAACAATACTCCTCTGTTGGCATTCACAGCCATCTAAAATTGAACGTCCAAACCAGTAATGTTTGAAGTTTCCTTATTGTTCACAAACATAATGAATAATCTGAGTATTATTGGCATCGGTGAGGCCTTGACCCGATTGCTTGAAAACGGCTTGTCTTTGTTAGCAGTTTAGTTTGAGGGTTTGGTAATGTTTTGCATATGATTGCTTAAGCTGGCAGTTGTATATAGCTTTCTGAATAGCTGGAACTTCATGTTTCTTTTGTGATAGTTTTAGACAAAGGAGTATATTCCATGTAATCAGCCTATATATATAATGTTGCCAGTGGGACTCCGGCCTCTTCTCTGTAAGGGGGAGTGGGCTATAATCCACCACGTGGGCCCAGTACGGGTGGGGGGATGACACACGTCTTCGAATTTTTGGTTCTAGGACATGCATGGTTTCCTCGCGATGTTTTCCTTCACCGTTTTTAGAGCAGTGATGATGAAGTTAAATACACAAAGGAAAGTGCCAGCTATTCAGAAAGCTGTACAAACCCCAGCTTAAGCAATCATTATATCGAAGGTGAAGTGCCAATATCTCCTAACTTATATTTTTCTAGAATTCACTTTTTTATCATTTTGAATTTAAAGGCATTTTCGCGTGTTTTAGTGAAATCTCCGAAGTGTATTTTTAGTTGTTAAACTAATATGTAGAAATACCTGCAACTAAACCAACGTGCCTATTTTATGGCATTACCTCCATGCGTGCATCCTCATTCAGTTTGTGTACATTTTTAAGTTTGTCAGTTAGGTGTTATTGGCACTTTACCGTCGATATGCAAGTCGGGGCCGATACCACTGAGACACCTCACACCACTGCTCAAGTTCCATATCATACGTACATATTTTAATACATTATGCTTTGAGTCGTGTTCTGAACTTCATTGGAATGGAACCGTGCACCTAGCTTCTGACGTTTCATGAGTGTCCATGTAGGTTTATGTGAAATGAAATATATTGATTTTGATTTCATTGCCTCGTTGGTCTAGTGGTCGCAAGCGCTACTGCTGAGCAGGAGGTCCTGGGTTCGATTCCTAGGTCGGGCAAAGTGTTGTTGGGTTTTTCCACCAGGAATTTCTCAGTAGCAGCCCGGAGTCTGGATTTGTACCCGGTTGATGGCAATAGGCTCGGTCCCTAATACATGGGACTTAAACATCACTGGCGACATGTGGGTGTACTGCCGAACCCTTCGGAGAATACAAGCGCGATGTTATGTTATTTATTTCCTTACATAAGTTTTAAGAGGTAATTTCAGCTCTCAAGTTAAAAAATGTTTGCAAGATGGGAAGAGCTTTTGCCAACTTTTCTTTATTATTCAAGTTTCCTAAGTTTTTTCTCTTGATGAGAAGATATACTTTCACTGAAATGTGGTTTCAAAATGTTTGAAATGCTTGTGCTGTTGTCAAGCCGATTTGTAGGTTCACAATATAGTAGTTACAGAATAGTATATGCTACCAAGTCGAGCAAAATCAAACAAAGACAGGCGTACAATCTTTTCGCGAAGCCATTCAGGAAATTTTTGACGCCTGTAACTTCATTGTGGATAAAGCTACAAGCCTGAATTTTCATTGACCAAGAGGGCATAATATAACTAGGTATATTCCCAAATTACATTCAATTTGAACCCGGAGTTTGAGAAATATTTTAAGTCAAAGTTCCTTTATTTTGCCAATGCCAAAAAAAAAATCTAAGGTACTTCTAGCAAACATACAAGCTTAAAATTTTAAACACATCTATTTAACTACTTCTTACTAGTTTCTTTGCGCAGCATAAAGATCTAAGACAATTTTATTGTATTACTTCGTACAACTCTTCCTTAGTCAACTTCACGTTATGTTGATTCTGAGATACCATGTGCAAAGCTGAAAGTTTTCCGACTTCTTTTATTTAACTTTTATCTATAAAAAGAGTTGGTAGGTCATACCTGTCGCCATTTTTTGGCAATTTGCCCCGGTTGGAAATTCCCTGATTCGACAAATTAAATGAAATGGCTCCAGTGACTTGGCTTTATTGCCAATAGATACTTGTAAGTGAATTTTAGAGGGACCTTGAACTTTTGCAGACATCAATCCTTGAGCGAGACAGCTTTAGCACTTATGCTGATCAGTTTAAAGGGGAAGAGCTAAGGTAACCGCGATATTCAAATTTTCTTACGATTTCTTCAACTTGTGGCTCATTGTCTGGGTGTATGTTGATTTAAGTATGTTTCGCGACCGGAACAAATATTTATTTACAGTATTATGGGTCCAATTAAATGCTAGACGACATCGCGGCAGACCAAGACGAAGATGGAGCGACTGCGAAATGACTGGCCCGCAGTGTCACTGGACAGACTTGTGTGGAAAAGAAAGGAAGGCCCAGTGGGAGATTACGGGCTAAATAGATAGATATACAGAATAAGTTTTTAAGTCATTAGAATCAGTAACACAACAAGTCATGATTTCATAAAATACCTAGTCATTCAATAAGATTATTTATAAACTTAGAGAGTAGTATTGATGATTTTTTATGATTATAATTGTATAAAATAAATAATTGATACGGCCGTGAGTCATATTTAGATCACCATACAACCTGACATAAACCTGCAAATTGCAAAAAACGTGAGAAAATTTTAATTTCGCGGCCTATCCTGACGAGTACCCTTTAACTGAAAAAGCTTTCGGCTGGCAAGAAGGTGCAATCAACGCAAACATACATAAGAACAAAAGCATCAATAAACTCAAACACCCACTTACAATAATGCACAAACGTCTTACCACTGTACAATCAAACACAAATCGAGTCCACAATTACATCGCATTTGTCTGAGAGTACAGACCGTGAAGTAATTATCTTTTTGGGTGTACCTACTTGTACGACATGGCTCGATACGCATGACCTGGCCTGAGAGATGCCTAACTTAACAACAGTCTAGAATCAAGAAGCCAAATTGTATAAGAATAAAAGTATGGTAACAAACAAGTATAATTTGTTAGTGGTCCTAAGATTTCCATTACGCTTTCACCTTAAGTAGTATAGAAAGGGGTGTGATATTTTAAAATAGCACATCGTTTTTTCTTCATAGTAGACCTACTAGTTGCTGTTCAAAATAAAGTAATGAATATATCCATAGCAAAGACATCTCGAATTCATAAACAAGAATTTTCTTAACAGCTCCATATTATTAAATCGCAAGGAAATAATAATGCATACTTTACTTAAAAAGTTTAAAGTTATGGCAAGAAAAGCTGGCTCTTTATTAAATATTTTGTTCTAGAATGTCAACGAAAATATAGCGGAAACAACATGCAGTAAGCGGAAGTTTTGTTTGCCCCAAGTATGCTAGCTGAGAAAACAAGTCGATATAAATTCTGTAGTTGACATCCAAACATTTAAAAGAAAATAGGAAAGGACAGTCCTAGTCGTAGAGGCAGTACAGGGGCCTTACTCTCGAAAACGATTCGAGTTTGATTTTGTTTCCGATTCGAACTCGTTTTGGACTCGATTTAAAACCTTACTCCCGAACCAATTCGAATTGTAAACCAAGATCGACATAGGTTCGAGTATTATCTGCGTCGTTTTATGCGTATCCGGCGGATTAAGTCATCGTCAAGTGCTCTATGTCTTTTAGGTAGTTATCTCACTCGATCTGAATAAAGTAGCTTCTTTGATATCGTGAAATTTGACGTTTAGTTTTGATCCAACAACTCGATATCTATCTGTCAGATGGCGTGCGGAGTACGAACTTTTCGAACCTAACGAATCTTTCGATCGATGTTAGTTTCGCTTCGAACCACCGCACGATCGTGCGCTAGTGTCGGATTCAAGAGTATGGATCGGCATTTAATTCGAACCCAATTCGATTGATTCAGAACTCGATGCTGTCGAGAGTAAGGCCCCAGATTTCACATCGAATGAGTCACAGTTTTGTTACAACTGAACATAATTCTGATTGAAATAACATCTCTCTGGGTATAAACGTTAACGCTTTCGCTACTTGAAATATTGCTGTCAATAGCTAAGCATGGCTTATGGCTAAGTAATAACAGCCGCAAGGGTCGATCGACCAGGGCCTCAAGTCTGCTATTACAATAGTGTCAGAATGGTCTCTTCATTGTGAGTTTTTGACAGATTTGCCATAAAAACACTGTCAAATACTCAAAATGGCGAGACCTTTCTGACACTATTGTAATAGCAGACTTGAGGCCCAGGTTAAGCTACGCTTGCCACGGTTGGTCCGTGGATGGTTGACCATCTTTACATACCAATACCCCTCCGTGCCTCGGAAAGCACGTTAAGCCGTTGGTCCCAGCTTTCATTCGTGGACCTTTGACAGTCGTAATGGGTCGTTAGAAGCCCGAAAGTGACAACCAGTCTTACCAAGGGGTATCATATTTCCCAGTAACTGGGTTTTAGAGGTCAGATAGGCAGTCGCTCCATGTAAAATACTGGTATTCAGCTACGTTCGGTTAGACTGGAAGCCCAACGTAGTTAAAAAAACGTAGTCTACAAAAAGTTTTAAAAAACATCAGCCGACGCTTCAAAACTTTTAATCACGATAAAAAAATTATACTCATCTAAAAACTTAATCCAATAGATATCTAAGGTCCATCGCTGATCCAAAGGGCCAGAGACGATGACGCTGTTTTATTTGAAGAGGCTGAGTGGAAGCATGCGAACCTTGACCTTTGCGCACAAATCAATTATGAAGAGAATGAAGTACCCTTCATCGGTTCAGTTGATTGAAGAGGCTTAGAAAAAACTTAGTGATTTAATATTATAAAAAGAGATTCTGTATTCAGTAGTGGTACTTTTATATAGGTACTCGTAGTTAGTCTATTTGGCATTAAAAAAACTGAAAGCAAAATCACTTTTAAAAAGAAAAGTTCGTAACCACTATTTAAGTCAGTCTTAATAACTCTCAATTAGTAGTCTAGTCATAGTAATTATTATTAGGTGATATTTGTTAAAATATCTATTACGAGTAGTTTATTTTATTTGTATATGTGTATTAGTATCAATAAAAGTATATAAATTCTCGTAATCAAGAAGTTAGTATTTTAGACATTCTTTTTGTACCCTATCACTATGTTTTTCTATTTAACCCAAAGGTACTGGTAGAGAATGCCTTGTGGCATTAAGTCCGCCTATGTACCACTATTGTACACACGGCTACATATCAAGATATACAAAACTAGTTTACACTGGTCTCGCATTGTATCGTTACCGACGGCATGGAATGTTGCCATTTAAAATATTATATTTATTTTAAACTTTTAGAAGTATTGTATTTATTTTATTTCTTATTTTTTTATTTTTGTCTCATTATTTATGCTGCACCGGGTGACGTCATCACGTCAGCGCCGGCTGTCGCTGAAATCCAGCGCTGGGGCTCTGTCTCGCAAAGGGTCGCAGCATTATGCTGAGCGATGGCCGTTTTGAATGTGGCGCATATTTTCCCCCAACTTATTATTTGCGTGTTTGTGTTCTTTCTCTGCGTCATGTTTGCCGCAAATAAACGTATTTTCTTTCTTTTTCTTTATAGGATTTCCATATAATGAGAGATCAGCTTATACTGGAAATGCATAGCTTGATATGTAGCCGTGTGTACATGAAGTTTAAATAAATAAAATAATACAACAGATTGTTAGCTTACTGTGGATGGTGAGCAGCGTTGTCACCCAGAACCAATGCATCCACCAGTGTAATGTCATGACGACAGTTTGATACGACCCTCTGACGTTTCCGACCTGAAATAAAGATAAAAGACCTGTTATTAATTATAACATATAGGTAACATTCAGCTACATCCGGTAAGACTGTAAGCCGACCCCAACATAGCCGAAAAACCGGCCAATTGCGTGTCGGGCAACGCATAATGAATCTAATGATACCCCACACCATGAGATAGACGAGAAAAATAAATAATAAGGTGGCGTAAAGTGGGGATAATATTTCTATTACCCACAAAATATTATTTTTCAAGTTTTTATTTTACTAATTTTTTAGTGTGATTAATATGTATATCCATACCAAACTACAGCTGTCTATTACTAAGGCCTATTGTCCACGTAAACCGCACGAAATGCGCACGCTTTCGTCAATGCTTGCAGGTTGCGTAGAAACAATCAAAACTGTGTCCACGGAGCGGCGACGTCACGTCAGCCTCTCGTCATGCGTTCGTCATGCGGTGCGCGCGGCAGCATGTCACTACTCGACCGACTCGCGAGACGCACACTTGTTGTTTATTCAGTTGTTGAAAGAAAACTGAGATGTTTTGTAGCGTTATTGACGATTGCATGAAGCACCGTGGACATAGCAAATATGCAAAATACGCCTATCGTGATTTGGAGGTTGCATGTATTCGTCAAATAACGAGTCCGTGGACAGTTAGCCTTAGAGTCTCTAAACTAAGCCGCGGACAGACAGACGGACATGGCGAAACTATTAGGGTCCCATGTTGAGTACGGAACCCCAAAAAGGCAAGGCAGATGATGGTGATGAATAGTGTATACGGGGAATAATTTTGAGACGGGGCAGTAAGGGTAAGTGCTTTAACCGTTGTAGCTACAAGAAAACGGTCTTAAAAGACTGTCCTTGGGATATATTGCGATTTTTGAGTTTTCTTGTACTCAAACCTCAGTTTGTCCAATAGTTTATTAAGAAAGAGGATCGATTAGCAAAAATTGGCCATGTTTTTGCTGTCTGTACCTACTTTTATTTTTCAAAATCTGTGAATACAGATTGAAATGTCTCAAAAAGGTTGTTTTCCTTACAACGGTTTAAATGTTCTTGCTCTTACTGCCCCATCTGAAGAATCTACCCTGAATACCGTGCTAGGATCTTTAGTCAAAAGACCAAAAATATTATTCTTCTAATTCATTTTAAAATATAGCTTAGTATGGGGTTTTTAATGGATTATTTGATAATAACAGTAAACAATCCTTTAGAGTCACCTCACATATCCAAAACGGAATAATTTCAGAAATATCTAATTTTCCTCCTTCCAAATATATGTACATTTTATATCAATTAATAAAAACATCAACCACACACTGTACACAGTTAACCATCACAAAAACAGAATACAACATTCATATTAATTCCACATTAAATTTGGTGTTTGCAACTAAAACCGCGGATTTCAGGGAAGCGTTTACAGAACTGGTATATAATATTATATTATGGAATGTATATAGGTGGATAGGTATGGCATGTATATAGGTGGATAGGTATGGCATGTATATCAGGATGGCGGCTATAACAAAGGGTATTAGCAAACTCCGCGTTCCTGTGAATTCAGCCTCATTAATGAAAGCAATGTGTTAAGTCGTGAGCGGTAGAGTTTGGGGTAAAAACTAGGTTTGAGGCGAGATTTATATAAAACCTATCCTCGATGAATAAATGATTATTTCTACTCTGGATTTGGAATCAATCAATGAACAGAGCCTATTGCAGTCCACTGCTAGACATAGGCCTCAGGCTGCGCCACAACACTGTCCTCCGCCTTTTGCATCCAGTCTATCCTTGCCACCTTTTTAAAGTTCTCGGTCCATCTAGCTGGGGGGCGTCCCACACCACGCTTGCCAGGACTCGTCTGCTCCACCGGCCAGCGGCCTTTCGACAAATATGGCCAGCCCACTGCCATTTCACTGTAGTTTCGATTCTTTTCCGGATTTGGAATAAGTAACTAAAATTACTTAAGGTCCACTAGCGCCACTACTTAAAAAAAAAAATATCTCGTGACTGAGAAGGAATTATGAAAAACGGCTCAACAGCGATCTCGGTAAGTGTGTCAAAAACGGCCACAATTCTCTATATCGTATTTTGTGGCTTCGTATCTCAATATAAAACTTTATAAAAGGTATTAGAACATTCTAGACACACTTACCAAGGTCGCTGTTGAGCCATTTTTCATAATTCCTTCTCAGTCACGAGATAATATTTTTTTAAAGGAGTGACGCTAGTGGACCCTTGTACGCCTTCTTAATGAAGAAGGTTATGTAAGACGATCTATTGTTATAGGTACCTACTGGATGAAATGCCAAAATAGCATGAAACAAAATGTGAATAAAACACACATTTTGACGATTAGTATTCGTAGATTAATACTTCGTGCGTAAGGTTTAAATATTAACGACATTCAAGTTTCACTTGTTTTTGTATCAGTTGTTACAAAGTCATTATCTCAGTAATGATTACAAATTGCTTCATGTTCAACAAAAAGCGTCTCCTTAATCTCATGATTTTATTGCAACCTTGAGACGAACAAAGAGCGCTGCAAAAACGGATTTAGCTACTGTTTTGAAACTACACCGAATGTATAATACCCCATCGCTTGTACCCGTAACGAACAGAAAAGGATTTGCACAGAACTGAGCTATTCATATTACCTGAGTTTCTGGTCGTAAATTTTCGTTCATTAGAGAGAGAGAGACAGGGATTGCCACGGTAACTTCTCGGGTTTAATTAAAATTTTATGAAAGTTATTTTTGAAAATTGCGTAACTGAATACGTTTTTCGCTTCTTTGCATTTTTATGAAATCGCTCTTCTCCTAGGGGAAGGTTTCATAATTCTTTTATGAACTTTCTGTCTTTTAATTTTCCTCTGCTCTACTTACTCAAACTTTTTGTGTTATTTCATTACCTGCAGTATTTATTTTAGCCAGTTAGTACTCTCATCATACGTCTACCATTATAGTTTAGTATTTCGAACAACATTATCTTTGCTCTAGAAACTTACCCTAAGAGACAACTACCAATAAAATTACCAACTACTGACACACTTTCCTCTCTCGTGAACATATCGTGACAAATGATCGTTAGCAGAACATAATGCTACAGCCATAGCAAGCTTCGTTACCCCCTATTTGCAGCAACAGCTCGTAAATACTCCTTCTGAAAGTAATTTGAGGGAACATGCCGGAAAATTACAGTCTTACGAGATGGTAGTCATGTTATAGTGTTGTGCAGTTTGACGCTTATGCTCACAGGTTAGGTTTGTGAGGAGGCTAGCAGGGTGACCTTCGGTACAGGGAAAATCTTCTATGATTATTGTGCCTTGTAAATCTTATTTCAGCCAAAACTCGTATACGACCGTGCGCAAAGACAGGAAAAAGAACGACTCCGATGAGAATTTCGGTAGTGAATTTTAAAGTGTAGAGCAGTTCGACGCTTTTGTGCAAAGATTATATTAGATATGGGAATAGAAGAATATAAGAATTGCCATATTTAAGTGGCAGTGGTCAGGGCACATTGCTCGCAGAATAGATGGCCATTGGGGCCGAAAGGGTCTGGTGTGGCGACCGCGTACCGGAAGACGTAGCATTGGAAGGCCTCCCACAAGGTGGACCGATGGCCTTGTGAAGTCCGCAGGAATCCTATGGATGCGAGAAGCACAGAACCGGTAGAAGTGGCGGTGCTTGTGGGAAGCCTATGTCCAGCAATGGACGTCTTACGGCTGAAATGATGATGATGATGGGAACAGTGGTGGCGACCTTCAGTACGGAGGAAAATGATTTTCCTTGGTTTTCATACTATTATTACCTACAGCCTTATTTTGATTAATGCTTAGTTTCATATGAAAGGAGCAAAGACAGGGGAAAATACCGAGTTTTATGAGATGTTAAAGTCTTATAGTGTTGTGCAGTTTGTCGCTTTTGTGAGGATATTAGTGACCTCCAGTACGGGAAAAAAAAATTGTTTTCATTTTCCTCCCAAAAACATGAAGTACCTGTTATAAAGTCAAGTCTCGGTATGTGTTGAAGGGAGAAAAGTCAGGCAAGTGTCTTTTGGCATCGTAATAGGCGATGTGCACTTAGTTGCTATTGGATGAAGATTAGGTTAGTTATTGGAAAGGCAGAGGTGACCTTTGGTACAGGGAAAATGTTTCTTGTTTTATTTTTCCTTCCGTTATGTTCACACGTTGGATATTATAATTTTCATGTATGTGATTGGATTAATATGAAATCATGAACAGTAAAAATAAGAATGATTTCAATTTTTTTTCCAGTTCTCATGCTCTAAAAGTTCGTCTTTATGTTGTGCGTAGGCGACATAAAGTCGCGCTTTTTATGCCCTAGTGCATAAAGTTATTTTGTTTTCTAAGACTAAGATTATCAGGCCCAACAGCCACACACACAATAAAACGTCGCAGAATAAAGTCGTTATTTTATTTCATTTGCTTTAATTTATATCACTTCCGTGTTTTCTATCGTTAATTTGATATAAATGCAAAGAAACGTTTGTATGACTTGGCAGTATGAAGTAGGTACCCAAGTCGAATGACACATGTTGAATATTAAACAATACTGATACATATTTTATGCCTGTTTTATTTTATTGCAATCGAAATAAAAAGCAGAGTGTATAACTCGGGCATAAACGAGCCATTTTACCCCTCGACTGAACTACCCACCCTCGGCTGCAGCTCGGGTAGATATATATATAAGTCTCGGGGTAAAATGGGTTCTTTTATGCACTAGTTGTACAATCTACTAGTATTATGAGTATGCCCAGCATTTTTCAGTCGTTTTCAAAACTATATATGATAGTCCCAGAAAATCAATCAGGAAATACATTTATACGGAGGTAAGACCGCAATTTCTTTTGAGTTAATATGGCGCCTATAGTTACTGTACTGATCACATGATTTATTTATTTATTATAGCTCTTCAACAACTAGTTCACAAAAAACATTAACAGAGAGGATTTTTTTTTTATCGAGGGCATCTCAGAGTGTAACCCCTAAGGTTCCGACTCTTTAACCGGACTTTCCTGTGGCTGCCTTAAGCTCCTAACGAAACTTAATGCCTCCAGCCAGGGCGTAAAAACTTATTAACTAAACGACTCAAAATTCTAAATTCAAAATATCTTTATTGTGGGCATATGTTTGTTACAGGTCTTAACAAAAAATGACTGCTGCTCGCACCCCCTGTGGGGTACGAACCTCGGCTTAGGGCAGCTGCGTCGGAGGGAGGGTGGCAAGGGACCGTCGGCGTCGGTGGCTGCATAAAATCAGTGTTTTGATTATTATCATGGGGAGTTTGGATTACTTGCTGCTCAGCTAATCGGCGTGCTGGCGGCGCTTCACTTACAGTCAAGGGTCGGGGAGGAAACAGAGAGGATATCTTATTATAACTTATATACTTATGTACTACAGCGAACTTGTCACTTACGGTGTGCACAGCACTTACATAGTTTGCCTATTTACGAAATAATAATAAATATAAAATTAATAAGTTAATAATAATAAAATCAAATAAATTATTAACAATAAAATCGAATATCAATAAAAATACAATCAATGAATCAAATTAAGTTAAATATATAGTAATTAAAAAAATATTAATAATATTAGTAATCAATTTTGAGGAGCCCGTGGCTAAGTAATAACAGCCGCACCGGTCGATCCGTCAGGTACCTAAAGCTACGCTTGCCGGGGTTGGTCTGTGGATGGGTGACCATCTTTACATAACGAGACTCCTCCGTGCCTCGGAAAGCACGTTAAGCCGTTGGTCCCGGCTGTCATTCGTGGATCTTTGACAGTCGATACGGGTCGTCAGAAGCCCAAAAGTCTGACAGCCAGTCTTACCAAGGGGTATCGTGTTACCCAGTAACTGGGTTGTGGAGGTCAGATGGGCAGTCGCTCCATGTAAAATACTGGTATTCAGCTGCATCCGGTTAGACTGGAAGCCGACCCCAACATAGTTGGGAAAAGGCTAGGCAGATTGATATAGTAATTAAAAAGATTGAGATGTAACCATAAAATGCAGAACAATATCTATGAATGATGGAATTCTACAAGAATCAATTGTCAGCAATTAGCAATTTACAAGTTGCCGTAAAAGATGATTGCGAAATTGAGACATTATGTAGGTTCCTTAAATAAAAAGGCTTCGGTACTTTTGACACACTTTCAACCAGCGGTTAACAAGAACTCGTAACTTTTAAAACGGCTAACGACAGTTTTTTGTTTCAATGAAGTTTTTCCAGGCAGTTAAAAGTTGTAGGGGAAACTGCTCTCGACTGGGGAGGCTCTATTTGAGGAACACTGTTCAGCGAAAATAAATAGGACTAGCTGCGCCCCGCGGTTTCACCCGCATAAGTCTCGATTTCGTGGGAATATCGGGATAAAAAGTATCCTACGTGTTAATCCAAGTTATAAACTATCCGTGTGCCAAATTTCATCCAAATCCGTTCTGCCGTTTTTTCGTGATTGAGTAACAAATATCCATCCATCCTCACAAACACAATCCATCCAAATAAGATAGAAAGTATGATTCGATATAACTTTTTTTTTTTGGGTGGGAAGTTATCAAATAACTTTTCCCGCTCTGGGCGGAGCTAGGGCATGTCAGACTTTTACTGACTAAAACCCACTCGTGTTCCTTCAGTTGCCTGTGTGCCAGGGCCACGGTATCCCTTTCGAACAAACCCGCAACCCTGGCAGGACGATTGATAAACCTACGTTATAATATTATGACACCGGGAGGGGACGCCCTAGGAGAATATATAGTAACCTTATTGGAGATGTTCTTCAGAAAGGTCAGGTGCGTAGTATTCGCAACCGGCTTGCGTGTATGACCAGGTGGCGTATTATGACGTTTTAATTCCGTTATGATTTCAGTGCAAGAGATAGATGGAGCTTTATATGACCGCTAGCACCGTCCCTTTTTCGGTCAGGAATCATAATTGCATTTATATTTCCCCCAGATGTATGAACGTAAACGAAATAGGAGGTAGGAACGTACCTACTGAAAATATAAGATATTGAGTTTGATGATATTAGAAGTAAAATATTTCATAAATAACTTAAGTGTACGTTAAGTAACGAAGCATAGGCGCCTTAAGTGAGCTGATAACAAACAAGAGAGTAATATAGCTATATCATTAGGGAAAATAAATGGTATTGTATATTCAGGAATACTCTTACGTCCCCTCGCTATTTGCTGAAGAAAAAGTGCCACATTAAAAGAAACGAAAAATAATAGGCAAGAAGGAATAAATGTCTGTTCTTTGAAAATGTAATTAGTTCAATTACACGTGAAATAAAAGATAGAAATATAATACACAAGGAAGAATAGATGTCTGTCATTTGAAGAAAGAAAGATAGAAAAATATTTTATTTGGGACACGCACAGTAAATAAAAAAAGTAAAAAAAGACCGATTATTTTAATTTAGATTTAATTAGTTTAATTAAAAGTGAAACAGCTCTGAAGACTATTTCTAGATTGGTCAATTTGAGTTTACAAATTAACGAAACGTTTTGAAAAAAAGTGGGCCTAAATCTCTTTTTAAAAACATTGAGGGAATCGGAGCTGATAGGTGAATACAAGCTTTGTCGCTTCTAACATCCGCGTATAAACGTGCGCATATGTATCTATAATACATATAGTTGTGGTATCCGATAAACTACACAAGGACAAAATAAAAGTGTTAACAAATCTAACCACTAGAGCTTAGTTCCACGTGTAGAGGGGCGATAAGAAGCTTACGGCACAGCACTCACTGTTTATCTATTATTCAGGCAGCGGCGTGGGAGCACATAGATAGCTTTTAAAGATACTTGTCTTTGTGATAGCCACCTTTTTAAATGGTTCGGTGTTGGTTTTAAGCTCTTTGCCTTAGGATCAATTTTGTCGATAGTTCTATCTACATTTTTTAGCCTGTATTGTCTCACTCAGGGTAGGAAAATATACCTTTTTTTTTAAATATTATAAAACAAACAGTTCAAAATGTTTTAAACAAGTTTTTTTCTTTTCGATCGAATCGAATCGATCAGGCCTGATATAATTAATTTCTAGAGTATTTTTAAATTAACCTGAGGAAACATTCACAAAAACAATCAGAATAACATACTAGTTAAGGTTAGTTAGTGTTAATACTAACTATTATACTATCTAATCTGTAAACATACTTACTTTTTATTTTTTGTTATCAATCTAAGTATGTAACACAAATACTGAACGGACTGAACCACATACACCCTGTATGTTCCAAATGGCGAATTCCAATTTTCGTTCTTAGACGGGGAATTACCTTACTTAAAAAAGGAATCTTTAATTACAAACCAAAATAGTTTAAAAAATAAATGACAAATAGATCTAATATTCTAATATACTTTCTAACTTTTTTAATTAAAGAGCTTTGTGTTTCTAAACATTCATAACTTCTCATTTATTTCCATTCATTCGCCTTTAAAATCTTTAATATATTATAAAACAACGTTGGGTTATTTACACTATTTATAACTCAAGAACGGCCGGACCGATTTTTATGATCTTGGATTTGTTGGATTTGTCTACGCCCCGAATAGCAGATTAACTATTAAAAAAGGCGAAGAATTCACGAAAAAAAAAAAAACAAAAACAAAATTGAAAATTCACTTTCTCATACATTTTGTACAGAACGGCTTCCAAGAACGGACTGGGGAACGGGGGAACAAGAAATTTGATATAAAACCATGTTTTTTCTTAATGTTTAAAACATTGTTAGAAACTGGTTTTAAACTTTGTATTCAAACAATAAAAAAAACATTGTTCAACCTGTTTTAAACATTTTTTTAAATAAGTGTTTTAAAACAACTTGATTGTTTTTTTCCAACCCTGGTCTCACTGCAGTACAAAAGGCTCCTTCCTTTTGCACACATTTCTGTTTGCTGCTAATGCGGGCCAGTCCTTCCGTTAAGAGTTGACTCATATCGAAAGCACTAAATGAATTTAACGTTTAACTTATTTAAAACAGAAGATGACAGAGTTACGAGTATAATGATTTGTCTCTGTCATCTTCAAACGATTGACAGAAATAGAACGATTTTTTTTAACGCATTTAGTGGTGCAATTGGGTAAGTTTTTTGGTTACTGGAGAGCTGTGTCAGGGGGTTTGTACTCTTGAGATTTGTCACTTTAAAGCTTTATGAATCTGGTTTCATGGTAACAACGAGGCTTACAAAGGCAAATAGTAAAATCTCCTTTTGTTCTTTGACAGCGCCTCTCCCAAGAGAGACCTAATAGTCCTCCAGACAGAATTTCAATCATGGCGACCAATATCAGCGGAGACCAGCTTTCGGCACGGAAAATATTTCAGTGCACTAGTATGTGCACAGACACAGGTGCACTCTCTCTTCACTCGAGACACGGGGCCCTCACACCGCCAACTTCTATACTCCGGGCTGTTACTAAGACATGTTAAGTAAGAGAGACCTGCAGAGATGGTAAAGTATGATACAGTAGAAATATCCACCAGCAACATTTAAGAATTCTTCAACCAGTGCGTCCTGCTCGTTATGACATACGGTGCCGAAACGTGGACACTGACATTCGGGCTGGTCCACAAATTTAAAGTCGCTCAGCGCGCTATGGAGCGGGCTATGCTCGGAGTTTCTTTGAAGGATACAATCAGGAATTAAATTATCCGGAAGAGAACCGGATTTACCGACATAGCTTGCAGAGTATGCAAGTTGAAGTGGCGGTGGGCTGACTATGTTTGTCGAAGGACCGATGGCCGGTGGAGCAGACGAGTCCTGCAGTGCTATTCTGTAAAAAACACACCGTGAAAACACAGGTGAAGTGAGCTTTCCTTCCATTGATGCTAGGGTATTGATTTGGGATATAGGTTGTGCACTGTGTATTGATGCTCACTTCACCTGAGTTTTCACGGTGAGATTTTTACAGAATAGCACGGCTGGAGTGGAGACCGCGTATCGGGAAGCGTAGTGTGGGACGCCCCCCAGCTAGATGGAACGATGACTTCAAAAAGGTGGCTGGGACGGACTGGATGCGGAAGGCGGAGGACAGGGTGTTGTGGCGTAGCATGGGAGAGGCCTATGTTCAGCAGTGGACTGCGATAGGCTGAGTTGATTGAACTTTAAGGATTATTCACGGCAGTTTGCACGTAACCTGTAACCGGAATTTTCACAAGAATAAACACCAGCCTTGTGGTACCGTGAACGAATAAAAAGGCTTCCGGAAAAACGTCGCGGATTCGGCCAGGATGAACGTGAATCACGCTTTACACGCGGTTGGGTCTGCGAGTACCCGGTAGAGGGTACAAATGTATTGTGTATGGGATTTCGTGGATAAAGGTGCGTTTTTTGTGACGTCATCGTGGATGGCTGAGTCGCGGCATGCGCGGTTAAATTCTGTTGTTGATTTTAATGAGTGTTTACGCCTCTGTGGTCTAGTGATGGTAAGACCACCTGTCTAAGACCCAGAGGTCCCTGGTTCGATTCCCAGCGAAGACAACATTTTCTACTCGGTTTAGTTGGTGGTAAGACTTGCTGACCTTGTGAAAGCCGCAGGAATCCACTGGATGCGGGAAGCACGGAACCGGTCGAGGTGGCGGTGCTTGGGGGAGGCCTGTGTCCAGCAGTGGACGTCTTTCGGCTGAAATGATGATGATGATGAAGGCTTGTTCTAAGTCAGCCTGACTAGCTACCACCATCTTATCTAAGTCTGTCGCCATAACAATAATGTTAACAGCATTTGTTGTGTTTAAGCAGTTAGAAGTAAGATAGCTAGTTCTTCTGTGAATTATGATTCCGGGTGAAGCTCGCTTTCACCTTCGTCCTTATCATCACTTACCATCAGGTGAGATGAAGGCCATGAGCTTCACAGTTGTGGATAAAAAAAAATGCCGTTAATCTTAATTTGTAAAATATTCTTATTTAATTTTAATTATAGTCTGAAAGGACCGGTTGTCGTGGCGATGCTTATAAGACGCCTAAGTCCAGCAGTAAACGTCTTTTGATTGACGATGACGAGTGACGATGGAAGATATTAAGAAAATGAAAAGTATTTCGATAAATATTCCACATCACATGGTATGTTTGCCTAGTTCAAGAAACAGGTTACAATCAACAACTCAAGCAACACAAGAGCATAAATTCGGGTCTCTATACATCCCGAATTGAATCAATATAATATGTTGCCCGTGCTGGCAATAAAAATATTAATTTTCCTGCTGTGTGAATCGAAACATCGACCCTGTACGCAGTAGGTGGTTCTACAAGCTACGACACAGTGCCATTCATTTTTTATTTTATACTATCAACATTTCAATAAGACTGGCCATTAATTATGTTTTCATACTCCCCGATGATTTCATTGAGACACATTTGTATGAAGCTACAGTGAATAGGACGCTGTTTGCTCTTTTACCGTTAACGGAGTCTTCAAACATTTTTCATTCAAGGCACTTTAGAAGACATTTTTATAAAACGGTGGTCTTTAGGGCTCAGGTAATTGAAAGTCTTAACCTTTTATAGTATTACGAGTATACCTGTTGAGTAGACGATGGAGAAATACTCTTAAAAGCTCTTTTGATGTACCGAAATTAACTGCAGAGACAATTACAAAATTAATGAAGATTTTGTAAATGTAGCTCAATATAAAACGCTTTATAAACATATTCTAGATTCAAGGTGATGTAAAGGTGATTGTTGTATAGATAGATGCGGTGAACAGAAAGCCATTAGATCTCATCATTATTCCATCTTACTCTCATCATCATCTCATCTGACAATCCATACCTACTTTAATCCATACTAATATTATAAATGTGAAAGTAACTCTGTCTGTCTGTCTGTCTGTCTGTATGTTACGCGATAACCGACATCCACGCGGGCGGAGCCGAGGGCAAAAACTAATATCTTATAAAAACATAAACTCACGCCTTCTTCTCATGGAGTTAGGCAGAAACTATAGAACGCCACATGCTCCATAAAACTCCTTTTGCTTCGTTAACGTGCATACATCTCTTCATACACGCACGTACGACGTAGTACGCTCCTGACCTTTCTGAAGAACATTACCAATTAGGTCACTATTAGTCCTCCTATTAGGGCGTCCCCTCCCGGCGTTTCCACTCACACCTACCTTGTAAATACTGTTTGTTACTCGCCTTTCATTCATCTTATATCTTATAAGGTAATATAATATATAGGGTTATTGCTAAAACACTAACAACCTTGCAGGAGTTCCTATGTACCTTCCGGCTCCATCATCAGACCCTGAACACCACCTAATGGCTCCACTCGTCGATACATATTCAATGAGTCTAAACACGATTGAGTTTTTTTGTTTGATTGAGGAGTTCCTGTGGCCACCTTTTAACTCCATCATCAGACCCTAGAAACCACCTTGGGGCACAATACTTGTCAGGACAAAACCAACGATTTGTAACACAACGACGCTATCTTATTTAGTTGAAGAGTTCCTATGGCTACTTTTGGGTTCCATCATCAGACCAGCTCCATGGGATCATACTTTTGAAATGTCTCCAAAAGTATATAAGTATGCCAAGCGTCAGCTCAATCCGACGCCAGGAAGTGTTTGAAAAATTGATCACAAAAGGAGTAACGGGAAACATACGATACGTACGAAGCTAATACATATAAAGCTTGTAAAAAGACGTATTGCAACGTCGACAAGTAGTCAAAAAATGACCTTCATAGTACGAAACAGTATCTACACGTTAGACGTTATTCAAGTTTTCAATTTGATATCCCACTTTGCTTTTGCTATGCCTCGATACGCATGACCTGGCCTAAGAGAGTCGGCCTAACTAGCCGCCGCCGTCGGTCTAGACGTCAACTGTAGCCAAAAAGTTGGAACAGACTTGTTCGGAGAATGGATTGATTTCGACCTATGAGGTGATGTTTTTTTCTCCGAATTGTTCGCCTTTCTGTAATTGTTTTTTTTATGTTCTAGCTTTATTTAGATCTTAAATAAATATTGTGATCATTGTTACTAACAATGATCACAATATTTATTCAACATCCATTGACATAGTTTTGAATTGTGTTCAATGTTACCAAAATCGGACCCCTCAATAATGTACTATTGGGGGCAAACAAATCGGCACACTTAAAAAAAAACCTAACAAATTTCGCAGGCCCTGTAACAATCACACATCACAGATGTATGACCACCTCGACCGGTTTTCACGGTCTTTTTTTTTTCATTTACGAAAACAAAGAGGTCTGCAAAAATCTGATGCTGCGATGATATTGGCTGATGACCGTATGTACGCGTTACAATAGACGCCGAGTGCTGCAAGCAAGAATAGTCCTTATGGTGGTCCAATTCGGATGTCCCTGACAGTATATAACCTCGTTCTTATAATTTATACTATACCTACTAATATGCTCTAATTCCGTTCGTTGCTATAACTTACCAGCAATAATTGCTTCCAGCTTAATATTACAACGTGGCCGGAATTATAAGCAGTGGGGTGCTATTGTAATTATCATAAATCCTATCTCTAATATTCCCAAATTATTATACCAGGTTTTAAAATAATGGAAGGCCGCACCGAACAAAGTTACCTAGAGAATTTTCGCACGCAAAAAGAGCTCCCTACCAGAGGCGTACCGCGTTTATAACTCCATTCCTACAGGCTTCCCTTAGTACGATCGGAGCAAACTTCTCCTACCACCATTGAAAATAGCACATTCAGTTGTGTCTACAATTGCCAATATAGATATACTACTGTATTTAATACACAATGATATTCAAAACAAATATAAAAAAAAAAAAAAAAAATACAACCCACTTCTAAAAAAAGCACTATAAAGTGAAAAATAACTTTAATTACTGAAGTCAGTGTCTTTGGATCTTTTTTTAGTTTTTTGTCACCGACTTCCGAAATTAAAATTATTTTTCACTTTATAGTGCTTTTTTTGGAAGTCAGTTGTTTATTTTTGAAAAAAGTGTATATATCCCACACAAATTCGCATACTACTACTTGCTATGTAAACAACAGTGACAGGAAGTATTATAACATCACCAAGATACACCAAGTGGATTAAATACGTATTATCGAAGCTAACTCAAAAACTATCCAAGGAAAGTTAATAATATATGGGACAATCTCGAAAGACGACCCTTTCAAACAAAAACAGAATTTTCAAAATCGGTTCACAATTGTCTGAGAAATCGATGGACATATATTAAAAAAAAAAAAAACATACAGAGTCGAACATAGAACCTCCTTTTTCGAAACGCCTTAGAATTTACAACAGATGGTGTTAAATTCAGTAAAGTAAAGGAATGTTTTCATTTCTGCGTAGATAAATTAATTTTGACGTAATTGTATGAATATTTATAGAACTGAACAATTACTTCTTCGGTTTCCCTCCTATGAAATTTCAAGCCTCGCCATTGCTTCCAACATAATATTAGGTTCACAACAACTTGACATGTTTGTAGGCATTGTTTTTCCGTGTGGAGAAACTCCACCAGTACCGTATACTCATGAAAGATAAAAGCTATAGAAATAGACGCACTCCGCCAGACTGTGAGGCTAGCAAATACAGTGAGAGCGAGGCCCTCAATCTTGTCTTTGAAGCCATGCGGGTGTATACGACTCTAAACAGAAGTTTTCTTACTACGGCAACTCGGAAAAGGATTTTCTTTAAATACAAGAAAATCAATAAGCACTTCGTTTTAATCCACCCACACGTGTACCTCATACGTCTTCGAAGTATAGGCAGAACAGTTATACTGCGCAAGCAGGGATTTCAATGATATATGCAAGGAATATGATTTTGATCTATCACAATTAGTGTGAATTCGGCCAGAAGGTGCTTCAGCCTCAATTTGTTAAAGTAGCGGGTTTATTAATATTTAGAATTATTATTAGCATTGTGTATTTATTTAATTTTTTATTCCTTATTTATATCTCATTGTATGCTGCACCGGTCGACGTCATCACGTCAACGCCGGCTGTCACTGAAAACCAGTGCTGGGGCTCTGTCTCGCATAGGGTCAAAGCATTGTGCTGAGCGATATCCGTTTTGCTGTGGATGTGACACATATTTCATCCCAACTTGTTCTTTTTATTTGTGGTTGTGTTCTTTTTTTGCGTCCTGATTACCGCAAATAAATGCATTTTCTTTATTTTTTTCACAAATCCTACTTCAGTTCATCTCGTTCCAGTGAGTTCCTCCCACAGTAAGGGACGTCTTTTGTTTGTCCAAGTAGTTTCTGTGGCTGTCGGCCCGCTATGATAACGCCCTGAGTCTGAAGATGTGCCGAATAAGTTCACGAAGATAGCGTATTGTTGTGCCCCGTCTTTCTTTATACGGGTGGCTTGGTAGCGAAGTATGCTGCAGTCAGTATGTACTTTGCTTTTTTGTTTGACGTGAACATGTTTCAATTTTAAGGAGGTGATAATGAAATTGGAGGAGCAGTGGTGGCTCAGTGGCAAGCGGCCCTGACTTACGAGTCGTGGGTTCGAACACCGAGGCAGGCGCTTTACTTGGTGGGCATAATTTCATTACCACTGCTCTCAAAACGGTGAAGGAAAACATCGTTAGGAAACCGGCATACCTCTCTCATTTATACCTCCTTCGAGTGTTAGGACCTAAATCTAAACCATGTTAAGGTTCCACTTATTAGAGCGGCGGAAAGGGTCGTCCAAATGAGAAAAGGGATTGCGTCTTAATCCGTAAAGCGACCAGAAAATATATTAACTCCATTACTGACGTTAGGATTACATCACCGCAATTATAAGAAACTGGTGGGTAGATCGATAATCCTCTCAGCTCTTATGTCATTGGCGCGTCCGTCAAATGAGGACGGTCCCTTGTGGAGTACTAGTGTTATTAATCCCGGTATTTTCCATCATTCTAGTTACTGGTTTAGAGTAGTAATTAGTTTGCTACGCTCTAATAAAGCTCCATTTAACTTACGTAGATTAAGTTGTGCTATTCATCCTGTGCGCGGTGGACATCGAACGGGCGGCAATGGATCACGCACACTCACGCAGCGTCAAGACACTTTTCCGTAGTTCCATCCATATTGCGAATGTTATTTGCGATTTTTTGAGATTCATGGCTTTAAAAAAATAAATACATTAATATATAATGTAATTTTTTTTTTCTGAATTGGTGGTAACAGCTTGCGCGTAGATGTGTGTTATTGCTCCCTTTTGGAACGATGCCTAGAATTACTATGGGGTTCCTCCTACTAAGACACATCATCCCAATAATAAATTACGTATGTTCCAAGACTTCCCGATATATTTCTAGGAACCGTTTATCATCAGCGATTAAAGACGTGTCAAGAACATGTTAATCCCCAACCGATCCGAATTAAATCACAATTTCTGGAACATGTCCAAGAGTCCAGTGGCAACGAACTCCTACTGGATTATGTGAAAGCTTTTAGAACATGCATGTACTTCTACATCTATACCTACATAGCATAAAAAAGGTCGCTTTTCGTATCTATCTGTCCGTGTGACCGCTCAGTTCTTCTAAAGTTTAAAAGAACTGAGCGGTGAAAACCACATCATAACATCATCATGGGTTTTGATGTGGTTTTCACCATCATTTAGATTCTATTTAAAAATCAGTGATAGCTTAAGGTCCGCTCACACCGAGACGCGACGCGACGCGAAGATACTGGAAGAGGCCAGTGATTTCGCGCTGCGCCGCGCGCCGCCGCGAGACGCATCGCAACGTCGCGAGGCGCATAGTAAAATCGTTGGTAACACGACGCCTCGCTGCGCAGCGAGACGCCGCACGGCGCAGCGGAGCGTGTCTACATTCGCCACGTGCTCCCGCCCCGCCCCGCGTCCACCCGCAGTCTACCATTTGCAAGCGCATCATCGGCTGCGCCTCGCGGCGTCACGCGGCGTGGAGCGGTGTCGCGCGGCGTCGCGCGGCTTCGTGATGCGCAGCGCCGCTCTTGCACGCTGCGCGTACCGGCGAAGCACCGCTACGTCGCGATGCGTCGCTCTACGCCGCGAGGCATCACGAGGCGCAGCGCTGCATGGTACAACGTATTCTAAATTCTCACAATGAAATGTGTATCTTTTCGTGTAGAAAATAAAGTTATATTTTGAGTCGCTCTTTTAAAGTGTGCGCGCAGCATCGCGTCGCGTCTCGGTGTGAGCTGACCCTTAGTGGTGTGACCGTAAGACTGCCAAGTCCTAGGTCTCGAGTTCGAACCCAACGCCCTCTGACTTTTCAGAGTCACGTGCGTATTGCATAATTATCATATATACATACATAAACTCACGCCTTCTTTCCATGGGGGTAGGCAGAAACTATAAAACGCTACCTGCTACGCTCCTTACATACTCCTTTTGCTTCGTTTACATTCATACATCTGGTCATACACGCACGCCGGTTGCGAGTGCTTCGCACCTGACCTTTCTGAAGGACATCAATAATTATAATTATAAGATTAAATAAATAAAAACGGGGCAGTCTTTGGTGACTGCCGATAGAAGTGAAAAGTAAGTAACTTGTGAATTGTATCGTCGAGCTATTAGATTATTAATTTCGATCGTACGGTGACGATGACGCGAGTTCCATGATTTTTTGTACTTTACTTCAAAAAGGATTTTTTGAAGTGAAAACTTCTTTAGGCGCGTTATGCACTTTTTGGTAGGGGAAAAACTTATTGGTTTGCGATCGTCACCGAACGCTTTTCATGAGCTATATGTATAAAAGAACAGTTATTCCAAAGTTTTGTGTTTTCACTTCTATCGGCAGTCCTTATGACTGCATTTTTTTTTTTTCTATCGATAGGTGTAATAAAGAATAGGTACCAATGTCCGACTGATTGCTGAAAACAGCAAACTGCGTTTACAACTTCGTTGACCATTTCTAAATTTATAATTCTTCCTTACTACTGCAAGTAGGTTTAATATAGCTTTCAGCAAAAGATCTTTACAGATAGATATAATTAATCATAAAAAAAAATACAACAATGAGACTCCAAAGACGATGTTATTGAAAGTGCCAGAAAAATAATAAATATACAGTGTAAGGCGAAATAAAAGTTCAAGGTTGCTTTCTGAGAAGGAGCGCTAAATAAAAAATTGATATAATTTTTTAAATTGAACTTTATCAAGAAAAATTCTTTGTTGTGTTTTCTTTAAATATAAATACCTTGTTTGAAATTAAAAAATAAAACTATTTTTATTTTTAATTTAAAAAAAATTAGTAATTAATCATAATGTAATTGTAACAGAAATTTGATAGAAAGAAAATGACTGTATAATTAAACTTAAACAACAATTTTTTAATAAAAGGTTTATATTCAATATAATATAACTCCTCCCCTGTCTCGAACACATGCGGTGATCCTCCTGGGCATGCTGAGAATCAAGTTATCCAGCATTTCTTGGGGTAACCTGTCCCATTCTTGAATAGCGGCTTCTCTGAGCTCTGGCACTGTCTGGGGACATGGCTGGCGGTTCCAAACAGCTCCCTTAAGAGCATCCCACGCGTGCTCTATTGGGTTTAAGTCAGGCGAGCCGAATCATAATAATAATCTACCGTACCTAACAAAAAAGATTTAGATTTTTCAAAGGGATGGCAAACTTTTTTTGATGTGTGTATGTATCTAGTTGAATAATATAATATAAAGAGTCGACCTGTTACTTTAGTAATTTAATAGTATATATGTACATATATATATAGTATTTTTTTTTTTTTATAGTTCACAGTAGAGTAGAGCTACACCCTAATTGTGTAACACATGATCAATCACAATCTGAAATATTTTGAAGTATATTGCTAATCCATTGCTTCATGTTAGAAAAATTTATACCATTTGAGACCATAGCCTAAAAACCTTTGTCAGATATTTTGTTCTTTTCAGGAAACTACCCACTAAACAAAGAATCGTATCATTAAGATTTAACTACTTACCGACTACGAACGGCCGAGCTCCCTCACCGCACGATCATACAGCTGTATCGGGATGGTCACACCTAGAACAAAGAGTGCAGCTCATTAGTATGTAAAGTGGTCCTTAAAGTCTGCTCGTTGCGTGATGAGAAGGTGGACGTGCTTCACGCGATGTTTTGAAATGTTTGTAAGGTTTAATTTTGAATGGCGTTTTGATAGTATGTTATGCAGATAGCTTTACTAGGACGAGCTCATAGGTTAAGTATCAAAAGTCACAATAAATCTTGAAATTATTCGAAAAATATACCAAATAATTAAGCTTTTATTAAGTGGAATTAAGCATGATTCGGAATAATATTAAATAATACAGGGATGTAATTAAACGGTAAAAAAATGATTAATTAATAATCGATTTCAATTTTTTTTTTAATCGATTATAAAAAAAATAAACAATTTTTTGTAAAAATAATAATTATTTATGCAAATTGAACGATTAAATCCACTTTATTTACAGTAATTATTTCTAAAACAGCCAATGCTGAAACTATTGTTGTGTCATTATTTACAACATATTGCTTAGCAAAGAACCGATTGATAAATAATTGATAAAAAAGTCGGTTTTTATGAAATGATAATTGATTTATTTAATAATCGATTACTTTCTATTAAAAAGTAATCGATTATGAAAAGAGTCGACAGACTAGGGACACTAGGGATATTAAAAAGTTTTTAATATCCCTAGTGTCCCTAGTCTGTGAGAAAACATAAATAGTTATGACACTGTCATAATCATTTATGTTTTCTCGTGCATGTTCATATTGCTAGTTTTCTCCGCTTCTAGCTTATACACCTTTACTTTGTACGTGAAATTAATTATCTACCTTAATTAAACAAAATACGTAGGTACATACCAAAAACCCCCAACGCCCATACGTACATACCCCGAAGGACCAAAATGTTGTTCTGGAGTAAATGGTACTAATATGTTCTATATTCCCTTACGTACAGAAAAATATACTTAGGTACCTTTTTGTTGAAGTAGAAACGAGTAACAAACAAACAATGTATCTTGTGTTTAAATTAAGTAGTAAGTTTGTTTAGCGGGCAAGACTGACGTACTTGTACAGTCAGCAACATAACTCACTGAACATAATTCAATGTAAGTATGCTGAATGGTTATGAAAAGTTGCTGAAAAAAGTAAGGTAAAATAATCTAGTAACTTACAGAGCTTTAGTGCTGTATTATCTATACAAATAAATAATATTTAAATATCTGTTTGTAATGTCAAAATAACAGCTTTTTACTAAATGCATATGAAAGTATATACACAGTACAAATAACAAAAAAAAAAAAATTGTATGTATGTTTGTTCCGGCTAATCTCCGAAACGGCTGGACCGATTTTGACGTGACCTTTACTGGCAGATAGCTGATGTTATAAGGAGTAACGTAGGCTACTTGTTTTAGAAAAATCCTCGCGGACGTAGCCGGGGGCAGCAGCTAGTTACGTAAATATTATGCTAATATATTTTTTGACGAGTGTTATTGGGTTTTTCCAGTTGGAATTTTTCAATAGTAGCCTGGAGTCTGGATTTGTGCCCGGTTGATGGCAATGGGTTGCCCCCTATTACATGGGACTTAATATAAATGGCGAAATGTGGGTGTACTGTAGGTTCATAGCTGATAGCTTAGTGGTGTGACTGTCTGACTGCCAAGTCATAGGTTTCGAGTCAAAATCAAAAGTCATTTATTCAAATTAGGCTGAGAATCAGCACTTTTCGAACGTCAAAATTACATAAGACCAGTCCCCCAAAACTCCCGCCCTTCACCACTTCCTAGTGCTTTATCTGGGAAGAAGAAGTGGCGCAACAAACTCCCCAGCAGCAACCCACACCTGAGTTAGAACCCACACTTGACTTTTCGGATCCATGCGCGTAATGTATAATTATCACTTGCTTAAAAACGGTGAAGGAAAACATCGTGAGGAAACCGGCATACCTGAGCGATATTTCTCGACGGCATGTGTCAAAGTCAAAGTCAAATCATTTATATCAAATAGGCACGTAAAAGGCACTTTTGAACGTCAAAAATAACAAAAATTGTTAATTGATTCTAGTTGCCCCTTCCAAAAGGTAGTTATGTATGGAGAAGAATGAATGAATGAATGAAATGCACCGACCCCAGCGTGGTTCAACCACACTCGATTACTCGAATGAACCCAAAGATTCACACTAGCCCCTGGAGCCTCATGATTCATGGGATTACAGTGGGCATTGTATATCAAGGAGTAGACCGGGGGGCACGATAATGGTAGAGAAGACGTGCCCATAGGATATGGAAGGATTATTACAGCCTACCAGATATGCATCCTAAAGCAAGCAATGGAATAGTGGAAAGCCTGGTGATATTTATCGGGGCATCTTTTAACGACGTCGCAGCCATCACACCATATGGCACGCCGTCGCCCGCGTCGGCGCACCGTTTTTTAAACTTGACGGGGAGCGACGTCGACAAGACCGCTCTTTACGAGGTCCAGTGACCTATATCTCTAGTTATGTATGGTAATAAATAGGGATGCCTCGATACGCCTTTTTGCCGAAACGGTACCGATATCGATGCTCTTATAAAAATATCGGCGATACCGATACCGATACGCTTATTGAATTCAAAAATGAAGGTAAAATAAATTAAACAAGTTAGGTTCTTTTTTTAATTACCTAATATAAAATGAACAAATAACAGGACAAACTAAATAAAACCGTTTTAAACTATAGACAGATTGCGATTAGTTACCTAATACATAGTTTTAGTAATTAAAATTAACATTGATGAGATTTTTGTTTAAAAAACAAAGTATTCTTAAGTTTTGCGGAGAAAGGCCATTTCGCAAATCTGTTTGAATAAGACCTGCAGTGCAAAATAGATGCGACCGAACTCATTTGGAAACTAAAGTACTTCTGTGGCATTTTTTTCAAGTTTGGGTATAAGACGTCATTGCGCGAACGAACGGATCTGCGCCTCCCGATATATTAGGAGACCTTAGGTATCTCTCGACTTCTTCTTTGGGAGAATTACAGCTCAGTGTAGACAGGGGCTCATCTTCCTCGGACTCTCTAATAATATTTACACAAACGCTCTAAAGCCCGCCACTCGTAGGCATCTCAGAACTTACAGTTACAGAGATGTAAGATACATTACATTTTTAAAGCGCGAAATTTGAAAAGTATCGTGGAATCGGCCATAAAAATGTCGCCGATGCTGATATATCAGTGAACTTCGAGTATCGCCGATATATCGGTATCGGATACATCCCTAGTAATAAACTCCATATTTACCTCCTTACTAATAAACGTTGTATAGCGTCTGTATAGTTACACAACGTTTATTAGTAAGGAGGTTACTGTTTTAAAATTTTAATAACAGTTAAGCCAAGTCAGAGGCCCATGGATGGCATAAAATTCTGACACCAGTTACAAACCACGCGAAAAAGAAGACCATTGCCTAAACGCCCGGGGAGTACCCAGACGTGATGTTATGGTGTTTATTTTTTTCCTGACAGTTCAAAGGTCAACGACTCAACTTGCAATAACCTTGCATGGGTGTTTACTTAAATAATGTGTTTACTTGTTATTAATTTTATGAATAATTTAATCAACGGTTGTGTGAATAAAAACGAAGGTTGTCGTGAGTTCGTGACTACTATCGCCATTTTGAGGGTGGCAAATCTTTACGACGTATTTACTTATATTGAAATTTTGAACGAGACGGGCCATTAATCATAAATGTTTGACATTATTGAAAGGGCTTTATGGTTTCGAATTATCGTTAAACTTTTATGAGTACTGAGGTAGGTCATGTCATTGCTACATCTATTATTGGAATTCATTGTTATGCTGATATATTTATTGATAGCTTTTGACAGACAAGATTCGCACTAAAAAATTTGAGATGAAAGATAAAATAAAAAATTCATACGCTAGATTATAATGACTGTACGCACGACAAAAAATCAAGCTATACATCTCCATATATATATAAGCTGATCTCGTATGTATTCATACGAGATCAACTTATACTGGAAATGTTGCCCCTTCCAAAAGGTTGTTTTGTATGAAGAAAAATGGGAAAGAAACTCTATAATTACTCTTTTAAAAATGTTTTACAATATTTTGTATACGTAAAAACACTCAAGGGACCAGTGAAAAATTACAAAACATTCCAACGATACTGACACTTTTACAAAATATTACAAGCGTCGCTTCACCTGATTGGTTATCAATGCCACGTCCTTGATCGAGCCGTCTCAATTCAATTATAAATTACAGGAACTGTTACTCGTACTGACAAAACGAAGCAATATATAATTGGGTTTCGCAATTTCTAACTGAATTAGTTGTGGCAGATTTGAAAATCTTGTTACTTATAAATGGATTTCAATTTGTGGTTTTTGGTTTGCGTTTTGTTGAGCTTGTGGCTCAATAATAACAGCAGCACGGGTCGAAGGTAAAGCTACGCTTGCCGCGGTCGGTTCGTGGATGGGTGACCAACCATTGCGACCCCTCCGTGCCTCGGAACGCGTTCGTAGATCTTTGACAGTCGTTAAAAGTCAAAAGCCCAAGTCTGACAACTAGAGGTATCAAAGGGGTATCATTTTACCCAGTAACTGGGTGGTGGAGGTTAGATACCCTACCCAGTTGGGAAAAGGCTATACGCAGATTGATGGAGTATTCCCGTTTGAGCACCTATGCATAGGTGCTCAAACAGGAATACTCCAGATTGATTGGTTTTCGGTTTGCGTTTCGTTGTTAATTGTATACGTTTGCTTTGTTGATCTTGCCACAATAATTCGAGCATTGAATTTTTTTAAATTTATCTTATTAATGCGGAGAAAAGAGTCTAGTCAACTCTAGTACACACGGCCACAAATCAAGCTGCACATTTCCAGTTTAGGCTGATCACGCATTGCTTAGGATTTCCGTACAATGAGAGGTCAGCTTATACTGGAAATATATAGCGTGATTTGTGGCCGAGTGTACAATATCTTCTTGAAGTAAAATAATTTACTTTGTATGCCGATGGTTAATTATAATTAGCCATTTTCCCAAATTACTTTGTTGAATATTAGTGAAAAATGTGCTAAAGTTAAAATTCCGTTTAGATAACAAACAGAGAGATATTTAACGTGGTACAAACAAAAAGTGGCCATTAAAGTAATATATTTTAGTGACGTCAGTCTCTTTACAAACAAAATTGCCATCTTTCAGACTTCACTGTAGCGAATAACAAACAGTGAAGAATAAATACCGAAATACTTAATATAAATAACAATAATAAATATTAATATTTCAAATAATAAATCCATGCTAATATTATAAATGTGAAAGTAACTCTGTCTGTCTGTCTGTATGTTACGTTTTCACGCCTAAACCGCTGAACCGATCGTCACGAAATTTGGCAGAGATATAGCCTAGGATATGGAGAAGGACATAGGCTACTTTTTACGCGATAACCGACATGCGGGCGAAGCCGCGGGTTGTGGATTCCGGGCGAAGCGCGATTCCAACTTTGGCCTTAGCCCAGGATCGAAAGAGCTGGAAGTCATGGGGAGAGGCCTTTGCCCAGCAGTGGGATGATGCAGGCTAACAATAACAGTTGTCTGTCTATCTGTTTGTTCCGACTAATCTCCGAAAGGCATGGACCGATTTAGACGTGACTTTCACTGGCCGATAGCTGATGTCATAAGGAGTAACTTAGGCTACTTTTATTTTAGGAAAAGCCATGCGGGCGAAGTCACGGGCAGCAGCTAGTTGAATACAAAATCAAGTAGGTGCCTACTTATATACTTTGAAAGCTTGTTTAGTGCTTTCAATTGAGCTTTTGCACTTCTCTGTTCAATGATCAACAAAGAAACACAAAGAGAGCTCTCCAAACACCGTTGTTTGACCGCCAGGCGGGCAAGGCAATCAACGCTCGGGTTTCGATTCGAACCCTGTGCAATCGACGACTGTTTGCCTAAGCTGTGGTTAAGGAATCGTTCATAGCCGTGAGTTCACTCGATCAACACGCACACTCAAACCAAACACACATAACACATACAGATATAACATACCATAAAACAACACTCTAGTGTCCACTCTGGAATTCGTTAGTTCGTAACTCAGACAAGATTCAGACTGTCTAGTTTAGGGCTCACTGGCAAATTATAATTATATTGTAACCTACCTGTAGGTAGTATTTTAAGCTCCTCATGTCGTCTCAACTTGCTTATTACCTGTGAACCTGCTTTCTATTGCTATTTTATTTTCTCTCAGGAAAGGCATAGAGAGAAGGGAAGTAACTTAGATCTGCACACTTATAGCACCATAATTTTACAGTTTCTAAAGCTACCAAATCTGTGGGATAATAACCATCTCTCTTTCTCTTTCCTTTTTGCATTTTGCAGAGCTTCTTGATTAGTAGAATAACGACATCCCTCTCTCGTTCGTTATTATTTGTCTAGTCCTTTTTCATCCTTACTATCCTTACTAATATTATAAATGTGAAAGTATCTCTGTCTGTCTGTCTGTGTATTTTCACGCCTAAACCGCTGAACCGATCGTCATGTTTGGCAGAGATATAGCCTGGGATATGGAGAAGGACATAGGCTACTTTTTTTACGCGATGATCGACATTCACGTGGGCGGAGCCTTGGGCAAAAGCTAGTGGTTTGTTATAATTGAGGCATAATTATTGTGGTACTTTTATATCGCGGTTACATTACACCTTGCACAATCATTGAAAGATACTGTATGATTCATTCATGTGGTCACTATGATCTCATGTTTGCAAACTCACGATCTAACATGTCATCACCATTAAAGGCTTTATCCCACTCGCTATTCAGCTTGGAGTATTTTTAGTTCATTTTATATTTTCCTTGCTTTTGTATATTTGACAGCTATCCTGGACACACTGCACATCTCGGTTCTCGTTTTTGGACATACTGGAACCATCTTGGTTAGACTGTACTAAAACATTTCAAGTAGTGACCAAAAGGTCGTCATAATAAAGGTCAAAAGTATGTTTTGTACTACAATTGCGTCATTGCGTAGATAGTCTGCCTAAAGTAAATAATGATGTACAGCGAGCAGTTCTCGTACAATATAACAGTATTTGTTCAGTGTAAACACGAACCCAATTACCTGCCGGGTTAAGGCCGTGTTCGTTTGGTAGGTGCTATATTGTTTTATTGGATAATTATTTGTTTGTAACGAATAGCTCGTAATGATGGAAGTTACTTGTATGATTTATTGAGGAATTACTATTATACTAATAATGAGTTGAGATGTAGATACAAAAATTAATTTGGACTGTTGGCTCGAGGTTGTTAACTAGGACGACCGGTTACACCTATTTGAAATAAAGTCTGGCAGCTTACATGAACTCATTATCATCTGCCCTGCCCTTTCCCTACTACTACAACTATGTTGGAGTCGGCTTCCAGTCTAACTAGATGCAGCTGAGTAACCGTATTTTACTTGGAGCGACTGCCTATCTGACCTCCACAACCCAGTTAATGGGTAATACGATACCCCTTTGTTGACACTGGTTATCAGATTTCAGGCTTCTGACGACCTATAACGACTGTCAAAGATCCACGAATGACAGCCGGGACCAACGGCTTAACATGCTTTCCGAGGCACGGACGAGTCTCGGTATGTAAAGATGGTCACCCATCCACTGACCAACCCCGGCAAGCGTAGCTTAACCTGACAGATCGACCCATGCGGCTGTTATTACTTAGCCACGAGCTCCTCCTCCTCCTCCTCTCTTTTTATTTTATTTTCTTATCAAATGAAATAATTTTATTTTTATCACTACATATTATAAAACAAAGTCCTCCGCCGCGTCTGTCTGTCTGTCTGTCTGTTCGCGATAAACTCGAATACTACTGCACCGATTCTCATGCTGTTTTCACCAATGGATAGCTTGGTTCTCGAGGAAGGTTTTAGTATATAATTTGTTATGCTTTTGTATGCATTTTTGTATGAATTAACGATATTTGTTGGAGGTGTCGGAAAAAAATAAGCCGTCTGGGAGCTTTCAACGAAAACGCTGTCTAAACCCTTTCAGATATAACAAAATAATGTATGGTAGAATTATGTATCATATAAAGGTCTTCAAAAAAGTCCGCGATGGCATATGTCTATGTCTTAAGGATAACATACTATATCCATTTTATTGACTTTTTGTAGGTATTTGTTTGCCGAATTTTACTCTTGGAAATACGATTACGATAACAATACGCTATAATATCAGTAGCTATTAGCCAAATTATGTTCGTAGATAAATAAGCTAGCTACTTATGTGTATTTCAAACAGTGTACAAGAATATTTATCATAAAAATTTCACTCAAATTCTTAAAGCAATCAATTGATTGCTTTAAGAATTTGAGTGAAATTTCGTATTTTGATTTTGTGTTTGTTATCTTTAGGTAAAGACTCATTCACGTTCAGAACATAGGTACTGTTATTATATTAAATCATTTGTTTCGGTTTCTATTCACATAGTGAGTCACATTAAAATTAATATTATGTTAGAATTTTGAGATATAGCCTGGGATATGGAAGAAGATATGGATATAGATAAGATATGGATATGGATGTAGAAGGACATAGGGTACTTTTTTATGTGATAACCGACATCCACGCGGGCGAAGCCGCGGGCAAAAGCTAGTACTTTTATAATTGTGTGTTTAGTTTGTGATCTTCCTGTGCGAGTCTCGATAAATACTTTGTCTTTCTTTCTTTCTTTATTCACGTTGTTGAACAGACAAATTTTTCGACCATATGAACCAATGGATTAGCAATATCCTTCAAAATCATTGAGGTTGTGATTGATAGTGTATTACGAAATTATTGTGCGCTGGTCATACCCCTATATCTACTTATGGTTTGTTCGTCTCATACAGTTTCCACGTACAGTAAGTCGCAAGTGAGTGGTAACGAAACCAGTATAGGCTGGCCTCATATTCTATTGAAACCGCTAGGCCAGTTCGTGGTCAGTGTTACCACCAGTGCTGCCAGGTCCATTCGAATGTTGGACGCTAACTCCACCCAAAAATAAGCGCTAGATTCCAGTCGTCAAGTGTGATTTTAAAAAGCGCTAGATTTCTGTTATTTTAAAATAAGGAGTTAGAAATACATAAAGAAATATTTATTGATAACTTATTACAAAAAATATGAATAATTATTGAACAAATTAACATTAGATGCACAGATTTCTGTGCACATTAGATGCACTGATTTCTGTGCATCTAATGTTAATTTGTGCAATACAAAAGTCAAGATCAATAGCCAATCAACAAATCGTCATCGTCGCCGTCGGTTGCTTTTGTTGGTGGATTTTTTAAACTTCCAGATCCAGATGGCCCTGGCTGTGGTGTTTGTACAGTCGCCAGCACATCAATTTATCACAAATTGACAAATTTTCTTATGCGATTTTTGAACTTTATCATCAACATTTTAAGGTTTAAAATCGTTTGGAGAAATTTGACAGTTTCGTATAACCTGATGTGCTGGCCACCATATATTGCGCTGGGCTTTTCGTTACTGCCAATTTGTCTACAAAATACTATTAGGTACTGACAAAATTGTGACTATGTCAGACAAAATATTATTCGTTAAAAATGGAAGTAAATAAATACCTAGATTTAAATTTATTTTCTATCAAGATACTAATATTTTGTTATATAGTTAGATTATCCGTTATTTATTTATTTTAATACTTTAAGACCACAAATGTACAGAGGCGGACTAAATGACAAACAGTTCAAACTAAGGAGTTAACAGAAAATAATGGGAGTTGATTGCCCTAAAACTGCCCTAGATCTAGCCTCGAAAGCGCTAAAATGGCAACACTGGTTACCACGTACTGGTCGACTGTTGATACCTACGCGTATGAACTTGGTACGTGATGAAGATCCATTACTCAGCTGTTTTCAAAGTCCCAAAGACAATATTATGTTATAATAAATGACGTCACAACACTGGACCTCTCTGCGAAATTAATCTCCACAAAGAGCAGTGAATCAGCTACAATGAGTCACTCGGATTTGATTTCATGATATCAAGGATTACCTACTTGTGTGTAATTTTAGTATCTTATTGCCATAAACGTTAAAAGACAATAAAATATAAACATACTGGTTTAGGACCTTGTTTAAGGTTAAAGCGTCAGGGTTTTTTTTTTGCAATTTGCAGGTCAGTATCAGGTTGTATGTTGATCTAAATATTGATTCGCGGCCATATCAAATATTTATTTATAGAATTGTAATCATAAAAATCATCAATACAACTCTCTAAGTTCATATACCTAATCATATTGAACGACTATTTCATGAAATCATGACATTTGAGGATTATACTAACTTAAGGAGTTATATTACTGATCCCAATGATTATAATTAGTTATGTAAAACTAAATACATATTTGTTACGGGCGCGAATCATACTTACTTAAAACAACGTACACACGGCTACAAATCAAGCTATACATTTCCAGTTTAGGCTGATCTCGCATTGTATAGGATTTCCGTACAATGAGAGGTCAGCTTTTATAATGGAAATGTATTGCTTGATTTGTGGCCGTGTGTACACCCAGAGAAGGAGCTGCAAATGGCAAAAATCGTAAGAAAAACTGAAATTCGCGGGCTTCCTTAGCGCTTCCCCCTTAAAGACAATAAAGTATAAACAGACTGGTTTTGGACTTTCGCTTAAGCTACACGTGCCAAATTGTGGAATCAAAACGTGGATTTGGCGTAGGTTGGAGGAGAAAATTGTAGGTTAAAATGCCAGGTCGTGTTTAAATGTATGTTGCCAAAAAATGGTCTGAAATGTATCTCATAAATAGTTGTTTTGCTGACCTTTTTCAAATAGAGGCCTCAGAGGTTACCAGAAGCCGTTAGAAATGATATTACAGGTAGGTATGCGTATCTTAGGAATTAGATGTATCAGCGGCTAATTGCGTAACACTATCAGTAGGAATGGGTTTCATTTTGACAGTTCAACAAGATTCATTGCGTTATTTACGTATGAGCAGACACATTTTTCAAACATATGACGCAATGGATTAGGAGAAGAATAGAACAAAATTGATCTACATTAGGTATACTCACGAGCACAAAACCGAAAATAATCGGCAGCTACACGTAGTGACTGTACCAAGAAGGCTTCCACTCAGCATGATGCTGTGCTAAGAAGGACCCACAGCCAGGGTTCGAAAAAAATCCGATTTTTATAATAAATATCAAAAATCCGATTTTTTTCATATATATAATAATAATAATAACCCCACCGCCGTATCTCTACGTTGACGTCGTGGTGGGGCTTGCGCGCTCCGAACTCTGGGTCTGTGCCGGTAGAGTTTACTTTACCGGAACATGTCTAGGGTGAGGAGCCAGACCAAGAGAGATACAGAAACCCGCAGGGCAGCATGTGGCGAGCTGTTGGGCAGTTGCGACCCCACGGACCCTATCTCCCGGGAGAAGTCATGTTCCTCATCTCTGGCTTGCCTTTATTGGCCTGCTGGAGTGAACACTGACGAGGAACTGAGCTCCCACCTCATTCTTGCCTTTATTGGCCGGCTTGAGTGGAGATTCGCAAGAGCAAACGTGCTCGGAGGAAGGAAGTATTCCAGTAAGTGCTTGTAGGGATCTTGACCATCTTCCGGGCTCTGGGATTGTTCTAAGAGCCGTGGAATACCTCTCCACTCCTCGAGCACCTCAGGACATGTTGCCCCCTTGTCGCTACGTCACTATGTGCAAGCGACCGTTTCCAGGGGCCCATTCATGAGTGTGCAAGTCACCCCCTGCCATTTTATCCGTGTGTAAAAAAACATTGATCAGGCAGGGGCCATAGTCTTTCCATAGTTTTAGGTAACCAGTCCATTTTAACCACCCAAACCCATAGTCCAATATCTTTGTTTCCATATCTTGCAATAGTCCTACACCAACCGGGGGTTGTCCTTGGGTGCACTTGCATAGTGCGTACAGGGATAATCGTCGGTTGGTGCCTCATTTAATTAAAAAGCGTCTAACGGGCCTCTGCGAGTTGGCTTCGGCCCCTCGTACGCCTTCCAAAGGTCCGGGACCCCAAGGTCGCGAGATATGTAAACATTTAAAAATAATAATAATACCAGCCTATAACTGTCCCACTGCTGGGTAAAGGCCTCTTCTCATACAGAGAAGGCACGAGCATTGATCACCACGCTTGCTCAAGACGGGTTGGCGATTTCAGACTTATATTAACTATAAGTCCAGGTTTCCTCACGATGTTTTTCCTTCACCGATGTCAGTAATGTCCAAGATAAACTCAGAAAGTACATATGAATTGAAAAAGTCACATTGGTACTTGCCCGGATTTGAACCCACAATCTCATGCATGAGAGGCGAGGCCTTAACCAACGGGCCATCACGACATTGGGGATTGTAGGGGATTAAATACTTAAAAATGTGAAAGGAATTTGTAAAATAATATAAGTATCAAATTACCACATTTTTTATTTAAAAAAAGTAACAAAACAATTGGTGTTTATTGCAGAAAGAATTTTTTAATGAACACTTATAAACAAGTACCTATTATTATAACAATCTTCATTTGTTTGTGAGATAAATCAACTAATTTTAATAATAATTTGTAATCATAAAAAAGTAAAAAGTAAATTATTCTGAATTGTAGTTTTTCGCTACGTGTTGCCAGGGCAAACATTAATCTCCAAAATTTTTACCTAGTTCAGAAGACAGGAAAAAAATCAATTGATATATATCAAGATAAAAATCAATTGATATATATCGTGATATATATCCGCTGATATATATCGGCGAACCCTGCCCACATCACAGTGCTTATTTTCAGTGGTCACCCGAAGACGATTGCGATTGATAGTGTGTATCGTACGTTGTATGTTTGTCCTCTAAACGTTCCTAAACCATTGATCAGATTGTGACTAAACTTTGGTAGGGTGTTCTGGAATGCCCGCGAACTTTTTTACTTTACGTGGCAGTGCAACGGTGCAGCTAGTTATGTTATAAATTATAGAAAAGGACAATATTACGCCTATCCTTATATCAAGAAGTTCCTCATTGTAGTAAGTAATGAACCCATGGACATCGTCTAGCCTACCTGCGTAAGCAAGATAAACGTGCACAGACCCCGGTATTTGATCAAGAGATTACTTGTGTATATTTAAAATTAAACTGCCCGGAGCAAGTCTGCGAGAAGCTGAATTATTTACTATCCCACGGGAATCCTACGAGCATTCGTTGTAGGGAAAGAAAAATACTATCCAAATTAGCTAAATGTATGGGAAGTAAGTAGAGCAGTAGTGGCCCAGTAGTAAAGACTTATGAGTTATCACCAAGACAAAATTATTTAATCGCTGCTGCTTTCAAAACGGTGAAGGAAAACATCTTGAGGAAACCGGCATGTTCTAGAACCAAAAATTCGAAGAAATGTGACATCTACCAACCCGCATTGGGCCCGCGTGGTAGATTGCAGGACATTCTCTCTCGAAGAGAGGAGTTCTGTGTCCCAGCAGTGGCATCTTTTAGGGTGATTATGTGATGGGACGTAAAATTGTATTTTAAGAGGTTATTAAGAAATGTAAAGATATGTTTTTCTGCATGGAATACCTACTAATAAAGGAACATCAAGGTTGGTGGAGGCACAATAAATCTGAATGAATACGCTCCAGCTCCCAAAGTGTATGTTTTGTAAGCAATTCTTCCGTATCTGTCCGTTTGCTCGTAGCATAGGGTAGTAAGGATACTGTTTATATAACTTTTTTTATTGACGTGACAACGTCTAATAAATCGATGAACACCGGCTGCATGCACGAAAAAGGATGACTCATTGTCTCGTTACGCTCATTGTCCCGTTACGCTTATTGTCCCGTTACGCTCATTGTACGCTTGCGCCGCATCAATGTTTTGTTATGACGTTGTCACGTTAAACTATCGTCCGTAAACCAACTTTACAGACAACCAATTTTTAAGCTATTGCATAGCTTCTATCGCGGGCCTTGAGCGCGGGGACCGAATCCAGAAATTCCGTAACGAAAAAACCTCACGCTCCCCACTCCGACGGTTATTTTACTACACCAGTACCCTCTAGTGATCTGTAGCTCTACCATGAGTTTGCACAGCCAATACTCGCTAGCGTCTCCGTAAATAATATGTATGAAATACTGTACAGCGCCCCTAGCGGTCACTGAAAGAATTAAAATGCGTACCATGAGCACTATAGATTTCGATAGGTTAGAAACCTAACGTAATCTATTCGATAGTCACTAACGTTTTTCAGCTGTCGCCATACAAAACGGCACCATGAGTCACTAATTTCACAGACGCTATCGAAAAATACGCTTACGATAGTAGTTACGTAACTCACTAGCTTTTTGAGGTGTGAAACGTAGGTTTACATTAAAATTATATACGTTTTTAGTCCATTAGAGACTAAATAATGTCTGGAAGAGCTTATTTAGCATGGAATATGGGTTGAGGGGCAACTATTTGGTAATTTCGAAACTTTAAGTTTTAAAAGAAATTAATATAAAGTAAAAACACACCTTTCCATGAACTCCACGAACAATTGAAATTGTCCTCATTGTAATATTCAATTTTTTCTAAGTTATATCACTTTTAAAAATAAAAAACGCCGCGAACCGAGTAATTCAACAACTCGACCCTACACATCGTCAGCAAAACTACAAATTGAATAGACGATAATGACATATTATAAGGAATAAAAATTCAATAACAACTAAATAACTTACGTAGTCCACGAACTGCCAACCTTTCTGTTTAGTCGGATTATGTCGTGGTATTGACTGTCATTACATTTTTAGCCGTTCTCGCTTCTTATTACTGAGAAAGAAAGAAACAAAAACATAGGAGTGAAGTTAGCTAGACGACACGATCTATCGAGCTTACGTTAGCGCCCGCGTAAGACTCCGTTAAACTCATGGTGCAAGCATTATCGAAATCTATTCGATCCACTTTAATACGCTAGCGAGTTTAACGATAGTGAGTAAGTTTTCGATAACAACTCATGGTAGGGGTACTAATAATTTCTGGCAGTTCCTTTTTTCTGTGTACTGCGTATTTTATTCTTATAAATATTAGTTTATAAAATTATGATCTTCACAAAAAGTGATTGTTGATAGTGGGGTTTGAACTCACGACCAGTCGATTATGAGTATATTCAGTTCCCCTGTTGCACCACAAGGCTACAATGACTTAATTAAAGCTTGCCAAATAGTTGATACCATTCCAGTTGAACAATTTTTAAACTGGACTAGACGGTTGGAAATGACTCATGTACATGGAATTTTTTCGCTGTCAAAACAGTTTGTCACTCTTTTTTTATTTAAAATTACTTTAGGTTCAACACTTTCGTCTATTTTAAAGTTGTTATTATGCTTATATTTGAATAGTATTTGACTTTGTTTACGTAGTTATACACTTTTACGACGTTCAGCACTTATTTATTTTGTTTTTAAGCTATTGCATAGCTTCTATCGCGGGCCTTGAGCGCGGGGACCGAATCCAGAATACCGTATATCAAAGAAAGTATATAGAAAGTATATCAAAGAAAAAGAAATACTGCATAAATAAAATAAATAAATAATTATAATTGCATAAGTTGATACAAAATGCTATGCAATAGCGTTACCGCGGCAGTCCCCGAGTGCCACACGTCTTTTTTTTTTGTACCGTGTGGCGCCGGATGTAAAGAATAGCACCACCCCATTTCCTCCCGTGGGTATCGTAAAAGGCGACTAAGGGGCTTACTAGAGAATGGGCAGCAGCGTTCTCTATGCATTTTTAACACCATACGGCGATCGCCAACCCGCCTGCCAAGCGTGGCGATTATGGCAAATTTCCCCCCTTTTGGGGAGGCCTATGTCCAGCAGTGGACGTCTTTCGGCTGAAATGATGATGATGAACTTTTTTATATTTAATTTAATATACTCGTCTTTTAGCTGTGATGTACGTTTATGCTTAAATTGCAAGCTTAAAATATTATATATGAGATAAAGGTCTCTGCACACAGCGGGCGCGGCGCGGCGGGACGGGACGCCGACGCGACGCTGAGTAGTTGTAATGTACTAGATATTACGGACGACGCCACACAGAGCCGTCCGGCTCGACGCGACGCGACGCGACGCTCTGTGTGGCGTCGTTCATAATATCTAGTACATTACAACTGTTCAGCGTCGCGTCGGCGTCCCGTCCCGCCGCGCCGCGCCCGCTGTGTGCAGACACCTTAATTTTGATCAAACCGCAGATGCCTAATTCCATGCGCAAAAAACATTCGATTTCTGTTCATACGTCAAAATGCAATGTTTTCTTGTAAAATAACATCCTCTATGGGCCTTACCAATAAACACGGAAATATAGGGATAACTTCGGCATAACCATACATTTTATGACGTATACGCTTGTCATAACTTTATTTCATGTAAAGCCCTGCAACTTTAATTCTAGTCTAATCTTGTTTCCCATGCCGAATTGTACCATAGAGTTTTTTATCAGTCCTAGTAGTACGGCTACTGTTTTATCCTAATTCTTTTTCAAAACAGGTAGGCTCCACTAATCTTCCTTTCATTTTTATCTCGCTAGGCAAGTAAAGAATACTAATGGCTTTTGTGTCGACCAAATAGCCGAATCATGCCTGGGGATTCAGGAAAATCATTAATGTAGTAAGAAAGGCGTCCCGCAAGGTCGATAGATGACCTTGAACTTGACCGCAAAAAACCACTGGTTGCGAGAAGCACATGGTAGAACCGGTCGAAGTGGCGGTGCTTGGGGGAGGCTTATGTTCAGCAGTGGACGTCTTACGGCTGAAATGATGATAATTATTAATGAAGTATGTCTGAATTGTGTAAAAAAAAGTTATTCTGAATACTTTTTAAGAGTCCCTATCAATTTCGCGGTCTAAAAACAGAAATTTCTATTTTTTTCAGCACAAATTTCTCAGTAACCTGAAGATACCTGGTTTTTTTTTTAATGCCTTGTTATTCATCACATCTTTATCTAGTAAGTGTACTGATTGAAATTTTGATAACTACTCAATATAAATTACGAAAAATATAAATCTAACACATGTTTTTACGTAAGCACGAAACACCCGGTTTTCCAATCGTTTTTTTGGCTTACTGGTGGCAAATAACAATCTGAAAAAATTCATACATACTGGACATTTAGTATACTAGTAAGCCTACAACTTTGTTTTTTTAAGTTTAACGTATAAGATCATTAAAAAAAATGTTATCCACGCTGAAAAAACACAATAAAATCGTGTGCAAAACCGTTGTCTACGCGTAAGAATTGATTGAAAATAACAATAAGTGTTCAGTATTCTAAAATTTGATGTATTTATCTAACAAACCAATTTTTTTTAAAATTTTTTTGACTAATACTTTTATTGTAATAAAATATCTAAATAATGCCTTATAAACCGATGCGCTTGCTCGATACATTCAGTCGCGCCCAAGGGCTTCTCGACGACGGACCTGTGTCGCTCGTGACGATCGCCGCTCCCGACGTAACTCGCGAATTGTGCGAATTTTGTACTAGGCCTAATCAGTTTTGAGACTGTGAGTATATTTTTATTTTATTTATGCATAGTGTGACACTTTGTGATTTGTTAATGTTATTGATACATATTAATGTTTTGTATTGTACTATTAGTAAATTAGTGTTTAATTTTTAGAAAATGGGTCGATAAAGTGAACTTTATTATCACGGAAAAATCAAAGGAAACAAGAAAAAACGCGAAAGGCATGTGCAGTTCTTAGGTTTTTTTTTTTTTCACATATCGTATAGGAAGGAACACAAAACATGGCATGTGACTAAGAATATAAAAGAAGCAGTGGAAGAAAAAAAGCGCGCCATTACAGAAGAATATCGTCGTCGAACTGGGCTCCTCGTCGATACAGTAAAGCAATGTAGCGGCTCAACCAATGAGTGCAATACTGTGCGAACGTTCTTTAAAGACCCTGCTCTCGCAGCTGCGATCACTGGGGTTGACAAAGATCTCATTACAAGATTCTCTGTTATACTGAAAGACCTTTCGTGCTCGTACACACGGCCACAAATCAAGCTATACATTTCCAGTTTAGGCTGATTTCGCATTGTATAGGATTTCCGTACAATGAGAGGTCAGCTTATACTGGACATGTATAGGTTGATTTGTGGCCGTGTGTACGATGTAAAGCCAGAGGCCTACAAGGAGTATACACTTGACATGGCTAGGCTACGTCACCAAGTACCAATGGTACAAAATGCCTTCTAGTGTACATAAAATATTAATTCACGGAGCTAATTTCATCAAATCCCTTGTCCTTCCTATAGGTCTACTGAGCGAAGAAGCTCTAGTCTAGACGCAAAGACTGCCGCAATTATAGAGCTGCTAATAATTTAGTATTAAATGGGAAAAAACCAAGTGCATAAAATGTTCTTTACCAGATAGTATTGAATCAAGAGAAACTAGAATTCGTAGATAAAACTGTTTTCCTGGGGATCATGATGCATTCAAGGCTAATGGGGTCCTCATTTAACATCTCTTGCAGGACGTCTAAGTTCAGCAGCATATGCTGTCAGAAAAATCCGTCAATTTACTTATGTACTCGTAGATACGAGGCTAGTCTATTTTAGTTACTTTCATAGTATAATTTCTTGCGGTATTTTACTTTGGGGACGGGCTGCAGAAATCAAGTCTATTTTTATTCTGCAGAAAAGAGCCATCAGAGCCATATATAATGTCCGCAGGAGCGATTCTCTAAGGGAACTGTTTAAGGATATTATCATCATGACGGTACCTTGTCAATATATCTACGAAAACATCATGTACGTACGGAAAAATTTACATATTTTTAGAAAAAGAGGTGAAGGACATAATTATAGTAATAGAAATAGGACCTACTAGTTCAACTAGGTTTCAGACTGGCTAAAGTAGACTCGTCCTTTATGGGGTACTGTTTAAAATGTTACAATTAAATTCCTCCCCACATACTTCAACTGAATGAAACGAAATTTAAATCTTGTATAAAACGCATACTATGCACGCAGGTATATTATAAGTTAGGGGATTACATCGCTGATAAAAATGCTTGGCTGAATGCTGGTCTTGCTCCACAACCACAACTAATCGATTAACATTTGAAAATAATGTTGGAGCTGCTGAAGATTGTAAGACTATCTTTGCATTGTATGAACTCAATCTCCTTTGTATTATATAATTGCATAGCACAGGTGTGAGTACTATGTACTATAGAGCTACCATTAACCGGGTAATATGCCTTTCATTGACTTGAATGTGCCCTGGCGGCTGAGAGTATGTCATGCTCACTAAGATGTCTCGCTGATGGTGGCGCGTGTGTTGGATCATTTAGCTCCCTTCAAAATGGTTGAGCTGAATGGTGCTAATCCATGCGATATGTTCGTGAACGGGCGCCGTCAGTTGGGACTGGTCATCTCTTAGCTGCCACGGCTTATTTTAATTATCTTATTATAATTATTTTATCTTAATTTTTTTTTTTTTGTTTCTATTTGTTATACCTACTCTGGACGCTTTTAACGTGTACGTGTTTATTTTTGATTTTTATATCGGTCTTACATTTAGTTATAAACTCAACATTATAGATCTGATATTTTTGTAACAATTTAATGTAAAAGAGTGTCCATGGAGTTTCTTGCCCGTTCTTCTCCATATGTACCTACTACGTTTTGGAATGGGCATGTAGCTTCATTTTCTTACTGACCGACTCCTTGAGAATTCAAAAGTGCCTGTAAATGGTTTAATTGAAATGATTTGAGTTTGAGAAAGCATAGCACGAGAAAAATTGGAAGGAAGCAGACTATTGAAGACACGCTCTGCTTATCTCCTCCGATTCATTAATATCCAGCATCAGACCATTGCCTAAGAGAAAATCGGGTACTTTGGCGCCAGAAGTATTACAATTATTGAAAGCTCCTGAAGCGCCTGAAAGGATGCACTTATCCGATGAAGAAGCAAACAGCGAGTAGACAAAAGCCAAAGGCCTTTTTCAAGGCTGCCTATTTAAAAGTGTCTTAAACGTAACAAAAACTTTTTTATTTAAAGACTATGTGTATATGTACACATTATATAAATACAACATTATACTTAGTAATATAATTATGTGTTTTTATCGTATAAGTCTACAAACAAATACCTACCTACATTTAAATTAAAAATTTCATATAAAAAATCTAAGTGGCTCGTAATATAATTATTCCGAACACTGTTCGCCGGGGAGGTCTGTAGTAGGTAAATAATACAGGAGGGTGGGTAATAACACATGTAATTAGTTTCAGACCTATCTTATATATACATATGTATTGGTCACACTTTATAGTTTGCTTTTACTATGATGAACGCCGTACTTAATATTGTTATTTTTACTTACCTACTAGGTGGTAATTATGACGTGTTATAAATATAACACGTCATAATTACAATAAAATCCATCCAGTATTACAGAACCTAGTAGGTAAGTAAAAATTCGGGAGTGCTGTTAATAGCGGTTACGGACCAAGATTATTTGTTCCCGCTTCACCGTACGACAATGCATACTACGATTGTCGCCGATAGTTCGAACGCACACAGACACGAATGACACGATGCGCTCCGATAGTTACCTAAACTAGTAGCGCGTCGAAATTGATAGGGACTCTTAACTTTCAACTGAAGTTAAAGACTTGTAAAAGACTGCTATAGCTGAGTTAGACCCGTTTCTTTCGACCAGAGTCGTGTTCCGATTTTCTATGATGGAACTTTTAACTCTCCTGTATTTTGATATTGGCTTGCTTTACGGCATGTTAACTGTACAGTCGCCAGTACATTACTACAAGCTGTAGGTAGGGTTAGGCAGAAGTGTACCCATAGTAGGAACACCAACATTTCGCCAGTTATGTTTAAGTCCCATGTAATAGAGGGCGAGCCTATTGCCATCAAGCGGGCACTAATCCAGACTCCGGACTGCTATTGAGAAATTCCTGATCTAAAAAACCGCTTGAGACAACTTAACCAACGAGGCAGTACTTCAGACATATGGTATAATTACTATATCAGATGACTACACTTCGTTTGCAATATGTAATCGTCAAGAGGGACTTTTTAGGGTTCCGTACTCAAAGGGTAAAACGGGACCCTATTACTAAGACTCCGCTGGCCGTCTGTCTGTCTGTCCGTCTGTCAACAGGCTGTATCTCATGAACCCAGTTGAAATTTTCACATGATGTATTTCTGTTGCCGCTATAACAACAAATACTAAAAAACAGAATAAAATAAATATTTAAGGGTGCTCCAACGAACGTGATATTTTTTGCTCGTTTTTTCTCGATATTGATAACGGCAACAGTAGACGCTTGAAATATTCACGGAATATTTAGTTAAAAGTATATTCACTTTAAAAATAAATAATTAAATTAAAATAAAACAAATATTTAAGGGGCTCCTATCATATAAGTACAAAAAACATGATTTTTTTGCCGTTTTTATAGATAATGGTAGGGAACCCTTCGTGCGCGAGTCCGAGTCGCACTTGGCCGGTTTTTTGTTAGATTATCTTTAAAAACTCCCTAATGAAAGATTTTTCTCAAAAGAGAATTCAAGTGCTCAGCAGAAAGTTCCACTCATAATAATTATCTAGTATTAATTATCTCTCATAACAGTCATACATAACTCATAATTATACCGATCTAATTATCTAGTTACAAGGTCGAAAAACATTTTAAATACATTATAGTTCCGTCATCTATTTTCAATATCAGAGGAAGAATTTTGAACATTTTCCATTTCATTATGTTTGATAAAAGAATATGGGTTGGGTTGGAACTTTTCCGCCCCAAATTAACAAAATACCAGCGCTGCATCCGAACATACATCAATAGAAAGCGTGTCTATTCTATCAACAGGACAAGTTGTAATTTATTTGTGAATAGTGGCTGATGCCGACAACAGACGCCAAGTTCACACGCTACTGACAAAAATACTTAGGAATGAACGGTTCATCCGCTCCTTTAAGATGAAACTAGTCGATACTTTTTCATACAAATTTCGGGGTGGTATTACTACACTGTTTGACATTGTACATCCAAAGTTAAACATGATATATTTTTGTCTTATTATTAATTTTGTCTGTACGGAAGCAGAATATTAAAATAAAAAGCCATTAAAAAGTTACGAGGTAACAAAGATTCGTTTTTCCTGCTAATTTTAACGCAACTTTGGGCGTAAATAAGTAATAAAAGGATTGTAAAATCTCGAAAACAAAGTCCGCTCCGACAAAGCTCAATTATCGAAGATTTCAATAAACTTTATTTGTAATTTATTTATCCAGTAGTTTTTTCATAAAACTCAACCTTCCAAACGACTTTTCGTAATTTTTTACGCGCGCGGTTTACTATGAATTATCGTGCATTATACTCAACACACGATGACGGACACGATGCTAGGTGAGACAGCGTGCTTTTTGGCCACGCCCATCAGTGAGTTCCAGCCCGCGACTAGTTGGCTCTTAATTTCATTTTTCGAATACTCTGTAGGCGAATTGCTACTCGCCTACAGAGTATTATTATATTAGTAGTATTATATAGAAAAACGATTGCCGAAATCCAACATTCTTGGAACGGTCCACTAATGAATTAATTTTTCACTTTTCATTTGGAACGGTCCACTAATGAATTAATTTTTCACTTTTCATTCATTTTGAAAGAAAAGAAAAATAAAGAAAAAGTATTTATTGGGACTCGTACAGGAAGATCACATTTTTAGCAATATTAATAAAAAACAAAAGTAAAATGAAAACGGGACCAAAAGAATTTTGTGTTCAGACGTTTCACTTCGAGTGAAAAATCCCGAATGAAAGGCAAAAAGTAATGTGGAAACTATGCTACCGGAAACTGAAGCCTATGATATCGACTAAACCGGATATTGTGAAACATGGCTTGTGTGATAAACGTTATTTTAGTCTATCTTCAGTAGCTAAAAAACAACGAAGACCCATGACTCATGAAAACGTGCGACAGAGTAACAACACGGAGTTTCCACGCAACGTCAGCAAAACAGGAGTAAGAACAATATTGTTAGTTCAGTATTTAGACACGCAATATACACAGATTTCATAGAAATACTTACGGAAATTCTTTGGTTATGATACAATGGCCGCCTTGATCGTTTCTTAGAAAATTATTCTGCTAGCTATACAAATATACTAATAGGTGCCATTAATATTAGCTATCTCAATGGCTTTGGAGAAATACCACGATATTTGTGGATGAATCCGATGGATGAGCTGTTGTTCATATAGTACTTACTACCTTTTGGAGAGGAAAATGGTAGTCCAGAAAAGAAAAAAGAAAAAAAAAGATCCAAACGGATAGGACATGTCTGTATCACAAAGCCATACAATTTCGTTTCGAATCATTTAGGTTAGGCATATTCTTTCTGAGCACTGTTGCTAGCAAGACTGAATGAAGCCCACCTGATAGGGCACCTGTGCGCAGTGAATGTATTGTTGCCAGGTGTCTCCAGAAGATGGCATAAAGAAACTATGGAAGGACTATGTGCAAGATGATAATTATGGCGAGCAAGCTTGAGAGGCTGGAGAGGAATGGTGAGTCGCACCGAGATGACGGACTAACAGAGAAGTATGGAAGAAAAGTACATGTTGCGCCGACACCAAATAAATTGACTAGGGCAAGAGAATGATAATGATAAATACATTTGTCGCATCTTCGAGGGTACAGGGGCAAAACAGGTTTTTGTGTTTTATGTTATGTTCCGTTTCACTAGGGACATTTTTACACCTGTACAGGGTTTTGAAATATTGAAGATAGGAAGGACTATGATTGTTGTTTATACTTTTTACACAATGCTACATAAAAATACGCGCGAAAATCCAAGTGTTTCCACATTTAATTTATATTTGAATTTTTGTGACATTCCTTCTTTTGCCCCTGTACCCTTCAAATTATAGCTACCTATATCTGAGATAACTTTTTATGGAACTTAATCCTCAAGATACAATTCCAATGGTCCGTAAAACTAAAAGTAGTAGCCTTCGTCCAATTCGTAAGTTATGGCTACCCGACGACTGCAGGCTCTATTTGAACTGAGTTATTACTAGGCAGGGCTATTATTAAACGTATTTTGTTCCAAACCATATCTAGTAAAACTCGAAATTAATACTTTAATTTCCTGCGAAAGACTGCTGGGAAGTAAGGTAAATAAATGCCAGAGATTATTAAAAGTAATTATTTAATTGACCGTCAATTAGAATGGTTGCTTTCCGTTCATAAGTATTTAAAAGTTATATGGTAAGTTTGGTAACTTCATGGATATAAGACCGTTTGCCTAGAAACAAAAATTTTATGGACAGGCTAAATTCTAACACAAAAGGAATATTTTCTCGAAAGATTACATAAGTATTGGAACTTTCAGAGCCTCATCTCTCTTTCATGAGAGCAACGAGCCCTAAAAAGATATTTGAATTTTATATGAACGGCTTTGAGGATTACCTCCAAGTTTTTCACAGTACCTATATAGAGATAGGTTTTCACATAATGTTGTACCTACAGTAGGTGTCTTGAATCTAGGGATTCGCATACCCGGCTTCTTTTTATTCCTATTCAAGCGGGTACCTAATTCTGAATTTCCTGATTAGTAATTCGCAATAACTACCGGAATGTGGGTGTACTACGCTACAACTCTGCCTACGCCTTTGGGGATTTCAGGCGTGGTGTTGTTTATTTATTTATTTACTATAATATTACCTCTTACATTTGTTTTTTACAGGTGGGATCCCAAAACAACAATGTAGACACAATTTCCACACTCAGAAGCGTTTATGTATCGAAATAATCCATACTAATATTATAAATGTGAAAGAAACCCTGCCAGTCTGTTACGTTTTCACGTATAAACCGCTGAACTGATCATCATGAAATTTGGCAAAGATATAGCCTAAAATATGGAGAAGGACATAGGCTACAATTTTACGCGATAACCCACATCCACACGGGCGGAACCGCGGGCAAAAGCTAGTATATTGATATATTCATTAATACGTTTTTGCTGTCATCTTTTTTGATGATTGGTCAGGAAAATGATGATGAAGAAAATGGACTAATAGATTACATAACATGCCTTACTGACAAAGAAGCCATGTTAGAAGAATTAACAGTGAACCAGCTCTTCCCCTTCCAGATCTGGATACGTCAAAGAAAAAAGAATAAGTTATCGAACGACCAAGTGGTCTACAAACGTCATTACTATCTCACGTTTTTTATCTATCGGTTAGTTTTAGAGACTGGAAACGATTAATGATGAAGAAGGAATGGCAGTACAGTATAGATGTTGGGAAAAAATTGCGTAAATCCGGCTCTAGGTATAGATTTGAAAAAGATATAATGAAGATAAGTTCGGGTTAGACAGGATACAGGAAACATGGCTCAGACAGGATGTTTGTCGACAATCTGGTTTGTACCGCGAAGGTAGAAAAACATAACTTATCTGCAACGGTTTAAGCTTTGGCAGGTCTAGAATATTTATGCAGTGACAGTATAACGATTTCCTCCCCATTTCCTCCCGTGGGTGTCGTAAAAGTCGATTAGAACTAGTCTCTACGCATTTTTAACACCATACTGCGATCGCGACCCGCCTGCCAAGCGTGGCGATTATCGCAAACTTTCCCAATTGGGAGGCTTATGTCCAGCAGTGGACGTCTTTTTCCTGAAATGATGATGATGAGTGTAACGATGCAATCTACATATTACGTTAGGCATACGTTATTAAAATTTTCAATTAATTTCGGTATGAGAGAAAATGAGGTTACCGAGATCCAATTATCTCCCTCATAATAGCATAAACAATGTTAATATCAAACGATATAAACCTACATCCAAAATTATTAGGTTCTTGATATAAAATCAAACGGGCCACTAATATACATAGTTTGCTCGATATTTTCAAGTGAATGGCTTTGCTATATGAAAGAGAATTCTTTTTTTTATCCACAAAGGGCCTTTCCTAACTACGTAATGGTGTTCCGGCTTCTACAATAGAGAGATTTGACGTAATCGTATTTTCGATAAATGTTTCCGTTCCTTTAGTATTTGTCTCAAAAATTGCTGGTCATTATAGGCATTATTGTCAAAGAGCACAATTTTTTATTCTGCCTGTGTTGTATTATCTACAGTTTAGCTCGAGTATTTTGGAAACGAGTGCTTTTGAACCAGCTGCCAGAGATGATTGCATGTCATTATTATGAAGTCATCTTTTACTTTCTTTCACTCTTTGGACCGCTTCATACGAAGAAAGCGAAGTTATGCGTTTAATTGCAGACCGCAATGTACTCCTCAATACTTTGGGCTACTTAAGCCCTTTCATCGTATGCCTTCGACACGTTGACCTTGATCTGTAACTCAAGGATTTTGTTTAAAATTATATTGCAACTGCATTGTTACTGTTAGTTTCGACTCCACAATGTGTGGTCACGACTGTTTCTATTGCAACCAGCTATCGCATGACGGCACAACTATAATAACTGGCTTGACGAGAACAACTAACTTTTCATTTCACCTCTCAAACAACTAGCCCTGGAATGTTCGACTCTATTCTGTTTCTAGCAAGGTTTGATAGGATTAATTCTGTGCGCAAACGAAAGTTAGCTAGGGAAGTTCCTCTGCAGCAGTTGAGAGAGCGGTGTCTATGACAGCTTCAAGAACATCCATTGTGTTAAAAATAATAATGGTCGGTTAGTTTTGACAAGATCTTTAATATGTATAGGTTTATGTAAACAGTGTAATAGGCCGTAACATATACCGCGTCTAGTGTCATTTGGCATATAGCGAAACAAAGTGAGAATTTTCAAGCAGTGCTTCTATGGTACCTACATCAAGATTATGTGGAACCGTTCTGGTCATGTTTGATTTCCGAAACGATTCTTTGATTTAACATTTTTCTGGTACAATTATTACGGTTAGTATGAACTGTTAAAACAATACACCTATTGTCAAAAAAGTACTGTTACTAAGCTTTTCAATTTTGTGAACTAGAATCACAACCCTGTCTTTGTTTGACATACATTGAATTGTCACAGAATGTGGTTTTCATTGTACTTTATTCAGTTGTATGCCAATTAGAAAAGCATCAGTTAAGGTACAGATAATTTGCACGAGGTAACCGAGTATTTTTCGTATATTTACTTTGAAATCTTTTCCAACAGTTTATTTGAATGATGTAACAGTATTTTCTATCTTTCTATTGACCGACATCTTCATTCACAATTTAAATCAATTCCTTCGTTATTTGTATTGTTATTAGATACTTTTGCTATAATTAGTTCATTTTCAACTTTTCCATATTCAATTCTTTCTTCTACTCCTTTATCATGTAAAAAGCAAGAAATAATTGCTAATATAAGCCTCATTTGTTTACACAAACGCCTACGGGTGTGTCTCGCTCGATGATATACTCGTACAATGATGTAACTTGTGGGATTGTCGGCCACGTCACTAAGTTTACTGTTAGGACTAAATTACTTTTTACATCGGCGAATTTTTTGTGTCAAACTCTGCATTCAAGTCGTGTTTGATCGTGACTGATGTTAGAATGTGTCGTGTTCTGTTCTTTTCTTGTTCTTGTGAGTCATTTAAAGTAGCTAGTTTTAGTTCTGCATGGGGTGCTGTTCTAAGAATACGTGAAGCTGTGTCATCGTCTTTGCAGTGAACACCTAAAAAAACATGTGGTAAAGGGAACTTTTTTGCGTTTTATTCTAGGATGTGTGTGAGTCAGAGGGACCGATGTGAAGGAAAGTATTCTGGTAGAATGAATGGACAAAGGTAATGGGTGGATGTGGCAAACGATTCTGAACTTAACTCTGTAATTGATAAATCTGAGAATTCTAAGGACCTTTATACCAAAAATGCATACCATGATCATTTTAGATTTGGAAACTTTAATTAACATTAAACTTTAATTAACATAAACTTTAATTCACATTTGCAAACTTTAATTGCTTACAATGAAAGCAACACTTACACCTTGCTTTCGGTACTTCAACACGAAACACATTACCCTCCTTTTACGTCAAAGTGGAGTAACAACAAACGATAGTAAGATAGTTTGCGTGCTCGCTACCAATTGATACGAATCGCGTGCACAGAAATATAAAGTAGTATGGAGACAACCGTACGTGCTATCGACATTGATCGTACGGGAACGTTGAGCGTAGTATGTGCGTCATTTACACTACGAAATCCAGTCACCACTTTGGTTACGTTACACGAAAAATTAAGGTGGAACATAGGAAGCTTTGATTTATTTAGGGGACCAACATACACAAATGCGTTGCACACACCTAATAATAATGATTGCTAACTAAAGGTATCCTTTTTCAAAAGTTGTTTTTAAATTGACGTGATCAACGATCAGAAACTGTTGTAGCTACTGCGTAGGCGTCGACTCTGTATGCATTTCCGTTCCACGGAGATTCAGTTTCTACATCCTTGTACAAATGGAAAGTAGTGTATATTTTTGCCTCCTCGTGAAGGTCATAATTTATACACGCAAACATGTACAAAACGCAGATAAGCATTATCCGCAGATATAAACATAGATGTCGAAAGTGGTTTAATATGCTACAAGATCATTATATTTAAGGAGTTGGTTTATGCTAGCCAGGCACGTTTTGAAACAAGCGTTTCTTTGCTTTCAAATTACACGAGCCCCCATTCTAATTATTAAGAAATATTATCTTAATAAACCCTCATTAATATCGTTTAAAAGGCCGAACTTAATATTTCAGATCCATCATTTTCCGCCTCCTAATTTGGAGAACGCGAAGTAATTACGATACCATTTTTTCAGGCCTCACATTAATTAAAGCTGTGTCAACGAGCGAAGTTCTTTAAGCTAGTGCAAAGTACTCAGCTTACCCTCTTATTAAATGTTTGACCTAGATTTTGGTTCCTCAAAGGCGTATATTTGAATCCAGGTAAGTGTGAATGAAGGTACTCTGGAGCCAAAAGCAACTAAAATTGAAGTTAAATAAACGAAGGTGGTTTCGTCCGGAGTTTCGTTTGAATCCATAGACTTAGTTGGTACAAATATTGAATCAACGTCATAACTTGAATCAACGTTTCCTTTTGATGTTGCTTAAGTCGTAAGCACCAAGGTATTACGTTTTTGCATAATTAAAATCATGAATACAACAGTCTAAGTCAGACTCTAAGACCAAATTACGTACCCTATTGAATGACAACTTCATGAAATCATTACGTTTGAGGGCAATTCTAACTTAAGGAGTTTTATTGCTGATTCAAATTATTATAATTCTGTACCTAAATACATACTTTTTATGATCGCAAATCATATTTTCATCAATATACAACCTACCAGGCTACCACTAACCTGCTAATTGCAAGAAACTTCTGAATATTTTAATTTCGCGGGCTACCTTTTTGTGGACCATAATCCACCACGAGGGCCCAGTGCTGGGCCTCAAATCTGCTATTACAATAGTGTCAGAATGGTCTATCATTGATTTCATAATTGTTGATTTTGACAAGTTTGGTAATCTACTAATATAATGGCGTCATTATGACTTTCCAATGGTCAGCCACTGACACTCCATTGAAAGAATTTGTAATCTCGAACATAATGACTAATGAAACTTCTTAGTAAACTTCCAACTTCTGACCGACCAATGATCGACCATTATGAATTTAGCAGATTACGAACTTTTAGCAAAATGACAATGGGATCGTGTTGGAGTGACGAATTTATAAAAATAGCAGACTTGGGCCCCTGGTTGTTGGACGTAAGATGTCTTCGAATTTTTTGGTTGCAGGACATACTGGTTTCCTTACCATGTTTTCCATCACCGTTTTGAGAGCAGCGGTGATGAAATTAAATACACAAAGTAAATTGCATGCCTGGGTTCGAACTCACGACCTACAACTCGTAAGACTTGGCCGTTGCCACTAGGCCACCACTGCTCTACTTCCATATGTATCACATCAAATGACTTGCTATTTCATGCAGTAGTTTAAAGATATCGCCTGACAGTACGTTGTTATCGCTCACATCATAACGCTCTCTCTGCGTTGGACTACTGAAACTGTTGCTTTGTAGTTAGACTGTGGTCTTTTGTGTTATGTGGCTCAATTCTACATACCGTCAATCCTGGAGAATGCAAAGTAATTAAGGCTCCATTTTTTCAGGTCTACCATTAATTAAACTTGGTATTCTTTGCCAAGCCTCGTGCAAATTGCTTTACATATAGCCCTCACATGGTTGACCTACATACGTCAAATGCTTTTCATAGACCTTGGCTTAGTGTCAATGGATTAATTTTGAAGAGTACTTGACATGAAGCCTTATAAATATGGGAGGATAATGTTTTTTGGCGTTTGATTATACTTTGTGTCAAACTGTCCATATTTGGGAACGGTTTGAATTTATGTATAGTTTTTCAAAGTTGGTGTGAATGTAATGCTTTTTTAATTTTATATTTATTTATTCAAAATATGTATTAACAATATTATAGGTACGGTGGCCAGCAAATCAGGATAAACGAAACTGGCTAGGCGATTTTAAACCTTAAAATATTGATGGTTTATTTCAAAATGGAATGAGAAAATTTGACAGTTTGTGGTAACTTGATGTGGCGACTGTACATAAGCTCTGCCAAGCTACATAACAGTTTGTACGGTCAGCTGCAGAGAAATCTCACCCTCTAGAAATGAATAAAAACATTGCTAGGAGATGAGATTTCTCTGCAGCTGACTGTACGCTAAATACACTTTTTTACTTCTTCCCGCCCTGTTAGAACTTATGCTTACTAATTGGTTTGTACAAATGGGCAGCTCCCAAAATATTAATCACTGTAATGTCAAATCTTATAGATGTCAAAGGCATTGGACGAATCCAAAACACATTTTCAAATAATTAATCACAAAACCAAATCAAATCTGACATGAAAACAAATTACAAAGAAAACGCACACATAAACTAACACAACATGTAATCTTTTGTAATTACTAGTTCTGCAAACGCAATCTTAAATCAAAATTAATCACCGCAAGTTTCTTTACTAGTTTAACTTCAAAGTTAATAGAAGTGATATTTCTGCACTGTCGAACACTAATTTGATTGATCACCTGTTAACCTAACACTGTGTTAATTAAGAAATAGTATCTCGTAAAGATTTTTCAGGTGTTTGTAACACTGAACAGATCGCTGTGTGTGAATTTTATTTATGTTCTGGTAAACTGACTGATGAGAGCTAAGACGGAAAAATGGAACAAAAAAGTCCCAAACTGGAACCCAAGGAATGGAAAAAGACATAGAAGACAGGTGAAAATGTGGGAGGATGATTTGCCAAAAAGGTTGGCGAAGAACAGCTCTGGACAGAAATAAGTGAAGGGAGATAGGGTTAACAAGCAGACATTTTGATATAATTAAATGCTATTTGTTTATGAACTTGTTAATGTACAAAGGTCTGTGGAAATAAAGGCTATTTTTATCTTTATTTATTTTAAACTGACTGATGATGAGTTTTTATACCACTGAAACTAATTGGTACCTGTTTCATTCTGTGAAGTGGAATCTGGAAAGTCGACTGGCAAAGGATAGAAATATACTTTTAGCAGATTTTTATTGTTCAACGGATTAAACGTCGGTACCAAAAGCTGCTGTTTAAAAGAAAAACCTCCTTTGTATCTTATCTATATCTATACAAAGATTACAAAGAGAGAGCGAATTTTGTGAGTTTGTGTATATGTGGAGGGAGGGTAATATCCGGAACCACAGTTCCTAATAAAAATATTATTCACCATTTGAAAGGTGCACTATTCCAGATACGCTGTATATTATGTAAATATATACAAAAAGAAGACCGAAATAATACTAATCAGATACTATCTTGCATTCATGCGAGCCTAGTAATTTTTTGTTAGGATACTGCTCAGAAATTGTGCACAAAGTGTCGTGAATAGAATATAGTCTTCACATAGCGCAAAGACGGGGCGAGTCGCCTTGGCTTAGTGTCAATGGATTAATTTTGAAGAGTACTTGACATGAAGCCTTATAAATATGGGAGGATAATGTTTTTTGGCGTTTGATTATACTTTGTGTCAAACTGTCCATATTTGGGAACGGTTTGAATTTATGTATAGTTTTTCAAAGTTGGTGTGAATGTAATGCTTTTTTAATTTTATATTTATTTATTCAAAATATGTATTAACAATATTATAGGTACGGTGGCCAGCAAATCAGGATAAACGAAACTGGCTAGGCGATTTTAAACCTTAAAATATTGATGGTTTATTTCAAAATGGAATGAGAAAATTTGACAGTTTGTGGTAACTTGATGTGGCGACTGTACATAAGCTCTGCCAAGCTACATAACAGTTTGTACGGTCAGCTGCAGAGAAATCTCACCCTCTAGAAATGAATAAAAACATTGCTAGGAGATGAGATTTCTCTGCAGCTGACTGTACGCTAAATACACTTTTTTACTTCTTCCCGCCCTGTTAGAACTTATGCTTACTAATTGGTTTGTACAAATGGGCAGCTCCCAAAATATTAATCACTGTAATGTCAAATCTTATAGATGTCAAAGGCATTGGACGAATCCAAAACACATTTTCAAATAATTAATCACAAAACCAAATCAAATCTGACATGAAAACAAATTACAAAGAAAACGCACACATAAACTAACACAACATGTAATCTTTTGTAATTACTAGTTCTGCAAACGCAATCTTAAATCAAAATTAATCACCGCAAGTTTCTTTACTAGTTTAACTTCAAAGTTAATAGAAGTGATATTTCTGCACTGTCGAACACTAATTTGATTGATCACCTGTTAACCTAACACTGTGTTAATTAAGAAATAGTATCTCGTAAAGATTTTTCAGGTGTTTGTAACACTGAACAGATCGCTGTGTGTGAATTTTATTTATGTTCTGGTAAACTGACTGATGAGAGCTAAGACGGAAAAATGGAACAAAAAAGTCCCAAACTGGAACCCAAGGAATGGAAAAAGACATAGAAGACAGGTGAAAATGTGGGAGGATGATTTGCCAAAAAGGTTGGCGAAGAACAGCTCTGGACAGAAATAAGTGAAGGGAGATAGGGTTAACAAGCAGACATTTTGATATAATTAAATGCTATTTGTTTATGAACTTGTTAATGTACAAAGGTCTGTGGAAATAAAGGCTATTTTTATCTTTATTTATTTTAAACTGACTGATGATGAGTTTTTATACCACTGAAACTAATTGGTACCTGTTTCATTCTGTGAAGTGGAATCTGGAAAGTCGACTGGCAAAGGATAGAAATATACTTTTAGCAGATTTTTATTGTTCAACGGATTAAACGTCGGTACCAAAAGCTGCTGTTTAAAAGAAAAACCTCCTTTGTATCTTATCTATATCTATACAAAGATTACAAAGAGAGAGCGAATTTTGTGAGTTTGTGTATATGTGGAGGGAGGGTAATATCCGGAACCACAGTTCCTAATAAAAATATTATTCACCATTTGAAAGGTGCACTATTCCAGATACGCTGTATATTATGTAAATATATACAAAAAGAAGACCGAAATAATACTAATCAGATACTATCTTGCATTCATGCGAGCCTAGTAATTTTTTGTTAGGATACTGCTCAGAAATTGTGCACAAAGTGTCGTGAATAGAATATAGTCTTCACATAGCGCAAAGACGGGGCGAGTCGCTAGTGTTGCATTAAGTGCAATAAATAAAACCAACCAAGCTAACTCAGTATTAACGTTTCCTTGTTTCCTATTTCAGCTCATTCATTTCTGAAAACAGCTGTGTTAGAACTAATAGTGCCTAAAATACAGTTGATTTGTTATGTTGATAACGTTCAAGGCCAATGTATTCTCGTATCTAAAAATAAATAATTCATATGGGATTAGTCCTGACCTCAGTCAAGGTTTCTACGCGCTGATACTTAAAACTCAACCTAGTTAAAGGCCAGCGGTTAAGTTCGTCAGGCCAGTAATTTTTTGGTAATCTACCAGTACACGGAATAGCACAGGCATTTTGAATACGTGGGTCACTTTTGGGAAACATAAAGAAAAATTAAAAAAAAAAAAAATTGGTTGTCCGTAATGTTGGTTTACGGACGATAATTTTACGTGATAACGTCATAAGAAAACATTGCGTCACAAGCCGAACGCTTAGGCTGATCGTGCCTCTCTATCGCTTGTTTCGCGCTCTCGCTTGCACACTCGGCTCAGGCGGAACGTGACAATGGAGTCATGCTTTTTCGTGCGTGCAGCCGGCGTTCATCGATTTATAAGACGATATCGTGTCAAAAAATTTGAACACTACCGTGTGACATATTTAAAGAAAAGGGCTTACTGGGAGAGTGGTTTTTTATATTTTAAAATTAAAGGTTTAAATAGTTTTAAAGTTATTTAAGAAAATAGATGAAAATTAACCATTCCCCCCGAAACTACTAAACGTAGAATTTTGAAAAAAAAAAAAACTACATCAAATAGTTCTAAAACTAATAGACTACTAAACCCATACGAAGTTTATGGTCTTAAAATAACATGGTAAATCACCCAATATTGTGCGTACAAACTTACATTTGCAGTTTGAATGTATGGAAGACCATGTTTTTCAACTACAATGTTAATTTTGTTCTTAGGATAAATTCATCCCAACTACGGAAACCTACATTGTGCGTGGTCCGACACGCAATTGGCCGGTTTTTGAAGTTGATAACTGTAATGCTATTCTGTAAGTATCTCACCGTGTCAAATTACGTGAAGTAAGCTGTGATTCCACCTGATGCTAGGGATTGACACTGTGGCGGCATTCTACCATGCCACATGCGAACTACGCATCAAAGACCTGACGTCACACAAATCTTGCATCGCGCAATCAAAATTTACCGCGCGACTAACATATATACAACATCAACCGTCGGGCAGTTGCCCACCAGACACAATACCCGTCTGGTCGAATGATCCTTCCTTTACTATAGAGTATGAGTGAACTTTACACCCTGTTCCTCATACCTCTATAAAACTATCGACAGCTCACTTCAAACTCACTTCACCTAAGCGTTCACGGTGAGATTGTTACAGTATTTCTATTGAACCGCGAGTGAGCGACAATAACATCCAAATTATTTGCACGGGAATGAACACTGTCAAAATAACCAATCACGGCGGGTATATTAATATTTATAAGCAACATAACATGTGAATCTTTCCGTTTCCGTGTTATTGCTTGTGTTAACAAACACGTAACAGGACTGGATGAATAAAATATAACAACTATGTTCAGAAGCAATGCTTGTTTCGTCTCGTAATAACCGGTTTCTCTAGGGTCCTCAGTGGAATCTGCCCAGGATGATGATCCGTGTTCTACGTCTATGGAATTTTTAATATTTACATGATGTTTAGTTTTGTGTGTTCGGTTTTTACCACTGATGACTTGTTTTTATTTTGTGCTGGTAGGAATTTTCAAAGTACCACTTCAGCTTTCTCGTAAGGCTCTCCTTTGACTTGAAAGATGAAGTGACGATTCTCTGGGAGAGAGCACCCAGTTTTAGTAGAACAACTATATTTTCTGAATTCTTTTTTAAAGTTGGGTCTTTAAGGCGAAGCGCCAAATTTTTGTTTTCCGCGAAGTTTTGCCATTTGCAAGTCAGTATCAGGTTGTATGTTGATCTGAATATTATTCGCGACTGTATCAAATCTGTATTTATAGAACAATAATCATTAAAATCAACAATACAACACTCTAACTTCATATTACCCTAATTAATGACTATAATTTCATGAAAACTTGACATTTGAGGATTATACTAACTTAAGGAGTGGTATTATTGATTATAATGATTATAATTCTGTAAATACATATTTGTTACGATCGCGAATCATATAACATACACCCAGACAATGAATTGCAAATTTTACCGTATATTATGAATTATGATGTAAGAATTAAATTGGATTAAGTATCTGCAATATGATGTGATACCTATACAGTTACACACACAGGTGCATTAGACACCGTGGCATTTTAGTCGTCTTACAAAGACAACCCACTTTATGTATCCAATGACTAATCATTCATGTAAAAAAAAATTTTTTTTTTTGATCATTTGTTTTTTTTTTTTAAATTAATTATGACGCATGACATAGTTTAAAATACCTTGTTACGAGTGCAGTCCGAGCCTTGTGTTCCAAGGGCGGCGCGGAATGGAGCGGCGACATCTTTATCAGAGTTCATTCACCCTAACGCAAAAATGTGTTTCTTATTATTGCAACTTAAACTTAATCAAAATTCATTCTGCGGCGCCTTTGTATCACAAGGCTCAGAGACACAACCAACATGGATATCAGGGGCGCAGGCCCCTGATATCCATGTTGGTTGTGTCTAGTACAATTTCTACACAATGCCCTAAACCATTTTCCGCGTGTTACATTATTAGGTTAACTTAGGCCTATAACGATACGGACAGTATCGTTATAGGCCTAAGTTAACGTATTGGTATACGTAACAGTTTTGTGATGCCTTGCGAACACGCAGCGTTGTCAGTGTTGTCTATTACAAAACGCTCGTGTGAACACACTGTAGTTTTGAAATCAATATAAATATTGACGTTAGAACAAAACAAATTGTTTATGTTTAATTTTGAAGCATAATGTTACCAGTCAAAATATCATTTTCAGTATTAAGTTTTTGTTATGATTTCGTAGACCTTATTGTTTTTGCCGGTTACAAATATAAAACTCACTGAGACTACAGACTAAATTTAGACTTTCAGGATGCCTAGGTGAAGTACTGAAGGAAATCCAGGTAACAGGAAACACAACTTTATTCTTTCTTATAACCTTCTCGTCCCACAGCTCGAGTCAGAATGTTCAACCGACCCTTTCCTACTTCCCAGGTGTCCGATAATTTGCGCGGTAAAAACGAGCTCTGTGATTGGTTAACGATTTAATGTCGTCAACCAATCACAGATGACAATGTGCTGGCGTCTGATCGGTTAGCCAATCAGAAGCATCCAGCAACAAACTGCCAAACTAAAGTGTTGCCAGTAAAAATATTCGAATCAAATAGTTACAGGCCTGGAAACTAGACTTTTTGCGTTTCAATTTAACTAAATAAAAATGTAAATTAGCGAACCCTAACAATCGACCATCCTGATATCGTGTGCGTCCCTGCACACGGTACCGGGTGGAACCCTAACAATCGGAATTAGGTCAGTTGAACAAACTTCACATTCCATGTACACAATATTTCAAAATCAATTCAAATTAGATGCTAATATCATACATAATAATTAACAATCTAATTATAAATTTATTAACTCATTTATTGACTATTTACAGATTATTATAATATTAAATACAAATTTACTTAACCTCATTGACTATTTAGAAATTAATAAATTAATACAACTATTGTTGCAACTGCAAATTAATCATAGGCAATATGTAGAAATCACAACGATCGATTAGTTGTGTTTAATCTATTTAAAAAAAATTAAAAAATACATAAACTCAGGTCCCAACGATCGATTAATCGGGATACCCTGAGATCGACGATCGATTAGTCGATATACTTCAAAGATTACCTCGACGATCGATTAATCGAGGGAGCCTTTGCTAACCATGCGCTCAAGCCGATCGATTAAGCTTGTGCAACAGGAGCAAGACGAACGAGTAGCTCTGGCATAGTTGATCAGACGCGAGTCAATCGATTCTCGCATCCAATCTGAAACAACACACCATTCTGTAGTTACATGCCTCACAAGGAACACCAAAACTTAAATTAAGTATATCTAATCATCATCTGTGTCGAAAGCAGATTCAGAGTTCTCGTTCACATCTAATGCAGCCACGTGGATCCAAGGCATCATGCGATCCGCAGCAACAGTCGTTGTATGCTTGCCTTGTGTATTACATAAACCAGGTACTGGAGCTACTATATATCGGTCAGTACCCAAGACCTTTGTAACCCGATAGGGATCGATATACGACGGCAGGAGCTTCTTACTCTGGCCTTCATTATTAAAGCAAGTTTTACTAATTTTAACAAGGTCACCTTCTTAAAACTACCAAAAATTTCTTACTGTTATCATAATACTGTTTTTGCTTGATCTGCTCATTGTCTATCCTACTTTTGACTTCCTGGCGTATAGTGGGTAAGTCAGTGGAATCGCGAGTTTTATCAGAAATCTCATTAAGGATGGGATTTGCCGAAACATTCATAGAGGTACCAAACATCACCTCGGCTGGTGTCCTGCCGGTCGTTTTTTGGATAGTGTTGTTTAGTCCCCACTGAATCCTTCCTAAATGGCAATCCCATTCTTTTTCGCCATATTTCACGCTTAAAGCCTTCAATGAGCCGAGAATTTTGCGGTTATACCGCTCGACTTGACCGTTTGATCGGGGACTAGAGACATATGCGACGTGAAGCAGCTGCCGCGGTCACGCATGAGGCGATCAGGAGTTCTAAATATCCTGAATATGTCTTCTAGCACTCTTCCTACGTTCTGAGTGTGCGTGTTCCGAACCGGTTCGAGAAAACAAACATTTGTAAAAGCGTCAACTACTATTAATAGAAAAACCTCGCTTGGATTTCACGAAAGGTCCGAGATAGTTTATTTTATCGCGCAGAAAATCACATTTCGGTAAATTCTGAGCAATACGTCTTCACATATAATATAATTACCAACATTTTAAAAGAGCAAGTATGGAGCCTCTCGCCCATTCCTCTCCATACGAAACTACCTTTGGAAGGGGCAACTAGAATCAATTAATTATTGTTGTAAATTTTGACGTTCAAAAGTTCCTTTTATGTGCTTATTTGAAATAAATGATTTGACTTTGACTTTTACAACGATTCGCATTGGATATCTCCTCTCAAGAGTTACAGAATTCAGCATGCAGTAATCTATACACATTCTAAGAGATCCATCTTTCTTGCGTACAAACAGAATAAGACTAGCATAGTCGGAAGATGATTCGCGCACTATACCTGAGTCTAACATCTCATTTACCATTGTACGCACCTGCGAGCGCTCATGATGTGATAGTCGATACGGACGGTATACAACAGGACGTTGACTGTTAAGCTCTATTTTCATTTGAGTAACGTTAGTACAACCAAGATCCTTTAAAGATGACACAAAACAATGCTTGTACTTTCTGAGCAAATCTAGTAACCGTTTCCTGACATCATCAGGTACGTTTTTTAAAAATGAGAACCTGGCTTTTATCTAATTTATTACCGGTAGCATCACTCATCAGTTCAGGTGACTTGACGACAACCCTGTTGACAAAATAGATCTCTTCAGCTCGGTTAAAGATATTGTCCTTTGGAATTAGACAGAAACTAGCATGGGGAATAACAACTATATTCACACAGCCATTTATCGAATTATAAAGTCCTCCGCAAACTGAAAATTGCTGCTTGGGTTTTCCTGCAACACTATTATTCAGTAAAATACTGCCACTAATAGTAGGATCAACGCTGGCTCTGATCGAAACTGGTCCCCAAAATTTGACAGCTCCTAAAGTGCGAACCTTTAAAGAGTTTCCACTCTCAATGTCAACATCAGAAAAAGGGCAATTTATTGCCGTTGTCGAAGAATTTAAATTCAGAAACATTTTTATAAGCAACTATATGAGGAACTTCCGTGTAAGTCTGGCCAATTAGCAAAGGCTTGTCGAAAAAGTCGTCACTCACAACCTTACAAATAACCCTGGCGTTGACATCAACTATACTCAAGTCAGGAGACAATTCTCCAAGCGATTGCACAACACTATTACCGAAACCTTTCATTTGAGAGTGTTATCATGAACCAAGCCTAGCTCCTTGGTTACCGACTCATTAATCAAAGTAACCTCGCTCACAAAATGTATGAACCCTGTAGGGGGGTAAGTAATATATGATATAATTACAAAATCTCTAACATCTACAAGAAACGATTGATATAATTTTAAAATAACTAATTTTTATAAGCATAACATACATTGAACATAAAATCGCTTGATATACCACTCAAAAGACGCAAAACCTATTTAGTCTAATGATAAAAACTCATAGTTAAAACGGTCACTGTTCTAACCTAACCCAAATGATTCATTAACAATGGAGGGGATCAGGCGCTCGGCGGCCGCTCCCGCCTTAGCCTATTATCCTAACCTATCCGAATCGGACTGCTCTGAATCGGGGTGTTAACCATGACGATGGTATCAATATATATATTTTAAACGATAGACCCAACGATTCTAGATTAAATAAACGTTATGTCCAATAACGTTATACGAAATAAGTTTTAGAGTACATAAATGTTATATGAAAAGAAATTATATCAACAGTTGGTATACCTCACGTTCATTATATATTGTGAATGTCATTGAAATTAAAATATACCAAATAACTTTATATCATACGAGACGCACCCCTCCATCGTATGACCGAGTTTGTTGCATCGTTGGCACTTCAAGAGAAGTTAAGGACAATGTAGAAAACTATGCCCCTTCTCCTTAAAATTATAGCAACCATTAGGCTGACCCGATCTAGCTATAGATTTTGGTGCTTGGTTTTGGTTATTATTTTGATGTGTATTGTCTATAATTTTATTACGAAAATGGCCACGGTCTACTGTAGGCTGATGAGTATATTTATTACTTAATAAGAACTGCAAAAAATGGTCAGGGGGGTGATTGCAATGTAATGCCAAAGCACTCGATACTCGGGCCCGTGAATAATGCAGTCCACGGCACGCTTTCTTACTATATCGCATTGATTCACGAGAGCAAGCTTTTCGTAATAATAAACTTGCACTTTCTTTTCAGCATATCCTCCAAGGTCTGGCCGCAATTTTGTTCACAATGAAATGCATTTATCAATTTATCTTGCCGTTCTTTCCAACTGAAAAGAATGGAATTCAAGCTTTCGTACCACATAGTAGCCAGGCCTTGGAGTTTCTGCATGGCAAAATGAGTGGTAGTTCTGTCGTCCCAACCATATACCGACGCACATTCGTTTACCTTTTTCAGCCATATATTAATACGTTGATTTTTAGTTGAAGGATCTAAATTAGACAATATATTTTGGTGGTCTATCTTTTGAGACGACTGTGCATTTTGGTGATGTGGCTGTGACGACAGATCCTCTTTCAACAGTTTTAAAAACACTATCAAGATCGTTCTTAGAAAAAGATGGACTACGTGACCTTATTATATATTCTCCGGCATTGCTACGTTTCTCGGCAGGTGGCTCTGCCCGAAGCTCAGCTTCCCGACGATCGGAGGGCTTGCGACGCTCGCTGGCACGTCGTGACGATGATCGACGATGGTCCTCCGTGGCACGAAGTCGTTCACGTTCTCGGCGTAATTCCTGCTCCAGCATGTGTACTCTCTGCCGCCCCAGCAGGAAGTCTTGATCATCTCGAGATCGATTCGGGCTGCGCATACGCAGGCCGCTTCGATTTCATGAGCGATCCTCTCGACTAGTTGTCTCCAGTCTACGCCGACTGGAGTCTCGATTTGAGCGTTCTCTGCGTCCTGGTGGCTCGTCCATGATCGTCACTCGCAGAAAAAGAAGGCATGTTAAAAACAATGACTAAAAATAAGGTGAATAACACCACACTATTCGGTTCAATTGAAGAATGAGAAATGCATCATATCTCGGAAATGGTGCGTCCTACGCAAAAAATAAGCAAATTTTCGTACCCCTTTTAGAAGTTCTCATACAAGAATTTTCTCGATCATTTCAGATACTAAGACACACACACAAAAATTTGGCAGAAAACATAAATTGTTATAAAGTACTTTAGGTCGCATTACAAAACAGTAGAACCACTCTTAAGTCTTAGACTATGTTTAGAACTGCCATTTAGATAGGTTTAAACACTGTTGTATCTCTAAACACCTGTTCAACACATGTTCACTCTTTCCGTTATACGACCGTTATGCTTTAAGCTATCTCTGATTTCACCATCACTAGTATTAAGCAAGTTTGAATTAAATATAAAATCATAATAAATATTATAATGCAAACATAAAACACAAAAGAAATATAATTCAGAATATAAATAATAAAAGCCATGGGCGTGTACTTACGTTTAAGTTTGGTTAGTGTCACTTCTGATATATAAAACTCACTGAGACTACAGACTAAATTTAGACTTTCAGGATGCCTAGGTGAAGTACTGAAGGAAATCCAGGTAACAGGAAACACAACTTTATTCTTTCTTATAACCTTCTCGTCCCACAGCTCGAGTCAGAATGTTCAACCGACCCTTTCCTACTTCCCAGGTGTCCGATAATTTGCGCGGTAAAAACGAGCTCTGTGATTGGTTAACGATTTAATGTCGTCAACCAATCACAGATGACAATGTGCTGGCGTCTGATCGGTTAGCCAATCAGAAGCATCCAGCAACAAACTGCCAAACTAAAGTGTTGCCAGTAAAAATATTCGAATCAAATAGTTACAGGCCTGGAAACTAGACTTTTTGCGTTTCAATTTAACTAAATAAAAATGTAAATTAGCGAACCCTAACACAAACGTTGCTGTTTCTTAAGAATTAAACAATGAAAACTTAACACTTCTACAATAATTTGTTTGAACATCTACATACAGCACAGCTGAAGTTTTTTAGACAAATATACATTCACAGTTGTCCCAACATAGCGAATGGAGGTGCTAAGTTAATATTGAACGATCAATAAAAACTCGTGAACTTATCGTAAGTTAATTTGCAATGCTAATCCTCAAGGAGAGTCGTTAAGACGACATAGTGTGGCGATATGTAAATTGATGCATCGTCGGTTAGTTTTAATTAAGTTAGCGATACTCGTGCGAAACTTCTCGAGACAGTGAGCCTATTAAGAGGCAATTTATAGGTAACTAACTGTTGCCCACAGATTCGCCAGCGCGGCTTTAAAAAAATAAAAATAGTAAAGCTTAAGTAACTCCTTATAACATAACCTATCTGCCAGTGAAAGTCCTGTTAAAATCAGTTCAGCCGTTTCGGAGATTAGCAGGAATAAAAAGATAGAAGGACGAAAACAAAAAAAGGTTTTTAGTTTTAAGTACCAGATATACTTTCATAATGATGCATTTAGTAAAAAGTTGTTATTTTGACATTACAAACAGACACTTCAATAGGGATGATGACTTTTTTTTTTGTCCGTCATGTAGATTATTAAACAATATTGGACACGTATTTTTTCTTTTTTTACGTAATCAAAACAATACGGCGATACATTGAGTTCAAATGTGGCATGACGTCACTTCTCAGTAGATTTTATACGTACCCGTGACGTGCCGAGCCCTCTCCCCAAGTTTAATGTGTTTTATCTAAGTAATTTTTTATTAATATGATAAAGCAAAAAATACGTGTCTAATATTTTTTTATTATCTGATTGATGGACTAAACAGTAAGTATATTCTTTTTTTTTACACAGGACACAAATCTATTTCATTTAAGTATACATTAAAAATAAGGCAAACGTTTTAAATAAAAGGAAGATCGATTACCAAGGCAAAAAACATTTTTTTGTTGCAAGAAATGGAAAAACAGTTTTTACCATTCTAGAAAAAGGCAGCCATGTTAAATGGTCTTTAACAGAAGTCGCTTAAAAAATATAAGTACAATTTTATAAAAAAGCAGTGCTGCTCGCATGGTTACCGAAAATAAGCAAAACAAACCAGGGATCCTGTTTCCAAAGCCAGATTTCTACACCGCACAATTTATTTAAGCGCGGGATCAATCCTATTTAAAGGTCACACAGGGGACATAGCAACGAGAAGTTTTATAACCAAACCATTGGAAAGCGAATCAAAAGACACTCTTCGAACGACCTGTTTTGAATGTTACCCAGTAACAAGATTCCCCAAGGACCGATTGAAACGAAAATATTTTCCACAAGCTCCTTGAAAACTTTCTTGAAGACTACTTTGAATAGCGAAGGAATATAGCCCTTATTGACATGCAAAGTTGTTTATTGTGGAGACTATTTTCGTTTGAAAGCAGTTTTTGAAAAGCGCACATCACTCGAAATGAAAATTGTGCGCTTTACATTTTAAAGTGCTAGTCGGAATAGGCTGGAAATACATAGTACAGATCAGCAGGACAATTGGGTTCACTATCAATCACAAACTGAATGATTTCGAAGCATATTGCTAATTCATTGCTTCATATGTTCGAAGGATTTGTGTGACATCACAGCGGGCCCTATCAGAATACCAGCGCTGCGGCTTTTATTTTTAAAGGTTGCAGCATCATGCTGAGATAGGAGCCTTTTGGCTTCGTACAGGACTCTGTATTTTTTTTTTATTTTTTTAATATAATTGTGTGTTTAGTTTGTGATCTTCCTGTGCGAGTCACAATAACTACTTTTTCTTTCTTTTTTCTTTCAATGAATGTTGTTGAACTGTCAAAATGTAATCCTTTGCTACTACGTATTTTGTAACGCAATTACGCGTGTAGCTGTAATAAAATAGTTACATTAATAGATAGTTTGATAATAATAGGTTGACTATTACATAACAGAGTATGAAAGTATCTATATCATACATACTAACAAATAAAATTGAAGTGTCTGTTTCTTATGTCAAAGTAACAGTTTTTTACTGAATACATATGAAAGTAGATACGGTACTTATACCAAAAAAACTATTCGCACATCTGAAACGAGAGTGTCACAACAATAAATGTAGTTTACGGGAAATCACAAAAAAAAAAAAAAAAACGAAAATTCCATTCCAATTTTTCTGAGAGAGCATATCGGAAAACTTAAGATAATAATATATAATATTTAAGAATGCGATTTAATGCTCTGTTATATTTTTATGGAAATTAAAATCTAAAGATATTTTTGACCCACAAACTTCGTATTTTTATGTGTTGTGACTCTTGTTGCCGATGTGCGTATTTTTGTTTTCTTTGTCTGTCTGTTTGTTCCGGCTAATCTCCGAAAAGGCTGGACTGATTTTGACAGGACTTTCCCTGGCAGATAGCTGATGTTATAAGGAATAACTTAGGCTCCTTTTATTTCAGAAAAAGACACGCGGAAGAAGCCGCGGACAGTAGCTAGTCAAACCTAAGATTATGTTTATAATTATTTTGTAGTTGGTTCTATTGAACCAGTGGCACTTACCTAACACAATAATAGGCATTAATATAATGGGTGGTAATTATGACAGTAGATATGTATGATTTATTGCCCAGATACTTGAAGCATGGCTGTTTGATTCCATTGCATGGAGTCTTGAGTACGGATGAAAAGATCAAGTATCTTTATGTCTAAGGTTGAATTTGCTGATTGTAATGAAATTATAAGAAGAGCGGTTGTGGCCCAGTGGTATTGGCCACGACTTACGAGTTGTAGATAGTGAGTTCGAACCCAGGCAGGCACTTTACTTTGATATGTATTTAATTATCACCACTGCTCTGAAAACTCTCTAAGGCGCAGATTATAACTTATGGGTACCTTTATTACTTACTTAAGTTTAACTGATATTACAACATCAACCAAGCGCAGACTGGCATTTGGGCGAGGTCCGTAAAACACGAGTTACGCAAAGCGTAGGCGCACTAATACGTAAACTTTAATCCATAAATACTGCTTGACGGTGGAAACAGTCACAACTTTTGGGGTTTGATATGCATTAATTAGAGCCAGGGACTGGTAGGCATTCGTATATATACCCTGTACTTACATAAATATCTTTACTTCTACCAAAAGGTCATGGTTGTTGTTTTAGACCGCGTTGGTCAGCTATACATTTTACCTGTGGTCAGGTGGCACGAAGCACTTTAGTGTACTGTAGAGGTTTTTAGGGATCCATTCCCGAAGGGTGCCAAACGGAACCGTATTACCTACGCCTCCGCTGTCCGTCCGTCGTTCCGTCCGTCTGTCACCGGGCTGTATCTCATGGACCGTAATAGGTAGACAGTTGAAATTTTCACAGATTTGTTAATTTTTTTGGATATTTCTTTTGCCGCTATAACAACTAATAATAAAAATTAAATAAAGTTAATAATTAAAGGGGTCCCCATACAAGAAACGTGTTATTTTCGGTGTTTGTTGATCAATTTTAATATGGTACGGAACCATGCGTATGCGAATCCCACTGGCACTTGGCCGATTTTTTTTAATACCATATGAACGGTGCTGTACTACAGACTACACAGTGACTTATTCATCTATGGTCAAGTAGCATTCATGGAAGCTTTTTGTTATACTGCAAAAAAGTAAAAGAAATAATAATATTGATTAGCGGTGAACCTGAACGGGAGAGAGACAACTAGAAGACTAAATCATAATATAAATCATAATAGAGCCTGACACTGTCTGACCCTAATGACTGAGTGTCCCACTTTAATCTTTGTGACTTTTATTTTCTTTAAATTGCAGCACAAATGGCTCTAACTGATTTGTCAGTCTAAACGAAAGTCATTAATGATTTATGATAAATCGTTTAGCGAAAATAACTTGTGAAAACTCAAGCGCCTACGTTCAAAACAAAAGATATTGTAATTTAGCTAAGGACCAAGCATTCATAATTATGGTGACTTATACATAATCAGCCACAGCCAAGGGACAGTCAGTCTGACAACGCACAAAAAACAAACAAGATGGTTTAACCAAAAACTGCAAACAAGTACAAGGTTACTAAACTTTTACCTGTCCAGATAACAATAGTTGACATTGAGTCACAACAGACGTTATCGAAGGAAATCGTTAGTCCCACCCTTGAATTTTAAGGTATTATTCGTGAAGACAATTGTGTAATATGTGTCGGAAGACTGGTATTATTTAATCTGTGTGTCAGCTGGCCTTAGTTCTAAGAATTAGAAGTTGTGTATGACCTAGTTGGAAAAGGATAATGTTATGCTGTGGTCAGCGATGCGATCATTGGCACTATGTCTAATGTGTCTATGCTCATTGATCTAGTTGCCAAGTGCGATGACTTTAGGCACTGCTCCTGATTTGGAGAAGACTTATTATTATGCTCAGAGATCACAAACTTAAGGTATCGCTGACTGAAACTAGAACACTTCTTGTGTTTCAGTTTAACGCAGATGTAGTGACGACAGCAGAAAAATGCCGCAAAACTTGCTTAGAATAGAATTTTAAATGATGCCCAAAAGAATAAGACACTAAACGCTTAACATTAACATATCAATTAAAGAACAGAAACCGTTTACGAGTTAATGGAGCATACAATTTGCCATTCTTTTGTACTTTTTATTTCCAAGCGTTTCCAAATGAGAAGATTTGTACAATGTCATCGTTTTGGACGACTTATTCAATGAGCGCTATTTATGTCATTGACTCCGCGAAATGAATGAGCAGTGCGTTGAACCGGGTGCGTAGGAGTCGATACGAAATTATCGTGTGCTTGGATTTGTTAGGATAATTAGTTCCCTATTTAAATTGGTACGGTTATGTCAATGATTGTTTGTTCATAGTAGGAAGTGTTTTCAATTTAGTAGTCGATGCGGGCAATGTTCCACTTTGTAGTACTTTGCACTATTTACACGATTAGCTTAGTTGCCATACAAGCCACGTTGGAGAAACCTGTTTTTAGAAAGAATACAAATGTTAACATACTAACTTGGTGCTTGTTGATACAGTGCCACTTTATTTTAGTATCGAATGCGTCATTTTGTGGCTGAAGTAAGGTGTCTTGGAGAATGTCAAATTAAAATAAAATAAATAATGAACAATTCAATGAGTGATCAACTCGAGGTCATCAGCATCTCAGGAATTCTTTATTTTTAGACATCTTAAGCATCTACAACTGCGTGGACTTCTTAGAGAGACCATAGAACAGATATTATATTGTGTGGGGGTTGATATGAAGAACGTGGTATTGCATGATCATGTGAATGTAACGGCAAGGGGAGAATGAAAAGGAAAAGTAAATTGCGCCTATCCTAAGTAATATAGGCAGAAAATATGATACATAATTGTATACAAAAATGTTATTGCCTCAGTGCGCAGTAACTTTCAATCAACGCAAAGACATTAACTTCACGAATACGCTTTCAGTGATAAAAGTAAATTCAAAAGCGAAGCGCTTTACAGCGATAAGCTTTACAAAATTGTCTATAACGTAATCAGTATAATATACGAGCCATTGTTCAAAGCTAAAGCCAACGTATAATTAAGGCAGTTAATCAATTTAATCTTTGTATTGTTAGCAATGCAGTATAGGACGAACATTGGTAAGCTTGTATAGAATTTAACGTACATAATTATTCAGAAAAGCTTAGAGTACTCATCCGAAGGGCTTGTAGAGGTATAACAGCGCGTGTGTTTGTATGTTTTGTATATATTAGGCTGCTTTTGGGGTTCGTTTATTTGTAACTCCGTTAGTATAAGGTCTACGACTATTGTTTTTTTTTTCATTCTCACCAACCGTGATTTAAAAAAGGAGAAGATTCTAAATTGGATGGGCAGATACGAGTGTATCTGCCCATCAAATTTAGAATCTTCTTTTACCTCAATAGGAACATAAAATTATCTATGGATGTAGTTTCTGGGTACATATATGCACACGCTGACTAACAAACAATCAGTTATATTACATATATGTTACCAAAACATTTAATTATTTCATACATCTGGTGCACATTGTGTTTACTAAATATAATTTACATATCAAAATGCATATCAGTTCAGTTTTATAATAGTTTTAAAATAAGTAAAAACATAAAATATGGATTATTTAGTTTAACCATATTAAGACTCAACTATAGGTAAAGAACTTCCGCATTCCATAGCGCATATTCTTTGCATTGAAAATGCGCAGCTATGAGGGTCAAAGAAAACATACCTAGATCGATTATATACAATTGATTCGTAAAAATTAATGACATGAAACTATTGCGTTTGAGAAAAAATAGTAATTCAACAAAAGTATTATTAATACTACTATTCTGAATATAACGCGAGTTAAAAAAACAATCAACTTGTACCTACTTGTTTCAATAACAAACAGTTTGGAACGAAACCAAACAAAACGCCGCATATAATCCTCTTTTGCCAAACCAATTTCAGTAACATCCAGTTCAAACATAACAATATTAAAATGTATATGGACTCTAACCAATAAATCAAACAACAAACAAATACAGATATACAAAATAAAAACAATTATAAAAGCAATTTTGCCGAACTAAGTGCTATAATTAATAAAATAATCAATTCAGGCCATCCCATTGGTCACAACACATTTAATTATAAATCAATGGACCCAGTATTGGAAGTCGATGAAAACCTAAATGAAATTAATTGAATTGAATCAAGGCATGTAAAATTAGAAGAGAAGTGATTGTATTTAAAATACTTTGAAACATTATTAAATCATTCATAATATATGTAGGCCTTTGTCGATGACATAAATGAACTGATAATTCATACAAGCAGTTTCTTCTTCATCAATATTACGTAACAACATCAAATCTATCTCTTTTAAACTACCGAATATTTTTTTCATTTTTTACTAGCAAAACTTCCACTGAAAATATTTCAATAACCAGTCTTGCTTGGACATGGAAGTTTACCACATAAGTAATTTTAAAACTACGTCAAGTTCCTCAACAAACGAACTTCATTAAACTACTTTTAAGTAGCGACTTAAAGTGGTCAACAAAGTTCGCTGGGATACTTTTAAAGTAGCATCAGTAAGTTGGTGGTTTATTAGTCGCATTTACACTGAAGAAGACGAGACTGTCGATGCTGAAGTATTGGGAAACCACAAAGAGTACTTGAGTGAGTTCTTAGACAAAGTAGTTAATTTTTTTTATTCCTAGATACTTTGGGAATAAGATATAAGAGATGATTCTCTCTTTAATGAAAGGTAAGGACAGAGTAAGTATGACGTCAATTTTATAAGTGAAAGAAAGAGAGTGATACAAACGAAAATTGAGACTACCGATAAAATATTTAAATATTTTAAAATTCTGGTTAAAAATCACTTCCTCTCTCCTTAAACATCATCATTACTTAAAGTTCCTTGCTCTTGTATCATGTTTATTATTGTATGTAGGTATATATATATATATTTATATAAGGTAAGTATCTATATGCTTTATGTATGTATGTATTCCTTATGTACGCCACCTGCAATATTGTCTCTCCTTCTACTTTTTGATCCATCCAAAGGTTGTCTGTAAATGATCGCTTTTACCGATAAGACCGCCCATGTGACACCCTATGTAACAGTTCTACATTTATATCTGTAACTTTTATGGTGTACATAATAAAGAGTATTCTATCTTTCTATCTATCTAATATTTCTGAAAAAGGCCAAGATTGGAAGACAAATTTTGAGTTAACTCCCATAGTTCACTTGCATGATCGTCTTTCGAACTACCACGTTCGTGAATAGCAGTACTATCGCAACAAAAACTCCAAGCGCATCGTGTACATCTGTATGTATGTCTGTATTGTTGGCAATGACACAGTCTGAATACTAGACTAACACGACATGAACGTTTGTCGCCGCTTTTTCTTTTACACTAGAAAGGTCGCGGGAGACGTGATGTGTTGTCGGGAATCTATTATCTTGTGAGATCAATGCTCCGAGACGGTTTTGAAATCCTGATTCATATAATTGAAAGGTTGAGTTTACTTCAATATTCGTCATCATGTATGAGAAGAGGGATTTGCCCTTTTTTTTGGGTGGGAAATTATCAAATAACTTCTCCCGCTCTGGGCGGAGCAGGAGGGCGGGTCAGACTATTACTGACTAAAACCCACCCGTGTTCCTTCAGTTGCCTGTGTGCCACGGCCATGGTATCCTGTTCGGACAAAGCCGCAGCCGTGGCAGGCATCGGTCCTCGAGGACCACGTCAGTGCGTGCTGACATCTCAGAGGCGCGTGTTAGAAAATGGATGACAAACTACATTTATAGTTATTGGTATCCACTTTATTAGCAAGCTTTGTGTGTCAGAATGGTAAGGTAATAATTTACTATGTATGAAAGTCCCTATGAATATGGTGTATGTAGGGAAAGGATTTTATAAAGGAAAGCACAGACAGACAAGACTAGGTATTTATTTCAATTTTGCTTGTCAAAGTAACGTTACTGAGAAAACTAGGTGTCCGTTCCAAAACTAGGTCTTCGTGGAGAAGAACGGCAAGAAACTCCACGGCAGCTTGTTTTTAAAGTATTTTACCAACACATTTTACATTAGCATAATATATTTTGCTACAACATTAATCTCTTGGATCATTTCTCAAAGTTAGCAACTTTACCAGTGGAAAGAAACAGAACATGAATATTCCTTTGATTAAACACAATACAATATTAGCCTTATTATAGCTTATACAGAACAACCTATTCATTAGCAATAATCAAGATATAATATCAATTAACTTACGTGAACAGTAGTTACCAGTCCATCTTTCCCCCGATCAATCACCAGTTTTTCCATTAAGCCATTACACATATCTTTTTGGTCTCCCATTCTTACCCCTAGTACCTTAAACTTTTTTATTTGATCTGAGGTACATCCAACCTTGCCGCCATTTTTAAACCAATCCTGGACGGTCATACATAATTGTTAAATAACTTCTAACATAGGTAATTATTAACAAATCTTATGTAGTGTAACTATTTTAAAACATTATAAGATATTTAATGTATTTTTATAACAATTTATCTGACTATAATTAGATGAAGTCCCCTAAACATTAGATCCACTGAGTTTACTACATTTATTAATTAAAACAACATATACATCCAATAAAGCACATAAAATTAAGAAAATATTTTAAGTACAATTTATAATTCTGTTATCCTTAAATTTTAGGTGAAAGTAAAATAAGTTTTTGTATTTATTCAGACCGACATATATGTAGATCACCGGTTTCGTTCGGAATCCTTTATCCTTTATTCGTCTAGAAATACTCAGACATTATAGCAAGAACATACTAATTCCATGCAATTTAGGAAAACAAATCAAAGATTAATAATGTGTGATTCTATAAATTCCGACACGCGCGTGGAACATAACTCGCCGTCCGCAAGCCCTCGCCTACGGTGGCCAGGAATCGGCAATAGATTCGCGCCGCCCAGGGCGTTTTCCTGCCTCCCAGAGGGTTTTGCCCTGCAGTGGCAATTACAGGCCAGTCAATTATAACTATAACTATTCAACATTTTAAAATACTTGCTTTCGTTTATTTATAGATTCTGTCAAGCTATTGGGTATACATGTATTTAATGGTGCAGACATAAGGAAAAGTAACGGACATGTAACGCGCAGACGGTCGGACGAAGCCATAATATACTGAGCTACTTATTCGGTAAATATTGCGTTAATGCATGGTTGCCAGGAAGCTATAATTTCAAGTATCGATTCCATACTGATTTCTTATCTTTACACTCGATTTCCAATCATAATCTTCATAAAAAGGCCTGAGGTTTCGATTGAACAATCTCTTTAACTTGTGTCATTTCCGCTGGTCCAATTTTTGCCGACTTATATTTTAACAGAATCGAATGCAAATTATACAGCAGACGATGATAATAAATACAGAAACGAACTTGATTCGATGTTACATCCAACTAGTGTCTGTTATCCTCGTTTACATCAAGCCAATCATGTTAAACGGACGGAAATGTGTATAAAATCGATAGACGAAAGCTATTCTGCTAATATGTAATCCAATTCACCGTTTACCGCCGTCTCGTCCTGACGCCTACAATTCAGTACAAAGGTTCTATATTTGGGTAATTGGCAATTCCGTATCAAATAGGTTTAGGTGTCCGCAAATTCTCATTTCCATGGTAATTTGAAGGACACCTTTGAAGTAAGAAATGAGAAGTTACAAATTTTTTATCCTCTCGATGTTGGCAATTTTTCACAGCAGCATTACGGTAATCTTAATAACCATTAGGACACTTCTTAAGCCAACAGATTAAATGTAGAAGTACCGTATATTTGGAAGGATCCTTGAAAATACCGTTACATTTGGAGGTCCCATTAAATATATAATTTAGGGTTTTCGGGAAACACCCACGTAATGGCCCACTCTATGCGTTTGAATTTTGGATCGTATGTCTTGTATATAGAAGCGAATTTCTTTTGATGTGGTTATTCATTAATCTTGGAAACGGTATCCGAGACAAGCATTAAAAAAATATTTTCGCGAAAGCTGAGAAACCATCAAGTGCTTGCAGGGTTTATTGGAATTCTGCCTTATAGTGCGGTTCCATTTCCTATACATACAACATTTTGTATACCTTGAATAATTAATGTATCCATGAATTCATATATTATTCGCTATTATCCGTCTTTGTGAGGAAAACCGCATGTAACTAATTAAATCAAAACGTGCGTTGTACCGTAACAACTACCAGTTTAGTTTATATCACGTGTATCAGAAGTTAATCCTTCCCACACACTCTATGTAGCAATTCTCATCTATCATTAGTAAAAACTGGTAAACCTGAACATCCACTTCCAAGTATATAAAATCAAAGACTTTCAATAGTTCTGCCATTTTAAGAAAAGCAGCCAGACTAGTAATATTTGTAGAACTAGATCAAATCGTGTCTCAAGGTTGAACCAAACAGGTGTCCAGTAATACTTAGATGGTATTTGACGTCTACCGATGTTTACTGTCTATAACTTGAATAGTTTTGATTTCGATAACGAAATGACTTGCGTGGATACCGTTTTACTCGTCTGCCAAATGCTATGATAATGCTGACCTTTCGGAATTCGGAGTGTTAAAAAAGCTTATGGAACCAGCAAAAGGATAAAAAGGCCTTAAATACCTCCAGTTTTATTACTGCGGACTCTCGAAAAAGAAAATCACAAAGCAAACACGGGTACATAAAACCAAGGTCTGTTTTTAAAAGGTCTGAGAAAAAATACAAAACAACAAAGATACAATTCTTTAAGTAATGTAGTGTAGAAGTTAAAACAATATGAAAAGATAATTTTCTTTGAGATTTTCATATTTACTTCGTAGTAAGTAGTAGTAGTTAAGTTAAAGAAATCCGTATCGATTAGAATGTATTTAAGTGAATGCAGAGAGGTTCTTGATGAATAAAAAAACAAATGTTTGCCTTCGATGGTCGGGCATGAAGATTGAAATTGTTTTATTTTCCATTGAAAACAACGAAATCTTCATTCTGGTTTAACAATTTAGAGCTTGCACAAATTTTTGTTCTCTATACATATAAGAGGATTTGCGGAATAAAGAGCACAGTTGAATTCAGAAAAGTAAGGAACGTCGTGAAAAAAAAAAAAAAAAAAAAAATACAACAGGTAACAAAAAAGAAACAACAGGTCGTGACGCAGATAAAGATGAGCACACGTTATGCAAAAGCCCGAACAAAACGAATGATTCATTCGGTAATACTCATGCAAAATCCCTTGATGAGCTCGAGTCATAAGTAAAATTTTAAATTAAAGGCATGCTAAAATAAAATCAAGCTATCGACTCATTGGATATAACCTACCAGCGCATAGCCATCTAACTTATTGTACGTGATAATAATGACATAAGATAAACAAATTACGCCTCAAAATAATCTACGTGCCCAATGAATTATGCCCACGTTTCTTCAACAATACATACATATATATTACAAATTCTTGTGCGATAACTTCCTTTTTAGAAAGTCATAAACAGGTATCTTTAGGGACGTAAAGTTCACATTCACCACGACAAGGTAGTGAGTGTTCCTTTAGCTAGAGAAGGGTTTGACTTGAATGGTAAGAAGTTATTCAAGTTTTTTTCTCTCCCTTCCAAAGAGCCCGTTTTTTGGAACATCCCTTTCGGTAAGGTCGTCGAACGAATAGTCTCACGTTTATTGTCCGTGTTTTAATATCTCCGGAGGCCGGAATAGAGGTATAATAAAAACAGGAATTTAATATAAAAAATATATCTAGACATTTTGGCCTTCAAATGGTTTGATGTGGGTTTTGCGAATATGGCTTTCGGTATTTAGTCGTGTTTTTTATATGTTGGCATAAGCATTGGGGTTATAAAATCTGTAGCATTGTCATAAAATATGTGTGAAATAAAAATATCGTTATTAATTTCTAATTAAAAAAAAAAAACGTTCCTAAAACAAAGCTACTACTCGTATAATAAAAAAACAGCAATAAAATTTACCTTTCAACTTTTACGTGTAAAGCTAATTATGTCGACACGCGATTCAGCCAAATCCAATTCACTAATATTGTAATCATTCACACAACACAAAATTCAATCCATATTTTCTAATACCGCGTAGCGAAACGAAATAAAACAGCACTAATCACACGTCCGTTCGATTTGCGCGCCAAACCGCGACTGGCAGGCTGCGTGCCCAGCAGGTCCGCCGGCGACAAGCCTTCACCAATGAACCGCGTCTATTTACCATAGATTATGATAATCCGCATGCATTGCTTATTTATTATATGCAGTACTCCAATGCGCTTTACGGAAACGGTAATGTATTATGTATTCAATTAAGTCGTTAAGTTATTTAATGCAGAGAACAAAAATTTTATGGGTCTGCCGATTGGTTAACACTTTAATGACAATGAGGAAGCACTAGTTCCACGGTGGCTTTAAATTATCGTTTTATCTAGATGATATAATAGTTTCCATGGAACAATGGGGCAAGCCTGTTAATGACTTCTATCTTAGAAAATCTTTTAACAATAGCGTATTAAAGCTAAGATCTCGGCACGAATGAATAGTTAAGAAAAAATAATTAGTAAGGATTTCCCATAACAAGAATCTTGCTGAATACGGAAACTGGGTACATGTTCGACAATATTTTGCACAATGCCATTTCAACCAAAACGAAATTATACGGTCATTAGAAACTTGAAACTCTGCAATAGAAATAAAATATCACATTGCGTGGTCGTCTGTATTTCTGTAAGAACCGTATCGCGTTCGAACACTAGAGTAAAAGTGTTTTGGCGCTAACTCTATGCGGTGTCCCTGACCCGGTTGTAGAGCCTTCGTGATATCTGTGCGCCTAGTACTTCACTATGCGGACTGAACCTGAATGATATCATGAATAAGGCATTCCGCATGGAGAAATTCATTACTATGAGAAATGGGAACAATATGTAAGATGGTTATAATTTCCCTTGTCCATAAAGATAGACCCACAATGATTTAGTCGATCATCAAAACAGTCTGTTAGACGGAGAACAGTAATTTGATCAGAGCTAGAGCAGAAGGAAATCACAATGAATAAATAAAAAATAATAAATGTAATTGATTGATTTGGGCAGAAGTGATTCGTTCTGTGGGAGTTTTTCTCCTCCACGACGAACCACAAATATTTGACATGATTCATGTAATGGATGAACATGTAACCGACCATGTAACGATACCTATAGATTTCGGGATGACGTCAAAGGCACCCTAATCGTCGTAATCCGTTCGCCCACTGTCAAATACTAAAGCCGAGGATATGTAATCACAAGAGAAGCGACTACTGAATCGCTGGTACTGAGAGAACCGTTTCAACCTGATGACAACCTTTGTGGATTTGCTCGTAAATCTAGCTAAGTCATCGTCTGGTTATACACAATGCAACTTTGCAAGATAACCCATGAAAGTGAACTCTCCGAGGACGATGACTGGCAGTAAGCCCATACCGCAACAGTGCGGTAGGGTTTGCCCGGCGGTTTCTTACCCGCTCATCCACCGTTGTGGCTACAGGCTTTGTCTTAATTTACGGACTGTGTGTGTTCCATATTAGTAACGTTGGCAAAAGAAATAGATGGCAAGGCTCCTCCTGGCTGTGTGGTCAGAGCGTTGCATGTTTTTCGTTTGCTGATTTACGAGTTATGCCAATCATTTACCTGTTTGTGTTTAAATTCGAACGGTTTTAGAACCGTTCGAATTTAAACTGTTTGTTTTTGTTTTTTATTGTAATGAATATTCCACAAATCTGTTCTAAATACATGTTTGACTTTGCGGTTTTCCTTGAGGACAACTTGAATTCTGGAAGGTGTAAAAATTTTCATAGGAATTACTTTCAACTATATACTAGAGATGCCGCGAATAGTTGTTATAGCGAACAGTCGAATACCGATTAATCGCCATTACCTATGGCTAATAGTCGAATACTCGCCATTATAACTCGACAAAAAAAAAAAAAAAATTGTTTATTTATTCTCAAATAATAATATTAAACTTGCACTTAAATTGATTATTGAGCAGAAAAACTCAAATTTATATGTAATAATTTTATTTATTAATTTTTTAATTTTAATTTTATAATGTATAGTAATTTTATGAGAGCTTGGTACTCAATTGTCCAGGGGGGGTATGTAATTTCTTAAAGTTACTTGCCTGTTTTGGTATGAAACAGAATTTTCCCAGTATTTTTATGTAGACACACATACTTACGCTAGTTAGTAGTATTTGAAATCATCATCTTCCTGCCCTTGTCCCATGTTACTTGGGGTCGGCGCAACAGGTTTTCTTTTTCCATTCCCCCCTGTCAACCGTCACTCTATCATTCACTCCCTTCTCTTTCATATCATTCTTCACACAATCCATCCATATTTTTTGGCCTTCCTCTCCCTCTCCATTCATCCACATTTATCTTCATCAATCTCCTCGTCACATGCGTTTCCTCCCTCCTCATCACATGCCCATACCATGCCAAACGACGTCCTTTCAACTTTTCTGTCACCGGCGCCACTTTCAAACTTCCCCTTATATACTCATTTCTGACTTTATCCATTCTCGTCACTCCACACATTCATCTCAACATTCTCATCTCCGCTACATGCAATCTTTTTTCATCCGTCCTCTTGACGGTCCAGCATTCCGATCCATACAATACGACAGGCCTTATCACAGACTTGTAGATTTTCCCTTTTAACTTAAGGGGCATCCGTGGGTCGCAAGTTGTTCCTGTGACCTGTCGCCATTTCATCCATCCCGGGTTGATCCGGTGCGTTACGTCGCGGTCTACTTCATCATCCCAGTGTTGTCATTTGAAACATCAGTTTAAAAATCTGTCGCCGTGAAAATCATTTGTGATAGTGTCGTCTTCTACAATTTCAACCAAGTATGTTCCTCTGTCCTAATTAGGACTTCAAACAAAAGTCAAAGCAATCTATACAATGGAGTCACATTGTTTTTATCTTTGTTCCGCTCAAGTGGTCCCCATAGATTGCTAGCTTCCAGTCTTCCACTACGATTAATTAAGCATTCGGCGACGCTCCAACGGACTCCTGAAACCGTTTGTTTATCGGAGCGGGCGAAAGTTATGCCTGTCTTGTTTTTATGCCTTCCTGGTACCAGCGGGCGTGTGGATGCTTGTGAGTTAACAGTAACTCAAGTAAGCACATACTTCCGAAGAGTTGGGTATTTCTTATTCTTCAACTCATAGTTTACTTTGAAAATTTTATACTTTAATAGATATTCCAATAGTTAAAAGGCATATTAAAACCACCGGTACTTCGGATATCCCGTAGTTGACTAAGATATGATTGCGTGATGCAGGAAATGTTTAGTTAGTCAAACGTTTCGGTTTTCCGATATAGGAAGGCAGTGCTTTAGTGTCGGTAATGAACTAATGATTCCTTTGAATCTTGTTAGAAACTTACACAATCATTATAATTGTATTGCTTATTAGGTAAGACTGAGCAGATATGCAGGTTTGTAATTTCTTATCCAGACATAACACCCTCAGAGACCACAGACAATAGAAAAGTGATGACATCTTAACCAAAGTTTAAGTTGAATTTTGCAAAATTGCGACCAGCTAGTAATTGGCTAGTAATTAAACTCTTTTGTTTGCTCATCTGTCCTCAAATGAACCTGCACAAAAATGAAACATAAGAACGTCTTGTGCATATAAAACGACCTTGATACCATTTCCAAGGTAAACAGCTCAAATTTTATTCTGCATCTAAAACTGATATCGTCTGCGAATTCTGCGATGCATAAAATCGACCGTGCGTGTTGATCAAACGTTTTGCATAAATGAATATTTTGTCAGTCCAGTGAAAACTGCTCGTTACTTCTGCCTGTAAAAATGAAAATGAACTTATTTTTGCTTTGAAAAATTCAGCTGAATTTTATAGTGGGATGTTTGTTTTGGAATTTGTTTTTGTTGCAGCATTTGCTGTTATATTCAAAGCGAAGATTCAAATGTTTTTTCATAAAGGAAATCATTTCTGTATGATGATCAGGGATCGGAATAGGTAGAGTTAATTTACCTAAACTTCGAGAAAGGATTTAACATAGTGGATAATACCTCCGCTAACATCCTGGAATGAATTGTAATGTCGCCACGAAATTTATAGAATTGGACTTTATTTATAGTTACAAATTATTGATTTGATCGGGAATTTAAAGGAGGTATTATCCACTCTATGTTACATCCTTCCTCAAAGTTTAGGTAAATAAACTCTACCTATTCCGATCTCAGATGATGATTGATCAAAGACCATATTTGTTTTAATAACTTCCTGCGAATCTCGTGAAAGGCATTGATTATTCGCTTCGTAATCATCATTATGACTAGGCTCGTAATTTTTGAAGTGAAAACTTCTTTAGGCGCGTTGAGTACTTTTTGGATGAACAAAAATCATGGAACTCTCGTCTTCGACACCTAATGCTTTAGTTACTTAGTTTTCACTTCTATTGGCAGCCCCCAAAGACAGCTCCGTTTTTTTTATCATTCTCATGTCAAACCTATTCCCCTCACCTCGTAAACACGACAGTTAACATCAGACAGTTATCATTAGTTAATGTCTATTAGCGACATATCTAAATTATTCAGACCCCAGTCCCCCGCGGATGGAACCCTGACACAGTTGCTACTGCGACACTGCGGAAACGACCTAGATCTCACTAACTTCCACGTGTAGTATTCTAGAATACTTTCCGAATGTGCTGTTTTGAGGATATTACTTGATGTATATTTTATTTTCATGTTGACTTTTCCAGCTTACTGGGTTCAAACTGCGCTACACTCAGGTCACTGGAGTATACATGACTAGATTTGCTTCCAGCTCCTTTCGAATTTTGCGTTAACTACGAGTATATAATATTACTAGCTGTTATGCCCGCGGCTTTGCCCGTGTGGCTTTTTATAACACACAAATGGTCAGACGAAGAGACAGACGTTGTCATAGTGGCAGAGACACTGGAACAGTTAGACTAGATGCTGCACAGCCTAAATGGAACCTCTCGGCGGGTTGGCCTCGGCATGAATTTTGACAAGACGAAAGTCATGTACAATTCTCACGTCCTGCCGAGTCCAATCCACATCGAAGGGTCGCTTTTCGACGTTATGAAGGAGTATGTCTACCTCAAGGAAGTTATCCAGCTCAGTAGACACAAATTTTAGAATCAGTTTGGGCTGGGCAGAGCGTTTGGACAACTTCGTCAAGTCTTTTCGACGCCTATCCCGCAATATTTGAAGACTAAGGTCTTGAAGCAGTGCGTCCTGCCCGTTATGACATACGGTGCCGAAATGTGGATAATGACAGCCAGCCTGGGCCACTTTAAGGTCGCTCAGCGCGCTATGGAGCGGGCTATGCTTGGAGTTTCTTTGAAGGATAAAATCAGGAATTAAATTATACGGAAGAGAACCGGAGTTACTGACATAGCTTGCAGAGTAAGCAAGCTGAAGTAGCAGTGGGCTGACCATCTATTCGAAGGACCGATGGACGGTGGAGCAGACGAATCCTGGAGTGGGGACCGCGTATTGGCAAGCGTAGTGTGGCACGCCTCCTAGCTAGATGGACCGACGACCTCGAAAAGGTGGCTGAGACAGACTGGATGCGGAAGGCGGAAGAGAGAGTGTTATGGGGCAGCCTGGGAGAGGCCTATGTCCAGCAGTGGACTGCGATAGGCAGAGTTAATGAAGCATGTGTAATGATTGGCAAAGAAAAACAAAAAGTGGTGGCATGATGACTTTGCCTGTCGATATCATTCTTATGAACTAGTTTCTATATACTCATCAGCTGTTTCTTTTAATAGAATTACACCTGTAGTTCTGTAATGAGAATCATTTAACTAAGTATTCTTATGTATGTGTATTATGAATTATATTCCGTCCAGGTGGTTTTTTGGCACCTGTCAGTTGTACGGTCAGCTGCAGAGAAATCTCACCCCTCAGCAATGTATTTATTCATTGCTAGGGGGTGAGATTTCTCTGCAGCTGACTGTACAAGATTTGGAACTAATAAAGTTTAAATTCTTAAAACACCATATTCGGTCATATGAAACTGACAGGTGTCAAAAAACCATTCTCTCGGTGGACGGAATATAGTGCACTCTATGTTCTCTCGCCAGCACATCAGGTTATACGAAACTTTCAAATTTCTCGAAACGATTTCAAACCTTAAAATGTTGGTGGTTATGTTCAAAAGCGAATGAGAAAATTTCAGTTGTGTGGTAACTTGATGTGCTGGCGACTGTACGTCTATAAAAACAGTTTATAAAACTGACCGCTGACATTTTATTTTGTGCATAGGTATTATAATACATTAAATTACAAAAATAAAAATAAACTGCTTTGTGTTCAAACTTGTCCATTATATAGGAAAATAATAAATAAATAAAGTATTAAAAAATCTGCAAGAGAAAGATGTGCCCGTGTTCCGATTTGTTTCACGCAAATGTAAAAGCATGAAATCGATTACATCGAGCATTTCACGTGCCTTGAACACGAGTGAAGATATCGATCAGAGGAATCGAATACTGACAGATTACAGTCACGTGTTTCACAGATCTAGTACAGAAACAGGATGAGCCTGCTCCCTTGCTATAGAAGCTAGTTGGCAGTTTTATCGTTGTTTAAAAACGATTCTTTCTCCCTAAAACCATCCAAAGGTTGTCTTTAAAAAAGATCGCTCTCAGCGATAGGACCGCTCATTGATTAGGTGTAGTCATTTACAAGGGGGTCACCCCTTGTAAAATGAAAACAAATCCCCCCCCTTGTAAACAAAAAATCTCTACAATTTTTTTTATTTTTTGCCCTAAGTGTAGAAAAAATATATGTTTAGGTATCAAATAGGTACTTACCTATAACATTTTTGTAAAGGCGTATTGATATTTTGGAGCCCTTACGTGGGCATTCTAAATGTGGGCAGTCATCCTGACGTCAGAATGACTGCCCATGTTTTGAATTCATTTTCTTAGTTTTTAATTAGGTACATACCAATTATTTAAACAAAGATATTAAATAGTAGCAAATAGGTATTAGATTATAGTAATATTTTAAAGCTGATCGGTCATTTTGGCCAGTTATTCTGATGTTCACCATGTTTGAGATGGCAAGTTTCTGTATTTATTAATTTAGAACAAAAATTCGGACAAAAACTTACAACTGATTCATTGGCAGTCTGCCTACGCAAAACACGCTCAAAAGTCGGCTAGTATATCAAAATAGTTTAGTTAATAAAATATCGATCACCCGGCTTTGTGCCAAGAAAGTAAGGACTAGCCCACACTGCGATTAAAAATCACGCGAAATTTTTATCGCATTTCTGTAAAGACTCCTACAAACAGGCGCGACACGCGACGCGACACAAAGAAACCGCTCGTCGCGCGGCACGCGGTGTCTCTATGTCGCGTTGCATGTCGTGCTTGTTTGTAGGAGCCTTAACACATTGTATTGAATGTAGCTACACACACTGGTGAGCTCCACTGTGGAACAAGTTTGATGCGAAACACCACGATAGAATTAAGGTAAGATTGTGAGTGCAAAATGAATAAATAAAAATATTTTATTAGTTCTTTTGTCCTTTGTTGACCTGCGTCTCTGCTAAGTTCTGCATAAGACTGACAAAAATCGCGAGGAATTTTATTCGCAATGCATGTTGCCAGGTCTGCTGGAAGAAATTTCTTTTGAAATAAGCAGTACCTTTGTGCTCTTTTATGTTAATATATTGTCCTGTCAACTATTTTGTGTGTACATAAATAAATTAATTAATCATCGAAATAGTTCATAATAATAGTTTGTTTGCTTGAAAAGGCAACTGCTTCATACACCGTCGCGTTCGCTAAACGTAAGCTCTAGCTATCAATCGTAACGATCGTCTATACTGACATCGATAATTACGTGTTTAGCTCTAATGCACAACTCGGTAATGTTAGCTCATTTGTTCGATCTTATGTGTGTTGTATTGTTTGCAATGCGAGTAAGAACTCGAGCAAAAAAGTATCGATAAGCAATCGATTCAGGCAGTAGGTTACTAAACATTCATTGTCTTGTTTGCAATTCAACTTTTTATATGAGTTAATTCTCATAGCTGTTGCCGTGTTACTAATGGGTCTTATTAAAGTACTATAAATTCCAAACGATTACAAACAGATAAAAGTAATTAGTGGTTTGTTTTTCTAATTTATTTTCCCTTGAAATATTTACTGAGTTAATTATTCTGCTACATGCGCAAATACGCGTTCTGGAATTAATTCCGTTAATGTTCATTACTCCTTTTAAACAGTTAGTAATTCAGTATAATAGTCGTCTGTGTAAAAAGTAATTATCTATCTATCTGTAGGCATTACCCATTGCGCCAATACCGGCCACGCTATAAGAAACTCCGCCAGTTTCCCTTTTCGCCGTACTATCAACAATAAATTCAGGCGTTTAGCTCATCAACGCCACGGTAGAAAATAAAACGGACGTAAAAGTGAAAGAGGCGTGTTATTTGTAGTACAAAACAATCAGAGCACAGTTTGTAAACGCTGTTAAATGTATGTGGTTTCCGTAAACGGTAAATGCGAAGTGGATGCCAGAAGATTTAGTTGGAATTTTCTGTAGAAGAAAGGCTTCTTCTGGATAAGGATTCGGAGAAAGGAAGTTGGCACCAAATAGCAAACAGCAGAAGCAATTATAGACCAAAGTATAGTATCACTTATCATATTGAAGTTTACCGAAGTCCGGTGCAGGCACGGGAAAAAATATGAATACTTCTATGTAATGAGAACACGGATCGTTAGTGCCTACGGCTGTTAGAAAATTGCACTGAAATTCAATAAATTATGTAACTAACATCCATGCTTCTTCAAGAACTGTCAGTATCAGAAGCGATCTTCAAAGAAGTCTCATCTCATTAAAAACTTTATACTTCTACTTTCCTTGTACTGGAATATTACACATGCGACCATATGTAATTAGATGCATACGTATTTATTATATGTGTGTCCGTATGTTTATTATACAGGGTGTTTGGCAGAACGTTGAACATACGAAAATGGTGGATAGGTGGGGTCATCTGCTACTTACTCAGCCCTAATTTATTTGGCCCTGGCCCCCTGGATATTAAAAAAAAAAACTTTTTGCTTTCTTTTAGTTTCACCACTTTCTTAACTTTAAAGTGTATTTTTTTATTAAAAATGGGTAAAACAGGCAATATTTTAGTTTATTTTTTTATCTTTAATATTGGCAGATTCTTATAAAATTATTGCTTTATTCAGATGTTAGCTAGAAAAAAGTTATGACTCCTCAAACTTACAGAAAGATGTAATAAATAAAAATATTGCCTGTTTTACCCATTTTTAATACAAATTACACTTTAAAGTTAAGAAAGTGGTGAAACTAGAAGAAAGCAAAAATTTTTTTTTTTTAATATCCAGGGGGCCAGGGCCAAATAAATTAGGCCTGAGTAAGTAGCAGATCACCCCACCTATCCACCATTTTCGTATGTTCAACGTTCTGCCAAACACCCTGTATATGGGTGTCCGTATATGGTACGTCGAGTACAGTACATCCGAGAACTAAATGTTTTATTACGAGTTAATTTCAACTGTCCGCACTGTTTCTTTTGTTGCAGTTTTAATTAGTATTGAAACACATTGTATACTTTGTTATCTTGGATGTTGTGTGTTACTTTTTATTCGACTCTTTTTAGTATTGTCTAGTTTTAGGGTTATAAGGACCATTTTAAGAGGTTACTGCAAACTACAATGACTGCTGGAAAAGATCTGGAACCATTCTTAGGTGTCTATTGTAGTAGGTCTAGAATTTAGCGAAAGTTTACGTAAAAGATAAAATCACGGTCCAAAAAGGTCAAAACTACTTTGGATTTAGCTAAACTAACCACATCACTACATATCACCTACATATTATAAAACAAAGTCCTCCGCCGCGTCTGTCTGTCTGTCTGTCTGTCTGTCTGTTCGCGATAAACTTAAAAACTACTGCACCGATTCTCATGCTGTTTTCACCAATGGATAGCTTGGTTCTTGAGGAAGGTTTTAGTATATAATTTGTTAAGTTTTGTATGCATTTTTGTATGAATTAACGATATTTGTTGGAGGTGTCGGAAAAAAATAAGCCGTCTGGGAACTTTCAACGAAAACGCTGTCTAAACCCTTTGAGATATAACAAAATAATGTAATTATGTATTTTATAAAGGTCTTCAAAAAAGTCCGCGATAGCATATGTCTATCTCATAAGGATAACATACTATATCCATTTTATTGTCTTTTTGTAGGTATTTGTTTGCCGAATTTTACTCTTGGAAATATGATTACAATAACAATACGCTATAATATCAGTAGCTATTAGCCAAATTATGTTCGTAGATAAATAAGCTAGCTACTTATGTGTATTTTAAACAGTATACAAGAATATTTATCATAAAAACATTACTAAACACGGCGGCCTTATGATCAAAATTTGTGCATTCCAAAACTTTCGTTACATTTTCACTGACATACTTATCACTTTTCGATAAACTATCACTCAATACGAAATCTACACTTATTTCTCAGTAATTCTGTATAAGATTCTTCTAAGATTAAACCGTTTACTCATTGAATCCATTACTTTACGCACGTATAACCTTGATGAATGTTTACATTAAGCACCGCGCCACACCGCCACACGACCACAGAGTATAGACGTATTTTGTTTTCTTTTTTTTTTCGTTCTGTTAGTGGTGTTCCCTCCCGCTAAAATGTCAACCGGTCAAGTATTAGTCGATTAATCGAATTCTACGGCCAGATGGTGTTGCAAGTACAAAATAAATGTCAAATATTTCGTCCAATTGCGAACGTGACCTTGAGAAAAATTATGCACCAATGGTGTTCATTCGATATTTCGAGCGTTTTCTCAGCACAAACGGTGTATCGTGCGACATTTCGGAGGAATTCGTTTTGTTTTCACATTGTTGGTACTTACGTGAATTGTTTTAAAATTATTGTTTGTGTCGCACATTTATTTCGTGTTGTAATTTGGTACAATTGATTGCTTTAAGAATTTGAGTGAAATTTCGTATTTTGATTTTGTGTTTGTTATCTTTAGGTAAAGACTCATTCACGTTCAGAAAATAAGTACTTTTATTATACCTATTAAATCATTTGTTTCGGTTTCTATTCACATAGTGAATCACATTAAAATTAATATTAAGTTAGAATTTTGAGATATAGCCTGGGATATGGAGAAGGACATAGGGTACTTTTTTATGCGATAATCGACATCCACGCGGGCGAAGCCGCGGGCAAAAGCTAGTATAATATAAAAATCAATTGCTGTTCGTTTGTCTCGCTAAAACTCGGGAATGGCTGGGCCGATTTAGCTGATTTTGGTTTTGAAATGTTTGTCGTTGTCCAGGGAAGGTTTAAGCGGTGAGAAAATATGATTAAAAAAAAAATAACAATTTGTGAACGGCGGGACCGATTTCGCATTTTTTTTTTTTGTGTTGTTTCTGTCAGGAGGTTTTTATGTAAGAAAAAATTAAGAAAGTTAAAAAAAAAGAAAATTTAGAAAACGACTATATTACTTTTCTAATGTAACTTTATGGCGTTTAACATAACGTGGTAGTACAGTCATCATTTGGTACGTCTGAGAATAGTTTTATTTTTTTAAGGTTTTAGGTAGGTAGGTAGGGTAGAGTAGAGTAGGGTAGGTAGGTAGGTAGGGTAGGGTAGGGTATGGTAGGGTAGGGTAGGTAGGTAGGTAGGTAGGGTAGGGTAGGGTAGGGTATGGTAGGGTAGGGTAGGTAGGTAGGTAGGTAGGTAGGTGGGGTAGGTAGGGTCGGATAGGTAGGTAGGTAGGTAGGGTAGGGTAGAGCAATGGAGTTTATACTATATTTCTTTTGCGCGTAGACAAACTGTCACAGTCAAATACCTTTTGATAGAACGAAGTCTGTCGGGTCAGCTAGTTATATTATAAAACAAAGTCCTCCGTCGCGTCTGTCTGTTCGCGATAAACTTAAAAACTACTGCACCGATTTTCATGCTATTTTAACCACCAGATAGAGTGGTTTTCGAGGAAGGTTTTAGTAAGTATATAATTTGTCAAGTTTTAGTTTTTGGCTAAAATATAATGATATTTGTTGGAGGTGTAAGAAAAAAATAAGCCGTCTGGAACGGATCTGGCTGAAATTTGGTACAGGGATAGATTATAGCCTGGAATAAGGCATAGGCTACTTCTTATCCCTGGAATAGGTTCCCATGGGTTGCGGGAACGGGATCAAAATTTCATGATGACTTTTGGTCGCGATAACCGACATCCATGCGGGTGAAGCCGCGGGCATCAGCTAGTACTCAATAAAATCTCTTGCCGGAAGCCATCAGATAGAGTTAAGTACCCAATTCTGGTGTGTTCTTCTTTAATAATGTCTGTCTCACAAGGAAAAAGGGCAAAATAACACAACGACACCTACTTACCACCTACGTATGTGCTACATACATAATAAAACATTGAATGTCAAACAAATGCCTCCCATCATCACGTACTTAACACAATCATTCAAATTGCCGCAAATTAGTTGTTGGATACTAATGTAACCTCTAAACATGACAAGTAATCCACTACAGTTACTCCCTTGAGAACCATTAAATGTAGTTGTAAATAGTTGTAGTAAGTCACAAACCACAAAGGACCAATAAGACTTGCCAGATTTATAGTGCTGCCAATTCTAGTAAGCATGCCGGTGAAATGGTTGTGAACAAAATGTGTTGGATTGGATGCGACCTTAATGCAATCCGCAGATGTAATGTACTGCAAATTGTAAACTGTCGTAGAACAAGGAGATTTTGAGCAGCTTGCGGTTATAAAATTCAAATCCTCCTTTCTCAGCTCTGTAGTTCAGTGGTCATTAGTTGCAAACACTGTCTATATAGCCCAAAACCCTTGTTCTGGTCGTGGCTAACGTTGCTTATTCGGAAAGACATACAGTTACGACAGAACTACAGACGTCCGGTGCGCCTGCTACGGGCCGGGTGAGAGGATGAGATCTCTCTCTCTGAATCAAATCAAAAGTCATTTATTCAAATTATGCTGAGAATCAGCACTTTTCGAACGTCAAAATTACATAAAACAGTCCCCCAAAACGCCCGCCCTTCACCACTACCTAGTGCGTTAGCTGCGGGAAGAAGTGGCGCAACAAACTTCCCAGCAGCACATCTGTCTGTTCAATTAGATAAACTTGAATCTATACTCCCTTCCTTTCCGCAGCCTCCTTCTGTGAGATAACTGTTTCGCAGAAGGACACCACCGCGTCCCAGGACTCCTCGCTGCCGACCATCGCATTCACTACGGCCAGCCGCAACAGGTCACTGCCTACTCCTGACTGAGATGAGGGCACGGCGCGAGTCCTCCCATGCAGCACATTCTGCCAGCGTATGCCGCGCCATGTCAAACAGCAACACCCTGTGCTGTGTCCGTAATTACGGTGAAGTCCAAGCGATATTCCACCTTCAGTCTCACCCTTCGCGTAATTCAGGCGTGACAGCTATCTATGTCATGTTACCGGTTCGACACTTGTCTTGACGTGTCAACTTCTGTGCGTAACAGTTACCAAGTGTGGTGTTACGTTACTGAAACAATATGTGAAAATGTGTTGCAACACGTGTGAATACCGTGTTACGCTTAGTCAATAGGGTGTTGGAAATAACTGGTTATGGTATGTGAATGGTGGTCAATTGATATGATTGGTGTTACGGCAATCAGCCAGTCAGGTTATCGGCATCGTAGCTAGGGGCTGGCAAGGCGGACAAAAATTGAATAGTAAATAAATAAGAAAAAACGGAAAATACCTAGTTTTTTAGTTATACGAGTAGATTACATTAAAACCTATAAGAAGTCTTAAAATAACATAGTAAATCTCCCAATATTGTGCGTACAAACTTATATTTGCTGTTGTGGGAGACATGTTTTTCAAACTACAATTAAGTTTGTTCTTGGGTTGGTTGGGTGGGTGGAATACATCAGAGTCAAGCAAGACCAAGTAGACCTTGATAGTAGAAAAGTTGGAGTCACGCTATAACATAAACTTCAATTCGTTCGTGGTGCGGGTTCCAACTCAGTACCTAGAAACCTTCATGAAAGAAGAGTTTTGGCCGAAAGGTGTGGCGTACCGACGTTTTCGTGGAAGGTTACGCGTCACCACGCAGCGCAACACGACGCCGACACAGTCATCACTTCGTGTACAATAAACTAATTTTATGATATTAAAATATGTATGTTTAGGTTAAGGTATTTATTTATGGGCCTGCGTTGCCTGCAATAAAATTATTATTATTATTAAATGCATCCCAACTACGGAACCCTCCATTGTGTGGTCCGATATGCACTTGGCCGGCTTTTATCAGAAAATCGATAGAGTATACAAGACCGAATTTAATCGTCCAGAATGATAAATGAAATTAAAAGAAGAAGAGAAGTCAAATGTGGATTTCCCACTTAAAGAAGGTAGGTACTAATTTTTTCTGGATTAGCCCAATTTTATTACAAACTGAAATAGCTGAAAGTTTGTCTAGATATACATAACAAATCACTGACGCAACATCGTATCGTATCAAATCGCGTATGGTTTTTTTTTTCTGTGTTAGTTAGCAAACTGTCATCATTTCCGTTTTGCATAATCATATTTTGGTTTTTTCGGTGTAGTGTTTAATAACAATGGTGTTTCTATTAAAATCAGATTTGGTAACTGTTATTATGGGGAAAGTGGCTTATGCTATATTGATCTTGTTCAAGGTTATTATACGATAATAGAGCATAGTTTTATAATAGTTTTCCAGTGCACAATATAAGAATCGCGTGCGGCGAGTCCACGCGCCGTGCTTATTTTTAGGACTTTTGAGATTGTTATTATTGCTAGAGTAAGGTGATTTAGGTGCATTTTTTTAATATTTGCTTTATTGAACTCTTGGCATTAAAATAATCAAACCATTACATACCTACACACTACTATCACATATACAGGTTTATTAAGAGATATATCCAGATGATTTTGATGTCATTGTGACTTACGAATACCCAAGGGGGGGTGGGGGGGTATTTGCCATAATCGCCACGTTTGGCAGGCGGGTTGACGATCGCATTATGGTGTTAAAAAATGCATAGAGAACGCTGCTGCCCAACCTCTAGTAAATCCCGTAGTCGCCTTTTACGACACCCACGGGAGGAAATGGGGTGGTGCTATTCTTTACGTCCGGCACCACATGATATGGTGAAGATGAAGGGAATAAACAGAAATATTTAAATTAATTAACAAAAAAAAAAAATTGATGGTGAGGAAAGGTAAATGACAGTGTGTGTGTGAGTGAGTAGGGTGTTTGTTACAGTCATCGACAATGAACAGTGTGTAGCATTTTTCCAAAACCCCAGTACGACACATGTACCTTTTTTTTGTCATGGGCAATGGGTATGGAGGGTTATGTCGACTCCTACCGAATGAAGGCTCCTACAAACAGGCGCGTCACGCGACGCGACACAAATAGACCGCTCGTCGCGCAGCACGCGGCGTCTTTGTGTCGCATCGCCTGTCGCGCTTTTATGTAGGAGCCTTGAAACCCCACTGTTCCTTCCACTACCATCATGAGTCGGACGTCCGAGAAATACTAGTAACACCTGTACCTACAGCATAGTCTCACTACTAGCCATAACATAAATTTAATAAAACAAGATCGTGTTTTAACAGACTAAATACTGGAGCACCGCTCTAATCCCGCTGAAGATCACTTCAATAAATTTCACTTCCACTTTCAGTAAAACTCCTGAGAGCAATTTTATAAAGTACCAAATTCTGACGTTTCGGGTGAAGCTTCAACATAACAGCTTTCTGAACCAAATTAAATAGCCCGTGCCTTCAATTTGGGTTAATTACTCCAACGAGCTGAGTAAAAGTAAATCACATGTAGATATACCTTATCACTTTCATCGTTAACGTTGGAACAAACCTTGCATCAAAATTTTCTACTGTCACACCGTCAGTTTATTCATCTTCTTCCTCATCTCCAGTTAATTCCTTAGTTATTCCACTGGTTGACGAGGCACTAGTAATAAGCACTATTCATGGACTACGTAGTGACTGTGCTGTGGGGTGGGACAACATCCCAGCAAGTGTAATAAAACAATCTAGCTGCATTCTGGCTTCTCCCATTGCCCATATTTGTAACTGTGCCATCAATTCGGGTGTTTTCCCAAAAGCTTTTAAGCGTGCTATTGTTCATCCAGTGTACAAAGGCAAAGCTAGGGATGACGTTTCCAATTATCGGCCAATTTCAGTCCTTAGCTCCTTGTCTAAAATACTTGAACGTATCCTCAACACAAATCTGACAAAGTTTCTTTGTAAAAATAAATTAATTGCTCAAAATCAGTATGGATTTCGGTCAGGAATTTCCACAGAAGATGCTGTCTCTGATTTCACCAAAACCCTGATTGATAGATTGGATAGTCGCTTTAAATGCTATGGTATCTTCTTAGATCTGACTAAGGCCTTTGATACGGTGTCTATTCCCAGACTGGTGGCCAAAATGGAGTATATGGGAGTACGTGGTGTGGCTCTAGATATTTACAAAGATTATCTCAGCGGGCGTAGTCAATGTGTTAAAATTGATTCTGTTCTCAGTGACGAAGAATTCATCAACTACGGTATACCTCAAGGCAGTATTTTGGGTCCCACGCTCTTTCAAATTTACATAAATGACCTCTGTCAGCTCTCCCTTTCCCATTGTGATATTTTTACCTACGCCGACGACACAGCACTGTTGATATCCGACGTGACCTGGGACAGGGCTAAACAAACCACTGAACTTACTTTGCGAACAATTATGGACTGGCTTTCCACTAATCTACTGACGCTTAATATCTCAAAGACCAAAGTAATTCAGTTTAAACCTCCAAATTCACCTAAACCGTCATTGAACTCGGATAAAATAATAGCACATATTTGTCACGACTCCTCTCCTTGCAATTGTAAGTGCCTTGACATGGTCCCAAGTATCAAATATCTAGGCGTTTATATCGACGAGAGACTGGATTGGCGCACCCATACTGATACTCTATGCTCCCGGCTTCGCAAACTAATTTATTTATTTAAAGAGCTCAGACATGCAGCCGACATTGAAACAGCATCACTAGTATACCGTTCTCTATGCGAGTCGATAATTACTTACTGCATCCCGGTATGGGGCGGTACCTTCAAAACAGTGATGCTTAGGGTGGAACGAGCTCAGCGGGCTGTTCTCAAAGTTATTTATTTCCGCAAAAGGGACTACCCCACAGCTCAGTTGTACTCAGAAGCCCAAGTACTAACGGTGAGAAAATTATACGTCCTTCGCTCTATCTTACGCCGACATTCAACGATGCCACTAGATAGCAAGCTATGTAATCGACGGATTGGCTTTCCTATCTGTGAGTCTGTCCAATGTCGTACTGCACTTGCGCGACGACACTATCGTGCCCAAAGCGCAGTAATGTATAATAAAATAAACAAAAAACTTTCGATTTATAAACTAACCCTAAATAAAGTCAAGCAGACACTTAAGCCATGGCTACTGTCGCTCAACTATGACGAAACAGAGAAAATCATCATATCTATTTCGTAACATTAAAACCCCTCCTGATCAATCATTGACACAAACACATATACACTCACCCACAAACAAACACACCCGCACATACACACACACACACCCACACACACTTACGCTCACTCTGAGACACAAACATGCACACAAACACTCGCAAACTCAATACAGGTTTCTTTTAACCGTTAGTTTATTTAATTTTTTTGTTGTTACCATATTCTTTTTGTTAATCTTTTTGCATAAGATTCTGTAATATCTCCCACTGGGAGAGGGCACTGGCTCTTGTAACACAGGTATATCACCTAGCACAGGAGTCAGGGACTTCACACTATTTTGTAACCACTTTCTTGTGTAATAAAGATTATTATTATTATTATTATTATTATTATTATCAAACACGCATGCGTACCATACATTTCTGCTTCTAATGAATTATTAATTGATGTCTCCTAAATAAACGATGAAATGGAAAGCGTTGGTGTGAATTGGGTCGTCTTTGTAATATTGTGTCGTGTTTATAGCGAGGGTGACGTAATTCTATTGTGATTGTGAACGGGATGGGTGGAGATGCGGACAAAAGAGGCGAATGTCATGAACTGGGTTGGTTGGAGCGAAAATAGGAGCGGTTCTGTATTAATTCGTAAATCCGCGGCGTACATTTATGGCTTGCTTTTGCAAACATGGCATTTTGTTTGCTAACATAACAAAATAAAGTGAATGGTGCACGGGATGGAAAGATTGATGAAGATGTGGAAAGGTAAGGTAATGCGGGGAATAAAGTCAATGGTGCTCATACGCGATGTGACCAACCAGTCGATATCCAAAACGTCTCGAGTGGCTGTTCACAACGGTGTGCTGGTGCATACGTTTATGTATGGAAGTGAATGTTGGGTGTGGCAAAAGAAGCATGAATGTAGAATAAATGCTGTGGAAATGCGTTCCTTGTGAAGCATGTGTGGCGTGACTATGATAGGCTGAAAAATGATATGATAAGGCAACAGTGTGGTTTATCAGAAGATGTAGTGGCAAAATTTGAAAAGAGTATGCTTAGATGTTTTGGTCATTTTGAGAGGATGAATGAATGGCGACTAACAAAAGGTATTTACAAAGCGATGTGAGTGGAAATGCCCTAGGAGAACTTATAGTGACCTATTTGGTGATGTTCTTCAGAAAGGTCAGGTGCGTAGCACTCGCAACCGGCGTGCGTGTATGAACAGATGTATGAATGTAAACGAAGCAAAAAGAGTATGTAAGGAGCGTAGCAGGTGGCGTTCTATAGATTCTGCCTACCCCCGTGGGAAGAAGGCGTGAGTTTGTGTACATAACATAACATTCCAGCTGTGTGCCTGTGGAAGGCAAAGGTGTAGTACACTCACAAATTGCCAGTTATATTTAATCCCCATGTATTAGGGGGCGAGTCTATTGCCATTGTGCTTTTTCAGTTGTTCTTTATCATAATCACCAGGGTTTTGCTGGCTTCACTTCGTTTAATTAACGTAATTGTCTCATCATTACACACAATAATGACCATTGCTGGAACTGGAAATTTTATGACGAACTTGGTTCATGTTGAGGATTCGTAATCTGGTCTTTCCAGCACCCTAATTGCGTACACACTATCAATCGCAATCTGAATGATTTTGAAGGATATTGCTAATCCATTGCTTCATATGTTCAAAAAAATTGTCTGATCAACAACGTGAATAACGCAATGAAAGTTGTTGAACTGTCAAATTAAAACCCATTTCTACTGATAGTGTGTTACACAATTACCCAACATATCATATTACTTTATTCTTATGGAAACCATGAAACAATACGTGATTGCGGTTGCAGAAAAAAAGAGGGTTTTCATGACAAAGGGGCTTTGTCATTTCTTCACAGACACGGGAAGATGCGGGGTGACCTTTTCTTATTCATGCTAAATGGTTCACAGACACCCATATCCCCTGTACCGGTTTGAACAAAAGGATCTTAGACCATTGAACTAGTTAGTAGAACAATAGAACAAAAGTACTTACCCTCTATTATGCCAGGTGATTGTTCCACCTGTAACAAGAAAAACAAGTTTAGTGATACATATCGAGATGTTGGTATATAAATGAGTACCTATACCCCTTGGTTCGTTCGGAACACAAATCTCCATGTAGAGCTTAGAATGCCTACAATAGCCCAATTTCTAAAACGCTCTTCCAAGCGTTTCTTTGACTCTGCCGCTACCCACCGCAACACTCTCGTTGTGCAGGCCGCCAACTACACCACCTCCCGCATTAGTACGATCCGCCGTCCAAGGCACGCACTGACCGACTCAGACGACCCCACCACTCTCATCCAGGAGAGTCGTAGGGAAACCAGTACAGCTCGTAGAATATACACACGCACACGATCCAAATTCCGACCTCGCTTTAGAGGTCCCGCGCGAAACCCACCCCAACCTACTATTATTATCGTCAATAATAATAGCTCTCCCCGTCCCTTGACGCCGCTTAACGATGTGCCAGCATGTGGTTTAGCTGAGCCTGTAATCCAAACTCCCCATGACAATAATCAGAACCCTGATGTTATCCAGCCACCGACGGTCCCTTGCCATCCTCCCTCCGACACTGCCCTAAGCCGAGGTTCGAACCCCACCTGGGGTACCCTTAGCGAGCAGTCGTCTAGTTTAAGTAGCTTATAGTAAAAACTCCCCTGGCTGGAGGCGTAAACTTCGTTTAGGAGCTTGCGGCACCACAGGAAAGCCCGGTTAAGGAGCAGGAACCCCCAGTGGTTATACCTCCGAGATGCCATACACAAAAAAAATAAAAAAAAATAAGGGGAAGTTTGAAAATGGCGCTAGTGACAGAAAAGTTGAAAGGAAAATTATTTGGCTTGGTATGGGCATGTGTTGAAGAGGGAGGAAACGTGAGTAAAAGAGTGATGAATATAAATGTTGATGGATAAAGAAGGAGAGGAGGGCCAAAGAAAAGATATATGGATTGTGTGAGGAATGATATGAAAGAGGAGGTAGTGAATGACAGCGTGACGGTTGAAAAGGGAGAATAGAAAGAGAAACATGGGACAAGGGCAGGAAAATAATGATGTGGAAACATCATGATTTGGAAATAGATACGATGGTAGGAAATTATTGATGTTTGTTGACAAGTAGATAGAAGAGAAGGATCGATTTTGGGGCAAAAGTCTGTGGCATTTGGGCAAGGTTCTAGCCAAATTGAACCTGATGAAGGTTTTCGGATTGCTGATGTGGCAATGGGCCGGCCATATTAGCTGTAGAACCGATGACCGTTGGCATAGACGTGTTCTTGAGTGGAGACCGCGAATCGGCCAAACTTAAGGTAAGATGCCCTCAGGCAGGTGGAGCGTAGCAGTGAAGGTGGCTAGTAGCAGCTGGATAAGAGTTGAATGGCATGCAATTGGAGAGGTTATGTTCAGTACTGGTGTAGGCTGATGATGATAATGATGAAGATTGTCGGCATCAACTTTGCTACAGCCTTGTTATTTGCAGTGCAAGTATGCTTTGCTGCTCGATCCGGTGAATGACTGATAACAATATTACTGAAATAATAAGTGCTTAATTATTATTTCAGTAATATTGTTATCAGTAGATCAAAGCACACATTTTTATAGCATTGTAATTCTACTTCATTGATTATAAAAATTGTCTGTAAACAATATTATCTTAGTAACTGCTAACCTACTTTTTATAACGTGGGTTGATATTGATTACATTCGCAATGGTTTTCTAACATCTTTGTTTCATCCATTACATCATCTGTATAGGACAAACTAACAACAGTGGTCACTAATTCTCCATCCGATACTAAATTTTGCCTAACATTCTTTCGTGTACCGATATCAAAATACTGTTTAGTTACAGTGCAAATTAGCGTATCTATGTTAAATTAGATACATGGCATAAGTATTATTATGTATTCTTTATGTAATGTAGCTGTAATATTTGCGAACTTGAATAACTAGTTTCAAGATTTGGGTTCGAACATTCACCTATCACCTTCTATTAGTATGTATTATTATAATACTGTAGATATTTTTAATGACTGCCTATTTATGAATGCCTTTCTTTTAACCGACATCCAAAAAAAGGAGGAGGTTCTTATTTCGTCCGAAGTCTTTCTAGGTGGTCCCATATAAATTTTACTAACTTTGCTTGGGTAGTTTTTGAGTTAGTTTCAATAGTACGTATTTTTCCCACTTAGTCTATTTGGATGATGTTATAATAACTTCCTTTAACTGTTATTTACATAGCAGGTAGTGGTATTCGAATTTTTGTGGGGTAGGTACCACAACTAAAAAGAGACAAATTAAAACATTTACACAAAAAAAAAAAGGTTCGGCTTTTTGTTTGGCTTATTCCACAAATTCCCCCTGAAAATCCCCCTAAGGAGGAAAAGTGCAATCTATAAATCTGTTTAGAATTCACCACTGATAATCCCGCTTAGGGGGAAAACAAGAATAAAAAAATAAAAAAATACTTATTCCAAGATCCCCTGAAAGTGATTTTTTTACATTAGGGTTCAGTTTTCTCCACTGAGGAGGATTCTCTCAGGGGGGATTAGCGGAATAAGCCTTTTTTTGTATGAATCAAGTTGCAATTGCCTTTTTTGGACTGGGTGCATCGAGACAGATGGGCCAGAGTCGTCACGTAATGGGTATCAAAAGACCCGACGTCGTCGTCGAGGGAGGTCAAGGAAACGCTGGCGTTATGACTTAAATGCGGTTTACGGGAGATTGGTCGGAGAAGGCAACACACAAGGAACAGTGGAAAGTTATGATAAGTTATTATAAGGGACAAAAGACCAGCAGTGGGAATACCTACAGCTTAATAAAAAACATTGCGATGGTTCCCCAAATAGCTAAACATGCACACAAGAAATAAATAAATAAAAAATATTTAATTTGGTACACGCACAGGAAATACAAACAGTACAAAAAAGGACCATTTCAAACATATAAAATTTACATTAAAAACAAGGAATTAAACAAAAACAATAAAAATATATACAAAAGACCAGTGCGAGGCCAAAAAAGCTCCTATCTCAGCATAATGCATATTCCAATAGTTAAAAAACATATTTGTGTAGAAAGCATGAAATGTCTGTAGGTAAATATATTGTTTGAAAATCCAGATATATGTAGTCAATAAATCCTCAAAATCTACTTATAATTAATTATTATAATTAGGCGTAATTTATTTGTTTATAAACATAAAAACATACCAAACAGAAAGTTGTGAGATTAATATTATCAGTAGATCAGTTTAATATTATACGGTCCCGTAGGTACGGTAATGACCGGAGATGTAGAAACTAGATCTAAGTTACGAAGCGGAGCATCCTTTGTTACGAAATTGTGCGGACAAAGGGGTGAAAACATTATAAATCAAGTCTGCAATTAGAACAAAACGATCAAACTAGATAATCGTAATAATTATAATCAACGCTTATCAAAGTCTGTTGTAGATTTGGTCATCTTCTTTGAGCGTACCTATCGATGGCAAATATTGTCTGAAAATAAGTTATATTTTTTGTTTGGCCCAGTACTCAGCAACGCTAATACCGTTTGCTGATGCAGACGTTAGGGTAAGAGCACACGATGCGTTGCGGCGCCGCACCGCAAAGATTTCACCGTATAAGCGGGCACACAAGCGGTGCGGCGCCGCAACGTTGTTATTTCGCAGCGGCGCCGTAGCAGCATTGGACAGTCCAAGAATATAAAGAGTTGCTTGAGATTATTGAAATCTTTAGAACCACATATACAACTGAGCGGTGCCGCTCCGACGTTGCAACGCATTCACCCCTCCCCGCCTCGTCTCGGTGGTTGCAAGCCCGGTGCGGCGCCGGAGCGCATCGTGTGACATGCCACAGATATTTCTATGTAAGACGACGCAGCGACACTGCTCCGGCGCCGCAACGCATCGTGTGCCCCCGCTCTTAGATCCAGTATAGGTAACATGATGAAAGGTGAGCAATGGTCTGCGGGGAGAAGCCGCATACACACTGAGGAACGGAACTATCCGAGAAACCTATGGAGACTATTTGCTGCGGCCGTCCTGGTCTGTTTTAAGTGTTCCATGTCGGCCATGCAACGAGCTTCTAAGTGAAGGCTCTCTGATGGCCCGATTCTATTCAGTCAACAGTGTAGACGAAAATAACAAACAACGTCGAACAGTATAATGTTCACGGTATCCCCTACGCCAGGTAAGTATGAAGATTTTACAGAACGGCGCGAGGTTCGTTCAACGACGGAGAATCGAAACCCCCTATTATACAACGCCATCTAGTGAGGTTTTCGGGCATGTCGTGTCTGTGGACTATGTGTTAACTTAAATATGTAGGATTCATTACTAAGCATGTTACGTTAAGGGATTGAGTTAAGCTAGGATCCTTTTGAAATTCAATTTGTGGGCAGCGGGCAAAGCTAATCTCAAGAGGGACTTAGAAATTAATTTATAAACTAGAGTAGGGTTCGCCCTTTTTTTAAAATATCTTCATTAACTTACTCACTAGAGAATTAGTAGACCCACATTTTAGCTTTTTAAAACAAGAAGCTCAGATTTAATGGAACGGCCTTCCTATCCAATCAAATTAGCAATTTTTCAGCAGTATACAATTTTGGGACATATTTAAGGACCATAAAAAGTTTTTTTTGCAAGCCTGCTGAGAATACCCATAACCGAATATAATCAAACTCTAAAAAACCGATGCAAACTTAAAACCGTGAACAGATAATATTACGAAACGATATTTTATGAAATAAAGATGAATAGCAAAGAGATTAATGTCAAAAGAGGATCACGCTTTCGCGAAGCACGCCACTAAATCACGATTTCACGAGTTCGAATCACGCCCAGCAATGTCGCAGCGTGGATCATGATCGAGAGATCGCTAATTCAAGACTTGCTTTATGAAGTTCCAGTAATTTGGATTTCAGGTTCCATTTGTGTCCAAGAATAGCTTCTTGATTGTTAACTAGACAGAATTTTTGGAAGGGCGAGAAAAATCTGCTAGATACAATTAGGTAAAGAGATTGATACAATTTTAAAGAAAGCGTCATGAGGCGACACTAATGGCTATCTACCAAGGTAAGTGTTCACTTTTTGCAAAAGCAAGAGAACATGAAGAAGTACATACAGATAGCAATTTTGTTTATGAAATTCCTGTAACTTAAGCGCTTAGATCATCGCTTAGAATTTGTTTGAGTCTTACACAAAAACTTTTACTGTAAGGGCTCAAGTACTCGTATTTATTCCAAACAATGTTAGATTGGAAAAGTTGCCATAATGTTAGAAGTGTTTTGAATGGTTTCGACTTCTTCGGAATAAGTTAGAATTTTGTTTAGATTTCTTTATGATCTGTTGTTTCAGACTTTTTTGTTTTGTTCGGTTCCTAAGTACCTCTAACTTACCTGAAGAATTAGGCTAACAAATGCAATTTTTTTTTTAATCCGACTGGTAATTCCAGAGATAAGCGCGTTAAAACAAACAAACAAACTTGAAGCTTTAATATATTAAAATATTGATACAGAAATTAACAGGGTATAATTACTGTGCAGCCTGCTCCCGACTAAACCCGGTTAAACAAACCATGTCTCTCAATATCGTACTAACATGCGCGACACAAAGGCATCGCTAGTTGCGCGACACGCGGTGCCTTTGTGTCGCGTCGCGTGTCGCGCCTGTTTGTTATAGCTGTCCGTCATGTCATTAGCAAGAGAATAAAATGGCGATGACTTATTTTTTACACAGGGGTTGAACGGCCCATAATTGGATATGTAAAACTGGTTGTAGCTCTAACAAAGATGTACATCAAAAACACCACGCGTGCTGACTCCAATAATATCAAATGAACCAAGAACTAAATAAACCCTTTGGCGATACACGACACCCATACACACAGATAAAGAGAAGTCAACAAAGTAGAGGATCAAACGGATATTACACTTTTAGTCATTCAACACGACCTAGTAGCTAGTCCACATAAACTCTGTGAACAACACGATGAAGTTAAAGGGTGGCTCCAGATGTACTGGTGGAGTAAGCCAATGTCAAGGCGACGGACGCAAAGCTTCGAATATCGCATTTCAGCTTTTAGAGTCTGAGACGGGTAAACAGATTAACTTCAATCCAATTAGGGAGTATTTATAACACGAATTGTTTGGTATATGCAAATTGAATGAATAAGCTAATCATAATGGGGCATGTGTTTCTGATGAACTAAAGATGAAATGCGTTTTTTTCGCAAGGTAGTAGTGAAATCGTCGTCGTAGTCGTAAGATTATATTGTTTTGATTCCTTTAATTAAAACACGGATGCAACAGTGAGACATTGATATAAAAACATAACATAAGTTGTAACTCGAAATATTTTCAAATGAAACGGTAAACAAGGCTTCGTTGAATCACATCTAATCAATTGTAGTTGTATTAAAGCAGCTTAAACTAACAAACCGAATGAATTCACTTCACGATTAACGATGTGAAACTCTATTCTTCCGTAATCAGTCACGCGATTATCAATCCATAAATAGGACCTCGTATGCGAAATTGTAATCGTGGCATTCAGAAATGTTCCCATTGTGTATGTAATTCCGTACATTGAGGTATTTGCAATTTTGCTGAGTACAATAATGACCAATTATGGTGTCACAATTGGGCCTAGTTACTTCAAATGTGTCTGTGAAACCTATGCTTTGTTTTTCTTCATCTACCACAAATTTTCGCTTATCTTTCGCTTATCTGTCTGTCATAGTCATGATTTGTACAAACTGACAATAAATTGCGATAATTGTGTTGTCAGTCGAATTTAATTGCATTATCGAAAACGAATTTGCGTGCACTCGACCGATGATAATTAACCATATACAGCACAAACGGAACTTGCTTCGGGTTTTTCTGTTTTGTTCTAGTCAGGGCTTGTTAACGTTACCAAATAACAAAATAATAACCGTTACGTAACGTTAAATTTCAATCTTATACCTACTAACGTTACAAAATTTAACGTTACTTGATAACATTACCAGTAATATAACGTTAATTAACATTAACAAAAATACGATAACTAACGTTAATTTAGCTACGTTGCCATTCTGTGGGTAAGAATCAGGCAGATTCAGGTAACGTTTTGATCGGCACGGCATCAGAGGCGCGAGGGCGGGTTCCCGCCGCGCCGCACGCCCCAGGCCCCACTACTTACATCTCACCCGTTTAAAATAACGATAAAACTAATAGTCGCATAAATAACGTTAAATCGATTACCGTTATTTAAATAATAACGTTAACTGTGTCAATACAAGGTAACGTTATGAAAATTTACCGGTATTTAAAGCCCTGGTTCTAGTGCCATCTCTGAACCAATTTGAGAATCAATTAAAACTAATTAAGCTAATAAATAAAAGTGTTTTGATAACGAACTTTGTAATAAATCGGTACATATTTCGTATTGTACCTTTTTCTAGCTGAATAGTTTCGAATTGCAAATGGCTTGCGAATTTTTACAAACAAAAATATTTTTGGGATAAGCACAGCTGTGGCAACGACTTCTTTAGGCACCAGTAGCAGAACCATACTCGAGCTGAATCGAACCAGCGCAGCGTGGAGATGAAACATAAAGCCCTTTCTACTGAAAAAAGTCACCAAAATGAGAAATTAATATGTACCGACTCCTCAAAACCAACTAAAATGAACTGAGACTGTTATCATACTATAATCTTTATTCTTCATAATATGGCAGATACATATAAGCAACAATTAGGTAAATACGGGGTACACGTGCAAAGTCGCTGCGAATTCGAAACAAACAGGAAACGACTTTGAAGAAGGGTAAAAACAAGACATTGATGCTATCAAAGCGTAAAGAGGTTGTATATCTGTCGAGGTAACAACATTGAAAAACAATTTTATTTTTGGACCAAGTACATAAAGCCTTGCTGCATAATTAATTTGTAAAAGGTAGACACACATGTTTTTCGACTAACTTGAATTAAGCATTTCCGAAATCCAATTTGTGAATGATTGTCGAAAAAAATTATATATAAATTGATTTATTTATAGGAGAACCAACAGCTATAACAGATGGATAATAATTGAATATGAAACATAGAGCCAATTACAGGTTCTCACGGGTAAAAACGGAAAAAGCAGTAGAAATCTTAGGATCACTAACAAGCACGATAGAAAAGATTATTAATATATTAAAGGTACAATAAGCACTATGCACTCCTAAAGAAGTCAGCGTTCAGCCGAGTGCGCGCAGAATAGGTTTTGGAGGTAAATGGGTCAAATGAAACTCTTTACAAAGAATATTAAAGTCCTTACTCGCTCGCACCATGTACGAGTTTTGCCTATAGTTAGAAGAGGAAAAAGGAATAGAGATAGGTGTTAGATGTGTGTTTACTTTTGTCATATAACATGAAATTAACTTTGCCCCGAGCGTCTGCCCTAGCCTTTTCCCAAATGTTGGGGTTGGCTTCCAGTCTAACGAGATGCAGCTGAATTCCAGTATTTTACATGGACCGACTGCCTATCGGACCTCCACAATCTAGTTATTGGGTACATGAGACCCCTTGGTAAGACTGGTTGTCAAACTTTCTGGCTTCTGACTACCCGTAACAACTGCCAAAGATCTACAAATGACAGTCAGGGCTTAGTGTGCTTTTCGAGGCACGGAAGGGTCTCGGATGGTTACCCATCTACGGGCCGACCTCGGCATGCGCTGCTTAACCTTAAAGAACGACCCGTACGGCTGCTATTATTTAGCCATGAACCCCTCCTTTTGCCCCGAGCATGAAGTCAATATGCCAATACTCGTACCGTTTGAAGTTACATCTCTCGATATGCATTTGACTGAATCTTTTAATTATGTGCGATTCGCGATCAATGTCAGAGGATCATTAATTTGGATCTTCCATTCTTCTGAGAAGACTTCGTTAAGTGAAATTTATTGGACCGTAGCGTCTCCGTGGAACTAACTGATTCTTTTCATTAAAACCCGTTTGTTTTACGAAGGTTTTTATTTTGGTTAGACGGAAGAATGCTTCCTATTTGTTACTTTTTTAACCTTTTTGAAAACAATCATTACTGAAGATCTTTAATTATGTTTAAACATGAATAATAAAATTTGATTCGAGGAGACTTTTTCACTTCATATGTACTTGCTGAGTTTGTCTTGGACATTACTGACATCGGTGAAGGGAAAACATCGTGACGAAACCTGGACTTATAGGTAAAACTAGCTTTTGCCCGCGGCTCCGCCCGCGTAGATGTCGCTTATCGCGTAAAAAAGTAGCCTATGTCCCTCTCCATATCCCAGGATATATCTACGCCAAATTTCATGACGATCGGTTCAGCGGTTTAGGCGTAATAGGCAGACAGAAAGACAGAGTTACATTTATAATATTAGTATGGATATAAGTTTGAATTCGACAACCCGTCTTGAGCAAGCGTGGTGCTCGTGCCTTCTCTGTATGAGGAGAGACCTTTGCCCAGCAGTGGGACAATAATAGTCTGGTCTTATAGTAAAAAAAATCCAACAACTAAGTACCTACTTACTAAACCTTTATTGGATCTCTTGATCTTGTTCTTAAACTTAATTCTGAATCTGACTGAAGGCTTTGGTAACAGAAAAGTTACAGGACAGGATTCATATTAAAAGTTCCAAATTAGTACTTAAATCACACCACATCAATCATTTGATCCAAAGTCTTTACGCAAATGAAGCGTTTTTACGATATCCTGTCTGGGTCACATTTTCATGTTTAATGACGCCATTGTTCCGTCTGGTTATGACGTAATAAATGGATGAGCTGAAGGTTATTTACAAGGCATTGAGATACCCGCTGGACAGGACTACTAACGTTTTATCAGATATATGAAATGGTATAAAAGATTCTGATTGCTACTTCTATTCGTTGATTACTATACCAAAAGAAGTAGTGTATTAAAAACCTGTATTTAGACAATGATAAAAATAACGGCAATTAACTGTTGAATCGCCTGAAAATGTGCCCACAAATAAAATAAATTATATTCCACCGGATGGATACTTAATTTCACCGGAATTTAATTACATCATCATTCTTGGAGCATAAGAAGCATTCCCTGTTGTCACTTCGTAGATCTTTGACAAAAACCGACCCCAACACAGTTGGAACAAGGCTAGGTAGTTTTTTTTCTTGGAGCGTAAGAAGTTTAGAACAGTTCACATAGATGTTGTTTTAAGAAAAAAAAAAAAAACCTCTAAAATGTGATGAAGCCATGACTAATGGTGGTTAATTAGTAATCAAGAGGCGAGATTCTTCCGATCACGCTTCATCGATTAGCCAGTCAAGGGCGTGCGTTGAAAGCTGTGGTTAACTTGGAATTTGTGTACAAATAAGTGTTTATTAATTATGTAGATTTGGGAAACAGTTCTCAGGGGTTCTCTCTTGTGTGCGTTTCGCAGGAGATACAGCCACTAACAGCAATCATAGGTCTGTAAGAGCTTCCATACAAAACTTTATAGAAGTATGAGGAACAGGGTGTAAAGTTTACCCATCCTCAATAGAAAAGGGAGGATCCTTTGACCAGACGGGTGTTGTGTCTGGTGGGCAACTGCCCAACGGTTGTTTTTATTTTATTTTTATAAATGGCATCTCAGAGTTAACCACGAGGGGTTGCGACTCTTTAACCGGGCTATCCTGTGGTGCCTTAAGCTCCTAAAAGAAATTTAAGGCCTCCAGCCAGGGCATACTTATAAGCTAGCCGACTGCGCGCTAAGGGCACCCCCTGTGGGGTACGAACCTCGGCTTAGGGCAGAGTCGGAGGGAGGATGGCAAGGGACCGTCGGTGGCTGGATAAAATCAGGGTTATGATTATTATCAGGGGGATTTAAAGTTACATGCTGCTCAGCTAAAGCGCGTACTGGCACTTCACTTAAAGGCACGGGTCGGGGAGGACTATTTGTTAGTTGAGGATTTCGCGCGGGGCCTCGGCGGCGAGGTCGGAATGACGATCGTGTAGTGTATACTCTTTTTCGAACTGTGCTAGTAGATCTATGACTCTCCTGGAGGAGTGATGGGGTCGTCTGGGTCTGTCAGTGCATGCCGTGGACGGCGGGTCCTGCTAATAGTAGAGGGAGTATAGTTGGCGGCCTTTACAACAAGAGTGTTGCGGTGGGTGGCGGCAGAGTCAAAGAAGCGCTTTGAAGCGCGTTTCATAAATTGGGCTATTGTAGGGATTTTAAGCTCCAAGTGGAGGTTAGTGTTCCAAACGAACCAGGAGGCTCACGTGATCTTACGAAGGAATCGATTTTGAAGGGTCTACAACCTATGGCTGATATAGGGTTTTGCGTGAGCAAAGACTGGACTCGCATAAGTCATGATGGGGCGGATGCACGCGGTGTAAATGCGCAATTTTCACCTAAGTGACAATTTGCTTTTAGCATTTAGTATGGAATGGATCCTATAGAGTGCGAAAGCGGCGCGCGAGCGTACCGTCTTTACATGCTCAGAAAAGGAGAGATGTTGGTCGAGGGTCACACCTAGATATTTGGCTCGCTTCTCCCAAGGGATAGGCTTGCCTAACATGGTGACCGGTCGGTATTTCGGCGATGACGCGGCTTTGAAAAAAGAACTGCTTGGCTTTTATCGGGATTGACCTCGATACGCCACTTTCTGAACCACTCGCCAAGCTTGTTGGCAGCAGTTTGGAGGATTTTAGTGATTTGATTTTGACTTTTCCCTTTGTAATAGAAGGCCGTATCGTCTGCTAACAGAGCCAACTTTGCCAATCTATTCTTGGGGATGTCGCTGGTGTACAGCGTGAAAGCAAGGGGAGATATCACAGAGCCCTGAGGGACTCCTGCGCGTATGGGATTGGGGGACGAGAGAGCTCCTTCAATGCGATAGCGAAACACGATTCGACAAAAAGTCTCGTAAGATGAGCACGAGACGATCCGGCACACCGAGTTGGTACATCTTGTATAATAAGCCGTTGTGCCAGACTTTGTCGAACGCCTTCGCTATATCAAAGAAGATCGCTCCTGTCATGAAACCGTTTTGGAAACCGAAAGTGATGTCCTCTACTATGCGGTGGACCTGATGGGTCGAGGCATGTTGGGCTCGAAAACCAAACTGTTCGTCGGGGATAACCCAACGGTTGTTGTCGGGATGTTGTATATATACCAGTCGCGCGGTAAACTTTGCTTGCGCGATGCAGGATTTGCGTGACGTCAGGTCTTTGCTGCGTAGTTCGCATGTGGCGTTGTACCATAACTTCACCAAACAATTCTTAGGAAAATGAACAATTTTTTAACATTGCGCTCAGAATGATTTTTATTGGTGAGCTTGACAAGTGCAAAAGTGGATACTTTGGCAAATATTTCTGGCATACCAAAATGAACGGAATACAAAAGATTCTGATCTTCAATTGCGAGAACTCCAATCTAGGTGCTATCATGGCAAAACAACTAAATAAAACAAACATTGTTAATTCATTTACAAATGTAAAATTAGTAAGTTACAAGGCTGTTCGGTTATGTAATATTTAACACAACACATGTTGTATTAATCGATTCAGCAAGCATCAAATACTGCGCATAACTTGATTCATTGTATTCCTGCTCCAATTTGGCATGAAATGCAACGCATTATTGAATTTGAAGCATCTGTGGGGTGTACTAAAATTCAAATGTTTTCAGGATAAGGATTTGTAGAGTTTATTTTTTTAAACGCTTTTCTACGAAAATTAGTTTTAAATGTTATACTTAAGGTCACACTAGTCGGTCATTCTTCTATACAAACGCAGTATGGTGATTAATCGTCTGTTTGACGGTGTACATTCAAAACTGAAAATAATTTATCAATTTGTCTTGCCACTATCTAGTCCTGTATGGAAGCAGAATTTTGTATTAAATATTTGTTAGGAAGCGATGAGTGTCAAAACTTCCATATTCCAACACTAATTTCAACCCATCTTTGGGCGTAAATAAATAGATTATGTAGTGTGAAAATTGCAAAATAGGAACCGTACAGGCATAGATAATTTATTCAAAAGTTTAAATACTTTTATTTTGAGTAAGTAGATATATTAAATCAATGCGCCCAAATATCTGTTCACAAAATGAAATCGCGCATAATATGTGCGTCATTAGCGTTGGTATACTATACGGTAGTATTATCTGTGCGCGCACTAGCTTATTACTACTCATCACAGTGTCTGTCCCTTTCGCACACGATGTTGAATGAAATAGTATACATTTTGACCACACCAACGAGTTCGAGCCGTCGACTAGCTTCACCTTACTATATGTGGAGGCTTGTTATTAGCAATTTTCTTTATATTACTTTCTTTATATCATTGGTTTGTTAGTCTGTAAGCCTTCTTTAAAATAAAATAAAAAAAAAAAATTAACTTCACTTAAAATACTCCCACGATCACTGTACCGCTGCATGCACCCATAAGCACAATGTTTTGCGTGCGTTGCGCACTACTGTAAACAGCGAATTTGGACATACATCAAAAATAAAAGTCGTTTCCCAGCAATTGTTTTTACACAAAGTTACTTAGTTTGATGTACAGAATACGTAGATACGGCTTCGTGATGAGTCACATCCTGCAGAATTAAATAATCGGTCGAAGATACCGGTTCCATTAAAGTTCAAAGAATATCATCAATATAACTTTATGTGTTAGGTACAGTGTAGATGGATGTCTCTGACGCAAGTCCAAGAGCAGATTCACTCAGGAATTCTTGTAACGATACAATGACCTTCTCATTTAAATGAAAAACCTTTGCAAAGCTTTACGGCTCTTACAAACAGGCGCGACACGCGACGCGACACAAAGAAACCGCGTCTCTTTCTGTTGCGTCGCGTGTCGCGCCTGTTTGTAGGAGCCTTTAACAAAGTGACTATAAGATTTAAAAAAATGGTGAATTTTAAATTCGCTCTTGTGCAACTCATTAAAGTAAACAATCTTTATGATAGTTAATCTCGCGGGCTACCGCGAACGTCACGGCATTGTGTTGAAATCGCTGATTAAGCGTTCCACCAATCTCAGATTAGTTCCAGAGTTAAACCTTTGGTTAAGTCATGTAAAAAAATATGGCCGTTTCAGCTACCGACCAGATTTCTCTAGCACTCATTTTTTTGAAGGGATTTATAATTTCGTAAGTAGTTTATTTAATTTTAGTAGGTACCTACATATCTGGGCCAAGATATTTAATGCTATATCTGCAGGTTTATCTTTGTCGTATATTCTTTGCCTGTCCTTGATACTTATTTTTATACCTGAATTTACTCCAAATTCATTGAAATTTTAAGGGCTCGTAATAAAATTCTAGCTAGCATCATAATGTTTCCTACCGGGGGCCATAACTCTGCTCACTTTTGATCCGGAAATATTAGATCTGAAGATTTACGTTTCAAGTGCCTCTCGAATACGATATAAGGAAGCAATATCCATAGGTAGTCGGTAAAGTTATTGCTAGATACTCTACTAGTTTATGAATTTGAAAGTAGCTAAAGTAAAGGAACGAGGAACAAAAGTAAAATGAAAACAAAATCCTGTACGGGGCTAAAAGGCTCCTATCTCAGCATGATGCTGTGACATCACAGCGGGCCCTATCAGAATACCAGCGCTGCGACACTTGTTTTTAAATGTCGCAGCATCATGCTGAGATTATGAGGAGCCTTTTGGCCCCGTACAGGATTTTGTTTTCATTCTACTTATGTTTTTATTTTGTTTTTTATAGTGTTACTATGAGTGTGTTTAGTTTAAAATATCAGCTTCCTGTATGAGTCCCAATAAATACTTTTTCTTGCTTTCTTTCTATGTGAGAGGGAGTTTCATGCCCAGCAGTGGACGGCTTTTGGTTAACCTCTCGTATGCCGTAATTACAGACAATTAAAAAACCATTGTGTCTCGCGTGGATCTACGTTAATATCAAGTTTTTCTAACTGAACAGACAGCTGTGCTGCTGGGGAGTTTGTTCCGCCATTTCTTCTGCCCAGCTAAAGCATTTATAGGAAGTGGTGAAGAGCGATTTGAGGGATTTGAAGAACTATCGTATGTAATTTTGACGTTCGAAAAGTGCTGATTCTCAACCTAATTTGAATGACTTTTGACTTGATTTGATTTGATTAAAGAAACTACTGCACTTTATCAAATTTATACCGAGTCTTATTGGAAATGATAAAAAATATTACAGACGACGTCATCACGTCAACGCCGTTTGTCGCTGAAAACCATCGCTGCGGCAAAGTATAAATATGGGGGCTCGGTCTCGCATAGGGTCGCAGCATTATGCCGAGCGATGGCCGTTTTGCGTGGACGTGACGCATATTTTCCCCCAAATTGTTTTTTTTTTGTGTTTATGTTCTTTTTTTTGCGTCATGCGCAAATAAACGTATTTTTTTATTAGTTTTCTTTTTCCTTTAAGCCATAAAACATTGCTAAGCAACAGTCAAAGCAATGACATCGATTGCTACAGTGATTGCGTTGCCAAGTTCCACAACCGTTTTCAATAACATCAACAATGGTTAGTACTCTGTGAAACTAGGCAGTTAAAGCAGTAACTACAGATTTATTGATAGTGACGTAAATGATCGTTTATTGTTGGAAATAGGACAGAAAATAGAGCATGGAATCGCTCGACCATGGGCTAGTCAATATTGAAATGGGCTAGTCAATATTGAAATGGGCTAGTCAATAAAGAGCAAAGATTTGTTATTGAAGATGATCATGAAACGAAATACGGACCATAGACAAAATTATGTGAAGAAAAAATTAAGACTATTTAAAGCAGTATATGATGTAAAGATTCCGATGATGATGATAATAACGATTACATAGATATAAGTTTTTAAACTGTCATGGTCACTAATATATTGTATTGTTATTTATTATTTTTTGTCTGCTCATATACACCCACCCGCAGACTTCAGTTTATCCGTGATCATGGTGCTTGCAACAGCGCCGAAATATCGGGAACTCAAAACAATTAATAAACATGGTAAATATCCCGGTTATGTTAGATTACATAGATGTAACAAATAACAATACCTACTTATGTGCGTTCGATAACATCATACTTAGTATCAATATAATGGAATTGAAAGGTATTAAATTAGGCTAACTTAAAATAAAGTACCTACGCTACATTTTAAGTTAGCCAATACCTTTCAATAATTTAATTTCAAAAGATTATACGTAATCTATACTAATATTATAAAGAAAGAAATCGAATTTGATGAATTTGTGTATATGTGAAGGGTTATCTCCGGAACCACAGCTCCTATTTGAAAAATTCTTTCACCATTTGAAAGGTAATTATTTCAGATGGACAAAGGGTATCTATTATATGTATATACGTATACAAAAAGAAGTACTTAATAATACTAATGAAATATTATTATTCAAGATAGTATTGAATATAATATTGGATATACTCGTAGTATCAGTAGTGGTAGTATTTCGCCGGGTTAAAGGCAAAACCGACTATCTGCCGAAACCGATTAACCCGATTTGACCGGTGCGGTTTGATTAAACCGATCATATTATAATCGGTTTTTACATTCGGTAACTTAGGAACAGTAAGTCCTGCAGTTCAGTTGGTTTTACCATTAGATAAAGAATGAAATGCCGATTCGAATGGTACTTATGTATATTAAAGTGAGAAACTAAAAACGCAGATAGTCAGTTTTGCCTTTAACCCGGCGATTTGATATAGTATTGGAGTTGAAAAAATGTTCTCCTAGTACTAACTGCGAGAACATTTTTTCAACGACAAAGTTAAGTTTGGTCTTGGGATACATTCAACCCAACTAAGGAACCCTTCATTGTGCGTGGTAGACACGCACTTAGCCGGTTTTCCTTTAATTAGGAGAAAATAAAGTTAACAACAGATTTACAGCTAGAAAATGGCACGTTATAATACTGATGATCATTAAGCAATCACTGTTTATGCGTTAAGGAAATCCTGTCATAATACTTTCAAGTTATAACCATTAATGGCTAAGACAACGTCCTTATAACTCATAATAGTAGGTACCTACCTAGACCTATTATAAAACAAACTTTAATTTGTTAGTTGGGTTTATGTTTGTATGTGTAGATACATAAACTCACCCCTTCTCCCCTTGGGGGTAGGCAGAAACTATAGAACGCCACCTGCTACGCTCCTTACATACTTCTTTTGCTTCGTTTACATTCATACATCAGAGGCCCTAGTGTGAGTTTCTTTTAACCATCTCGATTTTACGCATCGAGCGCGTTCAGCGTTCCGATTGGCCCCTCACCAATCGGAGTGCTAAACGCGCTCGATGCGTAAACTCGAGAAGGTTAAAATAAACTCACACTAGGGCCTCTGGTCATACACGCACGCCGGTTGCGAGTGCTACGCACCTGACGTTTCTGAAGAACATCACCAATTAGATCACTATATGTTCTCCTAGGGCGTCCCCTTCCGGCGGTTCCACTCACATCTGCTTAATACCATTTGTTAGACGCCTTTCATCCTCTCAACATGATCAAACCATCTAAGCATACTCTTTTAAATTTTTGTCACTATACTCCATTTACTATAGCATTAGAAAAAAGAGGCTCGTAGAAGCAGGAGTGCGAAACATTTTATTCAAAGTTAAAAGTTTAAACAACGAAACTAAAAATGTTTTAACAAACTTTGATAAATTGGTCGTAATAACATCTTCATCACACATTACTTACAACAAAACGAATGAATGAAACAAACGATTACGTCGTGATGATTTAAATTTAATTAAGATTAAAGGAAATAAAAGTCTTTTTTTTTACAATATTTTATTTAAAACAACAACTTTCAACACACAATAGTTGGTGTAACTTCTTCGTCTTCATCATATAATTTAGTCACTGTCATCAGAGAAGAAAGATGAAGAAGTTTCACCGACGTTACCTAATAATAAATCTTTCTACCACATCATCCATTATGCTTTAACTTTTCCTCTTCTTTAATTGCATGAGCAACGCAAGACTGCCATCGTTCTAGCGTAATACTATCCCGATCTTGTGGGAGTAATTGTTTCTCCTTGTCTAATTTGAACGTTTTGTTATGTTGAGCCACATACCCCATCATTTGAGCCCATATTAATTCTATAGGGTTGAACTCGCAGTGGTAGGGTGGGAGGCGCAATACTGAAATACCCTTCTCTCTAGCCATTTATCTACAACAAACTTTTGGTATAAATGTCTTTGTATTTTTGCTTTTTCTATTAAATTTGCCCTAAGATCTTTTTCCTCAATAGGAATATTTTTGCTTTTAAACCATTCCTGTATATCTGCCTTTCGTGTAGCTGTGGTTGGCAGCTTCTCCAATGTCCTTGAGTGGTATAGCGCATTGTCCATAACAATTACAGCGCCATTCTCAATTTTCGACAAAATTAACTTGAACCATTTTCACTTTTGTCTATCGCGCTTCTATAACATATTCCCTGTAAATTGAGAGGTCTGGCTCTTATGAAACAGGAAATCCTAGTACAAGAGTCAGGGCTACACAGATGATTGTGTCTTGAAGTGTAAATAAATAAATTATTATTATTATTAAAGTTGCAGGCGTCCATTTCGGAGTGGTCATCTTCATCACCTTTCTTTGCATCAAATATTAATGCAGCATCCATTAAAAACCCTTCACAAACCCTGTGAAATAAAATTAATACAAGTCAATTATTCCGTACCCCCTATATAATTTCACTGCCAGAAATAGGTCATAGATAAATACTATAACAAAATTTATAACTTTAAAAGTTCGCTTTGCATGCGTTAATTCATAATACAATATAATATGTATTACTTAATGAATAGTCAATAACAATGGGGTGTTCATTTTTTTATGGCGAGGACAGTCCATAAATTAAATACCAGTATGACCGATTATAAGTTGGATTTTTTAAACCAGCAGATAGACCTTCCCAATGTGCTTCTTTTGAAGACTTATTATTAGTGTCATGCCATATTAGGCTTTTCGTGTGACCTGTTTGTATGATAAAAGGTTATTAATATAAATACCATTCATTTCACGAACCAATTTTATGAAATTATGTTTAACTGTATAATTAATTATAATGTTATTGAATGCAAGAGGTCATACACTGCTTAGTGCATAAATAGCTGTTAAGAAATTTAGAAGCACTGTACCTTCATTTAGCCAAGTGTCATCTAAATAATAATATATTTTCCTTCCTTTATTCCTTAGCCTTTTTATTTCATGAAGATATTTTAGTCTCCAAAGGACGATCTCCTGTTTGTCTATGACTTCTATGAGTGCACTTTTTCTGCTCCGTTTGATTTATGTGAACTTTAATGTTTATTTAATTATTTTATACAGACTGCTTTTTTTTAAATCTAGCAGAGACTCGTCACTGTTAACTGCTTCCAGCATCTTGTCCAAGGTGGGCAACTCATTAATAAAGAAGAAGGAATGAATTTTCCTGCATATTCCACTAAATGTGATGTCATCAAAATCATCACGTTTCATGTGCTTCTGTTGGGGAGGGGGAGATTGCAGGCGACTTTTTATGTTGTACTCTTTGAGAATATTGGACAGAGTAGCCCGAGATACGCCTGTAAATAATAAAATCATGTGCGGAGTTTCTAAAATACAATACATTTTATCACAATGCATGTTAGTTTCAAATATTTTTAATAATTTTATGAATCATCCTTACCGGCAACTTCTGCGATTTTGTTTATCATCTCAGTCTTATAATGAGGAGTATCTGCAGGCCAGGACTCCAATTGCTTAAAAATATTTATCACAGGTTGTTTTTCTACAGCACGCAGCGTTCTCTTTTTTTTGGGAGACATTATTATTTCGTCGGAGTCAACTTTTGGACCACGTTTTTTTCGCCGTTGGCTTTGGTCAGACTCAGCACTTATATGTTGTGAGCCACTCGGTCCCGCACCGGGATCACTCATAGCTCAAAAAAAAAGTAACGTTTTGTACAAACAACCCAATGACAACACTGATAACAATACAATAACAAAGAAATAACTAAATATTATTTATTATTTTAATAAATAACAACAAAATCACGAAAATTAAACAATAACAAACAAAGTATTCACAAGTAAATGACATACATGACAATCTTAGAACATTGTCAAGTCAATTTCACAGACGACATAAACCAGTAAAATTAGAAATCCCCGGCTGACACAGCTTATGAAGGGATTAAGTAACATTTTAGATTTGGTAGGATTATAGTGAAAGAAAAAGCGTTGCAGTATTGTTGACTCCTGCTTCTTTTAGGTTTTTAGCATAGGCACTGTAATTTTAAATTGGAATGAAATAATATATCTAAATGAAAGCCACTTAATGTATATGGTTGTTTTTTTAAATGATTACAATTAAGTGTGATAGCTGATATATAAATTCATTTTAATCGATTTGGCGTCAATCGTAACTATAACAAGTTTATTGTACTTTTGTTATAAAGTGTGCATCAAAAATAACCTTTTTTAACTTCTGTCTAATGCTATTATAAATGGAGTATACATCTTTTAAACCACACCATTGCGTTATCACATCATTTTTCAGCCTACCATTCATAGTAACGCAAAAAAAAAAAAACTTCAATTATAATAGTCCTCCAGACCGTATTTCGGCCATGGCGGCCAATCTCAACGGAGACCAGCCCTCGGCGCATACACAGATGTACTCTCTCTTCCCTCACTCATTGTTTGATGGGACGGCACGCATTCCGACACGACTCGAGACATCAGGCGCAGGACCAACGGCTTAACGTGCTTTCCGACCCACAGGGGCATCACACCGCCAACTTCCAAACTCCGGGCTGTTATTAAGAAATTTCTAATGGAAAAACCCAATAAGCTCGACCTGGGAGTCGAACCCAGGAATTATAAAATAGGAATGAATGAATGAAATGCACCGACCCCAGCGTGGTTCGGTGCATTTCATTGGCTCGATTACTCGAATGAACCCAAAGATTCACACTAGCCCCTGGGCCTCATGTTTCATGGGGCTACAGTGACCATTACATATCAAGGAGTAGACCGGGGGGCACGATAATGGTAGGGAAGACGTGCCCATAGGATATGGAAGGATTATTAGAGCCGTACCGGATATGCATCCTAAAGTAAGCAATGGAATATTGGAGAGACAGGTGATATTTATCGGAAGGGCATCTTTTAACGACGTCGCAGCCAGAAAAACCCAATAAGCTCGACCTGAGTATCGAACCCAGGAACTACATATAAAATAGACTACAAAATACAACTTTGCCAGATTTCTTTGCTAATAATTACCCATCTATACCTGAAGTCTCTAATTCAGATAATTTATGTAAACAAAGTAATGTCAAGAAATGTCACTGTCAAAATGACAGGACAGTGGTGCAAAACATTTTATCATTAAATGTTTTTGTAAATAATCAACGATAAAATTAAAGTGAATTAATTATAAGAACTATGCAAACAAAATACCGTTGCCAAACAATGTTTTTTGTAGTGTGTCGGAGACACGGTATATGATAGTCATAATCAGCCCTTTTAAGCCCAGTGCTAGACGTAGGCTAGGCGTCCCAAAATCGATTTCCAATCGAAACAGTTTATAGCCGTTTTCATCCAAAATGTGGCTAGATATGCTACTTAAATATGAATCTACTTATGAGAGTTGTAATATTAGTGTTGTTGAAGATGTTAAGAATTTGAAAATGTTTGGATCTCCTGCATTGTTACCAGTATCATAAAATATTTTATACCAAAAAATCTCCTTATATTAACAACTTTGTTTAAAACCGAAAATTTCTAAAAATAATTACGGTATGATTATTTTTTAATTATTGTTTCTTAAAATCAGTACTTAAAAGAAAATAGAACCTCTTTTTTTGCAATTTCATGTGAATTACCATTACGAAGATATTTTTTTGTTGTGTTATCCCCGTTGTTTACATAAATTATCTGAATTTGAGACTTTGAGTATAGAATATTCCTTTCTTGCTATCTAAAGGCTATAGCATAAATTCAGCGCACAAATTATTAACGTAAGTATCGACTGTAAGTTAATTAAACCACAAATCAAAACTATACAAATGTGAAACGCATTGATTTTAAAACATTAATTTGATATTCGGTTGGGATAAGAGCTGATTGAAGTCTCTCAAGCGAAGCGCAGTAAAGTTAATTAAAACTTATTGATGAAGTAATAACAAATTCAGAATCGATATTGACGATGTCAGTCCCTTCTCCGGGAGTAGGGACTGACATGATTCTTGCTTAAAATAAAAAAAAATCTAAGTGCTGTCAGGTTAACGCAATTTCTTTACGATTCATCTATCACTACATATTATATTATAAAACAAAGTCCTCCGCCGCGTCTGTCTGTCTGTCTGTCAGTCTGTTCGCGATAAACTCAATAAATACTATGTCTCTATTGACATCTCAATAGAGACATGAATGATATCTTTGTTTATTATATATTAACTTTTCCCGCAGCTCCGCCTGCGTGGATATCGGTTATCGCGTAAAAAAGTAGCCTATCGTCGGTTCGCTTGCTAAATCTGATATCGCCTCTTTACAAGAACAACGTGATATTTAAAAAAAAAAACGTATTTATGAGATGACACGTTCTCTTGTAAAGAGGCGAAATGACCTGCTGCTACTGGCAGGAAAAACAACACGGATTGATAGTTTACAAATATACTGACAATACATTATGATAATTCGCCTCTTTACAAGAGCAACGTGTGATCTCATAAAAACGTATTTTTTTAAATATCACGTTGTTCTTGTAAAGAGGCGATATGTGCATTTGAAGAACTTTTCAGGACAACATAAAAACAGTTTTTTTTAGTAATTTATTATCTTCTGAAAATATAAAAATACAACAAAATATGGCAAAAAAAAATTATAATTTGCCATATTTTGTTGTATTTTTATATTTTGTGAAGATAATAATACACACACATATCAGATTTGGTAAGCGCACCGACGCTATGTCCTTCTCCATATCCCAGGCTATATCTCCTAATTTCATGACGATCGGTTCAGCGGTTTAGGCGTGAAAACGTAACATACAGACAGACAGCCAGACAGCCAGAGTTACTTTCGCATTTATAATATTATATAGTATAATATAATTATATAGTATGGATGGAATGCCTCACCGAAACATTGGTTGACAAGTATGCGACGTATCGTCACAAATATGTCCTGTTTAATCGCTTTGTAAAGGGTACCAGGCGCGCAGAACTCCAAGGAGCAGGCTCTTCAAATATTGACAGTCATAAAGTCAACGGTAATTGATTCTGGAGGGTTCTACAATTGGAACCCTTGGGGTTATATTCAGGGGTGTACTGAATTAAAACAATGGTCTTTGAATATTCGGAAACGTACTAAAAGGTAAAATTATGCTTTGGGGAAATAACCTCAGTCTAAAAATCACGATTTATCGTCGACAAGGATATTGAAATGTTAATCAAGTATTTTTCCGCTGGTCATTATCGGCGAAAATATGGAAACATCAATTAAAAAAATTGGGATCGCATGAGTGGCAGTTGTACTAACGAGAGCTCGTGGCTAAGTAATAACAGCCGTTCTGGTCGATCCATCAGGTTAAGCTACGCTTGCTAGGGTTGGTCCGTGGATGGGTGACCATCTTTATATACTGAGACTCTTCCGTGCCTCGGACAACACGTTAACCGACTGTCATTCGTGGATCTTTTACAGTCGTTACATAGTCTGAAACCTGAAAGTCTGACAACTAGTCTAACCAAGGGGAATCGTATTATAGAGGCATGAGGAACAGGATTTCAAGGTGGGCAACTGCCCGACGGTTGATGTCGGGATGTTGTAAATATGCTAATTGCGCAGTAAACTCTGATTGCGCGATGCAGGATTTGTGTGACGTCAGGTCTTTGATGCGTAATTCGCATGTGGGGCGTTGTAGATGCCGCCACAGTATTACCCAGTAATTGGGTTGTGGAGGTCAGATAGGCAGTCGCTTCATTTAAAATACTGGTATTTAGCTGCATCTGATTAGACTGGAAGCCGACCCCAACATAGATAGGGAAAGGCTCGGCAGATTTGTTAATGGAAAGAAAGAATAACGTTTATTACGTTAATGGCAGTTGTAATCCAACTTTTCCTTCCTAATGTAGCAAAAGAAAAACGAGGTGCGGACTTCAAAATAACAGTTAACGAGTAGAATGTGCAGTAAAACAGGAATGTGCCAATAACAGCAAAGTAGCTCGCTTACCTGGAATTCGACATAAAACGGCGCTTGCACTTGAAATCGTTTAACAGGAATCCTAAGCGTCTGAAATGAGTCTTAGATCTTAGCAAGCATCCACAAATGTAAGTAGAATTCTGTTTAGGTTTTCCCTCAATAACAACAGGCTCGCCCTCTAATACATGGGTCTTAAAGATCATACCTTTGTACTATGTAAATATTTTACCAATTTTAATACTGTTTTTTTTTTTAAGCAGTCTATTATGTTCCCACTGCTGGGAAACTGGCCTGCTCTCGGTGAAATATGGGAGTAATACTAGGTAAACCACTGCCTAACCCTACGCACATCAGGCGTCATGTTAACTTATTTTCCCTCTATAAAAAATAAAAAACTTATCTGCAGCGTGACTTTGCCTTTTAATTTTAAAACTACACGAATACCAAGCTATAGACGAGGCTAAGCGGAAGCTTACATCCGGGCCGGTATGACCCAGCTTGCCCGGCCGGTAATAGGCCACTTCGTTTTCCGCTTCTTTCTATGGACCGAGTGCTTCTTCGATAAGTTTATCTACTTCATCTATTTTGCGAACATAAAATCAAATCTTTTTATTGTGGGCATAGGTTATACAGACAGATGTTAGGTAAATTACAGATCCATTATGTCCTGCCTAATAGGCATTCAATAATAAATTATGTCAATATGCAACATATCAAAAATTTCATCGTTCATCACATTAAAGCAAATCTTACAAAATAAGAATAAGGTGTATGGTGACAGATTATAGTAGGTACTAATTATTAAGAAACAAACATAAATGTCAACTGTATCATTATCCTATTCTGAAGATGATTCTAGAGATTTAAGCCTGGCTTTCCTCCTAACTAGATTTTGTTGAAGTCTTTTTTCACAAGGTCTTGTTATTCCTAGGCTTATTACTTTTACAGTCAGATTATTTCCTAGCTGCGTAATATTTCTGCAATAAACCCCAGCAGGACTCCATTCAGCTGTCTCGTTGTTTATTACATCACAAGATGGCCGACTTCGATGGAACTGAAGCGATGCGTGTAATCGAAACTCTATGGGAAATGGGAATGCTACTGACATTTATACAGCACTCGGAAGTCAATTATCCTGTGACATTTTTCAAGTTCAATGAAATGGAACAGAGTGGGAATGTTTAAACAAATTAAACGGCTGTTACGTTGTGTTGTAATTGAGTGTTTCCAAAATGTTTGCTATATTTTGTGTTTAATAAGTGTTAATGTATGATCTTCGTCTGATGATAAGATTTAATCGATTGTGGATCTCCTCAACAGGTTATGGAAAGAAAATAATATTTTCTATTTAAATATATTATACTAGCTTCTGCCCGCGACGTGAAATTTCTTGATCGCCGTCCTACCACGTCGCATCACATCGCCCGCCTGCGCTTGTTACATTATTGCAATTTTTTTAAGGATATCAATATATATTTTTTTATAACTTATAGTCTATGTTACTTTCTAATAAATAAACTTTCTATTGGTGAAAAATGGTTAAAATCAGTACAGTAGTTTCGGAGCTTATTCAATACAAACAAAAAAAAAAATACTTTCCTCTCTATAATATTAGTAGGTATAAATAGTATGATATAAAGGAGATACGAACAATCTGACACTCATTGAAGAGATTCCTTTTCATAAAAAAATTTGACACGCGACGATTATGGCGAAGTAGTAGCAACTCAAAAATACATTAAGTACACATCTTATCATTTTTCCTTCTAACTTACCTCATCCAACAAAAAAGTGTTCCATTCAAATTAGGCAGCATTCACCATAAAAAGTTTGCAACAGTCGGCTTTAGTTAATTATTACGCAGTTACAAGGTGATTATGAATAAATTAACCATAATTGGCTTGTTAGCGGCACGAGAGGAAACCAAATATAGTACCAACCACCACACACGGAATATGAGATACGAGTGTGAACACGTAATTAAGAAAATTTGATTACGGTCTCTTTTGGAGATGAAATATTCATTAAAATACAGACAGAATGAAACTTCATCATAAGCGCCAACTAGAACGCAGTGGACCTCTGACTAATCTGCCTAGCCTTTTCCCAACTATGTTGGGGTCGGCTTCCAGTCTAACCGGATGCAGCTGAATACCAGTATTTCACATGGAGCGACTGCCTATCTGACCTCCACAACCCAGAAACTGGGTAACACGATACCCCCTGGTAAGACTGGCTGTCAGACTTTTGGACTTCTGACGACCCGTGACGACTGTCAAAGATCCACGAATGACAGCCGGAACCAATGGCTTAACGTGCTTTCCGAGGCACGGAGGAGTCTCGGTATGTAAAGATGGTCACCCATCCACGGACCAACCCCGGCAAGCGTAGCTTAACCTGACGGATCGACCCGTGCGGCTGTTATTACTTAGCCACGAGCTCCTCCGACCAAAGAATATAATATTAAAAGAAAATAAATCAATTCAAAGAAAGTAATTTAGATAAGCATATGTATATATGCATATGCTTATCAATATAAAACTAAAGCCCGATTGGTCAGAGCACTAGTGTTCCCGATTTTCTGATATGGACTTGAGACGTGGACAATCCGAGCAAGAGAAAGACAGAGGCTTGACACATTCGAAATGTGGTGCTGGAGGCGGATGCTCCGAATACCATGGACAGCCAAACGCACAAATGTGTCTGTCCTTTCCCAACTCGAAATAAAGATCCGATTGTCTACAGTTTGCTTACAGCGTATTTTGACCTATTTCGGCCACATAATGCGAAAGGAAGATAGCGACTTTGAAAAGCTGGTCATTGTTGGCAATACCGAGGGAAAGAGAGCACGAGGCCGGTCGCCAACACGATGGTCCGACCAAGTAAAAGAAGCTACGTCCTCAAGCAAACTTCAGCAGGTGGTGATGGCAACGTTGGACCGGATTCAATGGAGGCAGATTGTCCGCTTAAAGGGGTCCAGTGACCAGTGAGTGGGCTCAGCAGTAGATCTCAAAACGGTGAAGGAAAACATCGTGAGAAAACCAGCATGTCTTAGAACCAAAAATTTTAAGACATGTGACATCTACCAACCCAACTAATTTAGATATTCACACAAAATCTATTACAAAACAGGTAAAAAGATGGGTGGATTGTGTGAGACGATATACCTAAGAAAGAAGTAAACTCGGTATTGACTGGCTGATAGAGAAGTAATGAAGCAAATATTTTGACTGTTACCACCCCAAATAAATTGGGATAAGAATAAGACAGGATGATAATATGAAATCTCTTATAGATATCATATATTTCAGACCGATAACGTACAAAACTTTTACTAGTTACGAAAGTAATAAGAACTCTGAATTTACCAGCTGGCAAAATGGACATGGTTTTTGTCAACGACTGGACCACAACAAGACTGAACATACAAAATTAGATATGACTGGACAAGACTGAAAGTTATTTGTGTCAAGAAATACCGAGTTTAGTTTGGGCTTAGAATAAACCACTCTGATATAAGCGTGGGTGGCTTAATGGGAAACATATTACATCACATGAGTAGGTAGCATCAATAATATAATATTAATAATACTAATTTATCATTTATTCTCTCTTCATAAAGCAGACTTAATGTGTACAAAAAATGTCTAAGTTAATTTCTACCTTTGTGAGAGACTGGTGCCTGATATAGGTTTTTGAGAAAAACCTTTGTAAATAAGACAACATCAATAAGACTATAATAAGTAGGTAATATAAACGCGAGAAGGGACTAATAAAATTATACCGCGAAAAACTCGTTACAAAAAGGACTTGCGAGTTCGTAGGTGGGAAAAAATACAAATTTAAAAGCCAACTGTGTCGGATGGCCAGAAATAGAATTTCCTTTTCATAGAATTGTATAACAATGATATAATTATGTAAAGTTACCAAAACCGTGGGTATATAGGCGGTGTAGGTTTTCCGAGAAGGATATCCTTTTAGGACAATAGGTTTCATTTTAATATTTTGTACAATAGGGATGATGACTAAAAAAATATTTAATGTCCGTCATGTAGATTATTAAAAAATATTGGACACGTATTTTTTCTTTTTTACGTAATCAAAACATGACGGCGATACACTGAGTTTAAATGTGGCATGACGTCACTTCTCAGTAGATTTTATACGTAGCTATGACGTAACGAGCCCCCTCTCCCCAAGTTTAATGTGTTTTATCTAAGTCATTTTTTGATTAATATGATAAAGCAAAACATACGTGTATAATATTTTTTTTTATTATCTGATTGACGGACTAAACAGTTTTTTTTTTTTACCTTCGACACATCCCTATTGAATTGCGATGTAATATTTGGAGGAAAATCCATTTAATTAAATAATAATATGTACAAGTACGTACATAAAAAAGGAGGGGAAATAACCATAGGGCATCAAAAAATTCTTCCGCATCTCTGTTAAATATTTTGATTATTATTATATTTATTATTTATTGACCGTCAGCTTTTTAAATTATGTAAAATATGTACATACATAAGAAAATACATTTTATTTTGTGGCGGCTTCTACAACGCCACATAAAAAGACCTGACGTCACACAAATCCTGCATCGCGCAATCAAAGTTTACCGCGCGACTAGCATATAAACAACATCCCGACATCTACCGTCGGGCAGTTGGCCACCAAACACAACACCCGTCTGGTCGGAGGATCCTCCCTTTACTATAGAGTATGAGTGAACTTTACACCCTGTTCCTCATACCTCTATAATTTTAATGAATTTGTAGTCAAGTGAGTTTGTTGATTATCCGCGATATTGAATACCTACGATCATTGGGAATACGATTCTATGTTTAATTACGGAATACATAACATAACCTCTTATTCTTGAAGGGTTAGGCAGACGTATAGCTGTAGTAGGTACACCCACATTTCGCCAGTTATGTTAAAGTCCCATGTAATAGGGGCCTATTGTCATCAACCGGGCTCAAATCCAGACTACTGAGAAGATCCTGATGGAAAATTCAATAACACTTTTCCCGACCTGGGAATCGAACCCAGGACCTTATACTTAGCAGCAGCGCTTGTGACCACTAGACCAACGAGTCAGTCATTATATGTTATATTCTGGCTCAAATCCTCATAGTACTTAGGTACTCACCTTTTTCTACCCTGGTAATTAGTTTCCTTCCAATGACGAAACCACCTGTAATAAGCTATTCATAAAAACCGGCCAAGTGCGTGTCGGACCACGCACAATGAAGGGTTCCGTAATTGCGATCAATTTATCCCACCCACAACTTAAAATTGTAGTTGAAAAACAAGTTCTCTCATACATTCTGTATGAGAGAACATGTTATACCCGCAAAAGGGGGGACATACTTGACTCCAACAAAAATTAGCACTTTAAAGCTTAATATTATGCAAACTGATCCCCGAATCGAAAAATGGTTTTCATTAACTCACATATATGATATCCCACACCATGAAAAGATAAGAAAAAAAAAAAAAAAACATCCTTAGTTTAAAAGTACATGTAGTGGAGGTACACCAAAAAAACACCTATATATTTCAATTATTTTACTACTTCGTCGGCATGATTAATATGTAGATATACCCATACCAAATTACAGCTTTCTAGTACTAATAGTTTCCGAGCTAAGCTGAGGACAGACGGACAGACAGACGGACATGGCGCAACTATAAGGGTTCCTTGTTGGCTACGGAACCCTAAAGAATAGGTATTATGACGATATTATAATGATTTGCGAGTAACATCTCCTATAATAACAATACAAGTCGTTTTTACAAAGTAATTGCTATCGTGTCTAAATAAAATAGTCGATAATGATTATTTGATTGGCAATCTGTTTCTAATGCGCTGCGTTCAAAACACAACATAGACTGGTGTCATCATTATTATCAGATTCATGCATTACGAATTTGTTATATTATTTACTCAGTGTTATTTGAGAACAAAAAGTATAACGGTTAGACTGGAAGCTGACCCCAACATATTTAAAACGCTAGGCAGATTGATTTGAGTCAGTTCAGGTTTCCTTACGATGTTTTTCCTTCACCGATGTCAGTAATGTCCAAGATAAACTCAGAAAGTACATATGAATTGAAAAAGTCACATTGGTACTTGCGATTTGAAACCACAACCTTATGCATGAGAGGTGAGGCCTTAACAAACGGTAAAACTGTTACACTTTTGTCGGTCTAGCTCTTATTCGCCAAGTTTGTAGAGTATAACATGAAATAGGGAACTTCGTATCAAAAACTGTTCAATATTGAAGTAAGTATCTACGTCACCAAAAAAGTCCCTTCCAAGAACATTTAAATATCAGCGTCTCGGCCGTGACTCGCATGATGCATAGCAATTATCGTTGTAGTGCGTGACGACCCGACTTCCTTCCTCCTGTTGACATACCAATATGTGTGGGACGTAGCTCCTAGGAACTAACAATCGCACTGTAATCAAACCAGAGTGAATGCTAGTTCTACTGGATAGTGCAGCTATATCAGATGAACGTAGGCTTTCCGAGAACTTGCGGTGGGAGGCTGTACGTAACTATGTTGTGACATGAATGGAAACTGGGTACACGTGGAATAGATTTGTATCTATGTGTGTTTTATCAAGCGGAGGCGATGGAACACCTATTGTGTCTTCGATACAAGATTTTTCTAGAATGTATATTGAAAAGGAGCGCGCAAACTATGAAAGAAAAGCGTTAGCAATAATAGTTACTGCGCTGCATAAGTTTGAACACATGATGCTAAATGAAAATTTCAAAACCTCAGTACATAAGAAAGAGAGCTTAACCTTTCAGGCTGTACAAAAAAACTAGCAACAGTCTACCCTACTCACTCCTTAGAAACCAACTCGGGATGAGTTGGTTTCTATTTCTAGGGAGTGGGGCCTCCAATGTGTACAAGAAAATAAAAGTGAATGATACGAGTACATGCATATTTAAAGCAACAATGTGAGGACGTCGAACCGCAAATGTAGGAGGAAAGAACGAGCTAATCTAGAATTCTGAAGATTTACGCAAGCTGTTTCTTTTTGTGTCTTGTGCAAAAAATATTGAAGCATGTATTTATACTGGACTTATACTGGATGTTATAAGGACAATCTCCTAAGACCGTTTTCGTGTAGCAGCAACGGTTAATGTACCTGCTCTTACTGCCCTATCTCAAAAATCCACACTGTATTGTGTACCTATAATAAACGTTGGATCCTAAAATATATCTCACGAAGGGAAATTGTCTGTTTGAAGACAGAAAACCTCATCAGTTATTTTGCTCATCAATACTAATTACAGACAGATATATAAAGCATTGAGTTGACAGTTATTCCTTTCGTTTTATCGCCAATGCCTTCGAACCTTGAAAAAAGGTTCCGCCGTCGTTAGGGTTTCATGTTCCAATGTACAAATAAACATAATCCAAGAAATTCACAGAGTTAAGTTACTGCAGTACCCTATTTAAAACAAATCCAAGACAACCACTCGAATTGATAGGCTAATAATAGCTAACCTATATCTCGCCGAGGAATGGAAATTTATTCAAATGAAACGAAAGGTTTGACTACATTATTGATTTTCGTCTACAAGTAATTAGTTTGATTGTAAAGAAATCGAATACGTTAACGTAAGATTCAGCTTTGCAGCTAATCATCCAACATTATCTACTCAATAAAAACCTTAAATTCATGCACAACGCACAGCCTACACTGCTGGGTCTAGAAGCATGAAATTTTCACAAGAGTTCCTTTTGTAACGAAGGTGAGTACTAAGTAAGGATTTTCGAAAATACATCCTCTAAATGGGAATTACGACACATTGCTAATGGAATATCCCATACAGATTGAAATAGGAACAATCTAAATATATAAAACAAATTCGGGTTAGTTACTCAAGAACAGCTAGACCGATTATATGATCTTTGATTTGTTGGATTTGTCTCCGCTCCGAACAGCAGAATAACAATTAAAAGATGCGAAAAATTTAGGGAAACAAAAACAACGAAGAAAATTAATTTGGTATAGAACGGCATTTTTCATATCTCGAGAACAGATTGGAGAACGGAGGATCAAGAAATTTCACGCGGACAAAAGTTAGTTGCTAATAAAACACACGTACGTTCAGAAGTACGATAATTGTATGAGAGTTGCAATCGAGAACAAGAAAAATTGCGTTTCCTATCTAAATTAAATATAAGAATGATAAGTTGCAACAGCTGTTTATAATCATATCAATACCTTTATATTATTAAAGTAAGCGCTCGCCAAGCCATCCAATATATGTTGTCATTATTAACAATATTCAGACAGCGATTCTCACTCATAAGAGATACACCATACCTTCGGCCAAGCGTGTCTTCTGTCTTGTATCATTCTTCATAGCAATCGGTTTTGGCGCAATGTTGCTCGTAAATGATACCTGCTTACGTTTGTTTTCGTGTATATTCTCTTATACTTTTGGTTGGCAAAAAGAGGATTCGTTTAAATTTTAAAACATATTAGTATAAAAACCTGTCATATTTTTTTTTTTATATTTTAAATTATTTTGTTACGAAACCATCCAACCATTTCCATCAACTTAGTATCAGCTAGGTATCTCTCAGTTAATCATTCGAAGAAAGCAACCAAAATGCTAATAGATCACTTTAAGTATATGTACGTACTTGTAAAGTACCTCGACCTTAACATCCGGGCATCGGTACTGGACCAGTTTCTAATCCATCATAATACGTTACGGTAATTTTACGGTAGTTCGCTCCCAATAAATCAATGATGTTATCGTTACCGCATAGAACAAAGACTGCTTTAAAATAACTGTTTTACATGATTCCGAGAGGGATAAAACTGTAGCGGATTTATTGTTCACCACCGAGCACCAAGTAATCCTATTGTTAATTAGGGGACATCCATGCTACACTTCTGTTCATCGGCGTCTGCATGAAACTGTTGAAAAACTCGTAGTCGAGAACGGAGTGATTGACTGCAGCTAGCTGTTCGTCATACTATAAGACTATATACAGGGTGGAATTTGTTAACCTCACCTGGAAGGAAAGTACTCTGGTTTTCCTTTCATTTAATTTATCATGTTTGTTAGAGAGATTTGAACCTTATGATTGACCCTATCGATTGAAGGCTCCTATAAACGGGCGCGACACGCGACGCGACACAAAGACACCGCGTGCCGCGCGACGAGCGGTCTCCTTGTGTCGCTTTCACTTTTATCGCCTTGATGCAATAAAAGTAGAGGCTGTTATTTTTGCGGATTTTAGCCGGTCCTCTTGATGCTCATGATTCCCGAGTGCGGCAAGCGAATTTTTGAAAATCTTTGAATGCAGATTTGTTTATTTAAAAAAAAATAAAGGAATATTTCCTTTGAGTAAAATTTGATATCACCAGTCACCAATATTTAGAGTACTTTCCCTCCAGGTGATGTTAAAAAATTATATCCTGTGTTTCTCTCTGCCTGCGTCTGTGTTTCCAAACGGATACAACCCTAATCTATTCAAAGTGAGAGTGAACAGGCTTCTTCTGGGTAAGCTCACTCCATCGTAGACTTTGTCTCTGTCATCCAGACCTAGACTAAAGTCAAGAGCAAACTCATAGTAGAATAAAAAAATTATAATAATAATACCTGCCTATTTATTATCCCACTGCTGGGCAAATACCTCTCCTCATACAGAGAAGGCAGGAGCGTTGATCACCACGCTTGCTCAAGACGCGAGACGGGTTGGCTATTTCAGACTTGTTTTAACTATAAGCCCAGGTTTCCTCACGATGTTTTTCTTGCACCGATGTCAGTAATGTCCAAGATAAACTAGGAAAGTACAGTGGCCAGCATATCAAGCGGAAGCTACACGAAACTGTCAAATTTCTCCAAACGATTTAATACTTTAAAATGTGAAATTAAGTTTAAAATCGAACGAAAAAAGTTGAAGTAGACGTTTGTGGTAACTTTATGTGCTAGCCATCGTACATATGAATTGAAAAAGTCACATTGCTCGAATTTGAACCCACATATTAAGTAGCAAGGTCCGAAGTTCTTCAAAGTAATGTTGACAAGTTACAGTCTTCATGTCTTTGAGATGTATATTACAGTTTACGTAATAGAAGATCTAATACACGATAATGAAGGCCACATTATTCGTAGGGTTCATATCAGACTTTAGCAGCCGCGTTTACAGCTATCTATAACTAATTAGTCGTTACCCCTAGCTTCCTACTCAATAAAACTTTTAATGCTCTTAGTAATTGATTTCGCACAGATATTGCCGTGGGAGTCATTATCTATTTACTATTCAATGAATCTGCTGATGACCTAAGATTACTTCAATGTTTGAGATCATTGCCGTTGTTATTGACAACAACTGTAAATATGAACGATGAGGGGATTAGATAATAAAAATTAGAAACTGCTTTTCTTTGTACAAAGTATTGATGACATGAATATTTTTGCGGTTCTTCAACTTTGATCTATTTGGCACATTGTCATTTTTCTGGCAGTATACAAGGTTTCTTCAAAGACTTCTTTTAATGAGCTACAGTGTTGTCTGGGATATATGGGAAGCGATTTGTTTTTAATGACAGCCACGACACAAATCCTACTGAAAAAGAATCTTCCCGAAATAGAAATGTCGATTACACAGACTGTTTCGATGTCTCCTAAATTGGAATGAAAATCCCTTGATGCACACAAAAGAGAATCCATACGAATATTTACAAAAGCTTCATTCACCCCTGAAATCTTTTTCCGTCCAATTATACGAAAAATTCCGAAGAGTACCGAATATCCGTCATCTGTAAGTCAATGACGATCATTATTATTCCGTTCTAAGACTTGCCCTCATTATGAGGAAACTCTTGAAGATTAGAACTGAAGACAGTCATCGTGCCTACGAATATATTATAGGACTATCCGGTGTGGACAGACGACAACTTCAATTGGACGCGGAAAAGATCAGAGATATTCCTCGAGCCTCGCTTTGAGAGATTTTAGCGGAAAGGACGTTTTATTTTTGGATGAGGACGTCGGCTTTACTGGTGAAGGTTTTCTGCGAGGATTAATTGAAGCAGGAACAGAGTGAATGGCGAGTGATATTGATGTAGACAGATAACGGATGTTCCACCCTCAAAAATAAAATCCCGAAGCAAAGTAATTAAATTTTAGGCAATCACCTATCCTTCGCAATATCGCAAGTGATATTTCAATACAAATAAGTCGGCTGGTGTAGGTACATACAAATTCTATTCCAAGTCACAAAACGACCAGTTTAAAGGAAACTATACTTACTATAGTATATATACAACATATAATATTAGCAATAACGTATTCGGGCAATACCAGAAGTCTCAAACCATTAATATTCCTTGTGGCTACGAATACAATAGTACAAAACTACATAATACAACTTAGGGTACGCACTGCCGGGTCAGCGGGATTGTCCGAAAGGGGTACCGCTGCCCTGGAACATAAAGGGCCAAGGAAGGAACACGGGTGGGTTTTAGTCAGTAAGAGTCTGACACTCCCTTCCGCTCCACCCAGAGCGGGAGGGGTCATTTGATGATTTCCCATCCTGAAAAAAAAAAAAAGGGTACGCACTAAGTGCGAGCGAGAACGATAGCTCAAACGGACATTACAGCAGTTATAGCTATGCTCGCAAATACCTACCTCAAAAAGGACACTGCTTGTGATGTCACTACGCTATGCAAATAGGTTGATGACGCCACAGCCAGACTGTTTGCGCCAGTTCCCTATAATCAACCAATGGCTATTAGGGCCATCTACTTGAATATTAACGCTAATCGTGCCGATGATCAGAGCAGGGAAGCACTTTTCAAGAAGGTTAAACACCAAGAAATGTAATAAGAAGCCCAAAACTATTGAAGAAGAACCTGCCTCAGGTGTACCGGAGAAATTTGATGATTTTAGACAATCTCTGGCGTACTTTTTCCAATTTTCACATTTTAATGGAGTTTTTAAACGCTTTTGAAAAACCTATTTTCGCTTCCGCTCCTTCTCAGAGTGCGCCTTTAAATGTTTCACAGAACGGTAGGCATATTCTGCCTGGCGACAATTTATTTGCGTCTAGACTATAATACATTTATGTCAGATTCGGTGTCAAGTATCAGTATTTGCTCGGCTTTCAGACATAGTAAATGGCACTGAGGAAAAAAGTACGCAAGTACAAAATATTTCAGTATATATTTTTCTTAGATAAATGATAGGTCTCGCTGCGCTCGACTAGATACCGCCAGTGTACTTGTCAAATGCGGCAACAAATACTACGCCGAAGTCGGCGTACCCGAGCGAGTCATACTGCAACCTGTGTGTGCCGTGTACGTGCCAAATGTTTTATTAAGTTTTGGACATAATCCAAAGTAAAATGCCAGTTTGCGTAGTGAAACTGTTTAAAAATAATACTACAAGAAATAAGAAGGACACTGGCATCACATACCATAGTAAGTATCGTATAATTTCGAAATTTTAACATAAAATAACATAAACCCTAAACGCCATTCAGTGTTGCCGCGTATACAAGAATCAAGATCCCCGTGGTTGAGATTTTTATAATCTGAATTTATTGTTTTTGTATTTTATTATATAACTATTTAATTTATCTTACCTAGTAACAGCGACTTTTTTGGATTGAGTCAGCGTTCGTTAACCACATGGCCACCACAGCTCCAAAAAAGTTATATAGGTAGGTACTAAATAATGTGTAACCACACTATTGATGGGTAGAATAGAAATAAGAAGTATTATTTTGGTAACACCTTATATTCTACATGATTATTTTTAATAATAATTTATAAATATTTCATGTAAAAAAAAAAATACTATTAAAAATAAGGCCTAATCATTGATACCTATACAAACATACCTTCCATTTTTCTAAAGAAGAAACCTACGTCTAACCTATACACAAATACCTATACTTATACATTCGCTTTTAATTTATTGTTCATTTTTAAGTATTTTCTGAGCTACATTTATAACTTAACTAATAGACCACAGCATAAAATATTTTTCCCATTAACTCGGGTAACAGTTGAGCAGCTGGTATGACACAATGTCAACTGACAAATGTCAAGTGACGATGACTTACACACACCACAATAATGAGTTGCCGCATTCACGGAGCTATTGTTTTTAGATAGCGCGGTATCTAGTCGAGTGCAGCAAGACCAATCATTTATCTATGATATTTTTTTTTTTTCCAAAAGCTAATATGAAACTGAAGAATGTTTTAAGTGCTCATGTCCTTAAGGATAACAGTAGCTCTACCACGAGTTTACTCATGGTAGACGTACAGTAGATCTCTGAGTAAAAAATAACAATAGAAGTAATGAAAATTGTTCCTTTTTTTCCGAACCCTATTTTTGGTCTCTCAAACTTAATTGAATTCGTTTTCGAGGAAATACGTGATCAGTTCTCAGAGGAATACTGATGGCAATCAACTAGATTTTTAAGCTTTAATTCTATTCCGAAGTACAATAGAAGATTTTATTACTGTCTGGCATTAAACGTGCATCAAATCTTCCGATCGATTTTACGAGATTTTTATATTGGCCTTTATAAAAGGATGAACCGTATCATACTCCTTCCGCAAATACGCTTACGCAGTACAAACCAAGAAAAAAACCTCACGTAAGTTGTTATTAAAAGAAAAACTAGGAAACAGCACGAACACGTTACTAATCAATTTGGTAACATCAATCATAATCGTGACACGCGATCCGCTTCCATGTAACCACCAACATTGGATGACCAACACTGAGAATTACATGCGTTGTTGGTTTTGTAGCCAAGTCTTGGGTCTTTTGAAAGGAAAAAGTAGCAATGCATGTGTCTTTTACGTTGGTTTTGTGGTTGGCGGGTTGGTGTGAAGGATGTGTGTAACATATTTGCTCGGTACTGTTTTAGACTTATTATAAGAGATGGATATGGTTTAAATATTGAAGTGTTCGCGACCTCGAAGAATTGCCAAACTTAAGTGGCAATGGGCAGCGCACATCGCTCGCAGAACAGATGGCCGCGGGCCGAAAAGTTCTGGAGTAGCGGCCGCAGACCGGAATACGTAGTAATGGAAAGCTTCCGACAAGGTGGACCGATGACCTTGTGAAGGCTGCAGGAATCCACTGGATGCGGGAAGTACAGAACCGGTCGAAGTGGCGGTGCTTGGGGGAGGCCTATGTCCAGAAGTGGACGTCTTTCAGCTGAAATGAAATTGCTTGGTGTGTTATGATTTGTTAATATCTGTATTTCCTTCATAAAGAAAAGGGCCGAAAGTGTATGGCTTAGGTGCCACTATTTTTGGCAAATACACGACACCAGCCGCATGGGTCGATCCATCAGGTTAACCTTCGGTTTGTCCGCGAATGGGTGACCATCTTTACATGCTGGAACCCCTCCGTGCTTCGGAAAGCACGTTGAGCCGTTGGACCCGGCTGTCATTCTTGGATCTTTGACAATCGTTACGGTTCGTCAGAAGCCCGAAAGTCTGACAACCAGTCTTACCAAGGGGTACCGTATTACCCAGTTACTGGGTTGTGGAGGTCAGATAGGCAGTCACTCCATGTAAAATACTGGTATTCAGCTGCACAGTTATTACTAGCCGCAGGAGTCAGAGAATTCTATCTTTTGTTGTAAATATATTTGTTTTATGTCAATAAATAATTTTTTTTTATGCGTCCGGTTAGACTGGAAGCCGAACCCAACATAGTTGCGAAAAGGCTAACCAGATTGATATCAAATGCAAAAAATGTTCCTCAAAATACTCTCAATGCTCCGGAAATCCGCCGATCTTACCCGAGCTTAAGCGAAGTCACAAACTACGTCGTAATATGGAGTGACAATGATTTATAGCACACAAAACGACTTAACTTCTCTTGAACTCCACTAATGCCCCTATTTCAATCACAACCGTTCCATAGCACACCGATTTTCTACAAAATATACCACTGTTATGAAACTAAATTGCCGAGTCATTGGTGTATCGTTGGCCCGAGATTTTAGGGTTAAGCGGATCAACGAGAAACCTATTCAATTGCGTTGTGCCACATGAATATTATGAAATACTAGCTGCTGACTGCGGGTTCGCCCGCATGGCGTTTTTCTAAAATCAAACTCCTTATACCATCAGCTATCTGCCAGTGAAAGTCCCGTCAAAATCGGTCCAGCCGTTTCGGAGATTAGCCGGAACAAAGAGTCACAAAAAAAAGTTTTGTTGTTATAAGTAGGTATGTATACTTTCATAAGTATTAAGTAAAAAAAAGGTGTTATTTTTAACATTACAAACAGACACTTCAATTTTATTTATTTGTATATATGTACAGATTGAAATATCCCGAGATTTCGTTAGAAATATTGAGTTGGATGTGTCAGCTTATGTATCAACAATCAGTCGTCTACATAACACTACTATTCTAGCGAACTATTCTTAGGATCTTGAACACTTGCAGAAACGAGAACGCACTACATATTACTTGACATATTACACTATTACGTGATAACTTCAAACTCTGTGGTCACAGCGCTAAAACCACTCTTATGCGTAAGAGCATCTTTTGCATGGGTCCGACCATCTATATATATAAAAATGAATCCCTATTTCCCTTGGTCACGGCATCATGCGTGAACGGCTGGACCGATTTCGCTAATTATTTTTTTGTTGTGTTTGTTATTGTCAGGAGAAGGTTCTTATGTAAGAAAAATTTAAGAAAGTAAAAAAAAAAAATGTAAGAAAACGACCATATTTACATTTTTATTGTAATAATAAGTAGGTAACTCTATCTTCTAATGTAACTTTATGGCGTTTGACATAACGTGTCAGTCATCATTTGGTAGGTCTGAGAATAGATTTTATCAAAAAAAAAAAAAAAAAAATTTAAGGTTTTAGTTAGGTTGGGTAGGGTAGGTAGGGTTGGTAGGGTTGGTAGGGTAGGGTAGGGTAGGGTAGGGTAGGGTAGGGTAGGGTAGGGTAGGGTAGGGTAGGGTAGGGTAGGTAGGTGGGTAGGGTAGGGTAGGGTAGGGTAGGTAGGTAGGGTAGGGTAGGTAGGTAGGGTAGGGTAGGGTAGATAGGTAGGTAGGGTAAGGTAGGGTAGGGTAGGTAGGTAGTTTCCTTTGCGCATAGACAAACTGCCACAGTCAAATAGCTTTTGACATAACGAAGTCTGTCGGGTCAGCTAGTCTTTAATAAATTACCCAAATGCTCTTAAAAGTAAATTGAAGAGTTTACTAACTGACAGAGCATATTACAGTATAGGAGAGTTTATGAGTTTATGAATTTTTTCTCGTTTTTGAGATGACGATGTTATATTTTATTTTATTGACATGTTATTGTGAACTATTGTACTTTGTGGAATGATTGTAATTTGGAATTGAAATTTGAATGACTGTAATTCATATTTTATTAACTAATAATTTATTTAATGACTACTTTGACATTTTAATTTTATCTAAAAATATGCTTGCTGAATTTTAATAAGTGCCTAAGTCTATAATGTAGTTTTGATGAATATTATCACCGTTTATGCACCATCTTTTCCTACCAATTTGTACGCCACGATATGCGGCTAAACATGTTAGAACTTTTATGTATCTCTTTATTATCTTGCATGTAATATATGTATCATGTACACCATGTTTAAACAAATAAAATCTTACTTACTAATTACGTGGATAGTGTGAAGTTACACACGTGGATAGTTGTAGTTAGTTAGATGATAGTTATGCTGAGCGATGGCCTTTTTGCGTGGATATGTCGCATATTTTCCCCTAACATGTTCTTTTCGTGTTTGTGTTCTTTCTTTGCGTTATGTTTACCGCAAATAATAATCTTATATTATATAAGTTGAAATAACCGTATTTTCTTTCTTTTTTTCTCTTTTCTTTTAAGTTCCGCTTCACACCTTATAATTATTATTTGGATACTTACATTAAATACGACAAGATTGGATAAGACCGCCCATTGTGACACTCCTTGTATTTCTACAAATAAATCTGTAATTTTTATGGTGTGCAATAAAGAGTATTCTATCTATTTATCTATTAGTTTTATGTTTTCTTTACTACTGTATGGATTCGCTATGGTTTGATAATAACGGTTTATTATTAGAAAGAGAGATTTTTTTTATTTGCTCTCACTAAGAATCTCTCACTAAGAATCTTGTTTCCAAGTGGAATTTCTACATTTCCAGCTTCAAATATATCGTCGACCGTAGGTTCAATTGAGGTAAGGGACAAAATACGATTTTTCAGGAGAGGCCGACAAAGTTTTTTTTCGGACTAAATCGCCCATAACTTTTTTTGTTATTAGCCTTTTTCGGATCTGATTTCGCACATAATCTTTTATTTTAGTGCTCTATCTACCTGTGTAAAATTTATTTAAATAAGTTATCTATTTAAGAAAATAGATGTCCCTTACACCAACGTATTTTGTTAGTAATGTCCCTTACTGATCAAGTATCTTGTAGTCCCGTCCCTTACATTAAATTGACCTCTACGTTGGATCAAAAATTGTGGAAAAATTGTGAAAAGATAGTGTAAATCACTTATTGAAAAAATTTATGAAAAGAAATACAGTGTAAAGAGATTGTTGACAGAAAATTAAGTACACACTTTTGGCGTACGGATATCTTAAATTTGGAAATCGTTACCTACCTTACCTTATTTGATTCGATTGGTGGCGGTAAATACAACATTTCAAGTTGCTATATTGCATAGTTTTTCAAATACATTATTATTATGGGGCTGATTCGAAATTTGTATCCAAAAAATCAGTAGGGTAAGGGACATTTTTCTTAAGCTAGAATTTTTTCATATACACCATTCGAAAGAGCGAAAAATTCTGAACAAAACTGTATACTTAGCTCATTTTGGGTATTTTGTCCCTTACGTCAATTGAACCTACGGTCGACGATATTAATAAAACATCAGCGACAGCTATACGGATCCCACCTACTTAGATCTTGGCTGTTTTTTCATCAAATTACACCTTATTTTCGTAATGCCTCGTAATGACCCATTGTCCGAGGACCGCGGACGTTACCTGCAATCTGAAGGCAACGGTTTTCTTGAGAACTTCTTTGTTTTACAACAGATTTTTGCAAACAATTTGTAGTGAATCGCGTTGGTTTATTCAGTGGCAGATTTAAGTGTGATTGATAAGATAGGAATCTTATTAATATTGAAGATCTTATGGCATTACGAAACATTGGCAGTGGGTCTCTTGACCACGTGGAAATCTTTTCAGAAACAACGGCAGTCTAGCCTCACCGAATGGCCACCGAAGAGGCCAATAACTTTTTAAACATTCTTAGCAGAATTCAATAAAATACATATAAGTATGTATTATATTTACTGCCGCAATAGGAATTCAGTCACGTTATTATTACTCGTGTCTGGAAATTTGTTACGGTTTTGGTAAGAAAGAAAAAAATAAAACCAGTTACATACAGAATACCTAGGTATAAGCCAAGCCAGACTGCCACATAAAAAGTTTACACGAAAAATGAAGTGGCGACAGCTCCAATTATTTTTTGTCACTATCACAAGGAAAACCGTTTTAGAGCAAATTGTCGCGCCAAGAAAATTCTGCGTCACAGGATGAGGTTGATAAAACCATTTTTTTTCTCGAGTTTTAATGGTTAGCTTGTTTCAACAGATGCAAGATTTATACAAATAAATCATCAACATCAAACTATATTCGTTTCAGAAATAACTTTCTCACATCAAACAAGTAAACTCCTCGCAATAAAATATTTATACTCAACGCTACCTGAACGCGAGAGATAATGCATTTAACAGCCTATCATTATCTGATCTAACTTCCAGCCACCAGGATAGAATGACAGAAATATACATTTTAAGAAGGTTAAAAAGAGACGGAACCTGCAAATTAGTCCCATAACACCGGTCGTGATAATTGTAAGACTTGTTTCTCGGAGGACACACATCGTGACTCCGTTGACAAAAAGTTGACTGATGTCGTTCTGATTGCTTAGGATGAAGTAGATGGTAGATTAGTTTTTTAATCACTTCCTTTTGTTAACTATTCCGAAGTAAAAACTGAGTAAATCCTATAATCAACCTCAGGAAACTGAGAAGCTGAAGAGATAATTTGCCTTCTATTCCGAAGTTGGAACGCGAATATAAATGAAATGTTCCTTTTATAAGGAAAAGTTGGAGCAAGCTTTAGTCCTGAACTAATTGAATGATACAAGAAAAGTTTCTCTTCAAACGATCCTGCCTGTTGAGTAAACTAGATGCGCATAAACCCGCAACGAATAAGCTAAGTCAGAAGAATATTAAATTTTTACTCTGCAAACCATTTTCAATAGTCATAACTTTGAGGAGTTTTCGCAAAAATTCAGGTAAACGAAAATTTTAAAAAAACATAAGAATCTGCATTAGCAGAGTCCTTGACTGCTCCAAAGCAATGCAGGTTAGCAAACAAATAAAAAACTAGGTCAAACTCAGTTCGCTAATGTACGTAGTCGTACGTATGTGAGAATTCGGAGCAGCCGAATCCCGACTGAACGAGGTCTGAGCCAAATACGCGCCTGTAATCAGCGAGACAAACAAAGTTAAATACACTATCGAATTTCAGTTTTAAATTGGAGTCTACAAAACATATTTTGTTTGTTTAGGACAAAGGTCCTTGGAGTTTGGTTGTTTAATCCGTACGGCTGCTGAACGGATTTGGCACACGGATAAACCGTGACCTGGGCTAGGACATAGGATACTTTTTACCCCGCGCGGGCGTAGCCGCGGGCAAATAATAAACAAATAAAAAGCCTTATATTTCTTGCCAACCTTAACTAGTTTACACAATAAAATAAAAATAAAACCGGCGAAGTGAGTGTCGGCCACCGTAGTTGGGATGAATTTATCCCAAAAACAAACTTAACATTGTAGATGAAAAACATGTTTTTCATCTGCAAATGTAAGTTGGTCGACTATTACCTACTCGGTAACTTGTAAAGCCTACTTAGCTGTAATAGTTTTCTTTTTAACTTCGTTATATATACTACTCGTACTGCTGTGAATTTTTTCACGTATCCAAATATAATCTATAATCCAAATACAACCATTTAGCTGGCAGGGGGGAGGGACACTTGACTCAAACGGATTCCTGAATCGATAAATGGTTTTCACAAGCCCGCAATATTTTTTGGCCTATCCAATGATACCCCACACCATGGGATAGACGGGAAGTATCCTAATTTTTTTTAGTAAGTGCTTCGTTCCAACAACTGTTTTAGAATGTTAGTAGGGACTTACTTTTCTACTTCAGATTCCGGGAACCTAAGAAATTACTTAGGGACATTCGGCTTCCCCGACATTGTATAAATTAATACTTAGGCATGCTCAAATATTGAGGGCAATACCAATTTGGAGATATCACGAAGTAAATTTCAATAATATTATAAAATTTAATTCAGTTATTCAACAGAAAACGTTTCAATGTTCCGGCTATTTGCTGTTCAATAAAAACTTAAGCATTGAATAATAAAAAATAAAACGGCCAAGTGCATGTCGGACCACGCACAATGAAGGCAAGATAGTTTGTATGAATTTATCCCAAAAATAAACTTAACATTAATAGTATAATAATATTTTTAAACGGCCTATCTAAAGATAGGCCAAACAAAAAAAAAAAAAAATAACCACTTTGTCGGCGTGATTAATATGTATACCCCATACCAAATTACAGCTTTCTAGTACTAAGAGTCTTTGAGCTTAGCCTCGGACAGACAGACAGACGGACACGGCGGAACTATAAAGGTTCCTTGTTTACTACGGAACCCTAAAAACTTAAACAAAATGTTAGTACTTATGTATATTCTAAGCTGTATGTTAAAGTGTGTTTATAATTATTATTTAATTTCTAAGTAGGAAGTATGGATAGTTATCCATAATAACCATACTTCCATACTAATACTAATATTATAATTAATGTGAAAGTAACTCTGTCTGTCTGTCCGTCTGTCTGTCTGTCTGTATGTGACGTTTTCACACACCGCACGCTGAACCGATCGTCATGAAATTTGGCAGAGATATAGCCTGGTATATGCAGAAGGACATAGGCTACTTTTTTACACGACAACTGACATCCACGCGGGCGGAGCCGCGGCCAAAAGCTAGTATTATATCATTTATTCAGCAAGAACCCCTCTACAGGTGAAGGCCTCCTCTAAAGATATCCAGTCTTCTCTAGACTGGGCTGTTTCAATCCAGTTTATTCTAGCTAACTTTTTAATATTTTTGTCCCATCTAGCGTAGGGTCTCCCTTACCCCCTAATACCTTTTTCGTCCACCTCTGGTCTTGTAGACGCGCTACATGCCCGGCCTATTTCCATTTTAATACTAGGGCTTATGCTAAACCATCCCTACCGCGGTCAAAAGGTGGTATTAAATAAATTGTACAAGAAAGTACGACGGTTGGTAATAATTTAGGCCCCAGTTCAGGGAAAGAAAACTGCCTGAGGTCTTTCTTTGAGTTCTAAATTACCAAAGCAAAAATTAGCCAAGTTTGTCCTTGTTCACGATATTAGATGCTTGAACATTTTGTGCGGAGCTGGAGAAATTAACAAACAACAATTCTCATTAAAGACAAAAGTGAAGGAATTGTTATGAGAATCCTTGTTAGTGCAAATACTGCTGGCATTTGTTGATTGTTTCATTGCTCTACTTGCAATATGCGTGCTCGTGGGTTTAGGCTCTTTGTTTAATTGGTAGTTTCTGCAAAGTTTAATAGTTAATTTGGGTTATTTGTTTAATAATAGGCCTTCATTTATTCTTAGATCTAGTGATGTGAATGCAGAACTGTGTGTATATACACCGTGGCATTTTAGCCCACTTCATGTATCCAATGACTACTAATCATTCATAAAAAAAGGTATTTATAAACATTTGAATAATATTTTTTCATGGACGGCGTGGAATGGAGCGGCGACATCTTCATCAGAATTATTCAACCTAAAGCAAAAATGTGTTTCTTACTATTGCAACTTAAACTTAATCTAAATAGCAATCTTTCTTTTTTTAATCGCGCCTAGAGATATTTTATGTCGGACACATTGAGTGGACTACCTTTATAAGACGACTAAAATGTCACGGTGTATACAAACTGTTCAAAAGTAAACTTCGGGTAAATCTTCAATACTGTATGGGAAACTTTACATATAAGTAAGATAGCCAGTTCCTCTGTGGTTGAGGATTCCGGGTGAAGCTCGCTTCCATCTTCGGCCTTATCATCACTTACCATCAGGTGAGATGAAGGCCAAGAGCTTCCCCGTTGGGTGTAAAAAAATAAAATAAAAAAGTTACTATACAGCTGAAATTACTCCAGCTGTCCTCGAGTATGGTTATTTCAAAATCATAACAGTAGACAGAGTACAGAAGGTCTCGTGGCTAAGTAATAACAGCTGCACAGGTCGATCGATCAGGTTAAACTACGCATGCCGCGGTTGGTCCGTGGATGGGTGACCATCGTTCGATACCAAGACTCCTCCGTGCTTCGGAAAGCACGTTGAGCCGTTGGTCCCGGCTGTCATTCGTGGGTCTTTAACAGTCGTTATGGGTCATCAGAAGCCCAAAAGTCTGACATCCCATAAGACTGGTCTTATCAAGGGGTATCGTTATACCCAGTAACTGGGTGGTGGAGGTCAGATAGGGAGTCGCTCCATGTAAAATACTGGTATTTAGCTACATTAGGTTAGACTGGAAGCCGACCCTAACATAATCGGGAAAAGGCTAGGCAGACGATGACCTTACGTTAGTGTTACGAATGTTAGTTTAGCAGCTTCAGTTGGCTACAGATCCTGAGTTTATGACAGTTCATTCAAGTCCATAATAATTTTACCGTAAAAGAAAAAGATCTCCACAGAGTAAGAAAAAGAATAAAATATGAAATCGAGACTTCTAAAATGTCCCTGAAGTTGGGAAAAAAATATATTTGGCACGAATCAGCCATAACTTTGCCGCCAAGTAGACATTTTAATAAATTATTGCTCAGAAATACGCAGCATATTGTACTTTAATCGTATCTCGTCGCTCAAAATCTTATAAAAGTTTGATGAGATTTCTACCTGATGGTCCTTTGATAACACTTTTAGTTTTTTTGTTTTTTTGTTATTCAATGCTTTAGTTTTTATTGAACAGCAAATAGCCGGAACATTGAAACGATTTCTATTGAATAACTGAATTAAATTTTATAATAATTATTGGAATTTACTTCGTAATATTTCCGAATTGGTATTGCCCTCAATATTTGAGCATGCATATGTATTAATTTATACAATGTCGGGGTAGCCGAATGTCCCTAAGTATTTTCTTAGGTTCTCGGAACCCGAAATAGAACAGTCCCTACTAACATTCGAAAACCAGTTCTTGGAACGAAGCACTTTCTTCCAGAAATTATTCATTTGCGTTGTTTCAGCAAAGTTGAGTACATATTTAGTATTAGGACAAAACAGCCGATTCAATCGAAGCTTTGCAAATTCCGATATTGTAGATAACTAAATATTACAATTTCCAATTACAGGAAACTGTTTGCGTATGTCAGGGGCCACGCAGAAATGTCAACTTGAACCGTTGTGACCACAGAATGGTGGGCGGAATTTGGTATGGGGCACAAACTATGTACAAATTGTGCATGGCTCAATTGTGGTGGATCGTTACGATGTCAAATGTCGGCTGAATGGACATGCAATTGGATCGAATTGTAGTTCATGTTAATTTTGGAAATAGCTGGTATTATGTCTAGATATAAGCTGCAATTAGAATTTGAAATATAATGTGGATTGAAGTAAGTAGGTTATTTTGGACAACGCTATCCTAGTTCAATTCTGAACGATAAATAGTGAAAATCTTTTTCCTATGTGTAAGTTTGAGTAATTTACTGGTAAAATTGTGACCTTTTGCGGCGAAGAAGTTTAATTACTGCAGTACTTGCTGTCGCACGAAGAAATTGGCAAGAAATATTATTTTCGTTTCTGCCCGTTCCTGTTACTAAACCCTATTACTTTGACATAGTAATATTATATTCTAATACCCAAAACTTTCCCTAGTTATAACTTCGAACAGTTGCAAACGAGAACCTTAGAATCCTTCAAAGTTTGTGCTTAAACTAAGTCGATATTGCTGCGAACATTCTAGAACCTATTCCGGTAATAATTTGCCACAAGTACGGTGTTGTATGGAAGTTCAAGGACCGTTAGTGGCCCCATACCAGTTTATCCAGTGCAGCACTTAGGCCAGTGTAGCCCGGCTGCCTTGTATCGGAAAGGTTCGCCAGATGTTACGTAACTTTAAGGACGGTCTAAATATTTTGGAACTAGGAGTCTGGTTATTGTGATATATGTGTTAGGTTTTCAATAAGACACTGTTGCGGATATAACATGTTTTTCCTTGGTCCAGGCTCACACATAAAAAGAAGCACAGACGCCGAGCGCTATGCCCTCTATAATGTCCGTTACACATATGCGTTATTCAAGTAATGTCTGGTCAACATAAACTACAGTTATAAAAACAATTTCTTTTTGTACGCATTGGTTATTAAGTATTGATGACATTTTGAAGATCGTCTTGGGAGACATTTTACTGCTTCATTGTAGCAGTAACCTTTTTAAATGTCACAAATAGTTTTAAGTGTCTGCTCACCTAAAGAATGGCACTAAAAACTTGACGACCAAATATAAAATTATTTGCAATAAACTTCGTTCGATCAGCTGCGCCTTCATTGTAGTATGGCTAGAATCGAGAACTGTTCCATGTCCAGAGGCTATTGCAGATTGTTCCATCAATGTTTTCTGTCGCACTTTTATTTCTTTTTCTCATGACGGGAGTTCTACTAAAGAGTCGATCTCAATACAAAACGAAAGAAAATTCCGTGCCTTTGATTCGGAATATTGCTGAATTTCTATAAAAAGCATTTCCAAAGGACTCTTTTGAAATATTTTATGATCGGAAAGGACCGAACCTTTACCGTTATTTTGTCATTACGGGTTTGTATGCTGCATAGTGTACGGAAGGAAGTTACTCCTTTTATGTTCAATTGATCTTGAATTCTTGATAAGTGAATAAATTGTGACAAGCATCCAACTATTATTGTTCCGATGACTTTTATGGCAAGTTGATTGTTTAACATTAATCTCGACTAGCTTATGCTCGCGGGCCGCGGCTTCGCCCTCGTGGTTGTCGGAAATTATCCCACGTAAATATAGGTACTACCGGTATAAAAAGTATATATATAGTATGTTTTAATCCAGGTTACAAACTATCTATGTTCCAAACATCCAAATCCGTTCAACCGTTTTTGCGCGATTGAGTAACAAACATCTAACATTAATACGAGTAGTAGGATAGTAGGATTCATATATAAATATACGAAGGTATTTTTTTATTCAGTTTTTTTTTGTAGTTACCTTTTAATTGTGCCTCTTATTCTGCCGGTCTTTCATTTGGCTGCTTATGTATACAGAAATAAGTAAATATTTACGGGTGTTATTGAATGAAAGAAATCTTGAATACATTTAAGTAGTTATATACAGTAGCCGTAGGTAGATTCGTATTGTGTTCTTGTAACAATTTTATACCGATACCGAACTAAATTGCGTCTTACAACATTAAATAGAGAAATGAGAAGAGAAGTAAGTAAATAATACATAGCTCATTGTATTTATTATTGTAACTACGTTATAACATACAGCAGTAACACTGACTGAACGAAATAGGTTAACCAATATGCTGCTCATTGACCTATTTTCTGCTGCAGAGCACACACAAAATGCTGTAACATACATAATTCTTTCAGACATTTAAGAATTTTTCGGTTATTCGGTTTGTAATAAATAAATAAATAAATAAGGAATTTATCCATAGCAGCCGGGAGTCTCGACTTTCGTTTGGTTAATTCGAAAAGGCTGGGATATTTATTGACCACATCAGGTGTTTTTGCCTTGTTACCAGCGCTGACGTGTGAAAAACGGCGGAAAAACAACAAGTTTTTCTGTCGTTTGTTAGACAGCTGAAATGTCCATTCTTTGGTATTGTTCGTCGAGTCGTTGAGCTCCTTAAATCCTGAGTTGAGCTACACGATTACTGACAAATGCTTGCACTCACTGGACAGGTCCACTCAAAATTGTGTGGTTCTTTCTTCAAAAGACCATTTCAGACACGGATCTACATGGTCCTCACATGATCAGACCAAGATTATGTCTGGACTTTAAAAGAGATTTTGACCCCTGAGTTTGGCCATTTCTCCTCAGGGGTAGTCAGATAGGAAATGTCGACTCCACCTAGCTTATATATATATGATGTGTAATAGTGATCCCGATATCCTATTTACAGAATAAACGATTTCATTTCATTAGCTGCTGCTAGACTGCGCTCAAGACCTCAAGCTGCTAAAAACCTGCTTTAGTGTCCTCAAGTCTTGGTTTTAAATAACGACTAAAATAGAAGAGATTAGAGAGTTATGCGAAAAGGGTTACAGGGTTAGTTTTCTTCATCCCTTTTAACAAATTCGCCATCGGTATGAAAGGTGGTTAACTTCGTCTCAGGTAAGCCTTCAAGAGAATGAAAATAAATAAGGAGCTTGTGGCTAAGTAATAACAGCCACAGGGGTTGATCGATCAGGTTAAGCTACCTACGCTTGCCGCCGTTGGTCCGTGGATGGGTGGCCATCTTTACATACCAAGACTCCGTGCCTCGGAAAGCACGTTAAACCGTTGGTCCCGGCTGTCATTCGCGGATCTTTGACAGTCGTTACGGGTCGTCAGAAGCCCGAAAGTCTGACAACCTTCTTACAAAGTAGTATTGTATTACCCAGTAACTGGGTTGTGGAGGTCACATAGGCAGTCAATCAACTCAGCCTATCGTAGTCCACTGCTGAACATAGGCCTCTCCCATGCTGCGCCACGACACTCTGTCCTCCGCCTTCCGCATCCAGTATGTCCCAGCCACCTTTTTGAGGTCGTCGGTCCATCAAGCTGGGGGGCGTCCCACACTACGCTTGCTGATACGCGGTCTCCACTCCAGGACTCCACCGGCCATCGGTCCTTCGACAAACATGGCCAGCCAGCCCACTGCCACTTCAGCTTGCTTACTCTGCAAGTTATGTCGGCAACTCCGGTTCTCTTCCGGATAATTTAATTCGTGATTTTATCCTTCAAAGAAACTCCAAGCATAGCCCGCTCTATAGCGCGCTGAGCGACTTTAAATTTGTGGACCAGGGCCTCAAGTCTGCTATTACAATAGTGTCAGAATGGTCTCGCCATTGTGAGTATTTGACAGTGTTTGTATGACAAATCTGTCAAAAACTCACAATGAAGAGACCATTGCAACGTTTGTACATTAGTAGACTTGGCCCCCAGACCGACTGTCAGTGTCCACGTTTCGGCACCCGTATGTCATAACGGGCAGGTCACACTGGTTGATTTCAGACAGGCAGTCGCACCATGTAAAATACTGCATCTGGTTAGACTGGAAGCTGACCCCAGCATAGTTGGAAAAAAGCTAGACAGATAATGATGCTATAACAAAACACATGGTCACCCTAGCATCTAACGACGTCTCGAGAAGGTAATAACTGAAAGCTAAGTAAATTGTAGTGTAATAAAGTCAATATCGAGCACTTAAAATTGCCTTTAAGTTTATCGTGAGCTTATGTTACTTAAGTATTACATTAAGTACTTTACTTATGTCTAAACATTACTGCAAATTGCCACAGCATTCGTTCCAATCTAAGCGAATGTTTTTGGAATTATCTTCTCTTATTAGGGCTCCGTAGCCAAAGGGTGCCAACTGGACCCTATTACTCAGGCTCCGCTGTCCGGACATCCGTCTGTCCGTCCGTCTGTCACACGACTGTATCTTTTGAACTGTAATAGGTAGAGACTTCATAATTATTGTCACGGAGTGTTTACTACTAAAAAAATCAATCTGCCTAGCCTTTTCCCAACTATGTTGGGGTCGGCTTCCAGTCTAACCGGATGCAGCTGAATACCAGTATTTTACATGGAGCGACTGCCTATCTGACCTCCACAACCCAGTAACTGGGTAACACGATACCCCTTGGTAAGACTGGTTGTCAGACTTTTTGGGCTTCTGACCACGACTGTCAAAGATCCACGAATGACAGCCGGGACCAACAGCTTAACGTGCTTTCCGAGGCACGGAGGAGTCTCGGTATGTAAAGATGGTCACCCATCCACTGACCAACCCCGGCAAGCGTAGCTTAACCTGACGGATCGACCCGTGCGGCTGTTATTACTTAGCCACGAGCTCCTCGAGTGTTTACTACTATAGCCGCTATAAAAATAATATAAAGTTAAAAGTTAAAGGGGATTTACAAAAAACGTGTTAAAGAAATATGGAGTGTTAAATATTGTACCGTGGTACGAAACCCTTCATGTGCAAGTCGCCCTTGGCCACTTTTTTAGGGATCCGTAAGTCCGATTGAAAAACGGAACCCATATAGGATCACTCGAGTGTCTGTCCGTCTATCACAGTCAATTTGCTCCGAATCTAATAGACCGGTTCAGTTGTTTTGTACCCATATGAATTTCTGTGACCCAAACACAGACGTGAATGTAAATAAATGAATTATGAATATGGGGGGATACTTTTGGGAGGCAACAAAGAAAACTTTTTAGATTTTTTTTGTAGATTCCAGAAAAACCTATAAAAAATCTATGGTCTTAAAATAACATAGTAAATCTCTCATTATTGTGCGTATAAACTTACATTTGCAGTCGAATGTATCGGAGAACGTGCTTTTCCAATATATATGATAACAACTTTATTTTACAATGTTAAGTTTGTTCTTGGGATAAATAAATTCATCCCAACTACGGAACCCTTCATTGTGCGTGTTCTATCCTGTTTTCCGTTAGCAAAGGGCAGTCAAAGGATACAGCATTCACCCAGCGAAGATAACAAGTGTCTACTAGTGTTCGAATTCTTAAAAAAAATTGGAGTAATAAGTTAATTACTACTTAACCCGGGCAGACACCAGACTTTGTGTATAATCATCACTACTGCTCTCAAAACAATGAAGGAAAACATCGTGAGGAAACCAACATGTCCTAGAACCCAAAATTCGAAGATATGTGACATCCACCAACCCGCAAAGGGCACTTTTTTTTTTTTCGGGTGGGAAATTATAAAATAACTTCTCCCGCTCTGGGCGGAGCGGGAAGGCGTGTCAAACTATTACTGACTAAAACCCAATCGTGTTCCTTCAGTTGTCTGTGTGCCAGGGCCATGGTATCCCTTTCGGACAAACCACCAGGCACCTGTCCCAGCGGACCCCGTCAGTGCGTGCTGAAATCTCTTTGAGGCGCGCGTGGAACACAACGCGCCGTCGACCCGGGCCTGGTCTTTACCGGACGGCGAACTCTTACCGAACAGCGGACACACCCCGAACCCGCACAGGGCCCGCGTGGTAGATTATAGCCCACTCTCTCTCACAGAGAGGAGGCCTGTGTCCCAGCAGTGGGAACATTATACGCTGATTATGCTTATGCTAACTACTTACCTACTTCAAGTTATTCCCACGACATAACCTGATGAGGTGTGATAACGATGTACCTTCGTGTTTTCTTTTGATTGCCATGCTATGATAGCAGTTATGACACGTGTGATACATGTGTCATACTGTAGAATGTAGGTAGATAAAAATATGGATTTTTAAGTTAGATAAATGCATGAATAAGGGCTAAATTATTTGCGTTCTTTCTTTACACCTTAAATACATTAAGTATCAATATAATGTCAAAAAAAGCTTACAATGGTCTGTTTATTTATCTTAAAGAAAAAAACAATTAAATTCCTAACTTTAGAACATTTTAAGATTTTCTTTAGTTTATAAAATTTATAAATGGAAAAGGGACTTCTACAATCTCAGATTCTCTTCTCAGACAATTATATTGTCAAGATTCTTTTTTGATGTTCAAAAATAGAATATTAAAAAAAAAAAACACAACTAAAATATGGAGATGAATTACTTAATAAATAAAAAAATAATTGTTATTATTTTTTATAATATAAATATAATATATTTTAGTTTTTTTTTTTTATATTCTATTTTTGAACATCAAAAAAGAATCTTGACAATATAATTGTCTTAGAAGAGAATCTGAGATTGTAGAAGTCCCTTTTCCATTTATAATTTTATAAACTAAAAAAAAAAATAATTTGTATTACAAAATAAATAAAAAAATAATTACAATTTTTTTATTATTTATTAAGTAATACATATAATTAGTATTTGTCATAAATTCATCTCCATATTTTAGAGAATACTTTTAAGTTGATTAAAGAGAGTTCTGCAAATATCACAATGACAATAACATTACATAACGCATACACAACTCCAGTAGCAAAATAATTGAGCTAAACTATTACATCCTGCATTGAACATTACATCAATCTAACACTGTAAAGTATAAATTGCCCATATTACACACACCGCACATCAATCAATATTATTGATGTTTTGCTATCTAAATGTATTAGGTATTGATAACACCGGTAGTGCTGTAAATACATAATTTATTTTAAGACTAGCTTTTGCCCGCGACTTGGTCTGTGTGAAATTTTTCTTGTTTTAACATAAAATACATCTTAGGACCCACAGCATCGCTTGCCTGCGCTATTACTTCGTTTATGCTGGGGGTTCTTTCTGACTTTTATTATTTTTCTCAGCTCCCAAGGGCCGTAGCGTGATGTTAGTCTATAATTTTCCTCAAGAATTGGGCTATCAAATGTTAAAAGAGTTTTTGAAATCAGACTGATAATTCCAGAGATAAATACGTTTGAGCGAAAAAACAAACTCTTCAGCTTCATTATATTAGTATGTATAGCTGATAATTATATCAGTTGCAATTACTCACGTTTCTTGGTGATAAGATTATTATGGCAGGGATTAATAAAATTAAATAGGATGTTGTGTTTCAAGGATTATTTTAAGACTTCCTTAATGCAGTTTGCATAGATTTTGAGTGGCTTGCAGTTTTCATGGTCGAAATGGTTTAATAATACATGAACGACTGCATGCAATTTTTTTAAATACATAATATATAGCCTATGTCCATTGGAATAATGTACCTTTCAAATGGAGAAAGATTTTTTTAAATAGGAGTGGTGGTTCCGGACATTACCTTCTATACAAAAAAGAGAGAGAGCGAATTTTGTGAGTTTGTGTGTAACAAACTCACTAAATTCGCTCTCTCTCTTTATAATATTAATATAAATTATGTTATCAGTAAATTTCAGTTTGTTTCATGTAGGTACACTTTGTCATTTTGGACTCAAAATAAGTTTGACATTAAAAAAAAATTAACACTATACAAAAATTCATTCAAATATGACAGAAACTAAAAGTTACAATTTTACAATTTATGTATTAGTTTGAGTTTTAAGTTTGGGAGATAGCTCCCAAACTCAAAACTCAAACTAGGCCTGTATTTTGGGGGTCATAGGTTAAACTATCCAGTGAAAATATTTAGGCAGGTAGGAACTTCTTTTATCTTTTACACCTTAACTAATAATAATAGTTAAGATTAAAATAATGAAGTGGAATTGGCATGAGATCAAATTAATTAAGAAATAAACAATGATCTATGAACTAATAACATTGGAAACCAATTAATAGGTTGTTTTGTGGTCCTTTGATGATTGTTTATGGTCTGCCTATGCATTATTAAGTAGTTATTTTGATGTAGAAACTATACTTTTTTGATTGATACAAGCCATACAGGTTACTAATATTGTGCAAAGGGTCAATGGGTCGTCTTAGGGGCGATTCAAACAAGACTAGATTCCAGTTGGATTTAACTATTTTATTATCATCGTAATCATTATTTAGCTAAGGTAGTTTACTAAAATAGTAATAACCTAAGGGTTTTTGAGTGGTGGTGGTAGTATTATTGTTTCCGATGCCATGCCGCGGTGGAACAAATTCAAATTTTAAACGTTTGCGTTCATTGAGGCGTGAAACTTTTTTGATAACACCGCATTTTAACTACGTTTCATTCCTCGACCGTATGACTTCAATCACGTAATATATTACTTCCAAATTTATGGACAAACAACACAAAAACAGTTAGACCATGAATGCAATACAAAAATAAAAAATAAAAACAAAAATACTTACCGATACACGTTGTCCTCTTTCTTGTAAATATCCAACACTGGCCACCAGGAAACTTTGCAAATAATCTCACGAAACACTCACACTGTATGCTTGTCCAGTTTTGTTGCAGATTTCATTCAAAAATGCAATTATAAACACAACAAAGAATAATTTATGAAACGATACACCAGCTTTCGTTTGTTGATTTGACATTAGTAATTTGACAGCGGCAAGTTGACATTATCACATTGACTGCTGACGTTTGATTAGTTAATAACTTCACGGAGCATTCGGTCGGTAGAACAGAGATAAAACGTTTTGTTTCAGCATTGATTTGAAATAAATGAAAAATAAAGTTAAAAACTAAAACCCGACTACGACAAAAAACGCCAACTAAAAAGGTATAAACAAGACGTCACAGACAGATAAATCAGAATAATATCATTTTTCTTTTAACCGGAGTCAAACGTAATCTCTGGGGTTAAAAACTGAAAGCACGTGATAGGTGGCAGCACTGCTTTAGTCCAGAAACCATCATTGTTTTGTTTATGTTTACTGTTGTATCGACCACAAAGCAAGCAAAAACTAAATAAATACACACTTATGCGACTTGGAGTAGCACAGATAATAATCGTGAGGAACGTAGGTATCACAAATTCACAAGATTATTATTTTACTGCTATACTATACTGCTGCACGGTATTTTTATCTTAGGAAACGACGCACATAACACACACACACACACATACTTCCAACATCGTCCTTGTCTCGGACAGTAGGTACAGTTGTCGTCACGTAAAACGAAAGCTGGGAAACATCACAGTGGAGGGGCTGCGTCTGAGCACGGGTACAGTCGCTTCCTTAGTAAGCTATTGTTTTATAATTTTATGTGTTATTGTTTGATTGTAGAATCATAATACGTACAGTCGCCAGCACATCAAGTTACCACAAACTGGTGCCGATTCTCTTGTACACCGAACTAAACTAACTAAACTATCACTAAAATTCCTTACTTTTGGCTATGAGAATCTTAAAGCTATTCTGCAAACAAAATTCTCTAAATTTAAAAATAAGTTTGACACAACTAAATCGAATTTGACAATCGTGACTCCACGTGGTATTTTTTTTTTTTGGCTTCGCATCTTTGTACTTGTTTGCCTATGATTTATTTTAGAGCCGGAGGCGCACATGGGGGGCAGCCGCGACGTGTTTTTTTATGGAATTTTTCACTTTTTGTGTGGAAAAAAAAAAAAAAGATTACCTACATGTAGCGTAATAGTGGTTTAAGAGTTTCTAAAAGGGGGTCGAAATTTTCATTATTTTTGCGATAGGACGCACCATTTTGGAGATATAAGCAAAAGAAAAGAAAAAAATATATAGGGATAAACACGAAATATTTTAAGTGATACACCTATAAGTGGTAAAGAAGCCATGGAAATGATTTTCTTTTTTATTCCGAATATATTATTTAAAAAATTAAATAATTTAAAATTACTTGATATGATGATTAATTATCAAAATTCACCGCGCTCGTGCCGCCACCCCACCGCACCGTTCGGCGTCACCGCGTCGAGGCGGGTCATTCATAGAATATGTAAATAAAGGATTTTTTCGCTTTTTTACGACATAAAGATGTTTCTCTTAAAATATTTCGTGTATGAATAGATACACCTTATATACAGTACTGGTTTTGCACCAGAAGTCGAGGTGATTGGTGTGAATTTTAGTTCATGAAAACTAATTTTATTCCACACCTTTTTAATCGCGATTAAAAATAGTCAGATTTAGTTAGAAAATCTAAATTTTAGTTTAAAAACGTCAAATTCAGAATAGCAAAATTGCCATTTTCACTAAATTTAAAAACTCAGTACTATCTTAGAGCTGTCAAACTAAAATATAGTTAAGTTGTGTCACTTTAGTCAATTTCAGAATAGGAAATGGTCGTTTGACAGGAATAAACTAAATTTTGGTGATTTTTAGTCTAGTTTAGAGAATTTTGTGACAAGAGAATCGGCACCAATGTCAAATTTTCTCATTCTATTTTGAACTTAACAATTAATATTTTAAGGTTTAAAATCGTTTGGAGAAATTTTACAGTTTCGTATAGCCTGATGTGCTGGCCACCGTACTTTAGGTTTAAAATCGTTTGGAGAAATTTTACAGTTTCGTATAACCTGATGTGCTGGCCACCGTACTTTACTAGATACTTAGTACTTCATACCACCAATTTGATTGATAAATCGCTCTGTGCGCAGCAAACCAGCCAAACCAGCGTTCTTTTACGTCAGTACTGAGAGCTCTTGCGCTTACATACACATTCATAGCGTGTTTGTACATGGTAACCAAAATAAAGCACGCGACGCATCGTGAGATAAAAATACTAGTAGAAAAATAAAAATTCGGCATTGTATTTTAATATATAAATAATAATTATCGACCTCTTGAAATTTATAGGTAGGTGCTTACTTCTTTGTATGAAACAATGGCAAGTTTAACTGAAAAATTATTGGCAACTAAACGTATTGCGGTTGTAGCGGTTGTAGCTTACTTCATGTTATGAACTTTAAGAAATGCTTCATTTTGCTCCTAGATGGCGTTAAAAGCGTTTGAGGAATTAATTTTGCAAACAATCTGATAGATGTCACTTAGCGGTAATATTTATTACAAAACGTTATTCATTCCATGCGTTTCCATGAAACTTTACAAATAACCATTTTCATTTGACACTAAATTAAACCTAAAACCTCTCATGTTTTTTACTTAAATTTTCATGAATGGTCACATTGAGTTCGACTCAAAAACTTTAGGTTAGCAAAATTTATTGGTAATTCCATCTTTGTTGATTGAAGCTATTTATAGAAAACTTGCCATGCTACTTAATATATCCATCCAAATAAACAAAAAAAACTTAGCTTTGTTCAAAATGTGGGTAGTAAATACTATCGTGGGCATTCGAATCGACACACTTTCAAAATAAAAAAAACGTGCTCACGGATGTCCATATCTGTTTACCGCCCCTTTTTGCGACGAACAATAAAAAAAAAACTTTTGTTTAAATAAATTTCTCAGGCACTGTTACAATGATAACCAGAGATCGGAATAGGTAGAGTTAATTTACCTATTACGTGTAGGTAATATGCAAACAATGTATAATGATATGAATATGAATAATGTAAACCCTATTTTATAATGCATACAATTTTAAATTGCCATCCATTTATATTCTTGAAACCATTATGTTTGTCAGGAACAATCCTAAATGATTTCCGTGCAGAGCAGATCAATTTCTCTGGAACAGGCGTGACTAAACCCAACTACATATGTGTACCTCCCTGTAGGACTGCACTTATGCGCAAAAGTGTTTTTCAAATGGCTCCAATTGTGTACAATAAGTTGCTTAAGAGTGGGAAGGAGCATAATGTACCCTTGAAAAGAAAACTGAAGACACATTTAGTAAATAAAGCATACTATAATATTAACGAGTTCCTAGAGGAAAGATGTGTATTGACATAGTAACTATTTAATTTGATTATTAATTTTTTGAATTTGTTAATTTGCTTTTTTTGGATCTTTATTATATTATTATTTTTACTTTATTTTTATTTTTGACATGATTATTGTTTATCAGTCGTAATAACTTATTTTTATTTTAATGTTCTGACTGATTTTTGTTATTTTAAATTTATTGCTTTACCTAATTTATTGTTATTCTAAGAGAATATTTTAATTGATTCTAATATTCTTAACATTTGCACGTCACATCATGTGGCAAACATGCCTGTACCTAATAATGTTGTTACCATCTTGCATGCATGTATTTTCCTGTATGTATGACACATGTTTAAGTAAATAAATATTATCTTATCTTATCTTACCTACTACCTACCAATATTTCAAACAAGGCAAGCAAAATTATTTTCCTGTGGCTAACATTTTAATTTAATTTGTCTAAATCACGAAACGGATGCTACAAACAAGAATGAAAAAGAATTAAATTGCTCCTGTTTGTTTAAATGAAATTACCGTAACTAATGACTTACTTGCGTTTTACCTACTGCATTTATATGAAAAGGAAACATAAAAGCTTACCTACACGATTGAATACCTACCTCTAACGAGGCGGCCATATACGTTGAGTGGGATATCTACCACAGATCTATACATGTATTCTATACAATATAAGCGTACAATACAAATAAATAAAATGTTTGTAATATCAAAATAACAGCTTTTTACTATACTCCATTTATTATAACATTAGACAAATAACTGTTCTCCCCCTTTCGTTATTTCGATGTAAACGTTTAATAAACTCCGTTATTTCACGATAAATACAAAGCACTGAAATCTATTTACCATATACATTAAAAAAAATAACTCTAAAGTGCAGTAATTTCAACAATATTACACAATAACTGTCGTTATTTAGCCGTTATTTGTCTAATGCTATAATAAATGAAGTATAAATACATTTGAAAGCATCTACGGCACTTACAACAAAAAAAACAAAAAAACAATCTTTAAAATATTGTCTGTCTATCTGTCCGTCGGCTGTCTTTTTTTTGTATAAAGCTACGACCCTCCTGACCAGGGACTGAATACCGATATAATTTGGAGACATGATACCAAAATATCGCTATAAATACCGGTATTTGGTTATAGATATAACCGTTATTATTATTTTTTTTGTGTTTTTTGCAATTTGCAGGTCAGCGTCAGGTTGTATCTTGATCAAAATATGATTCGCGGCTGTAATCAATATGTATGTACTTAAAAATCATCAATAAATATTCTGTGACGTCACATTGTACCCTGATATCAGTACTGAGTGTCGATATAATAATCGATATTTTATACCGATACTCAAATTACTGATATAAAATACCAGTATTTATGCCAGATGTCGATACTGTTATCGGTATTTTCTTAAAAATATCGGTATTTTTCGAGTATCGATATCGGTCCCTGCTCCTAACTGACCCTATGAACTGATAAAGCCAGTCTACACAAGGGCTTCTTTAATGCTATTTTACTGAGGATTGAAGTGGACGAGAGGTTCATTGTTTGAAGGGATCCAAACGCCCTTTCACAGAGAAGGTACCTTAATTCTTGGGGTTAGGTACTTAGCAGAAGCGAAGCTACAACTTCCATTAGCGGGCAGCCGAAGAAAAACTTGTTTAGTTCTCATAAACTCAAGATAACTTCAATATTGATTAAGTTATTGAGGAATGAATAAAAATTTTAGTCAATCCTGTACTTTTCTTAATTTAACGCCATCGCACTACGATTAATTTAATTTAAATTAAACACTGAAACCAGGTGCGGCTTAATGTGCGCTAGTGTTGTCCTAACTTTTAGTTGAGACAAAAATATACTTACGCGTTTTTGCAATGTTTTTTTTAAGATTAGAGATCGGATATTCGGATGTATATTCACCTAAAGTTGAGATGTTTGTTAGTATGGAAAACGCTTTTGTATCGAATTAATCCCGCGGTTCCGGTGTTTTATTTTAATTTTAACTAACACACACCACCCCTACTCTTACACCCTACATACACATATTTGCATAGGGGGTTAAAATATTTTTTTTTTTAATAAATAATATTTTAGAAGTTGTTTCCATACTATACACCCGACTAGTTATGCATTGCCGGTATTCCTGGCATAACGGGATATTTCTTACAAAAAATATATTTTAAGAAGCTGCTTCCATACTTTTATAGCTAATAATTAACTTTAGGTAAATATGCATCCGATTATCCGATCTCTACTAATGATGTATTAAATACCTGTAATGTGACTATGTGTGATGTGCTGGCGACTGTGCATACGCACAGTCGCCAGCACATCACCACAAACTGCCAAATTTTCTCATTCGATTTTGAACTTAACCATCAAAATTTTAAAGTTTAAAATCGATTCGTTTGGAGAAATTTGATTCGTATAACTTGATGCGCTGGCGACTGTACTATATTATTTAGTAAAAGTAAACTCAAGTAGAGTCGTTGTTCCGAAGGGAAGCCGGTAGGAATGGAGTTGTATGAACCCGTCGTGCTACTTAGTGCCAAAGCCTGAAAGGCTAAGTGTGGAACTGGTGCTTTCAAAGTCTGAGGCCCTTTGTACAAAAACGTTTATCTTACGTGAAAAACTACGGTTGCCATGTGTAGGCACGGTTGTCAGTGTTGTATGGATCTTTATGGAAGCTTGTCGACGGACACGTTTTTTCTAGGCACGACTTATACGCCGTACCGTAAAGAAATCGTGCTCTGAAACTCTCGTTGTACGGAAATCCTATACAATGCTAGATCAGCTTATAATGGAAATGTATAGCTTGATTTGTAGCCGTGTGTGTACAAAGGGCCCGCGGCATAATTGCGTAACACACTATCAGTAGGAACGCGTTTTATTTTGACAGTTCAACAACATTCATTGCGTTATTTATGTTGTTGAGCAGACAAATTTTTCGAACATATGAAGCAATGGAATAGCAATATGCTTCAAAATCATTGAGATTGCGATTGATAGGGTGCTACCGTAGCTATACCTACATATCAAACCGTGATTATATCTGACGTTTCCATAATACATGATCGTCATTTAGTTTTGTCATGATATTTATTCAGATTTGTTACTGTAGTTGTAATTGCAATCATGTCAGTAATCTATAAAGATTATTTTCTATTCTATAAATGTGAGAACGTTGTAGCCCTAGTAGAGTGTAGATTTGTTGGCACTTTTCTATATTTTGTTAAGTACCTGGTAATCGTTGAAAGGCCTACACTGTCCTCCCATACCTATTAACACTGTTATTTGATAATATTGTAAAGCCAATTATTTTTAAAAGAGTAACCGTGGAGTTTCTTGCCGGCTCTTCTCCATAGGAAATGACTAATTGGAACCGTGCACCTAGCTTCTGACGTTTCATAAGTGCCCATGTAGGTTTATGTGAAATAAAGTATTTTGATTTGATTTCGATTTGTCTATTATTTTCCCCTATTAACATAGCTAGTAGCCATAATTTCGTCAATGTCAGAGTACATAACCCTTCGGCCGCAACAAAAATCAATGACACGTCCAAACCGAATTCAATACCCGAAAATGTGTAACCAAGCAACGTGCAAACGACACAGTCTATATACCTAAGCGAAACGCACTGTAACTAATATAAATCATATGTTTTATATGTACGTGTGGTTGTCAGGGGAATATAGTCATAAATCACAGAAGGTCAGTACTGTATAGCTATAGTTACTTGTGTAGTAAATTGCGCTGAATAATGTACTATACACGCTTTGGCGCTTGGTCGATTCTTTCAATGTGTTCAGGGGAAGGTGCTATTGTTGTCTATGGAATGGAAACGTGGTGATTAAAATAGGTTTTAGAGGGTTGAAAGTAGAAAAGGATGAGTGTTGTAGCAGATTAGTAAGAAATTGCTGAGAATTCATTGATAAATCGGTTTTGAAGAGCCGTATTGGTAGCTACGAGTATATGTAGAGAAAGGGTTTGGTGAAATTATTGACCAAATAAAGTGCGTTTTAATTCTGCGACCTTACACATGGTTCACTTACACTCAGGCCGATGAAAGAATGCGTTCCTGAAATCTGTCATCATCATCATCATCATTTCAGCCGAAAGACGTCCACTGCTGAACATAGGCCTCCCCCAATTGGGAGGGGTTTGCCATAATCGCCACGCTTGGCAGGCGGGTTGGCGATCGCAGTACGGTGTTAAAATGCATAGAGAACGTTGCTGCCCATTCTCTAATAAGTCCCTTAGTCGCCTTTTACGACACCCATAGGAGGAAATGGGGTGGTGCTATTCTTTACGTCCGGCATCACACGGTACACATCTGTAAGCTGAGTACTAAAGAAAACATGTTTCGCGAATTTAAACTGTATAATAAATTTATACCCCAAGTCTTCTAGTTCAGATAATTTATGTAAAAAATAAAATAATACCTACAAAAAAAAAATATCTTCGTTATGGTAATTCACAAAAAATGGCGGAAAAAAGGTTTCATTCGCTTTTACGAAGGTACTGATTTTATAAATAATATTTAAAATATTATCATACCGTAATAAATTTTTAAATTTTGGTTTTTAACAAAGTTATTTAAAAAAGGAGATTTTCTGGTATAAAATATATTATGATGCTGGTAACAATGCAGAAGATACAAACATTTTCAAACTTTTTACATCTTCAACAGCACAAATATTACAACTCATAATTCAAAGATTCATATTGTAAGTAGCATACCTTGCCACATGTTGGATGAAAACGGCTGTAAACTGTTCCGAGTGGGAATCGATTTTGGGAGGCCTACGTCTAGCAGTGGACTTAAAATGGCTGATTATGATGATCATATGCCGCGTCTCCGACACACTACACAAAACATGGTTTGGCTACGGGATTTTGTTTGCATAGTTAATACAATTAATTAACTTTACTTTTATGGATGATTAATTTTATTTAAAAAATTATCATAAAATGTTTTGCAACACTGTCCTGTCATTTTGACAGTGACATTTATTTGTTTACATAAATTATCTGAATTAGAGACTATAGTTCTTAATCGTGTCCAATTAACAGGTGTCAGGAATTCTCTCGGTGGCCGGAATACTACACTCACACACACACACATGATAAGCTGCTTTCAAGCAGTAATAGTTAGATTGTAAAGATTTTGTATTAGTTTTAAAAAGAGTTTAAAGATAGATTATGTTCTTATTTCACACTAGCTACTGCTCGGGGCTTCGCCCGCAAGGCTTTATCTAAAATAAAAGTATCCTTAGTTACTCTTTGTAACATCAGCTACCTATCTGCCGATGAAAGTCCCATTCAAAATCGGTCCAGCCGTTTTGGAGATTAGCCGGAACAAACAGACAGACAGACCGACAGACAGAAAAAAAATTTAAAATTAGATTTTTTTGTTTTAAGTACTTACCGTATGTATTTACTTTCATAATTATGCATTTAGTAAAAAGCTATTATTTTGACATTAGTTTATACATAGATGTGAAGACGATGTACCTAGAATAAAAAGAATGAAAAGTTATTTAAGTTAGTTATAAAAGATCCATGGTGCTCACATATGTTTGTATAAAACATTGTAAAACCTATTCAATACCTACGTAGCTGTAGGTAGTTGCACGCACTGACGGGGTCCGCTAGGACCGATGCCTGTCAGGGTTGCGGGTTTGTCCGAAACGGATACCGTGGCCCTGACACACAGGATACTGAAGGAACACGGGTGGGTTTTAGTCAGTAAATGTCTGACATATCCTCCCGCTCCGCCCAGAGCGAGAGAAGTTATCCCTTATTAAAACGCTGGGAGCTATACTTCCCACGTCTCGGATTGAAGTAAATCGTGTTTTATTTTTATACGCTTAAACCTAATGCAATGTAATATTTATCTACGCAATCTTAACATTTCACAGAACTTTTTTTAATGGCAACACTTTTCAGAGAATTATTACATGTCATGATAAACATACGTCAAAGTCAGTTGACGTGATTTTACCGCCGAAAACGGCCGTTATTTTTTTAATTTTTGTGTAGTGCTGAAAAAAAATTAGGTGAGCAGATTTGAGTTTTAGCTATGTAAACTAGACTATTATTACGGTTATGTGAAACGTAAAATATGCCCAGAATCTTTCGTTTATACCTTGGTAGAGTCGATTGAAATTGAGTCTGTAAGTGGGAAGATATCATCCCAGTGTTCGTCACTGCACACTACATTCGGAAATTCTATATATAAAATCCGTGTGTCTTTACGTGTTACTTATTTTTTATTATTCGCCAGTTTATGATTAGATAATAATTAGACAACTAGTTTCAATTCACTAGAATTTATTGTTTTTATTTGGTTTTAGAAAAATGCCACCTAAAAATTAACTGAAAAGTTGATCATTATCATATCCCGAGTTCTTCCCTTAGTAAAAGAAACTTGTATTGATGAGTACTTTCACCTCCTTTATTAAAAAATACGATTTATGTAATTTTTTACGTAAAAATTCAATTCACAAGAGTCAGGGCAACTAACTAATGTTTTAAAATATTGATGTCATACTGGACACTGGGAGCTATAATTCCCACCTTTCCAACTTTTTTACAAGAGAGAACAGACGATGGGATATATACTTCCCACCAAAAAAGGTTACTTCCCCCCACTAACCCCTCTTTTGTGTGTATTTTTGAAATCTACCACCCAAAATTACCCAGGAACGTATCTTACTTTTTTGTTAACTTCTCCACAGGCTCGCGTTTGAATAAGGGTTATTTGATAATTTCCCACCCAAAACAAAAAAAATGTAGTTTCAAATGAGCACCCATTTATCATCTTTCTCGTATCTTCCTTGATTTGCAAGTCGATAACGCAACAAACACGACTCAGATAAAAAAAAAACAAACAGAGGCAATATTTCTGACATCGAGTCAAAAAACCCCCTGTGGATAACCTACCTACCTATACTCCATTTACTATAACATTAGACAAATAACGACAGTTATTGTGTAATATTGTTGAAATGACTGCACTTTAAGAGTTATTTTTTTAATGTAAATGGTAAATAGATTACAGTACTTTGTATTTATCGTGAAATAACGGAGTTTATTAAACGTTTACATCGAAATAACGAAAGGGTGATAACAGTTATTTGTCTAATGTTATAATAAATGGAGTATAAGTTTCTACCAGTTTCTTTAACTAATTTAATTCTGTTTTCACTGCGCTATTGCCACAGACTGACTTCTTAATACCAACCATCAGTTGTATACTCCCATCCTTCATACCCCAGCCTATACACCGATCACAGAGCCCCCAATAAAATACACAAAACATTTAAAAACTATACAAATATGGATTTATTTGAAATCGTATGGGGACATCGCGTGTCATATCCAGCCATACGGATTTCTATGCAAATGTGAACATGCATGGCCCATACGTGCATTGATAGCATCTGTAAGGAAACTGATAAAACGGTTATTTAAATAAAATAACGGTTTTATCGTTATTTAACCTGTACCATTATCTGCATACTTATTTATGGTTAGTTACGTAAAATATCGTTTTATTTGAACGTTAACAACCCTTCAACTTAAGTCTACTTGGTTTGGGGAACCCTTTTCAACATTTTGATAGTAAATCAGCAGCTTTCCGTGTTTAATGAAAATTTGGTATGTCTCGGTCGGTTTGCCACATGTAACGTGAATTGATCTACAACCACTGAAATCACTGGCTTGTCAGACAATTTAGGGCAGCTTCGGGAAAATTTATTGAATATCCTGATAATAACATTGATCAATTTTTAAACCCTTGGTTTATCGGTACATATTTTGATTTTAAATTGGTGTAAAGTACGAGTATATAAGTATGTATAAAGTGTGTAATATGTGCCGTGTGGTGCCGGACGTAAAGAATAGCATTACCTACTCCATTTCCTCCCGTGGTATTCGTAAAAGGCGACTAAGGGACTTACTAGAGAATGGGCAGCAGCGTTCTCTATGCATTTTTAACACCGTACTGCGATCGCCAACCCGCCTGCCAAGCGTGGCGATTATGGCACACCCCCCCATTTGGAGGAGGCTTATGTCCAGCAGTGGACGTCTTTCGGCTGAAATTATGATATAATTATAATGTTTTTTCCCGCTACGTACAAATGCGTGACTAAGATAACATCTGATGTAGCGATATAAAAATGAAAATTCACCAATTTAACACATATAATAATTTAATGATATTTAAAATAAAATAAAGAAACCGGCCAAGTGCGTGAAGGACCACGCACAATAAAGGGTTCCGTAGTTGGTATGAATTTATCCCAAGAACAAACTTAACATTGTAGTTGGAAAACATGTTCTTCCATACGGAATGTATGGAAGAACATGTTTTAAACTGTAAATGTATGTTGGTCGACTATTACTCGGTAACTTCTAAAGTGAGTACTTAGCTGAGATAGTTTTCCTTTAAAGGCGACGATAATTGACTTTTAATGATTTTATACTGAAAATCATGTCTAAACGAGTAGTGTTAATGACTTGGAAAAAAGTGTGTTAAATTAGAGCATTTTCTTAATAACTTGATATGTGAATATTTTAGATTAAGTTTATGGTAGTGAAATTAATAGTGAAATTAATTTATAAAATTATGTCTAACGCGGATAAAAAACTGAGTATCACGCAAAATCTATCAAGCGTATTTTTCTGAAACCTTCAACTTTTTAAAGATAATTTAATTATTGATCTTTTAGTGTACGTGTTTTATTAAAACACCTTTTGTTTTATGTACAATAAATTAATAATACGTCTTATTTGGGACAGCGCTCCTGGATGAGCGAGTTCTATTACTGACTGGACGTACGATGCGTTGCGTGAGCTCAGTACAGAACACGCAAACTAAGCCACTGGCATATATCTGGGCCTTAACTTCGTTATATATACTACTACTGTGAATTTTTTCACATACCTAACCAAGTATCACCATTTCACTGTAACAAAAATTAGCACTTCAAAGCTTAGTATTACGCAAACGGATCCCTAAATCGAAAAATGGTTTTCACAAACGTTCAGGGAACCCGCAATATTTTTGAACGGCCTACCCAATGATATCCCACGCCATGAATAGACGAGAAAAATAAAAACATCTCCTCTTTACGTGTAGTAAAGGTACCCTAAAAAAAAATATTTTAAGATTTTATTTTACCACTTTGTCGGCGTGATTAATATATACATATACCCATACCAAATTACAGCTTTCTAGTATTAAGAGTCTGAGCTAAGCCGCGGACAGACAGACAGACAGACGGACATGGCGAAAGTATAAGGATTCCTTGTTTACTACGGAACCCTAAAAACGAAAAAAAAAATTAAAATACTTAGCTTCTGGGGCAGTCAAGTAAATATGGTCAAAACAGCTAATTTGGCCTAAATGAAGAGAGATTACGAGAAAACCTAAGGTCGGTACCATCAGATGGTAAATCTAAGTCACGCATTTGATTAAACATATAAAGTAAATTTTATAATATTATTATTTCATTGAAGGTATGTAATGCTTTTAAGTATAAAAGGAGCTCTTGTTTCTACGTACTGTTTTGCTTTCACTTACATTGGTATATTATGCTATGTCATTGAAATAATGGTACCTAAGTTAATAGCACATTACTTACCAAGGGCTGCCCTCTCTCGCATATTTACAACCCTCGACTGCGGCTCGGGATACAAATACCTGCGATTTCGGGCTTTCTTTTTTACTGCCCGTGGTGAGTACACAATTTTACGTCTTCACCGGGCCACAATGCGAATTTTACTGTACGCGTAGCGTGCGGTAAAACTCACATTATGGCCAGGTGTGACGTAAAATATTATTCAGCATCATCTTAGTCTATAAAACATCCACTGTTGGATGTCGTCCTTCCTGTGTAGTGGTATGTAACCGACAAAATGCACACAAAACCCTAACCTGTATAACGTCAAAAAAAGTTCTGTACCTGCAAGCATCGCCACGCCACATCATTGCATGCTCACAAGATGCCCCATTATTTAATTTCCTACATCGAATATAAGTGGAAATAAAAACCGTAGTTGAACACTCCGCCCTTCAGAGAGGCTCACGGCACAAATATCATGGCTACTTTATGTCCTATCTGTCGCTCTTGCGTGATTTCTTACTCTTTGGGTGACACGTCTCGTATAAAGACGTATTTAAACGACCTATTGAAGTTAAAAATCGAAAGAAATAAAGCTTAAAAACACGTAAAATATAAGCAAGTGCAATGTTTTGACAGTTATAGGTCGGTTTATGGGAAAAAGAATTCAGTTAATGGGAATTAGGGGTGCTTTATGGGGGAAAGAGTTTAAATAATAGGCGAAGCAGTTAAATGAGTTTGAGGGGTGCATAAAAATTTAATTTTGAAATCTATTGACAATCCATTGATGAATGAATAAGTAAGGAGAATTCGAATGCTTTGTGAGAATTCTAGTGCATTTTTCAGGTGTAAGCGACATTATAACAGCTTCAATAATGAATATTGAACATCAGAATAATAAATAATTAATATTTTACATACATTTTTATATGACAGAATAGAACCAAACAAACGCAAAAACAGATGCAGAAAATTCGTAGTTCCATTTAAAAAAGACCCATTTTTTTATTTTTGATAGCATAATTTTACAGTAACTAAGAAGTTTTATTACTTTCATTAAAGGAACATTTAATTGTCTATTAAACACAATTTATTTCATGAAGCTAGCATTCTTAGTTTCCGAGACTTTCAGGTATCATTATGTGACCTTAATTAATTGCTCTCGAGTGTAGTTACAGGGTTGATTTAAATTTGTTTCAATTCATCAATTGATTTTAAATAAATTCATAGATGTTCCGAAACGAGGAGGATAATGTACTTACCTACCTTTTCCTTCACCCTTGTGACTGCTACTTTGGCATGCCATACCTACATAAGGTATTGTTGGGACACATAAATCAGCAGCAAGTAACGAAAAACTCATGTTCCACGTGTTCCGAAATAGGCACATGAAAAACTTATCTAATATATGAAACAAACTTTAGATTTACCTATCTGAACTTTCCAACATTTAACTTACTTGCTTTTATCAGGTCAGAAATTATTTCACGGGATCGTATTATCGGAATAAAAGTCAAGTCAAAGAAATAAAATAAAAATAAATGAAATGGGCACATAAAAGGCACTTATGAACGTCAAAATTTACAAATAAATTGAATTGATTCTAGTTGCCCCTTCCAAAAGATAGTTACGTATGGAGAAGAATTGTTCTTGTTTCATGGAGGGACATTGAATTTCATTAAAGGTAGGTACATTGCTGGTACATACCTTTCATATTTGAAATATTCATTTCTGCAACAACACACCCGTCATTCTGACCCACACAATATGGTCCATATGTGTGCCTTTGATCGAAATCTGTTCAGCCGCTATGGCGTTAAAAATTAACAGACACACAGGAGGCAGGAGACGGACAGGCAGAATTCGTATGAGAATAAGGAAATAAGGATGTCATGCGTCGGAGCAGCCTGTTCTATTTTCAAAATTAAATCATAAGCGACGAATAGCGTGTCGCCAGACTACCTTGGCTTGTCTTGTCTTGAATAAAATGGATGTCGGAATGACTTTAATGCTGTACGTATATTTTACTCCGTGCTTTAAATAATCTTTGGACTCATGATGGTGGCCGTTTGTCATTTGTTCTATTTTCCCGTTATTTTTATTTAAAAACTCATGGAAATTAAAAGTCATGCTATGGCATTTGAATGTCGAAAATAATGCCATCTTAGCAGCCTAAAGGCGCGGGCCCACCGCGGTGCACGGAGGGGCTATGGCTTCGCTTTGTAAGAAAATGTATGTGGTTGTGTCCACTGCAACCCACGGAGAGGCTATGCATGAATTGACGTCATTGATACATGCGTGGCTTGCTTGAATAGGCGGTTACATAGCTCAACGCTGTCGACGTGGGTCTACGTTTCCACTGGAGTACACGAATATGACTCACGACTATGTACAGCTCACTTATCGCACACCTCCCCACACCTCCCGCAGTGAAGCCCGTGTCCGTGGATTGCAGTGGCACGTGCGTAGCCTCTCCGTGCGCCGTGCCACGCTATACATAGTCGTGGGTCATATTCGTGTACTCCAGTGGAAACGTAGATCCACGTTGTCAAAAAAATTAATACACGCAGCTAAAATGCGCCGCTTGCCCGTGCACAGCATGCGCCGCGGTGGGCCCGCGCCTTTATAAATATAGCAGTGATAGCCTAGTGGTGTAACCGTCGGATTGCGAAGTCATAGGTCTAGATTTCCAACCCAAGGCACGCACTTCTGACTTTTCGGATTAATGTGCGTATTGTATAATTATCACTTGTTTAAAAAACGGTGAAGGAAAACATCGTGAAGAAACCTGAGAAGAATGTGACTGTGAAGAAAGGCATTCTTCACAGTCACATTCTTTGAGAGATTTTTTCTCGACGGCATGTATAGCCAAGTCAACGGCCCATGGGGGACATAAAAAATCTGACACCATGGTTTGTCACGAACCACACGAAAAGAAGAAGAAGCAACCTTAATATTGTTAACTTTATACTGTTATAAAATCTTATTGCTCTGATAATGTGTAGAAGTCCTAGGTGTTGCCCAAAGTACATTTATTCCTGAACAGCGGAACAGCGGGCGGTCGGTCTTCTGACAATGCTTCGTGAATCGCTGTCATGCTATTTGAGGACACATACCGCCTTGATATTTCGTAAAAGCTTGCAATATCACGCAGAATTTTCATTCATATTTGTATATTATTAGGGAAGTAAAACAATTGTATAATACAACAGTAAAATATTAAAAGCTAAAGATAGATTGCTGTACTTACAATTCACTACGTTTTCACGGATATAAAAAAATGAGTTAGGTAAGCTGAAAATACAAAACAAATAATTAATTGAGGTTGCCTTGAAAATAAAAAAAAACCGGCCAAGTGCGTGTCGGGCCACGAACTATGAATGGTTCTTTAGTTGGGATGAATTTATCCCAAGAACAAACTTAACATTGTAGTTGAAAAACATGTTCCTTCATACATTTCAACTGTAAATGGTTTGTTTTTACGCAAAATATTGAGTGATTTACCAGGTTATTTATTTATTTATATATACTTTATTGTACATCAGATTACACATTACAAAAGAAAAGAAAACTTATACACTATAAAATATACAATGGGCGGCCTTATCGCATACTGCGATCTCATCCAGGCAACACACACATAAAGTACATACCCCTTGTAGATTTTCCTGTAATCTACACCGTGGCATTTTAACCGTCTTACAACGGCAGCCCACTTCATGTATCCAATGACTACTAATCATTCATAAAAAAAATAAAAAAATAAAAACCATTTGAATAATTCAAAAAATTTAATAGTATTAAATAAGTATGACGCATGACGCAATTTGAAACACCCTGTTACGAGCGCGCGGTCAGAGCCATAACAAAAAAGAGACACCAAAGTAGCCACGAGCGTTTTAGCGTACGTTTCAAGGTCGCGCGGAATGGAGCGGCCACATGTTTATCAGAGTTCATTCCCCTAGTGTAAAAATGTGTTTCTTACTATTGCAACCTTAATGTTCTCGGTATGTATGTAGTAGTTTGTAAGGATATTTAACCCAAACTAAGTTGTGTAAGATAGATACGAGTAGGTACATACTAAGTGCAGATTATTAAAAGAGGTACGATTTAAATTACAAACATACGGCCGATTTCAATAACTGATAAATTTGTTTTCGTTCGACAGATAGAAATTTGACTCAGGTACCTACGTACGTTAAAAATCCAGAATTTCGATCTCTAACCTGGGCAAATAACAAAACAGAAGATAGTTAATGAAACTGGCAGTACGTAAATTGTTTCCGGCGTATTTAAAAAATTGGAATCAACTGAATTATTTACACTAATTACTAATTATGTATTTACAAATGATTACTTTTTGTTTACACATGCAAGTAGTTAGTTAAGCTTTACCTGTGCGCGGGTGTCCTTCAAAATAATCCATTATTGCGTACAGGAGTACCATGTGCAGGTACTCGATATTCGAGAATTGATAGTTCATATCACTCATTGTAAAGTAGGTAGGTACCTAATCTCTCTAGCGATCGCGAACAATGGTCGATAACCGGTAGCGCGCGCGCGCACTTCCACTTCCGATATTCGGACGCAACTGAGACACTGTGAGAGTGACCTTCACCTATTTTTTTGTGAAAGGGGTGGGGGCGTGGCACGCGCCGCATAGCGTTAGAACTTCTCATTGGATGACAGTCAACGTGGACTGTGCTTGATTGGGTAAGCCAGCGATGGAATGATCTACTCGCTCGTGCGCTGGGTAGGTATGTTCTACCGTTTAATACGTAAACATTATAAACAGGATGTTCATAATTCTAATGCATTATTTATTTTTCTTTGCACCTATTATTTTAATTAATGGTAACAAATTTTTAATCACGCCAAGAGGTATTTTATGTCGGATACATTGAGTGGACTTCTTTTGTAAGACGAATAAAATGCCACAGTGTATAAGTGTAGATCTTATTCCCTATATTTTTTTCATTTCATGCCTAGTATTTTGGAAATAATGTTCATAAATTTTCTTAGATAATTTTAAAACGAATTATCTAAACAAATATATAAAACTATTTGAAATCCACATAAAAAGTACTTTCATTTGATATGACATTGTACAGTATGCAAAACTCCAAAGGTCCAAATTCAAATTCATTTATTTACGTTATACTTTCGTGTTTGGGTAATAGAAATTCATAAGTGTGCCAAATTTCAACTTAATCGGTCCTGTAGATTCGGAGCAAGTCGGCTGTGACAGACGGACAAACAGACAGACAGACGGACAGACAGACTAACAGACAGATACACGAGTGCTCCTATAAGGGTTCCGCATTTTCCTTTTGAGGTACAGAACTCTAAAAAGCAGGCCACATCCTAAAATTCCAATCCCAAGGTTCTTCCACGTAATACGTCCATCCAACTTTATCTATGGCAAGAAACTTGGTAATTAAGCATTGTATCAGCTCGGTAATCGGCAGTCGACGGTGCCTCGTACGAACTATTTCAACTGGGTTAGCACATTACTGTACAGCTAGCATATCTGATTTAATGGGGGACGGAGGAATCGGTGCTATGTTACTGTTACATGGTATGCTAAGTAAAGACGAGGTTCTTCAAGTTACCCTCTAGGAAATGTAATTTTAATGTCATTTTATTTAGAAACGGTAATGATTAAACACGTGAAAAATTATATGTTGCTTTTGAGACCTTTCTGTAGGTACGTCGGGTACTCGTTACATAATTGGATAAAGTTCGCTCGATAGAAAAAAAATCCAAACATACCCTTATTTTGTAGATTAAAATCATTTTATTTCAATATTATACCACATTATGTATTGAAAATTACATCAAAATAAACGTCTATGATGATGTAATGTCCGTCGGGTTTAACATTGTTAATATCGTAAAACATAATTTTCTACCCAAAATTAACGAAATTCACGGCACAATTTACTCGCGCCCAGCTGCCACCTCTAGAACAAAAATGTACGCTCGAAGAACCTCGCCCTAAATGCTTTTTAAGTGTTGAAGAAATAATATCTAAGTTGTTAACTTAATTAAAAGCTTTTTAGAGTCCGTAGTCTTCGGTGGTTATTGTCTTCATCCTTTGGTTCTCATTTTCACATTTTAGCTGACGATGATATTGCATGTTTGTTTAGTTTTAAAAATAGTCAGATTTATAAAATTTGTGCGCGGTTGATGGCAATAGGCTCGCCCCCTATTATTTATTTATTTATTTATTAAAACTTTATGCACAAGTAAAAAAATACTGTACAAAGGCGGACTTAATGCCTGAGGCATTTTCTACCAGTCAACCTTAGTCAACTATTACATGGGACTTAAACATAACTGGTGAAATGTGGGGGTACCTACACCTCTGCCTAACCCTTACTGTGGGTTCTGTAACTCATACAATATTTATTTGTTAAAAAATACTGCGTCTTAAATTTTTTTATAATAGTAACAGGCAGGTTTTAAATTTAACCTGAAAACTCAAACTAAAAGCATTTATTTAAAATAAACCAAATTAGGTACAGGCACTTTTGAATAGGGATGTGCCCTGGGTAAAAAAAAAAAGAAAAATGTTTAGTCCGTCAATCAGATAATAAAAACAATATTAGACACGTACATTTGCTTTATCATATTAATAAAAAAAATACTTAGATAAAACACATTAAACTTGGGGAATGGGGGCTTGTTACGTCACAGCTACGTATCTATCTAGCGAGAAATCTAGCGAGCTGTGACGTCATGCCACATTTGAACTCAATGTATCGCCGTAATTTTTTGATTACGTAAAAAAAGAATAAATACATGTCCAAATTTTTTTAATAATCTACATGACGACAAAACAATTTTTTCTGTCGTCATCCCTATTGTCAAGGGGTCGGTCACTTAGAAAGATCCTAGTTGCCCATTCCAAAGCGTAGTATGTTCCTATGGAGAAGATCGGGCAAGAAACTCCACGGACAAACTCTTTTAAAACAAAATATTGGTTACATTATTCATGTTGAAATTATATACCTATGTGAGAACGATTTAGAAAAACATTCACATTAAAAAATCCTTAATAAAAATATAAAAACAATTATACTAAAAACAACAAAATAAACCGTGGCAGCTAAGAGGTGACCAGTCCCTACTGACGGCATCCGTTCACAAGCACCATTCAGCTAAACCATTTGAAGGGAACTAATTATCCAACACACACACCACCTTCAAGACATTTGAGTGAGCATGACATACTCCCAGCCGCCAGTACCACATGAAGAAAATAAACCTCCAAAATATTTATTTTCCCACAGACAATGGCCTCAGAGGGTAAGCAGATCAGTATGGCGGCCAGTGCCATAGCACTCCGCGGGGTCCGCATATTCCTGACAGCTGGTAGGCACGGGGCGGAGCGCCCGCAGACGCAGGGCTCCGCTCCGGCCCCCAGACCGAAGCCCAAGGGGAAGAAGCCGGTGGTGGGGGGCAAGCTGCAGCAGAAAGTACTCGAAACACTGATCAAGTCCACCAGATTTACTAAGTAAGAAAATCTTAAAATAAATTGTTTAATTTCGCGGATAATCTGAACCGACTAACGGTAACTTACATTTTTAATTCTTTGTAAAGGATTCGCTCTTTCCTACTTTTCCTTGTCCTCCATGTAATGTCAACATGCATCATCAATTCTCCAGCCCTTATTCCAATTTATTTGGTGTCGACGCAACATTTCGTTACATTGGATTTTCGGAAATGGCTGCACAAATAGTGAAAAACCCTGCATCCTAAACTCGGGGAACCCTGTGACCAAGGAGTCAGTGTTCTACTGTAACTTTGCGTATAAAAGAAACCTTTATTTATGTGTGTTAATAAACCCATAATGACATGATTTTATACACACATATGTATGTATGCATTCATAGTTTCATTAACGAACACTTAGAAAAAAATAGGGCGTATCGAGAATAGGTCTTTTTAAGAATAAGTCTTTTTACGAATGAGTCCAAAGTAGAATAGGTTATTTCACGAATAGGTCATTTTCAGAATGAGGCATATCGCGAATAACTCCATAAACGACTACAGGTCGTTTCGTGAATAAGTCCAATCTCTGCTAAGTCTCTTAATCCCTAATACTTCAAGGTAATGATTAAGAAAAAAGAAAGGAAGAAAAATGCTCCTTATACTCCTTAAAACCATAAAAAACAGAAAACAACAATGATTATAACAATGATTATAATGCCAAAAGGGCCTCAGCTCAGCACGATGTCAGATGACACACAAGGTGTACAACCTGACGCTGATTTTCAGCTGGAACCCACTTGCTAATAAAAACAACAGATAATAATTTTTAGTCCTCCAGACCGAATTTCAGCCATGGCGACCAATCTCAGCGGAGATACTATAATGCACAAGTAATGTGCGCATTCACAGGTGCACTCTCTCTTCCCTCACTCTCTTATTCCGATGGGACGGCAATCCGACACGACCAGATCAAGCGCAGAGTCAATGAGGGCAGCCCGCGAAATTCAAATTTTCTTACGTTTTAAGCAATTTGCATGTTAGTATCAGGTTGTATGTTGAACTTAATATGATTCGTGGTCGTATCCAATATTTATTTGCAGAATTATAATCATAAAAATCATCAATACACCCAGACAATGAGCTTAATCGACATTCACGCGGACGGAGCCGCGGGCAAAAGCTAGTACGATATATTTCCAAGTATATTTCCAGTAGTTTTTTTTATTGTCTGTCTCTAGCTCGGAAAACACATAATTTTAATGCATTGCAAGTGGGCCTAACCTAAAAGCTAATTAGTCTGTGGGCCTAACTGCTGTAGTAAATAATAAAAAAAAACTATTGAGTTTTATAAAGTACCTACAAATATTTTTAAGAAAATTTCAGCGTAACCTATATTGTTTTTTTTTTTTTTTTGATATCGAAATCGATATCGTTTTATTTTAAATATTGATTTCATAAATATCGATATACTTTTTGGCACTTCTTGCGTCCCTAACTATCACGCTGATGATTATTTTGTAGCAAGAAGTAATATTCGCAATCATATTTGAATTTCTCAAACACAAACACGTAAAACCAAATTGTAATAAACAAACATTTACACAGGTATCGAATGAAGTCAGGTCGACAAGGTACTGAGTTGTTAAGCTGTTTTGACGAGTAGAGTGAGGTGTGCTGTGTGATTGACTTGTCAAAAGGCGGGAACAGATAGAGTGCTGATTAGATGCGAAAGGCGTGTGGGTTATATTTTGGTTTCCTCACTATTTATTTATTTAAAATAAGCACACCAACTACAGTCACTTACAATTCAAATAAAAATAACATTTTAAATTGACGTTTTAGTAACCATGCAATTATCAGGTATGCATGACATTAATATATGAATATTAGAGACAAAAAAGAACAATAAAAAGTGTGTATATTAGACCTAAATCTAGAATCTAAAACACTACAAAAACAAATCAATTTGAGCTACAAAGAAGTGCGCTCTTCGCACTATTTATAAGGAGCGTCTGTATGAAGCGAAACTCATCCTCCCCGACCCTTGCTTTCAAATGAAGCGTCAGCACGCGCTTTAGCTGAGCAGCATGTAGCTTTAAATCCCCCTGATAATAATCAAAACCCTGATTATATCCAGCCACCGACGGTCCCTTGCCATCCTCCCCCCGACTCTGCCCTAAGCCGAGGTTCGTACCCCAAAGGGTGTGCCCTTAGCGCGCAGTCGGATGGCTTATAAGTATGCCCTGGCTGGAGGCCTTAAATTTCTATTAGGAGCTATAGCCCGGTTAAAGAGTAGCAACTCCTCGTGGCTAAACTCTGAGATGCCATTTATAAAATAAAAAAAACTCATGGAGAAAATATGAATAGGGTTATCTGTCAAGTTGGACCTTTCATTATATTGCCTGGCCATACGTGTTAAGGGGCTATGAAATGTGGAATTTAAGGTCGATGTAGGCAATTCAAAAATACGATGATGACGCTTACTACGTTGGCAAGACCTAAAGTTAAAATTGTTAATCAATTGTGCATCTATGGAACCGTTTATAATTTTATGAAGTATCAGTAAGTCAGAATGGTTACGTCTTTCTTTTAAGGTAATTAATTTTAAGTGCCTCAACCTCTCATGTTTGTATTTGTCTCTCTATGTTTTCCTTCACCGTTTTGAGAGCACAGGTGATGAAATAATTTACACAAAGTAAAGCGCCTCTCAAGGTTCGAATCTACGACCTACAACTCGAAAGTCTGCGCCGTTAAAATCACTTAATACAATTGAAAAGAAATATTGGCAAATAAAAATGATAATTTAACATTAAGTAGCAAAAAAATCGATTATTAATGCTGTACCTCAGAGGTATACGAGTACAACATTGGTGCCGATTCCCTTGTCCACAAACTAAACTAAATTTAAGTTCAGTGCATCTTTAATTTTAGTTTAGTCCTGTCAAATTAATCAGTGCTTGACGTAAACTGACATAATTTTAGTCGGCAAGTTTTTAATTTTAATCACGTCTAAACTTGTATGGAGTAGTGACAAGCGCTGATTAATTTGACAGGAATAAACTAAAATTTATCTTCTGTCCTTTTCTTAATGAAATAGAAAGAAAAAGATACACTGAACTTAAATTTAGTTTAGTTTGTGAACAAGGGAATCGGCACCATTATGTGATGAAACGAAAATTTTACAGGAGAGGCAAAAATGCGCGGAGTGAAACTTCGAATGCTATTGTTTATTTTTTTTTTTATCGTTTTGCAAAACGAATACTGTTGAGTTCAACAGTATTTTTTATTATTATTAGATGAATCTTATCGTCATTTGAGGTCCTATACCCATTAGACGTAAGTGGATTTAATGTCATATACGATTGGATATTTCTTTTCATAGATGTCATAGGACTTAATGTCGTATACCAGTATGTAGAACTGGTTTGATGAATTTTAATGGTGCAAGAAACTAATTTTCGAAAAAAGTTAGCTTACTATTGTATACCTCGTAGGTACAGTGGTCTTATGCCTAGCTTATACTAAATCATGATGTCATGATGTCCTATAAATAATGTGTCAACTGAAAAAAGGTAAAAGGAGATTTTCTTTTCGAAATCAACACTTTTGGCATCTGTCTTCAAGATCTAGACCATCGATATGTCGTCGTGACTATCCTAAAACAACCACTGAAATAAACTAAAAAACCCTAATGACTTTTATATTTTAATTTAGATTTTGTGGGTTTTTCAAACCCTCGGCTGTTAACAACTTCATTGTCTTGTTAAATTATTCATATTGGAGTTTTTTAGGGGTAAAGCATAAAAGGATTCCCTTATCCCTCCTAATCAACTTTTCGATGAGCAATAAAAAAAATATTGCTTCATCATAAAAACGAAAAGGACTTTTACATAACATAATCAAATACCACGTATGTCTATCAACACGTATTTAACCCTAAATGAACCCATTGAATTGGTAAGCTATAAACGATCGAAGGTCTATTGGCTTTAACCCCTCAGTCGCTCGTGGTTAGTAGGACGGGTACAGGCGGCCCGGGCAGGTCGCTTCGGTCATAAAATATTGCGGTTCCAACAGTATGAAACACGTGTAATGATGCCTGCTAAGAAACTAAAGGAGAAACATCTCGATGCTTTGTATAGACTCACACGTTTTAACAAGTGAGTGAGAAGTTTAGTGTTTTTAAAAGTTTGGGTTTGAGTGTTTAAAAATGTTATAAAAAGTTTGGAATTTTTGAAATTGAAAGTTTTTTTGTTTTTATTGTTGTATTTAAAACAATGCAACTAGCTTTATTTAGTCAAGAAAACTTTTAAGTTAAAACAAAGATTTTCATTCCCGTCTGAGTTTTTTTTTTCTGTTGCGGCTTTATGTATTAGCAATTTTTAATGGTGGTTTGCTATTTATTTTTAGCCTTTATCGAAGAACTTTTTTTTTATCGCGTGTATTTTTCTGTTTCCTAGAAAATATAAACTCTAGGTAACCAGTTCCACTAGTGCCCAGGTTATACAAGAAAGTGCGTGATACCTATCAAGTAGTTTACGAGGGAACTCATTTTGTTACTGTTAACCGTAAAATGGACAAATTATTGTGTCTCACCGTGAGATACGCATAGACATGTTTTTTACGACTATTTGTTGCTTTATTGGGGCATTATTTTTCCTTGTAACTACAGTAATAAGGATATTAAACTAAAAATCAACATGTATTAAGTAAGACTGCTAACCCGAACTTAAAGCGAGTTTGAAAATCTTTGATAAGGGCATTTTGTTGTCAAATTAAAGTCTCACGCAGTCATTGTAAATTTTTTGTTGTTAGATGCTGCAGAGCATTTATCTGACTAGTTTGATCTGAAAATTTATTGGACTATCACCAAACTGTAAAGACAAAATAAAAAGACAGAAAATAGGGGGTCCTTCTTTCGCCGGTTTATTATCCGAATTTATTTGGGGTCAACCCTCCCAGTACTTCTGCGCTACACCGTACGGTTGTGGATTGTCTCATTTGTTTTGTTGCTCGCCTATATATAATGTTATATTGTTTGTAGCCAAGTTATTGGTGGTCATCCACGGCCTCTTCTTCCGTCTTCTATATTCATGACTCTTTTAGTCTTCCTCTTATGGTAATCATCTCGTTTCATCACATGTCCGTTCCAGCGCAAGCGGATTTCACTCAGTTTTTTATTTTTATTTATTTATTTATCATTTTTTTTTTCCCACACTAGGAAATTCTCTTGTAATGTGGGTGCGTTTACAAAAATTTAAACTCACATACACAAACAGTCAGATCCGGAACAGCTACTTTTAGGTTATACGAATATTTGTTCCGTGCGGGAATCGAACCCGCGACACGCAGTGCAGCAGTCAATCGCATAACCACTGCGCCAACCGTGCCGGCAAAGTTATTCGTGCATCTTAGCGACTTTAAAAGTACCCCGGTACCGGGTGTAGCTGAATACCAGTACATGGAGCGACTCCCTATATGCCCTCCACAACCCAGTAACTGGCAGAAAAAAAAAAAAAAGATGAACTAAGTGTTCGAGTTTTAATCGAACCCTCAGCGAAAATGCATAATTGCATCGAACGCAAGTATGCACATTCGCTCGTTCACCAAAATGTGGGTCGAGTTCGGGTTCAGATCTCATTAGAGACACCACGTACTCAAAACCATTACCATTTTACCATACATTTTACCAATAAGTTAGTTATATAATTTACCATTTCTTGTAACTAAGTGTTAAAGTGATCAATATAGTTATTTCCCTTTAAATAAAACACATTAAACTTGGGGATTGGGGGCTCGTTACGTCACAGCTACGTATAAAATCTACTGAGAAGTGCCGTCATGCCACATTTGAACTCAATGTATCGCCGTAATGTTTTGATTACGTAAAAAAAGAAAAAATATGTGTCCAATATTTTTTAATAATCTACATGATGGACCAAAAATACTTTTTTAGTCATCGTCCCTGTTGTGTAACACAGAAGCAATGGGTTTCATTTTGACAGTTCAACAACATTCCTTCATTGCATAAATTACGTTGAGCTGATTTTTTTTTTCGTACCTACCTATGAAGCAATGTATTAGCAATATCTTTCAAAATCATTCTGTGTGTAACGCACTCTATAATAGAGGGGTTAAAGTCTCAGATTATAAATTTGAGACTTTAACTTTTACCACATATACCATATCTTATCAATACGAGAAAGCAGTGTTAGGTCACTTATAGCGCCGAACACTACTTTCTACACTAAGGCCCGTATTACAGAACGTCACTCAATACTCAAGCATTACTTAAAACTAGTTTCAACCAATCAAATGGCTAGAATCTAGTCTTAAGTAATGTTTGAGTATTGGGTGACATTCTGTAATACGGGCCTTAGTCTGTTTATGAAAGTTCTCCCCTTTTCCAGAGCTGAGATCGAAGCCTTGTACAATATGTACCGTCGTTTGGTGATCAGCGCGCAAGCTGCAGCACCTGCCACCGCTATTGGACATTCGCCCAAAATTGATGTAAGTAATCATAAGTGAGGAACCTCTTCTTCTTCTCGAACTGTAATGCGTATAAAAAAAAAATACAACAGTTAGAAAAGTAGAAGTAGAGGGGCTAACTTCCTAGCACGCATCGCGTTGGACAGAGTGTAGTGAATCCTTCTATAATATTAATACAATCTTTATTGTTCAAGAGAGCAGCACAAATTCAAATAGCAATAGCCTCCACACTAGGATTCCCTGTGTCGTGGAGATTGTTCTCCTTCGTCTTACAATGAAACTAACGAAGTTTCATTGTAAGACGAAGGAGAGCACTCCAAAACCATGAAATAATCTAAACAAACTTAAGGCTCATTTTCATTTGTCGATAGGGTTCGTATGCGGGGTGCGGGAGCTTTCTATAAAGTAAAATCATTATTGTTCAAGAGAGCAGCACAAATTCAAATAGCACTAGCCTCCACAATGGAATTCCCTGTGTCGTGAAGACTGTTCTCCTTCGTCTTACAACGAAACTAACGAAGTTTCGTTGTAAGACGAAGGAGAGCAGTCCAAAACCATGAAATAATCTAACAAACTTAAGGCTCATTTTCATTTGTTGATAGGATTCGTATTCGGGTGCGGGAGATTTCTGTAAAGCAAGCTATAAAGCTATAGGGCCCGTATTCGGGGAACCGTATTCATTAGTCGACAGGGAACAATTGTATACGGAGATATATGGAGAACCTGCACTGTACGTTTGGCAGTTACTTTGAAGGCTCATTTTCATTGGTCATTTACATTCGATGTGAGTCTCCGTTTCTCTGTGTATCGACCGCGTTATCGACTTATAACTTTCATTAGTCATTACCCCGCTTGCGGGGAGTCCCCGCATGCTGTATGTCAACCGAGTTATCGATTAATAAAAATGAGCCATTAGGTGTATTTTTAAACTTGTTTAGTGTTTTGTATGCGTGTGTGGTGTGACTGTGTGATGAATGACTTAGTTAAGGTGGGATTGGATTGGTGGGGTTGAAATGAAGACACCACCAGCGCAAGGGTAACAGCATTCCTTTCCTGTAATTCCTAACATTTCTTTAGGCTAGGATAGACCAACGAAAAAATACTCCTACTCCGTTTAGATAAAGACCGCCTCTGTGGTCAAGTGGTAGGACCTGTCTTAGACCCAGTGGTCCCGGGTTCGATTCCCAGCGAGAGCAAAATTTTCTGCTCGGTTTGGTTGGTGGTAGGGCTTGTTCTAAGTCCGCCTGGCTAGCTTATAGCTGCAAACTTGGATAATTGTAAATCTGTGGCCATAACAATTTAACAATGTTGTGTGCGAAACACATAACAAGTTACAAAAAATAAATAAATACAAAAATGTTTATTTCTTAACCATAGTTGTTTACATTTTGTTGGTGAATGGCGCCTCCTTTTAAGCAGATAATGCCTGTGTTAGAAGACGCCGCTCTTTCTTAGGTAGGATAAAAGGTGATTTATAAAAGATATAGTATGTGTGTTGGCTTGTGAAGTTATAGATGTAAGATAGCCAGTTCCTCCGTGGTTGACGATTCTGGGTGAAGCTCGATTCTAACTTCGGCCTTATCATCATATACTATCAGGTAAGATGAAGGCCAAGAACTTCCCAGTTGTAAATAAAAAAGAAAAAAGAGAAACCAGTAAAGTGTAGCCATAATAAGCATTTGGTCGCTTGGTCCAAATCGACCTTTATGTATTTGTGTGACGAATGTGTATGTTGTGCTAATCAAAATCAGAAGTCATTTATTCCAATAAGGCTGAGAATCAGCACTTTTCGAACGTCAAAATTACATAAGACAGTGCCCCAAAACGCCTGCTAAAGCATTAGGAAGTGGTGAAGGACCACTTCCTAATGCTTTAGCTGGGAAGAAGAATAATAATGAGAGAGCTGTTGGTAATGAGATAGGCTATGCCAATGAGTGTGGGTATTTTGTATAAACCTCTGCTCTTTTAGGGCGCGTGATCTATTCACGATGGGCATTCGGATGGAGGAAGCACAGAACCGGTCGAAGTGGCGATGCTTGGGGGAGGCCTATGTCCAGCAGTGGACGTCTTTCAGCTGAAATGATGATGATGATAACGAGGGGTGTGCTACAGCCATAAGTGTATTGCCTGCTAGCCTTGAAAAATCTATGCCAGTGTCGTTACTAATTACATCCTGAAATGATGGCTGGTGGCATTAATAGATAGATGTGTCATCAGGTGATAGAACTCCTACACTAACTCTAATACAAATAAACACGGAATAAAGCTCGTATTAGGTATAAACGTCAAAAAATGTATGGTTATACCCAAGTTATTCCTAGGTTTATTTGTCAGGCCGTAAGAGTTCTACGAGAGCGAGAGCAGTGGTGGCCCAGTAGTAACAGCCGTGAGTTACGAATAGTAGGTCGTAGGTTCGAACATATCATCGCATATCTACTTTGTATAGAATCAAGTTTATCTAATTGAACAGACAGATGTGCTGCTGGGGAGTTTGATGCGCCACTTCTTCTTCCCATCTAAATCACTAGGAAGTAGGCGTTTTGGGGGACTGTCTTATGTAATATTGATGTTCAAAAAGTGCTGATTCGCAGCCTAATTTGAATAAATGACTTTAGATTTTGATTTTGAACCCCGACAGGCGCTATACTTTGTGTAAATAATTTCATCACCACTTTTCTCAAAACGGTGAAGGAAAGCATCGTGAGGGAACCGGCATGTCCTAGAAATGACGACCTGACCTGATGGGGTCCGTCGGGACCACCGCCTGCCAGGGTTGCGGGTTTGTCCGAAAGGGATACCGTGGCCCTGGCACACAGGCAACTGAAGGAACATGGGTGGGTTATAGTCTGTAAAAGCCTGACACGCCCTCCCACTCCACCCAGAGCGAGAGAAGTTATTAAAAAATTTCCCACCCAAAAAAAAAAAATATTGTGAGGGAACCTGTCCTAGAACCAAAATAAAACTAAGAGATGTGGCATCTGTCAATTCGCACTGGGTCCGTGTGGTGGTTTGCGGCCCACTTCCTCTCATCGAGAGGAGGCCTGTTTCCCAGCAGTGGGAAAATTACCTATAGGCTGATTATGAAGAGTTGTACAACTACAATATACCGCAAAACAATTTAATTAAGCCGTAAATGCGCTGCACTTTCCTAATGATATCACTCGTAACTTTTCAAACCATTAGACATCATAAGCGTCAAAACAAAGACACAGTCAAACAACTCAACTTGAACCAATATTCATAAAGCTTCACAACCTCACTTTTTAAATCCAACTACTTTTCAACATCAACTAGTTCAATAACAATAAATAAATATTTCAAATAAAGTTTGGAATAAAAATTGAGGGGGTTGGCTCACGAGCGCCATTATTCTTTATAGGCAATAACATCACGGTTTAACCTTTGGGTACCCGGCAGGGAGGTAATTTTTCTTCGGGCTATATCCTGCATTGCGTGCGTTCATATGGCAAGGGGCAGGAATTAGGCCATGACTGGTTGTTCTATTATGAAGTTGTAATGGGGTTATATATGTGAATAGTTGCTGTAACAGGTAGGTATATGAATTTTTACATTATGATACTAAATTTTTTATGTCATTATGTATTAACTCGTGTATTAATAGGTATCTAAGTATACAATTAATTATAACAATATTTTCGACCCGTTTCGGGTTGCAACCCTCGGGCCGTGTGGTCCGAGTGCTCTTGGTTTGTTCAAACAAAATCTCCAAATGGCTCGTTGACACTTCCTGTGACCCAAGGGCTGGCTTTTACCTTGGCCAGAGGCTAAGCATTGCTAAACAATGTGGCAATGCCACCAGTCTCTTGGGTACGTTATCAGTCGACAGCGATGCGGAGGAATTTTTCGACGAAACATTTTAGTTTGTTAATAGTTTTGGTTAGGTTAGGATTTATATTTTTATTTAATAATCTGTTAGTATAAATAAAAATATGAGGAGCTCGTGGCTAAGTAATAACAGCCGCATGGGTCGAATCCGTAGGTTCAGCTACGCTTGCCGGAGTTAGTCCGTGGATGGGTGACCATCTTTACATACCGAGACTTCTCCGTGCCTCGGAAAGCACGTTAAGCTGTTAGTCCACGCTGTCATTCGTGGATCTTTGACAGTCTTTACGGGTCGTCAGAAGCCCAAATGTCTGACAGCCAGTCTTACCAACGGGTATCGTGTTACCCAGTAACTGGGTTGTGGAGGTCAGATAGGCAGTCGCTCTGTGTAAAATACTGGTATTCATCTGCATCCGGTTTGACTGGAAGCCGACCCCAACATAGTTGGGAAAAGGCTAGGCAGATTGATTTAGTATAAATAAAAATATACATATATCACTGTGTGGTACGAGTAGATCACATGAGACACTTTAACCTACCAGGCAGAGATCGTGTCTGAAGAACGTTCAAGACAAACCCAAGCCTTTTCACAATGTTATACCTGATTACCTAATTCAGAAAATGAGTCTGTCTGTTGGGTAAGTACATTTTCATGACGAAATCACCGAACGGATTTTCAGCGGAATTAGCACAGAGTAGCTGGATCACCTACATAGTGATATTTCACGAATTTGTCTCTACAATATTCACGGAAATGAACATGACATTTTAGACAAATTAGCTTCACATTTAACTTAATTAAAGTTCAATTTATTATGACATTGACGATAATTTGTGCTGGCATTGGAACCGAAAATGCGGGAATAAAATTATGTTAGAATTTTGGAGAAAATGTGTTTTAATTTACGTAATTACAAACAAGGAACATAGGTAAATTTATTTGGTAATAGATTTATAGGTAGGTAATTAATTTATAAATGGTTTTAAATTTGATTAATACAGAATGTACCAGAAATGTGTGGTCAAATTTAAGGGTGGGGTAAAGACCGTCTTGAGATGCCCCTTAAGTTAAAGGGGAAAATTTACAAGTCCGTGATAAGGCCTGTCGTACTGTATGGATCGGAATTCTATCCCGTGAAGAAGACGGATGAAAAAAGATTGCATGGAGCGGAGATGAGAATGTTGAGATGGATGTGTGGAGTGAAGAAAATTGATAAAGACAGAAATGAGTATATAAGGGGAAGTTTGAAAGTGACGCCGGTGACCGAAAAGTTGAAAGGAAGTCGTTTGGCATGGTATGGGCATGTGATGAGGAGGGAGGAAACGCATGTGATGAGGAGAGTGATGAAGATAAATGTGGATGGATGGAGAGGGAGAGGAAGGCCAAAGAAAAGATGGAAATGGATTGTGTGAGGAATGATATGAAAGAGAAGGGAGTGAATGATAGCGTGACGGTTGATAGGGTAGAATGGTAAAAGAAAACGTGTTACGCCGACCCCAAGTAACATGGGACAAGGGCAGGAAGATAGTGATAGTACAGACCATAACACTGAACAACTTTCTCGAAAGGAACAACAACGTCATCGCGAAGAAATTATTAGGCGTCCCATTCATTAGGATCGAATAGGTATTTAAGTTTTGTATGAGATATCTGATAATTTATTTGCGATTATGACGTTGGTCTCATGGAGAAAGTTGTTCAGTTTGATGGCCTCATCATCATCATCATCATCATTTCAGCCGAAAGACGTCCACTGCTGGACACAGGCCTTTCCCAAAAGGGGAGGAATTTGCCATAATCGCCACGCTTGGCAGGCGGGTTGGCGATCGCAGTATGGTGTTAAAGATGCATAGAGAACGCAGCTGCCCATTCTCTAATAAGTCCTTTAGTCGCCTTTTACGACACTCACGGGAGGAAATGGGGGAAATGGAGGTTTGATGGTCCATACACACCTTTCTGATACATCCTGTATATGCCGCAGTAAGGATCGTATTATAAGGCTACTTGGTAGTTGTGTATGCATGTATTTGATGTCTATTTTATAATCAAAATCGAAATATTTTATTTCACATAAACCTACATGGGCAATGGTTGTCTGACAACAATTCATTCGGGCTTCTGACTCCCGTAACGACTGTCATAGATCCACGAATGACAGCCGGGACCAACAGCTTAACGTGCTTTCCGAGGCACGGACGGGTAAAGATGGTCGCTCATCCACAGACCAACCGCGGCAAGTGTGGCTTAACCTGATCGATCGACCTGTGCGGCTGTTATTATTTAGCCACGAGCCCCTCCCCCGAAGAACCCCCCATCCTCTTTTCCGGGAGAATCGATATAGATTTAGATTAGGATAGTTAGATTAGGTTAGATTAGATTAGGATATTGAGTAGAAGACGTCATCTAATAAAGGATTCTTGAAAATTCAACTTTTAAGGGGGTAAAAAGGGGGGATTCCGTTTGTTTAAAAAATCTTATTCCTTGAGTTTATAAACTTGAAACTTGGCAAAAATGCTTATCTAATTAAATAATTAAGTTTGTTTATTTCAGTATTTTTTTTAAACTATCCCATAAAGGGGGATTGGGGTTGTCAAAGTTTGTATGGAAAAACTGATGGCTATCAACACATAGCTCAAACCACTGAACGGATTTGGCTGAAAATTGGCACACAGTTATTGTGACGTAGGCATCCGCTAAAAACGGATTTTTAAAAATTCAACCCGTAAAGTGGTAATAAGGGGTGATTTGATTTGTTTGAAAAATCTTATGCCTTGAGTTATTGATAAAAATTAAACTTGGCACAAGGGGGACTTGGGGGATGTCAAAGTGTGTATGGAAAAAAACCGTAACGGACTGATCTATTTCAAGAAAAGACTCAGTGTTTCAGAAAGGCTTTCCAGCTCTAAAAAGGGCTTTTAAGGGGGTGAAAATGGGGGGATTTAGATTGTATGTTTTTTTTTTTAAATTTATAAACTTGAAACTCAGCACAAATACGTTCTTAAATAAGACACAAAGTTTGTCATAAGTCGTTTTTCAAAACATCCCCTCAAAAGGTGCTCATTCTTTTGACAGAAAAAAAAAATGATTACGAGTAAGTATATGGGGTTTTTGTTATTTAATTCCAAACAGGGGAATGAGGGGTAATTAAGTTTTTACGGGTGAATTTTACTGCGTGTCTTGAATAACTCAAAAGTTTTTATTTTTAAGGTTTTGAATTACTCAAAAGTATTTTTAATCCCGGTCATAGAGTACTTTCAATCCCGACATCCACGCGGGCGAAGCCGCGGGCAAAAGCTTTCTGATAATTTATTTGCGATTACGATGTTGGTCTCATGGAGAAAGTTGTTCAATTTGATGGTCTATACCACATCCTGAAATTTGACCACATTTTTCTGATACATCCCGTATATCCTTTATTTTAACTCCGGCTTTGCATGGCTCGTTTAGACTATTTTGTGGTTTTTGTGGAACGAAGTTTTTTTTCACCGAGTATATATATATATTTTTTTTAGTCTAGCCAGCTTTATTTATGGTGTCCGATTAGATACGGTACCGTGAATATGCGTAATTTAAATATGTAACTTTCTGAACAGTCGTTCAAAAAGTTGCATATTTACAAAGTTTAGTTTGATTTGCTCGGGGAACTAATAGTTCTTACTGAACTATTTTACCGTTTCCATGAACAGTCGCCAGCACATCAAATTACCACAAACTGTCAAACTTTCTCATTCGATTTTGAACTTAATCATCAAGGTTTTAAGGTTTAAAATTCTGATTTGGATTTTTTTTTCATGTGTCGGATAATATGATTTTTATAGCCAAAGTTGCTAAGTATGACGAGCAGAATCATCCCTTTAGAGACTAAGTCACCAGCCTGTATTGTACCTTATGGTTTTATTCTTTCTATCTTATAACAACATCTTCTAAACTTTCTTCTTACGTATCTCCAGGGCATAGACCAAAGCACGTTCCGAGACGTGATGCACAACACCTTCGACCTGGTGACAGAAGAAGCCATCCTCGAGCGAATGTGGATGACCTGGGAGCGCGGCGCGGCAGGGGGAGAGGGGTCACTGAGGTTCGAGTCTTGGGTGAAAGGGCTCAGTGTGTTGCTCAGGGGAAACATGGAGGAACGGATAGGGTACTGCTTCAAAGTGTATGATCTGAATAATGATGGTATTATTACGAGGGAAGAGATGTTTTTGTTGCTAAGGTAAGTTAGTTTCGTTACATCTTTCCTTGTCTTTCTGTTACCACTGTCTGCTACTAAGGCATTACTAATTGGATCTGTCATGGGATATTTGGGTTCTATATTGATATCGGGTTAACTTGAATTTAGCATGCAGCGTGCCCCTTTAATGACGACATTAATTTAACGCATGTATACGATTTCGCGTTCTCGTTTTATGAAGATATTTTAATTTCAATAAACGTTATTATTCATTTATTTCCAATTTTTTCTAAAACAGCATCTTGGAGCAATCTGTACTTAAATAACTGTAGCGCAGATTTCATTTTCCGGGGTCACGAATCATAATATCGCATCAATGAAATTAAAACAAATAACGTGCAAAGAGTAGGCGAATTGAAAGAAAGGGAGATGTAGGGGAGCGTTCGAAAATTATAATATTTCAATTTACGAATTATTTTATCTTATTATAATTTTTATGACTTACTGGCCCGTGTGTACCTGTGTGTTACATTAAGGTCGTCATTTTAGCGCGACGTTGTATTATAATCACGAAGACTTACTAAGACCAGTTTTCTGCAAATCCAGTTGTGGCGGTATCAACAACGCCACATGCCAACTACGCATCAAAGACCTGACGTCACAAATCCTGCATCGCGCTATCAGAGTTTACCGCGCGACTAGCATTTAAACAACATCCCGACATCAACCGTTGGGCAGTTGCCCACCAGACACAATACCCGTTTGGTCGGAGGTTTGGTATGAGTGAACTTTACACCCTGTTCCTCATACCTCTAAACAGTCAATGTTTTATAGAGACTGGTTTAATGATTTCCATGACTTTTGCTAAGGCTTACCAGGCAATGGCAGTGGGATAAGCTGTGATGGATTAAGTTGGTTAGCCAAAAACGAATAGATGAACATTAGAAATAATAACCTCTTAACGTATTTACAGGAACTCCTTATTAAAACAGCCTGGTGACGAGGACCCTGATGAAGGAGTACGTGAACTGGTGGAACTGGTGCTCAAGAAGTTGGACGTCGACAAGGACGGTACTGTGTCCTTGGACGATTATAGGTACTGTACCGCAGCGTAGTCTGGACCGCAGCATTCTTGGGAATACGTTTTTATTTAATGTTCATTTCAACTAGAAAGTAAGCATTCTAATTTCGTTGACATCATAGGTTTGGTTCGGGTAGAACGGCCTCTAAACATAATTATATATTTATATACTAGCTGAGCCGACAGACTTCGTTCTGTCAAAAGCTATAGTATAAACTCCACTACTCTACCCTACCTTACCCTACCCTACCTAACTACCTACCTACCCTACCCTACCCTATCCTACCTTACCCTACCCTACCCTATCCTACCCTACCCTACCTACCTACCTACCTACCTACCCACCCTACCCTAACCTACCCTACCCTACACTACCCTACCTACCTACCTACCTACCCTACCCTACCCTACCCTACACTACCCTACTTACCTACCTACCCTACCCTACCCTACACTACCCTACCTACCTACCTACCTACCCTACCCTACCCTACCCTACCCTACACTACCCTACTTACCTACCTACCCTACCCTACCCTACACTACTCTACTTACCTAACACCGACAAAAATGCCACGGTGTATATAAAATTCTCGTGTCACAATGTTTTGTGACACGAGAATTTTATATACACCGTGGCATTTTAGTCGTCTTACAAAAACAGCCCACTTCATGTATCCAATGACTACTAATCAATCATGTAATATTTTTTTATTTTTATTAATTATGACGCATGACATAGTTTAAAACATCCTGTTACGAGTGCAGTCCGAGTCTTGTGATACAAGGGCGCCGCAGAATGGATTTAGATTAAGTTTAAGTTACAATACACATTTTTGCGTTAGAGTGAATGAACTCCGATAAAGATGTCGCCGCGCCATTCCGCGGCGCCCTTGTAATACAAGGCTCGGACTGCACTCGTAACAGAGTGTTTTAAACTATGTCATGCGTCATAATAATAAAAAAAAATATATATAAAAAAGTTTTTTTTTTTACATGAATGATTAGTAATCATTGGATACATGAAGTGGGCTGTACTTTAGGCGAAGTTAGTACAAGCGAACACTGCTTAGCATTAAAATGGAAATGGGCCGTGCATTTAGTGCGTCTAAAAGACCAGAGGTGGACGAAAAAGGTAACGGCATGGCTGGGCCCCCAAGGAACACGCAAGAATACTATTAAAAAGGCAATATTATTAAAAAGTTAGCTGGAATAAACTGGATTGAAACAGCCCAATCTAGAGAAGATCTTTGGAGGAGGCCTTCACCTGTAGAAGGGTTCTTGCAGAATGAATTATATAATGTAGTATACTTAGAAATTAAATGATAATTGTAACAAAACACACTTTAACATACAGCTTAGAATATATATTATATGTATGTACTAACACTTTTTTAAGTTTTTATTTTTAACCGACTTCAAAAAGGAGGAGGTTATCAATTCGGAAGTTTTATTGTATACACTAGTTAAGGCTTGTAAGAAATATTAGGCTTTTTATTTTACTTTTGGCGGATAGGGCTAGTTACGTCGGTCTCTTGACCCTGTTGAGACATGAAAGTGAAACTAACCAACTATTGACCAAATATTGAAGTCATCATGGTCAAGATTTTTTTGGTTGACCAAGTATTGAAGCCAACACGGCTAAGGTTTTTTGTTATTGGTATTGAACAAAGAATATTACGTTACAATAATGATGGTCTTTTCACTTCAGACAAGCGGTGGAGCAAGAGCCCCTACTTTTGGAAGCGTTTGGACAGTGTCTACCAACGAAGAGACACACCACCACTTTTCTCAAGACTCTTACTAATAAGACATAGAATTACTATTAGAAATAAGGAAAATATTTAATCTAAGAGTTAATTTTAGTAAAAATGAATAGTAAAAGAACATTTTTTTAAAACAAGCTTTTATTTTAATAAAAAGAAGAAATTATATTTTTATTAAATCAAAACCATCAAGTTATTATATTACACAATTTATATGATAGATAATCTACAAGAGATAAGGTCATCTACGGCAGTGTTTTTCAACGTGTGGGTCGCGACCCCCTAGGGGGTCGCCAAGTCTCTTAAAGGGGGTCGCCGTTACTTTAAAATTTAAAGCTCATAAATATAAAACCGTACCAGTTCAAAATGTTATATGTAGGTATTAAGAAAAAGTTAATTAAAGGCTTAGGTTAACACGAATCAACAAATCAAATCGTTTGTGCTCTTGTGTGTTGTGCTATGTCTTTTGAGCGCACTGAATAAATGTTTTATCTATCTATCTGCATAAATCATTAATGTGACCAAGCTTGGACCAAGCGTACCCATTCAAATTAATGTGATTGTTACGCCTGTTTATCGTTAACCAATTTTTCAATTTATATTTTTTTTTTAGGATAAGAATTAAATCGTTTTCAAAATTTAGGCGATTTCTCTGTTTGCTTTTTATTTAAGCCATCGTCGAAAAAGTTAAATCGTACAAGTAGGAGGTTCCAAATGGAATGAGACACTTCAAAGCTGTTTTTCTGTTTAACCAAAAGGTACTTACAAGTGACAGACTTGAATTTTTCAAGGATTTTGAATGATCTTGAATTTTTCAGGGAAATGATTAAGGTAGCGGGTCACGAAATATTTTTCTATACTAAGGGGGCCGCGCCATGAAAAAGGTTGAAAGCACCGATCTACGGTATCTATCATATAAATTGTGTATTTTATAAAATATTGTTTCCTTAGATTACTTGGGGTTTATTTATAAACGCTGCTTAAAGTTAAGTAATGATTAGCGACTGTATAACCATACATTTTTGACGTTTGAACGTCACTTAACTTAAGTCAAGATCAAGTTACATAATTATTTTATTCTTGTTTATCTACACAAGTAAAGGCTCGTGCAGACTCGCGCGATATCGCGTGCGCGACAGGCAGCGACAAAGAAATTGTGCTACTAGTGTCACGTCGGGCCCGCGATATCGCACTAGTCTGTACGAGCCTTAAATCTCGCGACAAGCTTTTAATTTGATACCCATAATAAAGGAGTGCGTAAAAAATACCTAGTCCGCCATCTTGGACGGTCCGCCATATTAGATTAATAGTGAAGTCATTTTATTTTTCGTATTTTTCTCAGTAAACCCTTTCATTTGATATCTATATCATCGGAGTGCACAAAAAAATAACTAGTCCGCCAACCTAGGCCGTCCGCCATATTGGATTTAGAATGACGTCATTTAGTAACCATGCATTGCCATCCAAACTAAACGTGTATGCAAAATTTCATCTCAGTCGAGCCACCTTAGAACTCTAAAACTAGGTGATGGATATTTTTTGAAATTTGCTATGATTCCTAGCAGTTTACATGCAGAACATGTACAAAAATTTGGGTTTTGTACGAAATAACAAATAATATGTTTACCTAATACCCAAATTATCAATCCTGTGGGTATTGGGTAAGATGCATGCATGTTACATTATTTAGATTTTACATTTGTGCTCTATTGGGTAAGATAAAAGTCTGGTAACCTTTTCACAAGTATTGTAATTGTGGCGGTATCTACAATGCCACATGCGAACTATGCATCAAAGACCTGACGTCACAAATCCTGCATCGCGCAATCAGAGTTTACCGCGCGACTAGCATATATACAACATCCCGACATCAACAGTCGGGCAGTTGCCCACCAGACACAGTACCCGTCTGGTCGGAGGATCCTCCCTTTTCTTTAGAGTATGAGTGAACTTTACACCCTGTTCCTCATACCTCTGTATAATAATAAAGCAAATCGGGAACGTAGTGGTGCAATAAAAATAAATAACAAAACCAGTGTTTACCAACAACTTCTTATTTCTTTACAAACGCTTTTGTCATGTTATGTTGAGTTTATTTACAGTAATTCCTTCATCTAAGTAAAAGTAACTCAATCCTGAGGGTCCAGTCCAGTGCCCACGAAGTCAGTCAATATCTTGGCAGCAGCTGGCGGGAACAGGTTGAATAGCTGAAATGAGAGACAGAAATGGTTATAATCGTGAAAGAAGAAGAGAACGTTCCTCCTTATTTGCGCCGTTGTGCGGGAAAAAGGTACTCCTCAAGTGGCTCCCTTTTCGACTTCGCAGGAACTCCTCAAGGAGCGGAGGAGGGTTCGATTGTGGAATTCAATTCCACCTGACATTAGGGACTGCCAAACTGTTGCTGTTTTTAAAAGAAGATTGAAAAAACACTATCATTCCACTTCGTCATAATTGTATTGTATTTATTATTCTATTTTTGCCCGCAGATCAGCCCGCGTGGATGTCAGTTATCGCGTAAAAAAGTAGCCTATATCCTTCTCCATATCCCAAGCTGTATCTCTGTCAAATTTCGTGACGATCGGTTTAGCCCGCTCAGCGGTTTAGGCGTGAAAACGTAATAGAAAGACAGACAGACAGAGTTAGTTTCACATTTATAATATTACTAGCTTTTGCCCGCGGCTTCGCTCGCGTTAATTTAGTTTAATATAATAATATAATCCAATCATGATTCGAAAAACACGTAGCGCCATCTATAATCATAAGAACGCTATTGTTGTTTTCCTCACGAACGGTACTTTTTTTCGGGATAAAAGGCACCTACCTTATGTCCGTTTCTGTACACCTGACAACGTATATGCAAAATTTCAGGATGGTCGGTTCAGTGGTTTAGGCGTGAAAAGATAATAAAAAAACTGACAAACTTACTTTCGCATTTATAATATTAAGTTAGGATTATTACGTTTATGGCTACCGAAATGACGACAAATAGAGAAGTCATCATCTGCCTAGCCTTTTCTCAACTATGTTGGGGTAAGTTTCCAACATTTTACATGGAGCGACTGCCTATCTGACCTCCACAACCCAGTTACTGGGTAGTACCCCTTACCACTTGGTAAGACTGGTTGTCAGACTCAGGCTTCTGACGACCCGAAACGACTGTCAAAGTCCACGAATGACAGCCAGGACCAACGGCTGAATGTGCTTTCCGAGACACGGAGGGGTCTTGGTATGTAAAGATGGTCACCCATCCATGGACCAACCAGCACGGTATGCATAGCTTAATCTGATCGATGGACCCGAGCGGCTGTTATTACTTAGCCACAAGCCCCGCTACTACGACAAATAGAGAAGTATGGAAGAAAAATACATTTTACGCTGACCCTAAATAAATGGATAAGGGCAGGAGAATGCTGATAATGCAACTCACCTTGTTCGTGTAATACATGTCACTAGGTATGGTGATTTCGTGGTATTCTCTGCGGATCGCATCCACGATCTGCTCAGCAGCATCACCAGGGTCCACGGTCTTCATGAGACCTTCGAACCGGATTCGCGGGTTGCGGCACAGGCCTGTGTTCACGATATATGGGCAGATTGTGGTGAGCTTGATCTAGAATTAATGAACATTTGAAGGTTTTATTATAGTTATTTATGCAACTGTTGTATAATAAGGGGTATCAAAGCCTCGTGTGATAATAGTATCACATGAGTGTTTTAATACCTAATTATGTACAGTTGCATACAAGACTTTATCTACACCTATGTTATCTACTCTTTGATATTTTCCAATTCATGAAATCTTGGTAAGCCTTTTCATATTGTTTTCTCGACTTTTCTGGTAATAATTGCTTAGAAATGTCCTATGCTGCATTAGAAATATCTGGTGGTGTGTTATCAAAGCTTGTATCACTCATTTTTGTAAACAACAAACTTATTTTTTTTTTGCAATACTAATATCGAACAAAAACGGCGGAATGCGACGTGAACTCGATTATCCTGTAAGTTTTTGTTTTTTAAATGCGGCGCCATGTTAGTAAAACGCACGTGCATGACAATATTCTTTTTTTTAATTCATAAATGTGGTTGTTTGATGAGTAAGGGAGGGATCGAAAACGCAAAGGAGTTGCATAATGAAATTTAGTACAACATTATAACACTCGTTTGGATGATATTATAGTTACTATGACACCGGTTGTTTTAATGTTGGCAATAAGCTAACTGTTTCAGAAACTTTTATAAAGGATTTATAACATGGGTGTAGATAAAATATATTATGGACAAATTTAAATTTTGCGTATGTAGCACTGCCGTCACACAGGGTGGCGTCTTCATAATATCCACCCAAATTGTCTACAGACTGCAAGATCAGCTGTATCAGATAATATATCCTATGACCTTCGTTGGTTACACTTATTGTTTTACCAGGCAGGGGAAGTTCACAACCGATGTTTTATTATTACACTAGAGCTAATTTAAATACTTTCAGGGTATTATCTCAGTCTCGAAAATTTCGAGATTTTCGATGATATTTTAGTATTTTCGAGACTCGAGACTAATATTTCCGGTCTCGGGAAAAACGAGACTTGGGTCTCAAGTCTCGTTTTTCCCGAGACCGAAAATTTTCGAAAGTTCAATGGTTTAGGGAAATACCTAAATCATTGTTACAATTACTTAATATCTATCCCCCTACTAGCGTCGAAACAGAGAGAGCTTTTTCTAACGCGGGTTACTTTTTTGATAAATTCCCTTTGTCTGAAACTACATTAAACGCCCTTTGTTTCTTACGTGCCCAATATAACAAAAGGAATAACTCATAAATAATTTTTATTTTATAATTTGTTTGTTATTGTATGTTTAATAAAAATAAAATAAAAATATTTATATAAAAAAACTGGTTTTGACTACCTTAACGCCTAGCCTATAAGTATGAACCCTACTTTTGAAATCAAAGTCTCAAAAGTCTCGTTTTTTCCGGAAATTCCGAGACCGCATCGAGTCTCGATTTTTTTCCCGAGTCTCAAAAATGCAGCGAGATTGGAAGCCCTAGTAGCGACCTGTCTGATTACATGATGCTCATTTTTGTACACTCCTCCAATAGACATATATTATGTAATATATCGTTGGATAGCTCTTTTTAAAGTGAATAGAAGTTACTATCGAGCCTTCTACTAAATCTTTGTCTATTCAAAGTTATACTGTATCAAACATGTCAGCTTTAGTAATATCAAAATAATGTTTTTTTTTTATAATCACCACAATTCACTACATTACGCCTTTTTTTAATAATTAGTAGCAAAATATCGTAGATAAGATGATCGATCAGTACTTACGAAAAGTAGGTATGGGAAAAGTATTTTACCTTTTGTGACTTTTCTAGTACTCCATAACCTCAGTTCGTACAAAGAGTCTTTGAATCCTATACTAAACTGCATCGATTGACACCATAAAAATAAAATGTAAGAATTAACGGTTTTTTAATGGACTGTACTATTTTTACAAAAACTGTGACTGCAGTTCTTAAGAAATTATTCAATATGTTAAGGACAGTCTCTTAAGACGATAATAACTAACTTTTAATGATTTGTACTGAAGATCACGTCAAAACGAGTAGTGTTAATGGTTTGGAAAAAATATATGTTAAATTAGAACATTTTCTTAATAATTTCACATATGAATATTTTAAATTATGTTTATATTACATAGTGAAATTAATTTGTAAAGCTATGTCTAAAGCGGATAAAAAACTGAGAATCACGCAAAATCTATCAAGCGTACTTTTCTGAAACCTTCACCTTTAAAAAAATAATCTAATTACTTATTGATCTTTTAGTATACGTGTTTTTACTAAAATAACTTTTGTTTTAAGGCTCGTACAGACTAGTGCGATATCGCGGGCGCGACGCGACACTAGTAGCACAATTTCTTTGTCGATGCCTGTCGCGCCCACGATATCGCGCGAGTCTGTACGAGCCTTTATGTTTAATAAAATAATAATGTGTCATAATTGGGACCGCGCTCCTGGATGGGCGAATCCTATTACTGACTGGACGTACGACGCGTTGCGTGAGTTCAGTACAGAACACGCAAGCTAACCACTCAAGGTCACTGGCATATATCTGGGCCTTAAGAACGTTTTTATGTAGCTACAACGGTTAAGGTACTTTCCCTTACTGCTGTGTCTCGACTTCCACCTTGTATTACTCCTATCGGACAAGGAATCAAGACGAAGGTCATTGCAATGCTTGTACTACATCTTCGGTAATACCTTTCTAATGATATATCATGTGTTCCTATTGGGGCGGGTACCAACTTCCGTACATTTCGTGGCATCATCCTTTGCTGATTGGCCATATTATTAGGACAGCTTGAGCTAATACATACTCATGGAAAGAAGAACAATCTCGCAATGATATTCGGTAAACGCTTGTGATACAAAGGCAAGGCAAGAGTGGCATAATCCTGTATTTAACACTTAAGAAGGCATACTAGGGTCAACTAGCGCCACTCCTTTAAAAAAATACTATCTCGTGATCAGTCACGAGATAATAAAAATTTTATCTCGTGACTGAGAAGGAATTATGAAAAACGGCTCAATCAGCGACTTCGGTAAGTGTGTCTAGAATTTTCTAATACCTTTTATAACGTTTCATATAGACACGAAACAACTAAATTCGATCTAAAGAAAAGCGGCCACATTCTCCTTGATTGTATTTTGTTGCTTCGTGTCTCAATATCAAACTTTTTATAAGGTATTAGAAAATTCTAGACACACTTACCGAGGTCGCTGATTGCGCCGTTTTTCATAATTCCTTCTCAGTCACGAGATAATATTTTTTTAAAGGAGTGGCGCTAGTGGACTGTAATATGCGCTCTTAAGTCGTTGTCAGGAATGCGGCTCAATGCTGGATGCCCTTCTTTAAAACCTTTAGGACTAAATCCGCTTGACTACCGTATACATACTCCATTAGTATCTCTAGGGTCTTCGTGCAGCTCAACAGCGAGCGCCTCCATGATACCTTTGACGGCATACTTGCTGCCGCAGTAAGGCACGAGGTTACGGAGACCCATTTTACCGGCCATGGACGACATGGCGACGATGTGGCCGGCATTGCGCTCCAACATCTCAGGGAGGAAGGCTTGGATCATCTGGTAAAAGAAAGAAAATATTAGACATCAATTAACTGAATATGTTACTGAGCGAATGACTGTATATATATATTATATTATTAAAAGAAAGGCGCTTTTTAATGGTAGCAATTTTAATTCCTTTCTTATACGCAAGAACAAAAGAACTAGCAAAAAAGTAATAAAAATCAAAAGACAAATATTATCAAAAACATAGAGAAAACTCAAGAAGGTGCGTTATGCACAGATTAAGTTCATATTTTACAATGGCCTGGGTCCTAGGTTCGATTCCCTGGACGGGCAGTGTTGAGTCTTTCCATTAGAGATTTCTCTGTTTGTAATTTCAACATAACAACTTTTTACTAATTGTAAATGAATAATAAAAAATATATATTTTTGGACATATCCTTTTTTTTTTTGTAGATTAATGCCGCTTCTGGAACGCTTACTATACACCGAGAAATTTTAGTGGTTGTTTTCCCGCAGCAGAACAACTTGCCATAAGGAGTACTTTCGGAATATAGAGTGAAAGTACAAAAATAAAGATGTTTTTGTTTTAAAAATAATTTAAAAAATATGCATAAACTCGAAAACGTGAGAATCAATAGTAACACTAGAGGTAACTTGTAGGTACTACTCGAATCGCACGCGCCGCCAACAAAGGGAACAGCGATTCATAAATGTTCAAAGCAAAATAAATTCTCGCACGTGGTGATTTTTCACAATGGTTAATCTGCCATTTTTTGTTTCTAACATTTAATTTGTTTATAAAACGATTGTATTACCAAGACAAAACCATTTCGCTGCGGGAAAACAACCATTTAAATTTCACGGTGTATATTGGGTGGTAACTAAATCAAGATAATAAAAATAAATTAAAAATTATTTAATTATTTTACTAAATACATATACAATTTACGGTAAGTATAACAAAAAAAAAAAAAATCTCTGTCTGTTTGTTCCGGCTAATCTCCGAAACGCCTGGACCGATTTTGACGGGACTTTCACTGGCAGATAGCTTATGTTGTTGTTGTTGTTGATGAAGGAATACTTTTATTTTAAAAAAGCCACGCGTTTTACAACAAATTCTGAACGATTTCTGAGTTTATTTAGTAGGTAGTGGTGCCGATTCCCTTGTTCACAAACTAAACTAAATTTAAGTTCAGTGCATCTTTTTTTTTTTCTATTTCATTAAGTTTTCTTAATGAAATAGAAAGAAAAAGATAAATTTTAGTTTAGTCCTGTTAAATTAATCAGCGCCTGTCACTACTCCATACAAGTTTAGACGTGATTATAAACTTGCCGACTAAAATTACGTCAATTTACGTCAAGCGCTGATTAATTTCACAGGACTAAACTAAAATTTATCTTCTGTCCTTTTCATAATGAAATAGAAAGAAAAAGATGCACTGAACTTAAATTTAGTTTAGTTTGTGAACAAGGGAATCGGCACCATTGTCTGTCTGGATGTGAATATAGAGAAACAGTCTTTATCCATGACATTGGTCGCCATATGCACGCAGTTAAGTCAACAATATAAACTTAATTATGTATTGTCATTTACAGTGCAATAAAGTAGGTAGTACCAAGAGTTACGTAATAAAGGTTGCTGTCAAAGTACATTAAGGTTTTTATTGTCCAAAACCTTCACTGGTTAACATTTACTTGAACATTTAAATGCAGTACATTATACCTATTTAGGAAGTTGGCTTATGCATACGCGCGAATTTTGACAACTTAAGTGGCGAAGGGGCTGAGTGTTAATTTCGTTATGGTTTCGATTTTGTATCTGTAAATATACACTACGATAATTATATTGTAAGAATTGATGTATAAAAAAGGAAGATAAGGTACGCGGTCCTCGACGTGGACCGCATAAACTATGCCGACCGGCACAACTGACCTTAGTCACAAACGAACGGGCGATTGTGTAGGACATGTGTAGCACGTTAAGGCGAGGTTCTTCAAGCGTGCATTCTTGTTCTTGAGGTGGCAGCGGGGCGCCAGTAAATTGTGCCGTGAACTTCGTTAATTTTGGGTTGAAAATTATATGTTTTACGATATTAACAATTTAAACCCGACGGTCATTACATCATCATAGACGTTTATTTTGATGTGATTTTCAATACATAAAGTAGTATAATATTGAAATAAAATGACTTTTAATCTACAAAATAAGGGTATGTTTGAATTTTTTTTCTATTGAGCGATCTTTTTCCAATTATGTGACGAGTACCCGACGTACCTACAGAAAGGTTTCAAAAGCAACATATAATTTTTTCACGTTTTTAATCATTACCGTTTCTAAATAAAATAGCAATAAAATTACATTTCCTAGAGGTTAACTTGAAGAACCTCGCCTTAAGTAAAATTACCATAATCGTCTAAATAAGCAGCAACAATGCCTTCCTGTGTTTTCAAAATGTGCACAAATAATTCATAAACTAAAAATAAGTTCCACGAGATTATTTTCCACTCGCAAGTACCGTAGAACGGGGCTATTTGGATTTTCGGGGGTTATTTGGAATAAAGTAATTGTAAGATTTCAGTACACTCTTTGTCGGCGATATTAATATGTATACCCATGTCAAATTACAGCTTTCTAGTACTAGGAGTCTCTGAGCTAAGCTGCGGACAGACAGGCAGACAGGCGGACATGGTGGAACTATAAGCGTTCCTTGTTGTCTACGGAACCCTAAAAACAACACCTTTGCAGTTATGTAGAATAAAGCTAATTCAAAACACAATAATGATTAATTTTAGGTGCGAAATCCTTGACCATTTTAATTAATTTCAAGGTCACGTTTAATTATGCCTTTATAAGGCCTTTTTTGCTCTTGATCTTTTTCCTCTTTAATTAACTCGAATGGATGCCAAATTACAAAGGTTAGTTGTACGGGTAACAATAAGAATGTATCGTGCTACGGTCACATGTCCAAACGGCCATGTTGTTTTTGATATTAATTATTATTATGCTACTAGCTGTTGCCCGTGACTTCGTCTGTGATCCAGGATGAAAAGTACCCTACGTCCTTCTCCAGGCTACCTATCTATCAAATTTCATAACAATCCGTTTAGCCGTTTTGGCACGATTTAGTAACAAACATCTAAATATACAAATTGGCGCGCTTCGCCCGCGTGGCTTGTTCTAAAACAAAAGTAGCCCAAGTTACTCCTTATTAAATCAGCTATGTGCAAGTCATAGTCCCGTCAAAATAGGTCCAGCCGTTTCAGAGATTAGCCGGAACAAATAGACAGAGATAGACAATTTAAAAAAAAGTTTTTTTTGTTATATGTACACACTATATACCGTACTGTACCGTAGTATACTTTCATAATGCATTTAGTGTAAACCGGCCAAGTGCGTGTCGGACCACGCACAATGAAGTGTTCCGTAGTTGGTATGAATTTACCCCAAGAACAAACTTAACATTGTAGGTGAAAAACATGTTCTTCCATACATTCTAACTGCAAATGTAAGTTGGTCGACTATTACTCGGTAACTTGTGAAGTCTACTTAGCTGTGATAGTATTCCTTGTAACTTCGTTATATATAATACTGCTGCGAATTTTTTCACATATCCGTTTGCGCAATGTTAAGCTTTAAAGTATAAATTTTTGTTAGTCAAGTGCCCCCCCCCCCCCCTCCTCCTGCTAGCTAAAAGCTTTGCAATCTTATGTTTTGTTCTTGGGATAAATTCATCCCATCTACGGAACCCTTCATTGTGCGGCACGCACTTGACCGGTTTTAAGAATGGTTCCAGTAGGAAAAGCAATTTAGATTGAGATTTTTACAAAATTAAAAAATATGTAATTTTTCTTGTCGACGGATTTATTTAAACATTTATATGAATTAAATAGGTATAAGTTGATAGTCTTTTTAATTCTGAGTTGGTTAATATTATGTGAGAAAATAAAAACCAGAGATATTAAAAATATAAAATAAAGGATTCAGAAAACTAATTCGTGAAAAATAAACGATTATCTTATCTTATCTTAAATTTAGTACCTAACCTGAGAATCACGGATGCATGAAGACACCAACTGAAACGTTGATTCCGGTTTTTCGTGGGTATGTGCATTATTATATTTAAAATCTTTTGTCTGTGTATATCTTTAGTTCGATAAAATACTTAATATAGCAACTCAAGTTTATGTAGGTATTCTCATCTTAATGTTTTATTTTAATGTAATACACTTTGTCTGAAAATAAATGAATTATAAATAAAACGCAGTAAAAAACAAAGTCGCTTTTCGTGTCTGTATGGCCACGTATACCTGAAGTCTCTAATTCAAATAATTTATGTAAACAAAGTAATGTCAAGAAATGTCACTGTCAAAATGACAGGACAGTGGTGCAAAACATTTTATCATTAAATGTTTTTGTAAATAATCATCGATAAAATTAAAGTGAATTAATTATAAGAACTATGCAAACAAAATACCGTTGCCAAACAATGTTTTTTGTAGTGTGTCGGAGACACGGTATATGATAGTCATAATCAGCCCTTTTACGCCCAGTGCTAGACGTAGGCGTCCCAAAATCGATTTCCAATCGAAACAGTTTACAGCCGTTATCGTCCAAAATGTGGCTAGATATGCTACTTACAATATGAATCTATTTATGAGAGTTGTAATATTAGTATTGTTGAAGATTAAAAAATGTGAAAATGTTTGGATCTCCTGCATTGTTACCAGTATCATAAAGTATTTTATACCAGAAAATCTCCTTTTATTAATAACTTTGTTTAAAACCGAAAATTTATAAAAATAATTACGGTATGATTATTTTTTAATTATTATTTCTTAAAATCAGTACTTAAAAGAAAATAGAACCTCTTTTTTTGCAATTTTATATATGTGAATTACCATTACGAAGATATTTTTTTGTTGTGTTATCCCCGTTGTTTACATAAATTATCTGAATTTGAGACTTTGAGTATAGATCCTTTAAACTCCACAATGGATTTAGATGCGGTTACCATTATTTAGAGCTTTATTTCCGGAAGGTTAATGTGTCTAAAACATTATTATTTAACATAAATATAGCACAGAAATCTAGATGTTTTGACACATGGGCGGGTCGCTAGGAATTATTGTAAGGGCCTATTTACACCGGAACGGCTGAAGCCAAAGGAAGACTGGTAGAAAATGCCTATGGCATTAAGTCCGCCTCTGTACATTTCTGTGCTTGAAGTATTAAATAAATAAGCCGGCAACGCTGCGCCGCCGGCAGCGACGCGACGAGTACCGCAGGCAGAATCGCTGACAAGAGGCCCGCGGCCCCGCCCGCGACGATGTCGGTTATCGCGTAAAAAAGTAGCCTATGTCCTTCTCCATATCCCAGGCTATATCTCTGCCAAATTTCATGATGATCGTTCAGCGGTTTAGGCGTGAAACATACAGACAGACAGACAGAGTTACTTTCACATTTATAATATTAGTATGGATTACAAATTTTCTAATACATATTTACAAGATATAACAACTGAATCTATAATTTTATTTGATATAATGATCAGTTAGTATAATAAACGATTGATATAATTTTAAAATAACAAATGGTTATAAGCATAACATACATTGAATATTAAATCGTTTGATATACCACTGAAAAGACAAAACCTATTTAGTCTAATATGTTAAAAACGCCTAGTTAAAATGGTCACTGTTCTAACCTAATCTAACCCAAATGATTCACCAACAATAGAGGGGATCAGCGCTCGGCGGCCGTTCCCGCCTTAGCCTTCTAACCTAACCTGTCCGAGTCGGATTGCTCTGAATCGGGATGTTAACCATAATGATGGTATCAATATATATTTTAAATGATAGGCCTAATGATTTTCGATTAAATAAACGTTATATCCAATAACGTTATACGAAATAAGTAATAATAATAAATAATAATCATTAAAAAAAAATATATATATATATATCATATTATATCTCACGTTTATTATAACTTGTGAACTTTATTGAAATGAAAATATACCAAATAAAATATGATATGGGACGCACCCTGCAGTGGGATCATAGCAGGCTGAAACTATTATTAATAATAGCTGACCCGACAGTCGTTGTCCTGTCCGTATTTCAATAATTAATACAAAATTCCTGTAGAAAATGCATCTTTCCCGGCAACTTTCAAATTTTTCTTTCCGTAAGAACCTGATTCGGACTATTAAGAACATTATAAAACAAAAAATATTCAAATCGGTCCAGCCGTTCTGAAGTGATGCGCTTACTAAGGAGTTAAGTTAAGGGCCCTATCAGAATACCAGCGATGCGACACTTATTTTTAAATGTCGCAGCATTATGCTGAGATGGGAGCCTTTTGGCCTCGTACAGGACTCTGTTTTTATTTTTGCAGTGAAAACTTCTTTAGGCGCGTTGAGCACTTTTTGGTAGGGGAAAAACTTATGGGTTCGCGATCGTCACCGAATGCTTTCCATGAGCTATATGTATACTGTGTATATATGGGACTGGTCATCTCTTAGCTGCCACGGCTTATTAAAATTTATTTTAACTTTTGAATTGTTTTTATTACGGACGCTTCTAACGCGCACGTCTTTCTACATTGTTCTCACATGTATAACTTCAATATAAATGATGTAACTAATTTTTTGTAACAATATTTTGTTTTAAAAGAGTGTCCGTGGAGTTTCTTGCCCGTTCTTCTCCATAGGAACCTACTACGCTTTGGAATGAGCATCTAGCTTCATCTTTCTGTTTGACCGACCCCTTGACAATTCAAAAGTGCCTGTTATTGGTTTATTTCCCAGTAAAGAGTCCCAATAAATACACAAGACAAGTAATAGTCAACCAACTTACATTTGCAATTGGAATGTGTGGAAGAACATGTATCTACTTATAAATTCAACAAAAATTTTAAGTTGTTTCTTGGGTTAAATTCATGCCAACTACGCAACCCTTCATTGTGCGTGGTCCGACAAGCACATAGCCATTTTTTATTTTACGGAGTAGTATGGATTAAGAAGACTCACCCAAAGATTTCCATTGACATTAACATCCATGAGAGTCTTGATTTCCTTCTCGTTATGCTTCAACACCGGCTTGCACGGCATGATACCAGCATTATTGATGAGGATCGTCACCACTCCTACCTCCCTCTCTACTTTCTCTGCCAGTTGGAAGACTGCTGTTCTGTCTGTGACGTCACACCTGTAAGGTGGATAAGGTACTGAGATGTGCTATGAGTAAAGACATTATGGATATCAACATTTGAAGTTTCTTTTGACTTGAAAGAATTGATTTCAATTGAAATTTGATCAAAATCGGTTTAGTGCACGTACCCCACGTGCACCAAATCGATTTTGATCAAATTTATTCAATGTTTGTGAGAAAGGGAAAAAGAATCTAAACAAAATTATTTGTGATTTGAAACACAAATAATTAATAACACATGTCGAATTCATTATTTTGCATGCGGGTGGAAGGGATTTCTCAAATAAATTAAGTATTAACAAAAACATCAATAATATTCACAACAAGTTTTCAGAAAAATGACGTGAAACTGACGTTTGATCATCTTTTTAGAAGAAACTCATCATCATTCATCATTAACATTACATAGTCTACTTGCATGTGGTTTGACCGCTTTTTTCAACTTTGATACAAAATATAGCAGAAAAATAATGTTGTAAATACCAATTTTTTTAAAAGAACCCTGTCAGTAAGTAATGTATTTTTCCTATTATTTAGCAAACCATTTCAATAAATTTTAAAATCACACATTAAGTCCTCAGCTTCTTGAAATAATATCAACATTTTATTTAATGTTAATACAATCATTTTATAATCAAAGGCGAAATAGACTTTATATTAAGTACTTTATAAGTTAATAAAAATCGGTCAATAACCATTTATAGCCCGAGAGCATATCATGACAATTCCAATAAGCCCAAACACGGCTAGGATACATTGTTTTATTACGGAGTTCCGGTGCATACTTTCCGGCTTCATCTCCAGATCAGTTCGATGGTACCATTTTCATCAGAACTATTTATATAAATTTGCTTCATAGTCGCTTAACTATCTTAATCGAGATATCTTATAACGCCACCCGGGAAATATCCTTGAGGAGTTCGGGTGGCCACATGTGGTCTTCTTCATCAGTTCCACTTCATCAAATGATACTTTCTAAATGCAAATCCTTGAGTTGTTGATGAAAATACAAAAATCGCTATACATACATATATATGCCTATAATATATGCGGAGTTCCCTCAATTCCTCATGGATCTCACCATCAGATCCTGCCTTGGTTCCAATGGAACCACCTCGGAAGTGCACTCTTTCGAATAAAAAAAGAATTTTGAATATTGGTCCACAATTGACGGAGAAATCGGTGAACATACATTAAAAAAAAAATGTACAGTCGAACATAGAACCGCCTCCTTTTTAGAAGTCAGTTAAAAAGGATACATTTATGTGAGTTCGCTGTTCGTGCTGTAGTTGTGCAGGTGATAATTCCCGCGTTAGTTTCGCGTTGGTGACGCTCCCGCTTCGCTCGCTTGTCCCGCGTTGTCAGGTTTGGCCGAAGCTTCAATGTTTCAATGATTTCAGCTTTTTCACAATGAAATGGACAACAGCGGGTTTTTTAGAAGTAGGTTAGTACTTACAGATAAGGGTACGCCTTTCCTTTCTCTTGTTTGATCAGGGCGACGGTTTCCTCATTGCCCTGGGGGTTGATGTCCACGCACACCACTTTGGCTCCCAGTCTGGCGAACCTCGTCGCCACCTCTCGTCCCATGCCATGGCCGGCACCAGTTATCTGGAAAAAATAAGTTTTAATTATTATTAGGTTATATGAGGAACAGGGTGTAAAGTTCACTCATCCTCTATAGAAAAGGGAGGAGGAGAGTGATGTGGTGGCATATACAATGCCACATGCGAACTACGCATCAAAGACCTGGCGTTACACAAATCCTGCATCGCGGAAGCTGAGTTTTACCGCGAGACTGGTATACAACATCCCGAAATCAAACGTTGGGTCCCGCCCCGACCCTTGCTCGAGCCAGCCCGCATCGCTTTAAATTTAGCTTTAAATTTGTCCCCTAATAATCATTATCTGATCCAGCCCGTCCCTTGCTGTCTTCCCCCAGCGACGCCCTAAGCCAATGTCCGTACCCCGTCGAAAAACTTTAAAACTAAGCGACCACACCCTAACGGCACTTAGGGTGTAGTCACTTAGTTTGAAAGTTTTTTGCCCCGGCAAAAAATCGGCTTAAATTTTTTCTATTACTCGTAAAACAGATGACTATTTGTTAGTGCTTCTTCTTCTTCTCATTTCGACGGTACAGACGGTACGGCATCAGAGGCGTTGTTCAGATCGTCAAGGGTGCAGGAGCCCAAGTCTGCTATTTTTATAAATTCGTCACTCCAACACGATCCCATTGTCATTTTGGTAAAATTTCGAAATCTGCTAAATTCATAATAGTCGATCATTGGTCGGTCAATGGTCTCGTAATAGAATTGTATTACGAGTACAATGGCATTTTGAACATTTATTCATGCCAGATTTCATTTATATATTTTTATATATTATTTTATTCGTGTTATAATCAATCTGAAGTAATAGGAAGTTGGAAGTTTAGTAGGAAGTTTCATTTGTCATTATGTACGAGATTACCAATTCTTTCAATGGAGTGTCAGTGGCTGACCATTGGAAAGTCATAATGACGCCATTATATTAGTAGATTACCAAACTTTTTAAAATCAACAATTATGAAATCAATGATAGACCATTCTGACACTATTGTAATAGCAGACTTGAGGCCCAGGTGATCGGACAAATTGGGACACTCTATATAGCATAAGGCAAGCCAAATGGCAGACTGCGGTCCGAATCTGGACCGCCGCGCCGGACCTATTTTTTGCGGATTTTAAGTAAACAGTAAAAATTATAACTAAAACTTAATCTAAAAATATTCAAATGAAATTTTAGAGTTTTAAGCTTGCACCAACTTTATTCCAGACTTCAGACAGATAGTTCAAAGTAAAAAATGATATTAATATTAGTTTTAAATTAATATCATTTTTAAATTAATATTACTAATATTAATTTTTAAATTAATATCAGTAGTTTTAAATTGTTATGTTTTATTGTAATCATTAGAACGGAGCTTGTTTTAATGATTACAATAAAACATAACAATTTAAAACTACTGTTTCTAGTAATAATAACGTATAGTGTTGTGGAGCACAACTTAACGTGGTTAATTTCTGCATTTTCATTCTAAAGTAAAAGAAATCACCGAACAAACTATGAGGGCGCCACTGTGCGCTTGGTGCAGTCTTAATTATTTTATGAAAAAAATATTTAGGTTTTTTTTCGTTTTATTACATAATTGATATTTTTAATTTTGGTTGCTAAGAATGGTCTACCAAACGGACCGCGAGAGTTATATTTTTTTTTAAACAGACCCCTAAAGAAACTAATTATGATCCCTACTCTAGCAGATGGGACATAAGTCTGTTATGTTAGTGCTACGTTCTGTTATCAGTCTACTACTTCATTTAATATTGACTAAGCTGGAAATATCAATAAGTCTTTGTACTCTATCATCATGAAATCATTAACGAGACGGTAAAGAAATGAGCTCAATGTTCGCGTGTCCTAATTAAGCCGGAGATAAGATATTGCTACAATAATCAGTTTCTGTATTACATAAAAACAAAATAATAATGTCTGACGCTTTGTCCTGTAATGGGAGTTCACAGGTTTGTGAATCATCACAAAAAAAGTATACAGTACCTCCTTAATACACACAAATGTTTTCTGTCATTTTGTCTGTGATAGGTGCGACTTTGAATCTGCCACGTATGTATATATTCATTACGGATTTTGTCGATTTGGTCACACCTCGGGAGCCCATCTTAGCATCTTCATTTCGTTTTATATAGTATGTATACGTACATATTACAGGATAAAGGCTCGCGTAGACAGGCGCGATATCGCGGGAGAATGATGATTACAGTTTATAAAACCGTTCAAAAGTCAATGTAATCAGGTTTAAACTGTCACATGAGGAAATAACAAGAATTTCTAGTCTTTGACATTGTCCTTCAAAGTATTAAGTCATAAAAAACCTGTTTTAATGATGTTAAGTTGTTTGCTTCATAACCTTAATTTCCCTGAGCTGATTGTTGAGGTGATAACAATTAAGCGCCATTTAAATTACGTTTTTGTAAATTGCAGCGCTATTTTACTTTGAATTGAATGTTGATCAAAATTCAATACGCAGATTGCTGCGTATTGAATTTTGATCAACATTCAATTAAATCAATTTTTTTTTTCATCATCCCTATTGAGGGATGATGAAAAAAAAAAAATTATGTCCGTCATTTAGATTATTAAAAAATATTGGACACGTATTTTTTCTTTTTTTACGTATTCAAAACATTACGGCGATACATTGAGTTCAAATGTGGCATGACGTCACTTCTTAGTAGATTTTATACGTAGCTGTGACGTAAAGAGCCCCCACTCCCCAAGTTTAATGTGTTTTATCTAAGTTATTTTTTATTAATATGATAAAGCAAAAAATACGTGTCTAATATTTTTTTATTATCTGATTGACGGACTAAATAGTTTTTCTTTTTTTTTTACCCTGGAATTATCCTACTATTTCCTACTAATATTATACGGGTTAACCAGTATATGTATAGGTATGAGGAACAGGGTGTAAAGTTCACTCATTCTCTACAGGGCGTCCCACGACTTTGCCACATGGAGAGAAAGTACCTTGAATACTGTAGATAGAAAAAAATACTGAATGAAGACTTCATTTTTATTTTAAAACAATACGAACTATATTCAAAGAATTTTAAATAATTGCCTGTCTGAACCGGGAATCGAACACGCTTAATGTGAAAAAAAAAGGGCTCAATCATATACATTTATTTGTTCTAAATAACATAGTATCCTTTAACTAATATTATAAATGCGAAAGTAAGTTTGTTTGTTTGATACCTTTTCACGCCTAAACCACTGCACCGATCATCCTGAAATTTTGCATATACGTTTTCAGATGTACAGAAACGGACATAGGGTACCTTTCATCCCGAAAAAAGTAGGTACTGTTCCCGAGGAAAACAACAATAACGTTCTAATGATAATAGATGGCGCCACGTGTCTTTCGAATCATGATTGAATCATAACATTATACTAGATTTTGCCTGCGGCTCCGCCCGCGTGGATATCGGTTATCGCGTAAAAAAGTAGCCTATGTCCTTCTCCATATCCTAGGCTATACCTCTGCCAAATTTCATGACGATCGGTTAAGCGGTTTAGGCGTGAAAACGTAACATACAGACAGACAGACAGACAGATAGACAGACAGACAGACAGACTTACTTTCACATTTATAATATTAGTATGGATGGAAACTTTAGTAGTGTGTTAAGAGTTTTTTTTTTATTTAAGCGCGAGCGAAGCCGCGGGCAGAAGCTAGTCTAAAATAAAAGGAAGTACGTTGAAGTATCTACTTCATTTTGTACTAAAGTGAAGTATAAGAAATCTACACACTTTCAATGCGTTCAAAACTCAACTTATGCAGTATTATTATTGTGGATCGATCACTACTAGTGGCCAGCACATCAAGCCACTCGAAACCGTCAAATTTCTCCAAACGATTTTAAACTTTAAAATTCATACAAAATCGAACGAGAAAATTTGACAGTTTGTGGTCACTTGATGTGCTGGCCACCGTACCTTTATCCAGTTTGTAACTGATGACGACGAACTTTGTGTAATTTATATAAATAATAGCTGACCCGACAGACTTCGTTCTGTCAAAAGCTATCTATAGTATAAACTCCACTACTCTACCCTACCCTACCCTACCTACCTTACCTACCTACCTACTTCCTACCTACCTACCCTACCATACCCTACCTAACTATCCTACCCTATTATTAACATAACCGGGATATTTACCATGTTTATTCATTTTTCTGAGTTCCCGATATTTCGGTGGTAAATATCCCGGTTATGTTAATAATAATGTTAGTGACCATGACAGTTTAAAAACTTATATCCTACCCTACCCTACCCTACCTACCTACCTACATACCTACCCTACCCTACCCTACCCTACCCTACCCTACACTACCCTACCTACCTACCTACCTACCCTACCCTACCCTACCCTACCCTACCCTACCTACCTAAAACTTAAAAAAAAAGATAGTAGCCGATTCTCAAACCTACTGAATATGCATATAAAATTTCATACAAATCGGTCAAGCCGTTTCGGAGGACTATGATAACTAACATTGTGATACGAGAATTTTATATTATATATAAGAAGTTCTAGTTTTGTTCTCAAGTGAGTGACATATGTTTTTATTGAGAATAAAGTTTCTTTAAACCTATATTTTAATATTGACCGTGATACTTCATGGCCACTGACATTAAGACGACAGACAGAAAATCAAAAAAAAAAAAAACAATTAAATCAAATTAATGATTTTACAACCAAAACACATCACCTAAGGGCATGAGATGCCTCAACTAACGTAAAACAAAAAAAAAAAAAAAAACTCACCAACACAATATCTTCTGTGACATCCTTAGCATCTTGAGGCAGCGCAAATCTGAACAGAGACTTGAGTATCTCCAAGTCAAGACGAAGAATCATCCATATTACTTCGAAGAATATTCTCAGCGCTGATATGATTTGTGGTTCCTCTGCCCTGGAAGTTTTCATCTTTTTTATAGTACACTCGACTTCATACATAAACTAGTTCACACAATTATAATTAGTTCACAAATGTTTTCTTCGTTAAAAATAAATTTAAAATTGGGACACGGCCACCGTTAACGAGATCTTAAAGAGAATACCGATTTTGTGTAATTCGGTTTTCGAATAATTTTTAGGGTGTGTTCATACTTGTGGAGTATTTAAATACTAGCTCTGAATTTATCATGCAAGTTCAAAACTGTGTATTCCCGCTATCCCCACCGCCCGTGTATGGTACGTGTAATGGTATGCAAATTATATTTAACATAAAATGGCGAAAAAAAAGGTTCCATTTTCTTTTAAGTACTGATTTTTAGGGTTCCGTACCCAAAGGGTAAAACGGGACCCTATTACTAAGACTCCGCTGTCCGTCTGTCACCAGGCTGTATCTCATGAACCGTGATAGTTAATGATGTATTAACATTGAAAATCTTTTTCCACGGTTTTTTGCCTTTATGTTTGTAAATATATTTTTAATTAGAATTGCTGATTTAAATATACAAATTATTTCATTATAATTACCTCCAGCCTTTCCCACTGTGTACTTAGAAATTAAATTAGTGTGATCAGTAAACTAATTTATTTACTACCCTCATTAGCTAATTCATGGAATAGATATGAAATATGAATAACAATATTACTTAAACTCATAAAATAATGACTCATAATTAAGATCGTTACATAATTAGGTCTTTGACACTAATTTTTTTTATGATCATGTGGCGTGTTTATACAAAGTAGTGGTCGGGCTCATCGTTTAAGTAGTCCGTGTAGATTTTAAGCTTAATTTAAGTTAAACATTTGATAAAAAATATTTTTTTTGAATATTAAATCGAAATATTAAAAAAAGGTCGAGACACTGGCCAGGTCGGAATCGCAGGAGAATGATTAAGATGAATGATATTCTATTCATTTAAAAAATCATGAGAGATTAAATTTCCTCGTGAAGTTTTCATACCTACATACAAATATAATATATAATACTATATACAGGATAAGTCTTTAACCAGGGCGCAATTTTTTTTGGTGGTTCAGTATAAGTTCAGAATACATTTCCATTCTTTTTCAATACTTTTTTTTTTGGTTCTACATACTTGAAATCAGCAAAATATGGATACAATCTATTCGTAATAATATCAATGGGCGAGCGCAACTGATAGGTACCTACTACTGCGTTCCGCTTCACTGACCGCGCCACCAGCGCGTTACGCGACGAGTATCCATTATACCAGTTTCAAAATAAACATCTTTCGTTAACGATAACTTCATTTTTTTTGTACTAAGACATATCAAAATAAGAAATAGGTGTATAATAAAACACGTCTAAGTTTAATTTGTCAAAATTTGCGCACTGATTAAAAACTTTTCTTGTATAATACTTTGAATAATATAAATACAAGGTGTATCTATTCATACACGAAATATTTTAAGAGGTACACTTATAGTTAAGAAAGGCAAGGAAACCATTTTTTTTTATCTGAGAAAGTATATTATAAAAAATATAAAAAAAAAAAATACTTTATATGATGATTAAATTATCAAAAGGCACCGCGCTCGTGCCGCCACCGTCGGTCGCTGCGTCTGAGCGGGTCATTCATAGAATAAGTGAAGGTTTTTTTGCAAAATGTCCCAAGTAATTTTAAAACTGTAATAATTATGTAAAAATGAGGAGCTCGTGGCTAAGTAATAACAGCCGCACGGGTCGATCAGTCAGGGTAAGCTACGCTTGCCGGGGTTGGTCCGTGGATGGGTGACCATCTTTACATACCGAGACTCCTCCGTGTCTCGGAAAGCACGTTAAGCCGTTGGTCCCGGCTGTCATTCATGGATCTTTGACAGTCGTTACGGGTCGTCAGAAGCCCAAAAGTCTGACAGCCAGTCTTACCAAGGCGTATCGTGTTACCCAGATAGTGGGTTGTGGAGGTCAGATAGGCAGTCGCTCCATGTAAAATACTGGTATTCAGCTGTATCCGGTTAGACTGGAAGCCGACCCCAACATAGTTGGGAAAAGGCTAGGCAGATTGAATAATTATGTAAAAAAAAAAAAACGCTGCTATGGCTTTTTTTGGTGTTGATGTTTCTCTTACAATATTTCGTGTTTGAATAGATACACCTTATACATTTATGTATAATACTTTGAACTAGGTACGCTTAGAGTCATAATTATTGAACAGCAACAACTTCAAAATATTATTTAGATGATTGTATTGTGATAGTACTGATAGTTATCAACCTGAAGCGGACTGTGATTATTATGACCAAAAACCACTGCCCGATACGAAAAATTAAATTGTGGAATTTATGTTCGTACTTCGAACATACCTACAGACTAAAAACAACCTGTAATAAAAATACTGATTAAATTAATTAGTCATTGATTTGTTTTATCTGACAAGTAGGTAATTAGCCAAATGTATTAAAGTATTATTGGTATTTATAAGAATATTAAAAATGAATGTATAAATTATTATCTATTAATATCTATGTTATAATCATTCCATATGTTTAATCATGACACAGTTTATCTGCAATGCAGTCAAAACAAAACAAACAAGATATGCCAAAAGTCTTTGAAAATAAAGTAAAAAGTAAAATTATTTTATTTTGGAACAACAAGAAATTGACTCAATCACAATGGAAACGATGATAGCTACAAAAGTTAAAAGCTGTGTCGGTCGCAGCTATCAAAACAAAGAAAAGAAATAATAAATCAGAAAAATTAAAATAAATTGTTTTTAAAGCAATTCTTTCGTATGTGCAAGCCCTTATCCGTGTACTTGTCGTTTTGACTGGTAGCGTGACGTCACAAAAACCTTGATACATTAATTTTAAACGAAATCAGTTGTTCTTATCGAACTAGTTCTAGGTTCTTGTTCCTTAAATAAATCAATGAATGAATAAAGAAATTCACGGACCACAGCGTAGTTTGACCAGACTCGATTACTCGAATGAACCCAAAGATTCAAACGCCCCTGGAGCCTCATGTTTCATAGTGCTACAGAGACCATTGCATATCAAAGAGTCGGTAATGGTAGGGTAGACGTGCCCATAGGATATGGAAGGATTATTAGAGCCATACAGAATATGCATGCTAAATAAATAAGGATTCCTAATAAAAGCATAAGAAATATTAAACTTAAAATGTTATTAGGTATTAATTTTGAAAGAAAAAAGATGGGGCCTCAGATCCTGTATGTTCGAAAACTTTAAGCCACTGGATTAGTTCCACTATCGGTCAAGAGATGGCGCTGTCCTAAGACTGCAATATAAGAAAAAGTGTGCTATTTAGAGACATCGTTTTAGTTCCTGTAATTTTTATATAAACTTCTATTACATTGATTAATTTAAGATTTTTAGATTGCAGACTTCGGAGATAAGGGGGACGGTATGTTTTTTTTATATTTTTCGTCAAAAGTCGAAAATACTGCGGCCAAAAAAAAAAAAAAACAAGGTTTGAGAATGTGCAAAAAATAATGCTCTAATCTTAATTTGCAAAATAGTTTGGCAAACGTCATATAAAACTATACTTTTTTATTGGTCTGAGTTGATAGCATTAGTACTTCTTGAGATATCCAGCTGTGACAGACAGACGGGCAGACTGAGTCGCACCATAAGGGTTACTTTTTACCACTTTGGTAAGAAACCCTGAAAATGCTTAATGTGACAGTGATGTTGATACAAGTAAATTCAAAGCTCACTCTACTTCACCAGCCCTTAAATCAGGCGTCTTCATAGACCTAATTAGAAAAATTGCTGGCTGTCTTCATCTGTATTTGCCAGGAGCTGATAGTATAAAATAAAGTGTAAATGAACTACAATTTAGTGTGTAATCTATTTAGGTTTATAGGGTTCCGTAGTCAACAAGGAACCCTTAGAGTTAAGAGTTTCGCCATGTCCGTCTGTCTGTTTGTCTGTCCGCGTCTTAGTTCAGAGACACTTAGTAGAAAGCTGAAATTTGACATGGCTATACCATATTAATCACGCCGGCAAAGTGGTATTTTTTTTTATTTTTTTTTACGATATCTCCCCTATATGTAAAGTGGGGATGATAATTTTTTTTTCTGGTTTATCCTATAGTGTGGGGTATTGTTGGAGAGGAGCTCGTGGCTAAGTAATAACAGCCGCACGGGTCGATCCGCCAGGTTAAGCTACGCTTGCCGGGGTTGGTCCGTGGATGGGTGACCATCTTTACATACCGAGACTCCTCCGTGTCTCGGAAAGCACGTTAAACCGTTGGTCCCCGCTGTCATTCATGGATCTTTGACAGTCGTTACGGGTCGTCAGAAGCCCAAAAGTCTGACAGCCAGTCTTACCAAGGGGTATCGTGTTACCCGGTTACTGGGATGTGGAGGTCAGATAGGCAGTCGCTCCATGTAAAATACTGGTATTCAGCTGCATCCGGTTAGACTGGAAGCCGACCCCAACATAGTTGGGAAAAGGCTAGGCAGATTGATTGACATATACATATTGTACTGTTTTCTCGCAAATGTGTTGAAAAACATTGTATGCCACACGTGCAGAAATTGGTATTTACAAACTCGTGACTATGGTAAGCCCTCGACTTCGTCTCGGGCTTACATTCGTCTACTCGTTTGTAAAAACCAACTTACCGCACTAGTATCATAAATAACTATTACGGTTTTGTGAAAATCATTTTTCGATTTAGGGATCGTAATATTAAGCTTTAAAGTGCAAATTTTTGTTAAATTCAAGTGTGTGTTCCTGCTAGCTAAATGGTAATATTTGGATATGTGAAAAAATTCACAGCAGTAGTATAAATAACGAAGTTAAAAGAATAACTATCACAGCTAAGTAAGCTTTACAAGTTACTGAGTAATAGTCGACTTGAAAAACATGTTCTCCCATACAATATGTATGGGAGAACATATTTTTCAACTCCATTGTTAAGTTTGTTCTTGGGACCAATTCATCCCATCTACGGAACCCTTCATTGTTATTAATCTCAATTTAGTTTCTATTTAATTTTAAATTGTTTACTTAAACTTTATTTTTCATTTTCATTTTCAATTATTTATTTCAATTTTATTGTCATCTTAGTTATTTATTCCAATTTTATGTTTGATTCTCATTTAGTTTCAATTATTTATTTCAATATTGTTTTAATTTTTGGTTAATTATTTCAATTTTATTTTCATATTAAGTTTTTTATTATATATTTAATGCCTTAATTAATCGCGTCATGACTTACATAGTTTTAAGTAGTTTGTTGTATTACTAACAAAATATGGACAAAAATTTGTCTGAATTAAATTAATGTTATTTTATTTTATTTTTTTATTGTGCGTGGTCCTACACGCACTTGGCCGGTTTTTTATTGATGCTTTTATGTGGCAGTCATCAATAGTTTACAGTCGACAGAATGATCATTAACTCATTCTTAAACATAAACATAACATCACGCTTTGTTTCGGGAAGAGATGGGCAGAGGTGTACCTATAGTGCACGGTGGACCCACAACTTCAGTTATGTTTTTTAAGTCCCATGTAATAGGGGGCGAGCCTATTGCCATCGACATCACAAATCCAGACTCCGGCCTGCTACTGAGAAATTCCAGATAGAAAAACAAAATAACACTGCCCTACCTGGGAATCGAGCCAAGGACCTCGTGCTTAGCTGCCTTTCATTAAAATCTATACAAATAAATTAAATTGAAGTGTCAAATTGCATTTTTATATATATATTTTTTTTAAATTGTATTTTGCATTGTTGTTCTATCTGTTTATTAGTTCCGACTTATCTCCGACTTATCTCCGAACCGGCTGGACCGATATTGACGAGACTTTTACTGGCAGATAGCTGTTGTTATAAGGAGTAACATTATGTATATTATATTATGTTATGTTATGCTTTTATTTTAGAAAATGTCACACGGGTGATGCCGCGGTTTTTTTTTGTGCATCTCGTAGTACTTTTTTTTTTTAAACTTTGCCCCACTCTAGGAATTTCTCCTGTATTGTGGGTGCGTTTACAAACATTCCGTGCGGGAATCGAACTGCGCCAACCGTGCCGTCAGCCTTGAGAGGTTGTTACTACTTAACCGGGCTTTCCTATGGCTGCCTTAAAAGCGAACTCAAAGCCTCCACGCAGGGCATAAAATTACTTATAAACTAAGCGACTGCACGCTAAGGGCACCCCCAGTGGGGTACGAACCTCGGCTTAGGGCGTCGCTGGGGGAGGACAGCAAGGTGGGACTGGCTGGATCAAGTCTGGATAGTAATTATTATCTGGGGAATTTAAAGCTACAGGCTCAGCCGCAGCTAATACTTATTAATTAACGTAAGACAGTCTCAGACTCAGTGATGTCACCAAGAGTACATATTGACTATTATAATGAAATGATAAAAATAAGTAGCCTAAAAAAAATTCTTATCACCAGACGAATAAGAATTTTAAAACTTACATGTTGTTGCTCCGTGGTCTCTGTTGCTACTAAATAAAATGTGATTAAACTCTTTTACAGTGTTGTTGATAACGGCTGATAAGGGTCGGCGGTATGCTAGATTAGCTGGTCGACTTTCTACACACGTGCGACTAAACGGAGTGTCTTTGCGATTTGTCTGAAGATCTTTCGCTTTTTTAACCGCATTCAAAAAAGGAGGAGGTTCTATGTGCGTCAGTATGTTTTTTTTTTAAGAAGTGTCTGATCTACTGGCGCCATGTCCCGAATTTACTGCCAGCGCTGGTTGGTGAATTAGCTGTCAGCGCCAGTTGCATAATTGGTTGCCGGCGCTGTTACTACTGTTACTTAGGCCCGTATTACAGAATGTCACTCAATACTCAAACAGTACAAACTTAAGACTAGATTCTAGCCATTTGATTGGTTGAAACTAGTTTTAAGTAATGCTTGAGTATTGAGTGACGTTCTGTAATACGGGCCTAAGAGAACTTAGAATGCAAGAGCGAGCAATGCGAGCATAGATTTTTCAAGGCTGGCAGGCAATACACTTATGGTTGTAGCACACCTCCTAGACAATTTTTTTGTAAAAAAAAATACAAAAAAACACGCAGGAGAAGTCGTGAGCAACACCTAGTTTGCTATATGTTTAAGTATGTCAAGAGGGTGGTCACTGTGGTCAGTAAGTAACTCAAGAGCGTGTTACTTTGGTTAACCTTCTTATTACATAACTGTTCCTCTAGTACTTCTCATAACTGCCGGTTAGTTTTCCAATATTATGTCAACACTACATATTTCACACGAAAGTTAAACTAAAAATACAAGTAAGTACCTATATAAAAATAGATTATATTTTTACTTTTTCTAACTTATGACAAGTTTAATTTTATCATAATATTTGCGATTAATCGTCATTTAGCCGTTTAGTCGCAAGTGTTAGTCGCCCTAAGAATATCAAACAGACTTCAAAAGCGTAATTATTAAGGTACAGTGGCCAGAAAATCAAGTTACCACAAATTGGTGCCGATTCCCTTGTTCACAAACTAAACTAAATTTAAGTTCAGTGCATCTTTTTCTTTCTATTTCATTAAGAAAAGGACAGAAGATAAATTTTTGTTTAGTCCTGTACCACAAGTACGTACCGTAAGTACTTCAAGGACATTGACCTGTTAGATAATAATTTGTTAATTCCATCTGCCTAGCCATTTCCCAACGATGTTGGGGTCGGCTTTCAGTCTAACCGCATACAGCTGAATATCAGTATTTTACATGGAACAACTGCCTATCTGACCTCCACAACCCAGTAACTGAGTAATACGACACCTTTTGGTAAGATTGGTCGTCAGACTTTCGGTCTTCTGACGCCCTGTAACGACTGTCAAAGATCCACGAATGACAGTCGGGACCAAAGGCTTAACGTGCTTTCCGAGGCAAGAGGAGTCTTGGTATGTAAAGATGGTCACCCAGCTACGGACCAACCCCGGCAAGCGTAGCTTAACCTGATGGATCGATCCATGCGGCTGTTATTACATGCATAGATTAGTATCAATCAGTATCTGATTAAAGTGTAAACAAGCCCTGTTCAGGTTAAATTCTTCCGCAATCTCTCACTAAAGGCCTACCTACTATTGAGTAACACATTCGTCTGTATTTCTTAATAGTAGGTAGGTAATTGAAAAATCATCGATGAAAATTTAGGTTATAATTATAATGAACCTCAATTTTCAAATAAAAATCATATTATAAATACGATACCTTAATTTGCAAAACGGCCAAGCGGTAGAACGGATAACTCCGAAATCAGGTTGTCTAATAAAAACATTAAAGAGTAAAACGGCAAATAAAAAAATAAAAATATATCTGCGTGTTTACTTATAACTTAAAGGATCTTCAGATTTTACAAATTTGGGATAATTTTGTTGTTTTTTTTTATTCGACTCTAAAATTTACTGTTACAGAGTTAACCACCTTGAGAATTAAGGTATTTATAATAAGTGATTTAAAGTTAGAATTCCGGCTTTAATTATACAAATAATCAAATCTAATCATTCAATTTGTAAGTGACACGGCAAATTGGCATCCACAGATTCTGATTCTGATCAGATACTTTTGAAATAGACTATAGGTAAGTAGATAAGTACTCAATGGTATTCAATGAAATTGATTGATATTAGAGAAGCAGCAGTTCAGTGTGTACCATAGATATTAATTTAGTAACACTGACGGGCCACGATTTTTTCTTTTTTTTATCTCTTTCGAATACTGGAAACTGTTATTGTCTGTTATTGTCTACGGCACTAGTTATTTCAGGTTCACAACCACCATTAACGATTTTCACTGACCGATTAATTTAATGTTTTAGTACAGAAAGCTGCTATCAGTTTGATTCAGCCTTCACCAAAAAGGCTTATTGATTAAGTTGATAAGTCTTTTAACTTTCCATATGCCAATAAAACTAATTGTACTCTTACCTAATTCGAAATCTACCGAACAACATTGATGCAAATCCAATAAAATACACTTAAACATTAATAAACATCACTTCACTGAACGTTCAAAGAATACATGATCAATAATTATACACTTAAATTAAAAAAAAAAAAAAAATGTAAAGTTTTTTATAAACATTTTCGCGCGTTTATTTGAAAGTGGAACTCGCGGCAGGCACTGAGATTCTCGTCTCTTCGTCACAGATGCCGTTCTACTGACCATACGAACCAACCAGCCAGCACAATTTCGGGGCTCGGTATTAGGCAATTGGTTAATAATTTGAATGTTCTTACTTTCATTTTAACAGCGTGACTTGAAAATTAATTTGGCCAATTAAAAATCCGAATGTTTGAACTGGCACATTTATCTGTTGCAAATGATAATAGATACCTAAAAATATGGGTTTTTAAAGCCCCAAAACGCGCAGCTCGTAGTAAACTGCTGATTATAGATTCGTCCTATATTTTTTTTTTAATGTTCACCTAATTGCCCTTATTTCTAATTAGGTCCTTACTACTCGTACTTTATCTTTTCATAATCTATTAATTATTAACATTATTAGATATACTATCTTTATATGATTAGCGACATTGTCCATAATCGTTTTGATTTCACGGTCTTATTACAAATAAAAAATAAAAAAAACAAATCACAATTTAGTAATGGAAAACCAACTGATAACCCAAGTGTTCCAAAATTAAATTGTTGCAAATTTTCTTCGTTTTTTTTTTTTAATTACCTATTATTTTATTTTCGAACAAAATTGCCTATGAAGTCTGTTATAGTCCTTATTTGAATGACAAATAACTCAACACACCACTAATCGCTCTGGGGGCGCAAACAGAGAGTGAACTGTAAATAACTATGTACATTGTCTTGTGCTTAATTACACGGAGGTCGGAGATAACGCGCAGATAATCTTGTTGAGAGAACATACAAACTGACATGCATATTCTTTTCTAGAAGACAATACTACTTATTATACATATGGGTTAGAATTGTCCTTAAATGTCATGACATCATGAAATAGTCATTCAATAGGATTATATGAACTTATAGAGCTGTGTTGGTGATTTTTATGATTATAATTCTTTAAATAAATACCTAATTATACTACTATACGATACTGACACGCAAATTGCAAAAAATGTTAGAAAATTTGAATATCGCAGGCTAGGTACCCTGTATTCATTAGGATATTTCCTGGCAGAAATAATGGTTTAGCATTGTTAAAATTGGAGGACTATGAACACGCCCGGACTATGAACGTTTGCTGCCTGCTGCCGTCAAAATGTAGACCATAATGAAACAACAGAGGGGCAATTCTAGTATTTTCATGAACGCAGTCTAATCTCAGTCTCAATCTGTCAAAAATACTTCCAATTTGAAATTAGAAGTACCTATTTTATTATATATAAATATTAATTTTTAAATTAAGGGGAATTAGCAATTTCCCTTAATTTTTGACAAGTTGTTGACATTGATTGTCGCTGAAATAAGATTGCGACAAAATTTTATCGTTCGTTTTTTGAACGTTTTTAATTACAGGAATTATTGGTCTTCAGAAGTGGCTCAAGGAAAATAATTAGCAACTGTCAAAGAATGACAATGGCAATTTGCTTAACAATTCATTTACCTGTGATAATTATGCAAAAAGAGAAAAGCTCAAATATGAAAACAGCAAAAAGAATTGGTTGTGTGTAAAGTTGGTTTACGGACGATAGTTTAAGACTGCGCCGAGTGCACAGTGGCGCCCTCATCGTTATTTCGGTGATTTCTTTTATTTTAGAATGAAAATGCAGAAAATAAGCTCGTCAAGTTGTGCTTCACAAGACTATACGTTATTATTACTACAAACAGTAATTTTAAATTGTTATGTTTTATTGTAATCATTAAAACGGAGCATAGTGGCCACTATTTTCCGTTTTAATGATTACAATAAAACATAACAATTGCAATAAAACATAGAATGAGCATAACGGGACAATGAGCGTAACTGGACAATCAGCGTAACGGGACAACGAGCGTAACGGGACAATGAGTCATCCTTTTTCGTGCATGCAGCCGGCGTTCATCGATTTATTAGACGTTGTCACGTCAAAAAACTGTGTAAAAATCACAGCACGTGTATCCTTGCATATTTCTGCTCAACACTTATTACTTAGCTGTAATTTCCACATAATAATTATGTAATTGCACAAAACCAGACCCCTGACATTAACCTCAGCCATCATAATAATATTGCTTATAATGAAGGTAAAGTCTGTGACTGGTCAAGTATATCTGAATGGTCATGCGTTTCTTAAAATTGCATCGATTAGCGGAGATGTCGTTAGGTTAGTCGCTGTATCGAGCTTCCGTAATATTTTTAAAGTAGAATTAAGGTTTTGTAGCATTCAATACATTGAGTTAAATAACTAGAGAAGCAAACCTCATTGAAATGTGTCAAAAAAGTGTAACCACTATTTAAACGCGACGACGTAGCTTTGAAACCACTAAACATTTAAGAGTAATAAGATAATGATGATAATGATTCTTATTTTTATTAATAAGTTATTATTAAGTTATTATTATAAATATATTTAGGTTCACTTCGGTTGGCGTCACACAGAGCACTGAACTGACGTTAGCTACGCATATGGCTGTGGCCATATGTCAAGTGTCTTAGCGCGGTAATTACTAATCTAGTGTAACATATATATACATATATCAATGATTAAATCGGTAGAATTCTCCACCTTCAAAATCACGCCAAATGCACTTAATAGCTTTGCTTTTTTAAGCGAATTTCCAAAAAGGAGGAGGTTCTCAATTCGGTTGTATTTTATTAAAAGTCCTTTTAACTTACCAATATAAGTCAATAGTTATTCGACACACCGCCTCAAATGAATCATGGTGTTTTTGTATGAATGTACCTACCTATTTAATTGTATATTCCAGATATACAATCAGAGAGCGCGGGGTCACAGAGATAACCCATCCATGGACCAACCGCGGCAAGCGTAGCTTCCTTTTAGGTAGGTACAAGACTACCTTCTGTAAACTCTTAAGAAAGAAAGAAATAATAATATTTAAAAAAATCAGGCATAAGATTGTACCTACGACTTAGAGCAGATTTATTTAATAGTCAGATAGGTAACTTCTAACTGAGAAATAAATATGGCGGTTTTACAGGTTTTGTAAACAAAATATGTGAAACTGTCATATTAATCTGTCTATACCCAAAGTCTCTAATTCAGATAATTTATGTAAACAAAGTAATGTCAAGAAATGTCACCGTCATACTGACAGGACAGTGGTGCAAAAACTAATATCATTAAATTTTTCGTAAATAATCATCGATAAAATTGAAGTGAATTAATTATAAGAACTATGCAAACAAAATACCGTTGCCAAACAATGTTTTGTGTAGTATGTCGGAGACACCGCCTATGATCGTCACAATCAGCCCTTTTAAGTCCACTGCTAGACGTAGGCCTCCCAAAATCGATTTTAACTCGAAACAGTTCACAGCCGTTTTTATCCAAAATGCGGCTAGATATGCTACTTATAATATGAATATTATATAAGAATGAAAGTTGTAATATTAGTGTCGTTGAAGACGTAAAACATGTTTGGATCTCCTGCATTGTTACCAGTATCATAAAATATTTTATACCAGAAAATCTCCTTTTGTTAATAACTTTAAAACCGAAAATTTATAAAAATATTTACAGTATGATTATTTTTTAATTATTATTTCTTAAAATCAATACTTAAAAAAAACGAAACCTCTATTTTCGCCATTTTATGTGAATTACCATTACGAATATATTTTTTTGTTATGTTATCCCTTTTGTTTACATAAATTATCTGAATTTAAGTCTGGGTATAGATATCAATCAATTGCCGTGCGTCAGTCTCGCAAAAACTAGATAAGGGTGAAGACAGACGAGCGTAATTTTTTGAGTTGTGAGTCGCGTAATTTCGGTCGCGTAATTACGCCTTCTTCAGCATTAGGCTATCAAATACAAAAAAAAAACAATCCGTCTAGTACCTAGTCCCAGAAATTAGCGCATTCAAACAAACAAAAAACTAAATTCTTCAGCTTTATTATTTGCATATATTATATATAGATTATTATTCGTATAGAACATATTTGTATTGATTGACACTAAAACAAGCCGGAATAAAACTTAAAAGCGCCTTCATCGAGTTCATAGCACAATGTTGATGGTTTGGGACATACGATTAAACTACTCGTATTAAAAAAATACTATGTTATAACAGTGTGAAACTGAGCTATTAAAAATTAACAGGCGCTTTGGAACTGTTAATCGGTGTTCTCAAAACTCAAAGTATCATATATACTCAAATTAACCAATTACAGACACTTTTGAATTGTCAAGAGGTCGGTCAGTCAGAAAGATGAAGCTAGTTGCCCATTCCAAAGCGTAGTAGGTTCCTATGGAAAAGAACGGGCAAGAAACTCCACGGACACTCTTTTATTTAAAACAAAATATTGTTACAAAAAAATGGGTTACATCATTCATATTGAAGTTATACATGTGAGAATAATGTAGAAAGACGTGCACGTTAGAAGCGTCCGTAATAAAAACAATTCAAAAATTAAAATAAATTAAAATAAGCCGTGGCAGCTAAGAGATGACCAGTCCCAACTGGCGGCGCCCGTTCACGAGCATGACGCATGGATTAGCACCATTTAGTCAACCATTGTTATCATAACATGTTTGGTTACAATCATTGGTGCCGATTCCCTTGTTCACAAACTAAACTAAATTTAAGTTCAGTGCATCTTTTTCTTTCTATTTCATTAAGAAAAGGAGAGAAGATAAATTTTATATATAGGGTAGGGTGGGGCTTAAAGGTCCGCGGGTAAAAAGGTCCACCATGCCTATCACCGAAATTAAAAGGGCGCGAGCGAAACGAATGACAGGCATATGAAGGGGACACGGGAGGGGTATCCACGTAGCCCCGCGCAGTGAGCTTGCGAGCGCCGATGAGAGTGTACGCGGTCGCAGTGCAAAAAATTCACGTAAGTAAATTTTTTCACGTCTCTTATTTTTAGTCTGTCTGTTGTGTTTATAACATTACAAGCCTGAACTTTTATTAAAGGTTCAGTTAGTGGTATAAAGTTTAACGTAGAACCATTGTTTTTTTAATAGTCTGTTTAGATTTTTCTCTATAACCTAAAACTTCATTCAACATACGACTGGGGTATAAAGGTCCACTCTGGACCTTTATGCCCCACGGTGGACCTTTTAACCCTATACAAAATATGTCATTTTATGGTATTTTTTTCAGAATGCGGAATTATAAGAGAACCACCGAGAGAGGTAAAAAGTCTGTCGAGATTATGCAACGTGCGGCTGAGCTAGTCAGAAACGAAAATAAATCCCTACGTCAAGTTTGTCGTGACTACGAAATTAGTAAAACTTCTCTAATAAGATTTATCGCACGCCTAAAAGAAAACCCAGATTCGCCACGATTTGGTTACGGGACTCCCAGACTAGTATTTAACACAGAACAGGAATCTTCCCTCAGTCAGTATCTGCTTACACTTGCGCAAATATTTCATGGTTTAGGACCCAAAGATGTTCGTCGCTTAGCATATGAATGTGCCAAGAAATATAATCTTCAGATGCCAAATACATGGCATGCAAATAAAATGGCTGGCAAAGATTGGTTATCAGGTTTCTTGTCAAGGAACGAACGTCTTTCCATAAGGAAACCAGAGGCTACCAGTTTGAGTAGGGCAACTTCCTTTAACCGAACGAATGTTGCTGAATATTTCGATAAATTAGCACAGGTCATGGATCGTCATAAATTTAGAGGGTCCTAAATATGGAATGCCGATGAAACGGGCGTATCAACTGTCTCCAAACCCTCCAAAATCATTGCGGCTAAAGGGAAACGAAACGTTGGATCAGTCACATCAGCTGAAAGAGGAACCAACGTTACATTATTGGTTGCCGTTTCAGCAACTGGTGGTTCCGTGCCACCATTGTTTGTGTTTCCGAGAAAGAAATATCAAGATCATTTTGTGCGAGATGGGCCTGCAGAATGCATAGGTGCAGGAAATGCAAGCGGCTGGATGACTGATGTGGAGTTCTTACAATTTATGAAACATTTCATTAACTATGTAAAACCAACTAAAGATTCTCCTGTATTGCTTCTGGTGGATAATCACTGTTCTCACCTCTCCTTGCCTGTATTGGATGTAGCCAAAGATAATGGAGTAGTAATGCTTTCGTATCCACCCCACTGTTCGCACAAGCTACAGCCCTTAGATGTGTCTGTATTCGGTCCACTTAAAAAGTATTTGTCATCAGCACAAGATGCATGGATGCGTAATAATCCTGGCAAAACAATGACAATATACGACCTCCCATGTATAGTTCGAACTGCGTTACCACTGGCGCTAACTCCCAACAATATTTCAAATGGGTTTCAAAAAACGGGTGCGTATCCATTCAATCGAGAGGTTTTTAATGATTTGGACTTCGCTCCAAGCTATGTGACGGATCGACCAAACCCTAATAATCAACAGGCACCATCTTCTGCTGAGTTGCCTGCAGCTATTGAAAGTTATCCAACTATTTCATCCACATCACCAAGTTTGTTAACACCTAGCGACCCAGCAGCAGCTGATTTATCTACCGCTTCATTCTTATTGTCATCAAGTGATCCATTACTCTCTGCTAGCACTGTCGATGTGATAGAGCCAGAACCATCAACTTCCCACGCTGTTCTATCCTTTTTCAATGACCCTCAGCCATCAACATCTACGAGTAACGTGTTTTCTCCGGAAGCTATTAGACCTTACCCTAAGGCTGGAGCTCGCAAGGGAACAGGAGGAAGAAAACGACGCAAGACAGCTATTTTAACAGACACACCAGAAAAGGAGGCACTGCTTTTAGAGCAACAAAATAAGCACAAGAAGAAGAAAGCAATTTCTCGAAAAAAAGCTGTTAATCAGAAAAATAAGCAAGTGAAGAAAATCATTTTAACTGATAAAAAGGAGGACAGTTCTAGTTCAGAAGAGGAATGTTTTTGCTTGGTGTGCTGTGAATCATACCTGGAGAGCATTCCTGGAGAAGGCTGGATGCAATGTTCTAATTGCAAAGGTTGGTCCCACGAGAAGTGTGTTAATCCTTCAATGTCATCTTTGACATATATGTGTATTAATTGCGATTCAGATGACGAGTAATTATTGTTAAAAAGTTATGTTGTTTTAATGTTTAATTATAGGTTTCGGACCAAAAAGCTCAAGTTATAGACTAATTAAGACTGAAATGCCGTGCCATAAATTTAAGATAAGTAACGTTGTTTAGATTTATAATTAAAATAAAGACTGGTTGATTTAAAATAGTTTCCATTTATTTACATGCTTTAATTAACCTAAAAAAACAATTTATTTATACTGGTTCTTTTTGCCCCAGCACCAGTCCTTTTTACCCCACCCTTGGGGCAAAAGGGACCATTCGACTCAACATTCAAAAATGCAAATATCTGGATTATAGATAAACATTACTTATGTTCACTTGTTCTTTCTTGTAAATGAAGGATAGCGGTATCCATTGCTAAAAAAGTTATTTTTATGAACCTTATACCTAAATAGTTACAAGGCAATATTCGCAAAATGGACCTATTTGCCCCACCCTACCCTACTCCATAAAAGTTTAGACGTGATTAAAAACTTGCCTACTAAAATTACGTCAAGCGACATGTCGCTGTGCTGCCATCTAAACGCGACACTGGCAGAATAGTCGACATCGGACAATTGCCAAAAGGGAAAAAAAAATACGTCAAGCGCTGATTAATTTGACAGGATTAAACTAAAATTTATCTTCTGTCCTTTTCTTAATGATATAGAAAGAAAAAGATGCACTGAACTTAAATTTAGTTTAGTTTGTGAACAAGGGAATCGGCACCATTATCAGCCTATTATTGTTCCCACTGCTAGGACCTAGGCCTACTCTCTGTGAGAGGGATTAGGCCATAATCTACTACGCGGACCCAGTGCGGGTTGCTAGATGACCCAGTCATGTCTTCGAAATTTTTGGTAGAATCAAAAAATTGGACATGCCAGGTTCCTCAAGATGTTTTCCATCATCCAGTGTCACCAACTTAGGAGTTTTCCCCTCTTTAGGGGGTAAATAAGTGGGTTGGGATTTTTATTATTATTATTATTATTTATTTACTTCAATCAACTTTGGATCATAGGTACAATTAAACAGAATTATAAAATCATTAACACAATTAAAATAAGCATCACAATTAAAATTAAAATCACAATTAAATATTAAAATTACAATTAAAAAAATATATATATTAACAAAATTAAATAAAATTAAAACAAAATTAAAATCACATCAAAATTAAAATTATTATAAAATTAAATCAAATTAAAAAAATATCTTAACATTAGTCAGGACGTGCACCATGCAGCAGTGGTTCACGTACTGACAGTCGAAACGAAGGGTGTGTTTGCAGGGTCTTTATATTTTTAGGGGTATTTTTAAGGATTTTGGATAAGTGTAGGCATTGAGATAACTCAATCTAGCTAATAATATTTATTTGTTGACCGAGCCACTTGGCGACACCTACAGTTCCTCGTTACTAAGAATGCAGAGTTAAATAAAAAACAAATCTCACCAGTGTGAAAAATCTTCGCGCACTTATGGGAGTGGCGCGAGGAGGTGAAACGCCGGGGCGTAACCCCGCTGCCGCGAGAAATCACGGCACAGCGGACAGAGCTTCGGCGGGATCTCATGGCGACATGGAGGGTGCGATTGTCGCAACCCAGCGCTGGGCACGTCACAATTGTGGCGATAAGTCCCCTCTTTGAGGAAAGGCTAGAGAGGCGCCACGGTGTCCTTACCTTTCGCCTGACACAGGTCCTCACCAGACACGGTTGTCGGGAGGTTCCTGTTTCTGATTAGGCAGGAGGAAACGCCCGGGTGTTCCACTGTGTGGATCGCCCGGAGGACACGGTGGAGCAAACGGTGAAGGTCTGCCCGGCCCAAAAAAAATATAAAGAAGGAATTTTTAGATATATTATAACAACTACTCTGTGGTGACTGCGGTTACTTTGTCTATGCTTACTGGAAATACGTCAGTTGTTGTTTACCAATCATGAATTATACCAAAGGTAAAAATAAATATGGTCAAAATTACACAAAGCATTTTAGTTTAGAGAATTGTAGCGATTTTAGAGGTTTTTGACTTTAGCTTTAGGGGGTAAATATTTTCGGAGATGGTAACACTGCCATCACCGTTTTGAGAGCAAGTGGTGATGAAACAATTTGCACTAATTATAGCCCCTGCTCGGTTTAAACCCACGACCTACAACTCGTAAGTCAGGGCCGACACCGGGCCATCACTGCTCCTTAGTTGCGATTTGACTGAGATTCGACAACACAATTTAAAAAAAAAAACTGAAACCGATGGATAATCTTTCAGGAATCACGATACATAGGTAACTTATTATATTATGTAGGTATTAATTGATTCTCGTGAATTAAGTCAGGTGGCACAATTTCCTTACGAAGTTTTATCATACGGTTACCGTTACCACCAGAGGTTTATTACTTGTATCCTGCACCGCCACATAATCGTAGTTAATATCCGACATAAAATGTTGTAACTAGAAGGAATTTGTTATCGTGAACAACGATTTCGTTGAATATGTATATGGTTTGGTCTATAGCTTGGTAATGTTGAGAGGATGAATTAGGCGAGTAACAAAAGGTATTTACAAGGCAAATGTGAGTGGAAACCCCGGCAGGGGACGCCCTAGGAGAACATAATAGTGACCGGTGATTGGTGAGTAATTGGTGATGTTTTTCAGAAAGGTCACGTGCGTAGCACTCGCAACCGGCGTGCGTATACATGGCCAGATGTATGAATGTAAACGAAGCAAATGACTGTAATGACATCATAATGGCAGTAAGAAGGGACGTCGCGCTGGTCAAGTTCGTGGCGAGTGTACTTTTCGGGTTGCTGCACCACCCTGAGGTGCTGGCAGCGCAGTGAGCTTGCGAGCGCCGATGAGAGTGTACGCGGTCGCAGTGCAAAAAATTCACGTAAGTAAATTTTTTCACGTCTCTTATTTTTAGTCTGTCTGTTGTGTTTATAACATTACAAGCCTGAACTTTTATTAAAGGTTCAGTTAGTGGTATAAAGTTTAACGTAGAACCATTGTTTTTTTAATAGTCTGTTTAGATTTTTCTCTATAACCTAAAACTTCATTCAACATACGACTGGGGTATAAAGGTCCACTCTGGACCTTTATGCCCCACGGTGGACCTTTTAACCCTATACAAAATATGTCATTTTATGGTATTTTTTTCAGAATGCGGAATTATAAGAGAACCACCGAGAGAGGTAAAAAGTCTGTCGAGATTATGCAACGTGCGGCTGAGCTAGTCAGAAACGAAAATAAATCCCTACGTCAAGTTTGTCGTGACTACGAAATTAGTAAAACTTCTCTAATAAGATTTATCGCACGCCTAAAAGAAAACCCAGATTCGCCACGATTTGGTTACGGGACTCCCAGACTAGTATTTAACACAGAACAGGAATCTTCCCTCAGTCAGTATCTGCTTACACTTGCGCAAATATTTCATGGTTTAGGACCCAAAGATGTTCGTCGCTTAGCATATGAATGTGCCAAGAAATATAATCTTCAGATGCCAAATACATGGCATGCAAATAAAATGGCTGGCAAAGATTGGTTATCAGGTTTCTTGTCAAGGAACGAACGTCTTTCCATAAGGAAACCAGAGGCTACCAGTTTGAGTAGGGCAACTTCCTTTAATCGAACGAATGTTGCTGAATATTTCGATAAATTAGCACAGGTCATGGATCGTCATAAATTTAGAGGGTCCTAAATATGGAATGCCGATGAAACGGGCGTATCAACTGTCTCCAAACCCTCCAAAATCATTGCGGCTAAAGGGAAACGAAACGTTGGATCAGTCACATCAGCTGAAAGAGGAACCAACGTTACATTATTGGTTGCCGTTTCAGCAACTGGTGGTTCCGTGCCACCATTGTTTGTGTTTCCGAGAAAGAAATATCAAGATCATTTTGTGCGAGATGGGCCTGCAGAATGCATAGGTGCAGGAAATGCAAGCGGCTGGATGACTGATGTGGAGTTCTTACAATTTATGAAACATTTCATTAACTATGTAAAACCAACTAAAGATTCTCCTGTATTGCTTCTGGTGGATAATCACTGTTCTCACCTCTCCTTGCCTGTATTGGATGTAGCCAAAGATAATGGAGTAGTAATGCTTTCGTATCCACCCCACTGTTCGCACAAGCTACAGCCCTTAGATGTGTCTGTATTCGGTCCACTTAAAAAGTATTTGTCATCAGCACAAGATGCATGGATGCGTAATAATCCTGGCAAAACAATGACAATATACGACCTCCCAGGTATAGTTCGAACTGCGTTACCACTGGCGCTAACTCCCAACAATATTTCAAATGGGTTTCAAAAAACGGGTGCGTATCCATTCAATCGAGAGGTTTTTAATGATTTGGACTTCGCTCCAAGCTATGTGACGGATCGACCAAACCCTAATAATCAACAGGCACCATCTTCTGCTGAGTTGCCTGCAGCTATTGAAAGTTATCCAACTATTTCATCCACATCACCAAGTTTGTTAACACCTAGCGACCCAGCAGCAGCTGATTTATCTACCGCTTCATTCTTATTGTCATCAAGTGATCCATTACTCTCTGCTAGCACTGTCGATGTGATAGAGCCAGAACCATCAACTTCCCACGCTGTTCTATCCTTTTTCAATGACCCTCAGCCATCAACATCTACGAGTAACGTGTTTTCTCCGGAAGCTATTAGACCTTACCCTAAGGCTGGAGCTCGCAAGGGAACAGGAGGAAGAAAACGACGCAAGACAGCTATTTTAACAGACACACCAGAAAAGGAGGCACTGCTTTTAGAGCAACAAAATAAGCACAAGAAGAAGAAAGCAATTTCTCGAAAAAAAGCTGTTAATCAGAAAAATAAGCAAGTGAAGAAAATCATTTTAACTGATAAAAAGGAGGACAGTTCTAGTTCAGAAGAGGAATGTTTTTGCTTGGTGTGCTGTGAATCATACCTGGAGAGCATTCCTGGAGAAGGCTGGATGCAATGTTCTAATTGCAAAGGTTGGTCCCACGAGAAGTGTGTTAATCCTTCAATGTCATCTTTGACATATATGTGTATTAATTGCGATTCAGATGACGAGTAATTATTGTTAAAAAGTTATGTTGTTTTAATGTTTAATTATAGGTTTCGGACCAAAAAGCTCAAGTTATAGACTAATTAAGACTGAAATGCCGTGCCATAAATTTAAGATAAGTAACGTTGTTTAGATTTATAATTAAAATAAAGACTGGTTGATTTAAAATAGTTTCCATTTATTTACATGCTTTAATTAACCTAAAAAAACAATTTATTTATACTGGTTCTTTTTGCCCCAGCACCAGTCCTTTTTACCCCACCCTTGGGGCAAAAGGGACCATTCGACTCAACATTCAAAAATGCAAATATCTGGATTATAGATAAACATTACTTATGTTCACTTGTTCTTTCTTGTAAATGAAGGATAGCGGTATCCATTGCTAAAAAAGTTATTTTTATGAACCTTATACCTAAATAGTTACAAGGCAATATTCGCAAAATGGACCTATTTGCCCCACCCTACCCTACTCCATAAAAGTTTAGACGTGATTAAAAACTTGCCTACTAAAATTACGTCAAGCGACATGTCGCTGTGCTGCCATCTAAACGCGACACTGGCAGAATAGTCGACATCGGACAATTGCCAAAAGGGAAAAAAAAATACGTCAAGCGCTGATTAATTTGACAGGATTAAACTAAAATTTATCTTCTGTCCTTTTCTTAATGATATAGAAAGAAAAAGATGCACTGAACTTAAATTTAGTTTAGTTTGTGAACAAGGGAATCGGCACCATTATCAGCCTATTATTGTTCCCACTGCTAGGACCTAGGCCTACTCTCTGTGAGAGGGATTAGGCCATAATCTACTACGCGGACCCAGTGCGGGTTGCTAGATGACCCAGTCATGTCTTCGAAATTTTTGGTAGAATCAAAAAATTGGACATGCCAGGTTCCTCAAGATGTTTTCCATCATCCAGTGTCACCAACTTAGGAGTTTTCCCCTCTTTAGGGGGTAAATAAGTGGGTTGGGATTTTTATTATTATTATTATTATTTATTTACTTCAATCAACTTTGGATCATAGGTACAATTAAACAGAATTATAAAATCATTAACACAATTAAAATAAGCATCACAATTAAAATTAAAATCACAATTAAATATTAAAATTACAATTAAAAAAATATATATATTAACAAAATTAAATAAAATTAAAACAAAATTAAAATCACATCAAAATTAAAATTATTATAAAATTAAATCAAATTAAAAAAATATCTTAACATTAGTCAGGACGTGCACCATGCAGCAGTGGTTCACGTACTGACAGTCGAAACGAAGGGTGTGTTTGCAGGGTCTTTATATTTTTAGGGGTATTTTTAAGGATTTTGGATAAGTGTAGGCATTGAGATAACTCAATCTAGCTAATAATATTTATTTGTTGACCGAGCCACTTGGCGACACCTACAGTTCCTCGTTACTAAGAATGCGGAGTTAAATAAAAAACAAATCTCACCAGTGTGAAAAATCTTCGCGCACTTATGGGAGTGGCGCGAGGAGGTGAAACGCCGGGGCGTAACCCCGCTGCCGCGAGAAATCACGGCACAGCGGACAGAGCTTCGGCGGGATCTCATGGCGACATGGAGGGTGCGATTGTCGCAACCCAGCGCTGGGCACGTCACAATTGTGGCGATAAGTCCCCTCTTTGAGGAAAGGCTAGAGAGGCGCCACGGTGTCCTTACCTTTCGCCTGACACAGGTCCTCACCAGACACGGTTGTCGGGAGGTTCCTGTTTCTGATTAGGCAGGAGGAAACGCCCGGGTGTTCCACTGTGTGGATCGCCCGGAGGACACGGTGGAGCAAACGGTGAAGGTCTGCCCGGCCCAAAAAAAATATAAAGAAGGAATTTTTAGATATATTATAACAACTACTCTGTGGTGACTGCGGTTACTTTGTCTATGCTTACTGGAAATACGTCAGTTGTTGTTTACCAATCATGAATTATACCAAAGGTAAAAATAAATATGGTCAAAATTACACAAAGCATTTTAGTTTAGAGAATTGTAGCGATTTTAGAGGTTTTTGACTTTAGCTTTAGGGGGTAAATATTTTCGGAGATGGTAACACTGCCATCACCGTTTTGAGAGCAAGTGGTGATGAAACAATTTGCACTAATTATAGCCCCTGCTCGGTTTAAACCCACGACCTACAACTCGTAAGTCAGGGCCGACACCGGGCCATCACTGCTCCTTAGTTGCGATTTGACTGAGATTCGACAACACAATTTAAAAAAAAAAACTGAAACCGATGGATAATCTTTCAGGAATCACGATACATAGGTAACTTATTATATTATGTAGGTATTAATTGATTCTCGTGAATTAAGTCAGGTGGCACAATTTCCTTACGAAGTTTTATCATACGGTTACCGTTACCACCAGAGGTTTATTACTTGTATCCTGCACCGCCACATAATCGTAGTTAATATCCGACATAAAATGTTGTAACTAGAAGGAATTTGTTATCGTGAACAACGATTTCGTTGAATATGTATATGGTTTGGTCTATAGCTTGGTAATGTTGAGAGGATGAATTAGGCGAGTAACAAAAGGTATTTACAAGGCAAATGTGAGTGGAAACCCCGGCAGGGGACGCCCTAGGAGAACATAATAGTGACCGGTGATTGGTGAGTAATTGGTGATGTTTTTCAGAAAGGTCACGTGCGTAGCACTCGCAACCGGCGTGCGTATACATGGCCAGATGTATGAATGTAAACGAAGCAAATGACTGTAATGACATCATAATGGCAGTAAGAAGGGACGTCGCGCTGGTCAAGTTCGTGGCGAGTGTACTTTTCGGGTTGCTGCACCACCCTGAGGTGCTGGCAGCGCAGTGAGCTTGCGAGCGCCGATGAGAGTGTACGCGGTCGCAGTGCAAAAAATTCACGTAAGTAAATTTTTTCACGTCTCTTATTTTTAGTCTGTCTGTTGTGTTTATAACATTACAAGCCTGAACTTTTATTAAAGGTTCAGTTAGTGGTATAAAGTTTAACGTAGAACCATTGTTTTTTTAATAGTCTGTTTAGATTTTTCTCTATAACCTAAAACTTCATTCAACATACGACTGGGGTATAAAGGTCCACTCTGGACCTTTATGCCCCACGGTGGACCTTTTAACCCTATACAAAATATGTCATTTTATGGTATTTTTTTCAGAATGCGGAATTATAAGAGAACCACCGAGAGAGGTAAAAAGTCTGTCGAGATTATGCAACGTGCGGCTGAGCTAGTCAGAAACGAAAATAAATCCCTACGTCAAGTTTGTCGTGACTACGAAATTAGTAAAACTTCTCTAATAAGATTTATCGCACGCCTAAAAGAAAACCCAGATTCGCCACGATTTGGTTACGGGACTCCCAGACTAGTATTTAACACAGAACAGGAATCTTCCCTCAGTCAGTATCTGCTTACACTTGCGCAAATATTTCATGGTTTAGGACCCAAAGATGTTCGTCGCTTAGCATATGAATGTGCCAAGAAATATAATCTTCAGATGCCAAATACATGGCATGCAAATAAAATGGCTGGCAAAGATTGGTTATCAGGTTTCTTGTCAAGGAACGAACGTCTTTCCATAAGGAAACCAGAGGCTACCAGTTTGAGTAGGGCAACTTCCTTTAATCGAACGAATGTTGCTGAATATTTCGATAAATTAGCACAGGTCATGGATCGTCATAAATTTAGAGGGTCCTAAATATGGAATGCCGATGAAACGGGCGTATCAACTGTCTCCAAACCCTCCAAAATCATTGCGGCTAAAGGGAAACGAAACGTTGGATCAGTCACATCAGCTGAAAGAGGAACCAACGTTACATTATTGGTTGCCGTTTCAGCAACTGGTGGTTCCGTGCCACCATTGTTTGTGTTTCCGAGAAAGAAATATCAAGATCATTTTGTGCGAGATGGGCCTGCAGAATGCATAGGTGCAGGAAATGCAAGCGGCTGGATGACTGATGTGGAGTTCTTACAATTTATGAAACATTTCATTAACTATGTAAAACCAACTAAAGATTCTCCTGTATTGCTTCTGGTGGATAATCACTGTTCTCACCTCTCCTTGCCTGTATTGGATGTAGCCAAAGATAATGGAGTAGTAATGCTTTCGTATCCACCCCACTGTTCGCACAAGCTACAGCCCTTAGATGTGTCTGTATTCGGTCCACTTAAAAAGTATTTGTCATCAGCACAAGATGCATGGATGCGTAATAATCCTGGCAAAACAATGACAATATACGACCTCCCAGGTATAGTTCGAACTGCGTTACCACTGGCGCTAACTCCCAACAATATTTCAAATGGGTTTCAAAAAACGGGTGCGTATCCATTCAATCGAGAGGTTTTTAATGATTTGGACTTCGCTCCAAGCTATGTGACGGATCGACCAAACCCTAATAATCAACAGGCACCATCTTCTGCTGAGTTGCCTGCAGCTATTGAAAGTTATCCAACTATTTCATCCACATCACCAAGTTTGTTAACACCTAGCGACCCAGCAGCAGCTGATTTATCTACCGCTTCATTCTTATTGTCATCAAGTGATCCATTACTCTCTGCTAGCACTGTCGATGTGATAGAGCCAGAACCATCAACTTCCCACGCTGTTCTATCCTTTTTCAATGACCCTCAGCCATCAACATCTACGAGTAACGTGTTTTCTCCGGAAGCTATTAGACCTTACCCTAAGGCTGGAGCTCGCAAGGGAACAGGAGGAAGAAAACGACGCAAGACAGCTATTTTAACAGACACACCAGAAAAGGAGGCACTGCTTTTAGAGCAACAAAATAAGCACAAGAAGAAGAAAGCAATTTCTCGAAAAAAAGCTGTTAATCAGAAAAATAAGCAAGTGAAGAAAATCATTTTAACTGATAAAAAGGAGGACAGTTCTAGTTCAGAAGAGGAATGTTTTTGCTTGGTGTGCTGTGAATCATACCTGGAGAGCATTCCTGGAGAAGGCTGGATGCAATGTTCTAATTGCAAAGGTTGGTCCCACGAGAAGTGTGTTAATCCTTCAATGTCATCTTTGACATATATGTGTATTAATTGCGATTCAGATGACGAGTAATTATTGTTAAAAAGTTATGTTGTTTTAATGTTTAATTATAGGTTTCGGACCAAAAAGCTCAAGTTATAGACTAATTAAGACTGAAATGCCGTGCCATAAATTTAAGATAAGTAACGTTGTTTAGATTTATAATTAAAATAAAGACTGGTTGATTTAAAATAGTTTCCATTTATTTACATGCTTTAATTAACCTAAAAAAACAATTTATTTATACTGGTTCTTTTTGCCCCAGCACCAGTCCTTTTTACCCCACCCTTGGGGCAAAAGGGACCATTCGACTCAACATTCAAAAATGCAAATATCTGGATTATAGATAAACATTACTTATGTTCACTTGTTCTTTCTTGTAAATGAAGGATAGCGGTATCCATTGCTAAAAAAGTTATTTTTATGAACCTTATACCTAAATAGTTACAAGGCAATATTCGCAAAATGGACCTATTTGCCCCACCCTACCCTACTCCATAAAAGTTTAGACGTGATTAAAAACTTGCCTACTAAAATTACGTCAAGCGACATGTCGCTGTGCTGCCATCTAAACGCGACACTGGCAGAATAGTCGACATCGGACAATTGCCAAAAGGGAAAAAAAAATACGTCAAGCGCTGATTAATTTGACAGGATTAAACTAAAATTTATCTTCTGTCCTTTTCTTAATGATATAGAAAGAAAAAGATGCACTGAACTTAAATTTAGTTTAGTTTGTGAACAAGGGAATCGGCACCATTATCAGCCTATTATTGTTCCCACTGCTAGGACCTAGGCCTACTCTCTGTGAGAGGGATTAGGCCATAATCTACTACGCGGACCCAGTGCGGGTTGCTAGATGACCCAGTCATGTCTTCGAAATTTTTGGTAGAATCAAAAAATTGGACATGCCAGGTTCCTCAAGATGTTTTCCATCATCCAGTGTCACCAACTTAGGAGTTTTCCCCTCTTTAGGGGGTAAATAAGTGGGTTGGGATTTTTATTATTATTATTATTATTTATTTACTTCAATCAACTTTGGATCATAGGTACAATTAAACAGAATTATAAAATCATTAACACAATTAAAATAAGCATCACAATTAAAATTAAAATCACAATTAAATATTAAAATTACAATTAAAAAAATATATATATTAACAAAATTAAATAAAATTAAAACAAAATTAAAATCACATCAAAATTAAAATTATTATAAAATTAAATCAAATTAAAAAAATATCTTAACATTAGTCAGGACGTGCACCATGCAGCAGTGGTTCACGTACTGACAGTCGAAACGAAGGGTGTGTTTGCAGGGTCTTTATATTTTTAGGGGTATTTTTAAGGATTTTGGATAAGTGTAGGCATTGAGATAACTCAATCTAGCTAATAATATTTATTTGTTGACCGAGCCACTTGGCGACACCTACAGTTCCTCGTTACTAAGAATGCGGAGTTAAATAAAAAACAAATCTCACCAGTGTGAAAAATCTTCGCGCACTTATGGGAGTGGCGCGAGGAGGTGAAACGCCGGGGCGTAACCCCGCTGCCGCGAGAAATCACGGCACAGCGGACAGAGCTTCGGCGGGATCTCATGGCGACATGGAGGGTGCGATTGTCGCAACCCAGCGCTGGGCACGTCACAATTGTGGCGATAAGTCCCCTCTTTGAGGAAAGGCTAGAGAGGCGCCACGGTGTCCTTACCTTTCGCCTGACACAGGTCCTCACCAGACACGGTTGTCGGGAGGTTCCTGTTTCTGATTAGGCAGGAGGAAACGCCCGGGTGTTCCACTGTGTGGATCGCCCGGAGGACACGGTGGAGCAAACGGTGAAGGTCTGCCCGGCCCAAAAAAAATATAAAGAAGGAATTTTTAGATATATTATAACAACTACTCTGTGGTGACTGCGGTTACTTTGTCTATGCTTACTGGAAATACGTCAGTTGTTGTTTACCAATCATGAATTATACCAAAGGTAAAAATAAATATGGTCAAAATTACACAAAGCATTTTAGTTTAGAGAATTGTAGCGATTTTAGAGGTTTTTGACTTTAGCTTTAGGGGGTAAATATTTTCGGAGATGGTAACACTGCCATCACCGTTTTGAGAGCAAGTGGTGATGAAACAATTTGCACTAATTATAGCCCCTGCTCGGTTTAAACCCACGACCTACAACTCGTAAGTCAGGGCCGACACCGGGCCATCACTGCTCCTTAGTTGCGATTTGACTGAGATTCGACAACACAATTTAAAAAAAAAAACTGAAACCGATGGATAATCTTTCAGGAATCACGATACATAGGTAACTTATTATATTATGTAGGTATTAATTGATTCTCGTGAATTAAGTCAGGTGGCACAATTTCCTTACGAAGTTTTATCATACGGTTACCGTTACCACCAGAGGTTTATTACTTGTATCCTGCACCGCCACATAATCGTAGTTAATATCCGACATAAAATGTTGTAACTAGAAGGAATTTGTTATCGTGAACAACGATTTCGTTGAATATGTATATGGTTTGGTCTATAGCTTGGTAATGTTGAGAGGATGAATTAGGCGAGTAACAAAAGGTATTTACAAGGCAAATGTGAGTGGAAACCCCGGCAGGGGACGCCCTAGGAGAACATAATAGTGACCGGTGATTGGTGAGTAATTGGTGATGTTTTTCAGAAAGGTCACGTGCGTAGCACTCGCAACCGGCGTGCGTATACATGGCCAGATGTATGAATGTAAACGAAGCAAATGACTGTAATGACATCATAATGGCAGTAAGAAGGGACGTCGCGCTGGTCAAGTACGTGGCGAGTGTACTTTTCGGGTTGCTGCACCACCCTGAGGTGCTGGCAGCGCTGCGGCTGCGCGCGCCGGATGGGTGCGTAGGTGCGCGCCGCCGCCCCGCTCTGTTAGAAGTGCCAGCGGCTAGGACTAACCTACTCAAATTTACCCCTATGTCACGAGCCGCACGTATTGTTAATATTATTACGGTATCGGAGGATATATTTGGGCAGAACCTGCCGAAATTCATTCAAATGGCACAAATAATAATTGAAAGAAAGAAAAAAGAAAGAAAGAAAAAACGTTTATTTGCGGTAAACATGACGCAAAAAAAAAGAACACAACACAAAAAAAAAAATTAGTTTGGGGTAAATATGCGTCACATCCACGCAAAACGGCCATCGCTCAGCATAATGCTGCGACCCTATGCGAGACAGAGCCCCAGCGCTGGTTTTCAGCGACAGCCGGCGTTGACGTGATGACGTCGACCAGTGCCCGGTCATTGTGGTTGTGTGGTGTGATTGTGTTATAAACATTTGTCAGGTTTATAATTTTGTTTATTATCTAGTATTTATGTATATTTCTTTGTAATTTTACTTACAAGTCATTTTATTTATTGTAAATTTGTGTAGACATGTGACTTATAACATCGCCTTGGATGACTCTGTAAAGATGTTATAATTGAGATTTAAATAAATAAATAAATAATAATATTGTGTTATGACGCTGATTTACAGTCACAATAACTGTTCTTACGCGTATCATTTATTTTTTAAACGTCTGTAACTCATAAGTGCAGTTCTGCGGTTTAGCTATACCTATTACCCTCCAAGGCGCCTCTGTGGTCTAGTGGTAAACCGTGTCTCAGTGTCTCAGATCCAGAGGGGTTCGATTCCCAGCGGGAGCAAAAATTTCGGCTCGGTTTGGTTGTTGGTAGGGCTTGTTCTAAGTCCGCCTGGCTAGCTACCACCATATTATCTAAGTCTGTCACCAAAACAACAATGTTAACAGCATTTGTTGTGTTTCGGCAGTTAGAGGTAAGATAGTCAGTTCCTTTGTGGTTGAACATTCCGGGTGAAGCTCGCTTCCATCTTCGGCCTTATCATAATTTACCATCAGGTGAGATGAAGGCCAAGAGCATCCCCGTTGAATGTAAAAAAAAAGGCGACGCCATTAAAAATAAGCAAGAAAAAGTACGTCGTTATTATTATTTTCCTGAGCCAATTATTATAAGCCTGTTATCACAGTCAGCCAAAAATACATATGAATTTTATTAAACTAAAATAAACCTGCTAAAAACTACCAAAAACGACATTTCTCGTAAAGGGCCTTGATACAGATTTAAATCGCAGTACTAAAACTGGTCTGTCAACCAGATTTATACCCACATGTGATATACATGGTGTTCACTAGTACAGTGGTTCACCTTGCACTCGATAGCCGGGTCTAAATGCGCGTTAAGTAAGCGAAGCTGATTATTTATTATGCCGATGGACTTTGATTGCAAGCTTGTAACTACAATATATTATGTAAAGAATAATTGTGGTGACTCATATTTTCCAATTTTCGGTTGATGCATAATATGCCTTGATACACATCGCCACACCATTGGGGGTCCATAACACGGTGTTCCAGGCCGAATGCTTGGATATTTCTCTAGCCGCCTCAGCCATCATGGCCAGGGAAGTTAAGGACCACTCGATCCGCATACTCTCAGACAGCATGTCTGTCCTACAAGCGCTTAGCAACATAGTTGACTCTGGGCTGATATACGAGTGCTACCCTCGTCTCAACCAGGTGCGTAGCTTCAACAACATAACCATTCAATGGAACAAAAGACACAGCGGCTCGCTGGATCACGATGCAGCCGATGAGTTTGCCAGAAGGGGGTCGAGCATGGCACCAGTGGGTCCTGAACCCTTCAGGTACTTACGCATTCTGGTAAGGAAACGCACCAGGGACCAACATCACAAACTATGGTCGGACCAAGGTGAGTGCAGGCAGGCTAAGGTAGCTCTCCCACAATTGATGGCCGTCTCACGAAACAGATTCTCCGACTAACGAAACAACAGCACAGTTACAGCAGCTATAACTGGCCATGGGTCATTTAATAAACACCTCTTTGTCATAGGAGTCACAGACAGTCCGCTGTGCAGGGCTTGCATGGAGGACGACGAGACAGCGACTCATGTGTTGCTAAGCTGCCCGGTGGTCACCACATACAGGGCCAAGTACTTCGGTAACCCAGGTACCCTACGGGAGATTGTCAGTAACACCAAGGCGTTGCTGGCCTTCTTTGAGGAGCTGGGATGGATCGAATAATCGAATTCCCATCCGTACGCAAAATACGCGTATTGTCGTGCGTCGTCCTAATATGCCTTGATTGCCTTCTAATATTTTGAATTATCGCTGGACTTTTTGCATATGCTGGACATAGGCCTCCCCTAAAGGAGGGTTTATCATAATCGCCGCGCTTGGCGCTTCGGGTTGGCGATCGCAGTATGGTGTTGTAAATGCATAGAGAACGCTGTTGCCCATTATCTAATAAGTCTCTTAGGCCCGTATTACAGAACGTCACTCAATACTCAAGCATTACTTAAAACTAGATTCAAGCCATTTGATTGGTTGAAACTAGTTTTAAGTAATGCTTGAGTATTGATTGACGTTCTGTAATACGGGCCTTAGTTGCCTTTTACGACACCCACGGGAGGAAATATGGTGGTGCGATTCTTTACGGCCGGCAACACACGGCTTGATATGGATACAATTCTGTAATTGTGCTACTTCATATATGCTTATAGACTTATAGAGGCAACTTTTTAGTACATTATTATTCGGTAGAATGTTCGGCATTCTTGTCGAATAATCGGCCGAATATGAATGTTCAGTAAACCTGCCAAATAAGCCGAAAACCGAACTTAAAACGAATATTCGGCCCATCCCTACTAAGAATGATTGAGCATGATATTTACATGATAATGATGACATTCCTACATTCTTCATAAGGTCACACATGTGTGTTACCAAGACGTTACGCACACACTACGTTTGCAATAAACTATTGATGTTGATCAAAACACTTACGATGCTGCTACTCGTGGCGCCACACGTGATGGCAACTTTCATTACAAATCGGAGAAATGGCTTCATAAAAATATAAACTAACCTTGAAATTTACGCAAAAGTGAGTCGTTCTGTTGGTTGGGTACATGTTTTGTATTATAGGCAAGGACAAAAGACAAAGATATTCGTAGGATACGGTAAAAGGTTGGTACTCGTACCTAAGGAGAGTAATGTTCGGGATACATCCGCTGCTAACAGCGCGAGCGGTATACGAATATTTACAATGTACAATGGCGGGGAAGTGAGTTGGGTAGGCTCCATAGATATAAGAAAGATAGTAGGCTCCTTACAAAATGGACTGATAACTGGTGAAGAAATGAAATGAAACGAAATGAAATAAAATCGATTATTGTGTAAATAGAATATCAGAATCACTTTTATACGTCTTATATATATTTTTTTAATAAGCTAGATGGAGTCGACATTTCCTATCTGACTACCCCTGAGAAGAAATGACGAAACAAACTCAGGGGTCAGTCTCTTTTAAAGTCCAGATATAATCTTGGTCAGTGAGGACTTCTGAGGACCTCATGTGAGGACCATGTAGATCCGTGTTTGAAATCGTCTTTTGAGGAAAGAAAAATTTGGGTGGATCTGTTCAGTTAGTGCAAACATTTATCAGTAATCGTGTAGCTCAACTCAGGACTTAAGGAGCTCAACGACTCGACGCCCAATACCAAAAAAAAGGACATTTGGGTAGGCCGCATAAAGTAGGTACTCGAAATACCAGACCATCATTAACATTGAGAAAGAAAAAAAAAAATACATATATAAAAATTACCCGCATTATGTGGGTATTTTTTTTTTGTCACATTCACCATTTCAAAGTAAATATTAATAACATTTTGTATTTATGTCAATATGTTTAAATGAATGATTTTGCATAATAATTAAAATGTCAAGTTATACGGTTTTATCACAAGACTTAGCAGAGCGAGCAGGTCAATCCTATCCCAAAATCTTAATTAGAAATTGTATAGTACCAAGGGCGTCGCCAGCCGATGGCCCAGAGGGCGGCAAGTTGATATAAGGAGGATAGGAAAAGTATGAATTGAAGGTACAGTCAAGAGCACATGAAGCTATAGTACGAGTCTTACCTCTACGGTGATTGTAATAAGAACGGTACAAAGTCCAATGTGTAAAGCACCACGGGCTCTTTAACTGTACAATAAATAAAACTTGTAAACCAAGTTATTACATTTATTAGAAAATTTGGATAAAGTTACAATATTTTAATAATAAAGTGGTAGAGCGAGACGAGCGAGCGAAGGTTTGAGTTAATTAAAACGTAATCTTCCATGGTTTTTAGGGTTCCGTACCTCAAAATGAAAAAACGGAACCCTTTTAGGATCACTCGTGTGTCTGTCTGTCTGTCTGTCTGTCTGTCCGTCTGTCACAGCCAATTTGCTCCGAATGTAATGGACCGATTTAGTTGAAATTTGGTGTACATATCAATTTGAGTGACCCAAACACCGGCGTGAACCGTAAATAAATGAATATAGAATATTGGGGTCAGTTTTGGGGGCTAACAAGAAAATTAAAATAAAAAGTTTTGTAAACTGTACCGTGTGACATATCAAATGAAAGGGCTTACTGTGAGGGTCTCAAATGTATTTTTTTTATAATTTTAAAATAAACTGTTTTGAAGTTATAAGTGAAAATAGACGAAAATTGACCATTCCCCCCTTATCTCCGAAACTACTGAACCTAAAATTTTGAAAAAAAAAATTACAGGAAATAGTTCTATACTTATAGATTACAGGAAAATATATAAGAAGTCTATGGTCTTAAAATAACATGGTAAATCTCTCGATATTGTGCGTACAAACTTACATTTGCAGTTGGAATGTATGGGAGATTATGTTTACCAACTACAATGTTAAGTTTGTTCTTAGGATAAATTGGAAATGGAACCCTTCATTGTGCGTGTTCCGACACGCACTTGGCCGGTTTTTTGTAAACTTCTCGACTTTGGGTACACTAATTCATGACCAGACCATTGAGGCGATTTTCCCCCATGATGCTTCTTAGTTAGGATTTTGGTTGCTTTGCATTTGTCTACAATTTTTTTGGAATCTCTAGGAGGGAGCAGCTGCCCCTCCCTGCCCCCCCTTGGCGACGCCCTTGTATAGTATTACCCTTTTTTACAAAGTTTAGTACAGCTTTTAAATCGTTTAAGGCCGGGAAGCGCCTAAGGTAGCCCGCGACATTGTAAATTTATTGATGATTTTTATGATTATAATTCTATAAATAAATATTTGATATGGCCGCGAATCATATTTAGATCAACATACAATCTGATACTGACCTGCAAATTGCAAAAAACGAAAATAAAATGTGAATTTCGCGGGCTACCTTGAAGCTAAAGCAAAATACCTGGTAATTGTTCAAAGTCCTACACTGTCCTCCCATACCTATTATCACTGTCATTTGATAATATTGTAAAGCCAATTATTTTTAAAAGAGTAACCGTGGAGTTTCTTGCCGGCTCTTCTCCATAGGAAACGACTAATTGGAACCGTGCACCTAGCTTCTGACGTTTCATAAATGCCCATGTAGGTTTATGTGAAATAAAATATTTTGATTTTGATTTTGCTATTTTGGGAAGTTTGTTGTAAAAGCGTAAACATTGACCCATGAACGAGTTGCCAAGGTCCCAGGAATTCACTGGATGTGGGTATTGCAGGACGGCAGGACCTGTCATCATGGCAATCCTTGGGGCAGGACTATATCCAGCAGTGGATGCGTATCAAATTATGATAATTATGGCCAAGCTTGATAATTAGTTTCTTCCACTTAAATTGAAAACTTTTATCCGGTAAGCAACCAGAGGGCATAGACAAGTGACAGTCGCTTTCAAAGCGTTTCCTATTTCTAAGACTACTATTAACGGGATTGGCATATACACCAGAATCGTTTTTTTTTTTGTCTTCAACTTTGAAGCTCTTGGCCTTGATCTCACCTGATGGTAAATGATGATAAGGCCGAAGGTGGAAGCGATCTACACCAGGAATCGTCAACTGCAGAAGTACTGGCGATCTTACCTCTAACTGCCGACACACAAAAATGCTGTTAACATTGTTGTTATGGCGAGAGATTTAGATAAGATGGTGGTAGCTAGAGAGGCGGACTTAGAACAAGCCCTACCACCAACCAAACTGAGCAGAAAATGTTGCCCCCGCTGGGAATCGAACCCGGGACCTCTGGGTCTGGGTCTTTCAACTAGACCACAAAGACGATTGACTTCTCTATCATCGGTATCGCTGATAGAATGTTAATTTGTCCAGGCCCTCCTCAGGATCTCTACTCATTCTTCAACCTGCAAGAAAGACTATTCTTTCTTGCAGGTCCACAAGCTTACACCTATGTGTAAGCTTGTGGAAGCCTCATGATTTATGAAGTAAGAAGCTATTTAATGCCTGATGGCGCCAACTCGACTCGAAATGTCGCAAACACATCTCACGTGTGAGTTTGGTAATTCAGATCATAGTCAGCATCTTACGTCACGTGTCGGTGTGAGTTTGTTAAGGCAGGTTGTAGATCATCGTCTGCGCCTGCACTGACCAACCAGTGAAAGTATGTGGATAATTTGCTAATATTGTGCAATTGGAGAGTATTGGCGTAAGTCAATAAATCAATCAACTGAGCGTGTTGCAGTCCACTGCTGGACATAGGCCTCAACCAAGCTGTCCCACAATACTCTCTCCTCCGCCTTCCGCATCCAGTCCGTCCCAGCCATCTTTTTGAGGTCGTCCGTCCATCTAGCTGGAGAGCGTCCCATACACTAGGCTTGCCGATACGCGGTCTCCACTCGTCTGCTCCACCGTCCATCGGTCCTTCGACAAACATGGCCAGCCCACTGCCACTTCAGCTTACTCTGTAAGCTATGTAAGTAACTCCGGTTCTCATCAACTGGAAGAAGAAAGTTGTTGGCGTAAGTAAATTGTTCTATTTTACATGTTGCGTTATATTAGCACCTTCGAATTAGGTACGTTGGACAAAAAAAAATACATTCCATATATCACTAAAAAAATATTTTACGTAGCCGTTGGGGACTGAAAATAATATTGATAATATTGCCTGATAACTACCTGCGTCATAGGCCCACTCGACGACACCGACTGTTTGCCACATCCCATTGCCGCACAGTGTCGCGCGCGCAATTCCCATTGTGTCGCATGCATGGTGCTATAAACTCCTTAATGGAGACAGTCCCGGAATGTGACATCTTTAAGGACACACTCAGGGTGATCATGTCAAATTGTCTCATGTTCTGTGAAAGCTATGTTTGTTAGGTAAATAAGTTGTATGTTGTTATCACTTTATTCGATTTTATTTTCTTTTCTTTCCTTAAAGTTATTGCTGAGTATGTTTGATCTCTGAATTGTTATTTGTTTTTTAAATTATGGTAATTATGTAATTAGTTTAATTTTACCTGTTAATTACTGTCATTGGTGCAAGCCGTAGTAATTAATTATAAATAAATAAATAGATAAAATGTTGCGCAAAATCGCTCTTAACAAAATTTTGTTTCAGTGCGGTTAGTGGAAGTGCTCAGGTGCGGTTCGGTCAAATGCTGTTGAAATCAGTGCTCTGAGTGGAAATACCTCGATCTACTTTTGCACAAAAAAGTTTACAGAGCCTAAGTGTAAAAGTAATTTAATTTATAAATATTAATAAAATGTTCCGTGTGGTGCCGAACGTAAAGAATAGCACAACCCCATTTCCTCCCGTGGATGTCGTAAAAGGCGACTTAAGGGATTCACTAGAGAATAGGCAGCAGCGTTCTCTATGCATTTTTAACACCATACTGCGATCGCCAACCGAGCGTGGCGATTATGGCAAACCCCCCCAATTGGGGGAGGCCTATGTCCAGCAGTGGACGTTTTTCGGCTGAAATGATGATGATGATGAATAAAATGTTCATGGGCCAACTGTGTTATTGAAAAACAGCGGCTTTGCACTGTCTTTAAAAATAACCCCAATGTATGCTTATCATTAACTAGTGTCGTAGTATACCCATTTATGTAGCACTACAACCTGTGATAGGCCATGTGTTAACTAAAATATATTAATTTGTATATTATGCTAAGCGCCACTTCACAACAGCGCCACTACAGTTGTGTACAAATTAATATGAGCCGACCTTGGACTGGAAAGCTGTGTGTGTTACGCCGGTGTGTATAAAGGCGATTGCTCACTGTATGACAAGCACACAGGTATTAAAATAACGGAAATTGGAAATAGTGTGAAAAAATAAGCTACCTATACTAAATTTATTATAACACTAGCTGCTGCCCGCAGCTTCGCCCGCGGGTTTTTTTCTAAAATAAGCATAGTGTCACTCCTTATAAAATAATCTGCCAGTGACCGCATTTACATTTTTTTTTAACAGTCAAGTGCAGTGAATTCAACAATATTACAAAATAAGCTATCTATACAAATAAATCAAATTGAAGTATCTCTTCGAAATGTCAAAATAACAGCTTTTTACTAAATGCATATAAAAGTACTTTTTTTTTTCTCTCTGTCCGTCTGTTTGTTCCAGCTAATCTCAGAAACGGCTGGACCGATTTTAACGATACTTTCACTGGCAGATAGCTGATGTTATAAGGAATACTTTTATTTTAGAAAAAGCCATGCGGCTGAAGCCGCAGGCAGTAGCGAGTCAATGATATACGGTTGGCTCTGACAGCTGACAGCCCCAGATATGTAAAAATAATTGATTCTAGGAATAGTTAATAATCATCATCTGCCTGGTCAGACTGGAAGCCGACCCCAACATGGGTTGGCTTCCAGTCTAACCTGATGCAGCTAAATGAGTATTTTAAATGGAGCGACTGCCTATCGGACCTGCACAACCCAGTTACTGGGTAATACGATACCCCTTGGTAAGACTAGCTGTCAGACTTTTGGGCTTCTGACGACCCGTAACGACTGTCAAAGATCCACTAATAACAGCCGGGACCAACGGCTTAACGTGCTTTCCGAGGCACGGAGGGGTCTTGGTATGTTAAGATGGTCACCCATCTACGGACCAAACGCGGCAAGCGATAGCTTAACCTAATCGACCGACCTGTGCGGCTATTGATGATTTTAATGATTATAATTCTGTAAATAAATAATTGTTACGGTCGCGAATCATATTTTGATCAAGCTAAAACTAATGAAAAAAAAAAAAATCTTAGGTACCTTAAAAATTGCAAAAAAATGAAAGATTATTTGTATTTCGCGGGCTACCCTGTAGCTTTCGCCTTAAGAATCTTGTTAGGTTTATTCAAGTCAGAGATCAGAGTTATAAAAATGGCAAACAAACCTAATGTTAAGTAATTAGAAAGAGAAAGAAATAAAATGTATTTATTGGGACTCTTACAGGAAGATCACATTTTAAACTAAACACAGTCATAGCAACATTAATAAAAAAATAAAATAAAAAAAAACAGAAAGTCCTGTATGGGGCCAAAACGATACTATCTCAGAAAAAAATAATTGATAAATGTGTAAAATAACATAAAATAAAATATTTATTTCATAAAAATCATTGTAATCTGCGTTTCAGTATCCGACATAACAACAGTTACCTACTTATTTATGCCTTTAGTGTCTATGGCATCCTTTGACATGTAAAGAGACGCTGGCGCGGGCACTTCGGGTCACCGGCAAAAAATACCTACGCCGCCTATGAAAATAAAAAAAACCCCAGAGTTAAAATAATAGTTCCATCCATTGTGAACAGCCCTTAACACCATAAAAGCTTTTAGGAAATTTTGTGCACATTCTCTGCGAAGGTCGCTGCAAGCGTCTCAATGACCCGTACAAGTTGCTCTCGCAGCCGTATAGCAGTTTTGAGCGAATTTGGCGCAATACTTGCTCAAGCACTTTGGACCAAAAATGCTTGCAATGTTTACGGATTTTATTATTTGTAATGTGAGAATGGCACGGGGTCATTTCTTAGAGAATTTTGACATTAAACTAAATTGGAAGAGGAAGAAATGAAAGACAAATGACAGATTGCAGAAAGATTTCTACGGCGCGTTGTCAAAAATTAAGAAAATGAATTTCACGTTTATTCGTTGAATATACAACATGTTACTGCTGAGACCTAGTGATAAAATTAAGCTCAAATATCCTATTTTTATACAACTTACCCTTAACGACTTACCCTTATTACATACAATAGAATTTTATTGTGAGTATGACCCATTTGGCCCCGCTAGAGCTTAACTGGCCTATGTCTATGTCTATATACATATTTATTGTATCTAATTATAACTCCACCATAACACTGATTAACAAAAGAGTTACTTAGTTATTGGAATGCAATTTTATTTAAAAAAAAAATTGCCGGTCTGTAAAGTTGGTTTACGGACGATAGTTTAACGTGACAACGTCATAACTAAACATTGATGCGGCGCAAGCGTACAATGAGCGTAAAGGGACAATAAGCGTAACGGGGCAATGAGTGTAACGGGACAATGAGTCATCCTTTTTCGTGCATGCAGCCGGCGTTCATCGATTTTTTAGACGTTGTCACGTCAAAAAAAAAAAAAAAAACGTACCTATATATTTAATATCGTTTTTAATTATTGTCATCACAAAGGTTAACAGGCTATATACTAACGTTAGTCAAGATTTGAAAAATCGCATAACGAAAAAATTCAAAATTACAAAAATTTCCTACGCGCAAAGCGGCACCCAAAGGTGCATACATTTTATGTCATCTTGATTTCCGTGTACGGTACATACAATAGCTCGTGTAAGCACCAGCCCTACAGTTCTATTCAATTTCAAAATAATGTAGGTACCTACTTTATGTGTTTTCTCCCATACATAGAAAAAAAAAACTTTTATTTCTCACGCGCGGAGCTACTAACACCATATAATTACGTAAAGGGATCCTCCCGCATCACAGAACTAAAATGAGGGTAGCATTTAACCCTTCATATGTCGGAACGTAGATCTACGCGAGACACAATGGGTTTTTAATTGTGTCTCTAATTACGACATACGAGAGGTTAATCCATCAAACTGCGCGTTCAATTGCCTAAAGGCTCCCGCTGTCCCGCAGCCCAGAAGTACTGGGGTTCTGATTACTATAAGGTATTCCATATATGCGACGTCGCCGTTTGTAAAATGAAGAATTATACAATCTACCTGCGACATAAATACGAACAAAGTCGCGGGCGACAGCTGTACATACACGAGGTGATGAGGTCAATCAACTCGTCAAGCCGATATAATATTAATTACTTACAGACCGCAGATACCACAGTCCTTTACTTGATAATACTGTTGCCTGGCACGAAGTATAAATATGGTTGTTCAACACTCCTTTCTTACATGTATTCTCTTTTTCAGTGGCGTTCGTTGTCGTGCGTTCATACCAAAGAGTATTTATCTACTAACTGCTGCCCAAGGCATCGCCCGCGTGGGTTTTTCTGAAATAAAAGTAGCCTACGCTACTCATAACATCACTCATCTGCTACTGAAAGTCCCGTCAAAATCGGCCCAGCCGTTCAGCCGAAACAAACAGACAGACAGACAAAAAATGTTTTTTTTTTTTTATAAGTACGGTACCTCCGTATAAACTTTCATGCATTTAGTAAATAGCTATTATTTTGACATTACAAAGTCAAACAGACACTTCAATTTTATTTATTTGTGTAGATATGTATGTATGTATAAGGAGGCTCATACCTACCACATTCATCAATATTTTAATGATGTTGCCCAATATAACCTCATTGATGTTGCCGAAAACAGATAGTGGTAATTCAAGATAACCAAGCTCGATATCAAGATGAATTGATGCAAAGTACTCGTACTAGAGAATAAGGGAAATTGTAAACTGTAACAGCCTAGTTTAACTAGCTATTGACAAAACCATGTTTGGCAGTAGGCCAAGAAACCACAGGCATGTTCTAGTAGATAACTGAATTTAACTAAATTAGGCAAGCTAACCTTGGGCACCGTCAAATAACGGTGGAGGAAAACGTAGTGAGAAAATTCTGGACTTAGTGGGTATATTAAAATTATTACAGACCTTTCTATTGTGCTGTCTATTAAACTATATAAATAAATGAAATTGAAGTGTCGGTTTGTAATATAAAAATAACAGCTATTTACTAAATGCATATGAAATTATATACGGTAATTATTACTTTATTTTTTGGCTGTCAGTCTGTTCATCTTCTCTTCTTCTTCTTCGCTTCGCTCTTGACAGAGCGGTCGTGGTCACAATGAGCTTTGTCCAATCGCAGGTGTTGTCGTAACTCGCCTCACGATCTCCCTCCATCTGGTTCTGTTAGATGACAGTCTGGTGCATTCACTAACATGGCCTCCAACTGCATATTTAATTTGATCGGTCCACCTAATCGGTGACCTCCCGCGTGGCCTATTACCTTCTACTCTGCCCTCATCTGCTTGCTTCTCATCTGCATCTCTGCTTTATCTGTTCATGCTAACCTCCAAATTGGCTGGACCAATTTCGATGTTAAGGAGTCAACTCAGCCTATCGCAGTCCACTGCTGAACATAGGCCTCTCCCATGCTGCGCCACAACACCCTGTCCTCCGCCTTCCGCATCCAGTCTATCCCAGCCACCTTTTTGAGGTCGTCGGTCCATCTAGCTGGGGGGCGTCCCACACTACGCTTGCCGATACGCGGTCTCCACTCCAGGACTCGTCTGCTCCACCGGCCATCAGTCCTTCGACAAATATGGCCAGCCCACTGCCACTTCAGCTTGCTTACTCTGCAAGCTATGTCGGTAACTCCGGTTCTCTTCCGGATAATTAGGAGGTAAGAGGAGGTATTAGGTAAGGAGTAACTTAGGCTTAAACTTACTTTTATTTTAGAAAAAGCCACGGGCAGCGGTTAGTGTTAAATATAATTAATATTAATAATAGTTTACAATCCGGCCAAGTTCCAATGTGACTATTCAATTCGAAATTATGTCATAGTGAATAAATAACAGCAATTATGTAGCAACATTTGCAGCGACACATCTTATCAAAAAGCCGGTAGTTGCTGCATAGTGCACGTGCGAGATCGTTGACATTTACGTAGGGCTGGCAACACAGCAGTCATAAATTAAAATTATGTTTTTTTATAATGTGGATCTCCAGGGAAGACCAAACAAATTGAGTGAAAAACGATTTTCTTAGAAAGAGGGTGAATACTAAGAGGACGGCTAATAGTTCAGAGATATGTAGGGGATGGGTGGATACGTCGATCCAATGCACCGACTATGATAACTTGGGATAGTATGGCTGATGAAGTGGTCGTAAATTCAGATCAAGCTGTATTATTAATTGGGTTTATATATAAGTATGTATGTATAACAAAAGTACTGCACTATCATCCCAGTTAAATTCTGTCATTTCTTTATTTATACGAAATGATGTTAAATATGAATACGAAATATTTTCTTTGACACAACACTACCACTCCGTATCGAAGCCATAAGAAAAATGCCGCCGGCAACCAAAAGCCGCGCGTGCCGCAGGTAAAAGATGCGCCATAATTAGCTGACCCTTGCATAAATGGTTGAGATTTTTTAGAATACGAATTGATGAATTTTATAATTCTTAATTTTATTTAAATACCAATACGAAATCTACCCAAAACTAGAAAAATATGAAAATCATACAATTTGTTAGTAAAAAAACTTCAACCATTTGAGCAAGGGGGGGTGAGCTAATTGCAGTAGCTGACTGTACCTACCTCATTAATTTGGTTTTACTGACTGGTATTCTGATTGGTAGTGGTTGCATGTCTGTACGAATGTCCTGTTTGTTTTTCTATATTAGGGATATTGGTTCATCAATTAATGTTACCTCCAATCGCCTGAAATACAGGTTTCCCAAGTTCAGGCACAAATCATGGGTGAACTTGACATAGGTTTAAGTAAAAATTTATTTAACGTTATACCTTATATTTTTGAATACATTTTATTATTATTATTCTTATTCATTTATTATTGTTATTGATTTATAATCAGACGAAGAATTTTTATCGCTAACAGTAGCTATGGAAGATGACCGAAGCAGATGCCAGCAAAAAAGGTAAATATTTAGCCTTTAGTGTAGTTACACGCACACGTTAGAAATATCGGACGATAAAAACGCATCTGTGTGGCAAGAATCGGGACGCATTATCGCAATAACGCATCCGATATTATCGACCGATGATAACGCACCTGTGGGGGAGAGCATTTATCTGTTGGTGCGTGTTGGTCCCCCGGAGTCTAGATAAATAGGGTTGTCTCTCATTAATAGTCACCCGTCTGACTGCCACGTCGCGTTGGTCGGCTTATTCCACAAATCCCCCCTGAAAATCCGTCTAGAATTCACTCCTGATAATCCCGCTTAGGGGGAAAAATTAGAACTGAAAAAAAAAAGAAAACTTATTCAAGACCCCCCTGAAAGTGATTTTTTTTACATTAGGCTTCATTTTTCCCCACTGAGGGGGATTCTCTGGGGGATAAGTGAAATAAGCAGGGGTGAATTCTAGACTGGTTTTTATATATTCCACTTTTCCTCTTAAGGGGGATTTTTCAGGGGGGATTTGTGGAATAAGCCGCGTTGGTCTAGAGGTCGCAAGAACTACTGCTGAGCATGAGGTCCTGGGTTCGATTCCCTTGTCGGGCAAAATGTTATTGGGTTTTTCCTTACGGAATTTCCCAGTAGCATCCCGGAGTCTGAATTTGTACCCGGTTGATGTCAATAAGCTCGCCCTTTATTACATGAAACTTAAACTTAACTTAAATAAATAAATAACACCCGAAGTGTTATTTATTTATTTAAACTTCTCGCACACAATAAGGTACAAAGGCGGACTTATTAGGCATTCTCTACCAGTCAACCACGGGTGGTGTATGTAGATATAAGATGGCAGGTGCTCTGTTTAAGAGGAGATAATAATAATAATAAAAATATTAAAAAGACGTGTGGCACTCGGGGACTGCCGCGGTAAAGCTATTGCATAGCATTTTGTATCAACTTATGCAATTATAATTATTTATTTATTTTATTTATGCAGTATTTCTTTTTCTTTGATATTAATTCAAGTTACACTTTTTGAGCGTGGTGACCGATAAGAAAACAAATTTTTCTTTTATTAAATAAACAAAGAGTATATAATATTAAGAGACGGGAGTCCCATAGATAAAAATTAAAAACGTCGCTTGTATGAAACGTGAGCTAATAATGAATACCAACATAACAGAAATGACACGGACTGCAGACATGACATAAAGCTGCCAACATAATAACAAGATAGGGATGTACTACTACTCACTCGTAATTTTTATCGATATGTTGCTGTAAAAAATTTCGGGTTTTAGTATCCTGACATTTTTACGGTTTCATTCTTAATAAATTTAAGGCAAAGGTCACTTAGGCCAACGGTAACTTTCGATTTGAACTAAGGTTACGTGGTAATTTTCTTATAAAAAGAAACCAGCTACGGCTGTGATTCCACGTTGGCGTAAGCGGGGTTCAGAGACAAATCCCATTGTATAGTCTAGATCTAATCCGAGGTAAACTTGACTATAAGATGAGATTTGCTGTGATGATAATAAAATAAAACAAAACTTTGGACTTAAGTTTTTTTATAATAATTAGAACACCTTTTCCTTTCTATTGATCATTCAATTGGCAATGGTTCAGCAGTTGATGTTGAAGGTACTGAAATGTAGAAAACACGTTGCTTATTAACTGACACATGAACAAGTGAATTCAAATTTAATTCTAATCTTGAATAGTTACTTGGGCTTAGTCTCATTCTTTTTATCACATTTTCATTTGAAAAAGGGTCTGTAATAGACAAAAAAGTATCTGTAATATTTACAATTGATACATTCAATACAGTTAATCAAATAGTAAAGTGAATTTAATAAGTTTAAAATAAACATAAACCTTAACCGCAATAGAACATATTTTCCTGTCTTTTGAACATTCTACTGGCAATGGTTCAGCAGTTGATGTTGAAGGTACTGCAATAAAAACAAAATGTAGTCATTCACTTCTAATTCCAAAAACAATGAAGGGTATCGTAGTTGGGATGAATTAATCCCAAGAACCGAATTAACATTGTAGTTGAAAAACATGTTTCCCCATACTTTCCAACTGCATAATAATAATGTAAGTACACACAATATTGAGTAATTTACCATGTTATTTTAAGACCATAGACTTCTTAAAGGTTTTGCTGTAATCTTTAAGTATAGAACTGTACACTGTATTTTTTTTAATGTTAGGATCAGCAGTTTCGGAGATAAGGGGGGAAATGGTAAATTTTCATCTATTTTCTTTAATAATTTTCATTGAAAATGTAAAATGAAATGAAAGGATTTGTCAAGAGGATTTTTTTTTAATAATTTTAAAAAAAGTTCTCTTGTCAAGTCCTTTCATTTCATATGTCACATGATACATTTTGCATGTGTACCAAAATGCAACTTAATCGGTCCAGTAGATAAAGGTACATAAGGGTTCCGTTTTTTCATTCGGACGTACAGTACCCAAAAAAAAAAAAACTTACTAGATGTACCAGTCCAAGAATCGCAGTAGTCGAAAAAGCAGAAATCTACAGTTTATATGACAATATTTGGATTATATATGACCTATGTAATTTAAATTAATAAACGCATGAGTAGGGACACTTATTTGTTTATAATAGACATACATATATAATATTTACTATAATATATACCTACATTTTATATATATACTTATTTTTATACAGGCGTGATGCTATGTTATAATTATGTTTAATAGTGAGTCATGAATGTAGCAGCCCTATGAGTAGAGCAGCGTTCTCAATTATTAGCGATAAGCCGGCGACCTAATTTAGAACGCATCGCAAACTAACGACTTCACATGTTGGTTGTAATAACGTTTTATTTAGAACTAACTCATCATCTTGGACTCCTTAGAGAATACTACAGAGATTGATCTCCAGGGCCTCAAGTCTGCTATTACAATAGTGTCAGAATGGTCTCTTCATTGTGAGTTTTTGACAGATTTGCCATACAAACACTGTCAAATACTCACTGTTGTGTAATAAAAGATAAGTCTGGATGACAACTGCTTTAATCATAATGAAGCATAGACAATCCACAACACCTTTCCCTTAAATAAGATAACAGAATAATAATAAACAAACTTAAAATGAATTATTACTTCTACATTATAAAAATACTTATACAAATTGTTAAATCTTACTACGGGTATGAGGTGGAGAGTACGATGATGATACATTTAATTTGGTGCCTGGCATATAATCATCATCCCTATCATCCCCCGAAAAATACTCATCATCCCTATCAGACAAAATATTGTCTGCAGGATCCTTTACAGGTCCTAACAAATGTCGGCGATTACGGCGATAAATACCTTTTTTGTTTTTAACTATATAGGAACGTGGAGTCGACGCTTTTCCTATTATTTTGGCACGACTTCTTTTATTTGTATTTCCTAACATTACAACTTCGTCGCCCACATTCAACTCAGGTAGCAGTTTACAATGTTGATCATATAAAATTTTTAATTTTTATTTGTTTTTGCAATATTTTTTGATGTTGTAAGTTATCAATATCACAATTTGTTTGTTTTAATAAATCTGGATGGACTGGTAGTCTACAATTTAAACGCCGGCCCATCAATAATTGTGCAGGAGAATTCAAGTTTTCCCGCGGTGTATTCCTATAACTTAGCAAATTTAAATAAAAATCGGATTTACTGTCTAATGATTTTTTCAATATATTTTTAATGGTTTGAACTGCTCTTTCGCTCTTACCATTAGATTGAGCATAATACGGAGATGAAGTGACATGTTTAAAACCCCATTCTAAAGCAAATTTAACAAAATTACGACAAATATATTGTGGACCATTGTCACTGATGACCGTATCCGGTATACCATACCGTGCAAAATTTTCTTTCATGATACACATTACTGAGTTTGACGAAGTGTCTCTCAAATATGCAACCTCAATGAAACCAGAATAATAATCAATTAATATTAAATAGCTTTGCTTTCCATACTCAAATATATCTGTTCCAATTTTATTCCATGGCAATTCTGGTATAGCTACCGGAATCATAGGTTCTCTACACGGTTTGTTTGCTGTTTCCTGACATGTTGTACATCTTCTCACATATGCCTCAATATCTCTTGTCATACCCGGCCAAAATATTACTTCTCGAGCACGTCTCTTACAACGATCAATCCCTAAATGCCCTTCATGAACAAGTTTTAACATATCCCTGCGCATAGAATGTGGTATCAAAACCTGTTTATCTTTAAATATTACACCATCTACACAGTACAGTTCATCTCTTATAGACCAATAGTATCTTAAATCATTGTGTATTTTAAACTTATCAGGCCACCCTTGAAAAATATATTTTAGCAATAATTTTAAACACTCATCCTTATTAGTTTCCCGCTTGACGAGAGTAAACTTATTCTGCGACATCGGTACATTATTAACTACCATTTTAATTTGACATAGTATAGCCCTGCTAATTTTATCGTCATACAAATCCGTAAGAGGTGCCCGCGACAATGTATCAGGAATATACATATACTTCCCGGGCTTATAAGTGACCACCAACTCATAAGCTTGAACTTTCAACATCATTCGCTGCAAGCGAGCTGGAACCGAGTCTAAAGATTTTCTAAAAATGTTTTCCAGGGGTTTATGGTCTGATTCAACGACCACACTACTTTTTCCATAAATGTACTGATGAAACTTTTCACAAGCGAATACAATTGCCAACATTTCCTTTTCTATTTGTGCGTATCTTTGTTGTGTGTCACTGAGCGTGCGTGACGCATACTCTACTGGACGACCTTCTTGCATGAGCACAGCGCCCAGTGCCACACTGCTCGCGTCCACTGACAACACCACCGGACTACTAACATTGTACAAAGATAGAACTGGTGCATTACATATCAATTCTTTAAGTTGATTGAATGCGTCTTTATGACCAACTTCCCAACACCAAGTCATATCTTTTTTTAATAATCTAGTCAGTGGAAAAATATGCTCTGAATAGTTAGGTATAAATTTAGAAAGATAATTTACAGCCCCTAAAAACCTTTCTAAGCTTTTCCGATCAGTAGGTTCTGGCATATTATATATCGCTCTTACTTTCTCAGAATCCATTTTCATTCCATCTTTGTTAAAAATATGACCCAAATAAGTTACTTCCTCAACACATATACGACATTTATCTTTGTTGAATTTCAAATTAATTTCTCTTGCCCTGTTTAACAACTCTTTCAAACGCAGATCATGTTCGTCTTTAGTCCTTCCCCAACAAATGATATCGTCGATAAATGAATCTACCCCCTCTAGACCTTCAAGTAATTGCTTGATTTTCGCATGAAACACTTCAGGTGCACAATTAAGACCAAATGGCAAACGCAAATATTGATATCGCCCAAATGGTGTACTGAATGTACATAAGTCTGCACTTGCATTATCCAGTTTTACCGACCAAAATCCTGAAAATGCATCTAAAACTGAAAAATACTTAGCACCGTGAAACTTAGTAGCCAATTCATTTATTGTTGGTAGTTGAAAATGTGCACGCTGTATCGCCTTATTAAGCGGCCTCGGGTCTAAACATATACGCAACTGTCCATTTTTTTTAGCAACAATCACTAATGAATTCACCCATGGAGTTGGATTATTCACTTTTCTAATGACACCTAACTCAATCATTCTGTTTAACTCATCCTGTAACTTATCGCGAACTCCTAATGGTACCTTACGAGTTGCACAAATCACCGGCATCACAGTTTTGTCTACCACAATGTGATATTCACCTGGCAAACAGCCTAACCCATTAAACAAATCTTGATAATCTGTAAGATTTATATTATGTATTCTTTTAACTAATCCTAAAGTTAAACAAGCTTGCAACCCAAGCACACTCTGACAATCACTAACCGCAATTGCAAATTTTAATTCATACAAAACACCCTTATACCACCATTTTAAATTGCAAATACCTTTTATAGGAATAAAATCACCACTATAAGATTGCAATCTAATACCTTGCTTGCCAGTAATTAACCTACTGTCATAGCCTAATAATAAAAATCGATTATAAGATAAAACATTAATGTCTGCACCCGTATCTAATTTAAATTTTTCGGAACCACACTCCCCTTGGAGTGTTTCATACCAATGCTCCGACGAGGAGTTAATCTCTGAGACATTATACAAAACTGATACAAAAAATGACTCACAATCATCTTCTTCATTGCCTTTTGCTTCAGTTAAACCTAGATCGTACATTTTCTTAACTCCTTTTTTCAACTTACACATTCTAGCAAAATGTCCATGATTTTCGCACAGATAACACTGCACAGAAATAGCCGGACATAGACTGGGATCATTGCATTGACCTCCGCACCTGAGACAATTTCCGATCTCGCTTGAATTAAATCTTCGCGCTGTGTTGGATCTAGCAGTAACACTGGCCACACCGCGCCCTGGTCGACGTCCGCTGCCGCGCCAGCTGCCGCGCCCACCGCGGCCGCGTACACCGCGCACACCAACAGCATCTACCTGCACCAATCCTGAAGTACCAGCACAACGCGTCTCCAGTAAACGTCGATTATCTATTGAAATTTGGTCAACCTGGACAATTTTAATAGCTTTTTCCAACGTCAGGTCCTCTGCTCTCAATAAACGATCTCGTGCTCCAGTACTCTGTATCCCACAAACAATACGATCGCGAATCAACTCCTCTTCCAAATTTCTGAAGTTACAATATTTGCTCAGTAATCGCAATGCCGTAACATACTGATCTATGGATTCTCCTACTTCCTGACCCCTTGTAAAAAAATTATACCTTGCTAAGGTTATATTCTGTTTGACTCCAAAATATTCATCAAATTTCATAAGCAATAGATTGACATCATCCTTATCGCTTTCCTTGTCAAAAGAAAATGTCTCAAAGACTTCAAACCCCTCTGGTCCGATTAAATTTATCATTAAGCTGGCTTGAATACCAGTTTCTTCTTTTTGCACCCCCGATGCTTTTAAAAATAACATAAATTGCGACCTCCAACGCCGCCATGCGTCAGCCCGGCTGACGGAGCTGCCCTCCAAACACAATTCTGTTGGTGGTCGCGCGTGTTCCATAGCGATCTTAAACCGTCCCTGACGATTTTAAAGTTCACAACGTGTTTTATTATCGACTAAAACCATTTAAATCGAATAAAATTTTCACCGCTGTCACCATGTTGTGTAATAAAAGATAAGTCTGGATGACAACTGCTTTAATCATAATGAAGCATAGACAATCCACAACACTCACAATGGCGAGACCATTCTGACACTATTGTAATAGCAGACTTGAGGCCCTGATAGGTACCTATATTATGACCATGGACACCACGCTTGGCGATTATTGGACTAATAATCGCCGGTCTTAAAAAAAATCGAAGTGTAGGGCATGTGGGATACTCATATAAAAGAGCGCGATTTCCAAAGTCTCAACAAAAAAAAAAAAATTTAGGCTTCATGGTTTTCGCGACCTTGGACAAAAAAAAAAACCGTCCCCGAAGTTTTCATAGATATAAATCTGAAATTATTCTATGTGATAGAAGTTTATGTAAAGACTAGATTTTGCCCGCGGCTCCGCCCGCGTTGATGTCGGTTATCGCGTAAAAAAGTAGCCTATGTCCTTCTCCATATCCCAGGCTTATATCTCTGCCAAATTTCATGACGATCAGTTCAGCGGTTTAGGCGTGAAAACGTAACATACAGACAGACAGACAGACAGAGTTACTTTCACATTTATAATGGAAGTATGGATTACAAGAAAAACAAAATTTTTCAGAAATTATCAACAACGAAAAAAATAGTTCCACTATCGGTCAAGAGATGGCGCAAAGTCAAATCATTTATTTCAAATAGGCAACTAAAAGGCACTTTTGTACGTCAAAAATTACAAAAATAGTTAATTGATTCTAGTTGTTAAAATTCTCTGACGAATATAGGCCTCACCGATGAAAATTTAAAAACATTTCACGGTTCACAACCAAAATGTCCTTCTTCGTATCTACTCGCAGGTTGCTTTGGGTTAAGCACAGTTGTAATTTTTTCTGGGCACAGAACTATTTAGGTACCTATACGAATGAAGTTATATATAATATGATGGTACGGAACCCTCAGTATGCGAGTTCGATTCGCTCTTGACCGGCTTTTTTTTGTAAGGTAAGTAAGCAATTTGTGTTCAATTTAAAATTAGTTAGCTACTTAAGTAAGTGCAGATTACTTCTTAGATTTTTAATGTAATAAATGACTTTGGTTTGATACCTACGTTAGAGAAAAAAGTGCATATTTTTAATTCATTGCGTTTTTGTGCAAAGCAATAATTACTCTTCTGCGATGAAGTTCGTTCACATAATTACTCGATAATGATATTTTTATGTTCGTGTTAATTTTCAAACAGTTTTTCAAATCCTCGATGCATCCTATAAAAGCATTTTAAAAGATGATTTAAATAAACTGAAGGTCCAGTCAAAAACTGTATTTACCTGACTTTATTTAAATGCCAAAAAAATTGTTAATTAATTCTATACGTGCTCGTCGTAATATGAACTTGTCCGTATGGTCACGGTAATAATATCTTTACCGTGGTATGGGGCCCAGACCGTCTGAACGTGAGTTACTCTAGATAACTAGCTAGTCTCTCGCGACATTCGACCAAGAGCGGACGCGGCTGCTATTGTGAATTATTTCCCGCCTAATTTTGACAGTTCTCTGTGATCGTACTTTTTTCTTTTCAGAAAAGGTTTTTAATGTAAGTAGTTTTGTTTTGAATATGTATTTTTAAATGTTATTAATCAGGGATAGATAATAAGTTTTTATGAAATTTATGAGGGTTTAACCCTTCATGTCGTAGATCCACGCGAGACAAAATGTCTTTTTAATTGTTTCTGTAATTACGGCATACGGAAGCAAAAGGGGCCAAACTTTGAACTTCATGCAGAATAATAAACCAATAGGTACTATTATGGTGTTTTCTAACAGTGATAATAATAAATGAATATAATAGTGTGAAAATATATCATGTGTCATTACAATACTAAAATCAACCGAAAAACACAAAATAAGTCTACACTTATTACAATAAATCAGCATATTTTATATTAAACAATAGAATTAAACCAGTGATAAGTTATGTTAAATAGTAGTGTAAACTGCTATTTAAATTATCTACTCGAATATGGAAATAACCTAAACAATAACAGCAAAATACGTTACATACTTAGTTGTGAACTGTACCTATGTATTTTATTATTTTTATAAAATCATAATGATTTTGTAAATATTATAAAAATTGTAATTATATTAGTACATTCGTAGGTACGTTAGTGAGGACCATACATGGAGCATTGATATGAGTTCGAACAAGATATGCCTCAATATATTGTAAAAGAAATGTCAATGTACCCTCTAACAGTCAGAGCGTGAGATAAAAACAGAACAATTTATATTTAGCTACAGTCTGTTTTTATCATCGCAATGCCTTTGACATATTTATTTTTGTTAGGAACTGTCTCCGGGGCGCATACAACAACTTACCAAAGTTTTATCATAATCGGTCGAGCCATTTTCGAGTTTATGAGACACTATAGCACGGCAATGAATTTGTATATACAACATGTCCGGGAATTAACGCACGCCACCAAACACCCTAATTAGAATATTATGATATAATCATAATATATTATGATACGAGTATACACTGAATTTTTACTAATATGTATAAAACATTGTTTACTTATTTTAGTTATACTGATTGTAGGAGAAAATTGTGGTCATATTACAAATCTACGCACGCACACATTCGCACACGTTAAGGGCCCTATTGAATAAACCTTATAAATTGTAAACTGTAAATTGTAGATGACAGGCTACAATTCTAAAAGTTTCTGTTTTATAAAAATTACAAGTTACAAATTTGTCATGGTGGCAAGTTACAAATTTGTCATTTACAAAATTGTAAAGTTTCACCTTCAATTTTTCATATTTCTGTTTAATAAACATTTTCACTTTAGGTACAGGTGTTAGTTTACATATTTGTAGGGAAAACTACTTTATTGAACACATAATATTGTGATTACAAGTTTACATATTTTGTAAATTGTAGTATAATTCTGACAGGTGGTCTCACGTTGTGTCAAAACTTTACAATTGTGCGCCTCAACTGTAAATTCTGTAAATTGTAACTTACAACTACGTATTTGTAAATACAATATTGTCATCGAAATTGACAGGCGTTTTCTACATATGTAAATGTTTATTAAACAGCATAAACGATTGTGATAGTTATAAGTTATTTACTTGTGAGTTTCTTACATATTTGTACAGTTTACTTAACAGCACATGTAGTAAAATTTAACAAATATGTCACTTTTTTACAAATTTGTAGGATTGTAACGTTTATTACACAGGGCTCAGGGTCTACCATAATAGGTACTTTGTCCATTTTGGTTTATTTTGGCTGTACAGCGGAAATGCGACTGTAATTTACATAATTTTAAGTATTTTTGAAATAATAAAATAAAATTACATATATTAAAAATTAGAGTAATCGATTCAATAAACGATTCTGAATAAAATACTTACAACATGTACATTAATTCAGTTACACATTGGTGCCGATTCCCTTGTTCACAAACTAAACTAAATTTAAGTTCAGTGCATCTCTTTCTTTCTATTTCATTAAGAAAAGGACAGAAGATAAATTTTAGTTTAGTCCTGTCAAATTAATCAGCGCTTGACATAAATTGACGTAATTTTAGTCGGCAAGTTTTTAATCACGTCTAAACTTAGAGGAAGTAGTGACAGGCGCTGATTAATTTGACAGGACTAAACTAAAATTTATCTTCTGTCCTTTTCTTAATTAAATAGACATACAAAGATGCACTGAAATTAAATTTAGTTTAGTTTGTGAACAAGGGAATCGGCACCATTGTCTACAGACGTGTGAGATAATTGACGCTCGAAACAGTTGTTGATATATCCCGATCCACATGTTTCGTTCAGTTGTTAGGGAAATAGTGATAAGGTGGCTATAAATAACAACGAAACAAAGCAATTCGCCAGAATTGGTACCTATATCATAAAACACAGTTTATAAAGTTGAAAATACTTACTGAAAAGATTTTAATGCACTTTTCATTTGTCTATCGGTATGAACATTTTTTCATTTTTTTTTACGAATAATTTTGGTATAACCATACATTTTTGACGTTTATGCCTTTTTATTTTTTTATTTCAGGCAAGTTTTTTACACATACACCCATAGTATCCGAAAAATTAATTAAATTAAGAATGAAATGGATATTAAAATAAATTATATTAAATTAAATTATTATTGTATTATACATTCAATAGTTTTCTTATAAATGTCAGGTATAAGGTTTAAATTCAAACAGTCATAATAAGATAAAATACTTAGTAGTCACGTAAATGGTGCTAAATACCAGGGCCTCAAGTCTGCTATTACAATAGTGTCAGAATGGTCTCTTCATTGTGAGTTTTTGACAGATTTGCCATACAAACACTGTCAAATACTCACAATGAAGAGATCATTCTGTCACTATTGTAATAGCAGACTTGAGGCCCAGTAGTCACAATGTCGCTGCTTTCGGCAAACATACCAGACGCGCTACACCGCCAGGGGGCAGATTAAGCATGGCCCGGAACGAAATAGTTTTACAGAAATAGTCATTCAAATCATTTATTGGTTTGCAAACATGGGTAATTAGTACATAGATGTTTTATCATAATAGTCCTCCATGTTCTACCGTCACATGCGCATGCAAATCCTATTATTATTTAATTCACTTAAATTTAAAGATATTATAATTTTAAATAACAATTTTGAAATTAAATACATTAAAAATGAAAAATGTCATAAAAATACAAAATGTCAAATGTCAACAACGTTACAGTAATTAAAAAAAAAAAAAAATATTGTTTCTTTATTATGCTTTTGCTATTAGACATATCCGCTAGCTGCTATTGCTAGCCGATATGTTTATTTTCTATTAATAATATAAGTGAGGGGTCCCCGAAACGATCTATTGCTATCAATTTGTATTGTAGTACACAATATTGTCAATCGCTTCAATTGCATTTGGTAGACGATCAGAATCAGAATTAGATAGATAGATAGATAGAATACTCTTTATTATGTACACCATAAAAAATACAGATATAAATGTAGAACTGTTACATAGGGTGTCACAACTGGCGGCGGTCTTATAGCTAAAAGCGATCTTTTACAGACAACCTTATTAGAAAGCTTTATTTGTAAACTAGCTTTTGCCCGCGGCTCCGCCCGCGTAGATGTCGGTTATCGCGTAAAAAAGTAGCCTATGTCCTTCTCCATATCCCAAGCTATATCTCTGCCAAATTTCATGACGATCGGTTCAGCGGTTTAGGCGTGAAAAGGTAACATACAGACAGACAGACAGACAGATAGACAGACAGACAGACAGACAGACAGAGTTACTTTCACATTTATAATATTAGTATGGATGTAAACATAGGTCAATTTGCGCATCAATGTGTATGTGTATCGTTTTGTCTTATTATTAATTTTGTCTGTACCGAAGCAGAATATTAAATTAAAAAGTTATGAGCCAACAAAGATTCGTTTTTTCTGCTAATTTTAACGCAAATTTGGGCGTAAATAAGTAATAAAAGAAATGTAAAATCTCCAAAACAAAGTCCGCTCCGACAAAGCTCAATTATCGAAGATTTCAATAAACTTTATTTGTAATTGATTTATTCAGTAGTTTTTTCATAAAACTAAACCTTCCAAAGGACTTTTCGTAATTTTTTACGCGCGAGGTTTACTATGAATTATCGTGCATTTCACTCAACACACGATGACGGACACGATGCTAGGTGAGACAGCGTGCTTTTTGGTCACGCCCACCAGTGAGTTCGAGCCCGCGAATAGTTAGCTCTTAAGATTCTATACAACCTCAGCACCACCTCACTCTGTATCTCGCTCGCACACTATTGCTACCGGTCACGCGAGCAAGCGAGACAGGGCGGCAAGGAAAAGGCTGCAAGGCGCCGATAACTTAGGTAATTTCGTTTTACGGTGAAAATAATGGTCATTTAAAAAAAGTAAATAACATAAGACCTGCTTTATAGTTAGTTCAGTTAATATGCAAAGTTTCATTATCTAATTTGAAGTATTTTTTGAACACCAGCGGTTTATTGTTCGGTTTCGAGGTAACTTTAGAATTTTTTTCTATAGAGAAAATTTTATGGAATCGTGTTTTCGGCTTACATAGTACTTAACATTAATCCTCAACTTTACCATATATTTATTTCAAAATTAATGCTGCAGTATTTTCGACATAATGGAGGATCATGCTAAGCCATTTGAGGTAGTATAGGCCCTTAAGAAATAGATTTACATTTTGCCTTCGGCATTTTGCATAACCGCGAGCATTTGTAAACGGATGACGCCGTTTGTAAAAAGCGGATTCATACAAATTGCTTGCGAAATATCAGTCCCGTAAAATTGGACAATTGCAATTGATCGTTTCGGGGACTAAGGTAGCTGTAAGTAAAGTTCCCCAAAAATCATTCAGTACACCCATACACCCTCTTATATTCAAGAACACATGCGTCTGTCAGTAACAAAGCTATTCTACACTAGCTTTTGCCTTTGGCTTCGCCTGCGTTGAAGTCGGAAATTATCCCACGGGAATGTACTACCGGACCGGTATAAAAAGTATTGTACGTCCTAAACTCCTAACCCAGGACATGGTCTACTCGTGTGCCAAAGGAAAATGCTGATTTTAGTATGGAAGGTGGCGTCGACATAGCATAGCTGGGGGAGATAGGTTTGCCTGATGTCTTCCCCATCCCAAATACCATATTAACGACAAACTACCGTCTAACTTTAACCTAGGAGTCAAAAATTGCCTCAAAGCTAACAAATACAATACAAAATTCTAATTCTTGTATCTCATTTTGGACTGAGTTTAGAGATATGCATGTCAAATAAGTTTCGTTTGTTACTCTATACTGTACCTACTAGAAAAAACAAGATTTGGGAAATGGCTCCGAGAAAAAAAAAACCCCGGCCAAGTACGAGTCGGACTCGCGCACTAATCCGTACCATTATCTATAAAAACGGCAAAAAAGTCATGTCTGTTGTATGGGAGCTCCCCTTAAATATTTTTTACTGTTTTTTTGTATTTGTTGTTATACTCGTAGCGGCAACAGAAATACATCATGTGTAAAAATTTCAACTGTCTAACTATCACGGTTCATGAGATACAGCCTGGTGAGGGTGACAGACGCCTTTTCCCAACTATGTTGGGGTTTAGGGTCGGCTTCCAGTCTAACCGGATGCAGATGAATACCAGTATTTTACATGGAGCGACTGCCTATCTGCCTTCCACAACCCAGTTACTGGGTAATACGATACCCCTTGGTAAGACCTTCGGGCTTCTAACGACCCGAACCGTTAGCGGCAAGTGTAGCTTAACCTGATCGATCGATCCGTGTGGCTATTATTACTTTGCCACAAGTATAAGTGGTATAGGTGGATTTTAGAAATAGATTGTGCCATAAAACATCGGAATATTTTAGAAATAGTTCCGAGATTAACACATAACTAGATGCGCAAGCCTATTAATGGTTGATGGCTCGGCCTTGACTGCTTTGAGCGTTAGGTCATTATAACAGCGATCTTTGCCTCGGGCACCATCTTGAATTAATTTATTGTAGGGATATTATTATAAGTAAAAAACCGGCCAAGTGCGTGTCGGGCCACGCACCATGAAGAGTTCAATAGTTGGGATGAATTTATCCCAAGAACATAACATTGTATACCCAAAGTCTCTAATTCAGTTTATGTAAACAAAGTAATGTCAAGAAATGTCACTGTAAAAATGACAGGACAGGGGTGCAAAACATTTAATCATATTTATTTTTTTGTAAATAGTCATAGCTAAAATTAAAGTGAATTAATTAAAGAAATATGCAATTGTTTACCGATGCGAAACAATGTTTTGTGTAGTATGTCGAAGACACGGCATATGATCGTCATAATCAGCCCTTTTAAGTCCAGTGCTAGACGTAGGCCTCCCAAAATCGATTTCCACTCGAAACAATTTACAGCCGTTTTCATCCAAAATGTGGATAGATATGTTACTTACAATATGAATCTATAATGTGAGTTGTAATATTAGTGTTGTTGAAGATGTAAAAAAATTGAAAATGTTTGTATCTCCTGCATTGTTACCAGTATCATAAAATATTTTATACCAGAAAATCTCCTTTTTTTAATAACTTTGTTTAAAACCGAAAATTTATAAAAATAATTACGGTATGATTATTTTTTAATTATCATTTTTTTAAATCAATACTTAAAAGAAAATGAAACCGCTTTTTTCGCCATTTTATGTGAATTACCATTACGAAGATATTTTTTTGTTATGTTATCCCCTTTGCTTACATAAATTATCTGAATTTGAGACTTTGGGTATAGTTAAAAAATATGTCCTCCCATTCATTCTGTATGACCAAATAAATAATATAAACAAATGTAAGTATATAAAAAGGGAGGGGGAAGAATCATAGGGCATCAAAAAGTTAGTCCGCATCGCATTGCCACGTTGTGTAATGTCTGTTTGTAATATGAAACAGCTTTTGATATGAAAGTATACACAATAATATAACAAAAACCGGTCAAGAGGGAGTCAGACTCACGCATCAAGGGTTCCGTACCATCATAATTATATAGTTTAATTCGTATAGGTGGGTATCTAAATAGTTCTGTGCCCAGAAAAAACTACAACTGCCATGTGCTTCACCCAAAGCGACCTGCGAGTACGTACGTACGTATTCACATTTTGATTGTGAACCGTGAAATGATTTTAAATTTTCATCGGTGAGGCCTATATTCGTCAGAGAATTTTGACATTGCGATGTAGAATATTGCAGTTTTAGGTCAGCGCCATCTCTTGACCGATAGGAACTATTATAATGTTTACATAAAAAATTACATTTCTTTATTAGGGGTCTAGAACCATGTAGGTACTGAATTCTGGTTACCGTTTGCGCTTCGATGTCCCTGCCACCCTATACACTAATATGATAAAGCTGAAGAGTTTGCTTGTTTGAAAGCGCTAATCTCTGAAACTATAGTTTGACCGCAACCGCTGTTCCGCGCCTTAGGAATGCGCGGCGAGGCGCGGGCGGCGTTGACGAATGAGCGGCCTGCACTGCCCCCCCATCTCGCCACGCACATAACTAAGGCGCGGAACAGCGGTACCAGTCAAACTATACCACTAGTTTTTTTTTTTGCGTTGGGCTATCAAAAGCACAAGACAAGACATAGCCCAGGCGAGCGATGTGATGCGACGCCATGGGTAGGGAACAATAAATATAGCGCGGATGAAGTACGGGCAGAAGCTAGTATAATTCTGTGGCTTGGTGCTAAAAGGGCCAATATCAATCATCCTTATTTTCAGTTATAAGCATTAGAAAAATAAACCAGCACTGATCGTTGTTATTTACATGTTATAATTTATAGGTAAGACAAAAATCTCTTTCTGTAACATGTAAATAACAACGATCAGTACTGGTTTATTCTTCTAATGCTTATAACTGAAAATAAGGATGATTGATATTGGCCCTTTTAGCACCAGGCCACAGAATTGTACCTATAAAGTGGGCAATTATACCATCATACCTAGCTGTTACACGCGTCGTACGTAAACTATTACATAACACCTCTTATACCTACATAAATACTACGTTCTATAATACCTACCTACTTGAACCTAATCATACTTACCTACTTGTAATGCTAGATAAATGGCAGTAATATAATCTTACCTATTGTTGTTGCATTTACCGTTACTGTTTTATAATAGTTTCATATTTTGCGACGTTCCTCGATAGTTCCTCTTTCAGTGCAGGGAGAGGGGAAGAGGGTTCTAGGATAAACACAAAACAGATTTCTATCCATCAGTTCATCCATCCATTTTTCTAGTACCTACCTAAGATATTATCTTGCTATAAACGTCTGCTGGACATAGGTTTAACCTGCAATTGGGATAGAAACTGCCACTCGCTCACTTCAGATGTCGCTACTAACCAGCGTCTATATCGTCTAATCCGTTGATTTTTTATGGTGCGACTCAGTCTGTCTGTCCGTCTGTCTGTCACAGCTGTATATATCTCAAAAACTACTAATGCTATCAACTTGAAATTTGGAATAGTTTTATATGACGTTTGCCTATTTTGCAATAATTTTATTTTTTTGCATAATGGTCTGAACGTTGGTCTTAAAAATTCGAATTGGGACTGCTAGGGCATATGAGATTAAGAAAGATCGCAAATTAAAAAAATTTACACCATCTCAAAAAAAAAAAAAAAAATTAAGGCCACGTAGTTTTCGACTTTGACGAAAAAAAAAAATACCGTTCCCCCTTTCCCTTATCTCCGAAGTTTGCATAGAGCAAAATCTGAATTATTCTATGTGATAAAGTTTATGTAAAGATTACAGGAAAAACAAAACGATGTCTGTAAATAGCACACTTTTTCTAATATTGTAGTTTTAAGCCAGTGCCATCTCTTGACCGATAATGGAACTAATGTAATTTATTTTTGACGATTTTTGATGGTCGGAACCGCCGCCGTCGGCGACTCTGACTAAACTAAAGTAAGCTCTCCAAAAAATATTTGATACCCCAAATATTTTGTCGAGACCATGTGTGTCATCTTTTTGAAACCTGAAGACCTTTGTATGGGAGTCAAGTAATTTGTATACAGGTTATGCTCCTAAGAGAACTAAGGCTGTTTTCTTTACCTATACAGGCGCTTGTGATGTGATATTATGTAAATTATAGTGAAGGTGTGTGTGTATGTGTATTGTATTATCTATTAGATCAGTACTAGAATTAACATCTCTGAAGTTTTCAGTCAGGTAGATTATACTCGAGTTGCTTCTAACTCCGATCAGGTTATTTCTGTCGTACGCCTCCAGTTTTCAACAAAAATGTAACTTAAAATTACTCTAAATACTGGAGATAGCAAATTACTCAAAGGAATGATTCCTTTATTTTTTTTTAAACAAACAAATTTCCATTCAAAGATTTTTGAATATTCACTTGTGAAAATTTAAGAATCGAACGGGCTAAAATCCAAAAAAATTACACCATGTACTTTCATAGCATCAATCGGTAGGGTCAATCATAAGGATCAAATCTCTCTAATAAACATGATAAATTAAATGAAAAGAAAACCGTAGTGCGTTGTAGATGCCACCACAATACATGGGCTTCCCAACGGTCACAAAAATGAACAGTCAAAGTAAAAAAATTACACCATGTACTTTTATAGCATCAATCGGTAGGGTCAATCATAAGGATCAAATCTCTCTAATAAACATGATAAATTAAATGAAAAGAAAACCATAGTGCGTTGTAGATGCCACCACAATACATGGGCTTCCCAACGGTCACAAAAATGAACAGTCAAAGTAAAAAAATTACACCATGTACTTTTATAGCATCAATCGGTAGGGTCAATCATAAGGATCAAATCTCTCTAATAAACATGATAAATTAAATGAAAAGAAAACCATAGTGCGTTGTAGATGCCACCACAATACATGGGCTTCCCAACGGTCACAAAAATGAACAGTCAAAGTAAAAAAATTACACCATGTACTTTTATAGCATCAGTCGGTAGGGTCAATCATAAGGATCAAATCTCTCTAATAAACATGATAAATTAAATGAAAAGAAAACCTTAGTGCGTTGTAGATGCCACCACAATACATGGGCTTCCCAACGGTCACAAAAATGAACAGTCAAAGTAAAAAAATTACACCATGTACTTTTATAGCATCAATCGGTAGGGTCAATCATAAGGATCAAATCTCTCTAATAAACATAATAAATTAAATTAAAAGAAAACCATAGTGCGTTGTAGATGCCACCACAATACATGGGCTTCCCAACGGTCACAAAAATGAAGTCAAAGTAAAAAAATTACACCATGTACTTTTATAGCATCAATCGGTAGGGTCAATCATAAGGATCAAATCTCTCTAATAAACATGATAAATTAAATGAAAAGAAAACCATAGTGCGATGTAGATACCACCGCAACGGTTACAACAGAACAGTCAAAGTCCAAAGTCAAGATCTGATCTTAGAAATAGCTAGCAAATATAATATATTGATGGGGTTGCCCCGCTTCTATAGTGCGTCAGGGATGTTTGCTGAAGCTCGAGGCGACTGTTTGTAATCGATTGTTTAAGTATATCGTCGTATCCTACGAATAGTGCCCTAACGAACATAGGGGCTTTCTTTTTTTATTGCATAATTCAATTCTGCTCATCATACCACATATAACCAGTTCAACAAAACAATTAAAAACGGGATTATAAGGACAAAATGCGTTTAAAATGTAAAGATAATTTATTGAAAATAATCCTAGCCGAACCTTAAAATACCAATACACATTATAAGAAATCACCAATACATATTTTTTCATATTTCATTTAAGACTGCAACGAGCGCACAGTGGCGCCCTCGTCGTTATTTCGGTGATTTCTTTTATTTTAGAATGAAAATGCAGAAAATAAGCTCGTTAAGTTGTGCTCCACAACACTATACGTTGTTATTACTACAAACAGTAGTTTTAAATTGTTATGTTTTATGGTAATCATTAAAACGGAGCTTAGTGGCCACTATTTTCCGTTTTAATGATTACTATAAAACAACAATTTAAAACTACTGCTGTGCTTATTTTCTGCATTTTCATTCTAAAATAAAATAAATCACCGAAATAACGATAAGGGCGCCACTGTGCGCTCGGTAGCCTCTTAATTAAACACAAAAAAGTGTCTCCTGAAAAGTAGCTATTATGCAGTTACGCCCCTATTCGTAGGATACGACGATATGTGAGTTGCTGCTGCAAGCTGTCCACCTCGGTGTTAGGCTTGTGGCAGTGATTCACATGTATTCATGGTTGTAGGTTAAGAGAGCTGTCTCGAGTCCACTAGCGACATTCCTTTAAAAAAAAAAAAGCAACAAAATACGATCTAAAGAAAAACGGCCACATTCCTCTAGATCGTATTTTGTTGCTTCGTGTCTCAATATGAAACTTTATAAAAGGTATTAGAAAATTCTAGACACACTCACCGAGGCAGCTGATTGAGCCGTTTTTCATAATTCCTTCTCAGTCACAAGATAATATTTTTTTAAAGGAGTGGCGCTAGTGGACCCGAGACAGCACTCTTAAGTGATTAGAATAGGAATGCTTAGGGGTAAGGAATATTGTTACTAACACAGTTGAGTCATGTTGCTTGATTATTAAAGATATTATAATTATCACTACATATTATAAAACAAAGTCCTCCGCCGCGTCTGTCTGTCTGTCTGTTCGCGATAAACTCAAAAACTGCTGCACCGATTCTCATGCTGTTCTCACCAATGGATAGCTTGGTTCTCGAGGAAGGTTTTAATATATAATTTGTTAAGTTTTTGTATACATTTTTGTATAAATAAACGATATTTGTTGGAGGTGTCGGAAAAAAATAAGCCGTCTGGGAGCTTTCAACGAAAACGCTGTCTAAACCCTTTGAGATATAACAAAATAATGTATGGTGGAATTGTGTATCTTATAAAGGTCTTCAAAAAAGTATGCGATGGCATATGTCTATCTCTTAAGGATAACATACTATATCCATTTTATTGTCTTTTTGTAGGTATTTGTTTGCCGAATTTTACTCTTGGAAATACGATTACGATAACAATACACTATAATATCAGTAGCTATTAGCCAAATTATGTTTGTAGATAAATAAGCTAGCTACTTATGTGTATTTCAAACAGTATACAAGAATATTTACCATAAAAACATTACTAAACACGGCGGCCTTATGATCAAAATTTGTGCATTCCAAAACTTTCGTTACCTACTTTTTCACTGACATATCACTTTTTGATAAACTAACACTCAATACGAAATCTAAATTTATTTCTCAGTAATTCTGTATAAGATTCTTCTATGATTAAACCGTTTTCTCATTGAATCCATTACTTTACGCACGTATAACCTTGATGAATGTTTATATCGCGCCACACCGCCACACGACCACAGGGTACAGACGTATTTTGTTTTCTTTTTTTTTTTTCGTTCTTTTAGTGGTGTTCCCGCTAAAATGTATTAATACCGGTCAAGTATTAGTCGATTAATCGAATTCTACAGCCAGATTGTGTTGCAAGTACAAAATAAATGTCAAATATTTCGTCCAATTGCGAACGTGACCCTGAGAAAAGTTATGCACCAATCTTGCACCAATGGTGATCATTAGATTTCGAGTGTTTTCTCAGCACAAACGGTGTATCGTGCGACATTTCGGAGGATTTCGTTTTGTTTTCACATTGTTGGTACTTATGTGAATTATTTTAAAATTATTATTTGTGTCGCATTTTTATTTCATGTCGTAATTTGGTACAATTGATTGCTTTAAGAATTTGAGTGAAATTTCGTATTTTGATTTTGTGTTTGTTATCTTTAGGTAAAGACTCATTAAACGTTCAGAACATAAGTACTTTTATTATATTAAATCATTTGCTTCGGTTTTTATTCACATAGTGAATCACAGTAAAATTAATATTAAGTTAGAAATTTGAGATATAGCCTGGGATATGGAGAAGGACATAGGGTACTTTTTTATGCGATAACCGACATCCACGCGGGCGAAGCCGCGGGCAAAAGCTAGTTAATATCTATAATATTGTTTAGGACCTAACTATTTCACACTTTACAGTAGTCACGACTATAAATAATAGTACCAACGTAAATTAGCTATGTCAAGTACATAGGTAGTTACTATTTGCACTCTATCAAAATTCAACCGAATGTTTGCTGTATAACTTAGCACATTTTCATACGTTTTCGATTGCGAAGGTCGTGTGCATCAGACGGCAGTACCTATGGTAACTAATTCTACATCTAAACTTCGTTTTTGTTTCTGTTTTATAAAGAGACTAGCTTCTGTCCCGCGACTTCGTACGCGTGAAATTTTAGCTTCTGACCCTCCACGTCACATTCCGTTGCCCACCCGCGCTATTACTTCGTTTTCACATAGCGTTCTCTCAGATTTTTTTCTTTTTCCCGGTTCCTTAGAGTCGCAGCGTGATGTGTGTGAGCCTATAACCTCCAAGAACTGGGCTATCAAATACAAAAATAACTTTCAGAATCTGTCCAGTAGTTTCAAAGATTACCCTCCACATACAATTTACAAACAACTTTTACCTCTTTATAACATTAGCATAGATATTTGTGAGCATCGGAGCTACCGATTATAAGAATTCTTTCAATAATGTGAAGCTACAGTATTGTTGAGTGTCATAGGATATATTTTATCTTAAGACAAGAAATTTCACTCGCGAGTCAGGCAGAATCTACTTGGGTAAAGGTAAAATTGTTTGTTTGTTTGTAAGAGGTAATCTCTGAAAGTATCCAACCGATTTCAAAAATTCTTTCAGGTCTTTTCTCAGATAGATTAAGAGGGCAGGAGGGTACTACGGTCCACTAGCGCCACTCCTTTAAAAAAATATTATCTCGTGACTGAGAAGGAATTATGAAATTCGGCTCAATCAGCGACCTCGATAAGTGTGTCTAGAATTTTCTAATACCTTTTATAAAGTTTCATATTGAGACACGAAGCAACAAAATACGATCTAGCTAGAGGAATGTGGCCGCTTTTCTTTAGATCGAATTTTGTTGTTTCGTGTCTCAATATGAAACTTTATAAAAGGTATTAGAAAATTCTAGACATACTTACCGAGGTATCTTATTGAGCCGTTTTTCATAATTCCTTCTCAGTCACGAGATAATTATTGTAAAGGAAATGAAATTTATTTATTTGACAGAATATAGGTACATACATAATAACGATGGTAGAATAATTTTAGTCTCACTACATTCGACTTATCAGTGGTGCAAATGTTTTTAATAGGTGCTTGCAGTATTTTTAAATTACATCAATATAATTATCATTAGTCACACACATCATAATCATAATAAAATTTACAGTCTTGCGTTATGAATTAATTAGGCACATTAACATTATAAAAAATATTAAACAAGTATATTAGATTTTAGCTCATAGTCAAGACAGTTCATCAATTTATTGATTAGATTTATAAATAATGTCAATAATTATAATTTAAATAAGGTGATCGTAAAATAAAGTAATACATGTCTGTTTAAATTTTAAATAATCATGTATTGAATAAAAACATCTGTCACAAAGCCAATTGTTTAAAGTTTTATTAAATTCTAAGTTATTCATTTTTCTTATTTTTTCCGGTAGTTTGTTATAAATTTTCACCGCCATGGTGTAGCAGTTCCTGTTACATAACTTCAATCTGCTTCGAGGTACTACCAGAGGTTTTTGGACTATTTTCCTTTTAAATTGGGCTTTATCATCCTATTCAAAAAGTGATAGGTGGTTTCTAACGAATTTACACATTTCAAAAACGGAAGGAGTGGCGCTAGTGGACCCTTGTACACCCCCTTAACTCTTTCTCTCACACAAAGAGTTAAAACCTATATTTATCTGAGTGCCACAATATATATTGTATGGTATAAATAGATGACTCCCACGCGGACATCGTCGCGGGCAGAAGCTAGTATATTATATGTTGTAACAAATAATTTTCTGAAATATTATGGACTTGTTCATACAGTTTTAATTTTTTTTTTATCCACAACCGGGAAACTCTTGGCCTTCATCTCATCTGATGGTAAGTGATGATAAGGCCGAAGGTGAGAGCGAGCTTCACCCGGAATCCTCAACCACAAAGGAACTGGCTGGATAGGCAATAGCCACGAGACTAATTCGAAAACGGGACAGAATTTGCTTGAAATTATCTACATATCAGAAGACATACAATCTGTAATCGGCATATTGGGACAATCTGTAATCCTACCCAAAAAGATTTTTAAAAGTTGTTTCAAAACAACTTCAATATTTCCTGGTCTTTCTGAGAAATTACTTCCTCAAAGAGTTATCGCTTCTGGTTAAGATTCAATCTGTATTGAGGTTAATTTATGGCTGACCTGACGGATTTTGAACGTCAAGATTATCTTAAATATTCACTGAACTTACAAGACCTCCGCCAAAGAAAAAATAAATTTGAATATTTATGAGTATATTACTCTTGCCATAGTTATGGTATCAGCCAGAAAAAAGTAAGTAGCTAATATTATAACAATGACAAAATGTACCTACTCATTAGATAGTTAGCTAGGTACACCTATAGGTATTGGCATTAACTGTAATGACGCAGAGCAATGGTGGCCCAGTACAGGAGTGGTGGCCCAGTAGAGGTTTGGTGGCCCAGTAGAGGAGTGGTGGCCCAGTAGAGGAGTGGTGGCCCAGTAGAGGAGTGGTGGCCCAGTAGAGGAGTGGTGGCCCAGTACAGGAGTGGTGGCCCAGTACAGGAGTGGTGGCCCAGTACAGGAGTGGTGGCCCAGTACAGGAGTGCTGGCCCAGTAGAGGAGTGGTAGCCCAGTAGAGGAGTGGTGGTCCAGTAGAGGAGTGGTAGCCCAGTAGAGGAGTTAAAAAAAAAGTGGTGGCCTAATGGTAACGGCCGCAGTTACCGAGTAATAGTCGACTATTACTCGGTAACTTGTAAAGCCTACTTAGCTGTGATAGTTTTCCTTTTAACGTTGTATATACACTACAGCTGTGAATATTTTCACATAACTAAGTACAATCATTTACCTGGCAGAGGGGGAGACAATTGACTCTATCAAAAATTTGCACTTTAAAATTTAATATTACGCAAACGAATCCCTGAATCTAAAAATAGTTTTCACAAACCCGTAATAATTATTTTCGAACGGCCTATTCAACGATACCGCACACCAAGGGATACACGAGAGAGAAAAAAACATACCCACTTTGTGTATAGGGAACGTACTTACTTTGTCGGCGTGATTAATATGTATACCCGTGTCAAATTACAGCTTTCTAGTAGTAAAGGTATCTGAATTAATTGACTACGGAACCCTAAAAACAGAGGCTTCATCCAAACATCGTCAGTAACCGTATTCGGTACCGGTATTCCTTCTTAGATCACCGTTGTAAAGCTGCTAAAACAAACTCCAAACGCTGCGTGATTCTTACGGCTCATCTTCATAGCGTGTCGATGGCAATAAAAATTGTGTTGTGCATTGAACTCCTTTCTAACTAATTGGATAAAGGACCGCAACGGCACCGCTTCAACCCAGCAATTAACGTGTTTATGTGTGCATTAAATCGTGTGTCGTATAATATATTTCATAATGTCAATATGAAAAAGCCAACGGCGGGCAGTCAGCGCGCTTGCCACTTTCGGGAGGTTCCTGTTTCGGATTAGGCGGGAGGAAACGCCCGGGTGTTACCACTGTGTGGATCGCCCGGAGGACACGGTGGAGCATACGGTGGAGGTCTGCCCGGCTTGGGCAGAGCACCGCCGTGTCCTCACAGAGGCGATTGGCGGCGGCGATCTCTCGCGTCCGGCCCTGGTCCAGGCCATGATCCGGAGCGAGAGTGCATGGGAAGCAGTCACCTCCTTCTGCGAATTAGTAATGCTCGCGAAGGAGGAGGCGGAACGCGTGAGGGAGCGGCAGTCTGTGCGCCCTCACGCCCCTAGTCGCCGAAGGAGATGCCCTGGGCGGCAGGAATCGGTAGCCGATTCCCGGCCACCGTAGGCGCGGGCTTGCGGACAGCGAGCTATGGGCAGTTCGCCGTCCGGTAAGGACCAGGCCCGGGTCGATGGCGCGTTGTGTTCCACGCGCGCCTTAAAGAGATGTCAGCACGCACTGACGGGTTTCGCTAGGACCGGTGCCTGCCAGGGTTGCGGGTTTGTCCGAAAGGGATACCGTGGCCCTGGCACACAGGCAACTGAAGGAACACGGGTGGGTTTTAGTCAGTAAAAGTCTGACACGCCCTCCCGCTCCACCCAGAGCGGGAGAAGTTATTTGATAATTTCTCACCGAAAAAAAAAAAAAAAGCGCTCTTGCCACTACCATATAACTCGACTCGTAGCCCGCATGCTTACAGTGCGCCGACCGCGTGCTTACTGAGCGCCGACTCTGAGTCGTAATAAAACAATTGTATTCGCGGTGACAGCAAGCTTGCACTTCGCGGCCAGCGCGCGGAATGCGAGCTTGCACCTTGCGGTCGACGCGTAGTTAGCGCGATAGCGGCTAACTGTAGCCTAAATCCGAGACGATGCCGTGCTGCAGCTGTGCAGTTGTGGTGCCGTATAATGTCCGATGACCTTGATTTAGCTCACTTTAAAATGGTTGAGCTGAATGGTGCTAATCCATCCGTTATGTTCATGAACGGGCACCGTCAGTAGGGACTGGTCATCTCTTACCTGCGACGGCTTATTAAAATTAAATTTTTTAATAGTTTTTTGTAATATATTTATTACGGACGCTTTCAACGTTCTGCATCGTTCTCACATCCATACTAATATTATAAATGCAAAAGTAACTCTGTCTATCTGTCTGTCTGTATGTTACGTTTTCACACCTAAACCGCTGAACCGATCGTCATGAAATTTAGTAGAGATATAGCCTGGGATATGGAGAAGGACATGGCTAGGATAACCGACATCCACGCGGGCGGAGCCGCGGGCTAATGTACCTATAATTTAATTATGACTAATTTAACAAATATTTTTAAATATTACTTTAATTTAAAAGAGTATCCGTGGAGTGTCTTGCCTATTCTACGCTTTGGAATGGGACCCCTTGACAATTCAAAAGTGCCCGTAATTATTTATTTGAAATAAATGCTTTGAGTTTGTGTTTAACTACCCACCCAGGACAATTATTGAGAGATACACTCTGATTGGCTAATCCGTTTTCCAATAAACAATCCAAAGTCCACTTACGGTTAATTATTTCCTTATATCATAATTATTTTAATAGATAAAATTAAATACTAACAATCGTAGGCGCAATTACCTGACAAAGGTCGTCTTTGGTGTTTCCACAACTAACACAACACATAACATCACACCTGGTTATCTCCAAAGGGTTAGGCAGAGGAGTTCCTTTATGTAGTACACCCACATTTCGCCAGTTATGTTTAAGTCCCATGAAATAGAGGGCGAGCCTATTGCTGTCAACCGGGCACAAATCATACATACTAGATCTGACATACTAGAGAATGGGCAGCAGCGTTCTCTATGCATTTTGAACACCATACTGCGATTGCCAACCCGCCTGCCAAGCGTGGCGATTATGGCACAACCCCCCAATTGGGGGAGGCCTATGTCCAACAGTGGATGTTTTTGGCTGAAATGATGATGATGATTACTGCGATCGCCAACCTGCTTTTTTTTTGACGCTGTGAAATGCATTACGCTCGTCGGGGGACGAGACGGGGTATGTGGGACTCCCTGCCAAAATGGCAGTATACCCACTAAAACTCCTGCCTTGATGGGGGGGTTATGGGAATCCAGCTCAGCCGTTACGTCCACAACCCCCCCGGCGCATGCCAGCTTAGCTGGTGGGCCCCGCATGCTCCCCCGGCTGGGGGGGATACAGGAATGGCCGGGAACACCTGGCCATTCCCGTCCGACACTGGTGGAGGCCTGTGCAATACGCCCCTGGTCCCCCGCGACGGGGCAGGTCAGTGGCCCCGCCGCCTACCACTTTTCGGCCACAGAGGATAGGGAGAGCGGCCAACGCAATACCGACACTCCTCTTCCTCTGCGGCCCCATCGCGTCCGCCATCCAACGGCGACCCCGTCAAGGCCGCGGAAGGTAGGGAGAACGGCTCACCGCAATACCGGCACTCCTCTCCTGCCACGGCCTCCCACCCTCAGCCGTGATGTCGCCCATTCTACATCGCGGCCCGCCTCAGTTGCGATGTCGCCGAAGCGGCACCGCAACCTACGGCCGCTACATCGTCAGCTTACCCGCAAAAGCCCTGACGAGCGGCCCCCTCCTTGCGTTACTCTTAGCTTCACCGTGGCCCTCCAAGCCACGGCTACTGAGCCCCCCGGGCCTCGACAATGCGGGCATCGTATGTATATAATAATTAAATTATTTTAATGCCAAGAGTAGGTACAATAAAGCAAATACAAAAAAAAAAAAAAAACACCAAAATGACCTAACTCTGACAATAATAATAATCTCAACAGACCGAAAAATCTTCTAGTGCACAATATAAGAATCGCCTGCGGTGAGTCCACGCGCCGAGCATCTTTTTGGGTCTTTTGAGATTGTTAGAGTAAGGTGACTTAGGCCTGTGTTCACCAACATTCAAACCACCGGTTAGGTATTTAAACAGTTGGTTTATGTCAAATTTCCTATGAAATGTTGAGTAAACAACTGATTAAATATCTAAACAGTTGATTTAAATGTTGGTGAACACAGGCCTTAGGTGATTTTTTTTTTGTATTTGTTTTAGTGTACTCTTGACATTAAAATAATTTAATTATTAAATACATATATACGATTCATTGATTTTATGATACAAACCGTTTATTAAGAGATAAAAACAGAGAATTTTGATGACTTTGTGACCTCCGAAATAAGAAAATGAAAGATAATTAGAAAAAACGAATCAGCGCATTTTGAAGACGAGAATGTTCAGCTAATTATGCGCTGAACAGATTTTGAAAATAATACTTAATTACCCTAAAGTAGGTGCACAAACATACCTCGAAATGTTGTTGGGCAGAAAGAGCTGTATTCAACGCTTGATTTACCTAACACAATCCACCTCTATGAACTAAAAAAAAAAAATACTAGCTATTACTTATATTATGATTATTTCTGTGCAATAATAATATTTCATGTTATTTTATTAATTTGTTTAAAAAAAAAAATACAAAGTTGCGCAAATAACTCACCGCGAGGGAATTTTGCAAGACTGCAGCCTTAAGGCAAAACATGACTGTGATATAATTTTATTGTACAGTGGCCAGCACATCAAGCTGCACCAAACTGTCAATTTTCTCCAAACGATTTTAAACTTTAAAATGTTGACGATTAAGTTCAAAATCGAACGAGAAAATTTGACAGTTTGTGGTAACTTGATGTGCTGGCCACCGTACTATCATGCATGCCATGTGTGTGTATACTCATATTGCTCATGTTTTAATAAATAAATTATCTTTATCTTTATAATGACCTACGTTCTACAGTCAAGGACACCAGGAAAAATGCTGAATTTCAGAATGTTTTGACCTTAATTAATTGTAAGCTAATTGAATTGGTTAAATATTTACGTACCTATAGATGTGAAAACATTGAACCCACTATAATTAAAACTTTAGTTATTGTAATTTTCTAATTGTATTATTTCAGAAGTCAACATGGCAACAGCTACAGTCGAATCAAATAATAAGAATGGAGCTGCACAGAATTTGATGGAGAAAGCGCCATGGTATGTTATACTCATTGTAAATTAATAACTACAAGCTATTTGGACTTTTCATAAGTTCATTCGTTGAATGACTGACCGTCTCCTTGACTTTCAAAAGTTATGTTTGGAAGTATTCTAAAAACTTTTTAAGCTTTTTTAGCTTGGATAGTGATTTTTGGTCATCCCAACCTACGAATGTTCAAGAGTCTTGTCAATTTTATTTTAGTGTGAAATGTTTATGATGAAAGTCGCACTAAGCGTTTTCAAACGTCTTTTATAATGCGCACAGCAAAGGAGTGGAACTCTCTGCCTGCGTCTGTGTTTCCGAACGCATACAACCCAAATCTATTCATAGTGAGAGTGAACAGGCTTCTTCTGGGTAAGCTCACTCCATCGTAGACTTTGTCTCTGTCATCCAGACCTAGACTAAAGTCAAGAGCAAACTCACAGTAGAATTAAAAAAATAAAAATAAATATTCATAACTCCTCGTAACTATGCTAAAGTTCGCACAAGTATGCGAAAGATACCTTTGCCGTACTAATGTAATCTTAATATAATTGCATGAGTTTTACAAGAAATATAGAAACCTTTAGCAAATTATTTGGCATGGAGATGTGATTTTTAGATTTTATATTCAGCCATCGTAAAATTAAACATTTTGTCTGATAATACTAGGTATTTAACATCTCAATTTGAAAACCTCATAGCTTTAATAAACCTTCTGTTTTTCTGAAAAATCGTTAGCAGTTAAGTCCATTAAGTCACAATTTTCATAATTTTTAGGGTTCAGTACGTCAACAGGAAAAAACAGAACCCTTATAGGATCACTTCGATGTCCGTCTGTCTGTCTGTTAGTCTGCCAAGACCCTTTTTCTCAGGAACGCGTGTAGATATTAAGTTGTAATGTATATTAAATACATAAGTCTACAGTTCCTTGGAGTTCTAATAAAATCAAGCTTCTAAGTCAACGCAATAAGTACGGGCAAATTTAGGTGATACTCACAAATAAATCAAAACCTATAGGGTACTCCCGTTGACCGAGAATCATGAAATTTGGCAAGAAGCAAGGTCTAAAAATCGTTAATTTGTGGTTTTATCACACAACTTACATTTGCAGTTGGAAAATTGACTGTGGCGTATATCGATGAATGGGAGAACATGTTTTTCAAGAACAAGATAAATTCATCCCGACAACGAAACCCATCATTGTGTGTGGTCCGATACGCATTTGGCCGGTTTTTTCTTGTTATCTTTGATTATATCAGCCTAAAAACGGTCATTACTGAGTTCATCATAATCCATCATGGCGGATAGCCTTGAAAGATGATTGCTGAAATTGCTCAGCTAGATAATTTTACGTTACATCAAAATACCATTGATTAACTGATGACCTCGTTAGTAGATATGAAAGGAACTGAACCGACCCTAGCGACGCAATGTGCTGAATTATATTTTTGATATTTCCAACGGGGCACAGGGCACACGGCTTGTTAGTCGTTTACATACCTCCGCTTTGTCACGTCATATCATATTATATTAATTAAGTAATCGGAATATTGTAGACAAGAATAAACAATTAATATACTCAGTACATCTTTACTTAACAAATCCATTTATCAAGAACCCCTAAATAATACGCACAACAGAACCTAGATAGTAGTCACTTATTTGGGGATTGTGACGAAAATCGGATTTAGATCTACAACTCCGCGTGGTAACTTTAATTTATAGATCAACTAGCGACCCGCCCCTGGGCCTCAAGTCTGCTATTACAATAGTGTCAGAATGGTCTCGCCATTGTGAGTATTTGACAGTTTTTGTATGGCAAATCTGTCAAAACCTCACAATGAAGAGACCATTGCAACGTTTGTACATTAGTAGACTTGGCCCCCTGTTCGCATGGTTTTTACGACTGGACAAAACATCGTGAAATCTTTATTATATGTATATTCATATAAATGTATTATACACATAAACCTTTCGGAATAAAATCTCTAATGGATGGTGAATAACTTTGTGTAGTGTTTGACTCACCAAGATACAGGCAGTGCCCAGTTTGGGACCCGTTGTTTAATCTAAGTCTTCTGTTAGTGAGAATGTCATACCATGCTATTTGAATATTTAAGAACTTTGTGTAAGCTAATTAAATGAATTTGAATTTGAAAAACGCATCAAAATCGTTGCGATTTAGAAGAACAACGCGGTCACACAGAGAGACTCGAAAACGAAAAGCGACTTTAATGTATAATATGTATATGTGTATAGACTTTATTATTTAAGTACATTTAAATTCACTAAAAAACTATTAAAATAAAAGTATAATAACGTAACATAAGTTAAAAAAAAAATCTAGTCTCAGTCTCCCAGTGAAAACTCAAAACTGGAAATAACCGAAAGTCTGGCGCAAAACGTCTCGAGCATGTCCCGCATTTCGGTGACGCGACCCATAAGTTTTTTCCCTACCAAAAATCGCTCAACGCGGCTAAAGAAGTTTTCACTCCAATATTATTAACAAACTAAAATATGGCGTCGAAAAATTCCTCCGCATCGCTGTCAACTGGTAATGCACCCAAGAGACTGGCGGCATTGCCACGTTGCACAGTGGAACGAATGTATGGGAGCGGTTGGACGTAGACATGTCCGAAAAATAAGAGTAAAATTATGACAAACTAATGATGCCATCTTATTCGATTACTTAATGCCTTCATAAATTGTGGTGATGAATTTCTTCATAACTCCCATATTTTGGGAGTAATTTGAGAAAATGTGAAATTTTACTATGAAAATGAGTGTATCGAGCTCTCTCCCTCCTGATTCCGGGCTTGTTTCAAGTAGCGGTCTCTAATATCGTAATGCTATTACTAAGAGCTATATTTAATACTAAGACACATAGTGCGCCAAATGTGCACTTTCTGGGATAAAAGGAAATGAAAATTTAAAAAAAAAACGTTTTTTCCCCATTTGTATTTACTTTAAACCGCAGACAGACTTATTAAGAGGTCTATAAATATATTATATATATACAGAAATATATATTAACAAAAATATTCACAAGAACTGATGAGAGTATGACTTTTAAGTAAGTTGATAATAAATTACCTAGTTTCATTAAAAGTACAATAAATAATTAAGATGTAAGCTCTAATTTACTAAGTTACACATTTTAAAACAATAACATCATTTAATTATCTTCGTCATCATCATCATCATCAATTAATTCAAATTCAGAATCGATGTCCGCTAAATCATTTATGTTAACAAATTCGATATCACTTTTCTCAGAATCCGTAAGCTCATAAAATTCCTTAAAAGAAGATTTTTTTACAAACTTATTTCCTTTTGGACGGATACTTGTAACAAGTGGATCAGAAGACAGTAAAAGATTGTGCATAATATCTTCATTGCATGAGATACTGCTATGCTTTCGAGAATGCCCCTCTCTATATTTTCTAAAATCTTTATTTCTAGCCTCAGATGCCTCTTCGGATAGAAAACCAATGGGCACAATTGACATGTTCTGAACTATGTCTGGCCCATGCATTAAAATTTTATGAAGTGAAGAAGGCATATAATACCATGGGTATAACTCCACGTAAAGCTTAGCAGTATCAAAGCAGAACTCTCGGAATTTAGTTACGTTGATCTTCTCTCCTGATGAAATACACTGCAAGATCACACAGATTTTTCTTAAAAGCATAGCATCTATTCCGGTCAGTTCAGCAGATTTAGTGTAGTTTTCAAAAAATCTCCTTGCCGAGTTGCCATTGTTGGTGGATCCACTGCCTTGTTTCACAACATCGAGAAGTAAGCCCGTTTCTCTTCTTACAGCCTCTTGAACTCTTTTCTTCCTGTCATCAACTTGCCTTTTTGCTATATCACCCCTTACTTGCCATGATTTTATGTCTAATTTGTAGGAAATGTGTAATAAGCATTCCATTGAGCGAATCCAAGCGTGAAGGGTGCTTAAGCTATATTTATACATGTCCTCGTTTGCGTGTTTATCTTTGATTAACTCTAAATTATTCATTTCTTTAGGACAAGCCTTGCATATGTCACACACTGAAGCTGCTGTATTGGATATAATGGAATGAATTTTACCATCAATCATTGTCAACAGCAGTTGGTGTTTGACACTAATTCCATCAGTGATGGTGGATGGAGTTAAGGCTTCAATCTCTGCTTCGATTTCAGCCATCTCTCTCTGCACATTTTCTTTGGTTTCCTTTATAAACTTAAACAATATTGGCCGGCAAAATGAAGTGGAAGATGGTCGCTCGTTTTCCCAAATTGTTACACCTTTTGAGACGAGCCGCAGTGGTACAAGACTAATCATAAAATTACTAGCAAGATCGATTTGCTCATCTTCACTCGTCCTTTGATGATAAATGCTTTGGCTAGATGATCCGTCAAAACCCCATTTGCTGGTCAATACGAGCTGTTGATTGGGATCAACAGGGGTTTCTAACGACCTAATAAGTCTTCTTGAGGTTAAATCCATCAAGGCTTGTAATTTGATTTTTGCAGAGCTCTCTGTAACTGTGAGATCTTCTTTGGCCGGATAGCACTTAATTTTTTCTTTAACCAACATGTAGTAACTCGGGTATTGAAGAGCTCCTTCTTGAGTGTTGAAATCCCGAAGAGTGTTATAGCGCCATTTCGATAAGTTCATCGATACATAAAGAGCCAATGCCTTCAAAGGGGATATTTCCCGTACCTGAATTGATTTACCTTCAATGAAGGCTTTGATTTTTGAGGCCTCTTCTGGATTCTCCGTCAAGTATTTCATAACATAAGCTGTATCGCTTTGTCCTGCCTTTTGAAGCGCCCTTTCGGCCGAAAACATAATTTCAGCGCTGCTACTGCTGCATGAAAGACTATCTTCAGTGCGTCTTCTTTTTTGCCGGTTACTAAGGTCCTCAAAAGATTTACGAGGACTAGGATGTGTACAAGTTGAAGCATCAGATTTAGCAGGAGAAATTATGGGCTCGATGACGTCACTTATATTTTCTGTAGAAGGTTCCATATTTTCATTCTGTAATTCCGGCCATTGAATTGCAGCCTGTAGCCAAATCTCATGTTTCTTCCGAAACTTATCTGTGCTTCTTCCAGACTGTGTCCATTTTGCATAAATGCGGTAGCAAAATCGACGACACCAGTCTTTTAAACTTGTTTCAGCACTTTCACATAACTGAACACAACTGTTATCTTTTAAAACACTGAACAAATAGTTAAAGTCGCGTAAATCTTTATGTGCGCGTGCGCATAAAGCAACGTGAATATCAAGATTTGTATTAAAATTTGGAAAATACATTGCGAGATTAGCTTGGATACAACGAGGTGTAAATCAACACTGATTTTAAAGTTACTAATAGTGACCTATTTATATAAAATCCAGGTATCCCAGGTATCCTTTGTTAAATATTGCAAGGTAATTAGTTATTGTGATAATTAGTAAATGATGCATGCTAAATTAGTGTATTAAGAGCCATTTAGTAATTAAATAATAGCAATGTTCTTATCAGTAATCATTAGTGCATCAGTTTTATATGTAAACCTTAAGTCCCTAATTATATATCCTAATTAGCTTATATCTTCTCTAATTGGCTGCTCAGAAATGTTATTGTAATAAGGTAAACCTTTAGAAAAACGGTTTTAATCAACAAAATAAACAAAAAATAAAAAAATTGTGTTATAAAATAAACATCACTCTTTATCCCAGAAAGTGCACATTTGGCGCACTATGTGTCTTAGTATTAAATATAGCTCTTAGTATTAGCATTATGATATTAGAGACCGCTACTTGAAACAAGCCCGGAATCAGGAGGGAGAGAGCTCGATACACTCATTTTCATAGTAAAATTTCACATTTTCTCAAATTACTCCCGAAATATGGGAGTTATGAAGAAATTCATCACCACAAGTTATGAAGGCATTAAGTAATCGAATAAGATGGCATCATTAGTTTGGCATAATTTTACTCTTTTTTTTCGGACATGTCTACGTCCAACCGCTCCCATACATTCGTTCCACTGTGCGTTGTATGGAATTGCTTAGACTCTGGCCATGGTAAAAGCCAGCCCTTAAGTTACGGGAAGTGTCAGCCAGCCAACCAGCCTTTTGGAGATTTCATTGAACAAACCATGAGCACTCAGACCCCACGGCCCGAGGGTTTCAACCCCAAACAGCTCGAAAAAATAGATGAAGGTAGATGCCAGCCGTGCTATTTGAGGAACTACCCACAAGTCGAGGATTCGAACTTAGTGTCGTTTCAAGTTTTTCTTATTTTACTTTTCTAGTGACTACACGTAACTGTCAAATTTCTCCAAACGATTTTATACCTTAAAATGTTGATGATTAAGTTCAAATTCGAAAAAGAAAATATTACAGTTTGTGGTAACTTTATGTGCTGGCCACTGTACTAAGTCACCTTCACCAATTACACAACCATTTCTATAGCAAAGGAAGGAAACCTTCAGATCTTCGTCCAACCGGCTAGGTACCGACTAGTTAGGGCAATTTGTTTGATAGTGCATGCGCTGTTACACAAGCTGCGCGGGCGCATCTCGATCACGCGCCGACCATTGACCTTATACGTGCCTCTGTGCGTGACATTGACTTTCGAGATTATGGGGGATTTTCAAGGTCGAGCGCTCAACTTTTATGTTGGAAAAGGGGTAATTTTGGCTCAGATTAGCTAGCATTTAGGTACTATAAAGAAAAACACACACATACAAAACACTGTAGTAAATATCTGCAGTGTTTTGTTTTTTATGCATTTTTTCTGGCTGTTGTGGGTACCTGCCTGCTTATGTCCTACGTTAATTATTCTTAGCAATGTAAAAGTAGGGATCTATGTAAGGTGAATGCTTTCCTTGATATAAAAAGGGTAGTTGGTAGCAATCCATAAAATCCTTAGGTATAAAATGAAAAATGTCTTACTAGCTGCCCCACGCGGCTTCGCCCGCGTGGATTATTCTAAAATAAAAGTAGCCTAAGTTACTCCTTATTACATTGAATATCTAATGAAATTCCCGTCAAAATCAGTCCAGCTATTTCGAAGAGTAGCCGGAACAGACATGTAGACAGACAAAAATGTTAAAAATCGTTTCTTGTTATAAGTACCGTATATACTTCCATATGCATTTAGTAAAATTCTGTTATTTTGCCACTTCAATTATATTTATTTGTTTAAAGATACATTTTTACTTAGAAGAACCTGCAGACGGTAAGTAGGTACCTATTATTCTTCATTTAAGACTGCGCCGAGTGCACAGTGGCGCCCTCATCGTTATAATATAATTGTAATCATTAAAACGGAGCTTAGTGGCCACTATTTTCCGTTTTAATGATTACAATAAAACATAACAATTTAAAACTACTGTTTGTAGTAATAATAACGTAAAGTCTTGTGAAGCACAACTTGACGAGCTTATTTTCTGCATTTTTATTCTAAAATAAAAGATATCACCGAACAAACGATGAGGGCGCCACTGTGCGCTCGGTAGATTCTTAAACGCTTCCAGAGCAGCTCTCGAACATATTTGTTTAAATAAGCGTCTAGGTACCTAACTTAAGTATTAGAAATCAATTGTAATGATAATATATTATGTGTCATTGCCTTTGTTGAAGTACATACAATGACATACAGGTGTTGTCACAATTGTATTGTTTGAATAATTTTGGAAACTCATTTCCATTCGGATTTGGATACCAAAGAATAAGGATGATTTCCACCAAACGGCTCGCATCGCATCGGATCGGAACGGATTTTACAATCTTTAAACCGTGGACATAGTATTTAAATTCTATATCACCAAGCCGCGCACAACAGCTTGACCGCGGGCGTCCGGCTCCGTTCGCCAGTCGTCAATGTAATAACCAACAATACTATGTCAACTTCAACCATTTTCAAAAATTAGAACTCGTCAAGACGGTAGGAATGAAACTATTTGGCGCTGAAACGGGTACGTTCGCAAGCGACGGTACGGAACCGATCGTATGCGTCGACATCCTGCCGGACGCGATCGGCTGTCGCCGCATCCGTTCGTATCCTTCCGATCCGAGCGAGCCGTTTGGTGGAAATAATCCTTAATACTAACATTATGTTAGTCATAAGCTGTTTTGTCTACAACAAGCGAATATTTTTAATTTTAAATAAGTATCTACCTACACAGTTGAAGAATATAAATGTTTAGTCAGCTTAGCAGTCTAGAAACCGATTTCAAAACAGTTCTGCGTGATCCCGCGAATTGGCTGTATGTGACTGTTTAAGTATAGTCTATTCCAAAATTGTAAACAAACCCTGTTCAGGTTAAATTCTTACACAATCAATCACTAAAGGTAATTAGTAATACACTCATTTGGTTTTAGAATGTTTCAACTTTATATTTCACAACTTTTTCCAACAATTATTGCTTGAATAACAATACATGATTAAATTCTAACTGGAAAAACATCAACGAAAATTGAAGTCATAAAAATAACCTTAATTATCAAATGAAAAAACGTATTTAAAGTGATTTTAACTGATAATTACGGGTCTTTAAATAAACAAATCAAAGCGCGCAATTTATAAGTGGAACTGTAAATTGGCATCCACAAAAACGTTTCCTGATACATTATTTTGTTTACATTTTCATCAGATACTTTTGACCATAACACAAAAAAAAATGTATATGCCATAAATGCTGCGGATTAGAAGCCATAGGTTTGTATTCACCATGGATTTGGTTAATACAAGCCTGTGCCTACAATTCATATAATCCAATGGATTATATGAATTGTGCTCCAATAAACAAACATCCACGTCGTGAGTTGTGGGCCTTTTCTTCGACGCGTGGGACCCGGACGCACTGGTTGTATGGTTGAATATGTAACAGTTTTTACACTGCAGTACCTCGGTGCGCGTTCACTTTATATTTTTCGGTAGCAGCTTAGCCGCCTAGAAGAAGTGCTCTTTGGTACTTTCATCCGTTCTGCTATTTCGTTAAATGAAAAAATTACAGTCAGATCTTTATATAGTATCTATATAATTGTATATAGAATGTAATCTTCTTCGTGTTGATTGGGTCTATGCATCTTTCCATGTCGTCAAGTTGCCTTTCATGGTCGTTGTCCTTGGTTGGGTTGCAGATTACGACCTTTGTGGTTTTGATCTGTTCACGCTTTGGTTTGGGTGCAATGAATATTAAATCGGGTTTGAACATTGATGTATAAAAAAGGAAGATTAGGTGCGTACCTAATCTTCCTTTTCTTTTCCTTTTCCTCGACGTGGACCGCATAAACTATGCCAACCGGCACAACTGACCTTAGTCACAATTGAACTGACGTTTGTGTAGGACATGTGTAGCACGTTAAGTAAAATAACCGTAATCGTCTAAATAACCAGCAACAATGCCTTCCTGTGTTTTCTAAATGTGCACAAATAATTCACAAACCAAAAACAAGTTCCACGGGATTACTTTCCACCTAGAAAGCAATATTTGCTTTCTAGGTTGCCATTTGTTTCTGAGTTGTTATGGGTACGTAACAGTGACAATTATCTCGTTCCCGCTCCAGCCCACGTCAAATCTCGTTTGACGAACGACATCGGGAAATGCAGTTGTGTAGGTGTGTTTACATGTAATTGTTTCTAGTCCAATAAGGTTTACATGACATTAGAGCGGTGCCTTCCGTGCCTTATCTTCCTTTTTTATAGTACATCAATGGGTTTGAAGTCGTCTATGTCCTCGATCATGTTTTTACTCAATAGCCGTGATCATTATGTTTTTACTTCTAGGGTTACGATGAATTGTTCCATGATATTTGTCTAGGAGTTTCGTCAAGTCTGCCACTATTTTATTGTTCGTGATCTTTTTAGGGTCCTTATTATTGCGAAACTTGTAGCGTCGGTTGGTTATTAATATCGAGGGAACGTATACTCTTGACTCCTTTAACTCTTGCCTGAAATTGAGGTGTTTCTATCTTGACAGAGCTTTTCGGTGTTAATCACCTGGTGGCTCCTTTGCTTTTAGCCCCACCCAATTCGTCATACGGGTTACATCGCTTTAGTGATTGGCTGCGGGCTCGAGGCGAGCATACGCAGAGCGATGAAGCAGATTGGGAGCGCGGGAGTGGCTCGCGAATACTGTAGTCCTGACGGGGATAATCTTCGCCTAGAAGTTTCTCGAACCTGTTGCGTAACTGCAGTGATAACGTATCAGAAGCTCTTTCTTTTTCCTTGTTTACTGTGATATTTTGCGTCACTGTTTTCCTTATGGGTTTCAAACTGAGTACGTTTGATTTAATCTGACCTTCCTTGCCGGCACAGGAGACCGGTAGCATGATAACTATGAAGTAACTTTTTGACGTGACAACGTCTAATAAATCGATGAACGCCGGCTGCATGCACGAATAAAGATGACTCATTGTCCCGTTTCGCTCATTGTCCCGTTACGCGCATTGTACGCTTGCGCCGCATCAATGATTTGTTATGACGTTGTCACGTTAAACTATCGTCCGTAAACCAACTTTACAGACAACCAATTTTTTTAATAGGTCCTTGTGTGCTTGGTTAAGAACCGTACCTTTTATATACTACTTATAGCTACTGCCCGCAACTTCATCTGCGTGAAATTTCTTGTTCCCTGACCCACCGCGTTGCATCGCATCGTCCACCCGCGCAATTACTTCGTTTTCGCTTAATCTTCTTTTTGACTTTTTTCTTTTTGCTCGGCTTCTAGGGGCCGTAGCGTGATGTTCTCAATACTCAATACTTTTATTGCATTCCACACGTAGGTATTCTTAGGTGGTAAACTTATAATTAGATCATTATGGACCCTGACCATGTTTAATAACCTAACCTTCCTCAAATTGGGCAATCAAATGCAAAATAAATTTTTCAAATCCGTTTGGTAGTTTAACAGAGATTAACGCGTTCAAACAAACAAACTCTTCAGCTTTTTATTATTAGTGTATCTCATCGCAGAATATAATAAGGAAAAGTTCACAAAGTAAAATCAAATAAATCGTTGTAACAATAATATTGTCCTTTTTACACAGCAGTTTTTTAAACAATTTAAAACCCTCCATAAGGGTGCCCAAGATACAAGCTTGCTTAGTTTGGAGCCAATGTAAACTTTTTGTCATATTTTTTAGCCAGAAAGTTAGGCTAGGCAGATGATGATTAAGATGTAGATCAATGAGAATCTACACAATTATTTTTTTTTAACCGGTCAAGTGCGTCTCGGTCCACGCACAATGAAGGTTTCCGTGGGTGGGATGAATTTACCCAAAAACAAACTTGACACTGTAGTTGAAAAACATGTTCTCCTATACTGAATATATGGAAGAGCTTGTTTTTCAACCGAGAAAAATTCTATACTTATAGATTACAGGCAAACCTAAAAAAAGTCTATGGTCTTAAATAACTTGGTAAATCACTCAATATTTTGTGTACAAACTTACATTGCACTTAGAATGTATGGGGGCACATGTTATTCAACCACAATGTTAATTTGTTCTTGGGATAAATTCATCCCAACTACGGAACCCATCATTGTGCGTGGGCCGACACGCACTTGATCGGTTTTACATAACTATTCTGTTCTTAGGTACTTACATATAGTTCGCGTCACGTAATAAGAGCGCTGGCCAACCGCACAACCATACCATACTATGTTAACGTACGTATACGTATAGTTTTGCGGACGGCCAGCGCGCTTTTTACGTGATACGATCGCAAAAACTATTTTAGTCTGCAAAACATCCATAATTGCATAATAATCACTACATATTATAAAACAAAGTCCTCCGCCGCGTCTGTCTGTCTGTCTGTCTGTCTGTCTGTTCGCGATAAACTCAAATACTACTGCACCGATTCTCATGCTGTTTTCACCAATGGATAGCTTGGTTCTCTAGGAAGATTTGAGTATATAATTTGTTATGTTTTTGTATGCATTTTTGTATGAATTAACGATATTTGTTGGAGGTGTCGGAAAAAAATAAGCCGTCTGGGAGCTTTCAACGAAAACGCTGTCTAAACCTAAACCCTTTGAGATATAACAAAATAATGTATGGTGGAATTGTGTATCATAAAAAGGTCTTCAAAAAAGTCCGCGATGGCATATGTCTATCTCTTAAGGATAACATACTATATCCATTTTATTGACTTTTTGTAGGTATTTGTTTGCCGAATTTTACTCTTGGAAATACGATTACGATAACAATACGCTATAATATCAGTAGCTATTAGCCAAATTATGTTCGTAGATAAATAAGCTAGCTACTTACGTGTATTTCAAACAGTATACAAGAATATTTATCATAAAAACATTACTAAACACGGCGGCCTTATGATCAAAATTTGTGCATTCCAAAACTTTCGTTACTTTTTCACTGACATATTTATCACTTTTCGATAAACTAACACTCAATACGAAATCTACACTTATTTCTCAGTAATTCTGTATAAGATTCTTCTAAGATTAAACCGTTTTCTCATTGAATCCATTACTTTACGCACGTATAACCTTGATGAATGTTTACATTAAGCATCGCGTCACACCGCCACACGACCACAGAGTATAGACGTATTTTGTTTTCTTTTTTCGTTCGTTTAGTGGTGTTCCCGCTAAAATGTCAACCGGCCAATTATTAGTCGATTAATCGAATTCTACATCCAGATCGTGTTGCAAGTACAAAATAAATGTCTAATATTTCGTCCAATTGCGAACGTGACCCTGAGAAAAGTTAGTACTTCGTGAATTATTCTAAAATTATTATTTGTGTCGCAATTTTATTTCGTGTTGTATTTGGTACAATTGATTGCTTTAAGAATTTGAGTGAAATTTCGTATTTTGATTTTGTGTTTGTTATCTTTAGGTAAAGACTCATTCACGTTCAGAACATAAGTACTTTTACTATATTAAATCATTTGTTTCGGTTTCTATTCACATAGTGTTCATGAAGAAACCATAAAACCATAGTTATTATTGTGAAATGTTAAAAGTTTGATGTCAAGCTCGATAGATGGCGTTGACGTCGAAATAGATCTCGCTATGGTTTCGTTACCGCGATTTGGTTGGGGTCTCGCAATTTTAATTAAATATACCAGCTTAGATCAGTACACAATTGTGGTTTTATTTTCAACCCTATTAGTGTGCACATTAGTTCGATAGTTCAACTCATTACCAGCTCGGTAATAAACACATAGTGAGTCACATTAAAATTAATATTAAGTTAGAATTTTGAGATATAGCCTGGGATATGGAGAGGGTAGTACATAGGGTACTTTTTTATGCGATAACCGACATCCACGCGGGCAAAAGCTAGTGTTATTATAATTTTAAGAAACATCCTACAAAATAACTCTGCCGTGTAAAAAAAAAACTAGTTATAGTCTTTTAAATCTGCTAGTGCCAAAAGTATGCACTAAAACAGCAATCAGAAATTTAAATCCAAGGTAAAAAGAAGTGTGTAAATCGCCATAAATATTGAATGTACAGACGCCAGCACATCAAGCTACTACAATCTGTCAAATTTCTTTAATAGATTTTCAACTTTATCACTACAGTTTAAGGTTGATTGCGAAAATGTGACAGTTTCGGGTAACTTGACCTGCTGGCGTCTGTACAACAGCACTCGTAAAGTCTTAACGCTAATTTTTATTGTATCGTCGTGAAGCAATCGTGCCATGTTTAATTCATTGGGAAACTAATTCAATTTACGCGACGCCAAATTTGACCCATTTGAACATTAACAGTTCTAAACAAGAAGGCGATGATTTAGAGTGAAAAACAGCAGAGCATAATTAATTATTTTCATTCTTATAATAAAATAAATAACACATAGGCGTCGAAGTACTCGTACTCGTCCATATCGCTGTCATCCGGAAACATGCCTAGAAGACTGGCAGCATTGCCACGTTGTTTTTGACCAAAGAACGAGTCAGTAAAGGTCACAATAAAAAAAATAATCTAAACAAGGAAATACAAGCAACCTCTTTGGAAATATTGAATGAGGAAACTCTTGAAGCAAGCGAGTATATACTATACCCAAAGTCTCAAATTCAGATAATTTATGTAAACAATGGGGATAACATAACAAAAAATATCTTCGTAATGGTAATTCACATAAAATTGCGAAAAAAGAGGTTCCATTTTCTTTTAAGTACTGATTTTAAGAAATAATAATTACAAAATAATCATACTGTAATTATTTTTATAAATTTTAGGTTTTAAACAAAGTTATAAACAAAAGGAGATTTTCTGGTATAAAATATTTTATGATACTGGTAACAATGCAGGAGATACAAACATTTTCAATTTTTTTACATCTTCAACAACACCAATATTACAACTCTCATACTTATATTCATATTGTAAGTAGCATATCTAGCCACATTTTGGATGAAAACGGCTGTAAACTGTTTCGATTGGAAATCGATTTTGGGAGGCCTACGTCTAGCACTGGGCTTAAAAGGGCTGATTATGACGATCATATACCGTGTCTCCGACACACTACACAAAACATTGTTTGGCAACGGTATTTTGTTTGCATAGTTCTTATAATTAATTCACTTTAATTTTATCGATGATTGTTTACAAAAACATTTAATGATAAAATGTTTTGCACTACGGTCCTGTCATTTTGACAGTGACATTTCTTGACATTACTTTGTTTACATAAATTATCTGAATTAGAGACTTTGGGTATAGCAAGCGACATACCGAAAAATTATGTGGAGCTACTCAACTATAGTGGTACATACTATTAATAAATCATAGTGTACGGTACGTGACTTTATTATTTAGACCGGTTCAGTTGTTGACAAAACATTAGTCACCGGAGTTTAGGAACGAGAACAGAGAAAAACACCCAAAATACGTAACACACAAACAATCAATCTGGGGCCTAAGTCTACTAATTTACAAACGTTGCAATGGTCTCGCGATTGTGAGTATTTGACAGTGTTTGTATGGCAAATCTGTCAAAAACTCACAATGAAGAGACCATTGCAACATTTGTACATTAGTAGACTTGGCCCCCTGAACGATTGTGAATGATATTGCTAATCCATTGCTTCATATGTTCGAAAAGTTTGAACTTAAACAACAATTTTAGTTTAGTTTAACAATTTTAGTTGAACTGTCAAAATGAAACCCATTCCTACTGATAGTGTGTTACGCAATTACCCCGAAGCTTAGTATTTCATCATCATCATCATTTCAGCCAAAAGACGTCCACTGCTGGACATAGGCCTCCCCCAAGCACCGCCACTTCGACCGGTTCTGTGCTTCCCGCATCCAACGGATTCCTGCGGCTTTCATAAGGTCATCGGTCCACCTTATGAGAGGCCTTCCAACGCTACGTCTTCCGGTACGCGGTCGCCACTCCAGAACCTTTCTGCCCGAACGGCCATCCGTTCTGCGCGCAATGTGCCCTGCCCATTGCCACTTAAGTTTGGCAATTCTTCGAGCTATGTCGGTTACCTTGGTTCTCCTGCGGATCTCTTCATTTCTGATTCGGTCACTTAGGGAAACTCCAAGCCTAGCCCTCTCCAATGCCCTTTGGGGTGACTTTTAGCCTTCTAATAAGGCCCATTAGCTTAGTAAGCTTAGTATTTAATTGAGTTTATTGCCATCTAGCTTTTTTGCGGCCTTTAAAATTGTTTCCTATATCCAATTTACAGAAAAAACAATTTAATTATAAACATTTCAAAATTAAATTTTTACATTTAAAATTGACTAAGATTGAGGTCTAAAGTCAAAGTCAAATCATTTATTTCAAATAGGCACATAAAAGGCACTTTTGAACGTCAAAATTTACAACGATAATTAATAAAATTGATTTTAGTTGCCCCTTCCAAAAGATAGTTACGTATGGAGAAAAATGGGCAAGAAACTCCATACTTACTCTTTTAAAATGTTAACAATATTTGTATACATTAATGGTAAGTGTCTTCACACTTACCTAGAATAAAATTACTATACCACAATAGGTAAAAATAATGAAAAGTGAGTCCCAAAATAAAAAGCCATCTTCTTAATCACACAAACATCTTCACCTCCTTCTTCGTCAAATAAAAATCATTTCGTCGCCATTATGGCGCACTCGTTCACCCGCATCTCATCGCATCGATGCTAATGGAATTTGTAGAAGTAAATAGATGAACAATTCTTCAGACATGTTTGTCCAGCATCATCGTCCAACTCCATCGACTCCTGAATTTGTCCAGGCGGCCTGCTGGGTAATTCTGTAACACACTATCAGGGGGCCAAGTCTACTAATGTACAAACGTTGCAATGGTCTCTTCATTGTGAGTTTTTGACAGATTTGCCATACAAACACTGTCAAATACAATGGCGAGACCATTCTGACACTATTGTAATAGCAGACTTGAGGCCCAGTAGGAATGGGTTTCATTTTGACAGTTCGACAACATCCATTGCGATATTTACGTTGGTAAACAAACAAATTTTTCGAACATGTTCATGAAGCAATGGATTAGCAAAATCATTTAAATTGTGAATATCGCTGCCAATGCGGTGAAGTTGTCGACTGCCTCGCACATCATGGCCTATCCTGCAGTAGGAGCGCAGGCCGGATTGCACGATACGCCAGCATCAATGACATTATCCGTCGTGCTCTTGTCACCAGGGTGCCAGCTGTTTTAGAACCCAATGGCTTGGCACGCGACGATGGGAAGAGACCGGACGGAATGACTATAATGCCTTGGAAGTGAGGTCGGCCTTTGGTGTGGTATGCAACATGTGTCGACACCCTTGCGCCATCCCATCTTCCTAGCACGGCGGGCTGTGCTGGGTCGGCTGCTGTAGGTGCAGAAAATCTCAAACGGCGGAAATATAACAACCTTATTGGGAGCTATATGTTAGAGCCGTTTGGGGTTGAAACTCTAGGACCATGGGGTCTACTAGGGTTGCAGGTCATAATATTTACAAATCAAGGTCGGAACAACCAAGCGAGTTTCTTCGATATTGTGGAACAACCTAATCGCTCGGCCTCCTCGGACACACTGCATGCACGTACCTACGTACCAGTAAATTTATTGGGAGCTATATGTTAGAGCCGTTTGGGGTTGAAACTCTAGGACCATGGGGTCCGAGATCCCACTTAGTTTTTCGAGACATCGCTAAGCGGTTGGTCGACTCTTCACGTGACCAGAGGGCTGATCTATTTCTTGGCCAAAGAATCAGTATTGCTATACAACGTGGCAATGCTGCCAGCCTTTTGGGCACTTTTCCTGTTGACAGCGATGCAGACGAATTTTTTGATGCCCTTTGATTCTTTCCCCTCCCTTTTTTATATACTTGTACATATTATTATTACTTCAAAATTAATTAGCTATAAATAAATAACATAATAAAACAATAAAAAATTGTGATTAATAGTGTGTAAATATCAAGTTGTTTCTTGCGGTACCCGCATGCGGAGTAATGATCTTGTGTTATTGCGCAAAATATCAGCAGTGCTATTCTGTAACTATCTCACCGTGAAAACATAAGTGAAGTGAGTTGTAATTCCATGGGATTGACACTATTGACAGCTCACTTTACGCTCTCTTCACTTATGTTTTCACGGTGAGATAGTTACAGAATAGCACTGCAGGAAGTGTACAGTTCACCTGGATCTACACGCAGTGAAGGGTATATTTTGATTTTTACACGTGGAATTTTTCATTTATATGTACATATAAAACAGGAAAAAATTACTGAGTTAATAACTGATTGACTGACATATCAACGCACAGCCGCAACTACTGGGACTAGGAACGTGAAATTTTGCACACAGGTTCCTTTTATTATAATGTAGTCTACTACATATTAACCTCCTTACTAATAAACGTTGTATAGCGTCTGTATAGTTACACAACGCTTTGTCTTCTTCTATCGAAAGTCAAATTACTGACGAGTGAAAGAGAGAAATCGGCTATACAACGTTTATTAGTAAGGAGGTAAATGTCATTATGTAAATATTACTTCGACTAATATTTCAACGCAAAACAGGATTAAATAACGAGGAAGTAATGAAACACATTACACGTGTCTATAAATAAATTTAATCAAGTTGGTGGTAAACATTTAATTCGTTTCTCCAGAGCCACAACTAAAACCAATGATACATAATGTGTGTATCTGTGGCCGGCCGGCTAAAACCGGCTAATCCACTCGATGCGGAAATCAGACATTTTCTACAAGAACTTGAATCCAAGAGAACCACAGAAAATTACAATGACCTTTAGTTTTTGCGACAGCATTAAGAGGGAAGCGTCAGAGTAGCTCACAAAATTCAAATTTTCTTACGTTCTTTGCAATTTCCCTAGTAGCATTTCTTGTTGGCACTCAGTTGGGCCACTTACAGAGGTAAGTGGTCCAACCAAACGCCAACAAAAAATGCTACTAGGGTTGCAGGTCATAATATTTACAAATCAAGGTCGGAACAACCAAGCGAGTTTCTTCGATATTGTGGAACAACCTAATCGCTCGGCCTCCTCGGACACACTGCATGCACGTACCTACGTACCAGTAAACACTGCGTGAATAAACGCAGGATGCATCACAGGATGCACCTCTATTGTGCATTATGCTGATTTTCGAAACGTTTCCTCTAATTATTATGCAACTACACTTCGCTGCAACTGCAGCCCGCATACTAGTGAAAGTCGCGTTGAGTGCACACCGTATTTACAACTAACGGTAAAGTTTTATTTAATAAATTCTGTGTTCAATGGTACACGTCCCTCAATTTCACTTATGTTTTAAGTGATTTTTATGATCGGACTGACCGGGTTTTATATTTTCTGTGTAATATGTGGTTCGACGTATCGTTCGTTGGGAAGAACGGCGGCAAGCAGAACCTTCTTTTTTTCGAGTGAGTAGAGAATGTCCTTATTTTGTAGGTCGCTTGTTGAAATAATCTCAGACGGCAGTAAATAGCGGTTATAAATCCCATTTACAATGGGCGTCTCCGGGCTGATATAATAATTATGTAGATGAAGAACTGAAAATTGGGGACCTTTTAAATGATCCTGAATCTGATAACTTAGCCACATTCATTAGCTTTACTTAAGGGAGAAGCGCTAAGGTAGCCCGCGAAATTCATATATTCTAACATTTTTGCAATTTGCTGATCAGTGGCAGGTTGTATGTTGATCAAAATATGATTTGCGACCGTAACATGTATGTATGTATTTACAGAATTATAATCATTAGAATCAGCAATACAACTCCTTAAGTTAGAATTGCCGTCAAATGATTTTATAAAATAGTTATTCAATACGGTTACTTGGTCTTAAAGTCAAAGTCAAATCATTTATTTCAAATAGGCACGAAGATGCACTTTTGAACGTCAAAAATTACATGAATAGTTAATTGATTCTAGTTGCGCCTTCCAAAAGGTAGTTATGTATGAAGAAGAATGGGCAAGAAACTCCATACTTACTCTTTTAAAATGTTAACAACAGTTTGTATACATTAATTAATAATTATAGGTGAAGACGATGTGCCTAGAATAAAAATAAAAATTACTTACCACAATTGGTAAAAAGAATGAAAAGTGAAGTAATGACAGAAAAATTAATAAATGCGATAGGTACATGGTGCTCACATATTTACAAACATTGTATATGATTTTCAAAAAAAAAAAAAATTAACGTTAATAAGTGTGTGAGGTAAATTTATATTAATCACAGAAAATAAGAATTAATATCATAAAAATTATAAATTATACAGTTAAATTAGCAACCAGTTTGATTTTGTCTAGACTCTAAATTGTCCTATGGAGCAGGACCAGCATGTTTCCAAACATTCTTATCTTGGATATAATCCTCTAATTTGTAATATGCTTGTTTACAAAGTGGGCTTTTTATATGAGTTTTAAATTTTCTTTCATTTAATTGTAATATATCAGAACGTATTTTATTGTAACATTTAACACAGTACCCCATAAACTTAGACAGTTGTATTGATGATTTTAATGATTATAATTCTGTAAATACATACTGGTTACGGCCGCAAATCATATTTTGATCAACATACAATCTGCCACTGACCTGCAAATTGCAAAAAATGTAAGATTATTTGAATTTTGCGGGTGATCCTGGCGCTTTGGCGTTAATGCTAAACGCCAGAATGTTGACATCAGATGATGAAGGACATTTCTTTTGTAAAAACAATATTGCAGCAAGTGCAAATAATAATGGAGGAATAATGTAGGCATTCTGTTACGCTTAGTGTAAGTTTAATAATCAACAACATATGTAACTATTGATTTAAGTGTTCCTTCCTATTGTACTAAGTTTCTTCTGTTACTTACAACATCTGTGAATTATTTAAGTGAGCCGAGGTAGTTTGATTTATTATACTTATTTTAAATGAAATATATTTATTGCGAAGTCTTTCTATCAAACAATCAATTGTGTAATTCCATTACCTTTCGAATTTTAAATATGATTTAGGATGAAATCGAAGTTGAACAGTAGACATATATAATATAATCTATAAATATACTAATATATAAAGCTGAAGAGTTTGTTTGAACGCGCTAATCTCAGGAACTGCTGGTTGGAATTAAAAAAATCTTTTTGTGTTGGATAGTCCATTTATTGAGGAATATTATAGGCTATATAACATTATGCTACGACCAATAGGAGTGGAGCATAAATGAAAAATGTTGCAAAAACGGGAAAAATTATTCCTTTTTGAGAGCTTCCGTTGCGTGCGCTGCGTAAATGGTTTAAGTTACGCAAATATCATGTATCATGGATTTGTTCCTCTTTAAATGTTCTGAAAAAAGTCCGCGACAGCATATGTCTATCTTTTAAGATTGACTCACTATAACCTTTTTTTATGGTAATCAAATTTTTTCGAAATTAATTCATTATTTGCGAAGGAGTTTTATCAAGATAATATTAATCCTTATCCAAATAAATATGTATGTTATTAATCACAAGTATTTAAATGTAAACAAAATTGTCATTGACATCACTTGATTTCAATCAAAATCTTAGGAGATATCATAATTTAACAGAATAAGTAGAAAATTCATTACTTAAACCACTCTCTCTCTTACGAGAAGGTGACGCAGACGAAGTTGCGCGGGTCAGCTATATAATTTGCTAGCTTTTGCCCGCGGCTACGCCCGCGTGGATGTCGGTTATCGCGTAAAAAAGTAGCCTATGCCCTTCTCCATATCCCAGGTTATATCTCTGCCAAATTTCATGACGATCGGTTCAGCGGTATAGGCGTGAAAACAGACAGACAGACAGACAGAGTTACTTTCACATTTATAATATTAGTATGGATAAAGCTGAAGAGTTTGTTTGATTGGTTGAACGCGCCAATCTCAGGAACTACTGATTCGAATTGAAAAAAATATTTTAGTGTTGGATAGCCCATTTATCGAGGAAGGCTATAGGCTATAATTATATCTACGCTACGATCCTTAGAAGCCAAGCGAAAAGAACGGAAGTCAGAAAGAACGCTAAGCGATAACGAAGTTTTAGCGCGGGCGAGCGAAATTTCACGCGGACGATGTCGCGGGCAGAAGCTAGTATTATATATATATGAAGGAGGAGCTAAACTATGCAACATATATATTTTAAAATTTTGGTTGGGTGTGTAGTACACACAACATTTTATAAAAGTTATTTTTTACCTGTAGCTACTGTTGTTTAAACTATTCTTAAACAATTAATATGCTTAAACATAAATACACTGAGTTTTATGATTTTAATAAATACCTATAACGTTATTAACGTTATAGGTATTTATTAAAATCATAAAACTTATATTGCAGTTGTTACTTTATGTAGATAATTGCATCTGTATAATAATAAGCAAGCGAAATAATTATAGAAACCTGTATATTAAATTTATTCGATTAAACTTATAATGAATTATGAATATTATGAAAAAAAAAAAATTGTTTTCATAAATCCTTTATATTTGTCATTTCCAATTAGTTAAACGTCTTACAAATCAATTAAAGTTGTTGTTGATTGTTAATTAGAATTTATAAATGGAATTTTATAGTCTGATACTATAAAATACTATTTATAAATTATCGATAAATTCTGATTAACAATCGAAGAAACTTCTACTACCTGCTTATACATCTTAGTTTAATACGTTGTCTTTTACAATCAACAATTTTTTTGTTGACAGGTATAATAAATATATAATTATTAATTATACAATATATATTACAAAAAAAAAAAAAAAAAAACTACTATAACATCCATAATGGACGGATGGATGACCCCTGTAACACAGGTTTTCGTAGCATAGGGGTTATTGATCAATATTTTGTGTCAGGCTATTCCCATGTTTAAATTAAGTGTCACTCTGTATGTGTACTTTTACGTCAAATAAAAAAAAATTATTATATTATACTTATTATACTTATACTTTATACTTATAACACAATAAAATTAATTGGTTAATTATTTAATTGGTAATACAATCAATGTACTTTTTCTAGGTAGGTACAACTATTTATTAATCTTATTTCGTGATCTTCTCCTAACTTCAGTGGAACTTAAAATGGCATTTCGGGTACAAAAAAAGTGTGTTAGGGCAATCTCTGGCGCCTGGTTTTTGGACAGCTGTAAACCTTTATTCAAAAAACTTATAATTTTACCATTGCCCTGCATGTATATCAAAGAACTATGTATGCTAGTAAAACAATATCCGCACTATTTTCACATGCAATCAGAAGTAAGCCACAAAAAGGCTTCTGCTAGAAATAAGTATAAATACGAACTAAATCTACCTCAATGTAGATTACAAATATTTAGGAGAAATGTATATGTTAATGCCATTCAGGTGTATAACAAGTTACCTAACTCATTTAAGGAACTTCCCATCCCCATGTTCAAGAAAAAGCTGACAAGTTGGTTATTGGATAATTGCTTTTATGAAATTGGCGAATACATAGAATATTGTAAAAATCCAAGATGACATGTAACTAATTTATTTTGACATTGATTAAAAAGTAACGATAGAATGTATAGAACTTTACAAAATGTTAATACCATACTATGTAAAACCAGATTATCTAATTGTAATAATATTGATTCATGATGGACTTATTGTAAATCACAAATCTTAAAATTTATTGATTAAGAACGAAATTTGAATATTTGTACACCAGATGTTGTGGTAGAATGTATAGAACTTAACAAAATAATTATCACCATACTATGTAAAACTACATTCTTACAAATAAATAAAATTTCTAATTCTAAATTCTAATTATATTCTACGTTGACGATGTAAAAAAACAAAAAAAAAATATATATAATAATTTTCACAAATTTTTGTCCATAATAATTTTGTTATCATTGCATGAATTATCTTAAAACTATGGAAAAAAAATAAAAGTAAACTAAACTTTACCATGATACGTAGTCATGATATTTGCAGTTTGTTTTCCATTCATAGATCAAACCTTATTCAAGCTTCTGTGTCTTCCAACTGTCCCCCTAATCTATACTAATATTATAAAGCTGAAGAGTTTGTTTGTTTGACCGCGCTAATCTCAGGAACTACTAGTTGGAATTGAAAAAAAAATATTGTGTTGGATAGTCCATTTATTGAGGAAACATATAGACTATATAACATCACGCTACGACCAAAAGGAGCGGAGCATAAATGAAAAATGTTGCAAAAAACGGGAAAAAATATTCCTTTTTGAGAGCTTCCGTTGCTTGCGCTGCGTAAATGGTTTAAGTTACGCAAATATCATGTATCATGGAATTGTTCCTCTTTAAATGTTCTGAAAAAAGTCCGCGACAGCATATGTCTATCACTAGAACCTTTTTTATGGTAATCAAATTTGTTCGAAATTAATGCATTATTTGCAAAGGAGTTTTCATAAACATGGTATTAATCCTTATTCAAACGTTATTCATCACAAGAATTTAATTTTGAACAAAGTTGCCCTTACATCATTTCATTTCAACGAATATCTTAGGAACTGTTTTATAATAACTCCGCAGCAAAATAATGTGATCATTATTTTGCTGCGGAGTTATTATAAAACAGAGTTGATACTCTGCGAGGTAGTCTATTATAAATCTGAAGAGTTTTTAGGGTTCCGTACCCAAAGGGTAAAATGGGACCCTATTACTAAAACTCCGCTGTCCGTCTGTCTGTCCGTCTGTCACCAAGCTGTATCTCATGAACCGTGATAGTTAGATAGTTGAAATTTTCACATATGATGTATTTCTGTTGCCGTTATAACAAAAAATACAAAAAAAAAAAACAGAAAATAATAATATTTAAGGGGGGCTCCCATACAACGGACATGATTTTTTTGCCGTTTTTATGCTTTTGCACGCGGCTCCGCTCGCGTGGATGTCGATTATCGCGTAAAAAGTAGCCTATGTCCTTCTCCATATCCAAGGCTATATCTCTGCCAAATTATATGACGATCGGTTCAGCGGTTTAGGCGTGAAAACGTAACATACAGATAGACAGACAGACAGAGTTACTTTCACATTTATAATATTAGTACGGATGGTAAGGAACCCTTCGTGCGCGAGTCCGACTCGCACTTGGCAGGTTTTTTGTTTTTGAACGCTCTAATCTCTGGAACTGAGAGTTGGATTTGAAAAAATCTTTTTGCATTTTACAGCCCAATTCTTGAGGAAGAATTACATTCCTATTAACTAGGACACAATTTTTTTTAAATGAAAGTTTAAGCGAAAACGAAGTAAAAGCACGGGCAGGCAATGTGATGCGACGGGGTGGGTCAGGGAAACAAGAAATTTCACGCGGACGAAGTCGCGGGCAGAAGCTAGTTTAATATAAAATCTGCCCAGCGTTGCTATGTTGGGGTCGGCTTCCAATCTAACTGGATGGAGATGAATGAATACCAGTATTATACATGGAGCAACTGCCTATCTGACCTTCAAAACCAAGTTACTGGGTACCGCGATACCTCTTTAAGACTGGGTGTCAGACTTTAGGCTTTTGGCAACTGTTAAAGATCTGCGAATGACAGCGGGGGCCAACTGCTTGACGTGCTTTCTGAGGCACAGAGGGGTCTTGGTACGTAATGGATGGTCATCCATCCACGGACTAACTTTCGGCAAGCGTTATAGTCAAAAATACCCTATATATATTCCAAGGGACCTTGACAAACAAACAGCTTTCCTCTTTATAATAACAGTTACATCATTAATGATCATTGAAGGCGATAATTGGCGCCAAACCGTAGGCCTTGTGAGGTTTCTTATCAATTAGCTCAAATTGTGATATCCTTTTGTAATATTTATTGATCCGTCGGTTGGACAAGATTTGCCATCCTTGGCCTAGTTTTAAAAGGGAAATATCAAAATGAATTGAACTATTGATGTTCGCTTTTTTAAATAAGTGAATCTCTTAAAAAACTTTCGTTTTCTAATGATGTACTCTTTTTCCGGGCTCCGTACTTCAAAAAGTTATTTATATCCCTTATCTCCAGAACGACTGACCCTAAAATTACAGAAAACAGTTCTTTACTTATAAATTACACGAAAACCTATAAGAAGTCTATGGTCTTAAAATAACATGGTAAATCACTCAATATTGTGCGAACAAACTTCCATTTGCAGTTAGAATGTATGGGAGAACTTGTTTTTCCACTTCGATATTAAGTTTGTTCTTGTGATAAATTCATCCCAACTACAAAACCCTTCATTGTGTATTATCCGACACGCACTTGGCCGTTTTTTTTAATAAATGAGCTTCTTTTTAATATTATCATATGATCGCAGTGACTAAGCTAGGGCACCCTCGATCAAATGGATTAGATTAGAACTGTGACCAACCGCTACATCTAAATAAATCTCTTCATCTCCCACATTGGCTGTGAATATCGTCTACATCTGATAAAACTACAATAAGCGCTCTTCCTCCTCTCTTTTACTAAGCTGTGCCCGACAGAGTCATAATGTAAATTCAATTAATTTAAATACTTAGGGCCTTACGTATAAACACGGAATAAAGTAAACACGGAAAATCCTAGGAATAACTTCGGTATAAAGGCTCCAAAAACGGGAAAAACACGCGACGCGACACAAAAGCACCGCTCGTCGCGCTACCCGCGGTGACTTTATGAGGTGTCGCGTGTCGCGCCTGTTCGTAGTCCGGAGCCTTAACCGTAAATTTTTTGACGTTTATACCAAGAATAACTTTATTCCGTGTTTATTTGTATTAGGGCTAGAGACAGCGCCTGTCGTGCGACGAACGGTGTCTTTGTGTCGCGTCGCGTCTCGCGCCTGTTTGTAGGAGTCTTTCGTTTTTATATGGGTAAATAAGAGTTTTAATTTTGTGTTTTGTAATTTGTTAATTTATATTTTATCCTATTGCTGTGCCCTTACAGGGTCCATATTCCATATTCGTACCTAGCTTTAAGCCTTATGTATTTTTTTTTAATTTACTTCTTTTAACTCATCGAAAGGTTGTCTGTAAAAGATCGCTTTTAGCAATCAGACCGCCGATTGTGTCATCCTATGTAACATTTCTACATTTATATCTGTATTTTTTATAGTGTACATAATAAAGAGTATTCTATCTTTCTATCTAATCTCAATCCTCAACATTTCATTGCCGTCTTTAATCCTTGCCGAAAGTAGTTTGTCCTCTTTTGCAAGGTTATCACGTCTTGCACTTAAGACAACAGGTTCCTCCGTCCTTGAAACGACTGCTCATTCACATTCCTTTGTAGAGAAATCAGGTTCTTGTAGTGATATACTTACCCTGTAAGATATAGCCAGCAAATAGGAGTGAAGTACGACATATTCCTTATGCTCCATTTATTTGTTTTAAGTTTTCATGCACAACATTACAGAATATAAATCAAAAAGAATTTTAAAGAGCAATCCACAAACTAAAAAATGACACACATACCTACATAAGTAGGTTTGGTAAGATACAATGTAAAAAATATATACAAAATGTAAAAACGAGAAAATAACAAAATGAACAAACAAAATACATACATATACATAAACTCACGCCTTGTCATTAACCATGATCCCAAATAGTAAAAGTCCCAAACTAGTCCCCTGACTTACTCCAGACCGAGTGTGGTAAGGCGCGGACACAAAGTAACCATGTCGAACATATTGCTGACGATCCCTTAAGTAAGTTGCAAACAATTTTAGTAATTTCGGGGTAAAGCCTATGTTATTAAGTTTAGCGAGCAATATGTTGTTATCGACGTAATCAAACGCTTTTTAAAAGTGGAAGTAAAGAACATCAACCTGTATGCCTTTGTACAAGTGCTGAGAAAAAAAGATCCACCAGCGTTAGAAGGTGGATTAACAGAGCGGTTAGACCGAAAGCCATGTTGAAAATCGCAGAGAAATGGTTGTACCTACAGTGCGACATAAAATAGTAGAAATTAAATGAGGGTGCCACTTTTTACGTAACTGTCACATTTTTGTATCTGGAAACTGAAGCCTGTCTAGTATCGATTCAAACAGTTACATGATGCTAGTTGCTTATTTTTGGCATACAAAATTGAAGCAACATATGACTTTAATTGCCTACACACTGTTCACTTTTATAGTTGGTTCTACATATTGTGTACCACAGGAAATTAAATCGCACCATATGTGGCTGCAGCAGTGATTTCAGAACGAATTCACTTAACAGCGCTGAATCATGTCAGTTCAGCTTTATGGATTTTTTACTTCCATTTTGTCAGTCCAAAGTCAACTTAACCTTTTCATAAAAGGACGCTAACCGAATTTGTCATAGCAAACATATCCAAATCACAGTTGCTCATCTCGCAACGCATGTCAAGAGGCGTAGGCACAATCTGTGTGGCGTAAACGTTGCCCAAACAGATTGCAAACCATCGTTTGTAGTTATAGTATTCCTCAGTAACTAGGCGATTTATATCATATTGTTTAATTAGAGTGTGGTTAAACTATTTAGTAGCAGATCAACGATCATCTAGAATTTGAAACTCCCGCGGTGGAAAATCTTTTATTATCGGTTAAGTGTCATGGGAGCAGTCATAAATGATGAAGATCCTCCATTTGAAAAACCATTGGTTTATGATTGTAATAAGTCGAGAGCATAAGGTATTTTAAGAAATTAGTAATATCAATATCTTATCTGCGTCGCTGATCAGTCGTAAAGCATCGGGTTTTTGATAGCGCGTACATGATTGTACTGTTTAATTTCAGTTGAGTAGAATTGAATTTCTTATTTTCAATGGCAAAAATCTATTTGAAACCAGTACCTTTCGGTGTTGGGAACTACTGTGAATGCAAAGTCAAAGTCAAATCATTTATTTGAAATAGGCACATAAAAGGCACTTTTGAACGTCAAAATTTACAAAAAAAAAATAATAATAATAATAAGTCTCTTAGTCGCCTTTTACGACACCCACGGGAGGAAATGGGGTGGTGCTATTCTTTACGTCCGGCACCACACGGTACATTTTGTATAACTACATACATTAATTAATAATTATATTATTATGTGAAGACGATGTCCACACGGCTACATAGGTATAAAGCTACTAGTTTTTGCCCGCGCCTCCGCCCGCGTGGATGTCGGTTATCGCGTAAAAAAGTAGCCTATGTCCTTCTCCATATCCCAGGCTATATCTCTGCCAAATTTCATGACAATCGGTTCAGCGGTTTAGGCGTGAAAACGTAACATACAGACAGACAGACAGACAGACAGAAAGACAGACAGACAGACAGAGTTACTTTCACATTTATAATATTAGTATGGAAGTATGGATAGAAATCCAGTTTACGCTGGTCTCGCATTGTATAGGATTTCCGTAAAATAAGAGATCAGCTTATACTGGAAATGTATATAGCTTGATATGTAGCCGTGTGTACAGTCGCACAACAAGTTACCACGACCTGTCAATTTTTCTCATTCGATTTAGAACTTAACCATCAACATTTTAAGTTTTAAAATCGTTTGGAGAATTTTGACAGTTTCCTATAACCTGATGTGCTGGCGACTGTACCTAGAATAAAGTCACTATTATTAATAATTACTAATTCATTAATTTTACCACAATAGGTAAAAATTATGAAAAGTGAAGTAATGACAGACAAATTAATTATGTGATAGATGTGCATCTACTTAATAGACTGAAGTAGTCAACAAGTTTGCAAGCGTGGCATTCAAAGTTAATATCAATAACTGTATGAGACCGGACTTTTGCACTGTATTATTGAACATGTCTCTGAACCTCTAAAGATATAGGTAACCGTTTATAACGTAGTTCAATCTTACCAAACCAATAAGCCTATCTCAACTTTGGTGGAGTCGGCTTCCAATCTAACCGGATGCAGATGAATATCAGTATTTTACATGGTTCGGCTGCCTATCTGACTTCCACAACCTAGTAACTGGGTAATACGATACCCCTTGGTAAGCCTGGTTGTCAGACTTTCGGGCTTCTGACGATCCGTAACGACTGTCAAAAATCCAGGAATGACAGCCGGGACTAACGGCTTAACGTGCTTTCCGAAGTACGGAGGAGTCTCTGTACGTAAAGATGGTCACCCATCCACGGATCAACCCTGGTAAGCGTAACTTAACCTGATGGATTGACCCGTATGGCTGTAATTGCTTAGCCACGAGCTCCTCCGTTTCTAACGTAGTTGTATCTATAAAAAACCGGCCAAGTGTGTGTCGGACCACGCACAATGAAGGGTTCCGTAGTTGAGATGAATTTATCCCAAGAACAAACTTAATATTGTAGTTGAGAAACATGCTCTCCTATACAGATTGTATGGGGGAACATGTTTTTCATCTGCAAATTTAAGTTGGTGAACTATTACTCGTAAACTTGAAAAGCCTACTTAGCTGTGATAGTTTTCCTTTTAACTTCGTTATATATACTATTATCATGATTTTTTTCACCTATTCAAAACTAACCGTTTAGCTGGCAGGGGGTGGGGACACGTGACTCTAACAAAAATTATCATTTTAAAGCCTAATATTTCAGAAACGGATCCTTTAATCAAAAAATTGTTTTCACAAACACGCAATATTTTTGAAAGACTCATCCAACAATACCCCACACCATAGGGAAGGCGAAGAAAAAAAAAACCATCCCTACTTTACGTGTAGGTAGGTAGGTACAGGAGGTACCCTACATAACTATTTTTTTCATGATTTTATTCTACTACTTTGTCGGCGTGAATAATACGTATATCCATGCCAAATTATAGCTTTCTAGTACTAAGGGTCTCTGAGCCAAGCTGGGGACGGACAGACGGACAGACGGACGGAGGGACATGGCGAATCTATAAGGGTTCCTTGTTGACTACGGAACCCTAAAAACAAGTAGGAAAGCTAATCATTTTCCTACCGACTCTAATAGCCATTAAATTACAGTGTAGTATCGCTGCCACACATAAACTAGCGCGTGTCATGAGCGCCTTGCGTCAGTTAACCTCGAACTTGAATACTCACTGTAGCGTGTTGCCGCTGCGGTTGCACAACCATAGCCGGTTGCTGCAAACTTGCTGTGCTCGCTCACGAATATATTGTGAAAAATATTTTTTTAAATATTCCTTGATGTTATAGACTTGTAAAGTATGTAATACTAATATTGCACCCCGGTGAAACACTGTCACTTGTGCAAACTATAAAATACATATTAATCACGCCGACAAAGTGGTAAAATAATATCTTGAAATATATTATTTGTAGGGTAGGATAGAGGAGGGCTTACATGTAAAGTAGGTTTGTTTTTTTTTTCGTCTATCCCAATAAATGCGTAGGGCATCGTTCGATAGGCCGGAGAAAATAAAATCCGACACAGCAGTGCAAGTACGTAGGACTCGATTCGATAAATTTGACAATTATTCTCGATAAAATGAGTTTTTATCGAATGGAATCGATGTCGCAAGTATGTAACTTCTACTTTAACGATCGGTAAATAAACTCTAAAATTTTAACAAATTTAAAGAAAATGCCCGAAACGACAATTTTACAGTTGAGATCGCCAATTTACGCTGTCAAGCTCGGTAATTTATCGACACCTTGTAAAAGCCCGATAAGCATAGCGATCATTAAGTACTAATACGAACAAGATTGATAAAAATGCAAACCTTAGCGATCTCGATGTCTTATCGAGATATCGTGGGCCGATTCGAGTCGTTAAGGATCGCTTGTCAAATAGCAATACTGAGGACGTCCACAGACAAAACATTTAAGGTGGGATTTCTGTGGCACGACTAATGTCCGAGATATTTAGTTTTTTTTTTTTTTTTCATATATTTTTGGATTGTAAACAATATTCATGGGTATAATTGAAAGAAGCTACACTGTAATTTAAGCTACGCTTATAATTTTAAAATTGCTTGAGACATTTTGCAAAAAAACCTTTACTTACTTATTCTATGAATGACCCACCCGGACGCGGCGACTAATGGCGGCACGAGCGCGATGAATTTAGATAATTAATCATCATATTTTATCAAGTAATTTTAAATTATAGTTTTTTTTAATCGGTTCCATGATTCGTGTTTGAATAGATACATCCTATATAAATTTTTTCTTTTCTTTTGCTTATATCTCGAAAATGGTGCGTCTTATCGCAAAAATAAGGAAAATTTCGACACCCTTTAGCAAAGCCATAAACCTGTAATACTCAACATGTAGGTATTTTTTTTTTTTTTCCGTACATAAAGTGAAAATTTCCATATGAAACACGTTGAGGCTGCCCCGCCCCTGCGCACCTCCAGCTCTAAAAAAAATCATGAGATAGGGCAAACAAGTGCAACGTTGCGAAGCTAAAAAAAATACAACGTGGAGTCGCGATTGTCAAATTCGATTCACCCTGCAATAAAGTCATAACTTCATAAGTCCTAAATCCATGATTAGTAATGATCGCTATGCTTATCGGGCTATTACATGGTGTCGATAAATTACCGAGCTCGACAACGTAAATTGGCGATCTCAACTGTCAAAATGTAATTTCGTACTTGCATTTTCGTTAAATTCGTTAAAATTTTAGAGTTTATCTACCGATCGTTAAAGTAAGTACCGTAAATACTCTTTTTACGTGTTACGTACTTCCAAATTCGTTAACAAGATCGATAAAAATGCAAACCTTAGCGATCTCGATGTCTTATCGATGCAAAGTGCGTACTTGCACTGCTGTTTTGTCATTTTGACTATAAACGAGCCCTTGTCAAAATGACAAAACAGTGTGACAAGGCGTCAAAAAATTAATTCTCGATTGAGCTTATTTCTAGGGATGCATCCGATACCGATACCGATGCCGATACTCGACGTTTGCCGATATATCGGCATCGGCGATATTTTTATGGCCGATTCAACGATACTTTTCTCATCAATGTTTTGCGGTTGGTCAGCGCGTTTTTTACGTGACACGATCTATACGTTACAGGGGCTCAAGTCTGCTATTTTTATAAATTCGTCACTCCAACACGATACCATTGTCATTTTGCTAAAAGTTCGTAATCTGCTAAAATCATAATGGTCGATCATTGGTCGGTCAATGGTCTCGTGATAGAATTGTATTACAATGGCATTTTGAACATTTATTCATGCCAGATTTCATTTATATAATTATATATTTTTACATATTATTTATTAGTGTTATAAGCAATCTGAAGTATTAGGAAGTTGGAAGTTTAGTAGGAAGTTTCATTTGTCATTATGTACGAGCTTACCAATTCTTTCAATGGAGTGTCAGTGGCTGACCATTGGAAAGTCATAATGACGCCATTATATTAGTAGATTACCAAACTTGTCAAAATCAACAATTATGAAATCAATGATAGACCGTGTTTGTATGGCAAATCTGTCAAAAACTCACAATGAATGTCTCGCCGTTGTGAGTATTTGACAGTTTTTGTATGGCAAATCTGTCAAAAACTCACAATGAAGAGACCATTCTGACACTATTGTAATAGCAGGGCCTCAAGTCTGCTATTACAATAGTGTCAGAATGGTCTTACCATTGTGAGTATTTGACAGTGTTTGTATGGCAAATCTGTCAAAAACTCACAATGAAGAGACCATTCTGACACTATTGTAATAGCAGACTTGAGGCCCTGACTTGAGGTCCAGGTCTGTTGTGCGGTTGGCCAGCTGTCTTTTAACGTGACACAAATTGTAGCAAGCGACATACTGAAAGATAAAGTATAACTACTGAACTTAATAGTGGTACATACTATTAGTAATCATAGTGGACGTGACTTTATTATTTAGACCGGTTCAGTTGTTGACAAAACATTACTCACCGGAGTCACCGGGGTTTAGTAACGAGAACAGAACAACACCCTAAATACGTAACACACAATCAATTACAATCTGAACGATTTTTAATGATATTGCTATCTATTGCTTCATATGTTCGAAAAATTTGTTCAGTCAACAACGTAAATAACGGTTCTCTGCCTTTTCGCCGAAAATTGTTTGCCAGATTTTCACTTGCCAACTAACGTTTCGCAGAATTTTATTTCGCCGAATAATCATTTGCCAACTTATCATATAATTTTGTTTTATTTCCCAACCTCACAGTTACCAACTGTACGTTTGGTCTGCCTATCATAATGAAACTTTTTAAAATGCCAACGTTCAAGTAGCAGAATGTTTTAGTTTGTTCCTTTTACAAAAGCGATTCGCTTCTGGCACATCGCCGGCCGCTGCCGCACCACGCTCGCTTCGCTCGCTCGGCTCGTGTGTTGTTTGTCATACTCTAAACTTTTTTTTTTCCGCTGGGATAAATGCATTACGCATACCCTCGCGTCCTAACCTATCGTAATATGGCTCTGCATTGCTGCCAATGTAAAGGTATTGTTATTATTGAGATTCTTAAATAAAAAATGTATGTAAAAATTACACTGGCAAAACGTCATTCGTCTAATAGTTGTGTGGCCTAGTGAAATGTTTGACAAATGATAAATGTCCCAAAAGTTTTGTGTCATTATAATAATCAGCTTAACAATAATTCTACCAAATGAAACGTTGTCATACAAAAATTTGCTAATCGTTAGTTGTCAAAGTGAAACATCGGCGAAACGTTGGCCATGCGACCAATCAGAGCAAAGTAAACAATACATACAATCAATTGAGTAACTAAAATACATTAGGGCTTATGATTAAATATAAATAAACTGTTTCAATTTAAACAATAATGGTTACTTAATTATACAAAACAAATATACTTTAATATCGATATTTTACAAATGAATACCTAAAACGGATGTATAAAGTTCGTGCAACTACTAGCGCCATCTGTTGTTTGTGTAAAAAAGTCTTATTCTTAATTATTATTTTACAAAATCATTACAAACGTATGGTTTTGCGGTTGGCCAGCGCGCTTTTAACGTGACACGAACTATACGACGTTACAGTTGTGCGGTGGGCTAGCGGCCTTTTTACGTGACGCAAATTGTACCAATTGTCAATGAATGTGTACACAGTAATGCAGGCAGATATGCTGTACGTAAGTACGTATCTAGGTTGTGTGTTGGCAATGAAATCGCTTATCGGGTCTTATCGCCGGCATGACCAATGAATGAATGAAACCAGTGTTTTGTTGTTATGTACTTATATGACGTAGACCACCCCAGAATTTATAAAGCCTTCCTAACACAAGCAAACTAATTGCTTAAAAGGATTCTCCCTGTTGTAACTAGAATAAGTTATCTATTAAGATGCAATAAACATATTTTTTTTTTAATGAAGGTTATTGTTTTTTTACTATGAGCAATATTTGTCGCTGAATTTACTTAGCCCGTAACCACAAAATTTCGATGCGTTCTCGAGACCACCCAGACCACCACCAACGACACACCACCACTGACCAGTATCCAACCACCACCACCAACCACCCATCACCACGGACCAGTATCCAACCACCACCACCACCCACCCACAACCACGGACCAGTATCCAACTACCACCACCAACCACCCACCAACACGGACCAGTATCCAACCACCACCAACCACTCACCACCACGGACCAGTATCCAACCACCCACCACCACGGACCAGTATCCAACCACCACCATCATCCACACACCACTACAGACCAGTATCCAACCACCACTACCAACCACCCACAACCACGGACCAGTATCCAACTACCACCACCAACCACCCACCACCACGGACCAGTATCCAACCACAACCACCAACCACTCACCACCACGGACCAGTGTCCTTTAAGTTTAAAATACATGATAATCAAAATGCCCCCCTTTTCATCAGAAACACGTCTTCTCATAATTTTGATAAACTTCTTCGAACTCTTATGTCATTTGTTTCAGTGCGATAAGATGTGATAAGCATAAGTTCGATAATCCGCAGGGTACTTAATTGTTTTGTAACTCATCAACACCAACAATAAAATGGAAAATGTTGTGTAGGAATGAGTTGCTTTTAATTAGTAGTTTCCAGCAAAGCATTCACCACTCCTTCGACGTATCTTAATTTTCTTCTACATTTTTCTTTTCGGAGACTTCTGTAAGACTGGGTTGAAGTCACTGATTATACTTTTGAACGGTCCTTTAGAAATCCTCCACGCTTATTTTAAGACTTTCAGGGGTAAATATTTTTTACTTTATAAGAGGAGTTTAAGACTACGTAATAAAAGCGGCACGAGTCGATCCATCAGGTTAAGCTACGCTTGCCGGGATTGGTCTGTGGATGGGTGACCATCTTTACATACCGAGACTCCTCTGTGCCTCGGAAAGCACGTTAAGCCGTTGGTCCCTGCTGTGATTCATGGATCTTTGACAGTCGTTACGGGTCATCGGAAGCCTGAAAGTCTGACAATCTGTCTTACCAAGGGGTATCGTATTACCCAGTTACTGGGTCGTGGAGGTCAGATAGGCAGTCTAGAAGCCGACCGCAACAAAGTTGATATTTTTAACTTAATTTTTACAAACTACCCATTACGCCATTCTTTATCATTAATCACAACCAAAAGGAAATGTTTATATATTTAAATGTTATTTACATAATCAGCTAGTTGGTGCAATGATCTGAACTTACCCAACTGCGCTGCGAAATAGGTGGTATAATTGCTTCACTGCTAATCTCAATGTCACTTGGTTGCGTTTGTGTTGTTTTCGCGATTAAGAGGGTTGTCACCAGGGCTTGTTAACGTTACCAAATAACAAAATAATAACCGTTACGTAACGTTAAATTTCAATGTATACCTTACTAACGTTACAAAAATGTAACGTTACTTGATAACATTACCATTAATATAACGTTAATTAACATTAACAAAATTACGATAACTAACGTTAATTTAGCTACGTTGCCGTTCTGTGGGTAAGAATCAGGCAGATTCAGGCAACGTTTTGATCGGCACGGCATGAGAGGAGCGAGGGCGGGCTCCCGCTGTGCCGCACGCCTCAGGCCCTACTACTTACATCTCACCCGTTAAAATAACGATAAAATGAATAGATAACGTTAAATTGATTACTGTTTTTGTTTTAATAACGTTAACTCTGTCAATAAAAAGTAACGTTATGAAAATTTACCGGTATTTAAAGCCCTGGTTGTCACCGGTCCACTAGCGCCACTCCTTTTAAAACCTATTATCTCGTGACTGAGAAGGAATTATACAAAACGGCTCAATCAACTATATCGGTAAGTGTGTCTAGAATTTTCTAATACCTTTTTTAAAGTTTCATATTGAGACGCGAAGCAACAAAATTCAATCTAAATAAAAACGGCCACATTCCTCTAGATCGTATTTTGTTGCTTCGTGTCTCAATATGAAACTTTATAAAAGGTATAAAATTAAGCTAGTCAAAGAGCATTACCTCTCTTCTATACAGTAATATTTTTCATATAATATATATGTATGTATATTATAGGTAATACATTACTTACCAAGGGCTGTATAAGAATGAAAGCCGGAAATCGCAGGTATTTGTGACCCGAGCCGCAGGCGAGGGTTGTAAATATGCGATAGAGGGCTTTCTTGTTTACTGCCCGTGGTGAGTACACAATTTTACGTCTTCACCTGGCCACAATGCGAGTTTTACTGTACGCGTAGCGTGCGGTAAAACTAGCATTATGGCCAGGTGTGACGTAAATATTTATATGTGTATGTATTTGTTTATATGTATGTTTATTTTATATAGTTCTAGTTTTGCTTTAGTTTTAATTTTCTTGTTTAACTTTTCCACCCAGTGTTTACATTTCTTATCCAACTTTCCTCTCGCAGGTCTGCTGGAAGAAATTTCTTTTGAAATAAGCAGTACCTTTGTGCTCTTCTATGTTAATATATTGTCCTGTCAAGTATTTTGTGTGTACATAAATAAATAAATAAACCTTTTTTTATAGTTCATTCAACCGATTTTGACTAGTATAAACTTATACATAAATTTATATAAAATCCAGATTATGATTATTATAATTAATTCCAAAATTGACCCTGTAAAACTTATCTACCTACCTGACTATAATATTATTAATTGACTTCACTATAATTTCTGTTTTGTTTGTTGACATTCCTTTGTGTAATATATGTATAATTATTTTTTTTATTATTTTATTATATAATAATTTGCACGCCGTAAGGTAGACTATAGCCGATCTCTTTAATTTATGTACAGACGCCAGCAGGTCAAGCTACCCGAAACTGTTAAATTTTCGCAATCAACCTTGAACCTTATGCTGTAGTGATAAAGTTGAAAATCTATTAAAGAAATTTGACAGCTTGTAGTAGCTTGATGTGCTGGCGTCTGTACAACACCTTATTATATACCTTATACCTGTACCTACAATCATAGCAAATACAGTTCTGATTCTGATTCTGATTATACTAGTAGGTCTTATCTTAAAGTTGCAATCGTTATTCATCATGAAAATTGCTTTTGAATTTTGCTAAGTGTATATCATATTGGTGCTCGTGACATGTATCTATAGTACATCCAAATTTCAACAATTATGTTTTTTTTTAAAAGGTATTTTAAATCAAATATGACAGACTTTCCTTTACGATCAATCTACCATTCAAAACTATACATTTATGTTATTATATAAATTGCGTGGGTAGGCTTATATCTCATACATATATACAATGAAACCATTATTTCTTGGTTCCCATCGGACATTGTATGTAATTTTCGTAATTACTGACGTGAAAAAATACATAAAGCAAGCAGGAAAATTCAATTATGATTTACAATCATTCAAAATTTCAATGTGATGTCTGTTTTTTTCATTTTCAATGCTAAATTACCAATTTGATCTACGCTACTGGTTAAGCTACTCTTGCCGCGGTTGGTCCGTTGATGGGAGACCATCTTTACAAACATACCAAGACCCCTCCGTGCCTCGGAAAGCACGTTAAGCCGTTGGTCCCGGCTGTTATTCGTGGATCTTTGACAGTCATTACGGGTCGTCAGAAGCCCGAAAGTCCGACAACCAGTCTTACCAAGGGGTATCGTATTACCCAGTAACAGGGTTGTGGAGGTCAGATAGGCAGTCGCTCCAAGTAAAATACTGGTATTCAGCTGCATCTGGTTAGACTGGAAGCTGACCCCAACATAGTTGAGAAAAGTCTAGGCAGATGATGATTCACTATAGTGGTCGCGTTTTAGCATGGCAATAGCGGTCATTGCCCTTTCCTTAATATCTCTTCGTAGGAAGAAGAACCCAAACAATAAACACTGTATGGGTTTTCGTTATTGATATATGTTGAAGATCACGATAAATATTGATTCAGAACGTGTTCAGGACGTTAGCGGACTTTATTTCAGGTTGTGAAAAAAAAAAAATGCTAGTAAATGTAGGTGGGTCAATGACCGCTATTGCCATTCTAAAACGCGACAACTATAGAGATGTTGGTTTGCTTGGTAACATGGAGTACTTAGAATATAAAAATTTGGTGGTTAATACCTAAATACCTACTTAGCACAAACATAACTTGCCAGAAAGGTAAAAGAAAAACCATAAGAGTAATAAAGCTTTTATTAGGTACAATTAAAGTGTTAATTAATTATTATTTTTTGCAAATCTACCTCCCATGACTTCTACAATTCAGGTTTTTTAATATTAAAATAAACACGAGTCTGTAACCTTCACAATAATCTTGAAAACAATAATTGAACGATAATTTCAAGTTCATTTAATTAGCAAGTTAACATTTAAAACCAGCACCTATTTACGACCATTCGGTCATTTTCCATTTTTTCCTTCAAGACTACCGGTTCCGCGTTTAGCGTGCATCACTATCATTTTTGACGATAGGCAGTCAGAAACTTGAATTTTGCCTCTCTATATGTACAAAAATCAACCTAGCCTTGTCTTCAGGCCAATCCATCTATCTGACTTTGCGAATATCGACAATTTCAACGACCACTCGGTACTTCGACTTTTAAAATGCGTAGTAGGAGACTGGGATTTGTAAAAGAGTAGAGTAGCGCAATGCCAATGCAAGCATGTCAGGGGCCCCAAATGTTTTCTAAATAATGTCAACATAACCTTTATTTTATGGTAGAAGTGTATCGGAAGTAGCATTTTAGTTACCCAAGTTACAAAAGCTTCTATAACCAAGGCGTTTTATTACCAGACAGTGATATAGTAGGTCTATAATGGTAACCATTGTGACTGCTTGTACTATAAAGGCTTTTAAAAGCGCGTTTTGGTTCTATAAGATTAAAGAGTATTTATATTATTTACGTTCTATAATTTAGCTCTTGAAACGCTTACAGGACTATAAAAAAGAATATTTAAAGTGTTGCACTGAAATAGATAGGAAGAAAGTGATTATGATACTATTTAGTACTATAGACGACCTTACTGACAATTTTATGTATCTATTTTGCACTAATAATGCGTCAAAATAACTTTTACAGTACTAGTATTGTAGCAGTATCGAAAACACTATTACAGCATCAATCTGCACTATAAAAGTACCTTGCACAACCATTACGTAACCTTTTAGCTTCTTAAAAGCTCCCTCAACATCGCTATGGGACTAGTTCTGTAAAAGTTATGAAAACTCTTCTATAGTACTAAATAGTACCATAGCGACTCCTGGCGCAGTTGCTAAATAACTTAAATTCTAAATAGCTCTATAAATGAGTCTGTGCTACTGCTACGAGACTAAAGTGTGACATAAAAGTTTATTTAATAGTACCAAATTTTGTTACTTGGGTAGGCTTTCTTTGGTTGTTGAATTCGAAGACTAACAAAAGACTTCTCCCCCAGGACCGACGAGCAAGGCATAGCGATGAAGGTGTACAACGGCATCGCCATCGCGCTGGAGATCCTGGTGCTGTACGTGAAGATGACGGCCACCTTCCTGCACTGCATCTACCAGTTCTTCGTGCCGCCGGAGCCTAAGAGCGTCAACGGGGAGATTATGCTAGTATGTATCTTCCTTGACTTAACATTTTCCTACAGAATTGTGGAGTACCGCCTTCCTTAGACGAACTGTTTGTGTTTGGATGAACGGAATTGTTCACTTGTTCTTATAAAGTACTAGCTGACCCGACAGACTTCGTTCTGTCAAAAGCTAATTGACAGTGGCAGTTTGTCTACGTGCAAAGGAAATATAGTATTAACTTCACTACTCTACCCTACCCACCTACCTACCTTCTTACCCTACCCTACCCTACCTTTTCTTACCTACCCTACCTACCTACCCTACCCTACCCTACCTACCCTACCTACCGTCCAACCTTCTCCTGACAATAACAAACACAACAAAAAAATAACTAGCGAAATCAGTCCAGCCGTTCACTAATTGTTTATTTATTTATTTTTTCCATATTTTCTCACCGTTTAAACCTTCCCTGGACTACGACAAACATTTCAAAACAAAATCGGCTAAATCGACCCAGCCGTTCTCGAGTTTTAGCGAGACAAACGAACAGAAATTGATTTATATATATATATATCAATACGAATATCTATATCTATCTATACATATATATATATATATATATATATATATATATATATGTATAGATAGATATAGATATTCGTATTGATATTAAAGAAACTCTTTACATTTATTACGAAATTCATCCAGAATACCATCCTACACTCATTCTATTATTCTACTGAAATAATCTTCAAATCCTTCAAATAATAAGCAATAGATGACAGAAATTGCCAGTAATTATTGTTGAGAAACAAACTAACCCTTCAACGATTATCATTTGAAAGACAATCAGTTCAATCTCTTTGCAAATGGGTGCTGCTATTCAACTGACTCCAAAATCACCAAAGACTACAGAGCTTTAAATTCCTTCTATTATAATCTTCTGTTTTCTTTCTAGATAACGGGTGCAGGTCACGGCATGGGTCGAGAGACGGCCCTCCGGTTCGGCAAGCTGGGCGGCGTAATAGTCTGCGTTGACATCAACCCCACCGGCAACCAGGAGACGGTAGACCTCATCAAGGAACAGAAGGGGAAGGCTCATAGATATGAGTAAGTAGATTACATTAATCATGGAGGTATATAGTATTGACGTTATATGTCATACGATGTAAGAGAAAAGGCCCAACAACGATGCCTCTAACACTGATATTCTAAGTCTGTTTGAAGGAACTTCCTCGACTCAGGTCGTTTACACAAAGGCCTCAGAAACGCCATTAATGTTGAATTCCTTATTGCTAGTTTGAGTGAAATAGAGGAGGACGACTCTCGAATCATGAGTCGATGACGTTCAGGTCAGTTTATGACAAGCTATAAATGTCGTTAAACATTTCGATTACTAACTTTTTTAACTACTTAATAAAGCTTATCAAACTTATATTTCTTGCTTTACGAAAGGCAATATAAAGTAACATGAAATTTTCACAAAAACTTAATATAAAGATTATTATATTATTATCCTATCTATATGTCCGCGGTCGGACCTATATAATACGTATGTATATACTTATATGTAGGTGTCTTACAATAACGAATCATTGCTACAAATAGTGCGAACCTGTAATAATGCCTAACTGATCATCGCAATACAAGAAATAATAATACATTTTATTAGATGTAACCTACCGTACCTGCGGAAAAACGAAACAATATTTCAAACGAAAAATAACGCGCATGCGAGTCATTCACGTACCGACTTTATAAAGGCTCCTACAAACAGACGAGACATGCGACGCGACACAAAAACACCGCTTTTCGCGTGACACGCGGTGCCTTTGTGTCGCGCCTGTTTGTAGGAGCCTTTAGTCGCTAGAGCGAGATCGTGTTGATTTTTTGTTTACCTACTATAATCTACATAATAATAAATATATTTAGATAACTACGAATTGCAGTCTTGTGTCTACCACTAACTGACCCGACAGACATTATCCTGTCCAACAAAAATCCCATAGAAAAAAGGACGTTCGGAGGCCCTAGTGTGAGTTTCTTTTAACCATCTCGATTTTACCGCATCCAGCGCGTTCGGCGTTCCGATTGGCCTCCGATTGGCCCTTCACCAATCAGAGTGCTGAATGCGCTCGATGCGTAAAATCGAGATGGTTAAAATAAACTCACACTAAGGTCTCAGTTTTTCCCTAATTTGTAACTGTTCAAATTTTTCTTTCTATTAAAACATAATTCGGACTATTACGAACTTTTTAAAAGTAATCAAATCTGTCCAGCCGTTCTGAAGTCATGCGCTTACCAACGAACAGCATTTCGTTTTTATTTATAGATATAGAATACTCGTAGATAAGGATTTCTGAAATAAATTACTTTTTTATACCGCCTGAGCGCCTGATTCAGAAAGAATTTAGTAAAATTGAAAATTGTTGTTTAAAATCTCATTTAGCGGTTTGCTTCTTACATGTTTATTTACAAAACAAAACATTCTTCGAACTAAAGTAATCAGTAGTTATAAATACTTGATTGCAGAAATCAAATTAACGACTACTGTATGTAACCTGATTATTGCAGTTAGGTTTCATGTTATCATAAATACTTGTAGTCGTTATCAGAAATCAGATTACCAAATAGTAGTTGGTTACGCCTTGGACTGCCTGCCCTATTACATGTGATGGAACTTAAACATAATTGGCAAAATGTAGTTCTACTATAGGTACACCTCTGCCTAACCCTTTAGGGAATACAAGCGTGAATATGTGTTATTTTAATAACCGAGAAAATAACGGTATAGGATAAGAAAAAAAACGAGCAAATAAAGACAACAGGACGTATATTTTAGTAGAAAGGATTCAACCCACATTATGGTCAAAAATTCGTTGTATATGTTATGGACCAAGTGATAAATTGGGAATTATACATAATGCCCTCCCGGTCATTATGAACGCCCAAAATGAGAGTGCAATTTGATAATAATTCTTCAAATCAAATAATCAAATTGACCGGGCATTATAGGTACAGACGCCAGCACATCAAGCTACTACAATCTGTCAAATTTCTTTAATCGTTTTTCAACTTTATCACTACTCTATAAGGTTCAAGGTTGATTGCGAAAATTAGACAGTTTCGGGTAGCTTGACCTGCTGGCGTCTGTACATATTCTCCATCACCTTTTGGGCAGAGTTATACAAACATATTTAATTACTATTTTTTTATTGTTATTGTCGTTTCACAAGATTGCAAACGTAGAATCAATATTTAAAATCAATCCTTTGGGTTAGGTTAGGTAGAACAGTGGCCATTAACGCCACATCCCCTCTCAGCGGCCGCCGAGCGCCAGATCCCCTCTATTGTTGGTGAATCATTTGGGTTAGGTTAGGTTAGAACGTGTATTATCAAATTGCCCAATTGTCATGTAGCAATATAATAATGACCGTGCAATGTGATAAATAATGAAGTTAAGATAGTAATTAATCACTTAGCCCGATAGAGCTAGACATTATTCATAATGCTCGTACATGATTAATAATACCCGCATTAATCACCTGGTCCATAACATATATACCAAAGAGGTCCTAACTAGTTAGGTTAGCTCTATCACTCAGCAAAAATGATCCGTGACACTACAAAGATATGGTTGATTTTTAATTATGGGAATCAACCCAGATGAATGTACCTTCCGTTAACCGATAGGACCTCTTTGGTATGTATACATCTCAATTTTTACCATAACATGGGTTGCGTCCTTACTGCTAAACTACTCTGTTATGATTTAATTTGTTAGTGCCCAGTGCTAGTTTCTGACATGAATTTGATGCATCGATATCAAACTGTTTGAGCTCGTGATTCATCGATACAATCGAGCAAACAAGTTCCTACCCACGCGTATAACATATTAGAAGATCAGTTTTGAATATCACGGACTCACTACACAACCACACACCTAACACCCACAAACCTACTTTGCTGTCTAATTGATTATTTGTTGTTTCCTTGTCTTAAATTGTTTTTGTTTTATCTTCCATCCTAACATTATCATCAACAACTCGCTACATGCTGCCCTGCGGGTTTCTGTATCTCTCTTGGTCTGGCTCCTCACCCTAGACATATTCCGGCAAAGTAAACTCTACTGGCATAGACCTAGAGTTCGGAGCAAGCAAACCCCACCACGACGTCAACGTAGAGATACGGCAGTGGGGTACCTATTATGTTAGGCAGAGACGTACCTGTAGTACACCCATATTTCGTCAGTTTAGGTATTTAGGCATAGCGAATATAAAAACAACATGTCCCGGAATTCACGCACACCAACAAACACCCCAATTAGAATATTATATTATAATCATAATTCATACACTGAATTTTAACTATTATGTATGAAAAATTGTATTTTTACTAAATTAGTAATACTCATTATAGAGGTATGAGGAACAGGGTGTAAAGTTTACTCATCCTCTATTGAAAAGGGAGGATCCTCCGACCAGACGTGTGTCGTGTCTGGTGGGCAACTGCCCAACGGTTGCTTTTTTTTTTTAACTATGGCATCTCGTAGTTGACCTTGAGAGGTCGTGACTACTTAACCGGACTTTCCTGTGGCTGCCTTAAGCGAAAACTTAGTCTCTAGCCAGGGCATAAAACTTATAAACTAAACAACTTCACTCTAAGGGGGTACGAACCTCGGCTTAGGGCAGCGTCGGCGGGACAGCAAGGGACAGGTGGCTGGATCAAATCGGGGTTATTATTATTATACGGAGAATTTAAAGCTACAGGCTCAGCTACGGCGCGGGCTGGCACTTCGTCGAGCCATAGGTTGGGGGCAACGGTTAATGTCGGGATGTTGTATACAGGGTGAAATTGAATTCATGGGCATCCTCTTAAGGGGTCATTATACTCATCATTATGAACAACTTTCAATATGGGACCAAACCTGAAATCGCGAAAAAAGAATCAGCTGTTCCCTACATTTATGTTCGCATAGCTCGTCAAAATGTAGGGACCGGCTGACATTTTTTTCGAGTTTCAAGTTTGGTCCCATAGTGAAAGTTGTTCATAATCATGGGTATAATGACCCCTTAAGAGGATGCCCATGAATTCAATTTCAACCTGTATATGCTAGTCGCGCGGTAAACTCTGCGCGGTGCAGAATTTGTGACGTCAGGCCTTTGATGGGTAGTTCGCATGTGGCGTTGTAGACGCCACATCATTGTAGTAAAAAATCGTGGTCACATTACAAATCTACACACGTACACAGGCGCACACGTTTATGGGTCTAGCGAAGTAGGTACTTCGTTCATTTTGGTTTGTTTTGACTGTACAGCGGAAGCGTGACTGTAATTTACGCAGTTATAATTCGACGCTTGAAAGGCAATATTGACCAAACGACATGTTGGCAACTTTACACTAGAGCATTGTAAAGAATTGAAAAATATTTTTTAAGATGCTCTAGTGTAAAGTTGCCAACGTGTCGTACGAAGCAACAAAATTCGATCTAAATAAAAACGGTCACATTCCTCTAGATCGTATTTTGTTGCTTCGTGTCTCGATATAAAAGGTATTAGAAAATTCTAGACAGACTTACTCACACACTTTCTCAGTCACGAGATAATATGTTTTTAATGGAGTGGCATTAGTGGACCGGTGACAACGCTCTTAATTCAGTTACACATTGTATAGCGACATAGGGGGCGAGCCTATTGCTATAAATCCGGACTCCGGGCTGATACTAAGAATTTCGCGAATTCGAATTCGTTCGTTCGTTAACTCCACAATATATTTCAATTAAATGAATTTACTCCTAGAGTCACTTCAACTGCAAATTATCATAAGTGAGTAGGTACTTCTGATCACCCTTAAAACTGCAAGGGTAATGCCAGGCCAATGTATTGTCTTTAAGAACTCTTAAAGACAATACATTGGCATTCGATGTGCATACGATTATCGATAAAACATGTTTGCAAACACGGAAACTTATAACTGAAACTAAATAAGACAAGTATTTATTATATTTTGGTATAAATGATGTAGGTACAGTTAGTTACTGCAATTAATGCTGCCTTGCTCAAATGGTTGAATTTTTTACTAACAAATCGTATGATTTTCATATTTTTATAGTTTTGGGTAGATTTGGTATAGGTATTTAAATAAAATTAAGAATTATAAAATTCTATCGATTCGTATTCAAAAAAATGACAACCATTTATTCAAAGGGGGGGGGGGGTCAGCTAATTATAGTAACTGACTGTACCTTCTTAATTTTTTTATTCTACATGTTAGATAAATTAAAGTGTAGCAGTAGATTATGGTGAGAAAAGCAGAACATAAATTATTATTTTAATTATCAAGTTTAATTATTATTAAACTTGAAAATGTATAGAACACTGCTGAGATTATTATTATTTTAGAATAAACTACTGCATTACCTACGCCTGTGTAGCGTGTGTGTGTGTATAGTGGACACACATTTCATTTCTCGCCAGTTAAGTCATAGGGGCAAGATCATTATCGTCTGTGGCATCTACAACGCCACATGCGAATTACGCATCAAAGAACTGACGTCACACAAATCCTGCACCTCGCAATCGAGAGTTTACCGCGCGACTGGCATATATACAACATCCCGTCAACATCAACCGTCGGGCAGTTGCCCACCAGACACAACACCCGTCTGGTCGGACGATCCTCCCTTTTCTATGGAAGATGAGTAAACTTTACACCCTGTTCCTCATACCTCTATACGGACATTGGTCTCGCATGAAACAATTGTAGCCAAAAGAGTGATGAATATAAATGTTGATCGATGGAGAGAGAGAGACCAAGAAAAAATCGATGGATTATGTGAGGAATAATAATGAAAGAAAACTGTGTTAAAATAGAGTGATGGGTGACAGAGTAGAATGGAAGAAAAAAACCGTATTGCGCTGACTCCAAGTAACATCGGAGGAGGGCAGAAAGATGACGATGCAGACGTTGCTTTCGATCTTCGAATTTCTTAGGCGGTATGATCCAAAAGAGACCACGCTTACAAGTTTTTTTAATTCATGGGAAACATAAAAAACAATGTTATAAAATTCTGAAAAAAAGAAAAGAAAAGATATATCGTATTTATGGATCTGGCGGACATGAAATCGCTTTTAATAACACGATTAGATTAACTTTGCTAGATAGAATAAATATCCAAAGTTACCCCTTTTTGTAATTTTTTATTGACCTCATATATGTAGCTACGAAACTGACGTTTTAAGCTATTGCATAGCTTCTATCGCGGGCCTTGAGCGCGGGGACCGAATCCAGAAATTCCGTAACGAAAAAACCTCACGCTCCCCACTCCGACGGTTATTTTACTACACCAGTACCCTCTAGTGATCTAATAATTTCTGGCAGTTCCTTTTTTCTGTGTACTGCGTATTTTATTCTTATAAATATTAGTTTATAAAATTATGATCTTCACAAAAAGTGATTATTGATAGTGGGGTTTGAACTCACGACCAGTCGATTACGAGTACATTCAGTTCCCCTGTTGCACCGCAAGGCTACAATGACTTAATAAAAGCTTGCCAAATAGTTGATACGATTCCAGTTGAACAATTTTTAAACTTGACGGTTGGAAATGACTCATGTACATGGAATTTTTTCGCTGTCAAAACAGTTTGTCACTCTTTTTTTATTTAAAATTACTTTAGGTTCAACACTTTCGTCTATTTTAAAGTTGTTATTATGCTTATATTTGAATAGTATTTGACTTTGCTTACGTAGTTATACACTTTTACGACGTTCAGCACTTATTTATTTTGTTTTTAAGCTATTGCATAGCTTCTATCGCGGGCCTTGAGCGCGGGGACCGAATCCAGAAATTCCGTAACGAAAAAACCTCGCGCTCCCCACTCCGACGGGCACGGAGGTGTGGCTTGAAGGCCGTGCATCGTCTAACGTCGTTTCAGTTCGGCAGTCTTCGACACGGCGTTGTGTGCGTGCGATTAGATGTATTGTACGACTCTACGAAACTCTGTGGTGGATTTACCGCGCAACGCAACGCCATCTAGTAATCGCAGGTAGAACTAACTAAATAGAGGTGACATTGGCGTGGCTTGTGATTCGTAATCGAGACAAGCGTTGCTCTGTTGGTGGTCTCAGTTGTGTTTTGTTGTCGGTTTTATCCACTAGATGGCAGGCATCGTAATTCAAAAGTTTTTGAAAGGTTGTTGAGGTATGTGAGCAATTTATTTATAAATCTAGCTAGAATTAACATTAAACATTAACGTTCTTCATAGCTTATAAAAACCACTTTTAAACGGTTCTCCAAAGTTCTGGGCCGATTATGGATTGACTTTACTTTCTTATCGGTCACCACGCTCAAAAAGTGTAACTTGAATTAATATCAAACAAAAAGAAATACTGCATAAATAAAATAAATAAATAATTATAATTGCATAAGTTGATACAAAATGCTATGCAATAGCTTTACCGCGGCAGTCCCCGAGTGCCACACGTCTTTTTTTTTCTAAATGTTTATATAAATGAAAAGGTAATAAGATTTTTTTGCAGAATTGCTGAGTTTGTCTTGATAAAATGATTAAAATAATTACTTTGTTTAAATACTGAGCCTATTTCAGTCGGCTCGAGCGCCGAAATATACTGCCTTAATATTAAAACCTATCTATATGTATAAGGAAGTTCGCCCCAGGCACCAAACTAGGACCGGATCAAGACTGGTTTTCAGCAAGAACATTTTGTTCAAACATTTTATTCTAATCTTGACTTCAACTCCTCAGATGCGACGTGACAGACCGAGAAGCTATAAACGCCTTAGCAGAGAAGATTCGTCGGGAAGTGGGTGAGGTGACCATGCTGGTCAACAACGCAGGGATCATGCCGTGCAAGCCGCTGCTGCAGACCTCCGAGAAGGAGATCCGGGCCGCGTTCGAAATAAACATCATCGCTCATTTATGGGTAAGTAGTCGTCGTGTTTGCAGTAAAAGTGTAAGAAAGCGAAGCAAAGTGTGAGAAAGCGAAGCAAAGTATGAGAAAGCGAAGCGAACTATGAGTTTGCATTCCAATTACCAAGATAAAGTAGCGTCACTGTGTAGGTAACTGCTCTATATAAGAAACGATAGATCTCGTTTAGGTACCCATGTCTTGGTAAGTTCTTGAATCCTAATAGCTATTTTAACAGTTTAAATGATTTGATATGATTTAGCATTCTTTTTGTTAAGTAAATCATCTCAGAGGATATTTTTTAGGTCACTGTTTTTTGCAGTGAACCTATTATGTATTTAAAAACTTGTCTAAAAATATCCCGCTTTAGCAAGCATCAACTTTAAGTAGGAAGTCTACGAAACTTGCAGATTTTTTATTAAGGCGCAGATATATGCCAGTAACCTTGAGTGGTTAGCTTTCGGGTTCTTTATTGAGCTCACGCAACGCGTCGTACGTCCAACCAGTAATAGGACTCGCCCATCCAGGAGCGCTGTCCCAAATAAGACGCATTATTAATTTATTATACATAAAACAAAAGGTATTTTAATGAAACACGTATACTAAAAGATGAATAATTAAATTATCTTTAAAAAGGTGAAGGTTGCGGAAAAATACGTTTGATAGATTTTGCGTGATTCTCAGTTTTTTATCCGCGTTCGACTTAATTTTACAAATTAATTTCACTATGTAATATAAACATAATCTAAAATATTCACATATCAAGTTATTAAGAAAATTCTCTAATTTAACCATATATTTTTTCTAAATCTTTAACACTATTCGTTTAGACGTGATCTTCAATATAAAATCATTAAAAGTCGATTATCGTCGCCTTAAAAGACAAAAACAGCCTGATAGGCTGTCCAATTAGTTTATGACTAGTTCAGCAAAAACTTCCCAACAAACGTTGGGATGTTGTACCACCAGCTATATCAACATTTCCCCCTTGCAGCTCCTCCAAGCCTTCCTACCCTCAATGATGGAGCGCAACCACGGCCACATCGTCGCTATGTCCTCAATGGCTGGAATAGTGGGTCTTCGTAACCTGGTGCCGTACTGCGCCACCAAGTTTGCCGTCCGAGGACTGATGGAGGCCCTGCATGAAGAACTTAGAGAGGATAAGGAGAAAGATTACAGTGGCGTAAGTAGTGTTTGAGTGGATTTTGAAATAGTCATTGGAGTTTATCGTTGTCCTAGATTTTAAAGTGCACTGATAAAAAAGTGGTGCACAACTTGTAAATAATAATAATAATTAAGTACCGTACTATAGGTATGTGCCCGACCCAGTTCTCGAAAATGGCCATATCACGTTGTATTGGGATCGATCTATCATCACTGACAGGACTATTGTTGCCAATAAGCCAGACATAGTGGTGATAGATCGATTAGAGCGTCGCACAATGATTGTTGATATCGCGGTCCCGCATGACGAGAACCTAGTGAAAGCTGAAAAAGATAAGCAGATTAAGTATCTTGATCTGGCTCACGAGCTTGTCGACATGTGGGATGTGGATACAGCAATCATTGTGCCGATAGTCGTGACGGCCAATGGCATAATAGCCAAGAGCCTCGACCATCATCTGAAGAGGCTCTCGATAGGTGGCTGGATCAGGGGTTTGATACAGAAAGCGGTACTTCTGGACACGGCGTGTATCGTAAGGAGGTTCCTCTCTCAGGAGCCCTGACTACCGGTAGCTTGGACCCTGTTCCCGATACCGGTGGGCTACAATTTTTTTATATTTTTAAATGTTTTTATTTTTGTATGTTTTTATAGAAATATTTAAAAATGTAAATTATATGTTAATAAATGAAATAAAGGAAATAATAATAATACTCCTCCAGACCGAATTTCGGTCATAGCGACCAATCTCAGCGGAATCTAGCCTTCGGTGCGGGAGTTATAATAGTGCACAAGCGTGTGCGCAGACACAGGTGCACTCTCTCTTCTCTCACTCTCATAGTCCGATGATCTCCCCAACCTTGCGATTTTTTTCCCGGCACCTATGGTTTTGGTGACTTTGAGCTTTTCAAAAATACACAAAGAGAGGAGAGAGGGAGAGAGAATACTAGCCAAAAAAATAAGCTACTATAAAAAAAACGCCTGGCCATAACACAAAGTGCAGTGGTACAGTGCTTCCCGACTTGCGGAGCGAAGGAAACACGTGATGCGCTTGATGTAAGTCGCATCGCCCGAGTCCGTGAACCTTATGATAAGTAGCAAGTTTGCATTCCTGAAAGAACATTATTTCTTTGTACAATCGTCATCCACTGTAAATATTGACTGAATGTATTATTATGTCACGATTGTTGTCTTTTTTCCTTCTGAATGGCGTCATGATCAGAGGTCAAAATTCAAAGTGGCATACCTAAGTACATATTGCTATTGTTCGTTGAGGTATTTGGAAAACCACAACCGCAAAAATACGTCTGCATGTTAATATTAATACTAGTTTGATCAGAGATCAAAGAGCTATATAATACTACCTATATTTAATTTTAGACATAATAATAATTTACGTAGTAATTTATTTATTTAATACTTTAATCACACAATAATTATACAGAAGCGGATTTAAAATGTCATAGGTTTTACGAATATCAAACGAATTCCAGTTGTCATCATCATAGGTATTATAAACAATGAATAACTAGGTATCTATCCTGTTAGGTATTAGACATGACGAAAGTCTGGCCTGTGAACCAAAAAAGAAGTGTATTTAATTTTTTCAAAACTTTAGTCAGATCTTGGCAATCTGTACTAATATTATAAAGCTGAAGAGGTTGTTTGTTTGAACGCGCTAATCTCAGGAACTACTGGTTGGAATTAAAAAAAATCTGTTTGTGTTGGATAGTCCAATTATCGAGAAAGGTTATAGGCTATATAACATCACGCTACTACCAATAGGAGCGGAGCATAAATGAAAAAAATTACAAAAACGGGAAAAAATATTCCTTTTTGAGAGCTTCCGTTGCGTGCGCTGCGTAAACGGTATAAGTTACGCAAATGTCATGTATAATGGAATTTTTCCTCTTTAAAAGTTCTATAAAATTCCGCGACAGTATATGTCTATCTCTTATAAGATTGACTCAAAATAACCTTTTTTTATGGTAATCAAATTTGTTCGAAATTAATGCATTATTTGCGAAGGAGTTTTATGAACATAATATTAATCCTTATCCAAATAAATATGTTATTAATTACAAGTATTTAACTTAAATCAACATCTTTCCTTTCCAGATAAAATTGACTGTAATCTGCCCGTACATCGTGGACACGGGACTGTGCAAGAACCCCAAGATTAAGTTCCCCTCGCTGATGAAGATCCTGACGCCGCAGGAGGCGGCCGACAGCATCGTCGACGCCGTGAGGAGGAACTACCAGGAGATCACCATCCCCAGCTCGCTCTACTACATCAACATGGTGAGTTCTCACAGCATGATTTTAAACTACTTGAATGGTGCCAAGTAGGTGGTATGGTATGGTTTTTTTTATTCTAATATTTTTTGTTTTAACTTTTACACGTCAATCATATTTTAAAAATTAGATGAGGTCGACGTTTCCTATCTGACTACTCTGAGAAGAAAGGCCGAAACAAACTCAGAGGTCACAATTTCTTTTAAAATCCAAACATAATCTTGGTCAGATCATGTAAAGACCATGAAGATTGGTGTCCGAAATGGTCTTTTGATATGAAATAACCACACAGATTGAGTGGATCTGTCCAGTCAGTGCACGCATTTGTCAGTAACGTCGTTTTCGCTTAGCGTTCTCTCTGACTTTATTTATTTTTGCTCGGCCCCTAAGGGTAATAGCGTGATGTTACATAGTCCTTTCCCTTTCTCAAAAATTGGGCTATCAAATGCAAATAGAATTTTTCAAATCCAGCAGGTAGTGCCAGAAATAAGCGCGTTCAAACAAACTGTTCAGCTTTATTATCCTTTAGGCGCGATCGGTCCAATTCACGATTGGTCCAATATTCAAAAAAAATCCCAATTCGCCCGGTCACTAACTACATGAAAAATATAAAGAATCAAAAAATATCTTGTAGGTGACTTTTATAACATTGGAAGGTTAGGTCACATTCTAAGATCTAATCATTCTTGTATCTTCGTGTATGGTAAGTCAAGGACCTAAGATGAACGTCTCATCTTCTATGCATTCCTTCCATGAAATAACTGGTTGCATCATAAGTTGTTTAATTAAAACCAGCTTGTTATCTACATTCCCGGTAGGTAATATGTATAATGTTGTCTACTTAAAACAACGCTACGGTCAATGCTGACGCACATGGACACACTTGGACACTATGGACAGGGCTTACCTAAACCTGATTACCTGTAGGTACAGTATTTTTAACTAATAAGCGACGCGCGCTTTACTTGTGGTAACCAAGAGTACAATCACGCTGTGAATGTGTGTGTAAGCGCAGAGAGATAAAAATACTGTATAGGTATCAGGTTCATATAAGACCTGTAGGCATTCAACGTATTCATTCATTATATTATTTTTTTATTCTTTATTTATATATTTTTGGTAATTTTATTTTTTGTAAATCCGTGTATACATTGTAACTTATAACATCACCTTAGATGAGTCTGTAAAGTTGTTATAATTTTAATAAATAAAGAATAATAAGAATATTGCATAAATGATAAATGATTTTATTTCTGTAAGTAGGTTTTTACAAACATTTTCTACACGTCAATCATATTTTAAAACTAGATGAGGTCGGCGGTTCGTATCTGACTAATCTGAGAAGAAAGGCCGAAACAAACTCACAGTCTCTTTTTTAAAAGATTAAAGATAATATATTATATTATAAAGATTATTGTCATAACTTGTTTTACATCTAGATAAGTTAAAATAAAATAATACAAAGAAACGTAGTTTTGACTACACTATCCCAGTGTAATCGAAACTACGTTTATTTGTATTATTTGATTTTTAGTTTTCTTTTTAAGAATAGTATAAGGGAGAAGCGTAAAGGTAGCCCGCAAAATTAAAATTTCTTACGATATTTGCAATTTGCAGGTCATTGTCTGGGCGTATATTGATTAAAGTATGATTCGTGACCGTTACAAATATGTATTTATAAAAAATAAAAAAACATACAACCTGATACCGACATTATTCAAATTTTCTTACGTTTTTTGTAATTTCCAGAATTGCAAAAAATTTAAGAAAATTTGAATTTCACTGTCTGTTAGTATTTTTTTTTGTGATCTTATTGTAGATAATCCTCATAAAAAACCACTTAAATGATTTTATATATAAGCAAAAATTTTAAAGTATTTTTTTTGTGTATGTGTTGGTGTAAATCTTTGATTTTTTTTATGAAGAAAAATAAAATTAAAATTTTAATTTTCAGATCTGCAGAACTTTCCCGAGGCCAGTGCCCTTATATCTAAAGGACTTCTTAGATTCAGGATTAGAAGCTCAGTCTTAAATTATAAAACAATCGTTTTCTAATGTCTGTTCATAAGGACATAATTATCACCCTGACAAAGTTAGGCAAAGATTAGGCTCAAGTCGCAAGGAACAAAAATTATTTTAAGCAAATAATTGCTAAGAACATTTCTAAAAACTTGGGTCTTTTAATAATAATGATATTTTGATACTGAATTAATTATAAAATAGATACTATAAAAGGGTCCAATAAATAAAATTTAAAAAAAAACTGACTGACCAATTACTACATTTTTTATGAGCTTTTAAAGTTCGGAAATTATGTATTTACTTTGGTTTTTAAGCCAAATTTTCAGACAGGAAAATACCAACTGTCCTGATATTAATGCCCCATGATAAAGTCTACAGTGTTTTATACAACCTAGATAAAATGTCTCTACTTTATGTGATATTTGTAAGAATTTGTACATTTTTCTTAAATACATTAATGACACACATTCAATGTGTGTTTGCCTATAAATAGTATGAATGTAAATATAAGATTCAATCAGGAAAATAATTTTATAACATAAATTTTATTGTATTTTTAAGACTCTTATCAAAATACATTTTAATTTGCTTCTTAAGCTTAAATTATCCACAGGTTTTTGGCTAAAGGCAGCCTGTTTTTGTGTATATCATTGCATGTTTTTTTTACTTTTTTTGGTTAACTGGGCAATTTTATAGTGCAATATCATTAATAATTATTAGTATTAAAAAAGTTTTGTATATATTTCTCAGGAAGTTTTCAAATGTTAACATTTTTCTGTTTATATAAAAGAAACAGGAAAGTGTAAACTTAGTAAAAAAGAGAATTCCCTTTTTTAGTTCTATTCATGTTGTTATAACCTGAAATTGCCCATTAGACCTCTTGTACTGAAATATGCTTAATTTTACTATAAATATCTAGTTTAATTATTTTAGATCAGATTAGGATATTATTTAAGTGTAAAAGTCAGACAATATGCACATAAGTGATATGCAGTGCCTACATTTTACTAGTATGAGTGAATGTATTATTTTAGAAATCTTGCCTTTAAAAAATATATCCATCTGCAATATTTTATACTACTTATACTATTCTATGAATTAGTATATATGTAATATTTTTTATGATGTTATACTGTATATAAATGTATAGTGTTATTTTACATACCTACGTATAATAACTAATATCGTGTTATTAAATGTTTCTCATTATTATAGTTAACAGTAATTTTTGTGAAAGTATAATTTATTAATAACAAAAAATATAATTACTTAAATATTGTAAATTCTGTTTTTTTTTTTTTTTTCAGTTTTAAATGCTAAATAATGTTTAGTATTGCAATAGTTTCGAGTAGTTAGTAATTATTATTACATGTGTTACTGAATTTTTAAGTGCCATCATAAGTAAACTGCAGTGGATTTAAAACATGATATTATGTATTTTTTCGTATATTCTTATGAGGACATGGTTTGCCAACTTTGTACAGTAAAATAACGATGGCTTGCTAAGGGCTTATTCAAATATTTTGACAGTTTTCCTATGCAAAATCTGTCAAAAATCTGCCCTCACTAGACACTCTCATCTTACACATATTAAGAAGAAAAACAAAAAAATATCTTCCAATTTATACAAAAAAAACGAGGGAAAAAGAACTAAAGATGTCTCGCTTTGACCTTTCAGTATCCATTATTTTTCTTTTTACGAGTATGCCGCGTTTAGATTATTTCTTGCGAGAAACCGATTATACCTGCTTCCGATACCTACCTTTTATATTTTTAGTAAAGTTGGCGACCATAACCGATTCTTTTATATTTCTTTTTATTTGCTTTTAAAGTGTTTACTGTGTGTTGATCATGTTTCTCAAATAGTTTAAAGTTTGTGATGCCAATTGTTTGTGATGTTTTTGAATGTGGTAAGTAGAATACATGGAAAATAATTTTAATCTATGTAGTTTTTTTCGCACCATCATTATCTGCCTAGCCTTTTCCCATCTATGTCGAGATCAGCTTCCAGTCTAACTGGATGCAGCTGAATACTAGTATTTTACATGGAGCTACTGCCTATCTGACCTCCACAACCCAGTTACTGGGTAATATGATAACCCTTGGTAAGACTTTTGGGTTTCTGACTACCCATAACAACTGTCAAAGATCTACTAATGACAGCCGATCCCAACGGCTTAACGTGCTTTCCGAGGCACGGAGGAGTCTCGGTATGTAATGGTTGGTCACCCATCCACGGACTGACCTCAGCAAGCTTAGACTTAACCTTTGATCGACCCATGCGGCTGTTATTACTTAGCCACGAGCACGATATGTTTTATCGCGCCAATAGATTTAAAAAAAAGCCAAATAAATTCTCAATCTATTTATTTCAAGTTTACATTTTGATTATTCACATTTAAAATGTACAGTTTCTGCTACATACACATAAGTACTACCGACATTTTGGCGTATAATCACCTCATTTGGAACGATGCTAACTTTACCTTACCTATACGATATTAAAGCAAAATACAACAGCTTTAAAAAAAAACGTAGAAGATATTTTTTTTACTATTGGTATTCGGAAAACAGTGCTTTGTAGGAACTATTTGTAAAAGCTGGTGTTTTAATAAATCTTAATTTTCTATTTGATCAAATGGAAGGTAGATTTTATTATGTTATTAGAAAGGAATTGTACAAAATTAAATAATTTAACTTAATAAAATATTAAACGTGAGATACTTAGTTGAATAAAAATATCTAAATTACATTTTTATAGTTTATAATCTATGTACAACAGACACACATTTAATTTATTGCTTAATTTTCCTTAGTCTTGCAAAGCAAAATATGAATGTGCGTAAGTACTGTTATTTTTACGTAGGTACTTTTTCTATTAGTATGACATATTTTATGGGTGATAAAATTACTTTATTTTTTTTAAGTTGAAACATCTGTAGACAGAGTTTAACTTGAATATAAAATTGCAATTCAGCTGTTTACCTGTTAGCAAAGTAACCTTAATAAAATAAATATCCATTTTTTTAATTAGGTACCTATTTATTTAAACATTAAAAAACTCGCTCTCTTTTATTCACGTCTTATTTCTGCATATAACCATCTTCTGTATTTAATAAATATGCTTAAGTAGTATACATACATTATGAAACACGAATTTACTAAATTAACTGACTTATCTAATTCAAAACCTACTCGAATAACAATTAATTACAGCTACCTAAAATATAGGTACTAGCAAAAAAAATATTCAAACTTATTTGTATAATATTCAACGTATTTTACAGCATTAAATGCTCAATTTAGCGATAACAATTATTTTTAATTTATTACCTTCTTACATAAATATTTATTAAATATTATTTTTATTCATAATACAATTTACCTCTAACACAGACCTAATAATCATCATCATTCTGATATAAATCTCCAATACCTACACTAACGTCATGGGTATGTAAATGGTAATTTTTGAAACAACTTACATAAGTCAATTTAATTTTCTAAGCTTCATTCGTATACCTACTATACACCAGTAAAAATAATTAAATAATTATAATTTATTAAAAGGTAGCTTTTATTTGATATTTTCAAAATTATGTATTTTTTTTTATAAACAACATTAGTTCAAACTAAATTATATTACATTTAGTAAAATGTAATCCATATTTTTTCATCAAAATTATACTCAGTAATGCTTAAATAAAAATTATACTCAGTATTTATTAAATTAATTACTCATTTAAACTATTTCATGCCGAAATGGTTGTCAAGCTGTGTTGCAAGTCGTCAAGTAGGATTATTGTGTTACGAGTACCACTTGCAACATATTGGTTGCACATACCTACTTGCAAGCTTTAACGTCAAGTCATTTACGAGGTCTACCACTAAACGCGAATGTTGTGCCAGAATGGAAATAAATCATGACCATTTTATTTTAAACTGGGGTCGCTATCCCTCTTTGCTTGCCCCTGTTTTTACGACATGACAAAACATTTCTTTTTTTATCATAATTATGTAAGTTTAATATTAATTTTGTATACTCATGAACCAACAACGCCCTGAACGCATTGTTATATTGGACACGCAGGGCGCTAAATGATCTTTGCGTATAATGAGTCCAAAAGCAGCACGTGTATAGTGATGAACAATGCGCTCTGAGGCCCTAGTGTGAGTTTCTTTTAACCGTCTCGATTTTACACATCGAGCGCGTTCGGCGTTCCGATTGGCCTCCAATTCGCTCTGATCGATAGCGGCCCACGCTCCCTGTCCATGTCCTCATCGTCGCATAGGAGATCAGTGACTGTGTCCAGAAATTTTAAAAAGGTGACTGACCACTTTCATGGGTGTTCCGTTCAAAGTTACGGGAGGAACTTGATCTGGGTTACCATTGGTACCTGCTTTAAATACCATGAGCTCACTTTTTGTGACATTATATTTGAGGCCATGACTAGCCGCGTACGTCTCGCACACGAATCCACCGATCGCTGGACTCAGCAGCACCACGTCCTCTGCATAGCTTAGATTATTTAATCAGCAATTTATTATTATAATAATCATTAGGACAGCTGTTTTTTTTTTCTTGTTAAAATATTATTCAGTAACCCATTTACAACTGTTTTTTTTATATATTTCTACCAATCCTGCAACGGATTGCAAATAACTGCAATCAAATTCACTTCTGATCAAATCAAAAGATCCTTTATGGCACAACATGATAAGTACAACGACACAATTATCTACACAGCAATTTTAACTAATAATTGACTTCACTCTCTTAATACATCGGAAGCAAAGTTAAAGAATCTCACAAAGATCACACTCATGGTCATACAAATAATGTGTAATGACACATGACCATTTTCCTAACAACATTTTAGTGCTGCGTTGTGGTAAAATTACTTAAGGGGGGCGCGCTAAGGTAGGCCGAGAAATCCAATTATTTTAGGTTTTTTTTATTTTGCAGGTCAATGTCAGGTTGACAATTGACCAACAAATAACCTGGTACTGGCGTGCACTTGCAAAAAACGTAAGAAAATTTAATTTTTCACGGGATACCCTGGCGCTTTCGCCTTAGAATAACTTAGATTACATAAATAATCATAATAATAATACTTAGATCCACATTTTTCTTCTTATACTTTGGTAAATACATGCACTATACAGTTTAATTTGATTTATATTAGGTAGTATTAATTATAACTAATAATGAATATATTTCCAATTGAAGATATATCGAGGCAAACACAAACATTTTTGACATTCAGGCCTTTTAATCATGATCATTTCAGCCGAAAGCCGTCCACAGCTGGACATAGGCCCAAGAACCGCCATATCGACAGGTTCTGTGTTTCCCGAATCCAGCGGATTCCTGCGGCCTTCACAAGGTCATCGGTCCCCTTGTGGGAGACCTTCCAACGCTACGTCTTCCGTTACACGGTCGCTACTCCTAAACCTTTCGGCCCCATCGGCCATCTGTTCTGCAAGCAATGTGCCCTGCCCACTGCCACTAATAAGACACCTATAAGATGCAAGGTCCAAGTAAAGTTATAACTTGTTATATGATAATAAGTTGGTCCTTTCGTCCGCAAAAGCTCATTGCAGTGGTTTTGCAATTTTGCTCATTCCTTTTATCTTACTTTAAAGTAGTCTTTAGTTCTTTATTTAAATTAGTAAACTTTCCTTTCCAACGAGTGATCTTTAAGATCAAAGGACCAAAGACACTGATAAAAAGCTTGTCTAGCCCCGATTATCTCTCATTTCTATCCTAATATTCCTTACTTCACGATGAAAATATTAATATTTCATATTAACTCCTTTCCGTTCTGGTCCACTACTTTTATATTCTTAATTTATACTTCATTTCTTTAAGACATTTACTTTTAATTCCAAATCCATTGTATGCTTTGATATCATTCTTATTTACATTTTTTCTTGAGGCCAACAACGCCTAAGATATAAATTAAACAAAAATTTTGAATCAATTAATTAGACCTACATACCATACAATAAGATGAGATCCAGGAAATTATTTATTTGTTATTCGTGTTAATTTAAAAATTATATTTTTATCAATTCGATTGAAAATAATCGGCAATACATATTCATTTGAGGCCATTTCCTAAGCCATGGCCTTAGTGTTATCCAAAGCGAGGCCGTGTCTATGTAGGGTAGCGTCAGAATATTTGCAATAGAAAAACCTAATTAATGAACATCCTGTAAACTATACTTTGGCACAAAAATATACATTAGCTTATTCTGCAAGAATATAGCATAATCATATTTTTTTTTGCCTGTTTCACCATCTCTGGATAAGATAAATAGTCTTGCATAACTTCTGCCAGATAATTAAGGGGAAAGCGCTAAGATAGCCCGCGAAATTCAAATGTTCTTAAGATTTTTGCCATTTGCAGCTCATTGTCTGGGTTTATGTTAATTAAAGTATGATTAGCGACCGTAACAAATATTTATTTACAGAATTATAATCATCAGAATCAGTAATATAGAGCTCCTTAAGCTACATACTCACACTATCACACTAATATTATAAAGGCGATAGTTTGTGTGTGTGTGTATGTTTGTCTCTTCTTCACGCTCAAACGGCTGGACCAATTTTAATAAAATTTGGTATGGACGTAGCTGCCACCCTGGATTTGCACATAGGCTATTATTTATCCCGAAAGAATGTAGTGTTCGCGGGTAACACCGCGGGGCGCAGCTAGTATAATCCTAAAAGTCATGATTTCAAGAAATAGTCTTAACTTAGAGAGTTGTATTGATAATTTTTGTTAATATTATAATTCTATAAATAAATATTTGATACCGCCGTGAATCATATTTAGATCAACATACAACTTGATATTGACCGCCGAATTGCAAAAAACGTAAGAAAATTTGAATTTCACGAGCTACCCTAACGCTTTCGCCTTAACCGTTCCATTTCTGAATTTATCTGCGAAATAGTGCCTACCCGGACACTGTGAAACAAGCCTTTATACACCGTGGCGTTTTAATCGTCTTACAACGACAGCCCACTTCATGTATACAATGACTACTAAATATACATTAACACTTTCACTGTCCACAAAGTAGACACAACAGTTAAATAATCAACGTGAATCATATGTGATGTAATTCATGGGACCGGAAAAGTGTTAAAAAAATAATAATAATATATATATAGGTATTATTTTTTTCTTAATTATGACTATTTATGAAGTATAACGTAGTTAGTCCGAGCCTTGTGTTTCAAGGGCGGCGCAGAATGGAGCGGCGACATTTTTATCAGAGTTTAATTCATCCGAACGCAAAAATGTCTTACTATTGCAACTAAAACAAAATCTCAATCTTTCTTTTTTTAATCGCGCCTAGAGGTATTTTATGTTGGTTAAATTGAGTGGACCACTTTTGTAAGACAGCTAAAATGTCACGGTGTATATTGCTAAAAGAAAAATAAATTGCTGTATTTTGTATAGTATTTTTCTATTTATTTCCAGTCACCAAGTTTGTACGTATAGATTATGGGCAGAGTTAGAGGTAGGTAGATTAAAATATTTCAACGTCTTTCAGATGTTGGTAGTTGCGGTCCCAGTAGCCGCCATTGTACAGCCAGTCCTCCTGCTTGGTGTAGGGATTTGTGCCTTGACTGAACCACCTGGAATAAATGAAGTCATCGTTAGAATTATCTAGTTTTCAGTTTCGAGTAATTTTGTAGTGTTTTCTTTCATGTGGAACACAAAACAAACATAACATAATATCACGGCTCAGGTTCGGTTCAGGTTTGCCAACGTGTGATGGAGCGCAGTATTCTAGGCGTCAAATTGAAAGACCATATTCGCAACACCACACTGCGCTCCAAAACACAGATTACTGACGTTGCTGAAAAAGCCGGTAATCTGAAGCGGGACTGGGCTGGCCACATCTGCCGTATGCCCAACGAGCTGTGAGCCAAAATATCCACTATTTGGAGCCCTGACACAGCCAAAAGGCGTCACGGCAGACCCCGTAGAAGATGGCGGGACGAGCTGGAGAAAACAAACGACTAGTGGTCTACATTAGCCCTGGATTCAAAGAGCTGGAAGTCATAGGAGAGGCCTTTGCCTAGCAGTGGGATGATGCTTTCAGTAAGTAACATTACATCACGCCTGTAATCCTCGAAGGCTTAAGCACAGGTTTACCTGTAGTACACCTACATTTCGCCAGTTATGATAAAGTCCCATGTAATAGGGGGCGAGCCTATTGCCATCAACCGGGCACAAATCCAGACTCCGGGCTGCTACTGAGAAATTTATGATAGAAAAACTCAATAACATTTTGCCTAACCAGAGAATCGAACCCAGGACCTCATGTTCAGCAGTAGCTCTCGCGACCACCAGATAATAATTATTTCCCAAAACCCAGCAGAAAAAAAAAAATCGTCTCGGATTAGCAAATCTAATAATGTACTCTGACAGCGAACTGACGCTAAGTTCTTTAACCTTATCTATAAATTATAACACTCATCATCCTAGGCATCAGTTGATAATAGACAGTAAAAGACTGCGTGTTGATTCGTACAAAACCTCGAAAATGCGCAATAGTAAAGATTTAGAGTATTGTGGCGGCATCTACAACGCCACAAAGACTTGGCGTCACACGAATCCTGTATCGCGCAATCAGAGTTTACCGCGCGACTAGCATATATACAACATCCCGACATCAACCGCTGGGAAGTTGCCCACCAGACACAACACCCGTCTGGTCGGAGGATCCTCCCTTTTCTATGGAGGATGAGTGAACTTTACACCCTGTTCCTCATACCTCTATAGTACTATAAAATTGTCCGGAAAGCTTTATATTACCAGTAATCAAAATACTACAAGACCAAAACTCAACAATACTTGCATATGCACCGTCTGCAGACAAAAAACGTAAATCGAAGTCGAAAGTCTTACCTCGGCTGCCAAGCCTCAGGTGACTTTTTCAGCAGCTTCCTAGCAGTTCTCTGCTTCTCCTCAAGCCTGGTCTTCTCAGTGGCTGCACCATCGATGTCTCCTTGCTCCAACAGCCTGATGTCGGGCCTCAGCCGGCTGTCCGTGGGACAGAGCTGGCCTTTCATGTCCCTCTCCATTTCGTTAAGGGACATTGCAAATTCGGTGAATTGGTAGTACTGGAAATTGGAGAGAGGCATTGGTTAAAGAATATATTGTAGGTGACTTACTTATAAGTCGAAATTGGACAGTTTTTGGTCCTTGTATACTAAGGGTAGTTAAAGCTCTAAATACGTAAGTGAAGGTATCCTATGGGCAGGCTTGCACCAGAGACCCAGGGCCCTTGGCACTTGCCAATTGAGGCCCCATCCCGAAACAAAATTTAGCACCGCGTATAGGTTAGGTTTTTTTTACTATTCATACAGTAAGATAAGCAAGTATGTTTGAGAATTAAGAGTAACTAAGATGCAATAGCGAGCACAGCGAGCTTGAAAATTTGTAGCACCCCGCATCGGAGAGATTAGATTTCTTTTGACAATTTAAAACAGCGATAGGAATTCCATTTTCGACGACTTATGTAGAAAAGCTGAATAATTAAGAGGAATTATGATGCAAGAGCGAGCGAAGCGAGCTCGAAAGTTTTTAGCATTTCTTTTGACCATTGATAGATAATATTTCATTTGATTTACGCGTGGTATAGGTACCATGACATGAGCATGAGGTCTGTAATATTTGCTACACCTGCTACGTGGTTACACCGGCCTTGTCCGCGCGCCGGTAGGTTAGCTACCTGGTTGCGATAGTTGGGTGGGTGGGGCCCATAGGCTGGCTGGGCCCCTAGGCTAGGGCCTTGTACGTCTAGGCGGAAATCCGGGGCTGCCTATCAATTACCATGGCTAATCTATGAGAAAGCTACACTCCTATGGCCGCATGATCAATACGATGCCAGCGAGACTTACTTAAATCCCTCAATGAAAGAGGCCTATGCCTAGCAATGTTTTGCAATGAGCTAAAAAGAAAATCTCTTAGGGATATTTTACCCACAGGCTGAACAGAAAGTCTGCTACTGGTAGACTTACCTGTGCACTAGTAGTAGGCCGCGGCCTTGCCTCCCACAACGTGACGGAGCCGGCAATGTCAATGTTATTAGTATCATCAGACTTTGGAACATCTTCCGAGTTCTCCGCATCGTCTGACTGGAAAAAATAAAGACAGTTAAAGCATGCTGACACTCTTATGTTTACGGGTTTTCACGGTACTGTGATTTTTAGTTAAAGCAGCCGTAAGCAGTAAGTAGATTCAGAAATCCGTATTTTGTTATTTATTTATTTATTTATTTATATATACTTTATTGTACATCAGATTACACATTACAAAAGAAAAGAAAACTTATACACTATAAAATATACAATGGGCGGCCTTATCGCATACTGCGATCTCTTCCAGGCAACCTTGGCATGGACAGTGAATTTATGGACATAAAATGGGGTTGTCATTGGTGCAAAAATAAAAAGTATAACAGTACAATATCCTATAATAGATACACAGATATATAATAGATACATAGATACATACATACTAACTAAATAAGCAAATAAAACAAATGAAGACTAGATTATTACAGTAAACAACGAGAACAAAATCACAACAACAAGTAATGTTCCTTCACGAGTCTTTTAAACATAGGCAGCGATTGCGCGCATTTTATTGTATCCGGCAATGCATTCCACAAACGAGCGGCCTGGACAGTAAAGGATTTGTCAAGGAAAGTTGTGGAATGCAAGGGCATTTTAAGCTTCAAGTTATCTGATGACCTTAAAAATTTCGTGTGGGAGTCGGAAAGAAACTGGAAACGTTTTTTAAGATAGAGAGGGTAAGCTAAATAATATCTAAATCGACAAAAACTGTGATACAATAGTTTCATTGTTATGCTAAAGTCTACACTATACCAATGATTTTCGATACATCATGCTCACTGACTCTTTTGAATTGAATCCTACATCCGACAAACAAACAATAATTAATCAGTCATTATCAGGAGTAGTGGGCTAACTTACGTCCTGTATAGACATGGACCGCAGCGCCCCGACCTTGAAGCTGTTCAACTTGGCCAGCATCTTCTTGGGCGTGTGCGAGGGGGTCTGCGCGGACGCCTCGTCGCCGCGCTCCTTGGCCCACTGCTCGTACGCCGCAGCGCTGCAGCACTTGATGTACTCCGTCCACTTGCCGTACAGGAACTTCAGGCGTTTCTTACTGGAACGTAAGGAGGAATACGTGTGGAAGTAATTTTAATGGCAACGTAAAGACGTCTTATCTAATAATATCTTTCTTCAAGGGGTCAAAAGAAGCACAAATAAGGGGTGCAGTCCCGAAACCCGAAAGGCTTGTTGACTCATGAGTTTCTTTAAAAAGTAAAGTGAATAATATCGTAAAACTAACTTGAATTTCACCGTTATTTTTTTAACTACCAACAGATAAGTGCTCATAAACACGAGCGAGGCGACTGCAGTCGTCGACGCGTCTACGGCTGCCACCAACGAGTGTCGACGGCTGCAGTTGCCTTTGCCGTTGGCAATGTGCCGCTTGTGTATATGAGCACTTACTCAAACTAGTCTGCAAACCATAGGCAGGTGCCTTCTGGTTATTTACTGTACCACAGAGAACTATATCATGTAAAATGATGAGACATGACGTTGACGCGGGAATCCATCCACTTAGAAAAATACTGTGTGTACAGAAAATATCACAATGGCCAAAAACAAAAGGTACACGGTAAAGGTACTTACTTAGCATCAACAATGAATCCGTCAACGCGATGCAGATCCCTGTTATTGAACCCAGCCGGCTTGAACACCAAGTTAGCCTTCAACCCAGCCCCTCCATGACAGGTCACCTCCATGGCTCCGAACTGCTCGATCCACAGCTTGCCCACAATCACGTTATGGACGCAGCAGTTTACGTTGCTCCAGGTGTAGGCTTCGCCCCATCTTGGGAGACAAAGAAAACGCTTAGCTTCGAAATTTTAGTGATAGCAAAATGTAGTTTAGTGTAGATTATAATTTTAATTTTTTTTAAACAAGCTATTTTCGTATTCTTCTCAGAAAAACCTTTTATTTGATACCCATATCATGAGATTACATACAAATTAATTGTTCCGCCATCTTTGCGAGTCCGCCATATTGGAAATAGAATGATGTCACTTTTCAAATTTCAGCTCAATCGGTTGGGGAAAATTGTTTCAAAATTTAGTTGTAAGATTTGACCCATACATAACTAACTAAGCAAGTTAAATAAAAGCTTGTAAACACTAGCGACCCACTCCGGCTTCGCACGGGTGCAATTTACTTGACTGTGAAGACGGTATGCACAAGTTCTGAGCAGTCACCTAACAAAAAGTACTAGGCTTGCATGAATTAAATATATTATATAATTTATTACTTTTTTATATGTTTACATATTAATAGCCTATTTGGAATAAATAAAACCTTACAAATGGTGAAAGAATTTTTCAAATAGCAGCTGTGGTTCCGGAGAATACCCTCCACATATACACAAACTCAAGAGCAGTGTAGGCCCATTGGTAAGCGGCCCCAACTAACGAGTTGTAGGTCGTGGGTTCGAAACCAAGCACTTTACTTTGTATAAATAACTTCATCACACTGCTCTCAAAACAGTGAAGGAAAACATCGTGAGGAAACCAGTATATCCTAGAACCAAAAATTTGAAAACATGTGACATTGCCAACCTGCACTGGGCTGACGTGGTAAATGACAACCCACTGCCTCTCGAAGAAAAGAGGCCTGAGTCCCAGCAATGGGAACATTATAGGCTATGAATGCCTATCTGACCTCCACAACCCAGTTACTACGTCATTGATGACCATGAATAAGGTGAGACAAAAAGAACCAAATTCAAAGACGGAATCGACCTTCATTGTCTTGAAGGACCAAATTGTTGCAATACAAGACGGTTTTTCTTTACCTATGGGGTTTTTAAACGGTTAAAATAGCTTGGCAAGCATTTACGTGCTTGACAAGCACGCTGACGAAGCTTGATGCAACGTCAAGCATGCTTGTCGAGCATCCGCATTCATTTTCATTTTAGTTGCCACAGTGACATCTGTCTTGAACATGCGCAAAAAAAAATGTTTTGTTTCATTAGTCATTATCAAAGATCGGAGTAGGTAGATTGAATTGGGATCATTGACCTCAAACGTGTATGTTAACATGGACATGCTTTTGGGATTCGTACGTAGAAACCTTCCTGGTTCGCACACAGCAACTCGCCAAAGTTTCAACTCAATCGGATGAATTTTTTGGAAACACGTTGCAAAAAAAAAAAAAACTAACATACGTTTTATTATTCAAGAGATAAATAAAAATCATTTTTTAATATTTTAGTATCGCTTCCATCAAATTTCGAATGTAGTAGTTACGAAATCACTAAATAATTCAATCCCACAAAAAACCGGAATTTTCCGGAAAAAAGGCATGGCCATGTTTTGTACGACGTCATGAAATTCCGTAATTTCAATCTACCTACTCCGATCTCTGGTCATTATCAAGCACATCAAGCTTCGTTCTAAGCAGTCCAAATTTCTCAACGAGCAGGAAAAATTCGCGTGCTTGTAAAGCAATTTTGACCTTCTAGATCAACATCAATGTGGACTTTATTATTTTCGTAATGGGTCCATTCAATAGATTCTAAAAAGGTAACGAAAAATTCGTATAGTCCCCAAGTATAGACGCTAATGTTGGCTTAGCTTTTAAAAGGATTGCCAAACACCCCGGTTCTGGACGGAAGTGTAAGCTGTTCAGCTATCTCGAACTAAATATATACGAGTATCCGGTCAAACCTGCTCTACTTGAAACCTTTTCCCGCTGAAATTCTATTGTTAGCGTAGTTAAGCGTGTTGTTTAAGTATTTATAATAATGGATCATTTTTAAATACATTTTATATTGAAACCGCTGAATAAGTACTCCTCTTTGTAAACTTTAATGATCCATTTTTTTTAAGTCTGAGCCCTAATGTAAAGAGTAAAAATATTAAATAAGACAACTTGGTTGTCGTATAAAAAAAACCAAGAAAAAATATTAAACGCCTTTCCAATAATTCCAGTAGGTAAAATCAATCGTCGACTTCCTCAAGCTTGTTTTTATATTTTTTATATGACGTGTAAAAGTGATTCCGATATCCTATTTACAGAATAAACGATTTCATTTCATTTCATTTCAATCTTTGTCAGGTTAATACTACCAGTGAGTGTAAAATAAATAGGAGCCCAATTATTCTAAGAATTTTGGCTTCGATGGTGATTAATCTGGATTAATGTAACGAAATGTAGGCACTATGTTATGGTAATCTATTTAAATAAAGAAAATACATGAGAAGTAAGGATGTTTTTTGTTTACTTAAGTTCATCCATAATACTTCGGGACAGAATTTAACCAGTTATTACCTATTATATACCACCTTGAATTGAAAAGCTTTGTTAAAATTTATATTGAAATATATTTTTCAAATAATCTTGCTTTAAAAATGTCTATCGGTCGTTTAACCTCTGTATCACAAACAAAATAAATAAAGCGCAATTCCAAACTCAAATAATGGTCCAATAGTATAAAAACGACTGTCGTTTGTTATCCAGCGAGTGGCAATTACCTAACTACGCAAATATTTCCGTAATTTTTCAATGTAAAATCTACAAAATATGTATATTCTGCATAATTATTCTTCTAGTCACACACACACACATACACAGCATACCGACATTACATAGTTCCAGTATGTCTACTTACCTCGGTAACTCAACGGTGACATGTCCTTTAGGCTGTATTTCGACGCTTTTGCCACAGAACTTCAGCTTAGGGTGCACCGAGCCGTGGAACACAAAGTGGGGGCTGTCTGCGTGAAATGCAGACACTGGGGGGTGGTGGGACACCTACAAATAAAATAATTTATTGGTTTTTAGCGAAACTTGTAGAAATGCATGGAGTTGTGTCTATGGCTAGAACCTAGACCCATACGACAGTCAAAGTGGTAAATAATTCACAAAAAATGAGAAGTCGCGATTTAGCCCTGTGACTAAAATATCGAGCCGTTAAAAGGTAAGTGATGCAAATGGTAAGTAATATATCCTAGAAGGTGAGGTGTGTAAAAGGTAAGAAATGTAAAGGGTATGTAATATAAGACTCTCAGGAAAAAACAACTTATGTGATTGTGACGTGTTCTGACGTCATCTCGTGCATCACACACAATACATGATACTATACTTCAGTTAATGAAAGAGCCTTTTTATTAGAAAGCTCTTATTGTTCATGTTCAGCGACGGATGCTGATGAATGTGGAGCACGGCAGATATCTAGATCAACTTTATATGAAATGTGTTAATGTGCATATCATTTTAACAGTAGTAAGTACCTTGCAACTACCTCATTATAACCATTTATTTAGATGTAAGCTTGTAATTTACAAATCTTCAAAAGTATTCATTGAAAAGGTCAGTCAAAACCCGACTAGTATTAAAATTTTGATAATACTACCGGTTCACAAACAGATTTGCTGATCTTAATGTTGTTATGAGTAAAGACTTCTTTACTCTGTGCTACTACACAAATTAGATATACATTTGAGTGTAAGTGTCTGATTTCACGCCACTCCAAATTTACTTAAATACTTCTTCTATAGCTACTAAAACTTTAATGTTAAGTCTTACCTGTTCGCAAACGGCCCTGAACTCGGGTCGCTCAAGTTCGTACGTCTCTCCAAGCAGAGGGTTGAACGGCTTGCCCAGTCGTTCCCAGTTTGATGCCAACGCACTCACGGCGAATGCTAGGACAGAAATAAAATTATGAATTTTAGTATGATTGAAATGTTTAGGTTTGATATGGTCATCGTTTTCATGCTTTGGTACTTTCCTAGGGTTCATAGATTCAGGAAACTGGAAGTAGGTAGGTACTTAAAGTGTCTTAATTAACAATTCAAACTCAACATTGAAGGTTCCAGAAGTAAGGTAGCTATCTGAATTCATTCAACAGCTGATGTCAAATAGAACATGTTGTGTTACAACGAGACAACATAACGGCAAAACGGGACAGTCCATCCAAGATCTGATACCAAAACAACCCTTAAATACAGGAACAAAATAAACAAACACCAGTCTAATCCGACAACAAAAGATCAAATCAACAAGCGAAACATAAAATAAGCTATCCGAAATTATTCCCCACTAATACTCGTATAGCCCGAAAAGCCGCCATAATTCAATTCTATACGACTACCCTTCATACAAAAAAATCTTGTTTATCTCAAATAAAGGAAGAGCGTAGTACAATCAATCACAAGTACAAGATAACAATTGACATTGACATCGCCTTTATTTCGTAGAGTAACGGCAGTGTTTGTAGAACGAGACTAACTTCTGGGTGCGGTTGACCGTACAAGCAGTTCGGGATAGTAATTTATATAACAAGAGGGTTTCAGTTTCATTGGACAAAACCTTGGCTTATTGTAACAAACAGACATTGTTCTGGACAAAGGAGTTCTAATCTAAATTGTATTCATTAGGTATAAGAAGGTTGTCTGAGGTGGGAAGAAATTGATCGGAAGACAAAATAAGAGGCGCCAATTAAAATTAAGCGAAAATGACGGATAACCCGCTTTCAAAATCAACTTAACAAAAAAAAATCACAGATGATGTATTTCTGTTGCCGCTCTAACAACAAATACTAAAAAACAGAATAAAATAAATATTTAAGGGGGCTCCCATACAACAAACATGATTTTTTGCCGCTTTTATAGATAATGGTCCGTTCGTGCGCGAGTCCGACTCGCACTCGGCCGGTTTTTTTGTCCACTTTGATCGTTTACGCTTTGGCTTCTGCTTTTTTTCACTAGTAAACACTTGAAAAATAGTAGCAGAAGAAAATGACGGATTTTTCAATGAAGAACTATTGTTCTTCATTGAGAAACGTTGTTTCCACGCCAACGATTTCGATAAGAATGTGGCTTACGCCGTGTGGTAATGCCGTCCGTGTACAGTTTTTACATGCGAGAAGCTTGCGCAGGCAGAACTGTGGTGAAACTTGTGCGTGTGGTAGGCCTTTAAGGTCGAGATCTATAAACGTTACTTAGCTCGAACTTTAACAAGGACATTTCCGTCTCTATCTTGCATTTTGTAGTTGACAGTTGTGCGACAGGAATAAATCTTAGCCAAAGCACATGCTAAGTAACTTTAATAGATCTTGGTCTAAGTTTCGGAAAAAGGTCTTTCCAAAAATGTATAAGTACAACCAGTTTGTCATGCTATACCCTGAGCTAAGTGTAGAAACCATAAAAAACCTAATATGACGTAGTGATTTGGTAAATAAATCGATGAAAGTGCCCGACATCATTAAATGGCGTTAAACTCTTAAACTCAAAGGTCAAACCAAAGTTCAACATTAAATCCCCTGGCGTCAAGCAACATAATTAACTGAAGAAAACAGCTCTGTTATTAAAACAAGCTAAGTTAATTAACAAAGAAAAAATTCAGTGCGAAAATTCCTATTTCATTCTGAAATAAAAACCGTGTGTTTTCTTTCAGAAGCACTTTAATACTTCGAACGTTATTTCCACTCGCATATAGCAAAGTTTTTTTATTCGTGACACTGCATGCAAGCACACTCCAAAGCCTGCGATGTAGAGGAACATAAATGGCTACTTGTTGACTTGATTTAATTTAATTATGCCGGGAATTGAGAAGGAAGATGAAACTATCTTGTGATTAGTTTTGTTGGGCTGGTGTATTGGTTGTACTTGAGTCAGTTATTGGAATAACTTCATAGAAGTTTTAATAGAAACACTACAGAATTCAAATCAAATTAAATCAAAATATTTTATTTCACATAAACCTACATGGGCACTTATGAAACGTCAGAAGCTAGGTGCACGGTTCCAGTTAGTCGTTTCCAATGGAGAAGAGCCGGCATGAAACGCCACAATTACATTACAAAAAACTGTTCGAGCCGTTTGGGGTTGAAACACTAGGGCCTGGTGCCTACTTAGTTTTACGAGACATCGCCAAGCGATTGGTCGACTCTTCACGTGATCTGGTCTGGCCTTTTGGCCAAAGAATCAGCATTGCCATACAACGTGGCAATGCTGCCAGCCTTTTGAGCACTTTTCCTGTAGACAGCGATAAGGGCGAATTTTTTGATGCCCTGTGATTATTTTATTATTAACATAAGCGGGATATTTACCATGTTTATTCATTGTTATGAGTTCCCGATATTTCGGCGCTGTTGCAAGCACCATGATCACGGATAAACATGGTAAATATCCCGCTTATGTTAATAATAATATTAGTGACCTGTGATTATTTGCCCTCCTTTTTTATATACTTGTACATATTATTATTATTTTAAAACTGTTAGCTTTTAAGTTATGTAAATATTATCTCAAAACACTTTAGTTATTGTTGTTTTCCATTTTGATCAACGCAGTACCTACGATTATTTAAGTTTAAATTCTAAATAAGCAGAAATACGGACAATCTACACAGATCTATCTAGGCAAGTAGTCTCTCACATTTTGTAGTAAGTTCCTACGCACAGACCAGGGAAGCATGGCACTAAAGGGAAAAGAAGGCCTAAACACAGCAGTAAAGGAACAAGGTACAAGAACAAGGAAAAAAAAAAACGCTATTAAAGGTAGGAAGGAACTGTTCCTTACCAGCAATATACTCCATCCTTGCCACAGGATCGGTCTGTTCCGAGGCCATCCGCAGCAAGTGCGCGTACTCCAGATACTCCAGCATCCTCTGGAGGAAGGACAGCGGCTCGTTGAACACTACCGGCATGGTGATTTTCGACAGCTCCTTGCCAACGCAGTTCTTTAGCACAGACCACAGGGAAAAGTCGCCGCGGCTGAATTGAGCCACTGGGAGGGAGGTTCTGTGGACAATAACAGAACTTCTTTGAGTAATAAATACACAACACGTTATGTATGTTAAATTTTAGATAAGTCTTTGGAGTATCTGATTCATTAGATCTTCATAATAATTATGAAGATCTAATGAATTCTAATGATTATATTTCTCTTAAGCCATATTGTTGCGCGCCACAATTAATGCCTGGTATAGTACCACTAGCGCCGTCTAGTATCGAGTAGCAGAACTAGTAGACTCGAGATTCTTCTAGAAAATTCGATGCTAGAACTTTCGACATTTGTTCAGTCGGAGCGGGTATGTACTAGAACATTCTAATTGTTTCTACAGTAGAAGGTTCTGGAACGTTCTAAGGACTATATAAGGCCGGTATGGACCCCGACCCGACACAGTCGAAATCAAGCGACAAGTATGATACAAGCGATCTTCGAGTGCGACTTTAAGAGTTATCGGTAGTGCATTTGTGTTTTATAATTATACCCAAAGTCTCAAATTCAGATAATTTATGTAAACAAAGGGGATAACATATCAAAAAAATATCTTCGTAATGGTAATTCACATAAAATGGCGAAAAAAGAGGTTACATTTTCTTTTAATTAGTGATTTTAAGAAATAATAATTAACAAATAATCATACTGTAATTATTTTTATAAATTTCCGGTTTTAAACAAAGTTATTAAAAAAAGGAGATTTTCTGGTATAAAATATTTTATGATACTGGTAACAATGCAGGCGATCTAAACATTTTCAAATGTTTTACATCTTCAACAACACTAATATTACAACTCTCATTCGTAGATTCATATTGTAAGTAGCATATCTAGACACATTTTGGATGAAAACGGCAGTAAACTGTTTCGAGTGGAAATCGATTTTGGGAGGCCTACGTCTAGCACTGGACTTAAAAGGGCTAATTATGACGATCATATGCCGTGTCTCCGACATACCACACAATACATTGCTTAGCAACGGTATGTTGTTTGCATAGTTCTTATAATTAATTCACTTTAATTTTAGTGATGACTATTTACAAAAAAAGAATATGATAAAATGTTTTGCACCACTGTCCTGTCATTTTGACAGTGACATTTCTTGACATTACTTTGTTTACATAAATTATCTGAATTAGAGACTTTGGGTATAGTGTGTTTGAGTTGTTATCAGTGTTGTTTAATTAAAGTGTCATTTTTGGTTTTTAAATCGGCAGTTTTTATTGTCACGAACCGCAAGCTCGTAACAATATTTTCTACGGTCGCAAACCTTATTTTAATCGACATACAACCTGACACTGACCCTGCTTTTGCGAAAAATGTAAGAAAATTTGAATTTCGCGGGCTACCTTTGCGCATCTCCCTTGATTAGAATTACTTTACCAGCGCTAAAGCTCTTAAATGAGCTGTGACCAAAACCACTAACTTGGTAACGCTGACGTTAAAACTATATTGTATTTTTGACGATAGGTACTTACAACACACAGCATCCCTGAATACCAGAGACCAGGCACCTCCTGCGCTTTTTCATTAATTAACTTTCCAATTATTCCGACGACAGCGTTCACTTAAACTTAAAAGCAAACAATAAAGTCGATCGCTAGCTCGTTAACAACGCCATTTTCAATTATCGACAGAGCTGTTTGTACAGCTTTTTATGTTATCACCATCTGTAGACTATGTAAAGTCAACCACGTGATTGATTGATCACAACAGCATAACATACAACGTAATCAGATTATGCCACTGCTGGGACACAGGCCTCTTCTCTGTGAGAGGGAGCGGGCCATAAATCCACCACGATGGCCCTGTGCGGGTTGGCGGATGTCATATCTTCGAATTTTTGGTTTCCTCACGATGTTTTCCTTCACCATTTTGAGAGCAGTGGTGATGAAATAATTTACACAAAGTGCCTGCTTGGGGTACCACGACCTACAACTAGTAAGTCGCGGCCATTATTACTGAGTCACCAGCTCAGCTTACAGGTATTAGAACATTCTAGACACATTTACTGCTGTTGAGCCGTTTTTCATAATATTTTTTTAAAGGAGTGGCGCTAGTGGACCTTTGAACGCCCTCTTAAAACCTGCAAACAAACCACGAAAAAAAAATACGAAGAAAATTCATATTTTTATGGGATTTTTGGTATGAACTATTGAAATTTAGACAGAACAACTGTCGGGTCAGATAGTCAGCCATAAAGTTGAACTATCACATTGGACACGAAAACTTAATAGACATTGCGATGTGTGGTGGCATCTACAACGCCAGATGCGAACTACGTATCAAAAACCTGACGTCACATAAATCCTGCATCGCGCATGCAGAATTTACCGCGCGACTGGCATAATTGTATTAATACAACATCCCAATATTAAGAGGGCCCTACCCGGTCCGTCTATCGTCAACGCGAGCATGATTGAAATCTTGTTGTTTCATCCAGCACAATGTTAATTCTAAAAGGCAAGTGAGAACGCAATAACGAACGAAAAATAGTGTGCGGAAATTTCATAAAACTTGTTCCAGGAAATACGTGTTTTTGAGAAGGCCTTACAATTTGTGAAGTAAATTTTTTTCATTTAGAATCTCTATTACAATCATGTGCGATGTCTCTATAGAAATGTTTTCTTTATTTTTACAATTTATGAGTACATTATGAACGGCCAAAGTTCAGGTAAAATGTGTGCAAATAGCAGATTTTTGGAGGCTTATACTGAATTTGTTACTCCAAATTTTAATATTTTGCTTCCATAGTAACCTAGATATAGTGCACATGATACCAATTAGTTCAAAATTTTCATTGAAAGATGTGTTCCAACGCCATAATCACGTACGAGCGTTTGTATGAAAAGTATGACGGGTTGGCCGCTCTTAACCGTCGGGCAACCATGACACAACTCCTGTCTGGTCGAACGATCCTCCCTTTTCTATAGAGGATGAGTGAATTTTACACCTGTTCCTCATACCTCTAAATATGAATAACGTGCAAGTGACATTTAACCTTTGGATGCTGAAGGCAATTACAAAGTCAACTGTACCTACTTATATCGTCGACATTATTAAGTCAGCTTGGAGACTGCCACAGCGCTGCAAAATGGCCTATTACTCAAAGTCAAAGATCTTTATTGTGAGACAGTGGTTATAAAGTTGTTACTCCTATTAGTATTCTTGCCTCGTCTGTAACGGCGGCAGTTATTCTGTAAAAAGACAGCTTCTTGTAAAAAAATCTTTTTCTGAACCGTGTTATAGAATTTATAATGCGTTCTTCCTCATAAAACGTTGTTGGATGAAAGTTGTTAGGGAGACGCGTTGTTGGTTGTCTTTAATGGGCTTTTTTTATAGGTCAGTTGGGGAAGGCTAAAGAGAGAACAATGGTGAACAGTTCCGCTGTTGTTCTTAAGCATATTTTTGGTTTAGTTACGCAATCGTATAGTATAGTCACAATATTTTAGAATAGACTTCGTGTTATTCTAAACGAGGCGTCTCTGTCGCCCGTTTAGAAGCGACTGTATAGCTGGCTGTACGTGAACATGCATGGCCATACCAACATGTGCCGGCCACTGTGTTGCAACACAGTGGCCGGCAACATTGCCAGTAATACCAGCCAGACTATGCAATGTTGCAGTAATGTCCCGGCCATATGGCCACACATGTTGGTATGGCCATGCATGTTCACGTACAGCCAGCTATACAGTCGCTTCACATTCGAAAATACTGAAATGTTGCCGGGCCAGTTATTATTGTTGTTTCGTTTGCCGGTATAAATGCATCCCTCTCTGACATTTTACTGTCCAAAGTTTGTTTAAAAGAAACTCGAAGTCACTCTTTGACATTCTAGTAAAGTTCCTAAGTAATTTTTCATCAAGGCTTACTTCTTGACTTAAATTATCTAAAGTTTCACGCCTATTGAAGTAAGATCGAATCCACAGTCTTGTCTTTCTCTTTTAAACATTAACATATATATTACTGCGTAAGGACTGGGCGGACCGCATGTTATAATGACGCCTCGAACGTGGTCCCAAAATGGTCTTCCCTATAACGAAGTGAACTAGAACGCGTTCGGCTGTCTTCGGGAGCGGTCGTAAAATTTTACAAGCAAAAATGCCAAGTTGTGTCGTGAAGGGTTGCGTGAACTACGACAAAAAGCACAATAAAACAATTGATAACATTTCATATCACCGATAAGTTAAAAATATGTAATTATATCAATTTCTAACATTATTTAAAACAATTTTCTTTCTAATTTGTCTCAACGTTTGGCAAAGACGACGCGAAGCCGCGTAAAAGTGCGACATAACTTTGCAGCGGCGCGCGTTTTTATCCGATGAAATGAAAAGATTTATTATTATTACTATATGATTTAATTATGTATAAAATTATTTTTATTGTTTATTAAAAGCAAATTAAAATGTGTTTTTATGTACTTACTGCAAAAAAATCTGTAAGTACAGTGAAATACGTATTTATTTTGCAGATTTCCTTCTGATTCCGTGCGAAATAATTTAATAGTTTGGAGTCGTGTCATAAGTTAAAAAAAATAAGTTTAAAAATATTGTTTTATTCGAAGGCCAATGGAAATTTTATAACACAAACAAACTGCAATAAATATAAATTTCGAAAAATAGAAGGTTTTTTTATTTCTTTGTACCTCGAAAAATACCCGCTCTTACAAGTTTACGTCTAGGAGCAGACCACGCCGATTGACATCGTAGGTCATAGTAGTTCTAATAGATGGCGCTAGTGTTTTTGTATGGCGACCGTGTCCGGCAAACGTTCGGACGACCGTATCTTTACTATTTATATCAATGCTTTTAAAACAAATTAAGCCGCTGCAACAAGTGTGATTTGCCAGCCATTATTGCCTGATTGTGTAGCCCGTTTACGAGTGTGAATCATGGGCCATATAGTTGTAGATATATTGCAATACATGGCCCAGCCATAGATTGCTCAGCCATTAACTATTTTCGAGATGGCCGAGCAATAGTTGCCAATACATTATAGTCCATTGAGATGTCAAATAGAAATAAGTAATGAATGTAGGTACCTATGTATGTTAATTTAGGGGCTATACGAATTAATTCTGCTAATCCTTACCTGTGTGGTAGTGCCAAACTGCCAGATGTATCTACCTAAAGGGATTAATTTCATGCGTCAGAGGTGAGCCTCCACGCCAGCTGGCTTTCAGTCTATGCTTTCAACCAATTTAACATTAAGTATTACCTAATTAAAACATGTTGTACAATATAACTGGGAAATTCAAAAAATCTTACATTTGGTATCTTACTTGTGTTTATTTGTTTATTTTTTCGGAAAAACTAGGAATAGTTTTTTGTCCAGGTTATACAGTAAGCGCAGAAAAATTTAGCTGGGCTAAGCAGTGTTTAGGAAGCTTCGTCAAGTATTTCACAGAGCCTAAAGACGAAGGTCTTCAATCAGTGCGTCCTGCCTGTTATGACTTACGGAGCCGAAATATGGACACTCAAGGTACTGCTGGTCCATAAATTCAAGGTCGGTCAGCGAGATATGGAACGGGCTATGCTTGGAGTCTCTTTGAGGAATCCAATCCGGAACGAGGTAATCCGACAGAGAACCAAAGTTGTCGAGATAGCTTATAAAATAAGATTAATACAATATCAGATTAAGAACATAATTATAATTCAACAAATATTATATTCCACTCCTAAACAAATGACTCAAAAGTTGTGTTGAAATGGGATGACATTGCCAAAGGCTATTTAACTCAATCAATCTGCCTAGCATTCCCCATATATGTTGGGGTCGGCTTCCAGTCTAAACGGATCCAGCTTAATACCAGTATTTTACATGGAGCGACTACCTATCTGACCTCCACAACCCAGTTACTGGGTAACACGATACCCTTTGGTAAGACCGGTTGTTAAACTTTTGGACTTATGACTGTCCGTCCGTAATGACTGTCAAAGATCTACGAATGAGCGAAAAAGCTGAGACGAGACGAGAGGACGGGAGATGTGTTTTAAACAACCAATAGAATTTCGTTATTTACACATCTCGTCTTCACTCAACTTCAGTGGATACCACTGAGCGGAGATGTATCAATTTTTTTATGGCGCGATCGAAGCAGAGGTGTGAGCTGTGCCTGGTCGATACTGAGCTGGGCGGCGTAACACAGCAGAGATGTGAGCTGTGCCTCGGAAACTGTCGAAGGCGCACAGCGGAGACGAGAAGAGCGGCGTGCAGTGAGCGGCGGTCAGATCGCGCTTAAGGCTGCATTTCCACCAGACATGTGCGAGGATGCATAGCGAGGGATGTGTTTGTCGAATGAATCGATCAACACATTGAATGAATGAATCGGCGCGCTGAGCGAGGCTATGTAAATGAACCGATTCTATTGGTTCTTAACAAACACATCCCTCGTTACGCATCCTAGCACATCTCTGGTGGAAACGCAGCCTAACTGTGTGTTCATCTCAACATCCAACGCTCGCCGCACGCAGCTCAGTTTCACTCTAGCCAGCACACATCTCAGCTCTAGCTAGTACAAATCTCCGCTCCAGCCTAGCCAGTACGCATCTCCGCACAGCTTTGGTGGATACACCCTAGCTGAAAAACATCTCTTTTCGTCTCCGCTTCGGACATCTCCGCTTTGGTGGAGTGCAGGCCTGACATCCGACCATCGGCTTAACGTGCTTTCCGAGGCACAAAGGGGTCTCGATATGTAATGGATATCCACGTCCCATCTACAAACAGACCGCGGCAAGCGTAGCTTAACCTTCAACAACCCGTGCCGCTGTTATTATTTAGCCACAAGCCCCTGTGGTACATCTTAAATCGTGTTCAACAATTTAAATATCTCGGCCATATTGTCATCACGAGCATCAAAGATGATCTGGATGTAGAAAGGGAACGAAGAGCATTGGCGGTTCGATGCAATATGCTTGTCCGCAGGTTTGCTCGTTGCACGTGTGACGCTTTTTAAAGCATATTGTCGGACTTTTTACACGTGCAGCCTTTGGACAAGTTGTACGCAGAAAGCCATCAATGTTCTTCGAGTCCAATACAATAATGCATTCAGGATGCTGCTGGGGCTGCCACGCTTCTGCAGTGCGTCGGGAATGTTTTCTGATGCGCACAGTGATGGCTTCGCAGCGATACTTACGGCAGACGTAAGCGTGCCGCTTCGTTGCTGCAGAGGTTCCGGGGCAGCTCGAACAGTCTCCTGAATGTTATAGCAGGGAAATTTGGTAGCCCGCTCGTCCGTTATTTGTCCAACCTGCATGTTTTCTAACATATGTAGTTATTAATGTTAAATGTTTACTAACAAATTTATGGATGTTTCTGAAATAAAATTATTATTATTATTATTTAAAAGCTATCTACCTATAACTTTTAATTATTCGCTTAATTTTGGTTACTTTACTTAACTTTTAACAAGAACGAAGTTTTGTCTTAACAAAAGTACCCGGCCAAAAACTCTGGTCCATTATTTTCGTCAAAAAACATTACAATAACGTGACCAAAGTTCCAGAGGGCATTCCATAATGATTTTTGTTTAGATGAAAAATCGGCCAAGTCCGTGTCGGACCACGCACAATTAAGAGTTCCGTAGATGGGATGAATTGATCCCAAGAACAAACTTAAAAAAGTTGAAGAACATGTTCTCCTATACAAAATGTTTGGGAGAACATGATTTTCAACTGCGAATTTAAGTTGGTCGACTATTTGGTGACTTGTAAAGCCTACTTAGCTTTGATAGTTTTCCTTTTAACTTTTTTATGTATACTATTGCTATATACATATCCAAATGTAACCATTAATCTTAATGGTTACATTTGATATGTGAAAAAAATCACAATCAAGTGTCCCCTTCCCTGCCACCTGGCAGGGGACACACACTTGACTCTAACAAAAATTAGCACTTTAAAGCTTTATATTACTCAAACAGATCTCTGAATCGAAAAATGGTTTGCACAAACCCGCAATATGTTTGAACGGCCCACACCATAGAACAGAGGAGGAAATAAAAATATCATCCCCACTTTACGTGTAGGAAAAATAATTATATTTCAATTACATATATATATTTCCTTGTTGATTACGGAACCCTAAAACCTTGTCTTTTCAGAAACAAAGTTGGCTTTGAATACCAAATGTAGTCGTGGGTGAACTCATTAGTGAGGGGGCGAACAACGAATTACGTTAGTTCAGTTTTAATGAGGACTCTGTTGGAATAACAGGGATCTGAATCATAGTAAGTCTGTTTTAAGCTTTTTCTGATCACAATATGTCACAAGATACGCACCTATGTCACCTACCTCAAAAAATAAAGAATAACTAGATATAACAGTTAATTTTATTTCTTGTCACTACATCATAATTATGTAAGGTTGTTAACGGGGCCAACCACCTATGTACCAGACTCATAGAAGTATATACATTAGTAAATAAAAAGAAAAAGGAAATATAATTAAAAATCTTAATTATTTTTATAAAAGTCTCCACGAGTGATGTTAGCCCAACTTATATCTAACTCATCTCTTGTGTGTAACTTTTGCAGCATTTGTGAAGACTTTTACTTCACAGACTGATACTCTAAAACAGCTGTGTTTTCGTGTTTCACTCCGAAAACGTCTGCTGTGTTTTAGTTTCCTAATTTGGTACTACTTTAATGAAAGGTCAACGTGGGAATTGCTGCTATTAAAACAAAGGCGGATCGAAATTATTTGTTAACAGATACACTTGTCTTTATATAGTTGAGTAGGTAACCAAAGCAGTACAAAAGTAAGGTGCCTTTACAGCCAAAACACATAAATCATAATGAAAAACCCCGTAGTCAGGTTTAATAACGCCCACGGGAAAATCTAAACGCTATAACTTAACACAATATACGAACGCCGAATTAAGCGAAGTCATTCATAAAGCGTGCGTGTGATCTTTTGCTTCCCTTTTTTACACACAAAGGTTCTTAAGCTCTATCTCACTCTTTCACAAAATGGACCTAAGCATTTACATGAAGCTAAATCTACATCCTAGAATAACCTTACCCGCACGGCAGCTCAAACAAAATGAGTCGGCTGCTTAGCAAACCCCAAACCGCCGAACGATAAATTTGTGGGTACAATCGACCCACAAAACTGGGCCAAGGGCGGCTTAGCTTCGAGTCGCTAAACCCACCATTTGTTGCGTGCTTCTCTTAAGAGTCGGTGTGAAGCGAAAAGTCGGTGGAAATTAGAACTAAGTGTCGGCGCGTGCCTCTCAAGCTAAACCTTTTCCGGAATACGCTGCTTATAATGGTGGAAATATAGCCGTCAGTCTTGTATAAAAAGGAGACTTCCTATTCTTTTACTTAAATTATTTATTAAATGTTAATATTTTAGGAAAATCATCTACTTTTACAATGTTTGCAATATGTGAGCACCATGTAGATAATATATCTATCACATAATTAATGTATCTGACATTACTTCACTTTTCATTCTTTTTACTTATTGTGGTATAGTAATTTTATTCTAGATACATCGTATTCACATATATTTAAATAATTAATGCATATAAAATATATTTTATATAACATTTTAAAAGAGTAACTGTGGAGTTTCTTGTCCAGTCTTCTCCCTTCTCTACCTTTCTTTCTTTCTTTATTTTCTACCTTTTGGAAAAGGCAACTAAAATCATTTTTGTTGTAGTTTTTGTTGTTCAAAAGTGCCTTTTATGTGCCTATTTGAAATAAGTTCCTAAATGATTTGAGTTTGTCTTTTAATAATATTAAATAGTACCTAGATGAATAATAACTTCATAAGTAATAACAATTTGGCGCTATTTTATAAAAATAATACCTGTGGACTATTGAGATGTTAAAAGACACCCTGATAAAAGTCAAAAAGAGAAACAATAGCCACGATTAACAAAAAATGGATCCCATCTTATCGAAGCCAATAACCGCCAGACACGTAACAAGGAATAATTAATAAAATCTAAGGCAATTAAAACTTCTAAAGATGAAACTTACGCGGCATACCAGAAATATAATTTACTCGCATTATATTAAGCTGTTTCTCATTTTATCTTGCCCTCAGGCAATCACGTTTATAGCAGGATAACGAAGAAATATGGAAGTTTTGATCCCGACGTATTTCGGCACTCCTGAATGAAGAAAGCAGAGTACGAAGTAGCTCCCCGTTTCCCAAGGTCGTCGGGACTCGATCAATATGGCGAGGACCCCGAACGCCAGCTGTTTGCGCTCAACAAACGGTTTGAAATATAGATATTTTATAATGGCCTTTAAATCTCTTGATTGCTATTTGATTGTTATACTTTTATCATTAGTCTATGAGTGAGGGTTCTGATGACTTTTTTGATTGCTTGAGCTAAGTGCCAAGTTTGAAACATACAACAATATTTTTAATTTTTTATAATTGACTTAGGTGTATCTGTAAATATGTTTTAAAAAACACTTTTACACGTCAGAAATAAATATTTTAACTAGATGAGGTCGGTGTTTCCTATCAAACAAACAAACTAACTCAGAGGTATCTGTTACGTCATATCTGGCCATAATGTGAGTTTTACCGCATGCTACGCGTACAGTTAAACTCGCATTGTGGCCAGGCGAAGACGTAAAATTGTGTACTTACCACGGGGAGTAAAAAAGAAAGCCCTCTATCGCATATTTACAACCCTCGCCTGCGGCTCGGGTCACAAATTCCTGCGATTTCGGGCTTTCTTTCATTTACAGACATAATCTTGGACAGGTCATGTCAGGACCATGCAATTAACCACACATAATTATCTGAACTGACCGGTCCACTGAACAGATTCAGCTTTAACGGCGTTTGACAAACGGTTACTTGCAACAACTAAATTACGGATACAAAAATTAGGTTTTTTAAGAAAAAAAAAAGTCTTGACCAGTCATCTTTTTGCCTACATTTTTTTCAACCCTTTTCTGAAGTGTGCGTGACTGCTGACAAGGGACGGCTTAAATAATATACAATGATACCTCTTCCAGGTGTTGGATTTGGACAGGTGTAGAGTAACAATCCCGAAGGGTTTCTAAGCTAAGAAACTTGCCTTTTCATATTCAAAATGTCGTGAGTAGCTTTCAAAATGTTACGTACGTTTTTATTAGCAGGTAAAGGTGGTATGATTAGACAGAGACCGCTCTTACTAGTTTTTTTTAATCCATGGGAAACATTCATACGAGTCCAAATTTTAACTTAATAAGTCTATTAGATTTGGAGCAAATTGGCTGTGGCAAACGGACAGACAGACACACGAGTGATCTCATAATGGTTCCGTTTATTCATTCAGACGTACATACTCGTACGTCATCCATTAAAGGCCGTCTTTTCAATCGTCAGATAGCTAGTATCTGAATAAAAGAAGTACGTAAAAACTAATTAATAAGTTAAAACTTGTTCCTATACTTAAAACAGGGCTTCCTCTCTCGTACTCTTTTGCTGTGCCCCACAGGGTCCATAATCTAAATTATATAGTTACCACCTAAGTACACAATATGGTAAAGCAAGGTATGGGTGAGTATTGAATATTAAGTAATAAAATAAGGCAGTTTGACATATTTTATATCCATAAGCTGTCAAACCGCAATTTATATTCCTCGTTTAAAAAATATCGAAAGGTGAAAAATCGGCCCTAATTATTAAACGAAAAACGTGTTTACATTCCATATTCAAACCTCTCAGAGGAAGGATGGATAGTGTGAAAGAAGACGTGGTTAGAAAGCGATTGAATACTGAAATGACAACTGATAGAGATGTATGGAACAAGACATGGTTACCCCAACAAAAACAATGAAAATGATATCGGTAAACCTGTCAATGAAACATTTATTAGATTTGACTCAAGTCTACTGTAAAATCCGATAAAGTAAACATCTAAAAAGAATTTCCGAGCAAATGTAAGGCAAACTAAGTTTATTTGTTTGTTATCTAGTTTCCTATTGTTTACAACACATCAATTCTCGTATTATTGTCTGAACGTCGAGCGCCCGAGGAGAGTGCAATAGTATGGAATGAATTAATGATACGCTGCTGAACAGCAGCATAGTATGTATTTTCAAATGGGTTTGTCAATTCAAATGGATGTTCTATTGAAGGTGATCGGCTTTTGTTTTCCGAGAGATGGCTAACGCAATTGAAACAACAGCTTTTTTTTTTCGGACAAAAAACGGTTATACATTACAGCATTTACAAAAAGTAGTTATATTACAGTCGAAAAAACGTGTAACCCACACTATTGTCCACGAAGTGACATCGGAGTATGAAAATGAACGCATGTTAAATAAAAAGAAAAAGTACATATTAAGAAGAAAAAAACACTATATAGGTACCGACGAATCGAAGGAAGCGGATGACAAGAGCACCCGTCTTAGGCGACTTGCGAGAGATTGTGAAACCATTCTTTTAAAGAATTGCGACAGCGCGAAAATATCAAAATCAATGAATTGTGAGAAAAGTGAATTGTTTGTGGTTTTGCGTGAAAAGTGCAAGTAGGTGGGTAAGTAGTAGTTGGAGAATAACCTGTAATGGTAACTTTAGAGAGACATTCGCTCATTCAGTTGTATAACAAGAAGGTACGGAACATGGACTCGAATAAGACCTTCAGTTTTTTAGGGTTCCGTAGTTAACAAGGAACCCTTATAGTTTCGCTACGTCTGTCTGTCTGTCTGTCTGTCTGTCCGCAGTTTAGCTCAAACTCTTAGTACTGGAAAGCTGTAATTTGGTATGGGTATACATATTAATCACGTCAACAAAGTGGTAAAATATAATCTTGTTTTTTTTTTTTTTTTGTTAGGTTTCGTCCCCAACACGTAAAGAGGGGATGTTATTTTTCTCGTCTACCCCATGGTTTGGGATATCGTTGGATAGGCTGTTCAAAAATCATAATGATTACCAAATCTAATCAAAGTCAAAGCATTTATTTCAAATAGGCACATAAATGGCACTTTTGAATAAATCAAAATTTACAAGAAAAAAAAATTGATTCTAGGTGGTCGTCCAAAATGTAGTTTTGTATGGACAAGAATGGGCAAGAAACTCCACCGTTATACTTTGTATACATCAATTATATCGGGTAAATACAATCATGCCTTGTACCATACCATTCTTTTCCAACTTATACCTACAAGCCTTTTAATCCCTTTAAATTACTTAAAAACAAACAATGACAATTCCTTAGACTACGCCTTTCTAAGGAAAGTTCTACTTGTAAATAAGAAGGGAGAAGGTTGTAAAAAATGAGGAACTTAAACCGCAATTCAATTTCAAAGGCTTTATAGTGAAATATTAAACGTCAACACAAGAAGTAAAGGCGCGAGGTGCCTTCTATTAAGTACCAAACAGCTGACACAGTTATTGTTAAACTCTCGCACAGTTCCTAAGTAATTACTTACACAAAAGGCACAATTATATACAGTGTATAGTATGTAAGTACAGGTACATATATTATATTACTTTAGGGACAGCTCAGCAATGGCGAGACCATTCTGACACTATTGTAATAGCAGACTTGGGGCCCTGATCTCATGATCCATCCATTAATATCTGTCGTCTAGACAACGGTAAATTTGGAAGGGCTTGTGTAATAACAGCCACACGGGTCGATCGAACAGGTTAATCTACGCTTGCCGCGGTTGGTCCGTGGATGGGTGACCATCTAAACATACCAAGATCCCTCCGTGGCTCGGAAACCACGGCTGTCATTCGTGGATTTTTGACAGTCGTTACGGGTCGTCAGAAGCCCGAAAGTCTGACAACCAGTCTTTTCAAGGGGTATCATCGTATTACCCAGTAACTGGATTTCGGAGTTCAGATAGGCAGTCGCTTCATGTAAAATACTGGTATCCAGCTGCTCCCGGTTAGACTGGAAGCCGACCCCAACATAGTTGGGAAAAGCCTAGGCAGATGATGAAGACAACGGTAAATATAATGTGATCATTGGTGGAAGGCATTTAAAACTGGCAGCACTAATAGGTATTTGAGTGACATTGAAGGAACACCAAACCTCGGTGGTGTTCGATACACCATAATAATCGCATATTATTGACACTTCTACTTTCAAACATTACTGTCAGATATTTATGCTGCCAGTGGTATGTCACATTTTTTTGCAATATGAGCATATTGTATTCTAAAAGGTGACACATCTTTTTGAAGCCTTGCAGCATTCTATATTCTGGCGTCGCTTGTCTCAACATATACCTAGTTTTGATTGTCCTTCGATGTCATGTGACATTTTTTTCAGTGTACAAATGGCAGCATAGATATGTATCTATGCTGCCATTTGTACACTGAAAAAAATATATTTGGGCTAACTACTTCGGCTATTTCAGGAATAATCAAAGTTTGACAAGACTTTATAAAAGTTGACTTGATCTAATAAAAGTGATTTGTCTATAAAATACAAAACAGCCTTTTGGTTTTGGTTACATGTTGCATAAAGTTACTTTTTTGTGTTATATGTTGACGAAAGTATGGTTATGTATAAGTAATCTTTATTTTCAGTGTACATGCCTTCTACAAATGATCACATATATTTGTCGCCATTTTGACGACAGATATTATATGATGAATCATTAAATCAGATATTATTGCCGAGCTGTCCATATTTATGCTCGTGACTGTACATACATGTCAACAATCAGATAATGAAACCGCCATTATGTCGTAGCAGTTGGATGGGTTGTCGTTCGTATGTTACCACTAACGTGCGGTTGACCGTACCTAGAAACTATGCAATAGATAGGCGTTAATTCGACACCTACTGTGTACAACATAGTATATCTATAAATTAGAGTAGACGGAGATTGACGAGGGTTTAACCGGATAAATCGGACCGGATGCCGCTCGGAAAGGGACTGTGCGAACTTATGGAGCGAAATCATGAAGTTCTTGCAGAGAGATTTTTATTTTGATCCGAGTTACTGGGAAAAAAGCGGTGAATTTCAAAAAAAATGCTGTTTATTTTTGTGGGCTGTGGAGTGAGCGTAAACACATGGGATCATGACTCTTTTTGGGTGATTGAATTTAAAAGTTTTTCATCTAAAAAAATAAATATTGGAGCCTGTGGTTCAAATAGCCTTCTTTGAGAACCACACCAGCCAAACCACATTTCCTATAAAATGAAAAACGGATCTCTTATACGATCACTTCGTTGTCCGTCTGTCTGTCAGTCTGTTAAGACCCCATTTAACCGACTTTCCAGAAAGAAGGAGGTTCTCAATCCGGTTGTATTTTTTTTTTTGGAAGTCGTTTGTTTTTTTGTTAAAAGTTTTTTTCTCAGGAACGCGTAGAGGTAACAAGTTGAAATTAATATTAAAATACGAACATAGGTCTACAATCCCTTGGAGCTTTAAAAAAATCAAGCTTCTATGTCAATGTAATAAAAATATACGGTAATTTAAGCGACGCATTTTGATACTCGCAATAGATCAAAGCCGTTATAGTTATAGGGTTCCCGTTGATCTAGTCATGTTTGACAAGAAGCAAGGTCCCACAGCAAAAGTAAACGAAAACGTCTGAAAATCGGAATTTCAAAGAAAAATCTTTTTTGCGACTACTAATTACTATATTTGCATTTGGAGAATTGACCGTGACGTATGATATAACGATGGAGAACCTGTTTTTCAACTACAATGATTTGTTTTAGGGATAAATTCATCCCAACCACGGAACCCTTCATTGTGCGCGGTCTTATTTATTATCTCTTTATTATCCTATATCTCAGCCTTTTTTTTTCTTAACGTTACGTTAACCGTTCGACAATTTCCATTGTGTAATTTATCTTTTACTATAAAGCCATAAAGTCTGCTAAAAATATCGCACGAAAAGCCCCGAAAAACCCCGCCAGTGATGTGTAAACACCCGTTCAAATGATTCAAACGAACCACGGGCTCAAACAGCTCGATTGGTCGATGGCTCGAATGCTCGATTGCTCGACGGCTCGATGGCTCGACTGCTTGAAGACTCGACGGTAGCCGTGGCGAGAAAATTGAATTTCCAAGCTCGCTGAGCCAATCTGAACGTTTATAATCGATTTACATCAGGGTGTCGGAAATTAATATTAATATTGACGTTCAGTGGCGAAGCGAGGTTATTGCAATGTAATCATGTTCTGGCGTTTAAACAGCCCTTATAATTAAAGCCATGAGCCAAAGTGGTCTAAAAAACTGCTCTAAACTTCCTTCGGAAGCAGTTTTTTTTTATAAATTCAGTATTGATAAAAATACAGTTAGGCCACTCTGGCTCTCTGAGGCCATGAGAGTCAGAGTGGCCTAAAAACTGCTCTAAAATTACCTCGGAAGCAGGTTTTCAAAATAATATCAGTTTTAAATAAAAAATACAGTTAGGCCACTCTGGCTCTCTGAGGTCATGAGACTCAGAGTGGCCTAAAAACTGCTCTAAAATTACCTCGGAAGCAGTTTTTCAAAATAAAATCAGTTTTAAATAAAAATACAGTTAGGCCACTCTGGCTCTCTGAGGCCATGAGAGTCAGAGTGGCCTAAAAACTGCTCTAAAATTACCTCGGAAGCAGTTTTTCAAAATAAAATCAGTTTTAAATAAAAAATACAGTTAGGCCACTCTGGCGCTCATGGCCTCAATTGTGAGTGAATGATAAAGCTGTATTTCTTTACATACATACATAACTAACATAACTAACTAACTTACTATAGGAAATTGTCTCATAAGTGGTCCCAAGTTAACCGGAATGACTGTATCCTTAAAATACTTACATTATGTAAGTATATCAGTCCACTCGACCAAAGCCTTTATAGCCTTTATATTGTTCTATGTTAGAAGGTTTGGTTTCCGCACTTAGTCCTTCAGACGACCAAAGCCGTGGGTATAACACTAGTTATACCCACGGCGTTATTTAAGTATGAGGGTACTAACCCTTATACTTAAATAACGCCGAAGTTAAAGCAAATATATGCTATACAAAATTGTGTTTGTTCGATATTCGCCTGGGCATCCATAATACAAGGACTCCCTAAGGCCAATATTGATAATTTACTTAACTGTATTGGCTTCATCACTATCGTAGAATATCATAATTATACCTACTTCTTCGTTTTTCAGATAGTTACTGTTAAAGCAAATATCAGAAACTTCAGTTTTTGTAAATTTTTGTCATTTATTCGGCATTTTTCACTCGATTTTTTTCACTTTTGATTCATTTTCTGTTCAGACGGTGAAACGTCTGAACAGAAAATGAATCAAAAGTGAAAGAAATTATTCATTAGTGAAACAATCCAACGTTGTTGGATTTCACTTGCCTTTTACTCGCCGAAAAATGAAATGTAAAGAGCAGATGAACGTTAACTCCTATGTAATTTTTCCAGAGTCAGTAGACCAAAAAAGAAGAGAAAAAAGAACAACAAGCGAAAAGCAGCGAGCCGAGTCGTTTTGGGAGAATGTGTTTTGAGAGAGTTGCGGGGAGTTAAACAAAAATGAACATTCACTCGAGTGAAGCGTCTGATATCAGCTTAACATGTAGAATGCTAATGGCAAAATCAATACATTTGCCATTTGACTATCTAGTGGAAGCAGCCTGTGCTCTGTAGTATTCACGGAGTAGAGCACAAATCATTTCGAAACTGAAATATTCACTTCACACAAAATATTTGTTTCATTTGAAGGCTTATAAAAATGCGCATGCAGCCATAGATTTAAATTGTTAGATTCTCCCTATGCTACCGCGTCAAAAAATGGTTGCGTTTCTGTTTCGGTTTGACACATTTGACACACACTTAAACACAATGTTGAATGCTGCCATGGGGACGACATATACGGGGAAGAAAGAATGAGCTCAGTATTGACACTTTTCGCCAGTCGTAAGTACCAACGGCGACGGCAAATCTGAAGATTTAAATCTTTGCATGTAGCATAAATTAGAACACATTTTGAGGGCTCAGGCTTAGGTTTGTTTTAGTTTTAATTCAAAATTCACTTTTATTTGTGTTACTAATGAATAAGGGAGTGTTTGCGGATGCCAACTGGCCAATTAAAAACATCCTACTAAAATTAAATATGAAGGTTAAAGCCAAAGCCCAAATTATGTCAGAACACAACTCAGTTTGACCAAACGGAGAATGAATGTTTTAATTCAGCCCAGTGCAATGTGTGGCAGGACTGAATAATTCATAATTTTTATTATGCATGCTGGCAATATCCGTGCATCATGTTCTATTCTATATTCAGAACTACATGGCAATTAGAGTTTTATTACATTGTTAGCCAGAATGTTACTTATTTTGCATTTTACAACTTACATCCTATGGAACCCACAACAGTTTTTTTTTTTTACCCTCAACTTAGAAGTTCTTGGCCTTCATCTCACGTGATGGTAAGTGATGATAAGGCCAAAGGTGGAAGCGAGCTTCACCCGGAATTCTCAACCACAGAGGAACTGGCTATCTTACCTCTAACTGCCGAAACACAACAAATGCTGTTAACATTGTTGTTATGATGACACATTTAGATAAGATGGAGATAGCTAGGATAGCTAGACAGGCGGGTTTAGAACAAGCCCTACCACCATACTTAATCGAGTAGACAATTTTGCCCCGGCTGGGAATCTAACCTGGACCTCTGGGTCAGAGACAGGTGGTCTTACCACCAGACCACAGAGGCGGTTAAAATTAATTAATAAGTATTTCCATACTAATATTATAACTGCGAAACTAACTCTGTTTATCTGCTACCTTTTGACGCTGTACCTGCTGAACGGATTCCGATGAAAACGGCACACAAGTAGATCATGACCTGGGTTTTAGGACATAAGATTCTACTTTTTATTCTGGTTGTACGGTCCCGACCTCCACGCGGGCGAAGTCGCGGGCAAAAGCTAGTCGTTTATACTAGCTTTTGCTTTTTATTCTGTATTTTTTAGCTAGTCTTTGTGTGGTGATTAGGTTATCACATTAATTGAAACCACATATTCTACATACACGTATTTTAAACATACATTAATAACATTTAACATTCTAGCCGCCCTTTCTTTTTCGTTGTAGTTTCAACATAAAACTTAATTTGTGATTATTTGGTGACAATACCATAAAGTTCGAGTTGAATCGTTGATACCATCGTCACGCGCGAGTCTATATAGTGCCTCATTATCGAAGGTGGTTTATTACGTGCTAAATTTTACGCTATTAATTTTGTAAAAAAAAAAAAACAGTTTTGTCTTAAAGTATTTTTTTTTTTTTCGCAGACTGATAACAAATGTTATTTTTTTTTATTAATGCGATTTTCAGTGATACAACAAGGAATTTACAATATTTAATAGTAGCTCAAAAATCTACCCCATAAGGCATGCATGTTAAATTACAATGCATGCCTTATAGGGTAATTATTTAATAAAGTAATTAATATCTATAGAAATTAAAAGACAAGATATAATATATTGTAATATATTAATAAACATACATATGTATATATTAATATTACATCAAAACATAAAAACATAAAATAGTCAGTCACATGAAATTTTGACAACTAGGAATTCGTCAATGGTATAGTAGCATTTTTCTATTAAAAAAATTTTTAGTTTACGATTAAATTGTGTCAAGTTTAAATCTTTTATGGCATTTGGTAGCTTATAAAAAAAAAATTGAGCCCTGCAAAGTATGCTTTTATGCATAAGGGCGGTTTTTTAACTTCTTAGGCATAACTTATGTCGATATGTTGGTCTAATGGAACGATAGCTTTGTTCTGAAGCTTGTTTTAAATAAATTACCGTTTACTTTACGAAGAAAGCGGTCTCGTATATATATCTACCCTCGTAAATGAAAACACAGTAACTTCAGTTACCGTGTAACTTACACGGTAACTGAAGTTACTGTGTTTTCATATGTAAAGACAAGGTAACGTTAGTTTTTTTTTTTAAGAATATAAAATGCGTTTCGCAACTTTCTGTTGATTTAAGATTGCTATGGATCTAATGCACCACTTTTGCGCTTTAAAAATTCCAAGGTTTTTTACAGGTTATTCAACTACCAGGTTATTCGGTTATTCAACTTGTAATGACCGCTGTACTATTTAATATGATAACCTAATTGCACCTCTGTATTATTTATACGTTATACAAAATCTAGTGTTAGGTCGAATACTCAAGTATCGTATTAGATTACAGGCCTTTGAGGAAAATTGAGATTCAAAGACAAAAAGGTAGTAACATGAATAATGTATTAAGACCAATGGTTCTATTGGAAACTCATTAATATTAGATTGGATGGTAATACAGTATGGTTAGTTTTTTTGTTTGTTATTTTCTTCGATTTGTTTTGGCTCCGAGCTGTTATTGCTAATCGTAAGTGTCATTAAAAGTAAAAAATAATTTATTATTGTAATATCATTTTGAAACCCAATGATGGAACACTATTTTCCTTACAAATGTTACACACAATAAATCCATAAATGTCAATAATAAAAAACCTCGTACCAGTGCCGAATGAGATCTTTCTGAGACAGTACATGACCCTTATCACATTGACTGCTACCGCAGTCACCGGTGACCGCTAACAAAAGTTTTTCTATTGTGTCTGTTGTCTGGCAGCCAAAGCCTTATCGACTTTCCATAACTGTCATTAACATGATACAGGCCATTTTTCATAAAATTTGATTTATAATTTTCTACACAAATGCCCGACATAAGTTTTTTTGTTGAAAATTGGTTAAAAACTGTTAAAAATAACACTTTTACACGTCAATTTTTTTATTAAACTAGACGAGGTCGGTGTTTCCTAGCCGACTACTCTATAAAGAAAAGCCGAAACAAACTCAGAGGTCAAGGTGACAGGAGGAGGTGTGTGTCCACACACATTGTATGGCCAGATCATATGACCTGTAGGTTAGTGTCTGAGGCGGTCTCTTGAGGCTTAAAACACCGCACAGGTTTAACTGAACCTGTCCAGACAGTGCACGCATGTGTCAGTTATCGCGTAACTCAACTCAGCACAACTTACTTAACAAGTTAATAATACAAGGCTCGAATATTCGGCATTTTTCATAACAACACCTGTGTATTAGACAAACAATCACTAAGTACATATTATAAAACAAAGTCCTCCACCGCGTCTGTCTGTCTGTTCGCGATAAACTCAAAAACTTCTGCACCGATTTTCATGGTGTTTTCACCAATGGATAGCGTGGTTCTCGAGGAAGGTTTTAGTATATAATTTGTTAAGTTTTTGTATACATTTTTGTATACATTAACAATATTTGTTGGAGGTGTCGGAAAAAAATAAGCCGTCTGGGAGCTTTCAACGAAAACGCTGTCTAAACCCTTTGAGATATAACAAAATAATGTATGGTGGAATAATTGTGTATCTTATATAGGTCTACAGAAAAGTCCGTGATGGCATAATTATGTCTTTCTCTTAAGGATAACATACTATACTCATTTTATTGTCTTTTGTTGGTAGGTATTTGTTGTCTTCGGGTAGTCGGAACATACTTATTCATTTTATCCCGGTAGTATATTTCCGTGGGAGAATTTCCGACATTCACGCGGGCGTAGTCTATATATAAAAATGAATAGACGTTTGTTAGTCTCCCAAAAACTTGAGAACGGCTGAACCAAATTGGATAATAGGGATGTGTCCTGGGTAAAAAAAAAAGAATAACTGTTTAGTCCGTCAATCAGATAATAAAAAAATAATAGACACATATTTTTTCCTTTATCATATTAATTAAACTTGGGGAGTGGGGGCTCGTTACGTCACAGCTACGTATAAAATCTACTGAGAAGTGACGTCATGCCACATTTGAACTCAATGTATCCAATACAAAAATACGTGTCCAATATTTTTTAATAATCTACATGACGGACAAAAAATATTTTTTTTGTCATAATCCCTATTCTTTGTTTTTGTGTTCGTACAAGGTGTCAGGACAAGGTTTGTATATTTTTTATACGTTCATTTGTTCAGCAAGGAGTTGTTAAATTCAAACAGACCATACGTTAATGTCAATGTTGTATGCGCCCGGGAAGGTTTTAGGTAGGGTAGGTAGGTAGGGCAGGGTTGGGTAGGGTAGGGTAGGTAGATAGGTAGAGAGGTAGGGTAGGGTAGGGTAGGGTAGGGTAGGTAGATAGGTAGAGAGGTAGGGTAGGGTAGGGTAGATTAGGTAGGTAGGTAGTTAAAGCTACCCGTGTGAAGCCGGGCCGGGTAAAGCTAGTTTTCTTTATAAAAATACCTACAAAACTGACTGTATTCGACTCCTCATTACATGCTTTATTTAACACTCTCTGGGACACTAAATGCTCATAGACGTCATAATACAATAATAATAGTCTTCCAGACCGAATTTCAGCCATGGCGACCAATCTCAACGGAGACCAGCCTTCGGCGCGGGAGATATTATAAAGCAGGCGTGTGTGCCCAGACACTGGTGCACTCTCTCTTCCCTCACTCTCATGATCCCGATGGGACGGCAACCCGACACTCGCGAAGACAGATCAGGAGCAGGACACACGGCGCCACGTGCGCGTGAGGCACAGTGGTATCACACTGCTAAATTCCGAACGCCGCCGGGCTGTTACTAAGAAATTCCTAATGAAAACCTTAATAACACTGCCCGGCCCGGGAACCTAACCCAGGACCGCACGCTTAGTAGTCGCGCTTGTAATCATGAGACCAATGGTAGTCCATAGCAATAAAACTTCTATTGTGTCTCGTTCAGTGTCCTGGAAAGTGTTAAAGGTAGTTAAGCTTCAGACAAGTTGGTAAAACGGGAGAGACGGTAGGTCTTTTTTTTATTTAAAGCTTTTATATCGTTCTATTATAGTCAGTATTTGAGCAAATATTGTGTAAGTTTCAAGCTCCAGTTCAACCAAATAACATAATATTTGGAGTTTATATTGACTAAAAGCCCAAAATACACAAAAACTCAATCCATCACCTCTAACTTCGTAATCTGTTAAAAACCCTCTATGCCTGAACGCCCCTGAATAATGTAACATGGTTTTAATTATTATTAACTGAGCAGACCCTCCCTTTCAAGGGTACTTTCAATATCGGGATCAATACGGTTGGACCGGCCTTGAAAACGGGACCTTTTGCTCCGACGAAAAATAAGCTACCAACCTCCTTTTTTGGGTTCCGTACACAAAGGGTGCCAACGGGACCCTATTACTAAGTCTTCGCTGTCCGTCCGTCCGTCTGTCACAGAGAAGTATCTTTTAAACAGTTTTAATTATGTAGACACTGATACAGATCGGCCTGTGAATCCATCTTCCCAGAGACAGTGGGATGAGCCGCTCTGCAGGTTGGTACGGAATAATCTTATTAAAACGTCCACCAATACTGCTGAGCGTGCCCGTCTGCTGGCTGTGGGTGAGTGGGAGTCGGGCCTCTGGCTTCAGGCACTACCGTCACCCAACATAGGCACTATGCTGGGCGACACAACCTTCCGGCTTGCTACTTGTCTGCGTCTGGGCGCTCCTTGCGTGGCTCTGCATCGCTGCCAATGCGGTGAAGTTGTCGACTGCCTCGGACATCATGGCCTATCCTGCAGTAGGAGCGCAGGCTGGATTGCACGGCACGCTAGCATCAATGACATTCCGTCGTGCTCTTGTCACCTTGTGCTAGCTGTTTTAGAACCCAATGGCTTGGCACGCGACGATGGGAAGAGACCGGACGGAATGATCATAATGCCTTGGAAGTTAGGTCGGCCTTTGGTGTGGGATGCAACATGTGTCGACACCCTTGCGCCATCCCATCTTCCTAGCACGGCGGGCTGAGCTGGGTCGGCTGCCGCAGGTGCAGAAAACCTCAAACGGCGCAAATATAATAACCTTATTGGGAGCTATATGTTTGAGCCGTTTGGGGTTGAAACTCTAGGACCATGGGGTCCAAGTGCCCACTTGGTTTTTCGAGACATCGCCAAGCGGTTGGTCGACTCTTCTCGTGACCAGAAGGCTGGCCTATTTCTTGGCCAAAGAATCAGTATTGCCATACAACGTGGCAATGCTGCCAGCCTTTTGGGCACTTTTCCTGTTGACAGCGATGCGGACAAAATTTTTGATGCCCTTTGATTCCTTCCCCTACCTTTTTTATATACTTGTACATATTATTATTATTAAAAAAATTATTAACTATAATAAACTTTTTTGTAAACACTTAAAATTTTCAGAGTGTACTACTATGGCCGCTGTAACAACAAAATAAAATAATATAAATAAAATAAGTTAATAACTAAAAGGGGCGCCCATACAAGAAAATGCGTAAATACGACGACTGCATAATTTCGACGTAATAAGAAAGACACTTGAAATTTTCACAAAGTGTACTACTATGACCTATAACAACAAAATAAAATAAGTTAATAATTAAAAGGCATAATTTAAAAAAAATAAAAAAAACTGTGTTAAATACTGAGCTTGTGGATATGTAATAACAGCCACACGGGTTGATCGATCAGGTTAAGTTACGCTGGCTTTGGTTGGTCCGTAGATGGGTGATCATCTTTACAAACCAACAAGACCCCTCCGTGCCTCGGAAAGCATGGTAAGCCGTTGAACTGGGCTGTCATTCGTGGATCTTTGACAGTTGTTACGGGTCATCATAAGCACGAAAGTCTGACAACAAGTCTTACAAAGGAGTATCGTGTTACCCAGTAACTGGGTTGTGGAGGTCAATAGGCAGTCGCTCCATGTAAAATACTGGTATTCAGATGATGAGTTTTAAATACTGTACGGCCTTCGTATGCGAATCCGACTCGCACTTGGCCGCTTTTTTGTACTGAAGTAAAGGAGTTTTTAGCTCAACAAAAGATTGTATGGATGATAGATCGAATATTGAGACGCGGGAATTTTCGCAGGAATGTTTCAGAATGTTTGTACAGGGCGTGGATGCCGTGAAAGCAGCCGTCGTTTTCGGGGAAGGACAAAATGTCGCCCCCATTTTTTGTATCTGTCACGAGAAATTTGGTAACTATGTTTTAAAAATTGTTGCAGTACACTTTTGTGATACGAATTTTATACCTAACTACAGAAATGCTTTCACACAATTTTTATTAATAAAAATAAAAAGTATTTATTTCAGGCAAGTTTTTTACACATACACGCATAGTATCTGAAAATTAATTAAATTAAGTATGAAATAGATATAATAAATACTATTAAAATATTTAATATTTAATAGATTCCTTAGTTACAATGTTTAATATGTTACTTACCACCATTTAAATGATATTTGGCAATGACGTAGTTTGGAGAAGTAACAGTGAAATGAAAATGAAATCGTTTATTCTATAAATATGATATCGGAATCACTTTTATACGTCATAATAAAAAAAAGCCTAGTTGGAGCCGACATTTCCTATCTGACTACCCCTGAGAAGAAATGGCGAAACAAACTCAGGGGCCAAAGTCTCTTTCAGAGTGCAGACATAATCTTGGTCAAATCATGTAAGGACCATGTAGATTCGTGTCTGAAATGGTCTTTTGAGGAAAGAATCACACAAATTTGAGTGGACCTGTCCAGTCAGTGCAATCATTTGTCAGTAATCGTGTAGCTTAACCCAGATTTAAGGAGCTCAACGACTCAACGAACAATACCAAAGAAAGGACATTTGGGTAGGCCGCATAAAGTACTCAAAATGCCAGACCATCGTAAAAATTAAGGGAGAAAAAAAAATTAAGAAAATCTAAAAAGAAACAAATGACCCACAAAGTACTCACATTCACAATAATTAAAATAATATAAGTAATACTTTTCAAAATGAATATTCATGTCATTTTGTAAATAATATTTAGCAATTTCAATAAGTGTGTTTAAAAAATGGTATAAATGATTAAAATGTCAAGTTGTAAAACTTGAAATTTAAATCATAAATTTTAGGGTTTCATCACAAGGCTTAGAAGAGCGTCAACTATAAGTTAGAGCGAGAAGACGACTCACCAGATTAGACAAATAGCCCATTTTCCAGCATCCACTGTCCTGTAGAAAATTATCTTTCTAGAGAAAGTGAACCAATAAACAGTTTTTATTTCGCACTATATCGCAATAAAGGCACAGCTTGATAGGTAATTAAATAAAGTGATATCCTCAGGATCGCGCGTTGAAGGTAAATGGTCTATTAGAGAGGCCTGTTAAATATAAATGGGCAATGGAAAGTTACGCGCTGCCGGGATAAGCAACAGGTAGGTAGATATAATATAATACTGAAACCAGTCATTGATAATAGATAAGGCCTGATTAATATTTGGCATGTATTTAATGGAACCTCCAATAATTCTTACTTTGCGCTACTACAATTTTATTGAATACATAATTATAATGATTGCGCCTCTTTTTGTAAACCTCAAATAATTCCTATTTTGGTGTGCTAAAAATACTAAATAGCCAAGTTACTGCGACCAATTCAAATGTAGCGCTCACTGGCCGCTACCACGACACCGCTCGCTTCGCTCGCTCGGCTCTCGCGTGGTTTGTCACAGTTCTAACCTCACTTAACCCATTTGGTCGGGGTACACTACCTGAGTCTCTGCGACCAACTGTGAAAAAGGCCAGAAAGTAAAAAAAAGGCTCAATTATTTAAAAAAAAAAAACCGGTCAAGGGCGAGTCGGACTCGCGCACCGAGGGTTCCGTATCATCATAATTACATATATAGCTTCATAATATTTTTTTTTTTAATCCGTCTCTAACGACGGATTTAAAAAAAAAATATTATGAAGCTCAGAAATGTACCTCTAAAAACTTTTTGCGCTTCTTATCAGTAGTGTCAGTAAGTTTTTAGATGATAAATTAAATATTTCCCATAATATTTGCATGAAGTAAAGTTAACGCTGCGACTAAATAATATAATACTAAACAGAACGTTGTCACGTGGGTAAAGCCGCTAGTACCTACATAATATTATCAGGAAAATCTCTTATTTCATGATTGAGACTTGTCTAATAATATTCCTGCTTTTGTGGACATGGTTTATTCAGATTTGTTACTGTAGTTGTTATGGCAAAGTAATAAGTCGTGTGTGAGACAAAAAATAATAAATTATACAATCACAAATATCAAAAAACAAATTAAATAAATAAATCACATTTAAAAATTATTTTTTTTTTTACCTAAATTCCCTGACCGCTCCCGGCCCAAAAGTGCTCATCACACTTGCCGCGTTTCCACGCTGGATTGCGATGACCAGAGGGCCTTGGTTTAAATAAGTTTTTTTATTTTTTTAATTTTTTTAATAGTTTATTCTATTTGGTGAATGTAAAAACGTTTTAGGCCTAGTAGACTATAGATTTATTGACCACTTTCTATTTTGTTAAGTACCTGGTACTTGTTGTTTCTATACTGTCCTACCATACCTATTAACATATTTGAAAATATCGTAAAAGTCCATTATTTGTAAAAGAGTAGCCGTGAAGTTTCTTGCCGGTTCTTCTCCATAGGAAACGACCAATTGGAACCGTGCACCTAGCTTCTGACGTTTCGTTCTCCATGTAGGTTTATGTGAAATAAAATATTTTGATTTTGATTGATGGTTTTGAATTACACACAGAATATATATTTTCGTCTTGTTCTGAAAATGTTTTGAAGGAGTGTCGAGTGTGGACAAAACGATCGTAGTACAGTAGACAAACGATCGTAGGGTGACGCGTAGCACAGTTTTATGCCTTTTGTAATATTGGCGAGGAAGTGTGTGCATTACTAATAAAGAAAGAAAAAGCAATAAAGCAAGAATTGTGACTCGCACAGGAAGATCAAACAGGAAGACAAATGGCGAGTTTCATAACGCCAGACGCCGAAAAAATACAAAAGATAAGAATACGTCCTACGTACACATAATATCTGAGATCTTCTTTCATATTTATAACATCATTTCGTTCGTGTTTGTTGGTAAATGAAAGGAAAACACAGTATCTACCCAAACAAATTGTGTACCTAATTGAAAGAATATCTCTTTTTTGGTGTAGACGTTGTTTGGTATTCTTTCGAAACATTACCTATTTTCATTTCTGTTACAAGAAAGGTATGTACATATTTATGAAGTTTTTTTTTCTTTTATGGAATTCAATTGAAATCGGTCAAGTGCGAGTCGGACTTGCACACGAAGGGATTCGTACCACCGTACGAAACAATTTATTTTTATAGTTTAGTACAAACACGTTTCTTGTTTGGTTATAAATTAAAGGGTTTTCCCCTTTCATTTTATATATGAAAACCCTCTTTTTATATAAAAATCAATTGCTAAGCGTTGGTCTTGCAATAACTCGAAAATTGCTCGACCGATTTGATTTTTTTTTTGTTTTGTTCGCCTTAGTACTGTGGTGGTTTAGGAAAAATCAGGAAAAACATAAAGGAACAGACGAAAAAAAAATCCACCACGACCTATCGTCGCGATCATTGGTCCTTCGAGCCGGATCAATGATCGCGACGATAGGTCGTGGTGGAGCAAAATGAAAAGATAGCGGACTGTATAACAAGTATAATGATGAAGAAGAATAAAAAGAAATTAAATAGCAACGGTCGGTTATATATACGAAAACAAGAGAGGTTTAAAATGCGTTAGCGCAGCCGTGCATAAAGGCGAGCAACAGCTGACTGCCGTGGCGGTGTGGCGTGGGGGCCCGCGCTCGGCCTTCGGCCAGCTGATTCCCCGCTGTCCCCGCGTCCCTCGTTCACTGCCGCTAGCGCGCGGCGATGTTGAGTGAAGGCGTCTCAACATGATAAACCTTTGATAACATTAATTAACTTTCCATAACTTTTAGTAAATTTACTTAATAACTTTTTGTTATCCATTGTTGCCCACTAACACTTGCAAACGTTGCTCCACAAAAATTAACTTCGAATTAACTAATTCTTTTAATTAACCGAAGAAAATTTTTATAGAGCAACGTTCCACAAAATCTTCGAATCGAATCTTAATAAGTATCTTTTGAATCTTAAGTCAAGCAAATATCTTTTGTTTTTGTTCCATTTCAAAAAGGTCGCCGGCCAAGTGCAAGTCGGACTCGCGCAAGAGGGTTCCGTACCATTATCTATAAAAACGAGCAAAAAAATCACGTTTGTTATATGGGAGTCCCCCTTAAATATTTTTTTTTTTTTGTATTTGTTGTTATAGCGGCACCAGGCTAAAAACATAATATATATAAATATATATATGTGAAAATTTCAACTGTCTAATTATCACGGTTCATGAGATACAGCCTGGTGACAGACGGACAGACAGACGGACAGCGGAGTCTTTGTAATAGGGTCCCGTCTTACCCTTTGGGTACGGAACCCTAAAAACTGGATAGGCAAAGTAGTTTATATCCTCCTAAGCTGCCCCAGTTAGCCTTTTCAATTTCAGGTCGCTGATTATTTACTTTAGCTCGAATCATAAACATCTCCCTAGCCGTTTCCAACTAAGGGTTGGCTTTCAGTGTAATTGGACGCACCTGAATACCAGCATTTGATGATTGAAATATGTATTGATGGTTGTGTGTAAGTGTCAGTGTTTGTTCCCCTGGGTAGGTACTATAACGAACATTCAAATCGGACCACCATAAGGACTCATACTTGCAGCAGTCGGCCGCTATAGTAACGTTACCTACGCTCATCAACCAACAGCATCGCAGCATCAGATTTTTGCTGAGCCCCTGGTTTTTCTAATAAAAAATAAATTAAAAAAAAGACCGTAAAAACCGGCCGAAGTGGTCAGACATCTGACTACTTTTTTTTTTGTCGACGTAAAAAAGTGTTTTATGCTTTTTTTTGTTTTTTAAAAACATTGCCTCACACTAGGAATTTCTCCTGTATTGTAGGTGCATTTACAAACATTTAAACTCACACACAGCCAGACCCGGAACAACTACTTGTAGTTCATACAAATATTTGTTCTGTGAGGGAATCAAACCCCCGACACGCAGCGCAGCAGTCAATCGCTTAACCACTGCGCAAACCGTGCCGTAAAGTATTGGGCGGTTAATAGATGTGGACATCCATAAGCAGGGGATTTTGTGTTGAAAGTGTGCTGATTAGAATGTCGCCCATAGTACCTACGAGTACTTATCTTTTATATTCCACTCCTAAACAATGGCTCCAAAGTTATGTTGAAATTGGGATAACATGCCAGCCAAACGCTAAGGGCCTGTGCACACCGCGTTTTTTAAACGCGCCGTTGATGCGCATTTTAGAGACGTGCGTCGACGGCGCGCTTTTATCCTACAGTTTTATCTGACTCGCGTGCGTATTGCGTCTGTATCGCTACAAAAGCACGTGAACGGCGCGTTTAAAAAACGTGGTGTGCACAGGCCCTAACTCATCAATCTGCCTAACAACTTCCCAACTATGCTGGGGTCGGCTTCTAGTCTAACCAAATGCAGCTGAATACCTGTATTTTACATGGAGCGATGGCCTATCTGACCTTCACAATCCAGTTACTGGGTAACACGATACTTCTTGGTAAGACTGGTTGTCAGACTTCAGCCCGATTATTGATCCTTTTATAAAAGTTTACTTAATACCTACGTTAACCACAACTCCCCGTAACACCCGCTTCGTAATTAGCTCGTTTATAATTTAAACAACTTGCACGCTGAACCCAAGATAAACTTAAGCTAAGCTAATAAAATTAATATGATTTCTTGGGTATAGAGCAACATTCTAAATATATATTATACTAGAACTTCTGTTTGCGCTCTATGAAGCAAGAACTAGGAGCGTGTGTGAGCAAAACCACAGGTTAATTCAGGAATACACGTGGCATAAGGATCTGCATAATCAGCCTATAATACCAGGCCCGGGTCGACGTGGCGTTGTGTTCCACGCGCGCTTCAAAGAGATATCAGCACGCACTGACGGGGTCCGCCAGGACCGGTGCCTGCCAGGGTTGCGGGTTTGTCCGAAAGGGATACCGTGGCCCTGGCACACAGGCAACTGAAGGAACACGGGTAGGTTTTAGTCAGTAAAAGTCTGACACTCCCACTCCGCCCAGAGCGGGAGAAGTTATTTGATAAATTTCCCACACCAAAAAAAGGTATACAATTTTTAAAAAAATTGCACTAAAGTGTGAAAGTAGCTTCCAGGCCGCTGTGACATACCTATCCATGTTCTCACCAAATCTGGAGATGTTATGGCACAATAGCATGCTACTGAAGCTACTTGTATGCTTTTGTGCAAGTTACTGCCATATGTATTCCTGGCTTAAAAGCCAATTTATATCACAAAGTGTAGTTTTGACACGCAATCAAAACTGATAAAATTCGTATTTTACGTTTCGTGACGGAATGTTTCATATATCTTGTGAAATATTATATATCATTTTGACTATATAACATTTTGAACTCTAATTCATAAGGTACAGCGATGAGAGTTAATTATATAGTTTCATTTCATAGCGTTAGCGTTGAGAGCAAAATTCGGGCTTTACGTTTGTGTTTTGCAATTAGATGTTAGTTTCAAATGTGTGTGTGCTTATTCCCGTTGCTTATTTGACATCCAAAATTAAGCTTATTTCAACATTAAGTTATGTTATTTTGTAGTGAGTAATTGTGTTAGGTCACTTGATTACCTCCTACCTACTGGAAGAACCCAATCTGCCCAGCCTTTTCCCAATCAAACTGTCTCTAAGAATATAAGCTATCCTAGTCTAAGAGACAGGGTTATATACATTTTATACAGATTTTGCAACTTATAATGAATTGTAAACTCAAACTCAAACTCAAAGCATTTATTTCAAATAAACCAATTACAGGCACTTTTGAATTGTCAAGGGGTCGGTCAGTCAGAAAGATGAAGCTAGTTGCCCATTCCAAAGCGTAGTAGGTTCCTATGGAGAAGAACGGACAAGAAACTCCATGGACACTCTTTTAAAACAAAATATTGTTACAAAATATGGGTTACATCATTCATGTTGAAGTTATACATGTGAGAACAATGTAGAAAGACGTGCACGTTAGAAGCGTCCGTAATAGAAACAATTCAAAAATTAAAATAAGCCGTGGCAGCTAAGAGATGACCAGTCCCAACTGACGGCGCCCGTTCACGAACATGACGCATGGATCAGCACCATTTAGCTCAACCATTTTGAAGGGAACTTAATGATCCAACACACACGCCACCACCAGCGAGACATTTGAGTGAGCATGACATACTCTCAGCCGCCAGGGCACATTCAAGTCAATAAAAGACATATTACCCGGTAAATGGTAGCTCTATAGTACATAGTACTCACACCTGTGCTATGCAATTATATAATTCAAGGACATTGAGTTTATACAATGCAAAAATAGTTTACAATCTTCAGCAGCTCCAACATGATTGTCAAATGTTAATTAACTAGCTGAGGTTGTGGAGCAGGACCAGCATTCAGCCAAGCATTTTTATCAGCGATGTAATCCCCCAACTTATAATATGCCTGCCTGCATAGTGTGCGTTTTATACAAGATTTAAATTTAGTCTCATTCAGTTGAAGTATGTGGGGAGGAATTTTATTGTAACATTTTAAACAGTACCCCCTGAAAGATGAGTCTACTTTAGCCAGTCTGAAACCTGGTTGAGCTAATAGGTCCCTATTTCTAGTACTATAATTATGTCTTTCACCTCTTTTTCTAAAAAGATGTAAATTTTTCCTTACGTACATGATGTTTTCGTAGATATATTGACAAGGTACCGTCATGATGTTAATATCCTTAAACAGTTCCCTTAGAGAATCGCGCCTGCGGAGATTATATATGGCTCTGATGGCTCTTTTCTGCAGAATAAAAATAGACTCGATGTCTGCAGCCCGTCCCCAAAGTAAAATACCGTAAGACATTATACTATGGAAGTAACTGAAATAGACTAGCCTCGCGGTATCTACATCAGTAAATTGACGGATTTTTCTGACAGCATATGCTGCTGAACTTAGCCGTCCTGCAAGAGATGTTAAATGAGGACCCCATTGTAGTCTTGAATCCAGCGTGATCCCCAGGAAAACAGTTTTATCGACGAATTCTAGTTTCTCTTGATTCAATACTATCTCACAATCACTACTTTTGACATTTGGTAAAGAAAATTTTATGCACTTCGTTTTTTTCCCATTTAATACTAAATTATTAGCAGTAAACCAATTTTGGACCTGCAATAGAGCGTTATTTACGTCGTCAAAATTTGTAACACGTCTATCTACCTTAAAAATTAAGGAAGTATCGTCAGCAAATAACACCATTTGTGGTTGATTTTTTAATAAATGGAGTAGATCATTTATATACACTAAAAAAAGAAAAGGACCCAATATCGAGCCTTGTGGAACACCCATTTTTACTTTTAAACCGAGTGAATTGATACCATTTATTTGAACTTGCTGTTGTCTATCATTTAAATAAGATTTTATTAAACTAAGTGCAAGTTTTCCAAGTCCGTAATGCTCAAGGTTCAAAAGTAAGGTTTCGTGATCGACGCAATCAAATGCCTTGGAGAGGTCACAAAAGATTCCTATGGCGTCTCGGGCCTCTTCCCACGCGTTAAAAATGTGTCTTAATAATGTTACACCGGCGTCGGTCGTGCAACGTCCTTTGGTGAAACCATACTGTTGTTCGTGAAGGATTTTATTCGTGTTAAAATGATTGAGCATTTGATTAAGCATTACCTTTTCAAACACCTTACTGAAAACCGGCAACACGGATACGGGTCTATAATTATTGGTGTCTTTACTGTCCCCGGATTTGAAAAGAGGTATTACCTTACTGTATTTCATTAAATCCGTGAAGACTCCTTGATCTACACACAAGTTAAATATTAAGGCTAAGTAAGGGGCTATAGTCTCAATTATAGAGGTACAGACTTTAACAGACATTCCCCAAAGATCTTCGGTTAATTTGATCTTGATTTGCTTAAAAGCTTTTATTACTATTATGGGGTTAATATGCTTAAAGTTAAATTCAATCGGGCAGGCTGAAACGTTCGCCTTTACTAAATCAAAAGAGAGCGAGGGTGAGGAATTTAAGGTTTCAGTCGTTTTGAGTGGGATACTGGTAAAGAAATTTACAAATTCTTGCGCAACTACTTTGTTATCGCAAATAAGACCACACGACGTCTCCAGTGTATAATCAGAATTATGCTTTTTGTTCCTATTTGTTTCATTATTGATAATTTTCCAAACCGTCTTTATTTTATCGTCTGCTGATTTAACCTTGTTACTGATGAATAAGGCTTTAGCTGCCTTACAAGTGTTCTGAAAAATTCTAGAGTAAGTAGCAACATACTTATTAAAAGTTTCTGTGTTAATATAAGGCTTAAGGCCATACAACTCGAAAAGTCTTTCCCTACTTTTCCTGAGTCCTTTAGTTGCCCAGTCACTAAATAAAAACCTAGGGCTGATAGTTTTAGTGTTCTTTTTAAAATAATTATTGAACTCGGTTTGGACTACTGAAAAGAATTCTTTATACAAAATATTAACATTGTTCATTGTAAGGTCCTGATCATTTAACTTATAAATTAAAGTGCTATTAAATTTATTTAAATTAACTGTAATGTACATTATAAATGTGTTTCAGTATTTTTTTGTGAATAAACCTTTATTATTATTATTAACTATGTTGGGGTCGGCTTCCAGTCTAACCCGATGCAGCTGAATACCAGTATTTTACATGAAACGACTGCCTATCTGACCTCCACAACCCAGTAACTGGGTAATACGAAACCCCTTAAGACTGGTTGTCAGATTTCGGGCTTCTGACGACCCGTAACGATTGTCAAAGATCCATAAATGACAGCCGGGACCAACGGCATGTAAAGATGGTTACCCATCCACGGACCAACCCCGATAAGCGTAGCTTAACCTGATGGACCGACCCATGCGGCTGTTATTACTTAGCCACGAGCTCCTCCTGAATTAACTCAAAAAGTGAAGAAAAGCGGCCATTCATACCAATGATGCTCTTTTGAAAGCGTGTCCGTATGAATTGAGGAGCCATGTCTCATATTTAAACGCAGACACTACCAATAATTATTAGTAGTTTTGTTGATTGTGTAGGCCCAATTCTGGAATTTGTAGTAAAACCTGTTCGTGGCGAAAACATAAATAAAATTATGGAAGTGAATTATAAAGAAATCACTTTATTTGGTATGATGTCACACCATGAATTTCTTATATGGTCGGTCAACGCCATTTCTAGTCAATATAAAGACGGAAGAATCATCAACAATGTTACCAGTAAAAAACCAGCTTAAAATGTGACCTCATAAACAAAATAAACTTAAAATCTATGTTTGGATACAAACACAACCCTTGAAAAGTTAGAAGACTCAAGTTAGCTCCTCAATTCAAACGTCTGAATTGACGAGCCACCTTAGAACTTGAAAACTAGGCGAAGGATATATATTTTTTTTTTTTATGATTTATTAGTTTTTATGCATTTTCCGTACACACAAATAGGTTTTGTAAACCCTTTGAACATCCTGTAACTTTTAAAGGGTTTTACTACAAATTCCAGGATCGGGCCTACAAATTAAATATTATATTGGTAGTTTAAATATGAGACATGGGTCCTCAATCTATACGGACACCTGAGCAGAGAATACAGGGAAAATGAATTGAGCAAGAAACACAGTAAATAAGTCTGTAGCAAGTCTATTTTCATAACATTACGTATTGTCATAATCCAAATATCGAGGGAATGGAGCTACTATTGCCTTTCTCAAATGTTTGTACAATCACATTCTTTGTTTACGTATGAAATTCGGTGTATTTTCGTTTGTAAGGATACCAAGTGAGCGCCCTGGATAAATAATGAATTTGATTACATGTAGATGTGAATAATTACATTATCTAGTTGATGTTACTGTAATAATAATACTTATTAATACTTTGATGACTTCATTTGATTTCTTTGGCAAGGTTTTGCTTAAATGATTATATTATAACTACCTACAGTTAATATAAGATAGTTCTCATACTCTCTGAGGTCAATCGTCGAATCCAACTCGGGTGGGCAGCGTTCGGGAAGCTACGCAATATCTTCTCATCCCACATACCGCAGTGTCTCAAGACGAAAGTCTTTGACCAGTGACTGTTGCCAGAGATGACCTATGACACTGAAACGTGATCGCTCACAATGGGCCTTATTAGAAAGCTAAAAGTCACCAAAAGGGCAATGGAAAGGGCTATGCTTGGAGTTTCCCTACATGATCGAATCAGAAATGAAGAGATCCGCAGGAGAACCAAGTTAACCGACATAGCTCGAAGACGTGCCGAACTTAAGTGAGCAGGGCACATTGCTCGCAGAACAGATGGCCGTTGGGGCCGAAAGGTTCTGGAGTGGCGACCGCGTACCGGAAGACGTAGCGTGGGAAGGCCTCTCACAAGGTGGACCGATGACCTTGTGAAAGCCGCAGGAATCCGCTGGATGCGGGAAGCCACATCATTATCATCATTTCAGCCGGAAGACGTCCACTGCTGGACGTAGGCCTCCCCCAAAAGTGGGGGGGGGGGGGATTTTGCATAATCGCATCACATCGCATTGCGATCGCAGTATGGTGTTTAAAATGCATAAAGAACGCTGCTGCCCATTCTCTAGAAATTCCCTTAGTCGCCTTTTACGACACCCACGTTAGGAAATGGGGGGAAAATAGGAAAATGTAAAGTAAGTACTTACAACAAAAAAAAAATCTTTTTTAAATGTTTGTCTCTCTGTCGGTCTGTCTGTCTCTCTGTTTGTTCCGGCTAATCTCCGAAACGGCTGAACCGATTTTGACGGGACTTTCACTGGCTGACAGCTGCTGTTATAAGGAGTAAATAAGGCAACTTTTATTTTTGAAAAAGCCACGCGGACGAAGTCGCGGGTAGCAGCTAGTTATTACTATAATGTTATCACCAAAGCACTCATTGAACAGTCAGTAGGTAACCACATAAAGGTAGAAGGTCAATTTAAACTTCGGGCGCTCGGTTCCACGATCATTATTACTAGCCTGCAATGCGGGTAATGTACCTATTTAATTAAGTTATCAACTTGACTGGTTACTAGCTAATTTAATTTTTGCTAGTATATCTGTACAGGGAATGAATTTAATTAGCGCGCAACGAGACATCTACTCGTAGAAGACATTATTCTATGAATTATTATGACTTTATTCAGTTGCAAAACGATTTGAAGCTCTGGCCACACGGAGGCGAATCGTGCACGGGATGCGGGACGCAACTGTGCGTCCTTTGTTTTAATAATGAGGAAGTCACGCGATTATTCTTTTTATTTCTATTTTATTATTCTCAAACATAGCTACATTATTTAAAACGAGTAAAATTGTAAAAACAGCAAATAATGTACACACGGCTACAAACCAAGCTATACGGTTCCAGTTTAGGCTGATCTCGCATTGTATAGGATTTCCGTACAATGAGAGGTCAGCTTATACTGGAACAGTATAGCTTGATTTGTAACCGTGCGTACCTATATTTGTTGTTTTTACAATTTTACTCGCCAAACTTTCTATATAGTTTGATGGCAAGAAGCGCTTGTTATTAATATACACATAATCTAGCAAAAACTAACCTTAAAACTACTCCACCACTTTCTGTCACCAATAGATTATGGACGAGCCGCGGACACCGGACACTGACAGATTCTATGTACGTATCTGTCTGGAGGTGTCCGTGACTCCGTGTCCGAAGACGCGTCCGCAACCCGCCCACGCCGGTTCGACCAAACCGAATCACAGATTACTTAATAATACTTTATGATGTGAATTTGTTCATCGGTAAAGGCGTGTTATCGAGAAACAAACTCCTTAATATTGCGCCAGTTTGAACACCTCCATACATGTTAGTTGAATCAGCACGAGCGAATTTCGTGCCACATCCCGCGCGGTATCCGCTTCAGTTTGGCCAGAGCTTTATTGAAAGAGCTTGATGTATTTGCATAATTGGATTAAGTATGTTTGTTTACCTATTTTATTTTATTCATTTTAAGAAAACTTACAGCTAATATGTACATTCGAGTAGTCATAAGTAATATGTAGAAGAAGGCCAATTACAAGTTTCCACTTATATAAACTTATGTGTAAAATTGACACCACGGTACAAACAGCGTGAGAGTTAAAAATAGAAACAACTGAAGAGAATAAACAAAAATAAGACAAATTACACAACAAAGTTACACTTCAAAGAAAAAGTTACTTAATATATATATATTTTTTTTGTTAAGCATGGATTGCGTTTAGTGCGTAAAAGAGTGCGGCCTCCCTGATGCGCCGCGTGCTAGTCAGCACCAATAGCCTTCTGAATACCTTAACGCTCCTACAAACAGGCGCAACACGCGACGCGACACAAAGGCACCGCGTGGCGCGCGACGATCGGTGTCTTTGTGTCGCGTAACGTGTCGCGCCTGTTAGTAAGAGCATTGATTGGGAAGAGTTGATTGTTGTGAGACACTGGAATACCATCCACGGTTGTGGAGGTACTCTTTTTAATGTTAAATAAATTAATAATTTACTAACATAGTTATAAGTATTATCTACTAGCAATTTATGGAATGTAACTTCTTCTGAAATAAAATGATAATAATAACATCACACTTAAGGCGAGGTTCTTCATGTTAACCTCTAGGAAATGTAATTTTAATGCCATTTTATTTAGAAACTGTAATGATTAAACACGTGAAAAAATTATATGTTGCTTTGAGATCTTTTTGTAGGTCATCGGGTACTCGTTACATAATTGGTCAAAGTTCGCTCGATAGAAAAAAAAAAACCCAACATAAGGGATTTTGTAGATTAAAACTCATTTTATTTCAATATTATACTACTTTGTGCATTGAAAATCACATAAAAATAAACGTCTATGATGATGTAATGTCCGTCGTAAAACATATAATCTTCAACCCAAATTTAACGAAGTTCACGGGCACAATTTACTCGCGCCCCGCTGCCCCCTCAAGAACAAGAATGCACGCTAGAAGAACCTCGCCCTAACAAAACTCTAAAGAATAAGAGATAAAATAAATGTAATCCGAATAAAAGAAAAAAGCTTGTAAAACAGTGGAAACTACTCCACTGTATGACATAATTGGTTCCGGATTGAAGTATTGCGCCAAACAGATTTATTCCTGCATCGAAATAAAACAACAATGTGCCAATAGTTGTTACTGTCAAAGTTTCCAGTCTTGTTGGATTGGATGCCCGCTAGTTGAAATTATATGAATGTCAGCCTTTTATTTTATTCCTTGTATGCCATTACGCATTCGTAACTGGACTACGGCTGGTAGCTTAATTCTGCTAATGCTAATATTTAATAGATAGAGATAACAGGCAGAAGTGTATCTTTAATACGACTGTACGACTAAACGCCGACAGACTGAACACCGACAAGACTTTACTTCGACGGGACTCTTCGCCGACAGAACACTTCGCCGACAGGACTCTTCGCCGACAGAGCTCCTACGCTTGCCGGGGTTGGCCCGTGGATGGGTGACCATCTTTACATACTGAGACTCCTCCGTGCCTCGGAAAGCACGTTAAGCCGTTGGTCCCGGCTGTCATTCGTGGATCTTTGACAGTCGTTACGGGTCGTCAGAAGCCCAAAAGTCTGACAGCCAGTCTTACTAAAGGGTATCGTGTTACCCAGTTACTGGGTTGTGGAGGTCAGATAGGCAGTCGCTCCATGTAAAATACTGGTATTCAGCTGCATCCGGTTAGACTGGAATCCGACCTCAACATAGTTGGGAAAAGGCTAGGCAGATTTTTTTGTCTTTAATTGGGAAATTCTTTTTCCTCGCAAACTTCGACACGTGTCTGCCAAAATCCATTATTTAGTGTAGGTACATCACAACAGTTTGGGATTCTCCGTTTTGCAGGCAGGTCATTAAAATGCAACTAGACTTTCGTCGTTAGAGCGGGCGACTTCTGTCCGTCTGTTTTGAATGGATGCGAAATTCAATCAGCGAAGTTTGAGAATAGGGTCACAGGTGAGCAGAAAAGGGCACTATTTTTGCAAAATAATACAGTGAGAATATTCTGTGCTTATCTACTTGACCGAATATTTTACTAAACTCATCAAATTTTGTGTCATCCTCTTCAAAACAAATTTTCAATATAACGCGACGTGCAATATGTAAACGAGATAAATAATTTTATTTCCACTGTGCGCATGGATGTAATTTCTTATTGGAATCGACTGTATATAATTACATTCTCTTCCGGATCTCCAAAGTAACTGGGATCGTCGAAATAGCACAGATGCACCAACACTCTTCACCCATCAAAAGAAGATAGTTAGAATACCAGTAGACATAGACCAAACTGACAGCTGCAAACCTCACTTCAAAAATTATAATATTTTGACTTGACTTTGACCCTCCCCAGTATACAAATTGTATTTTTTTTTTTTTTTCATATCCCACAACTCTATCATATTAATTTAGGTCAAAAATTGTCACCCGTATGATGAATTATTACTTTTGCGACTTTGTCAAACTGATGAAACTGTGACCCTCGATGTGTGTAGATATCTAAGTTTCATTGATAAATACGAGTAGGTAATCCATTTTTATTCAAACCAATAATTAATATTTAAAGCTAAGAACATGCGACGTTGTCATATTTGGATATTTTACATTAATAATCGTGACTGTCGAATTATTTTTTATGAAAAATTAAAACAAAAAAAGATAATTGAAAAAAAAAATACATATGCCAGTTGATTCTTTGATATGATCTCATTCGTACATACCCTAGAGTTATGGGATATAAAAAAAGAAAACACCTTGTATATTAGAGACCTGCAAACTTCTTCATTTTTATTTTAACTAGGGCATCTCAATGAGAGGTTGAGACTCATTAACCGGACTTTCCTGTGGTTGCCTTAAGCTCCTAATGAAACTTAATGCCTCCACCTAGGGCGTAAAAACTTATAAACTAAACGACTGCTGCTCGCTAAGGGCACCCCCTGTGGGTTACGAACCTCGGCTTAGGGCAGAGTCGGAGTGAGGATGGCAAGGGACCGACGGTGGCTGAAATTTCTTCGTAAGTATCAAGATTTTTATACAAAACGCGAAGACATCAGTGTCGGTTCACACTCCGACATAAATCAACATTAAATATTACAACTTCTCGGCAAAAAATTAATTACAGGAGGGCTCAGGCTACTTTTGTTTTAGAAATAGCCACGCGGGCGAAGCCACAGGCAGTAACTATTCATTCATAAATAAATTCACGAAAACAAATGTACGTGTAGCGATATACATTGCTGATAAATAAAATATAAAACGTACCAACTACACGATACAAGAATGTACAGAAAAAGAACCCACTTACCTATATTTACACTGCCTGTCAGCATTATCTTCCATCTTACACCTCCACTCCACTCGGCTGCCTTCGGCTTTCTCCGAACAGACCCGAAGTTAAACGAGCGCTTCCGAAGAGTCGAAGGACGGTTGGAGTTTAAACACTAGACACTATTTACTTACTATTGAACTGTTTTTAACGCTATTTGATTTCCATTATTGTATGAGGATTGTCACTGATTGGTATTGTTTGTGATAGTGTCTTGATTAATTACTAGGAATAACAAAGCAATTTTAATTACACATTGAAGGGTTTTTCTTTGAGATGTACTGGCGACTATTCTAAAATGAGTCGTAATTTGGCCCACGCATCGACATTAAACCAAATAAACCGGCCAAGTGCGTGTCGGTCCACGTACAATGAAGCGTTCCGTTGTTGGGATGGATTTATCCCAAAAACAAACTTAATTAATAACATTGTAGTTGAAAAACATGTTCTCCCATGCATTTCAACTGCAAATGTAAGTTTATACGCATAACTTTGGGAGATTTACCATGTCATTTTAAGACCATAGATTTCTTATGTTTTCCTGTAAACTACAAGTATATAACAGTGTTTTGTATTTTATTCAAAATTTTAGGCTCAGTAGTTTCGGAGATAAGGGGTCAGGGGAATAGTCAATTTTCATTTATTTACCTAAATAACACTACTTATTTTAAAATTACAAAAACCCCCACAGACCTTTCATTTGATATGTCACACGGTACAGTGTGCAAAACTTTTTTCTTTTCTTTTTTGTCTCCCAAAATTAACCTCCATATTCAAAATTCATTTATTTACGTAACACGTCCATGTTTGGGTCACAGAAATGGATATGTGTACCAAATTTCAACTCAATCAATCGGTCCATTAGATTAGGAGCAAATTGGCTGTGAAAGACGGACAGACAGACACAAGAGTGATTTTATGTGGGTTCCGTTTTTCCTTTTGGAGGTACGGAACCCTAAAAATCAGAATGTATTTATTATATCCCATGCATTAAACTGCATAGCAAAGTTAGAGGTAATCCCAGTAAGTGAGCATCACGCATGTTCATAGTTTGAATTATTCAATATGTTTAAGTACGAGTTAACTCACATTTAAGGTGTAATATTTGACCATCAAACATACTTTGGTTGTTTGCAGCCCTAATGACTTATACGTACAAACATAATTATAGCCCCACACTGCTTCTTAGAAACACAATGATGAATTACTAATTATAATAATGGACTTCTCCTTGTACGACCTTAAGAAAGCTAACAAAGTAATTACTTGATTACTAATTCATTAAGAATGTCGCAGAGAATCTTTTAAGTTAATGTTCTGATTTTATATTCCAAGTAGTAAGACTTAACTGTTTGAAGTCTTACTACTTGGAAAATAAAATGCATGATAATTGAGTTTAAGGCGATGATAACAGACGTTTATTGATTTTATACTGAAGGTCACGTCCAAACGAGTAGCGTTAATTATTTGGAAAAAAATATATGTTAAATAAGAGCATTTCCTTAATAACTCAATATATGAATATTTTAGATTATGTTTATATTACATAGTGAAATTAATTTGTAAAATTATGTCTAACGCGGATAAAAAACTGAGAATCACGAAAAATCTATCAAGCGTATTTTTCTAAAACCTTCACCTTTTTAAAGATAATTTAATTATTGATCTTTTAGTATACGTTTTTTATAAAAATGCCTTTTGTTTTATGTATAATAAATTAATACAGCGTCTTATTTGGGACAGCGCTCCTGGATGGGCGAGTCTTATTACTGGCTGGACGTACGACGCGTTGCGTGACCTCAGTACAGAACACGCACTGACATATATCTGGGCCTTAATAGTTAATAATTAAGTAAGTTAGTAGTTTGATTACCTACTCCTACGTCCTTATAATCTAAAGGCACAAAATAGGGACTCAATATGGATACTTCAAAAAACAAAAACAAAAAACTAACCATTAACTGACCAAACTGTTAAATCGTCATTATGGAGGGACCAACGTTTACGAACGATATTTCTCAAACGATTCACGTTAGGGACAATTAAATTTCATATTTCCAAGGTAGAATTAAGGTACCTATTGTACGAGTAATACTATAAAGGTAAGATACTTCTCCGACCTGCGTATCCATCTGGTCCCTCCATTTTGACGTCAAAATGGAGGGACTATAGAGATAGGGTGAACAGGGTGGAAAGATCACTCATCCTCTATTGAAAAGGGAGGATCCTTCGACCAGACGGGTGTTGTGTCTGGTGGGCAACTGCCCCGTTTGTTGCATGCAGGATTTGTCAAACGTCAGGCCTTTGATGCGTAGTTCGCATCTGGCGTTGTAGATGCCGCCACAGCTTAGAGCGGTTGGTGCTTTAAAGCGTACTGTACATCACTGTGCAGTCTGTGGGCTCACTACTCTAACAGAAGTTACAGCGCCATCCGCGTCCAGTACAATAATGCGTTCAGGGCGGTGATGGGGCTACCCCGATACTGCAGCGCCTCGGGTATGTTCGCAGAGGCGCGCACCGACTGCTTTCATGCGACCATGCGCAAGCGCGCCGCGTCCTTGGTGCGTAGGGTACGGGGTAGCCCCAACATCGTACTGGCCATGATTGCGGGAAGGCTGGACTGCCCCTTCATCCGCCATTGTTCCAGCAGACATGTTGCTGTGCCTGTGTCGCAGAGAAGGTAAAAATTGTTTATTTTTTAATAAAATTAGTAGATTTGATCTAATTAGTTTTCCGTTAATTTAATTTATTTTGATTTAATATTATTTGATTTGATTTATTTTATATGATTTTAAATGTTTGGTAATGGGTGTTATTTACCTGAAATAAATGAATTTATTTATTTATTACAGGACCAAGGATTTTATTAAATAACTACCTACGTAAACATTGAGAGAGCTTAACTTATTGCGTAGGTAGCAAATAGTAGATTTACAGTATTAAACTTTTATGTAGGCTAATTTGAAATCCAAGGTTTGGTCCCTCTGTCTTGACGGACACTTGGAAATTCATTTCGTTTGTTATCAGGGAACAAACCTTGTGGACGATTGGCTTTCCAGGTTTTCCCATCCGCAAAAATGTCGTACTTCAAACAAAAAAAAAAAACCTACAAACTGTCATCTCCTAATTCATCATCATCATAACATCACGCCTGTATTCCCTGAAGGATTAGGCAGAGGTTTTTTATTTTTTATTACTGGTTGGGCCTGCTCTTGACCTCGATCTCGCCTGATGGAAAGCCATGGATGAGGTCTATGATGGAACGAGCGTGCCCAGAAGATGCCTGTTCACTCTTGCTTTAAAGGCAGACGGGTTACATGTGGAAGGGAACACAGACGCTGGCTGAGAGTTCCACACTTTGGCTGTACGCATAATTTTGGAGGTGTACTGAGTACGACAGGACGGGATATCAACCAATTGCGAATGGTACCCTGCAGTACGTCTGGTAGTCCGGTAATAAAAGGGCGATGGTGGGATCAGGTCGTGGAGCTCCTGCGCACACTCTCCGAAGTAAAGTCTGTAGTAGACCGACAGGCAAGCAACATTACGCCGATTAGCCAGGCTGTGAAGCCTAGACAGAAACGTTTTGGCGCCTATAAGCCTTTTCACTCTGCGTTCCACCGAGTCAAGTGCAGCAAGTTCGTATTTAGCTGAGCCATCCCATAAGTGGCTGCAATACTCCATACAGGAATGAAATCTATGCTTTGTATAAACAAAGCTGTCCAGATGTGAAGTATCGCCTCAGTCATTGTGTTTCGTAATCTGTCTGTTCCTTTACCACCAGTATAATATAATAGAAATAATATAATTATATTGGTGATAGATAAAACAACCACGAAAACACAATTTTACCACTAATATTCATGTCTCTGTCACCCTTCCCATTCAATATTGCCATGGGAAAATATAATATTCCCATTATATCAACGTGTCACGACTTTAAGTCTGTTCGCACCCTCAAACTTCTCTACTTCACCCTCGTCAGAAGCGTACTGGACTTATACATCGCAGGTGTGGAATCCTATCTATCAGGTCCTTATCGATCGAGTTGAACGCATCCAAAAAGGCTTTACTAGGTACCTGCGATATAAATCGTACAGCTGCCCCAACACAACTGATTACCCTGAAAGGTTGAGTCACTTCAACCTTACATCCCTCGAAAACCGCAGAAAAATTATGGATCAAATTATGCTCTTTAAAATTTTCAACGGACTGATCCATGTTCCGAAACTTCTGGAAGATATAAATTTATCTGTTCCCCGTAGCAGTCAACCAAGGCCCGACCGCAAATTAGATGTGTTTGTACCATTGACAGCTCGAACCAACCTCGGGCGATCAGCGCCATTGAACCGTTTCATGCGGACATATAATGAAAATCACTCTCGCACCAATAGCATTGACATCTTCTCAAACACCCTGGCTCAATTTCGTAATCATCTTTTCCGGCAACTTGTAGATTGCTAATTGCTGACAATCGATTTTTGTTAATTCCATCATTCATTCATTGATATTGTTCTAGTTCCATTGTTATATTTTAAACTTTAATGTAAATTACTTTCAATCATTATTTAACTTAATTTGATTCATGATTGTATTTTTATTGATTTATTTGATTTTATTGTTGTTAATTTATTTGATACTAGTATTATTAACTCGTTATTTTTTTTTTAACTTTTAATCAAGAATAGCAATCTATGTAAGTGCTGTTCACACCTTTAAGTGACAAGTTAGCTAAAGTATGTAACTTATATTATATGCTCGCTGTTAATGTTTTTGTTAACTAGTCGTTGGAGTGCCATAATAAATAAATAAATAAATAAATGAATAAATGAATAAATGAATAAATGAATAAATGAATAAATGAATAAATGAATAAATAAATAAATAAATAAATAAATAAACGTTAACCTAACTGCGATACGATAAGAAGTTACTTTCCCAACGGCTTCGAAAACGCTACGCACGTAGCAATAGTATTTTCACAGCTACGACATCTCGTAGCGACTGGGGAAATGAAGTTCCTCAATGTGAACAATATTGATCGCGACATTGAATGACACTTTGTTGTCGATGATAAAAGTGTTTTATTTCCCCATGGCCACGTAGGTACGTACCGAGTTATTTTCCTTGAGACAAAATATCGAAAAGTGTTTTGTAAACAACTCGGAAAGTGTGTAACGTATCTGGAGGGACGGCAGTGCCCCCGCCAAGACGAGCCAAGCAAAGCGCAAGGGCCTACCTTTTCTCGAAGTGCTTCGTCGATTTTTTGAACTCTCATAACTTGGGATCGGATTATACCAGATAAATAAAATTCTCGGAATATGATGTCAATACTATGCTTATTAAACATATGAAGTTTCAATTACATACTCGTAGCTTAGGCTTTAGATTTTATTGATATTTAAATAAACCCCTATTTCGTCACTGACTCCTAGTTATAAATAATAAAATACATATTTCAGGATTTTTTGTAAATCACCCCCCATACTTTAAATTAGGGGGTGGTAGTTTGTATGGTTTTCCCATACAAAAAGGCAAAGTGCAAAAGGCACCTCTGATGTGCAAGAAATACACTCAAAAAGAGAAAGAAAAAAGGAACAAAATAAAAAAATATTGTTATAAGCAACTTACAAAAAGAAGTGAAATACCACACAAAAAAAAAGCAATGATAAATGTTGCCAAGACAACACGCATGCTACATGGCACGCACTGTCAAAAAGTTATCAGATCTCATGTAGAGCCAAGCTTATAACTCTACACGCCCTAACTCTACAAGCCCTAAGTTCACAAACTCTACACCTTTTAGTTATGTATCAATGTTCAAATGTTTGACGATGAGCTGCATCGTCAAACATTTGACGCTACCGCTTGGTTTAAAAAGCATACTGTACACAGGCTCATTCAAGGCAAGGCTCAAAGCATACTTGTTGGAAAGATGTCTCTATTCATTAGATGATTTGTAATAGTCTTAGGTATTGCCCTTTAAACTGACATGTAATTATTTATTAGCATTATTTTGTGTTCATATTATGACTTTTATTTTTTTATTATAATTTATGTTTGCATGGTATTCTACAATTTTATTTTTATTTTGTATGTAAATATTTTTTTCTAATTTAAATTGAATTGGATGTATTCTTTATTTTATTTTTAATAATATATATATATATTTTTTTTTATCTGTACATCTAATACTTGTTCCATGCTGGATTATGTTCGAACACAATGTGAATTGTTACTGAAATAAATTGAATAGAATTGAAAAAAAAATAATTGCATCAATGTTTGCATGCCAAAATGGTAGAATGTACAAGGATTCTTTAATATTATTGTAAATACCTACATTCTTAGCAAATAAATGAATATTCTATTCTATTCTACCTTAGTCAAAATATGTGGCTTGGCCGTTTCGTTACTACAAGAACTATAGTATAACAGAAAAGTAATGAACAGTAAATAAATGTTCACCTTACGCCCATGTGACGGTAAAGAAACGGCCGGAGAACATGTTTTCAACTGCAAATGTAAGTTGGTTGACTATTACTGGGTAACTTGTAAAGCTTACTTAGCTGTGACAGTTTTCCTTTTAACATCGTTATTATATACTACTGCTGTGCTTTTTGTGTATTTTTTCACATATCCAAATACAACCATTTAGCTGGCGGGCGGGGGGGGGGACACTTGACCCCTACAAAAATATCATCCCTACTTTACGGGTAGGAGAGATAACCTAGAAAGAAAAAAAAAGATTTTATATTACCACTTGTAATTTTTGTCAAAATCTTACTAAGCAACAATCCCTAAATCAATAAACAATGCTTAATTTCCATACCATTTAATACAACGTCAAACAAAACCTACATTTCAAAATTTTACCTAAAAACTTACACACCTCTCAATATTCTCCCATTACCCCTTTTCAGGAACAGAAAAGAAACTCACTCAAACAGGTTGAAAATTAAAATGGCTCATATTACCTCCTCACTCATTGACGTCGGAGTGTGAACACTCCTAAAAGGTGTGAACAATTATGTCGAGCTCAGGGAAAAGTATGTAACGCGAGAATATTTCATATTTGCGACCGTGCTCCTTATAAAGGCCGCATTTCTGAAATAGTTTTGTTTTATTTATTTTATTTTGAAAATAGAACTGTGTTTAATAAATGAGGAATTAGTGAAAGGTTTTTGTGCTTGCGCTGATAGTGCTGGTTATTTTCTGTTTTAAAATATTCGTAATAGTCCGAAATAGGTATATATGGTACGAAAACTAGGAAAAGTTAAGCTAAAATCGGGAAAAATTAACGTCATATTTTCCCCGCGTTCCGAGTTGCGATAATATCGATATTCGCGTGCTAAAACCCGTACCGAATTAGCGTGAGCGCGATAACGATGTCCCGTGAAACGTCATAGATGACGTCATGACATTCGCCATCTTGCGATAACGCCGACCATGCCTTTTACTAATATCGCCGTGAGCGCTGTCAAAAATGACAGTGTGCTGTTTTGTTTTGAGTCGCATCTTATCGTATCGTGGCATTTTCAAAATTGTTCTTCTGGCTACAGTTGCTACCTAACCTAAGAAGAACAAATTGTTGGTGTATACACAGAGAAATACTTTAATATCGTTTTGACATTGCGTGAGCACCGTGAGCGCGTTCACGAGCGTCCCGAGTTGTTGGCAGCCCCCGGCTGTCATAATCGTAATATCTAAATCGGAACGCATGTGAGACGATGTGAGCGCTGTGAGCGATTATAGCCAATTCGGAAAGCGGCCTTTGATCTCTAGGATTTTTGTATGACACACGATTCAAGAATATGACAATGTCTGTCTGGTCAGCTAGTTATTAATCCATACTAATATTATAAATGTGAAAGTAACTCTGTTTGTTGGCAAAAATTTGTCTATTTTATGCATTGTCTATCATCTCAATGTCGTCCTTAATATTCGTTGTCCAGCAGATGAATTAGTAATATGTAGGTAGGAACGGTGTGCCCAATTCTTTTAAACTGCTTTTCCAACTTATTTCCATGTCACCCACATGTTAGTATAACAATTACCAGTTAAAAAGAAATAAGAACAACCATTTAATACATTCATAAATAAATTAAAACAATTTCTATTATTTAATTGCTATTACAATATCAATGAATATTCAAATAAAAAAAATTAAATTACGTTTTATAAAATAATTACAATATATAATATAACAACTAAGTAGTCTAATAAAAGCATTCTGCCCCTCTCCTACTTTTGCTGTGCCCGACAGAATCCACAATGATCATATTTTTCAAAAACCTACCACTTAAGTTGACATGAGGAAGCAAAAAATATGTATATTGAATATCACATACTAAGTAAAAACTTTCCCTAGATACCAGAAGCTATTTCTAATATGATATAACTTAGTTCAAAATAATCATTGTCTTTTAACTAATTACAACTCTGAACAAGCAAACTGGGCCAACCCACGTATCGTCGTAGAATAATTTGTGAGTTCTGAGGCAGCCATTTGCAAAAGCAGTGTGGGAGCTAAAGTAATTGGTAAATAAATGTTTTGTTAGTTTCACCTTTACAAGTTATTTATTATAATTTATTAGGCAAATGAATCATAATTATATTAATCTCGCTTCATATTTATCTCGCTTATGATAATCTTCAGGGATTTATAATTATAAGCTTAGTAATAAAATCTCGGCGGTACCCGCCAACTGCGCCCTTTTATTTAGGCTACAACAGTCACTGTCAGTTTTAAATATCTAATAAAAATATCTGAAGGCTTTAATATTAATCTTAGTAACGGCAAGATTGGAGTTCGCTACGTCGATATTCGTTGCTTCGTTCTTTCGTCATTGCAAACTTTCGGCGTTGTATTATTCGGCGTAGCTTATTCCGAGGACAAGTAGCGGACTCGCAAGATTGTATTCGTAGCACCATTAGTTTCGCTTAGTTTCTTAAGCGAATAAAAAATAAAACTCCATGAATTCTCTTAAAATGACCACAGTATTTTTTTATTCGTTTTAATTGATGAATTGGGTGTAGGTAAAACCTTCCACTCCACACTAGAGCAGTGGTGGCCCGGTGGTATACCGGTCGAGACTTACGACTTGTAGCTCGTTACTTTATGTAAATTATTTCATTATAACTGCTCTCAAAACGATGAAGAAAAACATCGTGAGGAAGCCGGCATGTCCTAGAGCTAAAAGTTCGAAGACATGTGACATCTATCAACCCGCACTGGGATCGCGAAGTGAATAACGGCTCACTCCCTCTCACCGAGAGGAAACCTGTGTCCCAGCAGTGGGAAAATTGTAGGCTGATTATGCAATAACCTTCCATAGTATTTGACTATGAATAGTGTGAATGCCATAATGTCTAGCCGCCTGTCTAGTCAAAAAAATCATCACCACTATAACTATTGCTATTCTAAAACTCAAAAAGATAAATCTGAAAACCGAGCAGAGCAAAAGTTTATACTTACGCTAAGCAATTCTAGCATTCATATGACCGTATCTCTCAAACAACTGGTTCGCATCGATGCACAGGTTACCGTGCCACCGTGAATATATATCAAACTCGGGCAGCAAAATAACAATTTTTAAAACTCACGTCCATTTCTATCAAAACTTCAAAGCAAAAGTAACTCAATATTTGTGTCGAGTATTTTGATATTTTATGAGGTTGTTATTAATCTTGTAACATGACGCTGTTTTATGAGAGAATGTTGTTTTCTTTTTTTTTTATACGCGCTCGGTTTCCCAATAAACGGGTCTGTGACGGTTTAGTAATTTAGGAATAATATACAGAGACACGGCTCTAATACAATACTCTACAGTGCTGTGAATGTTCATCGTATAAACGGCAAACGTGCATTTGTTTCAGGCGCTTGGGATTTGTTTTGTGAAATGCTCGTGTCTATTACAATCCAATTGGGACTATTTCCCTTTCATTATTTTACTGGGGATATTTTAGGGTCATTGGGCTTTAACCTTGAATTTGTGGACCGTCGCGACTGCCAGTGTCCACGTTTCGGCACCGTATGTCTTGAAGATCTTAGGATTGGATAGAAGAAAAGTTCAGATAGCGCGTCTATTGTTTTCTATTGAATTAGTTATTTTATATCAGTTGTTGTGCCAAAATAATGAATTATTGTAGACGCGAATTTCAAAATAGTTTTGTAATTAATATTTCTGCTTAGGTCATTGGTTATTAAAAAGCGTGTTTAGTCAAGCATTTCAAGAAATAATATTCCTAACTAGAATTTTGTAAAACCGATCTCTTTGGCCCCTTAGTTTAATTCGGGATTTAGATGAAAAATTACGCGATAACCAAGGCTACATTATCAGAACCATAGACATTTTCCAAATATCGAAATATCAGTATTTTAAAAGGAATCATCAGCATTAAAACATTTCGCAGAAACGGAATTATGAGCATACACTGAAATCAGTTCTATATCGCGCTGTATTGATCGTTGTACGTGCAGGGAATACGAGTATCTAGGTATCGATATCGGTACCTCCGGCTAATACTGTGTCATGCACAGTTATTTGAAACAAGCCCTCTTCTACTAGCTGATATCCGCTGATATCCTACTTCCTACTAATATTATAAATGTACTCGTGGTTACTTTTATAGCAGGTGATCTCTTGTGTTAAGTACGAGTATACAAGAACAGCATGCTACTCACTATATTTTAGATTACCTGGTTGATAATGGGATTTACTGCTTATTTTACGCCAAATGTAACTACTCGTTATCTCGTTATGAATCTTTTTTAAATTCACGGAAAAAGATTATTTTTTTTGGTTTTGTTATTCACACTAATTATAAATGCACAAGAAAATAACCTAATTATCTGAGCCACCGAACCGAACCTAACATACCAAAAAATACCAATAAAATAAAATATTCTGAATACTTTTAGCTTGATAATTTTCAAAGAAAAGATCAACTAACCCAAAGAAAATATTATTCAATTACTTTTCCATTCTGAAACTTAACAATTTTACATATTCAACAATGTCTTAAAACAAAAAGCCAAGACTTTTAACTTTCTTGAAAATTTTCTGGAATAATATTTTTCTTCGAAGGAAATATGAATAAGAGAGAGTACACGTAAGAAACATAGCGAAAGAATCGCAAAATTTCTACAAACATCGCAAGACAAACAGATCTTTGTAATGAATTTGAGAAATAGTAGGAGAATTTATTCTTCCTTCATTTTGTATAGTATCTTTTTTCCTGAATAAATTGGTGTTCTACAATCTTGACGTGTTCACATATTTATTCGTATGAATGAAAGAATGTTCCTTTGTACAATTGGACATAAATCTATATTAGATACGAGTATAATGAGGCCATGAGAGCCAGAGTGACCTAGAAAACTGCTCTAAACTTACCTCGGAAGCAGTTTTTCAAAATAAAATCAGTATTGAAAAAATGCCTGTTAGGCCACTCTGGCTCTCAGAGGCCATGAGAGCCAGAGCGGCCTAGAAAACTGCTCTAAACTTACCTCGGAAGCAGTTTTTCAAAATAAAATCAATATTGAACAAATGACAGTTAGGCCAATCTTGCTCTCAGAGGCCTTGAGAGCCAGAGTGGCCTAAAAAACTGCTCTAAACTTACCTCGGAAGCAGTTTTTCAAAATAAAATAAGTATTGAACAAATGGCCACTTTGGCGCTAATGGTCTCTTTAAAGTCGCAGATTTAGATACGGTTTTCACCATAATTTAGAGAATTTATTTCCGAAAGGTTAATTTGTATATAAACGTACACATAATATAGAAATCTCGATGTATGGTCAATTCCTAAAAACCGTCCGAAGCAGCGGCGTGTCATTAATATGTAGATAAAGGAAAACAAACTACTGGGAATATTAGAAGTGCAGTGTAGACAAACTATAAAAAAAAAAAAAAACTTTAATTACAGCACCCTAACACTTACAATAATAATAAGTGGTGGGGCTTGCGCGCTCCTATTTACGCTAGGTCTGTGCCGGTCGTTTACTTTGCTGGAACAGGTCTAGGGTGAGGAGCCAGACCAAGAGAGATACAGAAACCCGCAAAGCAGTATGTTGCGAGCTGTTGGGCAGTAGCGACCCCACGGACCCTATCTCTCGGGAGAAGTCTTATTCCTCATCTCTGGCTTGCCTTTATTGACCGGCCAGAGTGAACACTGACGAGGAATAGAGCTAACGTGCTCGGAGAAAGGAAGTATTCCAGTAAGATGCTGGTAGGGATCTTGACCGTACTTCCGGGATTGTCCTGATAGCCGTGGATTACCGCTCCACTCCTCATAAGCACCTCAGGACATGTTGCCTCCTTGTCGCTACGACACTATGTACTAGCGACCGTTTTCGGGGGCCTATTATTGAGTGTGCAAATCACCCCCTGCCATTTTATCTGTGTATTGTATATAAAACATTGGTCAGGCAGGGGCCATAGTCTTTTCATAGTTCTGGTTACCTGTCCATTTTAGCCATCCAAACACATATTTCAATATCTTTATTTCCATATCCTGCAATAGTCCTACACCAACCGAGGGTTGTCCTTGGGTGCACTTGCATAGTGCGTACAGGGGTAATCGTTGGTTGGTGCCTCATTTCATTAAAAGCGTCTTAACGGGCCACTGCGAGTTGGCTTCGGCCCCTCGTACGCCTTCCAAAGGTTTGGGACCCCATAGTCCCGAGATATGTCAAATACCCTTTAAATAATAATACAGACCTTTCACAGTTACTTTTACTTTTACTTTACAGTGATCTTTATTGTCATTGAAATAAGGTTGCTATACCATTGACAAGTCTTTCAAAATCACATTGATTTATAGTACTTTACAATAAGGTTGCTATTGGGTTGCAGCTATCAGAGGTTAAATAGTTATTTAACACCACACACAGACAGACAATTGTGAAAGGTCTGTAGCTGTTTATGTACCTATATATCAGTCTAGAAGTTGTTCAACTCAATTGGTATCGGTTTTCAGAGATGCGGCTGAGTATCGGTATCCGATATGGACCAATTAACAACGGAGCTCCTCAACATTCCAATTAATTACTAGGAAATATGGATAGTTTAATGTTAATCTGTTAGTCTTGAATTTACTGTTATTATGTACCTATTTGTATATTGATTGTCAAAGTCAAAGTCAAAGTCAAATAATTTATTTCAAATAGGCACGAAGATGCACTTTTGAACGTCAAAAATTACATGAATAGTTAATTGATTCTAGTTGCGCCTTCCAAAATGTAGTTATGTATGGAGAAGAATGGGCAAGAAACTCCATTGATTGAGACGGGCGCCTGACATTGTGATGCACAAAGCAGCCCTGACGGCTGACATTGTGATGCTCAAAGCAGCCCTGACGGCTGACATTGTGATGCTCAAAGCAGCATCAATGCGGAAAGAACTTATCAAATAAATAAATAAACCGTTTTGCGATAAGATAATGGCGGATCTTGTGGTTAAGATTTGTATTGACAAATCTTAACCACAAGATCCGCCATTATCATCTAAGTAGATAAGCATTTAGCCTATATTTATGTGTCCTTAACCGCCTTTATTTCTGAAACTAATACCGACACAACACGAACCACTGCACACAACCGTAGGTATATGGCGCTACTCGTGTCGTAGTCAGTGCAGCCTAATTGCCCTACTTTCAACCTCCCTTTTCTAGTTTAAATTTTGGCATAGCTTTAAACATTAATAACATTGTATATATTGTATATTTTAAATAAATCTCAGAACTTGCTCTTACATGTCTTTTTTTGTCGAAATAATTTAAAGTATACCTAAATAATGAGCGAAAGTAAATTAATAAACAGTCCCTACAAACGTACCTATATCTTCTCATGTAGCGGGACAGATTTAGCCCTCATGCTATGGTCAAAATAACAGCCAGTCGGCAATGTCTACCACATTGCCGACTGACTGACATTGAACCACGTATCTCCCGCACTAAGTACTCCTATTTTAAGGCACCTTACCCCACAAAATCTGGTCAAAACCTACATTTTTATATCCTTTAAAAGGTAAGTCGCATGATACCTAAAAAGTGTAAGAACCAACCTAGTAACATAATTCTATTCTTATATCAACCTTTCGATGTCGCCTTGAGCATGGCAAGAACAAACTATGGTGACATAAGAGCCACTCCCCAAGGTAGGACAAACAAACATACTCCATTTTTTTTTTTTTTTTAATCTAGGTCATCTTAGAGTGTAACCACTAAGGTTCCGAGTCTTTAGCCGGACTTTCCTGTGGCTGCCTTAAGCTCCTAACGAAACTTAATGCCTCCGGCCAGGGCGTAAAAACTATAAACTAAACGACTGCTGCTCGCTAAGGGCACCCCCTGTGGGGTACGAACCTCGGCTTAGGACAGCTGAGTCGGAGGGAGACTCCATTTACTTATAACTTTATATTTATATATTTCGAAACATTCAACCATACGACATCATGGATACTGTCTAGAAACTACTTAAAGTATTTTGTACTTGCTTGTACCAATGTATGGAGAAATTGAATTCTTTAATATCATTTTAATTACACACCAGCTAAATCTGTTACTTGGCGAAAATTGCGACTAATTAGCGTCAAAATTTGGGAGAAAACAGATTTTCACTAGTTGCCCTGGTTTTTGAAATATAAATGTGGCCAATCTGGGGAGATTCTGTTCAAGTCGGCCACTTAGAAACGCTTATAACTTTTGAACCAGTGACCGACAGATTGTGATATTTGGCTACTGATTCCGTCAAATATGCGAAAATATTTGGGAGAAAACAGATCTTCGCTAGGTGCTTTAGTTTCTGAGATATAATTGTGGCCAAGCTGGGGAGTTGCTCTCCAGATCGGCCACCTATAAACCCTTATAACTTTTGAACCATGTGACCGTATTTTCCGCGTTATAGTCATAACTGTTTTTGTTCCTAGTACAAGCTGAACTTTCGAACTTCAGGGGGGCACCAGAGTGCATCAATATCAATAAAGGTTACGTCATACGAAACTTCGACTGAAACCAACTTCTACTTAGTTCTCGTCTATTACGACAGCTCAGTCGTTAAGGTTTCTACAGATAGGAAATAGAGTAGGTACTGTAAGTAAGAAGAGTAGTGACTGATGATCAATTCCTATTTGTTTGTTCTCACATATGGAAGCAACAAGTATAATGTACTCAGGGTTTTGTAATATCTTGATTTAAAAGAGTGTCCTTGCAGTTTCTTGCACGTTATTCTCCATAGACGTTTTGGAATGGCCAACTAGCTTAAATTTTAGGACTAATTGACCGATTCTTTGACAGTTCAAAAGTCCCTGTAAATGTTTTTTTTTATTGAAATAAATGGTTTGAGTTTGTATTGGGCAAGTTCGCGCTATACCACATCTGATAAAGGAATTATGCAGTCTACTAGTTAAACATGAACAACAAAAGTATAGTAAAGAGTAAACCATTTCACTCGTCAATTTAAGATTCCCAGGCTATCAATACATATTATTCTTTACCTATGTACAATTGTATCGTGCTTTTAAAAATAATCAAGCACAGATTCCATGATAGGGCCACACATTTAGGATTTGTTGCTTAACATTTACATTCCTATAAGTATGTGTGTATTTACCTTTACAGCAAATAAAACGTTCATTGGCATTAGGCTGGCATTCATCGATTTTCCCATTTTATAAGTCTCGTGTGAATTAAGCGTGGGCGTGTGTATTGAAGGATCCAATTTGCTTATAAAATTAACGTCTTTAGAAATAACAATTCGTTTCTGACCGGTTTCTGAAAGCGTCCGGTTTCTAGAACCGGACACTTTAACCAACCTAATCTAATCAACCTTTATTTAAGCCGTAACTAAGGCCTGTGTTCACCAACATTCAAACCACCGGTTAGGTATTTAAACAGTTGGTTTATGTCAAATTTCCTTAGGCCTGTGTTCACCAACGTTCAAACCACCGGTTAGGTATTTAAACAGTTGGTTTATGTCAAATTTCCTATGAAATTTTGAGTAAACAACTGATTAAATATCTAAACAGTTGATTTAAATGTTGGTGAACACAGGCCTAAGAAATTTTGAGTAAACAACTGATTAAATATCTAAACAGTTGATTATGATATGAAGACACAGGCCTAAATAGTATTTTCATTAAATCGAATTGGAGCTTCTATACTTATAATCATATTTAATCTAAGGCCCCGATCATCGTACCACAATCCACAACAACACCGACGTGGTCGGGCACTAATTTGTACGGCAATAAATAGTCTATCCACATGGACTACATTTGGCCGTCAAAACCAACAGTGTTGGGCGATACCGACCACATCAAGGCGACGTCGCAAACACAACGCAACCACAACGTTGCGCGACGATCCTGTCACAGCCGGTGTGACAGGATCGTCAATTGTGGTTTTCATATGCTCAATAGCTTAGTCAACACAGATATTATGATACGATGCATCCGCTCGACCTGGCCATTGGATCTGGGAATACCTGTAGTTATCTTTACATGCTGGATCGGTGTTTGTTCTTAAGCCCTATTGAGCATATCAAAACCACAATTTGGGGGCTCGTTGAACACGACTAACATGTCTATAAATCTCGTAAATACCTTTGGACAGATAGCTATCCCAAATGGAGCCCTTAAAAATTCATACTGACCCGTCATGGTCACAAATGAAGTATATTTTATTGATTTTTCATGAACACACAAATGAAAATATCCATTTTTCAGATCAAGAGCGCTAAATATCTTAGCCTTTTGACATCTGTCAATGTGATCAGCTATAATCGGCAATGGATATTGATCCTTAATCATTTTCTGATTCACTTACCTATAGTCCACACATACACGCAGCGTACCATCCTTCTTTCGAACCAACACTAATGGGCTAGAGAATTCAGAGTTACTTACGCGTATTATGCCATCCTTCAACCACTGTTCGATCAGGTTGTCTACTTCCTGTTGCTCCCTCAGGGCCTGACGTCTGACCTGTATGCATGCTTTAGCCACAACGTAACCATAACGTAACTACTAAAGACAACGCAATTATAAGAAGTTAGTTAGTTAGTTATTTGCCCACATTCCGCGCTGCGATGTGATGTAGTTGTGGTACGTGTGAATGGGGCCTAAGTCAAAAAAAGGTTTTATTTTTAGATAAAAAGCAAGTCAATGTGTAGACTGCAAAAGGTTCGTAGAATATGTTCTTTTTAAGTATATAAAGAACAAAATGCTACTCCTGTTATACCTCGAGCGACATAAGCCGACCCCTTAAGGTGGGAGGAACAAACATCGTCCAAGGCAAACGTAACAACAAAGGCAACAAAGTGGAGTTCTTGACGCGAGTGTGTGTGATAGCTCCAAGGAATTGCCTTATTTTTTTTTTATTTGTTCCATTTACTCGTACGTAGTTTTATTTTCTATTAGGTTTTGCCTGCGGCTTCGCCCGCGTGGATGTCGGAAAATATCCCACGGGAACGTACTTTAGGTTATTTATTTATTTGCTTACATGTTAAACACTGGTTAGTAGGCATGCATTGAAATAAACACAAACTAAATTGTCTGTGCGCCAAATTTCATCGAAATCCGTTCAACTGTGTTTGCGCCAATCCGGACATACCTAATTATATCCAGACAGACGAACGGACAAAAACTCTAAAAACTATATTTCCGGCATCAGACTCGTTCGTAGCAATTTTTTTTTTTAATAATTAAAGTGCAGTTTTGTCTTTGTTACTATTTTTTTATACGTATAGAAGACAGGAAAACTCTCGCGTTTTGTTAGAGATTCTTTGAAGTTTTAAAAAGGTTTCTACGAATTTGAGACCAGAAACAAAGATGGAAGACTTTTTTGATGATGTTAATTTTGGTGAAACCGTATACCTATTCAATTTAAAAGCAGACTTGGTCATATTGACAGGTTTGGTAATATTAATGACAATGGTTTAATTTGTTTTCCCTGAAATTCGGCGGATCGACGTCAAGAGGATATGTAATTATGTTCAGTCTTTAACTGGCACATCGATCGGGAACGCAATTTTGGGAAATGCTCGATCATCTCCAAGTTAATTATGGAGAACGACAGCCGGAATTATAATGCATGTCGGAGAACGGAAGGTTTCTCTCGTTATCATCAGCCAAATTATAACTACTGTGGGCGTACTGTGGGTAGTGTTGGTTATTGCGCAATAGGAAAACCGAATTAAACTCAAAAGCCATTTAGTCAACCTGAGAACCTTACAGTTTACATAATACAGTCCCCCAAAATGCCCATCCCTTCACCACTTCCTAATGCTTTAGCTGGGAAGAAGAAATAGTGGAGCAAACTCCCCAGCAGCACATCTGTCTGTTCAGCTAGAAGAACTTGATTCTATACAGTAATGGGTATGCAAAGTACTGTTGATACACGACACAACTATATATACCAAACGCGCAACAGTTCCTAGACATCTTCACTGCTTGACCGCTACCGATGAACATCACTTGTCGAATGTGGGGCGGACACTTGTCGCCGGTCGAACGTTATGTTGTAGACTCTGCCATGCGCCACTAGGCTAGCGCTGTCACGATTAGTCAAGAACCGATGGCGCGAATCCACCAACTCCATCGAACGCCAACAGATGGCGCTGGCGTACCGGTTACAACACGTCTCCGATATGCATAACATGTGCCTGGAGAGCAGTGGGGCCCAGTGGTAATGGCCTTGACGTACGAGTTGTAGGTCGTAGGAACCTAGTTCGAACCCAGGCAGGCGCTTTACTTTGTGTTAATAATTTCATCACCACTGTTCACAAAACGATGAAGGAAAACATCGTGAGGAAACCGGCATGTCCTAGAAAAAATCGAAGACATGTGACATCAACCAATCCGCACTGGATCTGCGTGGTGGATTACGGCCACTTACTCTCACTGAGAGGAGGCTTGTATCCCAGCAATGGGAACGTTATATTCTGATTATGAACATGTGCCTAGCCTAAGTTAGCTACCGCCAAATTAAGTAATAAAATTGAGTTAAGCCGTTAGTCCCGGCTGTCAATCGTGGATCTTTGACAGTCGTTACGGGTCGTCAGAAGTCCGAAAGTCTGACAACCAATCTTACCAAGGGGTATCGAATTACCCAGTTACTGGGTTGTGGAGGTCAGATAGGCAGTCGCTCCATGTAAAATACTTGTATTTAGCTGCATGCGGTTAGACTGAAAGCTGACCCCAACATATTTGGGAAAAGGCTGGGCAGATCGATTGATATCACATTATAATAATTATGTGCGCTGACGTTTATCGTTGATTACTAAATAACTGATAAGAAAGAAAGAAAAGAAAGAAAGAAAAATTGTTTATTCTGCACAAACAAAACGCACTTAACAAAAAAAATAAAATTATCAAATACATTCAAGAAGCCAAAAGCCTCTTATTCAAGCAATACAATTTTAACTATTTAGTCTATTGCTTGATGTCAGGCCCGGGGCCAAAGACAATTTACATTGTTACTCTGTGTTGCGTCGATGATCATAATCAAGCATAAGTACCCATTACAATAACTATCTATGAACATCGATACTCAGAAAAAAGTACAACAAAATATAACAAAATATAAAGCAGTTACAAATCAGTCCACCAGAACCAGTCAGTCGATCAGCTGACCGTTTGGCAGGTCGCCAGCTCCGCCGGTCGATACAGCCGCGACGACCCGTCTAGTCTAGGCTACGTACCGACGACTGGTGTTTTCACCCTACTTGCGACCTCGTTCGCTGTTTGTACCCCAGTTGGAGTTTATTGGTAGTTAAATATTTTATTGCTTAGGTGATAGGTGTTATCCATATGTATAGATACTTTGTACTTTAAAAGTGAAGAAAGAAAAGTGGACCATATTGACAAAGTTATTCGTTACATTGAGTCCAATCTTTTCATGAACTAATCTTAGGACAATCTAATCAGGATGGGGCCATTTCACAAAATTTTAACGCTCGAGTTTAGGTAAAAGACGGCAGCGCTGTGTATGTGAGCGTAACTATCCACACATACACAATTTAAGCAGTGTAACGCGAGTGTCGAGACGGACTAAATAATCTTGAGCCATTATAATAATAATGCGGTATTTAGAGATTGATTAAAAAAGTTATTTTATTTATTCAGTCTACTAAAGCTTTCTAGACTAATAAAAAAATACAAATATATGTTTTGAAAGTATATAATAAAAATGAACAGGAAAACAATCACATCGTACAAAATATAAGTGTTGGTCATTATTATTTGACAATAATGTCAAGTAATAATGACTATCACTTACGTTAAATAAATATTTGTCGTAAAGGCATTGATCTTGCTTTTCTAGGGTCTATAATTTCCGGCAATACGCAATCTTCGTAAAAACGAGTCAATTTGGGAAGCATCAAAATGTTGTGGTCGTAGTATAATATCACGGTTACGATATGAGCACTCGACAATTGAGATGCGGGAAAAAGTAGCACAGGTCCTTCCTCGATGGGCGCTCGCGCTGTACGAAAAAGAATAAATTGCGATGCACAAGTGGGCACCGTTTAGGTGCCCACTTGTGCATCGCAATTTATTCTTTTTTAGAGTGTTTAAAAAAAGGATATTGTGGCTAATTAAATGAAGGGATTTTAATCAAACTTGAGAATTCGATTTGTTAAAGAACATAGTTCATTTTGAGATGATTTTTAAAATGTAATTACGCTTTATTCAAACAAAAAAATCGCAATATAATTGCGAATAAATCGTAAAAATTGTCCTAAGTCTTTATTTATTTTACCTATTAATGTTATTAATAATCGAAATTCTAGTACGTCATTTGTCGACAAAACTATATGTCTGATGCTTTGTGTATTTTTTTCAGTCAAATTTATAAATATTAATTATAGAAATAGGAGTCTGAAATTGCCTCTGCGCTGATTTTTCAGTAAACTAGTTCTGGGAGATTAATAACTACAAAGTACACAAATAAGTTTTTGTAAATGTGTTACATGAAGTGTCAATACGAAAGAATCATCTATTATTTACATATATTCACCAATACCAGAGAATTAACTAAGATGGTAAATTAGGCGACTAAAATCTTAGATATTCGCGCGAAAACGTAAAATGGCTCTTAAGTGTTTGGCTTTCTGAGGATAAGGGATTCATACACAAACGAAAAAAAAATATGTATATTATGTCGTAACATCAGGCCTGTATACACCGAAGGATTAGACAAAGGTGTTTATTGTGATTAAGTTTCAATTTTAAAATTGTGAGTAGAAGCCGTAACCATTATATTACTTTTTATTAATTTGAAACTTTAGGCACAAGTAAAAATAAACCGCACAAAGGTGAACTTGATACGTTAGGTATTTTTTTTATTTCAAAGAATTATTTGTTCGTCCCAGCGAGAAAAGATTGTTGTCTGTGACTACAATGTAGAAGAATATACGAACTAATATTTTTTACGCAAATAGAATCATGTATAATCGATTTCGAGTATGCGAGCGTTGGCAATTTTGCACTGGTTCTCCAGGAATATGTTACCATTACACAATGTCCGCACAAATCGGAAAGTTGATTGAGGCATTTTTTACCTGCAGTGAAGCATGCGTTGGCATTCACTCAACATTTTGGCACAGCTGCAAACCTTTTGAATGAAAACGTAGGAGAGGTCAGCTCAAAGCGGCCATAGGAGGCAAAGCGGCCACGCTTAATATTTTGGTTATTTGAAATGATAGCGCGACGGTTTCTGACCGCATAACCGATCTCCCGCCCTGCGCCGATCAGTCATTCAGTATACGTGGGACCGAGCGCGTGGCTGCAGTGGCGAAAAACATTTCTTTGTGTGTTTTGTTACAAAATGCATGGAAAGTTCAAACCTATTTAAATTTTAATGCTTTTATTACACGTGTACTTATCTATTTGACTTTGTTTAAGTTATATTTTCTCTGAAATATAATAAATAATGTGGGAGCATTTAGTCTTGTTAGGTGGTAGGTTTTAGAAAAATATTAATATTCTGGACCCTGTCGGGCACAGGAAAAGTAGGAGAGGAAGAGGGCTTTTATTTGACTACTTAGTTGATAAACTATATTATTATGTGCTGTCTCCATTTAGGTTAGGTGGGATATTACATAATAAATAAAACACTGGTTTGGTATATCACTTCGTTAGGCGTGCTGTCGCTGAGCACGCCACAATTGTGGCGATAAATCCCCTCTTTGAGGAGTCGCCACGAGAGTAGAGAGGCACCACGGCGTCCTCACTTTCCACCTGATGCAGGTCCTCACCGAACACGGTTGTCTCGGGAGGGTCCTGTTCAGAATAAGGCGGGAGGAAACACCCGGGTGTTACCACTGTGTGGATCGCCCGGAGGACACGTTGGAGGTCTGCCCGGCTTGGGCAGAGCAACGCCGTGTCCTCACGGAGGCGATCGGCGAAGGCGATCTCTCACATCCAGCCCTGGTCCAGGCCATGGTACGGAGCGATAGTGCATAGGAGGCAGTCACCTGCGAAGCAGTAATGCTCGCAAAGGAGGAGGCGGAAAGCTTGAGCGAGAAGCAGTATGTGCGCCCTCACGCCCCTAGTCGCCGCAGGGGATGCCCTGGGCGGCGGGAATCAATTATCAATTGGCGTTGCATTGCCCCCACTACCTCTACCACTCAACCCCCACCACAGCACGCATAACTTATTTATTAAACATCACACTATACATACTAATTGTAATTTTTGTTCCGTATATACTTTCGTATGCATTAAATAAAAAACTGTTATATTGACATAAAATCTATTCTACGCAAATAAATAACATTGAAGTGTTTTTAATTTCATTTATTTGTATAATAGATTTTAATTGTCATGAATAGTGTACAAAATGGTTGTTGGATTTTTTTTATCAATATCCAGGTGCAGGCAGCTGCTATTAACTTAACCCTCTTAAAACAACGACATGAAATGGCCAGCTTTCACCTGCTAAGACTCTTATAAGGTAAGGCTCTTATGGTTATTACAAACACAATACTTATACCCTCTCCATACTAAAAGCTTACGACCATTTGCTATTATTGTTACCAATCCAATCCCCTTAGTAATTGAGAACGCTTGGAGTTTGCTTCAGAAACTAATTTCTAAAGAAACCTAAGAAATAAGCTCACTAACAGAAAATGAGGGTGTGTGCTTATGACCACACAACATCTGCCTAGCTTTTGTACTGTATACCAGTATTTTACATGGGCGACTGCCTATCTGACCTCCATAACCCAGTTACTGGATAACACGATACCCCTTGGTAAGACTGGTTGTTAGACTTTCGGGCTTCAAAGATCTACAAATGATAGATGGTCTTGATGTGTAAAGATGGTCACCCATCCACGGACCAACAACGGCAAGCGTAGCTTAACCGGATCGATCGACCCGTGCGGCTGTTGTTACTTAGCCACAAGCCCCTGCTTATGACCACACAATAGAAGTAAAAAATTACGTCTGGAGCCGAGTATACCCGATTAAGCGTCACTCACCAACTAGAGCCGAGTATATCCGATTCAGCGTCACCGAGCGACTGGAGCCGAGTACACCCGATTCAGCATCACCGACCGAATGGAGCCGAGTACACCCAATTCAGCGTCACCGAGCGACTGGAGCCGAGTATACACGATTCAGCGTCACTCACCGATTGGAGACGAGTACACCTGATTCAGCGTCACCGACCAACTGGAGCCGAATATACCCGATTCAGCGTCACCGACCGACTGGAGCCGACTACACCCAATTCAGCGTCACCGAGCGACTGGGGTCGAGTATACACGATTCAGCGTCACCCACCGACTGGAGCCGAGTACACCCGATTCAGCGTCAACGACCTACTGGAGCCGAATATACCCAATTCAGTGTCACCGAGCGACTGGACGCACGGAACCAGTCGCACGGAACCGGTCGAGGTGGCGGTGCTTGGCGGAGGCCTAAGCCCAGCAGTGGACGTCTTTCGGCTGAAATAATGATGATGATGAGTGACTGAAGCCGAGTATACATGATTTGGCGTCACCCACCGACTAGAGCCGAGTAGGTATACCCGATTCAGCGTCACCGACCGACTTGAGCCGAATATACCCGATTCAGCATCACCGACCGACTTGAGCCGAATTTACCGGATTCAGCGTCACCGACCGACTTGAGCCGAATATACCCGATTCAGCGTCACCGACTCAAGCGTGACGGTTCAGTTTCATTCACTATTTGAAGAGAGCGCAAAGTGCGCCTAAAGAAGTTTTAACTTTTAAAAATAAACCTTAGAAAATCGCAAGGAGGACATTTGTTAAAAAGAGGAAAAAAAAAAACAGTTTATTTGCCTCAAGTTAATTTGTCTCGGCCTGTCGGCTAATGAATTTCTATTTTCAATTACGAAGAAATAAATAAGATTTTAGGTTATGTTATTTTTTTTCTACAAATTATTTAATCAAGTGATATTACTTAAACTGAATCTTATTTAATTATACCTACGTTTTATGTTGGATAAAGTTGCCTACATGTGTATTACAGTATATTTGACTCTTTTTTTATATTCAAGCTACATTCTGGTCCAATCATTGAAATAAAATGAGAAAAAAAAATACCGGTCAACTGTGGCATCTTTACCTTCCATGAGAAATTTTAACTATGAGTACTGCACTTAAATATCTCTCAATTACATAAAATCTGTAACAAATAAATGATTTTTCTACTTTTGTATCGCTTTGATACTAAATGGCGGCAAAAGATTTTTTATAATCGAGTTGACGGTATGTCAAACGATACAGTTATTTTCCTATCCTTTCAAAAATTAAACCACATTGTGAAGACAAATAAACACTAAAATCGATACTAAATACAATATTAAATCTATTTCGAAACTTACTCTAGAAATATTATTACCCACAGTAAAAAGTTTTAAAATAATTACCCAACAATTTGTAACCCTACGCAAATTATTCTAACTAACTTTACGCCATAACAACCTCACAGAATATTCAAGTGTATGTCGTCCGTCATTTTGGTTTAAACGCGGTCGAGAAATACCTCTTAAATTAGCTGAAGAGCCCAAACTGGGGGCCAAGTCTACTAATATACAAACGTTGCAATGGTCTCTTCATTGTGAGTTTTTGACAGATTTGCCATACAAACACTGTCAAATACTCACAATGGCGAGACCATTCTGACACTATTGTAATAGCAGACTTGAGGCCCAGGTTGCGAACATAGTTTAGTTAAGAAAACTAACTTGAGGAGCGGTGAAATTATTAAGTAGTAGTTTCAAGATTCAGTACTTTATAATGTTGGTTTGTGGGAATTGACCTTGTAGGTATTTTAATTATACTTTAGGGGTAATCTTTAAGATATTTTTTTTCAAACTAGCGACTCGCCCCGGCTTCGTGAGGTAGCATTTTTTTTAAACATTAAGGGATTTATTTATAAACGCTGCTTAAAGTTAAGTAATGATTAGCGACTGTTTAACCATAAATTTTTGACGTTTGAACGTCACTTAACTTTAAGCAACGTTTATGAATAATCCCCAATATGTCTCCTATTTGTTTTTCTAACTCACTTTAGACGTTGGCAGAATAGTCGACATCGGCTTTGCTTGCCATATATTAAAAATAGAATAGAATATATCTCCTATGTCCATTTGAAATAATGTACCTTTCAAATGGCGACAGATTTCATTAAATGGGAGCTGTGGTTCCGGAGATTACTCTCCACATATACACAGACTCACTAAATTCAAAAGATTCCATATTATCATAATCACGGTAACCTTCATTTTAGGGTTCCGTAGTCAACAAGAAACCCTTATAACTTCGCCATGTCCGTCTGTCCGCGGCTTAGCTCAAAGACTTTTATTACTTGAAACCTGTAATTTGGCATGCGTATACACATTTATCCGCCGAGAAAGTGGGAAAATTAAATCTTGTTTTTTTTTTTTTTGTAGGTTTCTACTTTGAACGTAAAGTGGGGATGATAAAAAAAATCGTCTATCCCATGGTGTGAGGTATCGTTGGATAGGCCGTTCAAAAAAATGCGGGTCAGTGAAAACCATTTTTCAGATCACAGCTAAGTAGGACATACAAGATAACGAGTAATAGTTGATCAACTTATATTTGCAGTTGAAATGTATGGGTAATAGTATATTTTATACCGAGGGACTAAACGAAGCCATAATATACCAGAGGTGGTTTGACTCCCTCGCACGCTCGGGAGTCAAACCACCTCTGGTATATTAAGTTGGCTTTTAGTTTCGAGGTGCAAACTGTACTTTTCACTTTAGTGCGAGGAAAATAGTTAATTTAGTACAAAAACAGTTAATAAATATTATTCCTCCAGTCCATAAAAGTTTCGTAAGTTTTTAGGTAAATCTTCCGCGATTTTGGCGGCAAAAGATTATCTATTATGTTTTTTGCTCTTTGCTCGACGTTAAAGTTTTCACTGTCACTGGACATTCTTAATAAATTTATTTTAAACCGAACAAATTTACACTAAATAAAATTCTGAAATTTTCGAGGCCAGTTTTTTCTTCTAAACCAGTCACAGATTAACAATTTAAAACACATGGCGCGACCTTCTTGGCGGAAAAACCATGGAACTAAAACTCTCAACATTTTCGCAATGAAAATGGTCTACACTCCACAGATAATAGTATATTTACTGGCTGTTTGAGTTTGTCTATGTCACATGAAGAAAATTAAACAACGATTTTTTTTTTACTCCCTAGAGACTAAAGTGGTCACTTTAGTCCCGCTTCGTAGGGCTATATTGGCGTACTTTTAGAGCATGAGAAGTGAAAAACATGATTTTCAACTGCAATGTTAAGGTCTTGGTATAAAATCGTCCCAACTACGGAACCCTTCATTATGCGTTATCCGCCACGCATTTAGCCGGTTTTTACTTAACCATTTCGCACACCTGACGGTGTCATGGCGGCCGAACTTACGGTCTATGCATTAGGGTCGAGCGACACGTGTGGCAGTGAAGACATAAAACTACGAATCCCTTAGCAGCCAGTGAGGGCAGCCGTGTAATGATGCGTGAAAATGTGGATCGTTGTTTATAAATGTTGAGATTATTTTAATGGCAATTGCTGTTGTGCATAGCAGTGTTGGGCGGAATTAACTACTTTTGTAATTGAATTACTGGTAGTTGAATTACATGTAATTTCAATTACATAAAGTGTAATGGCGTAATTAATTACTTTTGTAATTGAATTACAGGTAGTTGAATTACATGTAATTTCAATTACATAAAGTGTAATGGCGTAAGTAATTACTTTTGTAATTGAATTACAGGTAGTTGAATTACATGTAATTTCAATTACATAAAGTGTAATGGCGTAATTAATTACTTTTGTAATTGAATTACAGGTAGTTGAATTACATGTAATTTCAATTACATAAAGTGTAATGGCGTAATTAATTACTTTTGTAATTGAATTACAGGTAGTTGAATTACATGTAATTTCAATTACATAAAGTGTAATGGCGTAATTAACTACTTTTGTAATTGAATTACAGTTATTTGAATTACATATAATTTCGATTACATAAGTGTAATTTATTACTTTGAAGTTATTTGTCATTGTAATTCAATTAAGTACTGCTTTTAAACAGATAATATTGATGTATCAGTCAAATTAGATATCAGTCATTAAAATTTGAAATTTTCCCCAATTTCATCATTAACAAATTCGTAATGTAATTTTTTAATGTATCTTTTATTTTTATAAGTTTTGCTTATGCTTGATTGCAATTTCAGACTTTTATTATAACTATAATATACTAGCTTTTGCCCGCGGCTTCGCTCGCGTTAAATAGGTATTTAAATAAAATAAACTTAACACACTAATGCTTCTATAATAATATAATTCAATAATGTAATTCGAAAGACATGTGGCACCATCTATCATCATTAGACCGTTATTGTTGTTTTCCTCGGGAACAGTACTTTTGTTCGGGATGCAAGGTACCCTATGTCCGTTTCTGTACACCTTTTTTTTTTTTTTGGGTGGAAAATTATCAAATAACTTCTCCCGCTCTGGGTGGAGCTCGAGGGCGTGTCAGACTTTTACTGACTAAAACCCACCCGTGTTCCTTCAGTTGCCTGTGTGCTAGGGCTACGCTATCCCTTTCGGACAAACCCGCAACCCTGGCAGGCACCGGTCCTAGCGGACCCCGTCAGTGCGTGCTGACATCTCTTTGAGGCGCGCGTGGAACACAACGCGCCATCGACCCGGGCCTGGTCCTTTCCTTACCGGACGGCGAACTGCCCATAGCTCGTCGTCCGCAAGCCCGCGCCTACGGTGGCCGGGAATCGGCTACCGATTCCCGCCGCCCAGGGCGTCTCCTGCGGCGACTAGGGGCGTGAGGGCGCACAGACTGCCGCTCCCTCACGCGTTCCGCCTCCTCCTTCGCGAGCATTACTACTTCGCAGAAGGAGGTGACTGCTTCCCATGCACTCTCGCTCCGGATCATGGCCTGGACCAGGGCCGGACGCGAGAGATCGCCGCCGCCAATCGCCTCCGTGAGGACACGGCGGTGCTCTGCCCAAGCCGGGCAGACCTCCACCGTATGCTCCACCGTGTCCTCCGGGCGAGGATGATCCGTTCAGTGGTTTAGTCGTGAAAAGGTAACAAACAAACTGACAAACTTACTTTCGCATTTATAATATTAGTTATTAGGATTGACTCTGTTTTGTAAATTAATACGTCCTATCTAAGAGAGCCGGGTGATCTGCAACTCAGGACTTTCCTAGTCCAGACACCTTTCTCTATTTAAGATTGTGCATTTTATTTTGCTTAACACTGTTTAATAGATGGCTTAATTGCCTGAATTATTGGCGTCCTAACAAAAATATTTGTTAAACCTATAATTATATGAGTGTGGCAAATCTGGGTATTTAAATTAATAAAATATATATTTAATACATTTTCTTAAATAATATTTCTTAAATAATAACTACCGCGATAATCAGACCGCGAATAATAAGAGTTCGTTTGCTTTCCCTGCTCAATAAATATTTACGTAGACTGTTTGAGAAACCGTTCTCAAACAGTCTACGTAAATATTAATATATATATTTTTTTAATCGCGTTCTGATTATTAAATAACATCAGTCAATTTCAAACCGTGACCGTGAATCTCCAACAAGTTTCACAAAAATAAAAGAATTCTGAAGAATTACTTACATCTCAGAATATTTCAAAAGTAATTCAAGTGAAAGGGTCTGTACTCATCATCCCAGTTTCACACTCGAACGATTATAAAAGGTAAATAGCCGTTTTCGAGTACCGTGGACCTAGCACGAACGTGCGACGTAAACCATACGTAAATTCCGACGAATTTTTAATCAAAATTATACAACTATCCTAAACCATTTTGGTTTAATTTTTTGGGACAAGCTCAATTAGTATCATCCATGGATGAATACAATCTTAAGGCGCTACCCCGAGTAAAACCTTGCGATAGTGCGTTTTTATTCGTTATTCAGAGGTTATTTAACTCATTTACTAATAGAAATAAAGTATACTCGTCATCATAATCATCATTTCAGCCGAAAGACGTCCACTGCTAGGCCTCCCCCAATTGGGGGGGTTTCCCATAATCGCCACGCTTGGGAGGCGGGTTGGCGATCGCAATATGGTGTTAAAAATGCATAGAGAACGCTGCTGCCCATTCTCTAGTAAGTCCCTTAGCCGCCTTTTACGAACACCCACGGGAAGAAATAGGGTGATACTATTCTTTACATCCGGCACCACATGGCCTTTTACGTTCGTCACACGGCCTAAGTATACTCGTATTTAAATGCAAATTATTAATGTTTGATAACCTGTCATCATATTGCATCCTCAGATCAAATTGCATCTTATTTGTTTTTATGTGTTATTAATACAATTAAAATTTCGTTGTAAAAAAATTATAAAATTATTGATTGCATGCATTTTTTGCTAAGGGTGAAGTTCCATTAATTTGAGGATTAAAAATCGAAATAATTCACGTTTTAAATTATTTCAAAAGATCGATTTTCTTTTTTAATTAAAATAATATAAAAAATGGGTTGTCTGTAAAGTTGGTTTACGAACGATAGTTTAACGTGACAACGTCATAACAAAACATTGATCATTGAGCGTAACGAGGCAATGAGCTTAACGGAACAATGAGCGTAACGGGACAATGAGTCATCCTTCTTCGTGCATGCAGCCGGCGTTCATCGATTTATTAGACGTTGTCACGTCAAAAATCGCAACCGGCGTGCATGTATGACGAGATGTTTGAATGCAAACCAAGCAAAAGGAGTATGTATGGAGCGTAGCAGGTGGCGCTCTATAGTTTCTGCCTACCCATACCATGGGAAGGCGTAATTTTATGTATGATGTATGTGTATGTAATATAAAAAATTGTGTGGATTCGGCGTACAAAAGGAGCGGGACAGAACGGGACAGAAAAAAACCGAACGCTTAAGGTCGCTAGGAGAAGCGCCTTAAAACTAAATGATAAAATTATTCAAACAAACAAACAATTTATATTTCAATTGAATTTTATATTTATAGATTAAACCATTTACAGGCACTTTTGAATTGTCAAGGAGTCGGTCAGTCAGAAAGATGAAACTAGGTACCCATTCTAAAGCGTCATCATCATCATTTCAGCCGAAAGACGTCCACTGCTGGACATAGGCCTCTCCAAAAGGGGGGAATTTGCCATAATCGCCACGCTTGGCAGGCGGGTTGGCGATCGCAGTATAGTGTTAAAAATGCCTAGAGAACGCTGCTGCCCATTCTCTAGTAAGTCCCTTAGTCGACTTTTACGACACCCACGGGAGGAAATGGGGTGGTGCTATTCTTTGCGTCCGGCACCACACGGTACCGGGTACGGTAGTAGGTTCCTATGGAGTAGAATGAAAAGTATAATATACGAATACATTTAAAATCGTTCGAATTTACACCCACACACATTTAGGCCCACTGCTTCACAGTTAAAAGATCACGAAAGATCAAATAGTCGTTTTCGAGTACCGTTCAAACCATTGATTGACAGTGTTTTGTTCACAAAGAGACAGTATTTTAAGTTCGAGAGACAGCGTTAAACCACTTGGAACAACTTTGCCTTTTCAGAGCAAAAGATAGTCTTTTGAAAAGATGTGAAACGTTGTCGATCCTCTCAATTGTGTTCACGACTAGTTTTAGTTCCAACTTGAGTCTGTCTTTTATAAGTTTCTTTGCAAAAAGTTGTGACTTGAATTGGTAGCCTTATTGGTAATTGAATCATTCTTGTAGATTTGTGGCGGCATCTGCCTCGCCACATGCGAATGATGTCACGCAAATTCCTGCATCGCGCAAGCAAAGTTTACCGCGCGACTAGTATATACAGTGTGTGTCTTTATAATGTGCACATATCGAAAAAATCTATGGTTAATTTTATCTTCCGACAAAAAAAAAATACATTCTCAATAAGAGCTTATTGAGAAATTTTACAATTATTGTAAAAAATTATGAAAAAAAAAAATACAGATTTTTGCTAAAAAAAACATGTTTCTTTTCAATTGAGGGTAGTTTTTTCCCCAATAATTATGGAGTTTATTTCATCGTGATAGATCATTTAGTTTAAAAGTTACACCGTTTTGTTTACACTGGGAACAATTTTTTATTTTTATTTTTGCCGTAGATGAAATTAAGCATAGATTCCCTCATTTCGATACAATATAAAAACTCACACTCTATACAACATCCCGACATCAACCGCCGGGCAGTTGCCTACCAGAAACAACACCCGTCTGGTCGGAGGAACCTCCCTTTTCAATAGAGTAACTTTACACCCCGTTCCTCATACCTCTAAAACCTTATCGTTTGACTGTTTGGAGGATTTGGAGGACCGGGCAGCTACTGACAAATTTCTGATGGAAAAACCCAAGAACACAAGGCCTATTCTAGTATTTCATTCTATTTCAGCATGAGATTGACTAACGAAACTAATTAAGCAGTTGACCTTAAGTCAAGCAGAAAATCCAACTTATATAACAAATAAATAAAATTGAAGTGTCTGTTTGTAATATCAAAATGACAGCTTTTTACTAAATGCTACTAATATTATAAATGTGAAACTGTCTGTCTGTATACTCCGTTTTCACGCCTAAACCGCTGAACCTATCGTCATGAAATTTGGCAGATATAGCTTGAGTTATGGAGAAGGACATAGGCTACTGTTTTACGTGATAACCGACATCCACGCGGGCGGAGCCGCGGGCAAAATCTAGTAATAATATATACGGTACATACAACAAAAAAACAATTTAAAAAAAAATGTGTCGTCTGTCAGTCTGTCTGTCCGTCTGTCTGTTTGTTCCGACTTATCTCCGAAACGGCAGGACCTATTTTGACGGGACTTACACTGGCAGATAGCTAATGTATATAAAGAGTAGCTTAGGCTGTCTGTCTGTTATGTGTTCACGCCTAAACCGCTGAACCGATCGTCATGAAATTTGACAGAGATATAGAGAAAGACATAGGTTACTTTTTTACGCGATAACCGACATCCACGCGGGCGGAGCCGCGGGCAAAAGTTAGTAATATTATAAATTTGAAAGTTTGAATGTTTGTTACTCAATCACGCAAAAACGGCTGAATGGATTTGGATAAAATTTTCCACACAGATAGTATATAGCCTGTATTAACACATAGCGTAGTTTTTAAACCGGTAGGACGTTCCCGTGGGATAATTTCCAACATCCACGCGGGCGAAGACACGGGGAATAGCTAGTTTGAAATAAATGTGTTTGTGTCGTGGTGTTAATGTAGTGATTACTTAACTAAAAGGTTTTATATTGCCACCTGTGCCAACTTAGCAAAGTGCTTTCCTCCGGTAGAAAATATCATAGCGTACGTACCTAGTGCTTCCCTGTTAAAACTGAAAGGAAAAATAACTTCAACAGTACCACGACAAATATAAGTAAGTCAAATAAAATTGTAATAAAAAAATAAATAAGTTTTTCTGACAAACTTTTTACGAACGAAAAATATATGGATCTGGTAAAAATATTTAAAAAAAAATTGTGTTAATTCTAATTGCCCCTTCCAAATGGTAGTAATGTAGTCAGTGTATGGGCAAGAATCTTCACACTTAGTCCCGTATTACAGAACGTGACTCAATACTCAAGCATTACTTAAAACTAGTTTCAACCAATCAAATGGCTTGAATCTAGTCTTAAGCAACGCTTGAGTATTGAGTGACGTTCTATAATACGGGCCTTACTCTTTTAAAATATCAACAACATTTTGTATACATCCATACTTCCATACTAATATTATAAATGTGAAAGTTTATAATGGCCTTTAAATCTCTTGATTGCTATTTGATTGTTATACTTTTTTCATTAGTCTATGAGTGAGGGTTCTGATGACTTTTGGGAATGCTTGAGCTAAGTGCCAAGTTTGAAACTTACAACGATATTTTTTATTGTTTATAATTGACTTTAAATCCATACTAATATTATAAATGTGAAAGTAACTCTGTCTGTCTGTCTGTATGCTACGTTTTCACGCCTAAACCGCTGAACCAATCGTCATAAAATTTGGCAGGGATATAGCCCGGGATACGGAGAAGGACATAGGCTACTTTTTTACGCGATAACCGACATCTACGCGGGCGGAGCCGCGGGAAAAAGCTAGTTAATAAATATATAGGTATGTAGACGATGTACCTAGATTAAAATTAATATACCACAATAGGTAAAAATAATTAAAAATGAAGCAATGACATTTAAATTAATTATATGATAGATACATGGTATTCACATATGTACAAATATTGTAAAAGTAAAAAAAAATACAAAAACATTATAAAAAATAAGAGATAATAAGTCAGTCACCCACCTTCAAATATCCATACACACATAACTCCAGACAAACACACGCGAGACACCTACAAAACACTTTCATTTAATGATTTTTTAAATTTCTTTATTATAATTTTTTTTTTTTTTTATTTCGATTTTTATTGTATTCAGTTTTTTTTTTTTTTCTCTTGGACTTGCCCTATTGTATAATGTGTGTCTTATTTTTTTATATCCTACATCACTTTGAAGGGACACTGGCTTCTAAGAAACAGGTATATAAACCTAGTTTAGAAGTCAGGGTTTTTCACTCTGCAGCACTATATCATAAATAAAAGTCTGTGAAAGTTAACAAAGACAATGTAAGTAAGAAGGCCTCATTTTGCAATACTAAAAAATTCATTCAACGTTCGACAAAATTAGACCATCTACATTGTGCGTAACTATGTGGAAAGCATTTACGTTCAGTCGTAGGCAATACTCGTAGAAATTCATTCTACGTAATACAAAGTGCTACGACGCTACGCCGTAGCAGCTACGAGCTACGCCCTTTACTTGTACAGAAAATAGGTCAAGGGTGACTGATGAATAGAATGTGGGTTTTGTAGGTACTATCGCGGACAGATGAATCGGACCACCTTAAGGACTATTCTTGAATGCATCGTTCGCCCGCTAGAGTAACGCTTACATAAGCTCATCAACTTAAGGTGTTTTATTGTTCTATTCCTATTGGTCAAAAAAGGATGGTCAGACATCTGTGATCATTGTAACAGAGGCTGAGTTTATGTAAACAAAATATTCATATGTATTTTTGTTTTATTGGTCGATGCAAACAGCCGCAGAAAATAATCTAATCTAACAAACAAGTTTAATTTAATTTCCTCACAACAAATAGGTACTATCGCGGACAGATGAATCGGCTTACTTTCAAAACAAAATCTCGTGTTTACGGTGCCCAGATCAGTCGATCTATTCTGTAAAAAACTCACCGTGAAAATTAGATAAAGTGAACTTGAAGTGAGCTCCCAATCCCTAATTCCCTAGCATCAGCTCACTATAAACTCACTTCACCTTGTTTTCACGGTGAGCTTTTTACAGAATAGATCGACTGATCTGGGTACCGTAAACACGAGATTTTGTTTTAAAAGTAAGCCGATTCATCTGTCCGCGATAGTACCTATTTGTTGTGAGGAAATTAAATTAAACTTGTTTGTTAGATTAGATTATTTTCTGCGATTGTTTGAAAACAGGTTGGATATGACGTGAAAAGGACAGATGATAACCCAAGTCAATTGCCAGTTAATTTAAAGAGAGAAATATAATTTTGCCAGCTTATTATAAGAAGGTAATAAGTTCATTATACAGCGTGTTACGGAAAGGGTATATCCATACAAACGGGGTGAAGAGTGTATCTGGTTCAGAATCTCTGTACAAAATTTCAGCTCAAAAGCACTAACTAGAAAATGCTTAATATTTTTTTTATTTCGATCGTTTATTAAATTTAAATCATAACAAACGTGTTACCGCCGTTTCTTTGTGTGTAGTTTATTGACACCGATCAGCTGACTTGGTCTAGTGATGTGTAGAATTCAATTGGAAACATTTGATTTTTAGTTAAATGTTTCTTAACTTTATTTATGTAGGTATAGGTATTAAAAATATTGCCCTGTAGTTTGTTATCACCAAAAGAATCCGTGCCTTTGATATGTATATACCCTTTCCGTAACACGCTGTATAGACATAATTTATTTTATATTTTTTAGGTTATTTAGACATAATTTAGCTGTGGACCATAATCTTATTTCATACGGAATTCGAAAGCCTTTTAGTCAAATAATTTCTTCACAAAATCTAACAACAAAAATGATAAAATAAATTATTTTAAGCGTCAAAAGTACGCATCAACTAAATTTTGAAGTAGGTTATAAAGCATAAAAATGCAATAGTACCGCTTTGAAATAAAATTCTGAATAGCAATTTTATGATGGCGTCGTTTCAGTTATTGCTCAGAGCTATATTGCTCGGATTGTAGACATGTATTACGTTTGAATAAAAACCTGTGGAATATTTATGTTTAAGTTTTCATTTTTGTATAGCTTCCTTGAAACTGCAGCTAGTTTGAAAAGAAAGAGTCAGAGTTAGCAATGCACAAGTGTATAATAGGGATGTGTCCTGGGTAAAAAAAAAGAAAGAAAAGCTGTTTAGTCCGTCAATCAGATAATAAAAAAAATGATAGACACGTATTTTTTGCTTTATCATATTAATAAAAAATGACTTAGATAAAACACATTAAACTTGGGGAGTGGGGGCTCGTTACGTCACAGCTCAGTATAAAATCTACTGAGAAGTGACGTCATGCCACATTTGAACTCAATGTATCGTACGTAAAAAAAGAAAAAGTACGTGTCCAATATTTTTTAATAATCTACATGACGGACAGAAAATATTTTTTTAGTCATCATCCCTATTAGCTTCTGAAGTAATAATGGGCTGGCCATGTTTGTCGAAGGACCGATGGCCGTAGGAGCAGCCGAGCTCTGGAGTGGACATCGTGTATCGGCAAGCGTAGTGTGGGACGCCCCCCAACTAGATGGACAACTAACTGGATGGACAACTCGCTCAATTATTAATATACAGGCACATTCACTTTTTTCACATTTTACAGAAACGAGGGTCAAAGATTTTATAAATGTATGAAATTAATTTATTATTTTCATACATGTATAAAATCTTTGACTCTTGTTTCTATAAAATGTGAAAAAAGTGAATGTGCCTGTACATTACTAAGTCAGCGAACTGGATAACTGGATGGACTGGTGGCTAGGATAGACTGGATGCGGAAGGTGGAGGACAAAGTGCTGTGGCGCAGCCTGGGAGAGGCATATGTCCAGCAGTGGACTGCGATAGTCTGAGTTGTTGATCATGAATGCTTCTGCTAATGTAGGTTTCCAATATTTTAACTGAAAACATCCAGTCTTGGGCGTTTCCTGTTTTTATGGATTCCTTACCTTAAAAGAAAAAAACAGAACCCTTATAGGATCACTCGTTTGTCTGTCTGTCCGTCTGTCACAACCAATTTGGTCCCAATCTAATAGACGGTTGAAATTTGGTACATTTATATCAATTTGTATGCCCAAAACACGGACGTGTAACGTAAATTGACGGCATGGTTGGCGCAGTAGTTAAGCGATTGACTGCTGCGTTGCGTATCGCGAGTTCGATTCCCGCACGGAACAAATATTTGTATGACCTACAATTAGTTGTTCCGGGTCTGGCTGTTTGTGTATGTGAGATTAAATGTTTTATGATTAAATGTTGTGTAAACGCACCCACAATACAGGAGAAATTCATAGTGTGGGGCAAAGTTAAAAAAATAAAATAAATACAGTCACATTTGGAGGGTAGGTAAATTAGAAAAAAAAAAATCGTTTTGCAAACTGTAACGTGTGACATAGTCAAATGAAAGGGCTTATTTAAAGAATTTCCTTTTTATTAAATATTTAGTTTAAAATAAATGCTTTTAAAGTTATTTAGGAAAATATATGAAAATTGAACGCCTAAAATTAAAAAAAAAAAATACAGAAAATTGTTCTGAATTTATAGATATAGACATAGACAGATATAGACAGGAAAACCTATAAGAAGTCTGTGGTCTTAATATTCAATCAATCAGGGCCTCAAGTCTGCTATTACAATAGTGTCAGAATGGTCTATCATTGATTTCATAATTGTTGATTTTGACAAGTTTGGTAATCTACTAATATAATGGCGTCATTATGACTTTCCAATGGTCAGCCACTGACACTCCATTGAAAGAATTGGTAATCTCGTACATAATGACAAATGAAACTTCGTACTAAACTTCCAACTTCCTACTACTTCAAAATGCTTATAACACTAATAAATAATATGTAAAAATATATATAAATGAAATCTGGCATGAATAAATGTTCAAAATGCCATTGTAATACAATTCTATTACGAGACCATTGACCGACCAATGATCGACCATTATTAATTTAGCAGATTACGTACTATTAGCAAAATGACAATGGGATCGTGTTGGAGTGACGAATTTATAAAAATAGCAGACTTGGGCCCCTGGTCAAATAACATGATAAATCTCCCAATATTACGTGTAAAAATTTTCATTTTCAGTTGGAATGTATGAGAGAATTTGTTTTTCAACTATAATGTTATGTTCGTTCTTGGGATAAATTCATCTCAACGACGGAACCCTTCATTGTGTGTGGTTCAACACGCACTTTGCTGGATTTTTTTAGTTAAAGCGCTTAGCTATGTCTTACCTGTTTTTTTGGGAATGGGTTTCTGAGGAAAACGTTGGCACCTACTTAATAAATTGGGAGCAATGGATTAGCAACGATATAAGATATGGTAGGTAGCAAGTAACCTTTTACTATGACTCTAGGCATTCTAACCAATCTCATTCGCATACATGAAAAATACTCATTTAAATGACCACGTTTTAAACAGCGATTTGTAAATACCTTCTCCCAGTATATCAATGAGACAGCCATACAAACGACTACATTCAAAATAATGACTATACTTCACAGCAAAATTAAATTCCTACCCTCACCCTTTTGGCATAATCAAGTAAAAAGGAAATCAAATCAAATCAAATTATTTTATTGTGGGCATAGGTTATACAGACAGATGTTAGGTAAATTACAGATCCATTATGTCCTGCCTAATAGGCATACAATAATAAATTATGTCAACATTCAACATATCAAAAATTTCATCGTTCATCACATTAAAGCAAATCTTACAAAATAAGAATAAGGTGTATGGTGACAGATTATAGTAGGTACTAATTATTAAGAAAATCTTGGATCATATAGTAAGCTTTGTCAATTAAAAAATTACGCAATTTATATTTGAATAGTGGGAGTTCCTTGGTGTTTAAAATGTCCACAGGTATTTTATTGTAAATTTTAGATGCCATTCCAAAAAAACTTTTGCCCAGAAGAGCAGTTTTATGTGGTATACTAGATATTTTAAGTGCATATCTTTTTGATTTTAGTTCACCAAATAGATTTTTAAGGGTGGACTATATACAGGATTTTTTTTTTCAATATCTAGCAAAAACTAGCAAAAAAAACACATTTGTTGTATGGGAGCCCCCTTGATTATTTACTTTATTCTGTTTTTAGTATTTGTTGTTATAGCGGCAACAAAAATACATCATCTGTGAAAATTTCAACTGTCTAACTATCACGGTTCATGAAATACAGCCTGGTGACAGACGGACAGACAGACAGACGGACAGCGGAGTCTTAGTAATAGGGTCCCGTTTTACCCTTTGGGTACGGAACCATAAAAACCACCCTGTGTAAGAAGTAATACTTATACAAAGGCAAGAGCCGGAACAAACAAAAGAATAAAAGGTTTTCTTCAATAGAACCGACAATCAATCAGTTGATAGCAACTACCTACGATAATATTACTTTTGGCGAAGTTTGGGGAAACTACAAAAGAAATAAAGGATTTGGAGTACTATCCGATTTGTAGGTGTTTTCCAACTTTTTGGTTACCTTGAAGGGATAAAAGAACCATGATAAGTAATGGCTCATTTCTACCAAATGTTTTAGGTACTTAACGAAAAGCTACGTCTGAGCTTTTGCACAGCTGCTGTGAATGTATTTATTTACAAAAACAAAATATCCATTATACACATAACTTTCCTGGTGAATCAATTTAACTTATCGTGGAAACGGAAACAATATCTTTTGTTTTTGATATAATCGCTTACAGCCAGAAGCGAGTTTATTGAAAAGTCAGGGAAATAAATTGTTTATCAAGTTGACTAATATCAACTTCAATTGTCCGTATTTTCGATCGGATCTTTTCGGCTGTTGACACACGTCAACACGGTAGGAATGAAACTATTTGACTAGGCGCAGAAACGGATACGTTCGTAAGCGACGGTACGTAGCCGATCGTATGTGTCGACATCCTGCCGTACGCGGCCAGCTGTCGCCGCATCCGTTCGTATCCTTTCCGATCCGATGCGATGCGAGCCGTTTGGTGGAAATCATCCTTTAGTCTAAATTATTCATAGCTCAGTCGCTTCTAAAGCAGTGACACTACGCTCACTTAAACGGGCCTTAAATATTGAGCAAGTTTAAAAGTCGGATAAAAGTCCGCCGCGAAGGCAAAAATGTTTCTAAGTTTGCCTAAAAGAGAATAAATTAAATACCTGTCACCTTCAAAATTGTAAAAAAGCCGCTTAACTATGGATTTTATAAATTTAATTCGATTTTCGTGTCTGCCTGTGACCGCATTGTTCTTCTAAACTACGCAGTGGAAATGCGGAATCATTTAGAGAATTTATTCCGGAAAATTTTAAGTATAAAACATTTACAATAAATATTCATATATTAAAGAACTCTCCATGTTTTGCCAAGTCGCTAGTTACATTGATAAATCTTTCTCGTAACACCCCAACATAATAACCATTCTCCTTAATAACTTGCGGTTTTGGCCGGTTTCCAGGCGCAAGAAACGCAAAAATAATATACCAATAAAACCTAACTTGGGGCATAAGTCCGTACATTAAGAAATGGTAATGCCTTAGCACGAAGCCACCGAATTTTCCACGGAATATTTACGGAAGTGATTCATGCACGCCTCATCAAAGTTTATGACTAATATAAGCAGACTTATGGCCTACGGCTTAAGTGGACATTAAATGGGGAAATAGAGGAGATATTTCTGGAAAAATCCAGTTTATTTCACTTGTTTTGCTTCAAACAAGGAGCTTGCAGTCTCAAGGTGCTTTGTTCTCATATTTAGCGTAAAGGTGGTAGTTGGAAAGTTATTACACGCTTTAAATATTTTGGCACTATTAAGGTATCTACTTAAAGTTCTACAAGTAGTTAAAAGAAAGAAAATAAAGAAAAAGAAAAGAAAGAAAGCAAGAAAGAAAATAAAGAAAAAGAAAAGAAAGAAAGCAAGAAAGAAAATAAAGAAAAAAGAAAAGAACGAAAGAAAATATATTTATTTAGCACAGAATATAAAGACACTGCTTTGATGGTGGACAATTGCAATATCAAAGCAGAGCACGGAGCTCCCTCGACTGCCGCTGCTAGAGACGGCATTGTCAACACTTTCCGTAAAAACCAAACCAAGGGTGTCACCGTTTACTCGCACTACGACGATGATTTTTAGAAACTGAGGACCAAATGGGGTCCGTGACTGAAGTAATCGCACAATGCACTTTCGGCGACACAAGTTTTATAGGCACTGCCGTGCCTAGACGCTGCCGGCGATTGCGAGCTCTGTGAATATCAATCTAGAGTAAAAAACAAGAAACTATAAAGTCAAAAAAATCCAAAACAAAGTCATCATCATCTGCCTAGCCTTTTCCCAACTATGTTGGGGTCAGCTTCCAGTCTAACCGGATGCAGCTGAATACCAGTATTTACATGGTCGACTGCCTATCTGACCTCCACAACCCAATTACTGGGTAATACGATACCCCTTGCTAAAACTGGCTGTCAGACTTTCGGGCTTCTGATGACCCGGAACGACTGTCAAAGATCCACGAATGACAGTAACATCAAAAACAAAGTATTAAACAGAACACGGCAAGTTGGATTTTATTTCAGGAAAAAAATCCGAATATGCCATGTTACTAAACAAAATGTATACATATAAATAAACCCTTTACATAACGGTGCCATATGACAAAAAGTTCAGCAAAAAAAAAATATCCAAACGAATGTTTCACCTCCAGTCACGAACTGAATTCAGGATTTAAAAAAAAAATGCCAGTTCACGTCACAATGGGAGGCTTCCATTGTCTCTCTCAGGATGATATTTGTCACTGGAGGCTGGATATAAATGAAGCGGGCGGAATAAATGAAGCTGTTTCCTTTTGCCGTCATTATAATGGTGTATATTATGCGGGTGTCTGTATTTGTTTCATAAAAACAAACGGGTGATTAATGGCGGAAGATGTGGCTAGAAAAGCTGGCTTCAATAAACAGAAATACTACAGACTATCAGTGGCGAAAACACTATACAACACGATTTCTACCGGCTTCCCTTCGGAGGTTCGCATCAGCAACTCTACCGCTATTGAAAAATGGCACAGTCAATAGTTTCTACTATTTAATTGCCAACAAAATATAGTTATACTACGGGTATTTAATTCACCATAACATTAAAACAACAAAAAAATCCTATTATTAGCTTTGAATTGCCTACGACAACAACAAAAAATAATTCTATAATAATCCGGCGCGCGTGTTAAATACGGATCCCTAATGGATATCATCGACGCCGCACATTCCTACGTGTTTACGCCAACCGCATAGAAACTGCAAACGATGACATCCGTCGAGCCACGAGCAGCCGACGCAGCAAAATTCAACGTTAGCAATTAGTTATTTTTAAGTATTGTATTTGATATTCTATATTCTAACATCGAATAGGTTTCACCAAATTATTGTATAATTCATTTTAATTAAATTAGTTTAAAATCACTTTGGTTTTTTTTCGATCCTCCGTCTGCAGTTTACGTAATTGGCGCAGTCGGTAGGATACTCGCGGGCCGGTTCGCGAATCGCGTTAGTATCATCCCATATCGATCACCACGATCGCGAGTCACCCGGGTGGCTATTCAGTCACGTCACGAGTATCCAGAATCTACAGTAAAGCTGCGGAGCCGCGTGGAGAATCCAGACATCGATTCACGAAGAAGAACCAGAGATGAAATATATGTGAGTACACTAGAATCATTCTCGTGTTGCTTCCTCTCTATTCCTAGTTTCTTTTATGTCCAATATTTTCCATCACGAAAAATCTAATCGTCAGGAACCTGTATCGCGACAGGCGCGCCGACATATAGTAGATATTAGTAGAGATTTAGATAGTGAATTAGATTTTAATATAAATAGTTTATTTGAACCTAAAATGCCTTACGATCCCGACGTAATTTTCAAGGCCTTACGCCTTGTGCCCGATTTTGAAGGAAACCCCAATGTACTAACGAGGTTTATTAACATCTGTGACCGGATAGTAACTCAGTATGCAAGCGCTGAGCCAGGCAATGAATTGGGAAATCTGTGTCTTTTAAATGGCATCTTAAACAAGATAACAGGCCCTGCCGCATCCACCATCAACTCAAATGGCATTCCTGAAACTTGGGCAGGTATTAGATCAGCTCTAATTAATAACTTTTCAGATCAGAGGGACGAAACGGCTTTATACAATGACCTCTCATTGGCTACGCAAGGTAATAAGACCCCGCAGGAATTTTATGACCAATGTCAAACCTTGTTTAGCACAATTATGACTTACGTGACGTTACATGAGACCTTACAAACGACTATTGAAGCGAAACGGACACTCTACAAGAAAGTGACAATGCAGGCTTTCGTACGTGGACTAAAGGAACCTTTAGGCTCACGTATACGTTGTATGCGTCCAGAAACCATAGAAAAAGCTCTGGAATTCGTGCAGGAAGAATTAAATATTATATACCTACAGCAGCGTAATGATGCCCCAAAGGCTCAAACTGCTCATAGTGTACCCAAAATTTTATATAGACCTCCTATGATGCCTGGTGTGCCATTTAACGTTCCGCGACCACCAGTACCTAACTGGCCTACACCAGTAGGACAACGTGGCTACCAACCCCAGCCTCATGCCTTTAAATTCAGTATGCCCAACCAGAATCAAAATCGCATGCCTACTCGAACCCAACAAATGTTCCGTGCACCATTGTCAAATTACAATCCTCAAAGTAACGTTTTCAGATTGCAACATAATCCATCACAAAATTCGGGTCCGAAACCCATGAGCGGTGTTCAACATTTTGTTCCGAAGCCATTCCCAATGAGGCAAGGGCATGATTGGCAACGAAATGGAAATCCACCATCAAATAATTATTTTAAGACGCGAGAGTTAAACCTCAGCGAACTTGCTTTGCCTGATAGTTCTTATTATTCTGCTGACTGTTACTATGAGCCAGTAGATGACTACTACACGGATGATAATGAGTGTTACATTGTTTCTGACTTTGACTACAACACCAATATGACTGATTCCAATATGACTACAACTTTCGATAATCAGGTGACATGTGAGGCAGAGCCACATTTAGGCCCTAGCGGTGAAAACCAGAACCAGAACCAAAATTTTCACTCGGACCAGAGATCCAAAGAGCAAAGATAGACCTTAATTTACAGACCCAAAGACAGTTGCCCTACATAGAAATTTCTTGCCCTCCTTTAAAATTTTTGATTGACACTGGCGCTAACCAGTCATTTATAAGCCCTGAAGCTGTACAAAAGTTTTTCTATGACTATCCTCTCAACTATGACCCTTTCGAAGTTACAAATGTACACGGTGTTAGCAGAAATGATTATTCCATAACACTACCGTGTTTTAATGAATTCAATGAGGCCGATGATATAAAATTATTCGTTTACCGTTTTCACGATTACTTTGATGGCCTAATAGGATTAGACTTACTATCCAAATGGGAGGCTAAAATAGATCTGAAAGACTTCCAATTAGTAACGAGTACTGCTACGAATCAGATTAAAGTATACAATTCATGCAATGTTAACCTGTATGAGGATATTATCCCTGCTAAAAGTTCCAAATTAGTTAAAATACCTATAAATGCCCCGGATGGCGATGTTTTAGTGAAAGAACAAATTTTTTGCAATTGTATTATCCACGAGTGCCTTACCACTGTTACAAATAGTCGTGGATATGTGGAGTTAGAAAATCCAACACCTAATGACGTTATATTTTCGTTAGACCAACCAACTCGTGCAGAACTGTTCAATGCTAAGTGCACGCTAATGAAACAATCGAATCGCGTTAACGACGTATTATCACGCTTACGTACGGACCACCTTAATGAAGAGGAAAAAGCTAATCTCTTAACCTTTTGCTCACGTTACGCAGATGTATTTTATATTGATGGAGAACCATTGACATTTACCAACAAAATTAAACATCGTATAAAAACAACAGATGAAATTCCCGCATATACTAAGAGTTATCGGTACCCTTTCGTTCATCGGGAAGAAGTTAGGGATCAAATTTCCAAAATGCTGGAACAAGGTATAATAAGACCTTCCGATTCCGCATGGAGCTCGCCCATTTGGGTTGTGCCAAAAAAAATGGACTCTTCCGGAAAGCAGAAATGGCGTCTTGTAGTTGATTTTCGTAAATTAAATGAAAAAACAATAGACGACAAATACCCCATACCAAATATCAGTGACGTCCTTGACAAATTAGGCAAGTGCCAATACTTTACGACCCTAGATTTGGCAAGTGGATTTTACCAGGTAGAGATGGACCCTCAGGATATACCAAAAACAGCTTTTAATGTGGAACACGGGCATTTTGAATTCCATAGAATGCCCATGGGACTTAAAAATTCACCGTCCACCTTCCAACGAGTTATGGACAATGTCCTAAGAGGCCTTCAAAATAACATCTGCCTCGTGTATCTTGACGATATCATAGTATACAGTACCTCTCTTCAAGAGCACATGGACAATTTGGAAAAGGTCTTCCAAAGACTTAGAGAGTCCAACTTCAAAATTCAGATGGATAAGTCCGAATTCTTGAAACTCGAAACTGCTTATCTGGGACATATTATTGGTAGAGATGGCATCAAGCCAAACCCTGACAAGATCTCTGCAATACAAAAGTATCCAATTCCAAAGACCCCTAAGGAGATCAAACAATTTTTAGGACTCTTAGGTTATTACCGAAAATTTATCCCCGATTTTGCTCGCATCACCAAACCTCTTACCCTATGCCTAAAGAAAGGTAGTAAAATTACTCTCAACCCCGATTATGTCAATGCCTTTGAAATCTGTAAGACTTTACTAACCAATGATCCTATTCTACAATACCCAGACTTCAAAAAGGAATTTAATGTCACAACAGACGCTTCAAATGTCGCTATTGGAGCAGTGTTATCTCAAGGACCTATAGGTTCCGACAAACCCATCTGTTACGCTTCTCGCACTCTTAACGAAAGTGAGCTAAATTATAGCACAATTGAGAAAGAGTTACTTGCCATAGTCTGGGCCACAAAATACTTTAGACCTTATCTCTTCGGTAGAAAATTTAAAGTACTGACTGACCACAAACCCCTGCAATGGATGATGAATTTGAGAGAACCCAATTCACGACTGACCAGATGGCGACTTAGACTAAGCGAATATGACTTTACTGTAGTATACAAAAAAGGAAAATCTAATACTAATGCTGATGCTCTCTCCCGTGTAGAAATCCATAACGAAGAAACAGATGAGATCAACTCATTGATCGATAATATTAAGAATCTCAGATCAATGATTAATAACCCATCGGAGGCACCACCTTCACCAGTGAACTCCCCCACTGATACCGACTCATTGATCGAAAGTACTAATGATCTCAGATCAATGATCAACAACTCATCGGAGGTACCACCTCCACCAACAAACTCCTCGACTGATACCGTGCATAGCAATAATGAAAATCCGATACTAGAAATCCCTATTACAGACGAGCCTCTCAATAAATTCCATCGACAAATTTACTTTACCATAGTAGGTGACATAAAACGCCGACCGACAGTAACTAAACCATTCGAAAATCATACCCGAATTGCAGTCCAAATTTCAGAATCCAACCTAGAGAGTGACATTATTAATGCTATCAAAGAATACGTGAATCCTAAAGTCAAAACAGCTATTTTGATTAATCCACCTTTAGCCATGTACTCAATAATACCCATTTTACAAGACAAATTTAGAAGTTCCTCACTTAACCTAGTATTATCTAAAATAGAACTCGAGAATGTGAAAGAATACCTCCGACAACAAGACATTGTCCGTCACTACCATGACGGTAAGACCAACCATCGTGGTATAAATGAATGTCATTTAGCCCTCTCACAAAAATATTACTGGCCAAAGATGAAAGAACAAATCACTAAGTTCATCAATGAGTGTACCATCTGTGGACAAGTTAAATACGACAGAAATCCAATAAGACCTCAATTTAAAATAGTGCCCCCAGCTACCAAACCACTAGAAATTATTCACATGGACCTCTTCACAGTCCATAATGAAAAGTACGTAACTTTCATTGACGTCTTCACGAAATATGCCCAATCGTATCATCTGCGAGATGGAACGGCTATTAGCATAGTACAAGCACTATTACGGTTCTGTTCCCATCATGGACTACCCCTGACTATCATCACCGATAATGGCACTGAGTTTACCAACCAACTTTTCTCCGAATTTATACGTCTTCATAAGATAATTCACCATAAAATTCTACCCCATAGTCCAAATGACAATGGAAACATCGAGCGTTTTCACTCGACCTTATTGGAGCACATTAGAATTCTAAAACTGCAAAATAAAGATGAACCGATTGTTAATCTTATGCCATACGCTATCATAGCATATAATAGTTCTATCCATAGTTTTACGAAGTGCAGACCGTTTGATCTATTAACCGGACATTTTGACCCCAGAGACCCAATCGACGTAGACCTGTCTGAGCACATCTTACAACAATATGCGCAGAATCATAGACAACAGATGAAGCAAGTTTATAAAATCATTAACGACTCATCTCTTGCAAATCGTACAGCCATAATTAACAATAGGAACAAAACTCGCGAGCCCGAAGTAGAATATGCCCCTCAGCAACAAGTTTTTATTAAAAATCCCTTTGCCAGTCGCCAGAAAGCTGCACCACGCTATACGCAGGATACAGTACTTGCTGATCTGCCTATACATATATATACCTCTAAAAAACGTGGCCCTATAGCCAAAGCACGACTGAAACGTGTGCCTAAAACAAGCCAATTGTTACAGAATCCTGCTACTACTGACAATCCATGCAACTCATCCTCAAGAGATAAGACTTGAGACTTTAGCCGATGGACCAGGACTGTTACCATACAGATTAGGACCGACAAGACTAACTACACATTACCACTCTTTCATACAGTACATACAATTAACCGATATAGAAGATAAAATTAATTCCGTACAGACGCAACTAAATACTTTTAGAACTAAACTCACCAATGAGACTTACATGCTTTACGAATATCAGATTGACTATCTTACTAACAAACTTAGCAAGGTACTACAACAAGTAAAATCTTTAGAACCTGTCAGAGTCAAAAGAGGTCTTGTAGATAGCCTTGGGTCAGTAATAAAAAGTGTTACTGGCAACTTAGATTATCTAGATGCCCTGAAATATGACGAGGCTATTAAAACATTGCAAAATAATGAAAATAAAATAGTTTCAGAATTCAACAATCATATTAGCTTAAGTAAAGAATGGATGTCCCAACATGGTAACATCTTAGACCAAATAACAAAAAATCAGGAAAAGGTTAACGCAACTTTAGAACTACTTCTAGAAAAAAGAGCATATACAGATTACAGCTTAATCAAATTTGCAAAGTTTGCCCAAATTTTAGGAATCATAACTAATAATGTAGAAGATTTAATGTTAGAGATAATTAGGTTAGAAAATATAATGGCTTTTATACGTGCGTCCAGCACTCATCATTCTATGATAGATATAGAAGTATTAAGATCAATGATAGATAGGTTAAAATCAATATACAATCAAGATCAAGTTTTAAATTTAGAATTACGAGAATATTATAATCTTATAAAACCAGGTTCCTACTTTGTTGAGAAGAGAATAGTAATTGTATACAGTTTCCCTATAGTCTCTAAAGATATTTACGATTTATATAGACTATCCATTGTGCCTAATAAGAAGCAACTTGGCCTTATTCCTTCCTCTCCCTATATAGCAACAAACGAGAAATCATTCGTGTACATAGAGGCTGAATGCCCGAAGTACAGTAGCATCCATCTCTGTGAAAGGAAGACAAGTCATCAGATCCGGACGAAGCCTGATTGTATCCAAGAGCTCATCATCAACCAAGGTCTAGGAGACACCTGCCAATTCACCAAGATTTCACTCTCCAAACAAGCAGTAGAAAAACTGGATGATCAACACTACGTTTTATCATTTCCCCAACCGACTAAAGTACAATTAGCCTGCGGCAGAAAAGACTTTAATATTCTACAAGGAAGTTATTTCGTCACCATACCCATGAACTGCTATCTGGAAACAACAGAATTCACAATAATCAACGACAGCAACGAGATAAAAGGACAGCCACTAAAGTTGTCAAAGATCCCTTATAATGAAATGGACCAAACAACTGATTCCACTCACATCATCAGCTTCAATTCAGTCAACTTAGAAGAACTTCACAGCATCCAGAACAAAGTATTGATGGAAAGCCCTATTCAGATCGACAAGATTCAACAGGTTGCCCTGTATCATACAACCATACCATTTTACATCATTGTACTATGCGCAACTATACTTATCATTTTGGTAATAAGCCGCAGATACAAATGCTGGAACCTTAGACCAGACAACAAAGAGAACACACTCAAGATCCATACGTATGAAGATGTAACCAGAAAACGAGATGAACTCCCAGCAACATTTTCTCTCAATATGAGCAAATAGTTGCTGTTCTGCGGATGGAGGTGTTAAATACGGATCCCTAATGGATATCATCGACGCCGCACATTCCTACGTGTTTACGCCAACCGCATAGAAACTGCAAACGATGACATCCGTCGAGCCACGAGCAGCCGACGCAGCAAAATTCAACGTTAGCAATTAGTTATTTTTAAGTATTGTATTTGATATTCTATATTCTAACATCGAATAGGTTTCACCAAATTATTGTATAATTCATTTTAATTAAATTAGTTTAAAATCACTTTGGTTTTTTTTCGATCCTCCGTCTGCAGTTTACGTAATTCGCGGAACCAAAACGTCAGAATCGGAAACTAAAAATGCATACAATAGTGATCCCGTCATGACATCACTTTAAGTCACGTAACATCGCTTCATATGGACGAAAGCAAGCCGCTGTTTAACGGGTTACGATAGAGATAGATATAGAAAAATGCGTCAGAGAGAACGAGAGGCACTTTTATTTAGTTTTCACCTGTTCAACTGTATTGTATTGATTTTTTTATATTACTATAATAATTTTAGAATGAATGTACCTACCTAATTTGGTTGGAGTTTATAACTGTAAAACATTGAGTTTTCTTTGTATAGTGACAGCGACTTTTTGGTTCTGCTATTTGACGATAGATGGTGTTAAATTCAGTAAAGAACAGACTTTTAAATTTAAGTTAATAAATAATTTTGTACTTTATTATAAGCAAGTTAAAACCGGCTTCGTTTCAGCTTCTCTCTTACAAAAAATCACACCTCGCCGCTGCTGTGCTGTGTACCGATTACCTTGCGTAGGGCGAAAAAATTTCACTAGTCTCATATTTGGTTTCTAAATCAGCTCATACGATCCGGGTATCCTAATTAAATCTCAAGTAAATCTGCTGCCGAATACCTACAGTTGATTATGATGTAAGAAAAATATAGTAGGTAGGTACATACCATACATACCTACTAATACCATGGTAAAACTATATCACATCATATTCTTTTTTATTGCAGGAATGATGTAACAGAAACACTATTCGAAACTCTGACCTTTTGGGAGTTTGGGACTAATCCAACACTCGGAATCAACTACTGCAAAAGAACAATAAAAGAGATTAGTGTACTAACCTACTTAGCTTCAGATGGTAATGTAATAACGCACTCAATATAAAAGGCAATAGACGATTTTATTTTATAGACACGATTACTATCTACTTACTATACTTTGGGCTTACTGTCGCGATAGGTTTAAGACTATTCATTTTATTATATGCTTATGTGAACGAAGTTCATTAACGCGCCTTGCGATTAGAGTTTATTGGTAGAAATCGTCACGTAAAGAAAACGCGTTATGCCCCCTCCATGCGACTTTCTCTATAATAGAAAGAGACAGAGAGAATGACTGAATGAGAAAGTGTGAATTTAATAAAGTTACCACAACCAGAGCTTCTAAAAACTTATAACATATGTATGTCTCTGTATTGAAAACGCGTGTGTGAGTGGGTAAAACAGTCTATGCGAGCTAAAATAAATTTCTAAAAAAAAGTAAGTTTCAAGTGTCAAAAGTATTTGTTTTTGTTTTAAATCATACGTGAGAAGGAACTCCGTTCTTGACGGGGGTTCCCCGACTGCACCAGTTTAATGGTTTATTAAACACGACATAAAACTAAAAGAACAAACATATTAACAACTTACAACCTCTATACTGAAAATTAAAAAGGAAAAAAAAAAATAACAGGAATAGTAATCTTGAACAGGCCTCTTCTGGGCACGCTCGTTCCATCATAGACCTCATCCATTGCTTTCCATCAGTAATAAAAAATAAAAATAAAGTCTCTAGTAGAGCCGAAACACCCCAAAGTCAAAGTCAAAGCATTTATTTCAAATAAAATAAAAATAGAAATGGCACTTTTTTGACCGTCAAAATTTACACGGAAATAATTTGAATCTAGTTAAAATAAATATCAGATTCCAATTAAAATCATGTAAGAAGAAATTATGAACACTGACAAAGTTGTACATACTCAAGTTTTATAGTCCCCGTTAAATCATGTGACAAAAAATATCACGGTAAAAGAAAAAACTAAGCAGTACTGAAATCGATTGCATTGCTCATCATGAAAATCTGCTTTGTTGAAAATGCAGACATTTTATTACAAGTCCAGAACAAATTAACATATTCCGAGAATATCTACTTCGGTATATAAATATTTTCATGAATATAGCAGCGAAAATATACGGCGTAGTTTGTCATCCCCCAGGGGTGAATATTGCAGCGTAAAGCCGCCCGAGACTGTTTTCTTTGCACTCTAAATAAACCAAACTATCAAAGAGGAGCTTATTCCAATATTGCGTCACAAGTCGTGTGCAGTGAGATGCAATATTGGTGTTGAAGAGGTTTAGTAAATATACCTACGAGATAAATAAGACAAGAAGTAAATAAAACCACCAATTTTTTTCCGGAAGCAAGTATCGCGCACAAGACAATTACTAGAATCTCAGATCATGCTCACCGATTTATAAGGTACAAATCTTTGTGCATGATCTCATCACAATGTTATTGCTTTTAAAAGTAGTAATTTGCTAGCTTTTCTTAACTTGAGAGTGTAAAACAAACAATCTTTCTTGTAAACATGATCAGGTTCCTCCATTCAACGTCTTACCTATATCTAAATAGCGAGTCGCCCCGGCTTCGCACGGTTGCATTAAAAAAAAAAAAAAACATATTGTTACGAGCTTGCGGTTCGTGACAATAAAAAGTGCCGATTTACAAACCAAAAATGACACTTTAATTAATCAACACTGATAACTACTCGAACACACTAAATTATAAAGCACTACTGATCGCACTTGTTCCCTTCGACTTCGACTGTCCCGAGTCGCGGTGCATACGGTATTTTATATTCCTTAGATCGTTCCAGAACCTTGTAGAAACATTTAGAATGTTCGAGTACATACCGGCCCGTACTGACCAGTGTCGAAAGTTCTAGAAAGTTCTAGCATCGAATTCTCTAGAGGAATCTCGAGTCTGCTAGTTCTACTACTCGATACTAGATGACGCTAGTGGTACTTAAACTTGTGTGGCGCATAACAATATTATGTAGCCTATGTCCATCTGGAATAATTTACTTTTCAAATTAATGATGAAACATTTTTTTTTAATACGGGCTGTGGTTCCGGAGTACCTATGTATACAAATATTATGAATAGAGAGAGCGAAATAGAATAAAAGTCCGAACGAAAATAATTTTTTTTTCGGCCGGATTCGAAAACGATAAATAATGTTTTGTTTATCGGTAGGTTTTTCTTTGGCTAAAGTAAAAGAAATGCAGTTTCAAGCCTTCAATCATTATATTTAACCGATTAAACATAAATACCTAATACGTAACGTTATACTTTTCTCAAAGACATTTAGGCTAATTATTTATAATCAAACAATCTAATGTTAGGTACATGCGAGAAAAAGCAATATTTTCTGCATTTTCACAGTTTTTGTGCTCTCAATTCAATTCAATTTATTCAGAGAAAATCTATAGTTACAACAACTATTGCAACTATAGGTTTTCTCTGAATAAATTGAATTGAGAGTATTTTCCAGTGCTTAACGTTTTTCGGCCGAAAATAGCGAAACCCGAAAACGAAATTCAGTCTGACTCTACTAATAATCTATTAGAATTCTTCCAACTTGATAATAATCGAGTTTTGCGAAGTATTAGATGCAGGCTTACCCACAAAAATTGAAGCACTTACCTTTATTTGTTGGTAGATGGATAAACTTGCACCAATAATTTCATTCTCCATGCTCTGCTGTATACACTACAAAAGCTTTTAACTGCAATGTTGATGCCGCCTAATCTAATCTTTTCCTCATTTATCTGTCGTTATCAGATCGTTATCATTATACAAGTGTTTAGTGGCGATTATTCCATTAATAATATGGTCTACTGATATACAAAAAAACTTTTATGAAACGCATTCTATTAATTCTTTTCATTCAATCAAATTTATACCATTGAGTTTGAATATCATTGCAATGTTGAGTATTTAAAGTAGATCCAACCTTTTCTCCTTTCAACCTCGGATGAGCTATCTTTCAAATCAACGAGATTCCGGCTGTCGAACAACCCATGATCGTCAAGACGCACTTAGCAAATACACAATTGGGTATAATAGTCAGTCAAATTCATTGTTCATCAAACTGACTACCAACTTAAATTGTCCGTATCGCAACTGTCATTGTCACTATAACACGGTGAAATGGCGTAGTGTTTTTTTTAATAAACAATCATTTTCTCTGACCGTACAACAAAAGCTAGAAGCCAATAACAAATAAAGACAACATCTTACTTGGGTATACTTCCATAGTTCTGTAAAACAATTTCACGATACGGTAAGATATTAGCCTAGCAGCGTACAATCCGACAGTGGTCCACTGAGCCGAGCTAAGCCGCCTGCACAAAGCCGAGCTAGCCGTAAAGCCTTCAGCGAAAGGCGCCTAGTTTCCCGTCAGTGAAGGAATATAACAAGGAGGCATAATGGCAATTTACTGGACATAGTAACTTGTCTATGGGACATTGTAGGCTATCCCGGTTATTGTTTTCAATGTTAATGATGCAGTTAAGCCCGTAATTAAGGTACATTTTGCAGTAGTAAATCTCCATCTGAAACAGTTTTTCCGGGGAATAACCTATTTTGACTTAATTCATTACAATTAATTTTAATCCATCTAATTTTATCCGTATTGTCTCAATTATTTAAAATCTTATCACCATTATTTGTGGTGAAACATGTAGTCCATTTTGTAATAATATATGAACATCCTATGTACCGTGTTTCTGATAAATTAATTAATTTGACCATCGAAACTAGACCACTGGTGAAATCTCAGGCACATTAGTTACTTTACCGACGTCATCCGTTGCAGAGGACAGAACGAAACGGTAAATTCCCCAAAAAATATTCGATGGGTAGAGATCACCCGCGCCTTTAGATTAAAAATAATATAAGAAAGAGAAGGCATAAATCTTTGTTCCCTAGTTGATCCTAATTACAATTTATTTCACACAGAAAGTGTTCCTATTAATTCAGGTGTTATCAAAGCTGCTGACATCCCTTTGTCTCTTGGGAGATCGGGGCCTTAAACCAGTGTAATATTTCGAATTCCTTCTATTTCTCCTGATTAATTTGGTCCCGCCCTCGGGTTTCAAAGGTCTAATGTCTCCCAAAGGATATCCGAGCTTTGATTTATTAGCGCTGATGTCGTTATCGACCGGGCTACTTCGTTTGGTATAGATAGATAGAATAGATAGAATACTCTTTATTATTTACACCATAAAAATTACAAATATAAGTGTAGAAATGTTACATAGGGTGACACAATGGGCGGTCTTATCGCTAAAAGCAGTCTTTTACAGACAACCTTTGGATGGATTCCAAGTAGAAGAAGAGACAATACTGCAGGTAGTCAGTGGTGTACCATTTACATATACAATAAATGTAGATACTTATCTATATTAAGGTGTATCTATTCAAACACGAAATATTCTATGAGAAACATCTATAGGTGGTAAAAAAGCCATAGCAGCGTAAAAAAAATGTATTTGTTTTACATTTTTACACAGGTAATTATTATAATTTTAAAATTGCTCGAGACATTTTGCAAAAAAACCTTTACTTACTTATTCTATGAATGACACGCCCGGACGCGGCGTCGGTGGTGGCACGAGCGCGGTGAATTTTGGTAATTAATGTATATTAATCATCATATCAAGTATTATTATTAACATAAGCGGGATATTTACCATGTTTATTCATTGTTCTGAGTTCCCGATATTTCGGCGCTGTTGCAAGCACCATGATCACGGATAAACGCTTATGTTAATAATAATATTAGTGACCATGACAGTTTAAAAACTTATATCATATCAAGTAATTTTAAATTTTTAAATAATATACTCAGATTTTAAAAAAAATCGTTTCCATGGTTTCTTTACTACCGGTGTATCTCTTAAAATATTTCGTACGTCGTTACGATAAAACATGAAACAAGAGCAAGGAACTTTAAGTAATGATGATGTTTAAGGAGAGAGGAAGTGTTTTATTACCAGAATTTTAAAAGGGGACATAGATTGAGCACGCCTTATCGACACGAGCAAGGCATTCCATAACCGTACTGTTTGAACTATAAAAGACTGGTATCTATCTGTTATTATTTTCTCAGATTTTTAAGATAATTTTATGAAAACGGTGTAAAAAGACTCTTCACGAAGCCGACATCTACGCATTCTGTACATCAAACTAAGTACGTTTGCGCAAAAATAATTGCTTGGAAACTTTTATTTTTGGTGTGAATATTCGATGTTTTTTTAGTACTCCGAAACTTAACGCACGCAAAACATTGTGCATGCAGCGGTACAGGGCTACTAAAGGTATCTGAAGTTCAGTTATAATATCTTAATTTTTTTTTTTTTATTCACTTAAATTTCTTAACACTAAATACATTATACATTGCCCCACAAAACTGCTTACGCAGTTTAACTGTGAGATCGTTGAGTCTCTCTTTCAATAAACATATTGTCAGGTACCTACATCTATAACCTATTTATACTTAATACCTACACTTACATAGAATCTAATAAATATTTTTTAAGATTACGTGCGAATTTTACTTTATTATCTTCTTGTCTGATGTCAGCAGGCAAACTGTTCAATAAATAGGGAAAGCGTTAGAAACTTGTTGGAACTTTGACCTTAAATATATCCATAACCAGAAGCTCCCCAGGTATGGTCTACCACAAAAAAGTGATCACAATGACGGGACGAACAAGTGACTCTGGGATTCGTTGAGGAAATTTTTACACCCATTAAATTGTCACAGGTAAAGAGAATCCTATATCCAGCTTTTAAAGTGAACTTAGGCTGTGGATGTGGATGATAATGACGATGAATTAATGTGTTCTTATTAAAGCGTAGTCATTATCTTATTCCAGAATATCGGTACAATTCTGAATATAAAAAAGCCTCCAAAATCAAACATAAGCCAAGATGCTCTCAACCTCTGTGATGAAAAGACGACCCACTGACCGAAAAAGGCAACTATCCCGCAGTATGATATAACAAGAAGATATATTGTCTTAAACCTCTACCTACTGCACAAACTATTCGCTGAAAACGGCATTACACTCTTTATTATTTACCGAGCACGATTCCAATTAGTGCCTACTAAGAATTTTAAAAGAACTGCACGAAACAACGTAATCAAACAATCACAGCACTGCAGTGCAACATTATTATTTTAACTATTCTTTACTCAAGTACTCGAAGTTCATTTTCTTCTTCTTTCCTTTCTTTATTTTCTTTGTATCATGTTGTTTCTGTGCCGAAAGGTACGTTGAACTCTCTTTATAACTACTTAAGGAAACCACGTCCAACATAAAACGTAGACTATAAAATTCACACAGCCCCCCAAGTACCGACGGCCCTCATCGAGTCCTAGGAATTGTTATAAGCAGTTCATAAAACGAAAATTTAATCTCAGCACGTCATCCCTTTTACGATCAAAATCGGTAATCGAATCAGTTGGAGGAAATCGATTTTGTTCCCAATAATATCAAATCGAATAAGGGGTTGGTGTTCAACCGATTGATGTATCGATATGAATTTCAGTGATAACGATAGGTTAGCGTGTGAGATAGATGAGAGTGGGTGGGGAATGGCAAATGGAATTTTAAAATGTAAAGTTTTTAGTGCTATCGGCTTGGATGTTAGACGGAAAAGTGTAATAGATCTGTCAAGTCTAGTTTAGACTGAGCAGTGATACAAGTCTATATTTAACCTCGCCCCTTTTCCAAAAAAAAACGAAAATTGCTAAGGGATTGCTTTGCGGACCACATACACTAAAAAACAAAAATAATCTCCTTTAAATAAATATTATCTCGTGACTGAGAAGGAATTATGAAAAATGGCTCAATCAGCCGCCTCGGTGTGTCTAGAATTTTCTAATACCTTTTATAAAGTTTCATATTGAGACACGAAGCAACAAAATTCGATCTAAAGAAAGACGGCCACATTCCTCTAGATCGAATTTTGTTGCTTCGTGTCTCAGTATGAAACTTTATAAAAGGTATTAGAAAATTCTAGACACACTTACCGAGGCAGGTGATTGAGCCGTTTTTCATAATTCCTTCTCAGTCACGAGATAATATTTTTTTAAAGGAATGGCGCTAGTGGACCCGAGACAGCCCACATAATAAGTCGTAATCACAAGTAGGTATTAAACCATTACGATCGGTAGGTAGTAAATAAGTGATGAGGTATCTGGGCAGGGCAAAAAATCAATCAATTAACGACGTATCGCCCTATGTCAACCCATTAGCAGCTGACTATGTCAAAAAACAGATTGAATGCTTGCTATCGAGTACACATCCATCAAAAGTACGTACGAATGGTAGAATAACGGGAAAAAACTTCATTGTAACAAAGAAAACAAACGAAAAATCTAAAAAAAAAAAAATACTCAGTTATAGATTATGATTCTGCGTTTCTGATCGGAATTTTCTGTAGCCAATAGTAACCCCAGATCTGTACTTTCCAAAAATTCGGACGCTTGTGGCCAGACGTTCGTGAAAATCTCATGAGTAGGTAGAATCTTGTTTTCGGGGTATCAAGATTCTGAGGATAGTAGCCAAAGCTGTGTGGCTCAGAGGTAGGTAAGCTTGCGATAAAACCACACGTTGCAAGGTCATTTTAAAAAGTTGTTCAGTTCTACATCAAACTAGAAAAAATAAGAATCATCACCCAATAATTTAATCTACAGTTTCTATGCGGACCACAAATCAACTAAACTGTACATTTGTACAATTTTTTTTTTAAAGTTCAATGGATTAGAATGTCTACAGTGACTTGGTAAAAGGTAAGCTAACTGCGAGACTAAAAGTTGCTGTATGCGAAAAGAATTAATGTAATGTAACTATCTGAAAACAGTAAAAACTTAAAATGCAATGCTTTTGGTGCAGGCCCAGTATTATTGACTCCGTAAAAATAACTAAAAACTAAATAAAATAACCTTTACATTAAAATTATTTAGATAGGTCTATAGATTTACGATCTGACATTGAATGCAATCCGGCGTGACAGCCAATCGATGCAGGTTAGCGCGCAGTACATCTCAATAGCCAATATCATAGCAAAACATCTGCTAGACATAAGTAGGCATATAACATCAATAATAGGTAACAATTATGTAACCGCAGACCACTCACGATCAAACCGGTGTCTAGGTCATGTGTGGGCGAAGTGTGCACGAATCGCGGGCGCTATGCAGACGTGTGCGCGCGGCAAACGCTGCGGCGCAACTGGCAATTGAGAGCCGGGCGAGACTGGGTGGCGCCCCCCACCCGCCGCCCTTCGCGCCCCGCGCCGCCGCAAAGGTATGTTGGCGCACAACTGGGACCTCGGACACTGTTGTGGCTACCCAAATGTTTGCATGTTTCCTTTGCTCTTTATGACGACTTTAATTAAATGAAAACATCGCAATAGAGACGAGAACTGACGTCTAAAGTAGAGTCCGACCGAAAACGGTTTTTTTTTCTCGGCCGAACACCAAAACGAAATTCGGCCTGATTAGTATTTTCGGCCTAAAACCAAAAACAAAAAAAAAAAGGTTTTTTAACTTGTTTTTTATTTTTTTTATGTCGATAGGTTTCTTCAATAAAAATAAAAGAAATTGTTGTAACTATACATTTTCTTTGACTGAATGAATTGAAAGTACCTACCTATTGATTAGCCGGCACTTATTTTTTCGGCCATGGCCGAAGATAACACTTTTTTTGTGCCTAAAATCGAAAACAAAATTCGGTCGGACTCTTGTTTAAAGCGACATAATTAGAGTTTAAATTTGCTTTTTGTTGTTAGAAAATAAATATGTTGACAAAGGATCCATGTGGGAACTGTTTTTAATTTCGCTTGATACTTAAAGGGTTAAAATGTTTCCGTCGAAAAGTTTATAAAAATATTTGATAGGTAAATAAGTAGTAGGTTGGTACATAAACAAAAGAACGGTCATTTTATACTGTGCGGAAAAACATTCTGTTATTCGGGTAGCCGTGAATTGAATGCCAACATTTCGTAACAAACTACCCTTCGGATGATATTGAATATCAATCTGGAATGTTCAGCAAAAAAAAAAAAACATTTTCTAAATATATGTAGATTCAAAGGAAAAAACGAAGCCCAAAATGATAAATTACCCCTCATTTTTTCATCCCAGGTTTTGGAAGCAGAAATACAAATAACATACAATCTCATCTCGTAAATAATGCTTGGTTCGTAAGTATTATGACGTTTATTTGAGGAGGAACATACGGGTAAATAAGCTTCGGTTGGGAAAAAAAGTGTGATACACTCCATATGGCGCATATATAGTCCAGTGAACTTGAGTGGTTAACTTGCGTGTTCTGTACTGAGCTCACACAACGCTTCGTACGTCCAGCCAGTAATAGGACTCGCTCATCCAGGAGCGCTGTCTCAAATAAAACGCTCTATTAATTTATTATACATAAAACAGTTAGGGGTGATAGTGGTTGAAGGTGGTAGGGGTTGGGTCCTTGATTAAAACGTTATCACTCTTATTAACAGAGAATGCATTTTTTCGAGAAAAATAAAAAAATTGTTTCTAACCTCAAATTAGAAACAGTGTAACGAAACGTTAAAATGGTCGATTGACAACCAAATCTGTACCAGTATATTGTCTGTGGTGTAAAATGTTGTGTAAAATCGTTGAAACGGAACGTAAAAAAGAACTGTCTCAGTGTCAATAGTGTCATTTGTTTTTACCCACTTTATGGTTAGAATAGGTCGAATCTGTCCCAAAATCGAATCGGGGCACCCCGACTCCACCTAGTCCTTTTGGCTGCACCCTAGAGTGTATTTAAAAATCCGGATGCGCGGAGGGCGGGCAGCCCCCGCCCGCTGTAACGAAGCATAGGCACCCGTGCGAGCCGTAGCGGCTGAGGCTGAGCCGAAGCTGCGGAAGTGAGCATGGGTGCCTATCCTTTTTTACGTAAGGGCGAAGGGGCTGCACTTCCCGCAGCGCCGGAGACGTGCAGAAGCAACTTTGTTTTGAAAACAAGGTTAGTAAACAAAATTTTGAGGTTAGGTTACAATAATTTGTTTTTTTTTTTTCAAGAATGGTGCGTCCTCGTTTGATAGGAGTGGTACCAGGGGGGAGGGGTACTCCCCTCCCCCCTCCCCCATACACCTTTCCCTTGTTTTCGTGCCACTGGATACTAAATTTTTACCGGTAGTCGTATAAATAAAATGACGTGTGGATTATAAGTACCTACTTAGCTTACTTTACTTAATATTATATTTTATTGATAAATACCAGGGATGGGCCGAAATTCGGTTCACATTCGGTTCAACCGAATTTCGGCAGCTTGAACCGAACTTCGGCATTCGGCCCAAATTCGGTTCAGATGCAGAACATTCGGCGTAAGAAAAATAATACATACTTGCACTATTTTGACTGAAATTTAACAGAACAAAAGGTAAAATAAAATTATGTTTTTTACTCACTCATGGTCATTTATTTTAGTTAGAAACATTGTATATGTACACCTTAAAATAAATCAGTTCTTCTTATTAATCTTGAAAATCTCTGCCTAATAAATTAGACATAAAAATTAGACATACTATTAAAAAATGAAATAAACTTAGTATTCTTCTAACAAACCTCTGGATTACAATTCGTAAATTGAATAAAAAAAATCACGTTTTTGGTTCACAAACTAAACATTCATTAACATCAAGTATTTTTTATTACAATTAAAGGGTATTTTTTCATCAATCAAATTAAACAAACTTTTCTCGTCTATCTTAGACTCCAATCATATTTAAAATTTACTAGAGGCAGGTTATGGTGCAAAAACACCAAAGACTGCCTTATCTGGCAGAAGTTTGTTACTTTTTTTTTTCGTATACCTTTCCTGCCTCCAAAAAAGTCGCTCAGAACATACAGAGCTTCGATACCCAGTCTCTAATCCAGATAATTTATGTAAACAAAGTTATGTCAAGAAATGTCACTGTCAAAATGACAGGACAGTGGTGCAAAACATTTTATATATATATATTTTTTAGTAAATAATCATCTATGAAATTAAAGTGAATTAATTATAAGAACTATGCAAACAAAATACCGTTGCCAAACAATGATTTATGTAGTGTGTCGGAGACACGGCCTATGATCGTCATAATCAGCCCTTTTAAGTCCACTGCTCGACATAGGCCTCCCAAAATCGATTTCCACTCGAAACAGTTTACAGCCGTTTTCATCCAAAATGTGGCTAGATATGTTACATACAATATGAATCTATGAATGAGAGTTTAAATATTAGTAAAATGAGTTCGGCCGAACTTCGGATTAATGTGACTATCAGAATGGTATGTTATACGCAGCCGAAAACAGAGAAAACGAATAAATCTTTTTTGTATATTTTCAATACGATCAATGTATTTGCCATAACACGGATTCCAAATTTGGGACTCATATTCAAGATGACTTGGTTTTCTTGAAACATCCTGCGGGTCTCATAACAAAACCCAGTGACTTCGAAGCTTTGGCCACTATTTGCTCTATGTGCACATTAAATAAAAGTTTGGAATCATCAAAAACGCCTAGGTCGCGTACACCGTCGCATGTTTGTAATAGCTGCCCTTTAAGTTTATAATTTGTAGGGAGAGGGACGCGTTTTCAGGTAAAGGACATTACTGAACATTTAACAGGGTTCAAATAGATAGATAGATAGATAAAACATTTATTCAGTGCACACAAAAGATATAGCACAACACACAAGAGCACAAACGATTAAAAATTTCATGAATATTATTAAACAGACAAACATGACATAATTCTATTAAATAACGAATATACAAGGTGCGGTGTGCGTCTTAAGGTTGCACCAAATGGGAGTCCAGCTCAGCATGTGTCAGGCAGATATACCTGACGCTGATATTCTGCTGGATCCCTGCAGTGCAAATCTAGTTTGTTAATGAAGCAGTAATCATCCAATCGTGCCAGGTTAGATTGGAGAGCATCCATGTCATCATCTGATGATATTGCAGAAAATATCTTCATATCATCAGCAAAACAAAGTAAATTTGAGTTTTAGAAACACAGGCCGATGTCGCTCACGTAAATGATAAAATGTAACGGACCCATCAAGTAACCTTGAGGAACACCACTAGGAGCTGAAACCAAGCTTGACATTTAGTTACTGATAACGACAGCTTGAGATTTGTTTTCAAGGTAAGAAGTAAACAAACGAAGTAGATCTCCTCTGATACCACTGTTAAAAAGCTATGTTTTAAGAATATTGTGGTCAATTCTATCAAAAGCCCTACTGTAGGTAATCCAAGTAAACGACGTCGACCTGTGCCCCATTGTCCATTCTGTCCGTTAGAAAGTCATTGAGCAAAGCCAGGTTAGATACAGTTGAACGACCTTTAAGAAATCCGTGCTGAGAAGGGCTAAAAGACTGTCTCAGCGCTGCGTAAACTTGGTCGTAGACAAGCCTCTCAAAAACTTTAGCCAATATTCATAGTTTGGAAATAGATCTGTAATTAACTTTTCGTTTTTGTGCCCTTTTTTATGTTGTTGTCACTACATCTTCTTTTAAACCACACCGTTGCCTTATCACATCATTCTTCAGCCTATCATTCACAGTCACGCCACACATGCTTCGCAAGGAACGCATTTCCACCGCATTTATTCTACTTTCATGCTTCTTTTGCCACACCCAACATTCACTTCCATACATAAGCCTAAGCACTAGCACACCTATCGAGCCTTTTTGGGCATCGACTGTCTGGTCACAATCGCATGTATAGTACCATTCACTTTATTCCCCGCGTTTACTCTCCTTTCCACATCTTCATCAATCTTTCCATCATTTGTAAACTGACTCCCCAAATATACAAACTTACTTGCTCCACACTCTTATCATTTATTTTCACATCACACACCGATACATCCTCTTCTGTTTCAAATACCATGACCTTCGTTTTATTCACATTTATATTCATCCCTTTCATCTTATACGCTTCATCCATCACAGTCAGCATGTTTTGAAATTTTTTGCTGACGATGCAAGTAGAACTTGATCATCTGCGTAGAGAAGGCATTTGGCAGGCAACTCATTCATCCTCAACCCGCACTCAACCTCGTTCAAATGTATCCGACAACTATCTATATACAAGTTGTACAGCCACGGTGACGCTACACAACCCTCTCTAACACCCCTTGAGATGCAGAACCAGTCTGTGTATGCCCCATTTATCCTAACACAAGCACTGGAATCCTTGTATAGAGATTTCAGTGCCCGTACCAAGCGCCAGTCCACACTGTACGGGGGTAGTGTCAACCACAGTTCTTCCCTCCACACACTGTCATAGGCCTTCACCAAGTCAACGAAAGCACAGTTAACTTTCTTGTGCTTTACCAGATGTTTTTGGCTATTCACCTTAAGGAGATCTGATCCATACAGCCCATTCCCTCTGTACATCCTGCCTGCACATCTCATATTTTCTCATCTGTCACTCTTATCACTCTATTGATGAAAACCTTCGCATACAGTTTGCCGACAACACTCAAAAGACTAATGCCGCGGTAGTTTTTACACTCGTGTTGAGAGCCTTTTCCCTTATATAGTGGTACGATTACAGCCTTGCACCAGTCATTATCACACGGCCATATCTCCAACACATATTAAAGATTGGGCACAACAAGCTTGCTACCACCCCGTCACCGCCCTTCAGCATTTCAGCAGACACTCTGTCATACCCTGTAGCTTTCCCAATTTTCATTCCTTTCAACGCTCTTACAATCTCATCTATTTCTATTCCATTCCCTTCATCTGCACCTGAGCGTGGGTCTTCAAAACTGGATTCTGCCCAGTTATTCCACTCCCACTCACAGTTCCGAAATTACTTCATAATAATCCAAACCAAGTACATAATACTCTGTTGACAACTTTCCTATCGGCCTATAAATATTAGTAGACACCTGGTAGGTACTTTTATAAATTATCAGTTTAATACCTCATAATATAATTTATGCTGAGGATGTGTAGACTTCTATAAAGGCGGTTGATTTAAACTGTAATAAATGTTTCGGAGTTCATTTACCGATACAAAATCGCTTCACTGCCGCTGTCCGTGCCGTGGCATCTCAATCACTAGCCCGTACATTTGTTCAAGCCGCGCGCCACTGCCGCTCGCCGCTCGGCAAAAACCGCTCGCGTTGCCACTTTAAGCAGCACCTCGTGGCATGGTTCTTACCTACATTTTTGTATATTTGTTTTTACCGCTCGCCGCGCCGCGCTAAGCTGCCGTTCGTAGCGGTGGTGTTACGGCAGAACAGATGGCCTTTGGGGCCGGTTCTGGAGTGACGACCACGCACCGGAAGACGTAGCGTTGGAAGGCCTCCAAGGTGGACCGATGATCTTGTGAAGACCGCAGAAATCCGCTGGATGCGGGAAACACAGAAACGGTCGAAGTAGCAGTGCTTGGGGAGAGGCCTATATCCAGCAGTGGACGTCTTTCGGCTGAAATGGTGAAACCCCAAAGGAACAACTGAATATTTTCTCTTGTTTCTGTTTTTTTTTTTCTGTGCTTTCATAGAATGAAAAACCTCAGGTTCGTTTTGTTTTTTTTACCAGCCTACAAAATAAAACTAGCGAACAAGAAAAAAAAAAACTAACAAATGTTATAAAATAATACATTTATTGCTAAAAATTAAATACAGATCAAATATTGAGCTTAAAATAATATAAACTAAAATATTCTATCACAATTTATTTGCACTTTACACCAATAGTGTCAGGTACCATTTTAATTATACAAAATAAAAATAAAAATTAATAATTTTTTTCTGACTATTATAATATTATTTAAAATTAAAATATGGCTTGATTTTTGGTTAATTATTTTTCGTGTTTTTGATCGTTTTTAAAAGGCGATATGCAGATACAGGCTGATCAATTCTTAGCCAGTTATGTGCTGGTAAAAAATAATGCGTTCATCGATCTGTACCCTAATTGCGTAACACACAAACAATCGAAATCTGAATGATTTTGAAGCATATTACTAATCCATTGCTTCATATGCTCGAAAAATTTGTATGCTCAACATCGTAAATAACGCAATGAATGTTGTTGAACTGTCAAAATGAAAGCCATTGCTACTGTAAGTGTGTTACGCAATTACCCCTCTGTTTGCCACCAAGTGTGATTAGGCTGGCAAGTCCCCTACGATTTTTGGTGACCTAATTTCACCAGTGTGTTTACGTAATGATTACAAAAACATTATCAATTGATTATGTGAGTTTAAATGTTTGTAAACGCACCCACAATTTTTTTTTTTTGTAATTTTTTATTTACTTCAGTTGTACAAAAACATCAAAACAATATGCAGGGTTACAACTAAGAGAAAGAGTGTTTTCGATTAACTCTGGCACCCAGAATAAGATTTAACTTGTGTTTAGGGTGCCAGAAAAATACTGGAGAAATTCCTAGTGTGTGGGAACGTTTAAAAAATATTATATATTGCCAAACATTAGTAATTTCTATTTAAAACTACTTTAATAAAGCTGAAAAGTTTGTTTTTTTTATGTTTGTATGGTTATTTTGTTTGAACGCGCTTATCTCTGGAATTACCAGTCGGATTTGAACAAATTTATTTTGCATTTGATAGCCCTATTTTTGAGGAAGATTATCTAGGCTATTTAACATCACGCTATGATCCTTAAAGGCCGAGAAAATGAAAAAAAGTCAGAAAGAACGCTAAGCTTTTTAGCTTAGCGTTCTTTCTGACTTTTTTTCATTTTCTTTGAAGTAACCGCGCGGTTACTTCGTTTTCGCTTAGCGTTTCGGGCGGGCGATGCGTCGAAATATAATAATTAAGATTATAATCATACATTTTTATTTTATAGGTGGGAAATTGTAGGTGTCAGAATTTGTAGGAGAAAATACGAAATTCACGCGCACAAAGTCGCGTGGGAAGTGCTAGATTAAAATAAATAAATTACAAAATAAAAGTAATATTGTTTGTAAGCTATTCTCGCGGTAACAAACTTTGGATAGTTTATGGAATGGTTACATCATACAAAATTCATCACAGAACTATTGTTTATTTTCAAATACCTACTTATTATTTTCTGCACATTAATGTGCATCGTCTCAATCTATTAAGTGCGCCATTTGCGTTGCATTTTGTGCAATTCGTCCATTTTGTGCTAATGTATGTGTTTAAAACGTTCACTCTTTAGCTAAGGCTAATTAGTAAGCTTCCATACTGACCAGTAATAATACTCTAAAGGGACCATTGAGAACTGAAACAAAAAGAAACAAATAAAATAAAAATAAGGAAAATAAAATTTCTTCTACTAAAGGGTATAGAATGTGTAAGAACATAATCTGTAATAGATCAAATTTTCCCACATTACGTGCCGATAAATCCCTTAAGCAAAAGATTAATTAGGTACGGCATTCTATCAAGGAGGGGTTAAAGAAGCCTCCATCTAGATCCGCCGATCCTGTTTAAAAGCGATAGTCTCGCGAATACGCAATCGTCGCGTCTGTGTCACTTTTTGTTCGGAAAACCTAAAAGCACCTGTTGGCACGACTACGCGTTCAGGATCACCAAAAAAAAGTGACATATGGACACGGGGTAACTCCATAGACCCGGAGAAAACAATCCTAGTTTCAAAACAAGGGCTAATTAAAACTACGTGCATTGGGAAAAAAAAATCCCCCAATCAGACGCAAGATGACTTTCTGGAACCTCATTTAATAACAACCGTTGGGGTCAACGCCCAATGGTCGGCGCAGATATAGCAACAAAATGCTCGAGCATGCTCGAGCATTTTGTGTGTACCTACACACAGTTAATCATCTTTTACACGCTATTCACTCAATTTTACTTAATTGTGATTAAAATCACTATCAATTTAACTATAAATAACTGCTCAAGCATTTTGCTACTCTGTCTGCGCTGACCCATATGCATTGCAAATGTAAGTCTTGGATTGGTTGCAGAATTTGGATTATATTGTAGTTTTACAGAAAGTCTACTTAATTCAAATTGAATTAGTATGATATACGTTTATAGCTTAGACCAAACCCTCACACGTACACATCGGTACACTACACCTGACACTCAACACCACACAATGACATCACATAGACACTAACATCATACACTCTCTAAGACACACACATACACACAGAAACATTTGTTTATAGCTTCGTTTTTTACTTCTACCCTCAAAATTATAAATACTTAAGTTTTTAGTATTGAATCTCCTTATCTATAACTTCTGATTGTAATACCATATTTTTTGTTAAAACTATCCTGTTCTTTCGTGGGTGGGGACCTGGTGATTTGTAATATTATTTGTATGCCTAACTCAGACACCAGCTCCTCACATAGCTAAGTAGACAAATAATATATTATGTAAAACCTAGAATAAGCGTGTCATTGTGAGGATAAATAAAACAAAAGAATTTATTATTATTTATTATTATTATTGCATGGATACCCAACGCTATTTCAGACTTCAAATAAACCGCGCCGTCAAAACCAAATCAAGGTCGCCTGAGCATGCGCTTCGCAATGTCAATACTTCACTTCAAACATCCGGTGTCGGACGCCTTTTTCCGGCAGCCAGAATGAAAGCCATTTCCTGCTGTTTTAACGGGACGGTAAATCAAATGTTGTAATGGAAATGAGTTTATGTTGGCAAATTATCATTAGTAGGAAATAGGCATGTTTATATTTTTTTCCTTTTAGGAATTAGTAGGTAGTTAAGCAATTACATACATACATAAATTCAAGCCTTCTTTCCATGGGGCTAGGCAGAAACTATAGAGCGCCACCTGCTACGCTCCTTACATACTCTTTTTGCTTCGTTTACATTCATACATCTGGCCATACACGCACGCCGGTTGCGAGTGCTACGCACCTGACCTTTCTGAAGAACATCACCAATTAGGTCACTATATGTTCTCCTAGGGCGTCCCCTCCCGGCGTTTCCACTCACATCTGCCTTGTAAATACCTTTTGTAAGTCGCCTTTCTACCACCCCATTTCCTCTTCTGGGTGTCGTAAAAGGCGACTAAGGGACTTACTAGAGAATGGGCAGCAGCGTTCTCTATGCATTTTTAACACCATACTACGATCGCCAACCCGCCTGCCAAGTGTGGCGATTATGGCAAATTACCCCCTTTTGGGGGAGGCCTATGTCCAGCAGTGGACGTCTTTCGGCTGAAATAATGATGATGATGAAGTCGCCTTTCATTTATCCTCTCAACATGACCAAACCATCTAAGCATATTCTTTTCAATTTTTGTCACTACATCTTCTTTTAAACAATTAGTGAACGAGTGAATAATGGTATGTGAGTGAGTTAAGCAATTTGTGTCCGAATAAGGACTAAAAAGGAAAGGAGAAACATATTTTACTTTAATAGCATTTGTTTGGAGTTGAGACTGATCCCATATGTTGCTTTCGTTATGTCCTGATTCAGGAAGCTAGAAGGCCAATTCTCGTACTTAAAAATCGTTCCAATTCAAGTCGACGCCTCATCTCAGCGCAATGTCACTCTCATCATTTTCATTATTTGATATTATATACCTACAATATTCTAATTTTAACTTTTTATTAGTGGCTTTTATGGACATGATATTTATTCAGATTTGTTACTGTAGTTGTAATGACAATCATATCATTTGGTTTAAATAGGTTTTAATTAAAATATTTAAATCTTTTATATAGATTCTTTTCTATTTTGTTAAGTACCTGGTATTTGTTGAAAGGCCTACACTGTCCACCTATACATATTAATACTGTTATTTAAAAATATTTTAAAAGCCAATTACTTTTAAAAGAGCATCCGTGGAGTTTCTCGCCGTCTTTTCTCCAAAGGAAACGACCAATTGGAACCGTGCACCTAACTTCTGACGTTTCATAAGTGCCCATGTAGGTTTATGTGAAATAAAATATTTCGATTTTGAGCGATAATCAATTTCAAAAACTTAGTAAATTAGAGGACAGATGAGCCTGAGATTTGAATGCGAACGTTTTTAAAAACACGGCACTTGCCCCTCAGATCAAGTCTCTGGTAAGTAAATCTGCTGTCTATACTTATGAAATCTGTCAAAAACAGCAAATGATATAAAAAGTTAAATGATTAAATTGAATAATGATATTGACTGGTAGAGAATGCCTTGTGGCATAAAGTCCGCCTATGTACCACTATTGTACATGAAGTTTAAATAAATAAAATAACCTTTTAAGAACTGGGGGTTAATCCGGTTTAACCTATCGACATTTTAACATTGCCTAAGGGAGTACTCCAAATAAATTGGGTCAGGCAAACTTGAACTTCTCCTCTCTACTTATTCCTTGGTAAGACTTTTGTCAAACACGCTAAAACTCTTGGGACGCGTCCGAAAACACTTATTTAAAAGTATTCGTCGAACTAAAATATTAACTTCATTTCTGTGATCGCCTTAGGCCTTTATATTATTAAATAAATCTGGTAAAGTTATAACGGTCTGTAAACTATTCTAAAGAAATAGATTCTTACCAGTCTCGTCTTATAAAATGAGTCTAATTTGGACATCCACAGGACCGGTAGCTCCCGACCGTCATGTCAGGGTTAAGACTTATACCTACAGTATTTTTATTTCGCGACGCGACGCTCGCTTTACTTGTGGTAACTAAGTATACAAACACGCTGTGAATGTGTGCGTGAAGACCAGTAGCGACAGCACATAACACTCCAACGTACACACACACACACTTCCGACTTCGACATTGTTTCGGACGGTACCGAAAGCTCGTACGTATGCGCACACGCATACACAGCGTGTCTTACACTTGGTAACTAACTATACAGGTATGAGGAACAGGGTGTTAAGTTCACTCATACTCTATGGAAAAGGGAGGATCCTCCGACCAGACGGTTGTCGTGTCTGGTGGGCAACTATCCGATGGTTGATGTCGGCCCGATGGTTGATGTTGTATATAATTATGCTAGTCGCGCGGTAAACTCTGATTGCGCGATGCAGGATTTGTGACGTCAGGTCTTTGATGCGTAGTTCGCATGTGGCGTTGTAGATGCCGCTTACAGTAACCACAAGTAAAGTGCACGTCGCATCCTGAGAGGATAGAAAGTAGGAACTGAATAAAGATAGGTATCTTATAATGTTTAGGTACGGGTAAATCATCCCTTTGTTTGTTGTGTTAATTAATCACATACCTTGAAATACGAACATCCCTTACATTATGGCCGAGACCGATTATGACGAAGCAGGTTACTGTCGTAATAAGCCAAACGACTGTTGGACGGTCCACCACGAAACAATACCTATACTCCAATGGGTTAGGTAATTAACTAAAGGTAAACAAATCTTAAAAATGGGATTTTAGAGATGACATTTTCTTGTTTAAAAATACATTATATCATCATCTGCTTAGCCTTTTCCCAACTGTATTGGGGTTAGCTACCAGTCTAACAGGGTGCAGCTGAATATCACTATTTTACATGGAGCTACTGCCTATCTGACCTCCACAACCCAATTACTGGGTAATACGATACCCCCTTGGTAAGACTGGTTGTTAGACTTTCGGGCTTCTGACGACCCGTAACAACTGTCGAAGATCCACGAATGACAGCCGGGAACAACGGCTTGAACTTTATCATTTATTCGTACATGTAGTTACAATGTACCTAAAAATAGTGCTCAAGCAGTGGATTGAGCATAATTTTTATGTAGATTTAATAACTAGCTTTTGCCCGCGGCTCCGCCCGCGCATATGTCGGTTATCGCGTAAAAAAGTAGCGTATATCCTTCTCCGTATCCCAGGCTATATCTTTTTCAAATTTCATGACGATCGGTTCAGCGGTTTAGGCGTGAAAACGTACCATACAGACAGACAGAGTTACTTTCACATTTATAATATTAGTAATAGTATGGATAATAATATAATATTTTGTAATCTATCAATTGCCCAAAAAGACAGGTTCTCTAAACCTCAACGAATAAAACGTTGCTAAATTGAAGAGTACAACTGTGACGTAGCATGACAACTGAATTGACAGGTATTACATGAAGTCGCCTTTGACAGTTCTCTCGTCACGTGTTTTTATTTTTTTGTTTACTTTTAGTTAACTATCTAAACCACGGAGTATAGATAGATACTCTCTTTGAAGAAACTGAAGCCTGTGCAATATTCAAAAGGATCCCTAAAACTTTGATAACTTACCGTGTCTGGCCATGGTCTTATAACTACATACGAGTACCTTGAACAAAAGCTAAATTTTTGGGCGACTTATATTAGTGTGTATGTGTGCCTTTTTATTGTATTTTTTTTTAAGTTTTATGTGTTTTTTATGGATCATGTGGTCTGCAATAAAGATTATTATTTATTTATTTATTAAATCGATGTGACTTATACGATCCTAAAATTCAGCGATGTTTTTCCGAAAATTGGCGAGTGGTGATCCCAATTTTTCGATGAATTACCTTCATTAATCATAATATTAATGTCCTACATACCTTGGATGTGCAGACTTGCGATAAGGTCTGGCGTTCCGATACACATGTCCTCCCTGAGAGACGAGCGTGCCTCGCGAACTGGCCGCGCTGACGGCCGTGTGCAGCGACGTCGGGGAGCCGGACGAGCCGGATAAACGTCGCAGGTAACGCTCTTCTTGTTCCTCGTTTGTGGGGGTTTTGTCACCTAATGTGAAGACTTGGGTTGAAATTTTATTATACGAAAAAAATAAGTTAAGAAAATCTTTTCTTTTATTGGAAAACCGGTGAATCTGTTTGTTTCGGTTTTCTGTCTTTTATTTATTTCGCCACCGAGTGATTTTTTTTTCTCATTGCTTCTTGAAAATTTAAACAACTAGGTTTTGTTAAATTTGAAAATTTTACAAAACTTAAAGGTTTGAGGTTTTAGACACTTGTCCAAAATAGGAAACAGAAAAGAAAATGACAACAATGAATATTCTAAAGAAATAGTACAAAAGCCTGATGCTTATAGGACTTAAGATACTGTCGACCTATTTACGGGAAATGCAAGCTAGGGGGAGTCCATTAACGTGCTGCGATTTTGTCGATCTTTCGTCCGTTCCCCCCCCCCCCCCCGTGAGATGTCGTGAGATTTGGGTCGACCCCAACACCCAAACAATGAATAAGTTAATATGTGCTTGATTGCGTTGAATTTATTTAAATAAACATAATTTGCTTAATTATTTTTATAATAATTACCCAGTTTTCTCGCAATATTACACTGTTTCTTGCGGGAAAAAAAAACCTGATGTTTGCCGAGACTCCCTCTCTACCCCACGTGAGATTTGGCTCGACCCCCTCTCTTCCCTAAGCGCCTCACGTAATCAATGAACGTCCCCTTATAACATTCAGAGACATACCATCCAAACTGCCAATAGGAGTTCGTCTAGTGAGGTCAGGACTGCTACCCCAAGGACTTAAAGCGCCCAGTGGACTCGACAGACCAGCTGTCACCAATGTGTCATCCTCATCCTCAGATTCTGTTTCAAACAAATTAAAAATATTTTACTGTCCAGGTAATACGTTAAGTGAAGGTACGTGAACATATTCGTAAGAAGTTGGCTGAATCATCCCAGCGCTGATTCGTTTTCTCCCCTACCAATAGTTCTCCTGTCACTGTTTATTTTGCTTATATTTATGTATGTAGATACATATTATGTATCTATATATTAGTATATATTTCTTTTTTTCTCAGTTATCTATCCCTTATGTTGCACCTGCCATGTTTTGTCTCTGCATCACCCTAAGGTTGACTGGTAGAAAATGCCTCAGGCATTAAATCCGCCTTTGTACAGTATTTTTTTACTTGTGCATAGTTTTAATTAATCAATAATACAGTAAGCAGGTTTACAGGTTAACAGCAAGTTGAGATGACATGAGCAGCTTAAAATACTACCTACAGCTAGGTTACAATATACAATTAGCCAGTGAGCACCAAACTAGACAGTTAGTCCGTATCTTGGGCTCGAAGTACGAATTCCAGAGTGGACACTAGAAAGGTGATTTACAATAATTAATATTCATTTTTAATTAATATTCATTTGAAATAATCTTTCGAACTAACAGAAAGGGCGTATTTTTTTGGCCATTGCTGATTGCATTGCCATACAACGTGGCAATACTGCCAGGCTTTTGGGCACTTTTCCTGTTGACAGCGATGCGGACGAATTTTTTGATGCCCTATGAGCTCTCCCCCCCTTTTATCCATCATATATTGATTTCTTCTCCCTATGATCCTTACCCCTCCCTTTTATATATACTTGTACACATTTATTTTTATTTTTGTATCTCCTTTGGAAGGCGTATGAAGGGCCGAAGCCAACTCGCAGAGGCCCCGTAGACAATTTTGAGTTTTGAGGCACCAACCGACGATTATCCTTGTATGCACTATGCATGTGCAACCAATGACAACCCCCTGGCCTGGTGCAAGATTATTGCAGAACATGGGAACAAAACATATTGAGCTATGAGTTTGGGTGGCTATAGTGGATTTTTTGTCTACTCGTACAACTATGAAATGACTATGTCCCCTGCCTGATCAATGTTATGTAATACACGACTAAAATGACAGAGAAAACTTGCACACACAATAATATAATTAGACTTTTTTTAATTATGGTAAAAATAATACTATAGCACTAATAGAAATACATTGTACGGAAAAATTACCGAAACATACCGTCAAAAACGTCGAAGAAGTTTTCTTTGGAGTCGTTCAGTGTTGACGAGGACTTCGACTTTTTCTTTCTTTTGGTCTGAAACAAAAAATAATGTCATACTTATGATACCTACTAGCATAGCATTAACAAATTTAAAAAACATTAATCATTTATGTCATCTTAATATCGACTTAAAAAACATATACCCAAGGTTCAAAATCCATACCTTAGTAAGTTCTTCTGCGACTGACATTTCTAACGCATGATGTGTCCTCGCTAACGCAGCCAAAGCTTCTTCTAACACACGATTACGTTCTATCTGTTAAAGATAACATCATATTTGATAATATGCTTAGTTATGGTCAAATTTAGGATGAGGGGCTTGTGACTACGAAATAACAGCCGCACGGGTCGATCGATCAGGTTAAGCTACGCTTGCCGCGGTTAGTCCTTGGATGGGTGACCATCTTTACATACTCAGATCTTTCCGTGCCTCAGAAAACACGTAAAGTCGTTGGTCCCGACTTCACGCGTCCCGGCTGTCATTCGTTGAACTTTGACAGTCGTTACGGGTCGTCAGAAGCCCGAAAGTCTGACAACCAGTCTTACAAAGGGGTATCGTATTACCCAGTAACTGGGCTGTGAAGGTCAGATCGGTCAGTCGCACCATGTAAAATAATGGTATTCAGCTGCATTCGGGTAGAATGGAAGCCGACCACAACATAGTCGGGAAAAGGCTAGGCAGATGATGATGATGGTCAAATTCGAGGATATTATAAAATTAGAAAGTAAAAAAAAACCCAACGTAACATAAGTTTAATCCTTGGAATAAAATTGACGTCAGACAGCTTTACTAAAAAAAATAAAAAAATATAGGCCGTCATAAGGACTGCCGACAGAAGTGAAAACCCGAAACTTTGGAATATCCGACAGTCTGGCGCAACAAATCACGAGCATGTCGCGCATTTTGGTGACGCGAACCCATAAGTTTTTGCCCTTTCAAAAATCGCTCAACGCCGCTAAAGAATTTTTCACTTCCAAAAATCTGTCAAAATCTCTAAATGAATTTGGTTGAGAATCTTCTAAATAAAAACCTTAGTTTCATTCACTGACAGACAACACAGCTTCAACCGCTGGGTCTAGAAACATAAAATATTGCACAGTTGAGTTCCTTGTTTAACGAAAGTGAACGCTAAGGAAAGATTTTTGAAAATTCATCGCCTATATTTATAGTTCGTCATTTTTGCTGGTAGAAAATACCATCGGGCACACGGCTCGTGTTTGAGCTACGCAATCTTTTCGTCCCACATACCGCAGTGTCTCAAGAAGTCAAGACGAAAGTCTTTGACCAGTGCGTGTTGCCAGTGATGACATATGGCACTAAAACGTGGTCGCTGACAATGGGCCTTAGGCTAAGGCCGCTTGTACACGCTAATAAAATTCACCGGGCCTACGCAAGGATTCGTGTCGTTTCTACACACGAACTGGGTACACTGCCACGGTGCTGAACAAGACAAAATCTTGTCTGCGCTAGATACGACGCGCTCTGAGTTGCTGCGGTACCTATAGGGAGGGACGGGGCAGATGAGGTGGTTCAGGTTGTTAGTGTACGTTTAACGCTTGGACGTGTTCTTCACTCACAAACAATTGCAAATTAATAACAGACTTGACTAGAGCAGCCTACCATACCCTACACACGACTGCCCGAAAACAATCTCATCGTGTACACGTTCATAATTTTGTCTTGTCTGCAGCAGACACGACAAGTTTTCGTGCCTAGGTCCGACAAAATTCTTGTCGTGTACATGATGAATTGGTCCTGTCTGCAGCAAGCACAGTAAATTTTCTTAGCGTGTACAAGCGGCCTAAAAGTCACCCAAAGGGCAATGCTTGGGGTACGTGATCCTACGTGATCGAATCAGAAATAGAAGAGGAGAACCAAGGTAACCGACATAGCTCGAAGAATTGCCAAACTTAGGTGGCAATGGGTACGGCACATTGCGCGCAGAACAGCTGGCCGTTGGGGCCAAAAGGTTCTGGGCCTCAAGTCTGCTATTACAATAGTGTCAGAATGGTCTCTTCATTGTGAGTTTTTGACAGATTTGCCATACAAACACTGTCAAATACTCACAATGGCGAGACCATTCTGACACTATTGTAATAGCAGACTTGAGGCCCTGGAGTGGCAACTGCATACCGGAAGACGTAGCGCTGGAAGGCCTCCCACAAGGTGGACCTTGTGAAGGCCGCAGGAATCCGCTGGATGCGAGAAGCACAGAACCGGTCGAAGCGGCGGTCCTTGGGGGAGGCCTATGTCCAGCAGTGGACGTGTTTCGGCTGAAATGAGTAAATAACACGACTTGGAGTAATTATTTGGTGTTTACCTCTCTATTGAGCTTGGCAGTGTCAGAATCCCTGGCTTGTGCTACCAAGGCGGCGCAGTGTCGGAGCGCTGATAAAGCTTCGGAGCCCGTGCCGCATGCGTGTTGGAACCGCTGTAGAATACGCCGTTGTGTTATTAATAATATGTACAATATTATCACTTGTAGTTTAGTCAAGAATTCATTCAATTCCAATAATTAATTCTACTTCTATAGTAAATGAAAATAAACTTTAGCACTTTTAACTTACGGTTGAGATTGGTACAGTACGTGCAAAACTTTATGAGCTCTCGGAAGATGCACGCGAGTGGCTATACGCGAGTACTATATATAGGTGTCCGAGGAGAACGTACTATCGAGTGCATCAATTGATTTTAATTTTTAGGGTTCCGTAGTCAACAAGGAACCCTTATAGTTTCGCCATGTCCGTCCGTCTCGTCTGTCCGTCCCCAGCTTAGCTCAGAGACTCTTCGTAATAGAAAGCTATAATTTGGCATGGATATACATATTATAATCACGCCGAAAAAGTAGTAAAATAAAATAATGAAAAAAAAAAAAAAAAGTTATTTAGGGTACCTGCTGTACAAGTAGGGATGTTTTTTTTTTTTCGCCTACCCTGTCGTGTGGGGTATAGTTGGATGGGTCTTTCAAAAATATTGCGGGTTTGTGTAAACAATTTTTCGATTAAGAGATTCGTTTCTGAAATATTAAGCTTTAAAGTGCTAGTTTTTGTTAAAGTGTGTGTGCCACGGCCTGCCAGCTAAATGGTTGTACTTGGTTGTGTTGGTGTTTTGTTAGTTTTAAATGTTCATACTTTTTTTACTGTTTGTCTTTCTTGTGCGTGTCCCAAATAAAATATATTTCTTTCTTTCTTTCTTTACTTGGATGTGTAAAAAAATCACAGCAGTAGTATACATAACGAAGTTAAAAGGAAAACTGTCACAGCCAAGTAGGCGTCACAAGTTACCAAGTAATAGTCAACCAACTTACATTTACAGTTGAAAAACATGTTCTCCCATACATTCCGTATGGAAGAACATGTTTTTTAACTACGATGTTAAGTTTGTTCTTGGGATAAATTCATACCAACTACGGAACCCTTCATTGTGTGTGGTCCGACACGCACTTGGCCGGTTTTTTTGGTTAATGTTATTTGTTTTTGTTATTTTTGTTTGTCTCTGTTAGTTGTTGTAATTTTTTGTGATTCACGTCAGTAAAAATGAATCTAACAGTTCAGAGACAGGGGCTGATGATTTGGATTTAGCTGAAAACAATAATTCTTCTTCGTCAGATGAAGATTTCCTTTCTTCTTCCCGGGAAGAAATGTACCTATATAGAGGTGCAGCTCCATTATAAATAAATAAATAAATGCAGAAGTTTTTAATTAACGTTTTTAATTTACTTAAGGAAACACCAGCTTGGTCTAATATCTTGTACTGTACGTAAAGATCGTAAACGTAAACCCTTCCATAAGGTGGACCGATGACATTGTGAAAGCCGCAGGAATCCGCTGGATGCGGGAAACACAGAACCGGTCGAAGTGGCGGTGCTTGGGGGAGGCCTATGTCCAACAGTGGACGTCTTTCGGCTGAAATGATGATGATGATGGTACGTAAAAAATACCTAAATGTTGGAAATTAATGTTAATTTTTTTTATTGGAATTGAATGACTTCTCGACTAATCTTGAGTATTGATCCAAAGCGCCGTGGTTTTATTTTGTCATACCCATAATTATAAAAACGTTACTAATGTTGACATATTAAGGATATAATCCATACTAATATTATAAATGTGAAAGTAACTCTGTCTGTCTGTCTGTATGTTACGTTTTCACGCCTAAACCGCTGAACCGATCGTCATGAAATTTGGCAGAGATATAGCCTGGGATATGGAGATGGACATAGGTTACTTGTTTACGCGATAACCAGCAACTACGCGGGCGGAGCCGCGGGCAAAAGCTAGTCTTACCATATAAGCAGAATGGTGCAGTGAGTTCCCAACATTAACGCTCTTGTCCAGGGCGGCCACGATGGCGCCACACTCGCGCAGCTGCGTGTCCAGTAGCGCGAGGCTGTTCGTGGCCGCTGTTAGTGCGTCTTGCATTGATCCTACAACAAGTCAAAGTAATAATATTGTTTTAATATATCTAGTACTAAGCAGCAATTGCTTTGGCGAGAGGTCGAGAGATACTAGGTTTATTGTATATAGTATTGACGTGAACGCACTCCTAGTTCATTAAAAAAACAGTTGACGATTAAGTGCCAATTTCACCAATGTAACAGAACACGATCAACACATCTTAACTGCGTTCAAGAGACAATGGATGTTTCGTTGACCCTTCAGGTTATTTCCATCGACGTCATTGGTCCATTGTCTATTGCCTACTATGGTTATAGGTTTATTTTATCCATGGTAGACGTATTTTCTAAGTATGTCTGGCATATTAAAAAATATATATATATACTGCTGCTGGATGTAAAGCATAGCGCCTACCACAAGTCATTAAAGTCTAGTATATACGGGTTTCAGAATAAGCTCAATCAGTTCTTGTTAAATAAGTGTCTATATATTCTATTGATGAATTATAAATTAATAAAAAAGTCGAAAGTAACATAATTTTATTGATTTGAAACTAAAATTTTATTGAATTTTAAGAATTTACTATTAACACATTTATTTTGATACTTATTTATTTTTATTATATGTAATTTGGATTATTGTAATTATTTAAATATAGATTGCATGCACGATGTTTCTTATATAAAGTTATAGAAATCCAGACACGATGTAAAAATTGTTATTAAATAAATGAATTGAATTGTATTCCCCTTAAACAGGTCAACGCCAGTTCTGTAATTAAAGCCTTGGAATCTGTTTTTTTTTTTCCGTGTATCACGTTTCCGAGTTACATTGTCGGTAACACAAACGCCATTTAGTAGCGACATAAAAATTAAAATTCAACACTCAACTCAACTTCAACACGGACAAGAAATATAAAAAGCTTTTGTTAAAAAAAAAAAAAAACAAAACACCATACAGTTTTTAAACGCAGTTTAGATGTGCCCGTATGTCACCATCTTAGGCGACTTGTCCAGAAGTTTGCGTGCATGCGACTAACACATGGGATACCTTTTTATTCTCAGCTCAAAGTTTTTGACTGATACTTAATAGAACTTTAAAATCCTGAGCATGGTTATACTTTTCTCTTTCAGCGGTAAAAAAGGATCAAAGTCAAATCAATGGACTAAATTGACAAACTATTATTGCTTGGATAAGAGGCTTTTGGCTACTTGAATGTGTGTATTTTATCATTTTATTTTTTATGAAGTGCGTTTTGTTTGTACACAATAAACAAATTTTTCTTTCTTTCTTTTAAATTTTTCATAAATCATTTATTTTAAATAGGCATATAAAAGGCACTTTTGAACGTCAAATTTCCACAAAAAAAGTTTGAATTCTAGTTGCTCCTTCTAAAAGGTTACGTGTGAAGAAGAATGGGCAAGAAACTTCCCACTTACTCTTTCTCGTCGTGTGTAGATCATTTATAATAGTACTTCCTTACCTAAGGGTTTGCACTCGTCTTCCAAATCCTCGGTGGCCTCTCGCGCTGAATCAGGTGAGGCACCCGCCCACAGGTAGTGACCGGAGTACGCTATGTGCTCGTTCATCGCTGTCACCCATTGCTGTAATAATATTAGACTTTAGATAATAGCTATAGTTAATGAATACTGTGTCTACATAAACTACATAAATATAGGGGCATTTCACGTCAAGCGGACAACCAAAAAAAAGTGAGGTCCCGAATTTTGTTTATACTCTGGTCAGTTATACTTCTAAAAGACGTGGATGTGTACACCCAATTTTTTTTTCGTATGATCATTTATGGCTGAGTTATGAGCTTTTAAAAATTTACTAAGAATGAAGTCATAAATTTTTGGATACTTATTATCGTTATCAGCTAATTTGTAAAAAACACTAGAAAGTATTGTTTCTTTTAGTAAAAAAGTTAAAGTTTTTAATTTTTTTGTCGAATTCTAAATTTGATTTTTTTTACGTATAGTAAACCGGAAGTGAAAATTTCAAATCGATGTTTAAGTAACTTCGACACTTTTTTTTTTAATTTTTTTTAACTTGAATTAAAGCTTTAAATGTACTAATTCTTCACAAAAAAAATTTAAACGTGATCGCCAATAGTTTAAGACTTAGAGCACTTAGAGTACATACACATAGCTATGAGCACTTTCTAAGCAATCGAGTTTATGTGCTAACATGCTGAAATACTACGCTTTTAATATTTTATTCCTTCATTCTAGCATGCAAAAATAGAAAAATAAACATTTTTTTAAATCTTTACAAAAAAATTAAAACGTGATCGCCGATAGTTTGACTTAGAACGGTTTTATTAATTGAGATTGAAACAGTATTAATGAAAATAGAAAGATTTATTTTGTAATTTTTACAATTTTACTATTTACACTAGCACTAATTCTCTTTACACATAAGCCCCCGTTGGTTGGAAAAAAAGCATGCAGTTGTTTAGTTCCTGGAACGGTGATAGCGGAAGTGAAACGGACTTGTAGAATATTTCGCTCTTGTTGAATACTTTCCTTCGAGCAATAGTAAATAGAAGTCCCAGTCAATGATGACTTGGCCCATTCATATAATTTTATAGGTGTAGTGATAGCGTTATTCGTAGACTGTAAACTTGCACGGGTTGCCAAACGTTTAAGGTTTCCCCCAAGACCATCACATGGCCCTTTTCCATGAGCGGTGGCATGGAAGTGTAACTGTGCGTCTTTATTAAAATCTTGTTTGTAGTAAAATAGGTTCACAAAATTGAACCTATTCTTAAAATGTTGGGGAGCGCCATCTGTGATGTATTTCATGACAGAAACCGTAATTCTGAGCTTATCAAGGTGCTGGTGCAGTATTTTTTGAAACGCGTAGAATGTGGCAGTATCATGCTTTAAATCGTCTGAAATCATGATGATGCTTCCATGTTTAATGTCATTTCCATCTTTATAATAATAAACAGATGTCAAAAGCGTGGCTTGATCATTATTCCAATGAAATAATTGGGCAGCATCTTGTACGACAAAACTATAATTTTCGGCAAAATCACATTGAACGAAAATTTCGCCTTCAGAGATGGTTTCCTTCAGAGTTCTAAAATAAAGCGCTTGTTGTTCAGCGATATAAGCATGCGGCGATTTTAATAAAGACGCACAGTTACACTTCCATGCCACCGCTCATGGAAAAGGGCCATGTGATGGTCTTGGGGGAAACCTTAAACGTTTGGCAACCCGTGCAAGTTTACAGTCTACGAATAACGCTATCACTACACCTATAAAATTATATGAATGGGCCAAGTCATCATTGACTGGGACTTCTATTTACTATTGCTCGAAGGAAAGTATTCAACAAGAGCGAAATATTCTACAAGTCCGTTTCACTTCCGCTATCACCGTTCCAGGAACTAAACAACTGCATGCTTTTTTTCCAACCAACGGGGGCTTATGTGTAAAGAGAATTAGTGCTAGTGTAAATAGTAAAATTGTAAAAATTACAAAATAAATCTTTCTATTTTCATTAATACTGTTTCAATCTCAATTAATAAAACCGTTCTAAGTCAAACTATCGGCGATCACGTTTTAATTTTTTTGTAAAGATTTAAAAAAATGTTTATTTTTCTATTTTTGCATGCTAGAATGAAGGAATAAAATATTAAAAGCGTAGTATTTCAGCATGTTAGCACATAAACTCGATTGCTTAGAAAGTGCTCATAGCTATGTGTATGTACTCTAAGTGCTCTAAGTCTTAAACTATTGGCGATCACGTTTAAATTTTTTTTGTGAAGAATTAGTACATTTAAAGCTTTAATTCAAGTTAAAAAAAATTAAAAAAAAAAGTGTCGAAGTTACTTAAACATCGATTTGAAATTTTCACTTCCGGTTTACTATACGTAAAAAAAATCAAATTTAGAATTCGACAAAAAAATTAAAAACTTTAACTTTTTTACTAAAAGAAACAATACTTTCTAGTGTTTTTTACAAATTAGCTGATAACGATAATAAGTATCCAAAAATTTATGACTTCATACTTAGTAAATTTTTAAAAGCTCATAACTCAGCAATAAATGATCATACGAAAAAAATATTGGGTGTACACATCCACGTCTTTTAAAAGTATAACTGACCAGAGTATAAACAAAATTCGGGACCTCACTTTTTTTTGGTTGTCCGCTTGACGTGAAATGCCCCTATAACTTACTGACAACTACCAACATACTGTGTGCTGTTCCAAGTCGGTCAAGCAAACACTTTTCAGAGGTTATTGCACCTCATTGAACACGTGTAGCCTTTGGATGTCACACCCAAAAAACATACGCAGCCCTCCGCGTCCAATATAAGAACGCTTTCAGAGCGCTGATGGGGCTGCACTTACTTATTTTCTCATAGGGTGATTAAAAGAAGAGTGTCCACTTCGAGAGCAACATTATTTTAAGCTCGAGTGACGTACTTTGAATCCCTCGCTGCGCTCAGGATTCTACTTTAGAATCCTTCGCTCCGCTCTGGATTCACAGATCCACTCTCGCCTTTAAAATAGTTGTTTGCTCCCTAGGCAAACAATCTACAATTTATTTCGTCTTTACTACTATACTAACCTGTCTACAAGCCGCAACATCCTTCTCCCCTTGAACCGCCAGTCTATGCGTATCTCCGTCACTAAAGTGCAGCACTATAAGGGCAGGTTCAGTATCAGCAGCCGTTAAAGTGGCTGCGTCTAAGTATTTTCGTCCGCGCCAGTGTGTGCCGCCCCTTGCTGCTTCGGCGCGAGACCCGTAGTATAGAAGGACACCTCGTTGGAGGACAGCCTGGAAAATAAATAAATAAAAATGCATAGTAATAGCTAGTCAGAACAAAATATGAATATAATTTGTCATGTAAAGAAAAAAATATTGATCTAAAGAAATCTTTCAGTGTCGAACCTAAGCCAGTAAAGTCTAGAAATAATAATTAGTAACCTATAGAAATAAAATAGCTACTTTTTCTATTTTTAGCCACTGTAATTTTCAATGCTTTTCCTATTAATTAAAATTGGAACACTGCGCCTTTGTTATTATAGGCTTGCGAAAAGGGACAGGTCGCTTTTGTGAGGTTAACACTCAGTCCATTCTCTATGTCTATGTTTGTTATAGTTTGATCGTACCGCTGTTCCGTGTCTTTATGCCCGCGGCGAGACGGGGGGGGGGCAGTGCAGGCCACCCTTTCGTCCACACTCAATGTGTCCCGCCGCTCACTCGTCAACGCCGCCCCCCACCTCGCCACACATGCCTAAAAGCCTGGCCACGCGTTGTCCACGTCACGTACTCGTACACGTACTGCTCAACAGCGTTAGCAGCAGTACCGAAATTACTTTATAAATACCCCCAGGGTCCCGAAATATATATATATATATAATATATATATTTAATAATAATATTGTCTGCTTACCCAAACAGGTCTCCATCCTAAGAACCGTGACCTCTTCAGTAGTGGCCCCTCGAACCTGGCAGCTGTTCTCTGTAACCGCTGCACAGGTCTTACGCTCAATACCTCGCGCATATCTGTGTCTTTAGCCATGTCGATAGCCAGCTGACCTGCAGGATGAGAAATAAGTTTCAAGGTTAAAGAATATTGTGACGTTTGAAAATAGATCAGGCCACTGCAACCAATGATATTATAGGTAAGGGGGTAAATGGAAAAGCGGTTACCTAATTACTAACATTCGAATTTCAAAAACGGCACTATGTCACACTATATTAGATGACACGTGGAAGTAGGACGGCATGTCGTAATTATCAGGAGCGAAAAAGAGACAAGACATTATGTAACTTGGCTAACAAGCCAAGTTTTGACGTGCCACTTGCGAGGCGCGTATACTTAGGGCCAATTCTTCAATCGTCAGTTAAATCGTCGTATAGCTATCTCGTATTAAATTATCTGGCTGTTTATCAGGCAAGTAAATGTTTTAAATTTTTCAATCGTATAATAACTGAAGAATCTATAGTCTTAGAAGAGTTATCTGTGGTCTTTGCTAACAAACTTCACACTATCTATGTGCAAGCGAGATGCACAGATACAGTATTCAACGTGTAAGACAAGAATAGAAACAAAACGTATGTTTGACATTTTGACGAGATTTTGATGTTTATCCCAACCTAACACAAAACGAGAAGTCTTTGCCAAATTTGTCGCTTGTTACACGACCTCCCAAATAAGGAGTGTAATGTTTTCAGGGTTCATGTATAGATGTATGTGCATTTCTTTATTTCACCTTAATTTTTAAATGACTGAACATCTTTGGGTGTATCGGTATCGTTAGAATATATATCGCCTATGTCCGCTTTGATACTCTCGCGCTCAGCTGCACTTTGCCAGATGAGAGCCCCCAAAAGGTTTTTAAAAACGTCCGGCTACCTGCTACTTTACTGAATAAGAATTTTTTTACCTGCACTTCATGATACCAATCGCAATTTATTAGACTTACAACGAATATTCGGTTACTATTCGGTATTCGGCCTATTCGGCTGCTTTTATTATATTGTTATTATATATATATTGTATTTGTTATAGGGAGATAATTGCTAAATGAAAAAAAAAAAAAAAAGATTCATATTTTCATTTCTCTTATAATCATTTAAGTAATCATTGGTACATAACACAGGTACATAATCATATTCTGAATTATAAAAGTTAAGGATTCTATGTATTTCAATTATTGTCGTAATCAAAATTTAGAAGGGTAAGGTTCTCATTTCTTTTAGAATCATTTATTAAGTAGTCATTGGTACATAAAACAGGTACATAATTTAATCATTTTGTGTATTAAGTTAAGAATTTTTCTATGCATTTGAATTATTTTCATAATCAAAATTTAGAAGGGGAAGGTTATGGTGCAGAAAGACAATTTTTTCTGCATTTTTAGGAAGTAGTTTACTTCTTTTTTCTCGTAGACCATCCCAGCTTCAGAGAAAAGGCGCTCTGAATAAACACTACTTCCTGGCGCCGACAAATATTACTTACAATCAGATAAAAACTAAGAGAGCACGATAAACTGTACTTAACGTAATACGATATCCACGAAATAAACTTGTCTAAACATGCAGTGCGTTAGCAATATACCGCGCAGAGCAACTGCGGGCGCGCGGGCGGTGAGTACATTAGAACAAACGAGCGCGAAACAATCACGTCTGTACAAGTTTTGGCGCTAAAATCCGGCCGAATACTTTTGCCTAATATTCGGCTATTCGGTCAGGGGGCTCGCCGAATATTCGGTATTCGGTATACTGCCGAATATACTATTCGTTGCAAGTCTACAATTTATGTAATACGTAGTATAGTCAACCACATGTCAAAACACATGTTTACATACCACTGTTATTCCTGAGTGTTGTGTCAACTCCATTTTGTAGTAGTAACACTGCAAGTCTAGTATGTCCTCTGTACGCAGCGCAGTGTAAGCACGTGTTGCCTTGCGTGTCCACGCAGTTTATGTTCGGAGAGTTTGGGCTGCTTAGCTGAAAGTGGACAGGAAGTATTTAGTAAGCCAGCTGACATTTCGAGATTTTGACATCCAACTGTCATTTTTTGTGACAGGAACCAGGAAACGTGCTATGAACATGACGTTATTACAAAACTTGATGCATCTAAAGTCTTGTTTTTTTTTTTTTGTTTTTTTAAGAAATGTTGCCCCACACTAGGTATTGCTCCTGTATTGTGGGTGCGTTATACAATTAAACTTACATACACAAACAGCCAGACCCGGAACAACTAGTTGTAGGTCATACAAATATTTGTTTCGTGCGGGAATCGAACCCGCGACACACAGCGCAGCAGTCAATTGCTTAACCACTGCGCCAACCGTGCCGTCCGTTCGGGCGTGGCCGTTTAAGGGGATATGTTTGAGAACTTTGAGTTAAAACCGTTGAATTGTAACAGTCTGTTAATTTCCGTAACTGAACAATGTATAATAGAAACTAGCATTTAAAGCATGTCATTGGACATAAATATTGATAACACTCTAACATTAAATACAGTGGTGCCGATTCCCTTGTTCACAAACTAAACTAAATTTAAGTTCAGTGCATCTTTTTCTTTCTATTTCATTAAGAAAAGGACAGAAGATAAATTTTAGTTTAGTCCTGTCAAATTAATCAGCGCCTGTCACTACTCCATACAAGTTTAGACGTGATTAAAAACTTACCGACTAAAATTACGTCAATTTACGTCAAGCGCTGATTAATTTGACAGGACTAAACTAAAATTTATATTCTGTCCTTTTCTTAATGAAATAGAAAGAAAAAGATGCACTGAACTTAAATTTAGTTTAGTTTGTGAACAAGGGAATCGGCACCAATGTAATGTTTTGCGTGTCAAATGTCTGAATAAGGAACTTACTGACTTTAAGACCAACACTGTACGAATAATTATTGCAAATAAATGATTATGGCTAGCTAGTTAGCTATTATAGCTAGCCAGGCGAGCTTAGAACAAGCCCTACCACCAACCAAACCGAGCAGAAATTTTTGCCCTCGCTGGGAATCAAACCCGAAAATTATGACTCACCAACTCCTGTATATCATCAATCCTGCCATCCTTAGCGGCAGTAAGCAGTCTAAGCTCTCGTCCATGTCTCTCTGCCCTCCCAGCCGCCTCTAGTAGTCTTTGAACGTCTCTTGTCTTTGACATGTCACATGGTGTACGACCTTCGCCGTTCATTATGTTGAGGTCGGCTTTGTGTTTGAGTAAGAGGATTACTAGTTCCTGTGGGAGAGAAAGAGATGGATAGCTTTTAACGTTTTTGTTCCGCAGTGGAACGAAAAATGAGCAGCTGTGCGATTAAACAATACAAGTGACACCTAAGGTTAGGTGCTGTAACTGTAACCCAATATTTATTGGGTTACAGTTACGTCCCTGCAGTGGTTCCAAACGCGACTGCTAAGCGTGAGGCTCTGGTAGGTTCGATTTCCAAGTTGGGCAGTGTTCTTGAGTTTTTGGAATTTCTTAGCTGTTTCAACTGGGCACAAATCCAGACTCCAAGCTGCCACTAATAATTTCCTAATGGAGATCGACCCGGACCCCACCCTCAGCAGTCGCCCTACCAACCACTAGCGCAGTTCCTAATATTTTCTATACTGCAACTCTCTTTATTTATTTTGTTCAAGCACAGAAATGTACAGAGAAGGATTTAATGCCATACCTTTGGGTGGTGCAAAGACAAACAGTGGTAGGTGCAATCACAGGTGCAATTGCTTTACATGTTGCAGTTTTTGACTCCCTTGGAAAAGAAGATACCTGCGTGTAGCTCTAGAATCTAGAGTCTAGCAGCTAGACTCATTAAAACAATCCAGCTAGACTCTAGCTAGATTATTTTATACAAAGATAACTACGAAGAATATAGAATCTTACTAACTTTTATACTTTTGGCTAGGAAAAACAGTAGGTACAATAAATGATACGGATGAGCTTGCTTTTCTGAGCATAGCTTCTCAAATCGGGGCTGAAGTTTTGCAATAGCTACCCTCATTTCTTTTCTAAATTGATTGTTATCTGTATGTCGATTTAATTACTGCAACTGCAGAAAAGCCAGTTCCGTACAAGTACGACGTTGCAAAGGTAATAGGATCTTCAAAGCTGTATTACTAAGAGTAGGATATTCCTGGGATACATTGCTTTAAAATTGAATTACGTTGTATTTCTTCGAAGTGTAGTTGTAGGCTCGTAACACAGGATAGTTCTAACAGCTGTTCTTCCTCGACTATTGAAAGTGCAGAAGGGAGCAGAGTGGATTGGACTGGATCTCTAAACCAGTCGACCCATATTGATCAAGATTCGCGTGCCGGTGACGTTAGCATACCGGTTCCTTGCCTTGCCTTATGGCTGCACGACGCAGAGTTACAGAACTCCTGCACTAGACCAATAAGGCAGACATAAACAAACACAAACTTACACTTTAATCACTCAACACACACATTAACAATATTGATAACCCTGAATTATTGTCAAAATTTCATTTTAATGTGCCAAGTAAAGTACTTCGTTTTAATCCACCAATACGTGTCCTCATACATCTTCGAATTATAGGCAGAATAGTTATATTGTGCGCGCAAGCAGGAGTTTCAATGATATATGCAAGGAATACGATTTTGATCCATTCACAATTAGTGTGAACTCGGCCAGAAAGTGTTTAAGCCTCAAATTTTTCAAGTAGCGGTAGGTTATATTATTTGTTTTTGTTTTTATTATTTTCTGTTAATGCAGCCACATCAATTGCAAACCAAATATTTATATTTATTCTTATTTTAATTTAGGTGAATTGTTTTTTGTTTTTGTGCTCACACCATAAATTATTACCTATTCTATGTCTATACGTGAGGATTTGTAATTGGCTCTCTGGTGACTATGGTTTCCTATTTGGTTTGTTTTTATTAGCTGTAAGTCCTCCATGTACTAAATAAATAAATAAATATTTTTTCTCCTTTCTTACCTCATTTCCAATAAAAGAGGCCTTGTGCAGAGCAGAGTCTCCAGTGTCATTAACCTCATCAACACTAGCCCCTGCTTCTAACAGGGCCTCCACCACATCTGTGTGACCAAAGTATGTAGCTAGGTGGAGCGGAGTCCAGCCTAGGTTGGTTTTACTTTTTCCTGGAAAGTTAGAAATCAAATTAGGAAAATGTTATTGTTACTTATGCCTATTTGCCAATAATATAACATTTTTGATAATTTGTAATCTTTATTATATTTTTATAATTTATCATATTTTCATAAATACCAATTGTTTCTCGAATTTGAATTTAATTCACAAATCAACCTACAAAATTTATCAAATAACAGAAAGAGATTTTCGTTATTCTACAATACAACATGTAAATAATAACTATCAATGTTGGTTTATTGTTCTAATGCTTATTACTGAAAAGAAGGAGAGAGATGAAGAGAATTATTATAACTACCTACTTAACTATAATAACAGGAAAAACGAATATTTATGTTAATTCAATGCATGCATACCAAAACGTTGTCCCTGATTGGATCATCATCCAATGCCTGACTGCTTTTCATTTTAGTATAATAAGACTAGCTTCTGCTATTTTGTTTTAACTTAGGTAGTGTATTTTCTGACTTTTTTCTTTTTACTCGCGCTGTGACATTAAATAGCCTATAACCTTCCTCAAGAATTTAGCTATCAAATGCAAATAATATAATTTTTCAAATCCGACCAGTTCCCACATACAAAATTACAAACAAGTTTTTATAATATTAGTATAGATAATTCAAAAAAATCTTTAAATATAAGAAAACTATGGCATATCTAGAATTTGGTACGTAGCAGTATCAAAACTTAGTTGTTTTTCTGATCTTGAAGAAAATCAAATGACATTAACATTAAATTACTCTCACATTCCAATTGTTCACCTAATATGTCTAGTCCTAAACTATTAAAATATCAATAGATGAATAATAATACAATGACTCAGGTGATGACTATAGCAATTAAAAACCTATTATAATAAAACTTAACAACTGTTCAAAGTTTACAATGACCTTATACAGAATATAACATTACCAAACAGATAAATGTATAACCAAGCTATTAATTGATTTACCATTTTTGACAATAATTCGCAGTATAGTATTTTTATCTCACGAAGCGACGCGCACTGTACTTGTGGTTACCAAGTGTACGACCTTGTGAAGGCCACAGGAATCCGCTGGATGCGGGAAGCACAGAACCAGTCGAAGTGGCGGTGCTTGGGGGAGTCCTATATCCAGCAGTGGACGTCTTTCGGCTGAAATGATGATAATCATCATCATGCTCTCGGTACCGTCCGAGACTATGGAGAAGTCGGCAGTGCGTGTTTATAATCTTGGTTAGCACAGTTAAAGTGCGCGTCACTTTTTGAGAAAAAAAAAAATACTGTAAATTGAAAATACACTAAGGTTGAAACTGTATGTAACTGTCACATAGACAAATAGAGCTTGTCGTTTTAAGATGTGCAAGTGACATTCAACCTTAGGATGGTAAACCATTTACAAGGTTGACTATACCAAGAGGACATTTTACTTTCAAAGATCATTTTTAAATTTTCAACTCTTTTATTGTTGTTCAAATATTTTCCCGCTAAGGTTCAAGACCTTAGCGGGCAAATATTTGGTTTGGGTTTAAATGGGTGTAAAGTTTGTCCACTCGAATCTCGATTACTTACTTATATTAAATTGTATTTACTGGAATAACCACATGGATGGCCAAATTATAAGAAGAACCATCTTTTATGGGACTTCTTCTAGGTAGTGTAAAGAGATAATTAAAACCAGCACGTAATTACATAAAATTAAATAGGAATATGTAACACGGTTAGGTCCCAGGCAAAGTTTACATTACAGCTAAAAGCTCCCAGTGAGGGAGCACCTTAAAATATTGAACTTACATCTTAGTGGCATATTTCTTCCTATGTTAGCCTGAATCCTTGACTTTCACCAGAGCAAAGACATATAAAATATTTACATAGCTTCGTACGCTAACCAGAAACATAGTTAAACATTTTAAAGATAGTAACAAACCAATTTTGTTTTTATTCTTCTCACTTTTGGATAGATTACTTATTGTAAGATACTGGCTAGTCAAAACCATCCTACCTTTGCAATTGATATCCAAAGTAAGTTTCCCTTCATTCTTCGCTTCCAGCATTGCCTTGACCACCAACAGTTCTCCATGCCTGGCAGAATACAACAGGGATTCCTGTGCCTCACTCCCAAAATTATTGTCCTTAGACATTCTGGTGTACCGTACAATATACAATGCAATATTATGAAGTAAAACAAGGTTTTATCACCAATTCACTCATAAAGCGTCAATTGTCGCATTTAATTAGGTACGTCAAAATACATCGTTTCGTGATTTTATTTTTATATATGCACACTTTAAATTCCGGTTTAGATAACTTGAATTTCGTCGCGTTTAACGCCTGCGGCTACACACACGATAAAAATTGTCACACATAAATTACGAGCGCGCTATGAAAGTAATTAATTCACAAATCTCTTAGCTCAACCACTGCTACCCACCTCAAGCTTTCTGACGAAACGTCAAAACATGAGTGCACAGACTACTTTAATGAGTGTCAAATGTCACTGTCAAACCGTTAGACGGCTGGTTAATCGAGAACTTTGGTTCCGTACGTATAGAAATAAAGATGTTATTATTGTGATGAATGTGAGCCTCACATTCATCACAATAATGTGAGGTGTGTACAGGTGGGGGGAGGAATGTTTCATGGGGGTCATGATCCCCCGAAGTCATTCCAGCCGTCGTCGAGAGACTGAATAATTTACATAATATTCTTTTGGATCTTAAAACTGTACTAGGTAATGGTGGAACCTCCTTAGCGTTTGTACTATCACGGTCACGGACTCTGACCACTTTCAAAACAAAATCCCGTGCACACGATGGCTACATCTGTTTACCGCCTCTTTTTGTGACGACCATTAGAAGAAAAAAGTTATTTAAATAAATTTCTCAGGCTCTGTTACAATGATAACAGATGTCTGAACACCACTCGCCTGGTATTTTTTTTCATTAAGAAAAACAAGGGGCTCAGCAAAAATCTGATGCTGCGATGCTAAGTATTCCTAATTTTAATAATGTTTTCAGAGCATGTGTACTCGATAATGCGGCTTTGGTTACCTGTATTTCAGTATGTATAACAGGGTAATTTATATTTTAGTAACTTGTATTATTGTTAAAGATAATTGTAATGTATCTCGTTGGTAACCTTTATATAAAAATATATAAATAAATAAAATGCTATTGGTTGATGAACGTAGGTAAGCGTTACTATACGGCCGAGCACTACAAGCAGGAATAGTCCTTAGGGCGATGGTAAAATGTCCGTGACCGCGATAGTACTTATACAAAAAGATGATTTAAACCTATACTATTACGTTAACCCTGGAGGCTAACTGTGTTGCTGTGTGACTTGTAACCGAGAATTCGGTTAGGCGGATCATATTCCTAGTCAGACGCTAGGAAATAATTTCATAGGGTCGGCGTTTTCGAAATTGATAAGGAGGACAATATAATATAAATTATTAGTTAATAAAATTCTGTATAAACGGTGCGGCATGGCAGGCGACCGGGCGTGATTATGAATATTTTTTAATTTGATCACCCCTTGTTCTAACGGAATCCTAATTTCAACGACCTTGGCCTCATAGCCTGATAGCTTACTCTTCGTTCATAAATGAAATAATGAAAACGTGTTTCACAATATTTTTAATGAAGTTACAAATCTTCTTTTACTATTAAATATGACTAATAAAAGAATAATATTTTTATTTTGTCACCTAGGAATCACTATTTTAATAACAATGAATGACTTGTAGAGAGCAGAAAAACATCTGTGAAAAACAAAAAAATACGATTTTGAACGAATTGCTAAAAGTCAATTTTCAGTGTCTTAACTGCTGTCAAAATAAAAAATATGAGATTTGAGATTCGCCGGTAATATGCTTGCTGTGTTTAATAAATTAATAAATACCGAAGTAAGTAATTGAAGAAATATGTGTGACGACATCCAAAGCTGTTGCCGCATATGTTTGGACGTGGAGTCTGATCATGTCTCCATACTCGGGGACCCTACCATCAGCCTACACGTGAAAGCCTGCCTTTCAGTGACTATATCCTCAAATGATCATCTTCCAAAGACGGTTTGCTTGTCCTGCGTGTCATTATTGAACCAATTTTATAATTTCCAACTAAACGCTCGTTGTTCACAAGACTGGCTTGAATCTTCAGTGCAGGAGAAGCTGAAGAAATCAACTGAAAATAAAATGGTGATACAACCATTACCAGACTCCGAATACAACTCAGACTCGCTCCTAGAGTTTCTAAATAACACTGCGAATATCGAAGAGTACCTAAACAACCTTGGTAAGGAAGATATACCTTGTATTGTAAACATGTTGGACAAAAATGAACATTCTTTTGAAATAAGTAAGATGAACAGTAAAACTATTAAAGTACCAAGTCCTAAAAAGAAAGACATAACAAAGAAATTTAAAACAGAGAGGGATGTGATGGACACAGACTTTCAAATAGCCAAAGGACTTTTATTGAAGGAAGCAGATCCAAAAATCAAAGCAAACCAAGCAAAGATAGAAAAAAACGCCTTCATATGTTTTGGATGTAAAATTAAATATGACACAGTACAAAAATTGTTGCAACACTTAAGTGTTTGTGACTTAGCACTCCGAACTTGTGTACACTGTGACATGCTGTTTAATTCTAAGCAACAAATGCAACAGCATTCAATTTCACACAATACACCAGGTCTCTTCACTTGCAACTGTGGTGAAGAGTTCCCATCAAAAGAGAGACTGACACAGCATCATAAAACTTGCCACACTGACTATGCAGCAACCATAGGGTGCGTATACCGATGTAAAGAATGCGGGGATACGTTTAAAGAAAGGTTTCAGTTATACAAGCATGCTAAAGAACATATTTTGAAGGCTGAGGAGAGGGTGTGTGATATTTGTGGTCACACTTTCCATGGCAGTGATGCATTAAATAAACATAAGAAGGAGAAACATGAAAAACCTGATAATGTTATGTATAGGTAAGAATTTTGATTGAGTGACTAATATTGTATGAGCAAAACCTCGACTGCATTTTATTTCTTACACTTCAATATCATTAGGTCTAAGAAGAAGCTAGTTTATACTATACCTAGTATTTTTATATAACGAAGTGCTTTACTTGTACAAACACTATGAATGTGTGAAGAGCTCGAGATACAGGCGAAGTCGGAACTGTGTTTGTGTGCACGTGTGTGGGGTATGTGCTAACGCTACTGGTTTTAATGCAAACATTCGCAGCTAGTTTGGTCACACTTGATTACCACAAGTAATGCCCGCGTCGCTTTGTGTGATGAAAATACTGTAGTAATGAATCAATGTCCAGGTTATTATCTATTGTTACAGATGCAAAATATGCAACAAAACATCAGCAGATCGCAACGAAATGTATCTCCATGTAAAAAAGCATACTGCAAGACCAGAACCCACTCGCCACTTGTGTGAGTCTTGTGGCCGTAGCTTTGCAACCAGAACATCATTATTTCGGCACTCGTTGCTACATGGCAGTAATAAAACTGTCTGTCATATTTGTAACAAACAAGTCTCGGATACAAAGTTACTAGAGCAGCATATAAAGGATCATATTGAGATGGCGATTTGTGAAAAGTGTGGACAAAGCGTGAACAGATATAAGCTGGGAATGCACAGTTGTGTGTAGGGTGTTATGTAAGGACTCCTTTTTTATATGTTCACTTATATTTTTATGTTGATTTATTGAATTCTCTTTCAAACAGGTAATGTGAATGAGAATCTTGGGAAAACAGTGTTAAACAACAGTGTAAATCAGTGGTAATCTCTTTATGAGAGAAAAACTACAGCCAAGATACAAAGACATTTTATAGGGTACTTATTAAATATTATGATGTATTAACTTAGTCTTGTGTGGACTCTAAAATTTAGGATTAGGGGGATCGAGTAAATTTTGTATTATATCTATTATGTATGTATCTCAATAATGGATCAGTTTGCCCACCACCTGTCTAATCTTATTAGTCTAGTAACTTAGTAGTAAATATCCTACGATTAATGCTTTATAATTATGGAATCAGAACTGAATTTAATTCCAAATATTTTCAGAACATCTTTGATGTTCTAAATAAAAGTCAATTATGAAAAGTTCATGATTTATTCAAATAATATCTAAGTCCTGTTCAAATCATCTTTGTAAAAAGTCTATAAGATGGATACAATCTAGAATACATTACAGTTAAAAAACACTAATATAAAAATAATACACAAGAATTTTGTATAAAAGGAAGTACGAAACTTAAAACAATCTCTCACTTTGAAAAGAGTTTCCTACTTGTAATCGAATGACATGAGACTAGCTCGAAAACGTTAACTCGATAGTAGGTACTTGAAATCGATGATTTATAAGCGCATCAATTCACTACCTCGATGCATCATAATCTCGGGTTACTATACAGGGTGTTAAAGAAATTGCGTGCCATAGCATCAGGATGAGTTCAGTATCGATAAAGGAACCCGTAAAAAATAAAAAATAAATACCTTTAAAAAAAGTTAGCAAAATAAACCGAAAATTATCATAAGATGAACCTAATGTAGTAACCTACTAATTAAATAGCAATCGTTTAGAAAAGATTAAAAAATTGCTTAAAATATGTTTTTATTTTGTTTAAATGCTTATTAATAATTTCCTAGAGTTACCTACCTATTATCGAACGCAATGTAATACCTACGCCCGAACACTTCTATAACGCCGGGTGAAGGATAGGTAACTAGGTACGTAAATTACAATTCCAAGTATTTCTTCTTCCTACTTTAGCGTGCTTATCTCCTTCAAAATTAAAACCTACAAATAAAAATATCTTTTTTTTTTTAAGTTAGTAGGTACTAAATTAGGTTGATTATTTAATTATTTATTAATTTTTCCTGGGTTCCTTTATGATAATGAACCTACCCGTAAGCTATGGCACACAATTTCTTTAACATCCTGTATATAATGACCAATAAACAGAATTATGATAAAGTATGGCATGATGACATTATATTAAAACTAAGAACAATGAATGCTGCCTAAACAATTTTCAGACATAATAAGAGTCGTATAATAATATATCAAACAGATTGATTAGGAGGACAAAGAAACGCATATTCAGACCTTAAGCAGATAAAAGCACTAATCTACTAATCGCTTAAAGTCAAATGAGATCTACGGTGACCAGTACATCAAGTTACCACAAACTCAAATTTTCTCATTCGATTTTGAACTTAATCGTTAACATTTTAAAGTTTAAAATCGTTTGGAGAAATTTTAGTTTCATATAGCTTGATTTGCTGGCCACTACAAACCATAAGCAGAAGGCGTAATATTTGTGTTATATACTTATTCAACAAAAAAATCCATCGCTGTAATGGCTGATGTTGAGTGATTTTTCGCGCATATTTTCATAGTTGTGTTATTGAATCGATCTTCTTGTTTTCAAGAATGCTTCCTATTTCAAACTGAGCATTCCATCTAAGAAGTTTTGAGAGCATTCAAGGTCTTGCTTCTATCCGTATAGGATATTTAATCTTAAAAAGCCAGAATCACTTAAGATTCTCTCAGCAAAAACAAAACCATCCTCTGTGGCGGATGTTGAAAAAATCTGTGAAAATAACTCTTATTCTGTACGGCATAAGGTTGTTGAGATCAATCAGGAACTTCATGAATGAGGGTATGCTTATAATCCGATGATTCTTGCGTACTCCTGAAAACGTTAATTAGAAGTCAAAAATACTGAAAGTCAAGAAGGAGGGGAATGAAGGCTGGATGGACCAAAACGACGGTGTCTCTGCGGTTTTATGATAACGAGTGTAATTATTCTTAAAACATCAAGATCCGTCATCGATGCTTTGGACAAAACTTTCAAGTCGGCCCGAGGCATTCTCACCACCAGGATAAACCCAAAGTATGTAACTGTTCAACTCATCATTCATCTTTAAAATTTTGGACCCCAAAGGGCGAAACAAGATTATCATCCATATAACATCACGCCTGTATTCCTCGAAGGCTTGGACCTCCTCTGGGGTCCATCTCGACCTCACACGAGGTATTGTCGACCGCAATCAAGAGAAAAACAGCGAAAAATCCAATATTAATAAAAGCAAAGTTATCTTTCACAGTCATACCTTCAATAATAGTCTTGGCAGCTTGTTTAGCAGTGATCTCTGTGTACCACGAGGTAAACCGATGTGAAGGCATGGGGTACATGCCAGTGGCAACAGTTCCTAGGTATACGGATGTGGTGTGAATATTCTTAGTCCAAATATCCAGGCGAAGCTCTTCTGTTATCGAGTCCATTAGCCCTGGTCAAAAATGTAAGCACTCAGTTTTGGCAGAAGAGAATAACGAAGTAGGTGGCGTTTTGTAGTTTCTGCCTACCCCCATCGGAAAAAAGCGTGAGTTTATGTATGTATGTAGAATAAAGTTGCATTGCTACCCAGAGATTCTTTTGGCAAAAATAGAACCTATTACAACTACGATGGGTACTTTTGCCGTATGTCGCTGTAAGTAATTGTGTGTTGAGTGTAGCGTCAACATTAGCTAAAAATGAAAAAGAATGGTAACCTGTCTAGGACTGCAATATTGTTATGTCTCATACTGGTGAGTGGTGACCCGTAGATCACCAGGTTACATGGGGCCTCACTAACCGATGTAGTTGAAATACCTTTTTGATAGGTTATCTTTACCTTTTAGTCCGAATTTTGCTGCACAATATGGAATCATGTCGGCGCACGGCATTAGACCTGCGCTCGAGTTGATTGCAACAATGTGTCCATGCTGCCTCTCTATCATACTTGGCAAGAAGGCTTGGATTACCTGGTTAGAAAACAGCAATTATTTGGTTGCTTGGAGGAGAAACTTACTTTGAGCGATCTATATAATATGGAGGGTTCGTCCAGTGGGGTAATTGCGTGGCTCATTCACATTATCATTGAGTTTCATTTTGACAGTTCAACAACATTCATTGCGTTATTTACGTTGTTGAGCAGACACATTATTCTAACATATGAAGCAATGGATTAGCATTATTCTTCAAAATCATTCAGATTGTGATTGATAGTGTATTACGCAATTAGGGTGTAGGAGTATAGAAAGCAGCAAATATTTGATCCTGTCTGGATCAAATAAAAAAAAACTAACAGAAATATTGCAAGCACAGCCAGGCATTTCAAGGCAATATTGCCCAAAATTGGCTAAGCTTATCGCCTAGATTGTTTGATTGGTTGCTTACTGCGCTAAGAACAAATATCGTTTTGCATGGGAATCCTGGAAGCTCGACTCGAAATTGCGGTAAAGTACCTAACCAAATAATGAAAAATACCATGAGTTCAATATATCGATATAATATCTAGCCTTAAGCGACTACTCGAAAGCTTTCTATAGTCTGACATACGATGCTATATTTGACGCTCTGAAAAACCAAGAAATTGATTCCACCTACATCAGACTACTTCGTAGCATATATGTATGAACAGCACTGCTTCAATTCAATTACAAATAACCGAACCCTCATTTTGTATCGAAAAAGGCGTAAAGCAAGGAGACCCGCTTTCAACTAAACTTTCTTGAAGAAGTATTTAACAAGCTAGAGGCAAGTTGGGAGAGAAGCGGTATTGAAGTCGGTGGGGTTCGTTTTACAAACCTCCGCTTCGCTGACGACATTGACGTATTCTCCTCCACGGCGGCGGCAGAACTAGAGCAACTGTTGAACCAACTCAGTGAAGCAAGCCTTGAGGTTGGACTAGCGATGAACATTTCGAAGACCAACCTGATGTCATACACCACTAAACATAGGATCAGAGTGAATGGTGAAGAATTGTAATAAGTCAATGAATACATCTACTTGGGCCAGTTAGTTTCTTTCCAGCCCAGATAAGACAAGGACGTCTAAAGAAAAAAAAAAAAACCTAGAGGAGCTACTGGTTCATGTAAGAGCGGATGAAAGGAAACCACCCTCTGTCACTCAATCGAAAAATTATGGACATGGGCATTCTTCCCGTTTTGACCCTCGGAACATTCAAAAGTCCAAACTCAAGGTTTGCCAACGTGCGATGGAGCGTAGTATTCTAGGTGTCAAATTAATAGACCATATTCCTAACACCTGAATGCGCTCCAAAACACAGATTACTAAGCCGCTAAGTAAGTTGAAGTGGGACGGCTGGCCATGTTGCCGCATGCCCAATGAGCAGTGGGCCAAAATAACTACTATAGACAGCTAAAAGGCGTCGTCGCTTCAGACCACGTAGATCGAGCTGGACAAAACAAACGACCAGTGGTCTACATTAGCACTGGAAGTCATGATTTGAGGCCTTTGCCCAGCAGTGGGATGATACCGGCTAACAGTAGGTAACAGTAACCTAAGTCAAGGTCTATCTTTAGCTGGTTACACGGTACAATAATTACCCAAAAGTGTGCAAGCAGGTTGGTCTCAATGAGCTTCATGATGGCGTCTTGTCGTAGATGGCTGATAGGTGCACAGGACAGGATGCCCGCGTTGCTCACTATCATGGACACGTCGGACAGTTGGCGTCGCATGCGCATCGCTAAGCCTGCCACTTGTTCGCGAGCCGTCACATCTATTGTGTAGCCGTAACACTGCAGAGGTGAAATGCTTCCAAAATACAGGTTACAAAGCTAGTTTTAAAGTTAATGCAACTGTTTGTATAATGTCTCTGGAACTCATTGCAATATACGAAGCGGTGGTTTATGCAGCTAGTGAAAGACTTAATATAGTAGTTATTTTTACTGATAGCAAGAGTGCCATACAACATGTGGCTCAATGCGTCTCTGGTTGCAGAGGTGCAACGATAGCCTATGATATTCTCAAATTAATTAATCATATTAATAAAGACGAGACTAGGATAATATTGCAATGGGTCCCAGCACACATAGGCTTACGGGGCAACGAGGAGGCTGACCGTCTGTCAAAGCTTGCAGTGGAAATGGGTAGCGAAAAGCCATACATTCCAGATTACTGGGAATATTGCGCGAAGTTTAAGCTGTCGTGTTATGACGGTTGGAGGAACTACTTCGATGAAAAGTCAAAGGAGAAAGGAATTTGGTACAAAGTAATTCAGAATGGGCCTTCTCGCTTGCCCTGGTTTGAGGATACAAGTTTGAGTAGAAGTTATGTTAAGTTAGCTCTAAGGTTGCGTTCTGGACACTATCCATTGGCAAAATTTGCTTTCCTAATGCGAAAGGTTGCATCACCTAATTGTGAAATATGCAACAAAATTGAAGATGTGCAACATTTGTTGATGGATTGTGTTAAGAGCAAGAATGAAAGGGAATTATTGATCAGGGAATTTAAATTGAACACTTTGGACGTTGGGCTAATACAAAACATTTTAGCAAACCCTAGATCGACGATTGCAAAGAGGTTGTGTGGCCAGGGCCTCAAGTCTGCTATTACAATAGTGTCAGAATGGTCTCGCCATTGTGAGTATTTGACAGTGTTTGTATGGCAAATCTGTCAAAAACTCACAATGAAGAGACCATTGCAACGTTTGTACATTAGTAGACTTGGCCCCATGGTGAAGATGATGTCTAGTCAATGATTCCATTTCTGTTATGTTGTTCTTTAATTAGTGTTAAATATTATATTTAATAAGGTACGATGGGGTTGGCGTATCCGTGTGGATAAAAACCCCCTTTTGTCAATGAAGATATTACAAAAAAAAAAAACCTAAGTTAGATGAGAATAAGTGTTTACGAATAAAATTGTGGAATATGTATGCGTAGTTCAAAATCTAAAGGTCATCCAAAGGTCAACTGGCTGAAAATATCAAAGCCTTAGAAGACGATATAATAAAATTAGTTCTGTAATCATTGTCAGTAAAGCATTGCTGTACTTAAGTTACTGGTCTTGCATTCATTGGTTGCAAGCGAAAGTATTTTTTTTTTTAACTTATGAGATATTTTTGTAACGGTTTATTTATGCGGACCTTTTTTGGTTTTTTCACTTTATATTTTCTTATGGAATATGTTCGTGACGGTATTTTTATGGGGACCTTTAAAATTTGCTTATATTTATTTCAACAATGGGGAACAGGTGGGTTGCCTTTTTCTCTAGAAGACCATGCTAATCTTCCTTGATTCCCAATATTCGAAGTTGTAGGATACCTCTCCATCTTTAAGGCGTATTTCATCGACGACGGCGTTGTTTTGCCGGGAGTCGTTGTCCCAGCAAATTACAGTGGCACCCAGCTCTGCAAACTGGATGGCCAGCTCCCGTCCGATACCGTGTCCTGCCCCCGTTACCTGCCCAAAAGTTATAGAAGTTAAAAAGAAACCACGAACATTTTCAAACGTCATGCTTTTTCTGTAGGAACGTGCTTAAGGGTGGAAAAAAAAAAAAAAAAACAGTCAACAACAATCAGTCTTACCAAGGGGTATCGTATTACCCAGTCACTGGGTTGTGGAGGTCAGTTAAACAGTCGCTCCATGTAAAATACTGGTATTCAGCTTCATCCGGTTAGACTGGAAACCGACCTCAACATAATTGGGACAAGCGCTAAGTGATTAAGTTTAGATCTTGCTTCACTAACATCGAATGAAAAGTTCGACCTCTCTGGGCCTCAAGTCTGCTATTACAATAGTGTCAGAATGGTCTCGCCATTGTGAGTATTTGACAGTGTTTGTATGGCAAATCTGTCAAAAACTCACCATGAAGAGACCATTCTGACACTATTGTAATAGCAGACTTGAGGCCCTGGATAGTCCTAAAAAGCATTGTGTTGTGTTGTTGATATTGGGATTACTCTAATTACCACTCTCTCACTTCCGTCTCTCTCTCGGCCAGTCAGCAAGTTTTATAACTTCTCTTTATGCCAAGTATATCCTACTTTGTTGTCATGCTTTAGCCTCGACTTTTCATTTCTAACATATCTTACTGCAGTCTACAACAGGACACAGACCACTCTCCCAATATTAAACTATTAATTTATTAAGTACAAGCTTCTGCCCGCGACTTCGTCCGCGTGTTATTTAGGAGCCAGACTAACCGCGTGGCATCCCGTCGCTCACCTGTTGAGTACCAGACGTTAAAATATCGTTAGTGTGACGTACATAATCGACGAATAAACTACGGACCTTGGGATGATGTCATTTTTTTGCCGCAAACGTCATTTTGCTACCTGGGGTGCTATTACTTCGTTTTCGCTTAGCGTTCTTTCTGACTTTTTATCTCTTTGCTCGGCACCTAAGGGTCGTAGCGTGATGTTATATAGCCTTCCTCGATAAATGGGCTATCCAACCCTAAAATATTTTTTCAATTCGAACCTGTAGTTCCTGAGATTAGCGCGTTCAACCAAACAAACAAACAAACTCTTCAGCTTTATAAAAGTAATATTATAAGGTTAGATACAATTTATCACTAACCAACACAGTCTCGCCATGCAGACTCTTCATTGTCGCCGGGATGAACACCCTCGCAACAGCCGCAGTACAAGTGGAAAACAGTTTGACAATCAGCACCAGAGTATCTAGGGTCCATACGGGCACCGCCGCCAGTCCCCCACTGCCCCACCATGGCAGGATCCATACTTCTTGCAAAACCCTAAACTTCCTAGCCAAAGAAGCTATAGAACTCACGAATATATTTTTCCTATGCATAAAGGTAAAATAAACCTAAAAATATACTGACTGTTAAGATTGAATTGACAGTTCCGTTGTTATTTTTTGTGGAAATGGCCAGTTTATAGAGCCAGAGAGCAAAATGTTGTTGAAAATGCTCGTTTCTGCAATGTTCGGTACGAACGCCAATGACGAACGCAGTAATTTTGGGTTGTCTTTTAGACTCCTAGAGAAATAATAAACAATTTTGTCTGACCTTATCATATTATGGACCGTATTGCTTATTTGCGTATGTTAAAGGTTTAAATAAAACTCATAAGAAAACCTTTTTCTAGCTTACCTTTTCAGTCGCACAATACGTCAGTCCGATATTCCGACAGTACGACAGTACTTTCAGTATAGTCAAAGAGATTTAATATAATTTAATGTCTTTGAGTATAGTATAAAGTACTCTGTGGTCTTGACAGTTCCTTTATCGAAGTCGATTCCACGAAAAACTATAAATTATAAATTCCATTGACTCACTATTGATTTTATAAAAAATGGCAAAACCTTTGCAAAAAGAGCGCGAGAACCGGTCTGCCGAGAAGAAAGACTTGACGTTCCATCCGTACACTATATCCCCAGAGAGTGCACACACATCGATCGTATTACTAGAGTCTGGGGAACCGGAGATACTATGCCAGGTAACAGATACCTATTTGGTCAAAGAAACACCATCATTCTCCTGCTCTTGTCCCAATTTATTATGGGTCGTAGCCTAGCCTATAAGTATGAAACCTACTTTTGAAATAGTCTCGAAAGTCTCGGTTTTCTTGGGAATTTCGAGACCGCCTGGAGTTCCAATTTATTTTCCCGGAACTCAGAAATACAGCGAGACTGAAAGCCCTAACTGGCACACGTGGAGCGTTGCTGTTTTCCGGTTTTTAAAGGTAGGTCCTTTAAAAACTGGTAAACAGCAACGCTGCTTGACGCCAGGTATAGGTATGGTGGTCTTCACAGGAAGAGCTCCTTCACAAAGAGCTCTATTACCGACTAGGTACAGTCGCCAGCGCATCAAGTTACCACAAACTGTCAAATTTTCTCATTCGATTTTGAACTTAACTATGAACATTTTAATGTTTAAAATTGTTAGGAGAAATTTGACAGTTTCATATAACTTGATGTGCTGGCCACCGTACTACAAATTCTTTTTTTTCGTCAGACTCTCAGAGCAATAACAAAGTTCTCGGCCCAAGATATGCAGAACCGCGTCGTTCTCTTCGATCTCGATGCGATCAAGTACATTCTGCTTCACGTAGAACATCCGGAGATAAACATTCGAAGGTTTGCGCTGAAGGCCTTGGCACAACTCTGCCAGTTGCCGAGAGGACCAGAGCAAGTGCTCGAAAACTCACAGAATTTGAGGAAGATTGCTTTCATGCTTGTAAAGGTGGGAACTTTGTATTGTTCCTTTACGATTTTTTCTTCCATTTTGATCATAAGTGATTTCATAAGAGAGGAGACATCGCTTAATTAATGTCGGTAAATGACTCGAAAGTTTTTAATTGTCCTACAAAATGTAACCTTATCTGGAAGTCGACCCCAACGTAGTTGAACAAAAAAATGTGTTATCAAAAAAAAAAAAATACAATATTCCGAAATGACGCCCAAAGCACGCGATTGCAGCGATACGCCCAGGTAGCCTTTTTTGCCTTAAGGCAAAAAAGGCTACCTGGGCGTATTGTACGCCCTCAAATTTAAGTTTGAGGGCGTACAATACGCCCAGGTAGCCTTCTATACAAAGAATTACATAAACTTCCAAACTTCTCTTCTGCAGATGGAAGACGTCTTCGTTCTAGAATTCGCATCATTAGTCCTCTCAGAATTAACCAGAGAACCTCTGGGTTGCGAACAGTTGGTGTCTGCTAATATATTGAGCAGCTTGTTTGCGAGGATGAAGAACAGCTTGGATCCTGATGTCCAGAAGAATTGTCTTCAGGTGAGTTTTCTTGGTCTCCTGTTATCTTCTTAACCGACTACTTTCACCGGTGATACTGATGCGTACCTGTCTACCTGCGTAGACTTTTTTACGACACCTACCCAGTACTTACATGCAATGAGACTAAACCAATAAATTAGGAAGGTACTACGAAAAAATATTGAGCTCGCAAACGCGTTTTCTGCACAGACATTAGGTAAACCTTGTGAATTTCACAAGGATACTAATGGTTTAATTTTACTTATGATTTAATAACACATTCTTCGCCTCAAGACTCTAAGCAATCTCCTGGACGATCCAATATGTGCTGCGGAAGTGACAAAGAACTCGCAGTTCAGCTGGCCATCGCTCCTGGCTTTGATGCAGAGCAAGTACCTAGCAATCCAACATGCTGCTTTGAGGACTGTGGACCAGCTGATCTGTAGGTATAAGGACATGGTTGTCCAGAAGACTTTCAGGGCTTCGACTGGTGTTCTGGACCTTTGTGATATACTTGAGGTGAGTAGGTATAAACATAACTATGTTTTAAATATTTTTAGACTTTTTAGGTCTACCAAATATCTAAAAAATGACATTGATTAAAACACAAACAAACAAAATTACATCATTAATAAAATTATTGTTTAGGTGTTGGTGATTTCAAATTGAAAATTTGTATATTAATGGTTAGTATTTAGTTAGACTGCTAGAGCATCATGAAACCATGATCCCTTTTCGTATGGAGCAGGACTCAAGGAAAACGATTTTTTTCCCATCGCGAACCTGGATTAGATAAGCACAGGATCGTGAAAACTCGCACATTCAAAAAGCAGCCTATGCTGCAGGTGAAGTCAGATTTGTGGAGGTTGATTACGAAGGACATAACGATATAGGTAATTGGTACTAAACTTGATTCTGACCTTCATCGATCAGGAAAAACTCAATCTTAAAAGCAAGCCTTAAATTATGCTTATCTTCCACAGTCTTACGAATTTAGGGACGTCCACACACTAGTCCTGGGTGTCCTTCGCAACTACGTGGAAACAGAAGAGAATGCTCACCATCTGTACCAGTCAGGGTGTATACTGCGGCTTATTGCGTACTTAGAGATGGCACTGCCGGCTATGAAGCCGCATTGTCTGGCTGTGTTGACGAAAATGTCTTTTACTTCCAATGGGAGAGATGTGAGTAAGAGTAATTATGTACTTAACGTAAGATCAGTTATCTCTACATCCGACCCGCCTTTCACAGAGGCGGATTTTTCGTTTGGTTATTTCTAATCTAAGATTAATTAAACATTAAAGTTTAACGAAGACGAGAACGCTCACCTTCGTGCGAGTCCGAAATGTTTTGACGACTGACAGCAGTAGTCATTCAGCTTTTTGCACTTGGAAAAACTGGTTTCGGGTATGCGAATCCGTCGAAGCCGGACAAAATTTTGCGAAGATCGGGGCGTACTCGACAGTATTCATTTACACTTGGTCATTAAATACTTATGGGCTATTTAATGGGCCCTATTTCCAATTTCGAATGCATTTTGCTTTGTAGAGACCGTTCTTCAAACAGTTCCTAAATGAAAGCACCTACTTTCAATTCCAGGCGTTGTTCGCGACGGATACCGACCTGGTATTCTGCCATCAACTCCTGAGCTCCAACGTGGAACTTCTGGCTGACGCAGCAATGGGTGTTGCCAACATGACGAAACTGCTGCCTTCAGCTGTGCGCATGTCTGATACCAACATTATTGAAGCTCTGTGTGGTATGATTTGTCTTGTTTTGTGATGAATTAGATTAAAATAGTGATCATTTAAATAGAGCCAATATCGGGAAAAATTGGCATTGTTAGCATCACGAATACAATGGTGGAGTGAGATCTAGTAGAGGGCTAAGTTCTAAGGATTTTTTTTAACCACCAACGAATAATAACACTCCTTTTTTTGGTCAGTTGTGTAATAATAAGTATCATTTTTTTTTTTGTGTTTCGTTGTCACATTCGTAACCTGATGGACCGATTTCAGTGCAGATTTTTTCATCTATCAATTGTAAAATAGCATTGCTTTGTAGTTTCGTTATATTTCTAGCAATCCTGGGCGATGACGCAGCAGTCTGGTTCTACATAAGGATAAACTCGCTACGAGCACTAGCCGAGCTTTGCCGAATAATTCCGAAGGCTGCCTTCAGCCTTGTCGAACCAAAGACGTTCTCAGCACTCAGGGCTATTAATAAGAAATGTTAGTATGTAGTGTATAATATCGATTCAATTATATAAGTATCGATATATATTTCTTTAACTGCGGATCTCACATAAAAGTACACACAATACATACTATGACTTAAAAACTATATAAGTAAAACCATGTTAGTAACCTAATACGTATATCAGTTGTAATAAAAGCAGTGATAGACGGTTCATACATCAAGTTGATGGACAGCGTCATTCTACATCAGTAATTAATTACCCTTCTTTTGGGCTTCGTTTCAGTCGTAGTGAAAACGGTGCAATAATATTAAAATAATCGAATTCTCATGCCAATGAATTTTTATTTAATTTCATTTAATATATTTTAATATCGTTATATTTATTTATTCTGTTTTGATTCCATTTAGGTATTGTGATTGTATTTATTTTTAATTCCATTAAATTTGATTTGATTTATTTTGTTACATATGTCATAATTTATGTTAAATGTGTCATAAGGTCGCAGCGTAATGCTGAGCGATAGCCATTTTGCGTGGATGTGACGCATTTTCCCCCCATAGTTTTCTTTTTTTTTGTGTTTATGTTCTTTTTTGCGTCATGTTTACCGCAAATAAACGTATTTTATTTATTTATTTCTTTCTTTTCATATATTTTATGTTAAACGTGTCATATATTTTATTTTGAATGTGTCATATATTTCAAGTTAAGCCTGTTTGATGATCAAACGTTTGTCAACAGTCAAAGACACGCCAATCGAGGCTCAGCGGCTCGCAGTACAATGTTACATCAACCTGCAGAACTACCACGTCAGCATGAAGGCCATGCTCAACGGAGATTTCATGGCTGAGTTGCTCAACATTATGCAGGTGAAAAATATAGTTAAGGTTGAATTATAAAAAACTAACCAAGTGCATCTCGGATTACCGAAGGGTGGAAGGGTTCCGTAGTTGGGATGAATTTATCCCAAGAAGAAACTTAAGATTGTAGTTGAAAAACATGTCCTCCCATACATTCCAACTGCATATAAAATTTGGTCGACGATAAAAAATAAAAAAAATATTTATTTCACAAACCTACATGGGCATTTATGAAACGCCAGAAGCTAGGTGCACGGTTCCAATTAGTCGTTTCCTATGGAGAAGAGCCGGCAAGAAACTTCACGGTTACTCTTTTAAAAATAATTGGCTTTACAATAATTATTATCAAATAACATTGTTAATAGCTATGGGAGGACAATGGTGCCGATTCCATTGTTCACAAACTAAACTAAATTTAAGTTCAGTGCATCTTTTTCTTTCTATTTCATTATGAAAAGGACAGAAGAATTTTTTTAGTTTAGTCCTGTCAAATTAATCAGCGCCTGTCACTACTCCATACATACCAAATTACAGCTTTCTAGGTCAAAGAGTCTCTGAGCTAAGCCGCGGATAGACATACAGACAGACCGGACATAGCGAAACTATAAGGGTTCCTTGTTGACTACGGAACCCTAAAAGGAACTGGGTGTCGTAGGTACTTACTAATTCTGTTCCGTGCGGGAATCAAAACCGCATCACGAAGCTTTGATATTTACAGTTATGTAAACCTGTACCTAAACCTAAATATATACGTTTCTTTAATTTTCGTGTTTCAGAATTATAGTTTGACCAATACTGCTGTACCCATGGGCGCCGGCAGGCTTATTTTCAGGGGGGGTGCATCTTCAGCTCCACGAAGTGAGCTCGATAATTTTTGCACTTCACTTGTTCGTCCATCGTCCTGAACATATAGATTGAGTTGGTATATTAGGCCTTACGGGACTGTCGGCAGACGGGCTCCGCGTCGCCATACCGCCCGGCATGGGAACGCACCCCGCCGACACCCGCCGCGTTACAAAATTTGCGCACTGCTTAACTTTTTTCCTGTATAACACTTTTTTACATATAATACATTGGGATGATGTTTTGCAGCGAATCGACATAAACCTTAAGATAATGACGTGCACTGTGCTGACCGGTCTCATGACCGAGGAGATTGGGAGGGACTTGTTCACGGTCAAGAAAGGCGAAGATGTTAGTAGAGAATGCCATCATTTAACTTAATTAGAACCTTATGCCTTAGGAAATTAGTCCGCGTTCACACAAAATGTCGTATAGACAGAAACCTATTTTGAGCAGGCTCACTAATAACGTATTAGCTCGTATTACCGGTTCCATGTGAATGGACAGTTGAATTATGTCTGTATGGAATAGCATAAACTGCTTAACGCTCGCTCGGTGTTGAACGCGGTCTATTGTAGACTTCTCTTTGTACAAAATCTCGGTACCGGTCAAACTATAGCAACAAATTGTCGAAGTCGGCTCGCACACTTAGAACAAATACGTCGAAAATGGCCTAAACTTCGGCCGAAAAGAGAATTCGTTCTGGACACTTAAAAAATAAGCGAAAATATACGTTAGTGGATTAAAATATTATTGTAATATTTTAGGTTTAGATGCATACTAGTGAAATGAAATGCGTTTTTTCAAAGAATATTTTGCGTTAATGAGATAACAAACGAGAGAGATGTCCACGTGAGACGCGTCTTTCATAGACGTAATGGCGGATGCGGATGCGTATTTTTGTAAATTATGCGTTTTTATGCAAATGACTGAATACTTAGTTAAGTGTTTGGTGAGTATTAGTGTAATTGAGTAGTAAATGCGTTTTTTATTCTGCTGTATCAGGTGGACTCTTGAAATCCAACAGCACTTTTCACTCAGGTCAATTTGTTTAGATTCACAACACTTAACCAAGAATCAATCATTCACTTTAAACATAATTCACGAGCGGTATCACGTGCAAAGCTACGTGACAAAAGAATACGTGTTTTACGAATTTAAACTTTATTCGTTGCTAATCTTGTACAACTGACAGGTGTCAGAAACGTATTCTCTCGTTGGCCGGAATATAGTTGAGGTACTGGTCAATTTTATACTGTGCCCAGGTGGTGTCCAATAACTTATTAATCGAGCACATCGGTCTGCGCACTGCACTGTGTACGCTGATCGCTGCCAGCGTCAGCAATGAAGGAGCTGACGTGTATCTGGACCTTGGGACTATACACTAGTAAATATTACTTATTTTACTGATTTTCAGTAGTTTGAGTGGCATACCTACCTATCTGGGATAGAATAAGCGACCTGAAAACGAGTAATTAAAGCATCAGGCCTTGTTTCACAAAAAAACGCGTTTATCTGTATAACATAGTCGGTTGTACCTATTTAAAGTAGGTACACCTGCATTTCGCCAGTTATGTTTAAGTCTCATGTAATAGGGGGCGAGCCTATTGCCATCAACCGGGAACAAATCAAGACTCCGGGCTGCTACTGAGAAATTCCAGATGGAATAACCCGTAATCGAACCCAGGACCTCATGTTCAGCAGTAGCCTAGACCAACGAGGCAGACACAATTAAAACATTAAAAGTACTGAAAAAAAAAAAACACTTTCGTCAAAGCGGCCTTGGCTCAACATTATGACAGCATCACGTCTTGAATTCAACAATGGAATAAAAATGGACAATGGATCAGTTTACCGGAACTTATCGTACTTACGAGAGGTCGTGAAACAGGCCAGGCAACTGTGGAGTGGAGTAAAATTAATTCATTGACAGGACTAATTTGGATTAATATAGAGCAGTTACCAGCTGCAATGAGAAGCTCTTAGCCCTGTTTTCTATAAATAATAAGTAATTTCAGTAAATTGTTTGAAAAAAAGAAAAAAAAAAGTTGAAAATAGATGAAGTCGGTGTTTCCTATCCTAGATGGATTACTCTGAGATGAAACACCGAAACAAACTCACAGGTTATAGTCTCTTATAAAGACATGACAAGACATTTAGATCATTTATAACCAATTTATTTATTTTCACTTCACGACACAAACGTCTGTGTAGCCCTGACTCTTCTTATACTAGGAGTTCCTGTATCAAAAGAGCCAAATAAATTAATTTATAGAATAAAAATGTATAGAAATGTCGCATCTCATTTCTCAAGCAATACTCAAAAATCCTTATTCTTCACAGTATGGTAGAGAACAAGCAAGCGAGATACGTTGTTGGGGCTTGGGAGCCGGCTTTGGAAGCCATCTTTCGTCACCACCCATCTGCTAAGCTGGCGTATACCGGCAGACTGGACATCAATGACTTTACTCAGGTACTAAAGTTGTATATAAAACTAGCTTTTGCTCGCGACTTCATCCGCGTAAAATTTCTTGTTCCCCCGATCCATCGCGTCGCGGCGCATCGCCCCCCGCGCTATTATCTACTTCATTTCGTTAGCGTTCTTTCAGACTTTTTTGTTTTTGCTCGGCTCCTAAGAGTCGTAGCGTGATTTTAGGCCTAGGTATAAATATAATCTTCCTCAAAAATTGGGCTATAAATGCAAAAATATTTTTTCATATCCAACAGGTAGTTCCAGAGATTAGCGCGTTTAAACAAAAAATCAAACAAACTCTTCAGCTTTAATATTATTTCAGCTCACAATGTCCTATGCGTTTACGTAACTAAATGCTTGCCGTCTCGTAATTAATGAATAGGTAGGATTTACTCAAATTTCAAAAGTACACGATGTGTTTTTCTGCCAAGGTTAGCACACCCTTTGGAATGCTCCGCATTTACTCAATCGATTTCGACAGACTTCTCATATTTTTGACAGCATTTAGGCAGTTTTACTCCGGTAAAGCTACTCAAAATGCTGTCAAAAATATGAGAAGTATTTTCTGGGACCGTAATTCCTGTATATTTCCCATGCAGGAAGGTTTCTATTGCCTGAAGTGCCTCGGCAACAGTTTCCCCAGCATGCAGACGGTGATGAAGGATACGGGGAGGCCGCACAGCCCCGTGTTTCTGTGCATGCTCCAGCAACCGCCTTCCGATGTGGGCTCTGGGCTCGACATCAGGAGTCCTTGTGAGTCTTTCTTTCTTTTTCGTATGGTTAATGGCTAACCTGGTGTCAGAGTTTTTATGCCGCCCATGGGCCTCTGACTTGGCATCACACGCCGTTCAAAAATATCTCTCTGGCATACTGGTTTCCTCACGTTATTTTCCTTCACCGTTTTTTAAGCAAGTGATAATTATAATTACGTACATGAATCCAAAACGTCACAGGTGCGTGCTTTGGGTTCGAACTCGGGCCATGTGACTTGGCAGTACGACGGTCACACAAGTAGGCTACCACTGCTGCTAGTTTTGTGGGGCCCAGGTGTAAATATTGCACAACGTATTTCGTCCTATTAGAAACCAATGCGACTAAGCTACAATTTTTGTTAAATGGAGTTAAGTGCATTATCATGTTGAGAAAGAGCCATAGTTTTAATCCATACTAATATTATAAATGTGAAAGTAATTCTGTCTGTCTGTCTGTCTGTCTATATGTTACGTTTTCACGCCTAAACCGCTGAACCGATCATCATGAAATTTGGCAGGCCTGGGATATGGAGAAGGACATAGGCTACTTTTTTACGCGATAACCGACATCCACGCGGGTGGAGCCGTGGGCAAAAGCTAGTTAGTTAATAAATCAGACAAATATCATGACTATAAGCAGGTTTTTCTTAAACGCTAAAACCGCTGATTTATTCATACTAATACTATTATACCTACTAATCCATACTAATATCCATACTAATATTATAAATGTGAAAGTAACTCTGTCTGTCTGTCTGTCTCTATGTTACGTTTTCACGCCTAAACCGCTGCACCGATCGTCATGAAATTTGGCAGAGATATAGCCTGGGATATGGAGAAGGACATTGGCTACTTTTTTATGCGATATCTGACATCCACGCAGGTGGAGCCGCGGGCAAAAACTAGTACTAATATTATAAATGTGAAAGTAACTCTGACTGTCTCTGTCTGCGTGTCTGTATGTTACCTTTTCATGCCTAAACCGTTGAACTGATCGTCATGAAATTTGGCAGAGATATAGCCTGGGATATGGAGAAGGACATAGGCTACTTTTTTACGCGATAACCGACATCCACGCGGGCGGAGCCGCGGGCAAAAGCTAGTGTTAAATAACTGTTTTACCCGCATCATTTATTTTTTAAACGTCTATAAGTAACTCAGAAGTGTAGTTCTGTGGTAGCTCCATTACCCTCCAAGGCGAGGATTTTAGACATTGCCAGTCAATAAAATTATGAGTCGCAGAAACTATACTCTAGAAAGCCGAACCTTTTCTAAATTTGAAGCGCAAACCTAATGGCCACGAGCTGTACGGAGATTCTGTGTGGCAGTGTTTCACGGCAATATAATCTACGTTTCATGACACTGTACAGACGATTAGAGTATCATTGTATTACTGATGCTAATTATTATAATTTTGCAAATTCCATTTTGCTAATTCCATTTTGCTAATTTGTCACCGCAGTGTCTTAAGACGAAAGTTTGACCAGTGCGTATTGCCAGTGAAACGCGGTCGCTCACAACGGGCCTTATTAGAAGGCTGAAAGTCACCCAAAGGGCAATGGAGAGGGCTATGCTTGGAGTTTCCTTACGTGATCGAATCAGAAATTAAGAGATCCGCAGGAGAACCAAGGTAACCGACATAGCTCGAAAAATTGCCAAACTTAAGTGGTAATGGGCAGGGCACATTGCTCGCAGAACAGATGGCCGTTGGGGTTAAAAGGTTCTGGATTGGCGACCGCGTATCGGAAGACGTAGCGTGGGAAGGCCTCCCACAAGGTGGACCGATGACCTTGTGAATGCCGCAGGAATCCGCTGGATGCGGGAAGCACAGAACCGGTCGAAGTGGCGGTGCTTAGGGGAGGCCTATGTCCAGCAGTGGACGTCTTTAGGCTGAAATGAATGAATTTGATACGGTCGTAAATCATACATTAATCAACATACACCCAGACAATGAGCTGCAAATTGCAAAAATCGTAAGAACATTTGAATTTCGCGGGCTACTTGATTCCGTCAATACACTTTCCCATACATCATCTCTTAACTACGTTTTATTTCTCCTGTCAGACGGCCATTCAGAAGCAAGGCTGTCGGTGACGCTGTCTGGCCGGATGCGGTTCCCACCCGTACCGGATGACCACGACTTACGGGATTATCTCCTGAAGATGAAACTGTGGTTCGGAGACCCGTTAGTATTTTTTTTTCTCCTCTTAATAACTTATAAGCACAAAAAAAAAAAAAAACTGGCAGTCATAAGGACTGCCGACAGAAGTGAAAACACAAAACTTTGGAATAACTGTTCTTTTATACATATAGCTCATGGAAAGTGTTCGGTGACGATGACGCGAGTTCCATGATTTTTGTTCACCCGAAAAGTGTTCAACGCGCCTAAAGCAAAGCGAACGAGTTTTCACTTCAAAAAGCCGGAACCTGGATCTAGTTTTTGCGAAATTAAAACTAAATATTTAAATATTTAATAACGTTTTACTGTCATGGACTTCCGCAAAGTAACGCCTGAATCTATAAGTTAGCTCAAAAGTAATAGAACTCTAAAAATACAAAAATGGTTTGATGAATATAAATAGGAAGATTAAAGAATGATTTGTTTTCACCACGTGAACTTACCTACTGTTTCCAGATCCAAGTCTTTGCATTACTTTGAGATAGAAGACGCACATTATGAAGTAAGGTAAGTCTTAGTTATATCAGCGGGGTAATTTCGTGACACACAGTAGCAATGGTTTTGATTTTGACAGTTTAACAACATTCATTGCGGTATTTACGTAGCTGGCCATACAAATCTTTCGTTAGCAATGGATTATCAATATCCTTCAAAATCATGTTCAGATTGATAGTGTGTTACGCAACTACCCTGCTGTTCCCTTGTCTTCATAACAAAAAAAAAACAATAACATACACCGATTTGACGTAACCGTTTGCCAAAACCGGACCGATAGACCGATGACCTGGTGAAGGTCGTGGGAAACTACTTTTAGAGGTATGAGGAACAGGGTGGATCCTCCGACCAGACGGGTGTTGTGTCTGGTGGGCAATTGCCCAACGGTTGATGTCGGGATGTTGTATACATATATGCTAGTCGCGTGGTAAACTCTGATAGCGCGATGCAGTATTATGACGTCAGGTCTTTGATGCGTAGTTCGCATGTGGCGTTGTTGATACCGCCACATTACTCCCCTCCGGTGACCGGAGGTCGATAGTGGGCTGAGTCAGCGCATATGATGCTTGCCAGGGGCAGTTGTGATTCCAGTGAGTCGGAACCGGGTGCCGCATAGTTCACGGTGAGTCGGAACTGTCTGCGGTGATTCCCCAGTGAGTCGGGGTGGCGCTGCGTTTGTTGATCCAGTGAGTCGGACGTCGTACAGCGCCGGGTTGAGGCTGACTGCTGGCGTCGACCAGGAGAGCGTTGAAGGGCTCTGCTCATGGACCGGCCGAAAGTGCAGTGTGCTGTGCCAAGGTTGCTGATGAGGCTGAGGGTGATGACCAGGTATGCGCGTTCGCTGCATGCTAGTGGTCAGGATACCCGTTGAAGCTGTGGGTGCTGGCTGGCTGTGTGACTCGCCGTTCGACAGCTTGAGGAAGTGATGGATGACGTCACGCTGAAGTAGTTGCACGAAGGCTGCGCTAATGTCTATGTTCAGGGTCACCAATTTAGAGGTATGAGGAACAGGGTGTTAAGTTCACTCATACTCTATATAGTAAAGGGAGGATCCTCCGACCAGACGGGTGTTGTGTCTGGTGGGCAATTGCCCAACGGTTAATGTCAGGATGTTGTATACATATATGCTAGTCGCGCGGTAAACTCTGATAGCGCGATGCAGTATTATGACGTCAGGTCTTTGATGCGTAGTTCGCATGTGGCGTTGTTGATACCGCCACACTACTGTATGCGAGAAGCACAAGACTGGTCAATGTGACGACGTTTGGGGGAGCCTATGTCTCAAATAATAATGATGATACCGACCACACATTGTACACTAGTTTTAAATATTTTTATCCTTTTTGTCTTTCGTGGTGTAGGTAAAATTAAGTATTTAATCAATTCTACTAATGTTATAAACGCGAAAGGATGTGAGGATGGAGGGATGTACCTACTACTGAACGGATTTTAATAAAACTTTACAGTATAAAGTTGTATAGGCTGAATGAACATAATAATATAGGCTATCCATACTCCATACTATTATTATAAATGTGAAAGTAACTCTGTCTGTCCGTCTGTATGTTACGTTTTCACGCCTAAACCGCAGAACCGATCGTCATGAAATTCGGCAGAGTTATAACTCTGCCGAACAGGCTATAGCCTGTGATATGTTGAAGGTCACATAGGCTACTTTTTTACACGATAACCGACATCTCGCGGGCGGAGCCGCGGGCAAAAGCTAGTAATAAATAAATGGTACCTTCAATTTTTGTCTAGATACCGCACAAAATGTGACGAAGTAACGACATCACTAAAGGAACGAGCGCAGCTGTTAGCAGAGTTTGTCGCTGAACAGATGAGCGGACTATCGCAAGAGAGAGATTGCTCCATGCCTAGCGTCGACTTGCATCTGGCTGATCTGATGGTAAGTTGACGCAAGAACTAACACCATCATTGAAGCAGCGAGCGCAGCTTTTGGCAGAGTGCGTCACTGATGGTAAGTGCTCATAAACACGAGCGGCATTTGAGCACGTGCTCAAATACACGAGCGGTACATTGCCATCGGCAGAGGTAACTGTAGCCGTAGACGCGTCTAAGGCTGTCACCGACGAGTGTCGACGGCTGTAGTTGCCCCTGCCGTTGGCAACGTGTCAAATCAAATCAAATCAAATCAAATCTTTTTATTGTGGGTATAGGTTATGCCACAGATATAGATACACCTAGATAACGCAAGAGCAACTACTTCGCGTGCCAAAAATCGCACCAGCTTACGTCCAAAAATCGTAAGCCATTACTTTCGCGCTCAGTTCTGTGTACTGCTGGCTGGGTAAACGTGAGCGAGAGCGCGAGCTTGTGACGTCATAGTAGGTAGTCAAAAAATGGCACGCTTGGTTTTCATACAGTTCGTGATACTTGCGTTATCTAGGTCTATCTATATCTGTGGGTTCTACAGACAGATGTTAGGTAAATTACACATCCATTATGTCCTGTCTAGTATAATTAATAGGCATACAATAATAAATTATGTCAAAATGCGGTATAAAAAATTTCATAGGTCTCAGTAATTAAAGCAAATCTTACAAAATAAGAATTTGGTGTATGGTTAGTTAGGGTCACACGATTCCTTTTAGTTTCGGCTTTGTACAGAAATTATTTCGATTTACTACTAATTTTTAAGGTTCCGTACCCATAGGGTGCCAACCGGACCCTATTACTAAGGTTCCGCTGTCCGTCCATCTGTTTGTCACAGGTCTGTATCTTATGAACCGTAGCACAGTATTTATACATTGTGGTAATAGTTACCTACATATATTTGTGACTGCGTTGTTATTCAAAAAATATTTTTTTAAAGAATGAATTCCGGAAGGTTACGTGTATAATATACATATTTATATGTGGTTTATGTGTGTGTTGTAATTAAGTGTAAAATTTACAAATCCATACTAATATTATAAATGTGAAAGTAACTCTGTCTGTCTGTTACGTTTTCACGTCTAAACTGCTGAACCGTGGCGAAATTTGGATATAGGTATCCGGTACCCTGGGATATGGAGAACGACATAGGCTACTTTTTTACGCGATAACCGACATTCACCAGTCGGAATCGCGAGCAAAAGCTAGTAATAAATAATCTTCGGGTTTTGTCAAGTCGCGAAAATCGTGGAAACCAGGGGCGGGCCGCTAGTCGAAAATAAACTGCGAAGCGTGATAAAAAAAATTTCCTATTTAGACACAGATCTCATAAATTACCGTCCCGAAAATGCTTTCCAAGTCCGAGCTAGAGTCTCCAGTGCTAGGCCTGGGCTACGTGAAGTGCGGCGGCGCCCTGGAGCGCGCGCTACTGTACAAGGTGCTGGCCGACCGGCTCGCCTTGCCCTGTGCGCTGTACCGCTCCTCAAACGCTTACGCCTGGTGCGAGATCGCTGTGCCGGAACTGGATCCGGTTAGTAATACAATCTGATGTAAAAATACCCATCACATAGCCGCCACTTACGCATTCTGTACAGTGGCCAGCACATCAAGCTACACGAAACTGTCAAATTTCTCCAAACGATTTTAAACTTTAAAATGTTGGTGATTAAGTTCAAAATCGAACGAGAACATTTGACAGTTTGTGGTAACTTGGTGTGCTGGCCACACTACATCAAACTTATTAATATGGAGCAAAAATGATTGCTTTGAAACGGATTTTATTTTTGGTGTATAAAATTGCTGTATAAATATGGAAGCGCGAAATGTCAGCAAGAAAATGGGCTATTTTCACAAAAACTTTTTTTGATGCCAATCGATCCTATTTCTGATAAGAATCAAAAAGTTTTATCGGACCAACTAAGGTCTGAGTACTAGAAAAGTCAGAAATCGCAAATAACTTTTCCCATACTTTTCGTAGGAAATTAGACTCAAACTTACCTACTTTTTTTTATTGAAAGACTGGCCACTACAACGTATTGATGAAAATCGGAGCTAAACAATTTGCCGACCTTTTTGCCTCCGCTGTTAAGTGTGTAACCTGATCTTTAAGGTGCGATTTATATGCCTGTGTAACCTAACTTTTATTGTTGCTTCCACTTATGGTTGGCCAACCATAACTTGAAGCAAAAATAAAAGTTACACCGTCTAAACGATACAAGTCATTTGTTGCTTCAGTTTTATTGATGGTTTCTTTATAGCAGATCAAACAGTTCAGTGGGACAATCTCTACCTTATTTTCAATTTTAACAATTCTATCTCAACAGGAAGAAGATTTAGACAAGCCCCAGAGTTTCCCCGCAGGACTGCTACGTACCAACTACGTAGTGGATCTAATACAGCGGCCAGGACGGCTGATACCGCGCGGCGGGCGAGAGGCAAAGCTCTTATGTGGACCTGTGTGTTCACCGCCCTATACTGCGCGCGAGTTGCCTGAAGTTTGTCGATGCGAGAGACGGGCTTGATAGATATAGCGCTACGTTCTTTTGGCGAGTGGCTTAAACTGAAACTAACGGTGCTATCTTGTTTTTAACCGACTTCAAAAATGATATTCATGTAAGAACATAGAAAGTAGGTACTTACAATACAGCAAAATAATTATTCGAATATCTTCCTACCCATGTCATTAACAAAGGTATCACAGGCCATGGGTAACGATAGGTTTTTTTTTTATGTACCTACACAGTTTGTATAAAAATTATAGATATTGAACTGTTGTTATTACTATTCCGACATCCATAAATTTATGTCCACGAGTGTATCTACAACTCCTAAACAGCTCAATACCATTGACAACTTAATTTGGTCGGGTTATACGCAGAGATTTAGTATGGAAAAGTAATGAAAGCTAATTTCTCTTAAAATACAACACATAGGAATCTGAATTTTTGGTCACTGTAACTTCTCTAGGAGTACTAATTTTCGTATAAATTTGAGCAGAAATCACAGAGTTTTTAATAGAAAAATCTTGAAATGAAAATTTATCACCTATGGCATGGTGGTCTATCTCGTAAACTACTGGAGCATTAATTTTGAATTTTGGGTATTAATTTTTTCTTGAAGGGTACTAATTTTCTATGTAGGTTTGAGGAAAGCGACAAGATCCTCAAACTTGGAATCAACATTCGTTTCGTTCCTGCATGTTGAACGAGCGCGCAAAAGTTATCATCGTTAATTTTTCGGTAAATACAAATGTTTAAGTTCTGTTCTTTTACTAAATAAATCACATAAAAGGGTACTAATTATTTGTATACTTAGAATAGCTGTAGCATGCCCCCTTTTCGGCGCTCATGGTGGTCCTGCTGAAGGGAGTGTGACTACCGACCACCTTCAAAGTCGATTTTCTCGAAAATGGCTAAGGTACCATTTTTGTTGTTCAAGTACTAATTAGTACCAATTGAGTACTAATTATTGACTAACCCCCTTACTAATAAACGTTGTATAGCGTCTGTATAGTTACACAACGCTTTGTCTTCTTCTATCGAAAGTCAAATTACTGACGAGTGAAAGAGAAAAATCGGTGTGTAACTATACAGACGCTATACAACGTTTATTAGTAAGGAGGTAAATATGGAAGCGATTGGCGTTGGTGGTCCATGTAATTCTGTTACTTAGATTCGTTTAGTAGGTTTATTGTTATTAATATTATTAAATTGTAGAAAATTATAAATAAAACTGATTTTTAAATTAATTATTGTATTTATTTCAACTTATACACAGCGTTATTCGTTGGGTGCCATGAGAATACATTTCTATAATAAATATAATATTTTGTATCAAAACTCTTAAGAAGGCACTAAGTAGTACTTAAGACACATTGCACATGGTTTAAGATGGACGGACAATTACGATCACAAACATTTATGCTTATAACTAATTATATTTAAAGGTGATACTGCAATACTTTATATTTCTAGATAAGCCATTAAAAATTGAAGGAATGCTAATATACAAAGTATTCTTATTTGAAGGAATGTCAATCGGAAAGTATGGTGCGATACTCTAAGGGCCTTAAAAATAAACACGGAATAAAGGTATCCTAGGAATAATTTCGGTATGGTTGACGTTTATACCTAGCATAGCTTTATTCCGTGATAATTTGTATTAGGGTAAGGGACTAACCACACTTATTCAGCTCTGTTCAGCTTTTGTCTATAGATAACAACGATGTTGTATGGAGATGTACACGCATCCGTTCAGCTTTCCGCGTCCGTCAGATGCGTACGCATCTCCATACAAAATCGTTCAAATTCAAATTTTCTTACTTTTTTACAATTCGCAGGTCGGTATCAGGTTGCTTGTTGATCTAAATATGATTCGCAGCCGTATCGATAAAGAACTATAATCATAAAAATCATCAATACAACTCTCGTTCATATAATCCTATTGAATGACTATTTCATGAAACCATGACTTAGGAGTAACTTAAGGAGTTGTATTACTGATTCTACTCAGTCTCATTCACCATGCACACCACACACATACCCACACCTCACTCACACTCACCCTCACTCTCCACAGAACGCACTCTTTTATTATAACTTTTTTTTCTCTTGTATACTTGTAAACCGACCTTTTAATGCATGCCATAACTATAACGTAACTCATTTTTCTATGGCGCTACTATAACATATTCCCTGTAAATTAAGAGGTTTGGCAAGAGCCCTCTTAATTTACAGGGAATATGTTATGTATGTGTGCCTGACACAAAAGTGACAGGAAATCCTAGTACAAGTCAGGGCTACACAGATGTTTGTGTCTTGAAGCGTAAATAAATAAACTATTATTAATGATTATAATTCTGTAAATACATATTTGTTACGATCGCGAATCATACTTTAACGCATTTGCTGCCCAGTTCAAACATACGCCCAGACAATGAGCTGCAAATTGGAAAAATCGTAAGAAAATTTGAATTTCGCGGGCTACCTTAGCGCTTCCCCCTTAAATCGTTTGGGTAAGAGTTGTAGTTCACTCTTTTTATGCGCATTCAGTATAGTTGGTGCCACTAAAACTTAGCCTAGTATGCTTTTACCAAAATTGAGGTTATGCCAATTTTTTGTAATGTATTGACACACCCAAACAAAATTAGTATGGTTATGGTGGGAAACATCATTCGAAATGGATGCACCTTGGATACACTTAAGGTGTGACCAAACATAAAACGACAATCGTGCGCGGCTGGCCGCGCTATGATTGGACGACTGCCGCGCGCTACCTGCCGCGCACGGCGAACGCCGCGAACGGTGTAGTGTTGTTTCGCCAGTGGTTGTGTGTGGACGGACGTATTTTATCAAGTAAAATGGATAACGAAACGGCAATTCGTCTTATTGGAATATATGGCTCCCATAGTCCATTATGGGATACTAGGGAGCTAGTATATAATATAATACGAAATAAAGAGCGCGGCATATCCGAGACACTGTCGCGCAGAGGTTTAAACCAGTCGCGCGGCAAATTTGTGACTTGCGAATGCTGCGCACCTTGCACGCCGTGTTTGGACACACTTTTACATTTCATTAAAGTCATATGATAACGCTACCTTATCGACGGAACAGTGTAAAATGAGTCTTGCTTGTACGTCATTACAGTGCAGTATCAACCTTACTGTCTACATACGCATACTTTACAAAATAAAATGTTCTTATTAGATAAATATAAAGAAATAATTTATACCTTTTAGGTAACAAAACATTGCGCTGGTGATAAAACTTACCAGTTAATAAAATAAGAATTTGTTCGAATAATAATAATAACGAAAATATTCGTTTGAATTAATTTTAACCTAATTACTTTGTTGTTTGTTACAAATAACATAAAATAGTGAAATACACAACCTGTATAAGTAAGGTAGAAGGAATATGACTTAAATTAATTCAGTCTAAATAAAACGTGGTAATGGCATCTTAGATAGAACAAGTTGCAATAGATAGCTAGTGATGATTAAAATTTACAGTATACCTGAACGCGTGTTCGCGCCGACAGACGGAGTTTTCAACTTTTCCGAACAAAATGTGGCATAAGCGAGCGACGATCGCGTATTCGCGCGGCGATTGCTTCTAAATAGGACGCAGGGTAAGTCAATTCATACTAGAGCAGAGTCGAAGCGCATCGAAGCGTCAATCTGAAACTTAACATAGCAAATTCACCCTTATCTCCGCAACATAATAAGCATATTTCTTTTTAAGATAAAAAGACGCGCGAATTCGCGCGCATTCTACGGAATACGCGCGTCTGCGAGCGACCAACTCTAATTGGTGCGCGCGCGTTTCGTTGTAGAGATAAGAATGAATTTGCTGTGTTATCCTTAGGGTGTTACCACACCAATCGATCGATCGACACGGTCAACGTAGATCGATTGGTGTCTACTCCGTTAATTGGTGAATAATCCATTCTACCGTCGATCGATGGCATCGATTGACGATCGATCGATTGGTGTGGTAACACCCTTAGATTGACGCTCGCTGCGCTTCGACTCTTACCGACCCTTGAGTTCTTGGACGCGACCGTTTTTTTTCACCGGATAACGGACCGTGTAACATTCTTTTGTTAACTCTCATGCCAAATTTTTATTTTAGGGAACCTATCACAATGGATAGCGTTTCTGTTATTCTATACGCAATTGATGAGCCGCTCGCAAAAATTTCAGCAGTCGACTATTAACTGCTACATAATATATGTAGGTGTATGGGCAGTGTGATCAAGAATCATGTGTACTATCACTGAGTGCACTCAGTTATAAGATAAGCAATACAGTGCTTTTAGCAGAAGTACGTTAAATTTGATATTTTTCATACAGGTATAAAAGTATTAAGAATATGCAAAGCGGGTGTGTTTAAACTATGACTTAATATTATAAAAGCTGCACTTATATTTTTATAAATGTTAAAGCTGCCTTCTCAAATACTTAATATGAAACGTCATTTAAATAGCATCTTGAACATTACGGTGGTCAGGAATGTCAGAATTATAACTAAAATTACAAAGTATGTACTATCACGGGTACGGACACCTGACCATCGTGGAAACAAAATTCCGTGCACACGATGACCACATCTATTTACCGCCCCTTTTTGCGACAGCCATAAATTTCTCAAGCTCTGTTACAAAGATCACAGATGTCTGACCACCTCAGCAGGTTTTTTAGTCTTTTTTTTTTTAAACGAGGGGCTCAGCAAAAATCTGTTGCTGCGATGCTATTAGTTGATGAGCGTAGCTAAGCGTAGTTAGATGTACGTGCCCGTGCCTGTACGTTATTAACAAAGTATACATACTCTTCACATAATCGACTTATAAGTCTTTATAACTAACGAACCACAACATGAACTCATTACCGTAAAACTGGTTTATTTCTTTTGATAGCAATAGGCCCATAATACATTAAAAATCGTTTGATATAAGCTTAACATGTCTCGCTTGTATTATTTCCCGAGTTGCAATAAGGCAGCTCGGGATATATAGGCCGCCATTTTGATTTATAACAACAATTGCTGTGCAATAAAATGCACCAACTCAACTTCATAAAGTTAGTTTGAGACTTGTATCATTTAAACCTTCTCTAAAATTGTAACAGATCGATTCCAATTAACTCAATAATTCTGTCTGCATACATAGAAGATGCCCTTATATTGTCTTACCACAGAAAAATATCTGTATTGCTGGTCTTAGGTAACCTGTTTATACAGTAGTCTGTGGCACTCCATGCACTATTTGCGTCCTAGATCTGGACCGGGGCAGAGGTTCAGGCACGCGAGATACGGAACTTTCTTTGAGGGATAACGCTGACCCGGTAGATGCTTCTGAAGGTGGTCGGGACGATTGAAGAGTTGCTGGCTGGCTTATCTGTAAAAGTGGAGAGAAATGGTTTCTAAACGTAGTCATTCTAGGTAAAATTGGACTAGCGATATAACATTGGACCACACTGAACAAATACTTTTCATTATTTTTATCTGTATCCGAACCATGCTTTAGTAAAATGCATGTATGTAACATGGTCAAATGTTACCCATTTTAAGGTGATAAAAAATTTTGGTCTAATGTTAACTAACTAACTAAGTTAACTTTGGACCACGACAATTTCTGTCTCTATCTCAAGATTCACGCATAGTTTAGTTAGTAAACCTTTTAATGTAATTGGTATTGAAAACATCAAAAGATCACATAAATTACAATTACTGAGTATAGAATTATTTCTATACATTTTATTGACTAACTATCGGAAATTGTCACCTAAGTGGTCCAAAGTCACCCGGAATGATTCTATCTTTTGTGATTGTATTTTAATTTTTAACTGTCTAAATGTACAGGCGGAGACTGACTTGCATCATCTGTTTGTAATGTACCGATTTTTTGTAACGGGTTACAGTAGTCCGTGCAGCGAGCCGAGCCGCTAGATGCGAGCATTGCGAGCGCAAGTGCGCAAACTTGGGAGGACCATAGCACTGAATAGTAGCTACAGCGAATTAAGTCAAACAGACATTATGATTATTATATATGATTGATCGTACTAATTTGACATTTATTATTTATTATTATTGTATTGTTGATTTTCTTATTATTATTGTACTTGAATTTTTAATTGACCATTATTGTTTTTATTGACTTTTATAAATGTTTTTAATGAATTTTATTTTAATTTCAATTGTATAATGTAATTTTTTATTTTTTCAACACAATGTACCTATATTGTTATGAAATAAATTACTTATGACTTATGACGCGTTATGGAGGCATTTTTTTCTACGAAACCATGGTAACAGGCTTCGCGTTGATGTCTCTGCCACCCTGTATGTTTATATATATTATCACCGGGATGTTTCAGAAGTTGTATAAAGTTTTACTTACAGTCCTACTAATAGGTTGCGGTGTATGAGGTTTCTTGATAGGCACATCTCTATACTCGTAAATATTGTCTCTGGAGCGCGTATTGTTGTCTATGCCGCTCTCCTCAACTTCCGGTACCATGAATACGTCTCCGTCGTAGTAACGGTCTTGTTCTCTGTAAAATTGTGTTATTTAAGTTAATGTACGTCTTACCGCGTACAGATTTACTAATGAACAATAATGGACGTAATTATAAATACTGATCATCCTTAAGGTGGATGCGCTGTGGTAGCCCGCGAAATTCAATTTTTCTTGGGTTTTTTTGCAATTTGCAGGTCCGTGTCAGGTTGTATCTTGATCAAAATATAATACGCGACAATTTTACCATAAAAATCATTAATACATCGCTCTCTAAGTTAGATACATAAATACATATGTTTTATTGTCGCGTATCATATTTTGATCAAGATACAACCTGACACGGACCTGAAAATTGCATAAAGCGCAAGAAAATTTGAATTTCGCGGGCTACCACAGCGCATCCCCCTTAAAGTAATGCTTAATGATTATAATTCTAAAAATCAATATATGATCGACATACAACCTCACACTGACCTGCAATAGCAAAAAAACGTAAGAAAATTAGAATTCCGCGGGCTGCCTTAGCGCATCCCCCATAAGGATGACCAGTATTTAAAATGACGTCCATAAGAACCCCTTTAGTTAGTTTGCCAAACACCAAAACTAAACTAAATACAAATTACACAGAAGACACAATTTCTATAAGCATTCTATATGAGACAGTTCACATTATTTAAAATTTTGATTAGAAATGGTTTTGCTTAAAAAAACTAAGTTTTAGTCGACTTTCGTTGCTAACTGTACAGTCACAAGCATTAATACCTGAGGCCGCGTCTTATTCAAACGCGATTGTCACGCAAATACGCGATCGTCGAGCTTACATGTCACATTTTGTTTGGTGAATCAGAACGCGTTGCCACGCCGTCAGAGGGCGCTTTCTGACTTTCCAAACACAAAGATCCGGGTGTGGCTGTGTCGCGGACACGGCCGTTTGTTTTACGTGCATACGTGTACGTCTGCAGATGTACTGGCGCCGTCGTTGATCCACGCGGACGCCTTCATTATTTTACGTTCACTGCACTGCTTCACTCTGTCACGGTGTTTTATGGGTATCACTGGATTGCTCTTGAGAAGCTTTTTCCAACCGTATACGATCTCTACATTTTCATTTTGCTTTATGACGAGTATAAACCGACATTATTTTTTTAACTCTTACTCCATATATATTCACTACTAACTTCTGCCCGCGACTTCGTCCACGTAAAATTTCGGCCCCCAACCCACCCCGTCTCATTGCATCGCCCGCCCGCGCAATTATTTCGTTTTCGCTTAGCGTTCTTTTACACTTTTTGATTTTCTCGTCTCCTAAGAGTCTTAGCGTGATGTTAAATAGCCTATAACCTTACTAAAGAATCGGGCTATCTAACACTAAAAGCATTGTTCAATTCAAACCAGAAGTTCCTGAGAGATTAGCACGTTCAACCAAACAAACAAACTTCAGCTTTATAATATTAGTATAGATAACTATTTCACACTAATGTTTTATATACGAAATTAATAGATCTTGACGACAGCTGACGCTTGAAACTCAAACGAACGTCGTAGTTTCTCCGAGGCAAAATTTATACAAATTATGTGACGCAGCGAAACGACATCAAAATGGCGGCGCTTCCCCCTCCGCCGCGCGCAGTGCGTCACAGTCCTCACTCAACGTTACTCACGAATTCTTTGATCCTTCAGCGATCGAGTGATCGATTATTATGAAATAGGTATAATCCCAAAGTTGCAATTTATATTTCACGAGAAAAAAAGCATTTGAATTTTTGCGTAACTGTGTGGTATTTATGTTCCTGACTGTTCATACTAATGTATTGTGAACTGACTCGCAAAAGCATCTACTAATAACAAAAATGTTAGTTTCACCTACTTCGCTGGTACCATTTTCCATTTTGGTGGTAAAGCCCTGTTAGAAAGGATTTTAAACATTGTTAGTATATTATGAAAACATATGAATGTTAGTTTTTTGTTAGTAATGAAGTTATAAGTTGTGAAACAGTGATTATGAAATAATATTTTTTATTTGAGTTTAAGAATTGAACCTTCATGACAAATCAAAGTTTTGTATTGAAATAATAAAACTTAGTGAATTTTTTATGGTTTTAGCAGTGGCGGACTAAGCCTGTCGGGGTCCCGGGGTGGTAAAGCAGCAAAATGAGGCCTCTCACGGTTAAGCCGGAGTTCGAAAATATTAGCACACCCTGCATTAATATTTTGCATATGTAAGGGACCTTTAACTGTTTCTTACTGTACATAATATATTTTGGCCTTTAAAAAATATATATATGTATCTACTTCTCATGATTGAGGGGCTCCCCAGGACCAGGGCCTAGGGGGTCTCAATTCTTTATTCGCTGCGCCCAGGGCGGACCACCCTGCCGCGCCCCGATTAGTCCGCCAGTGTGTTTTAGTATGCAAGAAAGTATCCCTTTTGCTAGTAGCAAATGAAGACATAAAAATTCAATACTTTGTTAGCATCTTTTGTTTACAATGAAACAGTTAATAAATTGAAATAGATCTTCTACAAAAATACAAACATTATTAACAAATAGTACCTACCTCTTAGCGTTTCTCCACAACATACAACACACGACTAACAGCACGATGAGTATGAGACACGCACAGGACACCGACCAGAACGCTATCTGTAGAGGTTGCTTCGGTTCCCACCAAAACTAGAAATTAACAATCATTTTATGAGTTTAAATCTTAGTAACAGGCAAATTATACAGGGTGATTTTGAAATTAGCTAGGTAAACTCCGCAGGTGTGATTGGTATTTATTTATTTAATACTTTAGCACAAAAAAAAATTACAGAGGCGGACTTAATGCCATGGGCATTTTCTACCAGTCAACCTTTGGGTGGAGCAGAGACAAACAGTGGTAGGTGCAATTATGAAAATTGGAGGAATAATTGTATACATATAGGTATATCCTTAGATATACCTATATCTTAACTATAAATAAGATATATTTACCTAATTATATATAAATATAAGAACAAACAAATACATATAAATACACGAATATACTAAAACTAATTAAACAAACAATGGGATAACATTTCCGTTGTTAAGATACTGCCAGCTTCTTACGAATGTGCTCGCGAACTTTAACCTTAAAGGATAATCGGTTGGTTACCATCCTTAATTCCTGTGGGAGCGCATTCCACAGAGAGATAGATTGAACGAAGAAAGATGAGTGAATGAAGTCAGTGCAGTAAGTAGAACATTGAAGAAGACGATTGTGTGATGAACGTAGATTTCTATTGTGGTTGGCGCAAATGTACTGAAAGTGGGGAGCTACATAACTAGGGGAAGAGGGAGAGTCAATGGGATGATTGGTATCGGTATCTAAACATGATAAAACAAAAAATTGCAAGCAAAATAAGCATTGCCTTTAAACGTGGCAATGCTAACAGTAGGTCCGGTATTCGGCGATAAAATACTAAAGTAATTTCGAGTATATCTTACCTCAGTTATCGGCGGGTATGTAGGCACAAGTCGTCCTACAACGGTAGGTATATACATGGTCCAGAAGGCGAGCTCAGTCTGCCTGTAGTTCAGTTGTATGGTGCTGTTGAAAGTGGTGTTCAAGTTGAGATAGCGCAGTTGTCCAGCCTGGGCCACTTCGTAGTGGAGGCCTAAGATTTGGGAGCGAGTTGGGTTGCTAGAAAAAAAAAAAAAACGATCTGTAATTTTTATGGTGTGCAATAAAGTGTATTCTATCTATCATGATTAAAGGTTGACCTGGTAGAGAATGCCTTGTGGCATTAAGTCCGCCTATGTACCACTATTGTACATGAAGTTTAAATAAATTGTGGCGGTATCAACAACGCCACACGCGAACTACGCATCAAAGACCTGACGTCACAAATCCTGCATCGCGCTATCAGAGTTTTCGCACGACTAGCATACATATATATGTATGCTAGTCGCGCGAAAACTCTGATAGCGCGATGCAGGATTTGTTGCACACCACTTTATTGCTTTATTAGACGGGTGTTGTGGCTGGTGGGCAGTTGCCCACCAGCCACAACACCCGTCTGGTCGGAGGATCCACCCTTTATATGAGTTTTTTATGAGTGAACTTTACACCCTGTTCCTCATACCTCTAAAAAATAAATTAATTAAAATATGAGTTAGGTTGTTTCTTTTGATTTTAAAGTGTAAGATGTCATTTTTTCTCAGGAACTCTGGAATGACGAAAACATCTGAAAATTCGTAGATATTTTAGCAACAAATTCTAGCATTAGTTAATGCTTAGGTTAGGCCTGTTGCCCGTCTTTGTTAAAAGCAAAACGATTAAAAATAAATTTCTTAGCGCCATAATAACCCTGTGAATTTCAAACGTCGTAATATTAATTGTTTTCAGTACAAAATGGACTACATCACTTAAAGACCTATTTTACCTTTATGCATCATTGAGTTTTATCAAGTTACAATCAGCTATCCATAGTTTCTTATTATGTTGCTAATTAGCAAAATGCCGATATATTTTTTAATAATAACATATCATATGATAATTTAAGAACATTAGTAGACACTTACCCAAACCTCGCAAAATCAGCATAAGTCTTCATAAAGAAATGGCTCATATTCCGATCATTATTCGTCCACATTTGATTTTCAATTCTCTGCTTCGTTGGAAAGAACTCTTGGTCCATAAATGGTGCCCCAGTCAAAAAGTAATGCTCCGTGTCGTGGGCATATCGTCTCCATTCTGGCCATCTAAAGGCTTCCACAGTGGTGTTCAGAACGTACATGTAGACTGGAATGTTTTGTTCTAGTAGAAGTTTTACCATTTTATCTGTTGGAGCGCGGTAGAGGAAGTCTGAAAGGAGCTGTTGGAAGAAAGGCTCATTTTAATAAAAGATAGTTGGTATCTATTGTTACACGGGTCAGTTTTAGCATGGGTCAGTTGGAACAAGGGGCAGTTGTTAGAAGAAACGATTGTAAGATGGGTTACTTGTAACAAGAGATGGATGTAACATGGGGCGGTTGTAACTTAGGTCGGTTGTAACGGAGGACGGTTGTAACACTATCTTATATGATAATAACTCACATGTATGTACTGGTCCCTGATAGCGCTAACGTTGTGCGGGTCGGGGTGATAGGTGTACATATAGTGGATAGCTTCGTATACTCCTCGCGGGTTTAAAGTATAGTTGTACCTTTGAACCAATTCGAATACTTTTTCGTTGAACCAATTTTCGGTGATCTCGTAGTTAGGGGCTAGGGATTCGTTTGTATCTGCAATGGCACAAATTTAGGTTTATTTTTCACGAATTCTGATGAAAATGACAAATATTCAAATCTGCTTTAACAAACCATCAAAAAGCACAACTACTTAGTTAGAAGCCAGTATTTATTAGAAAGTCACTAGGTACTGCAATGAAGATTGCTTGTAGAATAACATAGAATTCACAGTAAAATAATTGCTGTATGCTTCCTAGATTTTTTCATTAATAGATTTATTTATTTTAACATAAAAAGTCAATGGTGCCGATTCCCTTGTTCACAAGCTAAACTAAATTTAAATTCAGTGCATCTTTATCTTTCTATTTCATTAAGAAAAGAACAGAAGAAAAATTTTAGTTCAGTCCTGTCAAATTAATCAGCGCTTGACGTAAATTGACGTAATTTTAGTAGGCAAGTTTTTAATCACGTCTAAACTCGTATGGAGTAGTGACAGGTGCTGATTAATTTGACAGAACTAAACTAAAACTTATCTTCTGTCCTTTTCTTAATGAAATAGAAAGAAAAAGATGCACTGAACTTAAATTTAGTTTAGTTTGTGAACAAGGGAATCGGCACCAGTGCCAGTTACATTAGTTAAAGAAACTTAAACACATTATTTAAGTAAAATAACTAAAGTATACAAGTAACTCGATAGTCATACGCTCATCTCACAATCAGACATACTGACAAGATCTTTCATGCATCCGCGAGCACATCAGCAGTCAGGCTTATCGTCCAAGAGAGCTTTGAGCGCAGGGAGTGTGCGAGGGACAGGAGACTGGGCTCAAGCGAACGGTTCGACTCCGAGGCACGGCCAACAATTTGTGCCTCCTGTTATGGCTAGTTTATCGGAGTAAAAAGATGGGACAGTTCGTCATGCAGTTCATAGCTTAAAAGCTTAAATCACTGCTTATTTTTAAATGTCGCAGCATCATGCAGAGTTAGGAGCCTTTTGGCCCCGTACAGGATTTTATTTTCATTTTACTTTTTATTTTATTTTATTAATGTTACTATGAGTGTTTAGTTTAAAATGTGATCTTCCTGTACGAATACCAATAAAAACCTGAACTTATTACAAATAGAAAGGCCCACTATGATTGCATTCAGTTTTCATCCTGATCCAGTGTCTTGTAGGCCCAAAACTAGTCCTTAGATAATAATAGTTAAATACTACACTTTACTCACACAAATAATAAGCAGCTTCTTGCGTTGTTACCCCCGTCATGTACCTTAACGAAGGGTTAAACTGCCTCTTCTTTATCATTTCTTCAGGCATTACATTCAAGAAATGCCAGTCCCTCTCCCTCCAGCCGTCGTACCACTCGTCTCCCGGGAATGTGAAGTTGTTCTCTAGGACGGGACCCCAGGGCATGAAGCCTACGTGTGGCTGTACCGAAATAATGAAAGTTGAAAGCCACATTGTACTTACAGTAGGACAGTAAACAGAAGTCGCACGCAATTCTTGAATGGCAATAATTGAACGTGCTTTTGACGTGCGATTATTGCTTTTGAACGTTCCAGAAACTTGCACCGTGTAAATGGGGCTTTAGCAATAACATAAGTTGCATGGTTTAAATAACTGCCAGCAATCATATTTGAGTCCTGGACAGATTCAATTGGGCCAGTTATTGCACCAGGCCAACAAGAAACCAAAAATAAAATTATTAGCTAATACGTAGTAAATTATTATTGCCCCAATGATATTATTATTAGAATAAGGCTGTCATTCGTGGATCTTTGACAGTCGTTAAGGGTCGTCAGAAGCCCAAAAAAGTCTGACAACCAGTCTTACCAAGGGGTATCGTGTTACCCAGTTACTGGGTTGTGGAGGTCAGATATGCAGTCGCTCCATGTAAAATACTGGTATTCAGCTGCATCCGGTTAGACTGGAAGCCGACCCCAACATAGTTGGGAAAAGGCTAGGCAGATTGATTTTGATATTATTATTAGAAATGAGTAGCCTGATAAAAAAAATATTCTGAGCAAGAAAAACTTTGAATGCCTTCTTTCCTTTTTATGTCAGTTTTACTGACAATATACTCGTAATAATAACGAACCGAAATTCTATTTATGTTATAACAATGCTGAAATCTTTACATAAACTTACATAGTAAACGTTCATCATACAAATCTTATTTTTAAGGCTTTAACAAAATGTCACACAAAGTTTAAAATGGCCTCTACCTGAAACTCAGCATTCCCCAGCTCATAGAAGCTTCTGCCTTGTCTGAGGCAGTTTACGAGCTTCCACGAAGAGTCGATGGGACAGCCGAGCAGACGCCCGAAGACCAGCGACGTGTTCTGAACCCTGAACTTGTCTTCGATTATCGCCCAGTCAGCTAGAGCTGAGCCACTCTGTAAGCGAAACATTATAAAATTAAAGCAATTAAACGTTCAAAGTTGAACGAGGAAATAGTTTTTTGATTGTGTAGCTTTCTGACAAAAATAATAAGTATCCTTACCGGTTGCTTATAGATGTTTTGAGGTAGGTACCTACTGAGCATGTCAAAGATGGTCGGAATACCATGATCGGTAGATGAAATGGCCAGCGAATCTTGCTGTCGTGCAAGTGCAACGTAAGGTAAACGTTATAGATTCGTGATTATTGAGAGAACCATGAAAGTTTTTGTCTCTCTCTTGTTCCGATTTTAGCCAAAGGTAAGATGACCAGACATTAGGACACTGGCACATTGTTTAACACGCACGCCATTTGACTCGATCCTCGGTTACAATCATCCAGCTGGTACCAGCCCCCTTGCGAAGTGGTGGAACGACGTCCACCTAGCCTGATGGCGTCCTACCATACGCTTGCTGATTCGGGGTCCTCCCATAGTAACGCCTTACCTGAGCAATAACCTTGGTGACAATATCCCTGGTCTGCGGCGCTATGGCCAATAGACCAGCTGTCGCGGCTCCAGCACCTGGTCTAAACACGACAATAGAAGACCAGTCTCCGTTGAAGTATACGCTTCATCATCTATCTTTAGTAATACGAACGCGCGATGATAACATTTAATAGAGCTATTACAATCATGAAAGTACTTGCCTATTTTGTGTAACAATGATTACAAAATTATAGATTAACAACTCTATGTAAATCCAAAAAACTTTTTAATGTTTTGAGTGACAAATGACGTTCTGCGACCAGAGTAGGTTACCAGACAGAGAGAAAATTTCATACAAACGCGCAATGATAGGTGCACTACTATAAAGCGCGGCAGTACAAAACTTAGAAGCTTAGACACCGTCGGTCCCTTGCCATCCTCCCTCCGACTCTGCCCTAAGCCGAGGTTCGTACCCCACAGGGGGTTACCTTAGCGCGCAGTCGTTTAGTTTATAAGTTTTTACGCCCTGGCTGGAGGCATTAAGTTTCCTTAGGAGCTTAAGGCAACCACAGGAAAGTCCGGTTAAAGAGTCTCAACCTCTCAAGGATAACTCGGAGATGCCCTTAAAAAAAGCTTTGTCTCTGTGAGGGGTAATCTGTGGCGCGACGTTTGTGTCAATTCAGAAACACGAAGATTATCGAAGCGCATACCTTTTCTGGTTTACATGCACGCGTCTTACCTGAGCAATAACCCTGGTAACAATATCCCTGGTCTGTGGCGCTATGGCCAGTAGACCAGCCGACGCAGCTCCAGCACCTGGTCCGAACAGGGTGATAGAAGACCGGTCGCCGTTGAAAGGGGTGATATTGTCGTAGACCCAGCGGAGGGCCATCGCTTGGTCGAGGATTCCGTAGTTGCCGGGGGAGTTCTCATCGCCGGTTGATAGGAAACCTGTGATCGTAGAATAACAATTAAATGAAAGTAAAGCCCTATTTACATGATGCAAGTTTCTTGCCTGGGACGTACAATAAAATTGAAGCGACAAATGACTTGCATCGTCTAAACATTGTTGCTTCAATTTATTGTATGTCACAGGCAATTAAATGGCACCATGTAAATCAGGCTTACTTTTCTTACAACAAGACTTTATGTCATCACTAATGACATAACAACTTGTTGTAGCCGATTGTATTCAGAAACCTTCTTGAATAAATTTGACCATTAAAAGTAAAAGATACGTGTTTGTATGTTTGTGAAAAACGTCGCGGCTTTTCGGAAAAAATTATGCGCGATGCAGGATTTGTGTGGGACGTCAGATTTTTGCTGCGTATTTCGCTTGTGGCTTTGTAGATGGAACATAAGTCTTACCTAAAGCCCCGAGCCTATAATTGATAGACACCACAATAACATTGTAGAAGGCAGCCAGCATGTGTGCAGGGAATAGGTTTGATGCTCCGGAGGTGTACTGCCCGCCGTGGATGTAGACCATTACTGGGTACCGCTGCGCAGTGGACCCTGCTTCCGTCTGATGGTAGAAATAATAATATTACTGGTTTTTATTAAGGTCATTTAAAAAAGAGCATTACTTTTGATTTAGTAAACAAATCAAAAGGAGTACAATTATGTAAGTATCGTAGCAGGTGGCGTTCTATAGTTTCTGCCTATCCCTACCATGGGAAGAAGGCGTGCGTTGTGTGTATGTAACATTATATATTTACAATTCTAATTCCAACTCTTTATTAGTGGCTTTTGTGGACATGATATTTATTCAGTTTTGTTACTGTAGGCCAATGTCATTTGGTTTAAATAGGTTTCCTTTTTATTTATATATTTTTATTTTATATGTGTAGATTCTTTTATATTTTGGGAATATGAGAAAGTTGTAGGTCTAGTTGAATGTTTTGTTAAATACCTAGTACTTGTTGAATGGCCTACACTGTCCTCCAATACCTATTAACACTGTTATTTGAAAATATTGTAACATCCATAAAAAAAAGTTACCGTGGAGTTTCTTGCCGGATCTTGTCCATAGGAAACGACCAATTGGAACCGTGCACCTAGCTTCTGACGTTTCGTGCCCATGTAGGTTTATGTGAAATAAAAATATTTGCGACGATGGTAAGTTTTTATTTCCTTGGAAGGTGGGTAGGCCTTTAGTGTGGGACGCAACGTGTGTCGATACTCTTGCGCCATTCCATCTTCCTGGCTCGGAGTGCTATGCTGACGCTGCTGCGGCTGCATAAAACCTCAAGCGGCGAAAGTGTAATAATCTTATCGGTAATTATATTTTCGAGCCGTTTGGGGTTGAAACCCTCGGGCCGTGGAGTCCGAGTGCTCATGGTTTGAACGAAATCTCCAAACGGCTGGTTGACAGTTCCCGTGACCCAAGGGCTGGTATTTACCTTGACCGGAGGCATTGCCAAACAACATGGCAAAGCCGCCAGTCTCTTGGGTACATTACCAGTCGACAGCGATGCGAAGGAATTTTTCGACGCCATATAGAAGAGACTTAAAATATTTTGATTTCGATTATATCAATTATTTATTTTCCAGACATAGTCTACAAATATAACATAACATCACGCCTGCATGTCCACGAAGGATAAGGCAGAGGTGTGTGATAATAGGAATTTAAAATTACCTAGGCGATTACTTATATTAATTTTTGAATTTTTAGGGCTTATTTATAAGCAAGTTTGACGGCACGGTTAGCGCAGTGGTTAAGCGATTGACTGCTGCGCTGCGTGTCACGGGTTCGATTCCCGCACGGAACAAATATTTGTATGACCTACAAGTAGTTGTTCCGGGTCTGGCTGTTTGTGTATGTGAGTGTAAATGTTTGTAAACGCACCCTACACTATACAGGAGAAATTCCTAGTGTGGGGCAAAGATAAAAAAAAAAGTTACTGGCGAACCGTAACTCCATGTAAAATTGGTATTCAACTACATCCAGTTAGACTGGAAGCCAACCCCAACATTGTTGTGAAAAGGCTAGGCAGATGATAAACTAGCGAAATGTGGGTGCACTGTTAGTACACCTGATTAAGAAATTAAACGTAGATAAAATTTCGTTCGTAGGCCGGTATTGTGCTCAGCATAAAGTTGTCTAATGAAGCAATGAGCCAGGTAATCAATACGGGACAGCCAGCGGTGACATCAATAGTCAGTTCATTCGCTAATTGCAAGAGCAGCTAGATACAGAGATAAAGCACTTTGGAACGCAGTGTTTTGGGCAGTCGTGTTCATTTGGATATGACGAATTAGCAAATAGTACCTGTAGAATATGCTTATTTATTCATAGTAATAGTTGACTCGCCAATGCACCACTGCATAGGTAGACAGTCCAAACACGACTGCCCCTTCAGAGTTAACCATGAGAGGTTGAGACTCTTTAACCGGACTTTCCTGTGGTTGCCTTAAGCTCCTAACGAAACTTAATGCCTCCAGCCAGGGCGTAAAAACTTATAAACTAAACGACTGCGCGCTAAGGGCACCCCCTGTGGGGTACGAACCTCGGTTGGGACCCTATCTGTCAGAATAGGACAGTCTAAAAATATTTCATTTTTGTTGGTGGTGGTATCTACTTAATTGGTTTCTGGGTGACGTCTCTGAGTGTGGAAATTGTGACTACATTGTTATAATGGGTTCCCACCCGTAGAAAGAAATGTAAGTGGTACCACCTACCTACCTACATACCTACCTATCTACCTACCTACCCTACCCTACCTACATAAAACTTAAAAAAATAAAAAATATAGTAGCCGATTCTCAGACCAGACCAGCCGATTCTCCTACTGAATATGCATATAAAATTTCATAAAAATCGGTCAAGCCGTTTCGGAGGAGTATGGTAACTAACACTGTGACACGAGAATTGTATATATATAAAGTCAAAGTCAAAGTCAAATAATTTATTTCAAATAGGCACGAAGATGCACTTTTAAACGTCAAAAATTACATGAATAGTTAATTGATTCTAGTTGCGCCTTCCAAAATGTAGTTATGTATGGAGAAGATAGGTATTAAAAAAAAAAAATTGCAACCGCTACAAAAGAGCATTTTTAACTCCCGACAGAAAAAGAGGAGTGATATTATTCCTTACTATGATCATAAATCCATCCGACATGCCATAGCTTGGTTATGACTCGACTAATGCTCGCAATGGTGAAATACAGTAATCTGTGAATTGCCTTAATTCTACCAAACAAGGCTGATGTGCCGCTTTTACCGCTTTAATTTGAATGTAGCCATTATTTCAAAAGAAATAAGGTTCATTATGCTACTATAGGCTCAAAGAGACAAATCGTACTAATTAGGACCGATTAGTCGGTAGTTAATGAATCATTGTCGGATGAACTCTGTGATATAACTGGTTATGTTGCAAATGGTAATGGCGCGGGCGTTCAGTGAACTTAGAATGTATTTATCATGAAGGTAGGTACTATCGCGGACACAGAAATGTAACCACCTTGAAAACAAAATCCCGTGCACATGAAGACAACATCTGTTTACCGCCCCTTTTGGCGATGACCAATAAAAAAGAAAACCTTTTGTTTAACCTTTTGAACGCCACAGTCATGTATAGATGACAAACCAAATTGTGCCCAGCACGCCACAGTCACGACTACATGACAGACTTTTATACGTAAATCTGTAAATAAACCTCATATCTTTTTTTTTTCTTTTGCTAATTATGTTCCTTGACTTATCCTAATTTATATTAGTTGAACTTCTTTATTTATATTTCGTCTATATTAACATAAGATGACAAAAACTCGAAAGAATGAATTCGTATCTCGGCGCCGAGGGCACGTTTTGGCTTTTTTGACGTGGCAGTCAAAATCTTAAATAAAATTCTTAGGCTCTGTTACAATGATCAGTATGATCACAGCGGTCTGACCACGCCTGGTTTTTTTACGGTCTTTTTTTTTTTTTCATTTTTCAAGGGGATCAGCCATAATCTATTGCTGCGATGCTATTGGTTGATGAGCGTAGGTAGTATAGCGGTCGAGCGCTGCATGCAGGAATAGTTCTTACGGTGGTCCAATGTCCGAGACCGCGTTAGTAAGTTATTGTATATGTAGGGATAGTCGACCTCGTAAATGTTTGATCACCATATGGTTGAATGTCATTTGCACGTCAAGATCTATTTGACAATTAGTGTCAATTTCACCAATGAAACTGAACGCGATCAGCACTGTATCTTAACTGCGTTCACGAGCTGCATAATGAGGCTATAATATTCCCACTGCTGGGACACTGGCCACCTCTCGGGTGTGAGGGAGTGGGCCGTAAACCACCACGCGCGTCCAGTGCGGTTTGACAGATGTCACGTCTTCAAATTTTTGGTTGTAAGACATGCCTCATTTTATTTATCTGTATAGATTAGCGTTTCCCAAACTATGGGTCGCGACCCAATGATAGGTCGCTAGCGAATATTGGGTGGACTTTGAGAAATAGATTTTCAGCTATGATTAATATTAAAACTAAATACCGAAGTAAATTGGACGTGTCAAACTCATCATAGAAGTAACTACAATTGAAGTTGAAGCTAAAGCTATATGAAAAAAAAAAAAAAAAATACAAAATCCTTCACATTGAAATAGCACTCCTTATATTTAACTAGCTTTCGCCCGCGGCTCCGCCCGCGTGGATGTCGGTTATCGCGTAAAAAAGTAGCCTATGTCCTTCTCCACATCCCAGGCTATATTTCTGTCAAATTTCATGACGATCGGTTCAGTGGTTTAGGCGTGAAAACGTAACATACAGACAGACAGACAGACAGACAGATAGACAGACAGACAGACAGAGTTACTTTCACATTTATAATATTAGTATGGAAGTATGGATTAGGTAATTAAATTTTTAATTGTAACTGAATGTTTTTTTTTTTTCATATTTGAACAGTCATTCATTCATATAGTCCTATTATCACTTTTTTCTACATGCCAGCCAAGAGGTGAGTCCCGAATTTAGAAAGTTTTTGTTACGTGGATCCGCGGTACAGTCAACTTTGTGAACCACTGGTATAGATTATAGCTTACATAGCGTACTAGATCAAAGACGTAATTGTTATGAACCACATCATCTATTGAATTAATACGTAAGCCATTAAGAGGTACCAAATATCATGCATAGTATATTTTGGCTTTATGAGTGGCCCAAATAGGAATTGCTCACAATAGATACTAAACAAATAGTATTATAAATAGATAATTACAATCCGACGTCAAATCACCCATTCGAAATCATTGAGTATCGACCACATTGAAGACAATAGGCCCGGAATATGTAATGCAGTCACTGTAATAATTTAGAAGCTGAAACAAAACAATACCGAATAATTATCATTATTACAATGTGATATCCATTGTCAGGTTTGCGGTTGAGGGTTGATACCAAAATGGATCGTGTTTCTTGAATGAATGCTGTCAGGCCTTCCCCTTTTCCAGCAGAAATTTGGATATCGATTAAGTTCGTATACAACGGTCCACTAGCGTCAATCCTTTAAAAAAATATTATCTCGTGACTGAGAAGTGTTTAAGAAAAACGGCTCAATAAAAAACCTCGGTGTGTCTAGAATTTTCTAATTCCCTTTATAAAGTTTAATATTGAGACACGAAGCAACAAAATACGATATATGTAGAGGAATGTGGCCGCTTTTCTTTAGATCGAATTTTGTTGCTTTGTGTCGGGCATATATATGCCCAGGATAGGATTCTCAAGCCAGGATAGTTACATAGGATGGGGTTCTATTTCTTGAGCTAGTAGCACCCCCATCACTGATTTTACTATCCTGGCTTGAGCACTAGCTTCATGTGGCCGGTGAAGCTAGTATTCGATTGGCTAGTGTGCACACTAGCCAATCGAATACTAGCTTCACCAAACACAACAAAAACTAAGCTACAACAAAAACGCGTAGTCACTGCAGTGACTACGCGTTTTTGTTTTACTGATCGCAACCACATGTTGTACTGTACTGGCTTAAAGTTATCTGTCATCATGTAAGCAGCACTAGCATGTGCCAAGCCAGGACAGCAAGCCAGAATAGTATGCTGAGATTCTAGCTTGTTATCCTAGCTTTGAAAAACAAGACTCGTGTATCTCGCAGGACAGCAAGCCAGAATAGTTAACTGAGGTTCTAGCTTGTTATCCTAGCTTTGAAAAACAAGACTCGTGTATCTCGCAGGACAGCAAGTCAGAACAGTATACTGAGGTTCTAGCTCGCTATCCTAGCTATGAAAATAGAATCGTGTATCTCGCAGGACAGTAAGCCAGAATAGTAAACTGAGGTTCTAGCTTGTTATCCTAGCTTTGAAAAACAAGACTCGTGTATCTCGCAGGACAGCAATCCAGAACAGCATACTTTGAAAATAAGAATCGTGTATCTCGCAGGACAGCAAGCCAGAACAGCATACTAGCTTGCTATCGTAGCTTTGAAAAACAAAACTCGAGTATCTTGCAGGACAGCAAGCCAGAATAGTAAACTGAGGTTCTAGCTTGCTATCCTAGCTTTGAAAACAAGACTCGTGTATCTCGGGCATAAGGGATTTATTCGCTACGCGAGTGACTGATTACACATATGTAGTTACATCACAAAACAGTCATTGTTCTATAAATAAATTAAGTTCATAATCAGATGGGCCGGCTATTCGCAACTATTCTCTACGGACAAAGCCTATGTTTAGCAATGGCAATACCATAATTATGTATCCGTCACAGGCCGACCTCGTTTGTGGCCGCTTTTTGGTGCAAATGTACCGTGCGTGCAATAGGGATGATGCCTGGGTAAAAAAAAAGAAAAACTGTTTAGTCCGTCAATCAGATAATAAAAAAATAATAGACACGTATTTTTTGTTTTATCATATTAATAAAAATTACTTAGATAAAACACATTCAACTTGGGGAGTGGGGGCTCGTTACATCACAGCTCAGTATAAAATCTAGTTAGAAGTGACGACATGCCACATTTGAACTCAATGTATCGCCGTAATATTATGATTACGTAAAAAAAGAAAAAATACGTGTCCAATATTTTTTTATAATCTACATGACGGACAAAATAGTACATTACTTAACAAGGGCTGTAAAAGAAAGAAAGCCCGAAATCGCAGGTATTTGTGACTCGAGCCGCAGAAGAGGGTTGTAAATATGCGATAGAGGGCTTTCTTTTTTACTGCCCGTGGTGAGTACACAATTTTACGTCTTCACCTGGCCACAATGTGAGTTTTACTGTACGCATAGCGTGCGGTAAAACTCACATTATGGTCAGGTGTGACGTAAAAATTTTTTTTAGTCATCATCCCTATTTGATGACAATGTATGCTTTGTTTGTTTTGCTAAGTAACAGGATTGGAGATAATCCATAAGCTGACACCATTCTCTTATCCCGATTTATTTGGGGTCAGCGCAACTTCTTTCCTGCTTCCATAGGTACTTCTCTATTAATCGTCATCTCGGTAGTTACCCCCTTGCCATATAATCTTTCAAAGTCCATACATAATTTCTATGGTCTTCCCATACTCTTAGAGTCATTTAAATTCATTCATTCATCTATACAACATTATTTTTAGTATATGCAAAACCTGAATATAGTTTGTTCAGAATAAGTAACTGAATCGATTCCAATAGTTTTTACACCATGTTATATTTTTTCCCAAAAATGTTTAAAAAAGGTTACAAGTTGGACACCGAGCGACACTAAGTACTTGACCATTACGAAAAAGTCCAAAGCCTGCAAGTGTGATGGAAAATGTTATCACCAGTTAATTACAATACAATCGTCGTACGGTTAGATACCTACTGCCAAATTAATATTATTATTAATGAACGCAAGGCGCGGGCGGCGCGGGTGCGCCGCGTGGTGAGCATGTTTTTGTACGGACAACCAGGTAACATAACAAGCTTATAACTTTGTTATTTTTCATGATACAGTTTTGAAATTTTGTACATAAATTCTTTACATAAAAATACTAGACACGTGTTTCGGGTTTCGCATAAACTAAAACTAATGTTGTATAAATAGATAAAATTGAAGTGTACTTTTGAAAGTGGATCTTTCGCTGAAATTTAACCTTTTTCTGGCCATAAATAAACTCACGAATTTTTCGCATGGGGGTAGGCAGAAACTACAGCAGCTACCCCATGCGATCCTTTTTTTTTTCAATCTTTATTAATTTATAGAGGGTTTGATTGATCAGTATGACCATGTCACCCTCATATCATTCTATGTCTATGTACTCTTTATTAAGCGTATACAAAACAAAAAAAGCAAACAAAACTGAAAACTTGTTACATGCAGCTGCATAATGGGAACCGCCCACTCAGCACTCAATACTTTACTAAAGAAACATACGCTGCATATTCAACGAAATACGGAAGCGGCGAGCTGAGATGGCACTTTGTGACGCACGGACCTAGTTTACCTAATTATTGCAACTCTGTAAAATTCCATTCCATATTCATACTTCGAATAGGCTTCACTTAGGCTAATTTAGGATATAATTAATGTAATTCTTTTATTTTAAATAAATTAAGTAAAATCATTTTTGGTTTTTTTAAATCCTCCGATTGCAGCTAACGTAATTAACTGAACTAAAGTGTAAACAAAACGGTACAGTTTTGTTTACAATTTTGGCTGTCCTGGACAAGGGAGCAGCCAACATACTGTTATACATTAACATCATTAGAATTAAAATAATTTTCTACTAAATATTTACTCCTCTCAACCCCGTTCCGGACACATTCCGCTAGAATATGAGTGGTATCCTCTACCTTATCATACTCAGTGGTTGAATCAGTCTTTCTCATTAAAAAGGCGAAGCTATACAACGGAATATGTCCCAAACGTAGTCTGAAAGCAGTCACAAGCTCATTTTATAATTTTTTTATCCACAACTGAGAACTCTTGGCCTTAATCTCGCTTGATGGTAAGTGATGATAAGGCCGAAGATGGAAGCGAACTTCGCCCGGAATCCTCAACACAGAGGATCTGGCTATCTTACCTCTAACTGCCAAAACATAACAATGATGTTAACATTATTGTTATGGCGACAGACTTAGATAAGATGGTGGTACGAGTAGCTAGCCAGGCGGACTTAGAACAAGCCCTAGCATCAACCAAATCGATGCATATTTGTACCCACAAACCAAGAAAGGCAGGAAAGGCTATGTTGAATGGTTCTATACCAAATTACCTTAATTAGTGACCTCTCATCAAAGTATTATTTCTAGTGTCCGACCAAAGTTTCGGTTTCGGTTTCGGTCAGTTTCGGCCCAAAAATCATGTTTCAGTTAGAGGTTCGGTTTCGGCCAAAAATCAGCCGAACCTTTCGGCCGCGCTGAATCTTACAACATCGTACTTCGGCAGATGACGTTTTTAATCCCCTATAGAAGCCAATTGGCATCAATTAACCGGATATAAATACAAACTCTATGCTGCTAGGCCTGCTCTAAGGGCGTGCTAGTGAAAAATTTCTAATAAAAAAAAAAAAACTAATTCCGCACTTTGCCCAACATGGCAATCGAACCCAGCAGCGAACCGTTCAGCATTCACGATTGCGATGCAGTCAGACAGATCCGGAAAAAAACTTGTATGCCTAAAATAGGCTCAAATGTAGCTAAAAGTTGAGAATTTTATATATGAATACATCAGTGTTTTTTGCGAGTTTTATCAAGATTTGATAGCTAAGTTAGTAAAAAACATACCTTGATCCTTGATAAAAATACAAGGAAAAATTATACTGAAATGTAAAATATTTTTTTCGAATTCTTACCAAATAATGCTACATTACCTATTAAAATAAAGTAGCTAACAAAATATTCTGCAAATAAAAAATAACAAAAAGATCTGCCCCGGGTGAGGATCGAACTCACGACCTTAAGATTATGAGACTTACGCGCTGCCTACTGCGCCACCGAGGCCGGTGATAATGGCATCAAATTAGATGCTCACTAAATATGAACCGGATATTTTTATCTTTCGAGTGCGCTCGGCACGGCTGGCAATATGGCTTCGCTCGCCTAACTCCGCCGGCCACTGAATCAGTGCTCTTTGCTCGTGTAGTGACGCTCGTGTTTATTCCCCGAACAATGGTAAGTTAAATTAAAATTAACAGTGTTGAAATTTCAATTCGATAAAAGTTGAACGTAGAAACCTGATATATTAGGCCGGCGAGATGTTTCATTAATCAAATATCTAGAAAGAACGGCCCACTGACATTTTTATTCAACGTTTATAAAAGGTTCGGTTTCGGTTTCGGAAACTGAAACCGAACCTTCAGTTTCGGCAAAAAAACATGTTTCGGTAGGACACTAATTCTTTCAATAATTTTAAACACTGGTCGCGAACTCGATACATGAGGTCACTAAATGAGGGAAAACATTCAACAGATATTCCGTCTGTGATGGCCTCTTTTGCTAAACGATCCTTACACATTCCTTTTGCTATAGTTCCATGAACATAGCCATAGCCTTTTGCCATAGTTTTATGACCATATTAGCTTACAAATCCTAGAAGATATTAAAATATACTTACATTAGGCGAGAAAACATTCAAGTAGAGGCAGTCTTCATCCATGTCCCTGATGCCTTTAGTTGCGCCAGTGTACTTGACAGGTTGGGGACACGCGGGGCCCCAGTCTACTGCTTGCATCAGCTGCCAGCCGGGGTGCTGGCGTGGAGGCTGCAAATAATAACATGATTTAACTCAACGTCGATAAATAAAACATTAAAAGAAAGAAAGTATACGTTTATTCGCGGTAAACATGAGGCAAATACCACAAACAAAAAAAAAAGAACAAGTCGGGGAAAATATTCGTCTCATCCACGTAAAACGGCCATCGCTCACCGTAATGGTGCGACCCTATGCGAGACAGAGCCCTAGTGTTGGTTTCCAGCGACAGCCTGGCGGGCGTTGACGAGATGACGTCGCCCAATGCAGAATACAATGAGATATAAATAAGAAATCTATACAAATAAATAAAATTGAAGTGTCTGTTTGTAATGTCAAAATACAAGCTTTTTACTAAATGCAAATGAAAGTATATACGGTACTTATAACAAAAAAACTATTTTTAATATTTTTGTATGTCTGTTTGTCGCTGAATGCCTTGCGCGTCCAATATAATAATGTTTTCAGGATGATGTTGAAACTCCCTCATTTCTGTAGTGCCTCGGAGATGTTTGCCCAATCACGTACAGATGGTTTCCATGCTGTCGTCAGAAAAAAGGTGGCATCGCTTGTGAGTAGGATTCGGGGGGGTAGCAATAGCATCCTGAGAGTCGTGGCTGAAGACCCGAGAGCTCCTGTACTGAGGCATCTCATGCGGACTCACTGTCCGCATGAAATGCCTCGTAAGTACATGACTCACTAACTTTTCACACAAAATTTGTTACTAATCCTAGTGTATAAGTTGTAGTATCTAAGGTGTTTACTAACAAAATTGGATCCTATGTTGTTCTGAATAAAACAATTTATTATTATTATTATTTTGAAATGTTTACATATCTCGGGACCCTGGGGTCCCGGACCTTTGGAAGGCGTACGAGGGGCCGAAGCCAACTCGCAGAGGCCCCTTAGACGCTTTTTAATTGAATGAGGCACCAACCGACGATTATCCCTGTACGCACTACGCAAGTGCACCCAAGGATAACCCCCGGTTGGTGTAGGACTATTGCAAGATATGGAAACAAAGATATTGGACTATGGGTTTGGGTGGTTAAAATGGAATGGTTACCTAAAAATATGGAAGGACTATGGCCCCTGCCTGATCAATGTTTTTTTACACACGGATAAAATGGCAGGGGGTGACTTGCACACTCAATAATGGGCCCCCAAAAACGGTCGCTAGCACATAGTGACGTAGTGACAAGGGAGCAACATGTCCTGAGGTGCTCGAGGAGTGGAGAGGTATTCCAAGGCTCTCAGAACAATCCCAGAGCCCGGAAGATGGTCAAGATCCCTACAAGCACTTACTGGAATACTTCCTTCCTCCGAGCACGTTTGCTCTTGCGAATCTCCACTCAAGCCGGCCAATAAAGGCAAGAATGAGGTGGGAGCTCAGTTCCTCGTCAGTGTTCACTCCAGCCGGCCAATAAAGGCAAGCTAGAGATGAGGAACATGACTTCTCCCGGGAGATAGGGTCCGTGGGGTCGCAACTGCCCAACAGCTCGCCACATGCTGCCCTGCGGGTTTCTGTATCTCTCTTGGTCTGGCTCCTCACCCTAGACATGTTCCGGCAAAGTAAACTCTACCGGCACAGACCTAGAGTTCGGAGCGCGCAAGCCCCACCACGACGTCAACGTAGAGATACGGCGGTGGGGTTATTATTATTATTATTGAAAGTCTCTTTGAGATATCTCGGGACCCTGGGCCCGGACCTTTGGAAGGCGTACGAGGGGCCGAAGCCAACTCGCAGAGGCCCGTTAGACACTTTTTAATGAAATGAGGCACCTACCGACGATTATCCCTGTACGCACTATGCAAGTGCACCCAAGGACAACCCCCGGTTGGTGTAGGACTATTGCAGGATATGGAAAACAAAGATATTGGACTATGAGTTTGGGTGGTTAAAATGGACTGGTTACCAAAAACTATGGAAGGACTATGGCCCCTGCCTGATTAATGTTTTATTAAACACGGATAAAATGGCAGGGGGTGACTTGCACACTCAATAATGGGCCCCCGAAAACGGTCGCTAGCACATAGTGACGTAGCGACAAGGGGGCAACATGTCCTGAGGTGCTCGAGGAGTGGAGAGGTATTCCAAGGCTCTCAGAACAATCCCAGAGCCCGGAAGATGGTCAAGATCCCTACAAGCACTTACTGGAATACTTCCTTCCTCCGAGCACGTTTGCTCTTGCGAATCTCCACTCAAGCCGGCCAATAAAGGCAAGAATGAGGTGGGAGCTCAGTTCCTCGTCAGTGTTCACTCCAGCCGGCCAATAAAGGCAAGCTAGGGTTGAAGAACATGACTTCTCCCGGGAGATAGGGTCCGTGGGGTCGCAACAGCCCAACAGCTCGCCACATGCTGCCCTGCGGGTTTCTGTATCTCTCTTGGTCTGGCTCCTCACCCTAGACATGTTCCGGCAAAGTAAACTCTACCGGCACAGACCTAGAGTTCGGAGCGCGCAAGCCCCACCACGACGTCAACGTAGAGATACGGCGGTGGGGTTATTATTATTATTATTTGTCGGTCTGTCTGTCTGTTTGTTCCAGCTAATCTCCGAAACGTCGGGACCGATTTTGAAGGGACTTTCACTGGAAGATAGCTGATTTTATAAGGATTAACTTAGGCTACTTATTTAGACAAAAGTTACACGGACGAAGCCGCGGGCAGCAGCTAATACTTCTATGATAAAAATGAAATTCTGTTCGATGGTAAGCGCATCACTTGAGAACGGCTAGACCGATTTGGATATTTTTATGTTTTAAAATGTTTGTAATAGTCCGAATAAGGTGGAATAGGAAAGAAATATTGGAAAAGTTGCCAGAAAATTTGAAAGTTCCTTTTCCTATGGGATTTTTGAATGAATTATTGTTTGGACAGCACGTTTTTATTTTATTTTTTATCTTCCAGTTCAACCTAGGAGGTTGTCTACTGCTTAACCGGACTTTCCTGTGGGTGCCTCAATAAATTAAGGCCTCCAGCCAGGGCATAAAACTTAAAAACTAAGCTACTACGCTAAGGGCACCTCCTTGCGGGGGTACGGACCTCGGCTTAGGGCGTCGCTGAGAGAGGACAGCAAGGGACGGGCTGGATCGGATTATGATTATTTAGGGTCGAATTTAAAGCTACAGGCTCAGCGGTACGGGCTGGCTTGAGCAAGGTTCGGGGCGGTTGGACAGCACGTGTGCAGGGTCAGCTTATACATAGGGTGTACCTATTCAAACACGAAATATTTTAAGAGGTACACCTATAGGTGGTAAAGAAGCCATGGAAACGATTTTTTTTTTAAATCTGAGTATGTTATTTAAAAAATCAAATAATTTAAAATTACATGATGGTCAATTATCAAAAGGCACCGCGCTCGTGCCGCCACCGTTGCCGCGTCCGGGCGGGTCATTCATAGAATAAAATAAAAAGTAAGTTAAGGTTTTTTGCAAAATGCACATTTATTCAAGCAATTTTAAAATTATAATAATTATGTAAAAATATAAAACACCAAGAATTTATTTTATTTTATTGTAGATGTTTGTCTTAAAATATTTCGTGTATGAATAGATACACCTTATATAAAAGTGGATAGGCGGAGCCCCTCTACAATATGTAACTGAATTAATGCACATCTTGAGAGTAGTTTGTACAGAAGCGTTTACTGAATCGATTTCTGTAATTTTAATATAGGTACATTTTTATTCCAAAAATGATTAAAACTACGTAAATTACTGTCACACTTCTCTGGACAGACGAAGTCCCTACTACGCTAGACGCCTATACATATGCGTCTGTCTGCGTGTGTAGATTTGTAATGTAATCACAATTTTCTCCCGATATACTTCGTTTTCGCTTAGCGTTCTTTCTTATTTTTTGCCTAGCTCCTAAGAGTCTTAGCGTCATGTTAAATAGCCTAAAGCCTTTCTCGAGAATTGGAAAATCAAATGCAAAAATAATTTTTCAAATCCAACTGGAGTACCTGAGATTAGCGCGTTCAAACAAACAAACTCTTCAGCTTTATAATATTAGTATAGATATTCTAATTGGTGTTTGGTGGTATACGTTAATTCCGGAACATGTTTTAAACACTTCTTTCATAGTTATTTTACGTCCGACAGCAACCCAAGCAGCAACCCACCAGCAACCTTATTGCAATGAGGATAAAGATCACTTTGATTTTGAGATTTATGGAAAATATGTAGTAAAATATCTGTGAAAGGACTGAAGGACAGATAAGATATTCAGAATGTTTTAATGTAGTATAACAAAGAATATAAAATCTCACCTTGAATCTGCCTTCCAACACCGGTGGTCTAGCATACGGAATGCCCAAGAACACCGACACTTCTCCCTGTATTCTCTCCACTGGAGACAGCCAGGGTCGGTATCCTGAGTTCGGATCGGGATTGTCATAGACATATACCTGTTGGGCAATTGTATTGATATTATGTATACAGAGTGGAAGGGACATCCACACGAAATCGGTTACCATGGTTTCAGTACATGATTCTGGACTACTGCGTTGAAATTATTCGTCGGTTAAATAAATAAAAAAATTGCTATGTCCTACAAAAGTGCAAAACCTACGCGGTCAAAATGTATGGGACAGCAATTTTTTTTTTAAATTAGTGACGAAAATTTTCAACGCATGATTCAGAATATGGACCGGATCCATGGTCACAGGCTTCGCGTCGATGTCCCCTGCCACGCTGTATAGTTTGGATGATATACCAAGTTGAATTATTGCATTATTCAATTCAAAGCCTTAATTCACTAAAAGTTCCAATGCCAATACCAAACCTGGTGCCTTTTTTATTTTCGGCGGCCAGTAACGAAACTTATACATTTAGTAGAAACGAACATAACAAACAAAATTTTGTATAATGGTAAAGCTTAAAAACTTGCCCGAGCCGAGTTAAATCAATTTATACAGAGTGATTTTTGTGATGGGACTTCAGAGCAAAATCAGAAACTATGTGTAGTTGAGCAAAGAACTCGTGACCTTGATTTTCGATGAAGAAAAAAAAAATTTTTTTTTGATAAAGCTGCCTGAGGCAGGAATCAAACCTTGAACCCTTTTGTAAAAAAAGTATCCTTTTTTATACTGAGCGATAATTTGCCGATAAAGATCAAAATCTAGGTCGGGGTTCCTTTAACCACTACCACTACCCATAGTTTCGGATTTAGCCCAAATATGTTATCGCAAAAATCACTCTGTATAAACTAAAATAACTCAGTTCTGACTGACCTACATATATGATTTACCATTACACATTATTTTGTATGTAATGTAATAATGTACCAAATTTTTATGTTTCATAAATGGCAGCCAAGAAAAAAATACAAAGCACCATTGCTGCTCTTTACTGCATTTTGGTCATTGTCTTTAAAAAAAATCTAATTAATGCACAGCAGTTCTCTTTCTAGCATGTCCTTGAGACACAAAGGCCTCCTCTAGCACTTTCCACTTATCCCTTTCTTTTGCTATTTTTGCCATAGTGGGCCAGTGCTTTTCCTTAGCTTTTCGGACCACCTCATTTCCTCTTGGTATTGTATGTAAGTATAGTAGTTAAATATTCTAAGTTAAATGGATGTATGATATGTGATACATGAAAGGTGCAATTACTCTCGATATTAATAGGTATGGTAGAAAGTTTTATTATGCAATTCCTATACAGACTATCTTTACTTAGCAGTATTATAATAATAATAATAATGTGGACACAGCGATCATTGTGCCGATAGTCGTATCAGACAATGGCTTAATTGCCAAAAGCCTCGACCAACACCTATGGAGGCTCTCGTTGGGCAGCTGGATCAAGGGCTTGATTCCGAGAGCGGTACTACTGGACACGGCTCGTATTGTTAGGAGGTTCCACTCTCTGGAGCCCTGACCGCCGGTAGCTTGGACCCTGTTCCCGATACCGGTGGGCTACGATTATTTTATATTTTTAAATGTTTTTATATTTTTTATATTCAAATAAGTATTTAAAAATATAATTTATATGGATTTATTGAAATAAAGGAAATAATAAATTTATTTATTTCAAAACCAGTCCATATGCATACACTGTTAAATTAAAAATATAAGATACATTATAAATAACTTAATTAAATGCTAACAAAGAGATAAACATTATCACAAGCGATATAGGCCTGTAGTTACTTAATTTAGAGGCGTTTCCTGTCTTACTCTTAATTATGGGGACAACTGGTATGAGTGTCTTATGCAGAATGTAAACAATATAGCGAGCACCCTCGGCAGATGCACACTCGCATGCTGCAAATGTTCTATGCTGAGTGAGTCATGACCCAGGGATTTTCCTCGCTTCATGTCTCTGATCACCTTGGCAACTTGTTTCGCTGTGATCCGAACAAGTGGTTTCGCCAGACCAGTACCCCCCACCTCTGTGGTGGTCGTCGCATTGCTTCCATGCTTACTTGAGCGAAATCTAGTCTAAGGAAGCTTTAGTCTAAGGAAGTAACAAAACAGCATTAGTTAAAATACCGTTTGCTTAAAAGGAGACGCTAATCACTAGTTTTTAAGGAATTAATTGTTAAAAAAAAAACCTTTGTGTTTCTCACTGCTTCCATTAGACATTTGAAAAAGTAATATTATATATTACTAAATAACAATACTATAGTTTTCAAATAGCACATTTACACAGCAACGCAACTACATCACTTTTTTCATAGTATCATAATTATAAAAAAATTAAACAAAGGGATTTTAATTTTATTTACTTAGTGTTAATTTTTTTATCACCTTAAACCCTTGCACCTGTCCATAATTAGTAGTAACAAAGACATCTCTCTTCAGTTGCCTTGAATCTCGTCTCTCTCTCCCTTGCAGGTCCTCCCTCCATCCTCCGAGCACACCAGGAAATAACGCATCTGGGTTGTTTGGGTCCCGGTTCTAAAAGAGGATAGAAGACTAGTATGTTAGCAATTAACGTCTTAAGTCCTGCCCACTCACAAATTACCATTTCGAAACTTGAAAGTCAAACTTTTGTAACAAAGTTTAAAATGTAATTTTACTTTAGTCAATATCTGGATGAAGGTCAAAAAGCTGAATAGACAGGAACACTATTCACAAGTGAGTCACTTTCAATAGGTTTTTAATTGTCTCATTAGCTGAGATTTGATAGATTGTGTTTTTAGACAGGCTTGCCTTACAATTCTGATTGGAATTTTTCTTAAACCTGCGAATATTTTGTCTATTAATATTTTTGTTTTAAGAGGGCATACTACGGTCCACTAGCACCACTCCTTTAAAAATATCTCGTGACTGAGAAGGAATTATGAAAAACGGCTCAATCAGTGACCTCAGTGTGTCTAGAATTGTCTAATACCTTTTATAATGTTTCATATTGAGACACGAAACAACAAAATACGATCTATCTAGAGGAATGTGGCCACTTTTCGTTAGATCATTTTTTTAGTTATTTTTTTTTTTGTTTCGTGAGTGGTGCTAGTGGACCATAGTATGGACTGTTAAACAATATTTTAATGTTCTCTATGCCTAAGGGAATAAGCTAGTTAATTTTGCATAATCAGTACATTAAGCAAGCTATGAATAGTTAAATACTCATTGAATGAGGTGACTAACTATGTTTACAAAACAAAGAATTTATTTAATCTCTTGAAATCAAAACTGACTCATAGGAAGTTGTGAAACATGAATTAAGTAGCTAGCTAGAAAGATAAAAATAAGTACCTAGGTATATTTTATTAGATTTACTTGAAAAGAAGTTTACACTCACAATATTATACTTGAACTGGTCATCCAAAGGGTTTGTATTGATGGGATTGTATGGAAACCCTCCTGGCTGGTTTATATTAGGATTGTAGGGATTATATCTTGCTGGATCTGTCCCGTATCTCCTATTATTGTACACATACGTCCTGTAGTCACTGTCTCCCGGGCTAGGCAATCTTGAAGACCGAGAACTCTGCTCTCGAGAATTGTAAAAATCACTGTTAGCTTGTCCATTATACAAGTCTTTATTCGACTGGCACTCAACACTGGCGTATAGAAACAACGTTAATAAATACTTTGTGTACATTTTCACATCACAAAACACACTATAAAGTTATTAAAGTATATGTTTCCGGCTGAGTCACCATAACACACTTTTGTACGAATATTCCCAGTTTAAATGCAACAAGAAACAATTTTATGAATTAAAACTAGTGTAATTATAAGTAAATTCACCGCGAATCTCAGTAATTAATTGTTACACACTGTGACGAAGAAGTTATGTGGGAAAAATTGAGAGAACAAAGTTTCGTAAAACACAGTACCTAGCTTAGTTATGAAAGAATGTATCACATTTTTATCTGTATGGCCCTAATTTCGATTTAGTACAATGTCGCGAAAGTACACGAGGGCTTATCTGTTTGTAATCAGAGAGTTATCGGTATCAAAACGTACGGCAACGCCCATTAGATCACACTGATCACAGTTTGTTTATTTCAACTTTTGTCTAACCGTGTGTGGTCGACTGATTTCGACATATTGTTATCACTGACATTCTCGGCTAATTACTGAACTTAGCACTGTCTGATGTTTTCCATAATTTCTTAGGTTTTTAAATAACTTGCCTCGTAAAAATAGTAAATGACCGTAAATTACATTATTCTTTACAGTTTCTGTGTTTCTGTAATTTAAAAAGCACGTTGTCAGAGCAATTTTATGACTGGTTCATAATCTGTAGCTTGCCGAGAATGTCAGCCGTAACGTCGTAAGGTCATTGGCTTTTAATTCGTTCGGAAATTAGACTTTTTTATGAATGAATATTCGCCTTACTCGGAACTCGTTTTCACAATCCTTTGTTTATATTTTCAAATTGCTATTTTAAACTATGGCCGTTAATATAGTTAGTAAAAATACCTAGGGTTAGTATTTTGTTATTACCTAACGTAATAAGTTTAAATTTTTTTTTTTGTATAAGTGTTAAAACTAACAATGAAAACTGACAAAGTTCTTGCAAATCAAGAGCGCGTGTAAACCTATATTTTTTTCCCCTTTATTAATGAACTTATGAACACATAATAAATACTTAATTAATAGTTCTTAATAATTTATTACAATCTCGCTTAAACTAATAAGCAATTTAATTCTAACTTATTATTTTACATGATAGATTACGTTTTATCTAAGAACAGCACCTATCAATCACGCACACCATGCACGCACGCACACACGCGCGGCACGGTTGGCGCAGTGGTTAAGCGATTGACTGCTGCGCTGCGTGTCGCGGGTTTGATTCCCGCACGAAACAAATATTTGTATGACCTACAATTAGTTGTTCTGGGTCTGGCTGTTTGTGTACATACTTACGTTAGGTGCGCTAGCGTTAGCGTTGCGTAGCGTTTTTTTTAAGAAAACCGTTCAATCATTGTTACAAAAAAAAAAAAAAAAAAAGCTTTGATTTGCAAAATGGCAAACCTCATCTAAAACTATTCTAAATTTCAAGTTGATAGGTATAATAGTAGTTTTTGAGATATCCAGCTGTGACAGACGGACAGACAGACTGAGTCGCACCATAAGGGTTCCATTTTACTATTTTGGTACGGAACCCTAATGACGACCTCCACCATGACCTAAAAATGGCACTCGTCACCACCATCTCCATTCACTGACATGTGAATGTCGAGGCAATTCAGATGCTAGATAACAAGGACATAGTGCGTAGGCTAAAGAGAATTAGTGTAGTGTTTAAAATGTGATACCTACCTATACATGTAACACATGCACAAAGTGTTTTTATTAATGATCAGAACCTAAGAATGCTGCTCGGAATTGTGTAAAAGTGAAAATTGACACTATTCTTTCATAGTAACGTAATATAACACCTAAAAAAATAAGTTAGAGTTAAATTGCTTATTAGGTACTTAGTCTATTAGGCTGAATGCTTGTTTGTAATAAATTATTAAGAACGAATTATTAAGAAAGTTCTTATTAATGTAGGAAAGAAAAAAAGTACCCTATCCTACAGATTTTTTACATACTCAAGTCTCTGTAAGTGGCCCAACTAAATGCCAACAAAATGCTACTAGGGGTACGAGTATAGTGAGGTACGATGGCCAGCACATCAAGTTACCACAAACTGTCAACTTTTAAATATCAATATTTTAAAGTTTAAATCCATTTGGAGAAATTTGACAGTTTCGTGATTGATGGATGGTTAGATTGATGTGCTGGCCACTGTACCTACCACCGGTATACAGCGAGCAAAGGCCTTCTTCGTCGATGATTCCATTAAATAAAATTTTGAATACACTTCGGTACCAGAATTCGGTAACTTCGAGAGCGTTAGCGTTGGCCTCGCAAAAGGTCTTCCATAGTGAGTGCAGGTGCATAATGACGTTATGTTTAAGTAACTAAGCACTTTGTTTGTTTTCTTCATTGTTTCCTCAAAATAACTAAAATTCGAATAAGGTGTTATTAGGTTGTTTCTAAAGCTGTAGTTTTCAAGTGTAAAACAACAATGTTTTGTCTAGATAAGCGGTTATTTGCTTGACCCAATTAAACTTATTTGCATTTCCATTACAAAAGGTTCAGCGGGCAGGCAACAGTGACAGTAACCGGTTTAATGCGGGGGTGTTTACATTACTAAAATATTTTAGTGTTTTTTTTCATCATGATTACCTACATTTTCATTATTTCAGCTAAGTACCCACTTGCTGCGCTTGACTCGGTTGAACACAGTGCTAAGAGGCTCATTGGCGACGTAAAACTGGTGGATGCCAAGCTTCACAGCTTGGCTCATCGCCGCAAGGTTGCCTGCTTGTCGGTCTTCTACAGATTGTACTTCAGCGAGTGTGCCCATGAACTCCACGACCTCATTCTACCGGCCCCCTTCTACCATCGGACATCTAGACGCACTGCAAGTTGCACCCTACCTAGTTGATATTCCATCAACTCGCACTAAGCGTTTTCAAACGTCTTTAATAATGCGCACAGCAAAGGAGTGGAACTCTCTGTTTGTGTCTGTCTTTCCGAACGCATACAACCCTAATCTATTCAAAGTTAGAGTGAACAGGTTTCTTCTGGGTAAGCTCACTCCATCGTCGACTTTGTCTCTGTCACCTCTGACCTAGACTAGAGTCAAGAGCAAACCAATCGTAAAAAAAAGGATACCTAAGTACTTACTAGTCGAAAAAAAAAAGGAAAATGAGGAGGGATTAAGGAGGACTTAAACGTTTTTGTGGAAAGTAAAAAAAAAAATAAGTAGGTACAACACACGATACTCATTACAATAAACATTGGCGTATGTAGCTCTTATTTCCAGGGGGGGGCCTGGCCCCTGAGATGCGATGGCCGATGAAGCCGAGTCGACACTCAATGTACAGTCTGCAGTGAGCACGAGTAACACCATAATTCTTAACTAGCTTTACACTCCTATGTACCTACCTGTACCTTGTCGCTGTAACGTAACGTCATGTTTGAACAATGAACTGTGAACACGAGTATACCTCTATTTTTTTATTCAGCATTTTCACGGTGGCCTTTTAAAGGAAATCCTTGGCGTACCAGATACAGTATAATGTCTATAATTTTCTACAACTAGGTACTAGTTTATTTCTCGATTGAATATTATTTATTTGATTGAGCTAGTTTTTGGGTGAAGTTATTTAAGTGACCAGCCTAGAATTTCTAATAAGTAACCAAACATCCTGGGGAGGGCATCAGACCAGTATGGGCTGGGTACGGCGCTACCGGCCCCCCTTCCCCCCTATATACGCCTATGACAATAAACAAGGGAAGTTAACGAAGAATATATGTGAAACACCTGTTCAGTTTGTCGTAGCAATATCACTGATTGTATGAGAAACCAAAACATCTTCTGCCTTACCACAGGCGGTAACGTAGGTACGTGGTAGGGACTCTAATCGATGGCAAAATGCATCAGCATCAGGCCCTTATCTATTTTTATAACTTTTGCGATACATAACATTAAAGTACCTAATAGTAGGTACCTAGTACCTAATATATAAAATACCTAAAGTATATAGGGTGTCAAATCAAATCAAATCAAAATATTTTATTTCACATAAACCTACATGGGCACTTATGAAACGTCAGAAGCTAGGTGCACGGTTCCAATTAGTCGTTTCCCATGAAGAACAGCCGGCAAGAAACTCCACGGTTACTCTTAAAAATAATTGGCTTTACAATATTATTAAATAACAGTGATAATAGGTACCTATGGGAGGACAGTGTAGGCCTTTCAACAATTACCAGATACTTAACAAAATAGAAAACCGCCAACAAATCTACACTCTACTAGGCCTACAACGTTCTCACATTCACAAAATATAAAATAATATAAGTATGTAAAATATTAATGACATGATTGCAATTACAACTACAGTAACATAACTGAATAAAAATCATGTCCACAAAAGCCACTAATAAAGAATCGGAATTCGATTTGTAGGTAAATAATGTCAAATAATGAAAAGATTATATCAAGGAAGTATGTAAAAAAATAATTAAATATCTGGCTGGTGTATCTATTCAAACACGAAATATTTTAAGAGATACACCTGTATGTGGTAAAGAAGCCATGGAAATGATGTTTTTTTTAATCTGAGTATATTATTTAAAAAATTAAATAATTTAATATTACTTGATAATTATGATGATTAATTATCAAAATTCACCGCGCTCTTGCTGCCACCGTCGCGGCGTCACCGCGACCGGGTGGATCATTCATAGAATACCTACCTAAAGTTTTTTTTTTGCAAATTGTCTCAAGCAATTTTATAATTATAATAATTATGTAAAAATATAAAACAGTTAGATAAACAAAAAACATTCGCTGCTATGGCTTTTTTACCACCTATATAGGTATAGATGTTTCTCTTAAAATATTTCGTGTATGAATAGATACACCTTATATATACATATAAATAGAATTGAAGTCTGTTTGTAACGTTAAAATAAGAGCTTTTTACTAAATGTATATGAAAGTATAAACGGTATTTAAAGAAAAAAAAAAAATATATATTTTTGGCCTATCCGTCGTGTCTGACCGATTTTGACGGGACTTTCACTGGCAGATAGCTGATGTTATAAGGAGTTACTTTTATTTCTAGAAAAAGCCACGCGGGCGAAGCCGCGGGCAGCAGCTAGTTATAATTACTTTCGTTTGTTTATACCTAATTAAATTAGGCTGATCGCTTAACTACTGTGAAACATGGTCCTAACTGAATTTGCAGAAAATCATGTTACAAAATGTTAAATACAAATCTCCCTAAATGATACAAAGATTGAATTCAAAAAGACCCAATCAGCGAGTTTTTACTCAAGAAAAAGTCGTTCAAAAAATTCCACCGGGAGTTTTCAGGCGCTACTTGTAATTTCAGTCACGTACGCCTCTGGTTACACTAAAAGCAGGCACCTGTGAAATTTTATAAAATTCGGTTGTAAATTGAAGCCTTTCTAGGGTGATGGACAGATACCTAGATTTAAACATTAGATACATAATGGCATTGTTTGAGCTGGAGAACAGATTATTTAATTTAATAGTACTCTTACTAGATTATTGATTAAAAATTCAAATATTAAGTAAACAGTTTTATTATTAGATAAGCCTAATGTGTACCTAATTGTCTGATACGAGTATTTTATCCACGTCCCACTAGTGTTCTGAAATACAGGACTTACCTACGCCTAGCTAGGCACCAGTCTCCCATATTACATTTAAAACTAATGTATTATTCTTGATCATTTGAAATTGTACTTTTGTGGTGAGAAATAAATCTTTATCTTATTCTAAAAAGTAACAAGTTATTACGCCTTTCAAAACTTAGATAGGATTAAGTATACTTGCTTTTCATCCTGATCAGAAGAAGTTTTGTTATACGAGGGTGACACTGAAAGTTCTTAGAAAATCAAAAACTGAATAAACTATAATAGCAAGTTATTAATTTTATTATATCGTTTCAAAATAGTGTCCATTTACATCAATACATCGCTGCATCCGATGGAACCACTGAGAAAAGCACTTTGCCTACTCGTCCTCAGGGGTCTCTTCGACGGCATTCTGAAACACAGCTACTGCTTCCTCGGCGTCCATTAAACGTTTTCCTCAAAGTTTTTCTTTTATTTTCGGAAATAAATAAAAATCGCAAGGTGCGAGGTCGGGGCTATAGGGCGGGTGACCTAGTAATTCCACGTCTGACGTCGCGAAGTAGTCGATTGTTTGCTTGGCGGTGTGCGACGAGGCGTTGTCGTGGTGAAGGAGGATCCTACTGCGAGGTCGTTTCTCCCGAACTTTTTCCAAGACAAGTGGCAAACAATTGTTAGTGTACCACTCTGCAGTAACTGTTTTTTACCCTCTAAAACAATTGTTGCGTAATGACCTGCCCTTTCGAAGAACGAGGCCACCATCTTTTTTCCCACGCTTCGACCTCTCTTCACTTTAGTTGGCAATTCCAGCAGACTGTCTCTTAGTTTCAGGATCATAACAATAAATCCAGCTTTCGTCACCCGTAAGTATGTCGAACACAGTATTTGAGTTACATCTGTTAAATCTTTGAACCATTTCACGACACCAATCAACACGACGGAGTTTTTGGGCCTCTGTCAAATTATGAGGTATCCACCGGGCACAAAGCTTCCTGACCGCTAAATGTTCATGGAGGATTTTGTGCATTTGACTCATACCGATGCCTAAGCTTGTCCGAATCTGCTGATAAGTCACGGAACTCTTTACCAATATTATTGTGTATGTATTTTATTCATTTGTCATTTGTTTACGATTTGGCGGCAAATAGAAAATTGTCTGTGTCACGTCAGCATGAATTTAACGCGAGAAAATTTTCTTGCAATGATTTTTTATGACTTTCGATGTCATTTAAGTCAACAAGAAAGTTATGATAGACTTCGATTGGCCTTTCACGATGAAGCCCCATCTCGTGCCACTGTCAGACAGATGTGCTGCTGGGGAGTTTGTTCTGCTACTTCTTCTTCCCAGCTAAAGCACTAGGAAGTGGTAAAGGGATGGGCGTTTTGGGGGACTGTCTTATGTAATCTTTAAACTTCTAACTCAGTTGAGTAAATTACTTTTGATTTGAGTTTAATTCGGTGTTTCTATTGCGCACTAACCAACACTACCCACAGTATGCCCACAGTAATTAAAATATGGCTGATGATAACGAGAGAAACCTTCCGTTCTCCGACATACTTATGTATAAGATTGTTGCAGTAATAGGCAAGTACGTAGAGTTGTAGCTGAGGTTGTAGCAAGGTATAGCCAAAGTGTAGCAAGGGCGCAGCCTCTTAGCAAATTAGCGAAGAGATTATCGTTTTATTTTTCTTTTCGAATAAACAAAATTATGTATTGCTTACGTACTTAATTCTCAAAGATGTAGGTCAAAATAACCGTTAACTATAAACGCACGTATCTAAATTCGCGCCAATTTACTTAAGTGCACGTGTGCCAAAGTCGCAATATTGACATGAAAGGAGGCAAAGCCACGAGCGTGTTCTGCCTCTGCCCACAGACTGTTCAATCTGTTAATTACTCCCCGGTGATTGGATTATGGATAGTCTCGATAGCCAGCCTCGTTTATCTAAAGTGATAAGACGCTTGGGAATGTGCATTTAAAGAGATTTTTTTTGATATAAATGGATTCAGAAAAATTATTTGAGTGGAGCAATTAATTAGTTCAGACTGCATAATTTGGGTTTACTTGAACTGTCGGTATTTACTTATTATAGGTAGATTTTCCTGTGAAAGAAGAGATATTTTTTTTGTGTTGTTTTCTCTGTTAGGTAATTCTAATTATGATGTGGCAGTTTGAGTAATTCATGCGGCATACCTAAATGTCCTTTTTTGGTACCTATTGTTCGTCGAATCGTTGAGCTCCTTCAGTTCTGAGTTGAGCTGCACGATTACTGACAATTGCGTGCATTGGCTGGACAGGTCCACTCAATCTGTGTGGTTCTTTCCTCAAAAGACCATTTCATACACCAATCTACATGGTCTTCACATGATCTGACCAAGATTCATTACTGGACTTTCAAAGAGACTGTGACCTCTGAGTTTTTTTCGGCCTTTCTTCTCAGAGTAGTCAGATACGAAACGCTGACCTCATCTAGTTTTAAAAATATGATGGAAGTGTAAAAGTGTTTTTAAAAACCAGTACTTAGCAAGGGCGTAGCTAGGATTTTGTTAAGGGGGGGGCAGGCGTAGACAAACCAAGAATATATCTAAGCTAAATGATGCATGAGCAACGGGGCAGGTTACGTTAAAAATGAAAAACAAAATATCAATCAGTGACTTTATTTTATAAAAAAAGTAGTTGACGAGGTTCTTCACAAAACCGTTTTAACACCTCAGATTCAATAAAATTGTATCCTAAGTTTTTTAAATCATGGTTCGGTGTACACTGAGCGAGCATGCATAGGCCGTTCAAACGGTTTTCAGTCATCGTTGATCTCAGCCATGTTTAACACGACGCAGTGTAGAAAAGGACCTCTTTATGTTACTTGTAGTTACAACTTCTTTTTTGTTTATTAAAAGGCTACCTACGTAATATTACTGTATGGTTTGTGAGTATTCCTGCATCTTATAGGGGGGGCAGCTGCCCCCTCCCTGCCCGTACCTCGCTACGCCCTTGGTGCTTAGTAATTAAATGATAAATGATTTTGTTTCGGTAAATAAGAAATAAAATAATTTATCATTTATTTAATTCTGCTGTTAGTCACTCAGACCGAACGATAAGAATAACTTGGATAAAAATCAGGCAAATGAAACTTCTGCCTTTGTGTCTGTGGCGGCATCTACATCGCCACTTGCTAACTACGCATCACACTGAAGTCACGCAAAATCCTGCATCGCGCAAGCAGAGTTTACCGCGCGACTATCATTTATACAACGTCAGTAGCTCACAGGACACAACACCCGTCTGGTCGGAGGATCCTCCCTTTTCTATGAAGGATGAGTGAACTTTATACCCTGTGCCTCATACCTCTATATATCTATAGTCTGCAACGCAGCTACCGCATTGATTATCTTTAAAGCGTTGTGGAATTCACAATTGCACATGCGTTGTCCGCCATTCAGTCAACTTTTTTTTTTTAACGACTCGATTGACAATACGTGCATTTGATAGCTTATATCTGCCGTATTTTATAAGCAAAAGGGGACTGGATGTTATTTAATAACGAAGTAACAAAATACGATCTACAGGAATGTGGCCGTTTTTATTTAGATCGAATTTTGTTGCTTCGTGTCTCATTAGGAAACTTTAAAAAAGGTATTAGAAAATTCTAGACACACTTAACATGAACTCCACGACCTCATTCCACCGGCCCCCTTCTGCCATCGGACATCTAAACGCACTGCAAGTTACCACCCCTACCTAGTTGATATTCCACCAACTCGCACTAAGCGTTTTCAAACGTCTTTTATAATGCGCACAGCAAAGGAGTGGAACTCTCTGCCTGCGTCTGTGTTTCCGAACGCATACAACCCTAATCTATTCAAAATTAGAGTGAACAGGCTTCTTCTGGGTAAGCTCACTCCATCGTAGACTTTGTCTCTGTCATCCAGACCTAGAATAAAGTCAAGAGCAAACTCGTAGTAGAATAAAAAAATAAAAAAAAATACTTACCGATATAGTTGACTGAGCTGATTATCATAATTCCTTCTCAGTCACGAGATAATATGTTTTTAAAGGAGTGGTGCTAGTGGACCGGTGACAACCCTCATAAGAGGGTAATATTTGACAGCGAAAAATAAGCAAGTAAATAACAAGATACTACTATGTATTTTACTGTGTGTACATAAATAATAAAATAAATAAACTAACCAAGAGCTTACCTACTAGTAATATAAAACTTCTAAGGGTTTGTTATAATAACATACAGGGTATTAGATAAATAGAAATGAAGAAAGGCAGAAGGACCAGTTGGCCTATACTGTGAAAAAACTAAATTAACTCTCAAATAATAGTCTAGTCATAGTAATTATTATTAGGTGGTATTTGTTAAAATATCTATTAGTTTATTTTATTTGTATATGTGTATTAGTATCAATAAAACTATATAAATTCTCGTAATCAAGAAGTTAGTATTTTAGACATTATTTTTGTACCCTATCACTGTTTTTATATTTAACCCAAAGGTTGACTGGTAGAGAATGCCTTGTGGCATTAAGTCCGCCTATGTACCACTATTGTACATGAAGTTTAAATAGAAATGAAGAAAGGCAGAAGGACCAGTTGGCCTATACTGTGAAAAAACTAAATTAACTCTCAAATAATAGTCTAGTCATAGTAATTATTATTAGGTGGTATTTGTTAAAATATCTATTAGTTTGTTTTATTTGTATATGTGTATTAGTATCAATAAAACTATATAAATTCTCGTAATCAAGAAGTTAGTATTTTAGACATTATTTTTGTACCCTATCACTGTTTTTATATTTAACCCAAAGGTTGACTGGTAGAGAATGCCTTGTGGCATTCAGTCCGCCTATGTACCACTATTGTACATGAAGTTTAAGTAAATAAATAAATAATAAAACTCTCAATAGAACTCAATTCTGTGGGCCAGCAAGAACAAAACAAAAAAAAAACTAATTTCGAACGATGTGTAATATTATCCTGTTTCACACATAATAGTTATTTTCTTTTAAAGGTGAGTATACACTAGCACGTTTTCTCGAGCATTTCTATGTAACGTAACGTTCTTAAGGTGCTGATAGACTTGAGCATTCACTTCTAATAGAACGTTGAGCATCATTTCTAAATTTGTCGAACTGAACAACGAACGGAGCCAAGCATAGAGCGAAACATTGCTTCGAACATTTTCACGATCATTCTAGCGGATGCTCTAGTAAATGCTCGTTAAAAAGGTATTCTTCACGAAGATGTCAGACTTGACCGTCGCGTATGCGAGCGACGGGCGTGCGGGAGGTGTGGGCGGAGAGGGACGGCGGCGGAACAAATTTACTGTCGTTTCGCTACAATGCTCGCTAAAACGCTCCTATTTATTTTAACATTCGCTAGAATGCTCATTACAAGTGAATTATGTGCATGAGAACTTTAACTTTAACCTTTGCCCAGCAGTGGACCAATTTTGATGAATTTTTTTGTTTGTGTTCTAGGGGATTCGAGAATGGATAAGATTCACAATCTTTTAAATGTATATTTTAGGGAAGACCGCTGTTGTCTGAGATACAGATATTTATTTATCTATTTTTATTATCCTCAAATACAGTGATAACCTAAGGTAAAAACAAAATGATTAAAAATAAGTGGTAGCAAACTATATAAACAGAAATATAAAATTACAAAATAAATAAGCTACAGAGGTTGCAAGAAACACCTACATACTAACACTCTGTGTACGAGCCTGTAGATACCTAAAAATAAGTGCGGCTCAGATAACAAAACAAACATAACTTTTAACTATTTCCATAAATAAACTATTTTAACCTTAACAGTGGTTTGGTGTGAACTAACTAACTACCTACCTATAACAACTACCGGGGTATCCGTCAACGACTAGATAACCCCAACATCTTTTTGGTCCTTCGAGCCGGATTTTTTTAATGGGGGGGTTGCGTGCTTGAATTTGAAATGAATTATTATTATTATTATTAAATTACACTTGGAACCGGTAGGTGGTGCTGCGATCGAGTTTTAGGAAACAGGACGTCTGTCCGGTCAGCTAGGTATATTATAAACCTTCTGTGGTAAAATCTTTCCTGCCGCAATTAATCCTAGCGAGTTCTTTGTTTGGCGTTTATGTCAGTTGAGCGGCTATTTTAACTTGATCCTTCGTTTAAACAAGAACTTTGTAGAAGGAGATCTACTTAATATTCTGGTTCTTGGTTTCTTAGGAAGCTTTTGTATAATAATTAAGAAAAGCATAACGAAGTTATCAAACGATGGGCTTAATATCAATGTGAAATCTGATCTGATATAGATAGATAGATGGATAAAATAATCTCTATTATGTACACCTTTAAATTACAGATATAAATGTAGAAATGTTTCATAATAATAATTTGCAGTAGTCCTACACCAACCGGGGGTTGTCCTTGGGTGCACTTGCATAGTGCGTACAGGGATAATCATCAGTACGTGCCTCATTTAATTAAAAAGCGTCTAACGGGCCTCTGCGAGTTGGCTTCGGCCCCTCGTACGCCTTCCAAAGGTCCGGGACCCCAGGGTCCCGATATAAATATATATGTAAATATATAAAAATAATAATAATGAATTCGTTTATTTGCAAACAAGAGTCACTGTTACATAAAAAAGCTCTGCCTCCTGAACTAGGTAGTTAACCTGTATCTCAGAAGACAGTACCCTTCCTAATTACAATAAAAATACACACATACATAGTATGTATACATAGTACAATTTGATGACATGGTAAAATGCTAATTGAAACTAAAAAATAAATAAAACAAAGATATACATATAAAGATTAAAATAAAACTATACTAGATAAAAAAAATAAAAATAAAACATGATTGCCCATGTGGTGTAGTGTGTTGTGAATTATGGTGTGTTTTTGTGTGTATTCGTAAGATTTACGGTGTGTGTGGATGTATAGGTAGTGTAGTCCTTTTATTTGTTAGGGTTTGCTTGTTGTTTGTTTGCTTTGGTTTGTTAGGGTGACGCAATGGGCGGTCTTATCGCTAAATGCGATCTTTTACAAACAACCTTTGGAAGGATTAAAAGTAGAAGGAGAGACAATACTGCTGGTAGTCAGTGATGTACCATTTACATATACAATAAATACATACATACATAAAGCTTATCTATATAAATTATGTATAAGTTGTATCTATTCATTTTGTTGTGTTTATTCATACACGAAATATTTTAAAAGATACACCTGGAAACAATTTTTTTTTTAAATCTAAGAATATTAATGAAAAATGTAATAATTTAAAATTACTTGATAATATTATGATTAACTATCAAAAGGCACCGCCCTCGCGCCGCCACCATCGCCGCGTCCGGGCAGGTCATTCATAGAATAAGTAAGTAAAGATTTATTGCAAAAAGTCTCAAGCAATTTTAATAAAATAAATTTTTAACCTACGTAAAAATAAAAACACTTAAATAAATAATAATGTAATAATTGACATACCATAATTGCAACTAATTATTACTTGACAAGACATGATTGTATTTACCACCTATCTCTTATTTGACTACCTATCTAGTAATAATATCTGAAATGACTGTATCTGTGTTTTTGTGTTATTGTGTTCATTACTGTTTACTGACATCATATAATTTCTAATTTGAATTTTTTTGAAACTTATTGTAGTTTATAAGTCTTGATTTATGTTAATTCTATAAACTCAACAGCAAGCCAGCATTTATGTTTTGCAGCGCCCTGACAGGGTTCATGTACAAAAACCGACAATAATATTTTGTAAAATGTGTGATGTGCATGAGAGCAAATAAATAAATAAATAAATATACGTTATCACGTCAAAATTAAAATTTTCTTTGCTATGGCCGTTTTACCACATATAGATGTTTCTCTTAAAATATTTCGTGTATGAATAGATACACCTTATAAATATATAAACACAATTTTTTGAGTGAAAAGTTGACTTAAATATTTATTTTGAACAAATTCATTTTGAAGACAAAAACATTAGCTATGTCTAAAATCTAAACTTACTGAAATTATTTCATTATGTTCAACTACTATTGTAGATAATAAAATAGTTTCCTGAATAGAAATTTTGACATCTACTTTGCTATTGACTTTTTTTTTTAAGGTGACATTTGATTACCTAAGCTGTTTTGTATGCCTTCTGGCGGGACATAGTATGAACCAACATTTTTTATGTAACATCTGTATAATTTTACACAAAATGAATAAACAATTTGAATTTGAGAATAGACTTCCTGGATTGGAAGACGATTAATCTGCCCAGCGCTTTAACATCAAAATACGAATCAAATCAAAATCAATCCCCACTTAAATAGAAATAGGGAAATACTTTACTGATCCTCTAAAAATTTATTGATCTTCTAATGATTGATACCTACTTTTTAAATTAATGAACCTTTAAAAACTTTTTGCGCATCTATGGCGGCACACTTTTTAAAATAATTGTGCCTCTTTTTAACTGACTTGTCTTTTCTCACTGTTGATCGCAGTAACTAAGCTTGGGTACCTCGAATAAACAGGTTAGGTTAAAATTTAAATTATGATAAATAGTTTTATTTCTGTAATTAGGTTTGTATAAACTTTTAAACGCCAAGCATATTTTAAAAACAAGATGAGGTCGGCGTTTCCTATCAAACTACTCTGAAAAGAAAAGCCAAAACAAACTCGGAGATCACAGTCTCTTTTAAAGTCCAGACATAATCTTGGTCAGATCATGTGAAGACCAAGATTTAGATTAGTTTGGAACTGTGAATAACAGCACATTCAATTTGGTCGGTACCTCAAAATAGGAATTATTTGATGATCATAATAAGAGGCACAATCATTATATTAGAGTGCTTAATTATATTTTTAGGAATGCAAAATGGGAATGATTAAAATATAGGTACCTACAGCTAGAATAACACATTAATTCAGAACATGTTCAGATTATATATACTGTTGTCGGGTGCGTCATGCATGAGTTACTAAATAACCTTATAAAATATATAAAATAAGCTTCAGCTCCAGTCGCTAAGAAAAGTAAATAATTTCAAAGGGAAAACTCGCAAGCTCGCTACACGGAAAAATACTAATTTGGCAAATGCACACACAGCGATATCATCGCGGTGAAAATATTCAAAAGGGCAGAAAATGTTTTCATCAGATATTATCTCTCTACGTTTGAGTTTGCACTGTGAGGAAATGGCAGTAGACCAAGTCTGTATTCAATTTTGTTTTTATATTTGAAAGATCCCCCAGGCTGTAGTTTGTTAGCTTTTCAAGGCCACTGGTGGCATGAATAAAATCATAAGAAAAAATCAAAAGAAGGCGCCTAAGCCTTGTGTTACACCAACATTGATATCAACTGTTTAGGTTTTTATCAGTTCGATATTTAAAATCTTCTTAGGAAATTTGACATAATCCAACTGTTTAAATAAGCAACCGGTGGTTTGAATGTTGGTGAACACAGGCCTAAGGGCCGGTTGTTTCAAACGATTGGTTAACGTAACATACGTACTTCAAATAATAACGATTGCATAATGATGTTTAACGTTCGTTAAATACAAAGCGTTGTTTCACTGCATAAAAAACCGATCGTCAAACTTCAAATGTAGTAGAATAAAATGACGTTAACCAGTGGGTTACTGTAATCGTTATTTTTTAACGAACGTTAAGGGCATAATTTTGTGAAACAACCCTTTTTTTGGTTTGACGATAGTTAGCGCCATTTATGACGTATACGCGTGCGTCAAGTGGACGTGAAACAACCCGCCCAATACTCAAACACAATAAACAAGAATGGCTCACAAACATTATGTGGGTAGGTAGGTGGGCATGTAAAAATATTGAAATGATTCATACCATTACCATTCCAATATCATTAGCATAATTATTTAATATTTCTAGTCCATAGGGCCTCAACACATAATATTCAAATATTTAAATTAATTATTAATTAAACTAAAACATGCATCGTTTATTTTATTACGTCATTGAATATTCAAAACCAAATAAATTATTAATGTGACAGTATTGGCATTCTGCGCATTTCCATGGCGAGTTCCTCTGTAGCATTGGATGTGAAAAAATAAGGCTGAATGAATAAAATGTGTGTGCGGTGCGAAGATTTTTAAACACGTTCGATTCATTGTTTACAATTGTCACATTTTTATGATATACTAGCTTGTGCCCGTGACTTCGTTCGCGTGGAAGTCGTAAGACACCACAATAAGTATACTAAAATATCAGCCACATTTAAATAAAACTTCCCTGAATGCTGCGTTTGTTTTAATTGGGGGATTACATCGCTGACAAAAATGCTTGGCTCAATGCTGGTCCTGCTCCATAAGGGCGCATAAACTAATTGATTAGCATTTGAAAATATTATTGGAGCTGCTGAAGATTGTAAACTATTTTTGCATTGTATAAACTCAATCTCCTTGAATTATATAATTGCATAGCACAGGTGTGAGTACTGACTATGTACTATAGAGCTACCATTTACCGGGTAATATGTCTTTTATTGACTTGAATGTGCCCTGGCGGCTGAGAATATGTCATGCTCACTCAAATGTCTCGCTGGTGGTGGCGTGTGTGTTGGATCATTAAGTTCCCTTCAAAATGGTTGAGCTAAATAGTGCTGATCCATGCGTCATGTTCGTGAACGGGCGCCGTCAGTTGGGACTGGTCATCTTTTAGCTGCCACGGCTTATTTTAATTTTTGAATTGTTTCTATTACGGACGCTTCTAACGTGCACGTCTTTCTACATTGTTCTCACATGTATAACTTCAACATGAATGATGTAACCCATATTTTGTAACAATATTTTGTTTTAAAAGAGTGTCCATGGAGTTTTTTGTCCGTTCTTCTCCATAGGAACCTACTACGCTTTGGAATGGGCAACTAGCTTCATCTTTCTGACTGACCGACCCTTTGACAATTCAAAAGTGCCTGTAATTGGTTTATTTGAAATAAATGCTTTGAGTTTGAGTTGAGTTTGAGTTTGTAGTTTTGGTCATAGCATATACAGAGTACAGAAAAAAGAAAAAAAAAAAAAAAAAAACAATTAAATTTTTGTTTTTTTGATGAAGAAGTAAAATTCTAAAAACTATATTTTCGGCATCTGAATCGATCCAAGACCTCGAAGCAATTACTTTTTTTCAATAATGTTCAATGCACAGTTTTGACTTCGCTATGATTTTATTATAATAGGTAGGTATGTAATAAAAAAAGTTTCTTTCATTTTTTATTTGGTTTACCTATCCTATATGGAAGAGTTTGCGTATTTACTGTTAGTTACTTAAAACGACACGCTTTTTTCAGTAATTTTACTTATAAAAGCGTTTCATATTCATAGTGACACATTGAGTTAAATACCTAGAGAAGCAAACCTCATTAAAATATGTCGAAAAAGTGTAACCACTATTTAAATGCGACGACGTAGCTTTGAAACCACTAAACATTTAAAAGTAATAAGATACTGGTGCCGATTCCCTTGTTCACAAACTAAACTAAATTTAAGTTCAGTGCGTCTTTTTCCTTCTATTTCATTAAGAAAAGGACAGAACATAAATTTTTGTTTAGTCCTGTCAAATTAATCAGCGCTTGACGTAAATTGACGTAATTTTAGTCGGCAAGTTTTTAATCACGTCTAAACTTGTATGGAGTAGTGACAGGCGCTGATTAATTTGACAGGACTAAACTAAAATTTATGTTCTGTCCTTTTCATAATGAAATAGAAAGAAAAAGATGCACTGAACTTAAATTTAGTTTAGTTTGTGAACAAGGGAATCGGCACCAATGATTCGTATTCTTATTAAAAAGTTATTATTAAGTTATTGTTATTAATATATTTATAGCCAAAGTCTCAAATTCAGATAATTTATGTAAACAACGGGGATAACATATTAAAAAAAATATCTTCTTAATGGTAATTTACATAAAATGGCGAAAAAAGAGGTTTCATTTTCTTTTAAGAACTGATTTTAAGAAATAATAATTAAAAAATAATCATACCTTAATTATTTTTATAAATTTTCGGTTTTAAACAAAGTTATTAAAAAAAGGAGATTTTCTGGTATAAAATATTGTATGATACTGGTAACAATGCAGGAGATACAAACATTTTCAAATTTTTTACATCTTCAATGAAACTAATATTACAACTCTTATTCATAGTTTCATATTGTAAGTAGCATATCTAGCCACATTATGGATGAAAACGGCTGTAAACTGTTTCGAGTGGAAATCGATTTTGGGAGGCCTACGTTTAGCACTGGACTTAAAAGTGCTGATTATGACGATCATATGGCCGTGTCTCCGACATACTACACAAAACATTGTTTGTAAACGGTATTTTGTTTGCATAGTTCTTATAATTAATTCACTTTAATTTTAGCGATGACTATTTACAAAAAAAGAAATATGATATTATGTTTTGCACCTCTGTCCTGTCATTTTGACAGTGACATTTCTTGACATTACTTTTTTTACATATATTATCTGAATTAGAGACTTTGGGTAGGTTCACTTCAGTTGGCGTCACACAGAGCACTGAACAGACGTTAGCTACGCATATGGCTGTGGCCATATGTCAACTGGCAACGCCTTAGCGCGGTAATTACTAAACTAGTGTAACATAATTATATATCAATGGTGACACATCTACTATTTCTTTCTTCCTCATAAAGAACGTCATTATTTTACTCCTGTTAGACAAAAATTGAAAGTTTTACCTGACAGTAATGTTATGCAGGCCATACACGTTACGATATACTTGCGCAAGATTGAACTTGCACAAGTATATGTGTGTGAGTTGAATTAGCACAAGTATCCGTGTCGTTCGGTTCCACTTGCGCAAGTATATCGTAACGTGTATGGCTATCGTAACTCATGTAGGTCTGCGTTTTATCCCTGCATTTCCAGCGCCAAAACCGTAAACAATGCCAAAATCTTCTACAGACCGATCATTGAAAATTCATTCAAAACGCCGACTCCGGGCCGTCGTTCCTTGTCACACTACCCACATATCGGTTGATCCGGTAAATTATCAATGGGCCGGGTGCACCAAAGTCATTGGTTGGTGCATTCGGAATGTAAGCCATCTGGGCGCATACCGTTTGTATTGAGGCATGCCGGGACAGATTGCAATCCAACTGATCCAACATTGTTTCGGGACTGGGAGCTAGGAAGTTTTGGAGGCGAATTTTTCTGAATGGTATTTGTTTGTGTTATCATCGAATTTCTACCTTCCCCCCTCAGTTGCATAAAACACTTTCAATCACAATCTGAAGGATTTTGAAGGAAATTGGTAATAAAGGTTCAACAACATTCATTGCGTTATTTAAGTTGTTGAGCAGACAAATTTTTCGAACATATGAAGCAATGTATTAGCAATATGCTTCAAAATCATTCAGATTGATTTATGTATAACGCAACAAAGGTACAGGTTAGTGACTAACCACATGAAAAAGAAGAATAGACTGCTAACAGAAAACAGGATCATTTCTTCGTTTTTGAGAGATGATGATTATTTTTAACCGACTTTCCAAAAAGGTTCTCAATTCAGTTGTTTTTTTTTTATATTTGTTACCTCAGAACTCCGTCGTTTATGAACAGATTTGAAAAAATCTTTTTTTATTTGAAAGGATATACTTCCAGATTAGTCCTATTTATTTTCAAAATACAGTTCTGATGATGGGATCCATGAGGAATTGAGGGAACTCCTCAAATTTTCTAGGCAAATATATAGCGATTTTTGTATTTTCATCAACAACTCAAGCATTTGCATTCAGTAAGTATCATTTGATGAAGTGGAACTGATGAAGAAGACCACACATGGCCACCGGAACTCCTCAATGATAAGTATTTCACGGGTGGCGATAAGATATTTCGATTAAGATAGTTAAGCGACTATGAAGCAAATTTAAATAAATAATTCTGATGAAAATGGTACCATGTAACTGATCTGAAGATGAAGCCGGAAGGTATGCACCGGAACTCCGTAATAAAACAATGTATCCTAGCCGTGTTTGGGCTTATTGGAATTATCATGAGATGCACTCGGGCTATAAATGATTATAAAACTATTTTTATCAAAAAACGAAAATACAGAACCAAGGACACCGACTTCCAAAATTAAAGTTATTTTTCACTCTTTAGTGTTATTTTTTTCGGACGTCTTTTTTTTTTTTTGTTCAAAAGTTTTATATCTCAATACTCAATCATTTATTGCATTCCACAATGTATATGCTTAGGTGGTAAGTAAATATTTGTTGTAACACGTGGGCCCTGTCGGGCACAGCAAAAGAAAAATTTTAAGGAAGAGGACTTATTTAATATACATGAAAATTAACTTATTCTAAGTAAAAATTAAGGTAACAGTTTATTAATTATTAATTTAATCTAAATTTATTATTAATTTATAATATTATGTCTGTTCTATGGATTTTGAAATCATATATTTATTTATGCTATAATAATATTTATTAAGTAATATTTTTTTTAATTTATTTGTAAATATGGCAATCGTTTTCTCATTTCTGAGTACCTCGGGTAGGTTGTTGTATATTTTTATCGACATAACCAGTGGACTAAATGAGTGCATTTTTAATCGGGATGTCGGTAGATCTTGCTATTACTTGGGCCCTGTAGGTGACCACGGTAATCGCGGCATGGCTGGGGCTGGGATTCCCTAAAGGTTTTGTGATAGATAATTTACAAAAAAAATTGGTTGTCTGTAAAGTTGGTTTACGGACGATAGTTTAACGTGACAACGTCATAACAAAACATTGATGCGGCAACAGCGTACAATGAGCGTAACGGGATAGTAAGCGTAACGAGACAATGAGCGTAACGGGACAATGAGTCATCCTTTTTCGTGCATGCACCCGGTGTTCATCGATTTATTAGACGTTGTCACGTAAAAAACAAAAAAAACTTTTTTTAATGGAATTTGACTTAATAACGTACCGCTACATCAAAGCCTTTTAATTGAATTCCATTACACGGTAAATCCGAAAATACTTTAACACGGAAAAGCTTCCAATAAATTGTAATGAAATTAATGTGGAACGAGGAAAAGGGATGTTCGCCATCGCAATTAACTTATAAAATGTACAAATTAATATTTTTGATAAGGGTAGGCAGATGATGGTATGTTTATTTTTTACATACTTCCTTCATAATCTTTTCATTATTTGACAATATATATGCCTAAAATTATAATTTCAATTCTTTATTACTTTTTTTTTTTTTGTTGACATGATAGTTATTCAGATTTGTTATTGTAGTTGTAATGGCAATCATGTCATTTGCAGGTCGCTGGCTGTCCGTTGTAACATGCTGGCTCGCAGGTTTGCACGGTGTACGAATTCAGTTAAAATCACGCTTTTTAAAGCATATTGCCAATCTTTATACACCTGCAGTCTGTGGGTCAGTTATTCGCAGCGGGCATACAGCGACCTGCGTGTCCAATATAATAATGCACTAAGGGTACTGTTGGGGCTGCCATGGCGTTGCAGTGCGTCAGGGATGTTTGCCGAGTTGCGGGTTGATGGCTTTGCCGCTATCGTTAGGAAAAGATGCGCCTCCGTACTCGCTCGCGTTCGTGGCAGTATCAACACTATACTGGGTGTTTTTGCTGATCGGTGGGAGTCCCTCATGCTGCAAAGGTGGGTGCGGCTTCATGTCGTAATTTAATTGTGTTGCCTATACTAACATTAGTTCTTTTTAACTACATTTTTACTAACAAAATATGGACCTGGTCTGAAATAAATGTTTATTATTATTATTATTTGGTTTAAATAGTTTTTCTTATTTATATATTTTTGACGTGATAACGTCTAATAAATTGATGAACGCCGGCTGCATGCACGAAAAAAGATGACTCATTGTCCCGTTACGCTTATTGTATGCGCCGCATCAATGTTTAGTTATGACGTTGTCACGTTAAACTATCGTCCTTAAACCAACTTTACACATAACAAAATTTTTTTTAAGTCTTTTATGTAGATTATTTTCTATTTTGAGAATGTGAGAACGTTGTAGGCCTAGTAAACTGTAGATTTGTTGACAATTTTATTTTTTATTAAGTACTTGGTACTTGTGTGTAGGCCTTACAGGCCTACACTATCCTCCAATACCTATTAACCCTGTTATTTGAAAATATTGTAACAGCCAATTTATTTAGAAAAAAGTAACCGTGGAGTTTATTGTCAGTTCTTCTTCATAGGAAACGACCAATTGGAACTGTGCCTTTGACCTTTCATAAGTGTAGGTCCATGTAGGTTTCTTTGAAATAAAATATTTTGATTTGATTTGATACGATTTGATACACTACAGTAGCTACAGAGAAAACTTTTTGATCCCTTTAATTAATTTTGATTTAAGTGATAGATTTCATGTTGCCTCGACTGCAAATTTTCCCTTAGCTGGAATTTCTCAGAAGCAGTCCGGAGTCTGGATTTGTACCGGCATGTCCTAGAACCAAAAATTCGAAGACATGTGACATCAACTAACCCTCATATTAGGCTTTTGGCAAAATACTTTATGAAGTCATCTTTTACGAATTCGCCACTTATTAATAAGCTCTTATTTCTTGCAAAAAATGTGGAGCTATAACTATATGTTTTCTTCAAAGTTAAAGCATTTATTTCAATACGCCAAGTTGTTAAAAAGTCAAAGAATTTATTTCAAACAGGCACATAAATGGCACTTTTGAACGTCAAAATGTACACGGAAATAAAATTGATTCTAGTTGCCCCTTCCAAAAGGTAGTTTCGCATGGAGAAGAATGGGCAAGAAACTCCACCGTTACTCTTTTAAACTGTTTTACAATAGTTTGTATACATCAATTATATCATTACATGTGAAGACGATGTACCTAGAATAAAATTACTATACCACAACAGGAAATAACAATAAAAAATTATGCATTGACGGATATTAACCATGGTTTTAGATACAAGGTGCTCACATATTTACAAATATTGTTAGAGTAGATGATTTTACTAAATATTATACAAATAAAAAGTCAGTGTGCGAGTTAAACTTATCATAAAATTAATGTCTTAAAAATAATACACTATACATAAATTAGAAACTGTTTGATTTTGTCTAGACTCTACATTGTCCTATGGAACAAGACCAGCATGATTCGAAGCATTCTTATCTTGGATATAATCCTCTTATTTGTAATAAGCTTGTTTACAAAGAGTTTTAATACGAGTATGTGTTTTAAATTTTCTTTCATTTAATTGCAATACATCACAAGGTATTTTGTTGTAACACAGTACCCCATAAAATAATGATTCTTAAATATGCATTATCAAAACAAAAGGAAACCTCCTCTTATTCGTACTCGCGGTAATATCTAATGAAAGCATAATGGTCCCGCATGGCGCCGCATCGCCCATTGATATGACTTCTTTAGATATTCGTTTGTTCTAAGCTTACGCGCAAATAGAGATTATACTTACACCATCTACACAACAATAATAGGTGACAGTCACAAACGATCTTTAGCCAAATTCTCTCGGCTCAATTCTTACAATAAGTCTGACTCGATGGCAGAGATAGATAGATTCAAATATCAGACGAAAAACATCTTCAAGGTGATTTAAAATTAGAATTTAGCGTTTAATAACGTTTAACGTTTAGCGTATAAGCATTGGGTTTAAGTATTCAAATAATCAAATCAAACCACTCAATCTTTAAGTGACACTACAAAATTTCTGAAAAACCATTCAAGCTGTTTAATTTCTTTGTGAAGATTTAAACGAATATTAAATAAGTATAATAAGAATAGGAGGCCTATGTCCAGCAGTGAACGTCTTTCGGCTGAAATGATGATAAGAATAGGTAAGTTTTCTGATACATTTGTAACAGCCAGTACATTCTACCGAAGCCTGGTATATCGACAATGTTTTGATATGAACGTCGCAGTGACATCAGTTTAAGATACATGTTGTTTGCAATCGGCTTCAATGAAAGCGGCTAGACCTTCCTTCCGACGATATCCCGTATTCTATTTCTGCCGACTTGAGTGAAGATTGGATTGGGCATATCTGGTGGATAGTCCCATTGTATAGTAGCAAATTTTGGTATCTTATCAGACAATAGGTTCTCCGTAAACTCTATAAATTCATGTTTTGAGTTCACACACTCACTTCATGATACACAGATATCTGAGGTCATCGGAAAACTTAAGACTACAGATGCCGATGCATTCCACCAGTGACTTTAATAAATCTTTTACAGTTCAAGCAGTACGGTTATGAAATGCCTTGCCCGTGTCGACAAGGCGAGTTCAATCTTTGTTCATTTTAAAAATTATGATAAAGAAAACACTGTCTCGCTCCTTAACCATTTTTTTTTTGTTATTTGCACTTCATTGCACTTTCATGATTATTATTGTATATAATTATATAGATAAGTATAGCATGTTTTACGTATGTATGTATTAATTGTATATTTATTTAAATAGTGCAGCAGTAGGTAATAACAGCCGCACACGCAGGGCTCGTGGCTAAGTAATAACAGCCGCACGCGCAGAGCTCGTGGCTAAGTATAACAGCCGTATATAGCCATATGACATAACACTTTCAATGGCTTGACCTAAAAAGCATGTGTCTGGAGCCCAGCATATGAGTAGGTCATACGAATAATAAAGATGAAATTATTAACAACATACGAATCTAAGTTTATGCCTAAGACCACAGACTTTAATCAGGGTTTCAGACAAACTTATATGGACTAGTAGTAAATATCTAGAGCAGTCTGTATTCAAGAGGCTTAGTCGTAAACTGTAGTTAATGTTTCAAAAGCGATGATTTATTACCGCCCTCATAAGATCGTACTTAACCTATCAGATGCGATGTCACTCAAACTCCGTATAGTGACGCCTACATGCTCGTCTCTATATTAATTTTCACTTCATACTAATATTTAGGTATGTATTTGTAACATCTACATAAATCATCTCTTTCGGTTGACGGGTTAAGTAGTATGGGGTCAGTGAACTGTCGAAATATAGGTATGACACAAATAGGTTTATTTATTACCTTCGTTATCGTAGCGATTTTAACAAAATGGATGAAAATAAGTAGGTATGTAGGTATAGTTAGAGGCAAGTTATGTAATAATTACATTATAACAGTTTATACATATCTAACATAAAAAAGGAATCCATACTAATATTATAAATGTGAAAGTAACTCTACGTTTTCAAGTCTAAACCGCTGAGCCGATCGTTATGTTTGGCAGAGATATAGCCTGGGATATGGCGACGAACATAGGCTACATTTTTTACGCGATAACCAACATTTACGCGGGCGGAGCCGCGGGCCAAAGCTAGTAGGAAATATAAAAAAACCCGGCGAAATGCGTGTCGGACCACGCACAATGAAGGTTTCCGCAGTTGGGATGAATTTATCCCAAGAACAAACTTAACATTGTAGTTGAACAGACATGTTCACCCATACATTCCAACTGTAAATGTAAGTTTGTATGCAAAATATTGAATGATTTACTATGTTATTTTAAGTAATTTTTTTTATTTTAACAAAAATCTTTAAATAAAAATAAAAAAAAATATTTAATTTATTTCTTTTTTTTAAAAAATTGACTCAGTTGTTTCGGAGATAATGGTCAATTTTAATCAATAATCTTTAGTAACTTTAAAATTAATAATAAAAATAGAAAATATATTTGAAGCCTCATAAAAAGTCCTTTCATTTGATGTTACAGGGTATGTACAGTTTGCAAAACATTATTTTTATTTTTCTAGGTTTTCTTTCAAAAGTGAACCCCATATTCAAAATTCATTTATTCACGTTACACGTCTGAGTTTTTTTTTTTTTTTTTTTTTTTTTTTAAACTTTGCCCCACACTAGGAATTTCTCCTGTATCGTGGGTGCGTTTACAAACATTTAAACTCACATACACAAACAGCCAGACCCGGATCAACTACTTGTTGTGTTTGGATTACAGAAGTTCATATGTGTACCAAATTTCAACTTAATCGGTACAGTAGATTCGGAGCAAATTGGCTGTGACAGACGGACAAACAGACAGACACACGAGTGATCCTATTTAAGAGGTCTGTTTTTTTCCTTTTGAAGTACAGAACCTTAAAAAGGAATAGAAAATATAAAGAAAAAGTTATTCATAAATAAATTGGTTAAAATGTCTCGAGATTTAGTGTAGGTTACGGGCACAAAAGATGACAAGGGACGATGTTACTTATTGTCATATCGATAGGGAACACAGCGTAAGAAAACTATTCTAAAGTAATTCTATGTACCTAATCGCCACTATATGCAGCGAGAAAGAGCATTGAGCAATGCTTACTTGTCACTTGTCTGCATGCGAAGATTTGACTTGCTTGCATCGGACCAATATTACGAGATACCAACAACCACCAATACTACATACCAACAACCAGGAATACTACATAACAAATATTAATAACATACCGACTGGCCAGTTCTCCCGTCAGTTCAAACTAATATTTCCTTAAACAAACAAGTGAAGACGACGCCAGAACTTAGTTTCCAATATAAATATGTCTCTTGCAAGTCGGTATTTCGAAGACATGAAGACAAAAGGGTACAATATGATAGATGTGCCAAGTTTAGGGTGAAGGGTGGATCGGATACCTATCATAAGGGATTTAATTACAATCTATTGATATTTCGGTTGACAGGAAAGGTCACCTTCGTTTACCATGGATTTTGTCAAGCTCTTAGGCTATTTGTACGACGTTTTGCTTGCTTTGAAAAACTACGGTTTATTCGCCGTCTGTAGGCATGGTCGTCAGTGTTGTATGGAGCAGTATGCGTTAGCTTTAGAAATAGTTCAAAAAGCATTCCTTAGATACCTTTACAATGGGCACGCCACAATTGTGACGATGTCTTCTCTTTGAGGAGTGGCTAGAGAGGCGCTACGGCGTCCTCATCTTCCGCCTGACACAGCTCCTCACCGGACAAGGTTGTTTCGGGAGATTCCTAAATAACTTCTCCCGTTCTGGGCGGAGCAGGAGGGCGCCGCTCCGTCCAGAGCGGGAAAAGTTATATAATAACCCACCCAAAAAAAAAGATACCTTTACAGGCACTTGTACGGGTTTTATGCTCTTTTGTATCCCACTAAATTCCTATTGGGTTGCTTAAGTTTCAATTCTCTAGAAGTAAGACGGTGGCGCGCGGTGGCGTAACTATACCATTCGAGGCCCGTGGCAAATTCATCGCATGCCCCCCCATATATAGCTTTTTTTTTAATCATTTCCCCATACTAGGAATTTCTCCAGTATCGTGGGTGCGTTTACAAACATTTAAACTCACATGTAAGTTTCTATTCCGTGTCTAAAAGAGGATGAAAACGAGATACTATGTTTTTTAATGGATTCTCCACTGACCGGGGGCCCATTCCGGCTGGGGGCTCGTGGCATTTGGCCGACTTGCCACCCTGTAGTTACGCCACTGGTCATATTAAAAATTCTTAGGGTGATTATAGATGTTCCTGATCTGCATAACGAAATCTGCAATCTATTTGTCCCAGATAATTACTGTCGTGGCAGAAAACACCGCTTACTGGCTGTTCCAATTTGCCGTACTGTTGCACACTCCAAGTCACTTATTTCTCGAACTTTAGCCGCACTCAAACACAGATCTTGATGTTTGCGAATGAATGGAAGATGATACTGTCAGAATGTTTGAATTTTTGTGAGAAGTGTTAAATAAATTATAATATAAATGTTTAAATAGTGTTTTGGCTTCGGTCGTTCTATTTAAAATAAAAAATAAATTAATATATAAGCTATATATAAGCTTGTTGACAGACACGTTTTTTCTACGGCGCTGTTTATACGCCGTACCGTAAAGAAACCGTGTCGTGTACACACGGTTACATAGCTATTTATCCATTTTAGGTAAATTCGTTGAAATTGTTAACTACTACTATTTTCAGTTCTATACCAGAGAGGCAATGCGAGAAGCAATCAGAGAGGCGAGGCTAAAAGTCACCCAAAGGGCAGTGGAGAGGGCTATGCTTGGAGTTTCCCTACGTGATCGAATCAGAAATGAAGAGATCCGCAGGAGAACTAAGGTAACCGACATAGCTAGAAAGAATTGCCAAACTTAAGCGGCAATGGGCAGGGGCTCGTAGAACAGATGGCCGATGGGCCGAAAGGTTCTGGAGTGGCGACCGCGTACCGGAAGACATAGCGTAGGAAGGCCTCCCACAAGGTGGATTGAAGACCTTGTGAAAGCCGCAGGAAAAAGCCTATGTGCAGCAGTGGACGTCTTTCGGCTGAAATGATGGGAGAGGCAATTATTATATGTAGTAAGTACAGTTTATATTACGCAATGGGATGTGGTATGAAACCATTTACTGGGTTGTGGAGGTCAGATAGGTAGTCACTCCAAGGAAAATACTGGTACTCAGCTGCCTCTGGTTAGACTGGAAGCCGACCTTACCATAATTGGAAAACTCTAGGCAGATTAATTAAATTAGTACATAAGTATAAAATCTATACATACCCATTCTAGAAAACCTAAATAATTTTAACTTTCGCTAACAAACAATGATTAATGATGAATTCATCTGCTAACTTTCCTATCAGTCTTGTCAGTTAATTTAGAAGGCTTCATTTCCAGATTTACACGAATTTCCTAACTTAATTATCTTCATAATAATTTGTACCAAACTTGCCGAAATACCATGGCAACTTAACCTAACTTAGGAGAATGCAGCTAAACTTGCAGAGTGTAACAATAAAGGAAATTATAAACGCTACAGTAGAGAGAGCTAATTAAAGTTGCAAGTCAATCATCTGTGACTTTAGTAACTTGAAGTAAGCTTGCTTAAGTTATAGTGCTTAAGTTTAATGTTAAGCTTAATGTTATGAGAGTCTTTGTGCATTGAAGAATAACTGATGACTGTGGGCAGTGCCGGTTTTCGCATGGGCGAGGTATATATGGCGCCCCCTTTCTACTCTCCAATTCACACATGTGAAAAAAACCAGGAGTAACTTTTTATTAAACAACCGTTTATTTCAATAAAACTTAAAAAATAAAAACTTTTTAGCCTTTCTATCGTCAAACTCTCATATAAAGGCATCAAAGTCTATGTTTTTTGCAATTTCATTTTCGATTGGCATAGTTGCCAAGTTTGTCAACCTAGACTGAATCTATCTGCGATCGACATTATGTCGATTGCAGATAGGTAGATTATCAGCTTAACCTTAGAAAAAGTCCTTTCCCCATTCGCTACAGGTATAGTGATCAATATTTTTTTTTGAAACCAGACATGAATGAGCGCCCTTGGGCGGACGCCCAATCGCGCCCTACCCTAACGCTGGTATTGACTGTGGTAGTAAGACTCAGGTTCGAATGAATGATGCTCATTCATAATAATAATCTGTATTACATAAGAAAGTGGTTACAAACTGTTTGAAGTCCCTGACACTTCTGCTAGGTGGTTAACCTGTGTTGCAAGAACCAGTGCCGTCTCCCGGGAGGAAATACTATTGAATAATTATGCAATAAGATTCACAAGGGAAAAAAAAGACTCATCATCATCATTTCAGCCGAAAGTCCACTTCTGGAAATAGGCCTCCCCCAAGCACCGCCACTTCGACCTTTGTGCTTTTCATTTGGGGGGGTTGCAATAATCGCCACACTTGGCGGGCGGGTTGGCGATCGCAGTTTGGTGTTAAAAATGCATAGAAAACGGTGCTGCCCATTCTCTAGTAAGTCCCTTAGGCGCCTTTTACGACACCCGCGGGATGAAATGGGGTGGTGCTATTCTTTATGGACACCACACGGGCCGGAGGGGAAAAAAAAAGCTTGAAGTAATTCAAAATAATAATAAAATGGTTAGAAAAAGCATGTAATGGCGATTGCGTATATGCGTGTAGTGTGCGAGGGTGTGTGTATGTGTGTAAATTGAATTGAATGTTCAGGAAAGCACTGTTTCGTCGTAATTGAGGGACAGTAGTCATGGCTTAAGACTGCTTGACCTTATGCAGAGTAAGTTTATAAATTTATAGGTTCTTGTTGATTTTATTGAATGCCAAATTAAGCTGCCAAATCTTATGTAGGTACCTAAGTTGTTGTGAATGGTTTATAATACTTTGATCAATCATAAGCCTTTTAGAAAGATAAGCTTGTAAAAACGTTTCATACCTATATTTTCGAAGAGTCCACACCACCACTCAACAGAACTATTATAGGTAAACCTCTGCTTAACCCTTCGGGGAATTCAAATTCAAAATCTTTAATTCGAGCGAAGACTCATATAGGGTTATTAATGTAGTCTTTAAAAATAAGTGTTAGTAAACGATACGATGGCACATTTAATTGAGAACAGTGAATTACATACGGACCGTCCACTCTGTCAGCAATCGTTTTCATAACCCTGTTAGGGCTGGCCATGAGTCGAGCCACCATCGACGATGCACACTTGCGCATTATTGTAAAAACAATTACACCCGCCGCCAAACATCTCTGACGCACTGCAACGCCATGGCAGTTTTCCGAACGCGTTATTAAATCCTCGCAGACCCTAGGACGTCCACGAATATTTCTCCTACAAGCTGCTTGTGTAGTTGTGTAGAAGGTGGTACAGAATGCTTTAAAGAGCGTCACCTTTACATCTGCAGTACAACGAGCAAACTATTATATTCGCGCGCACAGAAAGAACCCTCCATTCACTTTAAAGGTCAGCATTGTCTTTAAGTACAGTGGTGACCAAGGAACCTAGGTATCAGGATGTTTTGTGTTCATGGAGCTTTAAAGTGTCTTTGAAACATGCCCTGAAGATATCTTTATTATTACTGATTGGGCCTGCTCTTGACCTCGATCTCGCCTGAGGAAAGCGATGGATGAGGTTTATGATGGAACGAGCGTGCTCAAAAGTTGCCTGTTCACTCTTGCTTTAGAAGCAGACGGGTTATATGTGGAAGGGAACACAGACGCTGGCTGACAGTTCTATACTTTGGCTGTGCGCTTAATAAATGTGGAGGAGAACCGCTGAGTACGACTGGACGGAATATCAGCCAAGTATGCATGGTACCCTGCATTACGTCTGGTAGTCCGGTAATAAAAGGGCGATGGTGGGATCAGGTCGTGGAGCTCCTGCGCACACCCTGCGAAGTACAGTCTGTAGAAGACCGACAGGCAAACAACATTACGCCGATGAGCCAGGGTTTGAACCCTAGACACCAACGTTTCGTCGCCTATAAGCCTTGTTTATGTATGTATTACAAATCAGCATAGGATGGTAACAGTTTGATGATGATTGTGCAGGATAAACAAAAATAATCATTGACACAAAGTATAATACTCCAAACAAGATACAAGTCTTCAGTCAAAACGTGAAGGGCGCTTGTTTATTATTAAATTAACCCTTCAGTGCGGAGGGTAATCTTGGAAGTTGGTCGGAGGGCCCTCTGTTAATTGTCAGGTTATTGTTTGAGCGATGCCCTTCTGAGGGTTGACTTTCAAGCGAGCCTTGTTTGAACTTGTATAGTTATGGTAACATCGCCTTTGATGGCAGAGTGACAAAGTTTATGGGACTTTCTATACGGTATTTGTTAGGCTGTGACCCTTTTTTTGGGTGAATATTTGAGTTAGGAAGTTAATATAAAAGAAGAGAAAATAATCGTGGCTAAATAATAACAACCACACGACTCGATCGAAGGTTGAGCTACGCTTGCTATGACGGACGGGCGTGATCGCTGGAAGCGAAGGGTGTGTAGTAGGGTTTTCATCCCGGGAATCTCGGTCTCGAAAATGTCGAGAGTCTCGACGATTTTTTGGTATTTTCGAGACTCGAGACTGATACTTTCGGTCTCGGGAATAACGAGACTTTTGAGACTTCTCCAGTGGTTTAGGGAAATACCTAAACCATTGTTACAATTACTTAATATCTATCGCTCCCACTAGTGTAGAAGCATAAAGAGCTTTTTCTAACGCGGGTTACTTTTGTCATTATTTCAGGTCCTCTCTGTCTGAAACTACATTAAATGCCCTATGTTTCCTACCCACTATAAAAATGTAAGAATTTCATAAATAGTTTTGGTTTTGTAATGAGTTTGAACTGTATATGTAATAAGTACTTGATTGAAATATCTTGTTTTGACTGACTAAAAGCCTAGCCTATATGTATGAAACCTACTTTTAAAATAGTTTCGAAAGTCTCGTTATTCCCGTGAATTTCGAGACCGCACCAAGTCTCGATTATTTTTTCCCGGAAATGCAGCGAGACTGAAAGCCCTAGTGTGTAGGGAAGGTGTATGCATATCCAGGTTTATCCCAGTGTGAGTGTAAGCTTCCCAGTTCAGGCGGCGCTGACGTTCTGCACCTATAGTTAATGAAAGTCTGATGAATTAAATCTGATGAATCATTAAAAGTGATTGTTTATGATATAGTAATATAGACCTGGGGCCCAAGTCTGCTATTTTTATAAACTCGTCACTCCGACACGATCCCATTGTCATTATGCTAAAAGTTCGTAATCTGCTAAATTCATAATGGTCGATCATTGGTCGGTTAATGGTCTCATAATAGAATTGTATTACAATGGCATTTTGAACATTTATTCATGCCAGATTTCATTTATATATATTTTTACATATTGTTTATTAGTGTTATAAGCAATCTGAAGTATCAGGAAGTTGGAAGTTTAGTAGGAAGTTTCATTTGTCATTATGTACGAGATTACCAATTCTTTCAATGGAGTGTCAGTGGCTGACCATTGGAAAGTCATAATGACGCCATTATAATAGTAGATTACCAAACTTGTCAAAATCAACAATTATGAAATCAGTGATAGACCATTCTGACACTATTGTAATAGCAGACTTGAGGCCCAGAACAAACGCCTTGACAAGGAGCTAATAACTTTTGCATTCTAGAAAAATTCTACCAGTCGGTGTTCGCAAGTCAGTGGCATTTCAAGACGCCACGGCGGCGGCGTCTGCAATACCATATAATATTTACTCAAACCGAATCTAAAATTTACGTACATCGGTGTAAAATACAAACTTTGTTACTCGCAAGTTAGGTAGAAGTCGAATTTTGTCGTTCTGTAAAGCTGATATCAGTCGATCTATTTCACCGTGAAAACTTTGATGAAGTGAGCTTGAAGTGAGCTGTAATTCCACCTGATGCAGGGATTGTCACTATTAAGAGGGCTGTCTCGGGTCCACTTGAGAAAAATATCTCGTGACTGAGAAGGAATTATGAAAAACGGTTCAATCAGCTGCCTCGGTAAGTGTGTCTAGAATTTTCTAATACCTTTTTATAAAGTTTCATATTGAGACACAAAGCAACAAAATTCGACCTAAAGAAAAACGGCCACATTCCTCTAGATCGTATTTTGTTGCTTCGTGTCTCAATATGAAATTTTATAAAAGGTATTAGAAAATTCCAGACACACCAAGGCAGCTGATTGTGCCGTTTTTCATAATTTTTTCTCAGTCATGTCCAAGTCCAACTTCAAGTTTCCTTCATCTATGTTCTTAGGGTGAGATTTTTACAGAATAGTTCGGCAGATGTTTCACTCTTTGTTCATGTACGTCTTTTATTCGCCATCTTTTACTCGAAGTGAAACGTCCAAACGCAAAAAGTAAGTATCAAAAGTGAAAAATAATTCACTAGTGAACCGATCCAACGGTGTGGGATTTCGACATTCCGATCTTTCACTCTGCTCCGAATGATAGAAAAATTGAATTTAATGAGCGAATTGTCGTTACGTCCATTTCTCATGGTCAGTATCGTGAGAACGTGGAATGGAACAAAAATTAACCTTTTCTCGAGTAAACTACTCACTCGAGTGGAGTGTCTGACATCAGCTTAAGATATTTCATGTTCCAATACGTGAGATAAAGTGAACAGACACATATGCAGCAAGTTTTCTTAGTAAATAGGTCAATGCTTCGTGTCATCCCGATATTGGCTGGCTGTGGTCTGAAGTTTGTGGCGCTTAGATATCTTCGTACGATCGTACCTTCTAGATATCTTGGTACGATCGTACCTCCTATAATGTAATGTTTACCTGTACGTAGTAAAAGGTATTTTTGCAATATGCATTTGAAAGCATCTTTGCGTCAATATGAATACGTCTAAAAAGAGACTGTAACTAATGAATTTATTAAAATGCAATGGCTATACCTATATTATACGAGTATTGTTAAATTGCTCACTGTGTACGCTTAACAAGGTAGAGGATAACATTGACTTGTTTTCTTGTTCTCTAAACGACTTTACTTTGGCAACCTCTAGATTGTTGATATGTATTAAATACACAATTTTATTATTTGTTTTAAGAGGTATGTATGTATAGATATACATAAACGAATTCGTATGCCGCTTACAGCGACGGATGTGTCCTGAACATTACTACACTAACCAACCTTGTACAGTGGGCTGCATCAATTGGGTAGGTACCCCATTTGTATTAAAATTTGCGTTCAAGGGGGTACCTACATCGTGACGCTGACTGTACCTACCATATCCGACGAATAAATGTCTTTGTCTTTGTGAAAACTTTTTTAGGTGCACTTTGAGCTCTTTCTGAACAGTAAACGAAACTGAGCCGTCACTCTCGGGTCATTGACGCTGATTCGGGTATACTCGGCTCCAGTCGGTCAGTGACGTTGAATCGCGTATGGCTCCAGTCGCTGTCAGCTGTCATCAGCCACATTTAAAGTAAATCATCACTTTTTCATACACCCTCTTTTTTTTTCTAAAGTTGTTTAACTGTTTAACCTTTTCATTCCGCAAGTGTACCTAGTGTCAGAGCGGGACTATAAAATGTTTGATGTCCGACACTTGGCCCTTTTGTCAGCTCTACTGATTTATGTGCGCAATCTCATTTCATAACAGAACCTTTATAATTCGCTTCCGTTCCACTGTGACGATATTTATTTTATTTAGGCACTAGAAAATGTTGACATAGGAGTAAGTTGTGAAGCGGAAACGCAGCGTTTATGGGGAGGTTCTTCAAGCGTTCATTCTTATTCTTGAGGTGGCAAAGGGGCGCGAGTAAATTGTGCCGTGAACTTCGTTAATTTTGGGTTGAAAATTATATGTTTTATGATATTAACAATGTTAAACCCGACGGACATTACATAATCACCGTTTATTTTGATGTGATTTTCAATACAAATAGTACTATAATATTTAAATAAAATGAGTTTTAATCTACAAAATAAGTGTATGTTTGGATTTTTGTTTCTATCGAGTGAACTTTGTCTAATTATGTAATGAGTACCCGACGTTCCTACAGAAAAGTCTCAAAAGCAACATATAATTTTTTCACGTGTTAATCATTACCCGAAGCAACAAAATTCGATCTAAATAAAAACGGCCACATTCCTCTAGATCGTATTTTGTTGCTTCGTGTCTCAATATGAAACTTTACAAAAAGTATTAGAAAATTCTAGCCACACTTACCGATGATTGAGCCGTTTTTCATAATTCCTTCTCAGTCACGAGATAATATGTTTTAAAGGAGTGGCGCTAGTGGACTTGTGACAGCGCTCTTAACTGATAAAGACCATAGTCCTCATCGATCGCTTTCCATCAGACGAGATCTAGGTCAAGAGATGGCCCATGTCGCAATAAAATAAAATTACTAATCAATCATTTAATCAGCGTAAGTGCGGCCCGGTATGTAAATTAAGTCCGTATGTTTTAACCAGAAGATAATACAATGAGGCGACGACCCTTTGAAGGATTACAAAGGTATCTTATAGAAAGTAGGCGACTTCAAAAAGCTATGTTAACTTCTAGCTCTCTTCCGACTTCATTATATAATTTTTTTATGAAGTTGGAATCGTGTTACCAAGTTTCTTGGGTGCTGTTTTTTATTTTTTCAGGGTTCCGTACCTCAAAAGGAAAAAACAAAACCCCTTTAGGATCACCCAGGTGGATCTGTCTGTCCGTCTGTCACAGCCAGTTTGCTCCGAATCTAATGGACTGATTAAGTTGAAATTTAGTACACATATCAATTTCTGTGACCCAAACATGGACGTGTTACGTAAATAAATTAATTTTGAATATGGGGGTCACTGTTGGAAGACAAAAAAATAATAATTGCTCCCTATACCGTGTGACATCAATTAAAAGGACTTAAGGTTCCTACGAACAGGCGCGACACGCGACGCGTCACAAAGAGACCGCTCGTCGCGAGGCACGCGGTGTCTTTGTGTCGCGTCGCGTGTCGCGCCTGTTTTAGGAGTCTTTACTGTGAGGGTCTCAAGTATATATTTTTTATAGTTTTAAAGGTATTTAGGAAAATATATGAAAATTGAACTTTGCAAATTCCAAGTTTTGAAAATCTATTTAATTTTTTTAATTTTAGGCTCTTAATTTTAGAATAGAAAAATATGCAATTGTAGAGCCAAAAATTTAGGGAAATATACAGAAAATTGTTCTATATTTATAGATTACAGGAAAAACTATAAGAAGTCTATCGTCTTAAAACAACGTGGTAAATCTACTAATATTATGCATACAAACTTACGTTTTCAGTTAGAAATGTATGGGAGAACATGTTTAGCAACTACAATGTTATGTTTGTTCTTGGGATAAATTCATGCCATACGGAACCCTTCATTGTGCGTGGTCCGACTCGCCAGTTTTCCGGTTTTTTTATTTTATTATTCGTCTTATTTTCCTTTACTGAGCTTCTAGCTGGCTATGGCCTTTAAAAGAAGAAAAAAATGTTCTAGGTAGTCGATAAGGACAGAGCGATTGCAAATTAGATCTTATGATTTATGGAATTTACTTTTAATGTTTATAGATCATTCTAAAAGAACCATACCAGTATACTATACTCCATTTATTATAACATTAGACAAATAACTGTTCTCACCCTTTCGTTATTTCGATGTAAACGTTTAATAAACTCCGTTATTTCACGATAAATACAAAGCACTGTAATTTATTTACCATTTACATTAAAAAAATAACTGTAAAGTGCAGTAATTTCAACAATAATACACAATAACTGTCGTTATTTAGCCGTTATTTGTCTAATGCTATAGTAAATGGAGTATACGTTGGAGGATTTTATTGGTTTCTTACTTAAAATTTTACGTATTTCTATGCTAAGTATAATGGAATGTTGATTTGAATGTCCCTATAAAATCGATTAAGTACGTAATAACAGTTTTTCATGACTTTTACAAACGATCTTTTAAATCACAAAACCCGTAATTCTGTAACACACGGCTGATAAGTAGGTACAAAAAATAAAACACTTTATTTTAAAGCATTTCCACGTCTCCCAGATTTGCGAACAGAATTATACGGATTTAAATACGATTGACGTTGAGTTCCGGAGTCCTGGCATGTTAAGTTCATTCATGCCATAGAATATAAAATTAGGCAGATGTAGCTTTACGGTATAGGGTAAATTTTTAATATGGGTCTTATGGGTCAAAATCTATTATATTGATACTGGTGCCGATTCCCTTGTTCACAAACTAAACTAAATTTAAGTTCAGTGCATCTTTTTCTTTCTATTTCATTAAGAAAAGGACAGATATTAAATTTTAGTTTAGTCCTGTCAAATTAATCAGCGCCTGTCACTACTCCATACAAGTTTAGACGTGATTAAAAACTTGCCGACTAAAATTACGTCAATTTACGTCAAGCGCTGATTAATTTGACAGGACTAAACTAAAATTCATCTTCTGTCCTTTTCTTAATGAAATAGAAAGAAAAAGGTGCACTGAACTTAAATTTAGTTTAGTTTGTGAACAAGGGAATCGGCACCAATGTCGTCAAAGCTACCTATAAAAAACTAAAACTGCAGTTACAGATTTATGAGAAAAAAAAAGCTGGTTTACCCAGGAATCGAATCCAATGTGTTTTGTATTAAATAATGTAGGTACTTGACTGAACCATAGTGTTGCTGATAAGAATCATTACCTTAAAGAAATATAATATATGAAATCAACGGAAATGATGATTTTCACATACAATAACCAATTAATTATTTAATTTCAATTACATTAAAATGATTATATACAATATAAGACGCAAGTAAATATTTACACTAGGTACTTTATCAAATGACTAACTAACTAAATATACAAATAAATACAAAAAACAAAAGGACACTCATTATTCCGTCACCGATAGAAAGCTTTTTTGACACCTGTCCTAGCTGTACAAGATTTGGAACCATTAAGTTTAAATTCGTAAAACACTCGTTTGTATGAAACTGACAGGTGTCAAAAAGCATTCTCTCAGTGGACGGATGTAGGCGTCGATGTACTCGGCCGCATTGCTGTCATCTGCAAACGTGCCAGAAAACTGACAGCAGCTGAATTGTTTTAGGTTCTTATTATGTTCACACATTTGTCTATTCTTGTTTGTTTTAATAATCTGTGGTCCAGAAAACGTGCGGGGGATGTCGGATAGAAGAGTGTTGAACTAAATGCATAATCAATGCATAAGGTGTCCCTGTTTTTTAAAACAATGCTTTTTCTTTAAGCTGTTTGAAATTCAGGGCGTGAAGCGATTATGTATGAGAGTTGAGAGAAAATATTTTGAGAAGTGATAATTATTAGTGGCTTTTATGATATTTATTCAGATTTGTTACTGTAGTTGTAATGGCAATCATGTCATTTGTGTTGAATAGGTTTTTATTTTTTTTTAAATCTTTAATATAGATTTTTTTCTATTTTGTGAACGTGAGAACGTTGTAGATCTTGTAGACTGTAGATTTGTTGACACTTTTTTATTTTCTTAGGTACTTGGTACTTGTTGAAAGGCGTACACTGTCTTCCCAGACCTATAAACACTGTTATTTGAAAATATTGCAAAAGACAATTATTTTAAAAGAGTAACCGTGGAGTTTCTTGCCGGCTCTTCTCCATATGAATCGACCAATTGGAACCGTGCACCTAGCTTCTGACGTTTCGTAAGTTTCCATGTTGGTTTTTGTGAAATAAAATATATTGATTTAGACTCAGATTTGAAAAAAAAAAAAAAACTGACCATTGTAGGTAATAGAGCCTGAGAAATTTATTTAAACAAAAGTTTTTTTTTATTGGTCGTCGCAAAAAGGGGCGGTAAACAGATGTGGTCATCGTGTGCAAGGCATTTTAATTTTCAAGATGGTAAGATTTTCGTGTCCGCGATAGTACACCTTTGCCTAACCCTTCGGGGATTACGTGCGTGATGTTTTGTTTATATTATAATTCAAAAGTCAATATTTAAAACGACGTATCTATCCTTTTGGGACACAATATAAAGGATAAATGAACATAAGTTATATATCTTCTAACTTTACTGTCGCCCTAACTGAATACTAAGGGATAAAGGAAGAAAGAATAGTTAAGGTCCGTGCTAACTAGAGTGTAACATAAAATGACGCAAAATCGATTTTGAATTGATAACTTAGGTAATGTTATCACCACAGCTCTCAAAATGGTGAAGGAAAACATTGTGAGGAAACCGGCAAAAAAAAATGTTCTAGAACCAAACATTCGAAGACATGTGCCATCTACAAGAGGATTCGAACCTGAACTGATATTAATCTCCAAAGAAAGTCAGAGGAGTAAAAAAGCAAATTATAAAAATAAAATAAAACCTTTTTTTTGTATTAGTAGATGCATTATATAAATATTTTATAGCCTATGTCACTCCCACAATTAAGACGAATTTGACCTCATAATACCGGATGACTTTTTTTACCGTCTCGAAAAAAATTGGGTATACTAGGTGAACGGAGTAGAAGCCTATGGCATAGCAATTTTTTTTTTTTTTTTTTTCAGATATAAATCTAAAATAAAAGAAAAATATTGAAATTTGGGTGCATATTTAAATATTTTAAATTTAAGATTTAAATTTAAATATTATTTATCGTATTTATTTATTGAATTATGTTTTTTGTTAAATTTCTGTGTTTATTGTTATAGTATGATAAGTTTACTTCAAATGTGTGGTATTTATCCATAGATCAATTTCTTTCTAGGTTAAAGAAAAAATAATAAAAACTATGCCATAGGCTTCTACTCCGTTCACCTAGTATACTCAAATTTTTACGAGACGGTAAAAAATGTCATCCGGTATATTATGTTCAAACCATCTAGCCGTTTAGACTACAAAGCGTGCCAAAGAAATAGACATATATATGTACATAAATACATACATACATACTCTCGAAAAACATTACCCTCCTTCTGGGGCAGTCGGGTAAAAAGAGCAGCTTATTAACCTGTTCAGTAACTTTCAATACATTTCTTGTATCGGATCGTTTCTCGAGTGCATTTCACGCTTGGCTACACCAACTGATACGGTTCCCACGTGACCCAGTCTTGTACACGCGTTCTTATACAATGTGTAAGGGCGTGGACACATGTCTACGGTACGGCGCCGTCTACTGTGTAACGTCACGGCACCGGCCACCGTGTAACGTCACGGTATCGGCCACCGTGTAATGGCACGACGCCACTACCGGGAGACGGTATGGCGTCGTTCCGCGGCACGGTGCCGTGTACGGTACACCGCGGTGGCATGCGGCGAACCGCTCGGTAGTTAATGTTTTGTTGTTGTTTAGTTCGCACGTTTTAAGGCGCACAGACAGTGCGACACTTGTCACGCCCGCGATGCCGCGGTGCCGTACCGTAGACATGTGTCCACGCTCTAACTGCAGTGCTATTCTGCAGAAATCTCACCGTAAAAATCTAAGTGAAGTGAGCTTGAATTAATGAGCTTGTCAATAGTGGCAATCCCTAGTCTCAGTTGGAATGACAGTTCACTTCCAGATCACTTCACTTTAGTTTTCACGATGAGATCTTTACAGAATCGACCGGCTGAATTTGCACATTATGATAGTAGTTTGTTCAGGATCGTTTACTGAATCATTCTGTCATCCATACTAATATTATAAATGTGAAAGTAACTCTGTCTGTCTGTCTGTATGTTACGTTTTCACGCCTAAACCGCTGAACCGATCGTCTTGAAATTTGGCAGAGATGTAGCCTAGGTTATGCAGACGGACATAGGCTACTTTTTTACGCAATAACCGACATCTACGCGGGCGGAGTCGCGGGCAAAAGCTAGTTTTTAATAAAGGCCATTGTTGTTATCCAAAAAAAAATTTACTCTCCGGGACAGACCGCCTGTCGACGTTATCTCGGTATATTGTTACGTGACAGTACGGCTAAGGGCGGTGAACTTTATTTTGTGTAATTTGGCAAACCGTCGGTAGCCGTTGCTTGCCCATAACATTCCTATAATAGGAAGCAGATGATCTAGTATCACATCACGCGACTTAATTTTTTTTTTTAAACGTTGCCCCACACTAGGAATTTCTCCTGTATCGTGGGTAGCGTTTACAAACATTTAAACTCACATACACAAACAGCCAGACCTGGAACAACTAATTGTAGGTCATACAAATATTTGTTCCGTGCGGGAATCAAACCCGCGACACGCAGCGCAGCAGTCAATCGCTTAACCACTGCGCCAACCGTGCCGCGCGTGTGTGCGTGCGTGCATGGTGTGCGTGATTGATAGGTGCTATTCTTAGATAAAACGTAATCTATCATGTAAAATAATAAGTTAGAATTAAATTGCTTATTAGTTTAAGCGAGATTGTAATAAATTATTAAGTTCGTAGGTGTTACGGCAAACTCTTTTCGAGTCATGTTTCAACACACACACGCAGTGCTTATGCACCAAAACACCACATTTACACCGCCGACAGGCGTACACTGAGGCGTACAAGTACAATGATGTTGAACGTCTGTGGGCGTATTTGTCGTATCAAAAAATATAATATGTAATATGGTAGTACAGGTGTAGTCGGTATGATAAAATGTATGGGATTTTGAAGTGTCATATCATAATAAATTGAACCGTAAATTAGTTAAATATCCCCTGCTGTTATACGACTATAAAAAAGCACTTATCGAATGGTTGAGATCCCTAACATATCGCGGCTTTGTATGAATAACCGCACAATCCAAACACACATTTTACAGGGTAGCTATTTGAAAATTAAACAAAAATTTACCGTCATAACTTTTCATGTATTTGATCAATAGAAGAATAAATAGAATGTATAAATCGAAAGGGCATTAATTAATGTTTAATTAAATAAGAACTATTTTGCATTTGGCTGTGTTATAAACCAGTATTTTCAAAATTTTGGTTTGTGCGGGTATTCATGCAAAGCAGCGATATGAAGAAACAGAAAAATTCTAAAAAGAATAAAATAAAATAAAAAGAGAAAAAACTAATTACTTACACCCACACGCACACTCGTGTACACACACCCTTACACACCCTCACACATGCATACACACACGTGCAAATCTCATACACCGAGAGCTGCAAAATTAATGTTTTTTTTTTTTTTAATGAATTCTCTATTTACTATTATTCTCCTCATTGTAAAGCTACCACTTAAGGGAAGAGCGAGACAGCTCCGACACAAGTACTATTGTAACTTAATGGGGCTGCCTCAATTTATGTCTGACATAATGCTTAAATTGAAATAAATATTTTTGTATTTTGTATATCATGACATTTCCAAATAGTCAAGTGTCCTGGAACCAGACAAAACAAACCAAAGTGGACGAAGTACCTACTACGCTAGAGCTGCTGCGACTGTGTGCGTGCGTAGATTTGTAATGTGGTCACAATTTTCTGCCACAATCAGTATTAATTAGTAATTAATTTAGTAATTTAAGAAATAAACAATGTTTTATACATAATAGTAAAAATTCAGTGTATGTATTATGATTATAACATTAGTAGATTGTTGCATCGAGCGTAAAGTGAGTTATTAATGCACGAGTGCATTAATTACTCTAGCGAGGTGCATAATTTACTTTTCTTTCAACTACCAATCTACCTACCGTGATAAAATATACCTACTCAAAATAAAAAATCAAGTTAATGAAAACAAAGTTTAATTCATCTTCTCCTCAAACATTTAAAACTTACAATTATTTTTTCACCAAGTCGGTTTTATTCAGCCTATTTTTATTTTCAGCCAGTATCTTTTTGATCTAATGCATACATTTTATATTAAACTTAATGGGAGACATTAAACCTCTGTGGTAAATTTATATCTAAACTAGCTTTTGCCCGCGGCTCCGCCCGCGTGGATGTCGGTAATCGCGTAAAAAAGTAGCCTATGTCCTTCTCCATATACCAGGCTATATCTCTGACAAATTTCATGACGATTGGTTCAGTGGTTTAGGCTTGAAAACGTAACATACAGACAGACAGACAGACAGAGTTACTTTCACATTTATAATATTAGTATGGATAAAAAATAAAAAACAGTGCATTAATGGAAAACTGTGCAACCTTGAGATTTCATATAACATTTCTGCATTGTTTTGGTTCTAAGCAAAAAATTCGTCCTTTGTAATCGGTTTTGTAGTGATTAATTATAACATTACTACGTAGTTGAAAGAAAAATATTTTAATTGGGGTTTCTGGTGGTGTGCGTTAATTCCGGGACATGTTGTAGATGACAGCGCAGCAAGTGGCGCCGCCCGTCTAGTTTCGTTACGAAGTTACTGGACTCATCGAAAAGGTCGGATAAGAGTGACACTGGCTGGTGACAGTCACTCTAGCAGAGCGTCACATCAATGGTTGCGTGGCGGCTGTCTTTTGATGACAGAGAGGATGTCAGGGGAGCCGCTGTCCTACCACGTCTACGACGAACTGCTATATTCCGGCACAATCCTGATGATGTTGATGCTGCTGAATCACTCCTAGTAAAGGCTATAGATATATTTTGAAGCCTTCTTATATGTGTGTTAGAACCACTAAAACTAATCTGTGGGCCTTGGGCCTAGCACGAACACGCGAAGAGAAATTAGAAAGATAAAAAAAAAAAAACATTATATTCTCGTTTTCACATAGTATTTACTCAGGCCTTTAATCATATCCATACTTACTGTACTATTCACAAAAAAAAAAATCCTATGGGATATATGTGTTTTCGATTAAAAAACCATTCGAATGCTTGGCCCTCTTTTACTAAAACTCTCTTCTCTCGTTTCTCAATTTTACACTAAAACTAAACAATTAAATTATGTTTTAGACTAGCCTATAATTTAATCATTATTGAACTGTAATAAACTGATAACGAAGCTACGCGTAAGAAGTTTTAACTTACAGGTCGCAGCAGGCGAAGACCGTGTAGACTTCGTAGCAAGTGACTACGGCGTAGCCATTCGCTACGAATCTGCTACGCCTGCTACGATTACAAGCTAACATTAATCATTAAATTGGTGCATTCCCGCTGTCTCCACCGCCCGTGTCCCCATTAACACGTTGACTTTCCAAGCAAAATTACTATGTACCACGAGACGTCCGTATTTTTTTTTTCGTTTTGGTGTTTTAATTTCCTTGTATCCTTGTCTATACGTCTGCTAAAGTATTTTTTCTAGTTCAAACGTCCACCTCACAAAAGCCAATGTAATTTGTATTACCTAATGCGTTACATGTAATGCACGAACGTCATGGCTGAGTCGGAAATGCATTATATATTCACGGACAGTCAAAGTGTTAATAGAAATTCACATAAAATGGTGAAACTAAAGTTGCTTTTTCTTTTAAGAACTGATTTTAGTAATAATAATAAAAAAATCAGTACTTAAAAGAAAATGGAACCTTTTTTTTGCTTTTTTATGTGAAATACGAGTATAATATGCATACTATTAATGCGGACACGGGCGATGGGGATAGCGGGAATACACCATAAAATTATCATGGTTTACATTGATGTAACAAAACATACTCTGCCGTGGTTTGATTTTTTACTCATATTTAATTTTTGTTTTATATCTATTGTGTACCAACCTTTACAAGTAACATAAGTCCCGTGGGTTTCACCGTATATTTAGTATTCAGCTCAAAAGAGCGGCCGGACAAAAAAACTTTACTTTACTTCCAAAAGAAACTCACGAAGGGATTAAAATAAAAATGGGACGAAAAATGTTTAAAGACACGATTGTTTTACGGAACAATCGGTTGGAATGAAGTTGTTGAAGATTGGGCTATTGTTGTTCTGAGAGCCTTAATGTTTAGATATTGCGTAATTGTAGGATTGTTTCCAAGGGCTTAGAATATTTACGTCCATTATATTCTGGTTTGTGGAAAGGGGTGTCAGGTTTGAGCAGGCATTTGATGTCCTCGTAACATAAGGTCCAGTTGAAAACCAGCGTCAGACATTTATGCTGAACTGGGCGTATTTGGCGCAGCCGTGAGGCGCACAACACAATTTTTTTATCTTTTCTTTGTTTTTAGGGTTCCGTACCTAAAAAGGAAAAAACGGAACCCTTATAGGATCACTCGTTTGTCTGTCTGTCTGTCTGTCCGTTTGTCACAGCCAATTTGCTCCGAATGTAATGGACCGATTAAATTGAAAATTGGTATACATATCAATTTAAGTGACCCAAACACGGACGTGAACCGTAAATTTAGAATATTGGGGTCAGTTTTGGGGGGCAAACAAGAAAATTTAAAAAAAGTTTTACAAACTGTACCGTGTGACATATCAAATGAAAGGGCTTACTGTGAGAGTCTCAAATATTTTTTTTTAATATTTTAAAATAAATTGTTTTTAAGTTATAAGTGAAAATAGACGAAAATTTACCATTCCTCCCTTATCTCCGAAACTACTGAACCTAACATTTTGGAAAAAATACAGAAAATAGTTCTAAACTTATAGATGACAGGAAAATCTATAAGAAGTCTATGGTCTTAAAATAACATGGTAAATCTCTTGATATTGTGCGTACAAACTTATATTTGCAGTTGGAATGTATATAACTACAATGTTAAGTTTGTTCTTAGGATAAATACTTTCCAAGTACGGAACCCTTAATTGTGCGTGGTCCGACACGCACTTGCCCGGTTTTTTTGTGTGCCTTAACCTGGGTCAAACAAATTTAATTCATTTCTTTCTTTCTTTTTTCTTTCCTTATTTCATTCATTATTTATTTCTTTCTTTCTTGAATTGTAGGTGAAGGTAGCCTAGTGGTTGGATGCAAAAGATGAATGATGTCTTCTGATTTTGGTTAGAGTTACACTTTTATCGATATATTACTTCAATAATCAATCCATTTATCAATTGTGGTTACAGGCTACTGTTTATTAGTGTACTGGTTATAAGTTAAAATAGTGATACAAGTATGTTTTGGTGCTCGAATGAGGTTACCAGGGGGCGCTGTTGGTAGACGTTTGTGCAATTGTTTAAAAACCGGCCAAGTGCGTGTCGGACCACGCACAATGACGAGTTCCGTAGTTGGTATGAATTTATCCCAAGAACAAACTTAACATTGTAGTAGAAAAATATGTTCACTCACACATTCCATCTGCAATTGTAGGTTTGTACGTCCAATATTGAGTGATTTACAATGTTATTTTAATACCATAGACTTCTTATAGGTTTACCTGTAATCTTTAAATATTAATCCTGTAATCCTATAATCTATACTATTCTCTGTATTCTTTTTCAAAGTTATGGGCTCAGCAGTTTCGGATATAAGGGGGAATGGTAAATATTCATCTATTTTATTTAATAACTTTAAAATTATTAGAAAAAATCCTCTAGTCGTCGAATTGAAATCCTCATAACAAGGTATTTCATTTGATATACCACATGATACATTTTGCAAAACTTTAGTTTTTAGTTTTTAAATTTTTCCCCCAAAAGTTATATATTTATATTTTATATTAAATTTTATATTAGGATATTAAAAAATAATTTTATATTAAAAAATAATTTATTAACGTTACACGTTCGTGTTTGGGTCACAGAAATTCAATGCGTACCAAATTTCAAATTTATTGGTCCAGTAGATTCGGAGCAAATTGACTGTGACAAATAAGAACAGACAGATACACGAGTGATCCAATAATGGTTCCGTTTTTTCTTTTGAGGTACGGAACCCTAAATAGAAACAAGATGGCGGCGTTAGTTCAAATTTTAACAATACGCCAAAAGATCGTTTGTTCAGCTTCTACTCTTTTTTATTTTGGACAGTAGACAAAGAGTTATTGGGTCCAGCCACTGCTATTATAGTTTATACCATTATTTATTTATTTATCCTTCCACTGGAACGCCATACAGAAATATCGCTAACGTAAAGATGCGCTTACACGGGCAACAAAAATTGCTCAAACCTGGTCAATTTTCGTCAACTATGGCGTCACGACTAAATCCGGCAATTTAGGGCGATGGCAACATGTAGCAAGCTGCTGCATACGGCCAAACAATACCATGCAATATGGAGCAACTTAAAAACTGGGCAATACAAGTCAAAACACCGATGACACACTTGTACTGCACTGCACTTAGAAAGAAAGAAAATGGCGGCGGGGGCAGCGGTGGCGCACTCCCCCGCTGCCCCCGCCGCCCGTGCCGGCCGGTTCCTCTTGCAAAAATGAGACGTAGTTATACCTCAGGTTATACGTACAAACGAGATAGAAAGAAAATTGACTAAACATTTCCAAACCGATTGGATGATCGGCAACTCATATCATGGTGACATTGAGAAATGTGAAATATATGGAGCAATAAGAAGCAATATTCCCGAAACAATTGCCGCATTTTATTGTTGTTGCTCCAGATTGCTCCATTTAGTTGATCCAGATTGATCCATTATTGTTGCCGGGCAATAATTGCTCAATAAATTGCCCGTGTAAGAGCACCTTTACACCATTGATTTTATTATTGATGTTTGTTTGTTACAAAAGTAGTTATTTTTCCACTCTGCAATCCGCTTTTTGATTTGATTGTCTGTTTGTTGACATTTGCCAGTGACGTAACACAGTGTAATTACGCAATGTAAATTGCCTTTGGTTTCTGATCCTGACAAAGCGATGGACTAAATTTTCAAACTTTTTTGCTTGAATACGAGGCTTTTGGTATTTTTTTTTTTTTGTAATGTGCGTTTTGATTGTGCAAAATAAACAAATTTTCTTTCTTTCTTTCTTTTTCTTTCTTTCAACGGAGCATAAAATAACATCATGTGCATCCATCAATCCTGTGCGCGGTGGACATCAAACGGGCGACGATGGATCACGCACGCTCACGCACGCTCACGCACGCTCATGCACGCTCACGCACGCTCACGCAGCGTCAAGAGACTTCTCCGTAGTTCCATAACTCCATCCATATTGCGCACGTTCTTAGCGATTTATTTGAGAAGAAAGTTTATTTTTTTTATAAATACAAATTTAAAAAAAAAAATACAAAAAAAAAAATGTGCCGTTGGCTGGACCCCAGTGACTCGGAATTTCTCACACACTGACTTATTATATGTAAAAATTTTAGGAATATTATCTACTTTTACAATATTTGTAAACATGTGAACACCATGTATCTATCATATAATTAATTTGTCTGTCATTACTTCACTTTTCATTCTTTTTACCTATTGTGGTATAATAATTTTATTCTAGGTATATCGCCTTCACATTCACATAAATTAATGTATACAAAATATAGTTAACATTTTAAAAGAGTATATAAAGGGTTTATTTATAAACGTTCGTTAAAGTTAAGTATTTATTAGCGACTGTTTAACCATACATTTTTGACGTATAAACGTCACTTAACTTTAAGCAACGTTTATGAATAAACCTCTAAGAATGGAGTTTCTTGACTATTCTTCTCCATACGAAAATACCTTTTGGAATGGGCAACTAAAATCAATTAATTATTTTTGTATTTTTTGTCGATCAAAACTGCCTTTTATGTGCCTATTTGAAATAAATGATTTGACTTTGACTTTGACAAATGGACTGACTTGAGGGCGCGAAGTCAGCACTGGACTGGTCTGAAACTAGTGTCTACACGAGCTCAGTTGCAAGTCAGCGCTGGAGTGGCTTTTAAATGTCGCAGCATCACGCTGAGATTAGTAGTCTTTTGGCCTCATACTGGAACTATTTTTTCATTTCCTTTTTATATAATTGTCGGAGACGAGTTGTATCCGATACGCCAGCGCCATCTAGTGGCGTTCGATGGAGTTATTGGAGTTCGCGCCATCGATTGTTGACTAATCGGGACGCAAGTGCTGCCCAGCGGCGCATGACGAAGTCTACAACATAACGTTCGACCGGCGGCAAGTGGTCGCCGCACATTCGACAAGTGAAGTTCATCGGTAGCGGTCAAGCAGTGAAGACGTCTAGAAATTGTTGCGCGTTCGGTATAGTTGTGTTGTGTACGAACATTAATTACTTTGCATACCCATTACTGTATAGCATCAAGTTCTTCTAACTGAACAGACAGATGTGCTGCTGGGGAGTTTGTTCCGCTACTTCTTCTTCCAAGCTAAAGCACTAGGAAGTGGTGAAGGGCGGGCATTTTGGGGGACTGTCTTATGTAATTTTGAAGTTAGTGCTGATTCTCAGCTTATGTTGAGTAAATGACTTTTGCATTTAATTCGGTTTTTCAATTGCGCAATAACCAACACTACCCACAGTAGTTAAAATATGCCTGATGATAACGAGATGAACCTACCGTTCCCCGAAATAATTTGATTTTTTATACTTTTATCATTGTTTGTTTAGATTAGTTTGTGATCTTCTTGTGTGAGTCGCAATAAATAATTTTCTTTCTTTACTTACTGTACCGTCACATTACTGGGCTCGTTTAAACCTGCCTTACGTTATTCTGTTTATGGAACTGTATTCTCAAGCTAAACCAGCTGGTGCCTGATAGAATAATTCCCATTACGTCAGACTATGTTACATGCGTAGGTACATTCTCGTTACGTATAATAGTCCGAAAGCTAACTAACACACATATGTAGGTGATGCTCGAATCGGCTGAAGTGTCGAATAATTGAACCGGAAGCGACGACAGCCATTGCAACTCCATTAGGGAGCACCATGGATGTCTTGTTAATGGATGTGACTTGCTTGATCCGTACGAGATGACTAAATACTGCATTATTAATGCGCTGGACTTACTTCGTTGGGCGTTCACTTGTAATGACACTATTAGATAGAAGCTTGATAGAAGTTTTGCTGGAAAGAAGTAAAAAAAAAATAAAAAAAATGCCCCTTTTCGTAATCAATCTCATAACTACAAAACAGACGTTTTTTTATATATAAATGAAAAGGCAGTAAGATTGTTTTGCACAATTCGCTGAGTTTGTCGAGATAAAATGATTAAAGAAAGAAAAAAAAGAAAGAAAGAAAAAAAAAACAATTACTACGTTTAAATACCTACCAAAAGCGCGAGGCAAACACTCGCGACACGCTTCTTGAGCCTCGAACTATAGCGCTTTAAGAAGTGAGCTTCACTGCCAACCATACCAACCTTGCTGATCTTTTCGCGATATTATGATTCCCATGTAGGAAAGAGAGAAGAACTAATCAAGACATTTAAGAAAGCTATCTAATTGCCCGTCTCAAACAAACTCGTTCTCCAAAATGACTACTAAGATATGAAGATTTGTGTAACAGTGTTTATATATAACCTATTCATACAACTAAACATTTTTCATTTATCCAAGTGGCCTTACAGAGTGAAGAACATATATCTATTATATAGCATATATCTGTGTATCTAATATAGGATATTATACTGTTATACTTTTTATTCGCACCAATGACAACCCCATTTTATGTCCAGAAATTCACTGTCCATGCTAAGGTTGCCTGGAAGAGATCGCAGTATGCGATAAGGCCGCCCATTTTATATTTTGTGGTGTATAAGTTTTTTTCTTTTGTAATGTGTAATCTGATGTACAGTAGAGGATATATAAATAAAAATAAATAAACATCTCTGTCGTTAATTTCTAGTAATATAAAAAACCTACGCTCCTTTTTTTTAAGTTTTTTTTTTAATTTATTAAAAACCTTGCCCCCACACTTGGAATTTCTCCTGTATCGTGGGTGCGTTAACAAACATTTAAACTCACTTACACAAACAGCCAGACCCGGAACAACTAATATTTGTTCCGCGCGGGAATCGAACCCGCGACACGCAGTGCAGCAGTCCAATAGTCTTAAAAACTTCGCTCGAAAACATCCTTTATCTTCCAAATCCAAACAAGCTCTTCCATATTCCGTAGTTCTGTATCCATCACTTCCATCCTGTCCACGCCAATTAGCCAGGAGGTCGCGTCGATAAAATAACCAAATTATATCGACGTTCGAACCATTACAATTTGCTACATTTACTTAAATTATGTGATGGAGCTTCTGGGGTCCGGGAAAGACGATAGAGATTTTTTTCTTTGATAGAAGAGGGAGATTAATGTAGATTGTTTAAAATCTCATTGTTAGGTTAACGTATACCTCAAGCCTTCTTTCCGTGGGGGCGAAAACGAGGCAAAAGGAGTATGTAATGTTAACATATATGACGTATGATGAAACTGAGAATCTTATTACTATTGTCTCATAATAGAACTAATACTGTATTTAAATTAAGCCACTGTTTGTATTATTAAAAGGATCCAATCTACACAAAGTCACTTTAGAGATATTGACGTTTGGAGTTTAGAAGATATATCATATTTTATATTTACGTGCATGTGGGTTGGTTCTGACGGCTTGTTCCACAAATCCCCCCTGAAAAATCCTCCTTAGGAGGAAAAGTGGAATATATAAAAACCAGTCTAGAATTCACCCTTGATTATTTCGCTAATCCCCCAGAGAATTCCCCTCAGTGGGGAAAACTGAACCCTAATATAAAAAAAATCACTTTCACCCCTTTAAATTCTATTTTTCCACCCTAAGCGGGATTATCTCAATTTTGGCCCTGCTGTGGATTAGAACCTTTTCGTTTAACTACGTCCAATACTAGTTGCTGCTATTATATCTGGAGGAACATTGGCTTCTAAAACAAAGGCCTTTGGCCTAGTTTAGGAGGCATCAGTTCGCCCTTTAATGTGGCTCTATTGTACAACATTTATTTAATCCTTGTGTACTTTGGTATGTTTTCTAAGTGTACTAATAAACATTGTATTATTTTATTATATTACTAGCTTATCTTCCCGCGACTTTGTCCGCGTGAAATTTCTTGTTCCTCGTTCTCCAATTCGTTTTCGAGATACCATCATAAAAGGCTGAAAAAATTATGAAGAAAATGAATTTTCTTCATTAATTGTTTTCAATGTTATGGAAATATTTGTAGCATATCTTATCTAAAATGTTATTAAAGTGTATCAGACTTAAATAATTCTAATTTTATTTCATGACATAATTCTATAATAATGATACTATATTATTAACGAAATTCTGACAAGCATTTGTTTTGACATTGATATTTTTTATGAATTATTTATTACTTGTGTTGACATTTTAAATTTATTTTGTTTGCTGAATTCACTTCATATTAATGATATTGACCTAAAATTAATTACTTATTAACAATCATACTTATCAATATTTGCACGCCAGAGTATGTGGCAAACATGTCTGAGCCTGTATTTTTGCCTTTAGTTATCTTGCGTGTACGTTTTTATTTTTAAAACTCTTGTATGTGAACACATGTTTAAGCAAATAAATATATCTTATCTTATTTTAATATTATTGCGTTATTTACGTTGTTGAGCAGACAAACTTTTCGAACATATGAAGCAATGGTTTAGCAATATTCTTCAGAATCATATGTTACGCAATTAGGGCGCAGGACTTCTCTGGTACTGGTATACGACCAATATGAGAATAGCTCATGCTGTGTTTAACTATGTATAATTAAAAGCTAGACAGCGAGTTGGTAGTGATGCCAGTATGCATAGCAGGGCCACATCAATCACTATTCAATGAATAATAGACTATCTCTTTCTAACCAAAGTGGAACTTTGAAATCTTTTTACAGCAATTTGTCATTTTGCCTTTCGTTTCTTCCGTGTCAACAGTGTTCATGCTTCAGGTGCTTCAGGATACGGCACCATTGAAACTATTACTATAATTCTTCAGGATCAATTGGTATATAACCCGATCCAGACTGTTCCTTGCTGTCCTCCCCAAGGGACGCCCTAAGCCGAGGTCCATAACTCACAGGGGGTACCCTTAGCGCGTAGTCGGTTAGTTTATAAGTTTATGCCCTGGCTGGAGGCCTTAATTTATATAGGCCCCCACAGGGAAGTCCGGTTAAGCAAGCGACAACCTCCTAGGTTGACCTGCGAGATACCATACATTTAAAAGATCTATCGGTAATGTGTACAATGACCTATATGTATAAAAAAATTAGTACTGCAAGTAGGCATAACTTTATCTCGATTTTTATTGTGATCCTACCTTCTACAGTCACAAGTAAAGCTCCCAGAACACTTAAAGTCACCTACATATTGACTTATCTGTTTATCCACCACTACAACCTGCTTTAAGCAATTTCCTCTCACCTGATACACTATAACATCCCCTATCAGCGTATATTATCCCCATGCCAATATACAATAAAGAGCTCTTTCTATTCAAAACCATGTTTTCGTTCTACGGACTAGCGCGATAATAGCGCTGGCTTCGCTCGCGAGGCCGATAGCATCGCTGTAAGTGTTTAGTAAGGTTTATTTATAGCTAAAGTGGTACACCAATTTATAGTGGTAGATAAGTTTCAGTTCGTGTATTCTGTGTTGTACTGCTGTTCACGGTGTAAGGTATTTTTCTGATCGGAAAGTGATGAAGACTCAAACTCAAATATGTAGTTACAACACCAAAATGTATCCCCCAATTTTGTAGTCATCAGTTTTCTGAATTGCCTCCCACTAAAGAAGCAAATTTAAATACGTATTTACGTCAAAAAAACCCGTTGATGTAGTCGCATACCGACCATACGAGAGCGCTCCTAGTACCCCGGTAAAGAATAATTCTCAACGTCGCCGTCGTGTAGTAAGTAATAACTCATCTGTTCCTGTCGTTGTTAGTAACTAAACAGAAACAAGATAGAAGCGTTGGTTAAGTAAGCTTCAAGTTTTGTTTGTTACTCTCTGAAGGCTAAGCTACCGAAAGATGTAGTTCAAGTTGCATTACCTACTTGATTTTAAGTCGCTGTTAAGTCTCGTGCTTTCCTGGTCACTCGAAGGTGTTTTGTAGCGATAAAACTACTTTTTAAGAAGATCTTACTTAGGGTAAAGTGACGTTTAAGTATTCAGGAGTCTGTTAAAGCGATACAAGGTTATTTTGGTGCGTGGCAAAAATCAGGACTAATAACGCCATCTTATTTTTAGGATTCCGTGCTTCAAAACGGAACCCTTATAAGGGTTCCGTTTTTTTTTTTTTTTTTTTGACACACGAGTGATCCTATAGGATCACTCGTGTGTCTGTCAGTCTGTCTGTCTGTCTGTCTATCCGTCCGTCTGCCACAGCCGATTTGCTCCAAATCTCAAGACTGATTATGTTGGAATTTGGTACATATTATTATATGAATTTCTGTGAACCCAACACGAACGTATAACGTAAATAAATGAATTTCGAATATGGGGTTCACTTTAGGGAAAATATTTGAAAAAAAAAAAAAGTTTTGCAAACTGTAAAGAAAGAAAAGAAAGAAAGAAAATACCTTTATTACGGTAAAAATTACGCAAAAAAAGAATATAAAACATATCAAAGGAAAGGACTTGTTATGAGGATTTCAATTTTTTTTTATACTGCTAAGTCTAAAATGATAGTAAAAATACAGAAAATATTTCTTTAATAGTACGTTCTTCTTTTTTTTTTTGCTTTTTCATATAATTGCAAACCAAGTATTTATTCTTACTTTAATTAATTGTTATTGTGTTTATTGTTTATGTGCTCACATCTTAAATTATTATTATAAGTCTATACGTGGGGATTTGTAATTGGCGTTCTGGTGACTATGGTTTCCTTTTATTTCTGTTTTTATTAGCTGTGACCGTACATAAAGGACTTTTTCATGTTCTAAATTAAATAAATTTAGGTACTTATAGATTACATTAAAACCACAACATCATCATCATTTCAGCCGAAAGACGTCCACTGCAGGACATAGGCATCCCCCAATTGGGGGGGTTTGCCATAATCGCCACACTTGGCAGGCGGGTTGGCGATCGCAATATGGTGTTAAAAATGCATAGAGAACGCTGCTGCCCATTCTCTAGTGAGTCCCTTGGTCGCCTTTTACGACACCCACGGGAGGAAATAGGGTAGTGCTATTCTTTACGTCCGGCACCACAAAACACACACACACACACACACACCCTCACACAGTAAAACCTATAATATATATTTTACTTTTTTTTTACGACACCCACGGGTGGAAATTGGGTATTCACGTCCGGCACCACAAAACACACACACACACACACGCACAGTAAAACCTATTATATATATATTATAAGAAATTCATTAAAATTAATTCTTTTTTTTTAACGTTTCCTCACACTAGGAATTTCTCCTGTATTGTGGGTGCGTTTATATACATTTAAACTTACATACACAAACAGCCAGCCCCGGAACAACTACTTGTAAGTCATACAAATATTTTTTTCGTTCGGGAATCGAACCCGTGTCACGCAGCGCAGCAGTCAATCACTTAACCACTGCGCCAACCATGCCGTAAGATTAAGAAGTCTATGGTCTTAAAATAACATGGTAAATAACTCAATATTCTGCGTACAAACTATCTTTTGCAGTTTGAATGTATGGGGAAAAATGTGTTCAAAATGTTAAGTTTGTTCTTGGGATAAATTCATCCCAGTTACGGAACCCTTCATTGTGCGTTGTTAAACACGCACTTGGCCGGTTTTTTCAATACATTCCACAAAACAATAACGTTTACCAACGGCGCCCTCTGCAAACGTCATTCGAGTTACAAAATTTCCTTGTTGCTGTGTCCTTGTTGTATGTATCTAACATCTACACCTTTTTACGATCACAAGGGAAATTGCGATGATCACCATGCTTGATAGGTGAATAATAAAATAGTGATGACAGCTAGTCATAATTAATTAATTAACAGACATTTGATTCCTTACAACGTAATCATTCAGTCAAACAGTTATTAGATCTATCATCACCAATACCTAATAAATCAAAATCCAATTACCGCAAACATCATTGCAGTAGCACTCAAAGTGACGTTACAATAATTGAAACTCGAAATTCGAAATTCAAATCATAAACCGTTCGATCGCAGGGCTGGCACGAAAGGGCTGACAAAAGTAAACAGGGCTGTACAAACACCGGTTCCAATCGACAGTTGTTTAATCTGTGCGGGGCACTTATTGATTTCACTGGCCCGTCCCTACCGTGCGCTTTATCTGTGGCCTCTGATCGGATAGTTTCGGTTTGGGGGTCCGTGGTGCTTTTTAGTGGATTTCGTTGTTAAATAGATAAGCTAAAATTACGCTACTCTTATAAAACATATGCCTAACATATGTTTTATAAGAGTAGAGTAATTTTATTTTACGTCACACCTGGCTATTATGTGAAGACGTAAAATTGTGTACTCACCACGTGCAGCAAAAAAGAAAGCTCTCTATCGCATATTTACAACACAAATACCTGCGATTTCGGGCTTTCTTTCTTTTACAGCCCTTGATAAGTAATGTACTTCGAGTATTAAAACATGGTTTTCTCCGATAGTGGTAAACTTTATATTCACCACTCCTGGTTTACCAAGAGTCACGGAGGCAGGCCTCTCGCATAATTTTTGACGATGTCAGTAACCGGAAAATTTTACCCTTTTTGATTGTTTTGTATTGTGTTTGCATAATATTGTTTTGGAAGTTGCTCACGAAGAAAACTCACAGGGAATCCTGGGATCCTGAGTTCAGTGTAATATGTGTATTGTGCAATTTTTTAACAAGAAACTTTATTTAATTTTTATTATATGTGACGGCGGGAGCGTGGGCGTAGCGATAATAGGGTGACCGTCATTGTTTCTTGGTGCGGGTTCCATGTGGGTGGGTGGGTACTCAGGCAAGCCAGTAAAACTTAGGTTTGAGCACAAAATCACAATCACGTTTATTCGGCAATTTACAGTAGTTGTAAGTAGTATTAAGAAATAAAAGCTTGTACGGTGAACGTGACAGTTTTGATCGTATGATCAGTATTCTATGGCGTCAGCTACAGCAATCTGATTGTCGCGTTTTCGATCGACTCTGTCCACGTGTAGATATGGCGGGAAATCAAACCGTCACCTCACGGCGTTCACTGTACTTACCGATCAACCAATCAGAATTAAGTTACAGTTTGACCAATATTGTGAAATCAACGGGAAGTAATATTTTGATAAGTCGTCTTAAAATCGCTTGCGATGACATATCTATTATCATCAGTTCGACTACGAATCTGAAGCCTTTTGAAAGCTATTAAAGCTTTCCATATACATATGAAAAAAGGTTATTTGGAGAGAATTAATGTTGTTCTGTTCGGAAATAGTGAATTTAGCAAGTAAGAAGACTAAGCGTAGTCAAAATAACGTATTGGCCAAGTAAACCACCTAGAGGTTCCTATCTCTTAGATATAGGAATATAGAAACAAAAAACAATAACAAACAATATAAGAAAAAAGAAACTGAAACAACACAACTGCAAAAAAAAGATAATCTGCCGACAGATTTTTTTTTAAATGATACCTCAAAGCTTTGGAATAACTGACAGTCTGGCTCAACACGTCACGAGAATGTCGCGTATTTCGGTGACGCGAACCCATAAGTTGTTCCTCTTCCGAAATTCGGCCAACGCGGCTAAAGAAGTTTTGACTTCAAAAACTATCTTATTCATAACATAACTTTATAAATCTATGTGCTAATTATTTTAAGAAGTGCAATGTAAATATAGTTTGGTCAAGATATTAAAATACTTTTTTGTTTTATTTTAATTTAAACCACCTACGGAACTCTCTCTCCACCCACAAACTATCTTGCCAGCTGTCGTCCAGGCCGACCTCAATCCGCGACAGGTAATAAATGTTTGCCGCTGTCCGTCTGTTTGTAAGTCATCAGTTCTTGTTTGTGCCGCCTCAAATAGTTGAAACATTGCAATTTTCTGCCTGTACAGTTGTTCAGTTTTTGCAATTTGGTTGAACGAAATTACTGAACTGTAAATTGGTGGTGCTATTGTAGTTTTTGAGTGATTGCTCTTGTTTTGTTTGATTGTGTGATAGTTATGATTTTTATTTATTTATTTAAACTTCTCACACACAATAAGGTACAACTTCTCTACCAGTCAACCAAGGGTTTCACAGTTTATTTTTGGTTGGCATGGTGTAGTTCATCATTTCAGCCGAAAGACGTCCACTGCTGGTCATAGGCCTTCCCCAAGCACCGCCACTTCGACCGATTCTGTGCTTCCCGCATCCAGCGGATTCCTGCGGCTTTGTGCTTAGACTTTGTGGGAGGCCTTCCAACGCTACGTTTTCCGTTACGCGGTCGCCACTCCAGAACCTTTCGGCCCCAATGGCCATCTGTTCTGCGCGCCATGTGCCTTGCCCATTGCCACTTAAGTATGGCAATTCTTCGAGCTATGTCGGTTACCTAAGTTCTCCTACGGATCTCTTCATTTCTTATTCGATCACGTAGGGAAAGTTCAAGCATAGCCCTCTTCATTGCCCTGGGGGTGACTTTTAGCCTTCTAATAAGGCCCATAGTGAGCGACCACGTTTTAGTGCTATAGGTCATCACTGGTCAATGACTATCGTCTTGAGACACTGCGGTATGTGGGACGAGCACATACGAGCGATGGTGTAGTTACGTTCACGGTAATGTTTCATTTTGTTGTTCATATTTTTATGTTTTACGGGTCATTTGATCAGATTAAGCTACGATTGCCGCGGTTAGCCCGTGGATGGGTGACCATCTTTACATACCAAGACCCCTCCGTGCCTCGGAAAGCACGTTAAGCCGTTGGTTCCGGCTGTCATTTGTAGATCTTTGACAGTTGTTTCGGGTCGTCGGAAGCATAAAAGTCTGACAACCAGTCTTACCAAGGGGTATCGTGTTACCTAATTACTGGGTTGTGGAAGTCAGATAGGCAGTCGCTCCATGATGAAATACTGGTATTCAGCAGCATCTGGTTAGACTGGAAGCCGACCCATTGGATAGGCTGTTTAAAAATATTGCGGGTTTGTGAAAACCATTTTTCAATTCTGGGATCCGTTTGCGTAATATTAGGCTTTAAGGTGCTAATTTTTGTTTGAGTCATATGTAGGGGACACTTGACTCAAACAAAAATTAGCACTTTAAAACCTGCCCCCTGCCAGCTTAATGATTGTATTTGGATATGTGAAAAAATGTATAGCTGTAGTATATATAACGAAGTTAAAAGGAAAACTATCACAGCTAAGTAGGCTTTACAAGTTACCGAGTAATAGTCGACCAACTTACATATTCAACTATAATGTTAAGTTATTATGTTTATGTTTGTTCTTGGGATAAATTCATCCCATCTATGGAACCATTCACTGTGCGTGGTCCAACACGCACTTAGCCGGTTTTCTTTAACAACTTAATGTGTGTTATTGTAGCCCTTCTTTCCTCTTTTTTTTTTAGCTGACTTAAGACTTCCCCCAACTCTTACCAGGCATCCTTTTCTAGAGCCGCCTTAGTCCAGCACTTGTAGTACGCATCTAAGTCGTCTCGCCACCTCTTCCTGGGCTGGTCTCGGCGGCGCCATCCATCTTCAGGCATCCACCGTGTAGATACTGTTGCCCAGCGGTTACTGTGCATGCGCCCAATCCCATTTCAGCTTGGCAGCCTTTTTGCCTACGTCTAGGATTCCCGTTTTGGAGTTTTTTTTCCTCTTTACTATTTTCCAATACGTATGCTAAAACATTAACCAATCTGTTACTAAAGCTTTGTTAAACCTTGATAATATTCCTATTGACACCTTTTGGTTGTAGAACCTTAATCGACCAGCTACAAAAAACGTTTCGTTTAAACCTCATACGATTTAGAACACTGAACACTCCCATTTCCCATAAAGCCATCAGCTCTATATTAAACCGATTCTTCTCAGATATTAAACTCTATAACTCAGTGGTCGATGGCCGCAAGCTAGCCATCTATCTCTATAATTGCTTTATGTAACCGCTATCACATGGACGATGTACTTACTGGTAATCGAACGTGGTCTCTGTCTGATTCCTAATAACAAAATGGATCGTTTTCTTTACCAATCTTTTCTGGTAATTTTACCGGTAAACTCCGATTTAAAAAGGTCAACCGTTTTCAATCGTAGTTTACAAGTTTATTATGGATGAAAGAAGTATAATTTTAACTCATAATAATTATTATTTTTAATATTCATTTATTTAAAAGTTACATGACTCATACATAATATTTAAAACATTACACATATAACAGACAATACATTAAGACGCAGATATATGCCAGTGACCTTGAGTGGTTAGCTTGCGTGTTCTGTACTGAGCTCACGCTTCGCGTCGAACATCCAGCCAGTAATAGGACTAGCCCATCCAAGACGCATTATTAATTTACTATACATAGAAAAGGTATTTTAATAAAACAACGTATACTAAAAGATCAATAATTAAATTATCTTTAAAAAAGTTAGGGTTTCAGAAAAATACGCTGGATAGAGTTTGCGTCATTCTCAGTTTTTTATCCGCGTTAGAAATAATTTAACAAATTAATTACACTATGTAATATAAACATAATCTAAAATATTCATATAAGTTTTTAAACTGTCATGGTCACTAATATTATTATTAAAATAAAGGGGATCATGGTGCTTGCAACAGCGCCGAAATATCGGGAACTCAAAACAATTAATAAACATGGTAAATATCCCGTTTATTTTAATAATAATAATATTTATATATTAAATTATTAAAAAAATGCTCTAATTTAAGAATATTTTTTCTAAATCACTACTCGTTTATACGTGATCTTCAGTATAAAATCATTAAAGGTCGGTTATCGTCGCCTTAACATTATAAGACCAATACAAAACAAAACGAAAATCACTACAATATCAACACTTATATTAGTGACCGACGACTGTAGGTGACGTGCAAGTCATGGAAGCGTCTAATGTGTGGAGAGCCTGTCCGCTATCATCATCAGTCTGCTGTTGGGGCTGCCGCGCATCCTGCGCACCAGAGACGCGCTCCACTGACGCATCGTTGCATAGAAGCAGTCGACGCTAGCTTTGGCAATATGCCCGAGGCACTACAGTGTCGCGTCAGCCCCATCAGCGCTCTGAAGGCGTTCTTATATTGCATGCGGAGGGTTTCATATGCTTTTTGGGTGTGATTCACCCATAGGCTGCACGTGTACAATGAGGTAGGTACAATAAGCTCTGAAACGTGTTTGCTTGAACGACTTGGAACAGCGTGCAAACATCGGAAATACGAGTATCATATTAGTTCTAATTGACAACGCTCTCAGCTCCCTCTCGAAGTTAGTATCGTCCCTGATACTGGCAGTAACTAAATGCTCGAGGTATTTAAAGTGGTCCACTTTTACCAGGGGAACTCCGTACAGTTTGATGGGTGGTAGGTACTGTTATAGGATATTTAGAGCCGGCCTCAAAAACCATGAACTGACTTTTCGACAAAAAAAAATTCTGAATGTGTCTGTGCTTATGCCTCAAATCTGCAACAATATTCTCATGCCGCAAGCCGATGCGCTCAGCAGCACCATGTCGTCTGCATAGCTGTAATGGTATTATTCAGTCAAACTCCATTAACACGACATGCGACATGATTGAAGGCTGAAAGCATAAATCAGTGCATTAACATTAAAAGTTATCTATTATACGCCCATTTAACGCCTCGCGATCTGGTCTGCATCCCAACATTTAAACAAGCTAATAAGTTCTCTTGGGGAAATCTATGTCCTCCAATTTCTTCTATAGAATGTCATAGAAAACCGAGGAAGCATGCGCACACTGGAGTATTTCTGTTTAGTAACTGACGGTATGCTTACACAGTATAGCACTTTCTGTGGACAGTCCCGGCCGAAAACCAAAGTGATTATCGTGCAGACGTAGATATTCATTTAACTGTGTGTCAAGCAAGCCGTCAAGCACTTTCGCAATACCAGTCGCTAATGAAATTGGCCTTCAATTACTTTTGTCTGGCAGGTCCCCCGTTTTATTTTTCTAGCACTACTATTGTCTTATAATTGGTAAGACGTTCGACATGGGTATTTTGGCAATTCCTGTAAAAAAAAAAAAAAAAAATACCTAGTTAGCAAATATGGAGTTATTGAGTAATGGAAGTTAGTAACAACAGCGTCGCATGAGACACTGACGTTTAATCTAATTATCCAATAATTTAATCATTTATTTTCATAAGCCTAATACATAAGGAGAGAAAAAAGGTTAACAATGAATTTCTTAAGTAACTTAGATCCTTATAATAATTAGACTAAGTACATGCTCGATTTTGTGAAACTCTTGACACCCAAACTAGGACGTGTCCTGTATCTCAGGTGTCAGAAAAAAATAAAATTAATAAACCAATTACAGTTATATAAATATCAAACATAAACATAAACTGTCTATAATATAATTTAATGATCATATTAATGAATTCAAAAATTATCACATTTTTCTGCCAAAATAGTACAATAGTAGTCAGTAGTTTTTGTACAGTAGTAGTATTATATGTTATATTATTATTATAATAAATTACTTTTATTATATTTTTAACTATAAAAACGAAATAAAGAAAATTCAAAAAAAAATTTTTTTTAAATATTAATCATTTCGTACTAAAATATTTTAATTTTTAAAAGATAGAAACCAATCTGGCTTACACCGGTCTGATCATGTACGATTTTAGAAAAAAAAAAATCTTCTGCATTTTAATTAATCTGGATTGAACAGACCAAAACAACTTGTCTAACAACAAAACCTAACTTTTCCTAAAAATCAGGATAGGTTAGCTCCTAAATCGGTCACTCTTATTCACACAAAATCATAACGTTAGGAAAAAATCTAAAGGGTCTTATAAAATACGTAACTCACGGATTCTCCGCAATAATAAGAATAGATGAAGGTTTTCAGACCTTGCCCCGAGCTCTGACCCTATATTGAGTTATAGAGCGTAATATAGGAAAAAAGGAGGGTAAAGAATCATCATTATTGAAAGGACAGAACCCAAAGCCTTGACTTTGGGTTCTGCTGTGTTGGCTCTGTAAGTCAGGGGTGTGTATGAATGAGACTGTGTGTTCTTATAGCAAAGAACTATAACAATAATTTGTTAGCAAAGGATAATGATGTGATAAAGCAACGGTGCGGTTTAAAATAGGATGTAGTGACAAAAATTGAAAAGAGTATGCTTATAACCAAAGTCTCTAATTCAGATAATTTATGTAAACAAAGTAATGTCAAGAAATGTCAATGTCAAAATGACAGCACAGTGGTGCAAAACATTTTATCATTATTATTTTTTATAAATAATCATTTATGAAATTAAAGTAAATTAATTATAAGAACTATGCAAACAAAATACCGTTGCCAAACAATGTTTTATGTAGTGTGTCGGAAACACGGCCTATGATCGTCATAATTAGCCTTTTTAAGTCCACTGCTAGACGTAGGTCTCCCAAAATCGATTTCCACTCGAAACAGTTTACAGCCGTTTTCATCCAAAATGTGGCTAGATATGGTACATACAATATGAATCTATGAATGAGACTTGTAATATTAGTGTTGTTGAAGATGTAAAAAATTTGAAAATGTTTGGATCTCCTGCATTATTACCAGTATCATAAAATATTTTATACCAGAAAATCTCCTTTTCTTAGTAACTTTGTTTAAAACCGAAAATTTATGAAAACAATTACGGTATGATTATTTTTTAATTATTATTTATTAAATTCAGTACTTAAATGAAAATGTAACCTTTTTTTTCGCCATTTTATGTGAATTACCATTACAAAGATATTTTTTTGATATGTTACCCCTTTTGTTTACATAAATTATCTGAATTTGAGACTTTGGGTATAGATGGTTTGGTCATGTTGAGAGGACGAATGATAGGCGACTAACATAAGGTGTAACAAGGCACATGTGAGTGGAAACGCCGTGATGTTCTTTAAAAAGGTCAGGTGCATAGTACTCGCAACCGGCGTGCGTGTATGACCAGATGAATGAAAGTAAACGAAGTGGAGTATGTAGTGAACGTAGAAGGTGGCGTTCTATACATTTACACTTATTAATTCACATAATCACATCATACATTTATAACTTTTATAATCAAGTAATATAAAAACAATCAGCACATCAACGAACGAGAACTTTTCTTAATGCGAAACTTACTGTAGAATCCATAGTTGCGGGTATACTTACATAATCCGCGCCTGTCACAATCACAACACCAATTTATTTTATATCGTCAGCTCGACGTCCGTATGTCACTGCAGGGATCCAGCAGAATATCAGCGTCAGGTATATCTGCCTGACACATGCTGAGCTGGACTCCCATTTGGTGCAACCTTGAGACGCACACAGCACCTTGTATATTTGTTATTTAATAGAATTATGTCATGTTTGTCTGTTTAATAATATTCATGAAATTTTTAATCGTTTGTGCTCTTGTGTGTTGTGCTATGTCTTTTGTGTGCACTGAATAATTTTTTTATCTATCTATCTATCTTCTCTAGTTTCTGCCCCCATGGCGTGGTTTAACTTTTATTTTATTTTATAATAACTGTGGCCGTAAGAAAGAAGTGGTTGTAGGCTTGTAAAATGAACCTCAAAAGGTTTATCTAGGCTAAATACAGGATTTTTTTTAATCAGTGCGCTAATTGTGACAAATTAAACTTAACCTTGTGTTGTAGAATTCTCAAAATATCATAAAGCATTTTAACTTCCACTTTTGGAGGAGTTTTTCTGAAGCTACGTAGTTAAAAAACCGGCCAAGTGCGAGTCGGTTTCGCATAAAAAAGGTACCGAGCAAAAAACGCCACAAAAAAAAAAAACACGTTTCTTGTATGGGCACCCATTAGTTATTAACTGTATTTTTTTAAATAGTTGCCATAGAAATACAGAATATGTGCAGAATTTCAACTGTCTACTCATCTGTAGGTTCATGAGATACAGCCCGCTGACGGACAGACAGACGGACGGATAGACAGCGAAGGCTTAGTAATAGGGTTCCGTTTGAAACCCTTCGGTTACGGAACCCTAAAAAGGAACAGCTATATTTTATTATCAGAACCATGTATAGACGTCATAGTCTAGCTACAATCAGTTTTAGTACCTACATACATCGATAGGTCACCTATGTACCAAGTCTGTTCCTTAGGATCTTTATACACGGCACGGTTTCTTTACGGTACGGCGTATAAACCGCGCTGTAGAAAAAAAGTCTGTCAACAGATTTTCATAGTAGATCATACAACACTGACGACCGTTATAAACCGCGCCGTAGAACATAAGTGTCTTTCAAGAAGCTTCGACGACCGTGCCTACGTACGATGTATAAACCACGCGGTGGAAAAAAACATGTCTGTCAACAAGGTTCCATGGTGGTCCATACAACACTAACAACCATGCCTACACACGGCGTATAAACCGTAGTTTTTCACAGCAAGAAAAATGTGTGTGTTCAAAGGGCCTTACGAGACAAGCTAGTGGTTGACAATTAAGACGATGATTGGTGATCAAAACTCAAATGCAAATTAGGAATATGAGACGGTCAACGATCAAGTTGAATCTGCTTGACCTTGAAGCATAGGCGACCAGGCGGACAGCTGTTTGAATAATATGGAGCAATCTGTTATGGTGTAGGATAATTTATGTGTGATGAAATTCCATAACCTGTCAACAAGTACTGCAAAACGATTGATTAGGTTTAAATACCAAAAGAGCTTATGAGGCTTAGACTATCCAAAAATTCATGGGAGAATGCGAACATTAATTTCTAATTATTTTAAGCCGGTGGTGCGTACGTCGTTACCAACGGAACCGAATATTGCCATTTTAAATATTATATTTATATAAACATTTAGAATTAAGGCATCATCATCATTTTAGCAAGACTAAAGACTTCCACTGCTGGACATAGGCCTCCCTCAAGCACTGCCACTTCAACCGGTTCTGTGCTTCCCGCATCCAGCGGATTCCTGCGGCTTTCACAAGGTCATCGGTCCATCGATCCACCTTGTGGGAGGCCTTCGAACGCACAGGCACTCAAGCTAAAAGTCACCCAAAGGGCAATGGAGAGGGCTATGCTTGGAGTTTCCCTACGTGATCGAATCAGAAATGAAGAGATTCGCAGAAGAACCAAGGTAACCGACATAGCTCGAAGAATTGCCAAACTTAAGTGGCAATGGGCAGGGCACATTGCGCGCAGAACAGATGGCCGTTGGTGCCGAAAGATTCTGGAGTGGCCACCTCGTACCGGAAGACGTAGCGTTGGAAGGCCTCCCACAAGGTAGAATTAAGTACCTACTGTGTTTTTTTTATTTTTTTTATATCTTATTTATATCTCATTGTGTGCTGCACCGGTCGCGTCATCACGTCAACGCAGGCTGTCGCTGAAAACCAGCGCTGGGGCATTGTTTTTCATAGGGTCGCAGCATTATGCTGAGTGATGGCCGTTTTGCGAGTCTTTGCGTCATGTTTACCGCAAATACACGTATTTTCTTTCCTTTTTGGAACTTTACCGAACATCGAGATATAAAGAAAATCGTGAAGTCAGAAGTGTTCTAAATATAAACCTGTCCCACTCGTTGGGTGATCTTAAGAACGTAATAATTATGCCATCAAAAGGGTCGCCCAGACCCCTTGATATCTCAAGTTACAGCGACGTAAATTCTTTATTTTTCATTTTCCCTTTTTCCCACTTTCAGTGAAAATAAAGGGGGGTTAAACAAAGTCAATCTTCGTTTATAAAAGTAATGAACAGGAGTTTCGTTGGTAATGAACAAAATAAAAACGTCATCCAAACGTTATGAATTCGCAACACGCTCCTTGAAATGCGTGATGCTTATTTCTTTTAGTTGTAAACGCACGGGATTTTATTGTGCGCGGTTACGTTGTTATTTTTTTTTTGTTATTGGTTGTTTCTCGTGTAGTTTCTCTTTGGTTACAATTCAACTATGAAGAATCAGAAAACTGCAATGGCCATTCCAGATTTCCAAAATATCAAGGGAAAATTGCATTTATGTAATTGCTTTTTGTTTATTTTTTATCAGTAATTATAAAATAACAAATCACCTTTCTGGCTTCAACATAAAATGGCTATATCTCTAATACTGGCCAGTATTTAACTTTGCACCCATGCAGACTTTCAATCAGCATGTTACAGGCTATATTGTACCGAAATTTCAGTCAAAGTGACTGAACGGCTTCCTAACATTTTATGCAGGGTCCTTTAATAATATCACGTTATTATACTAGCATATATTGTGACTCGCACAGGAAGATCACAAACTAAACTAAAAACACAATGATAAAAGTATTTTTCTTTTCAATATACATAGATGAAAAAAAAAACAGAAGTTTCTTTATGAGACCAAAAAAGCTCAAAGACCAAAAGGCCAAAAAACCTAAAACTCAGCATGATGCACATTTAAAAATAAGTGTCGCAGAGCTGGGCCTCAAGTCTGCTATTACAATAGTGTCGGAATGGTCTCTTCATTGTGAGTTTTTGACAGATTTGCCATACAAACACTGCCAAATACTCACAATGGCGAGACCATTCTGACACTATTGTAATAGCAGACTTGAGGTCCTGGTATTCTGATAGGGCCCGCTGTGAGATCACGGACAGATATAGAAAAATAATTATCAATAAAATAGATATAATTATGTAAAATGTTAACAGATACAAATAAAATATTCATTTAATCTCTGTCTGTCTGTCTATCTGTCTATCTGTCTGTATGTTACGTTTCACACCTAAACCGCTGAACCGATCATCATGAAACTTGGCAGAGATATAGCCTGGGATATGGAGAAGGACATAGGCAACTTTCTTACACGATAACCGACGTGGCCACGTGGGCGGAGCCACGGACAAAAGCTAGTCTGTAATAAAGACTAAGGTAAGACACCTCCCTCCATCCTTTGAAAATATTAAGTATGAATGTATACACTTAAACTTGAATGATCACCATTCAAGTTTCTTAGAGGGTGAAAATAATGTAACGGTACGAGTATACCTATGACCGTATTTACACATGTCGCCTAATGCCATGGTTAGAGCCAATTAACGTGTTAACTATAGTTCAAAAAACACGTTAATAGAACAGTTTGGGTGTAGCCATGCATTTAATGACTAATGTATGTAGGTATTACACGGATTTGCTGGCACCCTTTGATGTGTCAAATAAGAACGTCTTATGTACGGTATAATTAATTAGAACAGGGAAACAAATGCAACTATGAGACGCTGGTGTGTGATACAAAGTTTGTTGTAGGTTTTTCACCTTAAATACCACATTTAATAGCCCCTTAACACGTATGGCCAGGCAATATAATGAAAGGTCCAACTTGACAGATTACCCTATTGATATTTTCTCCATGAGTTTCGCTTCATACAGACGCTCCTTATATAAATAGTGCGAAGAGCGCACTTCTTTGTAGCTCAAATTGGTTTGTTTAGTAGTGTTCTAGATTCTAGATTTAGGTCTAATATACACACTTTTTATTGTTCTTTTTTGTCTGTAATATTCATATATCGACATCTGCAAGGAATAACATTGTAACTGGTATGTTACTAAATATTAGTTACAATGTTATTCCTTGCAGGGGCCCTATTATGAACTCTTATTTCCAGGCAGTTTACAGCGTAAACAGAACTGTCTTGCAATTTCGTATTATTAACACGTCAAACAAGCCAGTCAGCGGTCACGTGACACCCTGGCCGACTCCTGCCCGAATATTGCCTGGGCAATACCATATTACGAACGTTCGTTTGACATTTCTTTTCATATAACAACTTGTCCAGTAACCTCACAATCCATTCAGTTTACGCTACTTCAGAGGAGCTTTTATTGAATTGTTTTGGGTTTATTTGCCGAAGTTACTCGAGTAATAAATAAATAACAAAAGAAAATATTATGTGCGACGAATTATATGAACTGTTTGAGTTCCTGGAAACTTCCAATCTAGGAACAAAAGGAGACGACTTCGTGATCAAATTAAAGGCTCCTACAAACAAGCGCGACACGCGACGCGAAACAAAGGCACCGTTCGTCGCGCGACACGCGGTTCCTTTGTGTCGCGTCGCGTGTCGCGCCTGTATGTAAGAGCCTTAATGCGTTCGACGTGGATGATGTGCAATTACTATGAGTGTGTTTAGTTTAAAATGTGAACTTCCTGTATGAGTCCCAATAAATACTTTTTCTTTCTTCCTTTCTTTCAATTCATTGAACGATATCAACTTAATCAAGTGAGGAGTTGAGACATTTCAGGGACTGTCATACAAAATTCACGGATTTATCGGATACAACTTTAAAATATCATATTTAGAACTTTCTTACACTGAATAAGAAAATACTCAAAAACTGAATAGGAAAATACTCAATAACCAGCTTACGCCATATTTTTGTTTATACCTCGAAAATTCTTACGAATGGAAGTATTAAACAAACAATAAGATAGTGTTCATAGTAGTTTGTGAAACAATGAAACAATAATACTCTTCCATGTGGTCGAATCCCCGCTGACCTTCAAGTGGAGTTCGTTCGGAAACTTAATCTCGCGTTATAATTTACAAACTCAGAAAATTACAATATGAATGAATTATATAGGTAGTATAATATACAGTGCGTTCGTATTTTCACCTATTTTTATACTAAAGTAACTAGATTAATATAAATTGCTTATTTTTATCACAAAATATGTGATTATATAAAACCGTAACTTACCGATAAATATTTAATTGTGTTTCTGAACGTTACGGCAGAGAATTACAAGCCAGCCATAGACAAACTACCCAGCGTGAAGTCGGTTAGAATAAGGAATGTCGTAATACGAAATTTAACCAGCCAGTGAAATGAATTGCCTGGAACTTGCCTGGTTTTTTTAAAGTTCGTAATAGGCCCCCAGGTGTCGATATTAATGTCATGCATACCTGTTATTTGAGATGATATTTAAGATGTTATTTTTATTTGAATTGTAAGTGACTGTACTGTTGGTGTGCTTATTATAAATAAATAAATACATTTTTAATTTCTTTGAGCTGCTCTTGATCTCGATCTCGTATGATAGAAAGCGATGGATGAGGTCTATGATGGAACGAACGTACCCAGAAGATCCTGTTCACTCTTGCTTTAAAGGCTGATGGATTATACGTGGAAGGGAACACAGACGCTGGTAGATAGTTCCATGCTTTGGCTGTGAGCATAATAAATGTGGAGGAGAAACGCTGAGTACGACGAGTCGGTATATCTACCAGGTGCGGATGGTACCCTGCAGTACATCTGATAGTGCGGTAGTGAAAGGGAGATGGTGGGATCAGGGCGTGAAGCTCCTTTTCTGTTTAAAAGCGGGTTGGTGTTTTGGCAGACTGATGGTTTTTTGATGACAAAATAGTTTAATAGGAATATAGATAAGAATAAAAGTTTTCCTATGCCAAATGTGCTTTACTTTTGTCAATGTCACAGGTATCTTTATCCCATTCTATCTTCCTAAATTATACAGATCTTCCAGCAAAAGTATGCGCTTCGGCAATCAGCAGGCAAGGGGATTTCATCTTCATAAATACAAACGCGTGATTATGAGATCTATTATAGAGCTGATATAACTATGTAAATACTTACCTATTTAGTATTATCATGGTTACATAATGTATAAAATTAATTAAAAAAACATAAACTTTTGGGTGATTTTTTTCTTTATTCGTGTGGTTAGTGATTAACCTGGTGTCAGAGTTTTGATGCCGCCCATGGTCCTCTGACTTGGCTTCACATTCCGTCGAGAAACATCTCTCACGTATTCTGCCATGGGATCTGGAGGCAAAAATCCTCGCGCACATTATGGGAATGGCGCGAGGAGGTGAAACGCAGGGGCGTAACTCCGCTGCCGCGATAAATCACGGCACAGCGGACTGAGCTCCAGTGGGATCTCATGGCGACAATCGCACGCCACAATTGTGGCGTTCAGTCCCCTCTTTGAGGAGTGACTAGAGAGGTGCCACGGCGTTCTCACCTTCCGCCTGACACAGGTCCTCACTGGACACGGTTCTTTCGGGAGGTTCCTGTTCAGGATAAGGGGAGAGGTAACGCCCTGGTGTTACCACTGTGTGGATTGACCGGAGGACACGGTGGAACATACGGTGGAGGTCTGCCCGGCTTGGGCAGAGCACCGCCATGTCCCCACGGAGGCAATCGGCGGCGGCGATCTCTCGCGTCCGGCCCTGGTCCAGGCCATAGTCCGGAGCGAGAGTGCATGGGAGGCAGTCACCTCCTTCTGCGAAGCAGTAATGCTCGCGAAGGAGGCGGAACGCGTGAGGGAGCGGCAGTCTGTGCGCCCTCACGCCCCTAGTCGCCACAGGAGACGCCCTGGGCGATGGGAATCGGTAGCCGATTCCCGGCCACCGTAGGCGCGGGCTTGCGGACGGTGAGCTATGGTCAGCTCGCCGTCCGGTAAGGACCAGGCCCGGGTCGACGGTATCATTTAATTAGAAGCTTCGCCTGTGTTAAGCGACGTTTATTCTAATTCAGGAATTTTACGATTACATATAGCTTTTCTGTTTTACCTTATAACTTCATGGCTTACATAAGTATTATTGCAGAACAACAGCCTAGTTTAACTCTGGAGTCAGGCGTAACTGTTCACAATACCTTTCCGTATACCGCTCTCCTATTTTATATCGCGCACCGAGCAACGTTTTACATCTGTCAAAAGTTGAGACGTGTTCACCATCTGTTCGTAAGTAGGCGCAGAATTTACGCGTACCCTGTTCTGATTCATATGTAAGTAGGTAGGTAAATGAGCGTGTGGAGTTTATATTTATTTGTGAAATCAATATTGTGTGACGAACCAATTGAGTGTTGTGGGGAGGAGAAGGAAATGACGGTGATGTTAGAGACATTTTTATTTATTTTGTTCCATAATTTTAATAACAATTGAAGGCACGGTTGGCGCAGTGGTTAAGCGATTGACTGCTGTGCTGCGTGTCGCGGGTTCGATTCCCGCCCGGAACAAATATTTTGTATGACCTGCCGTAGTTGTTTCAGATCTGGCTATTTGTGTATGTAAGTTTAAATGTATGTAAACGCACCCACAATACAGGAGAAATTCCTAGTGTGGGGAAACGTTTAAAAAAAAAAAGAATTAATTTTAATGAATTTCTTGATTTTAAAGAATATTGTTAATTTAAACATTTTAATGTATTTAAAGATGACTGTGATTTTATTTATGTGAGTAATGTACGTGTCTGTTATTTAATTTTAGTTATAATTAGTATGATTGTAGTGTACATTTGAATCTTTGGTTACTAATATAATTCTTAAGTACCTATTCTAACAAAAATATGGATCACCGTGTCTGAATTAAATAAATAAATATAAACAACACAGCGTTCCAATAAAAAACAAATTTTGCACCGGCCATGGTTTTAATGAATCCCGAGTATTCCAAAGTTATTTCATCTGTTCATCTGCGTCAGTATTGACCACCATTCAGTATTGTTATTTTGTGAAACACTCTGTTCACTCGCTCAGCATTCCGTTAATAAATGCTATCGCTGAACAATGTTATTTGATTCGCATTGTCTGTTTTCGTGATTCAAATAAAAAATTTGGTGTTCGGTTTATTGTTTTATTTTTTCTGAGATGCTCACCGGTCATTTTAGTAAATAACTGGCGTAGCAGGCGTAGCAGATTCGTAGCGAATGGCTACGCCGTAGTCGCTTGCTACGAAGTCCAGACGGTCTTCGCCTGCTGCGACCTGTAAGTTAAAACATCTTTTCACTTCTCATGCTCTAAAAGTACGCCAATATAGTAGTACGAAGCGGGGCTAAAGTGACCACTTTAGTCTCTAGGGAGTGAAAAGTAATTAGTTTTTTTTAATTTCCTTCATGTGACATAGACTAACCCAAACAGCCAGTAAATATACTATTATCTGTGGAGTGTGGACCATCTTCATTGCGAAAATGTTGAGAGTTTTAGTTCCATGGTTTTTCCGCAAAGAAGGTGGCGCCATGTGTTTTAAATTTTAAATCCGTGACTGGTTTAGAAGAAAAAACCGACCTCGAAAATTTCAGAATTTTTGTCGAGTGTAAAAATTTGCACTGGCAATTGGCAAACTGGCCTTTTTTATAATAATTGTCTTCGTTGTACTACAAACAGTGAGCAGTGGTGCTACAGAGCAGTGGTGCCCCAGTGATAACGTGGGTTCGAACCCAGTCGGGCGCTTTACTTTGTGTAAATAATTTCATCACCATTGCTGTCAAAACGGTGAAGCCGCCTATGTTATTTTGTTGAAAATATATAATTATCACATCCCTGACGTAATGCGGGCGAGATTAATGCTTTATTCATAAGTTTTTTGTCTGTCCCATATTCCTCATCATCATCATTCCACCCGAAAGACGTCCACTGCAGGACATAGGCCTTCCCCAATTGACCCTGGTTTGCCATAATCGCCACGCTTGGCAGGCGGGTTGGCGATCGCAGTGTGGTGTTAAAAATGCATAGAGAACGCTGCTGCCCGTTCTCTTGTAAGTCCCATATTCCTAATACAAATAAACTCATCTTCAAAACTCAAACTCAAACTCAAATCATTTATTTCAATTAAACCTTTTACAGGCACTTTTGAATTGTCAAGGAGTCGGTCAGTAAGAAAAATGAAGCTACATGCCCATTCCAAAGCGTAGGTACCTATGGAGAAGAACGGGCAAGAAACACCATGGACACTCTTTTAAATAAAATTGTTACAAAAATATTAGTTACATCTATAATGTTGAATTTATAACGAAATGTGAGAACGATGTAAAAAAAAAAGTTACACGTTAAAAGCGTCCAGAGTAGGTACAACAAATAGAAATAAAATAAAATAATTAAAATAACCCGTGGCAGCTAAGAGATGACCAGTCCCTTCATCTTGATTCTTCCCAAATGCATTCATTTTTGAATTTTTGAGATCCGATATCTAACTTCACCGAGTATTAATAGCTTGTGATTACTTTTATTTTAGTGACGTGGGCAAAAGCCAAGCAAGAAATAGTTTTTCGGGAAAAAATACGTATTGGAAATGGCAGCTATCGATTCAGACCGACCTAATTCTGAACATAGGCACCTACGAATAAGTACTTTCCAGCCTTACCATTATTCTCTAACAATAAGTAATATGCAGTAATGAGAAAGTTTCGGTTTTCGTTGTTCACGTTTTCAGGGAAGTTTCGTCATTGCGTTGTTACAGTTGTAACATATCATGTAAAAGCAAAGTTTTTGTTCTGCAACTGGGACGGGGGTACAGTAGACCCCACTAGCAGTGCGAAAATCACCCTTACTGCTACGCCATAAAGGCGCTGTCACTCGGTTGTTGTCATTGTGACTACACACAAAAAAAAAGTAGTTACCACAATCAAGATTTTGTTTAGTTTAACTAGTAACTTGTTTGCATCTGAGCCTATCAAGCCCAATGATCACAGCTACTACTTTTATTTGATTGTGATTCGAAACGGGATCTTGATTGGAGTTATTACAAAACCTATTTGCAGCAATCAAGTCAAAACATAGTGGCTCCAACCGAGATTATTAGATTAAAGTTTCAATGATCTTTATTGAAGTAATCTAAATGCTTGATTGACACAACTAACTTACTTTGTTACAGTAAATTTTTTTTTAGCTTGTCTCTTTTTTAACTCTTCTACAATGATATCATGTTAAGGGTAATCGAGAAACTTGTTTGAGCGTTCAATCATTTGAACTAGTATTGCTGCAATCATGTCGTGATGATCAACTTAACTAAGATTTTGATTAATCTAAACAAGATATCGTCAATCAAGCTAAAAAGTCACTTGATTGGAGTGCATTTTTTTCAGTGTGGTCGACTGTACCTATTATTTGATCTGAGGAAGGAAATAACTTACTTATCGACGTGACGAGAATGCTTATGCGTTGGACTCGAACTAGAAGGAAAAACAATTTAGTAGTTCCCTTTTCCGGGTTGAAAAAGTAGTGGATTATGTCATAGGTACAAGTTGTATGTCTCTGTCAAAAATCATCAAATTCGGATAAGTATTTTATGCGCTGTTACATAGGATAAACCCAGGTAAGCTTTGTTCGGGTAAGGTACATTTAAATGATAAACTAATTTGATTTAAACGATTTGTGTATTGAAAGTTAAATAGAAAGCTCAAACACCCAAAACTCATTAATAATAATAATAATTTAGAGGTATGAGGAACAGGGTGTAAAGTTCACTCATGCTCTATTGTAAAGGGAGGATCCTCCGACCAGACGAGTGTTGTGTCTGGTGGGCAACTGCCCAACGGTTGATGTCGGGATGTTGTATATATGCTAGTCGCGCGGTAAACTCTAATAGTGCGATGCAGGATTTGTGACGTCAGATCTTTGTTGCGTAATTCGCATGCGGCGTTGTTTATACAGCCACAGCTCAAACACCCAAAACTCATAAATGATCCATCGAACGACGGCGAATGAGTCCGATTTTACCCAAACTATGCTATGCGCCTTCGCTACCTTATTTATCCTTTATTCATTCGCTGCGCGTCGATGTCAGCATAAAATTGATACAATTGTTATGTACGGGTTTGCTCCTACAAGCCTTTTATAAGGGTAGCTCAGAAAATATATTAAATTATTATGGAGTTTCTTGCCTATTCTTCTCCTTACGAAACTATCTTTTAGAAGGGACAACTATAATCAATTCAATTTTCTTGTAAATTTTGACATTCAAAATTGCCTTTTAATGGCCCAATTTTGGGCTCAACATGTTTGAACTTTATGTAATCTATACGCCAATTGAGACTCAATTGATATAATTGACTTTGACTAATGATTTGTTTTTGCAGGTCGAGCATTTATCTGCTCTGCATTCGTTGACCCTTATCCAACTTCTACAGGAGGTAGAAACCCCGTATGTATGTTATATTTTTATAGATATTTGATTACAAGCTTCTGCCCGCGACTTCGTCCCCGTGAAATATCTTGGTTCCCCCGAGCCACCCTCTCGCATCACATCGCTTGCCCGCGCTAATACTGTGTTTTCGCTTAGCGTTCTTTCCGATTTTTTCATTTTTGCTCGGCTCCTAAGGGTCTTAGCGTAATGTTAAATATTCTATAGCCTTCCTCAAGAATTAGGCTATTAAATACAAAAATATATTTTTAAATCCGACTGGAATTTCAAGAGATTTTCACGTTCAAACAAACAAATAAAAAAAGAATCTTTAAGTGTGCTAATCTACCGAGGTACCAAAAATACCTATATTTGTATGGATGTGTGTTCACGTAAAGCCCAGAAAAAACCCTCAGAATAAACAGGCTTATTAATTCCAAATCAACTAAGACTAAAAAACGTTCACGGAATTCTAAAACTGTTCCTGTTTCCACGAAAATGGTTCCGCAGTGGGTGCTTACAACGTATGCTTACGATGCTCATTTTTTAGCTGTCGTCCACATTCATATCAACCTAATGCCGGTTTAACTCCGCATGAAAATCGGCCCGCTAGTTTTCGAGATGTGAGTTAATGGCTAAACTTATTTTGAGTAAATAAATGTATAATGTATTTCTTTCGTTCAATATTTTATTTTATGTTATTTCACACATCGCACTCCCGGTACAACATGTCACTTATATAAAAAGTATTTTAAACTTTAGTGTCCTATCCTATATATAGCTGATGACACTTCCTGATTTAGGGAAGATAGATAGGTTATATCCTGAGTGCCTGACGTGTTCTTTTAAGTTTATATTAAACAAAATAAATGAAACCAAATAATTAAAAGGATAATCAATAGGAGCCTTTTGGCCTCGTAGGTACAGGACTTTTTTTTTCTATTTTTTTTTATTTTGTTAAAAATATGTTTAGTTTAAAATGTGATTTTCCTGTAGATACGATTTTATTGGGTTCCGATTTTTTTGTTGGAATATTTTTGAGACTGCTTCGTTGGTCTTGGTCGCAAGTGCTACTACTGAGCTCCGGGGTTTAATTCCCGGGTCGGGCAAAGTATTATTGGATTTTTCCAAATGAAAATCCTCAGCAGCAGCCCGGAGTCTGGATTTGTGCCCAGTTGACGTTAATAGGCTCGCCCCCTATTACATGGGACTTAAACCTCGTACAGACTCGCGCGATATCGCGGGCGCGACGCGACACTAGTAGCACAATTTCTTTGTCGGTGCCTGTCGCGGCCGCGATATCGCACGAGTCCGTACGATCCTTTAAACGTAACTGGCGGAATGTGGGTGTACTATACAGGTTTATTTTAAATTAGCTAGCTAAACTCCGCAGACGCGATGGGTATCGATATCTAAACATGATAAAACAAAGAATAACATAATAATAATTAATATAAATAATTAATTAATTAATTTAATTATTGGATAATTTTGGTTAAAAATCACTTCCTCTCTCCTTAAACATCATCATTACTTAAAGTTCCTTGCTCTTGTATCATGTTTATTATTGTGTATATATATATATATATATTTATATGGATAAGTATCTATATGCTTTGTGTATATGTATTTATTGTATATATGTAAGTGGTACACCACTAAATACCTGCAGTATTGTCTCTCCTTCTACTTTTTGATCCATCCAAAGGTTGTCTGTAAAAGATCGCTTTTAGCGATAAGACCGCCCATTGTGACACCCTATGTAACAGTTCTACATTTATATCTGTAATTTTTATGGTGTACATAATAAAGAGTATTCTATCTATCTATCTATCTAATAAATGAATTTGATGATTTTTTTTTTGGCTATCACCCCCTGCTTAACCTTTCGGGGAATACTGGCAAATACTACTATTATACTGGGAATACTGTAATGTGTATGAGGAAAAATCTTGTTACGTTTTCAAGTAGACAGATGGATAGAATAACCATTATTACTTACCGTTTAAATAAATAAAAGATCATTTATTTCAGACAAAAAAAAAAAAAAAAAAAACCATACGCAAGGCAAGGTTGTTAGTAACAAGAATTTTGCTTGTAACTAATATTAATAATTAAAACGTAAAAAGAAGAAACTAGACACACCGTCTACCCCTACACAGTAGCCTCATCGGTCTCGCAACACATGGAGTTCAGTAAACCTACTCAGCAGAACAGTATTAGTACAGTTTAAAGGGACTGTTGAAAACTTGACTGAGAGTATGTATGAAATTTCACGCGAGCCCCAATGTTATAGATTTATTATAGCCCAAGGGACACCTGACTAAAACCACAAAGAGTTTTACAGGTACAACATTCCCCAGTTTGTTACCCAAACGGATTAAGTACAGTCAGTTATAGCAATTAGCTGACCTCTCTTTGCATACCTAAATGGATGAGATTTTTTAGAACTCCCATCGATAGAATTTCATAATTCTTAATTTTATTTAAATACCTAAACAAAATCTACCCAAAACTAGAAAAAAATGAAACACGATTTGTTGGTAAAAAAAACCTCAAGCATTTGAGCAAAGGGGGGTCAGCTAATTGCTATAACTGACTACTACTTTTCGTCATTTTGACTTATATTCTAGACTAGCTTCTACACGCGACTTCATCCGCGTAAAATTTATTTTTTCCCCGAACCACCGCGTCGCGTCACATCGCCCGTCCGCGCTATAACTTCGTTTTCGCTTAGCGGTCTTTCTGACTTTTTCTTTTTGCTCGGCTCCGTTGGGTTGTAGCGTGATGTTAAATAGCCTTCCTCAAGAATTGGGCTATCAAATGCAAAAATATTTTTCATATGCGACTGGTATTTCCAGAGATTAGTGCGTTCAAACAAACAAACAAAAAACTTTTTAAGTATGCTAGTCTACCAAAGTACCAAACATACTAACGTTTGTATGTATGTGTGTTCACTTACTGCCGAGAAAACAAACCTCAGAATAAACAGTTTTAATAATCATCATCATTATCATTTCATCATTTCAGCCGAGAGACGTCCACTGCAGGACATAGGTCTCCCCCAATTGGGGGGGGGGGGGGGGGGGGTTTGCCATAATCGCCATGCTTGGCAGGCGCGTTGGTGATCGCAATATGGTATTAAAAATGCATAGAGAACGCTGCTGCCCATTCTCTAGTAAGTCCCATAGTCGCCTTTTACGACACCCACGGGAGGAAATGGGGTGGTGCTATTCTTTACGTCCGACACCACACAGTACAATAGTTTTAGTAATACAAAATCATAATACATACATACATAAACTCACGCCTTCTTCCCATGCATGGGGGTAGGCAGACTCTATAGAACGCCACCTGCTATGCTCCTTACACACTCCTTTTGCTTCTTTTACATCTGGTCATACACGCACGCCGGTTGCGAGTGCTACGTCCCTGTCCTTTTTGAAGAACATCACCAATTTTTAATACAAAGTCAACTAAGTCAAAAATACAGTTCCAACAAAAAAAAAATTGGTTGTCTGTAAAGTTGGTTTACGGACGATAGTTTAACGTGACAACGTCATAACAAAACATTGATGCGGCGCAAGCGTACAATGAGCGTAACGGGACAATAAGCGTAACGGGACAATGAGCGTAACGGGACAATGAGTCATCCTTTTTCGTGCATGCAGCCGGCTTTATCGATTTATTAGACGTTGTCACGTCAAAATTGGTTGTCTGTAAAGTTGGTTTACGAACGACTAGCTTTTGCCCGCGGCTCCGCCCGCGTAGATGTCGGTTATCGCGTAAAAAAAGTAGCCAATGTCCATCTCCATATCCCAGGCTATATCTCTGCCAAATTTCTAACGATCGGTTCAGCGGTTTAGGCGTGAAAACGTAACATACAGACAGACAGACAGACAGAGTTACTTTCACATTTATAATATTAGTATGGATAGTTTAACGTGATAACGTCATAACAAAACATTGATGCGGCGCAAGTGTACAATGAGCGTAACGGGACAATGAGCGTAACGGGACAATGAGCGTAATGGGACAATGAGCGTAACGGGACATTTTCGTGCATGCAGCCGGCGTTCATCGATTTATTAGACGTTGTCACGTCAAAAACATACTCTTCAGCTTTATTGTATTTTGTAGTATATGCGTAGATTCTCAATAATCTCATTTCAGCTCTAAGCTTCGAACACAACCTGTACATAATTTAACCTCCTTCCCTCAATGTTTACCCGTATGGATTTATGTGAAAAACATTACCCTCATTTTAGCTTCGCCGAAGTCAGGCAAAAACTTAGTCGACTTAGAAGATTTATGACTTACAACCAAGATGAAAATGCGGGTAGTATGTAAAGGTATACTATGTTTATTTAGTTCATTCCAGAAATGTAAAACTAATGAGAGATGTCTTTGGAGTGTGTTTCAAAGTGTACTGATCTAATCAATCAATCTGCCTAGCCTTTTCCCAACTATGTTGGGGTCGGCTTCCAGTCTAGTCGGATGCAGCTAAATACCAGTATTTTTCATGGAGCGACTGCCTATCTGACCTCCACAGCCCAGTAACTGGGTATCACGATACCCCTTGGTAAGACTGGCTGTCAGACTTTTTGGACTTCTGACGACCCGTAATGTCTGTCAAAGATCCACGAATGACAGCCGGGACCAACGGCTTAACGTGCTTTCCGAGGCACGGAGGAGTCTCGGTATGTAAAGATGGTCGCCCATCCACGGACCAATCCCGGCAAGCGTAGCTTAACCGGACGGATCGACCCGTGCGGCTGTTATTACTTAGCCACGAGCTCCTCAAATAAAGTGTACTGATCTGTGAAGCCAAATTTTAGGAACTTACATCGTGCTTGTGATATTTTGATACTTTGTCGTTTACTACTGCAATCGTACCTCATACATACATAGCGTCTGGTCTGAAAAACCTGGAATTCAGACATTACCTTTCAAGTAATATAAATCTACCTCCTTCTTGCCTTGAGAGTGCGTGTTAGGTAGGTCTTTATAATTTTAATTCTAGATATTGTATTTTTTACCTTTTCATTAAATTGTTCAGTCTACTTTTTTACCTTTTTATCTGTTAGTAATAAGTAGACACTTATGCTTTAGTTTGGCATGGAAAACAAAACTTGAAATCGAAAATGGATTTTTCGAAGAGAACAGAATATTCAAGAACGTCCAGATTTTCCTATAAAAGGAGCCTGGAGAAGCAATTTGATCAGTTTACGTTTACGTCTGGGTTCTGAGTGAACCATCTCCACTGCAGAAGGTCTACTGCCTGATTCCTTGAGAACTATCAAGTTGGAACTGTTAAAGTTAACAGTGTTGGGGTCGCCGACGCTCTGACGCGTCCCTACATTTCTTCTCTGAGTATACTTCAACTCAAAAGTTTACAGGTTTTTCATTCTATATAAACTTACTACTCGTAAAAGGGAAAAAGGAAGGCAAATGGTGATCTGTTTATTCAAAATTTATTCAAAATATTTTTTCCTAAAAGGCTAGGCAGACGATGATGTGTTCAAACTGTTTTTAGGGTTCCGTACCTCAATAGGAAAAAACAAAACCCTTATAGGATCACTCGTGAGTTTGTCTGTCAGTCTGTCACAGCCAATTTGTTCCAAATCTACTGGGACGATTAAGTTGAAATTTGGTACATATATAAACTTCTGCGAACCGAACACGGACGTGTAACATAAATAAATGAATTTTGAATATGGGGGGCACTTTTAGGAAGCAAAGTAGAAAATTAAAAAAAAAAGTTTTGCAATCTTTACTGTGTGATATATTTATATCAAATGCAAGGGATTATTGTTAGGAATTCAGATATTATTTTTTTATAATTTCAATACACATTTAAAGTTATTTAAGAAAATAGATGAATATGGACCATTCGCCCCCTTACCTCTGAAACTACTGAACCTAAAATTTTGATTTCAGGAAAACCTATAAGAAGTCTACGGTCTTTAATATTATCATAAATCTCTCAAGTATTGTGTATACAGACTTATGTTTATGTTTGTCCTTGGAATAAATTCATCCCAACTACGGAACCCTTCATTATGTGTGGTCCGACACGCAATTGGCGGGTTTTTTTAGGTTATAATGTTTCAGTAGCCGGAGTTTAGATTTCGAAACTTTTCTTTAGTAAAACTGCATGCAACGTCAAACTAAAACCATTTAGTATCGAATCCGTAAAGTCTGTTCAAACAAGAGGCTAGTTCAAATAAGATACGGCACGGAATTATTGATCACTGCTGAGTACGTTTCAATTAGTAACGGCACTGGAATTAAGGCGAATACGATAATAATGATTGGGATTTCTTTATGAAGAGTTTTTTGTTAATCTTATTTAGGCCGTGTATTTATTGTACACAAAGCTGTGAAACAGTTGCGAAGGACTTTTGTCCACAACGTTAAATCAAAACCAATCAAAAAGTTAATTGGAACAACAAAACAGGTTTAAAAAAACTTTCGCGATTTGTTAAGTATTAAGTTGTATAATGAAAAAAAAAAAAAAAAAAACTTTTTTTTTGTACTTACCGCCTTGTTGTATGATTTGTTTAATTCAACGTCAACGGGACGTCAACGAGAAACGAGATTATTCGAACCGAAACGTGACATCCCAGTCAAACGGTGGTGTGCGGTGCACACACGGCCATAATGAAAATTTAAATCAAAATATTTTATTCCACATACCACACCACCTACATGGGCATTTATGAAACGTTAGAATCTAGAAGTAGCAGCAGATTTTTTGGTATATAATGTTAAATAATGGAAAAATTATGCCAAGGAAGTATGTAACATGCACATGTATGTAACATGCTGGCCCGCAGGTTTGCACGGTGTACGAATTCAGTTAAAATCACGCTTTTTAAAGCGTATTGCCAATCTTTTTATACCTGCAGTCTGTGGGTCAGTTATTCGCAGCGGGCATACAGCGATCTGCGTGTCCAATATAATAATGCACTAAGGTTACTGTTGAGGCTGCCATGGCGTTGCAGTGCATCAGGGATGTTTGCTGAGTTGTGGGTTGATGGCTTTGCCGCTATCGTTAGGAAAAGATGCGCCTCCCTACTCGCTCGCATTCGTGGCAGTACCAACACTATAATGGAGGTTTGTAATGATAGTCCCCCACGCTGCAAATGTGGGTGCGGCTTCATGTCTTAATTTAATTTTGTTGCTGAATGAACATTAGTTCTTTTTTAGTACATTGTTACTAACCTGGTCTGAAATAAATGTTTACTATTATTATTATTATTAAATCAATCAAATAAAAAATAAAATAAAAAAACATCGTTATTTGGGAGCAGTTAATAGACAATTACATAGTAATGCCGTTAATAAGGTACCAGGGAAGCCACATGTGCAGAAGGAATTAATGCCAAATTTCCTTGTCTTCAACGTAAATGTAGTTAACGTATATATCGCTACGAGTATTTCGGCGCCGTCATCTCGTTTCACGTTGACGTCCCGTTGACGTATAGAATCAAGTTTATCTAATTGAACAGACAGATGTGCTGCTGGGGAGTTTGTTGCGCCACTTCTTCTTCCCAGCTAAAGCACTAGGAAGTGGTGAAGGGCGGGCGTTTTGAGGGACTGTATTATGTAATTTTGACGTTCGAAAAGTGTTGATTCTCAGTCTAATTTGAATAAATGACTTGATTTTGATTTTTGATTTTGACAGCGCGGTGGACAAACAGAAAGAAAGAAAGAAGAAAAGAAAGAAAAAACGTTTATTTGCGGTAAACATGACGCAAAAAAAAGAACACAACACAAAAAAAAATAAGTTTGGGGTAAATATGCGTCACATCCACGCAAAACGGCCATCGCTCAGCATAATGCTGCGACCCTATGCGAGACAGAGCCCCAGCGCCGGTTTTCAGCGACAGCCGGCGTTGACGTGATGACGTCGACCAGTGCCCGGTGCAGCATACAATGAGATAAAAAATAACATAAATACACAATACATAATTATTACTAATAGTTTTTATAAAAAATAATATTTTAACAATAAAAAAACTGCCTTAAGATCCGCCGAACCGAACCAAAGAAAGCTTTAGTTTAGAATATATGTTTCTATAAGTACTCTACCTACAAGGTATTTTGAAGACAGGTGCTTTAAATAGCCTTTAACAACTATAAATAAAAAAAAAATCATCATCATCATCATCATTTATTATTTTTAAGACATTAATTTTATGATAAGTTTAACTCGCACACTGACTTTTTATTTGTATAAAATTTAGTAAAATCATCTACTCTAACAATATTTGTAAATACATACTCGTATGTGAGCACCTTGTATCTAACACATGGTTAATTTATTCGGCAATGCTTAATTTTTTTATTGTTATTACTTGTTGTGGTATAGTAATTTTATTCTAGGTACATCGTCTTCACATGTAATGATATAATTGATGTATACAAACTATTGTAAAACAGTTTAAAAGAGTAACGGTGGAGATTCTTGCCCATTCTTCTCCATGCGAAACTACCTTTTGGAAGGGGCAACTAGAATCAATTTTATTTCCGTGTAAATTTTGACGTTCAAAAGTGCCATTTATATGCCTGTTTGAAATAAATTCTTTGACTTTGACATCATTTCAGCCGAAAGTCGTCCACTGCTGGACATAGGCCTCCCCCAAGCACCGCCACCTCGACCGGTTTTGTGCTTCCCGCATCCAGCGGATTCCTGCGGCTTTCATAAGGTCATCGGTCCACCTTGTGGGAGGCCTTCCAACGCTACTTCTTCCGGTACGCGGTCGTCACTCCAGAACCTTTCGGTTCCAACGGCCATCTGTTCTGCGCGCAATGTGCCCTGCCCATTGCCACTTAAGTTTGGCAATTCTTCGAGCTATGTCGGTTACCTTAGTTCTCCTGCGAAAAAAAAATTATAACCAACCAATGGATCACACTTTTGTAGCTAGATTTACGAGTATAACTTGATCATTGTTTAACCGTGATTGCATTCCATCGAACACACGCCTTAACAACATGGCGGGCCATTGGTTCCAAATTCAAATATTAGCTCGTTCACTGTCGGGCCCAGAGGAAGTTTCTCGAATATCGTAAACCTATCCCGTTACCAGGCCACCGACAAGAAACGTGCATTTCTTGAAAATCTTGACATGAATCCAAATTACTTGACTTTGGTGAGAAATATAACTTTTACCCTTATTGGTCTTGATTGACTCGGTTCTTGTTTTTTTTTTTAACATAATATATATTATATTTTTATTCTCATTTGTTTCGGATCACACATAAAAAATACACACAATCCATATAGTATTAGTAACAACAACTTAAAAAACTATAAATGTTTTTTTTTTTTTAATCGTTACCCCACACTAGGAATTTCTCCTGTATTGTGGGTGAGTTTACAAACATTTAAACTCACATACACAAACAGCCAGACCCGGAACATCTACTTGTAGGTCATACAAATATTAGTTCCGTGCGGGAATCGAACTAGCGATATGCAGCGCAGCAGTCACTCGCTTAACCACTGCGCCAACCGTGTCGTCAAACTACTATGTTAGTAAAATTTACAAACTAACCTAACAAAAACTAATAGCTTCATGGCTCAACACATGTTGACACGTGCCTCTGCACCCAGTGCCTAATAAAGGGTTTTTAGGGTTTTTAGGATGCTGTTGGAGCTTCCGCAACCTACCCATAATTGACGCTGCCCTCTTTCTCATTATGGCATGAAAATCGTCGACGTAGGCTTCCGCGAACATCTGCGAAGTGCTGCAGCAGCGCGGAAGCCCCATCAACATCCTAAAACCATTATTATACTGAACGCGCAGGACGTTGTGGGTCCTCTGCGTATACTTCACCCACAGGCTGCACGTGTAAAAAATTTGGCAGTAGGCCTTAAAAAGATACACCTTTACATTCTTACTACAGCGCGCAAACCTGTGGGCTAAGATATTGCAGCGAACCGACCACCAACGCCCGGCGTTCTCTGTCCAAATCTGCATCATCGGACAATTCCTCCGTAATCACATGTCCTAGGTATTTAACCTGAGCAACAAGCTGCAATGGTGTTTTGCTTATAGTCACAGGAGAAACATTACTTAACGATACATGTTTGCTTTTGAAAACCAACATTTGTGATTTGTTGATGTTGTATGTAAGCCCATGCGTTGCCGCATAGGATTCACATACAACAAGCAATTTCCGGAGTGCACTGATTGATGTGCTCAGCAGCACCATATCGTCTGCATAACTCAGATTGTTAACCATGACACCATCTATTGAACAGCCGACATTTGTGCTGCTGAGCTCATCAATCAGGTCATTCATTCATTATTTATGACAATTGGAAATACTGTAGCTAGCTTTGATTAATGAAAGAATTTTCGGAATCGGATCAGTGGTTCCGAAAACTACGCCCTACATATGAACTCACCTCTCTGGAGACTTGGTGACCTGAAATACAGGCCTTACGCCTAGCTTAGGCACCAGTCTCCCATAGTATAATTAAAACTATTACGTATTGTTCTTGATCATTTGAAAATGTACTTATACAGAAGTTTTTAACCAGTGCGCAAATAGTTTTGGTGGTTCAGTATCAGTAATAGAAAACATTTCCATTATTTGTTCAGTACTTTTTTTTTTTGATCCTATTTGAAATCAGCAAAATATGGATACAATCTATTCGTAATAATATCAATGGGCGAGCGCACAGCTGATAGGTACCTACTACTGCGTTCCGCTTCACTGACCGCGCTGCAGGCGCGTTGCGCGACGAGTATCCATTATACCAGTTTCAAAATAAATATGTTTCGTTAACGATAACTTAATTTTTTTGTACTAAGACATATCCAAATAAGAAATAGGTGTATAATAAAACACGTTTAAGTTTAATTTGTCAAAATTTGCGCACTTTTCCTGTATATTGTGGTGAGAAATGTTTTTTTTTATCTTATCTATCTTATTTGCCTCTTTATAATATTAGTGTAGAGAAGCCAGACTAAAAACATATACAGGTACCTAATATCACTATCCAAATAATTAAAATAGTTAAAAATATTAAATAAATAATTAAGTTTCAGGCGCAAGCCGAAGTTTAAAAAAAATTAACGGTCGATTTTCAAACTAATTCCTTATTCTTTCTACTCCTAGTTCTAATACCGGCACAAAATATTAAAAAGTAAAACAAAATATAAAGGCGAGTGTACATTATTGCTCCTGGGAAATCACCGTCCACCGCGCAATAACTACGAGGGGCTGGTTAACGTTGTCATGGCAACCTAGTCTGTACGCCACTCTAGAACGCTTCGATTTAGAATCTGGGCTAGTTTTGATGAAACATAAAATGTAGGTGTGTTTTGTATCGATTAAAAGCCGTGCGCCTGATGAGATTTCTCATCCGCAAAAACGACGAACTTCCATAGGTACAAAAATAAGCAAACCTAATCATCTAAGCATACTGCGAGCTGCGAGCGAGCTTTCCAGAAAAATAATTTGTTCCAGAGGATCTGGAGAAGTTTCGTCTCCATACAGTGTCACCAACGTTAAGGGTGATAGCTGTATGATTCGTATTGTACGCTCGAGAATTACGAAGGAAAGCTGTAGAAAGATTATCAGAGACTACGATTACTAAAGATTATCAGAGACTATGTACTACTATATATTATCATCTATGAGAGTTAAAGTTGCTGAGGCATACTTTTTTTTTTAAACGCTGCCCCACACTAGTGAAAGAAAAATTCACTTAAACTGTGGTAAATCCTTTTAATTAATAATACTATTTAACACTCCTATTACACTTTGTACTGTTCAGCTCGATAGTCCAAAATATAATGTCGGGCAGTTGCCCACCAGACACAATACCCGTCTGGTCGGAGGATCCTCCCTTTACGTATGAGTGACCTTTACAAAATCCCTGTTCCTCATACCTATAAAATATTAATCAAAATGTTTTGTATTTGGATTTCTAATTTCTACGTATTTAATCATAGCATAATATTTAAACACAGTATCGTTTTTTTAACAAAACATATTAGTAACAACTGTTACTAGTCGTGTACTAATAAATCTTAAATTCACATTGAAATATCTTGTTTTATTTTGTAATTGCTCACACTGGGAATTTCTCCTGTATTGTGGGTGTGTTTACAAACATTTAAACTCACATACACAAACAGCCAGACCCGGAACAACTATTAACATTACTATTACTACGGTCATACAAACATTTGTTCCATGCGGGAATCAAACCCGCGACACGCAGCGCAGCAGTCAAACGCTTAACCACTGCGCCAACCGTGCCGTCAATACTGAAATTTTAACAAAGTCACTGAATTAACGAAATCTCACACAGAACCCAACGTAGATATTCCTATATTGTATACACAACCAAAACTCTATACACTGAATACTGACCATTCAATTTCAGCTTACACGGTCAGAAACCGGAAAAAAGTAACATTTTCAATCGGCACTGCGTACCAATCAATACAGGCGTATCAATCAGTACACCGTGTATCAATTAGAACAGTGTATCAATCAGAATCGATGGAGAGATAACGCATTGATTAATGTATCTGACCTGAGCTTTGATGGGGAAAATAATGGTTCCTATTGTACAGTAGGTTGTAATGACTACCCCAGGGGAAATCGGAGCTGATGTGGAGAGTGTTTGATTTTGAAATATTTCAGTAAACAACCTGAAATTTATTATAAGCTCTTGTTATCCCGCGTTTACACATAATCAGCCAAAAATATTTCTACTGCTGGGACACAGGCCTTCTCTCGGTGAGAGGGAGTGGGCTGTCCACCACGCGAGCTGAGTGCGGGTTGGTAGATGTCACATATCTTCGAATTTTTAGTTCTAGGACATGCAGGTTTCCTCACGATGTTTTCCTTCACTGTTTTGAGAGAAGTGGTGATGAAATACTTTAAGTAAACGATTATTATTAACCACCAACCGTTTGAAAAAAATTACAATTTTTAAAATATTATACAATAATTATATTTAACCACCAGAATTCACGCATAAAGAACGTTATCAAAGGAAAAATAAAAACATAAAACAGTCCAACACGTTAAGAGCTCCAAAGTTTTTCGGAGATTTTTAAAAACAATCTGTAAGTGTGTGGTGAGTTGGTAAAATACAAAACCAAAATAAAAAACCACCTCGTAAAATACTACATTACTGTCAAGTTAGGGAAAAGTATTGCAGGGTTATTTACATTTTTTATTCAGTCCCTAGTGCGACATAAGAATTGCGTTTTACGCAAGTTCCGACAAGCAAATTGTGTATCACGCAGTTCGATATAAAGTTTAGTCTGTGTTGTGTTTTTTATGGATCGTAGAAGGAAAGGGTAATATGCATAGTTTTGTTTTTTAAAGTCAGTATTTTTATATCTTTTGGAAGAGACTACCACATTAAGGAAATCTCGAGTCGCATAAAACTGGACTGGGCTGCATTCGGCAAGCTGGATGATGGTTTGCCAATCATGATTGATATACATATATTATTATAGAAACTTTAGTAATGTATTTTAACCCAAATTGATTTTCAAATTCTAAATTAACGCGAGTGAAGCCGCGGGTATAAGCTAGTATTTAAATAAATGAAATGTTAGAAAAAGAAGAAAAAGTAGTAGTAAAATAAAATAGAAATACAATTACCAGAATGGTTTTCCGGCTTTTTCCGCTGAAAATTGTTTGCCAGATTTTCACTTTCCAACTAACGTTTCGCAGAATTTTATTTCACCTGATAATCATTTGCCAACTTATCATATAATTTTGTTTTATTTCCCAACCTCACAGTTACCAACTGTACGTTTGGTCTGCTTTTCATAATGACTCTTTTTAAAATGCCAACCTTCAAGTAGCAGAATATTTTAGTTTGTTCCTTTTACAAAAGCGATTCGCTTCTGGCACGTTGTTTGTCATACTCTAACCTAACCTAACCTATCGTAATATGGCTTTGCATTGCTGCCAAATTAAAGGTTTCATGTTATTTTTGAGATACTTAAATAAAAAAAAATATGTAAAAATTACACTGACAAAACGTCATTCGTCTAATAGTTGTGAGGTCTAGTGAAATGTTTGACAAATGTTTAATGTCCCAAACGTTTTGTGTCATTATAATAATCAGCTTAACAATAATTCTACCAAATGAAACGTTGTCATACAAAAATTTGATAATCGTTAGTTGTCAAAGTGAAACATCGGCGAAACGATGGTTGGCAAGTGATAATCTGCCAAACAATTTTCGGCGAAAAGGCAGGATACCTACCAGAATACATATATAATATAAACACAAATAAGCGCTCCCTATACTCTCCTACTATGCTGTCCCCGACAGGGACATAATATGAATTAAATTTTGTGTTGTAGCTTAATTTTGTTTATGTAATGATTAAATTTAAAATGAACTTTCCAAAAAAACAAAATTTAAAAAAAAACTGTACCTTTTATGGTGTACAATAAATAGTATTCTATCTATCTATCTATCTATATTTATCGTATTGCTGTGCCCTTACAGGGTCAATTAATGGATAGTGTCGATATCTAATATGTATGTTACAAAACTTATCCAGCATCACCGTCATTCCAGTGCCCGTTTTGAGCATATCAACGAGACAAACTCAAATGTCCTAAACTCACCTTTCTACGTTCCACAATCTTCCATCCAATATAAAGTTTAGTCGCAGCCGATAAAGGGTCAACGTAAGGCTTGACCCTTTTCAGGTTGATTGTACCGTGAGGCCCCGAATTGGTTTCAGAGCCTGTAACAATTGTAAGGATAAATACTTAAATTTTGTTAGCTACGCATCGTGTATTGTGTGGACTGGATTGGGTTGTACGTTTTATAATGGATTCGTACATAGGTACAATAGGTAAAGTAATAACGTTTGAGTCATAGAGAAGTGGGTGTTTTCTTTGTTGTAATTCTGTTAGTTTACAAACGAAATAGTTCTGAGAAGAGATGGGACTAAACCCCGTGCTGTGGATGTCCAGCGGGGTACCTAATGGCAATTTTTTTATTTATTATGAAAAAAGAAACATTTCATATTAATTTTGTTCCCTATTTCACATTTATGAACGGTTTAATCCTATCTCTTCCTCTTCCCATCTCTTCTCCTATGCGTTTATAACTACGAAAATTTCCCATCTCTTCTTTAAATGCATAGAGGAGACCTTATGAACGATATACGTAATTACCTCCTTGAAACGTTTAAGGTAATCCTCAATTACTTTTCATTGATATCCCTGAGTAGACCTAACTTAGGCTATCTTAATAATTCCAGCCACTAAACAACACCTTAATAAAATGAGATGAGTACTTACTCAGCAGTATGTAGATATGTGCTAAACAGACCAACTGACGAACCCTAATTCAATGAAGTCAACGACCCAATAATTTCAGGCTTTGCGTACTAAGCTCAGTAATAACAGGTCGTGTAATACTGTAATAGCTTGAAGGTTTACATATCAGCTTTTCTGCTAATAGCTTGTGGGTTTGAAACTTGAAATCAATGAGTCTTAATTATTTTATTTTATGTAGGTATGTACTTTCTTTCTTATACTCGTGCTAATAGACTGCTGAAAAACGCCCTGTTAAAACTTGCACCTTAATTCTAATTCATCATCATTTCAGCTGAATTTGCCCTGCCAACTGCCACTTAAGTTTGGCAATTCTTCGGGCTATGTCGGTTAGATACCTTGATTCTCCTGCGGATCGCTTCATTCCTGATTCGATCACGTAGGGAACTCAAAGCAAAGGCATATGGATAGGGTTACTCTCCATTGCCCTTTGGGCGACTTTTAGCCTTTTAATAGGGCCTCTACATCTTGTCAATTTTATAAGTATACGAATTATTATGTATTACTTAATTTTTTATGCACGCACGGTGATGCTTCCGGATTAATTTTAATGTTATTTAATCATATTATATTTATTCATAAAATTTATTGCATTATATTCTAAGTACTGTTTATTCTATTTTGCTACCTATTTATGTATGTACCAATCACTGAACCTGACTTGGTTTCCGTAAGTCTTTTGCGAGTGACCACTGAAAATCAGCGCTGTGCTATGGGGGACCCACATCATGCTAAGTGGAAGCCTTGTCACAGTCATGACATGCAGCTGTCGACTATTTCGGTTTTGTGCTCGTCATTATAATGTAGATCTATTTTGTTTAATTTTTTACTAACCTACTCGAGTTAATTATCTTGTTGTATGCACGTGTTTCTGTTACAAATATACCTATTTTTCTTTTCTTTATATATATACTAGCTTCTGCCTGCGTGACTTTTTCTAAAATAAAAGTAGCATAGCAAGATATACAATTCCACCATACATTATTTTGTTATATCTCAAAGGGTTTAGACAGCGTTTTCGTTGAAAGCTCCCAGATGGCTTATTATTTCCCGACACCTCCAACAAATAACGTATCGTTAATGTATACAAAAATGTATACAAAAACTTAACAAATTATATATTAAAACCTTCCTCGAGAACCACGCTATCCATTGGTGAAAACTGCATGAATATCGGTGTAGTAGTTTTTGAGTTTATCGCGAACAGACAGACAGACAGACGCGGCGGAGGACTTTGTTTTATAATATGTAGTGATAGTGATTATTTTATTTTTTATTATTACTTATGTACACACAGTAAAATACATAGAGATATGACATAATAATAATTAGAGTACAAAGGTACTGCTTATTTCTTAAGATATTTCTTCCAGCAGATCTTCTTTCTTTTAAGGAGAGGAGTTACTTGCTGGCATGTGTGTCTAACGTGGAAGTGCTCATGTCACGAGTGAAGAGTTTTCTTCAAGGCAAGCTTACACCTTCGACAACCGCATCATCGCTTACATATGTAAGATTATAGGTAAGACTGAGGCTAAACACAAGCAAAAAGCAGTTCTCTACCTACCATTTCATAATTTACGAGCGTTATACTTATTATACCGCCTATACTAATTCGTCACCAGATTTGCATAGAAATGGCTTTTTTAAAGCTTTCCCAACAGTTTAATGTAGGAGTGTAGTGTGCAGTAATTTATATTGACACGCACGCGATGGCGGACTTTAATTTAAACTTCAGCTGTACTGTGATATGCACGACGGCGAGTCAATAGGCTATGGGGAATATGTAGTTGGATGACCTTATGTATAGATAGCTGTAGTAGATATTTACTAGTCTTTTATTAAGTTCGGCCCACAACCCACCCCGTCGCATCGCATCGCCCGTCCGCGCAATTACTTCGTTTTCGCTTAGCGTTTTTTCCGACTTTTTGTCGTTTTGCTCAACTCCTTAGGGGCGTAGCGTGATGTTAAATAGCCTATACACTTATTTTGTTGCGAAGTTATTTTAAAATTATGATATTTCCTAAGATGTTGATTGAAATCAAGTGATGTCAAGGACAATTTTGTTTAAATTTAAATACTTGTGATTAACAACATACAGGAGAAATCCTAGTGTGGGGCAACATTAAAAAATTTTTGGATAAGGATTAATATTATGTTGACAAAACTTTTTCGCAAATAATGCATTAATTTCGAACAAATTTGTTTCCATAAAAAAAGGTTATAGTGAGTCAATCTTAAAAGATAGACATATGCTGTTGTGGACTTTTTTTTTGAACTTTTAAAGAGGAACAATTCCATCGTACATGATATTTGCGTAACTTAAACTGTTTACGCAGCGCACGCAAAGGAAACTCTCAAAAAAGATTTTTTTTTTCCGTTTTTGCAACATTTTTCATTTATGCTCCGCTCTTATTGGTCGTAGCCTGATGTTATGTAGCTTATAATATTTCTAGATAAATGGACAATCCAACAAAAAAAAAAAAAACAACCAGTAGTTCCTGAGATTAGCGCATTCAAACAAACAAACAAATATACAACCAAACAAACAAACTCTTCAGCTTTATAATATTAGTACAGATTACTTACGAAAGTCCTCCTTATATTTTTCTCTTGTCATCATCTCCACAGCATTTTCCCAACTATATTGGGATCGGCTTACAGTCTAACCAGATACAGATGATTACCAGTATTTTACATGGAGCGACTGCCACACCTATCTGACCTCCACAACCCAGTTACTGTGAAATAATAATAATAATAACCCCACCGCCGTATCTCTACGTCGACGTTGTGGTGGGGCTTGCGCGCTCCGAACTCTAGGTCTGTGCCGGTAGAGTTTACTTTGCCGGAACATGTCTAGGGTGAGGAGCCAGACCAAGAGAGATACAGAGTCCCGCAGGTCAGCATGTGGCGAGCTGTTGGTCAGTGGCGAACCCACGGACCCTTTCTCCCGGGAGAAGTCATGTTCCTCATCTCTGGTTTGCCTTTATTGCCCGGCTTGAGTGGAGAATCGCAAGAGCAAACGTGCTCGGAGGAAGGAAGTATTCCAGTAAATGCTGGTACGGATCTTCCGGGCTCTGGGATTGTTCTGATAGTCGTGGTACCTCTCCAATCCTCAAGCACCTCAGGATATATTGTCCCCTTGTTGCTACAGCACTAAGTGCTAGCCATCGTTTTCGGGGGCCCATTATTGAGTATGCAAGACACCCCCTGCCATTTTATCCGTGTATAATAAAACATTGATCAGGCAGGGGCCATCATAGTATTTCCATAGTTTTAGGTAACCAGTCCATTTTTACCACCCAAACTCATAGTATAATAATTATCTTTGTTTCCATATCCTGCAATAGTCTTACACCAAACTTGGCCATTTCATTTAATATGTCACACGGTACAGTTTACAATACTTTTTTTTTCATTTCTAACTTTCCCCCTATATTGACCCCCATATTCAAATTTAATTTGTTTTCGTTACACGTCCGTTTTTGGGTCACAGAAATTCATATGTGTACCAAATTTAAACTTAATCGGACCATTAGATTCAGAGCAAACACACTGTGACAGACACACGAGTGATCCTATGAGTTCCGTTTTTTCATTTGGACGTACGGAATCCTAAAATCAATTACTTATATTATTTTGCAAAGTATAAAAATGAATGAATACTGAACTTTCTTACCAAGTCTACCCTTTCAACATTCTACAGTAAACAGTCGTGGCCGCTGAGGTTATTGACCTCGATTCCCCGGCGATCCATTTCTAATCCTTTCATTGGCCCTCATTATACTCTTACCGGTATTATTGCAACCAATAATGTATTAAGAAGCGGTTTATTTCCTCAATAGCTGCCTTGAGGACGTTTTGGTGTAAGCCCAAGATTTGAAATGGTACAGGATTACTTATCTATTTGTTCGGGTTATAGTGTCACAAACTTTACCGTTAGATGGCAATTTTTAGGGTTCCAGTTAGTCCACAAGGAACCCTTATAGTTTCGCCGTGTCCGTCTGTCTGTCTGTCTGTCACAGTGTGTACAGAGACTCTTAGTACTAGAAAGCTGTAATTTGCATGGGTATACAAATTAATCACGCCGACAAACGTGGCAAAATAAAATGCTTTTTTGTAGGGTTACCTCCTTTGCACGTAGTGGGTTTTTTTTCTCGTCTATTCCACGGTGTGGGGTATCGATGGATAGGCTGTTCAAAAATATTGCGTGTCTGTGAAACCCGTTTTTCGATTCAGCTTTTCAGCCGTTTGCGTAATATATTATTAAGTTTTATAGTGCTAATTTTTGTTAGTGTCAAGAGTCCCCTCCCTGCCAGCTAAATTGTGGGGCATAATGGTTCAACGCTGGCATTGTCAAAACGAAAGAAACCCTGAAGCTTTTAGATCACATTGTGTACGGGTGTGGGATGATATCAGAGAGACTGATTTATGAGCGCGCCTTGTCGTATTTATGCAAGATAAACTACGTGCCGTCATAGCAACGAATGGAAGCTATACTAGTTATTAAAACAATAAATTGTTGATAGCATTTAAATCTTACATTTCCTTTAAGAAATAAAGATGTTTTTAATTTCTAAGTATTTGATTATTTATTCCTATTTTTGCATGTTTAGTTCGACCTCGTTTGGTTAATGTCCCATATGCCAGGTCATTTTTATATATTTTTTTTACATAAAAGATTTATCTAACCTAGACAAAGTGTAATTAAAAAAAAAAAAAAAACTATCCTCTATTTCTGTAATCAAACCACATATTATCATCGAGCTTGTGACATAGACATGTGCAAGCAATTATAAATCATAAGGTGGTAATCATTTTCAGACCGCGACTGTACATAGTACATACAGATTTATTTTAAATTGGCTAGCTAAACTTCGCAGAGTTTTACTCTTCTTCTTTGTTTTTTAAAACTTGGGGTCACCGACCGCAGTTATTGTACTCAAAATATTTTATTTCACATAAACCTACATCACTCACTTATTAAACGTCAGAAGCTAGGTGTGTTGAAATATCAGTTTCGATAAAACATAAGAAAAAAGTTTTTCTCAACTCATACTTCAAGTAACAACACAGTGGTCGTAGCAATACCAAAAAAAAAAAAAAAAACTCCAAATCTTTTTATTTTATCGTGTTTAGATATCGATATACCAATCGCGTCTACGGAGTTTTGTAAGCCAATTTAAAATAACCGTGTGTCATGTAGTAGGTTATTTTTTATTCCTTAAAATGTTATGCTGAAGTTTCAACTAGGAACTGCAAAATAATTGTAAAAGTTAAAATGATTCCTAATTTTGGCGCTATTAATAATAATAGCGCCAAAATTTGGAATCAGAAAGACCATAGATTAGCACAGTTTTTACCTGTTAAAATATTACCTACTTAATTTTTTTAATGTAAAAACTGTGAGTTGGAACATTGTGTTTGGGTATTTGGTAATTAATTCTATGGAATGAATATTGGCACAGACAGATACAGCGATTGAGCTCTAAAACTCGCATCTTTTTAGCATCAAATAATCCTAGTTAATATAGAAGATATTGACAGCGGCAAACCTCATTTCCAAGAACATAAAATACTAACCCTCACCTGCCTATACTATACTATTCTAGAAATATGCAAAGTCGTTCGAAATTACCAACACTCTTATACGACAAGAGAAAATATACAGTCTAAATATGCATTGCGCCATAAAAATAGGTTAAACTTACCAGGATCTTAGCTAAAAATGCACTCAACATGTACACTAAGTCATGTCAATTCTGGCTGAATAAATGTTTGAAATCGCACCCACAATACAGGAGATATTACAAGTGTAGGACAACGTTAAAAAAAAAATAGATATATGTCATCATCATCATCATCATTTCAGCCGAAAGACGTCCACAGCTGGACATAAGCCTCCTCCAATTGGGGGGTTTGTCGTAATCGCCACGCTTGGCAGGCGGGTCGACGATCGCAGTATGGTGTTAAAAATGCACAGAGAACGCTGCTGCCCATTCTCTAGTAAGTCCCTTAGTCGCCTTTTACGAACACCCACGGGAAGAAATAGGGTGATGCTATTTTTTACGTCCGGCACCACACGGCGCATATATATATATATATATATAATAAATTACCATATACAATTAAAGTAAAACAAAAGTTTTAAACAATCATAAATAAATAAATTAACAATTTCTATTATCTAAATGCTATTACAATATCAATAAATATTTAAATGACAAATTTTAAATAATTGAATGAACTTTTTTTTTTTTTAATTTTTATTAATTATGACGCATGCCATAGTTTAAAACACCCTGTTACGAGTGCAGTCCGAGCCTTGTTATACAAGGGCGCCGCAGAATGGATTTAGATTAAGTTTAAGTTGCAATAGTAGAAATACATTTTTGCGTTAGGTGAATGAACTCTGATAAAGATGTCGCCGCTCCATTCCACGGCGCCCTTGTAACACAAGGTTCGGACTGCACTCGTAACAGGGTGTTTTAAACTATGTCATGCGACATAATAAATAATAAAAAGAAACTATTGTTAAAAAAAAGTTTTTTTTAACATAAATTATTAGTAGTCATTGGATACATGAAGTGGGCTGTCTTTGTAAGACGACTAATATGCCACGGTGTATACAACATAATTAAACTTTTAGAAGTAAATAATAGGTATTTATTTTATTTCTGGCTGTTTTGCGTGGATGTGGCGCATATTTTCCCCCAACTTGTTATTTTCGGGTTTGTGTTCTTTCTCTGCGTCGCTGCCGTCTCTGCCGCAAATAAACGTATTTTCTTTTCTTATTAAGATTGATAAAGTCGCAGAATCGCCGATCTCCAATGTTAAAAGCAGCATGTCTGTTAACATCCATAAACTCCCTTGGGGATGGCTAAATTATATCGTAGGGATGTCCATCTAAAAACTCGTATCTATCTAATGTTATGGCATACCTTTTGGCTTTATATGGGCATTTTGCTAATCTTATAGATTAGGGCAGCCCTTGGGATTAGTTGAGTTTGTTGTTATTGTTATTAACATACACAAGACAATGTAGGTATGACTGGACAATCGCAATAAGAGTGTGATGTTGAGTTTTAATTAACATAACAAAACATCACGGCTGTTATCCCCGAAGGGTAAGGCAGTGGTGTATCCAATAGGGTAATGTGTGTGTACAGTAGTATACCCACATTTCGACAGTTATATTTAAGTCTAATGTAATTGGGACGAGCTTATTGCCACCAACCGGGCACGCCGTGCTGCTACTATATATACGTTATACTACATACTATCTATATACAGGATAAATTTTTAAACAGTTTTTTTTTAAGGGTCATTTGAAATCAGCAAAGTATGGATACAATCTATTCGTAATAATATTAATAGGCGAGCTCACAGTCGATAGGTACCTACTACTGCGTTCCGCTTTACTGAACGTGCCGCCACCGGTGCGTTGCGCGACGAGTATAGATTATATCAGTTTCAAAATAAACATCTTTCGTTAACGATAACTTATTTTTTTTGTACTAAGACATATCAAAGTAAGAAATAGGTGTATAATAAAATACAATTAATTTTAATTTCACAAAATTTGTTTTCTGATTAAAAACTTTTCCTGTATATAAAACACAAATTATGTGTCTACCTATGTCCGTTATATACTTTAAAACTACCGAACGGATTCTGAGAATTCTTTTGCATTTGATAGCCCGGTTCATGAGAAAGAATAAAGGCTATTTAATATCACGCTACGACCCTTAGGAGCCAGGCAAAAAGAAAAAAAGTCAGAAAGAACACGGATCCTGAAAATATTAGCGTAGTTAGTAACACACACAGGGTATTCGCTAGTATATTTATATAGATAAGTATAATATGTTTTATGTATGTATGTATTTATTGCATCTAAGTGAATGGTACACCACAGACTACCTGCAGTATTGTCTCTCCTTCCCCCTTGATCCATCCAAAGGTTGTCTTTAAAAGATCGCTTTTAGCGAAAAGACCGCCTGCTGTGTCACCACTTGTAAAATTTCTGCATATAGGGTAAAACCCGGATAGTCGCCCCGGGGGTATAGTTGCCTTGATTGTAATAACTCTAGTTTCGCAAATGAAACACATGTTATTTTATTTATCTATCCAGAGACTCAGCAACTACAACTAAGTTGACCGTGTTGCATGTCTCTGTGCGATTGCATGGGACGGCTAGGTGCGATCAAAGTTTTTGCGGGATAAATATCCTCTTTCTCGATGGGGCATCTATCCTAAACGTAATTTACATGAATTAGGCAACTATCCCCTATACGGGATAGTTGTCCCAAAATTTTGAGGTCCGCAATAATCGCCAATACTCTGGAAATATCAAAGATAATATTTATTCCTTTCATAAATTTTAAGATAATAAACCAAAGTACCTACCCGTTTTACAAATAAAGAATCTCTCTTTTTGTTCAAAGATATATAGAGTAATTTCAAAAAGTGGGGCATCTATCCTGGTTTTACCCTAAATCTCAGGAAAAAGATAGGCAAATTGAACATAAAGAAGTAGCACTTAAAACTTAGTTATGCTTAAAGTATCATAAAAGCAGTTTTGCTTATTTTCTCTTGTATCGTAATCAAATCGAGTCTACAAAGTGCTGACATGCGTTATATTAATATTTTAACTTTTACCGGAGATAGTGAAGTTAACTGTATTTTCTTAAGTGCATAGAACATGGTAAGAGACATAAGTTTGATAACAAACAGGAAATTGAATCAAAAAGACACTGTTAGGCTAAGAGCACTAGGCGTTATTTTAGAAGGCAAGTTTTCTGAGAAAATGTTGGTACTGACTCTTTTAAACATAGCTCGGTATAGAACGTTCATTATTTAAACAATTGTCTCTAGAAGCCAGTAAAATAGCTTAATATTTTTCGCCTTTAAACACATTCACCGTAGATACAGTCAGCGATAAACGTCGATTAACACTTCAGGTTTTATAAATGTTAATTACGAGCAGTTATTTTACCCGACTTACGAGTTATAGGTCGTGGAAACCAAGCAAGCACTTAACTTTGAGTAATTTATTTCATCACCATTGCTCTCAAAATGGTGAAGGAAAACATCGTGAGGAAACTAGAATGTCATAGAACCAAAAATTCGAAGACATGTGACATCCACAAAACTGCACTGTGAATGTGATGTGTAGTTCTCATGTGGCGATATAGATGCCGCCACATCACTCCTCTCCGGAGACAGGATGGCGATGGATGGATGGATGGAGTGTATCTTGCGCTACTTGCCAATGCCAGTTCAGTTCAGTGTGTTTCTGTGACAAATAAACCTATTTTTCTTTCTTTCTTTCTAGTTCAGTGCGTCGGGACCAGGTGCCGCATAGCTCGCAGTGAGTCGGATCTGTCGGCGGTGATTCCCCAGCGAGTTAGGGTGGCGATGCGTTATGCTCTAGTGAGTAGGGTGTGGTACAGCGCCAGGTTGAGGCTGAATGCTGGCGTCGACCAGGAGTGAGTTGAAGGGCTCTGCATGCAGACCGGTCGAAAGTGCAGTGTGCTGTGCCAAAGAAGGTTGCTGATGAGGCCCAGAGAGAGATGCACATTTACGCGCATCTCACTGCAGCCTGGTGGTTAGGATACCCGTTGAAGCCGTGGGTGCTGGCTGGCTGTGACTCGCCGCTCAAGCTTTCGGCTTGTGGAAGTAATAATAATAATAATAGATTTATTTTACAGACAACATGATCCATTTTGTTAATACAATGTCAATTTAGATGATGTGTTTAAGTAGCATTGTTAAGCAACTTTAGTCGCTGACGGTACCTATTAAGACAGTAGGATTCACCAAGAAGGTAAACATACTTTTGTCAGAACCTTCAGAGAATTGGTCCCGTAATTGATTAACCCTAAAAACTTATCGCCCGTCGTTGGCTACATTCGACAAGTCACGTCGCTCAGTAAAATGGACCAAAAAGATACGTTCTCACGTTTGTAATAGGTACCTCTGTATGTTGGTATGTGTATGTACCTAGTAGAACTTGACATGGTTCGTTAACTTGATGGTCAGCTAACGAGCCGTGATGAAGTACAGGATCTTCTTGTGCTTGAATGACATTGGCAGGGGACCTTTTTGGTAAACATCTGTAAAATTGTTATGTAAAATGGAAATAAAAAAATAAAAAATATCATTTATTTCAGGTAAATATCACCCATTTCCACACATAAATAAATATAAATAAATAATATTAATAATAATAATAATCATTTAATCAAGCAACAATACTCAAAGTGTTAGTAACAATATACTTACAAACTATGTTTGTAAAACATTAACAAACACAATTTGTGAGATCACTGCCGCAAGGTAACAGGCCCAGCTGATACCCTGCAGAAGTGGTTCACAAACGCACAATCCAGCCTACTTGCTACCATAGACAGGATGCTGTTGGTACTGCCCTCCACCCTACAAACCAGGGATGCGCACCGCTTCCGCATGACTGTGTAGAAGCAGTCAACGCGAGCTTCCGCAAACATCCCAGATGCGCTGCAGTATCGGGGCAACCCCAACAGCACCCTGAATGCGTTATTGTATTGAACGCGAAAGGCGCTGTCTGAATTAAAAAAAAAATATATATATTGAATCATCATGTCTAACAGTTTTCAATATAATGTCGAATGATTAAAAAATAAGAAATATCAAAAAAAAAAAAAAAAATTTTTGTGTGACGTTACGTTTCGAATGAAGAATTTTTTCTAATAAAAAGGTTTTTAATTTTGTTTTAATCAAGCGGGTGTTTTTAATCAATCAGGATTTTTAAGATCCTGGGTTCAAGATTTTTAGAGTATCTTTTTGGTTCGATTCCCAGGTCGGCCAAAGTTATTGGATTTTGCATTAAGAGTTTGTTAGTAGCTTTGCGGAGTTTGGAAGTTGGTGGTGTGATGCCCCCATGACTCGGAAAGCACGTAAAGTAGTTGGTTTTGCGCCGGTCGTGTCGGATTGCCGTCCCATCGGACTATGAGAGTAAAGCGGGCTACTGACATCCCTGCCGCAGGGGCAATCTAGGGCGTACGGCGGTCGCGGCAATATTGGAGTTGTCTCTACACACATGCTTGCCGTTCAGTGTTCGAGTATACGTTGAGCTAAACACACGCGTTGAGAATGGCACTAGTATTATCGAAAAATCAAAAGATTGGTATAGTATAGCCCTGGTTCTGTGGTGATACCCCAAAAAAAAAAAAAAAATGATATATTGGGTGAAAAAATAACTATAGAAAAGAAGTGAGTTGAGCTACATGAATATTATGAAAGAATTGGAAGTAGATGAGCTTAAAAACTTTTTACGAATGGATAGTGCTTCTTTCGGATCTTGCAATGACGACACCGAGCGCGAGTGTGCCCATGAACTCCACGACCTCATTCCACTGGCCCCCTTCTACCATCGGACATCTAGACGCACTGCAAGTTACCATCCCTACCTGGTTGTTATTCCACCAACTCGCACTAAGCGTTTTCAAACGTCTTTTATAATGCGCACAGCAAAGTAGTGGAACTCTCTGCCTGCGTCTGTGTTTCCGAACGCATACAACCCTAATCTATTCAAAGTGAGAGTGAACAGGCTTCTTCTGGGTAAGCTCACTCCATCGTAGACTTTGTCTCTGTCATCCAGACCTAGACTAGAGTAAAGAGCAAACACATAGTAAAAAAAAAAAAAATACTTCAAAGAAAATACCTCGACCAATATTTAAACCAAAAAAACGGTCAAAAGGTACAAAACACCGCACTATTTCATGGTGTTAAGTCAGCTCGAGTAAAATTATGACCGACGCGGTGACGTTTACGTTTAACCCTACAACTGCGAATGGCCTACAAGTAAAACGGAAATTCCAAAGTGAGCTTTGATTTGCATGAAAGGTATATGGGGCACTTTTGACCGGCGTAGCGTAGATTTTCGTCCCTTTGACAAGTCAGCGCGTAGGGTTATTTGTGAGTGCTGTATAGGCGAGAGAAAAAGTGAAAGAAAAAAAGGAAAGTTGAAAACTGGCATTTCTTTAAAAGTGATTGGAGAGTAAAAGCATGTTTGTGTTACTTTGTCAAACTGTGCACAGTGGAAAAGGCTCAGTATGTTCCTAGTTGAAGTTTTTGATGTGAAATATCTATTGGCGCGCCTTGGCAGTAAAACCGATTCATGTGCCGTGACGGTAAACAGCATGACGTCGTCATGACTACGTCATGCAAAAAAAAAAAAAGTCAATATAATAGCTTTTTACTAAATGCATATGAAAGTATGTAGGTACAATACTTGTAACAAAAAAATATTTTTTTAATTTCTTGTCTGTCTATCTGTCTGTGTGTTTGCTCCGGCTCTTTCCGAAACGGCTGGACCGATTTTGTCGGGACTTTCACTGGCAGATAGCTGATGTTATAAGGAGTATGTTACTTTTATTTTAGAAAAAGCCACGTGGACGTAGCCGCGGGTAGCAGCTAGTTTAATAAATAAAAACCGAGTGTTCCGATACGCATTTGGTCTGTTTTTTTATTTATTAAGGCTTTGACTGCCAGACAACAGACGCAATAGAAAAACTATTGTTAACGGTCACCGGTGACCGCGGTGGCAGTCAATGTGTTAAAAAATATTCATTCCAACTAAGGAACCCTTCATGGTGCATGGGGGACCACGAAACCACGGACCATAAAATATCGGACCTCCTTAAAGTTTGCAATTTTTTTTAATTCTTTAAAAAAACTAATTAACCCAAATTGTGTTGTGTTCCAAATTTCAACTTAATCGGTCCAGTAGTTTCGGAGCAAATTGGCTGTGACAAACGGAGAGACAGACAGACACACGAGTGATCCTATAAGGGTTCCGTTTTTTCCTTTTGAGGTACGGAACCCTAAAAATTAACTACCTAGTTCTCAGAAAATAATAGGTAATCCTGTCAAGAAAAATTGCATTTTAAATAACAAGATTTATGTTTACTCGCCTGACTTCCACACCCGTTAATCATTCCACCACGCTATAATTCTCAGTTACCTGCACAAAAAAATTGCTCATTCGTCTAGATTGCCCCAGGCTGCCTATATAAAACTTGTTAGTAAGCCTCATAAAGTCCTTTATGTTTGCATGTAAGAAACGGGCTATTTATTGGAGCATACCACTGATTTCCCATTGGGCTACACTATTCATTGCTTGTTCCAGGTAGCTATTTTACTTTTATTGTTGACGTGCGCTACCCAATTGCTTTTTTGGGTTCCGTAATCAACAACGAACCCTCATAGTTTCGCCATGTTCGTCTGTCTGTCTGTCCGTCCCCGACTTAGCTCGGAGACTCTTAGTACTAGAAAGCTGGCATTTGGCATGGGTATGCATATTAATTACGCCGACTAAGGGCGGGTTGTTTCACGTACACTTGACGCACGCGTATCCGTCATAAATGGCGCTAACTATCGTCAAACCGTTGTTTCACAAAATTATGCCCTTGACGTTCGTTAAAAAATAACGATTACAGTGACCCACTGGTTAACGTCATTTTATTCTTCGACATTTGAAGTTTGACGTCCGTTTTTTTATGCAGTGAAACAACGCTTTGTATTTGACGTACGTTAAACATCTTAATGTAATCGTTAATATTTGACGTACGTATGTTACGTTAACGAACTGTTTGAAACAACCGGCCCTAAGTGTTAAAGCCGAACAACTTTCGCTATGAAATTCCTATCAGATTCGAAAAAAAAAAAATCATTGTGCGTGTCGGACCACGCACAATGAAGGGTTCCGAGTTGGGATGAATTTATCCCAAGAACAAACTTACCATGTAGTTGAAAAACATGTTTTCTTATACAGAATGTAAGGGAGAATATTTTTTCAAACTGTAAATGTAAGTTGGTCGCCAATTACTTGGTAAATTGTAAAGCCTACTTAGCTGTGATAGTTTTCCTTTTAACTTCGTTATATATAGGTACTACTGCCGTGACATTTGAATTTCTAACTACAACCGTTTAGTTGGTAGAGGGACATTCGACTCTAACGAAAATTGGTACTTTAAAGCTTAATAACTCACGAACGGTTTACTTAATCAAAAAACGGTCTTCCCAAACCCCTAATATTTTTGAAAGACCTATCCAACGATATCCCACACTATGGGAAGGACGAAAAAAAAATTATCATCCCTACTTTATATGTATGGGAGGTACCCTAAATAATTGTTTTTTTTTTTCAAAATTTTATTTTACCACTTTTTCGGCGTCATTAACGTGTATACTTATGCGAAATTACAACTTTTTTGTACCAATCGTTTTTGAGCTAAACCGCGGACAGACAGACAGACAGACGGACATGGCGAAACTATAAGGGTTCCTTGTTGACTACGGAACCCTAAAAACCTTAGATGCATCGAGAAATAGTCTGTCTACTGCTGTATAGGAATTTGTTATTTTTTTCCCTGAGCCGGATATGAGTTTCATAGCGAAAGTTGTTTAGTATGACGGGTAGAATAACCCCCTTGACGGATACAGGTGACTTAATCGCCACCCTGTATACATATTCGTGTCTGTCTGTTTGATCGCGTTATTCTTTTGAACTACGGAACGGATTTCGATGCGGTTTTCACTATCATTTAGAAAATGTATTCCGGAAGGTTTGTGAGTATGATACATTACTATGAAACTTAGATATAATATAGATATGTATCTCTAGGTCAAGTCGTAAAATTCGAGCCAAGCAGGGGCGGGTCGCTAGTTGCTAATAAGCGTATTTGCGATAGAGCTTTTGCGTCGCGATATACTTATTGGTTTTTCTTAGCGTTTAATTGGTATTTTTGGCATCAAGCCAACCGGCAATTTGACTTTGACATACAACCGTCTGTCAAAGTCAAATCATTTATTTCAAATATGCACATAAAAGGCACCTTTGAACTTCAAAATATCCAAAAATAAAATTGATGTAGTTATTTATGGAGAAGAATGGGAAAGAAATTCCACACTTACTCTTTTAAAATGCTAACAATATTTTGTATATATTAATTATATAAGGTGTATCTATTCATACACGAAATATTTTAAGAGATACATCTAAAGGTAGTAAAGAAGCCATGGAAACGATTACTTTTAAATCCAAGTATATTATAAAAATAAAAAAAACAATAATTTAAAATTACTTTATTATTATTATGATTTTTTTAAATTAAAAATTTTAAATAATTTTTTTTTTTTTTATTTTTTTTTTTTTCAATTTTTTTACCATCGTTAAAACTGAGAGGTAGCTGGCACGTTGCTAAGCGGAGCAGACATAGAGAAAAGAAAAAGAAGGCAATCTGCACGCGCGGCGCCGCAGCGCCCTAGGCCCGCGCGTGTGCGTCAGTGCGCCGCAGCCGTCAAGCTGCTGTCACAAGGGAAATGACAATTTTAGTTACATCTTTTTTGTTTAGTGAATTTTTTATACGTGTAAATAGTTATTTAAGTGTTTTTTGTGTTACTTTCATATTTATTTTTCTATTAGGTAAGTGTATTTAAATATCTATGTTAAATGCCGGCTGTAGCGATGCCGATAATAGTGCCAGTCAACCTGCCACATCGCTCGATGTCCAGGTGAGATGTCCCCATTGCTCCCAGCCACGCTTCTTCAAAGGCGCACGGGGGCTACAGATACACTATGGTAAGGTTCATAAACCTCATAGTGTACCTTTGTGCCCCCCAGCCACATCTTCAACATCAACAACTCCAGTTTACAGTTTGTGGAAAACATTGGCAAAATTAAAAAAATCTACCCCAGTATTAAAGAGAGTTCCCCGGGGCGCAAGACGGTCTGTTGCGCTGTGTTTAGCGCAGTGTCTCCGTCTTGCGACCCAGGAGAACTCTCAAAGTGCCTGGGAGCAATTACTTACCTTCCCTTATAGGATTCTACATGTACAAAAAAATTTGGCAACTATAAAATCATTAACAAACCAAATTAAAGATAACTGTTTTAATTCGACCCTTATTTTAGATCCAAAATTACCTGTTTCCAATAAACTTTCACCAAGAGGCTTATGTTCACATGTAGAATACAAATTAAGTGAAGGTGACATCAGGGGAGCGGCCAGGCTACTTTTCAGTAGCGATGTGGTGGCACCCTACTCTCCAGAAACTATTTCAGCTCTGGAGAGTAAACATCCAGCGCCTGCGGTAGGTCTCACCTTCCCCGACCCCCCTCTCCCTCTCGGTCCAGATTCAAATTCTTTTAAAATCACTGCCCCCCAGCTCATTGCAGCCGTGAGCTCCTTCCGAAGTGGCTCCGCCGGCGGTCTCGACGGCCTGACTCCTCAACATTTAAAAGACTTATTGAGCTCAGGCGCCGGGGAAGCTGGTGAGTCACTTTTGAAGGAGCTTGCGGTTCTAATTAACTTGATGCTCAACGGCGGTGTGAATGATGCCGTCGTCGATGTCTTGTACGGGGCTAACTTATGTGCTCTGCGCAAGAGAGACGGCGGCATTCGTCCCATTGCCGTTGGGTGCACCTACAGGCGTACGGCAGCCAAAATATGCTGCAAATTGTACGGCGAAATTTTAACTAACAAGTTCCAGCCCCTCCAGCTTGGCTTTGGATCCAAAGGGGGCTGCGAGGCTGCCGTACATGCCCTTTCCAGTTTTTTTAAATTCCGGTAAAGCTGAGATCATCCTCAAGGTTGACGTTAGGAATGCCTTCAACTCCGTTAACAGGGACACTTTGTTGGCTGAAGTAAAAAAAGAGTTACCGGAAATTTATGGTTTTTTGTGGCAATGCTACAGGCACCCATCCAAATTACTTTATAGAGAAAACGTTTTGGAATCTGCAGTCGGATGCCAACAAGGTGATCCTCTCGGGCCAGTCATTTTCAGTTTGGCTATCCACCCCATCATACAGCAACTAAATTCAAAATTTAATGTGTGGTATTTAGATGATGGGATTCTAGGAGGTGACGTAGATACTGTTCTCAAAGATCTCCAATTCCTAAAGCAGCAGTTCCATTCCATCGGCCTTGATCTCAACTATTCAAAATGTGAAATCTACATTTGTGACAATAATGACAGCCAATCCATTTTACAGAAATTCAATAAAATAGCCCCAGATATCAAAGTATTGGAAAAAAGTTCACTACACCTCCTAGGTTCCCCAATTTTAGAAGACAGTTTTTCACCTTTCGTTGACGAAAAAATTAAACATTTTAATGATATTTCGGATAGACTTTCTAAAATTAATTTACATTCGGCATTGACCCTCATCAGATACTGCTGTTTCGGTCCAAATTTTATGTATTTTCTCCGCTCTTCCTCTCTATGGAAGAAGCCACACCTTTTAGACAAAATCGATCAAATTATTAGAAGTACTCTTACATCTGTTTTAAATGTGGCATTGGACGACCGTGCCTGGCTGCAAGCTACACTACCCATTCGGTTTGGTGGGCTCGGCGTCCGCAAAATTTATAGTTTAAGCTTACCGGCGTTCCTGTCCTCGGTCCACAGCACCGAAAAGTTAACCACAAGAATTTTAGCCCCTTCTCAGGTTGACTCTGAAGTGCCGTGTTTGACTGATGCAGTGAACGCCTGGAAAGTGGCTTGTCCGAATACGGTACAGCCCGAAAACCCGTCTTCCCAGAGACAGTGGGATGAGCCGCTCTGCAGGTTGGTACGGAATAACCTCATTAATACGTCCACCAATACTGCTGAGCGTGCACGCCTGCTGGCTGTGGGAGAATGGGAGTCGGGCCTTTGGCTTCAGGCACTACCGTCACCCAACATAGGCACTATGCTGGGTGACACCACTTTCCGGCTCGCTACAAGTCTGCGTCTGGGCGCTCCTTGCGTGGCTCCACATCGCTGTCAGTGCGGTGAAGCAGTCGACCGCCTCGGACACCATGGCTTATCCTGCAGCAAGAGCGCTGGTCGGTTAGCACGACACGCCAGTATTAATGACATTATCCGTCGGGCTCTTGTCACCGCCGGGGTGCCTGCTGTTTTAGAACCCAGTGGCTTGGCACGTGACGATGGGAAGAGGCCAGACGGAATGACCATAATGCCTTGGAAGTTGGGTAGGCCTTTGGTGTGGGATGCAACCTGTGTCGACACCCTCGCGCCATCCCATCTTCCTAGCACGGCGGGTTGTGCTGGGGCGGCTGCTGCAGGTGCAGAAAACCTCAAACGGCGCAAATATAACAACCTTATAGGGAGTTATATTTTTGAGCCGTTTGGGGTTGAAACATTAGGTCCGTGGGGTCCGAGTGCTCATCGTGTATTTCGGTACATCGCCAAGCGGTTGGTCGACTCTTCACGTGACCAGAGGTCTGGCCTATTTTTAGGCCAAAGAATCAGCGTTGCCATCCAACGTGGCAACGCTGCCAGCCTTTTGGGCACTTTTTCCACTGACGGCGATGCGGAAGAATTTTTTGATGCCCAATGAGCACTTTCCCCTTTTTTTCTTTTTCTTTTTTTTTTTTTTTCGTGTAGGTTTAGAGTATAAATATTTTATTTTTAGTTTGAATGTACATATAAATAATAATAAAATGTACAGTTTTGAGTTCGCTACGATTTTATTATAATTATATTGTATAGATTGGTTCTAGAAAACGACATTTGTGCTTCCAGTCTTAAAATTATGTTAGGGTACGAAAATTTTTAATTTAAAAAAATTACTTGATATTTATGATGATTAATTATCAAAAGGCACCGCGATCGCACCGCCACGATCGCCGCGTCCGGGCAGGTCATTCATAGAATGAGTCTATATAACTAAAGGATTTTTGCGAAATGTCTAAAGCAATTTTAAAATTATAATAATTACGTAAAAATAAAAACACTAAGATTAAAAAAAAAACTATGCTATGGCTTTTTTACCTATAGACTCTTACAATATTTTGTATATAAATAGATACACCGTATATAATTTATATTATCATGTGAAGATGATGTACCTAGAATAAAATGACTATAACACAATACACTGAAAAACCGAATAGTTGATTTTTTTATTGTTGATTCCTTTTGGTTGAGTTGACATTAAATTGTGTTAAAAAAAACTGTTCCATGACGTTTGTTTTGACAAAAATTTGGTTGAATTAACAAAATTTTTGTTGATTTAACTAATCATGTCGGTAGGTGCTATATTAACCTAAAATATAGGGGAAAAAAAAGGTTAAATAAACTTAAAAAGTTTTTCAGTGTAGGTAAAAAGAATGAAAAGTGAAGTAATGACAGATATATTGATGACAGTTGTGATAGATCTGTATTTTCTGTTTCCTGTGTTATTATATTTTCTGCGAATATGATTCTTAATTGTGTCGCTTAACTTCAAACTCAGATAAATCCAATTTTGAGAATTTTTAAGATTTTGGTACCAAATTAAAGGCCAAAAACAGACTTTTAAAACAATTTTATCAGTTATATATAGATCCGCATAGTTCTTGAAAAAAATACCGTTAAAATCACAAAATTTTATCTAATTCCGATAGATCCATGAGACAGTTTTATTCAAGTGCAGTTAAGTCCATGAGAGCCAATCAGCTAACCGCGTTTGTTCAACATGGCGGTCAGTCGATGTCAACTCTGCGACATTATCACCGTGCGCTCCCATTTTTTATTGTTTCTTTTTAATCATAGACAGTTTCCATGGATAATGCCGTTAAAATAGTTACACCGAGCAATGCCCGTAAGCGACCTAATATAAAAATCCACACTGAGTTTTTTCAAAGGTAGATAAATTGCATTCCATTAGATCAAATGAAGGTAAATCCAATCTTAATTTTACATTTTTGAAAGAATGTATGGTTATAATACTAAATTTGCTTTATAGAATCGTTACCTTCAGTATTGTTGACATGGAATTTAGACTGTTATCACTTTTTTTTTAAATATCTCCCAAGAGGGTAAAGTGGATTTACCCGAGTTTGAAGTTAAGCGACTCAATTCCTCTTTGTTTCGGAACGACTGGTCTCACTTTTGCAATCAAATTCAAACGATCGTCAGATTTTAGGGTCCTTGACTGTATTCATTTCCTAGACCGGTTGTCAGATTTTCAAGCCCTTGAATGCCTGTGAGTACTAACACAATGACACCGACATAAAAAAAGAGAAAGGACAAAAAAAAAAAACGAAGCAAAAAGCTTTTCGAGAAAGGACACTGCGGTCTAGCTTGTTGTGGTCAAACATCAGTGACACGATTATGTGTCCGCATGGATTCAGGGAACGCGGGTACTACAAATATCTAGTACTAAATTAGCCGTCTGAATAGAGGAGCCACCTTAAAAGTACTGTAGCTTAAAAAAAAAGGATTTTACTACAAATTCCAGGATCGGGCCTACAAAATTAGCTAATTTACTACAAAATATAGGTCATCATCATCATCATCATCAACATCATTTCAGCCGAAATACGTCCACTGCTGGACATAAGCCTCCCCCAATTGGGGGTTTGCCATAATCACCACGCTTGGCAGGCGGGTTGGCGATCGCAGTATGTAAAATGCATAGAGAACGCTGCCCATTCTCTAGTAAGTCCCTTAGTTGCCTTTTACGACACCCACGGGAGGAAATGGGGTGGTGCTATTCTTTACGTCAAAATATAGGTACCCGCGTTTAAATATGAGACATGGCTCCTCAATCCATTCGGATCGATCCTCACGATTATTTCATCCCCACTTCTTAAGCTAAGTATAAACTCCATAAGATTTCATTCATCCACTGGGTAGTATAATTAATTTCCTCGCTCCTCCCCCATAATTACGAGACATTCGTCTTCATTAGAGGTCGCGGTGCCGTTTCATTAGATTCTGAGCAAACAGTAGAGACTGCCTTAGAAACTGTTGCTTGATGACTGTGTTGTGTGTGTGTGCATACTTTAATTATTAATTATGGCGAATTCATGAGTAAAAAAGGACATGACCAGTGAAACTATGGGCGCCTGCTTAGGTGCGAAAATCAATGTGCAGTAAATTTTGTTTTAATTGTTGTATTCTCCCATTACAGAAAAAAAAAATCACAAGTCTAAAAAGGTCCGGAAACTTCGAAAAATAAAGATTCAGATTCAGATAACTTTATATGCTCTAACATGTGTGTACATACAATAAATTATAAAATAAATGCATGCAAGGTGTTACAAGTAGGTACATGGAGTTGTGCTAACATGTTTACCATATTGTCATGGCGTGCAAATATTAATTTAAGTATATATATTAAAAAAAAAATATAACAACATTCATTCATATTAACAATGCTGACATAAATAAACGAAATTAAATTGATTGATTACATAGTTAATTCTTAAAGAAATAGATAGGAGTTACATACAAAATTGTCAAATATTCAATTACCAATAATAAAAAACATAATAATATAGTGTTACACCTAGGTATTAAGCGTAGATAGACATAGAATGCCCCTATGAGGGTGACATTTTCATACTGATCAAACTCTCTATAATTAATAAAGATTAAAAAATAAATAAATAATAATATAGTGATATAACGTAGGTCCAAAATATTCAATACAAACATCATTATCAAAAGTACTATTACATTACAAGAAACTGTCATTTAAGGAACTGTCGTGATTTCCACAACCCCCCACGTTATTAAGCTTGTTTTTGGGGCATTGGTCCGTAGAAAACTTGAGTCTAGTGCGTGTGTATGGAATCCTTTTGAGAAGCAGTATGCGTTAGCTTTAGAAAAAGTTCAAAAAGCATTCCTTAGATACCTTTACAAGCACTTGTACGGGTTTTATCCTCTCTTGTATCCCACTAAATTCCTGTTGGGTTGCTTGGGTTTCAATTCCCTAGAAGCAAGACGGTCGCGTGATCAGATGACTGTAATATTTAAAATTCTTAGAGGTATTGTAGATGTTCCTGATCTGCATAACGAAATCTGCAATCTATTTGTCCCGGACAATTACTGTCGTGGCAGAAAGCACCGCTTACTGGCTGTTCCAACTTGCCGTACTGTTGCACACTCTAAGTCACCTCTTCCTCGGACATTAGCCGCTATTAACGCTCTCCTGAACTCAAACACAGATTTGGATATGTTTGTGAATGAATGGAAGATGATACTGTCGGAATGTGTGAATTTTTGTGAGAAGAATGCATGACTGTGTTAAATAAATTATAATAATATATGTTTAAATAGTGTAATTGGCTTCAGCCGTTCTATTTAAAAATAAATAAATAAATAATTACACAAATTTCAGATTAAATTAATTTATAAATAAAAGAGCATGTCAATTTAAAATGATTCCCTTAAAAAATCATTCACATCATGATATGCTTTACTAGCTAAAAAAGATTTGAATGACCTTGTAAATGCTTGCGCTTAGCTCTTTCCAGCGTAGATACGTTTTCACTGAATAACTCTGCTTTTTGATATAAGATGGCGCTTGGCATTGTGATTATCGAGTTTAAGAACGATTTTCTACTATTCGACACGCCATCGAGGTGCTAGGTTTTTTTTTTGTACCATCAAGGGGGCAAACGAGTATGCGGGTTGCGCACTAAAATCGAAACAAGTTGTTTTTATTATATACAAATTCAACCGTGGAAGTAGAACCAATTTTTCAGTCAATCAAAAGTAAAATCTGCCTAGTCCTGCGTGCCAATAAATAAAATTAATTATAAACAAAACATACATATTCCTTCTCAGTAAAATTTACTTCATCGAAAATAACTCGTTCTAATTTATTGTGCCCATACGCATGTGTAGCTTATTTTGGTTATTAGATAATTTTGTGGTTACAATGGAACGTCAAAATTGGGAAGTGCATGTATATAAGAAAAGCAGAAGCAATTAACATACAGTATTTTTTTTTTTCAGATCTTTGAACCTGGGCTTTAATTGGCATAATATAACGAATAATAACCATGATAAATGAGATCTTTATTTTTAAATCATAGTCAAAAAACTGTAATCCTGCACATTGCAACGTTACATTTTTACGGGAGGGGAAAATATTTAAGGTCAGAATCTGGTGCCTTGGCCTCTTATTATCCTTCAGCTAGGACCCTCCAATACCCATTCGTTAGGGCCTATTAAACCATCTTAATTGTTTTTTATTTATTAAATTGTTTACTCTTTAACTTGATTATTTTGTTCTTAAGCTAGGATTCCTCCAGTTCTGATGATAGGTAGGTGGTAGTTCTATCTCTGACCTTAACTTTTTCCCCTCTCGGAAAAATGTAACGTTACAACATGTTCCCGAATTCAAAGGCAGGAACTGGTCATGTCCTTTTAAGTAGTAAAATGCTGCCCAACTTAAATGGGAATGGGTAGGACTTGTCTCCCCGCCGCATGCCGGACAAACTGTGGGTGCAAATAGCACAGAACTGGTGCTGTGAGACAGCGAGATGGGGTCGCGGCAGGCCGCGTAGGAGATGGCGAGTCATACTCACGCGGAAGGAGGGCTTGCGAACGATGGAGTGCAGGGAGGTCTTTACGCAGGGGTGGGAATGGCTAATAAAAAAAAAAAAGCACTAGTCTATCGTTCAAAAGGTATCGTGTTTTTTACGCATGGCAACGGCGCGTTTAAACAAAATGTCATGGGAATAGTTCCTAACACAATAAAATTCTTAGTAGTATCTCGGAGTTTGGTTTTATGCCCGGTTAGATCACAGGCCTGTGACACCATGGTAGGCACTATAACGGAACAGAAGAAGTACCTACCTATTTTATAACTTAACTGGTGAAATGTGAGTGTGCCGGCTGTTGCTGAAAACCAGTGCAGCTCTGACTAGCATAGGGACACAGCATTATGCTAAGCGAATGCCGTTTTGCGTGAATGTGACGCAGATTGGCCCCTAACTAGTTCTTTTTGTGCTTGTGTGTTTTCTTAGCGTCATGTCTTACCGTATTTCCTATATTTTTTTACCTACCATCATTCCAATCTTTCCCGGGAATACAAGAGTTTTATTTGTGTTATGTATTTTTTTGTTTTTAATAATTAAATATGAAACCAAATTCCTAGAACCTCTATGATGAAAATGAATCAAACCACTATCAAAGACGAAGACGGACGAACTATATTTTCCAACATTGTATCATGAGAGCTGCTATGAAAGACACCGGTAGTAAACTATATTTCCGATATAACTGGCCGCATGGGAAATTATACAAGAAACGATGCCGCTTTATGGTATCCGATGTCTGAACCAATCGTGTACCTAGGTGGGTCTAGATTTTAAATCGTGTTTATATTTTTATAATCTAGAAGGAAAATTGTGGTGGTCGGCTTTTGAATGTACTATGTAATAAGCTGCAGGTTGTATTGCCTCAAGTTTATTCTGCACTGACAGGCAGGTTTATACGAGCTCAGTAATGTGACAGTACAGTAAGTCAGTCTAGTGCTGACTTGCAACTGGGCTCGTGTAGGAACTAGTTTCAACCCAGTCCATTGCTGACTTCGCGCTTCGCGCCCTCAAGTCAGTCCAGTTGACTAATCTACCGCTCTACAGTGTGAGTCTTTATAATGTGCACATATCGAAATGAGGGAATCTATGCTTAATTTTATCTACGGCAAAAAAAAAAAAACTAAATAGTTTATTATATTATTTATGGAATTTAAAAAAAAAAGTGTTCCCATTGTAAACAAAACGGTGTAACTTTTAAACCAAATGATGTATCAAAATGATCTATCACGATGAAACAAACTCCATAATGATTGGAAGTAATTAGGCGCTAATAAAATTAAAATTGGGGAGAATACCCTCAATTGAAAAGAAACATGTTTGTTTTTCATCTGTTTTTACAATAATTGTAAAATTTCTCAATAAGGGGTGTCTTATTGAGAAATTTTGAAATAAAAATAAAAATATTAAATTTCATATTTTTTTTTCCCGTATATAAAATTAAGCATAGATTCCCTCATTTCGGTATGTGCACATTATAAAGACACACCGTATTTTCAGGCCCGGTAGCGTCCCCCGCCACACGTCACTAACTTACTGCCGATCTGTCTATATGAACCCACTGACTGGGTCAAAACTTCCGAGTTACTGGGTACAGCTACTGCCATCGTATAAATCAGGCATTATGCTAAAGAAAAATCATTTTAAATATCAGACGAAAGACAAAAATTGCTCCAACGACCGATGCTGCGCTTTCAGCATCTAGCTGTTTTCAACAATCTACGTGATAAATGATGTATTTCTATAAGTACCTACTTATAGAAATAAATCATTTATCACGTCCCAGCAAGTGGCGATTCCGGGCTAAAATGATGATGATGATGATGAATCGTTGAGCTCCTTAAGTTCTGAGTTGGGCTGCACGATTACTTACAAATGCGTGCATTAACTGGACAGGTCCACTCAATCTGTGTGGTTCTTTCTTCAAAAGACCATTTCAGACACATGCTACATGATCTTCACATGTTCTGGATTCATATCTGGACTTTAAAAGAGACCTCCGAGTTTGTTTCGGCCTTTCTTCTCAAAGTCATCAGATAGGAAACGCAGACCTCATCTAGTTTTTAAAATATGATTCAAGTGTAAAAGTGTTTGTACTAACCTTAGTTTTTGACTTTGCAACAAACTCGGAGGTCTCTTTTAAAGTCCAGATATGAATCCAGAACATGTGAAGATCATGTAGCATGTGTCTGAAATGGTCTTTTGAGGAAATAACCACACAGATTGAGTGGACCTGTCCAGTTAATGCACGCATTTGTAAGTAATCGTGCAGCTCAACTCAGAACTTAAGGAGCTCAACGATTCATCATCATCATCATCATTTTAGCCCGGAATCGCCACTTGCTGGGACGTGCGTTCCTCATCCAGGTGTTTCCCGCGACTTTGACAATATCATCAACCCAACCTTCACTAGGTCCGGAATCATCCTCACAAAAGAGCAGGCGTAGTGATCAAAAGCTTGTTCCATTTATGTATGAGAAGAGGCTGCTGCAAAATAAAGATAATTTCTTTCTTTATTTTAATTATATTCTTTCTTTCTTTTCTTTTTTTTCTTTCTTTGTTTTCTTTCTTTTCTTTCGTTTCTTACCTTCTTTTTCTTTCTCTTTCCTTCTTTTATCCCCTACAATGGGAAGAGAAACAATGGAAAAGATACCATTCTGCTGAAAAACCATCAATACAATTTTGACGTTCCAAAGTGCCTTTTATGTGCCTATTTGAAATAAATGATTTGACTTTGTTTTTGACTTTGACTATGAATACTGTTAATATCCACAGTACACAAAAACCCTGCACATTGAAACAAAACTCTTATTTTATTCGAGACCACACCAGCAATTTCCAACCATTCTCTTTGTGAAATTATAAAATTCGTCCGTTATCTATAACAGAGTCACATGAATGATATTTTTGAAGCGCAAAGGCAACAAAGGGCTGCGAAACGAGCCGTGTCTTATTTGAATAAGTCGCGGCATGAAAGCTTGCCCACGCTCACTATGAAACTGGCGAGCCATAGTGCAGCACTATACAGTAGGAATAATTATTAAAAGTGGTAATAAATGAAACTAACAAGTTTCTTTATGACACACATAATACTCGTAGATATCTGAGGTCATTGGAAAACTTGAGACTAGAGATGCCGATGCATTCCACCAGTTTCTATGAAAAATCTTTTACAGTTCAAGCATTGCGGTTATAGAATGTCTTGCCCGTGCCGAAGAGGCAAGCTCAATTTTGTCCATTTTAAATTACGTTTTAAAAAAAAAAACAGTATCTCTCTCCTTAAGGATAATTATTTTTATTAATTTTTTGTTCTTTGCATTTTCTTCATGATTATTATTGTATATATTTATAAGGTTCTTATACTCACTCCAGGTTCTGGAGTGGCGACCGCGTACCGGAAGACGTAGCGTTGGAAGGCCTCTCACAAGGTGGACCGATGACCTTATGAAAGCCGAAAGAATCCGCTGGATGCGGGAAGCACAAAACCGGTCGAGGTGGCGGTGCTTGGAGAAGGCCTGTGTCCCAGCGGTGGACGTCTTTCGGCTGAAATGATGATGATGATGATGATGATGATATTTATATAGATAAGTATAACATTTTTTATGTGTGTATGTATTTATTGTATATATGTAAATGCTACACCACAGACTACCTGAAGTATTGTTTCTCCTTCCCCCTTAATCCATCCAAAGGTTGTCTTTAAAAGATCGCTTTTAGCGATAAGACCGCCCTTTGTGTCACCTCTTGTAAAATTTCTACGTATAAATCTGTAATTTTTATGGTGTGCAATAAAGTGTATTGTATCTATCTATCTTTATTAGAATGAGCTTGCCTGATCTGAAGATCAAACCCACCCTAACCGCGTAACACACTATTAATCACAATCTGAATGATTTTGAAGGTTATTGCTATTCCATTGCTTCATATGTTCGAAAAATTTGTCTGCTGAGCGACATAAATAACGCAATGAATGTTGTTGAACTGTCAATATGAAACCTTTCCTACTATTAGTGTTACGCAATTACCTGCTGATCAGGTAAGGTGCTACTGGGTTTTTCCACTAAGAATTTCTTTGAAACAGTCTCCCTCTGGAGTCTGGATTTTTGCCAGGTTGATAGCAATCCCTGGTCCCTTATACATGGTACTCAAATTAAGGCGAGGTTCTTCAAGTTAACCTCTACGAAAAGTAATTTTAATGTCATTTTATTTAGAAACGGTAATGATTAAACACGTGAAAAAAAAAATATTGCTTTTGAGACCATTCTGTAGATATGTCGGGTACTCGTTACATAACTGGACAAAGTTCGCTTGATAGAGAAAAAAATCATCTAAACATACCCTTATTTTATAGATTAAAACTAATTTTATTTCAAGTAGTCGATACTACTTTGTGTATTAAAAATCACATCAAAATAAACGTCTATGATGATATAATGTCCGTTGGGTTTAACATTGTTAATATTGTAAAACATATAATTTTCAACCCAAAATTAACGAAATTCACGGCAAAATTTATTCACGCCCCGCTGCCACCTCAAGAACAAAAATGCACGCTTGAAGAACCTCTCCTTAACCTGAAAATTTTAAATTTACTCTACGCCTCTGCCTCCCCTTTCGGGGAATACAGGCGTGATGTAATTGTAATATTTTTAGATGTCTAGTTTTTTTGTAAGCTTTTAGAAAGAACATAGGTCTTGATATGGATATAGCTATTCCAATTTATCATAACTTGGCTTGTCAATTGAGCCAAGTTTCGTGACATCATGATGTTTCTAGAAATAATTAAAAACAATTAGAAACAGGCATAAATAATTCAATTCGTAATTCTGGCTTGCGTAGCATATTCATAGCATTATCAGCTTATAACGTCCCAATGCTGGGACACGCCTCTTCTCCTCGAGAGTGGGCTATAATCTACCACGCGGGCCAAGTTTGGGTTGGTAGATGTCGCATGTCTTCGGGTTATTGGTTCTAGGACATGCCGGTTTCCTCACGATGTTTTCCTTCTCCGCTTTGCGAGCAGTGGTGATGAAATTTTGTACACAAAGTTAAGCGCCTGCCTGGGACGAAACCACGGCCTAAAACTCGTAATTTGGGGTCTTTACCACTGGGCAGCAAAATGTACAAATACCTAAGTAGTAAACAACGGGTAACTTTCTTTGTGAAGTAATACTTTTTTGCGCCTATCTACAACTCCATGCAAGTTTCAGTCGTATCTTGTGCGGTATCTTGTTTGACATCCCTCGGTTCGTTTTGCTTGGGGACCGCTTCATCAATGTCAAAGTTTTCCCATGGATTTGCGCCGCTTTCTCAGGGTGTCAGTCAGAAAAAGCGATAAAAATAAAAAATTAATACTTTTACCATTTATATCTTTCAGGAAACTACAAAATTTAAAAGCTAAATAGTCTTAAAGTAATTATAATAATATTTACAAGTATACAAAAAAGGGTGGGGAAAGAATCTTAGGGCGTTAAAAACTTCGTCCACATCGCTGTCAACAGGAAATGTGCCCAACATTGCCACGTTGTATGGTAATACGGATTCTTTGGCCAAGAAAGAGGTCAGCCCTCTGGTCACGTGAAGAGTCGACCAACCGTTTGGCGATGTTTCGAAAAACTAACTAACTCGGTCCTAGTGTTTAAACCCCAAACAGCTCAAATATATAGCTCCCATCATTATGCTCATAATGTCCAGCATTATAGGTTGTTATATTTGCGCCGTTTGAGGTTATCCGCACCTGCAGCAGCCGCCCCAGCACAGCCTGCCATGCTAGGAAGACGGGATGGCGCAAGTGTGTCGACACATGTTGCGTCCCACACTGTAACATTACAAATAACCCAATAGGAGCTATTTATAAATTAACATTTAAATATACAAGGTGTATCAAGAATTCTGTCAGGAGCTTCTGGAATGTATCTTGTTGTATTTTTTACTGAAGACGGACCTTTGGTCAGTGAATACACAACTCTATGTCTGTTCTGGTGAAATTTGTACATGTACTGCAGAATAAGAAGTCATCCAGGTACTGTGACCGTGAGAGCTCGGCCAATAGCTTCTCCTGCCGCCGCTTGCGGCACCTCAACTTCACTCCTGTCTTCCTTATCGTCACAAATAACCCAAAAATGTAAATGTAAATAGAACAAACCGACCTAACTTCCAAGGCATTGTGGTCATTTCATCCAGTCTCTTCCCATCATCGCGTGCCAAGCCATTGGGTTCTAAAACAGCTGTACCAGCTGGTATTTTAATTTAACATGCCTTCCCATGATAGTGTCTTTAGTTATTTAGGCTGGGGCTAACGTCAGAATTCTTGTAAAATACATTACTAAGGCAAAAATATTTCTTTTTTTTATCAATACAAATCTGGGTAGCCTTTTTCCAACTCAACTTCCAGTGTAACCGGATGTAACTGAATATCAGTATTTTACATGGAGCAGTTGCCTAAATTACCTCCACAACCCAGTAACTGGGTTACACGATACCCCTTGGTAACACTGGTTGTCAGAATTTCGGGCTTCTGACTACCCGTAACGACTGTCAAAGATTGAGAAAGCTGGGACCAACGTGATTTCGAGACAAATCTCTTCTAAATTCAAGTTCTTAGTCGCCCTTTGTGCGGCGTGTATACCGCATCGTAGAAAAACCGGCCAAGTGCGTGAGTCGTGACGGACCACGCACAATGAAGGGTTCCGTAGTTGGTATGAATTTATCCCAAGAACAAACTTAACATCGTAGTTGAAAAATATGTTCTTCCATACGGAATATATGGGAGAACATGTTTTTCAACTGTAAATGTAAGTTGGTTGACTATTACTCGGTAACTTGTGACGCCTACTTGGCTGCGATAGTTTTCTTTTTAACTTCGTTATATATACTACTGCTGTGATTTTTTTAACATATCCAAGTACAACCATTTAGCATGACACTTAACTCTAACAAAAATTGTCATTTTAAATCCTAATATTTCAGAAACGGATCCCTTAAGGGCCTATACTACCTCAAATGGCTTAGCATGATCCTCCGTTATGTCGAAAATACTGCAGCATTAATTTTGAAATAAATATATGGTAAAGTTGAGGATTAATGTTATGTACTATGTTAGCCGAAAACACGATTCCATAAAATTTTCTCGATAGAAAAAATATCCAAATTTACCTCCAAACCGAACAATTACCTAAAATATCAGCGCCTTGGAGCCTTTTCCCTGCCGCCCTGTCTCGCTTGCTCGCGTGACCGGTAGCAATAGTGTGCGAGCGAGATACAGAGTGAGGTAGCGCTGAGGTTGTATAGACTCTTAATCGAAAAATTGTTTCCACAAACTCGCAATATTTTTGAAAGACCCATCCAATAATACCCCACACCACAGGACAGGCGAAAAAAAAAAAAAATTTATCCGCTTTACATGTACAGGAGGTACCCTAAATAACAATTTTTTTTTTTTTCATTATTTTATGTTATCACTTTGACGGCGTGATTAATATGTATATTCGTGCCAAATGATAGCTTTTTAGTACTAAGTGTCTCTGAGTTAAGCTGGGGACGGACAGACGGACGGACACGGCGAAACTTTATGGGTTCCTTGTTGACTACGGAACCCTAAAAACGTGTCTGTCAACAAGCTTCCATAGTGATCCATACAACACTGACGGTGCCTACACAAGCCAAATAAACCGTAATTTTTCAGAAAAACGTGTGTATACTAAGGGCTTTTTTGTCTATATACTTTGAATCTCCTCTCTGCTTCTTTCTCTGGAACCTCCGAAACTTCAAGTGCAGTTCATCTTCATACGTTTTTTATCATAAAATAATCTGAAAACATAATTTGTACTTCACTTTTCAAACTTGCCCCACTCCTTTCCCTCAACTACGTAGGTTCAACAGTCGTTATTATGAATTTCATTTCACGCTGACCGGCCGTAGTCGTGTTTTTACATCACTCTGTGAGAGCCGCACCAAACAGGAACAAGTTATGAGAAAGCCTTTTGCCTCGTGTTTAATCGAATGTCAAAGAGAAATGAGTTTCTTTCATACAGCTTTGATACTAGAATGGATTGGTTTTCGTTTGAATTAGTTTTGTTTTCATTTGATATTACTTCGTTGATGGGCTGTGGGATTGCATTGGGTTCGTGTTAATAGATGTGATTTGTTCCTATTTAGCTGACGTCATTAAAAGGAGGAGGTTCTCAATTCGGATGATTTTTTTGTTGTTTGTTACCTCAGGTCTTCGTCATTTATGAACCTATTTTAATCATTCTTTTTTTTGTTTGTTTGAATGGGTTTGTTTTGAGGCGATTCCCTATAAATTTAGTCAAGTTCTGATGAATAGTTATTGAGTTAGCGTTTATTATCGCTAACTCAAAAACTACTCATCATACGTATTTTTTCTACTTAGTGTATGTTTATGATGTTATAATAACTTCCTGTCATTGTTGTTTACATATTTAGCTGGTAGTAGTATACTAATTTGTGTGGGGTAGGTACTACCACAACTAAAAAGTGGAAAATAAATAACCACTTTGTAGTGTTTTTTTTTGGAAGCCGGTTGTTTTATTTTTGGGAAAAATATTTTTTAATGATGAGTATTGTTGGACAAAGATTCAGAAATAAAGAAAATTTGTTTATTTTGCACCAACAAGATGCACATTACAAAACAAAAATATTGACATAATACACATACTAATATACATACATATAGTAACCAAAAGCCTCGTGTTTAAGACAAACAAACAAAAAAATGTTTGACAATGTTGTCCATTGCTTGATGTCAGGCCAAGACCAAACACAACAGATATTGCGTAATTTACTAAGCGTTGTGCAACACTGGCAAATGACAACAAACAAACAGACTAAATGCGTATTGCAGTGTGGCAATTTTTTCAGAATTTCTTGCCATGGACAACTTGGACCCTGCGTAGGGATGTTCATGTAAAAAAATATCGATATTTTTTTCGATATAATATATCGTAGTGTTATGTCGATACTTTAAGATATATCATACAAATATATCGATATTTTCGATATATCGTAAGTAATTTGAATGTGACTTATCTATAATAATAAATATTAGATAGGGATCAGGTTAATATGAATATTATCAGGTAGGGTTAAGATACAAATCACCTTTATTTATTTATAAATCCCAGTAATTTTTGTCTAGACTTTTAGATTTTTTTTATTAGATTATAATTTTTTTAGTATTAGGTAACTAGTGCTGCCCTCACAGAGGAAACGTTTGGTTGATTGGTAGAGTGGTATTTCGTGTCTGTGTTTCGTTATCACCCAAGATTATTGTGAAGGTTTTTCAAACATTTGGGGTTTTAAGTTTTATTTTTACTCAAGTTGCCAACTATGAATCAGTATTGGGAGCGTGCGAAGTCACGGTGCGGAGGTGTAGCGTTGAACTTTTAATTTCTCACGATATATGATATTTACCTGAATCGATATATTTCATACGATATATCGTATGAAATATATCGATTTAGGTATATATCGATACTAGATGATTCGATAATATCGGATTAAAAAAAATATATATATATATATCGATATTTTATGAAATATCGATTTATATCGTGCTCTCCTAACCCAGCGCCACTGTGCCTCGTGTGTGGACTTAGAAAAATATCAGAGGGAACACTGAGTACCTATCTCATCATCATCTGCCTAGCCTTTTGCCATGTTAGTGGGTTTTAGTCAATAAAAGCCCTCCGAGCGGGAGAAGTTATTTGATAATTTCCCACCTAAAAAAAAAAGCTACTGCCTATATGATCCTGATCACCTACCGTGAGATAAACGTGTAATTAGCCAGCTTAAAATGCCACAATTATGAAAATAATAGAGACTTAATATAACCTATTTCCCAAACGATACCAAAAACAAGAACAATGAGGCAGTTTAATGTGGCCCATTACTGTCAAAATTAACATTCCCATAGCACAAGCATCCCATACTTAATAGCTATAAACGCAAAACTCCATACAATCCATTACAGGGTTGCCACAAAACAATTATTTACACGGTAACGACTTACAATTTTAAATTAAAACAGAGTTGTTCGCAATAAGCGCGCCGTTTTCCATGCTAAGTTTAGTTTACTGGGTTAGGGTGATGTTACATTCGTGCAAGTTTATTTCGTACCTGTTAAGACTCGTCTTTATTCTGGCCAATGAGAGTGTCGCAGCATATACAACGCCACTTCCGAAGTACGCATCAAAGACATGACGTCACAAATCCTGCATCGCGCAATCAGAGTTTACCGCGCGACTAGCATGTACAACATCCTGACATCAGCCGTTGGGCAATTGCCCACCAGACACAACACCTGTCTGGTCGGAGGATCCTCCCTTTTTCAAAGAGTATGAGTAAACTTTACACCCTGTTCCTCACACATCTAAACTGGTGACCCCGAGCGTGACGTCATCATCATCACTTCCTCAAGCTTTCGAGCGTCGAGTCACACAGCCAGCCAGCACCCACGGCTTCAACGGGTATCCTGACCTGCCTGCCATGCCTGGTCATCACCTTCAGCCTAATCAGCAACCTTGGCACAGTACGCTGCTCTTTCGGCCAGTCCACAAGCAGAGCCCTTCAATCCTCTCCTGGTCGAAGCCAGCAGTCACCCTTAACCCGGCGCTCTACCACATCCGACGCACTGGAGCATAACGCAGCGCCACCCCGACTCACAGGGGAAACTCGGCAGACATTTTCGACTCACCGAGAACTACGCGGCACCCGTTTCCGACTCACTGGAACCACAACTGGCCCTGGCAAGCATGATAGTATGCACTAAATTTGTTCATAATGATAAGTCTATTTCAGATATTCCACTAACACCTTGTGTATACGTATTGTCAGTCTGGAAGGCTCTTTCCCTAATTTTTAAATCTAAAGTACAGTATTTTTATCTCACAAACCGACGCGCGGTTTGTTTGTGGTAACCAATTGTACAATTTCGCTGTGAATGTGAGCGTGAAGATGAGTAACGTCAGCGCATAATCCACACACGCACACACACACAAACATTTCCGACTTCGCCATTGTTTCGGACGGTACCTATAGCTCCAGCGCTTACACATTCACAGCGTGTTTTTACACTTGGTTAACAGGAGTAAAGCCGCGTCGCTTCATGAGATACTGTAACAGAGATTGAAAAGATAAACACACACCTTTCGTTTCATTTTTCTAGCGTAGGTCATAAATCATATTATTTTATTAATTACTTATTGGTTTTGGTATATATAATATGTTGTAACATTTGGAAATCAATTCCTACAATAGGCTACAACGTTGTGTCTATGTAAGTCCTGCATTCTAAGAACCATTAACTCCCAAAATACAAGCTCGGGAGTTTTGTAGATCATTAATTATGTGCTGCTGTACAACCATCAACTTGATTAACTTAATTACTGTACATAGATTAAGTTTTTGTTGTACTTTGAGAGTAAAAATAAATTATTTTTATTATTATTATTATTAAACTGTGCATTTAGCTGTTAACAGCTTTAGCCGTACCCAAGAATTAAAAACAGGATTCCTCACAATTAGTATCATTACTGTAGTTACAAAGCATTACACCCCTAGTGACCACTGAGCTACCACCGACGATGATGTGGAAGTGGCGAAGTTTAGGGCCAACAAAATTTATTACAGTGTCACGCCATCGACACGAAGAAGAAGACAAAGAATTAGAGTAATCATGTCATTAAAGAAAATTACCTTCATATTAATAGAAGCAAGTACTGGTATTTTACTCAACAGTCTGCCATCGCCCTTAACAACGTAATTGATCGCCGGCTGTGCGCGTTTACGACAAAGTCCTAAATTAACATAATAATTTGGTTACACTCTGTATTAGTGGAGGAGTTGTACGAGTACACGAAAATACTAGTTTTGAATCTAGGTAGAAAATAAAATGATGATGCAAGTCGTAAAGTTTTCCATTTGGAAAGAGAACACGAACTGACAAACCCTCAATGGGAAACAATAATCGATAGGGGTTATTTTCCATTGCGGGTTTGTTGGTGTTTTTTGGGACAAAATAACAAGATAATACTATCTATAAGATAAATGCTGCTCGTTGGTAAACGCATCACGTGGGAACGGCTAGACTGACTTGGTTCTTTTTAGGGTTCCGTAGTCCACACGGAACCCTTATATTTTGAACATGTCCATCTGTCTGTCTGAGCTAAGACTGTTAGGGCCTTACAAATAAACACGGAATAAAGTTATGACAAGCATAAACGTCAAAAATTAATAGTTACACCGCAGTTATTCCTAGCATAACTTTATTCCGTGTTTATTTGTAAGGCCCTAAGTACTAGAAAGCTGAAACATTTGTATAAATAACGGAAACAGTTATTATTATACTGTTACGCTAAACATGTCCGTCTGAAGAGAAACTAAGAACTGAGAATACTAAGTTTTCTTTTATAAAACCAGAAATGCGCTTCAACGGCTTTTCAGCCTTCGAATCCCACTTCTGATGTTACAAATAGAAAGACAAATTATTATTTTTTAAAGATTTTAATGGCCTACGGCTTAACGGTTTTACAATATTTGAAATAAGATTAATCAGACAGAGCGTCCGTGCTGCGCGATGACCGATGGGCAAATGGACGAGTGCCTTTTTATCTAGAGCATCTCAGAGTGTAACCACTAAGGTTCCGACTCTTTAACCGGACTTTCCTGTGGCTGCTTTAAGCTCCTAACGAAACTTAATGCCTCCAGCCAGGGCGTAAAAACTATAAACTAAACGACTGCTGCTCGCTAAGGGCACCCCCTGTGGGGTACGAACCTCGGCTTAGGGCAGCTGAGTCGGAGGGAGGGTGGCAAGGGACCGACGGTGGCTGGATAAAATCAGTGTTTTGATTATTATCGTGGGGGGTTTGGATTACATGCTGCTCAGCTAAAACGCGTGCTGGCGCTTCACTTACAGTCAAGGGTCGGGGATGGGCAAATGGACGAGTATCGCCAGCCGCCTTCCTTATACATATAGCCAGTCGCGATGTTGCTATTCTTGCTAGTCGTTTTCTTCTAATAATACTATTTAAGAATCTGCATTAACTGGAAAAGTTTTTGAAACAATGGGCACCGATGGTGTTGTACATTTTTTTACACCATTTGCGGGGTGCAAATGGTGTCACACACAAGTCACATCATTTTCTAGAGATTCGAGTAGTTTGAAATAAACCATTAATTTTTTCTTTAGTGATTTGTGAGACTTACGGAAAAAGATGATTCAAATTGTGGTATTTGATAGCTGAAGAAACTGTGTATAGAAAGAAAAATGAAAAAAGAAAAAGAAAGAAAAAATGTTTATTCTGCACAGACAAGACACACATTATAAAAATAAATAATAAAATGACAAAATTCAAAGTAACCGTAATCAAAACCTTAAATGTTTGAGTTTTTCTTTCTTTTGTAATGTGTAATCTGATGTACAGTAAAGTATATATAAATGTAAATAAATATAGTACCGTGTGATGCCGGACGTAAAGAATAGCACCACCCCATTTCCTCCCGTGGGTGTCGTAAAAGGCGACTAAGGGACTTACTAGAGAATGGGCAGCAGCGTTCTCTATGCATTTTAACACCATACTGCGATCGCCAACCCGCCTGCCAAGCGTGGCGACTATGGCAAACCCCCCCAATTGGGGGAGGTCTATGTTCAGCAGTGGACGTCTTTCGGCTGAAATGATGATGATGATGAAATAAATAAATGTAAAAAAAGTTTATCAATTTTGTCCAAGACCAAAAACAATAGATATTGCGTAATTTACTAAGCGTTGCGGTATATCGACCCCTTAACGTTGGACCACTATTTACGTCGTCTGTCGGGTCAGGTAATACCTAAGTTAAACGTTGGTAAGTCAATAATCTCGCGCAAAAACGAAACAGTGAACCCTTTGGAAATATTATTTTAAGCGTCTAGATGATTTAACAGATTTCTCACTTTTATTTCCCGTTTTGACCGCAGCAAAATAAATTTTTCGCAAGCAGATTCCGCAAACGAATAATAGGCAATTTAGATATTTCCAATCCTTATTTATGATTCCACCTTTCGCGGGATTAAAAGGGTACAGAATTAAGCTTCAAACCGACCATGTACATGTAAGAGTTTTAGACATCACGATACGACTCCATAAAGTAGACCATCTTAGCTGAAAGCGCAGAAAAGGTACGCGGACGTCGCTGCCGACGGAAAGGAATGTTGCCATTTAAAAATATTATTTTTAAATTATTCTTTTTTTATTTTATTTTTTATTTAGAATTTAGTATTGCGTATTTATTTTATTTTTTATTCCTTATTCATGTCCAGAGATCGGAATACGTAGAGTTTATTTACCTTAACTTCGAGGAAAATACATAGATAACTATAATAATAATCTAATACCTCCTCTAAAATCCCGGAATAATTATAATGACGTTTAAATACCGGGATTTAAAACCATGTTTTTCTTAAATATAATACATTTAATATAATTACATAATATAAACAAAGCTCTTCAATTTAATCGTTTCAGTACAGAGCCCTAAAATTTATATAACATTCTTCAAATCAATCATTTGAAGAATCTTATATAAAAAAATAAAAATTTTTTTTTTTTTGAATTATTGATTTTTTTTTTAGTTACAAATGATTGATTTGAAGAATCTTATATTACATTTTTAGGGCTCTGTACTAAAACGATTAAATTAAAGAGCTTTGTTTTACATATTATAGGAAAATAATTTCTTGGTTATGGTTTCTGATTATTGCAGTGTGTGTATATTATATTGCAATAAATAGGGTCTCCACTTTATGTTACTTCCTTCCTCGAAGTTTAGGAAAAAAAAGCTCTAGGTACCTATTCCGATCTCTGTTCACGTCTTATTGTATGCTGCACCGGTCGACGTCATCACGTCAACGCCGGCTGTCGCTGATAACTAGCGCTGGGGCTCTGTCTCGCATAGGGTCGCAGCATTATGCTGAGCGATGGCCGTTTTGCGTGGATGTTGCGCATATTTTCCCCCAACTTGTTCTTTTTGTGTTTGTGTTCTTTCTTTGCGTCATATTTACCGCAAATACCTAAACGTATTTTCTTACTTTCTTTTTAAGGTGATGGTGAAGCCACTCGGGCAAAGGCGCGGGCAGCAGCTAGTAGTGAAATATGTGGGTGCTGTGGACATTTATTTATTACTAGCTTCTGCCCGCGACTTTGTTCGTGTGGAAATCGTAAGACGTCACAATATACTAAAATACTAGCCACATTTTAATAAAACTTCCCTGAATACTACGTTTGTAGTTTTGGTCACAGCAGTCAATATACAGAGAGTCAGGACTGGTGACGCGAGAGCAAGTGACGTACAATTCCATGTTCTATCGTGGTCGGCTAGCGTTCGCCCCTGATTCAGGCCATGGTACAGAGCGAGAGTGCATGGGAGGCCGTCACCTCCTTCTGCGAAGCAGTAATGCGTACGAATAAGAAGGCGGAACGCGTGAAAGGTAGTCTGTGCGCCCTCATGTCTAGTCGCCGCAGGAGACGTCCTGGGCGGTGGGGATCAATTGGTGATTCGGAACCCTTATGGATTCGTCATGTCTGTCTGTCTGTCCGTCCGTATGTCACAGCCACTGTTTTCTGGAACTATAAGAATTATACTGTTGAAACTTGGTAAGTAGGTGTATTCTGTGAACCGCATTAAGATTATCACAAAAAAAAAAAAAAAAAAACAATAAATTTTGGGGGTTCCCCATACTTAGAACTGAAACTCAAAATTATTTTTTTTCATCAAACCCATACGTGTGGGGTATCTATGGATAGGTCTTCAAAAATGATATTAAGGTTTCTAATATCATTTTTTTCTAAACTGAATAGTTTGCGCGAGAGACACTTCCAAAGTGGTAAAATGTGTGTCCCCCCCCTGTAACTTCTAAAATAAGAGAATGATAAAACTAAAAAAAAATATGTGACGTACAGTACCATGTAAACTTTCACCGAAAATTGGTTTGAACGAGATCTAGTAAATAGTTTTTTTTTTTTAATACGTCATAAATCGTAAACCGGGCTTGCTGCTACGGAACCCTTCATGGGCGAGTCCGACTCGCACTTGGCCGCTTTTTTACTATTATTTCAATTTATAACCAACCCGAATAATTAAAATCGACGCTCTGAAATTACAAGACATCGTTGATTATAAAGGTCTTTCAAATTACGCATAGTAAACGCACGTGTTGCGAATGTTAAGTGACTTTACAACTGCGTCGATATTTATGGCCGCTTTACGTTTTACAGTTTATTCGAATTTATTGTTTTTATTTAATTAATTTCACTATGAATTATGATTATGTGAATCGTAATTCAACTTCGTAAGTCACAAACAGTGATTTAAAATGATTGGTTTAAGATAGTCTTTAAATACCTATCATACATTTCTTATCAGTTGACTAATGGGAGCATCTAATTTAGTATTATATACCATTTATAACTTTTACTTCATCTTTGCCATGGTTGATAAGCAGCGCTAACAACCGCTACATAACTGGATAACTAGACGATAATTAAAATTTATGAAACTGCCTACTTACTCCAAAATTAAAAAGTTTCTGAATTACACTATTTTATTCAGTGATACTTTCAATAAAACAAGACTTCTACAAAATACAAGATTTTTCAAAACCCAATCATCAAGGTAACTACATTTTACGACCTCACTAATACTGCCGTCTCTTTCGCTCCCGCTTCCATAAATTTCGGTAATGTAGTGTCACGGCTTGAGAACGAGATTTACACGTAACGTGTCGGCTGACAGGCGACATTATCGCTGAGCACTCTGCGTTATTTACGTGCCGTGTGAAGGAGCCTTACATTGACGGCTGTGATTTGTGTACTGTATGTTTTATGTGTCTTGGGTTTTTTTTTGTATCTTCAGGAAATAAAACTTTATTTTCTGTAAATAAAAATAATTTTAATAGAAAGTACTCGTAAATTGCTTCGTCTCTCGTCGTTTGAGTAGCTACATTGATCTACAATTTCTGTCTTTTTAAGCTATCTTATAGTAATACTTTAATCTAGAATTGTACAAAGACCCATAGGTAATTCCTAGACAAAGGTAATTTAGACACATGCTTAGCTACGTAGTCACTGAGTGAGTCACATGTTTTCGAATTTTTAGTTCAAGCAAAATATGTCGGTTTCCTCACGATGTATTCCTTTACTGTTTTTACAGCAGTGGTGGCCCAGTGCCGCGACACGGCCGGTTCCAACCCAGACAGGTGATTTACTTTGAGTTAATTATTTCATCACTACTGCTCTCAAAACGGTGAAGGAAACAACGCGGAAGGAACGGTGTTTCAATACAGTGTGATCCGCCTTTGCAATCGGACGCGCGTACAGTACACTGTAAGCGGAAATAATTATTTTACGCCGAGCGCGGCAAGTACCACCATGCGTTCGGTAGAACTTGTGGCGAACGAGGTCCTGGCATTCCTGTAGTACCAGCTGGTTGTCATGGACAATCGTTCGGTCAGTGTGATTCAGATCTGCACATCCAACTTCAACGAAGCGGAGATACGCAGGGCGAAAACACTGCTGTATGAGTTGCTTCAGATGGCCGACCAAATGCAGTCCCGCAGGAGGGATGAAAAGGGAGAGAGAGGACTCCAAGATATCATAAAAGTTTGGAGGAGACCGACCCAGACGATGTGTCGACATCCGTAGCGAAGGATTTGCACAAGCTGCCTCCCGTCACATTCTGCTGCGGGGCATGACAACCCTAAGATCAAGCCTGGTCGAGATGCAGTCGAAAGCATCGCTATCCTATATCAGTGATCTACGTACTGAAGTAGCAGATTTACGCAAGACAGTATGAAGGTCACACGAGCCAGCTCCCAACGTCACAACATGTTACGGCGCATTCAATGCATCGCAGCTGAGTTTCGAGTCAACACGATGCGAACTCGCAGAGGCCCCTTAGATAATTTTAAATAGAATGAGCAACCAACCGATGGTTATCCCTGTACGCACTATGCAAGTGCACCCAAGGACGATGATGATGTAGGACTATTGCAAGATATGGAAACAAAGATATTGGACTCTGGATTTGGGGGGCTGAAGTGGACTATTTACTTACCGTAAATCGGGGTTACTTTGAATCGCGGGATGACTTTGATCGAAACTTCCATTTCATATAAAATCGCGAATTGCATTAAACGAAACGCAATTTGGTAGTTTTTTTTTCGATGTCAGTAACACTGAAGAACTCACAAATCCTTTTCTGAAGACACGCAGAGACTTCATCAACGATTTTAATTAAAAAAGGCAAATATATTGTTCTTCTCTATTCATAGCTAAATAATTGTGCTGCAAAACTTCATGTGTACTCAATCGCTTGATGGTGTAATGAAATTTTTAGATAAATTGCATTATGTGGCCTATTATTATCAATTATCCAATGCTTTGATCATTTTTTTTCCTAACCTCAAAATTAATGCAATGATTTGAGTCTGTTTAGTGCGGGGTGTCATTGGTAGGGTATATGGTGTGAGATTGATCAAATCTTTGGGAAATAAAAAAGAATTAAAATTGGTTCGTGATGATATTTCTGAAATTGAGGCAAGTGAGGCAGGATAGTGATGTTTAATGTGTCCAATTTTTTTTATATAGATATTGCAGAACTTTTTTTAAATTTTAATTGATTTTTGTGATTTTTTTCAAATATGAAAGACTGTTGAGTCTGTTTGTAAGGTCTTGCTTAATTTAACAGTTCTACATTTATAACTGTAATTTTTATGGTGTACATAATAAAGAGTATTCTATCTATCTACATATTGTGAAAATAATTTTTATTTTTTTTAAATATCAAAGACTGATTATCTCTTTGTAAGGGCTGATTTCACTAATAAAACTGAACGCGATCAGCATTTCTAAAACGCGTTCAATAGCTGTCAGTGTCAAAATTGTTATGGAATAGTACACTGACAGCTCTTGAATGCGTTTAGATGTGCTGAACGCATTCAATTTCATTGGTGAAATCCGCACTAAAACGCTTTGTAAGCTAAAATGTTGTAAGCACTATTTTGATTGACGAAATTCTAATTATTTGATGACTTTAATTAGATCAAAGTTACCCCATACGACAAAAACGTCAATAATTATTTTTCCCGTTGGCAGATTTTGATTTTTTAAATTGAATTGGTATTGTTATTGGGGTTACTTTTTAATCACGCAATAAAATCGGGGGTATCAAAGTAACCCCATTCTACGTATAAATTTGATCAGCCAGTTTTTATTTTTTTTCTCAATTTCTCGCCATATTTTTTCTCTTATGATTACAGGAATCGAGAGTAATAAAAACACCGATTATTAGATTTTTTTGTATTTTTTTTATACCCACTAATTTAAAAGATATGGACTTTCAAAGTTCAATATTGATCAATGTAACCCCGATCTACGGTACAACTATGAAAGGACTCTGAACCCAGCCTGACCAATGTTTTGAAAATACACGAATTAAATGGCAGGGGGTGACTTGCACACTCAATAATGGGCCCCCGAAAACGGTCGCTAGCACATAGTGACGCAGCGACAAGGGGGCAACATATCCTGAGGTGCTTGAGACTCCTTAATACTTCGCTACTCGGAGAGGTATTCCACGGCTATCATAATAATCTCAGAGCCCGGAAGATGGTCATGACCCCTACCAGCACTTATTGGAATACTTCCTTCCTCCGAGCACGTTTGCTCTTGCGAATCGCCACTTAAGTCGGCCAATAAAGGCAAAAATGAGGTGTGATCTGTTCCTCGTCAGTGTTCACTCCAGCCAGCCAATACAGGCAAGCCAGAGATGAGGAACATGACTTCTCCCGGGAGATAGGGTCCGTGGGCAGTGACAGCTTGGGACAGGAATAAGTGGAGGGAAATAGAGAAGGCCTATGTCACAAGACAGCCTTACCTGGTAGCTAATCGATAAAGAAGGGTAAGCAACCCTAAGACAAAATATTATTAGTATTCATTTAATGTTAATACATTTTTATGTATTAAAAGTTAAGACGAAATAAAGGCTATTTTAATTTTATTTATTTATTTGACATGTAATCGGACGTAGGTACATAAAGAGTCACACAAAAGTCTTTTATTCTGTGTAGCTTCGGTCATTTGTCAAGAATTACAGAAGTTATACATTTTCTTTGGTGGACTTCAGAACGTACTATCATAATTAAACCGTATATATATACAATGTTGTGTCTGTACTGTTCACTGTTGAGGAGTTCCTTCGTCTCATGCCAATCATGGGTGCAGAATCATAAAAATACATTGTCTTCGGAACTAAAACAACGTGTAATATGTCAACTCCGTAGGATGAGAGGAATTAATTCAGCTTGCAAGATTCGACCTAAACAAACGAACAAACAAACATTTCAAGTTAAATAAGAGCTTGATTATTAAATTTATTAATTAACCAGGTAATCAGAAGTAGGTACATAAAGAATCACACAAAACTCTTTTATTCTGTGAAGCTTCCGCAATTTATCAAGAATTAAGGCTCGTACAGACTCGAGCGATATCGCGGGCGCGACAGGCACCGACAAAGAAATTGTGCTACTAGTGTCGCATCGCGCCCGCGATATCGGAATAGTCTGTACGAGCCTTTACAGTAGTTATACAATTTTTGGTTGATACCTAATCAAAGTCCGCCCGTCGTCATATTGTCTTTGCATTCCTTTGGTACCTATCGTTTAATATTCTGCCGTGGATCGTCAAATCAAGGGAGAGGTGCCAGCTCCGGTTGTACACACGGCCACAAATCTTCCTATACATTTCCAGTTTAGGCTGATCTCGCATTGTACGGAAATCCTATACAATGCGAGATACGCTTATACTGGAAATGTATAGCTTGATTAGTGGCCGTGTGTACGACCTATGTATTTATTATTTATACAATACGAGTATAACATTTCCCGGATTTAACGCAAACCACCAAACGGCTTATTCCCAAACTACTCCATGAAAAATATAATATTGTTAATTATGTTTTATTCTACTCCATGATAACATTAACATGTTCTCAAAGTACTCCACGCCATTTACAAAAAGCTAATTTAACACTTTCGCTGTCCCATGAGTCACATATGATTCACGTTAATTGTTTAACTATTGTGTCTACTTTGTGGACAGTGAAGTGGTTAAATATGTACCGGAATACTATAAAAAGGTAGCTGACGTACAGTCAGGCTCAAAAGCTTTGCAAATATATTTTTAAATAAAGGACTATAATATAATTCAACAATCATTTTGAGTCTTATTTTTTTTATTCAAAAATTAAAAATATTCAAAAATCAACTGACAAAATTAAAAAAAGTGGAGCTCAAATCTTATGAAGGAAATTACTAGACTATGGTAAACTACTAATATTGTCGGTATTTTTTTTTTTTTAAATATATTATGCCACATAAACGCGGCTGTGCTAAACGTTTACCTGTACCTATCTTCTGGCGGCTTCCAGGTTAACTGGCTGTCAATATGATTCCTAAAAATATTGTTCTGTTTACTTTTTCTATAGTTTGACCATTGTAGTTTATATCCAGTAGATATTCGTTGGTAAAAGTGCATGATTTTAGTTTTTTTTTGACATTAAAAACTTAATTATTTTTGTCAAGCCACTTTATTAAACTACTAGGTAACTGTATTGTTAATGTCATTTACATATGATTATGTATTGATACATGAAACAACAGGATATGCTATCATCTGCAAATAGTACCATGGGCTGAAGTATAAGACGTGACAGGTCATTTATCCATACTATATATACTATATCATACTAATATTATAAATGTGAAAGTAACTCTGTCTGTCTGTCTGTATGTTACGTTTTCACGCCTAAACCGCAGAATCGATCGTCATGAAATTTGGCAGGGCTATAGCCTGGGACATGGAGAAGGACATAGGCTACTTTTTTACGCGATAACCAACATCCACGCGGGCGGAGCTGCGGGCAAAAGCTAGTATCCATACTAATATTATAAATGTGAAAGTAACTCTGTCTGTCTGTCTGTCTGTATGTTACGTTTTCACGCGTAAACCGCTGAACCGATCGTCATGAAATTTAGCAGGGATATAGCCTGGGATATGGAGACGGACATAGGCCTCACTTTTTTGACGCGATAACCGACATCTACGCGGGCGGAGCCGCGGGAAAAAGCTAGTTATATATATTATGTGAAAGTAACTCTGTCTGTCTGTTTGTCTGTCTGTATTTTACGTTTTCACGCCTAAACCTTTGAACCGATCGTCATGAAATTTGGCAGAGATATAGCCTGGGATATGGAGAAGGACAAAGGCTACTTTTTTACGCGGTAACCGACATCCACGCGGGCGGAGCCGCGGAAAAAATAATAGAGGTCCGAGGACGCTGCCCTGCGGGACACCATATTTTATTTCTCTAAAAGACGATATAGATTTTAATTCCTTTCTAGATCGTTAACACAAGCAGGATATCTCCGTACATTGTCTACGACCTTTTAGGTCCGTTTAAATTAAGGGCATTGCCACGAATATATAAATTGTCTTTCCAATTAAAAGTGTTGACGATTCCTTTTTCTAACGTTAGTCACCGACTAACAGTAATCGCATTCGCTCATACATATATTGTAATGTTTGTATATTAAATTTTAAGTAATAATGACGCACGACTGTTGCAAGCCGCCGTGTCAGCAAAACATGTACAATTTTTCACTTGGAAAAACCAGACTGCATTATGAAGATTAAGAAGCTATTTCCTGCAGCAGCCGTGACCAACGCTTTTGGTATGTCACCTTATCCTTTCTATTTCTATGATGGAAGTATTTCATGCTGTTGATAGATCCTTTGTTTCAGCAACAATTGGGATTTTTGTGGAGCAAAACAAAAGACTATCGTTATATTGTCTCAGGGATATCATTACTGGTGATATTTCTTCTATTTTGTGTACGTACCTTTATTATTGTAGGTATAGGTTTTATTTGATAATAATTCTTTATTTGATTTTTCCATTTGGAATTTGTCAGCAGCAGGCCGGAGTCTTAGATATGTGCCTGGCCTATTTGTTAAGTTTAATTTTAATACAACATTGTTTATGCTTAATATACTACTGTTTGTTTTTCCAAATGTAATAAATAAATAAATATTATGTTATGGGTTATTTTTGCGATGATTGTTTAAATTAACAAGCGTAACTTTTGGACAAGTTTGTGTTTTGAAAACATTGAAAGTTTTTATGTTTTATTTTGTAGGACAAAAGGTAGTTTGATTTTCACATTATCAAAAGGTTTTACATATATTTTAAACTAGATTTCTGCCCGCAACTTCGTCCGCGTGAATTTTCTTGCTCTCCCTACCAAACCAACCGAGTCGCATCGAATCGCTTGCCCGCACTGTTACTTCGTTTTCGCTTGGCGTTATTTTTTTTTTTTGCTCGGCTCCTAAGGGTTTTAGCGTGATGTTAAATAGCCTATAGCCTTCCTCAAGAATTGAACTATCAAATGCAAAACGATTTTTTTATCCGACTGGTTGTTACAGAGATTATTAGCGAATAAAACAAACAAAAAAAAAAAAAAAACTCTTCAGCTTTATTATTAGTATAAATATACATAGATGGATAATGACTAGTATTTATTAGGTATCGGGCATAAGGGGTCATACATATACAATGATTAACTGAATTAATGCATATTATAAAATTAGTTTGTTCAGAATCGTTTACTGAATCGATTTCTGTCATTTTTAATATAGGTAATTTTTTTTTTTACAAAAATAATTAAAACTACGTAAATGACAGTCACAATTCCGCTGTACAGTCAAAATAAACCAAAATGGACGAAGTATAGACCTACTACGCTAGACCCTTAGGGTGGTTTTACACCGGCGAGGCGTGGCGTGGATAGGATGGGTGAGAATTGAAATCACGCTTACCCTTTTACACCGAAAGATGTTCATCGCTATACCGCGCCGACTCGCGATGGCCAACGTTTGATTTGTATTGTGACCACAATTTTACCACAATTTCAATTTTAACTAGCACTAGGAGCTGGAGAGATGTATGCAGCGATGTCTCGCGATGGTCGGAGCGAGCCGGCGCGTGCCAGCGCGAGACATCGCGAGTTAAAGCTTGACGGAGAGAGACCGTGAGTCATCGATGGCCGGTGCGAGATTTGTATATCCGTTTTACAAAATCAAATAAATACTTTATTTTTACAACAATAAAGTTCAATATTGTATTAACAAATATTTCAATTCTCGCCTCGCATATCCTCGCGCATGTAGACCTTTTAAACCAAAGATGGGCAGGGCGTGAATAAAAATTTTGCCAAACAAATTTCAATTCTCGCCATCCCATCCACGCCTCGCCTCGCCGGTGTTAAGCCACCTTTATACTTGTGCGACTGTGTGCTTGCATAGATTTATATTATGACCACAATTTCACCACAATTTCAATTTCTCCCACAGTCTAAATAACTTATTTATTAAATAAACAATGTTTTATGCATAACTAGCTTTTGCCCGAGGTTTCGCCCGCGTGGATGTCGGTTATTGCGTAAAAAAGTAGCCTATGTCCTTCTCCATATCCCAGGCTATATCTCTGCCAAATTTCATGACGATCGGTTCAGCGGTTTAGGCGTGAAAACGAACATACAGATAGACAGACAGACAGACAGAGTTACTTTCACATTTATAATATTAGTATGGATAGTAGAAAATCTGTGTATGTATTAATGATTATAACATAATATTCTAATAGAGTGTTTGGTGGTGTGCGTAAATTTTAGACATAACTTGCCGATGATTTCATGAAATTTTCCTTCTCAAAATATATTATAGTACCGACCTACCCATAATAGAACCTCAATATTTAAATTAAACAAAGTTTTATTGATTTAATATGAAAACCATAACAGAGCGAAGAGGTTGGAAGCAAATATTATGTTTGGCATCTTAGTGTGAGTTCAAGTTTGCTTTGCACTGGTTTATCTTAACAATTGATCGACAACTTTAGTTCTAGGGCTGGCATAGACTGAAACCCGCTTTCCCGACTTGGAGAGGTCTTACAATCAGTCTTACCAAGGGACGTATTACCCAGTAAGTGTGTTGTGGAGGTCACATAGCAGTCGCTCCATGAAAAAATATTGTTTACTAGCTGCATCCGGTTAGATTCGACCCCGACATAGTTGGGACTAGAACGTACCTACATTATTTGGAAATAAAAAATCTGGTAGACAGTTTATATCGGTCCCTTTTCTTTTATTTATTAACAAAAAATAGAATGTTATACCAACAATGTCACAAAAACACATTACCCAATATAATTACCAAATAAATAGGGCAACCCTAAAACATAATATCTCTAGGGCTGACGCGTAACGATATCATAAAATAATTTATTACTCTCTCCATCGTCGATCGAGTTTCCAATGAATGCTCGATAACAGAATAATACGTTCAAAGTGAGATTTAACAATAGATAAAAAATTTGCGATAAATCGAATCGCTTTAGTAATCATTTTAAATCCATTTCATTGCTCCTCTAATGTTAAAGTAACGTTAAAGTAGATCATTATGTAAATGAGGTTCAATTAATTATTATACTATCGAGCGTTGACCGGATTTTATATTCGCTATGAAATCTTCAAACTTGGTCGTTTGATGGAGGAGTATATGAAGTCTGATATGCTGTTGTTATACTGAAATATAGAGCTTTTGCCCGCGGCTTCGCCCGAGTGGAGGTCGGAAACTATCCCACGGGATAAAAAGTACCCTATGTCCTAACTCAGGTCATGGTCTAATGTGCCAAATTTCATCAAAATCCATTCAGCCGGTTTAGCGTGAAAGCGTAACAAACAAACTCACTTTCCTATTTATAATTTTAGTTAGGATTAATAAACAAATAATTATCACAAATATATTATGCATTAGATATCAGTAATGTTGTTTCAACTATTATCAATCAAATAATCAATAATGTATGGACACTGTTGTCCATACATAATTGATTATATAATTAGGTTAATAGATTGTGTCTATACTGAACGGCTACAAATTGTATCCTATATAGCAATGTGTTAGGGCGCAACGTAACCAATGAAAGGATTTTATGGCAAAACTAAAATATATATTAAAAAAAAAAAAACAATTTAAACATGTCTCCAAGTTATGTGGTCTTCTGCGGCTTAGTGTGGTCCGCTCGGTAAATGCTGCCTTCAACAATCTAAGGATGCAAAAACTGCCAAAAAGTATCGAAATATATCGTACAGATATTTGACGAAAAAAAAAAAAAGGATTTCGATAAAACAATAAAATAAAAACATCGTTATTCGGTGAAATTTTCAAAAAAATATTTTTACTTTATGAAATGTTCTTTGTGTTGGTTTTTTATTCATTTAAATACCAAACTAGGAAAATCATTGTAGATGTAAAATCTTAAATTAATAAAACATTGATAAAAATAAGTCAATTTGTTATACGGTTTAAATCAGTGGCTGTTGCTGTTGGAAATATATTGTATTTGCTACATTTTCGATACTTGATATTCTATATCGATGTATCGAAATAATAGATACGCCAAAAATATCGGTTTACAGATAAACCGATATTTTTTCTGCAAGACTAAAATAGCCTTCTTGATCGCGTTTGAACATCCATTCATTAGGGTTCTGTACCTCAAAAGGAAAAAAAATGGAATCCTTATAGGATCACTTCGTTGTCCGTCAGTTCCTCTGTCTGTCTGTCAAGACTCTTTTTCTCAGGAAAGCGTGGAGGTGTCAAGTTAAAATTGGTATCAAATACGTAGGTCGACGCGCGACGGTCCCTTGAAGCTCTAAAAAATAAAGCTTTTAAGTCAACCCAATAAACACACGTAATACGGCCATATAAGCAACATTACTTTGATTTTCACAAATAAATCAAAACCTAAAGACTATAGGGGTATACTTGCCGTTGACTTGGAGTCATGAAATTTGGCAAGAAGCAAGGTCACAGCACAAGTAAAAGAAAAAGTCCGAAAATCGTTACTTAGTAGTTTTACACCCAATTTTTTTTTTGCGATTATAAGCTTACATTTGCAGTTGGAGAATTCACCGTGATGTACACATACATCGATGTATAGGAGAAAAATTTTCAACTACAGAGTTTGTTCTCTTCTATTTATATTCATCCCAACTACGGAACCCTTCATTGTGCGTGGACCGACACGCACTTTGTCAGTTTTTTTTTGTTGACTCTACTAGCTACTAAACTACCTAAATTGAGAAATGAAAACCTTCTTCAAAGGCATCATAGCATAGTTTAATATAAAGCCTGTGTATTCCCCGAAGGGTACGCAAATAAGTACACCCATATTTCGTCAGCTATGTTTTAAGACCCATCGTAGACTCATCCGACGAATAATACTCTAGTATTTATCACTTATTCAATATTCTTAAAATCAAGTTAAAATCCTCACAATTCACCTCCCACAGTTATGTGTGGGTGTCATACAGGAGGATTACGAGTTTCTTGACTCTTGGGGTTTGGGCTATTTATACATCCACAATATAAATTGCCCAACACATGAATACATTGCCCATAATATGTTTTCATCAACTAACCTGAAGCTTTTTCTTCAACTTCATACTGCCAATAGACGTACACAGGCCAGTTGGCGGACTCGAAAGGCCGACAACGCGGGTTTCTGACTATACATCTATGTTCTATGTTAGAGGGTTTGGTTTCCGCACTTAGTCCTTAAGATGGACCATTGTGTGTGGGCCACGGCGGCCGTCGGTGGTTATTCCAACCAGCCCACCTCCTTCCAGAAGCCAATCACGTCTCCTAGTCTGTTTATAACATCGGCAAAGGATCTGGGTTCCCCGAGGGTTTCTGTTCTGATCTGGGTGACGCCTGTGCATTCGAAGAGCACATGCGCAATGGTCTCATCCACCTCCATGCAGGCTCTGCACAGAGGGCTGTCCGTTATCTATTGTGTGGAAATGTTTGTTTAGCGAGCAGTGTCCCGTGATGGTCCCCGTCACCAGGCGCAGGCCGTACCTGTCCAGGCGTAAAAGTCGCCTGGTAAGCCTACCGTCCAAGGATGGCATGGCCTTTCTGGACTGCCTGCAGCCCGGTGTCGAGGTCCACCAGTTCTCCGCTTGTGTGTGGGTGAAATCCTGTAGCCACCTGCGTAATTGGTTGAAGGGGATGGGTATGATAGGCTCGGGTCCACATGCCGACGCGCTGGATGCCCTTCTAGCCAGTTCGTCAGCTGCGTCGTTACCCAGAGATCCGCTGTGTCCCTTTATCCATTGTAGTGTCACTGTGTTGCGGTTGGGCACCGTTGCTCGTTCTAGTGCATTGTGACATTCTAGTATCAGTCTGACTATACATTTGGTTTAAATAATGGACATGTCTAGATGTTCTAAATAACCACTTGACAGTCCGTGCAGCAGGATTAGCACGAGCACCGTTTTGTCGACGGAAGAGTAGACAAAAAAAAAATGACGTTCCGTGTAGATAATACGACGGCAGCAAAGTAGAAAGAGTCTACTTTGTAGCACTTTTTACGAAATTTGTCTTTTACATAATATAATTCGATTCTGAATTCTTTGTTTTGTCAGAAGACAACTACAACAATTTTTCTCTTGTCAAAGTGTCGAAGTACCGTATTTTGGAACAAAAAATTTTTACAGTAATATTGGCCTTAACCGTTTCCTTGGTAATGCCCTATTGACTAAATGATGTAAAATAGGAGAAGATACTCGTAGATTTGTTCTTCTATAAATTATCACAGTTTTGCGTTCAAAACGCTCTCCTGTAAAATCATGATTTTGTAGATAACCACATACTTTGTGGCCGTCGAGTAGAAAGATTTCTATTGTCTTTAGTATGGCGATTACAAAATCAAATTGTCTTCACAACCTTAGACAACTGTCAGTTGTCAGTGTGATTTTGGCAGTCTGGAATAGAAAACTTTATTCTGAAATAGTCTACATAAAAAAGGACCTAGGCAAAGATCGTTACAAACGAAAGACAAAATGATAGATTGTAGAAGGATTTCTATAGTGCGATGTCAAAAATGGAGGAAGGAAATTCACTTTGTATAGAAAGAGCTGTGTCTATTCGAAGTCAAAGTCAAATCATTTATTTCAAATAGGCACATAAAAGGCACTTTTGGACGTCAAAATTTACAAAAATAATTAGCTAATTGATTCTAGTTGCCCTTTCCAAAAGGTAGTTACGTATGGAGAAGAATGGGCAAGAAACTCCATACTTATTCTTTTAAAATATTAACAATATTTGTATACAGTAATTATTAATTATATGTGAAGACTATGCACTCACTTAGAATAAAATTACTATACCACAATATAAACATATAGATAGGTATATATTCTTCGTAGAAATAGAAAGCGTCATGCTAAGCCTGCAGATAAGACTAATTAGTCGCAACAATCATGTCTGAAAAAATCTGCTCGACAATGTATTATAAATAACTGAATGAATATTGTTGACTATAGTTTGACCAATACCACTGTACCGCGCCTTAGGTATGTGCGCGGCGAGACGGGGGGGCAGTGCAGGTCGCTAATTAGTCGACGCTCACGGCGTCTCGCCGCTCATTCCTCAACGCTCACGGCATCCCGTCGCTCATTTGTCAACGCTCATGGCGCGCGTCCCGCTGCTCATTTATCAAAGCCGTTCCCCGCCTCACCGCGCATTTCTAAGACACGGTACAACGGTACCGGTCAAACTATCAACGAACAACAATTTGACGGGATTGAAATTGTGACAGTGTTAAGGGGGACGCGTCAGGGTAGCCCGCGAAAATCAATTTTGCTTACGTTTTTTGCTGTTTGCAGGTACATAATTATAATCATTTGACTCAGTAATACGAGTACAACTCTTTAAGTTCTTATAATCAGATTGAATGACTATTTTATGTACTCATGACTTTTAGGATTATACTAACTTAAAAGGATTTGTATTACTGATTCTAATGATTATAATTCTGTAAACACATATTTGTTACGGTCGCGTATCAATCTTTAATCAACATATATGTATACACCCAAACAATCAGCTGCAAATCGCAAAAATCGTAAGATAATTTGAATTTCGCGTAATTATGATTTTGTATGCTGCAGTTAAAATCGATGGTCCCAATCGTAAATTCGAATACTACCTACATACACAAATACATAAACTCCCGCCTTTGAATATTACATTACTCTAAAAACCTCTCTTTTTTAATACTGTAAGTGTCGGCTATCTTTGGATTATCTTGTATTATAGTGTTCCAAGTGAGCCAGGGGACCTCATCTTAATTGGCAAGTAAATATTAGTTCTTCCTTTGTTTGTCTGTAGTACAATTTGTTTGTTTTCTATAAATACGAAACTTGTAAGTACACACTTCACAGAACTAGAGAACGGTTCTCGCTCCCCTAGAGACAGTTGTTGGAACTACAATCTATTGAAAGATCATGTTTTCGTATGTAAGAACTTCAGTGAATGGGCTTATATTTATTTTGTACCCACTATTTTTATCCAAAACTATATTTACCAACACATCAGAGATTATCCCCGTATTTTTAAGAAGTTTCACACGTTCCCAACGCAGTCCCAATATGTCAAAAAAGTCTGTTAATGAAAATTTACTTTTTTATCTACACCTTTGACAAGTATTTCTCATTGATAGATATAATTTTCTTTACTATGTACACCATTACACCACCATACAGATTGATATTGATTGTTTCCGAGAAGTGCAACTTGAATTTAAACGTTTTTAAATATAAGAATTGACCTTCAGAAATGTAACAAATGTTTAAAGTAACTATCATGAATATTTTGGATAGTAGGTTAGATATTATCGCACCATTTTAAATAACTTGAAATTCACACAACTTTTTAGTTTAACGGACGAGCATAGATAGATAATGGTGCCGATTCCCTTGTTCACAAACTAAACTAAATTTAAGTTTAGTGCATCTTTTTCTTTCTATTTCATTAAGAAAAGGACAGAAGATACATTTCAGTTTAGTCCTGTCAAATTAATCAGCGCCTGTCACTACTTCATACAAGTTTAGACGTGATTAAAAACTTGCCGACTAAAATTACGTCAATTTACGTCAAGCGCTGATTAATTTGACAGGACTAAACTAAAATTTATCTTCTGTCCTTTTCTTAATGAAATAGAAAGAAAAAGATGCACTGCACTTAAATTTAGTTTAGTTTGTGAACAAACGAATCGGCACCATTGATCTGGAAAATTATTTGAAAATGTTCTGGCAATGTGTAAAGAACTTTAGAGAATTTCACGACAGTTTTTTTTTTGTATTTTCCTATTGTAAATGGTACCTAATTCATTACAGCTAACAATAACGCCAGCAACTTATGGCAACGGCGTACCTTAATTTATGATGAGAGAACGTAAGCTAATGCACAAACAATATAGCTGTATTATACGTAAATACTAAATAGCTAGCACGATCGTTAATATTCCAAGCTGAGCTTAATTAGTGGGGTGATTAGACGGCGGTGGACTAAAGACGATGTAATGGATGTATGCGAGATAATACCAGATTAAGGGCTTGTTTGTACAGGAGATTTTTGGTTAGAATAGCTTAGAGTTTAGAGGTGGCTGTAAATACGGAGGCACACCGGCATTATTTTACAACTTCTATATTGAAGAATCAGCCAAGTGCATGTCGGACCACGCACAATGATGGGTTCCGTAGTTGGGATGAATTTATCCCAAGAAAAAATTTAACATTGTAGTTGAAAAACATGTTCACAGAAGGCCTTTGTATATTCATATTGTTTGTATTATTTTTTGTTATGTATTTTTGTGGTGTACAATAAAGTATAGATCAAGACATAAACAAATAATGTTCTCCCATACATTCCAACTGCAAATGTAAGTTTGTACGCGCAATATTGAGAGATTTATCATGTTAAGACCATAGACTTCTTATAGGTTTTCTTGTAATCTGTAAGTATAGATCAATATTTTTTTTTTTTCACTTTTTAAGTTCAATTGTTGCGGAGATAAGGTGCGTGAATGGTTTTTCATCTATTTTCTTAAATAACTTTAAAAATATTTATTTTAAAATAAAATTATCCTCACAGTAAGCCCTTTCATTTGATATGCCACACGGTACAGTTCGCATAAAGTTTTTTTTGTTTTTTATTTGCATCCCAAAAATTTTACCATATCCATAATTAATTTATTTACGCTACACGTCCGTGTTTTGGTTTAGTAGTTCCCCTACGCTCCAAAAACCATTGTTTTCATAATTTTAATGTTCATACATTGATTCCACTGCGCCCCAAGAATTTTTAGCAATATTTTAGTAAAAAAAGTATTTCAATGTTTTAGTTCCACCAAGAAATTTTCCAAGAAATTTTGAGTAGAGTATGCAAAAAAAATATTTATCATGATACATTATATCAAATATCATAAAACAGCAAAAATATGCATATCAAATATGTTTATGCAGTCATAATTATAACGTCACATCTAACAATATGTTTTTCTTAAAAACAACTAATAAAATCACAGCTTCAGATTAGAAAAGTTTTTTTAATAATCTAGAATACAAACCACAACATATTGTAAATGTTTTTTTTTTTTTAATCATTTAACGATGCAGTTAACGTCACATCTAACATAATGTTAAACTTAAAAATAAAGAACAAAGAAAAAATCACAGCTTCAGATTAGAAAGTTTTTAACATAATTAAAAAATATATAAAAATATTGTTCAATATTTTTTTAAGGATCATTTATCATTTGTCGATTGCATTTACCCGTGCGATAATTGAGTGTAATACTTTGGTACTTAAAACAAGCACTGGCCTTACAATTGAATGACATCGAATAGAAGAGACACTTAGCCATATGTGCTGCATTGGCCCATATAAAGAAACAGGATATTGAAGACGCTTCGTTGCACATCATGGAAGATGCTCCACAGAACGAAGCAGTCACAAAATTCAACGACTATTTTGTAGCCCAGTGGTTAGAAAACACTAGTATAGTTTATTTGGAATGTTCGAGTAGTAGGGGCTCGTCATAGGACAATAAAATTAGCAGAAGCATGGTTTAAACGTTTGAACAACAAGATGGGTAAAAAAAAACCTAAAATGCTTCAGTTTCTTGATACACTTTAAAATAAGGCTGAACATATAAATTGGAAATGGAAGAATTTCAGATTTAATATACCATTAAATTTGAGAACACTCGATCTATTGTATATGACAAAGAATTGAAAACTATTTTGGACAATTAAAATAACATGTCCCTGGCTGAAGTTCTTAAATATTTTTGTAGCAGTTTAATTTAAAAGAGTGTCCATGGACTTTCTTGCCCGTTTTTCTCCATAGGTACCTATTACGCTTTGGAATGGGCATGTAGCCTCATTTTTCTTTCTGACCGACTCCTTAACAATTCAAAAGTGCCTGTAAATGGTTTAATTGAAATAAATGATTTGAGTTTGAGTTTAAAAAACTTTCTGTTATGCAGCATTTTAGACTTTAGAAAAGCTTTTTCGTTTTTTTTGGATGCTTTATCATTTAATATCGTGCGACACGAGCGCCATAAAGTGCGAAACGGCCTTGAGCATTTTTGACACACGGGATGAATCCACGGTAAAAAATACTCCGATATTCCTATTTGTGTATAACAAACAATTTATGGTTTGCCTTTTATGCTGACTCTACTTATTTTATTTTGGAGCGCTATGGAACCATTTTGGTATTTATAATTTTTTAAATAATATAGGTAATAAAAACATGGAGTGCAGTGGAATGCATTCCTGGAGCGCAGTGGACCTACCCTTTTGGTCACAGAAATTCATATATGTACCAAATTTCAATCAAATCGGTGCATTACATTCGGATCAAATTGGCTGTGGCAGACCGACATACAGAAATTAAAGAAAATTCTCGAACCACTAGATTCATCATATTTTTAAGTAGTACTTAGTATGTAGCTCGAAAGTCTTACCACCAGTCGTACCAGTATTACCCAGTGACTGAATTGTGGAGGTCAGATAGGCAGTCACTCCTTGTAAAATACTGGCAGATGCATCCAGTTAGACTGGAAGCTAACCCTGACTTAGTTGGGAAAAGGCTATGTGATGATGATGTAGTAGTATGTAGTCTTTTTCAATGGATTTTGTGTTCAAAAACAAATAAGTTTAATTCATTCATGACTGAAAAAGATAGATCACTACATATCTTACCTACATGTTACTCACACTTTCAACATATAAAGATCACTTACACCCACTCCAATCTTCCCCAAACCGACCTACAGAAAAACAAGACTTAATCTATCGAGCACTCCAAGAATTAGGCCTCTTCATTATTTCATTAGCCGTCTCCATCAGTCAGAAACTTCCTGTAGCTCGGAGGCATACAAAGCAGGCCTGAACAAATACAATTATGTTCGAGACTACGGAACCCTTTTATTTGGGATACTTTAGCTAATTCACGGACATTTATTTTTTCTTTTCGCTCTTGTTACTGGCCAGTGTCTTGTTTTGAAAGGCTATTAGGAGTTGATTAAATCATTATTTTTTGTTGGTAGTGGAAGTTGTTTTGCTTTGGATATGCAAGTAGGAATTTATAAAATACCAGCGGACCTGATAGACGTTATCTTTAGCGCCACTTACCGGGTTCAATTGTATTTTTAAACCATCCAGGGACAGACTCAAATATACACACAAAATTTCATCCAAATCGGTCCAGTCGTTTAGGAGGAGTTAGGTGACAAACACTCGTTCAAAATCCACACTACTATTATAAATGTGAAAGTAACTCTGTCTGTCTGTATGTTACGTTTTCACGCCTAAACCGCTGAACCGATCGTCATGAAATTTGGCAGAGATATAGCCTGGGATATGGAGAAGGACATAGGCTACCCACGCGGGCGGAGCCGCGGGAAAAAGCTAGTAATTATATATATAAAAAGCTAGCTGCTACCTGCAGCTTCACCCGCGTGGCTTTTTCTAAAATAAAAGTAGCTTAAGTTACTCCTCATAACATCAGTTATCTGCCAGTGAAAATACTGTCAAATTTGGTCCAGCCGCTTCGGAGATTAACCGAACAAACAGACAGAGAGACAATTTTTTTTTTGTTATTAAGTACTCTTTATACTTTTATATGCATTAAGTAAAAAGCTGTTATTTCGATATTACAAACAGACACTTCAATTTTATTTTATTTCATAGTTTACGAAAATTTGGGTCATTCCTCAAACATGATTTTATGGTTTTCTTTTGTTGGAATGTCATTAGGTACCTATAGCAATAGTATGAAATTTTGTGATTTTCGCTTTCGGTTTGTTTGTACTTTAAGTATTTAAGTACATCCTTATTTTCCCAATAGTCTTTGTGATAGACCATCCTAGCTCATCTCACCTAGAATAAAGTACGATTGCCATTGATGAAAGGTAGCCTTTTGACTAGTTAACGCAGGATTTTTCGACTAATTCAAGAAGAATACCTTGGATACGCATCAATCGGAGGTACATATGGGTTTTTTTGAATCAGATATCATTATTTGAACCTATAAAAACATATAAGGATTTTTGTTATCTTTATTATCTTTTCTGAAGGGCTGGCTTTTACCTGGGCCAGAGACTAGGCATTGCCATACGACGTGGCAATGCCCCCAGTCTCTTGGGTACATTACTAGTCGACAGCGTTGCGGAGGACTTTTACGACGCCATGTTTTAGTTTTAGTTAGGTTACGTGGAACAGTTAGATCAGATGCTGCACAGCCTAAAATGGAGCCTCTCGGTGGGTTGGCCTCGGCATGAATTTGGATAAGACGAAAGTCATCTACAATTCCCACGTCCTGCCGAGTCCAATCCACATCGAAGGGTCGCTTCTCGAAGTTGTAAAGGAATATGTCTACCTAGGGCAAGTCATCCAGCTCGGTAGACACAACTTTGAGAAAGAAGTCGACAGGAGGTTCCGGTTGGGCTGGGCAGCGTTTGGAAAATTCCGTCGTGTCTTTTCGTCGCCGATACCACAATGTTTGAAGACTAAGGTCTTCAACCAGTGCATCCTGCCCGTTATGACATACGGTGCCGAAACGTGGACACTGACAGTCGGGCTGGTCCACAAATTTAAAGTCGCTCAGCGCGCTATGGAGCGGGCTATGCTCGGAGTTTCTTTGAAGGATAAAATCGGGAATGAAATTATCCGGAAGAGAACCGGAGTTACCGACATAGCTTGCAGAGTAAGCAAACTGAAGTGACAGTGGGCTGGCCATGTTTGTCGAAGGACCGATAGCCGGTGGAGCAGACGAGTCCTGGAGTGGAGACCGCGTATCGGCAAGCGTAGCGTGTCGTAGGCGTAGAGCTAGATGAACCGACGACCTCAAAAAGGTGGCTGGGACAGACTGGATGCAGAAGGCGGAGGACAAGGTGTTGTGGCGCAGTATGGGAGAGGCCTATGTTCAGCCGTGGACTGCAATAGGCTGAGTTGATTGAGGTTACGTTATTTAATTTTAATAATCTGTTAGTATGAATAAAAACTAAGTAGTATCCTTACATTAAATCCCGCAAAAACTAGTGAATTGTCGATTTAAAAAGTCAAGACGTTGTTCCTGACTTTCAAATGAAAGTAATTAAAGTAATATTCTGAAGCAAGAGGGAGGAATAAAATGTAGGAGAGCGGTTAGTGGATTTTTAATTATTCAACTTTATAATTGAAAATTTGATCTTTATAGCAGCTGTTGCGATGTATCTTTTGTAGCTTTAATTACTAGGGAAGGGTTCTGGCTTCTTCAATGTACGCAATGTAGTCTTGGCAAGCTTCATCTAATTGAACAGACAGCTATGCTGCTGGGGAGTTTGTTGCGCCACTTCTTCTTCCCGCAGCTAAAGCACTAGGAAGTGGTGAAGAGCGGGCGTTTTGCGAGACTGTCTTATGTAGTTTTGACGTTCGAAACGTGGTGATTCTCGGCCTATTTTGAATAAATGACTTTTGATTTTTGGCATATACTCAATGTACTCTTATCTGTCGTGTGCAATGACTTGTAATTATATTGGTACCTGATTTGTATTCATACAAACATACATATATTTTTTATTTCAGGAATACACCCATATAAAATTTGCTCCAGATTACAAAATTATTTACACAAGATTACAAAAATTCAAAATTATTACTATTAATTAATTAGTTTTAAAAAATATACAATAAATTGGCATAAGGACTGCCGAGAGAAGTGAAAACACAAAACTTTGGAATAACTGTTCTTTTATACATATAGCTCATGGAAAGCGTTCGGTGACGTTGAAGCGAGTTCCATGATTTTTGTTCACCCAAAAAGTACACATACATACACAGTATACATATAGCTCATGGAAAGCGTTCGGTGACGATCGCGAACCCATAAGTTTTTCCCCTACCAAAAATCGCTCAACGCGCCTAAAGTAGTTTTCACTTCAAAAATATTATTACTAAATCATTACAAAACAATCAATTACATTACATAGTTATGTACTTTAGCTGGACTCTTAATTGCCATATACGAAGAAATAATTTACCTCGTATAGAACTCTCAATATTCCATTGTCAGATAAAATCTCGCCTTTTTCCCACCGACTCCCATTGGAAGGTAATTTTATGTATAGGCAGAAACTACAGAACGCCACCTGCCACGACGCGACGGTTTGCTTCGTTTACGTTCATAAATCGTCGCTCGCATGACTAGCTGCCCTATCTCCGTATTGTCAATATTGACAATATGAAGATAGGACAGTTAGTCATGCGAGCGACGACATTGGTCTAGGGATGTTGTGGATGCAGATTTTTTAACATCGGATTTTCGTGGCTCCATCCACGGGTGGATCCGGATAAGTTTTTAACATTTTTTTTTTTTTGCATATTGCAGCGCTGTTTTGTCGCTGAAAGGGGAGCTCTGTCTCACATAGGGTCACAGCATTATGCTGAGCGATGGTTTTGCGCGTCTGTTTTTTTGCGTTATGTTTACCGCAAATAAACGGTTTTCCTTTCCTTTTTTTCTTTCTCTATGTTGGTCATAATTAAATTCGCGGCAATTATAATTACTAAACAAATAGCAAAAAAATCAATATAGCTCTCGAAATGAGCAGTGAGAGTATTTGATGAATATATACCTCATTTAGGTATATATACTTAAATATTATTATATCCATTTTGTTGATTATGATTTTACTTATAAAAAGGGTGAATCCTTTTTCACCCACATCTGCGTTATGCGTAAATCTACATAAATGCGGGTGCTACGCAATTTATTGTGGATGCGGCTGTGATACAAAATGTTTATTTCAATTACAAAGTGCATTTACGTACATTACATTATACATTGGAAATCACCTTTTAAGAAAAAATTGCTTGTTTTAGGAGACTCCGTTCTTCCACTTAACGATCTCCATTAATTTGCAATTAAAGTACACAAATTAAGTTACACAAATATCATGTATAATGGAATTGTTCCTATAAAAGTTCTAAAAAAAAGTCCGCGACAGCATATGCCTATCTTTTAAGATTAAACTTTTTTTATGGTAATCAAATTTGTTCTATTGTGTTTAATTAATGCATTATTTGCGAAGGAGTTTTGTCAACATAATATTAATCCTTATCCAAATAAATATGTTATTAATCACAAGTATTTAAATGTAAACAAAATTGTCCTTGACATCACTTGATTTCAATCAACATCTTAGGAGATGTCATAATTTTAAAATAAATACGCATCAAAATAAGTGTATAGGCTATTTAACATCACGCTACGCCCCTAAGGAGTCGAGCAAAACGACGAAAAGTCGGAAAAAACGCTAAGCGAAAACGAAGTAATTGCGCGGACGGGCGATGCGATGCGACGGGGTGGGTTGTGGGCCGAAATTTTACGCAGACGAAGTCGAGGGCAGAAGTTAGTTTATTTATATATACTTTATTGTACATCAGATTACACATTACAAAAGAAAAGGAAAACTTATATAAGGTGTATCGTTTCAAACAACAACGAGAACAAAATCAAAACGACAAGTAATGTTCCTTCACGAGTTTTTTAAACACACGCAACGATTGCGCGCGTTTTATTCTAGCAATACATTCCACAAACGAGCGGCCTGGACCGTAAAGGATTTGACAAGGAAAGTTGTAGAATGCATGGGCATTTTAAGCTTCAAGTTGTCTGAGTAGGTATATGTTTTTTTAATAATTCATTAGTCATTCGGTTTAAAATATTACGTACCTTATTTTCCAAAGCTTAATGTTTCAGCATTGAAACGTTTCCAGTTTTCTGAATCCACGAAGAGACGTATAGATCACAGCAGCCTTAAAAAATAAACGATAAAATAACATGAAGTTTTACTTGTGGGTCCCATGGAAGTAAAGTTAACAAACTAGGATATAGCGACAGTAAACATATCGGTGACCGCGTTTCAGCTTGTTTATTTTAGAGATCAACAACCCTGCATGCTGGCTGGATTTAGGGGTGGCACGAGTTGACGTTATTGTTTTTTTTATTACTAGCTGCTGAACGCGGCTTTGCCCACGTCGCTTTTTCTAAAATAAAATAGCCCTTAATATGTTTTCATCAACTAGCCTGAAGCCTTTTCTTCAACTTCATATACAGCCATTTTGACATTAAGATGATATTATGGGAGTTTTCTGTCTAAATAATAATAATACTTATATATTATTAGTAACCTAACTGCGGCCCGTGGCTTAACCCGCGTGGCTTTTCTAAAATAAAAATCGGTCCAGCCGTTTCGGAGAATTGCCGGAACAAACAGACAGACAGAAAGATAGAAAAACAAAAAAAAAATGTTGTTTGTACCCTATATACTTTTATACGACGACGATTCGGGTGGAAGGTGTGGGCAATAGAACGGAAAAGGAAAGAAGCTTTTGTGATGTGGTGTTGGCGAAGAATGCTCCGCATACCATGGACCGCCAAGAGAACGAACAACTATTCTCCAACAACTAGGCCTAGGAGATAGACTATCCACGATCTGTTACCAAAGGATTCTCGGTAACTTTGGTCACATTGCCCGTCGGGAACCAGATAACCTTGAAAAGTTGGTGGTGATGGGCAAGGTTGATGGGAAGGGACCTCGCGGACGGTCACCTTACTGCTGGTCAGACCAAGTAACCGCTCTCACTGGTCTCTTTGTTACGACCGCTTTGAGAGAAGCGGAGAATCGAACAGAGTGGAAGAAGATCCAGGCCACAAATGTCTTTCAGGGATCAGTAATGAAGTACGCGACCAAGAAGAAGAGAGATTCTTTCATGTGCATTTAGTTCAATGCTGTTATTTTGACATTACAAACAAACACTTAACGAATACCATATCTATTGAATTGTCTGCCCGCAGACATAAGGAGTGAAACAAATAAAAATAGATTTAGAAGTAAATTAAAAAAATATGATTTGGATATGTAAGTATGTTTAAGTATTATTGTCTAGAGACTCACTGACCTCACAGTCAAACCATTGCAATGGTTTTGTGGGGTTAAGTGTATAAGCTAGGTACTTACCATGTTATATTAAAATAATAATAATAATAACTTCAATTTTATTTATTTGTATACATGTAAGTTTATTATGAATGTATTAAACACATTAACCTTCCGGAATAAACACAAAACTAGTGAAAACCACATTAGAGTCCGCGAAACGCGGTCACACAGACCGACACGAATAGCGACTTTATTTTATAAATAATCTGTATTTATGTATAATTATTTATATATGACACTTAGATACCACTTATTTTAAACACATAATTTATAATGTAAGTACTATTATTATCTGAAACAAGCTTGAAAGACATAAATCTCGGCTTATTTGTGATATATGTCACAAACTTAGTGTGAGATTTACAACAGAAATTGTGACATATCTTTTAAATTATCACGCAAACGTCTACTCTGCGGCCACATTGTCCCGATAGCATAACTGATGTTTATTCAAGTTAAATCATTTTTTAACAATGTGAAAAATATAGTTCGTCGTAGATTGAATACGAAGTTTAATCGCGACAACGCGACACGAATCTTTGCGCGTCAATGTATTCGTAGCATTAGGCTTCCATTCCCGATACCCTCAATCAGATTAAACTTCGAACTCACGCATAAAATGGAGCAGAAAATTCCAACAGGCAGGAATATCGTTTTCATTGAATTTATATTTCTTCTCAGTATTCACAACACAGTACTTTATGCTGATTTAGTTTGCGAGTTAGAACTGAATAAACGGCTTCTGTAGATCGAATACCTATTCAATTGATTGAATACATATTCAGTTTATTTTCCCTTCAGGTAAGTGCAATAAATGGGATAATGGAAAGCCATTACAGTTTTATGAATATCAAGGGCAAATTAGTGCTTTTGTATGAGAAATAAAAACATTAAAATTGATTATAAAGCACATAAAATCCGTTACGAAAATCATAATAAGGTAATAAAATCTATATTATTATCGATCATTTACCCAATAAAAATTAGAAATTAAGTGCAACCGGTGTGACAACCCTTAACACAATGTTGTGCCAGGGTTGCTACATACGAGTATTTTTGCGATTTTTGACGGACCATATTTTTTTATTCTATTTTCTTTCACAGCCCACTGCTATTTGGACAATAGATGCTTGAACGGCCTCTGTATTGATTCAGCGATAAATGACGCTTTTGCGACGTGTGCCGTGAGTACGTGCGGCGATAAAACGTTCAGTGTGAATGGAACGGAACGGTGAATGAATGCGTTAGTAAACGAAGTGTGACCGGTCAAGCACATGTTTCTACAGAGTGTGTACATTTTTTTTGTAGTCACGCACATTGTTAGCGGTAGTAGATCCTAGAAAACACCAATAAAATTAATCTGCAAATTTAACAATAGGTAATATATTATTAAAGTCTGTATCCTTGTTATCTTTGGAAGTAGAAATAAAGTTAAGGAAAATTTTGAAAAATCTTTCCGACAGTATGGGGCACACAGCACACATCGTTTTTAAGTACTATTGTAAGTACTAGCAAATTGGAGCATTTTGTCTAAAAAATATTATATTATTATTATATTAATTATATTAAATATAATTGTTGACATTTTCCCACAGCGTCCCAAAGCAAGGCCAAGTTTGTTCTGCGTATAAAACTACTAAAATTAATAATTAATTCCAAATCTAGCTCACAAATGATCCAACCTCTTTGAAATAAGATAGAAGGAAACTTGCAAATTCTTCTCGACGTTGAAATGGATCCTAATTTTAATCCATACTAATATTTATGAAGGTAACTCTGTCTGTTACGTTTTCACGCATAAACCAAAGAGCCGATCGTCATAAAATTTGGAGAGAGATACAGCCTGGGATATGGAGGAGGACATAGGCTACTTTTTTACGCGAAATTTATAGCAGATTCCTAGCCACCGTAGGCGCGGGCTTGCGGACGGCAAACTATGGGCAGCTCGCTGTCCGACAAGGACCAGGCCCGAGTCGACGGCGCGTTGTGTTCCACGCGCGCCTCAAACAGATGTCAGCAAGCACTGATGGGGTCCGCCAAGATCAATACCTGTCAGGGATGCGGGTTTGTCCGAAAGGGATACCGTGGCCCTGGCACACAGGCAACTGAAGGAACACGGGCGGGTTTTAGTCAGTAATAGTCATCTGACACGCCCTCCCGCTCCGCTCAGAGCGGGAGAAGTTATTTGATAATTTCCCACCAAAAAAAGGAATATCGGTTATAAACTATCTGTGTGCCAAATTTCATCCAAATCCATTCTGCCATTTTATTGTAAAGCTGGTATTATATATGTGAAAGTTTGTATGTTTAGATGTTTGTTACTCAATCACGCAAAGATGGCGGAACAGATTTGAATGAAATTTGGCATACAGGTAGTTCATAACATGGATTAACATTTAGGATACTTTTTATCCCGGTAGTATATTTCTATGGGATAATTTCCGACCCGATAAGCTAGTATAATAATAATAATGTATGCTCATGATCTCCCATAGCAATCCAAGCCTAGATGATGATGATCTATAATATAGATCATCATCATTTCAGCCGAAAGACGTCCACTGCTGGACATAGGCCTCTCCCAAGCACCGCCACTTCGACCAGTTCTGTGCTTCCCGCATCCATCGGATTCCTGGGGCTTTCACAAGGTCATCGGTCCACCTTGTGGGAGGCCTTCCCACGCTACGTCTTCCGGTACGCGGACGCCACTCCAGAACCTTTCAGCCCCAACGGCCATCTGTTCTGTGAGAAATGTGCCCTGCTCATTGCCACTTAAGTTTGGCAATTCTTCGAGCTATGTCGGTTACTTTGATTCTCCTGCGGATCTCTTCGTTTCTGATTCGATCACGTAGGGAAACTCCAAGCATAGCAGTACATAGTACAGTACAGTGTGTAGTAGTATGCGCAGTGCATAGTTATTATAGATACAACTACTAAAATCAATAATTAATTCCTTATCTAGCACACAAATTATCCTCTCTCTTACCCAGTCATCTAACAGCTTCATCCAATATCTCTCAAAATCCTATTACAAAGGAGGATTTAATTTGAAAATAAAACTCCGGTGTTATCTTTTTTGAAGAGTCGCCTATCGGTGCAATGTAAATCCAGCTGTTGAGGGTAGTACGAAATTGGATTTAGAAATGGGAATCGAATGGCGAACCTCGTTCAAGTCTGGCAATAATAGAGGGAGGCTGTTGAGTTATTCTATCCCGATTGTAGGCTGGGAGCTGGAGATGATTGTGTTATGGGATTATTTATTAGGGAGCAAAATGTATAATTATATAAATAAACGGCACGGTTGGCGCAGTGGGTTAAGCGGTTGACTGCTGCGTTGCGTGTCGCGAGTTCGATTCCTGCACGGAACAAATATTTGTATGGCCTACAAGTAGTTGTTCCGGGTCCGGCTGTTTGTGTATTTGAGTTTAAATGTTTGTAAACGCACCCACAACAAAAAGAGAGCAAAAAAAATAATGCAGCAGCAGAAAAAATTGTATGTATAAATAATACACAATAAAAATTACCATAGGTTTTGAGATAAGAATGAACAAATAATGCAATCTATTGAAGCCAGATTACAGATTGGTCCAAATATTGTCGTCATAAAAAATTGATTCCTCATGCCTAAGGGTATCCGAAAATACCCCATGTGTGTGCCGCGATTCTTGATGGTTTTCGAGTTATAATTATTTTTTTATATTTTCTTCAAAATTTTAATGGCAACCCGCTTTAATAAAAATCAATTTTTTTTTTTTACACGGCTTTTTCATTGTTTTTTGCAATTGTAATTTTTAAGGAATATTCTTTTAGACCTAAAATAATAATCTTCCTATCATTAATTCAAGACACAAAATTTTAATCGAAAAGGATAAATTTACGATAAACACAATCAAAAATAATTAATTTTTATTTCAAATAAAAAAAATCTACCTAGGTTTTTGATATGATTTAGGAACCAGGTATTATTCAAAAAACATTTTTTTAATGTAGAAATTTCGACTATCTGTCGAAAATAAATTTCTCCTTTTCGATCAATTACTGATTCAACCCATTCTTTCACAAACAATTTTTTTTCCTACATGCAAGAAAAAGCGTTATCGTCTAGAATTGTAGAGTTGCTTGCATTCATTTGAAGCGAGAGGAAATTATCAATTTCTTAGGTAGGTTCCTATAGTGAAATAAGTACTGATTATATTTCGTAATACAATTTTAGTTTAGATGATAGATATGATAATGATAAAGTACTCAGGGATGTTGTTAATGCACCATGGTACATTAGAAATGATGACCTCCACCGTGACCTTAAAATGGAACTCGTCACCACCATCACCCAAAAATTTGCTGAAGCCCACGAACACAGACTTCACCGACATGTGAATGTCGAGGCAATTCAGCTGCTAGACAACACGGACATAGTGCGTAGGCTAAAGAGAACTAAACCTTTTGAGTTAGTGTAGTATATAAATAGTGAATGCATAATAGTAACAATGCTGTGCTATACATGTAACACGTGAACAAAGTGTTTTTATTAATTATCAGACTCTAGGAAAGTGCTATGTAAAAGTGCAAATTGACACTATTCTTAGTTATGTAATCTATCACGTAAAATAATAAGTTAGAGTTAAATTGCTTATTAGTCTATTAGGCTAGATTGTAATAAATTATTAAGAACGTTAGTTCTTATTAATAAAGGAAAAAAAAAAAAAAAAAACATTATACAATTTTAGTTTAGATGAAAGATATGATAATGATGTTGTTCAGTAGGTAATTCGATCAGATTTTGGCGTCAACAGAATAGATTACAATTAGGGTGTTATAGTTTTAGTTATCGTGAAATTAATCGACACATAATATGATAAGACTGTTTTGATCTAGAAACAACATGTTTATACAAAAACTAGCTGCTACCCGCGGCTTTACCGAGAGGCTTTTTCTAAAATAAAAGTAGCACTCTGCGTTACTCCTCAAAACATCAGCTATCTGTCGTAAAGTCCCGTCATAATCGGTCCAGCCGTTTCGGTGATTCTTCTTCTTCGCTTCGCTCTTGACAGAGCAGTCGTGGTCACAATGAACTTTGTCTAATCGCAGGTGTTGTTGTGTTGTCGTAACTCGCCTCACGATCTCCCTCCATCTTGTTCTGTTAGATGACAGTCTGGTGCATTCACTAACAGGGCCTCCAACTGCGGATTTAATCTGATCGGTCCACCTAATCGGTGATCTCCCACGTGGCCTATTACCTTCTACTCTGCCCTGCACCACTAGACGCTCTACATATGACGCAGGTAGGCATTGAGATCTTGTCTGCATTTTTTCTGGATCTGGGCAGACTTTTCGTTGAGAGCTTTAACATTTGCACCGCTGCTTTCATTTTTCGGCGTTCCTCAACAAGCACGAAGGTGCTATCCGTCATCCAATGTTTATGCTTGTGTGTTAAAATTGGTACTTTGGAGACCGCAAGCTCTATAAGGGATTTCGCTCTGCTCCTTAGTTCTTCGGTGATTAGCCAGAACAAATAGACAGAAATTAAAAAAAAAATGTTATAATTGCCGTAAATACTTACATATGCATTTAGTTAAAAACTGCTATTTTGACATTATAAACCGACACTTCAATTTTATTTATTTGTATTGTAAGATAAATAGTTTATATAGGTAGTGATAAAATTAACTCAAGTTATTTTCATCCTCCATCCTATCTCCCGGTCTACTCTAAAATGTAGAACCATGAGAGGCTAGGCCGCACAGAGCCATCTATAGAATATTGACCCATTGCACAACCCCTTACCCGAACGAAGTGTTAAAGCTTTACCTACCCACATTTGAATAACGGCGTGATGATTTCACTTTAATGCCAGCGGTGTTGGGTTGAAGCCAAGAGGATTTAATTTTTGTCCCGATCTAAATAATGGTTTCTTTTTAGGGTACCGTAGTCAACAAGGAACCCTTATAGTTTAGCCATGTTCGTCTATCTGGTCTGCGGCTTAGCTCAGAGGCTCTTAGTACTAGAAAGCTGTAATTTAACATCATCATCATCATTTGTCTTTGAAGATTTTTAAATCATTGATTTTTGTTTCACATAAAGTTTAATGTTAGAATAGTCATATCATAGAATAACAAATCACATATTCTTCAACCATATATTGTTTATTTAATATAAAACTTATTACCAAGAAATACATACCAATCACCGCCGAGAAAGCAATGAAATAAAATCTTGAAAAGTGGGGATAGTATTTTTTTTTCTCGTCTATAGAAATACCATGGTATACCATGGTGTGGGGTATCGTTGGATAGGCTGTTCAGGGGTCTGTGAAAACCATTTTTCGATTCAGGGCTCCATTTGCGTAATATTAAGCTTTAAAGTGCTAATTTTTGTTAGAGTCAAGTGTATGCAAGCTAAATGGTTGTTCTTGGATATGTAAAAAAAAAATCCGGCAGTAGTATATAATTGTAACGAAGTTAAAAGGAAAACACTTACACTTAACAAATTAACGACTAATAGTCGATCAACTTACATTTCAATCAGCGTCAGGTGGTACACCTTGTGTGTCATCTGACATTATGCTGAGCTGAGGCCCTTTTGGCATTATAATCATTGTTTTCTGTTTTTTATAGTTTCAAGGTCTATTTTTTGCTGTAATGCCAATAAACGCATTTTTTCTTTCTTTCTTTTTTCTTTATTTGCAGTTGGAATGTATGAACATATATTTACACTACAATTACAATGTTAAGTTTAAAAAAATATATATATTCGTTGCAACTACGGAACCCTTCATTGTGTGTGGTCTGACACGGACTTGGCCGGGTTTTTTTTATGATAGAATAGCAAATGTTCTGCTGTATCATCAAGTTAAAGACCCTTGCCAATACTCAATGGATACTGAAACGCACCATGAAGGGTTCCGTAGTTGGGATGAATTTATTAAAAAAAAAAAAAAAAAATTACACTAAACTTGAAATATTTCAACTGCAAATATAAGAGTTACTCCTTAACTTGTAAAGTGTAGTTAGCTGTGATAGTTTTCCTTTTAACTTAAGTTAACAGGAAAACTACTAAACACAGCTAATGGCTGCGACATACATAACGAATTTGTTATGTATGCCGCAGCCATTTGGTTAAATTAGCCGGCTAATTGGACGCCTAGGCCGATAATTAATTTCAGCTTGGCGTATTGAAAGTCAGCTCTTTGAAGATGACTGACCAGGACCAGCCAAGTGATTCAGTGCTTCGATTCACTAGTTCGATCGTCGAACTAACGATTCGAAGTACTGTACTTAAATTTGTTTTCAAGCAATAATAACGCTTGTCGACGGAGCCCCGCTTAGCGGGGCTCCTACTCTGGATGGTTTAAACAAAAATAAGAGGATGGCGGGGTCTTTGTGGGCTCTAGAAACTGTAAGAGGTGCTTTTGACCATTGAACTGAATAACTTTTACTATGGGAACAACTTTGAAATCGCGAAAAAATAAACAACTGTCCCATACAGTTTAGAACAGTAGGTAGGTACTTTAGTATGGAACAGCAAATTTTTTTCGCGATTTTAGTTGGTCCGATTGCGTTCGATGCGTTCATCCGATTTTGACTTCTATTCCGTAGGCATAAGGATGGCATTAAAAGCAAAAAAGTGGTTTCAATACCAACTGTTTACTGCAGCTGCCATTTGTCATGCCACCAATGCAATAGAAGTCAAAATGAGTTGAGCGGAGAGTAAAAAAGGTTTGTTTAAATATCTAAATCTTATTTCAAATGGAGTATAGATAGGTACATTTTAAATGAGAACATATATACAGTACATATACATTTTTTTTATACAGTAAATATACATTTTAAATGAGAAGAACATCATAGCTAGCTTTGGAGTAATCTTCCTTTAAGAGAAAATTTATGAAAATTGCTCATTAGAGAATCATGGCAAGGGATGCTGTATCCTTCTTTGTCTCGCTTAGCTCATAGAAAGCGTATTCATAGCCATATAGCAACATTGACATAAAACACATTTATCTCTATGAACGTAAGTACCAAGATACACGTCGACATTCCTACACAAGTTGCGGTGTCATCTCCACATTCCTGTCAGCCTGTGGGCTAGCACCTGTACAACTATGTTCAACTATGTTGCACATGTTGGATTTTGGACGAGCTTGTGGAGCCGCAAGACTGTTTGAGGTTTGTGATGACAGCCCACAGGCTGAGGTGTTACGTAAAGTGGTATTTATGAGGATAGTAATTTTAGAATACTATAGGATGTAGGTATGTTTATTTTATATAATTATAGATTTGTTTTAAGTGTTTTAATTTAAATTTAATTGTTTAACATTTCTATACACTGTGTCTACATTTCTTATCCAACTTTGCTCTCGCAGGTCTGCTGGAAGAAATTTCTTTTGAAATAAGCAGTGCCTTTGTGCTTTTCTGACACTGATATATTGTCCTGTCAAGTATTTTGTGTGTACATAAATCAATAAATATATGAAACAAAATCCTGAATATTGTTTAAGGCGGAAGCACCAGTGTAGTCCGCGAAATCAGAATATTCTTACGTTTTTTGCAATAAGCAATATTAGAAAGAAAAGAAAAAGAAAAAATATATATTTGGGACACGCACAAGAAAGAAAAAAAATGAGCATTTAAAACTAACAATATTTAAATTCTAAACAACAACAAAAAACATAATATAATAGAAGAAGATTTATGCGAGGCCAAAAAGGCTCCTATCTCAGCATTATGCTGCGATATTTAATTAATAAATACCGCAGCGCTGGTATTCTGATAGGGCCCGCAGTAATGACACACCTACGAAAATCTATAAGTCCCACTAGGGGATTAAAAAGAAGTGGCAATAAAATATAATTTAGAGAAACAAAAAATATATAAAAACCGTGATTTGGATTCATGTATTGTATGTTGTATGTTCATCAAAATATAATTCGCGACTGTAACAAGTTTAAATTTGCAGAATTATAATCAAGTAACCCTATTGAATGACTATTTCATGAAATCATTACATTTGAGGGCAATTCTAATTTAAGGCATTGTATTGTCGATTCTAATGATAATGTGTAACTTCACATCAAAGACATGAAGTCACAAATCCTGCATCGCGCAATCAGAGTTTACCACGCGACTATATATTTAACATCTCAACATCTACCATCGGTCAGTTGCCTACCAGACAAAATCACAGACAGGTGTGTCTGGTCGGAGGATCCTCCCTTTTCTATGGGGATGAGTGAACTATACACCCTTTTCCTCATACTTCTATAATTATAAATTCTTTAAATACGTACTTGTTACGGTCGTGAATCATATTTTAATCAACATACAACCTACTACTGACCAAGAAAACAAACCTGCAAAAACTTAAGAATATTTGAAATTCGCGAGCTACCTTAGCGCTTCCCCCGTAAGGAAGCAATTTGGTACCGAAATGATTCCTAAATGAAACAGAAAAGTTTTAAAACGTATGAAAATCAAAGGCATGTTTTGTTAACTAAAGTAAAAAAATTTGAACATCATTAAAAAAAAAATTTGAGGGGCTTGTAGCTAAGTAATAACAGCCTAACGGGTCGATCGATCAGGTTAAGCTACATTTACCGCGGTAGGTTCGTGGATGGGTGACCATCTTTATATCATAACAAGACAAGCCCCATCCATGCCTCGGAAAGCACGTTAAGCCGTCGGTCCCAGCTGTCATTTGTAGATTTTTGACAATTGTCGTCAGAAGCCCGAAAGTGACAACCAGTCTTACCAAGGGGTAGCGTGTTATCCAGTAACTGGGTTGTGGGGGTCAGATAGCAGGAGCAGTCGCTCCATGTAAAATACTGGTGTTCAGCGGCATTCGTCAGACTGGAAGCTGACCCCAATATATATATATATACATAGTTGGGACAAGGCTAGGCTGATGATGATAATAGAATGTTTTTGAGCAATTAATTATTCTAAATAATAAAATATAATAAATTATGAAATAAAACAGTGTGTCTCCGTTCTTAACACTTTGGAACAACACGAGTACAATTTGTGTAATGGAAGATTAAACTCTCATTCCTAATCTGACAATTATTAAAATGGAATAAAAACAATATCGCTTAAAGAAATAACAATATCACAGCAAAACAATTTAATTAAATATTTCCTCTCATCTGCCTCCAGTACCAGTAATATAATTTAAAAAGAACCCTTGGCCAAATTAAAGCCAGCAGGATGCAAAACTTAATAAAATAAACTGAAGGGTTTAATAAATGCTATTCCTCTCTCTTTCTATCACGATTTAATAGGGAAGGAGTGAAAGAGATGACGGTATCACAATGGGTATCTAAGTGTCTGGCCACACTCGTAGGGAATTCATATGTGTCGGTGCAAAGTACTCGTTATTATCTGTGATTACAAAGGTTCTTGTTTCTGTCCATTCTAAACTAACGTTTGGCTCATGTGAGAGGATCAGTAATAAATAAAGAATGGGTCTACACGTAAAATAATGCAAAAACAATAAGCATCTAATGTTAAAAATGCAAAAGTTATTAAAGAAACTGAGCACAGAAATAAAATCGATTTTTTGTGCTGATCTTATTAGTGAGATGTTTTTAGGGTTCCGTACCTCAAAAGTGAAAAATGGAACTCTTATAGGATCATTCATGTGTCTGTATATCAGTCCGTCTGTTGTGAGGCCCATGGGCGACATAAAACCTCTGACACCAGGTTAGTCAATAACCACACGAAAAGAAGAAGAAGAAGTCCGTCTGTCACAGCCTTTTTGCTCCGAACCTACTGAACCGATTAAGTTGAAATACAAATAAGACTTTCTATGACGTAAACACGAACGTGTAACGTTAAAAATAAATGAATTTTGAATATGGGGTTCGCTTTTGGCGAGATAATTAGAAAATTAAAGAAATGAGTTTTGCAAACTGTACCGTGTGACATATAAAATGAAAGGACTTGTTAAAAGGATTTCAAATAGTTTTAAAGTCTCCCCGGTTATCTCCGAAACTGCTGAGCCTAAAATCTTGAAGAAAAAATTAAAACAGATAATAGTTTCATATTTATAGATTACAGAAAAACCTATAAGAAGTATATGGTCTTAAAATAACATGGTAAATCACTCAACATTGTGCGTACAAACTTACATTTGCAGTTGGAATGTATGGGGGAACATGTTTTTCCATTACAATATTAAGTTTGTTCTTGCGATAATTTCATCTCAACTACGGAACCCTTCGTTGTAAGACACGCATTTGGCCGGTTTTTAATATCCCCTGTCCGTTTGAGCCTTCTCATGATTAGTTTGAATAAATAATCACCACTTTTATACACTTTAAATTAACTCCAAATACATAAAAAATATATGGATCTCAGCTCTTGCAATTACAATCGCAACAAATCTATTAGTTATGTAGTATTAAATAATTGCACAGCACAGGTGTGAGTACTTTGTACTTTAGAGCTACCATTGACCGGGCAATATGTCTTTCATTGACTTGAATGTGCCCTGGCGGCTGAGAGTATGTCAGGCTCACTTAGATGTCTCGCTGATGGTGGCGCGTGTGTTGGATCATTAGCTCCCTTCCAAATGGTTGAGCTCAATGGTGCTAATCCGTACGTCATGTTCGTGAACGGGCGCCGTCAGTTGGGACTGGTCACCTCTTAGCTGCCACGGCTTATTTTAATTAAAAAAAAAAAAGTTTTTTTTCTTCTATTTTTTGTGCCTACTCTGGACACTTTTCACGTGTACGTTTTTATTTTTTATTTTTACATCGTTCTCACATTTAGTTATAAATTCAACATTATAGTAACTGTAACTAATATGTTTGTAACAATTTAATTTAAGAGTGTCCATGGAGTTTCTTGCCCGTTCTTCTCCGTAGGTACCTACTACGCTTTGGAATGGGCATGTAGCTTCATTTTTCTTACTGACCGACTCCTTGATAATTCAAAAGTGCCTGGAAATAGTTTAATTGAAATAAATGATTTGAGTTTGAGTTTCCTCTTCCTCGTATTCCTTGGACCCCACACCATGGACGATACAGAATCTGCCGAGCGTATGTTTAATCAGCACCCTGTGGATATTGCCTAAGCAATAAAACAAGCTGTAGCCCATAAAGACATTCCATGTTAGAAACACTCAAATTATTTGATAAATAGTTGTTTTACTACTTAGGTAGACAGTTGAATTTCGTTAGGTGAATAGGTATATCTACTCGATCTCCCTAGTCGCCGCAGGAGACGCCCTGGGCGGTGGGAATCGATAGCCGATTCCCGGCCACCGTAGGCGCGGGCTTGCGGACGGCGAGCTATGGGCAGCTCACCGTCCGGTAAGGACCAGGCCCGGGTCGATGGCGCATTGTGTTCCACGCACGCCTCAAAGAGATTTCAGCACACACTGAAGGAGTCCATTAGGACCGATGCCTGCCAGGGTTGCGGGTTTGTCCGAATGTGGTACCGTGACCCCGGCACACAGGCAACTGAAGGAACACGGGTGGGTTTTAGTCAGTAAAAGTCTGACACGCCCTCCTGCTTCGCCTAGAGCGGGAGAAGTTATTTGATAATTTCCCACCCAAAAAAAAGGTAGATAGTTGAATTTCGTTAGGTGAATAGGTACCTATATCTACTCGAAAACGCTTAAGGCTAAAAATACTGAGTGGGTATAATCAAAGATAGTCTAGTGTGTAAGCACTTTCTAAACGACTTGCAAAATGAAACAATATTAAAAAGGTAGAGAGCAAAACTGAAAAAAAAAACTTTATGTATGAAATAAGCTTGAACAATTTTGTTCTACTTTTGAGCTCGCACAGGCCACTTAACTTCGTCATAAAAAATATGACATAGTAAACGTTCCTATAACTCCACAGATAACATGTACAGAAGATGCTCAAACAAAAGGAGATTTATTTACCGTCTTGTAAGCCCACAACCGAACCAGGCCGCAATGCGTCAGGCTCAAAGAAACCTGTCAATTATAACTACCAACCTTTATTTATTGGGGCACGACTAACAGTTAGTAATTGGTACACGTTTGCTGAATATTAACGAGTCGTAGCTGGGGGTTGCGTGCGGAATGATCTGCGAGGTCAACGGGTAGAAGTAATGGTCAAGGAGGTGATGGCTGGATGGTTTATGACTCTTTGAAGCTTCTTCGTATCACGACGTTGCCGGTTTTGGCTGTCAATAGATCGAAATATTTATGATAGAGGACATGGAAAGTCCAGAGGCACAAACGCGTAACGCATAACGTAAATTGGAACGTTTTTTTAATCGAAAATATAACTATCCTATAAGAAAACGGTAGCGTCGCAAAAAAAAAATGCAATAAGTAAGTATTACCTATAGATATGAATAAAGTGCGAAACGAGTGTTTTTAATTTTTAATCGGTCGATTTTATTTTTACTCAGCCGTTCTTGCTAGGCCCCCTTTTTTTTTTTTGACGCTGAGAAATCCATTACGCATGTCGGGGGACGAGACGGAGTATGTGGGACTCCCTGCCAAAATGGCAGTATACCCACTAAAACTCAGCGGAGTTCCCTCTCCCTTGATGGGAGGGTCATGGGAAACCGGGTCAGCCTTTACATCCACAACCCTCCCGGCTCTTGCTAGGCCCCTGTAACAAGCGGCCTAACGTAGAGATATCGGCATTTCCTGATGAGAGACAATTCTCCCGTAATCTACACAGGAGAACACGTAATAAATCAGTTTCTTGCTGAACTACGAAAGTTGAATCAAAGTACTATTGAAACACTATTGGAACTTGCTTATAAGGAGTTTCATACGGAAACACTAGTGTGTTCCTTTGGAAATCCTGATATTCTTGGTGATCTTTTTGACATTTTATGGACGGTTACCGTAAAATAAATAAAACTTCCCTCCACTTTACTTAGGCGAAGGATTTCCGCAAGAGAAAGTCGGAACTTCACTACGGTAACTTGTGAGCAAAATAAAAGCATGGAATAAACAGGCATCAGCTGCTTGGGCAACTTGTAAAAGTCAGCCAAGATGAAGGGTTATTGTTGTTAGTACTCAAGTAGATTGGTTAGAAAACCGTCACCTTCACTGCCATTTTATTTGGTTTAGAACACATTTTTTTTAGATTTCCATAAACTTAGTATAATGGTTTTATCTCACAAAATTATACATATTTCTTGAGGCATAGGTAATACGGGCTGGTATCCACAACTACACGTCAATGCGCATATTTTGCGCTTGGTTTTTGAGGCATAGTCTAACATTAAATATGATAAACGATATTATTTCTATATATTGGTTTTAACAAACTATAATTAATGAGTTTGGTGTTAGCTATCCGACTACCCACCCAAAATATACAAAAAGTATCACAGACCTACACAAAATGGACCAATTTAAATTAGGTTTGCACGAATTCCTAGTTGCAAAATGTTACTATTCAATTAATGATTATTTAAATGGCACCACAATATAATGAATAGTTAAATTTTGAGTTGACTCGTGTATTTTTTATTTTTTGACATTTCTATTATTTTTTTTTTAAGTAATACTGTGATAATGTATTCTGTATATTTAATGTTGCGATTAGTACCACATGATTATATTAATTTGCACACCTCATTAGGTTATAATACAATGTACTTTTTATACCTGTACGAGTAACACCTTTTTAACATGTATTATGCAAATAAACTATTTGATTTGATTTGATTTGACTACTCTAAAAAGAAACACGTAACCAAACAAACTCAGGAGATTTTAAAGAATGCAAACTTACACAATAATAATTAAATTAAATCACAAATAATAATAATTATGGTGTGAACGTCCAACGTCAAAACATTTCATCAAAACACGCAAGCCTGCACAATATTGCATACATGTCTTTGTAATCTAATCTCCGTTAATTCCTCCAGTCACCGTCGTTTCCATACAAATCGGGATTAAGACATTAACTGCTTAAGGCGACGATAACCGACTTTTAATGTTTTTATACTGAAGATCACGTCTAAACGACTAGTGTGAATGATTTGGAAAAAATATATGTTAAATTAAACCATTTTCTTTGTCTCTGTCATCCAGACCTAGACTAAAGTCAAGAGCAAACTCATAGTAGAATAAAAAAAATAAAAAAATAACTTGATATATGAATATTTTAGATTATGTTTATATTACATAGTGAAATTAATTTGTAAAGTTATATCTAACGCGGAAAAAAAATGCGAATCACGCACGATGATAATTTAATTATTGATCTTTTAGTATACCTTTTGTTTTTTTATTAAATACCCTTTGTTTTATTTATAATAAATTAATAATGCGTCTTATTTGGAACAGCGCCCCTGGATGGGTGGGTCCTATTACTGGCTGGACGTACACCGCGTTGCGTGAGCTCAGTACAGAACACGTAAGCTAACCTCAAGGTCACTGGTATATATCTGCGTCTTAACACTAATATTCACATTCATTAACAAACATCCGATTTATGTGCGTCACTGGATTAAAAGAAGATATATTATTATGATTAATTTCTAGAAACATACAAAAATACAGAAGACAAAGTACTTACCTGATAACCATAGAGTTACAGTAATTTCTAATACAATAAAAACCGGCAAAGTGCGTGTCGAACCAGGCACAATGAAGGATTCCGTAGTTGGGATGAATTTATCCCAAGAACAAACTTAACATTATAGAAAAACATGTCCTCCCATTCATTCAAACTGCAAATGTAACTTTGTACGCACCATATTGTGAGATTCACCAAGTTATTTTAAGACCATAGACTTCCTATAGGTTTTCCTGTGATCTATAAGTAAAGAACTATATTTCGCATTTTTTTTTTCAACATTTTAGGCTCAATTGTTTCGGAGATAAGGAGGAGGGAAAGGTCGACTTTCATTTATTTTCTTAAATAACTTTAAAAATATTTATTTTCAGACTATACAAACACTATATTAGTACCTAAGCCATTTAATTTAAATTTGAAATATCACATGTTACCGCAAACTTTTATTTTTATTCTCTTATATTCCTCCTAGAAGTAACCCCCATAGTCAAAATTCATTTGTTCACGAAGTAAACAAATAGTAGGGTGCGGGGCGGTACCAATAGCATCCTATCTATGGTAGCAAGTAGGCTGGATTGTGCGTTTGTGAACCACTGCTGCAGGGTATCAGCTGGGCCTGTTACCTTGCAGCAGTGATGTCACAAATTGTGTCTGTTAATGTTTACTAATATAGTTTGTAAGTATATTGTTACTAACACTTTGAGTCTTGTTGCTTGAATAAATGATTATTATTATTATTACAAGTCTGTGTTTGGGTCACAGAAATTCATATGTGTACCAAATTTCAACTCAATCGGTCCATCAGATTCGGAGCAAATTGGCTGTGACAGACGGACAGACAGACTCACGAGTGATCCTGTAAGTGTTCCGTTTTTTTCATTCGGACGTACGGAACCCTAAAATGGTCTATCAAATTGAAATTAATATTCGAAATGAATAATATGGGTAAAACCATATAGGTAACTTAACTTTTTGTTATACTGACGATTCTTAACTGTATCAGGAATTCAATCAACTGCCTCTGTGGTCTAGTGGTAAGACCTGTGGGTAAGACCATCTATCTCAGACCCAGAGGTCCCAGATTCGATTCCCAACGAGGGTAAAATTTTCTGCTCGGTTTGGTTGGTGGTCGGGCGTGTTCTTAGACCGCCTGGCTACCTATCACCATCTTATCTGAGTCTGTCGCATAACAACAATGTTAACAGCATTTGTTGTGTTTCCGCAGTTAGAGGTAAGATAGCCAGTTCCTCTGTGGTTGAGGATTCCGGGTGAAGCTCGCTGCCATCTTCGCTGCCTTTATTGGCATAAATACAAATAAAACACTTTGAAATTACAGTAAAATGTAGGTACTTAGGCCAAAAGGGTCAGATTTATATCACAGCTCAGAATAATGTCAAAAAAACAAAAAAGTGAGTGTGTGTCAGCTTCAATGCACGATTGGAGTTTACTCCTTTATGATATAAATATAACTAGCTGACCCGACAGACTTCGTTCTGTAAAAAGCTATAGTATAAACTCCACTACTCTACCCTACCCTACCTACCCACCTACCCTACCTTACCCTACCTACCTACCTACCCTACCCTACCCTACCCTACCCTACCTACCTACCTACCTACCCTACCCTACCCTACCCTACCCTACCCTACACTACCCTACCTACCTACCTACCTACCTACCTACCTACCCTACCCTACCCTACCCTACCCTACCTACCTAAAATTAAAAAAAAATAGATAGCCGATTCTCAGACCTAGTGAATATGCATATAAAATTTCATATAAATAGGTCAAGCCGTTTCGGAGGAGTATGATAACTAACATTGTGACACGAGAATTTTATATATAAGATTATATTTATTATACATACTTACATGTATCAGCTGTCGCGCAGCATACCCTGTACACGTCGGCTGTAAACACATACACGATTTCAAAGTGAAAAGTGCGCAAGATACGTTGCGCAGAAAAACATAACGCTTTGAGTTAACGCTTGTATTAATTTCACTCCTCATAAAATTTCCGTAACTCTTACCGCTTTCCGTATTTATTTACCTTTGGCCTTTTATAAAATTCGGTTTTCGAGCTTGAGCATTTTTGGCAAACTTTCTTACTTTGACATTCATTTAGAAGACGCATTGTCGAAAGTAAGTCACCTTACGTCATATTTTAATCAGATTCTAGAACATTTCTTCTCAAAGGTTTATCAAGTTTGGTAAGCCAGATTTAGTTTTCAAAACAATATTATTGTGGATCACTTTAGTCATAAAGCTGAGATTAGCACAAAATTTGTAAGTAATCTTATCTATTACTCATTATTGCGGTCAGCCATCTTGATATTGTTTTATATAAATACGCTAAATTGCATTTGAAAATCACAGTTTGACAACAACAACCAACCAACAATTGTTTTTTGAGAGACAACAAGTAAATCGAACCCAGTGGTAAGTTCTGAATTGATTAATTAGCATTTATATATTTATTTTTACTTCAATAAAGTATTATCACCACAAATCTGCTTTGTCTGTTAAAATTGCAATTTCCGGTAGTTGTATCGGAAATTGCAATTTTGCAGGATAACCAAAGAAAGAATTTAAAGTGTTCACATCAAATCAAATTATTTATTTGCTTTATACAGGTAGGTATAAACAGATGTTACAAATACTACTAACTTAGTTTACTTTTAATTCTTTCTTTGTTGATCCTGTTTCAAGTGTTCCGAAGTCAAGACTACACACTACTACTAATACACAAGAGTCAAGTGACACCCGCCCCCGCCTGCTAAATAGTTGATTTTGGTTATTTGAAAAAAATCGTGTATATATAACGATGTTTAAAGGAAAACTATCACAGAAAATTAGGCTTTATAAGATAACCCATTTCCTCCCGTGGGTGTCGTAAAAGGCGACTAAGGGACTTACTAGCAAATGGGCAGCAGTGTTCTCTATGCATTTATAACACCATACTGCGATCGCCAACCCGCCTGCCAAGCGTGGCGGTTATGGAACCCCCCCCCCCCAATTGGGGGAGGCTTATGTCCAGGCGAGGTCGTCATGATGATGATGAGTAATAGTCAACCAAATTACATTTGCAGTTGGAGAATTGACCGTCACGTATATCGATGTGTAGGAGAACATGTATTGCAACTTCAATTTTATAAGTCATAAGTCATTTATTCATTTGTTTGTTTTAATGTTAAGTTTGTTCTTAGGATAAATTCGTTCCAACTACGGAACTATTCATTGTGCGTGGTCCGACACGCACTTGGGCGGTTTTTTTAATATCCATCCTTTCATAATATTTATCAATATTCCTAAAACTGAGCAAATCTATAAATGTTTTTGCTTACAAAAACTAATGCCCATAATTTTATTTTCTTACAGCAAAATGAAATACATGCTCATTTTCGCATCTGCCGTGGCTTTGGCTGTTGCCAGCCCACACCACCGTGGGTTAGTAGATCCTGGCGCAGCTGGTCCTGCCCCAGCCCCTGAGTTCGAGCCCATTGCCATAGGACCAGCTGTCTTGGAGTTCGAGCCTATTGCCGTTGGGCCTGAAGTTGTGGACTTAGAACAGCCTGTCATACCCGCCCCGGCCCCTGTGTTTCCCGAAGAAATAGTTCCTCCTGTTGCACCAGTACCTGTCAGTAACCCTCTTGTCCAGATCATTGTAAACATCAACGGTCAGCAGATTTCAGTACCCGGTACCGTGGCTCCTCAACCCCCTATTGAGGTGGTACCAGCTGATCCTATTCACATAGTTGATTCCGCTCCTGAACCTGTAGAAATTGGACCTGCTATTGTTCCGGAACCTGTGGCTATTGGAGTACCTGTTCTGCCCCATCCTGCTGTGATCATGCCAGAAGAGTTGAACTGAATGATGGCTAGATTGTTAAAGGTGGTATGCGCTAGTTAAGATCTAGGATAAGTTCAAGATGTGATATGTAATAAAGGAATCTTTTTTTAAATCTTATATATTTTCTTTGCTAAACTCACTTGCCATCTAATACCATAGACCAGATTAACTTGGTTCAGGATGGGTTCAGGTGAAAACCAGTTTGGAAAACAGACAATGTTAGGATTATCAAATCAAATTAATCTTTATTTCAGAACACATTACAATACACAGTCCATATTATTGAACAATAACGGAAAAAACTACAAAATAACGAAGCACAAATAAAGCAATGAAAAACGTGCTCCTCTAAATTCTGAAAGCAATGTCATGAGTTCAAGCAATCTGACTAAAAAGGCAGATAAACTACAATAATCTAAATACATTCATTGCATCAAAATTATTCATAGCATTTTGCCCTGTGCCTTAAGACCAATAAGTACCTCTACATAAATTGTGAGCCTAATTTCTCGAAAACGATTGATTTTGCACCTGGGCAATAGGTGTGCTAAATTGTAGAAAAAGTTCACACTCATCATGATTCATCTGGGATATATCGAATTACAAGTTACGCTGTAAATAAATAAAATTATATGCATACATATATATCACGTTACTTTAATATATTATGGTGAGTGCCTTGTTAATCTAGTGATCGCTAGTTGGGCTTTGAGTCCCGGGTTCAAAGTCGAAGTGAAAGTTACTTAAATGGCACTTTTGAACGTCAAAATTTACACGGAAATAAAATTTGAACTCCAGTTCGGCCACAGTGTTATTGAATTTCTTTTTCAGGAATTTCTAAGTAGGAGCTGGCATCCTAATTGTGTAAATACACTATCAATCGCAATCTGAATGATTTTGAAGAATATGGCTAATCTAAGCTAAGCAATGTAAGTAACGCAATGAATGTTGTTGAACTGACAAAATGAAAGGCATTGCTACTGTAAGTGTGTTACGCAATTATCCCGCCGGAGTCTGGTTCATTTTTTGCCCGGTATTACATGGGACTTAAGGTGGATGCGCTAAGGTTGGATGCGTTAAGGTCAAATTTTCATACGTTTTTATGCAATTTGATGGTCAGTGTCAGGTTGTATGTTGATTAAAATATGATTCCCGACCGTAACAAATATCACTTCGGCTTTACAGAATTATAATCACTAAACTTAGCAATAAAACTCCTTAAGTTAGAATTGTCTTCAAATGTTATGATTACATGAAATAGTCATATAATAAAATTATATGAACATAAAAATCATATAAATTTATTAAATAAATAATTTTATGTTCATTATTATGATTATAATTTTATACATAAATATTTGATACGGCCGCGAATCACATTTAGATCAAAATACAATCTGTTACTGGTACCAGTAAATTGCATAAAACGTCAGAAAATTAGAATTTCGCTGACTTCCTGACGCTTCCTTAAAAAAAACAATAAACAAATAAATACAGTGCAAGGTGCATTTATTAAGTACTTATAAGTCATTTACAAGTCTATACTGTCTGAGCCGAAAATACACAAAAATATGGGAATAGCTTGCATGCCACTGTACCATAACAACTTCTGATTGGTGAATGTCACAATGGCATGCAAGCTACTTGCTTATGTTTGTGCCAGTTGCTGGCATGTATATTACGCGCTTAAAAGTATGTAGAAACCTTTTGAACAACTTGTCGGGCTACGGCTAGTCTACTAATTTTTATGTTACATGGACCATTGAGTGACGTAGCTGGACCTAAAGTAAATGAACATTTCGGAGAACCGATTCAATTGACATCGACCGATATGTGTATATAATGAAATCCTATAATTGGAGTTAAGGGCCTATTCAAGCATTGGATTGGAGTTCTGACAAACACTGCAGAGATGATGGCAAGACAACTAAGATGAAAGCGTACGATGTAGAAGTACCTATTCTTCTGTCGCTATGAACAACGGATTTCTTATAAAAATACGACTGTTTATAAATTGCTAATGGACGATAAGACATACCTACTTTTATACAAGTTCAATCAATAATGGAAAATGGAGCTAAAATTGCAGTTACACTGGCATTTCCGTTTATTGAATCGAAGACATTTTAAATATTAAAATTGATTAATTTATTAATTATTATTATGGAATAATTTAAATATTGGCTAAGCCGTTGGTCCCGGCTGTCATTTGTAGATATTTGACGGTTGTTACGGGTTGTCAGAAGTCCGAAAATCTGAAAACCGGTCTTACCAAGGGGTATCGTGCTACCCAGTTACTGGGTTGTGGAGGTCGGATAGGCAGTCGCTCCATGTAAAATAGGGTATTCCCCTGCATCCGGTAAGACTGGAAGCCGAACCCAACATACTTGGGAAAAGGCTAGGCAGATGATGAAGATAATATAAAACTAAAGCTCAGTGTGATAAAATGATTTAAAAGGGAAAAATGAATAATTTAACATAAATTGGAAACACAAAAAACCTAAACCAAACCTTTTGACAAATAAAAACATAAGCAAAAAAAAGGAAAATCTGGATCTTAATATTGTGAAAATGTTCTATGAGAAACAAGTACTCAGCGCGGGCTAGAACTGGTAACACTTTGCAATGTTTAAACAAACCTGTATAATTGTCGGTAAACCAGTTTAAGCAGACTTGTTTGCAAATTGTGGATCTTATCGAGGTGAGTTTTAAATGTGCGTCTATAGCTGGTGAGGCCATAAGAGATTATAGACTCAGCAAGAGCTGTGTATACATTTGTAGGAGGGTTCTGTACGGTATATTCCGCCTTAAAATGGAAAATTTCGTGAGTATTCCACGCAACTTACAGCATACGGATTCCATTATCAATTATAAGTCCCAAGTAGGTATGATATGGAACTTTCTCAATAAGCGAACATTGGCAATCTGTTACATTTTTATGCAGACAATCATGGGTATGAGCTTTGATTTGAAAATAATGGGAGGCATTTATATGGCTTGAATGTACCTACATGTATTAATTTCGTTTTCTGTGGATTCAGGACAAGTCCCATATCATTGGCCCACCTGGTCATACAAGTGAAATTCGCTTGTAAATATTACGCGGCCAGATTAAGATCTTTGTTGGCAGAGAGTATACATGTTGTTGTTGTTGTCATCAGCATATTGGTAGAGGGAAGTAAGTATTTATAATATTTTCAAGGTCATTGACGTAGGCCAGATAATGAAGGGTACCCGTCACTGATCATTGGGCTGTACCTTGTGTAATGTTGACGGGTCGACTAGGCTGGGGCCAACTTTGACGTGATAACTTCGGCTACGAAAATTCTTTACACCATTCTAGTAATTTCCCTCTTATCCCACTTCTTACTTTATTATAATTTTTGCTAGGAAAAACAAACCCTTAGTTGCAAAGTCCATGAATAATATGGTGGCAGTTAAAAGGTACAAATAGGTAATTAAATAAATAGAAATAAAATATCCGGAACTGACATGGTATAATTAACTCATAATATGTACATAGCAAGTGGTCGAGTAGATGTTAACTCATGTGCGCAGTTCCTCTAGAATCCTTTAGTTTAGTTCGGGCAGCACAACAACGGGGATGGGGAGTTGTGGTGTGCCGACAGCAATAGGCTCAGGGATCACTTCAGGGACCACGGGTATAGGGAGAATTGGGGTTCCGATTGGAGCAGGAGCGACTTCAATAACTTGGACGGGTTCAGGGGCAACTTCGACGACCTGAATGGGCTCAGGGGCAGCTTCCACGACTTGCACGGGCTCAAAGGCAGCCTCCACGACGTGCACGGGCTCAGCAACGATGGTATCAGCAACGGGACCCACGCTGATAGGTGCATCAATGACGTGGGTGACACCGTTGATGTTCAGAATGATCTGGACGAGAGTAGTGCCAGTGGGAACGTTCACGGCCTCCTCAACAACTTGGACGGGACTGACGGCGATGGGCTCACCCTCGACGATAGCGGGTCCAACAGAGATAGGCTCGAGGTCGACGAAAGCGGGTCCAACGGAGATGGGCTCAGTCTCGATGATTGCGGGTCCAACGGAGATTGGGTGGGTCTCGATGAAAGCGGGTCCAACAGAGATGGGCTCAGTCTCGATGATTGCGGGTCCAACGGAGATAGGGTGGGTCTCGATGAAAGCGGGTCCAACAGAGATGGGCTCAGTCTCAATGATTGCGGGTCCAACGGAGATAGGGTGGGTCTCGATGAAAGCGGGTCCAACAGAGATGGGCTCAGTCTCGATGAAAGCGGGTCCAACAGAGATGGGCTCAGTCTCGATGATTGCGGGTCCAACGGAGATAGGGTGGGTCTCGACGATAGCGGGGCCGACGGCAATGGGCTCGAAGTCCAATATAGCCGGGCCTGCTATGATGCCACGGTGGGTGGGGCTGGCGACAGCCAAGGCGACGAAAGAGGCGATAATGAGCAGAGATTTCATTTTTGCTGAAATAAATTTATATAAAATACAGTCCATACGAAAAGTTTTGCAAGTCAGTAATATGAGTAGTATTGGGGTATCGTAGTTTTAAAAGAAATACTTAGTTTTAGTTGTAAAGATAGAAGATGTTAGTTGTGATAGACCGAAACATATTTTGATCTACCCAAATGTCTCAATTCTTAAAATAAGAAAGTTCTTGTCTTACCTGCTTTGTGTTTGCTAGGTGTTATACAAACTATGCTTTCCGAGATTTTTTTACCGTTTTTATACAAATCTGTATCTTTTGCGCGATTATGTCGATAAAACGAAGATAACGTTTTATTGCTGTTAATCTCGTTATTAAGATACAATAGTGATAAACATTTGTTTGGATTACTTTGTGTGATTGATCGTACCAACACGTGTATCACGTAAAATGCTTTGAGATAGCACTAAACCATTTAAGTATTTTAAGTAATCGGTACTTACAGCTACTCTATAGGATGTTCCGTATTTGTTGGAAAAGAAGATTTTAAGTGTGTTTATATGAATAGGTTCTAGCAAGTGTAAAAAAAATATCGAACAATCTGCCTAGCATTTTCTCAACTATGTTGGGTTCGGCTTATGCAGCTGAATACCAGTATTTTACATGGAGCGACTGCCTATCTGACCTCCATAACCCATTAACTGGGTAATACGATACCCCTTGGTAAGACTGGTTGTCGGACTTTCGGGCTTCTGACAACCCGTAACGACTATCAAAGATCCACGATTAACAGCCGGGACCAACGGCTTAACGTGCTTTCTGAGGCACGGAGGAGTCTCGGTATGTAAACATGGTCACAAATCCACGGACCAACCCCCGCCAGCATAGCTTAACCTGATGGATTGACCTGTGCGGCTGTTATTATTGAGCCACGAGCTCCTTCAGAGCAAATAAAAATAAAAAGGCTTTATTCTACCAATGAAAAACTACATCAAGGTACACTTTAATATAATAATTTAAAAATAAAAACAATATATCCCAAAAAAAAAAACATTCATTAAATTCAAGGTCGCTCAGCGAGCTATGGAACGGGCTATGCTTGGAGTTTCTCTGAGGAGTCGTATCCGGAACGAAGTGATTCGACAGAGACTAAGTTGTCGACATAGCTCACAGAATAAGCAAGCTTAAGTGGCAATGGGCCGGCCATATTAGCCGTAGAACCGATGACCGTTGGGGTAGACGTGTTCTTGAGTGGAGACCATGAATAGGCAAACGTAAGGTAGGACGCCCTCATGCTAGGTGGACCGACGATTTTCGCAGGGTGGCTGGTAGCAGCTGGATGAGAGTTGCAAAGAATCGAGCTAAATGGCGTGCAATTGGAGAGGCCTATGTCCAGCAATGGATTGCTATAGGCTGATGATGATAATGATGATGATTTCCCAATTACACAATTAACTAACTTACCTAATCAATTTTGCTTCAATATGATACCTAATTGTTTAGATATAATACATCAAATTGTGATGGCCCAGTGGTTAAGGTATCATCTCTCATATACGAGCTTGTTGGTTTAAATCCGGGCAAGTAAAAATGTGACTATTTCAATTCATATGTACATTCTGAGTTTGTAATGTCAATATCACAGCTTTTTACTAAATGCATATGAAAGTATATACGGTACCAACAAAAAACATTTTTTTAAGGCGAGGTTCTTGAAGCGTGCATTTTTGTTCTTGAGGAGGCTGCCGGGCGTGAGTAAATTTTGCCGTGAACTTCGTTAATTTTGGATTGAAAATTATGTTTTACGATATTAACAATGTTAAAACATGACACGACATTACAAATCATAGACGTTTATTTTGATGTGATTTTCAATATATAAAGTAGTCATCATCATTTCAGCTGAGAAACGTCCACTGCTGGACATAGGACTCCCCTAATTGGGAGGGTTTGCCATAATCGCCACGCTTGGCAGGCGGGTTGGCGATCGCAGTATGGTGTTAAAAATGCATAGAGAACGCTACTGCCCATTCTCTAGTAAGTCCTTTAGTCGCCTTTTATGACACCCACGGGAGGAAAAAGGGTGATGCTATTCTTTACGTCCGGCATCATACGGAACGTTAAAGAAGTATAATATAGAAATAAAATGAGTTTTAATCTACAAAATAAGGTTATGTTTGGATATTTTTTCTATCGAGCGAACTTTGTCCAATTATGTAACGAGTACCCGACGTACCTACAAAAAGGTCTCAAAAGCAACATATAATTTTTTCACGTTTTTAATCATTACCATTTCTAAATTAATTAATAAATTACATTAAAATTACATATCCTAGAGGAACCTCGCCTTAAATTTTTGTGTCTTTCTGTCTGTCTGTCTGTTTCAGCTAGTCCCCGAAACGGTTGAACCGATTTTGACGGGACTTTCTCTGGCAGATAGCTGATGTTATAAGGAGTAACTAAGGCTACTTTTATTTTAGAACAAGTCACTCGGGCGAAGCGGCGGACAGCAGCTAGAAGTTTGAAATCGCCAACCTCTCTTGAGCAAACGTGGTGATAAATGCTCATGCCTTCTGTGTATGAGAAGTGGCCTTTGCCCAGCATTGGGACAGTAATATGATAGTATTATTATTATGTTATTAATTAATACTATTATATTAATAACTACATTACATCTCACCAGCATTTATTGTGGGACTGGTCGTCTCTTAGCTGCCACGGGTTATTTTTTTATTTTGTTTCTATTTGTTACACCTACTCTGGACGCTTTTATCGTGTAAGTTTTTATAATTTTTATTTTTACATCGTTCTCACATTTAGTTATAAATTCAACATTATAGATGTAACGAATACTTTGGTATCAATTTAATTTAAAAGAGTGTCCATGGAGTTTCTTGCCCGTTCTTCTCCATAGGTACCTACGCTTTGGAATAGGCATGTGCTTCATTTTTCTTACTGACCGACTCCTTGACAATTCAAAAGTGCCTGTAAATGGTTTAATTGAAATAAATTATTTGAGTTTGAGTTTGTGTTTCGGCAGTTAGAGCTAAGATAGTCAGTTCCGCTGTGGGTGAGGATTCCGGGTGAAGCTCGCTTCAACCTTCGGCCTTATCATCACTTACCATCAGGTGAGATCAAGGCCAAGAGCTTTCCCGTTGTGGATAAATAAAAATACATGTGGTTTTCTTTATAAAAGTTACTAAGTAGGTAATAAGCCAGATAAGAGAGCACTATAAGTTTTTAAACTGTCATGGTCACTAACATTATTATTAACATAAACGGGATATTTACCATGACACGAACAAGAAAGAGGGTAGACCGTTTTGTCTGCACATAAACACCCACCCGCAATGACTTCAGTTTATCCGTGATTATGGTGCTTGCAACAGCGCCGAAATATCGGGAACTCAAATCAAATAGTAAACATGGTAAATATCCCGTTTGTGTTAATAATAAGAAAGCACTAGTTCCCCCGATTTTCTTCTATGGAGTTGAGACGTGGACAATCCGAGCAAGAGAAAGACAGAGAATAGACGCATTCAAAATGTGGTATTGGAGGCGTATACTTCGAATATCATGAACAGCCAAAGGCACAAACGTGTCTGTTCTTTCCCAACTCGATATAAAGACCCGATTGCCTACAGCGTATTTTGACCAATTTCGGCCACATAATGCGAAGGGGAGATAGCAACTTTGAAAAGCTGATCGTTGTTGGCAATACTTAGGGAAAGAGAGCACGAGGCCGGTCGCCAACACGATGGTCCGACCAAGTAAACGAAGCTACGTGCTCAAGCAAAACTGAGCAACGTTGGACCGGAGTCAATAGAGGCAGATTGTCCCCTTAAAGGGGTCCAGTGACCACGATCCTCAGTAATGAGGGACCGATTGAAGAAGCGCAGTATAACTTTGTTCTGATAGAAGACTGCACCGAACGGCCTTACATCAAAACACTTTTGCATAAATCCCAATGAAATGTCGAAATATTCGATAAATCGAGCTCTAAATCAGCGCGGTCAATTCATACTGTGAGATTGTGCATCTAATGCTACGATTTATGTAATGCCATGGCGATTTATGCACTGCGGGTGGGCTCACTTCGAAAATATCGACCAAAATTGAATTCGTTTTATTTAAGTTAAATCGGGTTGCTTAAAGTCGATCATCGGTTCTTTTTCTTGCTGCCAGTCTCTTGGATACATTACCAGTTGACAGCGATACGGAGAAATTTTTTGACTCTTTATTTTAGTTTGTTAATAGTTTTAGTTAGGTTAGTTTATTATATTTTTAAGCTTGGCGATTATGGCAAACACCCCCAATTGGGGGAGGCTTATGTCCAGCAGTGGACGTCTTTCGGCTGAAATGATGATGATGATGATTATATTTTTATTTTAATAGTTTGTCAGTTAATTTAATTCATCTTATTTTTATAATTTTTGGACATCATATAAACCAGTGTTAAGGCACAAAAGCTTCACAAAATTTGTAGTTGGTTTGACTGCCTAGATCTAAGCCGAAAAGGAATTTTTTGCCCGTTCCTTCAACTACCGCTTTAGTTGTGCGCTCAATCTGAATAGTGTGTTTAGTTTGAAAAGCAACGGTGCGCTTACGCCAACTGGGTCCAAAATACATTCGATCTTAATTTTTCGGTTGTACATAAAAGTCTATTCTTGATAACAATTCTTGGATGTGTGAATATTACGAAACCAATCCGTGATATAAATCAATAAGGGTTGATGACTTTTAATTAACATTAAATTAAATAAGATTATATAGAGAGTTAAAATAATCTTTAATTTATGACATAAGATTAATACATAAATTCATATTTTTAGTTTTTCATATAACAGCTACTGTACTCAATAAAGTACTTAGATATCAGCTGCTTCCTAAGATGATAACACAATGTTATCCTTTATTTTGATAATTTATCAGCAATCATTTATTTACTTTGCGATTTAAATATAGTTTAATATTGAAGAGGCAGCGACTAAGGCCTGTGTTCACCAACAGTCAAACCACCGGTTAGGTATTTAAACAGTTGATTTATGTCAAATTTCCTAAGTAAAGAACTGATTAAATATCTAAACAGTTGATTTAAATGTTGGTGAACACAGGCCTAAGTGGTTTTCTATTAAAAACATAATAGGTAACACTTTATGTCAAAGAGGTTATAAAACTTGGCTAGAAAAAATCTATTTTCTGTTGTACATGGAGGACTTACAGACTTACTTACTTACTTACTCCGGGATTTTGCAGAAACCAGTAAATAACAAGTAATGTTATTTACTGGTTTCTGCAAAATCCCGGAATAATTATAATGACGTTTAAACCCCGGGATTATAATTATTCCGGGATTTTACAGGAGGTATTTATCCACTCTATGTTATATCCTTCCTCGAAGTTTAGGTAAATTTGTTCTACCTATTCCGATCTCTGGACATTACAAACAGACACTTCAATTTTATTAATTTGTATAGATGTATTGATAAACAAAAACAGAAAAGTTTTATTTTTTTGTGGTACCTACAGGTTTCGTCACGTAAAAAGAACGCTGGCCATTCCAGCCTATTCCAAAGTACTAAGTAACTGTTAAAGTACCTATTATGATTCTACAATAAAACAATTACACTATCATAAAACAATGGCCTAGTACTTTAGAACGTGACTGTACCCGTGCGCAAACACATCCCCTCCACTGTTACAGTAGTCGGTTGTAGTCGGTTGCAGAACTTAGCGATGGAAAGTTCAAAACCCACATCAAACGTGTCCTTATCAAAAAAGCATATTATAAGATAAAAGACTACGTTGAAGACAAGGAAGTTTGGCAATAATTCCTCCTGTACATGTGGCTTCCCTGGTACCTCATAAACAACATAACTATGTCAATGTCTATTAACTGCTCCCAAATAACGATGTTTATTTAGAATTTTTAATTATTTTTTTACATACTTCCTTGACATAATCTTTTCATTATTTGACATTATTTACCTACAAATCGAATTCCAATTCTTTATTAGTGGCTTTTGTGGACATGATATTTATTCAGATATGTTACTGTAGTCGTAATTGCAATCATGTCATTAATATTTTATATACTTAGATTATTTTCTATTTTGTGAATGTGGGAACGTTGTAGGCCTAGTAGAGTGTAGATTTGTTGGCACTTTTCTATTTTGTTAAGTACCTGGTAATTGTTGAAAGGCTACACTGTCCTCCCATACCTATTATCACTGTTATTTAATAATATTGTAAAGCCAATTATTTTTAAAAGAGTAACCATGGAGTTTCTTGCCGGCTCTTCTCCATAGGAAACGACTAATTGGAACCGTGCACCTAGCTTCTGACGTTTCATAAGTGCCCATGTAGGTTTATGTGAAATAAAATATTTTGATTGATTGATAATTTGACTGTCGCACAGTGGAACGAATGTATGGGAGCGGTTGGACGTAGACATGTCCGAAAAATAAGAGTAAAATTATGACAAACTAATGATGCCATCTTATTCGATTACTTAATGCCTTCATAAATTGTGGTGATGAATTTCTTCATAACTCCCATATTTCGGGAGTAATTTGAGAAAATGTGAAATTTTACTATGAAAATGAGTGTATCGAACTCTCTCCCTCCTGATTCCGGGCTTGTTTCAAGTAGCGGTCTCTAATATCGTAATGCTATTACTAAGAGCTATATTTAATACTAAGACACATAGTGCGCCAAATGTGCACTTTCTGGGATAAAAGGAAATGAAAATTTAAAAAAAAAAACGTTTTTTCCCCATTTGTATTTACTTTAAACCGCAGACAGACTTATTAAGAGGTCTATAAATATATTATATATATACAGAAATATATATTAACAAAAATATTCACAAGAACTGATGAGAGTATGACTTTTAAGTAAGTTGATAATAAATTACCTAGTTTCATTAAAAGTACAATAAATAATTAAGATGTAAGCTCTAATTTACTAAGTTACACATTTTAAAACAATAACATCATTTAATTATCTTCGTCATCATCATCATCATCAATTAATTCAAATTCAGAATCGATGTCCGCTAAATCATTTATGTTAACAAATTCGATATCACTTTTCTCAGAATCCGTAAGCTCATAAAATTCCTTAAAAGAAGATTTTTTTACAAACTTATTTCCTTTTGGACGGATACTTGTAACAAGTGGATCAGAAGACAGTAAAAGATTGTGCATAATATCTTCATTGCATGAGATACTGCTATGCTTTCGAGAATTCCCCTCTCTATATTTTCTAAAATCTTTATTTCTAGCCTCAGATGCCTCTTCGGATAGAAAACCAATGGGCACAATTGACATGTTCTGAACTATGTCTGGCCCATGCATTAAAATTTTATGAAGTGAAGAAGGCATATAATACCATGGGTATAACTCCACGTAAAGCTTAGCAGTATCAAAGCAGAACTCTCGGAATTTAGTTACGTTGATCTTCTCTCCTGATGAAATACACTGCAAGATCACACAGATTTTTCTTAAAAGCATAGCATCTATTCCGGTCAGTTCAGCAGATTTAGTGTAGTTTTCAAAAAATCTCCTTGCCGAGTTGCCATTGTTGGTGGATCCACTGCCTTGTTTCACAACATCGAGAAGTAAGCCCGTTTCTCTTCTTACAGCCTCTTGAACTCTTTTCTTCCTGTCATCAACTTGCCTTTTTGCTATATCACCCCTTACTTGCCATGATTTTATGTCTAATTTGTAGGAAATGTGTAATAAGCATTCCATTGAGCGAATCCAAGCGTGAAGGGTGCTTAAGCTATATTTATACATGTCCTCGTTTGCGTGTTTATCTTTGATTAACTCTAAATTATTCATTTCTTTAGGACAAGCCTTGCATATGTCACACACTGAAGCTGCTGTATTGGATATAATGGAATGAATTTTACCATCAATCATTGTCAACAGCAGTTGGTGTTTGACACTAATTCCATCAGTGATGGTGGATGGAGTTAAGGCTTCAATCTCTGCTTCGATTTCAGCCATCTCTCTCTGCACATTTTCTTTGGTTTCCTTTATAAACTTAAACAATATTGGCCGGCAAAATGAAGTGGAAGATGGTCGCTCGTTTTCCCAAATTGTTACACCTTTTGAGACGAGCCGCAGTGGTACAAGACTAATCATAAAATTACTAGCAAGATCGATTTGCTCATCTTCACTCGTCCTTTGATGATAAATGCTTTGGCTAGATGATCCGTCAAAACCCCATTTGCTGGTCAATACGAGCTGTTGATTGGGATCAACAGGGGTTTCTAACGACCTAATAAGTCTTCTTGAGGTTAAATCCATCAAGGCTTGTAATTTGATTTTTGCAGAGCTCTCTGTAACTGTGAGATCTTCTTTGGCCGGATAGCACTTAATTTTTTCTTTAACCAACATGTAGTAACTCGGGTATTGAAGAGCTCCTTCTTGAGTGTTGAAATCCCGAAGAGTGTTATAGCGCCATTTCGATAAGTTCATCGATACATAAAGAGCCAATGCCTTCAAAGGGGATATTTCCCGTACCTGAATTGATTTACCTTCAATGAAGGCTTTGATTTTTGAGGCCTCTTCTGGATTCTCCGTCAAGTATTTCATAACATAAGCTGTATCGCTTTGTCCTGCCTTTTGAAGCGCCCTTTCGGCCGAAAACATAATTTCAGCGCTGCTACTGCTGCATGAAAGACTATCTTCAGTGCGTCTTCTTTTTTGCCGGTTACTAAGGTCCTCAAAAGATTTACGAGGACTAGGATGTGTACAAGTTGAAGCATCAGATTTAGCAGGAGAAATTATGGGCTCGATGACGTCACTTATATTTTCTGTAGAAGGTTCCATATTTTCATTCTGTAATTCCGGCCATTGAATTGCAGCCTGTAGCCAAATCTCATGTTTCTTCCGAAACTTATCTGTGCTTCTTCCAGACTGTGTCCATTTTGCATAAATGCGGTAGCAAAATCGACGACACCAGTCTTTTAAACTTGTTTCAGCACTTTCACATAACTGAACACAACTGTTATCTTTTAAAACACTGAACAAATAGTTAAAGTCGCGTAAATCTTTATGTGCGCGTGCGCATAAAGCAACGTGAATATCAAGATTTGTATTAAAATTTGGAAAATACATTGCGAGATTAGCTTGGATACAACGAGGTGTAAATCAACACTGATTTTAAAGTTACTAATAGTGACCTATTTATATAAAATCCAGGTATCCCAGGTATCCTTTGTTAAATATTGCAAGGTAATTAGTTATTGTGATAATTAGTAAATGATGCATGCTAAATTAGTGTATTAAGAGCCATTTAGTAATTAAATAATAGCAATGTTCTTATCAGTAATCATTAGTGCATCAGTTTTATATGTAAACCTTAAGTCCCTAATTATATATCCTAATTAGCTTATATCTTCTCTAATTGGCTGCTCAGAAATGTTATTGTAATAAGGTAAACCTTTAGAAAAACGGTTTTAATCAACAAAATAAACAAAAAATAAAAAAATTGTGTTATAAAATAAACATCACTCTTTATCCCAGAAAGTGCACATTTGGCGCACTATGTGTCTTAGTATTAAATATAGCTCTTAGTATTAGCATTATGATATTAGAGACCGCTACTTGAAACAAGCCCGGAATCAGGAGGGAGAGAGCTCGATACACTCATTTTCATAGTAAAATTTCACATTTTCTCAAATTACTCCCGAAATATGGGAGTTATGAAGAAATTCATCACCACAAGTTATGAAGGCATTAAGTAATCGAATAAGATGGCATCATTAGTTTGGCATAATTTTACTCTTTTTTTTCGGACATGTCTACGTCCAACCGCTCCCATACATTCGTTCCACTGTGTGTCGCTCAGCGTTAGAAAGAAAGCAAAGAAATGAAAGAAAATACGTTTGTTTGCGGCGTTCTTTTTACGTGACGACAACTGTACCTACGAGCGTATTATGTAATTATTTTATTAAAAAACAAATGCTTCATGCATTGGAAAATCTACAGTAAGCAGTTAGTTTGTTATCTCGCCATTCCACCTGGACGTCGCACCTACTATTAGATATTTCCCTGCATTAGACTACCCAGCAAGCGGATCCAAAGCCAGGGTAACAATAACTCTAGCTATTCTTAATTAGTTTAAAAGATGCAAAGAGCCGTTATCCGGCATGGCAAAAAGTATGAATACTAAATAGGCACAATAGCAGCGTAATATAGCCGGCAGTGCAAGCTGGCGCAAGCCGCCTGTGCACGCCTCGTTCGTACGGACATAGACCAAAGAATATTTTAATTAATGCAGACATGAAAATATGCACAATATGTGAAAGCTCAGGTCTATAGTTAAACTAGTATTTTTTTTTTTCGGGGGGACATTTTCAAAAGACTTTCGGGCTTTGGGGATTAAGACCGGCGAGTGTAGGATTTTAACTAAAACCACCCCGTTGGTCACCATCTTCATATGGAAGGGGTACCGTTACCTCTCAAAAGACCGATCTGAAACCACCTTTTTTTTTTTTTTGACGCTGATAAAATGTATTACGCATGCCCGCTCGTCGGAGGAAGAGACGGGGTATGTGGGACTCCCTGCCAAAATGGCAGTATACCCACTTAAACTCAACGGAGTTCCCTCATCGCCTTGATGGGAGGGTCATGGGAAACCGGCACAGCCTTTACGTCCACAACCCTCCCGGCGCATGCCCGCCTAGCTGTCGGGCCCCGCATGCCCCTCCACCTGGGGGGGATATGGGAATGACCGGGAACACCTGGCCATTCCCGTCCGACACTGGTGAAGGCCTGTGCAATACAGGCAAGGGTGCACCCTTGCCTGCTGGCCTCCACTTGGGACCCCGCGCCAGACGACCTTGCGTCCAGGCGCCCCTGGTCCCCCCACGATGGGTCAGGTCAGTGGCCCCGCCGCCTACCACTTTTCGGCCGCAGAGGATAGGGAGAGCGGCCAACGCAATACCGACACTCCTCTTCCTCTGCGGCCCCACCGCGTCCGCTATTCAACGGTGGCGACCCCGTCAAGGCCGCGGAAGGTAGGGAGAACGGCTCACCGCAATACCGGCACTCCTCTCCCGCCGCGGCCTCCCACACTTAGCCGCGACGCCACCCATTCGACATCGCGGCCCGCCTCAGTTGCGATGTCGCCGAAGCGGCACCGCAACCTACGGCCGCTACGTCGTCGGCTTAGCCGCAAAAGCCCTGACGAGCGGCCCCCTCCTCGGGTTCCTCTTAGCTTCACCGTGGCCCTCAAGCCACGGCTACTGAATCCCCCGCCTCAACAATGCGGGAACCCACCGGGGGGGGATCTGAAACCCCCTTGTGCAACGCCTGTTAAGGTGCGCTTGCACGGGCAACTAAAATTGCTCTATCCTGGTCAATTCTCGTCAAATATGACGTCACGACTACATCCGGCAATTTAGGGCGATGGAAATATGTAGCAACCTGTTGCATACGGCCACACAATACTATGCAATATGGAGCAACTTAAAAAACTGGCTACTGAATGCGGAATTAATATAGAACGAAGAACGGGTCCCTATATTAATTCCACATTCATTTCCACATAATTTTCTATTTGTTTTTAATAAATAAAAGAGTCGACGCCGTTTGGCCCATGCATGCACCATGCACCAGAGTGGCAATTCTTATGTTTTAAGAACAGTTGCATTCAAATCTCAGTCTGAATCTGAGTTTTTTTTTAGTCTTTCACTTAGAAGGGCTGAGTGAGTGAGGGGTAGAACGAAGAACAAATATGGCTACGGTGTGAGGACGATATAAAGAGAAGAAGGTTTTAAAAGCTTGTGTAATTTTAAATACGTAAAATAAACGTTCGTCTCAGCATAAAGGTGATTTTTATTGGTACTCGAATCCTAAACACTACAAATTTTGGGGGCTCTCCCGGGATCGAGTCCAATAAAAAGTAAAACGAGTACGGCAAGGCGACCACGTGTAGATCAGCAAACGCCTGCGTGGAGAAACGATGCAAATGGACGAAACAGAGAGGCAGTTGTGGTTCCAGTGGATCGGAACCGAGTGCTGTCTACGGTGATTCCCCAGTGAGTCGGGGTAGCGCTGCGTTATGCTCCAGTGAGTTGGACGTGGTACAGCGCTGGGTTGAGGCTGACTGCTAGCGAGGGGAAGATCCTCCGACCAGACGGGCAGTTGCCCATCAGACACAACACCTATCTGGTCAGAGGATCGTCCCTTTTCAATAGAGGATGAGTGAACTTAACACCCTGTTCCTCATACCTCTATAGAAATACACCCTTCCCACGACTTTTCAAGTCCAATAAGTGACAAAATAATCGTTATTATCTTACGTGGTCAACATGGCGTATCTAATAAGCGGACACGATCGGTCGTGGGTTTCAGGCCTCGTATAAGGACGTAACGTTTTTCGCCCCGTTAGTTTTTATTAGCCATTCGAACAAATTATGTTATGGCGGTATTTAGTGCGACGTTTGGTCTGGTCCTTGGTATGGTCTTGTGGAGGTATGAATCAAGTGTGTTTATTTTCTTCGTTTCGATAATGTTGTCATTTTGTAAAGAAAGAAGAGCGGCTTTTAGTTTGATTTTATAGAACCGAGTCTCGTAAAGTTTTGCCCTAAAGTATAAAAAACTTCAGTATAAAAATCATAGTTTGCGAGTATTGTGATATTCCATTGCTTCACCTAGGTATGGCAAGTGATTAACCATCCGATGACCATATCACCTGCCACCAACCCGCCTGCCAAGCGTGAAGATTATGGCAATTGAGGAAGGCTTATGTCCAGCAGTGGACGTCTTTCGGCTCAAATGATGATGATGATGATGATGACCATACCACGGCGAAAATCTTTACAAAACTAATAAATGTCTGTCACATCTGCACCTAAATACTCTTTGGTGGGTTGCGGCAAGTCGTAGCGTGGATTAAATCGCACGCAAGCGAATGCACCGATGAGCTAATTGCTCACACAGACACATTGACAAACGTTTTCATTATTTTAGTAGGTTTTACTGCCAAATCGAAATGCATCCAAATGCAACGTTTGTTAAAATATGAGTGTCTCTATCAATACATGTCGGTCAATTTTCAAGTTTCGGGTTTACAGCATACTAGGATAATCAGCCTATAACCCACAGCTGGGACAAAGGCCTCCTCTCGGTGAGAGGGTCTGGGCCGTAATCCATCACGTGAGCCCAGTGCGACTAGGTTTCCTCACGATGTTTTCGTCCACAGTTTTGTGAGCAGTGGTGATGAAAACATTTACACAAAGTAAAGTGCCTGTCAGGGTTCAAACCTACGATCTACAACTCGTAAGTTGCGGCCGTTACCACTGGGCCACCACTGCTCACACTAGGTACCAGCATACTATACTAGGTCTAATTAATTTAGCTGGCGGAACTTCATAAGATCACATATCGATATCCATCATGTCTGTGACGCTAGCTAAATTATTTAGACCGTGTATAGTGTAATCACCAATCCGTCTACTATAGTTGGACCGATACCGCTGTACCGCGCCGTAGGAAAGCACGGCGAGGCGTGAGCGTTGAGGAAAGAGCGGTGGGACGCCGGCCGTGAGCGTTGACGAATGAGCAGCCTGCACTCCCCCGCACCCCCCCGACTCGCTACGCACATACCTAAGGCGCGGAATTGCGGTATCGGTCAAACTATAAGCATGGATATAATAGCAATATCCTCTTGGTTATGGGGAAGCTTCAGCCTGCAATTGGAGGTTTGTTTAAAAAAAAAAAAAACTGTTTTACACGTCAAAATTAAAATTATGTTTTAAAAGTAAGTAAGTATTTAATTAAGTCAAATTAATTAAATAATAATAATTAATTAATTAATTTCAAAGATTATTAGGGTATTAGAGTACTCGTAATATTCTGGCATCCATTTTTCTTGCATTTTAGTTCTCTATATATGATCATAATTACCTATATGGCTAAGTATCTCAAGTAAACTGAGCTCTTATCTACTAGCTACTTAAGGGCAGTTACGGCAATGCCCTATTATTATCCAGGTTAAGCCCACTTCTGCAATTAACCATTGCACAAAGTGGGTGTGTAATTACGACGTTGACATCGACATACCTACCTACATAGATACCTATCAAGATATTTCAACTTTTGAATATAACTTGCCGTAGACTGCGACAACGTTTGCATACAGACTCCAGTTACTTGGTTCCGCATAGGAATTAGATTTGGGAAACCCGTTTCCACTTCCAAGGAACATTTTCAAAATTGTTTATGCCAATCTTTAGTGGTTAGGACACTCATCAAAGACAAGCGAATTCCAAAAAAGAAACTAATAGAACTTCTAATCAATCTGCCTAGACTTTTCCCAACATCTTGGGGTTGGCTTCCAGTCAAACTAAATGCAGCTGAATACCAGTATTTTATATGGAGCGACTGCCTATCTGACCTCCACAACCCAGTTTCTAGGCAACATAATAGCCCTTGGTAAGACTGGTTGTCAGAGTTTTGGGCTTCTAAATACCCGTATCTTTAACAGGTGGTCAAAGATCTATAAATAATAACGGGGACCAAAGGCTTAACGTGCTTTTCGAGGCACGAAGGGGTTTCGATAATGTAATGGATGGTTACCCATCCACCAACCGACCACGACAAGCGTAGCTTAACCTTCATCAACCCGTGCGGTTGTTATCATTTTGCCACGAGCCCCAAGAGCCAATAGAACTTCTAATCAAAACTTCTAAAACCCGTTACCATCGATGTAACAACGGACTATCGAAGCAACTAATCAATCGTATGCATTTCGAAATTGCATTGCAATTTAAGCCGAAATCTTTCTCAACTGTAACCAGTTCTATCACCAAATAAATTGCCACAATTCCAGATATAAATCTAGGAACTGGTAGTTACTGGAAACTAAGGGGGTATACACATGTTCGAACCGGCACATTCTATTCGGCAGTATCTAATAATATTAATAATATCCTCCCGACTAAATTTCGCGGCGGCTGAGACAAGCCAAAACTGGCTAAGTATATTATACGCAAGAGATATTACCTAAAGTGCACAAATGTATAAACCGACTCGACAGTATTTGTTGCACAACAAAGCCAACCTGAAGCAATTACTACATATATTCGGTTTTCAGTCGACTCATATGGATCGGCAAACTTCGTTCTTCATCTAACCTTGCTCAATCATGTTCAAAGTATATGAACATCTACATAATTATGTTCGACCACCTTTTGCCCGCGGCTTCATCTGCGTGGAGGAATTATCCCACGGAAACCTACTACCTGGATGAAAGCATCATAATTACATATGTCCTAGGCCCAAGTCTATCTATGTGCCACATTTCATCCAGCTTCGTTCAGCCTTTAACGCTTGAAAAGGGACCAGATAAACGGACAGAGTTACTTTCACATTTAAAATATTATGGATGGATTTTGCCGACCGGGCTGAGCCGAATCATGCCGTACCGAATCAGTGTGTAGTACCTAAGCGAAAATGCTTAAAAGCATCCTTTCCTGATTGATGTTGGTGGAACTCGGAACAACCATAACCGCTTTGCAGGACAGTTACAAACTCGCCAAGTTGAACAACTTTGCTCGCGGCCGCCATTTGTTTTTGTTGTGCAGTCTTTCAGTTGGTACTTGGCTTGGTAATGGGAGAGCTTTTGTATTGCGATGGTTGAGTATTAAGTAGTAGTTTGGTATTATGTATTTGGGATGTTGTTTATGTTAATAATTCATTTGAAACTATTTGAATAATAAAAGAAGAAATATTAAAATGTCAAAAGTTTTATGAGACGAAATATAAGATTGTAAGGATAACAGATACTTAAAAATAATTTATCAAGTCAAGGGAGGGACTATTTATCATCACTGTCTTGTTAGGCAGAATACATCCACTGGACAGGATCCTCGTTTATAGATTTCCATAACAAATTGATTTAGGGCACAAACAACTACTACTTTATTAGTTTATCCGTCCATCTGCTGTCCGTCCATCTGCTATATAGGGTGTTAGGGACAGCCCTCCGCAAACTAACAGGGTGCATTCAGCTCCTTATTTTGAATTATATTCAACCGGAAATTTTCTCAGGAATATTTTTATTTTTTTATCATTTTTCAGTTACTATTCCTTTATTTCAATGTAAAATTACATTCTCTGTACGCAACACTCCATTCATGTAAATAAAACTGCAAAAATTAAAAAAAAAATCTGCAATGTAGGTAGGTTGAAATACTCTAACGAATGACGCGTGAAATCAGCTGTCCACTTTCTGCCTAGCTACAGAGTTCATTGAACTCACCACGCGAGCTGCCGTTCGCTATGTGCGTTTTACCGTAATGGTACTTTGTGTGTGAGGTAATAAAATAAATCAGGTTTATTGGATTCCCATAACGTTCCTGAAATAATTTGATCTTAGTATGTTATACTGATCTCACCCCATCAGTCTGCGGAAGGCTGTCACTTACACCCTGTATAAAATCTATACCCATTTAGAAAATTATCTATTTGTCTATGTCATCAAACAACATGTTTTTTTCATAAAAAAAACTATCAATAAAATACCTCTACAATAAAAATATAAAGTTCCAAGTAAACATTGCATCGTTGGTCTGTGGTCGCAAGCGTTACTGCTGAGCATGAGGTCCTGGATTCGATTTCCAGGTCGGACAAAGTGTAATTAGGTTTTCCTTCTGAAATTTCTCAGAAGCAGCCCGGAGTCTGAATTTGGGTCCGGTTGATGGCAATAGGCTCGCCCCTTATTACATGGGACTTAAACATAAATGGCGAAATGTGGGTGTACTATGGTGCACCTCTTCGACGAATACAGGTGTGATGTTATATTAATACCCATTTAGAAAATTCTTTATTTGTCTATTTCCCACTCATCATAGAAAATGATCAACAAAGTACCTACCTGTAAAACATAAAGTTTCTAGTAAAGTGCAGGCGAGGCGGTATCGTTCGCCGCAGCTGCGTCTAACTTAAAGTCACTGCTCCGAGAACAAGTCACGACTCACACCTATAGTTGGGGTAGAACGACAGGCGAAATTATTTATATATTCTCTGGAGTTGTTGCTTATTATTTTTTAAAGTAAATATTTGATGTATGTGTCCTACAGATGAAAAGTACTCAAACTTTTCATCTGTAGGACTTGGTACATCAAATATTTTATGATTAAAATTATGAAGGTAAAAAAATATTTAGCTAATTAATCGTATGACAAGTAAAACTTATAATTGGAAAGGGTTTACAAAAGATCTAGTTATAATTTCACTGAAATACATATCGTAGTTTATCGTGCATAGAAATATATACTATTCATAGAATTCTTAAAATATTTATACGAGTAGACTCCACAATAACATTTTCAGTGGGATCCGTAACAAGAGCGAGTCAGTTCAAGTGTACGAATAGCGTCTAATTTTGTAAAGCACTGAAGCGGCTTATTGGGCCACTTCACGCGTTTGCACAGAAATTTTAGCTACATAGCTCCTAAAATTAATATATTTTGTTAGTGCAGAAATGTTTTGTGGAAATTCTCTTGTTTGTTTGGTTTTAGTCGGTAATCAAAACTAATATGAACTGAGGGCCTAGACAAGTGGCAATCGCGTTTCGTATTTCTGTAACGACTTTCCACAACAATGACATATTTTTTCGGTAGCTTATGTCAGTACCATAGATTTTTGACTTTTCCATCATCGTTATCACTAATTGAATGTCACTTTGTGTAGGTCCTTTTCTTCTTCGCTTCGCTCTTGACAGAGCAGTCGTGGTCACACTGAAGTGTGCCCAATCGCAGGTGTAGTCGTAGGTCCCCTGTCGATTTCTCTCCCTCTGGTTCTGTTAGTTGACAGTCTGGTGCATTCATTAACAGAGCCGCCATCATCATCATTTCAGCCGAAAGACGTCCACTGCTGGACATAAGCCCCCCAATTGGGGGAGTTTGCCATAATCGCCACGATTGGCAGGCGGGTGGGTTGGGTTGGTGGGACTCTGTTTTAATTTTTTATACTTTTATAATTGTGTGTCACAATAAATACTTTTTCTTTCTTTATTTTCTTTCAGTATGGTGTTAAAAATGCATAGAGAACGCTGCTGCCCAATCTCTAGTAAGTCCCTTAGTCGCCTTTTACGAACACCCATGGGAAGAACTAGGGTAGAGCCTCCATCCGGGGATTTAATTGGTTCGTTCCACCTTATCGTGACCCTCTACTCTGTCCTGCACCACTAGACGTTCTAAGGAATCATTATTTATTAGGCTCTCTAGATGCTGTAAAATCAAAAATATATCTACATTACTGTCAAGTGCCTCTAATTCTCCCAAAATTGGAAAATTTAATATAGTTATTTGGCTGCACTAAACAAATCTTCTTGCAATTATAAAGAGATCTGGGAACCATGTGAATTTTCGGGGTCCATATTGGCTCACCTAAAGTTCTTTACCCGAAATTGTTCTTCCTAATGATTTGTAATCCGAATGATCACTCTTCCTAAAAATTTTCATCCTAAAGTTTTCATTCATACTATTTGTAGTGCTACCGGCGATGTTCATAACACTCATGTTTCCGAAAATTGTAATGAATAATATCATTAATGTAAATATATTTAAACTCCCACTGTTTTTTATCATAACGCTTTTATCCCTAAACATAATTACCATAATATTCAGAGTCAGAGTGTCGTCTTGCGGGCACTATGAAAAAAATACTTTAAAATTTTTCTTAAAATTTTGCGACCAATTTCGAGGTAGCGCTCGCCGGCCGCTGCCGCGGCACCGCTCGCTTCGCTCACTCGGCGTAGTTGGTCACAGTTCTAACCTAACCTAACCTATGGATATCTTTGCAGGTACACACCGCTATAAATAAAATTAAAGAAGACGTTTTAATTAATAAAAACAAAAAACCAATTCATATAATTAGTGAGTGCGAAGCAAGCACTTGATTATTATAAATAAAAATCTAAACAAAAAAGATATGACTTTGAATAATAGTGTAAAAGATGGTTATGTTGAGAAAATATAGGAAAACAAATAAAAGTATAATAGATGTTTATTGCTACTGACATTATGAAGTTGAATGCTTCGGAATTATGAACATTAGAGACAGAGTAGTTAGGAATTGTGATTGTTAGGATGAAAAATGTTAGGAAGAACATTTTCGGATTTCCAATTATCGGAGTTGAAAATTTAGGTGAACTTTGGCGCACCCGAATTTTCGCCCTATGAACCTTTCTGGAATTTCTCATTTTCAGTACAGTAGCAGTCCGGAGTCTGGATTTGTGTCGGAGTGATGGCCATGGGCTCACATTTTAAAACAGCGACGTTTTTCAATCGGGCGCGCCTATTTGTAATACAGCGTATTGTACATGGCCCGTGTGTTGCCGGCCATAAAGATAGCACCACCCCATTTCATCCCGTGGGTGTCGTAAAAGGCGACTAAGGGACTTACATACTAGAGAATAGGCAGCAGCGTTTTTTATGCATTTTTAACCATACTGCTATCGCCAACCCGCCTGCCAAGCGTGGCGATTAGTGCAAACCCCCGTAAAATGGTGCTTGGGGAGGCCTATGTCCAGCAGTGGACGTCTTTCGGCTGAAATTATGAATGATGTGTTATACAATATGTCTGCGACATATGCATAATAATTTTTATGCACAGTATACTATACACAATATTATATACAGCGTGTCTTGTAATTCGTTGTATATCAGATGAATCATGATAGTGTTAACTTTCCAATTGGTATACGCCTGTCTAACCTTTCGGGAAAAAAAAACATGATATATGATGTTTATTGCTTAACTTGAGAATTTAAGTTCTCTCTAGAAGCTGTTTATCTTCAAATTGCATTTGAGGGACAGGTGATTGATGCTCAGTTCACTACGAATTCCAGAGAGAATCCAATTCTCTTCTAGAGAATCCAAATCTCTTCCAAAGGAATGCTTCAAGACTCGACTCAATGAATCCACCTCGCGCAAGTAAAGGTAATAATTTGTACGATTTTGCAATTTCTTGTAAGAATATTGTAGTTTTGTATACAGCGAAGGAAACAGATGATAAAGTAACTTAAATTGTATGTGTATTCAAACCATAACTTACATTTTTTATCCGTCATACATGATTTATTTAAAATCAAAATTTTGATTTGGATTTGTCAATTCAATCTGCTAGACAATACATTTCCCTAACTGTACCATAACGGTGGTAATTAATACTTTATCATTTTAGCTATACATAGCTGCATAAATCATGATTAGGTAAAGCGTCGTAGTTTTTCGGGGGTCGGCTAGTCAATTTAAGAAATTAACAGCAGCTATCCTTTCTACAATAGCATGCATTAAGAAAGGATGAAGGAGGATTTACATTCCCTAAAGGACTTACTAGAGAATGGGCAGCAGCGTTTTCTATGCATTTTTAACACCATACTGCAATCGCCAACCCGCCTGCCAAGCGTGGCGATTATGGCAAACCCCCCCAATTGGGGGAGGTTTATGTCCAGCAGTGGACGTCTTTCGGCTGAAATTATGATGATGATGATGATACATTCATTATTCTGCCGAACTAACGAAAAATGCAGTAACTCGATTTTGCCGCTTCCGAGAATTGTATTTTTGATTATTGAATTTGTTATGAAGTTTTAGTTATTACATTCTTGCTTACTGAAAAACCGAGTTCCTGAAGGATTAATAAAAAGTTGCTTAGAGAGATTTAATAGATTTCGATTCGCTGACTCCAAATAACGAACCAACGAATATATAACTCAACATTGTCCAAAATCGAGTTACTGCATTCTTCTTTAGCGCGGCAGTATTGCTAGGTAGAAGCCTTGTCTGTTTGGCGTTTTCATTAGCCGTCCCTCGACACGACGACGCTTGGACCAAAATATTACCTACAACTTATATTAAAGTTAAAGGGCCAATACATATTATTTTTACCTGTTAGATGTTTTTGTTGGTTTGTGTCGGGTTTAAAAAAAAAAGTATAATTTAACTTTTATTACCTGTTTTTTAAACTTTATATACCAGTAGACACGCTACGATCGACACGTGCTTCGCCGAAATCTGCGCAGCTGTATGTATTTTCCGAAAGTGAAGCTAGTTACTAACTTATCCTCATTTTTATTGCTCGCTACTCCATCATCAGAAACGGTCATTTCAGAAATGGTCTCAACGAATAGGTTATAGATACGTGGTGATCAGGGGATCACCACGTATCTATAACCTATACGTTGAGACCATTTCAATGAGCCCAAAGACGATACCTGTGCTGTAAGTTGGTAAGTTAGCTGTTGTGTATCCTGCAAATACCAGATGATGCTGCAGCATCAGTTCAAAGTTATCTACTATATTCTTCTGTTGTAATTGAAGTAACAGAATACCAAATTTTGAATCGATTAGACAACACAACAAAAAAAAAATCGGTTCAATCGTTTGGGAGCTATGTACGATGGCGCAGACAGACACACATACACAAATGCACAGATACAAACATTAAACTTATAACACCCCTCTGTTTCAGTCGGGGTTAAAAATGCAATCACTACTTTATACTGCATTTTAAATATATTGAAATGTGAACCCCTAACACATGCCTGCTCTGAGTTTGTTTCGGCCTTTCTTCTCAGAGTAGTCAGATAGGAAACGCCGACCGCATCTAGTTTTAAAAATATGATTGACGTGTAAAAGTGTTACTCGTATTCATTTATCAACAGTATACTAAAGGATTATAATTTACTAGCCCGCGGCTCCGCCCGCGTGGATGTCGGTTATCGCGTAAAAAAGTAGCCTATGTCCTTCTCCATATCCCAGGCTATATCTTTGCCAAATTTTATGACAATCGGTTCAGCTGTTTAGACGTGAAAACGTAACATACAAACAGACAGACAGACAGACAGACAGACAGACAGATAGAGTTACTTTCACATTTATAATATTAGTATGGATTGAAAAAAATATAATCATGAAAGGATCGAAATAAAGAACAGATCATAGCTTTAGAGTTTCTATCGATCTGATTGGTTTAAGCTACATATGCACAAAAAATATAACCAAAAACATTCACGGGCTTTCCTTAAATTCTGGCAAACGAATCCAAATCCGAGGCGTAACCGTAGCAGCTCTTAATCAAGTCGAAAGTTTGGCTGAGCTTACTGTCGACCGCGACTGTACCCACCACATGTAAATACTGACAACTGTACTGTGTACTGTAGTTAGCTTCCACCCTTTCTGTGTTTTGTCCTCTAGGTAGGTTAGGTATTCTGCGTTCGCCATTTAGTTGCCAAATATGTAAACGAATACAAAAAATAGCACCACCCCATTTCCTCCCGTGGGTGTCGTAAAAGGCAACTAAGGGACTTACCAGAGAATGGGCAGCAGCGTTTTCTATGCATTTTTAACACCATACTGCGATGCCAACCCGCCTGCCAAGCGTGGCGGTTATGGCAACCCCCCGCCGTTTGGGGGAGGCTTATGTCCAGCAGTGGACGTCTACCGGCTGAAAATGATGAAACGAATACCTATGTGTTTTTGGAAAAGTGACTTTAACACCCGCAGCTAAAGTACAGTTTGCTTTATCTAATTTTCTTTCTTTCTTTCTATAACGTTATTTTGTTAAGGGTTAATTTCAATATACCTAATGCATCATCTGCCTAACCTTTTCCCAACTATGTCGGGGTCGGCTTCCAGTCTAACCGGATGCTTTTGAATACCAGTATTTTACATGGAGCGACTGCTTCAACAATCCAGTAACCAAATTAATTCAGTAGTACCTAATTAATTCCAATTATGTAATTCGATATTTGTTATTCTGATATCAACTTAATGATGATTCATAATTACAAGGTTGACATTGTTTAAGTGGAAATAACATCAATTGGAACCAAAGATTAAAATATGGAACAGGTAGGTATATTCTATAATTATATAATATATATATATGTCGGAAAACGGAAGGTTTCTCTCGTTATCATCAGCCATATTTTAACTACTGTGGGCGTACTGTGGGTAGTGTTGGTTATTGCGCAATAGAAAAACTGAATTAATCTCAAAAGTCATTTACTTAAGCTAAGAATCAGAACTTTAAAGTTTACTTATGACAGTCCCTCAAAACGCCCACCCTTCACCACTTCCTAGATCCTAGTGCTTTAGCTGGGAAGAAGAAGTAGTGGAAAAAACTCACCAGCAGCACATCGGTCTGTTCAGTTAGAAGAACTTGATTCTATACAGTATTGGGTATGTAAAGTAATTAATGTTGATACCCGACACAACTATATCGAACGCGCAACAGTTTCTTGACATCTTTACTGCTTGACTGCCACCGAAGAACTTTACTTGTCGAATGTGGGGCGATCACTTGCCACCGGTCGAACGTTATGTTGTAGACTCCATCATGCGCCGCTAGTTAGCGCTGGCGTCCCGATTAGTCAAGAATCTCGATTGCGACGTATATATATGTCGGAGACGAGCTGTATCCGGTACGCCAGCGCCATCTAGTCGCGTTCGATGGAGTTATTGGAGTTCGCGCCATCGGTTCTTGACTAATCGGGACGCCAGCGCTGCCTAGCGACGCTTGACAGAGTCTACAACTTAAGAGGGCGCTCACAGGTCTACTAGCACCATTCCTTTAAAAAAATATTATCTCGTGACTGAGAAGGAATTATGAAAAACGGCTCAATCAGCAACCAGCAGTGTGTCTAGAATTTTCTAATACCTTGTATAAAGTTTCATATTGAGACACGAAACAACAAAATACGATCTAGAGAAATGGCCGTTTTTATTTAGATCGGATTTTGTTTTGTTTCGGCGGCAAGTGAAGTTGGTCGAAGACTTATATTCACTGCTTGACCGCCACGGTCAAGCAGTGAATATAAGTCTAGAAACTGTCGCGCGTTCTGTGTAGTTATGTCGTGTATCTACATTAATTACTTTGCATACCCATTACTGTATAGATAGATACTGTATAAACCTTATACCTAAACCTCAAACAATAATCAATAATCCAAATAACAGGAAAAACCGCTACACCCAATAGTTCTGTTGCGCGCCAGAATTTGAAATCCCTCCTGCTTCATTTCAAACCCGATGTTTAGGGTTCCGTACCCAAAGGGTGCCAACGGGGCCTTATTACTTAAGGTTCCGCTGTCCGTCCGTCTTTCACAGGGCAGTATTATTTTTAATGTAATACTCGTAGGTAGACACTTGAAATTTTCACAGAGTGTTTTCGATGATCCTGCCTTTTCGCCGAAAATTGTTTGGCAGATTATCACAAATTTTTGTATGACAACGTTTAATTTGGTAGGATTATTGTTAAGCTGATTATTATAATGATACAAAACGTTGGGACATTTATCATTTGTCAAACATTTCACTAGGCCACACAACTATTAGACGAATGACGTTTTGTCAGTGTAATTTTACATACATTTTTTTATTTAAGTATCTCAAAAATAACATTAAACCTTTAAATTGGCAGCAATGCAGAGCCATATTACGATAGGTTAGGTTAGGTTAGAGTATGAAAAACAACGCACGAGCCGAGCGAGCGAAGTGAGCGTGCCGCGGCAGCGGCCGGCGATGTGCCAGAAGCGAATCGCTTTTGTAAAAGGAACAAACTAAATCATTCTGCTACTTGAAAGTTGGAATTTTAAAAAGTGTCATTATGAAAAGCAGACCAAACGTACAGTTGGTAACTGTGAGGTTGGGAAATAAAACAAAATTATATGATAAGTTGGCAAATGATTATTCGGTGAAATAAAATTCTGCGAAACGTTAGTTGGAAAGTGAAAATCTGGCAAACAATTTTCAGCGAAAAGGCAGAGAACCGTTTTCGACTATGGCCGCTATAGTAACAAATTTTAACAAAAAAAAAAAAAAAAATTTGGTTATTAAAGGGGGGTTTAAAGTTTACATTTATTTTTGAAGTAAAAACTTCTTTAGCCGCTTTGAGCAATTTTTGGTAGGGGAAAAACGTATGCGTTCGCGTCACCGAAATGCGCGACATGCTCGGGTTGCGTCAGACTGTCAGTTATTCCAAAGTTTTGAGTTTTCACTAATGTTGGCAGTAAGGACTGCAAACTTTTTTTTTTGTAATGAAACGTGTTTTTTTTTTACTAAAGAACTAAATAAAATGTAGTGTTAAATATTGTACGGTGGAATGGAACCCTTCATATGCGAGACCGACTCGTCCTTGGCCGCTTTATTTTCTTTGTGTTTTCGGTAAATCTTTTTAACGGCCAGCACTTTTTGCTTATCCCTTATTAGATAGAGGTTATCTGCTTTTCGTTTTGTGTTTTCCGTAATAAATGTCCGTTCCGAAACCCTCTGAGGCCCTTCCGTTTTTATGAAATTCTCGATAACAAAGGTCTGTTCAACTTTTGAATGTTTTGCGGATAAACAACATGGGTCTGATTTTAATCTAGGAGTGTCAGAAAATACAGGGATTAAGTATTGTTGTTTTGCAGATAGTTTAGTTATTAACTAGCGACACGCAAGCACGCAGCTTTGCAAGGTTTTTATGACTTGACCAAACATCGAGATTTGTATAAACACATAACAAAAAAATTATTTTATTTCAGATATCTATACAAATCCACACATTATAACAAAATTACAAGAAAAAATGGAAATTAAGATCAGATGATTGATTTAACAAAGGACCTCCAAATAAAATAAAATTAATAAAATATATAATAAAAAAATAAAAAATAAAACATTTATTTCAGGTCTTTAACCCATATAAAATTAAAAAGGAATTTTACAAATTGCCATGCACACAGATTAATAGGCATACAAAATCATTACAGAAATTGAAAATGAATTTAGAATTATAAGTCAAAAAAAAAAAAAAAAAAAATTTGCTAAAGTCTTCAAGATTTCGTTGTGGCTGCCACGCATTCTGCAGATCAGGGATACCGTATTTTGCGAATGATGAAATGAAAGCCATCAGTGCGAAACAATAACATCAATGACAATAACATAAACTTTTTTTATTACTGATTGGGCCTGCTACCTTGATCTCGTCTGATGGAAAGCGATGGATGAGGTCTATTATGGAACGAGCGTGACCAGAAGGTGCCTGTTCACTTTTGCTTTAAAGGTGGACGGGTTGTGGAAAACACAGACGCTGGCAGAGAGTTCCACACTTTGGCTGTGCGTATAATAAATGTGGAGGAGAAGTGCTGAGTACGACTGGACGGGATATCAACCAGGTACGCATGGTACCCTGCAGTACGTGTGGTTGTCCGGTTATAAAAGGGCGATGGTGGGATCAGGTCGTAGAGCTCCTGCGCACACTCTCAGAAGTACAGCCTATAGATGACCGGCAGGCAAGCAACATTACGCCGATGAGTCAGGCTGTGAAGCCTAAACACCAACCTTTCGTCGCTCATAAGCCTACGCCTACTTAACTCGGCGGAACGCAGAGCGAAAACTCTGCGTTCCGTCGAGTTAAGTGCAGCAAGTTGGTATTTTGCTGAGCCATCCAAAAAAAAAAACCGGGCAATTGCATCTCGGACCACGCACAATGAAGGGTTCCGTACTTGGAAAGAATTTATCCTAAGAACAAACATAACATTGTAGTTGGTAAACATAATCTCCCATACATTCCAACTGCAAATGTAAGTACGCGCAATATCGAAAGATTTACCATGTTATTTTAAGACCATAGACTTCTTATAGATTTTCCTGGAATCTATAAGTATAGAACTATTTTTTATATTTTTTTCAAAATTTTAGGTTCAGTAGTTTCTGAGATAAGGGGGGGCAATGGTCAAATTTCGTCTATTCTCACTTATAACTTTAAAACAATTTATTTTAAAATTATTAAAAAAAAATATTTGAGACCCTCACAGTAAGCTCTTTCATTTGATATGTCACACAGTACAGTTTCCAAAACTTTTTTTTTAATTTTCTTGTTTGCCCTCCAAAACTGACCCCAATATTCTAAATTCATTTATTTACGGTTCACGTCCGTGTTTGGGTCACTCAAATTGATATGTATACCAAATTTAAACTTAATCGGTCCATTACATTCGGAGCAAATTGGCTGTGACAGACGGATAGACAGACACACGAGTGATCCTATAAGGGTTCCGTTTTTTCCTTTTGAGGTACGGAACCCTAAAAACAAGAAAGAAAAACGAAGAAAAGAGAAGATAAGAGTTTGGTTTCCAGAATAAATTCTCTAAATTTTGGGAAAACCACATCAAAATCCGTTGCGTAGTTTAGAAGAACAACGCGGTCACAGACAGACACGAAAAGTGACTTTGACTTTTAATTTATATTATGTATACATATTTTAAGTACTTAATTGTATAGTCAAAAATAACGAAGTACATGAACAAATGAAAGCGGAAAAATAAATTACACAGAAACTGAATTTAAATTTAAGATTTAGGTATAATTTTATCTGTCTCATTCCCTTGGCTTCGTTGAATTATTACGAACCAACTCGAGGGAAAACTTTTGAGCCCACTTTTTAAATCGTAGAAGGAAGAATTATTTTACTGTGACGACCAAGTTAAATTGGTTACGTTTAGAGCCTATGAAAGTTTTGAAGATTTTCATGCTACAGGGTACCTCGAATGGAGTAGGAATGAAAACCAGGTAAATACTTTGGTGTAGGTAGGGTTGCCAACCATAATGTTAAAAACATTTTAATACTGTTTTTACGGCTAAAAATAAAAGTATATGAATGTACTGTTTTCACTGATATCCAAAGCTATCTCTAAATACAAAGTTTAATCTGCTACGGAACATCATGCATGGGCGCGGTGGTTCAGCTGGCCTTAATTTCAGAATGAAACTGTTAACGTCTCGAATTTTCGGGATAAAGTAAATAGATAATTGATATCAGAATACCTTTTAGATATTATTAGACAGTTCCGATGCACTGGAACCACAACTGGCCCGTGCAAGCATGATAATATGCACTGACTCTGCTCACTGTCTATGCCTAGTTTATGTGTAGCCTCCATATAGTCTAGATCTCTGCCAAATTTCATGACGATCGGTTCAGCGGTTTAGGCGTGAAACGTAACAGACAGACAGACAGAGTTACTTTCACATTTGTAATATTAGTCATATTTGAGTATAATATTTGAATCCTTATAGTTTTTTTGTTTTGTTTTTTTTTACGATTATTGGGCTTTAAATTCCTAAGTTATTTGCATAAAGCTTCTTAAAAGTCGATCAAAAAACAAAAATGGCTGCCATTCAGGGGAGATTGGGTTCCGACCCCACATGTAAAATAATTCTATTGATAAAATAGAGCAAACTACCACCCTTTTAAGTTTGTATAGTATGAAACCGGACATATTGGAGGTTGAGTAATTTTTAGACTCAAAAAATTTTCAGTTATTCATTCGCTTAAGAGGAAGGCGTTCATTACATACTATTTTGACGTAAGTATATTAACATATTTTTTTCTAAAATTAATATAATTACGCCAAATAACAAATCAAAGGGGCATGGCAGTGGTGTACATACATTATATAATAAAAAAAAAAAATTGAATTAGTATCATTAAACAGGGAGAAAACAGAGGAATACGTTAAGTCCACCGGCGGAAGGCGAGTGACGTCATCGAGGAGGATTTGCCGAGGAGCATCTCGTGACATCCCGCGGTATGCCACGAAGGAAATGCAGAGTGCACACCCGCTTGCACTGCCCACCCCGCGATCGTATGCTAGCGGACTCTAACGCATACTGTCGTATGCCTTGACATCTCGCCGCGGTATCCTCCGCCGCGCTCTTCAATACCGCAAAGAGAAATCACCTTTGACGCACCGCGGTTGGTCTCTGTGCCTTGAAATCTATATCTTGTTACCATTAAACACGTACGAATTTACGTTGGAAAATTATAAATACTCTGCCTTTGTATTTCCTAGTCTGGAATGTATGCCAACAACCACGTGACCGCGTTTCCTCTTAAATACACCAACAAATGTATCAGACACTAGTTGTAGTATAAAATAAATTTCTTAAAATGGCCAAAGTAAAAAAAAAAAACCCAGATTCCACACAATCCCCAAATTAAACAACAACAAATATAAAGTCCCGGTCATTCCATGAATAATAGTGTTCTTTATATTCCCCAGTTTCCTCATTTTTTTTCCACAATAAATCTGTGAATCTTAGGTTTTTTCGTGGAAAAAGTGTCTAAAAGCTAAATGAGCGGCTTAAGTGCCTAAACAAAGTCATTTAGCATCAAACAAACTCGAGTGGACCTGTACCTAATCCCGGACGATATAAATTTTCGCTATGAATTTCTTTTTGGCCGGATAAAGTGAAAACTTTATACAACTTTTTGTGCGACCAATGTGAGAAATAAGCTAAAGTTTTTCTGTTAATTTGCGTTGTTTATGAGGTCACATTAAAAAAATGGAGTATATTAGGTTGGTCCAATACTAAGGGTAATCTTGGGAAAAAATAAGCGGATACTTTTCTTAATAAATTACAGTCATTTGAGGAGTGAGATGAGATACTTAATTGAACATCATCTAATAATGTTCAAGCCATCTGGGGGATTATTTAGAGGAGTAATTCAGGAGAGAAGTTAATTTTTACTAGCAGATATTATTTCCGTCAAATAATGGTAGCATACTTTTATACTTTTTCACGGAGGTCGTAACCCTAGTAGCATTTTCCGTTGGCATTTAGTTGGGCCACCTTCAGAGGTATGTGGCCCAACCAAACGCCAACAAAAATGCTACTAGGGAAGGTAAGCTTTGCTTTCTAACAAGCCAAAATCAAAATATTTTATTTCACATAGAGCTACATGGGCTATTATGAAACGTCAGAAGCTAGGAGCACGGTTACAGTTGGTCGTAGCATGCCTTATATAGTATGCTTGCTATGCATACTATGTAACGGCAATGGCTATGTAATGCATGCTACGCAAGCTAAGCTATGCATGCTATGCATAGCTTAGCATAGCTTACCTCCACGCGGGCGAAACTGCGGGCAAAAGCTTATTTTAAATAAAGTCTTCAAGTAAGAAATTACAATAGCTAGTTCAGTGTTCACAGTTGAAATCCAAAAGAAAGTACAATCAAGATAGCTCGAAATATCACCCAAACAACATTTATCAAGTTTCAAACGAGAAACGAGTCTGTCTATCAGAAAACCGTAGCTTTTCTACAAACTAACAGTGTCCTGACTTCAAGCCATCATTACTCTTGGATCGCAGTTTTTAGGGTTCCGTGCCCAGTGTGCCAACGGGACCCTATTACTAAGGCTACGCTGTCCGTCCGCGCGTCCGTCCGTCCGTCTGTCACAGGGCAGATTATACTACTATAAAAATAAATAATAAAAGTTAAAAGTAAAATAAAGTTGGAAATAAAAGGGGTCTCCATACAAGAAATGTGTTTTTTAAACTAAAGTATTTCATAAAAATATCATTTGGATAGCCAACGTCAGATGTTGGGGTCAGCTTCCAGTCTAACCGGGTGCACCTGAATACCAGTATATTACATGGCGCGACTGCAAATCTGACCTCCACAACCCAGTTACTGGGTAATACTATACCCCTTGGTAAGACTGGTTGTCAGACTTTCGGGCTTCTGGCGACCCGTAACGACTGCCAAAGATCCACGAATGACAGCCGGGACCAACGGATTAACGTGCTTTACAGAGGTTTTTTTTGTATCTAAACATGGTCACCCATCCACGGAGCAACCGCCGTAAGCGTAGCCCTGACCTGACCTGATCGTTCGACCCGTGAAGCTGTTATTATTTAGCTACAACATATCACCATAATCATCATCATTTCAGCCGAAAGACATCTACTGCTGGACATAGGTCTCCCCCAAGCACGGCCACTTCGACTGGTTCTGTGCTTCTCGCATCCAACGGATTCCTGCGGCTTTCACAAGGTGATTTTAGTAGCCGGATCCCTTCCGGGGATTTTAGCACCCCTTCTCATACCATGGCCATACCAGCCAAGGTACGGTGGGCCACCAGGCACTAGCCATTGTTTGTTGTGCTATTCTTTATGTCCGACACCACACGGACACAATAATGTAGTGTTAAATGTTGTACGGTGGTACAGAACCCTTCGTGTGCGAGTTGGACTCGCACTTGGCCGCTTTTTTCTATATTGAACCTCGGAATACGACTTCGAAGATAAATGATGTACTCGATATTTGCCTTATAAGATCTTAGTGCGAGGATTGGAGAGATTTTTGATCTCTTATTGATCTGAGAAAAGGGATTTCAGTTAGTAGGTTATCGATGTGATGTTTATCAGATTTTCATCAGCGCTGGATTGACGTAACCATTGTCACATGTGTCTCAATGATCGCTCATGAATGAAGTTATTAACAAAATGTTCTAACTTAACATATATCTTTTCCAAATCATTAAAACTACTCGTTTAGACGTGATCTTCAGTATAAAATCATTAAAAGTCGGTTACCGTCGCCTTAATATAAACTAACGGAAATGACTACCATACCCTAAAATTTGAAGGCTAGCCCAACGAAATCCATCTAAATATTCAGTTAATCTGACCATTGGGTCGGTCGACCCCAGTAGTTCTGGTCGGCCACAAGTTCCGAACTTTTCCGAAGTTACCCGAGGACGACCCGAATCAAAATGTGATGAATTGAATCATGACACAACGAACGGTCGGTCGAGAATGATGAAAATAATTTTGAAACTTTTAATAGTTTTTAGGGTTCTGTGGCGACTATAGATTACAAAAACCAGTCTGTTTTTTGTAATCTATAGTCTTCTATAGATAAAGATAGAAATAAATAAAATTTAAGTATCTGTTTTTCATGTCAAAATAACAGCTTTTACTTATAATAAAAATCTTTTGTTTTTGTCCGTCTGTCTTTTTGTTGTCACTAATCTCCAAAATGGCTGGATCGATTTTGACGGGACTTTCACTGGCAGATAGCTGATCTTATAAGAAGTAACTTAGCTTTAGGTTAGCCGCGGTAGAACCGCGAGCAACAGCTAGTCTATATACTAATGTTATAAAGAGGTAAAATTGTGAAATTGTGAGTTTTTATGTCCGGTAATCTTCGAAACTTCTGATCCGATTTCGAAAATTCTTTCACTAATGGGAGGCTACAGTATTGCCGGGTGTCAGGATCAATTTTATATTAAGACAAAATATTTCACCCGTATGAAGTTGCGGCCAGAATCTAGTTTTTTAAACTTCGATGACTCATCAATGCAGTAATGTGCCATGTCTGTCACATAAAAAAATGGTTCTAGTTTGAAACCTCTACTGGCAGTTTCTCAACTAGGAGTGGGCATTGCGACCACGAACCGTTTTCAAAGACCGTTTTTTGTTTTGAGACGATGAAACCGTTCTACGTCTTGGGTTCAGGCTTTGTTGCACAAACCAGTCTTCGAATTATTTAGTGCAATTTTTTATTTTACATCTATGAAAATACAGTGGAGAACGCAATGAGTCAACTACGCGACGTTCCGCGTTCGTTCTCGTCCGTCGCGTCGTAGTCCATAACGGTCCGCGTTCGTTTAAAAAACAGTTCTTACAATAAGAAGAGAACTTTTATTCAATGAAATACAGTCGATAATGTATTACCTACCAGTTGTCAATGCTGTCGTTCGTGATGCGACGATCAAACCCATTGATAAGTAGTTGTAAGAAACTGCAACTATTTCAGTCGACAAAAACGAAATTCTATTCCATGTTGGATAAGTTTCGTCCTTTAAGCCGTCTTCAAACCAGTTGCAATGACAACCGTTTTTTGCAACCGTTTTCGTCATAGGGAAAACGGTTGCGTTTCGTCCGTCAAAAATTCGACAACGACCCACCACTATTCTGAACTGTACACTTTTTAAAGCAGGTGGTTAATTGCTATGGAAGGGATACACAGGTCCGTAAAGTAAGATCTATCTGCACTTTTAGCCGTAGAAGTAATGACCATCGGGGTAGACGTGTTCTTGAGTGGAGACCGCGAATCGGCAATCGTATGGTAGGACTTCTTCAGATGCCGGAAATCGAGCTGAATGGCGTGCAATTGGAGAGGCCTATGTCCAGCAGCGGACTGCTATAGGCTGATGATGACGATGCCGATGGGCTTCTTTGTTATTATAATACATACATAAACTCACGTCTTCTTCTCATGGGAGTAGGCAGAAACTACAGAACGCCACCTCCTACACTCCTTACATATTATCTTTGCTTCGTTTTCTTTCATACATCTGAAGTGCTATTCTGTAAAAATATCACCGTGAAAACTGAGGTGAAGTGACCTTTAAGTGAGCTGTCACTATAGTGTCATCCCTAATACAAGGTGGAATTATAGCTCACTTCACCGAAGGATTCACAGTGAGATTTATACAGAATAAATCGGCAGCGGCAGGTCATACACGCACGCTGGTTGAGATTACTACGTACCTGGGCCTCAAGTCTGCTATTAAAATAGTGTCAGAATTGTTGATTTTGACAAGTTTGGTGATCTACTACCATAATGTACTCTACTAATATAATGGCGTCATTATGACTTTCTAATGGTCAGGCCACTGACACTCCATTTAAAGAATTGGTAATCTCGTACATAATGACAAATGAAACTTCCAACTTCCTACTACTTCAGATTACTTATAACACTAATAAATAATATGTAAAAATATATATAAATGAAATCTGGCATGAATAAATGTTCAAATTTAGTAGTCGTTTTTACAAAATAAAATCTACTAACGGGTTTTATAATAATGGCTATACGACAATGCCATTGTAATACAATTCTATTACGAGACCATAGACCGACCAATGATCGACGATTATGAATTTAGCAGATTACGAACTTTTAGCAAGATGACAATGAGATTGTGTTACAGGTGAAGGCCTCCTCCAAAGATATCCAGTCTACTATAGACTGGGCTGTTACAGACAGACACAGAATACTCTTTAGTACATTATAAAAATTACAGATATAGATGTAGAAATTTCACACGGTGGACACATTTTTTTTTTTTAAACGTTGCCCCACACTAGGAACTTCTCCTGTATCGTGGGTGCATTTACAAACATTTAAACTCACATACACAAACAGCCAGACCCGGAACAACTACTTGTAGATCAAACAAATATTTGTTCCGTGCGGGAATCGAACCCGCGACACGCAGCGCAGCAGGCAAACTCAAACTCAAATTCAAAGCATTTATTTCAAATAAACCAAATACAGGTACTTTTGAATTGTCAAGGGGTCGGTCAGTCAGAAAGATGAAGCTAGTTGCCCATTCCAAAGCGTAGTAGGTTCCTATGGAGAAGAACGGACAAGAAACTCCATGGACACTCTTTTAAAACAAAATATTGTTACAAAATATGGGTTACATCATTCATGTTGAAGTTATACATGTGAGAACAATGTAGAAAGACGTGCACGTTAGAAGCGTCCGTAATTAAAACAATTCAAAAATTAAAATAAGCCGTGACAGCTAAGAGATGACCAGTCGCAACTGACGGCGTGACGCATGGATCAGCACCATTTAGCTCAACCATTATGAAGGGAACTTAATGATCCAACACACACGCCACCACCAGCGAGACATTTGAGTGAGCATGACATACTCTCAGCCGCCAGTCAATCGCTTAACCACTACGCCAACCGTGCCGTCAAGGGGTCCGTGTCGACAATGGGCGATCTTATCGCTAAAAGCGGTCTCTTACGTACAACCTTTGGATGGATTAAATGTAGAGAGAGAGATAATATTGCAGGTAGTCAATCAGATTTATTCCAGCTAACTTTTTCCCTTCCCTTCTTGCGTGTTCCTGGGGGGATAACTATTCTTTTATAGTATCTAAACTTAACTAATTAAAAAACAAAATAACAATAATACGAACAATATTTACTTTAGCACTAGTAATCTGTACTTCTCTGTATCTTCATAGGACATAGTTTAAAGAGTTTTCTTAAGGATTTTCTTGCAATTACTATGATTTAAGGAGTAGATGTTTTCCTTTTCATTTAGCATGTTGTAGAGTAGCGGTCCGAGGTACATATCAAATTTGGCTGTGAAAGCATGTTTTGTACTTTTTAGAGGGCAAACTATATCTTTCCGTCTCCTTTTAGTAAATTCAGTGCTGTATGGATCGTAATCGCTTAACTTTCTTTTTTGCAAGGAAATTGTAATTGTATACACCTTTTTACATATATGTACCAATAATATGTGATTATTTAATCAATTAATGTTAGGTACCTCAAATCGGCTGAAACACAGGATTACCTAGTTCAGACACAAATCATGGGTTAACTTGACATAGATTTAAGGAGAAACTGTATTTAACGTTATACCTTATATTTTTATATTTATTTTATTATATTTGTCGGGTTCTAGAACAAGGAAAGTAAAACACAGACATCGCTTTTTCCTTTCATCATTATTGTCTATTGTACCTCATAATGAGTAGTGGGGACCTATTGGTAACGGTCTCAACTTGTTTAGGTCGTGGGTTCGACCCCAGGCCAAGCGCTTTACTCTGTGTAAATAATTTCATCACCACTGCTCTCAAAACGGTTAAGAAAAACATTGTGGGAAAAAAAAAAAAAAAAACGATTATTTGCGGTAAACATGACGCAAAAAAAGAACACAAACACAAAAAAGAAACTAGTTGGGGGAAAAATGCGTCACATCCATGCAAAACGGCCATCGCCCAGCATAATGCTGCGACCCTATGCGAGACAGAGCCCCAACGCTGCAGCGCTGGTTTTCAGCGACAGCCGGCGATGACGTGATGACGTCGACCGGTGCAGCATACAATGAGATGAAAAATAAAATAAATTCACAATACTTATTACCGTAAAACGGGGTGAATAGGGACGCAGGGGTCAATCGGCGATCTCTTGCGTCCGGCCCATAGTCCAGGCCATGGTCCGGAGCGAGAGTGCATGGGAGGCAGTCACCTCCTTTTGCGAAGTAGTAATGCTCACGAAGGAGGAGGCGGAACGCGTGAGGGAGCGGCAGTCTGTGCGCCCGCTAGGGTTGCGGGTTTGTCCGAAAGGGATACAGTGGCCATGGCACACAGGCAACTGAAGGAACACGGGTGGGTTTTATTCAGTAAAAGTCTGACACGCCCTCCCGCTCCGCCCAGAGCGGGAGAAGTTATTTGATGATTTCTCACCCAAAAAAAAAAAATGGGGGTGAATCGGAATGAATTTTTAAAATGGATTTTAACGTTGAAATAATGTAGTTTGTTGCCAAAAAGGACTCTAATGTGTTTACTGTTTTATAATTGGACCCTGTTATGCAGAATAGATCCAAACAACGTTTGCCCTGCGTCCCTATTTACCCCGTTTTACGGTACTAAATGTTTTTATAAAATTAATTTAAAAAAGAATGTGTTGAAACTAGAAATAATAGAACCAAAAACTCTAAGACATGTGACATCTACAAACCCGCATTAGGCCCGCGCGGTAGATTATAGCCCACTTTCTGTCGAAGAGAGGTCTGTGTCCTAGCAGGGGAATCATTATAGGCAATAGTACTTTATTGCAGCCACAAACCTTAAGTTATAAGTGCTAAAATGAAACGGCATCTAAAACAAACTCCATATTGCATTTATTCGCGCGTTTCCAAGTCGAAACATGTAACTTCGCATTTAATATCAAAAGTAAGTGAGCGCGGACTTTGGCGAGGGATCACTGCATAATTGTACAAGTTGGTGGTTGAAAACATCCGGGTCGTTTGAGTGGAGTGTGAAAGCGTGTTCGTGTACCTATATAAAAAAAAAAAAATTGGCAGTCATAAGGACTGTCGACTGAAGTGAAAACTCAAAACTTTGAAGTAACTGACAATCTGGTGCAACATGTCACAAGCATGTCGCGCATTTCGGTGACGCGAACCCATAAGTTTTTCCCCTACCAAAAATCGCTCAACGTAAAGAAGTTTTCTGTTAAAGTAAATCAATATTCAATTTTGGATTCCGCTGCATATAAAAAAAAACATTGATAAAAATCATTGAATCATTAATTTTAGATAAAGGAAGTCATTGTAATAATACGAGTATAACTCCTTTATCTCAAATTGGCGATTGTGTTGCTCAAGTCATCTTTGTGAACGTAAAAGTAAGGATTTGCATCAGTATCTGAGTTCCGTATTCAGTTATAGCGATTAATGCACGAAAATAGCCCCGAAATAGAACCGTGTGATTATTTGATATGCCTACAAATGTTCCGTTAATTCCATTTGCAGATCTTTTGAAATGGCCTGATAATCGCAATCCTCGCAAGCAACGATCAATAACTCAGTGTTTAGTTTAAGTCTGTTAGTCGCGCCACAACAGCAGTGTAAATCTCGTCACTGCAGTGTAGAATCAGAAAACCGTGCCCGCACATTTTATCCTTCCGTATATTTCACCAGAAGTTGTACCACCCTTGTTTCGTGGGTCGCTTACAAGGAAAATACCGCTCTAAGCCCCAAATATTGAGTATTATATAGATTTATTGTACAGAAAAGCTCATTTCTTTTGTTTCGTGTTGCTTGTAAGAAATATATTGTTAGGCTTCGTAATGTTATTAATTGACTATTAATATCATGTTCGATTATGAGGTTTTCGAAGTTCATTAAGTATTGGGTAATAATGGTTTTTGTTAAAGTATCTAACGTTCGGGTATTTGTTATTGCTTGGGTAAAGTAATGGGGGTTTTTTCTTATCATTGGTTTTGAGTAGTGCGTTCTTTATGAATAAAAATGTCCAAAACTACTACTACTAAAGGGATGTTGACATTTTTTTTTGACTTTCATGTAGATTATTAAAAAAAAATTGGACAAGTATTTTTTCTTTTTTTACGTAATCAAAGAATTTAGGCGATACTTTGAGTTCAAATGTGGCATGACGTCACTCTGTGCTAGATTTAATACGTAGTTTGATAGAATTGTGACGTAACGAGCCCCCACTCCCCAACTTTAATGTGTTTTATCTGTCTTTTTTTATTAATATGATAAAGCAAAAAATATATATTTTTTTTTTATTATCTGACTGATGGACTTAAGTTTTTTTTTTCTCATGGTACATCCCTATTGCGTAGTGGTGCCCTAGTGGTAACCACCGCGGCTTAAGAGTCGTAGTGTAGGTCGTAGGTTCGAACCCTGACAGCCGCTTTACTTTGTGTAAATTATTTCATTACCACTATTATTTCTCAAAATGATGAAAAAAAATAAAAAAATATCGTGAGGATATCTTGCACGTAAACTGGGGATGATTTTTTTTTCTCGTCTGTCTCGTGATGGGCTGTTCAAAAATATTACAGGTCTGTGAAAACCATTTATAGATTCAGGGATCCGTTTGCGAAATATTAAGCTTTAAAGTTCACATTTTTGTCAATTCCCGCCCCCCCCCCCGTCAGCTTAATGGTTACTTTTGGATGTGGGAAAAAAATTACGGCAGTAGTACAGAGCACATCAAGCTACACGAAACTGTCAAATTTCTCCAAACGATTATAAACTTTAAATTGTTGATAATTGAGTTCAAAATCGAACTCCAAAAAAAAAAATGACATTTTGTGGTAACTTGATGTGCTGGCCACCGTAAATAAAACTAAGTTAAAAGGTCATACAGAAAAATAAGCTTTACAAGATAACGAGTAATAGTCAACTAAATTTTCAGTTGGAATGTATGCGAGAATATGTATTTCAACTCAAAGTCAAAGTCAAATCATTTATTTCAAATAGGCACATAAAAGGCACTTTTGAACGTAAAAATTTACAAAAAATAATTAATTGATCTAGTTGCCCCTTCCAAAAGGTAGTTACGTATGGAGAAGAATGGGCAAGAAACTCCATACTTACTATTTTAAAATGCTCAAGTGTTCGTAGAAATCCATGTTAAAACGATTATTATCTTAGTAAGTTATTTAAAATAGATGAACAGTGGGTTCCAGAATATATTACTATTCAAATCTATGTAGATAAATGTTTCCGTGGAAACCTAAGGGTCTAAGTTATGCCTCTCGTAGTTACGTCTCTCGCTTAGCTCCAATTTAGATTCGACGTAATGGATTTTAGCTATCGTGGAAACACGTTTTAATTATACATATACATTTAACTCGCGCCTTCTTACAGGGGTAGGCAGAAAATACAGAACGCCACGCCGTCATATACAAATTGGCATCAAAGGTTTTTTTATCATAGGTTATTAAAAAGAACAGGTGTTTCATACAAAAGTGCAATACCTGCGCTGTCAAAATGCTTTAGAACAGCTTTTTTTTAAATAACCGTCGAAAAATTGCAACGCATGGGGTCCAGAATTATGTACTGAATCCATGTCAACAGGTGGCCAAGTCTACTAATGTACAAACGTTGCAATGGTCTCTTCATTATGAGTTTTTGACAGATTTGCCATACAAATACTGTCAAATACTCACAATGGCGAGACCATTGCAACGTTTGTAAATTAGTAGACTTAGGCCCCAGGTTGCGCGTCGATGTTCCTGCCAGCCTGTATCCTCCTTTTCCTTCATTTATGTTCATACGTCTGGCAATACACGCACGCCGGTTGCCAGTACTACGCACCTGACCTTTCTGAATAACATCAAAGTCAAAGTCAAAAGTCAAATCATTTATTTCAAATAGGCACGAAGATGCACTTTTGAACGTCAAAAATTACATGAATAGTTAATTGATTCTAGTTACGCCTTCCAAAAGGTAGTTATGTATGGAGAAGAATGGGCAAGAAACTCCATACTTACTCTTTTAAAATGTTAACAATAGTTTGTATACATTAATTAATAATTATAGGTGAAGACGATGTACCTAGAATAAAAATAAAAATTACTTACCACAATTGGTAAAAAGAATGAAAGTGAAGTAATGACAGAAAAATTAATAAATGCGATAGGTACATGGTGCTCACATATTTACAAACATTGAATATGACTTTAAAAAAAAAATACATATACTAAGTGTGTGAGTTAAATTTATATTAATCACAGAAAATAAAAATTAATATCATAAAAATTATAAATTATACAGTTAAATTAGCAACCAGTTTGATTTTGTCTAGACTCTAAATATTGTCCTATGGAGCAGGACCAGCATGTTTCCAAGCATTCTTATCTTGGATATAATCCTCTAATTTGTAATATGCTTGTTTACAAAGTGAGCTTTTTATATGAGTTTAAAATTTTCTTTTATTTAATTGTAATATATCAGAAGGTATTTTATTGTAACATTTAACACAGTACATAAAAGATGTATGTACTTTAGATAATCTGAAAAATGGTTGATCTATTTTATCTTTATTTCTAGTATTACAATTATGCCTATCACTGTTTTTATTAAAAAGATGTAGATTTTTTCTTACATACATAATATTTTCATAAATGAATTGGCAAGGTACCGTCATAATATTAGTCGTTTTAAATAGTTCTCTAAGAGATTCGCGGCGATGTACTCGTAGATTATAAATGACTCTGACAGCCCTCTTTTGTAAAATAAAAATGGATTCAATGTCGGCAGCCCGACCCCACAGTAAAATGCCATACGACATAATGCTATGAAAGTAGCTAAAATAAACCAAACGCGCGGTTTCTATATCTGTTAACTGTCTTATCTTTCGAACAGCATACGCGGCCGAGCTTTGCCGCCCCGCAAGAGATGTTATATGAGGTCCCCATTGTAATTTCTCATCTAGCGTGATTCCTAGGGAAACCGTTTTATTTATAAATTCCAGTTTTTCTCCATTCAATATGATGTCATCACCAATAAGGTCACTATTTCCCGGCGTTTATTTGGCGGCGTTTTTACAAGGCAGATGTTAGTGGAAACTAGCCCTTTCGTTAGTCGCCTTTTATTTATCCTATCAACATGACCAAACCATCTAAGCATACTGTTTTATTATTTATTTATTTAAAACTTTAGCACAAAAAAAAAATGTACAGAAGCGGACTTAATGCCATAAGCATTTTCTACCAGTCAACGTTTGGGTGGAGCAGAGACAAACAGTGGTAGGTGCAATTATGAAAATTGGAGGAATAATTGTATACATATAGGTATATCCTTAGATATACCTATACCTTAACTATAAATAAGATATATATACCTAATTATATATAAATATAAGAACAAATAAATATATATAAATACACGAATATACTAAAACTAATTAAACAAACAATGGGATAACATTTCCGTTGTTATGATACTGCCAGCTTCTTACGAATGTGCTCGCGAACTTTAAAATTAAAGGATAATCGGTTGGTTACCATCCTGAATTCCTGGGGGAGTGCATTCCACAGAGAGATAGATTGAATGAAGAAAGAAGAGTGATTGAAGTCAGTGCGGTGAGTGGGACATTGAAGAAGACGATTGTGTGATGAACGTAGATTTCTATTGTGGTTGGCGCAAATGTACTGAAAGTGGAGAGCTAGATAATTAGGGGAAGAGGGAGAGTCAAGAAATGAAAACAAAGTGGTCAGCGCCCTTTTCTCTCTACGCTGGCGTATGGGCAACCACTTTAGAAGCGACCGATGCGCAGAGACATGATCATATTTAATTATAACAACTTATATAATTATATAATAAAAACTAAAATAATAATAATGAAACTGATGGCCGAAAGCCTCGATCAACATCTCTCGAGGCTTTCGTTAGGCGGTTGGATCAAGGGCCTGATTCAGAAGGCAGTACCGCTTGATACGGCTCGCATGGAGGTTCCTGTCTCTTCAGCCCTAACCACCGGTAGCTTGGACCCTGCTTCCGACACCGGCGGACCACTATTTTTTATATTTTTAAATGTTTTTTATATCTTAAAAATGTAATATTTAAAAATGTGTTTAAATATGGATATAAAAAAAAGTCATAATAAAAATAATAATATTCTTCTGAGAGCCGTGGAATACCTCTCCACTCCTCGAGCACCTCAGTATACATATTATATGTTGCCCCCTTGTCGCTAAATCACTATGTGCTAGCAACCGTTTTCGGGGCCCATTATTGAGTGTGCAAGTCACCCCCTGCCATTTTATCCGTGTTAATAAAACATTGATCAGGCAGGGGCCATAGACCTTCCATGGTTTTAGGTAACCAGTCCATTTTAACCACCCAAACCCATAGTCCAATATCTTTGTTTTCATATCCTGCAATAGTCCTACACCAACCGGGGGTTGTCCTTGGGTGCACTTGCATAGTGCGTACAGGGATAATCGTCGGTTGGTGCCTCATTTAATTAAAAAGTGTCTAACGGGCCACTACGAGTTGGCTTCGGCCCCTCGTATGCCTTCCAAAGTTCCGGGAAATAATATAATTATATAATAAAACTTATATAATTATAGTAATTTAATGTAGCTTCTTCTGTATGTGCATATTTTTGCGCGCGGGACGAGAGGGCTATGCTGCAAACTGCATCCAAACTTAAAACAAGTTTTGACGTAGGTAATTACCTAACATATTGTTATTGGAGCTTGCGGCTAAGTAATAACGGCGGCACGGGTCAATCGATTAGTTAAGTTATGCTTGCCGCGGTTGGTCCGTGGATGGGTGACCATCTTTACATACCAAGACCCCTCCGTGACTCGGAAAGCATGTTAAGCCGTTGGCCCCGGCTGTCATTCGTAGATTTTTGACAGTCGTTACGGATCATCAGAAGCTCTAAACTCTGACAAACAGTCTTACCAAGAGGTATCGTATTACCCAGTAATTGGGTTATAGAGGTCAGATAGTTAGTCGTTCCATGTAAAAAATGAACCATTCAGTTAGACTGGAAGCTGACCCTAACATAGTTGGATAAAGGCTAAGCAGATACACACCACTCTGTGATCGGCATAATGTTTTTGTCTAAATCGTTTGTTTGTTGACATTTTTGTCAGTGACGCAACACAATGTAACAATGTAAATTGTCTTTGGTCCCTGGTCCTGACATCAAGCAATGGACTAAATTGTCAAACTTTTATTGCTTGAATAAGAGGCTTTTGGCTACTTCAATGTATGTGTTTTATAATTTTATATTTTATATAATGCGTTTTGTTTGTGCAGAATAAACAATTTTTCTTTCTTTTCTTTTTTCTTTTATAATGATTGTTATTGTATATTTTGTTTATCTAGAGTTATCGCGAAGTAACGCCTTATTCTTGGCTTATTCCATGACCCACCTTTTTGACTTACTTAAAAAGGTAGTTTAGCGACCGGGGAGTGACACACTTTTTATAACTTAAACTATGTAGTTTTAAATACTGAAATGAAACTACAAATACCAGGGCGGCATGAGCTAAAAGATGTGCGCTGTACACCACTTATGTCTCGTTTATTATTCAGAGGATTTGCACCATTCATTTGTTTATTCGGTTCACTCATATTTTTATCTGGAATAATTGATGTCCCATATCTACAAATACATTCGACCGAGAAAAAAAAAAACTATCCGTTTCCCGTGTTGGGGTCAGTTTCAAGTCTAACGGATGCAGTTGAATACCAGTACCTATTTTACATAGAGCGACTGCCTATCTGACCTCCATAACCCAGTTACTGGGTACGTTCCTTGGTAAGACTGGTTGTCAAATTTGATAAACACTGATAACGAACTACAAATACCAGGGCGACATGACCAAAAAGAGGTGCAATCTATGCATACTCTTTATGTCTTTTTTATTATTCAGAAGATTTACACCGATCATAAAAACACTTTTACACGTGAAAAATAACGTATGTTTTAAAACTATTTAAGTATATAAAATTATCTAACAAACTATTCAAATACATGTATGAATATAATAACCTAACTAAAACTATTAATAAACTAAAAACTATATGGCATCGAAAAATTCCTCCGCGTCGCTGTCAACTGGTAGTCTCTTGAGTACATTCCAAGAGACTGGTGGCATTGCCACATTATATGGCAATGCTTTGACTCTAGTCAAGGTAAAAGCCAGCCCTTGAGTCACGGGAAATAGTAGTCACCGTTCATTAATTTATTTGCTCGGTTCCTTCACATTTTGATCCTGAAATAATTGAAGTCCCTCATCTGCAAATATTGAAGCTACATTTAACCAAGACAAACTAGTTTTAAACACTGAAATCAAACTGAAAATACCAGGGCGACATGACCAAAAAGAGGTTCGCTCTACCCCGCTCATTTCTCGCTTATTATTCAGTAGATGTACACCATTAACATGTAAATCAGCTCGTTAACGTCGCATGGTGAGACAAAAGATCCCGTCGACGGTACTATTATGTTTGAGTAACGTCTTTTATAATAGGAATATTGTATCAGGGTTATGGGACGTCTTTGCTACATGGGAAGTTAAGATTTTGTTGGTTGGCAGCTTGTATAGGTAGAAACATACTCTCGATTAACTTATACCGTCGTACTAATCTATGCTAATAACAAAGATGAAGAGTTTGTATTTATTTGTTTGTTTGTTTGAACGCTCTGGACATTTTTTTTTTGGCTGGGAAATTATCAAATAACTTCTCCCGCTCTGGGCGGAGCGAGAGTGCGTGTTAGACTTTTACTGGCTAAAACCCACCCATGTTCCTCAAATTGCCTGTGTGCCAGCGCCACGGTATCACTTTCGGACAAACTCGCAACCCTGGCAGGCATCGGTCCTAGCGGACCCCGACAGTGCGTGCTGACATCTTTTTGAGGCGCGCGTGAAATACAAAGCGCTGTCGACCCGGGTCTGGTCCTTATCGGACGGCGAGCTGCCCATAGCTCGCCGTCCGCAAGTTCGCGCCTATGGTGGCCGGGAATCGGCTACCAATTCCCGCCGCCGCCGCCGCTCGACGATACGGTACGGTGTTTGTCGGTGTACGATGTTTGTTTGAACGCTCTGGACCTACCCGTTGGATCTGAAAAAATCTTTTTGCATTTGATAGCCCAATTCTTGAAGAAATTTCACGCGGACGAAGTTGCGGGCAGGAGCTAGTAATTATTATAAACACTTTGATTTGATTTGTTTGTATGTCCTTCTTTCACACAGCAAAGGAACAACTGATTGACGTAATTTTATGCGGTAGTTCATGCCAGGAGTATGACATAGTTTGCTTTTTATCCCGGAAAATTCTCCCGTTTCTTAGTGAAGACATCTGCAAAAACTGCAGCGAATGAAAGAATAAGTGTGGAATTTAAATTATTTAATCTGGCTTAGCCAAAATACACTACTGACCGCGTTAATAGTAATTTAAAAACTCTTTGCTCATAGCAGAACAATAAGATAACAGCTTTTCATATACATTTGGGAATCTACTTTAAATGTTACTTTACTTGGCAGACTAATAGACCCAGTAAAATCTATGCTAAATATAAGCTTAAGCATAATCAGTTATATGTATTTTTCCACTACTGGGACTCAGAGCTCCTCCTTGTGAGAGGGAGTGGCCACCCATCACGCGGGCCCAGTGCGGGTTGGTGAATGTTACGTGTCTCTGAATTTGGCTTAGTCGTTAAATTCCCAATTCGTAAAATGCCCAACAGCTTGAAAAAGGCCTAATTCGCTAAATACCTAGTTCTGAAAATACCTATTTCTGTTTCGGTTCTAGGACATACCAGCTACCTCGCGATGTTTTCCTTCGCGGTTTTGAGTCATGATTTCATCTTCTTCTTTTCGTGTCGATGGTACTTAGTTATTATATTGTTTGAACCCAATAGGTGGCCAAGTTAATTGCGGCATCAGTGGCGTTCATTAAGTCTTCTTTAGTGCAAGTGAACGGGCAATTAGGACACTCCGGCAAGTGGGATATGTTCTGATTAGAAACACCGCACTCGCACTGGGTGTTGGCTGGGACAGTAATCCCCCACTTCGACAGATTGTGTTTGCAGCGGCCTACCTGGGTGATTTCATGAAATAGCTATGCGAACTATGTATGTGGGTAATATGAACTTAGAGAGTTGTATTGATGATTTTTATGATTAAAATTCTAAAATAAATACTTGACACGGCCGCGCATCATATTTAGATCAACATATAACATGATACTGACCTGTAAATTGCAAAAAAACGTTAGAACATTTTAATTTCGCAGGCTAACCTTTTTTTTTTTTTTTTTTTACGCTGAGAAATGCATTACGCATGCCCGCTCGTCGGGGGACGAGACGGGGTATGTGGGACTCCCTGCCAAAATGGCAGAATACCCACTAAAACTCAGCGGAGTTCCCTCATCGCCTTGATGGGAGGGTCATGGGAAACCGGCACAGCCTTTACGTCCACAACCCTCCCGGCGCATGCCCGCCTAACTGGCGGGCCCCGCATGCCCCTCAGCCTGGGGGCGATATGGGAATGACCGGGAACACCTGGCCATTCCCGTCCGACACTGGTAGAGGCCTGTGCAATACAGGCAAGGGTGCCCCCGCACCCGTTGCCTGCTGGCCTCCACCTGGGACCTCGCGCCAGACGATCTCGCGTCCAGGCGCCCCTGGTCCCCCCGCAACGGGTCAGGTTAGTGGCCCCGCCGCCTACCACTTTTCGGCCGCAGAGGATAGGGAGAGCGGCCAACGCAATACCGACACTCCTCTTCCTCTGCGGCCCCACCGCGTCCGCCATTCAACGGTGGCGACCCCGTCAAGGCCGCGGAAGGTAGGGAGAACGGCTCACCGCAATACCGGCACTCCTCTCCCGCCGCGGCCTCCCACACTCAGCCGCGATGCCGCCCATTCGACATCGCGGCCCGCCTCAGTTGCGATGTCGCCAAAGCGGCACCGCAACCTACGGCCGCTACGTCGTCGGCTTAGCCGCAAAAGCCCTGACGAGCGGCCCCCTCCTCGGGTTCCTCTTAGCTTCACCGTGGCCCTCCAAGCCACGGCTACTGAGCCCCCCCGCCTCGACAATGCGGGAACCCACCGGGGGGGTTCGCAGGCTAACCTGGCTTAACTTTGAGAAACGTTTATAAACGACGACGCACCGTCTAGATCACACCTTAAAAATAAATCCATAATCCTTAAATCTCATCCTCATAAAACTAGCTATTATTCTTATTCCTTCTCTGTCCATGCTGTAAGATTATGGAACTCGCTTCCGCACCTTTCCTCTCAACTGTGAGTATTTTATGTATACATACATATATATATATATATATATATATATATAGATAATATATTTTTATATTTTTTTAGTTTTATTTAATATATGTTATATTTAATATTTTAGTTTAAGACTTCGCATATTCATATTATTCTCTTCATGTTCTCACACACTATTGTCTACATTTCTTTTTCATTTCTCCTTTCGCAGGTCTGCTGGAAGAAATTTCTTAAGTAATAAGCAGTACCTTTGTACTGAAATTATAATTATGTCGTATCTCTATATATTTAACTGTGTGTACATTAATAATAAAATAAATAAATAAATAATGGGGCAGATATATGGCAATAAGTGACACCTTGACTTGCCTTGCACTAAAACTGCTCTGCAAATGATTATGGTACGGTTAAATGAAACAAGCCACAGATACTGGGTAAGCTGCATGCTATTATCCCTGCAAGCCGCCACCGAGTTTGATATTAAATTGCCAATTGATTGATAGTTTCCTTAGAGCTAGCCTACCCGACGATATTGGGATGCGTTATGCGGTAACGCCCTATCTAAGTTTTGTTTTATTAGTGTGTGGTATACACGGTATTTAGTATGATATCGATGACCATTAGTCTCTATTATATACTTAAAAAATAAATAGATGGTCTACCAAATATTACCCAACACAATTTTTGCACCGTAGAGTCATCGCCCAGTTTTTCAATCTGCCTTTTTTCAAGCCGGCAAAACAAATAATGAAAATTTTAGGAGTACCTAAAGCCATTTTTAAAATTTTACATCTCAGCAAAAAATTACCGCCCTTTCAGGGTTCCGCAGTTAACAAGGAACGCTTTAGTTTTACCATGTCCATCTGTCTGTTTGTCTGTCTGTCTGTCATGGAGTTTCTTGCCCAATTTTCTCCATACATAACTGCCTTTTGGAAGGAGCAACTACAATCAATTAACTATTTATGTAATAGAAGTGCCTATTTGAAATAAATGATTTGACTTTGACGTTGTCTGTCCGCGGTTTAGCTCAGAGGCTCTTAGTATAAGAAAGCTGTAATTTGGTATGGGTATACAATACATATTAATCATGCCGACAAAGTGGCAAAATAAAATCTTGTTTTTTTTTTTGTCTGCTATACGCAAATATGAGGGATGATATTTATTTTTCTCGTCTATCCCATGGTGTGGAGTAACGTTGAATAGGCCGTTTAAAAATATTGCGGTTTTGTGAATACAATTTTTCGGTTCAGGGAACCGTTTGCATAACATTAAGCGTCAGAGTGCTAATTTTTGTTAAAGTCAAGTGTGTGTGTCCCCCCCGCCATCTAAATGCTTGTTATATATAACGAAGATAAAAGAAAAGCTACACAGCTAAGTAGGCTTTACAAGTTACCGAGTAATAGTCAACCAACTTACATTTGCAGTTGAAAAACATGTTCTCCGATACATTCTGTATGGGAGAACATGTTTTTCGACTACAATGTTAAGTTTGTCCTTGGAATAAATTCATCCTAACTACGGAACCCTTCATTGAGCGTGGTCCGACACGCACTTAGCCGGTTTTTGACCTATACGAAAAGTTACTTTGAAACTTACTTTGAAATGAAACAACAAACACATGAAATTCCAGTAATATCGTAATATTAGGACGCCACCCGTAACATGGCAAAAATTCTCGGAAACATGGGAATTTGGTAGCTCAGTTTTCCTTGTTAGTTTCGCAGTTTGACGCAGTTTTTGCGGCTGGTCCACACAAATGGTTCGTCTCGCTGTTATAAATTTCAGTACAGTCTGAAATATTAAGGGAATTTTTGTGACGCCTCCAAAGTTTGACGGTAACTAGTTCATGCAGTTATAATGTTTCAGTTTTCAAACGACTTTCAGGAGGGGTGTGCTTTCTGAATTTCTGAAAAAGATGAGATAAATCCGACAAAAGACTTATGTGTATGCTACTTTTTTATAGACAGATTTGTTGAAATTGTTCATGACATTAGTGAAGTTTTCTCAGTATTAGAGCTTTATTTTTCCCTTTGCTATTTCATATCATCATCATTATTTCAGCCGAAAGACGTCCACTGCTGGACATAGGCCTCCCTCAAGCATAGCCACCTCGACCGGTTCTGTGCTTCCCGCATCTAGCGGATTCCTGCGGCTTTCACAAGGTCATCAGTCGACTTTGTTGCCACTCCAGAAAATTTCGGCCCCAACGGCCGTCTATTCTGCGCGCAATGTGCCCTGCCCATTGCCACTTAAGTTTGGCAATTCTTCGAGCTATGTCCTATATAACCTTGGTTCTCCTGCGGATCTCTTCATTTCTGATTCGATCACGTAGGGAAACTCCAAGCATAGCCCTCTCCATTGCCCTTTTAGCCTTCTAATAAGGATAAGATAAATCTACTATTTCATATACATATATGTATCTATACAAATATACAATATACAAATAAATAAAATGGAAGTGTCTGTTTGTAATGTCAGAATAACAGGTTTTTACTAAATGTATATGAAAGAATAAACGGTACTCAAAACAATTTTTTTTTAGTTTTTGTTGATCTGTCGTTCTGTCTGTCTCTCTGTTTGTTCCGGCTAATCTCCGAAACGGCTGAACCGATTTCGATGGGACTTAAGCAGATAGCTGATGTTATATGGAGTAACTTAAGCTACTCTTATTTTAGAAAAAGCCACGAGGGCGAAGCCGCGGGCAGCAGCTAGTCTCTAAATAATAATTAAGTTATGTAAAATATACACACATAACTTACCTGTTTTATTTATTAAAAATATACTGAGTCTTTATAAATTAAGGTTATATTGGTTTGAATTTAGAATTCAAGCATGACTTTTAAGACTGCGCCGAGCGCACAGTGGCACCCTCATCGTTATTTCGGTGATTTCTTTTATTTTAGAATGAAAATGCAGAAAATAAGCTCGTCAAGTTGTGCTTCACAAGACTATACGTCATTATTACTACAAAAAGTAGTTTTAAATTGTTATGTTTTATTGTAATCATTAAAACGGAAAATAGTGGCCACTAAGCTCCGTATAGTTGTATAATCTAGAATAACTCAAAATTGAAAAAAAAAAAAAAAAAATATCATCAATAATACAATAATATCAGCGCACAGTTCTAGCATCCCAAATATCGACAACGATTTAATTTACAACGTACACTGGTGCACACTAGTGCCATGTAAGTAAGCCATTACAGTCGCGAGCATCGCCCGTCCATCACCTCGAAACGTTCCAACAACATAGTTGGGTATTGTACACGCGGCAAAACAGTTTGGTGAGCAGGAACACAACAACATTACTTTGCAAGCAACTGTCAGTATTATTGAAGTGAACATTTCTTTAGCCGCGTTGAGCGATTTTTGGTAGGGGGAAAACTTATGGGTCATGCTCGTGATATGTTGCGCTAGACTGGCAATGCGTAGCGCGTAGCGATTTAAAATAAAAAAAAGAACAGTTATTCCAAAGTTTTGAGTTTTCACTTCTGTCGGTAGTCCTTATGACTACCTATTTTTTTATATGGCATGCAAAGCCAACTTCGATCATTCTACCAATGTCTAAATTGAATTGGAAAAGCAAGTCTGCATACATAATTAAAAAAAATAACAACTGTAGAAACAAATAAAATAGGTACTTCGATTGATTCTTTGATTCAGTTGAACACATTTAAGATCTTGTGAACAGAACAAATTGTATGCCAGCACTTCAAGTTACCATAAACTGTTAGATTTTCTCATTCGATTCTGAATTTAACCATCAATATTTTAAAATTTAAAATCCCCCAACACAAACATCCCAGCCAAAAAAGAAGATTAATTTCATTCTCAGTCAAATAGTTTAATTTCAGTCATGATTAAGGTTTGTCATCCCGGTATGATAAACCTTAATCATAACTAAAATCATAACAACACTTACTTTTTTGGCTCGTTATCTGAATTTCTTTATTTAGCTACACACCTATCTCTTTCATCGAGTGTACACATCGGCACAATTGTACAGTCGTGCACAGTACTAAGCTGGTACAATCGCGTGCATCGGTCCATTGGCGCTCGGCACGAGTTTCTCTGATTTATCACTGGTTTACGTGGTTCAATGTAATTTTGGTGCATTTACAGTTTCATACGTGTGCCATGCGGTCGTACTATTGCCATTGTGTTAAATTTTATAGCGAGAAAACACAATTTTAGGAAGTTTAAAGATTTTTATAACATTTTAATAACTACTAACCCGCGACCTCATTCGTGTCAAATTTCTTGTTTTAACATAAACTAACTGCGACACGCGGCATCGCCCGAGTTGCTTTAAAAAAAAGTAGCAATGGAGATTTCTGATGTTACCAGCTTGTCTCATAGCTGTTCAGGAGTTCCCATCTGGAATAACATCACTTGTTTTAATATCACTAGCTGCTACCCGCGGCTTTGCCCGCGTGGCTATTTCTATACAAATAAATAAAATTGGAGTGTCTGTTTGTAAAGTAACATTTTTTTTTAAATCGGCGAATCCTCGGGAAGCATCTTGTCGAAATTAAGAGTAGCCTAAGCTTAAGTTACTCCTTTTAACAGCAGGTATCTGCCAGTGAAAGTCCTGTCAAAATCGGTCCAGCCGTTTTGGAGATTAGCCGGAACAAACAGGCAAACAGACAGACCGACAGACAGACTTAAATGTTTGAAATCGGTTTCTGTTTATAAATACTTTCTTAAGCATTTATTAAATAGCTGTTATTTTGACTTTACAAACAGACACTTCAATTTTATTATTTCTATACAGGTATATAATATAAGTTTTTAACCAGTGCGCAATGTTTTTTGATGGTTCAGTATCAGTAATAGAACACATTTCCATTATCAGTTCAATACTTTTTTTTTCCACTTGAAATCTGCAAAATATGGATACAATCTATTCGTAATAATATCAATGGGCGAGCGCACAGCTGATAGGTACCTACTACTGCGTTTCGCTTCACTGACCTCGCCGCCGGGGAGTTGCATGACGAGTATCCATTATACCAGTTTCAAAATAAACATCTTTCGTTAACGATAACTTCATTTTTTTGTACTAAGACATATCAAAATAAGAAACATATTTTAGTTTAATTTGTCAAAATTTGCGCACTGATTAAAAACTTTTCCTGTATATAGATGTATAATATCCTAAGACACTCGGCAGTACTGTAGCTTCCCCATTAGTGAAAGTATTTTTGGAATCCGAAGATTACCCCCTACATACAGTCTACCTTTTTATAATATTAGTAAGTATGTTGGATGTTGTTATTCATCTGAATAACAAAATTCATTTACGTCACACCTGGCCATAATGTGAGTTTTACCGTACGCTACGCGTACAGTAAAACTCGCATTATGGCCAGGTGAAGACGTAAAATTGTGAACTCACCACAGGCAATAAAAAAGAAACGCATATTTACAACACACATACCTGCGATTTTGGGCTTTCTTTCTTTTACAGCCCTTGGTAAGTAACGTACTATTACAATATTATCGTCTAAAACATGACTGTAGCATAATCCAAATTATAAATCCTCTTTTAGCACGCTGTAAGGCAAAAACTAATAGTTTCAACTCCATGTTTTTGTTCAAGTTAATAAGAATAACAGAAAACTGCATCTCTACTTACAAGATAATTACATTTACATTTCCCAGCGTAAAAGTAAACAGAATCTAGTTAAAAATCTTCTCCACATATCCAACTAAATAGTAGTACCCTGTAAACAGAGCTAGCGATTTAAAAACGTCAGTGGGAAACTACCAACTTGTGCTCAAATGAAATTCTGTGGTCGCTGTTTGAGAACAAGCTTTGAAAAAATAATTAACTTTTTTGCTGACAGCGTTTTTAACATTTGAGGTGTTGAAGAAACATTTTAGTTAAGAAACGGAATGTCGTTTCGAAATGTTGAATAAGTAAGTATACATGCAATGAATGCAATCAATCAAATCAAAATCAAAAACCACTTATTCAAACTAGGTACAGCCTAGTTAGAAGAATTGACTTTTGATTTTGATTATCATTTTGAGAATCAGCAATTTTCAAACGTCAACATTGTAATGGAAAACTGCTCTTATGTATAAGAGCAGTTTTCCAATATGCCCGATTCACCGATTCCTAGGGATTTAGCTGGGTTGAAGTGGCGCAACAAACTCCCCAGCAACACAACAGCCAATGCTACACATTGATGGAGAAGACTACGATACGTTTTGATATGTTTGCCGAAGCGAGAGACTTTTACGCCATCATGAGGTCGAGGGTTGCGTCTTTTTGGCAAAGATTGAGACACTCCAGTAACAGCACTTTGAGGGTTGTCTTGTGTAAGCCCCATGTTTGTGCATTGGATTTCTGTTCACCCAAGTAGGTATAAGGCCTGAGTGAAACGGCGTGCGGCGGGGCGTTTTGCGTCGCGTGCAAGCGGTGAAAGATTGTTCGGCGCGCCGCTCGCCGCCACTCAGGACACTCGCGAGGGATCGTATGTGTTTAACGTGAACGCTGCACGCGCCGCCCCGCCGGACGCTCGAGTCGAGCGTGCACTCAGTTCGAAAACTAAGCGAAAAGCGAGAAACTATGTTTTTTGAAGACAATGGGAACCTGCACATACCTCCCGTTTATTACTGTTTTATTATTTATAAAAAAATTGTTTAAGGGTATTTTGCTTGCAATATTATTTAATAAAAGTCCACTATTTATTTCATTTATTTATTTGTCAAAGAAAACATTGAAAAGTAATTAGGCTATCATATTTTTGCCTCATTTACACTATGTAATTTTTTTGTCTATGACATCCAATTGCATCATGTAAATGAGTCTTGTCGTCCGTGTGGTGCCGGACGTAAAGAATAGCACCACCCCATTTCGTAAAAGGAGACTAAACTTACTAGAGAATGGGCAGCAGCGTTCTTTTTGCAAGTTTAACACCATCTGCGATCGCCAACCGGCCTGCCAAGCGTGGCGATTATGGCAAATCCCCCAAATCCTTTGAGGGAGGCCTATGTTCAGCATTGGACGTCTTTCGACTGAAATGATGATGATGATGAAATGAGTCTTTATGGATAAAATTACATGGCACGAAACGTTAAAGCACAGGACTTGCGCGCGAAAGATCATGAATTTAAACCCCACGAAAAAGTACAGTGAAGACAGATGAACCTCATTTTTTTTTCACTTGGTTCTGTATTGGTTGGATAAAATTTATTGTAATCGCTAAACAAACGGAAACGGCAGGAAAAGCTTTAAAGTAATTAGTATTTTTTTTTTTAAGTAGTTACTTAAAACTCGTTTGCAGCCCAGAACCCAGCACATAAGTCGAAAAAAAATTCGTTCGTGTGCTGACATCCCTCAAACGAGTCGTCGCTATACTATAGATGACTTCCGTTCATGCCCAGGACCCGACTAGCGATACCAAATCTAATTATGTAAATTTGCCAAACAATTTAAGACTTACAAGTAAAAATTTATTTTTGAACTGGGCAGCCAATGGGTTAACAATTAAATGACAAACAGTTGAAGAACTACTGTGACCAAATCAGCACAGTCAAAAAAAAAATATACTTAAAAAATGTCACAAACTTTTATAATCAAGATAATCTAACCATCTTAATTTCGACTTCGTGATTAAAAGGCATATTTGAAGGACGGAATAAATTATAAGCCGTCAATCTGTGACGTCACAAGATGGCGTCCACAATTAAGTCATGTCAAAGGTTTTTAATGCGCTTTGGAAACTTTGAGGCGCGGAGTTTATAAGTACAATGAGGTTTCTGTGTGGGAACGACAACTTTTGGGTTTTATGAAATATATTCTATCTTATTTTTGCTCCCTCTTTTGTAAAGATGCATTTTGTTGCTTGTTTTTTGGTTTTAGAAAGATCCAGATTATGAACGTATCAGTAAGCTTTTCAAATGTCGGTTTTAGGGAGCTGCCCAGGTATCTTAGAGCCTAGTAATCGCCTAGGTGGTCACTACATAAGCAATTACATAAATCTTAATATTACAGAAATTGTAGTTGTTTTTAGACGACGGAACTACATTTTACGGGATCCAATAACAAATGTCAAAATTCTTGCTTCAAAAAGATTCATCTTCGCGTATCCCAGTTTTTACTATTCGGTTTCCGTCCTTTGGGAATATTCATTTTTCCGAATAATCCCGAGCTCCTGTCGAATTACGGTAGATCTTTATTCTTTTAAACTAGATTTTAATTCACCGTTCGAAGCGTGAATAACAAATTGAAACCCGACATTTAAAACACGGTTTTAAATTCCCGGTCATTGTGGGTAGAATTAAAATAATAAGTGGTCTCTAGAGAGTGGGATTTACTTGAACGTTTTAATTAATATCCGATCTGTAATAAAAAAAGTCATAAAATAGCTTCAGTACTAAACGGGATTTAGCATTAGTTTAATATTAAGGGGTTTATTCATAAACGTTGCTTAAAGTTAAGTGACGTTCAAACGTCAAAAATGTATGGTTAAACAGTCGCTAATCATTACTTAACTTTAAGCAGCATTTATAAATAAACCCCTAAAAGTTAGACCAAAGGAAAATAATGATGGCAACCGATTGTATCCATCAGAATCTGCTACTCTGCAACGCTAGGGGTAAGCAGAGTAGTCGTCGAAATAGGCTAGTTGACCATTTTTGAGAAACCGATTAATAATATGAGGTAGGTTTTATTTCTTAAATATATCAATTAATCCATACTTCCATACTAATATTATAAAAATGTGAAAGTAACTCTGCCTGTTTGTCTGTCTGTTACGTTTTCACGCCTAAACCGCTCAACCGATCGTCATGAATTTGGCAGACATTATAGCCTAGGATATGAAGGATATAGGCTACTTTTTTACGCGATAATTGACATCCACGCGGGTGGAGCCGCGGGCAAAATCTAGTCTAATATTATTCACGGAATCATTCTATATATACCTATACAAAATTCACAAGATATTTTGCTTACTGTTACCTGGCATATTATATTATTGCTACTTCAGCCATTACGACGTTAGGCACTTTGTAGTGACTTAATTAAAATAACAGCAGAAAAACTTGCTTAAACTTTAACAACCAGAATTGTATTCTTCTTTATAACTCTGTTACGAAATCTCAAAGGAACTGGACAGTAATGAAACTGCACAGAATAAAAGATAAAAGATGGGACAAAAATTTAAAGATAGCACAAAGGCTACACAGTGACTAGACAGGTAGTTGTAAAAAAAAGAAAGGAAAAGGAAAGAAGAATAAAGACATAATGTACTTCATGACTCCTTTCATTTAAAATTATCTACAAAATGCTTCAAGTTTTTAAACATTTGTGAATAGAAATTTCGTAATATGGAACGTGTGAGGTTGTTATGTCAAAAATTCCTGCTTTTGCATGAATCTGCTGCACAAATACTGTATTTATTTATTTTATTATTTATGTACACACAGTTAAATACATAGAGATACGATATCATTATAATTTCAGTACAAAGGTACTGCTTATTTCGAAAGAATTTTTTTCCAGCAGTACTTACACAACGTTTTTCTTCTCACCAGCACATTAAAAAAAAAAAACGTTTACGTCAGACTTTTTAAAATCCATAGAATGTTAGTACCTACAGAGAAACTTATGAGACTAGTGTTTACATAACCTTGTCCTTAACAATTCTCTAATTTTAAATCAACTTGTATGCTCAACAAAAATCGCTCGACCGTAATTGTAATGCTAAGACACTGCCTCCCAAGATACAGGATTTTCCTAGTTTGGTGGGCAGAGTAACTATTCTAACTTTTGACCTCACTACTTACCTTTTAGTATATCCAATCTTTGTATACCTATACTAAGTTTGCTCACCTTTCTGTGTAATATTTATTGTCAAAGTGTATGTTTTGTGAATAAAATAGTAGATTGTACAGCTAGTGCATAAAAGAAGCCATTTCACCCCGCGACGTATTTTCACTAAATAACTCTGCTTTTTGATATGAGATGGCGCTAGGATTGTGATTATCGAGTTTAAGAACGTTTTTCTACTATTCAACACGCCATCGAGGCACTAGGTTTTTTTTAATACCGTCAAGGGGCAAACGAGTATGCGAGTCACACACTAAAATCGAACTAAGTTGTTTTTATTAAGTACATAACAATTCAACCGTAGAACCAATTTTTCACTCAATTAACTATAATAAATAGTAAACATGGTAAATATCCCGTTTGTGTTAATAGTAACGAGCCAACCAACTCACATTTGCAGTTGGAGAATTGACCGTCACGTATATCGATGTATAGGAGACATGAACTTAACATGTATTTCAACTACAATGTTATGTTTGTTCTTGGGATAAATTCGTTCTAGCTACAGAACCCTTCATCTTCTCTAATCTCTAAAAATGATATCTATCTCTATATTCTCTAATCTCTACCTCTAATCTCTTCTCTTCTCTAATCTCGATCTCTAAATATTATAAAACAAATTCACTTTTTGTGTCTGTCTGTAAGGATCGTACAGGTGACGTTCTATGTTTTCTGCCTACCTCCATCAAAAGAAGGCGTCAGCTTATGTATGAATGTAATAAAAACTGTAAAAAAATTCAGAAACTGTATAAAGCATCGTGTTTCATTTGCATAAAAAAGTCAGTTACTTTTTATTTAGAATATAGAATCCAAACATTCCAAATATAAATTCAATTTTTCAAACTCATTCCTGGAATGTTTCATGTTCAAAACACCAAGGCATAGACTAAACCTTTAATAGCTAGTAGAGTGCACAGCTCATAAAACTTAATAACATCGACTGTGCCGTTGTATATTCCTTTTCATAAAAGGGTAATTCCATTTTTCCGACGTAATCGAGTTTTCCTTCACAGAAGTAGCGGTTAAAATAAAAAATAAGAAACCATTTTCCTTCCACATCATATTATGGACTAGTGCTTCTTGAGGATTTTATTTTATAGTAAATTATTATTTTATTTTTTATGCTACCTACTCTTTTTATGGAGTAATTTCCTGTTTATTTGAATATTATTTAACAGGAAAGTATGAGGAAGCAAAAAATTAATAGACAAAAACAAAGCAAATAGGTATTTAAATATTACTGACATGGTACAAAAATGAGTTACCTCTAGGGCTTTTTAAGGCTATGCCCGTTTTAACTAACACTATGAAAAAACTATAAGTGTAATGCCTAAATAATATTGCAGGTTGGATTTCATTATAGATAGCATTGGTGGTTACGACGATTTACGAGTTGTAGGTCGTGGGTTTAAACCCAGTGCACCCAGCACCAGACAGGCGCTTTACTTTGTGTAACTGTTTGATCAACACTGCTCTTAAAACGGTGAAGGAACGGTGTCGGTCGCTTCTAAAGTGGTTGCCCATACGCCAGCGCAGAGAGCAAAGGGCGCTGACCACTTTCTTTTCATTTCTTGACTCTCCCTCTTCCCCTAGTTATCTAGCCCCCCACTTTCAGTACATTTGCGCCAACCACAATATAAATCTACGTTCATCACACAATCGTCTTCTTCAATGTCCCATTCACCGCACTGACTTCATTCACTCTTCTTTCTTCGTTTAGTATTTTGTGATTCTAGAATCACAAAATTTTAAGACATGTGACATGTGGCACTGGCCCCGCGTGGTGGTTTATGGCCCGCATGGTGGATAATGACCCGCATGGTGGATTATGGCCCGCATGGTGGATTGTGGCCCGCGAGGTGGATTGTGGCCCGCGAGATAGATTATAGCCCACCTGATGGATTATGGCCCACGTGGTGGATTACGGCCCACGTGGTGGATTATGGCCCACGAGGTGGATTATGGCCCGCGTGGTGGATTATGGTTCACGTGGTAGATTGTGGCCCGCGATGTGGATTATGGCCTGCGTGGTGGATTATGGCCCACGTGGTGGATTATGGCCCACGTGGTAAATTACGGCACACGTGGTGGATTTCGGCACACGTGGTTGATTATGGCCCACGAGGTGGATTATGGCCCGCGTGGTGGAATATGGTTCACGTGATGAATTATGGGCCGCGCAGTGGATTATGGCCCATTCCCTTACAGAGAGGATGCCTGTCTCCCAGTAGTGGGAACGGCATATAAGCTAAATTATGCTATGCTTAGCTATGTATTGTCAATTCTAGGCGCTGAGCCGAGCGTTAAAAATCTAGCAGTGGGCTTTTGTTTAGACATTACATTTAGGTTTCGCCTAGTGTTAGTAAAAACGGGCATTAACGTCTAATGACGGTCAGCAAAAATAAACGAAGAGTGCTGCTTATACACTTGATAACCTGCTTGTTGCTTGTTGAGCATCTGTAGGTATATTTTCGTCTTGCAGATCGCAAACTTTACAAGTCTCTTGTTAACTAAAATAAAAAATAACTGCTAAAATTAAAACTACAATTGCAAGGGCCAGTCAATGAACAAGCTAACCTCGGGTGTCTGCCAGTCAAAGTTCAATAGCATTCACGTCGTAAAAACTCGTGTCTGGAGTACCCTAGTTAAATTTAACGGGTCTCTTTAATGTTTCAAGTTCAGATGTAAAATTGTGAATGTAATATTATGGTGATGTCAGTTAAAATTCACAAGCTGGTAGGATATACCAACAAGGTGTACTAAGAAGTACCTACAAGGAGTAACTTTTATAATGGGACCAAATTAGAATCGCAAAAAAAAATGAACAATAGCTAATACTAATACTTTTTCAAGTAGCTTTTGCCACAGTATAATAAAGTAACAGTATTACGTCTTCATAGAAAACGGCCGAAACGACGCACTTCGAAATCTCAGTGTATACCAGTACGCAATACCTTCGAGTGCGCGGCAGATAGGCACGGACGCGGAAGGTTTATATACCGAGCGGCCGTAGGTAAATATTTCAAGGTCACTGCCGAGACGTAATACTGTTACTAATTTATACTGTGCCTTTACTTAAGAACGTACCAAGAACGTTACTAATGACAAACCGACTCACCGACAATCTGGTAAACTACTTCATTAATTATTATTTAACGTAATTAATTCTCGGCAAATGGATGCGTGTTTAAAGTTTAATACATTAAAGCTTCATCACGTTGCGTTAATTCATGATACGAGTACCTTTGTTTCAAGTTTTCCACCCATATAAAATCTATATATCTTATAATATAAAAATGAATCGCAAAATGTGTTGGTAAGCGCATAACTCAACAACGCCTGGACCAATTTTACCAATTCTTTTTTTTTAATGTTCGTTGAAGTCCAAGGATGGTTTTTACGGCGAGAAAAATTAGAGTAGGGTAAAGTAGGGTAGGGTAGGTAGGTAGGTAGGTAGGTAGTGTAGTGTAGGGTAGGGTAGGGTAGGTAGGTAGGGTAGTGTAGGGTAGGGTAGGGTAGGTAGGAAGGTAGGAAGGTAGGTAGGGTAAGGTAGGGTAGGGTAGGTTTCTCAAAGATTTGACATTTTGGGAGTTGGACATTTTGACAATTGGACATTTTGGCCCTGAACGAAGATAAGGTTGATTTTGAATGACGGGAGCCAATCCACATGAAGGTGGGTACCTTCTGTTCACCCTTAGGACTTCTTTGGTATATACAACTCATTTTTGACCATAATGTACGAGTCCTTTCTGCTAAACTACGTCCAGTTACAAGTTGAATACATTGGCTATAACGACTTTACACACGATAAAGTACCAGTCTAACTACCAGGCGAACATAACCACGAAGAGTTCCTCGCTTTTACTTAAGTTCTAAAACAGAAAGCGCAATTCTGCCGCTAAAGTTTGCGGGTAGTTTCGCAAGCTGACGTTCAAACGTCCTGGCGATGAGTTTTATATTAAAGCGTATATTATGATCGTCTGTTTGTAAAATTGAAAAAAAAGAAAAATGATGATTTAATATCGTGCGAAATATTTGTAAAGAGAAGCTTTTGCCAAATAAATGTTTGTAAAGCGAGTGTTTAAAAAACAAAACATTTGCGGTCTAAGTTGTTTGTGAAATAAATATTATAGAACATTCGATATTCTGTACTTCGATATTTAGGTCTTTTGATGACACTTTTGTAGATAATTCGATTTTAGATATATTGGACGTAGGTTATCTAACCATTCGACAATATTTTAAGTTATTTTAATTTTCGGTTTTATGGTCGATGTTTTGAACATTGACATTTTACCCGTTTTAACTTTCCACATTCAAATATGTACCCAAAATTAATTAACACTGGTACTGTAAAGACACGGTTGGCGCAGTGGTTAAGCGATTGACTGCTGCGCTGCGTGTCGCGGGTTCGATTCCCGCACGGAACAAATATTTGTATGACCTACATGTAGTTGTTCCGGGTCTGGCTGTTTGTGTATGTGAGTTTAAATGTTTGTAAACGCACCCACGATACAGGAGAAATTCCTAGGGTGGGGCAAAGTTTAAAAAAAAAAAGGTTAATTTGACAATATTCTATAGAAGATTTGTCTCTTTATTAATTAATTAAATATTTATTGAAACATACAGCAGAAAGACTAAAGACCCCATTCTTATTTCTCAAGTATTTTTTAGGGTATCAAGAGCTGCGCTTAGGCAAGAGAAAAAAATATTTTCGCGACCTGATTTGACAAAATAACTCTTGATTTTTAAATTGAATAAGAACTTGAGGATGCTTCTTCTTTCTTTTTCGTGTGGTTAGTGGCTAACCTGCTGTCAGAGTTTTTATGCCGCCCATGGGTCTCTGTCTTGGCTTCACATGCCGTCGAGAAATATCTCTCAGGCATGCATGTTTTGGACGTAAAGAATAGCATCACCCTATTTCTTCCCGTGGGTGTTCGTAAAAGGCGACTAAGGGACTTGAGAATGGGCAGCAGCGTTCTCTATGCATTTTTAACACCATACTGCGATCGCCAACCTGCCGCGATTATGGCAAAACCCCCAATTGGGGGAGGCTTATGTCCAGCAGTGGAAGTTTTTCGGCTGAAATGATGATGATGATTCCTGTTTCCTCACCATGTTATCCTTCACCGTTTTTTAAGCAAGTAATAATTATACTAACATAAAATACAATACAATAAATTATAAATATTTTTTTGCTTAAAATCCAGAATCTACTGATTGGGAGAAGACATTGTCTCCTGTAACACAGGTGTTTTACCTAGCGCAGGAGTCAGGGCTTTCACTTTGTTTGTACACATTTTTATGCCAATAAAGAATTTATTATTTATTATACAATACGCAAATGAATCCGAAAATTCAAAGGTGCATGCCTTGGTTTCCAACAGGTGACCAATGACTTGGCAATCCGACGCTCACATCACCGTTGCTAATTTTTGTTTTGCTGACTGGTTAATGAAGCTGAAATCAAAATTTGTAATTAAGTATAGTCTCTTCATTAATCAAATGATTATTTTTTTAAGTAGTCTAGTAGTAGTATTCATTTCTATGCTAGCGACGCTGTACCAATTTTCACATAACCAAAGTCTGTACGTATTACGTACTATAAAAGTGCAAAGATCTTTTGAAGACTTAAGTCCCAAGCTCACAAAGTTAGGTCCTCGTCACAGGCAGTTTCTGATAATGAGCCCTGCTAATAAGGAAGCGCCATCCAAATATTAATTAGTAGCTTTTGTCGAGATCTGCCATTGGGAAAGACTTCTGAAAAAGGAATATTTCAAGAAAATGGGGTGTAAAAGGTGTTCGAGTGCTGACTTATTATGCAGCGCCCATTGTAGTACCTACTACTTTACTATTTTGTCTCTTTACCTTTGAATTAAGGTTCTTTTTTGCTTCTTCATTTTTTATGATAAATCATTTTATTTCTGTAAGTAGATTTGTACAAACACTTTTACACAATGAGGTTATATAATACTAGAGGAGCCTCATGATAAACTTATGTTTTGGACAAATAAATGATCTTATCTTATCGTATGAGGAACATTCACAGGCCGATGACTCCTTGTCAATTAAAAAGTGCCTGTAAATGTAATAATCGTAACTAAATGCTTTGACATTGACATCAGCTCGGGTAAGCAATAAACACCAACACTTCGTCAATCATGTTAAAATTTATTATTTCGTCAATCATGTTTAACTGGTGAAATGTTTGTGTATTACAACTTTTAGCGTCGGTAGCTTTAGAACACTATATTAGCAATGAATTTAAAAACTATAGACTGTTAATTTTAGAGGCGGAGAACTTTAAACTGAAATAAAACACAGAAAAATGATTTTAATATCCATGAAATTAGGTTTGTCTGATAGATAATTTTATGGCATTTATATTTGAAGACTTCTTGCTTAAGAAACGGTGAAGGAAAACATCGTGAGGAAACACATGCCTGAGAGATATTTCTCGATGGTATGTGAAGCCAAGTCAGAGGCCCATGGATGGCATAAAAATTCTGACACCAGGTTAGTCACTATCCACACGAAAAACAAGAAAGAAAAACCGGCCAAGTGCGTGCTGGACTACGCACAATGAAGGGTTCGGTACTTGGAAAGAATTTATCCTAAGAACAAACTTAACATTGTAGTTGGTAAACATAATCTCCCATACATTCCAACTGCAAATGTGAGTTTGTACGCACAATATCGAGAGATTTACCATGTTATTTTAAGACCATAGACTTCTTATAGATTTTCCTGTAATCTATAAGTATATAACTATTTTCTGTATTTTTTTTTCAAAATTTTAGGTTCAGTAGTTTCGGAGATAAGGAGGGGGAGAATGGTCAATTTTCGTTTATTTTCACTTATAACTTTAAAACTATTTATTTTAAAATTATAAAATCTATATATGTAGGATCGAAGTGCCGGAGTGAATTCACAAAGTAAATCATTTTAAAATTAAAGTAACGTGTCATTAATTGTTTGGAACAAACCCATCGGTTACAATAATAGAAATAAGTAACCAAATATCAATTACAGCGTACACCAAGTACTTAATAAATTATGTTCCGATTTATTACACAATAATTGATAGTAAAAATCACTTAAATTAATAATAAGTCAAATGAATAGCAAACTCTGTTGACTACCCACAATTGTAATTGACAACCAACTCCGACATATATTTTGATATGTCACATGGTACAGTTTGCAAAACTTTTTTTTTAATTTCCTTGTTTGCCCCCCAAAACTGACCCCAATATTCTAAATTCATATATTTACGGTTCACTTCCGTATTTGGGTCACTCAAATTGATAATGTATACCAAATTTCAACTTAATCGGTCCACAACGTCTATCTGTCTGTCTGTCCGTCTGTGACGGAAAGACAGACAGATAGACAGACGCACGAGTGATTCTATAGGGTTATTATTTATTTATTTATATAACACTTTCTCACACAAATGTACAGAGGCGGACTTAATGCCATAGGCATTTTCTATCAGTCAACCTTTGGGTGGTGCAGAGACAAACAGTGGTTTTTTCCTTTTGAGGTACGGCACCCTAAAAAGCGTTAGGCTCGTCCCTTAGAACATGGAACTTAAAAGATTGTAACTAAATCACTCAACAGCTTCCCTCCTGGATACAAGCGTGATGTATCAATGTATGTAGCTATTAAGTACGGCTTTATTTCCATGGAAATGTTGTATGTCCGATGCAATAACTCGGAACGTCCATCAATCAATGCTGCAACTAGATGGATGGGTAGGCATCCATCACTACAGACCCATATTTTTGCCAGGTAAAAAGATTTTTTGATTTTTGTGAGGAGCTTTTGTAAAATTGAGTATTCTAAAGTTTTTTGAAGTTTTTAGTTTTTTGTTTTGGGTAGCTTCGTCGAGTCTTCTCGTCGCGTATTCCACAGAGCCTAAAGACCAAGGTCTTCAATCAGTGCGTCCTGCCTGTTATGACTTGCGGAGCCGAAACGTGGACACTCACGGTGCGTTTGGTCCATAAATTCAAGGTCGCTTAGCGAGCTATGGAACGGGCTATGCTTGGAGTTTCTCTGAGGGATCGAATCCGGAACGAGGTGATCCGGCAGAGAACCAAAGTTAACGACATAGCTCACAGAATAAGCAAGCTGAAGTGGCAATGGGCCGGCCATATTAGCCTTAGAACCGATGACCGTTGGGGTAGACGTGTTCTTGAGTGGAGACCGCGAATTGGCAAACGTAAGGTAGGACGCCCTCAGGCTAGGTGGAGCGACGATCTTCGCAGGGTGGCTGGTAGCAGCTGGATGAGAGTTGCCGAGAATCGAGCTGAATGGCGTGCAATTGGAGAGGCCTATGTCCAGCAGTGGACTGCTATAGGCTGATGATGATGAATGTTTTTTTAACCGACTTACAAAAAAGAGTGAGTTTCTGTGTTCATCAATATTTTTTTTCGTCAATGTGGACCGATCTTTGAAATTCTTTTTTTGTTTTTATTTGAAAGGGTATGCTCCTTAGGTTGTCCCGTTTAAATTTGGTGAAGATCTGATGAATACATTCAGGGATAGACTATGGAACTCCTCAATAATGAGCAGTGACATACTGCGATTTGATTATTGCAATGAAGATCAAAGAAAACTGCTGTTTAGTTACCTATTGGTGGCCAACTGATAATTGACTTTGAAGATATTCTATAGAACGCCTCATAGAGGAACGGTACACATACATATTGTGAATGGGTAGTCGTACAGAAAATTATATAAATTGCTGAGCAGGTAGGTCATCGCTGAAAATTCGTTGTACCACTGAGTACAAGTATTAAATTTGTGAAACCGCAACTAAAAAGTGTTAAAATAAAAAATAAACTTTTTTACAGATAATTTTGGAAGTCGGTTGAAATTATTATAAAAAACAAGCCAAGATTAGAGTCATTCTAAAAGATAAGCGCAAGTCATATCAATTACATTATTTTGGTAAAAATATAGCAAAGGTCAATAAAAGTTTGATTGTTACTCTTTCGGTTAGAGATTCTATTAGTGTCCCCAGTTAGTGTTTCCGTTAATGGATTATCAACGGTAAGAAAAAAAAAAATTGGAAAAACGTCCCCAAATAAAATTGGGTAATGCCAAGAGGACATTGATGAAGAATCGAAAAAATCCCTTCTAAAATAACCAACGCAATCATATTTTTTTTCCCACCTAGTTGTTTATGTAAAACCAACAGTACCGTTAAAAAGTAGTATAAAAATAAACCCAGGATCCTATAATGTTCGCACCTGACCACGGTTCGTAGAATTCTGATCGATTCTCATTTGCCTTTCCGCTTTGCTCATTTTTGTTTTTACCCGAGCGTGGCGTAGATTATTCCCTTGTCGTATTTTCTAAATTATTTTATTAATATTTGTTTGTTCGAATTTCGCTTCCTCGTTTTATTACTTTTGCTTTTCCTCAATGCCCAAATTGACGAATGTAAATCAACTTAGGATCATAATTTGCTGTAAATCAAAGTTTTTACTGTGTTCATTTCCATTCTCAATTTGGGAAAGTAAAAAATAGTTGGATATTTATAGTCTCCCAGACCAACATAGACTAGCCATCCACGCGGAAGACATTATAGTGCACAAGACAGTGTGTGCGAAGACACAGGTGCTATCCGACACGACTGGAGATAGATCAGGCGTAGAACCAACAGCTTGACGTGCTTTCTGAGGCACGGGAGTATCACACTGCCAACTTCTAAAGCGCCCGGCTATTACCAAAAAAATCCTAATGGAAAAACCCAATAACAATTTACCCGATCCTGGAATCGAATCCAGGAGCCCAAGCTTAGCAGTCACGCTTGCGACCACAAGACCAATGGGGCAGTCAGTAGGACATCACTGTGCATCCGAACACATCATCATCATCATCATTTCAGCCGAAAGACGTCCACTGCAGGACATAGGCCTCCCCCAATTGGGGGGGTTTCCCATAATCGCCACGCTTGGCAGGCGGGTTGGCGATCGCAGTATGGTGTTAAAAATGCATAGAGAACGCTGCTGCCCATTCTCTAGTAGTCCCTTAGTCGCCTTTTACGACACCCACGTGAGGAAATGGGGTAATGCTATTCTTTACGTCCGGCACCATACGGCACACGCTCCGTACCAATTGATAATTCTTCTATTTCTCCCCTGTTGACCACACGGCAGACAAGTATCTGGCTGGCTGGTAGGTGGCTGGCTGGTAGGTGGCTTTTTATAGCATTAGGTTTTTCCAACTAACACTAACTATAGGTTGTTCGAACTGAATGCACGCTCGACTCGAGCGTCCGGGGGTCGACGCGTGCGGCGTTCGTGTTAAACACATGCAATCCCTCGCGAGTGTTCTGAGTGGCGGCCGAGCGGTGCGGCGCATGGAGCGTGCTTGTCTGCGGTGAGCGGGGCGTCGAGCGTGGCGTCGCGTGCAGTTAAAACCAGTTTGTGTTTGCGTAGAAAACAGCCTACTTTGTTTAATTAGCGAGTTATAAAAATATTTTAACCACACATTTTCTTATACATACATATCAATAATATTGTACGATCCCGACGCCATGATGAAAAATGTGGCCGGCTCACATGAACGCTAAGCGTGCACGAACGCCGCTTGCACGCCACGCTAAACGCCCGTTCGCCCGACGAAACGTTGGTCGTTTGGAGATCCGCAGGAGAACCAAGATAACCGACATAGCTCGAAGAATTGCCAAACTTAAGTGGCAATGGGCGGGGCACATTGTGCGCAGAACAGATGGCCGTTGGGGCCGAAGGGTTCCGGAGTGGCGTCCGCGTACCGGAAGACGTAGCAATGGAAGGCCCACAAGGCGGACCGATGACCTTATGAAAACCGCAGGAATCCGCTGGATGCGGGAAGCACAGAACCAGTCGAAGTGGCGGTGCTTGGGGGAGGCTTATGTCCAGCAGTGGACGTCTTTCGGCTGAAAACGTTTCGTCGCTTTTATAAAACTATTCTACTTCTAAGTTCTTCATTTACCGTTCCATCACCATCCGCATCGTGTCTTCCATTACGGCATAGACCACACCTTTACCTTTACAACCACACTAGCCACTCACTCAATACAACTCAAACTTGCTAGTTTGAAACTGCAATCGAAAAGTGCTCCAAGTGCCACCTGCGCTCCTAGTACTAGTTGTTACTTCTGAATCTTGTTAAACAAAAAGGAACGTGTGAACTTAAGAATTTCTTTAGAATTGAGTGCAGTTTAGTTTGGTTTTGGTAGTGGAACAAGTATATTTTTTGGATTTAGTGCAATCGCTCTATTGTTTAAAGGGACTAAACAAACCCACTGGTACTATATCAGTAATTTTTAAGTAGGATATACCATCATCTTTACCATAAAAAGAGCCAAGACGCAGAACGCAAGCCTAGTACTCGTAATTAATGCACGATCTTTCTTAGTTCAAAAATATGATTTTTCTTCATATAGCAATAAATTATAGATACGGTAATTATTTTGATAAAATTTTGAAATCAATGCTCAATTTTTATGTTTCTAGCTTACGCTCAGCATGCGTTGCAGTGCCTTTTTTTTTTGTTACGAATCGTTTCAGGTGCGCACACAACAACTTACCAAAGTTTCATCACAATCGGTAGAGCCATTTTCGAGTTTTTGCGAGACTAACGCGCGGCAGTAGATTTTTATATATTACTAAAGAAAGAAAGAAAGAAAAGAAAAATGCGTTTATTGGCATTACAGCAAAAAATACACCTTAAAAACTATAAAAAACAGAAAACAATGATTATAATGCCAAAAGGGCCTCAGCTCAGCATAATGTCAGATGACACACAAGGTGTACCAACTGACGCTGATTTTCAGCTGCAACCCACGAGTGCCATACGCTAGAATAATAAAAACATAGGTAAAAGTGTCCGTTTTAATACATAAATTAAGATAAATTAAAGGTGATATAAAATACCCATACGAAATAAAATAAATTTTTACGACATACATGTTTGTGTTGTGCTGTGATTAATGGAAAATTACCAAAATAAATACCCGATATCTGTGTACCTATTACCTACATTAAAATAATAAATCCATAGAAACTACCCAAGGCAAATCATGTGACTGTGTTGTTCTTCTGAATTACAAAACGGAATTTGATGCGGTTTTCAGTAAACAAAAATAATTGACAAATAAAAAATAAAATTGATAAAATTATTAAAATTGATTAAAATGTAAAAAATTATAAAAATGATAAAAATAAAAAATAAATTATATGGCAGATATGTCGGCTCGAACATTTTCAAAATCTTTTTGATGATTTAATAAAAATCCTTTTAATTTTAATTTGAAAGTTGAGCAACTTTTACTGTACTTTATGGGTGGAGGGATATTGTTCCAGCATTTAGTAGCAGCATAGCGAAAACTGCCTCTGAAAGCCGCTGTCTTGTGACGTGGGATGGAAAGCTGTTGAGAACATTTTCTTCCCTCACCAATTCTGTGTTTTCTTGTCCAAGGTAGTCTGTCATATAAGTAAGAGGGGGAATGAGACTTAATAACGCCAAAGAGTAGGCTCGCTAGGTGGAGTTTACGTCTAGCTTTCATTTTTAAAATGTTATGTTCATTAAAGAAAGGTGTAACATGCCCCCTAATGGGAACTTTAAAACAGAAGCGTGCACAGGCGTTTTGAAGTCTTTGGATCATTCTCTCAGTTTTTGACAGTAATCGTTGGCCATACACCGGGTCCGCATAATTTAATTTTGATAAAACCAAAGACTCCACTAGCAAGACCCGCAATTCTTCACTAAGATAGGGACGGGCTTTGTATAAAATCTTAAGTCTATAATAGCAATTACGGATCTACTAGCTTCTGCCCGAAAAATCGTTCCATACAAAATGTATGAGAAAATGTTTTTTTCTTATTTTTTTATTTCGTGTCTCTTTCGCATGGTTTAATAGTTATTCTGCTATTCGGGGCGGACCAAATCCAAGAAATCAAAGATCATAAAAATCAGTCCAGCCATTCTTAAGATATAAACGGTGTAACTAACCCGATAAAGTTTTATATATTTAGAATAGATAGATAGATCATAAAATCAATACTCGAGTGAAAATATAATATGTTAATTCGTAAATATTGTATTGCTACACAAGCTCTATTGCTTTATGAGTGGTTAAACGTCCGTTTTTGTCGTCAGTATTTTCTGTTGGCATGAAATCCTCGAATAACCGGAATACAAATGTCAAAAAATTTAAAACCCAATCACCAAATAAAATCTGTCACCAATCAATTTACGTATCAGCAACAAAATCTTATCGCATCGCTTTCACTGTACCCAAACCAGCCAAGCGCAGATCCGACTACAGATTTATATTTCAGCCTGGCATTGGTCCAGCGAGTAGCAACAAGTTAGTGTATTTTAATGCCTACATGAACGCTAAACGGCTCTTAAACACTGCCACAATTACTTTACACGCTCGTTATGTGCGTTTACTTAAGTTTTGATCGATTATGAAAAGTGTATTAATTAGAAAGTTTTGTTTTAGTATATAGTAGTAGTAGTAGTTTTAGTAATATGTTGGTATACATTTATAATTGTATGTTTTTCTTTCATTGAGATTTTTGATGTTACCAGCTTGTCCTGTATAGCATTTCAGGATTTCCCATCTTTAATAACATCACCTGTTTCATTTTCACTAGCTGCTGACCGCGGCTTCATCTGCGTGGCTTTTTTATAGAATAAGCTAAATAAATAAAATTGAAGTGTCTGTTTTTGTTAATTTGGGCGAGCTGTAAGCAGCTTGTCGAAAACAAAAGAAGCCTAAGTAACTCCTTATAACATCAGCTATCTGTTACTGAAAATCCAGTCAAAATCGGTCCAGCCGTTTCGGAGATTAGCCGGAACAAACAGACACACAGACCGACAGACAGACAAAAAAAAGATTTTTTGTTATTTTGATATTACAAACAGACACAGTAACAATTTTATTTATTTGTATAGATTATAATTAACTGAAGCGGCATTCCAAATGATTGTACCCATTTTTGACCTTGTGGAAGCCGCAGGAATCCGCAGGATACGGGAAGCACAGAACCGGTCGAAGTGGCGGTGCTTGGGGGACGCCTATGTCCAGCAGTGGACGTCTTTCGGCTGAAATGATGATGATGATGATACTCATTTTTCAGTGTGCAGATGATGAGGATGATGTTCTACCTAAAAAGTACATAATTTGATAAAGTATCGGTGGGTACCCCTTTAAACAATAGAGCCATTGCACCATTAAAAAAAAAAATACTTGTCCCTCTATCAAAAACTGCACGCACAACAATCATTTTTTATCAACTTAAAAGTCACCCACAATTTTCCTTGAATCGACCTACACATAATTTAACAGGATTCTATTAATTTATTTGTTTCGCACTACAATTTCCCCTCTCTTTTTCACACCAAACAAACAATACTTCCATCCCTGTTTCCCACGATCGTTCCGAAGACATTACAAGCATAATCCTACCTTATTCAATATTTAAATGAAGTATGATAAAATATAGAGAGGTTTTAATATCCGAACAGGTGCACCTGGGCACAAAATAGATAGGTTCAGAAGAATGGCTCTATACAACGAGCGAGAACGCACGCACTCATAGACACCCCTCTACGTGCAGCGAGTGCAAGCGCACTGGCGACTGGAATTTGTTTTAGATCGCTGTGTGTACGCGTCTGTCACTGAAACATGGTCGCTCACAATGGGCCATAGAAGGCTAAAAGTCACCCAAAGGGCTATGGATAGGGCTACGCTTGGGGGTTTCCAACATGATCGAATCAGAAATGCAGAGATCTGCAAGAGAACCTAGGTCCAACCGACATAGCCCGATGAAATGCTAAACTTAAGTGGCAGTGGGCATGGCACATTCCTCGCAGAACAGATAGCCGATGGGGCCGAAAGGTTCTGGAGTGGCGAGCGCGTACCGGAAGACGTAGCGTTGGATGGCCTCCCACAAGGTGGACAAATGACCTTGTGAAGGCCGCAGGAATCCGCTGCATGCGGGAAGCACAGAACCGGTCGAAGTGACGGTGCTTGGGAGGTTGTACCGAATCGCCCTTCTGCATCTATTTATTTAGTGAGGTTGGTATTATTAAAAGCGCCGGAGAAGCAATATTGTGCTCTAAAGGTATCTTTAATATCTCTCTAGTCAGTGGAAGATATCACTCCGGGAAAGAATTTTGATATTTTTTTTCAATTACGACAAAGACTGGTTTTGTTTTTATATGAAAAATGGTTTGTCATGAATGATGTTGTGTTTTTGGTTAATAAGTAACGCCCCTGTAAAAAAAAAGTCATGTCATTATCTAAAGGAATTGTTCTAGACGTAATAATTATGATATCAGAAATCATAATAAGTTTAACAGATGTTGTGTTCATTGATTCTAAGTAAGAACCCGATGTCTGCATTGACTACAAGTAAAAATTGTTGTTTTTCAAACTCCTCAGGCCCAATTTCAAATTACTCGCGCTGGACTCGAACTAAAGATCTTACCACAAGACATGTGGTATGGGCATGACTCATCAGCATGCTATGAACCTACCACAGTTTCCTTATCTACTAATACAGAAAACCCTCAAATCATAATTTACTAAAAGCTCAATGTAAAATTAGGCAAAGGCTTCAGCGTCTCGCAACTGATGGAAAATCAAACTGGTATTGGAACAAGTCATGCTTTTAGGCAAGTTGCAGCTGAACTTTAATCCAGTCTTAAAATTCAACGTCACCCATGCGTCAGAAACATTTTATTATGGTGTTTTTACCCGACACCAAATCAGGTTTATGTTTATATCAAAGAGTATTAAGCTGTTTGTGGGCTCGGGTAGTTACACCTAACATAGCAGGGAGTATCATTAAAAAAAAACTAAGTGACAAAAATCTATATGAAAAATAAAAAGATGCTATTACTACAGCTGCTACTACTACCATTTTGGTTAAGCCTTTGACAGTAGTAATTCTGACGGTAGAAAAAGGTTTAACGGCTGTAAAATTTAAAAATAAGTACCTACCAAAGTACTACGAGTAAGTTCTCATTGTATTGCAATTTGTTAATTAAAAACATTTATTTACATATTTATTTGAATACAATATAAAACCTAACACTAAAATATTTATAATTATGTACAAGCAGTACAAGTCATTCAGACATAGGCCTCCCACAAAGGGGGGGGGGGGGGGGTTGCCATAATCGCTACGCTTGGCAGGCGGGTTGGCGATTGCAGTATGATGTTAAAAAAATGCATAGAGAACGCTGCTGCCCATTCTCTAGTAAGTCCCTTAGTCGCCTTTTACGGCACCCACGGGAGGAAATGGGGTGGTGCTATTTTTTACGTCCAGCAACACACAGTACACATGGTATGTACAAGCATATGAAGGAAAACAAAAAAAAAAGGGGGATGAGCTCATTGGACATCAAAAAATTCGTCAGCATCGCTGTCAGTGGGAAAAGTGCCCGAAAAGCTGGCAGTGTTGACACGTTGGATGGCAATGCTGATTCTTTGGCTTAAAAATAATCCAGCCGACTGGACACTTTCTGGTCACTCGGTCTTATCAGGTTTTGAGTCCACGACTTAGTTTTTCTTCTGAAATCAAAAATGTAATGTTAGAACAGAATTCAATGGATCAAACTTCACCATTAAATACCTACAAGTATTTATTTCAAATAAAGTAAATAGTATCATTCTAGTACCAACATTAAAAAAACCCCATTAGGTAACTACGTAAAACCACTTACATAACACCAATAAATTAAAAAGGTCCTCCCACACATAAATACAGTACGTTACACATTACGTAGATAAATGTGAGATAACTGAGCAAAAATTTATCATTTCAATTAAGTATATGAGCATCCCACATTATCTGAAACGTATCGAAATTCATGGTGGGTTTAATATGGACGAGGATTTTTAATATCTCTTGAAAAATATGTTTAACAGGTGAAGTAATTTTGTTACATAATTAAGTTGCTTTACATCATTTGATACTCTCCTGTCTAATAAGATTACAGTGAGTTTTGTTTGTCCTTCTTGTCTAAAGGTGCTATTCCACCAGAATGTGGCACTGTTCGACACTGTAGGTACTGCATAGTGTACGGCACAAATGTTTTTTTTATTATTTTTTTTCGGTGAACTCATCTGGTGAACATTTACAAATTTTCTGCACTATACCCTTACAAAAATTACGTACAGCTTTGCCGGTGGAAACGGATCTACCGCTCAGTACGTGCAACTGTCGGAGTTCTGCACAAAGTATTTTCAGTCACGCCTAAACCGCTGAACCGATCGTCATGAAATTTGGCAGAGATATAGCCTGGGATATGGAAAAGGACATAGGCTACTTTTTTACGGGATAACCGACATCCACGCGGACGGAGCCGCGGGCAAATGCTAGTACCTTATAAAATGAAGCCAAACTAAGCAAACCAGTCGGTTATCATTTAAAGTGAGAAAACGAATCAGCGCTGGGATGATTCAGCCAACTTCTTACGAATATGTTCACGTACCTTGAACATATTCGTAAGAAGTTGGCTGAATCATCCCAGCGCTGATTCGTTTTCTCCCCTACCAATTCTTATTTCACCTGAAACTGTTTATTTTGCTTATATTTATGTATGTTTGTATCTATGTGTTAGTTTATATATTTTTTTCCGTTTTCGAGTTATCTAGTGTTGCAGCTGCCATGTTTTGTCTCTGCATCACCCTAAGGTTGACTGATAGAAAATGCCTCAGGCATTAAGTCCGCTTTTGTACAGTATTTTTTTACTTGTGCATAAAGTTTTAATAAATAAATAAAAATGCAACTCTTGAAAATTGCACTTACAGTCTATTTTTGTATTTTCCGTCGTTAATATTCGTATTACACTAGCTGCAACCCGCGGCTTCTCCCACGTGGCTTTTTTTAAAATAAAAGTAGCCTAAGTTACTTCTTATAACATTAGCTATATGTCAGTCAAAGTCATGTCAAAATCGATCCAGCCGTTTCAGAGATTAGCCGGAACAAACCGACAGTCATATAGACAGACACAGACAGACAATTTTAAAAACATTTTTTTTTTTTGTTATAAGTAGTTACCTTATGTTTTACTGTTATACTTTTATACCTATGCATTTAGTAAAAATCTGTTATTTTTTATATTACAAACAGACACTTCGATTTTATTCAAGTCAAAGTCAAATCATTTCTTTTACTTTTGCACATTTGAACGACAAAACTACCAAAAAAAAAAAAAACTATTAAAAGAATCAAAGTAAAATGTTGACAATATTTTGTGTAACAATAACACACCACAATACACACACACAATACACAATACAATATTTTGTATTTTGTTACGTGAAGACGATGTATCTCGAATAAAATTACTATACCACAATAGGTATATTTATATGTATTTATATTTTTTAGCTTCATTTAAGTATAATAATATGTTATATTTAATATTTTAGTTTAAGACTTTGCATATTCATATTTTCCTCTTCTAGTTCTCACACACTATTGTCTACATTTCTTTTTCATTTCTTTTTTCGCAGGTCTGCTGGAAGAAATTTCTTAAGAAATAAGCAGTACCTTTGTACTGAAATTATACTGATATCGTATCTCTATGTATTTAACTGTGTGTACATAAATAATAAAATAAATAATAATAATGAAAAGTGAGTAATGACAGATAAATTAATTATGTGATAGATACAAACATTGTTCACACATTAACAAACATTGTAAAAGTAGATGATTTTCCTGAAATTGTAACAACTAATAAGTCAGTGCGTGAGTGCGAAAAAGATTCATATTGAGGCACGAAGCAACAAAATTCGATCTAAATATAAACGGCCACATTCGTCTAGATCGAATTTTGTTGCTTCGTGTCTCAATATGAAACTTTAAAAAAAGTATAAGAAAATTCTAGACACATTTACCGATATAGTTAATTGAACTGTTTTTCATAATTCCTTCTCAGTCACGAAATAATATGTTTTAATTTTATGTCATAATAATTAATAAATCATACAATTAAATTAGCAAGCAGTTTGTTTTTGTCTCGACTCTAGATTGTCCTACAAATGATTATTATTATTATAATATGTATGTATAAAAGATAATATTTCCATTCAATTTTGCAACGCATCTCAATTCTGACCAGTGACTACGGCGCTATATCGGCACGACCCTTGCGGTCCAATAACCCGAGTAGGTATTCTTGTCATGTCGCCATTACGTCACTAATGAACCCTGCTGCCAGCTTTTTAATAGCACCCTTCAGCGTATGAAAAATAAGTTTTTCAGATAGTGGAGGTACAAAGTTTTACAGGAAAAAGGAGTTTTAATACTGGTGGAACGTGAGTTTCAACTTTCACCCAAATTTCAGGCATACGTTTTTGTGTACGTGGTTTTTGGAAAATGATTTTATCGGATATTCCTGTAAAAATTAGGTACATTTTGCGCAGTATTCTCAGTCTACTATGAATTATTCACACCTACATATTTGGTCTTTCTCTTATAACTCATGCATAATTTGGACATTGCCAACCACGCAATAGGTATAACATTACTGGGATTCAATCATTTCAGTGCATTTCACTTAGAGATCGTAATTGTAACTTACCAAAATTTGTTTAAACTTTAGCTAGCAACACATAGGTATCTTTCTTTATAGTTGTCGTTTTCCAAAGACTCGTTAAACATTGCCAATCAATTCGACCTGGTTTTGAAAATATGTACCAAACATTAGACGTCCTTTTTACCCCACTTTGTACCCAGTCAGTGGAAATTCATATTTTTGTTCGAGGAAACAGTGATTAATAATATTCTATTGTGTCTTTATTTAGTGTCCTGATTTATGAGCCCCTTTGTGTTTTTTTCACACTTTGTTGTAACAATAAAACCTTTTGGTAAAACACGGGTATCGTAACTTCGAACTAGGATTTTAGAGGTATATTTTTTTTACCATAATATTTTATCCATGTGTTTATTTTCAATATATGTATACATTAAAATGATAAAAAATACAATTTATACACACAACTTACTGTTAAATTAAATGTTAATTAAACTATCTTTACTAATAAATACAAAAACATAAAGACACTTTACGTAAAATTGTCTCTGGAATAGCAATTTAAATCCGAGGTATTCAAAAAATCTTTTCAATTTCCTATGTATAACTTCAAACCCACGCAGCTATGAAAGGGAATTTGTTATAGTATACGGAATGGGAAAAGATGAAATGCATGTGAACATAAAACATAAAAATATTGATGAATGTAGTATTAGATTAGGATCGTCGTGATTCTTTCAACAAAATAATTTATATTTAACAGCGCAGAATAGCCTTTAGTATAAGTGGTCCTCGTATTACTGGTTCAGCAACTTTAGTATCATCAAGATTTTGCCAGACTAAAACAGAATATAGTTCGTCGTGGACGTGGTACGAAAGCGGCTCCCCAAATCATCTGTCATCAGAACTTCTGATTACAGATGATGAGATTGCTTTCGCTCATTCAAACAGGAATAGTAGTTATTTTGTCGATTTACGCAGCAAAAGCTTAAGAGTTGTGAGAGCTAATAATGCAAGAGCGAGCAAAGCGAGCTTCAAAGTTACAATATTGCAGCATCTGGGATAGGTTCGGTTTTCTTTTGGCCGTTCATGCAGAAATAGAGGGTGTGGGTCTGCGAAGTGCGCTTCCCTAAAGTTTGCGCCTCTGGTAGCCGCTCGCCTTGCCAGCCCCTAGCTAGGACTTTGATTCAGAACAGCCACCACGCAACCGTCGACGCAACGCTCTGCCAGACTGACAGACACCAGTCAGTGTCACCTATATCCGACCTCTTCGGTGGTTCCTAGTAACTTCGTAACAAAACTAGACCGTCATATTAATGAACAATCAATTAAAGAAGTGAGTCAAGGCTATTTTCTCTTTGACCTTTTGGAGGATTCTTGTCTCGTGTCGGCACTAAATATTTCATGCCGTGGTTTAAATGTGACCCAGTCTGTGTCACTAATGGCCATAAGTTTAAGCTGATATGATCTAACACCAATATTTATCTTTGTCCTCTCCTTGGTAATAGAATCTGTGGTGTTTGAACGTCTATCACGCGTCCGTCTCATTTATTTTGTTGCACGTTTTCTTTACTATCGTACTAATTATGTACATATTCGTTATTATTATTATGTTGTGTGACAAACTGTTTTGACAATGAGCTCATAATTTTTTATTTAATAAGTTAAATAGCTGCATATTGCGAATTATAGTGTGAATGGTGGATGCCTATCAATAATGTGAGCTCATAATTAGTGGCGTCGCACTTTGCGTATACTCACGCTCACGAAAGGAAAGAAAGTTAGTCTGGTTCGCTGTTACCGGATACGGTGAATAGGTCTATACCTACTCACCTAAAATATTTATTATTTATTACATTTTTCTATCATTTCGTCCCTATAAATACACTTCCTTTGAACATACTGAATAACTCTGAAAAGTAAAATACTTAAATATTAACTGACTCAACGCTGTTTCACGGCAACAGTTGCCAGGGCTCGGCTGCGCAGAAATGTCTATTCTATTCAATTTTTTTATTATGGCAAGCAAAGCCGACGTCGAATATTCTGCCAATGTCTAAAGTGAATTGGAAATCAAGTGAGCATTGTAAATAAAAAATAAAAACATATATCTACGACGATATGGTTGAACTTAATGTAGATCTTGTGAGGTTAGTACGAGACAAACGAAAAGATAAAATTACGCAGAAATGTCATACGGTGGCATGGCGCCGGACACCAGCAGAACTGCGCCGCTGTCATCGTGCTTCTGTCAATATTTTTGTGTCAAATTGTTTAATGTCATTTTGTTATGTACCGTCTGTGCAACATTTTTTTTTTTTAGTAAAAAGAGGGCCGTGGATTGGCCACTGATTATCGTTCCGTAACAGAATCTGCTACAATATGAAGTAAAGAGATAAATTGAGATAAAGTATCATACTTGATGTTACGACAAAACAGCTGTACGCTCTACTGTCGTAATATCAAGTCTTTATAACTGTAAGTAAAATGTAACGAACAACATTAAGGGATTGTGTTCTTTGGTTCGAAAATATAATTATCTTTCCTGTGGCATAACCGTTACGTTTGTTAACCCTGTTGGGGTAAGCAGGAGTGTAAAGCTAGTAAAAGCAGTACGTAAGTTGGGTTTATTATTATCAGGTTTTTACCCGATTTTTTAATATATATCGGATATATATCCAGGCCAAGAAAAAGGAGCGAATTTCATTCTGTAAGGGGATTAAACACTTAAAAATGTGAAAGGAATTTGTAAAATAATATAAGTGTCAAATTACCATATCTTAATTTTTTTTTAAAGTAACAAAATAATTAGTGTTTATTTGAGAATGAATTTTTTTATGAACACTTAAAAAAACAAGTACCTATTACTATAATAATCTTCATTAGTTTTGAGATAAATCAACTAATTTTAATAATAATTTGTAATCATAAAAAAATAAAAATAAGTAAATTATTCTGAATTGTAGTTTTTCGCTACGTGTTGCCAGGGTAAATATTAATCTCCAAAAAAATTAGTTCAGAAAACAGGAAAAAATCAATTGATATATATCAAGATAAAATCTATTGATTTTGATATATATCGTGATATATATCATGATATATATCCGCTGATATATATCGGCGAACCCTGATTATTATTAAGTTGGCAGAGCTGGCGGATGGTCTAGCTATTGTAATGTGGTAACTAGATATCTGACTGTGTAATGTTTTATGATAATTAAATTTTAAATATTGAATGCTACCGGCGGCGGTGCTGGCGTCACGAAATAGTTTAAGTTAGTCGTTTCCCTGTATCCCTAGCCACTATTAGCGATTTATACCGGATGACATTTTTAACCGTCTCGAAAAAAATTGGGTATACTAGGTGAACGGAGTAGAAGCCTATGGCATAGCAAAAAAAAAAAAAAAAATTAAAATAAAAGATAAAAATATTGAAATTTGGGTGCGTATGATTTAAATTTAAATATTATTTATCGTATTTATTTATTGAATTATGTTTTTTGTTAAATTTCTGTGTTTATTGTTATAGTATGATAAGTTTACTTCAAATGTGTGGTATTTATCCATAGATCAATTTCTTTCTAGGTTAAAGAAAAAATAATAAAAACTATGCCATAGGCTTCTACTCCGTTCACCTAGTATACCCAAATTTTTACGAGACGGTAAAAAATGTCGTCCGGTATATTGTTTGGTAGGTGAAAAAATTCATCTTTACTGCTTTATACTTCTTTTATTTATCTATCTATAATATAATAAAATCGCAGCGATGTCAAAACTTTACATTCAATATTTTTGAAAAAAGTAATTGCTACGAGGTCTGGGAACGATTCTAATGCCGAGAATATAGATTTTATAATTTTTGTTCGTTTATCTGTTGTTCTGAATGTATGTTTCAGCATCACGCAAATATTACCGGAATATAATTTATATTTTGTTAAAATTTTGCATAGATATATATATAAAATTAAAAATTATCGCGCTATTTGCTATGAGGGGTGAGCAGTATTGCAATTTATTCATACCTATTCTTCTATAGTTTACCGCAAATTTTAAAAAGACGAGCCAAAAAGAAAAATAGTCAGAAAGTATGCTAAGCGAAAACTAAGTTACGAGGCACTGCTGTAGGATAATATATTTTATGTTAAAACAAGAAGATTCACGCAGATGAAGTCGCGGGCAGAAGCTAGTTATTCATAAAATCCTATAATAATATACGGATCATTTAAGTTGGTAGTCAATTTGATAAACATTTATTTTAATGACTTTCTATAATATTTCTTTCAGATTAGGTATGTTTTGCCTTAATTTAATATGAGTTTTTAAGATATGCAATAAGGGCAGTATAACAACAATTACCATACAATTACCAAAAATGAGGGAATTATTCTTAGAGACATCGCAGTCGTTACTTGTGTTTAAAAGACTCGTGAAGGAACATTACTTGTCGTTGTGATCTTGCTCTCGTAACTGTGATAGTTTATAGTGTTCATTTAATTTAGTTGCTTTTAAAGTATCTATATGTTGTTTGTATCTATTATTTAGGATATGTATTAATCTGTGTATCTATTGTAGTATATTGCACACCTGTTACTTGCACCAACGACAGCCCCATTTTATGTCCAGGCAACTGTCCATTCCAAGATGGCCGCCTATTGTATATTTGTAGTGTTAGATTTATTTTTTGTTAAGTATTTTTGTGGTGTACCATAAAGTATATATAAATAAATACATAAATAAACATTTCTATGTAAAATTCATAAAACGGTTAGCTTAAAAATTACAATTCTCTATTCATTAGTAAAATTTCCTTGAATTAAGTAATAAATCTTTTAAACTGGCGACATCTGGCAGCCTTTGGCGTTACTTTTTCGCGTTTGGCCAAAACAAGCTCGTAAATCAGATTCCTTGAACTAGAACTGGTTTCCCTTTCAGTGGAATATGGGTAGAAGTCATTCCTGGTTTATTGTAAGACATTTGTAGAGGCACTTACAGAGGGCAATAGACTACTAATATTTGGGACATATTTTAACCGCTGACCTCAGAGATGATGATGGTATTATGGTGAGAGCTAATATAATCGCTCCCAGGTTTGCAGGTTGCTCTAAAGTGAAAATAACTTTATTTCGTGCTTATTGCATATCCTTTTACACGTGCAGCCTCTGGGTAGATTACACTCGAAAATTATACGGCGCCTTTCGCATTCAATATAATAATGTATTCCGGGTATTGATGGGGATGTTCCGCTTCTGTAGCGCATCAGGGATGTTTGCTGATGCTTGTGTGGAAACTCTGATTGGCGTCGCTTCTAGACGCGCTGTCAAGTCCATTGTTCTTTTTAAATTATATATATATATATAACAGTTATTTATCTAATTAACATTAGACAAATAACTGTTCTCACCCTTTCGTTATTTCGATGTACCTAAACATTTAATAAACTCCGTTATTTCATGATAAATACAAAATTACAAAAACAACTCTAAAATACAGTAATTTCATCAATATTACAACAATAACTGTCGTTATTTAGCCGTTATTTTTCTAATGCTATAGTAAATCGAATAAAGTAAACAAAAACACAGGCAACTGAAGGAACACGGGCCGATTTTAGCCGGTAAAAGTCTGACACGTCCTCCCGCTCTGCTCAGAGCGGGAGAAGTTATTTGATAATTTCCTACCCAAAAAAAAGGATGTTTGCTGATGCTCGTGTCAATTGCTTCTACGCTTTGATGCGAAAAATATGCTCCTCCCTGGTGCGCCGGGTGCGGGCCAACATTATACTGCAGTGTGTCGCGAGCAGACTGGATTGCTTGTGTGGGAATCGCTACTGCAAGCTTTCCACATCGGTGTTGAGCTTGTAGCAGGAGTTCTTTTAACTATATGGCAGTGTTTGGTTAGGTGTGTAGGTTAAGTTTACTACAATGATATTATAAAGGAAAGGTACGCTACGTTCCTGGTATGAAATTTCTTCTTGAGGAGCTCGTGGCTATGTAATAACAACTGCACGGCACGATCCATCAGGTTAAGGTACGCTTGCCGTGGTTGGTCCATGGATGGGTGACTAGCTTAACATACCAAGACCCCTCCGTGCATCGGAAAGCACGTTAAGCCGTTGATCCCGGATCCACGTTATTCGTGGATCTTTGACAGCCGTTACGGGTCGTCAGAAGCCCGAAAGTCTGACAACCAGTCTTACCAAGGGGTATCGTATTATCCAATTACTAGGTTGTGGAGGTCAGATAGGTAGTCGCTCCATGTAAAATACTGATATTCAGCTGCATCCGGTTAGACTGGAAGCTGACCATAGTTGGGAAAAGGCAGGTATGAAATTCCTTCACTCTTATTAATCTTGAAACCATAGTTTTTACACTTTCTTAACACACAGCTTGGCATTTTAGATGTATATTATTATCACGCCATGGAAACCCTTCGTTTCGCTCGCTGCTATTAGCCGACTAAATAAAATTACAACAATTGTCTGAATTTGTCTGCAACAATTTGCGCGCGCCAGTGCCATATCTACAACTACATCTTTATTTATATAATAATAATATTATTGGTTTAGGTACTAGCATAGTCGTGACGTGGACGTAGAAGTGGTTGGTCACAGTTCCAACCTAACCTTACCCGTTAGGTCAGGACACCTTTTTTTTTACGCTGAGAAATGCGTTACGCATTTCCGCTCGTTGGGGGACGAGACGAGATATGTGGGACTCCCTGCCAAAGTGGCAGTATACCCACTAAAACTCAGCGGAGTTCCCTCATCGCCTTGATGGGGGGGTCATGGGAATCCGGCTCAGCCTTTACGTCCACAAACCCCCCGGCGCATGCCCGCCTAGCTGGCGGGCCCCGCATGCCCCCCCGGCTGGGGGGATACGGGAATGGCCGGGAACACCTGGCCATTCCCGTCCGACACTGGTGGAGGCCTGTGCAATACGGGCAAGGGTGCCCCCGTGCCCGTTGCCTGCTGGCCTCCACCTGGGACCCCGCGCCAGAAGACCCCGCGTCCAGGCGCCGTTGGTCCCCCTGCGACGGGTCAGGTCAGTGGCCCCGCCGCCTACCACTTTTCGGCCGCAGAGGATAGGGAGAGCGGCCAACGCAATACCGACACTCCTCTTCCTCTGCGGCCCCACCACGTCCGCCATCAACTGGTGGCGACCCCGTCAAGGCCGCGGAAGGTAGGGAGAACGATGCACCTCAATACCGGCACTCCCCTCCCGCCGCGAACTCCCGCCCTTAGCCGCGATACCGCCCATTCGACATCACGGCCCGCCTCAGTTGCGATGTCGCCGAAGCGGCACCGCAACCTACAGCCGCTACGTCGTCGGCTTATCCGCAAAAGCCCTGACGAGCGGCCCCCTCCTCGGGTTCCTCTTAGCTTCACCGTGGCCCTCCAAGCCACGGCTACTGAGCCCCCCCGCCTCGACAATGCGTGAACCCACCGGGGGGGAGGTCGAGACCACTAACTTAGTTACTTCAACCAAATGTGACAAAAAGCCAGACAGTTAAAAAGACGCTCAATTATTAAATTAAAAAAAAGACGTGTGGCACTCGGGGACTGCCGCGGTAAAGCTATTGCATAGCATTTTGTATCAACTTATGCAATTATAATTATTTATTTATTTTATTTATGCAGTATTTCTTTTTCTTTGATATTATTTTTTTTTTTTCGTTACGGAATTTCTGGATTCGGTCCCCGCGCTCAAGGCCCGCGATAGAAGCTATGCAATAGCTTAAAAACAAAATAAATAAGTGCTGAACGTCGTAAAAGTGTATAACTACGTAAACAAAGTCAAATACTATTCAAATATAAGCATAATAACAACTTTAAAATAGACGAAAGTGTTGAACCTAAAGTAATTTTAAATAAAAAAAGAGTGACAAACTGTTTTGACAGCGAAAAAATTCCATGTACATGAGTCATTTCCAACCGTCTAGTCAAGTTTAAAAATTGTTCAACTGGAATGGTATCAACTATTTGGCGAGCTTTAATTAAGTCATTGTAGCCTTGCGGTGCAACAGGGGAACTGAATGTACTCGTAATCGACTGGTCGTGAGTTCTAACCCCACTATCAACAATCACTTTTTGTGAAGATCATAATTTTATAAACTAATATTTATAAGAATAAAATACGCAGTACACAGAAAAAAGAACTGCCTGAAATTATTAGATCACTAGAGGGTACTGGTGTAGTAAAACCGTCGGAGTGGGGAGCGTGAGGTTTTTTCGTTACGGAATTTCTGGATTCGGTCCCCGCGCTCAAGGCCCGCGATAGAAGCTATGCAATAGCTTAAAAATCAAAATTAAGCGCAAACATTTTTAAGAGGTTTCTCATATTTTTATAACGTTCGCCATGTCACTCATCTTTATGTATATAATTCTTCTGTATGTGTGTTTGTCACCTAATCCTCCTAATCGGCTGGATAGATTTAGATGAAATTTTGTGTGTATATTTGAGTTGAGTCCTTGGATGGTTTGAAAATACAATTGGACTCGGTTGGTGGCGCTGATCGGGCAGGAAAACATCTGTCAGGGCCGTTAATTAATTATATATTTTTACTGACTAATACATTTTCCGACAGGTTTTGTATCATCATATTTATCGTGGAAACAATGCAGGTTCCATATAAAAATATCACGTAAAATAGCCGATGCATGACGTGATATGAAAGTTGAAAGCTACAACAGTAAAAACTGATTGTTATTGATGTCGCATTTCTACGTGAAATGTAAACAAACTATAGGTAATGTTTTCATATTCATATAAATATTTTGTACATGGCCTACGTGAATTTGAAGGAGATTCAAGGGTAAGAAGTCGACGTAAGTGGCATGAGTTTATCAGCATTACTGCTTCGCAGAAGGAGGTGACTGCCTCCCATGCACTCTTGCTCCGGACCATGGCCTAGACCAGGGCCGGACGCGAGAGATCGCCGCCGCCGATCGCCTCCGTGAGGACACGGCGGTGCTCTGACCAAGCCGGGCAGATCTCCACCGTATGCTCCACCGTGTCCTCCGGGCGATCCATACAGTGGTAACACCCACAGTCGGGCTACTCTGAGTGCGCAATACGTATTGAAGCTTGAAGTATCGACTTAACATTCATACATCCAATAATCCAACATAATCATAATACATATTTAAAACCACAGCCAACACCTACATTTCGCTTATTTCAAACTACGCTATAAATCAAGCGAAACAAAATAACTTCATTACAGTAACACGGATACGGCATTAACAGAACGCGTTATCACAAACTGACATTAAACCAATACGGTGGCGATTTATCTGAACATTTTCATTTTCTGCCCTATCCCAGAGGGATCTGCTGTAATTTTGCTATGGGTAGAGTATAAATTATGTTATGGTAATGTCATTTTGTTGTTATTAGGGCGTGGGGATATTTTATTTTGGAGCTGGCGAGTAATCATTTTTTGACCACACACAATGAAGGGCCCCGAAAAGGCAAGCAGAGAGTATAGAACACCTCCATTTCGTCAGTATTATAAAAATCGCGTCAAGTTGCAAACTACATGCTAGTATGACGGAGTACCTATTCTCCGAAGAGATAAGCAGACATGTACAGAACTAGCTTAGACTTAGCCGGTATTATTATAATTATTATGAGTAGCAGTGACCCAGTGGTAACAGCCTCGACTTACGAGTTGTATATGTCGTGGAATCGAACCCAGGCGGGTGCTTTACTCTGTGTAAATAATTTCATCATCACTGCTCTCAAAACTGTGAAGGAAAACATTGAGAGGAAACCGGCATGTCCTAGAACCAAAAATTCAAAGACATGTGACATCTACCAAGCCAGACTGAGTGCGCGTGGTAGATTACAGCCCAAGGCCTGTGACCCAGTAGTGAGAATATTATAGGCTAATTATGTGTTATATGTTACTGCGTCAAATCGCTTACCACAGCCCAATATAACAGAGCCCTTACAACGATTGGCTAGAGATCATCCTCTTGAATTTTAACGACGATGTGCAGATATTGTGTGGCATGTTCTAGAATCAAAGATTCGAAGACATATGATATCTACCAACCTGCATCAGTCTATGTTCCAGCAGTGGGAACATTATAGGCTGATAACGCTTATAAATAAAACTATACTTCGTTTGAAATAATATTAAACATTAAACCTTTTCTACAGTCCGTTCAACTGATTTTGACTTCTATTGCGTTGGTGGCATGACAAATGGCAGCTGCAGTTAACAGTTGGTATTGTAACCACTTTTTTTATTTTAATGCCATCCTTATGCCTACGGAATAGAAGTCACAATCGGTTGAACGGACTGTAAAAAAAGTTTATTTAAATGTCTAATCTTATTTCAATTGGAATATAGGTAGCTACTAGCGATTCGTCTTTACCTGTCGTCCCACGATGACAAAGTACAGTAATTCCTCCTCTCTTAGCCGGTAACTGGGACAAACTAATTTGGGAATCAACTCACAAACAAACCTTTGGGAAGAAACAAGGAGTGTGTTTAATTGGCGTATTTGTTTCTACTTATTCAAGAAAAGTTTGACTATTGAGAGCAGGGCTTTAAATACCGGTAAATTTTCATAACGTTACCTTGTATTGACAGAATTAACGTTATTATTAAAATAACGGTAATCGATTTAACGTTATTTATGCTACTATTAAATTTATCGTTATTTTAAACGGGAGAGATGTAAATAGTGGGACCTGAGGTGTGCGACGCGGCTAGAGCCCTCCGCCTCTCTGATGCCGTGCAGATCAAAACATTGCCTGAATCTGCCTGATTCTTACCCACAGAACGGCAACGTAGCTAAATTAACGTTAGTTATCGTATTTTTGTTAATATTAATTAACGTTATATTACTGGTAATGTTATCAAGTAACGTAAAATTTTTGAACGTTAGTAGGTATAACATTGAAATTTAACGTTACGTAACGGTTATTATTTTGTTATTTGGTAACGTTAACAAACCCTGATTGAGAGTTTAAGAAACATAATATATTAGTATAACTTACTGGTACAGTTGGAACGGAATTTAGGATAGGGGTTTGATTCTTAAGTAGGGGAAAATATAATAGGTATGTATATTGAGACTAGCCGCGCCCCGCGGTTTCACCCTCATAAGTCTCGATTACGTGGAAATATCGGAATAAAAAGTATCCTGTGTTAATCCAGGTTATAAACTATCTATGTGCCAAATTACATCCAAATCCGTTCAGCAGTTTTTTCCGTGATTGAGTAAGAAACACCCATCCTCACAAACTTTCGCCAATATTATTAGTGATGATTATGATTTTTTGTTAGAATAAAAATATGGAGTCCCAAAACTAGATACAGCTTGGGTATGAGTGAAGTGTTAGCTACCATCGGGGTCATCCGAATTAGCACACTTTCAAAACAAAATCCCGCGCTCACGGATGGCACATCTGTTTACCGCCCCTTTTTGCGAAAACCCATTAAAAAAAAATACTTTTGTTTAAATAAATTTCTCAGAGTCTGTAACAATGATCACAGAATGTCTGACCATTATTTTTTTTTTTCATTTAATAAGACAAGGGTCTCAGCTAAAATCTGATGATGCGATGCTATTGGCTGGTGAGCGTTAGTACGCGTTACTATAGCGGCTGAGCGCTGCAAGTCAGAATAGTCCTTATGGTGGTCCGATTCAGATGTCCCCGCTAGTACCTAATTACTGTAAAGGTTACATGCAAAAGGCGACCTTATGTCGTACAGGCTGTTAGGAAAAATACTATGGTTGCAGTCGATCATTCAAGCGAATTTGGAATTACTTATAAATTTAACGTGTTAGGGTTTTGTTTAAAAAAAAACGACAGTGATAAAATGGATGCATAATGTAGTGTACGTTTCTCTGAGTTAAACAGATAAACATAAAATAAATATAATTTTAGTTTATTGTTTGTTTTTCTGCGCCCCCCACACACATATTACATTACCTTCGAAGTACCTAATTCATGATTATGATGAAAAGGACAACTCACGCTGTATTGAAAAAGCTGCCCAATCAGCAAAACTGGTAGAGCGTTTTCAGATTGCCCGATACGATATCGGTGCCGGACGTAGCCGCGATCCGATTTCCGATAGCATGTGGTATCTTCACATATTCTTGATGATATCGGTCCGATTCGGCCATTTTCTCAACAGCTTTGTGGAGGTGGTACTTATGGCAGGCTATAATAAAAAACTTTATTTGCTGTGTTTGATATATTTGAGACGCAAAAAAGATCTGTCCGCAGACAGTTTTGGATACATCCCATTGTGCAAGTATATTAGTAAATTTTACCTTATCAGTCAGTCCTAATCAGTCACGCACGCAGAGAAAATGTAGGTACACTCACCTGCAAAATTGCATGTATACCTTAGTGTCTATTTTCCAGTAAACGTTTGAGTTCAAATTTTCGAAAATAGAACTAGCTTTCGCTTTTCGCTTCACACGATTTTGTTTCTGTACTGTCCATGGATTTGTGCAGTCGACCGTACAAGTACAGCACATATACAAACATTATTGTCCGATAGCCCACGGGCATCCAATGCTGCCGCTAACATATCGGTATTGGATCCGATATCGGAACGGACAATCTGAAAAGCAGGTACATAATTCACACATTTTACTTGCCCCGATATCGTATCGGTATCCGGCACCGATATCGTATCGGACAATCTGAAAACGCTCGTAGGGTTCCACCCAGAGTGTATTAGACTTACTTCAGTATCTCTTTTATGGGGTTTTTTTTGTACACCCAAACATGTCATGTGAAAATTGTGTACAACATTTATTATTATTTCTGCCTCTTCATTAGTCATTTAATTGACGAACGGTGAATGATGAATTGAATCAATCAAACTAAAATATTAACATAATTCCACCAAATTAATATCAAGCTGATATTTCTATTGCTAATTACATCTCCAAATAACCAGCCACGAATCGTTAGCTTAATATTCCCAGTACATATTTAGTATACAACAAAATAGAACATAGAACGTACATGAAATTGTACGTACACAATTTCCGCATTAAATCCCACGCGCAACGTATTTCTGTGCGAATTATTAATGATCTTGCTTGGCTACTATTTACCTTCATTTCAGTGGTGTTACTGGCCTACATATTTTCACAGAGTGACGGTAGGATTATAAATATAACAATCTCCTTGTATACAGGGTGTCAGGGTGTCAGGGTGGAAAATGGCAGATCCGTGAGGCGTCGTGTTTAGGCCTATTATCATGACCTAGGCCACACTAATTTTTTTTTCCAAATTCGTCGTTGCTAAAAGTCCAAACGTCAATAATGTCTTTTAAAAATAACAATACTGGCAACATATTTTTTATTTTTTCATCTAGCTTAACCATAAAATCAAACAAATATTTCAAATATTTTTTTTGCATGTAGCTAATTAATTTCACTTTTCGCAAATGTAGAGTTCCGTGAAAAAAGGCCCGGGTAGTTAAAATTGATGAATTATTCTATAAAAGAAATTGTACATATTGCATCGCAAATGCAGTTCAAAGTCGGGCTTGCAGTATAATATTTTATTAATTTGTTCGTAGTTTAAGGGCTCGTATTTAACTTTCTAATAACCATCTGTGTCAAAAATTGCCAGTTTTGTTGTTTTTAAAAGAATATATTGACGTTTATAGTTTGAGCAAAGACGAATTTCGAAAAAATAAATAAAAAATAATAATAATGTTAGTTTATAGCTTTTCATATTGTGAAGACAAAAGACTTGATGACCGCTGCTTACTGTGTCTTGGTGATTTCTGACCATTTCGTTCAGATTTCCTCACGGAGTTTTCCTCCACATTAAGTCAGTTTTTTCTTAGAGGCACAAATGAGTCTTGAGTTCTGAAATACAGGGCTGCCCTAGTTTAGGCTCCAGTCCACTCCATTTTTTTTAAATAATGTATACTGTTTTCATTAGTGTGGAAAATAAATGCTTTTTTTTTTCTTCTTTTAAATGAAAAATCACTTACGTATTTAACAGGGTTTGAACCCTTATATTTAGAACAAACAAACTCCGTTAAACATCATTGAACCAGGGATGGGTCGTATTCCTTAAGCTGACATTTTTTAATTTATCCAGAGGCCTATCGAAAATATAACTATTTCCGATAACATTATGGTTAAAAAATTTGCGACAATCGCAATAACTATCCCCAATAGATATGAATCCAGCCTTAAAACGAAGTGAATATTGTGTGCGAAAGGTGTATTTTCAATTTTAAAATCGTTTTAAAATTTACTTAACGCTTACTGCGCGCGTTCGTGCCCAAAAGACAGACGTAGATTATTAAATTCTTAAATTCTACTCTCAGAAATGACATTACTAATCACAATTTATATTTTTAGGGACGATGACGGCTGCTGCTTTTTCTTACAGGGTGTAAGATACATCGTAGCCCATGATGTTATCTACCCATAAGGAAAACCCCATAAACATGTCTAAATGACGCCATATAAATCTTTCTCTTTATGATGATGGTGCCCAAGCGTTCCTATGGTCATAGTCTTGCATGATGGTAAGTGGCTTCGTAAAATAACGAAAATTATGGTAACTACCGGTTTTGTGGCAACTGTGCAATCGTTGAGATGTCGGGTTGTATGTTTAAAGTATATTAATATGACTTATTTCCGCAAGGAAATAGTGTGGTTTACACTGTGTGGATTTAAAACGGGTTTAAAGTGCTTATTTTATGCTTTGGTGGATTTATGAGAAGTAACTGATTTCAGTTGAAAATACGAAACAAAGTAGGTAAATTGCCACTACATTATACAGTGTACGTTTTATGATACAATAATGGAATCAAATAAAGATCACCGATTCCACCGTTTTAGTATGGTTATGGATGAGGAGCAGTGGTAACCCAGTGCCTTATGCTTTAGTATGGATTTTTTTTTTGTATTCGTTTCAATCGGTTGACACTAATTACCATGTAAAAATCGTGAATGGAATCGTGATAGTCGAACTTTAACACTTTAGACAACAATTCCTACTAAAATGAAACTTCACTAAGATTGAAATTATCTAACTGTCACATAGACAAACAGACGCTGTCATTCTATGTTCAAGGGACTTACAACCTTAGGATAAAGCCGTTCCGAGGCCGACTATAAAGGCCTGTAAGAAGCCATTAAAGGAACCTATTGCAAAATGGTAGTTACAACAATACAGCTTTACTTAAAAAAGGTGTATTGGGCATGGGTCTCACCATATATAACAAAATACTTGATACTATTAAAAAAAATCCAAGAAGCTGACGCTAGTTGACGCTACTTGAGAAGTGTTATTATTCAATTAATTATTTTTTTAAATGACACTACATTTATATTTAATATTTGACATTTCCTTATTGTTATTACGCTTGCTTTAAATTCCATATTTTTTATTTATTTTATTTTTTGCCAAATTTAATTTTACAGACGTGTTTTTTTTTTAAATATATGAATTTATTTTCAGCGTTTGCATACATAATTTAAGGACTAACAAACTATATATATAAAAACACAAACAAAAAAAAAAAAAAAAAAATACAAAGAAAAACAAAAAGGACACTTAATAGGCGTCGAAGTACTCGTCCGCATCGCTGTCACTCGGAAACGTGCCCAGAAGACTGGCAGCATTGCCACGTTGAATGGCAATGCTAATTCTTTGGCCAAAGAAAAAGCCTGCCCTCTGGTCACGTGAAGTGTCGACCAGACGGCGAGAAATTTCCTTAAAAAGGAGACGTGCACTCGGGCCCCATGACCCGAGCGTTTCGACCCCAAACGGCTCAAAACTGTAGTTACCCATAAGGTTACAGTATTTGCGCCGCTTGAGGGTCTCAGCAGTCGCAGCAGCAGCGCCAGCACAGCCAGCCGTACTTGAAACATGAGATGGCGCAAGGGTGTCGACACAGGTTGCGTCCCACACCAGAGGCCTACCCACCTTCCAATTTAAGGTAGATTGTGTACGGATCACAAAATTTTGTAAACACCTAATTATTTATGTACTATCGCGGACATTCGAATCGGCGCACTTTCAAAACCAAATCCCGGGCTCATGGATGTCCACATCTATTTTCCGCCCTTTTTTACGACGACAAATAAAAAACCTTTTGTTTAAATACTCGTACATTTCTCAGGCTCTGTTTCAATGATCACAGATGTCACCACCTCGGCTGGTTTTTATAAGTTTTTTTTTTTTACAAAAACATATTGTAGAACTGAGCAAATATCTGATGCTGTTATGTTATTGGTTGATGAGTGTAGATAAGCGTTACTATAGCGGCCGACCGTTGTAAGCAAGAATAGTCCTTATGGTAGTCCGATTCGGATGTCCCCGAGAGTATTTAATAAAAAAAAAAAAGAATATTTTTGAACTACCGGAATGAAAAGCCATTATCATTGTAAGCTGCTTTATCGCGAGATTTACAAGAAACTGAAAACGGACTTCAGACACAGACTTTGGAAACAGAAACGTGTAACGTATAACACTGCATAGCAGTGACACATAAAGGAGTCGAGATTAAGCAGCTGGACCTGAGCCAAAATGGCTGCGACGTCGTTAAAAAATGCCCTCCCGATAAATATCACCCGTCTCTCCAATATTCCATTGCTTACTTTAGGATGAATGTCCGGTAGGCTCTAATAATCCTTCCATGTCCTATGGGCATGTCTTCCCTACCATTATCGTGCCCCCCGGTCTACTCCTTGATATGCAATGGCCACTATAGCCCCATGAAACATGAGGCTTCTAGGGGTTAGTGTGAATCTTTGGGTTCATTCGAGTAATCGAGTCTGGTTAAACCACGCTGGGGTCGGTGCATTTCATTCATTCATACCGGAATGAAAGCCATTACCATTGTAAGTGTGTTACGTAATTACCACTGAGGACCGCCTTTAATGCTCATTGTTATTGGTCAATAGGACTCGTATATCGGGTGCTGGAGATATCTGTCAGGATTGGAAGGTCTGGATTCAAGATTCTAGGTGGACTGAGGTGGACCACCGGCAAGAAAAAGTACCCGTGGTCCACCTAGGTGGACTGAGATGATCCACCGGCAAGAAAAAGTGCCCGTGGTCCACCCAGGTGAACTAAGCAGGTGGACCACGACCGAATCCCGATATCTGTAAAGCGTGCCATAAGGCCCGTTGCCGGAGAACCGTTTTCTAGTCGATAGGGAACGACTATGCTATACGGATAACCTGCACCGCACGTTTGACAAGGACATAAATCAAGATTAAACATTCCAACTTCTCGGCTAAAAATACGTTCTACAAGTCCCTATGTAATGTCCATAAAAATGTACAACAAACTACCAGAATTAATAATTAAAGAAGACAAAATGTATATATTTATAAATAAACTAAAACAACTTTTAATAAGAAAGCGCTATTATAGTATTAACGAATACTTAAACGACAAAATATAAGTGCTAACATATCTCATAAGTATTAGTAAAGTTAACTACATATATATGTTAAAAAAAAAAATGATTTAGTTCAGGAGACGGATAAGTTAAGTTTTTGAAGCTTCCTTTCTCCTACTATTTTTGCTGTGCCCGAAAGGGTTCCAATGATCTCATATAATTTTAAGTTACCACCTAAGTACACATTGTGAAATGCAAATAAAATATTGAGTATTGAGTATTTGGCATTTGCTTTGAAGGCTCATTTTCATTGGGTGTGAATCTCCGCACACTTTTTACCGACCGATGACTTTCATTAGTCATTATCCCGCCTGCGGGGAGGTCCCGCATGCTGTATATTAACCGAGTTATCGACTAATGAAAACGAGCAATTGCAAAGAGATTCTTCTACTACTAATACGTACCTCGTGCACTAGTATTTTCAATATCCATATATAGGACACTTGCCCCGAGCATCTCAGAATAACTGGACTGCCAATATCTATAAACCAAAGGATGTTGGGTATAAAAGTATGCAAGGATTTTTCATTTTATTCTTTGTTATTGCAGAGAATGTTTGAAGGAAAATTTCTATCTTTAAGAATTTGGTACAAATGTTATCCAGAATATTGATAGACCTCTGTGAGCAGTCTTAGAAGTACCTAGTAATCCTTCTAATGTCGACTTAAACTCGCATTTATTTGAGTTAAACCAATTATAGATACTTTTGAATTGTCAAGGAGTCGGTCAGTCAGCACTACTGCAGGTCCAAAATTGGTTTACTGCTAATAATTTAGTATTAAATGGGAAAAAAAAAACAACTAAACGCATACGATTTGCCTTACCGAATGTTAAAAGTAGTGATTGTGATATAGTATTGATTAGGGAGAAACTAGAATTCGTCGATAAAACTGTGTTCCTGGGGATCATGCTCGACTCAAAGCGGCAATGGGGTCCTCATTTAACATCTCTTGCAGGGCGGCTAAGTTCAGCAGCATATGCTGTGAGAAAAATCCGTCAATTTACTGATGTAGATACCGCCAGGCTAATCTATTTCAGTTACTTTCATAGTATCATGTCTTACGGTAATTTACTATGGGGACGGGCTGCAGATATCGAATCTATTTTCATTCTATAGAAAAGAGCCATCAGAGCAATATATGGGCTCTGCAGGTACGATTCTCTAAGGAAATTGTTTAAAGATATTAACATCATGACGGTACCTTGTCAATACATCTATGAAAACATCATGTACGTAAGAAAAAATGTAAACATTTTCAGTAAAATAGGTGAGACGCAATAATAGTACTAGAAATAGGGACCAATTAGTTCAATTAGGTTTCAGACTGACTAAAGTAGTCTCATCCTTCATGGGGTACTGTTTAAAATGTTATAATAAAATACCTAACTCCAATAATTGAATGAAACAAATTTTAAATCTTGTATAAAACGCACACTATGCAGCCAAGCATAATATAGATTGGGGGATTACATCGCTGACAAAAATACTTAGCTCAGTGCTGGTCCTACTACACAAGAGCGCATAACTAATTGATTAGCATTTGCATTGTATAAACTCAGTCTCCTTTGTATTACATATTTATGAAAGACATATTACCCGGTAAATTGTGGCACTATAGTAAATAGTTCAGGTGTGAGAACTATTTACTATAGAGCTACCATTTACCGGGTAATATGTCTTTCATTGACTTGAATATTCAAGTATGTCATGTATGGCGGCTGAGAGTATGTCATGCTCACTCAAATAACTCGCTGGTGGTGGCGTGTTTATTGGATCATTAAGTTCCCTTTCAAAATGGTTGAGCTAAATGGTGCTGATCAATGCGTTATGTTCGTGAACGGGCGCCGTCAGTTGGGACTGGTCACCTCTTAGCTGCCACGGCTTATTTTAATTTATTTTAATTTTTGATTTGTTTTTATTATGGACGCTTCTAACGTGCACGTCTTTCTACATTGTTCTCATATGTATAATTTCATCATGAATGATGTAACCAATATTTTATAACAATATTTTGTTTTAAAAGAGTGTGCGTGGAGTTTCTTGCCCGTTCTTCTCCATAGGAACCTACTACGCTTTGGAATGGGCAACTAGCTTCAACTTTCTGACTGACCGACCCCTTGACAATTCAAAAGTGCCTGTAATTGGTTTATTTTAAATACATTTTTTAAGTTGGAGTTCAGAAAGTTACAGCTGGAGGCCCTTTCCAAAGCGTAGTTTTTCTCTATGGAGAAGAACGGGCAGAAAACTCCATGGAAACTCTTTTAAATAAAAATATCATTACAAAATATTGGTAAAGCAATTCATGATGAAATTATATATATATGTATATGCGAGAACGATTACGTAAAACATTTTTCATAATTGCGAGCGTTTTTAAACGGACGACGCCGTTTCTACAAAAGCAAAATAAACAAATTGAGTGCGACATAAACAGCTTTTTTGAGAGTAAAATTTCTACACTAACCTAAAATCAAAATTTTTAGAACATAAAGGCAACAAATCTCAAGCTCACACAAGAAGAACAACCATTAATGATTTTGCAAAACATAAAACCGTCAACATGCAAACACGATTCTTTGCAAAAACCGTAAAATTTCAAACATAACACTCTTTTTGTTGAAACCTCTAATAGCTTGGAATCCAATCAATCATCCCTTGACTGAGACTGACGGCTACGTTTTTATCTCGTTTAGAATTCAACAAACTCGTGCAGAATCTCTCTTTACATTCACTTTAAAATGTTACATTTTTAAACTGGCAATGATTGCTGTATTACATACTAACTTTTTCCGCGGCTTCGTCCGCGTAGATGTCGGGAAATATCCCACGGGAACGTTCTACCAGGGTTAAAAGTGCCCTATGTGCTAATCCAAGTTATAAACTGTGTCCCAAATTTTATCCAAATCCGCTCAGCCGTTTTTTACTCCAATCCGGACACTTCAAGTCAAAGTCAAATCCTCAATTATATTGTACCGTGTGGTGCCGGACGTAAAGAATATTCATCCCGTGGGTGTCATAAAAGGCGACTAAGGGACTTACCAGAGAACGGGCAGCAGCGATCTCTATACATTTTTAACACCATACTGCAATCGCCAACCCGCCAACAAAGCGTGGCAATTATGACACACCCCCCCAATTAGGGGAGGCCTATAGCAGTGGACGTCTGTCGGCTGAAATGATGATGATGTCAAATATTTAGGAAATATTAAAAAACCTTTTTCAAAAAGATTTGTAACTTCCATTCTAACAGCACGTAGGAAATAAATGTACATAAAGATACGTTACGATACGTTTATTCGTTAAATAGACATACAAATCTGTCATAGACATAAATAATTGAGACACATCCAACACTAAAAGTGGCTTAAAAATATTGACATTAGTATGTAGTACCTATTTCCTATTAATAATTCCTTACTAGTAAACAGACAAAAATAATTTAGGTACGTTAAACTATACAAAGATCAAAAATGTAGGTAAGAAGGTGCCTACATAAACATTATTATGTTTTACATCAAAATTGCACGTACCGGTAAAATGGGGCGTTTTGGGCGATATTTGGAATTAAATATTATTATTAAATTTGAGTAGATATATTTGCTACAACAATAGGAATTTAAATTTCATACCTGCTGACACAGTTAACATTTGTGTTCATCCTATGGTCAACGTTTTGAGGTTTTTTTTTTATTGCAGATTGGGCTTATAGAGCAATTCTGTAAAAATCTCACGGTGAAAACTTAGGTGAAGTGAGCTTTAAGTGACGTGTATTTCCACCTGATGCTTGAGACTGACACTGTTGACAGCTCACTTCACATAAATTTTCACGGTGAGATGGTTACAGAATAGCACTGCTGCTCTTGACCTTGAACACGCCTGGTGAAAAGCAATGGATGAGGTCTATGATCCCTAGTAGCATTTTTGTTGGCGTTTGGTTGTGCCACATACCTCTGCAGTTGGCCTAACTAAATGCCAACGGAAAATGCTACTAGTGATGAAACGAGTGTACACAAAAAATGCCTGTTCACTCTTGCTTTAAAGGCAGATAGGTTAAAATTGCACCAAATTAAAAAAAGAATACAATTTCTACTGCTATTTAAGATATGCTAAGTATTTGATATAGTAGGTCTGAATGATACGTATCCATTAAAAATGTAAAAAGTGAGGTGAATATATTCATATTAAAGATAATTACAATATTCTCCGAAATTCGTAACAATTAGCCCCATCTTACGGAACTACTCGTAATATTATAAAAGGAGACTGGGCAATTTTGTATGATAAATATTAGTTTGAGCTCCAAACATAGTTTTGGCTGGGAATATCCCAATATCACAAATATAATAATTTAGTATTTATAATTAGTTCGATTTTTGATAGAAAGTGATACAAAAATGACACAGCTTTTCAGATTCTTGCCCGAACATCAGTGTTGCAATTTGACAATTTAGTTTAGGTAATATTTATGACAGTATAACGTCATCACAGTGATATAATTATGTATGACGAAGTCTTTATAAAACTACTCAGAACCGACTTCGGATACATACATATTTACTTTACTTTAAGGTCAAACAACAATTTTTTTAGTGCTTGTATAAGCTTTTTAAAAGACATTTAGAAAATGATTCCTAATCATTCTTGATTAAATATGTATTTAGCCTAATTTTGAATTTAATTCTCTAAAATACGTTTGAAAAACCTAACTATTCAGTTTTATTATAATATTGAAATACAGACAACCATTATAGTGTTAAATATAGCAGTAATAATTTCTTAAGTTAATTGGACATAAATATTTTAAAAGTAAAAAAAAAAATATGATTCATCATATGGTCGAAAACGACAGTTATAAAACTATACTATAGCTTTTACAGCAATGTGATAAATAATGAAATGTAAAGAGGATCAAAGTTTTGTAAAATAGTAAATATTTAAAAAATTACGGCACAATTCTATTGTGCTAGTTATATTCAACTTAATATTATTGTTTTATCCAACAGCCATTTAAAAGTCTCCAAAAATATACTAATTAGCTTAAGTACGGAAAAGCCACTTCAGGTGGCGCTTTTATGCAATCCGTCAAACGAAATATTCACTGTTCAGCTATCCCGCCGCGAACATTTAAAACTCAGCCCTGGCTTTTTTCAGACCCTTGGTAAGTGAATTTGCAATTCACAAATCAATCACACAGATACTAGCAAAAAAAAAAGAAACAAAACCGAGAACTTAAAAAGACATTGTATAGTTAGTTCGTTTAAAAAAATCTTGTACTTATTGGTTATTTCAACTTATAAAACGTAGTGGGGGACATTTATACCACTTTTGGCCACCGTCCTTTATTTGTATATACAGTTGACCGGCGATAATCAGACCCCTGTCTAATCTAAATATATACAATCTAAGTACATGCAAAGCACCTTTATTACGGCAAATATTCGTCAATGTATGCTTAAACATGTTCGGACTTGTTCGCGGCATCGCCGTGACTTTTGCGTATTGTCTCCGTTCGATTGTAAATTTGATCATAATTATGTTGCTGTCGCATCGTAGAATTCATTATCTAAACGTGTAGTAACGGCTTTGCAGATAGAACTATAAGTATATAATTTATCGGATTCCAAGTTACTTCTTTTCAAAAAAGTTCCGGACTAATAAGGGTCGGTTGCAGCTGTACTCTATAGTCCGACAAATTCGATCATCTGACACCCCTTGCTAAACTTGTAGAAAAAATATCGATATATCGATATTTTTAGCAATATCTATTATTTCGATTAATATATCGAAAAATATCAAGTATCTAAAATGCATCAAATACGATACATTTCCAATAGTAACACCATTGTCCGCACTGATTAAAACCGCTGGAATTCATAGCCGTAAAAAAGTTAACATATTTTTATCAATGTTTTTAACTTTAGATTTTACATCAGAAATGATGTTCCTAGTTTGGTATTTATATAAATAAAAAACAAACGCAATTATTATAATACGAATTTCATAAATTACAAATATTTTTTTTTGAAATGTTTACCGATATATCGACTTATATCCAAATAGATAACTATCAATTTTTTTTTTAAATATCTGTACTTTAAATACCGATACTTTTTGGTACTTCTTACATCCCTATCTCTTGCAAAACGTTTATCGGATTACCGCGGGTCTACTGATAGGAGGTATCGGCAATTAGGTTTGATAAAACTAGTTAATACTAAAAGGATATTATTAATGACGTTTTCTAATACAATTACTATGACACTGGTTGAAACATCTAATAAAATTATTATGGATTCTTCATAATCTATATCATTTTGTTATGAGATTTTTTTTTTCTATTTGTTTGTTATCAACTTTTATTATTTCACGGAATAAACAAACATAGATCTACAAACAAAATGCAGAAATATTGAATTTTAGGTATATCGTCGCCTTAGAGTGAAATCCTCGGGAATGCAATTTTGGTTATTTTTATTTGATTAGATTTTCGGAAATAAAATCTCGCAGCGCACGTCCTAGTTTCACACAAAAAAAGTTTTGCAACCTGTAACGCCATCTATGACGTGTTTGAATATTGCACACTAAGATAGTCTGTTATTTGAAGAAGCTGTGGTAATAACATTTTACAGGGCGCAGTTTTTGCTTCCTCCTGTAAAGTTGACTTTTTCGCATATACGAGGTTTTCACTCTAAGGCGACGATATATGATTGTAAAATCTAATTTCGTACAGCTTACGTTGCTACTTATTGCCTTATTCATATTATTCTTAACATGTGTATTAAAACACAGCATTATAACTACCCTCCCTGTAGGCTTATAATTGATTTCTCACAATCTCAATCTCTCATTTAAAATAATAGTGTAGACAAAAACAACCCTTATGGCTAAAACATATCGGAATATTAGAGTGAAGTGGAAGCTCCGACTACTGAATCAAATATACTAATAATTACATACTCATACAAATACATAAGAATCTGTGTCGAAACCGCGAACACTAATACTCTCATAATAAGCAATAATTGTTTTACCATTACCCACAAAGGGCGCTCGGTGTGACGTCGTGGGATGATTCGCCGAACTTCCCGCGCAAAATAAAACCGCCATTGAAATGCATGCGAGGAAAGCACTCCCCACTCATGGCACACAAGCGCCATCGCTGCGCGGCGGCGGCGTCGCCGAACTACACAAAGCTACGACAACCGAAACATCAAGATACTTTTCCCGAAAAAAATAAAATAAAAATAAAACTCGCGAGAAAAATAAACTGAAGCTTTTGTTGCAGTGACTGTTCTCTGACTCGGCTAAGATGCAGCGTCATATTTTGGCTTGACGCTGCATAGAGCAACGCTCATCAGGATCAATTCCGTCTTCACAACTCACGACAACCTACAAACGGAATCCCGTAAAAAAGTGTGAATAAATGAAGTGACGTTTTATTTGTTTTTGAGCTTGCGTCCTACGGCGCACTGTTGAGTCTCGTGTTTCGTGAGGTGATCTAAGCGCTTGAAGCATTTATCGCAGTAGCGGCAGTGGAATGGTTTGCTGGCAGTGTGCTTGCTGCGAATGTGGCGTTTGAAACAGTTCAAGCGTGCGAACTGCCATTTGCAGCCTTCCACAGTGCACAGAAACAGCTTTTCACCGTTGTGCAACTTCTTGTGCGCATTAAGGGATTTCTGCAAGCTGTAGACCTTATTACAATTCGGGATATCACAGTGATACCCTTTCGTTTCCTTACCGTTTTTGCGGTCAATTGCCCCCGATTTGCGCGGCTTCAACTTCCTCTTCGCGTGTGGCACTGGCACTGAGCTCGGTATCTTCTGTGATGACACACCAGTTATTTGCGGTGAAAAACTAGTCATTTGCGGTGAAATACTAGTCGTTTGCGGTGAAATACCAATACTTTGCGGTGATATTACAGTAATTTGTGGTGATATATCAGTAATTTGTGGTAAAATACCAACATTTTGCCGTGTCATTACAGTCATTTGTGGCGATATATCAGTAATTTGTGGTAAAATACTAATAATTTGCGGTGAAATTACAGTCATTTGTGGTGAAATATCAGTAATTTGTGGTAAAACACCCGTTATTTGCGGTGGAAAACTAGTAATTTGCGGTGAAATACTAGTCGTTTGCGGTGAAATACCAATATTTTGCGGTGACATTACAGTAATTTGTGGTGAAATATCAGTAATTTGTGGTAAAACACCAATAATTTGCGGTGACATTACAGTCATTTGTGGTGAAATATCAGTAATTTGTGGTAAAACACCAGTAATTTGCGGTGACATACCAGTCTCTTCCGGTGACATACCAGTCTCTTCCGGTGATATACCAGGGAGTTCATTCGAATGGCTCAGTGGCACGCACTTCATAGTGAGGATTGTGTAGGTGGTGGTGGAAGGCAGTGATGGCGGTGAAGTCGGTGGTGACGGTGGTTGCGGCCATGCAACCTCCAGGGGAAGATCGTCACACTTCTGGGGCGAATCGCGACATTCGCCGGGTTCCTCCTGGGGCGAATCACCACGCTCGGATGGCTCTTTCTGACAAGAATCGGCACACTCGCGCAGCTCCTTCTGAGGAAAATCGCCGCACTCGTTGGGTTCCTCCAGGCGAAAATTGCCAAACTCGGGCGTCATTTCGTGGCATGTCTGTTGCCAGGACTCACCCAGGGACTGGTCATCGTCGTAGCCCGTGTCGGTGAAATCCACCAATTCGCTGATAAAGTTACCGCTTGGTAGTATGTCAAACGCATATTTTCGGTTCATTGTGATATCGATCGATTGCAGAATAACGGACCGCGCGACGTGCCCCTACAGTGGCTAACGAAAGACTGGACCGGATGACACACTACCAACAAATACATCCTTCATTCATACCTACGTCATTTTGCCGTGTATTATGCTATTTCATATACGACTGACATAGAAAGGCGGTTGTGATTTGAATTTAATAATAATTACAAATAATAAAAATAGTTCAATATCCTCTGGCTTTCATGTTTATTTATTTATCCATATATCTTACTAAAAAATGTATCTATAAGTAATCATTTACAGGTACATACGGCATTAAATTTTAACGAAAAATATTCAATGAGAATTACTGATGACAAATTAAAATTCTTAGGTACTGATTATAATAATGTTAGAAAAGTTATTGAACCGACATATGCTGCCTAATTAACGGATATATTGGTACTTTTTTTAAGAAGCATATTCACATTTTTATATTACATTTGTTCAAAAATATACTCGACCCAAACCAAATCGTTGTAACGGAACCATAGCGCGATCTAATTCGACGCTAACGCTGTCTATACTTCTGGACTCCCATCTTGGAAGCATGGGAGAACATTCCACAGCACGTCATTAATTAATTCCATGCCGAACCGCATGACGGCCGTCATAAATGCTCTTCGAGATAACACAAGTCACTAAAAAAACGTTTTCTATATGTAAACCACTATTTCCTTCAAAAAATTTTGATTTAGATTTTTGCTGATGATCAGAGGGACTCTCCTCGTATTTTTATTAACGTCGCATTCTAACCTGAGTCTCAATCTGACTAGTTTTTCTCCAATTTACCTGAATTTACCTTAATTGACAAGTTTTTGACATTGATTGTCGCTGAGATGAGTGCGAAAAGAATTTGAACGTTTTTAATTGGGATTGGCCCGCTGAATTAACACTAGCTTTTACTTTTTCCAAAATATTTGCTTAGTTTTTGACAGAATCTCTCAAAAGCCTAATGAGTGAACTTCTACTGCAATACATTGCATGAGAATTTCGTCGCCAACTTTTAACTATTGTAACTTTATTCAGAAACAAATGAATATCCTGAACATTTTACTAACATCCAAATTCAGTCGTGGTTTATCCGTGGAATTTTTGAAGTGAAAACTTCTTTAAGCGCGTAGAGCACTTTTTGGGTAAACAAAAATCATGGAACTCGCTTCATCGTCACCGAACGCTTTCCATGAGCTATATGTATACTGTGTATGTATACTGTTTGGTTGACCAAAAATAATGGAACTCGCGTCATCGTCACCGAATGCTTTTCATGAGCTATATGTATACTGTGTATGTATGTGTACTTTTTGGGTGAACAAAAATCATGGAACTCGCGTCATCGTCACCGAACGCTTTCCATGAGCTATATGTATACTGTGTATGTATGTGTACTTTTTGGGTGAACAAAAGTCATGGAACTCGCGTCATCGTCACCGAACGCTTTCCATGAGCTATTATGTATACTGTGTATGTATGTACGAGTATACCGTGTATAATAATAATATAATAATAATAATATATAATAATAATAATAAGAAGCTTTATTTCATAAAAACAGTACTTAGATTACATTACAGCTATGTGCTATAATAAAACAAAAGTACACAAAAGATTAAGCATCTGGAGCCGAACTAGGAGGAACCTGTATTTCGGCTAACAGCGCCAATCCCCTCGGGTTACATTAGATTAGAGTTCTTAAATGCTTATTATTTTTTGGGTGAACAAAAATCATGGAACTCGCATCATCGTCACCGAACGCTCGAAATTAAAAATAATCTAATAGCTCGACGATACAATAAACAAGTTATTTTTCTTTTCTTTAGTTTTCACTTCTTTCGGCAGTCCTCAAAGACTGCCCTGAGATTTTTTTGTGCAGTATATTTATGTGACTATTGTAAAGTGGCCAGGGCCTCAAGTTTGCTATTACAATATTGTCAGAATGGTCTGTCATTGATTTCATAATTGTTGATTTTGACAATTTTGGTAATCTACTAATATAATGGCGTCATTATGACTTTCCAATGGTCAGCCACTGACACTCCATTGAAAGAATTGGTAATCTCGTACATAATGACAAATGAAACTTCCTACTAAACTTCCAACTTTCTACTACTTCAGATTGCTTATAACACTAATAAATAATATGTAAAAATATATATAAATGTAATCTGGCATGAATAAATGTTCAAAATGCCATTGGTAAATTATAAACAATAAAAAAAAAACAAATAGAAAATTAAAAAAAAAAACATCACAATTCTATTACGAGACCATTGACCGACCAATGATCGACCATTATGAATTGAGCAGATTACGAACTTTTAGCAAAATGACAATGGGATCGTGTTTGGAGTGACGAATTTATAAAAATAGCAGACTTGGGCCCCTGCACATCAAGCTACACGAAACTGTCAAATTTCGTCGCCACTGTGACGTAGTGGATTTAGTGGTATAAATAAAGAGACAGATACTACGTTTAACATGTTTATTATTTAGGAACACAGATTCAGGGTATAGGTTCTTAGCTTAAGAGTTCTTTCACTGGCAGAAATTAGAAGGGGAAAGTACTGTCCTGGGCTGGACTGTCCGGCTGGCACCGCAGGGGCAGTATAGGCAGGTAGCAAACGGCGCTCGCCGCCCTCAGTGCAGGTAGTATAGCGGTAGGTAGTGGCTGTACTTGCCACCCGGCAGGGTCGACACCGGCCCTCAAGACAGGGTCGAGAGCGGCCCTCAAGGCCCAGGCGGTATAGGGTGCGGTAACGCACTCGACGGACGCTGTAGTAGCGTCAACCGTAGATCAGCCGGCAGTGTCTGGTAGATGCGAAGAAGGTACGTAGAAAAAACCTATCTCTAAGGGGTTCGTTGTATATGGTAGGCCGCTTAGATGTGGAAAGGGCGTTTAAAAACGATTTTAAACTTTAAAATGTTGATAATTAAGTTTAAAATCGAACGAGAAAATTTGACAGTTTGTGGTAACTTGATGTGCTGTCCACCATACGTACACTGTAATATATCCTTATATGCCTAAGGATACATACACACAATATAGGTGCATCATCCATTTTGTAAGAATTTCGCGCCAAAGTTGCGCGGATCGCAATACTGAATACTGGTTGAGTTATTTCTAACATTATCTGTATTGAAATCAAACAGTTGAATGCTACCGTCATATGTGTGGTTAGGGTTGACACTATTTCAACCCTTGGCTTTTAATTACGAAATTGATAATTTAACATACATTACTTATCATCATGCCTGTAATCTCCAAAGGTTTGGGCAGAAGTATACACCCACATTTCGCCAATTATTCTATGCCAGGTAATGAGGGGGCAAGTCTATTGCCACCAACAAATCCTGATTTTCGGGTTGGTACTGGGAAATTCCTGATGGAAAAAAGACACTTTTTTACTTGATTTAAGTTTGAGTTTGAGTTTATGACTAGACGGACTTCAAAACCTAGAATAACAAAGGGGTGCATTTAAATAACTTCTATGAATGGCTGTATTTAAATGTACGTCCAGCCGGGCAGTTAGCACAGCCTCAAAGAACATGTCCGAAAATGGTTTTTTATTATTCAATCATTCTAACCAGGATAAGTTAAATATATTTCGATAGACATCCCAAAAAGTAGTGGTTCTAACAATATCATATATTTTTAATGACCTCCAATTTTGAGAAAAATCGGTTTTTTATTTTAGTGACTCCTAAAACGAACAAATCCTTCTAATTATCTATGTTAATAACGTGAACGCCGTAAAAAAATTATAAACTTGTCAAAATTGACAGATGGTACTGTCATTACTGTCAATTAATATTTTATTTATGAGTAAAAAGAACGTTATTAAAATCAGATTATTTATCTGTGTACATGAACAGGATGAAATGGATCTCAGAGTACTTTTTTATAGATGAATAGAATCATCTGTCAATTAAGACATTGTCAAAGTGTGTGGGAGGTTTTATTTGGAATGCCATCAACGAATAAAATATATGTACGGTCAGCTGCAGAGAAATCTCACCCCCTAGCAGTGTATTTCTTCATTGCTAGGGGGTGAGATTTCTCTGCAGCTGACTGTACTAACACTAAATAGTTTATAATTTTTCTCTTAAATGGATGGGTCTAAAAATATTATTTCATTGGTTCCAAGTTCTATATTTTTGTCGCTTTTATTTAGGTGTCGGTTGATGTTGGTGAAATTTTTTTAGGAATAAAAAACCAACGTCCATACAAAAAGTGGGCATCTCTTTTGCTGAGTGTTGAGTTTCTACGGATGTCCACTTATTTCAGATCAACCAACCCTACGCCACATCAATTAAAATGTCTATCGCTCTCGCGTCATAGTTTTGAATGCATGAATGTTAGATGGCGGCCACGGCGATAATTGTCGGTCAAATCGGATGCGTCGGCGTTACGTCACACATTCACACCTGCATATCATATGCATATGCATTTCATATGCATATTGCATATGACGTGTTAGCTCAAGCGCGGTCTGTAAAGCATTGTATTGTGATTTTCCGGTAATGTGAATTGCATTAATTTTCTATTGGAATCTGGATACGTATATGTGAGGCTGTTGTAAGGGTTTGGCGTTAATTATAAATTGCAATAAGTATTCTATGGCTGGATATTGACATTTTAGTGATGGCTTTGTTTTTTATTAGTGATGTAGATTTGAATGAGATGACAACATCAAATTAAAAACGAATGGGGTTTTGGGGTGAGGTTTATATGATTTTCTTGCTTTTAGCACGTTTTAAAAACGGGATGTTGTATATATGCTAGTCGCGCGGTAAACTCTGATTGCGCGAGGCAGGATTTGTGTGACGTCAGGTCTTTGAGGCGAAGTTCGCATGTGGCGTTATAGATATCACCACAGCTTCATCATATGTTTGAAAGATTCGTCTGCTCAACAGAGTAAATAGCGCAATGAATATTGTCAAAAATTATTGGTACAGCAAGTGTCTTACGCAATTATACCACTGGTCCCACATACCTGCACTTTAAATATATTAGGCGTTCCTTTATGTATAGCCATAAATCATTATGCCATGCAAATAAATAAATAAACCGTCACCCAAAGTGGGTAACCGTGATAATTCTCGTCGGTCCCTTCCAATGCAAAGGACACTGGTATTGAAAGCTAATGGACTACCTAATGTCTCCGGTCGGAACCGCGCTGTCTGATGGATTGTTCAGATTTTTAAACCACGATTAATGTGCTGGACATGGGTGAACATTTATCTTTTGTGCGAGTTAGGATGAGGTTAGGGTGGGAAGTGGCAGCGAAAAGTGTTAGTAAAGTATTCAAATAAATAGTATCACGTTTGTGATCACCAAAGAGGTGATAGTATACCCACATTATGTTTTAGGCCAATGTAAAAGGGGGAAAGACTCTGCCGTTAGGCTGATACTGAAAAAATCCTTATGAATAACTCAATAAAATTGTGCATGAAAATAAAAATAAAAATAAAAAAAATTGCATGACCTGGGAATAAATAAAATACTTTTCTCAAACATGCATGGAAATATTTTGATTATTTTCGAAAAAGAACACGCGAAGTATCAAATTTCCGGACAAAGAAAATCAAATCCATTGCAGGAGCGTTTTTTGAATTTGGAACATTACAACGCTCCAGCAATGTTGTATGAAACGGCGTGCTGGGGTTAATAAATACTCTTTGATTGGATCTCTTATCATACCAAAGTAAGTCTCTTTGTTTAGCACAAATTGCGTTCACGTGGCTGTATAGCCATAAATGCGTTTGCCTTTCGGCACAGATGACAAATAGAAAATTGGCGGCAAAGCTGAAAATTCGTCTTGATTTTTTATTTACATACTTAATAAATATACATTTTATAATTAAAATGAATTCTAACGGTTCAGAGAGTGAAATGGAGATTGATTGTACTCCACCAGATTTAAGATTAGAAGCCTGGCTTCTAATCTTAAATCTGAGAAGCCAGGCAATAGAAGACTTGCTTTCAGCGAAGTCAAGTCTTATTTCCCTGCATTCTTCTGAGAAAAGCTTTATATATGCCTCGGCGGAAATGGCAATTGCCTCTCGTATTAGTGAAGTCCTCGCCTGCAAACTCATACTCGACCTGCAATTGCCTATTTCCCGGCCTTTGCAATAATGTACTGTTATATGCGGTAAACATGACGCAAAGAAAGAACACAAACACGTCAAGAACAATTTGGGGGAAATATCCGTCAAATCCACGCAAAACAGCCATCGCTTAGCATAATACTGCGACACTATGCGAGACTAGCACGCACCAATGATCTGGAATCAAACCCAATGAGAATGTTAAGTATGAAACATGTGTTAAACTAGCAAAGCAAAGTATAAGAGGTGGACAGTGCAACATAAACTAGTAGAAACTAAATAAAATGGAACGAAAAAATTTCCATACTATTATTGTGGCCAGGTTTAAGCATTTTACGTCAAAAAATGTGACAGTCACGTAGAAAGTGGTGCCCTCATTTAATTTCTACTATTTTATGTCGCACTGTATTACCATCTATATAATATATGTATAGTGGTAAACTGAATGACTGACTGGGTGATATCAACACACAGCCCAAACAGCTGGTCCTAGAGACATGAAACTTGGCGGGTGTGTTCTTTGTGAAGAGTAAGTATCCACTAAGAAATGATTTTTGGGACTTCCACCCCTAAATGGGTAAAATAGGGGATCGAAGTTTATATGAAAGTCCGTCACTTTTGAAGTTAGGATCTTCAAAGTTTGTGTTTAGGCTGACGATTGAAAACTAATCCATACTAATATTATAAATTCGAAAGTAACTCTGTCGTCTGTCTGTCTGTCTGTCTGTTACGTTTTCACGCCTAAGCCGTTGAACCGATCGTCATTTTTGGCCTGGGATATGGAGAAAGACATAGGCTACTTTTTTACGCGATACCGACATTCACGCGGGCGGAGCCGCGGGCAAAAGCTAGAATAGAATAGAATAGAATACTCTTTATTATGTACACCATAAAAATTACAGATATAAATGTAGAACTGTTACATAGGGTGTCACAATGGGCGGTCTTATCGCTAAAAGCGATCTTTTACAGACAACCTTTGAATGGATCAAAAAGTAGAAGGAGAGACAATACTGCAGGTATTTAGTGGTGTACCACTTACATATATACAATAAATACATATACACAAAGCATATAGATACTTATCCATATAAATAAATATATATATATATACACACACAATAATAAACATGATACAAGAGCAAGGAACTTTAAGTAATGATGATGTTTAAGGAGAGAGGAAGTGATTTTTAACCAAAATTTTAAAAGTGGAAAAAGATTGAGCACGCCTTATCGAGACGGGCAAGGCATTCCATAACCGTACTGCTTGAACTGTAAAAGACTTGTCATAAAAACTAGTGGAATGCATTGGCATCTCTAGTCTCAAGCTTTCCGATGACCTCAGATATCTATTATGTGTGTCATGAAGGAACTTGAAACGTTCTTTAAGATAAGAGGGGGTTTTAGGATTGAATAGAATACTGTAGAGCTGAAATAAGATATGAGAATTCCGGCGAAGACGTATGGGAAGCCACTTGAGCTTTGTACGAAACTCAGAAATGTGATCATATTTGCGCAGGCCAAATATAAATCTAATGCAAAAGTTTTGAAGTCGCTCAAGTTTATCTAGTTGTGCCTCAGTAAGATCGAGATAACTGACATCAGCGTAATCAAGGATGGGAAGTAACAGGGATTGTGCAAGCGCAGTTTTAGTGGCAGTTGGAAGAAAGTTCCGCAACCGTCTCAGGGACATACCAGATGCAAAAACTTTGCGATTACTTCCTGTAACTGGGGACCCCAAGAAAGATGTTTGTCGATCAGAACTCCAAGGTTCTTAACCTTTTCGCTTACTGGAATAGCATTTCCGTTAAATTGAACTTGGGGAAGCTGCGACCAGTTTATTTTGGGGGTCATCCTTGAGCTGCCAACAACAATGACCTGAGTCTTTGATGGATTAACCTGCAAGCCATGTGCCTCACTCCACTCGCAAATTGAACATAAATCCTTGTTCATGACATTAATTGCATCAGCTAAATCCGAAAGGGCAGCTTGCTTATATATTTGCAAATCATCTGCATAAAGGTGGTAGGAAGAAAGAAGTTTTTTGGAAATAGAGTTTATAAATATTGCGAAGAGTAAAGGAGATAAAAAAAAAAGCTAAAAGCTAGTGTTTAATATTTTATTCCTGTAATTTCTGATCATTGCTTGTCATAAGAGACGATTCTACGCCAAGCAGATAAACAGCAGCATCCTTTTAGATCTTCAAACTAGTTAAGAAAATGTCTCTTTTCAGGTGAAATTCGTTTGGTTTATGACGAAGTAAATCAGCTGCAAAGTCGAAAACACTTTAATTGCAAATCACTATTTAAAGCACTGCACACATATTATATAAACCAATAGTAATTCAGCAAAACCGCTAAAACGTGAAAAAGCTTGATGGCATTAACGGTATTACATAATAAATGCAGCGGAATACGGTATGCCGCTCACTCTCTGCCCGCAACGTAAACCGCAATGCACGCCGTCATATCGTCCATTACACTTTTAAAACGCACGAAATGGGCTGAAATTCTTTTTGACAATGCCATCAAAGTATCATTACATCGCGCCTGTGTTGCTGAAGGGTTTAGGTAGATGTTAACAAGTACACCCATATTTCGCCAGTATTTTTTTTTTTTAAACGTTGTCCTACTCTAGGAATTTCTCCTGTGTTGTGGGTGCGTTTACAAACATTTAATCTCACATACACAAACAGCCAGACCCGGAACATCTAATTGTAGGTCATACAAATATTTGTTCCGTGAGGGAACCGAACCCGCGACACGCAGCGCAGCAGTCAATCACTTAACCACTGCGCCAACCGTGCCGTGACTCCCATGTAATTACTTTAGATTCGAAATTATAATAGCGCCCATATTCAAGTTCTTTCAAATAGTTAAGTTCAGCTGCATATGCAGCAAAAAAAAAAGAAAGGCCGTTGACCGATATAGCCACAGCTAGCTTAGTATACTTTGCTTATTTCCACAGTAGTCATATGGCGTTCTGCTGTGGGGATCGGTAGCTGACTTAGATTCAATTTTCATTCTACATAAGACAACAATCCGTGCGATCTATAAAATGGGTCCTCGTGTGTCCCTAAGACACAAATTAAAAAAAGAAAAACGAACTCTGCCTTCTCTTTACAGAATAGAACGTATTTTTTATGTTCGCAAAAACTGAGGACTTTTAAAAATAAGAAGCGATTTCCATAATATAAACACACGTAGTAAACCTGAAATTGTGATACCCTTTAGATTAACTAAAACTAGCAAGTCATTTCATATAAACAGTATCCGCTTTTATAACAAATTGCCAACGTCAGTTACAGAACTTAGCGATGGACAGTTCAAAACCCACATCAAACGTGTCCTTATCAAAAAACATAATATTATAAGATTGAAGACTACGTTGAAGACAAGGAAGTTTGGCATTAATTCCTTCTGCATATGTGGCTTCCCTGATACCGCATCGACATATCTATGTAAATTTCTATTAACTGCTCCCAAATAACGATGTTTATTTTTGTTTTATTTTTTTACATACCTACTTCTTTGACATACCCAATCATTTCGTTATTTGACATTATATACCTACAAATCTATTTCCAAATCTTTATTAGTGGCTTTTGTGCACATGATATTTAATCAGATTTGTTACTGTAGTCGTAATGGCAATCATGTCATTTGGTTTAAATAGGTTTTTTTTTTTTAAATCTTTTATATAGATTTTTTTCTATTTTGTGAATGTGCGAACGTTGTAGGCCTAGTAGACTATAGATTTGTTGGCACTTTTCTATTTTGTTAAGTACCTGGTACTTGCTGAAAGGCCTACACTGTCCTCCCATACCTATTAACACTGTAATTGAAAATATTGTAAAAGCCAATTTTTTTTAAAAGAGTAACCGTGAAGTTTCTTGCCGGCTCTTCTCCATAGGAAACGACCAATTGGAACCGTTCACCTAGCTTCTGACGTTTCATAAGTGCCCATGTAGGTTTATGTGAAATAATATATTTTGATGTTGATTTTGAAAGGTATTTCCACAAGATTACAAACCCCGGAATCACAACTCAAGAGAATATAATAATTATTTTTAATCACCGATTCCTGGATTACAAAGGTTCATTGTGAAAGTGTCGCCCTTAGTGCTTTAGGATTAGTGTTATTTCTATTATGATTCGAGGGTCCCTTTGTTTATGAATAGTGCGACAGGGTAAGCGGTATTTATGTAGGTCAGTAATTGGATGGGTTTCGCGAATATCCTCCCGATTATGTTTAGATAAATGGTGAGATAAGATTTGTGAAGATGTTGGTAATGAGTTTGGCTCATAAACGATTACTTGTGATCGCCTTATCTATGCGAAATAATATTATTGTTGTATTAAATTATGTGTTTGTGTGTCTAATAGTCTAACCTGACGTGATTTTATGATATATGTATATACCTAACTGTGGTCTAGTGGTAAAATCAACCTGTCTCAGACCCAGAGGTCCCGGAATCGATTCCCACCGGGGGCAAAAATTTCTGCTCGGTTTGGTTAGTGGTAGGGCTTGTTCTAAGTCCGCCTGGCTAGCTACCACTATTTTATCTAAGTTTGTCGCCATAACTACAATGTTAACAGCATTGTTGTGTTTTGGCAGTTAGAGGTAAGACGGCCAGTTTCTCTGTGGTTGAGGAGTCCGGGTGAAGCTCGGTTCCGCCTTCGGCCTTATCATCACTTACCATCAGGTGAGATGAAGGCCAAGAGCTTCCCCTTGAGGGTAAAAAAAAGGGGAATTATGTGTGAAGTACAAGCACAATGTTTTTTTTTTTTTTTCAGATATTTATAGTCCATAGACACACACTCATACATTTAAATTTAAATTATAAAATTATAATTATATTATTTTAAATAGATAAAAACCCAAAATAATTGTGATTTATTAAATTTAAATATTCAACTCATTAAAAATAATCATTAAAATTGACAATTTATTTTTTTAATGACAGATTCGTATGCAAAATAAAATAAAATGCCAAATATAAAATTTCCAAATCGTAAAATGTTATAAATGACGGACGGTCTCTTGTTATCATCAGCCATATTTTCAATACTGTGGGCGTACTATGGGTAATTACCCAATTGGGTAGAGTTGGTTATTGCATAGAAAAACCATTTGCAGTTCAAATCAAATTATAATTACTAGTAATTCTCACACTGTAGGTACACGACATTATATATATACCTATATATATATACGGAACGCGCGACAGTAGATAGGTAGGCACGTTTATCTAAGTAAGTACGTATCGCAGAACGCGCGATGGTTCTGTGTTCCGCACGCGCCACCCGCCAACAGAAAGGCAAAAATCGATGGCGCGTGCCCCACCAACTCCATCGACCGCCACCAGATGGCGCTGGCGTACCGAATACGACTCGATTGCGACAAATATATAAAATTGTAATATACCAATGAGCTAATACTGTTATAACCCTGGTCCTAAGTCCCGAATATGTAAATCAATCACGTTCTAGAGGTCTCCAGACAGTTGACAATCGGCTTATTTACAAAATGTTCCCAATCTGTCTTCTTGTCACAGTCACTACGCCGACGTGCAGCTGCCAACTAGGTTCCGTGCTCGTGATCGAGATCTATTTAGTTAATTTTTTTATTTTTCTGTATTATTTGAGTTTTCTGTTACATTTGATCCTATTTTTCTTTCTTTCTTAAAACAAAGACAATTTACAATGTCAGACAAATTTCCAATCAAAATAAAACAAGAAATATAAACAAGAAAGCCCAGCTGTTGTTCGCTCACGATTATTTTCGTCCCGACGTTGACAAAATACATTTAATTTGCCACTCAAAGGCGCTTAAGATTTAATATTCTCAATCATCAATCTTTCTTTTTTAAAGGATCAAATTAATTGTTGGGTATTTTCGTCACTATAACCAATTTATTATTCATTGAATGACTATGTACAAAAATTTGGTTTATTTTAGAATTTGATGTTTGGTCATGTTGTATTTAAAATACCAATGTACAGGTTGATTTTTTTAGACGGGGCAGTTAAGGTTAAATTACAAAGGTATAATTATGTGTTGTAGTTATAGAAAAACGGTTTCAGGAAACTCTCCATAATTTTTTGAGAAATTTTGATCCCCATTCACAGATTTTGAAATAATGTACAAGTCAGTAAGAAAATGGGCCATTTTCACAAAAACTTTTTTTGATGCCAATCGATCCTGTTTCATATAAGAACCAAAAAATTATATCGGATCAACTGAGGTTTGAGTACTAGAAAAGTCAGAAATAGCAAAAAACTTTTCCCCTACATTTCGTAGCAAATAAGACTCCAACTTACTTTTTTATGATGGATAGAGTTGCCAGTACAAAAGTCAGAAATCTCAAAAACCTTTTCACATAAGTCTAAATGTTGTAAATTATTGCAGGACATTTTTTTCAGAATTACCGAAATCACAAGCAACAAACTATCTTAATTCTGTTCCCAAAGTAAATAAAATTATAACGTGTTTTCGTTCGCAATCCGAATTTTATTTTATTTTCGGCCAGTCTATACATACTAAAAAAATAAGTTCCTACGAACTGTATGGGAAAAGTTTTTTGCGATATCTGTCTTTTCTAATTTGAGTACTAGAAAAGTCAGATATCGCAAAAGACTTTTTGTGTACTCCATCGGACCCACTGAGGTTCAAAAACACTTTATTTTTGAACCCCAGTAGGTCCGATAGTTTTTTGACCCTTGTAAGAAATAGGATCGATTGGCACCAAATGAAGTTTTAGTGAAAATAGCCCATTTTCTTCTTGACAGCACATTTTTTCAAAATCTGTGAATGTGTATCGAAATTTCTCGTTTTCCTCTAGCTACAACGGTTAATGTACCTGTCCTTACTGCCCCATCTCAAAAATCCACCCTGTATATTAATTCATAACATCACGCCTGTATTTGCCGAAAGGTTTGGCAGAGGTGTATCTATAAGTACACCCACATTTAGCTAGTTATGTTTACGTCCCATGTAATAGGTCAGTACTGATGAACTGAAATGCACATAACACATCGGCACTGTATAAAGAGTGACAAAAGCCTAAGGGCCTACCAAAGGGATATTTTAATTGGTCCCCGAAACGATCAATTGCTATTGTCAATTTTTACGTGATTGATGCAATTGAAGCGATTGACAATATTACTACAATAATTGTAATTAATTAATCAGTCATCATTTCAGCCGAAAGACGTCCACTGCTGGACATAGGCCTCCCCCCAAGGGGGGTTGCCATAATCGCCACGCTTGGCAGGCGTCATAATAATTATGCTGTTGATGTCTATTGCCATCAACCTGACACAAATCCAGAGTACGGTTCAGGACCTCATGCACAGCAGTAGCGCTTGCGACTACTAGATCAACGACGGTCAGTTGTATTTTGTAATACCATTATAATGTATCTTATATTAAAATTATAAAAAATCTAATTTAATTTAACCTATGTTATTTCGTCGTATTGGAGGCCAATGGAGTCACAATTTTTGCGAAATGGAGTATGTTAAGTGCATTCACGTGTTGAGAAAGAGCCATAGTTTATATAAGTTAATAAATCTAGCAAATATCATGACTGTAAACAGGTTTTTTAGGGTTCAAAAGGAAAAAAACCGAACCCTTATAGGATCACTCGTGTGTCTGTCTGTCTGTAACAGCCAATTTGCTCCGAATGTAATGGACCGATAAGGTTGAAATTTGGTATACATATCAATTTGAGTGACCCAAATACGGACGTGAACCGTAAATAAATGAATTTAGTATATTGGGGTCAGTTTTGGGGGCCAAATAAGAAAATTAAAAAAAAAAAGTTTTGTAAACTGTACCGTGTGACATATATCAATTACTGTGAGGGTCTTAAATATATATTTTTAAATATAATTTTAAATTAAATTGACTATTCCTTTATCTCCGAAACTACTGACCCTAAAATAAAAATAAAAATACAGAAAATAGTTCTTTACTTATAGATTACAGGAAAATCTATAAGAAGTCTATGGTCTTAAAATAACATAGTAAATCTCTCGATATTGTGTGTACAAACTTACATTTTCAGTTGGAATATAATTTGTAATTATAATTATTATTATACAATATAATCTGGAAAACATATATTTCAACTACAATGTTAAGTTTGTTCTTGGGATAAATTCGTCCAAACTACGGAACCCTTCATTGTGCGTGGTCCGACATGCACTTGGCCAGTTTTTTTAAACGCTAATGACATATTGACGGTTAAGAGATGTGCATAAACGACATTTTGTTCGAAAATGAGTCATGAATGCCATCCTACTTAAAATAAGATTAAGTAGCATTTATGACTCATTTTACCTTTTAACCGTCGATATGTATAAAATAACTGATTTACGCACATCATTTATTTTTTTAAACGTCTCTAACTCAGAAGTGTAGTTTTGTGGAATAGTTCCCTCCAAGGCAACGATTTATTGTAATCAATTTAGCTTTTAATATTTTTTTTATCTAAACTATGTATTACTTTTTTTAATTAATTGATTGTGTTATTATCTGCGCATAATGTAGTGATGCTGTGGTTTTTTAATAAGTAATGAGAGACTTAAGTTTGCAATAGGCCCTATCAGAATACCAGCGCTGCGACACTTATTTTTAAATGTCGCAGCATCGTGCTGAGATAGGAGCCTTTTGGCCTCGTACAGGATTTTGTTTTCATTTTACTTTTATTTTTTATTATTTATTAGTGTTACTATGAGTGTGCACTGAAAAACCGAATAGTTGATTTTTTGATTGTTGATCCCCTGTTGGTTGAGTTGACATTAAATTGTGTTAAAAAAACTGTTCCATGACGTTTGTTTTGACAAAAATTTTGTTGATTTAAGACTGCGCCGAGCGTACAGTGGCGCCCTCATCGTTTGTTCGGTGATATCTTTTATTTTAGAATGAAAATGCAGAAAATAAGCACGTTAAGTTGTGCTTCACAGGACTAAACGCTATTATTACTACAAACAGTAGTTTTATATTGTTTTGTTTTATTGTAATCATTAAAACTGAGGTTAGTGGCCACTGTTTTCCGTTTTAATGATTACAATAAAACATAACAATTTAAAACTACTGTTTGTTCTAATAATAACGTATAGTCTTGTGAAGCACAACTTAACGTGCTTATTTTCTGCGTTTTCATTCTAAAATAAAAGATATCACCGAACAAACGATGAGGGCGCCACTGTGCGCTCGGTAGCCTCTTAACAAATCATGTTTGTAGGTGCTATATTAACCCAAAATATAGGTTAAAAAAAGGTTCAATCAACTTAAAAAGTTTTTCAGTGTGTTTAGTTTAAAATGTGAACTTCCTGTATGAGTCCCAATTAATACTTTTTCTTTCTTTCTTTCAATGTACAAATTGTAAAGTAATAGGTGTACTCATTCTTGAAGAGCCTAATAATAAATAAATAAATTAAAAGGTGGACATAAATCTAAAAAAGGTTTGTTTTGATAGCCAGTGGTGTCATAAAAAGTTTTAAGGGTTATTTTTGTGTCTTAATCAAGAGAGAGGGTCCGGGGAAGCTCGAACAGTCTCCTGAATGTCATTGCAGGGAAATTTGATTGCCCGCTCGTCCGTTATTTATCCAACCTGCATGTTTACTAACATAGTTATTGAGGTTAAATAAAAATAAAAATAAAACATTTATTTCCTGCATCGCAATAACAAACAACCTTAACAATAACAATTTATACGTATAAAGAAATGAAGAAAAAGAAAGTACAAATAATAAAAATAAAATAAGATCTCATGTCGTGCGTAGAAATATGGTTGTTAGAGATTAATTCACACTGACCTCCGTACTAGTAGAAACTGTATCACGGTAGGTCATCAGTCTTCCTCGTTCTCCAATAATCACACACATAAGCACTTTATAGTGATCATAATATTTCGAGACATTTAGTAGGTGTTCGATCTTAATTAACACATTCATAAGAGGGTAAAACTAAAAATTATTAAGTATATGCAAAATAATTAGACAATTGTTTGTTTTTTTTTTTTATAAAGAATATGTTGCTGTGATGTTTGTATGGTTAATAAAATAAAAATGTTTACTAACTTTATGGATGTTCTGAAATAAAATTATTATTATTATTATTTAATTAATTATACTAACATAGTTTAAATAACCCTTACAAATTATGGGTAAGATTTATCTTTATTAATTAAAGATGAATAAATAAATAAATTACAAAAGGAAGAAGGGTCGTCATAATAACAAATGAGATTACCAATCCGTTTGGGATGTGAGGTAGTTATGACAATCCCCTACCGTGCCGGTCGTTAGGGCTTCATCAGACTGGCGATTTGCGAGCGTGATTCCAGGGAGGCGATTGTTCACTGCGCTTGCGGCGTGTGCGTCGCGAGCACGCCACGTGAACGCAACGTGTTCGCTGCGTATGCGGAACGAGAGCGATTGACGTGACTGTACAAGAGAGAGTCAAAATCAAAATCAAAATATTTTATTTCACATAAACCTACATGGGCACTTATGAAACGTCAGAAGCTAGGTGCACGGTTCGAATTAGTTGTTTCCTATGGAGAAGAGCCGGCAAGAAACTCCACGGTTACTCTTTTAAAAATAATTGGCTTTACAATATTATTAAATAACAGTGATAATAGGTCTGGGAGGCCGTTGTAGGCCTTTCAACAATTACCAAATACTTAACAAAATAGAAAACCGCCAACAAATCTACACTCTACTAGGCCTACAACGTTCTCACATTCACAAAATATAAAATAATCTAAGTATATAAAATATTAATGACATGATTGCAATTACGACTACAGTAACATATCTGAATAAATATCATGTCCACAAAAGCCACTAATAAAGAATTGGAATTCGATTTGTAGGTAAATAATGTCAAATAATGAAAAGATTATGTCAAGGAAATATGTAAAAAAATAATTAAAAATTCTAAATAAACATCGTTATTTGGGAGCAGTTAATAGACATTGACATAGTTATGTTGTTTATGAGGTACCAGGGAAGCCACATGTGCAGAAGGAATTATTGCCAAACTTCCTTGTCTTCAACGTAGTCTTTTATCTTAGTGAGACAAGCGAGTGTACCATTTTGTAAAAACGCGGCGATCACGTCGCGTAGTCGCGGCTACCTCGTTTCGAACCCGCGGCGAGCCCGCTGCGCTTTCGTCTCGCTTTGAAATCGCTCGCAAATCACCAGTGTGATAAGACCCTTAGGGGTCTATAGATGGGTACTGTAGAGGCTGTCACATAACATGGCTTAGCATGAAACCTCCGCAGGTTTATTTTAATTAATAAATGGCATGAATATGTGACAAGAATTGATTTGTATTTAGAGTTAGCCTGCGTAGCTTTTTCTTAAAAAAAAAGTAGCCTTCGTTTCTCCTTTAAACATCAGCTATCTGTGAATGAAACTCCCGCCGAAATCGGTCCAGCCGTTTCGGAGATTAGCCGGAACAAGAAGAGAGACGGACAAAAAAAAATTTTTTGGCAGTCATTGTTTGTTTCAAAAATATATTTCCATATGCATTTAGTAAAAAGCTGTTTTTTTTTTTTTACATTACAAACAGACACTTCAATTTTATTTATTTGTATAGATAGAAGAAAAGATCAGGGATTAAATTCGGCTCACCGAGCTGACAAGCGTAACGTTTATTTTCTTTGCTTAGGTATATAGTTAGTTTGTATGTATCTATTATAGGATATTGTACTGTTATACTTTAAATTTGCACCAATGACAACCCCATTTTATGTCCAGAAATTCACTATCCATGCCAAGGTTGCCTGGAAGAGATCGCAGTATGCGATAAGGCCGCCCATTATATATTTTATAGTGTATAACTTTTTCTTTTCTTTTGTAATGTGTAATCTGATGTACAATAAAGTATATATATAAAAAAAAAAAATTTGCGTATGTCAAAATTAAATGTCAATAATAATGACTTTAATACAATTATTCAGCAATATTAATGTCATCTTTTTCAGGTAGTACAAATTATAATTTTATATGAAGCTAATAGGATAGACTTAATGCTATTGTTTGTATAGGACAGATTGCCACTTTTGTACATGAGAGAAAATCGTTATTTTAAGCTAGACTTTAAATATTCTTTTACTGAGTAGAAACATTTTTGGATTAGGTATAGTTTTTAGCTTTTCTAGGAATATTGTTATAGATTTTTCAGTTTTAAACATGTTGGGCAACTTATTATAAATTTTTATTGCCATATCTTGTATATAAAATTCTCGTGTCACAATGTTAGTTACCATATTACCATACTCCTCCGAAACGGCTTGACCGATTTTTATGAAATTTTATATGCATATTCAGTAGGGCTGAGAATCGGCTACTATCTATTTTTTTTAAGTTTTAGGTAGGTAGGTAGGGTAGGGTAGGGTACGGTAGGGTAGGTAGGTAGGTAGGTAGGGTAGGGTAGGTAGGTAGGTTATTAGGGTAGGGTAGACCCCACCCTGCCCTACCCTAGTGGAGTTTATACTATAGCTTTTGACAGAACGAAGTCTGTCGGGTCAGCTAGTAATATAATATATATCACTTAACATTTTAATTCCTAAGGATGGAGCGCATAACCTCTTTTCATGGCGAGTGTTGACGTTGTGCGTAAACATACGAGTACATATACTAAAACTAGGTTTCATATTTTTGGCACGTACCAAAGGTTCAAACTAAACAACTGCAAAGTTTCTAGTACTTATGTACTTACAGGTAAAGTACTTAGTAAATAACAAACAGAACGCTACTTGAGAAATGAACATACTTAAGGCTGATACATTATTGTGAATAAAGTACCGTTGAATATATTGTTGAGCTATTAAGGTAGAGATACATTATAGTGAGGAAGTGTGAGCTGTCGGCGGTAACAGGTGCAGCTCAAAGAGCCTCAAATGAAGCTGGTTTTGGATGTATATGTACGTTTGGATATGGTAACTTTATTGAGACGAAGGTATTTCATGTTAGGATTTGACAAAATAGCTGAAATCTCGTCAGCTGAAAACTGATTAGCGCTGCCTATAAATGACATTGCTATGATTTTTTTTAAAGTTGGTTAAATAAAAATACTTTATTGCTTACTAGCTTCTGCCCGCGTGCCCGCTTTTGTCCGCCTGCGTGGATATCGGTTATCTCGTAAAAAAGTAGCCTATATCCTTTTCCCTACCCCAGGCATAATATGCATAATATACAATTAATATTGTATATATAATATTAATAAAAATTAAAAATAAATAATTTATAATAAATAATTTTTATTTGTTGATTTTTCATATTTTCCTATCTCTACAAACTTTCATGACGATCAAGTTCAGTGGTATAGGCGTGAAAACCGTAACAAAACAGACAGATAGACAGAGTTACATTCACATTTATAATATTAGTATGGATTAGTAAATTATGTCGCCAATTTAACTTTTTCTGCACTCCTATCGTTTAAACCGTAACGACAGTAATGGAGTTTGATAAAAGAAATACGCTGTAAATATTTCACCAGAATAATTAATGACGGGTTAAAATACATAAATATTGTAGAAAAATAACCAGCCTAAGAGGGCGTTCATGGACAAATACGATCTAGAGGAATGTTGCTGCTTTTCTTTAGATCAAACTTTGTTACTTCATGTCTCAATATGAAACTTTATCATCATCATTTCAGCCGAAAGACGTCCACTGCTGGACATAGGCCTCCCCCAAGCACTGCTACCTCGACAGGTTCCGTGCTTCCCGCATCCAGCGGATTCCTGCGGCTTTCACAAGGTCATCAGTCCACCTTGTGGGAGGCTTTCCTACGCTACGTCTTCCGGTACGCGGTCGCCACTCCAGAATCTTTCGGCCCCAACGGCCATCTGTTCTGCGAGCAATGTGCCCTGCCCATTGCCAATTGCTTGAAACTTTATAAAAGGTATTAAAAAAATCTAGACACACTTACCGAAGTTGCTGATTTAGCCAGGTTTTAAGGAGTGGTGTTAGTAGACCTGTGAGAGCGCTGTTAACTTTATAATCAGCAAAACAGAAGAATACATTCTGACAATTATTTTAAATGTCAAAGAATTATCGCCAGTAGAACTCAGTAACATTTTTTCACACATACGATTGATTATCCCAGTAGGACTTGTCCTACGTTTTATTTTATTCAATTCGAATTTGCATAAAAGGCTCTTTTTACCCAAAACAAATTCAGTAAACTCATCAATCTCTACCGATATGCGCCGATCTGAAAGTCCGCAAAAAAGTCAACATTAGGATTTTTAGGGTTCTGTTACAGGGCAAGTTCAAAGTCCCTTTTTAAAAAAAAACTATTTGTAACCTTGAAAAGACTTTAATAGAAATTAGTCGATTTAACAATAATATGATTTTAATGTGTCCGCAACGAAGTTCAAAGTATGACTGTCCGAAACTAATATGACATGAAATGCATCAACTGTGGGAAACGTTACATGACGCCTAAGAGGCGTCAGCGTTTATATTTTATATGCTTAGGGCTGTCTTACAATTTATAACAACCCCCCCGATAAGATTGATCATTACGATTAAGAGTGATGAGAAATCTAAGATGAAACGTTGAACTTCGTTTTAGTTACAAACTAAGATTTAAGTAACTTAGGACTAAACTAGAATTAGACATAGGAAATAGTAATTATATAATCATAATCATTTAAACGAGACATTAACTTATTATATTATTACATAATAAGAATAAGGATTACAATTATAAGGTAATTGCAAAACTAAGTTATAACATTACGTCTTAGTGGAGTAGGCAAGGATTTACATGATCCTTGGATATCTTCGTCAGAGGATTCTGTAAATTGGTTATTTACTGATTGAATAGATTGAACTGTTTGTTTCTTTTTAGTGTAACATTGATTAAATACTTGGATACAATATCTAGGTTTATTTGAACAAAATAACTTTCTAGATCTATATAAGAGATAAATAAGGACAATAGTAGAGACAACATATGTTAACGAGAGATAGTGTGTACTATATTTATGTAAGTGAGATGGTTGTTCTATTTTATTTAATTCTTTTTCAAATTCTTTCAAATGCACACTTGCTTGTAATAGAGAATTGAAATCATTCACATTAGATAACTTTACAAAAGGGAGATGTCGTACTGTTTTATTTATTCTCTGATTGTCGCAGCAATCATCCTCTATAATATTGAAATTAGATATATAATTAGTAACATTAGACATAACATAGTCATTGGGCGTAAACTTTAAAGTTTTAAAGAAAGCTACACAATATTTTGGCAAGGCCAACATGCCTGTGCCGAAAAAGACCTCGTCATAATTGTTAGGATCGTTTTCACATGTAATATGAGCCTTTCCGGGCTCTGACTGTACGAACAACCATTTATTATTATTTAACTTGAAAAATACATCAATTGAGCCATGTAACAGCTTAGTATTACAAGAATCTGGCAACGCACTTATAGCTTCGGTTAAGATTATAGTTTCACAAGTTGGATTCGCAATTGTAGAGTACACATTTCCTAAAGAACACACATAACACTCATTATGAATCACTTGACACTTATCCACTGACTCTAATAGTGAATAGAACATACGATCTATAGTTACAGCCACATAAGGTTTATTAGGAGCAATAAGTACATAAGTGTCGGGTTTGGTAACGTCGTAAGGAGCTGGAAGAGGAACATTGTGATAGAGGTTGTATGTCTGTGGGAGGACGAGCGGAATTTTAGTAATAATAATAATCTTATTAAGATGATAATAACAAACTAAATCAGATATGTCTATAATAACATGTATATTTTCTAAAGATAAACTTATAGGAAGTTCGCAATGTTTAGGAAGTTTATCTTTATGTAGGTCCAGTTCTTGGAATAATTGATACGGACTAAGTACAGTTGGGTGTAGAATGTTGAGCTTGCTAAATAGGATAGCGTTATTGACGTCATCAATGTCAAAGGACAAGGCTATAGTAATGCTTTCTAACGAGTTCAATAACATTATTAAATGATTTTTTATTTCTAATTTATCACTTGAATTAGATAATTGCTCAAATGCTATTCGAATAGTATCTAAATTTTTATTTAATTGGTTTTGATTTTTGTTTACCTTTGACATTGTGTTATTGAAGGTTGAAATAGTAGATTGAATAACGTGGATATTATCTTTCATTAAGTGAGCTAGCTGTTTTTCGTCTGACTGGACTTTAGTGATAGCGTCCGAGTACTTTAAGGCATCTTCAGAGTCTAATGTTCCGAAGATTGATTTTAAAACTGAGCCGCCAGCATCAATGAGCCCGCGTTTAAAACGGTTTGGTTTTTGATCTTGGACAAGGTAGGATATCGACAAGAACTTACGAACATTATTAAAATGTTGATTTTGTAAAGGCGATAGTAGATTAGTACATTCTAGTTGAATTTTACTAGAAGGGCTAGTAACACAGAAATTAGAAACTTCTTTGATTAGAGCTTCGACTTTATCTAAATGCGGTTTTATATGGCTAATGTCTAAATACGTAACAACATTCCAGTGATCGTTTGTGAATTTAACGTTCAATAATTGATCGAAGTATAGGCCTGGACTACCTACGATTGGAGTAACGAATTTGTGACTCGAAGACGGCTGAAGTAATAACCTGAAATAGAAAAGATTAAGCTAGTCATCTGTTGCAATTTTTATTTCGTCGTAGTGATGACGAACATATTTTCTATTAATTAAAAGGGTGACCGTATGGTTACCATTTATTTTGACAATTTTAAAAGGCCCTTTCCATATAGGAGACATCGCTTTGTTTTGTTTATGATGACATCGTAAATACACCATGTCACCTATCTTATACGTCACGGGTTTAGCATGAACATCGAAACGTTGTTTAGATTTTTCTTTGGACGATTGTATATTTTGCAAGGCTTTTTGTCTACTATAGTATAATCTATGATTAAGAGCACGAATATAATCCGTATAGGTATTTAATTCTAAGGTGTCGGCACTTTGAGGCATGTAAGGTTTAAATCCGAATAATAACTCCATCGGTTGAAAACCGGTAGTGGAATGTACATTGGTATTGTATGCCATCATGGCAGTTTGTAAATATAAACTCCAGGTATGTTGATTATCTTCAATATATGATCGCAAATACTCTTTTAAAGTCGCATGACTTCTTTCAAGAGCACCACATGTTTGTGGATGATAAGGAGAGGCGAAGATATGCTTAATGCCGAACAATCTCTCTAATTGTTTTAAAACATCGGATGTAAAGTTGGTCCCTTGATCGGTTACGATCATTCTGGGGATACCTAGATGAGAAATGAAAAGCACGAATTTTTGTGCAGTTTCTTCGGCGGAACATGTTATCATTGCATATGCTTGCGAATACTTAGTTAAATCGTCCTGAAATGTTAAGATAAACTTATAACGATAATCGTGTGTTTCGGGTAATGGTCCTACAACGTCTAGGAATACCTTTTCCATAGGTTTCGTAGCTGTGGATGTGATTATCATAGGAGCACGATTTGTTTGACGTAATGGTTTGTTTATTTGGCAAGACTTACAACTCTTGACATAGTTTTCTATGTCTTGACGCATGTTTTTCCACCAATAAAGAGTTTTTAACCTATCATACATGCGAGAAATACCCGGATGTCCTGCTGAAGGTGAGTCATGGTTATCTTTTAGTATACGGGGAACTTCAACGGGAGTAGGAAATAGAATATTATTATGATAGATATGCACTTTGACACCCGTGTTATGAAATAGAAATCCTATAATATTGTAAATTTTCATAAACGATACCTTCGTGAATGGATCTTGGAAATCGGAAATAGCAACTTCTTTTTCTTCTGAATACCATGCAGTAATCATTTCTCGATAATCTCTTAACATATTAAAAATATCTTTATAAGTCATCTCGTCATAATGATGGACACGTAAGAATAGATGTGTGAATACGTGTTTTCCATTGGACGTACTTAGAAACGTGTAAAGTTCTCTTTCTAAATTTCGTATATCGGGTAAGTCTTCATCGAAATTGGACATTTGTAGAATTTCAGAGCAGTATGGAATCGAATCGTCTAAGTCGATGGCAGAAGGGTAAGTAATCATTTTACATTTTGTTTTAAGTAATGAATCATTATGTTCCTCTATAACAGTATCGTAGGAATTATTATGTTGTTGACTGATTTGTAAATATTTTTCATAAGTTTCAGAAGTAGAAGGGACACTAGGGTCAATGGTAAGTATTGGATTACGAGACAAGGAATCGGCATTACAATTCATTTTACCCTTTTTATGAACTACTTCATAATCGAACTCTTCTAACTTTAAGCGCCAGCGAACTAATTTTGAACTAGGATCTTTACAATTGAATAACCATTGAAGCGGCTTGTGGTCGGTGACTACAATGAACTTGTTACCGTATAAATAAGGTCTAAATACTTTTGTGCCGAAAATGATAGCTAAGCATTCTTTTTCGGTAGTGGAATAATTTCCTTCCGCTTTGTTAAGAGTTCTAGATGCGTATGCGACTGGCAAATCATGACCAATTTTTCCTTGAGATAAGATTGCAGAAACAGCGAAATTAGAAGCGTCGGTAGTTAACACGAAAGGTTTAGAGAAATCGGGATATTGAAGAATAGGAGCAGTCGTTATTTTATGTTTTAACCCCTCGAAGGATTTCTGTTGTTCAGGAGACCAAACGAAATTAACATTTTTCTTTAGAAGGCTTGTGAGGGGTTTCGTAATATGGGAAAAGTTTTCTATGAACCGGCGGTAATACCCCACTAACCCGAGGAACGATTTAATGTCACGAGGCGATTTAGGAATTGGAAAATGTTTAACACAAGAAACTTTTTTTGGATCGGGTTTCACGCCTTGATCTGATATTATATGTCCTAGATATTGTACTTCTCTTCGTAAAAACTCACATTTGGCAGGCTGTATTTTTAATTTATGTTCACGTAACTTTCCAAAAACTGATTCTAAATTTCGGCAATGTGATTCGAGGTCATGCCCGAATAGTACTATATCATCCATATACGTAAAACAGTGAGTCCCTTGAAGGCCACTTAGGACAATATTCATAAGTCTTTGGAACGTAGATGGTGCATTACGGAGTCCGAAGGGCATTCTAGTAAATTCATAATGACCGGATGGGACACTAAACGCAGTTTTTTCTGTATCTTTGACCTTAACTTGATGGAATGAAGATACAAGGTCGAGTGTCGTGAAATATTTGCTATGGCCTAGCTGATCTAAGATATCGGAGATATTTGGAATTGGATATGCATCACCAATTGTAATTTCGTTTAACTTACGATAATCGATAACGATGCGCCATTTGGGTTTACCGGATGCGTCTTGTTTTTTTGGGACAACCCAAATTGGTGCTGACCACGGAGATATAGAAGGTCGAATTATGTTTTGATCTAGCATATCTTTAATTTGTTTGTTAACCTCTTCTTTATGACATTCAGGAAACCTATAACTCTTAACTGCAATCGGGATTTCGGAACTAACACGGATTTTATGTTCTAGAGTATTAGTATGTGTAAGCTTGTCTCCTTCTAAATAGAATACGTCTTGGAACTTAGAACATATGTTACGTAAGCGATCTTCCTCCTCCAAATTAAGATGATCGCATCTAATCATGTTTTGAACCTTAGAATCCCGGTCAGATGTATACGGGTATGTTGAATTAGAATTGGACGTAGTTGTATCGGTTGTATTAAGAGAAGCAGTGTTTTCATCAGGCTCCATTATTTGCGAGAAAGGTTCTAACGTTACTTCAGGGTTCTCCAAGACTATTTCTTGATCTGATGTGTTAAGCACTGAAATAGTAGTCTGGTTATTAGAATCAACACGAACTAAACACCTGGAAATATATAAACGAGGATATTGTTTTAATTTGACATCTAGCAAAAGTCCTTCTTGAATTTCGGGATTTGTAACATTGCAACGAATAAACATTTCACTTCTAGGAGGAATAATTTTTACGATAGGAGTTGTTTTTAAATTGAAATAGTATAAGGGATTTTCTTGAATTATTAATTTAGAGTCACCGTAACTAATGAGGGCTTTATACCACTCTAGAAAGTTTGAACCTAGGATGCCATCATATTCTAAATTAATTTTGTCTACGATATGGAAATAATACGGAACTTTAATTTCATTTTCTAGTCCCAAAGATAATATGAACTTGCCTTTAGTTTCAGAGAATGAGTCGATATCATTAATGCCCTTGAATTTTAAGATATCTTTCTCAACTATAGGTAATTCAGGTAGACATTGTTCTTTAATTATGCATATGGAACTGCCAGAGTCAACTAAGAGACGAATAGGTACTTTCGTATGTGAAGTTTTTACTACAATATACGGTAAAGAAGAACTAGAATTAGGGAAAACATCGTAAATAGTGGAATAACCACCTGAGTTTTGGATAAAATTATCTCGTGTTCTTTTAAGCGAACTCTTATCTTCCGTAGAATTGATCATTGATTTAGTAGGGCTAGTAGGGATTGAGTCATTTTTGATTCTAGAATTAGTAGTTGATTTAGTAGAACTAGTAAGGATTGAGTCATTATTGATTCTAGAATTAGTAGTTGATTTAGTAGAACTAGTAAAGATAGAGTCATTATTTTTGGAATTAGTAGTACGTTTAGATTTAGAAATTGATTTAGTAATTGGGGAATTGGAATTATTAGCGACTTCAGAATTAGTAGTACATTCGTATTTGGAAATAGAATTAGATTTAGAAATTGAAGCCCCTAAGAAAACTTTCCCACGGTTAGTGCCTTTAGTAACAGAATTACGTCGGCACCGGCTCGTAATCTGATCATTTAGTTTAAATCATCGTCATCATCGGCAGGTGTTGAAACGTGATTACCTTCTACGTTCTTTTGTTCGCTTCCAGGATTTCCGCGATCGAAGCGGGAATTGTTGAATTGTCTTTTGCGACATTGCGAAATATCATGCCCGATATTTTTGCAATAACGACATATTAACGGTTGAGAACTAGAAGTTGAAGGCTTTTGCGTATAATTTGACTGCCTTGATTTTGATTGAAATAGCACTTTATTTTGATTGCTTTTAAGTTTACATTCGAACTCGGAGTGTCCTACTTTGTGACAAACTTTGCAAGATGACCTAACTGAGAAGTTATAGATTTTTTCTTCTTCTGTGGCAACACATATAGCAGCATTAAGATTTCGGGGGTCTCGACAGCGAACAATTGTACTTAGTCTAGGATGAACTCCCAGACAAAACGTATAAAGAGCTAGATCTTCCGTCATAGCAATGCGACCCGGAAGTTCCTTTTTTAAGGAATCTGAGTTGTGAATTTCAGATTGCAGATCTGTTAGGCAGGTCTCAATCCTGAGGGCATATTGTGCGACGGTTTCGTTTGCTAATTGTTTACATGATTGCAGCTCTAATAAAAGATGATTGTAATGTTTTCTTTCCCCAAAATTCTGCCTTAAGAATGTTCGTAACTCGTCGAAGTTGTCGAATATTTTATTTGAACATGCTACCTGTGCCTTTCCTTGTAATTTTGATATAATATACTTAAGTAACAAGAACTTTTGACCTTCTGATGCTAGATCAAGAGCGTTTTGGCAATTGGTTAAAAACGCTGATAAAGTTTCGCGCTCCCCTTGGTATGGGTTTACAAAGTTACATAAGACCTGGATAGGGTATGGCTCAGAGATAGTGGGAGTTAGTTGTTTTTTATCACTTGGATTAGCCATAATAACGAGTTTTTGGGTAATTATACCAACTTCAAGGTTTGAGAGGATTTAGGAAAACAAGGAGACTTATGCGGCAACAACGAAAATAGTATATTCTACTCACAGCAGGGCGACGATTTGGAAAACGGAAATCATCACGCAGACCTTGGTGAGTAGCGCGCTCAGCAGCGGCGCAGACATGCAGCAACAGCAGTAAGCCGAAAATACGGCAGTATTTGGACGATCCGTTGACGGTGTTGGAGGGGTTAGCTTAACTTTAAGCTCACCCAGGCACACGACGAAAGGCTTAGCAGATTCGTTGGCTACCTTAGCCAACTCGGAAGAATTCGGTGTGATCGCGATTGGATACCGCGGTTATAACGTAGTTTTGACGACGCAATGACACACACACTTGATAGAGACAGAATAGAGTCACTCTGGATAGAGACAGAATAGAGTCACACTGGATAGGATTTTATGGTTGATGTTGAAACGAACGAGCGGGCGGACACGGAACGCGACGAATTTGATTTTATATAGTTTTATGGATAGCCAGCAACGACTTATACTGACTATCCCACTTCTGACACCACTGTTACAGGGCAAGTTCAAAGTCCCTTTTTAAAAAAAAACTATTTGTAACCTTGAAAAGACTTTAATAGAAATTAGTCGATTTAACAATAATATGATTTTAATGTGTCCGCAACGAAGTTCAAAGTATGACTGTCCGAAACTAATATGACATGAAATGCATCAACTGTGGGAAACGTTACATGACGCCTAAGAGGCGTCAGCGTTTATATTTTATATGCTTAGGGCTGTCTTACAATTTATAACAGTTCCATAGGCAAAATGGAAAAACGGAACCCTTATAATTTCCGACGACTGTCATGTCCAACCGCCCAGCCGTCTGAATGTTACACAGCTATTTTACTCGGAGACTATATCGACGAAAATTGGACAGAAGGTGTATTCTGTGCACTGCTATGGTGACGTATTTAACCTACATAGCTATAAATTAATTATTATATTACTTTCTGCGACCTAACAGGGTTATGTACTCTTAATTTTTATCCTAGCCTGCAATATATATATATATACATAATGCAAATAAAAAAAAAATGGTGTAATGAAATGACGTAACTGTACACACGTAAATAAGGAAGTAAAAAAAAAAAATTACAGGGCACAAAGGGCGTTTAGGGTATCGTTAGATCCCATAATAAAAATATTATGATATACCTAAGTGATTTTTTTATTTACGTTTTTGAGTTAAAGGATACATTGATATCGGCTAAAACCGCAGTAGGAACTTACTTTTTTCATAGTTTTAGAGAAATACTATGAAATATAAAGTTATTGTTACAATCTATAAAATGAATACTGCACATACGTATTTATGCATGCACAGTATTCATTTTAAAATACCTATTAATGTTTTTTTTTAATGTTGTTATTTAGTAATGTTTCTCCTTCTCCCTTAATCCATCCAAACGTTGTCTTTAAAATATCGCTTTTAAGATAGATAAGACCATCCATTGAAAAAAATAAAACATAAAAAAAACAAAAAAAAACTAAAACTAAAAAAAAAACTTAATACTAAAAACTTATACTTAAACTTAAACTTTTCTACATAAAATTCTGTAACGTTTATGGTGTGCATAAAGAGTATTCTATATTCCAACTACGGAACCCTTCACTGTGCATGGTCCGACACGCGCTTGGCCGGTTTTTCCATTGAGAAGTAATTGCTAACAATGATCATTTTTACTTGTCGGTTGGCTGACCGACTATTTCCTCCGGCCATCTGTATCTCGATATCCGTTTCCGTGACTGGGCTAAGAATCGTTCAGGACCGAAGCAAGAAATATTTCCGTTTGCCTGTTTATGAATAAATTCTTCGTTTTTCTGTATTGATATTGTTTCTCAAATATGTCGGTTCTTTGCGTCAAGTGTTGAATGATGGATCGTATCTTAGCGTTTCTTTTTTTTTTATTAAAACGCTTAAAACAGAAAAGTACGTTGAGAGACGTCAAAATTATCCGTCAGGTAGAAAATGTCAATGGCATTTAGTCCACATATGTTCATTTGTGTGCTTTATGTATTAAATAAATATTAAAAGTTAGAAAATACACAGTACTTACTCGTACAATGCGTGCCATGAAAGATGAGACTTGACAAACCACGTGGTTTGACTTGCGAAAGTACACGATTTTAGGTCTCTTTAGCGGTATGAGGTCTGTGCGCGGGACGGGATCGGTCGTCATCGGGGCGATGGAAAGGGCGCGGGAGGCGCGATCTTTCGTGGCGCACATTGTAGCTGTATTGGACATTGTCAGAAATAAACTGGCTACCACCTCAAACCACACGTTGCGTGGAAGTGCCAATAGCGTAGACCAATAGTGCTACGCCATAGAACATGAGAGCTACGGCGTAGGCACTTTTGTCTATCTATGAAGTTAAGATTGGTTAAGGTACCTGAAAATTTTAACTTTTTTCGTTATTCAACCATAAAAGTATTATTGATATCAAGGTTCTCCTCATAACCAATCAAAGTAAAAATACTACCACGACATTATCAGCACGTTTCGCGAACGATAATAATAGTTCGCCTTGGTACTTTTATATGTTGCATGAAGTTTTAAAAATAATAAATTGCTGTATTTTTTTTTTTTTTTTTCTATACCCGTCTATTCACATATTTTAGATTATATTGCCGATTTGTTACATACAATGTGTTAATGATCATGGATGATCAATAGCCGCTCATCAGGTCAACAAAGTAAATTGTATTTTGTCCAAAGTTGTAAATGACGTAACTAGATGGCGTTGGCGTCGAATCAGCAGTCGCTATGGTTTCGTTACAACGATTCGGCTAGGGTCTTGTAAATTTTACTCAATATTTGAACCATCTATAGACTATAGACTATAGACTATAGACTTTAGACTATAGACTATAGACTATAGATTATATTATAGACTATATACTATAGACTATAGATCAGTAATCAGTATACAGTTTGGTTGTTTTATTTAAACTCTCAACCCTACTAGTATACACATAAAGGTCAAAATTTAAGTACTGAGTACTATTCCCGGTTTTCGGTATTTAACTCAATGACAAATTTTTTAATAAGTCTTTTTTCTAACTATGTACACAAAAATATCTTCCCTAGTCTACCACCAAAATCAAGTGACGACAAGACGTTTTTATCTAGACACACGTACGATTCTGGCCTACTCTATTCCTTCATTACAGCCCCCTGTGTATTGTTTGACCGGAATCCTAAGCGATAATGAGCCTCCTTGAAATCACTGGCAAACGTGGTTGGTTTATAAATCTGTAATTATCTGGTCCTTTGATCTTTATTTGGTGAATTTTGTGGATTATACTTATTAAAGTGTATTATTTGATGTGTTAGGCTTAGATTGTTTTGTGGAGCAGTGGTGGCTTAGTGGTAACGGTTCCGACCTACGGGTCGTGAATTCGAACCCAAGCTGCCAGGTATAGAGGTATGAGGAACAGGGTATAAAATTCACTCATCCTCTATTGAAAAGGGAAGATCCTCTGACCAGACGGGTGTTGTATCTGGTGGGAAACTGCCCGACGGTTGATGTCGGGATTTTGTATATATGCTGGTCGCGCGGTAAACTCTGATTGCGCGATGCAGGATTTGTGACGTCAGGTCTTTGATGCCTACCAAAGGGATATTTTAACTGGTCCCCGAAACGATAAATTGCTATTGTAAATTTTTACGATGATTAAATTGATCGTCTACCAAATGCAATAGAAGCGATTGACAATATTACTACAATTGCAATTGATTCATCAGTCATCAGTTCAGCCGAAAGACGTCCACTGCTGGATATAGACCTCCCCCAATTGGGGGGTTTGCCATAATCGCCACGCTTGGCAGGCGGTTTGGCGATCGCAGTATGGTGTTAAAAATGCATAGAGAACGCTGCTGCCCGTTCTCTAGTAAGTCCCTTAGTCACCTTTTACGACACCCACGGGAAGAAATAGGGTGGTGCTATTCTTTACGTCCGGCATCACACAGTGTCGTTGTGTGCCTTGTTTAAAAAATAAAATAAATGAATAAGTCTTAGAAATTGTTTATGAAACCACTTTGAACCACGTTACATATATGTACATAAAGAAAATTTGTGAATGGTCATTTTAATTTTAATTTTAATTTTAGATGTTTTATCCAGCGGATAAAAGATACAGACTTTGGTAAAATCAGCCCTAAGGCGACTAGGTACTTAACAAAAAATGCGGAATCGTATTTAGGCATAGTTAATATGACTAACGTTGTTCTTTCAATATTCGATGCATTATCTTATGTTTAAAAAAAAAAAAAATACTCGTGTATAAGCTCGTATTCTAGTGAAACCAAGACGTTCCAATACAGACTGTAGAATATAATTATACTCATGCAGTAATACTTTAATACAGAAATAAAAAATAAAAAAATCACTGACTGACAACACACATCCGTAACTGCTGGACCTGGAAGAATGCAATTTTGCACAAGAGTTACTTTTAAATCAAATACTTGACTTATTTATTTAGTTAGCAAAGATCCATACTGTTAGTAACACCTTATAGCTAATGTTAGTAAGTAATATAGTTATTATTAAGAGTTTGAAGCATTTTGCACAGAAGATGACCAAGTAAGGTACAAGTTTCGTACCTGGCCATCCTCTCTACAAAATGCCTCAAAATAGGAGAATAGAAATTCTCTGACACTGTTTTCAGAATGCTGTAGCTACTGGCCCGTGTTCTAGCTACCAGTGATTCGATTTTCTTTCGAACGATCGCATGAAAGCCGTCAGTTTAATTCTGTCCAAAATTTCTGACGCACTACAGAAACAGGACAGTCTCAAGAGCATTCTGATAATATTATTATATTGGACGCGCAAGGTATCTAGCGACCTTTTAGTATAGCTGGTCCATAGACCCTCGTGTACAGACCCTGACAATATGCCTTGAATAGTGTTATCTTGACCTGGTCGGTACAGCGGGAGAATCTACGTGCCAACATAATTATTACCTCGGACCGCCAATTTTCTACGCTCTCTCTCAATATCTACAATGGTGCCGATTCCCTTGTTCACAAACTAAAATTTGTTTGTTTTATTTGTTTGTTCACTGAACTTAAATTTAGTTTAGTTTGTGAACAAGGGAATCGGCACCATTATCTTTAAGGTCGTCGATAATTTTGTGCCCCAGATATGATTAAATGTATTCACTCTTTTTATGTTCAAGCCATTTAGGGTAACATTAGGTGCACAATCTGTCCATTTACCGGCGGCCTTAAAGACCATGTACTCACATTTTTTAACATTGTACCCGAGCCCATGCGCAGCAGCATAGTTCTCGCATACTTTCAACATCTCTGAACAACAACAACAACGACAGTTGTTTTGCAACAGACACTAAGTACGATTTTTTTTTAAATCACTCCCTTAAACGGAGATCTTTAAATAAGGGATAAAAGTTTGTGCAGAAGTTCATTGTTTTTGTCGATAGGAAATCCCAGTGAAAAAATTAATAATGTCCAATGAAGCACTCACTACTACACCTCTCTTAGTAATTACTATGCCAGTCACGTTTCCCTATTAAACTTAACATTATCATTATCGACCTCGGCCACTTAGCACAGCTCCAACCACTGCCCTAAGATGAACTTACATTTCAATAACCTAACCCCATAACAATGTCAAGAAACTCCTGGATAACTTGAAAACTGCCAAAACATGCCTCCTCCATTAGAACAGCGAACATCAGCGAACACAAATACACAAAATAAATAGATACAGAAGTTCAGCACCATGCGGTCCAGCGGCATTTGTTTAAGATCGCCGTACGTACGCGTGAGGTGTGCGCATGATTTCGCTCGATGTTGGCTCCGACCTTAGGGCTAAATAATAACAGTCGCTCGGGTTGATCGAAGATACGCTTGCCACGGTTGATTCGTGGATGGGTGACCATTCATTACATATCAAGACCATTTCGTACCTCAAAAAGCACGTTAAGTCATTGGTTCCGGCTGTCATTCTTAGATCTTTGACAGTCGTTGTCGATCGTCTTGGATAGTCAAAAGCCCAAAAGTCTGACAACCAGTCTTACCAAGGGGTATCGTGTTATCAGGTTGTGGAGGTCAGATAGGCAGAAAATTCATGTAAAATACAGATATTTCGCTGCATGGTTAAACTGGAAGCTGGACTAGGATAGGCATGATTGATTGATTGTGTGGAGTCGACCTTCTGTATCCACCTACTTTGTACAAAGACAAATGATTCAAGTTTTCCGTCGTGTGTAACAAGGATTTGTCAAGGTCTGTCTCCACTTAATCTCAGCTTCAAATACCGTACCCTGGGAATGAGCAAACATAAATAGTGCTTGAAATTAACATGTGAGTTAGAATTGCTTTATATTAAAATGTTATGCTGTTAATGAAGTCGGCTTTGTTTTGTAGTTGGATTTTGGCGGGGCTTTGCTCGCGTATAAGGGTAAAAGTTCTTATTTCCGTTTGTAAATATCCATGTGTGTATGACCAGATGTATGAACGTAAAGGAGGCAAAAGGAATACGTAAGAATCATAGCAGGTGGCATTCTGTAGTTTCTGCCTACCCCCACGCGAAGAAGGCGTGAGTTTGTGTAATGTATGTATGTAAAGACCCATTGGATCATTGAAGTAGGATAAAGAAAAATACTTTCGCATAAGCAGAAGCGAGTATTTCATCTCAGATAAATGGAAAAAATAAATATATTATGAACTGTGGCTGTCATGAGAAAAAAAATACTGATACGAGTAAACTGTGGTTGATGATAAATTATTTGAAAGTATCAAGATAATTCTTACTATAGCCTTAAGACTTCGTTCCGGACATATTCCATCAAATAAGTTTTATTATTTAATGAGAAAAGCTTTGTCTCCAAATTGCGATGACTGTGGAGTGGTTGATGATATATTTCATATTCTGATGGAGTGTGTCCGGAATGAAAACACTAGAATTAATGTTTTCGGACGACATAAAAGGTATGATATTGGCTTTTGTAATAAATACCATTCTTGCTTTTCCAGTGTCAGATAAGGCTAAAGAATTGTACAAGTTATAAGATATAATAGATCGTAATCAACAATTTTGTGTTTTTCTGTACTGGGCGATGTGGTCGCTAAGCGACAAAGCCCTCTAAATAAAAAAATAAAAAAAGATAATTCTTATGTGGTAGATATATTATATTCTTGACGTGAGATGAGTCAAAAACACTTAGGCCCGTATTACAGAACGTCACTCCTCAAGCATTTCTTAAAACTAGACTCAAGCCATTTGATTGGTTGAAACTGGTTTTAAGTAATACTTGAGCATTGAGTCAATCAACTCAGCCTATCGCAGTCCACTGCTGAACATAGGCCTCTCCCAGGCTGCGCCACAACACCCTGTCATCCGCCTTCCGCATCCAGTCTGTCCCAGACACCTTTTTGAGGTCGTCAGTCCATCTAGCTGGGGGGCGTCCCGCACTACGCTTGCCGATACGCGGTCTCCACTCCAGGACTCGTCTGCTCTACCGGCCATCGGTCCTTCGATAAACATGGCCAGCCCACTGCCACTTCAGCTTGCTTACTCTGTAAGCTATGTCGGTAACTCCGGTTTTCTTCCGGACAATTTCATTCCTGATTTTATCCTTCGAAGAAACTCCGAGCATAGCCCGCTCCATAGCGCGCTGAGCGACTTTAAATTTGTGCACCAGCCCGACCGTCAGTGTCCACGTTTTCGGCATCGTATGTCATAACAGGCAGGACGCATTGGTTGAAGACCTTATTCTTCAAACATTGCGTTATATGCGACGAAAAGACTTGACGGAGTTTTCCAAACGCTGCCCAGCCCAACCGGATACTCCTATCGGCTTCTTTTTCAAAGTTGTGTCTACCAAGCTGGATGACTTGCCCTAGGTAGACATTGAGTATTGAGTGACGTTTTGTAATACGGGACTTAATGAGGTTAGAGATACTTAGCCAATTTCATACGCAAACAAAAAAGTTACTGCTAAGGTTGGCTATCATAAAATCACCCCAGCTAACAGCTTCATAAAAAAAATTACAAAATGTGGCATCCCGTTAAAAATGTCGGCAGATGCATGTGTGGCAAAATGCACTCGACAATTTCTGAGACTAAGTTTCCACAAAGACCACATTCCTATACTTTATTCCACACTCGACTACGGTAGTCCATTTTGCACGAAAATCGCCAGAGCAATGCACTTCGGGACCCGGTCGAAGAGAATTTTTATAGCACAATGCACTTTCTGAAATTCGTTTTAAGCCTTGTAGTGTATGGTATGGAGGCATATGAAGCTTCTGTTTCATGTCAGTGTCAGTCGCCTGAGTATTGGAATATTCATTCTATTTTGAAGTGACAATAAAAAAGATTTTCACTTCTGATGCTCTAAAATTTCGTCTTTATGTTGTGCGTAGGCGAAATAAAGTCAATTTTTATGCATTTTTTTTTGTTTTGTTTTTAGACTAAAATGATTAGGCCCAACAGCCACACACACAGTAAAACTTCGCAGATTAAAGTCGTTATTTTATTTCATTTTCTTCCATGTTTTCTATCGTTTTAACTTAATGAAACCAGTTTTTTTTTTTAATACTAGAAGGCAAAGAAACGTTTTTATGACTTGACAGTATGAAGTGCTCAAGTCGAATGATACAAGATGATAATTAAAAAATACTGTTATACAGGAAAAGTTTTTAATCAGTGCGCAAATTTTGACAAATTAAACTTAAACGTGTTTAATTATACACCGATTTTTATTTTGATATGTCTTAGTACAAAACATGAAGTTATCGTTAACGAAAGATGTTTATTTTGTAACTGTATTTTCTAACAAATAGAATATCACAAAAACCGGCGCCCTGTAAAATTTTATTACCACAGCTTCTTCATATATGTGTCTTTTAGCGTGTAATATTCAAACTCTCATAGATGGCGTTACAGGTTGCAAAACTTTTTTGTGTGAAACTAGGACGTGCGTTACGAGGTTTTCTTAAAAAAATATATAATAAAATTAAAATAACCAAATTTGCATTTCCGAGGTTTTCACTCTAAGGCGACGATGTGTGGCTTGATAGGCTAAAAAATGATATAATAAGGCAACGATGTGGTTTAAAAGGAGATGTAGTGACAAATGTTTAAAGAGTTGAGAGGATGAATTTATATTCATCCTCTCAACTCTTTAAACATTTGTCACTAAAAAAAAAAAAAAAATGAAATAAAAAATGAAATAAAAATAAATAATAATGAAATAAAGAATAATAAAATAATAATAATATAATAATGAAATAAATAATGTTTGTTACTTTCCTTATGGAAAGTAACAAACATTATTTACAAGGCAGATGTGAGTGGAAACGACGTGAGGGGAACATAGGAGAACATAATAGTGACCTAATTGGTGATATTCTTCAGAAAGGTCAGGTGCGTAGTAATCGCAACCGGCGTGCGGGTATGACTGGATGTATGAATGTAAACGAAGCAAAAGGAGTAGGTATGTATGGAGCGTAGCAAGTGGTGTTCTATAGTTTCTGCGTGAGTTTTGTGTATGTATGTAGTTTTAATTTTAAGATTTATGCTTTGTGATTTCTTCTTATATTGTAAGCTCCAAATACTTAAAAAAGATGACTTTTATGATACTCAAATTGGGAGTCGAAACTGTCTCTCCTAAATACAGATGACTTACTACTTACTGATCTAGATAGCAGAACAGCGATTCACCCAACAATGAATTGTACCTTCACCATGTAATTAATAATGCCTACTTTGTAAGTCTACAAAACTTTTATGTACCTAAATAAATAATTATTATTATAGGACAGCAACGCCCCGCGGTTTCACCCGCATAATTCTCGATCCCGTGGGAATATCGGGATAAAAAGTCTCCTATGTGTTGATCCATGTTATAAACTATCTGTGTGCCCATCCAAATCCGGTCAGCCGGTTTTGTGTTTTAAGTAACAAACATCCAAACATACAAACTTTCACATTAATCATTTTTTAATTAATCTATCTTTAATATTTTTCATGTTATTAATTTTTTAATTTTTGAGTATCGTTTGAGACCTTGCTTTACATTTTTTGCCATATCTCCGATGTTATTAGCTCGATTTGGATTCTGTTTATTATTTCTAAAAGCCTATGAGTTATTTTATCGGATTGACTAACATTTTTTATTAAAATCGATCGACTATGAAAAATAAAAAAAAACTGAGTTATAGACATTTTTTTTTTCTAAATAATATTAATTATATAAAAATGAATAACATGAAACATATCAAATATAGACCTTTATAAAGTTAACTTTCGTTAATTTTTCATGAATATTCAGAAAAATAGGGGCGGTCACATGCCCATAGGCGGCATTGTATATTTAACAAAGCATTGACTAATGGTGACACAATTAAATTTTTGCGCGACCCTAGGGAGACCAACGCGCATCAACGGATGAACCCTACACTTTTTGTTCCCATTAACCATCATCATCATCATATCAGCATAGACTTTAATACCTCGTACCTTTTAATATAATTTTCCAAAACATAAAAAAATCTTCTTTGTACACTTGCAATGTTAAATTGTCAAGCACCTACTTCCCTTGCGGACAGCGCAGTGGCCCGCACATTAGTCTCGCAGTTTACGAATAAGCCCTCATTTGTCACCTCCTCAGGTAAGTTTCATTTTGTGGGTCACAGGCGTTATAGTGTCTGACGAGTTTGCGGCCCGGTTAGTAGAAGGATTTTGTTTATAGCTAGATTTAGAGTCTGACAATGTACTTATATGTCAACGTCATATACACCGTGGCATTTTAGTCGTCTTACAAAGACAGCCCACTTCATTTATCCAATGACTCATTAATAAAAAAAAATATGGAAAATTGTTTTTTATTTTTTATTATTAATGACATAATTACATGACATAGTTTAAAACACCCTGTTACGAGTGCAGTCCGATCCTTGTGTTACAAGGGCGCCGCGGAATGGAGCGGCGACATCTTTAACAGAGTTCATTCAACCTTAACGCAAAAATGTGTTTCTTACTATTGCAACTTAAACTTAATCTAAATCCATTTTTTTTATATAAGCACCGTATAAACTTTCATAAGCATTTTGTGAAAAGCTGTTATTATGACATTACAAATAGACACTTCAATTTTATTTATTTGTATAGATTTAGTCATTTATGTTTTGCCTAGGTGTAGTTATTTCGAATTTCCGAGAAATCTATTACATACTACCCTACTTTGCCTGGGCCTTGTGGGCCACTGGTGACTGCCACGTGGCCGCTACGGTCACTGCCACCGCTCCGCCTGCACCGAGGGCGGCGAGCACTGTCTGCTCCCCGCCTAGTCTACCTCTGCGGTGCCAGCCGGATGGTCCAGCCCAGGACAGTACTTCTCCCTTCTAAATTCTCTTCAGTGACAGAACTCTTAAGATAAGCCACCCTGAATCTGTGCTGAATAATAAACATGATAATAAGTGTTATCTGCCTTATTTATTTCATACCACTTAATCCACTACGTCACAGTGGCACATCCTATCAAACGGGGGTTCTTAATTTAAATTTATGAGATCGAAGTTCACCAAAAAAACTTTACCCTTGGCTAGCTTATGAATTAAAATCAACTAATCAAGAAAGCAACTCTCTTCTGAGCCAATAAGACGATTACTCATTTTTCCTCTCGATTCACAAAAAAGTTCGTCTTTTTACGAAAACAATAAATCTTTTCAGACTTGATAAAAATCAAAGTTATTGTTACTATCATTTTCTGTCTCAAACAAGCACAATAGGTACCTTTTGATACTGAAATAAATAACAAAACGGTACTCGAACAATGCTGGACAATTTATCATCGAATTATTTTGAACGAAAGCGATTCGCCATCTTGGGCGACATCCAAAACTTTGTTTGTCCCGACCAGATTTATTGGCGGGGTTATCGTCACTAAAAAGATGGATGAGGGAAGGTTAACTCACTTAAGTTAACCAGAACTCATAATGTGTGACGCTTCTTCTCCTATCATGCCTACTATGAAGGTATCTAGTATTTTTAAATAGTTGGGATAAAAATTATTACTCATCCAGCAAGTTTTTTTGTGAGACTGATTGTATGAGTAGGTAAGTAATATTATACGCCAGCGATCGAAGGACGATAGAATGTTAAATGCTCTTCAAAAATACAATATTTAATTTATTTTATTATTTATGTACACACAGTTAAATACCTAGAGATACGACATAATTATAATTTCAGTACAAAGGTACTGCTTATTTTTTAAGAAATTTCTTCCAGCTGACCTGCGAAAGGAGAAATTAAAAGAAATTCATTATTATAAGTTAATACTACCCACATACGGATTATTCAGCTTGTCCTCGTGGCATCATCATCATCATTTCAGCCGAAAGACGTCCATTGCTGGAAATAGGCCTCCCCCAAAAGGGGGGGATTTGCCATAATCGCCACTATTGGCAGGCGGGTTGGCGATCGCAGTATGGTGTAAAAATGCATAGAGAACACTGCTGCCCAGTCTCTAGTAAGTCCCTCAGTCGCCTTTTACGACACCCAAGGGAGGAAATGGAATAATGCTATTCTTTACGTCCGGCACCACACCACCTCGTGGCATAATAAGGTGAAAAATTAACTTTTCAATCAATTGCCCCAATCTACGTAAAAAACTCCACAGCGTAGGGGCATTTTTACTTTTGGTAATATATCCTCCTCCTGTAAAGTAAAACTGCTAAAGAATACCAAACATTGGTACGTTATCGATTCTTGTTATTGTTTTGATATTTTTCTTTTGAACCTTAGATAAATAGATAGAATATTATGTACACCGTAAAATAAAATATATTTTGTAACTTCTCGAACGTTGCCCGGGCGATTTGGATTCGACGATCGACCTCTTTCTCGCAGTTGGACTTTCCTAACTGGACAGTTTGTCCTAGGTAATAAGGCAGTGTTTTAACCTTCTGCTTCTATGCACCTAATTGTGCAATGCGTCACGTGATGACGGATCGTTGCAAACTATGGGCTATTTGTGGTGACCATAGATATCCGTGCGGCTTCTGAACAGACGTTAATACATCCCTATCGAGTTTCAAGAGGTGATTAAGAAATGGTAACAGAAGGTTGGACTATATTCGGGAGTTTTGATGAGACCTAGATTATATTATTATTGAAGTGTTATCTTAATACATTTTTAAATATTTCTAAAAATAAAAATATTAAAAAATTGAGGTCCACCGTTGTCGGGAGCAGGATTCAAGGTACCGGTGCGGTGGTTAGAGCTGCAGATACAGGAACCACCTCACAATGCGAGCTGTATCGCGGAGTACTGCCTTCTGAATCAGGCCCTTGATCCAACCCCCTAACGAGAGCTTCGAGAGAGGTTGATCGAGGATTTCGGTCAGCAGGCACTTAGCCGTTACGACATTCAGCATTATGACAGCTGAGCTCACATTATTATTAATTTTTAGTAGCGGGCTCTAGAGATATCTTTGTTTTACAAACGTGTCTGGCTACGAAAAGCCAGCTAAAGTAACAAAACTAAAGGCCATAGCCAGGCAAGTTGGTTTTTAGTGTGTGTATGTGTTGTGTGTGTGTCGACTAACTCCCCATATTGCACCGGAAGTAGTAAAGTAGGCATTTTCTTTTCTTATTAAAAGAAAGTTTGATTAGGCTTAAGGCTGCAGTCTTGCCAAATTCACTCGCGGTGAATTAATTGCGCAACCATGTTTTTTTTTTAGCTATGTAATGAAATAACATGGAATATTATTACTGTACATAATTTAACATAATATAAGTAATACCTTTTTTTTTTTCTTTTTTTTTTAAGTTCATCTAGGTGGATAATGTAAGGTAAACACAGCTCTTTTGCGGCCATCAAATACATTTCGAGTTATGTTTGAGTGCTTTCTTCATGGCAAAATTTACAAAATCTGCTAAGCGTATAATAAGTTCAGAATTCTCGTCTTCAAAATGCATTGATTAGTTTCTTATAATTATCTTTCATTTTCTAAATTCGTAGGTCGGATTGTCATCAAAATCCTCTCTTTTTATCTCTTAATAAACGGGTTGTTTCATAATAAAAATGCATTGTATGTATGTAATACTTAGATTATTTTAATGCCAAGATTTAAATGAAGCAAATACAAAATAGCACCTAAATCACCTTACTCTATCATAATAATCTCAAAAGACCTAAAAACAATCTCGGTGCGTGGACTCGCCGTACGCAATTCTTATACAGGCTGTAAGGGACAGCCCTCCGCAAACTGACAACCTGCATTCAGCTCCTTATTTTGAATCATATTCCATTGGAAATTTGCTCAGGAAATGATTTTTTTACCGTTTTTTCAGTTACTATTCCTTTATTTCAATGTAAAATTACATTCTCTGTACGCAGAACTCCATTTATGTAAATAAAACAGCAAAAACCTAAAAATCGACACGTGAAAACAGCTGTTCACTTTCTACCTAGCTAGAGAGTTCATCGCACTCACCGCGCCCCGTGGCGGCCGAAGGCTTGCTGCGCTGTCGTTCGCACCTATATTGTGCACTAGAAGACCAGGCTCTTAATACAACATTCTATAACTAACCCTCCATTGCTGCAACCAATGAATTATTCACGTGAATAAAAGGTTCTACTCACAGAAATGAAAAATTTTCAAGTCGGGGCTTCAGTTTTGTCTAGAGCTCGAATAACTTACATCAAATATGACTCAATCTACCCAAAACGACATCTTAATAAGATTACTTCATAAATCTTTAATTCTACATGCCAAGCACTTTTAGAAAAGGCTTGGAAATCCCGAGAAGTAAGATTCGATCAATATAAAGCGTTAAGTAATGTGAAAATTGCGTCTTATTTCAAAGGAAGGTGATTTTTCTCACCAACTTGGCATTTTTTCCTCCTAAACTCTTCAGAGATTCGGAATTTATATTTTATGCGGTTTTGGTATAAAAGGGTTATAAATAGCTTAACTTGATCATGCTTGCTGGTTTTTTTAGCTGTTGCTAAAGTAGGTATAATTCGCTTTACAAAGTAATATTCTTAGTAGAGTTGGGTTTTTGAGGTAAAATAGAAATAAATTATTAGACTCTAAAGTTAAATGGTGCTGAGTTTAAGAGATTATGATGGTTATCAAATACGTTTTGAGAATTTTGTTAATCTGAAGAATTTTATTTTAATAAGATTAGCTGCCTTGATATTAAAATAACTTAATGTTTAGCTATTATAAAAGGTGTTTACAAGGCAGATGTGAGTGGAAACGCCAGGAGGGGACGCCCTAGGAGGACATAGTGACCTAATTGGTGATGGTCTTCAGAAAGGTCAGGTGCGTAGCAATCGCAACCAGATGTATGAATGTAAACGAAGCAAAATGGGTATGTAAGGAGCGTAGCAGGTGGCTTTCTATGATTCTGCCTACCCCAATGGGGATAATGCGTGAGTTTATGTATGTTTAGCTATTACATGCTTTGCTTGTGCTTTATTTTACTGGTTGTTTTGTTAAGTTTAATTTCCTTTAGTCACTTATTTAAAGTACTTACTATTTAAAACGAAACAAAGTAGCATAGACCATCATTCTGCTTACCACCTTTTCTCAAAAAAGCAGTGACAAATTAAAATACTGCAACCAATATCACGCTTCACAGACACAGAAACAATATCAAAAACGTCAGCATGCCATCCCCCGAGATATGTCGCGTTGTATAAATTCAATTTTTATTTGATAGCCATAACGAGGTTCGTAAAATTTAACTGTTTCACTCGCGTATCGGTGGAGCAGGCGTGCGATGTATGCAAATCAGACTGTTACTGTGCCTCGGTGTTGGCTAAAGAATGATAAGAGACACATTTCTGGTTATACTCGTATGTTGTTAATTGGCTTAAACAGTAGGTAGCTAATCTAAATATATAAAACAAAGTCGGGTTAGTTACACCGTTTATAACTCAAGAACAGCTGAGCCGATCTTTATCATTTTTAACTTTTTGGGTTTATTTACGCCCCGAATAGCAGTATAACTATTAAAACATGCGAAAAACACACGCAAAAAAAATTGGACACTTCAATATGGCTGTATTATTTCAGTTAATTGTGGTGTCTTACAACTTCCACGTGAACGAAGTCGCGGGCAGAAGCTAGTAGGTGATTGTAGACCAAGAGATTGTGTACTTTAGGTACACCTCTGCTGTTATGTTTTGCGTTAAGAAATTTAAATCCTAACATTCTCTTGACACTAAGCCTTTTGCAGGATTCATCATCATCATCATTTCAGCCGAAAGACGCCCACTGCTGGACATAGGCCTCCCCAAGCACCGCCATTTCGACCGGTTCTATGCTTTCTGCATCCAGCGGATTCCTCCGGCCTTCACATGGTCATCGGTCCACCATGTGGGAGACTTTCAACGCTACGCCTTCCGGTACGAGGTCGCCACTCCAGAACCCTTCGGCCCCATCGCCATCTGTTCTGCGAGCAATGCCCTGCCCACTGCCACTTACGGTTAGATATTCTTCAGGTTATTTCGGTTACCTTGCAGGATTGCAAGTTATTATCTATATTTGCATAAAATGTTGTAAATATAAAGGATGTTGCAGATAATATTTTAGTACAGGATTATTATGGTCCCTACAAAACCTCAATACACTGTATAGTTGAAAGAATAGATAAAAACTTTAATTTTGTAGAATTTGTTTGACACAGCATTCTTTTAAAGGGAGTTACTGATGATATTTTTGTATAAAGGTTCATGGCACTTTTTCCAGCAACATAGAACTTAAAAAGTGGGCACTTAAACCTCCTCGACATAACGTACAAAGTCCATAAAGCAAACGAAAACCTTTTTCTGGAAAGATAATCCTCTTATAGCTAAAATACCAACATTTTTACTAAATTCTATAGAAGAAAACATCACACAAAATTCAGTAAATATTTCCTCACTAATTAAGCTACACTCCTAGCTAAAGCTTATTTAATCCTTCCCTGGTATTAAGTTTAAGCGGCACAGTGAGCCGGCTTCGATGGTAATACTATCGGTTCTCGATTAGTATGGAACTTCTTATCGGTTGTGTTATCTCATTTACATGATCTGCTGGAATCCCAGGTGAAGTTAGTTGGGTTGATAAATACGTAATTATACAACATGTCTCGGAATTAACGCACACCACCAAACACCCGTTAGAATATTATGTTATGATCATAATATATACACTAAATTTTTAATATTATGTATAAAACATTTTTTATTTATTACATTATTTATACTAAGGGTGGGAGAAAATTGTGGTCACTTTACAAATCTACGCACGCACACAGTCACACACGTATAAGGGTCTAGCCTAGTAGGTATTTCGTCCATTTTGGTTTGTTTTGTCTGTACAGTAATCTATATATATATATATATATATATATATGTATATATATATATATATATATATATATATATATATATATATATATACTAATATACTAATATATAAAGCTAAAGAGTTTGTTTGTTTGTTTGTTTGAACGCGCTAATCTCAGGAACTACTGGTTGGAATTAAAAAATATATTTTTGTGTTGGATAGTCCATTTATTGTGAAATATTATAGGCTATATAACATCACGCTACGACCAAAAGGAGCGGAGCATAAATGAAACATGTTACAAAAACGGGAAAAATTATTCCTTTTTGAGAGCTTCCGTTGCATGCGCTGCGTAAACGGTTTAAGTTACGCCAATATCATGTATTGCCCGCGACAGCATATGCATATCTTTTAAGATTGACTCACTATAACCTTTTTTATGGTAATCAATTTTTTTCGAAATTAATGCATTATTTGCGAAGGAGTTTTATCAACATAATATTAATCCTTATCCAAATAAATAAGTTATTAATCACAAGTATTTAAATGTAAACAAAATTGTCCTTGACATCACTTGATTTCAATCAACATCTTAGGAAATATCATAATTTCAAAATAACTCCGTAACAAAATAAGTAGAAAATTCATTACTTAGACCACTCTCTCTCTTAGCTGACGCAGACGAATTTGCGCGGGTCAGCTATATATTATAAACCTGAAGAGTTTGTTTGTTTGATTGAACCCGCTAATCTCAGGAACTAGATACTGGTTCGAATAGAAAAATTATTTTAGTATTGGATAGCCCATTTATCGAGGAAGGCTATATAACATCACGCTATGATCCTTAGGAGCCAAGCGAAATGAACAAAAGTCAGAAAGAACGCTAAGCGATAACGAAGTTGTAGCGCGGGCAAGCGACGGGATGCGACGCGATGGGTGGACCGAAATTTCACGCGGACGAAGTTGCGGGCAGAAGCTAATAGCTTATAATCTTCCTCAAGAATTGGGCTATCAAATGCAAAAAAAATCAGAATCCGTTCAGTAGTTCCAAAGTCTATAACACACGTAGGTACATACTCGTACTTTATGTTTTGTATCATAACTAGCTGCACCGTTGGGCATGCATTGCAATGCCACGTTGTATAGTTTGAAAATGAAGGAAAAACAGCCAGTTCTAATAATGAGATTTATTTCTCACCAAACACCATCAATCTGGTAGGTAGGCAGCTCAGTAGGCAGGAGCACGTTGTTGCGACCTGTCGCGGACCGATCGTGAGGAAAAGTGAACGAGCCATTCTAATAAAGATGCCTACCAAGCGCGTGCGCTAGTGATGTTCGCATCATTTAGTAACTTTTAGTGTTGGGATCCCAACACACGTTAACTAAAAAAGTGTTTGGTCGAACTTTTATTTTTGGGCCAGAAGTCCTCGCGGGCTTTCTCAGAACATCCTACCAAAGTTTTATCACAATCTGATCAATGGGTTAGGAACGCATAGAGGCCAAACATACAAACATTGATTTTTATTTATCCATACTAATATTATAAATGTAAAAGTAACTCTGTCTGTCTGTCTGTTATGTTTTCACGCTTAAACCGCTGAACCGATCGAGAGAAACATTTTACTTATTCTATTAATGATCCGCCCCGACGCGACGGTGCGGTGGCGCGCGGCGGTACGGGCTCTGTGCCTTTTGATAATTAAGCATTATATAATATTATGTGTGTTAAGTCATTTTAAACGATTAAAAAAAAATACTATGATTAAAATAAAAAATAAATTGATTCTATGGCTTCTTTATCACCCGTATATCTCTTAAAATATTTCGTGTATGAATAGATAGACATTATATATTCACAACTATAAAAATACCTTATTTTTCTTAATCATACTAAAAACTTTATTAACGACCAAAACAACCTGCATAGTCTTAATAATTTAAATTTTTCTTCACAAACTTAGTAAGAACTTGGGGCTATAAAACACGTATTTTAAAACGAAGTCTCAGGCTATACCAGTCATTGGCCCGCACCTGTGGCTCGCTGATTTTACGCCGACTTGCTCCAACTTATATAAAGTACCGAAACGACTTCAAAGCCGTTCGCAAACGACTTCGAAGTCGGTTACTTACGTTGTCAAAATTTTGTGCATTAAAATGCTTACTCTTAACAATATTTTGGGTAAAATTGAAGGATTTTTTATAATTTTTTCTAATGAGCCTCGACCAGCACCTCAGGTAGTTCTCATTGCGCGGCTGGATCAAGGGCTTGATTCAAAAAGCAGTACTACTGGACTCGGCGCGCATAGTGAAGAGATTCCGTTCTCTATAAGAGCCCTGACCACCGGCAGCTTGGACCATGTTCCTGATGCCGATAGGCTGCAATTTTTTTTTTTTTTTTTTTATAAAAATATTTTATAGTGTGATTTATATGTATGAAAATGTAATAAAGAGATAATAATAATAGAAACGTTTATTTTCTCCATAACATAATGAAAAATAAGGGTTTTCTTTCAAACCTTAATTTAAAATCAAAGGGTATGTGACAAAGGAACTTATAATTGAACGTTGTTAAACGAAAAGGATCCAATCCACACAAAGTTTTTTTTAGAGATATTGACGTTTGAAGTTTAGAAGATATAACATATTTTATATTTCCGTGCATGTGGGCTGGTTCTGAGGTTGATCAAAATGATAAACTGTTGTTTTTTGCTTGGATCTATGTTACTCGCCGATGGTATCGATATTTATCATCAATTTGGTACACTTAACTCATTTTTGACCAGGTTGTGGATTGGATCCTTTTCGTTTAACTACATCCAATTATATTAGGTCCATATTATTAACACTCACAAAAAAAAAATATCGTCCAAAGTGGTTCGAAAGATTGGCTTATTCCACAAATCCCCCCTGAAAATCCCCCTTAGGAAGAAAAGTGGAATCTATAAAAAATAGTCTAGAATTTACCCCTGATAATCCCGCTTAGGGGGGAAAACTAGAATTGAAAGAAAAAACTTATTCCAAGACCCCCCTGAAAGTAATTTTTTTTACATTAGGGTTCAGTTTTCCCCACTGAGGGGGTTACTCTGGGGGATTAGTGAAATAAGCAGGGGTGAATTCTAGACTGGTTTTTATATATTCCACTTTTCCTCCTAAGGGGGATTTTTCAGGGGGGATTTGTGGAATAAGCCGAAAGATTGTGTTTAATCACAGAACTAATCAAGCTTAAAAATATGCTTCATTTACCTGCAGACACTCCAGCCACTTAGCAGCTTCATAGCAGCAGAAATTCACCATCTTATATTTCTCAAAATCCTTTACTTCAAGCAACAGAACCACAATTTCCTCCCACAATTAAATCAGCCAGAAAATCCAGTTTTATCTGAAAATAACATTGTCTCAGGTAATATACTGACACAAATTAGTTAGATACAGAAGGTACAGGCTAAATAGAATACTTGGCTTTATAACTGTCGGGAGATTTAAGTATTTATTATATGGCCTACAAAAATTTCCTGCAGATCAGCGGGGTAATCTATACTAATATCTATCTATACTAATATTATAAATCTGAAGTTTGTTTGTTTTTTTGAACGCGCTAATCTCAGAAACCACTGGTTGGAATTGAAAAATTCTTGTTTTGGATAATTGTGTTGGATAGTCCATTTATCGAGGAAGATAATGGGCTACGCTATGACTAATAGGAATGGAGCATAAATGAAAATTGTTGCAAAAACGGGAAAAATATTCCTTTTTGAGAGCTTCCGTTGCGTGCGCTGCGTAAACGGTTTAAGTTACGCAAATATCATGTATGATGGAATTGTTCCTCTTTAAAAGTAAGTAAGTAAGTAGTAAGTAAGTTTTTAAGTAAGTAGTTTTATTTGTTAGGAATAAGTAGACGTGACAGTTTGGCCAAACTGTCAAGTCTACTTATTCCTAACAAATAAAAAAAGGTCAAAGTAGACTGAACAATTTAATGAATTTAAAGGTAAAAAATACAGTAACTAGAATTAAAATTATAAAGACCTACCTGACACGCACTCTCAAGGCAAGAAGGAGGAAGATGTGTTTTATATTACTTGAAAGGTAACTCCCAGCTCCGCGTCAGGAAAGCTCCGCAATCTAGTGGACAGGGCAGCTCCGAGGAACAGGAGTCAAGGCAGCTCCGAAGAAAGAATGTCAGCGCAGTCTCCGCAGTGTCGAGAAGTATATTCAGAGAAGAAATGTAGGGACGCGTCAGAGCGTCGGCGACCCCAACACTGTTAACTTTAACAGTTCCAACTTGATAGTTCTCAAGGAATCAGGCAGTAGACCTTCTGCAGTGGAGATGGTTCACTCAGAACCCAGACGTAAACTGATCAAATTTATTTTTGTTGGTTCGAATTGAAAAATTATTTTAGTGTTGGATAGCCCATTTATCATAGAAGGGTTTTTGCTCGTTGTATGGAACCAACCTTCTGTATCTATCTATTTTGTATTACTGTCTTCTCAGACCAACTCTAATTTAATAAAGAAATTAATTAACAAAGGTCTCTTTAAAACAGTATTAAAACATGTTTAAATTTTCAACGGGTTCAGTGGTTGTGGGTATCTTGTTATAGTATCTATTAAGGGGTGCAATCATTGTAGATGAAAAGGATTAAATTCTGTTTGTTATGTAGAATTGAATTTTGATAGTGTCTGGTAGGTATTTGAACTTGTTGCTTTTACAGAATTATATTTATTAATTTACTAGCTTTTGCCCGCGGCTTCGCCCGCGAAGATGTCAGTTTTCCGGGATAAAAGAGTATCACGTATCCAAGGTATAAATTATCTGTGTGCCAAATTTTATCCAAATCCGTTCATTTATTTTTGCGTGATTGAGTAATCATCCAAACGTCCAAACATCAATCAAAACATACAAACACAAACTTTCGCATTTATGCTATTAGTAGGAATCAATCAGTGCACCAAGCATAGTGCAAAAGCTTAAAAGAGTATTTAGGTATTACTTCTAAAATTTGTAAGTAATACCTAAATACGGTCTTTATACATAGTACTTGCTGCCCGCACAGAGAGACAGACCGACAGACAGACAGAAAGACAGACAGACAGACCGACAGACAGACAGACAAAAATAAAAAACTTTTTTTGTTGTAAGTACCGTATATGATATATGTTACCGGCCAACCCCGATTTCAGGCCAAACTAGTTTGTCCTAGGCCAAACCCTCCCTACACGCGATAGGACAAACCAGTATAGCCTAGGCCAAACTCCTCCAGCGCTAAGATATGTCAACGAAGCCCCGCTTTGCGGGGCTCCTATTTCTGGGTGGTTTAAAAAAAATAACCACGAAGGCAAAGGCGGGGAGCTCCGCTCCGCTTCGCTCCCGCCTTAGCCTTCTAACCTAACCTATCCGAGTCGGGGTACTCTGAGTCGGGGTGTTAACCAAAATAGTTAGGATAAACCGGTTTGGCCTAGGACAAACTAGTTTGGCCTGAAATCGGGTTTGGCCGGTAACATATACATTTCATATGCATTTAGTAAAAAGCTGCTATTTTGACATTACAAATAGACACTTAAATTTTATTTAATAGGCGTAACATAGAATAAGTAAATGGTAGGTAATTAGTCGATATTCAAATATTTTTAACACACATTAAGGGCGATATTCACCAATGCAACTGATCAGCACAATCTAAAACGCATTCAAGAGCATTATTGTTATGGAATATTGATACTGGCAGCTCTCGAACCTGGTTTAGATAATTATGCTGATGACATTTAGTTTCATTGGTGAAATTGGTCCTTATTGAAGATCTATGGATGATTACGCGATTTACATGATTCATAAATCCCACGAACTTTTTTTTTTTTTTTTTCAATATTTTATGAATTGCAGCCCCATGAAATTGATGTCATAGTAAAATAAAACATAGGTTTTGGTTTTAGTGCACCTACTTAACAATTGCAACAAAATTAATGTGAAACCCCAACTTTAAAAATACGTTTTAAACGTTATTATAATTTAAAAGGGGAAATTTTAAACCGTTCCTTTAAAATCTCTTTGACCTACTATGATGAGCACTTTTTTAAATTAATGACCCTCTAATATGCCTCCATAAAATGCCTGCTACGAACTGGACCGATGGCCTAGTGAAGGCTGCAGGAGTCCGCTGGATGCTAGAAGCACAGAACTGGTCCTATGTCCAGCAATGGACCTCTTTCGTCTGAAATGATGAACGAATGATGAATGATGAAATCTATGCATTTTTTTTTTCCTTTTTCGAGTTATCTATCCCTTATGTTGCACCTGCCATGTTTTGTCTCTGCATCACCCTAATGTTCATCATCATCATTTCAGCCGTAAGACGTCCACTGGTGGATATAGGCCTCCCCCAAATGGGGGGGGTTTGCATTATCGCCACGCTTGGCAGGCGGGTTGGCGATCGCAGTATGGTGTTAAAAATGCATAGAGAACGCTGCTGCCCATTCGCTAGTAAGTCCCATAGTCGTCTTTTACGACACCCACGGGAGGAAATGGGGTGGTGCTATTCTTTACGACCGGCACCACACGGCACCCTAAGACTGACTGACCGGTAGAAAATGCCTCAGGCATTAACAGCCTTTGTACAGTATTTTTTTACTTGTGCATAAAGTTTTAATAAATCCATACTTATATTGTAAATGTGAAAGTAACTCTGTCTGTCTGTCTGTCTGTCTGTATGTTACGTTTTCACGCCTAAACTGCTGAACCGATCGTCATGAAATTTGGCAGAGATATAGCCTGGGATATGGAGAAGGACATAGGCTACTTTTTCACGCGATAACCGATATCCACGCGAGTGGAGCCGCGGGCAACTGCTAGTAATAAGTAAATAAATAATATCTGTAAAGTGACTTTGTGTGGATTGAATCCTTTTCATTTAACTACGTCCAATTAAAAACATGCCATTTAAAAGTGAGTCATAAACTTTTCTATATATTTCCAAATAAGACCACACAGAGACTGTAACATTAACTTAAGACACACTCCATTAACTTAATATTCCATTCTTTACATAAAAACAACATCCCATTACTATAGTTTATTGCCAATACAAAGATCCTTTCATAATTGCCGACTACAAAATTACAAAACATGGGATATTTATGGGATAATAACTCTCAATGGATTCCGGTTCTGTATTGTGGAGCAGCAAATAATTTGTTGGTAGTAAGGAAACTATTCAAATGAATTTCAGAGCCATTTATCAGGGTAAAACTGTGTCCTGTGAAGTGTTATTGGATTATCTTAGTGTTTATGCAGAAGTTGACGTTTTGAATTGATTTATTTAAGGCGACGATAACCGACTTTTAATGATTTTATACTGAAGATCACGTTTAAACGAGTAGTGTTAATGAATTGAAAAAAATATATTGTTACGCGCCACACAAGTTTAAGTACCACTAGCGCCATCTAGTATAGAATAACAGAACTAGTGACGACTGGCGCCATCTAGTATCGAGTAGCAGAACTAGTAGACTCGAGATTCTTCTAGACAATTCGATGCTAGAACTTTCTAGAACTTTCGACATCTGGTCAGTAGGGACCGCTATGTGCTCGAACATTCCAGATGTTTCTACAAGGTTCTGGAACTTTCTAAGGACTATATAAGACCGGTAAGGACCACGACTAGGGACAGTCGAACAACAAGTACGATACAAGCTATCTTCGAGTGCGATCAGTAGTGCAGTTGTGTTTCATAATTAGTGTGTTCGAATTGTTATCAGTGTTGATTAATTAAAGTGTCATTTTTGGTTTTTAAATCGGCAGTTTTTATTGTCACGAACCGCAAGCTCGTAACAATATGTTAAATTAGAGAATTTTCTTAATAACTTAATATGTGAATATTTTAGATTATGTCTATATTATTACATAGTGAAATTAATTTGTAAAGTTATGTCTAACGGCGATAAAAAACTGAGAATCACGCAAAATCTATCAAGCGAATTTTTCTGAAACCTTCACCTTTTTAAAGATAATTTAATTATTGATCTTTTATACGTGTTTTATTAAAATACCTTTTGTTTTATGTGTAATAAATTAATAATGCGTTTTATTTGGACCAGCGCTCCTGGATGGGCGAGTCCTATTACTGGACGTACGATGCGTTGCGTGCTGAGCTCAGTACAGAGCACGCAAGCTAACCACTCATGGTCGCTGGCATATATCTGGGCCGTAACACTATCTTCACATTATAGAAGTATAGGAGATTGATAAGGAGATCGTGGAGTCATCATCAGCCTAGCCTTTTCACTACTATGGGGTCGGCTTCCTGTCTAACCTAATACAGCTGAATACCAGTATTTAAATGGAGCGACTGCATATCTGACCTCCACAACCCACAACCCTTGGAGTAAAGTAAATTCGTTCAAAACTTTCTTAAGAGTTCTAACCTCATCATCTGCCTATCCTTTTCCGGGGTCGACTTCCAGTCTAACCGGACGCAGCTAAAAACTAGTATTTTATATGGAGCGACTACTGTGGAGGTCAGATATGCACCTGACCTCCACAGTAGTCGTAGAACACGATTAAATTAAAATTACATTATTATTAAATTAAATTAGAATAAGTAGAAGACTTCCTCTATACCTTAAGGCTCCTACAAACAAGAGCGACACGCGACACGACACAAAGGTACCGTGTGTCGCGCGACAAACGGTGCCTTTGTGTCGCGTTGCGTATCGTGCCTGCTTGTAGGAGCCTTAACTGTGCATTGCAGGCTAATTGGCTTACAGTTAGAGTAGTGACGTAACAGACGGATTAAATGCTACTTCTCGTGTATGTCGAAGCGTAATCGAACTAATTAAATACGTAAAAATAAAGGTATTCCAAACAGGTTCTCGTATAGTAAGGTCCCAAGTTTTCCAGCCGGTCTATTCATTTACGAACAAGAATCGAATTCACTGCCTATGTACCTATTGCTTGATATAAGGGCTTGGAATTGTAGATAAATAAAATACCAAACACTTATTTTGAAACATTAACTTTTTTTATTAAGGGGGAAGCGCTAAGGTAGCCCGCGAAATTCAAATTATCTTACGATTTTTTGCAATTTGCAGCTCATTGTCTGGGTGTATGTTGATTAAAGTATTATTCGCGACTGTAACAAATAATATTATGTATTTACAGAATTATGATCATTAGAATCAGTAATATCTTACAACTCCGTAAATTTGTATAATTCTAAAAGTCATGATTTCATGAATTAGTCATTCAATAGGATTATATGAACTAAGAGAGTTGTATTAATGATTTTTATGATAATAATACTATAAATAAATATTTTATATGACCGCGAATAATGCTTAGATCAACATACAATTTGATGCTGACCTGCAAATTGCAAACAACGTAAGAAAATTTGGATTTCAGGGGCTACCCTGACGCTTTCACCTTATATATAGATAATATTTTTTTAAAGGAGTGGTGCTAGTGGACCTGTGAGCGCCTTCGCTCACAGGTCCACTAGCACCACTCCTTTAAAAAATATTATCTCGTGACTGAGAAGGAATTATGAAAAACAGCTCGATCAGCAACCTCGGTAAGTGTGTCTAGAATTTTCTAATATCTTTTATAAAATTTCATATTGAGACACGAAGCAACCAAATACGATCTAGAGGATTGTAGCCGTTTTTCTTTAGATCGAATTGTGTTGCACCGGACGACGTCAACGCCGGCTGTCGCTGAAAACCAGCGCTGGGGCTCTGTCTTGCATAGAGTCGCAGCATAATGCTGAGCGGTAGCCGTTTTGCATGGATGTGACGCATTTTCCCCAATAATTTCCTTATTTCTTTTGTGTTTATTGCGTCATGTTTACCGCAAATAAACGTATTTTCTTTCTGTCTTCTTTCAATCATAATGCAATCAAAAAATGAGTATTGAGTATCTAATACTAGGGATCTTATAGGGGATCAAGAATTGGTCGTTACCTATGTCACTAAACAACGATACGAGATTTTCTCAAACAAGAGATTATCACTTCTTTTCATTCATTTTTCTTCTTGTACCACCACCAAAACTATTTTAACTTTTGCACTTACCATATTAACGCAAACTCGTTTCCTTCGTACAAATAAGGTTTTATCTACGAGTATTTGCTTGAACTTTCGGACGCAAACACGATCACATAAAGTTTCTCTGAAAATAATTATTATACATAGTAAAGTAAAGAATAGAACAGACAGACCTCAATTCCGTTACTATTCCGTTCAGTTTTTATACAAAGAACAACGTCATAAACAAAAATCGCAGGCACAACGCAATATCCGTAACGCACGTTAAACGCAAAAACGCTCATGAAGGGTTTAATTTCACTGAAATTTCATTGAAATTAAATTTCCGTGCGCTGAAAATTTTTCATGCTTCAGATGGAATCGAAAATCATTCCGTTTTAATGGTTCAAAATAAAAATAATGAGTAGTTTCATGGCCGGCGAATACGTGTAATGACTGGTCTATCTGGGTTATGGTTCGAGTTGAATGCTGTTTTGAATTTAAATGGTTTTATGATAATGGTTTTGGAACTAGTGTTTTGCTTAATTTTTCTTTTGTTGTTGTGGGATTTTTTATTCATGCACTCCCCAAACAGTAAATTTCAGAAACTAACTGATTTTATGCTGTAACTTTGATGTATGACAATGTTTAACATAAGTATCCTGTCATGAGTCATAGAAGACGTATTAATGTATTTATTTTACATTATAAGACGCCTTGCAGGCTAATAACATTACAGTATTAATATCATACACCTAGATTGCTAATTAAAAGCCTCCAGAGATAAAAACAAAAATATCGATTAAACCATAGCAACAAACAGTGGGTATGTGGATCAAGCAAAGCAAGTAGACATTTCTCAGTACTACAGTTGTTTAGGCCTTTGCAGGCCTATGCCTGCTATAACATACAAACTTATAACTATACAAAAAAAACTTTTTGTTTGTTGAAAAAGTCGGTGTGTTTGGGTTAGTAAGTGAAATTAAAGTAATTTTTATTTATTTATTTAAGCTTTATGCACAAGTAAAAACTGTAACAAAGGCGAACTTAATGCCTTAAGCATTTTCTACCAGTCTACCTTAGGGTGATGCAGAGACAATACACAGTAGGTGCAATAACAGAAAACAACTTAGAAAGTATTTATAACTAAGAAATAAGAATAAATACATATATACATACGAACAAACAAAAAAAAGTTATGTGAGTTAAACAAGAAAACCTACAACAATTTAATTCTGAGACGAATCTGCCAACTTCTTGTGTATGTATTCTCGAGCTTTCATTTTAAATGTGAACTGATTGGTTACCGTCCTGATATTCTGAGGGAGCGCATTCCAAAAGAAAACCGCCTGGATAAAGAAAGAAGACTTTTAAATAAAACCAGAGCGATGAGAAGGACAACGAAGAAGACGATTATTCTCGGACCGAAGATTCTTGCTTTGTGCAGAGCATAAATATGTTTCACTTTGTACTGTTTTTTTTTTATGAAAGTCAGTTTTTTCTAAATTCTGGTACTTACCTCACACAAATTCGAATACCACTATCTAATTTAAGTGACAGGAAGTTATTATAGCATCATCCACATAGACTAAGTGGAAAAAAAATGTATTGTTGAAGCTAACTCAAAAACTACCCATGCAAAGTTATTACAATTTATACTGGACCACCGCGCAAGTTTTTTCCACTAAATGCAAAAAGAATTTTTAAATCGGTCCCCAATTGACGAAATTATCGATGATCAAATAAATATATTAATTTAAAAAAAACGTAGAGACGAACATATAACCTCCTCCTTTTTAGAAGTTGATTAAAAAGGGCTAGGTATTCTTTATTAACATGGACACAATAAAAGAGAAAGGAGTGAATGATTGTGGTCATTGAAGGAGAGAATGGAAGAACAAACCGTGCTGCGTCGATCTCACGTAACATGGGACAAGGGCAGGAAATTGCTTTACAGCTTATATATATAACCAAGTTCCCTAGACTCCTACTCTGCAAGATAATACCACAACTTTATAAGAAAATATAGCAGGATATTGGAGCATCCTTACAACTGACGATTGCAGGAATCACGTACTTGTATGATACCGGATCACATCGCCGCCACACATACCGATCGCTGTTATTACTCTATTGCATGGCCCTATTCCAATAAAAAATCGGATAAATTCTCCTTCTTCTTCATAGGAATGAATGGGATAAGAAATGTAGTTCAAGTCAAGTTATAACTTTCCATTACACAGATAAATTTTTGACTTCTTTAAAAAAGGAAACGGGAAAATGATTTATTTCCAACTATTAGAAACGATGAAAACTTCGTTCTTAAGGATGTACAGCCACTAAAATTTGTAGTTTACCAAGTAGTTACATTCGATCCATGCTATTAGCGCCATCTTAAAAAAAAACATACCTACTTCGGTATATGTTTCTGGCGCTAAGCAGCGTTGGTTTAAATAGTACTGGTGTATAGGTAATTATACAACGACGTTAGACATTTCGACTTAGTCTTCTGTTATAAACTATGTGACCTGCTTATTTCCTACTCTTTATAAAGAAGAAGAAAAAGTTAGTTTTAAAACCAGCACTTACCAAAACCTATCAGCGCCACTTTCTACTCACCTTAAAAGCGCAACACCACGAAGTTAGCTAGTAAATAGATTGCTCAGAATACAGCCGCGAGACGTGACCGGAGTAGACAACTTGAAACTTCGAATGCATCTGACGTTTCGTTATTTGCTTTCAATAAACAGATCGCATTGAACACGTAGATCGGATGGGGTTAGCTCTGGGTCGTTATGTCGGAATGCATTGATGAATTTGTTGGGTTTAGCAGGTGGATGGTTAGGTTTGACGTGACTTTGAATAAAGCTACGGTCCTATAAAGCGGTGGCTGCCACTTCGCGTCTGCAATTTACCGACGAATGACGTCATTAAAACGTTACTTATGAAAGTAAGTTGGTGTGTTTTCCTAGAGATAAAGGAGGATATTTTCGCATACAAGCCTAATCAATTCAAAGTGAGAGTGAATAGGCTTCTTCTGGGTAAGCTCACTCCATCGTCGACTTTGTCTCTGTCACCGCTGACCTAGAAAAGTCATCTTAAAAGTCAAACCCGGCTGCAACCAGCAGAAATGACAGCCGTCACTGCGTCCGTTATAGAAAGAAAGAAAGAAAGAAAGAAAGAAGAAGATACTGTGCCTACCTACTTGCTGGCTCAGCTAATCTTCCACTTAATTACTTCCACAAATAACGTACCCTCTCGTACGCCTCGTTAGTCCGCCTGTCTAGCTACCACTATCCTATCTAAGTCTGTCACCGTAACATCAATGTTAACAACATTTGTTGTGTTTCGGCAGTTAGAGTTAAGATTGCCAGTTCCTCTGTGGTTCAGGATTCCGGGTGAAGCTCGCTTCCACCTTCGGTCTTATAATCAGGTGTGAAGAAAGCCAAGAGCTTCCCTGTTGTGAATTAAAACTAAAAACACCCGTCCCAAAAACAATTAAAAAGTCTAGTGTGCCAGTAATTGGCAGCAAAAACATAAACGGATAAGTAGGTCCAGAATAAAATCTTTCAGGACCTATCCTACTTCTTTAAATGTTGCCACAACAATTTTTTTTTTTAATATTTTAAATAGGTAACAGTTCTTATTTCATCCTGGTAAACGAATTCAATCCTTAAACATTCACACACGCGTCAGCGATCCTATAATCCAAAAATACCCAAAAACAAAAGAGCTTCCAGAAAATTGTGTAGAAAATCTTTTACAGCGTTTTGTCTTATCCTTTCCAATATGAACCGGATCCACTTGTACCGTTCACAACAAAGTCGGTTAATACACGACTGTCTGAAGGGTCCATGTAAACGGATAAACGGCTGGATCCCGTCCCTGTTGGGACTTGGGACGTATCTGTAAATGCTAACCTTTTTTTTAAAAAGTGTAGTAAGTTTATGAAGTTGCATTTATTTTTTTAGGGTTCCGTAGTCAACAAGGTACCCTTATAGTTTCGCCATGTCCGGCTGTCTGTCTGTCTTTGGGCTTGTGCAATCCAATTTTCAATTCGGGGATCTGTTTGCGTAACATTAAACTTTGATGTGCTAATTTTGTTAGAGTCAAGTGTCTCCCGAGATGCCATGTATAAAAAAAAAAAAAAATTGTTTTCTAATCTACTGATCGCAATTGCTCAGACTAATTAAAATCGATTGCAGTTCACCTTCGGTAAAATACCAACAGTTAAATTAAAAAAACAAAATACCTTTTTTTCAACTTTGCCTACTCAAACTCAAACTCAAACTCAAAGCATTTATTTCAAATAAACCAATTACAGGCACTTTTGAATTGTCAAGGGGTCGGTCAGTCAGAAAGATGAAGCTAGTTGCCCATTCCAAAGCGTAGTAGGTTCCTATGGAGAAGAACGGACAAGAAACTCCATGGACACTCTTTTAAAACAAAATATTGTTACAAAATATGGGTTACATCATTCATGTTGAAGTTATACATGTGAGAACAATGTAGAAAGACGTGCACGTTACACTGTCCCACTCCTGGGTAAAAGCCTCCCTCCTTCCATCCATCCTCCATCATCATCATCCTCCTTCCATCTTTCGCGAGCCCGCGCGTCCTCCTTCCAATTTTGACGGAACCTATTCAGCTCGTGCCACCATCTCCTACCTACGTGGTCTGCTGCGACCCAGTCTCACTGTTGCTATTTGGGTGCACAGTTTGTCATACGGCATACATGTCCTGCCCAGTTCAATTTAAGTTGGCCGGCCTTTTGAGCCACGTCAGCTATTTTTGTTTTGGAGCGCAGTATTGTGTTTCGAATACGATTCGTTAATTTAACACCTAGTATACTGCGCTCTATTGCTAGTTAGCAGACCTTGAGTTAGCCTTCTGGATGTTAGTCAAAGACCAAGTCTGTGCACCATAGATTACGAAGGGAAGAATACACATGTCAGTTAGCCTTTGTTTCAATGCCATTGGCAACTCAACCTTGAATAGTTCCTTCATGGACCAGTAGCTCTTCCAGGCATTTTGCGTTCGTCTTGTGATTTATTTATCTTGCCTGGCCTGGAAAGAGACTACTTGGCCCAAGTAAAGGTATTCCTGAACATGTTGTATTATCTCCCCGTCTAGTTTTATGCTTCCATGTGTTTATTTATTTATATATACGTACTTTAATCTATACCAGACAGAAAGAAAAAACTTATACCTACACTACAAAATAGGTACATAATGAGCGGCCTAACCTAACCTAACCTTGGCATGGACAATGATTTTCTGGACATCAAATTAGGTTGTTGTGCAAATAAAGCGTATAAAAGTACAATATACTATAATAGATACACATATAGATTATTACAGCTACGAGAACAAAATCACAACGACAAGTAATGTTCCTTCACGAGTCTTTTAAACACAGGTAACGAATTCGCGCGTTTTATTGGACCAGAGTACTAAGAGTGTTTCGTTGCACATAACTTTGGTCTTCGACATATTCATCTTCAGTCCAACCTCAAGGCTTGCATTATTAAGTTCTTGGAGCATCCGTTCAAGTTCAGTGGCTGAAGATGATAAAGAGAACAATGTCGTCGGCGAAACGTAGACGTAAACGTAGACCTTCTTACCTTTTAAAATCCCTTGTAATGTAACACAGTCAACTCTTGTTAAAAATAAATACCCTGGAACTGACCCTTTTCGGTATAAAAAAGTTAGCTAAACAAAATGTCACCGTGGCCCTAATCTGAACTTAAAAAAGAAAGATCGGGAAAGAACGTATCAATCTAGAACATTAAACTTCATAGTTCAAATCGATTACACATGACCCATCTCATGTGTCAAACGTAATCGATACCGATTTACTTAAAGACACGGAGTACTGAGCAAAATGGAGTGTTACTCGTAAGTACGTTACAGACTCTAATAACGACTGTTGTGCACACAAATCTATTTCAATTATTGTTATTTTTTTTTTTGTGATGCATGTATAGGCTGTGTTTCACATTGAATACACTCGTCGTTGTTCACACATGATTTTATTTCTATTATTGTTTTACAAACACTTTAACACGTCAAAAAAAAATAGATGAGGTCAGAGATTCCTATCCGACTACTCTGAGAAGAAAGGCCGACGCAAACTCAGAGGTCTCTTAAACCAGACATAATCTTGGCCAGATCATGTGAGGAGATTGGTGTCTGGAATAGTCTTTTGAGGTCTATTGTATCTTTAGTCAACTTCCGACTATCTATGTCAATGTGTTCGGAGAAATAGCTGTTACTTCTGGCACACGTATCTCAGCATGAATACTCCATTTACTCAACCATCCGTGGTTATAGACTCTTTAGCCAATCATGATATTCTGAAACTTATTTCGATGTAATCACATTGTTTGTTCGTGAGGAAGGCAGACTAGTTAATTATTATGATATTGTTTACCTGCCAGACTTAGCTACTATTTGGTTTTATTACATTTTTATCTAGAACTGACAGTATTGTTCTACCTAGGTTATGTTATGAGCTACCTTCGTAGCAACTATTTCTTTTATACATACGTAATTGGAAAATACTTTTTCTCTCTGGATTCAATTGTTTATGTTTATGTTTTCTCAGCTCAGGTTCGTAAAAACGGGGAAGGAAAGCATGGTGAGAGATGCCTGAGAGATATTTCTTGACGGCATGTGAAGCCACCGACATAGCTTGCAGAGTAAGCAAGCTGAAGTGGCAGTGGGCTGGCCATGTTTGTCGAAGGACCGATGGCCGGTGGAGCAGACGAGTCCTGGAGTGGAGACCACGTATTGGCAAGCGTAGTGTGGGACGCCCCACAGCTAGATGGACCGACGACCTCAAAAAGGTGGCTGGGACAGACTGGATGCGGAAGGCGATGGACAGGGAGTTGTAGCGCAACATGGGAGAGTCCCATGTTCAGCAGTGGACTGCGATAGGCTGAGTTGATTGATTGATTGATGTGAAGCCAAGTCAGAGGCATATGGACGGCATTAAAGCTCTGACATCAGGTTAGTCACGTACCACACGAAAAAGTAAGAAGAAAACTCGAGCGAAGTGTTATTGGGTTTTCCCAAAACGAATTTCTCAGAAGCAGCTCAGAGCCTGGATTTGCGCCCGGTTGATGGCAATAGGCTCCCCTATTCTTCTTTTTCTTCAATCGGTCCCTCATTACTGAGGATCGTGGTCACTGGACCCCTTTAAGCGGACAATCCGCCTCCATCGACTCCGGTCCAACGTTGCTATCACCACCTGCTGAAGTTTGCTTGAGGACGTAGCTTCTTTTACTTGGTCGGACCATCGTGTTGGCGACCGGCCTCGTGCTCTCTTTCCCTCGGTATTGCCAACAATGACCAGCTTTTCAAGGTTGCTATCTTCATTTCGCCCCTATTACATGGGACTTAAACATAACTGGCGAAATGTGGGTGTACTTAAGTACTCCTCTGCCTAACCCTTCAGGGATTACAGTCGTGATGTTATGTTTATTTATTTTATTATTTATGTACACACAGTTTAATACATAGAGATATGACATAATTATAATTTTGAGTACAAAAGTACTGCTTATTTCTTAAGGAATCTCTTCCAGCAGACCTGCGAAAGGAGAAATGAAAAATAAATGTAGACAATAGTGTGTGAGAACAAGAAGAGAAAAATTTCAAGCGAAGTCTTAAGGCGACGCTAACCGACTTTTAATGATTTTATACTGAAGATCACGTATAAACGAGTAGTTTTAATGATTTGGAAAAAATATATGTAAAATTAGAGCATTTTCATAATAACTTAGTATGTGAATATTTTATATTATACGTCTAATGCGGATAAAAAACTGAGAATCACACAAAATCTATCAAGCGTATTTTTTCTGAAACCTTCACCTTTTTAAAGATAATTTCGTCGGTTTATTGCAAGAACTCATTAAGTGAAATAGTCAAAACTTTGAAATAAGCAATTAATTCGTTTTAGTTGTAGGTATTGATTGCCCTATTATGTTAATGAAAATTTAGACACCGTTTTTGCATTACTTAAACATATAAAACTTGCCAAGACGAGTTCAAGGCGTTATAAACTTTCTGATTTTTTGCCAATAATTAGTTCTTGCAGCAAACCAACGATTTAATTATTGATCTTTTAGTATACGTGTTTTATTAAAATATCTTTTGATTAATGTATAATAAATTAATAATGCGTCTTATTTGGTACAGCTATCCTGGATGGGCGAGTCTTATTAGTGGCTGGACATACGACGCGTTGCGTGAGCCCAGTACAGAACACGCAAGCTAACCACTCAAGGTCACTGGCATATATCTGGGCCTTAAACTAAAATATTATTTGTTATGTTTTGCATGCAACAGGACGCGGGCACAGATAGAAGTAATTAACACAAAACAGAGGTATGGAACAAAAGGGCGGGTACTCAGCACTGAACAGACTGTCAATAATGATGATGATGATGATAAAACAATACGGTTTTTGATTGATTGATTGATATCAAAGGTAGGTAATTAATAATACACTTCAGTTCTTACGTATCTTGTACAGCCAAAATAATTGAGAGAGCTTTGAAGTCCATTCGATAAATCCGACAAACTTAGAATATATATTACTAGCTTTTGCCCGCGACTCCGCCCGCGTGGATGTCGGTTATCGCGTAGAAAAGTAGCCTATGTCCTTCTTCATATCCCAGGCTATATCTCTGCCAAATTCTTGAGCATGATGATCGGTTCAGCGGTTTAGGCGTGAAAACATAACAGACAGATAGACAGACACAGTTACTTTCACATTTACAATATTAGTGAGTTTTTTTTTTTTGTTATATGATGGAAGTAAGATAATTCTCATTCATTCATTATTTATTATTATTATTATTCATTCATTCTCTTCATGTTCTCACACACTATTGTCTACATTTCTTTTTCATTTCTCCTTTCGCAGGTCTGCTGGAAGAAATTTCTTAAGAAATAAGCAGTACCTTTGTACTGAAATTATAATTATGTCGTATCTCTATGTATTTAACTGTGTGTACATAAATAATAAAATAAATAAATAATTCGATAAGTATAAATAAAGTATTTTTTTTTTTAATTATTTAATTCATTGATTGCATTTTGTTTAATTTACAAGTATTATAATTGTTTGTTTTGTGTTATTTTCTCGTGTTTACATACCTTTTATATTTTTTTAATTGTATTTTACGTAACCTACTTATGTAGGTATGTTTGTCTCTTTTCCTTTTATTTTTAGATTGTAAATTGCTCTGTACAACGCCTTGGGATTTTATTCGGTAATGCTGTGCATGAAAACTCAAATTAATAAACTCTTCTAATTAAGTATTGTTTATTTATTTTATGGCCAATCTTCTCGTCGAGTTCTCCTCACATTAAATAAATCTTCCAAAGCAAACAAAGAATGTGTTGACCAGTTTCTTTCAAAATAAACCTTCGCTACCGAGACTGCGGCTCTGCATCGGGGGTGGCTCTGTAAACAATACTGCAGGCTTGCCAGCTTGTGGAATGGAAATTGTGCTTTCAATGTGGTTTGGGTGAAAAAATTTACTTTGTATATTGATTCAGAAGTCTACAAAAAATTATTGTTTACGTATTGCCTTGAATATTTTTGCGGGATTTTGTCATTTAAAACACACAATTTAAGAACATATTCAGTAGAGTATCAGATTGACTCTTTTTTTAGGTTATTGGAGTATGTATAGGGTATTATTGGGTATCTGTGTTGGGTAATGTAAACACATTACCAAATAAATGCTTACATACGTAAGGGAGAGGGAATTCTTTGCCCAGTAGTAAGATAATACAAACTAGATAGAATTAGATTAGATTTGTAATGGTATGAATCCAAAATAATAATTAAAATTAAAAATTTTGAATCTACTTAATGCTCTTAACTTATTGAGAGCATTCATATTTATTATTTTATTTTTATTTTTGTATTAGTATTCCTAATAGTTTGGTAGAATACTGAAGTGGTTAACAACATTTTTTTTAGTTAAAGAAACAAAAAAACAACCTTATACATAGCTACTAATCTATTTAATTGAAATATGAAAACAACAATTAAAAAAAAAACAGCATATTTCTAAAAACTGTTCATAGTTCCATAGGTTTAAGTCCTTGGGTTTAATTTTAACCTAAACTCTCCCTCTTAACAAGAGAAACTAAATCACTGTTGACTAGTGATGTATTTATAGTCGGTATTTTGTGATTTTAAGTCAACAATTTATTTAGGAATGATTGATATAATGATACGCAAACATTCACTTAATAACATTATTTTATGTAGTTTGATCAATCGTTTATTTGGTGCATTCAAAAGACGTAGCACAACATAATCAAAAGCAAGATTAATACGTACATGCCGAGGGTGCAGTTACTGGAATCGCACCGGAACGTCAACTTCAAGGCGTTCATCGTGCGTGTTCCGAATCTGTATCTGCCCGTCGTGATGGAAGAAGACTTTTGGCCGCAGGACGTGGTGTTCCGTCGCTTCCGCGGACAAGTTCCACAGGACAGTACAAAGTGCAGCTAGTGCTAAGTGAAGTACTAAGTTTTATATTAAAATATGTATGTTTAGGTTAAGGTATATTTCTATGGGCCTATGTTGCCTGAAATAAATGGTATTATTATTATTATTATTATTATAACAAAAAACACAAAACATATATACAAACATAACATATTTATTTAAACACAATATATCTTACATAATCTAATTTTAAAGTAATAAATCTATTATTGTCTTCTTTTTAAATGTTTGATGTAAATTGATGGCCTGGAACACAGGTTTTTAATAAACCCAGATCAGGCAGGTCTACATTGCAGTTAGAATAAAATGTTCCTCGATTTTAATTAATATAAATCATAACTTTACTTTATACTTGAATAAATTTTATTTTATTTTTTAATTTATATCTACAAGGTGCCAATAAAAGGACAAAAAAAAAGAAAACACACTTATTGGGTAGGTATCTATACAAAAAAAAAAAAAAACAACAATAAAATATCAAAACAGTTTAAAACTAAATACAAACTAAAAGAGGGCATCGAAATATTCATTTGCATTGCTGTCGACTCGTAAAAGATACGTAAGATATGGGCAAGAAGTTTTTTTTTTTTTTTTGTTCTATGTTCCGAGTGCGCCCAACTGATGATAAATGGCTATGTATCTGTCGCAGGCAGATTGTATGATTCGTCATTTAAAAAACGCTCGCAATTATGTACAATGCCTAAGGCAAAATGTAAATCTATTTCTTAAAGGCTCGTACAGACTAGTGCGATATCGCGGGCGTGACGCGACACTAGTAGCACAATTTCTTTGTCGGTGCCTGTCGCGCCTGCGATATCGCGGGAGTCTGTACGAGCCTTAAGGCGCTCGCTGGCTTTTGCCGCGGCACCTCTCGCTACGCTCGCTCGTATCGCGTGTGGTTGGTCATAATTCTAACCTAGCTTAGCCCATTTAGTTAGGGTACCTGGATGTCAAAATGATAAAATACTAGCTTCTGCCTGCGACTTCGTCCGCGTTAAATTTCTTGTTCACCCGACCCACCCCGTCGCAACACATTGCCTGCCCGTGCTTTTAGTTCGTTTTCGCATAAACTTTCATTTAAAAAAATGGTGTTCTAGTTAATAGGAATGTAATTCTTCCTCAAGAATTGGGCTGTAAAATGCAAAAAGATTTTTTCAAATCCAACTCGCAGTTCCAGAGATTAGCGCGTTCAAAAAACAAAAAACCGGCCAAGTGCGAGTCGGACTCGCGCACGAAGGGTTCCGTACCATCCATACAAATCCTTATCCTTACTAATATTATAAATGTGAAAGTAACTCTGTCTGTCTGTCTATTTGTCTGCCTGTCTGTATGTTACGTTTTCACGCCTAAACCGCTGAACCGATCGTCATGAAATTTGGCAAAGATATAGCCTGGGATATGGAGAAGGACTTAGGCTACTTTTTTACGCGATAACCGACATCCACGCGGGCGGAGCCGCGGGCAAAAGCTATCCATACTAATATGTTAAATGTGAAAGTAGCTCTGTCTGTATGTCTGTCTGTCTATCTGTCTGTATGTTACGTTTTCACACCTAAACCGCTGAACCGATCGATCTGGGATATAGAGAAGGACATAGGGTACTTTTTTACGCGATAACCGACATCCACGCGGGCGGAGCAAAAAAAACGGCAAAAAAATCATGTCCGTTGTATGGGAGCCCCCCTTAAATATTATTTTTTCTGTTTTTTAGTATTTGTTGTTATAGCGGCAACAGAAATACATCATATGTGAAAATTTCAACTGTTTAACTATCACGGTTCATGAGATACAGCCTGGTGACAGACGGACAGACAGACAGACAGATAGACAGACGGACAGCGGAGTTTTAGTAATAGGGTCCCATTTTTTACCCTTTGGGTACGGAACCCTAAAAACTAACTCTTCAGTTTTACAATAGACTACCTCGCAGAGTTGATCATTATTTTGCTGCGGAGTTATTATATAACAATTATATCTCCTAAGATATTCATTGAAATGAAATGATGTAAGGGCAACTTTGTTCAAAATTAAATACTTGTGATGAATAACGTATTTATTTGGATAAGGATTAATACCGTGTTTATGAAAACTCCTTCGCAAATAATGCATTAATTTCGAACAAATTTGATTACCATAAAAAAGGTTATAGTGCGTCAATCTTAAAAGATAGACATATGCTGTCGAGCACTTTTTTTTAGAAAATTTAAAGATGAACAATTCCATCATACATGATATTTGCGTAACTTAAACCGTTTACGCAGCGCACGCAACGGAAGCTCTCAAAAAGGAATAATTTTTCCCGTTTTTGCAACATTTTTCATTTATGCTCCGCTCTTTTTGGTTGTAGCGTGATGCTTTATAGCCTATAATATTCCTCAATAAATGGACTATCCAACACAAAAATAATTTTTCAATTCCAACCAGTACTTCCTGCGATTAGCGCGTTCAAACAAACAAACAAACAAACTCTTCAGCTTTATATATTAGTATAGATTTACGAGTTGCCAATTCGTCTTAGATATTTTGCATAACCGCGTGCGTTTGTTAACGGACAAATCACACAATCTGCCTGCAACATATAGATCTACTGCCTCTTATAGGCAAAGCAGACAATCGAAAATACACAACAAATTTCAATAAAATAAAAAATTTAATGCAAATAATCGAAAACACAACAACATATTAATTTACCGCCAGCAAAACTATTGACTGGAATTACCAATCACAGAACTTCGCCCCAACCAATCACATTCCCGAGAACTGACAAGCAATTCCTGCATCGAATGCTATTCGCCAAATCAAATGCAGACATGCATGATGCAAAGGAGAACGTCTGAAATACTTGGTTTACATGCAGAGTCCCATTTGCAATATAAAATAGTAGGACGTGTAATGTTTTGGACGTAAAACGTAACTAAATATCTAAGGATTCGATCGTCGGAACGGAAACGTATTTGTAGGGTGGATAGGCTGTCGTGTTGAATTCGGATATTAAATAAGAAACAAGTATATTTTTTTTTACAAATCGTGGCTCCACACTAGGAATTTCTCCTGTATTGTTTGTGGGAGCGTTTACAAACATTTAAACTCACATACACAAACAGCCAGACCCGGCACAACTACTTGGTCATACAAATATTTGTTCCGTGCGGGAATCAAAAACCCGCGGCACGCAGCGTAGCAGTCAATTGCTTAACCACTGCGTGAACCGTGCCGTCAATTGATGTGACTTCCTATAATTCCTTAATTCTTTCTTAATTCCTTTCTTTCCTTCCTTCCGTAATTGTACCTTAGCGTTAAGCCTTTGTAACACCTTTTAAATATTATGGAATGCAAAAAAAAAAACACGACTGAGCAGCTGAAGACCTAAGAGCCTCATTCACCCTGTTAGTAATTTCATGCGATGGAGCCTTACGAACTGAATATAAAAGTTTTTTTTTTTTTAAACCGCATCAAAACTTAATGAAAAATGAGGAAACGCATATTCTCAAAAAGTGTACTGGCTGAAAGTGAAAATACAAATCTCAGTTATAAGAGCAGTTTCGATGAGAGTAAGAAGCACGCGAAAACATGTCAGGGCCTTTCAATGTGAAGATGGAGCAGGAATACTTTTTTGACAGCCTGTTCTCATGAAACAGAAATACTTACTTGTTTATTTTTATATATGAGTGTGCAATGTATGTAACTCTGTATTGATTTTATTTTTGTTAATTGTACATGCAGTTATTAATAAACCAGCATTGATAAAAAAAATATGGAATGCAAATACATATGTATATGAGTATGAATAATAATAAAATTTTTTGGAAAATGGTTCATCTTTTGTATTTATTTTTATTCACACGGTCCACATCCATAGTATTTTTAGGGACTTCGTTCGAGAATCTTATAAATTACGAGGCTACCACGTTTGCAGCTTCAGCAGTTAATTAAGTATTTGTATAATATTTAATTTCACCACATAAATTGCCTTTCTTATGTTCTTTACACTCATCACATTATACTATCATTCATCGTCCTCCAAAATCGGTCAACATTTTACCAACGACACTTTTCCTGAAAATAGTCACATAAAAAGTAAAAAATATACCACAACACACTAAAAAAACTTGTTCCCGCTAGCTACCACGACGACAAACCACTTGCGATTAACGTCACACACAGGTAGCTATAACCGTGACGTTGGCACAAATTTTCCGCACGCATGGACACCCTACATTCGCATCGTGTAGCGAAACAGTGAGATGTGTCCCGTTTCTCATAAATCACGAGGCCATCCTACATAACGATTGTGCGAGTTTGGGTAGCTAAAATGTTTGTGTGGTATTTCGATGATTAGCTCAATCATAATGTTAAAGTAGAGCTCTTTATACATAAAAAATGCACTGGTAATAAAAACAGTACCAAGGTATCTTCGGCGAGCATGGAAGAAACCCTGTTGCTAGACGGACACATGCTCTCCCTTATGTGTTCATTATTCGAGCATATAGCACTCGTAGGCTGCAGCAGAAAATCAGCGTCAGGTGGCGACCTTTTGTTGCCATCTGACATTATGCTGAGCTGAGTTCATTAGATATATAGATAAATTCAATTAGAAACTTCCAGCAGAACTGCGAAAGGAGAGTTGGATGTGAAACATGGACACAGTGTGTCATAAGACAACATAGGCAGATTTTGGTTCCATTCTAGAGAAAAAACCACGTCCCATAGCGAAAGTACCTCTGGTTTTCTCTTCAGGTGAATGCCTCAGGTAAGTACAATTTTAATTACGTCACTGCCATTATCGTAAATCTTTGTAACTGGCTATGGATATTACTATATTATTAACTAAAGTAATGCTCCATTAAACTTAACTGAACTGAGCTTACCCACGGTCTTCATAGCTGAACTAATCTAAAATAAATCATTTTCAACGTTATTCTAAACTAGACTTAATTAATAGATTGAATACGAAACCATCCTGCCTTTAATGAATTGATCGTCAGCATTGAATAGTGCAATACATTTTATAATATGCTTTGCAAATAAAATAGTCATACGGATTTGTTTGACTTTCTGAAATATCAACTTTAGCGACAACAAAATTATGTTGATTTTAGAATGATAAATAGATATTATTTAAAATTAGTTGTGATAATCTATGATACCCTATTTTTTTTTTTGCAAGAAATAAGTTCCGTAAGAAATATTGTAAGCCGTAATCTGATTCGTCACCAAGCGACATTTTAGACCACCCGAACTCCTGCGACTTTATTTGACTTTCCTCTGTACATAAATTTCCCCAGACATTTTGTGAATTAAAAAGCTTAATTTAAGTGGTCCGTCAGTTTCTGAATTAACGCCCTTTGAGATGCTACAACGAGACCTCGCTAATTTCTTGAGAACTTTCTCATATATTTCAGTTAAACCGCGGTAAATAATTGTTTAATTATGTTGTGTATTTGTGTCTTAGTAAATTAGTGAAAGTGGAGATGAAAATCCCTTCTTTAGCAGAGTTCTTAGTACCTACATAATTTATGATATATACATTTTCATCGTTTATGCGAAAAGGATGGCCAGTATGGAAAAAATATGCAAACTGACCTCTGCTCCGTACTAACACAATATACATAACCTAAAAATCGATATAACCATAAATTAGATCTTCCTTCATAACTCACGACGCCAAACAAAAATATTAGTTCCCTATTGCGTACCTAAGGCGCGGGCCACACAGAAGCGATGTGAGACGAGGACGCGATGCAGACGCGGCAATAGTATGCAGATGGACGCGCTTGCGTCTTGTGCTTTCTGTTTTGTACCAGATCGCGTTAATACTCAACATATTTATGTCAATATATTTATTGCTTCCACATGTGAACTTAGGTGTTAGGTTTTACAAAAATATGATCATGTGGACCACAAAAGTAGGAGAAAGGAGGAGCGCTTTTATTTGACTAGGTACTTAGTTTTTTTTAAACATTGCTCCACACTAGGAATTTCTCCTGTATTGTCGGTCGTTTACAAACATTTAAACTGACATACACAAGCAGCCAGACCCGAAACAACTATTTGTAGGTCATAAAAATATTCGATCCGAGCGGGAATCGGACCCGCGACACGCAGCGCAGCAGTCAATCGCTTAACCACTACGCCAACCGTGCCGTTTAGTTGTTTATACTATTTAATGTAGTTATTTTATAAAACATATAATAATCTTTTTCATTAAATGTCTGTTTTTATTTTTTTTCTTAATACAATTTGTATGAAAGATACTGAAGATACGTCTGCGTCTGCGTCCCATCCTCTTCTCACGTTGTTCCTTTTTTTTTATCTTGGGCATCTCAGTGTTAGCCTATAGAGGTCGTGACTCTTTAACCGGTCTTTCCTGTGGTTGCCTTAAGCTCTTAATAACTTAAAGCCTCCAGCCAGGGCGCAACATATAAACTAAACGACTGCGCACTAAGAGCACCCCCTGTGGGGTACGAACCTCGGCTTAGGGCAGAGTTGGAGGGAAGATGGCAAGGGACCGACGGCGGCTAGATAAAATCAGGGTTATGATTATTATCAGGGGAATTCAAAGCTTCACTTACGAGCAAGGGTCGGGGAGGACTATTTAGTCGGGGATTTCGCGATAGGCCTCGGCGACGAGGTCGGAATGACGGTCGTGTATTGTGTTTGCGAGTTGTACTTGTTTCCCTACTGCTCTCCTGAAGGAGAGTTGTGGAGTCGTCTGGGTCGGTCAGTGCATGCCTTGGACGGCGGGTCTTACTGATGCGAGAGGGGGTGTAGTTGGCGGCCTGCACAACTAGAGTGTTGCGATGAGTGGCTGAGGAATCAAAGAAGCGATTTGAAATGCGCTTCATGAATTGAGCTATAGTAGGGATTTTGAGTTCTAAATGGAGATTTTGGTTCCGAACGAACCAGGGGGCTCCCGTGATTTTACGGTCGAAACGGTTTTGGAGGGCCTGCATCTTATGGATGAGATAGGGTTTTGCGTGTACAAAGAATGGACTCGCATAGGTTATGATCGGGCGGAAACACGTCGTTTCTCTGTGATCCGCGCTTAAGAATCAAACAGTCCATATTTATATGCCACTTAAATTCTCATTTCTTCACTCTTAGGCCATAAATGTGCCGATTCGTTCAGCTGAATATTTGTCGCTGTACTGTCGTTATGGTGTCGTTGCATCGTGATTTAGACAAGTACTTATGGTTTATGGTGTGGGAAGATTGGTGTTTGTGAATAGGTTTCTTGCTTGTGTCGAGTAGGTGTATTGTTACCCTAGTAGCATTTTTGTTGGCGTTAGGTTGGGCCACATACCTCTGAAGGTGGTCCAACTAAATGCCAACGGAAAATGCTACTAGGGTATTGTACCTTTAAAGCTTTAGTCTTTAGATGCTTACAGTATAGCTTGAATTGGGTATCGTGTTACCCAGTAACTGGGTTGTGGAGGTCAGATAGGCCGTCGCTCCATGTAAAATACCATGCAGCCGGTTAGACTGAAAGCTGACTCCAAAATAGTTGAAATTGGTTGAGTATAGCTTGAATTGAGAAGGAAAGGGAGCAACGATGAAATGTCCTTTCTTTGGTTATTGTTCGTCATGTTGTTAAGCTCCTTAAGTTGAGCTTCACGATTACTGACAAATGCATGCACTGACTGGACAGGTCCACTCAAATCTGTGTGGTTCTTTCCTCAAAAGACCATTTCAGACACTCTACATGGTCTTCACATGATCTGACCAAGATTATGTCTGAAGTTTAAATAAAGAGACTGTGACCTCTGTGTTGTTTTCGGCCATTCTTCTCAGAGTAGTCACATAGGAAACGCCGACCTCATCTAGTTTTTAAAATATTATTGTCGTGTAAAAGTGTTTGTACAAACTATCTTAAAGAAATAAAATCTTTTATCATTTATTCTTAGCGACACACTGAACCCATGATGAGCTTTAAAGCAGGATAAGTTTAATTGCTAAAATGTTTATTTCTCATGATAGTTCAAATAATTTAGCTGGTGGTTTAAAAAGAATTGAGAAGCCGAGCTATTTGTGTAAGAAATCTTTCAGAAAGTAATATCCCCGGTAGCATTTTACCGCTGAGGAGTTTATTTCAGCTAAACTAAACAGATTTGCGAATACAATGCTGATAAAACGTAAGACAGGCAACTGCCTCGTTGGTATTGTCATAGCTTGCGATACTGCTGAGCATGGGTACTGGGGAGCTGGGTTCGATTCCCTCGTCGGGCAAAATGTTATTGGGTTTTTCAATTAGGAATTTCTCAGAAGCAGTCTGGAAGTTATGATTTGTGCCCGGTTTATGGCGATAGGCTCGCCCCCTATTACATGGGCCTTTAACATAACTGTCGGATTGAGGGTGTAATAAAGGAACACCTCTGCCTAACCCTCCCGAGATTACAGACGTGATATTTGTTATGTTATGTATGCATATCCCACATTCTTTAACTTAAGTGGCAGTGGGCAGGGCACGTTGCTCACAGAACAGATGGCCGATGGGCCGAAAGGTACTAAGTGGCGACCGCATACCGGAAGACGTAGCGTTGGAAGGCCTCGCACAAGGTGGACCGATGTCCTTGTGAAAGCCACAGGAATCGACTGGATGCGGGAAGCACAGAACCGGTCGAAGTGGCGGTGCTTTAAGGAGGCCTATATCCAGCAGTGGACGTCTTTCGGCTGAAATGATGATAGTTAATTTTTTTGAATGTGGGACATTCAAAAAAATTAACTTTGTTTATTTATTAAAACTTTATGCACAAGTAAAAAAATACTGTACAAAAGCGGACTTAATGCCTGAGGCATTTTCTATCAGTCAACCTTAGGGTGATGCAGAGAGAAAACATGGCAGCTGCAACATGAGGAATAGAAAGAAAAGAAAGAAAGAAAAATACGTTTATTTGTCACAGAAACACGTGCATTCAAAAAGATAATTAACTTGAGTAAGTAGGTATACAGAAAAATAAAAAAAACAAAATAGATCTACATTCCAATCACGAGCACAAAACCAAAATAGTCGGCAGCTGCACGTCATGACTGTGACAAGAAGGCTTTCACTCAGCATGATGCAGTGCTATGAGGGACCCACAACACAGCGCTGATTTTCAGTGGTTACCCGGAAAAGACATACGGAAACCAAGTCAGGTAAAACAATAAACAATAGATAAAAAGAAAAAAATACTTCTACATAGATACATACATACATACATACGTTTATACAAAATAAACAGTGTCAGGAGAAATAACGATTGGTACAGGAAAAAACGAACAAACTTTACAGCTGTGTTATTAAAAAGCATAAACAAACTCAAGTGTAAACCATTCCTTAACAAAGCAGACAGTTAAAACAGATGGCCCTTAAAAGGTATATGTCAACATAATCCGGCAGAGGAATTTAATTCGCTCGGTCTATTATGGGTCGATAACGAAAGGGGTAGACTAACCCTCGTATTTGCGCCAATTTTAAGATTCCTTTAGTGTAAGTGACTGGCACATGCTCTGTGCTGTGGTGGGTATTGGCTGTTATTAAATTGGTCAAGTGTGAGTTTGCCATTCAATGTAGCTTATGTATTATGGTGGATTTTAGAAAAGATTTTTTTTTTACTGCTATAAATGAAGAAAAAAAATACCCATACCTTATCCGTTGTAGCTACAAGGAAACGGTCTTAGGGGACTGTGTTAAAAAAATGTAGTAATTTTGATCTCCATTCACAGATTTAGAAAAAAATCTCCCTTTTTTGCATCGACCAATAAAACAAAAATACGTAGGAATAGTTTGTTTAAATAAATTTTCCAGCCTCTGTTACAATGACCATTCTTTTTCGACCAATAGGAATAGAACAATAAAAGACTCAAGGACGAGAAACCGACCGAAGACCGAGCGCTGCAAGCAGAAATAGTCCTTACGGAGGTCCGATTCGGCAGTCCGGGATTTATGCACTCTTTTCAACCAATTCATCTCAAGAATACAGGAATTTTGTTATTTTTCATAAAAGTATCAACTGATACTCCTTTTCATTTATTAATTTTGAAAAACGACTACCATATTTTTTGGCACGAGAAGTCCACATAAAAACTGACAAAACACTTGTACAAAATCAAGCTAACAGCCAAACTTCTCTGCATTAGCTGAATGCGTATTTATTTCTTAATTGATTAAACCCTGGACCTTGGCCCCCTTTATTTTTGCCTGTACCCGCCAATTGGATTGTCCGAAACTTTCCTGAATTTTATTTTAGGCCACTAGAACCGCGGGCTAGGTTCTAAAGGTAGTCTCATAATGAATTATTTCGTATGAAGCTCAAGTGGTTACCAATTCACCTTCGCCGGAATGCTCTTTTTTTAACTATGGCATCTCAGAGTTCTCTCAGACTCTTTAACCGGACTATCCTGTGGTTGCCTTAAGCTCCTATCGAAACTTAATGCCTCCATCCAGGGCGTAAAAAACTTATAAACTAAACGACTGCGCGCTAAGGGCACTCCCTGTGGGGACGAACCTCGGCTTAGGGCAGAGTCGGAGGGAGGATGGCAAGGGACCGTCAGTGGCTACCTCCGGAATGCTCATAATTCTTTCAATAATATAATAATGTGCTCTTTTCCCCTTCCACCACTCTCTATCTTTAAAAACGTTTCCAGTTTTTTTTTTCCTTTAACTTCGTTATATATACTACGTGTTTTTTTTACATATCCAAGTATAACCATTTACCTGGCGGGAGGGGTCACTTTAACAAAAATTAGCACTTTATAGCATAATATTTCAGAAACGGATCCCTTAATCGAAAAATTGTTTCCAGAAACTCCCAATATTTTTGAAAGACCCATCCCACAATAACCCACATCAAAGGGTAGGCCAAAAAAAAAACAACATCCCCACTTTACATGTACAGGAGGTACCCTAAATAACTATTTTTTTCATGATTTTATTTTTCCACTTTGTCGCCGTGATTAATATGTATATCCATGCCAAATTATAGCTTTCTAGCACTAAGAGCCTCTCAGCTAAGCTGGGGACGGACAGCGGACAGACACTAAGCTATAAGGGTTCCTGTTGACTACGGAACCCTAAAAATTTATGTTTGTATGTTTGTCTTCTATGAGTTCCTAAACCATTGATCAGATTGTGATGAAACTTAGGGTGTTCTGGAGACGCCCGCGAGTTCCTGGCCCAAAAACAATAGTATAAAAAAAATCCCCCAAACACTTTTTTACTTTACGTGGAACATTGCAACGCAGCTGTGCAACGGTACTGTTAGTATTAAATAAAATCAGAAATACAAAAAGCTTTTCCCTTTTGATAGCAACCCCTATTGAGTAAAATCTTCGTTTTCTAGTGTCAATTTTATCTGAACTGCACTGCCTACATCTTCTATTTCCTACCCTCGCTTCCTACTCGATAATATTAAATCACATGGCGCCAAAAGTTACAAGTTACCACCTCACTGCTTATGACAACTGCAATAGCAAACTTTATTCAAAAGACTACGCGATAAATTTCACGAATTGGCAGAGAGCCAGAATATCTTTGTCAGCAAAGCTTGTGACCAGATACGTAAGTGAAACCCAGTTTGTGAGCCAAATTGAGGCGTTTTATTTCATAGTAGGTTGGTGTTGAAAGCTGTTTATTTATACTGCATTTTGTAGGACTTGAACTTTTTCAATTAATAAAATTTGCATTGGCGCTGCTTTGTATAGTACCAATACAGGAATAGTTGATGTACCTAAGCTAACTTTACTTCATAGAAATTATTTTTTATGTTCGCAAAAACTTGACTAAACTTGACTTTTGAAAATAAGAAGCGATTTCCATAATATAAATACACGTGGGAAACATAAAATTGTGGTACCCAAATTTAGATTAACTAAAACTAGCAAATCATTTCTTATAAACAGTACCTATTACAAGTACGCTTTTATAACAAGTTGCTAAAGTCGGTTACAGAACTTAGCGATGGAAAGTTCAAAACCCACATCAAAAGTGTCCTTATCAATAAGCATATTATATTAATAAAGTTTATTTATGCATCAGTTTTAAAAAAGTTGTTGGTTGTTGTTGTTTTCAGTGTTGTATTCAAAGACTACGTTGAAGACAAAGAAGTTTAGCAATAATTCCTTCTGCACATGTGGCTTTCCTGGTACCTCATAAACGGCATAACTATGTAAATGTCTATTAACTGCTCCCAAATTAGGTTTTTTTTTTTTACATACTTCCTTGACATAATCTTTTCATTATTTGACATTATATACCTGCAAATCTAATTCCAAATCTTTATTAGTGGTATTTGTGAACATGATATTTATTCAGATTTGTTATTGTTGTAATGGCAATCATGTGATTTGGTTTAAATAGGTTTTATATAATTATTTTATATAGATTATTTTCTATTTTGTGAATGTGAAATCGTTGTAGGCCTAGTTGACTGTAGATTTTTGGTCAATTTTCTATTTTGTTAGGTAGCTACCTGGTACTTGTTGAACGCCCTATCCTCCCATACCTATTAATAATGTTATTTGAATAAGCCAATTATTTTTTAAAGAGTTACTGTGGAGTTTCTTGCCGGCTCTTCTCCATAGTAAACGACCAATTGGAACCGTGCACCTAGCTTCTGACGTTTCATAAGTGCCCATGTAGGTTTATGTGAAATAAAATATTTTTATTTAAATTTTTTATCATAACAATAATCTAGCTAAACACTTCTATGGATTAAAAAGATGAACTCGTAAACCGCAAAAAAAAATCGAGTAACTTGCTTGTTTAACAACAACGGACGGATAAACAACGAGACATAACGTTACATAATGTTGGAAATACCAGACATTAGTATAAAATTTATCATTTAATATAAGCATATACATGTTATCAAAATACATAAAGAAACACATTTAAAATCTTCAGCACATTTGATAATTTTCCTTTAATTTACATATTTAACTGCCACAATCAAACTAATTTTGGGAATTACAAAATAGTTTGGACTTATGCACACGTTGATACTTATTACCCTTTTTCACAGACTAGGTGAATACTTGTAGACAGTTCTGGACTCGTTAGGAACTGCACGCAGACAGTAGCTCGATCATCTCGTGAATCGCCTTTTACTAAACGCTCGTTTGCTGATTGGCCCTCCGTCAGGTGGCGGACGTAACGTCATGAAACCTTTTCCAATTAAATAAAACGCTGTCGATAACAATCACGCCCGTGTTCCTCGAACACCACAAAAAGACGTTGCATTTAGTTATATAATTTAAGGAAGACAACCAAAATGTCTAGATTAGACAGTATTCCCTCAAACTTTTGACCGTCATTTACATTTTTCTCGCTCTTCTTATGGCCCGAAAAATCTTCTCACTATGACCTCACTCCAATTAGGGTGGGTCCGATTTGTGAAATTGACTGAATACTTGAGTGCACAGTCATTACGCCTTAAATCAGTTTCACGCTGATTCCGCTCGTTTGAGAGTAGAAAAACTTCAGTTAAATAAGCGAAAATGATGGAATGAGAAAACGTCTATCCACCTGGCGTTTGATGGAACTTTGTCTAGATTAAAAGATTGCTTGTTCCTTGAGAAATTGAAAAAAAAATCTAGATTTTTAAGTACAACAGGATTATCTTTTCAGTGCTTCTCAACGTTTACGCGCAGTAAAAGTTTACTGAGAACCTCTAAAGTCTGTCAGCTGAACTGTCTTTAGCACAAACCTTATGTTCTTTGCCTTAGATATAACAATGGTCTCATAATCAGGGTGCTGTTGGGGTTGCCCCGATACTGCAGCGCATTTGGAATGTTTGCTGAAGCTCGCGTTGACTGCTTCTACACTGTGGTGTGGAAGCGATCCCTGGTTAGTAGCGTGCGGGGCAGCAATAACAGCATCCTGTCTATGGTAGCAAGCAGGCTAGATTATGCATTTGTAAACCATTGCTGCAAGGTATCAGCTGGGCCTATCACCTTGCAGCAGCGATGTCACAAATTGCTTCTATGTTAATGTTTAACTAACATAAAATTTGGAGTCTCTTTACTTGAATATGATTAGTATTATTATAATGCCGTGTGACGCCCCTTCACACAATGTGGTGGCATCACACGTAGTTTTAGGAAATTCCTTGGAAGTAGAACTTCCGAAATTCACTGATGTATTAATAAGGCAAATTTTATGTTATTTCATCCGTTCACAGCCACTGTGGTAACGATTTGTCATGGACGTTTTTCGGCTGCTTTGATGATAATCAGTGAATAGGATAATAGTTCGCCTGTTTATAATAACACCCGTATTTTTATTTCATTTTTATACCTACGTCACATCCATTTTGAACATGCCCTGCGTGTTATTACACTGCGCTCGACCCCCAGAAACAAAATTGAAAACGAGCGTGCAATTTGACCGGCACAGGTACGGCAGGTACCCTTCAAATTGAAACAGATAAAATGCATGGTGACAGGAACAGGCGCAGTAGTCAGTGGGTTGAATTTTCAAGGTGAATGTTTTTACCAGAAGCTCAATAGCTCCCTATTGATATATAGGGTGTATCTATTCAAACACGAAATATTTTAAGAGATACTTCTAAAGAAGCCAATGAAAACGATTTTTTTTTAATCTGAGAAAATTATTTAAAAAATTTAATAATTTTAAATTACTTGATATGATGATTAATTATCAAAATTCACCGCGCTCGTGCCACCACCGTCGCCGCATCCGGGGGCGGGTCATTCATAGAAAAGTAATTTTTTGAAAAATGCAACTTCTTTGCAAAATGTCTCAAGCAATTTTAAAATTATAATAATTATGTAAAAATATAAAACACTTAGATATTTTTTTACCACCTATATGGTCCTCTTAAAATATTTCGTGTATGAATAGATACACCTTATATATGTATAATATATGCTTGTATTTTTTTTTTTTCACTATATCAATAAAAGACACTTATAAAAAGTATAAAAAGTTAATTCACCTACTGATTATTGCTAAAAAAAAAAAAAATACGAAACTTCCGCAACTTTTCAAATACAGTTCAAATCTGTGGTTCAAACGTCCGTTTCTGGGGGTCTACTCCCTAAGCACGAAGTCCGTCGTTTCGGGCTTCGTTTCTGGCGTTTCCTACTCCCTATCACCAACGGACGGACGATTCGTTCGGGGCCCGACGAAGAATGAATGACAACACGATTTGACAACTGTCCCTACTCCCGATGCGTTTTTGCCCGTCCGAAAAGTTGAACTTGACGCTTGTTTTGACGGAACCTTATGTCAGTTGATACGACATCAAAATAGTTATCGTTCTGTCGACGAACGATTATAATTGTTTACACTATTTAAAGACAAAGTAAGGAATTCCAAAGTATGGCTGCTTTTTTATTGCTTGACGAAGCTATATAGGAAGAGCGGAGGCAACGTCGACAATATTTACGCCAAGAATTTAGGTTGGCGAGTATTCCCGACGTTACTGACTTATCTTAAAGCTATTTGGCAATTTTGCTATTCTGAATTTGACGTTTTTAAACTAAAATTTAGATTTTCTAACTAAATCTGACTATTATTAATCGCGATTAAAAAGATGTAGAATAAAATCAATTAGTTGTCATGAACGAACAGTACAAAATCAGTACTGTTACTGTATATATTTTTTTCTTTTCTTTTGCTTATATCTCGAAAATGGTGCGTCCTATCGCAAAAATAATGAAAATTTCGACCCCCTTTTAGAAATCCCAAACCTCTAAAATTCAAAATGTTAGTAATTTTTTTTTTTTTTTCCCCCACCAAAAGTGAAAATTTCTATATAAAGCACGTTGAGGCTGCCCAGCTCCTGCGCGCCTCCGGCCAGAGTCCGTGTCCGTGAGTTTCTGCAGCGGTTGGGGCCATTTTACGAAATTAATAAAAAAGAAACTAAAATAAAATAATTTTAAAACTTCCCGGCTAGTATCGTTGAATTAATTTGAAAATTTCCGTCAAAATGTCAAAAGAAAAAAGGCAAAGGTATCAACAGTATAATGCCGGTTTCCGGTCAAAAATGTCAAAAATAATTCTAATCTTTATAATAAAATGTATATTGTTAAAAATGTAGTCATTTTCTAAGGAAAAAATATAGATTTTTGTTTACTTAGCTTGGAAACCACAAAATAATTAAACCGGTAATCGACCGGTAAAATAGCACAACTCTATTGTCATCAATCGCCATGCGTCTTTCGTTCACGAATATTGTCTACGATTCCGTTGGAAACTGATGAATCCTAAATTACTAGGGAGTAGGGTTCAGTCCGACGTGTCGGACTACTAACGGACGGGCCCGTTACTTCGTTGACGGACTTAGGGAGTAGACCCCCTGTTGCGGTCATGATGTGACGTCATTTACCACGAACCTGCTTTGTTTACATCTGTTCTTTAGCCCCAAATCATATGAATTAAATTATGTTTTGTGCTTTATTCAAGCAGAGATCGCACTTACTTTGGTACCTTATTGAGATTTCAAGCACATTGCAAACAATAGATTTTTATTCACATGCTTTTATTCGTCTTTTCCGGCATTGTCGAAACAAAAAAAAAAAAAAAAAATGCAGCATTAAAAAATGTAAAAAAAAAAATCTTCTTGACTCCTACACAAGTATTTAAATAATGCATAAGTTTTGATTTACGTGCATATTCGCTATTACGTAGTTATTTGTTTGAACGTGATTCTAGATTATCCGACGTTAAAATTTCGTCTTTGTTTTAATCGTGTAGATTCAGGCTATAAGAGAATAGCTTAATGCCAGACTAGTGGATTATCTTGTCAATAATGTAGATAGTAGGCCGACACCGGCCCAGGGTAGGGATACACTTTTTACTCTTTTACGGCTCTCCAGCGTGTTGCTATATGAGCTAGCTGCTACTAAATGTAAATAGGAAGTTTAAAACATCAATCAATAAATTCAATCAATTATAATCTTCAATTACAATTAAATATTTTCTAATATCAATTTAATTATAAAAACATCCATTAGTCCCCAATATGATATTATATACGTCACCGTATAATTTTTAGTTTATAATCTATCTAGCGACATTATAACCTATCGAAAAATTGTGAACTGCAACAAACCATTTACAATTTAGCGCATTATTTTTCGCTTGTTTATAGTCTGTCCATGGTAAACCGACAGATTGTGAACTGGAAAAAAACAGCCACTTATAAACACCACCAGCCACCAGCTACTAAAAAAATTTCAAGTTACTGCGACCAACTTGGAAGAAGCAGTTGGTCACAGTTCTAACCTTTTTTTGTATTGGGCTGGAAATCCTCATAGTTGTCCTCCACCCTGGGGTGGAAGGAGGGGTCTGTCAGACTTCTACCTACTGACTAAAACCACCCCATGTTCCCTCGCACAATTGCACCGGTGGCTACGGGGGCACTTAAGCATTCTTCAACGCAGCCCCCGATTGGTGCCCGCCCGCCTCTGCGGGTTCCGTCTGGTCAAGCGGGGGAAGTGAGGTGTTTGACTCCCCCCGTGACGTCTAAGAGGGGCGCGCGTGGACCATTACGCGCCACCAGTAAATTTCCACATTCTGTTGACTGAATTGCCGTAATCTGCTTAAAACGGAACATAACCAAATAAATAACCCCACTTTAACACTGCAGCCTACCTCATTCTAGTGCAGCCGTATAGAGAATCTTTTCATCTATAAACAAAGCAACTGATTGGTGAAGAATCTTGCTATAGCCTAAAGATTGATGATATTACTGCTAAAATTAAAAAAAAATATGTATGACTAATTAATGCAAATTATAAAGTAAATTATTTGTTTGTTAGTAGTTTTGATTTGATAACTTGATGTTTTAATTATATTTTTAATTTTAATAAATACATAATTATGACAATTTTATTAAAGTTTGTGTCTATTTTTATTTAATTTTACCTAACCTATTCCCTTGATTTTCAAAAGAAGCAGAACAAAGTAACTAGGCTGCTTATGGTAAATTGGTTTTGTTTTGGTTATTTTGACCATACAGATTTTATACAGATTTCATGATAAAAAGGCATACAGACTTAATACAGATTTTAGCAGTTTCCACTACAAATAAAAGGTTCAATGCATCTGGCAACACTGCGCGCCACCACCTCGGGTCTTTTATTATGACTAGCTGTGCCCGCGACTTCGTTCGCGTGGATGTCGGAAAACAATATTGTGCCGCTTATAGAAGGTGTATCACCTCCTTTATTGATAAGGGAGAATGTTTCCACCAGGCCTGGTGATTTTTTCTAGTAAAAAGCTGCCACAAAATTTGTGTTTTTTTAGGAAAATGCTTCTCTATTTATTCTTAGTCCTCGACAGCCGGTGGAACTTCGTGGAGCATTTCCGACGTTTGGCTCCCAGACTGGAGCGGGCCGGGGCTGCCTTGAGGCGGCTCCTGCCCGATCTAGGGAATACCAAAAGTCTCCTGCCGGAGGCCCCTGCTCGCTTACGATCTCAGGCAACGGTAGTGTTGCCCGTTAATGTGGCATTTTGCCCTAATGTGGCGTTTTGCCCTAATGCGGCGTTTTGCCCTAATGTGGCGTATTTCCCTAATGTGGTGTATTGCCCTAATGTGGCATATTGCCCTAATGTGGCGTGTTGCTCTAATGAGGCGTGTTGCTCTAATGTGGCGTGTTGCCCTAATGTGGCGTGTAGCCCTAATATGGCGTGTTGATCTAATATGGCGTGTTGCCCTAATGTGGCGTGTGGCCCTAATGTGGCGTGTTGCCTACGCAATGTCCATAAAATATTCTATAAACGACCAGATGCATTAAAAGATAAAATTAGCGAAACGAAATTTATGAATAAGTTCATGCAAATATTAATTAAAAAAGCACAATAAATGAATATACACATGATACAAAAATTGATTTAACACAAGCAGACACCATAAACAGTTAGTCATATAGATACATTCATACATACATATTACATAGATAAATATAATGTGATATATATGTTTAATTGACCTGACTAAATAATTATTATGTACCACAACCTATAACTGATCTGAACAAAATAAATTTATATTTACCTAATTTAATGTTATTAACATATTTACAAATTATTGATTGTTAATTTGTTTCCTAAATTTTATTTTTTATTTTAAATAATAATTTAAATTTTTTGCTGTGCCCTACAGGGTCCGTAATTGTACCTTAGCTTTAAGCCTTTATAACAACTTTTAAACATTATGGAATGTAAATAAATATATGAATATGAATAATGTAGCGTGTTGCCGATGTGTCTGCTCACGGCGAAATATGGACCGTGATTGTGTTGATAATGTCTCTGTTATCTGTGCGAATTTGTGTGTTAGTAGGTTAGGAGTGTGTGGATGGAGTGTTTTAGGGTAACCGATTGGGTCATACCATAAATATTTCTGCCTCCGAGCAATATTACTGTGTTTTGGTTTATAAATAGACACTTAAAGACTCGACTGGCTGGGTTTGCTGGGGCCTACGCTTATGTATGGAATTGAACGTTGTGTGTGGCAAACGAAGCATTAAAGTAGAATAAATGCTTTGGAAGTGCGTTCCTTGCGAAGGATGTGTGGTGTGACTATGAATGACAGGCTGAATATGCGATAAAGCAACGATGTGGTTTGTAAAAGAAGATGTAGTAACAATAATTGGAAAGAGTATGCTTAGATGCTTTGGCCATGTTGAGAGGATGAATGAAAGGCGACTAACAAAAGATATCTACAAGGCAGATGTGAGTGGAAACGCCGGGATGCCCTAGAAGAACATATAGTAACCTAATTGTGATACTCTCCAGAAAGGTCAGGTGCGGTGCACTCGCAACCGGCGTGCGTGTATGACCAGATGTATGGACGTAATCGAAGCAAAAGCGAGCGTAGCAGGTGGCGCTCTATAGTTTCAGCTTATCCCCATGGGAAGTAGGCGTGAGTTTATGTAAGCGACCCACCCCTGCTTCGTACCGAACGCCACCTATCGGGTCCAATATTCCATCTTTCAAGCCAAGCCAAGTCAAGCTTTGAAACCAACCATACAAATTCAAAAAAAATCATTGAAATCGGTTGGGTGGTTTCGTTGGTTTCGGTGTATGAACATAGTGACATGTGATTTTTATACAAACATAATTTTTATTAAAACGTTTAAAAATATTACTACTGTAGCTGTTACCGTTTAGCCACAGTAGTAATATTTCCCATAAAATGTTTCATAACTGCCTGAAAATAAACTATATCTAAAACATATTTATTACAGGTCCAAGTAATCAGTTCAGGATCAGAATGTTTGGTAGTAACCTGTCTGCATGATCTCATATATTACAGACAAACCTAGGTCTAGCAGGTGTATACTTAAGGTGGCTCAATCGGTGTCCCGTGAAACGAGTAGACAAATTAAAATAAATGAACGACTTCAGCAGAAACTCGACAAGACGAGATATAATGCTTTCATACCGTCTAATTACAAAACAGCTTAAGTACCAATCTGCAAACAATTCTACAACCCTCTTGTAGCAAAAAAGGCGCAATATTTTGCCAAATTATGACGTTTTATATACGACAAGAGGCGTTCGCACGCCATAATACCGCCTAATCCCCATCACTTGCACGCCGGGGGTAAGCCAGGGGTAAATCAGGTCGAGGGTGGTGCCACGGAAGAGATAGATACAGAAAGCCGGCTTCACACAACGAGGGAAAACACGTGCACGCACACATTGACGCGTTCAGTCAAACAAAGAGATTAGGATACAAGCATCTAACTGGCAAAGACCTTTTACTAAATGCATATAAAATAAATATAAAAAGAAAAAACAAATTAAACAATTTTTGTCAAAAAGAATATTGTAAGTATGCCGAATAGTCAATTCTTTTACATCACTTTATTACACACACAATAGATAATAATTATGAATATTGGCCACGTTGGAAAAAGATGAATATTTTTGCACGTATACCTATAAAATGTTTGGTTTGACTTTGATTTAACACGTAGGCAAGATTCTAAAACAATTTTCTCCTAAAGGTGTGTCCGGCGTGCAAGGTGCGCTGCAGCTACGCGCGGCATTCGCAAGACACAAATTTGGCGCGCTACTAGTTTAGACCTTCTGCGCGGCAGTGCTGCGCGGCATGTCCGAGACACGCCGCGCTCTTTATTTCGTATTCAAACCACAATGAAAGCGGCCGCGTGTGTTGTAGCTCCCTAGTATCCCATAATAGATTATGGGAGCCATATATTTCAATAAGACGAATTGCTGTTTCGTTATCCATTATACTTGATAAAATACGTCCGTCCACACACTGGCGAACCAACACCATACCGTTCGCGGCGTTCGCCGTGCGCGGCAGTCGTCCAATCATAGCGCGGCCAGCCGTGCGTGGCAGCCGCGCACGATTGCCGCTTTATGTTTGGTCACACCTTAAAAAATTGATAAAAATTTCATGGTGTTACGAACATAGTATTTTAGAAACCTTATAAAGGTCTTCTCAAAATTGCAATTTCTATTTCACGTTAAAACGCTTTTAAATTTTGATTTATGCTCGTGCCTATGTGTGCCTGCGTTTTCGCTCATTATATGGAGCCGACCTTCTGTATCTATATATTCTGTGGTGTTTCGACGGGAAAATGTGTTACCTTGTGACTCAGATTATGTGTAGGTCAAGATAGAGCATTACTGGGTTTAGTAGTGCACGTCTTTTTAATGATATGGGGAAGGAATAAGAATTATAGTGATGGATTGATTCTTCTAAGGTCAATCATGCGTCCGTCTTATTTATTTATCAGTTGTTTTTGTTTGATTTTGAAATTTTATTCAATATCACACTATTTATTTATATTCGTTATTATTTTTATCTGACCCTATTTTTTTAATTTAAGTATGTATACACACGTTGCAGTATAAGACGAATTTACATTGGGCACCTCACACTTCAGGTCCAGTTGAAAACCATTAATCGTCTTCTACGATGTCCTTCGCACCGTTCTGACTTCATTAATTCTTCATTTAATGTCCAGGTGGTCTTTCCTTGCAATGCGCTTGCTCTGAACATCAGGACAGCAACTACCCGTTTCTCTTTTAAGGTGAAGGCACGTGAACATATTCGCGAAAAGTTGGCAGAATCATTCCAGCCCTGATTTGCTGGATTCGTTTTCTCCTCTACCTATCGTTATTTCTCCTAACAAAGTTTATTCTGTATATTATGTATTTATGTATTAGTATTTATTCTTTTTCGAGTTATCTATACCGTATGTTGCACCTATGTTTCAGGCATTAAGTCCGCCTTTATACAGTATTTTTTTTTACTTGGACATAAAGTTTTAACAAATAAATAAAATCGTCTGTTGCGCAGTTGGCATTTTGGCTGAACTGGGCCTTTTGGCGCAGCCGTGAGGCATACTTGCCCGCTGATTTCTTACATCACACTTTACAATTTTTATTTGTTTTTATTTTTTATATCTGCTGTATATTATATTGTGTCATGTGTGCGTTTTAGTCTGTGCTAAATAAAAGTATTTTCTGTCTTTCATTCTTACCTGATTCTGTATTAATTTAGAAGGCTACGTAGTTATTTAAATACAATATGTTCATTACAATTAATTGAAAAACACAGTGGCAGTCGCGGGGACTGCTTACAGAAATGAAAACTTAATAAATGAAATAATAGGGTTCTTTTTTTTAATTTTACAATTAATTAAAATTAACTGTAATATAAAAATAAAAAACCCGTATAAAAAAAATCAATTTCATAATTTATAAATTACTGTGATTAATTTAAAATTTAAATACATATGTATATGCTTTCACTGCTGGCCAAGCGTAGCACGTCATACTCATAGCTACAGTTATACTGACAACATGAGCATGTCGGTAGCCCAATAAGATCTTCCTCTACCAAAACTCGCTCAATGCGCCTATAGATGTTTTAACTTAAAAAAAAAAAACACGTATATCGGATAGTCAGTTCACCAGTTAGGTAAAAATATAAGGAGACACTACGTCATGATGCAATGCATAGAGAAAGTCAAAAAAAAAATCACTGGCCAGTGCCTCTTTTAATTTTACCTCCAAAGTTATGCTACCTACAATTTTCGGGGTGAAAATGCCTGATAAACTTCAAGCAAAATATTTCAAGTTAACACCGACCTCTAAAATACCGTTCGCCAATCAATACCGAAACTCTCAGGCTGGAATTTTTAAACTCTCCCAGCGGAAAATATTCGAACCAAACTTTTAACTGTAATTAACCTATTTCCGTAACTTGTTGCTCCAGGTTAGGCTGTTGACACATTTACAACTAGTAAGTGGTTAAAATACCTAGCTACCCTTTGTTGTGTCAACACAGACGACTTTTTTGGGGGCGCTGAGACACTTTTCCGAAATATATGAATTTTACGCAGGTGCGGTGGCAAGCGCGAAGTTTTGGAACGAAATTCTTTAACGCGGCTTACGGTAGGAGTTCACTCGTAGAAATTGTCACGTAAGGAATAAGCGTTATGCCACCTCCATGCGACTTTCTCTCTCTCTGTCTCTTTCAAATTTTTCGACAGTGGTGTCGTTTTCTTGGTTTGCGAGGGAACTGACAAAGATTATGAGCCCAAAATCAAAGTTCATGTGGTAACTTCATGAGAGCTTCTAAAAACTTATACTAGATGGCTCTGTATTAAAAACGCATATGTGGTCATACACGACCGCTGCACTAGCTGAGCTAAATGTGAATGACCTAACAACACAGCATCCCCCATTGACAGACCTGCTCCGTTTGGAAGATCCCCTGCTGCGTATCCGTTTAAGGCGTTTAAGAGACTCAGTCCTTTAAGGCCTCTAAAAAAGACTCGACTTCATTTTACACAACTTATGTCTGGAAAGAAGACTAGAGTTTCCAGTCTTTAGTAATAAGACTCAGTCGTTATACTAAAGGACTTAAACAAATCGAGCAGTTTTTAAAAGGACTGGCGCTTAGTCGTGCTTGATTTCAATACGGCTCAAGCTCTAAGATTAAAATGCAATGGAAATCTGATTGAATAATTTGTATTTTCCGTGCGCAATCGAAAGTACCTTCATATATTATAGTGATTTCTTTTTCTTAGAATTCCCAATGTGAAATATTGTGATTAATATCGATGGTAGAGCATTCTTAGAAAGTTATTTACTACTTGAAATATCATCAATGAATCCGATCAATAGTTAATTTAGTAACCAAAGCTAAGAAATAAATATATATTTTTTATAAATTAATAAATATCGTTCGTTCTTTATTATCATGATACTAAATTAAGCAATAAAAAAATATTTAAGTAAAATTATGTGTTTTCATAAATAACTAATTAAATAACTATCAATAATACGGTGCTAAAAATTAATAGAGTTTATTCCTATTTTTTAACCACGTTACCAATTTCTAGAAATACACTAAATTTTTCTCTGAAACATTTTCTAGAAGATCACGAAAACAGGAAGCTACTCTAATAGTTACGTTTTTCTTCGACACTAGGATTTATAACAGTTGTATTATTTACTTTGTCAGTTTCATTATGTTCAACTATGAGGAAAACTTCACGAGACTCCCGAGGCGTTAATGCGCGAGTCCTTTTAATCTTATAAGGTTCTTAGTTATATAAGCCTTTTAAGTTACGACTTGGTCTTTTTAGACCTGAGGTTAAAGGACTTCGACTAAATTTAGTCTTCAGTTTTAGTCTTTTGACTCCAATATATACTCTAAACAATAATATAAACTAAAAACTCAAACGCACATCTTGGGGATCAGCTTGTCCGTACAACCTGGGCTGACATCAGCACGTGATCATGTTGCGGCTGGGATAGTCTGGATGCGGAAAGCGGAGGACAGGGTGTTCTGGCGCAGCTTGGGAGAGCCCTATGTCCAGCAGTGGACTGCGATAGGCTTAGTTGATCACAGATAATCTTGAAACCTGTCCACAAATATAGAATGCAAGACACGCATTCGCATATACATTGCTTAGAATGAAAATTGCTGAATTTAATGTAAAGCATACTTTGAATAGCCCATAGGCCAAAAAAGAAAACTATCTGCTCTTTTAACTCACCTTTCCTTATCACAACCCCTTAATCATCTTACAACCGCTGACAGTAGACATATATTATTGTACACTCACCTGCAATATTGCATGAATACCTTAGCGTCTATTTTCCAGTGAACGTTTGAGTTCAAATTTTCGAAAATAGAACTAGCTTTCGCTTTTCGCTTCACACGATTTTATTTCTGTACTGTCCATGGATTTTTGCAGTCGACCGTACATATATACACTACTGTACTGTTTATGTGGTTGTATTGTCACAACCACACAATATTGTTTGTACAGAAGGACATAATATTAAGAGCAGCCCAATTAATACTAATGGAAATGCTTTTGTTTCAAGGAAAATCATCCATTAACCCATTTTTGGCGATAAACAGCAGCTAAGTTTCCGTTTGAAAGGAATGGACTCGTGTGTCTTTAAAGACGCATAACATTATTACATAATTCAGGAGAAAAGCTTCAAACAAAACCGTCCTCTGTAAATATGTTTCGTTTACTTAGAAAAAGCTTTTGACCGCGTGCCATGCACTGCTCTTTGGGTAGTGTTTGAAAAAGGCTGGATGTCCTGAGAAATTCGTCAACATGATTCGTTAGTTTCACGACGGTATGACGGCGTGTGTTCAACATGAAAACGATTTATCAGACCCAATTCACGTAACCAGTGGTGTGAAACAAGGCAGTGTCATGGCTCCCACGTTGTTTGCACTCTTTTTCTCGGCTGTGTTGAATGATGAACTAAAGTATAGTGTTAGACAGATGGAACTTAACATCCGTACTGATAAAAGTGTCTTCGACATTACACGCTTCAGAGCGAGGACTAAGAAGTCTAGGGTTCCCGTACTTGATGCACTCTATGCCTATGACGTGTGCCTGATAACTGACTATATGAAAACACTCCAAGACTATATAAATGATCGTCAAGCCTCCTGTTGTAGTTTTGGACTAGTAATTAGCGTGAAAAATACCCAAAACCTAAAGCAGCCACCAAGGGTATGTGACGCTGACAGATCACCTGCTAAGTTGCATTCTGAGCCACTGGAAGAGGTATCACACTTTAAATATCTTGGAATTCAAGTCTGCAACGACAATAGGCTGGCGTCTTAAATTCCAGCACGGATTGCTAAAGCGGCTGCCATCTTTGGAAAACTTAACAAACGTGTGTGCTCTCAGGATCAGAAACTGCAAACTAAGATATACGTTTATAAGGCCTTAGTTTGCCAATACTCACCTACGCCGCAGAAACCTGGCGTCTCTAAAGAGGTGATGTTAAAAGGGTTGACACTTTTCACCTACGCTGTCTTCGTTCTATCCTTCGCATAAAATGGCAGGATCGTGTTCCTAACTCGGAGGTGCTAAGGCGCACTGGAATGATGGGCATGGAGGCGATTTTGATAAAGATCCAACTGAGATGATGTGGTCATGTACAGCGCACGAATACCAGTAGACTACTTAAAACCGCTTTCCACACAGAGCTCGCCCAAGGAAAACGTGCACAGGTCAGGCAATACCTGCACTATAAAGACATCCTCAAACGTCATCTTACGACCTGTGGCATACCCGTTAATCGGTAACAGGAGCTTGGTCTTGGAACTTCAATCCACAAAGCAACTGGATACTTTGAAACAAATCATCTTGAAGACCTGGACAAGAAACGCCTAATACGCAAAAGTTGCCCAAAGCCTTCCTATACCTACAACGATGATGATCAGCTCCTCTGTAACCGGTTTGACCGGATTTTCAAGACCAAATTTAGTTTTGCTAGTCATCAGAGAGTTTACGAAAGAAAAGAAAAGAGGTCTATGTATATATATATCTGAAAGTGGTCCTTCAGTTGAAGAATATAAACTAGTTTGACATTCCAAGCTCATAGTCTGACGGTACCCTAACACTGACAACACAAAATAGAGAATTAAAAGTTGAAAGTAGCCTCGTTTAATACTTGGAAGGCCTCGCTAAGATTTTTATGCAATCACGTTAATACTAAAGCTGTTTTTGATGAGAATAAAGGATCGTTTACTTTTAATAACATCTTCAAGGTATACTTGAGCTTTTGGCTTAATCGGGGAATAGCCGATAAAATTCTTAACGTGTTAAGATAGTGGTTTCACTAAGTAGGATCGCTTTATGGGTAAGAGTGTCCATGGAGTTTTTTGCCCGTTCTTCTCCAAAGAAATCTAAGACGCTTTGAAATGGACAACCATTTTTTGACTGATTAACTGCTTGACGATTCAAAAGTGCCTAAATGGTTTCATTGAAATAAATTACCTGTAATTATGATAATTATTAGTAAACTGGCTTCCGCCAGCGCAAGCGGCTTCGCCTGCGTATGACGCCTGTTACTCAGTATGCACACTCCTGGTCTTCTCATTCTTTGTTTTTCGTGTGTTTAGCGACTAACACAATTCAGAATTCAGAATTTTTATGCCACTCGTCTCTGACTTGTCTTCACATGCCGTCGAGAAATAATCAATGGTAATACGTGATGTACTCCAAAAAATACTCTCAGGCATGCCAGTTTGTGAGGATTCTACTGGTAAAAGAATTTTTTAAATCAGTCCAGTAGTTTTTGAGTTTATGCATTACAAACAAAAATACAAACATACAAAAATAAAAATAAAATTGTGTAGAAAATAAACTAAACGCATTGAGTATGGCTGAGTTTAGTTCAAGTACCAAGTTATGTATCCAAACGTTCAGTCTAAAAGTGACCGTTTTTCATTGTTACTGGCGTAAAGACGTCAAGGGACTTACAAATATAAATCAGTCTTTATGAGTTTCAGTAATGTGGTTGAAATTATATCTACCGCACTGATGGAATATGGTTACTGTCACATAAATATGAACACCCGCAAAACCTAGAGAACAGTCAGTGCATTATTTATCACTTATACTAGCTTTTGCCCGCGGCTCCACCCGCATGGATGTCGGTTATCGCGTAAAAAAGTAGTCTATGTCCTTCTCCATATCCCAGGCTATATCTCTACCAAATTTCATGACGATCAAGTTCAGCGGTTTAGGCGTGAAAACATAACATTCAGACAGACCGACAGACAGACAGACAGACAGAGTTACTTTCACATTTATAATATTAGTATGGATTATAATGGCGAAAGTTTGTGAGTATGTATGTATGGATGTTTTTTACTCTTTCACGCAAAAACTACTAAAAGGATTTGGATGAAATTTGGCGCACAAATAGTTTATAATCTGGATTAATACATAGGATACTTTTTATCCCGATATTCTGACGGAATCGAGACTTATACGGTGAAACCGCGGGACGCAGCTAGTTGAAAATACAATGACACATACGGCACGTCTCACGAAAGTAACAAGTATATAAAAGCTAGCCAATCATCATATTCCTGCCCTTGTTCGATGTTGATTGGGGACGCTGCAACACGTTTTCTATTCTAATGTGTCAATCGTCACGTTATGATTCGCTGTCTTTTATTTCATATTATTCCTTCCCTTAATCCATGCAGCCTTTTTTGGCAGCCAATAACACAAAAAAAAAATTACTGCCGGAAAAAGAATCCCTTACCTATAACTTTCTGTTCCATACCAATTGCTGTGGGGTATAATTTATTTATGTTGAGAGCTAATTATATTGACTATTATTGCTCAATCACACAGTATGCTGTGAACTCCTGGTTGCTAAAGAACATCCCGCTACTGACTCTGTCTATTGCTCTTAATGTGCAAACGATGGCAAAGGCGTAAGCGATACTTCATGCAAACCCGCTGCTAAAACTGGAACACACAGTAATACAACGAGTGTTAAACCTGGATTGCTAACTGCCTAAAGGGAGATGCTCGTAGTTGATTAAACAACTGGGTTATAAACGACCGCACCTGGGGGCCTTAATCCCGAAAAAGATTCGAGTTTGATTTTGATTCCGATTCGATTTCGTTTCTGATCCGAACTCGATTTAAAACTTAAAAACTGACCGCAGTTAGTTTCGCTTCGAACCACCGCACGATCGTGCGCTAGTGTCGGATTCAAGAGTATGGATCGGAATTTAATTCGAACCTAATTCGATTGATTCAGAACTCGATGCTGTCGGGAGTAAGGCCTCAGAAACGAGTTCGAATCGGAATCGAAATCAAACTCGAATCGTTTTCGGGAGTAAGGCCCGGTCTAACTTTAAGATCGAATTTAAACCGCTTTGCTCACGAAGAATCGATGTTGTAGATATTTTGTTTGACGTCATGAGTACTGATTCCGACATATATTCCACCTACGCAAAATATGCTAGGCGCTCCGTCTTGAGACTAACTATTGTTAGAGGTATAAGCGATTATTTAATGGTCGTGATTGTTATACGTGATTTAACTATCGCACAAGTACGTGCTGCTGCGAATAATGTTCATTTAATGACCAAAGATCTCGTTGAATTCTTTTCTATTTATACCAAACCGAATCCCACCTCATCTGTAACCTGTGTGAAATCTTCCCAAAATAAACAGTTAGTAGTTCCCAACATAGTTGGGAAAGGTCTGGGCAGGTAATAATGATGAGACAGAGCAGTAACAATGCTGATGGAGGGAGTGTAAGACCAAAGGAAAGATGGATGGATTGTATGAGAGATGTGAATTAAAAGGGAGTGATCATTCACTCCCTTTTAATTCATTCCTTCATTCCTTTTCATTCACCATCTACGGACTTTTCATTCTAACATCTGTAGATGGTGAATGGAAGAGGAAAATGTAGGTACCTTTTTCACGGACCCTGAGTAAAATGGGACCAGGGCAGTAAAAAGAAGCAGACAGAGCAATAATAGGCTTGCATCCCATTATATGACACTGAAGCGTTTTTTTTTATGGGTGGGAAATTATCAAATAACTTCTCCCGCTCCGGGTGGAGTGGGAAGGCGTGTCAGACTTTTACTGACTAAAACCCACCCGTGTTCCTTCAGTTGCCTGTGTACCAGGGCCACGGTATCCCTTTCGGAAAAACCCGCAACCCTGGCAGGATGAAACTGAAACCTGGAATACACATAGAATAAAGTAAATTTTATGCAAAGTTGACCAATTAAGTACTCAACTCTTTTTTCTCATAAAACTTTCAAATGTTTTGCAAATAAACTATCTTGCCATCTAAACAACTTCAATATTATATACAAGTATAAAAATATAAGGCTGGGTGCAGATAGATACACAGACCACTCTTTATTATGATCTTTATTCTAACTTATATGTAGTACTGTACTGTACTGTGTGTTATGTACTTAGTGAAGTAAAAAATCGGTTGCTCCACAACACAAGAATGTAATTTGAAATAACATGCTAACTGCATGATTTGTGATCAAAATTGGTTGGTATAGAAAGCAGTCCTAGCATCCGAAATCATGGCCTTTTTCAAATTTCCCCGATACGTAACTCAAACTGGAATCCGGAGGAAATAAAGGCAAAGCTTTACAACGTATTCTCTTTCCACCAAACGAAAATAAAAAGTATTTTTTACAATGCCATTGCTCAAATAGTGAATGCAGTTTGCTAGAGGCAAGCGAACCGCCTTGCTGCCAGACTGTTACTGCAGAACCCTTGACGCGTGAAAACGATGCCTAAAGCGCTTTACAGCGCTACGAATGCAGCGATATACAAGTTAAGGGTATCTATTTTTTAGCTGTAAAAACGTGCGAATTGTCGAGATTTATCTATCAGTTGTAAAATTCTAGATTCAAACATAAATAATATAACATAACGTCACGACTGTACTTCCCGAAGGGTAAGGCAGAGATGAACCTAGTAAACCCACATTTTGCCAGTTATGTTTAAGTCCCAGGCGAGCCTATTGCCATCAACCGGGCACAAATCCAGACTCCGAGCTGCTACTGAGAAATTCTAGATGGAAAAACTAAATAACCCTATGTCCGTCCCGGAATTCGAACCCAGACCTCATGTTAAGCAGTAGCGCTTGCGACCACTAGATTACTAGACCAACGAGGCAGTCAAAATAGATATATAATTTATTAAACCAGTGTTGCAGGAAACAACACAAGAATAATAATAAAATGTAAATTTATTATTACTTATGAAATAAAAATTAATTATTTGTTGTATTTTGCTGATTTTTCATGAAATTTTTAATTTACTTTTTATTTATGTGACCCTGACAATGTGTATATTTTAATCTACGTTTATTTTAATTTCATGAACATTTTATTTTTAATTTAATTATGTGACCTTTTTAATTTTTACTTAGACAATCATTGATAAATTTTATTCTCATTGACATTTTATTTTGATCTATTGTGGCAGTATTGCGATTTTTTTTTTTTTTTTTTTTTGTAATGTGGGTTTTGCCTGAATTAAATGAATTTTATTTTGATTAATATATTTATTACTGTATTATTGTTATATTATTATAATTTATTTATATATTTACTAATTACTTATGATTCGAAGTATTCCTTTCAGGAAATAATATTATGACCTCTTTGCAACCGTTAAAAACCCCACCAGCCATTCGAGAATAACCAGTTTGATGTGTTTTTGTTAATATCCCGAAATTCGTCATTAAATATCACTTTTCTCTAATATAATTACCCATTATTGATTATATTATACATTAAACACCACATTTAATCGTTTCCATTGCTAATTTATTTAGTAGCTAATACTTTTGGAACTATTTTAAAAATATCATCTTCATACGGTTAATGTACCTTTGTTCGACAGGTACATTAACCGTTGTAGCTATAGGAAAACGGTAAAAGAAGTAAGTTGGTGTCTCATTTCCTACGAAATGTGTGGGTACAGTTTTTTGCGATTTATGACTTTTCTAGTCCTCAGTTGGTCCGACATAAATTTTTGATCCTTATAAGAAACAGGATCGATTGGCCTTAAAAAAAATACTTTTTGTGACAATGGCCAATTTTCCTGCTGTCTGTACAATTTATTCAAAATTTATGAACAGGGATGAAATATCGCAAAAAAAATACAGTCCCCTGAAACTGTATTTCTGTAACAACAACGGATAAGGTAGCTACCCTTGCTGCCCCGTCTCAAAAATCCACCTGTATAGTGCATATAATAAAGAGTACTCATTGCAGTTAGAGGTAAGATAAACAGTTCCTCTGAGGTTAAGAATTCTGGGTGAAGCTCGCTTCCACCTTCGGCACTTACCTACCATCAGGTGAGATGAAAGCCAAGAGCTTCCCCGTTGTGGATTAAAAAAAAAAAGCGCGACCAACGCTACAGACATGCTAATCTTTCCACCACAAAATTTCAATTTTCGCCATCCCGCGTACCAACACAACAGACGTTATGTGTGTCTTTAATCTCTATCTCGCATTTCAGTACCGAGATTTTCTCTCCCATTAATTCTCCATAAAAGAAAACCAATTAACTAACGATGCTTCGTGGATGTTCGAGGAAAACATTCTAATTAATCTAAAGCGTCTGCCGATCGATTCGTGGCGTCTCCAAGTTCAGTGAATGTACTCACCGAATGAAAAGGTGAGCATTACTGACGCGTATCTCTTTATCATTACTCTAGCAGTAAGTTAAACAACTTGCACCGTGCAAGTAAATATTGCCTTAGCTTTAGGCGCTAAGCAGACGGAGCAACTTTGATCTCTGAATTGCAGCAACAGGCAATTCGCAACTAGCTGTTTCATCATCATTTCAGGCGAAAGATGTCCACTGCTGGACATAGGCCTCCCCCAATTGGGGGAGGTAATTGAGGGACACAGGTCTCCTCTCAGTGAGAGGGAGTGGGCCGTAATCCACCACGAGGGCCCAGGCCATATAAAAATCTTTAAAAAAAAACCTTCCCATGATTTTCTTAGACTCTCCGTTAGATATCTACGTAGGTATAACTAATAAGATAATGATCACATGACTATTTGCTATGCTTTCACAGTAATGTTTTTGTCGTATTCCTGCAGGCCCCATCATTCATCATCATTATTTCAGCCAAAAGACGTCCACTGGTAGACATAGGCCTCCCCCAATTGGAGGGGGGGTTTGCCATAATCGTCACGTCAAATACTCTTTTAGTTTTTTTTTTTTTAATAAGTTAGTAATTAACTACTATTAGACTACTATTAACGACCGTCAAAGATCTTCTAATGACGGCTGGGACTAACGGCTTAACGTGCTTTCCGAGGTTCGATATGTAATGGATGGTCACCCATCCACGAACCGACCGCGGAAAGCGTAGCTTAACCTTCGATCGAACCATGCGGCTGTTATTATTTAGCCACGAGCGTATACTTTTACCTAATGAAAAGACGCACCTACTTTCTTACAATATAAGGACAATGCGATATAGATGGTATTGTTAGAATGAAGTATTTTTGTGTCTACTTCGCTTATTTTCCCGAATGATTTCTTATAATAAATGTGTGCTGTTATATTCATTTGTTTCGGCAAATAATGGAGCACCCTTTTATGATGCGGTAAGAGGTAAATGATGTACCTACAGAGAATCGTCATGTTTGATTATAACAACGAAGCTGTGAACTCCAATCTGTCGGCGAAAATAAGAAACGGTGACTAGGCAATTTATCCCTTAAAGCATCGGGTCCCACAAAGGGGTGAAAGGTCACAAGGTATCGGCTGTACAAAAAAAATAAAAAGCGTTTTTGACACCGAATGACAAATACTGGTGAAAATAACAGATTTTCATGACGGCTGACATAACTATTACAGTGTAGTGGTATGTAACCCACACATATGCATGCTCGCTTGCGAGCTCAAGTGCAAGCGACGTCACACGTCTCATATAGTTCACGCAGGCGACTCACGATACACAGTCGTGTCACTAACCGTCGCTCTCGATCACCTCATGTCAATCGTGTTAATTCCTAATCACCATATTATTAGTTACATAAGCTCATAAACCGTGTACTGTCTAGTTATAGTTACTTTTTTTTAAATCATTGTGTACTAATGAAAGAACATTTAATTTCATCTACTATAGAACCCAAATCACGTTACAACAAAAGTTCTATAACAGTAAAGCTTTCCTAGGAAAGGGTAGGGTTTATTTAAGTAATAATTACATATTAGCAAGTCTAGAGAGCCTTGTATCTAAGTAATAACAGCCGTACGGGGTCGATCCATCAGGTTACGCTGGGTGCGCCAAAGTTCACCTAAATTTTCAATTCCGATAATTGGAAATCCGAAAATGTTCTTCCTAACATTTTTCATCCTAACAATCACAATTCCTAACTACTCTGTCTCTAATGTTCATAATTCCGAAGCATTCAACTTCATAATGTCAGTAGCAATAAACATCTATTATACTTTTATTTGTTTTCCTATATTTTCTCAACATAACCATCTTTTACACTATTATTCAAAGTCATATCTTTTTTGTTTAGATTTATTTTTATTCATAATAATCAATTAATTGGATTTTTGTTTTAATTAATTAAAGTGTCTTCTTTAATTTTATTTATAGCGGTGTGTACCTGCAAATATATCCATAGGTTAGGTTAGGTTAGAACTAACTACGCGCGAGCCGAGCGAGCGAAGCGAGCGGTGCCGTGGCAGGTGCCGGCGAGCGCTACCTCGAAATTGGTCGCGAAATTTTTCTAAGTATTTTTTTCATAGTGCCCCCAAGACGACACTCTGACCTGAATGAATATTATAGTAATTATGTTTAGGGATAAAAGCGTTATGATAAAAAAACAGTAGGTGTTTAAATATATTTACATTAATAATATTATTTTTAATTATTTTCGGAAACATGAGTGTTATGAACATCGCCGGTAACACTACAAATAGTATGAATGAAAACTTTAGGATGAAAAATTTTAGGAAGAGTGATCATTCGGATTACAAATCATTAGGAAGAACAATTTCGGGTAAAGAACTTTAGGTGAGCCAATATGGACCCAGTTACGCTACACGGTTCGTCCGTGAATGGGTGACCATCTTTACAAACCAAAGCCCCTTCGTGCCTCGGAAAGCACGTTAAACCGTTGATCCCGGCTGTCATTTGTAGATCCACAGTCGTTACGGGTCGTCAGAAGCCTGAAAGTCTGACAACCAGTCTTACCAAGGGGTATCGTATTTCCCAGTTACTGGGTTGTGGAGGTCAGGTAGGCAGTCGCTCCTTGTAAAATACTGGTATTAAGCTGGGTTAAACTGGAAGCCGACCTCAACATAGTTGAGGAAAAACTAGGCAGATCATCATCATGTTACCGCAAATAAAACGTTATTTCTTTCTTTAGATCGCAATTTGCTGAGTTAACCTTGATAAAATTATTAAAATAATTACTATGATTCAAATACATACCTAACAAATGCGCGAGGCAACCACACGCGACTTCGCCAACGCACTTCAGTCGGCTCGAGCGCCACACCGCAATACCACTTTAAGAAGCCATTTATTCGCTAATCGTTGTGCAAACATTGTTATAGTATACCAACATAGATTATAATGTCTTTTCCTTGGCAAACACAGGTGCAGTTTACAGGAGCGACCAAACTATCTAACGCTCCTTTTAATGGATTCACACATAATAGTACATTACTTACCAAGGGTTGTAAAAGAAAGAAAGCTCGAAATCGCAGGTATTTGTGACCCGAGCCGCAGCCGAGGGTTGTAAATATGCGATAGAGGGCTTTCTTTTTTACTGCCCGTGGTGAGTACACAATTTTACGTCTTACCTGGCCACAATGCGAGTTTTACTGTAAGCGTAGCGTGCGGTAAAACTCACATTATGGCCAGGTGTGACGTAAATTATATTATGATATCAACCTAGGCTTGCTAATAAGTTACCTGCTAAACAATCTTACTACCTTTTCATTTATATATAAAATAAGAAGGAAAACGTCTGTTTTATAGCTATGAGATTGACGTTGTTTTTTTTTTTTTTTATCCAGCATTTTTAATCTAATCTTTTTATTAAAAGCAATTGCATGTTCGCCAGGTCCTTAAATAAGATAAGTATATCTTTTTTTTTTTTTCAGAATTTTATCACATTGTTTTTTTGTTTTTATGGATGGACGTTGTGGTATGTTTTTTTTTATGGACGGCGAGCTGCCCATAGCTCGCCGTCCGCAAGCCCGCGCCTGCGGTGGCCGGGAATCGCCTATGAATTAAACTAGACTAATGTGGATGTAATCATAAGGTGTATTTTTTTTTTTTCTAGACAAAGTTTCAAGATGAGTTGATTCAACTCTAAACTCACGGATGATGTTATCATGATGCTAGTAATACTCGTACAGTCCTGCAAGGTTTTTAGTGTTTTTCCAATACCTGGTATTTAAACTTCAAACACGTACGGAGGCGGATTTACGGCCGTAGATATTTTCTACTGATCAACCTTTGGGTGATGTAGAAACCAACTGTGGTAATATTATGTCAAAGTGGACCTTCTGACCATGTAATCTAACATCAAGAACGTAACAGAATCTTTAGGAATTTGCGAGAGACATTACTTTCTGTTTCCTCCTTACTTTTTTAATTTAAATAGCTTTTCTCATTTGAATCTGTCACTTTGACCGTCTCTTAACGAACTTCTTAGAAAAAGGGATGGTTACGGAATTATCTTAGATCGTCTGTTTTCTAATTCGTGTTTATGGTTCTGTGAAAGTGAAATGAAATTAAATCGTTTATTCTGTAAATAGGATATCGGGTTCACTTTTACACGTCATAATATATAGATATTTTTTTAAATAAGCTAGCGAAATTTCCTATTTGACTACCCCTGAGAAGAAATGGCGAAACAAATTCAGAGGTCAAAATCTATTAGTTCAGACATAATCTTGGTCAGATCATGTTAGGACCATGTGGATCCGTGTCTGAAATGGTATTTTAAGGAAAGAACCAATTTTGAGTGGACCTGTCCAGTCAGTGCTAGCATTTGTCAGTAATGGTGTTGCTCAACTCAGGATTTAAGGAGCTCAACAACTCGACGAACAATACCAAAGAAAGGACATTTGGGTAGGCCGCATAAAGTACTCAAAATGCCAGACCATTATTAAATTAAAAGAGAAAGAGAAAAAAAAAGCCCACATAGTACCTACATAATGGAAAGTTTTGAGTTTGATTTAAGGGAAAAAAAAAACTGGATATCTTACATAAACAAATCATCTGTGTCCTATTTAGTGATCTATGAGGTCAATTAGCGTATAAGTATAACACATAATTACCTGTACTGTACTGTACTATTAGCCTACATCATCCCACTGATGGGCAAAGTCATCTCCCCATAACATCCAGCCCTTCCGATCCAGGGCTAATGTGGTCCACATTATAGTAGAAAAACATGTTCTCCCAAACATTTCAACTGGACATATAAGTTGGTCGATTATTACTGGTTAACTTGTAAAGTCTACTTAGCTGTGATAGTTTTCCTTTTAACTTCTTTATATTATAACTACTGCCATGATTTTTTTCACATATCCTAAAACAACCATTTAGTTGACACTTGACTCTAGAAAAATTTGCAATTTAAAGGTTAATATTACGCAAACGGATCCCTGAATTGAAAACTGGTTTTAAAAAGATCTGCAAAATTTTTGAACGATACTCCTCACCATACGATAGACTGGGTGTTTGTTTTACCTATCAATATTAATATTAAAATACTCATAAGTTTATAACTCTTACATCTGTTCCGGGAATTATAAGTCTCTGTGAGACCTGCAGGAATACGACAAAAACATTACTGTGAAAGCATAGCAAATATTCATGTGATCATTATCTTATTCCCTTATGGAGTTTTTAGGCAGTTTGTGGCGATCATTAGTTATACTTACGTAGATTTCTAACGGATTTAGAGTCTAAGAAAACCATTTGAAGGGAATTTTTAAGATAATCATAGGGCCTGTGCCCTCGTGGTGAATTACGGCCCACTCCCTCTCACCGAGAGGAGCTTGTGTCCCAACAGTGGGATCATTTACGAGTACATTTGCTGTGGGCTGATTATCCTCATAAAACAAAGTGTAAACTGAAACCAGTCAATCAGCACGATTGTTCACCCCGTCAGAGCAACCGAGCAACCTTTACATTACCATACAATAGTAATACAATACGGGAAAGCTCTTTGCCACTGTTACATATGAGATTTTGTCCCTCTAGTTGTAAAGGAACAAAAGCCCAGATGCAAGGTGGTTATGTATCGAAATACAAGGAAACAACAAATTGTTTGAAATAACCTATATTTATAAAAATATATCTCCTCCATACAACATCACACGGTAGCCTTTAGGGGTCTACCGAAATAATAAGTTATGACATCAAACCCTCACAATTTAATTTAACATGTAAAGTAGGTAGGTGACTATATTTGTCACTTATTAATGCCACAATTTTAAATAAATTATAAAAAATGTCTATTTAAGTCTCTAGTGCACAGTCTTATTCCATCAATCAATTAAAAAAAACTCAGCCTATCGCAGTCCTCTGCTGGACAAAAGTTTCTGCTAGGCTGCGCCACACCACCCTGTCCGCCACCTTCCACATCTAGTCTGTCCCAGCCACCTTTTAAGGCGAGGTTCTTCAAGTTAACCTCTAGTAAATGTAATTTTAGTGTCATTTTATTTAGTAACGGTAGTGATTAAACACGCAAAAAAATATATTATATATGTTATATATTATATGTTGCTTTTGAGACCTTTCTGTAGGTACGTCGGGTACTCGTTACATAATTAGATAACATTCGCTCGATAGAAAAAAAATCCAAACATACTCTTATTTTGTAGATTAAAATCATTTTATTCCAATATTATACCACATTCTGTATTGAAAATTACATCAAAATAAACTTTTATGATGATGTAATGTCCGTCGGGTTTAACATTGTTAATATCGTAAAACATATAATTTTCAACTCAAAATTAACGAAATTCACGGCACAATTTACTCGCGCCCAGCTGCCACCTCTAGAACAAAAATGCACGCTCGAAGAACCTCGCCTTAAGATCGTCGCTCTATCTAGCTGGGGGGCGTCCCATACTGCGCTTGCCGATACGCGGTCTCCACTCCAGAACTCGTCTGCTCCACCGGCCATCGGTTCTTCGACAAACATGGCCAGCCCACTACCACTTCAGCTTGCTTACTCTGCAGGCTGTGTCGGTAACTCCGGTTCTTTCCCAGATAACACAGTCTCATTACTGCACGTATATAAATCTCTCTTCCTCCATTGAAATCAAAAGCTAAATACCTTGATAGCCGACAACCCAGTAAGTTACTAAATTAACTGTGACCCTTACATAACCAGGATCGTGTAACGTTATAGCTTGTTGCTGTTGTCGGCGATTTTGCCAAGTTTCACTAACTGAGGTCAGAGGTTCAGACTTTAGACCCAGGACGATGTAATATTTTATGAGATGTGCACGCTATTTCGATTTTGACCTTACGTTTTTTTTTTTTTTTTGTACGGAACTGAGTATAACGTAGGTTAAATTGGTCTGACTACTCTGGCGACTAAGGGACTTACTAGAGAATGGGCAGCAGCGTTCTCTATGCATTTTTAATACCGTACTGCGATCGCCAACCCGCCTGCCAAGCATGGTGATTATGGCAACCCCCCCCCCCCAATTGGGCGAGGCTTATGTCCAGCAGTGGACGTCTTTCGGCTGAAATGATGATGATGATGACTCTGGCTAATGCAACTGATGATTTCAAGTTAACTGCGAGGCACTAAATAACTAACGTCGTAAAAGGATACCAGCAATAGAAAATATAAATTATACTAGCACTCTGCCCCGTCTTCGCACGGGTTTTAAGACTTGATAACACATCGATGTTTCTTTATTAGAATGGATACGTTTTGAACCAGTGAGCAAATTTTTTTTTGGTGGTCGGTATCAGTAATTATTTGTTCAATACTTTTTTTTGGTCCTACTTTAAATCAGCAAAATATAGATACAATCTATTCGTAATAATATCAATGGGCGAGTGCACAACTGAGAGGTACCTACTACTGCGTTCCGCTTCACTGACCACGCCGCCGGCGCGTTGCGCGACGAGTATCCATTATACCAGTTTCAAATTAAACCATCTTTCGTTAACGATCACTTAATTTTTTTGTACTAAGACATATCAAAATAAGACATAGGTGTATAATAAAACACGTTTAAGTTTAATTTGTCAAAATTTTCGCACTGATCAAAAACTTTTCCTGTATATGGGTTAATATGATTCATAAACCGGAATAAATTCTCAAAATTTTGGTGAAATCCGCATTGAAATCTTTTGCATTATTTATAAGAAATTTCTATAATCTAAATATATAAAAGAAGAAACTGACTGACTGACTGACTGACTGACTGACATATCAACGCACAGCCCAAACCGCTGGGTCTATAGATTCCAAATTTGGCACGTGGGTTCCTTATGAGGTCTAGGGGTGCACTAAGAAAGGATTTTTGGAAATTCCACCCCTAAGGGGATAAAATAGGGGATGAAAGTTTGTATGAAAGTCCGTCAGTTTTGAAGTTAGGATCTTCAAATTTTGTGTTCAGGCTGATGATTGAAAATTAATTTATACGTGTCTCAGCGTTTTTGATAATTCCACCCCCAAAGGGTTAAAAAGGGGGATGAAGTTAAGTTCCTTAATTTTCGAAGAAATATCACAAATTTTTACTATCTAGGCTTATGGTTGGAAGCCAAAGCGTGTTGTCGGATTTCCAACCCTTAAGGGGATGAAAAGGGTGATGATTTTTTTTGTTTTTAATTAAAATTCTTTATTTATTAAGTTAAAATCACTAAAATTTCGGCTTATGTTTAGAAACTAACATAACCAACGTAAATAGTTGTTTTTTTTTTAACCGACTTTTCAAAAAGGAGGAAGTTCTCAATTCTGTTGTATTTTATTTTATTTTATTTTTAATGTTTGTTACCTCAGAACTCCGTTGTTTGTGAACCGATTTGGCAAATTCTTTTTTATTTGAAAGGATATACTTCCAAATTGGTCCCAAAATCCAGTTCTGATGATGGGATCCATGAGGAATTGAGGGAACTCCTCAAATTTTATAGGCAAACATATAGCGATTTTTGTATTTTCATCAAAAACTCAAGCATTTTTACCCGATTTTCATTAACTTTGCTTGGGTAGTTTTTGAGTTAGCTTCGATAATACGTATTTAATCCACTTCGTACATCTTGTGTCACTGTTGTTTGTGCGGTGTAGCAAGTAGTGGTAATCGAATTGTTGTGGGGTAGGTACCATAACTAAAAAGTGAAAAATCAAAACTTTTAAACAAAAAAAAAAAACAACCAACTTCAAAAAAAAAAAAACACTATAAAGTGAAAAATAACTTTAATTTCGGAAGTCGGTGGCAAAAAACGAAAATGCAGAACCAAGGTCACCGACATCCGAAATTAAAGTTATTTTTCAATTTTAGTTTTTTTTTTTTGGAAGTGGGTTGTTTTTTTGTTAAAACGTTTTTTTTAATTTCATCCCACAAGGATCTGAAAAGGGTGATGAAGTTTTTTTATTGAAGTTGTTCATTCGCAAAATTTTGTATTCAAGTAAAAATAATATAATTACAGGTGTACTGTTTCTAACTTTACAATATTTTACATGAAGCGTCTGCCTATCTAACCTCCACAACGTAGTTACTGGGTTTAGTTCATAAACTTGAAACTCAACACAAATACGTTCTTAATACATAAAACACAAAGTTTGTCATAATTCGGTTTTCAAAACATCCCCTCTTAAGGTGCTTATTCTTTTGAAAGAAAAAAAAAAAAAAGATTTTCGAGAATTGATCCCAAACAGGGGAATGAGGGGTAATTAAGTTTTTAGGGGAGTATTTAACTGCGTGTCTTGAATAACTCAAAAGGTTTTATTTTTAAGTTTTTGAATTACTCAAAAGTATTTTTAATCCCGATCATAGGGTACTTTCATTCGCGGTAGTACGTTCCCGTTGGATTCTTTCCGACATCCACGCGGGCGAAGCCACGGGCAAAAGCTATCTCTATATCTATATATATAAAATGGTAAACTGACTGACTGACTGACAGATATATCAACGCACAGTCCAAACCGCTGGTCCTAGAGACATGAAACTTGGAGGGTGTATTCTTTGTGAGGAGTAAGTATCCACTAAGAAAGGATTTTTGGGAATTTTACCCCTGAAGGGGTAAAATATGGGATGGAAGTTTATATGAAAGTCCGTCAGTTTTGAAGTTAGGATCTTCAAATTTTGTGTTTAGGCTGACAATTGAAAATTAATTTATACGTGTTTCAGCGTTTTTGATAATTCCACCCCCGGAGGGTTAAAAAGGGGGATGAAGTCGGATTCGAAGAAAAATCACTAAATTTACTATCTAGGCTTATGGTTGGAAGCTAACGCAACGGTGTTGTTAGAATTTCAACCCTTAAGGGGGTGAACAGGGGGATGAAATTTTGTTTTTAATTAAAGTTCTTTATTTTTTAAGTTAAAATAACTCATATTTCGGCTTATGGTTGGAAACTAACAAAACGTAAATCATTGTTTTTTTTTTTTTCAACCCTGAAAAGGGGGATGAAGTTTTGTATTGAAGTTGTTCATCCGCTAAATTTTGTATTCAAGTAAAAATAATATAAGTACACGTGTACTGTTTCTAAATTTACGGTATTTTACATGGAGCGACTGCCTAACTGACCTCCACAACGCAGTTACTGGGTAATACAATACCTCTTGGTAAGAATGGTTGTCAAACCTTCGGGCTTCTGACTTCCTGTAACGACTGTCAAAGATCCATAAATGACAGCCGGGATCAACAGCTTAACGTGCTTTCCGAGGCACGGACAGGTCTCTGTATGTAAAGATGGTCACCCATCCACAGACCAACCGCGGCAAGTGTAGCTTAACCTGATCGATCGACCTGTGCGGCTGCTATTATTTAGCCATGGGCCCCTCCCCCGGAGAAACCCCCTATCCCCTTCTCCGGGAGAATCGATATAGATTAGGATAGTTAGGATACTAACAGAATGCGATAGTGCTCATCCAACTGATACAATACATAAATAGTAAAGATGCAATTTAAGCAATATTGCTTTTGTCACGGCTCCGGCGCTGGATGTATCTATTACGAGTATCACTCAATAAAACAGTTGATTGTTGTACATGGAGTTTCAAGCATACACTATGCATGCAGCAAGCATGCAGCATGCAATGAGCAAGCAAGCAAGCATGCAGCATGCAAGCGAGCATGCAAGCAAGCATGCAGCATGCAAGGGAGCATGCAACATGCAGCAGGCATGGTGTCTGTCACGCTTCCGGCGCTGCGGGGCTCCGGCGGTCCCACGCGAGCTTATCGTCGCAGATGGTTTAACGCTCACCACCGTAGCTTCGTCTCCGCAGCCTCAGCCGCGGCGGCAAGCGTTACAACCACCTGCTCCTCAACTCGTGGGCCACCTCGCCCCTCCACACCTACGCGATTCTAAATTACACTCTAGGGGTAGGACATACAAGGCTGCATGGAGTCGGATTTACAGCGATTCGTTTTTGTTACTAAAACATGGCTTTTGTCACGGCTCCGGCACTGGATGTATCTATTATCATTCAATAAAACAATTGATTGTGAACATGGAGTTTTTATTTCCCTGTAAGCATGCAAACAAGCATACACTATGCATGAAGCAAACATGCAGCATGCAAGCGGGCATGCAAGCGAGCATTCAAGCAAGCATGCAGCATACAAGGGAGCATGCAACATGCAGCAGGCATGGGTTCTGTCACGGCTCCGGCGCTGCGGGGCTCCGGCGGTCCCACGCGAGCTTATCGTCGCAGATGGTTTAACGCTCACCACCGCAGCTTCGTCTTGCTGGCCGGCTTCACCGGCCAGCCTCAGCCGCGGCGGCAAGCGTTACAACCACCTGCTCCTCAACTCGCGGGCCGCCTCGCCCCTCCGAGCCTACGCGATTCTAAATTACACTCTAGGGGTAGGGCACGTGGTGCACTCTACGTGGAGTCGGATTTACAGCGATTCGTTTCTGTTACTAAAACTTATTTTTTAGCAAATGCAGCAAACAATCTATATTTATATACAATTCAGTAGATAGTAAAGTTAGATTAGGTTAGATTAGATTAGGATATAGATTAGAACACGTCAGCTAAGAAAGTATTTTTGAAAATTCATCCTTTAAGGGGGTAAAAAGGGGAGATTTCGTTTGTTTGAAAAATCTTATTCCTTGAGTTTATAAACTTGAAACTTGGCACGAATGCGTATCTTATTAAATAAAAAAGTTTGATTATTTCGATATTTTTTTTAAACTACCCCATAAAGGGGGTGTCAAAGTTTGTATGGAAAAACTGATGACTATCAACACATATAGCTCAAACCACTGAACGGATTTCGCTGAAATTTGGCAAACATATTTATTGTGACGCAGGCATCCGCTAAGAACGGATTTTTGAAAATTCAACCCGTAAAGTGGTTAAACTTGGCACAAGGGGGGATTGGGGGATGTCATAGATTGTATGAAAAAAAAAACCTTAACGGACTGATCTATTTCAGAATAAATTTCCATTCCATACATTTTAGACTCTAAGAAGGGCTTTAAAGGGGTAAAATGGGGGAGATTTAGATTGTATGAAAAATCTTTTTTTTTTAATTCGTAAACTTGAAACTCAACACAAATACGTTCTTAATACATAAAACACAAATTTGTCATAATTCGTTTTTCAAAACATGATCAAGGGTCTTAAGGTGCTTATTCTTTTCAAAGAAAAAAAAAAGGATTACGAGTATATGGGGTTTTCGAGAATTGATCCCAAACAGGGAAATGAGGGGTAATTAAGTTTTTAGGGGAGTATTTAACTGCGTGCCTTGAATAACTCAAAAGTTTTTATTTTTAAGTTTTTGAATTACTCAAAAGTATTTTTAATCCCGGTCATAGGGTACTTTCATTTGCGGTAGTACGTTCCCGTTGGATTTTTTCCGACATTTACGTGGGCGAAGCCGCGGGCAAAAGCTATCTCTATGTCTATATATATAAAATTCAAAGTCCTGACTGACTGACTGATACAACAACGCACAGCCCAAACCGCTGGGTCTAGAGATTCCAAATTTGGCACATAGGTTCCTTAGGAGGTCTAGCAGTGCACAAAGAAAGGATTTTTAGAAATTCCACTCCTAAGGGGATAAAGTAGGGGATGAAAGTTTGTATGAAAGTCCGTCAGTTTTGAAGTTAGGATCTTCAAATATTGTGATTAGGCTGACGATTTAAAATTAATGTATAAATGTTTCAGCGTTTTTGATAATTCCACCCTCGAAGGGTTAAAAAGGGGGATGAAGTTGAAAAGTCCTTAATTTTCGAAGAAAAATCACAGAATTTACTATCTAGGCTTATGGTTGGAAGCTAACGCAACGGTGTTTTTAGAATTTCAACCCTTAAGGGAAAAAAAGGGGGATGAAATTTGGTTATTAATTCAAGTTCTTTATTTTTTAAGTAAAAATCACTAATATTTCGGCTTATGGTTGGAAACTAACACAACGTAAGTCGTTGTTTTATTGTTTATTTTCAACCCACAAGGTTCTGAAAAGGGGGATGTAGTTTTGTATTGAAGCAGTTCATTCGCTAAATTTTGTATTCAAGTAAAAATAATATAAGTACCTACACGTGTACTGTTTCTAGCTTTACAGTATTTTACATGCAGCGACTGTCTATCTGACCTCCACAACGCAGTTACTGGGTAATACGATACCCCTTGGTAAAAATGGTTGTCAGAGTTTCGGGCTTCTGATTTCACGTAACGACTGTCAAAGATCCATGAATGACATCCGGGATCAACAGCTTAACGTGCTTTCCGAGGCGCGGACGGGTCTCTGTATGTAAAGATGGTCACCCATCCACAGACCAACTGCGGCAAGTGTAGCATAACCAGGTGGATACTGGTCCTTTACAGTAGGTATTTCTTTACAGTATTTCTCAAATATCACACGTAGTGGAGGACAATTAGCCATGAACAAAGCTCTATACTGTTATTGTTATTTCATAATTATCTAGAAAAAAGAATTTATACTGTACGCAGACGAAGTAAAATAAAATAGTAACGAAATCAAACCTAACATTGAATATTCGAATCTGATGCTGAAAATATAGTTTTTAGAATTTTGGTCTGTTTGTTTGTATGTATGTTCCAGTTTGCACAAGAAACGGATGGACGAATTTATATGCTATTTGGTACACAGATAGTTTATAACCTGGATTAACATGTAGGCTATTTTTTAATCCCGGTAGTACGTTCGGCTTATTCCACAAATCCCCCCTGAAAATCCCCCTTAGGAGGAATAGTGGAATCTATAAAAAACAGTCTAGAATTCACCCCTGATAATCCCGCTTAGGGGGGAAAACTAGAATTGAAAAAAAAACCTCAAGATCCCCTGAAAGTGATTTTTTTTACATTAGGGTTCAGTTTTCCCCACTGAGGGGAATTCTCTGGGGGGATTAGTGAAATAAGCCGGATTATCAGTGGTGAATTCTAGACTGGTTTTTATATATTCCACTTTTCCTCCTAAGGGGGATTTATCAGGGGGGATTTGTGGAATAAGCCGTACGTTCCCGTCGGCTATTTTCCGACATCCACGCGGGCGAAGCCGCGGGCAGAAGCTAGTAATATTATAATTCAAACATAATTCGAAAGACACGTAGCGCCATCTATTATCATATAAAAGTTATTGTTGTTTTTCTCGGGAACAGTAATTTTTTTCGGGATGAAAGGTACCCTGTGTCCGTTTCTATACACCTGACAACGTATATGCAAAGTTTCAGGATGATCGGTTCAGTGGTTTAGGCGTGAAAAGGTAACCAACAAACAAACAAACTTACTTTCCCATTTATAATATTAGTTAGGAAGTTAGGATGGTTAGGATTTATCGAACACTTTGTTGTACACCATTTAAAACAAAACGGATAAAAAGTATTGTAAGTATCTTTCCTATCCTGTAAAATGGAGGAAAGCTAATCCATTGCTTGATATGTTCGAAAAATGTGTCTGCACAACGTCATAAACGCAATGAATGTTGTTAAACTGTCAAAATGAAACCCATTGCCACTGAAGTATGTTACGTAATTACCCCGCCGAATCAATTGATGCTCATGAAACGTCTCGTGTCACCGCAAACCTTGGGGCTACTGCGACCTATATTCAAGTAGAAATATGAGTACCTCATAAACAGTAGGTACAGTCTGTCTGTACACATGTCTTACGTTATCAGCCGCAGTTATCTTGAGATGGGCAAGACAGCTCCCTTTTCATGTTCACACATAACATCTAACCACCGAATGTTTGCTTTTGTTAGCTTTGAGATTTTTCACATCAATATTTTGAAGGATTACGTCAAGGACTCTGTACTCTATGATTCTTATAAGATAAAAGAGGTAGCTATCGGTAAAGGTACGGTTTTCTAGAAGAACGGTTCCGTCGTATTATGGTGGCCGTGAGCCGTTTATTACGTTTACTTATTATTATTAGCCGTTTATTATTGCATATGTAAGCGGACATGCGCTATAAGCCTGGAGCCTTTAAGTTAGGTATAAAATTTTATGTTAATTTTTTTTTAGTTTTTTGCTTGAGTATAGTTTTCATTGTATTTGCTGACATATTGGCGTGTGCTAGTTGACTTACAGTAAATCATTTAATTTACTGTTCTGTGTTTGTACCGTGTAGCGCCGGACGTAAAGAAAAGCACCACCCCATTTCCTCCCGTGGGTGTCGTAAAAGGCGACTAAGGGACTTACTAGAAAATGGGCTGCAGCGTTCTCTATGCATTTTTAACACCATACTACGATCGCCAACCCGCCTGCCAAGCGTGGCGATTATGGTTATTCCCCCGTTTTGGGGCAGGCCTATGTCCAGCAGTGAACGTCTTTCAGCTGAAATGATGATGATCATGATGATGTTTGTATAGAATCAAGTTTTTCAATGCTGGCTTCAATGGAGGCATTTTAATCGTCTTACAACGGAGACGATTAAAATGCCTCACTGTCTGTATTGCTGAATATGAGACCTCAAATGCTATAAAATTGCTGCTGGACAGAAGATCGGTTATTGTAATTAGATATTATTACATGACCTGAAAAATCTGCTTCTTCCAGAAGACTATTTTGCATTTTCATAGATTTTCATGTGATATGTCCTATTGTTCGTCCTATTAATAAAAGTCAAGGAAAATAATTGTTTAGCTAATTGGCTACCAACTTGAATTATCCGGAAATTCAAATCACAATACTGTCAATCTTTAACAGATGTATAAAATGGTTTAATCACAGCTAATTGATGTAGTGTGCCAAATTGATAAACTATTAATTTCCCTGACTGTGCAATAAAAAGTTACACTACAATCTATTCTTGATGTAGAGACTTTAGTCACCTTTTAAAGGTAAGAAATGACTACTTCTTTGCCAGAAATCACAAGCATATACAGGATCAAATTTAATTCGTTTAAATCCTCATAAGGGATCATTGTACTCTTAATTATGAATAACTTTTACTATGGGACCAAACAAAAAATCTGCTGTTCCCTACATTTTGACTAGTTATGCCAACATAATTGCTGTATCTCGGAAGCAAACAATCATAAGTCACATTAAGCCAATTATTCAGTGCATTCAGTGAACATGTTTTAAGTCTCAATTTGAACATTATTCACGTATGTTACTTAACTATATAATAAAATTGTGTGAAATTCTAAGTAAACATTTTATTTGTTGTTTAAATGTTGGATAGTTTTTTTATTACAAAAAAATATTAAAACTTTTACGATACTTATATTATATTTGGACTTAGGATAATATACCTCCGGTATACAATTATGTAGGAAAGAGCAGATATATTTTTTTTCGCGATTGCAGATTTGGTCCCATAGTAAAAGTTATTCATAATGATGAGTACAATGATCCATTATGAGAATTTAAACGAATTAAAAAACGAATTAACTGTGTATAATCTGCGCCATAGTTTCAACTAGTACAGCAATCATCGTTAAACATTGTTTGTCTTTAAATGTATTTGTTTTTATTCGCAATAAATGTTATTTTTTTTTTTTAACTCACATACTCATAAATACATGACATAATTACACACCTTGGCAGATAAACTCATGCTGTTGTCCATGGGGTTGTCATTTCGAACAGTTAGAAACTACTGAACAATATATACTGCGGCACTTACCCAGATACTCCTTATGCTAAACTTAATTATTCAGTTAATTACTTACAAGAACAACTTCACATAGTACCTTCAATGTAAAGCAAATAAATGTAAATTGGGGAGAAAATTAAGCTAATATTACCCAACGGGAAAGTTCTATTAATTATCTAATGTAACATTAACAAACTTTAAGATAATATGCTTCTCTTCTTAGAAAACACCATAGGTTTATAAACTAATATTGTGGTGTCCCGGATATGATTGAATAGGCTCGTGGCTTTAGAAATAGAAAAGTAAAGAAAAATACGTTTATTGACATTACAGCAAAAAATACTCCTTAAAACTATACAGAACAACAACAATACAGCATAGCAATATAGGCCACCGTGAAAATGCTTAATAAAAAAATAGAGGTAACTCGTGTGGCAGTTCACAGTGCATTGTTCAAACATGGTGTAACGTTACATCGACATGTACATAGGAGTGTAAAGCTAATTACGAATTATGGTATTAATCGTGCTCACTAACTGTACATTGGGCATTGACTCGGCTTCATCGGCCATCGCATCTCAGGGACCAGGCCCCCCCTGGAAAATAGCGCTAGATACGCCAATGGCAATAGCAACTGATTATTTAAGTTGTGCAGTCATATTACCTACAAGTTTGATGGGTTTGCGGTGCAGATCAAAAGCTTAGTTACGAAAAAACATGATAAAGTCAAAGTCAAAGTCAAATCATTTATTTCAAATAGGCACATAAAAGGCACTTTTGAACGTCAACATTTACAAAAATAATTAATCGATTCCAGTTGCCCCTTCCAAAAGGTAGTTATGTATGGAGAAGAATGGGCAAGAAACTCCATACTTACTCTTTTAAAATGTTAATAATATTTGTATACATTAATTATTAATTATATGTGAAGACAATGCACTTATCTAGAATAAAATTACTATACCACAATAGGTAAAAAGAATGAAAAGTGAAGCAATGACAGACAAATTAATTATGCGTTAGATACATGCTGCTCACATATTTACAAAGATTATAAAAGTAGATGATTTCCCTAAAATTTTAACATTTAATAACCTATGTCAGTGTGTAAGTATATTAATCACAGAAAATAAAATGAATATCATAAAAAATATAAATTATACAATTAAATTAGCAACCAGTTTGATTTTGTCTAGACTCTAAATAAATTGTCCTATGGAGCAGGACCAGCATGTTTCCAAGCATTCTTATCTTGGATATAATCCTCTAATTTGTAATATGCTAGTTTACAAAGTAGCATACTTTGTAAACATCCCGACATCAACCGTTGGGCAGTTGCCCACCAGACACAATACCCGTCTGGTCGAAGGATCCTCCCTTTACTATAGAGTATGAGTGAACTTTACACTCTGTACCTCATACCTCTAAAGTAATATATCAGAAGGTATTTTATTGTAACGTTTAACACAGTACCCCATAAAAGATGTACGTACTTTAGACAATCTGAAAAATGGGTGATCTATTTTATCTTTATTTCTAGTACTTATTAAAATTATGTCTATCACTGATTTTATTAAAAAGATGTAGATTGAGATGTAGATATTTACGTAACAAGTGCTGTTTTAGGAAAAGCAGACAATAATATTTTAAGAGAGCAGTGGTAGCAGCCGCGACTTACGAGTAATAAGTCATAGGATCAAACCCAGACAGGCGCTTTACTTTGTGTAAATTATTTCGTCACCACAGCTGCATTGCTCTCAAAACTGTGAAGGAAAATATCGGCATGTCCTAGAACCAAAAATTCCAAGACATGTGATACATATCTATCAACCCGCACTGTGGGCCCGCGTGGTAGATCCACCCGACCCACTCCTTCTCATGGAGAGGAACCCTGTGACCCAGTAGTGGGAACATTAAAGACTAATTAAGGCGTCGACAACCGACTTCTTAATGATTTTATTTATACTGAAGATCACGTCTAAATAAGTACTGCTAATGATTTGGAAAAAATATATGTCAAATTAGAGCATTTTCTTAATAACTCAATATATGAATATTTTAGATTATATTTATATTACATAGTGAAATTAATTTGTAAAATTAACGCGAATAAAAAACTGAGAATCACGTAAAATATATCAAGTGTATTTTTCTGAAACCTTCACCTTTTTAAAGATAATTTAATTATTGATCTTTTAGTATACGTGTTTTATTAAAATTCCATTTGTTTGATGTATAATAAATAAATTATGCGTCTTATATGGGACAGCGCTCTTGGATGGGCGAGTCCTATAACTAGCTGGACGTATGACGCGTTGCGTGAGCTCAGTACAGAACACGCAAGCTAACCACTCAAGGTCACTGGCATATATATGGGCCTTAACCATAACCTTATACTTATTCTTATTCTTAACATTGTATGAAAAAAATCACGTTGTAAATACAATAATGTTGTAGTTAAGAAATCTTATTATTTTCTATAATAAGTTTATAGCTAAGCGACTGAACTATTACGATAATAATAAGGCTAGATCATTGCTCAAACGGCTCCTAATGATTTTCACAAGTATTCGTGAGCAAACTGAATCAATAGTTTAGTGATTTATGACTGGCTGTAGCTAGCGTAGCTAATATCCCAAATCGATCTATTCACAGAAAAATTGTTTTATTTAATTCATTTAATGGGCTTAGCATTATAATATTAGGGATAACTATCCCTAATATTATAATGCAAAACTGGGTTATAAAGTCTTGTTTTGTAACTGGCAGGATGGGCTTGAAATCTTCCTCGTGTAGTTATGTTTCTCATGAATCACGATATGACTTCGGCGACTTTCATTACAGACCTTTCCATTCTTCTCTATGTGAAGCCTTCTCCGGCCAATCTCTTGTTTGTTGTCACATGTAAAACGGTTTTATCTCAGCATGCTTATAAGGTGGTTGTTACTTAGAAATAACTATACCCGAATCGCTTTAGCGTGGCAATAGCGGGCATTGACCCACCTACATTTTCTAGTATTTTTTATTTCAAAAACTATGATAAAGTCCGTTAACGTCCTGAATTCATATATATCGTGATCTTCAATATGTTCCAATTCCAACAGTTTATTGTTTGATACAAACAAAAAACTATGTATGGCAATAACGATTCCGGTATCATCATCATTTGCTTAGCCTTTTCCCAACTATGTTGGGGTCGGCTTCCAGTCTAACAGAATGCAGCTGAATACCAGTATTTTACATGGAGTAACTGCCTATCTGACTTCCACAACCGAGCTACTGGATAGTACGATACCACTTGGTAAGACTGGTTGTCAGACTTTCGGGCTTCTGATGACCCGGAACGACTTCCAAAGATCCACGGATGACAGCCCTTTCCGAGGCACGGAGAGGTCTTGGCATGTAAAGATAGTCACCCATCCAAGGAACAACCGCGGTAAGCGTAGCTTTACCTGATCAATCGTTGCGGCTGTTATAATTATGTTATATGCTTAGTCACAAGCCTCTACAGTAAATATAATAAATGAAATAAAATAAATAAATAAATGATCATGAACAATTTTAAAATAATATCTCTAGCTACCAATTCTAATATAAGTCTCTTCCTTTACCTAATTTATTTAAACACAATAAACTTTAAAACTAGAATATGACTAGACATAATAATAAACCTATTGTTGTCTTCTTTTTAAATGTTGATGTAAATTGATTGCCTGAAGCACAGGTTTTTAATAAACCCAGATCAGGCAGGTCTACATTGCAGTTAAATGAAGAGATATATTGATGTTTTTATCATAATAAAAAATAATAAAAAAAATGAGCACGCCTTGTCGGCAAGGCATGCCATAACCACACTGCATGAACTGTAAAAAAATTATCATAGAAACTTTTGGAATGCACTGGCATCTCTAGTCTCAAGTTTTAAGCTTTCCGCCCTTTCATGCCCTGAAATATTTAGTATGTAAAAAACAGATACGTTGTGAAAATAACCACAAAATCGCATTAAAAAATCAAACTACTGCAACCCCTAAAACACATCCGAAGAACATATACCTAATAAAATCAAATCTTATCACTTTGCCGAATATTTTCGAAGGTTGTAGACAAGAGAGGGTGACACGCTCTCCCTGGGCGTTGCCATGGCAACCGGCGGGGCTCATGCCCGGTCGACGGCCCACGCGCCACGCGTGACCTTGGGGCCCAACGTGGGCGCACCAAGGTTGGGTAATCTAATTGAAATGTTTTTCAATTGTTTATATATCTGAAATTGCAGAGATGTGCTTGTAAATACTAAAATACTGAGCGAAAATTAAGTACGTTTGTGTGGATTTTTTTTGTCTAGGGACTTTGTGAATAGGAACATGAAGACATTGTGTTGAGTATATGGAATTATAACATAAAATCACGCCTGGATTCTACAAAGGGGCAGAGATGATTGAGCAGATGTATTTACAGAGGTGTATTGTATATACAGGGAGGAAAAAAAAGACCGTGGTTGGAGGAAAAGTACCCTTAATATTGATGATGGCAAATTTTACTGAAAGGAAACATTCCTTTATTTTCAAAAATAATTAAACTGCATTTAAACATTTTCGAAAAATCACCTGCTTGAGCCGGGAATAGAACCGGTGAAATGTGAAGAAAAAAACATCCTGTATTTTATGATACCAACCGAAAGAGTCATTCATAAGGATCAATTCCTTTTTAACAACATAGTATCTTAAAAGAAAGAAAGACGATAAAAAACTCGATATTAAAATTTTGACTGAATTCGCTACTGAACACGTAGCGAATTCAGTCGAAGAATACGTCTGTGCATACGTGAAAGTAGGTCTCATTTTGAGCAATTCATATGTTAAGTGAACTATTTTCTTTAAATAGTAAGTTCTAGACAAAGAAATTTTTTTTTCTTGGTTTTCCTTTAATTTAAGATACTATGTTAGTTCAAAGGATTTGATCCTTATGAATGACTCTTTCGGTTGGTATCATAAAATACAGGGTGTTTTTTTTTTTTCACATTTCATCGGTTCTATTCCCGGCTCAAGGAGGTGATTTTTCAAAAATCTTTAAATGCAGTTTTAATTATTTTTGAAAATAAGGGAATGTTACCTTTCAGTAAAATTTGCCATCATCAATATTAAGGGTACTTTTCCTCCAACCACGGTCTTTTTTTATCCTGTATATCCCATGTAAAATGAGGAGAGCCTATCTAAACTAGCCATCATTCTTGCACAAATCCAGACTTCGAGCTGCTACTGAGAAACTCCTGTGGAAAAACTGAATAAGAGTTTGCTCGAACTGTTAGCAGAACTATAGAGCCGCTTTTCAGGCACTTTAACAACCAATGCGACTTATTATGAAGGACAATAATGAGACATACGTATAAGACATACTAAAAATATACAAGAATGTAATAAAAGTTCATTTGCAGTTAACTTGAATGGTATTCTTTGAAACCCTACCCACAATATGATAGTTAAACGACAACAGAAAAATATTTCTTTGACCGCAAACTGTTATTCACTTGCCAATTTTTATCTATGCGTGGGTAGACAATTAATTTCTTAACAAAAGAAAATCTCAAACTTAATATATTCTTCTAAAAGTTCTGAGAAAGATAAATACAACGGCAGTTTGAAACTGTGATAACGCTAAATAAATCTTACGACCCTTTATAAGAAATAAACATTGTTAGTACCTACATTATTTATTATTGAACAACTAGGTGCTACCCGCAGCTTCACCCGCGTGGCTTTTTCTAAAATAAAAGTAGCCTAAGTTACTCCATATAACATCAACTATCTGGCAATGAAAATCCTGTCAACATCTGTTGAGCCGTTTCGGAGATTAGCTGAAACAAACAGACAGACAAGCAGAAAGACAAATATACAAGATAAGTTTTTAACCAATGCGCAATTTGTTTTGGTGGATCAGTATCAGTAAGAATACCTTACCATTATTTGTTCTATACTTTTTTTTAATAAAAAATATATTATAATTGCGATTAATACACTGCTTAAATACCTACATCGGCGAATTGCGCGGGCATGCAGCTGATAGGTACCTACAACTGCGTTCCGCTTCACTGCGCGCGCCGTCGCGCGGCTTGTGTCCAATAAACTAGTTTCAAAATAAACATCTTTCGTTAACGATAACTAATATTTTTTATACTAAGATGTATAAAAATAAGAAATAGGTGGTTAATAAAACTCGTTTAAGTTTAATTTGTCAAAACTTGCGCACTGTTTAAAAACTTTTCCTGTATATACCTATATATATATTATTATATTTTTTTTTTTTTTTTTGTTATAGGTTCCGTACATACTTTCATATGCATTTACCTCCTTACTAATAAACGTTGTATAGCGTCTGTATAGTTACACACCGATTTCTCTCTTTCACTCGTCAGTAATTTGACTTTCGAAAGAAGAAGACAAAGCGTTGTGTAACTATACAGACGCTATACAACGTTTATTAGTAAGGAGGTTAGTAAATAGCTGTTATTTTGACATTACAACCAGACACTTGACAATTATAATTTCAACTCTATAATAGTTGCTTTTATGAAAATGAGATTCTGGCGGGAACTTTAAAAAAGAGTGGTTCAGAATTTTCTTTCAATTTTTATTTTTGTTAAATATTCGCTAGTTTCTTGCTTAAAAGTTAATTAAAACAATAGTGCTAGGTGCGCAAACCTGAAAAATGGTGGGAAATGAGGGGGGCGGGGATAACCCGCCCACCTCACATAAACGTCCTCGGCCTGAGGCCGGAGGCGGAGGGACTGGGATGGACTGCAGTGATGGCGGCGGCGGTGAGCATTCAGACTATCCACCTTACATGAAACCAGACTATAAAAGACTATATCCAGAAAATGCCACTTATGTGGACTTTAAAGTGTTCATTGAAGCTTCCAACAATAAGGATAGAATAGGCAATAAGAGCCCTGTCTATCTCAATCACATATTTTCCAGCGAAATAAAAGGGGTGACGGCTATACAACGAATAAACGCAAATAAAATAGCAGTAATATTTAAACAGTATAATACGGCCAATAACTTTATTAATAACAGCGCTTTTCTTAACAAGCATGGCTTGAAAGCATTTATTCCGGCTGCGCAAATAGAAAAAACAGGTATAATTAGATTTGTACCAGCAAACATTTCGAACAAAGAACTATACACCAAACTATCATCAATTTATGAAATAATAGCTATAAGAAGATTCACAAAGAAGGTAGGACAGGAGCGAGTACCACTACAAACAGTTAGCATTACTTTTTTATCGAATATTCTTCCAGACAATGTACAATATGATTTGTTTTCATACCGAGTTTTTGAATATGTTCCCCCATTACAGCAATGTTTCCGTTGCTTTAAATTCAACCACTCTGCTAGGGTATGCAATGGCAAACAAAGATGTTCCATTTGCGGAGGTGAGCATTTATATAAAGAATGTGATAGACCAACAGAGATCTGCTGTTGCAATTGCAGCGGGCCTCATCTTGCAATTTCTAGATTATGTCCAATTAAGTTAAATAAAATTTTAGAAAAGAAAAATAAGATTACTTATGCAAGTACTACATTGACGAAACAACACATGAGTGATAATACTGAATTTCCACCTCTACTACCTCAAAAAATGAAACCAACTGACATTGTAAATAAGTCTGTAAATAAATCTGTACATACATTTGTAAATAAGTCTGGATTTGTAAACAATACTGTACATAGTGTAAATAAATCTAAAGATGTCCCTCCAGTAGACATCAAAGCCCAAATTGTTGCCAACAACGATGTACTAATGGCCCTGGTACAGACATTGGTGGAACTGGGTAATAAGGGAGATAATACACCTACCACCGTAAATAGTATTAAAGAAACATTACTTAAAAATCTCAAGTAATGGATCCAAGTCACACATTGTCTAAGCTACGTATTGCTCAATATAACATTCAAAGTGCTAATAGTAAAAAACCCTTATTGATTCAATTCTTACAAAAACAAAATATTGACATTTGCTTACTTAACGAAACATGGTTTAAAGACAATAGTTTTAGAATACCTGGATATAATATTTATAATAAAAATTCCAAAAATACTCATAATGGTGTAGCAATACTGATTAAGCCATATTTAAAGTACAAAGTTTTAAACACTAGATTTTATGAAGACATTCAAACAGTTGCTCTGTCCTTATCTACTATACATGGTAGCTTGACTATTCTTTGTGTATACTGTCCTCCTTCTAGTGGACATATACGGATCAATAGATTACGTAATATTATTAATGATCTCCCAAAGCCCATATTTGTCAGTGGTGACTTTAATGCACACCACATTGCATTTGGTTGTCTATCGACTAAGAGCAGAGGTCATGATTTATTGAATATAATTGATGACTTGGATTTATGTATTTTAAATGATGGTAGTTTTACAACTGTTAACAACCCGAGACGGAATCCGTCTGCAATTGATGTTAGCTTTACTAGTGCTAACCTCGCATCAATATGCGAGTGGTCTGTACATGATGATGCCATGGGTAGCTATCACTACCCAATAATAACAGAGATTTCACTACAAATAGATAAATATCATATTAATCCCCCTGTTGATAGGTTTATATATAAAAAAGCAGATTGGGAAAAATATAAAACTATTTCTAAAACAATATTCAATGATTTAGTCCTAAAATTGTATGATCCTATTTCAACCTATAATGATTTTTGTTCTCGATTGGATACTTTAAAAGATATGACAATTCCTAAACTTAGTAAACCAAATAATTTTAAAAGCAGACCTCCAGCTCCTTGGTGGAATGACATTTGTGAAAAAAGTGTAATTGCCTCTTACAATGCATTGAAACTATATAGAAGTGAACCTATTATGGAGAACTATTTAGATTATAAAAGAAAAGATGCACTTAAAAAAAGAACCATATCGGAACAAAAAAGAATAGGTTGGGATAACTTATGTAACACATTTAATAGAACTACTCCTATAAGTAAGATTTGGAATCTTCTAAAAATGTTTAAAGGTATAAGAGCTGGCAATAAATCATATAAGGATGAGTTTATTTCTCAATTTCTAGATAAATTATCCGACAACAGCAATCTAAATAATGTTAATAGTTTAGGCAATATTTTTGAATTAAATAATGATAATCTAAATTCAAAATTTTTGTTAGATTCTTTTACATGGTCTGAATTTAAAATGAGTTTGTTATCTCGGAAAGACACTACACCTGGTTTAGATGATCTCCCCTATTGTACTATTAAAAATTTAGATGAATCTGCACAAAAAATGTTTCTTAATATCCTTAATTTACTTTGGCATTGTAAATGTATTCCACAATCATGGAAAACACAATGTATCATTCCGATACTCAAACCAGATAAACCCTCAGACCTTGCCAGCTCTTATAGACCAATATCACTGTCTTCATGTTTAGGTAAATTATTTGAAAACATGATTAAAAATCGTTTGGATTGGTATATGGAATCTAACGGCATCATTCCACATGTACAATATGGATTTCGTCGAGGGCGAAGTTGTGCAGACAGCTTCACTTCCTTAATTTCAGACCTGAAACATGCAAAGGATAGAAAGTTGAACACTGTTTGTGTATTTCTAGATGTTCAAGGTGCCTTTGACAGTCTGGATCCGACTATACTTGTACAAGTTATGTCTAGGTTAGGTGTGCCTGGCCAACTATGTAAATGGATATATAATTTTTTGAATAATAGAACACTCTATGTAAAACATAATAATAAATTGCAAGGTCCAAAATGTGCATCTAGGGGTACAATGCAGGGTGCTACACTATCTCCTTTGTTATACAATATATACACAAGTGAAATCTGTAAATTTGTTAATAGTAATGTAGATATTCTGCAATTTGCTGATGATATTGTTTTGTACAGTAGTAATTATAATGTAGAAATTGCAATTGACAATATTAACAGAGCCTTGTCCCAACTATTTCACTATTACAATGATGTGCTACATTTAAAAATTAATCCCTCCAAAAGCAGTGTTATGATATTTGGAAATGAGAACACAAATTCAAAAGTAGTTTATAACGGAGAATCTATAAATCCAGTAAATTCAAAGAAATTTTTAGGCATAGTAATAGACAGGAAATTAACCTTTGAGGAACATATTAAATACATATCAAAGAATGCTCTAAAAGGTTTAAATGTAATTAAATGTCTTGCAGGTGTCTCATGGGGAGCAGACCCGAAAATATTATCAATGTTGTATAAAAGTATAGTTAGAAGTCATTTTGATTATAGTTCACTAGTGTATATAAATAGTACTCATGTAAATAAACTAGATCTATTGCAGAACAGGGCTTTGAGAACAATTTCTGGTGCAATGTGCTCTACTCCCATAAGGGCCATGGAAGTGGAGACTAAAACTATGCCCTTAATTTTGAGACGCGTTTTACTTGCAGAGAGATTCTGTCTTAAATTAATTGCTGCAAATAACAGGAAAATAATAAACAAAATTGTACCTTCTGTAAGTAGAACTCTTGGGCCTCTAACAACAGGAGAGGATCTCTTGAATGGTAAATCCCCAACATTGTCCAAAATATTGCTAGAAACAGAAAACAGTTTTACTGGTATTAGAAAACAGTGCCGATGGCCATGTTACTCCTTCTCTTATCAGTGTATTTCACATCCCATTAAAGAATTACAAAATCCCATTAATAATAATTCAGATATGTTACAGTTTTTGGCAGATAATAAGAATTATTATGTTATTTACACTGATGGCAGTAAGGGGAGTGATTATGTACGTGCTGCTATATATGATCCACATGCTAAATTCTCTCAAAGCTTTGCTCTGTACAATACATGTACTATATTCACTGCAGAGGCCTATGCGGTTTATCAGGCATTAATACATATTCGCCAAATTAGCAATTGTAAATACTTTTTGATTGTTTCTGATTCACTGAGTTTGATAAAAGCCTTAACTAATCTTACAGTTTCGTTTAAGTCAAATTATATTCTGTATTTCATCAAAGAAATAATTCATCAATATTATCTTAAGCACATAAAAATTGTATTCCTGTGGGTACCTTCTCACCGAGGTATCTCTGGCAATGAAGTAGTTGATAAAACCGCATATGAAGGTAATAATGCTATTGATGTTAGAAATGCAATGGACATTCCTATGACTGACTTCCTGCAATGCATTAATGAAAATATATGTAAGCTATGGTTAGAAATGTGGAAGAAAGACCAAGTCATCAAAGGAAAGTGGTATGGAAGTATTCAAGAAAGATTACCTGTTAGACCCTGGTACAATAGATTGAAGGAAGCCAGCCGAGACTTTATCACTACGATAAATAGATTGCGCTTTGGCCATAATACTGCTCCGTCACACCTTGCTAGACTTGGCATTATTACAAGCAATACATGCCCACATTGTGAATCCCAAGAAGGAACCATGGAACATCTTATTTTTGACTGTCAAAACTTCTTACTTGACAGATTAGTGTTGGCTAGTGAACTTAGTGATGTGAACATTAAGTGCGATTCTTTATCCCGCCCGCCGCCACTTGAAGAGTTATTAAAAGACAAAAATACTTACAAACCGATATATAAATACATTAAAAATACTATTAAAACAATTTAAAAACGAAGTGATGGTGCAGTGTTCGATAATAAAATAAGATTTGACCTAAAGGTCCAGTAACCAGGTCATAAAATTTCAAAAAAAAAAAAAAAAAATTATGAAAATGATATTATTCAGATTTGTTACTCTAGTTGTAATGGCAAACAAGTCATTTGATTTAAATAGGTTTTTTTTTTTGTGTGTGTGAAAACGTTGTAGGCCTAGTAGGCTGTAGATTTGATAACCATTTTCTACTTTTTTAAGTACCTGGTACTTGTTGAAAAGCCTACACTGTTCTCCCATACCTATTAACACTGTTATCGGTAACGAATTATTTTTAAAAGAGTAACCGTGGAGTTTCTTGCCGGCTCTTCTACATAGGAAACGACCAATTGGAACCGTGCACCTAGCTTCTGACGTTTCATAAGTGCCCGTGTAGGTTTATGTGAAATAAAATATTTTGATTTGATTTGACTCATAAAAAGGTGAAGGACTCGTTCTATATTAGAGGGTTTGGTTTCCGCACTTAGTCCTTCAGACGGACCATTGTGCGTAAAGGACCCGTTTGAAGACTAGACTAGACTAGAAAGGCCGGTTTCCTCACGAAATGTCGTGAGAAAACCAGCCCGGCTTTTTGTTCTAAAGAAAAAAAATCGAAGACATGAGACATTTAACAATCCCCACTAGGCCTACATGATGGATTATAGCCCACTCCCTCTCACAGAGAAGAGGCCTGTGTGCCAGCAGTGGAAAATATGCTGCACCATCTAAACCTGGTTTCTCATGTTTATTATTCGAGCGTGTGACACCCGTTTTAATTACAGATTGGATAATCGAATGCATATTTACCTAAAGTTGAGGTGTTGGCTATTGTGGAATGCACTTTTGTATCGAAAAAATCCCGCGATTTCGGGATCGACGAATTTTACAGTTCAGATTATATAATCGAATGTATATTTATTTACTTATGTTCATACATACATACATAAACTCACGCCTTTTTCCCATGGGGGTAGGCAGGAACTATAGAGCGCCACTTGCTACGCTCCTTACATACTCTTTTTGCTTCTTTTACATTCATACATCTGGTCATACATGCACGCCAGTTGCGAGTGCTACGCACCTGACCTTTCTGAAGAATACCACCAATTAGGTCACTATAATGTTCTCCTAGAGCGTCTCACTCACATCTACCTTGTAAAAACCTTTTATAAGTCGCCTTTCATTTATCCTCTCAACATGACCAAATCATCTAAGCATACTCTTTTAAATTTTTGTCACTACATCTTCTTACGTTCAGGTATTGGCTAATATAGAATCCACTTTTGTATCTATCGCAAAAATCTCGCAATTCCGGATTTGATAAATTTACTTCTTTTCGACTATAGAATCGATTGCTAGCTTATGGTTTAAAGATAATTAAGACCACATATTTAAGAAGTCGTTTCCATACCATGTATCTGATTAGTAGTGCATTCCCGGATTTTTTTGGAATCTCGGGATTTTTGTTAACAAAAAAATATTTAAGAACCCGCTTGCACAATTTCATAGCAAAAAATTAACTTTAGGTAAATATGCATTCGAATAACCGATCTCTAGTAATTATCATCTAACATTGTGCTGAGCTAAGGCCCTTTTGGCTTTATAAGCATTGTTTTCTTTCTGTTCTCATAGTTTTAAGGTGTTTTTTTATTTTATTCTTATGCTAAGAACGCAGTTTTCTTTCTTTCTTTATTTCATTCTGGCATATAAAAGGTACCAATGCAATATAATACATACTAAAACTATGTTTCCATGTGAGGGTCTTCAATGTCTCTTTTCTGTATGCACGAGGGCTTCGCAGTTTAGCAGGATGTTTCTGACTTTTAAAAGATGAGTGAGTCCATACGACGATGATGATGATATTGAATACGATTTTTAAAGGAATTAACAATAGAAATCCTTGTATAAAATTATACAGTTATTAAAACAATAGCTAACCACAAACGCAGCAATAAAAAACAGGTATGAGAAATGACCAATTTATCGGTACATCATTCACCGCAGACAATAAACTCTCCTCGTGAACATTGAACAATCTAAATTTTTAGTTCAGTTTATTTTCCGTAGGTTCTGACAAACGTTTTCTTTACGTACAAGGCGGAGACGACAATACTACAATAAGTGAAGACACTGGCAATACTAATGCTAAATAAGAGCTATATACCTACGAGTATTCTATATATCTATCTAATGCATAAGAATATTTTCGATCTATCAAATAAATCCTAGCATCGAAAAGAAAAACGTTATTTTTTCAAACAAACTAAATAGTTGTGATGAGTCAAAGATCGGCAAAACCAAATAGTATTTTTTTTTTTTTTGTAACTAAATTAATGGAGATTTTCGGTTGAATTTTTGTATGCAGACTGGGAACATCATTAGTAGATATACGCAGTTTAAGATTCTATCTTCTTCAGCGCCACCTCACTCACACTCATCTTGCTCGCACACTATTGCTCCCGGAGACAGGGCGGCAGGGAAAAGGCTCCAAGGCGCCGATAGTTTAGGTAATTTTTTTACGGTGAAAATATAGGGTATTTAAAAAAAAAATAACATAAGACCTGCTTTATAGTTAGTTCAGTTAATATGCAAAGTTTCATGATCTAATTTGAAGTATTTTTTTTTTTTGGAGAAAATTTTATGGAATCGTGTTTTCGTCAAATATAGTACTTAACATTAATCACGACTATAAGTTGGAATGTGGGGTGAGACAAGGGGGGTTAAGCTCGCCATTATTATTTAATTTGTATGTAGATAAGCTGATTGGGAGGCTCAGTAGCACTCATGTCGGCTGTTTCATCGATGACAAATGTCTTAACAATATTAGCTATGCAGACGACATGGTGCTGCTGAGTCCCACAATCAGCGGATTGAGTAATCTAGTGTCTCAGTGTGAGGCTTTTGCAATGTCGCACGGGCTCAAATACAACTCCAAAAAGAGTGAGTTATTAGTATTTAGAGCAGGTGCATACTATCCCGCATATGTTCCTCCTGTCGTCCTTAACGGTGCAGCCTTAAAAGTAGTGGACAGGTTTAAGGATCGGGGTCACATTGTAACAGGTGACCTTAAGGATGACGAGGACATAGAGAGGGAGCGCAGGGCTTTGGCAGTAAGAGGCAATATGCTGGCTCGCAGGTTCGCACGTTGCACCATCAAGGTGAAAATAACACTTTTTAAGGCGTTCTGCCAGTCGTTCTACTCGAGTGGCCTGTGGCTGAAGCATACGCAGCGAACCTACAGAGCCCTGCGCACCCAGTACAATCACGTCTTTAGGTTGCTGTTGGGGCTGCCGTGGCGCTGCAGCGCGTCTGGTATGTTTGCGGAAGCGCGTACGGATGAATTTCAAGCCATCATGCGCAAAAAAGCGAACTCCTTGCTGCACCGTTTACGAAGCAGCGGCAACAGCATCCTGAACGCTATTGCTGCCAGATTTGACTGTCCTTTCGAAAATCAGTGGATTAGGACAGCCATAGGCATCAGTTAGGTATAGGCACTAACAATACTAACATAATATTTTAGGTACAATTTTGTTACTAACACACTAACATTCTTTGATTTTATGTTATTTTTGTTTATGTTTTTATTTATGTACTTTATATGGAGATCTTCTCTGAAATAAATAAATAATAATAAATTTCAAAATAATCATCAACTTTACCATATATTTATTTTAAAACTAATGCTGCAGTATTTTCGACATAACGAAGGATCATGCTAAGCCATTTGAGGTAGTATAGGCTCTTAATTTACTGTCGTATTGTCGTCTCCACCTTGATAGTTTTGCATGAACGCTTAGACGACGACGACCACACACTACACTCTACTAGGAACTGCACGCTCAGCTGAACTGAACGCTCCTTGCGGTACTACGACCTAATCTCACTGCACGCTGCACGAAACTGCGCGCTGAGCCGAACGCAACCTGCGGTTTTACGGCCATCTTGTACAAGACCTACTTTGTGGAGCCTGTGCTGCCAAGCCTTGTATAAAACGCACACTATGCAGTCAGGCATATTATAAGTTGGGGGATTACATCGCTGATAAAAATGCTTGGCTGAATGCTGGTCCTCCTCCACAACCACAACTAGTTGATTAACTTTTGAAAATAATGTTAGAGCTGCTGAAGATTGTAAGACTATCTTTGCATTGTATAAACTCAATCTCCATTGTATTATTACTCACACCTGTACGGTGCTATTAGCACCGTACAGGTGTGAGTACTGTGTACTATAGAGCTACCATTTATCGGGTAATATGTCTTTCATTAACTTGAATGTACCATGGCGGCTGCGAGTATGTCATGCTCACTCAGATGTCTCGCTGATAGTGGCGCGTGTGTTGGATCATTTAGCTCCTTTCAAAATGGTTTAGTTGAATGGTGCTAATCCATGCGTCATGTTCGTGAACGGGCGGTGTCAGTTCGGAGTGATCATTTCTTAGCTGCCTCGGCTCATTTTAATTATTTTATTTTTGAATTGTTTTTTTTTTTCTATTGATATTTTTCTATTTTTTTTTTGTACCTACTCTGGGCGCTTTTAAGATATACTTTTTTTTTACATCGTTCTCGCATATAGTTATAAATTCAACATTATAGAGGTAACTAATATTTTTGTAACAATTTAATTTAAAAGAGTGTCCATGGAGTTTCTTGCCCGTTCTTCTCCATAGGTACCTACTATGCTTTGGAATGGACATCTAGCTTCATATTTCTTACTGAGCGACTCCTTAACAATTCCAAAGTGCCTCTAAATGGTTTAATCGAAATAAATTATTTGCGTTTAAGTTTGAGTTCGACCACGTCTGCCACGTGCTGCCAAGGACTTCTTATCCTACCCTAGTGTGTGCAAGTGCTCAGAACAGTCAAAGACTTACTTACGACCTAGTCGTGTTACTCTTACCTATAGAATTATATTATGTATTAACTAAACCTGCAAGATTATTTTATCTATAAATAATATAGATATTGAAGTGTATCTATATAATAGACACTCTATTCTATTCTATTTTTTTTAAGGTTCTGGCTCCATCGGTTTAATAGATACTCAAATATAAACACGTCATGCACGTCAGTAGTGACGTCTCTGTCATTAATGTCAACTGTCAGTTCATCACAAATGGCGGGAAACGGTTAAAAGTGAAGCGTTACCTGCACGGGAGGCTTGGTATGGTGATGAGCCAGTGCAGTGATCAATTCAATTTAATTATGGAATCAACAAGATTCTACAGATAATATAAATGTAGATAAAATAATCTAAACTGAAGTTAACGGCCTGCGCAGTCTACTTTCAAAGCCTTAGCCGTTACCTCGTTTTTATCTTTAGGTTATAATAAAAATTGGTCAGTGATTATTATAGATGATCAAAAAGCTCCGTATCTACATAGCCGTTGTAATTATTAAGCTACTTAGTTAAACTAAGTATTCTCTACTTTCTTAGCAAATTACCTGGGGAAGAAATGAAATCATGAAAAACGTCGTAAACTCGCTTATAAAGTAACATTAATGACAAAACCGACCATAACATTTTGTGGTTTAATTAACTTTTGACTGCTTGCCAAAAGTGGTTGCAATCATTGTTCTGTACAGCAAACAGACACACTTTATTTCAGTAATTAACTATGACCGTATTTTTTTAAATAATATATTTAAAAAGACATTTATTTATTACGTTGAGGAGCTCGTGGCTAAATAGTAACAGCCGCATAGGTTAACTAGGGATGTGAAAGTTACTCTTTTTAGAGCTTACTGCACATCCATTTATTCTTGCAGCCTGTGGGCCAGATATACTCAAAAAGCTTACAATGCCCTCCGTATCCAATATAACAATGCGTTCAGGGTGCTGTTGGGGCTCCCCCGCTTTTGTAGCGTATCAAGGATGTTCGCTGAAATGCGGGTGGATTACTTTTATGCCACAATGCGCAAGAGGTGTGCATCCCTGGTGCGCAGAGTGAGAGGAAGCTCCAACAGCGTACTGTCGATGATAGGGGGCAGACTGGACTGCAGATATGTGAATCACTGCTGTGCAGTTCAATTCCTCATGGAATGGCGCAGCGGTGATTCCTTACTTTTAATTTTTATGTTTATTTTTGAGTTTTGTTTTTGTATTTTATTTTATTTCTCTAACATAGCTTAAGTTTCTATTACTAACAAAATGAGTCTGAGTTACTTAAATAAACAATAAGCTACGCTTTCCGGGGTTGGTTGACCATCTTTACATACCAAAACTCCTCCGTGCCTCTGAAAGCACGTTAAGCCGGACAGTCGTTACGGATCGTCAGAAGTCCGAAAGTCTTACACCCAGTCTGACCAAAGGTTATCGTATTACCCAGCTACTCGGTTGTGGAGGTTAGATACGCAGTCGCTCAAAGTAAAATACAGGTATTTAGCACGTGCGTTTAGCAGGTGTGTATACGGTTAGACTGGAAGCCGACCCCAACATAGTTGGGAAAAGGCTAGGCAGATTGATTGAGTTATTTATTACGTTCCCAGTAAGCACCGTTATATTCTACAACTACATAATCTCGCACACAGTTTCACAGTAAAACCATCAAAAAAAGTCTGCTATTAGTTAGATAAAATTTGTAAATCCATCGGAAAAGGGGGGATTTTGTAATTTAATCATTAAAAAAATATTAAAGCTATTGAGGTAGGATGTGTTTTTTTTAGGGTTCCGTAGTCAACAAGGAACTCCTTTTAGTTTCGCCATGACCGTATGTCTGTCTGTAGCTTAGCTGAGAGACTCTTAGTACTAGAAATCTGTAATTTGGCATGAGTATACATATTAGTTAGGCCGAAGCAATGGTACAATAAAATTAGGTTTTATTTTTTTTATTTTTAGCGTACCTTCCTCTCCGACACCTTTTTTTTCGTTTATGCCATAGTGTGGGGTATCGTTGAATAGCCCGTTCAAAAATATTACGGGTTTGTGCAAACCATTTTTCAATTCAGGGATTTGCGTAATATTAAGCTTTATATTTGTTAGAGTCAAGTGTGCCAGCTAAATGGTTGTTCTTGGATATGTGAAAAAAATCACAGCAGTAGTATATAATGACGAGGTTAAAAGGAAAACTATCACAGCTAAGTAGGCTATACAAGTTAACGATTAATATTCGATCAACTTATATTTGCAGTAGGAATGTATGGGAGAACATGTATTTCAACTTCAATGTTAAGTTTGTTCTTGTAATAAATTCGTCCCAACTACGGAACCCATTTAAATTAAAGATTACATCGGACAAAACATTGAGATAAAAAGAGTTCTTTGTCCAAATTCTTGTAAGAGGTGATTCTTTATCGCTCGTCCCGTACATTCTAGTTCTATGTACTCAGACATAGTTATCACTGTTCATTCATTTATTTATTTAAACTTCATGTACAATAGTGGTACATAGGCGGACTTAATGCCACAAGGCATTCTCTACTAGTCAACCTTTGGGTTAAATATAAAAACAGTGATAGGGTACAAAAATAATGTCTAAAATACTAACTTATTGATTACGAGAATTTATATAGTTTTATTGATAAATGATAAATGATAAATGATTTTATTTCTGTAAGTAGGTTTTTACAAACACTTTTACACGTCAATCATATTTTAAAACTAGATGAGGTCGGCGTTTCGTATCTGACTACTCTGAGAAGAAAGACCGAAACAAACTCAGAGATCACAGTCTCTTTTAAAGTCCAGACATAATCTTGGTCAAATCATGTGAAGACCATGTAGATTGGTGTCTGAAATGGTCTTTTGAAGAAAGAACCACACAGATTGAGTGGACCTATCCATTCAGTGCACGCATTTGTCAGTAATCGTGCAGCTCAACTCAGAACATAAGGAGCTCAACGATTCGACGAACAATACCAAAGAAAGGACATTTGGGCAGGCCGCATAAATTACTCAAACTGCCATACCATGATCAGAGAAAAAAAAAAATACTGAGAAGAAAAAAATAAAAATAAAGACCCACATAGTCTTCACATTCACAATAATTAAAATAATAATATTATACTTCACAAGTAAATATTATTATTTTTGATAATAATAAATATTATTATTTTTGATACTAATACACATATAAAAATAAAACAAACTAATAGATATTTTAACAAATACCACCTAATAATAATTACTATGACTAGACTATTACTTGAGAGTTACTTTCGTCTGTTCTGTACTCCTGAGTGACTCACACTCAAACAGGTATAATATTCATATGATTCCAACGCGGCCTTAATTCCCGCGACGTCGGCTACAAAATAAACGGCCGATGACCTGTCAGTCCGTTTAATATAAAACTATTCCATAGTCATGGCGTCTGAATGTGTAAGTCCCTGACTGCAGTGAATTATAACACTGCCTGACAGGATTTGTCAAAACAAAAAGTGTTTGAAGAGTAGGGTTAGTATGAGGGTCGTGGAAAAATTTGGGATATGCCATGCGCTTTCTTCTTTAAGTATTTGTTTTTATTAAGGCGAGGTTCTTCAAGCGTGAATTTTTATTCTTGAGTTGACAGCGGGGCGCAAGTAAACTTCGTTAATTTTGAGTTAAAATGTATGTTTTACGATATTAACAATGTTAAACCCGACGGACATTACATCATCATAGACGTTTATTTTGATGTGACTTTCAATACATATAGTACCTAGTATAATATTGAAATAAAATGAGTTTCAAACTACAAAATAGGGTGTTTGGATTTTTTTTTCTATCGAGCGAACTTCGTCCAATTATGTAACGAGTACCCGACGTACCTACAGAGAGATCTCAAAAGCAACACATATTTTTTTTACGTGTTTAATCATTACCGTTTCTAAATAAAACGGCATTAAAATTACATTTCCTAGAGGTTAACTTGAAGAATCTTGCCTTAAGAAGAAGCTTAAGAACCAGGTTAACTTCGTTCCAAGTGAGACGATTTTTTTTTTTTAATCTGATTTTCTGCTGTTTCTGTGTTTTCTAATTTACTTTTTTCTTAAATTACCCCAGTATTGAGGCGAACAAAACAATGTTTTTTTTTTTATTCAAATCTGTCGAGCCATTTTCGAGTTTTTGCGAGACTAACATACGACTATTGAATTTTGTACATATAGATAGACTAGCCAACGCCTTTGCAATGCCTTTTTCATTTTTATTTTTTGTAACATTCTCCAGTGCGCACACAACAACTTACCAAAGTTTTTGCGAGACTTACGCACGGCAATTGATTTTTATATATATTATAGAAGATCATCAAATAGAGATAAATTACAATTATCGTCTACAAAATCTTTTTATCTATACTTGGATTGGTACCATTACTAGGAATAATATACCGAAGCGATAACAGTAGCTGATTAGCTACTTTTAGCCTACCTAGGTTACTGTGACTTGCTGACTAGCAAGGTGGTAGCAGGGCTGATTGGCCAGACTGTTCCGTAGATTCATGTTCAGGTCGTGGAGGCTATTTTACTACCTGTAGGAACAAAAATGTTGCAAATATTTTGTTTCAGTAAGTTAAATAGAAATGAAGAGATCCGCAGAAGAACTAAGGTAACCGGCATAGCCCGAAGAATTGCCAAACTTAAGTGGCAATGGGCAGGACACATTGCTCGCAAAACAGATGGCCGTTGGGGCAGAAAGGTTCTGGAGTGGCGACCGCGTACCGGAAGACGTAGCGTAGGAAGGCCTCCCACAAGGTGGACTGATGACCTTGTGAAAGCCGCAGGAATCCGCTAGATGCGGGAAGCATGGAACCGGTCGAGGTGGCGGTGCTTGGGGGAGGCCTATGTCCAGCAATGGACGTCTTTTGGCTGAAATGATGAATGATGTATGAATTTCAGCAGGTTCTATTGAGCCTCCGATGCCGTAATAATATATATATATATGAGGATGTATTTCCCTTCATATGGAAACCATATGAAAAAAAAAACGGCCATGTGCGAGTAGGACTCGCGCACGAATGGTTCCGTACCAATATCTATAAAAACTGCAAAAAAATCATGTCTGTTGTATTGGACTTACATATTTATTTTATTCTGTTTTTTAGCATTTATTGTTATAGCGGCAACAGAAATACATCATCTGTGAAAATTTCAACTGTCTAACTATCACGGTTCATGAGATACAGCCTGGTGACAGACGGATGGACGGACAGCGGAGTCTTAGTAATAGGGTTTCGTTTTACCCTTTGGGTACGGAACCCTAAAAAAGAAAGAAAAAGGAGTGAACGTTAGAGTGAAGGCTGACAGAATGGAAGAAAAAAAATGTTTTGCGCAGGCCCCAAGTAACATCATTATAATGATGATTGGGATAATACAATGTATGGATATAACATGGAGTGTTTACTAAATTACTTCAAACAAAATTATTTCTCAAGCAGGTGAAGGCACGGCCACATCTAGTGTTTGCCATACACACACATCCATCAAGCTACGTTCAAGATTGATTAATTTATGCGCACAGGTTAAGCGTTGTCAACATTTATCTTCAATGAGAACCGTTGACACTGTTTAAGATGACATGTAATAAATGTATGTATGCGTTGAAGACAATGGTTTACATAGAAATATAAATAATATTTTCACTTTATAATACTATTTTTGTACGGCCTATCCAACGATATCCCATACTATGGGATAGATGAAAAAAAAAATTACACTACTTCAAGTGTAGAGCAAGTACCCTAAAAAAAAAAATATTTTTCCACATTGTCGGCGTGATTAATATGTATACCCAATACCCATGCCAAATTATAGCCTTCTAGTTCTAAGGGTCTCTGAGTTAAGCTGCGAACAGACAGACAGACGGACATGGCGAAACTACAAGAGTTCCTTGTTTAATACGGAATCCTAAAAACGCAAAGAAACGTTTTTATGACTTGGCAGTATGAAGTACGCAAGTCGAATGACACATGTTGAAAATTAAAAAATACTGTTCTACACTTTACCCCTGTTTCATTTTCACGAAGTGAAAAACAGTGTGACAATAAGAAGAGAAATAACTCATACTCCATCGACTTAACTATCCACCCTCGCCTGCAGCTCGGGTAGATATACATACGTCTCGGGATAAAATGGCATTTTTTGTGCACTAGCTGTACAATCTACTATTATTTGCAAAAAACATGGTGTATAAAATTGGTTTAAAAAGACATATTAGAGCGTACATATTTTGCTTATACCATAACATGCACATATTATATAAGTTACATTACAAAATGTTTCCCGTCAGTAAATTATTTTATGCTGTAAAATTATTAGGGCCTTACAAATAAACATGTAATAAAGTTATGACAAGGATAAACGTCAAAAAAATTATGGTTATACCGAAGTTATTCCTAGCATAACTTTATGCCGTATTTATTTGTAAGGCCTCTCATCTTATTAAACAAATAAGATTATGAATTGATTAATTAAGCATTCTAAGGTGCGTATTTTGTTACACCTACTGTGCTCGAAGCCTCAAGTGTGCTGTGTGTTCTTTGAATATGTAGGTACATATTCAAAGAAAAATGGCAGCTCTCTTTTTTAGACCAACTTTTTTTATTTAAAAACTTTAAATCCATACAGATTCTTATTGAATAATTTTCAAATTGGTTTAGAAGTACCTACTTCTAAACCAATTTAAAAATTATTCAATAAGAATGCTAAAATATGAGTTGGGGATCGCTTTATTTTTCTTGACGAGTATTAATAACGGCACAGCTGCTGCTAGCTTTGAACAGCTGAACCTCGATATCAGGCGAAATGTGAGTATTCTGAGAGAATAAACAAAGACATTAATTAATGCAAATGTCTGGACTTGTTCGTATATTTTGCGAAGTGTCAAATACGGAAATTGGTGAGCTATTATATTCCTGAAAATGAATAAAAAACAATTTTATGGCAACTCGGAATAAGTGCGGACTTATGGCTAAGTAATAATAGCCGCACGGGTCATTCGAGGGTGGGAAATTATCAAATGCTCTAGGCGGAACAGGAGGGCGTGTCAGACTTTTACTTTTTCAGTTGCCTGTGTGCCAGGGCCACTGTCGGCGCACGACATATGCGCGTGATTGACTGCGAGGAAGGCGCGCGGGGTCGTGTAACGGGTTACCCCGACCTAACACGGTATCCCTTTCGGACAAACCCGCAATCCTGGCAGGCACCAGTCCTAGCGGACCCCGTCAGTGTGTGCTGACATCTCGTCGAGGCGCCGTGAGAACCTGTAATTGGCACTGTTTCATATACAATTGTCATCCATCTGTTATAGCTGTTGGTTTTCCTATAAAAATTAAACCTAAAATTCCTCCTCGACCCTTGCTCGTAAGCGAAGCGCCAGTCCGCGCTATAGCTGAGCCTGTAGCTTTAAATCCCCCAGATAATAATCATAACCCTGATTTTATCCAGCCACCGTCGGTCCCTTGCCATTCTCCCTCCGACTCTGCCTTAAGCCAAGGTTCGTACCCCACAGGGGGTGCCCTTAGCGCGCAGTCGAAGCAGCGTAACTTATAGCAGTTTATAAGTTTTTACGCCCTGGCTGGAGGCATTAAGTTTTTAGGAGGTTAAGGCAACCACAGGAAAGTCCGGTTAAAGAGTCTTAACCTCTCAAGGTTAATCTGAGATGCCCTAGCAAAAAAAAAAACCTTGAATTGAATCCACCAGCAGTTTGTTTTGAAGATTTCTAGGCTAAGCAGAACCAAAGCGGACTCAACCTTTCGCCCTGGAATACTTAGCTGGTTCCATCATATTTTGGTAATTTTGTCTCACACCACCCTTTTTACCAGCTTTTATTTAGTTTCACCAGTCCCGGTGTCTGCTGTAATGAAATCTTCCAAGTTAATTTTGACCCACTTCCCGATTTCCGATTGAGTTGAAATTTTGCATGCATATGTAAATCGAATGACAATGCAATATTATTTTGACTTGGAGCTGATCTGATGATGGAGCCGGAAGGTTGCCATGGGAACTCTGTAATAAAACGACGCAACCCCACCGAGTTTGGGCTCGTTTGATTCTTCTTGACAAGGTCACTGGTCCTAGACGATATCCAGAGTCTCATGATAGGCCACAGCCAGTCATGTTTTATTTTAACACGCTTTTATTAGCTTCACTTGTAACTAACTTTGTAAAAAAATCTTGAAGTCAGTTATAAACTACTTTTTGTCGTATCGTAACGAAAGTTGTTCGGACGACAATACTATAATTTGGTATCTTAGAGCTGATCTGATGATGGAGCCAAGAGATAGATAGTGGAACTCTTCAGTGGCTACTAGTAAACCCCTCGAGTTTGTGCTCATATGATTCGTTTTGATGAGTCTAATATAATGGGCTTGGCCAACGAAGGTCTGATGATGGATCCAGGAGGTGGATATTGGAACTTTTTAGGAGTTGCTAGTAAACCCCACTTTTAAGTTATTTTTATTAACAACTAATAAAAGCTTGTATAATACAAAAGTGTGTATGTGTGTCAGTTCCGACGCATGACTGGAGTTTACTCCTTAAGTATGTTTATATATATATATATTATAGGTACATACATACTTACATGCGTCGCTGTCGCGCAGCATACCCGTCGGCTGTATACAAGTATACACATACTTACATGATTTCAAAGTAATGTTGCGCAAGTGCGCAAAGTAGGTACGTTGCGCAGAAAAATATTACGCTTTTTAGTTAACGCTTGTAATAATTTCACTCCTCATAAAATTTCCAATACCGGCCTTACATGAAAATCGATTTTTAAGGAGCAAACTTCAAAAAAAAATGTTAATTTGTTTATTAAGGTGTTGGGTTATATAATCTGCGTTAAACTAGATGTGTGCATAGCATCGCATATGAAATTCAAACCCTAAACTAAGCTTCCGCCTACTTGATTGCCTAAAGTTTAAATTGCTAACCTGAATCATGACAATAAATTATAATATATTGTACTTATCTACGTATAATATCACTATACAGAAACACTATCAGGGTCCTCCAAAATCAAAACAATTTAAACTTATAATTCGGTGTGGTGACCCTACTCACACAGCCACCCATACCATTTACAACACGCACACATTCTTACAAAGTCAACCTTATTCCGTTGTGAAAAGATTCACATGACTTGCATAAATAAATTTGTCGTTCCATACATGACACGAAAACTCATGAATAGATATTGCAATGACAAAACCGCGTAAAATTGGACTTTGGTATGACGTAGAATTATTGTTTTATTCGCGTTTAGAGGTGCGTTTAGAACAAACGGCTATCCCGGGAGCGGGAATGTGCAAATACGATTATGTTAGGGGAGGGTACGTACAGTCGTAAAAATGAAGATAAAAAATGAAAAGTGTATATACTTATGAATATGTTTATACAGTGTGAGTCTTTATAATGTGCACATATCGAAATGAGGGAATCTATGCTTAATTTTATCTACGGAAAAAATACAAAAAAATTTAAATATTAAATTTTAATTTTTATGGAATTAAAAAAAAAATTGTTGTCAGTGTAAATAAAACGGTGTAACTTTTAAACTAAATGATCTATCACGATGAAACGAACTCCATAATTATTGGAAGTAATTAGGCGTCCTCATAAAATAAAAATTGGGGAATTGGGCAGAGATTTCCTCATTTCGATATGTGCACATTATAAAGACACACTGTAAAGGGTTTTATTACGTAGGTACATATCTAGCTGCTGTCTGCGGGTACGCACGCGTGGCTTTATCTGAAATAAAAATTTGAATTACTTTTTATAAAATCAGCTATCTACCAGAGAAAGTCCCGTCAAAATCGGTCAAGCGGTTTCGGAGATTAGCCGAAACAAACAGACAGAAAGACAAACAGAAATTTTAAAAACTTTTTTTTTTTGTAATAAGTACCGTTCTTATATACTTTCATATGCATTAACTAAAAAGCTGGTATTTTAACATTACAAACAAACACTTCAATTTGATTTATTTGTATTGATGGTAGAAGGAATTTCAAGAAAGCTGAAAATACAGGGCGTCCCACGACTTTGCCACATGCACAAAAAAATACTGAATAAAAACTTCATTTTTATTTCAAAAACAATACGAACTGCATTCAAAGAATTTCAAATAATCACCTGTCTGAACCGGGGAATCGAACCCGCTAAATTTGAAAAAAAATAAAACCGGTATTTTTATTAAACCGATCGAAAGGCTCAATCATATACATTTATTTCTTCTTAATAACATAGCATCTAAAATAAAAGGAAGACCATGAAATTAAACATTTAATTTAAAATTTTGTTCAGAATGAGAGAGAGCAGGAGTTATAAATTGTATACAACAGGAAGGGAGACATTTTGAGCATTTAATCAATTAAATTTATGTAACTTGCACTTAAACGTACCTTAAAAAAAAAAAAGGAAAATTTCATTGTTTAATGTAAAATTTCAATGTTAATTTAAACATTTCAAATTAAATGCTATATTATGTATATACTATAGATATATATATAAAAAAGCATCATCAAGTCATCTCATAAAAAGTAGCTCGAAATGTCTTACGTATACCATATAATATCAGTTTTAATATCACGCATTCACTACACAACCATACACCCACGCACCCCAACACACCCACATCTACAAACCCACGCCCACACACCTACTTTGCTGTCTAATTGATTATTTGTTTTTGTTTTTTCCATGTCCTAAATTGTTGTTTTTTTTTTTTTTTTTTTAATCTTCCATCCCAACATTATCATCATGATCTGTTAAGTAGATGTTTGTATTACTGTGTCCTGTCCGGGTAGTTTGGAGGCTTGGAGACCTGTAACACAGCTATTCCTAATACAGGCTCCAGTCTCCACAACATCAATGTATTTTAGTATACACTATTATGTATTGTAATAATGTGTTATTATGTGGTGGAGAAAATAAACGTTTTTATTATTATTATATATTTATATAGATATTTAAGCCTGTGACATCCCTGAAAATATCGCCTTGACACAATGGTACTGATTCTTTTGTACACCGAACTAAACTAACTAAACTATCACTAAAATTCCTTACTTTTGGCTATGAGAAGCTTAAAGCTATTCTGCAAATAAAATTCTCTAAAATTAAACATAACTTTGACACAACTAAAATCGAATTTGACAATCGGGACTCCACGTGGTATTTTTTTTTTTTCTTTTGGTTTCGCAACGTTGTACTTATTTGCCCTACCCCATGAATTTTTTTAGAGCCGTATGCGCACAGGGGCGGGGCAGCCTCAACGTGTTTTATATCAACAATATCGAATTTTTCACTTTTTTAATGGAAAAAAATATTACCTACGAGTACATGTTGCGTTTTAGAGGGTTTATGTGTTTTGTAAAGGGGGCCGAAATTTTCATTATATTTTGCAATAGGACGTGCGTCCTATCGCAAAAAATAATGAGATAAATAAAAAAAAAATCGAGATAAAAGTAAAAGAAAAGAAAAAAAACATACAGTACTGTTTTTGCACCTGAAGTCGAGGTGTAGGTGTGAATTTCAGTTCATGACAACTAATTGTATTCCACACCTTTTTAATCGCGATTCAAAATAGTCAGATTTAGCATAATCACTAAATTAAAAACTCAGTGCCATCTTAGTGCTGTCAAACTAAAATATAGTTGTGTCACTTTAGTCAATTTCAGAATAGAAAATCGTCATTTGACAGGATTAAACTATTTTTTGTTGATTTTTAGTCTAGTTTAAAGAGTTTTGTGACAAGAGAATCGCCACCAATGTAAGCCGTTTGATCCGTTTGATTACTACGGCGTAGCTGATGAAGGCTACGGCGTAGTAGACTTAGGCTACGACGTAGCACCAATGTAGCATGAGTGTGCTACGGTGTGGTATCGTAGCCAATTATTATGCTGCCAACTGGATTAATAGGGATGTGTCCTGGGTAAAAAAAAAAAGAAAAACTGTTTAGTCCGTCAATCAGATAATAAATAAATATTAGCCACGTATTTTTTGCTTTATCATATTAATAAAAAATGACTTAGATAAAACACATTAAACTTGGGGAGTGGGGGCTCGTTACGTCACAGCTCAGTATAATATCTAATGAGAAGTGACGTCATGCCACATTTGAACTCAATGTATCGCCGTAATGTTTTGATTACGTAAAAAAAGAAAAAATACGTATCCAATATTTTTTAATAATCTACATGACGGACACAAAATACATATTTTTTTTGTCATCAGCCCTATTGCCTCGTACCGTGTAGAAAGACAGGAAAGTATTGATGTAATAACATAGCTTCACGCCTGTTTTGCCCCAAAGGGTTAGGCAGAGGTATGTATATGCACATTCATATTTCGCCAGGTATGTTTAAGTCCCATGTAAAAGGGGCTAGCCTATTACCATCTACCGGGCACAAATCTAGACTCCGGGCTGCTACTGAGAAATTTCAGATGCAAAAACTCTAGAAAACACGTTCCCCCAATCTGGAATCGAACCCAGGATCTTATACTTAGCCATAGCGCTTGAAGCGCGAAAACTAAAGCAACGAGGCAGTCTTGTTTACAAATAATGTGTATGAATATTTAAAAGGAGATTGATCATTCCTGAAAACTATCAAAAAATCAAGCTAATTTAGGTCCTGTTAGTTTTACATTCGATATATTTAAGTACTAGCTTTTACCCGCGGCTCCGCCCGCATGGATACAGGTTACCGCGTACAAAAGTAGCCTATGTCCTTCTCCATATCCCAGGCTATATATCTCTGCCAAATTTCATGACGATCGGTTCAGCGGTTTAGGCGCGAAAACGTAACAGACAGACAGATAGAGTTACTTTCACATTTATAATATTAGTATGGAACTTCTACGAATAGTAGAAGTTTTTTTTATGTTAGTAATTGTTTAATATTAATTATATTTAAAACTAACAGAACTAAAATAAGAATACTAATACTATAAATAAGTAACTGTTTTAAAAAAAGTTATAGATAAGATAGATATTATAGATTTATATTAAGTAGAGATATATATATAGAAATTGTATAATCTACAAGAAATAAAAGGCTTTTTTATTTTATTTATATTTATTGTATTTCTTTTATTTCAATAAAGCCATATAAATTATATTTATAAATATTAGAATATAAAAATATTTAAAAATATAAAAACATTTTTTTTATTTTTTTTATTAATTTATTTATTTTATTTATTGTTTAGGTCAACTAAATATATATAAGTCCGCGAGATACAACATTAGACAACATCTGTCCGGCACGAATGCATAAATGAACCTTATTTGCGCAGCCGTGAAGCACACAACTATAGTTATTATAACACGGATGACATGGATGGACGTATGTCGAGCATGCTTGAGATTCTGTGAGATGATGAAAGATGAGTTTTTATTTTTTGTGCCATTGTTATTTGCTTGTTGGTTAGTCATTTTTGTGTATCTTTCTTATTGTTATTCCTTCCTTATTGTCAATATGTCTTTTTTTATGTAAATTTAACTGTGCAATAACTTGGACCTGAGTCTGTAATGTTGTACATGTTTTTTCCCAAATAAATAAATTATTTTCACTTTTTATTTTGTTATTTGTATTTTGTGTTTCACGAACTGTGACTAAATAAACGTCATTATTTATTTTTCTTTTAGATACTAAAACCTCTCATCCGTAGTGTATCTTGAAACATAATTTAATAAACGACTGCTCAGGGATCCGCGCTATGACGACATGTAATTACATTAACTATTCACTTACATTAATCCCGGGGGAAAGGTGTTCCTCAATCATTAACTAGTATCATCATCTGCCTAGCCTTTTCCCAACTATGTTGGGGTCAGCTTCTAGTCTAACCGAATGCAGCTGATTACCAGTATTTTACAAAGAGCGGCTGCCTATCTGACCTCCACAACCCTGTTACTGGGTAACACGACACCCCTTGGTAAGGCTGGTTGGACTGGATTGGAAAATTATGCTGTATACTGTGACAAAATTATATTATTAACTAGCTGCTGCATGCGGCTTCGTCCGCGTGACGTTTTCTTAAATAAAACTAGTTTACTCCTTGTTACTATTTGCCAGTGGCAACCCTTTCAAACAGCCGTCTCGAAGAAAAGCCGAAACAAATAGACAGACACAGAGACAAAAATTAAAAAAAAAAAAGAGTTGTTTTTTTTAACTTTGGTCGCCATACAGCATACATGGCTGATTATTTCGTCTAGGTACACGAAGCATGTGAAATCTGCGGCTCGGTCTGGATAAAACATCATTATGCAATTGAAATTCATTTTTATTTTGGTACACAAAAATACAAATATCAAAAATATATAGTTCTGGGAGTGGTAATATTTTTAATTTTTAATTGTAATTTTAATATTTTTTTCTGTTGTGTATATCAAAAAAGTGACACCAAAGTAGCCACGAGCGTTTTAGCGGGTAATATATTAAATATTGTGTATGAGTGAATAAATGAATAATAGGGTTTATGAGATCACAAAAATAAAAGATGGCGGCTTACAGCGGATGTAAAGTGTTAACGAAAAACTTCCTTTCTGATTAATTTATCGTATTTGGTATTTCAAGAAAGGTCTTAAGGGGTATTTTCTGAAAATATATCTATAATTATTCATACATAAACCCCAAATAACAATAAAAGCAATTATGTGTCTCTCTGGCTGTTTTCAACTACAATAAAAACCCTTTTTAAAATGTTATGTAGGGTGTTTAACAAAACGTACGTAAAATCCAATTAAATCAAATCCCATTTACTACAAGTACTAACCTTCAATAATCACTAACCACAAAATAAATCTTAACTATGACATAATCACCAACTTTATTTTAAATATATAAACACGACATTGACGTTTTGGTTTTCATATAACTGAAGTCACACTTTCATACAACTGGAGTCATATTACTAAATATGTCATGTAAACATAAATCACACAGTTTACATGTGACTTCGTGTCTTATGTCTTGTTTACACCTTTTTAGTTGGCATTTTTGTCGTAGTTGGGTTTGATAAATGATAAATGATAAATGATAAATGATTTTATTTCTGTAAGTAGGTTTTTACAAACACTTTTACACGTCAATCAAATTTTAAAACTAGATGAGGTCGGCATTTCGTTTTAGTATTAACCTTAATTTTTATTGAACGACCAATTTGCTGTGTTTTTTTAAAGGGCGTGGATAATGGTGTCATCACACTGATATTAATCACAAACAAACGAGGCAATTTAGCTTTTCTATAAGATGGGAACGCACCTGCCATGCCTTTGGCATTGTAGATGGTCAAAGTCGGCTAGGATCGCAGTACGTCATGAAAGAATGCACCGACCCCAGCGTGGTTTGACCAGCCTCGATTACTCGTATGAACCCAAAGATTCACATTAGCTCCTGGAGCCTCATGTTTCAGGGGGCTACAGATACCACTACATATCAAAGAGTACCCCGTGGGGCGCGAAAATGGTAGGGAAGACGTGTCCTAAAGATATGGAAGGAGTATTAGAGCCGTATCGGATGTGCATCCTTATGATTACTTACCATTACATTAATTTATCTCAATTTAATTTTAATTTAGTTCAATTCAATTTTAATTTATTTTAAATTATTTACATCAATTTTATTATAACTTATTTTCAATTATATAATTCAATTTTATTTTCATTTTAATTATTCATATCTATTTTATTTTCAATTATTTATTTATTTACCTAATACATTGATTGCTCGCGTCAAGACTAACATAGCTTTAAGTTAATGCATGTAATGCTAACAAAATATGGGCACAAATTTGTCTGAATTAGATGTATTTTGTTTTTATTATTTTTATTATTACGGCCACCCAACAAAATATTCTTCCTACAGCCTTCTATCACTTCTTCTTCTTCTTTTCGTGTGAATTGTGGCTAACCTGGTGCTGTGTTTATGACGCCCATGGGCCTCTGACTTGGCTACACATGCCGTTGAGAAATATCTCTCAGGCATGGCCGATTTCCTCACGATGTTTTCCTTCACCGTTTTTTAAGCAAGTGATAATTATACAATACTCACATGAATCCAAAAAGTCAGAAGTGCGTGCCTTGGGTTCGAACTCGAGACTTATAATTTGGCAATCCGGCGGTCACACCACTAGGCTATCACTGCTATCCTTCTATATCTACAAAATCATAAATAATATCAACTCCACGTCATCCATGCAGTGTACGTAACGCGGTGGTACAGTATCCTTGTCACCACGCTAGCAATAAGTACGTGTCGCGAATGTACGCCACAAATCTAAGGATATAAGATATTTAGATTCGAAAGCCCGCATTGGGTGCGAAGATATTGGCGTTAACAATAGAAAAGTTATTTATGATGCATGAAGGTTGTGAGTGGAACTCAATTCAAAACACAAAATATTTTTCATGTTATAACTTTTGTTTGACAAATTCATCATTTTTAAACAATACTTTATTTTAATAACATATACCGAGATACCAGAATATTTCGTTGGTCCTTATCTTCGATAAAGGTCTCCAAAAACCAATACCCTAAACAATATACCTAATATCCAGTTTTACAAGAATTATTTATTCAAACTCGTTAGTTTTCACCGAAAGATAGTAAATAGTAATATTTGAGATGACAAAAAATAGAACAGCTCAAACATATCACAGCGATGCAATTTTGCTTATAATGCGTTACTATTGTAACGATACTATTGTTACAATAGTTGTTGTTGTTGTTGTTGTTGTTTGTTCGTTACTATTGATGATTTATAGTGTGTACCACGCTTATCCTTATTAGGATAAGCGTGGTACATACTATAAATCTAACTATAGGCGGTAAATGGATCCCGCAAGACCCCTGCAAAAGATAAAAGCAAAAATCTATCAATAAATAAAATATTGTACACAGTTCATCTGTTTAACCCAGAAGCTTAATGAAAATAAATAAAAAACAGAACGGTAGATATCGATCCCTAGATTGGAAAGAGATTTTTTGTAAAATATGTTTGTTGCGGAATTTTTTGCGCTTAGCATTTACGAACTTTGCCTATATAAAACCAAATTGACAATATTCTGATATTCGGTAACCATTTCACTTGACTGACATTTCGCTAATCTTGCTTCGCGATATCGAAGGAAGTATGCAAAGCGGAAAGCAAAAAAAAGACGATGAAATTACAAGATCCATGATTATGTTGTTAGTATGAGTCTTAACCTATTGTTAGTAAAAACCACACTCTATATAGGGTGTATCTATTAAAACACGAAAATTTTTAAGAGAATAGGTGGTAAAAAAGCCATGGAACTTTTTTTTATATCTTAGATTATTATTTAAAAAAAAAAAAATATTCCTTGATATGATGATTAATACTCATTAATTACCAAAATTCACCGCGCTCGTGCCGCCACTGACGCCGCGTCCGGGCGTATCATTCATAGAATAAGTAAGTAAAGGTTTTTTTGTATTTCTCAAGCAATTTTAAAATTATAATAATTATGTAAAAATGTAAAACACTTAGAAAAAATATTTTTTTCGCTGCTATGACTTTTTTACCACCGATGTTTCTCTTAAAATATTGTGTGTTTGAATAGATACACTTTATATATAAAATTGAAACAACTGACACCTATATATGCAGCCATACTTATCCAGTGAGCCAGCATGGGGCTGTCCCACCTATCACACAATACACTCAGGATGTTGTGGGTGCTAGCACCTGATGGTATATTACCTACCTAAGGCTCCTAAAAACAGGCGCGACACAAAGACACCGCTCGTCGTGCGACCTGTGACCTTGACCTCGACCGCACCTGTTTGTAGGAGCCTTTACTCTTTTACTTGAACCAATTTATAGCAACGTTTAGGATGTACACTCATAAACAAGATACAGTCAACCGCACATCAGTAGTAACAATTTGACATTGACAGCGCCTTTATGTCGTAACTGTAAAGGCGGTTTTCATAGTGCTACCATGTGCGGTTGACAGAACTTAAGGCGCGGGCCCACCGCGGTGCACGGAGAGGCTACGCACGTGTATTAAGCTTCGTTTTGTAAGAAAATGTATGTGGTTGTGTCTACTGCAACCCACGGAGAGGCTACGCATGAATTGACGTCATTGATACATACATGCGTGGCTTGCTCGAATAGGCGGTTACATAGCTCAACGCTGTCGACATGGTTCTACGTTTCCACTGGAGTACACGAATATGACCCACGACTATATACAGCTCACTTATCGCACACCTCCTGCAGTGAAGCCCGTGTCCGTGGATTGCAGTGGCACGTGCGTAGCTTCTCCGTGCGCCGTGCCACGCTATACATAGTCGTGGGTCATATTCGTGTACTACCAGTGGAAACGTAGACCAATGAAAGACCAATCAAACAAATTAATACACGCAGCTAAAATGCGCCGCGTGCCCGTGCACAGCATGCGCCGCGGTGGGCCCGCGCCTTTACTCATGGCTCAAGATTTGATAAAACTACAGCCTATTTAACCTCTTTACTGTAAAAACAGTGCAAAAACAAAACATCCAGCGACAACAGCGCTTTCAGCACTAATCAACGTGAATAAAGCGCTCAAGATTTATCAAACTCAACCCGTGTTTAAATTGTATGCACGTTTTAAGCTCAAGCAACAGAAATTGCCTGCGAAGGCTGACGACATAATTCATAAATTCTCAAAATGAGACCACGGTTCATCAAGTCGACCTGAATTAGTTATGTCAGTACCTCGAGCGAAGGTCCAATGTCGCGTGAATATATTAACACGAGGTATACGTCACAAGGGCGGAAGGACCAGAAATGCAAGTTTTAATAGGCTGTACAGGGATGAAAAGACCACGAAATAATTAAATTTACTGTGGAAACAAAAACAGTTTTTGACAGAGTGCTATAAAATCTATCGTAACCTTATCGGAAGAAGCAGGTGAGGCGAGAAATAAACACTTTCGGCAATTACGCCAAAAGTTCTCACAAAAGTTTTCTCGAGAACAATGCAGCCAAGACATTCTGAACAGGTTGCTTCTAACATCAGATTCCTTCATGAGTAGCATAAGGCCGAAACTACCGAAAAGTTCAAGGCCATTTAGCGCAGCAGCCATGGAAATTATATTCCCGAGTGAAGTTCTTTATTTATTTTTAATTTTTAATATTGTTATTAACTACCTACCTATACATTTGCATAAAACAAGTAAATGATACTTATTTAAGTTATGGAAGAGCGGAGTCTCCTAACACAGGCTTATCTGCTTAAAAGGAGACTCCAATCACTACTTGTTAAGGTTAACTTGGTAAAATAATAAATAATTTTCAATTTTCAATTTTCAAAGTTCCTCAACTTACCATACCTCCATCAAATGAAGATGTTGAAATTACCGAAGATATAAATAAAACGAATAATTCTATCGATGAAAACGAGTGGGACTCGTCCTCTGAGTAAATTATACCCTACAAATAACAATTTTATTAAATTTGTAATGTTTTATTACACTTTTTCCTGGAGAAGTAGCTTAAATACATTTTACTCTTTGCCATTTTCCAAATCCCATTAGTAAAAAAAAAATTTTACTAAACATATTATTGTTTTGAACTTATAGTTCCAGCAATGTTACAACGCTCCAGAAATGTTTTATTTCCAGGCATTCTATTAAGAAAAGCACTATATTATATGCGTCGGCGGAAATGGCAATTGCCTGTCTCGTATTAGTGAAGTCCTCGCCTACGGCTCGGCCTTCATACTCAAACTCGACCTGCAATTGCCTATTTCCCGCCCTTTTCAATAATGTACTATTATCCATATTTTGTAGTCAGATATGTGCAAAAAAAATCTTCGCGAAATTGAGCGTTTTAGGGTACCCTAGTCGTTGTAAATTGTTGAATTAATGTTCTTAAAGCAAAGTTTTCTGAGAGATTTTCCAGCCTGTAAACAAAGTATGGGTTAAAAAGAGATTACGTAAGGGTGTTTGGGTATTTTTAGGGTCACATTTTGCAGAAGTAAATTTGGAGGAAAGGACCGACACGAAAGTTGTTGAGCAAGGATACTTACTATAATATTCTTTGTTATGTATTTAGCTTCTGCCGCACATTGGATACAAAATTTACGAGAATGTTTCTGTATTCTGTTTTTGGATTATGCAGAAATTGACGTAAGCTCACTACCTAATACATAATATTTTATTTTATATTTTTACCATACTTTGGGGAAGTCGGGTATGTATGTATGTATATTTCTTTGGCACGCTCTGTAGCCTAAACGGCTTGATGGATTTTAACATAACTATGAGGTGTCGTTAGATTCGTCTTAATTGTGGGAGTGACATAGGCTATATAATATTTATATATTGTATCTGCAATTACAAAAAAAGGAAGGGGAAGGATTAAACAAAATTTAAAACTATATTGGTATCAATCAAAAGCTAGTAATCAATCAAAAGCTAGTAATGAGAAAATTCCAAATATTATATATATTAGTAAAACTAAAGAGCTTGAAAAAAAGCAAAATATTAAAAAAAACGGGTTTTTTGTTTTTTTTAATTTGCTTATTTGGAAGTGCTGTTGCCAGTAAATACTTAATGAAAAAGAAACATATTACTATTTTTATTTATTCATTATCAAGTAACAAGACTCATACATATTTGGTATACAGTTTTAATTACAATACAAGACATTTAATTAACTTAATATTATTCATTACATTAATTATTGGTAATAAAAAAAACACAATAATTATAATTTTCTAACCGGCATTGGAACAGCAACAGCAACAACCACAGCAATGCCGGACATAAGGGCAGTCCAGCCTGTTGGCGATCATTACCAGGAAGAATAGCAATGGGGCTGGCCCGCACCCGGCGCACCAGGGACGCACACTGCTTGCGCATAGAGGCGTAGAATCAATCATTGCGTGTGTATTCATATCATCCAAAACTTACAAAAAAGATTTAACTATAATCACAATCTACTTATTTCTCCCACAGACTTTAGCAGAGACCTTGAAAGTAATATAATAACATCTCATACAAAACATAGATGAATCATTAATATTTCTTTTTAACATATTTTTCAAACCAAAGAGAGAGAAAATCCGTTCGTCGAAATAATTCTCTTTGGTATTTGAAACAGATAAGCAACATTTCAATCTGATTACACAATACAAAAGGTTCGACCAGGGACCCTCTTTTCTTCAGGCTAGTACCCTATTCCCGTGTTATCAACAAGTACGGCGAAATCTTTTATTCAGTTCTACACAACTCTATTTCATTTGGTACGTATTGAATTCTAGTAGCTTTGTTCTTGGTGTTTTACTGGCTTTTTTATGAATTTTGATCAGTTTAAAATGTACCAAACATTGAAACATTTTTTGAGGGCATATTTCAGCAAAAACAAGCCTAATATTTAAACTTCTCATCATCATTCATCATTTCAGCCGAAAGACGTCCACTACTGGACATAGGCCTCCCCCAAAAGGGGGGGAACTTGCCATAATCGCCACGCTTGGCAGGCGGGTTGGCGATCGCAGTATGGTGTTAAAAATGCATAGAGAACGCTGCTGCCCATTCTCTAGTAAATCCCTTAGTCGCCTTTTACGACACCCACGGGAGGAAATGGGGTGGTGCTATTCTTTACGTCCGGCATCACACGGTATCTTCTAAACTAAATTAAACTTCTCATACTAAATTCAAACAGGAAATTCAACTAATCCTTAATTTTGCTCAGGAGCTATGTCCGAGGATCTATAAGAGTACCTACCTGACTCTCTGGAGTTATTCGAGTCAATTACTAGGTGGTATCGTTATCAATTAGACGCGGTTTAGCAAAGAGGACTGAACCCACATTATGGTAAAAAATGAGTTGTTTATACTAAAGAGGTCCTAACGGTTAACGGAAGGTACCTTCATGTGGGTTGGTACCCATCATTAAAAAATCAACCTTATCTTTGTAGTGTCACGGATCTTTTTTGCTGTGTGAAAGAGCCAACCGTTAGGACCTCTTTGGTATATACAACCCATTTTTAGGGTTCCGTAGTAAACAAGTAACCCTTATAGTTTCACCATGTCCGTCTGTCTATCTGTCCGAGGCTTAGCTCAGAGACTCTTTGTACCAGAAAGCTGTAACTTGGTATGGGTATACATATCAATCACGCCGACAAAATGGTAAAGTGAAATCATATTTTTCAACACACTTGCGAGGAAAAAAACAGACTTGTATTGTTATTAACTTTATGGAAAACGGCGCTGGTTTTGTTTTTCCGCGCGCCGCGCTAGCGATGCGCGTGCAGGTGTATATAAAGGCACTAGCAAAACCGATAAAGAGCCTATATAAAAATAAAAAAAACACAAAATAATGTTTAGACTGATCATAGTGTTGTCTTATGTCAAATTGTAGTTTAGTTAGTATGGAATTAGAAAGTATCCGCAATAATAGAACGCCAGTCAGGGTCTTTTTCGTTTGGTTCTGGGAGGGACCACAGACAATTTAAGGTAAATTTTTTGTTCATTTTGGGACCAAGGACAATTTAGACTATTAAAAAAAAAGTGAAATATGGCATTATGGCTCCAGCATTATGGAAATCTCTTTGATGATATTAAAAAAACCGCAATTATCCGACTAGTAAATAGTTATCTGTGGCGTTACAGCACTAGCGCGGTCACGTAAAGTAAAAGGCACGCGTTTTTAATACACTGCATTTTGGACCTAAAAGCGGTTCATTAAGAGCCACTTTACGAGCAAGTGTGTTGAAAAAAATATTGCGGGTTTGTGAAAACCATTTTTCAATTCAGGAGTCCGTTTGCGGAATAATAAGCTTTAAAGTGCTACTTTTTGTTAGAGTCAAGTGTCCTCCCCCCTCGTTCCAGCTAAATGGTTGTATTTGGATACGTGCAGAAAAAGAAAAATTTACAACAGTAGTATATATAATGAAGTTAAAAATAAAACTATCACAGCTAAGTAGGCTTCACAAGTTACCGAGTAATAGTCGACCAACTTACATTTGCAGTTGAAAAACATGTTAAGTTTGTTCTTGAGATAAATTCATCCCAATCACGGAACCCTTCATTGTGCGTGGTCTGACACGCACTTTGCTGGTTTTTGTGACCATAATGTGGGTTTAGTCCTTTCTGCTAAACTACGTCCAATTAATTGTTAACTTTCATTACCTTGGCTTAACAAAACTGTATTAAGTTTCGGATCTCCTATTTCAGGCTGTGAGAAAATAGATGGTGCATATTTCCCACGCTCGCATTAGCTGTTCGAAGTTCTAATAATGTAGTAACACGCCAGATGCATATTTCACAATTACGCGTAATGAGAAATGGCAGGCTGTTAGCGCCGCCGTGCCTAATAGCCTAACACCGTCTATCACATTTTCTCAGGTATCTCATGTGGGTTTACACAACAACAAGAGGGTTTAGTTCTAATTAGATTAAATGGATAAATAGATAAAATAGGCCGATTCCTGGCCACCGTAGGCGCGGGCTTGCGGGCTGCTAGCTATGGGCAGCTCGCCGTCCGGTAAGGACCAGGCCCGGGTCGACGGCGCGTTGTGTTCCACGCGCCCCTCAAAGAGATGTCAGCATGCACTGACGGGGTCCGCCAGGACCGATGCCTGCTAGGGTTGCGGGTTTGCCGAAAGGGATACCGTGGCCCTGGCACACAGGCAACTGAAGGAACACGGGTGGGTTTTAGTCAGTAAAAGTCTGACACGCCCCCCCGCTCCGCCCACAGCGGGAGAAGTTATTTGATAATTTCCCTCCCAAAAAAAAGGAGGCATGAGTTCTTACAAGTACTATTAGGACAACTGATTTCTTAACAATATTTGACATAAGTTTTAAGAATAGTGAAATAGTTAATTTATTATGTTATAATATATTTTAACACTTATAGATTTCGATATTATATACATTATTTATGGAAAAATTGTTAGCACTTACTAGTTACACGATTATGAATTATATTGCATTTAATCACCTTCAAGGCTACACTTGATCTTTTAAGCGATCGGCTGTGAGTGGATAAAAATGAACCATTTTGACCTTGAGAGGTCGTGACTCCTTAACCGGACTTTCCTGTGGCTGCCTAAAGTGAAACTTAAAGCCTCCAGCCAGGGCATAAAACTTATGAACTAAACGACTGCACGCTAAGGGACCCCCTGTGGGGTACGAACCTCGGCTTAGGGCAGCGTCGGGAGCAAGACAGCAAGGGACAGGCTGGATCAAAATAAATTAATGATAATTTCGATGGCCCCACCGAATAAACGTATAAGAGAAAAATGACAACTTTTCAGCAAAAAATTAAAACTTTTAAACTTCAATAACGCTCATTTCATTGTAAATAGGTATAAATAGTGTATAATCGAATTATTGGTAAAAAAAATAAGCTATAGACTTGTATATTTACTTTCTTGGCGACTCAAAGAGCATGTAATTATAACATAATCTATTATTCCTATTTTCTTTTATTTTTTTTACTATGAGTTTGCTCTTGACTTTTGTCTAGGTCTGGGTGACAGAGACAAAGTCTACGATGGAGTGAGCTTACCCAGAAGAAGCCTGTTCAGTCTCACTTTGAATAGGTTAGGGTTGTATGCGATTTCCCTAGAATAAAGAAATTCACTATTATAATAGGCGTGTTTTGAGTCCAAAATTCATTAAAAAAAATTAAGTGGGTGCAGGATAGGCAAAATAAAAGATTTTTTTTTAAATCGTGTAAGAAGCATTGCACATTTATTCGGTGGGGCCATCGATTTATAGTCAAAATATAGTCAAGGACTATAAAAGACTTAAAAAGGTGGTCAACTCAAAACTACCACATCGCGTTTATAACGTTGGAAAGTAAAGGATTCTTTTTCGAAGGGTGAGATAATTAATAAAAAAAAATCAGTCAGTTAACCTTTTAACCAAACCCGTTTTAAATTTTGGCATTATATTTTTTGTATTTATTTATTCATACATTTAATGCAAATTATTTCTTACTAGAATTTGCCCGCGGCTTCGTCTGCGTGAAAGTCGGAAATTACGCCACGAGAAAGTACTATCGGAATAAAAAAGTGTGTTAATTCTACACTGAATTTTTTTTAAGTTGATTTAACCTTTTTTTAACCTATTTTGGGTTAATATAGCAACTACTGACATGATTTGTTAAAATCAAAAAAAAATTGTCAAAACAATCGAAAGTGTTTAAAAATATTAAAACAATTTATTGTCAACTCAACCAAAAGGAAACCAACAATCAAAAGATCAACTAGGTATTCGGTTTTTCAGTGTATGTGTTAGTCCAGGTTATGAAGTATCTGTGTGAAAAATTTCATCTAAATCCGTTCAATCGTTTTTGCGTGATTGAGTAACAAACATCCAAACATTGGTATACAAACTTTCACACTTATAATTTTAGTAGGATTTCCTTTTCATTTCACCACCATGCCTGCCTGTCAATATCTTGCTTTTAATCCACGAACATATTTCTAAAGATACGAGCGGTACAAGTAAATAACACGCAAGCCCAGTGAGCGATAAAACATTAATATTCCGCACCACGTCTTCGATATTTCACCAAGTTTAGGTGAACCAGGAAAAAATACGTTCCGGGAAATTCCCGTTTAATAACGGTTCCGCGAATTGTATGGAATTCTTTTATTACTGTGCTTACGTGCTTTTGCGAATCATGCTGGTATTATTTATGTGTGAGTGTGTGAAAAATGCATTGAGGAGGCAGGTTGAAGTGGCAAATGAAGCCATGAATTTGTATGGTTATTATAGAACGCTGTTAAAAAAAAATGAATTATTTAAAAGAGTGAGTCATCAAATAGCCTGAAATAGGAAAACTATTATTAGATTTGTGCAAAATGATTGAAATCCCAACAACTTCTAAACATAATAACGCCCACCAGATCAAAAACATGTTATAAAAGCGCTCAAGGCTTGGAACCAGCATCACAAGTACAGGTCCTGTATCGGTACTTAGCGTTTTTTGCGATTCCGGTACCTGGGTACCGGTTTCAGACTTGTACCGGTACTCCACCTAACAAGTACCGGTACCAAATTCAGGTATCCGAAGCGTCCCACTAATCTCATATTTGTACGATTGGCAACCTTAAAGTTGATTTTTCCAATGCCTATTAACTATCAAAGGATAGTTACTATACCTGTACTATACTTACTATACCTGTTTTCTTACTCTAACTTTGTTTTGTACCGATACAGTACCGATACTGATTAGAAATACCAATAGTATAGGTACTACGACTGGTACCGATAACCACACCAAGACCAATATCAATAATACACCGTAGCATGAAATTAATAGATCTAGAAGAATCCCTTAATATCAATATGCAGAAAGCAGCCATCCTAAACACATGTAGAATCGTCAGGAAATTTATGCAATTAAATTAAAATAAAATTCACTACACGCTACATTTACTTGGCTTTGGCCCGAAAATGTAGCTAAAAACCAAAAAAAATATGCATAAAAAAGTGGTGAGAGTGGTGAGGTGTAGTGGTGAGAAAAAAAAAAATCACTTCGAGACACAAACATCTGTGTAGCCCTGACTCTTGTACTAGGATTTCCTGTATCACAAGAGCCAGACATCTCAATTTACGGGGAATATGTTATAGAAGCGCGATAGACAAAATTGAGATACGTCATAGTTATGGCATGCATTAACAGGTAGGTTTACAAGTATACAAGAGTAATAATAAAAAAAAGAGTTTAAATTACCACTGCGTTCTTCGGAGAGTGCCAAATCAATGGTACCGGTTCTCAGAATACCGGTATTTTAAGTCTTTTAAGCACTACATATCCACAATACCCAAAACAGCGCTTCCTAAAATAACGAAAAACGGATTGGAACACTCGAAATTCCGAACAATATTTATTTATTTATTTATCAGGAACAATTTATATTGTGTTTGATAAATTACATACATTATAATTAATAATAATAATATGAAATCTAAAAGTGAACATGCAGCAATAACAATAAAAGTAAAAAATTAAAACATGTTTACAAAAATATATATAAGAAAAAAAATTAAATTGGAATATTAATATTTTACAGATCGTCCATTGAGTACAAGTTTTAGTAGTAATAATCGAAATCCAACCGCAAACTTTTACGCCACCGAAAAAATGGCTTGATTTCTAATAAACTAAAATCAACACACCAATACACTAGAATACCAACCGAAAACTAAATTAAACAAAAATATTTTTCAATTTTTTTATTACACAAACAGTAAAAGTACAGCTCTCACAGAATACTTTTAAACTTGATGACATTCGGAATTCGAGAAATTTCGGAATTTCGCTGTACATTTTCACGGCAGTCCGGCAAAATGCTGGATACGTGGCCCCACTGAATATTTGCTGGTATATTATTTGTGGTCGGGCCATTAATATGGTCGCGTTGTCAGCTCAATGAATCGAAATTTTATATGAAAACTTTTATTGCCAGTTTTGAACCCGATAATGCATTCAACTCCAATTCGGATTGTGTCAGAACCAATTTTTGCAGTTATGATGGTAAAAATATAGATATTTTTAATTCGGTCGCATCTGGTTCGACTAGATTTCGGTCATAAAGAGTAAAAAAAAATTACATACATATATGTACTCTGATATTATAGATAAACTCATGCTTTCTTACCATGGGGGTACTTACCACGCTCCTTACATACTCTTTTTGTTTCTTTTACGTTGCCGCCAGGTTGCCTGCTTGGCGGTCTTCTACAGATTGTACTTCGGCGAGTGTGCCCATGAACTCCACGATCTCATTCCACCGGCCCCCTTCTACCATCGGACATCTAGACGCACTGCAAGTTACCTAGTTGATATTCCACCAACTCGTACTAAACGTTTTCAAACGTATTTTATAATGCGCACAGCAGAGTGGAACTCTTTGCCTGCGTCTGTGTTTCCGAACGCATACAACCCAAATCTATTCAAAGTGAGAGTGAAAAGGCTTCTTCTTGGTAAGCTCACTCCATCGTCGACTTTGTCTCTGTCATCTCTGACCTAGACTAGAGTCAAGAGCAAATCCATCGTAAAATAAAATAAAAAAAATATGTTCATACATCTTGTCTTACACGCAAACCGGTTGTGAGTACTACGCGCCTGACTTTTCTGAAGAACATAAGCAATTAAGTCACTAATGTCCTCCTAGGGCGTCCCCTCCCGGCGTTTCCACTCACATCTGCCTTGTAAATACCTTTTTCGTCACACCTGGCCATAATGTGAGTTTTACCGCACGCTACTCGTACAGTAAAACTCGCATTGTGGGCCAGGTGAAGACGTAAAATTATGTACTCACCATGGGCAGTAAAAAAGAAAGCCCTCTATCGCATATTTACAACCCTCGCCTGCGGCTCGGGTCACAAATACCTGCGATTTCGGGCTTTCTTTCTTTTACAGCCCTTGGTAAGTAATTTACTATTGTTAGTCGCCTTTCATTCTAGTAAGTACACTTACTACTAAGTATACTTACTCTTTTCAACTTTTGTCACTACATCTTCTTTTAAACCGCACCGTTACCCTATCACATCATTTTTTAGCCTATCATTCATAGTCACGCCTCACATGCTTCGCAAGGAACGCATTTCCACAGCATTTATTTTACTTTCATGATTAAAGTATACCGATGTTTAATGAATGTGTGTGCAAAAACTTGAAATGAAAGCTAACAAAGACTGCTATAAATGTAATCAAAAACTGTAAAATAAAATAATTAAACTCCTTTGGTAAGAATCTTCTTGAAATCGTAAAGGCAATAAAATGTATATCACTATTTGACACGTTGCAAACAGCTGTTAGTTCACATTTTAAGTAAAATTATCTATATCAAGTATAATTTGAAATTTCTTAAATGTACTACCCATTAACGTCTGAAATAGTGCCCCTTCAAGTAGGATAGGTGCTTAAATTAATTCAAGTTATGCCGGACGGACGCCCGCTGTTCAAGGACTTGTCATCTCCAGATAGCCCGGACGGTTGGACGTGACAATCCTAACTCCAGTCCAGACACTTACTGCCATTTCTTGTCCGGATTTCCTAATGACTGATTATGTCCGGAGTTTTGAAGCCCTTTCTTGTAAGGTTTAAATTTAATACGCGAGATTTGAAGTTGTGAAGTCGTTATGGAGATTTATGAGAGTGCGGGTGGAAGGACCAATTTTTGGGCGAAATTCTCCGGATTGTGTGATGAGTTATAAAATTGTAGAGAAAATAATGTCAACCTCAAATCATCCGAAAAGGTCGACAAGTTTACATTGCCAAGCGCTTGGTCGACTCTTCACGTGACCAGAAGGTTGGCCTTTTTTAAATCAAAGTATCAGCATTGCCATCCAACGCTGCCAGCCTTTTGGGCACTTTTCCCACTGACTTCCTCTTTTATTTTTGTGCATATTATATAAATATTTTAGTGTTAGTTTGTATATTGTATTTAAATATTTAAAAAAACAATAACTAGGTATTATACTCGTAAAATTAGGAGATAAACTTCTTAAACGCTCCAATGAAGAATATTTTTTTTTTTTTTTTTTTTCAAAAAGGTACTGTTCGAAAAGATATGAAATTTAGATTTTTCATCCTTAATCTCTTTTTTATAACAAAAAAATTTTTGATGCCCAATGAGCACTTCCTCTTTTTTTTGTGCATATTATATAAATATTTTAGTGTTAGTTTGTATATTGTATTTAAATATAAAAAAGCAATAACTAGGTATTATAAAATTAGGAGATAAACTTATTAAACGCTCCAATGAAGAATATTTTTTTCCAAAAAGGTACGGTTCAAAAACATATGAATTGTAGATTTCATCCTAAATCTCTGTTTTATAACAAAAATATTTTTTACGGAACAAAAACTGTAAATATTTGAGGTCATATTTCCAACATTATTAGGCAGGTGAAATAACTTTTGTGCAGACATAAATTTTTACTCAAATATCTATGTGCAGTTTTCAATATTATCAGAGTGTCTTGTCGATAGATGGAAATATCTTACCTCAAATACCAGTACATGTTAGTGCACTTAAGAAAACACTTCCAATCAATAGCAGTAGTGGCGTGAGTAGTTTCTTTTAAAAGTTTTATTACATCCTGCAGACTCTCGGGGAAAGATCGAACTTACTTACTTACTTAAACTTACACTCTTTTTCTTTGAAACAGTATTAGCTTAGCTTGCAATTCAATCCAATCTATAGTCACGATATCCAATATGTCTTTACTGAGTTTAGATAATTGCCGACGATTTTAGTGTAGCCGGTCGATGCAATGCGATGCGGTGGGTCGGAAACTGAGGGAGTTTCTATAGTCACGATATCTAATACGTCTTTAGTGAGTTTAGATAATTGCGACAATTTACCGTCGAGGATTGGATAAAATGCGGATGTTAGGACCAGTTATTAAGTTTTGGTAGGAAGAAGATATTTTAAATTGCCATTTATCCCTTTGGTTACAAGAATAAGTATCCATTTTCATCTTATCATTTGTCATTTCAAAATATGCAAAAATCTCAATCTATTACGTAAACGATTATCAGAATAAAAAGCCGACAAAAATAAAAGATTACTCACAAACACATTTCAGCCTAATAATCTATTTAACACACAGAAAATCCTACAGTCTTGGCACTAAAATAACACTAAACACAAATGTCCATATAAAAACGTGACCTCTTTACTTGGTCACTTCATATTCATCTGTCCACACATAAAATTGTCAGGTCACTGCCAAAGGAACGTCGTAAAAAAGAAAAAATAAACCCGTCAACGTCAACTTGTTGCTGTCGTGTTAGCCGTGTCCTCACGTCGCGTCATGATTGTCAACGTCAGCTGTGCGGTTTTAAATTTTTCGTTGGTGCTTTGTTTTTTTAGATAATCTATATGCTGCAAGCAACCTCCTTCAAATTTTGAAATGTTTTTTATTAATCCCTTTATTGGGATACCTAATGTTAACCTAATGTTAACAATGTTTTGGAACTTACCTAAAGTTCCAAAACATTGTTGATATAAAGCTTTCACGTGTGCAAGTACCTCATTATCATCATCATCAGCCCATAGCAGTCCACTTCTGGAGATACACCCCTCCAATTACTCGCCATTCAGCTCGGTTTTCGGCAACTCTCATCCAGCTGCTAGCAGCCACCCTGCGAAGATCGTCGCGCCTCCTAACCTGAGGGCTTCCTACGTTTGCCGATTCGCGATCTCCACTTAAGAACACGTCAACGGTCATCGGTTCAACGGCTAATAAATGGCCGGCCCATTGCCACGTCAGCTTGCTTATTCTGTGAGCTATGACGTAACTTTGGTTCTCTGCCAGATCACCTCGTTCCAGATTCGATCCCTCAGAGAGATTGTAAGCATAGTCCTTTCCATAGCTCGCTGAGCGACGTTGAATTTATTGACCAGCCGTACCGTGAGTGTCCACGTTTCGGCTCCGTAAGTCATAACATGCAGGACGCCCTGATTGAAGACCTTGGTCTTGGTCTTACAAGTACCTACGGAATAAAAAACACACTAGGTTCGTACCCCACAGGGGAGGGTGCCCTTAGCGCGCAGTCGTTTAATTTATACGTTTTTACGCCCTAACTGGAGGAGTAGTTTCGTTAGGAGCTTAAGGCAACCACAGGATAGTCCGGTTAAAGAGTCTCAACCTCTCATGGTTAACTATGAGATACCACAGTAAAAAAAAAATGAGGAAGAAAATGTAGAATTTAATAACCCTACTGTAACGTAGGTATTATTTGTAGTGGTAAATAATCCTCCCTGAGAACCAGGTATTGCCGAGTACAAACTGTGAAAATATGCTGATATTTTTTTTTTAATTTGAATAACGTAGAACCGATTTTTATTTTATTTTTTAATGTGCGGTAGCCCCCCGATCTCGAGCAACAATAGATATCGAATTATTTGTGTCACATTAGTTAAAGCTTGATAGGTCAATAGCACCTAGTTTTCTAATTTCCAGAGATTTGGTCTTTCTGCAAAAGGCTTATAGGAAATGAAATACGTTTCATTTCGCATTTACGTTAGATACATCATTTTAGGACCGGTAAAATTATTAATTCCTCTTCTGCAATAATATGATTTAGGTTCATGCAGCATGTTTTAAAAGGCTTCTTTCAAAAAGTAAAATTATTGATAAACTAAGTAAAACAAAAGATTAGCTTACAATGTGTAACAAAATTAAGTTACATTAAGACAGGAGTTTGTTCAGAATCGTTTACTGAATTGATTTCTGTTATTTTTATAGGTAATTTTTTATCCCAAAAATAATAGTAAAAACTGGTCAAGTGCATGTCGGACCACGCACAATGAAGGGTTCCGTAGTTGGTATGAATTTATCCCAAGAACAAACTTAGCATTGTAGTTAAAAAACATGTTCTTTCATACGGAATGTATGTGCGAACATGTTTTTTAACCGTAAATGTAACATAAATAATTATTCCACTGTACAGTCAAAACAAACCAATATGGGCACAGGACCTCCTACGCTAGATACATGTGTGAATAAGTGCGTGCGTAGATTTATAATATGACCACAATTTTCTGCCACAATCAGTATAACTAATTTCATAAATAAACAATGTTTTATACATAATAGGAAAAATTCAGTGTATGTATTATGATTATAACATAATATTCTAATTTGAGTGTTCGGTAGTGTACATTAATTCCGAGAAATGTTGTATATCTACATATATATATATATTTTTTTTTTTTTATCTAGGGTATCTCAGAGTTAACCACTAGAGGTTGTGACTCTTTAACCGGTCTTTCCTGTGGTTGCCTTAAGCTCCTAAAAACTTAAATCCTCCAGCCAGGGCGTAAAACTTATAAACTAAACGACTGCGCGCTAAGGGCACCCCCTGTGGGGACGAACCTCGGCTTAGGGCAGAGTCGGAGGGAGGATAGTAAGAGACCGACGGTGGCTGGATGAAATCAGGGTTATTATTATTATCAGGGGAATTTAAAGCTACAGGCTCAGCTATGGCGCGGGCTGGCACTTCGCTTACGAGCAAGGATCGGGGAGGACTATTTAGTCGGGGATTTCGCGTTGGGCCTCGGCGGCGAGGTCGGAATGACGGTCGTGTTTTTTGTTTGCGAGCTGTACTTGTTTCCCTACTGCTGTCTTGGAGGAGAGTTGTCGTCTGGGTCAGTCAGTGATGTTTTCATCTCATTATTTTGGCTTTATCCATACGAATATTATAAATGTGAAAGTAACTCTGTCTGCCTGTCTTTCCATCTGTCTGTATGTTACGTTTTTACGCCTAAACCACACCGATCACCGATCATCATGAAATTTGGCAAAGATATAGCCTAGGATATGGAGGACATAGGCTATTTACGCGATAACCGACATCCATGCGGGCGGAGCCGCGGGCAAAAGCTAGTATACTTATAATTCTAATTTCTACTCTTTATAAGTTGCTTTTGTGGACATGAAATTTATTCAGATTTGTAATATACCTCGATCTACAGATTTCCTGACCATTTTCTATTTTGACAAGTACCTGGTAATTGTTGAAAGGCCTACACTTTCCTCCCATGCCTATTGGCACTGTTGATTGAAAATATTGTAAAAAAAACAATTATTTTTATAAAAGTAACCGTGAAGTTTCTTGCCGGTTCTTCTCGAAAACGACCAATTGGAACTGTGCACCGACGCGCTGTGCTTCTGACGTTTCATAAGTGCCCATGTAAAAGTTTAGTGCAGGTTTATGTAAAATAAAATATATTTTTATTTAGATTTTTATCAAAGAGCAAACATCACGCGTTAATCTCAGGCGGTCACCCATCCAAGTACAACTTTAGGCTGATGATGACCGTTAAATAATAAAATCATAAGAAAAAAAATGAGCGAAATAAAATTCTCATAACTACTTTTAAGCTTTGATTCAGAATCTTAAAAAACCAAACAAGACATAATTCATCAAAAAGCCAACGTCACGCGGTATTCCCAGGCGGTCACCCATCCAAGTACTAACTGCGCCCGATGTTGCTTAACTTCGGTGATCGGAACGAGAACCGGTGTTCTCAACATGGTATGGACGTTGGCGACGGTGAATCTGAAATTGCGCTTTGCTATCAGTGCATCTTGGCAGTTTTCCAACTGTGATTTATTTCTGTATTTAAATTAATCGTTTATTGAACTGTCGCCTCTAATAAATATGTCATCTATTCGCTACGAAGTGACCTGAGGCACGACTCACACACTCCATCTTAGGTTGTCCATCATCCCAGCTGTCGAAATGGCGGTGAAAGTTTGTTTGATTCCCGCCTAATACCCTTATGGTGATGTCGTGTCTGATAGCCGATGTGGACGATAGGTTCTGGAGTGTCTACCACGTACTGGAAGCCGCATCCTGAGTAGGCCCTCCATAAAGTGGCCCGATGACCTGGTGAAGGTTCCACGAATCCATTGAATATCAGAAGCATAAAACCGCAAATTTTGGCGATATTTGAGAGGTTGATGAAGATGACACAAAAAGCATCAATAATTAAATTTCTAATACTAATTTAATAAGAAAATTGTAAAAACAAATCCTCATAAAAGTTGCATTGACTCAGATCAAGAATTCTTAACAAACCAAATAAAAGATTTTTTATCAAAAAGCCAACGTCACGCGGTATTCCCAGGCGGTCACCCATCCAAGTACTAACTGCGCCCGATGTTGCTTAACTTCGGTGATCGGAACGAGAACCGGTGTTCTCAACATGGTATGGACGTTGGCAACGGTGCAGTTGAAATTACTCTTTACTATACATGCAAGTGGGCAACTTTCCAACGACGGTTTATTTCTGTAATTAGATAAATTGAGCTTTAACTATCAATACAAAGTGTGACGTATATTCACTACTAGTTGTGCCCCATAAGTCCATCCAGGACGGTTATCCACCTGCCAGGAGTGCGGGTCTCTCCGAAAGGGATACTGGGCCCTGGCACACAGGCAACTGAAGGAACATGGGTAGGTTTTAGTCAGTAAAAGTCTGACACGACCTCCTGCTCCACCGGGAGAAATTATTTGATAATTTCCCACACAAAAAAAAAGGACGATCATCCAACATCTACACTGTCGAAGTGGCGACGATACCTTGTTTGATCGTGATCCGTTCCACCAGTTATGATGTCAACCCACTCATAAGCATTTCACTTAATGGGATGATTTGGCAGCACTTCATGTATCTCTCATCATCATACGCCTCCTACAAGGATTATCACAGTAACCAGTCGGCAGTCATACGTTATCTGCATTGAGCATACGTTATCTGCATTTTTTCCACGTACATCTTACATTAATGGAATTTTGTAAATAGCCTTGTGTCTAGCGCCGTCCTCACCTTATGCTACGATTCCTAGACTCTTTTTCTTTTATATTTTGCCAAAAGTAACCAATACCTAATTCCCATAAAGATTTACTGGCTTATGCATTTTACAAATAAAACAAAAGATTTTTTATCAAAAAGCCAACGTCACGCGGTATTCCCAGGCGGTCACCCATCCAAGTACTAACTGCGCCCGATGTTGCTTAACTTCGGTGATCGGAACGAGAACCGGTGTTCTCAACATGGTATGGACGTTGGCAACGGTGCAGCTGAAATAGCGCTTTGCTATCAGTGCATATTGGCAGCTTTCCAACCTACGTACGTATTTCTGTAATTAGATTCAGTTATCAATGAACTTTCGCTATCAATAAATATTTGTTAGTGTCTAGTAATAATAAGTCCTCCAGACCGAATTTCGGCCATGGCGACCAAGCTCAGCGGAGACCAGCCTTCGGCGCGGGAGATATTATAGTGCACAAGTAAGTGCGCAGACACTGGTGCACTCTCTCTTCCCTCAATCTCAAAGTCCGATGGGACGGTAATCCGACTCGACCGGATAGAGATCAGGTGCAGAGCCAACGGCTCACTGTGCTTTCCGAGGCACACGGGGGTATCACACCGCCGACTTCCGAACTCCGGGCTTTTACTAAGAAATTTCTAATGGAAAAACCCAATAACACTTTGCCCTGGAATTTTATGTTGGCTTTCTTTATAGGTTCTTCTTCAATGAAAACGAAGTTTCTGTAATATTACATGAACTGGGTGTATTTCTTAATTTACATAGTTATGTTTAACTTGAACTGAAATTAACAATTGTCTGTACTACGTGCGCACTCCGCGGCAGTCTAAAATGTCTCTTTTTTTATCCCGTAAAACTGGATGGTGAGGTAAATAATTCGCCACTTCAAGTTTTTCAATCTCTGACAAATGGCCCAAGTCTTTATATTCTTGAATGAATTCACAATATTGTTGTTTGACATGAGGTTGCCGTCGGAACCGTTTCTCCAACTGGATTAACCGTATAAATGACATTGTAAATGAATCACCTAAGTCCAGTGGATTGCCTGTAAATGTCTATGCTTTTCACGACCCAGAACCCCATGCTCAGCAGTCGCAGTTGCAACCACGAGACCAACGAGGTTACTGTTGGTTAGCTGTGTCTAGTACTCCGTCTAGGAACGTCATCCGGCATTTAGGAATCATTTACTATTAGTGCATGTTGGCAGTTTTCCAACTGTGATTTATTTATGTAATTAGAGTCATTGTTTATTGAACTGTCTCCAATAATAAATACGTCATCCATTCGCTACTAAGTAGTTGCATGAGGCAACGACTCACGTTCAAGGTCATGGCACACTATACCGGCACCGTAACGGCATCGCTTCAACATAGCAATTAACTTGTCATTCAAATTAGAGCATTAAATCGTGTGTCGTATAATATATTTCATAATGTCAACATGAAAAAACCAACGGCGAGCAGTCAGAACGCTTGCCGCTACCATACAACTCGACACGCAGCCCGCGTGCTTACAGGCAGCGCTCCGACCGCGTGCTTATTTCGTACCGACTCCAAGTAGCAATGTAAACAAGTCATTGTAAACCGAGACATTATGAAAGGGTCCATATTGGCTCACCTAAAGTTCTTTACCCGAAATTGTTCTTCATATTGATTTGTAATCCGAATGATCAGTTTTCCTAAAAATTTTCATCCTAAAGTTTTCATTCATACTATTTGTAGTGCTACCGGCGATGTTCATAGCACTCATGTTTCCGAAAATTGTAATTAATAGTATCATTAATGTAAATATATTTAAAATCCTACTGTTTTTTATCATAACGCTTTTATCCCTAAACATAATTACCATAATATTCATTCCGGTCAGAGTGTCGTCTTGGAGGCACTATGAAAAAATTCTTCGAAAAATTTCGCGACCAATTTCGAGGTAGCGCTCGCCGGCCGCTACCGCGGCACCGCTCGCTTCGCTCGCTCGGCTCGCGCGTAGTTGGTCACAGTTCTAACCTAACCTAACCTATGGATATCTTTGCAGGTACACACCGCTATAAATAAAATTAAAGAAGACGCTTTAATTAATAAAAACAAAAAACCAATTCATATGTGAGTGCGAAGCAAGCACTTGATTATTATGAATAAAAAGAAATCTAAACAAAAATGATATGACTTTGAATAATGGTATAAAAGATGGTTATGTTGAGAAAATATAGGAAAACAAATAAAAGTATAATAGATGTTTATTGCTACTAACATCATGAAGTTGAATGCTTCGGAATTATGAACATTAGAGACGTGTGGAATAGGAATTGTGATTGATGAGGATGAAAAATGTTAGGAAGAACATTTTCGGATTTCCAATTATCGGAGTTGAAAATTTAGGTGAACTTTAGCGCACCCATTATGAAAAAGTGCAAGTCCTAGGCGTGTTCAATCATAAATGTAAATTCCGTCGATTGTGTTCGCGGTGACTGCGAGCTTGCACCTCACGGCCAGCGTGCGGACTGCGAGCTTGCACCTCGCGGACGACGTAGTTAGCGCGCTGGCGGCTAGCCGTAGCCTAAATTCCAGGCGACGCCGTGATGCAGCTGTGCAGTTGCGGTGCTGCTATAATGTGCCTTTAGGTCATCAATCATCTCAGTTGTCGAAAAGGTGTTGAAAGAATGTTTTATTCCCGTCTGATAATGATGGTCCCTGAGGCCCGATGGCCCATGGGGACGAAAGGTTTTGGAATGGCTACCACGTACTGGAAGGCTCACAGTGGGTGGGCCCTCTACAAGGTGAATCGATAACCTGATAAGGTCGCAGGAATCCGCTGGATACGAGAAGCATAAGACCGGACGTTTTGGCAATGCATGGAAGATTTTTGTTAAGCAGTCAAAGTCTTTCGGCAGGAATGATGCTAAAATCAAACATCATAAAAATTGAATTTACTCCTTTCAGAAACTCTTTACAAATAAAACAAAAGAGGTTTTATCAAAAAGCCAACGTCACGCGGTATTCCCAGGCGGTCACCCATCCAAGTACTAACTGCGCCCGATGTTGCTTAACTTCGGTGATCGGAACGAGAACCGGTGTTTTCAACATGGTATGGACGTTGGCGACAGTGCATCTGAAATTGCGCTTTACTATGCGTGCATGTTGGCAGCTTTCCAGCTAAGATTTATTTCTGTAATTAGATTCATTGAACTGTCGCTATCAAACAGCTATATTTGCAACTAGTTGTGCCCACAACTACAACCAGGACGGTCATTGTTCATCTAGGTCGTTGAAGTGGCGATGAAGGATGCCGCATGCACGTCTTATACACTTTTGACGTAAGCGCACCCGTAGTCCGACGGATTTGCAAAAATACCAACATTTATACACACACATTGTTTTTATAATTAATGTAATGTAATTGATTGTTTTGTTATAATTTAATAATAATACAGGATCTTCAATTCGTTTAAATCCTCAAGGAATTATTGTACTCACCATTATAGCTAGTGACTCGGACCTTTACACAAAGAATGCTTTATTTGTACTAAGTTACAAAATCTATATAATATAAAAATGAATCCCTATTTTCCTTGGTCACGGCATCACGCGTGAACGGCTGGACCGATTTCGCTAATTATTTTTTTGTTGTGTTTGTTATTGTCAGGAGAAGGTTCTTATGTAAGAAAAATTTAAGAAAGTTAAAAAAAAAAAAATTGTAAGAAAACGACCATATAAATTAAATTTTTATTGTAATAATAAGTAGGTAACTCTATCTTCTAATGTAACTTTATGGCGTTTGACATAACGTGTCAGTCATCATTTGGTAGGTCTGAGAATAGATTTTATCAAAAAAAAAAAAAAAAAAATAAGGTTTTAGTTAGGTAGGGTAGGGTAGGTAGGGTTGGTAGGGTAGGGTAGGGTAGGGTAGGTAGGTGGGTAGGGTAGGGTAGGGTAGGGTAGGGTAGGGTAGAATAGGGTAGGGTAGGTAGGTAGGGTAGGGTAGGGTAGATAGGTAGGTAGGGTAGGGTAGAATAGGGTAAGGTAGGGTAGGGTAGGTAGGTGTGTCCTTTGTGCGTAGACAAACTGCCACAGTCAAATAGCTTTTGACAGAACGAAGTCTGTCGGGTCAGCTAGTGTAATTATAATAATAAGTTAATTATAAGTTAGAATAAGATTAGATAAGTACGCTATCGCAATAGTTTACCCTGTAAGGATAGACGTAAGTTGAAAAATAAATAAATAAATAAAATTATGAACAACTTTTAATATAAAAAAATCAGCTAAAAAAAATTTCCCTTCATTTTGACTGACATAAACAGCAGATTTTTTTTTTTCGCGATATCCGGTTTTATTAAAAGTTATTCATAATGATAAGTACAATGATCCCATATGAGGATTTAAACGAATTAAATTTGACTGTGTATATTTTTTTTATAATTAGGTAATGAATAATAATAATTTTGGAATTTTGTAATCAGATGAAAAATTTTTGGTAATCTGGTGTAAATTTTATATGGATGTATTCCTGAAATAAAAATGATTTGATTTGATTTTAAAATTGAATAAAGTGTCTGTTTGCAATGTCAAAATAACAGCTTATTACGAAATGCATACGATACTTACAACAAAAATAAAAGAAAATAAAAATTTGGCTTTCTGTCTGACTGATTGTTCCGGCTAATGTCCGAAATTTTGGCGGGACTTTCACTGGCAGATAGCCGATAATATAAAAAGTTACTTAAGTTTTTTTTAGGTTAGGAAAAAATCCACGCGAGAGAAGCAGCGGGCAGCAGCTTGTTTTATAACAAATCAATATATGTATTGGTAAACCAGTTCAATGTTAAACCGATTGGTCTTCTATTAAATCGAAAACTTATTCATTGGAGTATTAATTTTTCGTTTCAATCTCATTGAATGTGATCGCTACTGGCTATTATAAATGAGAAACGGAGTATAAATAATTTGTTGTACAGGATCAACGGAGCAGAAGTTATGGACGTATTTTATGAAGAAAAGGCTTTCTCGGAATGGTCGTGGATATTTCTTGGATGCTTGCCGATATCTGAGTGTCAGATATCTAATCCTTGTGTAGATATTAACTGGTAGCAGTCGACAAGTTAGTCTTAATATTCGACAAATTTGTCTGTTATCATAATAATAATAATATAATAATAATCGTTTATTTATAAAAAGGGCACATTTACAATAAGTTCCTTAGCAATTAAAATAGAACACAATTGCTTATTTGTCTGAACTAGGTTGAATCTGTGCTTCAGGCTAGGAAGTGCATAAATACTTAATGTAATAAATTAACAATGAGTATAAAGTGAAAACTAAAAGTGAACAATAATCAGCCTATAATGTTCCCACTGCTGGGAGTCAGGCCTCCTCTCTGTGAGAGGGAGTGGGCATGTAATTTACCACGCGGGCCCAGTGCGGTTGTAGATGTCACATGTCTTCGAATTTTTTGGTTCTAGGACATTCCGGTTTCCTCACGATGTTTTCCTTCACCGTTTTGAGAGCAGTGGTGATAAAATAATTTACACAAAGTAAAACGCCTGTCTTAGATCGAATCTACGACCTACAAGTCGTATGTCGCGGCCGTTACCACGGGGCCACTACTACTCTACTGGGCCACCACTGATCTACTGGGCCACCACTGATCTACTGGGCCACCACTGCTCTACTGGGCCACCACTGATCAACTGGGCCACCACTGATCTACTGGGCCACCACTGATCTACTGGGCCATCACTGATCTACTGGGCCACCACTGATCTACTGGGCCACCACTGATCTACTGGGCCACCACTGATCTACTGGGCCACCACTGATCTACTGGGCCACCACTGCTCTACTAGGCCACCACTGATCTACTGGGCCACCACTGATCTTCTGGGCCACCACTGATCTACTGGGCCACCACTGATCTACTGGGCCATCACTGATCTACTGGGCCACCACTGATCTACTGGGCCACCACTGATCTACTGGGCCACCACTGATCTACTGGGCCACCACTGATCTACTGGGCCACCACTGATCTACTGGGCCACCACTGATCTACTGGGCCACCACTGCTCTACTGGGTGATCACTGCTTTGTCAATAGTCTTTTATAAAATTCGTAAATCTTAATTCTATCCAGTATAAGTACTATGTATACTCGTATTATGGTTGAAGAGACAGTGTCATGAAAATAAATTCAGCTGCATCAGGTTAGACTGAAAGAGCTAGCCAGATGAAAAAAGACTAGGCAGATGATGATAATTATGAGATACTGTCATACAAAGGATGTATGAAAATAATTGGCTTCGTAAAGTTCGTTTTTTTATTTATTTTTATTTTACTATGGGTTTGCTCTTGACTTTGGTCTAGGTCTGGGTGACAGAAACAAAGTCTACGATGGAGTAAGCTTACCCAGAAGAAACCTGTTCACTCTCACTTTGAATAGATTAGGGTTGTATGCATTCGGAAACACAGACGCAGGCAGAGAGTTCCACTCGAAGTTCCACTTTTTACCTAAAGAGTAGCTGCTGAAGATTCTGATAAAAGTTTGGTTCAGGAATGAATATTATTATGACAACAGACATTTGAAGAACAAGACAGAATAACTACGTACATAAACATCACGTCTGTAATCCCTGAAGGGATAGGCAGAGTGTACCCCCACTATAATACACCTACATTTCGCCAGTTATATTTAAGTCCCATGTAATAGGTGGCGAGCCTATTGCCAGCAACCGGGCACAAATCCAGGTACCGAGCTGCTACTAAAAAAATTCTAATGGATAAACCCGAAAACACTTTTCCCGACCTGGGAATTGAACCTAGGACCTCATGCTCAGCGGTACGCTTGCAACCGCTGGACCAACGAGGCAGTCACATAACACACACAGCTTATTATGATGTGTGTGATATGTGACTGCCTCGTTGATTCTGCGTTATCACTTTTGACGGCATTTTTGTACCTATAAAACTGCTCCACCAAAATCAGCATCAATTCTTGGTAGCATTCAACGTCAGCTGAACACTGTCGTATTTACATAAACCCCTTAGTTCCTAGACGTGAGACTAACTCAATAACCGACGACATAGTTAGAAACACTACCTGTCCACTGACCAGCCTACACTGAACTTAATGCTATATGCATAGAAGATGTGCACGGGAATACAATTTAGCGGAGGCGTCAGGCAAAACCACAACGGAGTGCTCGAATTTCAGACTGGCACCTTAATGATTGACAATTGGTAAGTGTTATCTTGTAACAATGAGGTTATCTAATACTAGAATAACTACTAACAATACGTATACGTATATGTACTAACAATTTCAGAAAAACGTAACCACATACGAATTTAAAGTCGTAGTTTTGTAACTAAAACATAAATTATGTCAATCTGTCAAAATAATCTGTTTGTCTCATTTCTTTTACCGTGAAACTAATTACGTTGGAATGAGAAAAGACATATATATGTATATTGTTATCGGAAAAACGGCCAGAGTTGCCAATGATCAACGTAATTTCCCCAGAATTAATGAAGGTATTTATCAAATCAATTATGTACTATGAAAGATTATACTATGGAACTTTCAATAGATTAAAGATTTAAAGAAATTGAAGGATTTGGGACATATAGGAAGAAGAAAAAAATGTGCGTTAACATAAATATTATATTTTAAAAACTATTAAGATTGTGTCAAATAACTATTGTTTAAAATGGAATGATATTATTTATTTATTTATTTAATACTTCAAGCACATAAATGTACAGAGGCGGACTTAATGCCATAGGCATTTTCTACCAGTCAACCTTTGGGTGATGCAGAGACAAACAGTGGTAGGTGCAATTACGAAAAATCTTGGAATAACTTTATAGTTATTCTAAGAATATCATGTGATCTTTATAGATACTTACAAACTATAAATATAATATATATATACAAAATTTCCAATTTCTATATATATACAAGCACAAATAAACATACATAAATACACGAATATACTAAAACAAATAAGACAAACAATGGGAAAACATTAACGTTGTGATGATACTGCCAGCTTCTTACGAATGTGCTCGCGAACTTTCACTTTAAATGATAATCGGTTTGTTGCCATCCTGATCTCCAGAGGGAGCGCATTCCACAGAGAGATAGACTGAACGAAGAAGGAAGAGTGAATAAAGTCTGTGCGGTGAGTGGGACACTGAAGAAGGCGATTATTTGATGATCGTAGATTTTTATTGTGGTTGACACAAATGTACTGAAAGTGGGGGGCTAGATAACTAGGGGAAGTGGGAGTGTCAAGAAATGAAAACAAAGTAGTCAGCGCCCTTTGCTCTCTACCAAACAGACCATAATAGTAATTTAGACTTCAGGAACATACATTCGTCATTCACTAAACTCCCAACAGTCTGGCAAAATCAAAATCATTTTTACCGGTAACACTGACGGCAAAAACAAAATTTGATAAATCTAATTCGTCTCGTAATGTTTTATTGGATAATCAGATTTTTTTTTTATTACCTTTTAACCGTCTATCTGTAAGTCAATAGAACTATGTTCTGTATTTTTCGGCTCAGTAGTTTCGGAGATAAACGGGAGGAATGGTAAATTTATTTATTTATTTTATTATTTATGTACACACAGTTAAATACATGGAGATACGACATAATTATAATTTCAGTACAAAGTACCTACTGCTTATTTCTTAAGAAATTTCTTCCAGCAGACCTGCGAAAGGAGAAATGAAAAAGAAATGTAGACAATAGTGTTTGAGAACATGAAGAGAATAATATGAATATGCGAAGTTTTAAACTAAAATATAACTAAAATATATTTTTCATCTATTTTCTTAAATAACTTTTAAACTATTTGTTTTAAAATTATAAAAAAAAAAATATCTTTAGAGGTATGAGGAACAGGGTGTAAAGTTCACTCATACTCTATAGTAAAGGGAGGATCCTCCGACCAGACGGGTGTTGTGTCTGGTGGGCAACTGCCCAACGGTTGATGTCGGGATGTCGTATATATGCTAGTCGCGCGGTAAACTCTGATAGCGCGATGCAAGATTTGTGACGTCAGGTCTTTGATGCGCAGTTCGCATGTGTCGATAGTGGGCTGAGTCAGTGCATATGGTGCTTGCCAGGGACAGTTGTGATTCCAGTGAGTCGGGGTGGCGCTGCGTTTTTTTTTGATCCAGTGCGTCGGACGTCGTACAGCGCCAGGTTGAGGCTGACTGCTTGCGTCGACCAGGAGAGCGTTGCAGGGTTTTGCTTGTGTACCGGCCGAAAGTGCAGTGTGCTGTGCCAAGGTTGCTGATGAGGCTGAGGGTGATGACCAGGTATGCGCGTTCGCTGCATGCTGGTGGTCAGGATACCCGTTGAAGCCGTGGGTGCTGGCTGGCTGTGTGACTCGCCGCTCGAAAGCTTGAGGAAGTGAAGGATGACGTCACGCTGAAGTAGTTGCACGAAGGCTGCGCTAATGTCCATGTTCGGGGTCACCAATTTAGAGGTATGAGGAACTCAAGTTCACTCATACATAGTAAAGGGAGGGTCCTCCGACCAGACGGGTGTTGTGTCTGGTGGGCAACTGCCCAACGGTTGATGTCAGGATGATGTATATATGCTAGTCGCGCGGTAAACTCTGATAGAGCGATGCAGGATTTGTGACGTCAGGTCTTTGACGCGCAGTTCGCATGTGGCGTTGTTAATACTGCCACATATCTGTCATCCTTACAATAAACCCTATCATTTGATATGTCACACGGTACAGTTTGCAAAAATTTTTTTTTTTTCCTTTTACCCCCCAAAGTGAGCCTCGTATTCAAAATCAAATTATTTATCCCAATTTTTTTTGTTTGTGTTGTGGTCTTTTTTTGCGTCATGTTTACCGTAAATAAACGTTTTTTCTTTCTTTCTTTCTTTCTTATTTACGTAACATATCCAAGTTTGGATCACAGAAATTCATATGTGTACCAAATTTCAACTAAATAGAACTCGTAGATTCGCATTCAAATTGGAGCAAATCGGGTGTGACAAACGGCCAGACACACACACGGGTGATCCTATAAGGGTTCCGTTTTTTTAATTTGTATTTGAGGTAGGTACGAAACCCTAAAAAGATTAAAAATGCATCTTCTACAGTTGTTAATTAGGGGAAAAAAGTATGGATGATCGTTATTTTTGCCAATGAGAAATCCCATCGCACAGCTTGTAAGAATTGAATGGAGGAAGCCTGAAGATTAACGGATCCGCTTCATCAACAGCTTCGATTTCGAGTTAGCTTGGCATGTATTAATTCGACTATTTCCATCTGCAATTTGTTTTATATGTGAATCTGTGATACCAATACAACTATTAAGAGAAATATAGCGAAAATCTGTATTAAGGCGAGTTTCTTCGAGCGTGCATTTTTATTCTAGAGGTGGCAGCTGGGCGCGAGTAAATTGTGCCGTGAATTTCGTTAATTTTGGGTTGAAAATTATATGTTTTACGATATTAACAATGTTAAACCCGACGGACATTACATCATCATAGACATTTATTTTGATGTGATTTTCAATACATAATGTGGTAACATATTGAAATAAAATTATATTAATCTACAAAATAAGGGTATGTTTGGATTTTTTTTTCTATAGAGCGAACTTTATCCAATTATGTAACGAGTACGCGACGTACCTACATTAAGGTCTCAAAATAAATATATAATTTTTTCATGTGTCTAATCATTACCGTTTCTAAATAAAATGACATTAAAATTACATTTCGTAGAGGTTAACTTGAAGAACCTCGCCTTAAAATCGAATCGCATGAAGAAAATAACCAGACTTTACGATTTGATAAGCCACCAACCTGCCTGCCAAGGATCGCCAACCCGCCTGCCAAGCGTGGCGATTATGGCAAATCTCCCCAATTAGGGGAGGCCTATGTCCAGCAGTGGACGTCTTTCGGCTGAAATGATAATGATGACGATTTGAAAATGTTAAAGATAATAATAAAAACTTGACTTTATCCCAAAAACAAACTTAACATTATAGTTAAAAAACCATGTTCTTCCGTACAGACAGTATGGGAGAACATGTTTTTCAACTGCAAACGTAAGTTGTCGACAATTACTGATTACGACAAGATTTTATTTTATCATTTATTATCAGCGTGACATATGCCAATGCCAAATTACAGCTTTTCAGTTCCCCCCGACCCTTGCGCGCCGAAGCGCCAGCCCACGCCGTTTTTGAGCGTGTAGCTTTAAATTCCCGTATTAATAATCATAACCCTGAACTGATCCAGCCACCACCTCTCCCTTGCTGTCCTCCCTCCGACTCTGCCCTAAGCCGAGGTTCGTACCCCACAGGGGGTGCCCTTAGCGCACAGTCGCTTAGTTTATGAGTTTTATTCCCTGGCTGGAGGCTTTAAGTTTTTAGGAGCGTAAGTTAACCACAGGAAAGTCCGGTTAAGGAGTCACGATCTCTAAAGGTCAACTCTGAGATGCCCCAGATAATTAAAAAAAAAACAGCTTTCCAGTACTAAGAGCCTCTGAGCTAAGCCGAGGACAGATTGAAAGACGGACCGTTCGATTTGGACAGACGGTTCCTTGTTGACTACGGAATCCTAAAATGGTTATTTTTTATTATTATTTAAAAAAGTCGTGTAATTTTTAACTGTAGGTAATCAAATCTGCAGTGCCATAAAGAAAACTCAATATTTTATCGCTCAAAATCTAAAACCGATAGACCACTCAATGAACCGAAGATACCATCTAACAATATCCGTTTTGTGCAATCGTTAAAGACCAAAATTTCTTAACTTCAACCTAATTTGTTCACAATAAAAATCTTTAGTAATGTGATTTACAAACAAATTGTGGGTATTTGATAAAATGATGCTAACGAGCGGCGTCGGGGGAAATGGAGACATTATAATAATTTGGAAATTTTATTCCACTTTGTTGTTACTTGATTTTCATTATGGCTTGATGATATGTCATTTACGTGTTCCTCGGATAAGTTTGATTGCTACACTCTTGATTTGAAACTGAGTTGTTTCTTTTGAACAAATAAAGAAAAAGTGATTGTCATTTAAATCCATACTTCCATACTAATATTATAAATATGAAAGTAACTCTATCTGTCTGTCTGTCTGTTACATTTTCACGCCTAAACCGCTGAACCGATCGTCATGAAGTTAACCTGGGAAATGGAGAAGGATATAGGATATAGGCTACTTTTTTACGCGACAAGCGACATCCACGCGGGCGGAGCCGCTGGCAAAAGCTACTGGATGATAATTTTGTAAAAGTTATCTTTTTTACAATTGTTATACAACCCACCGTTGTTATTAAACCAATTTTTATTTTTTTATAACAACTCTAGTCAACTTTCTAACAGAAAAAGCCAATGATATTGTGCGTAGCAAAGAGAAGCCATCGCCCTGGTGCAGTGAGACAGTACAGGCTGGATATTATTATTATTATTGTGCATCGCCTTTTTTTTGGGTGGGGAATCATCAAATAACTTCTCCCGCTCTGGGCGGAGCGGGAGCGAGTGTCAGACTTTTACTGACTAAAACCCACCCGTAATCCTTCAATTGCCTGTGTGCCAGGGCCACGGTATCACTTTCGGACAAACCCACAACCCTGGCAGGTCCTAGCGGACCCCGTCAGTTCCTGCTGACATCTCTTTGAGGCGCCCGTGGAACACAGCGCGCCGTCGACTTGGGCCTGGTCTTTACCGGACGGTAAGCTGCCCATTGCTCGCCGTCCGCAAGCCCGCGCCTACGGCGGCCTGGAATCGCCTAAGAATTAAACTAAACTAAAGGCTCGTACAGACTCGCGCGATATCGCGGGCGCGACAGGCACCGACAAAGAAATTGTGCTACTAGTGTCGAGTCGCGCCCGCGATATCGCACTAGTCTGTAGGAGACTTAATGTGGATGTAATCATAACGTGTATTTTCATTTCTAGCTAAAGTTTCAAGATAAGTTGATTCAATTCTAAACTCACGGCTTAACTTAAGATCTTATCAAGATTTGGGTCAAAACAGCGGGTTCTACAAAGTGGCCCTAATGGATGAGCTTTCATGAGTTGGCACATTCTTACATTCTGCATTATTAAGGGGATGCGCTAAGGTAGCCCGCGAAATTCAAATTTGCTCACGTTTTTTGCAATTTGAAGCACATTGTCTGGGTGTATGTTGATTAAAATATGATTCGCGACAAAGTAACAAATACGTTTTTACAGAATTATAATCATTAGAAATACAACTCCTTAAGATAGTATAATCCTAAAAGTCCTGATTTCATAAAACAGTCGGTCAATAGGATTATAATTATGAACTCAGCAAGTTGTAGATGATTTTTATGATTATAATTCGTATTAATAAATATTCCGTGTGGCGCCGGACGTAAAGAATAGCACAACCCCATTTCTTCCTGTGGGTGTCGTAAAAGGCGATTAGGGGACTTTCTAGAGAATGGGCAGCAGCGTTCTCTATGCATTTTTAACAGGATACTGCAATCACCAACCCGCCTGCCAAGCGTGGCGATTATGGCAACCCCCCCCCCCCCCCCCAATTGGAGGAGGCCTATGTCCAGCAGTGGACGTCTTGCGGCTGAAATGATGATGATAATGATGATTGAGATCAAGATACAACCTGATACTAACCTGCAAATTGCAACAAACATAAGAAAATTTTAATTTCGAGCGCTAACCTGACGCATTCGCCTTAAACGATTCAGTGAATGACTCAGTCTTTACTTAATTACCAGACTGGTCACACGACAAAAAAAGGAAATCCTATAGAGTGGCAGGCAGCAAACAAAATGAGGGACATAGCAAAAAACTAAATGTTGTGTTCTGATTCCTTAATGTGATGTTTTTCTTCATAAAAACCACAATTATTTATTACGTTAGCGCTATCTCTAAACTTATTATAAATTAAAGTCGCATTTCGTGTCTGTCTGTGTGGCCACGTTGTTCTTCTAAAGTATGAAACGGATTTTGACGCGGTTTTCAACATTGTTTAGAGAATTTATTCCGAAAGGTTCGCTAGCACATAGTGACGTAGCGACAAGGGGGCAACATATCCTGAGGTGCTCGAGGAGTGGAGAGGTATTCCACGGTATATAATTCATTAAAATTAATCTTACATAAATTAAAAAAAAAAAAATGTTTGTCAAGTCGTACAAACCTTGCAAAGCAGGGGCTAGTCGTTAGTAATATACAACATGTCTCGGAATTAACGCATACCACCAAACACCCCAATTAGAATATTTTGTTATAATTATAATACATACACAAAATTTTTACTATTATGTATAAAACATTGTTTATTTCTTAAATTAGTCATACTGATTATGGGAGAAAATTGTGGTCACATTACAAATCTACGCACGCATACAGTCGCACAAGTATAGGTAAGGATCTAGCATAGTAGGTACTTCGTCCATTTTGGTTTGTTTTGTCTGAACAGTGGAAGTGTAGCTGTAATTTACGTAGTTTTAATAATTTTTTTGAACAAAAAAATTACCTATATTTAAAATTACAGAATAGATTCAGTAAACGATTCTGAATAAACTATTTAATTCAGTTACAGATTGTATAAATGAATGCTCACACATACAGTAAAACGCACGTATCTCTAATAAACGCCACTCCACACACACGCACCTAACAAAATATGATAATAACTTCGAGTAAGTAAATGAAGTCGCTACCAACAAACGGCGCAGTCACGTAAAATATTGTTCTGCCCATCCCTACAGCCATAACCTTTATAGTCGAGTCCAGTGCACCTGCGAATGAGTAATGCGCGAAGATTTATTATAACAGATAAGGTTTTGTATCTGGCGGGTATAACGCAAATGTTAGCAATATGTCTGGGTTTTTCTTCGGTGTTAGTTGAGAAGTGTGTGCTGGTCTTTATGTACGGAAGTTGGGGAAAGGACCAAAAAAATTTCGGGTTTTTATTGTTACCGAATGAAGATAAGCTTTTATGTCTATGTTTATAGCTAGCAGGGTTATGACCGTAATTCCACATTATAGCATAGCATAGAATTATCAGCCTATATATGTATATACGAGTATATATATATCTTTATATAGATATAATTCTTCTGTACGTGTGTTTGTCACTTAACTCCTCCTAAACGGCTGGACCGATTTGGATGAAATTTTGTGTGCATATTTCAAATGGTTCCTGAATGGTTTGAAAACACAATTAGACCCGGTAGGTGGCGCTGCGATCGGGTTCTAGGATTGTTTAGACAGGACAACGTATGTCGGGTCCGCTGGTATATATGTGTATATATTTAAAACTTTATGCACAAGTAAAAAAAAATTTGTAAAAAGGTGGACTTTGGTGTTTTCTACTAGTCAATCTTAGGGTGATGCTGAGACAAAACATGGCAGTTGCAACATAAGGGATAGATAACTCAAAAAAGAATAAATACTATATACCTATACACACATACGTATAAACAGAATAAACTTTGTCAGGAGAAATAAGGATAGATAGAGGAGAAAACGTATTATATATTGTTTTTTCTTAATTTTGCGTAATTCAAACTATTTACATTTACCAAATTCATAATTCAGTTAATTATTTTAACTATGTTAGCCTGATTATTACACTTCATTGAACATAATTATTTAATTCCCATATCGTTTGTTGTTATGCTCAATAAAATAATTTACATTGTATGGTTATTACGAGTAGCATTTGCACTAACGAGCATGATCAAACAGTTAATTCATTTAGTATTATTTTGTTGCCTAAGCGTATGACTGTGTTCGCGCATAATTTGATTTTGTTGGGGTTTCACATTGTTTTAAATGATATTTCAAGTTCCAATATTGTAGCTATCAATTTATCTATACATATAGAATTCAAAGTCCTGACTGACTGACTGATATATCAACGTACAGCTCAAACCGCTGGACCTAGAGTCTTGAAACTTGAAGGAAGTGTTCTTTGTGAAAAGTAAGTACCCACTAAGAAAGGATTTTTGGGAATTCCACCTCTAAAGGGGTAAAATAGGGGATGGAAGTTTATATGAAAGTCCGTCAGTTTTGAAGTCAGGATCTTCAAATTTTGTGTTTAGGCTGATGATTGAAAATTAATTTATACGTGTCTCAGCGTTCTTGATAATTCCACTCCCGAAAGGTTAAAAAGGTCCTTAATTTTCGAAGAAAAATCACTATATTTACTATTTAGGCAAAAAAAGAAGGATTACGAATATATGGGGTTTTTGAGAATTGATCCCAAACATGAGGGGTAATTAAGTTTTTAGAGGAGAATTTTACTGCGTGCCTTGAATAACTCAAAAGTTTTTATTTTTAAGTGTTACTTTCAATCCCGGTAGTAGGTACGTTCCCGTTGGATTTTTTCCGACATCCACGCAGGCGAAGCCGCGGGCAAAAGCTAGTCGAATTATAAATTGTAAAAACCATGAATTTCGAGAGCCACCCTGACGCTTTTACCTCAATACAAATTACCACATGATACTACTAATAATACAAAAGACCTTTTCCGACATGTTTAAACGACAGTATTCTACGTCCTATTAAATATTGAAGACACCAACAGCTGCAAACCTCATTTCCAAGAACGTAAAATACTAACCCCCGCCTGTCTATACGCAAATCCGTTCGAAATTACCAACACTTTTACACGACAAGAGAAAATATACAGTCAAAATAAACATTGCGCCATAAAAATAGTTTAAACTTACCAGGCTCTAAGCTAAAAATTACTGCTAAAACAAGTACTACCAACACAAGCCACATCAATTAAAATATATAATGAAGTAACTTTTGCCCGCGGCTTCGCTCGCGATAATTTATAATTTGACAATCAATTCGGATTGTACTTTGTTTGCTCTGTAAAAAAAATTCTTAACACACACGACTAAATTTTCCATAAAAACATAATTCAGTCATGATTCGAAGGACACGTGACGTCATTTATTATCACAGGAACGCTATTGTTGTTTTCTTCGGGAAAAGTACTTTTTTTTGGGATGAAAGGTACCATATGTCCGTTTCTGTACACCTGACAACGTATAAGCAAAATTTCAGGATGATCGGTTCAGTAGTTTAGGCGTGAAAAGGTAACAAACAAATAAACAAATTTACTTTCGTATTTATAATGTTAGTTAGGATTACCATAAAAAAAATAAAGACAAGCAAAAATTTAATAAATTCATAAATACATTAAAATAATTTCTATTATCTAAATGCTATTACAATATCAATGAATATTTAAACAACAATTTTTTTATTACATGTTTTATAATATAATCACAATATACATATATGTAATATAACACGTAAGTAGTCTAATAATAGCCCTCTTCCTCTCTTCTACTTTTGCTGTGCCCGACAATTATCATATTTTTGTAAAACCTATCAGCTAAGTTCACATGTGGAAGCAGTAAATATATTGAGTCTTGAGTACGTCACATAATCTTTACACGAAGGTACTTCCTAAGTACTGAACGTCGTGAATTTCACTTGTTAAGACCTGATCGCAAAGTTTCAGGAGGGGAAGGGGTGCCTTGCAAATGACTTTAGGTTCTTACACCGAACAAAGCGCGTAATAAAAATGTCGGCGAAGTTAATTTGTTCTTATATTTACGCTTTCTGGTGCAAGGTGCGGAAACGCACGTGGGTCCGTACCTGTATTGGATATTATGATATTATAATATCAGCCTGTAAATGATACTTTAACCTACTAATATTTCTACTGCAGGCATTGATTTATAAAAAAAGGAAGATTAGGTACGCGCTCCTTAACGTGGACCGCATAACTTATGCCGACCGGCACAACTTACCGTAGTCACAATCGAATTGGCGTTTGTGTAGCACATATGCAACACGTTAGGTAAAATTAACGTAATCGTCTAAATAAGCAGGAACAATGCCTTCCTGTGTTTTCAAAACGTGTACAAATAATTCACAAACCAAAAACAACTTCCACGGGATTACTTTCCACTCGTAAGTACATCAAAACTTATTTTCTTTAAAATACTCCTGAATACTATTGCTTTCTAGGTCGCCATTTGTTTCTGAGTTGTTATGGGTACGTAACAGTGACAATTATTGCTATCTCATTCCCGCTACTTTCAGCCCGCGTCATATCTCTCGCTTTTTCGGTTGTTGATGCATGATACACGACATCGGGATATGTAGTTCTGTGGGTGTGTTTACATGTAATTGTTTCTAGTCCAATAGTGTTTACGTGACATTAGAGCGTTACCTTATCTTCCTTTTTTTATACATACCTATACCTAGGTGTCATCTACCCTGGCATACCGAGCACTGATTGATGCGCTTGCCCAATATGAGTTGACTATTAAGTCGAGATTTTTTCAGATCTTGTTCTTCATTGTGTAGGTGGGTGTATGGATGATGAGCCAAATCTCTTATAGAAAGTAGGCACGAGTAATAAGATTTGACTAATATTTATGCGATATCGTTCCCAACATACATGATAACCGGCAGTGATAGCCTAGTGGTTTAACCGTCGGACTGCCAAGTCTCGAGTTCGAACTCAAGGCACGCACCTCTGACTTTACGTATTCATGTGCGTATCGTATAATTTAGATAAGACGAAAGTCATGTACAATTCGCACGTCAAGTCATCTAGCTCGGTAGACACAACTTTGAGAAAGAAGTCGACAGGAGGATCCAGTTGGGCTGGGCAGCGTTTGCAAAACTCCGTCAAGTCTTTTCGTTGCTTCAACCAGTGCGTCATGCCCGTTATGACATACGGTGCCGAAACATGGACACTGACAGTCGGGCTGGTCTACAAATTTAAAGTCGCTCAGCGCGCTATGGAGCGGGCTATGCTCGGAGTTTCTCTGAAGGAGAAAATCAGGAATGAAATTATCCGGAAAAGAACCGGAGTTACCGACATAGCTTGCAGAGTAAGCAAGCTGAAGTGGCAGTGGGCTGGCCATGTTTGTCGAAGGACCGATGGCCGGTGGAGCAGACGAGTCCTGGAGTGGAGACGGCGTATCGGCAAGCGTAGTGCGGGACGCCCCCCAGCTAAATGGACCGACGACCTCAAAAGGGTGGCTGGGACAGACTGGATGCGGAAGGCGGAGGACAGGGTATTGTGGCTTAGCATGGGAGAGGCCTATGTTCAGCAGTGGACTACGACAGTGTGAGTTGATTAATTGTATAATTATCACTTGCTTAAAAAACGGTGAAGGAAAACATCGTGAGAAAACCGGCATGCCTAAGAGATATTTCTCGACGGCATGTAAAGTCAAGTTAAAAGCCCATGGGCGGTACAAAAACTCTGACTGCAGGTTAGTCACTAGTCACACGAAAAAGAAAGATGATAACTACATAATTTAAACACACCTTTGAATGTAAACCAAAAACAGTCCCGTAAAAACTCGAGTATCCATCAATATCCTATTTTGCAGCACCCACACAGATCTAGAGTTACAAATTGATCGATCCTTAATCCGAAGTGCGTAACAAATGTCATGCGATCTACGGATTTTTTTGGAAAAAGTCCCACATGTACCAATCGACAGTAATGTTGGAACATTTTCAATTTCCGGCCATCTCGTGACGTCACCTTGTTGACGAATATTTTGATCTCGTTCTTGCAATATCTCTAACAAATGTCTTCCTGTTTGTACATAGAAATTGTTATTTCGTTATTATATCAGTTGTGGGTCTGTTCGGTTTTTTTGGGAAATTAGGATGATGTATTTTGTTTCTTTTTATTACTTTTAGATCTTTCAACGGTGCCTGTTTTTAAACCAGAATCTATTCAATTTTATCGCAAGAAAATAAGAAGAGAAGATATTTTTGGTTCTTCAACTGGTAAGGTTTAAAATTCAGAAAGCAGTGGAAAATCACGTAAAATAGAAATGGTTTAACTTATAGATTAGCACTTGCTAGGGAAAAAGAACCCATAGCATTAAAATTTGAACGAATAACACTAACGTGACGTAACGTTTAACACTATTTATGAGTTAGCACGAAGCTCTGGGCTAAGTAATAACAACCGCATGGGTCGATCCATCAGATTAAGCTTGCCGGGGTTGGTCTGGGGATAGGTGACTTTGCATACCGAGACTCCTCCATGCCTCGGAAAGCACGTTAAGCTGTTGGTCCTGGCTGTAATTCGTGAATCTTTGACAGTCGTTACGGGTCATCAGAAGCCCGAAAGTCTGACAACCAGTCTTACCAAGGAATATCGTATTACCCAGTTACTGGGTAGTAGAGGTCAGATGTAAAATATTGAGCTGCGTCCAGTTATACTGGAGATCGACTGCAACATAGTTGGGAAAAGGCTAGGCAGATAAATTTTGATTTGTGGTTTAGTACTGTGGCGCCATCTACAACGCCACATGCGAACTACGCATCAAAGACCTGACGTCGCACAAATCCTGCATCAACCGACGGGCATTTGCCCTCCAGACAACACCCGTGTGGTCGAAGGATCCTTCCTTTTCTTTGGAGGATGAGTGAACTTTACACCCTGTTCCTCATACCTCTAAAGTACCAAGAAAACTTGCTCTGAACATAAAATAACTCCTTTTCCTAAGGAACCCTTGAGTACTAAAAGAAACTTGAGTGTTAGGTAATCCAGGTAAATCCCATACAATTGTCTTTGCAAAGATATTCGATCCCCTGCCACTTTATCCTCATCGGCTCTTTCCATGGAACAGTCTTATAAAGTTTTATATTGTAAAGGAAATTTTATCCGGCTGTCGATGCTAAGTTTTTAATCAATTTATCTGAAAATCTTGTATTATTTTTAATCCAGCTGGTAAAAAGGGTTATTTAGATATTAAGTTTTGTCTACATTTTTAGTTTTTAGGGTTCCATAATCTACAAGGAAACCTTATAGTTTCGCCACGTCCGTAGGTATGTCTGTCTGTCTATCCGCGGCTTATCTCAGAGACTCTTAGTACCATAAAGCTGTAATGTGGTATGGGTATACATAATAATCACGCCTACAAAGTGGTAAAATAAAATATGTACTATTGCTGTAATTTTTTCACATATCCAAATAACCATTTAGCTGGCAACTAGGATGTAATTTAAGAGGGCAATTGACTCTAACAAAAATTAGCATTTTAAAGCCACAAAATGATCCCTGAATCAAAAAATAGTGTTGACAAATCCGCAGTATTTTTTAACGTCCTATCCAACGATACCCGACACCATGAGATAGACGAGATAAATTAAAATTAAATTAAATTATAATTCTCTTTTTGTCTTTAACCCATATAAAATTAAAAAGGAATTTTACAAATTGCCATGCTTGCACTATAAATGTTACGTACTATTTACTTACAAATTAACAGACATACAAAATAATTACAGAAATCCAAAAATTTCAACAAAAAAAAAAAAAAACTAAAGAATGATTCCATATAACAAGAGAAAATGTCACAAATGTCAAAAATTTAATTTGAAAAATGAAGTGTCACAAAATGTCAAAAAGGTCAACATGTCAAATGTCAAATTACATCCTAGTTGCCAGCTAAATGGTTGTATTTGGATATGAAAAAATCACAGCAATAGTATATATTTTACAACGAAGTTAAAAGAAAAACTATCACAGCTTAGTAGGCTTTACAAGTTACCCAGTAATTAGTCTACCAACTTACATTAACAGTAGAAAAACTTATTCTCCCATACATTCAGTATGGGAGAACATGTTTTTGAACTACAATGTTAAGTTTGTTCTTGGGATAAATTCATCCCAACCACGGAACCCTTCATTGTGCACGGTCCGACATGCACTTGGCCGGCATTTTACTTAAAATTGCATTTTTTGTTTTCATTGTACTTGTTGGTATATTAGCGTGTGCTAGCTGCTGACATAGGGCAAATAATATAAATTAATGTTTTGCGTGTCATGATGGCCCGTTGGTTAAGGCCTCGCCTCTCATGCATGAGGTTGTGGGTTCAAATCCGGGCAAGTACCAATGTGACTTTTTCAATTCATATGTACTTTCTGAGTTTATATTGGACATTACTGACATCGGTGAAGGAAAAACATCGTGAGGAAACCTGGACTTATAGTTAATATAAGTCTGGAATCGCCAACCCGTCTTGAGCAAGCGTGGTGATCAATGCTCGTGCCTTCTCTGTATGAGAAGAGGCCTTTGCCCAGCAGTGGGACAGTTATAGGCTGGTATTATTATTATTATTAATGTTCTGTGTCTCTTAATGTTAATTACTTTGCTTATCGACTACTGTATTAAATCAAGTTTTTCTATCTGAACAGACAGCTGTACTGCTGGGCAGTTTGTTGCGACACTTCTTTTTCCCAGCTAAAGAAAGGCGTTTTGAGGGACTGTCTAAGGGTCGTATTACACTAGCGATTTGCGAGCGATTTCAATGCGAGCCGAAAGCGCAGCGGGCTCGCCGCGGGTGCAAAACGAGGTATCCGCGACTACGCGACGTGATCGCCGCGTTTTTACAAAGTTGTACACTCGCTTGTCTCACTCTCTCTTGTACAGTCACGTCAATCCCTCTCGTTCCGCATACGTAGCGAACACGTTAAGTTCACGTGGCGTGCTCGCGACGCACACGCCGCGAGCGCGTTGAACAATCGCCTCGCTGGAATCACGCTCGCAAATCGCCAGTGTGATAAAGCCCTTATGTAATTTTGACGTTCGAAAAGTACTGATACTCAGCCTAATTTAAATAAATGATTATTTATTTGAGTTTAGATTGATAATCAACACTTCTTTTTCGCAAGATTTTTTTTTATTTATTATTTTTTTCCAAACTGTATCTTTAGGTTCTTCTAGTCTGATTTTAACTTCATATTCAAGCTCAGCTTTGTTTAAAAGTTCAAAGTGAATAATTCTATCCATGACTAAAAATTAATATTAAAGATAGCAAACGAAGGTAAAAATTGGGCTAAAGAGAGGTAAACGGGAGGGTTTATTTTATAAGAGAAAATTTAGTTAAAGAGTGCTAAAGAGGACTAAAGAGGGTCCTAGGGCTAAAGAGGGTAAAAGAGGGATAGAGGGTAAATTAGTTATAAGAAAGAAAAAAAATTCAGAAGTTAGCGAAATGAGCCCTACAGATACTTAAACTAATTACCACAAAACTACTCATCCAAGAAAATCTGCATTCATTGCCATTTTAACCCGTAATTAGGAATTCTTCTCTACCAACTAGCCTGAAACTTCAGATTATCAAAGACTAGCCTCATCAGCTTAAAAAGAATTCTCCAGTAAAACACTTGGCCAAGCGAATTAATCTTAATAAGTGTGATGCGAAAAAACTTTCGAAAAGAGGCAACTTATGTTCCAGCAAAGCGGAAAACTTTTCAATCGGTTATGGAGGAATCCATTAAGATGAATCGTTGAATTTTCAGTTTTCTATCAGACCACAACTTTGTCTGTCTAGTTTTCGAAAGAATATGCAAATATTGTCAGCATCGGGTGGGTTAAGTAATGGAGGTATAGTTGCATAAACAGATTTTTTTTAGTTTAAACACAATTAATAAACCGTGTCACGAATTCATAATTATGTTATAGGTATTGCACGATTCATAATTTCAAGATGTTTTTGATAACGAAGCATTTATTCCTTTTTTTTTTTTTTAATAAAATTGAATTTGCTTTGTGTTGCTTCAAGAAGAATTTGTTTAGTACTGTTAGTTTAAGAAAAAAAAAATTCTTTAGTTACATAGTTTTTAATTTGTGGAAGTTTGTAATTGGCAATTGTTAGCCCTAATTGTTCATTATTTGCTTTTTTGCGGAGCTGAGCGACGAACCCAAAGATGTTGGGTGTGTGTTTTGTATCAATCGTCGTGGCCGACTTCCCCGACTAGAATTCTATTCTCCTTGTCATAGTTGATTTTCTTCTTACATCCTGGTACAGTTTGTATTATTATTTTTTGCCAATTTTAGATTCTTCAGGAACGGTGTACTAACACAAATACAAGTAAGTAAAAAGATAAGTTAAGTTAAAAAATACAAAAGAGAACAGAGATAAAGCTTCATACCACAGCACTATGATAGATACACTACTACAAGCATGAGATGCATGTGAACATGATTACAATTTATTATTTTTAATTTGTAGTAGTTAGATATACCTATCTAACTACTAGTTTTCTTTCGATGTTAAGATATGAGGTACCCCTCATATCTTAACATCAAAAGAAAACTCAACCCAGTGTTACAAAAATAGCGAATATTTTAGAACTTTTCTACAATTCATACCAGATTGGAGTTTATGATTTGAAATATGTAAGTAATTATATTTATAAATTGAAAGCTGTAAGCTGATTAATGTTCTGTTTATTTAAATGTCCATTCAAATCCTCCTGTGCCAACCCTACTAAAATAACTATCAATTTTGCACGCTCTTTTGAAGCTTTGGCTCTGTTCCCTTTCTTCACTCATGTGGTCGCGCTACATATTAGACTGTTAGCTTTCTGAAGAATAAATAAATAAATGCATTGATTTTGATCGGTTTTGATAGAAAATCTAGGTACATTAACCTAGATTTTTCTAGGGAGTGAGAATATGGAGGCAGGAGGTAAATATCCTAATAATAATATCCTAATAATAAACCTATCCTATTAATATCCTTCTTCAGTTACCTATAATACATACTTAGCTGAGAGCTTTCTAGCCTAAGTTTTGTGTCTGGTTTTTTGATGTATTATATTCTCATTCATTGTATTCTGGACGTTTCCGTCTAGTACAATCAGTTACTGCAATTAGCTGACCCCCTTAATGGTTGATATTTTTTATTTATTTTTTCTATACGAAATTACCCAAAACTAGAAAAATATAAAAACCATACGATTTGTTAGTAAAAGAAACCTCTACCATTTGTGCAAACTGGGGTCAACTAATTCATAATAACATCCTCCAAATACATTATTATCAGGTAACTACATGAATTATCCACTTTAATTAAAAACTCAACCAGCACTTGGGCGTACACGCAACGCATATAAATGAGGAACAAACAAAATTGCAAACAATTAGAGAACCAAATGAACCCCGGAGTGATATGCTAATGCCTCCCGAAACTCACACTGTTTCACTGCAAAGCAAATATGCCTTGTTCCCAAAATCTTTGTAGAGACGTATTAGTTTGGTTTGCATGGTTGGAATACTGTGAATAATATGGCGACTAATGGTAGTTTATTTATTGACGTGACAAAGTCTAATAATTCGATGAACGCCGCCTGCACGCACGAAAAAGGATGACTCATGTCCCGTTACGCTCATTGTCCCGTTACGCTCATTATTCCGTTACGCTCACTGTCCTGTTACGCTCATTGTCCTGTTACGATCATAGTACGCTTGCGCATCAATGTTTTGTTATGACGTTTTCACGTTAAACTATCGTCCATAAACCAACTTTACAGGTAACCAATTTTTATTGAAGTGTACAATGTACATGCACAGCATCTATACAATCTACCTTATACATATCGACGCTTGAAAGGCAATATTTACCAAACGACAACATGTTCATGTTGGCAACTTTGCACTAGACCATTCTAGTTTTTTTTTTTTTTTTTTTTTGACGATACTACGTCTAATAATTCGATGAATGCCGGCTGCATGCACGAAAATGTCCCGTTACGCTCATTGTACGCTTGCGTCGCATCAATGTTTTTTTATGACGTTGTCACGTTTTTTAAATACTTTAAAATGCTCTAGTTTAACGTAGAAATTAATTTATTTAACTATATATGTATAACAAAATTAACAAACAACAACATACAGGTATCCACTTGTAAAAACTTTTTTATAAAAAAAAAACTTGTTTTTCGTGCCCGATTTTTTGTATGTGTTAACTAGTGTTTTACACCCAAATATACTTTATTACTGAAAAGGTGGTTTCCCTGAGATAACCTCCCTCATAAACTTTTGTCAGGTATGATAGGTTGGTGGTTCACAGCAAAATGTAGGTTAGTAAAAGGGTTTTGTTAGATAATGTATTTGACTTTGAAAAGCTGGAATGGTTTCATACTTGGCTGATGTAGAGGAAGATACCAGGCAGAAAAAGGTGCTGCCTATGTCTAGCTACTTTACCTAGTTTTTTTTTTTTTTTTTAATATAATACAATTTTGATTATTTTATTTATGATTCGAGTGCCAGGCTGATTTCTCGATATAAAATTTTATTCTGAAAAATGTAATGTTCTGCAGCTAAAGGAATATATTTAGTTAAATCTGTTGAATTCCGCATAAGGATCAAAAGACCACAAAACCAAGTCACACTAAAAATGGAACAAAAACTTCCTGGAAAATAGTTTACCGGTTCGGAAATTCGACTCAACGCCTTTGGAAAGCTTCTCAAACAAATCGATGTGGTACGTAAATAAAAGAGTTTGCGGAGGACACTCCACATCAAAGGTGAAAGGTGGATGGCCACCACTCGTACTCGGGATTCGCTGAATCATCCACACAAAAGCCGATTGTTGCCGAATAATCTCGACTATTGGTTTTTGAATTTCGAGTTTGTGAGATCTTCCTTTGTTGCCTTTACACAAATGACTTCAATAAATTTATCAATTCCGATTTTGAAGGCTTATTAGCTAACTAGGGACCCGAACGCACGGTTTTGAATACACGTAAATCATGCAGAATATTACGTATAACAATACATTTATTTCGCTAAGTTTACATTCAAGTGGATTGAATTCCGAGAGTTCACACTAGAAGAATTACCTATGTTGTGAGATCCAGGCTCCGTCGTTCCATTAACAATTTTATATAAAAAGGTACATTTTTAAAACTTCAAACAAGTATAAAAAGAGTGTATGCATGGTGGTGTAGTTTGTGATAGTTGTGCTGGTGTTGTAAGAGAGTGTCTGTATGCTATACGTACTTTTATCAAAAAAAGTTTGTGATCACTAGCATAAGCTGATATAATTTTTTTTATTGAACTTTATCAAGAAAAATTATTTGTTGTGTGTTTTCTTTAAATAGAAATACTAGCCCTGTTTGAAATTAAAAAAATAAACATTTTTTATTATTTTTTATAAATAAAAATTGAGTAATTAATCATAATGTAATTGCAACAGAAATTTGATAGAAAGAAAAAGACTGTTTAACCAAACTTAAACAAAAATTTATTAAAAGGTTTATATTCAATATAATATAACTCCTCTCCTGGCTCGAACACATGCGATGATCCTCCTGGGCATGTTGAGAATCAAGTTATCCAGCATTTCTTTGGGTAACCTGTCCCATTCTTGAATAGCGGCTTCCCTGAGCTCTGGCACTGTCTGGGGACGTGGCTTACGGTTTCAAACAGCTTGCTTAAGAGCATCCCACGCGTGCTCTATTGGATTTAAGTCAGGCGAGCCGAATCATAATATAATCTACCGTACCTTACCAAAAAGATTTAGATTTTTCAAAGTGATCGCAAACTTTTTTTATGTGTGTATGATAGTGAGTGCACATGTATTTGTGATTGTCAATGTGTGTGCTGTGAGTTTTCACTTAAACTAAGAAACTTTCTGTCATGTCGTAGTCCAGTATCAGAAGCAAGTTTGTTACCGTCACTATGCATTTTTTTTTGTTTTAGCTTTAGTATTTTGTTTATACCATTGAGTTACGCGTATATGTGTGGTCCCATAAAATCGTAAGAACTTCTGCCGATTATTTTACGGCATCGGATTTTATCCCAATTTACCCTTTGACATGAAATAATACAAGTGCTCTAGACAGACAAACAGTAAATGATGGTGAAAACTGCGTCAAACATCGTTGCGCAATTTAGAAGAAAAAGAAGGCAAAATCGTCTAGAAAAGGCTGTTCTTAAACAGTACTTCAATTTGAATCAGCAAAGAAGATGGTACGTAGATGCTTTGATCACAGCACATAAAAAAAACATTCCTACTTATACTACTTACTTACTTACTTATTCCTACTTTGAGTGAAAATCAGGTCGAAACCTATAATGTAGTCCTACTGATATACTATGATTATTACCTGTTGTACCTTGTGAATAAATAAATAAATAAAGTATTTCCACAACAAAGGTAAATGCATCCATTGGATTAAAAACTAAAATCACAGATTTTTCAGTTAATGCAAACGGTTTTTCTAAAAAGGCTACTTAAACCCACTTATGTACACCTAAAGCCCGTTTAAAGAGAATTTCCTTACAATTTGAGCTTACAGCCTGTAGTGGCAGAAACTTAAAGGTTAAACTTCTTTTAAACTACCTTAGTAGCCTAGTTCTTAAATGAAACTTCCCCAAAGACATGTAATTTCGAGACTACTTTGGAAACTTTTATCTTCCGACAAGGCTTGAAACTGTTTCTCACCGTGTCAGGCATATTAATAATTTTACTGTTAACCTTTCCAACAAAACAAAGTTAACGGAACTCCAAACCTTAGTGCTCGAAACTTGTGAAATCTAACTTAAGTAAAGCGGTTGTACTTATAGTGTAGAAGTGTGAGCTTCAACGGGGCGAGATGTAACCTACTGTCTTCTTTCCGACGAAATTTTTGTCTATGTATTATTGGCACGCTGCTCAGTTTAAAAAAATGTTTATGGTGTATACAGGGTGTCCAGAGAGGACATCCTGTAAACACATATTCTGGCAGTTTGAGTAATTTGTTCGTCGAATCGTCGAGTAAAGTTATGAGTTGAGCTGCATGATTACTAACAAATGCGTGCACTGACTGGACAGGTCCACTCAAATCTGTGAGTTTATTTCCTCAAAATACCATTTCAGACACCAATCGACATGGTCTTAACATGATCTGACCAACATTATGTCTGGACTTTAAAAGAGACTGACCTCTTAGTTCTTTTCGGCCTTTCTTCTCAGAGTAGTCAGATAGAAAACGCCGACCTCATCTAGTTTTTCAAATATCGAGGGGTGAAAGGCTATTTGTTTGAAGCGTCATTTTGTACGATATTCAGTTACATACATGAATTCAGCGATTTTTTCTGCGTCGGATGAGTCGGGTTTCGTACTCCTTAAAAAACATCATTATTTAAAGTTCCTTGCTCTTGTTTCATGTTTATTATTGTTTATATATATATTTAAATAAGTACCTATATGATTTATGTATGCATGTATTTACTGTGGATGGTGATGTAAATGGTACACCACTGACTACAGTATTGTCTACCCTTCTTCTACTTTTAATCCATCCAAACGTTGTCATCCAAAGATTTGATAACGCAAAGTATAGCGTAAAGGGTTCCGTTTGTTTTTTGCCAAAAAGGGACTATTCGAGATAACGTAAAGACAAATAGAATATCACGCCTGAGTTCCCCGAGAGGATAGGCAGAGGTGTACCTTTCAGTGGCAAAACCACCATGCAACACGATTTTTCCGAAAAAAAATGGCTTATAGAGATAAGACCGCCCATTGTGTCACCCTACGTAACATTTCTACATTTATATCTGTAATTTTTATATTAAAGAGTATTATATTTATCTATCTATCTTTACCACCTTTTACTGGCTTATTCCCAAACTACTGCATTCTTTTGTTCTAATCAAAAATCAAATTAGAACACATCGTCAACAAAGGAGAAAACCCATTAAGAAACAAAATTAGAATTTAAAAAAATTGGTCCTTCACTTAATTACCGAACGTCCTTTTCAGAAAACTGCATGCTGAAAAGCTAAGTTGAAAAATAAAATTAGCTTCCGAATGAAAACACGTTGAAGGTATCTAGAAAATTACTCAAAACTTTATAAGGAATATTCACGAGGCGCACTTCGCCTCGCACGATTGTGTGGATTGTGAGCGACTTTGCTTTGATTCAAACTCGTTGTAAGTTTAGTGAATTAACGAGAGTTCTGTTTGCGAGTTTAAGTACTTGAGGATAAAGATGCATTGTTATGCAACACATACAAAATGTGTAAAATCTGTTATGTTGTGTAAACGCTGGTACATGGGGCACTTAATATCGTGCCCATTGTGTCCTGCTGTCTGCACGCTTCACGAGCTGATGGATGCTACTGAAAGTGCCACGCTCGTAGCCAAATCTATTTAGATTGCCATGGACACGCTAAGAAAATTGGTAAATAGATAGAATACTATTTGTTTCAAACCAAATATAGGGAAAACATAAAAGAGTTCGGTTAGGATTAATCTGTGTATTGTTAAATAAATCTATCTATTATATCTATCTATCTATATAAATAAAAAGAAAAGTCCTGACTGACTGACTGACTCATCAACGCCCAGCCCAAACCCTTGGACCTAGAAAGCTGAAATTTTGCACATAGATTCCGTTTATAATGTAGACAAGGAAAAAGGAAGGATTTTTCAAAATTCAACCCCTAAAAGGGTAAAATAGGGGATGGAAGTTTATATGAAAGTCCGTCAGTTTTGAAGTTAGGATCTTAAAATTTTGTGTTTAGGCTGACAATAATTCAATATTGACAGATCAAGTCAAGTAAAAAAGGGCCAAGTCCGAGTCGCACACGAAGGGTTCTGTACCACCGTACAATGTTTAACACTACATATTTCTCTAACCGGTTTCTTGTATGTGGACCAGCTTATATTTTTATTATTTGTTATTATAGCGGCCATAGTAGTACAAACTCTTTAAAAATTTCAAGTGTCTACCTATTACGGTTCAAAAGATACAGCCCTGTGACAGACGGACAGACGGAGCCTTAGCAATAGGCCATTGGCACCCTTAGGTACGGAAAAATTCAAAGAGTTAATTGTCACAAATAGAAACAAAGAAAGTAATAAAAATGAAAAAACCCGACTGCAACTAAAAATACACGTGAGAGAAACACAAAGAAAATCCAGTCATTCCTGTCTTATAGTATTGTAAAAAATTTAAAAAAAAGTTTATCTTCATTTTATTTTATTAAATTCAATAGAAAACCGATCAAAACCATCCTATATGATAATACTTATGTTAATTTGCACGAACTGAGCAGTGTTCTTTATAGGCACGTGTTTGCCACTTGACCTTCGAACAGATTTCTGGCTCATTTAGTCTGTGCACATCAAGCAGCCAGATATCAGACCGTATGTAGCTTATTAGTAGTCCACGCAAAGTGATAATTATGATAACTACGTCTGTAATCAATGGCGTAATATTGATGAATTCAAAGGAAACCTAATTAGCTGTATGACATTATAATTGAAACAACAAACATATATTTATTTTTCAACATCGATGCGGACGAATTTTTCGACGCCATATTTTAATCTTTTGATAGTTTTAGTTAAGTTAGGATACTATATTGTTATTTTTAGGGTTCAGTACCTCAAAATGAAAATTGAAACCCTTATAGGAACACACGTATGTCTATCTGTCTATCCGTTCGTCTGTCACAGCCGATTTGCTCCGAATCTACTGGACCGATTAAATTGAAATTTTGTACACATATGAACTTCTGTGACCCAAACGTGTAAGGTAAAAAAATGCATTTTGATTATAGGGTTCACATTTGGGGGCAAATTATAAAATAAAATAAAAACATGTTTTACAAACTGTATCGTGTGATACTTCAAATGAAAGGTCTTATTGTAAGGATTTCAGATATATATATATTTTTTATAATTTTAAAATAAATGCTTTTATAGTTATTTAATAAATGAAAATTGAAAATGAAATTGAAACAATTTTCGGCTATCTTGTTATAGATCTCAGAAACTAAAGAGCCTAAATTAAAAAAAAAATACAGAATAGATTTCTTTCCTTATAGATTACAGAAAAACGTATAAGAAGTCTATAGTCTTAATATAACATGGTAGATCTCTCAATATTATGCGTACAAACTTTTTCTTGGACAAATTCATCCCAACTACGGAACCCTTCATTGTGTGATCCGACATGCACTTGACCGGTTTTTTTATTTTTTATTAATTAATTAGGTATAATAATAATAATTGCTTTATTTTCAGGCAACTAAGGCCCATAGACGAAATACACAAAATATCTTAAAAATATTAAACTAATCCATACTAAAAACATTTCTATAAAACCTAGTTACTACGTTGGGTCGGCGACGTATTGCGCTGAATCATGGTGTCATGTAGCCTTCCGCGAAAATGCCGATACACGACACCCGTCGGTCAAAATTCCTCCTTCATGAAAGTGTCTAGGTGATGAGTCGGAACCCGCACCACAAAAGATTAAGTAGTTATTTATGAACATTTAATTCTAATTCAGGTACAGGTGGCATTCTATAGTTTCTGTCTACCCTCATGGAAAGAAAGCATGAGTTTATTATGTATGTAATTTTAATTCTGAATAAACTACGTAACTACAAACGTAGTGTTTGAGCATAAAATCGATCAAATCTAGCCCCAGGCTCTTTGCCTATGTCCTAATGCCCTATTGGTACAGTTATTTTTTCTATTTTGATGCCCATCGGCTGAACGTCATTTACGGGAGGAAACAGACGTTACGCTGTCGAATGCCCAGCATAACTGTGCAATTAGAATGTGAATATAGGAATACATATACACAACACACTAAACTGCTTCAAGAACCGATTGGACAGATTAAATATCTCCAAGCTATTTGAAACACACGCATCAGCTAATTAGCTGCTAGTGTGTCTTACAAATAATAATAATAATATAATAATATACCATATAGTTCGACAACCGAAACTAAGAAACAAAATAATGGGATGTATTATTGTACCAGCTATTGCAAGCGGCTTCGCCAGCGTTGATGTCGGAAATTATCCCACAGGAACGCACTACCGGGATAAAAAGAATCCTATATGTTAATCCACGTTATAAACTATCTGTGTACCTAATTTCATTCAAATCCCTTCAGCCGTTTTTGCGTGAATGAGTAACACACATCCAAATATATATAAACTTTCTCATTTATAATAATAATATGGTACGATATAGATTTTATATTTTTTATAATATATTTTATATTATTTAATATAAAGGGTGTTTATTTTAGAGGCGGAGAACTTAAAACTGAAATAAAACATAGAAAAATGATTTTAATATCCATGAAATTGGGTTTATCTGATAAGATAATTTTATGGCATTAATATTTGAATATGATTTCGGGCATATAGCCGTAGGTAGGGCTGGCGCGTACATGGCGTAATCTTGAGGTCAAATTTTCACATACTCTTCGCAGTAAATCAGGCTGTACTTCGGTGTAGACATGCAACTTTACATATCCCAGACAAAATAATGTAATGTCGTTAAATCTCACGAACCAGGTTGTCAGATTTCGTGAAATTAGTCGTTCGTCAAATGTTTCCTGTAGTCAATAAAAAAGTTAAGTTTTCTGTAAATATTTATTACTTATTTATTTATTTTTACATACATATATTATAAGCCTTTCGCGTCAGCCGCAGCGGCCACATGACCAAAGTCATATTCAAACAATAATGTCATAAACGCTACACTCGAAGTTGTTGACGAGTATGTTTATCTAGGACAAACTGTCCAGTAAGGTAGGTCCAACTTCGAGAAAGAGGTCAATCGTCGAATCCGACTCGGCTGGGCAGCTTTCGGGAAGCTACGCAATATCTTCTCATCTCACATACCGCAGTGTCTCAAGTCGAAAGTCTTTGACCAGTGCGTGTTGCCAGTGATGACATATGGCACTGAAACGTGGTCGCTCACAATGAGCCTCATTAGAAGGCTAAAAGTCACCCAAAGGGCAATGGAGAGGGCTATGCTTGGAGTTTCCCTACGAGATCGAATCAGAAATGAAGGGATCCGCAGGAGAACCAAGGTAACCGACATAGCTCGAAGAATTGCCAAACTTAAATGGCAATGGACAGAGCACATTGCGTGCAGAATATATGGCCGTTTGGGCCGAAAGGTTCTGGAGTGGCGACCGCGTACCGGAAGACGTAGCGTTGAAAGGCCTCCCACAAGGTGGACCGAATATGAAATCCGCAGGAATCCGCTGGATGCAGGAAGCATAGAACCGGTCGAAGTGCCGGTGCTTGGGGGAGGCCTATGTCCAGCAATGGACGTCTTTCAGCGGAAATGATGAAATGATCTCAGTCTTAGAATCTTACAATTAGAAATAAGATTTTTAAAGTGAAAACTTCTTTAACCCCGTTGAGCGATGTTTGGTAGGGGAAAAACTTATGGGTTTGCGTCACCGAAATGCACGACATGCTCGTGACGTGTTTTCACTTCTGACGGCAGTCCTTATGACTGCCTAAACTATAATTTATTTTCTATTTTTTAGTTTGATCTAATTATTAAAAAAAACACTGGATGGCAGGAAAATAGACGCGCAACCTATTATCATGGATTCTGTACAAGATTCTGAACGTACGTAGCACTCGCAACCGGCGTGCGTGTATGACCAGATGTTTGAATTTAAATGAAGCAAAAGGAGTATGTAAGGAGCGTAGCAGGTGGCGTTCTATAGTTTCTGCCTACCCCCATAGGAAGATCGCGTGAGTTTATGTATGTATGTATTTAGGAACCAAAACAAAATCTGCTGTTTCATACAAAAGTATGAAACAGCAGATTTTGTTTTGGTTCAGGTTGCAATACCTACGCGGTCAAAATGTATGGAACAGCATTTTTTCACAACGAAAAATTTCAACGCAGGGGCGTCCAGAATCATGTACTGAATCCATGATAACAAGTTCCACATCGATGTCCCCGCCACCCTGTATATTGGTATACAAACAGTATAGAAAAAATATTATACTATTCTGAGTTTCCGTTCAGCCATATCTAGTTCAAAACTAACACACAAAAGCTCTCAGCTTTTCAGTCACTATAACGAGTAACAGCGAATCTAAAAACTCGACTACCCGTTTATTTACTAACTAGTTTGCAGAAAGTAAATTTTCATCAGAATGTAGCATAAAACGTGATCAAATTTCATAAACTGTCAACAACTTTCAACTACAATTTCAAGTAGAGTGTACCTACATAAATACAGGGCTGCCAAGAACCGGTTAAAACTTTAGAGGTATGAGGAACAGGGTGTAAAGTTCACTCATACTCTATAGTAAAGGGAGGGTCCTCCGACCAGACGGGTGATGTGTCTGGTGGACAACTGACCAACGGTTGATATCGGAATGTTGTATATATGCTAGTCGCGCAGTAAATTCTGATAGCGCGATGCAAGATTTGTGACGTCAGGTCTTTGATGCGTAGTTGGCATGTGGCGTTGTTGATACCACCACAAAACTTATGGTAAAATTTATATTTTCATTATTAATGTAGAACCGGCCTACTCATCATCTGCCTGGACTTTTCCCCACTATGTTTAGGCTTCAGGCACTGCTGATCCAAAAATTATCTGTAGTTTCTTCAAAATAACTGCTTAAGAAACTAGTGAGCACAAAGGGTCACTTTAGAAATATTGGTTTTACGTTGAAAGAAAAATTTCAAATTATAGTATTAGGCTAGATAATTCGGTGTATTCCCGCTCTCCCCATCGCTCGTGTCCCCATTAATGGTAATTCACATAAAATGGCGAAACTAAAGGTTCCATTTTCTATTAAGTTTTGATTTTAGAAATAATAATGAAAAAATCAGTACTTAAAAGAAAATGAAACCTTCTTTTTTCGCCATTTTGTGTGAAATATAATATGCGAGCTCAGAACGGTATAGCGAATCACTCTTTGCCGATGGTACGGTTCGCCGAAATCACTCTTAGTCGACGGTTGATTTCACCAATAAATCCATCGCCGATGGAACTATTCGCCGAAAACACCGTACATCGATGATGGCTTCAGCTACAACACCCTTTACCGTTGGATCAGGTCGCCGAAATACTTATGTAAATTTCTAATAAATTAAACACTACGAGTATAACAAATATTTATTTGGATTCACCGTCAGGTCGAAACGGTACAAATAAAAAAAACAATTTCACTTAAATTTCACTTAGAGGGGATCTGGCGCTCGGCGGCCGCTGCCGTGGCACGCTCCCTACGGTCGCTCGCTTTTGCGCTTTAATGGTCACAGTTCTGGTAAATTATGATAGGTAATATATTATAATTAAAATTATTTGTGTTTGAAATATTTCGGCGACCCGTGCCATCGGTAAAAGGTGTTGTAGCTGAAGCGAACATCAATGAACGGTGTTTTCGGCGAATAGTTCTATCGGAGATGGATTTATTCGTGGAATCAACCGTCGATTAAGAGTGATTTCGGTGAACCGTACCATCGACGAAGAGTGATTCGCTATACCGTTGGCATCCGATAATATGCATACTATGAATGGGGACACGGGCGATGGGGACAGCGGGAATAACCCGATAATTCCGGGAAGCATTTACCTTTTATGCAACATTAACCTTAATTCACTCGCATCTTCTTCTTCTTCTTCGCTTCGGTCTTGACAGAGTGGTCATGGTCACGATTAACTGTATCCAATCGCAGGTGTAGTCGTTGCCCGCCTCACGATCTCTCTCCATCTGGTTCTGTTAGTCTGTCTGGCGCATTCATTAACCGGGCCTCCAACCTTCTACTCTGCCCTGCAGAGTAATTAGCTTTTGCCCGCGGCTCCGCCCGCTTAGATGTCGGTTAACGCGTAAAAAAGTAGCCTATGTTCTTCTCCCTATCCCAGGCTATATCTCTGCCAAACTTCATGACGATCGGTTCAGCGGTTTACGCGTGAAAACGTAACATACAGACAGACAGACAGAGTTTGTTTTCACATTTATAATATTAGTATGGATTAAGCCGCCTAAAGACTTGACTAAAGAACTTCAGTATTCGAGATTGTACTAGTGTTAATGGACGCTTTTAGATGCAGAGTTCTTGGAGTATGGAGATCACGTTTTTACGGAATTCTGTCTGAAGCATTCTTCTTCAGAACCAAATTTCTAGAGCGTCTACTTTTTTCTTTTCCAGTTCTTACGTAGATGAGATATGGATATTAATCCATATCTCATCTACGTACAGAAATATGGTAGAAATATATAATACTAGCTTTTGCCCGCGGCTCCGCCCGCGTGGATGTCGGTTATCGCGTAAAAAAGTAGCCTATGTCCTTCTCCATATCCCAGGCTATATCTTTGCCAAATTTCACGATCGGTTCAGAGGTTTAAGCGTGAAAACGTAACATACAGACAGACAGACAGACAGTCAGACAGAGTTACTTTCACATTTATAATATTAGTATGGATTCATTCGCATAGATGGGTAAAAAAAAGTACATAGAGTTGTTTTTTATTATTATTAAATATCTATTGATAGGCTCGCCCTAATCGGCTCGATCAGCTCGATCCTATTCCTAACTCACCTAATGGTAAGCGATGATGTGATCGGCAATGGAACATGCTTGTCTAGAAGTAACCTATTTTTACCCGACTGCCCCAGAAGGAGGGTAATGTTTTTCGAGAGTAGGTTCCTATGTATATCTATTTCTTTGGCACGCTCTGTAGCCTACAAGGCTTGATGAATTTCAACATATGAGGTGTCGTTAGATTTGTCTTCATTGTGGGAGTGACATAGGCTATATAACATTCATATATTGCATCTCAAATACAAAAAAGAGAAGGTTAAATAAAAAACAACAATATTGGTATCAAATAAAAGCTAGTAATAAGTCAATTCCAAATACACAAATAAACTAAAAAGATTGAAATAAAGCTAATTGTTCAAAAAAACAAAAAACACGACTTTGAATATAGGACATATTTCAGGTTATTAATTTGTCCCGGCCTGAGATATCTTACAAAAACAAAATTTAATAGATAATAATGCTTATTTTTCTTTTTTCAGTTAAGTATGTGTTTTTGCAGACGGGTTATCGTTTTGTTTTAATAATTTTGCTATATATTAGTTAATTTATTTTTGGATGAAGACAAATGTGGTTTATCAGAATAATCCGATACATTCAAATAGCATAGCTAGCAAAATTGGCTTCGAAAGCATTACACAGAGGGAACGCAATCCCGGGTGTCACATTTATGAATGAGAATTTAAATTTCATCTAGAAGTCGAGAATATTCGTGTGCTGTAGGGTTGGCAAACAAAGATCCCTTTCTACATTACCCAGTGTCCTTTGACTAAAATTCTGTATGTACATACATTTTCCGCAAAGTAAAGGTAAATGAACTGAAAGTAGAAACGTAGGACAAAAAGCTATTAATCAAAGATTTCTTAAAGTAGACCTGAATCTTTGCAGTTGCTGGAAGTTTCTACCTACCTGCTTCTAAATAAATAGCATTTCTAGTTTTCAGAAGATTTCCGAACCTATTTCAAAGAAAACCCCGTTTCATCAACTTCAAACAACTAATTTTCATGTTAAAAAACTCAATTTCGCCAGCCCTACACCCATGTAGACTTCAATTACATAACGCGGAAGGATTGTTAATTGACTTGCGACAGCACACGACGCGTGCGCTGCGCTGTGAAGTCATCGCTCGTTTCAATCACGTCACATTTGTTTTTTCTTGATGGACCGGGTAGATATTTGGGAGTTGGGACTCATGCATGCTGAATTTCGAACAGTTATCGACACTTTTCATATTGAATAGATATTGAGTAATGATATCGTATGCCTTTTTGAGACAAGCCGAGGCACGCTTGTCCCAAAAGAGCCTTAAAAAACCCACAAGTGCAATTCAAATAAGCCAAAATCTACAGTGGCAATTAACTAGAAAAGACCCCGGACAATGAAGTTAATTTTGAGGTTAAGGGCTCAATATCTGGCAGATTTTAAGAAATGTTTTGAGTTGCTTATGAATTATACCTGGGATATGATCCCAGCTTTAACCTCGATATCCACAAAATTAAAGTATTTGCTTATAAAACTAACCTTCGAACAGCTTTTCAGTTCACCAAAAACTCAAGCGCAAGCTTAAAACAAAAACTCGACACAAAGGCCGGACACCCCCCGACCAAAATCTAAGCCTAATAGAATAAAATCCCTTTTAAAACACCATAAATCCGAGGCACCCATTGATAGGGACGCTCCTCAATTGCTTATAAATCCAGTGAAATGGTTATTGGGTGAAAAATGGTCGACATTGTTAGATCTACCTCGGTTAATTTAACATTTGGGTTACGGGATGATATCTCTGCGGATTATATCAGAGATCGTATTTTGAAAGGGTGTAATGAAAAACGTCGCGATTTTTTTGTTTAAATTGTTTGATTTTGTAATTGTGCTGTTGTCCATGGGATCCAGACTCTATTGTTTTAGCTCAGTACTAACCAATTATTTATTGTAGAGCAATGTACCTGATGCATTTTACACGTGTATCTATCACAAGTAAGATAAACATGAAAGCAAAGCTTACGTCGTCATATCATCACATAATTATAGGGTCCATCCTCAACTCAAACTCAAATCATTTATTTTAATTAAACCATTTACAGGCACTTTTGAATTGTCAAGGAGTCGGTCAGTAAGAAATATGAAGCTAGATGCCCATTCCAAAGCGTAGTAGGTACCTATGGAGAAGAACGGGCAAGAAACTCCATGGACACTCTTTTAAATTAAATTGTTACGAAAATATGAGTTACATCTTTAATGTTGAATTTATAACTATATGTGAGAACGATGTCAAAAAAAGTTCATTTTAAGAGGGTCCAGACTCGTCCAGAGTAGGTAAAACAAATAGAAATAAAAAAAAACACAAAATCGGTGGCAAAAAACTAAAATATAGATCCAAAGACACCGACTTCCGATATTAAAGTTATTTTTCACTTTGTAGTGCTTTTTTTTTAAGTCTGTTTACTTTTTTTGTGAAAATGTTTTTATTTTTCTCTTTTTAGTTATTGTACCTACCCCACACCAATTCATTTTCCACTACTTGCTATGTAAACAACAGTGACAGGAAGTATTATAAAATCATCAAGATAGACAAAGTGGAATAAATCGAAGTTAACTTAAAAACTGCCTATTCAAAGTTCATAAAATTTATATCGGACCAACGCGCAAGCTTTTTCTATCAAAGGAAAGAAGAATTTTTAAAATAGGTACACAATTGACGGAGAAATCGGTGAAATTACTATAAAAATTGAAAATTTCCCTTAACTTCTATGGAATCCCCATATCAGATTGTGACTTGGTGACAATGGGACTACCTCGAAAGCATACCTTTCAAACAAAAAATAATTTTCAAAATTGGTCCATAATTGACGGAGAAATCGGTGAACATATGTACATAAAAAAAATATATATAGTCGAAAATAGAACCTGCTCCGTTTTTGAAGTCGGTTAATAAAAAAAACTAAAAAAGATTGACACCCACATTTCGGCAGTTATGTTTAAGTCCCATGTAATAGGGGGCGATCCTATTACCATCAACTGGGCACAAACCAGTCCAGTCTCCGGGCTGCTACTGAGAAATTCCGATGGAAATCTCAACAACATTGCCCGACCCGGGAATCGAACTAGAATAGCCACTAGAATAGTGACGCAGTATGATTATTAGCACAGTTATTTGCAGACAAGCAGCAGCACTTTATTTAATACCTATCAGCCGAATAATATAACCACACTGTCACGCACACAAAGCCGTAATGTAGTTTTACACCGGTGAGGCGTGGCGTGGATGCGGTGGGCGAGAATTGAAATTTGTATGGCAAAATTTCTATCCATGCCTTGCCCATCTTTGGTGTAATTGAAATATTTGGTAATACGATATTGAACTTTATTGCTGTAAAAATAGAGTATTTACCTACTCTATATACTATGTAAAACGTATATACAAATCTCGCACCGGCCATTAGGACCAACGCTGGCAAGCGCCGGCTCACTCCGACCATCGCGAGACATCGCTGCATATTATACTCTCCAGCTCCCAGTGCTACTTAAATGTTTTCCACACCGGCGCGAGGTAGCGATGGCCAGCGCGTGTCATCGCGAGCCGGCGCGAAGCAGCGCTGGCCATCGCTAGACGACGCGGCATAGCGATGGACATCTTTCAATGTAAAAGGGTAACCGTGATTTATTTTTATTACTCGCCTAGCCGGTGTAAAAACACGTTTTTACAAATCAGATATCCACGAGAACTTACACTTTACGGTCATCGCATGCAAGCTATAGCCAATTAATTGAATTCACGTAGGTAATACACGCAAGGGTTATTTAGAGAAGCTCCCAATTAGTACATTGGTGTGCTAGTGCATTCATGCGATCTATTTTAATAACCTTGTTGCGTTTAATTATGTCAAGATAATGGGCAACAGCGTCCTACTGTCTGAGCTGTCAAGCATGGTGATTATAAAAGGATTTTCAATAGGAACCGGGTATATTTGAATTGAAATAAACATACTTTGATTGTTTACAATTAGGTTTAAATATTTTCTTTTTTTAATGCTTTCTTTTTAGCATTATGTATGGAATTAAAAAAATTGGATTGGATTTGGATTTAACTGGGCTTATTCCACAACTCCCCCCTGAAGATCCCCCTTAGGAGGAAAAGTGGAATCTATAAAAAACAGTCTAGAATTCACCCCTGATAATCCCGCTTAGGTGGGAAAACTAGAATTGAAAAAAAAAAATATTATTCAATTAATTCAGTTATAAAATTAAGTTATAAAATCAATTCAGTTATAAAATTATGCCAAGATTCAGTTCAGTTTTCCCCACTGAGGGGGATTCTCTCAGGGGAAAGCAGTGGAATAATCCGGATTATCAGGGGTGAATTTTAGACTGTTTTTTATAGATTCCACTTTTCCTCCTAAGGGGGATTTTCAGGGGGGATTTGTGGAATAAGCCCATTTAAATGACCGGTTGACCACCTCGGCTTCGTATGGTAGCGTGAGTACGAGAGGTCCAATTTTCTATCACTTTTTGACATCATGGCACCTCTATCTCGTTGATGACGCGTGTGATGTTACTCTTTAGGTCTTCGACAGTTCTTTGCTTGTTCGCATGCACCAGTGATTTCACATATACCCCGCAAAAAATAATCAAGAGGCGTTAAATCACATGATCTTGAAGGCTATGTATTGTCCCCGAATCTTGAGATCAGGAACCCGTTGAATTTATCTTTCAATAAATTACCAACGCGCAACGTTTGACGAATTGAACTGTCGTTTTTATAACACACTTTATATTGCGACCACTGAGAGAATGCTTTTCTGCCACCTGTCAGTTTCATACAAACGAATATGTGTTTTACGAATCTAAACTTTATTAGTTCCAAATCTTGTACAACTGACAGGTGTCAGAAAAGCATTATCTCAGAGGACGGAATATAATCATTTCAACGTGCTGTTCAACTGTACAGCTGTTCATCTTGATGCCTCTTCTGTTAAAAATTTGCGCCAATAGACAATCTAATATGGCCGCCATCAGCTGCCAAAGATAGTTGTTCCTATTGAAAACCGCTGTATTATTACAAGTTGTGTTCTTGATGGGATTTCCCATTGGCAAAAATGACGAACTTCTATACGAATTTTCATCCCCTATTTTACCCGAGATTTTTATTTTTCAAAAATCCAACAGTTGTGCTCATCTTCTTTATATAAGAAACTCTTGTGCAAAATTTCATGCTTCTAGACCCAGCAATTTAGGCTGTGTGTTGTCTGTCAGTGAGTGAATGAATTTGAGATTTTTATTAAGGGGGACCAATCGCCAGGTGGCAATCGCGAATAAAATTTTTATTGAAATTTTTAGGAAGTTTTTGCCCCCACAAATCGCTGTACACTGCGGCGTGGATCACCAACCTGGTGGCAAATGGGAATTTTATTTCCGATTCGGATCGCAATTTTCACTCACAATCAGTATAACTAATTAAAATAAACAATGCCTAAACATAATAAAAATTCAGTATACATATGTATTATGATAACAACAATATTTTAATTGGGGTGTTTGGTGGTGTGCGTTAATTTCGGGACATGTATAGGCCCTCTGGTGTCTTTAGGTGGAGCTAAATACTTAAAATCAAAATTGATCTGTTATAAAAATTTTAACTTTTGTCCGCGGCTTCGCTCGCGTGGAGGTTGAAAATTATTCCACGGGATCGTACTACCTGAATAAAAAGTATTTTTTGTATTAATCCAGGTATGAACTATGTGTGCCAAATTTCAGCCAAATTAGTTAAGCCGTTTTTAAGTGATTGGGTTACAAGTACCCAAACATCCAAACAAACAAACTTTCACATTTATAATCTCAATTAATATTAGAAATATTAAATATTTGATTTTTGGATGTTTATGTTTGTTTATTACGCTTTCAAGCTAAAACGGCTGAACGTATTTGGATGAAATTTGGCACATAAGCAGACCATGACCTGGGTTAGGACATAAGATACTTTTTTAAATCCCGATATTCCCACGGGATCGAGACTTATGCGGGTGAAACCGCGAAGTGTAGCTACTATATCTATTATATTACTCAAACTCAAACTCAAACTCAAAGCATTTATTTCAAATAAACCAATTACAGGCACTTTTGAATTGTCAAGGGGTCGGTCAGTCAGAAAGATGAAGCTAGTTGCCCATTCCAAAGCGTAGTAGGTTCCTATGGAGAAGAACGGACAAGAAACTCCATGGACACTCTTTTAAAACAAAATATTGTTACAAAATATGGGTTACATCATTCATGTTGAAGTTATACATGTGAGAACAATGTAGAAAGACGTGCACGTTAGAAGCGTCCGTAATAGAAACAATTCAAAAATTAAAATAAGCCGTGGCAGCTAAGAGATGACCAGTCCCAACTGACGGCGCCCGTTCACGAACATGACGCATGGATCAGCACCATTTAGCTCAACCATTTTGAAGGGAACTTAATGATCCAACACACACGCCACCACCAGCGAGACATTTGAGTGAGCATGACATACTCTCAGCCACCAGGGCACATTCAAATCAATAAAAGACATATTACCCGGTAAATGGTAGCTCTATAGTACATAGTACTCACACCTGTGCTATGCAATTATATCATTCAAGGACATTGAGTTTATACAATGCAAAAATAGTTTACAATCTTCAGCAGCTCCAACATGATTGTCAAATGTTAATTAACTAGCCGAGGTTGTGGAGCAGGACCAGCATTCAGCCAAGCATTTTTATCAGCGATGTAATCCCCCAACTTATAATATGCCTGCCTGCATAGTGTGCGTTTTATACAAGATTTAAATTTAGTCTCATTCAGTTGAAGTATGTGGGGAGGAATTTTATTGTAACATTTTAAACAGTACCCCATGAAAGATGAGTCTACTTTAGCCAGTCTGAAACCTGGTTGAGCTAATAGGTCCCTATTTCTAGTACTACAATTATGTCTTTCACCTCTTTTTCTAAAAAGATGTAAATTTTTCCTTACGTACATGATGTTTTCGTAGATATATTGACAAGGTACCGTCATGATGTTAATATCCTTAAACAGTTCCCTTAGAGAATCGCGCCTGCGGAGATTATATATGGCTCTGATGGCTCTTTTCTGCAGAATAAAAATAGACTCGATGTCTGCAGCCCGTCCCCAAAGTAAAATACCGTAAGACATTATACTATGGAAGTAACTGAAATAGACTAGCCTCGCGGTATCTACATCAGTAAATTGACGGATTTTTCTGACAGCATATGCTGCTGAACTTAGCCGTCCTGCAAGAGATGTTAAATGAGGACCCCATTGTAGTCTTGAATCGAGCGTGATCCCCAGGAAAACAGTTTTATCGACGAATTCTAGTTTCTCTTGATTCAATACTATCTCACAATCACTACTTTTGACATTTGGTAAAGAAAATTTAATGCTCTTCGTTTTTTTCCCATTTAATACTAAATTATTAGCAGTAAACCAATTTTGGACCTGCAATAGAGCGTTATTTACGTCGTCAAAATTTGTAGCACGTCTATCTACCTTAAAAATTAAGGAAGTATCGTCAGCAAATAACATCATTTGTGGTTGATTTTTTAATAAATGGAGTAGATCATTTATATACACTAAAAAAAGGAAAGGAACCAATATCGAGCCTTGTGGAACACCCATTTTTACTTTTAAACCGAGTGAATTGATACCATTTATTTGAACTTGCTGTTGTCTATCATTTAAATAAGATTTTACTAAACTAAGTGCAAGTTTTCCAAGTCCGTAATGCTCAAGTTTCAAAAGTAAGGTTTCGTGATCGACGCAATCAAATGCCTTGGAGAGGTCACAAAAGATTCCTATGGCGTCTTGGGCCTCTTCCCACGCGTTAAAAATGTGTCTTAATAATGTTACACCGGCGTCGGTCGTGCAACGTCCTTTGGTGAAACCATACTGTTGTTCGTGAAGGATTTTATTCGTGTTAAAATGATTGAGCATTTGATTAAGCATTACCTTTTCAAACACCTTACTAAAACCGGCAACACGGATACGGGTCTATAATTATTGGTGTCTTTACTGTCCCCGGATTTGAAAAGAGGTATTACCTTACTGTATTTCATTAAATCCGGGAAGACTCCTTGATCTACACACAAGTTAAATATTAAGGCTAAGTAAGGGGCTATAGTCTCAATTATAGAGGTACAGACTTTAACAGACATTCCCCAAAGATCTTCGGTTAATTTGATCTTGATTTGCTTAAAAGCTTTTATTACTATTATGGGGTTAATATGCTTAAAGTTAAATTCAATCGGGCAGGCTGAAACGTTCGCCTTTACTAAATCAAAAGAGAGCGAGGGTGAGGAATTTAAGGTTTCAGTCGTTTTGAGTGGGATACTGGTAAAGAAATTTACAAATTCTTGCGCAACTACTTTGTTATCGCAAATAAGACCACACGACGTCTCCAGTGTATAATCAGAATTATGCTTTTTGTTCCTATTTGTTTCATTATTGATAATTTTCCAAACCGTCTTTATTTTATCGTCTGCTGATTTAACCTTGTTACTGATGAATAAGGCTTTAGCTGCCTTACAAGTGTTCTTAAAAATTCTAGAGTAAGTAGCAACATACTTATTAAAAGTTTCTGTGTTAATATAAGGCTTAAGGCCATACAACTCGAAAAGTCTTTCCCTACTTTTCCTGAGTCCTTTAGTTGCCCAGTCACTAAATAAAAACCTAGGGCTGATAGTTTTAGTGTTCTTTTTAAAATAATTATTGAACTCGGTTTGGACTACTGAAAAGAATTCTTTATACAAAATATTAACATTGTTCATTGTAAGGTCCTGATCATTTAACTTATAAATTAAAGTGCTATTAAATTTATTTAAATTAACTGTTGTTAATGGTCTGAACTGTATCTGCACTTTTTGTATTGGTATGTTGGACTCAAAGGTTACGGTTTGACCGCTGTGATCAGAAGGGAGATAATTAACTATGGCTTTATCTAAATAGGTGCAGCAACAAAAAACATTATCAATACATGTAACAGTAGTCGTAGTTATTCTGGTTGGTTCTACAAACACATTTGACAAATTAAATGATTTAAACAAATTTAATAATCTACTGGTATTTGAATTATTTTCTAAAATATTAATGTTAAAATCACCACAGATAATTACAGATTTATTACCAGTTGCAAGTTTTGCCAAAACATCTTCCATAACAGACTCAAATATAGAGTAGTTTTGATAATTTGGGGGTCTATAAACGCACACTATAACATGCTTATCTAGCTCAACACAAGACAACTCAATGCTATGTTCAACCGACAGTTCACCTATGTCTTTACGAGTTTTTGATTTAATACAATTTTTTATTAAAATTAGTGAACCACCACGCAGCATTGATTTTACGTAGGAAGTAGGATAAATAATGGCAACAAAATGTAAAACTTTTACACAGACTATAATTTTCTACAACACAAAGCAGTAAAAGGTCTCAACACGTACCTACTACATCTAATGGAATGACGTCACTGTATTGTCCGAACACAATGTAGTCTAATTCCGCGTGATTGTACACATACGTAGACGCGTATTGTATTGAAAACGTACGATTTTGGGACGAATAGGGGAAAGGTTTTGGACCTGTAGTAATCAAGGTTTTTTCTTAGAACTTTTATTTCGTATATCTACAGGATCCTTACTTGGGGTAATATCTGATTTCCATTTAGCTAAGTAGCTTCACTAACTATGAAGTAATAATTTTTATCACCCAACTAAAAGTAAAAATCAAACCCTCGGGCCTTTCGGTCCGAGTGCTCATAGTTTGTCCAACGAAATCTCCAAACGGCTGGTTGAAACTTCCCGTGACCCAAGGGCTGGCTTTAACCTTGGCTAGAGGCTAAGCATTGCCATACAACGTGGCAATGCTGCCAGTCTCTTGGGTACATTACCAGTCGACAGCGATGCTGAGGAATTTTTCGACGCCATATTTTAGTTTGTTAATAGTTTTAATTAGGTTAGGATATTATACATTTATGTAAATAATCTGTTAGTATGAATAAATATTTTTTACGTCTGGCACCATACGGAACACCACCCCATTTCCTCCCGTGGGTGTCGTAAAAGGCGACTAAGGGACTTAGGTACTAGAGAATGGACAGCAGCGTTCTCTATGCATTTTTAACACCATACTGCGATTGCCAATCCGCCTGCCAATCGTGGCGATTATGGCAAACCCACCTAATTGGGGGAGGCCTATGTCCGGCAGAGGACGCTTTTCAGCTGAAATGATGATAATGAATAAATAGCAATAATGAAAAAAAAAAAAAAAAATGTAGTATGTTTATTTGTTTGTTACTCTATCACGCTGAAATCGCTGACCTGAACAAACTGCAATCATCGAACTGACAAATGGTAATCGCGTCCAAAGCGTTTCATATTTCTATAAGGACTTTCAACGGGATTGAGATAGGTAAGCTTTTCAGTAGCTTTTGCAATCTTATGCATTTTTTATTTTTCCATCATAGTTTTTACTGATAGAATATCACTTTGTCTAGGCCCTTAGGTGTAGTATTGAATTGCAACTGCGGAACCCTGCGAAACAATTATTTCCCCATACCGTCGCCTTAGAGCGAAAACCTCGGGAATGCAGTTTTGGTCATTTTTATTTTATTACATTTTTGAAATAAAACCTCGCAGCGCACGTCCTAGTTTCACACAAAAAAAGTTTTGCAACCTGTAACGCCATCTATGACGAATTTGAATATTACACACTTAAAGACACATAACCAATAAACCACCAATAGATAATAAACCTGTGTGTGCCCGACAATTATGTATTGCGAGGGCGACGGCCATGTCTAGTGGCGGTGCCCAGTAGTAGGACCAATCTACTGAGTAAAGCCCCTATAACGCGTACCTTGCGTGTACTTAATGACGTAGCAGACACAATAGATCTTTCCACTTGTTCTCTGAGTGAGTTCACAAAAACCACGATGTACATTGTAGAAGGTAGGAAGATATTCAATGATAATGCTGCGGATAAGGTGAAATAATTATATTAATCGGAACAAAGGTTTTATATAAAGGAGCGAGGGAGCACACGCGATGACCGCTAGTCATGTACTAATTGCTCAATTGATATTAATTAATTATGTTACTAAAAACTGCTTAGTCGTTGGTAGTGTATGGTTTCACCGTACATGCTCCCGGGCCAAAAATTTACACATCTTCTAATCTAAAGCGACATGTTTTAGACATAGGTGACGTAGATTTGTCTCGTTTATGGTTAGTGTCTTCACTAGTTATATTCACTTCACTAGGCTGACGGTCAGCCGTGCTCTGCTTTCGCGAAAACACAACACTATTTGCCACACTTTGTGACAGGTCAACTGAAGAAACTGCACGGCACCTTCTCCATAAGAAGTATGACGCCAATAAAGCGGCTACACCCAGCAAACCGTAACAAATAATGTACTGATGAATGTCATGTGTAGACAGAGTGTAATCTGGTAAGTTATTATTGGCAGACTTCAGTTGTTCTATTCGTTCTCCGAGATCCACTAATGTGCTGTTCAGTGGGTCTTCGTATGCTGTGTAGTGAGACAATGTTATATTTACCATATGATTTAATTCGGCTATGTGTGGGGTCGGAATTTCAGAATTTGATTTAATTGTATTTGTTGATATGGCATGAGAGTATAAAGTAAAATCTTTACTTTTTATTACGCATTTCGAACCTAGGTCAATAATTCCGACTCCAGTCACCTGTTTAAAGGCTACTTGATCTTGACATATAATCCTCATTGAGTAGGTATTGCAGCAAAAATACATGTACCTCGACGGATCATTTAGTTCAAGCCAGCTGTCTTGACAAGGGGATTTAATTACAACGCATTGTTTTAATTTGTTATCCAGTTTGCAGAATTTTTCATCGATGCTTAAATGACTAATCGGTTTGTTGGCTTGGCACAAATATGAGTGATCATTATGTAGACATGATTGAAGCTCCATATACGACATTGTGAAGAAAGCATCTTTTTTCAAACTAATAGCTACGAACTCTGCAACTGGTAGTACGCTAATCATATCATTTTGAACTTGCTGAGGAACTGGTATGATTTTATAAATCTTGTAGCTGTCTCTGCTGGTCAATGGAAAAGTAATCTCAAATATGAAGTATTCCTCCATCATTCTCGCTTTTACCTTTAACATACTGTAAATATGTTTTAGGTCAGACTGTAGGTTGTCCACGGGCAGGGTAGTATCCTTTGTTAGTTGTCCAGAAATGAACTGTAACTCACGCTGTAACTGATCTGGAGTTAACAGATGTGTGTTAAATTTCCCGTGGTAAATATCCGTGACGGTATCTAACAGAGTATCCTGGATCCTTTTGAGATTTTGAAGTAAGTTGATAGTTGTGACTGCAGACAGAGTAAAATCTTGCGTTTTAGCTAAACCTTCAACTTCTTGCTTAATAACGAAGGCAGAATTATCCAATTCATTCAAGTGTTTGTTTATTGTTTTGTGTTGTAATTGGATAGTTTGCTCGGTTCTTTTTAATACGTTGTATTCAGCCTCAATGATAGAGGTCTGATTTCGTAACAAGTTATTAAGATGCTGCTCGTTTTGTTTTACAAGCTGTATATCTTTTTTGTACTGTTGGCGAATCGTTCGTCTAATACTCCGAACAAGCTATTGGCCACGTAACCGATACCGTTAATGAGCCCGCGACGCTGTCTGGTGTGCACATCAAAGTGCTGATTAATCATAAGTTGATTATAATGCTGTATTTCTTTATTTTGAAGGAGTTCTGAATGATTTGCGGACCATTTTCTTAGTTTAAATCCTCCTGATTTCAATAATCTGTTGAGATCATCGATAAGTTGCTTTCCTTTTTTGATGGAGTGTGACCCATGGACCAGGTCATCCATATAAAATGACTCTTCTAGTATCTTCGCAGCTTCCGGAAAGTTTCTTCGTTCATCCGCGGCTAGACGTTTCAGAGTCATCATGGCTAGAAATGGTGCTGATTTAGTTCCGTATGTGACGGTGGTAAGGTTGTACGTTTGCAAAGGTTGATCTGATTCATACCTCCATACGATTTGCTGATATTGCTGATCTTCTTCACTTACCAATATCTGCCTGTACATCTTCTCTATATCCGATGTATAAGCAAATTGATATTGACGCCATTTCAAAATTAGTTCTTGTAGATCCTGTTGTAAATTTGCGCCTTTATACATCAGGTCATTCACACTATATCCGCTTGACGTCCTTGCTGACGCGTTGAACAGCTTCGTAGTTGCTGATTCTGCTCGTTGCACGGAATGATGCGGTAAGTAACATGATAACGCTTGTTTGTTATTTTTGCTGTTACTAGGTACCATATGTCCTAAGGCAATGTACTCACTAATGAATGCTTTATATTGTTCTGCTAGAATGGGTTGTTTGCTAAATTTACGTTCCACATTTTGGAACTGTGCTATGGCCATCCCTTTCGATGAACCTAGTTTTTCATTTATTTCAGCTTTTAGTGGCAATCTTACTTCATATCGCCCGTCTTCACGACGTTTTGTTGTAGATGTATAGAAGTCAACACATTCTTGACCAACAATAAGTTCGTATTTTCGCTTATATCCTCGATCTCCCAAAACTGCTGAATATCGTGAATATTATTCATGACGACGTTGCATTGAAGTGATGACATTTGACCACCGCCGTATATGATCCACCCAAGCTGTGTTTCTTGTAACACAGGTTGCGTTAAACTATCTCCTTTGATTAATCCTCCTAATAATATTAAGCCATTTACTTGAGCGCTTAATAATAAGTCCACTGGACGACTATGGTTAAAATATGGATCAGCTAATTTTAGATTCTCTATGTAGGACCACTTCGATGTATCAAAGGATTTATATGGAATATCTTTTAGTAGGTTGCTCATGATAAGTACGTCGGTGGTAAACGAAAAGTCGTTATGTGTAGAGAAACAGCTTAGTTCGACCACACCGTTACAGTTATTTTCGACTTCCCCTACTCCGAATACCAATCCGTTGAATTTGGATCTCCGCAATCCTAACTTCTTCGCTGCGCTTTCTCTTATTAGAGATACTTGTGATCCAGGGTCAATGAGAGCCCTTAAGACATGATAAGATCCATCAATCGCTGCAACTTTAACCAAGGCTGTAGCTAACAAAACTTCATTCGTTCCTGGATCATTTTGTGACACATGCGCAGTCATTGCGACATTGTCTTGCGGATTTGGGTCAGCTGTTGTTGTTGCCACGCTATTCGATTGCGATATATTTTTTGAGCAGGCGTCATGTAAAACAGAGTGGTGATTTCCATCACATGTGCGACATCGCCTAACGGAAATGCATTGCTTGCCATTATGGTCAAATAAACAATTTTTGCATAATTTCAGTTTTGCGGCTGTTTTCAATTTCGCTTCATTAGTCAATTTAAAAAAAAATTCGCAATTGAACATGGCATGTTGTTGACCGCAAAATTGGCATTTGCTGGTTGACACGTGTAATGCTTTTAAATGCTGCTTATTATATTTGTTGGCAAAGTAGTGTCGTCTTGTTTTTTGATTTTCAGGAAGATCGTTATTTGTCTGATTGTTTGACTTCGGTGATGCTTGATCTTGCTTTCTGCGGGATGTTTCTAGGCTCGTAAATTTGCTTTCTAAGTAGTCCAAAAAATCCTGTAAAACTGGTAGCTCTCTAGAATTTTTAAGGGAGTCTATGTAATCTCCGTAGGTTTCGCTATCCAGCTTCTGTGACAATAAATGCACGAGAAGCGGATCCCAGGTGCTGATATCAATCCCTAAGTTCCGTATGGCATGCAAGCTCTCTAGTGCTACGTCATGCAGTTTTTTAATATGACCTAGAGTTTGGTGTTGCATACTAGACAAACCTAGCATAGTATTTACGATTGATGTAAAGATGAGCTTCTTATTGTTATACCGATGGTTTAAGATTTCCCAACAGGTATCATAGTTACTGGAACTTATGGGAAGAAGCTGTATGAGTCTTTCTGCCTCACCATTGACCTTTCCTTTCAAATATTGCATTTTTTGCGCTTGTGACAAGGTAGGGTTGCTGTGAATAGCTTCGGTAAAGAGGTCCTTGAATGACGTCCAATGCTGATAATTTCCTGAAAATACAGGTATATCCATTTTTGGTGTGGAATACTCTCTATGTGACACACTCCAAAGCTTTTTGTTAATCATTTTCTTTAAATGAATATATGATCGCTCATGCTGTGTATATGCTGCCTCGTAATCAACGTCCTCTCCACCTATCTCGCTATCAATCTCCCAATGTAGAGAGTCAATTTGTGACCAGCGCGCTTGTATCGTTCGTAATGCGTCCTCCATTTCCCATTTTTCTGACATGGAGTCTAGGTCGACAAACCCCGCTGATCTCTTGAATGCTTTGAAGTTTGCTGCTTGTTTACGCATCATATCATCTAATTTGCTAGTTGAGCCTCTTGATTCCATGGTACGTAAAATGCTGACTTTTCTTGGCTGCTCATAACCCGAAGGACTTGCTTCGTCTTCGTCTTCTTTATGCTCCTCTTGCATCGCTTGCGTACTCCTGACGGTTCTCTTGCTGGACATCTGCAGGCGTTGTTCGCTGATTAGAGATTTGGCTGCTGTATAATGCTTGCTAACCTTTTCATGCTCATTATTTACGAAATACGTATGATCTTTGACCCCATATTGACACATAGACAAATGATTATTTTGAAAATCTGACCAATATTTCTCTAACAACTCTAATCGCCTTTTAAAATAGTCGTCCGATTTCCTATCGGCACTATCTTTTTGTATATTTATCGGTATTTTCCGAATTAAGTCGCTAATTTCCAGTTATTGGTAGTAAAGATCCTCCATTTTGCTGCTAGCTAGGTTTTAAAGTAAAAGAGGAAAGATCTTACTTGAACAATACTGGCTTTTGACTTCCGCTGATTTGCTGCTGTCGCACTCCGAATGCTGATGCTCTGCTATAGCTGGACACTGTCGTCCTGCTGCTGTAGATACCGAGTGCTGCTGTTGTAACTACCGATTTGTTGCTTGCTAGTCCGGATGCTGATTGCTTCGTGCTTGAAGCGCTGCTGTTCCGTTGCTTAGTAGAGTTGCTCGGGCTCACTAGTATTGCAACTACACCCTGGGCTGCTATAGGGTTTTGCTACAAATACTTTGCTAAAGTTCTGCGATCACGAAACAATGTCCTCAGTTCACACTTATCACTGCAATCCGATATGCTGATTCCCGAACGAGATCACTCACAAGATTCTAAATACACGTAACTTCCCAATAGAAAAAAACGAATACTAAAGCTCGCGAGGTCCCGCTCGATAGCTCGAAGGACCATGTAGAAGGTAGGAAGATATTCAATGATAATGCTGCGGATAAGGTGAAATAATTATATTAATCGGAACAAAGGTTTTATATAAAGGAGCGAGGGAGCACACGCGATGACCGCTAGTCATGTACTAATTGCTCAATTGATATTAATTAATTATGTTACTAAAAACTGCTTAGTCGTTGGTAGTGTATGGTTTCACCGTACATACATAATATGTTATTGTAAATAATAAAACTGTAATTATGGCCATACTATTGAATTAGGAAATTCCTGTAATGATAGTGATGATGAGTTAATAAATAAATAAATAAATATTTGAAGAAGCTGTGGTAGTCAAATTTTACAGGGCGCAGTTTTGTCGCATCCCCTTGACTAGGTTTTGACTCTAAGAATAGAATAGAATGCATTTATTTGTCAAAATATTGTACAAAGTTGTTAGGTTCATTATGTATTACGATCATAATATTCTGCCGTTTCCGGTTGTAAAATTATGGGTCATCAGTACACCAAAATTAATTAATTAATTATTAGAATTAGAAATACAATTAATTTAAGTAAACTGAACAATAGTTGTAAAAGAGATTAATTATATAATTCAAAATTCAATAAGGTTTGAGTAAATTTTTCATTCATAAAACTTCAGTAGAGTAATACGAGTAATAACATTTGCTTGAAAGAAAGTTAAATAATTTACATTTAAATGCTCTGAGGCTGAGAGTTTTAAAGCCATCAGGTAATTTGTTATAAATACTAATGGACATGCAGTATACATTATTAGAAGAAAAAATATTCTGGGCCTCTTTGCAGCTGGGTCTTTTTTTTTGCGTGGGATATTTTCAAATCACTTCTCCCGCTTTGGGCGGAGCAGGAGGGCGTGTCAGACTTACTGGCTAAAACCCACCCGTGTTCCTTCAGTTGCCTGTGTGCCAGGGCCACGGTATCCCTTTCGGACAAACCCGCAACCCTAGCAGGCACCGGTCCTAGCGGACCCCGTCAGTGCGTGCTGACATCTCTTTGAGGCGCGCGTGGAACACAACGCGCCGTCGACCCGGGCCTGGTCCTTACCGGACGGCGAGCTGCCCATAGCTCGCCGTCCGCAAGCCCGCGCCTACGGTGGCCGGGAATCGGCTATCGATTCCCACCGTTACGGCTGGGTCTGGATATAACGTCATTAAACAAGTCAAATTCATTTCTGTTTTGGTGTACAAAGATATAAATTTCAAAAATGTATAGTACTAGTCGACGGTATCAACCCGCACTGGGCCCGCGTGGTGGATTTTCCCCACTCCCTGTCATAAAGAGGAGGTATATGTCCCAGCAGTGGGAATATTATAGGCTGATTATGCTATGCTACGAAAAATATAAATCCTAATTTGCATGAACTTTACACATTTGTTGTTCTACCTATTTGCTACGTCCTAATCAGAAATATCTCCCTCAGAATACTTAGTTTTAAAATTAAAAACATTTATTCAGATTAGGCTGAGAATCAAAATTACATAAAACAGTCCCCCAAAACGCCCGCCCTTCACCAATTCCTAGTGCTTTAGCTAGGAAGAAGAAGTGGCGCAACAAACTCCCCAGCAGCACATCTGTCTGTTCAATTAGACAAACCCGATCCTAAACAATAGTAGGTATACCAAGTAACTTATTAACATTACGAGAATTAAATTATTTGCTATATGTCAGCTAGCACACGCCAATATACCAGCATATACAGTTTCAATCCCAGTAACAGGCTCCTCAAGCCTATAAAAGACAAGCTACCCGTAATTTTTATCTTCCTCCTTCCCTACCACAAATTCAAATTCAACCACCAAGTCACAGATGTTAACAAAACAAATTATTTCACCTGTCAAACCGGCGGCGGTACATGTGCCCAAAGTCGTGGCGAAACGTGACTCCTGTACCAAGTGCTAAGGCGGCCGTGACGGACGCGCTACGAATTGAGTAGTAGAACTGTACAGTAGTGGAGCCGTGCCACCGGGCTTTGCTGTGCCACTGGGCTGATACGTGATGTTTTTTTAATGAAACTATTTGATAGAGTCAAGAATTTTATTTATTACACTAGTCAACAGTGATTTTATTACTCTTGTTAAGAAAGTGGTTTTAGGTTAAACCTAAACCCTATGGGACTACGAACAGTTGAATTTTTTTTTTTTTTTTTATTTGCGCTTTTCCTGTTTCAATGAAAAAGTTAACATGAGTATTTATTTTTGTAGATTAACAAAAAAAAAAATGTTGTTGACCACTTCATTATTCTACCAAATTATTTAGACTCTAATAAAAATAAAAATAAACTATCAAAATCAATTAGTCTTGATGCTCTCAATCGGTTGAAAGCATCAAGAAGAGTTAACATTAAAATTTATAAATTTATTTTGGATACATACTAATACAAATCCAATCCAATCTTGCCTGTATTATCCTCCTCCTGGACAAAGAATTCCCTCTCCCTTACATACACATATCATACAATATACCCAATTACACCCCATACATACTCCAATAACTTAAAAACAAAAGTCAATCTGATACTCTAATGACATTGTTCTTAAATTGTGTGTCACTAATTCCCGCAAAAATATCCAAGGCAACACTTTCTTTTTATTTTTTTGTAGTTCTGTGGTATTTTTCACTAAATAACACGTGAATTAAGTGTCTCTCTCTTAACTTAAAGTGAATACGAAAGGCGCAGGCAGAGTTTACCGCGCGACTAGCATATATAGAATGTATCTATTCAAACACGAAATATTGTAAGAGATACACCAATATATTATATATTATTATATTATTTATCATTATTATATATTTTTAGGTGGTAAAGAACCCATGGAAACGATTTTTTTTTTTTAATTTAATTTATGAATAAATAATAATAATAATAATAAATAATAATATAAATAATATTTTTATTTGACGTAAAAGTACACATACAGAGTGACACTTAATTTAAACATGAGAATAGCCTGACACAAAATATTGATCAATTACCCCTATGATTATCAAAATTCACCGCGTTCGTGCCGCCACTGTCGCTGCGTCCGGGCGGGTCATTAATAGAATAAGTAAAATTTTGGAAAATGCAACTCCTTTGCAAAATTTCTCAAGCAATTTTAAAATTATAATAATTATTTAAAAATATAAAACACTTAGATAAAAAAAAATTGCTGCTATGGCTTTTTTACCACCTCTGGTCCTCTTAAAATATTTCGTGTATGAATAGATACAACCTTATATACAACGTCCCGACATCAGTCGCGATCTGCCTGGTCGGAGAATTCTCCCTTTTCTATGCAGGATGAGTGAACCCTGTTCGTCATACCTCTATAGATTAGTTAGAATAGATTAAGTTAGTTTTTAGGGGAGCTTATTCGATGTAGCAGATTTTCGTCTATAGAGGTTATAAGAAGCGGAAAAAAAGCAAATTATTTAATATAACAAAAACCTAACTGCAAAAACACATAACTGATGAAAAAAGAAAAACAAGCATTATAATCTATAGAATTTTGGTATCGCAGGCCACAAACAAAAGTTACACCATATTTCAGGTTATTGGTTGGTTTTTATTGCTTAATTTGCTTTTTGTTTTCAAGCTTTTTAATTTGCTTTTTAATTGCCTCATTACTAGCTTTTATTTGATACCAGTATTGTTTTTTTTTAAACCTGCCCCTCCCTTTTTTTGTATTTGTAGTTGCAATATATAAATATTATATAGCCTATGTCACTCCCACCATTATGACCTCCTGGGGCAATCGGATAGTATTCGAGTTCATAGTAAGGCGAGATGATGGTAAAGACATTACACATAAGATACAAGAAACGGGTTTAAAAAAGATATTTATAAAACAAAGATAATATTAAAACTAGAATGAGTAAGCGCCGCGAAAAGGATAAAAGTCCTTATATTCAAATTCAAATTCATTTATTCATCAAATATAGGCTAATAGTTTACACCAAATCGCTTATATCTATGTTAATTTTACGAATTTACATAAAAAATTTAATTAACACTTTTTGGACTAAACAACTCAACAATTACTTCTTCATCATTTCTTCATATTTAAATAAATATACACATGTTTAGCGATTGTCCTTCGAGAGTCAAAAAATAAATCTGCTTCAGGAATATATTTTAGAAAGTCATTCATTAACTTAATACTACTTATATGAAGTTAAAATGCACGAAAATGCTTATTTATGACACTTGTATCTCCTAACCCAACCTTCGCCGTGTGAACCTTTTCATGCCTGTGCAAATCTCTGAGTACCATTGTAAGTTTGAAGGAGGAAGACCCTTGGCAGAATCTTGATATAAACTAATTAGGGACGCATGTTAAAAGGTACAGAAATCCTTCTCTATTCATGACACCAAAAGTTTACAGGAGGATATTATGGCGAAGCCTATTCAGTATACGTCCACTACGAGAGTATTTCTGTTTATTGATTTGATACGTTATACTTCTTAACAACAAAATCGTATGCCCATATCACTGAAAACCTAACATACGTTTTCAATTGCGCAGAAGAGTTGTTATGTGTTCTGTAGTACTGAAGGCCAATTGCCATAATAAAAAACGTTCAAAACCTAGTCTCAATCTCGGCGGTCCCTACCAATAATGTCCTAAGTACAAATGTCAAATTTTACAGAAAATAACTTCAAAATTTTAAACTCATCGTTATCAGATTCTACATAATTATTATATAGTCATGTGGTACAAAAGCTTAATCCTTACTAATATTATAAATGTGAAAGTAATTCTGTCTGTCTGTATGTTACGTTTTCACGCCTAAACCGCTGAACCGATCGTCATGAAATTTGGCAGAGATATAGCCTGGGATATGGAAAAGGACATAGGCTACTTTTTTTATGCGATAACCGACACCCACGCGGGCGGAGCTGCGGGCAAAAGCTAGTATCATCATCATCATCAGCCTATAGCAGTCCACTGCTGGACATAGGCCTCTCCAATTGCACGCCATTCAGCTCGATTCTCGGCAACTCGCATCCAGCTGCTACCAGCCACCCTGCGAAGATCGTCGCTCCACCTAGCCTGAGGGCGTCCTACCTTACGTTTGCCAATTCGCGGTCTCCACTCAAGTACACGTCTACCCCAACGGTCATTGGTTCTACGGCTAATATGGCCGGCCCATTGCCACTTCAGCTTGCTTATTCTGTGAGCTATGTCGACAACTTTGGTTCTCTGCCGAATCACCTCGTTCCGGATTCGATCTCTCAGAGAAACTCCAAGCATAGCCCGTTCTATAGCTCGCTGAGCGACCTTGAATTTATGGACCAGCCGTACCGTGAGTGTCCACGTTTCGGCTCCGTAAGTCATAACAGGCAGGACGCACTGATTGAAGACCTTGGTCTTTAGGCTCTGTGGAATACGCGACGAGAAGACTCGACGAACCGATCGTCATGAAATTTGGCAGAGATATAGCCTGGGATATGGAGAAGGACATAGGCTACTTTTTTTATGCGATAACCGACATCCACGCGGGCGGAGCTGCGGGCAAAAGCTAGTATATGATATATTAAAAATAAAAATATATTTTAGAAAGCAATTATTTGTGTATTATTTGTCAATTTAATACTTATACATTGGGACATACGGACGTAAAAATCAATAATTTAATACAGTATTTAAGCTATTTCCAATAGAGGTCGCAAATAGCTTAAGCGTATATTTTTTAACATCGACAATCTTTCAAGACCTGTTCTCCAAAAGCCTTAAATTAAATGACAGGAGTTTTGTAGCAATAAAAAGCGTGACAAGAGCAACTACAACGTAATCACGCGTGCCAAAGTGCAGTAAAAATTAAAAGGATCCCTTTATCGGCCGTAAACATGGGTCGTGGGTTTGTTCAGCTTAAGATTCGAGCGTAAGAGTCGAGCCTAATGCTGGAGAAATGTTAATTATTATTATTTATTGAATTCAAGGCCAACACGGACCAATTATAAAAACAAACTAATACAAATACAATTAAATACAATTTAAATACAAAAATACAATATACAATACAATCACAAGTCAACACAATTAAAACAATATTTCCACATTAGCCCGTACATGTACCACGTCACAGTGATACAAGTACTGGCAGTCGAAACGCTGGGCGAAGGCACTCAGGATTCTGTTCGGGCTGATCTGCACTCTGCGCACCAGGGATGTGCACCGCTTGCGCATGGTTGTATAAAAACAATCCACGCGCGCTCCGGCGAACATCCCCGAAGCGTTACAGAAGCGAGGCAGCCCCAACAGCACCCTGAATGCATTATTGTATTGGACACGTAGAGCGCTGTACCGCTTTTGCGTATAATTCACCCACAGACTGCTCGTGTTGAAGGACGTGCAAAATGCCCTGAACGACGTCTTGACGTCTCTTGAAGGTGTTAGTTGACAAAAAAGTAATGCTCTGCGGCAATTATTTTTTAAATGTCGCAGCATCATGCTAAGATAGGAGCCTTTTGGCCTCGTACAGGACTCTGTTTTTATTTTTATCTTTTTATAATTGTGTGTTTAGTTTGTGATCTTCCTGTGCTGTGATAAATACTTTTTCTTTCTTTCATTCTTATTCTCTGTAAAAGAACTAATTTTGTTATTGACTAGGATAAATTCTCTTATTAACATCTACCAAGCTATGTTAAAAATAAGCAGAAGTTTAAAGAAGGAATATAAATCCTTCAAAGTGGAGGTTGCATCGCAGTCGCACCGAGTAAACTACGAGACTAGGAAATGCGACTTGGCCATTATCTACTCGCCAGTTATTATTTACTTTAGTAATGGTCCTTTAGCCCAAACTTCAAACTGCGTGCCTTCCATACTGTTAAAAGTAATGCTACAAAAGACGAAAACGGCTCAACCGTTAGCACGTAGATGGCATACGAATTTACGATCGAGGACCGTCGATCCGAACTTTGACTTTCTGATGAATATAGCCTCAGAATTTATGGGGGAGACATGCCCATTAGGAGGAGGCTTACCCGTACATACGAAAACATTCCGCTTTTTTCAACTTTCCGCGGCTTTTTATTTATGACCTGCTATCGAGCGTTGCTGCCGCGTAGTTCTTCCATTACAGAGAATATTGACTGGAATGTATAGTAAGACAGGACTACGGACGAGATTTTTTTTTTTATTGCCAAATCTAAAAATAATCACATAATACAGATTACAGACACGGCAAGTATCCTTCGAAAGGGGTTTTAAAATGAATTAATTCGGGGCTTCGCCAAAAGCATGCATTAAGTAATTGCTTTGTAATGAGAGTTTGGGTATGTTTCTCTAACTGATTGCCTTTATATCTCTGGACACCCACTGCTTTTATTTTTTATTTTATTTTTTAAATTCTTCCGGGCTTAATAGAACCAAATAGACTGCAACATGTCAAGACACGACGTCGGGTCTGCGTCGCGACTTGTTTCAACTAGTTAGTTCGACTTTTACGCGATAATAGGGATGATGCCTGGGTAAAAAAATACTAAAACTGTTTAGTCCGTCAATCAGATAATAGAAAAATAATATACACGTATTTTTTGCTTTATCATATTAATAAAAAATTACTTAGATAAAACACATTAAACTTGGGGAGTGGGGGCTCGTTAAGTCACAGCTCAGTATAAAATCTAGTGAAAAGTGACGTCATGCCACATTTGAACTCAATGTTTCGCCGTAATGTTTTGATTACGTAAAAAAAGAAAAAATACGTGTCCAATATTTTTCAATAATATACATGACGGATTTTTTTTTTTTTAAATCATTATCCCTATTACTCGAAACAAATTTTGTTTCGCAAAATAAGACCGAACCAGATTCGAGAAAATAACTTAAATATTTAACGTTAAACGGAAGACATGTTTTAAGTAATATGAAGTTTACAGCTTAAATCACTTTTTCGACGCTCTTTAGCCATTATAAACAAGAACATAGTGCTTGAACACAGAATTACAAACATTAATTCAAATAAATGACACGTATAGCACATACGGTTAATTTTCGGATAGCTTACCTTGCAAATCACGTATAGGGCACGCGTTTTTATCTTTTGTAAACTTTCTTATCGTTTTTTTTTTTTGTCTTTTGTAAACTTTCACCCTCAAAAACGCTGATTCTTAGTTTTATGAGAATTAAGCTTTATTTTCTTGAACAAGGAAATTACCTACATGTTTCGAGTTATGGCGCATCGCCCATGACATCCGTATTAATGTATTTCTATTCAGATTGTTATTTTCTACTTTATTTAAAAACTCACTAAAAACTTCCGTAGTCTTATAGATTCACCATGTCCATCTATTTATATAATTCAGGTTTGTGAAAACCATTTTTCGATCCAGGGATTCGTTTGCGTAATATTAAGCTTTACAGTGATAATTTTTGTTAGAGTCAAGTGTGTGTCCCCCCCCCCCCCTGCCAGCTAAATGTTGTATTTGGATATGTGAAAAAATTCACAGGAGTAGTTTAACTAACGAAGTTAAAAAGGAAACTATCACAGTCAAGCATGCTGTACAAGTTACCGAGTAATAGTCAACCAACTTAAATTGTACAAAATGTATCGGAGAACGTGTTTTTCAGCTATAATTTTCAGTATGTTCTTGGGATCAATTAATTCCATCTAGGGAACCCTTCATTGTGCATGGTCCAACACGCACTTGGCCGGTTCTATTTTAGCATTTTCAATCTTAAATGGTCTAAACTGCTTCGAGCACAAGATAAAGAAAAAGAGATAAAGATAAAGAGATATTTATTTGTAAACATGTGTAACAGTATACATATAAATGCAAATGTGGATGTCAAAGTGAAAGATTCGAGTTCAACATGTTTTGCCACCATTGGCGTACAAAATTAATTATAGCCACTTAAAATATAACACTATTTAGAAAGAGAAAAAAAAAATATAGTAATAACAAAATTAAAATATAACACAGATAGATTAGAAACTGTCATTTAAAAAATCTTTAACCTAATAGTAACATTTTTCAGTAACTTCTTAAGTTCTCGTTTGAATAAGTTTGGCTGGTTTATATTTTTAATAACCTCTGGAATCTTATTGTATATTAATGGTGCCATACAAAACACACTTTTATGAAGGAGTGCTGTTTTCGCAGAGTGAGGCTGTAAGAAGTTCTTATATTTAGTTCGTCTATTTCTAGTGAAACATAAAACCACCGCTCATTATGAAGTTCCTTAATCCCAGTTACTATAACTCATCAATTTCTTCCCGCCCTTGTCCCATATTACTTGGGATCGGAGCACCACGTTTTCTTCCTCCGTTCTCCCCTGTCAACCGTCACGCTATCATTCAGTGACTGTCTTTGTAATTTTGACGTTCGAATAGTGCTGATTCTCAACCTAATTTTAATGTATGACTTTTGATTTGATTTGACAACCCACCCATCTTTTCTTTGGTCTTCCACTCCCTCTCCATCCATAAACATGTATGTTTATCCATCACTTTTTAAGTCGTTTCCTCCCTCCTCATCAAATGCCCAGCTGCTGCAAGTGTAGTGATAATATTCAGCATATAGTGTCTGCCAGCTCACAGCCAACATCTAACATGCGCTAACTAAGTTTGTACTACGGTCCCGGAGCAACTGAAATCGGTTTACTGGATGCGTGTATACCAAGGTGTGGGAGTAAGCGGGTATGTGTACCTGTGTACACAGCGCTGGAAGTTGACAAGCAGTCATAGAGTAGACATACAGAAATAATTATTTTATTAACTAGCTGACCCAACAGGCGTTTTTCTACCCAAATTTCAACAATTCATACAGAAATTCCATAGAAAAAATTACATGGTTTTTCACGAATTTTCCAAGTTTCCGGGCAACTTCTCAATTTTTTCTTTTCTTGAAAACCTATTACGACGATTACGAAGAGTCAAATCGGTTCAGCCGTTCTAAAGTGATGCGCTTATCAACGAACAACATTTTATCGAATAGATAAGGACACAGACACACAACTACAACGTGAACGTGTCTTGCTTGTCTCGCTTGTCTTGCTTGTCTCGCTTGTCTTGCTTGTCTCGCTTGTCTTGCTTGTCTCGCTTGTCTTGCTTGTCTCGCTTGTCTTGCTTGTCTCGCTTGTCTTGCTTGTCTCGCTTGTCTTGCTTGTCTCGCTTGTCTTGCTTGTCTCGCTTGTCTTGCTTGTCTCGCTTGTCTTGCTTGTCTCGCTTGTCTTGCTTGTCTTGCTTGTCTTGCTTGTCTTGCTTGTCTTGCTTGTCTTGCTTGTCTTGCTTGTCTTGCTTGTCTTGCTTGTCTTGCTTGTCTTGCTTGTCTTGCTTGTCTTGCTTGTCTTGCTTGTCTTGCTTGTCTTGCTTGTCTTGCTTGTCTTGCTTGTCTTGCTTGTCTTGCTTGTCTTGCTTGTCGTGCTTGTCTTGTCATGCTTATAATTTATTTCATGTAAAGCAACCTTTTTAAGCAAATTTCGTCTCACTGTAACAAAACGCTGCCGCCTATAACTTGCACACAGCACAATATGTGTCAAGCATACGACTTTGCTCTCAACTTTGCTTATTGGATTGTTTTGTTTCGTGCCTTGTTAATTAAAGCAGTCACACACCTAGTTTCGGTAATAGCGCCTTAATTTCACAAGTTTATTACTAAAGTGTGCATTGTTGGAACCGATCGCGTTTGGGCAAGTTTTTCTTTATGTTGGTCTTAGTGAGTTGGTTGGCTTTAATCAGCGCGCGTTGTGCTGAAGAGGTTAAGTTTGGTACTGTACAGTGACGGGTATATTTTAGGGTTTATATTAGAATCTGTCTTGCAGGCTAAGTTAGCAGCGCATTAAAGTTTAAGTTAAGATATTGATGACGATAGTTATTTAACATAGGAGAGTCTTGTTGAAACTGGTGGCAATCGAGTGGATGAAAGAAAACGGATGGATTCAGCTTCTACCTAACACTGTTTTTACACTGTTTGTCCTAGACTGTCAGAAAGTCAGAAACCTTCTATCAAAAGTTCATTACGTACATATTTCAAAATGTTTTACAATCGATGTTTTTAGTACATTCAGGTAAAATAATTGTTAAGAAAATTACTACGTAAATTTTCCGTGTTATAGCCATTTCTTACAACTGTCAAAGAATGACAGTTGTGATTTGAATATACGAACAAATTAAATTCAAATCAAATCAAATCATTTGTTTATTTTATTTTATTGGCTTACAAACCCTTCATGTTCTACCGTCACGTGGGCATGCAAATCATATTATTATTCAATTTACAAAATTTTTAAGATATTTTAATTTTAAATAACAATCAGTATAATATAATAATACTAAATACAAATTAATACAAAAATTTCAAATGTCAAAAACGTTATAGTAGGTAATACTTTTTTATTCATAAATATCAACAAGGTATCTCTGTGTCCTATACCGAGAAAGAAAAAAAGATGAAATCAAAACGACCATCGCTCGGCTCGCTCATTTTCAGTAAGTGGCATACAAATATTACAAAATTAGGAAATAACTTCCCTAACTTTATTTTACACTACCCGCGACTTCGACCGCGCGAAATTTCTTATCCCCCCCCCCCCCCCCGCCCGCGATATTATTTTGTTTTCACTTAGCGTTTTTTCTTCTTTTTCTCTTTACTCTTTCCTAAGGGTCATAGCGTGATGTTACTCGTAAATAGCCTATAATCTTCCTCAATAAGGGTGTTACCACACCAATCGATCGATCGTCAATCGATGCCATCGATTGACGATCGATCATTTTTTTTAAATATTTTTTAAATATTCAATGTACAATTTTGACTTCGCTACGATTTTATTATATCGACGGTTAAAAGATAAGCGACATTTTTTTCGAAAATGAGTCCTGAATGCCATCCTACTTAAAATAAGACTAAAAGTAGGATGGCATTCATGACTCATTTTTATCATTACCTTTTAACCATCGATATGTATAGATAGTATAGCCAAAGCCATTTAGCTGATGACTTCAACATTCCGTTCATTTTGGAAAGTGAAATACTTTCGAAAACGCCATACCTCAAACGTTTACCACCAAATCATTTATAAAACCGACTCAGACAGCTCAATTCCAGCCAGCACTTACGTAAGTGCTTACAGCTAAGCTGCTGAAGCGACTAATCGCAAGCTGTGTTAGTGTCGACACAATTAAATGTACAGGGTGTAAGCTAAATGTGTTGCGGTGAAGTACTCTTTAGTCTATTAGTGTGACAAATGTAGTGAAAGCGGGGACGTTTTGAGAACTGTGGGGTGATTGCGTAACACACTAACGCAATGACATTCATTTTGACAGTTCTACAACGTTCATTGCGTGATTTACATTGGTGTGCAGACAAATTTTTCGAACATATGAAGCAATGGATTGAGGAGCTCGTGGCTAAGTAATAACAGCCGCACGGGTCGATCCATCAAGTAAAGCTACGCTTGCCGGGGTTGGTCCGTGGATGGGTGACCATCTTTACATACCGAGACTCCTCCGTGCCTCGGAAATCACGTTAAGCCGTTGGTCCCGGCTGTCATTCGTGGATCTTTGACAGTCGTTACGGGTAGTCAGAAGCCCAAAAGTCTGACAGCCAGTCTTACCAAGGGGTATCGTGTTACCCAGTTACTGGGTTGTGGAGGTCAGATAGACAGTCGCTCCATGTAAAATACTGGTATTCAGCTGCATCCGGTTAGACTGGAAGCCAACCCCAACATAGTTGGGAAAAGGCTAGGGGCAGATTGATATGAAGCAATGGTTTAGCAATATCCTTCAAAATCATTCAGATTGTGATTGCTAGTGTGATACGCAATTAGGGTGTTGTTCTTAGTCCTGAACTAAATTTTTTTTTAGTTTTAATTTAAAAAAATATTTTTTAGGTTTCCGTATCCGATAGGTGCCAAACGGAACCCTAACTAATCGACTCCGCTGTCTATTCGTCCGTCCGTCTGTCTGTCAGCGGGCAATATAACCGGAACAGTTGAAATTATGGTCACTGACCATAAATTTATTTAAAAAAATATAATAAAAATTTATAACATTTACAATTACAATTATTTTAATATTTTTAATTAATACTTATTCCATTTTTTTTTCCCTAAAAGCTTAGTCGATTGTATTTTTCTATTGCCTCTATTACAATAAAAAATAAATAAAGTTAATAATTAAAGGGGATTCCCATACAAGAACGTGTATTTTTCGGCGTTTTTTGATCGATCTTAATACGAACCTTCGAGCGGGAGCCCGACTCGCTTTTGTCCGGTTTTTTTATAGGTATTTATTTTCTTTTCGAAATCGTTAAAGCAGATACATCACCAATCATAAATCATTCAAAATTACATTGAAATGTTCCAAAATTATTTGTTATCGACAAATAAGTACAAATATTACAATCCAGTTAATTGTTATTTACATTCACCTAACAAGCCCACTTAATAAACCAAACACAGGCCAACACAACCACTCGAACAATAGAACCACATTAGCTGAATAGTGTAAATAATGACGGACATACGTGTAAATACATAATGCTCGGTTACATTAGATATTAAAGCTGATAGGCGGTAGCCGTCACTTGTTGGACCTTACAGTAAAGAGATTGTGTATTTTTGATGTTTAATATGGTGCTGTTGGTGCCAACTTGCTATATTAAGTAATTTATATGGTTAATTTCGTAACTGGACAGTGATGAGAAGAGCAAACAGAGAAACCAAGATATGTAGTACCTTAGTAAAACATGGCATAAAGTATTCACTCGGAATGTTAGCAAACACGCATCTTTGCATCACCTTGGGGCAAGGGCGTCGCTAGCCGATGGCCCAGAGGGGGGGCACGTTGATATAAGGAGGATGGGCAAAGTATGAATTGAAGGTACAGTCGAGAGCACATGAAGCTGTACTGCGAGTCTTACCTCTACGACGATCGTAATAAGAACGGTACAAAGTCCAATGTGTAAAGCACCACGAGCTTTTTAACTGTACAACAATAAATAAAACTTGTGAACCAAGTTATTATATTTATTAGAAAAATGGAATAAAGTTACAATATCGAGACCCTTTTTTTGAGTTAATTAAAACATAATCTTCCATGGTTTTTTTGGAAACTCGACCACTTGATTATATAAATTTTGTAAGTTTTCGTTAATAAGTTTTCTGTGTACACTAATCATGCCCAGACCATATAGGCGATTTTCCCCCATAATGCCTATTAGTTAGGATTTTGGTTGCTTTGCATTTGGCTACATTTTTTTGAATCTCTAGGGTTGCCCCTCCCTGCCCCCCCTTGGCGACGCCCTTGCCTTGCGGTATTGAAAATTAGGTGACCAAGATTTTACGTTCAAAGCACTGGTAGCAACATCTTCATATCTGCTTAGAACAAATTGTGATGTATAAAACCTTGTGAATGCTCATCATGAGGTGGGGAGGTTCTCGGAAACACTCAATGCTATTAAAACCAACCCATCGCTCCCCATGAGTGTCGTAAAACGATTAATAGATTTTCGCAATAGGATGGGTTGCCATGAATTGGTAACGGCGTCTATTTGTGAATCAATAACAACATCCTCGCTACTTATCGTTAGTCTGACTGTGTTTATTATGGGGTTGTCTTTAAGATAATGTTTATTATTCATATGTATTAGCAAATGTCTTGTGGCTAAGTTACAACAGCCACTCGGGTTGATCGATCTGGTTAAGCTACGCTTGCCGCGGTTGGTCCGTGGATGGGTGACGATCTTTACATATCAAGACCCCTCCGTGCCTCGGAAAGCACATTAAGCCGTTGGTCCCGGCTGTCATTCGTGGATCTTTGACAGTCGTTACGGGTCGTCAGAAGCCCGAAAGTCTGACAACCATTCTTACCAAGGGGTTTCGTATTACCCAGTAACTGGGTTGTGGAGGTCAGATAGGCAGTCGCTCCATGTAAAATACTGGTATTCAGCTGCATCTGGTTAGACTGGAAGCCAAACAAAGGGTAATTTTTTTTTTGTGAAAGCCGAAAAGAAGATACAAAATTGTGAAAGTCAAATCAAATCCATTTATTTGCCAGAATGTAGGTTTACAAAGTATGGTCTTAAAATTAATATGGCCCCTTTACATTCTTCCCATACATAAATATTATGGTGTGAAAATTTTAACGTGCACAATGTTATTATTTTAATTACATGTAAAAAAGACAGCAACAACTACTAAGAGCTCATGAATTAGGATTTGTAGGAACAAATTAATTAAATGATGTCAAAGTTGTATCTATGTCAGTTCAAGAAATAGAGCTTAATAAAATGTCAGATTAAGAATAAATAAATAATTGTAAATTGTAACATACTCAATACTCAATATATTTATTGCTTCCACATGTGAACGCAACGTTATTTATCAATGCAACTTAGATACCCACACACATCGGGGCCTCAGTTTCATGAGTTTGGCAACGTTGCAATGTAACAATTCATCGTGTGACAATTTTTGACTTATATTAACATGATCGATGATAATTATTACGAAACTATGCATTTTTGGACCACATATTCTAGGACTTTTTGTTATATTTCGACTATTTTATAAAACATTTACTTATTATAAAATTTGTCATTTAAATATTCATTGATATTGTAATAACATTAAGATAATAGAAATTGTTTTAATTTATTTATGAATGTAGAAAATTTTTGTTTAAATAGTTTTTTTATTTCTTCTTTAATTGTAAACATAGTCGGAAAAAGGCATGGCAGATAATGATGTCTTTCGGTTTCGATCTCTATCGTTCTCGGTCTTAGTTCTAGAAAGCATACATACCACACATATGTACCTGTTTTTCACGATCGTCAGACGTTCTTTATATTTCAACCAAGCGTATGAACCTTAACGCCGTTCTTCACAAACGCAACGAAAACGTAAGGGTTAACGTAAAGGTAACCTTTCCAATCCCGACTCAACAGATGTTACGTGTATTATCAAATGTAGGCGTCCCCAATTATTCAGGTATTGACACATACTAGATAGATACAGAAGGTCGGAAGGTCGGCACACAGACACGCGTCTACGTACGGCGAGATCAATCGCACTTGCGACTGGCATTTGTTTTTAATACATAATAGTTTGATGTCGCCGTATGTACGCATAAACAAGGTGTAACTTAGTAAAATTTTACTATGGAACATAACAGGCTAACGTTTACATATGGGACTAAAACTGAAATAGCGAAAAAAAAACAGCTGGTCCATACATTTATGTTTACGTAACTCAACAAAATGTAAGGAGCAGATGCATGGATGTATAAAAAAAAAAGTCATCAAGGTTTTGGACTGAAAAGGGGTTGGCATCAACGTCAATGGCGAGTACATCACTCACGGTACAGGCCTCAGTACAATGCTCGATGAACTAAGTAGAGCTTCCGAAAGAGTGGGTCTGAGAATGAACATAGACAAGACAAATATCATGTCAAATACCCATGTAACACCCACTCTCATGAATATCGGAGACGCTACACTCGAAGTTGTAGACGAGTATGTTTACCTAGGACAAACTGTACAGTTAGGTCTAACTTCGAGAAAGAGGTCAATCGTCGAATCCGACTCGGCTGGGCAGCGATCGGGAAGCTACGCAATATCTTCTCGTCCCACATACCGCAGTGTCTCAAGACGAAAGTCTTTGACCAGTGCGTGTTGCTAGTGATGACTTAGGGTACTGAAACGTGGTCGCTCACAATGGGCCTTATTAGAAGGCTAAAAGTCACCCAAAGAGGGGCAATGGAGAGGGCTATGCTTGGAGTTTCCCTACGTGATCGAATCAGAAATGAAGAGATCCGCATGATAACCAAGGTAACCGACATAGCTTGAAGAATTGCCAAACTTAAGTGGCAATGGGCGGGGCACATTGCTCGCAGAACAGATGGCCGTTGGGGCCGAAAGGTTCTGGAGAGCGACCGCGTACCGGAAGACGTAGCGTAGGAAGGCCTCCCACAAGGTGGACTGATGACATTGTGAAAGCCGCAGGAATCCGCTGGATGCGGGAAGCATGGAACCGGTCGAGGTGGCGGTGCCTGGGGGGAGGCCTATGTCCAGCAGTGGATGTCTTTTGGCTGAAATGATGATGATGATGAATAATGATAAAAAAGAAGATTAGATTCTAGGTCGACATTTGTTTCTGAGTTGTTATGGGTACGTAACAGTGACAATTATTGCTATCTCGTTCCCGCTACAGCCCACGTCATATCTCTCGCTTTTTCGGTTGTTGATGCATTAAACACGACATCGGGAAATGTAGTTATGTGGGTGTTTTACCTGTAATTGTTTCTAGTCCAATAATGTTTACGTGACATTAGAGCGTTGCCTTATCTTCCTTTTTTTATACATCAATGAGCAGATGTTTATTTTTTTTTTCACGCTTTCTGTTTTATTCCCATAGTAAAAGTATTTTATAAAAATGAGTTCAATGATACCCTTTCAGGTTTTCAGTTATTTTAATTACACCTTGTATGTATGCGTGCGTGCGCCTGTTTTCGCTCTTTGTATGGACCCCGCCTTCTGTACCTTTATCTTTTCTGTTGCACAGAGTCTGTCCCGAGCATTCTGCTTCATTGGGGCAACGTGACTGCGACGGGGTCTGACCATTTTGTCCCAACTATAAAACGTGGGGTGAACTGAACAAAAGGTGTTTTTCTCTTTATTGAATAGTATTGTTACGGGGTATATAGCTTATTGTAACGCTTGACCAAAAAATTATACAATTTTTTTTTATTTGACAACGCCCATGTCACAGGACTTTGGACATGCTGATTCATCTTTTTTTATGTAGCCTCCATCTCTAACACTTAAATAATTTGTAGATGTGTCTTTAGACAGAAAAAGCACGGCTTTGATGCATAAAAGCATATTCTGTTTGGCCCCAAAAATGTATAATAAGCTCCCAACTCCTCTGAAACAGCTGCCCACTAAGCAGGGTTAAATACCGGTAAATGTTTCATAACGTTACCTTTTATTGACAAAGTTAACGTTATTATTAAAATAAGGGTAATCGATTTAACGGTATTTATGCAAAATTTTATCTTTAATCTTTATTAACGTTACTTGTATCTTAACGTTAATTTTATCGTTATTTTAAACGGGTGCGATGTAGGTAAGTAGTGGGGCCGGAGGCGCGCGGCACGGCGGGAACCCGCCCTCTCGCCCCGCTGATGCCGTGCCGATCAAAACGTTGCTTGAATCTGCCTGATTCTTACCTACAGGACGGCAACGTAGCAAAATTAACGTTAGTTGTCGTATTTTTGTTCATGTTAATTAACGTCATATTACTGGTAATATTATCAAGTAACGTTAAATTTTTGTAACGTTAGTAAGGTATAACATTGAAATTTAATGTTACGTAACGGTTATTATTTTGTTATTTGGTAACGTTAATAAGCCCTGCCACTAAGTTGTTTAAGTTGCATTAAAAATAATCTTATAGCCAAATGCTATTACAGCTTATCAGAGTTCCTAAATGAGCAAAATTAAGTAAATAAAGGGACATTATTGCGACATTTCTCCTTGTATACTGATGGTAAATAAACTGTTGTATGTTAGTTGGTTAGTTAAGCTGTTTCTAAACTAATGTATTAATAATGTAGTTAGGCATAAGCATGGATCAATAAATTCTTGATTTTTTGTACGCTTTTACTGGCAAAACATGAAGCTCCTTTTTATTAAAATTTTTTAGTTCCACCCTCAATGCACATGTATTGTACTTACTCATGTTTTACAACATAAAAATATCTTTATCATTATCTATTTTACCTTATCTAGACTTTATTCTACAATTCCATTCGATACCTATTTAGTATAGTAGGAACCTAAGTTTCGTACAATATCTGGTAATAGTTCGTAGATTTACGCTTGTCGAAGTCTGTCAGAACTACGAAGTCGTAAACTTCTTGAGCAGTCTTCTCACGTGGCTCTCCGATATTATAGAATTACATAGAGAGAACTATTGCGGAGATAATAAAATAATTCACGTCATTATTTTATTGTTGATTATATAAATCATAGGGAAGGCACTTGTGGCTGAGTATTACCAGCCTCACGGGTCGATCGATCAGGTTAAGCTACGTTTTTCGCGGTTGGTTCGTGGATGGGTGACCATCTTTAGATACAAAGACGCCTAAGTACTTTGGAAAGCACTTTAAGCCGTTGGTCTCGGCTGTCATTCGTGGATCTTTGACAGTCGTTAATGGTCGTCAGAAGCCCGAAAGTCGGACAACCAGTCTTACCCCTTGGTATAGTATTATTAGGAGACAGATATGCAGTCGCTCCATATAAAATACTGGTATTCAGCTGCATCTGGTTAGACTGGAAGCCAACCCCAACACAGTTGGGAAAAAGCTAGGCAGATGATGAGAGAAATCATAGGAAAAGTTATTCTTTTAAATAACAATAATATTTTATTTATTTCCCACTTGCGACTTACCTTAGCTTCGCACGGTTTTTAAGACTTGACAAAATATCGAGATTTCTTCATTTAGGGAAAACATTGTAGGAAGTTCTTCGTGTTGACGAAAAAAAAAATTTTTTTCAATAACAATATTTCTTTGCACCTCTTATAAGGTCTTTACCTTCATCTCATCTGATGGTAATGATAAGGCCGAAGGTGGAAGCGAGCTTCACTCGGAATCCTCAGCCACAGAGGAACTGGCTATCCTTATCTCTAACTGCCGAAACACAATAACATTGTTGTTATGGCGACAGACTTAGATAAGATGGTGGTAGCTAGCCAGGCGGACATAGAACAAGCCCTGCTACCAACCAAACCAAGCAGAAAATCTTGCCCCCGTTGGGAATCATCCCGAGACCTCTGGGTCTTAGACAGGTGGTTTTACCAAGACCACAGAGGCGGTTAAACCTATGATTTTGGAAAGTGACAGCTTTTCCCGCGTCCTAGCTGGCACAGAGTAAATACAACGTCAGTGATAGTTACGCCACCTGGTATTCTAAAGTTAAACTAAAGTATCCGTACTATTGACCGCGCATATAAGGCTAAGTACACACTGCTTTTTCATAAACAATGCTGTATGTTTTACCTATCGACACATAATATAGGTTTTATTGTTACGTGAAAACCAGATAATATGAGGAACAGGGTGTAAAGTTCACTCAACCTCTATAGAAAAGGGAGGATCCTCCGACTAGACGGGTGTTGTGTCTGGTGGGCAACTGCCCGAAGGTTGATGTGGGGATGTTGTATATATGCCAGTCGCGCGGTAAACTCTGATTTCGCGATACAGGATTTGTGTGACGTAAGATCCTTTGATGCGTAGTTCGCATGTGGCGTTGTAGATGCCGCCACATTATACACGTAAACCTTTCGGAATAAATTATATAAATGGTGGTGAAAACCATATCAAAATGTGTTGAATAGAATAGAATAGAATAGAATACTCTTTATTATGTATACCATAAAAATTACAGATATAAATGTAGAACTGTTACATAGGGTGTCACAATGGGCGGTCTTATCGCTAAAAGCGATCTTTTACAGACAACCTTTGGATGGATCAAAAAGTAGAAGGAGAGACAATACTGCAGGTATTTAGTGGTGTACCACTTACATATATACAATAAATACATATACACAAAGCATATAGATACTTATCCATATAAATAAATATATATATATATATATATATACACACACAATAATAAACATGATACAAGAGCAAGGAACTTTAAGTAATGATGATGTTTAAGGAGAGAGGAAGTGATTTTTAACCAAAATTTTAAAAGTGGACAAAGATTGAGCACGCCTTATCGAGACGGGCAAGGCATTCCATAACCGTACTGCTTGAACTGTAAAAGACTTGTCATAAAAACTAGTGGAATGCATTGGCATCCACTAGTTTTTGGTTTTGAGTAGTTTAGAAGAGCAACGCGGTCACACAGGCAGACACGAATAGCGATTTTAATTTATAATACGTATAGATGTCTGCCTATCGATCATTCCAGTATACGGGAAATAATGTATGGTGGTTTGACAGTTTCCTTATAATGAAATCTGTCATACAAACACATTTATCACCGGCTGTCAACCGATAAAGCCTCAATTCGTTTCAATTAACAAAAATACCAAAGGACAGTAAAAAAAAATCTGTTCAAATGATCACTTCATGAATATTCATTAAACGCAATTAGCTTCTATTCGAAGCTTATATCCATTAAGTTGAATCTAGCACAAAGTAGCTACTCAGTTGATTTTTAATGGGAAAACTTTTCCCGTTTGCATGGACGGCACGTCGGGAAATAAGCTACTTCCTAATAAGAAGAAAAATATGTCTACATTTTGTCGCTAACTTTTATAGTTTCTAGAGATAAGAAAATATTGAAATAAATAATTAAGAGTTTCGCAAACAGCAAATAAACACCTTTGCTGAGCAGTGGTGGCCCAGTAGAAGCGGCCGCGACTTACGAGTTGTAGGTCGTAGTTACGAACCCAGGCAGGCAACGACCGGTGCCTGCCAGGGTTGCGGGTTTGTCCGGAAGGGATACCGAGGCCCTGGCACGCAGGCAACTGAAGGTACACGGGTGAGTTTTTTGTAAGTAAAAGCCTGACTCGCCCTCCCTCTCGCTCTGACCAGAGCGGGAGAAGTTATTTGATAATTTCCCACAAAAAAAAAGGCAGGCAATTTAGATTGTGTAAATTATATTTCATCACTACTGCTCTCAAAACGGTGAAGGAAAACATTGCGAGCAAACCGGCATGTTCTAGAACTAAAATTCGAAGACATGTGACATCTACCAAACCGCACTGAGCCCGCATGGTGGATTACGGCTCACTCCCTCTCCTAGAGAGGAGGCTTCTGTCTCAGCAGTGGGAACTTAATAAGCTGATTATGCAAACAAGTAAAACAAGGTACCTACCTAGAAGCTTTTTACAGGCATTGCATAATTGAGGTGTTTTTCAAAAGAATTAACAAGACGTTAAATACGTCTTCTTAATTATATATATGTCGGAGACGGATTATATCCGGTACACCAGCGCCATCTAGTGGCGTTCGATGAAGTCGGTGGAGTTCGCGCCATCGAGTCTTGACTAATCGGGACGCCAGTGCTGTTTAGCGGCGCATGACAGAGTCTACAGTATAACGTTCGACCAGTGGCAAGTGATCGCCGCACAGTTGACAAGTGAAGTTCATCGGTGGCGGTCAAGCAGTGAAGACGTCTAGAAACTGTCGCGCGTTCGGTATAGCTGTGTCGTGTACCAACATTAATTACTTTGCATACCCATTACCGTTTAGAATTAAATTCTTCTAACTGAACAGACAGATGTGCTGCTGGGGAGCTTGTTCCACTACTTCTTCTTCCCAGCTAAAGCACTAGGAAGTGGTGAAGGACGGGCGTTTTGGAGGACTATCTTATGTAAACTTTAAAGTGCTGATTCTTAGGTTGAGTAAATAAATTTTGAGTTTAGTTCCATTTTTTCTATTGCCCAATAACCAACACTACCCACAGTACGCCCACAGTAGTTTAAAATATGGCTGATGATAACGAGAGAGAACTACCGTTCTCCGACATATACTTTATTGTATTTGAACCTTGACCTAATTCATAACTCTAAAACCATTTACTTTTCCGCCCATTCACATCCATTTAGTAACATAACAAAACACAAACAGAGATCGCTATTGAAAATCATTTCTTTTGTCTATATTCTTAACAATACGCTCCAAAGCATTAGCAGGAAAATATTCGAAAATGTTTCGAAAGACTGAATAAAAAGAACTCTTAATTAAGGGAAGAAAGTCGATTGTATTTCTTTCACAAAGTTTTCAGCTGTGGGAGCTGTGGAACAGCTAATTTAGGTTTCTTCGAAATGTCTCGACAAACTGACGACGTTTTTCATGATTTTTATGGACGTGTTTGTGTTAAGGCCCAGATACATGTCAGTGACCTTGAGTGGTTAGCTTGTGTGTTCTATACTGAGCTCACGCAACGTGTAGTACGTCCAGCCAGTAATGGACTCGCCCATCCAAGAGCGTTGTCTCAAACAAGACGCATTATTAATTTATTATATATAAAACAAAATGTATTTTAAATAAAACACATATACGAAAAGATCAATAATTAAATTATCCTTAAACAGCTGAAGGTTTTAGAAAAATACGCTTGATAGATTTTGCATGATTCTCAGTTTTTTATCCACGTTAAACATAATTTTACAAATTAGTTTCACTATGTAATATAAACATAATCTAACATATTCACATATTAAGTTATTAAGAAAATGCTCTAATTTAACACATATTTTTTCCAAATCATTAACACTAGTCGTTTGAACGTAATCTTCAGTATAAAATCATTAAAAGTCGGTTATCGTCGCCTTAAGATTTGAGTGTTGTCATGTTAGTGAATGAGCCCTGCTGGTCTTTAATTAAATAAAGGAATTGAATCTAAAGAATGAGCAGTAAGTAGGTTCTTTTGTAAAATAACGTAATATTATGCTTTTTTTTTTTTGATTCTAAAAATATTCATTTGCAAAGATACAACATACAAACTAAAAATAAAATATTTATACTATAAACCTACACGAAAAAAAAAGAAAAAGGAAAAAAAAAAGGGGAAAGTGCTCATTGGGCATCAAAAAATTCATCCGCATCGCCGTCAGTGGAAAAAGTGCCCAAAAGGCTGGCAGCGTTGCCACGTTGGATGGCAACGCTGATTCTTTGGCCTAAAAATAGGCCAGACCTCTGGTCACGTGAAGAGTCGACCCACCGCTTGGCGATGTCCCGATATACACGATGAGCACTCGGACCCCACGGACCTAATGTTTCAACCCCAAACGGCTCAAAAATATAACTCCCTATAAGGTTGTTATATTTGCGCCGTTTGAGGTTTTCTGCACCTGCAGCAGCCGCCCCAGCACAACCCGCCGTGCTAGGAAGATGGAATGGCGCGAGGGTGTCGACACAGGTTGCATCCCACACCAAAGGCCTACCCAACTTCCAAGGCATTATGGTCATTCCGTCTGGCCTCTTCCCATCGTCACGTGCCAAGCCACTGGGTTCTAAAACAGCTGGCACCCCGGCGGTGACAAGAGCCCGACGGATAATGTCATTAATACTGGCGTGTCGTGCTAACCGACCAGCGCTCTTGCTGCAGGATAAGCCATGGTGTCCAAGGCGGTCGACTGCTTCACCGCACTGACAGCGATGTGGAGCCACGCAAGGAGCGCCCAGACGCAGACTTGTAGCGAGCCGGAAAGTGGTGTCACCCAGCATAGTGCCTATGTTGGGTGACGGTAGTGCCTGAAGCCAAAGGCCCGACTCCCATTCTCCCACAGCCAGCAGGCGCGCACGCTCAGCAGTATTGGTGGACGTATTAATGAGGTTATTCCGTACCAACCTGCAGAGCGGCTCATCCCACTGTCTCTGGGAAATAAATAAATAATAAATATTATGCTTATAATCCCCGAAGAGTTAGGCAGTGGTCTTGTGTTTTCTAGAAACAACATTGCGATCACCAATCCAAACCTACAGGCCTACATATTTTATGGCATCTTTCTTTTTCATTTGATATTTCGTTCCAAGAATTACCAACTATAGTATTTTTGTGATATTATAATATCATTATTGAATGCATTTATTATATGCTAGCATGCATTTAGCATTAATTTTGTTTTTATATGAAATGCAAATTAAAAATTATATGGAATACATTTTAATCTTTATTCTTTCGTATTAATATTGCCTGCCCCTTTAACTTTTCTGGAGTACATAAGTGGAAACAGATACGCCACTTAAACACACTCATTGTTCCTTCCCAACGCGCAACGGTTTGTTTAGGAGGTGATTCCCAAATTAGTTTGTCCCAGTTACCGGCTAAGAGAGGAGGAATTACGTACTGCACTTTGTCATCGGGAGATGAACGGTAAAGACGAATCGCTAGAAGGTTATAATAATATTATTATCGCTAGAAGGTAATAATAATATTATTATCGCTAGAAGGTAATAATAATATTATTATCGCTAGAAGGTAATAATAATATTATTATCGCTAGAAGGTAATAATAATATTATTCGTCTCGTTCGATCTGTCTCGGAATTATTATATAATAATTGCATCTTAACAGCATTTGAGTTTAGGGGTTTAGAAAGAAACGATTTTATGCAAATTAAAACACAGAACGTGGACATCTTCGCCCGGAGGACACGGTGGAGCATACGGTGGAGGTCTGCCTGACTTGGGCAGAGCACCACCGTGTCCTCACGGAGGCGATCGGGGGCGGCGATCTCTCGCGTCCGGCCCTGGTCCAGGCCATGGTCCGGAGCGACGTTTGGAAGGCAGTCACCTACTTCTGCGAAGCAGTAATACTCGCAAAGGAGGAGACGGAACGTGTGAAGGAGAGGCAGTCTGTGCGCCCTCACGCCCGTAGTCGCCACAGGAGACGCCCTGGGTGGCGGGAATCGATCGCCGATTCCCGGCCACCGTAGGCCAGGGCTTGCCGGACCGGACGGCGAGCTATGCGCAGCTCGCCGTCCGGTAAGAACCAGGCCCGGATCGACGGCGCGTTGTGTTTCACGCACGCCTCAAAGAGATGTCAGCACGCACTGACGGGGTCCGCCAGGACCGATGCCTGGCAGGTTTGCGGCTTTGTCCGAAAGGGATACCGTGGCCCTGGCACGTAGACAACTGAAGGAACACGGGTGGGTTTTAGTCAGTAAAAGTGTGACACGGGCTCCTGCTCCGCCCAGAGCGGGAGTAGTTATTTGATAATTTCCCACCCAAAAAAATTGGTAGATAGATAATGCCCAATTCCCTTTTACAGAGACGAGGCCTGTACCCCAGAAATAAACTCAAAAATGAAGGAAAATATGAATTCACTGACAAATTCCGCATTTTGAAATCCTTAAAACTAAATGATAAATGATATTTATTTTTGCAAATTAGTTTAAAAAACAACACTTTTACACGTCAAAGTTCAAATAATATTTGTTTTTAAAACTATATGAGTTTGGTGCAATCCTGACTCTGAGAAGTAAGACCGAAACAAATTAACAGTCTCTTTTAAAGTCCAGACATATCTTGATCAGGCCTTATAAGGACCATGTAGATAAATGTCTAAAACTGAAATATATTCACACGATAACTTAACGCAGGGTATATAGTCTACTCCTAGTCAAAACCCACTAGGGCAGAAATGATTTCGAAACAAATTTTAAGGAAAACAGAGTGATTTAAACTTCAATGCGGAAATTTGTCAGAGGGTAGCCAATTAAAGAATATATAGCGGTCGCGTAATCTGGAACCTTTGTGCCATAGATTGATTCAGCGAGGTTGAATTCGTGAATAATTTAGAAAATCCGGCTGAATCGTTCGGTTCCTTTGCCAGGCGGCTAAATAAAAAATGCACGCGTAGGTATTGTCTTTGGCGTACGTTGTTGGTTTTGCGGGAAAACATTTGGCAATGATGTGTTGTCTTCTGTCAGATTTTATATTTGCTTTTATATGGATATTTGTTTGTTACATATTTTAAATGATTTTATTTACACGGCACACGTGAGGAATTTTGAAATACGTTTTTACAGTTGAATTTACTGGTACATAAAACTTTTCAACTTTAGGAAGTAGGTGTTGACTAGGGATTAGCTTATGATGGACGTGACCATTGAAGTGTTCCAGTACTTCCAGTTGATATAATTCGAAGGCAATGCTATAACGGTCACGTGACACAAAAGTTGGGTAAAGAAATTCTGCTGATTTTGATTGTAAATGATAAATGTTTTTTTTTTTTTTTTTTTTTAAACGTTGCCCACACTAGGAATTTCTCCTGTATTGTGGGTGCGTTTACAAACATTTAAACTCACATACACAAACAACTAGACCCGGAACAACTACTTGTAGTTCCTTAGGTTTTTGAGAGTAGATTTGTACAAATACTTTAATAAGTCAAAATCCTACATGCTACTTAATCTTAATATATAAAACAAAATTGGGTTAATTACACCATTTATAACTCAAGAACGGCTGGACCGATTTTCAAGATCTTTGATTTGTTGGAGTTATCTCCGCCCCGAACAGCAGAATAACTATTAAAATATACAAAAAATTCACGAAAATAAATTACGAAGAAAATTCATTTTCTCATGCATTTTGTATGGAACGGCTTTTTTATGATATCTAGAGAAAGGATTCGGAAACGGGGAACATGAAATTTTACGTGGTCGAAGTCGCGAAATTTTGTGAGTTTGTGTATATGTGGAGGGTAATCTCCGGAAAAACAGCTCGAATTTGAAAAAAAAAACACCTTTTGATAGGTACATTAATATTGGAAAATTATTATTATTATTTATTTATTTATTAAAACTTTATGCACAAGTAAAAACTGTACAAAGGCGGACTTAATGCCTTGGGCATTTTCTACCAGTCTACCTTAGGTTGACGCAGAGATAATACACAGTAGGTGCAATAACAGAAAAAAAATTTAGAAGATATTTATAGCTAAGATATAAGAATAAATACATATATACATACATACAACTAAAAATAAAAAGTTATGAGAGTTAAACAAGAAAACCTACAAAAACTTAATTCTGAGACGAATCTGCCAACTTCTTGTGTATGTGTTCTCGAGCTTTCATTTTAAATGTGAACTGATTGGTTACCGTCCTGATATTCTGAGGGAGCGCATTCCAAAGGAAAACCGCCTGGACAAAGAAAGAAGATTTTATGAAACCAGAGCGATGAGAAGGACAACGAAGAAGACGATTATTCTCGGACCGAAGATTCTTGCTGTGTGCAGCGCATAAATATTGACAAAGGGAAGTCAGATAAGAAGGAGAAGTGGGTTTGTGAAGGAGAGAAAACAGGGTTGTCAAAGCCCTCAACGCTCTGATACGTCTTTGATATATCTCGAGACCATGGGGTCCCGAACCTTTGGAAGTAGGTAAGCACAGTACAATATTCTACTCATTATTAAAATACCTATCAAACAATCGAATTCAAATCCAATCAAACTAATTAATCAATTCAGTTTAACCCAGACAGACGTTACAAAGGCGAAATTGCTAGAATTACATTAACATCGCAAATTAATTTCTGAGGGCAGGAATGCATTCCTATAGATATGAGCTCGCCCGGGGCTATAGATAGGGGATCGGGGCTATGTCAAAACACGCAGGGTTGAAATAGGTCTAATTCCTTTTGAGGTTTTATTAACCACAAAGAATTAGCCAATGACGTGGGTATTAAGGATCACATTTTGGTATATTGGCGAGTACTAGCTAACATAGGGCAAATAATTTAATTTAATGTTCTGTGTCTCAATGTTAATTACTTTGCATATGCAACCTACTATTGAATCAAGTTTTTCTAACTGAACAGACAGCTGTGCTGCTAGGGAGTTTGTTCTGCTACTTGTTCTTCCCAGCTAAAGCACTAGGAAGTGGTGAAGGGCGGATGTTTTGGGGGCCCGGCTAATGCAATTTTGACGTTCGAAAAGTGCAGATCCTCAGCCTAATTTGAATAAATTACTTTCACTATTGATTTTGTACAATTTTTTTTTTAATCGTCGCTCGCATTGATAAGTACTGCATAAAAATAATTATAGAAATTTATATTGGTAAGGGATTCTAAAAATAATGAGGGTAAAAATTACAATGTATGATAAAATGCAGTGAAAAATGGCAAAGGTAGCTCAAACTAGGCTCTTAGGCAACGATTAATTATTATTGTTGATGATAGAAGATTAAAGACAAACCATCCTACAATTTGACTATACACTTTGAAAATAGACCTAAATACTTACTACCTAACTACTTCTTCCCGTGAGTGTCGTAAAAGTCGACTAAGGGACTTACTTGAGAATGGGCAGCAGCGTTCTCTATGTATTTTTAACACCATACTGCGATCGCCAACCTGCCTGCCAAGCGTGGCGATTATGGCAAATTCCCCCCTTTTGGGAGAGTCCTATGTCCAGCAGTGGACGTCTTTCGGCTGAAATGATGATGATGATGACACTCCTTTCATACGCAAAGAATCAACTTCCAAACCAACTCTAGTTCATATCATCCTAACTTTATGAAAATTACCAACACAGCAGGGAAACAAAAACAAAATCGCTCACTCAACCGGCTGCAGAGGTAAACATGTCTCGAGATATAGCAGATATCTTCAGATATGCCCCGAGGGTCGCTGTCAGTGTGACAAGAGGACAGAATAAGGTCCAAGGTGCACTTGACGGAATGATTAAGAATTTCGGTCAAGCGTGTCTTATGCCTAACGTGTTTTTCCGGTGAGGAGTGACGATGTTTTAAGGACCTGATACATTGATGCGTGGCAAATGGACGAGTTTTATAGGCAGAATTTTCCAAACACATTTTGTTAAACAAAGTATTCTAATCAAAAGGATACTAGAGCCACTACTATGCTAAGAAAAGTTAAAAACTAAAACCCGACTACGACAAAAATGCCATAAAAAAAAGGCGTCGATCAATCGACAAGACATCGATGTCGTTTTGACAATTAAATAAAACCGGTTTTCGTATTTCATTCATTCATCATTTCAGCCGAAAGACGTCCACTGCTGGAGATAAGCCTCCCCCAATTAGGAGGGTTTCCCATAATCGCCACGCTTGGCAGGCGGGTTGGCGATCGCAGTATGGTGTTAAAAATGCATAGAGAACGCAGCTGCCCATTCTCTAGTAAGTCTCTTAGCCGCCTTTTACGACACCCGCGAGAGGAAATGGGGAGGTGCTATTCTTTACGTCCGACACCACACGGTAATATTTAAATTGTGTAATGGTATTTTACATTAAATTAATTGTAATTTTTGTGACGTCATATAGCGTATAACAACATGACTCATACAACAATACCTTTTTTGTCAAAATACCACAAGAAGTTTAGGAGTTACAAGGGTAAAAGTAAAAGGCTGAGCAAAATAATAAATAAGTTCGAATATTTAACACTTAGAAAGGTATGTTTGCCTTTTATTGGGCAAATATTACTCTCGCACACATGCTCATATTATTACTCCACCTTTCGTGATTTCATTTAAATATTTTTATTTAGTATAATTCAAATATCCACTTATTTTAATTTTGTTTTCTTATTCTAATTGTATTTTTTAATTATCTTCATTATTATTATTTTTAGTTAATTAAGTTTTTTTGTGGTGAATGCTGTGTACACCTATAATAGGCATATACACTAGTACTTTTATTATTTTATTGTTATGTTTTTAATGTATGTATGTACTGCTGTTGGTGTACCAAATAAATAAATAACAAATAAGTTATGAAAAGTGAAGCGATGCTGTAAACCAACAAAAACAATTTTCTCGAACCACGAACTTTGAAGTATCAAAATCCGACTCTGCGGCACACGGGTACCAATTCATTGATTTACACAAATTTAGAACGGAGCCACCCTTACACCCATACCATGGCAGGATCAATAGACACCTATACATAGCCGCCTATACATTGTTGTACATTTGTTTACCTCTGACAATGCCTTGAGGATATAATGGTAATGTTACAATACATTGGCCCCGATTCTTTGAGAGAAATAAGCAAAAAATATTAGTATTTTTTATTTGTATCATATTTTTATAACAGCCGAATAAGAATAAGATGTCCACTGCTGGACATAAGCCAAAACAAAACACACCAACGAATACGTTGCAAATAAAAAGATTAAAAAAAAACTTAAAACATTACTTATACGACGACTTTGAAGTACAGTAAAAAGATTAAAGTTAATTAGAGTTTTTTCATATTACTTTGTGCAACTAAAATACAATTCAATGCTTATACAAAAATAAAGTAGTAACGTTTAATTAAACAGGGAAGCCTTTCAGATAAAATTTTATTAAAATTAATACTTATAAGTATTTTTCATTAAGTTTATCCGATACTTAATTGAAACGGTATAACTCAGAAACCATTTTTAATATAGCAAGCTTTTATTGAATACTAGCGACCCATCCCGGCTTCGCACGGTTTTTATGGCTTGACATGACATCGAGTTTTCTTTATAATATGTAAGTTTAATATTACTCTTTTATACACTGGTATATAAACTCAAACTCAAATCATTTATTTCAATTAAACCATTTGCAGGCAATTTTAATTGCCAAGGAGTCGGTCAGTAAGAAAAATTAAGCTACAAGCCCATTTCAAAGCGTAGGTACCTATGGAGAAGAACGGGCCAGAAACTCCATGGACACTCTTTTAAATTAAATTGTTACAAAAGTATTCGTTACATCTATAATGTTGAATTTATAACTAAATGTGAGAACGATGTAAAAATAAAAATAATAAAAACTTACACGTTAAAAGCGTCAAGAGTAGGTACAACAAATAGAAACAAAATAAAATAAAATAACCCGTGGCAGCTAAGAGATGACCAGTTCCAACTGATGGCGCCCGTTCACGAACATAACGCATGGATTAGCACCATTCAGCTCAACCATTCTGAAGGGAGCTAAGTGATCCAACACACACGCCACCATCAGCGAGACATCTAAGTGAGCATGACATACTCTCAGCCGCCAGGGCACATTTAAGTCTTATATAACTATACTTGAAGTCTCAAATTCAGATAATTTATGTAAACAAAGGGGATAACATAACAAAAAAATCTCTTCGTAATGGTAATTCACATAAAATTGCTAAAAAAGAGGTTCTATTTTCTTAGAAGTATTAATTTTAAGAAATAATAATTAAAAAGTAATCATACCGCCATAATTTTTATAAATTTTCGGTTTTAAACAAAGTTATTAATAAAAGGAGATTTTCTGGTATAAAATATTTTATGATACTGGTAACATTGCAGGAGATCCAAACATTTTAAAAATTTTAACATCTTCATCAACACTAATATTACAACTCTCATAAATAGATTCATATTTAAGTAGCATATCTAGCCACATTTTGGATGAAAATGGCTATAAACTGTTTCGATTGGAAATCGATTTTGGGACGCCTACGTCTAGCACTGGGCTTAAAAGGGCTGATTATGACTATCATATACCGTGCCTCCGACACACTACAAAAAACATTGTTTGGCAACGGTATTTTGTTTGCATAGTTCTTATAATTAATTCACTTTAATTTTATCGATAATTATTTACAAAAACATTTAATGATAAAATGTTTTGCATCACTGTCCTGTCATTTTGACAGTGACATTTCTTGACATTACTTTGTTTACATAAATTATCTGAATTAGAGACTTCGGGTATAGCTGTGGTTGTGGAGCAGGACCAGCATTCAGCCAAGCATTTTTATCAGCGATGTAATCCAACTTATAATATGCCTGCCTGCATAGTGTGCGTTTTATACAAGATTTAAATTTTATAGGCATGTGTAACGTACCGCGGCTGCAACCCGGCTAAGTAACCCGCTCATACTCATAGTTATTAAAGTTAGTATGTCATTGACTAGCATGTTTGACGGTTGTCCGTTTTATACCTGCTTATCTATACTATAAAAAACTACAAAAATTACAAAAAACAACACTATAAACTAAACAATACTATAAAAATGTATATTATAAATATTCTAATAAACTATTTTCTTTCTCTTGTTATTGTTTTTACTTGTATTAGTTTCAGATTAGATTTATTTTATATTTAAACATACTCTCTACTCAATGTTATTTGTATCGCACGTCGTTCGTGTTTGTTTGGATTTTTTATATTATGTGGAAAGTGTTGTTGGTTATATATTTATACAACCATTTTAGTTTTAAGTTCTATACCATAATATTGTAACGTGTAACCGTTTATTTTCCCAAATAAAATAAAATAAAATAATATTATAAAGAAAAAAATTTTGGTTAATTGTTTGTTTGTATAGAATAAGCTCCGAAAATACTGTACCGATTTTAAACATTTTTTTACCAAAACAAAGCTAAATTATCAAAAAATAGCATTAGCTATACATATATTATTTTTTATTAATGATCCTTACGAAAATTGCAATATTATAACCCAAAGTAGCAACATTTTCTCTATAAACCACGGAATCGAAACTTACATACACATACACATAAACCTTTCAGAATAAATTCTCTGAATTGTGGTGAAAACTGCATCAAAATCCGTTGCGTAGTTTAGAAGAATAACGCGGTCACACATACAAAGCGGCTTTAATTTATAATATATTATGTATTGTGAGTAATTCCGATAATTCCACAAACTGTTGTGATCAATTTAGGAGAATTATGTTGAGTGGTATTGAGTTTTCTTTGAATAGTTAATTGATTAGCAATTCTAGGTAAACCTGTAAGCTTTATGCGTATGATAGAAACAGGTGATTATTGTTGTTCTCGCTACAGCTCTAATAAAAATAATGTAAAGGAAATGAAGTTGTTTATTCCGTAAATAGGATATCGGAATCATATTTACACGTCATATTAACAATAATATAAAAAAATAAGCTAGATGGAGTCGACATTTCCTATCTGATTACCCCTGAAAAGAAATAGCGAAACAAAATAACTACAGAAAGCAAGGAAAAATTAAGTAACTAATTGTGGTTTAACATTATTAAGAAGGATAGGTAATATTGTAGCTGTTCATAGCATAATAATATTTATTTCTAAGTATATGGTACACACAGCCACAAACAAGCTATACATTTCCAGTTTAGTCTGATCTCGCATTGTATAGGATTTCCGTACAATGAGAGGTCAGCTTATACTGCAAATTTATAGCTTGATTTGTGGCCGTGTGTACATTGAGATCTAAAATTAAACATTGATTTACTTATGTAAATGTTTTTATTTTACTTTTGACATATTCATTAATATTTTGACATTACAAATAATGCTATTCAATTAATCTGAATCAATATTATTGTATCAAATTAAAAATATATATTCAAATAAATTTTATTAATTTAATATAACTTTTATTTTAATGTCTACGATTTGCATGCACGTAGCTTATTTAATTTTTCCCAGCTAAAGCACTAGGAAATGGTGAAGGGCGGGCATTTTGGGGGACTGTCTATTGTTAATTTTAAAGTGCTGATTCTCAGGTTGAGTAAATGACTTTTGAGTTTAATTCGGTTTTTCTATTGCGCAATAACCAACACTACCCACAGTACGCCCAGTGTAGTTTAAAATATGGCTGATGATAACGAGAGAGAAACCTTCCGTTCTCGGACACATTATAATTATTAATGTAGAAAAAAATGCAAATACACGTCGCCAAATTAATAATATACAGAGTTATTGGTAAAACACTAATTTCTCAGGACTATATTACTCCTGCCAGGGTTGCGGGTTTGTCCAAAAGGGATACTGTGGCCCTGGCACACAGGAAACTGAAGGAACACGGGTGGGTTTTAGTCAGTAAAAGTCTGACACGCCCTTCCGCTCCGCTCAAAGCGGGAGAAGATATTTGAAAATTTCAGACCCCAAAAAAAAAGGATTATATTACTAACATCGTAAACAACAACTTTAGTTCTATGACTTTTAATAATTCCAGACTTTCATACAATTTTTTTTTTTTTTTTTAATCTATGTTTACCTGTGTGTATCTCAAAATGTAACCACTAAGGTTCCGACTCTTTAACCGGACTTTCCTGTGGCTGCATTAAGCTCCTAATGAAACTTAATGCCTCCAGCCAGGGCGTAAAAACTTATGAACTAAACGACTGCTGCTCGCTAAGGGCACCCCCTGAGGGGTACGAACCTCGGCTTAGGGCAGCTGAGTCGGAGGGAGAGTGGCAAGGGACCGTCGGTGGCTGGATAAAATCAGTGTTTTGATTATTATCATGGGGAGTTTGGATTACTTGCTGCTCAGCTAAAGCGCGTGCTGGCGGCTCTTCACTTACAGTCAAGGGTCGGGGAGGACTATTCGTTAGTCGGGAATTTCGCGCGGGGCCTCGGCGGCGAGGTCTTATTTTGCGAACTGTACTAGTTTCCCTACGACTCTCCTGAAGGAGAGTAGTGGGGTCGTCTGGGTCGGTCAGTGCATGCCTTGGACGGCGGTTCGAACTAATATTAGAGGGGACATAACTTGCGGCCTTCACAACTAGAGCGTTGCGATGAGTGGCTGCTGAATCAAAGAAGCGCTTTGAAATGCGCTTCATGAATTGGGCTATATTTAAATTCAACGCTCTATACGTCTTATATACGAAATCTTCATAGTGTTTTACCAATAATCGTGTATGTATATAATTATATTAATTGTGCTTGGGGGAGGCCTATGTCCAGCAGTGGACGTCTTTCGGCTGAAATGATGAATTAATAATACGTTGACAAACTAACATTTATGGAAAACAATCCATTCAAAGTGAATTCTCAAATAGGGTTTTTAATAACACAATTTAGTCAAAAGCGCTGTGGTTTTAATGTATTCTATGCCAAGCTTAGCGGATGTACGGTGTGGTAATGCCATAAAACTGTCTAGGTACGCGCAAGTGTTGCCAATTGACATTAAACTGAGTTAGTGGGTGTGAACCGGGTTACAGGGTCTTTAAAACTAGTTTTGGTTTTAAAGAGTAATTGGCGAGGTGATGTTATTATTCCGGTATTAATTCCAGCCAAACAAACCACCACAGATACCCGTGCCGTGTACAAAGGGCCTGACAAAAATAGTACATTGTGATACAAGGGTGGAAAGTAGGTTATTGCAATAACACACCCGTGTATCACACGACTTTTTTCAATACAGTTGTGGAAAATAGTAAAAAATATATATATATATTTACTTTAACATACATATAGGTAAATAGAAAATAATATTATCGTAAGTCGCTATAAATATCTTTCTCGAGATTTTGGGGCCAAAATTTCATCTTGCGCAGTTTTCGCCTCAGATAAAATATCAGGTGGAGTTAATACCATTTCATCACGTGTACTTGTACTTGAACACGTATTAACAAAAAAAAAAAACGGAAAATGGTGGGTTTTTGCAACTGGACATATATTTTTTTTTTACAACGAAAACAGCCTATACAGCCTATTCGATTTTTGACAAATGTTGATGTGAAAATAATTAAATTGAAACTGGTAATTTAATATACTAAACAACCATTTTTAAGACTTTTGAGAATTCAATGCTAAGACGTACGGACTCATTAATTTTTCCTCGTATAAATCTATCCCATTTTATTATATGTATGAAAACTCCTTGCTACTAAACTTTTTAAATTATCTTATTTTAAAACTCAACTGCAAAACAAAATGATCGAGCTCGTAAATAAAAGTCACGACCGCGTAACAAAAAGATGTCTATGCAAAAGATTTAATTTTCAAATCATAATTATAGCCTCTGAAAGTACGCCATGTTTAACAAATGTATTGAAAAATTCTCTCACTTAATAGTGAGAGAATTTTTCAATACATTTGTTCACATCTTTCGTGGGCGCACTACACTGATAACGTAACGTAATCGTCACGAAAGATGACAGTCACCAAACTTTTAATGTGAAACATCAATTGGCGCGCCTTAGCAGTAAAACGGACTCGTATGCCGTGACGGCAAATGGCATGACGGTACGACGCTGTCATGCCATGATGCTCAACGCCACCGCTCTCGACTCTCTTGTGTGTTCGCGTGTATATTTCTTTATTTTACTCCATATTATTATTTCGCTATAGGTTTTTATTAATTATGGATTCTAATATTAACATAGATGTTTCCCATCTGCCGGCCGTCCCGCGACATGCAACTTAATTTTTTTAATCCATGTGACTTTTGTGGACAAGGATTTGGAAGAAACGGTCATAATCTACGAACTCCTAACACGTAAAGGAAAATATCTTAAAAAATAATACTGGGTACACCCTCTTTGGTGTGACAGGCTAATAAATTAAAAGTTTTACGCTATGTTTCATATGCTTCGACAACACAGATTTTCTTTTTTTTCTTTTTTTTTTTTTTTTTTTGAATGAGTGTTGGAAGTTTTGATGGATTACTGCGTATTTTATGCGCAACTTCAACGTACAAAATAACGAACATGAGATTGATCTTGATTTGATTCATTTATCAGCACATCTATACTCGTATAGTCCTAGTGCACAGTCACGCTGTGAAAAGACGCTGACGCCATGTTTGCGTGTTACCTTTTTGTGAAAATCAATATTGCTAGGTTTGGGGTACTCTTTGATTCCGTATCGAAGCCTTTTTATGACGATTTCTACCACTATTAAATTTGAAATTTAAAACCGTTACCTCATAAACCTGCGGTAGTGGTTTTTTAAAGCTTATCTGACGGGCTAAGGACACGTACAAAGGCATCTTTTAAAAGCTCTACGGTACACTAGATAAATTGAGCAATGATTGTGCCCACGACAAATATTACACTATTCTATTAAGTTGTAATATTGCTAAGTGCAAACAAAATCAATCTGGTTGGTAATTTAATATTGTATAATTTATGACTTTTATGACATTAATTTTACATTATGTGATGAAAGTAATCACAGAATGTAAAATCAATATCATAAAAACAACTCGCACACTAACGTATTACTTGTTAACATTTTAGCAAAATCATCTACTTTTACAATGTTTGTAAACATGTGCGCACCATGTATCTATCACCTAATTAATTTATCTGTCATTACTTTTCATTATTTTTACCTAATTAATAGGCACATCGTCTTCACATATAATTAGTGTATCAAAAATATTGGTAACATTTTAAAATAGTGTGTAGTTTCATTCCCATTCTTCTCCATACGTAACTACCTTTTGGAAGGGACAACTAGAATCAATTCAATTTTTTGGAAATTTTTACGTTCAAATGTGCCTTATATTATTTCAAATAAATTATTTGAATTTGACATTGCAATAAAACCGCAGCCATTATCTAACGAATATAAAACCTTTCTACCTATAAAATATTTCAATCAAGTTAATCAAAGCTTACTTTACAACGGTATTACTGTGACATTTTATTAAGGCACCCATAAAACACAAAGGAGCTCCTGGAACTAAGATGGAATGGATTGCTAATCCAGGTTCTACCTCCGTTGGAGCACTATATTGCAGGCTTTTATCCCCTGCACTTGCGAGGTACTTAATTGAAGATACAGTTGTAATAGCATTACTTATTGTTGCAAAGAAAAATGGTACGGCGTTTTTTGCACTTACATTTTAAAAGGTAGCTATGGATATGTGACTTTCAGGATGTCGCTTGTTTCTTAATATACTAAATTCTGGAAGATGTTTGTTTGTAATGAGAGAATTATAATAATTCGCATCAAAATAGCGTGTAGAGAAAGCAAGCTGAAGTGGCAGTGGACTGGCCATGTTTGTCGAAGGACCGACGGCCGATGGAGCAGACGAGTCCTGGAGTGGCGACCTCGTATCAGCAAGCGTAGTGTGGGACACCCTCCAGCTAGATGGACCGTAAAGGTGGATGGATGGTAAAGGTTGTCTGTAAAAGATCGCTTTTAGCGATAAGACCGCCCATTGTGACACCCTTTGTAACAGTTCTACATTTATATCTGTAATTTTTATGGTGTACATAATAAAGAGTATTCTATCTATCTATCCGACGACCTTAAAAAGGTGGCTGGGACAGTCTGGAAGCGAAAGGCGGAGGACAAAAGGCGCAGCCTGCGAGAGGATTCTCTGAGCTAAGCCGCGGACAGACGGACAGACAGATAGACGGACAGGGCGAAACTATAAGGATTCTTTGTTTACTACTTAACCTCTGATTTTTAAGTTTAGCAAATTTAAAATCAGAGTTTAATTATTTATCAGAATCTTATTTATTTAATGCAAAACATTCTGCACTTCTATTGTAAACAAACCGAAGCCTCCACCTGAGGTCTTTTCACCATTAAGTGCTTGGAAAAATAATCTACCTGGAATAAACTGTCATAACAAGGCATTCCTCTTCACATTATTGCATAACTCAGCTACTAACACCGGCTCCGAACCCACCTAGTTTAGATAAAGGAATCATTCCAATTAGCCAGAGCAAATACCTAGAATTGAATACAGATTTACGCGGCGTGCTTGTGCCACTAAATAACCAAGAGCAAAAGGTAAACTCTTTGTATAAATAATAATAATATTTATTTGTCAGATCAGTAATCCAATATTGTTAGTAGGGAAATAAACAACTTACAAACTAGTGTTAGTACATATACTTCTGTCAATTACTAAATTAAAAATAAAGTCAACAAAAAAACATGTCAGATACAATAATAATAATAATAATTCATCAAATTCATTAACACACACACATATTACTTCTGGGCACGGTTTGACGGCAACACTATCGTCCTCGTCCAGTGCTTCCATATAAGGCCATCAGTCCTATCCGCAATGGTCATCAAGAGACTGTTGGCGCTGCCACGCACCCGCCACATCAGGGATGCGATACGTTTTCGCATAATAGCATTGAAGTAAACTGGAAATAAACTTATGACATCATAGAATAATGATGTGATGTCAAAAGCTCTTACGAGATACTAAATTTTTACAATTAAAAAAAAAAAATGTGACAAACAGATTTGTAATAACAAAATAACAGCTTTTTCATCATCATCATCATCATCATTTCCGCCGAAAGACATCCACTGCTGGACATAGGCCTCCCCCAAGCACCGCCACCTCGACCGGTTCCGTGTTTCCCGCTTCCAGCGGATTCCTGTGGCTTTCACAAGGTCATCAGTCCACCTTGTGGGAGGCCTTCCTACGGTACGTCTTCCGGTATGCGGTCGCCACACCAGAACCTTTCGGCCCCAACGGCCATCTGTTCTGCGAGCAATGTGCCCTGCCCATTGCCACTTTAGTTTGGCAATTCTTCGAGCTATGTTGGTTATTTTGGTTCTTCTGCGGATCTCTAATAATAATATAGAATGCCCCGCTGTTAATACGGCTTAAATCGAACATTGTAAAAATGTACCGTGTATTACCGTGTGTGAACTCAATCTTTCATTTAATTAAAATGTGTATCATCAACTACTCACAACTGTGTATTATCTTAACCAAAAAAACATCACCCTTTCCACAGGTATGATGGTTCTATATGTCGAGGATCTGCATAAACAATTTTAATTTTTGAAACATTTTTATATTTTACAAACTGCTGCGCAGCTTCACTCGCGTGTCTTTTTCTAAAATAAAAGCTAGCTTAAGTTACTCCTTATAACATCAGCAATCTGCCAATGAAAGTCTCGTCAAAATCGGGTCAGCCGTTTCGGAGATTAGCCGGAACAAACAGAGCGAAAGTAAAAAAAAAGGTTTTTTGTTATAAGTACCGTATATTCTTTCATATGCATTTAGTAAAAAGCTGTTATTTTCACATTACAAACAGACACATCAATATAATTTATTTGTGTAGAAGATATGTAGATTCGTTACATGAATTGCTTGCATTTCTTGAAGTGGTCCTATTGTACTTACCTACAGTACGTCTACACTGAATCTCCATCGTCTAACGTCGCTCTGACCTCCAATTATAATTGTTTGGTATAACTATCTATTGTTACGACGAGCTGAGGTGAATTGTAAACGAATAGATTGTAGCTTCGGAGGTCAGACTGGAGCTATTGGAGCTTAAAGCAATAGTTGTCAAGTACGGACTTTGTAACTCTGACTGAATTCAAGATGGATGAAATGAAGATAAAGAGCTACGAGGTTGCTACGCCGTAGCAGGTGGTGCTACGTCGGCTACACTGTCGTAGGAAATCTGCATAATATTTGAAATGCATAGTTTTCCCGTATTTCAGTTTTAAAATACTGGTAATAATTTAAGAATGTTCGCTGATATAAATAATATTATGAAAGAAACAAAAATATTTGATAACGCGCTTTTAGTTTTCGGTAAAAAATAAATCGGAACTGATTTCCACGTAAACTTGGTTATTTTCATTTCTGCTGAAACTAAATGTTTCACAACTGAATACCAATTTGACATTCTTATCCGAAGTATAAAAATAACTGGAAATAACAATATTTGGATTCCAGGGTACACATAAATCCTGCCAGGGTTGCGGGTTTGTCCGAAAGGGATACCGTGGCCCTGGCCCACAGGCAACTGAAGGAACACGGGTGGGTTTTAGTCAGTAAAAGTCTGACACATCCTCCCGCTTCGCCCAGAGCGGAAGTAGTTATTCGATAATTTTCCAACCAAAAAAAATACAGAAATAATTAAAAACTGGAATATTTAAATTCTCAGTAAAAATAAAATGCAATAGCCGAATTTTGTAAAAATAAAAAAAAATAAAAACTTTTATTTCGGACCCATAAATATAGTCCACTTGGTTAGTATACACACAACTTAGAAACTAGTGTTAGTACTTACATCTACCAGAAAAACAACAAACTACTAATTACTACGCCACAGTGGCATGTAGGCGTATCCAATGTCCCAGTATGGGGCTGTCCCACCTATCAGCGATGGTTTTCAGGATGTTGTTGGGGCTGGCGCGTACCCTGCGCATAATGGAAGCGCAACGCTTGCGCATGATGGCGTGAAAGCCATCTATTCTCGCTTCTGCGAACATGCCGGAAGCACTGCAGTAGCGCGGCAGCCGCATCAACACCCTGAAAGTATTATTGTATTGTACGCGCAGGGCACTATATGCCCTCTGCGTGTAGTTGACCCACAGACTACATGTATAAAACGACTGAAAGTACGCTGTAATATAATAAATATAAATATAATACAATTTTATTCAAAATACGACGAACTAGTAACGCAACAAATTCGATAACACAAATTTTCCAAATATGATTCCTGCTAGGATTACGTCGACTTCAATTTATTTTTGAGCGTTATTTTTATCAAGTTACAATAACACTCATCGGAATCTCTCAAAATTGATAGAGAAGAGGCCTTAATTAAAAGGCCAAAAATGTAATTACAAGTTTCTGGTCTCTGAAAACAACATTTTTGGTCGTAAAAACTGGGTCAACTCAATCTCACTTTTAGGTTTCATAGTTTCTGGTAATACACTGAATTTTTTACAACAACAACTTAATAAGAAGAAAATAGTCATTTCGTATAGCGAAAACCTTGTTAATTATAAAAAGTGCAATGCTTGTGCAGACAAGAGGAAACTGCTGGCCCATGATTATAAAAATCCTTATAGAATTAAAATAGGCAGAAGAAAACCTAAGAATATTTTTTTGAGATCGAACTAAACGTACACAGTACATTATATACATAGTATGCATTATTGCAAAGGTTAAAATGAATGCACGCTGGCTAATTGTACGCCGGCTAGTTGTACGCTGGCTAGTTGTACGCTGACTGGTTGTACGCTGGCTAGTTGTACGCTGACTGGTTGTACGCTGGCTAATTGTACGCAGGCTGGTTGTACGCTGGCTAGTTATACGCTGGGTAGTTGTACGCAGACTAGGTGTACGCTGGCTGATTGTAGGCTGGCTAGTTGTACATAGGCTAGTTGTACGCAGACTAGTTGTACGCTGGCTAATTGTAGGCTGTCTAGTTGTACGTAGGCTAGTTATACGCTGGCTAGTTGTATGCTGGCTAGTTGTACGCTGGCTAGTTGTACGCTGACTGGTTGTACGCTGGCTAGTTGTACGCTTGCTAATTGTACGCAGGCTAGTTGTACGCTGGCTAGTTATACGCTGGGTAGTTGTACGCAGACTAGGTGTACTCTGGCTGATTGTAGGCTGGCTAGTTGTACATAGGCTAGTTGTACGCAGACTAGTTGTACGCTGGCTAATTGTAGGCTGTCTAGTTGTACGTAGGCTAGTTGTACGCTGGCTAGTTGTATGCTGGTTAGTTGTACGCTGGCTAGTTGTACGCTGGCTAGTTGTACGCTGTCTAGTTATACGCTGGCTAGTTGAACGCTGGTTAGTTGTAAGCTGGCTAGTTGTACGCTGGCTATTTGTACGCTGGTTAGTTCGAAACGTTGATCAAAACTGTGTATTGAATGGTGACGTCGTGCGATGCGTTGGTTCGAATCTATGTCAAGGCGTGTTCTTTTTGAAAATTATTTAGGTTAAGTCCTAACAAATTCAAAATTATAGCAGTATATTTTTGTTACATTATGTTGTATTGTTGACGTTAGGCGTGTTGTATTCTTCTGTTAGTGAAAATTTTATACAATGCTACTTGTATATTTAAGAACTTGGTGTGATCTAAATAAATGAATTTGAACTTGATATTAATTTAAAATTTGTACCGAAAAGTATCAGTACCAGGAAATCATGTCAAATCTGGATTCCTCTCCTGAAATCTGAATGCTTCACGTCATACACAATTCCTTGAACCAACATACTTATATCTACGTTACATCCCGACCGAATTGTACCAGGGCCACAGTAACGCAAGGAGATCTATTATTCCGAATTTCAATAGAGACAAAGTTCGGCACGTGACCGATGTCCGTTGGGAGACTCGCGTGGTACTTGTTAGTTAGGGTGGACATACACTGGTGGGAACGGCGATTGAATTGATACTGGGGGATTAATTTGCAGAGGAGTAGGTTTATGTGGATGTTTTGGCTAACGAACAAAAGCTGCAATAAGTATTGGGAAATCTTGCAAGAGGCGCTCATGACCCTAGCTACGACCCTGCAGTTATGAATCTTCTCCATAACTGTATTCGATTCGTTTTCAATATTCCTATGTAACACCATATATTCGAGCACTATGTTAGTTAAACTGTATAATAAACTATCTGTAGAATTAAAGTCCATTTATGTTTTATAAATCAATTAATAATAAGCTAAAGTCATTTCTGATGGAAAAGTGCTATTATACACTTGATGAGTGATGTGTATATCTAGGGGACTGTTATGATTATATATATATATATTTCATTTATTTTTATTCACATAATGAATATTTTTTTAACTTTATTATCTTTCTTATCATTTTTATTGGTTTAACGTACCCAAATTTAATGACATGATATGTATATTTTTTTTTTCTTGATATTTGTATCGGTGTTAATGCACCAAAATTAAATAGAATTTGAAATTTTGAAACCTGTCATTAATGTATCCGTAATAATATGTTTTAAGTCTATGTTATGTTATGTGTTATATGTCTTCATGTTGTTTTAGTTTTTAATTTTAGTTAATACATTTCGATACAATGTAAAAATTGTTAATGAAATAAATAAAAATAAATAATTAATAACTAACTGTTTTTCAAATGGTTACATAAAAATGTAAATGGCATCAGCGCAGAGCGTTGAGGGCTCTGTTTGTTGTTTTCTATTCCCGAAAAACCGACTTCTCCTACTTACATGACTTCCCATCCATACTTCCATACTAATATTATAAATGTGAAAGTAACTCTGTCTGTCTGTCTGTCTGTATGTTACGTTTTCTCGCCTAAACCGCTGAATCGATCGTCATGAAATTAGGCAGAGAAATGGGGCCTGGGATATGGAGAAGGACATAGGCTACTTTTTTACGCGATAACCGACATCCACGCGGGCGGAGCCGCGGGCAAAAGCTAGTCTTTTATAAATAACAAAAGAATATAAACTTTTATATTGGTAACTAGCGACTCACCCCGGGTACGCACGGTTGTAATACATAATATTATGTAGCCTATCTCCATTTGGAACAATGTACCTTTCAAATGGTGAAATATTCTTTTAAATAGGAGCTGTGGTTCTAGAGATTACCCTCCACATACACACAAAATCACAAAAGCAACAAAGATTTTTGATGCATCAGAATTTGACCCGATAATTTTGAGAAAAGTACACTTTTAGAATTTACAACGGCTGTTACCTTAACCGTTGGCATTATAACTACAGCAAAACATTCTTAGGAGACTTTCCTTGACTTCTTGAGTAACTTTTTACTACAAAAACAGATTTTGTAAACATGGTACAGTCAGCTAGAAAAATTACTAACAAATGATTATCTAAAAGTCCAATACCAACAAATCTAATTAGTGAATTTATTTATTTGCATTAGCTGAAAAACACACAAATTCATCCGAAATTACAAATGTATTCAAAATAAATACGTTTGACAGTATTTCGATAATATCAGAATGTATAACCCTGGTAGGCAATGTTTAGGCAAATAGTTTACATAATTACCGATACAAGTATGCTTTGAGGGCGTATAGCAGTGAACACATGGTACAATAGAATTTTCTATGAAACAAGCGATTTCTATTTACATAAATTAGCACACACATTCTACGTAACAGTAAGTAAGTATACATATGACACACCGGCTGCTAAAAGTAAGCTAAAAGAATTCCTCTTTCAACAAGTTTTCCTTATAGATATTATGTGGTGTATATGCGTTTTCGGAAGGATACTATTACAAAGCATTTTGTATCTTATTAATAGTAGGTAGGTACCAAGAAAGGTAAAAGGTTTCTTATACTGAAAGAAACGCTTTCACTGTCTAATTTTTAAAGTACCGATTTATTACAGAAAAAAATATTCAGGTGATTTTTTTTAATGACAAACTTACTGGCACAATGTATTGATTGATATACCTAACGTATATAAAAACATAATTGTGTGAACACCTTGATCGTACCTAATTGTATTCCAACCATAATATTGTCAAAATCAAACTCAAACTCAAACTCAAAGCATTTATTTCAAATAAACCAATTACAGGCACTTTTGAATTGTCAAGGGGTCGGTCAGTCAGAAAGATGAAGCTAGTTGCCCATTCCAAAGCGTAGTAGGTTCCTATGGAGAAGAACGGACAAGAAACTCCATGGACACTCTTTTAAAACAAAATATTGTTACAAAATATGGGTAAATCATTCATGTTGAAGTTATACATGTGAGAACAATGTAGAAAGACGTGCACGTTAGAAGCGTCCGTAATAGAAACAATTCAAAAATTAAAATAAGCCGTGGCAGCTAAGAGATGACCAGTCCCAACTGACGGCGCCCGTTCACGAACATGACGCATGGATCAGCACCATTTAGCTCAACCATTTTGAAGGGAACTTAATGATCCAACACACACGCCACCACCAGCGAGACATTTGAGTGAGCATGACATACTCTCAGCCGCCAGGGCACATTCAAGTCAATAAAAGACATATTACCCGGTAAATGGTAGCTCTATAGTACATAGTACTCACACCAATCTTTAAAAACACTCGATTTACCACCATAAACTTATCAGACTCTCCAGAAAACAGCAATCTTGAATACCTGCAGGATTGTCAAAAATAAATCTGCAAAATGACAACGAAACATCCATCGTCACGTCACACACACGAGCAGCAACCCCCATACGAACACCATCACACAATCCGAACACACCATCATAATATAATTAGTTTCCAGGGGTAGCACTTGGCTTCGGCCCGTACTATCTCATAAATCCGGCGCAACGCCGAGATACGTAAAAGTAGGAAAACTAGATAATAATAATTTTATAATTTATATAATCTGGCTAGAGTGCTTTATCGTTGACCACAATCCGTGATACCGTTCAAATGAGATTAACCTCAAACAAAAAACAGAATGCTTAAGCAAATAACAGTGTCGGCAAACCGCTAAAACTTGCAATACTGTGGCTACGGCCTTAAAATATCTAGTAGCAAAACGCGCCAAGGATTAGAAGCTTAAGCACAAGATTACTGAACAGGGCAGGCGATCGGGTGATTAGGATGGTTCCAACTATCATTTACTTAACGGTTAGGGCTCATCAATAGTTATAAATGCATGTGTTATTTAAAGTTTTTGGGGTAATCTGTGGGTTTAGTAAAATAGGTCTGTTATTTTTGTAGCAAATGGCATAATGGCAACTCTTCATACAAAGAAGGATCGATGTTTGGTTACCATGATTGATTACTAGGTTGACAATTGATAATATTCCCTAAAGGCCCGATCACACGTACCACACTACAACCAATACCAAACCACAACGACAACACGTGGACGGGTGATAATTTGTTTGGAAATGAATAGTTTATTCACACGAACCACAGTTGGCCGTCAAAATCACCCGTGGGAGCGATACCGACCACAACAAGGCCACAATGCAATCACCATTGAGACTGCGCACTAGCGGCCGAGAACATCACAAAAACGATCCGTCTGTCTGCAAACATTAGCCATAACGTAACCACATCGCAACCACATTTTAACCGCCCCTGTGGTCTAGTGATAAGATCACCTGTCTCAGACCAACAGGTCCCGGGTTCTCTTCCCAGCAGGGACGAAATTTTCTGCTCTGTTTAGTTGGTGGTAGGGCTTGTTCTAAGTCCATGGCCCGTGGTCTAGCTACCATCATATTATCTAATTCTGTCGCCATAACAACAATCTTAACAGCATTTGTTGTGTTTCGGCAGTTAGAGGTAAGATAGCCAGTTCCTCTGTGGTTGAAGATTCCGGGTGAAGCTCGCTTCCACCTTTGAGATTCCAGTTCCAGTTCCAGTTGAGATGACGGCCAAGAGCTTATAAATGAGGATTTAAAAAAAAAACATCGACATTTTGTAGTTACCGCAACACAACTGGGTTTCCAGTTGTGTTGCGGTAACTACAAAATTTCGTACAAGTTAGAGCGACCGTATTCACACATAACCACTGCTCGCCCACTTTTTGTGCGATGTGGTGTGGTTATCGTACGTGTGATCACGCCCTTAATTAATCAAGATAGGGGTAGAGTTATTATTCCCATGCCGATTTCCTTTACGGTGGTTATTTCTGTTTTTGACGGCTATGGGTTACGAGCGTGTGCCCTTATGTAGCATTGTAGCCTATCTTGACTGTGAAGGTACAATCACAGTGCGGAAACATTAGAATACCATATCTGTAACAGTATTGTATGTTGGAGGAGCTTTGGCTTAATCTTAAAATGGTCTCGCCTGCTGTGGGGTTCACTCTTCCGCTGGCTAAAGAGTAACTGTGCTGTGTCGTGTTGTGACGCTAACGTAGTTTTATCCAATAAAAGCTAGTTGCAATACGATGGTCTCCTGAACAGATTCATTAGATTGTCCATATCTGTACCACGACACAAAACTTAAGTCTAGTGTTAATCTCCCATAGTTCCATTATTTCCTATCACCACAGCCAATAACTCAAGTAAATTTTAATTATATCCCAAAACTTTTGTTTATTCACAATCTTCATTTTACTCATAATACGTCATGGATTAAAGGCACACCACACATTTCTATCTCCCCTAGTCGTAATTTCCACCACTCTGGCCGGATTTCATAGCAAAAATGTAAGCCCTTTCACGGTTCCAAAATCAGTTTTGGTCTTTCATGAAACACATCAAAGTATTACTCAAAAGTTTTATTGTAAGAAATTGTGCCGGATTCCCGAGTCTTATTTTAGTTCGAAGTGAATTTTGTTAATAATGAACAATTAATATTAACTTTACCTAAGTTTGAGGGAGAAAGTTGTTTCTGTCTTTTTGAATTTTGGGTTATTTTAAGGCCTATACTGTGAAGATATTTGGGCCTTGCTTATCTGATAAGCAAGGCCCAAATATTTGTAAATAGTGTAGCAATGTGTGATTAGTGATTTTTCTTAGATAACTAAGACCCAAACATAGGTACCTATTTAAGGAATTTACTTCAGAATCAGTCTATAATGTTTCCAATGCTGGGACACAGGCCTCCTTTCAATGAGAGGCAGTGGGCCATAATACACTACGCGGGCCTAACACGGGTTGGTAGATATCACATATATATCCAAGATAAGAATTCTTGGAAACATGTTGGTCCTGCTCCATAGGACAATTTAGAGTCTAGACAAAATCAAACTCGTTGCTAATTTAACTGTATAATTTATAATTTCTATGATATTAATTTTTATTTTCTGTGATTAATATAAATTTAACTCACACACTTATTATAGGTTTAATTTTTTTTTTTTTTGAAAATCATATACAATGTTTGTAAATATGTGAGCACCATGTACCTATCGCATTTATTATTTTTTCTGTCATTACTGCACTTTTCATTCTTTTTACCAATTGTGGTAAGTAATTTTTATTTTTATTCTAGGTACATCGTCTTCACCTATAATTATTAATTAATGTATACAAACTGTTGTTAACATTTTAAAAGAGTAAGTATGGAGTTTCTTGCCCATTCTTCTCCATACATAACTACCTTTTGGAAGGCGCAACTAGAATCAATTAACTATTCATGTAATTTTTGACGTATAAAAGTGCATCTTCGTGCCTATTTGAAATAAATGATTTGACTTTGACTTTGACATGTCTTTGAATTTTTGGTTCTAGGACATGCCGGATTCCTCGCGATGTTTTCCTCCACCGTTTTGAGAGCAGTAGTAATGAAATTATTTACACAAAGTAAAGCGCCTGTCTGGGTTCGAACCTACGACCTAAAACTCGCTTTCGGGCCACCACTGCTATCTTTCAGGAACTTACTTGGTCCGCACAAAATAATAAAGAAAGAAATGTGACGTAGTGGGTTTAATGGTAAGGAAATGAATAAGGCTAATACCACTTATAATCACGTTTATTAAATCAGCACAGATTCAGGGTGTAGGTTCTATCTTAAGAGTTCTTTCACTGTAGAGAAATTAGAAGGGAGAAGTAGGTACTGTCCTGGGCTGGACCATCCGGCTGGCACCTCAGTGGCAGTTAACCAGGTAGCAAACGGAGCTCGCCGCCCTTGGTGTAGGTGGTGGCTGTAGAGGCCACCAGGCAAGGTCGAGACCTACTTCTCCCTTCTAATTTCTCTACAGTGAAAAAACTCTTAAGATAGAACCTACACCCTGAATCTGTGCTAATTTAATAAACGTGATTTAAGTGGTATCTTTCTTATTCATTTCCTTACCATTAAACCCACTACGTCACATTTATTTAGCACAGAATAAAACGCACACATGACACAGTATAATTTACAGCAGATTTGTTTTTAAATAACAAATCAAATAAAAAGTGTAAAATGCGATGTAGGAAATTACCATTAAAGTGTGCACGGCTGCGTCAAAAACGACGGCACGGTTGGCGCAGTGGTTAAGCGATTGACTGTTGCGCTGCGTGTCGCGGGTTCGATTCCTGCACGGAACAAATATTTGTATGACCTACAAGTAGTTGTTCCGGGTCTGGCTGTTAGTGTATGTGAGTTTTAAATGTTTTTAAACGCACCCACAATACAGGAGGAACTCCTAATGTGGGGACACGGTTAAAAAAAAAAAGGCCCAGTTCAGCAAAAATGCCAGACAACTAGTGCCGGACGCTGGTTTTCAACTGGAGCTGAAATGTGTTGTGGTAACTCAAACTCAAATCATTTATTTCAATTAAACCATTTACAAGCACTTTTGAATTGTCAAGCATTCGGTCAGTAAGAAAAATGAAGTTACATGCCCATTTCAAAGCGTAGTAGGTACCTATGAACAAGAACGGGCAAGAAACTCCATAGACACTCCATTAAATTTAAAAAAAAAAAATACTTTTTCGACTGTCTGGTATTTACAATGACATAACATAACATCACGCCTTGTTTCCTCGAAGGGTTGGGCAGAGGTGTACCTATAATATACTCACATTTCGCAAGTTATGTTTACGTTCCATGTTACAGGAGGCGAGCCTGTTGGCATTATCCGGGCGCAAATTCAAACTCCAGCTGCTATTGAGAAATTCGAGATAGAAACACCCAATCACAATTTTTGACCCGAGAATTGAACCCGGGACCTCATGCTCAGCAATAGCGACTTGCGGCCATTGGATCAACGAGGCGGAGATGCTGTTTAATATCATCTCATTCTGATATGTTAAGTACATTCCACCTGTAAGTAGTATAAATAAAATCTGTGACAAAAATCTTTACGATGTATTACTCTGTTAACAAAGGAAACTCCTGCTACACGTTTAATGGGACTTAAAATTATGACTGTAGTAGTAACGTAAGTTAATTATATTATTAATGTCATAACTTTTACTGCTTCGCTCGTAAATTAAAAATTACGATAGCGGAATCCATAATCCGACTGGCAGAGGATGATAAGTGGAAGCGTAGCCATTTTGTTTTATTGCCAGGTCAGCTTCAGCTCTACTCGCAAACGGGTGATACACGTGCTTGAATGTATTTCTTCGTCATGCTTGATGAAATTATATAAAACTTTAAAACAAAAACAAAACAAAAAACGAAAGTCATTTATTTAAATCAGGCTGAAAATCAGCACCTTTCGAACGTCAAAATTACCTATGACAATCCCCCAAAACGCCCACCCTTCACCACTTCCTAGTGCTTTAACTGGGAATAAAAGTGGCGCAACAAACTCCCCAGCAGCACAGCTCTGTCTGTTCAGATAGAAAAACTTGATTCTATACAATATTTGGTAAGCAAAGTAATTAACATTACGAGACACAGAACACTAAAAACAATTGCCCTATATCAGCTAACACACGCCAAATACCAGAAAATACAATGAAAACTATACTTACAGGATTAGACCGGTGTACGCCCAGTTTCTGGATCGATAATCAACACAAAACATTTTCAAAGAAATTGTCAAAGTCATAGGCACATAAAAGGCACTTTTTACGTCAAAACTTAAAAGAAAATACGTTTAATTCTAATTGCTCCTTAAAAAAGGTAGTTTCGTATGGAGAAGACTGGGCAGGAAATTCCACCGTTACGCTTTTAAAATGTTTTACAATATTTTGTATACATTAATTCTATTATATAATTATATGTGAAGACGATGTACCTACTCGTACTCGTATAATAAAATTACTATACTAGAATAGAGAAAAATAATTAGAAATGAAGCAATGACAGATAAATTAATTACATATGTGATAAATACATGGTGCCTATATTTACAAACATTGTAAAAGTATAATTACGATTTTCTTAAAATGTCAACAATAGTAATAAGTCATTGTAACAATCGCTCGTAAACAGCCGTGATTGGTTGATTTAATTATCAACAGCTAATCGCATCACTTGACTTGCGAGTTTTGACGCGTCAATATTATTCGGAAACCGCTTGTCAAAGTCAAATTAAAACTGCATTTATTTTTTTTATTTTATATCTACAAAAAAAATATTTTTCATACATTTCATCTCAATATAATAATTTTAAATAGAGTACCGTTAGCAAAAAACATAATCCTAAGATTTTCCCCTGTATCGTGGAAACAACCGGAAAGATCAAAAACAGTTGTTACTGGGACCGGTTCCCGTCTAACAATTGTTGCGTCCGGGCATCAAATCCGTGACCAATGGTGCAGAAACCCTTTTGATCTGTGATTAAACCTTCTATCCAATGTCCTTTATTACCTTCTGCTAGATATATCGTCTCGATATTCGTCACGATTTGTCTGGTACGTCATTTTAAATGCCTTGAACATTTCGTTGTCAACGACCTTATGGACAATGCCGATGCTGAGCGATGGGAACGCAGCCTTACCTTTTGTGCCAATATTTTACTGTGATATTGTATGGTTGTATTACTCTCATACAATGTGACAAAATGTATTCTTTTTTATTTAATTTTATTTTATAATCTAAATTTATTTGGTAATTTTTTTATTGCTAATATTGTAATGATTTAAAAATATATTGAATAAAAAATAATATTTTATTTAATTCAGACATTTATAGTCCATAGACACACACATACATTAAAATTTAAATTATAATTATACTATTTTAAACAGATAAAACCCCAAAATAAAACTGATCAATAAAATTTCAACACTCTGTTCATTAAAAAATAATAAAATAGTTATAGAATAGTTGTTCACCTTTTAATAAGAATGTTATGCACGTCTATAAGTGATGTATTTACACAGTATAGGGTTGTTTCCTGGGTTAAAAAATCTGTTTCGTCCGTCAGTCAGATAATAAAAAAATATTAGACATGTATTTTTTGTTTTACTTAGATAAAACACATTAAAGTTGGGGAGTGGGGACTCGTTACGTCACAATTCTAACAAACTCCGTATACAATCTAGCACAGAGTGACGTCATGCCATATTTGAAGTCAATGTATCGCCTAAGTTTTTTGATTACGTAAAAAAAGAAAAATACGTGTCCAATATTTTTAATAAACTACATGAAAAGCAAATTTTTTTTTTTGTCTACATCCATATTGAAGACTCGTGATTACCTATTGTCACTATCCTTGTAAATATGTCGTTGGTGTGTCTTGCTCAATAAATAATTAGATAAACGCAGGGCATTGGCGTTACGGGCAAATATGCTGGCCTATACGTTCACACGATTTACAGATGCGGTCAAAATCACGCTTTACAAATAGAATGGCCGCCAATTCGTTTCGTTTTCTGTACTAAAAACCGGTCAAGTGCGAGTTGAACTCGCGTAGAGAGGGTTCCGTACGACGAATATTTTATCTACCATGTTTTTTTAAAGGTATCCCAAGAACAAACTTAACATTGTAATTGAAAAACATGTTCTCCCACACATTCCAGCAAATGTAAGTTTTTAAGCACAATACCGAGACATTTATCAGGTTATTTTAAGACCATAGACTTCTTATAGATTTTCCTGTAATCTATAAGTATAGAACTATTTTATTTTATTGTTTTTCCAAATTTTAGGCTTAGTAGTTTCGGAGATAAGAGGGGGGAATGGTCAATTTTCATATATTTTCACTTATAACTTTAAAACATTTTATTTTAAAATTATAAAAAAATATATATTTGTGACCCTCATATTAAGTCCTTTCACTAGATATGTCACTCGGTACAGTTTGCAAAAGGTATTTTTTTTTTTTCTTATTTGCCCCCTAAAACTGACCCCAATATTCTAAATTGATTTAATTATGGTTCACGTCCATGTTTGAGTCACTCAAATTGATATGTATACCAAATTTCAACTTAATCGGTCCGTTACATAATGGAACAAATTGGCTGTGACAGACGGATAGACACACAGACACACGAGTGATCCTATAAGGGTTCGACGGCATGATTGGCGCAGTGGTTAAGCGTTTGACTGCTGCGCTGCGTGTCGCGGGTTCGATTCCCGCACGGAACAAATATTTGTATGACCTACAATTAGTTGTTCCGGGTCTGGCTGTTTGTGTATGTGAGTTTAAATGTTTGTAAACGCACCCACAATACAGGAGAAACGCCTAGGGTGGGGCAACGTTTAAAAAAAAAAATGCGCGACGAGTATACATTATACCAGTTTAAAAAAAAAATCTTTCGTTAACTTCGATAACTATTTTTTTTTTTTTTGTAATAATACATATCAAAATAAAAAATAGGTGTATAATAAATCACGTTTAAGTTTAATTTGTCAAAATTTTCGCACTGATTAAAAAGTTTTCCTGTATAGAGTTAGTTGTTCATACTCTTTTAAATTAATGTAACTTATTTTAAAAATGGGAGAAAAGCTGCTAATGTCACGAAGACACGAAGTTTGTCAAGGGACATTAAGAAAATAGTTGCACTGTAAGCGTGTTACCCAATTACCCCGCTGATTGCGGGACAATATAACAAAAGTTACTGCTGATAGGTATGACGCAACCCATAATGAGGCACCTTAAAAACACCACCTAGGCTGCAATTGTATTTAAATACCTACTAACATAGCATGTAAGTTAAATTGTTTACTCACATCTAGAATTATAAGTATTTTTGAAATTGGATCCAGTGTCTGATAAATAAATATATTAATATAAACCTTAAATTTACCAAAAAGAAAAGAAAAGCAAGAAAGAAAGAAACGGGTCAGTTATCTGCGCAGTAAAAACAGCTCCACAATAAATTATTTACCGCAGTAAATTAAATAAATAAAAACATAATCAATTGCATGCAATAAACAAACGTCTGAACGCTAAAATCTCAACAATAAAACAGCATTAAGTTGAGTTTAAACTTGCCGCTGGGAAGGATGAGTTATAGAGGGGAGTGTAAGCAAGAAAAATCCGGGCAAGACCCGACAACTTCCCTCTTACCACTTAAAAAGTTTTATGCAAATCTGTATGATGGTGGGCATAAATATGACGCATTGAGCTTTTTCTAAAGCTCAATGCGTCATATTTGCGTTTTATTCTATTTGGGACAAGCATTGAAATACAAACAGTATAATGAAATACAAGCAGTTGCCTCAGGCATTAAGTCCGCTTATGTTCAGTATTTTTTTTTTTTACTTGTGCATATAGTTTTCATAAATAAATAAACAGTAAAAAAGGAGCATTTAAAACTAATAAAATAACTATTAGAAACTAAAAAAAAATATACAAAAAAACCTGTATGAAGCCAAAAAGGTTCAGGATAGATGCTGCTAAACTTAAAAAAAAGAAAAAGAAAGAAACGGTCACACAGGTATGAGTGAAAGAGACGACGCTCTACAAGCTGAAGTTTTACTGAAGGTAAACTCGACCAAAGTTTTATACCTAGTGTATGGTATCCTGCGAATAAATTTTGTATTCTTACAGTTTCTCATACAAATTCTGTCAGACGTCAAAAATGTATTCACAGGATAAGACATACTATATACTATACAGGGTGATAGCGACACGGACATAAAAAATAAATTACTGTTCCTTACATTTTGACCGCGTATTTATTGCTTTTTGTATAACACAACAGATGTATTTTTTTATTTTTTTTTTAAATAACTGGCGTAATATTTCAACGTAGGTTTCCGAATCTTGTACTGAATCCATGGTAACAGGTTACGCGTCAATGTCCCTGCCATCATGTAGTATATGTATATGTATAAGGTCGAATTTGCCCTGAAAGTCGATATATCGTATTCATGACCAGTTACTGTTAATAAGTCCTCAAAGGTTGTAAGATATGAATTCTTAATGCAACAAACCAGTATTAAAAGAACTTGAAGATAACAAACCTTTAAACTTCATTAAAAAATTCACGTAAAGGTACAAAGATTCGCAGGTCTCCCTAAACTGGGAGCCGTTAAGAAGATTTTTGAGCAACAATCTTTTAAAACGTTTGTCTACTTATTTTGACACTCAGTCTTGGTGAGCTGAGGTGCAGAGATTTTTCGAGAACAGGAAGAATTAGGAAATCGTTAATTTATTTACCTTTTTTTTGTGATTATTATATACACATTGACATGAATATTTACTTGTGAAGTATACTGTTATTATTTTAATTATTGTGAACGTGAAGACTATGAGAGTCATTGTTCTTTTTTTCAGTTAGAGTAATTTATGCGGCCTACCAAAATGTTTCTTTGGTATTGTTCGTCGAATCGTTGAACTCATTATGTTCTGAGTTGAGCTGCACGATTACTGACAAATGCATGCACTGACTGGACAAGTCCACTCAATCTGTGTGGTTCTTTCCTCAAAAGTTTATTTCAGACACCAATCTTGGCTTTCACATGATTTGACAAAGATTATGTCTGGACTTTAAAAGAGACTGTGACCTCTGAGTTTGTTTCGGCCTTTCTTGTCAAGAGTAGTTAGATACGAAACGCCGACCTCATCTAGTTTTAAAATATGATTGACGTGTCAAAGTGTTTGTACAAACCTACTTACAGAAATAAAATCATTTATCATATTTTATGTTTCAGTTTCAAACAGGACACACATTACCCACCTTTTGGGATTCGCCCGCAGTTGGGTAATAAATAATCTGATCCCTTCATACTAACGCACATAGAATGTTTTGAAATATAGTGTCATGCTTCGTTATTCCATAGTAGCCAGTAGACGAACTAAAATGAGAAATCGCTAGTTCAGCTACACTGTAATAATTCCTTTCAACGCTAGATGGATTAACAAATAATGGGCGGATATTTCCCCTATCACCCGCATTGTAGCGACGTTTCTTTCTTAAGAGATTTCACCTTGCGGCATTTCGGCTTCTTTCTGTCCTCTGTGGTTTAGACCAAAAGAATATAGAATCAGAACAAGAGCAAGACTATTCTTTTCTTGATATTCTTATCATTTTAGTATGGATAGACCGAACGCATGAATTATTTTTCCCTGTTTACACAATTGAATTGAATTTGTTCGTTTGGTCTAAACCGACCTTTACGAGACAAACTTAAAAATACATTAACCTCGAACATGTCAAATTGTCAACAGACAATAATCCTCCACTAAAACCTACACGGCTCCCTGCCAAAGACACGATAACATTTTTAAATTCCATTCCGGCGATATTGAAAGATTTCATTTGACATTCAATTTCCCAATCACCCTGTCCAAAATATCAACATGAATATCAAAATTTCAGGTGCGCTCAAAAGAATTTACACTGTTTGGTAAGCGAAACGTATTTATTGGATGCATATTGCAGTGGTTTCATATAAAATTTTATGTTTTTGGTATTTTATTTCGTTATGATTTCGAAACCTACTTATTTTGTTTTGTGGCATTAGAGTTTATAACGATACTTTCGCGGTTGATTATTGGCTTTCCAAACGTTTATTATATGGTGTGATTTCAGGGTTCTATTCCACAAATTTATGGGCACCTCTTTTTATGTTTTACAGATCTCATGTTTAATGTGTGTTATGTTTTATAAAAAAAAAAAAAAAAAATGCTTTTACTGTGCTGCTATAGTCTCAGTCTGAGGTCATCATCATAATCATCATTTCAGCCGAAAAACGTCCACAGTTGGACATAGGCCGCTCCCAAGCACCGCCACTTTGACCGGTTCTGTGCTTCCCGCATCTAACGGATTCCTGCGGCCTTCACAAGGTCATCGGTCCACCTTGTGGAAGGCGTTCCAACACTACGTCTTCCGGTACGCGGTCGCCACTCCGGAAACGTGTGGCCTCATCGGCCATCTGTTCTGCGAGAAATATGCCCTGCCCATTGTCACTATGTCGGTCTACGGTTATGTCGGTTACCGGTGGATCTCTTCATTTCTGATTCGATCACGTAACGAAACTCCAAGCATAGGCCTCTCCAGTGCCCTTTGGGTGACTTCTAGCCTCCTAATAAGGCCCATTGTGAGCGACCACGTTTCAGTGCCATAGGTCAACACAACACAACACGCACTGGCTCAATGACTTCGTCTGGGTACGAATGGTACCACACATGTTCGGCTTGGCATGTTTCGGCACAGGCCGGGTTGCAAAATCCAATGTGTATTTTGCCGCCCGGCAATGTCAAATCATGCCAACCCCGAACAAGTGTGTAGCACATCTTGCTTGCCATCTTTCTTTTTCGTGTGGTTAGTGAATAAACGGTTTCCTCACGGTGGTTTCCTTCACCACTAGGCTATCGCCGCTTGCCATAAAAACACAGCATTAAAGATTCACTGTTCCAGTTTCAGAGGAAACCAATACAGCCACAAAAAATGCCAAGGTCCAGTGATTCGAACCCAGGACTACCCAAACCAGGACACGATCAAGTTGGCGACAGTTCGAATCGCTCCTAACCTGAAGCTGCTGTCCTTTCGAGTATCGAAGAATTTCCTGTACTTCAGCTTCGCAAGACCTGGCACAGACCTCTTAGAGTTCAATGAACTTTGCAACGAGGAGAGTTAGGATTTTTTTGATGGTGATGTTGTAGTGGCAAAGAACTTAAAGTTTTTTTGGCGACTGTTGTAGATGATTAGCAAGCTCTTCTTACTGATATTTTATTGCTGTGGTACAAAGGCACTTTAAGTACATAAAAAAATATATTTATAGGACTAATGGTTTCTGAATGTGCAAGGGTGCACGAAAATATATTAGGATCTAAGGTCGCAATAATAGAAGCTTATAGTTAAAATCATTTTAATCATGTATCCTCTCATCCTTTCACCTATAATTTTAGTAATAAAGCTCATATATTTTTACATAACCACGTATTATTACCACTTATGGAACTTCAATTACTGGACAAGAATCTAAATGTAACTTGAGTTTTCTGTCACTGTAACATTACTAATCGTTTGTTTAATAATGATATTGATAAGTTTAACTATGTGTGTCTGTATAACGTCCATGTCTTGTTTGTCTTTTATATTAATCAACAAAGAATTGGGCTCCCCAATTTAAAATATAAATATGTGTTCGTATATTGTCTTGTCCGTGTCTAATGTCCGTGTTTTATTGTTAATGTAAGTGTATTGTAATGTCGCAAAATTAAATAATTGGAAAAAAATATGTTTTTATTTTACATTTCCCTTGAGGTCTTTGTTTAGCACAGGTACTTTTCAAGTAAATACCAATAAGGGGCACAAATTTAAAAAAAACTCTGGCACATTTACACGATATGAGGCACCTGTCAAATAGGAGACAATTTTTTGCTAGGAAAACTCACACAAAACGTTCTATGAGTAAGGCTTATTTATGTCCAACAACTGACATTAAGCGACTAGAAAAATGGTGAATAATCAGCTCATTGTCACCCAGAATTCGACTTAATCCTAAAAACCATTTGCTTACACTATGTTACGCGTGTTTGTCTGAATGCTTTTTAATCCCTTCCATGTCAGGGGAAATTTGTAAGCAGGTCAACGTATAAGCGTATTTTGTATAATCCGACCTTAACACTAATCATTGGACTTCCATACTTCTGATTACCCGTTACGACGATCTGTAGCATAACATTGCAAATGTAAAATCAAAAGAAGATGGGGAAAAGTATGGGTAGTAGTATATAGACAATAAATGTGTGCCTTGTGCATAAAAGTGTATTTTTCTCAAAATCGCTGATTATCATTATCATTTATTATAGATGAAGTATCTCTACACAAATATATTATCAAAACCGAAACCCTATTGGTTCTAAGACCACTTTTCCTCAGTCTCCTTTTCCCATCAACAAACATTATATAGTACATATTGAACTCAAATACAACCCAGTAATGCACTCAACAGTTATGTTCGCTCATTAATCAAGTAACACCGTACACGATATCCTCATTCTGCCAGGCTTTGCACATAACAATACAACTGCACACAGCCATTGTACATATACAAGTTAAATTCTAACTTGGAAGTAGGAGCTGACGGTGCAAATAATAGTGGCTACACTATGCATACAAATTTTAGGACTTTAACAGACTTGCTACTTTTAGCAGCAGCGATCAGCGATTTAGTGTCAATATTCCACCAAAATGATGACATTGACAACTCTTGAACGAGGTTTAGATGTGATAATCACGTTCAAGTTTATAGGTGAAATCCGCGCTTAGTCGTTTTTCCTTGAAGATCGTTACGGCACTGAACGCTACACTCCGCACACACGGATCCAAAAAATACGGAATGAACATTGGGGTCTTACAGACCAGCTAATGTTACAATTATGTTATAAAAAAAAAAAACTACTACTTAAATAAATAGCAACTAATCTTTGAGACAAGCATATAAATATTGGCAGGATCAACCAGGGAGCTTCGTTATATGAGATTAACACGCGCCCGCGCACCAACTCCACGAAAGTAGTGTCAACGGCGAAGCGCGTAAAAAATCCTCATTCCGGAGCGTTCACGATCCTAAAGACACGGGCGAGCTCTATGTGTATATTAGAATGGGTTGCACGTGCGAACCTCTGGACGCATAATATATCTCAACGCGCCAGACGCTTCAGCGCGTGCATAAGGACTTTCACGTTCATCATGAACAGAAAAGCCCCAAATCGGAACGTTCGTACGTAAAAACGTCCGTCACTCATTTCACGTCTGTAATAGTACATTACTTACCAAGGGCTGTAAAAGAAAGAAAGCCCGAAACCGCAGGTATTTGTGACCCGAGCCGCAGGCGAGGGTTGTAAATATGCGATAGAGGGCTTTCTTTTTTACTGCCCGTGGTAAGTACACAATTTTACGTCTTCACCTGGCCACAATGCGAGTTTTACTGTACGCGCAGCGTGCGGTAAAACTCACATTATGGCCAGGTATGACGTAAAATTCACATACACACACACATTTGCGACATCATATACGATTCCGCATAAGCACTGGGTAGTTTTTTTTTTTTACTTTAGGGGAAGCTTAGAAAATGAGTTCTAAGTAATTTGGTTTATTTACGTTCCACTTTACAAAACTTAACAAAGTTTATAAAACATGAATAATGCGTATGATTACAAAGCTGTAATTTCTCATGCACCCTGTCGCTCAGTTGTGATACAATACGAACATATTACCAGCGTATTGTCATTATTTCCAACTATGTATTTATGTAGTGATATCAATGGGTTGCTTAAGTTTCAATTCTCTAGAAGCAAGACGGTCGCGCGATCAGATGTAATATTTAAAATTCTTAGAGGTATTATAGATGTTTCTGATCTGCATAATGAAATCTGCAATCTATTTGTCGCGGCAGAAAGCACCGCTTACTAGCTGTTCCAACTTGCCGTACTGTTGCACACTCCAAGTCACCTATTCCTCGAACATTAGCCGCTGTTAACGCTCTCCTGAACTCAAACACAGATTTTGATATGTTTGTGAATGAATGGAAGATGATACTGTCGGAATGTTTGAATTTTTGTTAGAAGAATGCATGACTGTGTTAAATAAACTACAATAATATGTTTAAATAGTGTAATTGGCTTCAACTGTTCTATTTAAAATAAATAAATCAAATACTAAATATAAAAACTAAAAAAAAAAGTATATTATAAGCTTTGTAAAAATGTATATTTTAGCCTTTGTGCTCTTTTATGTTAATATATTGTCCTGTCAAGTATTTTGTGTGTACATAAATAAATAAATAAATAAAATTGAAAGTTTTTGATTTGCCTCAAATGATTTTTGTAGCGACGCAGTCATGAAGTTTAAAATTATCGCATTTGACAGTTAGCGTAAAAGTACAGGGGGCCAAGTCTACTAATGTACAAACGTTGTAATGGTCTCTTCAATGTGAGTTTTTGACAGATTTGCCATACAAACACTGTCAAATACTCACAATGGCGAGACCATTCTGATACTATTGTAATAGCAGACTTGAGGCCCTGATTTTTAACGGAATGGAATGGAAACATGATGTTTGGAACGTCGCCTAGTTTCTAAGTTAGTTCTCTTCGAGCCTCGGAACCTACAGGTTGTTTTCAAGAAATCTAAACTCTATCGATTTATATTGAGTACATAATTAAATTGTTTGTAAAATATTGATATATACCAAATTTGTATTGGCAAAAATATAAATACAGAAATATTCGTACTGAAAAGGCGGAGCGTTACTGCGTTCGACCGCGATAAGAAAGTAATGTGTTTTTTTTTTTTTTTTATCGCGACCGAACGCAAATAGTTTCTAAGCCGCAGTTCAGCATTGATGAAATCGAGGAATCACTGATCTCCGATTCTGAATATAGCACGTCTGCTAAAGCCCTTAGCGCTTTGTCGGTACTTAGAGGTGAGTACCTTAGGCTTAAGCCCTACAATATACAAAACTGAGTACGTAGGGCTTACAGGGAAATGCTAGTTTTGTTTTAGAGTATTATTTAAAGCTCTGTGCTTTGTTGGTTTTAGCTTCAGACGTTCCTTCGTGGAGCTACCGTGTTCTATGTCTTTTTACTTTGTATGATTGGATTTTTAGAGTTCCGTACGTTCAAATGAATAAACGGAACCCTTATAGGATCACTCATGTATCTGTCTGTCTATCTGTCCGTATGCCACAGGGGATCGGTCTTACTGTGAGAGTCTCAATTATTTTATTTTTATAATGTTAAAATAAACAGTTATCAAGTTATTTAAGAAAATAGGTGAATATTGATAATTCCCCTTATCTCCGAAGGTACTGAGACTAACATTTTGAAAAAAATATAAAAATTTGATCTATACTTATAGATTACAGGAAAACCTATAAGAAGTCTATGGTCTTAAAATAACATGGTAAAACTCCCAATATTGTGCGCTCAAACTTACATTTGCGATTGGAATGTATGGAAGAATATGTGTTTTTAATACACATTCTTGGGATAAATTCAACCCAACTACGAAACCCTTCATTGTGCATGGTCCGACAAGCAAATTTCGTTTTTTTTTTTTTTTAAATCTTTACTTATTATAACGTCCCAATATTATTAATTCGAAAGTAACTCTCTCTGTCGGTCTGTCTGCTACCTTTTCACGTCTTAACGACAAAACGGACTTCTATGAAAGGCACACAGGCTAGACCATGACCTAGGTCAGGATGTAGGACACTTTTTATCCCGCTAGTACGTACTACACGGCTACAGGGAACGTTCCCTTGATATTATTTCCGAAGTCGTAGACGAAAGCTACTTTTGGTGGCATCTCAGGGGCCGCGAAGCGCCCCCTAGATGCCTCCAAAAGGCGCGTGCGAAGACAATAACTAAAACAAATATTTTTTCCTTCAATTCGGATGTCAGAATACGAAATATTACATGCTGCCACTTCTTCTTTTGCCAGCTGATAACTTTAAAGGGAAGCGGAACGAGCCTGAGAAAGCAACATAATTTTTTAGGGTTCCATAGTCAACAAGGAACCTTTAAAGTTTAGCTATGTCCGTCTGTCTGTCTGTCCAAGGCTTAGCTTAGAGACTGTTAGTACTAGAAAGCTGTAATTTGAAGTTTAAAAACGATAAAACGATTTCCTAAATAAGTATGATTTAATTCCTATTCCTAAGAGGTGTCTGGTTGATGTACCTCTCCCACAGTACCTACTAAAGAAATCAATATTACTCAACACGGAGCTCTTAAATATAATTATTTATTTATTTGTCAATTTATGTACACACATATAAACAGACAAGAAGAAAGGAACAGAAAAATACGGACAAAGGTGATGCTTATTTCTAATGAAATCTCTTCCAGCATACCTGCGATAGGAAAGTTGATATAGAGATGTAGACAAAGTGTGTAAGAGTAGAAGAGAAAAAAAAAATACACAAAATCAAAATAGCTATACACTAATATAAATACTTATAAACATACAATAAGAGAATAAACTTGCATACATACTTCTAAAACAAATATCACTCAAATATATACTTAGAACTACAATGTAGTGGAAAATAATAAATACATAATAATATGCAACTATGACGAAGTGGAAAGATAGTGATCTTTTACTCTTCTTTTAAAGGCTGCAACAGTTTGGCCAGTTTGGCCATACCTAGGTACTTAATAAATCTTCGTAGAGAAATGGCACAAAAGAGCTTAAAACCATCCCAACTTCAACATTTTAACGAAGAGATTTAAAAGGCTCATTTTCCATGAAACTAGTTACTCTTTTTTTAGTTTTCTACATTAATTGCTTATGAATTATGCAAAAACGTAAGTGCGCCCGACAAAGTTCGCGTTCGTTAAGCAAAGTTTCTACTGATATGTAACTTTATAGTCGCACGTGGATGGTGGATGCAACTATGTGGATAGACCGCATAATTTTCCCAACTAATTTGCCTAATCTATTTTTTTATTTTAGCGCTGCACGGTTTTATGGTCGGTTTCGTTTTGAGCTGTGGTTGTAATGGGTAATTACTTTAACCATGGTATAAAATAGTTCCAACTTTGTTTATTTTCATACTTTGTTTGAGTCAAGTCAAATTACTTATTTCAAGTAGGCACATATACAGCACTTTTGAACGTCAGAAATAACAAAAAAAAAATTGGTTCTTGTTGCCCCTTCCAAAAGGTAGTTTACGTATGGAGAAGAATGGGCAAGAAACTCCACATTTACTCTTTTAAAATGTTAACAATATTTCGTGTATATTAATTAATAATTAAATGTGAAGACGATGTACCTAGAATAAAATTACTACACCACAATAGGTAAAAATAATGAAAAGTTATGTAATGACAGACAAATTAATTATGTTATAGATACATCACATATTTACAAACATTGTGAAAGTGAATGATTTTCCTAAAATTTTTACATCACAGAAAATAAAATTAATATCATAAAAATTATAAATTATACAATTAAATTAGTAACCAGTTTAATTTTGTTAAAGTTAAAGTACCTAATCAAAGAATTTTTTTACCTTCGAAGATTAGCAAGTTACATAGAGAATTAGGTTTGACTTAAATAAAATGCTGGCTGGCGTTTCTAATTCACTAAACCCAACAGATGTATGGTTATTTTTTTTTGTCCGGTCCATCGACAGTACTGTTACAATAACGGTGCCTACATTTATGCTTAATTTTTTATTATAGATACGAGTGATAAATTAAAATCGAGTAAATTTGTAAGCAACAGACGAGTGACGTCGAATTTTTGATCGATCGCCACTGTGGTTGGTTTTGTTGATCGATAAATCAACAAGTGATGTCTATGTCTATCTCGATTAACCTCGATATTTATCGTTCGTTAACAGGCATCAGTAACGATGTATAAAATCGGCCAAATCTGAGAAGCTAAACGAAGGAAAAGACAGAAAATAGCTTTATTCAGCACTGATTAAAAGGCACACAACACATAATTCTGCAAAATAGCAAAAAATTATAGATCTTCGTCAAAACACATAATATCGATGGAAAAACATCGAGCATATCTGTAGGGCACCTGCGAAATCACGAGAAAGAAAAAAAGAAAGGAAACGTAGGTTTATTTGTCACAAAAAAGAAGAGATAGCTTAAGAAATAATTGCTTATTCTAACTATATTTTTAATGAAACACTACACCATATCCACTGCATGTCATCAGCATATTATTGTTAACTCAAGTCTCAAGTCTCAAGCTTTGTTCGCCCGGAGACAATTTCATAATTAAAGTTGTGTTGGCAAATATGTTCACACGCTGGGGAAATTATTTGCTTATGAGCATTTTGTTTTATTTTGGCATTCATGTTTCTAGATTTAGTTTTTGTATATTGAGAAGGGTATTATTTTCTGGGAAATTTATCTAAGACTAGCAGCAGCCCGCGGTTTCACACGCATATTTCTTAATCCCGTGAGAATAATGGGATAAAACGTATCCTATGTGTTAATACAGGTTATAAACTATTTGTTTGCCAAATTTCATCCAAATCCGTTCAGCTAGATTTTGCATGATTGAGTAACGAACATCCAAACTTTCACATTTATAATATTATTTATATAAATATATAGATAGGTTCCAGAAAAGAAAAGAAAAGCTAGTGGTAATACTAGCTTTACCCGGCCCAGTTTTGCATGGGTAGCACTATCTACCCTTCTTACCCTACGTACCTACCTTACCGTACCTTCCTAAATAAAATAAATTTTAAAAATCCTGCCCTAGCTACCTACCCTTCCTACTTACTCTGTCTACCCTACCCTTCCTATCTACCTACCTATCTTACCTTCCCTGAACCTGAACCTGTACTAATATCGCTATTATTAAATAGGGGTTGGTGGTAGAATGGTGAAAATTTAAGGTTGTATGTATTTTTATGCCAAATCGTTAAAATTGTCCATAAAATAAAAATATTTTTTTTGGGGTGGACCACCCTTATCACTTAGGGGTCCAATATCTACTACACAATAAAGACGTGTCGCTACATTATCATTGCTATAATCACCAAGCTTAGCACAAAGCAAGCGCTGCGTAGTATTTTCATAATGGATGGATTGGAGGCGCCGTGTTACTTATTATGAACCACACTTTTTCTCACTTCATAGAAAAATCGATTAAATATTTTAGCATATTTTTTAATTTTCATACTGGCTAAAGACCTTACCCGTGTCGCCACAACATCCCGCCCTCCGTCTTCCCATACTGACTATCCGGTCATAACTCAACCATGACTAACACACAACTATACCCGGATTTCGGAATCAATTTATCAAGCAGACGTAGTCGACTCCCGAAGCCGGTTGACTACCCGGTTGAATAATAAAGCGCGGTTAACCGCGCCCCCGGGTGCGTTCCGGTTATCACCAGTCACCATTTTACAAGTTATGGCTGCTTTCAAAATTTTAACTTTTAGCACCTTGACTTGGATCGTGGAAAGTATGGAGATGGAATTAGTAAGTACTGAAAAAGCTATCATTCTGAGAAGCAAAACTTCATGAGTTTCTTTTTGTCCAGTTTATGCTAGCTACACACGTAGCAAATCGCCAACGACTAAAGTCGCTACGTATGTACCTAGCATTAAAAAAACTGATCGAAATCAAAGGAGTACTCATATCTATCCAAGAGGATAAGTGCTTATCGACTCGCCTAAGTATCAAAAGATATTAATCTTAATAAGTCCCTACATAAAAATAAAAGATATTAACCAAGTACGAGTTTTTTCCTAAGCTACAAACGCTTTAGTTATAGAGAGCAAATTGCAATGATTATGTGGAAAACAATAAAATCTTAATTAACAATTTCTTAAATAACTGTAAGCATATACTTAACATTCTCTCAATAGGATAAAAATACGACTACTTCCTTATGGCTTATTCCACTAATTCCCCCTGAGAGAATCCCCCTCAGTGGGGAAAACTGAACCCTAATTTAAAAAAGAATCACTTTCATCATCTTGGAATAGGATTATTATTTTTTTCTTCAATTCTAGTTTGCCCCCCTAAGCGGGATTATCAGGGATGAATTCTAGACTGTTTTTTATAGATTCCACTTTTCCTCCTAAGGGGGAATTTTAGGGCGGATTTGTGGAATAAGCCCTTCCTTATAATAAGCAAACCTCAGCAACATAAAAGTAAACCCGTCAACAGATCCCACATTTTCGTCATGTCTGTCTCCCTTCTACATTCCCAGTTTTTTATTATAAGGATGTCAAAAATTATCCATAAAGCAGTTAATGTTCGATCATAACCGTGTATTATGTTACCTTTGTAACGTCAAGCAATTACAAATATCTTTATTAAGATCTAGAAATTATTTTTACTACAAAAGTTAAGTAGGTATAAACTTTGATGGTAAAATAGCCCTTTTTCTGTAGTCCTTCCTTTTTATGCAAAAGGTTAAATTGTTAGTATTACAGCTTCTTGAAACAAATTTCAGTCGGGGAAGTACTATTACTAGGTATCAATAATTTCAGCCGAAAGACTTCCACTGCTGGACATAGGCCTCCCCCAAGCACCACCACTTCAACTGGCTCTGTGCTTCCTGCATCCAACAGATTCCTGCGGCCTCCACAAGGTCATCGGTATACCTTGTGAGGGGCTTCCAGCGCTACGTCTTCCAGTACGCTGTCGCCACTCCAGAACATTTTGGCCCCATCACATCTGTTCTGCGGGCAATTTGCCCTTAACTTGCCATTTAAGTTTGGCAATTGTTCAGCTTATGTCGGTTCTCCTTCGTTCTCTAGCGGATCTCTTCATTTCTGATTGATCATGTAGCGAAACTCCAAGCATACGCCTCTCCACTGTCCTTTGGGTGACTTTAAGCCTCCTAATGTCAATCATATATACGATACGACTCCAAGTGGAACTAAGTATATGTGCGTAGCTTACCTGTGGGCTGCTGTAGAGCTGCGCCTTAAAAAAAGAAACAAAAGTCGAAGCCTTAACAAAAGTCGAACTAATGCAAATGAGCCACAACTGATAAAAATTGCACCCATTTAATCAAACTATAATATTCCCATTCTCTCACACACACACACATTTCTCAACTCTTCGAGAGGGAGTGGGCTGTAACCTAAGTACGGGTTGGTAGATGTCACACTTCAAATTATTGGTTCTAGGATATGTCGGTTTCCTCAAGATGTTTTCCTTCACCGTTTAGAGAGCAGTGGTGATTAAATTTTTTACACAATCTAAAGCGCCTGCCTGGGTTCTAACCGGGTTTCAAACCCACGACCTACAAATCGTAAGTAGAGGCCGTCACCACTAGGCCACCACTGCCATAATGATCATGTCACCCATAATGATCTCAATTTATTAACATAAAAATATAAAAACATTTTAATACCGTTCAAGAAAACCAAGATATAAAACTTGGGAAATACCGAAGTTTGTATATTCACATGCTCCTTTCATTCAGAGACAGTTAAAATCTATCAAAGCAAGCAGTTCTTACAGATCATGAAACCAGAACTAAGCTGTGGTTTGGACGGCCGCCAATACACTGAGTATCAATACCACTTGGACTGAGCACCCTCTAACGACACGGTCGTGAAGATACAGCTTAAAGACTACACTAGCTGTTAGGTATCGTATGGTTAAGTTTATTGGTATGGTTTGTATTTAATGGTTTAGGATAATCGTAGGACTTTTGTATGGCATCTGAATGGTGGATGAGATTATTATATTTCAGTTGTGCCCAATTGAGCTTGATAAATGGTAATAGAACGATCCAAAACTGTCAGTAGCAAATAGCTTTATCCAAGTATACCTAACTTCCTTTAAGATAAGTAAGTAGTAGGTACTTCTTTGAGCCAATGGACGCAACCACGTCTCATGAACCTAAGTTATTGACTGCGTAATCTTTTTATCACAGCATAACAATAATACATCTTTTTGCTGGAAGGGATCTTGACCATACTTCCGGGATTGTCCAGATAACCGTGGAATACCTCTCTATTACTCCTCAAGCACTCAGGAAATGTTGCTCCCTTGTACTACGTTACTAGGTGCTAGCGATAAAATCAAAGTTAAATCATTTATTTCAAATAGGCACATAAAAGGCACATTTGAACGTCAAAAATTACAAAAATTATTAATTGATTGTAGTTGCCCCTTCCAAAAGGTAGTTACTTATGGAGAAGAATGGGCAAGAAACTCCATACTTACTCTTTTGACAGTTTCCATAGGTCCATTATTGAGTGTGCAAGTCACCCTTGGCCATTTTATGTGTATTACATAAAATTGATCAGGCAGGGGACATAGTCCTCCCATCATCACTTCAGCCGAAAGACGCCCACTGCTGGACATAAACTTCTCCCAATTGGGGAGGGGTTTGCCATAATCGCCATGCTTGGCAGGCGGTTGGCGATTGCAGTATGGTGTTAGACATGCATAGAGAACGCTGCTGCCCATTCTCTAGTTCATTCAAAGATCCCTTAGTCTACACCCACGGGAGGAAATGGGATGATTGTATTCTTTACGTCCGGCACCACACAGTACTCAGTAGTCAGTAGTAGTCCTCCCATAGTTTTGCGTAACCAATCCACTATAGCCAACCATACCCATAGCCTTTATGTTCTGCAATAGTCCTGCACCAATCGGAGGTTTTCCTTGGGTGCACTTGCATAGAACAAACAGGGATATTCGTCGGTTGGTGTCTCATTCCATTTACAATCTTAAGAGGCCTCTACGGTTGGCTTCGGCCTCGTACACCTCGTGGGACCGGGACCCCAAGGTCCCAAGATATGTCAAACACTATTTAAAAAATATATATTATAATTCAGACACAATTACAGTCTATACGCCTCCGCGCGTGTCGCGTATACCAGCGCTACGACACTTATTTTTAAATGTCGCAGCATCATGCTGAGATAGGAGCCTTTTGGTTTCATACAGGATTGCGTTTTCATTTTACTTTTGTTTTTTATTTTATTTTTTAAGTATGTTTAGTTTAAAATGTGATCTTCCTGTACGAGTCCAAATTAAACACTTTTTCTTTCTTTCTTTACTTTCTATATTATCAGTATCACAAATTATTTAAGAATAATATCACTAATTAATAGTTTATAATTTGACTGCCTTGTTGGTCTAGTGGTCGCAAGCGCTACTGCTGAGCATGAGGTCCTGGGTTCGATTCTAGTGTAGGGTAAACTGTTATTGAGTTTTTCCTTTTGGAATTTCTCAGTAGCAGCCCGGACTGTGCCCGGTTGATGGCAATAGGCTCGCCCCCTTTTACATGGGACTTAAACATAACTAGCAAAATGTGGGTATTTCTACTAGAGGTACACCTCTGCCTTACCTTTCGGGGAAACAAGGCGTGATGTTATGTTATGTATATAATTTGCAAAATATTTAACCACTAGCCTTTGCCTGCGACTCCGCCCGCATGGAGGTCGGTTATCGCGTAAAAAAGTAGCCTATGTCCTTCTCCATATCCCAGGCTATATCTCTGCCAAATTTCATGACGATCGGTTTAGCGGTTTAGACGTGAAAACGTAACACAGAGACAGACAGAGTTAATTTCACATTTATAATATTAGTATGGATTTGGAAATTTAAATAAAATTTGTTTATTGTTTTTTAGTGATTTATCATGTCACTTTGTGAAATCACAAGAGAGTTCAATTGTGTTTTCTTACAACTTAAGCCACGTTTAAGGAGATACTCGTAAACGAATGCGGTCTCCTACCCATTTTGGGTTAAATCAAGTCAAACGGCTGACAATAAGCTCGCGTGGTTACCAGCATTCTGTTTAGACTACAAACTTAGTTACCGTTTCAACTAAATGTATTTGCCGCAACAAAGTGCAACTAACCGACAAAATAGACCAATTAATTACGATTTGAATTCACGACTTTTAACATCGAGTTAGTTAACATAGATAATGTTCATTTAATTTAATGAATTAGTTAAGTTTCGTTTTAGCCTTTATTAATTAATTATTAATCCTATTGGTTTCAGCATTTAACTAAGAATTAAGGTTATAATATACTGATGAATGGTGTGCTGGTGCCTACGCACAAGCGAAGCGTTCATACTTAATATTCGTGTTATAATGTTAGGTGTGGCAAAAGAAGCCTGAAAGTAGAATAAATGCTATGGAAATGCGTTTCTTGCGAAACATGTTTAGTGTGACCACATGTAACTGTGCGGTTTAATAGAAGATGTAATGACAAATATTGAAAAGAGTATACCTTCCTCAATAATGGCCATCAAACGCAAAAATAATTTTTCAAATCCGACTAGAGAGATTATCGTTCCAGAGGATAGCTCGTTCTAACAAACAAACAAACTGGGGCCCAAGTCTGCTATTTTTATAAATTCGTCACTCCAACACGATGCCATTGTTATATTGCCATTGTAAGTTCGTAATCTGCTCAATTCATAATGTTCGATCATTGGTTGGTCAACAGTCTCGTAATAGAATTGTATTAAAATTACATTTTGTTCATTTATTAATGCCAGATTTCATTTATATATATTTTTACTTATTATTTATTAGTGTTATAAGCAATTTGAAGTAGTAGGAAGTTGGAAGTTTAGTAAGAAGTTTCATTTGTCATTATGTACGAGATTACCAACTCTTTCAATGGAGTGTCAGTGGCTGACCATTGGAAAGTCATAATGACGCCATTATATTAGTAGATTACCAAACTTGTCAAAATCAACAATTATGAAATCAATGATAGACCATTCTGACACTATTGTAATAGCAGACTTGAGGCCCTGTCCACTTTTACTATATTATTATTACTAGCTTTTGCCCGCGGCTTCGCCCGCCTGGAGGTCGGAAATTATCCAATGGACACGTTCTGCCGGGATAAACAGTATGCTATGTGTTAATCCAGGTTATATGTATATAAACTATCGTTTTAGAAGTATAAAAATATTAATGATTGAAATACCATGAGATATTAACGTCATGAGAAAACCAGTATGTCCTAGAACCAAAAATTCGAAGACGTGTGAAATCTACCCACCCGCACAGGACCCGCGTTGTAGATAACGCTAAGAATCTGCGTTCTTCCAACAATCTTCTCCTACTCTGTCCTTCTCATATTTCTGTCTTTGTTCATGCTTCCTTTTATATTCAGACCATTCTTCTCTGGAATGCGCTTCCTCTGGATATCAGGACGGCCACCACTCGGTATGCATTTAAGCGGAAATTGCAGTTATTTTCATAACAAATAGTGTAGTCATTTCAGTTATCTCTTTCCCTTGAATTTGTATATATATATTTATATATATGTTTATATATAGGTAGGTAAAAAAGTAGGTAGGTATTTATTATAGAAAATATTATTTATGTATGTCAATTATAAGTGTGTAACCTATTTATGTACCTACTTGATTTGAGGCCCGGTCCCAGCAGTGGGAACATCATAGACTGATTATGCTTATGCTGTTTGATTGCTTAAATTATATCGATTTTATTGATGTACACACATATAAACAGACAAGAAGAAAGGAACAGAAAAATACGTACAAAGGTGATGCTTATTTCTAATGAAATCTCTTCGAGCATACCTGCGCTAGGAAAGTAGATATAGAGATGTAGACAACGTGTGTAAGTGTAGAAGAGAAAAAATAAAATAAAAGATATACATAAAATTAAAATAGCTATACACTAATATAAATACTTATAAACATACAATAAGAGAATATACTTACATACATACTTCTAAAATAAATATCTCTCAAATATATACTTAGAACTACAATGTAGTGGAAAATAATAAATACATAATAATATGCAACTATGACGAAGTAGAAAGATAGTGATCTTTTACTCTTCTTTTAAAGGCTGCAACAGTTTGGCAGTCCCTAATGTCAGGCGGCAGTGTAACAGTTAGTTGTAAAAGTTGGTAAACAGTAAGGTTTTCTATACATATGTAGATGTACCTTTACCTTCATATACAATTTTTACACACCGTCTAAACTCCACTTGAAATAGGATTAGACATTTAAGAGGTCATACTATGGTCCACTAGCGCCACTCCGTTAAAAAAATATTATCTCGTGACTGAGAAGGAATTATGAAAATCGGCTCATCAGCGACCTTGGTAAGTGTGTCTAGAATTTTCTAATACCTTCTATAACGTTTCATATTAGACACGAAACCAGGGCTTGTTACGTTACCAAATAACAAAATAATAACCGTTACATAACGTTAAATTTCAATGTTATACCTACTAACGTTACAAAAAATTAACGTTACTTGATAACATTACCAGTAATATAACGTTAATTAACATTAACAAAAATACGATAACTAACGTTAATTTAGCTACGTTGCCGTTCTGTGGGTGAGAATCAGGCAGATTCAGGCAACCTTTTGATCGGCACGGCATCAGAAAGGCGCGAGGGCGGGCTCCCGCCGCGCCGCACGCCTCAGGGCCCACTACTTACATCTCACCCGTTTAAAATAACGATAAAATTAATAGTCGCATAAATAACGTTAAATCGATTACCGTTATTTTAATAATAACGTTAACTCTGTCAATACAAGGTAACGTTATGAAAATTTACCGGTATTTAAAGCCCTGCACGAAACAACAAAATTCGATCTAAAGAAAAGCGGCCACATACCTCTAGATCGTATTTTGTTGCTTCGTGTCTGGCAGCTGCAGTAAAAAGTTGGTATTATAAACAGTTTTTTGCTTTTAATACTATGCTTATACCTACAGAATAGAAGTCAAAATAGGTTGAACGGACTGTAAAAGAAGTTTATTTAAATGTCTAATTTTATTTCAAACTAGCTGACCCGACAGACTTCGTTCTGTCAAAATCTATTTGACTGTGGCAGTTTGTCTACGCGCAAGGGAAATATAGTATATACTCCACTACTCTACTCTACCTATCTACCTACCTACCCTACCCTACCCTACCTACCCTACCCTAACTACCTACCTAAAACCTTTAAAAAAAAAAACGATAGAAACCTATTCTCAGACCTACTAAATGACACGATATGTCAAAAGTCATAAAGTTACATTAAAAGATAGTTACATGGTCGTTTTCTTAATTTATTAGTAACTTTCTTAATTTTTTCTTACATAAGAACCTTCTCCTGACAATAACAAACACAACAAAAAAATAATTAGCGAAATCGGTCCAGCCGTTCACGCGTGATGCCGTACCAAGGGAAATAGGGATTCATTTTTATTATATAGATAGAGTATAATGTTTAGACGATGCAAGTGATTGCCGCAATTAAGAAACTTGCATCATGAATGCGGTTTAATGTTATGCGGTTTGCTTACGCTAAATTATTAGTGGCAAGCGCTTAATGCATTATATCAAGTAGTCGAGCAGCTGCATCTGCTCTAAAATGTACCAAAAGTTAAACTTTGGAATAAACAACAAAAACCACATTGTACATAATGATATTCTGCAGCTAAACGCTAGGAGTGTCGGCCATAACTGCGAATTTCAAACGAAGTTGCAAGTTTTAATGTTCCTCTAGAGACGTAGCAGTGTTTCCAGATCTTTTTGGCAATTGAAATGTTAGAAATAAGTTTATCTTTCTACTAAAAAAATTAAATTCCAATAAATTGCTCGTGATTGCGTAAAAAGTTAAAATGCTAGTTTTAATTTAGACACTTGCTTATTACACGCACTAATCTACAGAATCTTAATAATCTACAGAATCTTAATAATCTACAGAAGTGAAATGATACGCCGGGTTCAATACGAATATTTCTGTATTTATATTCTTACACACATACAAACATGGTATAAAGCCATATTTAACAAACTATTTAATTAGGTACTCAAGATAATATCAGTATAGACTTTAGACTTCCTGAAGACAACCTTTAGGTTGTGAAACTCGAAGAGAACGAACTTGGAAACTAGGCGAGACGCTTCAAACATCATTTTTCTTTTAAGCTTTATGACTAAATACAAAAATGATTTGAGGCAAATGTGATTTGCTTCAACAACGGCTTGATGGATTTTAACATATGAGGTGTTGTTAGATTCGTCTTAATTGTTGGAGTGACAGGCTATATCAAATTTAAATATTGCATCTGCAAATAAAAAAAGAGGGAAAAAGGTTTTCTTAAAAATAAATTACAAAACATCAGTATCAAATAGAAGGTAGTACCTAAAACAATTCCAAATATAATATATATCAAAAAAACTAAAAAGCTTGAAAAAAAAAGCTAATTATTAATAAATACAAAAACCTGACTGCAAAAACATAACTGAAAAGAAAAAAACAAGCATTATAATCTACAGAATTTTGATATATTATATTTTGATATATTTGATATATGATTATAAAATTTACAACATACGAGTATTTCAGGTTTATTGGTTTTCCCGCCTGCAATACCAAAATTATGTTTATGCAGTCGGGTTTTTTTTTAAATAGTTTCCTTTTTTTTTAATAGTATTTAGAATCTTATTAATATTTGGGAATAAGTAAGACTGTCCTGTTTATTCTATTTTCATCCCATAATTGCCTTCCATGATACCCACAAATGGGTAAGATTACTTTTCCTTTACGTATCTACTAATCCGCAACGGGGGGTTGGGGTTAACTACCTCCAGAATATTTTCATGGCCAATTTCAAACTGATTTTTTTTATCTTTGTTGTAACTGGCAGATTGCCGTTTAATGTTAAGTTAAAAATTGATATAAAACGGCGCTGGATAGCCTACACTAGAAGTACAATGTGAAATAAAATAGTAGAAATGAAATGAGGGCGCCACTTTCTACGTAACTCACATTTTTTGACGTCAAATGCTTAAACATGGCAACAATTTAGTATGGATTTTTTTTAGTTTCATTTTATTTCATTTCTACTATATTATGTCGCACTGTAGTCATCAAATTAGTGGTTCCGTAGCTTCAATAGCATCAAGATTGTGCCGAAATATAGCAGTTCGTCGTGGACCTGTTAGGACAGCGGCTCCCCTGACGTCATCTTCTTCTCATCATTCGCTACGCTACCATCGATGCGACGGTTTGCTAGAGTGACTGTCAGTAGCCAATGTCACTCTTATCCGGCCTTTTCCGTGACTTTGTAACAAAACGGGGTGGCGCCACTTGCTCTGCCGTCATATATAAATAGTGAAAGGTAGTCAATAACACGATGTGCACGCCTGCAGTAATCTTACAAATTCAAAAAAAAAAAAAAACAATTCATCATCTGCCTAGCCTTTTCCCAACTATGTCGGGGTCAGCTTCCAGTCTAACCGGATGCAGCTGAATACCAGTATTTTACATTCAGCGACTAACTATCTGACCTCCACAACCCAGTCACTGGGTAATACGATACCCCTTGGTATGACTGGTTATCAGACTTTCGGGCTTCTGACGACCCGTAACGACTGCCAAAGATCCACGAATGACAGCTGGAACCAACTGCTTAACGTGCTTTCCGAGGCACGGAGGGTCTTGGTATTTAAAGATGGTCACACATCCTCGGACCATCCGCGGCAAGCTTAGCTTAACCTGATCGATCAAACCGTGCGGCTGTTATTACTTTTCAACAAGCCCCTCAAAAAAAAAAACAATTCAAACTCCCAAAAACCCCTCAAACCTGACACCACAGCCTTATAAAATACATTGTAAGAACAATATACGATGCTAATACGACGTCATAACGTTTCAATTTGCTGGCACATTTCCTAAATATTCCCACAACGGTGAATTTATATGAGAGGCTGTGACGCAGATGTGCTTCAATGCGCGGTTATAAGACGCGAAATTTGCCTTTTGACAATGTGGTTGTTATTTTGTGATTGTTTTTGTTGATATTAATTTTTAATGTATTTGTCGGTGCGTCCGAGCTTAGGATTGGTTTTAGAATGAATTTGACAGCTGTCAAATTGACGTAACACCGAATACGAAGGGAAAAGATAAAAAAATCATGGATGACGGTCGATGGGCCGACATTAATTGATGGCGACGGTGAATTGGTGATCATTGCGACTACCCTTACAGTGTAGTGAGTTGATTAATTTGTGCTCGTGCCTCACGTATTCGGTGGAACGTCAATTTGACAGCTGTCAAATTCATTATTCGTCCTTTATTCCCTATTATGATCGTTTACTTACATCTCCTCGCCCGTTTACCCACGCATAAGTATAGTAAGACTTCTTCTGGTAATGACGACGTATGCCTTTAAATGTTTTTTTTTTTTTTTGTTCAGTTTTTTGGCTCACCCCCTAGCACATAGGTCTTTTAACATGACTAGCGAAATGTGGGTATACTGTACACCTCTACACAACCCTTTGAGGATTACAGGCGTGATGATATGTGAGTTGTTATTGGCTTTTTATCACCACGCAAAAACTTCTTCTGTATTTCGAAAACAAGTTTGAAGATTATTTTGTTAAGTTACAAGGCTAGTGCCCAAATACTCAAACGTTACTTAACTTTAAGACGTTCTTATAAGTGTTTCTGTCGCTACAAAACAGTTTAAAGTGACAGAGACAGCATTAGACTTAACGGCGACTTAAAATTGAATTGCGTTTGAGTATTCGGCAGTTAGTGATACGAACTGAGTAACGAATATTCTTTCTTTCTTTCTTTGATAAGACCTTGATTTTTTTTTTTTTTTCTAAATTTAAATAAAGTCCGTTAACGTCCTGAATCAATATCTACCGCGATCTTTAACATATTCCAATAAGAAAAAACCATACATAGTTTATGTTTGGGTTCCTACGGAGAGATATTCAGAGAAGGGCAATGACCGCTATTCGCTTGCTAAAACGCGACAACTAGTGTTACCTATTAAATTAATTCCCACACAAAAAATTAAATGTGATTGTTCCAAGAACATACATCTTCAAGATAACACATGCAGTTTTAACATATTTGGACAAACTTGATGACCATGAAAACGATCTCTTGTAACAATTTACTTTTCACCATCTGCAAACAAAACTCACACAATGACCCACAAGTACTACCAGTTTATCCACAGATAACATAAAGGCACAAATTCTCAACACAATGGTATCAGTGGAGTCCTTTTATATTTAAACTCTCCATTGTAAATACGGGACATTTCTTTGTGCTTCCATGTTCACGTCACACTTTGTTACAATAGTAGTCAGCGGTTGAAGAAGTATTGTGAGTGGAATTTTAGATAAGAGGATTTATTTCTGAGCGTTTAATAAAGCAGAAAAGTCGTGTATGAAAGAGAAACACCGTTTTAGTAATAGTACCTTAAGAGCGCGTAGTACCATTGGTCCACTAGCACCACTCCGTTAAAAAAATATTATCTCGTGACTGAGAAGGAATTATGAAAAACGGCTCAATCAGCGAACTCGGTAAGTGTGTCTAGAATTTCCTAATACCTTTAAAAAAGTTTCATATTTCCTTCTACCATCGGACATCTAGACGCACTGCAAGTTACCACCCCTACCTAGTTGATATTCCACCAACTCGTACTAAGCGTTTTCAAACGTCTTTTATAATGCGCACAGCAAAGGAGTGGAACTCTCTGCCTGCGTCTGTGTTTCCGAACGCAGACAACCCTAATATATTCAAAATGAGAGTGAACAGGCTTCTTCTGGGTAAGCTCACTCCATCGTAGACTTTGTATCTGTCACCCAGACCTAGACTAGAGTCAAGAGCAAACCCATAGTAAAATATAATTTTTTTTATTGAGATACGAAGCAACAAAATACGATCTAGAGGAATGTGGCCGCTTTTCTTTAAATCGAATTTTGTTATTTCGTGTCTCAATATGAAACGTTATAAAAGGTATTAGAAAATTCTAGACACACTTACCGAGGTCGCTGATTGAGCCGTTTTTCATAATTCCTTCTCAGTCACGAGATAATATTTTTTTAAAGGAATGCCCTCTTAAGATGAAAGCGTCAGGGTAGCCCGCGAAATTCATATTTTCTTACGTTTTTTGTAATTTGCAGGTCAGTTGCAGGCAGGTTGTATGTTGGCAGGTTGTATGTTGATCTAAATATAATTCGCGGCCGTATCAAATATTTATTTATAAAATAGAATTTTTATTTTGCAAATATGGGTAGTAGGTACATAATAGTTCTTAAGATTACATTTCAACACAACATCAATACAACTCTCTAAGTTCCTATTACCCAATTGAATGACTATTTCATGAAACAATGTCATTTGGGGACAATTCTAACATAAGGAGCTGGAATGGTAGATTTTCTTCTTTTTTCTTAAATAACTTTAAAACTATTTATGTTAAAATTATTAAAAAAAACATGAATTATTATTAATATTAATTGGCAGTCATAAGGACTGCCGACATAAGTGAAAACACAAAACTTTGGAATAGCTGTTCTTTTATACGTATAGCTCATGGAAAGCGTTCGGTGACGATGACGCGAGTTCCATGATTTTTGTTCACCCAAAAAGTACACATATATACACAATATACATATAGCTCATGGAAAGCATTCGGTGACGATCGCGAACCCATAAGTCTTTCCCCTACCAAAAATCGGTCAACGCGGCTAAAGAAGTTTTCACTTCAAAAATTGTGACCCTCACTCTAAACCTTTTTATGTGATATGACACACGGTACAGTTCGCCAAACTCTTTTCTTAAAATGTTCGTATTTGCCTCCCAAACGTGACCCCAAAAATTCATTAATTTATGTTACAAGTCTGTGTTTGGATAACAGAAATTCATATATATGTATGTACCAAATTTCATCTTAATCGGTCCATTAGAGTCGGAGACAATTGGCTGTGACAGAGAGACACACGAGTGATCCAATAAGGGTTTCGTTTTTTATTCGGACGAAACCCTAAAAAGGACACGTGGGGCATTTTAACTGTACCTTTAAGAATCCTTTTGATTATTGAAAACCCACATGTCGTTGCCACATTAGGTACGTAGACAGTTGTTCTGTTTACCACTGTCCTCCCATACCTATTAGCACTGTTATTTGAAAATATTGTTAAAGCCAATTATTTTTAAAAGAGTAACCGTGGTATTTCTTGCCGGCTCTTCTCCATAGGAAACGAATAATTGGAACCGTGCACCTAGCTTCTGACTTTTCATAAGTGTCCATGTAGGTTTATGTGAAATACAATATTATGATTTTTTATTGCCTTTTGATAGATATTTGGCATTTAAGTGGTATCTAAAACACTTCTTACCTTTTCCAACAACTATAATGATTAAGACTAAGTTGTCCAGCTTATCTAAAGTTGAAGAACGCAAGCGCCACACGCGATGCTTTGTCCCTCGCTACGATCTATCTTCAGTGCGTGAGTTGGTTCAGAGTCGTATTGTTGCCAAGATTCTTTTTATCGTTTTACTTGGACGCGTTTTAGAAGATTTTAAGCGTGGCGTGACGTGTTTAATTCAGTTGATATTTCTGTCTTATATATTTATATTTCTTTCTGTCCAGTCCTGTGCCCATATCTCTCGCCGGAACGCCCTTACCAATCTGCTCCGACTTTCGGTACCTCTGGTAGCTTGTCCAAGGGGATGGTGAAGTATACCGCGACATAACGCAGCGGATCAACTCAGGATAGATGAAATGGCGACAGGTCACAGGAACAACTTGTGACCCACGGATGCCCCTTAAGTTAAAAGGCGAAATCTACAAGTCCGTGATAAGGCCTGTCGTATTCTATGGATCGAAATGCTGGGCCGTGGTGAGGACGGATGAAAAAAGATTGCATGTAGTGAAGATGAGAATGTTGAGATGGATGTGTGGAGTGACGAAAATGGATAAAGTCAGAAATGAGTATATAAGGGGAAGTTTAAAAGTGGCGCCGGTGACAGAAAAGTTGAAAGAGATTCGTTTGGCATGGTATGGGCATGTTATGAGAAGGGCGGAAACGCATGTGACGAGAAGAGTGATGAATATAAATGTGGATGGATGGAGAGGGAGAGGAAGGCTAAAAAAAAGATGGATGGATTGTGTGAGGAATGATATGAAAGAGAAGGAAGTTAATGATAGCGTGACGGTTGACAAGAGAGAATGGAAAGAGAAAACGTGTTGCGCCAATCCCAAGTCCCCACATGGGACAAGGGCAGGAAGATGATGATGATTTCTGTCTTATATTGCTGAATGATTTTATACAAATACTTGATGGACGGTGGATGGACTGTGTGAAAAATGATATGTGTAGAAAAGGAGTGACTCCTGAGATGACGACTAGTAGAGAAGTATTGAAGAAAAAGACATGTCATTTATTTATTTATCTATACTTATAATATTATAAAGCTGAAAAATTTGTTTGTTTGAACGCGCTAATCTCAGGAACTACTGGTTGGAATTGAAAAATTATTTTTGTGTTAGATAGTCCATTTATCGAGAAATGTTATAGGTTATATAACATCACGCTACGACTAATAGGAGTGGAGCATAAATGAAAAATGTTGGTAAAAATTATTCCTTTTTGAGAGCTTCCGTTGCGTGCGCTGCGTAAACGGTTTAAGTTACGCTAATATCATGTATAATGGAATTGTTCCTCTTTAAAAGTTCTAAAAAAGTCCGTGACAGCATACGTCTATCTTTTAAGATTGACTCACTATAACCTTTTTTTATGGTAATCAAATTTGTTCGAAATTAATGCATTATTTGCGAAGAAGTTTTATCAACATGATATTAATCCTTATCCAAATAAATATGTTATTAATCACAAGTATTTAAATGTAAACAAAATTGTCCTTGACATCACTTGATTTCAATCGACATCTTAGGAGATATCATAATTTTAAAATAACTCCGCAACAAAATAAATATAGGCTATTTAACATCACGCTACGCCCCTAAGGAGCCGAGCAAAACGACAATATATCGGAAAACACGCTAAGCGAAAACGAAGTAATTGCGCGGACAGGCGAAGCGATGCGACAGTGTGGGTTATGGGCCGAAATTTTACGCGAAGTCGCGGGCAGAAACTAGTTTTCACATAAAATGGCCAGGGAATAACATTAGTAAAAGACACTTAAACACATTATTAAAGTAAAATAACAAGTATACAACTACTCGACAGTCATACACTCATCTCACAACTCTCAAGATATACTTCCATTCATCCGCGAACACATCACAGTCAGGCTTAGCGTCCAAGAGAGCTTTGAGCGCAGAAAGTGAGCGCAGAGAGACGTTGCGCTGACCCCAGATAAATTGGGTTATGGGAAGGAGATGGATGACTTACCTGAGGACCAAACGTCACCAACCGCTAAAAATCTAGCCAATCTAATGTAATTTAATCAAATAGCTCAGATGACATAATCTGTGCCAATCCTGGAGTGAAATTGCGGCAAATTTGTTCGTTACGTCGCAATACATACAATCCGGTAATAGTAAAGAGCTTAACAATTATAGGTCTGTGTCAATTCGGCCGGTACTCAGTGAGGTGTTTGAAAAGTTGATGCTCAATCAAATGTTACGTCACTTTAATAAAAAATCCTTCTTTCAAAAACAACAGTACGTTTTCACCAAAAGATGTTGTACAACTGACGCCAGTGACACACCACCAATTATTATTTATATTTTTATTTTTTGAGTTTTTCGCATGTTTTAATAGTAATTCTGTTATTCGGGGCGAATACAAATCCAACAAATCCAAGTTCATAAATATCGATCCAGCCGTTCTGGAGTTATAAATGGTGTAGGTAAATAACCCGACTTTGTTTTAAATATTAAGATTATGTATGTAAGAAAAAATCCACATCTTTTTAATAAAATCAGTAATAGACATAATTTCAATACTAGCAATAAAGATAAAATAGATCAACCATTTTTCAGATTATCTAAAGTACGTACATTTTTTATGTGGTACCGTGTTAAATGTTACAACAAAAAATTTAAACTCATATTAAAAGCACCCTTTGTAAACAAAACATATTATTACAAATTAGATAATTATATCCAAGATAAGAAAGCTTGGAAACATGCTGGTCCTGCTCCATAAGACAATCTAGAGTCGAGACAAAACCAAAGTGGTAGCTAATTTAAATATAATTATAAATTATTATTTTTATGACATTAATTAATGTATACAACATTTTAAAAGAGTTTAAGTGTGGAGGTTCTTGCCCATTCTTCTCCATACGTAACTACCTTTTGGAAGAGGCAAATCGTGATTGTTTTTTTTTTTTTGTGTCAAATTTTGACATTCAAAAATGCCTTTTAAGTGACTATTTGGAATAAATGATTTGACTTTGACTTTGCTAGTGCACGGCCTCGCTTGTGGTGTCGTTGTGGCTGCGACGTGGCCTTGATGTGGTCGGTATCGCCCACACGGCTGATTTTGACGGCCAAATGTGGTTCGTAGTAATTTTCATACAAATTAGCGCCCGTTCACGTGGTGTAGTTGTGGTAAGTGTGATTGGGCCCTTATGTAAATTTGACGTTGGAAAAGTGCTGATTCTCAACCTAGTTTGAATAAATGACTTTTGATTTTCATTTTTCTAAGGACTGAGACCGATACAACAACGATGTGAGGAAATTAAAGTATTTCCATTTCAAACTCGTCTTGCAAAGTAATGTAAATATGTTGGTTTTAACTTCAAGATAAACCCACATACTCACAAGGAGCGACTTTCATGAACGTATGTAGTTAGTCTAGTAAACTCAAACTAATTAATCCCCAACTACTTACAGGAACAATTTACTAACTAGGTAGGCTATATTGAAATTCTTAATGCACTTTCAAAGATTTATTTATAAGTTACTTACATGTGGTTGTACTTAGCAAATTAATATCGTTAACAGCATGTTCATAAACATTTTAGAAGAAATTCCTCTTCCTGTGTCGTGAGGTCAGATTTTTTCTACTATTAGATGATAGTAGAAAAAATCTTGGTACGATTATCAGAATATGCCAACAAAATAATGTTTTTCGTATGTTTAAAACAATTAGTTAGTTTCTTAATTTGATCCCGGCTGTAATTTTAAAAGAAACAAAATTAATGAATATTGATCAAATTTATAAATATAACACTTGCATACTTGTACGTAAAATAATTAATAGAGACATACATACACAAATAACATTTACAAAAAGATTGCAAATTCAAAAGCGCATGACAAGGCAGGCTAATCATATAATTTTAAGAGCACCGAGGACAAACTACGGTAGAAAGACTATTGTATATGAAGGGGCTGAACTTTATAACTCTATACCTAAAGTAATTAAGGAATGGAAGTCACTTCCAACTTTTAAAAGGCTATTAAAGCACCACCTGAATAATAATAATGTATAATTGTAAGTTCTTACCGTTTTTAAATTAATTTTAGTTTATTACCAAGCGAAACCGTTGCTTAACTTAATTATTATGTTTTTCCTCATAGGAGTGAATAATTGTATTCTTTTTGAGCGAAATAAATTTTCTTAAACCATAACCGTAATTCTTGGAACTTTAACAGTCGTTACGGGTCGTCAGAACCCTGAAAGTCTGAGAACCAGTCTTACCAAGGGATATCGATTATCCAGTTACAGGGTTGTGGAGGTCAGATACGTAGAAGCTTCATGTAAAATACTGGTATTCAGCTGGATCCGGTTAGACTGGAAGCCGACCCTTACACTCGGCAAAAACAAAAGTCCGCTTCTATATCCACATAAAGGAAGAACTCTGCTGGCGACACTTCTGCGTCAAACTCCAAAAACAAACCTTAAAAATTCCAGGTAAGGAACACCTTAAAAACACTTTAGACTGGAACCCGACCCCCACGGCCTACATAGTTGGGAAAAGGCTAGGCAGAATGAGTTAAAAAAAAAATTGCACAGATTGAGGCCCCTCGCCCACGGCAACTTTTTGTAGCGATGAAGTAGCGATGCTGTCGCGCGTCCGCATCGATACAGTCGCGAAGCGGTCGCTAGCTGTGTGCCCTCGCCCACGGGCCCAGATTCAGTCGCGATCCAAACGCGATTCATTAACGGCACAAAAATGCCACAGTTGCACTGATGCTCGGTTCTCCACTCACGCGCCACTCTCCCTCCGTTCTCTCCCTAATGTGGTCCGACACGGTCGCGCGTTTGCATCGATACAGTCGCGATGCTGTAGCGCGTTAGTAGCGTGTTGGCATCGCTTCTGTAGGGCGTTGCAAATGCGTATAACACGCGTTGGTAGCGATGCTGTTGCGCGTTTACGAAGCGCGCGACAGCATCGCTACAAAAAGTCGCCGTGGGCGAGGGGCCTAAAGGACACACATGAGTTGAGTTCGTTTCTTACTTTCTTTTCAATCAAGATAGTTTTGTTAACCTATTACAATGAAATGAAATGAAATGAAATCGTTTATTCTGTAAATAGGATATCGGAATCACTTTTACACGTCATATAAAAAAATAAAAATAAGCTAGATGAAGTCGACATTTCCTATCTGACTACCCCTGAGAAGAAATGGCGAAACAAACTCAGAGGTCAAAGTATCTTAAAGTCCAGACATAATCTTGGTCGGATCATGTGAGGATCATGTAGATCCGTGTCTGAAAAGGTCTTTTGAGGAAAGAACCACACAATTTTGAGTGGACCTGTCCAGTCAGTGCAAGCATTTGTCAGTAAACGTGTAGCTTAATAATTCTGTATTTACACATCAAAAATACATGCACTACTGCTACGCTCAAATCAAACAGAAAAACCACTTTTGTTTCCCCATACAAACCTAAACAAGCTACACAGTTTTTCATGTTCGATATGAAAGGCTATTAATAGGCTATTAGAACTGTACCTCGAGCTAACGTGAAAGACGGATGAAAAATTAATTGAGCTTAGTGCCGACACATTCTGCTGAGGACTCACATTACAGCTGTTCCAAGTTATAACAGTTTATTGGTAACATTTTAATACCTACTAGTTGTTTTTTTTTTTAAACCACGTCTATTTTGGGTTAGGGTCAGGATTAGGTTCGTCTTTATAAGATAATATTCATTTGAAATGTTACGTAATTTAGAGTTCACGAACTTAAAATCGATTCCTTAGATCGAAAACCAAATGCGTGACTAAGATTTATCATCTGATAAACCTTAAGTTTTCTCGTAATCTCTCTTCAAATTATCGGCCAAATTATCGGTTAAGCAACTGTTTTGATCATATTTACCCGACTACCCCAGAAGGGAGAGTTTTTTTAAACTTATACTTATTATATTTTATCTACGCCCATGCTATAAATCCTCTATAAAAGTTTCTGAAACAGTTAGCTTATTGCCAACATTAAAACACCCAGTTTCATAGTAACCATGCATCATAGCATCCAAACGGGAGTTATAATGTTGTACTGAATTTCATAATGCAACTCCTTTGCTTTTACGAGGATGATGATCCCTTCCTTCCTCATCTGTTTGATGAGTAAGGAAGTAGTGAGAATGGAAGGTAGGATGACGATCCCTCGTCATCCTACCTTCCATTCTCACCACTCTATTCGTGGTATCTTTATGAATTTCAAAAAAAGAACATTATCACGCACGCGCATTTCACTATACTATACCATAGCGTCGTATCCCGCCATTTTTGTTCGATATTAGTATTGCAAAAACTGTGTCAGAACCTTTTATAGAGGATTCATGTCATGGGTGTAGATAAAGTCTTGTATGCAACTGTAATAATTAGGTATTAAAACACTCATGTGAGCCGAGTGTGATAAACCACATTCGTGATTTAATACCCCTTATTATAAAACAGTTGCATAAATAACTATTATTGTTCTATTTTATTTTAAATATTATTAAAAAAATATATATTTTAATTTTTATACGTGTCGAAGTGGTGTTCTTTTTTTATCGTTACCCATTTCAAGACATCATCATCATATTAGTTATTTATGTCAGATAGAAGTCAGTAATCGCCAAAATGACTAATAAGGCTTTTATAGAAGTTTATCTGCCAAGCCTGGTGATTATTGATGAAGGTTGTATGCCTACATGACAGTGTTTTAAGATTTGAGTAAAACTGTTTAGAATCTGTCACTACAAACTGTTCCGTCTAGAAGAAAAAGTCGTTGTGTATTATATTATGTGTGTTGTGACGTCGGGGTCACCAGTATAGAGGTATGGGGAACAGGGTGTAAAGTTCACTCATACTCCTATGTAAAAGGGAGGATCCTCCGACCAGACGGGTGTCGTGTCTGGTGGGCAACTGCCCGACGGTTGATGTCGGAATTTTGTGTATATGCTAGTCACGCGGCAAACTCAGATTGCGCGATGCAGGATTTGTGACGTCAGGTCTTTGATGTATAGTTCACATTTGGCGTTATAGATGGCCGCCACAAATGTGTTCCATCTAAATAGTCTCTTGAGTTCAATAATGAAGACTTTGAAAGTTTGTCGTTGCAATATTTTGGAAGATTAACTTCAACTAGAAATGTTAACATTGACGTAATGATAATGCATTCTAAATCTTCTAAAAAAATCAAAATTCAAAAATCTTCAAAATCTTCGAGTATAACTTTTATCCAGCTACTAAGATAGGATAAAGTTAAGAGAGAGAGAGTGAGAGAAAGCAGAGTTGTCTCATACAAAGTTGAACGAAACCAACAGCCCCCATGAACTCTAATCATCATCTGGCTAGCCTTTTCTCAACTATGTTGGGGTCAGCTTCCAGTCTAAACGGATGCAGCTGAATACAGTATTTTACATGCAGCGACTATCTGACCTCGCCAACCCAGTCACTTGTTATTGTCTGAGTTTCAAGCTTCTGACGACCCGTAACGACTGTCAAGGATCCACAAATGACAGTCGGGACCAACAGCTTAACGTGCTTTCCGAGGTATGGAAGATCTTGGTATGTAAAAATGGTCACCCATCCACAGACCAACCGCGGCAAGCGTAGCTTAACCTGATCGATCGACCCGCGCGGCTATTATTAGCTACCAGCCCCCATCAACTCAAATATTGCTATCAAATGAGTCATATTATATCTGATGTCTGTAAAACAAGCACGTATGAGATCATAATAAGAAGATGGGCAGCATGTTTCTGAGTTTTTGTCTTAAATTCCGGTCAAGGTTTGGAAGCTTTTTAGGAGATTGCAATCAAGCAAGAGATACGCGGTATGTTTTCTTTACGCGTCTACACATACACGGTATAAAGTAAATAGGAGCTTTATTGTCAGTAAAATTTCTGTTATTTTGTTAATATCTTTAGCAAGTATCTATAAAATCAAGACACAACAAGGCCCAAAAAGAAAAAAAAAACACTGTTTGTATGTAGCAATCGGAACGCAAGGAGAGATCTCTTATAATATTTTGGAAGATCGCTCCCTAGAAAAAATTAACAATTATATTAACATTTATATTAAGCATAAGCATTATTCGTCTAGAAAGTTTCCACTGCTGGGACAAAGGCCTCCTCTCTTCGAATATAATCCACCCCGCGGGCCAAGTGCGGGTTGGTAACTGTCACATGTCTTCGAATTTTTGGTTCTAGGACATGCCGGTTTCCTCACAATGTGAACATTATTCCAGTTTTGTTTTTAACTTTTTAATTAGCGCCTTTTATACCCGCAATGTGTATGACAGTCCCATAATACCGTAAATCAATAATTTATTTATTTATTTATTTAGTACATGGAGGACTTACAGCTAATAAAAACAAACAAAAAGGAAACCATAGTCACCAGAGAGCCAATTACAAATCCTCACGAACTCATAGAATAATAATTTATGGTGTGAGCACAAAAAAACAATTCGCCTAAATTAAAATAAGAATAAATATAAATATTTGGTTTGCAATTTATGTGTCTGCATTAACAGAGAAAATAATTTAAAAAAAAAACAAATAATATAACCTACCACTACTTAAACACCTTCTTCACATTTTTCATAATAATAAAATACACGCTGATTTGGATAACATTTGAGCCATGAACCTGAACAGACTTCGCATCATCACCAATTGGTTGAGACAGAAAAACACTTCATTATAACAGTTACAGTTGGCAATATTTTCAGGTAAACTCAAACTCAAAGCATTTATTTCGAATAAACCAATTACAGGCACTTTTGAATTGTCAAGGAGTCGTTCAGTCAGAAAGATGAAGCTATTTGCCCAATCCAAAGCGTAGTAGGTTCCTATAGAGAAGAATGGCAAGAAACTCCACGGACACTCTTTTAAATCAAAGAAAGTATTAGTTACATCATTCATGTTGAAATAATAAAAATATGAGAACGATGCAAAAAGTTAAGAGACCTAGGGTCCAATAGCGCCACTACTTAAAAAAAATATTATCTCGTGACTGAGAAGGAATTATGAAAAACGGCTCAATCAGCTGCCTCGGTAAGTGTGTCTAGAATTTTCTAATACCTTTTATAAAGTTTCATATATAACATAGTTTTAGAAACTTTTTAAAAGGTATTAGAACATTTTAGACACACTTACCGAGGTCACTGTTGAGCCGTTTTTTATAATTCCTTCTCAGTCACGAGACAATATTTTTTAAAGCAATGGTGCTAGTGGGCCCGAAACAGCCCTCTTAAAAGCGTCCGTAATACTAATATTATAAACGAATAAACAAGTCATAGAACAAAAGTGTTGTTTATGATATTAGTAACATAGTCCTGAGAGGTTTTTATTTTTTATTTTATTGTTTATGCATACAGTCTTAATACAGGTTCGTTTGTTTTGTACCATTAAACCAGAAATGGTTTATATGGTTGTTAGTGTTTTACCAATGACTCTGTATACAGGGTGTAAGGGACAGCCCTCCGCAAACTAACATGTTGCATGTGCATTCAGGTCCTTATTTTGAATTATATTCCAGCGGGCTCAGGATATTTTTAATTTTTTTTAAATCGTTTTTTCAATTATTATTCACTGTAAATTTACATTCTCTGTACGCAACACTCCATTTATGTAACTAAAACTGCTAAAATAAAAATAAACAACACTGTATTTTGAAATACTCTAATCTAACGAACGAAGCGCGAAATCAGCTGTTCACTTTCTGCCTAGCTATTGAGTTCATTGAACTCACTCGCTGCGCTGCCGTTCGCTATGTGAGTTTTGCCACGGTAACGATACATTGCGTATGAGGTAATAAAACAAATCAGGTTTATTGGATACACATAACGTTCCTGAAATAATTTCATGTACCGGTCATCTTAATATAATATACTGAATTCACTACATCAGTCTGCGGAGGGCTGTCTCGTACACCCTGTATATATTAGTATACTTAAATGCAACCTAACATGCCCAAAACCAAGCCAACGTAATTCCGTGCACCCAGTTAAGGCCACCAGAAACCAAACACATGCTTACGACCAACGGTAACATAGAACTACCCACTACAACCACTTCCCCCGTTTGCTTTCAATTCGGCAAGATAATGGACAGCCCTACTATGTCAGCTGGAAGCCTTCCCCCACTGAACAAGCGGGGAGATTTGCATAACTGCCAGTAGGATTTGTTACTGGAGACTGATAGCCATTTACTGGTGATTTTCGTCTGATAAATGTTACTGGACATCCCTAATTGCTTGATTTAAATGTCTGGTGGAACTTGTGTTTAAATTTTGCAAGGATGAATGGATTTAGTTGCTCCTTCGTATAAACGGTAATTCAGACTTAAAGAATTTAATATAATTACTTTTAATTTATGTTACTGGCAAGTAGGTAAAGAATATAAGTCACTGGCGCGATATCGCGGGTGCGACAAGGGTCCCGCTGCCTGTCGCGCCCGCGATATCGCGCCGGTTTGCGCGAGCTTTTAAACAAATGCAATCCCTCGCGAGTGTCCGCGGGACGGCGTGGGGAGCGTGCTTGTTTGCGGTAAGCGGGGCGTCGAGCGTGGCATCGCGTGCAGTTCAGACTAGTTTGTGTTTGCGTAAAAAACTCCCCACACAGCCTTCTTTGTCTATCGAGACATATAGACATAGACATATTCGATTTAATCTTTGTTTCTTAAGTTATAAAAATATTTTAACCACAAATTTTCTTCTAAATACATATCAATAATATTTTAAGACACTGACGCCGTGATGAAAAATGTGACCGGCTCACACGAACACTAAGCGTGCATAAGGCCACTCGGCGAACGCTCATTCGCCGCTTGCACGCAACGCTGAACGCCCCGCCAAACGCCTTTTTACTCAGGCCGTACACTAAAATCTCCCACACACTGGCGCGAAATCGCGGGCGCGAAATCGCGGGCGCGATATCGCAGGCACGACAAGGATCACGCTGCCTGTCGTTCCCGCGATATCACGCCAGTCTACGCGAGCCTTAAATCCCCATTTGCACGAACGAATTGTTCCGCTTAATCGCCTGTAGACACATGTATAGTCTGTATCGTCATATGACTTGCACCGTCGAAACATTGTTTAGACGATGCAGCTTTTATAGTTGCTACAACTTATGGTATGCCACAGGGAATTAAATCACACCGTGTAAATTAATCTTTCAAAAGGCAACCTTTTTACAGTTTAAGTACGAATGACCTCGCAAAACGACGATTATAATCCCCATTTTATATATACAAGAGACAAAGATTATATACTTACTTAATAAAGAATATCCTACATATCACATGCTACTTTTAATATCAAGATCAACCTAAAACCTTTTCCGACTACATACAATTTTATTTAGGTCTCACTGCGAGATAAGATAATGAAAAACAATACTTTTTCCGGGAATAAAACAGGCAAACAGGCAGGCAGTGGGCGTTTATCGTCGAAAGTGGAGCGAGGCATACTATGGCATAAACAGGACGTAAAGGCCAGTAGATATCGAAATAAGGTTCGATGTATCTTATGTTTTTAAAAGTAGGATAACCTATGTAAAAATGGTGTTGTCTACTTCTTTCGTATCAGCACAATACACATACATAAATAAACTCACGCCTTCTTCCCGTGGCGGTAAGCAGAAACTACAGAACGCCATCTGCTTCAATCCTTACATACCTACTCCTTTTGTTAACCGAATTCGAAAAAGGAGGTTCTATGTTCGACTATATATATGTTTTTTTGGCTATCGCTGAAAACCAGCGCTGGGGCGCTCCAACAATAATTTCGAATGCTAATCAATTAATTAATTGATTAGCATTCGAAATTATTGTTAATTAATTATTGTTGTTGGTCCTGCTTTAAAAAGGCGCATAAATATATGCGCCTTTGTAAAGCAGACTTAATTATAATAATAAATAATAATAATAAAATTTATTCAAAAATAAAAATTGGAAAAATACAGTATAAATCTTAGAAATAATGTAGGTATTACAAAGTATGATGCCTGTACTAGGGTAAACCTGTATCACAGGCGGCATGAGTTCTTACAATTACTATTAGGACAACTGATTTCTTAACAAATATTTAACATAAGTTTTATGAGTAGTGCAGTAGTTAGATAATTATGTTAATATATACTTAAATACTAATAATTAAGGTCTTAAACATGTAGATTATTTATATATTATTTACGGAAAAAAGTTGTTAGCACTTAGTTACACGAATATGATTGCGTCTGCAGTATTAATAACTAGGTTGAAAACAAATATTGCATAAATCACCTTAAATGCTACATTTGATTTTTGAAGCAGTCTGCTAATGTGCTTAGCCAGCAACACATCGATGGTAAGTAGAACATCACAGTGGTCAGGTATATTGTTGAGTCAGCAACAAGCAAAAATTAGTTCGGCTAATTATTTTTTTCAGTGTTGAGCCAAGCATTTTTGTCAGCTATGTAATCCCACAACTTATAATATGGTTGGCTGCATAACGTGCGTTTTATACAAAATTTAAATTTTATTTCTTTCAGTTGTAGTACGTAGGGAGGTATTTTACTGTAACATTTTAAACAGTGGATGATCCCATGAAGGATGAGTCTACTTTAGCCAAATGGAATACCTACTGTTTGCGTTCACATAAATATACCGCGACTACGACTATGTTTATTTATTTTTTCTAGTAAAATCAAAATATTTTATTTCACATAAATCTACATGGGCACTTATTAAACGTCAGAAGCTAGGTGCACGGTTCCAATTAGTCGTTTCCTAAAGATAAGAGCCGGCAAGAAACTCCACGGTTACTCTTTTCAAAAATAATTGGCTTTATAATATTATTAAATAACATTGTTAATAGGTATGCGAGGACAGTGTACTTAACAAAATAGAAAAGTGCCAGCAAATCTACACTCTACTAGGCCTACAAAGTACTTACATTCACAAAATAGAAAATAATCTATATAAAAGACATATATATATTTTTTTTTTTTTTTTTTTTTTTTTTTGTGTATGGCATCTCGGAGGTATAACCACTGGGGGTTCCTGCTCCTTAACCGGGCTTTCCTGTGGTGCCGCAAGCTCCTAACGAAGTTTACGCCTCCAGCCAGGGGGTTTTTACTATAATCTACTTAAGCTAGACGACTGCTCGCTAAGGGCACCCCAGGTGGGGCTCGAACCTCGGCTTAGGGCAGAGTCGGAGGGAGAATGGCAAGAGACCGACGGTGACTGGATAAAATCAGGGTTATGATTATTATCAGGGAAATTTAAAACTACAGGCTCAGCTATGGCGCGGGCTGACGCTTCGCTTACGAGCAAGGGTCGGGGAGGTACAAGGGGTGACTCAATGGGCGGTCTTATCACTAAAAACGATCTTTGAAAGACAACCTTTCGATGGATTAAGTGGGAAGGAAAGACAATACTGCAGGTGGTCTGTGGAGTACCATTTTCATATATTCAATAAATACTTGGTAACAGGCGTTCTCAAAAATCGAATAAATACAATAATGGTTATCCTGCCTTTTCGCCGAAAATTTTTTGACAGATCACTTGCCAACCAACGTTTCGCCGATGTTTCACTTTGACAACTAACGATTAGCAAATTTTTGTATGACAACGTTTCATTTGGTAGAATTTTTGTTAAGCTGATTATTATAATGACGCAAAACGTTTGGGACATTTATCATTTGTCAAACATTTCACAAGGCCACACAACTATTAGACGAATGACGTTTTGTCAGTGTAATTTTTAAATACATTTTTTGTTTAAGAATCTCAAAAACAACATTTAACCTTTAAATTGGCAGCAATGCAGAGCCATATTACGATAGGTTAGGTTAGGTTAGAGTATGACAAACAACGCACGAGCCGAGCGAGCGAAGCGAGTGTGCCGCGGCAGCGGCCGGCGATGTGCCAGAAGCGAATCGCTTTTGTAAAAGGAACAAACTAAAACATTCTGCTACTTGAAAGTTGGCATTTTAAAAAGTGTCATTATGAAAAGCAGACCAAACGTACAGTTGGTAACTGTGAGGTTGGGAAATAAAACAAAATTATATGATAAGTTGACACATGATTATTCGGCGAAATAAAATTCTGCGAAGCGTTAGTTAGCAAGTGAAAATTTTGCAAACAATTTTCGTCGAAAAGGCAGAGAACCACAATAATGTTACCAAGAAATCAGTAGATCTACACGAAACAGCGTGTAAAGGGCTAACATTGTAATTAAACAAAAGTACTTATTTTGTTTGCATTAGCAAACTAAGTGCTTATACATTAGAAAATTTCTGATAACACAAAGCTATTTTGTATTAAGTACCGTCAGCGCTGAAGGAGCGCTGACGGTACCGCAATAAATAAAACGCCTGTTAAAATATATCACGTAATTATTAGGATCTTTCAAAATTTTTACATTATTATATCTTTATCATATGAAATGCGCTTGACAGTTCGGTGAGCCGACTCTCTGATCGTTTCTTCTATTCTAAATTCAAATGTGTCGCAACAATGGTCGCAACGCTTAGTAAATTACGCAACTTCACAAGCAATGGAGATCATTGTCAAACTTTATTTCACATTTAAGGTTTTGGTTTGGTTATTTTATATTAGTGTGTGTATTTGTTTTTTTTTTTTGTAATGTAAAAAAAAATTGTGCAGTAGTTGTGTAAATAATTATTCTTTCTTTTCTTTCATTAAATCAATGCTTTTCACATTTTCAAACCATTTATTAACATTAAACCCGCAGAGGTTTTATGCATAATATGTTACGGCCTCTACAGTGCCTATTATAAGTATAGACGTCAATATCAGTCGATACATAAAGAAAAGAACTACCGCAACCTTTCTTAAAATGTACGGCTATTACATTCGCAATGGCGAATTTACATTACATGCATTTTTTATTTCTATCGTCGCGGCGGAAGACAATCATCTCGAGTTCTACTAGAACTACGGTATCGATTCAAATCGATTATTTATTCGAGTCTTGCGTTTGATATTCGGAATTATTAACGCGTAGCCTCTAGTGAGCTTGCGTATTTAAATATTGCGATATCAACGTCTCTGTTCCAGTAATATAATATGAAGTATCGACGTGTCCATATTTATGAAGACTTTTGATGGCAATATCGCTCGGATTTTTCTTATGTTTTGTGGCTTTTGTGGTGTCTTAATATGTAATGAGTTTGTTTTGTTTATGAGTTGCCAGTTTATATACATACGTAAACTAACGCCCTCCTTATATATATAGAATATCCGCTTTTAAAAACTACATAAGTATACGTGTAAACACATGTCGTTCTGAAATAGGTTTTTCAACAATAAACGCCACAATATTGATGAATTATAGCGGTTTTTTTTTTATGAGTCTCAGTTTTACTCAATTATCACTTCAGTGCTTGATATCTGGTGTAAAACATCAAATCATTTTCACAGCCAATATCGACAAAAAGTAAAACATTGAAATCAATTTGAAGCCATGTCGTTTAAAACCAATATTTGGACAAAACAATTTAAAAATACAACGTCATTTTTTATTCAAAACATCAAAAGTCTAGGTGTCGCCTTTACATCACAATCAAAACAACATATTGGCCGTTATTTCCATAACAATGTTACCCAAAAAAAACTCAATCATTACTCGAGTACTCTTGTGGGGCACAATAAAACGGTATATATGTACTCACTTAGGAAATTCTTCGCGCCACCGTCGTTGGAAAACCTACTTAATCTATATGGTAATAAGATTAAAATTTGAAAGGCAAGCAGGCGACTCTTGAGAGATCTCGGGGCGTTATTAACAAAATACAGCAGGTCGGTATGCTTAATACAAAAATATATTCCTTTGTCTACAGTTTTCGGTGAACTTGCGAGATTATGTGGCTTCTCCTGTCTGTGATATATTGTTTTGTTCTGTTTTATCAAAAGGTTTTCGTTGTATAATAGCATAATCAGCCTATAATGTTCCCACTGCTGGGATACTGGCCTCCTCTAAGTAAGCGGGAGTGGACCCTAAGCCACCACGCGGGCCCAGTACGGGTTGGTAGATGTCACATGTCTTTGAATTTTTGTTTCTGTGACATGCTGGTTTCCTCACTATGTTTTTCTTCACAGTGAGCAGTGGTGAAGAAAAATTTACACAGAATAAAGCGCCTGTCTTGGTTCGAACCTACAACCTACAACTCATAAGTCGCGACCGTTGCCACTGGGCTACCACTGCGTTGTATCATCATTTCAGCCGAAAAACACCACTGCTGGAGGCAAGCATCGCCACTTCGACCAGTTCTGTGCTTCCCGCATCCAGCGGATTCTTGCGGCCTTCAAAAGGTCATTGGTCCACCTTGTAGGAGTCCTTCCAACGCTACGTCCAGTACGTGTTCGCCACTCCAGAACATTTCAGCCCCATCGGCCATCTGTTCTGTGAGCAATGTGCCCTGCCCACTGCCAGTTAAGTTTCGCAATTCTTCGGCTATGTCGGTTACCTTGGTTCTCCTGCGGATCTCTTCATTTCTGATTCGATCACGTAGAGAAACTCCAAACATAGCCCTCTCGATTACCCTTTGGGTGATTTTAAGCCTTGTAATAAGCGTCTCTGCGTTGTATAATAAAACGAAAATAATTGTGAATATGAATGTTACAGCATCTTCCATACTACTGCTGGACTCCATTTGATTAGATCTTCTTCTTTCATCTTCATGAACATAATTACTTAGCTGGTTCAAAACTAGTGATATATTTCACACGCCATAAAATAAACAATGCAGCTAACTTCAAGCAGTTACAACTTCGGAAATTATAGATGGGTGCCAAAACAGCACCAACTAAGGTGACGAAAAAAGGCCATGGTTTCGTGAAAAATTTACCAATGAAACTGAACGCGATCAGCACATCGCATCAGCATCGCATCGCATCATTGCACATCAAGAGCTGCCAGTGTCATCATTGTTGTGGAAAATTGACGCTGACATATTCATATTCAGTTATTTATTGTTTGTCACAGGTGAAAAGACAAATCTTACAATTATTATATCACTGTAACATACCCATAGGGTGTACAATATTTATATGTATGTCAATATTATTGGCTCTGTTAAAAATAATTAATAATAATATAATTACACTCTTGATTGTTGGTGGTTATTATCCACTGCTTTTTTTGTTTTAGTTGAAATCATCTTACATTCATTAATAGACATAATTATTACGGTTATGCAATTTACATTAAATAAGTCAAAAACAATGTTAGTCAATAATTCGGTCATTAAGAAATTCGTTAATTGAATAAAACGTTTTACATCTTTTGACAGCTCTTGAACACAGTTAAGATGTGATATACGTTCAGTTACATTGGAAGAATCCGCCCTTAAATAGCGACCAAGAGAGGTTTCTTTAGCTGAATCTAAGTAGGTTTAGCTTAGTATGAAGATATGTACATGGATAAACTCTACCCCAATCTAATATTGAACATATAACATAACATCAGGCCTATAATCCCCAAAGGGTTACGCAGAGGTGTACATATAGTACACCCTCATTTCGCCAGTAATAATTAACGTCTCATGTATTAGGGTCCTGAATTCCAAGGTCAGGCCCAATTTTTAAACAGTCAACATTTTCGAAAAAGTATCCGCAAAATCTTTACTCTCATATCCGAAAACAGTTTTGACCCCGATTTCCCCACAGTTTGGGACAGACAAACAAACTTAATCGCACAGTTCCTTCGTCTTCGCTCCATATAATGTATTCCCCGAATAAATGCAAATGCTCCTCTACATATTTGCAAGAGTTCTCGCGAACAGTGCTCTTTAATTCCACTTCCTTCGCTCTGCGCTGTATAAAAATTTCGTATGTTAAAATAGTGCGTGGAAGTGGTGCTTTGTAAAGAAATTACCGATTTCCATACAAAGCACCATTTTTGATGTTTCAGTTAAAGTTATATAAAAGAGTAATTTTCCGAGGCCAATTATCTGTTTATCAAAGTGAAAAGACAATCTTTTCGTTGGATATTTTAAGGTTTTTTGGAAACTTCAGACTTATCTGTACTAATATTATAAAGAAGTAAAATTTATTTGTAAGTTTGTATGTATGGAGTAATCTCTGGAACTACCCGTCGGATTTGAAAAATTATTATTGCATTTGATAGCCAAATTCTTCAGGAAGGTTAAGGGCTATATGTAACATCACGCTGTGACCCTTAGGGGCTGATTAAGAGGAAAAATATATATCGCGAGCCAAACCAGGCCAGATCAAGAAATTTCACGCGGACGAAATCGAGGGCAGAAGCAACCCAGTCCAGTTAAATAATACCGATTCCGCAATACATAAAATTTTCAGTTAAACGACGAATTTTGTTAAAAAAAAAAACCTCACAACAACAACGAATTAATTTATTTTCTCCTAAAAAAAGACTTCTTCAAAACCCGACACAGCCTGAGCCTCCCCAAAAATGTACACGTCTCCTATATAGCCTAAACACAAACATAATACTTGGGCATACTGCTAACATTAAGCCACCTAAGTAAGGGCGGAAGTAACTTCGTAACAGAGTAGGTACTTACTAAGTACGTTCTCTGGGGAGCGACACTGAACTACACGTGATTGTGCGAACAAAGACGAAACAAGCTTTCGACACTTACTTATATAACATTATGCTTATTAGAGGTAAATGGGTGAGCTAAGTTATAAGTGTCAAAGCTTATAGAGGAACTACGATGTTAGGATGGAACGGTTGGCGCAGTGGTTAAGGGATGGCCTTTTTTTTTGGTTACATTTCAGGTTTTGAATACGAGGCTTCTGGTTACTTTGTATTAGTATGAGTATTTTGTCTATTTTTCTTGTAATGTGCGTCTTGTTTTTGCAGAATAAACAATTTTTCTTTCTTTCTTTCTTATTGACTGCTGCGCTGCGTGTCGCGGGTACGATTCCCGCACGGAACAAATATTTCTATGACCTACAATTAGTTCATTCATTTCATTTCATTTATTCAATAACAATTTACATTGTGTCTGAATGTTTAAAAAATATAATAATTAAAATAATAAAAAATTAAACACAGAAAAAAAAATAGTGCCATACAATGTCATTGCCTAGATTTACAATAAATATTTAACAAATCAAACATAGAAAAAAAAAATAGTTCCATACAATGTCATTGCCTACAATCAATCAGCCTAGCCTTTTCCCAACTATGTTGGGGTCGGCTTCCAGTCTAACCGGATGTAGCTGAATACCAGTATTTTACATGGAGCGACTGCCTATCTGACATCCACAACCCAGTAACTGGGTAACACGATACCCCTTGGTAAGACTGGCTGTCAGATTTTTGGGCTTCTGACGACCCGTAACGACTGTCAAAGATCCACGAATGAAAGCCGGGACCAACGGCTTGACGTGCTTTCCGAGGCACGGAGGAGTCTCGGTATGTAAAGATGGTCACCCATCCACGGACCAACCCCGGCAAGCGTAGCTTAACCTGACGGATCGACCCGTGCGGCTGTGATTACTTAGCCACGAGCTGCTCAAGTCAATGTCATTGCCTACATCAATAATAATTATTTACAGTCATAAAAGTTCAAAATAATTAAAATTTACACTACTTTATCTAAAATTCAGTACATTAATCCAAACATGTCAGAACCAGTTACAAGTTGTTCCGGGTCTGGCTGTTTGTGTATGTGAGTTTAATGTTTGTAAACGCACCCACAATACAGGAGAAATTCCTAGTGTGGAGCAACGTTTAAAAAAAAAGTTCGTAGAAACCAACACCGTTGACATGCTACGGCGTAGGTCTCTATGAACTTTTTTTTACGCTACGGCTACGGCGTAGGCACGATAAATGATAATTTATTTCTAAAAAATGTATGTTTTTAAAACACTTTTACACGTCAAAAATAAACTTGCTGATAAGTGTATGAGATGGTGTTTTGAGGATAGTACCGCACAGATCTGAGTGGACCTGTCCATGCTACGGTGTAGGCATGCTACGGCGTAGGTGTGCTACGGCGTAGGCACGCTATGGTGTATGCTTCGATGTAAACGTTCTATGGCAAAACTCATTGTCATCATCATCATCATTTCAGCCGAAAGACGTCCACTGCTGGACATAAGCCTCCCCCATTTGGGGGGGTTTGCCATAATCGCCACGCTAAACTCATTGTACTGTTGTATAATAATGGAGGCTCGTGTTTTTATTGATGGCTAGTACTTAGCGCCCATTTAATGGTAAACGTAATATAACCTATATAATATATATAGGTTTAATATTCGGTTCTTAAAAATCTCAAAGCCCTTTCGATAAATTAAAAAAATTACTAATAAAATTTGTTAATCATAATAATCAAAGTGCCCAAAGAAATAGTATTTTATTTTAGACTAGCTGCTCCCCGCGATTTCACCTGCGTAAGTTTCGATTCCGAGGTTTATAGGCAAAATTTTGCTACTTTGGATTACATTATTGCAATTGTATTAAGGATGTCTAATTTTTTGAAAATAAATTATAGCCTATTTCTGGTAATTTAGTTCTATTGGTGATAAAATGGTTAAAATCGGTCAAGTAGTTTCGAAGCATATTCGATATGAACAAAAAAAAAACCCCTTTATAATATTATAGTATAATATAGAAAAAGCCACACGGACGAAGCACCGACACGTCACATTCATTGTCTTCCATTTTCAGAACTTCTTTTACGTCACACCTGGCCATAATGTGAGTTTTACCGCACGCTACGAGTACAGTAAAACTCGCATTATGGCCAGGTGAAGACGTAAAATTGTGTACTCACCACGGGCAGTAAAAAAGAAAGCCTTTTTCTTTTTTTTACAGCTCTTGGTAAGTAATGTACTATAACTGAATAGATCATTTTTATGGATGTGCCATCACTAACGGGTACGTACTAAATGATTTTTATGACTTGTAACTCTTCGTAAAACATGATTTAAGTAAAAGCGCGAACAAGGTTTTCATTCTTGGTTACTCATTTTAAAAGCTATAAAATTAAAAAGGCGAGGAAATTGTTTTTACATTTAATTTAATTAGATATGACAGATTCTTGTCTTGTGTGTAAAGTTATGCTAGGTCTTTTTCAAGTAGCAATATTATGAAACGGCAACTTGAAAAAGACAACGCGTTATACTAAGATGTACTAATTTACAAAATGGTTAAAAGCTAACTTATTTAACTACTAGCTTTTGCCCGCGGCTCCGGCCGCGTGGATATCGGTTATCGCGTAAAAAAGTAGCCTATGTCCTTTTCCATATCTCAGGCTATATCTCTGCCAAATTTCATGATGATCGGTTCAGTGGTTTAGACGCGAAAACGTAACAGACAGATAGACAGACAAAGTTACGAATAAAATTGTTTTCTAATAATGTATACTGCATGTCCATTACTGTTTATAACAAATTACCTGATGGCTTTAAAACTCTCAGCCTCAGAGCATTAAAATGTAAATTATTTAACTTTCTTTCAAGCAAATGTTATAACTCTACTGAAGATTTTATGAATGAAAAATTTAGCTAAATATTTGACATTATTATCCTTGACCTTATTGAATTTTGAATTATATAATTAATCTCTTTTACAACTATTGTTCAGTTTGTTTAAATTATTTGTAATTCTAATTATAATAATTAATAACTTAGTTTTGATAAGCCTTACTTATTAGTATTTAAGTATATATTAACTTAATTAACTAACTATTGCACTATTCATAAAACTTATGTTAAATATTTGTTAAGAAATCAGTTGTCCTAATAGTAATTGTAAGAACTCATGCCGCCTGTGATACAGGTTTATCCTAGTACAGGCATCATAGTTTGTAATACCTACATTATTTCTAAGACTTATACTGTATTTTTCCAATATTTATTTTTGAATAAATTTTATTATTATTATTATTTATTAAAAGCTGTTAGCGACGCGCTCAAAACAATTTAGAAAATAGATAACTTCACTAGTGAAGAGGCGAGACACGCTGACATGCTTGTCACACAGTGGACCCCCCGCCAGTCTGCCACTGAATTTTTGCGCACGCGGCCATCTTACTTGTTAAAGTTAAAAGTTTAAATAAAAGTGTTTTTAAAAGTTTACTTGAATTTTCGTTGCGAAAAGACAAACAATTCCTGCAGCACCATCCCTAACAAAAGCGAAATAATTTAACAAACCATATTTGTACGCCGGAAACGGCAGAATATTATGATCGTAATACATAATGAACCTAACAACTTTGTAAAATATTCTCACAAATAAAAAAAAGACGTGTGGCACTCGGGGACTGCCGCGGTAAAGCTATTGCATAGCATTTTGTATCAACTTATGCAATTATAATTATTTATTTATTTTATTTATGCAGTATTTCTTTTTCTTTGATATACTTTCTATATACTTTCTTTGATATACGGTATTCTGGATTCGGTCCCCGCGCTCAAGGCCCGCGATAGAAGCTATGCAATAGCTTAAAAACAAAATAAATAAGTGCTGAACGTCGTAAAAGTGTATAACTACGTAAACAAAGTCAAATACTATTCAAATATAAGCATAATAACAACTTTAAAATAGACGAAAGTGTTGAACCTAAAGTAATTTTAAATAAAAAAAGAGTGACAAACTGTTTTGACAGCGAAAAAATTCCATGTACATGAGTCATTTCCAACCGTCTAGTCAAGTTTAAAAATTGTTCAACTGGAATGGTATCAACTATTTGGCAAGCTTTAATTATGTCATTGTAGCCTTGCGGTGCAACAGGGGAACTGAATGTACTCGTAATCGACTGCTCGTGAGTTCAAACCCCACTATCAACAATCACTTTTTGTGAAGATCATAATTTAATAAACTAATATTTATAAGAATAAAATACGCAGTACACAGAAAAAAGGAACTGCCAGAAATTATTAGATCACTAGAGGGTACTGGTGTAGGAAAACCGTCGGAGTGGGGAGCGTGAGGTTTTTTCGTTACGGAATTTCTGGATTCGGTCCCCGCGCTCAAGGCCCGCGATAGAAGCTATGCAATAGCTTAATAAATAAATAAATGCATTCTATAATATTAGTATCGATTACAAAAGAAAAAAAGAAAGAAAAAACGTTTATTTGCGGTAAACATGACGCAAAAAAAGAACACAACACAAAAAAAAATAAGTTTGGGGTAAATATGCGTCACATCCACGCAAAACTAACTATCTATTACTGTGCCTATCAACGCTTTTGTTGTTACAAGCTTTTATTTAACTTGCCTTGTTAGTTAGTTTGTTAGACGTCTTTCGACTGAAATGATGAATGATGAGTAACAAAAAAAAACTCCAATAAAAGGTGACAAAAAAAGCAGACACCCCGATATTAAAAACTTTTTACTCGTTCGTCGTTCACTGACGAGTCCCCAGTGCGTGATACGTGAAGTTCAGCTCTTTATATCAACCATTACATAGATTTATGTACTGTTATGGAGAAAAGAAATACGGTTAAATAAAGTAAAAATATACAAAGGGTAAAACATTTGCTAATTGGTAGCACATAATACGAGCTTCAGCCTCATATTAATTATACCAAAATATGTTCAAAAGTTTATATATTTGTCGGAGAACGGAAAGTTTCTCTCGTTATCATCAGCCATATTTTAACTACTGTGGGCGTTCTGTGGGTAGTGTTGGTTATTGCGCAATAGGAAAACCGAATTAAACTCATAAGTCATTGACTCAACCTGAGAACCTTAAAATTTACATAAGACAGTTCCCCCAAAAAGCCCATCCCTTCACATTTCCTAGTGCTTTAGCTGGGAAGAAGAAGTAGTGGCACAAACTCCCCAGCCGCACATCTGTCTGTTCAGTTAGAAGAACTTGATTCTATGCAGTAATGGGTATGCAAAGTAATTAATGTTGGTACACGACACAACTATACCGAACGCGCAACAGTTCCTAGACGTCTTCACTGCTTGACCGGCCACCGATGAACTTCACTTGTCAACCGCCGGTCGAACGTTATGTTGCAGACTCTGTCATGCGCCACTAGGTAGCGCTAGCGTCCCGATTAGTCAACAATCGATAGCGCGAACTCCAATAGCTCCATCGAACGCCACTAGATGGCGCTGGTGTACCGGATACAACACGTCTCCGATATATTTTTAATTTTATTTGAGCCACCACATACATAACATAATTAGCCTATATTGTTCCCACTGCTGGGACGTGGGCCGTAATCCACCACGCGGGCCCAGTGCGGGCTGGTAGATGTCTTCGAATAAAATAAAAACAATAACAATAGCACCGTTATTTCAATCCGCCATTCAAACACTCAATTCCGAACGATTTAAAAAAATACGCTTTCATTTCAACAAAAAACGTAAAACTGCAACGAATCGTTTTCCCATTACCAAGACGTTTCTTAATACAAAATCAATATCCCTCGATATTGGAGTAGTGAACAAACACAAGCCACTTAACTCAGTATTACTTGATGGTAATAATAAAGCTGAAGAGTTTGTTTGTTTTTTTGTTTTTTAATTGAACGCGCTAATCTATGGAACTGCCAGTCGGATTTGAAAAATTATTTCTGTATTTGATAGCCCAATTCTTGAGGAAAGTTATAAGCTACTTAACATTACGCTACGATTCTTAGTAGCTGAGTAAAAATAATAAAAGTCAGTCAACGAAAACGAAGTAACGAGGCACAGCTACAGGATATATTGTAGGTTCATCATCATCATCATCATTTCAGCCGAAAGACGTCCACTGCTGGACATAGGCCTCCCCTAAGCATCGCCACCTAGACCGGTTTTGTGCTTCCCGCATCCAGCGGATTCCTGTGGCTTTCATAAGGTCATCGGTCCACCTTGTGGGAGGCCTTCTAACGCTACGTCTTCCGGTACGCGGTCGCCACTCCAGAACCTTTCGACCCCAACGGCCATCTTTTCTGCGCGCAACGTGCCCTGCCCATTGTCACTTAAGTTTGACAATTCTTCGAGCTATGTTGGTTACCTGGGTTCTCCTGCGGATCTCTTCATTTCTGATTCGATCACGCAGGGAAACTCCAAGCATAGCCCTCTCCATTGCCCTTTGGGTGACTTTTAGCCTTCTAATAAGGCCCATTGTGAGCGACCACGTTTCAGTGCCATATGTCATCACTGGCAACACGCACTGGTCAAAGACTTTCGACTTGAGACACTGCGGTATGTGGGATGAGAAGATATTACGTAGTTTCCCGAACGCTGCCCAGCCTAGTCGGATTCTACGATTGACCTCTTTCTCGAAGTTGGACCTACCTAACTGGACAGTTTGTCCTAGGTAAACATACTCGTCCACAACTTCGAGTGAAGCGTCTCCGATATTCATGAGAGTGGGTGTTACATGGGCATTTGACATGAACTTTGTCTTGTCCATGTTCATTCTAAGACCCACTCTTTCGGAAGCTCTTTATTGTATGTTAAAAAACAAGAAATACTGCTGGGGAGTTTATTGCACCACTTCTTGGTCCCAGCTAAAGCACTAGGAAGTGGTGGACTGTTTTGGGGGACTGTCTTATGTAATTTTGTTGTTCGAAAGTGTTTATTCTCAGCCCAATTTGAATCACTTTTGATTTGATTTGATTTCAAGCGGACGAACTTGCAGGCAGAAACTAGTTAATATAAATGTTTCCAAACAGCCAATTTGCCACTTTAATATTTTAGAGTACATCGCTATCATTTGAGAGGTTTAAAACAGTGATATACGCTTGTTTGTCCGTGGTTTCATGTCATTATGGAGGATTAATGTAAATGCATTCGATGTTGTTGGTTGCAGGTTAATTTCAATACGTTACGTTTTTAATAGGTTCTTATGGTAATTTTAATTAGTTGAAGTGTAGTAGAAGTACAAAAAATCCTTTCAGGCATCCTTTTCCAAACCCGCCCTCTTTCTTTTTTGGGTGGAAAACTATCAAATAACTTCTCCCGCTCTGGGCGGAGTGCGAGGGCGTGTCAGACTTTTACTGACTAAAACCCACCCGTGTTCCTTCAGTTGCTCTGTGTGCCAGGGCCACGGTATCCCTTTCGGACAAGCTCGCAACCCTGGCAGGAAAACCCACCCACTGCGGAAATCGTCTAGGTCGTCTCGCCACCTCTTCCTGGCCTGGCCTCGGCGGCGCCGTCCATCCCCAGGCACCCACCGTATGGAGACTGTTGCCCAGCGGTGACTATGCATGCGGCAGGCGTGACTAGGCTTGCCAACCGTCCCGCGAGAGCCGGGACGATTTCTAAGCCTTTAGAAGATGCGATACCAATTGTCCCGTTTTTTATCGTAACTACGACTAAACCTTCGGGCAGAAATTATAGTAATTACTAAAATAAGTTTTATTAGATTTCCTTATTGTTTCAACTTTTGTTATGTTGTAAGTCTTGTACTTGTATGCCAAAGTAAAACGTTCAATAAAACCATAAAAAAAATATTGCTAATTGTATTTTTCGCCTCCCCTTCACAGCTGAGTCCCCCTTATCTTTTTGCCATGTCCCGCACTTTGATTGCAAAAGTCCCGTTAAATTCATGCATTAAGATTGGCAAGCCTAGACATGACATCCACATACTACTTAAATAAATATTAAACTAGAAAAGAGTTCACACTAATTAAGAAGTTTAACATACGTGCTTGTTGTTTGACGACACGGTTGGCGCAGTGGTATTCCCGCACGGAACAAATATTTGTATGACCTACAAGTGTACCTAAATGTTTGTAAATCCACTGCATCCACGATACAGGAAAACTACCTAGTGTGGGGAAGTTAAAAAATAAATATATATATATATATATATATATATATATATATATATATATATAATTACTCGTAGACTGCCTACTCAGTGACATTTTGACATTCAAAAGGTCGCCACCTACGTTCTGAAGTCAATACGTAAAAACAATATTTCAGAAGACATTAGATAATTATTAGGTAACAAAAGAAAAATATAACTTGTAATATTAGTATCTAGATTACAGTTGAACCACGGAAACTGCCCTTACTGCTAGTATATAAAGGTTAGCTACTAACATGTCTGGCACTGACCGAATTGCTACGCTCAATTGCCGGACACTTGTTTACTACGCTCAAGTGTCATATAGGTAGCCATAAATGTCTATGTACCAATACACTACCTGTAATTGAGCGAGTTTGTTTTGGCATTTCTTCTCAGGGGTAGTCAGATAGTAAATGTCGACTCCATCTAACTTTCTTTAGGGTTCCGTAGTCAACAAGGAACCCTTATAGTTTCACCATGTCCGTCTGTCTGTCCGCAGCTTAGCTCAGAGACTCTTAGTACTAGAAAACTGTGATTTGACATGGGTATACATATTAATCACGCCGACAAAGTGGTGAAATAAAAATAATCTTGTTTTTTTTTTTTAGAGTATCCTTTTGCGTAATATTAAGCTTTGAATTGCTAAATACATTTCATAATATATGCATGTGCACATTACAGTTTCCAAGAAATTTCAATAAAGTCTATTGAATCAATCTCAATACGGAATCCAAGAAATGTTCCAATTGCCCAATACACAGTTACTGAAAATACAGCGTGTATTAAAAAGTGTGGTCATACCATGAAAACTGATCACTTTCTCCATAGGAAAAATCGGAATAGCGAAAAAATAATCAGCTGCCCCACACATTAGGATCGAAAAGGTATTAAAGTCTTGTATGGGATATTATAGCTTACAGAATAGGGGTTGGATCTAATCATCTCATTATTTGTGGTGTTTCTTGCCGGTTCTTCTCCTTATGAAACGACCAATTGTAAACGTGCACCTAGCTTCTGACGTTTCGTAAGTGCCCATGTAGGTTTATGTGAAATATATAATAGATTTTGATTTTGAATAAGCAAGAGCAAATGCAATGGGCCGGCCATATTAGTCGTAGAACCGCTGACCCTTGAGGTAGACGTGTACTTGAGTGGAGACCGCGAATCAGCAAACGTAAGGTAGCACGCCCTCAGGCTAGGTGGAACGACGATCTTCACAGGGTGGCTGGTAACAGCTGGATGAGACTTGCCGAGAATCGAGCTGAATGGCGTGCGATTGGAGAGGCCAATGTCCAGCAGTGGACTGCTCTGGGCTGATGAATGATGGTGATGATGGGACAGCACATAATTTTGTCTGGTCTGTACCACACCATAAATCATCATCATCTTCCTGCCCTTGTCCCATGTTACTTGGGGTCGGCGCAACACGTTTTCTTTTTCCATTCCCCCCTGTCAACCGTCACTCTATCATTCACTCCCTTCTCTTTCATATCATTCTTCACACAATCCATCCATATTTTTTGGGCCTTTCTCTCCCTCTCCATCCATCCACATACACCATACAAAAAAAATGTACCACATCATAAATGTCACCACGAATTTCTGATACACGCTGTATATTCAACACGTTTCAATGAAAATGTATCTCTAATTTTTTGCAGACACCCTTTGAGACTGTACACTCGTTGAGACACTTGATCACAAAGTATTGGCGTTTTTAATTATAAAGCTATTTTGTAAACGGATTTTCTTTAAAGGACCTCTTTTAGTATTAAAAATAACGGGTTCTGAAAGGGGTTTTTTGTGGAATGTTAGAAGACTCTTAATGGGTGGGAGTTATTTTGCTCGTGTTTAAATATTAATTAAAGTAAATCTCGAGGCTGGATAAGCAGCAGTGTTAATCGATTATAGTTGCTCGCTGTACCTGTGCTAAACAGTACACAAAATATAGGATTATTCCTTGTGCTAATCCATGCGTCATGTTCGTGAACGGGCGCCGTAAGTTGGGACTGGTCATCTCTTAGCTGCCACGGGTTTTTTTTTTTGGTTTTTTTGTTAGTATTTGTTGTATCTACTCTGGACGCTTTTAACGTGTAAGTTTTTATAATTTTTATTTTTACATCGTTCTCACATTTAGTTATAAATTCAACATTATAGATGTAACGAATACTTTTGTAACAATTTAATTTAAAAGCGTGTCCATGGAGTTTCTTGCCCGTTCTTCTCCATAGGTACCTACGCTTTGGAATGGGCATGTAGCTTCATTTTTCTTACTGACCGACTCCTTGACAATTCAAAAGTGCCTGTAAATGGTTTCATTGAAATAAATGATTTGAGTTTGAGTTTGAGTTTAAAATATACAGGGTGTTTGGCAGAACGTTGAACATACGAAAATAGTAGATAGGTGGGGTCATCTGCTACTAACTCAGCCCTAATTTATTTGGCCCTGGCCCCCTGGATATTAAAAAATTTTTTTTTTGCTTTCTTCTAGTTTCACCACTTTCTTAACTTTAAAGTGTAATTTGTATTAAAAATGGGTAAAACAGGCAATATTTTTATTTATTACATCTTTCTGTAAGTTTGAGGAGTCATAACTTTTTTTCTAGCTAACATCTGAATAAAGGAAAAATTTTATAAGAATCTGCCAACATTAAAGATAAAAAAATAAACTAAAATATTGCCTGTTTTACCCATTTTTAATAAAAATTACACTTTAAAGTTAAGAAAGTGGTGAAACTAAAAGAAAGCAAAAAAAATTTTTTTTTAATATCCAGGGGGCCAGGGCCAAATAAATTAGGACTGAGTAAGTAGCAGATGACCCCACCTATCCACCATTTTCGTATGTTCAACGTTCTGCCAAACACCCTGTATATAACTAAATCTACACTAATATTATAAATCTACATCTACACTATCTACACTAATATTATAGAGAGGAAAGATTTGTACCTATTTTTGTATGTTTGTAATGAATAGGCTCAAAAAGTACTGGGCCGATTTAAAAAATTCTTTCACCAATAGAATGCTACATTCTTCCAATTTGACATAGGCTACATTTCATTTTGAAAAAAATTTGGGATCCTTGGTAAAATTTGAACAATGTAACCGAAGGTGTAGAAAAATGAGTCTTAAAATGATAATTGTCTACCCCGTGCGAAGCCGGGACGGGCTGCTAGTATTTAATACAGTGATAACTAAACAAATTGAAGCTATTCGAACGAGATTAGGGCAAAGTATATTAATTCAAAATACATGATATTTTAGAAACAAGTGCAAGAGCGTAAAGCGTTAAATTCAAAGCTAGTAAACAAACAGACCGCTGCTGGTAAGTTAAATATGCAAGAGTTAACTTCATCCGGTGGTTGTGCCAGCGTTATTAGGTATATCGGCTAAGCCAAAGCTTGATACAAAATGTTTTGACAATACTGGCAATTCTGGCAGAAATATTGATAATCTGGGATAAACCTAAAATCAGAGTTCAAAACTATCAGATTCCTCACTTTTGATATAATTATACGCAGCTAGTTAACTATGTTTCGAGTTTGGCCAGTTAAACCACCAGTAGAGAGTGTGGCCAGTACAACTAGGTGACCTAGAGATTACGGCTTGAATAATTTATACTAAACTAGCGACCAGCCCCTGCTTTACACGGTTTTTAAGACTTGAAAAACATCGAGATTTCTTTATTATATGTAAGTTTTATATCAAAACCGTGGTCACTGATAGTCGGGCTGGTCCACAAATTTAAGGTCGCTCAGCGCGCTATGGGGCGGTCTATGCCCGAAATTAACCGGAGTTACCGACATAGCTTACAGATTAGGCAAGCTGAAGTGGCAGTGGGCTGGTTATCTTTGTCGAAGGACCGATGGCTGGTGGAGCAGACGAGTCCTGGAGTGGAAAGGGCGTATCGGAAAGCGTAGTGTGGGACGCCCCCCAGCTAGATGGACCGACGACCTCAGAAACGTGGCTGGGACAGACTGGATGCGGAAGCTGAAGGACAGAGTGTTGTGACGCAGCCTGGGCTCTCCCAAGCTACCTATGTCCAGCAGTGGACTGTGATAGGCTGAGTTAATGGTATTTGATTGTTATCAAAACCCTTTCACCGACTTTTTGTAGTAGTAGCGCTTACGACCTCTAGACCAATGAGGCAGTAGTATTCATAACCAAGAAACTGCAATTTATCACCCACTCAATGAAGGCTACCGTTTTTGTTTCTGACGTTTCATAAGTGCCCATGTATATGTGAAACAAAATATTTTGATTTGTGCTCACTAGTTGGCGCCACTGTCGAGTAAGGTCCTGAAGTGTAGCTGCTAAAGTTTGTTACTACGGGCGTACTAACAAAATTTATGTTTAAATCATATTTTTAATACCTTAAAACCGCACCGTAAAAATATCGCAGTGTTGCGCAGTCCCGTTATGTTCAGAAAAAAGGAGGACATACGTTTCCGAAGGACGAAACTGTCTCGCTGACATTCATTGACCCGTAACTCATATTTGCCATATAGTTAATCTCAGTGTTGCAAAATATTCACAACATTAATCTAATAAGAAATAAACTCGCGTAGTTCACCCGCAAAATAGCGACATTAGATATTTCGGAGACCTCACACTATACTAGCGCCCCTAGGGGTGAATTCATACGCGATAACCCTCTTGTACCAGAGAGTCATTCATACCGCCAAAAGGGTACAAATCATTCAACAACACTTGAACTCTCTCAAGCTATTAATTCAAGCGCTGCTATCAAAGGTGTTTGACTATGCAGCGGTGTTTGGCTCAACCTAGCTTTAAATTAAACTAGAGCCGAGCAAAAAACACAGAATCATGAACCACCTCAAACGGACCTGAAATTGTATTGCGCGGTACAAAAGTAGAGGAGTTTTACGACCACAGACTAGGAAGAGAGTAAGTTTAATTTCAAAATTGGATGTTTTATAGACGCAATACTTTTTTGTTAAGTTATTTTAGACAGATTGTCACCTTTTATAATTTTTAGAAGATTTCAGTCTCTTTGCAATTTTGATCCTTGGGGTGAGTGTATAAATAGTAAGCAATTTTTCAGTCAAATTACGTACAATCACGGTCACGGACATCTGAACACTTTGAAAATAAAATCCGATGACCACATCTGTTTACCGCCCCTTTTTACGACGGCCAATAAATAAATAAATACTTTTGTTTAAATAAATTTCTTAAACTCTGTATGAACAACTCAGCTGGATTTTATACGGTCTTTATTTTTCATTTACAAAAACAAGGGGCTCAGTAAAAATCTGATGATGCGATACTATTGGTTGATGAGCGTAGGTAAGCGTTACTATAGCAGCTGAGCGCTGCAAGCAGGAATAGTCCTTACGAAGGTCAAATGTCCGTGACCGCGATAGTACATAGCCACAATAAAAGTGCTTTTGTAGTTTTATGCGTTTTTGCATAGTATAAAATGTTGGAGCCGCATTTTTAAGTTTTGACCGCTTACAAACGCCTGGAATAGTTCACAACATTGCTAGACGAGACTGAAAAGGTCAAAAAAATACCAACTTACAATTAGGTGCCCGTACTTCAACAAACTAACTGCTCATAACATTGTTACATTCAATCGCAAAGGACTTAGTAATACACGTGCTGTAACTACCCAGTAATGGCTCGAATCGACAGTTTAATATCGTTTAACAGACGTTCTACACTACGATAATACCCAGGATTAAATGACGGCTGTGTGCGTTTACAGAAGGTGGTTGCCGTTTCGTTCACACATACGGAAGTGATGGTTGCGGAAACGAGATGGATGATCTATGAAGAGGACAAGCAGTAAAGATCTGTTTTACAGTTAAGTTTTATATTCTTTCTAAGACTACTAATTGTATAATTTTCTCTCGTTAGAGGTGCTATACGCTTGTTCGAGTCAAGAGTTCGAGTACATTCGATTCGGCAGTATTTATTGAACAACAGAGCCGACCCGAAGTAATTAATACACATACAAAGAAAGAAAAAGAGAGAAAGAAAGAAAAAATATTTAATGTAACTTGCACAGGAAGATCACAAACTAAAACACACAGCGATAAAATTATAGAAAATAAAATTAGGTATATAAAAAGAAAATAAAAACATGGTCCAAGGTATTAGGCCAAAAATTTGATAAAAACCTGATTAAAAAATTGTTTGTCTGTAAATTTGATTTACGGACGATAGTTTAACGTGACAACGTTATAACAAAACATTGATGCGGCGCAAGCGTACAATGAGCGTAACAGGACAATGAGCGTAACGGGACAATGAGCGTAACGGGACAATGAGCGTAACGGGACATATTCGTGCATGCAGCCGGCGTTCATCGATTTATTAGACGTTATCACGTCAAAAATTATAAAGAAAATATTATCCGTTACGTACACGTATTTACACTGATTACAAATTTTTCCTGTATATACCCCGATTTTATTATCATCTGTTTTCTGAATTGCCTCCTACTATGAAAACAAAAAAGACGTATTCACGTCAAAAAGCCCAAAGCGACGCTACAAATATGATAATGTTTTTACATATTAACTTAATAACATAGCTAGCCTTATTATCGGCGGTATATTTCTGCAACAAAATCAGTCTTCACATCACAATACAACCCAACTTATTACTTAACTAATTTTTGCCAGTGGGTTCGCCCGAAGTCGGAAATTGCCCCACGGAAACGTTCTACCGTATAAAAGAGTATCCTATGTCCTAACCCAGGTCATAGTCTACCTGTGAGCGATTGAGACGAAAGAAAAGTGATGGAAGTATGGATGCCAATAAAGGTTTTTTATGAAGCTTTGTTCTCGCTTACTTATGACCACTTGGCACGGATCGATCGATCAGGTCTTATTCTTCTTCGTGGTTGGTAAGTGGATAGGTGACCATCTTTACATACCAAGACTTCTCCGTGCCTCGGAAAGCACGTTAAGCCGTTGTTCCCGGCTGTCACTCGTGGATCTTTGAGTCGTTCGGGTCGTTAGAAGCCTGAAAGTCTTACCAAGGGGTATCGTATTACCCAGTAACTGGGTTGTGAAAGTCAGATAGGCAGTCGCTTCATGTAAAATACTGGTATTCAGCTAGATCCGGTTAGACTGGAAGCCGACCCCTACACTCGGTAAAAAAAAGTCCGCTTCTATATCCACATAAAGGAAGAACTCTGCTGGCGACACTTCAGCGTCAAACCCCAAGTAAAAACAAAGCTTAAAAATTCCAGGTAAGGAACACCTCAAAAAATTTCCCTCGATTCGCCAACCTCTTTACATCGCTGAAACCCGGGAACCGGGTCGAGTGGCAAAACTAGCGGCACTACGTAAAATATTAAATTTAATGACCAGCTTTTGTCACCCGGAGTTACAGCAAGCCCTCACAGGCCTGTTTTACTTTTAATTATTAAAACACTAATTTTGTCGTTGGATGACCCCTAAATCTTGAGTTCTTGACCCTTTGGTGTCTCGAAGATTTTGTTTTGAAGTTTTTGAGATAGGCCTTAGCTTGTGATTGATGGTTGAATTAAGGGATAGAAACTGTGTATTAAGTTGGTGGTTGTGTCTCTTCAAGTCTCTTGTTTTGTATAATAGTGGAGTGGATTTTGAGTCTGCCTACACATATAATAAAATATTAGGGCAGAATTTCTGTCAATTTCTATGGATGTATGTTCCGGATTGGCACAAAAACGGCTCGTTCAGCCGTTTTGGATGAAATTCAGCACACAGATTTATTTTTTATTTTTATTGAAAACAAACAGTAGTATATTAAAAATAAACAGAAATAACTTAAAAATAAACTTAACTAATATACTTCCCACTACATTTTCCACAGATTACAACTTAGATATTTATAAACTGAAGGCAAACGTAACTGTAGTCAGGGCAAAATTAAATATACAACAAACAACAAAAAATAACAAATCATAACTCTTGTTTGTGTATTCTATACTACGGGTCTTATTAAAATGATAATAATAAAAATAAAATTTGCTATGTATCGAACTACTGCTGATCTCTCAGAATTTCCGCTACATTACTTTTGAAAGTATTTCGGTTAATAAATAGTATGTCGATATCACTAAATCCGTGAAATTATAAATATTATGTTCCGTGTGGTGCCGGACGTAAAGAATAGCATAACCCTATTTCCTCCCGTGGGTGTCGTAAAAAGCGACTAAGGGACTTAGGTACTAGAGAATGGGCAGCAGCGTTCTCTATGCATTTTTAACACCATACTGCGATCGCCAACCCGTCTGCCAAGCGTGATGATTATGGCAAACCCCCCCCTTTGGGGGAGGCCGATGTCCAGCAGTGGACGTCTGTCGGCTGAAATGACTAATGAATGATGACGTTATATATTTTAATGGATTTAATCCGTATTCATAGTGATGTTCAGAGAATAGCCCTGGTCATATGCCACTTTGCCCTAAAGGTTCAGAGAATAACTGTGTTCATATGCCACTTTGTCCTAAAGCTTATGATCGCTTACGACTGTTAGAATGTATTGTTTTGGCAGAGTAGGTGGCATACGACCACGGCTATCCTCTGAACATCATTATATGAATATGTATTAAATACATTCATTTAACGTGACGTCACATAGCCTATAACCAGCAGACGATCACGACGCTTCCAACGATACCTCATTTGTCAAATTATGATAAGTAGTTTAAAAGTTACAAGGGAACAGATGAACAAATATACATACCGGTCAAAATCATAACTCTCTATTTTACTTCGCCGTTGTCGGGTGAACTGAACAAAAATTGAAGCCAAAGATGTCTGTCTTCTTTACCTTTGTCCCAAAACAGAACCGATACTACTTGGGAAAGTTAAAAGTATTAATATGTATATGTTTATGTGTGTTAATATGTATGTTTAGGTTAAGGTATTTTTCTATGGGCCTGTGTTGCCTGAAATAAATGGTATTATTATTATTATTATTTCCTTTATTCGAATTAATACATATAAATTATATTTTTAAATATTAGAATACAAAAATATAACAACATTAAAAAATATAAAAAAATAGTAGCCCACCGGTATCGGGAACAGGGTCCAAGCTACCGGCGGTCAGGACTCCAGAGAGAGGAACCTCCTAACAATGCGAGCCGTGTCCAGAAGTACCGCTTTCTGAATCAAGCCCTTGATCCAGCTGCCCAACGAGAACCTGCTTAGGTGTTGGTCGAGGCTCTTGCCAATTAAGCCATTGGCTGATACGACTATCGGCACAATGATCGCTGAGTCCACATCCCACATGTCAACAACCTCGCGAGCCAAGTCAAGATACTTGATTTGTTTATCTTTCTCGGCTTTCACGAGGTTCTCGTCATGTGGAACTGTTATGTCAATGATCATTGCGCGCCGCTCTGTTCGATCCACCACCACTATATCAGGCTTATTGGCAACAATAGTCCTGTCAGTGATGATGGATCGATCCCAGTACAATGTGATATGTTCATTTTCGAGAACTGGGTCGGGCACATACCTGTAGTACGGCACTTCCGATTCCACTAGGTTGTATTTCAGAGCAATTTGCTGATGGATAATCCTGGCTACAAGGTTGTGTCTATGCAAGTACTCTTCGTTAGCTAGACGTTATTATTATTAAAACTTTTAAGCTTCAGATAATTTATTCTTTAGGCTGTCCTCGTACGAGTATGTCTTTCACTTCAGAAACAATTGCGTGCACTCCATTGAAGTCTATGTTCTAATTAACGAAGCCATTGTTCTCGTGAAACAGTATGTTCTCTCTATGTAAATATGACTTCTTTGTTTGATAAAAGCCTGATTATAATAGTCGTCGTAATAAGTTGGCTTCAACGTGTTAACGACTAACTGCTGCTGGGCTTCGTCCGAATGGCTTTTTTCTAAAATAAAACTAGCTTAAGTAATTATAATATCAGCTATCTGCCGGTGAAAGACCCGTTAAATCGGTCCGGCCGTTTCGGAGATTAGCCCGAACAAATTGACAGACAGATAAATATTATAAAAACAGTAAAAAAAAATTATAAGTACCGCTTATACTTTCTGTTATTTTGACATTATAAACAGACACTTACATTTTATTTATTTGTATTTCTATCATCGTTCGAGGCTACACTTAGAGCGGGGGCACACGATGCGTTGCGGCGGCGGTGCGGCGCCGGAGCGGTGTCGCTGCGTCTTACATAGAAATATCTGTGGCATGTCACACGATGCGCTCCGGCGCCGCACCGGACGAGACGAGGCGGGGAGGGGTGAATGCGTTGCGACGTCGGAGCGGCACCGCTCAGTTGTATCTGTGGTTCTAAAGATTTCAATAATCTCAAGCAACTCTTTATATTCTTGGACTGTCCAACGCTGCTGCGGCGCCGCTGCGACATAACAACGTTGCGGCGCCGCACCGCTTGTGTGCCCGCTGATACGGTGAAATCTTTGCGGTGCGGCGCCGCAACGCATCGTGTGCTCTTACCCTTACTGCGTTCAGGTTCTTAGATGGGTGACCAAATTTTGGTCATAGCTTATGGGCTTATGAGCTACATTCATGGTTATTAGGGTGCCGTAGTCAACAAGGAACCCTTTATAGTTTCGCCATGTCCGTCTGTCTGTCTGTCCGCGGCTTAGCTCAGAGAGTCTTACTACTAAACAGCTGTAATTTGACATGGGTATACATATTACTCGTAATCATGCCAACAAATTGGTAAAATAAAAACTTGAATTTTTTTAGGTTTAAAAAAAAATTGGGGTTTTTTTTTTTACTTTAGGTTTAAGGGACACCTGTGATACACCTAAAATGGAGATGATAATTTTTTTCTCGTCTATCCCATGGCGTGGGGTATCGTAGAATAGGCCGGTCAAAAATATTCAGCTTTGTGTAAACATTTTTCCATTCAGCGATCAGTTTACGTAATATTAAAAGCTAGCTTTAAAGTGCAAATTTTTGTTAGAGTGAAGTGTCCCCCCCCCGCCAGCTAAACGGTTGTTCTTGGATAACTATGTAAAAAATTCACGGCAGTGGTATATTATAACGAAGTAAAGTTAACGTGTAATAGTCAACCAACTTACATTTGCAGTTGGAATGTATGGAAGAACACGTATTTTGACTACAATGTTAATTTTGTTCTTGGGATAAATTCGTCCCAATTACGGAACCCTTCATTTTGCGTGGTACGATACGCACATTGTTGGTTTAATGTTTTAGTAAAAACTCGTGTCCTTTTGATAGTATCGACAAAAGAAAAATCGATTGACAACAAAAAATAACAACAGCTGATCCTACCTAGTTTAACAGGAGAATCAGGAAGCTAAGCACAAACACCCATATTGATGTTCTCACGTATCTTGTAAGTCAAACCCAATTCACAAGAGGTACCCGGCACTATCCGGTTCCGGCGCTCTATAAATAATTCATACGCCAACTTTGAGAGATGTTGTAGTTTAAAGGACAAGTGACTTGCAATTCATAGTATGGTTTAGATTCCACCGATGTACTGTCGAAAGTTTATCTTACAGAATATGCTTAGAATAGCTCTAGTTATGGCTTCGCTCGAGTAGATTATATTACACGAAAACTCAGTTAGAGAACAAAATCATCATCTGCCTAGCCTTTTTCCAACTATGTTGGGGTCAGCTTCCAGTCTTACCAAATGGTAGCTAAATACCAGTATTTTACATGGAGTGACTGCCTTTCTGACCTCCACAACCCACTCATTGGGTAAAACGGTATCCCGCACGGTAGCGCTGAGGCTATGTCTTGCTTAGGGTCGCAACATTATGCTGAGCGATGGCCGTTTTGCGTGGATGTGACGCATATTTTCCACCAACATTTTTTGTTTTTTTTTTTTGTGATTTTGTTCTTTTTTTGCGTCATGTCTCAGATACGCTGTAGTTCGGCCACTAAAAATGGTGTATAAGTCATGAAATAATGTGGTAGGTACTATTATTTCTCTTTCTAGTACCAAAAGGTACATATCCGTATAGTCTACTGCCGTAACCATGACCTTATTTGGCATCGTGGCCGGACCAGAACGGAACACACCCGCAAATAAACGTATTTCCTTTCGTTATATAAATAAAGAGGTAGTTATGGCACTAGCGCGTGCAAATCGTTGCAGACAAATTCAGACAATTGTTGTAATTTGATTTAATCGGCTAATAGCAACAAACGAAACAAACGTGTCCGTAGCGTGATAATAATATATCTAAAATGCCAAGCTGTGTGTTAAGAAAGTGTAAAAACTATGGTTCCAAGATAAATAAGAGTGATGGAATTTCATACCATAATTTGTAATAACAATAGAATGTTGACAAAAAAAAAATTCTGTCCGTTCCATAATGTGCATTAATTCAGTTACACATTGTATATCAATGAATAAAAAACAGGATAGTTAGATACGTGGTTTGTGGTGTACTTTAAATCGATAATGATCACAGAAAATCTGTCAAAATAAGTTGCATAACATAAAATCGGTGCCTCGATTTTCAGGCGTGTTGGTTAAAATTGAGTGCCCTGGGAAATGTACAGCTCAGAATTTGGTCCTTTTGAGCCCGTCTGACATTTAGGGAATATCTGGGGACCGGATATTTTGGAAGTAAAGCGTTCGGGGCCAACTGACGTGTGGTTACTATGGTCTTCCTCAATTTCAGTTTAAAATGGCTAACATACACGCCCCTCTTCTACAGTTCCTACTAAATTCTAATTCATTTATTTATTTTGTGAACATAATATGTAGGGTAAAATTATACAGATGTGATAGAAAAAATATTCATCCATACTATGCCCCGCAAGAAGGCATTCAAAGTAGCTTAGGTAATCGAATGTCACATTAGCAAAATAATAGCAAAAAATAAAAGTCAATAGGTATATTCCGTCCACTGAGAGAATACTTTTTTGTCACCTGTCAATTTTATACAAACGATTACGTGTTTTAAGAATTTAAACTTTATTCGTTCCAAATCTCGTACAACTGACAGGAGACAAAAAAGCATTCTCTCGGTGGACGGAATATAAGTAGATGTCACAACTTCATGCCAAACACTAATAGTTAACAATAATATATCAATAAATTAAGACGGCACATAAACAAATAAAATAAGATAAGATATTTTATTTGCATAAAACATGGTATACAAGGTATTATTAAAAATATTAGATCGAACATGTTTTGCTTAAAACTAAATCATGCAAACTTACTAAAAATACATTGAAATATGTCACATTGAAATTCATATAAAAAAAATCATTAATAGGTACCATACAAATTATTACTATTGAGCCATTTTTATTATAATTAGATTTTAAATAATTTACCATTTAATGTTTTAAACATATTTGGTAATTTATTATACAGACATACACACATAGCCAGAGAGTTTTTATTTTTTCACTGATTTAGGCAGCTCATCCAACACAAGTCTGTATTGGTCTCAGCGACGTCGAGAGCTTATTTCCTCTGCTGTTTTAAATAATTATTTGTGTTTTCGAATAAACATGCACGCATCTTTTATGTAATGATGGTAACGGTAGCAAACCAAGCTCTTTAAATATTGGTTGACATGATTCATCAGATGGAATCTCGTATAGAGCTCGTAAACATTTATTTTGGGCGACAAATGCTCTAATGTGGTCAGTACTCTTTCTCCACATAATTATTCTATACCGTAGTGAGGACTCAACAATTATGCGCGGTATGACATCACAGCCGTTTTTATATTAGTAGTATTTAGTCACAATTTCGTATACAAATAAATGAAACAGAAATGTCAATAAAGAATATCTTATCTTACGGGAGCAACATTTTAATTATACAGAGAGATATAAAATTATACAAATATTATTTTAATTTTTAATTAGATATTCATTAACAGAATAATATGCCTTGTCATTAAATAATTTAAAAAGCTTACGTTTAAACTTATTTATGTTGTTGCTTGATACAATTTGATCAGGTAATTTGTTATAAATAAAGTTTTGGAACCATTGCATAATATACTATTGTAGAGAAAGGTTTCAGTACATAACGCGCTTTCTTGGCTCTTGAGATACAGCTATTCAACCTGCTTTTAACCACAGCTTGTAAAATCATGTTTAGTGTATGTGTTGTTTTGTGTGACTAGCCTTATGTGTGTTTATTTGTACAATAAACTTATTATTTATTTATTTTATTTTAACGGGTGCACTAATAATCTGTTCGCGTTCTTCATAATTCCTCAGTCTACTACTTTAAATGACCAGAAGGCGTTCTGTCTGTTCATTTAAAAACGTTCAAAATCTAATAATAATCAATGTGGTCAAAAACAGGAATTAATATATAAAGTACACACTTATTCCATAGGTAAATAGAAGTTTTTATTTTTTTTTGACACATTGAAACCGAGAATTAGTATGCGGACATTCTTAAAAATACAGATATTACCCGTCTGAGAGCGGGCTACACTAATAAAAAAAAACCGGCCAAGTGCGTGACGTACCACGCACAATGAAGATTTCCGTCGTATGAATTTATCCCAAGAACAAACTTAACATTGTAGTTACAAAACATGTTGTAAAGCCAACTTAGCTGTGATAGTTTTCCTTTTAACTTCGTTATATATACTACTGCTGTGATTTTTTTTTTTTTTTGATATGAAGGTGCTAGCACCTTCATATCAGGCCTTTCTCTCAATTTCGTGCGTGGATTCGCCAAAGATCTACCGAACTCCATAACAACAGATGGTCACGGGTAACAGACTGTAGACAGTCAAAATTGGCTTTACCAATGCTACACCCGCGATTAACCAAAAAACTCCTCAGCTTAAGTAGAAATAACCTTAGAATAATAATAAGTACAATTACGGGCCATAATCTCCTTAACAAACATCTTTTTAACATAGGCGCCACAGACAGCCCCCTTTGCAGGGGCTGCCTTGACGCCGAGGAATCAGCCGCCCACGTCATCCTGGAATGCGAGGCCATGGCTCCACAACGTGAAGAAATCCTCGGAACAGTGAGGTCGCTCCGTGAAGCCTGTGAAGCTCCCAGGAAGCTTCTGTGCTTTTGAGCAGAGCTAGGCTGGCTCTGTTAGCCAGAATCCCCACGCACAACGGACCAAATGGGAGTCTATGTGCGGAAAAGGGAGCCCCATCATCATCATCATCATCATCATATACTTATTAATTCATACTCATGCTAAATTACAGCTTTCTAGTACTAAGGGTCTCTGAGCTAAGCCCCGGACACAGACAGACGGACATGACGAAACTATAAGGCTTCCTTGTTGACTACGGAACCCTAAAAACCGGCCAAGTGCGTGTCGGATCACGCACAATGAAGAGTTCCGTAGTTTGGATAAATTTATCCCAAGAAAAAACTTAACATTTTAATTGAAAAACAAGTTCTTCCATACATTCAACTGCAAAAATGTTAGTTTGTACGCACAATATTAAGAGATTTACTATGTTATTTCAAGACCATAGACTTCTTATAGGTTTTCCTGTAATCTAAAAGAACCATTTTCTGTATATTTTTATTATTTCGGAGAGAAAGGGTATATTAAGCCCTTTCACTTGATACGTCACACGGTAGGTATAGTTAGCAAAACCTTTTTTTATTTACTCATTTATCCCCCAAAAGTGACCCCCATATTCAAAATTCATTTATTTACGTTACACGTCGGTGTTTGGGTGACAGAAATTCATATGTGTACCAAATTTCAAGTTAATCGGTCCAGTAGAATCGGAGCAAATTGGCTGTGACAGACGGACAGACAGGCTGACACACAGACACCCGAGTGATCCTATAAGGGTTCCGTTTTTTTACTCAGACGTACGGAACCTTAATAATACGTAGGTAGATGGTATGGAGATTGGAGATTATTCCAGCACACAAAAAGACCACAGGTATAATTAAGATTATGCTTATAACTGCTATCCAACTACTAATTATCATTGTCTGACCTGAATCAAGTCAGACCACCACAAAAGACACTAAATTGGTGCTACAACTAAACCGTAATAGAATCGGAATGCCACTAAGAACACTATTTATTACTGAATCCAATCTTGGCATGGCTCGACTGCAAGACTTACGACCAAATCGAGTTCCAATCGAGTTTTCCTCGAGTTATGAGGTTCGACATGGACATTCCTACCCATTCCTGCCCGTCTCTAGCCATTTTTGCCCAGTTCTGGTGTGCGTCTTTTATAGCCTTTTTTCGCGGCTTCAATTCGGTAGCCCGAGCTATAGGAACAAAAAATTAGCCGCCAGTTTACTCCCCCAAACTAGCTGAAATGGAGCGTTTTGCTGTTTTGTTTCGTTCAAAACCGACGCTAAAAAGTAAGTGGCTTCACGCTTGGCGGGTGTTTGGTCTAAATGTTTTCACGGCGGTCGTCGGCTTCATTATAGGGTTAATAAATTACGAAACTAAACTTGTTTCGTGGTATTTTCGTTGGTAGGGAATTGATTTTATTTGTATGAACTAAATAAGTATAATTATGCATTCGATTATTGAAGGTGCATGTTTATTTTCTTAATGTATAGTGATAGTGATTGACAACTGACATATTTACAACGGTAAAGACTAGTTCCACGTTCAATCTGATCTAAACAATGGAATAATACGTTCACTAATTATAATAGATTCCTACCAGAATTCAATTATATTCCTGGTAGACCCAACCCAAGAATACAATTGTAGTGTATAACTTTTAGTTTTAATATTGTTTATTGTAATTTAGAAAATAAAATTTTGTCCTTTTACAATATGGAATGCTATAAATGAATATAAATATGCAAGTACTTTCAGATTTTTATTTATAAGGAAGAACGAAGGGCCCAACATTGCCAGACATCGCACAAAATAGATTTGGACACAATGTAGATTAAGAAAAAAAATTATAATTAAGATCTCTCTGCATAGCTAAGAACAAGTATATATTTCAAGTTAACATTTTGGTAAAAAAAAATACAATTAAGTTCTAAAAAAAAATAGTTTTCACTCATAAATACAAGAGCCAAGAATGAAAGATAAACCAATCATCGATTTGTCATCCCGAATTCATCTTCTCGCCAAGAATTCATAACCTCATCAGTGGTAGCACTTGAGTGTTTTTCGCCCAATTTCCCCCAAGTTATGACCGTCGATATGTTAGTGGAACTTATGTTAAAGGACCAGAGAGGAGAGACATTCCTCTGAAAAATTACAAGTTTCCATTTCATTTCACTGAGTTATTGCAGAAGTTGCGCTTGTGAAGTTATCGGCAGTTCAGGGCCGGAGTTGAGAAAAGTGCAGTGGCGATTTTTAAGCAGCATTTTTACATATTTCGTTTTTTGTAAACTAAGTAGGTATCAACGAGTATTTTTTTTTTTTTTACCGCCATATATTTTTACCGATTCTATGTTTTCTTTTTTGCATGTTTATTGCGACTTCATTGCTAAACTAAACTTAACCGATTATAATCATATTTTAGCATAACAGAAAGCTCCTAAAAAAACGTAATATGGTACTTTTAACCTTCCTTCTTTTCTTTTCCTTCCTTCTTTCTTTTAACCTTTTTTGAGTGAAGTAACTGCAGACATATGTGGCTTATTTGTCCTTCAGCTAAGTCAAATGCGCTTCTGTTATGTACGAGTATGAATACTTTACATTTCAAGACACACATAAATACATTCCCTTACAGCCTGACCATCACTTAATTATCCACTAAACGGATTGTCAATTAAACTAATTACTTGTGCGGCTCAGCGACACCTCGTTACATTATGCCCTAGGGTAAAATAGAGACGAAACCGCACTCAAAGTACCTTTGAATCAGAGAGACTGTTTCACAGGCACGAATATTATAATAGGCTACAATTGTTTTACTGCAGGTCAAAGAACCTCTTACAGTCTCTGTCAGTTGGGCTGGTCTATAAATTTAAGGTCACTCAGCGCGCTATGGAGCAGTCTATGTTGGCGGTCTGAAGGATAAAATCAGGAATGAAATTATCCGGAAAAGAACCGGAGTTACCGTCATAGCTTGCAGAGTAAGCAAGCTGAAGTGGCAGTGGGCTGGCCATGTTCGTCAAAGGACCGATAGCTGGTGGAGCAGACGAGTTCTGGAGTGGTGACCGTGAATCGGCAAGCGAAGCAATAAAATACAATGTAGAGGAATGTGGCCGCTTTTTTTAGATCGATTTTTTTTTTTTGCTTCTTGTCTCAATATGAAACATTATAAAAGGCATTAGAAAATTCTAGACACACTTACCGAGGTTCCTTATTGAGCTGTTTTTCATAATTCCTTCTCAGACACGAGATAATATTTTTTTAAAGTGGTGCTAGTGGTTCGTTGTACGCCCTCGTAAGCCACGATAGCTGAGTTGATTGAAACTCCTCTTCTCACAAGGGGAAACTTCGAGCATTGTCAACACAGTTCCTGATTACTGATTGATTTGAGTAACACAGTGTAAGAACGAGTAATAATCACTACGCTTACTCAGTTATGTGCGAAGTAACGATATTTTCCTTCGCTGCAAGCGTAGCGAACTGGCTAACTCCTTCCAAAATGTACACGTCAAAAATACCGAGTGGTTTAGTTTTCTATGAAACTTACGCGACATAATTTCGGCTTGATTAGTGATTAGATTAGATTAAAAGGATTTGCAGGCCGCCGTTTTGAAATATTCCCGTTTGAGCACATAAGCTTTGAGCACCAAAGGTATTCTAAAATGGGAATAACTTTGGTGTAAAAAAATTGGCCCTCAAACGGGAATAATCCGCCGTTTTACACGCCTAAATTACCGACATAATTTCGGCAGAAGTGTTGTTACACTAGGTCATTGTATCTAAATTGATTCAGTAATTACAAATAACATAACATAACAGCCTGTATTCCCCCGAGGGCCAGGCAGCCATGTACCTATAGTACACCTACATTTCGTAAGTTATGTATTAAAGTCCCATGTAATAGGGGGCGAGCTTATTGCCATCAACCGGGCACAAATCCAGACTGCTACTCAGAAATTCCAAATGGAAAAACTCAATTAAACTTTGCCCGACCCAAGTATCGAACCCAGGACCTCATGCTCAGCTGACAGTAGCGCTATCAAATAACCCTAACAAATCCACATTGGTACCTAATAAGATTGGTATCTTATAAACAGTATCCGCTTTTATAACAAGTTTCCAAAGTCGGTTACAGAACTTAGCGATGGAAAATTCAAAACCCACATCAAACGTGTCCTGATCAAAACAGCATATTATAAGATTAAAGACTACGTTAATGACAAGGAAGTTTGGCAATGCTTCCTTCTGCACATGTGGCTTCCGTGGTAACTCATTAACGGCATAATTATGTGTGTCTATTAACTGCTCCCAAATAATAATGTTTTATTTTTTACATTCTTCCTTGACATAATCAAATAATCATCTCATTATTTGACATTAGATAGCTACAATTGTAATTTCAACTCTTTATTAGTTGCTTTTGTGGACATGATATTTAGTCTGTACTAATTCGGGTTTTTTTTTTCTTCTTAATATAGAATTTTTCCTATTTTGTGAATGTGAGAAAGTTGAAGGCCTAGTAGACTGTAGATTTGTTGACCCTTTTCTATTTTGTTAAGTACCTGATAACCGTTGAAAGGGATACACCTTCTTTCCATATCTATTAACACTGTCGTATTTGAAAATATTGTAAAAACCAATTCTTTTTAAAAGAGTAACCGTGGAGGTTCTTGCCGGTTCTGCTCCATAGGAAATGACCATCCGTGCACCTAGCTTCTGACGTTTCAGAAGTGCCCATGTAGGTTTAAGTGACTAACTATTTTGATTTTGATTAATAATAATAATACATTTTATTTCAGATCAAATTCATATGTTGTTAGTAAAAGTCTTAACGTAATTTTTGTAAAAAAAAAAAAACACATTATATACATAATTGAAACGACTGACACCTACGTGTGCAGCCATATCCATGTCGCGGGCGCGACAAGCAGCGCGACCCATGTCGCGCCCGCGATATCGCGCCAGTCTTAGCGAGCCTTTACGCGATGCGTCATCGCAATCTCACCGCACCTCGCAATGTTTACAACTGGTACGCCTCCGTCACCGATAACACAGAGACTTCTACCGTCAACATCTTTTTCTTGTCTACCCTCCACCCGCTAAGAATGTAATAACAGACTACCGGGCGCAGATATTTGACTGGTTGTGATTAAACCGAAACCTATTAAAAAACGGTTCGGTGAACCGGGCCAATTCACTTTGTTCATCCTGCAGTAAACAAATATTTTTGTCCATGCAGTAATGAAAACGCACCTGGTATCGCAAAAAAAGAAACGTTGCAAAAATCGAGAAGCCAACATGACAATATTATAACAGTAGCTATAATTTTTATACTACTAATTAGAGTTTATTATGAAGGAGTTTTTCCGGGGAAGCACTACCAACAACTGTGTACCTACATACCTATTTCCGCTACCAAGCAGTTGCTGTGTTGGTGTGTTTACGTTTGAAGGGATTATAGGTACCGTTTGTAGGTACTGTTTGATTTTACTAGTATTTTTATAGAAGTAGAATTAAAGGTAAAGATAATGATATCCTTTTTACCCGCTTATGTATCCAACCTTGTTTATATTAGGCATGGTTGGATACAATGAGCTGAGAGTTAGGCGTGAGTTCGCACTTGTCTCATATTTATTTAAATTAATTAGAGGAAAGATACATAACGCCAACATTTATTACGGTTGGTGTGTTTGAGTGTGTCCGACAGATATGTGTGGCGGCGACGGCGGCCTCAGCTGCTGGCTGTACCTCGTGGCCGGACTAATCTGGTAAATGAGGCGCCCCTGACGCGGGCGCTTCGCACCCTTAACCTTGTAGCAGAGGAGATAGACATTTTTGCTTGTACACTGAGTGAATTCACAAGGATAACATTTTATGTCATAAGTTCTAGAAAATAAGTATTGGGTTTGCTTCGCTATTGCATTGGGTTTTGTACCTATAATAATAGTTGTAAGTGATTATATAAACAAAAAAATAAAAAATAAATCGCTCAAACATGTGTACACATACAAGAATAAAAATGCATGCAGGATAACAAAACAATAAAGCTACACCATGTTTGCCACATACTATGGCGTGCAAATATTATGATTGGTAATGATTAATTTCAATTCATTATATCAATTTAACGTCAATTCAGCAAACAATTATAAATTATAAATGTTAAAAGCAATAAAAATAATATAATAATTAAAATTCTTAAAATCTATGTCATAATAAAAGATTCTGCCAGAAATTTATTAATAGTGCTTTGTTATTTAGAAATGACTTAAGTTGTTTTTTCAACTGTACATTATTAAACTGCCTCCAACTTTTGGGTAACTTATTATAAATAGTGGGAGAATTCTTCTTCTTTTCTCCTCCGCGACCCTTGACTTCCTCCCCGACCCTTGACTGTAAGTGAAGCGCCAGCACGCGTTTTAGCTGAGCAGCATGTAATCCAAACTCCCCACGATAATAATCAAAACACTGATTTTATCCAGCCACCGTCGGTCCCTTGCCACCCTCCCTCCGACTCAGCTGCCCTAAGCCGAGGTTCGTACCCCACAGGGGGTGCCCTTAGCGAGCAGCAGTCGTTTAGTTTATAGTTTTTACGCCCTGGCTGGAGGCATTAAGCTTCGTTAGGCGCTTAAGGCAGCCACAGGAAAGTCCGGTTAAAGAGTCGGAACCTTAGTGGTTACACTCTGAGATGGCCTAAATAAAAAATAAAAAAATCTTCTTTTCGAGTCGATGGCAAAGGTAAAAATACTATAGATAGGTATTATGTCAGATGAGTTCGGCCCACTACATGGCCACGCCTATTGCTGCATCAGTGGCGTTTTTAGGTCCTCAGAAATGCAGGTTTATGGGCACTTTGGACACTCCAACTCATGGATGTCATAGTATATATTTTAGAAGTTGCAATTTTTGTTAAAATGAATTTATATTTATTTCTGTCACTAGTCGATATTAGGACTCGTTCAGGTCCTATGAGAACACAATATAAAAATCTATTACATACAGGCAATTACAAAACAGCACTTCTTAGAACGAATATTATGTCAATGGGGCCTATAATATACAATAAAATTCCACACTATTTTAAAGAACATCCACTACGAATATTTAAATTTAAGGTGACTGCATTATTATTAGAAAAATGTTATTATTGTATAAAAGACTTTTTAAATGATAAAAATATATGACAATTAAAAAATGTACATGACATAAACGAGAATTTATACTATATCATAATGGCTTAATTAATGATTGTTAATTTAGATGAAAATTTTATCGTCAGTTTGTTCAGGAGTAGTTTGTATTCGAGTTTTTCCGGGGAAGCACTACCAACAACTACCTGTATTCCATTTGAAATAAGATTAGACATTTAAATAAACCTTTTTACAGTCCGTTGAACCTATTTTGACTTCAGACTAGCAGAAATAGGTATCTATACTGCTTTGCTGTTTCCGTTTGAAAAACGGCCATATTGCTCTAGATCGTATTTTGTTCCTTCGTGTCTCTGAAACTTTATAAAAGGTATTAGAAAATTCTAAACACAGTTACCGAGGTTGCTGATTGAGCCGTTTTTCATAATTCCTTCTCAGTCACGAGACAATATTTTTTTACAGTAGCGGCGCTAGTGGACCTGTGAGCGACCTTTTAAGGCTAACGCAGATTAGGGCGGCACCGCGTTGCAAATATACTTCACATCTACACCAGTTTGGTAGATTTTTTATGAACGATACACACTACAGACGAGCCTGTTGAAGAATGAAGGATGGCAATACTTATATTTAATTATTGATGTATAGTTTTTCAAAAGTGGAAACACTCTCTTGTAATCTGTGACCTAGCGTAATGGCTGTCTCCATATTTTTTCTCTAATATAAATTCATTTTCTGCAAGTTCAAGCGTAACTCTGTTTTATTATTAAAACCCAAAGTCCTAATAGAGCCGCACCGCACTTTTTAGTGTTCGTACGAATGAAAAAATTTAACCCTTACAGGATCACTCGTGTGTATGTCTGTCTGTTTGTCCGTCTGTCACAGCCAATTTGCTCCGAATCTACTGGACCGAATAAGTTGAAATTTAGTACACATATGACATTTTGTGACCCAAACACAGACGCGTAACGTAAATAAATTCATTTTAAATATGGGGGTCAGTTTTGGGGGGCAAATTAGAAAATAAAAACAAAAAGTTTGGAAACGTGTGACTTATCAAATGAAAGGAATTGTAGTGTCTTAAATATTATTTTATTATTTCAAAATAAATACTTTTAATTTTACATAACAAAATAGACGAAAATTTATCATACCTCCCTTACCTCCGAAACAACTGAGCCTAAAATTTAGAAAAAAATACACTTAAGTTAGTTCTATACTTACAGATTACAGGAAAACCTATAAGAATTCTATGGTCTTATAATAAAAATCAATCTGCCTAGCCTTTTCCCAACTACGTTGGGGTCGGCTTCCAGTCTTAACCGGATGCAGCTGAATACCAGTATTTTACATGGAGCGACTGCCTATCTGACCTCCACAACCCAGTAACTGGGTAACACGATACCGCTTGAAAAGACTGGTTGTCAGACTTTTTTTTTGGCTTCTGACGACGCGTAACGACTGTCAAAGATCTACGAATGACAGCCGGGACCAACGGCTTAACGTGCTTTCCGAGGCACGGAGGAGTCTCGGTATGTAAAGACGGTCACCCATCCACGGACCAACCCCGGCAAGCGTAGCTTAACCTGACGGATCGACCCGTGCGGCTGTTATTACTTAGCCACGAGCTCTATGGTCTTATAATAATAGTATGGTAAATAAATAATATTGTGCTTAAAAACTATTTCCAGTTAGAATATATGGAAGAACATGTCTTTCAACTGCAATGTTAAGTTTGTTCTTCGTATAAATTATCTTAGGATAAATAACATATTCATAAAGAAAGAGAGAAAAAAATACGTTTATTTGCGGTAAACATGACGCAAAAAAGACAAGTTGAGGGAAAATATGCGTCACATTCAAGCAAATCGACCCTACGCGAGACAGAGCTCCAGCGCTACGTACGGAAGTCTCACCACGCGAGTTCAATTCCCACTTATCCGGTTTTTTGTATGAAAATGCGTTGCGTTGCGGCCCGAAGTCAGCGGCAGTCATGTGAGCTTAGCTTGGGTGAAAACGCATCTCTGATGGCTTGGGTACTGCAACAGTTCATAAATAACTCAACATCAGGTAATTTTCTGTGACATTTAAGAAAACTAAGTTCTTTAACTGCAAAGTTTTCAATCAAATTGATTACCTTCTACTAGGTACTATCACGGTCATCCGAATCGGACCACCATAAAGACTATTCTTGCTAGCAGCGCTCGGCTGCTATAGTAACGCTTACCTACGCTCATCAACCAATAGCATCGCAGCGTTAGATTTTTGCTGAGCCCATTGCTTTTGTAAATGAAATAAAAGACCGTAAAAACCAGCCGCGGTGGGTGATCTGTGATCATTGTAACAGAGCATGAGAAATTGATTGAAACAAAAGTTTTTTTAATTGGTCGTCGCAAAAAAAGGCAGCAAACAGATATTGAGACCGGTCCGCACAACATCGCCGCGCGCTAGCGGCAGTGAACAAGGGGTGCGGGGAGTCATCCGGCCGACGGCCGAGCGCGAGCCCCCGCGCCACACCGCCACGACAATCAGCTGTTGCTCGCCTTCATACACGGATACGCTTGCGCGTTTTAATACCTCTCTCTTGTTTACATATCGTCGCCTTAGTAGTGAAGGGAGCTATTCCACACTAAACTGGTTCTAAGATAAAGATGAATCAAAAATTCACCACTTGATTTTTTGTTCCTAGTTTCATTTAACTCCTTTCCCGTCTGAATGAAAAACCAAACCTCTAGTTGAGCTATCACTGAGATCTCTTCACCACTATAATATCCGTCTAACGACGAGTATGGTGGTGTTCATAACTCAATTCGGTCAAAAGTGTGGCTTAGCTCTCTTCATCACTAAGGTAACGATATTTAACCGACCGTTGTTATTTCATTTCCTTTTTACTTAAATTATTCACATTATACTTGTTATACAGTCCGCTATCCTTTCATTTTTCTCCACCACGACCTATCGTCGCGAGTACAGATGTGGACAACCGTGAGCACGGGATTTTACTTTGAAAGTGTGCCGATGCGGATGTCTCCGATAGTACATCTTAATATTGCACCCGTGGGAAGGATCACAAAAACACTATGACAAAGTTGTGTGAGTTCTGTGGAAGTGACGACTTTACCTTATTAGGCCCCGGTGTGCTGTTTATATTTTATCCCACTTGGCGGTCTTTTGAGAGGATCCAATGATAAATTTGTTCTTAAAGGTGGAGTGTAGTGTGGGGTATTTTTGAAGTGAAAACTTCATAAGCCGCGTTGAGCGATTATTTTATAAAGATTCATGTTGTGACATGAAACAACAACGTACGATCTAGAGTGTGAATGTGGCCGCATTTCTTTACATCGAGTTTTGTTGCTTCGTGTCTCAATATGAAACATTATAAAAGGTATTAGAAAATACTAGACACATTTACCGAGGTTGAGCCGTTATTCATAATTCCTTCTCAGTCACGAGATAATGTGGACCGATGTACGCCCTTAAGTCAAAACTAAGACGCACAAACTTTCGCCTGCGGCTCAACTAAGATAAAACTCAAAACAAACAAAAGACGAACGCACCAAAACAAAAAACATACATTATCCAAATTGGTTCAAGTTTAACAAAATAATCCCGTCGACCCATCCGGAGAGCGGCCCTGTGCTCCCAAGGAAGTCATTAAAGAATTCGCAACTAAGTGAAAAAGTTCACGACACTTGTTTTCTGAAAGTGCAAAAACATTTTTCTTGTAATGATATAACAGGACCTTTGGTGCTGTAACAGAGATTTTTTTCTGGTACCTTTTTAGGGTTCCGTAGTCAACAAGGAACCTTTATAGTTTCGCCATATCCGTCCGTCCGTCCATCTGTCCCTGTCCGTCCCCAGCTTAGCTCAGAGACTCTTAGTACTAGAAAGCTTATGATGTTAGTAAGATACTGAGAGGTTGTTAGGGTTTTACCAATAACTCTTCCTGTACTTACTAATAATAAAGCTGAAGAGTTCTTTTTTTGTTTGTTTGTTTGTTTGAACGCACTTACCTCTGGAACAACTGGACAGAGAAAAAAAAAAGTATTTGAAAGCCCAATTCTTGAGGAAAGATATAGGCTATTTAACAACATACTAGAAGCCTTAGCAGCCGGGCAAAAAGAAAAAAATAAGAAAGAACGCTAAGCGAAAACTAAGTAATAGCGCGGGCAGGCGATGCTATGCGACGGGGTGGGTCGAGGAAAAATCAAAATCAAAATATTTTATTTCACATAAAACCTACATGAGCACTTATGAAACGTCAGAAGCTAGGTGCAGGGTTTCATTTGGTCATTTCCTATGGAGAAGAGCCGGCAAGAAACTCCACGGTTACTCTTTAAAAAAAATATTGGCTTTTACAATATTTTCAAATAACAGTGTTAATAGGTGGCCTCCCATACCTATTAACACTGTTATTTGAAAATATTGTTTCAACAATTAAGGCTCGTACAGACTAGTGCGATATCGCGGGTGCGACGCGGCCCTAGTAGCACAATTTCTTTGTCGCTGCCTGTCGCGCCCGCGATATCGCGTGAGTATAGTACGAGCCTTTACCAGGTACTTAACAAAATAGAAAAGTGCCAACAAATCTACAGTCTACTAGGCCTAATACGAGTACAAGGCCTAGGAACAACACGCGGACAAAATGTTTTATTCCGTAACAAAATATCCTCAGTCTGCCAACATACACACATAAACTCACACCTTCTAACCATGGGGATAGGCAGAAACTAATGAATACTAATTTGTTTTTAATCCTCATAAACTATATATATAAAATTCGTTTCGTTCGTTAGTCTCGCTAAAACTCAATAACGGCTGGGCCGATTTAGCTGATTTTGGTTTTGAAATGTTTGTCGTAGTCCAGGGAAGGTTTAAACGGTGAGAAAATATGGAGAAAAAAAACTATTAGTGAACGGCTGACCGATTTTGCTATTTATTTTTTGTTGTGTTTGTTATTATCAGGAGAAGGTTTGACGGTAGTAAGGGTAGGTAGGGTAGGGTAGATAGGTAGGTAGGTAGGTAGCGTAGGGTAGGGTAGGGTAGGGTAGGGTAGGTAGGTAGGTAGGGTAGGGTAGAGTAGTGAAGTTTATACTATATTTCCTTTGCGCATAGACAAACTGCCACAGTCAAATAGCTTTTGGCAGAACGAAGTCTGTCGGGTCAGCTAGTTTAATTATAAAATTGTGCATCATATTTTGCTGTTGTTTCGTATTAGTTAAATCTATTTTGAATCCCAACATCAGTAAACAAAGGGGCTAATCGCAGTACATAATCCTATCCTACGATCGAACTAACTTTCATTCAAATATTCGTTGTTACCAAATCAGCACAACAAACCTAATTCCTGCATATCCGACTAAAGTTTATTTTTGCAGTTAAAGCGAGGTCGTATTCGGAATCTAGGCCAGAATAAACCATAGTACTTATAATCCGCTTAGCTCGTAATATCGGCAGCGCTTTTTGCTATCACAGTCAGCTTTGCATAATTCTAACGTTGGACAAGAATGTTGCTTTCCTGGAAGCCAAATTGACAGCTTGATAGCTTAATACAGCGGTGTTTTTGCTTTTTACTTGGTTTTTTTTTTTTTTTTTGGGATTATTCAATGCAAATGTGTACTATAAGTCGGAGTGTCTAGAACATAGACAGTTTAAATTCACTTAACTCGGTCGTTCCCGCTCATTAATACCCCGTCGTTAACACTATTAACGACTGGGAATGTTTTGTTCCACTCGTTAACAGTGTTGAAGAACGCGGCATTTTTTTCCCAATCGTTTACCCCTCGTTCCGCGTCTTGTTCAAGAGTCAGACAGGTTGGAAAAAGTACTTTAATTAGCCTACGACTTTTGAATGCACAAATTGAACAACGAAAAGATAAATGTTTCTATCCTTGTTTCGCAAACGGCTATAACGTATTTCTATGTTAATGTTTTGTTACTGCAGGTAGAACATTAATTATAGTTAGTAGAATGTGTGTGTGTTAGGGTGTGTGTGTGTTTGTGTAGTTAGTTAGCTGTGTAGTTGTTTAGTTTTTAGTTGTTATATTCACACATCTAGTTTGTCACACGGTATTTCACAAGACGCAATATTTAATCTATGATAGACAATTGTTTGCTAAGATTCCTTGTAACTTGCTCAAACTATTTTCACTGTTGGACTAATTTGTGGATAACGATGCTGGTTGCGTGATTACTTAAGTGTTTTATAAAATCTGTACCTAAATGTTAAGCATTATTGCGCAATTGTTTGTTATCCTGAAGAAATAAAATAAAAATAAACAATTGCTTATCAGTTATAAACAATAGATGACACACACCACCCCAGTAGTTTGAACTTAAAATATCGAATCACCGCGTTACATACTGCACACTACCATTTGTAATCCACGGTAAGTTTAAAAATATTGCATTAAGTGACGATTAACCTCCTGCATTCGGTCATGTGATCATATCAGAGTTACGTTACTTTGTTTTGTAGTAACGAGGGGTGAACGATTGGGAAAAAAATGTCGCGTTCTTCAACACTGTTAAGGCTCGTACAGACTCGTGCGATATCGCGGCCGCGACAGGCACCGACAAATAAATTGTGCTACTAGGTCGCGTCGCGCCCGCGATATCGCGCGAGTCTGTACGAGCCTTTAACGAGTGGAACAAAACATTCCCAGTCGGTAATAGTGTTAACGACGGGATATTAACGAGCGGGAAAGATCCACATAACTTAGCCAAATGTACTTTGATTATTTCATAGATATTTGTACTCTTGCATAAAGCACCAGTTGAATGAAATGAAATTTAAATCTCGCACACTATGCAGCCAAGCATATTGTAAGTTGGGGGATTATTTATCGCTGATAAAAATGGTTGGCTCAACGCTGGTCCGGCTCCACAAGGGAGCATAAAGTAATTGGAATGGGCAACTAGCTTCATCTTTCTGACTAGCCAACCCCTTGACGATTAAAAAATTACTGTACAATTACAGTAATTTTTCAAACTCAAATCATTTATTTCAAATAAACCAATGTTTATTTGAAATAAATGATTTGAGTTTGAGTTTACAATCAAAGATTAGTCTGATATACTGCATATCATCGTGGGGGGTGCTCCCAAATCCAACATTTTTAAATTGGACAGAGCCCAGCGGGTACTGCAGGTGGCCTGTTTTCTCCCATACTTGTATCTTACTATTGATCTTTACAAACATTTCAAAATCTTGTCAGTGAAGCAACTTTTTGTTCTAAACACTGTTCTCAAGAAACACTCCTCCTATTTATATTTGATCCCCTCTCTATCTCGGGAAAACGCAGAAATTACTCTGTTTGCAATACAGCTAAGGGTCTAAGAACAAGGATCTCTGAAAGATTTTATACATTCCTAGGTTCCCACCTATATAATAAAATTAATCGCATTACCACGATCTATCACCTAACAAAAAAGGCCTGCAAGAGTACTCTCGTTTGAATGGCTTCATAACTTAGATTATAAAGCAACTGAGGAATCACTTAATCATCCAAAGTAATCCATCCCGCAAATTTCCCCACACATCATTTTTACGCATTTTTTCACTTATATATTGTTTTGTGTTTTTTATTTTTCACCTTGATTAAGTTCTATCATTGATTTATATTTTAGAGGTATGAAGCACAGGGTGTAAAGTTCAAAAAAGTTGTTAATTTATCATGTATGTGTAAATACACGTACAAATAAATTATTAGTACGTGTATTTATTTACACATAAGTATCCTCGAAACCTTTCAATAATATTGTGCCGTTGAAAATATGTCTTCTAAATAGAATTTCTTTCAAATTGTGCAAAAAATCATTTACCGTAAACAACATTATACCAAACAAAAGCTTTTCAAACTCCCACCAACCTTTCAAACCCCAATATTTAATTCACAAAAACCCTTAACATTTCAATACACCTCTAATACTTTAAACACCTGTGGAAATTGGAGCTATTGGCAAAGATTTCTAAAATGCCGTGTCAGTGAGAGTCCCCTTGGGGCCTCGCAGCCCCCTCCTCGACCCCCGTTGAACCCCCGTCGGCTGTCAGATAAGCAATAACCTGGCACCTGCCGCCTGTCACGTCAAAAGTTGCGCAAATACCGGGAGTGCTGGAGTGTATGTAGTGGTAAAGTGAAAGGAAATTGGCTCAGTTTTGAATAGTAAGGAGATTTACAAAGAGAAGGGGAATCTCTTTGATGACAATTTTTTTCAATAGATATTATGTTTTTGTTCTTGTTGTTATATAATATTAGACCGCAAAATAATAATTATAAGCCTAACTGAGAAGGTGCCTACTCACCGCTAAATTTCGAAATCATTTTGAAGCCCTTTTTATCTCTTTTAGATAATTATGAAGTACAAGTGAGTTTTTCAACTCAATTACATCAATGGAAAATTAAAGTACCCACCTGTCGTACCAATATTAATCTTATCGATTCTCAACAGACTCCCTTAGAAAGATTTATTCTGTTTTATTCAATACTAGCTGCGCCCCGCGGTTTCACCCGCTTAAGTTTCGATTCCCTGGTTTATAGGCAAAATTTTGTTGCTTTGGGTTACATTATTGCAATTATAAGGATCTATAGTTTTTAAAAAATAAATTATAGCCTATGTTACTTCCTGATAATTTAGCTTTCAATAAGTGAAAAAATTGTTAAAATCGGTTCTGTAGTTTCGGAGCTTTCTCGGTACAAACCAAACAAAAAAATATTTTCTCTTTATAATATTATTAGTATAGATTTAAATCCATTTAATTTATAAAGGAGCTACACAAACGAGGTCTGAGTTTATTGATAATAAAATAAAATGAGTGTCACCACAAAGTACTTGATAATATTGAACTTTTGCTTGGTATATTAGCATGTTTTACAAAACCAATGATTTAATTTCAAAACCTCAGACCAAATGCCTTTTTCAAGCCTAATGTATTCAAAGTGAGAGTGTACCGGCTTCTTCTGGGTAAGCTCACTCCATCGTCGACTTTGTCTCTGTCACCTCTGACATAGACTAGAGTAAAGAGCAAACTCATCGTAGAATTAAAAAAAAAAACCAAGACAGAGCGCTGTCAACAGTGACGTGAGGCCGGTTTCGTAAACATGTGTGCACTTAATGAGGCGTAGTTTGATACAAATGTAAATGGTTGTAAATGTGTGCGTGTGATCGTGTACGCACAGCGCGGACGTGTAGTTTTGGCATGCTTCACTGTATTCTTCGCAGCGCTCTGTCTTGGTTTTTTATTTGGTCTGAGTTAAAAACCTATAAGATATTATTACTGTTTATACTTACCTTCTCATAGCCAGAAGAACGTGCATCATCATCATTCTCTTACCCTCATCCCAATTTATTTGGGGTCGGCGCAACATGTCTTTTTCTTCCATACTTAGAGAAGTTTGGAAGAAAAAGACATGATGCCGACTAATAGAGATTAGTCGGCATCTCGGTAGTCGTATCCAGAAGAATCCAGCATTACTACTAAGTACTTGATCAAATTTAACTTTTGCTTGGTATATTAGCATGTTTTACAAAACCAATAATTGAAATAAAAAAACTTTTAAGATATTATTACTGTTTATGATGCCGACATTTAGAGATTAGTCGGCATCTTAAACAGCATAAACAGCAACATTGTCGTTGTCAGTTCACCTAGAGCTAGACCGTTGACTCTTTTGTTGTTCAGTAACTTTTTCTTGTACACTTTAGTCATTTCAATGTTTAGAAAATTCCAGAATAACTCTTTTAGAATGTTTCAATAAAATTGCAAATGAATTAATATTCTGTACACGGTTCACAACCATAAATTGAAAAAAATATGAAACTACACATCTATTTGATATTGACTAGCTTCATCGAACAGATAGTTTGATGAGCTTCACAGTTGTTTGAAGTTCGCAACTAAATTGAAATTTTAATTGAAACAGTATATGGCAAATAGATATCCTTATTTGTTCAAATATTGTAAAAATCTATGAAGGTAGAGAATGGATTTATTTGATCACCGAGTTACTGACAGAATAACTTTTTTGTTTTTGTAGGTAGTCAAATAATAATTATAACAACTATAGGGTGTTCAAATAAAACGACAAGAATTTTATAAATCAGATTGCTTTAATTTATTTTAGTTTTATACAAATCGAATACTACTTACGATAGTCAATTTTAACGAATAAACATTTTACCCGTTATATTTATTTTTACAAATTTACCTTTGTATTTTATTTTTTATTATTTTTCATCTATTATAAAAACCTCCATAGGGGCTTTTCATTATAAACTTACATTACACTCGGCTGTATTTATTCAACTTACTGCAGTCGTATATATTTTTTTTTTATTTTAATTTTAGTTAATTATTTCGACTATGGTTAAGCCACAGGAACACAATGTGGATTATGTGTGATTTAGGAAAATAAATGTCGAACTATGTATGAGAAGCTCGATAGTTGAAAATAAGTTTGGTCGATGTTTTGTTACGTGTTTCTGAACGTGTGAGAGTTTAGCTCTTCATCCGCCATTTTGGTTTCATAAACATACCGTTAACAAAATTATTTCTTGAAAAATATCTCGGTTACAGTTAATGTAGGTGTTACTATGAATGCGTATAACAATTTTTTTATGAAATTCTCTTTAAAAGTAATTGACAGAGACGTCTTTTAAGAAATTTATTTAAAATAAGACTTCATTTTTTTGCTGATAGCAAGAGTTTATATAAGTTTATTTTGTTAAATAATTCAACAACTTCTGTAAAATAATCACTATTATTTTCGATATTTTGAGTAACTGAAACCATATGGCATGAAGAGCTAAAACCCAACACGGAGATGAAAATGTGTGAGAGAAATGGTAATAAATTAATAATTTATAAATTAATAACGTTGTTGCATACATAAGTTGGTGTTTGAGTAAGCGAGCAACCACCAGGTGTAATGTTTATAGATGTAGCCTAAATAGCGATCGAATGAGACAGATTTACATTTGTTGGCCTAAGAACATAAGAACCACTTTTTTAACTGAAGAAAGATGTTATTTTTCAAATATATTTGAAATAAATAGTGAAAAAAAGCATTGTCATCAAAAACCACAGTACTCCTTATAAGTAAGTTGCTTTATGGGGACAAAAAAAAAACTAGACCATAAACAGAACAGATTTTGCCATTAAAAAGTTTATAATTGAAACGCGCCCCTAAATCTTTTTATTACCATGCCCTAATATTTAAAATAAGAACTAACAAATTCGTGTTTATTATCGTACTGGCCACTTTGAAAAGTTTTCGAAATTCGAAATAGTGACCTAAATATTCTGGCACCGAATTTATATTCAAGTTTATTTCTTCATCCGCACTTTTACGCTATCTGCAAAGAGTGGAGTAGTGCACTAAGTTACAGACACGACATGTGTCAATAGCGTTCGACTCATATCGAATTTGAAGATCGCACCAGCACGACCTGCGGGAATGGTGTAAGGGTAAACAAGCTGTCACTATGTGCCGTCGTTCACAAGTTACGTGAAAAGGTACGCTATATTTTTCGGTCTTAGAAAAGCGAGCAAGCTCGGTATCGTATCGTATCCTAAAATTGACTTTTTCTTTTTGTGTTCTCTCGAAATGCGACTTTGTAACCGAAATTCAATCGAGTTTGTGTACGCGTTCAGCAAAAGTTAAACAAGACGGGTCGGTAAATATTTTGGGAAATTAAAGAAGACACAGAAAGTATTATAAAATTCAGTTGTTTTATTTCTTACTCTTAACTTTCATTAACAACGTAACATTCCGGGGACAATTAAACTAAACCATAGCTTGGTAGGTTCTTAGGTCCTTGGCAACAAAATTTTGTTAAACAAGTTTTTTTTTTAAACCGCTGTAAATTTTCCTTACCGCTATAACTAATAAACGACACAAGAGTAGATGGGACTCGAAATAGTTAAAATCTTAGGTTACAGCGTCAGAAGTAGAATATACATGGAAATCCAAAATACCTGTTTCACGATTAAAGCATTTTGTTTCTGTTGTGCAGTATGCAGAGCAGTCTGTATGACATATGAATAAATATTTATAATTATATTAATATAAATAATAATGTAAAAGTATTGTTTTCAAAAGCGCCCAACTTTACTGAACAGTGTAAAAACAATAAAATATTAGACAAATATGAAAATAAAATCTACTTGTATACATAGGTACCTATAACGAAAGTAATTTACATTACAATATAATTAAAATAATAAAAAGCCATGATTTTATTAAACGACATAATAATTATATATAATAAATTATGTAAGTAATTATAAAAAATATTAAATATATTCATAATAATAATTATGTGTCATATGCCATACAAACATTAAAATTATATATAGATGTATACATATATGTAGTAGTGTAGACATAGACGATAGTGTGTAAACTGGTTCCTCAGTGTTAAGTGAAATTCGGAAATAGATTAAAGTTAAAATCTACAAAATATTTGAGGAAACTTACGCAACTGACAATATAATTAATTTTGAAGTATAGTTTTACAGAAATATATTTTAAGCTTCAGCAGACAGAAATATATAAGGTTTTAAAAATTGTTGAATTTCCTTTCATTTTGGCTGTCCAAAGAGATTTCGAAAAACTTTGATTACAAAAAATAATTTTAAATAACTATTGTATCTCTGTGTATTTAGCTGTGTGTACATAAATAATAAAATAAATAAATAATTTAATATTTTTTTGTCAGTTTCCGTAGTTTACCCACACAACTTGCATTGTTTTTGATGTGTAAACAAATTGTCAAAAATATCAGAAGATTAGCTATACCGACATTGTAAAAGTGAGAGATTAAAACGATAAATACCTACTGCTTGTAAATGTGTATGCATCGCATATGAAGTGGTTACGTCAGTTCATTTGTACGTTTATATTCTAACCCGGTCCCATGCAGGCGTTTTATTATTCGGTTTTATTAAATCGTAGATCGTTTCTACTCCTTTTTAAATTTATCAATATTTTTTATTATAATTTATCATTGAACCGCTACCACGGGCCTTATATTCGATTTCACAACCTCTCATTTATTTTTTTGAAACAAAATAAGTTTAAAATTGGCTGAACAACCCGTAGCTGCGGCCCAATACAAACATTAACCAGTTAAATTACATGTTAACAAAGACCCTAGTTCGTTTTTTTATTTTTTCTTTACAATAATCTTCTCAACTTCATCGTTTACACCTAAAACCAACTTAACTTCAATATTTATAAACCCTATTTTTGGCACTAACAAATCTAATTAAATATATTAATTAATTTTACAAATTTTCATTTTTTTTATCATCACTCTCGAATTGAAATATACACAATCAAATATAACAATAGGGTTTATGAAATTTAAAATTATACTTAACAATTATATAAATATATATAAATAACGAAGTATTAAAAAAAAACTGACATCTGATATTTTTCAGCACCACACTGTTGAAAATAAATTCTGCGAAACGACAACGTTTATATTCACAGGAACGATCAATACGAGTATAATTAGGTTATAATAATACAATTCTGTCAAATACAATTTATGAACAGCCTGTACTTTTCTCTTGAGACACTAATTTTCCTGACCCTTTTACATTCAGAATTCTTAAGATTTCGAGAAAAAGGTACAACTCGTAAAACACATTTTTCATGATTATCCGTGATCGAAAAATAGAAAACGAAACAATAATTATGCGAAAACACTCAGATTGCGTAAATTTTATATCTAGTTTTTAGTGAGCTTCCTTATTGATAGTTATTCCATTATAAGTTTAGCTTAAATCAAGGGACACGACATTCACTAGGCTATCACGACATCTATAAGAGCGAAATTGAGGAACGGACATAGATAAAGACTTTAAATTGTTTATTTTTTAAATAATACGACTATTATATAGATGCTACAGTATGTGCTAAAAGGTTCTAATCGAGTAGACACTTGACGAATTGGAATCGATAACAACCAATTTCAATCAAAAAACTTTTTCAATTGAGTATCCGTCAAAGCGACATGTTGACGTCTTATTGGGCGCGAAAAATTTCGGATCGCCTCCAATCGATCTACGTTTGAAATTAATCAGATAATACTTTACTTATCGAGATGATATCAATATAAAGACAGTATCTAGTACTTACGAGTAATAGTGTACTATTCCTGCCCAATAAGACTGGTTGTTATAATACTAGAGTGAAAAATGCGATATTTTAGTCTTTTTTCCGATTTTTTTCTAAAATTTATATACAAATACATACACTGCATTATTCTGTATGTACACTTTATCAATATGGTTACGTGGTGGTTAGTGATATTAACAGCTTTGTAATATTTCCGCTAAGCATAACATTTAACACAATCCGATTCCTAATTAGTTGCTATAACTGATACTAAGGACTTCCTCTCATATCAATATACTAACAGTATACTAATTTAACATTATCGATAGTTTAGTGAGCATTTATTGATACGAGAGATCAACGATTAGGTTCTCCGTTTTATCGAAAATGGTTTAAAAACTAAAAAATCATTTTTTCCCTTTTAAGTCGGTCCTAATAATTTTTTATTCAACCCCCTGATGCTAGAACTATTCTATGTTTGGTTCCGTATTAATTGTTGAATTCTTATCAATTCCATAACTGTTTAACAATTCCTGGATTTAATCTTCGTAGTATGTTCATTTAATAATTACAAATTTACTTCCATACCCTTCACTAATGTTCCGATCTATGTATATTTATACATATCGATTCAAATCGATATGTATCGATATACACGCAGCGATTATCGCTAATCGAATTTTAATATCGAATGGAATAATCTTAAATCGTTAAGCTATTCTTGACTCTACCGATATTTGATCCATTATGTACATTACTTAATATACTAAGGTTTTTATGTCAGCGTCTGTGATCCCTCATTACATGTAAAAAGGATACCGATTCAAATCAAATTTTTCAAAGGACCTCCTTTCACTTCAATTTACGAGAATTTAAATTTAAGCATTCGCGTAGAACCGAACTTTCTGTTTTACAAACTTTTTTGATCAAACCTCACTTTTCATCCAAAGAGTTCGATTTCCAGACAAAGTTTTTCGTAATTTTCTTTTCCAAATAAATGCAACTCTGTGCCAGCTAAGCATTCTCCCGTTAAATCAATCCTCATTAGTATTTCGTTTATAAATATCGTTTAGTTATAATAATTAATAGTGTTTTTTTTAACAAATTATACACGTCAACATTTATCTGTATAACATCCTAGTCAACATCACATTTTTTAAATATTTGCTAATGGAAATTTCAGTCTGAGCCAAAGATTACCTATACATTCGAAGAAATAAGCCGTACGAAATACGTTTTCTTACAACTGTGAAATAATTATTTAAATATCAATACAATAAGAACCAAAATAATTAAAAAGACCTTTCCTAAAAAATTCCTTACATCAGCTTAAATTTCCACTAACATTCGACTTAACTACAATATGTAAATTTATTATAATTTAATGTCTTAAGACTTTGTTATGGAGACGTGTGCGTTTCATCCACGTATTTAATTTAATTACATTATCAATTATAATTACAAATCGGCAATCTAATAATTAGTTCTCTCATACTTGTGCCGTCTCTCCGGAGGCACCTAGTAGTTGTCTCATTGCACGATGATATGCGGTGCCGATAATAGGACAGCCACTGTCGCGATGATTGTGAAAAGTGTGAACACGAACAGGCAAAACCTGGGGACAAAAGTAACATCTCAGAACCATAAACATGTGTAATAATAATAGAGTTGGCCATAATATAGCGACCTGGGGAATCCCAGAGCCAAACCAGAAAGAATTTTGAAGATTATATAACAATCATTTGATTCAGAATAACGTAAGTGATCATCTGAACAAACCCATCATTAAAATCTACAAAAAAGTGTTTTACGGCATGAATATTGCGTGTCATACCATATTTAAACGTCGGCTTTCGAATCAAATGCCTAGCACTCAAGATGCAGTTCTTAACAATATTACAAAACAGTACTTAAACCTGTTCTTTTAAGTTCAGACTACTTCTAAAAGCACTCCTTACTTTATTTTCCTTCACCATTTATAACTGCTTGTTTGAAATTCAAAATGTATACCCGTGTATCGGATTTTGTGCATTTCCGTTTGCATTTTAAAATGAAGACTGAACAAAATTGAATTTCAGTTAAAATCCCAACTGTATTCAAAATGTCATGAGTTTTAAACAACGCATGGGGCTTTGCAGCCAAGCGTTTTATCGTATCCGACGGTTGCAGCCAGACAGCATTAGCTGATTTTGTATCACCGTACGTTGAACCTCGACATTTTGCCCACTCGGTGCGTTATCCACAAGCATACAAGAATGGTACAAGGGCTAAACGGGAGGATAGCCATGTACCGTTACAGTGACATGTTTCCATTTTTCGTTCTTCCCGTATAAATTTTTCCACATATGGAGCTAACATTTATACTGCTGTAGGTAGGTACTCAGATCGAGTAAAGGTTGTTAGTCGACCATAAAACTGCCAGGTTACGAGCTTTTCCGCTGCTAATTAAATTTTGTGCGGCTTCTAGAGCTATTTTATTAACTCTAATATTTTATGAAGTTAATTATTTATTGCAATACTGGCTTACACGGTCAACCAATAACTTTAAATAGTTTTCTGGCTATTTAATTCTGGCTCTTATTACAAACACTTATTGTTGTTCTTGAATAAATATCATTCTGTCGTTTTCTTCTACATTTTCTTACAGTTAACTACAAATTCAACAAGATGTGAATATACTGCTTTTGCTACATATTCAGTATTTCCGTCGACTTTACTCCACGTATCTCATAAGTGCTGTGACTTTACTGGAGGCAATAAACTCAACGCGTTTTATATCCTGCCCCAGGGCACAACACATAAATAATTTAAATTATGTTTATTCGCTATTGAGTTATTAATAAAAAATGCCCTAAAACATTATACACTTTAGTCTTTTTTTCAAAATTGTAGTCAGTTTCTTAAAGACGTTTAATATGTTAACTTTTAGCCTTTTTTAATGTAACGCTTTTACTAAAGTTGAATAACTTAGGTATGCATTTATTTTATTTTATTAGCTTCTCTCCGCCACCTCCCGTTCCATTCTTTGAGCAATATTAATCTGATTCAATAACATTGCATGCCTTGTTTACTATAAACGGATTTGCTACAATAAAAATGTATTGTTTCATATGGAAATGAAATACCAACATCATTCATTAAAGTAGGAACAAAAGCCCGGTGCTGGTAAACCCCCTTTATTGTGAACACGATACAGTCATAAATCAATGAATGTAGTTTTACCATATTCATTAATCAATTCGCTGGAGCTTTTCGGATTTGGGTGAATTCCGAATTGAATCGAATAATTTCTTTATCCCCGATATTATAGTCACTGCTTGCTCTGTGGTTTTATATATTATGTATGGTCACGTTCTATTTACTCTTGAAACTTTTCCCTCATACGTCTCCTTCATATGCGGCGAGTTTAAACCGTTTAACGCCACGCAAGAGCGCTATGTTTAAAGACTGTACTTTGAAATCAGTGATAGTTGAATATTAAGAAAGATGCCTGAACCTTTAAATTTTCAGCTACCCTAATTCTAAGTATCGAACTATTCTATAATGTATATTTTCTCTAACCTGTCAACAACCATCGCAGCGAACTTCCAATCGCTGATTAGCTCAGCCTCCTCGTCTGCTTTCTTCATCCTTGCTGTTATGAACTGCAGTTCCCTCAGGATGAGATGAAGTTCTCTGTGGTGGCCACTCAGCCCGCCGCCCACGTCTTCCATAGTGGACGGACGGACGAACGACCGACGGAAATCCGAGCGGAATATTGAGCACCTAAATCGATATAGGGAGATTGGAAAAAGTGTATTAGCATAGTAATGTTTAATGAGATGTAAAGTGAAGTACTTTACATCGATTTGAAAAACTGGTTCAAGGTGTTTAGGGCTGGGCATTCTTATCTGATGCAGGGATGATAAACAAAGATTATTCAAATTTGACATCCTAATAACATGAAGTGAATAGGAACAAACAAATTGTTAATGGTCACAGAAAATTGAATACTACGTACAGATACCCAATCCCATACAAAGAAATGATACCTCCCTAAGTCTGGCTATTTTTCTTCCTCAATTTTTTAACAGATGGCAGCATCAGCGACTCACTAATTGCTAGATACTGTAGTTTTACAACGCCATCTAGGAGTCGGCCTCAAACATGACGGAAACTGAATTGATATTGACAGACAGAATAGCTGCCTACTTTTAAAACGTTTCGTGCAAGCCTTTTGTATAGAAAGTTTTATAGTTTCAGGTTCAGCAAAATGAAAAAAAAAAGAAGATAATTATGTACCAAGACATGTTACTATAATTCTTTGATAATTTGATTAAAACGCCATCTATTGCAAAGAGCTCTAAAACAAAATGATTCACTAGAATATTCTATGGGTTCGAATTGAAGTAAAATGCTTCATTTATCTTTTTTGTTGAAAATACGTGATTTATGAGTGTAAATAGACAAATCAACATTAAACAAGGAAGTTTAGATTTTTACTAATCTTACTTTTATTTTTTATGTACAACGGGGGAGCTCTTGGCCTTCTCACCTGATGGTAAGTGATGATAAGGCCGAAGATTGAATAATATTTTCTTCAGCCAAAATCTGCCTTTTAACGATTTATGGTGAATCTCTATTTCATAATTAAATAAATAATTGATACCTATGCTGCCATCTATGAATTTCAAGACTAATTATAATTTGTTCGAGTGGAGACCCCTTGACTATGTTACGTTTTTACTCACCCTGGCCCCAAATTCCCAGTCGACGCTGTACTATTTGGAGGTGGAGGGCCATGCCTGAAGTCATCATCTATGTCTAGCACATTTGCCAGAAGTGACTTTGATGACCGCTCCTTAAGCTCTAGCTCCCTCATTCGTGTATTCATCATTATAGTCTTTCTTGTTATTTTCTTCCCTGGCCTTGACATTCGAAGAATCCATGGCAACCATTGCAGGAACACTGATTTTATCTGCCAATTAAAATAACCTTTAGACCTTAATTCCATCATTTAACATTAATCCCGAAAAAAAGGGGCAATATGGGTTACATGTAAAACTTTTTACATCTTCTTGAGTATATAAAAATCAAAATATTTCCTAAAGTATGAAACTACTGGATTTACTTGAGGCTTTTATCAGATACTCACCCATTGTGGCATCTCATGTATGTCTGCTGTTCGATGATGGTAATTGAGTACGACTACTGTCAGTACAACCGACGATGCTACCATAAACATGATGCAGTTGAAGTATGTCCCTGTTACATAGAATATATGTTTTTACACGTTGCGTGGTATACAACTTTATGTTGATGATGTGCTAGTTTACAAATGGAGATATGCTTTTACTTGTTATATCTGTGATAGATGCAAAACATTTTACTTACTTAGTTACTTACAAGTATTTTTTAAATTAATTTATATTACTAATATAATAATTGAACAAGGTTTTCAGATTATACTATTGCATGTATTACATTCAATTTGTCTAAATATTTGAGCAAAGGGATTTTCAGTGTAAAATTGTATTTACATGTCTTAAACCTAAGGTGACCAAACAATCACGAAAAATAAATGAAAACGGTAAGGAGAAAATTAAGTACTTCAACGACTTTATCTTACAGTTTTATAATTACATTTTAAATTGCAATATCACGTGGTTCAAAGGTATATGTCATATCTAATTAACAATGACACAGAAAGCCACATTCATGCATTTTAATTGTACATGCGATGTTCTAATCTACATTTAGATGAGTTTTAGCTTTTATGCATTACATTGACGGTATCCACTTTAATAAATCAACGTTTTATGATATTCTGTCGTATCTATCAACAAAAATAATCTTTTTAAAATTCTAATTATAATAAGCACGACAAATTATGGCTCCTATTTTCTTTATCACCTACTTTTATTAGTTTATTCCAAAGAAAGTGCCTGTCACTTGATTACTTTGAGCATTAAATTGACAATTATCTCTTTTGGACAGTAGTAAATCTCTAGGTTATTAAGATATTTAAATATTTTAACTAAAATTACCAGAGAGCAACTTTGACAAAGGAATTTGTTATTACTAATTCAATGTTGAGAACGTTTTACACACGCAACATGTAGATGTAAAAGGATAGAGACCAATTGTAACTGTTTTGTAGAATGAATTCTACTTGGTAAATGAACAAAGGGGTCAAAGTTTTATCTCATCAAATACCTTTGTCAAAGGTTTCAATAAGTTTTATCATTTTGTCAATTACAGGGATAGTAACAGACCCGACAAAGTTGAGACCCGAAGTTCACGAGATACTTGGAGGCTGGACCCTCACTACCCGCATCCACTTTGTTGCTTTAAACTGTTGTTTAACTTTAGATCCTGCTTTTAAACTACAAGCAATTAAGTATTTAGAAGCTCATTTAGATTAGGAGAGTTGTACGATAATTTTCGCCGTTTGAATTTTTCAACCATTTCAAAATCATGCTCGTAGCTGACGTCTGTAGTCGCGTGTCTGTCGGCTGTCTACAGAAAGGCCAATAGAAATTAAAACAAAGAAAGTAAAATAGATTCGAAAATGAAATTTTAATAAATGGACCAAGAAGTAATGTAGTAGATTATTTTAATACATTACAAGAAGATCGAGTGCTAGTATATTCAGGAAATTACCTTTAGATAGACTCAGTTTAGCTACTTCTTTCAACAGCACGAATTTTAAGTGCAATAACTCTATTTCAAGTGTCGAGAGAACGGCAAGAGCGCTGTACAAGCATAGATCAGTCTCCAGAGACGATGAGACTCTAAAATGCAAGTTTGAAAACAGAAAAAATATAAGAAACTATACGCTCTCCGTCAAAGTTCAAGCAAAAATATCTATTTAGATCTTTGTTAAGTTGTTGGTGTTTCATGAACGAGCAGAGAGACATTTTAGGTTCAACCTCCTAAATATCTTTATTGCCCGTGGTCCGACCGCGTAGTTCTACTAGTTCATCACGCCTGTATTCTGCGAAGCGTAGGGCAGAGGTGTATACTATGTAAAGTACACCCATTTTACGAGCAATTATTGAAAAGATTTTTATCATATTATTATTGCGTAAACAACAAATACGCGCGACTGAGTTTTTGTTTGTGTCCTGGGCACCCCTAGATGTGCATACCAGCACGTCTTAATGTTCCACCGGTACTACGTCAGGCGTCGCGGGCAGGAGGGGAAACACCGCGCACCTTCATACCGCACCCTCGCATTGCCCTGCCAGACGGACGAGTTAACCCACTATATATATGTATATATATATATATAGTATTACACTATGGTAGTACCGTAAGTACCATGGGCAAATTTTTTCTTAGTTGTACACACACTCACTTGTATAGGTACCTACACCTTTGCCTACTCTTCGTAGAATACAAGCGTGAAGAACTAATAGCTGTACGCGGTCGAACCACGGGCAATAAACCCAAAATATTCCTCCAGCTGCATTTTTTTTTTTTAATAAAAACTATTGATCATTATTTTTATTTCAGTTATTTAGGAAAAAAAAAATAACAAACGCGTGGTACTTTTCTCACCTATTAGGGGGATCGCCTCAGAAGTTTTTGTGATAACGTGTCCCACCAATAGAGAGAAAACAGTTTGCGACAGGAGGATTGTAACACCTGCAAAGATCAATATAAACTATGAAACAAAATCAAATCAAAATGTTCTATTTACAATGGTTAAACCTATACCATCCAGTCTATACGTCGTTGGTTAGATCTCGTCCTGTTTGTGTGCTGAGTCGGTATCAGGGGCTCAAGTGAAATCATAAACGGAACATAAGGATAGTCATGCAAACACTATTATAGAGGGTTTTATCACTGGCGTTTTATTATTATTATTATATTTTCTTTTATTAGAGGAGAAGGGTTCAATTTGAATTTTTCGCTGAATTTACACCACCCTCCAAGTATCCAGAGACCGCGGCTTTAAGCCTATGGATATAGAATAGTTCCAAAAAAAACAGTAAAATTAATAAATACACCCAATACAAATCGTACACCATGGAATCGATTACGTAGACAGCGAACTCACATAAATACTTGAAGATAATATAAATACGAATGTAAACATTTAGAATAAAAATATCGTAACTTACCTTCAGCATCCATTAACAATTAAAAGCTTTTGTCAAAGTTATAATCACATGCCATGCCACTTAAATTGGAAAGTTAGTATCGTTACAGAAGTGTCTCGACCAAATAAACAAAATAAATGAGTAGTCAAGTGACTAAGCTGAAGTGAAGAATCACGAAATCGATTCCAAGATTATAACCGAAATCATTATAAGAAAATACGTAAAAGAGCAATACCTTCACAATTATTCTGCTAGACTATTACAATTTACTTTCCAATTGAATGAATTCTCGAATTAATATTTTTTAAGCAAAAGCATTTTAACAACGTCTAGTAAGTTATCGACGTCATTTATCGACGGACAATAAAATGAAAGCTAAAAACCACTTAATAGCAACGTTAAGCTCACAACAATCCAAATTAACTTCAAACGTACATAATTTACTCCTTGTAATGTTTTAAAATAATTATTAATTATTCATTTTTAATAACAAAAACAAATGAGAGCTTAAAATAAAATTAAAAATAGTATGTAAGATGAAATAAAAGTACCAGGACAACATGAATATGAAGAGAAAATAAATGTAGGAGACAAGCGGGATGGACAAACGGTGTGGGTTAGGTTTGGGTAGTGTACCTAACAGGGGGATAGCGTCGGAGACCTGTGGCAGGGTCTCGGCTACCAGGTTGAGGAACACCGTCAGCGAGAGAAGAATAGTGACTCCTGCAATCAAACACATTGTTAACGCCCCTACTGATGTTGATATTGTTTATCAACTTAAAAATTTTCGTAGCCGTCGCAGTTTTAATCATCATTATATGTCGTTTCCCAAGCGATACAGTTATGGATGATAACAATGCCGAAATGATATCTACACCAATAAACACTTACCGTGTCTCGTCTTTATGTGTCTGGATCTTTGCGGGAAACTAACACCGACACAAACAGTCATACCACATTCTAAACAATCTAATATTCATTTCAGTGCACGCTGCTACCGAACGGGTCTTAAAAGTTTTATTACCCCTTTGGTACGTTCAACAAGCTGTGTAGCGTGAATTCTTGGCTTTTACGGTACACGTTTATTATTTCTGATTAATTCTCGCCTCCACAGTGTAATATTAAATGGTTCTAGTTGCTTTTATCGTTTGGGATGAATATTAAATGCGTTTGCAATTCTTGTTAGATTTTTAATATTTCGAATTGGATTTCTTGATGTTGTTTCTTTTGTCGGTTTGATTAATGTCCCGAATTTTGGGAGGGAGAAGATCTGTTAAAGAATTGGTGATTGTGATTTTCAAAGTAAACGCTCTGATACTGCACCCCTGCCTCTTTTACTGTAACTACAAACGACATTTTTTTTTTTATCCTTAAAACAAAACCAACATTTTGATTAATTTTAAGACTATCACGTTATTTAAAATTACCACTTTACGTGCCCCAAATTCATGCAATAATAAGACCTTACTTCATTCATGCTGACAAACAGGGTACTGGCCCTAATACACTTCCTTGAGGAATCCCCTTAAATATTACTTTCAAATTATCAGTAGTAGCGTGCACTTTTTCACCAGCACTATATCCTACAGTGCAGTACCTATTAGTGGCACTGCGTCAGACGTGGATGGCATCTTTTCTGCGACCAGGTTCAGAAACACGGTCAATGACAACAAGATTGTCACACCTGTCAACCGGCCAATGTATGGATAAGCAAGAATTTCTAACAGTATCAATTGAATAAAACGCTAAAATAAGACTGAATGTATTATCTCTAGCACTAAATGCTCGATAGCATGTAATGAAAGCATTTGTATTGTTTTTCTTCGAGAGCATAATAACATATAGCTACCACATTTTCATTCCCATCATCATTAGTATTGCATTATTTGAAGTAGTTTCGTGTGCAGCGATTGTTAAAATAGACGATACCACAATTTAATTTACCTAATGAAACATTTCTAACTTATGATACCAAAATTCAAGGCACAATATGAGTCTAACTCCATACCATCACGCAAACATAATCAAGAACTCGAACAATTTATTAAACATTCCCTAAAATTTAGAAGAAACTCAACCGTGAATGATACTTCAAATCAGACTCTAAGAACAAGACCAATTTTCTAGTCTGTGCAATAATAATTCTGACGCCTCCTTCAAACGTTCCTCATTAACTTTAAGTACGTTCTTAGTTCCAGTAGAGCTGCTTTTAAATACTCAAGTCTCATTGCTTATAATTAAATTGTAAAACTGTCTTTTACGGACCATGAACGATCTTAAGTTACAAATTATTGAAGCACGCTGCTTGGCACAATGCTTCTTGCTTGTAATCTTTCATTGGGCGGGCGTGGTTTTGGCGGTGGGGACAGCTATACCTACGTCTTATTGGATCGATTCATAATTATTAGCTAGTATGAAAATCGCTCTTAAATAATCATAATTTCTTACAACGTTATCTACAAATACTATTATAATACAAATCATTGTCATAAGCAGAGTAATTTCAATAATAAAGCACTAACCTACTTACAGACTCCCTCCTCTGCTGACACATATAAAATTTACTGCAAACTCGAACGTACATCAGCACTTGTGCCATATACACGCGTGCGATACGAATATGCACATTGTGGCCTTTTCAAGATAAGAAAATGGAACACGATTTCGCTCCGTTCTTCCGTACCTCTTTTGCTTACTATATGTCCGCGTTATTCACTTGTCAACAAGGCAGATTTTCTTCGGAGAATGCTGAATATTTTAGTATTAGTGAATTATCTATTTCCGAACAAAACAGTGTATTTTGTTTGGTTGCTGTCTCTTTATAGGAGTCGTCACAATCCCGACTACTGGGCCTATGTCGGAGGACCAAAGCTCGATACCCAGGTCGAACGTGAATATATTTTCTATCAGGAATTTCTCGTTAATACCTCAGAGTTCGGATTTGTGCCCTGTCAAGACAATAGGCTCGTCCCTATTACAAAGGGCTTAAGTATAATAGACAAAATATGCCCGTACTACTTTGACGCGTAAAATGACAAACAAAAACATACAAACATGCAAAGGACATTATACTGACCGAGAGTCAGTTTTTCTCCGGAGTCAGGTGGTAGTGTGAACCCGAGGAGTGCCATCGATGAGATTAGCACACACGGGACTATGAGGTTGAAGAAGTAGTACAGGGTTCTTCTCCTAATCATGATGGTGAACGTCACATCGACGTAGGGTTCTGGGCAGCACGCGTACGTTATTGTGTTCTTTTTGCCTGGCATTCCTGTGGGTTGGGAAGTCAATAATAAGTCCGTTATTTGCAAAAATTGGTTCAATTGAATGGTAAATTTAAGTGAAACAAAATGTTTTGAAATTAAATGATAAATTGTTAAAGAACAGGGCCCTATACCACAAAAATTTACATGTTTGTAATTCTACAAAATTGTAGAAAATAATGCTTAACGCAGAAATTACAAATATGTATGAGTTTCAATTAACAATCCACAATTCTTTTGTATTTTAAAAAGCGTAAAACAAAGCTAGAGCTATGTATAAATTGTAGACCTGTCACTACAATTTTCATATTTGTAAGGTTTCCCGTTACAATTGTGTGGCTTAGAGCTTTGTGGTACACGGATTTGTAAAGTTTATATTGTATATATACATTACAACGTACATATTTATAAATTGTAACTTGTAAATTGTAATCAGAAAGTTTTGTAGTATTGGGCCATGTGTATACGGAAGTGATAATTAAAGATGAATGTCTGTGTTAAAAACAAGGCAATATAATGATGATGATGATTATATCTATGTTCAAAACAATAGAAAAACAAAAACAATAATATGGGTCCATACTTTATTGCTGCTTCCAACAGTACCTCGGAAGACCAAGAAAGACATAAAGTACAATCATGACTCACCTATTAGATACCACTCCCCATTCGTTATGAAGTCCGACAGGTCACCGCCTGCCTCATCTTTTAGCACCAGATCCAACTGTCAGGGCGAAACACGGTGTAGTTTCACACATTCAACAAGATGCACTAATTCTCCCCTAACTCATACAAGGAAACATGCCAATTGTACCGAGATAGCAGGACCAAATAAAGGTCGAATTTCTACCATTATTCGCCTCACAATACCGACTTGTTGAAGCAATATGATTGCTGCTAAGGAAGCAATTTTGTAATGAAATGGTTCGTCATTTCTTTCTTCATCGTCCTTTTTGGCCCTTCTCCTTGCATACTTTATTGGATATAAAACTCCAGCAGATTTCACAAGTTACAAACATCTTGAAGCCTATTATTCGGTATCGGCTTAAAATTTGCTAACTTACTCAGTCTGGAATCTTTTGGTCCTGCCATCTTAAGCTTTTTGAAGTTTCTTGTAAAATAATTTATACCTTGGACCGAAAGGGAAATGTGAGAACCTCTAAATGCAAGACAAGGAAGGGGATGCAAGAGCATGCTTTAAACAATTTAAAATATCGCCGCCATACGGAATTTTGTTGATTAAAATCTAATAGTCTAGGAGTTCTAATAATTAAGCAGATAGGAATAAACTTAACAAGAAAGGTACTACAGATAGGGAAGAAAAAATACTACAAAATAATATCTTAGTATTAGTAGATTAAAGATACAAGCATAATTCAAAGGCTGCAAAACAGCATTTACGATATACAATCTTAAATGCTCTTTCACTTAAAAAAAGACCAGAACTCCAAACGATAACATAGCAAATGTTAGCATCGTTCATAGCCACACACTGCCAGTAATAAAGCTAATCTAGTTTCCTCAATCCACGTCAGACTTTAAATTCTAAAACTACTCATTATAATGAATGTTAAAATAATACGAGGACACAAAGGCAAAGTTAGATTAAGTCTATAACTAACACGTGGTGCAAAACTAGAGTAATGAGGTTTGAGGCGCGCCCAACTCCGGGAAACTCCGGGACACTCCGGGACACTACGGAATTATTCAAGAAGTTATCACTCAACGTACACGGTATTTATGACAGCTATTGTATCATATTGTACTTGAGTTTTTAGAATGAAGACTTTGTTAAGTAATTTAAAAGGCAACGAAGCAAAACATTCTCTAACACGCATACAAAATGACAACTGAAAATGTGACTTTCAAACACGCAAAAACTAAAAGCTTAACAATAAATATTTAAAAAAAAATCTCTAATAAAAATTTACATCATGACGGTGACCGACGAATGACAAAAGTTTGCCGCGGCACAGCGGTCATTTGTAAACAAAACTGAAATACTCTGGTCAATCGGTTCAAACTGTACCTATACTGCCGCTTCAACATTTGTACCCATCAACCCAATCGCTGTCCGAACAGAAATCAATCGGGTGACAGAACTGAAATACATTTATTTCACAAACGTCGCATTTTATTTACAGACGATGTATTTATTTATGCAACAGAATTTGTTCAGTAAAATCACAAGCAGACAACGTGACTGAACTCTTGATCGAAAATCAATACTACACTCTAAGACTGTCATAAATTTCGATAAGAGCTACAAATAAATACAATCTACAAATAATTGGGAATTCTGTCTAAACTTCAACAAAATTGCTAAAGTGTAAAAGGAAAATGATATTAATTTAGGCTACAGAATAGGAAACGTCTGAATGTATGCTAAATTATTCGAAACATTTTTTTTTCAATTTTTTTTATTTCAAACATTGCTATAAAAGTACCTTTCGTTATGTCACGCGTCTAGAGGTAACTGTTTTAGCAGCTACTTAAATATGTGTGAAAAATTATACTGACCGTCTTTAAGAGTAGGGTTAGAAAATAATGGAATGGTAAATATTAACGGAATATATATATATTTATTTAAATATAATTTACACCTCGCAGATCAGAGGTCAGGAGAGAGGTTGTCGTCTGTTTAACCGGACTTTTCTGTGGAAGCTGCAATAAAGTACGGCCAAAGACTACACGTTAAGGGGTATCACTGTGGGGTATTGACCTCGGCTTAGGGCATCGCTAGGGGAGAACAGCATGGGACAGACTGGATCGGATTATACATAAAATATTTCTATGAACTTTATGTTTATTAGGGTAGTATCTTGAGATCAAGTAGGGTATGGCTTTATCCCGATCTTATGTGATGACGGATGAGAAATTATAACACCGTATATTTTCAATACTCTTTTCAGACATTATTTTTTATAAGTATTTGAAATGTATAACAGGCTAAAAGCAATTTGTAAATAGTACATAAGCCAGTAAATCTATTAACAAATACCCCAATTTAATTATTTATATTTATTTGATTATACAAATTCAAAAAACAACAACACTTCGAAATTAATTTATTGTTTTTACTAATAAGTGTTTATTGTTTTCGTTTTCCTGTAAATATATAATAAAGCTTTTCATGAATTTCACAACATATGTATATAATTTTCTGATAAACTCGAACACAATGGCATGTAATTTGCAAAATAGTGTACGTACCATAGTGTTACACTATGGTGTTATTTAATATTTATTATAACACATTATGTGCATTTATATTAATTATGTAGTTAAAACAATCGGTATTGCATGGACGAAATCTGATGCTCTAGTATTTTTGTGTAGTGGAAATTGGGATTGGTACATTTTTGTGAAACCATTTCTTCTAACCCTTTTATGTTTTAATTCAATTATCTTCTCTGGCTAGATTAAATCGACACCTCCTAAGTACAACTAAGTAACTGACAAATGCAAATTTTATAGGAGAGCGAATTGAGGATTTCAATTTCTTTAAATCGCCCTAGCTAAGCCCCTATATACGTTTGAGAAAAATGTATGTTGGGTTAATTGAAAAAATAAAATAAACTTGTACGTGGTAAATATAGGTATATAGATGCCAAAAATGCAATAAAAACCGTTTCGTGTATCTGGCAGATACATACGTATACTTAACGGGTGTCGAAATAATCTGTTAATATCAATACACAATAAACTTGAAAAGAAAACTATGAACGTAAAACGCTTCGAATAATTTAGCAGACTACAAAAATCACGTTATTGAAATCGAAAGATAGAATTCAACTTTAAATAGGTATATACATTGTGTGTGCATTCTGCACGCTCACACAACGTGTATATTTATCACATAAATGTTTATACACACACAAATATTGTAAAACGATAAACTCATAAATAGTGCACACACTTTACAGTCTATCCTGTAAAGTGACACTTTATACATTTTGATTAAAACAAGTAATTACTTATTTAAAGCGTTTAAATTGATCTTCGTTAAAAAATACTACATAGCCTATATTTGTAATCGCAAGTGTCAATCAAAATGTAAATAAATAGGTTTTAATAAAATACATATATACACACAAATATTCTACAGAATTTTCCGTATGGCGGTTCGTAATCATTTCGTTAATTAGTGACTTTCTTCCATATTTATGTACAGTGCTAATTTTTTGCATCATGCAAAATAGTACATACAAAACTGGATATGGATATATCCTAGGTTTCTCACATGGTTCCCTTAGATTTCTCCCTAACCTAACTTAAACCTAAAAGATCTACCTTATTCTTATCCCGAATCTAACCTGTACTTTATCCTAATAAGATTAATTGACGCGATCTTTTAATTTAATTATTCCAGCCACGGCTCTTATTTGTAATGTTATTGTGTAATTAAATCTCGTTAATTTAACAGTAATTAATTGTAATGAGGCTCGAGTTATCTGCTTTGTTAATGAAAAGATGTTTCTTTTACTGTAAGACTTTTGGAAGTAGTCCAGCTATTTATCGGTTAGCATTTGTACAGTTACAGAATCACCTGCTGGGCCTGTACATATCATTCGGTTTATATTATTTTTGATACCGATTCATAATGAGAATTTTGTAAACTATAGAAAAAAAAAAACGACCCTCTTGCCTTTTTGAGGAGTAACTTTTCCATTAAAGAAAATCTGTCAGTAATCTTTAAAGTACGCTGAAGACCATATTTAATATGTGGTTTATTACAATTAGGTTGTAATGGCTTTCCAAATTCAAACATAACATCTGAAATTATACGACCTCATTTGAGATTCAGAGAACAAGTTCATGTTAATTACCCTTACTTTACAATAAAACAGAACTCGAGGCTAAGTCAACATAAGATACGTAAATACCGCTCGAGGGTACACGTGCAGACAAACCTTAGTTAAAATGTAAAACAGGCAGGTGAATCCGTAACGTGTGTTTAACTAAACTTCGTTCAAGATATTTACCTTAGAAACGAGCAGAATCAAAGCTATACCACAGATAAAGTAGAAGTTACTAACGGCTAAACTAACCTAATCAGAGTTTGAAAATCGCGAGTGAAAAAGAACATAACTGATCCGAAATTCAAAATTCATCAATCTTTTTTTTTTTTTTTTTTTTTTTCTTTGTAGAGAGCCAAAGATACTAGTCAAGAGATTGTGAGTAGGGCCAAATTATATAAGACCTTTAACGTTCTAAGTTTCTACCTGATTGCCATCATATGTCCAGCTACCAAACTTCATATCACAGTGTTGGTCGTCGAAGGGAAACCACGTGATGTCTATCTTGCATGTGCTCTTGAATATGCCAGGAGGCACGTACAGGCAACTGCCGTTGTTTCTGACCACCACGTTGGTCTGGTATGTCCCGTCAAAACCCTCGTCAGCACTAGTATCAATACAAATTGTGTCATCAACTAACTGTATTTTACACAAGTTTTTTTGGATAAGGATGCTACTGGTTTAGTAACATTCTTGTTAAACATTTTGAAATAGGATTTGGTAAATATCTACCACAACGAATGGTCAGCAACAAACGTTTTTAAAGATATATCACTAAATTTTATATTTTTTTTAGTTTTAGCGAAGTATTATCAAATTCTTACAAATATTTTTCGATTTTATACTCATTCGCTAATAATATATGAAAGAACACTTATAAATAAATTATCTGCAAATTTTTACAGAAATAAATTAGATGAACCAGCTGACCCTCGTCAAACCTTCACAATTGAAAACGAATTCTGGGTACTAAGAGAATTCTTTGATCAGCTTTTGTAATTTAATTTAAAAAATCCTTTGCATGTAAAAAGTCCTTTCTTTTTAATTTATAAAGATGTACTTAACATTTTAATTATCTAAGGTTAAAAATATACATTTTCGTTAAATTATCTTAGATAGAAAATGAAGTCAGCAAAAGCGTCAGTGAAGTCGCATGAAAATAAGAATCAATATCAAAGAAAGTTGTTTTTCAAATAATGAGGAACGCCATGTTTAATTTAATTTAAAACTAAAAGTTTAATTAGATAGGTACAGATTGTTTTATTTACTTTTTATTAAAGCTATGTCTAAAGCGAAATGTGCCTTTATAATAAAGCGTTTATTATTTTAATTATTTATTTATCAGTGCTTCGGATTCATCTGGGACGCTTTTATTTAAAAATGTGCTGTCATTGACAAAGTTGAAATTAGAATAGATTTTATCATTGACTGCACTAAAGTCATCCTCTCGCTCACCAGATTTAGAAAAAAAAAAGCTCTTTAGTCGATGAAAAAGTGTTGCAAAAGGAAAAGTTGCAAGATACAAAAAAAAAAACATCTGACAAGCGAGACAATGACAGTGGTGTCTCAAATCAGCGACTAGCGTGCCATGTACGTTTATTTTATTTTTATTTGTGGCAGCACCGAGTAGGAGCGTTCAACCACGCGAACGATCGTTACTTTTAAAATAAAATAAAACATATATTATAAAGGGGTCAAGTACCGATCGTCACATTCGGGACTATCTCCTCTCCTACTGTGCTGTCACAATTCTGAAAATTATGTAGTTAAATATATTAATTTAAAAAATAGGAAATAAAGGTACACGAAAAATAAAAGTTTGTAAAGGTCATCTTAGAGCTAAGCAATAGAAAATAGGCAGAATTAAACAAAATGCTTGGTTGATGCATTTCAACTTACGCATTAGCAGTTAAAATAAATGTTTATTTTGCTTATTCTATTCGCTTGCTGAACAAGTTTATAACAAACCTCCCGCAGTTACACAGGTCTCCACAAAGGCCTTTATGGGCTAAATAAAGAACACGGGCCTTATCGCCCGCGTTCATTTATCAACGTACCCACAATCTGATCATTATTACTTTTCATTCAACTCCCCCTTAATGAACACCATTCTAATCGGATTTATTATCTGGCATCAAAGTAAATGTTAGCTTTGGTAGATTTTAAGCTTTCTTTTAGTTAGAACATCTGGGTCAAATATAAAGCCTTCTTGTGTAGTCTTTGTGTCTCATTTACAAATCGATCAGTTTTTATGCCAGTTTTTTCCAAAAACTAGCAGTAGAATGGGAAACGTAATGCCTACTACGAAAGTTGTTTCTTTTTTTTTTTTTGAACCCCTCCCAATGCATGTTAACGTAAACCCGATCCCATGCCGAGCATATAGCTTCATCGAAAGGATTAACAGGGCTACTGGTACTGTTCAAATCACGTTAAAAAAGGAGGAGTTCCGCCTCCATTAACTTTAATTCCTTAAAGCAACGTAAATTCCTCCCTCATTAAATTTCACATTACAACACAGGACTTGTCTCTAGAATTTAAAATTAGATTATAGTATAGAATTTTAAATCATAAAACGAACATTCAAGATCTAGTCTGAGCCACAGTTTAACTGTAATTTGTCCAGCAGCATCCGGGGACGCGCGCCGATGTAACCAAGATACTGGTTTATACTGGTTTACACCGGTTTGTGACTGGCTGTAACTAGTTAAAACTAACTTTTGACGTTGCCATTATTAAAGGAGTTAATTTTAATTCGCTTTTGGCATTTATTTTCGGAATTAAGTTAGACTGTTTTATGTTTTGAAGTAATTTAATGTGTAGTGTTAAAAGGTTGGAACTGAGTTTATTGTTTGGCGTTCCACACCGATAACTTTGGTACCTACTAGTTAGTAAATTAATTGTCACTTTCTAAAGAGATAACGATATTTTTCAAATATACAAAGATAAAAAAATCTATTTACCGTAAAACCAAACTATAGCCTTAATTTTCCAAAAATCTAGATACTCTATACGACTATGTGACTTTGCGACTATCCTGGGACATTTTATGTGTTATATCGGATTAACCCAATACATTTACACTTAGTACCCATAACTGCATCTCAAACCCCAAAAACAAACAAGATAAAATTCTCAGATAAGGTAAAGGCCCCAAACATCCGTGCGCGTTCACTACGACAAAAGTGCTGTCATGCTTGCATGTAGTATTCATGGACGTCCAACGTGTGGTGTGTAACCACTCCGTTAGTTGGCGGCCCGCCAGCAAATCCGTATTAACGGGGACCTCGTGTCAAACAGTAGTGTAATTCAGTGGAGTGAATAAAACATGCGATTGCTGCGAATGGGCGAATGGACAGTTTTCTTTTGTCATGTTTTATTGGGTGTTTTTGGTTGTTTCCTTTGTGAATTGTGACTAAGCGAGATATCTCTGCAACGTTTTATCTATCCAACTACGCTGTATCGTTTAGTTGTCGATTCTGGTTTAGATTTGAGTTTCGTATACCATAATCTTGACTCTAAAAGCCTGTGAAAAAAATCTCTATAAGTTGACCCTGGGGTCCCCTTGGAGACTCAAATTCAGGCTTGATGTCATCCATAACATATCACAGCCGTATTGACAAGTTTCAAGTACAAAAACCTAAAAACAAAAAGTAACACTTTCAAATATTTTCAAATTACGTTTCGGTGTGATATACGTCCTCTACCTTCAACAGCCAGTCACGAAGACGGTAAACAAGGTGCCACCATCACACAGCCCGGTAAGTGATTTAAAAGCTTCCATAATCGAATGCTGGGCCACTGGCCCACTGGCCCAGCGCCAACAGGCGCCAATGTTCGCGACGTATAGCCAATATCGTAAAGGGGTGAATTTTGTTGTTTTGTTAATATGTTTGAAGTGTTGGCTGAAATATTGATTCCGTGAACGTTGATTTGTGAAGTGCAATGTGAGTGATGAGCTTTTTAATTAATATTTGGATGTATGATTACTTTTGAGCTGTTACATGCTTTAATGGGAGAGTAGTAAACATGTTTATTTTGAGGTATGAAGCACTTTTTTGCATAAGCAAAATGCTATGTTGCTGCTACAACAAAAACTTATTTTAAAGATGAAGAAAAAGAAAAAAAATACTTATAGACATTTGACTTAGAACCACATTAGAAAAGATCAATCAAGCCACCCCATATCAAGTCTTATACCAGTATATTTATAGTCGATAACTAAATACCAGCCAATTATCTGTTAGGTTACCTACAACATGACATTTACTGCCCTATGTAGGACCCACCCAAGGTGTGGTAAACCGATTAACTAAGTTAGTCATCTAATGTGATTCAACTAACTTAGTCTGCTTTGGTTTGCGATGCAGCCACAGACTAAAGCGTAGAGGCATGGAGTTATACGAGTTTGCATCGTAAACTACATATTGACTATAATTAAGTTATTGAAGCCTACAGAAAATAGATAGGGAGGTCTTTATAAATCCAACCCACTTTGGCCCATAAAACGACCTCTTCTCTTGCAAACTACTTGCATGGGATGAACTGCGAATGGGACTGAGTGCGTACGCGGAACGAAGTGCGAATGGGACACTGTGCGCATAAACCGTCTTTATACGCCGCGTTGTGGGAAAACACAGGCTTTAAAATGGAGGCATAACATGAAACCTTTAATTTTTATTTGATCTTCTGAAGGCCCGTTTCAAAAAAAGCATTTCCGACTGTGTAAATGTATGCAACCCTCGATTTTATAATCTTTAAATGATACTCATATCTTGGCCATTAGAAGATATTGGGCCATTTCTATGCGTAGTATCACTTACCATGTAAAACGAATTTTATTTTAAATGGGTTTTAATTTACCGAAATTGCTGATAAGCATACAATTTCCTGGCCAGCAAAATCATTGTACTGTTCTGTGCCAAATATCCCTCTTCACTTTAGCCCCAGTGTCAGAATGTATGTTAATAGGGCATAAAATGTCAACGTAGCAAACACTTACTTGCAAGACAAATTCTTTTGTAAGAGGCAAATTATATTAATGTTAATAATATAATAATATAATTTGCTCTTACAAAAGAATTATATAAACCAGTATAGGTACTTATTTTTTTGCGATCGTGAACACTTTTACTACTTTGACTTAAATAATTTCCATTTAAAATTTACAATTTTTTATTATCTATTAAATAAATATAAGATTTCACTATTTAGTTATGATTAATCCTAATTTGGTGAACTTTTTTCTTTTAAACATATTTGATGTAAAAAACAACCCACAGCGCTCATTATTGGAGTTTGTGAGACAGGAGCGCGGAATTTATTTCATGTTTGTTATCATACCCATCTTTTCCTCAAACAATTTTTTTCTCGACGTGTACATTTACTCGATCTTCCCAAGGCTATATGTATATTAATTATGTTGCCAGTGAAATTGTGAACCACCCACGTTACGAATATCATACGCCCATAGCCCATGCGACGAGGGAAAATGAGCGCAAAGAATGAGCAAATCTTTTTTTGGCGTATTTTGTTCACATCGCAAAAAATATGAATAAAATATTTTCGGTATTTTGCGTTGAGTGAAATAAAAAATATAACGTTCGTCAATTAGCGTTTTAATTGAATTTAATTTGATGAATGACTATAAAGGGCGATACTGTTTTCATATAAATACTTGGTTTGGGATTGATCTCACTCTGTCTGTTGTGTATTTCACTGTTTTTAGTCTCTGTATACGTTGTCGTTATGTGATGTTGAATTAAACATCCCATAAATAAACCCATACCAAGCAAAATATACCACAAAAACACCCATAAATTTCTTACATTTAAAACATTCTATTAGCAGATTGCAACCCGTTTCCCCGTAATCGCATCAACAAATCACAGATAAAACTTTTATTTACAAAAAGGATAGTTGACTGGCGAACTTCCAAGCTTAGTTCCCAACTCAGTCACCATTTAAATCTGTTTTACTGTTCCAACTTAAAAGTCTGGAAATGTTCAAAACCGGCCAGTCGCTAATACCGATGGAGCGGTTATGTCCTCATTACACGAACCGAGTCTGCAACTCTGCAATTTACACGACCTTTATTTTAATTCGGTTGCCTGTTCAAATCTCGCTTAAAAATCTTGGGGAGTTTCGGAAGGTTAATGCTCGTGTAAAAGCAACAGATAAATTATAATGTAGCCGTAATGTATTACCGTTAATATAATTTTGGTTTAATGTCGCAGATTTTCCTTGTATCATTAAGTATATTTATAGACGCTTCTCTGTATTTAAAGCCCCATTAAATCATGAAAGAACATCCAAAAGAAAATCTAATTATAGAGAGTTACAAAAAAAAGGAGCACCGTTCAAAGTAAGAGATATCATGTACCTTTCTGGAAAATCTATTCCAAGGGGCATTCGCACCATAAATAAAGGAGATAGCGACTAAAGAAAAAACTTGCAGAACAGTAAATCTGCTCCATAATATCTTATATTCAATGGCATCGTTAAACTAGGTAGTGTTGGAGCTATAACTGCTTATCCATGGATGTTCGTAAAAGTTATCGGCCTAAGATATACGTCTATAAACGTCTGGCTTCCGGCCAGGTAAGTGTCGATAAACATGGAACACACTTAACATTAAATCATGTGACACTATGTTTATATCATTTGCTCCTTAACGGTGTAATGAATAATATGTTTGGCACTCCGCCAGATGGCGCCACTTTCCGCGGACGTCTGTTTGCGGAGAAAATTTGTTTAACGTTAACGACGTTTGAACGACGCGACTGCATTTGAATTTGAGAATAAATTGTATGATTATATTACTGTGTTCTAGCTCTGCAAATTGCATGTTGCAGAGTCGATGTCGTGGAATGGGGCCGTTATTTCAACATTTGTCGCAGATGGCTTTCGTTTAAAGTAAACTGTTTAGACGCGTTAGAAATACTAAACCGAAAATGCTCGTCAGTGTTCGGCTATAATTAAAATCTTCTGGTTTTGAAATGTAAAGTAGTCTGGTAAAATATTTCTTCCCCTCAAACGTTGGCACGAACATTAAGGAAATTTATAATTATTTTGTCCGCCTATTTCACTAAGTTGGACGCTCTAGTGAGATTTGAGCTCTGTAATTACTTACAGTCACTTTAAAATAATTTTCGCCAACCTATAAAGTAATTAGAACTGACAAATTACTGAAATGTTTCCGTATTTTTATAGAAATTCTTCTACTTCGTTCAAAATACCGGTTTATAAAACAATTACAAAACAAATTGAAACAATTAATCAGTTTCTTTAGCGCAAAATAACTTAACCCAAAAAAATAACATAATTAACTGAGATAATTCCCTCTAAAATATGATTCCATCTACCCAACAATTCTTTCTAAATGTTGAATTTAATTATCCCATTGTTTCATTCTTCGGTATAATAAAAACAAACTCTTTATTTGCCCCTTCCTTTTAAAATAATTAACGCTGCTTTGTTGCCAAAAATTACTCATTACAAAAATTGGTATCCCTATTAAAACCTCTCAGCCTTGTCTCGGACATTTAAAATTCTCTCAAAATACCTGAGAGGCAATTATTACCTTATTTTTAAGAACGTTAATTTCTAATATCAGTTTCAATCTGTCAAAAATACTTGGAATCTACCTACATTTTTGATAAGTTTTTGTCATTGATCGTCGCCAAGATGACATTGTGTAAACTTAACCACAATACAGGAGAAATTCCTAGTGTGGGGCAACGTTTTATTAAAAAAAAAAACAGAAAAAAATTATTTGTACACGCGGCCACAAATCTAGCTATACATTTCCAGTTTAGGCTGATCTCGCATTGGACTAGATTTTGAACGTTTTTAAACACCGAAATGGGTCTTCAAAACTTTTATACATATTCGGAAATTACGGTAGGTATTTACAGCAAAAAAAGCCATTTAGAATCTCTGAAATTGAAAGCTCCATAAATGAAATCATATTAATAAGTAGGTAGGTGTCATACCCGTTTGTCGTACTCTCACCTATTATACATAAGCACGTCCGGTTTCCACAGCTTGTTGGGCGTGATCCTGAGGTCCTTGACCCCTCCATATTCGCTGTCGTTCCACCTCAGGTTGTAGTCATTCCACTCCTGCACATCATCGACACAATCAGAAATATCGACGTCATCACAAATACAGGTGCGAGCAAAAATATTGGAGCATTTCTGAATTCAAAAATGTATGCAATAAACAATTGAGGAGTGTTCTCTTTTCAAAAGAGTATTAGTGACAAAATGGAAGTATTTCCGATTTTAAAAAGGTATGTGACTAAAATGAAGCAATTCTGATTTCAAAAAAGATGATATTTTTTGGTTTCAAAAGAGAAATGCATTAAAAAGTATGAAAGTAAGAAAGAAGTTTTTAGTTAGGCAAACGGTAAAACTGTAATAAAAAGGTGCTAGACACCTTGAGAGGTTCAAGAACAACTTTTCAATGTCAACAGAACAGTTACGAAGTGCGGTGCTGTGAATTGTGAATGATAAATTGTGTTAAAATAGCGTTCTTAAATACTGATAGCGGTATTATGAGAGAAAATTTAGTAGTATCATAAACGTAATTTAATGTGCAGATTTTGTTGATATTGACATTAAAGCCTGTTATTGTGTATTTCAATATTGATGCCATTTATAGACAGAAAAACAGTGGATAATTTTAGTATTTACTGTGCAGTATCACGCGGAACCTATTCACAGTTTTAACAATCTCGTCCTCAGTAACATCGCAGAAAACTACAACAATTCGAAACGCCAAAATATAACTTTGTCACGGGGCTTCGACTCAAAGAATGGAATTTTACAATGTCATATAAAAATACATATCAAAAATATTCCAGTCATTCTGCTCGCCAGTGTACGGGACAATGGTGGGTGTCGTTTTTACGGCCGATCTCAACGTAAAGATTTCCTTTGACACAATTTTGTATTGTGCTGCTACACTGTGTACACTGTGTAGGTACCTATAATAGCGAACCATCCTTAGGGCCTTACAAATAAACAAGGAATAAAGTTATCCTAGGAATAACTACGGTATAACCATATTTTTTTTGACGTTTATACCTAACATAACTTTATTCCGTGTTTCGTGTAGTTATATTTGTATTAAGGTGTCTAAAAGATCTATGGCTGCTTTTCTCCTTTTAGAATATTAATAGTATGTAGGTTCAATAAAATATATTTAAATTGTATTTAAGTGTTTGAAAATAAAAGTATTAAACTATTTTTTTTTCCTACTATTAGTAATAACTAACCATCTATATTACTGAATCCATCTAAAATAAAAAAAGCCACTGCCAAAAACAAACCAAGAAACAAATCAATACGTTTCTGGAACGTTTAAGAGCAATAATCGCATGCCATAAAGCACGGTCAATTATTGCCATTGCAAGTGTATACACGCGTTCGATTTCCATAAAATGACTTACAGTAATTGAATGCAAGTTTTGCCATTCAATAAAATTGCATGCGACTTACACCAAGGCAATCAAATTGCGATTATTATATGCAGGTTTTGCCTCGTCTAAACACAGAGTTGCACGTCCTTGTACAATTGATTGAAGTTTTTCCCGTATTTTCGGGGCCAAATATTTTATTAAATTTTATTGAACGTCTTCTCAAGATTTTTATAACAGCATGGTAGAGCTTGTTCTAAGTCCGCCTGGCTAGCTGCCACCATCTTATCTAAATCTGTCGCCATAACAACAATGTTAACAGCATTTGTTGTGTTTCGGCAGTTAGAGGTAAGATAGCCAGTTCCTCTGTGGTTGAGGATTCCGGGTGAAGCTCGCTTCCACCTTCGGCCTTATCATCACTTACTATCAGGTGAGATTAAGGCCAAGAGCTCCCTCGATGTGGATAAAAAAAAAATACGATTTTATTGTACAGTGGCCAGCAAATCAAGCTACACGAAACTATCAAATTTCTCCAAATGATTTTAAACTTTAAAATGTTGATGATTAAGTTCAAAATCGAACGAGAATATCTGACAGTTTGTGGTAACTTGATGTGCTACCGTACGTGTGCGATTATTGTATTGTACGGCATCTAACTTGCCCGTATACGTGCAACAATTTTAGGCGTTGTTTAGACGGGGCCAGTTAATTGCTGCTTCAATTTTATGGTATGCCACAGGCAATAAACTGGCAGCGTGTAAATGGGGCTTTAGTTGATGGCAGTATTGCGCGCATTTTCAAATGCACCCATATTCTTGGTCAAAGTAATTACTATAGCATGTATGACTACAGCTTTGTTTAGTTTCGTTTTAAGTTTGTACCTTCCTATCTATGGTTTTAACAAGTTAACTCAAACAAAGTCAGTGAAGACAAAGACTTCCATAAATCAATACATATTATAGGAAAATTGAGAGCAAACACACCCGTTGTTCATGTGCGATCTCCTGTTAATAATTGATACTGTATTTCTACGGTATATATCAATATTTGTATAGAATCTATTAGAATGGCAGAAGGCGAATAGTACATCAATACTACGTATTGGGAGCATATTGGCTCTCTACCTAGTACGTAAGGAATCCTACTCTACGAGCCTGGTTTCAACTTGTTGCTTTGTTCATATTTTATGTGTTCCACTGTATCGTATGTATGTACTCCGGAGATGATATTGGCTTTTATGTACTCTCTCCTATCCTATCTTTCAACACAGCTTATTCCAGGGCCTATACCACAAATCTAAACAGGAACTTTACAACATTGTTAAATTGTAGAAAAACTTCGTAATAGAGAAATTACAAACATGACGTATGAGTTACAATTCGTTTACAATCTACAATTATTTTGTATTTTTTTACAAAAGCTTTTTTTAACTTCACTTGTGTGTATGTTAGTTAAAAATATAACACAAAGCATGAGGGTTATGTACAGTGTGAGTCTTTATAATGTGCATATATCAAAATGAGGGAATCTATGCTTAATTTTACCTACGGAAAAAATACAAAAAAAAATCTAAATTAATTATTTAATTATTTTTGTAGATTTTTTGTTTTTATTTCAAAATGTCTCAATAAGACGATATTGAGAAATTTTACAATTATTGTAAAAAATGATGAAAAAAAAAAGATTTTTGCTAAAAAAAACATGTTTCTTTTCAATTGAGGGTAGTTTTTTCCGCAATTTTTATTTTATGAGGATGCCTAATTACTTCCAATCATTATGGAGTTTGTTTCATCGCCATAGATCATTCAGTTTAAAAGTTACACCGTTTTGTTTACACTGGCAACATGTTTTTTTACAGATTTTTTTTATATTTTTGCCATAGATAAAATTAAGCATAGATTCCCTCATTTCGATATGTGCACATTATAAAGACTGACACTGTATAAATTGTAGGCTTGTCAATACAATATACATTATTGCTTAGAGTTTTGTGGTACACGGACTTGTAAAATTTACAAATTTGTAAATTATACATTGTAATTGTAAAGTTTTGTGGTATAGGGATTAGATTTCTTACTTTAGTTGCCCTAGTACTTATTACTTGGATACGGACTTCAAAATAAATTATAACGGTTTTAAAATGCAATTAATCAGTACGATTTTTGCAAGTCTGAAAAATACAGTGTCTAAATATAATTTTCGTAATAAATAATTTTCAAAAAGAAACACATTACAAAAATTAATTGCCAATAAATAACATTCATTGACTCTTTTTGTTGAAATCGGCCGACAATGTCACAGATGGGGTTACTGTATTGAGAAAGTATTATAAAAAAAAAAAATTGGTGACAATATTGGCAACCGTCCCATTTTTACCCAAGCATTTCTTGCCCAAAATCATAGCACTAAAATATTCCTAGATTCAATCCAAACAGAAAAAACAGGAACTCTTGTATATGATTTCCAATATTGTCATCTGTGATCACATCCACACCGGCTATAATATCATCTCACTACCAACGATAACAACTACCCGTTCAGAACCTGGCAAAACAAAGCGAGCCCTTCAAAGTTCACCCTCTCCTCTAATATTACAAAAGTTAGAGCCACAACTTAGCAATATCTATCTCTAGATACCACGTATTTGTACAGTATCATATTAGATTCCGACCAGCCCGAGGCACCACCACTTACAAATAGGGTCATAGCTCCAAAACTACTTTACGGATTTTCGTGAAATATACGTTTAAATGTAGGCTGGTAAACGGGCTATTTTTGCCATAAAATTTGGTTTAGTAAGACTAGTGTTTTTTGAGATATTTGTTAAGATTTAGGTGGCATACTTTGAGGAGCTTATCCAATTTGGGTCATTTGCCAGTGTGGGAGCGAGACAGATGATAATGTTCTCTCCTGAAGGGTTTGTGTATCAATTAGATGGTTAAACGGCTTTATTGTTTTCAGGCATATGTAATATGTGGCAAGTCGTAACTTGGGGTTAACTTAAGTACTTAAAGGATAGACATATTTTGAAATTTCAATCGTTGAGAATTAACAGGAGATTATCATGCTTATGGATTAAGGACCTACTAATAGTATAATGCACAAAACATTACTTTTTTTTTTGATATGTCATAACAATAGAACAATATCTGTAATTTTGTACGTCAGTGAGTCCTAAACAACCCCTACTTAGTTACTTTTGATACAACTAAAACCTTTTAATGAATTTATTTACTTACAAACTTTCAAGAGAGAACACTAACTTTGAAATTGGTAAAAGAACATGGTAACTTAGTAAATTGGTCGTTAAATTCAAGAACTTTGAAATATAAATTTTATCTCAAACTTCTTAAAATTTATTTTGAAGTGTACAGAGCAATGTACAATGAACTACGAAAAAATGTAGAGAATTTTGTAAGAAATATTAAATTATAAAAGTGACAATAGAATTTGTACTTAATTATGCAATATGTCATAAAAAGTACAAAGATTTATGTATAGATGACTTTGTAAACAACACTTTAGTTGATTGTACATTTTGCAGTCATGTAATTCTGCAATTAAATATACAGATACAGGTACACACGACACAACACAAACACGATATACCTACAATAGAATAAATTTATACAAGAAGTACGACAGGTAAAAAGAGAAGTATACATTATACATCACCTCTAAAAAAGCATTAAAACGTGCAATGGGAAACATGCTATACCTAATGTATAAAAAAATACATAATTCCATATATACAGCACATTTTGTACCTAAAAAGCTCGACATTTCTAATTTCCTTGCAAGAAAACATAAGTCTTCATAGACCTTTCTGTCAATACCAAGACCAAGGGATTGGGGAACACTACTGTCTCTGTAACTAAGCTGCCGTATTGGTAAATGCTAAAATAATTATAGTTTTAATAGCTTAACTACATACCTTTATTGCTGGAAAAGTAAAAAACAATATACATTTTTCTATCATATAAAGTATACTTAAATAAATATAATCGTTTCTGCAATATACCAAGACAATACGACCAACATCAAAAGTATGTAAATTAAGCGTCATTGTTTAATTAAACTTTTTATTAAATAATAAAATAAAATAACCAAAACTTCATCGTTAAAATCGGGAACTGAAGCATAAAATCTATTTTTTCCATCAAAACAAAAATAAAACCAAACGGGTCTATAATAATTTATTTTAAAAGTGTGTACATTTAATGTCAATTATGTACACAATATTTTAAAATTTTGTATTTTATGACGCATACAGGTACCAAGACAAAACATTTCAAAGAGGAAGAAAGAATTTAAAATACTTTTTAGAAAATACACTTTTAAATAATCGAAAACGTCGTCCCAATGAGTTTTAACTCCGCAGGCAAACTAAATTCGAGCATGGTAACCACACTTCAATTTGAACGAGGATATATTTCCCATAATAAACATTCCATGGCCATGCATAGTATGAAAAGTACTACAATTTCTTGTAGCGAAAACAAAACAAAATCAACAGCGGGTACCCAGGATGTGCATAATCAATTTACAGTGTACATAAAACACATTTCATCTCAATAACAATATTTGTGCATATCAATATACATAAATCTTCACCAATATGTCACTTCCAATTGACCTAACGAGACCCACTTTAACACATCGTTTAAGTTATTTTTCAATTGAGAAACATGTACAATTTTATGTTAGTATAAATTATTACGTCACACTTAACGTCAACCATTAGTACATATTGTTAAATGCATTGCGGCTTACACGGCAGTTGTCGCTGATACACACAAATGTCTATACATTTCTGTCGCGAACGATACTCACCCATAAGAGATGTATACAATTGTACAGTACCGACTATACTGACTACGTAAAGTTGAAAAGTACTAAGTAACTAACTTATGACAGTTTGTATGAAGGGATGCGCATGATAAGGGTCTACTGGCTAGTCTACAGCACGAGCCGGGGTCAGCGATGACGAGAAACTGGACATGTCAAGCAACTCCCATACAAATATCATAAACAGGTAAATACAAAAAGACTGCCGCATATTCCACAATGCTATGCAATTTTCATAACAGTCATAGATTAGAAGAATAACCCAAACAGATAGACAGAACGAAGGTATAATATACAAATAAAGAAATAAATAAAAAAAGAGTAGAAACGAAAATAATGATTAGAAATTTTAGTGTTATTTTAGGTTTGTCTTTTATTCACACTTACCAACGACAGCCATATATTGGTTATAAGTAGTTGATTCTTCTCGTCCTATTGGGTTAGACGATGTCAACAAAAACAGAAAGGGCGCAGTCAGTATGATGATCTAAACAAACTGTTCCACTCCGCCGGACACAATACTCAGGGGCTGGGCGGCAGGCGAAAATGTCACTTATCATGCGTTTGTTAAAAGCTATTTTCGCGCGCCGCCGGACACACAATCTAAATAGATATTATATGCGTAGTTTACAACAATTTAACACTGACTCCATGCGACAGATCTGCCGCGAAGGCGGCGCCCTCTGTCCGCGCCCGCCTCCTGTAACCTTTCCTTCAAAGTGCATTAAATGGTGAATTAAAAAAGTGCGGTAAAATTGTGCTGATTGAATGTGGAAAAGTACGGTAGTTATCGCTCGTTACCCGGTAGTGTTGGGATTGCGGGGGGCGGGAGGGCGAAGGCGCCATACCCGGCTCCTACCACTTACCAAATTGAGCCAGACGTTTGTGGTCAGGATTTGATTTTTCTCATCCTTATTTTGTAAAAGGTACGCACGCCGACGCAAAAAAGGAACGAAAAATCATGGTGAACAACAGTACCGTGTAGGGGTCTAAGCTTTTACCTCTTAATTTGAATTTAGCTGACTTCACGTATGAACATTCAAAAATTATACAATTTCGCGAATGACTTAATTATTTCTAGCCTCGACTTTTTTAACAAAACCAACGAATTGTATTACAAAGATACATGCGACATTGTTAAGTATTCTCTGAAGTCAGCTTAATATCAATCTAAAAACACAGATGAGCCACAAAGTCGTTTTAATCTCTTGCCCTCGATTTAAGTGTAGGATAATCCACTTTTGCTGGGGCCAGTCGTTAAGAAGAAGCAATTAAATATTCCAGTGAATAACAGAGAGCAGTTGGGTGATGAGTAATGCGTTTTACGATTCCACTCGACGGTTGTTTTATACGGCCATTTGTAAAATATGACAAATTTTATTGTGCCTAAGTTGAAATATTTGACGGAGACAGATTTCATTTTGGGGTTTTATGTTGTGATTCTGTACTTTGCTACTGCAGTCTAAAATGGAATACAAATTTGCTTGGTTGCGTCTTTGAGGTGGATATTAGGATCAACTAAGATGGTTACGAGCAGCTATGGTTCAACAGCAATTCATAATCTAAATCCACAATATACCCAAAGTTAAGCAAGCCAGTTTCAATTTATAAATACATTTAAACTTACTCTTATGAAACATATTTTTGTTCAGATTATTTACGAGTAAATAACTCTTGGTTTATTTTTATTTAATTTTCTCTTTTACTCTTACACAAGGTGTCTACATATTTTTTATCCTCTGTTCTAACGCAGGTATGCTGGAAGAGATTTCTTTAGAAATAAGCATCACCTTTGTACGTATTTTTTTGTTCCTTTCTTCTTGTTTGTTTATTTGTGTGGACATGAATGGTTAAATATATTATGTATGAATAATGTGTCAATCCATGTAAATAGTTCCCTCAAACAATCTCATAAAGAACAAAACCACGACCCATTCACTATTTCACTTCAACTCTCATACAAATAAATATAACAGCAACAAAACCCTAAACGTTCCAACATAACTCCCAGGACCCAAATTCTATGACATGTTTATACCTAACTTTCAGGAAGAACATAAACAGTGATCTACAGAGGCCAATAAAGTTTAGATAGCATCTGATAAAACTTTATGACACAAAGATTTATGTACGGGAGGGACGGTCGATTGATTGATTAGGTGGATAGCTCCTTCTTAGAGTTCCGTAGTGAACAAGGAACCCTTATAGTTTTACCATGTCCGTCTGTCTGTCTGTCCTCGGCATAGCTCAGAGACAGAATACTAGTAAGCTGTAATTTCATATGGGTATATACATTAATCACGCCGACAAAGTAGCAAAATAAAATCTTAAATAATAAATTTATTTAGGGTATCTCCCATACACGTAAACTGGGGATGATATTTTTTTTTTCTCATCTATCCCATGGTGTGGCGTATCGTTAAATAGGCCGTTTAAAAATATTGCGGGTTTGTGAAAACTATTTTTCGATTCAGGGACCTGTATGCGTAATATTAAGCTTGTTAGAGTCAAGTGCCCCCTCCCCCCCTGCCAGCTTAATATGGTTGTATTTGGATACGTGAAAAAAATCACAGCAGTAGTATATATAAAGAAGTTAAAAGGAAAACTACCACAGCTAAGTAAGCTTTACAAATTACCGAGTAATAGTCGACCAACTTACATTTAAGTTACATGTTAAGTTTGTTCTTGGGATAAATTCATCCCAACTACGGAACCCTTCATTGTGCGTGATCGGACACGCACTTGGCCGGTTTTATGAGTATACTGTAATATGTAATAACAATATTTTTGGAGATAATGCTAATTCTGTAGATGAGAAAGTTCCTGGTTAAGTAATTGGTTGTAAGTCTTGCACTAGTGAAGGGAGAACTGACATGTATGAAGTTACCGACAAGTTAAGTATTAATTCACTTAGTATAATGTTTAATATATTTTTCAGGTAATCTAATGCACTAAATACTTGGAAACAAGGTGAAATGAGGACGATCATAGAAGTTGAAATTTGCAAATGAGCAACACCAGATGGAGTCAGAAAAAATGAGACTTGTAAGAGGCAAATAGGTATACCCTAACAAACCAACTGTCCGATTTAAGACATAAGCTACACGACTATACATCCAAGCCATCCATAACTTCAAACATGTTTACACTTTTAAGCATAAAATGGTAAAATAAGCTGGGACAGCTATATTTTACGATCCAGTAACTAGACTGTCCCCCGACACTTGCCACTTCTCTTTAAACGATCCAAATACTAGTGTCGAGTGTATGATAGATGTTCAAATTCTGTATCAAATTTTAGAGATGGAAAATTATTATTAAATTTATACTTTGATTTAACGGATGCGGATTTTAATATTTAAATCCAACATTTTAATACCGCACGTTGATTGCAGAAACTTTTGGAACATTAATTACTTCCAGTTATGAAGCCTACTAACGGAACACCGAACATTGTACTTTATGATATTTATAATTACAAATCAGTTTTTTTTTATGGTTATGATTATGTGCTATTGCTGTTTTATATATTCTTTTATCATAAAAACACATTTATAAAGCTAAATCCAATTTCCTGATTTGATTACACAACCAACAATAATAAAAGAAAATATCCCACAATATTTCTTTCCAATTAACAATAGTTTAATTCTATTAGCAAGAAGTAGAACTGTAAAACTCTTCAATAGCTCTCACTCATAACACCACAACGCTTCAAAATGGAACTACGGAATTATTCAATACAGCACTTAAGGCGACAAGGGCCGTTGCAAAGAACGTGTCACTGTGAACTTGGGTTGCTGTAGGCGCTTTACGCTTTTGTCCTGCAGCGCTACAGCGCTCGATATTTGTGCTTTTTTTTATCAAAGTTTTAAGCACGGATTTGAAGAATTGTGATGGTTGAAGTTTGATGTCTCGAATTGCTGGTATTACTTCATAGTAATGTGATAATTAACATATAGGTACATTTTTTTTTTATATTCTTGTTTATATTCTATCACATTTTAAATTTAATTTAAGCGTCTTAATAATTGTTTGCTGCACCGTACGACTCCATTACGTCAACGCCGGCTGTCGCTGAAAACCAGCGCTGGGGCTCTGTCTTGTATAGGGTCGCAACATAATTCTAAGCGATAGCCGTTTTGCGTGGATGTGACGCATTTTTCTCCCATAGTTTTCTTTAAAAAAAAATTATGTTCTTTATTGCGTCATGTTTACCGCAAATAAAAGTTTTTTCTTTCTTTCTTTCTTTTATGTACAAAAGAATTTTTACCTTTTGTGTGTCATTCATAATTCTCCTGCCTTTATTCCAAAATATATGTTTAAAGTTCGGCGCAGTACGTCTTTTTCTTACATACATCTCTATTAACCGTCATGTCAGAATTCATTTTATTCTTAGTATATCTTCTTTTACACAATCCATACATCTTTTCTTTGGTCTACCTTTTTCTTAAACACATTCACACTTAATACTTTTCTTGGCATGGTTCTCACTATTGTGTGTTCAACCTTTTTAAAACTAAACATCATAATCATCGCCATCATCATTTTGCACGATAAGTACACCTCTGCCCTTCCCTTCGGGGAAACAAAGCGTGATGTTATGTTATATTGCATCTAAAAGTTTAACTAATTTTGCCAATAAGCCTCCACATTTTCTACTACCACCGATTAGAGTAATAAACAATATAGACGCTTTTAGACGACGCTTACGGCAGTACCTCATAGAAGCGCAACGGAAGCTGGATATGGTCATACTAAATGTCTCAATCATATGATGTTTTTAAATTACTGATTTTATTATTTACGGTCTATCATGCGCCCATCTCATTTATTAATTCATTTATTTATCTGTTGTTTTTGTTTTGTTTTACACTTTTTATTCAATATCACATACAATATCACAACAATTATGTCCATATTCGATTTTATTTTTTATTTTTCATCTGACACAAATTTATTTTATATAAGTACGCATACAAACGTTGCAGTATAAAACTGAATTACTTCTGTCACCTCACACTTCAGGTCCAGTTGAAAACCAGCGTCAGGCACTAGTTGTCTGGCATTTATGCTGAACTGGGCCTTTTTGGCGTAACCGTGAGGCACACTTGGTTGCTAATTCCTTGCATCGCACTTTACGCTTTTTATTTGCTTGTTTTTTATTTTATTTTTTTTATTTCTTTATTTGCGGTAAATTATATTGTGTCATGTGTACCTTTTAGTCTGCTAAATAAATGTGTTTTCTTTCTTTCTTTCTATTTTCTAATAATACCTCATTCAGGAGTTTAAAATTTGTCCTCACTTACATCTAAATCTTTGAGTAACATTATGTTCGCTTATCTGCGTTCCTAAACTCAGCATCGCTCAAAACGTACATTCATAATCAGATGCAATCTTTTAACGTGCTCATGCTTGCTTCGTAAATCGTATCCAGCGAGAAATGGTAGCTCCTGTAGTGATACAGTCTTCATGTTTATAATCTCCTAGTAACCTCTGGGGATATGTTTGTGGTACGAGTAGATGATATGTAAGTACGTATTCTACAGTTGATATTCCGTTTTTTTTTTTTTAATATTTGTACATATTCTATTAAGAAATTGCTTTAAATAAGTATAACATGTTTTATGCATTTATTGTATATATTGTAAATAGTAAACCACAGACTACCTGCAGCATTTTCTCTCCTTCCCCCTTAATTCCACCCAAAAGTTGTTTTTAAAAGATCGCTTTAAGCGATCTCACCCCTTGTGAAATTTGTACATTTAAATCTGTAATTTTATTATTTTCTTAGTCTCTGCTTGTAAACAATACCACCTATTGTATTATTCTTGTGTATATAGGTTTGTATTTTTTCTCTTAGTGCTTAGTGCTTTAGATGTACTTTTAATCTACCATTGCGTTTATTTACAATTTCATCATTATTGAGTCTTTCTGTATCAATACTTCCACCATCTTTATTTCTGTTGTTTCCTCCTCTCTTAGAACTACCTTCTTTTTCCCAGTCCTATCTATACATATAATACAATCATAGCGAGATAAAACTGTACATTGAATATTTGGGTATTGCTACTGAAGGCTGCGGGTGTTGAACATACGACGAGCTGCTTCTCACACCGACAACAGTACGTCGCTTGCTCCCATGTCACCAGTCCTGATTCTTTGCATATTTTGGCTGCTGATACCAAAACTACAAGCGTAATACTCGTATAAAGGAAAATTTTGAAAAAATAAGGCTCTTATTTTAGTATACTGTGGTGTCTTACGACTCCCATGCAAACGATGTCGCGGGCAGAAGCTAAATCGGCAGGAGCGAAATCATGTGATCAAAATCCTCTAAAAGGAAACATTTCTATCATCAAGAGACCCACCTATCAGTCCCTTCCCTAGCAACAAGTATCAGTCATCATCTTATGTTCCACTCCATCCAGTCAAAGGACATCCAGACAGACATTTCAATTTCCGCGGTACGTAACCATTGATTTTACCATTTTAGCGAATGTTTTCAACGGACATTTTTTTGCGTTCAACACGAATTCAACTGTTCAACTTACGTGACGAGAGTTTTTATAGAATTGACTTGTTGAATCCTAATTGAAATGTTTGTACAAATTGTTTCAAGATCTGGCGTTTTGTGTGTTTTTTAGAATTTTATAGTGAAGGGGTTGTTGCTTGGTTGTTGTGAAGAAGTTAATAATCTAGTTTCTGTCACCCAGTTTTAAACAGAAAATTAAAAGTAACTTATCCACTTAGTCTTAGTTTACTTAGTTAATTATCCTTCTCCCTTAATCCATCCAAAGGTTGTCTTTAAAAGATCGCTTAAAATTCGCTTTTACCGACGAGGCCGCCCATTGCGTCATGTCACCATTTGTAAAATTTCTACATTTTTAAGTGTAATTTTTATGGTATACATAATAGAGAGTTCTATCTATCTATCTATCTATCCTATAATAATACAAAATCTATCTTCGATAATATGGAACGAATAAAAGTGTTTCCTCATTTTCATTCAGGTAATCATATTAACATGATAATTTTCGAAAGCTTGTTATTATTCATAAAATGCGCCTGTCAGATAATTCATTTTGATTTTATTAGGTATAAATATTTGAATATTATTTGTTGGATAATGGCTGTCACATTTACAAAGCGTGGGACCAATGTAAAAGTACCTCATTTGATTATTTATTGTGTTTACAAAAAATAACACTCTTAACTTGTAAAAATGACTTAGAGTATTAAATTTCGTATTTAATTATACTTGTTGTATTATCTTGGTTTTATTTTTTTTAAACCTTTTATTTCATATTACTATTTTAATATAATAAGCTGTTTCAAACGATTGGCACAATACGGTCATTTAATGTCCATATTCTATTGAATTATGTCTAAGAATTACAAGTCAGCTCTTATTAAATTGCTTAATTACCTTGTAATGTTAGGAAACGGTTTCGCTACATAAGATTTGTTTATCATTACCTGTACTAGAAGATATAATATTAAACCAAAATATATGATGATCAAATTTTTCAAAAGGTTGGTTGATATTAGACGTAAAGTACCGTTGTGGTAGGACAAAAAAAGGATTTTAATGACGTTATCGAGTCAGTTGCTCGGTAGATGTTTAGTTTGTTAGTTCTAGTGCCGTTGTTGTGTGGAATAAATCGACCAGGTGTCACACGACACATAACTTGAGTTATTTGTTATTATACCTTAATTATTGCTTTATATGACTATGTTGTTGTGTAACTTATATTATTGCCAATATTGCTAATGTGTTAAATTGTATAATGAAATATTATTTATTTATTTATGTATTTAAACTTCATGTGCAATAGTGGTACATAGGCGGACTTAATGCCACAAGGCATTCTCTACCAGTCAACATTTGGGTTAAATATAAAAACATAGTAATAGGGTACAAAAATAATGTCTAAAATACTAACTTCTTGGTTACGAGAATTTACATATCTTATAAAAAAAAATATATATATATATATATAAAAAAATATATTATATTTTATTTTTATGTTTTATTATATATATTTTTTTTAATGTTCATATTCTTTTCCTAGCTATTATTATTATGTTGCTATAATTCAGAATTCTCTTGGACCATTTTCCAAGACATAGAAGTTATTTCTACTCTGAATTGACGAATGTTTTGACGTAACGATAATTCATGAAAATGTAAGAAATGTGTTGACAGAATACTTTAATACTGTTTCCATGGAGTTTCTTGTCCTTCTTCTCCATGAAGACCTAATTTTGCGAACGGACGACTAGCTTTCTGATTAATTACTGACAAGCCTAATTGAAATTAATTAATGTCCAGCCTTGGCTTTTTGTGCTTTGGCTTCATAAAATCCTTTCCCTACAAACCATATCCATAAGAACTTTCATAGACAGTAAATTTATTGCTATTCGGGTAATCTTTTGTATATATAAAATTCTTCACAATTAGACCCGATAGGTGGCGCTGCGATCGATTTCTAGGAAACTGGACAACGTGTGTCCGGTCAGCTAGTATCTATATATACACTTACCGCCTTACTTATAAACGCGGAATAAAGTTATACTATGAATAACTTCGGTATAACCATAAATTTTTGACGTTTATACCTAGTATAACTTTATTCCGCGTTTATAAGTAAGGCGGTGTGGGCCTTACAAATGAACACGGAACAAACTTATCCTACGAATAACTTCGATATAACCATACATTTTTTGACATTTATACCTAGCATAACTTTATTCCGTATTTATTTGTATTAGACTTATAGTTTACTAGCTTTTGCCCGCGGCTCCGCCTGCGTAGATGTCGGTTATCACGTAAAAAAGTAGCCTATGTCCTTATCCATATCCCAGGCTATATCTCTGCCAAATTTCAATTCGATCGGTTCAGCGGGTTAGGCGTGAAAACGTAACATACAGACAGACAGACAGATAGACAGACAGACAGACAGAGTTACTTTCACATTTATAATATTAGTATGGATACTGCCTCTACTAACACAAGAATTGAAACTAACAATATTGCTAAGTAATAACTAAAAGTAATCAACTTAATTACTAAGCAAGGCAAATTAACTTATTAAAACTATCCGTACCTGATTAATTAGATCACCGAACATCGGAAAAGCCAGCCTCCCGGATAATCACAAGTTTATACGTACGTTTATACGTTGCCTTTAATTTGCTATAATGGAATTCATCACTATCGGCGTAATAAAATAAGTTAATGGACCAAATGATAATTACAAATTAATCAGATTATACGTGATCGTTTAAATATTTTGAACAGGCACAATTTTTAGTGTTTCATAATAAAACAAGGATCCCTTATAGTTTCGCCATGTCCGTCCGTCCATCTGTCCGCGGCTAAGCTCAGAGACTCTTCGCACTAGAAAGCTGTAATTTGGTACGAGTATACATATTAATCACGCCGACAAAGTGGTATTTTATGTTCCCCCCCCTACACGTAAAATGATAATTTATTTTCTCGTCTATCCTATGATGTGGGATATCGTTAGATAGGCCGTTCAAAAATATTACGGGGTTGTAAAAACCATTTTTCGATTTAGGGATCTGTTTGCGTAATATTAAGCTCTAAAGTGCTAATTTTTGTTATTCTAGTGTCCTGCCAGCTAAATGGTTGTATTCATATACGTGAAAAAATACACAGCAGTCGTACATATAACGAAGTTAAAAGGAAAACTGTCACAACTAAGTAGGCTTTACTAGTTACACCGAGTAATAGTCGACCAATTTAAATTTACAATGTTAAGTTAATTCTTTGGATAAATTCATTCCAACTACGGAACCCTTCATTGTGCGTGGTCCGACACGCACTTGGCCGGTTTTTTTATTGGAATATTCCGTCATCTATCTACTAGCCTTTTCCCATAAACACCTCTTTGTCATAGGAGTCACAGACAGTCCGCTGTGCAGGGCCTGCATGGACGACGACGAGACAGCAGCTCATGTGCTACTAAACTGCCCGGTGGTCGCCACATACAGGGCAAAGTACTTCGGTAACCCAGGTACCAGGTGTGTGTACCAGGTGAGATTGTCTAAGGCGTTGCTGGCCTTCGTTTAGGAGCTGGGGTGGATCGAATAATCGATACTCCCATTCATATGCAAAATACGCGTATTGACGTGGAGTAGCTAACTATACTAGGGTCGGCTTCCAGTCTAACCGGAGGCAGCTGAATACCAGCATTTTACATGGAGCGACTGCTTATCTGACCTACATAAACCAGTAACTCGGTAACACGATACCCCTTGGTAAGACTGGTCCCATTGTAATATTCCGTCCCACCTAGAATATTATTTGTGTAGGCATCATATCTAGACAGTCTTTTCTTGATGAAGTTATTGAACTCACAACTTCACAGACAACACTACTCCTTTATAATACTACGAAAATAAAAGGAAATAACGCAAATAACAATATTTACAGACACTCAACCTACATTTATAGGATTCCGTAATAAAACAAAAAAACATGATTAGTAGATACTCCTTGGTAATAACTTTGTTTGCCATTAAGTAGGCGAAGTTAATCAACCGTGGTATTTAGTAACTAGATACACAACAACCCTTTATAGGCATCTAACGACTTGTAATTAAACTTTGGTTAAGCCATAATCTTTGTCTTGACAAATATCATAAACTTATACTGCGGAAATTGAGACCATGTCGGGTACATTGAAGTGAGGAATGTAATATTATTTATAGTAAAACCAATATTTTTAATGTACCTACTCGAACGTAAACATAAACTCACGTCTTCTCCGCAGAAAATACAAAACGCCACCTAGCTACGATACTTACACACTCCTTTCAATCAATCAAACAATCAGTTTATTCGCATAATATGGGTTTACAAAGATGTTATACAGGTACGGTTTCACCATATTCAGCTTATGTTAGCATGCAAATTATAATATAGTGTCATAATAATATGCAAACAATTAGATCATATCCTTAAAAATATAAATTATACATTGATAAAAATCCATTACAAATAGTCACCATGATATTAAAATAAAGGTCAAATTCAATAAGAGTAAAATTATTTAGATTAAATTAAGAATTATGCTGGGTATAGATTACAAATTATTTTAACGACAATTAGAATTTTGGATTACCATCAATTAATTATTAACAATGATTGCATTATATTTTATTTTCGAGGTACTCCTTAACTGAATAATAAGCCATAACTATAAGTAAGGATTGAAGTTTATTTTTAAATAGATTTACATTACTTGAACTGCGTATAATTAAGGGTAGCTTATTATATATTTTAGGGCCCATGCAAACAAAGATTTTAGAAAGCTTTTGCTTCGTTTATGTTCATAGTTTCATACATCTGGACATACACACATGCCTGTAGCGGTTACCTACTTGAAATACGTGTAAAATAACATTAATCAAAATTCAAAAAGATATTCTACCAAACTATCATGTCGTGATGGCCCGTTGGTTAAGGCCTCGCCTCTCGTGCATGAGGTGTGGGTCCAAATTCGGGCAAGTACCAATGTGACTTTTTCAATTCATTCATGTACTTTCTGAGTTTATCTTGGACATTACTGACATCGGTGAAGGAAAAACATCGTGAGGAAACCTGGACTTATAGTTAATATAAGTGTGAAATCGTCAACCCGTCTTGAGCAAGCGTGGTGATCAATGCTCGTGCCTTCTCTGTATGAGAAGAGGCCTTTGCCCAGCAGTGGGACAGTTACAGGCTGGTATTATTATTTATTTTATATCAATGGAAAGTAAATTGTAGCTACAAATAGAATTTGTAAGACAAGTGCTCTTTTCAGATATTTCAACGTGTTTTTTTTTTTACATAAAACTGTACTTTTTTGTACAAAACAATGTTCATCAAGTTGAAACAAAGCACGGAAAAATATTTAGTGCCATTTCATCTTTTTACAAGTTAAAACAAAGCATGGAAAAATATTTAGTTACAGATTTTAATATTCAACTCTTCTTTTGCCATTCAAAACTGTGAAAACAGCACACGCGATAAAATCCACGTATTTTTCTTTACGTATTCTCTTTTGCTAAAAAAACCTATTCGGATGTTAAAAAGTGCATAGCAGAATTGGCAGCTTTGATGTTTGAGTTTCAACAAAAAAATGTCGGATCAAAAGTTTTGTGAACGTAACTGTAAATACGAAGTAAAATACAGATTGCTACTAGTTTGTATTAACTTACAGACGAAAATCTGCACGAAAAAGTTCCAACACTTTAGTATCGAAAAATTATCTACACAAATAAATAAAATTGAAGTGTCTGTTTGTAAAAGTATACAGGGTGTAAGGGACAGCCCTCCGCAAACTAACAGGATGCATTCAGCTCCTTATTTTGAATCATATTCCACCAGAAATTTGCTCAGGAAAATTTTCATTTTCTTTATCGTTTTTTCAGTTACGATTCCTTCATTTTAATGTAAAATTACATTTTCTGTACGAAGCACTCCATTTGTGTAAATAAAACAGCTGAAATCAAAAAACCAGCAATGGATGTTGAAATACTCTAACAAACGACGCGCAAAATCAGCTGTTCACTTTCTGCCTAGCTACAGAGTTCATCGAACTCACTCGCTGCGCTGCCGTTCATTACCTACGTTTTGCCACGGTAACGATACATTGCGTGTGAGGTAATAAAACAAATCAGGTTTATTGGATTCCCATAATGTTCCTGAAATAATTTCATGTACCGGTCTTCTTAGTATGATATACTGAATTCACCCTATCAGTCTGCGGAGGGCTGTCCCTTACACCCTGTATACGGTACATTTTTTTTTTTAATTTGTCTGTCGTTCTGACTGTTTGTTCCGGCTAATCTGCGAAACGGCTGGATCGATTTCACTGGCTATCTGCCCAACGATCCGACCGTATTTCATTAAAATCATCAATAAAACTGTCTAAGACCAAGTAACCCTATTGAATGACTATTACATTTGAGGGCAATTCTAACTTAAGGAGATTTATTGCTGATTCTAATTCTGTAAACACATACTTGTTACGGTCGCGAATTATATTTTGTTTAACAAACAATTATATTTTGGCAAAAAACGTATGAATATTTGAATTTCGCGGGATGCCTCAGCGCTTAACGCTTAATATCGGTACATTCTATATAATATCATCACCTTAAACAATTTACCTTAATTACTATGCCCATAATGAGCCAACATTTTAGTCCGACGTTTTCTTCAACACAAAGTGCCTAATTCGAAGGGCCATTAAAGTTATCGACTTAGCGTAAAATGTAATCGTTTCCCCACATTATGATGTTTGTAATACCGGCCGGTCGTTGTTGTGAACGAGCTAGAGAAATTGACCGCAAACAAGTATCCAATTACATGTTTCCCTAATAAGGGTAATTGGGCATTATTTCTTGTGACGTAACGTTACAAGGTCAATGACTCAGGTATGATTAGGTTTTTTGTATCAGGTATTTTGCTTCTCGTCTTGGGTCCCTCGAAAAGGTCATGCTCAAAATTATTTAGTAATTATTAAAAGAGAACGAACCTATTCCATAAAAACTTAACATTTATCATTTATAAATACAATTTAAATTAATAACACCGGAGAAGGAAAACACCGTAAGAAAACCCAGACTAACATATACAAATAAAAAAAATGGCAGTCTTATGGACTGCCGTCAGAAATTAAAACTCAAAACTTTGAAATTACTGACAGTCTGACGCAACACGTCACGAGCATGTCGCGCATTTCGGTGACGCGAGCCCATAAGTTTTCGTCCTACAAAAAATCGCTCAACGCAGCTAAAGAAGTTTTCACTACATTAAAATTGAAGTGTCTATTTGTAATGTCAAAATAACAGCAAAAAGCAGATAGCTGATGTTATTAGGAGTAACTTACTACTTTTATTTGGCTTATTCCACTAATCCCCAGAGAGGATCCCCCTCAGTGGAAAAAACTGAACCCTAATGTAAAAAAATCACTTTCAGGGGATCTTGGAATAAGTAATTTTTTATTTTTTCAATTCTAGTTTTCCCCCCTTAGCGGAATTATCAGGGGTGAATTTTAGACTGCTTTCAGATTCCACTTTTCCTCCTAAGGGGGATTTTCAGGGGGGATTTGTGGAATAAGCCCTTTTATTTTACATATATATGTAAGTCTGAAATCGCCAACTTGTCTTGAGCAAGCGTGGTGATTGTGCTTTCTTTAGTATGCGAGGCCTTTGCCTTGCAATGGGACAGTCATAGACTGATATTATTATAAATTAATAAAAAATAATTTAATAATTAGTTTAATTCATAAATAACGCATCTATAAATTTATATTATTAAATTATTCAGCTTATGTATGGAAGTGAATGTTGGGTGTGACAAAAGAAGCATGAAAGTAGAATAAATGCTGTGAAAATGCGTTCCTTGCGAAGCATGTGTGGCGTGAGTATGAATGATAGGCTAAAAAATGATTTAGCCTACCATTCATAGTCACAAAAAAAAAATCTGCGGGATTGTCCGAAAGGGGTACCGCTGCCCCGGAACATAAAGGGCCAAGGAAGGAACACGGGTGGTTTTTAGTCAATAAGAGTCTGACACTCCCTTCCGCTCTACCCAGAGCGGAAGGGGTAATATGATGATTTCCTATCCTCAAAAAAAAAGGCAAAAAAATGATGTGTTAAGGCAACGGTGTGGTCCAAAAAAAATATGTAGTGACAAAAATTGAAAAGAGTATGCTTAGATGATTTGTTCATGTTGAGAGGATGAATGAAAGGAGACTTACAAAAGGTATTTAAAAGGTAGATGTGAGTAGAAACGCCGGGAAGGGGCACCCTAGGAGAACATATAGTGACCTAATTGGTGATGTTCTTCAGAAAGGTCAGGTACGTAGCACTCGCAATCGGCGTGCGTTTATGACCAGATGTATGAATGTAAACGAAGCAAAAGGAGTCTGTAAGGCGCGTAGCAGGTGGCGCTCTATAGTTTCTGTCTACCCCCATGGGAAGAAGGCGTGAGTTTATGTATGTATGAAAATTAATAAAACCTAAGGAAACTAGGAAAGTAAACACCGTTTCAGTTAAAAGGCATTCGAAACCGATGTCCCCATTGAAGGCTTACCAATTCTTAGAAATAAGCTGTTATTTCTCATCACATAACTGACATAAGATTCGACAACAGATTAACTTGAATGGGCTTTTCTCAACGAGGGGTGAATCCGAAACAACCCCTAGCAACAAAAGTTTAGCTCTTTATAAATTCAGTATGATATTCCATCTGTTTGTAATTCAGCGAATTCAAACAGTGGGAAATATTATTATTTATCCAAAATTTGCAAATGTATTATAATATTATGCTTCCCAAAACTTTGGATCTACACAAATAACGTAGGTTTACTCAAAATTTTGTTCGCACAAGCAAAATGGCCACCTGCTCTGTTATTCACTGGAATATTTTACTAATAATTAATCATTTTGACGAAATGTTTGTTACATAAAAACATTTTCGAGGTTTCGAGGCGGGGGACTTTTTTTGTGACAAATGGCTGAATAAAAATGTTTGTTTTACTAGCCATATATAATGTACAATCGGCCTATGAAAGCCTTGACCAAACTTAGAACCTTGTCATATTATACGTTACAAATGGCAACGTCAAACTTGATGAAAAAACGCATAACCTCGTCCGTTTATCAAAGTCTGTTAAGAAGAATGCTACATCAGTTGACAAGTAACGAGTCCAAGATGATCAACGTTTTCATAAGGTTATAATATATATTAATTAAACTAGGTATTAAGTATGAAGGTACTATTAGGTCACATCAATTATGTAAGCTTCTGTTGTGCTGAGGATTCTAAGGGTCAGACTTAAAGTTTAAAGTTCCTTACATAATCTATGTAATCATGTAGGGAACCTAAACAGTTTAGAGGAACCTATACAAACACATTGCGATTTTGTACCTAAGTAAAGGCAAAAATATTCGTTCTATGTTGTGAGTCACTTACTCACAACATAGAACGTACGAACGTACTTTTACGTAAAGTGATAACCACGCATTTACTACTGTATTAATTTAATAATAATTTGTTTAATCAAATAACAATGTTAACATTAAATTCATAATATCATATGTACACTTGACTTATGCTCGTTAACAAGACAGGTAGGTCTTGCTACCAGCACCCTTAACTTGTATTAAGGGCAAATCGTAATGCAATCTACTTTAGCGTATTTAGCGCTATTTCCCAGCGGAGGGCTGGCCCCTGAGATGCGATGGCCGATGAAGCCGAGGCAACGCTCGATATAATTTCGAAAAACATATCACCCACGTTGTTGTTTTATAATTTTGTAGTATGTTATCTATAATTTTGTACTACTACTAGTTCGTCATAATCGTAGAACAGTGACGGATCTGAAATTTATGTTGAACTCTGCCACGCGTGCAATAACAGCAGTAAGTATAATTTTTGTCCGAATAGAGTCAAACATAGATTCGGAATCAGCGCAATGAGCTGATTCCGAATCAATGCTCAACTAAATTTGGACAAAAATTATAGTTACTTATACTTACTGCTGTTATACAAAATATACATACAAAATTATAGTTACTTATACTTACTGCTCTTATTGCACGCGCGGCAGAGTTCAACATAAATTTCAGATCCGTCACTGTTCTACGATTATGATGAGTTTATCTCTCGGTTTCAGATTATTTATTTGATTGAACTTGTTTTCGTGTGAAGTTATTTAAGTTGAACACTTAAACTTCACACAAAAAAAAGTTGAATCCCTAGAATTTCAACCCAGGAACCATATATCCCGGGGTCTGGTGCCCACTAGACCATTTTGGGCTGGGCACGCGTCTTCGCATTACGGTTTTCACATGCAGTGTGGAAAACATGATGTGCCTTTGATTTTAACGGCACTTATATTTTATACTACGTCATTATCACTGGAAAAAAAATCCTTTCACTCGATACAATCTGTCCATTATATATATCTGTATCCCCTAATTTAGTGTCAATGAACACACTCACGTTTTTGAACCATTTCCCCTTATAAAAACTGTCACCCTTCTTTACCGTTCAAAACACATTAAATTCCTTTCAGAAACGAGCTCCAAATAATTATTATAGCAAAAATGGTCATTCAGAACCTTCAGAGCCTTCAATTTGTGACACGGTAACCGAAAACTGTCACCACCCGTCAAACGCGCGCGATGGAAAATCCCTTCGACACTTTAATTCCCGTATAAAAGTGCTATTTCACAGAGAAATTGCGGTTTTATACAAGAGTTATTATAGCGAGATCGCTGAAGCGAATCGCCCCGGTCCTTATATTAAAATTATGAATGAAACTATCCATTCATTTTTGTAGAATGGAGATAAAACTGTCCAGCTCTCATGCTGTTCTTTGTTGAAAATATTGCGACGCGTAGAGCGTTAGTAAACATAATTTTGGTTCTAGAGAGGTAAACAGATCTATAAAACTCAGTTCTTTAGATGTTTGATACTAAACTAAAGCTAAGAATGAATTTCACCTAACGGGTACAAGCACTGATAACTTTTTATATACTGATTTTAAATATTCACACAGAAAATAATAGTATACATAAAATTGTTTTTTTTATTTTTTATTCTTTCTTTCTATTTTGTTAACATCAGCTTATTAATAAATATCTACCTTCAAGTTTTACTTAACGAATAAGTGATTGATACAACTAATACAGCGGTGTATCTGAAAACACATGACATGGGTATTTGGGTATTTTCAACCACACATATGATTTTTTTTGAAATTTTAAAACGATAAATCAAGATGACTATACCGTTTGAATCCATATGATTTACTATTATCGTAGGCTACCTTGAGAAAACGCACTACACTACACCTAAACTTAACAAAAAAAATTACCTACTTATGTATCAGACCATCAAGTCCTACTTTTTTTATTGACATATTTCAAACTGCCGCCTATTAAATGGTGCAGTTTGAAATATGTCCTAGTTTTTCTGTTAACCTCTATGTCATCTAACAGAAAATTATCCTCTCCCATCTCAATATCTTTACCATCTATTCGAGATTCTTCCCCAAGGTTTATCCTCAACACAGCAGAAGCCGTCTTATCACAAACAAACTCACCACATCAATGATCTGCTGAAGCGTCAGGCCGAACCTCACCTCGAGCGGCTCGCTCTCGTTGGCGACCGGCCGCTCCAGCGTGTTGTAGTTAGCAAGCAGAGCGTTCAGGAGACGCTTCTCGTGAGGACCTTGCTCCGATACTGTGGGTGCAAAAGACAATCTTAATAAGTTTGAGAAAAAATTAAGTGTTAGTATATGTTAATATAATGAGGTGGACGATATTACAAAAGGGAGTGAATGACAGCGTGACCGCTAACAGGGGAGAATGGAAAAGAAGAAATAATTTGAAGCCGGCAAAAATAATATTGTTCTTGATGATGTGGGTAAGGATGGTAAGGTAGCAAAAGTATATGAGGATGTTCAAGGTCTAGGATAAAAGTTAAAGTTTGAACCAGGAGTTGGGGATTAAAATAATAAGGAAGAAAAAGTTGAACGCAATTGAAAACTGAAAAGGAATCAATAAAGAAACATCAAAGACGTTTTTAAGTTGGAATGAAATTCAGAAAGGAATTAGTTAAGGATCGTGTTTGTAAATGAACACAAATTATGATTGACTTAAAATATTTTCTAACTGAAATGTTTACAGGAACACGATCAAATGGAATCCAAATCAGCAAATAAATGAAGACTTCAATTTTATAACGTTTAGCATTAAAGAGTAAAATTCGTTGGTAAGAGCTGAGGTGTGTCGATACCGTAATTTAAACTTTATGATCATTGTTTTAGAAGTTATTTTCAATCACTTACTCGTACACGTTCCTGGATAAGAGCAAACATTGAAACCTAAGTCAAATAATACGTCTGAATCTTCTTGTAACTGGAATACAAACATTTTATGGAGATTTCTGCAGCAAAAATGTTCAGGGCATATATAGTAATAAATATTTATTAGGAATACGTCGACACTTCCTACAATAGTTGTATCACAATCCCGGAAAAACTTCTTATTTCCATTCAATATATCACACTGCCGCTTCCTGTAATACAATTGTATAGAAAAGGATACGACGAACTTTTATTTATTGGAAGAAATAATCTTATATCTTCATATTGATCGGAACAAGCAAGGAAATAAAAAGAAACTACAGAGCGATACCATAGATAAAGCTCATTGCAATAAATCCAACTGGAGAACGCAATGAAAGGAAAATTTCCAAAAGCCGTTGACTTTTCAACACATTCATCTAGCTTTTGCAGTAAATGAAAAGAGGTACAACAAATCTTTGAAACAAAGGCACCCAATAACTTACGAGACGAAAAGAATTAAGAGCAAAACAGACCATAATTTTCACAACAAATTGGACAAATCCCCATAGTTCAGCGGCCGAGAACTACGTTCATCTGCTACAAGAATAACGACTGAATAATCCTGTATACGCACCTGAACCTTTTAAAACCACAAAGGCACCTTAACGTCAAGGGCATAAAGTCCACTTTCGCAAAGCAAAACAATCTCACAAGAGTCCGGCTCGAAGGATCAGCAATAAACACTCATTTTAGGGGCTTACAATGCTCTTATACCTACGTGATGTATGAAAGCCAGAGTGTGACAAGTATAACGCGCTCGTACGCCCGGATTAGTGCGTTAGAAAAGGATAGATGTAAGTGCTCGGTTGTGCGCAAAATCAGGTAATTTATTTTCTTTGGTATCTCCAGGTCTCGAGAGGATTTCAATATGGTCTAATAGTTTTTTGACCAGTATATATCTTGTTCGTTCTCACATTAGTGTGCTTTATACTGGATTGGGGATGCTCACTACAATGGAAATCCTTTTAATTTGTACTTTGTTTGTCAGTTTTCTAAAAGCCTATTTACAATTATTTCAATCGTGAATGATAAGAAAATTAGGAAGTTCTTAACATTGTCCGTTACATAGGAACTTAGAATATGAAGTTTCTTAACATCAGCATATTTTGTTGTAAAAAGGATGATTTCCACCAAACGGCTCGCATCGCATCGGATCGCAAAGGATACGAATGGATGCGGTGACAGCCGATCGCGTCCGGCAGGATGTCGACGCATACGATTGGCTCCGTACCGTCGCTTGCAAACGTATCCATTTCTGCGCCTAGTCAAATAGTTTCATTCCTACTATATTGACGTGTGACAACTGCCGAAAGGATCCGATCGGATACGATGACAGGCGAACGGAGCCGATCGCGCGTCGTAGCATACTCTCGACTACGATCGCGTGTCGTGGAAGACGCCCGCAGTCAAGCTGCTGTGCGCGGCTTGGTAATATCGACTTTAAATGTTAATACAGATTTTGAATAAATTTATAAAAAATAAAAACAATACTGTGTACACGATTTAATATAGTTTAAAGATTGTAAAATCCGTTCCGTTCCGATCCGATGCGATGCGAGTCGTTTGGTGGAAATCATCCTTTATTCGGCAATGAGTATTGGAAACGACTAAAGTTCTCGATATTCCATGTGAAAATTAAACTTTACATCATGTAAATAATAGTATATATTATCAAATCAATGACAATAATAATAGTCAATGGAAGTAAGTCGACCAAATAATTAGTATAATGAATAAAACTCAACCGACTATTCGCGCCCAATGAGGGCTATCGCACTTAAATTTGCCGCTAGAGGCACTAGTGTAGAGTGAGGTCTCTAGAAATGTCAAATGTGAAACTGAACGTTCATTGTTAGCGGGATTTTCTATCGCAAATTGTTACTAATAGTTCATAATTGTAAAGATTGGCAATTCCTGATTAATAATAATAATATTTTATTTGACGTAAAAGTACACATACAGAGTGACACTTAATTTAAACATGGGAATAGCCTGACACAAAATATTGATCAATGACCCCTATGCTAGGAAAACCTGTGTTACAGGGGTCATCCATCCGTCCATTATCGATGTTATAGTAGTTACTTACAAGTGCACTTTTGTAAAAAATATATAAATATTCACATAAACTATACTAATTCAATTGATTATGAGGATAAGAAAGGTAGTATCTATTAATGTGCCGGGTGTGACATAATTAAATAAATAATAAATTAATAGACGACCTGCATAATTATACAATATTTCTAACAGAAAACAAGGAAATTAATAAAGCGCTCTTCCTCTCTCTACTTATTTAAAAATTTGCTGTGCCCGACAGGGTCCATAATTGTTTCTGTTATTATTTCTTTATTTACCACCTGTAATTGTACATTATGGATTGCAATAAACGATTTTGATTTGATTTGATTTGATTTGTTGTTTGTGTGAGTGTAGGTGTGTAAGGGGAGTGTAGATATGTACGAGTGAGTGTAGGTAGGTATGTATGAGTGGGTGCCTGATTTGTTTAAGTTATGCTTTAAGTAATTCTTCCGTGTCGTCGTAATTTAGGGTGAGCAGATATTCCTTTATTTTTTGTTTGCATTGGAATTTGTTTAAGCAATGTATGTTTAATGTGTTGATAATGGCTTAATTGTAAGTAACAATTTCGGACCTAATTTGGTAGAACTTGGAGGAAGAATAATATTTGTCTGCTTAATGCTTGCTAATTTTAGGAACATTATAATGTGAATATTCATTTAATATTTTAAAATGTAATAAAATAAACATTATATGAAGTGTACTTAAACTTGGCCAAAACATATAAAATAAAAGTATTGACAGGACCTCACTCAACAGTGGCGCCAACTGGTGAGCACAAAAACGATAGCCCACATTACTGCAGTTTAAAAAGTGTTAATTGGTTACTAAATATGTATTGGTTACTAAATGTGATTTTATTTTTCATTCAATTTGTAATACCAGTCTATTAATGTCCCACTGCGGGGCAAAGGCCTCTCCTCATACAGAGAAGGCATGTTGGCGATTTCAGACTTATGTTAACTACGAGTCCAGGTTTCCTCGCTAATTTTTTCTTCACCGATGTCAGTAATGTCTAAGATAAAACTCAGAAAGTACATAATTATGAATACCTTACATTATACAGGCTGTTTGGTGCATCGTGTGCCAAATTGAAATGGTCGATTGATAAGGTCATTGAAATGGTCGACTGAAGGGGTCATCTGATGACCCCTTCAATCGACCATTTCAATTTGGCACACTATGCACCAAACACCCTATAAAATCTTATAATAAATAATAGAATCTTTTTTTATCTCAACATAATATCACAGGCACTGGATAATAAAAAATAAAAAAATCCTTTTTACGTTACGGTATGATCTTATCGTATACCATCCCACATTTCACTTAGTGTCGTGCTTTCATAAATTGCGTGTCAAATATGTGGCGACACTCCTCTCTAAATAATGCTGTCTTGTTTTAAACAGATCCCATGGCTGAACACTGACCGCCAAAATACAGGCCTCAGCCTAGTTTGGGAGTTAGGATCAGATCTTTTGTAATACATAAATTGTAAGATTGTGACTTAGAGCGGGTTTTTTCACGTCCACTTAACGCACGCGTATACGTCATAAATGGTACTAACTATCGTCAAACCAAAAAAAGCGTTGTTTCACAAAAATTTGCCCTTAACGTTCGTTAAAAAATAACGATTACAGTAACCAATGTCATACCCACTGTTAACGTCATTTTATTTTTTTATATTCGAACTTTGACGATCGGTTTTTTATGCAGTGAAACAACGCTTTGTATTTAACGTTAAAAATCATTAATCGTTATTATTTGACGTACTTATCGTATGTTACGTTAACCAACCGTTTGAAACAACCGGCCCTTACTGTCTATCATATTTTTATGTATTTTAGTAGTGCCAAATAAACGTCTTTTTTTTTTAATGAATTTAAAAAGTTATATCGGTACCTACTTGCCCGGATTTGCCCAACAACCCCGTATATGAGAAGCGAGGCCATGACCACTGGGCTATCACGACGAATTGTCGTTTAGCAAATACAGTATTTACCAAAACAATATTTTGTTTTTCAATGATGGTATCATCATCTATCATGGATCATTGAAAAACGGTTATATCGATATCCCTTTCCTTGTTGAAGAATTCGTGTAACGGCGAATATATATTCTCGACATACGGTACGGTACAATCCGGTTACTGGGACCAGAAACCCCTTGGTAAGACTGGTTGTCAGACTTTTGGGCTTCTGACTTGTAACGACTGCCAAACACCTACGAATGACAGCCGGGACCAACGGCTTAATGTGCCTCGTAATCAAAATAAATCAACGCAACATTAACTATACAATATACATAGTTTTCTCAACTACTTAATCCTTAACTTACGCCCTCCATTACCACGAATTCAACATGTATGAAAATGATACGAACTCATACATCTTCTATACTCTAAGTAAATCCCGGCTCTAAATTATTCGTCTAATATGTGTTACAAACTTACTAGGTTATACCCGGCCTTAGTGATTACATCACTAACGGTTTGTTTGGTACGAGAGTTATACTGTTATGGGGGTATGATTAAGTTGGGTTTTGGAGTATCATACAAGCATCAGATTAAGGCGACGGTAACCGACTTTTATACTGAAGATCACGTCTAAACTAGTAGCGTTAATGATTTAGTTTTTTTTTTTTATAAATTAGCGCATTTTCTTAATAACTTAGTATATGAATAGTTTAGATTACGTTTATAATACATAGTGAAATTAATTTCTAAAATGTCTAACGCAGATAAAAAACTGAGAATCAAGCAAAATCTATGAAGCATATTTTTCTGAAACCTTCACCTTTTTAAAGATAATTTAATTATTGATCGTTTAGCATTTTGTGTCGTGTTTTGTTGAAATACTTTTGTTTTATGTATAATCAATTAATAATCCGTCTTATTTGGGACAATGCTCCTGGATGGGCAAGTCCCAATACTGGCTGCATGTACGACGCGTTGCGTGAGCTCAGTACAGAACACGCAAGCTAACCACTTAAGGTCACTGGCATATATCTGCGTCTTAACACAGTTTCAACAGGGCGATAGTAAACATTCGGAGTCGCATCGTGGACAGTCTGCCCGCTAACACTCTGCTGACTGGCTAACATTTTTCAACTCAGCCGATCGCATTCCACTCGGCAGTGGACTACATAGGCCACTCTCAGGCTGCGCCACATCACCCTGTCCTCCTGCCCTGTCAACATTTTTACCACGTACCTAAATAATGGGCTATTCAGTCTTACTTAAGGGGTATCGTGTTAGCCAGTAACTTGGTTGAGGAGGTCAGATAAGCAGTCACGCCATATAAAATAATGGTATTCAGTTGCACCTGGCTAAAATACATGATTTCAAAATGAAACGTCCGCAAGGTACGTTGCGCAGAAAAACATAACGCTTTGGAGTTAATGCTTATATTCATTTCACTCATAAAATTATCATACCGTGGGCCTTATATGAAAACCGATTCTTACGAAGCATACTCCAAAAAAAACAGTTCAAATAACGCCTGACAAGTTCAATAAACAAACCACACAACTTACAAAACCAAAAATTTACCGACAAAACGTGGTAACAAAAACTGAAATCCCCACTTTAGGCTTAAAACTAACACGTAAGTAGCTAAAATCTTTATCTACGTGGCACCCGACGTGCGGTTAGAGACGAGACATAAGACAAGCAAGTTAAAAGGTCCACTTCAAAACGGAATAGAAAGTCTAGGCTCATAAAGACAGAGTTTATGATTACAAAATGTTGTTTTAATACCTTGGTAGTTAGCAGGTCTGCCACCATAAATAAGATTGTCATTTTTTTCAAAGATTGCTAATTCAATGCCAGTGTTTTTTTTTTCTTATTTCTTTAATAGAGTGTTACACTATTGGCATATTTTTTTTTTTTTGTTTTCCACATTTCTTTAAAAAGAGAAGCTTTGTTAATTCTTATTAGGAACAAGAGGCTCTTTTAAAACTTCTTCCTCTTCATAACGTGTTGATAGCGGTCTGTTTGTGTCGAAATCCAAACATAACAACCCAAACGTAACATAACTACGACTCCACGAGTATGCCACTGTCAGTAGTGCCATAAGTTCCTTTTTCGAGCATCACAGAACGCAAGACATAATGTAACTGTACGAGTACTAAACATGTGCAGATTGTGTCACTTCCAGTTCAACGTCAACGCTTATCCCCGAGTTCACCGCACACTGAACATTCTGTACACCACCTTACGTAGTGACGGTACCTAATCCATTCAGGGATTAGCGCTTCCAGCCACCCTCGTAAACTTGCCGCGGTTTACCTCGCCAGTATTGAATGAATAGTTGCTGAATTATAGCTAGGCCATATTGGTGGCGAGCACCTTTTTGAGATTATGAGCGATTTTGTGATGGAGAAGATTAGAGGTTGATTATTGTTTTTGTGAATTTTAGACATCTACGAAGTTGTGAGCGTCTACGTCGCTGCAACGATTTTCACCGAAAAAAAGAATTGTATTAGGTTGTTATTAGGTATTACAAATATTTTTTTCGAAGAAAATATGTTAATATGTTTATGTATGTGAGATAACAATCGATTTTCTCACATGACACGGACAATTTATTTCTTGATTACAATTTTCATGAAATTGAATTAAAATCACAATTAACCTGTTTTCGATGTAATAGAACACTCGGTATTTTTTAAGGAAAAAATATCAACATTGACGTAAACTATCGATCCGCTCCTAATTTATATTTAAACGCAGCCCCAATTTTTCTTTTTACGCTCCGTCGTATATTGTATTACGCATTTTATTATTCAATTGCCAAGTTTGGTTGGGGTTGGCAACTGACAGAGTGGTGTTAAGTACACTCGGGCAATATAAATATCAGCCATGAGGCGAAATTTTTAAATAATTTCATAAATATGACTGTAAAAAAAGCCGTAATGTAAATATGCTTGTGGAAATGGAAATGTGAACCCTTTTGACACAATTGTTGTATTTTATAGCTCAGTTTATTTGTTTGTTTGACTAGGTAATATTGCTTTCTATGCAAGAAATGTCTACTTTTAACACAAAACTTATCCACTCCAGCTGAACTCGGTTTATCATATTCAAGCAGTTAAAAAACACCGACACTGTAAAACAACAGGAAGTCCACGTCAAATAATGATACAGGTGTCATCTTGGTGTCATAAACTTTTTTTTTTTAATGGATCTTCCATTAATAATTATTGTGTTCATTAATTAACCTCACACATTCAACCCCATTAATCACACATTTTTTTCTTAAAAACAAGACGGCCCCCTGTCAAATACCCACTTCCCGCCAAAACTCATTATTCCCCAAATAATCACGTTACACCGCTAGTTAGCAGCGGGGCTGTAACTAGAAACTCTGTTGGTAATCATCGTAATCTAATCCCTTCAGGAACAAAGGCATTGTCTGCGCAATTTATTCGTACCCGACCCTCGGAATTACTTGAAATTTTGAAGAGAGTAATAAGATGTCTGTACTGTCGTGTGAATGGAGGGTGTATGTTGTGAATAGTAGCGAAAAAGCTTAGGAATGTAGCTCTGTTCTATAGAGTAGATAATATAATACAAGTATAGTTCATGATTTTCCTTTGTAAGGGTGTATATCCTAGTAAGCTGTTATGTGACAGTTGTTCTAGTTTATTTTTGGGTTGAGTGTAGTCTAACATGTATTGTACCTACATTGCTGTTGACTTTCATTAGTGTTGAGAAGAATTCCTATCAAACAACAATAATAATAATAATATTAAGAAAAAAATTTTTTTTTTGGAAAGCACTACTCAACTCCAAAATATGCATGTAATCTTGGGAAAAGACTAGGATAAGAAAATTAAATAAAAACAGACCTCTTATAGCCAATTTAAGGGAGCATACTGCAGCTCAATAAGAAGGTCAAAGAATCAGCCACATTCACCATCAATCAACAAAGGATTACATCTCGACTTTTCGACCATCAAAGCCCGCTATTCATCCCCTCGAATCAAAGAGTAATATAGCCTCTTAATCCTGATACGCTAAGTACCTGGCACCTTGCCAACAAGTGCCACATAGCCTCGGTCCCCAGTTGTCTCTTATCCCCCACTCGCGGACACTCGCGAATGCTTGAGCTACTCGCACGAAGTTTGTTGAGCTAAAGTGAGCTCTTTACATTCATCTCAAGCACTTTCGGATTGGAAAATTGACGTGATGGCGAATGAATCGAACGCTTTGTAGTCGAGATAGCTTTGGATGATAGAGCTACCTAGATAGGTAGACTGACCTTCTTCTTTCTAAGTCGATGGTAAATGTACAAGTACGTACATGTATGTATATAGGACCCAGTAGGTGGACTCGCTAATCACGGTTTCAGTGACGTTTCTAAGGTCCCCAGAAGTGCACGTGTATGGACAGTTTGGAGTTTGGTTTGGTCAGGAACACCTCATTTGCACTGGGTGTCGGTGGGGACCGTAATCCCCCATTTTTCTAGTTTGTGTTGCAGTGGCCTACCTGGATCGCTGTCTGATTATTTTCCATATACTGCACGGTCACGTCTGGATAGCAAATGCTCTTAAGGCTGAACAAAGCTGGGTGGTGGCGGGTGCTGTTTCATATAATTTGAAAATTTAATGAGTTACTTGAGGTGCCCCCACAAATTAAAGAGGACAACGTTGATAAGGGCAAACTTTGGTTATTTATATCCACAATATTCTTAACCGATCTTTAAAATAACAAGAACGTTAAAAGGCTATATGGATAAACATTATGTATATAGCTTTCAGATCAAAAACGCTCAAAGATGTTACGATATGTAATCGGATTAAATATTGTAGGTTCGAAATCAATTCACAATAATGACACTAAATTGATGAATTGAAAAGGAATACCTCGAAGTGCTGGAGTTTTGTAACTTCAAGTTTTTGAGGTTAACTGTACTCAAAACTCCAGTATAGTCAAATTCCAGATTTGGCACCTCTGAATGTTCTCAAACTACACTCAAAACAAATATTCCTGAATCGCAGAATGCGTAAATAAACTTTATAAATCCACTGCCGGACAGTGACCTCAAAGCCTTAAAGCAAATAACGCACTTAAAAGGCAGGCTTCGGCGCTCTAAGCCAATCTGACGTGGCTCCGATAAGTCACGGCACATCGACTCGACTCCCGACGCCCTAGCACGAACGTGCGACACATATTCGAACCGGTTTTTTTTATCGAAAATACAACTACAGCGCTGTCTTTTGGTGCGTGACCAATACCGAAACTAACAACGCCATCATGTTTTTTTAATACATTCCAAGTGACATTTTACAAACAATTTTACAAATCGTCGCCTTGCAGGGTAATGGAGTTATTCCACAGTACTACACTTCAGAGTTATAGACGTTTAAATAATTTATGATGCGCATAAGAACAGTTATTTTAACATAAATCAGTAATAGTAATCAGTAATCATAAAGTCATGACACAATATTATTGATATCATAATTTTGGTGGTCAAGAGTTCTATGAGCTGGAGCTCTCACAACTATTGACCACTGAATAGTAACTTTCTTTGACTTATAATCACAATGAATTTAAGCGGCATAGAATTTTTGATTCTTATTCAAACTACACTTAAATGGCCAATTAAAAAAGAAACTGCTTACAGTCACAATATCTGTTAGATTTGTTGACTAATTAATATAAACTATGGCTCTTTCTCAACACGTTAATGCACTTAACTTTATTTCACAAAAATTGTGGCTTAGCTCCATTGCCCTCCAATGCGACGTAATGTTTACCGACATCCCCCCCCCCCCGTCCTGTAATTCATTCGCCAACAGGTCTTTGTTCCACTCTATCCTATAGCATTATATTATTATCTTATAGCGTTCTCTATGGATTTTTAACACCATACTGCAATCGTCAACCCGCCTGCCAAGCGCGGCGATTATGGCAAACCCCCCCCCCCCGTTTGGGGGAGGCTTATGTCCAGCAGTGGACGTCTTTCGGCTGAAATGATGATGATGATCCTATAGCACAGTTAGTATCACTCATCATTATCTGCCTAGCCGTTTCCCATCTATATTGGGGTCCGTATCTAGTCTAACCGGATCCTAATGAATACCAGTATTTTAGATGGAGAGACTGCCTATAAGTTGTCGACATAGCTCACAGAATAAGCAAGCTGAAGTGGCAATGGGCCTGCCATAGAACCGATGACCGTTGGGGTAGACGTGTTTTTGAGTGGAGACCGCGAACCGGCAAACGTAAGGTAGGATGCCCTCAGGCTAGGAGTGACGATCTCCGTAGGGTGGCTGGTAGCAGTTGGATGAGAATTATTGCGTATGACCAGCACTGGACTGCTATAGACTGATGATGACTGCCTATCAGACCTCTGCAGCCCAGTTACTGGGTAACACGATACCCCTTGTTTAGACTGCTTGTCAGACATTCTGGCTTCTGCATTCTGACTACCCGTAACAACTGACAAAGATCGACAAATGTCAGCTGGGACCAGCGGCGGCTTAAGAGCGTTGTCAGCTGTCCACTCCTTTAAAAACATTATCTCGTGCCTGAAAAGGAATTATGAAAAACTGCTCAATCAGCTACCTCGGTAAGTGTTTCTAGAATTTTCTAATACGTTTTATAAAGTTTCATATTCAGACACGAAGCAACAAAATTCGATCGGCCACATTCCTCTAGATCGTATTTTGTTGCTTCGTGTCTGAATATGAAACTTTATAAAACGCATTAGAAAATTCTAGAAACACTTACCGACGACCGGACCGCTAGTGGACCGGTGACAGCCCTCTTAACATGATTTCTGAGGCACGGAGGGATACAAACCGACCTTGGCAAGCGTTGCCTAACCTTGAAGATCGACCCGTGTTGCTGGTATAATTTAGCTCAAAACTAAGTTAATATTATGTGCAAAATGAGTATTTTCGAATTTCAAATCGTTTGAATTTACATTATGTTCACTCCGCGCGTTCGTGCTAGGCCCACCCTCCTGCCCGCGGCTGTCGCTCGTATTGTCTGCTATAATCGATGTTATTCCTACGTACCACTGCGAATGGTAGTGATTCTAAGCTGCATTACTCTAAATACGTGAGTAAATGGATTCTCGGTGGCTTTTTTCACATGTCATGGCGAATTTCCGTAGCAATTCGAAAATGTTTTCGGTAGAAACAGACTTGTAAAAGAATTTACGACGTATTTTATAGGACTTGTAAACCATAGCCGTTTGAAATCCTATTTATTGTGCGTCGCCATCTTTTAACCGCTACAGAAAAAAATGGATGAAACCATAAAAGATTGTATACATTTTCATCCCATAAAAAAGAGAGCTCGCATCTTGAATGGAGATTTCATATCCTTTTAAACGTTATAACTCTCAAGTAGCTTAGAACATTTTGATGCAACATTTTACGAAAAAGCGATCTTCAAAGTACAATAAGTTGAAGCTTACCCGCTATTGCTTACATTAGGCGCAATAAAGTAGCATCAGACCGCTAATCTACACCAGCTGTGGCGCTGCACCGCTTGCAGCGCTGATATTAATGCTAGTATGGATTAATTTAAGCGCTGTTTTCGCTTTATCGACGGTGTGTTTGCGTTGTGTGTGAAGTTTTTGGTTGTATTTTGGTTAAAAAAAAGTTGCAGGATACAGGTTGGTTTTACTTACAAAGTTGTGAGTTAGATCTTTGCATATCTCTCTAACTCAATCTTCTATCTACACAAATAAAAAGATAAACTGACTGGCTGACTTGGTGACATATCAACGCACAGCCGAAACTACTGGGACTAGGAACATGAGATTCTGCACACGGCTTCCTTTTATAATCTAGGGGAGCACTAAGAAGGATTTTTAAAAAATTCCACCTTTAAGGGGGTGAAAAAGGGGGGTTTTGTTTGTATGAAAAATCTTATTCCTTGAGTTAATAAACTTGAAACTTAGCACGAATATATATAGCACTAAGTAAATTATAAAGTTTGTCATTTTTTGTTTTTCTAAACCATCTCCAAAAGGGGGGTGGGGATGTTAAAGTGTTGGAAACGCACCCACAATACAGGAGAAATTCCTAGTGTGTGGCAACGTTTAAAAAAAAAAGTTTGTTTGGAAGAATTTTAACACACGATCCTATTAACACAAAACTCCGTAAGTATACTTTAAAAAAAAAAGAAGATCAACGCGTATCAGGGTTTTTCGAAAATGTACCCTTAACGGGGAGAAGAGGTAGTAAATTTTACAGGAGCGGATTTTACTGCGTGGCTTGATTAACTCGGAAATTGGTATAAATAACCTAATGTAAACTTAAAAAAAGATTTTTCAAAAATCAACACCTTTCGGGGTGAAAAGTGAGGAACAATTTATATGAAATTTTTATTTTTTCTTGGATCCATAAAATAAAGAATAAATTATTATTAAGCAAAAGGATTTTAATAAATAATTTTCCAAAATTAACAGTTAAAAGGGGTGGAGGGGGTATTAAATTTCGTAGGAGAAAATACGAAATCCACGCGGACGAAGTCGCGGGCAAAGTGCTAGTCATTCAATAACAAGACAAAATGTTGAATAGTTTTATACGATCGTAATTATTAAAAACGTAAAGTACGCTTTTCAACTTTTCTCAACAAAACATGAGTTTCCAGATAATTTGTTCCTTGGGCCAAATCCTTCAAACGCCAACAACATTACGACTGCAACTGTCACATCTTTTCAATTCACATACTCGTATTAAGCCAAAAGAATATTGAATGTCAACCAACCGTAAGAGAAACATACTCTTCTATGTTACTACGAATACGAAACACATAAACGTACATAATATGTAGGAAAACACGTAAAAACATATGATTTACATCTTTGTTTACTATCACTAGTTCAGAAACTTGAGGCATTTGGGTAACGCATTTTTATATATAGTTCAGTTGGAGTACCTATTAGTAATATAGTAATGCATGAGGATACAATTTCTTAATACATGTACCTTTTAAATTGTAGACACGTAGAAATTGTGTACAGGCTGTAAATGTTTTATGGATTGTCATAATTACTGTATGAGGTTTTTTTTTCATGGAGCCTCTTAAAGAATATAAATATAACACTGGAGAAGGTACTACTCTGAATAAAAAAGTCCGTCACTTTTGGCGGGGGACGCGGTATACATATACTACTTTTTTAATCGATATCGATCTTCATTCGGAATTTTGCTTGAATCCATCAAATAAAACAGCTGATGCATAAAATAGTTAAATAAATAAAAACGTTTATTTGTCACTAAACAATTTCACAATCTTACAATTTATATGTATTACAAAGATTTGATCCTAAATCCCAAACTGGGCCTAGGCCTGTATTTTGGGGGTCAGTGTTCAGCCATGGGATCTTATTTAATTTAATTTTAATTTATTTATTTAATTCAGACACAGTGATCCATATTTTTGTTAGTATACTTAAGAATTATGTGAGTAAACAATGATGGAAATACACACCGCAATCAAATTATTATATCTAAAAATAAATAAATGAAGTACAATACTCACATAAATAAAATAACAATCATCATTAAACTCATTAAAATGGTAAAAATCAATCAAAAACAATCAACAAAATATTTACTTAGATATGGATGATAATTAAAAAAAAAAAAATATGTAAGTTTTGCGTATTTTGAACGCTTTAAAAGATTTAACAGCACAGGCATTTTCATGGAGCTCCGCGCGCCTTGAAAACGATTAACGAAGTGAGATAGAATCAATTTGAAAGTAGTTTTTATGAACATACTAGAACATTTGTTCTTGTACTTTTACAGAGGGGGATGAGTACGTAAGGCTCCTCTAGTGTTACATTCTCTAAGTAGACCCTTATTTGATTTCTCATAAGAAGATTTTGCGAAGGCGCACGAGTATATCTTCTATTTTTTTCTAGCCTGCTCTGTCCCACTCCTGGGCAAAGGCTTCCCTATACTCTTCTCTATCTTTCGCGAGTATATTAAGTATTAAAATAAATCTCGAAAACGACTGTTAAACCAATCATTCAGGTCATTGTTTTGTGGCATTTTCAAATGGAATTTAAGAACTTCAAACATGCTAAGATCTGATCATGAAAAACTCGAATGTCCACCTATAATAGATAACGAAAAATTAATCTATTGTCAACTAAAACAAACAAGCCACAATTCACAAAATCTACCAAAACAGAAGCATCGATAATTTATTCACTTACCGATAATAGAATACATAATGATAAAAATGGATGGCAGTAAGGGGGAAATATTGGAAATATTGTACGTCGCAGACATTGCTAATCTATTGTGGCAGGCGTCGAATTGACGGATTAAACCGGTTTATCATTGAATTATTTTTCTCGTAGATTGTTCGTAATGGAAAAATGTATAATCGGAAAAGAGGTATTGCTTGTCATAAACGGTCATCTTTTGTAAGACAAAAATATACATTTTGACCACGAGATGTGCCATTTACACTGAATCTTATGAAAAAAAAAAAAAATTGTTTATTGACATTTTGATAAAATAAATTATATCTTTTCTTATTTTTACTTATTTAAATTGACATGCTTGTATTGTATCCATTGACATATCTACTTACTTAATATTGCAGCCAGTGATGTTTGATGTAATATTATGAAATTTTCTATTTCTATTGTGATTCAAATGATTTGACATTAATTTGTAAAATGGGATTCGATATTTCTAATGTTATTTAAAATCATATTTATTGATTATGATTTGCATGCCCATGTTTGCAAAGAAATAAATGATTTGATTTGATTTGATCATCAAGGATGTTTTGGCGCTCGTATAGACAGGGGTGGCGCTGTTTGTATACATTTTTCACATACATTTGTGCAAATGTTTTGTGCAATGTATTGAAAAACAAGATGGCGGCTTTAATTCAAATTTTGACCACGCGCTATAAGAAGCTTGTAGCGCTATACACGGCTTGTTGGAAGTCAAGGACTTATTTATGCCTCATCTTATCTTATGCCCAAAACTGTCCAAAAGAACTGTTTCGTCACTTTGTAGACTGAGACTCGGACATTGTTGTAGCCCATTCCAGAACACGATCAATGTTCGGGACAATTCAATTTGCTAGTGTGGTCTTGCAGAAGGTACTTTGGGTCATATATTTTTCTCCTAATCTTTGAACACCAGTTCCTTCAACCTCTATCGAAAAATTTCAAAACATAACGTTCCTCTCCCAGCTAACCTGCATTCCCTTCTATCGCACTTCTCTCCCAAAATCATTCAAATTTTAGCTACATTTCTAAATGAAATAACTATGTATTATATTTTGTATGTTTTGTTTTTTCCCCTATTTTATATAAGTTTGTAAATTAGAAGACATGTTCTTACTAACCCTTGTGTTCGTCCTTGCAGCTACTAACATTTATCTATCAGAAAGCAAATTCCGATGGCCGCCACCATTTTTATTTTTTTTGTGCGGGAAATTATCAAATAGCTTCTCCCGCTCTGGGCGGAGCTAGGGCGTGTCGGACTTGTACTGACTAAAACCCACTCGTGTTTCTTCAGTTGCTTGTGTGCCAGGGCCACGGTATTCCTTTCGGACCAACCCGCAACCCTGGCAGGCACCGGTTCTAGCGGACCCCGTTAGAGGCGCGCGTGGAACACAACGCGCCGTCGACCCGGGCCTGGCCCTTACCGGACGACGAACTGCCCATAGCTCACCGTCCGCAAGCCCGCGCCTACGGTGTCCGGGAATCGGCTACCGATTCCCGCCGCCTAGGGCGTCTCCTGCGGTGATTAGAGGCGTGAGGGCACAAAGACTGCCGCTTCCTCACGCGTTCCGCTTCCTCCTTCGCGAGCATTACTTCTTCGCAGAAGGAGGTGACTGCCTCCTATGTACTCTCGCTCTGGACCTCGGCCTGGACTTAGGCCGGACGCGACAGATCGCCGCTGCCAATCGCCTCCGTGAGGACACAGTGGTGCTCTGCCCAAGTCGGGCAGACCTCCAACTTAGAAGCGTCCGTAATAAAAACAATTCAGAAATTAAAATAAATTCAAATAAGCCGTAGCAGCTAAGAGATGACCAGTCCCAACCGACGGCGCCCGTTCACGAACATGACGCATGGATTATCACCATTTAGCTCAACCATTTTGAAGGAAACTTTATGATCCAACACACACGCCACCACCAGCGAGACATACCCTATACACACCCTATCCATAAGTCATTCTTCCATCTTAAAATGAACATTAAAATGCTAGAAGCTCCAGAATATGATGCCAATAATTGACTGCCTCAATACAAAATGGATTCACTCATTTCCCTTTACCGCTCAAACAGCCAGCCAATCTTAAAACCTGCTCAAATATTCGTCTAACCCCCGAACGCTTCAATATTGGGCTCCACTAAATCAACAACACAACACGCAATAGTGGTTGAACAAGCGGGGTACATTCGACCCAGCTAACATGGACTAGAAAGGGTTAATTAAAACGTCCGCCACCGCTTTCTAAACTGTTAACAGTGTTAACTGAAGCAAAGGCTGAGTACAGGGGCAGATTTTCCTTCAAGTGGGCCCCAAATTGAATAATGAGCCAGTTTTAACACGTCTAAATTAATTTTGGTACATTTTAATTACTGCTGATTAGACCGATTTATCAGTAATTTTTTTTGTCAAAAAAACAAATAAACAAACATCAAACATTTTACGAGTTCTCGCTTACCAGAACCCGTAAAATGTTTGATCTGAGTAGAATTATTTAATATTTAAGATTCACAACATAAAACTGCCATAAAAATGAAGATTATTAGTAAATGGAAAGCGTATTGTAATATTCTGAAAGAAGATGGATTATGTTAGTAATCCAAATATGCCAATATCTAGACGTATTAAATATCACGAGTCTATAAAAAAAAAATATTATTTGTTTTTGTTTACCAAACCTTTGCAACCCATGCACCCCTTTATTCCAACTTATAAAACATTTTATTTCAGGCAGCGAAATGCTACCTTTTCTTCGAATGCGGCCCTGTATTACAGTTGTCAAATAAGTTGGAGACAAGTTAGTAGTGGAGTGCACCTGTACCCGGCGGGGTACGGCGGTACCCCACGGTAAATAGTTTTTAGATTAGTTGGTATTGTTTCGCGTGTACCGCTGTATTGGTATTAGAGCTCTAGTATTTGTTGGTAGATAGGAAATGGTCGGGTGTGGTTTTCTTTTAACAGAAATAGTTGTGTTCTTGAGAAACTTAAACGAAGAAACGGTGTAGGTATTTAGTGGTTGGGCTTCACAATGTAACTTACAAGGAAGGAACGCTGACATCTGGGATACAGAACATGTCCTAGTCTGGATGTCAGGAGTTTCACAAAATCGAGCGAATTTCTATAAGGATTTATACGCCGTTTGAAATAAGATTAGACATCAACCTTTTTTACAATCCGTTCAACAGATTTTGACTTCTATTGCGTTGGTGACATGAAAAATGGCAGCTGCAGTAAACACTTGGTATTGTAACCACTTGTTTGCTTTTAATGCCATCCTTATGCCTACAGAATAGAAGCCAAATTCGGTTGAACGGACTGTAAAAAGGGTTTATTTAAATTTCTTATCTTATTTCAAATGGAGTATAAGTTATTTAAGTACGGCATTGTTAATTTGAAAAATTAGTTCGATTAGCGCGTTCAAACAAACAAAAACACAAACTCTTCAGTTTTAATATAATATTAGTGTAGACACTCAATGGATGAGTTGAGAAAACTGTAAGATTTGATGTAAGATCACACTTTGCTAATGAATATTTCAAATGCTTGTTCACTGAAATTAAAGTTACCTGCCCGATTTACTGAAGTATTTGCAATGGTTAAATTGGATGTAATTATGATAAGTACATTAAAAAAAACTATTTTAAGTCAAATCTATTTTTAAAGCGATATTGTCAAATTGATTCTCATATAAACTTCGATTATCAAACATACTGTACCGTATACGCAATCTATTCTGCCTCCGTGACACGCCACATTCGCCGATACTTCTACTACATATTGAGCGCCTATCTCGATAATTACAACACACTGTTGGACTCTCGTAGGCGTCGGCTTGAAACAGAGGGGAGAAAGGAGGAGGGACAAGAGGGGAGGGGAAAAGGGACGTGTCACCAGACGTTTGAATGTTCGCCGGACATCCCGATTTTCGTTCTCCTAAGCTCCGGGGAATATAAACGGACATGATACAAATGTACAATGGTTCGCTGTTACTTTACTTTTGTTAGGTAAATGGGGGTTCAAGTGAGTTGGGTCTATGTACCGTAGAAAGTAGAAAGAAGACAGTAGCGCTGGCAGCGTCCAAAACGCATGTAAAAAAGATTCAGACAAAAGACACAATCATTTTCATATCCTGCAAATTCTTTCCTATGATTCTCTTTTTAGATCTTATCAATACTTTCAGCGAAGGTTCCCCCTATTACAAAGTGTCTCATATAAAGCATAACACCTGGCTATGTTATCAGTCTTAGCTAAGAGGTGGGGGAAGGGGAGTGGGAGTTCGGGCCATGAATGGCCCACAACCACGGGCCGCGGCCGATACAAGTCGCACGCACGGCTGCCCGGGCCGCACCACGTCGGGCCCTACCGAGCGGTTATTTTTAATGGGCACTTTAATGTGGGTTTTAGTAAAAATAACTGTTGAAGGTGTGAGAATATTAGTTTAGTACTTTTATGTTCACACAATGTGGGTAGTTCAGCGTAGTTATTTTCTACTCAACTTTTTATAAACTGACTTCCTCTGTACGAGCAATAAAGTCTTTACGAGTAAATATACGATACATCCATACTAATATTATAAATGTGAAAGTAACTCTGTCTATCTGTCTATCTGTCTGACTGTCTGTCTGTCAGTCTGTCTGTATGTTACGTTTTCACGCCTAAACCGCTTAACCGATCGTCATGAAATTTGGTAGAGATATAGCCTGGGATATGGAGAAGGATATAGGCTACTTTTTTACGCGATAACCAACATCCACGCGGGCAGAGTCGCGGGCAAAAGCTAGTACTTTATAAATCTCTGCTACTTAGCAAAAGTGCAAAGTAACACAGCAAAGTGCAAGAAACCGAGCCTGACTTAACGAGCTTTATTTTTCAATCCAGAGTTTCTAATATAGTCCATATTGAAAACTCATTGATAATTTTGACAGCATAACACACACTTTCCTCGACGGGGCAATATCGAAACTAACCGCTAGATAAGAATCCCAGCGAGCGATTTTCAAAATAGATTCTGTTGCATAAATTCTATTCAGTTCCACTCAATGTTAAAAAATGCGCATATCTTCGCTTCGTTTTCCCTCACAAATTGATGCCCAAGCAAATAGACTTAAGGCGATGCTTTCAATGCAGCCCGCGGTATTTAAATTTTCTTACGTTGTTTGCAAATTGCAGCGCTGTTTTAAGATGTACTAATTCTGATCAACAATAAATGATTTTATTTCTGTAAGTAGGTTTGTACAAACAACGTCACACGTCAATCATATTTTAAAAACTAGATGAGGTCAACATTTCCTATATAACTACTCTGAAAAGAAAGGTCGAAACAAATTCAGAGTTTACAGTCTCTCAAGTCCAATCCAAATTCAATACTCGACACTAATGACAATATGCGTCTTTAATATGGAATAAACATTCAAATCATCAATACATTTGGGGGAAATCGTATTTTTTATTATTCAACCTTTAAGGCTCGTACTGACTCGCGCGATATCGCGGGCGCGACGCGACAATAGTAGCACAATTTCTTTGTCGGTGCCTCTCGCGCCCGCGATATCGCGCGTGTCTGTACGAGCCTTTATTGTCCCACTGCTGGGTCTCCCCCTACCGCTTTCCACTCTTCCCTGTGTGTTGCCTTCTCCAGCCAATCTCCAATAAACGCCCTTAAGTCATTACGCTTCAAATCGTCATATTTGCACGAAATAGTCATTATTTCCCACAGACAACACCTATAACCTTAACAGATTATGCCGCATCTGCTAGTGTCCCAAATATCCGTTCACCTGCACTCTTGACGATCTGAACAATGACTTACGCCGTAATAAATGTGGCTGCCTACTGAGCCCAAAATTATAGGAAACATTGATGTACCGTCGAAACGAAAAGAAGAAGACAGACAATTTCGACAGCAATTTTTTTTTTCCAGTTACGATTAATACTATTGATGGATCCGCCTTAAATGCAAAATTCAAACTTCCTTACTTGTATTATTCTTGTGTGTGTTGCCAACATCAACTTGTGGGGTGGTCACTTGTTAGCTTAGGAACTTTCGATCGATGGGCAATTAATGAAGTCGTAAATAGGGTAGCCAATAAATATTGGGATGACGTCATAAATTAATAATGTGATGAAGTTGGTTATGAAGTTGGTTACCGGGTGTTTCGATGTGAATTGTTAAGTTTAATTATTGTTGTTTTGTCGTGATATTCCGGGAGTTTGAGCAAAAAGCATTGATTATTTAGTACTATTATGGATTTATGAAGTACCGAGTTGAAACTTATTAGTGAGTATTAGGGATTCACAAAGCACTTAGAAGTTACCGAGATGATAGTAGATCTAGACAATAAAGAGTGTATATAGTATGAGATTACGTTAATGCTATAAATGAGTTGACATTGATTATATTCCCTACATAACATAAAAATAACTTTAAACAAAAAAAGTCTTTCAACACCTTTGAAGCAAGATAAATCACAGTCACATACGAATGGTATCGTATGTGACTATGATTTAACTTGCTTCTTGTCATTCACTCGAATCAAATCAAATCAAAATATTTTATTTCACATAATCCTACAAATGTGCACTTATGAAACGTCAGAAGTTAGGTGAACGGTTCCAATTGGTCGTTTCCTATTGAGAAGAGCGAGCAAGGAACTTCACGGTTACTCTTTAAAAATAATTGGCTTTTACAATGTTTTCAAATTACAGTATTAATAAGTATGGAAGAACTGTATAGGCCTGTCAACAAGTAACAGGTACCTACTTACAAAATAGAAAATGCTCTACACTAAACAACCTCAACATCCTAACGTCAAACCAAATCTCTTACTATAGTACAATACCTACTAAACTAAGAGTAAAATCTGTCGGCTGAAGCAACAGCCAAGGGGGGCGTTGTCATGGCAACCGCTCGGGCGAGCCACCTCAATTTTTGCCCTAGTTACTGCCCGGCGAACGATTTTGATACAAAGCTCAGTAAAGCGAAGGGCATGCCAGTCAGACTGCATCGATTGGATGTCTTAACGTCTTGTCTGTCGGATTTTGAAAGAGGTATTATGTAGACTGGTTTGTTTTAGAAATGGTTATTTATTTTTGGGTGAAGTTAGTTTTGAACAGGGTACAATCCGTGGCTATTTCTGGAGTTTTATACGATCGTTCCGCGATCGTTTAAGACTATTTATTTGATGATCGGCTTGCCAACTCTCCCGGAATTCCGAGATTCTCCCAGTAAAACGATATTCTATTTTAAATCCCGGCTCCAGGAACGCAGCTAAAATATCCCGGATATGGCTTGCTGGTGGCTAGCGGGCAGCGGTGGGCGAGCTGCGTGGATCCCGGGCCGAGGCCGAGCCACGCGCGGCGCTGCCGTCTGCTATCGGTGCTTGTCTGAATGTACCATTAAATGAGGATAAATTGTATGATTACTGTTTACTGCGAGAATTCCGTGAAATTGTGGCAAGTAAAACAAAGAGGGTAGACTTGCACTGAGTTATTTTTTTTTTTAATGTAAGGATGTTCTGGCAAAGAAACAAAAATCTTGTTACATTCACTCTTTCGATCATTATCGCAAACGCCGCTGCTGAACGTGTTTTCAGCGTAGTAAACGAACTGTGCTCATAAAGTCGTAATTGGCTACATGTAACGCATGTAACATCTGAAACACAGATGTGCAAAAAATTCAAATACACATGTAAAGAATTCTATGATTTAAACGTTTCTAATTAAAAGTTATCACAAGCTACTCGCAGGAAAAAATACTAAATTTTTTCACCTCTCGGATTTCTGATCAACTGTGTTGGTAACCCTAGTTGATGACCATAACTCTATACAGCAGTGGCGGAACAAACAACGCCACATACGAACTACGCATCAAAGCCCTGACGCCACACAAATCCTGCATCGCGCAATCAGAGTTTACCGCGCGACTAGCATATATATAACATCCCGACATCAACCGTCGGGCAGTTGCCCACCAGACACAACACCCGTCTGGTCGGAGGATCCTCCCTTTTCTATGCAGGATGAGTGAACTTTACACCCTGTTCCTCATACTTCTATACTGGTGACCCCGACGTGATCATTGGCGATGCCAACGCCAACGATGCGTGATGATGGTGATTGTAGATGCCGCCACACACCAATATTTTCTGATTCCATATATTATTGAAAAAAACTGTAAATATTTTATTAATGGCCGGGATAGAGGTCAAATGTGAAATATTTTTAAAAAAATATTTCAGATATAGGCCTTAACTACCAAACCCTAATAAGAGACACTTGACTCTTATAATTTCAAAAAAATATTATTATGACTAGCTAATCAAAAGAATGACCTATATAGTCCCGCCGTGGTTCACTGAGCCGAGATACAGAATATCCTCTTCAACATTAATGCTTAAAAGAAAGTAATTAATCTAATTACCAATAGAGCCGGAGATTCGTCCATTAAGAGGAATGAAAACGACTAAGTGCCAATAACTTGGGAAATTAATTATGACTAATTACAGGCTTGAATCCTTGAACAAAAACTTTAATAGCTTTAAGATAAATTATGAATTTTGTTAATTATTTATTTCCAGAATGTTCTCTGCGACAGGGTTTCTTCTGTAGGTATTATGCGTACACTAATACAAATTAAAATATGGAATTACCACATAAAAACTAAGTTTTGTAATTGATAATTATTGACACCACAATCAATCGTGTAAAAAACGAACTGCTCAGAAAAAAAAAACTTAAAACTTTTCTGATGCATAAAAATGAGACTGGCTTAGACATTACGTCTACCTCAAAAGCACATCTAAAAGACAGCAAGGAAATGAGCCCAAAATTAAAGAGAACGAAACACTTAAACTCAACTCTGCAAAGCCGTTCAAAATTCAGAACAAATTTCCGAAACTACTTCTGCGTTCACAAAACAACGCACATAGAGGATCATAACAGCAAATCCTTGCTCAAGGAAACGGCCCAAACTCCACAGAATATGACTCGAAGTAATCCTCCATACGGTAAGCCTTACCTCCATTCTACTATTAACGTATCATCCAAACGATTATCGCTCCATTCGGGATCCAACACTGCACAAATGCAATCCAAGCTGGAATGTTCCGAACAAAACCCGCAATGTACACCAATCTCTTATATCTAATCGCGTTTGAGCGTAACTAAGCTTAGTGGTGGAAATAAAATTTAATTAGTAAAACTCGGTTTTCGGGTTCAGTTCAGGTTTTAATGTCGTTAGTAGTGTGTATAAGTTGATATCGTTAGTTGTTCAACAAACTTGTTCGGATTATTCTAGAAAGTTTGGCAGCGCACCAATCACCGTTTAATATGTGTTTTACTCTATGTTAGTATTTGCTTTGCTTTTAGAACTAAATGGATTAATTTGAGCTGCTGTTTGACTTATGTTTGAGCAACGACCGTTGTGGCTGCAATCCTGCTTATCCTATTATACTAAGGGTATTACCACACTAATCGATCGATGGTGGATCGATGCCATCGCGATCGATGGCATCGATCCACCATCGATCGATTCGTCGACCATGTCGATACATGGTCGACGTAGATCGATTGGTGTCTACTCCGTTAATTAGTGAATAATCCATTCTACCGTCGATCGATGGCATCGATTGAAGATCGATCGATTGGTGTGGTAACACCCTAACACGTATAAAAATTATAAAAATAAAATAAAGAAATAGCCTTATATTTCTACCTTTATTTTATTGTGTAAATTATTTGTAATTTACACAATAAAGTAGAAAAAAAATGTAATAATATTCTATGCTCTGTATTAGTGTGTTATATTATATTATTTAGTTTCTAAGTACCTATTCTGTAGATATATAATTATTCTGCAAGAACCCCTCTACACGTGAAAGCCTCCTCCAAGGATATCCAGTCCTCTCTACACTGGGCTGTTTTAGTCCAGTTTTTTCCAGCTAACTTAGAGAACTATACTCCATTTTTACATTAGACAAATAACTGTTCTCATTCTTTCGTTATTTCGATGTAAACGTTTATTAAACTCCGTTATTTCACGATAAATACAATACAATGTAATCTATTTACCGTTTACATTAAAACATTAACTCTAAACTGCAGTAATTGCAACAATATTACAAAATAACTGTCGTTATTTAGCCGTTATTTGTCTAATGCTATAGTAAATGGAGTATAGCTAGATCTAGAACTTGTATACTAACACATAACTACGAACAAATGCAAACTTGCACACATTCTCACGTATTACTCCACAAACCACATCTTACTACGAGATACTACGCCGTAGCATTGACAGCTACGCCGTAGCCGCTACGAGATCGGAACAATCATTAGACGTCAAAAATTCATTTAGATTAAACAGAACATCTGTGTTACTAACGAGGGGGGGAGGGGGAATGGTTTTAATTAATTATTTTTACTATGGCACTGATGTAGCTGATGTACGGCTGTGCTTAATGAAAGTCTGTTGTTTTAAAGCAATTTGTTGGGATAAAACACAGTGGCTTTATTTAGGAGTTAAAATTTTTGGAAAACTCTACTGCAGAGATAGGTTTCCATCAAAGACAGGAATACATTTCACTGAACACTAACATGGAATTCCAAATCCTCGATAAAACATGAAACTTGAAAAGTAGAATGAAAAATGCAACCTTTGACGCAAACCCATGTTACTTTACAAAACACGTGCCATTAAACATGCGAAAGCAAAACTAAAAAACACAATTATAAATCCTCAAAGCGAAAAAACTTCAAACAATCCGAAACAGAACAATAGGAACAAAATCCTACAGAACACAGAAATCGATTGCTACGAACGCAATCAACAAAATAGTGGAACACGCAGGGATGTCAGTTTCGAGCAACATTCACAAAAACTAATCAACGTTAAAAGGCAACGTTGACATCCCTGACCGCGCTTGAAAAATGTAGCGATCATACCTGCCCACGTAGCGCGTAGGCCGTAGCGGATTGCTACGACGTAGCTACGTAGACGCTACGCCGTAGCAATTTGAGTGTCAGTAAATGCCTTTTTGCGGAGTAAATAGAGGAGCAATTTAATGGAAAGAGTGTAATTTTATCCGGTAGAAGCTCAACGCTGAGGATATTAAGGTCTCTTTCTATTGATTATGTGTCAAAAACGGTAACGAGTCATTTAGTGAACGACGATACGATCTTTCCTCCTCGAGAGCAGAGCAAAGGGGACAACGGAAATAATCTATACTATATTACTATATTGTATAATATAATGTAACATTATATATTATAATATTTTAAAGCTGAAGAGTTTGTTTGTTTGTTTGAACGCGCTAATCTCAGGAACTACTGGTTGGAATTAAAAAAATATTTTTGTGATGGATATTCCATTTATCGAGGAATATTATAGACTATATAACATCACGCCATGGCTAATAGGAGCGGAGCATAAATGAAAAATGTTGCAAAATCGGGAAAAAATATTCCTTTTTGAGAGCTTCCCTTGCGTGCGCTGCGTAGATGGTTTAAGTTACGCAAATATCATGTATGATAGAATTGTTCCTCTTTAAAAGTTCTAAAAAAAAGTCTGCGACAGCAAATGTCTATCTTTTAAGATTGACTCACTATAACCTTTTTTTATGGTAATCAAATTTATTCGAAATTAATGCATTATTTGCGAAGTACTCGTATCAACCAAATATTAATCCTTATCCAAATAAATGTGTTATTAATCAAAAGGATTTAAATGTTAACGAAATTGTCCTTGACATCATTTGATGTCAGGAACACCTTTTATCGAGGAAGGCTATAGGCTATATAACATCACGCTACATCCTTAGGAGCCAAGCGAAAAGAACAAAAGTCAGAAAGAATGCTAAGCGAAAGGATGCGACGCGATGGGTGGGCCGAAATTTCACGCGGACGAAGTCGCGGGCAGAAGCTAGTTTTTAATAATTTTATTCACGTCCCGCTGTCCCTATTAATGGGGTCACGGGCGGTGGGGACAGCGGGAAAACTGGAAACGGGAAAACATTTCCCAATTTCTTACATGAGTATTCGAGTACACAAATACGCACCGCCCTACAGCGAAAACCAATTAAATCATTAAAAGTGCAAACGGAGATATCGCGATTACAAAGTTTATGGGGTTGAAAATACCCTTTGTAGTTATTATATTGTTATTATTACTTCATAGCATCAGTACATTGATAAATGTTCTATTTTAATATGTCTATTGAGATTTAAAAAAAGTTATTGGTTTGTAATGAAATTTTCAATAATTGTCACATAATCTGCTTAATGTTTTGTATTAGAAAACAAACCTTGGTAATGCTTGAAATAATTGGTTATCTTATTAGCTAGCAGCGAAACTATAAGACTTAGCGATTAATGGGTTTTCACAGACGAAAGAACACAAAATTTTAAGTACTTTGGCATTCATAAGTCATTTTCGTCAAAATTTCGATTTAATTGGTTTTCGTTGTAAGGCGGCGTACGATACTACAACTTATAATTTTGTTAATAATCAAGCATAAAAAAAGTTAATGCAGTACACAGTGCCACTATAATGTCACTTCACATTCTTCGAAATAGCTCAGAAAACCAAACATAAAGAGACAAAAGCCAATTACGAGTATCGCACATTCGTAGCATAACGCTACGGAGCTATGCTGCTACGGAGCTATGCTGCTACGGAGCTATGCTGCTACGGAGCTATGCTGCTACGGAGCTATGCTGCTACGGAGCTATGCTGCTACGGAGCTATGCTGCTACGGAGCTATGCTGCTACGGAGCTATGCTGCTACGGAGCTATGCTGCTACGGAGCTATGCTGCTACGGAGCTATGCTGCTACGGAGCTATGCTGCTACGGAGCTATGCTGCTACGGAGCTATGCTGCTACGGAGCTATGCTGCTACGGAGCTATGCTGCTACGGAGCTATGCTGCTACGGAGCTATGCTGCTACGGAGCTATGCTGCTACGGAGGTATGCTGCTACGGAGCTATGCTGCTACGGAGCTATGCTGCTACGGAGCTATGCTGCTACGGAGCTATGCTGCTACGGAGCTATGCTGCTACGGAGCTATTCTGCTACGGAGCTATGCTGCTACGGAGCTATGCTGCTACGGAGCTATGCTGCTACGGAGCTATGCTGCTACGGAGCTATGCTGCTACGGAGCTATGCTGCTACGGAGCTATGCTGCTACGGAGCTATGCTGCTACGGAGCTATGCTGCTACGGAGCTATGCTGCTACGGAGCTATGCTGCTACGGAGCTATGCTGCTACGGAGCTATGCTGCTACGGAGCTATGCTGCTACGGAGCTATGCTGCTACGGAGCTATGCTGCTACGGAGCTATGCTGCTACGGAGCTATGCTGCTACGGAGCTATGCTGCTACGGAGCTATGCTGCTACGGAGCTATGCTGCTACGGAGCTATGCTGCTACGGAGCTATGCTGCTACGGAGCTATGCTGCTACGGAGCTATGCTGCTACGGAGCTATGCTGCTACGGAGCTATGCTGCTACGGAGCTATGCTGCTACGGAGCTATGCTGCTACGGAGCTATGCTGCTACGGAGCTATGCTGCTACGGAGCTATGCTGCTACGGAGCTATGCTGCTACGGAGCTATGCTGCTACGGAGCTATGCTGCTACGGAGCTATGCTGCTACGGAGCTATGCTGCTACGGAGCTATGCTGCTACGGAGCTATGCTGCTACGGAGCTATGCTGCTACGGAGCTACAGAGCTACGGTACTACGACATAAGTTAAACTAACACTCTATTTTGTTAAGTACCTGGTAATTGTTGAAAGGCCTACACTGTCCTCCCATACCTATTAACAATGTTATTTGATAATATTGTAAAGCCAATTATTTTTAAAAGAGTAACCGTGGAGTTTCTTGCCAGCTCTTCTCCATAGGAAACGACTAATTCGAACCGTGCACCTAGCTTCTGACGTTTCATAAGTGCCCATGTAGGTTTATGTCAAATAAAATATTTTTGATTTTGATTTTGAACAATGTAAGCTAAAGAACTCATACCGCAAGCCGCGTTAAGGAATTTCGTTTCTCGATTTCTTTCTTTGACTCATAACTTTTTTGATGTTTAAAACCTGTTCAATACAGTTGTTAACCATGGCGTACTTTCAGAGGCTATAATTATGATTCGAAAATTGAATCTTTTGCATAGGCATCTTTCTGTTACGCGGTCGTGACTTTTGTTTACGAGCTCAATCATTTTGTTTTGCAGTTTAGTTTAAAATTTATAAGTCAATTTAAAAAGTTTAGTAGCAAGGAGTTTTCATACATTGAATAAAATGGGATAGATTATATACGAGGAAAAATTAATGAGTCCGTAAGTCTTAGCATTGAATTCTTTTTCTTTTCTTTCTTTTAAAAAAAAAAAAAAGTTGCCCCACAATAGGAATTTCTCCTGTATCGTGGGTGCGTTTACAAACATTTAAACTCACATACACAAACAGCCAGACCCGGAATAACTACTTGTAGGTCATACAAATTTTGTTCCGTGCGGAAATTCTCAAAAGTCTTTTAAATGGTTGTTTAATTTATTTAATTACCAGTTTTAATTTAATTATTTTCACATCATAATTTGTCAAAAATCGAATAGGCTGTATAGGTGGTTTTCGTTGTAAATATAAATATGTCCAGTTGCAAAAACGCGCCATTTTCTGAAAATTTTAATTTGTGTGATAAATTGATCTTTTTTTAAATTTGTTTTTTACTATTTCCCACAACTGTATTGAAAAACGTCGTGTAATACACGGGTGTGTAGGATATTGCAAACTCGTGTCATTATAAACCCTCGCCTTTGGCTCGGGCTTGTTAATGACATCTCGTTTGCAATAACCTACTTCCCACCCTTGTATCACAATGTACTATAATACCTCACATGGAATTGCATGGTGGCTCTCTTTAGGAGTTCGTGAGTGTATAATACTATGAATATAAATGACCTAACGACTCACTGTGAAAACTGTATTTTTGTCCTCTGAGATTCTGAAAGATAAGTGTTTGTGTTATTTTAATGAGCGCAAAAGCAGTCACGTCCGACAGGAAAAAATAAGAGCAAAATTTCGAGGAAGCTTTAATATTTTCCTTCTACTTTTGAATACCGATATTCCTGTTTCATAAATCATATATTTAGAAAACAATAAACACATTGGTACACCCGTCAATCATCACTCTTGTTTGTGTCTTAAGTATTCATTAATTTCTACATTTATATCTGTAATTAATACAACCCTAGTTTTTGCGCGTGGATGTCGGTTATCGCGTAAAAAAGTAGCCTATGTCCTTCTCCATATTCCAGGCTACATCTCTGCCAAATTTCATGACGATCGGTTTAGCGGTTTAAGCGTGAAAACGTAACATAGAGACAGACAGACAGAGTTACTTTCACATTTATAATAATTATTAGTATGGAAGTATAGATGTCCCGAAATACTACGCACGTCACCATAGAAAAATAAAGAAGAAAAATAGAGAAATATTTGTTTGACCTACAAGTAGTTCGTCGGTTTACTGCAAGAACTCATGAATGGCAAAACATCATAAAGTTTATAACGCTTTGAACTCGTCTTGGCGAGTTTTGTATAGGTAATGCAAAAACTCATTGTGTTTAATTTTTCTTTAACATAAGCATAATGAAGATGATATAGGCCAATCAATACAACTAAAAATAATTTACTGGTGCCGATTCCCTTGTTCACAAACTAAACTAAATTTAGGTTCAGTGCATCTTTTTCTTTCTATTTCATTAAGAAAAGGACAAAAGATAAATTTTAGTTTAGTCCTGTCAAATTAATCAGCGCCTGTCACTACTCCATACAAGTTTAAACGTGATTAAAAACTTGCCGACTAAAATTACGTCAATTTACGTCAAGCGCTGTTTGATTTGACAGGACTAAACAAAAATTTATCTTCTGTCCTTTTCTTAATGAAATAGAAAGAAAACGATGCACTGAACTTAAATTTAGTTTAGTTTGTGAACAAGGGAATCGGCACCATTGTTTGTTTCAAAATTTTGACTACATCAGTTAGTGAGTTCTTGCAGTAAACCGAAGAGTTGCTCCGGGTCTGGCTGTTTGTGTATGTGACTTTAAATGTTTGTAAGTGAACCCACAATACAGGAGAAATTCCTAGCGTGGGGCAACGTATTCTAAAAAATAAAAGTGAATTTAAATGTCATAGACCCCAATTAGAATATACCAATTACCAATTATACTGATTGTGGCAGAAAATTGTGGTCACATTACACATCTACGCACGCACACAGTCGCACACGTAGAAGGGTTTAGCGTAGTAGGTACTTTGTCCATTTTGGTTTGTTTTGACTGTAGAGCGGATGTGTTATTATAACTTAAGTATTTTTAATTAATTTTGAAAAAAAAATACCTATATTAGGAACTAGCTTTTGCCAGCGGCTTCGCTCGCGCTTATATAAATAAAAAACAACTCTTAACACACTACTAAAGTTTCTATAATAATATAATTAAATCATGATTCGAGAGACACGTGGCTCCAACTATTATCATAAGAACTTCATTGTTAGGAAAGGTACCCCTATGTCCGTTTCTGTACACCTGACAACGTATATGTAAAATTTTAGGATGATCGGTTCAGTGGTTTAGGCGTGAAAAGGTAACAAACAAACAAACAAACTTACTTTCGCATTTATAATATTAGTTAGGATGACAGAAATCTATTCAGTGTTTACTGAATCGATTTCTGTCATTGCTCTAAACAAAATAGTTTATTAATGTGCATTAATTCAATAACACATTGTATAGTGTAATAAGAAAGAGTATTCTATTGCTAGGTTGTATTTTATTGCTCGCAGAACAGATGGCCGATGAGGTTCTGGATTGGCGACCGCGTACCGGAAGACGTAGCGTAGGAAGGCCTCCCACAAGGTTGACTGATGACCTTGTGAAAGCCGCACGAATCAGCTGGATGAGGGAAGCACCGAACCGGTCGAGGTGGCGGTGCTTGGGGGAGGCCTATGTCCAGCAGTGGACGTCTTTTGGCTGAAATGATAATGATTCTTGGACTTTAAAAATGACTGTGACCTCTAAGTTTGTTTCGGCCTTTCTTCTCAGAGTAGACTAAAAACAAAATAAATTCTATATACAGTATTTAAGGTACTTTTCCTCCATGTGGCAAAGTTGTTAAGAGTCATGTGTCCCACTGCTAGCTAAATGGTTGTATGTGGATATGCGAAAAAATTCACAGCAGTAGCTTATAACGAAGTTAAAAGGAAAACTATCACAGCTAAGTAGGCTTTACAAGTTACCGAGTAATAGTCAACCAACTTACATTTACAGTTGGAATGTATGGGAGAACATGTTTTTCAACTACAGTGTTAAGTTTGTTCTTGGGATAAACTCAGCCCAACTACGGAACCCTTCATTGTGCGCGGTCCGACACGCACTTGGCCGGTTTTTAATATATGACTGACATGTAGAAGTGTTTGTACGGATTGATTTGATTTTTCTTTTTGTTTTTTTTTTGTTTTTGGAGCTTGTGGCTAAGTAAGCTACGCTTGCCGGGGTTGGTCCGTGGATGGGTAACCATCTTTACATACCAAGACTCCTCCGTGCCTCGGAAAGCACGTTAAGCCGTTGGTCCCGGCTGTCATTCGTGGATCTTTGACAGTCGTTACGGGTCGTCAGAAGCCCAAAAGTCTGACAGCCAGTCTTACCAAGGGGTATCGTGTTACCCAGTTACTGGGTTGTCGAGGTCAGATAGGCAGTCGCACCATATAAAATACTGGTATTCAGCTACATCCGGTTAGACTGGAAGTCGACCCCAACATAGTTGGGAAAAGGCTAGGCAGGCATGTAGAAGTGTTTGTACAAACCTACTCACAGAAAAAAAAAACATTTATCATATATTCTAGGTGCTGTATATTATCACCATATTCATAATTTTTACACTAACCGGAATTAAACACTCAAACTATACAAAATATCGCTCCAATTAATCTTTTGAGTCTCAAAAAACCCGCTATCGACATGTTCCCCACAGCGTGACACGTAACAAACGCGACGTGACGGAACACGCTCGCGTCAGCGTGCTCCGCTGGAACACGTTAGGACATGTTAGAACATGTCTCTTTTTTGCACGGACCGCTAAACACGCGTTTTAATAAAAGATAAAAGTAGAAAGATACGAGTAGCTGCGTGTTTTGTGTTGTGGTAGAGTGTATGGTGGGAATTATTTCGAAGTGATTATATTACATAAACTCACGCCTTTTTTCCAATGGGGATAGGCGGAAAGTACTGCAACTTAACTTTTACAACACAATTTCTACTTTGTAAACGACTTATATTTTTTCAGTTATGTATGTAATTACCTCAAATGTCGCGGAGACCAAACAATAGATTATGTTTAAAAGATTTTTTTTGTAAAGTCATCCAAAGGACAATGGTGCTGTTGATGGGGTGCTATGCTTGAAGTTTCCCTACGTGATCGAATCAGAAATGAAGAGATCCGCAGGAGAACCAAGGTAACCGACATAGCTCGAAGAATTGCCAAATTTAAGTGGCAATGGGCAGGGCACATTGCTCGCAGAACAGATAGCCGTTGGGACTGAAAGGTTCTGGATTGGCGACCGCGTACCGGAAGACGTAGTGTGGGAAGGCCTCCCACACGGTGGGCCGATGACCTTGTGAAAGCCGCATGAATCCGCTGGATGCGGGAAGCACAGAACCGATCGAAGTGGCGGTGCTTGGGGGAGGCGTATGTCCAGCAGTGGATGTCTTTCGGCTGAAATGACTATATTATTAGTCTAAATGTTATATTTTCTTCCTTTTTTTATGTCCTTTCAAAATGTATTAGCTCTTTCCAAATTTTACCTATTATTAATATTTTAACTTGGTTAGCTTAGTTGTTTACTTTATTGTGCATGCTGTGGTCTCCTATATGTAAAGCAGTACACCTACTTAATACCTGATGTTGCCCTTTATTTATGTGTACATCTTTTTTTGGAGATCCTGAATCAATAAATAAATACAAGTGGCCCAGTTACGACGACTACTGCAGTCTGTAGTATACTGCAGTCGTAAATGCGACGTTTCTTTTAGAGACGTATTACTGTCAAATCATTTATTAAGTGTATAATTATCATTTGCTTAAAAACAGTGAAGGAAAGCATCGTGTGAAAACCGGCATGCCTTTTTTTGGGTGGGAAATTTATCAAATAACTTCTCCCGCTCTGGGCGGAGTGGGAGTGTCAGACTTTTACTGAATAAAACCCACCCGTGTTCCTTCAGTTGCCTGTGTGCCATGGCCATGGTATCCCTTTCGGATAAACCCGCAACCCTGGCAGGCACCGGTCCTGGTGGACCCCGTCAGTGCGTGCTGACATGTCTTTGAGGCGCGCGTGGAATACAACGCGCCGTCGACCCGGGCATGGTCCTTACGAGCTATGGACAGCTCGCCGTCCGCAAGCGCGCGCCTACGGTGGCCGGGAATCGGCTATCAATTCCCGCCGCCCATGGCGTCTCCTGCGGCGACTATACCTGAGAGATATTTCTCGACGGTAGCATTAAGACTCTGACATCAGGTTAGTCACTAAACACTCGAAAAAGAAGATGACTGTCAAAAACTTTGCCCCTAATAGTGCTTCTTCGCATTATTTGTCTAAAGAAAAACACTAAATCATAACCAACATGAAAGTAACATTAAATTACACGAAAAAACATGCTTTAACGCGTCGATAGCTCCCGCTTGCAACGGTTCTTTTATATCCATTCTCATTCATCGCTAACTAAGATTAATGTGGTGCAATCTGTCTCGACGATAACTATCTATGACACAGATTATAATCGTAAGGGATGGGTGGCTCGCCATCATTTTTCATAGAATAGAGAGGCGAGAAATGTTATAGAACACTGGAGAAAATTATGTCAGGAAAAAATTTCCGAGGCTGTGGGAAAATTCATCTTTGGTAATGTTATTTTTGTATGAAATAAATTGCTGGTAGATGGAAAAGACGCTTTACGTCTTAATTTCTTTGGAATGTCACTGAAGTAAAACTATACAAATAAATAAAATTGACGTGAAGTGTCTACGGGAAAGTATACACGATATAAGTTTTTAAACTGTCATGGTCACTAACATTATTATTAACATAACCGGGATATTTACCATGTTTATTCATTTTTCTGAGTTCCCGATATTTCGGCGCTGTTGCAAGCACCATGATCACGGATAAACTGAAACTGTAAAAACCGAAGAAGTGCCGAAAAAAGTTCGCGAGCGGACACAGTGAGTTTCGTGTGTCGGGAACAGAATCGAGTTGCGAGTGACAGTGGTAGCGGTACTGAGTGCAAAAAACGAACAAGAAAGAGGGTAGACCGTTTTGTCTGCTCATAAACACCCACCCGCAGTGACTTCAGTTTATCCGTGATCATGGTGCTTGCAACAGCGCCGAAATATCGGGAACTCAGAAAAATGAATAAACATGGTAAATATCCCGGTTATGTTAATAATAAAGTATACACGGTATAACGAAAAAACGCTATTTTATTTATGTCTGTATGTCTGTCTATCTGTCTGTTTGTTTCGGCTAATCTCCGAAACTTTTAAGGGGACTTTAACAGATAGCTGATATTATAAGAAGTAACTTAGGCTACTTTTATTTTAGAAAAAGCCACGCGGGTGAAGCCGAGGGCAACAGCTAGTAGAATAATAAATGCAGTACCATCTCATATAATAAAATGTCAACCATTGCTTCAGGCATTTCTCTTTATCTAATAAAACACAGGCAACAATAAAGCAACAAATTAAATCTTGACAACAACAAGAATAAAAGTAAAAGAAAATGAATGTTCAAGAAAAAACCCAATAATTTTTATTATCCTCAATATTATTATCACTGAATAAACTACTTGGAAATCTCATCATTAGAAAACGTCTATAAAATTAATATTATGAAAGGAAATTACCTTCTATTGAAAGTTACCCATTCAGAACAATCTTCAATAATGTGCCAAGAGATTCAATAACTTTGATTATTGGCATAAGTATCCAACATTGGCATAAGTATCCAACATTGGCATAAGTATCGAACACTTGGATTCAATTTCGCATCTACATATCTCGCTTACGTTTACGTAAACCGTTTTCTTTATTCGCCTGTTTGCATATTCATGTTTCGTCACCGAATTTCATGGTTTTTAAATATCAAACTGTATTACGTTTCTTTTATGTTCAATGTTCAATATTATTATCAGCTTTCCACGTTTTCCGTTATTGAAGTTACGAATTGATCATACAAAGGACCTTGTAAAGATTTGGTAAATGAAAATATCACTGAACGTTTTTTTAAGAAGACATTATGGGTTCTTGTATTTATTTTTTAAATATCGCAGTATTATGCTGAGATAGTGGCCTTTTTGGCCTCACACAGGTCTTTTTCTATTATGTTTTTTGTTATGTAAATTTTGTTAGTTTTAAATGCAATTTTTTTTTACTGTTTGCCGTTCTAGTGCGTGTCCCAAATAACATTTTTTTTTCTTTCTGTAACAATTCTAACCTAATTATTATGCAGCCTATGGTTCAAATATACGCCAGAAGGCAATCAACGCCCTGCGCGTACAGTACAACAACGCTTTTAGGATGTTGAGGCGGCTGCCGAGGCACTGCAGCCCATGCCGATGCCGATGCTCGTATTGATGGCTTCCATGCCATCCTCAGGAAGAGAGCTGCATCGTTGCTAAGTCGTGCCCGCGGCAGTGGCAACAGCATTCTTAGCGTTGTAGCTGGCAGTATTGACTGGCCAATATTGTGGCATTGTGTACAGTTGCATGTCGTAAAGGACAGCACCTGATGAAATGATAGGCTTTATTTTTATTTATTTTGTTGTTTTATGTTTTTAATTAATTTAAAGATTTTTATGAATTTCTTGATTTTAAATAATACTATTGATTCTTACCATTTTAATTAATTTAATGATGGTTTTAATTTTACTGATGTGAGTACTTCATTTATTTATTTTTAGATATAATAGTTTGATTGTAGTGTGTATTTCAATATTTGGTTACTAACATAATTCTTAAGTATACTAACAAAAATATGGATCACTGTATCTGAATTAATATATAATTCATTTATTTATTAAGAATAACTCGCCACCCAAATAACCTGGCAAACCAACTAATAGATAAAAAAGGCATTCGCAGGCTAAAACACAAAATTCCACAGGATTTCATCAGACACACTTAGCTTGATGCTTTATAAATACTATTTTGAGAGGAACAGCAAACAGTTACATTATAAGGACTTACAACTAGTTTAACAAAATAGTAATTTGGTTATAAAGTAACCCACAACGCTGTCCACAAGTAGGCATAGAAGTTTAAGACAAAAAGAGCTAATCGCTAGGAACATTAATAGCAGTACGTGTGACAAATACTTAATTAAAAGTTAAATGATATAAAAAAAATATAAAGACTATTAGGAGAAAATAAGGTAATTTGGTTATAAAGTAACCCACAACGCTGTCCACAAGTAGGCATAGAAGTTTAAGACAAAAAGAGCTAATCGCTAGGAACATTAATAGCAGTACGTGTGACAAATACTTAATTAAAAGTTAAATGATATAAAAAAAATATAAAGACTATTAGGAGAAAATAAGGTAATTTGGTTATAAAGTAACCCACAACGCTGTCCACAAGTAGGCATAGAAGTTTAAGACAAAAAGAGCTAATCGCTAGGAACATTAATAGCAGTACGTGTGACAAATACTTAATTAAAAGTTAAATGATATAAAAAAAATATAAAGACTATTAGGAGAAAATAAGGTAATTTGGTTATAAAGTAACCCACAACGCTGTCCACAAGTAGGCATAGAAGTTTAAGACAAAAAGAGCTAATCGCTAGGAACATTAATAGCAGTACGTGTGACAAATACTTAATTAAAAGTTAAATGATATAAAAAAAATATAAAGACTATTAGGAGAAAAAATATATAAGAAATGTATAAAAAAATTTGAATAGTTTGTTCAAAATTAAAGTAAAAAGATAACAAAATTATACAATATTTGTTGTGATATCTAATAGGGACTAGGATGCGTCCTATGGGACGCATACCAAGCGAGACATCTAACAAGTCATCAAAACTACTTAATGTCCTAATACATAGTGATAGATTGTAAGAAAAAGGAGACAAAAAAAAGTAACGTGACTCAAACAATCCATAATAATAATCCATGACACACACAACAGACAATACATTAACATTACAATATAATACAAAACACAAACCACCGCACTATCAACACTTACATCACCGTCACCGACGACTGTAGGTGACGTGCAAGTCACTGCAATGTCTAACATATGGACAGTCGAGCCTATCCGCTATGATCCTCAGCACGCTGTTGGGGCTGCCACACACCCTGCGCACTATAGACGTGCTCCGCTTACGCATCTTTGCATAGAAGCAGTCGACGCTAGCTTCGGCAAACATGCCCGAGGCACTACAGTGCCGCGGCAGCCCCATCAGCGCTCTGAAGGCGTTGTTATATTGAACGCGAAGGGCTTCGTATGCTTTTTGGGTATAATTCACCCACAGGCTACACGTGTACAATGAGGTACAATAAGAAATATAATGCTAATGAATCAAGAAAAAGACAACAGAAAAAAAGTCAGCTATTTCTAGCTATGATCATTATTTACAATATATCCAACAAACGTAGTCTGACAACTTTTTATTTTTTTTATTTTACGATGGGTTTGTTCTTGACTCTAGTCTAGGTCAGAGGTGACAGAGACAAAGTCGACGATGGAGTGAGCTTACCCAGAAGAAGCCTATTCACTCTCACTTTGAAATGATTAGGCTTGTATGCGTTCGGAAACACAGACGCAGGCAGAGAGCTGTACGCATTATAAAAGACGTTTAACAAATATTCCAATTATAACTGAAACCACTTTAGACATTATATTTAGACTCGCTGCAAAACACGTGTATCTAAACATGACATCCCAAAACACTGAAGCATTTGATCCTTCCAAAAATTCATTTTCAAAACCATTTGTGTAGGAGCCATACATCATTTTATGACATTAATTATTTCGCAATATTCTTAAGAGCCGGGAGCCTGAGAGCGTAGCGTCAAACACGGCACAGGTCCGACAAATTTTGCAATTAAGTCTTTAAATAACTACGTGATTAATGACTTTGGGGCTTTGTAATGACATGGGTTTCACCAATTCAGGGATAAAAAAGATTCTTTGTACGTAACATAGAATAAGGATGCGTTGTGTTGAGTAAGTTGAGAGCCTTGGATTCTGATGATGAATTTTAGGTTATGATTTTCAACTTAATCCATAGCTAAATAGATACGGTTTCCTGGTTTATTTATTAAGTTTCGACGTCTAAACTACGGATCCGTTTTATGAAGCAGAGAGGTGGCGTTGTAAAAGGAAAATGACATAAGGTACTCTTCAGACAAGGTCAAGGGGCTCGCAAAACAGATGGCCGATGGGGCCGAAAGGTGTGGCGATCGCGTACTGTAAGACGCAGCGTTGGAAGGCGTCTCACAAGGTGGACCGATGACCTTGTGAAGGCCGTAGGAATCTGTTGGATGTGGGAAGCACAGAACCGGTCGAAGTGACGGGCGGCCTATGTCCAGCAGTGGACGTCTTTCGGCTGAAATGATGATTATGCCTCTTCATCACCAAAAAAACATCGCACTATGCTTTCATGCTATACAAAGAAGTATGTTATTGAAGAAGATGTTCTACCGAAGATTGCGGTTTAGTAAGATGTTCTACCAAAAAATATTTCTTCTTTTACGTTAATACTTTTATTACTTAAGATTTTTTTTAACTCCCACTACCACCCACTAACCTTTTTATTTCATTTTAATACAACAATATCTACCTCAATTCAAAAACCTTATCTTATAATAATCCCTCTTCTTATTCAGATTACAAACAGACAAAATATGTCTTATAATATAGTGAGTAATAATATAATAATATAGAGAGGAACTCCCCACATGTGTGAGGTGGCGCCACCTACCGCAATTCTCTTGGCATTACACGCTTCGAATTTATTATAAGACGTGTTAGTTTCCGAGCTATTTTCTTCAGCATTTCAAGGTAATAAAGTGCGAATGGGAAGGTTGAAAAATGCATCGGTACATTCAGAATGTGATGAGAATTCAGCTGGAAAGATGATTATTGTATTTTGTGGAGATGAAGCTAAGAAAGAAATCGTTTCAGAGAAGAAAACTTAATGGCTAAGAGAGATGTAGGGACTTGTGGCGAAGTAATAACAGCCGCACGGGTCGATCGACCAGGTTAAGCTACGCTTGCCGCGGTTGGCCCGTGGATGGGTGACCGTCTTTACATTCCAAGACCCCTCCGTGCCTCGGAAAGCACGTTAAGCCGTTGGTCCCGGCTGTAATTTGTAGATCCTTGACAGTCGTTACGGATCGTCAGAAGCCCGAAAGTGTCACAACCAGTCTTGCTAAGGGGTATTGTATTACTATTGAGGCTGCCATGGCGATGACGCGCTACGTCAAAGATGTTTGCGGAAAGGCATATAGATGATTTTGCGGCCATTATACGTAAAAGAAGCGCTTATCCGCTGGTTCATCTTCGTGGCGGTACCAACGCTATCTTGAGTTGATTCGTAGATAGATAGAAGTCTCCAATGCTGCGGCATTGGATGAAACTCCACACTAAATAAAACTAATTAACACTAGTTTTAAAAACCATTGTTACTAACACTAAGGGCGTAGCCAGAAATAAATGCTATAATAATAAAAGCGTCTAACGGGCCTCTGCAAGTTGGCTTCGACCACTTATACGCCTTCCAAAGTCCCGGGACCCCAGGGTCCCAAGATATGTCAAAAACATAATAATAATAATAATTACCCAATGGTCACATAGGCAGTCGCTCCTTGTAAATACTGGTATTCAGTTGCATCAGGTAAGACTGGAAGCCGACCCAACATAGTATAGTTATAAAGAAAATAGAATAGAATAGATTTTATTACGTACACCATAACTGGCAAAATGTTAGTGTACTTATAGGTACATCTCTGCCCATCCCTTCGGAGACTATGGGCTTGATGTTATGTTATGTACACCATATGAATTACAGATTAGGTAGGAATTTCACAAAGGGTGACACGGGTGGTCGGATCTTTTAAAGACAACGTTTCTGTGTTTGAATTCTGATCAATCGCGAGCTTACGCTATGCTCAATAGATGGTGTTATACCATTTGGGTATCTCGCTGAATCGCTGATATATGACTCTACGCGATTATCTTATAATGATTTATACAAAATAATAATTAAGTATCGTTTGGAATAACTAGTTGTTTTATTTCAATAAATTCCTCGGACATCTGTCGACTGCCGAACAAATTCTGTTTCAATTTTGGTGTGCAATAAAGCAAGTTGTGCTAAACATAGATAGGTAAACGACAAATAGATTGGTACACTCGTCATAATATCGATACGTAAGTGGCACTTGAATAAAAACTCACCAAACAAGCTCAGTTGAATAAAAACTCATCAAACAAGCTCAGGATTTATTTATTGTTGCTGCCTGGCATCAATAATGCAATATTTTTCCAAGACTTGTCCACATGTTACTGTTAAGTTAACAGTGTACGCAAATCCCTTTAATTTTAAAAACATCCCTTTGAGATGAAGGTCAAGAGGTAAAAAAAAAATAACAGATTTTTTTATATGTGACAGCAAGTTATACTGTTAATACTGTTATTAACACACAGTTGGGACAAATTAATTACTGAATGATTACTAAATCTAATAGCTATTTTCTTAAAACCTAACTTTAAGTCCTTATTCGGATATCTATGCCCTTACTAAATATACTACGACTTAATGCTGGTTATATTGCAGCTTATCATACCTTATCATATTTCATGAGTCCGTTATGGAGCTACTTTATACTTAACAGAACATCACCATGACAATAATAAGCTCCTAAAGTAAATACACAAGAAAATCAATCTCCCTCCGATCCATGGCTTATCGACGAATTATAAACAGATAGCATCAATAAAATACGAATAAGATCAACAAAGCGATTAGGTGAATCCCGGGAGAAACCTCGATGGCGACGGAATTGGAGAGTTTTTGAACAATACTTAAATAGAAGGGAATGAGTTTTATGTTACTGTTATTAGATATCAATTTAAATTTTGTGAAGGAAGATAGGATTTAATTTAAGCTGAACCTAATGATATCGTTCACCTATTTAGCAAAATTTATTAGATAGTTTTTGATTGGTTTTTGAGGTCGGAATCGCTACAATACAATTTTAACCACTAACCTTTTTTTTTTTTTTTTGTTGTAATACGTGGTACAACTTACCGTTACCAACTTTACAACAACAAAAATTGGTTGTCTGTAAAGTTGGTTTACGTACGATAGTTTAACGTGACAACGTCATAACAAAACATTGATGCGGAGCAAGCGTACAATGAGCGTAACGGGACAATGAGCGCAACGGGACAATGAGCGTAACGGGACAATGAGTCATCCTTTTTCGTGCATGCAGCCGGCATTCATCGATTTATTAGACGTTGAAACGTCAAGAAAAATTTTGTTGTCTGTAAAGTTGGTTTACGGACGATAGTTTAACGTGACAACGTCAAAACAAAACATTGATACGGCGCAAGCGTACAATGAGCGTAACGGGACAATGAGCGTAACGGGTCATTGTCGTGCATGCAGCGTTCATCGATTTATTAGACGTTGTCACGTCAAAAACATATAATCATTATACTGTTATCTTTGCCCTTGCATAGATACAAGTATTATGATTTTACTTGACTGATAATTTTCTACCAAAGAAAGAAATATTCACCCGAAAAATACTTCGAGGCATAAGAAATAATAACCTTTCACACCGCTTCAATATAACACCACAACCTTTATCCACGTCAAATCCATTCGTAGTAAACCAGTAAGGACACACATATTAACAACAATATTCTACTTACAAAGTAATAAAAAATAACATAGGTCGTAATATCAAATACCTTTGCCCGTTTACCTCAGACGTACGACCATAGACATGGGACACTTTATGACCAATAACTGGCAAGATGGCGGCGCGCGGGAAAATATTTTCGGCGACGAATTTGCGAGTTGAAGTGGCCGAGATTTATCGTGTAGTGTTTGTCTTCAAGGAAATCGACGACACTTGTCCCCGATGTAAGTTAGGAAAGTATTTATTTATGTTTCGAGAAGTTTCCTGGCGACGAAAGCAATATTTGTACTTAACCTCACTTTGTCGGGGCTGGTCCTGTCTGCGTCCTTGTGATAATGTTTTCGCGTTTATTGCTTGTTTTTCATATTTTTATAGCCTATCACTATCGGAATTATTAATTATATGGAGCTATGAACATGTTTTAACAAGTCGATTATTCACAATATTGAGCAATCTATTTCAAATGGAATGAATCGAAATTATTATTCACTCAAAAAATGTTAAAGATAGCACAGTCAGTCCGGAATCAATTCAAAAGAAATAAGTAACAGTTTTAAAACTTCTGTTACAAAAACAGCTATCCCAAGAATACAACGTATATTTCGCTTAAAATAACCAAACTTTCAATGAGAACACGACTTCTTAAAATAAACTTCCGATCGAACGAAGGCAAAGACGTCAATGCTAAATAATAAAGAATAGACTAACTTGGCCAATATTCTAGACAAGAAAAGGCAAGAGTCGGCCATTGTAAAAGTATCTATAGATTTCGAACCTTTTAAGTCGAACCTCATTTGCGTCTATTCGGGCTAATCGTCTTTGTTTATTTATTTATATAGAAGACGTGGAGATTATTATATTGAGATTAGACAACGTATTCAGGAAATGTGCAGGAAACCTTTATTTAATGAGGGCTATCGCGCTTGAATTCGCCACTAGAGGCGCTAGTGTAGAGTGAGGTCTCTAGAAATGTCAAATGTGAAAAAGAACGTTCACTGTTTGCAAGATTTCCTTTTTTTTTTCAAGATTTTAAGCGCTATAATTTGATCTATATTATACATGTGCTTATATAATGTAAACATATTATTATATACAGGGCGTATCCCTTTCTAATTTGATAGAGAGTAATTAGACGAACCCAGCTCAACCTTCCCTTCCTATCGATTCCGCTTTGCATGGCTGTTTGTGGGTATAATCAGATTTATTTCGTGTACAAACAGCGAGGTAATTGCGTAACACATAAAATGACAATTTTTTTATCGCAATGGGTTTAATTTTGACAGTTCACCCACGATCATTGCGTTATTTACGTTGTCACCAAGCGGTTGGTCGACTCTTCACGTGACCAGAGGGCTGGCCTATTTCTTGCTCAAAGAATAAGTATTGCCATACAACGTGGCAATGCTGCCAGCCTTTTGGCACTTTTCCTGTTGACAATAATGCGGACGAATTTTTTGATGCCCTTTGATTCTTTCTCCCCCCTTTTTAATATACTTGTACATATTATTATTACTGCTTTAAGAATATTAGCTTTTAAATTATTTAAAGCTAAAACATTCATTCTTCTTTGGTTCACTGCAAGCGCTGACATCAAACACATACCAACATCATTTCACCCTTCAACACAAAGCCCTGAAAATACATACACACAATAAAATTATGCATCGTCTCAACCCGATTGCCAGGCAAGCATACAGAATCACTTTCCCTACAGCTACCCTCATATACATACATATTTGTTGGACCAAAAGCCCTTTATAAGAGCGAAGTCAACAAAAGACGGTGTTTCGGATAAGAGGGGAATTTTTCCGGGAAAATGTTCCGGAGGTCGTACCTAAAATACGGGTTTTTAGTCCTTAGTCCTTTGGTCGTATCTTGGCAGGTGATCTTGCGAAGGCGTTGGAGCAAACGTTGATGGGCATTAGACTTGGCTCGGACAGACGACTTTATAACAGACAGATGGTGTTTTGAAATGTATTTGGCTTTAGATGTCTAGTTTTGAGGCTGAGAGTTGAAAGTTTTGATGGTGGAATGATTAGATTTAAATTACTTCAAGATAATGTTGATTAAGGTTGATTTTCGACAGCTTAGAAATTTTCATTTGAGTTCTCAGATTTGTCACGACAAAATTTGGGTGTACTATACCATATATACCATTTGGGTATACACCTCTGCTTACTTGCTTCTGCTGCTGCTCTGCACCTTCGGGGAGACAGACGTCATAAAAGATAATAAAATGTATTTTCTTTATGTAGGTAAATACACCAAGTTTTATTTCACAAAGCAACAGTCAAGAGTATATATTGATCGCTCAAACCCTGCAGGCGGAAAAACAAAAAGATTACATTTTACCAAAAAAAACTCGCCCACATAAAAAAACAAGCACCTTTATGAACATTAAAAATAATTCGATGAAGTCTTTAACAACGAAGTCGTGATTACCCCCAAGGGTGGCTCGTCACGGTTACTTGCGATTTTACACGATTCAGCCCTAATTTATTAAAGTTCCGACGTCCAGGTAAAAGGAATTGGCTTAGACTTGACAGGAAACCCTTTTTGCTCTTTTTCCTGGTTCACGATTTTAATTAAGCGAAGAATCGTTGTTGTGTTCCTGTTTTTTTGTGCATTTTAATAAAGTGCGATACGGTACAAAACCGTAGGAAAAGTTCATTCTGACTATGACAAATTCCAAGATCTTTATTATGCAGCAGTGACATCAGAAATATTTACTTCCCTCTTTTTATCATATCTTTATCTTGACTGTAGGAATATAATTTTATTCTTTTTAACCATTTTTAGTATTGCGGAACTTCTTACAAAAGCCTGTTAAAACCCCGAGCATCAACTGAATCACGAAGAATCAATACTACGGAACTACTATTCAAATCTTAAAACAACCATTAACACTCCAGCTGTCCTTCCACCAATTATCCACCTCCACCATCTTATAAATAAGCCGAGACATCGGAGCCAGGCATATATAAACAAAAGCACGTCATGCAAGATGCATGCCTTCCCCGAATGAATTATTTATACAGGTTACCAGTCACTGCATTTCTGTACCTTGGATTTATTTAGCAGTGCATATCTCGGTTGGGTCTATTTATTTTGCACTGCACTGCATCGGATTGCTGTCATGTCGCATAAACAAGTCCTTGCAGTTTCCTTTTCGCTATCGCGGCCGTATTTTACACTTGCGTGCATAATTATGGAGTTTGATAAGGTTTAGCTTTATAATTTCCTTTGGCTGGCTTTTAGTGTGGCAGTTTAGTTTTATATTGCAGCTTTTCGTGTTTATGATAAAAATGACTTTAAATACGATTTACTTGGCAGTTTTAAACGACTTTTGATTACAGTTTTTTTTAGGAATGACTATTTATAATGTGAGTTGCAAATCACTAATCAAATAAACTGGTCACATTTCATGTTAGACATGGAGGTACCGTGTGGTGCCGGACGTAAATAACAGCACCACCCCATTTCCTCCCGTGGGTGTCGTAAAAGGCGACTAAGGGACTTACTAGGGAATGAGCAGCAGCGTTCTCTATGCATTTTCAACACCATGCTGCGATCGCCAACCCGCCTGCCAAGCGTGGCGATTATGGCAAATTCCTTTCCTTTTGTAGGTGGCCTATGTCCAGCAGTGGACGTCTTTCGGCTGCAATGATGATGGAGGAGCTCGTGGCTAAGTAATAACAGCCGCTCGGATCGATCCATTAGGTTAAGCTATGCTTGCCGGGTTTGGTCCGTGGATTGGTGTCCATCTTTACATACCGAGACTCCTCTGTACCTCGGAAAACACGTTAAGCCGTTGGTCTCGGCTGTCATTCGTGGATCTTTGACAGTCGTAACGGGTCACCGAAAGTCTAACAACCAGTCTTACTAAGGGGTATCGTATTACCCAATTACTGGGTTGTGGAGGTCAGATAGGCAGTCGCTTCATATAAAATACTGGTCCACATCTGGTTAGAAGCTGATACTAGACTAAAATATTTGGAAAACGGCTAGACATGAGTTTACGTCAATAGAGTAAAAGGCGTTCCAACCTTTCTTTGTTTTCCATTTAAGAAATTTTCTTTATTTTCCAAGAAGAAAAATATTTTTGAAGTGTAAACTTCTTTATGCGCGTTGAGCACTTTTTGGTAGGGGAAAAACTTTGGGTTCGCGATCGTCACTGAACGCTTTCCATGAGCTATATGTATAAAAGAACAGTTATCCCAAAGTTTTGTGATTTCACTTCTGTCGGCAGTCCTTATGACTGCCAATTCAATACTATTTTTTCGACGTTTTTCTAACTGGACTCTATTCTCTGTACTTCAAAATGTTTTTCTACCATTCTGAGAAAAGAAAACTCACTAGGAGTAAGTACCTAGTACGAGTAAATTACTTGAAAGAAGCTTTTGACTTTTATACATATGAAAACAAAACAAGCACCTCATTTTCAGCCAAGAATAATTGCGACCATTGTCGGAAAACACTGCGAATATTTTCAAAAATACAGTCAGAAAATATATTTTTCTCCGAAAAGGTGAAGTTCTAGATTTTTCTTAGAAAGAAAACCTGAGAAAAATGGCGGTGCAAAACATCGTAGTATATTTCCTACCTGTTGTTCGTAGTACGTAGAAAACGTGTTATTTCTTTTACTTTCGAGCTTATAACTCGTCTGCACTTGACTGTACAGGTGTACTAACTTCTAAGTTCAGTAGAACTCTGTGAGGTCAGTCTAGATAAAATAGTGCTTCATTAAAACTTTGGAACAAAAATGTACCTACCTACTGTAGTATTTTTTTTAAGCTTTTCATGTCAGGAATGTTTTCCAACCCACATTTTGTTCCACACAAAATATATTTTTCTTTATCTATACAAATAAATAAAATTGAAGTGTCTGTTTGTAATGTCAAAATAACAAAGTAAATACGATACATATACAAAAAAAATATTAAATTTTTTGTCTAGTTTTAACTAAATTATTATTTAATTGACATAGATTTGAGCTAAATATTTACCATCATCAATGATATAAAATAATTATCACATAAAAATAAACATAAAGGCGGGAAAGCGGCAATTCGAACTTCAGTTGTTTTGTCGAGTGCTAATTATTGACGTATGCAAATCTATAATATAAAAATGAATTGCAAAATGTGTTGGTAAGCGCATAACTCAACAACGCCTGGACCAATTTTACCAATTCTTTTTTTTAATGTTCGTTGAAGTCCAAGGATGGTTTTTACGGCGAGAAAAATTAGGGTAGGGTAGAGTAGGGAAGGATAGGTAGGTAGGTAGGTAGTGTAGTGTAGTGTAGTGTAGGGTAGGGTAGGGTAGGGTAGGTAGGTAGGGTAGGGTAGGGTAGGGTAGGGTAGGGTAGGGTAGGTAGGTAGGTAGGTAGGTAGGTACGTAGGGTAGGATAGGGTAGGGTAGGCAGGTAGGTAGGTAGGGTAGGGTAGGGTAGGGTAGGGTAGGATAGGGTAGGTAGGTATGTAGGGTAGGGTAGGGTAAGTAGGTAGGTAGGTAGGTAGGTAGGTAGGGTAGGGTAGGGTAGGGTAGGGTAGAGTAGGGTAGGTAGGTAGGTAGGTAGGTAGGTAGGTAGGTAGGTAGGTAGGTAGGGTAGGTAGGGTAGGGTAGGGTAGAGTAGTGGAGTTTATACTACAGCTTTTGACAGAACGAAGTCTGTCGGGTCAGCTAGTATTTCTACAAAATTAGATCATCAGATTCAGATACGTATTTGTTTAACTACTCAGGTTTTTATTTACTTTCCTCATATTCGAAATAAAAAGCAGAGTGTTTACCTCGGGTGAAAGAACCTATTTAGGCATTCGGACTATTGGCGCCCTCGCTGTGCCTAAATAGGTCCCTTTCATCCCTTGTATAACAATCTACTATTTCATCACATGCATATATCAGTGAAAACTGTCTTGTGAATTGATATTGCCACTTGAATGTAACATTAACTATTTACGTTTTACAGCACAAACTAAAATATATTTTCCTTAAACCGAACCTTATTCTTCAAAACACCTCTTTTGTCATACACAATCCAAATAAATCCCCATTCATACTACCAAAGCCGCTCAACAAAAACTTTCTAGCATCATTCTATATTCAAATTTGCTATCTTTCTTACCACTTGTAAAGCAAATTGGCCCACAATATCCCACCACTTGCCAGCTACGTGGGACCAATGGGTTTCACTGTCCCCTTAACATCGCGCCACAGTAAGAGCTATTGTGTCCCGATCGATTTTATCACCCCCTTTCACCTCCTGGGGGTAGGGGGTGGCTTACAATGTTTTTAAATTGAAAATAGTTGCTCAGAGATTATTTATGCTTGAGACAATGGTGTCTGGTCGAGATACCCTTTATTTAGCTTGGAGTTTATTAATTTGAGTTGCCAATCATTTTGAATAGCGATTTTTGTTTGATGGATTGATATTGTGAGGAGAAATTTCCTTTCTTTACATAAACAGAAAGAAAGAAAATACGTTTATTTGGGGTCAACATGGCGCAAAAAAAGAACACAAACAAAAAAAATCGACTGCGACCCTATGCGAGACAGAGCCGAAGCGCTGGTTTTCAGCGACAGCCGGCGTTGACGTGATGATGTCAACCAGTGCAGCATACACTGAGATATTTTTTTTAATAAATTCACAATGTATTTTTAAAAATAATATTTTAAATGGCAACATTCCATTCCATCAGCAGTGGCGTACGCGCCGCCTGTTGTCGCGCCGTATGTGTGTGGTTTATGTTCTTGTAGAAATAGTAGAGTTATGGGCAAGGTTAGAGGGTATAAAAGTATTAATAAAATGGAGCCTCGGTATGTGAAAATAGACGCCCGTTATGCCTACGTGATGCAAATAATATATCACGTCAGTGCATCTTTGCCTAACCTTGAGGATCACTAAGGAGATACTTTTTCCATATCAAAGCACGTAAAGCTTGTTTTTTTTTTATCTTCCTCTCTCTTCATATCACCTGATGTAAGTGATGATAAAGCCGAAGGTGGAAGCGAGCTTCGCCCGGAATCCTCACCCACAGAGGAACTAGCTATCTTTCCTCAGTTGCCGAAACACAACAAATGCTGTTCACATTATTGTTATGGCGACAGACTTAGATAAGATGGTGGTAGCTAGTCAGAACTTAGAACAAGCCCTGCCACAAACCAAACCGAGCAGAAAATTTTGCCTCCGCTGGTAATCGAACCCAGGACCTCTGGGTCTGAGACAGGTGGTCTTACTACTAGACCACAGAGGCGGTTGAAAAAGGTGTGCTGTGTTAATAAAGGTTTTTTTTAATATAAAATCTTACCAAACCGTATCGAAGTCACAGAGTAAGCATAATCTACAACTCGACCAAGCTAAGTTTGCACCTTGCGTTGATTACGTCACACTGACGCTTAGCTACGGTTTGCAAAGAGGATTCGCTATGACTCGTATGACGCGTGTCGGCGATAAGTTGCTAACCGTACTGACGCGACAGGGCGATCGCGGGAAGGTAAGCGGGGAAGCGGGCGGGGCGCAGCATTCCAGTGAGATGCAAACATAGCTTGGTGGAGTTGTAGAAGAGTTTCAGAACGCACTACTTCAAGAATTTGTTGTCCTAAAGTAATGGGTAGGTACTTTGTTCCGATAATCGTAATTATAACATTCAACACAAGTTTTAGAACACATCATCATCTGCGTAGCCTTTTCCCCAAGATCGAACAGAACGAAGAAGAGAACAATCCAGTAACTAGGATTACCTAGGACAACCAGGCTATTGTATCAACGATAGCCCTTGGTAAGCCTGGTGGTCAGACTTTCGGGCTTCTGACGACCCGGAAAGACTGTCAAAGATCCACGAATGAAAGCCGGGACCAACAGCTTAACGTACTTTCCGAAGCACGTTGGGGTATTGGTATGCAAAGATGGTCACCCATCAGACCAACCAGCGCTTGACGTAAATTGACGTAATTTTAGTCGGCAAGTTTTTAATCACGTCTAAACTTATATAAGGAGTAGTGACAGGCGCTGATTAATTTGACATAACTAAACTGCAATTTATCTTCTGTCCTTTTCTTAATGAAATAGAAAGAAAAAGATGCACTGAACTTAAATATAGTTTACTTTGTGAAGAAGGGAATCGGCACCATTATCCCCTTATTAAAGCCTCAACAATTTAAACTCTCAAACAGAAATATTCCAGACTCATTAAACTCAAATCAAATCGAATAAAGCGAGTAGGGACTGCACATCTAAGTACCTTCACGCAACGTTCAACAAAGGGTGTTCAGAGCTCGAATCAAATTCATATGCAAACTTCGCAATGAAAAGTTGAACTTAGCAAAATTAATTTCCATATTTGTGTTGGGATGCTTTGGTTTGCGAGTGAGGGACCGGGATAAAAATTGTATTTAAACTTCTTCTTCTACTTCGTTACGCTGGCACGACTGTATTTGAGATCTTGTTGGCCCAAAACGACGCCACTTCCACGGCGTCTTCGATGGCATTGCATAGATCATTTTTGCTACATGTTTTGGGACACAGATAGCAGGATAGGAGGTGGAGCATAGTTTACGACATAGCTCATCCACACTTTGCTGCCGTTCCGTCGAAGTACTTTACCAGGTTGGAGTGACATCTTCACACTTGAGTCTGGAGATGGTTCAGGTACTTCCAAGTGGACCACGAAAGGTTACACCATGCAGATAGGGAGATTTGGTGGTATATAGGAAGTAGGAGGGGGAAGAGTAACCTGCCTCAGTATGGGACGGACGTCCGTCGGCCGGGTTTCCTTTAGTGATGCTGTCGATTTTAAGAAGCTGTGCCTGCGTTGGTAGTTGTGCGCCAGACAGTGGGCATCTATATTTCAACTAAAATATTACTTAGGTCTGAATTTTAATAGGTATTTTATTAATTCAATGTTTGTTTTGAGGGGCCTTTCATACACTTTGGTAGCTTAAAATGATAGCTGGAGGGCTATACAGCATGTACCAGAAAGGCGTAGTCAAATTTGAGTCCGTGGTACAGACCATCAAACTGAACGTTTTTTTCTATGGGACCAACATCGTAATCGCGAAAAAATTATCAACTGCCCCATACAACTCAACACTCACTCACATCAACTGTCTCTACCACAACCTTACATTTGACCACACCTTTCTGATACACGCTGTATATTTGTTGTAAAAACTTTACGGACAGTAGTGATACATATACATACTCTGACTTAATTGCCAAAAGGCATTCTCTACTCAATGATACGATTGTGTTTGTGTGGTTGATTATGTTTAAGAAATTGACAGAAGCTTCTGTTTGCCTGTTAAAAACAACAAATCGCAAACGTAAGCCCTTTTTCTATTCTCATTTGTATCGGCACGAAGTATTAGAATAACTCATGCCGTGATAAAAATATTAGCCAGTTAGAAAAGTGATAGCGCGGCTAAATGTCTAGGTTGCGCTAGACGTTTATTTTTTGCCACTCGTGGATGCTATTTTAAAGCAACCAAACAATCTGTTTCTATAACCTTTTGACTCGTCATTGAGAGGTCCACATTCAAAAACGTTGTATACAGCGTGTATCACAAATGTGTGGTCATATTTAAGGATGTGGTACAGGCCATCAATCTGAACAACTTTCACCATGAGACCAACATCCACAGTTGATATTTTTTTCGAGATGACGATGTTGGATCCTTGGAGTGAATTGTTAAGTTTGATGTATGTACCACACCTTTAAATATGACCATACCTTTCTGATACACGCTGTATACAATGTGCTTAAAATATACCTACAAAGACACCTCTGCCGACCTCTTCAGGGAATACAAGCGTGATGTTAGTTTATGTTACGGTTTATTCAGCATAATAATTTGTTAATGATCTACATAACGCTGCAATGTTTGGCTACCATGTTTATTTTGCAACATCTGTCGGCATATATGAACACTAATAGTCAATCAGTTGCCAACTGTATCCATTTATGCATGCGTGAAATAAATTGTGACTAGATTGATTGGCAGGTAGACACCGAAATTGTTTCTGAAAAGCTAAAATGCTAGCTAACAATTAAAATCAAGAAATCTATTCATATTATAAATTAAAGTCAATTTTCGTGTCTGTCTGTGTGCGTTGTTCTTCTAAACTACGGAACGGATTTTGATGCAGTTTTCCCCATAATTTAGAAAATTTATTCCGATACATTAATGCTTAACTTTGATACAGCACAGAAATCATGATGTTTTGACATGTCTTCACAGCATTACATTGCACCCGCGAAAAGAATGGGCGGGCCGCTAGTTACTGATCACATGTCGCATGGAGGCTTTACTTATGCAGCTTCAACGCAGGTGGTGTGGACACGTCCTTCGTAGGAGGACCACCATCATCGGATCATCGTCGGTTAGCATCTCCGCTATAAGGATGTGTTCAAGAGGCATCCAAGCGCTTGCGCTATTGATCCAACAGGTTGGGGGAAGTTTGCTGTACATAGGCAAGGGGGCTCAGTAGCCGTGGCTTGGACAACCACGGTGAAGCTAAGAGGAACCCGAGGAGGGGCCGCTCGTCAGGGCTTTTGTAGACAAGCCGACGACATAGCGGCCACAAGTAGGTTGCGGTGCCGCTTTGGCGAAATCGCAACTGAGGCGGGCCGCGATGTGGTATGGGAGACATCGCGGCTGAGGGTTGGAGGCCGCGGCGGGAGGGGGCGAGGCAGCCTTCCGCGGCCTTGACGGGATCGCCACCGGCTGATGGCGGACGCGGTGGGGCCGCAGAGGAAGAGGAGTGTTGGTATTGCGTTGGCCGCTCTCCCTATCCTCTGCGGCCGAAAAGTAGTAGGCGGCGGGGCCACTGATCTGACCCGTCGCAGGGGGACCAAGGGCGCCTAGACACGGGGTCGTCTGGCGCCCCTGTGCTGGTTTGGTCCCTGGGGTAATCACGGCGCGCAGTGTGTTCTGGTGCGCCGGTGATGGGGGTTACTCCCCAGAGGAGGGTCCGGTGGCAGACGGCCGCGGCGGGTTCGCGGATGACTTCAAGTTCCCGTGTTCCCGTGTTCCCGCCATAAGCGGCAGAGGAGGACACTGTGGAGTTTTAGTGGGTTGGTGTCCCACATAACTGCACTGCCTCCCCGTGGTAGTGTAGTATGCGTGCGAATTTCTCAAAGAAAAAAAAAGGGTCGCTTTACATAGGTTCTCTTGGTGCTCTAATGTCCACAAAAATGTAAAAACATAAAAGATGCAACTCAATACACTAATCGAAAAATACCAAATACGTAAAGAGAGACCTAAGGCCTCCTATACCTATAACTCTGCCGGTCAACTCCATTGCATAAGTTGTTAAAACAAAATTTGGTCTGGCGAGTCATATTAGGACCCAGGCTAGGAGATAATAATTTCAAAGGTTCGCCCGTTATCGAAATCGATAATGAGGACTATATACTAATAATAATAAATCAATTTAATATTTGAAGCGTGTTCTAATGGCACATTATGGAAGGATATTTTAAAAACAACCGAACTTTAAGAGCCCACCGTGCACCGGACTGTTAAATTTATATGGGAATCAAGCCACAAGCTAGCCATAAAAATCCTTGTTAATTATTTACTAAGCTTGCCAGTTTAAACTCGGGCTTATTGGCCATAAAAATAGTTAACGGACCTGGTAAAATCACATTTATTATGCGAGTTAATGACGAAAACATGATAAAATATTCTCTTATTAAATAAAAAGCATATTTAAAAGTAGTGAATAATAAATCACGACCGGCCATTTTATATTAAGTACGTTAAAGTTTATCAAAGAAGATGCCATAAATATTGTAAGTTTGTTACAACTATCTTGTTGCCGGCCGCTAGGGCATCCAATTTCCAATATTCCGGGATTACGGGATTTTAAAGTTAACGGTGTCTAGAGAGTGGCAAATAATCTTTTTAGTAACGAAATTATTATTATGGCTTATGTTGTTTTGAGTAAAACAGCTGTAAAACTAAAGTAACAATTTGGATTAAAAATATTAATATCATGTACAACGAAACCAAAACTGAACGCATACAATTATTGTTTCATAACTCAACGATAATGCTGAACGTAAATTAATTCATTTTATATCTTTCTTGTTCTAAGATTTGACCGCCCATTGTGTGACCCTATGTAAAAATTCTACTTTTATAACTATAATTCATATGTACAGTGCTAGCACATCAAGCTACACGAAACTGTCAAATTTCTCCAAACGAATTTAAACTTTAAAATATTGACGATTAAGTTCAAAATCGAACGAGAAAATTTGACAGTTTGTGGTAACTTGATGTGCTGGCCACCGTACATAACAAAGATTATACTATTATGTTCTATTCTATTCTATTCTACGATTTCTTCGATTTCAATATTATTTTGATTTATTGGGCCTAATTAGAAGTCACCCAAAGGGCAATGAATAGGGCTATGCTTGGAGTTTCCCTACGTGATCGAATCAAAAATGAAGAGATCTGCAGGAGAACCAAGGTAACCGACTTAGCTCGAAAAATTGCCAAACTTAAGTGGCAATAGGCAGGGCACATTGCACATTGCAGGGCACATCGCAGAACAGATGGCCGTTGGGGCTGAAAGGTTCTGGAGTGGCGACCGCGTACCGGAAGACGTAGAGTAGGAAGGCCTCTCACAAGGTGTGCCGATGACCTTGTGAAAGCCGCAGGAATCCGCTGGATGCGGGAAGCACGGAACCGGTCGAAGTGGCAGTCCTTGGGGGAGGCCTAAGTCCAGCAGTGGACGTCTCTCGGCTGAAATGATGATGATGAATTTATTCATGGTAAATTACTTTTTTGTCAGTTAAAATTTTTCGGGATAACTTTTAACACTTCACATTATTATGTTACACGGTTATTTCCGCTGAACTTCCAGCACCAATAAATTTACGGTTTGTAAAGAAGTCACACAAGCAAGTGATGTAGTGTGTGTAATAAAACATGATGGGATTATAAAATATATCAGCCAGTGACAGATTATACGGCCATCGCTCACGGGCACCATGGCCGGCTATCTTATTCAACCGCCTTTATACCACGGGATGAGGGATAGTTATTTTAATACTGCTATTGATAGAGCTGTTTATAAGGTGGCTGTTGGCGACTGACTGGGATGCCACCTTTTTTTTTTAAGTACTACATTTTTATTTATATTGACGTTTATACTTGAATAGAAGTAATATTTTGTTTTAAAGCAGTTGTCAAGTGTCAGTGTGCCTTGTACATAGTTTTATCGCATTATTATTGTTAATAGATAGCAATTACTCATATTCTAAGTGTTTATATCATCCTCCAATCATTTAAATTACATACAGTCCATTTGCTCATCAACAATGGCGTTGATAGATATGCAAAAATGTGGAAATATAGTTAGATGTTTGAAATCGCGAGATATCTAAACTTTAAATATACACAACATGTCCCGGTATTAACGCACATCACTAAACACTGCAATCAGAATATTATGTTATAATTATAAATTTATAATACATACACAGATTTTTCATTATTATGTATAAAACATTGTTAAATAATTAAATGAGTTATACTGATTGTGGGAGAAAATTGTGGCCACATTACAAATCTACGCACGCACACAGTCGTCTCTAGAGTTTTTTGGAAAAAAAAAAAAACGTATATAATAGATTACAGAAATCGATTTAGTAAACGATTCTGAACAAACTACTTTCATAATGTGCATTAATTCAGTTAGACATTGTACGGTGGCCAGCAAATCAAGTTACCACAAATTGTCAAATTTCCTCGTTCGATTTTGAACTTTATCATCAACATTTTAAAGTTTAAAATTGTTTGGAGAAATTTCAGTTTCGTGTAGCGTGATGTGCTAGCCACAGTACATAGTTTGATTCCATAAAAAAAAACCCTTCTGCCTTCTGGCCTTCTGTTGTTTCTGCCTACCCCCATGGGAAAAAGCGTAAGTTAATGTATGTAAGTGGTTTATCCCAAAATCACTGGCAAACATCGATGTGTGAAGGGTTCCAAAAAGATAAAATCTCCTAAAATATTTGTTTATATAAAACAGTATGTATCCCCTCCTATACCAGTTTGGAGCCCGTAAAATTCCGGAATTGGATCAGATACCAGCAAAAAAAACTCCCGCCAATATCGGGAACATTCGGGAGCGGGATTATAGAATACGGGATTAATTGAAACCTTTTGTTACATAACACCGAAAAAGCCTTTTTTATATCAATGTGTTTTCTCTTTTATTGTTACAAAGAGATAACTCGTTTTGGGAATAAAGGGATGAGACAATAATTTATCAGCAATTTGGCTGCTCAATTTCTGGAATAGTTCGACCTAAATAATCAGCCATTCCCACTGCTAGGACACACCTCTCTTCGTGAGGGAGTGGTTGTAATCTACCACGCAGGCCCAGTGCGGATTGGTAGATATCATATGTCTTCGAATTTTTGGTTCTAGGACATGCCGCTTTCACAAAGTAAATCACTCACTGTTTCCGAATTTCGTATGAACCTCAAGTGGTTACCAATTCGCCTTCGCCGGAATGCTCATATTCTTTCCCTTTCATATAATGTGCTCTTTTCCCCTCCCACCCCTCTCTATCTTAAAAAACGTTTCCAGTTTCTTTGCGACTCCCACACGAAATTTTTAAGGTCATCAGATATCTTGAAGCTTAAAATGCCCATGCATTCCACAACTTTCCTTGCCAAATCCTTTATGGTCCAGGCCGCTCGTTTGTGGAATGCATTGCCAGATCCAATAAAACGCGCGCAATCGTTGCCTGTGTTTAAAAGACTCGTGAAGGAACATTACTTGTCGTTGTGATTTTGTTCTCGTTGTTAGCTGTGATAATCTATACACTTTATTTATTTTCTTTGCTTATATAGTTATGTAGTATGTATGTATCTATTATATAACATATATCTGTGTATCAATTATAGGATATTGTACTGTTATACTTTTTATTTGCACCAATGACAACCCCATTTTATGTCCAGAAATTCACTATCCATGCCAAGGTTGCCTGGAAGAGATCGCAGTATGCGATAAGGCCGCCCATTGTATATTTTATAGAGTATAAGTTTTCCTTTTCTTTTGTAATGTGTAATCTGATGTACAATAAATATATATAAATAAATAAATTGCCTGCACGGGTCCGAACCCACGACCTACAACTCGTAAGTCGGGGCTATTACCACTGGGCCACCACTGCTCTCACCATCTTTCACCAGTTTGACCTACGATTAGCTGTTATTATTTGTACATTGGTGTATTTCTTAAGCCTAACAGAATCTTATTGCTCAGAATACTAATTCAAGTCAAATAAGGGTCAGTGAGATCACGCGATTCAATGGAGTGACCGAAGTAGTTGTCTTAGATCTATTGATCTTATACTAATATTCTAATGAGGTAAGAAGAACGGATAAGAAACTCCATTAACACTCCTATTTTCAGTAAAAATATAGTTTTTTTTATTTTTTTTTTCTTTAAACTTTACCCCACACTAGGAATTTCTCCTGTATTATGTTAGAAGACTGGTAAACATACTTTGATTTAAAAAAGTGTCCGTGGAATTTCTTGCCCGTTCTTCGCTCTGACTGACCGACCCCTTGATAATTCAAGAGTGCCTGTAATTAGTTTATTTGAAATAAATGCTTTGAGTTTGACTATGAATTTGTATGTAGGGGCTAATCTTCGGAACTTCTGATCCAATTCCAAAAATTCTTTCACTATTGGGTAGCTACAGTATTGCTGAGTGTCATACGATATATTTTATATTAAAAAAAACACATGGATGAAGTCGCGGGTGAAAGTTAGTTCCTGATAAACCAATTGCTCTCTTACCTCACAGTGTTTCAAGCCCTATAAAATGCTCCAACACGCAAGAGTCATAAACTAAGCAATTTTTCTTTGGCAACATCAAATAAATTGAATTCCACCCTATCTACTCCTTGGAACGAGCTCAGAGACAAACAAGCAACTTTAAGCCATAAACAATAGGGAAATCCCGTACAGTACGCGGTAAAAATTATTTTGCGCCAAAATTGTGTCATCGTGTCTATATTGGTGTGATATTCTTAGAGATAGGGCTGTCAAACATACGATTTTAGATGTTAAAGTTTGATTAATATGTATGCATAGTACGGATAGTGACATATTGTGTAAACTAAGAAATTGTACAGTCAACTTCACATCAGCGACATTGACAGAGCGACTTCATGTCGTAGCAGTAATGGCGGTTTTTGAAGTGCAAGTGTTACTACTGATGTGCAGTTGACTGTACCTACTAAATATTGATTAATAAATTTGAATACCTACCCAATTTACTAAAATAACTTATAAGTACCAGATAATGTAATTATACACTACATAAAATAAATTAAATGTATCATTTTTACTTAAATGGGGTTCAAATATAAGTGTTATTTTTTTTTTTTTAATTCTTTATTATTTCATAACAATTGAAAATGTTTGCACTCTCCCAACCCTACTTACGCGTCGCCATCATAAAATGCACGTGGCAGAGTAAACGGTTATATAAACCTTATTATATATATAAACGTTATTATGTATAAGGTGGATGTGGGACACTATTACATTTCTTTATTTTACTACCCCCACTGTGTTAAGAATAAAATACTCCAATGAATAATTGACGACGTTGGAACCAGAGTGATCGAAGTGACATTTTTGCCAATACTGAGGTTATTACACAATGGCATAGAAAAACCCATAATTCTACCATGCCACACTGATCTAAGCGCTCTTCAGTGCTTTCTTCCTTGAGGGATCACAACATGTCACTATAGAATTGGTACGGTCTGCAAAGTGAAGGCATGCCACACTGATCAAGTATGAGATGCACTTAGATCACTAATGGTCCCAATTTTACTACTGAGTTCTTAACGTTTATGGAAAACCGAAGTGATCTAAGTGCAATAAAGAAACAATAAATTGTCATGGCTCATAAATTTCTTACAAAAAAGCCTTTAGCAACGCGTTTCCTTATTTTTCTCGAAAACATACTTTTGTGCCCTAGATCACTCTGGTTCCAAAGTCGTCAATTTTACGTTATAATGTTTTTTCGGCGAACGTCAAAAACATGACTTTTTTACTCTGTGGGAAATTGTCAAATAACTTCTCCCGCTTTAGGCGGAGCAGGAGGGCGTGTCAGACTTTTACTGACTAAAACCCACCCGTGTTCCTTCAGTTGCCTGTGTGCTAGGGCCACGGTATCCCTTTCGGACAAACCCGCAACACTAGCAGGACCCGCAACCCTGACAGAAAAAAAATAGGCTGACTGTATATTTTACTTTGCATAATTTTTAATTTCAGTATACTGTGATCCTTCCCAACCAGGTTGGGGTCAGTTTCCAGTCTTACCGGATGAAATCTTTGATGTATGAAATCATATTATACTATTTATTTTCGAAATAAAATCTTTTGAAAATATAGTACGTATGTAAAATTAACAAGTTATCCTAATCCTAATCCTAACTAATATTATAATAAATGCGAAAGTAAGTTTGTTTGTTTGTTTGTTACCTTTTCACGCCTAAAACACTGAACTGATCATCCTGAAATTTGGCATATACGTTGTCAGGTATACAAAAACAGACATAAAGTACCTTTTATCCCGAAAAAAGTACTGTTCCCGAGGAAATCAACAATAACGTTCTTATAATAATAGTCGTGTCTACGCCACGTGTCTTCCGAATCATGATTAAATTATATTATAGAAACTTTAGTAGTGTGTCAAGAGTTACAAGCAGAGTTCAACCCGAATTGATTGTCAAATTCTAAATTAACGCGAGCAAAAGCTAGTAATAAATCTGCTTCTTGTGCGCGAAACATATATTAAATAGATGAATGACGTTGCGAATACAATTTAATTTAATACATAAGCATTACATACGTCTAGAATCAAAGTTAAAATTATCATCTTAAACAATATGCAAATATTAACGCTGTCGATAACTCGTGCTCGCGAACAATACTGAAGTTTCCCTCCGCTTCGATTCAATACACACAATGACACATATTCACTACATAATACCGATTTGCTACAATTCCGAACTGTTCACACTTCAATACATTTCCTCTTAAATCGAAACAACTACGTTTATATGAAAATACGCAGGAAACTTCCAAAGTAAATAAATAGAAACAAATATCTCTAAGCAATAAACTCCTGCAATCTTTAACGCATGTATAAATATGATAACTTTCTTTTTATGTCCAAAATACCAACAAGCAAATCGGTTTATCGTCCATACACTTCTTTTAATACTACATTAAATAGAATATCCCATTACACATTTCATGTAAAAAAGCTTCAGCCATATATTTTTATCACGACATACATCATCAACATACAGAAATCTAGAGATCTCTAGTAAGTTTTATTGTGCAGAAAAAATATACTTGAAAAGACAAAGTGATATTGTGTTGCCAGTCATTGAAAAGGTTTTAAGAGCAATTCAAGTTTATAATCATTGCCACTCTTCTTAACTGACAGTATCCCGGATTAAATTGACGAGAAGAAGGAAAAACTCCCGAAAATAAAGAATCCACTTCTTATTTATCTTCACACAGATGTAGTTTTTAGTCTTCATTTACTTTTTATGCCCCATAAACTCTTCTTCTCATAATGGAAACCTTAACTCGTGTTTATTTAACACAATGCATCTTAACATTATAGTCTCTAAAGAACCTAATTACTCGCCAACACAAAAATCCAGCAACAAAGTCGACTCCCCGGGACAGCGCTATCACTATTATCTACCGACAGTCCCGGCTAACGACCGAAAGGATACCGCTGAAGTGTTCAACAATATCCCGGATCCCGGGCTAAAGTATCCCGCTATACTACAGACTACCTATACTATGTAGCGTAGCGTGTGTGTATGTATATAGTACTTTGGCCTATCTAGCTCAGCTTATAATAAAAAATAATATTCCGTTCTCGATTCTTCAAGACCAATGGCGAGTTATGGCCGACCCTTGTATACAGGTGGTCAGGTTTCGGAACTTATCATAAAATATATTTTACGAGCGCCTAGCGTCCTTTGAGGTAAATATGGAGTGGTTTTGTTTGGCCGAAGCACAAATGGTTTGGGACAAAAATTACCGGTAAAGAGCGCATCGTGTCGTTAGTGCTTTTCTTTCTGGGTATTGGAGACCAGCTGGCGTGAAATGTTTTGGTATTTGAATCAAGTATGATAGTTAGTTAAGTCCTAATGCTACTATAGCTTACTGTATTAGTGGGATTAGAGAGTGCTTGTGTTACCCTTTACCATCTAATATCGCTCTGGTTAACAGAGATGTACTGAGACAGTTGAACGTGCTCAATTTAAAAGACGACAAAGTTGCCAATTTAAGGTAAATACCAAAATAGTTGCAAAAAACGTTTATTTTTATTTTTATTCTTATTTCTATGAACAGATATTGAACATCTGTGTCTGGACTAGACACAAAATATCTGGATTTTAGATATGACCACTTTTTTTTTATAGGGCATCTCAGAGTTAACCTTGAGATGTTGAGACTCTTTAACCGGTCTATCCTGTGGTTGCCTTAAGCTCCTAACGAAACTTAATGCCTCCAGCCAGAGCGTAAAAACTTATAAAAAGAAAAGAAAAAGAAAGAAAAATGCGTTTATTGGCATTACAGCAAAAAATACACCTTAAAACTATAAAAAACAAAAAACAATGATTACAATGCCAAAAGGGCCTCAGCTCAGCATAATGTCAGATGACACACAAGGTGTACCAACTGACGCTGATTTTCAGCTGCAACCCACGAGTGCCATACGCTAGAATAATAAAAACATAGGTAAATGTGTCCGTGTTTATAAACTAAACGACTGCGCGCTAAGGGCACCCCCTGTGGGGTACGAACCTCGGTTTAGGGCAGAGTCGGAGGGAGGATGGCAAGGGACCGACGGTGGCTGGATGAAATCAGGGTTATGATTATTATCGGGGAATTTAAAGCTACAGGCTCAGTTATAGCGCGTGCTGGCGCTTCGCTTACGGGCAAGGGTCGGGAGGACTATTTAGTCGGAGATTTTGCGATAGGCCTCGGCGGCGTGGTCGGAATGACGGTCGTGTATTCTTCGAACTGTACTCGTTTCCGTAGTGCTCTCCTGGAGGAGAGTTATGGGGTCGTCTGGATCGGTTAGTATCAGCACTCTTCCTTTGTTGTTTAACCTTTATACACATCTATAAACACAACATTAAAGTTATATCAAATTGAATTTTTTAAAAATGATCTCCGGTGAGTAGAGTGTAAATGAGTGGATGTGTGTAGACGGGTATATCACAACCGACTCCTTACAAGTTAGGACGTCTACACCTCTAAAACCACAAAAACATAATCCACATTATTGCTTACATTCAAACAAAGAACTCTAAACAAACATAACCTCAGTCCGTTATGAAAACAAAAACAATAAACACAACAAAATTCCAACTCTAAATTGCTCGATACTGCTCTTAAAGTGTTTGTAGCAAGACAAATGGCCCAACAAAACGTAAGGGAGACTTGTAACAATCGTGGCCGTAAAAAAACGGATCCCAAACGACCAATATTGGAACAAGAAGTCGGATCTTTGGAAGAAATAAGTATGGAAGTCGCAATTGCTGTGTTATAGCCTGGAGTTGGCAAGGTAGCGGAATTTAGGCAATATGATACCTAGTCTATGATTGTTAGTTTTCCATTATGTGTAGGTACAAGTTTTACTAATATTGTAAAGAGGAAAGTTTTGTTTGTTTGTTTCGAGATAGAAGGATAGTAAGAAGTCGTTTGACAGAAAAGTTTTTGCTTCAGTTATCCCTGGATAGGCTTGTCTGCAAGACAAGCCATACATACTTGTGCTATTAGTTAATTTTAAAAAGTATATTCATGAATATGAGTCTAGGGAAGAAAAAGTTGCGAGGGAAAACACTCGTAGAAAGAACTTTAAGAATAAAGTTGCACCAAATTTTAACATTGTCAAGCATAGCCCTCATTACCAAGCTGTACAAATATTTAATAGACTGCCAGCGGATTTGAAGATTTTATTAAACACTTGCTTTTTTTAAAGCTAAGCTCAAAGCATTTCTGTTAGACAAAAACTTGTACTCAATGGACGATCTGTAAAATATTAATATTCCAATTTTTTTGTTTTTTCTTGTATTGATTTTTGTAAACATGTTTTTATTTTTTGCTTTTATTATTTGTTCCTGATAAATAAATAAAAAAAAAAAAAATTAATGCCTTTACTATTACAGTAGCAAAAATTTATTATTGTATTCGCATTCGTGGCAGCTATGTAACTTCATATGTATTTACTTTATAATTAAGTCAAATGTAGGTGTTATGTTTGTTCAGTTCATTGTGAATTTAGTTTTTATAATAGACCAGTATATTTAATCATTAGAAAACATGGAGATTTATATGTAGGCTTAACTATCGTATTAGGGCAATTATAGATTCAAGGTGTTATAATAAAATAATAAAAATAAAAACTAAGAATAAAAAACCTGCTTTAGTAAAATAGTTACCATATCCATTAATTAGCTTAACAAAGTTTTGCTTTCCAACATACATCCATACAATATTATGATCTATCATCCTTACTTCCTTACTATATATATAATATATAATTATATAATATAATATTATAAATGTGAAAGTAACTCTGTCAGTCTGTCTGTCTATCTGTCTGTATGTTACGTTTTCACGCCTAAACCGCTGAACCGATCGTCATGACATCTGGCAGAGATATAGCCTGGGATATGGAGAAGGACATAGGTTTCTTTTACGCAATAACGGACATCTACGCGGGCGGAGCCGTGGGCAAAAGCTAGTCTATTATAAGGCATAATACTACACACAATTATGGTAATTCCACACGCCACGCAAGCAAATACAATTTACAAGAGTATTAAACAACAAACATATACATACAATGACATATGACTATGAGGGAGCATTTCAGAACGGAATCTAATTTTAATTGAATCATTATAAACGGAATAGATAAAGGTCGTAGCACACATATCCACTCGGAAAGGGATCGCCACCGTATCGCCTTTCGCCTCGCCGTCAAACAGGCGTCAACCTAACGGAATCACGTAACCAAAGCGAACCAGCAGCTGCGATACGTCGACTCAGCTACAGCTAGGCGACGCCGCGCTTACGGCTCGCTGACCGCTGCTGGTTGACCTGGCTGCCACCAGATCAGTTTGAATCCAAACGCGGGAGGGGTGAGAGGGACAAGGGTAGACGAAGAGACGAAGTGCGGGGACGACGAGCCGTAAGCACGGGGACCGCTGGTTGACCACGCGCGACACCGCGGTTCGTGAGCTTGTCCCGCGCATTTGAAAATAGCGTTTGATTTTAGAACTATCAACTATTTAAAACTACAATACGTCAATAATTTGTGAGGCGTGGCACACTCTTTATTATTATTTTTTTTTGCTTAAGTTGCTATGTGCCAACTGAAGTAGGCTCGCGAAGTCGCGAGTGGTTTCCTCGCGCATTTGGTAGGTATTTAAACATAGTAATTATTTTAATCATTTTATCAAGACAAACTCAGCAAATTGTGCTAAACAATCTTACTACATTTTCATTAAACACTGACTGCCACCGCGGTCACCGGTGACCGCTAACAATAGTTTTTCTATTGTGTCTGTTGTCTGGCAGTCAAAGCCTTAAAAATTAAAAACTAGCTTTTGCCCGCAACTCCGCCCGCGTGGATGTCGTTTATCACGTAATAAAGTAGCCTACGTCCTTCTCCATATCCCAGGCTATATCTCTACCAAATTTCATGACGATCGATTCAGCGGTTTAGGCGTGAAAACGTAACAGACAGACATTACTTACTTAGACTTTCACATTTATAATACTAGTATGGATAAGAAAAAACGTTGGTTAATATTACGAAAAGAGGTAATATTGTTTTTTTTTTTTCTATACAGCAAAGTTAATTTAATCGTGTTGTTAAAGATCCCTAAATAATATATATATATATTATTTCAGAATTTCGTAACACTCGTTTTTGTTTGTCGGAACATATCGCTTTAAGTTGGTTTTAGATTTAGATTCATCCCATCCCATCCCGTCCCATAAATAAGAAATAAATTGACAACCTACTTTTTTTTTCATATTTACCACAGCCATTATTTACTTATTCATATACACACAAAACACTTATGCATAATTTTATGACTATAGAAAGATTTCTTAATACCTATTCTGCGATAATAAATTCGGTTGACAAGAGTGTTGGTAGGTTCCTATTCAATAATGTACCCAGTCTATTAGAAAGGCCATGTTCTGTACTAAACATTTATGAGCTGATGTGCTGAACTCAATCCCAATAATGTAATGAATATGTGTTCCATCCCACGCGAGTTACATGAGTGAACTTAAGTAAATGGGTCAAAGTAAGTCTTAAGTGTCGACTCAGTAAAGTGCGACAATTTATGTGTACTATATTCTTTATAGGAACGGTTTGTGACTGTTGTTAAGAGAGGAGATGCTTAGTAACTTTCAAGTGCAAGGCAAAGTTCGAAGTATTAAACAATTATCTAATACTAGCAACCTACCCTTGCTCCACACGGTTTTTACGACTTGACAAAACATCAACATTTCTTGATTATTTTGTAAGTTTAATAATAAATTCCTATTTCCTATTAAAATATGATTATTGTGATACACAAATAGGGAGTCGAAACTATCTCTCCTAAATACAGATTATTTAGAGATCTAGCTAGAAGAGCAGCGATTCACCCAACAATTTATTGTACCTACACCATGCAAATGATAATGCATACTTTGTAAGTCCCTCAAATACTCCAAAATCTTTATGTACCTAAATAAATTATTATTTCATTTCTCATACGTGGAAAGTACGCTTGAAGTTACCTGATCAGAGGGATGAAAACAGTACTTTTCGTCCCTGGGGTTTCCCAGGGACGAAAAGTACTGTTTTCATCCCTGTTCCCCCTGATCCTGATCCTAATCCTGATCCCTGCTTTGTATTTCCCTGCTGTCAAAATTTTTTAAGATAATGCAAGCCATATCCCAACTTTTTTATTCAGCCACTCTGATAAATCGTGGCGTAGAATTGTAATAAAAAAATATTATCAACAATTCTGTAGCATGACTTTATACTTATAATTTACTTTTCAATAAATTATTAATTTATTTATACATAGATTTGAGCTTTAATATTTACCATCTTCAATGATAAAAAATATTGGCTAGTAGAATGCCGCAGAAAAAGAAACATAATAAGGCTCAAAGCGATAATTTGATCTTCTGTTGTTTTGTCGAGTGCTAATTATTTACGTATATTTATATCAAATTCAGATATTATGTATTTTGTTTAACTAATCAGGTTTCTATTTACTTTCCTCATATTTAAAATGAAAAGCAGTGTTTACCTCGGCTGAAAGAACCTATTTAGGCAATCGAACTATTGACTCGTGCGCCAAACCATCTCGTGCCTAAATAGGCCCTTTTTATCCCTTGTATGACAATCTACTATTATTATTATTTATCCCATCCGAATAAACTCTTTATATTCAATGTGAAAACCGTAATCGAATAACGCAGTCACACAGACAGACACGAACAGCGACTTTAATTTATAATTTGTACAGAAGGGACCGTTAGAAATGAAGTCTGCAAAATAGAAACAAAATCTGTAGAATATTAACAACATCTAATGGGCCAAAAACCTTTTTCAATATTACATCTAAAACCAAATCAATTATTCAACACGAAAACAAAAGGGCGACGAACGCAAATCCATAATATTCCACTTTAAAATATTTTCAAATATATCTACCACGATTTCGTAAGCATACTTAATAGGAACGTCCCTTAGAAAACCCATCTCATCTGTCAGTCCTTGGTAGATAGGGCAGAATTTGCATAAAACACTCAATATACCACGAATAGGTACGAATACGTTTATTTCATATTCTATTAATGTTGCCGACTTCAAAGCGATCTTCGTGTACATAGGCGGCATAGGGGCGTATATTGTAAGTTGTCTTAGATATCCCAGAGGGGAATTTAGCGAATTAGGACGTAAGCGCTGCAATGTGTTAGATCTCGGAACTAATAACAGAGATTCGATTGGTTTGGTATTGCTAAGGCAATAATCTCGTCTAGATTCCAACTTAATATGTACAAAACCTACTGCGGTGATTAAACAGATCAGTTCACACTTCCCGATGTTTGAACTATTCATTATCAAAAGCGCCTTCAAGATGTGCGCTCTTATATTTTTAACGTGTCGATATTATCGTGGACGTCTACGTCCACGTCACGGCATCATGATAACACAGGGAAGTAAAAAGGAAGGAAATATATGACGACGCTTTAAATTTTATTTATTTATAAAATACTTCAAGCACAGAAATGTACAGAGGCGGACTTAATGCCATAGGCATTTTCTACCTAAAATTTCCTTTCCCGATAACGTTATAAAGTGCGTACTTCCACACATTTTATGGACGTGGACGTCTACAATAATATTGTCACGTAAAAAATTAAAAAAGCGCACACTGGCTTATAATTTCAACACAAAAAAAGAAATAAATAAGTAATAGAAGAGATATTCTAAACAGACCAGGAGACGTGATCAACTTCTGGAGGGAGGTGGATGGCCCACGCACAATGGTCCACCCGAAAGACTAATTGCGGAAACCATACCCTCTAACATAGAAGTAACAGAAGAATGTTATCTTGAATATTGAGCAAGAAGAATTCATACGAATTTCAAATAAATTTTACGTCTCAAACACTAAACCATCGTGTACAATAAATCAAATAAAATCAAATAGGTTCAAAATAATTGTACAAGAGACGGACAAGGCACTCCATCTTTAAAACGGACGTATTTTTTCTAGACACAGTGGGCGTATGATTGTTCTTTGTGTAGGCGGTATAAGGATTGGGTACATAAGTACCCGTAAAAGGTACGGGTTTGTTCTTTTTATGCCGTACTAGCTTTTGCCCGCAGCGCCGCCCGCGTGGATCTCGGTTATTGCGTAAAAAAATAACCTATGTCCTTCTCCATTCCCAGACTATAATCTCTGCCAAATTTCGGTATCTAGGTCCAAAAATTATCCATTTACTATTACTAAGAATTTGTACTGTAGATATTTAGTTTAAACCTTTTTTGCAATTAGATTTAATAAATGCTATAATCCGTCAGAGAATGTATTCCCGTCGTCAGAGTACCTCCGGCAATTTATTCCTTGCTAAGTAATTCGGCTCTCTCTGTTTTTCTTAATTAATCTGTCCGTCTCTTCAACGCGTTGTGCTCTGACTGAAGTGTTTGTGTTATTATTACCTACCCTATTTTATTTGATAAAGTGGTTTATGCTTGCAAGGTGAGGCAATACCAGGCAACACATACAATATTGAAATTCCCCCATGTATTATCCACTGTGACGTCACGTGTATGAATGTAATTCATCGCAGAATTTGGGATGTTAGAAGAGGTGCATAATCAGCAGAAATCGGAAACTAAACTTCGAGGAAGGAAGTAACATAGAGTGCCCTATTTATCGCAATATAATAGGTATACACAGAATAACCAGACAACTTTTCAAGAATTTATTTTCTTATAATATGTAAAACAAAGTTCTTTAATTCAAGAGTTTTAGTACGGTAAAAAAAGTTATATATATGATTCTTCAAATCAATAATTTGTAACTATAATATATAAAGTTCAATAAATAATTCGTGGTTTTCATCATCGTGGGTCATTATAATTATTCTGGGATTTTAGAGAAGGTATATCCACTCTGTATTTTCCTCAAAGATATATCTGACTAGCTTTTGCCCGCGGCGCCGCCCGCGTAAATGTCGTTTATCGCGTAAAAACGTAGCCTATGTCCTTCTCCATATCCCAGGCTATATCTCTGCCAAATTTCATGACGATCGGTTCAGCGGCTTAGACTTGAAAACGTAACATACAGACAGACAGATAGACAGACAGACAGACAGAGTTACTTTCACATTTATAATATTAGTATTAGTATGGATTATCTTGATGTAAACTAAGACAACTAGAAATATATAGATTCGTTTCGATTAATTTACTTTTATTGTTGTTGAATTGAAATTGATGGATAGATTTTAGTTTTAATTATGGTAAAACATGAGTATTTATAACTATGACAATAACCCATAGAAGATTTGGTTCGTTTTCGAACAATTCAGCTGGGGGCTGATTGAATGAAAATACATTTTCCACTGTAGATTGAACTATTCTTTAACTCAATCAAAATCAAAACCGACTTCAGCTGTGTGGAATATCGAAACTATTGCTGAAACGAAACGACCTATAGTCTGGTAAAGCAACGATTTCACGAAACGAAGGTTTGATGAAAACTCACGAAATGTTCTATCCAAAACCGGTCCCGATTGAAACAATGGAAAGAAACAAAAACGTAGAACCACCGACGGTATATTAAACTTAGTGGCTTCACTCATTCGGTCCCATGGGAAGTATCTATATGCTTTGTGTATATGTATTTATTGTATATATGTAAGTGGTACACCACTAAATACCTGCAGTACTGTCTCTCCTTCTACTTTTTGATCCATCCAAAGGTTGTCTGTAAAAGATCGCTTTTAGCGATAAGACCGCCCATTGTGACACCCTATGTAACAGTTCTACATTTATATCTGTAATTTTTATGGTGTACATAATAAAGAGTATTCTATCTATCTATCTATCTATCTATCTATTCATTCACTCACTCTTTACTGTGAATGCCAAGTTAAATTCAAGATTAACAATTCACTTTGTCATTCCTCTTTTGTTTTAATTTGTTATTATAATCTTGATAGCAGAAATGGATGTTAGAATAATTTACACTTGTACTGACAAGATGGTCGCTGGATAACGTTTAGGGAATCACTCAAGGGTACATTTACTACCCTTTTCGAATCGATCGCAAAATCAGTCACTTGAAATCGTTGGTTGGTGAAAATATTTAAAAATATGTATGAAAATACATATTTTCAAGAGCAGTATTAAAAGTGTTAAGAGTTATAAATATTTCAATACGAGAGCGCTATAAACAGGATTTTTCAATAAGGACAAGGTATCTTTGATAGCTGATGGCGGCCATATTAGATTGTCTATTGGCGCGAATATTTGACAGATGAGTCATTAAATGTTCGAAATTTATCAAGATGAGTCGCTATACAGTTGAACAGCGAGTTGAAATTATGAGTGTATTTATCAAAACGATCAAGATCATGTGATTTTAACGCCCCTTGATTATTTTTTGTGGGGTTATGTGAAATCACTGCTGTATGCGAGCAAGCCAAGAACTGTCGAAGACCTAAAGAATAACATCAGACGCGTCATCAATGAGAGGTGCATTAAATTTTTAAAAAAGCAACGCAATTGAGAACTACCTCCTTTTTGTGAAGTCGGTTAAAAAAGTGATGGATTTAACCTATTGTATTCACGCTAGCATACGAAGCCGAGGTGGTCATTTAAATGATATAGTATTCCATACATAATGAAACATAAGCCTTAAGAAAAAGGAAATATAATCTAACTAGCTTTTGCCCACGGCTCCGCCCGCGTGGATGTCGGTTATATCGCGTAAAAAAGTAGCCTATGTCCTTCTCCGTATCCCAGGCTATATCTCTGCCAAATTTTATGACGATCGGTTCAGCGGTTTAGGCGTGAAAACGTAACATACAGACAGACAGACAGACAGAGTTACTTTCACATTTATAATATTAGTATGGAAGTATGGATTGTAAACAGTCAATGTGTTTTTATTTTTATTCAAATATACCCGGTCCCTTTTGAAAACCCCTGTATGTTGGATAGCGCGATCCCTTTAAAATTATCACGTGCAGAAACAAAATATTTAAAGCCTTAATTAAAATTGATGAGAAATTACTTCAAGAGTCAATTAATTTAAAATAAGTCAACAAATAAATCAAATAATAATAATAATCTTTTAAAGTAAAAGTTCGCGAGTACATTCGCAAGAAACTGGTAGTATCATTACAACGGTATTTTTTTTTCCCATTGTTTTTCTTATTTGTTTTACTATACATATTTAAGTGTTTTTATTTGTGTTTATATTTATACATAATAACATGTATATATTAAATTTATAGTTTTTAATAGGTATATGTATAAATTTATATTGAAATGAATATTTATTCCTCAATTCTCGCTATTGCACCTACTACTGTTTGTCTCTGCATTACCCAAAGGTTGACTGGTAGAAAATGCCCATGGCATTAAGTCCGCCTCTGTACATTTTGTGTGCTTAGGTATTAAATTCACTTCCTCTCTCCTTAAACATCATCATTACTTAAAGTTCCTTGCTCTTGTATCATGTTTATTATTGTGTGTGTATATATATATATATATTTATATGGATAAGTATCTATATGCTTTGTGTATATGTATTTATTGTATATATGTAAGTGGTACACCACTAAATACCTGCAGTATTGTCTCTCCTTCTACTTTTTGATCCATCCAAAGGTTGTCTGTAAAAGATCGCTTTTAGCGATAAGACCGCCCATTGTGATACCCTATGTAACAGTTCTACATTTATATCTGTAATTTTTATGGTGTACATAATAAAGAGTATTCTATCTATCTATCTATCTAAATAAATATAATGTCAAATTAATAGCAGGTCTAATGTCAAATTAAATGTCAAAATATTGAGAGTACAACTTCATCATTCAGTTTATTGTCAGGTCACCGCATATGTCACACTAAAACACTATTTTTTACTTAACGCATAACACACTTTTTACACCACACGTTACACATACGCATGTCCTAAACACATACCTACACACTCTACTCTCACAATAGCCAGTCCGCACCCCTATGACCTAATAACAGCCCGTAGGTACGCCACAAAGTCCCCAGTTAACACTAATCAGGGCAGTTTTAAAGTTAGATCAGTCAAACGAAACGGCTTAGATTTGAGGGGTCCCGACATATTGACTAATGAATACTTCAACGGATTTTTACTTTGAGAAATTAGATTGTTTATTTTTATAGACATCCCTTGACAATTTTACTGGACGGCAGACAACAGTGAGTTCACTGAATTATTAGAATAGTATAGAGTCAATACGAAACTCTCTTTGCTGTGGGTCACCCATAGCACAGTATCATGCTGAGTGGAAGCCTTCTTGTCACGGTTACGACATGCAGCTACCGACTACTTCTCGTTTATAGCGGATGACTTTTTTTCATCGTCTGAAAAATAATATGGTGTGTTGTATAAGTGGAATAGAAGACATACATGAGAATATTTGCTTAATACAATTGAGAAGTTTCGAATATAAATCCCACGCATTTAGTAGAGTCATCATCATCATCATGATCTCAGCCGAAAGACGTCCACAGTTGGACATAGTCGCCATAATCGCCACGCTTGGCAGGCGGGTTGGCGATCGCAGTATGGTGTTGAAAATGCATAGAGAACGCTGCTGCCCATTCTCTAATAACTACTAATAAGTCCCTTAGTCGCCTTTTACGACACCCACGGGAGGAAATGGGGTGGTGCTATTCTTTACGTCCGGCACCACACGGTACCAGTTTAGTAGAGTGCTGAATTGTAAAGAAATTCTTTTAATTTCGATATTGTTTAAACGATATTTTTTTCTACAATTTTCTTGTTTTATTGTTCTACGAATAGTATGGAAAGTTTATTTCAAATGTGATGTATTTATTGATAGATCAGTTATTTATTTCTATGTTATTGAGAAATGAAAAAATAAAAACATCCATGCCATAGGCTTCTATACCGTTCACCTATTTATTTATTTCGAGACTTTAAAAACGTCAGCCAGTATACCTACTGTTTTGTTTTTATTTTTTATTATTCATGTTAACTTATCGTTTTGTATGCAGTTGTTTCGATGACAAATAAACCTATTTCTCTTTATTTAAAAAAAATGAATAGAATATAATATTTTTATTTGTATTAAAACATGGTATCACACAAACTTTGCCGTGGTTTATCATATGAAAGCAGAAGATGGTTTATTCTTTTAAATTGATTTGTATATCATTTATTCTGTCATTTCGAGTACATAAATGTTTATATCATCGTGTTAATGACCATCAGGTATAATTTTTTTTTATGGGGCTTGCATAAATGAAAATAGGAATAGAATTTAGCCTCTTCTACAGCTGTACCTGTGCAGCCCTGTGTAGCTGTGTATCTTATGAAAGTAAAAGATGTATGTATATATAGTTCGATGTAAACCACGTACAGCAAAGATAAGCCCCAGTGAGTCATGAAATTCCTAGAAAGGGTAGCGCTTTTATAGTCGAAGATGGATACGCGATCGCGATACGGGCTTCTATTTCAAAATATTCAATATGTTTATAAAAACAATACCGTACATAGAACACATTATCTTGATTTAACATTTTTATGTCGACCTTCTTTACATTACTTCGGAAGAGGTCAAAATCTGCATACTTAAGTGCTGCTACTATAACAAAATAGAACACTACTTCAACGTGTTTTTCTCTTTCGAGAACTGTCAAAATATACTTTATCCCAAGCATTCCCTAGTAGCATTTTTGCTGGCGTGTGGTTGGGCCACACACCTCTGAAGTTGACCCAACTAAATGCCAACGGAAAATGCTACTAGGGTTGATATATATGTTACACTAGATTAGTAATTACTACGCTAAGGCGTTGCCAGTTGACATATGGCCACAGCCATATGCGTAGCTAACGTCATTTAGTGCTCTGTGTGACGCCTACCCAAGTGGACCTAAATATATTAATAATAATAACTTAATAACAACTTTTTAATAAGAATAAGAATCAGTATCTTATTACTTTTAAATGTTTAGTGGTTTCAAAGCTACGTCGTCGCGTTGCACTATTTTGACACATTTTAATGAGGTTTGCTTCTCTAGTTATTTAACTTAATAATCCCAATTCTTAGAGACCTCTAAGTCTCTAAGAATTGGGATTATTAACCGGGATTCCGATATTTATGTACAAAGAAACGTCATGAAATGTCACTGTCAAAATAACAGAGCAGTGGTACAAAATATTTTGTCATTTTTTTTTAATAAATATACATCTACAAAATTAAATTTAATTAGTTATAAGAATTATGCAAATAAAATACCGTAGCCAAACAATGTTTTGTGTAGTGTGTCGGAGACGCGAAATATGATCATCATAATCAGCCCTTTTAAGTCCACTGCTAGACCTAGGCCTCCCAAAATCGATTTCTACTCGGAACAGTTTACACCCATTTTCATCCAACATGTGGCAAGATATGTTACTTACAACATGAATGAGAGTTGTAATATTTGTGTTGTTGAAGATGTTAATAATTTGAAAATGTTTGGATCTCCTGCATCATTGTTACCAGTATCATCACATATTGTGTTTAGTTTGTGATATTCCTGTGCGAGTCACAATAAATACTTTATCTTTCTTTCTTTCTTGTGTACCTAATGTATCTTCAGTCATGCATGATTTACTTTTATGAGGTCTTATTATAACCGTTGATTACAGTATTGTATCGCCCTTTATTGGCCATAAAAGCCATAAATTCAAAAGCATAGTTGCCTTCTTAATATATAATAGCTGAACGACATATTAACCTAATTTCTCCCCCCTTCCCCCTTCTCTCGCACATTTATGAACGAGCCTCTAATTCTCACTTTAATTAATTTAGAAGCTGGCCTTTCACAGAGCCAACACGTTTACCTGTGTCGTGCGCTAATTTATTATGAAATTTAGTCATTGTTATTGTTTATAAGGGAAATATGGAGTTTAACGAGAATGTGGGGCTTAAAATAGAACATTATGTGAAGTACCTATTTAAACAGTACCTACAGTGGTACAGTCATGTATTGTATTTATTTTATTTTTTATTTCCTATTTTGTTATTTTCATACTTGCTTTGCTGTTTAAGAATAGACTACGTAAATTTTTGATAGATAAAACGTACTACAGTGTGACTGAGTTCCTATCTAAAAAAAGATTAGTTGACTTTTCTAGTATTCGTTATATACACCGTGGCATTTTAGTCGTCTTACAAAGACAGCCCACTTCATGTATCCAATTACTACTAATCATTATCTCATCCATCAATCATTAAAAAAAATATTTTAATGAACATTTGTTTTTTTTATTATTAATTATGGACGCATGACATAGTTTAAAACATCCTGTTACGAGTGCAGTCCGAGCCTTGTGTTACAAGGGCGCCGCGGAATGGATTTAGATTAAGTTTAAGTTGCAATAGTAAGAAACACATTTTTGCGTTAGGGTGAATGAACTCTGATAAAGATGTCGCCGCTCCTTTCCGCGGCGCCCTTGTAACACAAGGCTCGGACTTCACTCGTAACAGGGTGTTTTAAACTATGTTATGCGTCATAATTAATTTTAAAAAACACTAAAATTTTCATTTTTTTTAATGAATGATAAGTAGTCATTGGATACATGAAGTGGGCTGTCTTTGTAGGACGACTAAAATGCCACGATGTATAAGGAACTCTAATTTTAATTGAATAATGATTTATTTAATGAATGAATAGTAATTGATCTAATGATAGATAATAATTTAATGTAAATATTTGCATGCTGAATGGCAAAATATGGCTGATCTTACCTATTGATGTATCATCTACCCATATTTGCAAACATAAATTATTCTATTATATTCTATTCTATTCTAAATCATTATGCTGCACCGGTTGACATCATCACGTCAACGCCGGCTGTCGCTGTAAACCAGCGCTGGGGCTCTATCTCGCATAGGGTCGCAGCATTATGCTGAGCGATGGCCGTTTTGCGCATATTTTCTCCCAACTTGTTATTTTCGTGTTTGTGTTCTTTCTTTGCGTCATGTTTACCGCAAATAAACGTATTTTCTTTTATGTATGCATGCATTATCAGGCCTTCTCTCTGCGGCTCCCAGTGCGGGTTGGTAGATGTCACATGTTTTAGAATTTTTGTTTCTATTGACATGCCGGTTTCCTCACGACGTTTTCCTTCACCGTTTTGAGAGCAGTGGTGATGAAATTATTTACACAAAGCAAAACGCCTATCTGGGTTCGAACCCACACCTAAAACTCGTAAGTATAACTCTTTGCCCAAAGGAATGACTGACTTGCCATATAAAAGATTCTGTTGTGCCTTGCGAAAATGGTTAATCGCGGAGAGTTTCTACACTGTCAAAGACTTTTTGAATAAAAGCACATGCCGATTTGGTGTCCACTAAGATACTGGTTCTTCGTCTTATTTCCTGCTACTTTGTCATTAATAATAATTTCAATAATTTAAGTAATTGAAATCACTATATTTCTAATAATTGTAATTTAAATGATTCTCATAAATGTAATTCACATTTTCTTATAAATTTTATAATTCAAATAGTTCTAATAATTGTAATTTTATTCAAATAATTGTTGTAAATTAAATATAATTTTGCATGCCCGTAATGAGGGTGAAATATGTCCTGTGCTATAATTTAATTTAACATCTTATGTAACCATATTTCATGCAAATAAATGATTTATTATTATTATTAAGTCGGGGTCACTACACCACAGTCATGTTTAGACTTAGCAAAATTCAAGTGTTTTTTTCATCTCTTGAATTTTTGTCGTTTCACACTTGACAGTATAATATGAAAGGTACAAGTATTACAAATTGGGAACGTTTTGCAGGAAAATAATTTGAGGAAAAGCGTTTTTTGCAGGATTTTTTTTTTTTTTTTTTGTAAGCTTTTAACTAATTGGGTTGTTGTTCTCGGATCGAAAAAAGAGAGTTTTGGCATTAGAAATTAAACAATACGGCTAGGCACGTTACTATACTATAGCGCGATAAGATAAAACACAAAAATCCAATAAAAACTCAATTTTCTTTACCCCTTTTTCTTACATAAAAATCTCAATAAAAAAAACTACAAACGAGCAAAAAAAACAATGTACTGCGAAGCCACCCTTCCGTGCAACGACAAAAAAAAACACCGCAAAAGGGAAGAAATCTCGCTCATCATTGTACCGAGCAAGTCACTGAAGGAAAAGAAAAACTTCCTCGGAGGAATCATCGAAACCGCTACCTACTAACCTCGACAAATAATGACGTATTTTTTCTTTTCGATATCTATACAAATAAATAAAATTGAAGTTTTTGTATATAATGTCAAAATAATAGCTGTTACTTAATTCATATGAAAGTATATACGGTATTTATAAAAAAAAATGTCTGTCTGTTTGTTCCGGCTAATCTACGAAACTGCTGTACTGATTTTGACGGCACTTTGTCTGGTATATAGCTGATGTTGCTGTAGTTTATTTCTTAAAAAGGTATGAAAAATCCTTGAAAATAAAAGAACGGCATGGAAACTGTAACCAATTTTGATGAAAGGACATTACTTCCTAAATGTCAAATCGAGAACAAAAGGTTTTAAAGATTCTCAGAATATTTGTTTCGTAAAATCCTTCGAAATATTACTAGTTACTTCCCGCGGCATCGGTCGCGTGGCTTTTTCTAAAATAAAAGTAACATCAGCTATATTAGTATATTAACCAAATTAGTATATTTCACATAAGTTACATGGATAATTAAAAATAAGCCATAGCACACGGGCGGAATTGTAGACCCGACAACCAAAGCCTACTACAATGTCGCCTAATAGAGCGGTCTGTTACTCTATACTTAAAGTGTAACCAGAATTCTGTATTGTTTATGTATATGTTACCCCGACTCAGAGTACCCCGACTCGGATAGGTTAGGTTAGAAGGCTAAGGCGGGAGCAAAGCGGAGCGGAGCTCCCGCCTTAGCCGTCGTGGTTATTTTTTTTTTCAACCACCCACAAATTGGAGCCCCGTGAAGCGGGGCTACTATGCGCGACCTATCTTAGCGCAGGTGGAGTTTGGCCTAGGCTATACTGGTTTGTCCTATCGCGTGTAGGGAGGGTTTGGCCTAGGACAAACTAGTTTGGCCTGAAATCGGGTTTGACCGGTAACATATATACCTTAACCATCTTGCATCTAGGCTTTTGTTCCTTTACAACTAGAGGGACAAAATCTTATGTAAACAGTAGGAAGAAAGCACTCGACTGCAAGATCCTCGACCAGTCGGAAAGCTATCCGTGTAAGCGCAGTTACATAAACAGCAGTCTTATAGAGTAAGCTGGATCAGCTTTCTGCCGGCCTAGTTACTCCTTATAACAGCTATCTGCCAGTGAAGTTCCCGTCAAAATCGGTTCAGCCGTTTCGGAGATTAGTCGGAACAAACTGACAGCAAGACAAAAATTTAAAAAGTAGTTTTTTTGTTATAAGTACCGTATATAACTTCAAACGCATTTAGTAAAAAGCTATTATTTTGACAATACAAACGTACACTTTAATTTTATTTGTATAGAATTTAAGCAAAGGCAACCCTGTACCAGTCTCCAGGATAAAGATATGCATGGTGCAAAACTTGCAAAAAAAAAACTTAGCTAAAGGAACAGCAATGCTCAAAGGCAAAAGGCAGGCTATTATAAGTTATGCATTGCAATCATGCTGTATGCTCCCCGGCGAGCGAGCCTTACATACTTTACTAATGAAAAGTAAGTGGAAACACTATGCGTGTAGTATGTACTTAGATATTAATCTCGGGTTATGAAAAGATTTGAATAAGCTGTTTAGATAATTAATGACTAGCTTTTACTAGCGACTTCGCCAGCGTGGATGTCGGAAATTATCCCACGGTAACGTACGATCGAGATAAAAATATCCTATGTATTAATCCAGGTTTTAAACCATCTGTGTGCCAATTTCATCCAAATCCATTCAGCCATTTATGCGTGATTGAGTAACAAACATCCAAACATACAAACTTTCACATTACATTATAATTTAATTTAATAATAATAATATAATTACTAATTCCCCACTGCCGTATCTCTACGTTGACGTCATGGTGGAGCTTGTGTGCTTCTATTTACTCTAGATCTGTGCCGGTAAAGTTTAGTTCTCCGAACAGGTCTAGGGTGAGGAACCAGACCAAGAGAGATACAGAAACCCGCAGGATAGCACGTGGCGAGCTGTTGGGCAGTAGTGACCCCACAGATCTTATCCACCGGGAGAAGTCTTGTTCCTCATCTCTGGCTTGCCTCTATTGACCGGCCAGAGTGGACACTGACGAGGAACAGAGCTTCCACCTCATTCTTGCCTTTATGCAAACGTGCTCGGAGGAAGGAAGTATTCTAGTAAGATGCTGGTAGGGATTTTGACCGTACTTCCGGGATTGTCCTGATAGCCGTGGAATACCGCTCCACTCCTCATACGCACCTCAGGACATGTTGCCTCCTTGTCGCTATACGATACTATGTGCTAGCAACCATTTTCGGGGGCCCATTATTGAGTGTGCAAGTCACCCCCTGCCATTTTATCTGTGTATTGTATATAAAACATTGGTCAGGCAGGTCTTTACATAGTTCTAGGTAACCAGTCCACTTTAGCCACCCAAACCCATAATCCAATATCTTTGTTTCCATATCCTGCAATAGTCCTGAACCAACCGGGGGTTAACCTTCGATGCACTTGCATTATTAGGTACTTATACTAATAATGTTGAATCTCTTCAGTCCCGTTTTGTTAGGTATTTATGTATTAGGAATGGGATCCGTAAAGCTATACCTGATTACAATGAGAGGTTGAGGCACTTTAAATTGATTACTTTAAAAGAAAGACGTAACCATTCTGACTTACTGATACTTCATAAGATTATAAACGGTTCCATAGATGCACAATTGATTAACAATTTTTTTTACTTTAGGTCTTGCCAACCTAGTAAGCGTCATCATCGTAGTTTTGAATTGCCTACATCCACCTTAAATTCCACATTTAATAGCCCCTTAACACGTATGGCCAGGCTATATAATGAAAGGTCCAACTGGACAGATTACCCTATTGATATTTTCTCCATGAGTTTCGCTTCATACAGACGCTCCTTATATAAATAGTGCGAAGAGCGCACTTCTTTGTAGCTCAAATTGGTTTGTTTTGTAGTGTTCTATATTCTAGATTTATGTCTTGTATACACACTTTTTTTTGTTCTTTTTTGTCTCTAATAGTCATATATTAATGTCATGCATACCTGTTATTTGCATGGTTACTAAAACGATAATTTAAGATGTTATTTTTATTTGAATTGTAAGTGACTGTACTGTTGGTGTGCTTATTATAAATAAATAAATAAATAAATTATGCATATGGGGATAATCGTCAGAACATCTTAATTTTGTGTCTTATGGTAATATGATTTAGTTCTCAATAATCCATGGCGATATAGTAATTATAACTTTCAAAACACTCAGCCATATAAACACCTCAATAACTTGATTAAGAACCATTCAATCTCGTCTACGTCTTACTTACTTTCTGTCAAACATATTAAGCCTAACGCATATCATTGAGTCGCTCTGATTGCTTCAATCTCACGGCCCAAGGCGTAGTAAACCGCAGCTAGTTCGCAGTTTGCAAATGAGGCCACATTAAGAGAACTAATCATAATAATCAGCGAACACAACTGGTTTATACTTTGTATGGAGTTTGAAACTGAAGTGAAGTTGAGAGAAAGAGGTCATGTCCATGTTTGGTTGGAAAGCGAGGAGACATATTTAACTCTCGATTCTCTTAATGAGAGACTGTTATGAATAAATGATGATGAGTCACTAATTTGGCTTATTGTGTAGGTCTTTAGGAATATATTTTCCTACAGTTTTCCTGAATCAATTTGATATCCAGAATTCCAACCATCGATTAACAAGAGAACATGGAACAAATACCCTAAGCCACACACAGGAGAAACTTATCTAATTTTAAGAAGGCTTCAAACTCATAAAGTTAATAATAATAATCCTCCAGACCGAATTTCGGCCATGGCGTTCAATCTCTACGGAGACCAGTCTTCGGCGTGGGAGATATTATAGTGCACAAGTGTGTGCGTAGACGCAGGTGCACTCTCTTTTACCTCACTCTCATAGTCCAATGGGACGGCAATTCGACACAACCGGAGAGAGATCAGGCGCAGGACCAACGGTTTAACGTTCTTTCCGAGGCACGGGGTATCCACACCACCAGCTTCCTAACTCCGGGCTGTTACTAAGAAATTCCTAATGGAAAAACCTGATTTTTCATTAACATGATAAAGCAAAAAATACTTGTCTAATATTTTTTTTATTATTTGACTGCCGGTCTAAACAGATTTTTTTTTACCCAGGAAACATCCCTATTGTAAGGAAATGTAGCATACGCTTGCCAAAAACTTCTCGCAATTCTCTACACCGATCACAATGCTTTTAATGTCAAATATGGGCCATTCAAAAACTTGTTTCTAAATCTGTTTTCTGGTTGACATTGCATTAAAAGTAATGGCGGAAAATGTTTCCTAAACTTTAACAAAATACTCTGAGTTTATATGTGCATAGTTCAGGCACAGCAGGGGGGCCATAAAAGTCTATATGTCTGTTTCCACAGACAATTTCTGTAAAGTTTAGGTTTTATAATGCTTTTATTGTTGTAAACAACTTAAAATTATTAAGATGGTGCTTCCTTTGGTGTTTGTTCTTTTGGCTTATATCCAGGATTCGTGTCGTTAAAAAGACATAAGTTTTGCTTTAAGTAAAAAGTATTTGTTCCTAATAACTCGTGATGGCCCAGTTAAGGCCTCGCCTCACATGCACGAGGTAGTGAGATTAAATCCGGGAAAGTACCAATGTGATTGTTATTTAATGCATAATATGTTTTAAAGTTTTTTAATATTTTTAATAAAATTTCAATTTTTTTTTTTTTGTTTTGTTCTTTGCACTTGCTTCATGATTATTATTGATTATATTTATATAGATAAGTATAACATGTTTTATGTATGTATGTATGTATTTATTGTATATATGTAAATGGTACACCACAGACTACCTGCAGTATTGTCTCTCCTTCCCGCTTAATCGATCCAAAGGTTGTCTTTAAAAGATCGCTTTTAGTGATATGACCGCCCATTATGTCACCTCTTGTAAAATTTCTACATATGAATCTGTAATTTTTATGGTGTGCCGTCTGTATGCCGTGACGGCAAACGGCATGACGCTGTCATGCCGTGATGAGTCCGCCATGTCACCGCACTCGACTCCCTTGTGTGTGCGCGCGTGTATACTATACACTTTTATAAATATACTTATTCTGTAATTATTATTATAATTAGAATAAATAGGAAAATAAATTGATTTTGAAACTCGATTTAAAAAAATCCTCGCCGAGGAAGCTATGGCCTTCATCTTACCAGGGCCTCAAGTCTGCTATTACAATAGTGTCAGAATGTTCTCGCCATTGTGAGTATTTGACAGTGTTTGTATGGCAAATCTGTCAAAAACTCACAATGAAGAGATCATTCTGACACTATTGTAATAGCAGACTTGACGCCCTGATGGTTAATGATAATACGGCCGAAGGTGGAAGCGAGCTTCACCCAAAATCCTCAAACTCAGAGGAACTGGCTATCTTACCTCGTACTGCCGAAACACAAGAAACGGTGTTTGCTATTATGGCGGCGACAGACTTAGATTAGATGATAGTAGCTAGCCAGGCGGACTTCGAACAAGCCCTACCATCAACCAAACCAAACCAAAAATCCCACCCGGAATCTCTGGGTCTGAGACAGGTAGTCTTACCACTAAACCACAGAGGCGGTTCTTTTTTTATTACTCTATATTTTGTAGTAAGTTTTTATTAGCTATAAATTAACATAGATGTTTCACATCTCCCAGGCGTACCGTTACGGCAAACTTTAAAAAAAATGGTTTTTTGATAATAGTTGTGGTCAGATCTGTCTAACCGGACAGCACTGGTATTCAGCTGCATCTGGTTAGACCAGAAGCCGAGCCCAACATAGTTGGGAAAAGGATAGGCAGATGATAATATAGTATTTGTGCAACACAATAGTTTGACACCTAAAGGACTCAACTTCTCATATTGTTGGCATTTTAGTCATAAAACAACTGAACCAAATTATTTTGATGTGCAAAACAATAATTTGACACCTAAAAAAGGCCTCAAGTTCTCATATTGTTGGCATTTTAGTCATAAAACAACTGAACAAAATTATTTTGTTGTGCAACACAATAATTTGACACCTGAAGAAGGACTCAAGTTCTCATATTGTTGGCATTTTAGTCATAAAACAACTGAACAAAATTATTTTGATGTGCAACACAATAATTTGACACCTGAAGAAGGACTCAAGTTCTCATATTGTTGGCATTTTAGTCATAAAACAACTGAACAAAATTATTTTGATGAGCAACACAATAGTATGACACCTAAAGGACTCAACTTCTCATATTGTTGGCATTTTAGTCATAAAACAACTGAACAAAATGATTTTGATGTGCAACACAATAATTTGACACCTGAAGAAGGACTCAAGTTCTCATATTGTTGGCATTTTAGTCATAAAACAACTGAACAAAATTATTTTGATGAGCAACACAATAATTTGACACCTGAAGAAGGACTCAAGTTCTCATATTGTTGGCATTTTAGTCATAAAACAACTGAGCAAAATTATTTTGATGTGCAACACAATAATTTGACACCTGAAGAAGGATTCTACTTCTCATATTGTTGGCATTCTAGTCATAAAACAACTGAACAAAATTCTAAGACCATTATGAGTCTTACAACAGACTTTCACAAAAGAAACTCGACACCAAACCACACAAACAAGCCTTGTTTATCTCACATAAAACATTTCTGTTTTCCAATAGAAATAAAACAGAGATTTATCACTACAAATACGAGAATATATCTCGTACGAGATGTAAGGAGAATGCTAATAAATAAATGATATATGTTTTTTGTTACGATGTCCATTAGCATTGATTGATTGAACCGGAATATGATTGTTCACAGGTTAAGCCCCAATTTTCTTTTTATGGTCTTTTTCTTGATGTTTTGTCTTTGGTTTTATTTTATACCCGTTCCTCTTGATTTCTTCTTTTTATCTCTTGTATATGATTGGTTTCTAAATTTTTTGTTATTTTTATCATTCTGCTGAACTATCTTGGGATCCGCTTCCAGTTAAACCGGACATATTGTAGATATAATTATGTAAAATAAGAAGATTGTGCAATACTGATATTCTGAAAAGTTAATTTCAAACCACGCTCAAGTGACCGGCTACAAAACAAACTCATTTGTTTTTAAACTAAATAATCGCGGTTAGTGAAAGTGCTCAGGTACGGTTTGTCCAAGTGCTGTTGAAATCAGTGCTCTGAGTGAAATACCTGAAGTTACCCATCAACACTTTGAATTTCAAAGTGATATTTACAGAATAACATTTCTAAAGTAAATACAAGCAGACATCAAAACCTCCTTTTATAAAACTTCGTCTATAGAAAACGCCGATTCGTTCGTCTTTATACAGCGGCCATTGAAAGGCGAAGGTCTAATTAGAGACAACACGCCTTATCGGATGTGTTAATGCCTCTCCTTTGACATAATCAGACGTGATCTGTGAGTCTGTCTAATGAACTGTGTGATTTTAATCTGATAAACTATTCCTATGTAATTAACACCATTCATGGAACAGAACAGCTCGTGGCTAAATAATAAAAGCCGCACGGGTCGTTCGAAGGGTAAGCTACGCTTGCCGCGGTCGGTTCGTGGATGGGTGACCATACATTACATACCAAGACCCCTCCGTGCCGCGGAAAGCACGGTAAGCCGTGGGTCTTGACTGTCATTCGTAGATCTTTGATAGTCGTTACTTGTAGTCAATAGCCTAAAAGTCTGACAATCAGTCTTATAGTTCGCTTCACGTAGACCGCTGGTCAGCGAACGATTGTAGTGTTGTATAGATCGTGTCACGTAATAAGAGCGCTAGCCAACCATACCATAATCATTTTTAGGTACGTGACGCGAATTAATACAACGTATGGTTTTGCGGTTACCAAGGGGTATCTTATTACCCAGTTATTGGGTTTTGGAGGTCAGATAGGCAGTCGCTCCATGTAAAATACTGGTATTCAGCTGGATTCGGGTAGACTGGAAGCCGACCCCAAAGTTGGAAAGGCTAATTGATATTTCCTAGAACAGAGACCCAATAAATGTGTCACGTACCTATGTGTGTGTGTGTGACCTACATACGAGTACCTATCAGACAGAAAAAATGACTGCATTCAAAGGATTCCAGTGAGAATGTGTAAGAACCGCGAGCAATTTGGGTCACTTTCAGCTGCGTTATCAACCTTGCTTCACTGGGTACCACGACGATATCTGTTGTTGAAATTCTCCTGATTCTCCTGGCGCTCCTGCCATCACGAGGGGAGAAGACTTTATGGTGGATATTTTGGAACAGTTATAAATTGTTGAAAAAAAAAACCGTTTTCTTATTTTTCGCTTTTTAGTTGTTATAAGGAAGTTGTGAGGAATCAATCTGCGTAGCCTTTTCCCAACTAGGTTGGGGTTAGCTTCCAGTCTAACCGGATGGTAACTGAATACTAGTATTTTACATGGAGCGACTGCTTATCTGACCATCTTTTCTTCTTTCTTTTTACTTATCTCCACAACGTAGTAACCAAGTAATACGATAGATAAACTGGTTGTCACACTTTCGGGCTTCTGACGACCCGTTACGACTGTCAAAGATCCACGAATGACAGCCGAGACCAACGATTTAACGTGCTTTTCGAGGCACGGAGGAGTCTTGGTTTGTTAAGATGGTGACCCATCCACGGCACAACTCCGGAACAACAATAACAAGCGTAGCTTTACCTGATGGATCGACCCGAGTGGCTGTTATTACATAGCCACGAGCCACCCCACACAAATTCATAAACAACTACTTACTATGTAAACAACAATGACAGGATTTATTGACAGGTGCACCATTAACTTAAACAAAGTGTATTAAATACGTATTATTGCTAACAAAAAACTACCAAATCAAACTAAATAAAATGTAGATGGACCATAGCGCGAGCAGCCTAGGTCAAATAATAATAATAATCATTTAATTAAAAAGCGTCTAACGGGCCTCTGCGAGTTAGCTTCGGCCCCTCGTACGCCTTCCAAAGGCCCGGGACCCCAGGGTCCCGAGATATGTAGACATATATAAATAAAATAATAATAATCTTTATTTATACAAAACAGAATGTAGTACATGTAGAAAGAGAGAGAAAGTAATAATATGTATAAGTAAATAATTTTCAAAATCGGTCTATACTTGATGAAAATCTTGATTAATATACTTTCTTAATACAGACGAACACAGAAAGGTTTTTGAATTTTTTGAAGTCGGTTAAAAATTATTTTACAAAACAAAACAAAACCTAGCCTATAACCCTTTCACGAAGTAGACGAGTCGCTGCACCTCAATTTTCCTCATGTTTTAAAATCAACCAAATCGTTACGATGCTTCGAGGGCATAAAGAATCCCATATACTTAAATACGCGTGAACAAACAGAACCCTGTCTTTGCTGTCGCGCAGTCGGGTAATAACTGGTAAAACCCTAAAAAGTATATCTGGACATGAGAAGCATCATGTCGGATGTGTAAAATGCTACCTTTTCAGGAGAGCAAAAACAAAACTGACAAAAGTTTTTTCTTCATAATTATTGAACGTTAGGTATTTAAGTCAGTATTTTTTTTTAAATATTTGGTAGGCAATAGTACCTTTTGATTTTAATTACAAGCATTACCCTAACTGTTAAAATGAAATTAATATATATTTTTAATCTACTTGATCCTCTACATCAAACTTTATGCCTGAAATATAATAGATGAGTGCTTAAAACTGCAAGCCTATGTTCACATCCGACGATATGCTTGCAATTTTAGGCAATAACTTTTTCTTTTATATTGAAATGTAGGATTATGATCTTAGATATAGAACAATTACCTAGAGTCTGATCTGTTGATATTGCTGTATACTTCATAGATACTTTTTACTTTTAATTTCAAGCAAAAGGACGGAAGTCCTAGTGGTTAACGAATTACAAGCAGCGAGCGAATATGTGGGCTTAGAGATGAACCTTAATAAAACAAAAGTCATGACCAACACCGAGATGACGCCTATCTTGGTTAATGACATGCTGCTCGATTACGTACAGGAGTATATATATCTTGGCAAGCAAATCTTCTTCAGGAAAAACAGGAATTTTGAAGAAATAGACCGGTGGATAGCTATTACCTGGAAAAAATACTGGGCTCATAAAGAGATATTCAAATCACAACTTCCAATCAAAATTAAAAAGACAGTACTAGACTCTGCTATTTTGCCATGTCTCACTTATGGTTGCCAGACTTGGATATATGATAACAAAGCGAGAAACAAGATCCAAACCACACAAAGATCTATGGAGAGAAGCTGCCTAAGTATCAAACTAAGCGATAGAGTTAGAAACACAGACATTCGAAACAGAACTAAAGTCACAGATGCTCTCTCTTTTTCGCAAAGCCTGAAATGGAGGTCGGCAGGCCATGTTGCAAGGTATTCTGATGATCGTTGGACAATCAGGACAACTAAATGGGAAGGTCCACGAGGTACCAGGAACAGGGGCCGACCGTGCGCCCGATGGCAGGACGAGATTATTGCGAACGTTGGACGAGACTGGGCTAGTCACCGCGTCAGATAGAGATAAGTGGAATTCTTTGGAGGAGGCTTTTACCCGAAGGGGGTTCACACACTAATGTTATATTTAATCATAATTATTTTATTTTATTCGGAATCAATATAATTATTTATATGAATGCATGATTTTAAATTTAATTCTATAATTTTCAACTAATTTGAAATGAAATAATATTATGAATGTAAATATTTGTTGATTCTATTTTTTTATTTTTTATTTAATGTTACTTATAATTTTAATTGTTTTTTTTATGTTTTAATTTGATTATTGTGTGAAATTAATAAAGCTTTTATTATTATTATTATATACAAACATGACATCCGAGTTAATTCCGCTCAAAAACGAAGGAATTATATTTTTTTTACGATTTTGTATGAAACTAGTATGAAAAGTCTAATTATCTCTTAAACGGAAAGTTAAACACGAATATCCTAACAGAAGATTATAGTGCTAATTATTTATGTTTTTTTTGTCGCTGATTTGCCGAAAAATATTATGCCATTTTTTTTTTATTGTCAAAATATTTTTATTTATTTTTACATATGAAACGGTTCCTTTTAGTGTCTAAGTTAAGAAAGTCGATATGTCTTTGACCCAAATATTAAGAATATATAAAATTAGACAAAATATTTATAAAATTGCTGTTTATTCTTTTTTTTTGTATTATATTATATTAGTAAAATTATTATTTAAGTACTTGCACCATGGCATTTTAATCATCTTACAACGGCAGCCCACTTCATGTATCCAATGACCACTAATCATTCATAGCAAAAAAAAAATCAATAAAATAACATCTGTATAATTAAAAAAAAAAATGTATTAACTATGTATGACGCATAACGTATTTTGAAACACCCTGTTGATTTTGATTGATTGATTTTTAAAGGTCTTTATTAACAGAAAGGTTTATACAAGTGAACAAAAAGATCTTATTCTAAATGTAAACTAACATAATTCGAGCAATGTTAAATAGGCTAAATCACCTCTTTTAACATACAACATGTATGATTGTTAGTGTGACTACTAATTTAAAAGATATTTTATAACTGTACTGTTATGTAGGGTTTGCAGACCCACATTTTTATGTTTAAGTTACCCAAGCCCCCATTTTTAATTATTTAGAAATTATGAAATTGTTACAATAAAAAAAAAGTATTAAGAATAATTGGTTAAATATATGTTTAGGAATTTATACATAATTGAATATACAAATTAGTGAGTTAGGTGACAGCAATAATGCTGGACAGGTGGAAAAAAAATGTATTAACTATGTATGACGCATAACGTATTTTGAAACACCCTGTTACGAGCGCGGTCCGAGCATTACGTTACAAGGGCGGCGCGGAATGGAGCAGTGACATCTTTATCAGAGTTTATTCGCCTTAATGTAAAAATGTGTTTATTACTATTGCAACCTGTACTCGATATGTCGTAGTCTGTAAGGATTTACACGCCACTTAATTCCAATTCTTCCTTCATACTTTTACGGGCTTAGGACTGTCAGAAACATTTTTCTTAATAAACACCCAAACTAAGTTGTGTAAGATAGAAAGATACATACTAAGTGCAGATTATTAAAGAGGTACGATTTAAGTTACAAACGTACGGCCGATTTCAATAACTGATAAATTTGTGTTCGTTCGACCATATTGAAGATAGAGACTCATGTATCGTAGGTAGGTACATTAAATCCAGAATTTTGATCTCTAACCTGGCAAGTAACAAAAAAAGATAGTTAATGAATTGGCAGTATGTAAAATGTTACCGGCGTATTTAAAAAAATGGAATCAACTGAATTATTCAGGTACACTAATTACGTATTTACAAATGATCACTTTTTATTCAAATAAGCAAGTAGGTAAGCTTTATCTGTGCGCGGGTGTCGTTCAAAATAACCCAATCTCTTCGAGAACAGGTGAAAATCGTGAACGGCCCCGAGCTTGCGCATGCGGTGGGGTGCGAAACTGGCCGTGATCAATCAATCGTTATGTTGCTGCTAAAATGACTTGCAGTCCTGGCACTTGCGCGTTGATAACACCTCGATTGCGTAACATTTCGAGATTAGTAGGCGCAGCGTATAATCTCCTTGCTTCCCGTAAATTGTCACTCACTCTTATTATAATAAGCTATAATGCTGTCGCACGCCATTCGAAGAAAAGCCACGTGAGGTCCGTACCACTCGATGTAATACGACTTTATCCGAACTATCTTGAGTACCGACCAAGTATATTACATTTTTGTATTAATTTTTGGAGCCATAAGGCTGAAACTCTTTGAACGTACACAATATTACACACAAAACGTTATTATTATAACAATAAGGTTCTTTATGAATAAAAGACTTTATGCCTTTGTAGCGTTTTGCAACATTTTTTTAAGCATAACGCTATATTTGAAGATACGCACTATGATTTGATTGTAAACTTTAGAGGCATAAATGCGTATCTGCTGTTGCTACCAGCATGTTAGACAAAACATTTTTAATTCATAATAGCTTAAGTTGAGATACGGCTCAAAAAACTATTAATAATTTGATGCATAAAGATGCAAGTAAATAAAAAAGGTTATGGCTCTAAGGTATTTGAAAATGTCTTTAAATCCGACATTATGCATAAGTGTATCTTTATAATGATAAGAGATAGAAATACCAGGGTCAGATAGTTAGAAAGAGCAACAAAATTATAATATCGTTATACTAAAAAGTAATTTTGGTTCTATCTGCAAATCCGACATGATGCTTCTGAGGTCGAGATATAAGAAAAAAAGAGCGAAACCACTTTCATTATTGCTCTAAGTAATTTTCAACTGAAGCATTCAACTGAAGGTCAAAACCATACAAAAAGATACTAACGCAAATACATACAAATATCAAATACCATTTTATACACACCAGATAAGGGTCATAAGACGATTGTACCAAAATCGCAGCGAGAGATCCCTTTTTTCTATACAAAAGTAAATAAATTGGTAGTGGCCTTAATACGGGCCTTTCAAAAATACAGAGAACCTCTGAAATATTCATAGGTACAAGCTTTCTTCTATACCTTGTATTTCTTTACTTTCCAAGAAGTGATATTGGTGAAGTAATACGATTAGAGGTACTGGTGAGTGCATTAGATAGATAGATTTGGATGAAATGATAGCTTTCAGCCAAGCGGTTGCTACCACCCAGTCTTTGGATGGTCATGAACTCAAGAAATATATGGTAGAACTTGGTAATACGCCCTAAGTGACAAAACGCCCCACCAATCTAGCACTCACACTAGCAAAACCACGCCATACTATATATAGCCTACTACAACTACTAACTAGTGGCTCCTCGCACGTCTAATTAGTTACGAGCGGCGTGGCTTTGTTAGTGTAAGTGCTAGATTGGTGGGGCGTTTTGTCACTTAGGGCGTATTACCAAATTTTACCCTACACAAAAAATCAAATGAAGTACTATACGGGGTTCGGAGTGGATTTGGTCCTTCTCATGACAGAGGAAAATACAGGGAAGGGATATAATAGAACGGCCCTTATGCGGAAAAGTGTCGTTTGCAAGGCTCCAAACATCTATACTCTTTAAAAATAAATAAAACTAAAGCGTCTGTTTATAATGTCAATATAACAACTTTTTAGTAAATACATATGAAAGCATATACGGTACTTATTACAAAAAAACAATTTACAAAATGTTTTTCTGTCTTTCGGTCTGTCTGTCTGTTTGTTCCGGTTAATCTCCGAAACGGCTGGACCGATTTTGACGAGACTTTCACTAGCAGATAGCTGAAGGAATAACTTAGCCTTAAATTTATCGTGTAGCAGCTAGTTAGAAATATGTTAAATTATAAAAATAGAAGCTTAAATCATGTCTTACAGAAATAAGTATGTATATGGTATATGACTGCACTCCTTGAAAATTAATTAACTAAATTCTGAACATTTCGGCTCCCTATATTATAGCCTTCATAGCTTTTTACCATCATAAAAAAATGTACGTATAAACAACTTACCTGCAGCTGTACCTACAGGTATGTTGTTTAGACCCATATTTTTATACAAAAAAAAACTAGGTATGTATGTGTACGTGCTGATTTCTTTCTCGTAAAAAACGTATTTATTTAATGTCCAAAACACAAACAAAACTTGTGTATCTGTTCGTAATAGATTGCCAGTGATTTATGTTAACCAATATTCTATTTAACTTCTCCGAAACGAGGCCATTATCATAAAAATCTAATACATCGGCGATACGCGAACGATACGCGAGCCTAATAAGATTTCGCGGAACGGTTTATCTCACTTCCAGTCATAACTTATGATTTAGCTCTTTGATATGTTTTTTAACACTACGGTTACTTATATCCGTCATGTTCGTGAACGGGTTCCGCCAGTAGGGACTGGTCATCTCATAGCTGCCACGGCTTATTTTAATTATTTTATTTTTGAATTGTTTTTGTTTTTTTTTTGTTTCTATTTTTTGTACGCACGGCTACATATCAAGCTATACATTTCCAGTATAAGCTGACCTCTCAATGTACGGAAATCCTAAACAATGCGAGATCCGCTTATAGTGGAAATTTTTAGCTTGATTTGTAGCCGTGTGTACCTAAAACATTTTATAGAAATGAGCCGTTACTTATAATGATTCCTAGTAGCATTTTCCGTTGGCATTTAGTTGGGCCACCTTCAGAGGTATGTGGCCCAAACAAACGCCAACAAAAATGCTACTAGGAATATCAGGGGATCGGACCGGAATAACTCACACTTTCATATCGTCGGTTTACTGCAAGAACTCATTATTGGCAAACAATCATAAGTTTATAACGCCTTGAACTCGTCTTGGCGAGTTTTATTTAAGCAATACAAAAACTCATTGTGTTAAATTTGTCTTTAACATAAGCATAATGAAGATTCTATAGGGCAATCAATACAACTGAAACGGATTTATTCCTTATTTCAAAGTTTTGACTCTATTACTTAATGAGTTCTTGCAGCAAACCGACGATATGCACTTATTAAAAGGCTGTTATTTTGACATTACAAACAAACACACAATAATTGATAATTCTCTATGATAATTGCTGTCTCATGCATAATATCATGCAGCTACATGATATTATGCATGAGACTGCCTCTTGTAGTCTCAAGCGCTACTGCTGACCATGAGAGGTCGGCCAAAATGTTATTGGGTTTTCAGATAGGCAATCGTTTCATGTAAAATACTGGTATCGAGCTGTATCCGGTTATAAGACTGGAAGCTGACCCCAACATACATACATATCTTTGTATATACAAAGATAATAATATTAGTGTTACAATTCAATTTTCCATTACCTAGGTGTCTTGTGTAGTTACGAAATTGGTCTTCAATCCACAAAATAACAAGCCCAAATCTTTTGTCCCTTCCATAATATCTACCCAACATCGTTCAGAGTATATATTTGGCTATTTTTTCGAGCGAACGTGACGAGCAGGCGTGGGTGACTTCATCTGCTTGACCAAACTTCTATATTTGGAGGCAGATATTATTAACAACGGCTTCATATTTTTATAGAACCTTCCAACAAAATGTGTAGCTTTTAAAAATGCTTCCTAAACATGAACATCCAAGCACGTATGGGTGTACACCTCTGCCCAACCCTTCGGGGAAACAAGGCGTGATCTAATGTATTTATGAAAGGTATGATAATACATTTTTGTACTTTACATATTGTAATGATAAATAAGTTTAATAACTTTATTTATTTATTTCTTTAATTAGGACGGTTTAACCCTTTAAGGTCGTAGCACACGTATCAAATCGGAAAGGGATCGTCACCGTATCAACTCGAGCCGTTCAGTATTATTTGTATGAAACTCCCTACTGCAACGCACACTAATCGGAATCGTAACGTAATCGCCTCGGCTCGGGACAAGCTCACAACCGCGGTGCGGTGCGTAGTCGACTTGCAGTTCCCGCGCTTACGGTTCTCCGTAGCCTAGCTTACGGCTCTCCGTACCCTAGCTTACGTCTCTTCGTCTACGCCCCTCCCACGCACAGTGGATCATCCCCATACAAGAGGTGAGACATAGAATCAATGACTAGCCGTCAACCAGCGGTCGGCGAGCCGTAAGCGCGGCGTCGCCTAGCCGTAGCCGAGTCGACGTATCGAAGCTTCTGATCCGCTTTGGTTACGTGCTTACGTAAGGTTGACGACTGTTTGACGGCGACGCGAAAGGCGATACGGTTACGATCCCTTTCCGATTTGATAAATGTGCGACCTTTATGCGGCAGAAAAGAAATTTGTTATTGAGTAGTCTAACTTTAAGGTCGACTTTATCAATAAAAAATCGACCTTACAGTAATACCAGTCGGGTATACAGTAATAATTCGGTCAAAAGAAAAGCAGCCACATTCCTCTAGATCATATTTTGTTGCTTCGTGTCTCAATAAGAAACTTTATAAAAGGTATTAGAAAATTCTAGACACACTTACCGAGGTTCCTAATTGAGCCGGTTTTCATAATTCCTTCTCAGTCACGAGATAATATTTTTTTTTAAAGAGTGGCGCTAGTAGACCGATGAGCACCCTCTTAAGTGCGGCCAGAGTACGAGATACTTGGGACGGTGCGATATGTATAGTTAAATAGTTGTCTAAATAACATCAATAAAGGTCGATTTAGATCAAACGAACATACTCGTAGAACTAGACCAAAAGTAAAAGACCTAGACCAAGTTTTTGAGACAATTGAGTTCCTTATAATTTTGTAGGTATACAAAGAACAATGAAAGAGTACTCTTTCTCTGTTTTGAGAATTTGACATAGAACTCACAAATGAGATCTGCAACCCGATGTAGTTTACCCAAAGTCTCTAATTCAGATAATTTATGTAAACAAAGTAATGTCAAGAAATGTCATTGTCAAAATGATAGGACAGTGGTGCAAAACATTTTATCATTATTATTTTTATGTAAATAATTATCTATGAAATTAAAGTGAATTAATTATAAGAACTACGCAAACAAAATACCGTTGCCAAACAATGCTATAAGTAGTGTGTCGGAGACACGGCCTATGATCGTCATAATCAGCCCTTTTAAGTCCACTGCTAGACGTAGGCCTCCCAACATCAATTTCCACTCGAAACCGTTTACAGCCGTTGTCATCCAAAATGTGGCTAGATATGCTACATACAATATGTACCTATGAATGAGAGTTGTAATATAAGTGTTGTTGAAGATGTAAATAAAAAATGTGAAAATGTTTGGATCTCCTGCATTGTTAACAGTATCATAAAATATTTTATACCAGAAAATCACCTTTTTTAACAACTTTGTTTTAAACCGAAAATTTTGAAAAATAATTACGGTATGATTATTTTTTAATTATTATTTCTTAAATTCAGTACTTAAAAGAAAATGGAACACTTTTCTTCGCCATTTTATGTGAATTACCATTACGAAGATATTTTTTGATATGTTATCCCCTTTGTTTACATAAATTATCTGAATTTGAAACTTTGGGTATAGGTGTCTATTGTAATCATTAATCACCTTTCAACTGATCATCCAAATAAAAGAAAAATCAAACAATAGAAACAAGAAAGCATCGAATAACCACCGCCGTCCATCAAGTGGTAGAAATTATTACTCGTAGTAGTTACACGATCTGCAGATAAGCAAGGAATTTGTCTACTGCGGAGACTAAACGCTGAACAAAACTCGAAGCGGAAGCTAAGTGCTGTTAGTTGTTTAACAAGAAGGCAAGATGTTAGTATGCATTTGTATGGTGCTTGAATAATTTCCAAGAAGACATCTATGTTAGAAATTAAATATTATTTAATGACAGAAATAGAGATATATGTATACTAGCTTCTGCCCGCACCTTCGTTCGCGTGACTTGTTTTAACATTAAATAACATTAAATATTATATCCTATGACATTTGAAAATACTGTAGCTTCCCAACAATAAAATACATATTCGTATCGGATCAGTAATTCCGAGGAAAAATATACAAACTCACTTTTACCTTTATACAATATTAATAACACAAAGAAATCATTCATACATATATTTATATTATATATGTATGTTTATGTTTTCTTTTCACTAGGCATTTACAATAACGGAATAAAACACATAAATGGTATTATGCTTTCTATTTGTTTAATCATCGGAAACTTACCTGCTGAGTCTCTATTTGTTATTTTTCAGGGTAGAAAGTACCCTAACATCTTTTTATCATAAACCACCCGTGTGTCAAACGACGATTGGAAGGCATTGAGGCGTAAAAACAGAACAAACAAAAAATACACTCGCGTTTTTCATATTTACTGTAATAAATAGGAAGGATTGAAAGTAACACTATTGAACATCACATTTCTATGTTTGTTTTACTCAATGTTTCTGATAGGCTGATCAACTCTCTGATCACTAAATCTCAGCTTTGTGATTGGTTCACAGAAAAAACAACTGCCAATCAAATCATTTAACATCAGATAAAATAAATAGGTTTTCAAAAACGCTTTTGAATTTCGACTTATATTCCGACTATGGTCAGTAAAGTTCCGACTACAAAATTGACAACTTAGTACCGGACTAAGTTGTCAGTTTAGTATAAAGAACTGTATTTCTAACACAGCTAGGTTGTTATTACAAAAAAATGGGTTGATGGTTCACACATCGTCAAAAAAAAAAATATTATTATTATTTATTTTGTAATAAGACCGACAATCTTTTGAAAAATCGTCGTTTGTTTCTGTATATTGCTAATGCCGCATTTACACATAATGTACGTGCTCGTGATTCACCTCGCCGTTCGACGAATTGTTTGGCGAGATACTCGTGAGGCTTTAGGCTACACGAGTGACCGTTTACACTTTCACGTCTATTCATTTTTACTTCAGCTTGACGAAGTGGATGACATCGTCCTCATTGTAGCGGCTTTTGCATTGCATTTGCATTAAAACCATATTGGTTGGTAAATGTCGTCCTCTCCTGCACCGAATTTTATTGATGCCAGCTTCATGCGTCAATGTGTACGAAAAGTAACCATCAAATAATTTCTCTTCATTTTTAAATCGTCACTGGTAGGTACTCCCATTACTTATGATATTAGAAGAAATACAATGCTTGGGCTACAAGCATTATATTTCTGCTTATCCTTATGATGAGCATGCTTTGGATTCCAAATGACTGACTAGTTTGGTAAAGCTCTAAAAACATCATAACTTTATTGTTGGTCTAGTCCATTTTGTTATGTTGTCTGATAGGCCGTTTGCTACGAAATGAACTCGAATGCGAACGTGTAAACACTAGTTCGTCTCGCCACTCTTTTCCCTTTGACTCGTCTCCTAAAACCGCTCCCGACGCGAGCGGCACGAACGGCGACGTGAAACAAGAGGCGAACGACGAACCACCGTTTACATATTCGTGCCCCGACTCGCCGCTCGCCTCGTCATTCGCGCGAATGTGTAAATGCGCCTTTAGACGATTACCGTTGACGAAACACATCTACATAGCTCATATAAGAGATCGTTTACACAGTGCTTAATCAATCGCATGCCTGCCTTACCTACTGGTGTGTAGTAGGTACCTACTTATAATAACAATGGCCGCTGCTGAGAGGCGCCCTTCATGCCCTGAAGCCTGTCTGCTCCACGTCGCAAGGACAGCTCGGCCTTGCCTTGTATTATTACACATTCAGTGTTGCATTGTAGTTTTGTAGTTGTAGTGTTGTTTATAATGAGATTTTGTAGTATAAATTTAATGGTGCTACTACTGCTGGGTGATATGCGTCTACTTTAGACTGGGTTTCTACTTGAAGAATATGATGAGTTCCCAGTCAAGATAAAATTATTATAATTTGCGTTGGCTTTCAAAATATTATGGTGGGTACCACACACCACCACCACCACCATATTGTGAAACGTAGCATCAACACACACATTGAACTCGCCACAAATTCGACTAGTTGTTGTGTTGCGTTGCATATATTTGGACGACATGTTCGTTTCAAAATAATTGTTACATTTCATGTTACGTGTACGCCCGCTATAAAGATTTGATTTCGTAGGAAAGTGGTACATGGCATAAAATAACAGCTTTCCAAATACAGGGCGTTTTTTGATATCTTAATATCAAGTACTAATGGAAATTATTATAATGACGGTTGTTTTTATGACGGAACCGCTTTCATGCATAATTTAACTTGGGTTCCCATTTCATAAACATTGGCATAAAACAAAGAAACATCTATAAACAAAGTTCCTTTTTCAAATTCAACAAATTCCAGCCAGCCGCAATGTCAATTTATAAAGCAGTAACGTCACGTCCGCAACTAAGCCACTCGAACAAAGCGCCAAATTAAAACGTTCCCCCACAAATTAATTCAAAGCACATTACTTAAACAAGCGTCTTAATTTACCGTAAATATCAATTAAAATTTAAACAACAACCGACATTTGAAACAAGACCACGGTCACTGGAACGTTCCACCGTCCACAAAACAATTGTCGATCAAAACAGCTGTAATTACAAGAACCCAAAGCCTACAATTCGGTAGCCGGGTAAGCATTTCCACATGAGCAGAAACTTTTGTGGGTAATGGCTGAAAACTGACGAGTATTATTAGCACCGAACCTTATGCGGGCGCTTCACTCGTGCTGGAAGAATACAACTCATGAATAATTCGGTTTCTGAACAAGGTAGGTACGTCATAAAGGAGTATGGAATATTTTGTGCACCCGGCGAAGTACGGTCGACTGCAAAAATCCATGGCCAGTACAGAAACAAAATCGTGTGGAGCGAAAAGCGAAAGCTAGTACTATTTTCGAAAATTTGAATTCAAACGTTCACTGGAAAATAGACACTAAGGTATCCATGCAATTTTGCAGGTGAGTGTACCTACATATTGGACTTACTTTTTAATATGATTATGAGATGGGCGCTGAAAAAATTTCGGGCTCGGTTTTACAGCCAAATTATTAATTTAATTCTTCACAGATATAAGTAAAATTATAATATCAGCACGTATGACCCATTTATGTGAAAACTACCCGACCATTCCACATCGACAGGACATACACTTGTCGTATTGTAAACCAAGCTTAATTGCAAAATGTGGCAAAGCCCGTATTTTGGCGCGAATCTCGGTGAAAAGTGAATCCGCGCTAATTGAAATTCTCACACCACGAAACCTCGGACGCTGCCAAAGGCCTCTGGTTCGTTGCCGAAAACTTGTATCGTGGAACGGGATTTTTAAAACCGAGATCGACTAATTGGCGTGTTTAAGCTAGTGTGGAAGTTGATTTGAAAAAGGAACGGCCTACAAACAAATTCTTTTTTTTATTTTATTGGATTGATTGCGATTCACGCACCATCTTTTATTTTATAACGGAAACTAACCTATAGTTATAGTGTTATCAGGATATAGTTTTAAATAAAAACAAGGTTAAAGCTTGTTCGCGTAAACATCGTAAAAGAGAATGAAGCGGAAAATAATTCCACAACTTTCCTGTTTTATATTCATTAATTGATTCATATGCTTCGCTGTTCATAATTTATTCGAGTGTTTTTATTTGTGATGCCATCCCCGTTTTACATAGAAACATCATAAAATTTTCACGTTATTCTATAAACTCTTTTTGTAACAGCGCGCCGGATTAATAAACGAACCCTTTTAGACTTCTATTTATTTTCCACGTTTGATAAAAGTTGAACGAAACGTAAATGAAAACTATCGAATATTTCTTGAACCTTTTTGTTACAAGCGTTTTATCGATATCAGTACGTACATGTACAGCTGCTACTTACTACGAGTGAATGGTACCAATATCGGAGTGAGCGTTAGAGGTGATTCCCACTAAGTCGATAATATAATCCGACATGAAATCAAAACATAACTACGATATTATATTACATTACCGGTCGACACTTCACGTGACCAGAGGGCTGGCTCCTTCTTTGGCCAAAGAATTAGTATTGCCATTCAACGTGGCAATGCTGCCAGTCTTCTGGCCACGTTTCCGGATGACAGCGATGCGGACGAGTAGACGGTACTTCGACGCCTAAGTGTCCTTTTGTTTTTTTTTTTAATTCATATGTATACTAGTTTTTGCACGCGGTTCCGCCCGCGTGGATGTCGGTTATTGCGTAAAAAGTAGCCTATGTCCTTCTCTATATCCCAAGCTATATCTTTGCCAAATTTCATGACGATCGGTTTAGCAGTTTAGGCGTGAAAACGTGACAGACAGCCTGACAGAGTTACTCTCACATTTATAATATTAGTATGGATTTAGTTAGTCATTTTATTTAGTACCTAGTGTAAATGCGTGTGTATGTCACTGAACTACTAATAAAAGGGCTGGACCGATTTGGATGAAATTTTGAGTGTATATTTGAGTGTCCCTGGATGGTTTGAATTCACAATCGGACCCGGTAGGTGGCACTGCGATCGAGTTCTAGGAAACAGGACGTCTGTCCGGTCACCTAGTATTGTATACAGGATTTTTTTTTAACCAGTGCGCAATTTTTTTATGTGGTGGATAAGTATCAGTAATAGAATACATTTCCATTATTTGTTCTATACTTTTTTTTTTAAATAAAATAAAATTTAAATTGCAATTAATAACCTGCTGAAATACCTACATCGGCGAATTGCGCGGGCATACAGCTGATAGGTAGCTACAACTGCGTTCCGCTTCACAGCACGCGCCGTCGCGGTCGTGCGGCGTGTATCCAATAAACTAGTTGCAAAATAAACATCTTTCGTTAACGATAACTAATTTTTTTTGTACTAAGACGTATCATAATAAGAAATAGGTGGTTAATAAAACTCGTTTAAGTTTAATTTGTCAAAATTTGCGCTTTAGTTAAAAACTTTTCCTGTATAATCATTATAATACAATAATATTAAACGTTGGTTTTGCATATCTACAATATTTGATCGAATCGTCAACTTAATTCAGTAGCACAAAAGTGTTTATGATTGAAAAGGAAAGTGCAATAAAGAGGCTATTAACTTAACTGTGCTTTTCAAACAAGCATTCACTCGTGAAACAAACTCAAAGGAAATTACTATCTACAGTCGGCAGAACTAGAGGCGCAACAATCTCGATACATATTAAGTAAGTAAGTACCTACATAATTATCACAATCGCCATTTCAGTATCGTATTCGCTACGTGTTGGTGCAAAAGCATGGTGGAATGAAGGAAGTTCTGAAAAACAAATCTTTGGAACCAATCCATACTAATATCATAAGTGAAAGTAACTCTGTCTGTCTGTTACGTTTTCACGCCTAAACCGCTGAACCGATCGTCATGAAATTTGGCAGAGTTATAGCCTGAGATATGGAGAATGACATAGGCTACTTTTTTACACGATAACCGACATCTACGCGGGCGCAATAGCGAGCAAAAGGTAGTAATATTATACGCTACGTTAATACTGAGCGGCGTTCAGATATCGCTGCGTTGTTATTACAATTGTTATTAAAAATTATGGTATAACATTCCTTCACTCTTATTTATCTTGGAACCATAGTTTTTACACTTTCTTAACACACAGCTTGGCATTTTAGATATATTATTGCCACAACACGGACACGCTTCGTTTCGCTCGCTGCTATTAGCCGACTAAATCAAATTACAACAAATTGTCTGAATTTGTCTACAACAATTTCCGCGCGCTAGTGTCATATCTACCTCTATTTATATAATATCATTGTATGGAACCCTGATTTTCATTTTTCAGTAATCATTCAAACGACACCTCTCAATTCAACGACCAATATACCAATCACGTACAGACAAAAGAACCGGGCGACTGCGTATCGGACCTCAAACAATTAATTTATCCCAAGAACAAACTTAACATTGTGGTTGAAAAACAAGTTCAGAATACATGCCAACTGCAAATGTAAATTTGTACGCACAATTTTGAGAGATTTACCATGTTATTTTAAGTAGACTTCTTATAGGTTTTCCTGAAATCTATAAGAAAAGAACTATGTTCAGTATTTTTTATTTTTTTTTTATTTTATGGTCAGTAATTTCGGAGATAAGGGAGCAATGGGCAATTTAAATCTATTTTCTTAAATAAATTTTAAAGTATTTATTTTAAAATTATAAATAAAAACTAAAATTCTTACAATACGCCCATTCATTTGATATGTCACACGGTACAGTTTGCAAAACTTTTGTTTTGAATTTTCCAATTTGCCCCACAAAAGTGACCCCCATATTAAAAAAACATTTATTTACGTTACACGGCCGTGTTTGGGTCACAAAAGTTCATATGTGTACTAAATTTCAACTTAATCGACCCAGTAGATTCGGAGCAAATTGGCTATAACCGACGACGGGCAGACACACAGACACGAGTGATCGTAAAAGGGTTCCGTTTTTTTCCTTTTGGGGTACGAAACCCTTAAAAAGGAACGAACACGACACAACAGCCTTTCGTTAGCACAATAGTATATTGTTGCATCGAGCGCAAAGTGAGTTATTAATGCACGAGTTGAAATAAAAATATTTGTTTTAACAGAAGTAGTGACGAAGAACCCCTAAGGTGCTTGTTACTTGGCAACCAGGCACCATATTGTACACAATTCAACGAGCCGCGATTTTCACTGCGGTCCCCAAAGGGCACTCTTTGAGTTCATTCAGATTGGCGAATGGTTATTTGTTTGTTTGTATTTAAATTTTGAGCCGCCATAAGCCGATTTTGGTATTTGCTGAGTTAACTTTTCGGGTCTGGGTCAGTTGAGTTGGCATCGATGTTGTTTCAGTTGTTTAGGATTTTGTTTTAGGTGTACGAAGCTAGGAATGAATTGATCCTCGTTAAGATTAAATGTTAATGCGGATAAGTACTAGGTATAAACTTGACCATTTTAACACCTTAAACTTTTAATTGTTGAGTACGAGGCTTTTGACTACTTTGTAAGTATTTTGTAATTTTTAGGGTTCCGCAGTCAACAAGGAACCCTTATACTTTCGCCGTGTTCGTCTGTCTGTCTGTCTGTCCGCGACTTAGCTCAGAAACCCTTAGTACTAGAAGGCTGTAATGTGGCATGGGTGTACATATTATTCACGCCGACAAAATGTTAAAATAAAATCTTGAAATATATTTTTTAGGGTACCTACCTCCCGTAAACGTACCTAAAGTGGGGATGATATTTTTTCTCGTCTATCCCATTGTGTGGGATATCGGTGGATGGGCTATTCAAAAATATTACGGGTTTGTGAAAGCCATTTTTCGATTCAGGGATCCGTTTGCGTAATATTAAGCTTTGTAGTGCTAATTTTTGTTAGAGTCAAGTATCCCTCCCCCGCCAGCTAAATGGTTGTAATAGGATATATGAAAAAAATCACAGCAGTAGTATATATAACGAATCTATAGAGAAAACTATCACAGCTAAGTAGGCTTTACAAGTTACCGAGTAATTCGACCAACTTTTACAGTTGAAAAACATGTTCTCCCATACATTCTGTATGGAAGAACATGAATGTTAAGTTTGTTCTTGGGATAAATTCATACCAACTACGGAACTCGTCATTGTGCGTAGTCCGACATGCACTTGGCTGGTTTTTTTTTTTTTTTGTAATGAGCGTTTTGCTAGTGCAGAAAAGACCAATTTTCTCTATTGTTATGGAACAATAGAGAAAATTGGTCTTTTCTGCACTAGCAAAACGCTCATTATTTGTATACAAGACAGGAATGGTCCTTTCTTGTATACTTATGCCTGCGTTCTTAAGGACCAACCCCATGTATGAATAACAAGGACCAAACAATAATAAGTTTCGCAAAGCTATCAGAGTCAAAGCTCGCAATAATGCTCCAAGCCACACCTCAAAGCCGAGGCAAATAGCAATAGTAATAGTTACCTCCAAGCACACCAGTAACCGATAAAGTAAAAATAACGGTCTCAGCACAGAAAATGATAATCCACAACTACAAACTACCTCAGAAACTTGGGAGCTCTCTACATCACTTCAAAAGGAACCGATGCGTTACCAACTACTAATAACCATTTAGACGGTAACGTGCAAGAGAAACTTTTCCGCAATTTTCACTAGAACGCTTTTCATCCTATTCGCTTTAAAAGACGAAAGAATTACGGTGTTCTTGTCATCACACGCAAGGAGATAATTTGTTGAGATAAAAGCTAAGAAAAATAACTAAAATTTACTGCACAATGATTTTCGCATCCTAAGCAGGCGGCCATAGTCACACTGGTCATGTCCTTTATGAAGAAACAAAATAATACACATTAGGCAGTTGTATATTTACAATACATGTATTTTTATTCGTAAGGCACAAAAGTATAGGTACATACTAATTTATCATTTACTAAAGTAAAAAGTAACCCAACATAGTACTCGCCAAGCTAATTTTCTGATTTTACCGAAGATGAGAACTGTTTGGCAAAATAAAAAAACTTTTGTAGGAGCCCAATTATACAACATAATAACTCATGTGTAAAAAAATAAAAAAAAATTTGTTCATTCAATGCATTCAAAACTCAATTATAATATATATGTATTGGGGGTCAGTGTTCAGCCATGGGATATCCATTGTGTGTTAACTCTAAAGCTATAACATTGAACCGCAAGGAGATCGTTACCGTAGTTAGTAGCTCTGCAGGTTTCAATAAACCAATACCTCGGGCACATACCTGTATAATAGATTAGAACCCTCACATTATTATGATCCGTTCAAAACTTTGCTAGTTACTATACTAGGATTTGGACCTTTGTTCATTAGTTAGCAAAGCAGGCAGGGTAAATCAATTGTGCGTTTTTTACCCGACTGCCCCAGAAGGAGGGTCATGTTTTTCGAGAGTATGTATGCCACGCTCTGTGGCCTAAATGGCTTGCTGGAATTTAACATAAATATGAGGGTTCGTTAGATCACTATTCTTCTTAATTGTGGGAGTGACTATATAAAATATGGTTATTATATAATATATTGCATCTGCAAATACAAAAAAGGGAGGGGATGGTTTTTTTTTTAAATAAATTACAACAAAATTGGTATCAAATAAAAGCTAGTAATGAGACAATTCCAAATATACTTCTATATTTATAAATAAAATTGAAAAGCTTGAAAAAAAGCTAATTATTTAATGGTGTAACTTTTGTTTGTAATACCAAAATTTGTATAGATTATAATACTTGTTTTTCTCTTTTCATTAATGGTTTTGCAGCTGGGTTTTTTATTTTTTTAAATAATTAGCTTCTTCGTTTTTTAGTGTAGTGATTCGATAGAATTACTTATAAGTACGTCATTGATACGAAAATTGATCGAAAAACATTTCCGAATGTTCTGATTGGCAATTTAGGCAAACGTAAATAATTAAACAACCTTCCCTTCATCATCATCTGCGTAGCCTTTTCCTACGTTGGGGTCAGCTTCCAGTCTAACCAGATGCAGCTGAATACCAGTATTTTACATGGAGCGACTGCCTATCTGACCTCCACAACCCAGTAACTGGATAATACCGATACCCCTTCACAAACAAATAACAACCTTCCATCATGATGCAAATATAAGATATTTATTTCTGTAAATAGGTTCAAGAAAACACATCAAAATTATCTTATATTTTAAAACTAAATGAGTTTGGCGTTTCCTATCTGACTACTTTAAGAAGAACGACCGAAACAAACTCAGAGGTCACAGTCTCTTTTAAAGTCCAGACATAATCTTGATCAGATCATATGAGGACCATGCAGATTAATATCTGATATGGTCTTTTGAGGAAAGAACCAAACAAATTTAAGCACGCATCGCATTTAGTGCACGCATTTGTCAGTAACCGTGAGCTCCACTCGGAACATAAGGAGCTCAACGACTCGTCAAACAATACCAAAGAAAGGACATTTGGGTACCTAGTCCGTATAAAATACTCAAACTGCCAGATAATGACCCCCATAGTCCTCACATTCACAGTAATTAAAATAATAATAAACACTTTACAAAGAAAATAATATAATACTATACATAGTGATCTATCAAACCCATGTTTAGAGAAAACCATCCATAGATATAAATGATAAAACAACAAAACACCGTTTCCCTCTCAACGTCCAAATTAACACAAAAAGAAAGAAAGAGAATAATGATAATTAAAATCATTTACCCAGCTCAGAATATACAGCCGTCCTAATGGCATACACATTAAACGTATACCTACCTACTGACATGGCAATATATTCTGCGAACCGCTCTACCCACAGAGTTGCCACATTGCAAAAATGTGATTCTCCGGCCGAATTGCTTTAACAGCAGCCCTGATCATGGGATCAAGGCTTCACTGCTGTTATAGCAATTCTCCTCGTCTGGGTAAATTTAAATAATAAGTATGGTAATTATTTGTTAGGATAATTAAGTAACTCCGCTCTTTTTGCTTCTCATGAAAGGGTTTTTTGAATGCCGGAGTTTTTAAGGTGTCAGTGTTTCAAAGTAAAGGATAAATATTTACTCTTCAGTAAAGTTCAAGTCTTGTTTTAGCAGGAATCTTCGTCACTGAATCAACATCTTATTTACTAAAAACTAAGAGTTACAAAAGCAAGCTTCACATTTCGTTTCTGCTAAAGACTAAAAACACTGAAACCAAGTGACTTACAGTGATTGTATAGTGTCTTGTACTTTCGAGTAAACAAATATTTTCATTCTAGATAATAAAACACCTGAGCCGTATAGAAAATACAAACAATAGTGCTTTTTTTTCGTTCTCGAAAAAAAAAATCCGTTTTGCTTATAAATCAAAACAAATCAACACGAAGATACAATCACTCATTCTTTTCACAAACTGTCGAACTCACGCCACACAATAGGGCAATTTCAAACTGGCAACACTCGCGAAAATGCTTAACAAAACAGAAAACATAAATCTGTGTCAATACCAATTAACTGTAGACCACAGAGAGAACACAAAAACACTGGGAATAAATCAACTGACGTACACAAAATGTTATTTTATTTTTAATGCGTTAAATGTTAATTTTGTGGTTTTTGTGGAGTAGACAAATGTAGTATGTCAAACGATCAAGTGACTAATGGACATCTTGTAAATTGTTTGATAGGCATATAATTGTTAGATAAAAATTTGTATGCATTCAACCTTTTATTTGTAGATTATGGTATTGTTTAGCTATTTAAATAGTTTCGCTTTATTTTGAACTTGCTTGATTTACACAGATGTAAAATAAGTAAAAAATAAACTAGGTAAAAAATAATCACGTTGTATCCGGAAAAATATATGCATAATTTTAGCAATTGAATTTTTTAAACTTAAGGTGATAAGCAGACAAAGGCAACGGTCGTACTTATAATGTTATTGTGAATTTAACTTAAACATTTCGACCATACAAAATAAGACTACAATTTCTACCATTCTGCCATCTACAATATTCACTTTTTGGACGTGTAATTTAATATTTAAACATGCACGTCATGCTCATAAAAAGCTTTGATTCACAATTGGTTTTGGTCAGAATAAAGTTAGAGGTTCGGATTATATCAAATAGACGTTTTGTCTACAAGCAACGGTTCCCCAAGCACTTTGGACGGCTCAAAAAGATTCATAATTTTATACAAAATCTGCACAATAAAAAATTCAAACAATAAGTGGACTGATGCAAAGAAGATATTTAATATGATGTGAGTGTCTATTATTTCAGTGTCAAGATCATTTCAGTTATTTAAAATAACTCAATTGAAGATATAAATATATCAAGCATATCCAAAGAAAGAAATAAATAAATATGAAACATTTTATTAGGGACACGCACAGAAAATACAAAAAGGCAAAAAAGGAGCATTTAAAACTAACAAAATTAACATTATTTAAACAAAACAAGCATAATCCTGCGAAATTTTAAAAAAATACCACAGCTCTAGTATTCTGATAGGGCCCGATATCCCCGATATCGATATAATCCGCTATGAAAACACTAAAACCAGCCATTTTCCATTCAAAAAAGACCTACAACAAGAAAGAACATACCATAAATCGCGACACACTTCCGTGCCCAACTTTTGTAACTGACTAAACCGATACAGCATTATCAGGATAAATGACGTAACGTCAGCGAAACGCTACGAAATGCTGGGAACAGCGACGAGCCAATGAGCTCGCGATCTCAGCGAGCTCGCGACGGTAATGGTATGAAAATGATAGATCGACACACTGCACTACACTACACTGTAAATCTTGCCTCCAGCGGAGTAAGCAGAGCTTAAAGCTACTGCAGACAGTTAAAATAGATGTTTGATACACAGGCAATGCGAATTCAAAGACTGGTGACTGGAAATAGTGAATCTTCGACGTGGTCTTATTACCTAAAAACAGTGTCAAAGTTCATGTCAAATGATGTGATTGGTTGCTTTTTTGTTATTTCTGTCAGCCAACCACAACCGCTACCATGTGACGTGACAGCAAAAAGCCAATTTCCGTTATCAAAAACGACAGTTATCAGCGACAGTGTCAAAAACTCGTCAAAAATGTAGGAAATTACAAAAATTATAAGTAGATATTAAAATGCGAAGGTTCTCTAACTACGAGAATTGCCCCTCAGATTTAATGATTAAAAACTTGACTGTGCTCTCAAAAACCGGAAAGAAGTTAGCGAGATAAAACCACTCTCAGTTTACCTCAGAAAATTGTGTGAAAATACACAGATATATTAATAAAACATACTCACAAAGCACTATTACACAACCAAACTATAAATCTAATGACCACTTATTCCCTAACGAAACTACTACAACACATTTCCTACTTTAAACTTTATTTCTCATTCCGTTTTTTTCCCCTTTCTATCCGCTCGACCGTAATGGCATGAAAATGATAGATCGTCACACACTACACTACGTACTCGCTGTAAATCTCCTTTCCATTTGTTCTCGGTGGAAAGTAAGCAATATCGACACATTCTAGACATTTCAGGCTTGAGTTTTCAATAAGAGTATTTCTTGGTTTTTTAAATTGTCTTTGTATAAAAACGATTGGTTTAAATTGAAAACTCAAAGCTGTCTTTTTATTGCTACACATTTTACGATTAATTCAGGGTGTAGTACAGTTTATACTAGTACGGGGAACAGTGAATCAGTTCCGTTTTAGCAACCATTATAAGTACCGATACATACTAAACGAAAAAAAAATATTTTTGCAAATAAAGATCTTTTATTTTTTTGAAGTCACCAATGAAACTGAATGCGATAAGCTCATCTAAGCCGCTTTCAAGAGCTGTCAGTGTCGTCATTGTTGTGGTTGTGGAATATTTATTTATTTAACTAAATTATTATTGACCTTTATCCACTTTAAATAAGGTATTTTTTAACTCGTATATTGATTAAACGGTTTTTTATAAAATAATGATTTTTTCTAAGACTGACTTCATGTAAACCTCTTTATAAAGATAAAAAATAAAAAGATTAAATGTTCCCGGTACGTACATAATTGAATGCTGTAAATTTGTTCAAATGCACTACGTCTTAGAGATACCGTTACATTTAACACAAGATATTTACTTATTTATTTATTATTCGCAAAATCCACAGCTCTTTGAAATTATAACTTAAAATATATAAGCTAGTCTTACAGCCAATTACGGATTTACAATTTAATAGCAATACAATACATGCAGACTAATTATTCCTCCAATGAAATGCCACTTATATCATAGAAGTTGCTTTCCAATGGTTATACGGTTATATAATAAATTACCAAAATTATATAGGGTACTGCCAATCATTCGTTTTAAAACATCATTATTCAAATGGCTTATAGAAAAAACATTCTATTCTGTGAATGAGTACCTAAACTTTAAAGATTCACACTGTTTTATTATTATAATTGGACAAATGATTCTTATTCTTAATAATAACTATGTTTTATGTTCCAACTTTATTAGCTGCATTCATTTAATTAATGTAATCGATTATTTATTGCATGCTAGATTTAGCGAATTATTTTAGAAACTCTTAAAAAACCCGACCATCTATAATGTACTACAGTTCTTGCAAATAAAAATATCATTTTCATTAAACCACTAGAGATTCGCATAAAAGAAAATCATCATTAACATCATTTGTACCCAAAGGAAAAAAGTGGTCGTTTCTTGGCCACGTCTGAAATATTATCGGAATAAATGGCGTCTCTTTAACAAAACGTTCGGGAAAACAGCTTATGATTGTAATGGCGTCAACTGATATATTTCCACGTGTTGCACTCGATGACCAAGCCAACAATTTACTTGTGGCTTTTTCTACTTTACTGCTAATTTTATTTTTGCATACATCCGAGATTAATTTTTGTTTCAATTCACAGTAATTGGTCATGTGAGCACGAACATCTTTGCCTATAAATAAATTGATAATCCTTACAATAACTATCCCTAGTAGCATTTTCCGTTGGCATTTAGTTGGGCCACCTTCAGAGGCGGCCCAACCAAACGCCAACAAAAATGCTACTAGGGATTAGGCTAAATCTCCCTCATCACTTCGTAAAAAGATTTGTAAAAATCTCTTACCAACTTAACAATCTCCCCTAAATTGCGAGAATAGCCATGTCGATTTAAAGATAACACAAAACAAATTAAAACTTGAGACCTTAATTTCGTTCATAGAGCCAGAAACAGATTCCGTCGACGAGAAAAAGTTTCAGAACTACTTAAAGCCGACCATAAATAAGCAATTAGGTAGTCTGTAACCAGTTTTAAGCGGCAATCATTTACCGAAATTAGTTTTCTATTTGTTTAATTAAAATGTGTCTTCACACACAAACTATGTCTCCTCTACTGTATCCGATCCGAACAAACCAATTTTCTTTGTGTCCTTTGTCTAGTAAGCAGAAAACACAGAAAACATGTCGTTTTAGTCTATGGATTCGTTTGTTTTATCTGTGCTTATTAAACGACTCGTACTTTGTCTGTGGAGTAAAGATAAAGATATTTGCTTGTGAGTCTAAGTCTATCGAAGCAATGCGATAAGAATTGATTTCAGTTCAATAATAGAACTAAATTCTCATTGAAATCAGTTGAAAGGGAGAATCACACGTGAAAATCAATAGACCATCGGCAAGGGCATTGTCAACCAATTCAAGGGCCGTAGAACAATGCTTTGACGGCATCAAATCTCACCCAATTGAACTATTCAAAGAGCAAGCAAGTGTTAGAGAATTAAGATTGAATTGTAACACTTTTCCTCAAGAAGTATATTTAGCTTGCTGCATTTTTTATTTTGTTAAAATCATATTGGCTGATTGTCTACATTTCCTTTGCCTGTCACGTGACAACGTGTATTTTTTTTTGTTGGGGGATTCAACGCTCACAAAGGTGGTTGAGGACATGGGGCTCTCGGGCATTCGAGCACGGACCACCGAGAGAAAAAGTCAATTATTATACTCTTAGAGTTGTACATTACCACAGGTATCGAGTAAACCGACTGTAAGTCAATCTGATTTAATAACTATTCTTTAAATATCATGCAAAGTTATAAACTGTGACCGTTATTTTGTTTTAAATATTGAATTCTATTGTGTAACTATTGCTAGATTGTGGAATATATGTAGGAAGTCTGTACCATGTTCTATATTCCAAAATATCAAGTATTATGTGTAAATTATGTGAAAAGGTTACAAGTAATCATGATAATTAATAAATATGTGATTTTAATGTTAACCTACCTACAAAACGTTTTATTTAATTTGTTCCCTCAAACCTTTAGTAGTATAAACAGATAGAATAATACATTCAATAATATCTATTTTAAGCCTAACTTCTGATTTATCTAATAAATCAGAAGTGGGATTATTCAGCGCCCATATTTAATACTTATGTAATTTTAGAGTTCAATAATTTTCAACCTGATATTTTTGAGTAAAATAACGGTCACATGTTGGGTAAAAGAAAAATTATACAATTATGTTTATGTTTCACTGTGTGCTTTATTCACATTCAAATCAATAGGGGGATGTGGGCATGGATCGTGGAGGCACTGAGTATCTTGCCGGGGCTACTCTCCGGGATACACAGTGTTTTCTTGAGCGGTATAATGATGTTCCAACGCAACGTGCATGCGTCTTGCCATGGCTACTCTATGGAGACGTAGGCGCGGAGTGTGAGGGCCTTTTGTGTATCTTGCCGGGGCTACACTCCGGGATACACTCTGGTTTTCTGGGATATTATTATGTGTTCCACCATGCATACATCTTTTTATGTTCACTTTATGAAGAAGCAGATGTGGGTCATTGAACAAATACATTATTTTTCATCGCGGGGTGTTCCTGCAAATGCTTTGCCATGGCTACTCTATGGAAGTACATGTGGGCACACTGCGGTGACCAGGTATCCACTCTCACCTTGCCGGGGCTACTCTCCGGGATGGGTGTGGATATTTTCTTTGTTTGAATGTGTATCTGTTTTGGTGGTTTCCAACAAAAATTGTGTATCTTGCTGGTTTATTTCGTGCTGAATGGAGCAAATGCACCTATGCACAGCACACAGTGAAACGTGAGGAGTATACAGTAAAGGAATTTAATACAATGATATTAATGATTACTCGAATGATATTTAATAGAATAACTATGTGTATTGCTTTGTTCAACATTTTATTTCTCTGATTTTTGTAATATGATGATTTTTTTATTAGTCCTTATATACTTAATTTTGTTCCATAAATATTTCACATTTGTGGTAAGGTTGTAAGAACATTATTCTAATCATATCAATATTTTCCTAATATCCTGATTCCGATTTGACCTTGACTTGACAGTAATAAAAGATTGTGACAATGTCGGATAGGACGTCTGCTAGAGAGGCCTTTACACCTCCACGTGTAGTCGAGCGTAGAAGTAGATCTAAAGGGAGGAACACGCGCGTTCGAAGTCGTGGAGTCAAACATCCCCGGACACGCTCGCGATCAACCACACATACGGTCACCTCTAGGAGCTCAACTTTGGCCTCTTCCGATGATAATCATTTACGATATAGGAGAAGATCGTTGAAGCGAAAGCACCATACCAGACTTTCTCGTTCTATTGGGCGGTCATGTAGCACAGGTTCACAATCGTCCAAAGCATACAGGGGCCGTTCGCGCTCACGTTTGCATAAAAACAAAAAACGCTCGCGCCGTGACCGCTCACACGTAGAACAAAAACGACATGCTAGTAGAAGTTCAGTAACGAGTACTACAACAAACTCGAGCTCTTCTGAATCGTATAGAAACAGGAATAGACGGTCACCAGCGAAATCAAAGCGCACTAAGCGCCGAAAGCAAAGCTTTACTTCTAAACCAAAAAGTAGTGTAGTGGAGAAGTTAATAGAAGCGCTACATAAACATAATGGAAGTAGCTTCATAGGCGCCAAAGATGTTATTCCAAACTTTGATCCGAGTCAAAAAAATCAAACTATGACGTCATGGTTAAAGAAAGTAAACGAAACTGCTCAAATATATTACTGGAACGATAAAGAAATTATTTATAACGCATTACCTAAGCTCACCGGTCTTTCACGCAGATGGTATGAAGGCTTATCGTCGGTTAAGCTTAACTGGAAGCAATGGCAGGCCAAGTTGTTAAAAAGCTTTCCAGACGATCAAAATTATGCTGACAAACTCATCGAAATGTTAAATAGGAAGAGCAAGAGGGATGAAACTCTAGAAGAGTACTTTTATGATAAAGCAAAGCTTGTAAATCATTGTGGGATCAAGGAGAAAAACGCAGTAGACTGTATAATACAGGGCATATATGATAATAATATTCGTCTGAATGCGTTAGGCTCAGACTTTAGTCGACCGAGTAGGTTACTCAAGTATTTACGCAATATTTCTAGCAAAAGCATCAAGGAAATAAAGAAAAACCCCGTACAAACTAAAGAAAGCATACGAAACAATAAACATCCTTCGTTTAAACTCCGTTGCTACAATTGTTCGGAGCTTGGACATACCGTTCCGAAATGCCCAAAGGCTCTCCAAAAATGTCCAAAATGCAACAGAATGGGCCATTTAGCCGAACATTGCAAGCGTGATTCAGATAAAGATAAAAATAGTTTGAATCCTGTTAATAAGGTACAGTTGATCGAAGCTAGTAAAACTACACACAATATTTATACAAAAAATATAACAGTTAACGGCATACCTAAAACTGCATTTGTCGATTTTGGTAGCGAGTGCACGCTTATTAAACAGAGTACGGCGGACGAATTAAAATTAGATATCTCAACAGAGGGACTGCCTGTATTAAAAGGCTTTGCAGCTGGCGTAATATTACCGTTAGGTAAGGCATCCGTTGAGATAAGCGTGGACTTTGTTACTGCCATAGTGGAAGTGTTTATTGTACATAATGAGTTCCTTAACACAGATGTACTTGTTGGTCAGACTCTAACTGAATTATCTGAGGTAAGAGTTTACAAAACAAATAGTAGTTTGGTGTTATACTCGGCGGTGGCCGAAGCAGAGAAATCGGAAGTTTACGTTAAATCAGACGTAGAGATTAATGGGTTAGTCGGTGTAGATATATGTTTAGGAAGTAATCATACGGGGCTAATGTACTTACCAGGAAATACTTGTTTTAAGACAGGGGAAGAAATTATAATACCGCAAGGTTTATATGCAGTTAAAAATGGGTTAGGAAAAATATTAGTAATAAACTTATCCGGCGATAAATATGTATTGCATAAGGGAAAGCTTATTGCAAGGGCTAACTTATTACCGATCTCGCTTGATATTTGTAGCGGTTTCCAAAAGGCTGACAAACTAGGGGTCTACAAGCTGACAGTTGACAAACTTAGCGACAACAATCCTGATCCCCTGACGATGGACATGCTAAAAATAGGTTCTGAGACTACTGACGAACAAAAACAACAACTTTTAAAGTTGGTTAATGAATACCGTGATTGTTTTGCTTTAAACGTGGGCGAGTTGGGAACATCAACTATTTCAGAAATGCATATTACACTTACTGATAACTCCCCAGTCTCTTACAAACCATACAGATTACCATATAGCGAACGCATAGTAGTTCAAAAACTTGTAAATGAGCTTCTTGATAACAATATCATTAAAGAATCTAGTTCTTCTTACGCAAGCCCAATAGTTTTAGTTAAAAAAAAGAATAACGATTATCGTTTATGCGTAGATTATAGGGCACTTAACAAAAAGACCGTCAAAGATTCGTACCCTATGCCAGTCATAGATGACCAACTAGACCGCCTTAACGGTAAAAGATTCTTTACGAGTTTAGACCTAAAATCGGGCTATTACCAGATTCCAATGGCACAAGACTCGACTCATGTAACAGCATTCGTAACTCCTGACGGACATTTCGAATATACGCGAATGCCATTCGGTTTGGCCAACGCACCAGCGGTATTTCAACATATGATAAATAAAACGCTAGGGAAAGATAGATTCGACCTAGCCTTGCCCTATATGGATGACATCTTGACACCCTCTACTGACATAGACGAAGGTATGGAAAAATTAAGGAAAATCTTTAATTGCCTTCGAAAAGCCGGACTGACTTTAAATATTGAAAAATGTTTCTTCTTTGAAACGAAGCTAGATTACTTAGGATATGAAATCTCTAAAGATGGCCTGAGGCCCGGTAAAAGAAAAACTGAAGCAGTAGCTTTATTCCCGACCCCAAGCAGCGTCCATCAGGTCCGTCAATTCGTTGGTCTCGCTAGTTTTTTTTAGACGATTTGTTCCAAACTTTGCGAGTATAGCTAAACCTTTGACTTATTTAACAAAAGCAAATGTCCCTTGGGTTTGGAGCAGTCTCCAAGAGGAGGCATTTAATACAATTAAAACTAAGTTGATCGAACGTCCTATATTGGCTCTGTATGATACAACTTACATAACGGAGGTACATTGCGACGCCAGCAAATTAGGAGTAGGCGGAATTCTGCTTCAAAAGCCTGACGAAAAATCTCCCCCTAGGCCGGTGGCATACTTTAGCAAACAAACTACTAAAGATGAAGAATATCTGCATTCCTATGAATTGGAGACTCTTGCTGTTGTCTTGTCACTAAAGAAATTTCGTATTTATTTAATTGGTATACCGTTCAAAGTGTTCACGGACTGCAACGCATTGAGGACTACCCTAACAAAGCGTGACTTGATGCCGCGAATAGCACGGTGGTGGTTACTATTACAAGAATACGATTTCAGCATTGAATACAGGCCAGGCGACAACATGAAACATGTCGACGCGCTAAGCCGAAATCCTATTGCTTATCGAGACTCGCGGGAACTGTTAGATGCTAGGGAGTATGATATCATGAATATCAGTGCCACCGATTGGCTTCAAACTGTTCAAATGACTGACCCTAAATTACAACACATCAAATTGATCTTACAAAGTAATAAAAAGGAAATTAAAGATATTCACGCAAATTTCCTCCTCCAGGATGATAAGATCTACAGAATAGTGGGGAATCAAAAAAAATGGGTTGTACCTAATGGGGCACAATGGCGTATTTGTCAATTATGTCATGATGAGATGGGGCACTTTGCATTCGAAAAGACTCTTGATAAAATAAAACAAGACTACTGGTTTCCAAAAATGAAACGTTTCGTTCGCAAATACGTAGAAGCATGTCTTAACTGTGCATACAATAAAGCATCAACTAGTAAACCCACTGGTTACTTACATCCAATCCCCAAAGGTAACGTTCCATTTCACACTATTCACATGGACCATCTAGGACCATTTGTTAGGAGCAAAAAGGGAAACTCTTACATTCTGGGTGTAATTGACGGTTTCAGTAAATTTATTTTTATAAGACCTGTAAAAGACGTAAAAACGAAAACCACTATTAAAGCTCTGCAGGAAATATTTGACGTAATAGGTAGTCCAAACGTAATAATCACCGATCGCGGTACTAGTTTCACATCAGCGGCATTCGCAAGCTTTGTAAAATTAATAGGTGCTAGGCATGTACTAAACGCCGTAGCAACACCACGAGCCAATGGGCAGATTGAACGATACAATCGTACCATTCTCGATTCTTTAGCCGCGACCAATTACGGTCAGGCGGAGCGCGAATGGGATGTCAGGGTAGGTAAATTACAATGGAGTTTAAATAACATAATCAATAAAACCACGGGCAAATCTCCTTCTGAAATAGTATTCGGTCGTCGCACAATCTGTCCTGGGGAGGGTCCTATTTTAAATGAGCTAACCGATGTAACAGATACCTCAGAATCAGGTCCATCTAGAGATGCAATACGGTTGGCTGCTCTTGAGAGTACTGAAAAGAGTCAACAATATATGAAAAAGAAATTTGATAGCGGTAGGGCTCCAACAAAATTCTTTCAAATAGATGATTTAGTAATGATTCCCAATCATCACAATCCAGCAGACGGAAAAAGTAAAAAGTTATGTCCAAAGTTTAGGGGCCCCTTAAAAGTAACTGCAGTTTTAGAAAACGATCGGTATGAAGTCTCTAGTATTAAAGGACACTCAAAACGGAAATATAAAAGTATTTATCCAGCAGATCAGTTAAAACGTTGGGTGACTTTTGCACCTAATACTGACACTGACGGCGAAGACAACGCCAATATGTGTAACGAGGTTGTTGAAAAAGTTCATTACTGTTCCGATTCAAATTAAGATATACAATGATTACGTTATGATTAATACTTACTAACTTAAACTCTCTTCTAGACTCATGACAGACACTGACTTTCCTTCCTAAATCCTTCCCAGTTACATGATTACAGAATAGATCTTTCGTGACTGATGGGCTGCATCTGGCTACTCTGGAGTTGCTTGCCTGTAAGTAGCAGTGGACCGAGGCCGAAGTACAAGCGGTAGTCAGTAACAATGACGGATGCCGAAGTACAAGCGGTGTTCATGCCCCCTAAAAAAAAAAAATGGACCGAGGCCGAAGTGCAAGCGGTAGTCAGTAACAATGACAGATGCCGAAGTACAAGCGGTGTTCATGCCCCCTAAAAAAAAATGGACCGAGGCCGAAGTGCAAGCGGTAGTCAGTAACAATGACAGATGCCGAAGCACAAGCGGTGTTCATGCCCCCGAAAAAGTGGACCGAGGCCGAAGTGCAAGCGGTAGTCAGTAACAATGACAGATGCCGAAACACAAGCGGTGTTCACACCCCCCTAAAACCCCTATCTATTTTGACGGCCGAGGCTGAAGTACAAGATATACAAACGGTGTTCGTCACAAATAATTAAAATACGCATAAAAATGTATAAGCTTTTTACATTGACCAATCTTTTCTTTGTTTGGTTTATTTTTGATCAGTAATTGAACTATGAATAATTATGTTTTGCACTAATTCCAGTAAAACTTTACTAATATATTTTTGTTTTCCAGGTATCTACACTACCTACATGATCACGTTCGTTAGGTTAGGTTAGGTTAGGCCACCCGTAAGCGTGTTGTCCCCGGTCACCACAACGCCGCGCCGCCACGCCGCCGCGCCGCCGCGCCGCCACGCTGCAGCGCCGCCGCGCCGCCGCGCCTACGCGCCGCCGCCGCGCCGTCGCCGTTCGCCGCGTCGCGACTATTAGTTACGTTATTATATTTTCATGATCTTTGTTATTAAGTAGGAAGTTATTGTATTAGTTGTTTTATCTTTCAATACTTGCAATATTTTTTTTTAATATTTTTTTTTTATTTGTTATTTGTCACTAGCTAGGTACTTATCGTATTAGCTGTCAAAAATAATATGCATATAATGTGTTTTCAGTTGTATTAATTAGGTGCTGGTATGATCTAGAGCTTATTGTACCTATTGATGTTTTGTATAGAGACACACAAATAAACTCGAATGGCCGAAAAGCAATGGGGTCATTCCTTTCTCAGGACGGCCGTCTGTTAGAGAATTAAGATTGAATTGTAACACTTTTCCTCAAGAAGTATATTTAGCTTGCTGCATTTTTTATTTTGTTAAAATCATATTGGCTGATTGTCTACATTTCCTTTGCCTGTCACGTGACAACGTGTATTTTTTTTTGTTGGGGGATTCAACGCTCACAAAGGTGGTTGAGGACATGGGGCTCTCGGGCATTCGAGCACGGACCACCGAGAGAAAAAGTCAATTATTATACTCTTAGAGTTGTACATTACCACAGGTATCGAGTAAACCGACTGTAAGTCAATCTGATTTAATAACTATTCTTTAAATATCATGCAAAGTTATAAACTGTGACCGTTATTTTGTTTTAAATATTGAATTCTATTGTGTAACTATTGCTAGATTGTGGAATATATGTAGGAAGTCTGTACCATGTTCTATATTCCAAAATATCAAGTATTATGTGTAAATTATGTGAAAAGGTTACAAGTAATCATGATAATTAATAAATATGTGATTTTAATGTTAACCTACCTACAAAACGTTTTATTTAATTTGTTCCCTCAAACCTTTAGTAGTATAAACAGATAGAATAATACATTCAATAATATCTATTTTAAGCCTAACTTCTGATTTATCTAATACAAGCATATTATATTTGTATAGCTAATTTACATAGGTACATTAAATAACCACAGCCCCGACTTACGAGTTTAGGTCGTGGGTACAAACCCAGGCGGGTGCTTTACTTTGTATAAATAATTGCATTACTACCGCTCTCAAAACGGTGAAGGAAAACATCGTGAGGAAACCAGCATGTCCTAGAACCAAAATTTGAAGACATGTAACATCAACCAATCCGCACTGGGTCTGCGTTCACTCCCTCTCGAAGAGAGGAGACCTGTGTCCTAGCAGTGGGAATATGATTATGATTAATAATTAATAATAATAATAATAGTAATAATATTATATATATGTAATTAATCCTTTCGCTTGGGCCCATGGCTGCTGCGTATGGCGCCTAGTCAATAATACTCCTCGGTTACGTTTACCTTTATTCCAATCACATTATCCTGCCAACCTGATGATCTCAAGGGAGACCAAATTTTCCGAGCAAAACACCCTAATTTCATGCCGTTTAACCTGCTTCTAAAGCCGTATGTTTGTAGGTATCTCTTTATTTCCGATGTCCCATCTTTTTCCTCATCTGTAATAAGCATTCCCCCGTCCCCCACTACCTTCCTTTGACAAAACAAAGAATCACTAATTATTACTTTAGATTTCTCATGAACTCAGGTTCAGGAGAAATTTAAAGCTTTCATCAAAATTCTTTTGAATTTAAATCTTTCATCAACTTTTTCGTGTAATCAAGCGAGAACTTCAAATGAAAATGAAAGAGGATTAGACGAAAAAGGTATGCAGGTAGAAAATGTTGCCAGAGTATAATATATGGTTATCTTTGAGAGAGATAACGTAATATACCCTTTCGAGCTGTCCGTCGGGCGCCTGTTTCACGGGTTTACGTTGTGTGCATATTTTATCGGGTAAAATGAACGAGCTCCATTCTTTCGTTTCCATAGAATTTGATCTTCATTACAGGTATATTGTGGGAATCTAGGTTGTGGGGAAAACAAGAATAACTTATCACGTATTGATTGGAGCTTCTCTACGTTTTATGGATTGCAAGAGAGAAAAACTAGATTGAAATATCATATAATATATTATATATATTTTACCTATGAAATGAATCATCAACTTCCAGCTTTTTTTGCCTGACCTACCTGCCTGAAACCTGCTTCTATCACGACATTTTCATGCGTTTATTTCATCGCAAGTTAAGTTCACTTCAACCTATTCAAAAGTTTGATAGATACCTTTCTACCTATTTCCTTTGATATTGATTTAAAACGGGTCGTGTTTGGTTCAAAAGCCCGTGAATTTATTAGAATTATTACAATCCTAAAAGGTTATATTTGTTCTTTTTCAGACTTCAACTGGACTTTAGACCACCAGGACTTAATGTGAATTCCTGTGGGATACTACGTTATCTAGGCTTTTAATTATCAGCCACTGATGTGCCGCCTTTACTACACAGGAAAAGCAATATCATAGGTATAGTCAGAAACAAAAATATACACTCATGGGCAAGTTAAAAGGGAAATATAGCCCCTAGACCCTCCCCGAATGAACAACTGACCCTTTTATTCATCCCACCCACGTGCTCTGAACCTTTGAATCCGTAACTAGCTAGACCATAGTATCTTTATCTCATAAAGACCTTATTTCTCTTAAAAATTGACAGTGACTTAAGAATCAAAAGTAATGACACCATGATCTGGTTTTTCCGGATTAAATCCTCAAGTCGATAAGTTAAGATACTTCTTTCGATCCAAACATTTCTTTGTCTTTTCCTCAGTAAAATATACCTACGTTCAATTTCTGAGGTGAGAACTTTCAGCTTCGTCAGTCCCTAATTTAGGATGCTACGTAACGCCTACACGATAATGTACTAAGATGTTAACTGAGTTACAGGGCGAAAGAGAAGCGAGATTGTAACCTGTTGGCAAGTCAACAGGGGCCGTAGTCCCGGGAGACTTTCCAAGTGCTCATGAATTTATTCAACGCGATACCTGCCTCTGGGGCGACTCCTGCTTTTTAGGACTTAATTATCTTTAGACGCGAGATGTGATTTTTTACTTAAAGTTTTGATGTGCGTAGTTTTAAGAGGAAATAGCCGGATTTTCGGGTTAGATGCTTATTTTTCTACAACTGCCTACATTTTCAGAAAAATCATTTTAACATAGACGAAAAATATGTTGAGTCCTTGTTTTATAAATACCTCAATGTACCAAAGAAAATACGTCTTACTTTGAACAGAACAACTTCGACACATAAAACACGAATACCTACTTCCATAAAAACCATTTCCCCGACCGGATTCGTTGCAAAACACAGTCTTAAAAAGGAAAGACCTCAAATTCACAGACAAGAACCATAAAGTTGGCACCTCCGCTACGAGCCGCGGTAACCAAATCATTACCATCACTGTAACTACGTACAGATTCACTCGTAAAACCTGAATTTTTGCGTTTTATTACCTCGTATACCGACCCGACCTGGGGAATGGAAACTTAGCACAACACGTGCCCCGAACAACTTTATAAACATAAAACCGACCAACCGTCTGCGAAAGAGTTCCGAATGTCTTCCAAATTCGACATTTTCTTGCGGAGACCTATTTTACCTGGCCGAATTTTGAACCTGATTTTCCGGGCGGCATCCAAGCCGCGTTACCTCCGTTAGCCGTGATCTCGGCTCAGCTCATGGTATCTATCACACACAACACCTCAGCTCTCACCATCACGCCAATCGATCCCCACAGGGGTAAACAAACGCGGGGGCGCGGCGGACGCCTGTTGCGTCGCTCGCGAGGCGGACACTCACCGGGCAGCAAAGCCAGCAGCGCCAAGGCCACCAACATAGGGGCCATAGCGGCGACGCGCGGGCATACCACACCCGCGCACGCTGCGCTAGCACGCCGGCGCGCTCATGCGGCCTGAAACAACGTGCGGCCGGCCCGAGCAGCGCCCGGCGCGGGACTGGGCGCGCCCGCCCCCGGAGCCCCGCTCCCCGCCCCCCGCGCCTCCCCAGCACCCCGCGCCCGCGCCCCGCTGCGCAGCCGCCAGGACAGGTGCGCGCGGCACCCCGCCGACCTGAGCCCTACCCCATGAAAAAGCCTCTATTATCATCTCGAGAGTAAAATAATCACTCAATAGTAAGCGCGACCTAAACACTGTGCAACTTACGGCACACCCTGAAAATCATAAAGGCGATAAAAATGAAGGGCGTTAAGTAGGGCAAGGGCCCAAGGTCGGTGCAGCCCGGGCGGGTGACGCTCCGGCGACTCGCGCCAATCTTTATGCGCCCTTGGAGCGTTTAGGGCACATCCCTACGTGCCAATAAAATATTAAAGAGGAGCGCGCCGCAAGATAGACTATTCATTAACAATTTGTTAAATCTCATTCAGCTTTGATGTATGGTTAACGTACGGAGCTAAAGGCAACGAGCTTGAGAAAGTAGGTGAGACAACCCTGTATATAGATTTAAGTGTAAGTTAAGTGTAAGTACAAATAATACTGTACGGTAGGTTCAATTATTTGTAGGAAAAATTACAGGACTTTTTACAAATTTCTATTGTTTTTTGAGTCACCCCATTCGTAGCCAAGAACTATAATACAAAGCCCTTAAATCGTCTAAAAAGCCTTTATTAATAAAGTAACCCATTGCTTAACCAAACAAATGAGGAAAATCATAAAGTAAATTAAGCATAACATTGCGACTATAACACTTCTTTGTTACAATTCTGTCTATTTTTCCTGAAGATTAACATTGGGGGGAAGGATCCATCGAGATGTAAGGGAGAAATTGTTACTACTGAGCTATTGAGGCAATCCGGTTATCTATAAAAATGGGTGTGTATTGGCAATAAATAGGAAAAGCAGCTTTATGCCAAACGTTTTTCCGTTTGCCAAACGTGTGATCTGACTTTGATCGCGCATTATAACGGTTGATCAGGTATTTAAAGGCAATAAAAAAAACTTTTTTACAAAAAAAAAACTAATTTCGAGTCGGTGACAAAAAACTAAAATCGACACTGGTGCCGATTCCCTTGTTCACAAACTAAACTAAATTTAAGTTCAGTGCATCTTTTTCTTTCTTTTTCATTAAGAAAAGGACAGAAGACACATTTTAGTGCAGTCCTGTCAAATTAATCATCGCTTGTCACTACTCCATACAAGTTTAGACGTGATTGAAAACTTGCCGACTAAAATTACGTCAAAATACGTCAAGCGCTGATTAATTTGACAGGACTAAACTAAAATTTATCTTCTGTCCTGTTCTTAATGAAATAGAAAGAAAAAGATGCACTGAACTTAAATTTAGTTTAGTTTATGAACAAGGGAATCGGCACCATTGACTTTCGAAATTAAAGTTATTTCTCACCATATACTGCTTTTTTGGAAGCCGGTTGTTCTTTTTTTTTGTTTTTTTTTTTTTTTTTTTTTAAACAAGTTTATTATTTTTCACTTTTTAGTTATAGTATCTACCCCACAGCAACAGTGACAGGGAGATAACATCATCAAGATACTCAAAGTGGATTAAATACTCGATAAATATCGAAGCGAACTCAAAAACTATCCAAGCAAAGTTAGTAAAATTTATATGGAACCACCTCGACGGAAAAAAAAAACAAATGGTTCACAATTGGCGGAGAAATCCTCCTCCTTTTTCGAAGTCAGTTAAAAAGATAACAGCTGCCTAACCCTTCGGGGATTACAGGCTTGATGTTATGTTATTAAAAAGGTATGCATTTATTTATTTAACAATTTATGTACACACATAAATAAACGTATTTTTCTGTTCCTTTGTGATGCTTATTTCTAATTAAGAAAGAAAGAAAAAATTACGTTTATATCGACAAAGTTCGTATGAAATTATGTTTTAACAACAATAGTGTGTGCCTCACGGCTGCGTCAAAAAAAATCATCTCAGCATTAATGCCAGACAGATCCTGTCTGATGCTGGTTTTCTAATGAACCTTTAGGGACAAGTGACGGGGAGTAGAAAAAGTTTTAACATAACTTATCCATAATTTTTATACAAATAAATAAACTCGTAATTAAATACAATTACAAAAACAACAAGAACAAAACCATTTTTTTTTTTTAAGTGATAACTTCTTAGTCGCGTTGAGCACTTTTTGGTAGGGGAAAAACTTATGGGTTCGCGATCGTCATAGAACGCTTTCCATGAGCTATATGAATACTGTGTATCTAAGTGAATTTTTTGGATGAACAAAAATCATGGAACTCGCGCAAAAATTTAATTAATATAATTTTTTTAATTAAATTTCGAAAACATAGCACTTTGTGAACATGTACTTAATATCTTTCAAAGTTACCTTCAACTAGTTGGGGTTACTTCGCATGTCTCTTTTATTCGGTAAGTCAACTTGAGAAATTACGTCACCTCTTGTTATTGCATTTTTTGTTTTAAACTATTTTAATAACAAAACTGTTTAGCATAACTTATCCCTTCAAAATACCCACTCAAATAAGAGTTTGAGAATGAATTACACCGTAAAAATAATAAAGAAAAACCGATACTTTCGTTTTTGTCTCCAGACTTGATGCCTAAATAACATTTATCTATATGAGTTGGAGAATCGATAGTCCTGATCAACATTTCGGTGTTCAATCGCAAAGTCAATTCATATAGGTACGGAGACCCGTCAGTTATTAAACATTCATTAGACGCAATGGCTGGCCGAAATCAGCCGTTCTAGACTGATCCTCAAAGCTTAAAACTCGCTATATTTCCATTGAATAGTTCACAGTTCAAACGATCCGAGTATTATCTATTTAAACAGAACCCTTTGAAAGTCCCAAAATCTATATTTGTAGAGCACATTACGTTCGACACAGGCTACTTAATATTCTTCGCGAAGAATGCTCGTTTTTCAACCCTGCCTCGTCCATAAATATGACTAAGATCGCCGATGAAAATTGATAAAAATCGACACTCAGCCACGCCTTTACCGAGATTAATATTTTGAAAGCAAACTTTTCAGGCTTTTTGTAAGATATCTGTGCTTACTCTGAACGCTTTGTGTGCCAAAAAAAAGTTAAAATGAAAATCGAAAAATGTATTTAAGTGGCTTTTAGAGAAATTAGGTTTTCTACGACCTTTTTTTGTTTGCTGAACTAAAATCTACCATTGAGTCACTGCTTAATTTACGAGTATTATACAATGCATTTATAAAAATCGGAATAATTCATCTGTGGATTCAGTGGAAATCACTGTCAAAAAGTCCGCCTCCCCCAATTGAGGGGGTTTGCCATAATCGCCACGCTTGGCAGGCGGGTTGGCGATCGCAGTATGGTGTTAAAAACGCATAGCGAACGCTGCTGCCCATTCTCTGGAGAATGGTCAGCGCTTCTTTGTCAAAAAGTAAACCAATATATTTTTATCTCTGACCAGAGTACGAGTTAACCTCCACAAATCTAGTTGTTTGTTCCTCAATCACACCTCGACCGAGTCAGTGAACCTTGATAAATGTTTTGCACGAAGAAAATATTAGGTCAAGGAAAAATATATAGACTACTTTCTATCTTGACTGGCCACATAGAGATAGTGTCTTTGCTCCGGTAGTGAAGATGGAGCATCGCTGTTCAGTGTATTTTTATAAAAGAAAATATATTTCAGCACCTCTGTACAAAAGGAAAAATTAATACGTTCCATTTATAAACAGTAATTATTACCATAAACAAATTAAATTCAAAATAAGAACGGGGTGAATGGCTGCCTGCCCTCTATGATAATATTTAAGCTTGAGCCCATCACGACTTTATAGCGATCAGGCTCGCAGTGATGCCACATAAAAATATATCTCAATCGAGCCATATCGCGAGTTTAGAGGTAAGTGGGTATAGCTTATTGGAAACGTGTGTGAGGTGCACGAAATAGGTAAATCCTTTTTTTATAGTAATCATTTATTACTTTACGATCCTTACGTACGTCTCCAAGATTTATTTGGTGGACTTATTCAAAGAAGTTGAATAATTAAATTCTCATAAAACATACAATATATTTACATAATGAAATGTAAATACATTCACATAATTAAATGTAAATACATTTATATAATTAAATGTAAATATGAACACACTTCACGTTAGTTTCAGGGATTACAGTATCTTATATTTACTTAATGTCACCTTGTAATAAGCATAAAAAACATATTATTCAAATAACCTGAATAATAAGTAATGTTAAATCTAGTCGCAAACTAAGATAATTTTAGATATAGCTAGTAGCTATATTTTTACGTCTGTCTGATTTAATTCGCAGTCATTTAAAAGAAACATTTCGGCTCTTCATCTCGATTAGGTATACAACATTTTCTCTACTGGCCTTATAGGTTTCTATTGCATATTCTTTTGCAGACAAATTCTCTCGAAGCCAGTACCATGATATTTTGTTTATAATGTGGAAGTAAATAGATTGTCGAATAGAGTGATATTTTTACTTTGAAGGTAAGAAAACCCGGAAGGAAACAGCCTATATTTCAGGTTAATAAAACACAACACTCTATTGTTTCAAAATATGGATGTAAAATACCTGGAATAAAATGCCTGGCTGGATATAAAATACAAACCCTTTTTTTTTGTGGTATTTTTTTTATTGCTTACAAAATAGTACAAACCCCTAAGTTCCAATTTTAAAACGCGATATGAAGATTCCATATTTAAACGCAAACATAAATGGAACAAAAAAAAGCGGTCAAAACTACGACCGCGAGGCTAAAGCCTGGCGCACATTATGCCTGACAGGACACACTGCTGCACAAATCCTACATATTTCCATACTCGTCGGCGAAGCTCCGCCGCGTCTGTGCCTTGTATAAAACGCAGGTAAACGATCCAGATGGATTTTCATGATGCGCGCTCAGGCAGTTACGTGTGGCATCTTCTAAAGTGAAAAATTGCGTCTTTTCATATAAAATGCAATAATACTAGATGAAATTTTGTCTACATTTTTCTAGCAGTGTTTCAAGTTAGTTTTGTGGTATTCCTGCGTAATAAAACACTATCGTTTTATATTTCATATTATTATAATAATACGTCGACGTCGTATTACTAGAAGGATGCTATTTGCCATCTAACCAAAACAACTCTACCCAAGTCTTACTACGTAGATGCGACGACGCGACGACGTAGCCGACAGTGCTACGAAGTAGCCGACAGTGATATGACGTAGCCGACAGTGCTACGACGTAGCCGACAGTGCTACGCTGCTATAGCATGCCACTCGTTATCTTTCAATTACTTTGAACTTTGACGTATTTTATCTGTAGCTGCATTTATATCAACTACTAGCTGCATGCGTTGTAATGCCACGTAAAGTAAGACACCAGAACACCCTACCAAAGTTTCATCACAATCTGATCAATGGTTTAGGAACGCATAGAGGACAAACATACAAATATTGATTTTTATTTATATAAGATATATCTTAATCTTAATTTAAATAAAACAAAGTCGGGTTATTTACACTATTTATAACTCAAGAACGACAGAACCGATTTTTTTTGCTTTTTTGATAATATCTCGAGAGCGGATTGGGGAACGGGAGAACAAGAAATTTCACGCGGACGAAGTCGCGGGCAGAAGCTAGTAATATATAAATAAAATGTGTAGTTGCATCAGCAATATCCCAAAAACTAGCTAATGGCGACATTAATTGTTTTTTTTTTGCCGTGACAACGTCTAATAAATCGATGAACATGCTGCATGCACGAAAAAGGATGACTCGTTGTCCCGTTACGCTTATTGTCCAGTTACGCTCATTGTACGCTTGCGCTGATGTTTTGTTATGACGTTGTCACGTTAAACTATCGTCCGTAAACCAACTTTACAGACAAGCAATTTTTTTTTTAATATAAGTAAAAATCGCTACAAGAAGTTTTTTAAATATTTTAATGATTTTTTACTCAATGGTTAATTTCAAACCAATCAAGGAATTTACCTTTACCTGCAACCGTGTAATCAATATCGAAAACCCGCTACCTTCAGCCATTTAGCAAAAGAACCATGATATTAATGTAACAATACTCAGTTTACAAATACGATCACTGCATCGCTATGGATATCGTAAAAGACGACTAAAGGATTAAATGTGAAGAACGAGCAGCTTCTGATCGCTAACTGCCAATTAACTGGGATGGTTATGACCTTATAGTCCACTCACATAAGAAGTGAATGTATGTTACTTAGTACGCGTTTGTAGGTCGATATGAGCTGATTTTACCAGTTTTAGGGTACCTCAAAAAGAAAAAACGGGACCCTTATATTAGGATCACTCGTGTGCCTGTCTGTCTGTCTGGCCGTCTGTCACAGCCTATTTGCTCCTAAAATCTACTGGACCGATTAAGTTGAAATTTGGTACACATATGAACTTCTGTCACCCAAACACGGACGTGTAACGTAAATAAATGAAATTTTCTCAAACATGCATGGAAATGTTGTCATTGTTTTAGAAAAAAGAACACGCGAAGTATCGAATTTACGGACAAAGAAAATCAAATCCATTGCAGGAGCGTTTTTTGAATTTGGAACATTACAACGCTCCAGGGGCCTAAGTCTACTAATTTACAAACGTTGCAATGGTCTCGCCATTGTGAGTATTTGACAGTGTTTGTATGGCAAATCTGTCAAAAACTCACAATGAAGAGACCATTGTAACGTTTGTACATTAGTAGACTTGGCCCTCAGCAATGTTGTACGAAATGGCGTGCTGCTTTGATTGGATCTCTTTTATCATTCTTGGCATACAAAAGTAAGTCTCTTTGCTTAGCACAAATTGCGTTCACGTGGCTGTATAGCCATAAATGCGTTTGCCTTTTGGCACAGATGATATATAGGAAATTGGCGTCAAAGCTGAAAATTCGTCTTGATTTGTTATTTACATACTTCAGCCATCTACCCATTGATATAAATAGTAAAGATACGGTCGTCCGAACGTTTGCCGGACACGGTCGCCATACAAAAACACTAACGCCATCTATTAGAACTACTATGAACTACGATGTCAATCGGCGTGGTCTGCTCCTAGACGTAAACTTGTAAGAGCGGGTATTTTTCGAGGTACAAAGAAATAAAAAAACCTTCTATTTTTCGAAATTTATATTTATTGTAGTTTGTTTGTGTCATAAAATTTACATTGGCCTTCGAACAAAACAATATTTTTAAACTTATTTTTTTTAACTTGAGACATGACTCCAAACTTTATTTCGCACGGAATCAGAAGAAAATCTGCAAAATAAATACGTATTTCACTGTACTTACAGATTTTTTAGCAGTAAGTACATAAAACACATTTTAATTTGCTTTTAATAAACAATAAAAATAATTTTATACATAATTAAATCATATAGTAATAATAATAAATCTTTTAATTTCATCGGGTAACAACGCGCGCCGCTGCAAAGTTATGTCGCACTTTTACGCGGCTTCGCGTCGTCTTTGCCAAACGTTGAGACAAATTAGAAAGAAAATTGTTTTAAATAATGTTAGAAGTTGATATAATTACATATTTTTAACTTATCGGTGATATGAAATGTTATCAATTGTTTTATTGTGCTTTTTGTCGTAGTTCACGCAACCCTTCACGACACAACTTGGCATTTTTGCTTGTAAAATTTTACGACCGCTCCCGAAGACAGCCGAACGCGTTCTAGTTCACTTCGTTATAGGGAAGACCATTTTGGGACCACGTTCGAGGCGTCATTATAACATGCGGTCCGCCCAGTCCTTACGCAGTAATATATATATCAATGCATCTACCAGTACATCCAATGCCCACCTGCAAACCTCATCAAAAGTTCAACAAACAAACATAAATGTACCGGGGAAATCAATAGCATTTTCTTTTAGTATTTGCCCCAATATGACTAATGTAACTTTTAATATTAATTAAATTAATTGTATAATATAAAAAGTATGTTTTATTTCCCTGCATTCTTTTAAGAAAAGCACTATATATCCCTCGGCGGAAATGGCAATTGCCTGTCTCGTATTAGTATACTCGACCTGTAATTGCCCATTTCCCGGCCTTTGAAAATAATGTACTATTGAATATGGGGGTCACTTTTGAGGGGCAAATCAGAAAATTAAAAAAAATTGGTTGTCTGTAAAGTCGGTTTACGGACGATAATTTTAGGTGATTACGTCTGAAGAAAACATTGCGTCACAAGCCGAACACTCAGGCCGACCGTGCCTCTCTATCGCTTGTTCCGCGCTCACGCTTGCACACTCGGCTCAGGCGGAACGTGACAATGAGTCATGCTTTTTCGTGCGTGCAGCCGGCGATCATCGATTTATAAAACGTTATCACGTCAAAAAGTTTTGCAAACTGTGCCGTGTGACATATCAAATGAAAAGACTCATTGAACAACTGATCCAATTTTATTTTTTTAATACAGAAAACAGTTGTTTACTAATACTAATAAACGCAAAGAGCCTACAACGTCCTGCGCGTACATTATAATAATGGATTTAGGATGTTGATGGGGCTTCAGTGCTTCTACAGCGCTTCGCAGATGTTCGCGGAAGCCCGTGTTAACGATTTTCATGCCATTATAAGGAAGAGTACAGCATCAATAATGGGTAGGTTGCGCGGAAGCTCCAACAGCAACCTAAATACATTATTGGACAAGGTGGATAGTCCCTTTATAAGGTCCTGGGTACGGAGGCACGTGCCAGACACAACACCAGTCTGGTCAGAGGATCCTTCCTTTTCAATAGAGTATGAGTGAACTTTATACCCTGTTCTTCATACCTCTATATCTACTTATGACACTCGGAAATACTGTAGCTTCACATTACTGAAGGTATTTTCAAAATCGGATCAGTATTTCCGAAGAGTTTGTACGTAAGAGTGTAACCCTTACATACAAAATCACAAATACCTCTTTATAATATTAGTCTAAATAACTTTAATAATCCGAGTAGGACATTAACATTATTCCATAGAAAAGTTACCAATCATCACAAAATCAAACACACTGAATAATACATTGACCTAGCATTGTTTTTAAATTGTTTTTTAATATTCTGCAGCAGAGAACAGCTGGGGCCGTGGTAGCCCTATTGTAACCCCACGTCAGAGCCTATCCGTCTGTCTGTCAAACAATCGTTACGTGCCACTCTCAGGTACCTAATATTTTCCATACATACACAAAATAAGGGTTGAAAATTGATTCAATTATAAATAGGGAATCAATTTATTCGCAACGGAATCTGTAACTTATTTCAGGGATTAGGGTGGACAAACTTGAAAACCTACTTTTTCTTGGTTCATAGCTCACATCATATTTATTCGCTCGCTCGTTCGCTTTTTTTTTGTTCGTTATTCTTTCTTTCTTTCTTTCTTTAATAAAAATTTAATAATCATTCATTCATTCATCATTATTCATTCATCATTAATTTCTTCATTCATTTTCGTTGCTTATATAGTTACCGTCTTATCCATAATAAAGTTATCCGCTTCATAAACCTATTTTAGCTCTCGAACTGTTTTTTCCCTCTCCGTCAAACGTCATTTTAACTTGACAGAAAGGGACAAACTGTTCTATAGCTAAAATAGGTTTATGAAGCGGATAACTTTATTATGAATAAGACGGTTAGTATGTATGTATCTATGTACCTAATATATAGCATATATCCGTGTGTCTTTTATAGTATACCAGCATTTACCCACGGTTCCGCCCGCGTTGATGTCGATTATCGCGTAAAAAGAGTAGTCTATGTCCTTCTCCATATCCCAGGCTATATTTCTGCTAAATTTCATGACGATCGGTTGAGCGGTTTAAGCGTGAAACCGTAACAGACAGACAAACAAAGTTACTTTCACATTTATAATATTAGTATCTATGGATTTAGTTAGTTAAGCATCTAAATAAAAACGGCCACATTCCTCTAGATCGTATTTTGTTGCTTCATGTCTCAATATGAAACTTTATAAAAGGTATTAGAAAATTCTAGACACACTTACCGATATATAGTTGATTGAGCTGTTTTTCATAATTCCTTCTCAGTCACGAGATAATATGTTTTTAAAGGAGGGGCGCTATTGGACCGGTGACAACGCTCTTAATAAGTATAGGTACCTACTGTACAAATTGTTTATTCCCAAAATGAACTTGGTATAAAGTTGTCTGATATCCATCGGAAAAATAAAGTACGTAGCTCTCTCGCTACAAATGATCGATCGAGGAAAGTAGAGCGAAAAATATAATATGTTTCACTTTCATTCGATGCTTTTATTTGCATCGGACAGTGTCGCTATTGCATAAACACATGTGCCGGGGAGTAGCTACCGCCATATCAGCCGTATCAATGATACGGGGCCCCCGAGCTACAGGGCCCCCCCGACGCGTCATGTGTAAGTAGAAATTCGTAAAATTATAATAGGTCTTTACCTATGAAATTGCCGTTCTGCCGTACTGGCTATTTGAAGTCCAATTTTTTCTTTTTTCGGTAATTCTAAGATCAAATAGTTTTTATTTTTAAAATGTGGAATTCTTTTTTGAAAATTAGTCATTTGTTTAATCAAATCAAATCAAAAAACTTTATTAGGAGCCAAGACTCATAAAGGGTTAGTGACAATGTTCTTACAACTACGTGTTAGTAAACAACACAATACGGTGACACCATGTAACTTACAACAGTGAACTATATAAGGACAGTCCACTCAGTCCGCTATCATTTTCAAAACCCTGTTGGGGCTGGCCATGACTCGTGCCACCATTGATGCAGCGCGCTTGCGCATTATAGTGTAAAAACAATCCACGCGCCTCCGCAAACATCCCTGATGCACTGCAACGCCATGGCAACCCCATCAGTTTTCTGAATGCGTTATTACATAAATTGGACACGAATAATAATAAATATTTAATGGTCAGCGTTCTGTTTTCATCGCATTTGTACGTTTTTCGTCATCATTGATACGTTAAAAATTCGAGTGATTATGGAGTATGAGTACCGTCGTAGCAGCAAAGCGACAGAAGCGGCACGCAACATCAACGACGTATATGGAGCGAACACTACTAACGATCGTACCACCCGTTATTGGCTTGCCCGCTTCCGTTCTGGAAATTTCGACCTAAGAAATGAACCCCGTGGTCGACCGAAAACTTTAGTCGACAATGAAGAATTAAAGGCGATTGTGGAAGCTGATGATCTCAATCTACTGCTGAATTAGCAGCAGCTTTCGATGTGAGCATCAAAACAATATTGGTTAATTTGCGTCGAATTGGCAAGGTAAAAAAGTTTGACAAATATTGAATGATCGCCAGCGCGAAGCACGCGTCGAGTTGAGCCTTGCACTGCTCAACAGGCATACAAACGAAGGCATATTGAATCGCATTGTTACTTGCGACGAAAAATGGATTCTGTTCGACAATCGCAAACGATCAGCAATTTTGGTTAGATCCAACCGGGATCTAACCAACTTGCTGAGCGTTTACAATACCTAAACAATGCCCCAAACGAAAACTGACCCCTAAAAAAGTGATGGTCACTGTTTGGTGGTCTAGCGCCGGTGTCATTCATCACAGCTTCTTACCAAACCGGACGAGCATTACTGCAGATGTGTACTGTGAAGAACTGAACATAATGATGGAGAAGCTCGCACATCTCCAACCAGCTTTGGTCAATCGTTCAGCTCCGCTGCTCCTGCACGACAAAGCGCGACCTCATACTGCACAGCAGACGGTCTCCAAGTTACAAGAGCTGGGGTTGGAAGTTCTCCGTCATCCACCGTACTTACCAGACCATGCCCCTACAAACTTCTACTTTTTCCATAATTTGGATAACATCTTGGCGGGAAAAAAATTCAATAACCGAGGGCAGGGCAGTTCAAAATGCCTTTGAAGAATTTGTTGCCTCCCGTCCAGCAGACTTTTTCAAAAAGGGCATCAATAAGCTACCACTGCGTTGGCAAAAATGCATTGATTGCATGGGTAATTACTTTGTGAGTGAATACCGAACAAAAATATGAAAATTAAAGTTATTTGTTTATGGCATGCAAAAGCTTCAAACTACAGGAGCGGTCCAATTCATGCATTCATTTCAGTAAAAACACACAGATAATACACATAACATAACATCGCACGGTTAAATGGTTGAGATTTTTTTTTATACGGATCGATAGAATTTTATAATTCTTAATTTAATTTAAATACCTATACGAAGTCTACACAAAACTAGAAAAAAAATTAAAATCGTACGATTTTGAGATTTTTTTACAGCTAATTGTGTATACTGACTGTACACCTACATTTCGCTAGTTATGTTAAAGTCCCATGTAATAGGGGGCGAGCCTATGCCAGCGGCCACGCGCGTCTTATCAGCGGTATTGCCCGCGGTACGACTCGTCGCGTCGCTACCGGCCGCTGCCATTCCGGTGTTTGCTCGACCTGGGGAATCGAACCCAGGATCTATTGGTCAGCACTTCCGATCACTAGACCAACGAGGCAGTCGCACAGATAATCTAATCTATGCTTTAATTTTGAGCTCGCTTCACTCGCTCTTGCATTCCCTTAGTAAATTCACAATGAAATGAAAATGAAATGAAATGAAATGAAATCGTTTATTCTGTAAATAGGATATCGGAATCACTTTTACACGTCATATAAAAAATATAAAAACAAGCTTGAGGAAGTCGACATTTCCTATCTGACTATCCCTGAGAAGAAATGGCGAAACAAACTCAGGGGTCAAAGTCTCTTTTAAAGTCCAGACATAATCTTGGTCAGATCATGTGAGGACCATGTAGATCCGTGTCTGAAATGGTCTTTTGAGGAAAGAACCACACAATTTTGAGTGGACCTGTCCAGTCAGTGCAAGCATTTGTCAGTAAACGTGTAGCTCAACTCAGGATTTAAGGAGCTCAACGACTCGACGAACAATACCAAAGAAAGGACATTTGGGTAGGCCGCATAAAGTACTCAAAAATCCAGACCATCATTAAAAATACTTGAGAAAGAGGAAAAAGAGATAATCTTAAAGAAAACAAATGACCCACATAGTGCTCACATTCACAATAATTAAAGTAATATATGTAATACTTTTCAAAGTAAATATTCATGTCATTTTGTATATAATATTTAATAATGTCAATAATTAGGTATATATATAAAACGTTGTATAATTATTAAAATGTCAAGTTTTACGGTTTAATCAAACGGCTTTAAGCAGAGCGAACAGTTCAATCCCAAGCTTTTTTGTCTTCTAAATAATCAGAAATGTTATAGTACCCTTTTTTGCAAAGTTTGGTTTTAATACAGCTTTTAAATCGTTTAATGGGTAAGTTTCGAATTTCAATGGGAAGTTTGTTGTAAAAGCGTATACATTGACCCATGAATGAGTTGCCTACTCTGTGGAGGCGAGTGCGATGTACAGCAAGATTGTGTTTATTTCTGGTATTTAGACTATGAATATCGGACATTTTCTTAAAATTTGATATATTTTTGTGTACATACAATAGATTTTCAAATATATATTGTGAGGCTACAGTCAGAATATCTATTTCTTTAAATTTTTCCCGAAGGGAATCTCTTGCACCAAGGTTATAAATGGCTCGAACAGCCCTTTTCTGTAAAACAAATATTGTATTAATATCCGCACAGGTTCCCCAGAGAAGAATCCCATATGACATAAGACTATGAAAATAACTAAAATAAACAATTCTGGCAGTATCTAAATCAGTTATCTGTCGAATTTTTTTAACAGCATAGGCGGCCGAACTTAGCCTTCCTGACAATTTTTCTATGTGTGGGCCCCATTGTAATTTACCATCAATCGTTATTCCAAGAAAAACCGTCGACTCAACAGGGTCCAAATCTATTCCATTAAGTTGAACATTAGTAGTTAGCTGCCTGACATTTGGCGTTGAAAATTTAATGAATTTAGTCTTTTTTTCGTTCAGGAGAAGATTATTTACATTAAACCAATGAACAACTTTAGAGAGTGCATCGTTAACTTGTTCAAAGTTGACTAACTGACGTTTGATTTTAAAAATGAGGGAAGTGTCATCTGCGAATAAAACAATCTTGTGATTGTCCCTTATGTGATAAGTTAAGTCATTTATGTAAATCAAAAACAAGAAAGGACCTAGAATTGAACCCTGCGGAACGCCCATAGTGACCGCAGATCCTGCAGATCTCTTGCCATTAACATCAACCTTCTGAATTCTGTTGTTCAGATAAGAAGTCAGAAGGTCGAGAGCCCTGTCCCTCATACCATAGTGATGCAGTTTCCTGATGAGTGTATCATGATGTACGCAATCGAAGGCCTTAGAAAAGTCGCAGAAAATGCCAAGAGCATCCTGCGACTCCTCCCAGGCCTCGAATATGCTCTTAAGTAATTCCACGCCCGCGTCTGTAGTTGAACGACCCTTTGTAAAACCAAACTGTTTCAAATGAAGTAAATTATGTAAATTGAAATGTCCTAACATTTGTTTTAAAATTAATTTTTCAAAGATTTTGCTTAATGTAGGTAATATCGAAATAGGCCGAAAATTCGTGGGATCAGTTGTGCTGCCAGATTTGAACAGTGGAATCACTTTGCTAAGTTTCATCAGATCAGGAAATACACCAGACGAAATACAAGAATTAAAGACAATTGTTAAAAACGGTGAAATAACATCAATTATTGAAGACATGTTATGTACTGATAATCCCCAAAGGTCAGCAGTTTTTTTTACATCAAGATCTTTAAAAGTTTCTATTATGTCTTTAGCGGTAACAATTGTGAATTTAAAGTGCTGATCACATTCTGGTACACATTCTTTTAGTATTGAGTAAGCAGAAGTAGAGGTCGACGATGACAGAGTTTTGGTTGTTAAAATGGGAATATTAGTAAAGAAATTTTCAAACTCAGCTGCCACCTCCACGTCTGCTTTAATATCTACATCATTGATTTTTAGATGGAAGTCACGATTCCGCACTGTCGTTCTTCCCGTTTCTGAATTAATAATATTCCAAGTTGTTTTAATTTTATTACCAGAAGATTTTATTTTATTTTTAATATGTATGGCTTTTGCTGAGGAACAGGCTCTTTTAAAAGTTTTAGAATAATTTTTAACAAATTCTTTAAAAGTTTCATCATGGTTATATGTTTTTTCATGATACAATTCATATAACCTCTGCCTACTTTTGTAAATACCTGGTGTTGCCCAATCACTAAATATAGCGCGGTCACAAACAGGCAATGTTTTTGATGTGAATACCTTCCTAAATTCGCAATTAATCAGGTTAAATAATAAAGTATAAGCTTGATCCGGGTCAGTGTGATAAGACAAACCTGGTAGTTTTTCCATTAAATTATTTTTAAATTGTTCTAAGCGACTTTTGTTTACAGGTATAAAACTTACAAGTTTTCTTTGAGCTCTGACAATTTTCTGAGGGAAAGTGACTAACTGACCACAGTGATCAGAGTCCAACTCATTTATAATTAAATGGCTAGAAGGTCTTAAGTTTGTAAAAATATTGTCAATACAGGTGGCGCTAGTGGTAGTTATTCTAGTCGGCTCAAAGAATGTATTGTACAGATTATATGACCTTAATAAAGTTAAAAATTTATTTACTGTAGCAGATTTGTCCAGTATATTAATGTTGAAATCTCCACAGACAACCACGGTTTTATTACTGTTACAAGTCTTTAATAATACTTCTTCCATATACTTCTCAAAAACATCATATGAAGCACATGGGGGGCAATGACAACCTACCTGTCAAGTCAGTATGCTATGCTATTTATTTTGTAAAAAAAATACCCTCCTATGGAGTTTCGCCCCGGTCGGGTTAAAAGGGCCCCCAAAAAACATTTGATACAGGGACCCTTTAGGACTAGCTACGAGTACGCCACTGCACAGGTGTACATTTTTGTTTTAATCTATTTTATATTGGAAATGTTTCAGTAGCTTAAAGGTCTCTGCACACAGCGGGCGCGGCGCGGCGGGACGGGACGCCGACGCGACGCTGAGCAGTTGTAATGTACTAGATATTGCGGACGACGCCACACAGAGCCGTCCGGCTCGACGCGACGTGACGCGACGCTCTGTGTGGCGTCGTCGTCCGTAATATCTAGTACATTACAACTACTCAGCGTCGCGCCGGCGTCCCATCCCGCCGCGCCGCGCCCGCTGTGTGCAGAGACCTTTACTCGGTCTGCATAAAAAATTAGACAAGTGGGGCTTAATTATATAGAGATACACTTGAGTCGCATCTCTATACTTAGTGTATACTAAGTCCCTCAAATACCAATGCATATATGGAATGAAAAACCCTGGTGAAGTTGATGGAAATTCGCTAGAAGTGAAGATACGGGACCGGACGTTATGACACTGTTTGGTGGTTGTATAAAGTCTATTTTAATTTCTATATTAAAATTCATACATGAAATATTTGAAGAGAAATATCTATAGGTGGTAAAAAAGCCATAGCACCGTTTTTTTTTTTATCTTAGTGTTTTTTTTTTTACGTAATTTTAAAATTGCTCGAGATATTTTGCATAAAACCTTTACTTACTTATCCTATGAAAGTACCTTGTGCGTTATAGGTAGTTACCATATTATGTTCTTTAGGGAAAGTAGATTTATAATATTGTTGAGAAAGTATGCATTTATTTGTTTATTTTTACTTTAATTAAAACGGTTAAAAACCAATTACTGTTGAGGTTCAGTTGTTAAAGTAGAGGTTAAAACGTAAAAAATCGGCCAATTGCGTGCCGGAACACACACAATGAAGGGTTCCGTAGTTGGGATGAACTTATCCCAAGAACAAACTTAACATTGTAGTTGTAAAACAAGTTCTCCCATACATTCCCACTGCAAATGTAAGTTTGTACGGACAATATTGAGTGATTTACCATGATATTTTAAAACCATAGACTTCTTATAGGTTTTCCTGTAATCTATAAGTATAGAACTATTTTCTGTATTTTTTTCAAGATTTCAGGCTCAGCAGTTTCGGATATATGGGGGAGGGATGGTAAATTTTCATCAATTTTCTTTAATAACTTTAAAAATAATTATTCTGTAATAAAAAAAAATTAAATCCTCATAACAATTAATTTCATTTGATTTCATTTACACGGCACAGTTTGCAAAACAATTTTTTCCTAATTTTTTTCCCGAAAAGTGAACCGCGTATTCAAAATTCATTTACTTACGTTACACGTTCGTGTTTGAGTCACAGAAATTCATATGTGTATGAATTTCAACTTAATAGGACCAGTAGATTCGGAGCAAAACGGCTATGACAGACAGATAGACACACGAGTGATCCTATAAGGGTTCCGTTTTTCCCTTTTGAGGTACGGATCCCCAAAAAACCTGTCTGCCATTTCTAAACCTACAAAAGTACGTACAAGCCATCAAATCGCACTCTAATTTCCTTAACGTCACTAAACAAAATATACACATTTTCAGTACAAGCGTTTAAAGTTTTGATTATTTTGGAAAGGGTATAAATAAAAGTAGAGTAATTATGTCGGTCATATCTTTTGTTTTTATTATGGAATAAAAGTAGCAGTACTTATTACAAAAATCGTAAGCGTTACTTAGCTCAAAATTGATAATTTTTGTTTAATGACGTTAAGGAAAGTAATGTGCGAAATGTTGAATATAACTCGGATCCTGTCGAAAAAGTTGTGAATCAAATCAAAGGCGAATCTAAACTTTTGGGCGACATCTACGTTAATAAAACCGGCCGACAATCCCCATAACTTTTAGAATACGTATTTGTCGTTATTGTGAGCGAGTTAGCCTAGCTAATTCAAAGTCAAGCATTACTTAAAACTCGTTTAAAGCCATTTGATTGGTTGGAACTAGTTTTAAGTAATGCTTGAGTCTTGAGTAAGTTTCATACGGGCCTAAATGCGTTTGCTAAAATACATCCGACGAGCTTGGGAGAGAGATATAAAAGGTTCAGTGTTGCTGTTGCCCATTAAAGTGTTATTAGCATGTCAAACAAAAGAAAGATGGAATGGATGCGCAAAATTCAAATTTTCTTACGTTTTTTGAAATTTACCTTGTAGGTGGTCTATTGAACGACTTTTTCATGAAATCATGACATTCTAACTTAGAGAGATGTATTAATGACTAGCTGACCCGACAGACTTCGTTCTGTCAAAAGCTATTTGACTGTGGCAGTTTGTCTACGCGCAAAGGAAATATAGTATAAACTCCACTACTCTACTCTACCCTACCCTACCCTACCTACCTACCAACCTACCCTACCCTACCTACCTACGAACCTACCCTACCCTACCCTACCCACCCTACCCTACCTAACTAAAACCTTCAATTTTTTTTTTTTTATAAAATCTATTCTCGGACCTACCAAATGATGACTGACACGTTATGTCAAACGCCATAAAGTTACATTAGAAGATAGAGTTACCTACATAATATTACATTAAAAATGTTAATATCGTCGTTTTCATATTTTTTTTTTTAACTTTCTTAATTTTTTCTTACATAAGAACCTTCTCTTGACAATAACAAACACAACAAAAAAATAATTAGCGAAATCGGTCCAGCCGTTCACGCGTGATGCCGTGACCAAGGGAAATAGGGATTCATTTTTATATATATAGATTATAATTCTGTAAATCTTACATATTTTTGTTATGGTCGCGAATCATATTTTGATCAAGATACAACCTGACACCTGCAAATTGCAAAAAAACTTAAGAAAATTAGAATTTCGCCGTTTATTGCCGGTTGTTCGACCGCGTAGTTCTATTGGTTCATCACGCCTGTATTCAAAGTCAAAATCAAATAATTTATTTCAAATAGGCACATAAAAGGCACTTTTGAACGTCAAAATTTACAAAAAATATTAATTGAGTCTTGTTGCCCCTTCCAAAAGGTTACCTACGTATGGAGAAGAATGGGCAAGAAACTCCATACTTACTCTTTTAAAATATTAAACATTTGTATACATTATTTATTAATTATATGTGAAGACAATGCACTTACCTAGAATAAAATTACTATACCACAATAGGTTAAAATAATGAAAAGTGAAACAATGACACACAAATTAATTATGCGTTAGATACATGGTGCTCACATATTTACAAACATTGTAAAAGTAGATGATTTCCCTAAAATTTTAACATTTAATAACCTATGTCAGTGTGTGAGTATATTAATCACAGAAAATAAAATGAATGAAATAAAAAATATAACTTCTGCGAAGCGTAGGGCATAGGTGTGATATACTATGTAAAGTACACCCATTTAACGAGCAATTATTGAAAAGATTTTGATCATATTAATATTGCGTAAACAAAAAATACGAGCGACTGTGTTTGTGTCCAGGGCACCCCTAGATGTCCGTACCTGATGACTGCGTCATCAGGCGTCGCGGGAAGAAGGGGAAACGCCGTGCACCTTCATACCGCACCGCGCGTTGCCCCACCAGATGGACGAGTTAACCCACTATACCTATATATATTATATAGTATTACACTATGGTAGTACCGTAAGTACCATGGGCAAAAATATTTATCTTAGTTTAAAGGTTGTCTGTAAAAGATCGCTTTTAGCGATAAGACCGCCCATTGTGACACCCTATGTAACAGTTCTACATTTATATCTGTAATTTTTATGGTGTACATAATAAAGAGTATTCTATTCTATTCTATTCTACTCACACTCACTTGTATACACCTAAGCACTACGCTTCGTAGAATACCGGCGTGATGAACTAAGTAGTAGAACTACGCGGTCGAACCACGGGCAATAAGCCAATTTCGCGCGGGCTACCATTGACCGTAGAACTTTAGAAGTTATTATGTTTTTCAAAGCCAAACATCGACGAGAATCTAGATTAGATGCTTTTGATATTAATCTTTTGGTTATTTGGGAAAAAAGATTTTTACCTATTATTGTTTTTTGAAAAACCTTCTGCCTTATATTTATTTACTTACCACTTAAACATTTTCTACTATAAAAGTTACCATTTTGTCTTGTGTCCCTAAACGAACCTTTTTTTTTGGTTGGGAAATTATCAAATAACTTCTCCTGCTCTGGGCGGAGCGGGAGACCTTTACTGTCTAAAACCCACCCGTGTTCCTTCAGTTGCCTGTATGTAAGGGCCACGGTATCCCTTTCGGACAAACCCGCAACCCTGGCAGGCACCGGTCCTGACGGACCCCGACAGTGCGTGCTGCATCTTTGAGGCGCGCGTGGTACACAACATATTGAGACCTCCCAGACATGAAAACGACAACAGAAAACCAGAAGAATTCTTAGATACATTGAAACAGAAATTAGCCTTAAAAGTTCACAGGTTGAGAAGATATAAGAAAGCACAAGAACGTAAAAATGACAACTCCTTGTTTGCCACAAACGAAAAGAACTTTTACAGAAATTTACAGAAAGCACAAACTGACACTAATACACCGACAATCGAAAACAACGTAGAATTACCAACAGCGGAACAACTAGAAACATTTTGGTCTGGAATATGGGAAGAGCAAATGCAACACAATGAAAAATCTGATTAGATAACAGACGAAGAAACAAAATGGAGCTCATTAGAAGAAATTGAATTTGTTGAGTTAACTGAGTCTGACATAAATAGTATAACAGCGAGACTACACAATTGGAAATCCCCTGGTATTGATAAAATTCATAATTATTGGTATAAAAAATTAGAGTCATTACACAAAGTTTATCAGCTAAAAATTTAACAGAAATCATTTTAGGGAAATAAAACATTCCTGAATTTATTGCTACAGGAATAACCTACATGTTGCCAAAAACCCAGTACTCTCCACAACCTTCTCAATACAGACCAATTACATGCTTACCCACAATATATAAGATCCTAGCGTCAGCAATCACAACAAAAATTTATAAACACATAGAAAATCACAACATAATAGCAGAGGAACAAAAAGGATGCAGAATATATGGGGTGTAAGGAACAATTAATTATAGATTCAATAATCCACAAACATGCCACCACAAAAAATAGAAACCTACATTGCACATACATAGATTATAAAAAAGCATTCGACAGTATTCCACGTTCCTGGGGGCCAAGTCTACTAATGTACAAACGTTGCAATGGTCTCTTCATTGTGAGTTTTTGACAGATTTGCCATACAAAAACTGTCAAATATTCACAATGGCGAGACCATTCTGACACTATTGTAATAGCAGACTTGAGGCCCTGGTTAATTCAAATACTACAAATATATAAAATAAATTCAAAAATAATAGACTTCTTACAGAATATCATGTCCCGTTGGAAAATTACACTCCAATTAAATTACCGCCACAACGCTATCACAACTCGGCAGATATCCATAAAGAAGGAAGATTCTCTGAGTCCTTTATGGTTTTGTCTCGCTCTGAACCCTCTGTCCGACCTACTACATCGCAGCCAAGCAGGATATTCCCTTAAACATACCACAGAAGAAACTATTATCTCACATCTTATTTATATGGATGACATTAAACTATACTCAAAGTCTGAAAATGACATGAAAAAATTAATAGATATCACCACAGAATTTAGTAAAGACATCAACATGCAATTTGGTTTAGATAAATGCAAAACAGTTCATATAATAAGAGGAAAAATAAAACCGGGTGACTATCCTATTAACAATACAGACACAATCACAGCAATGGAATCAACGGATTTATATAAATATTTAGGGTACAGGCAACTCCAAGGACTAGATCATTCAGCAATAAAATACACATTAAACTCAGAATACAAAAGAAGAGTGGTCGCAGTATGTAAAACCCAACTCTCTGGAAAATATTTAATAAAAGCGTTGAACACCTACGCAATCCCGATACTAACATATTCGTTTGGAGTGATCAAATGGTCTAAAACTGACATTCAACAAATAGAGAGAACAACACGAACCACACCAATACAATACCAAACACAATAACCTACACCCTAAATCTGCAATAGAAAGACTGACCATTAAACGGCAATATGGAGGGAGAGGCCTTATCGATGTCCATCATCTTTGGCAGAAACAAATAGCCAAACTAAGAGCATTCTTTCATTCTAAATCACACACAAGCAACATACATAAAGCCGTAGTTATGAACGATATCAGCTACACCCTACTTAACCTACACGAACAGATAGACACACAACACACTATCAATGAAGACCCACCTAAGCAAAAATTAGAAGACTGGAAAAAGAAAGTACTGCATGGACGGCACCCCCATGACCTAGAACAATCACATATAGATACAATAGCATCAAATAAATGGCTTATAATCGGTAATTTATTTCCGGAAACCGAGGCTTTAATCATTAATACTAAAAACTACAAGAAATACATTGTAAAAGACCCCACGATAACAAACGATAAATGCCGCAAATGTCACAGCCAACCAGAGACCATTCAACACATAACAGGGGCATGCACAACACTCACACAAACAGACTACACACACAGGCACAATCAGGTAGCAAATATCATCCATCAAAATCTAGCACTCAAATATAAACTCATACAAGACACAAACACTCCTTACTATAAGTATGTACCACAAACAGTTCTAGAAAGTACCACACACAAACTCTAGTATGATCGCGCCATATTAACAGACAGGACCGTTCACTATAATAGACCAGATATAATCATTAAAGATAAAGTTAATAAAGTCACATATCTTATAGATATTGCAGTCCCTAATACACATAATTTACAAAAAACAATAGGCGAGAAAATCAATAAATACGCTGAACTGAAGGAAGAAGTGACCAGAATTAGAAGACAGGAAAAGGTGTACGTAGTCCCCATTGTTGTCTCCACAACAGGTGTTATACCCAATCACCTCCACCATAGCCTTAAACTAATAGACCTGAAAGACTCAATTTATATAACACTTCAAAAGGCCGCAATTTTAAACACCTGCAGAATACTCAGAAAGTTCTTGCAAATTGAGGAAAATGAAATCTCTCCTCACACAACATTCATTCTGCGTGATAAAAATTCACCACACACGCTACATTGACTTGGCTTGGGCCCGTTAATGTAGCTTAAACTAGCCAAAGAGCTAAGAAACAAAACTTGTTTACTAAAAATAATAATAATAATATATTTGTTCAAAACTATACAGACATTTAAATAATAAGGTGATACACTAATAAAACACTTTATTCTATCGTCAGAAATTGAACATTTGTGTCCGAACTAGGTATAGAATATTTGTATTTCAGACATCAGCGCTCTTCCCCTGTTGTATGCGACACTTAGAAAATAACTTTGTTTGACCTCTATAACACATTGGATCAAAGAGATTTAATAAAATAATATTAAAACTAAAGGAAATGATAAACGTAGGACAACAATCTTAAAAAAGTTGTATAGTGATGGCCTCCGGTGAGTAGAGTGTAAATGAGTGGATGTGTGTAGGAGGGTGAGTATTATTTATAAGCTACTTATCTATAGACAACAGGTTTTCGGTCTCATTGTTGTTTAGCTTACGAATGTAGTCTTCTACCGTAAGTTTACATTTGTTCCTATTTAAGGGGTATATATTTACAAGCTTATTAAGTCTTTCATACAGAAAAGGGCCTTGGTAACAAAAGTACTTGCGAACGTATGGGTGTTTAAAGGTCGGAAGATCATTGTATGTAATGACTTTTCGTCTGCGCTTAGCCAAATAAGAGGACTTGTGATACTTTGTATTAGCATGGTGTCTCAATACTGCGTGCAGGACAAAGATCTGCCGGACAGTGAGGACTTTACAAGACTGGTACAAAAGGTACGTTGGGAACAGATAGGGCCGGAAGGTGCTGACCTTGAGTATAGCTCTTTGTGCAACTTCTACAGGTTTGAGTATAGTTTTGGACGTGCCTCCCCATACAGAAATACAATAATGCAACACTGATTGACCAAGCGCTAGGTACACTTGCTTAATTAATTTAGGTTCAGCTGCATGTCTTAGATGTTTGAAAACAAATATTAGTTTTCTTACCCTAGAAGTAACCATGTCTATATGAGGTCGAAAAGATAGATTATTGTCAATAATTATTCCTAAATATTTAACTTTATTGGCAGGGCAAGAACAGCTTACATTATTACAGTAATTGTGTGCTATTATGGATAGAGTTGGGGGTGGGAGATTACGCATAGAAAAGGTTAGATATTGCGTTTTACCTGCATTATGAGTAAGAATATTTTTTTGCAGCCAGTGGCTTACTATATTAAATCCATGCTGTGCACTCCTATACACATTTTCCCAAGTATCAGCAGAAAACAGAAGCACCGTATCGTCCGCGTACGATATTATTTTACCTCCATCAAGATTTAGCTCACAAAGGTCATTTAAATAGATGAGAAATAGGCTTGGACCCAAAATACTACCCTGGAGGACACCGAAAGAGACAGGTAAGTCACTGCTTGTGTTATCACCTATTTTCACACATTGTGTGAGATTTGTCTTTAAATATTTTGAGTTGGTTTCCTCTAACGCCTATTCGTTCCAGTTTCTGTAAAAGCAATGGCACAGAGACCGTATCGAAAGCTTTGGCCAAATCCAAGAAAATCCCCAGTCTTTCTACCCGCATCCAAATTTCGCACTACATAATCAACAAGCTCTTGGGCCGCATCATTAGTCGACTTGCCAGCTCGGAAGCCAAATCGATTTTTAGATAGATGGTTACTAGCTTCTAGGTATAGGTATAGGTAACGCGCCGTCGATCCGGGCCTGTCCTTACCGGACGGCGAGCTGCCCATAGCTCGCCGTCCGCAAGCCCGCGCCTGCGGTGGCCGGGAATCGGCTATCGATTCCCGCCGACCAGGGCGTCTCCTGTGGCGACTAGGGGCGTAAGGTCGCATAGACAGCCGCTCCCTCGCGCGTTCCGCCTCCTCCTTTGCGAAATTACTGTTTCGCAGAAGCAGGTGACTGCCTCCCATGCACTCTCGAGTAGTGATAAGCGCTGATTAATTTGACAGGACTAAACTAAAATTTATCTTCTATCCTTTTCTTAATGAAATAGAAAGAAAAAGATGCACGGAACTTATATTTAGTTTAGTTTGTGAACAAGGGAATCGGCACCACTACTTACCTTTCGTTATTCTTGCTGCTTCTGCTAGACACAACTTTTCCCGTTGCATTAAGGAGTACGCACGGCTACAAATCAAGCTATAAATTTCCAGTTTAGGCTGATCTCGCATTGTATAGGATTTCCGTACAATGAGAGATCATCTTATACTGGCAATGTATACCTTGATTTGTACAGGCACAATATTTGCATCAAATCAACATTCATTCAAGGACTTGTATTCTGTTTAATCCCGGTTGCTGTATGGTGCTGCACTCTCGTATAGTCGTGACAAACAGCGACAAACATTGAAGGAGAACCCGACCAGAGATGTCACTGCCTATAAATTATATTATACGTAAACCTGTTATCTGAACCTTAGATTATTTATAAGATCTGAACGTTAGATAATGAAACTACAAGGTAAAAATCTATTTCTAATCGTATGTCAATAGAACCACTAAAATGGAATCAAACCCTCAAAAGATTTCGTGTATGAGAATGCATTTTTATTCTATTTTTTTTTTCTCTATGGCAATTGGCGCTGTAATGTATGTCAGTTAGTAATATTTTTCTAACAAAGTTTACATTTAGTTCGACGGCTCACCTTGCTGCGTTGCCGTCTCCACATGACGCTGGCAGAATAGTCGACACGACATCGGATCAGTTGCCAAAGAAGAAAAAAAAATACATTTCTGTCATGGTAACACCGATGCGATATTGTCAAATTGACAATGCAAAATGTTGACAGTGTCATCAAAATAGACGAATTTTGCTTTGCTCCGTAATTAAAACTCGCACTATTAAATTTCTGAGTCGTAAACAGAATTAAACAATCTTCAAGATGAATAATACTACTATAAATGTGGATCAATTGAACTCTGCTCTAGGTTCGCTCCGAGTACTGCGATCTAGCGTCAGTCACGTCTTCGAAACACTTTCCAATGGATTGCGCGCCGACCACGGTGAAGACGGCAAAGATAAGTTCCTTTTAGAGCTTCAAGAACTGCTAAACAGCGTGAACATTAACTTGCGAGACTTGGAACAAACTGTAAATGGACTCCCGATACCTACAGCGCCCTTTAACTTGGGCACCACGACATACCTGAGCCAGGAAACTACACAAGACCGGCAAGCGCTTTATACTCAACTTGTAAACAGCTACAAATGGACTGATAAGATTCACGAGTACAGCTCCTTCGCACACTCACTCCTGAGCCAAAACTCGCTCAAACGCTCGTACATAAACTCTGGGAGTACAAAACGACGCGGGAAACTGCAGAGCAACCACAACGTCGCGCCTCTACAAGTCGACAACGTTATCAACAACATTGACAGGTCATACACTGACATGAAAATAACAATATCTCGACCATTTGCAAGCAATGCAGTTGTGCAGATAAACCTTAGCCATGTTTTGAAAGCAGTTGTAGCCTTCAAAGGGCTGCTTATGGAGTGGGTCATGGTTAAAGGTTATGGTGAATCATTGGATCTCTGGTCGGAATCACGACATCATGTATTCAGAAAAGTAACAGAGAATGCTCACGCTGCTATGTTGCATTTCTATTCTCCAACATTACCGGATCTGGCTGTGCGTTCATTCATGACATGGTTGCACAGCTACGTAAATCTCTTTAGTGAGCAATGCAAGAGGTGCGGTTCCTACCTCCACCACACATCGCTACTGCCTCCTGCATGGCGAGATTTCCGTACCTTGGAGCCATTTCACGATGAATGTAAACAATAGTCAATGTGGTATTGATCGGGAGAGCCCGCCAATTCTTTTGGGGACTCTCCCTTTCAATAAGAATTAAAAGTACAATGGACATTAGAAGAGAATTGAAGGTTTATAATAATCTTGTGAGAATGTGATTTGCTATGTATCATATTTTAAGTTTAGTTTGTAAGCTGCTCTTTGTATTTAATAATAGAACGTAAATTGGGACTTGTGTCGATTCAATGAGTGATTATATTGTAATATTCACAGATAATAGTCTGCTCAAAATCATGTCACTTTAGTAAAAATAATAGTATACTATGCAAATGAACTGTCAAAAACCAGTAGATTGGTTCATGTAGATTTATAATACCCATTCAGTAAAATGTCATAGCCATGTATACATATAGATTATTATATAGACTGAAATTTACACCCCTCCATCGCATCTAAGCATATTTTTCTTTTACAATCTGTGCATAAATGTGATGAAACAGTGCTTCATTTCAGTTTATACAAATTAATGTAAGATATATGTAACATACACATGTCAGCTAGTTTTAATTCTAGTTATATAACGTTAGCTAGAAATGTGTCCTACTGTAATCACTTCAAATAAAACAACATAGGATAACAAATAATATATTTATTAACTAACAGTCTTGAAATATTAAAAAATTACGTGAAAGGTTTGCAAACAGCCACAGAATGGTCAACACCGCATATTACCTTTAATACATGTCCAGCAATGGACACTTTTAATGGAAAATTTTGGTCTTTACTAGAACCTAGGCCAAGGCAGCCCTGTCTATTCCTGCCCCACATGTACAAATGTCCGTCGTTAGTTATAGCTGCTAAATGTCCTATGCCACAGGAAACTTGTTTTACACAAGCCTCAGTATTAAATTCGTTGCGTCCAAACAAAGGGGCTGGTATCTGTTTTGGTCTTTTGGAGTGTTCCACGTTGGGCCCAAGCCCCAGCAAGCCGAATCCCCAAACGAACGCATCGCCTGCCTCTGTGGAACAAATAGTTTGAAATAAGGTTAAACTATTGTATAGGTATACTCAAACATTCAAAGAATAGTCTTCTCTATTTTTAACCGATTTTAACAAAAGGATTCATTCGGCGAGTTTTTTTTTTAACCTTCCTTTAATACATTAAATTCTTCTTTATTCCTGGGCCGTTTAACGTGATTCGTTTTTTTTTTTTTTTAAGTTGGTCGAGAATGCCCCCGCGGTGGTCCCATATCCCCAATCTTATCAACTTAGCTTAATGTGTAGTTAGATGTTTTATCCAGTTTGTCTGTGTTGATGATGTTGTTATTTTCACATAAGTAGTGTTACATGAGTTTGTGTTGGGTACTAAGACTAAAAGTAGAAACCAAAAACATTTTATTAAAAAAAAAACTACAAAGTTAAAAATAATTTTAGTTCTGGTAGTCAGTGGCGCCGATTCTCTTGTTCACAAACTAAACTAAATTTAAGTTGAGTGCATCTTTTTCTTTCTATTTCATTAAGACTGCGCCGAGTGCACAGTGGCGCCCTCATCGTTATTTCGGTGATTTCTTTTATTTTAGAATGAAAATGCAGAAAATAAGCTCGTCAAGTTGTGCTTCACAAGACTATACGTTATTATTACTACAAACAGTAGTTTTAAATTGTTATGTTTTATTGTAATCATTAAAACGGAAAATAGTGGCCACCAAGCTCCGTTTTAATGATTCCAATAAAACATAACAATTTAAAACTACTGTTTGTAGTAATAATAACGTATAGTCTTGTGAAGCAGAACTTGACGAGCTGATTTTCTGCATTTTCATTCTAAAATAAAAGAAATCACCGAAATAACGATGCACCCCACTGCGCCACTGTGCGCTCGGCGCAGTCTTAAGAAAAGGTCAGAAGATAAATTTTAGTTTAGTCCTGTCAAATTAATCTTCAACTTAAATTTAGTTCAGTTTGTGAACAAGGGAATCGGCACCAGTGGCAATTTGGCAATGAGCAAAAAACAAACAAAAAAGCTAGCTACTTCCGAAACTTTATTTACTACTTCTTTTTTTTTTATATAAAGTTTTTTTGTATCTCACCATTAGCAATCAAACAGAACGATCCACCGGCTGCTATGTCGGTGATCTTGCCCAAGCCGCGGGTGAACTCGCGTAGAGAGTACGACATGTTGACTTGTTGCGTGCCGCATAACATCGGGATCTGACCGTACTCAGAGTTGCCCCAGCCGAATAGTTCACCTTGATCTGTGGGAAATAATATTTAGTTAATTTGTAATACTTTCACAGTTTTATTCCTCGCAAAAGTAATTTAAAGCATCTTTTATTTAAAATCTAACGACCCGCCCCTGCTTCGCAATCGCATGGTTTTTCCGACATGAAAAACATCGAGATTTTATTATTATTATGTTAGTTTAATATTAATGTATCACACACATGAACCGTCCGGAATAAATTCTCTAAATTAATGGTGAAAACGGAATCAAAATCCGTTGCGTAGTTTAGTAGTTGCCCCCGGTCTTGGGGGGGGGGGGGGGCACACAAATCCCAAACAAGACCAAAATATAAGTAAAAGGCTATTCGTCTGATGCTCTAGCTTTTCTGATGTCAAAAGAAAACCTAATCTTTTCAAGCAGTATGCTAGATATTTCGACGTTCATTCCTAGTTTAATGTTCTACCTAATTCCAAATACCCACCATTTAACGCCAGCACACAATCGCCAGTGGATGCTACTTTTACAATTTTCTCTGAAGTTATATCTCCCTTCACAGCGGCAGGTATTGCCTGGTTTTCGAATATACCGAGCCCGGTCTGACCGTCCGCGCCCCAGCCGCAGGCAAACACCTTGCCGCCCTCTGTTACGAATAAGCTGAAACATTATTAAAATGTTAAAGGCCATTTTTATTAGCTAAAAAGAAATACACTTCTCATCAAAAAAATCGAAACACACTTTCTGGCTACAAACACACAAAAGCTACACCATATTTCATCAGTTATTGGTTTGTCCCTGCCTGCAATACCAAAACTATAGATTACCTATAATGCTTGTTTTTCTCTTTTCAGTTATGTTTTGACAGTCGGGGTTTTTTTTCTTTCTCATTTGCTTTTTTTCAAGCTTTTTAGTTTTATTAATATTAATACAAATTTAATATTTTGAATATATATTATTGGTGATGTTCTTCAGAAAGGTCAGGTGCGTAGCTCTCGCAACCGGCGTGCATGTCATGTCTGTCTGTCTGTCTGTCCGTCCGTATGTCACAGCCACTTTTTTCCGAAACTCTAAAGAGCTATACTGTTGAAACTTGGTAAGTAGATTAGTATTCTGTGAACCGCATTAAGCTTTTCACACAAAATTAAAAAAAAAAAACAAATTTTGGGGGTTCCCTTTACTTAGAAGTTCTAAGTATAGGGAACCCCCAAAATTTATTGATTTTTTTCTCATATATTTTGAAACTCAATTTTTTTTTTTTTTTTTTCATCAAAACCATACGTGTGGGGTATCTATGGATAGGTCTTCAAAAATGATATTGAGGTTTCTAATATCATTTTTTTCTAAACTGAATCGTTTGCGCGAGAGACACTTCCAAAGTGGTAAAATTTGTGTCCCCCCCCCCCTGTAAAGTCTAAAATAAAAAATTTGATCTACATTACCATGTAAACTTCCACCGAAAATTGGTTTGAACGAGATCTAGTAAGTAGTTTTTTTTTAATACGTCATAAATCGTAAACCGCGCTTTCTGCTACGGAACCCTTCATGGGCGAGTCCGACTCGCACTTGGCCGCTTTTTTTTTTATTTGCAGATTCATTATACTAATAAATATTAACACGTTGACTGCCGTGACGGACACCATGTGTCTGACAGCATACTTTCCCCCGGAGCCACACCAATAAATCGAGAATTGTCTAAAAATTGCGTTAGTAAAAACAGTCGAAACGCTGTCCATCGGCCGCCTAGAGGCTTCTGAAGTGATCGAGGGCATGCGGACACATGGTGTCCGACGCGGCTCCCTGGACCCGATATACGGTCACGAGAGGTCCGCCACGGCCCACTGGGCTAAACATGGTTTTTAGTCTGGCAGTCAACGTGTTAAGTAGCCTATGTCACTCCCACAATTAAGACGATCTAACGAAACCTCATAATATATGTTAAAATCTATCAAGCTGTTTAAACTACAGAGCGTGCCAAAGAAATAGACATACATATATAATATGTATATATGCTTTACCTAATGTTTTTCGAGAGTATGTACATAACCCTATACCCTCCTTCTGGGGCAGTGGGGTAAAAAGAGAATTAATTTTAAAAAAAAAACAATTTTATTAGCTAGCTGTTTGGTGTGTAGGTATGTACTAAACACAAAATAACGATTTACCTTAAAATTTGCAGTTTGTAATTTGATTATTAGGCTAGGTATGTGACATCTGATAACAAGACTTTTTCACCACACATGGATACTTCGCTCGCAGAAGCCCGGACTTCGGCGGCGTATTTATGAGATGACACGATCTCTAGTAAAGAGGCGAAATGACCTGCTGCTACTGGCAGGAAAAACAACACGGATTGATAGTTTACAAATATAATGACAATATATTATGATAATTGGCCTCTTTACAAGAGCAACGTGTCATCTCATAAAAACGTATTTTTTTTTAAATATCACGTTGTTCTTGTAAAGAGGCGATATGCCGAAATTAACAGCAGACCATCGAAGAGCGCGCCTTCAGTTTGCACGTGAGCACTTAAATTGGTCATACCTACAATGGAGCAAGATTCTCTTTTCTGACGAGAGTAAAATTATGGGTGTATTCTCGCTGTCCCCATGCATGGTAATTCACATAAAATGGCGAAAGAAAAGGTTCAATTTTATATGAATTACCATTAATGGGGTTAATGGTAATTCATATAAAATGGAACCTTTTCTTTAAACACCCATAATTTTACTCTGATCTGACTCTTGATGAACACGGGCGATGGGGACAGCGGGAATATATCAAATTATGCTGTATGGTAATGATGGTAGGAATGAGGTACCTATACAGAAGAGAGGGAGAACGTTATGCACAGTGCTACATTGAAGCAAAAGTAAGCTATGGTGGTGGTTCATGGACTGTTTGGGGGAGCATTAGTACCGACGGAAAAACAGAACTCGCTTGCGTATCTGGACCACGCCTGCCTGCACTAGACGGCCGTCGCTACATCGAAGAATGTCTCGAGGTTTCTCATGCACATTTCATTGGCGAAGACAGCATATTCATGCATAATAATGCCGGGGCTTATACTGTAGCGGTATCAACAACGCCACATACGAACTACTAATCAAAGACTTGACGCCACAAATCCTGCATCGCGCTATCAGAGTTTACCGCGCGACTAGCATATATACAACATCCCGACATCAACCGTTGGGCAGTTGCCCACCAGACACAATACCCGTCTGGTCGGAGGATCCTCCCTTTACTATAGAGTATGAGTGAACTTTACACCCTGTTCCTCATACTTCTAAATTGGTGAACCCGAACATGGACATTAGCGCAGCCTTCGTGCTACTACTTCAGCGTGACGTCATCCATCACTTCCTCAAGCTTTCGAGCGGCGAGTCACACAGCCAGCCAGCACCCACGGCTTCAAAGGGTATCCTGACCACCAGCATGCAGCAAACGCGCATACCTGGTCATCACCCTCAGCCTCATCAGCAACCTTGGCACAGCACACTGCACTTTCGGCCGGTCCACAAGCAGAGCCCTTCAACGCTCTCCTGGTCGACGCCAGCAGTCAGCCTCAAGCCGGCGCTATACGACGTCCGACTCACTGGATCAACAAACGCAGTGCCACCCCGACTCACTGGGGAATCACCGCAGACAGTTCCGACTCACCGTGAACTATGCGGCACCCGGTTCCGACTCACTGGAATCACAACTGGCCCTGGCAAGCATCATATGCACTGACTCAGCCCACTATCGACCTCCGGTCCCCGGAGGGGAGTAATGTAGCGGTATCAACAACGCCACATGCGAACTACGTATCAAAGACCTGACGTCACAAATCCTGCATCGCGCTATCAGAGTTTACCGCGCGACTAGCATATATACAACAGCCCGACATCAACCGTTGGGCAGTTGCCCACCAGACACAACACCCGTCTGGTCGGAGGATCCTCCCTTTACTATAGAGTATGAGTTAACTTTACACCCTGATCCTCATACCTCTAAATGGAATCGTACGAGATTATCTCAGTGAAGTTGGTATCTCCGTTACGGAATGGTCAGCACGAAGCCCGGATATGAATCTCATAGAGCACCTGCGGGATGAACTAAAAAGATGAGTTTGAGCAAGAGATCCTGCTCCAGAGACTCCTGGCCAGCTGAAAAACGCAATTCAAGAAGAATTGAATTACATTCCACAAAATGTAGTCATGACTCTCATTCGATCCATGAAAAACCGTATGGAAGCAGCCATAAGGGCACGGGGAGGGAATACAAATCCATACTAATATTATAAATGTGAAAGTAACTCTGTCTGTCTGTATGTTACGTTTTCACGCCTAAACCACTGAACCGATCGTCATGAAATTTGGCAGAGATATAGTCTGGGATATGGAGATGGACATAGGCTACTTTTATACGCGATGACCGACATTCACGCGGGCGGAGCCGCGGGCAAAAGTTAGTTATTGAATAAATTTTACTTAAACTTCTTCTTAGTTAGGTACGTGTTTTGTTTATTGCATTTCATAAAATCTCCATACAGGTTGGAAGAAACTTGTTAAACAAAACCAAGAAGCTCAAAATTTTATTTGAATTTGGAACATTAACATACGTATTTCGAAACCTTGTACTACCTGCTGATATAAGTAATAATATTTTATTTTTATCCATTAAAAACATAAACTTGAGAAGTGTTTCGAATTTTTTGATGATAAGTGTATTTCATTACTAGATTAGATTGAGATGATAATAAATGAAAAGGGACTGGATTAAAATCGTTAAGAATTGACAGATAATTCTTCACTGGTTCACTTCTTGTTTTTTTATTTTTTATATAATTATTATGGGCAATCAGTCTAGTCTAGACTGGACTAAGGTCACTTTGCAAAATAACATGACAAATGGCGAATATCTGTACGAAATTAACATACTTACGTATGATCCTGCCCGCAGCACACACTGACTATCTTCTCCTTACCCAACCTCTTGATATTGTAAGACACCATGCTCCCTTTGTACTCCTCATTCGGGTTTATCTTACGTCCGCACTGGCCGTATGCATTGTTTCCTAGTGTGAACACACCCTCATTGTCTGTCAGTACAGCCGTGTGGGCGCGACCCGCGTCAATGCCGGTAATCTGTATAGATGAGATTTTTTAATGATTATGTAGAATGTTATTCATTTATTTTATTATTTATGTACACACAGTAAAATACATATAGATACGACATAATATTGTACTTTGCGTACAAAGGTACTGCTTATTTCTTAAGAAATTTCTTCCAGCAGACCTGCAAAACGAGAATTGAAAACGAAATGTGAACTTAGTTGATACAATATGACTGCAACATATACATAATTATGTTCTCAAAAAAAAAAAATGTTTAGAGTCAGTTTTAGAATTTTTATTGATGTTCAGATTACCTTGGTTTCTAAAGACTTGTAAGGCAGAAATATGGGTGCTGGACTGAGTAGCAACTCAAGTGGGTGACCAATGCGTGGTGCATGATAACCTATTTGCGAGTCTGTGTTGATGCCTGTGCCAAAAACTTTATGTTGCTCTCCTGTTTTTATAGAAGCCACTGTAAAGCCATACCCTGCAGCTATGTGTTCAACCTGGAATCGTAAGAATTTGACATAATAGTGTTTGTATTGTATTATCTTTGTTTAATTCATAACTAAAGTTTAAACAATCGTTAACACTCACATCAAATCTCTCTGCAAAGCTAGACCTCATAGGGTACCTGCAGAGTGAGAAGTTATTCCTATACTGCTTCTTGCCCTTATTGCCTCGTGGCATGTGAATGCCCAGTGCGCCAGTCTCTGCTAGACCCCACAAGTACATGTTCCGGTCTGAAGACTTGCTTGTGGGATACTGAAAAACTAAAGTAGGGAGAGAGCATTGATATTGTTTATATAGGTAATTGTCTGAGTTATTGAGTTATACTTTCTACACCAGCACATAGTCGTGTCAGTGCTGCTAACCCTTACAAAATGTTTACCCCAAGATTTTTTTTTAATTCCCCTTAAAGAGCCCTGAGTATAGGTTGTCATAAGTAAAATTTATTTGATGTGCTCAACAGCACAATTCGCTCTTTACTCATAAAAGAAAACATATACCTAACATTGTTTGTAATTTTTTTTTTTTTTTTCTATGTATCACTATTGTACATGAAGTTTAAATAAATAAATAAATAAATACCTCATCAATAGGTACAAGACTTGGTAAACTACTTAAACTTAAATGTAATATTGTTGATAATTTCTAGAATGGCATCATCATCATCAGTGTTCGACGTATTTTCGATTACATTAAAGCCTTTTTTATCTTTCTATATTTGCTAAAGGATTTTTAAGATGTCATTCTATTCCTACTGTTGTTCGTTAAAAATTGCAGGTTTTGTTTGAAGCCCCTAAAAATAACCGCAAAAAAAATATCTCCCTGAAATCCCCCTTTTAACACTTCTTCCCCCTACATTTAGGGGGGAAACCCCAAAGTTGTCACCACTGAATCGTGTACCACCCCACTGGTAAATAACAAATACTCTGCCAGTGTCCTACTAACTTTATTATGCTTTTGAGGTTACAAAACATTCGATGAAAAAACACGACAAATAATTGAAAATTACCAAATTTTAACTTATCATTGGCTAGTTTATTTTTAAGCTTTACATGCATTTCATCAATAATCAAATGGTATAGCAATTACACAATTTAATAGGGTAATTACTTGGTAGCAAGTCCTCTTCATCAGCATCCGGAATTTTCTTCTTTGTTGTTGCATAGAAGCGGTTTGCTAATACAGTCAGACTTCTATTTTGTAACAGCACTTTAACCGTGTTCATTTTTATTAACATTTAGATCATTTTTTAACAGAAACTTCAATATTTTTGAGGTTATGCTGTGGAAAATAACAATCGACTTTTGTTTTGACGTTTCTTTCTTTGGCTACATTCCGATTAAGTCAATAAGCCATAATCGCTCATAGCATTAGCACGCACATCAATAATTTGCGTTCCGGATTAACACGATTATGAATGACAGCTTATAGATGTTTGACAGCCAGTGTTGCCAACCCGTACGATAATTATGGGGGCGTACGATAATTTGGGCAATGGTACGATGTACGATAGTGAATGTCTAACGTACCATAATTTTGAGTATTGAAGACAAAAAAGGTCTATTAACAAAACGTATTTGTCAGAAAAATGAAAAACGCTAATAAAAAATCAACAAAATGTCAATGTCACGTATGTCAACAAGTTTATGTCACAGTGTTTCTCTATCTCTCCTTCACATTTCTTTCACTTACGTTTCGTCCGAAACTCCGCGTTTTATCCTGTGGTTATATGAAATGCCTTTATTTGCTTCTATCTTGAAAACCAACAAAAAGTCAACTAGACTGACAAAACGTGTTTACGGTTTGTGCTGCTAGCGCCACTAGTGATGAAACTTGGCATAAACTTCCACTTCTTTTAGTCTACATTAAAATTAATTGACGTATGTTATCAATTTTTTTTTATTTAGGGCTGGTTTTTTTTATCGACGGATAATTTTTAATCGTGATAAAAAATGTATGTATAACAGTTTTTAGAAGGACTGTAAAAAAATCCTCCGATAAAATTATCTGGCGTTGGAAAATTCAGCTTTTGTCTTTTGTACGATAATTTTGCCCACAAAACGATATTTCGACGTCGGAACTAGTTAATTTAAACTTTGGAGTTGGCGACACTGTGCGCTCACGGTGTGAAAAAGGGACCCTCAAAAATGATATTCCCCATAAATTTACTCCAAATTGATTAATTTTAAAAATCAGTGTGTTATGATTGACTGATTATTGAAATGAATGTACACTGTGACATATTTTTTATTTATTAGTTGTTATTATTAAAAATTTACTATTTTATGCATGAACTGTTTTATTCAATGGATTAAAGAAAAATTTAGAATGAATATTGATATTGATTAAAAAAAAAATATGGTACGGACTTCTCTTTCCGGGCCTTCTTTTGTTTTTTTTACTGTAGTAGCTACCGTGTCCCCCGCCAAAAGTGACAGACTTTTTTGTTCAGAATATTGCGTTAATCGCTTATGCCTTCTCCAGTGTTTTATAATGGTTTTATATAATAGACATGTCCGCTCCTTGTACCACACAAGGACAAAGAACGAACATCATAGGAAGGTCAATCAAATAATACTAAATTGGGCAAAAGAAAGAGTTGGGGAAAATAAAAAACCAGACAAAAAAAGGATAAAAATCACTTGTTTACCAAAACATCGAAACAAATGAATACAGATAATGTACTGCTATGCTTCTGTAAACATTTATTTGGATAATTTATGTTTTACAATTTAAATTATTCAAGTATTTGTGAGTAACATCAATTCTTACACAAATGTTTAAAATCGTAAAGTAAAACAATGACACATTTAAAAACATTTAACACCATATTTATGACAGAGATACTGACGTCAAACACTGAGAATTATTTCTATTTTACTTTATTTTGGATAACAGGTTGGCACGCATCTGCGTATTTTGGAATAGGGCTTTGATCAGGCTTCGGAGTTCCTCGTTTCTGAAGTGGATGGCTAAGGGGCCGGTGCCGTCTTTCCAGTGGTTCTCTATGTCCTTTAGGGAACCGCCTAGTATGAAGATCAGCTCTTGGAGCTTGATCCACGATTGGACGTTTTGTTCTATTTCTGCTGGGTCCTGAAATGACAAACCGTTTTTTAGGTGAAAATACTTCGATATAAATATTATGCTGCGCAACTTGAAAGGAGTCTATGTCAAACAATGGACTGGCAACTTTCCAAAAAGAACAGATAGTCCAAAAAGACACGTCTCTTGAAGTTCCAAAAGCTGTATCTCTTTTAAATAATATAAGCTAAACATCTTTTTTTATAAATATCTCGTTCAATTAACTCGCCCTAATTCCAACTCAAGAAAGTGGATTCTTGAAAGAATTACCTGGAAGAGCTGTGGAGCCTTCTGCACAACAATGGTATACATCTCGGTGAGCTGTGTTGCCATCTCCATGGAGATATCCTCCACGGTGCACACGCGGTGTATCAACTCGTCCAAGAACATATTGACTAGGGTTGCCATAAGCCTGAATAAAAGGAAAAATAATATTTTTTAAGTTTAAGACACATTAATTATTACTAAAGGGGCCAATGATCATTGAAGGATAGCTTTAACTCTTAGCGTTACGACACCAGCCGAGAGTTACGCGACGGAAATTCTACGCGCCTGTTTTAATTTATAGCCGCATTTACACATTCGCGCGAGTGACGAGGCGAGCGGCGAGTCGAGGCACGAACACGAATATGTAAACGGGGGTTTGTCATTCGCCTCGTGTTTAACGTCGCCGCGCGTGACGCTCGCGTCGGGAGCGGTTTTTATACACGAATCAAAGGGAAAAGAGTGCGAGACAAACTTGTGTTTACACGTTCGCTTTCGAGTTCATTTCGCAGCAAACAGCCTATCAGGCAACATAACAAAATGGACTGGACCAACAATAAAGTTATGATTTTTTTGGAGCTTTACCAAACTCAGCCAGTCATTTGGAATCCAAAGCATGCTCATCATACGGATAAGCAGAAATATAATGCTTCGTAGTCCAAGCATTGTATTTTTGCTGATATCAGAAGTAATGGGAGTACCAGTATACGATTTAAAAATGAATGATGGCTACTTTTCGTACACATCGATGCAAGAAGCTGCCATCACTAAAATTCGGTGCAGGGGAGGACAATATTTACCAACCAATAAGGTTTGCATACAATTTAAATGCAAAAGCCGCTAGAATGACGACTTCGTCCATTTCGTCCAGGTCACTCATTTAGCCTAAAGCCACAGGAATGTCTCGCCAAACAATTCGTCGAATGGCGAGGCGAATCACGAGCACGCATGTGTAAATGCGGTATATGAAAATGAGGCGATGTTGTTTTCGGCTTGATGTCTCAATAGATAATTTCTAAAGCCGTGTGCCCAATGGGATTTCCCAATAGAAATAATGACGTACTTCCATATTTTTCCAATTTTGGCAGGACGGCAGATATGTTGCTAGCAACTTGCTACACTTAAAATGTATTTCGAAAACTGTGCATGTTCCATTCCGTAAAGAAAAAACCTAAATACCTACCTAATAATCTTTATGAGGTTTTACCTTGTAAAGACATTCTTTGGGAAGACTCCAATCCAGACATTCTTCAATAAATGCAGTTGTCGCAGGCACTGCCGAATGGCCGCCTCTGCGTTGTCACTCAATACGTCTTTCACGACAATGCAGTTGAGATCTGTAACAAAATGGAATTGAATTATTTTTATATAACACCTCACCAGGGGCGTAACTAACTCCGTTTCAGTCGTATCAATGATACGGGGCCCACAAGCTACAGACCTGATATTTTCCAATTGCTAGTTCGGCATATAGAAAAAACATAAATGTAAAGGAAAGTTAATTCATATAATTATTTATTCTACAATAGAAGTCAAAACTTAAGGCAATAAACCGCACGGCAAGACCAGCGATGCGTTACGACATTAAATAATGCAAGTGAAATCACTATTATTCGAGTATTGAAGGCCATGTATATGTTAGTAGGTAGCGTTTTCTATTGAAGACTATTTTTTTTTAAACTACATTTTACTTGTGCATTCAGGGTGCTTTGATAGAGCCTCCCACTAGGAGCTTATAGTATAGGAGTGACTGACGATACTGAAATACGCCTGGCGCACATTTTAGGCAGCCAGGCGCCAACCCCGGCCAGTGATCCGCTTATGCTACAGAATAGCTCATGGGGATAGCCCCTTTTTTTATTGAAAGAATTATCGCTATTTACGTGGTAGTTTCGACATGTTGAGATCATTTCATTCAAGCATTACCACTCCAATCAATTTACTTAGCTATTATGTATTTAGCAATGCTTCATGCTTTCTTATTTGCTGGAGCCAAAGCAAGCTTCTGCAATAATCATTAGCTGGGCACCGGTGACCGGACGATCCAACAATCTACGATCATGGATCGCCGATCGTGATTCGGAGATTTTTGCGCACGATCCGTTTTAGGAAACCCGCGATTCTTGCGCTAATTATTTAAAGAATTTCGGAATAAGTAACGTAATAAACACATAAGTATTAACGTAATAAACACTACATAGCTGACAGATCCCGATTTTTTGACTTGTCGCCATATCAGTAGTAGTATTATGAATTATTTGACTAACCTGAAGACCTAATATTATCCAGAATCTGTTTTCTTTGTTGCTGCATGTGTATAGTGAGGTGTTTGTAGCCAAGATCGCGAATCTTCTGCACCAAATCCACGAAACCGATTGGGTAATCTAGGTCCCGGCCTTCCATTAGAATCAGCCACTTGTCCCCAAATATCTGGAGGTTGTGTGCTAGGTACATACAGTTATTGTGGAACAAGGCTGCAAATAGAGAGAAAATGATCAGGTGAAGTGGAGAATGTTGGTCAAATATGGTTAGGGACGAAAAAGCATCGCAATTAATATTTACTATGCCAGCAAGAAATAAAACCTTTTTGGAGACTTTTGCTTGTGTTGCATGAAGAGTTAAATTCGTCGCAAATAACTTACCAACATATTGTGGAATAGTTTGCAAGTAGTTCTCATGGTGATATGGTACCACAGCATCATACAATTCAAACACCATCCGAGCGGTGTTATACATTTTCTTGCACACCACATCGGCACACTGTACTGCCTGCTCCATAATCCCATAGGCCAAATCCAAAAGCTCTTGTGCTGTCTTCGATATCATGCACCTCGGGAAGAAGTACATACTCTTTGGGATTGTTTTATCAAGAATACCTAATGCTTCAGCACCTTCTTGCTCAGGTTTTATTGGAAGCTCGATGTTTGGCATATGCTCTACACCAATAGACATTGTAGCACTCAAATCCTTCAGCATGATAGCCCTTGCAGTCTCCAAAAAATGCTGGCTTGACTTATTTGCAAATAGCACATCAAGATTGTTTAAGTAATCCAATATAGAAAAGTCCTCAGTACAGAACTTATGCATTATTAGGAACTTCTGAAAAGTATTAATTTCTGTTGTTATTTTTCCATAGCTCTGTAAATCATTTAAGTTATTCGGTATGGTATCAATCAGGCAATCTTTGATCAGTATATCTCGGAACGTTTCACTGATCTCTTTGCCAATCATTCTCATTATAGTAGTGTCTCTCCTAAAGTCAACATTTAATGTATTGCTCAAGAAATGGATGACTATTCTCAAGTTAGATAAAACGGTATCATACTGTGGCTTAAAATTCTGCTTGTGTGTTATAGTAATAGTCAACAATTGATCAGTTTCAGCATACACAGTCACATCACCATGTATTATAGGTATAAGAGCATCTTTAAGTATAAATTGAGAAAACTCAGACACTTTTTCAGTCAACTTCCCACTCCTATCAAGAGCATTCAGAACATCAACAACAACAAGGGGCTCATCAAATTTTAATTTTATAGTGATAATAGTTTTTCGAGTGCCAGCCTTTATACTCCAATTTATCATTAGGCTCCATTCTCTGTACATATCAAAATGCAATCTATCTGATATTGCTGTAGCTGTCTGTTTAATGTTGTTGTACAACTCTAAACTCTGGAATCCTTCAGCTGCAGTGTCAGCGTGCAGCATTAGATCATACACAGCTTCCACAGACCTAGAATAGCTCATGGCTTCCCTGCCATCATCAAACTCATTAACAAACTCCCCGCAACGCACAGCATCATCAACTATATTGATAGCAAAATTAATAGATTGCAGCTCTTTTTGTAGTTGATCACGATTAGCTAAAGATTTGAGTACATCAGCCATAGTCTCCTGCTCTATTTCCAGCTTACACAGTTCCATGTCCTCAGCTAGGTTTTGTGTTTCAGTGCATAACACTGCACTCTCCTGTAGTATAGTTGACATATCATATTCAGTTGATCTCAAAAATAATTTGAAGTCATTTTTTAATTGTTCTATTTCTTTGGATATTAGAGGAATCTTCTCAGAAGGTTTCCAGTTTATTTCATTGACATCAAAGATAGTTTTCAATACAGTATCTACATTATATTCTTCCATTTTAATGTTTTCTTTTGGATCTGTCTTTTTTAATAGAAGGTTCTGGATGTTTTTCACGGTTCGGAGATTTGTGCGAATGTCGGCGTTGTCTTGAGTGATACTTATTTGAGGTTACAGCATTCCGTAATGTGTTTACTAAAAAACGCTTGTTGGTTTTGTTTTGAGGGGCTTTGATCCAACCAGAGGGCCCAACTATTTCAGCTCTTGCAGCTCCTTGAACGGCTTCCCGCAATAACTCTTCAACGGCTAGCCTGAAATAAGGAACCATTTTATTAGGGTTAATACAATTAATACCACACATGTCTTAACCACCAAAATGTATACCAAGACTGCTCGTAAATTAAGAAAACATTCGCCCAGCTTATAAGTTATGGAAAAAAAAAAATACTTTAAAAATCATTCAAAAAGCCCACAATTTATTGAAAGGGTATGGGAACAATGTATGTAAATAATATTAAATACACCGGGAAATGTTTAGCACAATTTTAATAATATCATATTTGGAATATATTTAATCATAACATAATAATATATTTTGAAATAGTATTTATGTACTTTTCGGCGTCTTTTTAACAGGGAACCATGGAAAACTCACTTTTCTAGGGCTTCGTCATCTAATGGTTCTTTTTCGGGTTGATTGGTAGCATCTTCTTTCTCTGTCATAGTTTAAAGTACTACTAGTTTGTATAATACCACTACACTAATGTATAAATATGCAATATTTAGTACCTAATCTATTTCGAATTTCCGCAGAAATCCATTTTCAATAAAATCCTCAACCTATGAGAAAACAAACACGTATTTTTTGACAGTTGTTGCATAAAATGCATTCATGTTTCATGTTCCTAATTTTAAATTCATTAATTACTGTTTTTCATTACTCGATTCACTGATTTTCATGGTTAGATTACCGCAAATTTAATTTTATATCGTGTTTAAATAGAGTGAAAAATGCTTAGAATTATTTAATTAATAAAACATTCAAGACATCATTTCAAACAACGAACGCAATAATATCTGTAATTCGAATTTTATTCCTGGCAAGCATTTTGACTGCGTGGAGTGAAACGTCAGCCACGTACGAACGAATGTCACCGATCGTCTTTGCAGCGCTAACCAAATTTGCCTTTAGTTGTTTAATAATAAGCGTAAAATAAGGTAAGTAAAAGTAAATTTACTTTAAAAATGAGAACCATTGTAGTTTCGATCTATTCCTGACTAATTTAAAATAAGATCGAGCTGTTTTCATTCAAGTTTATCGTATTGGAATACCTTCCATCTGCAACCTATTTTAGTGCCAAAATTAATGTCTATATTTTCAATTTACAGACAAAATGAGTGCTAAGCTGTTATCCCTGATCCTCATCATCGCTACTGCGGTGACCGCAGAAGATGAACCAGCGATTGCGAAGTTACTTGTTTCGAAACAAGTGCTGAACAAATACTTGGTGGAAAATATGGATATTCTGGTGAAATACACGCTGTTCAACGTCGGTACTGCGCCCGCTGTGGACGTAAAGTTGGTGGACAATGGTTTCCACCCGGAAGTGTTCCAAGTAGTTGGCGGTCAGTTGACGGCGCAGATCGACAGGATACCCCCCCAGACCAACGTATCGCACGTCGTGACTGTGAGGTCCAGCAGATTCGGCTACTTCAACTTCTCATCTGCTGAAGTTTCATACAAAGCCAGTGAAGATGCCACTGAGGTGAGACGCTTTATTTACTTTCACTTTGCAAAATGTTCTATTTTATGAAACTGTAAAAAGCTATCAACATAATGGTTAAAAGTAAATTAACAGGACTATACGAAAACAAAACTATTTGAATCAGAGTACTTTCTCTTTATGTGCAGCTTTAATGAAGCTGCACATAAAGAGAAAGTACTCTGATTCAAATAGTTTTCAACAATCTCCATTCATATTATGTCCATTCACATTTTACAAGAATCATTATTCAAGTTCTGTATCTCGGAGGCAAACAATCATAAGTCACATCAAGCAAATTATTCAGTGCACATGTTTTAAGACTCAATTTGAACATTATTCACGTATGTCACTTGACTATAAAATTGTGTGAAATTCTAAGTAACATTTTATTTGTTGTTTAAAAGTAGGTTAATACGTAGGTTTTTTAACAAAAAAATATTAGAGCTTTTATGATACTTATATTATATTTGGACTTAGGATAATATACCTCCGGTATACAGAGTTTGACAAAACATAGATATAAAACACCTAAAGATTGACCATAACTGTTTGTTTACTGGGTCTACATTTGTCTTTGAAAAGCTGAATAGCTAGTGTTACAGAAAATAAAAATCATTCATACAAAATATATGTATAATAATTGTAATAGCCTCTTTTGATACTCTCTAACATAAATTTTTAAATTTTAATGGAATGTTTATTTATGACATATTTAATTTTATTTATTTATTTAATTCAGACACAGTGATCCATATTACTGCTGGCATAGAACTGCTCTTCTATATATAATAAAAATCAATTGCCATGCGTTAGTCTCAAAAATGGCTCAGCTGATTTGATTATTTATTTTTTTTCGTTTTTGTTTTAATTTGTTCACCTCAATAAAAAGAAAAAACAAAAAAATCTGTGTCTCACGTGGTACAAAGTTCAATGGATCATATAGTTTACAATAGATTTCTCACACACTTCAGCTTCGCTCGCGTTAATATTGATTTTAAAAAAAACTCGTTAACACACTACTAAAGTTTCTATAATAATATAATTTAATCATGATTTGAAAGACACATGGCGCCATCTTTTATCATAAAAACGTTATTGTTGGTTTCCTCGGGAACAGTACCTTTTTTTTGGGATGAAAGGTACCCTATGTCTGTTTCTGTACACCTGACAACATATATGATGATCGGATAAGTAGTTTAGGTGTGAAAAGATAACAAACAAACAAACAAACAAACTTACTATCACCATATTATTATATAATAGTTAGGATTCTAAAATTCTTAGCTACCATCAGTCAGCGACCATCATTATCTTCCTGCCCTTGTCCCATGTTGCTTCGGCGACCCCAACTTTATTTGCAACACGTTTTCATCTTCCATGCTGCCCTGTCAACCGTCACACTATCAATGACTCCCTTCTCTTTCACATCATTCCTCACACAAACCATCCATCTTTTCTTTGGTCTTCCTCCCTCCATCCATCAACATTAATTTATATTTATCACAAGATGCATTCCTCCACCTCATCACACCATCAATCATTGACGAAAGAGACTTAATTTACTATCTATTCATACTAAACTACCCTGGGATAATTGTATTAGAATTACACAGGCGCAAAAGGCGGCGCCGCGTTGTGTCGCGCCGATACCTATATAACTGATCTGGAGATTACATAAAAGAATATAAGTAGATACTATTTAACTTATAAGACAAAATTATGCGCAGTTCATCTATCCATAAGTTAAAAAAAATCGCAAAACTATTTAGATAACAAGGATAAGTTGACTATGTAAAATGTAATCAAATATTTTTTGGCCTAATTACTTGTATTCTGATTATTCCTCTTTGTTTCCACAATCATGAAGAAGCTGAAATAAAACCCTGCTAAAAACTTCTTCAAAACAACAAACCAACACAGAGATAGTAGAGTTTATAGAAGGAACTTTTATTAAATTGTTAATTTCAATGCTGAACCGAAATAAACACTACTAGAGACTGACCGAAAATAGGGCAATAATTTTTTTTTTTTTTTTTTTTTTCTCTAAAAGTATAAGAAATGCAATCTTTTGACCATTGAACTATGGACCCAAAAACGTATCGACGCACAAGATTTTTGTTTTGGTTTTCGGATTTCAGCTGAAAAAACAGGCTGAATTTCGTTTTTGGTCTATCACTAATTACTACCTAAAAAGTTTCATAGTAGATTATAATAATTAAACTGTAAATTATGTCTTCTATAAATATTGTAACAAAAGAAACTAACAGCAACCTCCCATTAACAACCCCTCAACTTCTCCACAGGTCTGCTGGAAGAAATTTCTTAAGAAATAAGCAGTACCTTTGTTTTGTACTCAAATTATAATTATGTCGTATGTCTCTGTATTTTACTGTGTGTACATAAATAATAAAATAAAGAAATTAACAAATCCTCTTATTTCAGTTCCAGCAGTCAATCAGCAGTTCTCCTGGTGAGGGCGCCATCGTGGCCTTCAAAGACTACGACCGCAAGTTCTCCTCACACATCCTCGACTGGGCCGCCTTCGCTGTGATGACCCTCCCTTCCCTCGCCATTCCCTTCGGCCTCTGGTTCTCTTCCAAGAGCAAATATGAGAAGCTAGCGAAGCCGAAGAAGGCCCATTAGTTTGTATTTAGGTAAAGAGGTGACTGCTAATGTTTGGTGGGTAGTTTGAGTAGTATGTGACATGACTGACCCTTTTTTATGTTGCATCTGTCATTAATCTTCTTGCTTTATGGTAGTCAGCAAAGTACTGCTTTGCTGGTTTGTAAATGGTTGTGACCTGTTAAAGTTACATTGAAATAAAGAATTACCATAATTACTATTATTGTTGCTTGAATCAGAATTTATTGAGAGGTAAAATGTCAATTTATTTGTTTCCCAGTTGAATGATTTCGTTTATTTAATTGAATAATTATGCATTTAACATTAGCAGTGATCTATCTCACTCCATTAGTTATGTACATCAACATCTTGTTAATATTAATTTATATGAACAATAAAAAGTTTTTTATAAGTCAAACCTAATTTTTGTATTGTTAAGAACAAAGCTGTACGAACATCAATGCAGACATCAAACTGCTTCTCGTAGTGTGGTTTGCACTTTACACTTTATGTTACTGATAATAACGTTTATTATTCAATGTAATCAAAATTCGTCAATGCCTGCGCTAAGTCTAGCCCATTATTGTAACAAAGACGTGCATATGGTAGGTATAACGATATGATTCTTAGCAGCGCCGCACGGTGGTTCGAAACTGCTATATTAGGGACATGGGTTTTTTTTTTTTAATTCCATTTTTTTAAAATACTTATCGAAAGATCTGTCATTTTGATGAATAATTGTTAGGAAACTTTTTTCTGTAAAACTGATAGTTTCCCTGAAAAAAAATAATTTCAATTTTTGTTGTATGGAATGAAACATAAACTGCTAAAATTTGGACAAGTCTTGACAGGTCTTGCTTTAAAACTACTTTATTCTTATTATTTGGCTTGTTGGCTATAATTCTACATTATCAGCGCGCGCCCATACTTGCCCGTTCAAGAGTTATGAGGTTTAGTAAAATTGATTTTGATTTGGATTTTTGATCAGTAAAATGAAAAAAAAAAGTGAGTAAAAGGTACTGTTTTATTAATGATATCATAGGTAAAATAATTGTGTTACATTCAAACACTATAATTGAGGAATATTAATCATTTCAAAACATATATTTATCAGTTTAGTACAAAAAAAAATGTTTTATTTTTATTTTATTTTTTTCAAATTAAAGCAAATGATAAATTTAAACAAAATTGTCTTTGTTGTTGGAAAGTAATTACAAACAGAGAAAAATTAAAAAAAAATGGTACTTTTTTCGATAAATATATGTTTTGAAATGATTGATATTCCATAATTATAGTATTTTAATGTAACACAATTATTTTATCTATGATATCGTTAGTAAAACAGTACCTTTTACTCACATTTTTTTTTTTTTTTCATTTTACTGAACAAAAATCAAATTCAATTTTACTGAACCTCATAACTCTTGAACGGGCAAGTATGGGTGCGCGCTAATAATGTAGAATTGTAGCCACAAGCCAAAGAATAAGAATAATGTAGTTTTAAAGCAGGATCTGTCAAGACTTGGCCAAATTTTGGCAGTTTATGTTTCATTCCATACAACAAAAATTGAAATTATTTTTTTCCGGGCAAACTATCAGTTTTACAGAAAAAAGTTTCCTAACAATTATTCATCAAAATGACAGAACTTTCGATAAGTATTAAAAAAAAATGGAATTTGTAAAAAAAAACCCGATGTCCCTCATATATAGCAGTTTCGAACCACCGTGCGCCGGCCCTAACTGATCAGGGTAGAGCGAGATTTTCTTTCGGCGCCCTTTGTTTGACGCTTTCACTTCACGTTATTTCTAGGTACTTCGGTTTTAGATTAAATAAATAATAATAGGTCCCCAAAATTGTCAAAAATCAACTTTCATTGCTAACTAGTTGCACGTAAAGTAAAAAAGTGTTTGGTCGAATTTTTTTGGAACGCATAGAGCACAAACCACTCCCGACTAGTAGTCACACCAGGGCCTCAAGTCTGCTATTACAATAGTGTCAGAATGGTCTCTTCATTGTGAGTTTTTGACAGATTTGCCATACAAACACTGTCAAATACTCACAATGGCGAGACCATTCTGAGACTATTGTAATAGCAGACTTGAGGCCCTGTTATCACACCAGTATGAAAAATAGGTTTTTATTTCTTGTTTATCACATTACGAGTTTTACTACACCATTTATTGCATTTATTTCAAAACTAGTGCTGTCTTAGTTACCTAAATTACTTAGTTTGTAAAATTTAAAAACCTTCAAATTACGTATTCGCTTATATTTTTAACGCAATGTTTCCAGGAAATGTCCAAACACAAGGAGAAACATTGATTTGTTTATTTTTTTATTTGCTCTCATGCACATCATTCATTTTACAATAGATTATTGTCGGTTTTTGTACATGAACCCTGTCAGGGTGCTGCCTTGCTGTTGAGTTCATAGAATTAAATTGAGTCAAGACTTATGAAACTACAATAAAATACGTTTCAGAAAAATAATATTATGATGTCGGTAAACAGTAATGAACACTATACAATCACACACAAAAACATAGATACAGTCATAAGTCAGATAATAATTATTTTTCGCATTTGGCTTTTTGGCTCCCTTGCCATCTGGTGCTTAGAGCAACCGCTCCTCTCGCTCTAAGGCCCTGATCTCGATCAGCGTGGCCCTGGGGTCTACCCCAGGTATTAGGTGGTGGTAAGATTCTTAGGTATTGGGTATAACTAAGAACCGAAGTAGCCACAGAATAAGTAATGTGAATAAGAGAGATTATTTAGGTTCCTATCCTACTCGATTTACCTACTTTTTTATAACGTAGCAGCAGAATGTGACGCGTTTTATTTTCTATTTTGTTACAATGACTAATATTATAACAGCTGCTAAAAAATGTATAGAACAACAAGTGGTAAAAATAAAGGCATTCGGCATTATTGCATTGATATCGCTATCATTGTGCATTTGTGCCGTCATGTCGGTCACGTCACTCGTCATTGCAACACTACGAGATCGTAGTACTCGAAGAGTTGCAACTACGTATCACTAGATGGCGCTGGCATTAAGAGTTAACAAACTTCATGGTAGAAAAGATAAAGCCAAGGCCGAACCGCAATTACGAATTACTTAAACATTGGTTTTAATAGTGAAACCTTATCGTATAAGTCGGCTAAGTTTCACGTATCAAATTCAAAGTAATTGAGAGTCTTGTCTGGGATCGAATGGGTGCAATGGTGCAATGGCCCCCGTCATCTCTTTACTATAAGAATCGACAGTGATGACACACTCCAATGTAATTTTAATTCTGACTCATTGCGAGTGCTCGAACTTTATATACGTAACAAGCTTCGTTCTCACGAAGCCTAGCAAAGATAGGTAAGTTAGGTACCTATCTAGGTACCTACTCGACAAAAATTACCTGCCTACTTCACATCCAAAAGTAGGGGACGGGTAGGTAGGTAACTACTTAGATAAATATCACGCGAGAAAGTAACGCAAGGCCGCTCACTTTACTGTTTCAATTTGTTTATGAAAGAATACCAACCATTCTTATGTAATTCTCAGCTGGAATTGAATAGTGAGTACCATCTGCATAACACACATATGTATGTAGGTATAATTATCTAGACGACGCATACATTAAACCCATACATACCTACCTACCTACTTAATCGGACGCAGTTTAGCAGAAAGGACCCAACATACACTAAGTTTTTTTTTTTTTTTTTTGAATGGCTTCTCGCATTTCAACCTAGAAGTGAGTCGTCCGCTTTACCAAACTTTCCTCCCTAGTAGCATTTTTGTTGGCGTTTGGTTGGGCCACATACCTCTGAAGGTGGCCCAACTAAATGCCAACGGAAAATGCTACTAGGGCTGTGGGTGCCTCAATAAATTAACGGAAGGTACCTTGATGTGAGTTTGTTCCCATCATTAAAAAATTAACCTTGTAGTGTCACGGATCTTTTTTGCTGAGTGAAAGAACCAACCGTTAGGACCTCCTTTGGTATACACAACACATCCCTGACCACAATGTAGCTTGCGTCCTTTCTGCTAAACTACGTCCAATTATGGTCTGTCTGACTATCTGTTACCTTTTCACGCCTAAACAAAACCCTAATTGCGTAATTAACACACTATTTATCACAATCTGAATGATTTTGAAGGAATCCATTGCTTCAGATGTTTGGAAAATTTGTCTGCTCAACAACGTATTATAAATAACGCAATGAGTATTGTTGAAATGTCAAAATGAAACCGATTCTAACTGATAGCACAATATAAATATGTACAGTACAGAAACTACGAAGAAACGTTTGAAACAGCACACTCACACAGACGGGCGCATCTACGAGACACCGAAGCGTGCGTGGCGGTGCTCTCAGTCGCGGATGCCGTGTCGAATGTGATTGTGTTATAGGTTAACTTTAGTTTTTTAAACTCCCCGCTGATCTTGAAAGGTAAGAATGATTTATTGTCATTAAAGAAGATTATGGTCAGAGGAGCTCGTGGCTAAGTAATAACAGCCGCACGGGTCGATCCGTCAGGTTAAGCTACGCTTGCCGGGGTTGGTCCGTGGATGGGTAACCATCTTTACATACCGAGACTCCTCCGTGCCTCGGAAAGCACGTTAAGCCGTTGGTCCCGGCTGTCATTCGTGGATCTTTGACAGTCGTTACGGGTCGTCAGAAGCCCAAAAGTCTGACAGCCAGTCTTACCAAGGGGTATCGTGTTACCCAGTTACTGGTTTGTGGAGGTCAGATAGGCAGTCGCTCCATGTAAAATACTGGTATTCAGCTGCATCCGGTTAGACTGGAAGCCGACCCCAACATAGTTGGGAAAAGGCTAGGCAGATTGAAAGAGTGCCAACCCTAACGCTCCAATGGAGCGTAGGTAATTATTTAAACAAATAGGGCTAGTTTCCATACTGTCCATATTTACACTGTGCTGATAGTGTGTTACGCAATGAGGACTATCGCGCTAGAATTCACCGCTTGAGGCAGCTAGGTGTAGCTAGTTATTAACAACATAATGGATTAGCAATCTGCTTCAAAAACATTCAGATTGCGATTGATTTTGTTAAGATGTGGTGTATTGAATAATAGACATTACTTATTTCTGATTTATATTTGTTATAATAGAGCTAATTGAGCTAGATTGGACATCTTTAGGTACACACGGCTACATATCAAGCTATACATTTCCATTATAAGCTGATCTCGCATTGTGTAAGATTTCCGAACAATGCGAGATCAGCCTAAACTGGAAATGTATAGCTTTATTTGTGGCCGTGTGTACATGACAGTGAAACTCTGTGGGACATATTGAAGGAAATAGTATTAAGTACTAGAGACTGATGTCCCAGATTTATGTAGTACTAGCTTTTGCCCGCGGCTCCGCCCGCGTGGATGTCGGTTATCGCGTAAAAAAGTAGCCTATGCCCTTCTCCATATCCCAGGCAATATCTCTGTCAAATTTCATGACGATCGGTTCAGCGGTTTAGGTGTGAAAACGTAACATACAGACAGACAGATAGACAGACAGACAGAGTTATTTTCACATTTATAATATTAGTATGGAAGTATGGATAGTTGGGTTGTACTAACAATTGTGTGTCACGCAATTAGGGTACAGGATACGAATAGGATACCTACTTTGTATTCCGATAGTTGTACCTAGATGTTTCCATGGAATATTTTTCGTATAGTAATATTTCACGTGTAAGTAGTATCGCCACTACGATCTATTCCAATCATTGGACGCAATTAATGACGATGTTCAAGTGCTTGATAAACATCACATCACTTGTCTTGCGGTTCCCTTCCGTCTCTTCACTGCCCTAGGCTGTCTTTGCAGCCCTGCCTTTCTACAGGACTGCGCATAAAAGGAGTGTTATGTTTTTAGCTAATAATGGGCGAATATGACCATGAGTGAATGAGAAAATGAAAGAATTATGGTGTTAATCGACTCGGCTTCATCCAGGCCCCCCCTGGAAAATAGGGCTAGATACGCCAATGGACAGGACCTGACGCTCACAAGTCGCATTTCTGACCACTACATACATACCTACATTAGGCACTCGTCCCACCGGCAGCGGCGCGCCGAGTGCCTAAGCGGCGGCGACGACGAGGAAGCGACTAACTCAACTATTTTCTCACTCAAGAAACTGTACAATAGTGTAGGTCCCGTGTTAGTAAATGAGATGCATAATAAAATTATAGATACACTAGCTGTTGCCCGCGGCTCCGCCCGCGTGGATGTCGGTTATCGCGTAAAAATGTAGCCTATGTCCTTTCCATATCCTAGGCAAATTTCATGACGATCGGTTCAGCGGTTTAGGCGTGAAAACGTACCAGACAGACAGAGTTACTTTCATATTAGTAAGGAAGAATTGTTGTGTCTGGTGGGCAACTGCCCGACGCACAGACGAGTATTTCATCTAAATATCCGATCAAAAGTCGAAAAGTCGAAATTGGTTATATTGCTTTACAACTATTGTATCCTGAGAGCCCAATAGCTATTACGTCACTTAACGGTGAATTTGGCCATGCACCGCCCCTCTACGAACCGTAGCAGCAGTCGGAACCCAGTCGTTGCGTGAATCGTATGTCTTTGTTCTCGGCACTGCAGTTCAAACGTGATCTTTAAATTGCATTTAATCTGTGTTTGGTGAAATTGTGCGGTAACCGTTATGGATATTTTGGAAGAAGGTATGTCGTTGCTTTATAAAAGCATGTTTATTTTGATATTACACTTTATTTAATTGACATTTTGCACCTTAAATGTACTCCATAAAAAAAGCAACTTTTTTTTTGTAAACTCTGTAGTTAAAGGTGTTTTTGTTTATGAGTTAAGCCGAGTTAACTTATGATTTTGGATGTAACATATAGTTTCATTATTCTTGATAAGGATTTTAAAGGAAAACGACCCGCATATACACGCCATTTTTTTTAATTTTTTTTTTACGATATTAGTCGAAATCAGCTTTTATAAAACAGTGTTTTATTTTTATTTTTCTATTCCAGAATCTCCAATGACGTCGATGGAGATGACTAGAAAATCACTCTATGAAGTCATAAAAGAATGTTCAGACAGAAAAATTGACCAAAAGTTTGAGTTTTTAGAAAATCGTCTTAAAATAATGACGAAATGCCCTGAAAATAAACAAGGTTCTTTGAGAAGTGCCTTAAAATCATTTAAGTATCAGTTTAAACAAAAATGGACAGCCGCCAGTAACAAGGAAGAACGCTTCTTAACAAAAAATGAACAATGGCTAAATACTTTTATTACACTGCCTGCGTGGACAACAAAAAAGGCCGGCCGACCAACTAAAGAATTCAAGGAATTGAGCGATCAAGCAAAGAGGCGCAAAACAAAGGATTTGAGGGAACAAATACCCTTTGAAGAGTTAACCTATGCAGCCCAAATGAGTCAACGTGCTGCAGGACATGGTGACGCGGCTAAAGTTATGAAAGATATGACTTTAACGCCAACAAGAGCCAAAAAGTACAGAACACGTTATAATTCAACACAAAATGTGGTAATCAAAAAGCATACACCATCACAAGCATTAGCTATTTTCGTGGAAGCTGATTTGACAAGAAAACAATACGAAGTTATTCATGCTGCTAACAAAAACGTTTATCCGTGTTATTCACTTGTTAAAAAAGCCAAGAAAGACTGTTATCCGCGTGAAGAGTCGATGAGAGTTACAGAAACATGTGCTGAAATAAACTTGCAGGATCTTCTGGATCATACATCTGCACGGTTATGTATGTACTTAGATGAAGTACTCGAAAGTATAAATGAAGAAGAAATAAGCTCTTTAGAACTATTATCAAAATGGGGTTGTGATGGTTCACAACAACAACAATTTAAACAAAAATTTGGTAACAGTACAGACAGTGATTCATCTATATTTCAGAGTTCATTTGTGCCCTTACGACTAATTTGCAATATTGGTGACCAAAAGAAGCTAATTTGGCAAAACCCAGTACCTTCTTCTGCAAGATACTGCCGACCCATACGAATCCGTTTTGTTCACGAAACAAAAGACATCACAAATGAAGAAATCTCCTACATAGAGAATCAAATCAAAACCTTGAAAAAAAGTGAAATACCGAGGACAAATGGCGGTATATTAAAAATAAAGCACACATTAGCCTTTACCATGATCGATGCAAAGGTTTGCAATGCTGCAACAAACACGCTATCGACTATGAGGTGCTATATATGTGGGCTTACATCAAAAGACTTCAACAAACTTATAAAAAAAAAAATAGAGAATCCTGATATTCTTAAATTTGGGCTGTCGACACTACATGCCAAAATTCGATTTTTTGAATCACTTCTTCATTTGTCATATAAAATACCTATAAAAAAATGGCAGGCAAGAACTCAAGAACATAAAAATATAGTGGCAGAAAGAAAGAAGAAAATTCAAGAGGCTTTTAAAGAGGAAATGGGGCTGCTAGTGGATATTCCGAAGGCAGGGTTTGGGAACACCAATGATGGGAACACTGCAAGGAGGTTTTTCTCAAATCCCGAAACTTCTTCCCGCATTACTGGGATTGAAATCAATGTAATAAAAAAATGCAGTGTCATATTGGAGACTTTGTCAAGTGGGCTCAAAATTGATACGCAGAAATTTGAAAACTTTGCTGAACAAACTGCAAAGCTATATGTAGATTTGTATGAGTGGCACCCCATGTCGCCTACAATGCACAAAATTTTAAGACATGGTGCCACAGTAATTGATTACGCTATTCTGCCTATTGGCCAGTTGTCGGAAGAGGCGGCTGAGGCCAGAAACAAACACTTCCGCATGTATAGGCAGAATTTTTCCAGAAAGTTTTCGCGCGAAGACTGTAACAAAGATGTGCTAAACAGACTTCTGCTAACTTCGGATCCTTTTTTGAGCAGTACCAGGCAAAGGCAACGAAAAAAAAGTAAGCCATTTTCCGTTGAAGCATTAGAACTCTTGCTCCCGGAGACATCGTACGTCTTGTCTACAGAGTTTGACAATGAGGAGGACGATGAATCTAGTGAAGGTGATTCTGATTAGAAGATTTTGTGTAAAACTTTTTATTTAAACTTAATGTATTGTAGTGGTATATAGGCGGACTTAATGCAACAAGGAATTCATTACCAGTCAACCATTCTCTACTTTTATGTAAATTGTACATGTGTCTGATGTTTTAAATACAAAATTATCACCTTAAACTACTTTTTATTTTATATCCAATCTATAAAAATCACAAAATAATTTTGATCGAGTTTTTAAGTCAAATACTCGTCTGTGCGACGGTTGATGTCGGGATATTGTATATGTATATGCTAGTCGCGCGGCAAACTCAGATTGCGCGATGCAGGATTTGAGTGACGTGACAAGTTAATTTGACTACCAACTAAATTCCAACGGCATTCTTATCGTTGTGGTTGGCAAAATCGACTGTATATAGTTTTACCGCGCAAGGGCGATAGGTTTTCAATACCTAGGACAAAATATTCAGAAATAATATTCATCATCATTAACATGATTTCAGCCGAAAGACGTCCACTGCTGGATATAGGCCTCCCGAAGCACCGCCACTTCGACCGGTTCTGTGCCTCCCGCATCCAGCGGATTCCTGCAGACTTCACAAGGTCATCGGTCCACCTTAACCTTTCGGCCTTTCAACGCTAAAATAATTTAAGATAAAAATCTATCTATTAAATATTTGATTACCATGCGTATCTAATCAATATCATGAGATATGCTAAAGATTTAATAAGATAATCAACACAAGGACACATTTTTCTCACACTATCTGAGACAATCTATAGAAATTAGTAAAAATATTTTTTTTAACTATAGGAGATAGAGGATAGAAGTCAAAATCTGTTGAACGGACTGTAAAAAAGGTTTTTTTTTTTTAATGACTAATCTTATTTCAAATGAAGTATATCTAAATGCATTTATGAAAAAAAAAAAAAAAAAATATGTCTGTCCGTCTGTTTGTTCCGGCTAAATTCCGGAACGGCTGGACCGATTTTGAAGGGACGGCAGATAGCTGCTGTTATAAGGATTAACTTTTATTTTAGAAAAAGCCACGCGGGTGAAGCCGCGGTCAGCAGCTAGTAGTTAAATATTTTAGTCCCTGACTACAGGAAGGTATTTTATTTTTCCTTATTGTGATGAAAATCGTCGTTTGATACGCGTGAGCATTTGTTACAGCACTCTCTGCTCTATTTCATGAAATCCTGCCTCGATTGCACAAACTGCACATTTGCATCAAAATGTACTATGAAATCCCTTTCATTTTGACTTTTTAACAATTATCATTGTAATAATAATAATAATAATTTTTATTTAATCAATCAAATAACAATGTTAACATTAAATTAATAATATCGTATGCAGGTACACACTTGACTTATGCTAGTTAACAAGACAGGTAGGTGTTGCAACCAGCACCCTTACTAAGTTATATAATAACTTGTATTAAGGGCACTGGTACATACATCCCATACATATTTCAGTTTCTCAAAAAAATTGCAGGCAGAACAAGTGTTAAAATAGAAACTATAAAAACTAGAGTTAACATATTATATATTATAACCATAAATGCAGAATTCGAAAATTACAAATTATAATTTTATTTATTTGACATTTGTATAAATCGTATATTTGTATATGTGTGTGTGCGCGTGTGTGTGTGGGGGTGAGTTGTGTATGCGTGGGTGTGTGTAATGGTGTAGTTTTCAGGGTGGGTTATAATCAGAAAAAAGCAAGCGTTCTGTATCCAGGTAGTTATTTGTAAGTAGAAAGTTGGTAACAGATTTCCTGAGGGACAAGGTTGACAGAGAGTAAAGTCTCAATTTCCTATTGAGTTTATTATATAATTGTGGCCCTTGGAAGCAAAGAAATCGTTTGGTAAATGAGTATTTACACCTGTAATTCCGACAAACTAAATCTTTACGTCTTTTAGTGATTGTCGCGTAGGGAGTGTCTTTGTGTTGTAATAGGACTGTATTAAGAACAAAGAGTTGTCTGACTGAAAGCACTTTGCAACTTCTAAATAGATCTTCTGTTGGGAAAAGTATCGGGCGAAATGTGCTTACCTTTAACACGGCTCTTTGTGCTCTCTCTAATTTAAGCATTGTGGTCTTTGGAGCACCACCCCATACGGAAACACAATATGATAGTAGTGATATAAGTTTTTAAACTGTCATGGTCACTAACATTATTATTAACATAAGCGGGATATTTACCATGTTTATTCATTTTTCTGAGTTCCCGATATTTCGGCGCTGTTGCAAGCACCATTATCACGGATAAACTGAAGTCACTGCGGGTGGGTGTTTATGAGCAGACAAAACGGTCTACCCTCTTTCTTGTTCGTTTTTTGCACTCAGTACCGCTACCACGGTCACTCGCAACTCGATTCTGTTCCCGACACACGAAACTCACTGTGTCCGCTCGCGAACTTTTTTCGGCACTTCTTCGGTTTTTACACAGCTGAACCACTGGATTCCAGGCTCTCGACAGTTGAAACCCATCATCCCGGTTGAAGTTCCTATATTTAGTAATCTCAATAGCTTCTCTAACCAGTCTAGGAATATAGTAAAAAAAATGCGAGGTTGAGAGGCAACCAGCATTTTTGCCGTACGTGAGGGGAGTGACAGATAAGGTTGCCAACATTCTTCGGAAATACGCCGTAAAGACTATCTTCACTCCTTTCAAAAAAAAGTGTCTCAGATGTTGCGTTCGCCCAAGGACAACTTTCCGCTGGAAAAGCCTGGTGTTTATAAAGTAGACTGCAGTTGCGGCAAGTCGTATATCGGTCAGACGAAACGTACGGTAGCTTGTCGAATATCAGAGCATATCAGGGCGGTGAAGAACAACGACACCCAAAAAGCGGCCATAGCTCAACCTCTTTTGGAATCAGGATCGAACCACTGGATTGAGTTACATAACCCTCAGGTCATCTCGACAGAACGCCACTATATTCCTAGACTGGTTAGAGAAGCTATTGAGATTACTAAATATAGGAACTTCAACCGGGATGATGGGTTTCAACTGTCGAGAGCCTGGAATCCAGTGGTTCAGCTGTGTAAAAACCGAAGAAGTGCCGAAAAAAGTTCGCGAGCGGACACAGTGAGTTTCGTGTGTCGGGAACAGAATCGAGTTGCGAGTGACAGTGGTAGCGGTACTGAGTGCAAAAAACGAACAAGAAAGAGGGTAGACCGTTCAGTTTATCCGTGATCATGGTGCTTGCAACAGCGCCAAAATATCGGGAACTCAGAAAAATGAATAAACATGGTAAATATCCCGCTTATGTTAATAATAATGATAGTAGTGATTGACAGAGGGCAAGGTAGACCCTTTTGACAATCTGTGCTTCTGCCACATGACGAAGAGTCTTAAAGACGAATATTAGTTTTGTGTTACGTAAGTGTACTATGAAATCAGTATCTCTTACATTTTGACCTTTTAACCCTGCCTTTACGCATGCCTGGTGGTAAAATGTTACACGGTATGCCTGGTGGGTCTGTCAGACCCGGATTTTATCATGACTACCTATATGTCGTACTATTTATGATAACTATCTATGGTAAATTATGGTAACTACTAGGAGTGGGGTATATAAGGAGGTGGAAATAAAAAAAATGAAATATTTTGAAGGTATGTACGTATTTAGGTACCTACTTAAACAAATCCAAAACATCAAATAAAAGTCATGACAAGACCTTACTCGCCAGTGGCGCCAACTGGTGCTGATTAGGAAAAAACAATAATAGTCTGTAATCAAAAACCGAATGAAACTGTTTTGACTGCCTCGTTGATCTAGTGGTCGCCAGCGCTACTGTTGAGCATGAGCTCCTGCCATGGGTACGATTCCCAGGTCGGGCAGTGTTATTGGGCTTTTCCGTCAAGGATTTTTCAGTAGCAGCCCGGAGTTTGCATTTGTGTCCGGTTGATGGCAATTGGCTCGCCCCCTATTACATGGAACTTGCGAAATGTGGGAAATGTGTGTACACTTCTGTAGTTAAACTGTTTTCCAATTCCAATGCCTGCTTACTTAGTTATTTATCTCATTGTGGATTATGATAAAAGCAGCAGGTAGGTAATTTAACTAAGCTTATCAACTAAAAAGATTAAAAAGAAACAAAGAATGCATTTGTTGCATACATACAACCTCAGACAACGCAGTAGAAATGTCAATGTCCTCAGGGTCGTTCAATAGATTTTGGCGTCGACCAGGTGGTGGATAATGATTAAAGAAAGGAGAGGCTCTCCTCTCCTTTGTTTAATCATTATTATTCTTGTGACATTTTGTATACTAGGTAGAAAACGTTCAGGTTATTCATGTAATTTTTCCATTATTTTAAAATAAGTATCTATGCTTTTCTAACAGTTTCCACACAGGGTGCACCCAATATCTTTTGTGTTTCTGCATATTAATGAGTTGCAGCAAAACAAGCGCATCTTCGTCTTTTGAAGAGGAAGACATGCTATCGCAAAAAAGTCAGCCTGTATAATAAATAAATAAAAAAAAAAAAATAATGACGCAACGTATAGTTCCGAAAAATGTGCTATTAATTTTCGGCATAAAAGTTAATAATGATCAAGGTCCGTACTGAAAAAGTTTGACTTTGATCTTTCTTTTAAGTTTTTGAACGATTTGGATGTCGAGAACACTTGAAACAATTTTGTACAAGAAATGCTCAGGATTAACGGCAACCTGCCAAAACTATAATTATAATAATCTGCCAAAGTTAAAGTAGATGACTTTGATCATTTTAGCGTTTTTCAGTAAGACTTTGTAATTTATGTTTCAGCCTAACTGAAGAAAATCTTAAATAAGTAACATAAATTAAAAACATAGTTCTTTTTTTAATTATATAAAATACTGTTATAAATATATCAGCAGTGATTTTAGTCACACTTGTGTATGTCGCTTTTATAAAGAACTAGCTTTTGCCCGCGGCTTCGCCCGCGTGGATGTCGGTTATCGCATAAAAAAGTACCCTATGTCCTCCATATCCCAGGCTATATCTCAAAATCCTAACTTAATATTAATTTTAATGTGATTCACTATGTGAATAGAAACCGAAACAAATGATTTAATATAATAAAAGTATTTATGTTCTGAACGTGAATGAGTCTTTACCTAAAGATAACAAACACAAAATCAAAATACGAAATTTCATTCAAATTCTTAAAGCAATCAATTGTACCAAATTACAACACGAAATAGAAGTGCGACACAAATAATAATTTTAAAATAATTCACGTAAGTACCAACAATGTGAAAACAAAACGAAATCCTCCGAAATATCGCATGATACACCGTTTGTGCTGATAAAACGCTCTAAATATCTAATGAACACCATTGGTGCATAACTTTTCTCAGGGTCACGTTCGCAATTGGACGAAATATTTGACATTTATTTTGTACTTGCAACACGATCTGGCTGAAGAATTCGATTAATCGACTAATACTTGACCGGTTGACATTTTAGCGGGAACACCACTAAACGAACGAAAAAAAAATACGTCTGTACTCTGTGGTCGTGTGGCGGTGTGGCGCGGTGCTTAATTACATTCATCAAGGTTGTACGTGCGTAAAGTAATAGATTCAATGTGAAAACGCTTTAATCTTAGAAGAATCTTATACAGAATTACTGAGAAATAAGTGTAGATTTCGTATTGAGTGTTAGTTTATCAAAAAGTGATAAATATGTCAGTGAAAAAGTAACGAAAGTTTTAGAATGCACAAATTTTGATCATAAGGCCGCCGTGTTTAGTAATGTTTTTATGATAAATATTCTTGTATACTGTTTGAAATACACATAAGTAGCTAGCTTATTTATCTACGAACATAATTTGGCTAATAGCTACTGATATTATAGCGTATTGTTAACGTAATCGTATTTCCAAGAGTAAAATTCGGCAAACAAATACCTACAAAAAGACAATAAAATGGATATAGTATGTTATCCTTAAGAGATAGACATATGCCATCGCGGACTTTTTTGAAGACCTATAAAAGATACACAATTCCACCATACATTATTTTGTTATATCTCAAAGGGTTTAGACAGCGTTTTCGTTGAAAGCTCCCAGACGGCTTATTTTTTTCCGACACCTCCAATGCATACAAAAACTTAACAAATTATATACTAAAACCTTCCTCGAGAACCAAGCTATCCATTGGTGAAAACAGCATGAGAATCGGTGCAGTAGTTTTTGATTTTATCGCGAACAGACAGACAGACAGACAGACAGACAGACGCGGCGCAGGACTTTGTTTTATAATATGTAGTGATAGTGATAGTGATAGTGATAGTGATAGTGATAGTGAAGTGATAGTGATAGTGATAGTGATTAGTTAATTAGGTTTCAAAGTTAATAATTCTGTTTTCTTAAAATTCTCCTCGAGTGACTTTGATCATTGTTTCCGTGGACTCTTCAATTTTAATCGCGTCCGTGCCTTATCCGTGTCCGATCACTATGTACGGCAAGCCGATCCCTTGGGAGAAGCGAGCCAAATACCTAGGTGTAATCCTTGATCAGAACCTCGCTTTCAGCGAGCACATAAAGACGGCTCTTTCGCGGGCCCCTGTCGCTCTCCGTAGACTCCACTGCAGGCTGACCGCGCGCAGCAAATTGTCCCTTAAGGGCAAATTGCGCACCTACACCGCGGTAATCCGTCCCATCATGACCTAACGCTTGCGTCGTCTTTGCACACGCTACACCCCGTTATATCCACAGGATGCAGACTCTCCAGAACCGATTTCTTAGAAAGGTAACAAGTGCCCCCTTCTACGTTCGCAATTTGGATCTACACATAGATCTCAAAATGCCCAACATTAAGCAGTTCATGAAACGCCTCTCCACGCGCTTCTTTGCTATTAAGCACCGCAATCCCTTAACTGATTACGGCCACCTCCCGATACACTCCCTCTCGCATTAGTAAGATTTGCCGTCCGAGGCATGCTCTCACCATCCCCGATGACGCTATCACTCTCCTCCAAGAGAGTAGTCCCTCCGCTAGCACAGTTAGAAAGCACATCCCCTGACATGCGTCCTATCGTCCTCCCCGTCGCGATGTCCCTCCCTATCCATCCTCGCCACGACCCTTGCTCGAGCCAGCCCGTGCCGCTGAGCCTGTAGCTTTAATTTCGTCCGTAAATAATCAAAATCCGATCCAGCCCGTCCCTTGCTGTCCTCCCCTAGCGACGCCCTAAGCCGTGGTCCATACCCCCGCAGGGGGGGTTGCCCTTAGCGTAGTCGCTTAGTTTTAAGTTTTATGCCCTGGCTGGAGGCCTTAATTTATTGAGGGCAACCAAAGGCGAGGGCACGACACAAAAGCACCGCTCGTCGCGCGACGCGCGGTGACTGTGTCGCGTCGCGAATCGCGCCTGTTTGTTCATATTTGGGTATTCATTGGTAATGGTGCCGATTCCCTTGTTCACAAACTAAACTAAACTAAGGTTCAGTGCATCTTTTTCTTTCTATTTCATTAAGAAAAGGAGGGAAGATAAATTTTAGTTTAGTCCTGTCAAATTAATCACCGCCTGTCACTACTCAATACAAGTTTAGACGTGATTAAAAACTTGCCGACTAAAATTACGTCAATTTACGTCGAGCGCTGATTAATTTGACAGGACTAAACTGAAATTTATCTTCTGCCCTTTTCTTAATGAAATAGAAAGAAAAAGATGCACTGAACTTAAATTAAGTTTAGTTTGTGAACAAGGGAATCGGCACCAATATATAATTAGGTACTACAATGTAGGCTAATGATCAATAATGTAACTCAGACTATGATCGGTAACTGTTTATCTATCCTTACTTCCTTACTTAATCCATATCCATACTTCCATACTAATGTTATAAATGTGAAAGTAACTCTGTCTGTCTGTCTGTCTATCTGTCTGTCTGTCTGTATGTTACGTTTTCACGCCTAAGCGGCTGAACCGATCGTCATGAAATTTGGTAGAGATATAGCCTGGGATATGGAAAGGACATAGGCTACTTTTTTACGCGATAACCGACAGCTACGCGGGCGAAGCCGCGGGCAAAAGCTAGTAATATTATAAATGTGAAAGTAACTCTGTCTGTCTGTCTGTATGTTACGTTTTCACGCCTAAACCACTGAACCGATCGTCATAAAATTTGGCATAGATATAGCCTGGGATATAGAGAAGGACATAGGCTACTTATTTACGCGATAACCGACATCCACGCGAGCAGAGCTGCGGGCAAAAGCTAGTTTGGTATAAACAAAGCGAATAAAGGCTAAGGTTCAAACAGGCGCGACACGCGATATAATCGCGCGCAACACAAAGACATTGCGTGTCACGCGACGATGCCTTTGTGTGATTATACCGCGTGTCGCGCCTGTTTGTAGAAGCCTTACGTCGTCGTATGCATGCCGTTCAAGTAAACCGTTTAATTTATGCGACATGATACCGACATACGTACCTACTACCTACCGTGCGTGTTGTACGAGTACCCAGTCGTGTTATTATTACCATACTTCACTATCCACTGATCGATTCGTTCTAGATGATTATGGAAGCTTTTAATAAACTGTTAATGTACGTGAACAATCCGCCAACATTGGCAGATACCCAACCCAGTAAAATGATGACCTCAGCAAAGATGCATGTCATAATAAAGTAGGTACCTACTATGACGCTATTTACAGCTGCGGAGATAACCGGAACGTCTCCAGCACAGCGTAAATAAACAATAAAGTATAAAGGTAAGGCCGATACAAAAAAAGTGTGCAGTAAAATATCGTTTATCTCCGCTTTTGTGAACTTCATTATCACGTAAAGACGCAACCATTTTCTCGCATAGTAATTGGGAAATTCATTTCACAGTGTAATATATAACAACACATACAAAAAAAACAGAAAAAAAATATTTAAGGGGGGCTCCCATACAACGGACATGATTTTTTTGCCGTTTTTATGCTTTTGCCCGCGGTTCCGCCCGTGTGGATGTCAGTTATCGCGTAAAAAAGTAGCCTATGTCCTTCTCCATATCCCAGGCTATATCTCTGCCAAATTTTATGACGATCGGTTCAGCGGTTTAGGCGTGAAAACGTAACATACAGACAGACAGACAGAGTTACTTTCACATTTATAATACATATTAGTATGGATTTTCAAACGCTGAAATTACTTTCGAATATAACCCAAATAAATTGAGTTCCATTGTTTCACAATCAAATTATTTATTTGTTCTAGAATGCATAATATTATGGTGCAACGTGGTAAAGGAAATGGTACTTTGTTGTCTATGTGGACACTGATCTTTAGGAGCCAATGAACTGACTTAGATAAGAGTCTAGCCAAAGTCTAGCCGTTTGGAGTCTCCTCGACTTTGAGGCTTTAAAAGTGGTACAGTGACCGGTTCATTTGAAATACTCGAGTTTAACGGATGTTTAGGAATGTTCATAAATTAGGTAACAACGTAAGTGGAATCTTCAAAAGAGTAAAATAGTGATGAATCTGAAATTATTGATTAACAATAAATTGTAACCGTGCACCTAGCTGCTGAAGTTTCTTATGAGCCCATTTACCAGTAGGTTTATGTGAAATAAAATATATCGTCGTTGCGACTTTAGGACCTCTTATGTGTCACCTTTGGCAAAATCACTTCTTTACGCCAGCCTTTTTCACATTTTGAAGCTCTATCGAATGCAAAAACTCTCATGTGTATACGACGATTTGATCATCATTTCTTTACCAATTTCAAGATCTACAATGTATGCTTCCTAATACAATGTTGGTGCATAAAATATAGATTTTCTCATAAAGTTGAATTTTACACATAAGAGATCTTAAAGTCGCAACGACGATATTTTGATTTTGAATTAAAACTTTGACGATGTTAATAAATGTGGAGTGAGGGACTGAAAATAAAGCCCAAAACCCACGGAAGAAAGAAAAAAGCCAAAACCCAATTCAGACTCAAGTTGCCAATTTGCACTTACTTACAAGGTTGTAGTTTTAAAGACTTACGGAAAATAAAGACAAGTTTGTAGACTAGCTGACTGACTGACGCACTGCAAATAAAAAGATACGTGTCGATCTATGTTGATGTATGGACGAATGACCTCACACAGAATACTTCCACACCAATAGCGATGGCGCTTCTGATAACATCAGTTTATGGTCCGCGCATTATCCGAACACAGAATATGCGATAATGAAAATAACAACTAGCGTGATAATTTTAATACACTAGAGTCGTATTTAGCATTAATTTAGCTGTAGCGTTAAAACCCATTGCGATCATCCAATAGGAAAGGTATTTTTGAAAACTCATAACTCATAATTTTGATAAATAGGTAGGTACATAGCGTGTCTAACTGTCGTTTATCTATACTTCTATACTAATATTATAAAGCTGAAGAGTTTGTTTGTTTGCTTGTTTGAACGCGCTAATCTCAGGAACTACTGGTTGGAATTGAAAAATTATTTTTGTGTTGGATAGTCCATTTATTGAGGAAACATATAGGCTATATAACATCACGCTACGAGCAAAAGGAGCGGAGCATAAATAAAAAATGTTGCAAAAACGGGAAAAAATATTAATTTTTGAGAGCTTCCGTTGCGTGCGCTGCGTAAATGGTTTAAGTTACACAAATATCATGTATGATGGAATTGTTCCTCTTTAAATGTTCTAAAAAGAGTCCGCGACAGCATATGTCTATCTTTTAGGATTGACTCACTATAACCATTTTTTATGGTAATCATAAACAGGGTATTAATCCTTATCCAAATAAATACGTTATTCATCACAAGTTTTTATTTTTTTAATTAAATTTTTATTTTATTTTTTTAGTTGCCCTTACATCATTTCATTTCAATGAATATCTTAAGAGATATAACTGTTTTATAATAACTCCGCAGCAAAATAATGATCAACTCTGCGAGGTAGTCTATTCTAAAGCTGAAGTGTTAGTTTTTAGGGTTCCGTACCCAAAGGGTAAAATGGGACCCTATTACTAAAACTCCGCTGTCCGTCTGTCTGTCTGTCCGTCTGTCACCAGGCTGTATCTCATGAACCGTGATAGTTAGACAGTTGAAATTTTCACAGATGATGTATTTCTTTTGCCGCTATAACAACAAATACAAAAAAACAGAAAAAAAAATATTTAAGGGGGCTCCCATACAACGGACATGATTTTTTTTGCCGTTTTTATGCTTTTGCCCGCGGCTCCGCCCGCGTGGATGTCGGTTATCGCGTAAAAAAGTAGCCTATGTCCTTCTCCATATCCCAGGCTATATCTCTGCCAAATTTTATGACGATCGGTACAGCGGTTTAGGCGTGAAAACGTAACATACAGACAGACAGACAGACAGAGTTACTTTCACATTTATAATATTAGTATGGATGGTAAGGAACCCTTCGTGCGCGAGTCCGACTCCCACTTGCCAGGTTTTTTTGTCATTGAACGCGCTAATCTCTGGAACTGAGAGTTGGTTTTGAAAAAATCTTTTTGCATTTTACAGCCTACTTCTTGAGGAAGAATTAGATTCCTATTAACTATGACACAATTTTTTTTTTGTGAAAGTATAAGCGAAAACGAAGTAAAAGCACGGGCAGGCAATGTGATGCGACGGGGTGGGTCGGGGGAACAAGAAATTTCACGCGGACGAAGTCGCGGGCAGAAGCTAGTATATTATAACCGTTGGTTTAATCCATGCGATTAGGAAATAGATTTCTAAAGAACTAAGCTATGTTTTGGACTTGACCGAATCGAGCAAACCAATGCTTTGGCTAGCCATTATACTTGGATAGGTTATAAAAAAACAGGCCAAGTGCATGTCGGACCTCACACAATGAAGGCTTCCGTAGTTGGGATGAATTTATCTCAAGAACAAAGTTAACATTATTGTTAAAAAACATGTTCTCCCATACGTTCCATCTGCGAATGTAAGTTTGTACGTACAACATTGGGACATTTAACATGATAATGTAAGACCATAAATAGTGTGCGTTACTCTAGCGGAATGTTGTCTCTTTTCAGGATTTCGGCTTGACAGATAATTATAGTACCCCATCTCGTGTAAATGTGCCCTAAATTTAGAATTTGTGCGTCCAGCCGATCCTAAGATATTCACGAAAAACAGATTCCGCTGGAGTAACGTTACCCCAGCGGCATGTTTTTTAACCGGTGGTCGTAGCTGAGTACAAACTAGTTACTTAGTTAGATCACATTTGTGCCTAATTGTGCCCAAAAATTGTGTTTCTCTTAAGGTTTCAGAGTTATTCAAGATGCTGCGGTAACGTTTAGCAAATTGCTGTACCTCTCAAACGGCATGACATACAACTAAGATTTTTTTTACTACGGTGGGACTTAATTTGTGCTTATGCTGTGCACTTTTATTTCTTCTATAATCGCCACCGTTGGAAAATAAGAAATTGGTTTTCAAAAACATTATAATTTACTAGCTGTTGCCCGCGGCACCGCCCGCGTGGATGTCCTTTATCGCGTAAAAAAGTAGCCTATGTCCTTCTCCATATCCCAGGCTATATCTCTGCCAAATTTCATGACGATCGGTTCAGCGGTTTAGGCGTGAAAAAGTAACATACAGACAGACAGACAGATAGACAGACAGACAGACAGACGGACAGAGTTACTTTCACATTTATAATATTAGTAAGGATTCAATTGCTTATCCTTAAAGTTTCAGCTGAAAAATCCTTGAAACTACACATAATACGAAAAAAACCATAGGAAAAGAAACTCCATGATTAACCGAATAAATTCGAATGACTGTCTAAAAGCATTTAATTACGTAACACATCTGTGTATGCGTCACAGAAATTGATATCAACTTAATCGGTCCATTAGATTCGGAGAAAATTGGCCGTAACAGACAGACAGACAGTGACAAGTGATCAAGAGTTCAGTGTTATCCTTTTGAGGTGAGGAACCCTAAAAAGTAAATTCGACACTCGACATTTGCTGGTCGTTGATTCATACAGCCAAGGTCGGTGCCTGATTAGGTAGAGCGTAGGCTGAGGCGATCTGAAACGTCACTTAGTACCTATATACGTACAGACTATTTTCGAGACAAACACTCGAAAAATGATTACGTGTCTGCACAAATAGCTATATAAGTTTGCTCAACTGTAATGATAAGTAAGGTAGGTAATTCTTTTTGGGGCAGGTAAAGAAACGTGACTCGCTAAAATGACGAAGTTGCTATCAATACCATGAACTTGATAATATTATAATTAGTCCGATAAGAAGGCTGACTAAAAGACAAAAAACATTTTTTATGCGCTTAGTGGATTTGTGTGGTTCTTTCCTCAAAAGACCACTTCAGACACGAATCTACATGGTTCTCACATGATCTGACCAAGATTATGTCTGGACTTTAACACCCTGAGTTTGTTTTGCGATTTCTTCTCAGATAGGAAACGTCGATACCATCTAGCACATTAAAAAAAAATGGTATTGTATATTATGACGTGTAAAAGTCATTCCGATATCCTATTTACAGATTCTAAACAACGATAATTTTAGACGATTTCTTTTCATTTTAAATCTACTTTCGCTTAATTCCAGTGGGTGCAGTGGCAATATAATTTTGTTTGGTAGACTGTCGTGCATGGACGAGTTTTATTATTGAGACATTCACTAATGTCAAGTTCAATAACTCGCCTTTGTTGGTTAGCTCTACCAAACTGCCACAACCAACGCACACAGACCGATTTGTTCACCCTAAATTTCACCAAAGGTTAAACCATTAAGACTGAGGCATTTCCAGCTGCTTGGTGCAAACTACAAGGGCAACAGAATGATGATGATAGTCGTAAATGTCGTAACGTACACACGGCTACATATCAAGCAGAAATCCTCTACAATGCGAGATCAGCTTATACTGAAAATGTATAGCTTGATGTGTAGCCGTGTGTATATGAAGAATGGAATATTATCATAAGATTTATTTATCCCTTACATCTAGTCCTTATATATTTTATATTGTGTAGGTACTTATTTATTTATTTATTTGTTAGTAATGTTAAGTTTTGTACTTAAATAAGGTTAGTATTGTTAGGTGTAAGGGCCGCCATTTCTTTTGCGGTAAAAGTCTCCTCCAAAGCGTTCCAGGGAGCTCTATCTTTTGCCCGCATCGGCCATAAATTTCCGGCTATTTGTACGATGTCGTCACTCCATCTTTTAAATGGTCCCTTCCTTCCTTTTTTGTAAATTGTATACCAATTTGTGGCCATCTTTCATGCATAGCTCTCTGAATATGACCTGGGTCTCAAGTCTGCTATTACAATAGTGTCAGAATGGTCTCGCCATTGTGAGTATTTGAAAGTGTTTGTATGGCAAATCTGTCAAAAACTCACAATGCAATGAAGAGACCATTGCAACGTTTGTACATTAGTAGACTTGGCCCTCTGACCATATTCATTTCAGTGTCGGGACTTGTTTAACCGCATCAAGACAGAAGACAAGAAATGGAAGATATAGATCTAAAATATGTATTTCTACCGTGTGCACATAAATATATAGGTAGGTAGTCCCCCAGACAGAATTTGGGTCATGGAAACTAATCTCAGCGGAGACAAGGCTTCGGCGCGGGAGATATTATTAGGTATAGTCCACAATCTTATATTATAAAATGCACAATTGTGTGCGCAGACAGGTGCTCTCTCTTGTCCCTCACTCTCATAGTCCGATGGGACGGAATTCCGACACGACCGGAGAGAGATCACATAATAAATATACATAGTCGAATAACAAGTTTAGTTAGGTAATTTTAAACCAAACGCATCAAGTAAAAACTCGTCTTTTAAATGCCATTCCAACTATGCGTTAAGGCTTGCGCAGACTGGCGCGATATCGCGGGCGCGAGAAGGGTCGCGCAGCCTGTTGCACCTGCGATATCGCGCCAGTCTGCGCGAGCCTTTAGGCAATCGAGTTCCATAGGAATTTCTGGCATGGTGAAGACGTATTGAATTTTGTAATGCCATTGCCCTGGGAGTTTATTAAAGCTAATCCGAGTAAAATCTTGGTACATGACATACCTAAATTAACATCATTCATTGATAAGAAGCAAAAAAACAAACGCCTTTGGAGTTGATGATGTAATATTTATATTTTTCTATCGATTCACAATATTAGCTCAAGTTGTCAGTGTCTTTAACTGGGTTACCTGTTACCTATGTTCATAAAGGGTCAAGAGTTCACAACCTCGCAGATCGATACTGCCATGTCGGACATTAGTCACTGGATACACTTTTTCCGTCAAAAGCTTTCTACGTGTGTGATAAATTTTACTTAAAACAACAACATTATTTTGATATCATTTATGTACCTATCTCTATTATTGGACTTGTCAGATTTCTTTAATATCAACGCCATTAGCTGATTAGTACGCATCATTAGGCGAAAATCTCCACAAAAATTACAAATAATCTCTACTTTTGTTTTATATAGACGTCACTCAGGAAGCCATATTGCCTTACGGATGTATCATACTTGCCCTTGCAAAATAAACTCATGACATAAAACAACGCGGTTGATCTATGAATAGACTCGTCTAATTCTCACAGTAATGTGAAAACAGTCAGGTTCATAGTTCACAGCTAAATAAATAGCACATAACAATATGTACTTACGATAGCCGACACACTGATTTGTTTTCAAGAAAATAAGCAAGAACAATAAATACTTCAGACTTCACACGGTCAACATACCAATCGAAAAGTGAACATTAAAGAGTATAATAGAGTTATGAACTACATGGTTTTACTAAGCACTGTCCCAAATGTTCCGCTCAAATGTCTTCAGTAATTTGGATCATTTACAGCGTGACTAATGTCGGAGGATCGTTATCAACGAAACGTTAATGACAGTCGCAAGGCTTCAATACAGCCAATTAGTATGTGTAATGTGTGTTCACGTGCACTTGGTATGAGTAGTCCTGTTTTGATTCAAACGTGTATATGTCACGCACAATTACAATCATGGGCCATTCATGCACTCGGACAGTTCTCTGTTAGAAAACGATTTAGCTTTAGTGTCAACAGCCATACGTAGCAGCTAATTCCTTCGTCTACTAAATTAAATGGCTGAATTTAAAAAAATATCTGAAGTTGCAAGTAGGGTTGCCAACCATACTGTTAAAAACAGTATTATACTATTTTTCATCCTAAAATACTGTTTACTGTTCAAGAAAAATAAAGTATATGAATATACTGTTTTCACTGATATCCAGAGCTGTACCTAAATTAAAAGTTTCATCTACTACGTAGAACATCGTGCATGCAACTGGCCATTGGCAAAAAATTCCGAAAATTCCATTCTTAAATTAAGGCTAGCTGAATCGCCTTAATTTAATAATGGATATTTGTATATTTTTTTTTTTTATTGTTATCTTATAATTGTTATCAGACAACCTTTTAGATACTAATGTTAACTAGCTCTGTCACCTCAGTAATTACAGAATGAGAGTTTTCAGTGATAAATGTTAAGTGGTGGGACGACAGAAATATGAGCTTCATGATGAGTTGTGCGAGTAGCACTAATGAATTGCGAAATTATAAAAAAAAAAAAAAAACTTTTAATACTGTTTATTTTTCCGAAATACTGTTTATTATCCCACTTTGACCATAATATACTTTATTTCTTGAACAAAAAGTTGGCAACCCTAGTTGCAAGATTAATAAAGTTCTACAATAATAGGTATACCTAAATGGACGAGACATGCTTTTGAAGCTGAAAATGGTAGTACAGACGCCAGCACATCAAGCTACTACAATCTGTCAAATTTCTTTAATAGATTTCCAACTTTATCTCTAGAGTATAAGGTTCAAGGTTGATTGCGAAAATTTGACAGTTTCGGGTAGCTTGACCTGCTGGCGTCTGTACATAAAACTGCGTTGATTCTTGCGCTGACAATAAAGGCCTATTCAAACCTAAGCGGTATTCGCTACCGTCTGCGGTAGAGAAAACCGAGTGGGTATGCGGTAATATTACTATTCACACCAAAGCGGAAAACTATTCCGCGCGGTATGCACTTCTACCCACAGCGGCAGCGAATACCGCTCAGGGCCTCAAGTCTGCTATTACAATTGTGTCAGAATGGTCTCTTCATTGTGAGTTTTTGACAGATTTGCCATACAAACACTGTCAAATACTCACAATGGCGAGACCATTCTGACACTATTGTAATAGCAGACTTGATGCCCAGGTCGCTCTAGCCGCGTAAATTGATACTAAATACCTGAGCGAAACCCGCGCGATATGTACCTCTACCCACAGCGGCAGCGAATACCGCTTAGGTTTGAATAGGCCTTTATATCTCATCCAAGGTAAACTATAACTACCTAGTAGGTAAGGGAAAACTGCAGCTCCTTCCTTACCACTTAAAGAAAACACAACACACGTGTTAAAACACGCGCGAATAGAAAAATACATATAAAACAAAGTCGGGTTATAATAATAATAATAAACATTTATTTCAGAAAGTAAATTTCTATATTACACACACATAATTATCTTAACTAATAAAAATTAAACAATCACACAACAGTATGTAAACGTATCCAGTGGCGCAGCAGTGGAGAGTCCCACCTGTCCACGAACACACTTATTATGCTGTTGCTACTGGACCTAACACGACTCAGCAGCGACGCACACTGCTTCCTTATTAGAGCACGAAACCCATCAGTGTGCGCTTCTGCGAACATAGTCGAAGCACTGCAGAATCGTGGTAGCCCCAGCAGCACCCTAAACGCGTTGTTGTATTGAACACGCAGGGCGTTGTATGACCCAAGTGTGTAGTTAACCCACAGGCTGCACGTGTAAAGTGTTTGGCAGTAAGACTTAAAAAGAGTCACTTCACTTGATTACTGCTACGCGCGAACCTGCGAACCAACATATTACACCGAACAGCCAACGCCCTACGTGCCCTTTCCACATCGCGAAAACATGCAAAAAAGGGTGTTTTCCAATCACCATAATATTGAACAGTCTGCTTAAGACACATGATAGCACTTTCCGTTGACAAACCAGGGGGGGGCCAAGTCTACTAATGTACAAACGTTGCAATGGTCTCTTCATTGTGAGTTTTTGACAGATTTGCCATACAAACACTGTCAAATACTTACAATCGCGAGACCATTGCTACGTTTGTAAATTAGTAGACTTAGGCCCCAGATCGATATCCAAATTGTGCGTCATGGAGCTTAATATGCCTGCCCAGTTGGCGGTCAAGCAGACTGTCCAGTACTTTCGCAGTAACCGTGGCTAATGAAATCGGTCTATAATTTAATAAATCCGAAGTATCACCGGTTATTCATACCATTGATTTTTATGATCTTAGGTTTGTTTCGGATTTGTCTCCGCCCCGAATAGCAGAATATAGCTCCGACAAACAGGCGCGGCATGCGACGCGACACAAAGAGACCCCTCGTCGCGCGGCACGCGATGTCTTTGTGTCGCGTCGCGTGTCGCGCCTGTTTGTAGTAGCCATAAAGAATAACTATTAAAACATGCGAAAAATTCACGAAAAAAAATGTACTTAGAAAATCCACTTTCTCATCCATTTTTTGATGATATTTCGAGAACGGATTGGGGAACGCGAACGGGGAACAAGAAATTTCACGCGGACGAAGTCGCGGGCAGAAGCTAGTTATTTATACACCGTGGCATTTTAGTCGTCTTACAAAGGCAGCCCACTTCATGTATCCAATGACTACTAATCATTCAAGTAAAAAAATTTTTTTTTTGAACATTAGATTTTTTTATAATTTTTTTATTTTTATTAATTACGACGCATGACATAGTTTAAAACACCCTGTTACGCGTGCAGTCTGAGCCTTGTGATACAAGGGCGCCGCAGAATGGATTTAGATTAAGTTGCAATAGTAAGAAACACATTTTTGCGTTAGAGTTAATGAACTCTGATAAAGATGTCGCCGCTCCATTCCGCGGCGCCCTTGTAACACAAGGCTCGGCCTGCACTCGTAACAGGATGTTTTAAACTATGTCATGCGTCATAATTAATAATAAAATATATATAAAAAACCAAATGTTCAAAAAAAACTTTTTTTTAACATGATTAGTAGTCATTGGATACATGAAGTGGGCTGTCTTTGTAAGGCCTGTGTTCACCAACATTTAAATCGACTGTTTAGATATTTAATCAGTTGTTTACTCATAAGACGACTAAAGGCTCGTACAGACTAGTGCGATATCGCGGGCGCGACGCGACACTAGTAACACAATTTCTTTGTCGTGCCTGTCGCGCCCGCGATATCGCGCGTGTCTGTACGAGCCTTAAAATGCCATGTATAAACGCCTAAGAACATGATCTGACTAAGAAACCTTGACACACCGAATGTGTTCGAGTCCACGTTATATCGCATTACGGACTGGTGCTGTCTTGATAGACAACAAACCCGTTGCTATTTCAAAATCAGTGTTATAAACTCGTACTTATTCATTATTACTTTTTAATGCGCGTTTGTTAGAACTAGCACGAGCAACACACGAAATCAATAAACAAATCGAGGTAATTTTAATAATTTCCACGGCGTAATAATGAATTTTCCAAGTGTGGAAATAGTTTTTCTTGGCATGATTCTTTACGATCGTGAACATTCAGGTGTCAGCGTCCAAGGACTTTTAAATGTTAGTCAATTACACAAAACAGTGAAACTATGGACGCACAAAAGCTGACTAACTATTCGTAGAAATAGTGGCATTTTCTGATTTGTGTATTATGAAGTTACAACTATCTTATTAGGCACCTAATTACGTCAGCAAGAAGTCAAATGTTCTAATATTCGCGTCTGTTTCTGTTCTAATTTTCTTTTCGAACTGAACGATAGACAAGCAGCAAAACTCTTGAGTTTGCATGCCTATTTGGATAAGCTTATTCAAGAGTTACCTAGTTACGGAACATAAATGCAGACACGAACAAAATTACATGATCTATAAAAATTGTTGTGGCAAGTGTCGTAATATGCAATTACAACAATTTTGATAAGCAACGCATAAAACGTACACTTCAGACCATTTCAGACGCATATTGTCGTTGCGACTTTAAGACCTCTTATGTGTAAAATCCAACTTTATGAGAAAATCGATATTTTAAACACCAACATTTTATTAGGAAGCACATTGTAGATCTTGAAGTTGGTAAAGAAATGACGATTAAATCGTCGTATACACATGAGAGTGTTTGCATTCGATAGAGCTTCAAAATGTGAAAAAGGCTGGCGTATAAAAGTGATACTTAAGGCCCAGATATATGCCAGTGACCTTGAGTGGTTAGCTTGCGTGTTCTGTACTGAGGTCACGCAACGCGTCGTACATCCAGCCAGTAATAGGACTCGCCCATGTAGGAGCGCTGTCCCAAATAAGACGCATTATTAGTTTATTATACATAAAACAAAAGGTATTTTAATAAAACACGTATACTAAAAGATCAATAATTAAATTGTCTTTATAAAGGTGAAGGTTTCAGAAAAATACGCTTGATAGATTTTGCGTGATTCGCAGTTTTTTATCCAAGTTAGACATATCTTTACAAATTAATTTCACTATGTAATATAAACATAATCTAATATATTCATATATTAAGTTATTAAGAAAATGCTCTAATTTAATATATATATATAATTTTTTTTTTTATCATTAACACTTCTCGTTTAGACGTGATCTTCAGTATAAAATCATTAAGTCGGTTATCGTCGCCTTAAGAGGTCTTAAAGTCACAACGACGATATTTGATTCTTGGGTTTGTTACTGATGTCGGTAAGTATTCTAGGTATTTCAGGGCAGTGTGTGCTGAAGGAAAATCACAAATAAGAGTTACTTCAGTGTTTATTTAACAATGAGGATGTTATTTACCTAAATATAACACGAAAGATCTCGTTACATTATGTACAAAAATAAAGCATAATTAACGTCTAATAAGTTACTAAGAATTAGGGAATATAAAAATGACAGCCATAAAACAATCACAAAATTAAGAGAGTTCTGACATCTTATGTTCTGGGTTCTGCAGCGTTGTCTTAGGCATAGCGGAAGATGATTACGACGAATCTAAGACGTAACCGTTAGTTTTACCTCTACTAGGCTTATCCAATTAGTTATGGGACCAAAATATGATCCTGAAATGACATTAAATCCATTAATTACTCTAGTCTAAATCTAACAACAATACAGTGCTTGTAGAAGCGTTATCTACCACATAAATATTTATTCACAAAAAAAAAAAAAAAACTTTTTGTAAAAAGGGATTCGTGTAAAGCAGTAAAAGGTAAAATATTTATCATAATCGCTTGTGGGTCAATGGACTACTTAACTTTAGTTAACAAAACAAAATCATGAAAACTAAAATTAAGATCCGAACATAAGATTTCAGGCGACTACCACTATATCTAGGTACTTCATTCAATATATAAAAATATTGCATTGGTTATTTACATTGATACAAAATTCTAATCAACTCCTCTATCGCAAAGAACGATACCCAACCACATAATTATATCGTTTATCACTAATGTGAGCGGACCGCAAGTTAAGGCAATTACTTGATAAGGAGAAATTCGCTAATTATCAAATTATATATTTATTGGACCGGGGCTATAAGAGTGCGTCGTTACAGGTGACGAAGCACCATAATCCGGGGTCGTAGGTGTTGAACTAGGTGGGGAGTCAATGGGTTTCGTCAGCGCGGGCGCCACGTACTCCGGGAATCGAACACTAGACTCGGCCTGCAGTGGAGCCGGGGGCGTGCAACTCGGGAACGGACTTAGCAACAAAAACGTGCCGAAAGCAACTATCGATGCCATGATCAGAATAATGGTTCTAGCTTCGAAGCCTGCCCTTAGACCAGCCCAAGCGGCCATGTTAACAAGTAGGAGTAGGACCGAAACTCGAATCAGTCTGACAGCAGTCGCGTGGATCCTCCCACCGCCGACGCCGCTCATGTCGCTCGGACCGTAAGCGAAAAACAGATTATGTTTATCGCCTACGTGTTTAAGCATCATGTACATCAAGCCGAACGGCGAAATCAACGGACAAGCGAGGCTATAAACCATCGTTATGGAGAAAATTGCTATGCTCCAAGCATAATGAACTCCAAATGGGAACTCGTAAAGAATGGCTCGTTTTACGTAGCTCTTCTCCGCCTTTGATTTTGACTGCAGCAAGTACCATACATAGAGAAACAGTTCCGGGAAGCGGATCAGTTCTAACGCCGTACCGATCAGGCCAGAAGTGATGACGTAATTGACGAAGAATGCACCCTTGTCAGGCAAAAATACACAATCCCAACGCATGCTATTGTCATGATCTATTGTCCATCTTAGAAATGCTTCAGCACTAGCAAGTCCCAAAGAAGGTAGGATTAGAGTCATTAACAATAAGAAAGATACAGTTTTAGTCATAATAGAGTAGTTCTGCTGTGACTTGGTCCAATGAGAGAGGAACTTATCAGAGAATGCTACAATGGCAGGCATGACTGCAGCCATGGTCCAAAGAAGCAGAGTAGGGAGGAATTCAAAGATGACAGTACTAATTTTTCCTAGAGAATCTGGTTTAGCTACCGTTGTATTAAAAAGATTGACAATAATTGCAGGGGTTGTTAAGAAGAATAGAACAATAAATAAGAAAAAGTTGACAACAATTGCCTTGAGGTACCATACACCAGGTTGCACACTCAAATTTTCCCAAATAATGTCAGAGGGATTTGTTGCATGAGACAAAACCCAACCATAATGCAGACTAAAGTTACTAATGACATGTTCAGCAAGCTGGTAAGATGGTAATGTCAAAAATGCAATGCCTAGAGGATCATTCAGTACCATAGCACGGCATCTCTTCGCTTCATCTTTCAACTTCTTCTCTTCATTGCTGTAAAATTCCAGGGCATCAAGTTCTGGACCACACCATGTTGGCTTCACAGTAATACGCTTCCCGGACTTCTTGAAGTATGAGTCAGTGTAAAGGAGTGCTTCAGTCACCATGTCTTTCTTCTCTTGAACTTCATTCAACATGTTTATATTGTAGGCAAGGCGCAGATCCACTATTTGAATGTGAGGGAAGTTGTGAGCAAAATAAGCTCTTATGGTAGATTCGTTTCTGTCAGCTTTTGATATGTTAGTGATCATAATAGTGCCAGTCATCGACGTTGGTGCTGGTTTTCGTCCAGTGCACCTCCTCATTATCAACACAGATACTGGTAGGAAGGCAATGCTTATCAGGGTATGCACCCACAACCAGCTTGATCTTCCAGTAAGGTTTGACAACGTGGTTCTACTAAATGTGCTGGAATCAACATTTAAATTAGTGCCTTGGAAGTTGATAGGCAGTATCAGGCCAATAGATACTAGTGTCACAATGAACATCAATGTTATTGCATGTCTTTGGAAGGAGAGGTAGTGGACAGCATCAGGGCCACACTTGGCCAGTACCTGCTCGCGGGTCAGACGGAATACAGCTGGCAGCCATGTAAAGAACCCTTCGTCTATGTTGAGTACGTCTTCGGCGCTGCGTCTCCTGTTCACTAAAGCATCGCCATCTCCGCCACGGTAGAACAAGTTGGTCCACCGACTCTTTGTGCGCTGCACGAGCGCCATTCTGCCATAGTTCCATGCCGTCCGCCGTAACACAGTGAACAAAGCGATAAGCAATGTCCACGACACCAAGTTGAGTATTAAAGTTTGTGGAATACCATTGTACGCACCTGTTATTATCACATTTTGCGTAGTGTTCACCAACATACAACCATCATCATCGGTACCGTTCGAACTGTTCGACGAAACTAAAGAATATGACACTATGTTAGTAAAAGCACTCATTTTCGATGTCGCAACACGGGCAGTCAGGCGATAAAAGAGAAAGTATTTACATAATTAAAGTTCCACAAATCCACAAGATGCACCGTCACTTCACTAACAACTTGGTACACCTGTGTACTTCAATTTCAATACCATCTGGAAATTCTATTGTTGTCAGATAAATTGGATCAAAAGATAACAAAATAAATGACGTTTCTCCTTAACGCTGCCGTTGTTGAAGTCACAGTAAAATGACATATGGATGACAGCATCGCCACAGACAAACAAATACTGCAACTGCAAACTTCAAAACCGTTCCAACTACCGTCATGTATATGTACTTGCTCTTTTACACACCGGACTGTACTCATGAGATGAAAAGAGATGATAGAACTAAATGTTCTAGAACTGTCACAGACTAGAGTAGATACAGCTATTATATAAACGCTTATTCACTGGGAAAACTAATAAAACTGTTTTTGGTACTAACGCGTCATAATAACACAATGCCTTTTATTAATTTCTTGCAAAGGGGCTTCCCAACTCTGAAATATGAAAAAACAAATGATATCAAAATTCAAATTCAAAATATCTTTAAACTTTTAACAAAAAAAAATCAGTTCCAATATGTCCTGCCTAATAGGCATACAATAATAAATTATGTGTTGGCATTAAGTTTAAAATTACTTTACATGTCAAATTTAGTTATTATAAATGTCAAAATACAGTGAAATTAAAACAAATCAATCAATAATTCAAGAAATCTTGGATCGTGTAGTATGCTTTATCAGTTAAAAAGTTACGTAATTTATTTTTAAATACTGGAAGTTCCTTAGTGCTCAGAATGAAAATTTTTAACATATATCTTTTCGATTTGATGTCCATACAAGGTGTGTTGAAATAACTGAAAATCTCAAAAAGGGTCACTGTTCGGTGGCCAGTACATAGGTTATACGAAACAGTCGCATTTCTCCAAACGATTTTCTACTTTAAAATGTTGATAGTTAAGTTCAAAATCGAATGAGAAAATTTGAGTTTGTGGTAATGGTTGATCTGCTGGCGACTGTACAATAGAACGCACGTCAGTGATAACAAAACCAGACTGTGTAAGCTGTAACCTGTTCTCGCATTCTATTGAAACTCCAAAGTTTCATTCGTCAAAGTGTTACTACCACAGACGTGCAGTCAACTCTACTTGTCAGTTTAAAAACACGTGCAAGCCTTACAGTAGTCCCATATGACGTACAATATCTGACATCTTACCTTGGTAATTGAAATGATATCTCGTAACGAAAAATAATATTTTTTGATGAAAATTTTATTTTATTTTATTTCTCGTCACACACACACACACACACACTGTTGGCTGACAGTACCAACCTCTCGGAAAATGGGTTGATAGCATCTGACGGACGGACATCTCTACCACCGCTCGCGCTCATTGGTCAAATCAAACAGCGTAAAACACCATATTCATTTGTATGAAACTGACAGGTGTCAAAAAACCATTCTCGGTGTATAGTCAAATAAAAACAAATTGATGCAAGCCAAACCGTTACCGGTATATTAATCCATTCGTTGCGTTAGCTTCGGTATTCGTTATATGTGAATCAAACAGAAGTCGCAACTCTAGAGAACCAGTACTGCTGTCAGTTTTGAAATATTCAAGTTTACGTTTCGTTTTATGATGAATAAATTAGTTAATATTTTATTAAAATTATCCAGATAATTAAAGTGATACAGATATGTTGACTATAATTAAATGTCTGATTTAATATTTTGCTGTGTATTGCTTAATTGTTTTATAATAAGCAGTAACTTTTTTTCTAAATATTTGATGTTTTATTTTGTTCTTAAAGTTATTTCTATCCAATAATACTTTTTGTAATGAAAAGCCCTAAGAAAGAGACAACAATAAACAATGTATCGAATAAATGAGACAGATGCACCGTACTTGAAATGGAGATGAAACAGAATGAATTTCTGAAATTCGTAACAAGTTCGACCGTTCGATTAACTTGTTTTGTGATAATTATTTTAATTTGATGACTTCTAACTTAACAATAAACAAAAAATTATGGCAGATTTCGACTGGAATAATTATTTGGAAGTGAATAAAAATGTCGCTGTTCCTGAAGAATTATTTTCTCATGTAAGTTTCAATTATTTCTTACATGTTGTATAATTTTTTTTTAATGGTTTTTCTTTTATTTATTTAGATGTTTTACTATTGTTTAGAAATAATACTACGATCTCCCCACCTTAATTTGTTGAGAAAACTATTATTGGAATTGAAAAACATACATTTTTGCAGGAAAATATAAAAATGATGTGTACCATCTTAATTTATTTCTATTTATAGACCATGAATATTTTTAAAGTAATGTTGTTTTGTTCAGATATTAATGCATATCATGGGTAAGAAATGTTATCTTATATTATTATAATATGGGTATGATGTTTCTAAACATTAAAAAAAAATCAAACCATATGGTCATGACCTTCCCAGTCCCCAAAGTGATTTCCATATTAATTTATCATTAAAGTACCTACATAATAAAACAACTCTTACAATAATTATAGGAAGTAGTCAAGAAAGTATCAAAATGCTGTCTCAATTTATTTTTAGAATAAATTAAATTCAAGGAAAAAGCAACAATTTGCAGTCAATGTGTGTATCCTATCCCATGGAGGGACTGAGAACATATTTTTATTTGGGACTGAAATATGTGTGAGATTGTTGACATCAATTTAAAAGCAAATTAATTGCAATTTTATACTATCATCAAGTTATTTGCAATTATAATGCAATCATGTAAAAGTAAAAAGCTTTAAAAAAAAAAGGATTTTTGGACATACAGAATATTCCATAAACAAAATAATAAACTTAAAAAATATTTTTTATGATGAAATCTTTAGAAGTGGTATCTTCATCATATGCAATTTTATATCATACTAGCTTTTGTCCGCGGCTCCGCCCGCGTGGATGTCGGTTATCGCGTAAAAAAGTAGCCTATGTCCTTCTCCATATCCCAGGCTATATCTCTGCCAAATTTCATGACGATCGGTTCAGCGGTTGAGGCATGAAAATGTAACATACAGACAGACAGACAGAGTTACTATCACATTTATAATATTAGTATTAGTATGGATGCAAAATTCTACATTACTGAATGGCCAAGGTCTCTGCTCTAATTCATCTGACCCTGAAAACACCATTTAGACTCTCTTGAAAAAAAATTGATTAATATGTTGGTTATAAATATCCCACATAAAGGTGTTTGTGGGCAACTGTAACCTGATAATCTTATTATATTTTAGTATTCATTAACTTCCATTGAATAATTTTATTGTATTTTAGTATTTAATAACTTCCATGGAATTTCGTTTCTATGTTTTGTGTGTCCTCATCTTAATTATGAATCATAGCTTTTATACCACTTTATTCTTTATTCCACTTTATTTAAGTACTAATTTCTATTTACCTCATCTGGAGCTGAGATCACTCCTGCAGCCTGCCTGTTGTTGGAAAAAGTTGGTTGAAAAAGGATTGGTCGAAAAAGGGTGGTCAGACATCTGTGATCATTGCAGCAGAGGCTGAGACATTTATTTAAACAAAATATTCCTACGTATTTTTATTTTATTGGTTGATGCAAAAAGGGGAGGAAAACAAATGTGGGCACCGTGAGCATGGGATTTTGTTTTAAAAGTGAGCCGATTCAGCTTTCAGCTATAGTACATGAAAGTACTAAAGAAAAATAAACCTATTTCTGTTGTCGCAGGTGGAAACTAGTCTCTACAATGGCATCAAACAGGGCATGCTGCTGGAAGTCTGTCACAAGAACAACCCGGACATCTACTGGATAGCAGAGATCACCATGGTCTGCGGACACCTCCTCCGGATCAAGTTCATTGGTGCAGAAAATGACTTCTGGTGTGATATATCCACTACAAAGGTCCACCCGTTAGGCTGGTGTGGGAAATACGACGAGCTTATAGAACCTCCAGATGAGATTAATGAGAAATATGGAGATACAATCATAGAAATTATGAAAAAAGCTTTATTTGATGGTCAGTCGGTGTCCATACAGGCTTTAAATAATAAGGGATTATCCCCAATAGATAGAATCAAAGTTGGAATGAAAGTGGAGGTGCAGAATATTATTGATCCTTATAGATACTGGATTGCTACGGTAAGATAGCATTATGATTATTTATTCATTACATTATTTTATCTATTTATCTATACAAATAAATACAATTTAAGTGTCTGTTTGTAATGTTAAATTAACAGCTTTTTATTAAATGCATATGAAAGTTTATACGGTACTTATAACAAAAACATTTTATTTTTGTGTGTCTGTTTGATCCGGCAAATCTATGAAACAGCTGGACCGATTTTGACTGTCAGTTAGCTGATGTTATAAGGAGTAACTTAGGTTACTTTTATTTTTTTTAAGCCACGCGGGCGATGCCGCCGGCAGCAGCTAGTATATAATACAGCACTATTAAATTCAAAATAAAAAAATTATACAAACAATGGTACTATAGCGATTGATATCACATAGAGTATTCATGTGTTTTCAATTTTAACAATAGGGTGTTATTATTATGCTTAAAGACTGCTAAGCTTGATTATCCTTATTATAATAATGCTAGCTTTTGCCCACGCGTAGGTCGGAAATTATCCAACGGTAATGAACTACCGTAACGCTCACGCCAGTAAAGCTCCCAGTCGGCATGATTTTCCGACATCTTCAAAAATCAGGCAATTTATACGTCAGGGTAGCCCGCAAAATTCAAATTTTCTTACGTTTTTTTTTTTATTTTTTTTTATCAAATTTCTTGTCGATATCAGGTTGTATGTTGATGTAGAAATGATTCGCGGCCGTATCAAATATTTATTTATCCATACTAATATTATAAATGTGAAAGTAACTCTGTCTGTCTGTCTGTATGTTACGTTTTCACGCCTAAACCGCTGAACCGATCGTCATGAAATTTGGCAGAGATATAGCCTAGGATATGGAGAAGGACATAGGCTACTTTACTTTTTTACGCGATAACCGATATCCACGCGGGCGGAGCCGCGGGCAACAGCTAGTAGAGTTATAATCTTAAAAATCATCAATATATTGCTCTAAGTTCATATAATCCTATTGAATGACTTTTTCATGAAATCACGACTTTTAGGATTATACTAACTTTTAAGGAGTTATTACTGATTTTAATGATTATAATTCTGTTTACTACGATCGCGAATCATACTTTAATCAACGTATACCCAGACAATGAGCTGAAAATTGAAAAAATCGTAAGAACATTTAAATTTCGCGGGCTACCTTAGCGCTTCCCCCTTAATGCATTATACACCTAAACTATCCTTCCTCATGAATCACTCCGTCCATTGGTGAGTTTTTGAGTTAATCGCGGTCAGACAGACAGACGCGGCATGGGGACTTTTTATAATATGAAATGTTATTCTTTGTTTTTTATGATTTATGATGCAAATCCGTGGCACATTATAGTTGTATAATGAGTTAACTCTAAAGCCGGTGCCAGCCACAGCAACAATATTTGAACACTTGTGAGGCACGGCTATTTGGGTATTTGTTCAAAGTTTGATCACTTATTTACACTTTGCCATTCGATGTCGGTTTTTCGAGCGCATATCAAGGCGTTCAAAATTGAAAATGTGTGCGTAGCCTGCTACACATGCACAAAGTTCAGTTGCTCGTAAACCACTGAGCGAAACGGTCGCTTTGTTCAGTCGCAAGATGGACTGGAGAAACGAAAGTGTCCTGGAATTTATTGAGTTGCTTGAAGGAGAACCATGATATGGAACCCTGAAACTAAACATCATAAAAATAGAAATTTGGTCAATGACCCCTGGATCAGGATTAAGAGTAAATTGACAGTGCATTGCTCTATCAAAGAATTAAAAAAAACATCACAAATAATACAGGTATACCGCGTCCACAAAATCGTCGTCCATCCTGCCGGTCGATTCTGTCAAAATCTCCCCGTAAAAATATATGTGAAATGAGCATGAAGTGAACTGTCATCCTACCTGACGCTAGGGAGTCTAGAGATTGACAGCTCACTTTGAACTCACTTCACCTACGAATTCACGGTGAGATTTTTACAGAATAGCGCTACTGTTTGTTGTCTATTTGAGTAATAATAAAGAGTGCAGGTAAAGCAAACATTTGTGTTCAAATGCGTGAGCAAAGTCTTTCAAAGTGTTTGTTCAAATATGTGTCTCTGTCGGGCGCTCGCATAATGGGAATATCTACTAGAAAAAATGATTAAATTGAAGTAGGTATTTTATTGTAGGTCCAATAGTTCAAATCTCAAACCTCATACATAACATACATACATTTCAGATACGTTTGTTATACATAGATGTTGGTATCGATTATGGGACTAACCGTAGGTACAGACGCCAGCACATCAAGCTACTACAATCTGTCAAAATTCTTTAATAGATTTTCAACTTAATCACTACAGTATAAGGTTCAAGGTTGATTGCGAAAATTTGTTAGTTTCGGGTAGCTTGACCTGCTGGCGTCTGTACCTACTTATTCAGCTTTTGTCCATAGAAAACGACGATGTTGTATGGAGATGCGTACGCATCTGATAGACGCGGAAAGCTGAACGGATGCGTACGCATCTCCATACAAAATTGTTGTTTTCTATGGACAAAAGCTGAATAAGACGTGTGGTTAGTCCCACTTCTATGTATTATCATCTATTGCTATTGCGCATTTATCGCATTGGGTTATCCTGTAATGGTAGCAAGGGCGTCGCAAATAGTGTTGGGTGACTCAGCACGTGTGCTAGCACAGTTGTAGCTACTCACTTGGATAAAAAGAGTCACTCACTCTTTTTATTTTGATGTGCTAGCACACACCACAGTTAGCTACACCGAACATTTGTACGATCAAGTGCGTGTTGTGTGTGAGCTATGAACGAAACGAGTCGCTCGACTCTCGACACTCACTCTTATTATTTTGATGTCATTGGCCAAAATTCAACTCGTGAAGCTACGCTTTGTTATTTGGCCAATGAACACGCGCGGGCTGAAGTAGTGTCGACAGCCGGACTCATACCGCACGTATTGTGAGTTTTGAATACGAGTTATTTGAGCCAATGCTATTCTTTAGTACTTACTCTGTCCATTAGTGCCCATGATTAATGAGTAGAGTATAGACAGAATGTTATTATTATTTTAGAAAGCGTAATCTTTCTCTATGAAAAAGGAATATAAAAGTTACATCATTATTAAAAAATCTCTCTTTTATTTTTTAATTTAATAAAACAACGTGTTACTTAAATTTTATTTTTTATTTTAAAGAAAATGTATGCTAATAGAAGGACGGTCATCAGTAGGAACAATAAAATTAAACAAAAAACAATAAAAAATACGATATTATTTGAAATTAGTCCTTCACCATAATTATAAGATATTTAATTAAAACTCACAAACAAACTTTAAAATAGGCACGAAAATTACGTCGCGCAAGCGACGATCGCAATCAAGATACAACAAGACATTAGAAAATGTAAGTCAAGGACTCAAGGTTAACTAACAAATTTCGCTATATGAAAATAATGATAACAAACAACCTAAAACTTCTAGTCGTTGCAAGTTTGCAAATCTATTTACGATTCTAAGGAAAGGAGTTAAGGTCTAAGTTTGATTGTCGTCTTTTGCTTTCGTTTGACGACGTCACGTAAACATTCTCATTTCTCTTTCCCTCATCATCACTCGCAAAGAGTATGAGCACTCGTGCGAGCTGTGTGACGCGTTTAACCAACTAGTCACCGCGTGTGCCTACTCTATTGCGCATGAGTATGTGTGGCATCATACACACCACACTCGCGACTCGCATGGTGAGTCACGCGACTCACGGCGACTCACAGCACGTACGTGCTCACAGGCCACCGCAGCCTCGCGGCCTCGCCTCATTCGTGGTAGCACAGTGTGCTAGCACACTTGGTACAAAGAGTGCCTCGCACGATCCTCATTTTAAAAGAGTGTGCTACCCATCTCTAGTCGCAAAGGAGAGGCAGGGAGGAGCAGCTGCCCCCCCCCCCCCTCCCCCTCTAGAGATTCTAAAAAAGTTGCCAAATGTAAAGCAAGCAACTAAACTAAAGTCTTGCTTGACTTGACTTGCTTGATCGAACATTCCCGTACGTCGAAACTCGAATGAATTCACAAATTCCGTGGAAACTAGTTCCACCTAAATAGTAATATAGTAGTCCTGAGGAGTCCTGAAATCGCTTCCTGAATACTTATAAAGACTTATCAGTACTATGGTCTTGTTATTCCCCCGCCAAAAACCCGTGTTCCTTCAAGGGTAATGCCTCGCAGTGAGTATTCTTTTTTTTTTTTTTACCTTCCTGATCTTCGCGTCCAGCGATCACGCCCGTCCGGTACATCTGTTGCTCTCGACTTTATCTACAATTCATACTTTTCTCATTCTCCATATCAACTTGCCCCGCCCTGGGCCATCGGCTGGCGACGCCCTTGAATGGTAGATGTAAGAAGATAAATAAATAAATAACATAGTTATATAGGTTATATGTATATAACAAATCTCGCACTACTTGGTACGCGTTATTAAGGCATAAGGACATTTTAGGCCCAAAACGAATGATGCGGTATTTTCCCTCATGCGGTGGAGCGTCTACAAAATCCGCACAACAACATTTTGGTGTTTCAAACGGAAATCAAATCAGCGGCGGGCATAAAGTTCACGACTGCCAGCGCAACCGCATTATGGCAATCAAAAATGGATTTTTGCTTGTATTTTTTAAATATAATTAAATGCTAAAACAGTGCTAAAAACCCCTCCCCATGCGGGAATAAGGAAATCCGCGCTATGAATAAGGTTTTCTAAGTAGTTTATTTATAGCAGGATCCAGATGTGTAAAAAAAAATTAAAATTTGACAGTAGGTACCTATAAAATAGTCTTGATAAACAAAAAAAAACTGACGAATTTTTTTCCATATTTTGTTAGTATTACCTACATTAGTTTATCGGTAACAAAATCCAAACAAATAATTGAAAATAAATTAAAATAAGAAAAGCATTTTTGTAATGGTTCCAAAAAGTTTATAATAAATTACCAAAATCCATAAGAAGTGTATACAATTTTGCCCAATTTAAAAGCTAATTATTCTTATTTCTAGTAGAGCTGAAGGCCTATTACTCGTACTCCATGGAAGATATTTTTAATGATAATTTATGACATTAACATTATCGACTATATAATATGTTAGTAACTGACTTAGACTTTTGAAATCATTTATTAAATCTTATTAAATTCTTTTGATTATTATTATTACATATTTCCGAATCATTATAAGTATTTATTAAAATTATATATAACAAATTATTTGTATACCAAATGCATTGGTAGAACATAGAGATCATGTTAAAATGTATATTTTAAGACCTTTTATGTTCCTATGTTCACAAATAAAGCGAGATTTGATTTGATTTGATTTTTGAAAATAAAATTGAACTAAATAATTGAAAATAATAGTCGTGGTGAATTATAAAGTCGGAGATTTTGACACTCGTGACACTATACAACGTGATGATTACATTAGCAGCAAGTTACCAATGCTCATTCTTAGAATATACCGAGGTACTTCGAAATCGATCTATTTTAGAAGCCAAGGCTTTGTTTTGTTATAACTATAAAGAATTCTAGAACTAAGCTGGAATTCTACGAATCTTACTTGAACTTCTCGGGAATACTTAATTATTGCGCAATGATTTTACCTCCCCTGAAACAAAGTTCTGGAAAGGACGGCTTCGCAGCGGCTATGAATAGATTGACCTATCAGTCACGCTGTGGGTGTTACTAAAGGGCACTGAGGAATTATTAGCGGGAACCTTTACTGCAGGGATTACCAATAATTAATTTTATTGAGGGTTCGTTTAAAAAAATAATATGACTGTCGCGGTCCGTTCGGTAGACGATTACTACCAACCAAGATTTAAAATATCAATTAAGACGTAGATATATGCCAGTGACCTTGAGTGGTTAGCTTGCGTGTTCTGTACTGAGCTCACGCAACGCGTCGTACGTCCAGCCAGACTCGCACATCCAGGAGCTCTGTCCCAAATATAAAATAATAATAATAATAATGCGTCTTGCATTATTAATTTATTTTACATAAAACAAAATGTATTTTAATAAAACACGTATACTAAATGATCAGTAATTAAATTATCTTTAAAAAGGTGAAGGTTTCAGAAAAAACGCTTGATAGATTTTGCATGATTCTTAGTTTTTTATCCGTGTTAGACATAACTTTACAAATTAATTTCACTATGTAATATAAACATAATCTAAAATATTAATATTTTAGATATAAGAAAATGCTCTTATTTAACATATTTTTTTTTTCCAAGTCATTAACACTACTCGTTTAGACGTGATCTTCAGTATAAATCATTAAAAGTCGGTTATCGTCGTCTTAAGAAACAAAACGAAAATAAACCTGAATATTAATATTTTTTTTATTAAGTAGTAAAAAAATGTTTTTTTATAAAATAATAAAAATAATAATACTTATATATATACTATCGTCGATAATATATATATTGTCGTGACGGCCAATCGCCTGAAAGCCTCGATCAACATCTCTCGAAGCTTTCGTTAGACGGTTGGATCAAGAGCCTGATTCAGAAGGTAGTACTCCTTGATACGGCTCGCATTGTGAGGAGGTTTCTGTCTCTGCAGCCCTAACCACCGGTAGCTTGGACCCTGCTCCCGACACCGGCGGACCACTATATTTTATATTTTTAAATGTTTTTTATATCTCTTTTTAAGAAATATTTAAAAATGTATTTTATATGGAAAAAAATTGAATAAAGGTAATAATAATACTTAATAAAAAATATAAAAAAATAACAATGTACATAGGTAAGTAACTAACATAATGTAACAAATTTAATTTTTTACTTTGATCTAGCTGTCTGAAGTCTGGAGTAAAGTTGGTGCAAGATAAAACTTTTTTTTTTTTTAATAATATTTTTAATGTTCAAGATTTAGTTATAAATTTTACCCGCTCAAAATAGGTCTCCGGTCCACCATATGGTGACTCCTACAGTCTACTGCTTAGCTTAGACTATTATTATGTGTCATGATGGTGTCATGTCATGTCAACTTCGATCAATAATTGATCGAAGCATGTCAATGTTTGTTTGTAATATCAAAATAACGGCCCGCCACTGCGCTGCCGTCTCAACGTGACGCTGGCAGAATAGTCGACACCGCACAGTGGAACGAATGTATGGGAGCGGTTGGACGTAGACATGTCCGAAAAAAAAGAGTAAAATTATGCCAAACTAATGATGCCATCTTATTCGATTACTTAATGCCTTCATAACTTGTGGTGATGAATTTCTTCATAACTCCCATATTTCGGGAGTAATTTGAGAAAATGTGAAATTTTACTATGAAAATGAGTGTATCGAGCTCTCTCCCTCCTGATTCCGGGCTTGTTTCAAGTAGCGGTCTCTAATATCATAATGCTAATACTAAGAGCTATATTTAATACTAAGACACATAGTGCGCCAAATGTGCACTTTCTGGGATAAAGAGTGATGTTTATTTTATAACACAATTTTTTTATTTTTTGTTTATTTTGTTGATTAAAACCGTTTTTCTAAAGGTTTACCTTATTACAATAACATTTCTGAGCAGCCAATTAGAGAAGATATAAGCTAATTAGGATATATAATTAGGGACTTAAGGTTTACATATAAAACTGATGCACTAATGATTACTGATAAGAACATTGCTATTATTTAATTACTAAATGGCTCTTAATACACTAATTTAGCATGCATCATTTACTAATTATCACAATAACTAATTACCTTGCAATATTTAACAAAGGATACCTGGGATACCTGGATTTTATATAAATAGGTCACTATTAGTAACTTTAAAATCAGTGTTGATTTACACCTCGTTGTATCCAAGCTAATCTCGCAATGTATTTTCCAAATTTTAATACAAATCTTGATATTCACGTTGCTTTATGCGCACGCGCACATAAAGATTTACGCGACTTTAACTATTTGTTCAGTGTTTTAAAAGATAACAGTTGTGTTCAGTTATGTGAAAGTGCTGAAACAAGTTTAAAAGACTGGTGTCGTCGATTTTGCTACCGCATTTATGCAAAATGGACACAGTCTGGAAGAAGCACAGATAAGTTTCGGAAGAAACATGAGATTTGGCTACAGGCTGCAATTCAATGGCCGGAATTACAGAATGAAAATATGGAACCTTCTACAGAAAATATAAGTGACGTCATCGAGCCCATAATTTCTCCTGCTAAATCTGATGCTTCAACTTGTACACATCCTAGTCCTCGTAAATCTTTTGAGGACCTTAGTAACCGGCAAAAAAGAAGACGCACTGAAGATAGTCTTTCATGCAGCAGTAGCAGCGCTGAAATTATGTTTTCGGCCGAAAGGGCGCTTCAAAAGGCAGGACAAAGCGATACAGCTTATGTTATGAAATACTTGACGGAGAATCCAGAAGAGGCCTCAAAAATCAAAGCCTTCATTGAAGGTAAATCAATTCAGGTACGGGAAATATCCCCTTTGAAGGCATTGGCTCTTTATGTATCGATGAACTTATCGAAATGGCGCTATAACACTCTTCGGGATTTCAACACTCAAGAAGGAGCTCTTCAATACCCGAGTTACTACATGTTGGTTAAAGAAAAAATTAAGTGCTATCCGGCCAAAGAAGATCTCACAGTTACAGAGAGCTCTGCAAAAATCAAATTACAAGCCTTGATGGATTTAACCTCAAGAAGACTTATTAGGTCGTTAGAAACCCCTGTTGATCCCAATCAACAGCTCGTATTGACCAGCAAATGGGGTTTTGACGGATCATCTAGCCAAAGCATTTATCATCAAAGGACGAGTGAAGATGAGCAAATCGATCTTGCTAGTAATTTTATGATTAGTCTTGTACCACTGCGGCTCGTCTCAAAAGGTGTAACAATTTGGGAAAACGAGCGACCATCTTCCACTTCATTTTGCCGGCCAATATTGTTTAAGTTTATAAAGGAAACCAAAGAAAATGTGCAGAGAGAGATGGCTGAAATCGAAGCAGAGATTGAAGCCTTAACTCCATCCACCATCACTGATGGAATTAGTGTCAAACACCAACTGCTGTTGACAATGATTGATGGTAAAATTCATTCCATTATATCCAATACAGCAGCTTCAGTGTGTGACATATGCAAGGCTTGTCCTAAAGAAATGAATAATTTAGAGTTAATCAAAGATAAACACGCAAACGAGGACATGTATAAATATAGCTTAAGCACCCTTCACGCTTGGATTCGCTCAATGGAATGCTTATTACACATTTCCTACAAATTAGACATAAAATCATGGCAAGTAAGGGGTGATATAGCAAAAAGGCAAGTTGATGACAGGAAGAAAAGAGTTCAAGAGGCTGTAAGAAGAGAAACGGGCTTACTTCTCGATGTTGTGAAACAAGGCAGTGGATCCACCAACAATGGCAACTCGGCAAGGAGATTTTTTGAAAACTACACTAAATCTGCTGAACTGACCGGAATAGATGCTATGCTTTTAAGAAAAATCTGTGTGATCTTGCAGTGTATTTCATCAGGAGAGAAGATCAACGTAACTAAATTCCGAGAGTTCTGCTTTGATACTGCTAAGCTTTACGTGGAGTTATACCCATGGTATTATATGCCTTCTTCACTTCATAAAATTTTAATGCATGGGCCAGACATAGTTCAGAACATGTCAATTGTGCCCATTGGTTTTCTATCCGAAGAGGCATCTGAGGCTAGAAATAAAGATTTTAGAAAATATAGAGAGGGGCATTCTCGAAAGCATAGCAGTATCTCATGCAATGAAGATATTATGCACAATCTTTTACTGTCTTCTGATCCACTTGTTACAAGTATCCGTCCAAAAGGAAATAAGTTTGTAAAAAAATCTTCTTTTAAGGAATTTTATGAGCTTACGGATTCTGAGAAAAGTGATATCGAATTTGTTAACATAAATGATTTAGCGGACATCGATTCTGAATTTGAATTAATTGATGATGATGATGATGACGAAGATAATTAAATGATGTTATTGTTTTAAAATGTGTAACTTAGTAAATTAGAGCTTACATCTTAATTATTTATTGTACTTTTAATGAAACTAGGTAATTTATTATCAACTTACTTAAAAGTCATACTCTCATCAGTTCTTGTGAATATTTTTGTTAATATATATTTCTGTATATATATAATATATTTATAGACCTCTTAATAAGTCTGTCTGCGGTTTAAAGTAAATACAAATGGGGAAAAAACGTTTTTTTTTTTAAATTTTCATTTCCTTTTATCCCAGAAAGTGCACATTTGGCGCACTATGTGTCTTAGTATTAAATATAGCTCTTAGTAATAGCATTACGATATTAGAGACCGCTACTTGAAACAAGCCCGGAATCAGGAGGGAGAGAGCTCGATACACTCATTTTCATAGTAAAATTTCACATTTTCTCAAATTACTCCCGAAATATGGGAGTTATGAAGAAATTCATCACCACAATTTATGAAGGCATTAAGTAATCGAATAAGATGGCATCATTAGTTTGTCATAATTTTACTCTTATTTTTCGGACATGTCTACGTCCAACCGCTCCCATACATTCGTTCCACTGTGCACCGGCTCAACTGCTATAAAAAAAAAACTGCTTTTTACTAAATGCATATGAAATTGGTAATTCAATTGGCATAAGAATTGCCAAACTTAAGTGGCAATGGGAAGGACACATTGCGCGTAGAACAGATTTGCCGTTGGGGCCGAAAGGTTCTGGAATGGCGACCGCGTACCGGAAGACGTAGCGTTGGAAGGTCTCCCACAAGATGGACCGGTGACCTTGTGAAAGCCGCATTTACATTACAAACAGACACTTAAAGGCTCCTACAAAAAGGCGCGAAACGCGACGCCACACAAAGACACCGCGTGCCGCGCGACGAGTGGTCTCTTTGTGTCGTGTCGCGTGCCGCGCCTGTTTGTAGGTGCCTTAATTTTATTTATTTGTATAGATGAGATTGTTTAATTACGAGGCTATCCATTTATGACGTACAAGCACGTTAAAGTAACCGTTTAGTGCGTCATTTTTAGTGGGTAATAACTTGTAACAATCTGTAGGTATGTTGTTTCGGAGTTTAAAATGATTCCCAGGCCAATAAACTGCTAGGGTTGCGGGTTTATCCGAAAGGGATGCCGTGGCTGTGGCACACAGGCAACTGAAGGAACACGGGTGGGTTTTAGTCAGTAAAAGTCTGACACGCCCTCCTGCTCCGCCCAGAGCGGGAGAAGTTATTAGATAATTTCCCTCCCAGAAAAAAAGGCCCATAAACTCGCTTTCTGGAAAGTCCGGCTTGTGTTATTATGAGGCTTTAGTACTCGGACAACTCAAGCAAAGCAAGAATAATAAGATGTCTTCCAAGCCTTCTTAATTCTATTATTAGGTTATTGGAATCACTTTTGCACGTCATAATAAACATATATAAAAAAATAAGCTAGATGCAGTCGACGTTTCCTATCTGACTAGCCCTGAGAAGACATGCAAAACAAACTCGGTCTCTTTTAAGTTCAGACATACTCTTGGTCAGTGAGGAACATGTAGATCCGTGTCTGAAATGGTATTTTGAGGTAAGAAACCAAACAAATTTGAGTGGACTTATCCAGTCAGTGCAAGCATTTGTCAGTAATCGTGTAGCTCAACTCAGGATTTAAGGAGCTCAAGGACTTGACGAACAATACGAAAGAAAGGACAATTGGGTAGGCCGCATAAAGTACTCAAAATGCCAGACAATCATTAAAACTGTGAAAAAAATAAAATGTTACCCACATAGTGCTCACAACACAATCATTTCAGTCATATAATACTTTTCAAAGTAAAATACCTCTGTCTATCAGTTATTTTTCTTCTTCAGCGTATCGATGATTCCATTAAATAAGTTTATGGCTTGTTAGTGTTTCCTAAGAATGAATGATCTCTGGTTTCCTACCCGAAACAGATCATCAATCCAATAATGACCAATACTAGACTTGCTTGTTGAACCATCAATAGACTACATTCTAAGCACGTCTCTTTAAAAAATGGTACCTAGTTGTTTCGCGAATCATTAAAGGCCATCTGCACCCAATCGGAAACTAGGGTTAATTCAGTTGCGGGGTGAGCGTAAGGGAATGTCTTCGATGGCGTGTAACTTCTCAATTTTTTAACCAATTTTTTTAGTAACATCTTTTAAGTAACCGGCCATGTGCGAGTCGGACTCGCCGCGAAAAGTTCCGTACCATCGTACAATATTTAGCAAAACACAGGAAAACACATTTCTTGTATCGGGATCCCCTTCATTTTTAACTTTATCTTATTTGTTACTATAACGGCAATAGAAATACACAACCTGTGAAAATTTCAACTGTCTACCTATTACGGTACATGAGATACAGTCCGTTGACAAACAGACAGATTGACGGACAGCGGAGGCTTAATAATAGGGTTCCGTTTAGCTCCCTTCGGGTACGGAACCCTAATAAGTATTTATTCATGTATATTTTTGACAGTAGTCAAATCCCTATCGGGTCATGCCGTGATAAAAATATTTAACAGCAAGAAAGGAGGTACCAGGGCTGACTATCCAAGAAGTGTGAAGTACGCCAACCGCGCAGGTACAAGTATCTAGGATGTGAAGAAGGGCGGGCGTTTTGGGGAACACTTTTCGAATGTCAAAATTACATAAGACATTATCTAATTTTGATTTATCGCCACTCGCGGAGGTGGTTTTCTTGCAAGGTTCTTACAGCAACGTCTTTCCCCAGGTATGTGAGAACGTCGGCGGTCGTCTTCTAGTCCGGTATGACGGCGCTGATGATGACCTGACTCAATTCTGGATCTTCTTCTCAAACCCTCGACTGAGTAGCTTCGGCTTCGTTACCAATAAGGTAAGTCAATTTCACTGTCATCAATGATTTTTTAAGCTAACCGACTAAATGGGTTAGGTTAGCTTAGCAATGTAACCAAGCGCACGCGAGCCGAGCGAGCGAAGCGAGCGGTGCCTCGCCAGGTCGAGCGCTATATCTAAGTTAGTCGCAGTCGCAGCTATTTAGTATTTTTAGGTCACCAATATAGGAATCATTTCAGGTTCAAAAAAAGAGGCGCAGTCATTATATTAGCGTGTTCATTAATATTTTTAGGAAAGCGAGATGGTAATTATTTGAGATTTGATTATATTTAATCAAATCTCAAATAATTTCCATTTTTTTTATGGCCTTGACTGCCAGACAACAGACACAATAGAAAAACTGTTGTTAGCGGTCACCGGTGACCGCGGTGGCAGTCAATGTGTTAAGTGGGTCTTGTCGGGGGTTTTTTCCAGGAATTTATTCAAAAAAAGGATTTAAAAAAACTGGATTAAGCGTATCCTGATATTAATCCAGGTTATAGTTTACGTTCAGGTATAGAGTGCCTTTCATCCAAATCCGTTCAGCCTTTAAAACGTGATTGTGTAACAAACATCTTAACTTTCACATTTATAATGGTAGGAATGCGTCATACTGCCTAGTAGGTACTGTGCTGACCCATTTAGAAGAGTATTATATATTGTGGTATTTTAATTTGGACTTATTTTTACAAAATCTCAAGGTTAGCTGATTAGACGGTGTACAGTTTGTTTAGAAGTCATGTCCTAGAACTGTATCGTCTGTAATAGGTCATCTCTATCCTCATATCTTATGATAAACAATCTGCTTGTGAGATGAATTTGGCGATTAAGGCACTTCCCTTAGCGAATGACATTGAGCATACGGACCTTCTCTGTCACGCCACGGCGGGGCCGCTCTGTCCCGCTCCCTGCCCTCGCCGAATTCACGCAATTTTTTAAAATTATTTTTTAAACTAAAATATAACGTGAATAATTTAGATTTTTAAATTATCTGTCCATTAATAGAACGTCACCTTTAGCAAAAGATCCATGCAATCAAATAATTTTAGTAATTTTTTACTAGATTTTAGTAGATTTTAAATGTAGGGTAACACAAAATCAAATTCGAACGTGCAATGTGATGCTAGGATATTGGTGCCGATTCCCTTGTTCACAAACTAAACTAAATTTTAGTTTAGTCCTGTCAAATTAATCGGCGCCTGTCACTACTCCATACAAGTTTAGAAGTGATTAAAAACTTGCCTACTAAAATTACGTCAATTTACGTCAAGCGCTGATTAATTTGACAGAACTAAACTAAAATGTATCTTCTGTCCTTTTCTTAATGAAATAGAAAGAAAAAGATGCACGGAACTTAAATTTAGTTTAGTTTGTGAACAAGGGAATCGGCACCATTATCGAACATTCATTCATTCATTCATTAAGATGAAGTTTATTAGGGTTCCGTACCTCAAAAGGAAAAAACGGAACCCTCATAGGATCACTCGTGTGTCTGTCTGTCTGTCTGTCCCTCTGTCACAGCCAATTTGCTCCGAATGTAATGGACCGATTAAGTGGAAATTTGGTATACATATCAATTTGAGTTACCCAAACACGGACGTGAACCGTAAATAAATGAATTTAGAATATTGGGGTCAGTTTTGGGGGGCAAACAATAAAATTTTAAAAAAAGTTTTGCAAACTGTACCGTGTGACATATCAAATAAAAGGGCTTACTGTGAGGGTCACAAATATATATATTTTTTTTAATTTTAACATGTATATTTTTTTTAAGTTATAAGTGAAAATAGACGAAAATTTACCATTACCCCCCTCTTATCTCCGAAATTACTGAACCTACAATTTAGAAAAAAATACACAAAATAGTTTTAAACTTATAGATTACGGGAAAATCTATATGAAGTCTATGTTCTTAAAATAACATGATAAATCTTTCGATATTGTGCGTACAAACTTACATTTGCAGTTGGAATGTATTGGAGATTATGTTTACCAACTACAATGTTAAGTTTGTTCTTAGGATACATTATTTCCAAGTACGGAACCCTTCATTGTGCGTGATCCGACACGCACTTGGCCGGTTTTTTTTTCTCTTAAATTATCTGTTAAAAGCCTCTGAAAAACGCAATATCGCAAGGTTTTGCTCGGGGTAGCGCCTTAATTTAAGTAATTGTCCTCAAATGGACATGACGAAACTATAATAAGGGTTCCTTGTTGACTACGGAACCATTAAAGGACAAAATATTTTTATCTGATATATATAAGGAGACTTCTAATGGATGTATGAACGATCTATCCCATTTCTGGAGCAAGAACAAACCATGTTAATTCTAAACAATGTGCTTCATATAAAATTAAAAGCGCTAACGACTATCAACGCCATCCCCGTCGGGTCGCTCCATCTAGCCTAGATTCGAAGTAATTTTAGCTCCAATCAAAGCTCCATTGTTACATTATTTATCAATATTCCGTACTACGTAAGTATGTAGGTCGGCAAACGAGAAACCGTAATTCTCGTCACTTGAACTGATCGGTTTTATTGACCTCGATACTAATAGCAGTCTTTAACCGGTAATGTGTTATTTGTTGTAGGGCGATCGGAAATATTTATATTGTTAATTTTGTCCTTGGAAATTTATGATAATTAATTACCCAGATCTTCTTGAGAACTTGTAAATTGTTACCTTCGCGGCTGGAACCTTGATGAGATTGGCGCTACAGCGTAGCGAGATCTCAGCAGGACTGAAGTCGGGCTGTGGATGATTATGATGAGGGTATACCTAATTTTGAGTGATTATATCTACGCAGGGTTCTCCGTGGCAGTTCAAGTACCCCGGCAAAGTGAACAAGTTCTCGTGCAAGAACAAATTGAGCACACAACTGCGACAGAGCGCTGAAGAGGCTATCTCGGAGCCTACGCCCGCAGACCTGTTCCAAGTAAGTTTTATTATCTAAAAATATATTTTACTAGTTATTGCCCGCGGCATTGCGCGACGTTGAAAATAAACCCTGTAAAACCTTCATGAAAACACACACACGTCCTATGTGCTAACTTTCATGGTCGGTTAAACGGTGATGGGAGTTTTCTATCTCATACCAACATACATTTACAAAAAAAAAAGGACGTTAACAAAATTATAAATGTTGGTTAAACATTTTTTCAGTCTATTATCAGAGAGGTAGGCGCTGTACGCCGAGATACAGTTTTTTCACCTAATTCGGCTGCAGATCAGATGCTCTCATGTTGAATTATTTTCATTATAGCCTACAATTTTTTTTACGCAATGTTGTTGTTGTAATGATATTATTTTTGGTGCCTATAAAAAAATATTATTATTATTTCCTTTATTACATTTAAATACATATTAATTACATTTTCAAACATTTTTATTGAAAAAAACATTTACAAATATATAAAATAGTGGCCCATTCGGCATCAGGAACAGGGTCCAAGCTGCCAGGTGGTCAGGGCAATGTTATATTTATTAAATTATTATTATTTTTATAAATATAGATTTAGATAATTAGCAACTGGTGTGGTTGAAAGTATTTATAGAAATAACAACAGCCAATCAAAACACTTTACCTGTTATTTGACTAAATACTAAATAAGATAATTATGTAAAGGGTGCATTATTTTGTGTTGCGGGCAAATGGTGCGACTCCATCTGCTCTTTTGGGTTTATCCTCGCTTTTGTTGTGTTTGAAAACGTCGTGTGTTTTTTTTTCCTGTTTGTAATGGGAATCATACGGCACGGCGTTTGTTAAAGAAAAGAAAGAAAATACGTTAATTTGTGGTAAATAAAAACAAAACAAAGAAATAACAAACAAAAATTACAAGTTGGAAGAAAATATGCGTCACATCCAAAAACATCCGCAAAACAGCCATCACTCAGAATAATACTGCGACACTATGCGAGACAGCCCCAGCGCAACTAGTGATGCAAGAGACTCAGTAATTTAAGTATTTAAAATACGACTACACTCATTTTTGAAGAATCACGACTGGACTAATGTTTTAACCCTCAAGTATTGGAGTCAAAAGACTAAGTCTCGTATTACAGAACATCACTCAAGACTCAAGCATTACTTTTAAACTAGTTTTAACCAATCAAATGGCTTGAATCTAGTTTTAAGTAATGCTTGAGTATTGAGTGACGTTCTGTAATACGGGCCTTAAACTTGAGTTGAAGTCCTTTAACCTCAGGTCTAAAAAGGCTAAGTCATAACTAAAGCCTTATAAGACTAAAAGGACTCGCGCCTTAACGCCTCGGGAGTCTCGTGAAGTTTTCCTCACAGATGAACATGATGAAACTGACAAAATAAATAATACAACTATATAAATCCTAGTGGCGAAGAAAAACGTAACTAATATGTAGCTTCCTGTTTTCGTGATCTTCTAGAAAATGTATCAGAGCAAAATTTTGTGTTATTTCTCGATGTAACGTGGTTAAACAATACGATAATACTCTATTAACTTTTTGCACCGTATTATTGATACTTAGTCATTTATTACAACACATAATTTTACTTATTTCGTTGTTTTTATGCGTAATTTAGTATCATGTTATTAAAGAATGAACGATATTTATTTATAAAAAATATAATTACATTTATTTATTAGCTTTACTAAAGCGTTACTAAACTATTGATCGGATTCATTGATGATTTTTAAATTGAGTAAATAACTTTCTAAGAATGCTACCATCGATATTAATAACATTATTTCACTGAGCGAGGGTATTCTAAAAAAAAAAACTCACTATATGAAGGTACTTTCGATTGAGCACGGAAAATACAAACTACCTTAGAGCCTTAGAGCTTGAGCTGTATTGAATCTCAAGCACGACTCAGGCGCAAGTCCTTTTAAAAACAGCTCGAGTCCTTTTAAAAACAGCTCGAGTCATGTAAGTCTTTTAGTCCTTTAGTATAACGACTGAGTCTTATTGCTAAAGACTGGAAACTAGTGTTCTTACCAGACTTAAGTCACAGCTAGTCGTAAATTAACTCGAGTCTTTTTTAAAGGCCTTAAACGACTGTGTCTCTTGCATCTCTAAGCGCAAGTCTAGGTGTATTGCGTAGAAATAGGAATTAAATAAAATAACGAATGTAGTTGACCATTACTACAGTTTAAGGTGTACATTTATGTTTAGAGTTAGCCCATAAGTATATTTTGCCCAGAGAGATATAGAACTTACATATGACAGCCATTTATAATCGTATCCCTCTGTTCCTTCCACAGCCAAACCAAAACCTGGAATCTCACAACTTTGTGAGCGGTATGAAGGTAGAAGCTTTAAGTCCACAGGATATGAGAACCGTCCGCCCGGCGACCGTCACCAAAGTGTTCAACAACCTACACTTCCTTGTAGTCATTGATGACCACGTGGAAGACTACGAGGACTCCAAGATGGCGTGGCTCTGCGATTCCATGCACCCATACATATACCCCATAGGATGGACACAGAAAAACGGCCTAGCCTTTAAAACTCCCAAAATCTGGAAAGAAGGGCCTTTCGATTGGGACGAGTATCTGACAATGACGTCGTCAGTACCAGCCCCTGATTACTGCTTCGGGAACAAAATACCGCTAAAAGGCGTCGAAGTCAATATGAAATTAGAAGCTGTTAATCCCCAAAATCATGAAGAAATACACGTAGCGAATGTAGATTGTATTGTAGAACATATGTTATGTGTGGAGCTCCTACCTATAGGAGAGAAATACTGGTATGCACAAGATAGTGACATGCTGTTCCCTGTTGGGTGGTGCGATAGCAATGACTACGCTTTACACATTCCCGATACTACGATTGAGAAGGAGCAACCCAAACCGGTTGAAGAGAAAGTGGCCAAAGAGGATGCGAAGTGTTCAGACGAATGGTGCGATAGGATTTTCTTTAACTACAAATGTTACGCGGGACCATCGATAAGTAGGAATAAATTGTCTCAGTTGCCAAAGCACGTGGGTCCGGGGCCGTTGTCGCTGGTGCTAAAAGAGGTGCTTAATAAGATCATCTCGGCGTCATACAAGCCTGCTAAGCTGCTCAAGGATTGGGAGACTGAAGGCCCCCCGGAAGAGGGCATGAGGCTCGAGATGTTGAGGGCAAAGTGAGTATAAGAGAGATTTATTTCGTACTAGCTTTTGCCCGCGGCTCCGCCCGCGTAGATGTCGGTTATCGCGTAAAAAAAGTAGCCTATGTCCGTCTTCATATTCCAGACTATATCTCTGCCAAATTTCATGACGATCGGTTCAGCGGTTTAGGCGTGAAAACGTAACATACAGACAGACAGACAGAGTTACTTTCACATTTATAATATTAGTATGGATTCACGTACAGTCATTTCAGCTATATCTTCTCTTTTAGTCTTTTATTCAAATGCTTTATTTTGTGTCCTTTTGAAGCTACGACACAGCCGACTATTGCATAGAAGAACACTATATTTAATTACTTGCTAACAAAGATAAAAAGTAGCATACAGTTTTGATCAATATCGAGTTGACATCAACATAAAGCCTTTAGGCTTTTTAATGGCCTGGCCATTCTTAAAAATTCACATAAAAATTAAATACTAGTACATTATTGCAAAGGCCGTGAAATAGGCAATTGCAGGTCGAGTATGAGTTTGAAGGCAGAGTCGTAGGCGAGGACTTCACTAATACGAGACAGGCAATTGCCATTTCCGCCGAGGCATATATAGTGCTTTTCTCAAAAGAATGCAGGGAAATAAAACATACTTTTTTCTCGTTTTTCATATACTTTCATATATTTTTCTTTTGACATCGCTGGAAGCAGGTTTTCCATTGCCAATTCGGCTTCTTATCATAAATCTGTTGGAGTACAATGAATCACCATTTCACTCTCTGAACCGTTGGAACTCATTTTAATTATTACATTTATATTTATTATGTAAGTATGTAAATAACAAATCAAGACGAATTTTCAGCTTTGCCGCCAATTTTCTATCATAAGTGCCGAAAGGCAAACGCATATGTTCTTTTTTCGAAAATAATGAAAATATTTCCATACATGTTTGAAAAAAAAAATTACCAAAGTCTGTCATATAATTTGCTGGGCCCGACAGGCCCGACTTCTAAAGAAAATGGCTGAATGTCATTGTGCGGCACTGACATTGTGACGGAATATTATTGGTTAAGTAGATCCTAGATAAAGCGCGGGAAACCTCAAACTTGGCGGACGCGTCCTTTTAAAGATAAAATTGAAAAATTGAAAAACGTTGTATATAAGATCAGTATAACCGTAGTTTTAGTATTCAGTCTTCTTTTTCTTGTAATTTATCTTTAGTTTGTATAGTTTCTTCGGTAGTGGTAAGTTTTTTATTTTTATTTTTTATTAGCGCGGGAAAATGAAAGACCCGCCTGACCCGGGGGACTCCGTTCCCCCGGCAGGCAATTTCGTCACTATAGTATCGAACGAATCGGGCATGGATACCGATGGGTCGGCATCGGCTCGTAATTTAAAAAGAAGCCGTGTTCATATTTGTAAGCACTGCAATAAGCGTCGCCGTACCCGCAAAAACCATGGTACCGTGTCTTCGGGTTGCGGTTGCACGGATTCTACACCAGAACTTACTGCATCAGAACCTAACAGCTCATCAGCTACTATAATGGCTAACGAACCTATTAACAAAGTACCCGATATTCCTGCTCCATCCTCAGTTGTTCCTACTCAGATAGGTCGTAAAACTTATGATAAAACTGACAGCGCGCCTTTTGTCATTCATGTACAAAAAAACTTAATTTCACCAGATGATGGAACGACACTGCACCCAATCACATTTGGCAAGTTCCTTAAACACAATGCCTTCCAAAACATAGTTAATGGTAGCGTCAAAAAAATTGGGCGTAATAAAATTTCCCTTTCCTTTTCGACTTTCCTGGACGCAAATTCTTTTATTACCCATAATAGTCTAGAATCCTATAATTATAAAGCTTTTATACCTACTTTTAATGTTACCAGAATGGGTTTAGTACGTGGTGTTCCTGCAGATTGGTCTCCGGAGGATATTATTGATAACATAACAGTACCAATTGGTTGCGGTCCAATTTTAAAAATCAGACGCCTTAATTTTAAAACCATTGTTGATGGTTCTACCATTTGGAAACCATCCCAAACCATAGTTGTCACATTTGATGGTCAGGTTCTACCAAAAAGAATTTTTATGTGCTATAATGCATTACCTGTAGAATTATATATTTTCCCTACTGTACAATGTTTCAATTGCTGTCGTTTCGGTCACACAAAAATTCAGTGCAGGTCTAAACCTCGTTGTTATAAATGTGGCTTAGGCCACACTGGGGACAGTTGTGAAAGAGAAGAAGAAAGTGCATCTTGTTGCCTTTGCTCTGGATATCACTATGCTACTAATAAGTCTTGCCCAGAGTTTTCTAGACAAATATTAATAAAAACATACATGGCACAAAGCTCAGTATCCTATGCGGAAGCAGCAAAAGTTTATCCCCTTGTTACTAAATCGTATGCTGATGCACTTTCATCTTCTCCTTCCAAAAACTTTGCAGATACTCCATCCATCTCTTCTCCTAATAAAATACCTGTTTCAAGTAGCTATAAAAAGACAGTCTTTCTCAAACCACGTTCCCCTCCCAAATCTGTACAAGGATATAATAAAGAGGCTCACAATGCCATTATAAAAGATTTCAACATTCCCCAACCATCAAATGGTTGTGCTTTTTCTAATAATCATAATAATGAAAAAAATGACACAATGTTTTCTATAAATGATTTTCTTTCTGCATTACACAATCTTCTTTCTCAATTTAACATTTCACCGTCCAACGCTGCCCCTTCTTTCAATGTATCTCAATCCATTCATAATGGACAACACATCCAAAATAATCCAGTGGAACTGCCGCAGTCTAGTAAACAAAAAGAGTGATGTTATACATCTTTTAAACAAATATGAGCCATTTGCCTTTGCCTTAGCAGAGACTTGGCTCAAATCTAACCATATTTTTAAAATTAATGGTTATTTAACCATTAGAGAGGATAGATCTGATGGGTATGGTGGAGTAGCTATACTTATCAAGAATACTATACCTTTCTCTGTCATTACATTACCTCCTCATAGTGAGGAAATTTCAATTGTAGCTATTAAAGTGCATAATACTTGTCTTGTTTCTATTTACATTCCTCACCCTTCTTCTTCTGTTCTTCAAGAGATTAATAGTCTCTTTTCATCTCTTCCAAAGCCATTCTTAATATTAGGGGACTTTAATTGCCATCATCAATCATGGGGTTGTTCAACTTCTAATTGTTATGGCGATGAATTATTAGATATATTGGACTTACATAACTTATGCATCTTGAACACAGGAGCTGTCACACGTCGTTCAGATCCCAATCAGAACCAAAGTGCAATTGACCTTTCTATCTGTTCTCCAAACTTAGCCTCTTCATTAACTTGGCAAACTCTATCCTCTACTTATGGTAGTGATCATTTTCCAATAGTTATTTCTTATCCTCTTTCCAAACCAAACGCACCATTAAGGAGATCAACATTAAAACATAAGCTACCTAATAGAAATAATAATGACTGGGTCAAATTTAGAAACATTGTTGACAGCAAGCTTTGCTCCTTGCCTGTTATTTCTGATGGCAATGAAAATAGTTGTGCGGAAGCTTTAGCGTTAATTTTAATTTCAGCAGCAGATGAAGTTTTTCCTGTAAAAAATAACAATATCAATACAATTCCCTCGCCTCCTTGGTGGGACTCTGAATGCACAGAAATGGTTCACAACCGTAAAGAGGCTGAATACAATTATAACCTCGATATGTCTGATAGTAATTTTGAAATCGTTACTAACATAATTAACAAAACTTATAAACTTTTTAAGAAGAAAAAATTTGAATCTTGGCGTAACTTTTGCACATCAATTTCACCGAATACTCACCCTACGATTGTCTGGCGCAATATTCGTAGATTTAGGTCCATTTATAAAAACCCTTCTCCTATTCCTGATTCTTTAGTCAACGAATTTTTAGATAAATTAGCTCCACCTTGGGTTCCTGAGGCTATTAACCTTAACCTGTCTCTTGTATCCAGTATCCAAGACACTCATACGACGTTAGATCTCCCATTCACTCTCACTGAATTAAAAGGTGTTATCCATAAAACTAAGGATTCTGCACCAGGCTTTGATGGCATCCCGTATTCCTTTTTCGCTAATTTAAATGATGCCGTCCTCAGTTACTATTTAGAGCTTATTAATTCTATTATGTACACAGGAAACATCCCTGATGAATGGAAACGTCAAATGGTGTTGCCATTCCTAAAACCAAATAAAACTCCGTCTGATGCTTCTTCATACCGTCCCATAGTTTTGTCTTCAATTCTGATGAAATTAGCGGAACACCTAATAAAAAATCGTCTTGAATGGTATGTTGAAAGTAAGGGTCTTTTGGCAGATTCACAATATGGCTTTAGAAAAGGTAAAAGTACTACTGACTGTTTAAGTATTTTAACATCCGATATTCGGCTATCCTTCTCTAATAACCATTCCACCGTTGCAGTTTTTCTTGATATTAATGCAGCTTATGATAATGTTGTATTATCAGTTTTACATAATAAATTAAAAGCCTTACAAGTTCCATTGAATTTGTCGAATTTCATTATTAAAATCCTGACTGAACGCTCTGTTATTATGATAATAGGAGATCATGAGGTATCTCATCTTGTATGGAGAGGTCTCCCGCAGGGTTCTGTGCTCAGTCCCCTCCTATACAATATTTACACTTTTGATTTAGACTCATCCTTAGATAATCATGTTAAGGTTCTTCAATATGCCGATGATTTAGTATTATATTCTTCAAGCCAATCTGTTGAACAAGCTAGCTATGCTATCAATTCTGCTTTATCTACTTTGGAGTCATGGTTACATCTGAATGGTTTGGATTTATCCACGTCTAAAAGCGCAGCTGTTTTGTTCACCCGGAAGAGAAATATTCCCTTAATAAACATCTTTTATAAGGAAATACCTATTCCAGTTAAAGATAATTTCAGATATCTAGGTATAATACTAGATTGTAAATTAAGTAGTGTTCCTCATTGTGATTATATTGTAAACAAATGTGAAAATCACCTAAATATGCTTAGATGCCTCTCTGGTGTGTGGTGGGGTGCACATCCATTTTCTTTGAAACTTATTTACAATGCAATCATCAGAAGCACCCTGGATTATGGATTGTTCGTTCTAGAACCTGGTAGTGTTATGGCTTTTAAAAAGTTGGATCACATCCAGTCTAAAGCATTACGCATTATTTCTGGAGCCATGAAGTCTAGTCCCATTAATGCACTCCAAGTTGAATGCGGTGAAGCTCCTTTATACCTTAGAAGACAATTCCTATCTGACAAATATTTGTTCCGGATTCTTCAGTTCTCAACTCATCCTCTCATTCCTAAACTGGACTCTTTAGTGTTGCAGATTGAATCTTCAGATTACTGGTCCCATAAACGTGCTCCTTGTTTAGTTGTAAGCTATAAAAAATTCCTTTCTCTTTCTTCTCCTATTCACCGTTCCAATAAACTTCCCCTATTTAGCAGTAGTTACGAGAGTTTACAATTCAGCCCCACCATTAAATACTGTGTAAGTAAATCAGGTCCCGATTGCAATTTAAGTTTTAATATTTTTTTGGCTGAACACATAGAGTACCATCACATATTTACGGATGCTGCCAAGCGTTCTCCGACGGGTTGTGTTGGAATAGGAACTTACCATTCTCAATACAACATCGTACAAAAAATAAAATTGCCTCCGGAGACTTCTGTTTTTACGGGGGAATGTTTTGGCATTTTAAAAGCTATTGAATATATTCGGGTTCTAAAGCTCAAGAAAACTATAATTTTCACTGATTCTAAAAGTGCTCTTCTAGCCATCAATAAATCCCCTTTCGAACACAAATCGCAGTGTCCTATAATCTATCTAATAAGGGAATTTGCGTTCAGAACCATTTCTGAAGGTAATACACTACAATTTGCGTGGATCCCGGCCCATGCTGGAATCCACGGCAATGAAGTGGCAGATACAATCGCTGGTGATGCGGTGCAGTGTGGGGACTTAGTTCCATATCAGAATTTTAGTATAGACCTTGTGATATTACCAAAGACTTTTCTACGGGACACCTGGAAGGTAGCCTGGGATATCGGAAGCAAATCAAAGGGCCGTTATTTTTCAACTATTCAACCCGACATTCTGGAAAAACCGTGGTTTGGCAGGGCAAAGTTTGGCAAGATGGAGACCTCCGTTCTTATACGGATGAGACTGGGTCATGTTTGCTCCCCAGCCCATCTTGCCAAACTTCATATCATCGACGACCCCATTTGCTCGTGTGGCACAGACGTAGGCGACTTAAATCATATTTTTTTCTCCTGTCCCTTATACGACCGTTCTTCTTTTCTTAGTAACCTCTTGTCCCTTCGTATTCATTTTCCTACCTCAATACTTTCCTTACTTTGTACAAATAGCTTTCCTGTATATAAATGTATAGTCTCATTCATTACCCTAAATAATATTAAGTTGTAAATATTCGTCATTGTAATTTGCTCATTATTCACTCCTTTGATTCCTCCTTTCCTTTTTTTTTTTTTTTTTTTTTTTACTGATCCTATATCCGTCCTTTCCTAAATTCCGTTCTAATTAATAATATTTTTGTTTCCCTAACTTTGTCTCTTCAAACTAAAAAACATGACATTGGCTAATGCACAAACCGTGCGAAGCCAAAACAAAAAAAAAAAAAAAAAAAAAGTAGATTCTATTGTGAAATGAGCAGACAAAAATAGCCCATAAGATGACGAACATAAATCTATTATTTTTGCTGTGACTGTACAGTGTACATCAAAGTTGTCTCTAATTTTTGTTTAAAAAAATACCAAAAACATAAAATTTATGGTAAAACATATTTCTGGATAATATTTATTAAATATAATTTAAATGCTAGTAATTTAAAATAGTCTTGAAATAATAATATTTACAAGTATATAAAAAAAGGCAGGGAAAAGACTGAAAGGCATCAAAAAATTCGTCCGCATAGCTGACAATAGGAAAAGTTTCCAAAAGGCTGGCAGCATTGCCACTTTGTATGGCAACGCTGATTCTTAGGCCAGAAATTGATTGATTAAAACACAATCTTATTGTACCTATTCTCAATTCCAGACTAAAGTCCAGCACATACCACGCGTACGTGCCCATAGCGCGCTCTGCGGAGCAGGTGTCTTCGTTCTGCCGCGACGCGTGCGTGAAGCTGCAGGCGTGCCCGTGCCTGTTCGGGCCCGAAGAGACCGTCACTTGCCCTAACGACTGCCAGCATGTCGACAAGTCTATCTTTCGTAAGTACAACGGTGCAAGGTTCTATTGGTGCGTGGCCAAAATCGGAACTAACGCCGCCATCTTGTTTTTAGGGTTCTGTACGTCCGAATGAAAACACGGAATCCTTATAAGTCGTATGTCTGTCTGTCTGTTGTCCGTCTGTCACAGCCAATTTGCTCCGAATCTACTGGACCGATTATGTTAAAATCTGGTACACACATGAATTTCAGTGATCCAAACACGGAAGTGTAACGTAAATAACGAATTTTGAATATGGGGGTCACTTTTTGGGGGCAGATTAGAAAATTAAAACAAAAAAGTTTAAACTGTCCCGTGTGACATCAAATGAAAGGGCTTATTGTAAGGATCTCAGATGTATATTTTTTTATAATTATAAAGTTGTTTAAGAAAATAGATGAAAATGACCTTTCCCCCAAAACGAACGTAACGTGTGGTTGTAATATGGGAGAACCTGAAATAAATGGATTTTATTTCTCTCTCGTTCCATCATAGATCTCATCTGTCGCTTTCCATCAGGCGAAATCTTGGTCTAGAGATCTACTATCTGGTATCTTGGTCTCTTGGGCCCAATCAGTAATAAAAATAAATTTTTTTTTTTTTTTTAATCAACAATGTCCTCTTGTCAATTGTCAAAATTCTCTAAACTAGACTAAAAATCACCAAAATTAAGTTCCTGTCAAGCGACGATTTTCTATTCTGAAATTGACTTTAGTGAACTTAACTATATTTTAGTTTGTCAGCACTAATATGGCACAGTTTTTAGTTTAGTGAAAATGGCATGTTCACGCGCATACTGTGCGCTGGATTACCGCGAACCCACTATGCAACCCCCCGCGGGACGCGAGGGACGAGGGCCGCGCGGCCAACCGCCGACGACAGTCAGTCTGCTCGGGTCACTCGTTTAGAGCGCATACGTACACGCAGCGCGTCACAGGCGTCACAAGTGTCGCACCATTATTGTTAAATTGTTGAGTACCTAATATAATATTTTAAGAAGAGTAGACTCGCCTATTATTAAGCCTCTGGCTTGAGTGACCCCCAATATTCTCAACATGGTAATTTTGCTATTCTGAATTTGAAGATTTTCACCTAAGATTTAGACTTATTAAATCTGACTGTTTTAATCGCGATTAATAAGGTGTAGAATAAAAATTTGTTGTCATGAACTAAAATTCACACCAACAACTCGACTTCAGGTGCAAAAACAGTACTGTATCTTACTCGAAAATGGTGCGTCTTATCGCAAAAATAATGAAAATTTCGACCACCTTTACAATACACCCCCTAAAACCCAACATCTAGGTAATATTTTTTTTTCCATACAAAAAGTAAAAAATTCCATATAAAACACGTCGAGGAAGCCCCCCCTCCCACCATTGTGCGCCTCCGGCTCTAAAAAAGTCAAGGGGTAGGCAAACAAGTACAACGTTGCGAAGCCAAAAGAAAACAAAAAACACGTGGAGTCGCGGTCGTCAAATTCGATTTTAGTTGTGTTAGTTATTTTTAAATTTAGAGAATAGCTTTAAGATTCTCATAGCCAAAAGTAAGGAGTTTTAGTGATACTTTAGTTAGGTTAGGTGTACAAGAGAATCGGCACCAATGTCATTCTAGTACCGGAATATTCTTGTGGCACTATACTCGTACAGTCTGTCTCACGAAATAAGTCTCGCAGACGCGGCGCTACAGGCATGCGTCGGAATCATCTTTACTTATTTATTGATCCCAACATCATATTACAGGCACTGGTCAATAAAATGCAAAATCATTTGTAGGGAAAGGTGTCTGAGGAGGAGGAGGGTAGGATAGTTGTAGGAGTGTGGCTAAAAAAATTAAGGGGTCCCATCAATATAAACAACTTGTACTATGGACCACCAAGTACCACTGACAGCACATAGTTAAAGGTAGTGCAAAGTGAAGCGCTACTTACAGTCTTAAGTCTTATTTACTAACACAAGTTTACAATAAAAATATGTATGTTCAGGTTAAAGTATTCATGTATGGGCCTGCGTCGCCTGAAAATATATGGATTTATTTATTATTATTTATTTATTTATGGGACCAACTGCGAAATTGCAAAAAAAATTGACCTTCCCATGTTAAGGATCATACCCGACTGGATAATTTTCTATTAGAAGGTCGATATATGGTTTATGGTCTTAAATTAAGTCGATTGTGTTCAAAGTCACCCTGCATAATAATAATGAATAATGCCGCGAACGCTGTTCAAAATACGCAACGGGACAATAATAGCTAGCAACGAAGATCCGAAACTTGGCTTAACAAAGAATATTACGAATTCCAGATAACAACACCGAGCGCAGAGGACGACCAAAAGGCAGCGTCAACGGTCGAAGGAAAAAGAAAAAGGCTGCTCCGGAGAAGAAAGAAAAGGAGAGCGAGAGCAACAAGGACGTGGAGTCCGTGGAGAGCTCGCGCAGCGCGGGCTCCACGCCGCCGCCGGAGGCCGCGCGGCGCGCGCCCGACACGCGCGCCCAGCAGCGCCGGCCCAAGATGGACACGAAGACGCGCGGCGCCAAGCTGCCCGACTTCGCGCTCCAAATGAAGCAAGCCCACTGGGGCAGAAAACAAGTATACGGCAGCACCTGCGCCAAGAAACAAGACACTGACTCGGAAAACGAGACCAACGAGAGCAGTTCCAACTCTAGAGACGCCAAGAACATCTCCGACGTTTCCGACTCCGAGGAGCCAGAACTAAAAAAGTTGAAATTCAACACTTACGATCCTCTGCCGTCCGACAACAAAATGTTCGAGAAAGACATGGCGATGTCCTGGATGAAGGGCAAGCTGAAGCTGTCTCCGAACCCGTTAGACTGGTCCGTCGATGACGTATACGCGTACTTACGCAGCACTGACGACTGCAAACTTATTGCAGAGAAGATGAAGCAGGAAGAGATCGATGGTCAAGCCTTCGTTATGCTAGATCTGCCCGTCATTAGGGAATTTTTGCACATGAAGAAGGAATTCGCGCTCCAACTTAGTAAACATATAGCTATGATGAGGTGGTATATAATCAATTTTGAAGAATGTGGTGTATCGTGATTTTGTTCCTTGTTCTATTTTTTGTCTAGTCCACAATAAAGTATTTGTTAAATAATTATTAACGCATTTATATTATCAAAAATGTACATAGCATTGCGCTCAGGGATTTTTTTTTACTAAACGGCGTTTAGTTAAATAAGAACTTTAGAAAAAATAAAAATATTTCTGTTTCAGCTTAAATTACCGACCTAAGAAACACCATCTCTTGTCGGTTAGTAAATGTTTACCTGCCGTTTTCAACTGTCGTTTTACTGTTTGAGCAAGTTATACTTGAACTTATGCGATTATTAAATGTTGGTTATATCCTACAGGCGCCTCACATACAGGTGTTTAGGTGATTTTTAGTTCGCATTAGTCATTTACAAAATGTTGGTTACGCCTACGGGTGACACGTGCACAGTCGTTTGCGCATACAATGAAACTAGCTTCAAAGTAACAAAGGAATTACAGTGTACGATGGGACGTCGCTTCGATAGCACGCGCGCGCTGCAGTCACGCTGTTGCTCCCCCTCGCTCCCTCGAGAGCTCAAACTCAGAGATGCATTACGTAAGCAATTCAACAGAGCCAAAAATACTAGACTCCCGGATGACTGGGAGCTATACAAAGATACCCAATATACATACAAAAAGCAAATCAGAACTGCCAGGAGAACAACGTGGAGGAAATTCTGCGAATCCATTGAAACGAACAATGAAGCCGCAAGTCAAAGTCAAATCATTTATTTCAATCAAGCTTTTGCCCGCGGCTCCGCCCGCGTGGATGTCGGTTATATCGCGTAATAAAGTAGCTTATGTCCTTCTCCGTATCCCAGGCTATATCTCTGCCAAATTTCATGACGATCGGTTCAGCGATTTAGGCGTGTAAACGTAACATACAGACAGACAGACACGATTTACTTTCACATTTATAATATTAGTATGGATAGGCACGAAGATGCACTTTTGAACGTCAAAAATTACATGAATTGAAAAATTAATTGATTCTAGTTGCGCCTTCCAAAAGGTAGTTATGTATGGAGAAGAATGGGCAAGAAACTCCATACTTACTCTTTTAAAATGTTAACAATAGTTTGTATACATTAATTGGCGCTAGTGGACCTGTCATATTTGCTTTGCCGTTTCATTCGGTAGGTATCTTTCAATCTCAGAGTCGCAGTGAAACGTCTAAACACAAAATTAAAACACTAATGAATTTGTGAACCGATCCAACGATGTTGGATTTCGGCACTCGGCACCTTTCACTCGCGCTCCGAATGATCAAAAATGAAACGTCTGAACACAGAGTGAACTTTCACTCGGGTATAATAGGGTAGTTAGAATGGGCATTTTTCTACTGGCCGACACCGGCGCCCAACCTGCAAGACCACCGCTTGGTAGCCAGCAACAATTTATTAAAATATGAAGATGATTGTAGTATGACTCAGGATCATCATACGCTAATTCCTTTAACAAGGAACCTGGAGCTCCCAAGACATTTCTCCTTGAAAGCCATGGTCGCACCCATCAGCGTTGGCGTTTTTTTCGTACCTGCTTATCTTTTTTTCCAGTTCTTCAATTAAATGGTCACAAATTAAAAGAATTCCAATTTCCAACGCAGACAACTACATTGGACGACATATTTCGGTAAATTAGCAAATGTATGTAGTGGACAGCACATCAAGCTACACGAAACTGTCAAATTTCTCCAAACGATTTTAAACTTTAAAATGTTAATGATTAAGTTCAAAATCGAACGAGAAAATTTGACAATGGTGCCGATTCCCTTGTTCACAAACTAAACTAAATTTAAGTTCAATGCATCTTTTTCTTTCTATTTCATTAAGAAAAGGACAGAAGATAAACTTTAGTTTAGTCCTGTCAAATTAATCAGCGCCTGTCACTACTCCATACAAGTTTAGACGTGATTAAAAACTTGCCGACTAAAATTACGCCAATTTACGTAAAGCGCTGATTAATTTGACAGGACTAAACTAAAATTTATCTTTTGTCCTTTTCTTAATGAAATAGAAAGAAAAAGATGCACTGAACTTAAATTTAGTTTAGTTTGTGAACAAGGGAATCTGCACCAGTGTGTGGTAACTTGATGTGCTGGCCATCGTACATTCATTTCTGTCATCTTGTTTGTCGTGTGATGTGGAAACGAACATGAACAGTCACTCCAGTGAAGCGTCTGATACAAAACTGGCATGAAGAAGGAATTCGCACTGCAACTTAGTAAACATATAGCTATGATCAGGTGGTATACAGAATGGATTTTTTTAAGACAGGTCAGTAAAATTTTTCAAAAAATTATGTTCCCCATTCGCAGAATATGAAAAAAAATTACAGTCAGCAAGAAAATGGGCCATTTTCACAAAAACTTTTTTGATTCCAATCTAACCTGTTTCTTATAAGGATCAAAACATTATATGCGACCAACTGTTGAGTAGGTACTAAAATAGTTAGAAATCGCAAAAAACTTTTCCCATAAATTTCGTAGGAAATAAGGCTCCAACTTACTTTTTTATGATGGATAGACGAATTTTGAAGAATGTGGTGAAATGTGATTTTGTTCCTTGTTCTATTATTTGTCTAGTCCACAGTAAAGTATTGAATAATTATGGACATACATAGGTATATATTTAAAAAAATCATAACATCAACATTAATTAGTTTTACGAAACTTCCTGCACAAAAAATTACAAAGCTTAGCTATAAATGATTTTTCAGTATCGCGCTCTTGGGAAAAGTCCTCATTGAGATATATATTTTTCTTCGCGTAGGAAACTTTTACAGGTATTTCCCTATCAGGCACGTTAGCATCGTGATCTTGTTCAACATACTTCTCTAACTCCATCTTTTTGGCAGCTAGCCTCTCCATGTTCTCTGCAGACGCAACGTGTTTACCATAGTGTCGCTCTTTGACCGGCTCCTTTATATTAATTTCAGATAACAGGTTACGCTCATTTATTTTAATTTGCACACATGGATTCCCACTTAGAAGAAAAATGTTGAAGATTTCATCCTTACTAGCAGGAGCGGTTTTGCCTTTTGACGGATTATCGTCTAAAGTAGAGTCCGTAAGATAATTGTCGTTTTTGTAAGCTTCGATTATAGAATGTAAATTTTCGACTGCTGAATTGTTTGTATCGTAACTTGATTCATCGTCAAAGTTGCTAACATTTGTTTGTTTGTCTTTGAATGACAACGATGCTAAATCAGTGGATTTCTCACCGTCAGTGTCATTCGAAATATCTTTGTCTCTTAATGACGACGCTTGATCATTGGAATTCGTGCCTTCAATCGACATAATTTCTTTGTCTCTGCATGACAAAGACGCATTGGTCTTCCTACCATCACTAGAAATTAAAGTATCAGAAGACATTATATGCTGTATCATATCTTTTATGAAGTCTTCCATGTCAGCAACAGCATCTTCTTTATTTTTTTCAAGAATCTCGTTAAACCTTTTTTTATAAAGCTCAAAGTCGCGCATGCTTGCATAGAAGTTATCAAATATCTCTAGAACAGTCGTTTTGAAAAGTTTTATATTTGACTCCAAACTACTTTTCGAGTTATCCTCATCAGTTTTAAGTTCTTGAGACATGTTTTTAAATATTTTGGACTCCAATTTATCGAGTTCGGAATTAGTTAAAGATCCTTTGTCTCGTATAGTTGGAACGTCTTTAAGATTTGAATCTTTAACGGGTACTTCATCGTGTTCATATTTCTTGTAGTACCCTCCGAGGGCTTTGAAGGAGGTGTCAACGCTAATGTCGCAATTTCGAGAGTTGTTCGTCTCTAAATGTTCTTTTGGGAGGACAACATTCTCCTCTGATTTGCAAAAGTTTTTGGCGTGTCCTGAATGTTTCGATGATTGTATGCTGAAGCTGTGCCTCGGTCTTAGCGTTTGGTTGGGTTGTTCACCTGTAAATGGCAGGAGATAATTTATTTTTAAATCTTAAGAATAGTGTCACAGTGGCTGCGAATCCTGAGGTTCCTGATTCAAATCCCAGTTCAGGCCAAAAAGGAGTTTTTGGGTTTTTCTGTCACGAAAGCCTCTATACTCGTAATGTATGTACACCCTGTGTTAAAATAGCGAAGAGTTTTATTATACTATCATGAAATTATTATGTAGGTACTGTAATAGAGTAGATATCAGAAAAAATTTCATAGAAAACCCATGATCCCATGTCTCGATGAGGTCATCTAGTGTAGGTACAGATAAATAAAATAATTGCCAGTTCGGCAATTTAAATCCTTTTATCCAAAATCCGTCAGACACTTTCAAATTCATTTATAAATTTTGAAAACATAGGGTAAAATTATATAGATGGTAAAAAAATAAATTGGTCCGTTCTATGTCCCGCCAGAAGGCATACAAAATAGCTTTGGTAATCGAATGTCACATTAACAAAATCAAATAAAATAAAGTCAATAGGAAAGTAGATGTCACAATTTCATGCCGTAACAATGTGTCAATATGTAGGTATAATAAGATAGCACATAAACAAATAGGTAGAATTTAGTCGCAATTTCGTATAAAATAACAAATGAAAGAAAAATGTCAAGAAAGAATATAATTATCTTACGGGAGCAAAATTTTAATTAAACAGACACACAATAGACAGACAATTAAAAAATTAATTAATTTTACTTATACAGACAATTATATAGATACTAGCTTTTGCCCGCGGCTCCGCCCGCGTGGATGTCGGTTATCGCGTAAAAAAGTAGACTATGTCCTTCTCCATATCCCAGGCCAAGTTTCATGACGATCGGTCCAGCGGTTTAGGCGTGAAAACGTAACATACAGACAGACAGACAGACAGAATTACTTTCACATTTACAATATTAGTATGGATTATTATTATATGGATAGTAGTATGGATTATTTTAATTTGTTATTAAAATATTCAATAACAGAATAATACACCTTGTCATTTTATAATTTAAAAGCTTACGTTTAAACTCGTTCACATTGCTACTTGATCCAATTTGATCAGTGCCTTGTTATAAAGTTTTGGAGCCATTGCTGCTACTTATTACATTGTTACTATTTACTATTGTAAAGAAATTTGGTTTTAGTGCATATTGGGTGCAACTTTTTTGAGCGCCGTCGACTTGCGACATGTTTATATAAATTCATGTTGTTTTTTACAAAGATAGTCAATATTAGCTCGAAGAGATTTGAGGAAAAGATAGTCTGAAGAGTCGTGTAAGATGTAATAATAAAAATAATAACCCCACCGCCGTATCTCTACGTTGACTTCGTGGTGGGGCTTGCGCGCTCCGAACTCTGGGTCTGTGCCGGTAGAGTTTACTTTACCGGAACATGTCTAGGGTGAGGAGCCAGACCAAGAGAGATACAGAAACCCGCAGGGCAGCATGTGGCGAGCTGTTGGGCAGTTGCAACCCCACGGACCCTATCTCCCGGGAGAAGTCATGTTCCTCATCTCTGGCTTGCCTTTATTGGCCGGCTGGAGTGAACACTGACGAGGAACTGAGCTCCCACCTCATTCTTGCCTTTATTGGCTGGCTTGAGTGGAGATTCGCAAGAGCAAACGTGCTCGGAGGAAGGAAGTATTCCAGTAAGTGCTTGTAGGGATCTTGACCATCTTCCGGGCTCTGGGATTGTTCTGAGAGCCGTGGAATACCTCTCCACTCCTCGAGCACCTCAGGATATGTTGCCCCCTTGTCGCTACGTCACTATGTGCTAGCGACCGTTTCCGGGGGCCCATTAATGAGTGTGCAAGTCACCCCCTGCCATTTTATCCGTGTACAATAAAACATTGATCAGGCAGGGGCCATAGTCCTTCCATAGTTTTAGGTAACCAGTCCATTTTAACCACCCAAACCCATAGTCCAATATCTTTGTTTCCATATCCTACAATAGTCCTACACCAGCCGGGGGTTGTCCTTGGGTGCACTTGCATAGTGCGTACAGGGATAATCGTCGGTTGGTGCCTCACTCCATTTAAAATTGTCTAAGGGGCCTCTGCGAGTTGGTTTCGGCCCCTCGTACGCCTTCCAAAGGTCCGGGACCCCAGGGTCCCGAGATATATAAACGATATATAAACATAATAATAATAATCGTTTATTTATAAAAAGGGCACATTTACAATAAGTTCCTTAACAATTAAAATAGAACACAATTGCTTATTTGCCTGAACTAGGTTGAACCTGTGCTTCAGGCTAGGAAGTGCATAAATACTTAATGTAATAAATTAACAATGAGTATAAAGTGAAAACGAAATCTAATTTAGGTTAGTAACAGTAAAATTGCATGTAAGCGTTTCTATTTGCAAACAACAAGTAGCTCTTCTGTCTGTGCATATGTGAAAACATATGCACAGACAGAAGAGTGTGATGTGGAAACATATTATTTTTGCTGTGACTGTACATCAAAGTTGCCTTTAATTTTTGTTTCTAAAAATACCAAAAACATAAAATTTATGGTAAAATATATTTCTGGATAATATTAAGCCTTTGGGTACGGAGCCCTAAAAATACTAACAATATCTTGTGATAAAACGACTGGATTTACATACGATTTATTTTTGTTATACTGCAACTAGCCATATACAGGGTGTTTGGCAGAACGTTGAACATACGAAAATGGTGGGTAGGTGGGGTCATCTGCTACTTACTCAGCCCTAATTTATTTGGCCCTGGCCGACTGGGTATTTTTAAAATATCCAACTTTTTCAAAATGTCCAATTCTCGAAATGTCCAATTACCAAAAGGTCCAATTCCCAAAATGTCCAATCTTTGATAATATAGTTAGGTGTAAATTGTTTACATAATGTATATGCATAAACAGATCTTAGGCATGTGATAGCACATGTGTGGCATTTTCACTCGTGGTTCTTGTAAGTTCAGGTTACCGGTTTGTCGTAAACGTCGGTAAGTACTCGCAAACGTCTGATGACTGGGTACTCGGCGGTTGGGATAACGCTCTTGATAAATTCTTCGCGCTTCACGCGAATTTGTATTAGCGCTTCCATACGCTAACAACATGTCCGCGTATTCCTCACTGGTAAAAGCAGCCATTTCTTTACCAATAACAACAGGTAACAGTAATAACAAAAAACTTAACAAACTTAAACTTAAACTTAACTAGTGATAACAATAAAAGAAAACGAAGTGAACAAAAACAAACGTAAGCGTAACGGGCACGTGAGATCGCAGAGGCAGTTAAGTCTCGACTGAATAAAAGAAAAGAATTCATTCTGAGGCGTCACGGTGCCACGAGAGCGAAAGAGAGCAAAAATACGCTATGACTGCGCAAGAGTGAAACAAAATTTCTACCTGCTTTGTGTAACCATCTCAAGGGAATAGTGAATGTCAATTTGCACCACTGCTACTGGCAAGCCGTCGATCCATAATTTTTACCAACTTTGCAGTATTAAATTTCGCAAAACATTTAACTTTCCGTAAAGGTAGAGTTTCGTCAAAAATTTCCTGCTTGATAAAATTATGAAATAACTCTTAAAGTTTTTTTTTTATAAAAGCAAATTACATACCATTAGAAAGCTCACACACTAGGGATGTTTTGCTAGAATTGGAACTCCTCAATCATTTTTTGTTTTTTTTTAAATGCAAGTTGAAATTAACATTCAAGTATTTTTTACATCTTTCTGTAAGTTTGAGGACTCATAACTTTTTTTCTAGCTAACATCTGAACAAAGCAATAATTTTATAAGAATCTGCCAACATCAAAGATTAAAAAAAAAAAAATTGCCTGTTTTATTGCCCATTTTTAATAAAAAAAATACACTTTAAAGTTAGGAAAGTGGTGAAACAAGAAAAAAACATTTTTTTTTTTTTTTTAAATACCCAGTCGGCCAGGGCCAAATAAATTAGGGCTGAGTAAGTAGCAGATGACCCCACCTACCCACCATTTTCGTATGTTCAACGTTCTGCCAAACACCCTGTATATATTTTTTCGATAATAATTTTATTTTAGCACACAAGCGGCTTGTCATGTAATAAATACCGTATATGACGTGAGTACATGACTATACGAGTTATGCCCGGTTTACATTATTCCAGTCCAGTTATCCAGCGAGAATCCAGTCCATTGCTGGACTGGATCTGTAACGTCTACAATTTTCCAGTTATTTAGAAGCCGTTGAAGTGTGAACACTACAGTGACAATGATTTCAAGAAGAGATCGAAAATGTTTCATGCGTGCTCAATTACTCTTGCTACAAGAAGTTATTAATGAGGTTGATAAGGAACTAAGAAAAAAGGAACGGATTTGGGTGAGAAATTGGATCAGCGAAAGAGATAAAAAAGGAGGGTAATGCTTTTGCAACAACTGAAGTTAGAAGATCCCACTGAATATAGACTGGCATTGAGAATGACAGCATAAAACTTTGAGGAACTGTTATCATTCGTTTCAATTAAATACTTTCTTCGCCGCAGTAATCCGCAAAAACAACCAATAGGTACGTGTTTACTGTGTCAGCACTAGAATGGCACAGGATTGGCCGTCTACATTATTCCAGTTGCATTGGATTGGTCACACTGGATTCAAAAGTAGACCGCCAGTCTAGTTACTGGACTGGAATGCTAACTGGATTCAGTGCATACCAGTGCCGATTTACATTTTTCCAGTAAGCAATCCAGTGCTGGATTCGATCGCTGGACTGGAATAATGTAAACCGGGCAATAAAGAAGAACTAGACTGGACTGAGCGAAGATTGACCAGTTGGTTATTGCAAGAAGATTACGATGTTTTTTGATAAGTCCCCTCTATCGTATACATATTTTAAATGTGTTTGTAAAATAGTAAGAAAAACATTTACCCATGATTTTCAAGTCCCGGAAATGCAATCAGGAATTTAGTACGCGAATAAGGAATAATTTATTCTTAGTCCTGATGGTCCTGTTAAACCCTTTATTATATTTTGCCTATAGTCTTCTATATTATAGACAAACGTTTAATAAAAACAACAATAATTTTTATAATTTATGAAAAAAGTACTCATGATTACATAAAACGTCAGATTTTAGAATAAAATCAAAACCTTTGACTTTGACACACTGTTTCCACTCTTTGCTATGATTATTGAGAAGAAAAAAAATTAAAGTTCCATATTCAAAATTCGCGGAATAAAGTTGCGGTTAATGATTCCGGTCCACCACGATAATATTATTGGATGAATAATAATAATGGCGATAAAAACTGCACTTGCTCACTTTAGATGTCGCTGCTCTCCAGTGTCTTAAGAATTTGACAGCTAGCTGTCACTATCCGTACATTTTTTTTTAACAAGTGATTTCTTTTACAAAAAACGACTGTTTATTATACGGGTATTGATTCGACATATGTATTTACATATGTCGGATGAATCCCCGTATTTATGCAGTCAGCATCTGCGCAACGGGGAATAATAATTAATAATGCGTAAAAGAAGTCACTTGTTTACCAAAGATGTTAAAAGACGAAAATTGTGAGAGAAAGCTCTCCGAAAAAAATTGGAATCACGATATTTCGTCGAGAACTCGAGACTATATTGTGCCATGCTTTTGAAACCTGAAGACTTGGAAGAAATTCGAAAACAGATGATGCTGCGAAGAGAACTAAGTCTGTTTACTTTACCTACAGGCATTGTGATCACATCACAATGCCTGTAGGTAAAGTAAACAGTTTTTTTTTTCAAATAAATCATTTAATACTAAAATTCATTATCGACGAGTGTTTTTTTTTTATTATCCGGGAAAAGAAGTACAGACAAAAATAATAACGATAAAATACATACATTTTTGCAGCAAAACACGGTTGCGGGTTCTGAATAATGATTGTAAAACTTCGTTTTGTAAAATAATAGAAAACTTTGCCAAAAACATTTTTTTAAGTGGACCTCCCCAATATTTAAAATGACATTGTTTCTAAACGTTCAACAAAACTTGCCTTGTCTATGGTCCACTAAAAAAAGAAAGAGAAGTATACATTTCTTCCAAGTGCAAAAGAGATAGCAATTAAAACGGTCATGAACATAGAAAAGAATATTTGTCTATGCCCAGCCAGTCATTGAACCGTCAATTGCTGAACGAACGAACGACAGGGAATCTCAGAGGCCCCGCCTTTAAAACCCGTAATTTTATTATTTCAGTTGGTTTTCGCGATGATAATATTATAAAAACGAGCATTTAGGTAATAACTTGCACTAGTTCAAATGTATAAATGTAATCTATGTGAAGACATAATCGAGTTAGCATTATCGGAATGCAATTATTGATTTGCCGTGTACGGCAACAAATAGTGAGATTGTGCGGGTTTTCTAGCGATAGCCTGTTGTGAAACCGTGTAAATACAAGGGTTAAGGGAATTGCGGTACTTTTTAAGTTTGCGTAACAAGTTTTTGTGTCATACGAGGTCGTCAATTTAGTGTATTTGATGATGCTATTTTTAGTGGGTGTTGTCATTGTGGTCCAAGCTTTATTCGGATTAGGTCATCGAGTGCGGTGAACATGTGTGCCGGAGAAATGTGTTTTAATAAGTTTTAAGGTGGTTTATTTCATTTCTTGCTAGATACACGAGTACTACGAAATAGGAGACCTGTAAAGATGGGTACAACAAGAATACTGTGTTTCATCGCGTTAATAACATGTGCGGCGGCTTTATGTGAGTATTATTTACGTTTTTATTTATATTTAATACTCTCCCTCTTGGAATATCACTTATTTATCGCATTGCTAGCCATAGTTCATTCAACTTTTTCTCTTTTGCTCTATCCCCAGGGATTTAATTATGTTATGAAACAGACTTGTTGATATGTACAGCTCTCTCTTCTAACTGCTGTAATTATTGCCTTCCTGCTTACATCTAACTATATGACAACAAGAATAGTTATGATTTAGATTTTAATGCAATTCAGTTTTGTTAAGCTCGTAACAACCAAATTTGTTTTATTTTATTTTTTTGTTTGTATGAAATCTGATTCAAGCTCTAATCATTCTTAACTTAGGAGCGAATAAGCCAAAGCCATTTTTATTATATCAGGCCATTGCGTCCCACTTTAATTAATAAAACGAATTAAAAAGTAATAGTAGTAGTAGTATTGGTAGTCCTCAAATTTTTTGTTGACTTACATGGTGGTATTACTCACAGGCATCATATCTTAATTTAGTAGTCTACATGCCAGATTTGTAATTGACAACATTGTTTTGTCCTTGCTCATGCCGTAATCAAGAATTTGATGTCATAGATCGAATTTAACTCTGGGCTACCCACCTTTGAGTATACATACTATTATAGATTTTATCTGCCATTGTTTTATGAGAAGCATGATCTTGATTTAAATTATGGGTCTGAGTTCCTGTGTCCTATCTAACTTAAACATAAAGCAGCACCCAGCATGTTATTATCCCTTCATACAAACCCTGGAGTGAGACAGAATGAAAGAAAAACAATGTAAAGGTTTAATTATACTTAGGTAGAAAATATAATGTTTACTCAATAGAATGAACTTAATAGTGGTTGTAAAAAAACCCCTATGTGCTTATCTTAATCATATTCATCTCAAATATCAGCAATCCACTGCTCTGTATACCTACTTACTAAATATTAATTAACTCATGCCATTGTTAAATAATCTACCTGATGAACAGCGCTTCAAAGACCTTGGCCACACTGGAACAGCATTGACAAAGGGGTAGACTCAATTAGGACATACAAAATACTTACGGAACACTACGAAGTGCCCAGCATTTAAGGCCTTTACATATTGAATGCCAACAAACATTTGTGTGGTCATTCCCTAAAGCTGAGGCAAAATCCGTCAAAGTTAAAGCCTTTGAAGTAATTCTTGCCAAACCAAGTTATAACAGCATGGAATAGGCTCCTTGAAAATGTTGTGATGGCTCCCACACTAAACTGCTTCAAAAACCGAATGGACAGATTAAATATCTTTAAGCTATTTAAAACACACGCATCAGCCAATTGTTCTATGTTAGATGGTTTGGTTTCCGCACTTAGTCTGAGATGACCATTGTGCTGCATCAGCCATTTAGCTGTGTGTCTTACCAAATAATAATAATTTGAGGAAGTTAAAACAACTTAAAACAAATCAATGAATGGCTAACAGATTTTTTGTTATTGATCCAAAATCTTTTATTCTACATTGATCTCTAAAACAAAAGCCAGTCAGATTGATTCTCATTGATGAGGTACAATTCTTGTCCAACCCATAGCCACTCTGAAAATAGCATAGTTGCCTGATATTCTATACTAATATTATAAAGAACAAAGATTTATATTTTTGTATGTTTGTTTTGTAATGAATAAACTCAAAAACTACCAGACCAATTTTAATTATAGTAAAATGCTTTATTATCACTGAGTAGCACAGGCTATCGTTTATAAAGATATCACGCGGGCGAAGCCGCTGGCAGAAGTAAGTCATGTATATTGTAAAAAAATTATAACTATGTATAATATTTTGGATTTAGAACATGTCAAGATTTATTTTTACTCACCTTGGCAGTGTTCAATGTTCATGAATGCATAATTCTAGATATTTGAGAAGCATACAACACAAAGAAGACATGTTATTGTATGCAAAGCTTGACTTGGACATTAGCATAATATTTCATTTAGTATGTATTGTTGACATATTGTTCTCATCACTATTGGCAGCCGGAGCATAGGGCTTTATAAAAAATTGGCAGGTAGTGTGTAGGGCTCTGATTGGAGTATGTACTAGTGCCAACTAGATCATAATGCAATCAACATTCCTTCACTGTCACCAATTGACCAATACATTAACTTTTGTTTTTATTAGAGTTTTGGTTTTGTTGCATAAAAGTTTATTTGATTTAATTTAGAAACATGCTGTTTCTAAATTAATCAAATCCTATAATCCTCAACGGGTTAGGCAGAGGTGTATGTATATTAGTACACCCACATTTCGCCAGTTATGGTCAAGTCCCATGTCATAGAGGTCAACTCTTGCCGTCAACTGGGCACACATCCAGGCTCCGGGCTGCTACTGAGAAAGTAGAACTTTCTCTACAAATAATATCTATCTATACAAATAAATAATTAAAATATCTGTTTGTCATGTCAAATTATCAGCTTTTTGTTAAATGCTTATGAAAGTTTTGGATGACTAATTGTATTAAATAAAAAAGTATATAGAAAACAATAAAAAACTACCTAAAAAGAGTATTAGCAACGGTCGTCGGCCACAAAAGTATATATGATACTTATGACAAAAAAAAAAATTAATATTTTTTTTGTCTGTTTGTTCCGGCTAATCTCCGAAACGGCAGGACCGACATTGACACGACTTTCACTGACATATAGCTGATGTTATTAGGAGTAACTTAGGCTACTTTTTATAAAAATCCACGCGGGCGGAGCCGCAGGCATCAGCTAGTTTAGAAATAAAGAAAAAAAATCAGTGCACAAATAAGGCTCAAAATATTAGCAATATAAAACTCTAGCCTACATAAATACTATGAAAAATTGAGATTAGGAATTTCATAAAAATTAAATATTTCAAAGATTTAACAACAGAGCCTTGTCATGTTAACTTATATTGCCAAATGTATGAGATCATAGGGACTAAGCAGTAGAATGAACTGGTACTGAAACAGTGACCTAACCCAATGTTATGTTAATACCTTGACATTTGAGAACATCTGAGAAAATTTTGTTTTCAAAGGTGAACTGTATGACTTGTTGCTTGTATACTTTGTATATCTTAAAATAAAGATGAAATTAATGCTTTTCATTGGTAAGCGCATGACTTGAAAACAGCTGGACCGATTTGGCAATTTTTGTTTTAAAATGTTCATTATATTATGGAAAGAAAAATTGGAAATGTTTCCCTGATTTTTTTCTAATTCTGAAAAATCTGAACATCCTTTTTTCTATGATATTTTTGTGAATTATGGTTTGGACCGAACAACGTCTATCAGGCCAGCTAGTTTTCTTATAAAATTATCTAAACCTTTTCAAATTTAAATAAAAAAAAAAAAAAGTATTATTCTTGGGCCGCTTTTTCAATCGCCTGATAACTTTTATCTGAAGAATAAAAATGGCGTTTTGTCATAATTTTCTATGCAAAAGCTGTCAAACTGCCATATTTATTCCTCCGTTAAAACTTATCTGACGATTGAAAAATCAGCCCACTGTATTATTTAACTCAAATATTGTAGTGTTTGTTACAATATATACATTAAAAAAAACATTTATTGTTAAATAAACAATTATAACTTTTAGATAAATATGTCAGGGTTATGGTCATTAAGAAAAATATATTTTAAAATTAGAGCTTACGCATTTGTTTTGATTAGCAATAACAGTATTTGTCATGCTGAGTTCAGACTTCAAATGAGACCTAATAATAAGATAGTTCCACTACCACCCTACAAAAGAAAAATCCTTGAAAATTCAAAAGTGCCTGTAATTTGTTTAATTGAAATCAATGCTTTAAGTTTGAGTTTGATAAGAACGATGAGAAAAGTCTTGCCCCAATACTAATCCAGAAAGAGCATAATGCCCGTTTTCACTAACAATAAGCGACATTTAATTGAATGCCTGCATAAAAGAGTGCTCTCTGATTGCAATGATCGGTTCATCGCTGAATGTTGATAATCCAACAGCATTGAAACCATTACTGAAGTGAAATTGATTAAGTATACAAATTATTACTCAATCCCGTCATTACGAACTCATCATAACATGAAAATTTGTCCCCAGTGACGTCACCGCCGAAGATCGTCAAGCAGCCAACACAAGAGGAGATTCTGTTCCAAGTGGCGCAGCCCGGCGAAGTGGACAAGCCGTTCATCATAGAGTGCGAGGCTGAAGGCGAACCGGCTCCTAAGTACGTCACCTTGTTTTACTAGAATAGTTTTACTTAGAATCTAAGTGCAAAGTCAGATGTTGTCAGTCTTAGATCATTATAGCTAAGTTTCGATTACAGAGCGATCATTATAGATTGCTAATTCATGAGTGACTACATTTAAGTAGGTACAGTCAACACATCAGTGGTAACACTTGTACTACGACCGTCGCGACCGCGACCGCTACGACATAAAAACGCTGTCAGTGTCACATTGTTATCACTGATGAGCGGTTGACTATACGTTTAACATACCCTGCCCTGGGCAGTCAGCTCCTCTGCCGTCATTTCCGATGGACTAATCAGTTGATTCGGCAAAATGATTGATATAAAAGATTGCTATGCGATGTTTATCATCATCTGTTGATTTGAAAATGGACCTTGCTTCTTGCAGTAAAAGCGACACAAGATTCCTTGGAATCCAGAACACAAACAAACACTAACTATTACGCTTCTTATGAAATGAAATATTACTGAAAAGTACCCATCAATCTGCCTAGCCTTTTCCCAATTGAGGTAGGGTCGGCTACCAGTCTAACCAGATGCAGCTGCGACTGCCTATCTGACCTCCTTGTAATACTTACCCCTTGGTAAGACTGGTTGCCCGACTTTCGGGCTTCTGACGACCCGTAACGACTGTCAAAGATCCACGAATGACAGCCGGGACCAACGGCTTATCGTGCTTTCCGAGGCACGGAGGAGTTCCGGTTTGTAAAGATGGTCACCCATCGACGGACCAACCCCGGCAAGCGTAGCTTAACCTGATGGATCGACCCGTGTAGCTGTTATTACTTAGCCACAAGCTACTGAAAAGCACGCATCTTCAGTGAAATACATGATAAAAAAGCTGTCTTTTATTGGATTTTATTGGCTTTGATTCTGGGATGATGTGATCACCTTTTAATTACAAATTCAACATTATAGATGTAACTAATATTTTTGTAACAATTTAATTTCAAAGAGTGTCCATGGAGTTTTTTGCCCGTTCTTCTCCATAGGTACCTACTACGCTTTGGAATGGGCATGTACCTCATTTTTCTTACTGACCGACTCCTTGACAATTCAAAAGTGCCTGTAAATGGTTTTACGTCACACCTGGCCATAATGTGCTTTCTTTCTTTTACAGCCCTTGGTAAGTAATGTACTATTACGTCACACCTGGCCATAATGTGAGTTTTAGCGCACGCTACGCGTACAGTAAAACTCGCATTGTGGCCAGGTGAAGACGTAGAATTGTGTACTCACCACGGGCAGTAAAAAAGAAAACCCTCTTTCGCATATTTACAACCCTCGCCTGCAGCTCGGGTCACAAATACCTGCGATTTCGGGCTTTCTTTCTTTTACAGCCCTTGTTAAGTAATGTACTCTAATTGAAATAAATTATTTGAGTTTGAGTCCCTTTACCATTTCAATGTGTCGAAAGTGATGATATGTTGGCCGGTCACTGTGGCAGGCAGCCCAACAAATTACAATTACTTTTATGTATTTCTGGTCTGTCGTAGTGGCGCCATTCATAAAGATTCTTCAGCTACAAATGTATTGCGATGATTCACATATTTAAAAGCATTGTTATTGTGTCTTCTCGCAACTTGAGGATTAGTAACGGTTCTGTCAAATACCTACCGACAAATGTCTTTAAAAAATTCTTAGAACAATCACCTACAGCAATGGATTCAATTTTATTTTAGTTGAGCTTTAGATACTTCTAATTTCCGCCTTTAGAAAAATAAAGTAGATCTACGTTAAATGTTAGTCGTCGGTTTTTTATCCTGCATAGGTAATTCACGCTGAGTTAGAACTGTTTAGCCGATAGTTTCTAGTCTCCATTTCGACTACTTTACTAATTAAAAAAAAAAAAACGCGGGGAAAATATTAGACATGAGTGGAAAAGAATACGTCTACAAAGTCCCCAAAAAATACGCGGGCTAGAAGTGTTTCAGACCGACACACATACATAATGAATATGATTATATTAGTTACAGTGTTATGAATGAAAGATGGCTGCCGACACTAAACATTTTTATTAATTCCTCAATGGAAGTGAGCACGCGAACAAAAATTCATCATGCTGTTTATAATACCGTGTCGTAGTTTAACTGCTTGTTTCATCGGTAAATAGAGTTAAAATCGCTTGTGAAAGCATTCTTTTACGTAACTATATTTTTTTAGTGGATTCAGGCTGTTTCCTTGTTCTGATTTTGTTCCTGAGCTGGCGAACCTAGAAAAGGACTAGACCTAGCGGCTGGCGTAAGGTTCTTCACCGGAAATTGGGCTGCAGATTAATTAAAATAGTAGGTTAGTAATTATTCACGGCTTACCAGCGGCTCCGTATGTATTGAACTTATAGGAGTATGTTCAGAAAAACCTTCAGTAGAGTTTTTAATTTCATAACGAAACAAATATAATGACACGGTGATGTTGGTCATCATTGACTCCACTCGACCCGACATTTGGGCTTCACGGTTTACGCGTAAAACAAATTGACTTGGCTACCTCTCCTAAGTCGGGTGAAAATTACTACCCGTTTGAAAAGCTTATGAAACATTATTTCTGTATCCGGGGGATTACACAATACACCATTCTTTAGAAGGAGTAGTCGATCGTATTAAGATGCTATCAGTAAACAGATGCTAAGTGGACATTCACTAGAGATCCCTAAGCCGCTTTGGATTATAGGGGCTTGCTCCTTGCGCTTTGTATATAATCAAGTTTTTCTAACTGAACAGACAGCTGTGCTGCAGAGGAGTTTGTTGCGCCACTTCTCAGCTAAAGCACTAGGAAGTGGTGAAGGGTGGGCGTTTTGGGGGATTGGCTTATGTGATTTTGGCGTTCGAAAAGTGCTGATTCTCAGCCTAATTTGAATAAATACTTTTGATTTGATTTCCTCCCTAGCAAGGGATTTCTAACACCGAGTACTACTAGCCTAGATTTCCCAGGGGAACTACATTTTCATTCGAGATAGTATCTGGTGCATATCCTTACCGTGACGCCAGCTTCCTGTGTGCTTCAAACCTCATCCGCTGCACTGTGATTGGATGACATACAAATTGACTCACGTTTTTATTAATAGTTAGATTTATCATAGCGTTATAAGGACATCACTTCATAGCTAAACTATTTAGCCTTTGACATTTGTAATGTTCTTTATTATCTGAAACTTGAGCATACCTTTTATGGGTATTATTTTCTGGGCTGTAACCTTGTTGCACAAGTCTCACGATAAAGTGATGACCCCCAGACTGGGGGGAATCCCTCCAAATTTAGGGGTTTGTTATAGGTATGGGGGACAATATTTTTGGGATATTTGGAGAGAAAAATGTACGAAGCTGCAGACGACGCGTGTGATGATGTTGATTCAGTAATGGAAGATTAGAATTGTATCTTTCATTAATTTTATTTTTATTTTGTTATTTATTTTTATTACTTAATAAAAAAATATTTGGCCATTTGTGGGGGAATTTTTTCTTCAAAACCTGAATTTTGGGGGAATTTCGGGGAAGGGTTGGGGGGAATGCGAGACGGTCATCTAGCAACACTGTCATTATCATCGGATGACCCCTTTCTTTTTCTGAGTATGAAGTTTCGATAAATCTGTCTTGTATACTCTTATCAACAACGCGGTGGTTTTCGGTTCCACTTGAAGAACTTGGTCGATATTAGCTATTGCCAGACTTAAACAATATTAATTACTGCCTTCAAGTTTGATTTAAAAAGCGGCCAAGCCTAGTGCGAGTCGGACTGGCATACGAAGGGTTCCGTATCACCGTACAATATTGAACAATTTTTAATTTTTAACTTGATTTTTTATTATTATTTGTTGTTATAGCGGCCATAGTAGGACACACTGTGAAAATTTCAAGTGTGTTTCTATTACGGTTCAAAAGATACAGCCTTGTGACAGACGGACGGACGGACGGACAGCGGAGCCTTAGTAACTTGGGACCCTTTGGGTACGAAACCCTAAAAAAAAAACCGACCGTAGACAACTGCAGGATCTTTTTCAAATAGAAATAGAGTTGCGTTCGTTACTAGGTTTTCATTTGTGAGAAAGTAAATACACATTAATTATTCTTCGCACGGCTTATGTAAATTGAGACACTGGACGCCAAATCCTTTTAAATGCTCAGCGGGGCTTAAATCACTTCCTTGTCTTCAACACATTACTTGCGCCCTATGGCTAAGAAACGCTAAGCAACTAAGTTATTACTAAGCTCTGAAGGGTGACTGCATATTTTCTAGAAACTCAATATCAAGTATAAACAAAACAATGAATTGACTCTAACGATACGAAAAAAAAAACTTCTATTTATATCGGAATTACCTTCTGCCCACGTGAAATTTCGGCCCCGACCCACCGCGTCGCATCGCATCCCATCGCACGCGCTAGCACTTCGTTTTCGCTTCACGTTCTTTCCGAGGTTATACTACAAAATAAATTTTATATATATTGTTTTTTTTGTGAGTTGTTCGCATATTTTAATAGGTACTTAGTTATTCTGCTATTCGGGGCGGAGACAAATCCAACAAATCCAAAGATCATAAAAATCGGTCCAGCCGTTCTTGAGTTGTAAATGGTGTAACTAACCCTTAGTTTCGCCATGTTCCGTCTGTCTGTCCACGGTTTAGCTCAGTGACTCTCAGTACTAGAAAGCTGTATTTTGGTGTGAGTATACATATTAATCACGCCAACAAAGTGGTAAAACAAAACTTGAAAAATATATATTTAAGGTACCTCCCGTACACGTAAAGTGTGGGATGATATTTTTTTTCTCCGTTTATCTGATGGTGTGGGGTATCGTTGGATAGGCCGTTTAAAAATATTGCGGGTTTGTGAAAACCATTTTTCGATGTAGGGATCCGTTTGCGTAATATCGTCTTTTATAATGCGCACAGCAAAGGAGTGGAACTCTCTGCCTGCGTCTGTGTTTCCGAACGCATACAGCCCTAATCTATTCAAAGTGAGAGTGAACAGGCTTCTTCTGGGTAAGCTCACTCCATCGTAGACTTTGTCTCTGTCATCCAGACCTAGACTAAAGTCAAGAGCAAACTCATAGTAGATTTAAAAAAAAAAAAAAAAAAACAAGCTTTTAAGTGCTAATTTTTGTTAAGAGTCAAGTGCCCCCTCCCACCAGCTAAATGGTTGATACGTAAAACATTCACAGCAGTAGTATATACAATGAAGTTAAAAGGAAAACTATCACAGCTAAGTAGGCTTTACAAGTTACCGAGTAATAGTTGACCAACTTACATTTGCAGTTGAAAAACATGTCCTTGAGAACATGTTTTTCAACTAACAAAAAAACGGGCGACTGTAAAAAATAAATTAAATGCCCCAAGACATCACAATAATTACCCTCTTTCAGCCTATATAGCTCAGGAGGCTGTTTCAATTTTCAATTATTTTAGTACCAAGCCCCATACATTTATTGAACGTCTCCTTTAGATGTTATCTGTCATCGACAATCTAGAAAACTATTGAAAAAATATTGTTTAGTTTTTGCCGCCTCGATCACTTACTATGTGTATGCCGATGACCTAGTATTTCTATGCACGTTCGTTTATTCTCATACAATATTATAGTTCAGTGGCTGTTACTATAAATACCGTACTCTGAAGGTCCAAGTTACCTTTATACTATCTCTTTATAAATAAAAATCAATGTTTGTATGTTTTCCTCTATGCGTTCCTAAACCATTGATCAGATTGTAATGAAACTTTGGTATGGTGTTCTGAGGACGCCAGCGAGGGTTGAAGGGCCAAACAAAAGATTAAAAAATATATCGGTCAAACACTTTACGTGGCATTACGACGGTGCAGCAAGTATATAATATAATAAAGCTGAAAAGTTTGTTTGTTTGAACGCGTTTATCTCTGGATTACCAGTCGGATTTGAAAAAATATTTTTGTATTTGATAGCCCAATTCTTGAGGAATGTTGTAGGCAATTAACATCATAGCTACAACCCTTAGAAGCTGAGCAAAAAGAAAAAAAGAACGCTAAGCGAAAACGAAGTTATAGCGCGGGCGGGCGATGCGATGCGACGCAGTGGGTCGAGCTCGAGGGCCGAAATTTGACGCGGAAGAAGTCATGGGCAGAAGCTAGTTTCATATAAAATTATGAAGATAGTTACTACAATTTGTGTCGGATGAAATCAATGACCTGCGGCAGATAACGGTCTTATAATGATTATAGTGTTCATATCAATTAACTTGAATTACACTAGAAGTGACTTGACCTCAAAAGCTGTTTTAGACAAACAGCTTTTTCTTATGACTGTTCTTCAATAAATATATTTGAGAATATAATGTTGGGAATAAACGTAAGTTATTGTGCCCTTTAAAGAATAGCATAATCAGTCCAAAATGTTTCCACTGCTGGGACACAGGCCTCCTCTCTTCGAGAGGGAGTGGGCTATAATCTACCACGCGGGCCCGCGGGCGGGTTGGTAGATAGATGTCTTTGATTAATTGATTAACATTTGAAAATAGTGTTGGAGCTGCTGAAAATTGTAAGACTATCTTTGCATTGCATATAAACTCGAATCTTCTTTTTGTATTTTATAATTGCATAGCACAGGTGTGAGTACCTACTATGTACTATAGAGCTATCATGGACCGGGTAATATAGCTTTCATTGACTTGAATGTGCCCTGGCGGATGAGCATGTCATGCTCACTTAGATGTCTCGCTGATGGTGGCGTGTGTGTTGGATCATTTAGCTCCCTTGAAAATGGTTGAGCTGAATGGTGCTAACCCATGCGTATGTTCGTGAACGGGCGCCGTCAGTTGGGACTGGTCATCTCTTAGTTGCCACGGCTTATTTAAATTATTTTATTTTGTTTTTATTTGTTGTACCTACTCTGGACGCTTTTAACGTGTAAGTTTTTTATTTTTACATCGTTCTCACATCTATAATATAAAAATGAATCGCAAAATGTGTTGGTAAGCGCATAACTCAATAACGCCTGGACAAATTTTATCAATTCTTTTTTTAAATGTTCGTTGAAGTCCAAGGATGGTTTTTACGGCGAGAAAATTTAGGGTAGGATAGAGTAGGGTAGAGTAGGTAGGTAGGTAGGTAGGTAGGGTAGTGTAGTGTAGGGTAGGGTAGGGTAGGGTAGGGTAGGTAGGTAGGTAGGTAGGTAGGTAGGTATGTAGGTATGTAGGTAGGTCGGTAAGGTAGTGTAGGGTAGGGTAGGGTAGGGTAGGGTAGGTAGGTAGGGTAGGGTAGGGTAGGTAGGTAGGTAGGTAGGTAGGTAGGTAGGTAGGTAGGTAGGTAGGTAGGTAGGTAGGTAGGGTAGGATAGGTAGGTAGGTAGGTAGGGTAGGGTAGAGTAGTGTAGTGTAGTGGAGTTTATACTATAGCTTTTGACAGAACGAAGTCTGTCGGGTCAGCTAGTTTAGTTATAAACTCAACATTATAGATGTAACTAATTATTTTTGTAACACATTAATTTAAAAGAGTGTACATGGAGTTTCTTGCCCGTTCTTCTCCATAGGTACCTACTAGGCTTTGGAATGGGCATGTAGCTTCATTTTTCTTACTGACCGACTCCTTGACAATTCAAAGGTGCCTGTAAATGGTTTAATAATTGAAATAAATGATTTGAGTTTGAGTTTGAATTTTCAGTTCAAAGACATGCCGGTTATCTCACGATGATTTCCTTCACCGTTTTGAGAGCAATGGTGATGAAATTATTTACTCAAAGTAAAGCTCCTGCCTGAGTTCGAGCCCACGACCTACAACTCCTAAGTCGGGGCCATGACCACTGGCCCACCACTGCTCTCTGAATGCTGAAGATTTTTGTAAACGTGACCAGTCGTAAAAGGGATTGAGTATTGAGCACACTTGTAAGCAAGTATTCAAATAGAGAAGAAACACGAAATTATAATGTGCTACGAGTGTGTTGCGGACTTATGGATGCAAGAAGTGCCAAAAAGAAAAGAACCCTAAAAATCGACATTAGCATGTTACTAACCAGTAATTATAATTAACAAAAGGCAATAAAAAGCTTGTATAGTACCTACATTGACATTATCCTTTGTCAATCGACATGACGAATTACCAACAATTATAATTTAAAGTTTTTATAATTAAATTACCAACCAACATACTAATACCGCAATAAACAGGGCCCATTCATCGAAGTATAGATAAATTAGTAGTAAGTAAATGCGGGGTTATGAATAATGTATGGCGTGAGTCAGCCTTGGTACGAATGCAGTCATCTCGAGGCGACGACGACGACTCGGAAATATTATGTCATGTATGAATAACGCTTATTCGCTTAAAATAAAAATAATAATGACGGTTAGGAACCTGTTTTTCTCTTTATGTAAAGTTGTTGTTGGTGTTGATCTCATTGCCCTAGAGCTTTTATCGACTATGCCGTGTCTGGCGCGGATACTCGTTATTCGGCGTTGGTCAGCAACAATAATTTTAAATTCTAGAAGTATTTTTAGTAAAGATGAAATACTGACATGCTATTGGATATGCCCTAGGAATCACAAACCTTATTGGTGTCTCTCATTGCCTCAAAATACTTTTGGGGAGGTAGAATATAAAAATGATCTGTAAAGCAAATTACTAGTGCCTGGTAGTAATTTTATGCGAACAACTCTTGTCTTTCGCAGTCCATTGCTGGAAAATGGCCTCTCCCAAGTTGCCTGAGCCCTCTTCTCCGTCTTTCGAAATCCAGTCTTCTATAAATCCACATAAACCTCTAATAATTTCCCGTTGTGGGCTACCTAATATAGCCATCCCACATTACCTGAGTTTTCGCTCGCCTGATGTGTTATGTCCCCACTAAGCCAATGTGTTTGCGCTAGAAGTGGGTTAACTACTGTACCTAGTTCCCTTTTATGACTTGCAAACAGGACAGGTCGTTCACCTAGCTATATCTGGAAAATCAGTCGTATCTCATCTCGTTGTAATGATTGAAACTTAATGTTTTTAATTGAAATGGATGATATACGAGGACCTCTAAGAAGAAAACTTATGGAAGCTTAAAAGAGCTAAAACAATTTTATTTAAGTGGTAAAACATACTGTGACTAAGAGTAATACATGTTTTTATTGGGTACTTAATGAATAATGTCCAAATGTGTATTGTTTTAATAATAAATTGTTTGATGTTATGGCAGGAAAACCGCGGATATATTGTTAAATAATACGAAATGTAATTACATACCGCTTGTTATAAAATTAATGGAGGTCACAATGTCATCAACATTCTCTGTTTTTATCTCTTATTAAACGGTTTGTTTCATAGTAACAAAGCATCGTATGTATGTAATTATTACACTATTTTAATGCCAAGAGTTCAATAAAGCAAATACTAAAGAAAAATTGCACCTAAATCACCGTACTCTAACGTTAATAATCATCTCAAAAGACCTAAAAAGACGCTCGGAACATGGACTTGCCGCACGCGACTTTTATATTGTGCACTAGAAGACTTAGCCCCTTATGGCTGTAAATAGTTCTAGGTGACTCCCGCAGACAGATAGAACGATTTCTATGAAAACTTCATGGAGATTGTTCTACCAGGATACTGCACCGTCATGTCGCGCCTGTCTGCGGAAGTCTTAATGCTTAAACCTGCGGCGAGACGAGGGCCCTCCACCACTTTACTTCATAATTTGTCGCATCAAAGTCTTTTAACTTGGAAAACCGGGATTTTAATAGCGTTTGAGTTGGTTTTGAGGTAGATTTTACAGTGTGAGATGTAGTCCCGTATTGCAGAACATCACTCAAACTTAAGCATTACTTAAAACTAATTTCAACCAATCAAATGGCTTGAATCTAGTTTTAACGCTTGAGTATTGAGTATCGGTGAAGTCGGTTAAAAAGAGTGTTTTCTTATACAAGCAAGACGTCGACTATACCCATCTATTAATTTTAAGTATATAAACCAAGTTTCTAGGGTTTTATATAATTTAGGTTATGATTTAACAAAACAGGCTTTAATATCCTTATTCATAGCAATATTGTTATCATAGGTATATCCCTAAGGACGTGAAAACCGCATATGCGCACGATCTATTAAATAATTAATTATTTTACTGTGTATTTTACGTCTTTGTTTACCTAACTTATTGTCATACAATGAGTAGGTAATTAATTGATTGTTGTATTAAACCAATCAATGCTTTGGTCAATATATTTCCTTATAAAAGAGGTTGTCCTTAACCCATTCAACCATAAAATAAATAAAAGTGTGGCATAATTTCACAATAACGAGGAAAATTTCTGTTTTTTTTGTAGGATTATTTTTATGCTGATGTAACAATATAATAATAATATGCTACATTGGTTTAGGAAAAACGCACTGCCTAGGATGTTCTTATTTTTCCTTAATGTAGTATGATCCGACAGTGACCGCGCTTACTTTTTCTTTATATCCATCGGACACATAAGAACGTGTTATAAAATGCTGAAAAAAAGTTAACCCTTTTTGTAATGTTTAATCAATCTAGCTAATGTTTAATCATAACTACAAAACAGACGTTTTTTTTTATAAATGAAAAAGTGCTAAGATTGTTTAGTTTTAATATTTACAAAATATGTTTAAATACCTAACAAATGCGCGAGGCAACAACTCGCGAATTCGCGAGCCAACTTCAGTCTGCTCGAGCTCCCGATCATAGCGCCTTCAGGCAGCTATATAGAGTACCTACTCTGCCTTATATCATATCCTTGCCTTATATGATCAGCAAGCAGTAAGATCCGTGATTTCAATGAGATACTAGGATACTTAAAGTAACCGGGAAGTTTATTCCTAATTCCTACCCAACACTCGCAAGGTTTCACATATTAACACCACTTTTTTTTTGTCAAAACAGGTACAGATGGATCAAAAACGGCAAGCCCTTCGAATACACGAGTTACGATAATCGTATCTCCCAACAATCTGGACGCGGTACACTCGTAGTCGGTCAGCCGCGTGACGAAGACCTCGGACAGTACCAGTGCTTCGCATACAACGAGTGGGGTACTGCCGCATCCAACAGCGTCTTCGTAAGACGAGCGGAACTCAACTCCTTCAAGGAAACAGACAGCCAACAAGTCGTCAGGGCAGAGGAAGGGAAACCTTTCAAACTCACTTGCGAACCGCCCGACGGTCACCCCAAACCCAAAGTTTACTGGATGTTGCAAGGCGACCAGGGACAACTCAAAACCATCAACAACTCACGCATGACTTTAGACCCTGAAGGAAACCTTTGGTTCTCGAACGTTACTCGTTACGACGCAAGTGTAGACTTCGCATACATTTGCACAGCTAATTCCATCTTCAGGAATGAGTACAAGTTTGGCAACAAGATATATTTGGAAGTGACGCAGACGGGTATCGCGCCTACCTTGAACAGGCATGAGCCGGTGCGTCAGTACACTACCAGGAAGGTCGAGAAAGCGCTGAAGGGGAAGAGAGTGGAACTGTACTGTATTTATGGTGGAACGTGAGTATCTTTGATTCTTTTATTTAGTAGTTTGAGGGAAAGACTAGAACAATGTAGAACTTATCCGTGTCGTGTCTGCAAGAGACTAATCGATAACCATGTCGTTCGCGGCACGCTAACTTACGCACTGTTGCGATTTTCAAACATTATTATGATTGTTGCCAGGTCGTATAGATAGTTGTGCTGATGAGCTACCAATCTTCTTGATACTGTTTGCTTAGGATTTCAGTTCAATATTTACCTTGGAAATCTATACAAATAAATATAATTAATGTGTCTGTTTGTAGTGTCAAAATAACAAGTCTTTACTAATACTGCTTATGAAATTTTTTGTCTGTTTTTTGTGTCTGTTTGTTCCGGCTTTTTTCCGAAACGGCTGAACCGATTTTGACGGGGCTTTCCCTGGCAGATAGCTGATCTTATAAAGAGCAACATAGGCTTAACTTTGGTTGGCTTACTTTTATTTTAGAAATAGCCACGCGGGCGAAGCTGCAGGCAGCAACTAGTAGTGAATGTATCCGTGGTGACATTATAGATTATCGAGCGCGACATAATATACATTCAGTACGTTGCCCTGTGTTCTGCGAAAGAGTTCTATATTCTACATAGGTGCGAGTAACTGACGGAAACACTAAAGGGGTGATCAGACTTCTAACCAGTGCGTAGACCCAATTTTGGTATCAATATTGGGACTGAATTAATAAAAATCACCTAGGTCCTGATATGTCATGTATCGTCGACTAGCCAGCCCATTATCAGTAAATGACCAGCTGTTCATACGATGATACGTAGAATGATTTCATTCATGCCCAAACCAGTAGGAGTCTAGCATTCTAGATGTGTAACCCGAGATTTTAGGTTAGACGCGTCGATTCTGCGCTTGCGACAGTGACATTAGGGTTGCATCCATCTTTAGCCGAATACATTAGATTTTTTTTTCTGGTTAGAACTATGAATTGTGAAAAGCTTCATCTCTGACTGCCTCTTTGGTCTAGTGGTCGCAAGCGCTACTGCTAAGCATGAGGTCCTGGGTTCGATTCCCAGGTCTTTCTTAGTAGCAGCCCGGAGGCTGGATTTGTGCCCAGTTGATGGCAATAGGCTCGCCCCTATTACATGGAACTTCAACATAACTGGCAAAGGAGTACTATAAGTATTCCTTTGCCTAAACCTTCGGGGATACAGGCCTGATGTTATGTTATCCCTGAATAAAAAATGAATGGAAAATAGCACTAAGCAGTGTGTGTTTTATCTCTCATCTCCCTGTACTTTCAAAACAAAACACGATCAAAACGTCCTGTTACAAAATACTTATCCAGCATATACGCTGGCAACCCTATCGTATTCAGTGCAGGTACTGACCTATTGCGCCCCCGCTATGCGTGCATGAGTGGCCGCAGTGGGCTTTTCTCTCCGCTATCGAGTTTCATACATGCCGCTAATTCACCGCATGTTATTTGGCCTAGCCACGGACTTTATAAAAGGATTGTGGAGCTATATCTAGAATTGTAAAAAAAGCCGGTCAAGAGCGAGTCGGACTCGCGCACCGAGGGTTCCGTACCATCAAAAATCATCAATAAAAATTACATTAGTTCACTATCGGTCAAGAGATGACGCTGACCTAAAACTGCAATATTAGAAAAAGTGTGCTATTAAGAGACATCGTTTTATTGTTCCTGTAATCTTTACATAAACTTCTATTACATAGAGTAATTTCAGATTTTTTCTATGCAAACTTCGGAGATAAGGGAAGGGAGGAAACGGTTTTTTTTTTTTAATAAAAATTTTGTCAAAATTCGAGAACTATGCGGCCTATAAAAAAAGAAAAATGTTTGAGATTGTGCAAATAGCGCTCTTTCATATGATACCCCACTTAGAATTTTTAAGAAAAGCGTCCAGTCCCTGTTGCAAAAAAAAATCTGTCTTATTTGCAAAATAGCTGGGCAAGCGTCATCTAAAACTATTCCAAATTTCAAGTTGATAGCATTAGTAGTTCTTGAGATATCCAGCTATGACAGACAGACTGAGTCGCACCATAAGGGTTCTTTATTACTATTTTGGTAGTGAACCCTAAAAACTAATAATACCGGCCTATTATTGTGCTACTGCGGGGCAAATGCCTCTTCTCACAAAGAGAAGGCACGAGCATTGATCACCACGCTTGCTCTAGACGGGTTGGCGATTTCAGACTCAGATTTCAGTTTTCCAGTTGAAAACCAGCGTCAGGCAATAGTTGTCTAGCATTTTTGCTGAACTGGGCCTTTTTGGCGCAGCCGTGAGGCACACTTGCCTGGTAATTTCTTACATCGCACTTCACCCTTTATTTTTATTTTTTATCTGCTGTATTTTATATTGTCTTGGTAAGACTGGTTGTCAGACTGACGACCCGTAACGAATGTCAAAGATCCAGGAATGACAGCCTGGACCAATAGCTTAACGTGCTTTCTTAGTAACGGAGGGGGTCTTGGTATGTAAAGATGGTCACCCATCCTCGGACCAACCGCGGCAAGCGTAGCTTAACCTAATCGATCGACCCGTGCGGCTGTTATTACTTAGCATACACACAACAGTGTTTTAAATACGTGCAACGCATTTAGTGATTCGTTGTGCAAGTGTGCCTTAATATTGAAATCGAATTCTAATACTATATTTAAAACCATCACCATTTCCCACAGGCCTTTACCGCAAATTGTTTGGAAGAAGAACGGCCGAAGCATCCTCTCGTCTCAAGGCATCACTCAGGATAACTACGGGAAGACGCTGGTGATCAGGTACCCGACTTACGAAGACCAGGGCACGTATACCTGTGAAGTCAGCAACGGTGTCGGAACTGCTCAATCTTACTCCATACTGCTCAATATTGAAGGTGAGTTCCATATTTTTTAACCAGGATAATAAATTCTAGCAAAACTTAAAAAAAAAAAACAACTGACTTCTAAAACAAACACTACAAAGTGAAAAATAACTTTAATTTCGGAAGTCGGTGTCTTTGGTTTTGAATTTTATTTTTTTGTTGCCACCGACTTCCGAAGTTAGGTAGACTTCAAACTATGTAATAAAATAAAAAAGCACTCATTACAGACAACGCACCATAGAAACTTATATTTATGCAACGCACAGTCTAAACCACGCTAGGTCTACAAGCATGAAATTTTGCTCAAGAGTTCCATAAATAATGAAAGTGAGCACTGAGTTTGCACTGAAGGTTTGTATGGAAGTTCGTAATTTTTGCCGATGGCAAATACCATCGGGCACACGGCTTTTTTGCATAAAATAAAGCCCTCTAAAGAACCTAGGTACGTTTCAGAGCGGTGCCTGCTTGGGTTTTATTAAATGTTGTCTGAGCTGAGTCAGATCGTTTCATATGTCATATTTATGTTGCTATATTTTCCTCGAAACATAGGTTGAAATTAATATAGAAATACAAAAGGCTTAGCTTTTTTACACATACGGACATTTTAGTAGGGTAGGAAATGATTAGGGACGGCAGTACACGTAAACAATTCCGAGCACACAAATAAACCTTTCGTGCTGCTATAAAAGTTACATACTTACACATTTTTATGGCGAAAAGCTCTGAATCTTCTGTTTTACTGCCGACCTAGTCAAATCGTGTTTTCGTCTCAGTTATTTCAACGAGAACCAACTTATTCTAGAACGCGCTTCTTTTATTAAAGTTATGGTAAAGGTTTCACACTATTAGGCGATTCACACACTGCCCCGCCATACGCTGCGGGTTGCGTGGCGACGAAGTCACGCGCTTGGTTGTGCAGATTTGCACCAAAATGCAGATCTCTTCACACAAACGCGCGGAGCTGCAGTATAGTGTACGGTGGTCCAAAAGCCTCATTTCACAGCAGCTTGCGGTGGTGATAGTACAGTGCAGAGCATTGTTTCCTATATTAAAAATGCATGGATTCGGGATGTCATAATTATGTGGTGTGTTGGGAAAGTAAACAGAATGATTTCAGTATAAATAACTTTTCCTTATATGGCGGAATTTTCTAGAAAAAAAAAATGCCGTCCAAGTGCGAGTCGGACTCGCGCACGAAGGGTTCCGTACCATTATCTATAAAAATTTGGTATCCCAAGTACAAACTTAACGTTGTAATAAATTGAAAAACATGTTCTCCAACACATTCCAACTGCAAATGTAAGTTTGTACGCACAATATCGAGAGATTTACCATGTTATTTTAAGACCATAGACTTCTTATAGATTTTCCTGTAATCTATAAAAATAGAACTATTTTCTGTATTTTTTTCAAAATTTTAGGCTCAGTAGTTTCGGAGATAAGGGGAGGAATGGTCAATTTTCGTCTATTTTCACTTATAACTTTAAAACAATTTATATTAAAATTATTTAAAAAAAAATAAGTTTGAGACCACCACAGTAATCCCTTTCATTTGATATGTCACAAGGTACAGTTGGTAAAACTTTTTTTTAAATTTTCTTATTTGCCCCCCAAAACTGACTCCAATATTCTAAATTAATTTATTTACGGTTCACGTCCGTGTTCGGGTCACTCAAATTGATATGTATACCAAATTTCAATTTAATCGGTCCATTACATTCGGAGCAAATTGGCTGTGACAGACGGACAGACAGACAGACACACGAGTGATCCTATAAGGGTGCCGTTTTTTCCTTTTGAGGTACGGAACCCTAAAAACGACTAAAAACCAAAAAACTCGTATATATACCCAGTCCTAACAAAAGTTACGAGATACTTTTGTGCTCTAAAATAATCAGCATAAGAGACGCCATCAATGCATCATTATTTCGTATCATGCTTAGTTACTAATTATTTAGTGTTAGTAAATTTTTTTTCTTCTAAATATCGAGATGGAAAATGGTCGTTTTACAAAAAAATATTACTCATAAACTAGACATGTTAGCTAAGGGCTCGTACACATAGCGATCCGTTTTACGGGCCCGTTATTTGATGGCGTATGTAGTTGTATGAGCGAGTTCACACACACAACAGTATTCCGGATTCAGTAATCATGTCGCTTCGGTCCAATTCTAATCAGTAAAAACGGACCTATTTGTGAACGAGCCCTAAATGGGGATACGAAATCTTGCATTTAAATGATTATTTCTATTAGCTTTTTTTAATAAAAATGTGATGTCCGAAAAATGGGCTTCATAACAACGTAAGAACCCGCACTCCCGCGCTTATACGCTGCGTGATGCGGTGCAGTGCGCGAATCGCCTTATTTACCCGCGTCTTAGAAATATTTAAAACGAAAACCAGTAGCGTAACTAGCCTTTTTGGGCCCCAATGCAAAAAAAATGCCTGTTATGCCTTTGTCTATTATGAAAACAAATGTGGACTTCCGAGCGTTAAACGAGAAGTCGGATAGACGGCAGTAGACTCCTGAAAGCTGGGTTTTATTATTAATTAATAAAAACTGAAATTGCAATTATTTTTTAATCTCCAATTGTAGTTCATACATAATACGATCATAATACATATAAAGCCTGTGGTAGTGGTAGAAAATCATTAAGATAATTTTCAAATTATTAATTTTTATTTTTTTTGCCCTGTGATGCCGCACGTAAAGAATAGCACCACCTCATTTCCTCCCTTGGGTGTCGTAAAAGGCGACTAAGGGCAAGAGAATGGGCAGCAGCGTTCTCTATGCATTTTTTTAACACCATACTGCGATCGTCAACCCACCTGCCAAGCGTGGCGATTATGGCAAACCCCCCCAATTGGGGGAGGCCTATATCCAACAGTGGACGTCTTTCGGCTGAAATGATGATGATGAATTTTCAAACCACTTTCACGGAAGAACGGGTAGAGTAAAATTTTTTCAAAAGCCGAGCTTTAGAGGACCATTCTTCGTTTTATAGAACACTGGCTTCTGCCCGCGACTTCGTCCGCGTTAAATTTCTTATTCTCCCGACCCACCCCGTCGCAACACATTGCCTGCCCGTGCTTTTACTTCGTTTTCGCATAAACTTTCATTAAAAAAAAATGCTGTTCTAGTTAATAGAAATGTAATTCTTCCTCAAGAATTGGGCTGTAAAATGCAAAAAGATTTTTTCAAATCCAACACGCAGTTCCAGAGATTAGCGCGTTCAAAAAACAAAAAACCTGCCAAGTGCGAGTCGGACTCGCGCACGAAGGGTTCCGTACCATCCATACAAATCCTTATCCTTACTAATATTTTAAATGTGAAAGTAACTCTGTCTGTCTGTCTATTTGTCTGTCTGTCTGTCTGTATGTTACGTTTTCACGCCTAAACCGTTGAACCGATCGTCATGAAATTTGGCAAAGATATAGCCTGGGATATGGAGAAGGACTTAGGCTACTTTTTTACGCGATAACCGACATCCACGCGGGCGGAACCGCGGGCAAAAGCTATCCATACTAATATTATAAATGTGAAAGTAGCTCTGTCTGTATGTAGGTCTGTCTATCTGTCTGTATGTTACGTTTTCACGCCTAAACCGCTGAACCGATCGACCTGGGATATAGAGAAGGACATAGGCTACTTTTTTACGCGATAACCGACATCCACGCGGGCGGAAAAAAAAACGGCATAAAAATCATGTCCGTTGTATGGGAGCCCCCCTTATTTTTTTTTTCTGTTATTTTGTATTTGTTGTTATAGCGGCAACAGAAATACATCATATGTGAAAATTTCAACTGTTTAACTATCACGGTTCATGAGATACAGCCTGGTGACAGACGGACAGACAGACAGACAGACGGACAGCGGAGTTTTAGTAATAGGGTCCCATTTTACCCTTTGGGTACGGAACCCTAAAAATTAACTCTTCAGCTTTAGAATAGACTACCTCGCAGAGTTGATCATTATTTTGCTGCGGAGTTATTATAAAACAGTTATATCTCCTAAGATATTCATTGAAATTAAATGATGTAAGGGCAACCTTGTTCAAAATTAAATACTTGTGATGAATAACGTATTTATTTGGATAAGGATTAATACCATGTTTATGAAAACTCCTTCGCAAATAATGAATTAATTTCGAACAAATTTGATTACCACAAAAAAGGTTATACTCGTAGTGAGTCAATCTTAAAAGATACACATATGCAGTCGCGGACTTTTTTTTAGAAAATTTAAAGAGGAACAATTCCATCCAGCGTGATGTTATATAGCCTATAATATTCCTCAATAAATGGACTATCCAACACAAAAAGAATTTTTCAATTCCAACCAGTAGTTCCTGAGATTAGCGCGTTCAAACAAACAAACAAACAAACTCTTCAGCTTTATATATTAGTATAGATATACATAGATAGGTACGATCAAATGCTTCTTGATCCTCGTAAAAATTTAAATGTGGAATTTTAGGACATTTTTTTCTTGCGGTTTATTTTTTTTCACTTCTAAAAATCGTCCTCGAAGAAATGTTTCGAAATAAAAGAATCGTTTGTGGCCCGCTCGGGCCCCCTTGAATCAGGAGCACCATGTAACCGCTTGGTTGCATTGGCATAGCTAGGCCACTGGCTAAAACACAAAAGAGAACTGTATAAACAAATGACTTACTATCTCTCCCTGAAATCAGAAAAGTCACGTTCACCCCCGGAAGTGAGAAAAACAGCACCCCTAGATCTCTTTACAAGGCCCGTCTTTAAAAATGGTGTCACAGAGACCGGCTCCTAATTATTCTGATGTCGTCCAACAAGCAATAAAGACAGCGTGCCAAATAAAGCCGTCCCTACAAACAGACTACGCCATTTCCGCAATGCTAATTGTAAATGTAACTTTGCAAGGGCCCGGTGCCATAATGATGCTAATAATCGTGCCAGCGTCATTTCCGCGCTCTATAAAGTTTGGCTGCGTTCGTCATTAATATGTAATTGTTTATGGTTTGACTTAAATAGACGTCATTATAGCCGTGTTTGGAGGCATTGCGGCGAATTATGCAAATGTAATTATCGTCAAAAGATATCTAAATAAATTAATGCGGTGTTTAAAAGAATATGCAAAGGCAATTCATATTATTAGTACGTCAAAAAAAATATTGTATTTTTTTATAGGATCGATTGCCTATAATCTTCATTTTGAAAAGATCTTAATAAAAGGGAGATAAATTGAGATAATGTAGAAGACCATTTAGAAATAAAAAACCATTTTCACCTTTTGACCGGTAGGTACAAAATTCAAAATTAAAGGAAGGGACTCTTTTATATTTTACGGTTGATAAATTCATTTGGTAATAATTTCTGTTCCTTGTAAATAATAAATCAATGGAAAAATGAGACCGGTGCCTGTTTTTTACGCGAATGTGCCACGAAATTCACGGCACGAATTTATAAAATTCTTTTTTGGACAAAAAAGGGACGTGATATAGGTTGACATTTTCCTTTCTAATATTCTATTGGATTAGGTATTCAAAATGTCTTGTTTCCATCTCATGTGACATTCACATACACGCGGGTTAGATTTATTTTTGATCAGTTAAGAGTCATCGCCCGTCTGCCGCTTTTCATAAAACTTAGATTTTTGATGGAAATACATCTTTTGACATCGAACAAAAAAACAGTCAAAAGTGTTCATAAGTATTTCTGGAACCTTTGTTCACATGTCAAACTCATACTTGGACGTAATTCCGAATATTTGCCCAGTGACATCATCTTTAAGTCATAATGTGAGAAAGCATATGGCACACACATGATATTAGCCGAAAATATTTTAATACCTCGTATTACGTCCCTTGGACCATTAAAATATAACGACTGCGCAGGCCACAAAATATGTTGGCTAGAGACAATCATTGTGATTGTGACCTTTCGCTTCCTTCCGTTTGACTTGTGTCAAGGAAGGCGGGAATCTAAGGCTTCCTTTTGTTGATGAGGAACCTTGTTAGTTTCCTGAGTTTGATTGCAATAATAATAATTTTCCCTCTGGAGGGCAAATGACTCTTCTTATACAGACTGATACATAAAGAAGGCATGAGCATTGATCATAACGCTTGCTCATTGGAGGGCGTCCATTAATTACGTGAGGCGCTTAGGGGGGGAGGGGATCGAGCCGAATCTCACCAAATCTCTTAGGAGAAAGGGTCTGCAAATATTACGTAATTGTTTTTTTTTTAGCAAGGAACTATACAATTGCCGGAAAACTGGCTAATCATTATAAAAAATAAGTATTTAAAAAAAGATTAAGCAAATGATGTTTATTTAAATATATCCAACGCAATCAAGCACAGATTAAATTATGTACATAAAAATACACATTTTGAAAAATCTCAGGTGAGATGTCATGAAGTTTGACTCAACCCCAAGAGGGTTGATTCAAATTTCATGACATCTCACCAGGGAGGGGTCGAAAAATCGCCTAAATCGCGTCACGTAATTAATGGATGTCGCCTTGCCTATTGGCGATTTCAGTCATAAATATTTACAAGTTCGATTCATCACGATATTCTCCTACACCGTATGTCAGTGATGTCCAGCATTAACTTAGAAAATGTCGCATTAGTTCATGCCAGGTTCCAAACCTGCGTCTTTGTTCCTTGAGAAGCCCCGTTTAGCTTCCGGCTTCGCGACTGCAGACAAATTTATATCAATTCCAAATGGATCTCCCACATTTTACTTCAGCTAACACCGTAAGTCGTAACCATGAATAACTGATACCTTAATTTAGTTATTAGGTAACAGGTGTCCTCCTCCCATCGCCCTATAATAGTAATCCCTCACCCGCCTCTTACAACACGTTCGTGGCATCCGATAGGGTGATAAATTCTGAGTCCACACAGCCATCCGCAGTCAATCTCTCTGCACCCTAAGGATTTTCCGGCCTTTTCTCTGAGTCAGCTTTATTTTGGATATATTTCGTTTCATTTTATTTTATTCAATGAAGGCACTTGGGCGTTTAGCTAAAAACATTGCTTAAACTCAGAGACATTTGAACATTAAAATGTATATTTATTTAACGTTTTAATCAAACGTTAATCATAACTTTAATTAAGCAACATTTTTAAATAAACCCCTTCTTGTTCCTTTTGTAATTGGCAAAACAACAACTTAATTTGAAATGCATTTACCACCTAAAATTAAGTTTTATTCATCGCAAAAAATAGTAGATACAGCTAGTGCATAAAAGAAGCCATTTTACGCCGAGACGTACATATATATACCCGAGCCGCAGGCGAGGGTGGATAGTTAGGTCGAGGGTCGCGCTTTATGTTGCGCGTAGGCGACATAAAGTCGCTTTTTAAGCTCAACAGCCACACGGACAATAAAACGTCGCAGATTAAAGTCGTTATTTTATTTCATTTATATCACTTACGTGATTTCTACCGTTAATTTAGTAAAACCTGATAAAATAGTTGTCTTTATTATTTAAAAACGCAAATAAACGTTTTTATGACTTGGCAGTATGAAGTACCCAAGTCGAAAACACAAGGTTGAAAATAAAAAAAAATACTGTTATTTACTTTATGCCAGTTTCATTTTCTCGCAATCGAAGGGAAAAACAGAGTGTATAACTCGGGCATAAATCAGCCATTTTACCCCTCGACTTAACTATCCACCCTCGTCTGCGGCTCGGATAGATATTTATACGTCTCGGGGTAAAACGGCTTCTTTTATGCACTAGCCAAAATAGTCAAAATAGTAGATTGTACTAATCTACTATTTTGACACGAATATCATTAATAAATTCATCAGTCAGTTACATTTTGATTGTATCTGTCCACGCATCAACACGCATGTCGATGACGTAATCACTTGTCATGCTCACAAATAACTCGGTAACCCGGTTCCCGTACTGCTGGATAAACGTCTGGCCCTTTTTATTACGTCGTGACTGTGAGGTTTGGAGGCCGGCCTTATAATAGACCGGTTTGTTATTCTTATTATAATCTGTCTTCATAGATCTTCTATTTAATAAAAATCTTAAATTCATTTATTCCGTAACAGACAACGCGAAGTCTAAAACGCTGGGTCTAGAAGCATGAAATTTTGCACAAGAGTTTCGAAACATCGAAGGTGAGCATTGAGGACGGATATTTGAAAATTCAATTCCCTAAAAGGGTTAAATAGGGTACTGATGTTCGTCATTTTTCCCATGGAAATCCCATCCCATATGTTTTGATATGATTTGCAACTTCTTACTGAGAGGAAAGTTGAGATATCCCAAAAATAAAGACAGATTGTTCTTAAAGCACCATGGAGGAAATCGTAAAAATATAGGTGAAGTGAGCGTCAAGTGAATTATCATCCTACCTGACGCTAGGAAGACTAGAGATTGACAGCTCACTTTAAACCCACTTCAGCTATGTTTCCACGGTGATTTTTACAGAATAGCGCTACATTTCACGAAGATCTCCTCAATGCTAAAGAGCTATACCATTCACGTCGCAAAGGAATTTCATATGAACGGTTTTGTAGCAAGCCAATGACAGCAATTTCAAAGTTAATCTAGGTAGTTATAGTATGATCACAATCAAGTAAGACCAGTGAAGTAATTTCCATGTTAATTTCTGGGTGACAGATTGCATTAAGAAAACCGACAGTTTTTGCCAGACACCCCTTGCTTTAATAAAAAGTTTATTGGATAAAAAGGTTATATCCGAAATCTCATCTAGTCCGACTACACGGACATAATTTCCAGATTTGATTTCTGGACCGTGCCGTGTAGGCTCTATCGGTATTCCGGATTTATCAGTCGTATATTGGTGATTGCTGCTTGTAAAAGTAGATCATTTATAAGTAGGTGGGTACAGTCTCGTATATCATCTTTAAATAAACGCAGAGTTCAAAAATTATGGGTATGAGGATTATATGATCCGTCTAAAAACACAGTAAATATAATATACACTTTGTTTTTTTGTCTTTTAACCCATATTTGTTCATGCAAAGTAAAGCAGCAACGAATTCTTTCTTAAAGAGTCGCAAACTTGTCTAAGGCAAGCATATGAAAGCCCGAGGCTTGCTTACGTCTGTAGTTCTTCTCCATTTTGTTTCGTCAACAATTTGTCGAGATTGCGAGCACTTGATAGTGGCGTGTAGTCTGCCGTAATCGCCGCGAGCATTGTTGTACTACCGTCGTTCGAGTACTGTAATTTAAAATACGATACACAATAGAAAATGGAGGAAAAGTCTTGACAGAATATGGAATACGTCTGTGCGGTTAGTTTTACTTGTTTAACTGGATTATGTAGGATAAGTTATGAAGGATAGGTAAATGTGGAAGGATAATATCACGCTACTTCGTTAGACAGATCAGTAAAGCATAGAATTTATAAATTCTATGCTTTACTTACAAATGTTATACGTAATTGAGAAGTCGCAAAGTTAATTTTACTTATGAATATAAAAAGTCCATCAAACTTAGGACTGCTTTGCTTAGGACTCGAACTGACGGGGATAAAACCGAATTTTAAACTAATTTTATTTGCGCTACGTGAATTAATAAACATTAATTTTGTTCAAGTCACCATAATAATTAAATGTCAGTAACTATACCTAAAAGGCCATACACTTGGCCTCTGACATCATCTATTCTCCATTCTATTAACCTACAATATACAATAATACGTAATATGGGAGAGTCTATACATTCAACCATGTTAAGCTTGACCTGCTTGTATGAGAAATGTACAATTTATGGCACCGACCCAAGATTCCATTTAGAAGATCCTATGAAGTTAATTTCTAAAAGATAGTCCAAAGAGGTTGCGTACTTATATATTTTATGCGATAAATCTGTAATGACATAAATACATACATAAACTGACGCCTTCTTCCCATGGGATGGGGGGGTAGGCAGAAACGAACGATATAGAACGCCACCTGCTACGCTCCTTACCCTTACATATATATTCCTTTTGCTTCGTTTTCGTTCATACATCTGGTCATACACGCACGCCGGTTGCGAGTGCTACGCACCTGACCTTTCTGAAGAACATCACCAATTAGGTCACTGTATATCCTCCTTTGTTAGTCGCCTTTCAATCATCCTCACAACATGATCAAACCATCTAAGCATACTCTTTTAAATTTTTGTCACTACATCTTCTTTTAAACCAATCTGTAATTAATTACCAGTATAATGTTTACGTATAATCAAACTCACATTAGGTCGGTCTAAGAAACATGAACAAACTTCGGATATCAGGGAAATAGAGGATCAGGAGGCATCAATACGACATTATGTTAATATAATTATGCTAATTTCGCGCCTCCCTAACGTGTAGGCTTATGTGTTAGTGTAATTTGTTGCAAAGATGTCACACGATATCGCAAACAAAATTGTGATATGATGAATGATGTCATGCGAATAGTCGGTAGTGTTCCTCAGAAATTAATCTAATAGGTTGGGGAAAAAGTTTCTTCGCTTTTTTTAAGAAAATTCAAAACATTTTTTAATATAGTTTATATACATTTAACTATAGTATGTACATAGGTACCATTTTGTTCGATAACTTTTTGTCATCTTGTAGGTAGAGACATGATCTCATTGCTATAGAAATTTTGGGACTTCTGATCAAAATACCGCGACAAGTGGTTTTGGCAGTCCTCTCGTGATGTTAACCTGACACTGCCTAAAGAATTCTGAAGAGACCGAAACAGGTGGAAATCTGAAGGTGCAAGGTCAGGACTATACGGCGGATGCATTAACACCTCCCAGCCAAACTCTCTTAATTTTTGCTGAGTGGCTAAAGATGTGTGAGGTCTAGCGTTATCATGATGAAAAACCACACCCCTTCTGTTGATTAATTCCGGCCGCTTTCTCTCAACTTCTTGCTTTAATCTCATCAGTTGTTCGCAGTAGAGTTCAGAATCGATGGTCCTGCCTGGTGGTAAAAGCTCATAATGAATAATGCCCTTCCAATCCCACCACACACAGCATCACCTTGTTGCGAGTTAACCCAGGTTTCGCCACAGTCTGTGAAGCCTGACCGGTCTTTGACCACGACCTTATTCGCACGTTCTTGTCGTACGTGATCCACTTTTCATCACCAGTTATCAGCTTCTTCAAAAATAGTTCGGTTTCATTACGTCGTAATAAAGAATCACAAATGAGTACACGGTACATTAGGTTTCTTTCAGTGAGCTCGTGAGGTACCCAAATATCGAGCTTTTTTGTGTACCCAGTTTTTTTCAAATGTGCCAAAACTGTTTTGTGGTCAATTCCCAGTTCTTCAGCTACGTCGTTACTACTGATATGCCGATCTTGCTCCACTTTTTCAAAAATGGCATCCATTTTATCCGTAATAGGGCGACCAGAGCGACGTGCATCTTTGACATAAAAATTTCAGGATTGAAAACGCTTAAACTAAATTTGTGCTACTCTCACAGACACTGCACTAGGTCCATAAACATCGCAAATTTTTTTCGCGGCTTGCGTTGCATTTTTACCTTTTTTGTAGTAAGATTTTAAAATGTATGGAATTTCTTCATTAGATTCACTCATCTTGACAGTACGAAAAACAAATGAAAATCACACATTTTCCTAATTTGAATTTGGAATTATGTTCTTTAAAATTTAAACTTTCAATGATACCAAAACCACCCAGATACAAATAGTATAGCTAAAGAGATTTTATTACAAGTTCATACATACTATAATGCGAAAAGACTTTTTCCCCAACCTAATATACTGTTTTGAATGGCAAAATAACAAATTTTTACAAAATGTATGAATGAATATACGGTACTTATAACAAAGGAACAATTTTTAAATTTTTTGTCTTTGTTTCGGCTAATCTCCGAAACGCCTGGACCGATCTTGACGGGACTTTCACTAGCAGATAGCTGATGTTATAAGGAGTAACTAAGGCTACTATGATTTTCGACTAGTTGCTGCCCGCGTGGATCTTCAAAAAAAAAAAACTGTCAGTCGTAGGACTGCACGTCAGAAGTGCAAACTTCTTAGCTTCACAAACACGTAAACATGGTTACACACATCTGTATACACTGAGCGTGACGGTCACGCGAGTTCAGTGCTTTTCCTCATCCCAAAAGTGCCCAAAATTCCTCAAGAAGTTAACACTTCAAAAAAAACGGGGCAGTCTTTGGGGACTGCCTCAAGAAGTGAAAACTAAGTAACTTGTGAATTGTATCGTCGAGCTATGGAAAGCGTTCGGTCCATGATTTTTGTTCACCCAAAAAGTACACATATAAACAGAGTATACATATAGCTCATGGAAAGCGTTCGGTGACGATGCCGCGAGTTCCATGATTTTTGTTCACCCAAAAAATGCTCAACGCGCCTAAAGAAGTTTTCACTTCAAAAATTGTTACGTTACAAACAGACACTTTAATTTTATTTATTTGTATAGAAAATAGGCAAAGCCGTTTAGTAATAAACTTTACTAATCCAAAATTTCTCATCCCGTAGCCGCGCCATTCTTCACGGTGGAGCCAGAGTTCCAAAACCTCGCAGAAGGCGAGTCAGCTGAGATCAAGTGCGAAGCCGACGGTACTCCCTCGCCCAAGATCACATGGATCCACAACGGCAAGCCCATCGAACAGGCCGAAGTCAACAATAGGAGACAAGTGACTTCCAACAGCATTAAAATCACCAATCTGGTGAAGAAGGACACTGGAAACTACGGCTGTAACGCCACCAGCTCCATCGGATACGTGTATAAGGATGTCTACATCAATGTTCAATGTGAGTACTTTTTGATTTTGTCTTTTTGTGGATTTTTTGTATGTTAATTTTCAGCAATATTATTAAATATGAGAGTTACATTGATCGTTGGTGGCCTCAACTTTGATGTGCCTTTAGCACACTCCAGTGAAAGCGAACCGAAATGAATTTGAAGTTCAATTGTTTCTGGTATGTCTTTGAATGTCGCTTCACACAGCACGCGAAACGGAAACCAATCCAAGACAGAATTAAGATTCCGTTCGCTTGTTTCGCATTTGCTAAAATATGCTGATGCATAACTTAGGTGACATCAGTCCACTGCTCATCGACTTCTAGGAAAAAAGGAAGTTATACCCGTATTTGACATGCGACTAATAGTTGTCAGCAATAAAACTACTACAAGACAAACTTGTTTGTCGATGAAACTACGTCACACATCGAAAGGTAATCCTCTAACTGTAACTCTCTCACATTTCAAGTTATCACACTTGCAGCGTTCCACTTCCACGTCCCACTTTACTAAAGTCTACAGAAGAAACATGAAATAATGATTTTAAATGTATGTATGTGTTTTCTTCCTGAGTGCCGGGCACCTTGACGCGACAATGGCGCCGCGACGCCCCAGATTTTATACGTCACTTCAAGCATTGTTTTAATATTCTTTGTATGAACTGATACAATATAATACATTGCAATACTAGCTTTTGCCCGCGGCTCCGCCCGCGTAGATGTCGGTTATCGTGTAAAAAGGTGCCTATGTCCTTCTCCATATCCCAGGCTATATCTCTGCCAAATTTCATGACGATCGGTTCAGCGGTTTAGGCGTGAAAATTTAACAGACAGACAGACCGATTTACTTTCACATTTATAATATTAGTATGGATATGGATTAATGATAGTCATGGTTTCCAAGTGTTATAAAATAAGTACAATTTTTTTTTTTTTTTTTTCATACAGTTACTTTTTATCGATAGCAAAAATTGTTAACATACTCGTTCTAATACAACACAAAATCATGAACAAAAAAAATCATGAATCATGACTGATATTAATATCGATTGGATTACGTTTTAAATGCGTGTTTGTAAATGTGTGCAGTTTGGTAGAATAATTATAATAATAGGTGGTTCTGAACTATTTAACTTATTCTGCCACCTTGGAACTACTTGACGCTCTTATTGATTCACTAACTGTAAAACTTGGAAGCTTCACGCGTGGCACATTCTGTTGCCAACTTAATATATGGTTCTGCAGTTTTCAACTACCCAACATCAGTTCATACAACTTGAAGAAACAAGTTCAATAAAGACCACCATTTTATTGCGTTCCATTTCCTTTCTAACTAGTTCTGTTCTCTTTTATAAGGAAACGACGAAGCGCCAGCCACCATAAACTGTCACTCATAGTTAATTGTGACCCTAATGTAAGCACAAAATCTTGTACAATACAACCTAAATTGAGTCTTGTGCAGCAAAAAATATAGTTAAGATTTATTCTTGAATAATTGAGCCACTTGGCATTCGCCCCAGTCATTTCTAGATGAACTCATAAATACTGGAAATAAATCTTTATTGTGTGGATGAAAAGTTGCTCTCGAAACGTCACAGTTGGTCTGCGATGTATAATGTGGCGGGACCGATATCCCCATTGAAAGAAATGTATATACCGATCCAGCTACTCAGCCTATGGCAGTACGCAGTCGGCTGCTTCTATAGAGTTAAGCATAAATATAATGAATGAGGGTCTGAAAGTTTTTCTGCACTATAATTTGTTAGAAAACTTCGTGGAAGTTTTTCTTCTCGGAATGTTTTACTATTGTTTGTTATATTATTTACTAGCGACTTGCCTCGGCTTCGCACGGCTGCAATTTTCATGTGAAGATGGTATTCTTTTCACGACACGTTGCGCTCAAGTTCTGAGCAGTAACCTAACAAAAACTACTAAGTTTGCATGAATTCAAGATAGTATTTCATTAATATTATTCATCACTTCTTGTATCAAATCAAAATCTAAACATTTTATTTCACATAAATCTGCACGGGCACTTATGAAACGTCAGAAGCTAGGTGCAGGGTTCCAATTGGTCGTTTCTTATGAAGAAGAGCTGGCAAGAAACTTCATGGTTACTCTTGTATAGATATTAACATAATAATATATATATATATATATAGCCTATGTCCATTTGGAATAATGTACCTTTCAAATGGTAATTTTTTTTTTCTAATAGAAGCTGTGGTTCCGGAGATTACCTTCCACATATACACAAACTCACAAAATTCCTTCTCTCTCTTTATAATATAATATTATTTATTTCTTTAGCTTCCATGGGCGATCTGTCCTTGTTAGTTTTATATACCGCGTTATCGATTCGCTAGACAAGTGGTTTTGTGTAGGGGAGAACTAAATCGATTCCCATTTGCAATAGTTGTTTAGGGTCCTGTTCCTGTCCTTATTTTGGGGTTCCTAACTCAATAGTTTGGGACTTTGGGTCATTCCCTCAAAGCAAAACCCAGGATTGGTTTTGCATTGAAATTGTTTGTTTTCCAATGAAAGCAGAACTTGCAACTCACAACATTTGTGTATTTTAAAACAACCTTTATTTTAATGTTAAGAGTCGTTTTAAGGACATGAAAGGTTAATGAATCCAGTCCAATTATCATAAACTGTTTGTTTTATGGCAATTCAACGATATTGCTCACTGCGACCCAGTCAAAAACACTCGAATTATAATTGCTCTCAGAGGCCATTTTAATTACTAGACTCTCACAGATAGCAAAAGAATGAGCTCCAGTACAATTTCTTAATTATTATCTCAGCGTATTACATGATGTCACGGTCGCAGGGTCATTCATTTGAGTCCCAAGTATGGTGACATTCGATAAAGAAGTAAATATGCGCCGACGTTATAAGTGTCAGACTTTCTTGAGTGTTAATGTGACCCTGGTCGTTCAGATGAATCTTGATAGACCTATTAGCCTTTATGAAAGTGCCTACGAACAGATTACTTCGTGCCTGTTTTGTTTATCAATTTCGCTGTTGTCGAGTCGATTAAGGAAACAATATTCTCAATGTTTCTCGGTGTTTGCGATGCAAACTCAATTTGGTGCTTAACTAGTTTATAAGTAAAGAAAGAAAGAAAAATAGGTTTATTTGTCACAGAAACACGTGCATACAAAAAGATAATTAACTCAAGTACGACGTAAACAGAAAAATAGAACAAAATAGATCTACATTATAATCACAAGCACAAAACTGAAATAGTCAGTAAATAATATTGTCTTGGAACAGCCCAGTCGACAATAATCTATACCCAAAGTCTGAAATTCAGATAATTTATGTAAACAAAGGGGATAACATAACAAAAAAATATCTTCGTAATGGTAATTCACATAAAATGGCAAAAAAAGAGGTTTCATTTTCTTTTAAGTAGGTACTGATTTTAAGAAATAATAATTTAAAAATAATCATACCGTAATTATTTTGATAAATTTTCGGTTTTAAACAAGTTATTAAAAAAAGGAGATTTTCTGATATAAAATATTTTATGATACTGGTAACAATGAAGGAGTTCCAAACATTTTCAAATTTTTTACATCTTCAACAACACTAATATTACAACTCTCATTCATAGATTCATATTGTAAGTAGCATATCTAGCCACATTTTGGATGAAAACGGCTGTAAACTGTTTCGAGTGGAAATCGATGCATTGCACCGCTCTCCTGTCATTTTGATAGTGACATATCTTGACATTACTTTGTTTACATAAATGATCTGAATTAGAGACTTTGGGCATAGGCGACGTTTATAATAGGTTGGGGAAAAAGTTTCTTCGCATTTTTAAGAAAATTCAAAACATTTTTTAATATAGTTTATTTACATTTAACTATATTATGCAGGTACCATTTTGTTCGATAACTTTTTGCCATCTTGTAGGTAGGGACATGATCCCATTGCTATAGAAATTTTGGGACTTCTGATCAAAATACCGCGACAAGTGGTTTTGGCAGTCCTCTCGTGATGTTAACCTGACACTGCCTAAAGAATTCTGAAGAGACCGAAACAGGTGGAAATCTGAAGGTGCAAGGTCAGGACTATACGGCGGATGCATTAACATCTCCCAGCCAAACTCTCTTAATGTTTGCTGAGTGGCTAAAGATGTGTGAGGTCTAGCGTTATCATGATGAAAAACCACATCCCTTCTGTTGTTTAATTCCGGCCGCTTTCTCTCAACTTCTTGCTTTAATCTCATCAGTTGTTCGCAGTAGAGTTCAGAATCGATGGTCCTGCCTGGTGGTAAAAGCTCATAATGAATAATGCCCTTCCAATCCCACCACACACACAGCATCAACTTGTTGCGAGTTAACCCGGGTTTCGCCACAGTCTGTGAAGCCTGACCGGCCTTTGACCACGTTCTTGTCGTACGTGATCCACTTTTCATCACCAGTTATCAGCTTCTTCAAAAATGGTTCGGTTTCATTACGTCGTAATAAAGAATCACAAATGAGTACACGGTTCATTAGGTTTCTTTGAGTGAGCTCGTGAGGTACCCAAATATCGAGCTTTTTTGTGTACCTACCCAGTTTTTTTCAAATGTGCCAAAACTGTTTTGTGGTCAATTCCCAGTTCTTCAGCTATGTCGTAACTACTGATATATCTTGCTCCACTTTATCAAAAATGGCATCCATTTTATCCGTAATAGGGCGACTAGAGCGACGTGCATCTTTGACATCAAAATTTCCGTATTGAAAACGCTTAAATCAAATTTGTGCTACTCTCACAGACATTGCACTAGGTCCATAAACATCTCATCTTGACAGTACGAAAAACAAACGAAAATCACACATTTTCCTAATTTGAATTTGGAATTATGTTCTTTAAAATTAAAACTTTCAATGATACCAAAACCACCCAGATACAAATAGTATAGCTAAAGAGATTTTATTACAAGTTCATACATACTATAATGCGAAAAGACTTTTTCCCCAACCTGGGGGCTAAGTCTACTAATGTACAAACGTTGCAATGGTCTCTTCATTGTGAGTTTTGCACAGATTTGCCATACAAACACTGTCAAATACTCACAATGGCGAGACCATTGCAACGTTTGTAAATTAGTAGACTTAGGCCCCTGATATGAAGTGAGTTTCATTTTGAAGTAATTGTGTTACACAATACTTCAAAATGAAATATCCTATTACACTGAAAGCTCGGAATAATTGGACATTCGGTTGCGTGACTCGCCTGCGGGTAATAATAAAAGGGCTAAATTAATTAGATTTACATACTGAATCTTATCGTGAATTATTTTACACTGCATATTTATACAGCGAGGCTTATTTAATTCAAACTGTTGGAGAGCTGTTTACGATTTGCGTGAAATAATGAAGTAGGTTTTTTTAACTCTTTGTTCATAAGTTAAATTAAATTTGATACGAACTTCGTCTGCGTCAGCGAATGGTGTACGAATTGCTAAGTATTGGGCAAAACAAAAACAAATAACATTTATTTTCAAACAGTAGGTATTTGCCATCGACACGCTAAGAAGAAGACACAAACTTTACAGAATTTCGTCCAGTTATGTATCATGAATTTGTATGGCTTCATATGCTAAAATATTAAAAATTATCCGCGCCCCGCGGTTTCATCCGCATGTCTCAATCCCGTGGGAATATCGGGATAAAAAGTATCCTATATCCTAACCCAAGTCATGGTTTGCTCACGTGATAAGTTTCATCCAAATCCGTTCAGTCGTTTTAACGTGAAAGCGTAACAAACAAACATGATAAATCAAATCTTTTCTTTTTATTTTATAAAAAAAAAACTATATTAGTTTCAAAATCAAAAATCTAAATCATAATATTTTATTTCACATAAACCTACATGGGCACTTATTAAACGTCAGAAGCTAGGTGCACGGTTCCAATTGGTCGTTTCCTATGGAGAAGAGCCCGCAAGAAACTCCACGGTTACTCTTTTAAAAATAGTTGGATTTTACAATATTTCAAATAACAGTGTTAATAGGTATGGGAGGCGGGTGTTTAGTTAAGAGTATGAAACCTCTTGGCTATCTTTCGTTTCTAATTCAGGGTACGTTAGTATTGTGTTGACCCTGGTATAAAACTCTCATCTCATGCCACGCAAAGTTGTGGCAAGATAGAGCACGCTATTCGATAAGATATTCAGCCTTGGAGGCTTCAAGTCAAGAAAACTTTTTGCTTTCCATAAATATGGCAACGAATCGATTTATGAATGTTCTTGTTCTCTTCCGTCTATAAACATATTTTCATCTGCAGTGTAATTCTGAAGCCACTGCCTGTATTCCATTCATTAACACATTGTTGCTCGTACAAGCAAACCTGATTACGATCAACACGTATTTCAAACAGCCATTTTAATGCTCTCACCACACAAATTACTATAATATGAATAAACCATCTCTGCATACAAAATATGGGTTTGACGTGTTGCACGTTCCCGGGATTACGCAGGCACCAGCCATGACCTAGATCCCGGGATGCCTCGACCCAACCGCGGCGAGTATTGACATTGTAGAGAACTAGGGAACCCACACCGGGACAGTGGTTTCGTAATTCAGAGAAATTGCTGCATTTTCATTGTTTTAACATAATTGCTATGTATTACTCTACCTACCTTGGCTTTTATTGTGGTTTTTTGAGGATTTGCTCGTTGTTTCTTTGTTTGCTATCTTTTTTATTTCAAGGTAGATAAATTTTAGCCCCCAAATGTTTTTTTTTTATCACTGCTGATAGTAATGGTCACCTTGCCCCCTAAATCCTACGCGTGCAATTTGCCACCATTGCACCGACAATCAATAAACTCTGAGAAAAAAATCAATATGATGGACTGAGGGGGAGAGCATAGCGTGTATGTAGGTATGACTTGCAGCAAACGTAAAATGTTTGCACAGCGATTTTATAAATTTTGACAGGTCGACTTTCCTGCCTAAGTATCTACTTGATATAAGTCCTTAGTCACCGGGTTAAAGACGGGGTGGCCCTTCCTTAGCGGGAAACCACATGGTATGATTAATTTAAATGTTATTACTACATATACTTTCGTTCCTGACAACAGATCGTAATGTATTCAGTAAGGAGTAATGATTTAAACTGCGTGAGATCGATTTTAAGAAGGTAAGTATTGACTTCCCGTTTTTGTGTAATGGCGTGAGCACAACTCTAAACGGTAGAACGGGTTCGCTAGTTTGGCTAAAGATGTAATTTGTAATGTTATAAGAGATAAAAATAATGTATTTATTATACAATTATCTTCTGCCCGCGACTTGTCCGCGTGTTTTTTTTTGTTTCCCAGTCCGTTCTCGAGATATCAAAAAAAGCCGTTCCATACAAAATGTATGAGAAAATAAATTTTCTTAATATATTTTTTTTAATAGTAATGCTGCTATTCGGGCAGAGACAAATCCAACAAATCAAAGATCATAAAAATCGGCTCTGCCGTTCTTGCGTTAAAAATGGTGTAACTAACGATTGTGCTTCTTAAGCTTTATCCGAATGCTCACAAAATAATCGCATGGACGTGGAGTTGCGGACATCAGCCCATTATGCTATACTAGCCTCTTAGATTATTTAAGTATATGATCTAAGACTAGCCTTATTTGAATCTGCAGACTTTTCGGCTTCATACCAGTCTCAGCAGTGAGATTGTGGGCTCCTTTGATCCTTCTGACGTCTAAAGGCCATCAGATGGGGACGATTTTGCTTGTCATTCCCAACTCCAAGGCATAGATGCCGAACTTCCAACTTATCTAACTCGATACGAAACGTGTCCGAAGCATCCCAGACGGTAGTTGGCTTATCTGCAATGCGATTTAATATCAAGAGGTACAAATTAATTATCAAACTGTTTAAAACATCGGAAAGTCACGTTCGACCTCACGGTCTAATCGAAGCGAACCAAATATGCGACAAATTTGTAATAAATATGTATCAGAACAGCGACATACAGAGAATATGTTTCGAAGATCTGGTCTATGGCCGGATAGATCATCACGCAGGGTTTAATACAAGCCCCAAAAATACCTTACCATACCTACCTAAATTAAAAAAACCCTACCTACCTACGGGAAGGTTTTAAACCTACCCTACCCTTCCTAAAACCTTCCCGGGCGCATTCAACATTGACATTATGATTTGACGTATGGTCTGTTTGAATTTAACAACTCCTTACTGAATAACTGAACGTATAAAAAAAAATACAAACCTTGTCCTGACAATAACGAACACAAAAAAGAAGAGAGAGAAAAAAGAATTATCCAATTTGGTGCAGTCGTTCTGTTATGCGTGTATACATTTTGGCGATTCATTTTTATTTATATAGATTCAGCATCGCAACACGGCCACGCACAGAATTCTTTTATCTTTTTATCTTTGGCCCAAATTACTTTTGGTTAGTTGTTTACCTTAGTTGCGTAATATTTCCTCTCCGATTCTACAATGATACTTCGGTACAGCCTTCACAGCGACGCTGAAACCGATTTTCTGGGTTCATTTGTTCGACTCGTGTTCACTCAGCATTACTATTGAAGTCCCTATCGCTTCGCTGTTGAAGTGTGTCTGCTATACCTTCGTACTTTACGGCTGTATGCAGCTGCACCCCATTAATAGCTAAATAGCGTGAGCTTATGACGTAACTCATGCCCTTTGGGGTTGAAAAAATGTCTACCTCGGATTTACTTGAAAACTGTTTGGTTTAATCTTATTTGCCGGATTTATTTTGCAAGTATTGTTAACGATTGGTTATGCTTTGCTTGTGCTGAAATGCGATGAAATGGTTAATCGATAACCTTAAAATATTCTTAAGCAGATACTGTTGTGTTGTGTTTGCTGTAGTATGGAATTTAGGGTGATGCGTTTAAAACGCATTAATCTAAAATATCGACGCTAAGATTTATTTTTCATTCGTACAAAAATGGACCCGTATTCGCTGTCAGTTAAAATCCACAAAACACAACAATAACCTTTTCTATATTCAATACGTTTCAAAATCTGTAAGCATCGGTAAAAAGAGCAATCTTTCTGAGCCCGTATCGCATTCGTTAACTACCATCCATTCACGCGCAACACGGTGTTGTAAATTACAGTAGCACCCCAGTTTACCTGTGAACGTTTGAGTTTAACCCCCAACTACAAAGATGGGTGTGCCAGAGGGTGTGGATGGATTAACATCCAATTTTTTTTCCTCCAGCCGAGTTCGATAACCTATTGTGTCTGAGTCATCCCCAAAATCCACAATGAAGACAGAGGATTGTGGCATCGGAAATTCCTATTACGTCGTATTGTCCGCCCTTATTCCCTCCTCATATTGTATTCTATAGGTCTATTAAATACTTCATGATAAAGTTATGCGATTCGATCATTTTTGATAATATCGGAAATTACTTGACGTTAATGTGGAGTTGTAAGTATTTGGATATTTGCGGAAACAATTCACAAGTACGCATCCGATCTCTCAGAATATTTCGGCACGACTTCTGTAAAGAATCGTTATTGCCATCCTGCGCTAACGTTAAAATACTTGAATTTTAAATTTATTGCGATGGTACCTACTATTAGATCCTAGATATTTTGAGGATCAATTAAAATTTGCTGTACGGATCCATATTGCCATTCTTCGTTAACGTTAAAAATACTTATTCGATCCTCGAACTTTTCAGGACCAAAGTAAATTTGGGCCGGCTTACGATTTCTTCTCAATTTCAAACTCAATTAATCAAGAGATTTTAGGGTCATATTAAAGTATCATCTTGTAAGACGATGTCGCTAAGCACTTTACATCTTCGTTAAATCAAACGCTTAATAGAATGAATGAAACGAATAAAGCCGACAAAGTAGGAAGTACAGTCCTTTGATATTAAGATGGACAGTTGCAAAGTACGGGGAATACTACGTTATGTCACCACCGGTATTTGTCTGGCGTGTCCATTCAGATAAGCCATACAAAGCCAATGCTGTTAACAATGTTTGTGCAATATGGCTGCTGTACGAAGGTGTCACACCAATGTTTTCTCAAATATTTTTACCGGAAAGGATGTTAAGGTCGTAGGTAGGTAGTAGATAATAATTTTGCGTCAACATGGAATGTCACATAATAATATAGAATGTATTTTTTTTTTTGTAGAGGTGTTCTGGAAGTTCGATGTATGCCATTCGAATAATTTTCTATAAGCATATAGTCCAATGTGCTTGCGGGCAATAAAGAAGCAAAATTATCATTCGACTAATTCTTAGTTGCACACGCAAACAAAGCTTCAAAGATAATTTTAGATATTAAAAAAACCTTCTGTTCTCACCATATCCCCAGTGCTGCTAAATCAGTAATCATAACATATCATCATCGTTGTAACCATAGCAATTAAACGTTCGGTCGTATCAAAATAACTTATATAATAAATGTTTATTTCGATAATTTGGATATTCAGCCTGATTTCCCATTTCATCATATTGAGCTTATTATACTTGAAGATTATATTCTATCGTCTCCACTCTCCCCCTATTTTGTTTTACCGTGTTTACGGGCCCCTATTCGGTATTAGATGCTACTATATAATATGATTTGTATACCACTCTTATTGGTTCAGTGTTTTTAGCGTATTTTGCAGTGGCGAATACCGATGTATTGATTTTCAGAGTTCCGTGTCAACATCACACAGAATTCGGTAATATTCGGTGAATTCTGACTCGTCACTGAATTTGTCGAACTACATTTATTTGATAGCCGAAAGGTTCACTGTAATTACATATTTATAAAGCTATAAGTTTTTGTCGGTAAACTGCCCAGACTAGTTGGTAGATGAAATTACTTTATTGTCTAGCTAAGTATGTTCTATATTCCATAATACAATACTATTATGTTTATTGTATCAGTACATTTGGTACCTTCTGTTGGTTGAATCGTCAAAGAGGCCTAAACACAAAGACAGACCAAGCGTACACACTTATCTATTCATCAAGAGCCCCAAATAATAGTCTGTGCTCACAATTTACGTATTCATGTGTATATATAACGAGATCGTCTCTAGTAGCGTCTATTGGACACATCCTCACGACACACATTCACACGCCCACCCGTGATCCGCGAGAAATATAGCCCGCGGATATTATTATGCACTTAGCATCTTGTATATTGTGATTTATGTACCTGTTTGTTAGTCCACGTTGTGAGGAAAACAGCCAGTTTATACACTCTTTTAACGAAAATAGATGGGAATTTTGGTGCAATACCCGTTGAATGTTTAGACAAGGAAAATATTATTATTCGTTTGCGCATTTCGGGCTTTGGGGAGATCTTGATAGCACAATGTTGACTAATAGCGCAAAAACAAGAAGAGGGACGTGACCAATTAATCAAAAGAGGGATCTCTAAATTACCGGGCTATGATTTGCTGAATATTTTAGCCTTCGCAGCTGTGTAATTGATCCCTGAAATACTTAATACAAGCCCTCATTTTCGCCGTAAATGAATTCAAATGAAGCTTACATTTTCCTTCTTAGGTCTTCGTTTGCGTTAAAATACTTCAACCTGACTAAGCGAAGTGGAACACTGCAATGGAATCAAGACAAAAACTTTTTAAACATTGACTGTAATTATTTATAATCCATGTGTGTTCCTGTGCAGCGATCCCGCCAGAAATTAAAGAAGGACCTGAGAATCTCACCCGGGTGGATGGTTCCGAGGCTGTGCTTAAGTGCAGAGTGTTCGGAGCGCCGAAGCCCATCGTCAAATGGATGAAGGATGATGTTGACGTCACTGGTGGGAAGTAAGTATAGCATATTCTCCCTTACTTGTTTACTTGAACCAAGTAAAATTGAATTAACCGTCAGAACTTCACTGCTGAATAGGGAGAAAACAACCGCTGGTATTATAGTTAATTGAAATGATGATTTAATTGAAAATCCTTTTTTGTTTTGGTTGTATCATCATTAGATATTGAAACCAATGTGGGTGATGTTTCGACCGTTAATTTAATTTAGTTTTGATGATCAGAATATCATCATATCAGGTCCAACCTTGGATCTTTTCAAAAACCCTTTTGATACACAGTAGTCGGAGATTAGGCGATAATCACACCTGAAATTAGTCTAGGTCTGTAACTTACTAATTGGTATTGATTTTTAATTCTTACATAATCATTAACAATACATACTGTTACGAGCTTGCGGTTCGTGACAATAAAAACTGCCGATTTAAAAACCAAAAATGACACTTTAATTAAACAACACTGATAACAACTCAAACACACAAATTATAAAGCACAACTGCACTACTGATTACTCTAAAGTCGCACTTGATGATCGCTTGTATCGCTTGTTGTTCCACTGTCCCGATCGGGGTCCATACCGGCCTTATATAGTCCTTAGATAGTTCCAGAACCTTCTACTGTAGAAACATCTACCATAGCATAGTTCTAGCATCGAACTTTCTAGAAGAATCTCGAGTCCACTAGTTCTGCTACTCGATATTAGATGGCGCTAGTGGTACTGTACCAGGCATTAATTGTGGCGCGCAACAATACCTAATCATCGAGCATTTATGGCTGCCGAAGTTTGATTTATTGGGGGTATAAAATAGTTGATTCAGTCATGTCTATCGATCGGTCACCGGTCTTATAAAGCAAGTAAACACAACACTTAGAAAAAGGAATTCAGTTTTATTTTATAGAACCTAACTATGAAAGAATTACTTGATCATGCTGCGCGAAATTATATTCATATCAAAAAAACCTTCCATATTCCTTTTTCCGTGACACAAATACCCGCGCCAGTTGCAAAATTTCTCACACTGCACAAACACTTGAGATTACAGCTCCTAAGAATCGGATATCAAAACATCCCTAAGACGTGTTTGCTCAGGAAAATATTATCGGATTTCAACTCCCCCGGCGACACATAAAAAGGAGTTTTACAGTTCATTGGATTACTTTAACATCATCGCTCAGTGTATACATCGATCAAGTATTCTTGAAGCGTATTTTTATGCTCTTAAGCAAGTAAATAAATTGCTTATACAACTCCTGATCGATCAAGACTAGTCTGATTAGTTTCCAATAAGTTTTCTTGATCTTTTATGGAACTAATCTTTTATGTTTCGGAGCTTAAGGGTAGAGGTTAATTTGTAAATAAATGTATCATGTTTAGATATAAAAGGGGTTTATTTATAAAAATAAGGGAAGCTCTGTAAAAGGTCGATACGTGTAATGTCATATCATAACCTCTCTCCCATTGTGTCATATTGTGTTACGGTCTTTTATTAGGCATTGTGATATTTATTTATTGTTCGTCTACCTGCCGGCTAAATATGGCTTTTCCAATATATAAACAGTATCTTGGGTTTGTGTACTTATCAACTGAATTGCTTATTATATCGCTTGCTCTCAATTTATGGCATTATATTGGAGACTGGGCTTTTTGTTAGTCGCAGAGCCAAATTATTACTGCGATATGCGATATGAACTGAAGTTGTGCTTTTATTTATGAAAGAGGCTCGCGTCCTATTACATATTTCCTCAACATATCTGGCCAAATGTGGGTGTTAAACAAGATGTAATTGGGGTAGTTATACTCGTCATTATGCACAATTTGTCCTATGGGACCACCACGGAAATTGCGAAAATTTTAATCAGCTGTTGTGCCCTTCTGATGTTTGCAGTTATTTCAATTGCACCTCGTATACAATACACCTCTAACTAATTCTTCGGGAAATAATATGCTTATTCTATATTTTTGACGTGAAAGATCTATAAACGCGCCTTGAGACGCCTATAAACCGTCTCGTATGCCGTGACGGCAAACGGCATGACGCTCTCTTATGCCGTGATGCCCCAAAGTCTATATTAAAAATATAATTATTTGTCTTGTAGGTTTATCTTTTGTATATAATAATTACAATAGTTTACAAAGTTTTTGTCCTTTGAATGAAACGTTTTTTTTTTTTTAACAATCGAGGTGCACTGAGTTTCAGAAAAATTATAAAAAAAATGTAACACGTCATGTTTCCAAGATATTTATTATTTTTGATATTTTTTTACAAAAAATAATGCTTACAAAAATATCAAACAAAAAATTAAAAGTGAATTGTCTTAGCTGTTTTCTTGCATTTATTCGTATCTGTATCTCTAATAACAGCCCAGCAATAATCACCTAACATGGCCTGGTCCCAGTATCCTTAATAATTTTGCTCAAAAAAATTCAAATCCTGATGAAAACGCTCACCATGTTCATCGCTGACTTGTCCGAGAGCAGCCCAAGAGCTTAGAGTTTTTCTCCATCTTTCACAAAAAACGTGAGGAGCCCATGTTTTGTCCTGGTGACAGACCAAAATTTTGAAATAACCGAAATATGCATCTTTAAGTGATTCCGCTATGGGATATCGTTTTTTAGATATTATAAATTCACCACAAACATAACAAAAACGATCAGAATGTACTTTACACAACCTTTTTGACATTTTTAAAACAAGTATTTATTTAACTGAACACTGCACAGCATCAAAATTTTAAAATAAAATCGAAACCAACTTATGAGTAGTTTGAAAATAAGATGTTATAAGAACTTGATTTATAGACGTGATAGAAATAAAACAAATATATGTTTGCGTTTAGTTATTACTACTAAATACATCGATATGGAATTCATTGAAAGGACATGACTTTTATTTTAATTTGTAAACTAGTGTTATCATTCTAATAAGAAAAATATATTTATTTTTTCTCTGTATTTATTTATTGATTTTCTTTTATTATAAATTCAATAACCATCAATTTCGATGTTTCACATCTGCCGGGCGTCCCGTGACGGCAAACTTTTTTTTTTTTTTGACGTGACAACTCTAATAAATCGATGAACGCCGGCTGCATGCACGAAAAAGGATGACTCATTGTCCCGTTACGCTCATTGTCCCGTTGCGCTCATTGTCCCGTTACGCTCATTGTACGCTTGCGCCGCATCAATGTTTTGTTATGACGTTGTCACGTTAAACTATCGTCCGTAAACCAACTTTACAGACAACCAATTTTTTTTTAAACTAATATAAATTAATAAAAAAAAATCGTTACACCCAGATACAACATAACTCCGGACGGCGACCTGGTGATCCGAGACGTGTCGTACACTGACGTGGGAACGTACCAGTGTTACGCCAAGAACAAGTTCGGAGAGAAATCCGCTTTCGGCTCCCTTGATGTTAAGAGTAAGTACTTTTATTATTTCTGAAAAAATCTGCGTAAACAAAGTATTGTGTCTTTATTATCGTAATTGATGTTTTGATCAAGCAATCGCAACTGCTCTCATATTTTACGACCAATCAGATACGAACTCTCAAAACGGTGAAGGAAAACATCGTGAGGAAACCGGCATATCCTAGAAACAGAAATTCGAAGACATGCGACATCTACCAACCCGCACTGGGCCCGCCTGGTGGATTACGGCCCACTCCCTTTCGAAGAGAGAAGACCTGTGTCCCAGCAGTGGGAACAATACAAGTCTAGGCTTTTAAAAACCTGTAAATAACCCCTTTCATGTACCATCCACGCGCTGCGAGTGGATGACGCACGAAAACCTGTGCGTTCATTAGTTTTCGTGTTATTTTAATACATATTTATATTATGTTCACTTCTTATGCTCTGAAAGTTCCGTCTTTATGTCGTGCGTAGGCGACATAAAGTCGCTTATAATGCTCTAGAGCATAAAGTAAAATCTTCGTCGAAGACCAAAGCAATCGGTCCAACAGCCACACGAACAACTTCAACTTCATAGAATAACCTCTTTATTTTAATTCGTTTCGTTAGTATTCTAAGAACAAGGCAAGGATACCAACAGCCAAAGTACACAATAAAACTTCATGAAATAAACTTATATTTTTTATTTCGTCCATTTATTATTTTACATGTTGCTGTTTCATTTCCTCGCAATCGAAGTGAAAAGTAGTGTGTACAACTCGTCCATAAAACTCATTTTACACTATATCCATCCTCGCTCGCAAGCTCGCTCGGATGGATAAACGTCCTGCGTAAAATGGTGCGTTTTATGCACTTGATGTACAATTTACTATTTTATACTACTTTCCAAAGTATTGATTTGTACAATTACCCACTTCAGCAAAAGTAACTCAGCATATACCTAACACCTTTATTTTCTCACACAGAACGCACAGTAATCACCGACAAGCCCGAACACTACGAGGTAGCCGCCGGTTCTTCCGCCACATTCCGTTGTAACGCGAACGCAGATGACTCCCTCAAACTGCAGATCATCTGGCTCAACGACGGACAACAGATCGACTTTGAGAACCAGCCGCGATTCCGCATGACCAATGACTACTCGCTGCTTATATCAGATACTACGGAGTTGGACTCTGGAGAGTATACGTGTATTGCGAGAACGGCAATTGATGAGGCGAGGGCGCAGGCTACGCTTACTGTGCAAGGTGAGTTTTATTTTTATTTTTAGCCCCTACCGGGAATCTCTTGGCATTCATCTCACCTGATAGTAAGTGATGATAAGGCCGAAGGTGGATGCGAGCTTCTCCCGGAATCCTCAACCACAGAGGAACTGGTTACCTTACCTCTAACTGCCGAAACACAAAAAAATGCTGTTGACATTGTTGTTATGGCGACAGACTTAGATAAGATGGTGGTAGCTAGCCAGGTGGACTTAGAACAAGCCCTACCACCAACCAAACCGAGCAGAAAATTATACCCCTGCTGGGAATCGAATCTGGGACCTCTGGGTCTGAGACAGGTGTCACTAGACCACAGAAGCGGTTATAGTAATTTGAAACATAATGTTTACGGTCGTTTGACATCGAGCAGTATCTACCCTACTTAGCAGTTTACTTGGTTAGGTGGATATTTAGCTTGGTACACCGGCTAATAAGGATAAACCAACGTTGAGTTATTCAATCTACAATTAGGATAGGCTGGTTTAGATGCCTCTAGTCTGGTACACATGGCTACATATCAAGCTATACAATTCCAGTATAAGCTGATCTCGCATTGTATAGGATTTTCGTAGAATGAGAGGTCAGGTTATACTGGAAATGTATAGGTTAAAATGTGGGCGTGTGTACCAGAGGCATCTCAACGGTAGCATTGATTTCAAATCATATCCCATATAAGTTCTCCCATAAGTTGTTAATACTTCTTCAATATTATATGTATGAACACTTTGCATATCATCCCACCACATGGTTGGGCAAACCTTGGTTTCCAAACTGCAAGATTTTGCGCTAGAAATAAGTTTATTTAATGTGTAAAGTGCCATTAACTCTGTAGTCAGGATGATGACATTAAAGCCCGACGGACACACAAAAGTTTATGATGTGTCGTAATGTGAACTGCGCAATTCCGGACTCTACTGAACGATTTGGAGTATAGCCAAAACTGATTGTTATGATTGCTGTAATATGTTTAAGGCAACTTGGTAGTTTATTTCTTTGTATGTTCAAAAATGTACGTTAAAGGCGAAAACGTCAGGGTGTCCCGCGAAATTCAAATTTACTTAGCTTTTTTGCAATTTACAGGTTTCGCGGCCGTATCAAATATCCGCCGAATTGGCCGAATTATAATCATAAAAATCATCAATACAACACTCTTAGTTCATATTGCCCTATTGATTGGCATTTGAGGTCAATTCTAACATAGGAGTTGTATTGCTTATTCTAATGATTATAATTCTGTAAAGCCATATTAGTTACGGTCGCGAATCATATTTTAATCAACATACAACCTGACCCATAAAATGTTACGCTTTCCTGTGTACTTACAAAGGAAAGCGTTACATTTTATGGGTAAAAAAAATTAAATTGTAGAAAAATAAACTTAAAAAAAATATATATATATATATATTTTCTTTGGTAGATTTTTTTTCTTACTGATTTTATGACGGCATAACTTGATAACTACAAGAACAACAAGATAACTTGTCTTATCTTATCTTGGAAACGCCGGGAGGGGACGCCCTAGGAGAACATATAGTGACCTAATTGGTGATTTCTTCAGAAAGGTCAGGTGCGTAGCACCCGCAACCGGCGTGCATCCATGACCAGATGTATGAATGTAAACGAAACAAAAGGAGTATGTAAGGAGCGTAGCAGGTGGCGCTCTATAGTTTCTGCCTATCCCCATGGGAAAAGGCGTGAGTTTATGTATGTATGTGTTATCATATCCCCCATCCTCTCGCAGACAAACCGAACCCGCCTGCCCTGGACGGCATCGAGTGCCACGAGAAGACCGCCACGCTGCGCTGGCACTCCATGGGAGACAACCGCGCGCCCATCCTGCGCTACTCCATACAGTACAACACCTCCTTCACGCCGGACACCTGGGACCTGGCCAGTGACAATGTGCCGGCTATTGATACGTCGTGGACCGTACAGCTCAGTCCTTGGGCTAACTACACCTTCAGGTAAATGTTCAGGGTTATTGGTAAAACTAACAACCTCATAGAACTATATTACTAAGGGGCCGTCCATTAATCACGTGATGTTTTTTTTGCATTTTACAACCCTCCCCCCTCACAAATCACGTGTATTTTTTAGTACCTACAAAGAATCTTACAAGTATAAAGTATAATCTAATTTTATTCTGAAATTAAGGACCTTGACAAAAATGTCTATACAAATAGGTTGCAGGTTGTTTTTGACTGGAATAAAAATAATATAAAGGAATGGTGTAATCATGCGAAAACCATAATATATTGTACTAGTACATGAACATATTAATGTATCAAGGTCACACTACACGCCGCTTTTCGGTTTAGAAATCGCGCGGTTGACGAAAAAATAACACGTGATATCCTTACTACACCCCCCTTGTGATATTTTGTGATTTTTGCCAATCCCCCACTTTCGAGCCTCACGTGATTAATAGACGGCCCCTAACATCATAAACAACAACTCTTGTTCTATGACTTTTAATAACTTCATACAAAAATAAAAATATTTAAATTCTACGCTCTAAATGTATAGAACATCGAAATCTTGAAGGTTTGTTTTTGGGTACCAATAACCCTGTATATTTACTTAATAAAAATGTTACATTCTTTCTTTAGCTTAAACTGCTGGGTCTAGAAGCATGATTTTTTTAGGGCAGGAGAATTAAATGAGTTCCTTATATAACGGTTTAAAAAATTCAACTCCTAACGTGGTTAAATAGAAGTTGAAAGTTTGTATCAGGCACAAGGCTTGTACAAGTTATAATGACCTTCATGCCTTACACCTGAAACCTGGCCAGTGATAATGTTCCAGCTCAGACCTTGGGCTGATTATTCCTTCGTCAAAATATCAGCTCCATGCAGATTACTTTGGTTGTTGCCAGCAGCAATTTGGAGTTATATTATTTTAATCTCACGAAGCGACGCGCGCTTTACTTGTGGTAACCAAAAACACGCTGTGAATGAGTGTGTTAGCGCAGGAGCTCTCGGTACCGTTCGAGACGATGGAGAAGTCGGAAGTGTGTGTGTGTTATGTGCTGTCGCTACTCGTCTTCACTCAAATATTCACAGCGTGCTTGTACACTTGGTTACCATAAGTAAATCGCGCGTCACTTCGTGAGATAAAAATACTGTACTAACTACAACTTAAGTAATAAAACATAGTTTCTAAGTGTTAGAAGCTTCTGGGCATTATCACTTATTATAATGTAATTTTTCCGTATTCCAGGGTGGCTGCTTGGAACAAGATCGGACCTTCCACTCCGTCATCTCACTCGGAAGTGTGCACGACGCAGCCCGACGTACCTTACAAGAACCCCGACAACGTGGTGGGAGAGGGATCCGATCCTACCAACATGGTCATCTCTTGGTCGGTCGGTATCTACACACACTTATTTAAATACTTGTTTTATAATATTATTATAACGAATGGCGAGTGCTGTGATTGGTCGAGCGAAATTGTAACAACAACCAGGCAAATCCCTTGACGTGGGTTAGGCGGCCTTTTAGCTAATTTTTTTGTTGTATGTCATGATGACCCAGGCATCTTACTCATCATGGATAAAAATAATACATTCTGGTACATAATACAGCATATTCTGTGTATTGTATCGATATTTGTTCTATATGAACCGTTCCTAACCTTTTGTTTCCTTACAGAAAATGCCTCAAATCGAGCACAACGGTCCCGGCTTCTACTACCTGGTAACATGGCGACGCAACATCACTGGACAGCCGTGGAACGAGGAACAAGTGCGCGACTGGCAACAGACTGAGTACGTCGTGCCTAACACACCCACCTTCGTGCCCTACAAAGTCAAGGTAAGGCTTTTTTAAATGTAATTGACCGAGCCTTAGGTAGCGCCAACAGTATTCTGCTGACACTAGGAAAATATTTAACGGCATCTTTAAAATCTAGGTCTTTACTTCTGTTGAATAAATTTGCTGAAAAAAACTTGACCACCATAGGCCCAAGACAAGCGATGACTTAACTATGATAAAATAAACTAACAATTAGTAACAAAAAACTAAACTAATAATAACTTATCAAATAATTACACACTCTATGAAACCAACAGGTAACTGCAGTGAACTACAAGGGAACATCGAACGTGACGCCCGTAGAAGTCATCGGCTGGTCCGGAGAAGACATTCCCCTGCAAGCTCCCCTCAACTTCACGCTCGTACAAGTCACCACCGGCACCACAGCACTCCTTAACTGGAACCCAGTCCCACCAGAGTCTGTGCGAGGACACTTCAAAGGATACAAGATCCAAACCTGGGTCGATGGCGAAGAGGACAGGCTCAAAGAGATCCTAGTCAAAGCTGACGCATCCAGCGCTTTAGTCAGTAAATTCAAGCCGTACAAGAAGAACAATGCCAGGATCTTGGTTTACAACGGTCGTTTCAACGGACCTCCTAGCGATACTCTCAGCTTCCACACCCCTGAAGGCAAACCTGGAACCGTCAAATCCTTCGAAGTTTACCCCATCGGATCCTCAGCTATGCTCCTGAAATGGGACAAGCCTGTCGACGAAAACGGAGTCCTTACTGGCTACAAAATCTACTACCAGAAGGTCACCGGAACATCTCTAGGTCCTATTCAAGAGAGGAAGAAGGAGATCGATCCCAAGTTCGACCGCGCAAAGTTGGCTGGTCTTGAACCCAACACGAAGTACCGGATTGAGATCAGAGCGAAGACTAAGGCTGGTGAAGGAGACAAGTACTATGTGGAACAGAGTACTAAAACAGTAGTGACAGCAAAACCTGAAATTCCTCTTTTTGAGACGAGTACATTGCCGGCTAAGGAAGGAACTGCTCATATTCTCGTCCGATGGATTCCATCATTAGATGGGCATGCCGGCACGCACTTCGTTGCATGGTACAAGTTGAAGGGGCATCCTGATTGGTCGAAGACAAATGAAGTGACCGACGATGACTACGTGATCCTGACGGGATTGGAGCCAGGTCAGGTGTACGAAGTGAAGCTCACTGCGCATGACGGAGAGTACTTCAGTGCCAGCGAGATCAAGGATGTTGATACTACCATTGGTAAGTGTTGGTACTATGAAGATGAGAGTTGTTTGTAAATTTTGAAAAAGTGCTGTTGTATCTGTCTTCTGTCTTTTTGTTTAATTATTTTGCTGTACTTATAATCGAAGATGAAGAGAGGGAAACGGTCATTATAAAAAAAGGGTTACTTGGTTACTAGAGTATATTTTTATTATTGGCTTAAATAATACATTTTTTTTTTGTTTCGATTTTATTACATGAGGTAAATCTAAATAGTGAACAAATCCTCTGATAAAACATTTCGCAATGACGAGAAGTTATCTGCTTACCTTGAGCTCAAACTTTTTATACATACATAGTTCAAGGTTAGCACCAAGGTCAGGTCAATAATAACAAAAATATTTGCTATCAACGTGTTTTGCGATTTATTTTTACCTCTTGCAATAGTGAAAACGTTAACTCTAAACATAAATATACAGATATAAACTATTTTGTAAAATAATAAAGTAAAATATATTTTTTTTTTTTTTTGCATTTTTGCATGTGAAGTTATATGTCTTGGGTTTTGCTATTATATTGGAGCCAATTGTCTATGATATAAGTGCAGAATGTTTCTGATTTGATTGAGTGCATGCATGACATCAACAGCCTTACGAACCAATAATAATTCATGAGGTCATACTTTTTTTCATCCATACTAATATTATAAATGTGAAAGTAACTCTGTCTGTCTGTATGTTACGGTTTCACGCTTAAACAGCTGAATCGATCGTCATGAAATTTGGCAGAGATATAGCCTGGGATATGGAGAAGGACATATGCTACTTTTTTACGCGTTAACCGACATCCACGCGGGCGGAGCCGCGGGCAAAAGCTAGTATTATATATTTTTACTGGTTCTTTGCTGCTTGGTAAATGCATCAAAATAGGGATGATGAATAAAAAAAAAATTTGTCCGTCATGTAGATTATTAAAAAATATTGGACACGTATTTTTTCTTTTTTTACGTAATCAAAACATTACGGCGATACATTGACTTCAAATGTGGCTTCACGTCACTTCTCAGTAGATTTTATACTGAGCTGTGATGTAACGAGCCCCCACTCCCCAAGTTTAATGTGTTTTATCTTAGACATTTTTTATTAATATGATAAAGCGAAAAATACGTTCCTAATATTTTTTTAATATCTGATCAGTACCTTTATGCTCTACTTCTAAATAAGCAATATCTTTATGTATTTTTTGTTTCCATTTCTCCACAGACGGCCCAATAGTGAAGCCAGACGAAGACAAGACAGCGACTGCCGGCTGGTTCATCGGCGTCATGCTAGCGCTGGCCTTCCTCCTGTTGGTGCTAGTGCTGGTGTGCGTGGTGCGACGCAACCGGGGCGGCAAGTACGACGTGCACGACAGGGAGCTGGCGCATGGCAGGAGGGACTATGCCGAGGGGGGCTTCCATGAATATACGCATCCGTGAGTACATATTACATTGTAATAGTTCCTCCTGCTGGAGCTAGTGCTAGTGCGTGGTGCGACGCAACCGGGGCGGCAAGTACGACGTGCACGACAGGGAGCTGGCGCATGGCAGGAGGGACTATGCCGAGGGGGGCTTCCATGAATATACGCATCCGTGAGTACATATTACATTGTAATAGTTCCTCCTGCTGGAGCTAGTGCTAGTGCGTGGTGCGACGCAACCGGGGCGGCAAGTACGACGTGCACGACAGGGAGCTGGCGCATGGCAGGAGGGACTATGCCGAGGGGGGCTTCCATGAATATACGCATCCGTGAGTACATATTACATTGTAATAGTTCCTCCTGCTGGAGCTAGTGCTAGTGCGTGGTGCGACGCAACCGGGGCGGCAAGTACGACGTGCACGACAGGGAGCTGGCGCATGGCAGGAGGGACTATGCCGAGGGGGGCTTCCATGAATATACGCATCCGTGAGTACATATTACATTGTAATAGTTCCTCCTGCTGGAGCTAGTGCTAGTGCGTGGTGCGACGCAACCGGGGCGGCAAGTACGACGTGCACGACAGGGAGCTGGCGCATGGCAGGAGGGACTATGCCGAGGGGGGCTTCCATGAATATACGCATCCGTGAGTACATATTACATTGTAATAGTTCCTCCTGCTGGAGCTAGTGCTAGTGCGTGGTGCGACGCAACCGGGGCGGCAAGTACGACGTGCACGACAGGGAGCTGGCGCATGGCAGGAGGGACTATGCCGAGGGGGGCTTCCATGAATATACGCATCCGTGAGTACATATTACATTGTAATAGTTCCTCCTGCTGGAGCTAGTGCTAGTGCGTGGTGCGACGCAACCGGGGCGGCAAGTACGACGTGCACGACAGGGAGCTGGCGCATGGCAGGAGGGACTATGCCGAGGGGGGCTTCCATGAATATACGCATCCGTGAGTACATATTACATTGTAATAGTTCCTCCTGCTGGAGCTAGTGCTAGTGCGTGGTGCGACGCAACCGGGGCGGCAAGTACGACGTGCACGACAGGGAGCTGGCGCACGGCAGGAGGGACTATGCCGAGGGGGGCTTCCATGAATATACGCATCCGTGAGTACATATTACATTGTACAGGGAACTAAAATTCGTCTGTGAAGCCCATGGCTAGTAGCCCACAACTAGCTATGGTCTGCCATAATAAGGTGCGTCCAGACCTGGCGAATGCGTCGCTCGCTCGCCGCTTGCGAACTGCGCGCGTGCATTTCATGTTCGTACTGTTATAGGTCTCCACGGCTTAGTCTTTAAAAAAAAAAGAATTATTTACCTAAGGATAGTAAATATATTTTAGGATAATACAAGGTTAGAATAACACAATTTTAGGATATTTTAGAATAATCCGAGACCCTTGGGCAGAACCGTCTGCTACCGAGGTTGAGCGCCAAAATGATGACGTCTCCAGCCGAGAAGTACATAATAGCGTGCGATCTAGCATTAGCCCCTACAGATTTAGGGCATATCAGTTCGCAGCCCCTGCGCCGGCCGCGCAGGAGGTGCGCGAAGCAAATTCACGAATGAGGCTCATCGTTCCCCACTCCAGCCTTGCTCCATGGGTTCCATCAGAGCTCACCAAATGTAGGCTGTAACCGCACGCGACCAACACGCGTGCAGTTCGCAAGCGCATTCGCCAGGTCTGGACGCACCTTTAGAACCATTTTTAGTGTGTTCAATGTGAATGGTATGAGGTCCCAAGTCCAATGTGTAAGACTGTCATTGTTTTTATGATGTATCATCTAAACCTAACCCAATGTAATACAAACCCTTTAGGGTAACCCTTATATATACTAACTTTATTCTAACTAAACACCTATCAATCTCTGTTTCAGTCTTGACAACAAGTCTCGTCACTCAATGAGCAGCGGCACAAAGCCCGGCCCTGAAAGTGATACCGACTCCATGGCAGAGTACGGCGAAGGAGAAACAGGTACGTTTGTTGTGTAGTTGTTGATGTGTGGGCCTTCTTTGGCGCCCCTTCACACAATGGCCAGCCAACGCCAATCAGTGGAAAAAAAAAACCGTTTTAAATACTTTCTTTAATTGAGGGCTCTAAAAAAAAAATGCAGCAGAGAATTGTGGTGGCCTAGCGGAAATGGCCGCGATTTATGAGTAGCCGGTCGTAGGTTACAACCCAGGCAGACACTATACTTTCTGTGAATTATTTCATTACCGCTGCTCTCTAAACGGTGAAGGAAAACATCGTGAGGAAACCAGCATGTCCTAGAATAAAAAATTCGAAGTCATATGTCATCCACCAGCCTGCACTGGCCCCACGTAGTGGATCACGGCCCACTCCCTCTCACACAGAGGTCTGGGTCCCAGCAGTGGGAACGTTCCAGGTTGATTTTGATTTAAAAAAAATACACAAGAAATCACAAAATTACATATCGGTTTTTGTTTTTCTGTGTTTGTCTCCTTCAATTACAAGAACCAAGTCCCTTTTAAGAATTTGGCTTTGTTTGCAAAATAGATGTTAGCGTTGGTCAGTTAAAGTGTGTCGGTATTTTCTTCGCCAAACTTTCCATTTCTTGCTTTGTTTTTGACTAGGGCTAAGCTTGTCATTCAAGAAAATAGTTTTAGTATTTTTATTTTGATTTGATCTTTATTTATTTAGAACAAAAACTGTAAACATTGTTCTTATCTTCGACCATTAGTAAGCTGCACGCATTTTTTACGTTTTACTTTGATTGCACGTTAGCTACCAAAACCGTTTTTATTATGCTGAACATAAAAAGTTTTGCCATCACTGTAATGGGGATAAAGTAGCCCGCGAAATTCGAATTTCAAATTCAAAATGTGATTCGCGACCGTAACAAATATGGCTTTACAGAATTATAATCACTAGAATCAGCAATACAACTCCTTATATTACAATGACGACAATCGCGCTTGAATTCGCCGCTAGAGGCGCTAGTGTGGAGTGACGTCTCTAGAAATTTCAGATGTGATGTGAAATTATACTTGTGTGTTTCCAAATAAAACAATGACGGTTGTAATATTAAACGCAAACCATAATTTGCAAAACTTTTTATGGTCAGTGTAAAACCTCCCCATTTTGTTACCGCATGTGTGTCGTCGTGCCTGTAGCATAAAGCATGTGTTTTCAGCGGGTATGAACGAGGACGGCTCCTTCATCGGTCAGTACGGGCGCAAGCGACGGCCCCCGACCACAGGACAGACTGATTCCGCCTCACAGGCCTTCGCCACACTCGTCTAAACCTTTTACCTCTCCCTCTACCTTGCACCCTTTGATTCAAGCTTGTGTATACTGAGATGATGATATTGTGTAGCTTTAGGTCCAAGACTTTGTATTATGAAAGTCTCTGATTTGTAATATTTTGGGTTTTCAATGCAATTAGATTTTAATCCGCAATCTGCTTTTATAGTTTTGTTCAATAATATCGTCTATCTCAGTAAACATTCAGCTCAAGCCTTTGCAAAATAAGTGCGCTCCAAATATAGCTACGTTCTTGCAAGCTTGAAATGTAACGTAGTGCCATTGCATCACAATAAAATGCAACATAAAACAGTCCGGTACTAGCAGCCAATCGCCGTAGGCAACTTCCGTGTTCTTCGTTCTGATTGGTCGACAATTGACAGTGACGTCGCCCGCCAAAATTTTGTTCTCTATTACATTTTGATCTGTGAATTATGTTGTGAATCTTTTTTTATAGATCTGGGCAGTATACTGCAGTGTAACTTAGGCACGATTTTCACGTACTCGACAGAAATAAGTAAAAAATAAGTTTTGTCTTGTGCATGAGAATAGTAGTTTTAAAATTATTATATAAGGGCGTCCAGTCTTTATTGCACTATTTCAGAAATAGTTTAAAATAAAGGCTTTATCACTGAGTATTTTATTATCATTACCCTTCGCAAGTAATTTTTGCAGCTTAGGTTAGGTATAAGTACACAATAATTTGTATGTAAGTAACTTTAGGTTGTAAAGAAACAAAAGATATTATTTGGAGTGAATATTTCCTACTTAAATGTTTATTAGCGTGCTTTGTTATAAGTTTTGCATTTGTTTTAATGTTGATATTATTTCCTCATTCCGTCCCTTTCCTCTTTTTCTTTGCCTGCACGAGCGACGTTTTTGTTTCGTTTTGTAAGGTATGATTTTATTTTTGCTTTTATTTTCCTTTTTAGCATTTTTTTTTTGGTAATACTTTTTATGGCAGTATTTACGCCACATTTTTTACTAAAGAACTTTATACCTGTGATTATTTTGTGAAAGGAAATCGTAAGTATTTAAATGGGCAATCGAAGTGTCTTTGTGACATGGATGATAAAAATAATCACTAAGTTTAGGAACATGTTTGCGATTTTTTTTTTAAATTTATTTATCATTTATACAAAAGAACACAGGATTACTTAATAAATAGCAACCAAAAACCACTAAGGTTTAAACTTGTGCTATCATGAGTCTATCTCAATATCTAACTAAACAATGAAGCATTTTATATGTACGCGTTAGTGCCGTTATTGTTTCTGTGATCGCGTCATGCTTGACTGCCTAATTTTAGGAGAAGCTCATGCCCTGCCGTGCTGTTTCAGCCAGCCGTTTCATGGTCCGGGCCCACTGAACAGTCAGTCCTGTTTTATTGCACGTCCAAAAGTTGTACTGTGTCCGTATTGAGGTCGTAAATGAGCAGTGTATCACTCCGACAGGCCGTTTCACGGAGGACGGGTCCTTCATCGGCCAGTACGTGCCGGGCGCGCGCGTGCTGCCGCCGCCGCCCGCGCCGCCGCAGCCGCCCACGTACGTGTAGAGCCCTGGAGCGACGCAGCTGCACTGGCGAGGCTCGCCTGTCGTGTGGGAATATGCCGCAGCGCGGGAAAAGCTGTCGGGGAATCGGATCTAATTTCAAATTGGAAGGCACTCTAGAACTGATAAAACTGAGCACCTCATTTCCCGCGCTGTTGCTTATGTATGTGAGTGCGTTCTGTCGCTTTGTTTCTTTCACACTCGTTCGAAATGAGAAAGTGTGAAAGAGAAGAGCGACATTTTGTCGTGTTAGACTTAAATAACGTCACGATTTCTCAGTGTCTTGCACGCGTCGAGTTTTCTTTAGGATTCTAATTTCGCAATACTGTGTTGTAAAAAGTATTAACATACTTTACTAGGTTTCACGATGTCATTATGTGACTTTTGTTGAAATGTCGAAAGTTTATAATATCGATAGCCACGACCATCTCGATTTGACAAGCTTGACGGCTTATTTATATTGTTTTGAGACGCGAAGGTGATATCTATGATCTAGAACTGCACTGCCATTCTTTTTACTTGTTTTAGATTGTCGAAAAATAGATGGACTCACGAGAGTCAGTTTACTGAAGTAAATAAGGGTCAATTATTACCATCTTGCAGAAACAAGTGAACATCTGTGCCTATCAGTAAATATTTCCCGAAGTAAAACTCTCGCGTGAGTTCCAACTATTTTCCTAACGCTTGAAATTAATTGGTAAACTATCGGCAGTATAATTTGACAGTGACTGTATTTAGTTGAAATTTATTAGCGTGTAAGCATTAGTGTAAGCTGATAAAACGAAGCCTACCTTTCTGTTTCTGCCGGCTGTTAATGTCAATAGACATGGCTGTAGTAAGGTTTTATTGACTATCTTCCCTGAGATCGTAGTGATCGTCTCTATGGGCTGGTTCTACCAATAAAACTTAACGCGATCAGCACATTTAAACTGCGTTCATGATCTGTCAGTGTCAATATTCCATAACAATAATGACACTGACAGCTCTTGGTTATCGGTTTAGGTGTGCTGATCACGGTCAGTTTCGTTCGTTCGTTGGTGAAATTGGCCCTAAATCTGTTGAACATTTCGTTATTTATGAGACTGATTTTAAGTAATGAGAAATAGTCAAACTGGCGCTAACGTTCGGGTTTTGGGGGCTCTTATATTCGCTTAATACTTTTAGAGCACGTATTACGATAATAAACAGGCTCATAAAAACTTAAATATTAATTAAATCCTGTATCCCACTTTCATGATCTAGAATTTCCTACCTTCGTAGCTTCCTTGGACATTACATTGTCGACCACTGAGTAAAGGCTTTTGATATCAAGGTCTACATTAAAAAACATTGACCCTCGTTCAGGCCTAAATGAAATCTCAAATACACCAAGTCGGCTTTCCAAAACCTGAACGTTAATATCTCGGCTTGTATTAGTTAGTAGGCGATGTTACGGCTCGATATCAATTACGTGTAGTTAACCAAACGGTAGCTGGTCAAGACTTGAGATAAGAAAAGCTATTTTTGTCACAAAAATAAGGTAATTAGCTCTGGACTCCGGTGGTCATGTGCGCTCGTTGCGGACTTATCAGGCTTCGTAGGATTGGCATAAGGAATTAAAATGATAAGTAAGAATTTAAGGATGGTTTAACATCTACGGGTCTGTATCGGTTTGACGCATACGCGATGTAGCATGCCAGCCAATGGTCAGTTCGCAATCCAAAATTAATGTGTCGCTTATTTTTATATCAAATGCATATCTTTCTAATAACTCTTTGAAACACGCTATGGACCATACAGATTTTTATTTTACGAATCAAACCTATGACTGTTATAAAAATTCCGTATATCTTTGTCGTTCTAAAAATGTAGATACATTTAAGTGTTGACCAAGCTTGTTCAATTAATAGATGTGGCCTCCCATTGCCGTGTTGTTCAATATTGCAGATGTGCTTAGGAATCTATTTAATATATTAGTTAACCATTAAGAACTCTTCTTTGTGTTCCACTTTCTAAGACTATATTCTCTTATGTATTGAGTATATCTGCATAACTCTACAACACACAAGTAATGGAAGCGAACAATGAGTATCTATAAAAATCTATATTTTATTAAGAAAATTAAATAATATATTTTTATATAATTGCGCAGTTTGACCACCGGGGCATATTGTGGTGCTTTGCAGAGTTAAAGAGAGGCGCGGTTCGGTGTTGTGATCGTCTATTGTAGCGCGGAGATGTCGATGGTTGCCTGTCCCCTCCCTATCCTCCTTACGTCACTTTATCCCACCTCTGGTGTCAGTTCACGCAACTAAACGCATTGTGGTCTTTGAACGAAAACGTATCCGCTAAATAAAACGCTAGGAACAATTTAACAAGTTGTAACAAAGCTATTGAAAGAAGACTTTAGAATGGAGTCCAATTGAAAGTCGTCAAAGAGACGTAGTTCAAATCATCCACTTAAATTTTACCATAGTAATATATCACTTATATAAACACATATAGATGTAGATCATCAATATTATCAACCTGTATAAAAGCCGCTTGAAATGTGTAAGTGTTGTGTGCTGACATGTTTGACTGTAACATATTAGGCGTAATGATATTCCGAAAGAATCTCGATTATTAGTAGTTACAAAAATCTCAATTTATTCCTCAACACTTAGAATTTTACCCCTTGATCATCGGTACACTAGTATCGATTGTAATTGATGAAGTTAATTGTATAGATCGTTTATCACTCTGATATTATAGTTATCCGTGACCATCCCCTATGGTACATCTCGCAAATCTCGAATGAATTTAAAGTACGGGGCGACCCGTCAGTAAAATGTCTCTCTTACGTAGTATTAAGTCCTCTTTATAGGCTTCTTTCGAATTTGAATTTCTCATATTTGACTATTATTGAAGTTTTGCACCGATCACATTGAAGTTAATGCCCAAGTTAATGTTTCTGATTTTGGACAATTGCGGGCTCGAGACCATTGCTTCCAGATACAAAAAGTATAATTCGACGTATTCATGATTGTTAGCAATCGTCTCGAGCCGCATGAAACAATATCTCAATTGTATCGTGTCTAGATTAAGGCTAGGGATTCGTGTTAACTAATGTTAGGTAGCTAACGCGTTCGCTTACTGCATCTGTACATGTATATTTATTCTTTGCCTTATCTGTACCTAATGTATCCAGTTTTATTCGTACACTGGCGGACATATTGTGTGCACACGTACACTGAGAACCGTCGATTTATTTCATTATAATGTATTTATTTGTGTTTACTTATTTCTCCGCCTGAAAGGTGTCGGGTCTTAATGATGAGTACATTCCAGACGGTCTAACCATGTTGATTTTTCAAATCGTTTAATTTCAAGTCTCCCCCAATGACGCTTCGGTCAGATGTAATCTGAACTATGTTTATAAAACTTTAGACCGGCAGCTGAGACAAGGAACATAATTTATTAATTATTTAAATAATTAGACCTCACACGTATGTATTTCCCCTCGTTATTATGTATAGTTTCACAAAGGTAACATGTTCGAATGCCAACATTTTGATCGTTCTCATTTAGAGCTTATACTGTAACTATTGGTACCTTATACATGGCATATTTATATTTGATGGCACTGTTATTGTATCCCTTTGAGTTATTTGTTAAGGAGTCTTTATCATGTCTATTGTCTAGTAAGAATTTAATATATATCTATTAATATTAATTGATTATAGTAGGAGCCTTGTTCTATTCGCGTCTGTTTTTATCGCTTTTTATACCCGTTAACGATTTGAAAATTCTGTCTTGATGAAAAAAAAAACTTGTTACGGTTCGAAATGACAATTTTGATATTAGATTGTTAGCCACCGGTTTACGGTGGATATTCTCACTGCCTTCCCAACTAAATTACACTGTGTTCATTTTACTTTACACGTACCTAGTAAAGAATACTTGCCTTACGTAAAATTATGAATGAAAATGTGATTTTCATCGATCCAGATTCGACCTGACAGCACAATGTCTGCATTTATTTAGTGTCACAATATTTACCGTGAATTGTATCAATGTAGATCCCCAGTATTAATCGTACATCGCCGTACTCGGAAGTAGTCGATGTTAGCAGTTGAATGTAATTGATGTGTAACTCTATTCGGTCGCAAGTGTAACGAACTTCTGAAACATTTTGGATATAATTATAATTTATGGAAATGTAATAGACCTAATGTTAATAGAAGCTGGTCATATTGAAAGCAATGTTCGCTACTTAGAGGATATAGTTGGAACACGAGAGAAAGCTGTGTTCATAGTATTCAATCAGTTTTATTACATCTTCGAGCCTTTTTCATGCAAGGAACAGTATTATAATAAATATGCTTTCAATATGTTTGGCTCCCTAAATACTTAGTAATAGCCGAAGTATTCGCTAAATACGAACTGGTAGATTGTAATTGTTGTGAGGTACATTCAGTGTTATCGATAATGTTGACGATGCTTGGTTTTCACCATCGTTTGACGGCAGTTTTCATTCATGATATATTGTGAGTTTTATATTAAAAGACGCTAGACGTCTCACTATTGTTATTAAACAGAATGGGAAAATGTAAGCATCAATAACAGTTTAATTATATTTGCTAAGCAAGCTTTTTTATCTACATTGGACTATTTTGTTGGTTAGGTAATAGTTTGCATTTATTATATAAAAAATATTTAAAATCATGACAAAAGTGTAGGTAAAGACTTGTGAAAAAATTTCTGATCTGACCCGTACGATTCTGTTCACGAATTATCGTAAATTACATTTTAGTTCGCATTAAGTAACTGTAATTTATTGTAACTATGATGAATATTTTTTTATGTTGCATAGAAAATAAATATTAAGAAATTAATTTTGGGCTTTTTATTTTCATACTTTACACCCACTTTCTTGACACGTGGAGATTACAGGACATTAAATGCAGTTCAATGTTAATTCAGGTAAGAATCCCTAATAAAATTTCAAAATATTCTTAAAACACAATATTTAACACATATCCATACATTTTCACGTTGGTGAACCGATTTGTCTGGAACCATTAAACACTCCTCCTATAGGTACAACTCGGTTCAAACTTGATGGCGGCTCTGAAGTGCGCTATTCGCTGCGCAGTACCGCCCCCTTCCCCCCGCTGACACGTGGATTGTTACTGCGCAGCGACACGCCTCATGTTCCGAGCCGCCATAAAATTTACCTATATGCTTTCTGGAGTGTAAGATGTGTATATTTGGAAAGATTTATTGTATTTAAACTGATAAATAGTTGTTTAGGGATGATACCGGTCGTTGATACCACTATTGGTACTATAATATGGTTACTCTGTTCATTTTCCAGACCCTGGTAATTTCTTCAATCAAATCACTTTTATTTGTTAACACAGGTAGAAATACAGATCTTGAGTTTGGTGAACAGAGCGCTATGTTATGCCAGGGGGCATACAAATATGGTGTGCATCTATCTAATTATTATGAATTAAATTTTTTTTTAAAGATGTTTGAAATTCATGCATAATTACAATTTCAAAATAAATCATAACAATTATATAATATTATTTAAAAAAATTAACGATGTCAGATTTAAATGAGGAATTATTTAGTTATAAATGTCAAAAAATAAAAAAACAAGTCAGAGCAATTGAAAATGTCAAAAATTATTACATGTCAATATAAAATTTACAACCTCAAATTAATTCGTCATTTAAGTTTTTTCATTTAACATAGAAACAAAACACTATATTGAGTCATCATTTAAAAATTCATCCAGTGTGTAGTAACATTTGTCACTAACTAAGCTATTAAGTGCCTTTTTGAATTTTATTAATGGCATATTTTTAATGGCATCCGGTATTTTGTTATAAATTTTTGGAGCGTTGCCGAAAACGCTTTTACGCATTAAGGCTGTTTTACATTTAACATTACATACTTTGTTACAGTATTGAGTACGCAATGGATTTCTTCTGACTGCCGATAAGCTGACAAATAAATGCGGGTTTTTTTTTACAAACAATGCAGTTTCCATTATATACATTGCTGGCAGTGTCAATATGTTTAGTTTTTTGAAAAACGGAATACAGCTATCCGTCGTTTTTAGACCACACATGGACCTCACACAACGTTTCTGCATCCTAAATACAACCTCCCTATTAGCTGACTGTCCCCAGAAAATAATACCGTATCGTAAAACAGAAGCTGCAAGTCCATGGTATGCTGCTAACAATGTCTCAATATTAACCTTTTTTGAAAGTTGGAATAGTGCATACGCAGATTTACTTAGTCTTTTACATATTATGTCAGTATGAATGTTCCAAGTCAATTTATTATCAATAGTCATTCCTAAGAATTTAGCACTATCAACTTCCTGAATTTTATGGTCTTTATAGTTGATATTAATGTTATTATTTTCACGACGCTGATGGTATTGCATGATATTGGTCTTACTTAGGTTAATTTTCAAATTATTATCATCAAGCCAGTTTATTATTTTAGTCAAAGATTCATTAATATCATTTTCATAATTATTTATGTCATTGCATTCTATTATTGCTGTGCTGTCATCTGCAAAAAGAACCATCTTATGCTGAATTATTTTTGGGAGATCATTGATGTAAATCAGAAATAGAGGTGGTGCCAATACGCCACCTTGGGGTACGCCATATTTTATGGGTCTTTTCTTTGAGAAGTATACAGTTTCTAATTTGGTTTTGGGACATAATCGTGTGACTTCAGTGCATTGAACTCTATCAGTTAAATATGATTCTATCAACTTTAGGATATTTCCCCTTACGCCGTAGCCATACAGCTTTTGTAGCAATATCCCATGGTCAACATAGTCGAAAGCTTTCGTCATATCAGTAAAAATAGTACAAATTGGATTATTTTTATTTTATTTTTTTATTTTCTTCTTGAAGTTCTGTGTATTTTCTGATTTTTTCAGTGATACGAGTAGTTTTCTGTATGTTATTGGTGTTTGGGATTGCTTATTATATCGCACTGCAAGTTACCACCCCTACCTAGTTGATATTCCACCAACTCGCACTAAGCGTTTTCAAACGTCTTTTATAATGCGCGCAGTAAAGGAGTGGAACTCTCTGCCTGCGTCTGTGTTTCCGAACGCATACAACCCTAATCTATTCAAAGTGAGAGTGAACAGGCTTCTTCTGGGTAAGCTCACTCCATCGTAGACTTTGTCTCTGTCATCCAGACCTAGACTAAAGTCAAGAGCAAACTCATAGTAGAATAAAAAAAAAAAAAAAAAAAAAAATTTTTATTCATAATCAAGTAACAAGACTCATACAAATCATTTGGTATACAATTTCAATTACAATACAAGACATTTAATTTAACTGATATTATTCATTACATTATTGGTCATAAAAATAAAATAAAAACACAACAATTATAATTTTGTATATATATTTTTTTTTTTTTTGTAGATTTTACAAGGATCACCCATATTAAAAGTAAAAGGCAAAATCTTTATTTTGCATAAAATATGGTACACAAAAGGTCTTAAATATAAATTAACTGTAACTATTTTAACTGTAACATCTTATGTAGGTACTGTACCTACAATCTATACAAATAAATGTTTACTTTACTTTACTTGTACTTCACACATAAGATAAAAAAAAAAGATTTCTCGTTTCTTAAATTGTCTGTTTTTACAAACTGAATTTATTTGCAGTTCTTCTCACTAACCCAAAGAAGGTACTAAGTACGAGATTAAGAGTCCCTATCAATTTCGCGGTCTAAAAACAGAAATTTCTGTTTTTTTCAGCACAAATTTCTCAGTAACCTGAAGATACCTGGTTTTTTTTTAATGCCTTGTTATTCATCACATCTTTATCTAGTAAGTGTACTGATTGAAATTTTGATAACTACTCAATATAAATTACGAAAAATATAAATCTAACACATGTTTTTACGTAAGCACGAAACACCCGGTTTTCCAATCGTTTTTTTGGCTTACTGGTGGCAAATAACAATCTGAAAAAATTCATACATACTGGACATATAGTATACTAGTAAGCCTACAACTTTGTTTTTTTAAGTTTAACGTATAAGTTCATTAAAAAAAATGTTATCCACGCTGAAAAAACACAATAAAATCGTGTGCAAAACCGTTGTCTACGCGTAAGAATTGATTGAAAATAACAATAAGTGTTCAATATTCTAAAATTTGATGTATTTATCTAACAAACCAATTTTTTTTTTTTTTTTTTGACTAATACTTTTATTGTAATAAAATATCTAAATAATGCCTTATAAACCGATGCACTTGCTCGATACATTCAGTCGCGCCCAAGGGCTTCTCGACGACGGACCTGCGTCGCTCGTGACGATCGCCGCTCCCGACGTGACTCGCGAATTGTGCGAATTTTGTACTAGGCCTAATCAGTTTTGAGACTGAGTATATTTTTATTTTATTTATGCATAGTGTGACACTTTGTGATTTGTTAATGTTATTCATAAATATTAATGTTTTGTATTGTACTATTAGTAAATTAGTGTTTAATTTTTAGAAAATTGGTCGATAAAGTGAACTTTATTATCACGGAAAAACCAAAGGAAAAAAGAAAAAATGCGAAAGGCATGTGCAGTTCTTAGGTATTTTTTGTTTCACATATCGTATAGAAAGGAACACAAAACATGGCGCGTGACTAAGAATATAAAAGAAGCAGTGGAAGAAAAAAATCGCGCCATTACAGAAGAATATCGTCGTCGAACTGGGCTCCTTGTCGATACAGTAAAGCAATGTAGCGGCTCAACCAATGAGTGCAATACTGCGCGAACGTTTTTTAAAGACCCTGCTCTCGCAGCTGCGATCACTGGGGTTGACAAAGATCTCATTACAAGATTCTCTGTTATACTGAAAGACCTTTTGTGCTCGTACACACGGCCAGTAATCAAGCTATACATTTCCAGTTTAGGCTGATCTCGCATTGTATAGGATTTCCGTACAATGAGAGGTCAGCTTATACTGGACATGTATAGCTTGATTTGTGGCCGTGTGTACGATGTAAAGCCAGAGGCCTACAAGGAGTATACACTTGACATGCCTAGGCTACGTCACCAAGTACCAATGGTACAAAATGCCTTCTAGTGTACATAAAATATTAATTCACGGAGCTAATTTCACCAAATCCCTTGTCCTTCCTATAGGTCTACTTAGCGAAGAATATCTAGAGTCTAGACACAAAGACTGCCGCAATTATAGAGCTGCTAATAATTTAGTATTAAATGGGAAAAAACCAAGTGCATAAAATGTTCTTTACCAGATAGTATTGAATCAAGAGAAACTAGAATTCGTAGGTACAACTGTTTTCCTGGGGATCATGATGGATTCAAGGCTAATGGGGTCCTCATTTAACATCTCTTGCAGGACGGCTAAGTTCAGCAGCATATGCTGTCAGAAAAATCCGTCAATTTACTTATGTAGATACGAGGCTAGTCTATTTTAGTTACTTTCATAGTATAATTTCTTGCGGTATTTTACTTTGGGGACGGGCTGCAGACATTGAGTCTATTTTTATTCTGCAGAAAAGAGCCATCAGAGCCATATATAATGTCCGCAGGCGCGATTCTCTAAGGGAACTGGTTAAGGATATTATCATCATGACGGTACCTTGTCAATATATCTACGAAAACATCATGTATGAACGGAAAAATTTACATATTTTTAGAAAAAGAGGTGAAAGACATAATTATAGTAAAAGAAATAGGACCTACTAGTTCAACTAGGTTTCAGACTGGCTAAAGTAGACTCGTCTTTTATGGGGTACTGTTTAAAATATTACAATGAAATTCCTCCCCACATACTTCAACTGAATGAAACTAAATTTAAATCTTGTATAAAACGCATACTATGCACGCAGGTATATTATAAGTTGGGGGATTACATCGCTAATAAAAATGCTTGGCTGAATGCTGGTCTTGCTCCACAACCACAACTAATCGATTAACATTTGAAAATAATGTTGGAGCTGCTGAAGATTGTAAGACTATCTTTGCATTGTATGAACTCAATCTCCTTTGTATTATATAATTTCATAGCACAGGTGTGAGTACTATGTACTATAGAGCTACCATTAACCGGGTAATATGCCTTTCATTGACTTGAATGTGCCCTGGCGGCTGAGAGTATGTCATGCTCACTAAGATGTCTCGCTGATGGTGGCGCGTGTGTTGGATCATTTAGCTCCCTTCAAAATGGTTGAGCTGAATGGTGCTAATCCATGCGATATGTTCGTGAACGGGCGCCGTCAGTTGGGATTGGTCATCTCTTAGCTGCCACGGCTTATTTTAATTATCTTATTATAATTATTTTATCTTAAAATTGTTTTTTTTTTTGTTTGTTTCTATTTGTTATACCTACTCTGGACGCTTTTAACGTGTACGGTTTTTTTTTTATATATCGTTCTTACATTTAGTTATAAACTCAACATTATAGATCTAATATTTTTGTAACAATTTAATTTAAAAGAGTGTCCATATAGTTTCATGCCCGTTCTTCTCCATACGTACCTACTACGCTTTGGAATGGGCATTTAGCTTCATTTTCTTACTGACCAACTCCTTGAGAATTCAAAAGTGCCTGTAAATGGTTTAATTGAAATGATTTGAGTTTGAAAAAGCATAGCACGAGAAAAATTGGAAGGAAGCAGACTATTGAAGACGCGCTCTGCTCATCTCCTCCGATTCATTAATATCCAGCATCAGACCATTGCCTAAGAGAAAATCGGGTACTTTAGCGCCAGATGTATTACAATTATTGAAAGCTCCTGAAGCGCCTGAAAGGATGCACTTATCCGATGAAGAAGCAAACAGCGAGTAGACAAAAGCCAAAGGCCTTTTTCAAGGCCGCCTATTTAAAAGTGTCTTAAACGTAAAAAAACTTTTTTATTTAAAGACTATATGTATATGTACACATTATATAAATACAACATTATACTTAGTAATATAATTATGTGTTTTTATCGTATAAGTCTACAAACATATACCTACCTACATTTAAATTAAAAATTTCATATAAAAAATCTAAGTGGCTCGTAATATAATTATTCCAAACACTGTTCGCCGGGGAGGTCTGTAGTAGGTACATAATACAGGAGGGTGGGTTATAACACATGTAATTAGTTTCAGACCTATCTTATATATATGTACTGGTCACACTTTATAGTTTGCTATTACTATGATGAACGCCGTACTTAATATTGGTATTTTTACTTACCTACTAGGTGGTAATTATGACGTGTTATAAATATAACACGTCATAATTACAATAAAATCCATCCAGTATTACAGAACCTAGTAGGTAAGTAAAAATTCGGGAGTGCTGTTAATAGCGGTTACGGACCAAGATTATTTGTTCCCGCTTCACCGTACGACAATGCATACTACGATTGTCGCCGATAGTTCGAACGCACACAGACACGATGCGCTCCGATAGTTACCTAAACTAGTAGCGCGTTGAAATTGATAGGGACTCTTAATACATACTTAATGATGATTCGGATCCTATCGGTAGAGAGCCGTCTTTACTGCGTGAACGAGCAGACACCATCCTTTGTCGACGGGAGGTCCATTTCAAATCCTGATCGAGTGCTGGAGCTGAATGGATGGCATTCATAGAATCCTTGGTTGGTAACAAATCAATCTCATAGCTACAAAACACATTTTTTTTTTTTAACTTAAATGAAAATGTTTAGCATGATTCGCTGAGTTCGTATTGATAAAATTATTAAAATAATTACTATAATTAAAACCTACCAAATGCGCGACTCGCGTGTTTCATAGAGGTCATAGCGCCTTTAAATTGATTACCTATTAGACTGTAACAGTAGTACCAACCTACGAAAACCACTGATAGCAGGTTTTCCCTAGTACGTCCACAATCCTTTTGTGGACGTTAATAGAGGTAATTACGTAATAGGATATTCCTACTCTTCATTAATTATTAAAAATATTCATTTGAATCAGACTACCTACCATTGATATATTAAAAGGAGGAAGATACCTATGTTACGCGCTAACATCACAATCAGTAAACTTGGGCTCGGCGCACGATTACATGCACCAAAACTCACACATCTGTGATCAGTGTGATCACAGTCGCAAACCTACAGTTACCGATAGACAAGAACAGAGTTATGAGACGTCGCTGTCGTACGAGCGAAATCGCGTTAGCTGCCGAATGTTTACGATTATGAATGACATTGCATGTGGCAGAAAAAACATGGCGAAGCAAACGAATATTATTATAACTTTCAACAAATTAGCATTTTTGGCTGTACTTACGAGTGGTAAGTAATCCCGTGTGTCTTATTTTTCTTTCTTGTATTATTAAAACACTGTTTAGCTGCACAAGAAGTCATTTTATCACAAAAAAAACTGTAATTATGGAGCTGTTTGATCAACGATATCCCGTGCGCGACTGAGTGCCAACTAGGGGCAATCTCTCACTTTGATAAGACCAGGCGTTGTTGCTTAGTCCCGTATCTACGCTTTTAATACATCAATGCTACCTACGCTAAATATTTTTCATAGACTAACCTAACTACGTTCGTGCCGATAAATGAACTATACATACAAATAAATAAAATTGAGGTAAATTGTAATGTCAAAATAACAGCTTTTTACTAAATGCTTAAGAAAGCATAATTATACGGTACATATAAAACAATTTTTACATTTTTGTCTGTTTGTTTGTTCTGGGTAATCTCTGAAACGGCTAGACCGATTTTGACGGGACTTTCACTGGCAGATAGCTGATGTTATAATGACTATACTCAAAGTCTCAAATTCAGATAATTTATGTAAACAAAAGGGGGATAACACAACAAAAAAATATCTTCGTAATGGTAATTCACATAAAATTGCAAAAAAGAGGTTCTATTTTCTTTTAAGTACTGATTTTAAGAAATAATAATAAAAAAATAATCATACCGTAATTATTTTTATAAATTTTCGGTTTTAAACAAAGTTATTAATAAAAGGAGATTTTCTGGTATAAAATATTTTATGATACTGGTAACAATGCAGGAGATCCAAACATTTTCACATTTTTGAATCTTCAACAACACTAATATTACAACTCTCATAAATAGCTTCATATTGTAAGTAGCATATCTAGCCACATTTTGGACGAAAACGGCTGTAAACTGTTTCGATTGGAAATCGATTTTGGGACGCCTACGTCTAGCACTGGGCTTAAAAGGGCTGATTATGACTATCATATACCGTGTCTCCGACACACTACAAAAAACATTGTTTGGCAACGGTATTTTGTTTGCATAGTACTTATAATTAATTCACTTTAATTTTATCGATGATTATTTACAAAAAAAAATAATGATAAAATGTTTTGCACCACTGTCCTGTCATTTTGACAGTGACATTTCTTGATATTACTTTGTTTACATAAATTATCTGAATTAGAGACTTCAGGTATAACTTAGGCTACTTTTAGAACGCGGGTGAAGCCGCGGGCAACAGCTGGTTTCGAATACGAAGGTCTTATTCTCAAAAAAATCCAAAAGACCCAATATCCGAATACCGTCATATTACCACAGTCGGGAATAATGTAGTGTACCGATTTCGCTAGTTGTAAATTACGTTGCGTTCAGACTAAACAATGAGTCAATGGCAGTTAAAATATAAACCTCGGTAATACGCGCCACTCGTTCATAATGTGCTAACAATACTTACAAAAACAACCTGTGGTTTTATGAACGCAAGACCTTTTGACTTTTAAAAGGAGCTATAAACGTCAGCCAAGAATTAAAATGAACTAGCTGATGCCCGCGTGGCTTTAAGGCTTTTACTACTTTTACTATCTGAAGTCCTAACAATAAGCCTCATTATTTGATAAGTACTAGCTTCTGCCCGCGACTTCGTCCGCGTTAAATTTCTTGTTCCCGCGACCCACCCCGTCGCAACAGATTGCCTGCCCGTGCTTTTACTTCGTTTTCGCATAAACTTTCATTTAAAAAAAATGGCGTTCTAGTTAATAGGAATGTAATTCTTCCTCAAGAATTGGGCTGTAAAATGCAAAAAGATTTTTTCAAATCCAACTCGCAGTTCCAGAGATTAGCACGTTCAAAAAACCGGTCAAGTGCGAGTCGGACTCGCGCACGAAGGGTTCCGTACCATCCATACAAATTCTTATCCTTACTAATATTATAAACGTGAAAGTAACTCTGTCTGTTTGTCTATTTGTCTGTCTGTATGTTACGTTTTTACGCCTAAACCCCTGAACCGATCGTCATGAAATTTGGCAAAGATATAGCCTGGGATATGGAGAAGGACATAGGCTACTTTTTTACGCGATAACCAACATCCACGCGGGCGGAGCTGCGGGCAAAAGCTATCCATACTAATATTATAAATGTGAAAGTAGCTCTGTCTGTCTGTATGTTACGTTTTCACGCCTAAACCGCTGAACGGATCGACCTGGGATATAGAGAAGGACATAGGCTACTTTTTTACGCGATAACCGACATCCACGCGGGCGGAGAAAAAAAAACGGCAAAAAAATCATGTCCGTTGTATGGAAGCCCCCCTTAAATATAGTTTTTTTCTGTTTTTTTAGGTATTTGTTGTTATAGCGGCAACAGAAATCCATACTTCCATACTAATATTATAAATGTGAAAGTAACTCTGTCTGTCTGTATGTTACGTTTTCACGCCTAAACCGCTGAACCGATCGTTATGAAATTTGGCAGAGATATAGCCTGGGATATGGAGAAGTACATAGGCTACTTTTTCACGCGATAACCGACATCCACGCGGGGCGGAGCCGCGGGCAAAAGCTAGTAATGTAACTAAAAGTAAGTAAATGTACTACGAGTATCCAACACAAAAAGAATTTTTCAATTCCAACTTGTAGTTCCTGAGATTAGCGCGTTCAAACAAACAAACAAACTCTTCAGCTTTATATATTAGTATAGATGTCACACGGTAGGGTTTGCATATAAATTACTAGCTTCTGCCCGCGACTTCTTCCGCGTGAAATTTCGGCCCACCTATCGCGTCGCATCTAGGGTTACCAGGCCTACAAATTAAAAAACCTGCCTGCCAAGTCTAAAAATCCTGATTTTGAAAAAAAATCCGGTCTTGTATAAAATAAAAATCAAATTATTTAATAATGTTTTTATTCATATTATTTATTCTTATATTTTTGGTTGCTAGCAACCGCTTTCAAAAAGTTGGCTTTTCCAGCTATTTCACTGTGAAATTGTTCGCACGTCACTCGTTTATATTTGTATTGCGTAAGCAATATGGCTCTTACTGACTACACTGAAAGTCTATTTCTTTCTTTGGTCCACTGTGCAGTCATAAGAGAAAAGACTCGCTCCACATTTGCGTTGTGTGGCAAAATGCTAAAGAAATACTGACAAATCTTCAAAAATTCTGCAACTCTTGAACTGTCGTTAATTGTATTAAACAAAATACACCATTGCTTTTCAGCAAGCTCTTCATAAAAATCGCTCTGCTTTGTGTTCAGAAAATTCTTCAGCAGACAGAACTCTTCAAATAGTTTGGCGTCATCTATACAAATTCCTTTGTCCCTCGCTCGCTTGCCCGTCGCTCGAGCGGGAGCACGCACGTGTATGTAAAAAATCCGGTCTGACGTAAAATCCGGGCGGAGTCCGGTCTAACACCTAAAAATCCGGTCAAGACCGGCTTTATCCGGTCAGATGGTAACCCTAGTCGCATCCCGTCGCTCGCCCGCGCTATAACTTTGTTATCGCTTAGCGTTCTTTCTGACTTTTGTTCTTTTCGCTTGGCTCCTAAGGATCATAGCGTGATGTTATATAGCCTTCCTCGATAAATGGGCTATCCAACACTAAAATAATTTTATCTAGTTCCTGAGATTAGCGCGTTCAACCAAACAAACAAAGTCTTCAGCTTTATAATATAGCTGACCCGCGCAACTTCGTCTGCGCCACCTAAGAGGGAGAGGTGGTATAAGTAATGAATTTTCTTCTTATTTTGTTACGGAGTTATTTTAAAATTATAATGTCTCCTAAGATATTGATTGAAATCAAGTGATGTCAAGGACAATTTTGTTTACATTTAAATACTTGTGATTAATAACATATTTATTTGGATAAGGATTAATATTTTGTTGATAAAACTCCTTCGCAAATAATGCATTAATTTCGAACAAATTTGATTACCATAAAAAAAGGGTTTTAGTGAGTCAATCTTAAAAAGATAGAAATATGCTGTCGCGGACATTTTTTTTTTAACTTTTAAAGAGGAACAATTCTATCATACATGATATTTGCGTAACTTAAACCGTTTACGCAGCGCACGCAACGGAAGCTCTCAAAATGGAATACTTTCCCGTTTTTTTCAACATTTTTATTTATGCTCCACTCCTATTGGTCGTAGCGTAATGTTATATAGCCTATAATATTCCTCGATAAATGGACTATCCAACACAAAAATAATTCTTCAATTCCTACCAGTAGTTCCTGAGATTAGCGCGTTCAAACAAACAAACACAAACAAACAAACTCTTCACCTTTATAATATTAGTATAGATAGTATAGATTTTCTCATCTGCCCCCAAAAGTGACCTCCATATTCAAAATTCATTTATTTACGTTTGTGAGTGGGTCACAGAATTTCATATTATGTTTACCAAATTAAAAAAAAGTACCAGTAGATTCGGAGAAAATTGGCTGTGACAGACGGACAGACAGACAGACACCCGAATTATCCTATATGGGCTCAGCTTTTTCCTTTTGAGGTCGTGGCTCGAGATTAGCCGGAACAAACAGATAGACAGAGAGACAAAGGTACTTCATATGCATTTAGTAAAAAGTTTTTTCAGACAATTCTATTTTATTTATTTGTATGTAAGTATTGCTCCTGAACCCTCCATCCATAATGTACAGTCGCATCATTCCTTTTGCATGTGCTAATCCAGTCAGCGTCGACAAGATTTATTGATATAACGGCGCCATTAAGTTTGAGCAGCCGTTAATCTAATCAGCAGATGCTAAATTTGACCGGCCACAACATTGTATGTAAGCTGATTGTAAAGCATCCCACGTCTCCCGGATGATTTGCTATCAATGGGAAACATGCAAAATGTTGATCGTAAATTACATCGACAAGATAACTGACGAACCATAAGTGGCTGGCTGCGTCACCTCTATTTTATGAAAAGTTAAGTCCAAAATCCTTTGTGATAGAACTTTTTGAAGCGCAAAACAAAGCTGTGTATTGAGTAAAGAGCCAGTCTGTGTCCGACCGTCGACAGGGCGGGACATCATCGAACGATTTGTACTTGTTGTCAAACGAGACGTCCGAGTTCGCGAGTTGTGAAGTGACTTTTAAATTATGAACGTGCGTGCTGCAATTTTATTTTAATAGGAACACGCCGAAACCTACAGGTAAGATAAGTCCGTTCTTGTAATCTGTATCATATCGCGAAATCCATGGAGGATGACAGAGGTCGGTAAATAAAAGATCGTTGATCCCACTTAAAACGTAATTGTTTAATCGATTCGGAATTCGAGTGGCGATCGTCTTTATTAATTACCCACATTTGTACTAATATTGACTGATTAGATCACTGTATTCCTAATTACCTATTTAGTTGATTGAATTAGAGATGGATTTAATCACTGAATAAGTAAAGATTAAACTCCGTAACATTTTTAAAAGGCGCGTTGAAAAAACAGGAGATTAAAGAAAGCATACAAAAGTAAACATTGCTATCTGGCATAAGTAAACATCACGGGGTGTTATTAATAGAGGCCTAACTATGGGATCATATGTTAGGAGTACACTGCACATGCACGGTGCACCACGAGCCGAGCTAAGGCTCGGTATAAACTTGCTACTAGACAAATGTGATTTGTGAGGATAAAATGTAAAACCGGCTTTATGATCTATCTGACAATGTTGTAATCGTTAAATGAAATAGGTACACGTTTTTTAATAGTCCTGCCACTTACTCGACAAATGTATGCGATTTATTCCCTCGTCTTTTTGCATTAGCTCGGTTCGGACTTAACGATGTTTTAATCGTTATGCAGTTTATACGATTAATTGGATCTTTTACTGCATGATCTACATCCAAGATAGAACGTTAACTTTTGAATTTGCATCTGTAGGTAGATTGTGCGCTCAAATAATGTCAAAAATGTATCTTTCCCCACAAAGCAAAGTTCTTACTTTTAATGTCCTTCTAGTTCGATCATGATATCACCAAATATTTACTGAACTAATTTCGATAGCTAACTTTATGATGATTATCACGACTTTACTGAATTGTGTACAGTACCTACAAATTAGCACAACAAATCTTCGTAAAAGCCACACGAAATGGATTTCCCAAGAGTTACTCAATTTTGTCACTAAGCTAACCCTTTGCGTTTGAATCATATAACTATTTGATGCGTTTTTAAAGATGCAACTTGTCAGTCGCATCATGAACAGCCTGCCTTACTCCGCGGCCGGACGGGGGCGGCCGACAGCCGGACTTTGTTTTTTTACTTTTTACACTGTTACCTGTTCCCTGAACGGGTATCGTATCGACTGGCCCGCTGCTCGCTGGTTAGCTTAACAAGTGCACCCGCCAGAGGTGCCCTATCTTTGGACAACACTCTTTTATTATACCACTTCATGTTATTAATGAGATCGGGGGCTTGTTTATTTTTCGCACGAAAAGGTACAATTTTGTTTAGACGAAGAGAAGAAACTTTTAAAATCCTTTTTTTTTTATTTGGACTACTTTCCGCAGTCTCTAAAAAAAAAAACAATTTGCAACATCTTTCAGGGTCTAATCATCAAAATGGTTCAAACAAAAAATAATAAAATCGTCTACATACGCACAATTTTTTTGATTACCACATAAATGCGACAATTGTTAGTATACTAAAACTGGGTTGCAGCCTGAATTTTAAGAAGTTATATTCAACACTGCAAAAAAAACTCAGATTGAAAATACTACATTCGGGTGTTTCGCGAACATCCACGGTCATTCGCACGTGTTATCACAGGATGCGCCCGTCCATTCACTGAAACTGACAGACGAAACTAAAATATTACCCTTTTAGCGTTATTTTTATACCAGATTGAAGGCCCAGGATTGCGCTGGTCCGGGATGGTCCGTGGATGGGTGACCATCTTTGCATACCTAGTCTCCTCCGTGCCTCGGAAAGCACAATATGCCGTTGGTGCCGGCTGGCATTCGTGGATCTTTGACAGTCGGTTACGGGTCGTCAGAAGCCCGAAAGTCTGACAACCAGTCTTAACAAGGGATATCGTGTTACCCAGTACTGGGTTGGGGAGGTCAAAAAGGCAGTCGCACCATGTAAAATACTGGCAGCTGCATCCGGTTAGACTGGAAGCCGACCCCAGCATAGTTGGGAAAAGACAATACAAAAAGTCAAAGAAATGGACGAATTTATTAAACTACTAGCTTTTGCCCGCGACTCCGCCCGCGTAGTTGTCGGTTATCGCGTAAAAAAGTAGCCTATGTCCTTCTCCATATCCCAGACTATATCTATGCCAAATTTCATGGCGATCGGTTCAGCGGTTTAGGCATGAAAACGTAACATACAGACAGACAGAGTTACTTTCACATTTATAATATTAGTCTGGATTTGTTTTTCATTAAAAAGTTGTTAATATTTTGTTAATGATTCAATTAATTATAAAAAAATACCGTCCTAGTTTGTTCAGTAAATAGGTACATCTCACTCTATGAATTACTCCTCATCGCCGTGTCGAGATGACTAGGAACAATAACAGTAACTTGTAGTTATGTTAATCAATAAATTAAAATCTTGACAATAATGATCAGTGCACAAGCGTACATGCTCGCTCTTGGTTAATATGATAGTCTGAAATGACCTAAATGACTGACAATTTGTTCGTCAGTCGATTCGCTAATAAAATCTCAGTTGAGGTTTATTGTATCTGCATGGTACACCGCAAAAAGATATTACTATTCGGCTTGCGGTAACGTATTACCCAGAATGTGTTTCACTGCATTCAGTGACAGGTTTAAACGTTTTATGTCTACACATACCTGCCTCCTAATTGCATAACACAAAATCAATCGCAATCTGAATGATTTTTAAACCAATTGCTAATCCATTGCTTCATATGTTCGAAAAATTTGTCTTCTCAACAACGTAAATAACTCAATTAGGTTTCTGTACAGATAATCTTTCCTGATATGTCTGTTCTTAAAAACTCAGCACGCCTTAATAATATCTGTTATTGTCATAGATTAACTGTGCTCTTTATGCACAGACAAAGACATGCACTCTGTCAAACAAGACAAATATTTGAATTGCTTTTGGTTTGCGAAAGCTTACTATGCTCCGTCGATAAGTATACTGTTATTCCTTTTAGCCGTGGGAAAGAGAAGAAATAATATTCATCTAGCTTCTGCTCGCGACTCCGTCCGCGCGAAATTTCTTGTTCCCCAATCCGTTCTCGAGATATCAACAAAAAAATCATTTTTTCATACATTTTATACAGGACCTAAACAAGAGACCCATTTTAATCGTAAACGGATACTTACGAGTACTAGATATTATGGAAGTGTAGTACTTTCTGTAGATAACAGATGATTAGGTAACATCAATGTATCAGATGATGCACCTACGTCATATAACTGACCTGCACCATGCTAAGCACGTGGCATTTCATATTGCAAACTGTAATTAGGTAATCAATTAAGTTTAATTAAATAGGTATATCTATTGATAAATATTATGTTTTATCTAAGGCACTGGACCGCGCTAATTTGGGGTTATCATTATCACGCGAATAAATATTGTAGTTTCGTTACAACACATTTAGATAAATGGCGCCCGAAATATTAGATTTACAACAATATTGTAAATCATGTTTACAATATTTTTTTTATAATAATAATTGTAAACATTATGATAAAGATGCTCTATTTAATATAATAAGTTTGTTAACACGCATTTTTTCTAGAACACGTACCTACCTAACATAATTATAGAGTTGTTTGGTAAACTTTGTACTATTTAATAGGTTGATAAAAAGATAAATATCGAGCTAAAGCCAGAACAGCACCATCAACCACAATCTGAAAGATTTTGAGGAATACTGCTAATCCATTTCTTCATGTGTTTGAAGATGTTGTTTGCTTAGCAACGTAAATAACGCAATGAATGTCGTTGAACTGTCAAAATGAAACCCATTGCTGCTGTCACTGAATGACCCACCCCTTAGGACAAGAATCTTAAACCGCACTTTTAATAAGTATAAAATACAGTAAGTATTTTATACTTATTAAAAGTACATACGAATATGAACCTTTTTTCACATAATGTAATATCTATATTCATAAAAGCAAATGTGACCAAGCAAATCGACGCTTGAAAAGCAATATTGACCAAACGACATGTTGGCAACTTTACAAGAGCATTTAAAGATTTTTTTCCTATAAAAAAAAACCTTTAAAATGCTTTTTTAGTGTATACTCTACTAGAGTATACACAAAAAAATATAAAATACTCCATTTTTCTTTTTTTTTCGAAAAAAATACTTTAAAATGCTCTATACCCAAAGTCTGTAATTCAGATAATTTATGTAAACAAAGTAATGTCAAGAAATGTCACTGTCAAAATGACAGGACAGTGGTACAAAACATTTTATCATATTCTTTTTTTGTAAATATTCATCGCTAAAATTAAAGTGAATTAATTATAAGAACTATGCAAACAAAATACCGTTGCCAAACAATGTATTGTGTAGTATGTCGGAGACACGGCATATGATCGTCATAATCAGCCCTTTTAAGTCCAGTGCTAGACGAAGGCCTCCCAAAATCGATTTCCACTCGAAACAGTTAACTGCCGTTTTCATCCAAAATGTGGCTAGATATGCTACTTACATTATGAATCTATGAATGAGAGCTGTAATATTAGTGTTGTTGAAGATGTAAAACATTTGAAAATGTTTGGATCTCCTGCATTGTTACCAGTATCATAAAATATTTTATACCAGAAAATCTCCTTTTTTAATAACTTTGTCTAAAAACGGAAATTTATAAAAATAATTACGGTATGATTATTTGTTAATTATTATTTCTTAAAATCAGTACTTAAAAGAAAATGTAACCTCTTTTTTCGCCATTTTATGTGAATTACCATTACGAAAATATTTTTTTGATATGTTATCCTCTTTGTTTACATAAATTATCTGAATTTGAGACTTTGAGTATAGTGTAAAGTTGCCAACATTTCGTTTCGTCAATATTGCCTTTCAAGCGTCGAAATGTTTCATACGAATATGAACTTAAATAATATAAAAATGTTTGAATTTTATTAACGCTCACTTAGCAAAGTCAAAATCCGTCTTTGAATCTCGCCCTTAGTTATAAGATTTGATGTAGCGGTGTTAACAATGCCCTGCCCTATTAAAAAAATAAAACAAAGTTACAGAGGTCATCTTACATGATGTTTACTTTGTATTGATTGTGAAGACATAACAAAACAATTTTTTAGGAGGTACAAAACTTTTTAATTGCATGTGCGCGTGGTAATTTTCTAGACTATTTTTAATCTACCTACTTCAAAAAAGGAGGAGGTTAAATGTTCGTCTAATTATGTTTTTTTTTTTTTAATTCGCGTACATTGTTCATCGATATTTTAGTTAATTGTGGACCAGTTTTGAAAATTCTTTTGGTAAAGGAAAGTGGCGCGGTGGGCGCATTTAAATTTTATTAACTTTGCTTGGGTAGTTTCCGAGTTATCTTCGGTAATAAGAATTGATGACGCCACTGTTGTTTACATAGCAATTATTGGTATATGAATTGGTGGGGGGCAGTTTTTTGGGGGGGTGGAAGTTTTTTTATTTTACTTGATAGTGTGCATCTTGATTTATTACAGCAAATACCTAGCCTTATTGTAAGTAGATATTCAACTCTTTCAATGCGACCGGGGTAAGTAACTAGCCGTGTCCGTTATCTTTTGTGCCTATTCTAAATCTCGATAATATCCTAAGGCAATAAATAGTTACCCGGAATGTAATCTATTAATGATTGAGTGCGAGCTGTATTTGTTACAGTAAAGTGGCTATTCAATTTTATTGTCTACAACTAGCTGCTGCCCGCGGCTACGCCCGCATGGCTTTTTCTAAAATAAAAGTATCCTAAGTTATTCCTTATAACATCAGCTATCTGACAAACAGACAGACAGACAAAAAAATATTTTTTGTTATAAGTACCTACCGTATTTACTTTCATAAGCATTTAGTAAAAAGAAATTATTTTGAAATTAGGTACAAACAGTCACTTCAATTTTATTTATTTGTACAGATAAATAACACAGATAATTTACAGACACATAATTATACAGATAATTTACAGAGGCATTTTCTTACCCGTTAGCTTTCGTTATGACCTGGCTAAACCAAAGGTAACGTTCAATTTTAACTGCATGATCCTTTACTTTGGTTATTTTAGGGCAGGTCTCGCAATTTTAATAACTCCACAAATTATAACATAACGTAGACAAAATTGTTGAGCACCCCTACTCCTAGAGCTATTGGAGTCTTCTTTTTTGTTAACACCTTTTGTACGTATAATTTGACACCGGGAGCGAGTAAAAAAACTAGTAGACATTACTTTTTGACAGGGGATATTTAATGAAGTTGTAGCTTTTTTACTTTCGACGGGCGTTTCTCACGATAATACCATTGTAGGAGCACGTCCCAAACGGTCTCAATCAATTATGTTAACTGTGATAATTTTGTTTTTCTTTGTTTTTTTTTTCTCTGTGGACGAGGAGAGGTTTTGTATGGTCGACAAACAAATTATACGCCACTTACACGCATATTATTGGTCCGCGTTGGAACGCCTTAATGGAATTATGACATATTTTAGGTGATGGCCCGTCGGACTGTTAATTGGACACTCGGGAACGATTCGGCTTTAACGTTAGAACCGGACTCATCCAGAGTTTACGACTTGAAGTTTTTTATAGAGTTTTAATCGAGATGATGAAATACGATAACTTGTTGGGTTCATCTTTTATTTTATCGTATTCAAGTAAGAGTTAATCAGGACTTTTAAAGACATGATATTAATATCGATGTCGGGTTAGCAACCTACTATAGCACCTAAAACTTTGAAAAGGTGTCGTCTTGTGCGAGACAATGCAGTTTCAGCTAACGCGTTATCGGTTCTAATGTATTTCACTTTGTTTACTACAAAATAGAAGCTATAGAGATAAACCCCACGACCGCTAATTGATAGTCACTAAACGCAAATTAGTATAGCCACATTCCAAATGGAATTTCCAATTATTATTTCACGACATGTCTTCTATTTACACAATCGTACATAAATCACCTGGATCCTATCGTAGAAGTATCAATCAACTATTGGAAGGTGTAGACGCTTCTGATCGCATCGTAACTTAGCCAAACTTTGACAATGGAGTCTGAAAATGTTGTTTTGAAGGACAGCACTGCACAAGCGCCGCCGCCGGTGAGAAAACAGGCTTCACAGCTCTGGCTTGCTCGTCTATCCAGTCACAACACAAACGAGAATAACGATTTGTTGCGAGCCTTAAAAACAAACCGGTAAAAAAATTCTGTAATTTCACCGGCCTTCATAATATTTTTAACCCGAGCACAGCAGCGGCTCTTTGGCGACAGAAAATTTTGTCACAAGGACCTGCCACCACAAAGTCAGTTCACCCAACTTCTACCACACCTAACAGTACAGTAATACCTCCCCAGCATGTGGCGATCGGCTTCGATGGGCGCTCGACTGTGTGCCGGGCTAGCGCTAGCGATGTCGCTGGCGCTCGGCGCCGGTCGCCGCGACTACAAGGACCCCGACGCGAGACACCACTCCGACCTGTCGCTGTGGATCGACGAGCGACAAGTGAGGATGTTTAGCGGTAAGATTTAAAAAAAAAAAATACTATTCTCCTCCTGTCGATGACCAGTAGCGTATTTATTTACCCTATGGCCAAGAGGGCCATGGCCGGGGGCAGCAGACTCCGGCAGATAACGAGGGATAACCTCTATCTATGTTTTATGTTAGAGGGTTTGGTTTCCGCACTTAGTCCTTAAGATAGACCATTGTGCGTGGGCCATGGCGGCCGTCGGTGGTTATTCCAACCAGCCCACCTCCTTCCAGAAGCTGATAACGTCTCCCTGGTCTGTTCAGAATATCGGCACAGGATCTGGGTTCCCCGAGGGTTTCTGCTCTGATCTGGGTGACGCCTGTGCATTCGAAGAGCACATGCGCAACGGTTTCATCTGCCTCCATGCAGGCCCTGCACAGAGGACTGTCCGTTATCCCTATTGTGTGGAAATGTTTGTTTAGTGAGCAGTGTCCCGTGATGGTCCCCGTCATCAGGCGCAGACCGTTCCTGTCCAGGCGTAAAAGACGCCTGGTCAGCCTACCATCCAAGGAAGGCATAGCTTCTCTGGACTGCCTACAGCCCGGTGTCGAGGTCCACCAGTTCTTCGCTTGTGTGTGGGTGAAATCCCGTAGCCACCTGCGAAGTTGGTTGAACGGGATGGGTATGACAGGCTCGGGTCCACATACCGACGAGCTGGATGCCCTTCTGGCCAGTTCGTCAGCTGCGTCGTTACCCAGAGATCCGCTGTGTCCTTTTATCCATTGTAGTGTCACTGTGTTGCGGTTGGGCACCGTTGCTCGTTCTAGTGCATTGTGACATTCTAGTATCAGTTTCGAGGTAATATATCTTTTCCCTAAGGATTGGAGGACTGAAGCACTGTCGGAGAGTATACGAATATGGGTGTCCGTGACTCTCCTGGCTTCTATGGTGTGCGCCGCTTGTATGATGCCCACACACTTCGCCTGGTAAACGGTGTTGAACATTCCCAGCGGGTTGGATATGTTTATGTGAAGGTCTTGTGAGAAGACTCCGGCTCCAGTCCCGGAGTCGGTCTTTAATCCGTCGGTGTATACTCTCAGCTCTTTCGGGCCTGAGTAGTCACATCGTTCTTCTGTGAGTATAATGTTGTAGTACTTTTGAAAGTAGTGTAGTTTCGGGGCTTTGTCGCAGGGTGATGCCATCATCGGCCGGCGTTTGATCGCATCTTCCTTTATGCGTACGTGCTTGACTCTAGAGTCTGCTCAGAGTTTCTGTTATGTTGAGCCTAAAGGCGGCCAGGGCCGCCTCCTCTCGCACGATGAGGTGTAGAGGCGGCAGCCCAAGCATTGCCTGTAGGGCAGCAGTAGGTGAGGTTTGCATGCAGCTAGTTATTGCTACACAAGCTAATCTCTGCAGTTTTTCGAGATCTTTTTGTTCTGGGCCCCCAGACCAGTGAGCCGTATGTGATAGTTGGTCGGATGACTGTGGTGTAAAGCCAGTAAGTAACTTTGGGGCTAATTCCCCCAATTCCTGCCGAGCAGTCGCTTGCACTGCCACATGGATATGCTGGCTTTTGTGGCGATGTAGTTGGGATAACCTGTTCTAGCCTGCTGCCTCGTATTTTCTCGGTGCTAATATTTTCGAGCTCGCTTCGCTCCCTCATATATCCTTTTCTCTTAATTTTGAAGCTTTTATGTAACTCTAGAAATTAACTTCCATAATGTCAGTATCTGTATGAACGGTCCAAAGAATCTAACCTATCCGAGGCGGGGTATTTAAATTTTCGAGCTCGCTTCACTCGCTCTTCCATATTTTTTTTTTTAATTCTGAAGATTTTACGCATAATTCAACGAAGCAACTCTGTAAGAATTGCCGAACGAAAATCAAATGTATCCGAGGCGGGGGGCGGGCAGAGCGAACGAAGCGAGCGCTCGCTCTGGTATCCTAAATTCTTTTAATTCTGAAGCTTTTCTGCATAGGTCGACAAAGTCTATTTCTGTAGGAATGGTCAAAAGAAAACCTAACCTATCCAAGGTGCTAAAATGATAATATCATCAGATATTTTTGGAACAGCCTAAACCATAATTATGTAACACTAGCTTCTGCCCGCGACTTCGTCCGCGTTAAATTTCTTGTTCCCCCGACCCACCCCGTCACAACACATTGCCTGCCCGTGCTTTTACTTCGTTTTCGCATAAACTTTCATAAAAAAATTGTGTCCTTGTTAATAGGAATGTAATTCTTCCTCAAGAATTGGGCTGTAAAATGCAAAAAGATTTTTTTCAAATCCAACTCGCACTTCCAGAGATTAGCGCATTCAAAAAACAAAAACCGGCCAAGTGCGAGTCGGACTCGCGCGCGAAGGGTTCCTTACCATCCATACTAATAATATAAATGTGAAAGTAACTCTGTCTGTCTGTCTGTATGTTATGTTTTCACGTCTAAACCGCTGAACCAATCGTCATAAAATTTGGCAGAGATATAGCCTGGGATATGGAGAAGGACATAGGCTACTTTTTACGTGATAACCGACATCCACGCGGGCGGAGCCGCGGTTATTATCTATAAAAACGGCAAAAAATCGTGTCTGTTGTATGGGAGCCCCCCTAAAATATTTTTTTTTTTCTGTTTTTTAGTATTTGTTGTTATAGCGGCAACTGAAATACATCATCTGTGAAAATTGCAACTGTCTAACTATCACGGTTCATGAGATACAGCCTGGTGACAGACGGACGGACAGACAGACAGACAGACGGACAGCGGAGTTTTAGTAATAGGGTCCCATTTTACCCTTTGGGTACGGAACCCTAAAAACTAACTCTTCAGCTTTAGAATAGACTACCTCGCAGAGTTTATCATTATTTTGCTGCGGAGTTATTATAAAACAGTTATATCTCCTAAGATATTCATTGAAATTAAATGATGTAAGGGCAACTTTGTTCAAAATTAAATACTTGTGATGAATAACGTATTTATTTGGATAAGGATTAATACCATGTTTATGAAAACTCCTTCGCAAATAATGCATTAATTTCGAACAAACTTGATTACCATAAAAAAAGGTTATAGTGAGTCAATCTTAAAAGATAGACATAATATGTCTATCTTTTAAAAAATAGTTCTAAAAAAAAGTCCGCGACAGCATATTATGCTGTCGCCAGGCTGTCGCGAACTTTTTTTTAGAACTTTTAAAGAGGAACAATTCCATCATACATGATATTTGCGTAACTTAAACCGTTTACGCAGCGCACGCAACAGAAGCTCTCAAAAAGGAATATTTTTTCCCGTTTTTGCAACATTTTATATTTATGCTCCGCTCCTATTGGTTGTAGCGTAATGTTATATAGCCTATAATATTTCTGAATAAATGGACTATCCAACACAAAAATAATTTTTCAATTCCAACCAGTAGTTCCTGAGATTAGCGCGTTCAAATAAACAAACTCTTCAGCTTTATAATATTAGTATAGATTACTAGTGAAATGTTCACGTGTTTCACGCATGCAAGTAATTTATTAAATTAAAACTTGTGGTACTATGATTATAATTAACCGTTTGAATGTAGGCATCTAATTTAGAAGTTTGAATAAAGTTACGGTAAAATTTTATTACAGTAGGTAGGTAGAAGGTATCCTATTTAACTTCCCTTTGTATCCTCGTTTAGTTACCTATTAGGAAATACGTAATACATGTTAGGTTAGTAGTAAGATCATGTGAGCAACAGAAAATTCCCAATTAGTGAAATTATTCATATTTATTATTTAGCGACTGCCCTGAGGTCGGTACTTTTCTCCTAGTTTTAAACATAGGTACCTACGACTCCGTCAACATTGACGTCCAACTACAGTCACAATTGATAATAAAATACGTAGCTTTCGTACCTACCTACAATTTATTTATTTAACAGTTTATGTACTTACAAACATATAAACAGACAAGAAGATAGGAACAGAAAAATACGTCCAAAAGTGATGCTGATTTCTAAAGTAATCTCTTCTAGCATACCTGCGATAGGAACGAAAAGACGTAGACAACATGCGTAAGAGTAGGAGAGAAAACAAAATGCATTAAATCAAAAAAAACTATTATGCATAGATCGCGTCACGTTATAAGAGTAATAGCGTTGGCCAGCGGTCTTTTTGCGTGACGCGAATTATAAATAACCAATTACAATATTTCCATTCCAGGTATATCGATGCAAGTGTTCGCAATAATAAACGGTCACGTATCTCTATACGTGTTAGACCCGAACTTCTCAAACAAACTGCCAGTCATACCTTCAGAAGTCGGCTATGTGAACTTCACGTGGAAGTCCAAGAAGAGATACTACTATGACTTCGATATTCTGACGTCATCAGACCTGACTATACTGAAGCCGCCTGTACTGTCGATAAAGACGAGAGGACGGGTGCCTAAAACATCTAAAGGTAATTTTGAAACATTATTATTGAATTTTTGTTTACACGAGACAGCATCAAAAATTAGAGACGAATTTGATTAGTTGTGCCGATCCTATTTGACAGTCTGTCAAAAATATAATCGGCACGATTAATCAAATTAAACATTATTTGAAACATCCCCTGTGTCATTCATTACATTAAGATACCTCACATTGGCAACGAGAGTGTCACAACAAGGGAAATCACAATCATTTTATTTATATTACCTTAATTTCCATAAAAAAAATCTGAGTGCGCATATCGGAAAACTTAAGATAATTAATAATATATTTAAGAATTTAGTGCTCTATTATTTATATTTTTATGGAACTTAAAATGTAAAAATATTTTTGATCCCTAGACTACGTATTTTTATGTGTTGTGACTCTCTTGTTGCCGATGTGCGATATAGTTTAGGTAATTTCTGTTCGCCCCTATATTTTTAACGCTGATACCATCCCAAAACCCCAACACAAAACTGGCAGACAAGTCTACAACGAACCAAAATGTTCCACCATTAGGTCATACTAATATTTGTCGGTCACAAATAATTTGGCCAGGAAATGTATCGTTTACCGTTTTAGCAACAACACTATCCTGTCCTCAAATTGGTAAATAATGTGTCCAAAAATAAATAACGCTTTTGTTTCACAGAATTCAGTATAATTCTGCCATGTGTCGGCAATAACAGCGGTGTGGCCACATTTGAGATAGGGCTAGTGCTAAAAAATGGCCGCGGATTGCCGCTAAAAGGCACCCCATTAAGATTACACCTAAAGAAGGAATGCGCACAGAGAGGTGTGTATTTAGAAAGGACAGGTATTGTATCGCCAACGCATTTTTAACACTTACACGCCTGTGTTTTTGTGGCTGTCTTGCATTCGGCACGTGTTTGTTCGCTACTTACTAATTCATTAATCCACACTTTAACTTGTTTTTTTTTTTTACTTTTATTATATTTCAACTGTTTAAAATACCCTTAACAACTCCAAAAACACCGGCGTAACGCTTATAACTTGATTTAAAAAATAACTTATAAGTAATTACTTCTCCTATCCAAACACTGCAAAAGATCTGAGTCCCTCAGCTTATTAATTTAATTTCTCATGCTTAGCGATCGAAAAAACGAAGTGTAGCGAACTTAAGTACCAGAACCAAACCACTAAACATTGCATTTCATCTACATATATCGAGCTGATATTGTTATGCTTTTGCTACTAAATTACTAATAATACATTTATGGGTAGTTGGTATGAGCGAACGCTGTACCACCAATTACCGTACCGTTCGCGCGTTCACAACATACGTCATCTCAATGTTTATGTTCATACGTTCGATGAGAACAATACAGCGATTGTCATTTTTATTAACGTTTTGTATTCAATTTTATGCTAAAACAATCGACAATTTAGAGGAAAATATTGTAGGTTTCTGTAGTTTGGTAATAATTTAGATTAAATAATGGTCACACTCTCAAGTTCCCGGTGAAAAATTAAACACCATTTTATTAGGTACCACTACTATTCGAGCTAACTGTACCCTAATTGCGTAACACACTATCAATCACAATCTGAATGATTTTGAAGCATATTGTTATTATTGTTCATTTTTCGAACCATAAGTTCGAAAAATGTATCTGCTCAACAACGTAAATAACGCAATGAATGTTGTTGAACTGTCAAAATGAAACATTCCTACTGATAGTGTGTTACGCAATTACCCCGCTGCTCAGTATGTGTTCATTAGCCAGTTATTATTTCATGAAAAAATATAATAACATAAAAATCATTCTATTATTCCTCCCAGTAAATACAGACTTTAGACTTCTTATGAGAATCTATATTTCCAAAATGGAAGTTCGGATGAAAATCTATGCTGGAAAGGAAATTATTGCTCTAGTAGAAAACCTCGAGATGATGTAAAAATCCCGTAAAATACTTAATGAGAAAAAAAAAAAAACGAAAAGATTTTTTCTTTGCAGCAAAGTGCCCCTAACCGTGTACTCCAACTTCTACAACTCCGCCCCTAAGACGACCCACTGACCAAATTTCCTATCAGGAAAACCCAATAACATCCAAGGATAGAACCAAGATTTCTACGTTTTATTTTTATTATTTATTTTTAAGATTTTTTCGTTCAATCGCTGTAGCGCTCACCCATGCATTAGTACTAATGTAAGCTCAGTGTGTTTGTCTGTGCGTGAAGCCTGCGACACGCGCCGGGCCATATTAACCGAATGCATTATTTTCCGGGATCCGCCGAGTGCGCTGGCCGGCTGATTACGGTGCCTCTGCTCACGGCATTGCGTTTTTTAGGTTCGTATCATAAGCTTGCTTTCCCACTAATACATATTTTAAGGTAATTAATGTGTTAATTGCGACATGTGCATCAGCAATTCATCATCATTGTACGCATTAGTTCTGTTGCCTTTCATTAACTTTACAAGCTCATTTACACATCACTACAAGGTTGGTACTCGCAAAGGCCTAAAAAGCATAAGGCTGGGTTCACAAGGAAATATACCGCACGTTTTTTACAATATTCGATTAAAAATTTTCTCCGTGTAAAAAACGAATAGCCACAGTTTAATGGTGTAATATTATGCGCTACTGCAGACCGAATACGTTAATAGTTATTTATGCAACTGTTGTATAATACGGGGTATTAAAACACGAATGTGGGTGATAACAGTTTTCGCAATACTAATATCGAACAAAAATGGCGGGATACGACGCTATGGTATAGTATAGTGAAACGCGCGTGTGTGACAATGTTCTTTTTTTGAAATTCATAAAGATACCACGAATGGAGTAGTGAGAATGGAAGGGAGGAAAGGAGTTGCATTATGAAATTCAGTACAACATTATAACTCCCGTTTGGATGCTATTATGGTTACTATGACATGTTGGCAATAAGCTAACTGTTTCAGAAACTTTTATAGAGGATTTATAGCATGGGCGTAGATAAAAGTTCATACGGTGTGCTTGACAAGTATGGTGGGTATTCAATAAACGTATTTAGCTATGAACATTTATTGACTGCAGTACAAACGACGTGTGAACGGATCTATACTCAATGTAAGCGCTATTACATATTCGGTAACATTTACCTATCCCGCAAAAAAAAAAACGCAGTACAATGCCGTGTGAAGCCTAAAAGTAGCTTGTGCACTTAAAATGCAATGTGTAAAGAAGGCACCCTTAAAATCTGCCTATTTCTTAATCTACTTGTATAATTAAATTAGAATTCTTCTCCTTATCTTTTTATAGCATAACATTCGACTCCCCTCATCACACCCCATCTTCCCTACAGGTCCAGACCCAGAATGTGACAAAAAATGTGCGAACCAAGGATGGTGCAATAACGAGAAGATATGCCAATGCCCTGAGGGGTACATGGGACAGGACTGTAGGACTGCGCTATGTTACCCGCAGTGTATGAACGGAGGGAATTGTACCGCGCCCGGCGTGTGTTCATGTCCGCCCGGCTACCAGGGACGGAACTGTGAAGGAGGTGGGTTTTTACTATTTTGTTATATTAATCTTTATTTATTTAGTCTAAAGGGGTGGGCAAACTTTTTTCATCAGGGGCCAGAAAAGAATTGGGAAATCAGGAGACCAGAATAAAAAAAAAATGCATCTTGTTTTAAGTTGTAATTTATCGCAAGAATCATTGAAGGCTAAAATGCTTCCACACCGTGAAAATAATCGTGGAGCGCAATTTTTTTTATCTTACAGTAATTCGAATGTGGTTATGTTTAGTTAATAAAGTTCACAATGACCCTAAACATAAACGAACGCCAGAACATAATTTTTCTGACAATGAGAGCAATACACTCTTTAAGTCAAAATGACGTTGGCGGGCCGGGTTAAAACCCTTTGCGGGCCGTAGTTTTCCCATCCCTGATTTAGGCACATACATAAATATCAATATCCTGAACGGTACATGGGACATGACTGTAAGACTGATTTGTCCTAAGGCGCTGATATGATGGACAATTTGACCGCAGCGATGATGGAACGTATTGGTAATCTGTGCATTACGCACACTCAAGACAAATAAACTCCCAGGAATTCCATAAAATTCCAAAGAGTCCGCGGACAAATTGTCCATCGTCTGATCAGCGCTTAAAAGACTCGTATAGGACTGTAGGACCATGTTATGACTAGAGGTGGTTAATAAAGCGTATAGCGTTTGTTCTGTCGGTTCTGATTTCGCGCTATAATATGACGCCTCAACAAACTAAACGACTAAACGCGCACAGAGGGGCCCAGGATAGCAACAAAGCGCGTCGGGCGAACTCAGGTGGAAGTCGACCCATTTTGTTTGTAAACACGGTGTACGCGAATCGGGATCTCGTTTAATTGTTTTGTAATTTTGTTACTTGTATTGTAAATATAACCAAAATGAAAAAAAAAAAAAAAAATGTGATTTTAACATTCGTAACATGGAAATCATACAATCAATGAACTTTTAAATACGTCTATAATAAATAATAATAGTATCACACAACTTTAAAAAACCCATAGTAAATTTTATAATAGACACTAATAAACCTGGAAAGTATGGAGAAAAGTTCATAAGATATTATATTCATATCGCTTCATGATAGGTATATTTTTTTGTGTACAGCACTTTTAGTGTATTGAGACATAAAATGATAACGTCTCCGCGTTTAGTTTGCGGCCGACTTTTGGTAACGTGTTATAATGATAGCGGATTTGAACATCACTAGTTATGACACTTGCAATGATTTTACTGTTTCTATACGCCTAGGTTTCAATGTTGAAGCAGGTTAGTTCCTCGTATATTTTTCCTCAGTAGTTCTTATAAGAATCTTTCTACACTGGTTTTCGAGAAAACTTTTACTGTGTGTGCTCTACCATCTTGATTCTTGAAACCCCCTTCCCGAAATAACATACCATACGTTTCATTCTCCGAATTTTTAGTAATAAACGAGTAAAGATTAATTATAAAAAACGTTAACTGTATTTATTAAAACACAATTTATTCATTTAACAATAATTTATGTACAATGGTAAAAAATTGTCTAGTTTTGTGAAAATCCTAGACTATTTCCTGGTATTTGGTCGGTAGGTAACTATAACAATGGCTAAGGAAATAATACTTTTCGACTTTTCGCTAAATCAATTCCAGTCGATGTTTTAATAAATGCTACATAAAACACACTTTTCCTGTAATTCCGATTATTACATCGTTTTTTTTATTCATTCACTGATTTACACAGTAGCCATTACTGGCCTATTTTGTACGAAACTAAATACAGAAGAGTATTTAGTTTCGTACAAGACACTTGTTTTCTAGTGCCCTGCCACGGCATTGTGTTTATGTCAGCAATGAAACTTGGTTAGCACTATAAGTTTTACATAACATCTAACAAAAAACTATTCGATACTCTGCTATTCAGCATTCAAATTTAAGTTCAAGAATTTGGGTCATTTTTTTAAATATTTCGTTTAGTTATGATTTTAAAAACTGATGTGCTACCGACTTTCCTTGCTGATTATAACTTAGCATTTTTTGGATTATCAGCCTATAACGTTCCCACTGTTGGGACACAGGCATCCTCTCTGTGAGAGGGAGTGGGTCGTAATCCACCACGTGGGCCCAGTGCGGGTTGGTGGATGTCATATGTTTTCGAATTTTTGGTTCTAGGACATGACGGTTCAAACACGATGTTTTCCTTCACTGTTTTGAGAGCGGTGGTAAGCAAACAATTTACATAAAGTAAAGAGCCTGTCTGGGTTCGAACCTACGACCTACAACTCGTAAGTCGTGGCCGTTACCACTAGGCCACCACTGCTCTCACACCTGTTCCTGACATATACTATTATGACGACATTATTAACTAAGTTCTGTTGAACTAGCAAAAGTTATGATTGTATTACTAGTAATCTAAACTCTATACTATCTAGCAGTTCGGGCTCTGAGCAAATATTCAATGACTCCTGTTTGCAAAAATCACGTTAAAATTGCAAAACCCTTTTTGTGAGTAACATTAATTTTATTGAGTATTAGTACTCACGTGCATGATTTTCAAAGATGTTAGTTTCTTAATTCAGTTAATCAACATAACTTATACATGAGCCAATACTTCATCCATCTTATTTTGTATAAAACTTCTTTTATCTAAACTTGCTTCGAGATAGCAATAGCAGCTTTGCATCCAGCCTTTATAACTTCAGTCATAGCTTTATAGAACGGTGCCTGTTCTGCTCCATGGTTTATTCCTGTGTCGTGATGTTCCTGCTCCTCATTTCGGAAGTTGGTGATCGTTTCCAGGATCTCCTTGTCTATGTTAGGGTCCTCCATTAAAGTTCGGAGCTGATCGTTGTAGTGGTCCACTATGACGGTCTCTACGGCCACTGTGCAAGCCATCGCCGCTTCCTTGCCTAGGAGAGCTGTGCCTGTAATTAGTAAATGGTTGGGATAAGATTTTTGACAATGGAATAGTTGAAGTTTATTCTCGACTCCCAAAAGCGTTATTTTTTCCTGCGGATACAGGCGTAAAATAAGGTCGATAATACGGACCATTACAGTTTGGCATTTTTTCGTTGTGTAAAAGCTTGTTTTTGCGCCCTGTTATCACGTTTCTTATGTGCGCGTACGCGTAAGTATAAACTAATGTTCAATTATATAGAAAATACTAGGAAAGCGAGTGGCTATAATCTGCTCATTTCATCTTGTATTGTACGCTTATTTCCCTTAGTATATGACAAAAAAAAAAAAAAATCGTCAGTCGACAATCGTAACTACTATAAGAAGCTTTAAAATAACGAAAGATTATCCCAAGATGATTATTTACATTCGGGATGTTTTAAAACAAATTAAACACACTAATATAATATTGTGCCTTCCTACAATACATATTTAGAAATCATAACAGCCTTTACAACGCGAGGATCGAAACATTTAACAACTTACTCTACTTAGACTTACTAGTCCACGAACACGCTTACCACCTGGACTCCAATAAGAACCTAAGGGTGGATTTTAGAATGTTTAACAGAAAAACAGGATTAATAAATGATACTGCATTAAATACAGTCTTTGAGGATCTCAAAGCGTTAATCGATGACATAGACTATATAACCATAAAAGACTTTAATGAACCCAGTAATAATATAGATATACAAGCTATAACAGATGAAAATGAAAACAATATTTGTAATGAGGTTGACAGGGTTTTTTCGTAACTAAATACCTACACCTAATGCATCAAAACATCGCGGGATTATTAACAAAATCTGATGCAATGGCAGTGTGCTTAGAACAGTTGGCGGAAAAAGGAGGCCCTGTGGACATCCTGTGCGTTACAGAGCATTTTATTATGGAGGGCTTTGAAAAGTATTTAACCATACCTAACTACCAGCTTGCAGCATGTTATAGTCGTAAAGAAAGCAAAAGAGGTGGAGCATGCATACTAACAAGAAGTGGACACCAGTTTAAGGAATTAAAGCAAATAGCTAGAATATCAGAGACTGGTGTTTTTGAGTGCTGCGCCATAGAGTTAATTAACTATAAGATAGCAATTGTTTGTGTTTATAGAGTACCAAACATTAATAATATTAATATGTGCATGGACAAATTTCATTTAATTTTACAGGAACTTCCTAAAAAGTCTTTTAAAAATATTGTCGTCGCAGGAGATTTTAACATAGATGTCCTAAGAAGATCTTATCAAGCAATAGATTTTGAATGTTTGTTATTGAGTTACAACTTAAAATTGTCCGTTAATGAACCCACTAGACTTAAAAGTCAAACATAAATATAGACAACATTGCGCATAACTTTAATAGTCCCTGTAAAACACAAATACTAGAATTTGCATTGTCAGATCATACAGCGCAATTAGTAAAGTTACCTGTACAAATTTGTTTACCTTTTAAATTTTGGCTAAAGAAACGTAATTATAGTGAAGAAAATATTATAAAATTTAAATTTTGTCTACATAATTTGGCATTTTCTGATATTTATGAAACGAGTGCCTATAACGCTTTTATAGAAACACTCTCATTGTTCTACTGTTTGTGCTTTCCTATTGAAAATGTAACCATACACGCATCAAAACAGTCATCGTGGATATCACGTGGGATCAAAATATGCAGTAAAAGGAAACGAAGACTTTTGTGGATATACCGACGTTCCTAACGAAACAAATAAAATAAAATTGACCAATTACTCTAGACTATTAAAAAAAATTACAAAGCTGACACAATTTGCCCAAAATAGTTACAAAATAAAAACATCAGACAACAAATCTAAGACCAGTTGGAAAATAATTAATGATTCAAAGCAAAACGTCCCTAGAAATCCTATATCAAAAATAAAATATGACAGTAACATTATAACAAATCCTCAAAAAATAGCGGATGCTTTTAATAGTTATTTTATTGACAAAGTTATCCCAATACCAGAATCAGGACATAACGTTACAAAATTAATTCTAAATCGCGAAAAATCGTTTTTCATGCCCCCCTGTCTACCACAAGACGTATTTAAAATAATCAACTCATTGAAAAATACAAACAGCATTGGTGATGACGGAATATCAACAAAAATTCTTAAATCGGTTTCTGCATTAATATGTATGCATCTAAGTCATCTTATTAATTTGACCATAACCTCGGGCATCTTTCCAGATGCTTTAAAATTTTTTATAGTTAAACCATTGTTTAAAAAGAGAAATAAAGATTACATAGAAAATTATAGACCGATATCTATTATAAGAGTTATCTCCAAAATTTATGAAAAATTCATATACAAAGAATTAATCAAATATTTGGAAAAAAATAATCTACTAGTGAACGAGCAAAAAGGATTTAGAGAAAATCAAACTATTAATATGGCACTTATGATTTTTTGTATAAAGTTATGCTAAATGTTGATAAGACCAACCCTGTTTGCACCATATTCTGTGACCCAAGCGTTCGATTACGTTAGGCATGATATTCTCTTAGATAAAATGCAGGCATACGGTGTTAGAGGCAACGTTCTAAAACTATTTGATTCATATTTAGACAATAGAAAGCAACTCACAGAAATATCGTCAATAAATACAAAAACTAAACGTGAAGAGATATTCCAATCACATGAACTTGTAATTAAATATGGTGTTTCTCAAAGTAGTGTGTTGGGCCCTCCTCTGTTCATATTGTATATAAATGACCTACCTAAATCTGTTGACCAACCTGTGACCCTCTTTGCTGACGATAGTACCATAACAATTCAATGCGATACTAAAGACAAATATAAAAGTGACATTAATAATTCTCTTATATCAATAATAAAATATTTGGATAATAATAATTTAAGGATAAATCTCAATAAAACTAATATTATGCATTTCAGTCAATATTTACCAACTTTATCTGATCTGAAGGTCCAATATAATGATAAAATAATTGAAGAAGTCAACACTGCTAAATTCCTCGGTGTGACTGTTGACAAAAAGTTAAATTGGAAAGAACACATTGGAATTTTAAGCAAAAAAAATAGTAACTCTTCTTATGCCCTACACAAATTAGTTCCTGTGCTTAACACTGACGCATTGCTAACAGCGTACCACGGCCTAGTTTCATCGCACCTAAGGTATGGAATTATCTTTTGGGGCAATTCGACTGACAAGGATATACCCTTCAAAGCCCAAAAACGGTGTATTAGGACGATGTTTAAATTAGAGTCGACGTGTGTCATGTTTCTACGAATAAATGTCTTATCTCATCTTATCTTATCTTAAGCACTTCAAAACTAGCTCCAAAAACTAATCCAGCCACATTCCACATTTGCACCAGCGCCGTGGGCCGGACCCTGTACTCGTTGATCAGCTCTTCGAACGTGGCGCGATGCTTCTCCTCCTGGTCTCACATGTTTTGGAAAATCGAACTTTGGTCCCTATAAATAAATATATTAAAATGGCCTTAACACTTACCAGCCCCCAACATAAATCCGGCCACATTCCATATTGGCGTCAACGCTGTCGGTCGGACCCTGTACTCGTTGATCAGCTCCTCGAACTTGGCGCGATGCTTCTTCTCCTGGTCCCACATATGTTGAATGAGGGGGCCCTCCGCGGTCCGGCCCAGCACGGCCATCTGACCAGCGTAGATGCGGTCCGCGCCCAGCTCGCCAGCATGGTCCACGCGGATGATTGAGTCTAGCTGGAATGGGTATCGAGTTGTGTAAAAATTGTGCTTGTAATAAAGAAAATTTCAGCTGTAATTCATAATAGAACATTTATTAATATATTTAAATAAATAAAACAGCCTGGGTTTTCCCACAAAAAGGCCTACATTTCCTATGTGAAGCATTTTATCCTAGTTTTGAGATATGCGGAACTTGGTGTCCATCATTGTACCTTTTGAATAAAAGGTCTCAACATAATATTTATATCATAAATTCAGCGTGGCCGCAAATCAATAGTAACGAAAACTTGCAGGGCACGTGTTCTATATAGAATCGATGTTTCAAAGTAAAAAGCATCCGTATTATCAGCCTACTCACATGAGGATTCTTCTTCCAATACGGCCTGCTACTCGAAGACACTGTGCTGTGTGCGCAGCGTATCTGTTGCAGTAACAACGGTGTACGCAGCATCTTGCTTCACTTCTGTAACTGATTAATACAAGGCTATGTTACAAGATAATTTTTGTTGCAGGTATATGTGCGCAGAAATGTTTAAATGGCGGCAAATGTATACAAAAGGACACCTGTGAATGTCCTAAAGGGTATTATGGACTGCGCTGTGAATTTTGTAAGTATCCTTTTCCGGGTAAATATGTTGAATGTATCTAGATTATTCTAGATTTTAAATGAACATGTTTAAGCTTTTGTTGCAAGGTGCATTGTGTTGAAATAATAAGTCGAAGGACCAAAATGCTTTTACAGCATCTGATTTGAACCTCTAACTTGTAAAGACCAAACTAAACCATTCCCTAAGAGCACTAGAGCATTAAAATCCCAACTTGATGAACAGACTTTTGGTGAAACCACATTGAACCTTCTTAATGATTATCTCTCCAGCAAAATGCGTGATCCCCTGCCTGAACGGCGGTCGCTGTAAAGGCGTGAACAAGTGCCGCTGCCCGGTCGGGCTGGGCGGCAACCACTGCGAGGTGGGGCGCCGCCTGGGCGACTGCGCGTGCCGCGGCGAGCCCAGCGCGCCGCACGCGTGCCGCCACGGCCGCTGCGTGGCCGGCGCCTGCGTGTGCGACGCGGGCTGGCGCGGCCGCTGGTGCCATCGCTCCACGGGTACGTAGGCCCTGGCCATGTCTATGCATGGGTAGACTGCAAGTCTTCATTTATATACCTCTACTAGGTTTTGCCCGCAGCTCCGCCCGCGTGGATGTCGGTTACCGCGTCAAAAAGTAGCCTATGTCCTTCTCCATATCCCAGGCTATATCTCTGCCAAATTTCATGACGATTGGTTCAGCGGTTTAGGCATGAAAACGCATCATACAGACAGACAGATAGACAGACAAGAGTTACCTTCACATTTATAATATTAGTATGGATTTAGGCTTTGTATGGACAATGATCATTTGCTGACTGGTACACAGTATGGAAGAAAAAGGCATGCTGCCCCGAAATAAATTGGGATAAGGGCAAAAGAATGATGATGACGATGTTAGCTGATGGTACACATAGGTCTTTGTTTCTGTGGCAGTGAGTATATTGCTAGATGGCGTAGATTCTGACGTCATTAAGGCGAAAGCGCCAGGAAAGCCCGCGAAATTCAAATTTTCTTAAGTTTTTTGCAATTTGCAGGTCAGTATTACGTTGTATGTTGATCAAAATATGATTCGCGACCGTTACAAGTATGTATTTACAGAATTATAATCATTAATCACCATTATTTGCTTTTTTTGCAGGATCATCAGAAGAATCTGGCGAATACAAAAGGCCACGGTGAAACAAAAACAGAAAGTTGACGAAACTACTTAACAATCATGTGATTTCTTTAATTTTATAAAAAATAAAATATACATACCTACTTTGTAACATTGATAAATTAGTCATTTAGATGTTAAGTTCTACGCCACCTAGTTTATGTATCTAGATTTAGTATTATGAAATAATATAAAATATTAGAGATATACATTTTACTTGTTTTATTTAATAACATTTCCTTACAGGGGAACGACAAAGCATCAACCTTCCAGAAACAATAACCTGAAAAGCACTTGACCTTATTATTGGAACCTAAAACTATGATTCACTTAAAGAAATAGATATCAACTTTATCCAAGTATAAATAAAGGGTTTGAGGTTTTGTGCAAGGGAGTCAACGAGCAAAGATATCATCCTTACCTTCAAATTGAAAATAAACCCATATGCCTGAAAACACTTGTCAACTTGGCATACTTAGGTCTATTCAACTACATCAAAAAATTGAACTGACATTCAGGTGTAGTAACATACTTGATAAGTATGTATGCTAGATATTGCTTTGCTTGTTTAGAATGACTAACAAGATTTGTTTATAAATCGGATAGGTTTTGTAGTACAGGTGTGGTCAGAAATTCTAAGCTACAGAGAGGTTTGTAAGAAGAGAGGGGAGGGTTTGGCCCAGCAATGGGAAATAATTGAATGTAGGCTAACAAAAAGAGAAAATTATTCAATGTTTTGTTTACCTAACCCACCAGTGTAATATTGAACAGAATAAATGGCAATTACAATAATATTTGTAAACAAAGAGAATATTTTCACTTTTCTTGTATGCATCACCCCATGTACCCATATTCAAGCAAATAAATGATTTGATTTGGTTTTATATGGCCAAACCAAAACTTTGTTTGCTTGATTGAGCGAAACGAACCAAAGTTTTTTAGCCAATACTATGTAGGTTTTTTTATCAGTCATGGAAAGGATAATATAAAGTAACCTCAAACATCAACATTTCATATTTTTATCGTAAGAAATATAACCACTCACCTTATTTATTTTATAAATGTACTGAAATAAGTTACGCAATCTTCAAATATTATGAAAATAATAAAATCAACACGCGGATTCACAAAACTTGTTTACAGCCGTGAAACGTCAAATATAGTTAATGAAAATCTCACTAGATGGCACTACAGTATGACGTGAAATGATCAATTTCTAAAATAAACTAGGGATTTTTCCTGAACATCATACAACTTAGGACGTCAGAATAAATAAATAGCAATATTTGGCTGCCAAAATTGGTGAGTATCTTTCACAAAATAAGCTTTTATTTACTTACAAAGGTACGAATCCTTTCCCCCCTCAGCCAGAGGGGCGATTTCCCTTTCCATGCGAAAACCACACCGCGCAGACTCGTACAAAATGGCGACCCCTAGATACGAAGTTTATACGGTCCACATACCGCGCTTACCGATCGATACTAATGGAGGACTCGAATTTTTCGGGGACTCTCGTGCACTCCGTAAATTTTGTGAATTCAGTGTCTGGCCGAGTGCAAATGTCTTAAAAAGTGTTGTTTTGGACGGGTTACATCACAGCAAGTTCGCCAGACTTCTAATTGGATTGCAAAATGTGCTTCAAATCACGCAGGTGCGTACGCAGCCGTAGTTTCACCATTCTGTCTGAGCCTGCTCGAACGCGCGGCTCCCCTTCATGATGGCCATTCATTTTGGCTTATCCTTTACGCCGCCGCAAAGAGCTTGCGTCATGTCATGCGTCTTCGAAACTGACCCGTCGCGGGGCACCATGCACCGTATAAACAAAACATCAAACAAAATGCGTCATTGGTGTATGCGACTGCATTTATTCGCGCGTAAAAGGCAGAAAATTGTAAGTTGCAGTTAAAATTATGCACCTGTAAATGAAGATAAGATTCCTGAAAACATAAATTGGTGCATTGACGTCTTGTATTCTTGTCTGTCCGGGACTTCTATGATGGTTTGTCTAGTTAGATTTCGGTGAATGTGGGAAGCTCGAGTATTGATTTTTCTCAGCTAGGTGCCTACACAATAGAATAGTCCAACATTTTGTACTCGGCTTTGCTATCGAAATACAAACACGTTACATTTGGGGTCGCCAGATGATGATTCCGCTTTATATTCTGGGTGAAAAAGCAGTTTATCTAACATATTTGACAAAATCCTGCTAAGTACATAAGCATAATTTCCAATAAGATTTTTTTTGACTCGTCATAGACTCCATTTGAAAAGTTAACTAGGAATATCAAAGGCTGCATAAATCCAAAATCAAACAGATTGACTGTAGAATAGCAATATTTCCAGTTTTATAAAAATGTTAGGTTCAAAATCAATACAGATTGTCCATGTTTAAGAATAGTAACATTATTTTAGCCCAGACAGACATTTAAGCTAGAGATAAGGTCAGGGTTGGCTTATAAAATATTTAGGGCAGATTTTAGGCTTCCTAATTGGGCTACATAAAACTGAAACTGGGGGAAGTGAGATTTGTGTCAAGAGGGAAGTCATTGACCTCTATTGATTTTTCAGAGCAAGTACTTGATAAATGAGCATTGTTAATAGTGTTACATGAAAGTTTTTTAAGTAGTCTTAGAGGAGGGCCTACCACATAGCTAGAGAAGAGATTTAAATTATTCACAGAGAATGAAATATACACAGCTTTGACAATAAGAAACAGTCTTCATCTTGGTCTGATATGACCTATGTTAGGAATAAATCGATAAAATGTTAGTCATGTCTACTTAAAAGGACATTCTGAATTCTGATTGAATTAGTAAATTAATTTTATATTTTTGCAAATAAAATAATGTAACATAAAGATTCATTCAATTCAAGAAAAATAATGTAACATAGATTCATTCAATTGAAGAAAAATAATGTAACATAGATTCATTTGATTGAAGAAAAATAATGTAACATAGATTCATTCAATTGAGGAAAAATAATGTAACATAGACTCATTCAAGTCAAGGAAAATAATTGGGACTTTTTTTCTAACTAGATTTTATTTTTTTATAAATTCAATTTATTCCAAATCTTATTTCAAAATATTTGTTCATGTTATAAGATGGAAGCAACCGAATCATTTACCAATGCTTCAAGAATGCATAAATGTTATCTTGAAAATAAACAACAAGCCAAGTATTGATCTTGTTACAGGCAGCTACAACTTACAAGGTCATGCCCGTTAGTGTCTATGTAAAGAATGGTAAGACAATTAGACACAAAAAAAATACCATTCTTTAAGGAAAACATAATATTCTTAACTTAATCATTCACTTTTTATTACTGCTTACTTAAACATTACTACCTGCTGCCCGCGACTTTGCCCATGTGGGTTTTCAAAAATAAAAGTTACTCAAAACAACAAAAAAACAGTAGATCCTGTACGAGCATAAGCATTTAGTAAAAAGCTGTTTGACATTTATTTGTATAGATTTGTCTTAAATTCTAGGAGCTTCATACATTACAAAATTTTAAAATATTAGATCTCTCCAGCGTAAACAAGGTTTGAAACTGGCACTGCATATTACTGCAATTATGAGTACAAAATTAAAGTATAAAATTTATATTTTCAAGCATTTTACGTGTCGCTTTATTTGACGAACAATCGAATATCGAATTTTATTTGTAAATTTTAATTTAATTTAAGTTTTGATTTTGATTTAATTTTTTTTATTTTTATTCTACTATGAGTTTGCTCTTGACTTTAGTCTAGGTCTGGATGACAGAGACAAAGTCTACGATGGAGTGAGCTTACCCAGAAGAAGCCTGGTCACTCTCACTTTGAATAGATTAGGGTTGTATGTGTTCGGAAACACAGACGCAGGCAGAGAGTTCCACTCCTTTGCTGTGCGCATTATAAAAGACGTTTGAAAACGCTTTTTATTATATATATTTTTTATTTGTAAATGTGTATTAATATGCTATTCTGTTATGAGTCTATTTTACTTGAATTAAATTATTTGAATATTGAATCAATCGTTTATTTTCAAGGCAAGAACATAAAATAAAAAAATGAAAAACCAATAATAAAATTGAAATCTGTGACATTATTCTTGGTTGAAACAAATCTGTAAGACAACACATTCAAAGTTGGATGACTGCCTCTTTAGATGTATCTAGAGATGCCACGAATTTTCGGCTACTATTCGATATTCAGCCTATTCGGTATTCGTCCGAATGTTGCGTACTATTTGGTATTATATTGAATACCAACCCATGGAAAAAAAACGCACATATTACTAAAACTTTATTTAATTCTTAAAATCTATTAGTAAGTTGTGATGAATGAAAACAATTTTTTCATCATTAGTTGATAGCAAACTATTGCGCTTTACACCAACACTTGTAAAGGTCTGCCGTCCAATCTAGGCGAACAATTTTCAAATAGTGCGTGTCAAGACACGAACTACTTGCAAATGAAACAAATACTCTGCCTACCGCGCGCGAAATGTACACATATTTTGCCGAACATTCGCCTGCCGAATACTCGGCGCTTCGGCCAAGATCGTGACCGAATATTCAGTATTCGGCAAAATCACTATTCGTGGCATCTCTAGTTGTATCCACCTAAAATACTGATGAGTTTTGACAACCCATAAGAAGAAATAATGACCAGTCTATGCATTACTGCAACATAAATTGCTTTCAACTCAGCAAAGACAAGCAGAGCATACAATTGCACTTTTCTATTCAAGTGCTATTTCTTTCATTGATCTTGAACATGAACCTAGTAGCAACAATCAAGACCAAACTACTGACGAGCGAGAGGTCCGGGGTTGGATTCCCAGGTCGTGTAACGATTTTGGCTCTCGGTCAGGTCGTAACTCTGACAGTCACTACAGTCAGGCTCTATTATCAGTCAAATAACATCAACAACATTGTCACTCAGGTCATAAAGCTCATCAGTTGAAGAGCACCGACCGCGTCGCAGTAGCACGCCGCGACAGAAGTGCACAATCCAATGGTTCGGCATTTGGGCGGGCAGGACGAAGGCGACCCAGACTACGTCATGAATTCAGCCGTCAGCACTGAATCCATGGATATGGAGGGGGAGGTAAGATTTTAGCGATAAGACGAAGATTTATCTGATTTATAATTAGTGGTGGGCAAATGAATCATTTGCCTGGAACTCTCCGAGTTTCATTGTCTAGGCGCTTTTCTAGTTCTCTGCCTTAGAGGAGAATTACTTAACTTGGTATAGGATGAGAGCTGGCAACGTCTGCCGTAAAGGCATCGCGGCAGGCCACGTAGAAGATGGTTCGACGAGCTGGAAAAACAGGCAATGCTCCAGATAAATATTGGACCGGAATATCTGGAAGTCATGGGGGAGAGCTTTTCCCAGCAGTCTGATGATTCTTTTTGACAGAAACCTCTACCCTAATTGCATAACACAATATCAATCGGCATCTGAATGTTTTTGAATCATATTACTTTGATCCATTGCTTCATTATGTTCGAAAAATTTGTCTTCTCAACAACATAAAAAAACGCAATGAATGTTGTTGAACAGTCAAAATTAAACCATATTGTGTTACGCAATTACCCCTCAGTAATGTTTGTGGATCATAAAAGGACAACGACATTATCAACTACATTTTGGATTAACTAAAGCTGATTGCTGAGCTTTGCAGTACATAAGGTGAGCTGGTTAGCACGTCATCTTCACTTCTTACTTGCTTCAAAAGAATACCGTCAGCGGGTGTAAACCAACCGTGATACAAGGCCAAACCAATTGGACGCGTCTTGTTGAGAGTCCTTGGAAGTCTGTTAGCTCGTCTCTTGCGTATGTTCCTAGTAAGAAAATCGATACCAAAGATTACACCGTCGCAACTACTCGCGAACTACGAGTATCTGCTTCTCAAATCGGATTCAAATATGGCTTCAAGTCTCGCCAACTCTGTTAAAAAGTTCGAAGAACTTATCGTGATTTCACAATAAAACTCTTAGAAAAATATAAACTAGACTGAAAATGTTATCCCGAAATGAAGATACTAGGTAGGTACGCTACAGTTGTAGGATAAGATAGTAGTTCAACATTACGTAATACCACTGGTATTGATTGGATTGACTCTGGAGCAGAAAGTCGAACGAACGTGTCCTGAAGAACAATAGTTAAATAACTTGGAACTACACTTATAAATCATCCTCATCTTTATTTTTTATGAGTAAAATAGTACATCTCTGCCCAACCCTTCGAGGAAACTAGGCGTGCTATTATTTCCAATCAAATCAAAATATATTATTTCACCTACATGGGCACTTATGAAACGTCAGAAGCTAGGTGCACGGTTCCAATTGGTCGTTTCCTATGGAGAAGAGCCGGCAAGAAACTCCACGGTTGTTATGTAGTACAATTTCTTATTCTCATAATACTGTCGTGTCTATATTTACTTCTACATTATTGTATATTCAACATCCATTTAGAATTATTCAGCTCCCCAAAGGCAGCAAACTATCTACAATAACCTAATTTAGTGTTGTTTCGAATCCCGAGAGGCCGAGACTTCCCACAGACAGGCTCACGTAACAGTCTGGCTGCTGTAGTTCAACAAACGTAGTATACGGCACGAGTTCGCGGAATATCATTACTACGAATTTGTGCACCAGTTTGTACGCTCTGAGATATATTTTGTAAACACAACTCAGATGCGATACCATAAACAAGGTGCAACAACTCTTAATATTACGCTGTGTAGGTGTAGTTTCCTTGAAAACGTCCTAATTAATTAATTAAATAACCTATTAATTGAATAACTTAATAATAAAGGTTTAATTCGGTAACTTGACGGCACGGTTGGAGAGATTGGCTGCAGCGCCTAGGATCGAACCCTAGGCACTGCAGCCAATCTCTCCAACCCATACGATAAAAATGTTTGTATTGTCTATAGATCGAGTACCTTTTTTTTTTGGGTGGGGAATTATCAAATAACTTCTCCTGCTTTGGGCGGAGCTGGAGGGCGTGCCAGACTTACTGATTAAAACCCACCCTTGTTCCTTCAGTTGCCTGTGTGCCAGGGCCACGGTATCCTTTTCGGCTAAACCCGCAACCCTGGCAGGCATCGGTCCTAGCGGACCCTGTCAGCGCTTGCTGACATCTCTTTGAGGCGTGCGTGGAACAACGCGCCGTCCATCCAGGCCTGGTCCTTACCTGATCGGGAGTACCCTGGGTTTTAAATTTAATGAATATTAAGTTTGTGAAATGAACAAACCAAACTATACAGAAGAAATTCCTAGTGTTGACTTGTTTTTTTTTTTTTTGTCCAAGTTTCTATTTCTTTCTCTTACTCGACAAATAATGAAAACACTGGTGGGGAGTTTGTAGCGCCAATTCTTCTTCCCAGCTAAAACACTTGGAAGTGCTGTTTTGGGGGACTGTCTTATGTAATTACAGAGAAAGCACTTTTTGAACTTTATCGTTCAAAAAGTGCTTTCTCTCAACCTAATTTGAATAAATGACTTTTGATTTTGTTTTTTTTGTTAACCGTTTGCCTGTCCTGGTTGCTAACCGTGCATATAATTCGCAGGACATGTCACAAGTTGACGGGTGCGGGCTCAGCGGGGCCTCGGACGACGAAGATGACTGTGCGTCTTCGCCGGCCGGCTCCAACTACGATGACAGCGCTGATCTCATCAAGAACGCCATGAGCGATGAAGTTACGAAACAGTTGGCTGCCGCTGGTGAGTTTTGTTCGTGTTACCATGTCTACTGTCCCTTAGTGACTCTGCAAGGTTCTTTAAGCGCGTGGCCAAAATCGGAACTAAAGATGCCATCATAGAGAGAGAAAAAAACGGGGCAGTCTTTGGGGACTGCCGAAAGAAGTGAAAACTAAATACATATGTACACAGTATACATATAGCTCATGGAAAGCGTTCGGTAACGATGACGCTAGTTCCATGATTTTTGTTCACCCAAAAAGTGCTCAACGCGCCTAAAGAAGTTTTCACTTCAAAAATAATAGAGAAAATACGTTTATTTGCGGTAAACATGACGCAAAGAAAGAAGACAAATACGAAAAGAACAAGTTGGGAGAAAATATGCGTGACATCCACACAAAACGGCCATCGCCCAGTATGTTAGTAAATATATTTTTTTGACCTTTTCGTGGGCTTCTCGTGATAATGGATTCCGATTGACGCAGAAACCAGCCGATAAAATCCACGTGAGTAAAGCCATACTGAAGAAGTTGCCTATGTCGCTCGCCCTTGGTGAATCAGACTTCTACTACCTATTTATAATATCTCATAGTAGCGTGTTTAAGTTTTGCTCAAACGTTTTGACGTGTTTGGTCAATCGTAGTAGGTATACTAAATTCGGAGTGCGTCAAAACGTAGCCAAGCTAATAAATAGCACAGATTGCCGAGTTTGATAGTATTCGACTTCAATTTAGTCCACTTTTTTAACTGGTCTTGTAACGTGTCTTCCAAAATTTACAATGCCATCAACCAACAGGTCCAGTCGGCATGGCCGCCGCTGCCGCTATAGCGTCCTCAAAGAAACGCAAGCGGCCGCACTCGTTCGAGACAAACCCCTCCGTCAGGAAGAGACATCAGAATAGATTACTTAGGAAACTCAGAGTAAGTTACGATTATTGTCTAAGAACTGATAAGGAGTTATCACAGATTGACTGTCTCTTAAACTTGTAATTTTACACGTCAAACTGTAGCACAGCAACACTGCCTGGTGTTAAAATCGGGGTGTGGCTGTGTCGTGGACACGGCCGTATGTTTTACGTGAATACGTGTATATAACGGGTAATATTTTCTTTGTTACGATTTCTTTGATGCTTTATATATTGAGTGGTGTAATTACATTTTGGATGTAGATGCTTGATATGTAGCTGCAACACCAAACTGTATCCTCCGATTTTGTTATCATCATTTTTCTGAATTGCCTCCCACTATGGAAGCAAATTTAAAGACGTATTCACATCAAAATACCCCTGCTGCAATACAGTAATATTTTCAAAGACGAGGATTCTTACAAGGATCCCATTATCATCAGCCTGGCAGACAGCTGCTGGATATAGGCGTCTTTAATGGCTAGCCATAACTCGATAACCCACTACTTTGATCAATAGTAGGTACTATTGGGAGGTTTAGTATTTCAACAATTAAAGGTTATTTTATTACACCACAATGCAGTGCAGTGGTGGTCACGACTTAGAGTTGTACGTCGCAGGTTCGACCCAAGCAGCCACTTGTGTAAATTATTTCGTCACCACTGCTCTCAAAACGGTGAAGGAAAACATCGTGAGGAAGCTATGTCCTAGAACTAAAAATCGAAAACATGTTACATCCGCCAACCCGCACTGGGCCCGCTTGGTGGATTATGGCCCACTCAAGACATGGGCGAAATAGCTCACTGAAAATAAAAAGAGTGATTAGCTCTTCCACTCTAAAGAGCTCACTAGCTCAGTGACTCAATCGCTTAGACGCCAACTGTTAGCTCATTTGACTCCCGCCGCACGCACGTCGATGGAGACGGCTCGGTTCGCTCAATAGTCAACAGCTCTTTGGAAAATACAGTAAATACATTTTATACACTATAGGTACTTTGCATGCATGCCATTTCGTCAAAACAACCGAAAAAGTACTAAGTACTACTGTTTGTTTTTATTATGACTATTTTGATGTCATAGGATAAGTTTCAATGACGTATTGGGCCGGAGAGCTATTGTTTGAAGAGCGAACGATGCGATCCGAAGTAATCCGAAGCGAGCCAAATGAGCCGTTCGATCGGTGACTTCGGTGTCTCGATCGGTGAGACGTCTGCCGAGACCGATTGAAGTACTGACTTCCTGAGCTAGTGAGTCTAAGTGTGCTATTTAGCGAGCGAGTGATTGAGCGAAAGCGACGTCAATCGAAAAGAGCTACTCTGAAAAAAAGGTTTAGTTATACATAACCAAACTTTCGTCAACATGTAACACAAAAAAGTGACCACATAACTTTATGCAACATGTAACCAAAACCTGTGCTGACTGTTGTGTATCACTTTTATTAAATCAAGTTAACTTTTATAAAGTCTTTTTCAAACTTTGATTATTCCTGAAATAGCCGAAGTAGTTAGGCTAAATATTTTTTTCAGTGTAGCTCTTTTCTCACTCGCTCACGAGCTACCCAACTCTAGCCCACTCCCACTCACAGAGAGGAAGCCTGTGTCCCAGCAGTGGGAAGATTATAGGGAGATTATGCTTATACTACACAAGAATCAATTCTCCACAAACAGCAAACCATCGAAGAGTTCGCGACGCGCGTCGGTCAACAAGCTGTAGTCCTAGTAGCAACACCCGGCAAACCGAACACGTCGTACCGCGTGTTCGGCGCCAAGCCGTTAGAGGACGTAGTGCGTAACCTGCGCTGCATGATCATGGAGGAGCTGGAGAACGCGCTCGCCCAGCAGGTAAGTCGGCTTCAATATATGTGACGGGTTTTTGATGTTGTTGGGGTTATTAATTGTTCTCTTGTATGGCTGCAGACTGAAAACATTGGTCATGCTGTAAAAATGGCGGTAGTCATTCCGTAATAGAAGGAAGTATTGGAGATTCTCAAATAATTTATTTCAATTACACTTCAGGCCTGTTGTAAAGTCAAAAATGTATAGTTGCCCAATTGAAAATAAAGTTTCTTTTGGAGAAGAATGTGCAGAAGAAAGTGATGACATACAAGTGTCCTATCTCGCACAAGTTGTAATAATGCTCGTTTATGTTGGAGTACAAACAAAACTATCCTCATGAATGTATTCAAGAAAATCCATTGGCTTCTCCTCAAAAAAATGTTTAACTATTTGGTATCTCTGTAGAATCAGCATCATCAGATCCCTGAACATATATTTTTTTTCCTAAAGGCTTATTTTGCAAATTATAAGTATTAGTTTAACTGTGAAAGACATTCATATGCCCAAGGGCTTATATAAATGTCTTTCATTTTTAATTAATTACAATGTGTGTTTAGCTAAGAATAAGAATATACGAAAATCTTTACTAAGTCGGTATTTAATTGATTACATAACATTATAACTATTCTATTTTGGCTTCAGTGAGTGGTGATTATATCACCAGTAACTGAATTTTCTCTCACTAACCTAAGTTAGTGAACCAATTTGTTTTGTAACACAACACCTAAAGCAAAGAAATAACTTATCCAAACATACAATAAAAATACTTATTGAAAACTCGCTAAAGGTTATTTGATGTTTTAATTCTTTTCTACAAAAGCTTGCTATAAATGTTGTTTTCCGTCCCCCTATGCCTCATTTAGAACATCGCCAAGTAAAAATTATTATACACACGTAATCTTTACTGCCTCGTCCACATAAAGCTATCTATAGAGCTAGAGAAATCGGAGGTAAACCTAAAATACACGAGGTAGACTGCTAAAAAACCTCTTATTGAAAAATCTGTCTCATTGGCGAACTGTTTACCATGGGCCGAATACTATTTGCTATCCGCCCAAACGGTCTCTATTCAAACGATATTGCGAATCAAGATACTTTTGAATGATTTTCGTACACACATCTGTTCCCCATGTTATATATGCGGTGATCTAAATGAGGTTAAAACATACACGTTGACTTTTTAAGTTTTTTTTCGTCTTACATATGGCGTGTGTTACTCTGTGCAACGAATTTGTACGAGGTCAATACAGAGTTTTGCTCATTTTTCAATTCAATAACTGTTGTTTACGAGACATCTCTCTTTTCTTCGCTTTGGTGGAAACGGCTCTAAACGTTTTTATAAATTGAGTAAACTTAAGACCAAGACCCAAAAGTCGAACGTGTATGTCACACAGCAAAATAGTTTCTGCATTTCACGAGCGCTCGTCAATCATAGTATTAGGGAACCCAGCAGGGCTAACATGAGGTGCCTATTAGGGTTTGTCGAGAAAACATCAAGTTTGACAAAACGAATCGAGTATTTTGTATGTCAGAGAACGAGAAAGGTGACAGAAATAGACATCTCTTCGTCTCGAGATTGAGTAGTTGTCGCGTGTGTCACGTTAGCCCTGCTAATAAGGTATGCGCTTCGGTATTCTGCGTATTTCCGAATTAACACGAACTTCGCGCCACAAATTAAAGGCTCCCGCAGACAGGCGCGACTCGACTCTAGTAGAACAATTTCTATGAAAACTTCATGGAAATTGTTCTACCAGAATCGTATCGCGCTTGGCTGCGGAAGTTTTAACTCCTTACAGAGGCAATGCTTCTAATCTTTTTTGTCGGGTTACTTACTTGTTTCAGATAGTCATTTGTCACTCAATATTTTTAAAAGTTTTATGCAATTGCATACAGTTGTTAGTCTATAATTTTATAAACACACTCCCGTATTTGTAACAGCTCTATATTAGATCTTATCATGGTGCGTTAATTTCCAAACATAGACGATGATTCCCGAAGCGAATACTTTTCTTTGGAAAGCGAGTATTGAAAGAGAAATACTCAGATTTTTAATTAGCTAGACTAAAATGACATTTGGTGGAAACGTAATTAATTTTGGCCTAGCAAATAAAAATCAGAGTACCTCTCTGCCTACTCTTATTTGATTTGATTTGGGTCCGGCTCTCGTCTTCCCATTGCACACAAGCGAGCACAATGACGGCGCTCGTGTAGTGCGCTAGTGGCGTAGCGTAGTGAGTGTCGTACGCGTACGAAGTATATAACGAGTCAGTTCGGGCTGGGCGGCGGCCCGCAGGCGCCGGCCCCGCCGCAGGACGACCCGTCGCTGTTCGAGCTGCCGCCGCTCATCATCGACGGCATCCCCACGCCCGTCGAGAAGATGACGCAGGCGCAGCTGCGCGCCTTCATCCCGCTCATGCTCAAGTACTCCATGGGTGAGTACACTACTGGCTCATAATCCTTCTTAGCTATTGCCCGCGCACGCCAGTAAAGCTCCCAGGCGGCATGATTATTTCCGACATCAACAATCCTCGTCATATTTCAGTCAATATACACAAAACCTACACCTTCCTCATGAATCACTCCGCCCATCGGTGAAAACCGTATGAAAATCCGTTCAGTAGTTTTTAGTTTATAGCGTTCAGACAGACGCGGCGGGGACACTTTGTTTTATAATATGATTTAACAAGCAAATACATTATCTTGTTAATTAGCAGTGGTTTGGTAGTAAAAGGACCGGTCGTGTGGTTCCTAGAGCATACATTCCGGAATTCCGTAATAATTTATCTGATATTTTAATTCCGGAATTGCGAGGAGTAATATCGGAATTCCGATATTCATAGTTTTTTGATATTTTGTTTATTATTTTATCTAAACGCTACCAAATTAGTCTGTGGAACTTTCCACAAGTCGCTAGACGTCCAATGTTTAATTAGAGTAATAAGAGAGAAAGATGTTTAATTTGTTACTAAAAATGATATTGTTATAAATCTTGTTTGATTTGAAACAAACTTTAAAAGTTAAACTCCGGAATCAGATCTCCAGTATTGGAACTCAGTTCCGGAATTGAGAACCTTCCGATATTGCATGCCCTAGTGGTTCCCGCATCTAGTGGTTTCCAGAGACCTTCACCAGTATCTATATTTCTATTAGAAAAAAATAGGCAGTCATAAAAACTACCGACAGAAGTGAAAACTCTTTGGAATAACTGACAGTCTGGTGCAATACGTCACGAGCATGTCGCTAATTTCGGTGACGCGAACCCGTAAGTTTTTTCCCTACCAAAAATCGTTCAACGCAGCTAAAGAAGTTTAAGAGATGTCCCTTAAAAATCTAGCAAAACGGAATAGTTCCTGATGTTTCTGTTGTCTCCTCCATTATTATTATTCCAAAGCTATGAACTGTATCTTTTAAGAAAACACTTGACCGTATAGTGTGTATTGGCAGTGCGCGGCAAGCCGGGCTGGGGCCGCGAGTCCACGCGGCCCCCCTGGTGGCCCAAGGACCTGCCGTGGGCCAACGTGCGCATGGACGCGCGCACCGAGGACGAGAAGCAAAAGGTAAAGGTAACACTCGCATTAATACACACACTTGTAAAGTTTTCCTTTTTCAGGGTTTTTTTTGCCAAATAATTTGCCTTATCTTTGTATAACTAGCTACTGCCCGCGGCTTAGCCCTCGTGGGTTTTTATAAAATAAAAGTAGCCTATGTTACTCCTTATAACATCAGATATATGCCAGTGAATTTCCCGTCAAAATCGGTACAGACGTTTCGGAAATTAGCCGGAACAACAGACAAAATAAAATTAAACAGATTTTTGTTTTAAAGGACTTTATATACTTCCATATGCATTTAGTAACAAATTGTATAGGGGTATGAGGAACAGGGTGTCAAGTTCACTCATCTTCCATAGAAAAGGGAGGATCTTCCGACCAGACGGTTGTCGTGTCTGGTGGGCAACTGCCCTACGGTTGATGTCGGGATGTTGTATATATGCTAGTCGCGCGGCAAGCTTTGATTGCGCGATGCAGGATTTGTGTGAGGTGTCAGGTTTTTGATGCGTGTTCTTTCTAGTTCGCATGTGGCGTTGTAGATGCCACACCAACAAACACTTCAATTTTATTTATTTGTATAGATTCTTCTGTACGTCCGTTGTCACTGAATTCCTCCCAAATAGCTGGACCAATTTTGAGGATTTTTTTTGTGCGAGTTTAAGTGGGTCCCTGGATGGGTTAGATTGACAATTGGACCCGGTAGGTGGCGCTGCGTTTGGGCAGGACAGCAGGTTAATATTTTTAAACTTCAAGGCCAGATCCAGAAAGGACCCTGACGCATCAAACCCCATCTATTCACAGTATTAATTCCAATTGAATAGGAAAATGCCGACGATTTTCCACTTATTCTGGGAACACGCAGGTATAGAATAGATGTCCTACCGGAGACCAATTTTGTCGAAACGAGGTAGACTGTTTACGCATATTAACCAGTCTGTTACACTAGCCCTAGAAAGAACTATCGTCAGGCTTAAGTAAACGCCGTACTTATTCATTGTGTAATGATGTTTGCAGATGTCATGGACGCACGCGCTACGTCAGATCGTGATCAACTGCTACAAGTACCACGGCCGGGAGGATCTGCTGCCCGCCTTCACTGAGGACGACGAGAAGGGACCTCCTACACAGCCTGTAAGTCACACCAAACACACACTCTCACACTTGTGTTTTAAGGTGTGATTATGAATAAGATATTGATGTACCTATAAGGCTGATTTGACTCTTTTGTTAGTTATGAATGTTGCCTTGAGATTAGGACGGCGAAAACAAAGTCTTGTCGTCATATTTATGCATAACAACCGCCTGATTTAAATATCGGAAGCTACTGAATACGAATTTTGAGTAAAATATATCAGTAAATATTCGTAAAATGTATGTAATTAACATATATAATCCCTGAATTGCTCTTAAAAGCAATAAACATACAAACAGTACAATAATTAAATTATCGCCACAATCATACATAATAAAATTATCCAGTGCGTCAAGCAGATTGTATTGATTTACAATTTGACAGCACAGGGAATCGAACTGACGACCTCGTGTTCGCCCGTTACTAAAACATTCAAGGCTCTCAGCTATTTCCTAATTTATTTATTTTTTGTAGACTACTTCCTTAAAATATTATATCAAACTAAGCTGAGATTAAGACTTGTGTTTTGTCAATGAAAATAAAATTCCATACTCAAAACTGTCATAGATGTAACTTACTTAGCATAAGTATAATCAGTTTATAATTTATTTAGTTAAATTTCATGTACAATAGTGGTACATAGGCGGACTTAATGCCACAAGGCATTCTCTACCAGTCAACCTTCGGGTTAAATATAAAAACATAGTGATAGGGTACAAAAATAATGTCTGAAATACTAACTTCCCAACACACTTGTCTATAATGTTTCCCTTTGCTGGAACATAGGCCCCCTCTCTTCGAGAAGTGCGCTATAATCTACTACACAGGCCCACAGCGGGTTGGTAGATGTCACATGTTTTCGTTTTTTTTTTTTTCTAGGACCTGCCGGTTTCCTCACGATGTTTTCCTTCACCGTTTTGAGAGCAGTGGTGAATAATAATTTACACAAAGTAAAGCGTCTGTCTGGGTTCGAACCCACGACCTGCAACTCATAAATCGTGGCCGTTGCCAGTGGGCCGCCACTGCTCTCTGTACCTTACTTAACTCATACAAATTGTTGATAAGGAAATAAAACCTGTGTCATTGCTCCCCGAAGGCACAAAGTGCGTCACTGCGACATTCAGGTCATCAAACAATAACGCTCACGCTAATAATTGTGACAAACTTATTAGTGGATTGTGACGTCACGTCATGCCGTTTTTATGCCATGTGTTTCTGTCCAAAGAATATTCGGTGGAGCTCGGAAGTTTTTTTTAATATTTTTGCAATTGTATCTAAATGATATTTACTGTTTATTAATGCTGTCTCACATGGAATGCTGCCTGGATATGGTAACCCCTTTTAATGTTATATTCGCAACCGCGCCTTAGATCTCGGCCTGCATGCCGCACGCGAGCTCGGCTTCGCCGGGCTCGTCGTCAGGCGCTGGGCGCAGTAACACGCAGCAGGCCGTGCTGACGTCACAGCAAGTGTGCATCGACCAGATGACGCTCGCTGATGTCGATGTACGGATTTATAGGATTTGTTGCATTCAACCAGGCCTATGGCGAAGGATATTGGTTTTGAGATAGCTATGCTTTGATGAAATTACATAAGATACTGGTGAAGACGAAGCCATGGGTCCGGTGAGATCTCCCATCGCCAAAAATGACTTCCATAGAAACTTTCAGCCCCTATTTGGCTCGTTTAGGGGATGAATTTTTCAAAATCCTTCCTCTGTGCGCATCACCATACACACCAATTAGAATATAATTTTTGCTATTATGTATAAAATATCCCACTCTTCCCCCACTTTGTTGTCTACTTTCTTAAACGCTGCTAAGGAAGTGCTGTCTCTTGTATCTTTTGAGTTTCAAAAAGTCAAAAACCTTTGAGTTTATAACTAATAATCGCATCTACTCCACCACGTAGATGTCCCAGTACGCGCCAGCCGTCCTGCAGACCATCACGAACCCGGACGGCAGCGTGTCGCTGATCCAGGTGGACCCCAACAACCCCATCATCACGCTGCCCGACGGGACCACGGCGCAGGTGGTACGTACCATGGTAATGTGCATTCTTATATGGTATCGCCGCCGGCTGGGCGAGAGTAGCTCGTGGTGACTGTGTTAGCTATACTCATACGTGGGACTATATACAGGGAGACTGGAAGATGGGTGCAAAGCTTTAAGGCGAAGATACTACAGACAATTTAAGCCATGGTTGTCTTAGACGAAGTCTTACCAATTTTTTTTAATAAGGTTTAAAAACGTATTGATAAAAAAAAAATAACTGAACTGTAAACGTCTGTAAAAAAAAAAGTCTAATGACACAGAAGCCTAAAAGATGTTTTGCTGGATTGCTTACACATTAATTAAATAAAACAAAAAATAAATCATTTATCATTCAATTTGGCCATAATTATGCAGTTTACATACAATTTTGGGAAATTCCGAAAAAAAAATTACGTTTATAAAAATTGGTGAGACATCTAAGACAATCTCGGTTTAAATGGTTCTAAATTGTCTGTACTATCTTCGCCTCAAAGCTTTGCACCCATCTTCCAATCACCCTGTACATGTATATCAAGAAAATATATTAATTTGCACTAAACATCACGCATAAAGTAAAAACACAAACAAAAAACAAAGCTGGGTGAAAAATAAATATGTACGAGTATCACACCCACGCCCAGGGGCGTTCCTTTCATTAAAGCCGAAAAGCCCGGCTTTCAATCAAAAGTGAGCCTATTAATAAAAAAACTACGCCTGTAAACAAACTCAATGTCGCAAGAATTGATACGAATAATAACATTAAACTCTCCGCGTAGTACCGGCAACAAGAATAAAAACGTACCGGCCGCGCGCTAGATACGTACTACGATGCAACGTTGCCAGAGTTACATACTCAAGGAATAATATTTAAATTCATCGCCTCTTTCATCATGCACCGTTGCCAAACTATCTCCGATGCCGCAGTTGCGATCTCGCTCTAACGTTATAGCGCTAAGCAGGAGGCGAGATCGTATCGATGAATGAAGTATAGCTTTCTCGCTCACACAAGGTGGCTTCAAATCGGGCTTCTAATTTCTCATTTTTTCGCAAAGAAATGTGTTAACGTCCTTGATATGATAGTATGTACTCATTTTGCAAATGTTCGAATTTTTAAGCCCGGCTTTTGACTTTTTATGAATGAAACGAATCGTAGTAGGAGGTGGTAGGATTGTAGATCCTGAGTATGTGTGCGCGAGTCGCTGCGCAAAGCGTGAATTTGCATGATGTAATTTCAAATTAATTGTTTTGAGCGGTTACTGACGCCGTTTATGTTTTGATTTTTTAAAATTTTCTGTGAGTTTGTGTTGTGATTAGTTTTTGCTGTAATTACCTTGTTTTTGAAGTGATGAAAAAGTTTCTTATAATTAAAATGAATTCGGAAACGCATGTAATTGTTCCTTGTGAAGGATTAAAGTGTGTATTGGTGTGAAATCGTTACTTGGAAAAAGGTAAATACTTTGAGTTTTACAGACAAATATAATCTCGCTGAATACATTATGCGTGTCGAACACAATCGCGCTGTTTTTCAAAGATTAGGTTGATGTTGTGTGTCATTTAGCACTTTAAGAACTTCCTTTCCGAGGTCACAATGAGTTTAAAACCTCATTCAATAGAGGTAATTTCTTAGGGCTTGTATCTTTGCTTTCTTTATACGACCTAGTCTTAGAGAAACATGCAGCAACAAGATGGCAACAAACCGGAGCCCAGTTACATAACAAACGAATTAAATGTAAGCAATGTGTAGTTAGAAATCACAAATCAATCAATTATTTGTGCGCCATCTAGTAGCCGTATTGTAATATTTTTCCCATAACAACTGTTGCGAATTTGCGAGCGTTTGAAATATGAATTATTACGACTCGAAGAGCTTTGTTGTGCCAATAATGATAATAGATGGCTCACGTATCATATTTTACACGATACTGATAACTTGTACTTATAATAGTTGTGATTTTCTAAAGGATTACCAGTAGGTACTCTTCGTATTTAAAATTTACCTATATTTAAGCATAACATCACGCCTGTATTCCCCGGAGGGTTAAGCAGAGGTATGCCTACCTAGCTACACCCACATTTTTCCAGTCATGTTTTGTTGTTAATTCATATTTAAATATTTAGGTCTATATCTATACCTTATCTAGCAACTAATACCACTGATATTTATTTCATCTTTGTTGAAAAACATACATAGTGGTATTAGTTTTGGAACAAAAGAATAAATCGCAATTACTTACAATTATGAAAAACGAATATTAGTCAGTTCTTTAACGGCTCAGTCGGTAGGCGCCACTTTGCCAGGCGATAGGGTAGGATGTGTTTTTTTATCCAAAATATATATTGGCTTGCCCTAATTTTGACCCCTAGGCACGCCACTGCCCACGCCAAATGGCCATTGCTCAACCGACCATTACCATGGTAATATTCATTCTTATATGGTATCGCCATCATACCATAGCCAAACAGCAAAGTAGGGCTAGTCAACCCTGGGCACCAGACTTGAGTCCTGGATGTTGGTTGGCTAGTCATGTAGGCTACAATATATAAATAAAAGAGTTGTGCTTATCCACTTGGTGAAACGTAACAAGGATGGTTACTACAAAATTTCTCAAAAAAATAAAGACAGTTCCCGGAAACCATTTTCCTTTAGTTACAACAGTTAATGTACCTGCCCTTACTGTCTGAAAAATCCACCCTGTATTTCTAGATTTGTAGAAATACTCGCAAAAATTACCATGGTGCGGTAAGTGAGGTCAAACAGGCCTTATCCATACTTTCTTACTAATATTATAAATGTGAAAGTAACTCTGTCTGTCCGTCTGTCTGTATGTTACGTTTTCACGCCTAAAACGCTGAACCGATAGTCATGAAATTTGGCAGAGATATAGCTTGGGATATGGAGAAGGACATAGGTTACTTTTTACGCGATAACCGACATCTACGCGGGCGGAGCCGCGGGCAAAAGCTAGTTTTACATAAATACTGTGTTTTCTTTGCGTCCCAATTCTTCTGTAAGCTGATTGAGTTGTTTAGCCCGGTGCGCTTAGGTAGCCCGCAAAATTCAAATTTTATTATGTTTTTTTTTGTGATTTGCAGGTTTGAGTGAGGTTGTATATTGAGCAAAGTATGATTGGCGACCGTAATAAACATGTATTTACAGAATTATAATCGTTAGAATTATCAAAACAATTCTCGTAGTAAATAATAATAAATGGGGATAAAAATTGCTACTTGCTCACTTCAGATGTCGCCACTATCCCGTATTCAAGAATTTGATAGCTAGCTGTCACTATCAATATATTTTTTGCAAACAAGCGTCTTCTTTTACGCATAGTTAATTTATATGCCCCGTTGCGCAGCTGTTGACTGCAAAAATACGGGGACCCATGTCATTTGCCAAAGATGTTAAAAGATAAAAACTGTAGGTGAAAGCGCTCCGAAAAAAAGGTGAAAGCCCGATATTTCTTCGAGTATGTGCTAACTTAAACTTGATGGGCCTTACAAATAAACACGTAATAAAGTTATCCTAGGAATAACTTCGGTATAAACATAAATTTTTGACGTTTATACCTAGCATAATTTTATTTTGTGTTTATTTGTATTAAGGGAAGAACTTTATGGGACAAATTCGTATACAGGTGATGCTCCCAAGAGAACTTAGTCTGTTTTCATTCCCACAGGCACTTGTGGTGTGATATTATGTAAATTATAGTAAAGGTATGTGTATGTTTATATCAGCATAATAGATCAGTGCTAGAGTTACCATCTCTGAAGTTTTTCAGTCACAAAGATCATCTTCGAATTGGTTTTCAACTCTGATCAGGTTATTCCAATCGTATGCGTTTTTTTATCGTATTCTAGTCTTCAATAAAAAATGAACTTAAAGTTAACAAACTCAAAATAACCTATAAATTTAAAAAAAATGTTCAATTTTTTTTTACTTTTCCACTAAAGCTACTTTTCTACCAGTGGTAGGTAGCCTAGATGCTTCCCTTTGTCTTAAATCGTCTTAAAAGTGCTACATTCCAAGTCGCATACACATTTATCTAGTTTTAGTTTAATTTGTGATTGACACAAAAGTAAACAAAACAATGGCGGGTTCTAGATGCACAACAGTGCTGCCACCTATGATGAACTTTCATTTTGCAACCCCATTGGTCTCAAAGTAATGATTTCGTGAAATAGTTATTCAAATAGGGTAATTTTAACGCGAATCAGCCTGATTGTGCGCTACCTGGGCGCTGTTGCCTTATGTTAACGTTTGTATACGCGAGTGGTGCACGTTCACGCCGCAGATCCACAGCGGCGAGGGCGGCGCGCACCTGTCGGCGCTGGAGGGCGAAGGCGCCGTGGCCGTGGACCTCAACGCCGTGGCCGAGGCCACGCTCAACCACGACGGCCAGATCATACTCACCGGCGAGGACGGCCACAGTGCGTGTTCTATGTTCATCTGATATCTCATTTTTTCCGAGGAAATTTACTTGATTGCAGAATGACTAGCTCCTATTGAAAAAATGTTTGAAGCTGTAGGCAAATTGACCTATGTCTTTATATGTTTGGAAACTGAATTGCGAACCCAAGATACATACATAACACGACCAATATCTATATTCTATTGTCTTCTCTTATATCAGTATGCTGACATAATGGTACATACAGATTCCAATCATAAACAAAGAAACAAAATCGTTCACTGTGCGGACGGATTAGGAGTAGAACTCACTGGAGTCAGTGTTTCTTGGAGTTTTCAAATCTCGTGATTAAGGACTGATTTCACTAATTAAACTAAACGCGATCAGCACATCTAAACTGCATTTAAGAGTTGTCAGTGTCAACATTGTTGGAGAATATTGACAATGACATCTCTTGAACGCAGTTTAGATGTGCTGACCACATTCAGTTTCATTGGTGAAATTGGCGCTAAGTCACTCTTAGACACGAATTATCGAACGCATCGTCACTTACCATCAGGTATAGTGGTTAAACGTGACCCTCGAAGTATTTGATAAACAGTGCCTCTTGGTTGACTAACCGCTTCTTTCTACTACTTTTGTACTGTGGCCATAACTTATTTTCATTTATGGTGTTACAAAATGATTACAGTTTTATGCAGCTAATAATAGGTTTCCCTGTTTAACTGTAGGATCATATAAAATACGGCAACTTACTGTTGTATGTGTTACCATTCCAGCGTACCCGGTGTCCGTGTCCGGCGTGATCACCGTGCCCGTGAGCGCGTCCGTGTACCAGTCCATGATCTCGTCCATGCAGACGCAGGACGGCGGCGTGTGCATGGCGCCGCTGGTGCAGGTGCGGCCAAAGCTCGAGCCCGGCGCGCGCGACCACGTGGCCGCCTGCCACTCGTGCTAGCCTTAGCTACTGCTTGTGACTCGTCTGAGCGCTAATGAGACACGATTTTAATTTGCGTATACCGCCTACATTTGCTTGCTATGCTAAAACAGTTTACAATATGCTGTATTCACACTGACGCTTACCTCTGCGCTTCTCTCTGATTAAAATGTATTGCCGGTTCCGCTGCGAAATGCGGCGGAACCGGCAATACATTTTAATCAGTTTTCGCCGTGTTTTCGCATATCCCGTCAGTGTGTAAACAACGTTTCTATGATGTTTTTTTTTTTTTTTTGTTTCGTCTACCACCGTCACCGCTCAAAAACTAAGTATGCACTTCATTACCTTTGATTTTGCACAAAAAAAAGTGCAGTTAACAATGTAGGTATCTATTTTGTATTTCTGCCGCGTTTGGTAGCAATAATTTTGCGAGGCCAAAGTAGATGCACTAATTAATTCATTCCTTATCCATGAGCTAGCACTTTTTACAAGTTTCAATTTCCTATAAGAGTTTCTGATGCCTTAGGTTTCTACCAAGTAATTAGTTCCACATTTGAAATTAAACATAAATAGGAATCTAACATTTGTAGTGCCAAGAAAAAGCTAGAAAATGTCGAAAGGTAAATAAATACCTAAACAAAAACCGTCTTATTACAAAACTAGATTTAACTATAGCCACAGTCTAAACCTTTGAGCCAGTTTTTGTATTTTGGAACTTAATTCCGTCTAAGGAAAATTTATTAATATATAAAACTGGCAAAAAGACAACTTAGTCAGGTACCCTGACTAAGTTGTCTATATTACCTCCCCTAAAATCCCGGAATAATCCACTCTATGTTACATCCTTCCTCGAAATTTAGGTTAATTAGCTCTATTTATTCCCATCTCTGGTTATAATAAATGGAATATAGATGCAAAAGAAAAAGGGTACAATATATTAAATTATATAATTTTAAGATAGATGAACTCCAAAAAATTCGTCCACTAGACTAATTTAATACAACATACTGCCAAAATATAATATTAACCCAAAGAAAGAGTACTATGAGTATAAAATACATAAATAAATAATAGAAATGTCCGAACTTAGTTCGTGAACGCGTGCCATTTGAGTTTTGTTGCTATATAATAAAATTAAATGTCCTAGTGACTTGTGATATTTTTGTATATGGTGTATAGGGTAAACGAGTATGTTTGTCGATCTCGCAGTGCTTAAAAGCTTAACCGACTTGTAAACGCGGAATAAAGTTATACAAGGAATAACTTCGATATAACCATACATTTTTGAAGTTTATACCTAGTATAACTTTATTCTGCGTTTATAAGTTAGGCGGTTATGTATAGTTTAGTCCAATTATATCCCTAAAGGAACGCTTTTAGAAAAAGTTGACGGAAAGTAGCCCTTTTCAGTAGCAATATACCTACTTTTAATTATGTGGCCATTAGTTGTGCCAGTGCCAAACTGTTATTTGACAAATTCAAGTACAAAATATTCTTTTGAACATTTGTTAAAGTATTTTGTCCATTTTCTGACAAATTATGAATTATTAGTCTCTATGTAATTGCTTGTTTGTATATGCCAATATTTCATTAAGTATTTTTTTAGCTTTTTATAAAAACGACGATTTTTATTGTAGAAAAATTATTTGTGTCAGATTTATTACCAAAGTGTAATGTATAGTGAGCTAGTTCCTGCCAAATATGCATGGGTTTCGTGTAATTGTGTATTTATTTACTGCCTTATTTATTGTAGTTGGTAAAACGCTTTCAAAAGTTTTTTTTTTTCGTTATTATCACAGTACAGTATTTGTTTCTCACCGTGAATACAAGTACATAACAAAAACACACACACCTTCGACTTCGCCATTGTCTCGAACGGTACCGAAAGCTCCTGCGCTCACACACACATTCAAAGCGTGTTTGTACACTTGGTTACCACAAGTAAAGCGCGAAAAAAACTTGCTTTATGAGGTAATATTACTATAGTACATAACAAAGCATTACCTCTGTATTACCCCACTGGGTAGGCAGATGTGTATTAGTCCCATCTAAATGGGAGGCGAGCCTATTTCAGTAATGCTAATATAAGAATTGTATAAACCCCAGTGAATTAGAAAGCGTATTTACCAACTGCGAAACCAGGCCTAGTATTATTTTAGTCACATGTTTTTTCTTTGCACATAGTGCTTCTTTTATTCCACATTATATTTCGTTGCCTATGTTTTATGCTGAAGTTGTCAATATGTCAAGAATATGCAATGTGTGTGTATGAGATTTTTAAAGTTGCCGCTCAGGCCGAGATCTATAAACGTTACTTAGCACGTACAGTCACGAGCATAAATATGGACACCTCCGCAATAATATCTGACTTCATGATTCATTCATTAATATCTGCCGTCAAGATGACGGTAAATATATTGAACATTAGTGGATATATACAAGTGGCAGCACAAATATGTGATATCGAAGGAACACCAAAACGTATCTGACGAGACAAGCGACGCCAAAATGTAGAATGATGCATCGGCTTCAAAAATGTGTCACGTTTTAGAATGCTGAAAACTGAGCCGATTCCGACTATTCAGCCAGCATCAATTACCCCTCTTAAAGTAGGAGAGTATCAATTTAATACTTGGTACTGGCAGATAACTCGACATCGGCTCAGTCGCCAAAAAGAATAAAAAAAGCACTTATTATTGCCAGTTCTACTGGCAATCATTACCGTCAGATATTGATGCTGCCAGTGCAATGTCACAATTTTTTTCAATTTGAGCGGTACTGATTGTAATATAGAAGAAAACTCGAAACATTACACTGTCAGCTTTTTATGCTGCCTAAATGATGTCAAATTCAAATGAAAATGAAATGTGACGATCCTTTTAAATAATTTTAAGATCTGTTTGGTTTTTTTGGACTCTTTAACATAATTATTTTGAAGTATAATCCGTGAATTGGATGTTTTGCCCAGTGGTATCCAGTTACCCAGTAACTGGGTCGTGGAGGTCAGCTAGGCAGTCGCTCCATGCAAAATACTGGTATTCAGCTGCGTCCGATTAGACTGGAAGCTGACCCCAACATAGTGGGAAAAGGATGATGATGAATCCATGAAATCAAAATCAAAAGTCATTTATTCAAATTAGGCTGAGAATCAGCACTTTTCGAACGTCAAAATTACATAAGACGGTCCCCCAAAACGCCCACCGTTCACCACTTCGTAGTGCTATAGATGGGAAGAAATGGCGCAAAAAACTCCGCAGCAGCAAATCTGTCTGTTCAATATTCAAAGTAATTAACATTACGAGACACAGAACAGTAAATTATTTTTTTTGCCCTATGTCAGCTAACACACGCCAATATACCAGAAAATACAATGAAAACTATACTCAGCAAAAAAAACCTTTAAAAAATAAAATTTAACAAAACTTAAAACCTAAATAAGTCGCCATGCATAAAGGTTGTGCCCGCTTACATTGCAATGCTGGATTATGTTCGTATAGCTGTAACTTGAATGATAAACTAGGACCATCGAAGTAAAATAAATAAACAGGTAATAATTAGTAAAACAATAATGAAACCATAGACAGCAAGACGACCAGGCACCGCAAGCAGCACCCGTTCACGAGCATAACCTAAAGATCAGCCATTACCCCCCTCGCCATATTTGAGAGAAGGAGGCAACCCGACCCCCGACGCTACCGCAAGCAGTGACATCTAAGGGAGCATGACGAACTTGTTTGCCCATTTGTCCTTTCTTTGGTATTGTTCGTCGAGTCGTTGAGCTCCTTAAATCCTGAGTTGAGTTACACGTTTACTGACAAATGCTTGCACTGACTGGACAGGTCCACTCAAAATTGTGTGGTTCTTTCCTCAAAAGACCATTTCAGACACGGATCTACATGGTCCTCACATGATCTGACCAAGATTATGTCTGGACTTTAAAAGAGACTTTGACCCCTGAGTTTGTTTCGCCATTTCTTCTCAGGGATAGTCAGATAGGAAATGTCGACTTCCCCAAGCTTGTTTATATATTTTTTATATGTAAAAGTGATTCCGATATCCTATTTACAGAATAAACGATTTCATTTCATTTCATTTGCTAAGGGGGCCTATTACGAACTTTAAAAAAACCAGGCAAGTTCCAGGCAATTCATTTCACTGGCTGGTTAAATTTCGTATTACGACATTCCTAATTCTAACCGACTTCACGCTGGGTAGTTTGTCTATGGCTGGCTTGTAATTCTCTGCCGTAACGTTCAGAAACACAATTAAATATTTATCGGTAAGTTACGGTTTTATTTAAATCACATATTTTGTGATAAAAATAAGCAATTTATATTGATCTAGTTACTTTAGTATAAAAATAGGTGAAAATACGAACGCACTGTATATTATGCTACCTATATAATTCATTCATATTATAATTTTCTGAGTTTGTAAATTATAACGCGAGATTAAGTTTCCGAACGAACTCCACTTGAAGGTCAGCGGGGAATTCGACCACATGGAAGAGTACTATTGTTTCATTGTTACACAAACTACTATGAACACTATCTTATTGTTTGTTTAATACTTTCATTCATAAGAATTTTCGGGGTATAAACAAAAATATGGCGTAAGCTCGTTATTGAGTATTTTCCTATTCAGTTTTTGAGTATTTTCTTATTCAGTGTAAGAAAGTTCTTAAATATGATATTTTAAAGTTGTATCCGATAAATCCGTGAATTTTGTATGACAGTCCCTGACATGTCTCAACTCCTCACTTGATTAAGTTGATATCGTTCAATGAATTGCACATCATCCACGTCGAACGCATTAAGGCTCTTACATACAGGCGCGACACAAAAATACCGCGTGTCGCGCGACGAGCGGTGCCTTTGTGTCGCGTCGCGTGTCGCGCCTGCTTGTAGGAGCCTTTAGTTTGATCACGAAGTCGTCTCCAACTCCTCACTTGATTAAGCTGATATCGTTTAATGAATTGCACATCATCCATGTCGAACGCATTAAGTCTCTTACATACAGGCGCGACACGCGACGCGACACAAAGGAACCGCGTGTTGCGCGACGAACGGTGCCTTTGTTTCGCGTCGCGTGTCGCGCCTGTTTGTAGGAGCCTTTAATTAGATCACGAAGTCGTCTCCTTTTGTTCCTAGATTCGTTATTATGATCAGAAAAGTCACTTTCCAGGATCTCAAACAGTTCATATTCGTCGCACATCATATTTTCTTTTGTTATTTATTTATTACTCGAGTAACTTCGGCAAATAAACCCAAAACAATTCAATAAAAGCTCCTCTGAAGTAGCGTAAACTGAATGGATTGTGAGGTTACTGTTTGACAAGTTGTTGTATGAAAAGAAATGTCAAACGAACGTTCGTAATACGGTATTGCCAGGCAATATTCGGGCAGAAGTCGGCCAGGGTGTCACGTGACCGCTGACTGGCTTGTTTGACGTGTTCATAATACGAAATTGCAAGGCAGTTCTGTTTACGCTGTAAACTGCCTGGAATTAAGAGTTCATAATAGGGCCCCAGGCAAGAATAATATCTGTGCGTCCTGTGAAAAGTGATATAAGTCAACTTATATCGAATGTGATATTATTGTTGCACCTTCATCAGAAAAAAATGCTCTATTATTCTGTTTAATTAACATTTTGATACGTCTATTAGTTTTCAAGATCGTATGGTACATCTAAGACGAAATGGCGTGTTTTGATAAATATTTTTGTGTAAATAAATACATATTGACATGTATCGTTCACAATATTCAAGTTATGAAATAAATAATTGTGTTTTAAGATGTATCTCAAGTCATATCATTATTCACATATATTTATTACGTTACACGTTTTTTTTTTAAACAAAACTTTATAATGAAAAAATATAATGAAGACAACATTAAGTTTTGAAGAATACGAGTTTTGTGTTTACAGTGCTTCTGCCGACTGAAAAATATTACTCGTTTGTTTGACAGCTTTGAACAGGAGTTGATTTAGTTTCGTATAAAACTACCTGACAATGCAACAATATCACCTTTCACCAAAGCTTCACACAAAGTGTAAAGCGATACAACTCATTTAGAATCATACACGATCATTCATTTGGTGTGTTTTGATACAACATATAGCTTTTTTTAAATATCTCTTCCTGCAGTAACGCCTTTTGAGCTGGAACATAATAGGTTGTAAACAATATGACACTAAATACAAATTATGTCACTATTTTTGTAAAATTATTATCCTAACAAAATTTTATAATTTTTTACACACAAAAACTACTATATTGTAAAGTTGACATTTTCGAGATGTATCAGTTTTCACAGGACGCACAGATATTATGATCAGTTGTCGAGGTCGCTAGCTAATCACATATTTCAATTCAACTCATTAAAAACATCGCGAAAAGGTTGGATTTTACTTTAAGCTTTGCTCAAATATTTTTGATCACAATGTGTAGGTGTCATGCTTGTCTCGTCTGTTAATTTTGGTGTTCCTTCGATATCACATATTTGTGCTTCCACTTGTATATGCTTTCCACAAATGATCACATACATTTGCCGTCATTTTGACGTCAGATATGAATGGTTGAAAAATGAAACAAAAATAAAAAAAAATATATATATAATAAAATATTGCCGAGCTGTTCATACTAATATATGTATGTTTGTGATTGTATTTAGGTTAAGTGTCAGTCCTGTCACTGTCGCACAACTGTGAAACTACGAGTAAGGTAAAGCACCAGCTAAGTAACGTTTATAGATCTCAGCCTCAGTGGAAAGTTGATCTAGCTGAGCTAGTGTGTTATGCTAGTAAAATTGTTTAAAAAACAACATTACGGCAATTTAAACAACCCTGGGAATATATTCATCATGAATTAATTAAAAAAAAAAATACAGTTTCGTATAACCAGATGTGCTGGCGACTGTACACCGAAATATATCGACGTCGACTCCAGTTAAAAATGTTGACTGTATCATGTAACTGAAGATATTTCTTGTTGCCTTAATAAATGTGTGTTTATTGCAATTTGCCATATTAAAGCCATAATAATAGCGTGCCAAAGAGTACGCAATTACTATAGTACATCACTTATTGAAATTACACGTTACTTTCAGTTCATATTATCTTATTTTGTTATTTTTGTGCCTTAGAATATGTTGACATTGGCTTTTACCATATGTAAGGTATTTTATAGGGTTAAATTATCCTCTACAGTTTGTATATTTAAAAACGTACAATTTCTGAGGCACGCCTTGTACATTTTATTTTCAGTTGAAGCTCGTTATGTTTTGTGTTGTAGTATTGTTATAGAGTACTCTAATGCTACACGGATAGAGTTATAATTTATTCGATCCAGTATTAAAAACTATACTAAACGTCAAGACTAACGGCAGTTGCGGTCACGAAACGTGTGAGTAGGACGGTGAATATTAAATTCGGGAATTCTATGCTTAGTCTCGTTTCGTCTCGCTCTCACGTTTCCTAATCGCGGCTGCCACGAACATTGGCGTTTAGTATAATCAGTGTTGCATCAGAGTAGGAATGGTTTTATTTTTTATTTACGTGTGCGAGTGCCGTCGTAATAAATAAGTGAATGTATCGTGTTGTTTTATTTGCACGAGGCGAGGCTTGATCACTGTGTGTCTGCATGACAGGTGTGTATATTGAGTTTTTATTAGATTTGCTGCTTGTTTTACTCGTTACATGATTAACGTCCAATTAGGATTAATTTACGTTGCCGTGGAACGGAATGGAAGCGGAATTTGTACAAAGTATAATATACTTTGATGTTAATTGTGTAACGTACAAATTATATGCGAATAAAAAAAACTGGTCGCGCGTCTTCCGGAGAATACTCGTGAATTTCCGCAGCTACAAATCGTAAAATTGACGCTTCCGTTCCGCGGCAATGAGGCTATCGCGCTTGACTTCGCCGCTAGAGGCGCTAGTGTAGAGTGAGGTCTCTAGGCGACATAAATGTGAAACTGAACATTCTGTTTGCGGAATATTCTATCGCAAATTGTTACAAATTATTCATAATTGTAAAATATATTTTTCACTTCAGTAGCTTAAACATGTAGGTTATGCTGCCTGAAATCAGTGAGCAAAATGCGATTTTGCTCACTGAGTGAGACAAAGTAACTTTTTTTTTTTTTTTAAATCCGCGAATATCTTATTCAGCCTTGGGTTAATCATACAATTCGAAACATTCACACTCTATCTCTTTCCCGCCATTAGAAAGAAAGAGACACAAAGACCGGCCTTTTCGAAGTACCGATTTTGAATTCGACCTCAAAGACAAACACGTTCGGAATTTCGTACTAACTAAAGAAATTTAGCAAAAAGATAATTATGTCATTTAATGTAATTTATTGAATTTTTAACTTATTGTTGTATTTAAACGAAAATAAGTATTTACTGCAAATGAAACTGATATTTAACCTGTAAATATTTATTATCTCCTAAAGTGTCCTCGCGGTTTGTTCCCACTAGTTCTACTGAACAGTTCTACGGTAGAAATAATGGGAATTTTTTTCTCACTAGTACTGCAATATTAGGTATAACAAAATAGTAGAACTATTGGGATTCTCTATTCCCTCTATTTCCACTTGTTCTACTGAACAGTTCCACGGTAGAACTAATGGGAGTTTTTGTTTTGTTCTCACTAGTACTACGATATAAGTACTATATTACAAAATAGTACAACTAGTGGGAGTCTCTATTTCCCACTTGTTCTACCTGTTCCATCGTTAGAACTAATGGGATATCGCTGCTGAAGTGAAAAGTTATGTGTGTTACACGAGAGCAAAGTTTTTTGCATCTCGTGCCTTTGAATCCCTCGCCACACTCACGATTCAACTTTAGAATCACTCGCTACGCTCGTGATTCAATCGTTGAATCCTTCGCTTGCTCAGGATTCAAAATCAGCACTCGCAGCAAAAAACGACTGCTCTCTTGTTGCACAAATAACTATTGCCATTCCTGATTAATGATGGCTTAATATTGTAAGTAACAACTTCGGACCTAATTTGGTAGCACTTGGAAGAAGAATAATATTTGTCTGCTTAATGCTTGCTAATTTTAGGAACATTATAATGTGAATATTCATTTAATATTTTAAAATGTAATAAAATAAACATTGGTGCCGATTCACTTGTTCACAAACTAAACTAAATTTAAGTTCAGTGCATCCTTTTCTTTCTATTTCATTAAGAAAAGAGCAGAAGATACATTTTAGTTTAGTTCTATCAAATTAATCAGCGCTTGACGTAAATTGACGTAATTTTAGTCGGCAAGTTTTTAATCGCGTCTAAACTTGTATGGAGTAGTGACAGGCGCTGATTAATTTGACAGGACTAAACCTAAACTAAAATTTATCTTCTGTCCTTTTCTTAATGAAATAGAAAGAAAAAGATGCACTGAACTTAAATTTAGTTTAGTTTGTGAACAAGGGAATCGGCACCATTATATGAAGTTTACTTAAACATATCCAAAACATAAAATAAAAGTACTGACAGGACCTTACTCAACAGTGGCGTCAACTGGTGAGCACCAAAACGATAGCCCCGTTGAGCCTTACTGACAATAAATATCGAACATATTATTCACAAAATCGCGTTCAGTTCATTTATGGATCTTGTTTTACATCGGTTAATGTGTGTACGAAAAATATTTAACATGCTCTTGTTTTCTATAAGTCTATTTGAACCTTTTCTTTTGAATCGTAGATAAGCTATGTGAACAGTTAAATGTTAAGCTAGATATACATTTTTTTTTAACATTTTCTCCCCACTTTCTAACCTGAGGGCGATTACAGTTTAAAACGTTGTTTACATTATTCTGTATGATCATGGTTAATCACTAGTAGTCCGCGTTGATCTAGCTATTTCGGCAGACAGGCACCTTTTCATTGCCAAGCAAATAGGAACATCGTGTTAGTTTTTTTTTAAACTTTGCCCACTAGTAATTTCTTCTGTATTGTGGGTGCCTTTGTACAAAATTGTAATAAAGTCAAAAATACATAAACTACATAACATCCCGCCTATTTTTCTCGACCCCTACTGGTGTAAGGGACATCATGAATTCAATACCTACATATTCTAAGACCAGTGTTGGCATTTTTTCACCTGTTATTTAAAAAAAATTGCTGCCCTATACATTTTGACCGTATGGGTATTGCACTTCTGTATGAAAATGCTTCTTTTCTAGGTTTCCGTACCTCAAAAGGAAAAAACGGAACCCATATAGGATCACTCTCGTGTGTCTAATGATTCTGTTGGTCTGTCTGTCTGTCCGTCTGTCACAGCCGATTTACTCCGAATCTACTGGACCGATTAAGTTGTAAATAGTACACATGAATTTATATCGACGCGCACTGTGTGTGGTACACACAATTATTTTATTGAACTGTGACTGCCTTTCCACCAGTTCTGCGCCGGCCCTTATGTTTCACACCGACAAAAAAAAACACATACCACCAGAATAATGAAATCAATTTAACAAAATGTTACCTACGGTAACCACGGTATGTTGGAAACAATCAATGAATACAAAGCGCTGTGTAATGTATGTTAAAGTTTCAACACCAGGTGGAGCAGAATGGCGAGGGGCTAGAGACGATCTCGATGGGCGGCGGCGTGGCGCAGGTCATGCTGCAGGGCGGCGGAGAGGCGCAGGTGCTGCAGGTGCTCAGTCTCAAGGACGCCACCGTGCTCAGCAAGGCTATGGTCAGTACAACGTGCTTAAAAATGCTTCTTCATGCCAAGACAAACCAATTGCCAGTACACACCCACCAGCCGATCTATGTATTCTTCAAAAATCTGACCATGACAGCTCAGTTCACGGTAACTTAATCTAAGTTCACAGATTAAGTTACCTTAAACTGAGCTGTCATTCTATCTGCACAGAACACATACTCTTAATGGAGGATACTAGAGGTTGACACTATTGAAAAGCTCTCTTCACCTACATTTTAACGGTGAGATTTTAACAGAGTTGACGGGCTTATGTTTACTTATACAGTCAGCGTTAGAACCTACGCAGACAAACAGGTGGACCGCACTTAGGTTGTCCACCGTAAACCTACCCTTATTACGTAACACAATCAATCGCAATCTGAATGATTTTGAAGCAGATTGCTAATCCATTGCTTCATAAGTTCGAAAAAAAATAAAATTGGGCAACAACGTAAATAACGCACCGAATGTTGTTGAACTGTCAAAATGAAACCGATTCCTACTGAGTCTGTTACCGAATTAGGGCCTCAGGGACGCACAAAAAGCTTGTAGAGGACAAGCTATTTGTGCGTTTCGGCATGTACGACGAAGAGACTTAAAAATTATCAGAACTACTATGACAGTTATCAGTTTTGAGACAACCCATAGATGACACTTATTTGTCGTTTCATGGAGAACCAACTTGACAGTAAACTAGTTCCTCAATTGTGTATTCTGGCTTATCTATATTTATCTAGTAAATAATCATAATTTATTATCACTTAACCAGGCCTTGCTTGTGCTGTAGGTACGGTACTCAAATACTTTAGAACTGTCCCTACATAATCATTCACGTTATCATTACTGATAACTACTTATCTGGAGTAGTACCTTATTCTGTTGCTTATAATTTTGTTGTTGTTACAGCAGGTTAAAGCCGAACGTGATGCGGTAGTCACAGATTCCTAGCTACTAACACTGGTGGCGGCCAGCCCGCCGCCTGACGAAGCCCCGGACTGCCCCGAACTGATGAGCGACGTAGCATAACCCCGACAACACTCCCCACAACCTAACCAATGCGATTATTACAAGTATTTGACTTCACACGCAGATTCAAATGCGTTTAATAATAGTTTCAAAAGTTAATAATTAATGCGCACCAAAGGTGGCGACCCGAATGCACCACGCGGCTCGGAAGGCGAGGCGTGCTCTCAGCTGTTATTGTTATTCTAGAATTATTGACTCTATATAGTGTTATCGTCAGTGAAGTCGAACAAAAAATAAACTAAAGTCGCTTTTGGCGCAACTACCGCGCGTTACTCTCACTGCGCTTCAAATTGGACGTTAAGTGTGTGGACCGGCCGGAACCCGGGACACCATGTTAACGACAATTATGTCCGGTGATTTCGGAGTGACTTTGAATTCTAGAAATAAATTTACCATTATTAGGCTTAAACTTTTGCCATGAAATGGGATTTAAATTATTTAAATTATTTTGATGTATGTAACTTATTTATTTATTGATTGATATGAAAAATAAGACTAATTTATTTTAGATGCAAATCTATGATAGGTGGGAAACAGATTTGTGCAATATATACCAGCCGCGTTTATTTTTGTATAGATAATTTCTTGTGCAAGGAGTTTCATATAAATATACGTAACGTAATAATCATATACATTCCTGTAATTTTATTGATGCGAGTTTGTTGTGTACATTTGTTGTTTATGTTTAATTTATCTTATGTTTGTTACACCAACCTATTTATTTATTCTAGTCTTAACCAAGTCAAAGGAAACCTATTCTAGTCCGAGTGAAATATATTTAAGAACTTTACCGAAACTTTTCTAAATGTAAGTTTTGTAAAAATTAATGTAATTTAACTTGTCCTCTGTAATGTAAATTCATTCCTGCGCAGGGTTACCACATAGATGACGACGTTAGTATTTATCGGTGTTTAAAATATTAGAAATGTAAAGATTTATTTCAGTTTTGTGATGTCTGTACGAATCTAGCACCTGGTTTCTGAAAGGCTATAATTTAAGACAAACATTTGCGTCATGAGCTACTTATCTAGTCTGTCGCCATAACAACAATGTTAACAGCATTTGTTGTGTTGCAGTTAGAGGTAAGATAGCCAGTTCCTCTGTGGTTGAGGATTCTGGGTGAAGCTCGCTTCCACCTTCAGCCTTATCATTATTTACCATCAGGTGAGATGAAGGCAAGAGCTTTCCCGTTATGGATAAAAAAAAGGCAATCTCGCGATCGCAGCAGTTAACACTTTTGCTCGAGCTATAACTGTGCGGACCGACCGCTACGCCGCGTTTTTTCGGCAGCGATAATTCCTTGCAAACAGTTTCGTACAACAGCAGAGCGGCCAAGCCGTCTAACCGCGCGGACGAATAATAATACCAACGGAGAGTTGGGCCTCGTATGTACGGGCGATTTTAAACGCAACGATTTTTGATGTGAAACATCTATTGGCGCGCCTTGGCAGTCAAAGCGACTCGTATGCCGTGATGCCCTCTACGCCACCGCTTTGGACTCCTTGTGTGTGCGCGCGCGTTTACTATAGATAGACTTTGTTGCTTCTCTGTCTGAGCTGCGTAATGTTTATATTCGACTAAGTATAGTATACTGACACGTTTACAGCTTGTATTCACGCTTTGTATTTGTCTTTTAAATATCATTGTTTTTAAAGTGCATAAAGATTTATAATCGGTTATAATATTGTTTAATCGAAATATGTGTGACAATGACGATCAAGTGACCAAAAAGTCAATGATGATCAAAGTGCAGGCTGCAGTAAAATGTTTGAAACTCAATTTTTTTTTATTTAATCCAATTTTTTATCGCGCTGGATTTTCAACTCTACTAAGCCGAGCATTGACAATCCAACAGAGCGTGTCAAAAAAGCGCACTGTTGGATTTTCAACTCTCGGTACTAAGCAGTGTGTTGAAAATCGAGTGCGCTATAAATAATCGTCGCGTTCAAAACTCCCCGTGCGTACGAGGGCTTAGAATGAGTTTGACAGGGTATTAGCAATTTTTTTAGTTTTGAATATCCTTTCAGAAACTTTGTGTAAACGTAGTTTCATAATCAATATTGTCCAACATTCAACATCAGGATTTATTTTCATTAAATGCCTATGTATAATAGGTTTTCCAATGTAATTCAACTTAAATGTTAAGATTTATAGTCGGGACTATTAAGTAAGGTAGAGGTCATAGAAAAGTACAAAAGAACTAATTATGATGTGCGGAATAAAATATACTTTGTTTTTGTAGACATGAGTGAAAAAACCTGTTTACTTAGATTTGTTTGATTTTGACCATATTTTATTTTTGTTTAATTTACCAAAGAACGTTTATGTTTTGTCCTCTATGATAGCATGATATAGCACAATTTTGTTGTTAAGTACAATTTGTGATTGTAAATAATGGTATGACTGTGTGAATATGGCAATCATTAAAGTATTTACGTACATTTTCTTGTTTTTTTTATTTCGGTGTTTTTAGGTCCGTTTTGTTTTGTGCAGCTCGTCCCGCCATCTACGACCAGTGGTCCACATTAGCACTGGCTCGCAAACACGGTAAGTTATACGGGGAGGCCTTTGCCCAGTTGAGGGATGATACAGGGCCAGGCTAGCAATAGGCATCAGTAGGTCTATACTCGACACATGGTACACACGGCTACATATCAAGCTATAAAGCTTGATATGTAGCCGTGTGTAATTAAGAACTCGACTGTAGGTACCCGTGAGCAGACCCAGGCCCTCCACTGTCGCTCAGCGTTCTTTTTACGTGACGACAACTATAACAATGCACCAGGTAGGGTGGTAACTGGCACATACATTTGGATGACATAGCTAACAATAATGTGAAGTGAATAGCGGCGAGTTAGTGACCATACAAGGTCATTTCTTTCAATTATACATAGTACCGAACTGCACCCTAATCGCGTAACACACATTCAATCACAATCCAAGAGTTTCGAAGGATATTGCTAATCCATTGCTTCATAGCATAGGTTTGAAAAATTTGCCTATCTACTCAACAACGTAGGTAGGTAGGTAATTAACGCAATGAATGTGTTTGAACTGTCAAAATGAAACCCATGCTTCTGCGCACAGACCATATATATCCAAAGTCTCTAAATAAGATAATTTATGTAAACAAAGTAATGTCACTGTCAAAATGACAGGACAGTGGTGCAAAACATTTTATCATATTTTTATTTTTTGTAAATAATCATATATGAAATTAGTGAATTAATTATAAGAACTATGCAAACAAAATACCGTTGCCAAACAATGTTTTATGTAGTGTGTCGGAGACACGGCCTATGATCGTCATAATCAGCCCTTTTAAGTCCACTGCTAGACGTAGGCCTCCCAAAATCGATTTCCACTCGAAACAGTTTAAAGCCGTTTTCATCCAAAATGTGGCTAGATATGCTACATACAATATGAATCTATGAATGAGAGTTGTATTATAATAAGTGTTGTTGAAGATGTAAAAAATATGAAAATGTTTGGATCTCCTGCATTGTTACCAGTATCATAAAATATTTTATACCAGAAAACCTCCTTTTTTTTAATAAATTTGTTTTAAACCGAAAATTTATAAAAATAATTACGGTATGATTATTTTTTAATTATTATTTCTTAAATTCAGTACTTAAAATAAAATGGAACCCTTTTCTTCGCCATTTTATGTGAATTACAATTACGAAGATATTTTTTGATATGTTATCCCCTTTGTTTACATAAATTATCTGAATTTGAGACTTTGGGTATAGGTACCTAGTATTCTTCTATTGCTTCTGTGTCATGGCGCGTTTACGTTAGATCGGTTACGCCGTTTTCGGCTGCAACCGTATTTGTTCAACGACTAGTGTAAACAGGTATTCGGTGGCAGCCTGTACTTTGTCACCGACTAGTGTAAACAGGTATTCGGATCGCCGTATTCGGTTGCAGCCCGTAGTACCGTAAGCGATCGCAGAATTCGGTGAACCAACCTAATGTAAACAATCTAATTCGGTTAACCGATCCGGTTCAAACGAAAGCGGTCACCGTATACGGTGGCCGACCTAATGTAAACGCGCCATTTTAGGCAATTACCCCGCTGGTATTGTCTACAACTCGACACTATTTTGATAATTTAAAAGCTGTTGAGTTGCTAAAGATACAAATGAAATGACGCTGGATTTGCCGATTAGGTACACGATTCTAGTTGGTGCTGGAATGGGCGCGCTGCTGGATTAAAAAGTAGACCGCCAGTCCAGTTACTGGACTAGATCTCTCACTGGATTCAGTACATGCCAGTGCCAGTTTAGATTATTCCAGTTGCCATCCAGCACTGGATTGGATTCCCTGGACTAGAATGCTACTGGAATAATGAAAACCGGGCAATGTAGGTACCTATGTGTCTAAGAGACATCGTTCTGTTTGACGATGACATTGTTCTTTCTACAATCCAATCGAAAGGAGCGATGTTTATACATTTTAAACAAATACAAAAGCGTTGTCTGTAGGTACATACATCGACTGTGATTCTGCGCCTTTTTTGTACATAATTATTAATAAATATAAATAATCAAATTAATTTTGTTGTCAAATTATAAAAATATAAGTGATTCAAGCAAAACAAGTTTATTTAAAAAAACAATCCTCATCTACTTTATTCATAAAATACTATGCACTTACAAAAAGAAAGTGACGTAATGCTATATTTTTTTTTTTAATACTAATAAGTACATTGTACTACGAATGGACAAGGAATTGTATAAAAGGGACAACAGATGACATAGAAAAATGAAACAACGTTCATTATTATATTATATCATATTCTTCTAATGTTTACACATTAGACAAGCATGTCGGTTTTTTTAAATGATGGTCCAAGAATATTTCTAATTGAAGACGCAGCTTCCCACAATTAAAAGTAAAATAAAAACTCGACAACAAAACTATTATACAAATTTTCTACAGCTTAATTTGATATTTTATGGTGACCTTACATGTCATAAACATTCTCTAAAGCTAGTTCTGGTTTGTCGTAGCCAAGCTCCTCTGGTGTTTCAATTCCAAGTTCAGATAATGTGGGTTTAATTTCCTGGATGATGTACGGGTAGATTTCATTGACTTTGTTGCCACACTTGTCTTTGCAGGCTTCAATGAACCTGACAGCAAGCGCATAGTCATTGACTCTCCTGCATGCATGCAACGCTGCCTTGATGATCCTTGGGTCGGGGACAAGGTCCATACCGCACAGGTCATTCATGCCCTTGCGGATTTCCCATCCGTCAATGTCTTTCCTGTTGAAGAAGCTCTCATATCTGAAAACAAAATAAAGGAATATTAATAGATAGATAGATAGATAGATAAAACATTTATTCAGTGCACACAAAAGACATAGCACAACACACAAGAGCACAAACGGTAAAAAAATTCATGAATATTATTAAACAGACAAACATGACATAATTCTATTAAGTAACGAATATACAAGGTGCGGTGTGCGTCTCAAGGTTGCACCAAATGGGAGTCCAGCTCAGCATGTGTCAGGCAGATATACCTGACGCTGATATTCTGCTGGATCCCTGCAGTGACACACGGACGTCGAGCTGACGATATAAAATAAATTGGTGTTGTGATTGTGACAGGCGCGGATTATGCAAGTATACCCGCAACTATGGATTCTGCAGTAAGTTTCGCATTAAGAAAAGTTCTCGTTCGTTGATGTGCTGATTGTTTTTATATTACTTGATTATAAAAGTTATAAATGTATAATGTGATTATGTGAATTAATATGTGTAAATGTATAGTGTGATGTGATTACGAAATATGAATAATCTTAAATTATTTATAGTTTTTCTTTGTATTAATGGTTTTTCTTTGTCTTTAAAATAACAAGGAATCTGAAGACAAATGGGATTTTCTTTATTGGTGTCTGTATCTAAAGGAAGGCTTCAAAAGACAAATTCAAACTTTGGAGTCAATCTTTTTGTTAGTTCTAGAATAACCTTAAGATTTTAGAAATAGTTGTAGTACTTTGAAATTGAATACAACTTAGTGCATTAGCACTTACTGATGAGGCTTCCCATACCAACACATGAATAGCCTAAGGAAAAACTCTCTAATAACTACCTGGTAGTAAGTTGGTAGCAAACAGGTGGATAATTCCCATTCCCTCAGATTGAAGATCAAAGGATCTTATAGGTAATTTGGGTGTTGAAGTGACATAACTAGTAAGATTCTACCATGTATAATTAGTACCCATTTAGTACTATTTCGTACCTGTCCTGAATTTTTGGTACCTTACATGGAATAAACGGAATTTCACGATAACACTGGTCACGCCATTATGATGCGTCATAATGACGAGAACCTGTACTCCAAAACTGCAACGAATTACATCATTCCGATCTAACCAGTATGGATATGGAGGACATAGGCAACTTTTTTACGCGATAACCGACATCCACGCGGGCGGAGCCGCAGGTTAAAGCTAGTCTTACATAAAAATGAATCTATACAAATAAATAAAATTGAAGTGTCTGTTTGTAATGCCAAAATAACAGCTTTTTACTAAATGCATAAGATAGTTAATACGGCAATTATAACAAAAAAAAAAAAAACAATTTTTAAAATTTTGTTTGTTTATTCCGGCTAATGTCCGAAATGGCTTGACCAATTTTGACGGGACTTTCACTAGCAGATAGCTAATGTTATGAGGAGTAACTCAGCCTACTTTTATTTAAGAAAAAGCAACACTGGTGAAGCCGCAGGCAGCAGCTAGTCTTACATAAAAATGTAGTAGTCAAATAAATAAACATTTTTATTGTTCTGAATAACACACTGATTATGTCATAGAATGTTTTATTTTTTAATAGTTATACTAATCAGGATGAGAAGAGAATACCTAACCCTCTATGTATAATAATGAATATTTCAACTCTAAGATAATTTTATTTTCACCACAATCTGGGACTACAATAATGATTTGAGTCAGTTAATATTTACCGTAGATAATTAGACAGGGTGAATTACTTATATTTATTGAAAGGATCACAATAGAACAGTGATGTGGCCTAGATAGCAAAAATCGATATTCAGACATAATTTTCTTTCTCATCAAGCAAATACCTCAAGTGTTAAACAAAACTATACTACGCAACACTTGCATCAAAAACAAGGAAAACAATGATCGATTATAGAGGTTATAAAAATTACTCATTATTATTTCACATCACACCCAATATGAAAATCTGTCGGAAATTTACTACTATAGGTACAAAAAATAACACGAAGCCAGACGTACAATATAACATCACACAAACATGCTGAAAGCTGTAAATCACCGACAAGATTATCACAATTTTCAGTTACATAACGTCAAAAGTTCGACAATGGACTAACTTGCTATCAAATTCTTCATCGGATTCGACGACGCCGTGCGACCGCCGCAGGGTCACAGCGCTGACCCTTGCCGCCGGCACCAGGGTCCTTCTCAAGACATTGACCAGTGCACCAGAAGTTGATTTCAGCATTTTGATCAGACGTTACACGGGGACTTTGGCAAGGATAACAAATGGCTGCTCAACTATAGATAAAAAAACCAGAGTGCCAGTCGGGGATCGTGGACACCGAATTTGACGTTTTTAGTGATGCGCAGAACTATTGATTTTAGTAAATTTCATAGACACTTCATAGATCATTGTCAATGTTTAAATACTTTAATCGATTACGCACAAAATAGTACTTCGAAGTTTATTGAATACTATCCATACTAATATTATAAATGTGAAAGTAACTCTGTCTGTCTGTCTGTATGTTACGTTTTCACGCCTAAACCGCTGAACCGATCGTCATGAAATAGAGAGACATCCACGCGGGCGGAGCCGCGGGCAGAAGCTAGTAATATACAAACTTTTTTTTTTACTTTTTTTTTTTTTAGGTTTTTATGTAATCTTGGCTACCACTAAAAAAGTTGTTATTATAGATTTTTTAAATTCTTTATTACCTATCTTCTAACTGTTATTTTTAACTAGATTTTGCCCGCGGCTCCACCCGCGTGTTCCCTCCATATCTCAGACTATATCTCTGCCAAATTTCATGACGATCGGTTCAGCGGTTTAGAAAGGCGTGAAAACGTGGACAGACAGATAGACAGACACAGTTACTTTTATATTTATAATATTAGTATGGATTAATAAAGGTGAGCATTGTATTGTATTCAGGTTTATTTTTACGACAGCGAACATGCATTTATATCCACTCGAGCGTGAACTGAATGTACTCGCACTCGTAGAGATTTTCAGAAACACACATAGATAGTCAGCTACGTACACACGTAGAGAGCGAGCTATGTCCACTCGTAGAGAGGTAGTTACGCCCACTCGTAGAGATCTACGTACACTCGTAGAAAGGATCTACGTACACTCGTAGAGATCTACGTACACTCGTAGAAAGAGATTTACGTACCCTCGTTGAGGTAGCTACGTACACTCGTAGAGACAGCTACGTACACTCGTAGAGACAGCTACGTACACTCGTAGAGACAGCTACGTACACTCGTAGAGACAGCTACGTACACTCGTAGACAGCTACGTACACTCGTAGACAGCTACGTACACTCGTAGAGACAGCTACGTACACGTACACTTCTAGAGAGGGCTATATGCAATAACATATTTTGATATTGAATTAATGGATTTAATTTGATCCTCCTTAATAAATAAAACTATTAAAATATATGATAATACTTTATTCATAAAGAATTGTGTTGTCAGTTAACAAAAGAAATATACTGTTTACTATGAAAACAACAAGTAAAAAATTCATTAGTTATTTTATTATGTCTAGTAATACAAAACAGGCTTACACTTATGATATAAATTTCTATTTGATATTACCTCTTTATGAATCTTGGTAATCATGATTACCTATGCAAGATATAAGGCGCTTTGGTCCTTTTTACATTTTTCTTCGTCTCTTTTTCTTGTGGGCAGTGATGCTTTCTTGCCCGCTATCTTCTTCAGAGCTGTCGGAAGAACTACTATCACTATCACTACTGGAGGAACTACTATTAGATGAGCTGTCCGAAGCTACACCAGTGCCCTGGCTTAAGTCCATGCCACTAGCGATCTTGTACAGGTCAGGTTCTTTGGTCTCCAATACTTTGATCCACTTTTTGGAGAGTTTAGGGCGGCCGCGAACGGTTTTGTGCCAGACGACCGGGAAGTTGGTGCGGCTGCAGAAATTTTGAGTGACAGCCACTGTGTCATCCAAGTTGAGGACGACGTGCCACCAGCCTCCCGGCACAAACACGGTTTCACCCGGTTTCTGCAGAATCTCTACCTGTAAGTGAAATTTACCATAAAAAATACTTTTATTTTTACGGAATAATGATTCCAGCAATAACGATTTCATGATGCATTTTTAACTAAGACGGGAGAGCGGTACAACTAAAGTTTGAATAAAATACAATGTTGGATTCTGTATTTGTTAATGAGATGCTATATTTATGCAATGCAAAAACAGAATAGACATTTAATGAAAAAACTCAATACATACTGGTTTAAATTCTTTGGGCCATGTGTCTAATTGAGTCTTAGGATAAATTAGTTTGAACCACGTAACAGCTTCGTCTCTTTGTTTCCCGCCCATTGCTCCAGTCACCTTGATTAGTTCTCTAGGAGTCTGGGTCGGGAATAAGCACCATCTTTTATGACCAAAAACCAAAGCATTCCAAGCACTTGTCCCTAGAGGGTCTATGTGGATACCAGTCCCAGAACGCTGTGGTCCCATCACAAACCAGCGGTAAGGTGGTCTCCTTTCCTCACCGCAGAACTTGAACAAATCATCCCTAAAATACAAAGGGGCTTCATAATCTTCCAAAATTTTCTTTCTCCTCACATGCTCACCAAAACTGCTATCAAAAATATAAAGCGGACTGTCATCAGTCGTTGTCCTCATGTATTCTACATAATACTTCATTTTCATCTTAACACTGTAACCCTCATTGTCTTCACCACATTTAAATTTCTGGTTCCTATATTTTTTGGCAAGTCTCTCTAAAGTCCATTTATGATTAGCCTTCCAATTTGTCTGTACATTAGTTATAACTACAGGTTTGTATATTTTTTCATATTTCTCTATAAATTCATCAGGTGTTACTTCATTTTCACTTATTCTGTCAACATTGTCATTACATTTGAGAAATTCGTCAAAGTTTGTAACATATTTCAAAGCTGTCCATTGACACTTGTCTGCTAATTCTGTAACAAAAAGTATGTTATAACTATTATTTTAACCTATGTGTACCACTGCTGGCTACAGGTCTCGTCTTTAGGTTAATTTTTCATAAGTTATTTAATAAATATGTAAATATATATTTATCTATAGACTGTAATCATCAAAGCAGGGCTTTAAATACCGGTAAATTTTCATAACGTTACCTTGTATTGACAGAGTTAACGTTATTATTAAAATAACGGTAATCGATTTAACGTTAATTATGCGACTATTAATTTTATCGTTATTTTAAACGGGTGAGATGTAAGTAGTGGGGCCTGGGGCGTGCAGCGCGACGTGAGCCCGCCCTCGCGCCTCTCTGATGCCGCGCCGATCAAAACGTTGCCTGAATCTGCCTGATTCTTACCCACAGAACGGCAACGTAGCTAAATTAACGTTAGCTATCGTATTTTTGTTAATGTTAATTAACGTTATATTACTGGTAATGTTATCAAGTAACGTAAAATTTTTGTAACGTTAGTAGGTATAATATTGAAATTTAACGTTACTTAACGGTTGTTATTTGGTAACGTTAACAAGCCCTGCATCAAAGTGCTAAAATATTAATTAGTACAGGTATTATAATATTTGCAATTGTAAAACTATGATGATATCATACTTATTACATAATAATTGTTAATCTTTTTATTATAACATAAAATACCTACAGCAGTATCCATAACATGAAGAGTTATAAATTTTTGGTCTAAAGTAGAGTAAACATTAATAATCATCCATACTCCATACTAATATTATAAATTCGAAAGTAACTCGCCGCTAAACCGCTGAACTGATCGTCATGAAATTTGGCAGAGATATAGCCTGGGATATGGAAAAGGCCATAGCTTATTTTTTTACGCGATAACCGACATCCATGCGGGCGGAGCCGCGGGCAAAAGCTAGTTTCAAATAACTTGATAAACAGTTTGCAGAACTCAGTTTTTACATGAGTTTTTAGTAATGTACTTCTATCTCATATCTGATTATCATAAATGATGACTATTTCCAGGAAGTATTGACATGGCAAGTAGCATTCAACCATGAAGTCAGAGAATTGGAAGATGCAAGTCTATGCAAGTATCATTAGATATCATGCAAATAAAAATTGGAATTCCATTATTATTACTTCTATAGAACTTACACTATACTACTTAATTTATTAAGTTTTATTTGAGTGTATTTGAAATAACTACATAGTGATTTATTATTTGGTTAAGTTTATTATATTAAGACAAGCTGCGTTTCTTTGGTATTTTATCTACTAAATCGTGATGCTATGTAAGTTAGCAATTAGCATCAAGGCTACAAGCTCGAAAGCCGTGATAATCGAATGCCACACAAACGAAGACCATTATAGAATTCCAGAATTTGTCGGCTTTTGCTACAGACAGCCTCAACGGGCTCTTGAGTTTACTCATTGAAGAAAATAATCCTCATTAATACAAATATTTTAACTATAAATGCTGCTTGCCGAAAATGTGCCAATTACCATGAAGCTTTGGGTACCGTTCACTTACCGGGTCTCGCTTTCCTTTTAACTTCCTTGATACGCTTTTTTGCTTTATGAGACAATTTGTGCTCACTGTCCATTCTATAAAATAAACTGTAGTTAAAAATCTATTAGATGCGATGCCTAATTTGGTAAATTAAACTATTGAACAGCGTTGAATCAAATTGACAAATTGATTGACTTGACAGGCAGCTGATGCTGTTGCTGAGGTAGCCAAATTCTGTTGTCTATGTTTTTAGCTAGTGTTGTAGTCAATTAGTCTGTATTGTTTCACTGATAATTGATTGATAGCTTTCTATCTACCAAGTTATTTGATTATTAATCAGCTGAAATAATTGAACAATTCAATCCTCGTATTCATATTTAAAAAATCCTGAAGTTTACAGTTTTTTTTAAAATATTAATAGGCAAACATGTTTAGCGATATTTTTTACAACTGGCAATGAAACGTTTTCGTTTCGACGCATTGGCAAACTCACAAACTGATAATTTTAGAATTTCGCGTTTTTAACCGAAATAATTTGAACATTTCTGTTTTTTTCAGTTTTTACTTACTTTCTGTAGACATTAACAATTTTCAAATCAATCGCATTCTTTTAAAAACTAATAATTTAAAGTGATTGATTTGACTCTTGTAGTGAAACAAATTTCAAACGTTCCAGTCTGAAGTGTGTAGCTAGCTCGATATAACTGTCAATCTGGGTGTAGAAATTTATTTTGTAATTTTCACCGGTTCTCATGTGTAATTTCTCAATGTGTTAGACTATTTTTGAACAAAGGTTCTTTGAGAAATAATGTTATTTAGTGTATGTGGTGCCTAAATTTGTGTGAAAATGGATGACGGTACAGTGAAGATTCAGTCCGGAATTAACATCAACATAAAAAGAACAGATGGTAAGCGATAACGTACTTTGAATATCTACAATTGGTGTGTATTTTCACATAATTCGTTGGTGAAGTTGCATTGACGGCGGTGCTATATGCTGCGGTCGATGACTTGAGGGTATCTTATGATTCATTTGATGGACTTGAGAGCTGCTTTTCCTTCTATGCATTGGCACTGAAATGATTTGGTATATCCGTTAGGCAATTACCTGTTCACTCATGAAAGTGAAAATTAATTATTTGGGTTTGTTCCTAACCAATTTTGAAAACTTCTGTTTATTCTAGAATAAGATTTAAAAACTCGTAAAGTTCTATTATGAGATAAAAAGAAGAATAATATGAATCATCATCACTTGCACTAGTCATAATATAACAGAATATTTTAAAATGACATCCGTGACCTAGTCTTGTTATCAAATTTTTAAAAAGTTGTGAAAAACTGTTAACTCTTTAGAAGGAATTCAGTTTATAAGCACATTTAATCCAATCCGAATACTGAAACGTTAATTGCCTCGTTTAAAACCTCTTTAAAGTGTTATAATATTAATAAAATACAACTAACATATTCACTTTGTTGGTACTCAGTCATTCATGTAGCGACTTGTTTAATCATCAGTATTAATTTTGATACTAACCCTGACAAGATGAGGCAGACTATTATCTGTTTGCCCATCACATTTGGAAAGTAAGATAGTATCAATTTCCATGTCAGAAGCTAGCTTTATTAGTTCTTAACAACAAAATTCACTGAAAATGGACATGGTGAATGGAACAATAAGACTTTTCTCCTATTTTAAGGTAATATACACTGGAAAACATGTCAACATGGCCAGGACCGTCTAGTTCAATATAAATAAAAAAATTAAAATGTATTTTCTATATTTATTTAACCCTCGGCATGCCTGCTAGGGTCTGACAGACCCACCGAGCCACATAAACCTTTGTATTTCTTTCAAATTTGAATTTTATGCACCAAAACTCTCAGTAGCTGGGTGTTATGTTATGAACCACTTAACTTAAAGCATTTCATAAAATAATGTTGTTGTGGAAGATTTTTTTTGAATTATGAATTATTATTATATATTTTATTGAATTGAAAGACACCTGACATAACATCAGGCCTATTTGTATTTGCGAAGGGTGAAGGAAGTGACGAGGCTTCATTATTTTATTATTAACCACTTTCCAGGACCATTTCCAGAATCCCTTTTGTTTTGATAAGTATTTTGCTGTAAGGAAAAAATTTATTGTTAAAAAACATCCTCTCAGATTACAGAGAAATAATTAATAAAAGTGGTTAATTTATAATATTTCTTTATTTCCGCCCCTAATATACCCCACCCCTGATAATTACCATAACTTACCTAAAGTTACCGTAAGTAGTTATCATAACTAGTAAAAGATATAGTCGTATAAAAATTTGGGCCTGACAGACCCACCAGGCATACCGTGTAACAATTTAGCACCAGGCATACCTTGTAACAGTTTATCACCAGGCATACTTTGTAACATTTTACGACCAGACATGCCGAGGGTTAAACTTCTTGCACACCATAAGGTACGAAGGCGGACTTAATGCCTTAGGCATTCTCTACCATTATCTTTTTCTTTGTTTTACTTTTATCTTTAATACTAGCATATTATTGCCCCACTACAGGGTAAACAAAAGCCTCATCATACAGAGAAGGCACAACCATTGATCACCAGGCTTACTCATTGAAGATTGGCAATTACAGACTTATACCTATACAAATAAATAAAATTGAAGTGTCTGTTTGTAATGATCTTTAATTTAAAAATTGTTTTTGTATTTAGACACTTCTGTTTTATTTATTAGTATGTATAGAAAAGCCATGCAGGCGAAGCCGTGGGCAGCAGCAATTTAAATTATATAAGTCCAGGTTTCCTCATGTTTTACTTCTTTTGACATGAATAGACAAACATGGAACATTATCTATATATGAAGCAGCAATACTCCTTATAATTGCAGTTTCTTGCTTGACAATAAAAGTTATTGTGATGCCTATATAGTGGCTTTTGTGGACATGATATTTATTCACATTTGTTACTGTAGTTGTAATGGTAATCATGTCATTTGGTATAAGGTTTTCAATTTTATAGATTCGTCGATTAGTATTAATATAACTAAGAAAAATTATGATAATGTCAGCGGCAAGACATCCATAAGATATCAGCATCTTGCATAGGTATCAAAAGCTTGGCTATTGCTGCTTGGATCCACCAACTTACATCAAGCCTTTACTTTTTATTTACCTTAGTTTTAAATTGTATCTGAAGTTGGTACTTCCTTGTTCAAGCACTTATGTACCTACCTACTTACTACAAGAAAATTATTGAAATATCTGTACAATACAATATTAAAGTATAATCTTGATGCAAGTTGCAATGTATAATATTTTTCATACCATACAAATTATTAGTATTTTTTTTTTCTCTTCTATTATTGTGATTGTTTAAATTGGTGGAGTTATGTCATGTTTACTCTATTGATAAAAAAAAAAACAAGGTATCAGTCAAATGTTTGTTGGCCAGGTATATTGCATAAATACTATAAATTGTATTAAAAACAATTTTTCTAATAATTATGCTATTAATATTAAAACTAATATTTTAGAAAAAAATGGATTTATCTTCCTGAATTCAAATCTCAAACGTGACACCAAAAACCTTGGCAATCATTGTCCACTCGTAAAACAATTTCCGCATTTTAATCCCAAATTCCTTTTTAAAACTTCATTCTTAAAAACCATGGCTGGCTGAAGAGTTTAAAATAATTTTAAATACAATGATGGCGACTGTTCGACCTTGTTGAGTACCGTCAGCTCCATATAGGTACGGCACGACCAGCGCACGCGCCAGCCGCAACGACAGCGTCGGACAATTGTGTGGCCATTAATTGCTTATTACGAGTTCAGTTTAAAAATAGCAATTACCTATTTGGTGTAAAATAATAATAAATCATTGAAAAATAATTCATTTTCGGCCCGGTGTCGTCGGATTCCGACTGTAAATAAATATCGTAAATAATCGATTTATACTTTTATCAAACCTATCTATCAATTTGTCCCGGGTCACGCAATCCGTAACGGGGGTCTTTTGGAAAACTTCTTACTTATATTATAATGTAGGTTAAATAAATATTATTAATACCATTCAATGGCAAATCCTAGATGTGGGCGTAAGCGCCAACCGCCACTTCTTGTCTTCCATTTCGGGTGGTTTAGAAACGATTTATTGGATTAATTTGTGTCTTTGGCATACAGAATAATTTAGGTACTTTAATGTTGTTGAGTTATGGCCTACAAAGAGTAGGTAACCGTCACTTGAAATTATTCTATTTACTTCAAAGTAACATACTAAGAGTAATTAATTATATGGTAACATAGATGTACCGTCGAAACGAAAAGTAGACTTCGAAGAAGTATAACTTATCTTTGCATCAGCCTAGGAGTCCACTGCTGGACATTGGCCTATCCAATCGCACGCCTTTTGACACGATCCTCGGCAACTCTCATTAGCTGCTACCAGTCCCAGCAAAGATAAGCTCTCCATATAACCTGAAGGCGGCCCTGCCCTCACAACATAGTGAGGGCAGGGCCGTACCAACGTTACGTGAGTCGTAACGTAAATCCAAAATGGGTGCTAAAAAGTTATATCACGTAAATTAGCGATACTGTCGAGTCCAATGCGGCGAGCATACTGCATCACAGGAAGCCATCAATATTATCCGTGTGCCACGCATGGCAATAAATAGGCAAGGTTACGACTAACTAGTCCAACTGGGGTTTTGAACGAATTTCTGATGGTGACTTTTACACTCTTCAGGTTGAATTTACAAGATCGATTGTGGCAGCTCAGTTTTAGATAAGGTGTGTAAGACTCGCATTATCTGCGGGTTTCTATTTGTGGTAGAATCGCACTGATATAAGAAGTAGTTACGTATAATCATCAGACAAACAGACAGTTGGTCTAACTCAACAGATATTATCTTAATGACGCAATCGGTCTTCAAAACTCCGATTAAGCTATACGAATTAAGTCGATTTAAATTATTATTATGATCATTGATCAGACATACTTTCGCATTCCAATATTTATTAGAAAGCCTTTTCGCTATTAGGAAATTTATAGCCAAAAATCTAGACCGTTTCATAATTGATATTGTAGGAAACAATCATACAAGAACCAATCATAAGAACATGTTCATTTTATGCTCACGTTCGTGTCAGGCTATTTCCTGGTCGCCCACGAGTCTGTCCAAGGTTGCGCCATCGATCTGAGGGCCTCTGTCCTCTACAAATAAATATTAGTGGTTTTTTTTTGCATTTTGGGGCTATATAAGCGTAGAACTTCAAGAATTTAGTTATCAAGATGTAGTAGAGTTACAATCTGTACCGCGTAAATTGTCAAATTCGTTTCCTTTAGGCAAATGAACATTTGATATTTTTAATTTAAGACTGACTGCCAGACAACAGACACAATAGAAAAACTATTGTTAGCGGTCATCGGTGACCGCGGTGGCAGTCAATGTGTTAATAGGTGCCCAATACAAAAACATAAAGGTCTCGAGAAAGCCTAGTTGAACTTCATTAATATTCCTCTTTGTTAAGGATTTCAATCTCGTGCGCGAAAGTAATCGCTGTGTTAATGACTAAGAGCAATGAGACTTGTCAGTTCTTACTTTAAACGTTCTTCGTGAAGTGGTTTCTTTGAAACGGTAGGCTTTAGGTGAACATCAAAGTGAGAACCATTGACACTGTGCTTTTACAGCCTTCTTAAAAAAAGATTTTGATTATGACAACTGCGAACCTCTGTCTTTTAAGAAACTTTTGATGCGAACCTATCAAACTGCCATTTTTATCAGAAACAGCTTTCGTCTTTAAATATTCATTACGTCATGTAATATTATGCCGTGTTTTTATTATCATTTATTGGTAACAAAATAACCATCAAGGTCCCCGAATGGTACGCGTGGCAAACGTTGCGAACAAGTAGTGAGTCACTATACAACGGCTTCCCTCGCTCGGTGGCTGACCGACATACGAAACGAGAAACCCGACGTAACAGTACTACACAACGTTTTTATACTTTAATCATAGACATTGATATTATAAATATTAATTGAACTTGTACATACCATGTCTCCTTCTATGGCCCAATTTTCCAGAAAGGTCTACTTAGGCTTTCCTGTCAGCCTTCCTGTTAGATTTCTTGCTTGGCAACGATCTTGGCACTTGATCAGTTACAGCTCAGCTTGTCTTGGGAATTTTTCGACATCGGTTTTATTTTTATGAGCTTTCGCTTGTTTTCTTTCTGTCAAAAATGAAAGTGACTAGATTATGAAGTGCCTTCTTCAATATACGAAAAAAAAAAAAAAAATGTGAAGAGTTTCCGTCTTTCTCATCAACGCAACTTCTGATCAAGTTGAATAACAGATAATAAACTACTGTTCACTACAAGAATATAACCGCTTTGTTTTATACGTGGGTGTGTTTAAGTTTCATATTCTAGACCTTTTGTTATAATGCTATGCGCCGACGCCATTCAATCCATTCACGAATCATATTTTATACTAGGTGACTTGTTGACTGTTGTGAATGCGTTTATATTGCTTCACTTTTGGTGAAGGATTAGGATAATAACTCTTGCGCCTGTCAACAAGCGTGCTGTTCCCAATTAAATGTGATAGTGGCCCTTGGAAAATTTTTAGGTGGTACGGGATCTCAAAGTGGCGCCCCTCTAAATACAAAACTTTAGTGTTCCTATACAATGCAGTATGCAGTTGCTTATCCGTGATTATAAATAGTATTGGACCTACCAAATATACAGGTGTATCTGCGAGGTAAGCACAGTGATGTCTGTCGCGCTTGACATTGCAGTTGTTCTGCGCATTTAAAGAATTGTTGTCCATCCTGCTCGCACTACTCACCCAATATTGCCACTGTGCGTGTGCTTGCCCTGCCGAGCTGACAAGTTGTACAGATGAGAAATAAAACCTATAGGCAACCCTATAGGTTTTTTTAATTTTTTATTGTTTTCTTCGGACAATATTCCGTCGCTACCGTTTGTGGAAGACTTCTTGGTTGCTAGTGTGTGGTTTAGCAGTTAATTTACAAAGATAATGTTGGATACTAGCACCCTCGTGCTAAAATTTAGCCTCGTGTAAATAGAAGTCTAAGTCTATGAATGAAAAAAAAAAAATGAAAAAAAAAATCTGTCTCCCACAGACAGGTTAGATTTTCTTTTGACCATTAATAGAGCAATAGCAGCTACTTGGCCGACTTATGCAGAAAATATTTACTCTGAATATTCAGTTTAAATTTCTGTTTAAAATCTTTAACAACGAGTTTCAGTTGATTTCGTCGCCCCCCGAATGATGGCTCCCGGTGCGGCCGCACCGCCCTAGGGCCGCCACTGTGAATATAAAAGAAAGAAAGAAAAATTGGTTTGTCACAGAAACACGTGCATATAAAAAGATAATTAACTCGAGTAGGTAGGAAAACAGAAAAATAAAACAAAATAGATCTACATTATAATCACGAGCACAAAACCGAAATAGTTGAGTGTATGAGTAATTTGTAGCATAGTCTACTTCCGATCCGGTTGATCTTGCTTAGTATTTTGAATTGTGAATCTGTCTATAAGAAGCTCGGTAAAGATCGAATACATTACTATATTATTATAACACGAATAAAGTTGATGTTCCCCGGCGAAATATCAGGGTGTGCTAATATCATACTACGATTTACTGTCTGACGTCACAGGTAGCCCCTGATTGCTTTTTCTGCTTCACTGGGCTGCGTATCTCCGAAATGCGTGGATTAGGTACGGCAACATCTCATTTCTTCCAATGTTTAATACCTTCTCTGGCATGCCCTTGCTCATAGCATGAGTTGTCAACATATTCATGAATTTGTTTTCACTCATTGACATGTTCATCTGAACTAGTTGGTCCACTTACCATACATGTGTGTTGCGTCAATATAATGTGGGCGATATTGTCCTATGCTCCAATCAGGTGCCCGTAGCTAAAACCAAACGAATTGATTCCGCGCGGTAATTCACGAATTGGACATAACTCAGCGAAGTTTGGTGACGATGTTGACCTCATTGGTAATAGACTTTTTTATTCTTTAATAATTTCTCTAATGACTAGATTCTAGAGTAACAACGGTAATTTATTTATAGAGTCATTGTTTCGTCTTGGTCTTGAAATAAAGACGATTATTTTTTTCTCGTTAAAAAAAGTCAACAAAAAGTGAATGCTTTGAATGGTCGATTTATCTCTACAGACTGTTGACTTATGACGGCAATTATGATCATTCATTGAACAACCACTGGGTTTCCAAGGACTACTGGCGTCGCATGTTAGCCGATCAGCTGGTAATTACGAAGCGTTTCATTCTGTTAATTGCAACCACTGATTCAAGTAGAGATAAAACCCCACTTTCGATTGTACTGATGTCATCAGTAACTCATGTAGGCGTAGTTACTATTAACGGATTGGTTTAATAAGCGGTAGTCTTACACCCAGTGGCCTAGAGACGTCCAAGTTATTATAAATGGCAAAAAAACAACGAGACTTAACATTGCCTGTTTTTTAGACTGAAAACGAGGTAGAATCTATCTCGGAAGATCTTAATTTGTCACGAAAGCGTTAGAGCTAATTAGCAGACTCTAATTAAGGAAATGATGTCAGAGACAGATAGTAAAAATAACGAGATTGCCAAACAACTCTGAGGCTCTTTTAAAAAGTAGCCCATCAAATACTTTTTCGTGTAATCGATAAGCAATTGGGGGTGGGCAATTCAGGGCGAGTCTATTACAGGTCAATAGGAAACCAACTTAGAAATGAAGCTAGTGTGTAATAACTAATGATGAACTGGTTTTTACTAAATTATGTTTATTTGATGAAACCCAGTTCATCAACCATCAAGTGTTATTGTTATATTTGTGGGACAAGACCAAACTTAAAAACTATTGACACTTGGTCATATACTTTTGTAGTGTTTGAGACTAGTTTTAGTTCTCGACAGACTGTGGGCCCGCCCATTTATATCATGAATTACTTCGGCAAAGTCTTTGATTCTTATAATTATCTCTATAAAACACACTTCACACTTGCTTAAAAAACAACGAAGGAAAACATCGTGAGGAAACTATAAAAAAATTATATACTTACTATAGAATATAAATAGAGATATTTTTTGACGGCATGTGAAACCAAGTCAAAGGCATAAAACTCTGACACCAGGTTTGTCACTAACCACACGAAAAAGAGGAAGGAGGAGGGAAGAGGAAGAAGAAAGCAGCATTTGACTAAAGTGACAAAATACCTAACTAACAAAAGATGGAGTTTAGATGCTCGTCGACAATAGAAAAACTGCATTGCTTCTTTCAAACTTTCTCTCAAACATTGTCATAATACTAGTTATATTGAATAAAAAAATATCCAACACGTAGAGCGGTTTGTGGTAACAACTTAGTATTTATTAGATCTGCTGTCTTGCAGCTTTCTTCCAACTATATCGTTTGTTATTCGATATCTTGTTTCTATTCGAATATCGTAAGGGGTTATAATGGCAATAATTTTTGTATTCTGGAGAAAATCTCCACAATTATCTACGTCCCAATTTCAGTTTCTTAACAGATGTTGAGATTCTCATGTTCTGGGTGACTTAACTTGATACACTAAAACCATGTTTTAAGTCTTTGTAACTAGCCTTCGACACCCACGTTCTGAAATGTACGTCGGTTATTCTATGGTCATCGGAGAGCAGTATTTTGCTGGCATTGCGTTAATATGGTTCCGAATTTTCGATTATTTCACTTGGTGCAACGATTTCTTCTATCAGTTTTCGTATTTCTATGGAGATTTGGTAAGATTAAGCAATTTCTTTCCCTAAATATGTAAAAATATGTGTATTGTTATCATTAAAATAGTAATGTCATAATCATAATAAATATAGAATGAATGTACCATATGATTCGTAACTGACCTACAAGGTCGAGAAGACCGATCGTTTAGTATGACGATGATGTATAAATGGCATTCAGTCATTTGAAATGCTGACTGCCTTTATCTTAAATGGCAGTCCTTTATTCAAATATTTGCCGATGAACTCATGCTTTTAAATAATTAATTCTACTTTGTAATGTACTAAGATTACTTTTCTTTTATCTTTGCTTGATTACGGAATTAGCAAGACTTGTTTCTATACCCATGTTCTTGGCATAACTGGGAGGGAATCATTGTAATTTGAGCGTTTTGAATCTCTTAATTTTAAAATCACATTATTACTCATTTTTATTTATACACTCCCTGGTCTAGATTTGTGAGAGTAAAGCTTGTTTCAATCAAGATCTAATATTAAGTCTTCGTTCCCAACACATGAGTGACGTATCTAGACTTCAGTTCATCGACACAAGTCGTTATCCTCAATTGGCTGAAGTCGTTTGCAGGAACAATTATCATCTTGTGGAATTGTGTCGTCCTATTTATTGGCGTTGAATCATCATTTTTCGTCTTTTTAGCTAGTTTTATTTGTCTCTTAATACATTCTGGTTCTACGACTTCGCGTGTTTCATTTTTGTCACATTGCGATTAGATGTTTCACGACTATTTATGATTTAAAACTCTTTAGAAACGTTTGCGTTGGCTTTGGATTTCCCAACTATATCTTACGATTTATCTGCGCATTGACCACCCATGTTAACTGATTAAAATTTATTGAATGGTGTTAGATTTATCCATTTATTTATTAACGATAAAGTTTATTGCAATTCTTAGTCAATTGACATCAGTTTCCTTTCTAACTGCACAGTTTGTGTTCTCAGAGCTTTTGTTGGAGACTGAAATTAATCACAATTAGGAATCAGATTTCTGATCGTGATTGATGGTGTTGTGAATTTATTGTGGTTCTATTTAACATACAGCAGTTTATAATGATATTGCAGTTAAATTCATCTGTATCTTATTCAAAGCTCCGTTCGTCTTAATGAATAAGTGCACTGTGCTGTGCAGTGTAATCTATTAACAATACAGTCAATGCCCAATTCAGCTTCTAACCTAGCTTGACTTTAATCGGAATATTTTGTAACGTAGCTTTATTTTTAATTGATTCGAAACAGTTCCTAGATCACTTCTTTTGTATAACTCAAAGCTCGCGCCATTTCGAGCCAGTCAACCATCTGAGCCAGGGTTTCGCAAGGTTCTCGCGTCGTGGGCGGCGTGTGGGTCGCGAAGTGGTTCCGTCTACTGATGTCATTGTGCGGCCTCTCGATTGCAGGACTTGATGCCCATAACTCGTAGGTGACGTTTAATTTAAACCTCTTTCAATTTCGCTTCAGATAATTTTGTTATAGTAGACTGTGGTTAAATTCTAGCGCGGTCCTGAATGTTCAATTCTTTATTGCATTCCATATGTATTACATAGATGGTATAACAAAGTAAAAGATCAGTAGGGGCCCTGTCGGTTACAGAATAAAACCAGCATTGCTCAGTAGTCTATGTTCAGCGTGTTTATGGATAAGTAACCTCTAGAATCTACATTGTTTCCTATGATGAAATTGTATGAATCGTGATTGAAAGGAACCGAAATTAAAGTCACGAATCTATCGAGTATTTTCACAATTTAATCTCATCCTCAAAGAAGCAAACTTGCTGAAAATCAAGCAGCTCTTTGGATTCGGTCCAATCCAATGGCTTCGGATATTGCTTTTATAGCGGGATTGTGTGTACCTACCGCCTCAGGACAAAATGGAGAGAAACATCGGCGACTTGGTACGGTTGATTTAACTTTAATGAATTTAAATAAACCTTGTGGCTTCACTAAAGCGTTGCTTCCCCAAAAACGTCATTCGTGAATTTACGATCGTAATGTTGAATACTATGGAATGCTTCATAGATATCGGGCAGATTTCTTTTGCATAAATTATTAGATATCTTTTATGATATAAGCACTGATGTGCCAAGAAAGCTTACAACCTAAGAACTAAGTCGTTTCGAAAGGTACAAGATCTTTATTTCGTCATGTTTCGAACGATTTGTTTCGGCTTATTCGGATAAATGTGTTGTCTCCAACTAAATTGGTGTGATTGCCAAATTAACATATTGTTGGCCACGATTTACTGTGATGTTGATACATCAATTGTATATGTATTAGCTCATTATTTTGATACTATCCGTATTTGTAGTTTTTTCTTCGAATGGAACCTGTTTTCGTAATACACCATTTGTTCTTGGCTAATGAAGATCGTTCAAGGTGCAGATTGAATTCTGTGTTCAATTTTACCTAATCAATAGGATTGCCTACTTCTACTTTCACCATATCTTGTCACATCATCTTCATGCCCTTTTCCCACGTTACTTGGTGTCAGCGCAACGTTATCTCTTTCCATTCTCCCCTGTCAACCGTCACACTATCATTCACTCCCTTCTCTTTCATATCATTCTTCACACAATTCATCCATCTTTTCTTTGGCTTTCCTTTCCCTCTCCATCCATCAAGATTAATATTCATCACTCTTTTAGTGATATGCGTTTCCCCTCTCCTCATCACATGCCCATTCTAAGCCAAACTATTTCCTTTCAACTTTTCTTTCACTGACGCCACTTTCAGACTTCCCGTTATATACTCATTTCTTGCTTTATCCCTTTTCGTCACTCCAAACATCCATCTCAACATTCTCATCTTTGCTGCATGCAATATTTTTTCACCTTATCAACAATATTCAAATCTATTTTCTCCGTATCCAGTGCCACCAGTTTCAATTTCATTTCTATTTACATGCCTACTAAATGACGTGAGCTATGAGCCGTCTGATATGTTAGTCTATTTGTTTTATTGCTTTTCTAAAGGGTCCGATGTCTGAGCCTTTACGATGCTATTGACATTCCGACCCAGGGTCAATAATTCATGTTTTATTACCTACATTCTGCTTATCTAGTCCAACATTTCAAACTTTGTTACTATATCTACATGTATATCACATGTTTGCTGTAAATTAATGTGCATAATATTCTGTGTCATGGTCAGCAGAAAAAATTATACGTTATTCACTATTTACCTAGTCTGTAATTGCAGATCTTTTTACACTGTTTGTTTATCGTCATGGCTCTTTTTATTGCGATGTAAGATCTCCTAATGTCAATACAGGATTTCTGTTACTCGATGTGTTTAGAATTAATAATGTGGTAGAGTCGGACATTGCATCTTAACTGTCCGCTGGCTACCGTTGGCAACATTTCTACGTAGCTATTGATTAATTGATGAATTTCTGACTACTTTAATTCAGTCAACTGTTTCTTCATTCACAAAAGGAGGATACGGTGACAGCTCGTCCTATTGTGTTCACAAGACATTACAAGGAACTGTTTAGTGTTAATAAACAGCTGATCCATTTCTTTGCAGTTTTCAAAACATTGGATGTTATTTTTAGTCCAATTTTAAACACCTATTTTATTAATGATGCTTCCTCTAAGTTACTAGTACGAGGGCGGCACTGAAAATTTTGGGAATCAAGGAAGAGACACAACATTACTATTTAAAAATGTATTTATTGCTTTTCGAAGTATTCTCCGCGAAATTTGACACATTTTTCCATACGATGGAACCAATCATTGAAGCAACCATTCCATTCGGAAGTTGGGGTCTCCAAAATGGCCGTTTTGTAGGCGTCCACAGCTTCTTCAGGTGATGAAAATCTCTGTCCACGCAATTTATTCTTTATTTTAGGGAAAGTATAGAAATCATTAGGGCTTATATAATAAATGGTATTCGATTTTTAAAACCAAGGAGTTTTCAATTAAAAAGATTTTAATATGACAGGAACAGTGGAAATATTCCATTCCCGATACTTTTAGTGCAGCCCTCGTAATGCGCTCGTTTTATGAAAATGGCCAAGAAAAAGATGCTAATCTTAAGATTTATGGACTGTTGAACCGGTTACGTATGCGACCTTCAGAGACTTACATAATTTCGGGACAATTCCCTTGAAGAACTCCTCAACCTGGACAATTTTAACGATTAAGTTCTACATCTATTATTGATCGAAGTTTTACATGATTCAGTCTAAGACATAATGGTCACTCACTGAGACAGTAATGTTAAGAAGATCGTAGCCATAAAATCATAAGTTATTTACGAGTTTTGACGCAATACTGGCAATTTTTTACTGATGTGGGAATTGAATGAAGAATCTCATTGTTTTTGAATATTATCGTTGCGTATTTTTATGATTGGTGCCTCTAATTCCATGTTACGTCAGGCTTTAATCAGATTGAGGACCATGCAGATTATAAAGTAGTTTTTATGTAAGAAATAAAATAAAGTATTGCTGAGTTGTTTCTTTTAAAATGAGACCTATACCTTAATCAAAATTGAACTAAGTTCATGTAATTAATAAGTAAGTGGCATCTAAGTAATTTTGGATACTAAAATTGAAAGCAATTAATCTCTATTAAAGATGCAATAAATTTTCAACTGTCATCCCAAAATACTTTACTGTCTCGAGTCTTGACCGAGATTAATGAGAAGAAATTGCTTTATTGTTTCTTCTCAGAATAACAACTTATTACTAAAATATAACAAAAAAATTTTTTTTTTTGTTTTCTGTATGTTTGTTCCGGCTAACTTCCGAAATGGCTGGACCGACTTTGACGGGATTGTAACTGCAGATAGCTTATGTTATAAGGAGTAACTTAGACTACTTTAATTTTAGAAAAAGCCATGCGGGCTAAGCCTCGGGCAGGAGCTAGTGTAGGATAAATAATGTTAATGTGGTCCGCATTTTGCTTCTCCAGCTAACATGTATTTATTCTTGATTTCGTTCAGTGACCTTGCTCTAGTTACACTAATCCAAGTGTTGCCGTCTGTCATTCATTATCATTTCTGGGACATAAAATCAACAAGTCTTATGAAGCTCTTCGATGTTTTAATTAAATGTGTTTGACGTTTTATCCACATGAACGTGGCAATCAGTGTTTGCAAGCAATACAAATAGGTTACTGGATCACCATGCTTAGCGTAGCGTCAGATAAATGAGAACCAGCTTCGCTTTTGAAACACTTCAAATCAAATAGATCTGCATTTTCAAGGAATCCTTATCAAGATCGATCATTATGTCTAAACTAAATTAACCCATAAAACTGTGCGTGTTTATGCTTAGTCTCGACTTTTATTTATTAGCTGCTCTACAGCATCAGAAATTTGTGCAGTCAGTGGGCTTGCGCGGGCGCCGGCCGTCTAGCCGGTTTCTGCCGGATCGTCTGACTCACCAAGTCACTATGCAATTAACGATGGCACAGAAGGTGCACTGTACACAGTGTAAAAATTGCGGAAACGAACGAAATGTTTGCGCCATCTTTGTTTCAGTGTGAGACAGAGATGAAGTTAGACATGACGGATAGCACCATCCCCTTTTCGCATCGGAATAATGATGGCTTTGACGGCAAAGTTCACCAGCTGTGGGCTTGCGCGGGCACCGCCGCCGGCCGTCTAGCCGGTTTGCGCCGGATCGTCCGACTCACCAAGTCACTATGTAATTTACGAGGGTACAGAAGTTACACTACATGTTATATCAGTGACCAAATAAAAATTGCGTTAACGAACGACATGTTTGCGCCATCTTTGTTTCAGTGTGAGACAGGGATAAAGCTATACAAGACGGATAGCAGTATCCCTTTTCGCAACGGAATAATGATGGCTTTGACGGCAAAGATACCCTGTGGTGTGCTCAAGTAATCTTGTTATCGTGTATTGTTTGAATCTCATTTTGGCCTTCTTAACCTTCTTACTTTGTGTCGTAACCTTCCAACGAGTACAGCAAAATCTTAAGTATGTGCTATTGATTTGCGACAGGTTTCCGATGCATTTATGAATAGTTCACCTAAGAATGGATAACAATGTCTTGCGTTGTTGAAGATCGACTGCACCGTCTATGCGATGCGATGTGTAGATGAATAATTACTAATGAAGTGTTCAAGCTAGGGACTTGAAGCTATAAATGATCTGTAACGTTTATCTTACTGATTGCTTATGCTTATTGAAGTGTAATCAGGTTTCTAATTGGATCACCTCTATGCAGAAATTGGCTATTCGTGTCAAAATTCTAAAGATCGACTTTCAACTAGAAACGTTTACAATAGTTTTAGTATCTACGAGTACATCTATACCAATAATAAAGCTGAAGAGTGTTTTTTGTTTTTGTTTGTTTGTTTGAACGCGCTAATCTCTGGATCTATCAGTCGGATTTGAAAAAACCGTTTTGCATTTGATGGCCCTATTCTTGAGGAAGGCTATAGGCTATTTAACATCACGCTAGAACCCTTAGGAATCGAGCAAAAGTCAGAAAGAAAGCTAAGCGGTAACGAAGTAATAATGCGGGCAAGCCATACGATGCCAAGGGGTTAGGTCGAGGAAACAAGAAATTTCACGTGGAGAAGAGATGAAGTCGCGGGCTGAAGCTAGTACTACCATATTTACGTCGTACATAAATAAACTTTGGTACGTTCTCCCATTTACAATTTGCTTAATATGAAAATTGAGCTGTTCCATTCTCGCTTAGAATTTAATGCAGTGTAACACGGGTCTTCCCAGTTCCACCCACCCTCGGCTCATATAGCCGTCGAACTGGCAAGGAGGTCTTTGAACCCCTTGGCATTCGTCAGGGAACCTATAGAACAGCTCTAGTCTTACGCGGTTAGACTAAGTACCAGTTATGGTAAGCATACTTCTATTTCTTTTGAGGAAGTTTTAGTTGCTTGCCTTGGACGAATATTAGATTGCATATTATGCATTTATATTAGTCACGTTGTATGCGTTTGTCAGTACTCGTTTATCTCATGTTTGTTTATGGATTATCTGCCGTTCTTGTATTCGTAGATCGTTTAATGATTTTTATCTTTTATCTTACAAATTATGGTGGATGAAGGCTCCTACAAACAGGCGCGACACGCGACGCGACACAAAGAGACCGCTCGTCGCGCGGCACGCTGTGTCTTTGTGTCGCGTCGCGTGTCGCGCCTGTTTGTAGGAGCCTTGATACGTAGCGTTAACGATTTGAGCTGTAGTTGAACTTCCACTTAAAACCAGTCCTAACAGTATTCAGCAAGGCTATAACAACATTTTCTGGGACCTAAACCAACAATAAAGACCAGCCGCCAAAAATTCACGGCTCCGTATTAACTACTGTTTGTCAAAAGAAGAAAAAAAATGCGCCGAAACCGAGGCGTTTAATGAAGCATCCAAGATTTATATTGTTCACTTTAGAGCGAAAGTTTATAGCAAAGCGGAACGTTTGTCTATAAATAATGATGTATTAAACATCGTCTTCCACTATGTGGGCCACGGTCGACTCGCGAAATTACCACTGAACTCATTACCGCTAGCCGTGATTGTACTTTTACTTTAGTGTTAAACATACTCAGGTGTAGACTGGCGACTTTCAAAGAATTTAATGTGCCGATCCTTTTAAATGATTTCAAGATCCCAAAGGTGTTTTGGACTCTTACATATTTTCGAGTATAATCCATGAATTGGATGTCTTGCTAAGTGGTATCGTGTTACCCAGTAACTGGGTCGTGGAGGTCAGCTAGGCAGTCGCTCCATGCAAAATACTGGTATTCAGCGGCATCGGGTTAGACTGGAAGCTGACGCCAACATAGTGGGAAAAGGCTAGGCTGATTATGATGAAATCAAAATCCATTTATTCAAATTAGGCTGAGAATCAGCACTTTTCGAACGTCAAAATTTCATAAGACAGTCCCCAAAACGCCCGCCCTTCACCACTTCCTAGTGCTTTAGCTGGGAAGAAGTGGTGCAACAAACTCCCCAGCAGCACATCTGTTTGGTCAATTAACATGAACTCTTCGTTCATGGTTTCGTGGTCATACCATACTAGCAAGTTTGTTAGTTAGCCTACTGAACAATTCACTACTTAAAATTTTACACAAATAATCTGCCTTTATTTGAGTAACCGACTCTTGTTAAATACTTCTAGACCAAGATAAATACTCGCTAACTAATTACGTAAAACAAGAAGCTCTTAGTACTAAATTAATCCGTTAATTAGACACTGAAGGATCTCCTTCGACTAGACCTTGGTAGAGGATGTTCTGGGCAATCACCAACTTGACGAAACTCGATTCAATCTTAACTTTGCTGCTAAGTAATGGTCGCTCTATCAAGTTTCGAAGTACTTTGTTACTACTTGTTGTTTTGTTGAACAGATTCGGTTCGATTCGGTGTTCCGAATGTATTTGCCTCGATATAGTTATGTTTACACAAGGGTAACGGTATTGGCTTGCCGCCATTGCTTCTGATTGAACAAGCCGGCTAAACAGACTAAATATAGCTTCTAAAACAAAGCAATATTGTTTTAAGACAAAGTCGGATGTTTAGTTTTCACGACAATAACTTCAAGTGGTTTTCATCGTAGGCACTGATAAATAATTTCTCGAGGAATTGTTAAATTCCTACATTCACGGTTGTTCCGATGCAAGCTGTGAAGTTGTGAGTTTATTTTGCGGAAAAAGCACTAACTAATAAGGAAAAAAAATAACATGCTCACATTTAGGTAACATATGCCAGTAACATTTATGGCCAGCACATCAAGCTACACAAAACTGTCAAATTTTTCCAAAGGATTTTAAACTTTAAAAAGTTGATGAATAAGTTCAAAATAGAACGAGAAAATTTGACAGTTTGTGGTAACTTGATGTGCTGGCCACCGTACATGATATTGTAACAATAAAGCAAAATCCTCGTATCTAATCCACCTTATACTCAATGAAAGGCATGTTCCAGTTTTGGCAATGAAGCGCCACTGATTACAATGTTCTCTAATTTCGTGTACTCATTTCCTTGTATCTGGTTTCGTTGCCCCAATTCTGTATTTCAGTAACATAAACCAAAACCATTCTAATGTTTTAATCTCCCATCTAAAGTGGAGCTTTACAGAAGTTTCAACTTTGACCTCGTTTTAATTCTTATGTTGTAACCGATCCTGAACCATCTAGATTCTGGTTTGATTTGATGGAACTATCTTCAGGCGCAGTATGCCATACTAATGTCCTTTATCGATAAATAATTAAACAGTCTCTAAATGCTTCAGTTTATATAGTTTGCCGCAATAGTAACATTTCCATTGTTCCAGAAATTCTGATGCGGAAGTTTTGCGGCGAAAGTCGCTATTGACCCTAGGACTAGGAGCTGTTTGTAGTCGCCCCATATAGCGAGTAGTTTCGCCTACTGTCGCCAAGATCTTTGACCTGTGTCGGTGGTTCGTCGCTAGTTTGACGCTAATACCTCGTTTGTTTAGCTTGTTAGATCTCGTTAGCGAAATATTTGTTCGTTTGCATGCAAATTATTGGTTAGAATGTTTGTTTGAATAAAAGATAGGAGAATCGTCTTCAATGTTGGTCGTGATGGCAACATTTCGGAAGTTCTATGCACTTCTCTAATCGTTCCTAGATTCTTCCACATTGAGTTTAGATTATAAAGTATCGCAGAATAGCCCTTCGTTTTATGTCTGTTTTATTCATAGCTTCAGTTTGTCATGTTAAAGTGAAATGATTCAACCCTCTCAAAGATAAGTAAATAATTAGTAAAAGCTTCGAAATTCAACACTTGAGTCACGACTGCCGACTAAAATTTTATTATTATTATTTTCTTTGCCTTCCAAGTAAAGACGCCACGATTGTTCATTGAAACTCAATCTATTAAAATTATGTACATATGAATGATTGCATTCACGCTTCTCTAGTAATTGCACGCCGCTTCGCCTTCTCTCCCTTGTTGCAATCTTGACCGTGGGAATAAGTACCGCGAGCTGGTTTCTTTTCTACTTTTACCTGTCATGTAATTATAGGTTTGAATGTTACATCGTGCTGCTTTGTGGCTTTGACTGTGGCAGTTTATGTTTAAATTATGTTTATCATCAAGGTTGATTGTGTTGGAAATGTTTCTGTTATTTCAAATTACTATTGTCTCCCTAGGTTAATACTTTATTTCTTATACCTGACTCCATAAGAATCCCCATTCATCATAAACCTGATTCTCTTCCTTCATCTGAGATCATTTGCTGTTCATAGATTCAAACACCAGAACATAATAATATTTCAAGTATGTGGCTCGCTTCTGTGTTTATGATTAGTCATAGCTTTCGCCTCGCTATTGGCATATTTTCCAGGCGCTGGTTTTGTCCTGTAATATTGGAACTGATTCTTTTGATTTCTTTTGGAGGTTGCCAAATTTTTCATTGGGGAAGTGTCTCGTCATATGCCACACTTCTTTGCATAAGCATTAATTTACTCTGCGCATTTGTTCCGCTTTATCCATTAAGATTTTAATTGCTTTTGATAATTAATGTAACATATAATTCTGTTGCTTATGTAGGATTTCAGAAAATTCTTTCACTTGAAAGCCAATTCATAAACTGCTACATCAAATACGCCTCTAATTTTACTTTCCATAAAATCTAATCCTGGCACGGATTTTACGAGCATTTTAATAAGCCGGAATGGGCTAAGCAGAAAACCAGAAACTAAAACGAAATATGCTCACATAAGGAAACCCACCCGATTTATAATTAGCTAAGCGATGTGTTAACGGGTCAATGACACGCAGCCTGATGCCATACGAAATCGTCACTGGCCATGCGACTAGCTTAAAATGATCTCTCATTTCCTCATACAAACGAACAAAGAAAGTATTCAATAATGTGGTCACAGGTACGCTTTTGGCACTACGCCATGTATTCCATGGTTCAGCTGGTGTTTCCTAGGATTTATTTAAGGATCGATCGCTGATCATGCATCTTGGATTACCGTTAGAGGTAATTGTTTATTCAGTGCGTAAGGTAATGTTACTTTTGAACGGGAACTACTCAAAGCATTTACTTAAATATAACTAATTACAATCACTTTTGAATTGCCAAGGGGTCGGTCAGTCAGAAAAATGAAGGTAGTTGCCCATTCCAAAGCGTAATGTAATAGGTTCCTATGGAGAAGAACGGGCACTCCATGGACACTCATTTAAATCAGAGACAGACTACAAACCAGGGTTCGAAAAAATCCGATTGTTCAAATAACCACATTTTTTTTAAATAAAAAAAGTAACAAAATAATTAGTGTTTATTTGAGAAATATTTTTTTAGAGAACACTTAATAAAACAAGTACCTACCTTTATTATAATAATCTTCATTTGTTTGTGAGATAAATCAACTAATTTTAATAATAATTTGTATTCATAAAAAGTAAATTATTCTGAATTGTAGTTTTTCGCTACGTGTTGCCAGGGTAAACATTAATCGCCAGGGTAAAAAATCAATTGATATATATCAAGATAAAAATCAATTGATATTTATATCCGCTGATATATATCGGCGAACCCTGCTAAAAACGATATCAGGTTCTCCGATTTTCATGAAAATGACGGCACAGCCACACTTTTAACTGTACATTAACGGTAGTCAGTTCATATTTACATGTCAAACTAAGAAAATCAATTCTCAATCATCGTGTACCTACCTAATGACCTATTCATTATCATGATTAGTAATATCACCTACGTCATGTGAAACGTCACGCGTTTTGCGTTTGTCGCAATAAACGGTTCACACATGGTACTCGTAATGGATACAGCTTTTTTTCGGCTCTTGTTTTACAGTCCCCTGCTCCTGTCATGCTAATTACTTAGCTATTAAATTTTTGTTAACTCAATTACACGAGTAAAACTAACAACTTTTGATAATTGGACCCTGTTAAGCAGAAAAGATCCAAACAATGTTTAATGAAATGTTGGTTGGATCTTTTCTGCTTAACAGGGTCCAATTGGGTTCTATTGTGGGATGATCACTTAATTGTTATTGTAGCTTATCTGATTCTTCTTATTGCGATTATCTCGTGGTTTCTGATTATAGTCTAAATTTTTTAGGCTGAGGGTTTCGGGACCATGGCTTTCGCGTCAAATCGATTTTTTATTTAAGAACTTACTCATTATTTCCTTGTGGAGTATTTTGATTCTTACCCAAACAAACACGAATCATCGCCATGAAGGCTCCTACAAGCAGGCGCGACACGCGACGCGACACAAAGAGACCGCTCGTCGCACGGCACGCGGTGTCTTTGTGTTGCGTCGCGTGTCGCGCCTGTTTGTAGGAGCCTTGACGCGGACGCGACGCAAATCCTCGCGTGACTCATAATCTTACAACAGCTATCACAATTTCTATAACGTAAACCCCAGAAACGACAGAACTTATTTTTTCTTAACATGGCACAGCGCTAACGATTTCTTCTTCAACAGTTGATGCGACAGGTGCAGAAGGAACAATGGCGCTGTATTAATTACTGTCATCTCCGAACCGAATGCTTTCAGTTCGCGACGTGTTGCGTGCACCGTCTCATGCGATTGTAGTCATAATATCTAGTTTTTGCAATTTCTTTTGCCTGTGATTTACGTGTTCTAGTGATTTTTGCACTATTCGTTTAATTATAGGTCATGTGCTGTTTAAACTTCTGTTGGTAAATTAAAAGATAATTTTAATGTAGACATGAAATCTTCACGTATTCCTAAAAATTGTTATTTCGGTTGTTCATCGGTGTCCAGCATCCAATGTATTTCCTGCATCATCAGTTCTGTGCATATACGTCTAGATTTCTACCAAAGTAGCAACCAGTACAACTATCTGAAATGAGCTAATGGATTTGCAGAGAAAGCAAATCCATTATCAGTTTTGGCACGTCCAGATGCCATCCATCAAACATAAACCAATGACCCAGTGACGCCCTTGACCCAGTAATCGGGTAACGGCCATACTTCAATTGGGTCCTATGCAAGCCCGTGATAAATTGAACTACACGCCCCCCACCACTTGACTATTAAATTGATTACGTATTAATTAGCAAGTTTACTCCGTTTCATTAATTCTGAGAGCAATTAATATGTAGATATTTATTACATGAGAGCAACTTGTATTTATTTATCGCTGTAGGAAATGAAAATCGATTAATGATGCGTATCTTATCAGGCTCTTTGATATTATAAAGACCATTTATATTCATGCTATGTCTCGCTTTAGATAATCTTCAATTATTATAGCTATGCATAAAATTACGTGCGTTTCTTATCCATGAATGTTGTGTAAGTGTATACTGCTTTCAGTCCTGTTGCCAAAAGCTGTTGTACGATGTATGTACTTAATTTCGGGCGTTACTATTTTTTGTCTTATCGTGATACCCTGCGACACCACGAAAATTCTCCACTCTACTAATAGTGGTCTGGCCCAGCAGTATGAAATTGCTAGTGTTCCTCTCCAAACGTTTTCCTGGCACTTTGCCAGGTTCCCTTTTGCTAACTAAAGAGGATGCAAGCATGCGACCATTTCCTTATTTAAAGATATATGTAGCTAGTTTTACGCAAAATTGTTGACGGTCTCAATTAGTGTCTTTGGATATTTGCTGGTTTACAGCTATTGTTTAGTTTTTTCCACCGTCTATCAATATCCTGTCTTGTCGTCTACAACAACATTCGCATGACATTAGCTGTTTGACATGTCAAAATAATGATAAATATTTTGATTTGAAATACCACTGTATTTTTTTCATGTAGAAAAGTCTTGTTAGTTGGTCAATGCCGTGATTCTATATTCTTCTCTCAGAAGAGATCCTTCTTCTTCTTGAAACTTATGTTTGGAGAATAGTAGCTTCCTTTTGTTCTCATCCAGATGGATATGGATCGCCGTATCATTATTTCTAGTTGTCACCAGCGCCAGTAAGACAGCCTTCAAGTTTCCTGCTCAACGTAGAATAAAAGACTCAATAAACATTTATCTCGTGCTAAACCGTCAATTCATACCAATATCATTTAAACGTTCTGATTTAGACAGCCATTGTTTAGTTTTTTCTCGTATCGAGGTCCTGTCATTGCATCGCGATGGCACGTCGCCTCAGCACTATGAAAGTCGCTGATATCCGGATGTTCGCACTTTCGCAGTTACCTTCTCTGCTGAGTATCGTAACGGACTAGTTTTTACAGTTGCTCTTTTTTTTTTCGTTTTATTTAATGCCATCATTTAACATTAAGCCAATTAGGCTTCAGAAAAACTTACTCTGTTTTTATTTGCTTATTTTTAGTTTTGGTGCATGAGGTTTCAATCGGCGACGATATAATCTTTTTATCAGAATCATTCATTAAAATTAAGTGTTTTTATTTTCAAGTGGATCATTACCTTCTTTAGATTATTATTCTTAGAAAGTTATCCACAATTAAATAGTTATTTAAAACGCCTTTGGGTACTCCAAATATTTTTTGTAGTATCATTGCTACTTACTTAGCAGCTTAGTGTCCTTAGATCTTTCATATCTGTTTTCAACAATTAATAGCCTCCTTTTCGTGAACAACACAGTACGTTGATCGTATTCCTTTGGAGTAAACAAGTGTTTACCTTATTCATATTAGCGTGCATAAGGCACAAGACAGTAGTTAGGAACTTCATTCTCGAGGCCAATTTTCGCAAGGCACCCCAAAATTGTTAGCTGTTTTGTAACCTAACCCATTTGTGCATAAACGGAGGTGTTGGCCAATATTTGCATAATTACACCCACTTAATTTAGTTATTACGATGTTTGTGAACTAATGTCTATATCCCTGATGTTTTGTCCTTGTGATAGCATAAACAGCATATAACTTTCCTACTCCTGGGACACAGGCCTCCTCTTTGTGAAAGGGAGTGGGCCATAATCCACCGTGCGGACCCAGTACGGGTTGGTGGATGGACCTTGTGTATTATTTGTATATTGGACAACACGATTTTGAGGTGTCGTGACAATATCTATTCAAAGCGTGTCTATGATTAATAATAATCATGTCATAACGGTATATGAAACATGACTGCGGCAATTCAGTATGACAACGACAAGCTTGTATAGTGCTATTACTAATTGTGATAGGTGCCATCTCTGACAGAGGTTATGAAGTTTCAAAATATACAAACAATCAAACAAATAGCGAGTAGGATCTTTGATAGTAGACAAAATAACGGTTATGAAAACGACTAATACCAAAGCATTAATCATTCTGAAAATACACACGATTCTAACGTCTGAATGAAACACAACGAGAGCCATAACACTATATTTTATGATTAATTAGTGGAATTGAAAAAGTCATCCTATTCGTTACAAGACTAATCAGCATTTAATACATTAATCAAACTGTATATCAGATTGGACATCGCACAAATCACGCCACGCTAATAAAATATTGATCGATTTAACGCAACAAATTTGCAACAAATGAAATTATCAGGTGAGAGTGAAATCATTCGGCGTCCTTGATAACTGCGGTTATCACTAGTCACGTTTTATGGGAAAATACGAACACCATAAGCAACGAACGAACAGGGGTCGTAGTTTGAACAACAAATCTGGTAAATCGTGAATTGTAGTGTGTTGTATTGCGAATTCGAACATTTCGTATGGTTTAGTAATGAGATTATTTGGTGCAATACTGTTTTTTATTCCAATCAATCTTCCCAACTATGTTGGGGTCAGCTTCCAGTCTAACCGGATGCAGCCGAATACCAGTATTTTACATGGAGCGACAACCTATCTAACCTCCAAAACCCAGTTACTGGTTAACACGATACCCCTTGGTAAGACTGGTTGTCACAGTTTTGGGCTTCTATCTATCCGTAACGTCTGTCAAATATCTACGAATGACAGCCGGGTCCAACGGCTTAACGTGCGTATGTTTTACATTGTACTAATTTAATTAACGCCAAAATAGAGCGTTATTCTTGAAACCTCAAATCACATATAGTCCTGACCTGATGTCAGGACTATATGTGATTTCCGGACTACAAGAATGTTGAATGACGAACATTCAAGCCACAAAACCTTGTTCTATTTGCGTTAACATGGAGTAACAAATTTCTAAACTTCTGGGAAAAATTATGAAATTGATGGGATCCCTCAAAAGCCAATTAAACATATAGTCAGAACTGGGCCACAAGGACGTAGATCTTCTGTTCAAACCATAATTGAATTCGCTGAACAATTGGTCCAATGCACAGTCAACGTTTGTTCACAAACGTGACCGGTGGATGTATCGCAAAGCATATTTTCAATAACGGTGTTTTTTGCTTGCTTTATTTCGGCGATTCGTTCCACTTTCGTTGGGTCCGCCGAGCGTAACCATGGTGACGGCAGTGTGTTCAATATCTGAAGTTACTTATTGCGAAATGGGGAAGTGAATGAAGAATGTTTTTTTAAGTATCTGGAGTTGGATTTATTTGTAGGAGGCGGTTTGATGTTGCTTTAGGCGTGTCAGCTGTCAGTCAACTGCTGATCAAAATCTTTTTCTTGATGACAGACTATGAAACTGTCTTTGTTTTTTCACTGACATTCTAATTTTGAAGATAATAATTTTGTATTTCATTTATTTTTGTCTACATAATATCAGTTAGTTTTGACAAGAGCAGAACATGTTTTTCACGTCTGTAGCACGTGCTTTTGGTTTATTTTCTTAATTTACATAACTAGTTGCTTTATGGCAACGCACTTTAGTTTTGCGTACCTAGTAATAAATGGCTATTCAATTCAAAATATTTTGGGTAGTTCTCTTTGTTATTCATATAAACATAATTTTAATATATTTAACGTTCTCCTTGAAAGCCCTAAAATATTTGTTAGTTCCTCATAACGAAACCTATATTTTCAGTCAGCAGATTATGAACCCCATCCTGCAAGGCCCAATTTCATTTCAATATTCTGTTATTGAGTTCATTATCATCATCATTTGACAACTTTGTTACTCCCACTGCTAAATATACGACTCCTTTTGGCCAAGTTACCCTGGTCTGAGCTTCTCTCATCCAAGTCTTACCCGCTATCATCATCTTCCTGCCCTTGTCCTATGTTACTTGGGGTCGGCGCAACACGTTTTCTCTTCCCATTCTCTGAAAAAAAATGCAAATATTCAATTGCAGCGCAGAGTCGACACAATCGACACTAAACTAAAAAACGTCGTGTCTACATTGCCTACACATAAAATGCCTATGTGAAAGCATGAATTATTACGATAACAGTGTAGCTGTACTGCTGTAGTGTGTACGTCTGCGGTATTCCGCTCGGATAATTTATTACTGGCTCAGTTGATGCGTACGACCTTATCACAATGATCTGCGAATACATTGTAACCATAATCTGTTCTGCGTACGTCGCTATTGTTCGATTTTATAAAAAACATCGCTTTCTAGGTACGTTTACGAGGTGACGATTGGTTTTTGTGATCGATGTATCGTTGTAGCACTAGTGAATCATGCTGAAATTCTTGTGAAGTGCAAATAGAGTCCTGCAATAAAATAAACTTCACTTTTCTTTCATTTATTTATTTTATCAACAGTCATTGTTGAGCTTGTAGCACTTATCAAACCAGCAAAGTGGCAAATACGCATTTTTGGATTGCCCATAATATGTATATTCAGCTTAATTAATCTGTGCTTAGGCTTTTACGACACGATATATACACCACTCTTCTTTCCGACTGTTAATATGCATGTTTACGTTCTGTTTTATCTACTTTCTTGTTTTCTTCGTTTCTATCATTCTGCTCAATATTCAGTGAACTGTCTCAGTCGTCACTTCAAAGCAATGTACGAAACATGTGTCGGTCGTCGTCAGGTTGACAGCCTTGACCCGATAATATTTCAGCGTTTACATCATTCTGGTCGTTGGCCTATTATTAAATAATACCTTGTTTACCTACACACATCAACAGAATCTAGGGATATTTTATATTTTATCAAATATCTATAAATCTATGAAGAATTTTCTGATATAGTAAATGGAAGAATGATAGGTTATTTTAAGGTCTTTAATAAAAAATATTTTGTGATTTTTTTGTTTTATATAAAAATGTAAATTTTTTTAATCGCCTTAGTAAATTTGTATGATAAAAAAACTTCATTACTTCTTAGAAAACTATTAATTTTAATAAAATTTGAAAAAATATTATAAAATCTAATTATAATAATCAGTGTTGCCACCTCTTACATTAATTACACATCGACATCGATTGTTCATATTTAAAATTAAATTGTCAATATCTTGCTGCGGTATGAGGTCCCATGTTCTTTGCAAGTGTTCGTAAAGTTGTTGTTCCGTCGTCAAATTTGGCGGGAAATCTCTCAAAGCTTTTCGTTGTAACATATCCCAGGCATGCTCGGTAGGATTTAAGTCGGGCGACTGTGCAGGCCAATCCTAAACTTGAATACCGTGGTCTCGGAGAGTGGTCGACACCAGCCGCGCCGTATGGGAAGGAGCATTATCGTGCATGAGTAGAAATTCCTGGCCCATTTGGATTCTGTTTGGGACAATAACAGGCTCTACTACCTCTTCGTGGTATTTTTGTGCAGTCATGTTGCTTCGGATCCAAACGAGCTGGGTTCGTCCGCCAAGACGAATTCCTGCCCACACCATGATTATCCCGCCTTGGTATGAGTGGTCATCCTGAGGGTGCCGTAGACGGCTAACTCTCCCTGGAGTTCTCCAAACGCGTGTTCTTCGTGAATCGGGATGAAACCCAAACCGGGACTCATCGGTGAATAGCACCAAAGACCATTGTTCGTCACTCTATGGTAAATGCTCCCGAGCCCACGAAAGCCGCCGACCGCGATTGCCACGTCGCAATGCTGGAACACGTAGCGGTCTTCGAGCATGAAGACCAACTTCATGCAAGCTCCTTCGCACGGTTTGCTCGCTTACCAGCAGCTGGTGGTCCTCCTGGAGTCTTTGTACTAGTTGCATCGCTGTGATATTGGGTTGTCTTCTGGCGGTCATTTGGAGAAATCGATCCTGTCTCTGCGTAGTAACACGATATCTACCCGTGTGCCGTTCAGCCACATCCCCAGTACTGCGATAACGTGACCACAACCTTGATATCACGTTTTGGCTGGTGTATAGGGCCTCAGCAACGACGCTTTGAATAGCACCATTTTCTAACATGCCCACGGCTCGTAACATTTCATCTCGACTCAGATGACGACGTGACATGATTCTTAAAGCTTACACGGTACGTTAAATTAAAAAAGAAAAACAATCTAATTCCTTAACGTAACGAATTACTAACAATTTTGCCGCCGTATTTTGTTGTTTCTTTTGTTTTTTTTATTTACATTTTTAAATTTTGAAAATAGAATATAAGAGGTTTCAATCTGTATATAAACTTTTTATGGAAACTAAAAATATTTTAAACTATAAATTCGTAAATAATTTAGGATTAAGATATCCCTAGATTCTGTTGATGTGTGTATGAGCTAACTGTTTTGACTTTCAAAGTGTTTCCATTGTTTTTTTACATACATTCTCATGCCATTGACTCAAGAAATTCCACCATAAACGTTCTCCCTGTTTGTACGTCATTTTAGTGAACATCTGAATACACACATTCTCAGGAGAGTGGTTATATTATACTGCTCGCAAATGCCTGATGCTAAGCATAGGTCTTCAACTACCACTAACCTTATCCTCTGTAACCGATGACTCACATCAATCGAATAAGGCAATAACTCGATGCAAAGTGCTTTTAAATTTCCATAAACGATCTGATCGATAAGAAATAGCTAGACAAAACTCGGCAATCATGTAGGCACTTGTATCTAGGCGTAAGTATAGGGTAGGGCTACTGTATCTGTTTTATCTTCATAAGAAAAATCCAATCTGGGTTGGTGCGTTTAAATTCTGCTGTGATACACCTATACGACGATATACTCGTACCTACCTGATGAAAGCCTTTACACTACCCAAATAACCCAACAAAGAACCACCTGATTAAGGTTGGAAAACGAAATTAAAACTCCCTATTGTTTTACATGATATGTTTTCAAATTGTTGATCGTTTTGTTTTATACTCACGCAAATAAAGGGGCGCGTTGGGACCACAGAGAACTGGGGAAGGTCGGCGACCTTGTCCCGGCTCTATAATTAGGTCTTTGTTTGCTTTGGCGTTTCACTGTCATTATTGTCCGTGATCTTTGTAGGAATTTATGAGGATGCTGGGAGGACTGTAACAACTCTATCTTGATCTTTTTGTTTTAAACATGCGATGCCAGCTGTCCTAACCAGATTTCATAAGACATGTTCACAAAATCCTGTGCCTCCCTTGTGAATAAGTCGAGGGTTCTTTTATCAAATTATGTACGTTCATTCGCGTTTTATGTTCAGTTATGTGTGCCAAAAATCCGCAACGGTGACTGACAGTCACGCTAATATTACTTTTCCTTGCTTGGATACACTCTGTAAATAATTCGATATCTTGTGTGGCACCTATTTTAAAGGGTTTCTCAGAAATTATTGCGTCTGTCATATTCGCCACATCTTTATGCAAAGTACATATTTAAAATGAGAATTCACCAAATATTTTAAACAGATTGTGTATCCATTGCAGGCGGGCTGTAAAGCGGATATTTATTTAGTAAACATAGACTGAAATCATATTAGAAAAACAACAGTTTCCTGCGTTTTTATAAACCGCGCAGCCACACAAGGCAGTTTGTTTAATGCGTCTAGTCACTCCCCTTTTGTCGCAGACGATTCCGTCCCCCTGTCAGCGTATACACAGGTACCGTCATGTCAATGTCTGCTTAATTAGACTGTGACTTAACTGTTACCTTATCATCATGTAACCTTGGTATTGTATATGTTGTGTATGTAATGGACTCCTGTTCTCTGAGTCCGTTTCTAAGTAAATATTCCTTGTCTAGGAATGCGAGTATGCTGTGTTAAATGTCACAACAAAATACCTTCTGATATATTACAATTAATTGAAAGAAAATTTAAAACTCTTATTAAAAGCACACTTTGCAAACATGCATATTACAAATTAAAGGATTATATCCAAGATAAGAATGCTCGGAAAAATCCATTTATATATTGTGATAGGACAATCTATACTCCATTTGCTATAGCATTAGACAAATAACGGCTAAATAACGACAGTTATTGTGTAATATTTGTTGAAATTACTGCACTTTAGAGTTATTTTTTTAAATGGTAAATAGATTACATTGCTTTGTATTTATCGTGAAATAACGGAGTTTATTAAACGTTTACATAGAAATAACGAAAGGGTGAGAACAGTTATTTGTCTAATGTAATAATTTAATTATATAATTTATTAGTTTTATGACATTAATTTTACATTCTGTGATTACTTTAACTCACACACTGACATATTACTTGTTAAAATTTTAGGAAAATCATCTACTTTTACAATGTTTGTACATATGTGAGCAACATATATCTATCAAATAATAATAATTTATCTGTCATTCATTAATTTACTTTTTATTCTTTTTACCTATTACTATACAGGGTGGAAACTTTCAGCGGGGCAGTAAGGGGAAGTACCTTATCCGTTGCAGCTACACGAACATGGTCTTAGGAGACTATCCATAATTTTTTATGGAATTTTGATCCCCATTCACAGATTTTCAAAAAAATGTACAGTTGGCAAGAAAATTGTCATTATACACAAAAACATTTTTTGATGCCAATCGATCCTGTTTCTAATACTGATTAAAAACTTCTATGGGACCAACCATCGGTGGAGTACTCAAAAAGTCACAAATAGCAAAAAACTTTTCCCTTACATTTTGTAAAGAATTTGTGTAACTGAAATACAAAAAATAAAATAAAAGACAAATGGTCACGTAGAATTTTACACATATCAAAAAGAAGGCGTATTAATTTTCTTTTTTATGAACTAACATAACTTGATGATGTTATTCTTATTTAAAATCTTGGTGTTTCTTGCCCTACGATATCAAGTACTCGAAGTGACCGCCATTTTGACGAATAAAATTCGAGTTCGAAATTCGAATTGTTTTTAAACTTATCTTTTTATTCAGTCAACAAAAAGATCTCAACCGTCACTAAAAAAGCTTTTGCGTAAAATTTTCACACAAAATGTACGGGAAAAGTTTTTTTTTTTTTGCAATTTATTACTTTTTGAGTACTCCAACGATGGTTGGTCCCATAGAAGTTTTTAATCAGTATTAGAAACAGGATCGATTGGCATCAAAAAATGTTTTTGTGTAAAATGGCTATTTTCTTGCTATCTGTACATTTGTTTGAAAATTTGTGAATGGGGATCAAAATTCCATAAAAAATTATGGATAGTCTCCTAAGACCATTTTCGTATAACTGCAACGGATAAGGTACTTCCCCTTACTGCCCCGCTGAAAATTTCCACCCTGTATTTAATAATTCATAATAACCAACTTATATTAACAGTTTGCACCACACATACAAATTATCGGTCAATACTGGTGATTACACATACAATCATAAATTAGGTGAAATTACATAAAACTAGACAAAATTTGGATGAACGAAAGGCGGCTAAGGTATTACAAGGCAGATGTGAGTGGGACGCCCTAGGAGAACATATAGTGACCTACTTGGTAATGTTCTTCAGAAAGGTCAGGTGCGTGCACTCGCAACCGGAGTGCGTGTATGACCAGATGTATGAATGTAAACGAAGCAATAGAAGTATGTAAGGAGCGTAGCAGGTGGCGCTCTATAGTTTCTGCCTACCCCCATGGGAAGAAGGCGTGAGTTTATGTATGTAGACAAAATTAAATCAAATCAAACGAAATTAAATAATATTTTACATTTTTTTTATAAAATTGGATAAAATCAGATAAAATTAGATAAAATAAGATAAAATAAGATAAAATTAGACAAAATTAGATAGAATTGGGATTTTAGAATAAAATGATTATTAACAAGATACAATTTTACTAATTTACTCCAAGGAGATTGTACTGGGAGGGGCAATATACTCCAGGTATAGAGTAGCAGTGTGGAAAAATCTCAGAGTACTCGCGAAGACATTTGAGGATTCTTCATATAGCAGAATGTTGTTAATATGGGTGAGGGCTAGGTACAATATAGACTGGTCTTAAGAGTTATGGTACTGGTTTGAGGTATTAATAATAGAGGACGTTGGCGAGGGCGAAGTGTGTGTCTAATGGGCAGTGCGATGCTAAAGAATCTCCCTTATTGCAGTAACAAGGAATTGAAGTGGATACGAGTATCACGAATTAGGCGGATGAAATATTTTACCAAACTAAGATTTCTCCTTACTTCTAAACTTTGGTACCCCAAACACTTTTTTACTTAACGTGGCATTGCAACGCATGCCGTGCAGCTAGTATAATTATAAATTAACTAGCTTTTTCCCGCGGCTCCGCCCGCGTGGATGTCGGTTATCGCGTAAAAAAGTAGCCTATGTCCTTCTCCATATCCCAGGCTATATCTCTGCCAAATTTCATGATGATCGGTTCAGCGGTTTAGGCGTGAAAACGAAACATACAGACAGAGTTACTTTCACATTTATAATATTAGTATGGATGTATAAAAAATATTGTTAACATTTTAAAAGAGCCTATTTGAAATAAATGATTTGACTTTGACAAACGATAAGCTGAAGACATCCTATCCTTGCATGTCCGAAACTGATTACAAACTTCCCAAGCGGGATGCTCATAACTTATCGTTGAATTTTACACCAAAATTGTGGCATATTTTAGGTAGTCATGTCTGACCTCTGACGAGTCCATATTTCACCCTAAAAACCTTACTACTTTGATGAACTTGTTTTTGCCAATTTTTCCAAGCTTCTTCATCATAATTTATTTTCGACGGGAAATCTTGCCATAGTTGTATAATAACAACAACTGTTTAAACTTGCTAATGGCTTTGCACTCATGCATGTGTTTGAACAGCCTTTTCAAGAGGTCATTACTAGGCTGTCTTTTGTATATTGTGATTTGAATTCTTCAGAATGGCTCATGAATGTTTCGACTTTTAACTGGGTTTTAGTACAGGTATTTTTTTTTGTTTTAACGCGACATTGCATAGTGATTGTTGTAACCACAGAAAAAAACTATTTACACAAAAAAAAATAACCGACTTCAAAAAAAAAAAATATGGAAAATAACTTTAGTTTTGGAAGTCGGTGTCTTTGGTTCCGTATTTTAGTTTAGTTATTTTTCAATTTTTATTTTTAAATTCGGATGTTTTTTTTTTTTTGTAAATAGTTTTTATTTTTCACTTTTTAGTTGTGGTACCTACCCCACACCAATTCGTATGCCACAATAGTGACAGGAAATCTTATAACATCATGAACATACACCAAGTGGATTAAATACCAGCGAAATTAAATTAATTCATTAATTAATAAAAAACAGCTGTGCCATATTAAAGTTTAATACCTACTGTTCTAAACTGTATGGGACAGCTATAAATTTTTTCGCGATTTCAAAGCTGGTCCCATAGTAACATTATTCAGTTCGACGGTCTAAGGCACCTCTTAAAGTTTGTAGAGTTAATTTTTTAACACCATATACATATAGACGAATTGAGAACTTCCTGAACTTCCTCCTTTTTTTGAAGTCGGTTAAACATCATTTATAGCCAGAGTACATCTCATGACAATTTCAATAAGCCCAAACACGGCTAGGATACATTCTTTTATTACAGAGTTCCATTGCCTACCTTCCGGCTACATCATCAGATCAGTTTGATGGTACTATTTTGATCAGCATTTATTTAAATTTGCTTCGTCATATATCGCTACCCGTGAAATACGTATCATTGACGAGTTCCGGTGGCCATCTGTGGTCTTCTTCATCAGTTCCGGTTCACCAAATGTTACTTTCTGAATTCAAATGCTTGATTAGTTGATGAAAATACAAAAATCGCTATATAAATGCCTATAAAATTTGAGGAGATCCCTCAATTCCTCATGGATCTCATCATCAGAACTGGATTTTGAAACATAAAAAAAAATATATACATATACGGTCGAATTGAGTAACCTCCTCCTTTTTTGAAGTCGGTTAAAAAAGAAAGAACAGAAAGAAAAGAGTTACAAATACGATAATAGATCTATTATCGTATTTGTAACTAATGAAATAATAAAAAAAACTTGCCAAAAACATTACCGTAATCGTTGAAGATAGTGACTATGTCTAGAAGGACCTTGCAATAATTGTTAATTTTTACCATTTCCAGGCCGGATCCATTCAGCGATCGTCTCCGGGGTCAACTTGGAGACGAGGTCGGTCACAGTGGAATGGTACGAGCGTGGCGAGACCAAGGGCAAAGAGGTGGAGATTGACGCCATCCTAGCCCTCAACCCGGAGCTCGCAGCTGGACCCCCCAGGAACCACACACCACACCTGCAGCCGATGCCAAACAAACTCGCCAGGGTAAGGGAAACACCTCTTCAGAACTTATGCGCGTCTAGTACTTCAATAAGAAATAGATCTATGTTAGAGGTCGTTTTATTGTTTCCTTTTTCGTCAAGCGTGATCGATTAGTGGAAAACATTTTCATAATGCTTGCATTAGATTATTTTATAAACATCTCTTTGAAACTCATACGTGCCTAGTACAAAATCTTAGTACGTTAGTCGGATTAGTTACAAAATTTCGTCAAGCGTGATCGATTAGTAGTAAATCTTAGCAACGAATATACTAGAATTAATGTTAGAAACATCTCTTTAGAACCAATGCTTGCCTATTACACACGGCTACACATCAAGCTATACATTTCCAGTATACGCTGAGCTCGCATTGTATAGGATTTCCATATAATGAGAGGTCAGCTTATTCTGGAAATGTATAGCTTGATGTGTAGCCGTGTGTACCTACTTCGTTTAGAAATGAAACGTTAGTCTTTTTTGATTCGATTAATTTGTACGCAAACCGTGATAGATTAGTTTCATGCTTGAATTTGGTATGTGTTACTAATAGTATCATCCACGTCGGTGATATAACAAAATGATTTCATTCATTCATACACCCAACTGTGTACTAATCTGTAATTATCACACATTGCATCATGACTGTTTTGTAATTAATATTTATAGCAATGAGTACTTAATTATTATATGTAGGTGATGCAGGAACGTGGCAGCCTTGCTTTCATTACAGTCCAATTTATTTTAGCCCCGGTAACTCTATTATAAACGTCAGTGCAATAAATTCTAGTTGTTAAGGTCTGCTCATATTGCTTGGCACGGATCGGCGACTTCAAGTTGCTACATAACATAGCCTATTTATTGTGAAGGTGATTAATAATCTTCTGAACCGCAGTACTCGAAGATTCACAGCATTGTGAAAATTCTAATCCAACTTTGTTGTGTGTTGAAATATTGTTCAATTAGTTCGATTCCCGCACGTAACAAATATTTGTATGACCTATAAGTAGTTGTTCCGGGTCTGGCTGTTTGTGTAGGTAAGTTTAAATGTTTGTAAACGCACCCACAATACAGGAGAAATTCCTAGTGGTAACGTTTCATATTAAAAAAAAAATGTTTAAAGACAGTAAACTTCTAATATATCAGTAGATAAGTATACAATGTGTAACTGAATTAATGCACAATATGAAAGTAGTTTGTTTCAGAATCGTTTAGTGAATCGATTTCTATCATTTTAATATAGGTAATTTTAATTCCCAAAAATAATTAAAAATACTTAAATTACATTCACACTTCCGCTCTATAGTCAAAACAAACCAAAATGGTCGAAGTACCTACTACGCTAGACCCTTATACGTGTGCGACTGTGTGCGTGCGTAGATTTGTAATGTGACCACAATTTTCTCCCACAATCAGTATAACTAATTTAATAAAAAAAAACAATGTTTTATACATAATAAGAATTCAGTGTATGTATTTAGATTATTATAGAGCAGTAGTGGCTCAGGTGGTATCGGCCCCAACTTACGAGTTGTAGGTAGTGAGTAAAGTGCTTGCTGGGGGCAGGCACTTTACTTTGTGAAAGTATTTAATTTCATCACCATTGCTCTCAAAACGGTGAAGGAAAACATCGTTAGGAAACCGGCAAGACCTAGAACAAAAAAAAAAAAAATCGAAGAGGTGACATCCACTAACCGGTGGTGGATTATGGCCCACTCCAACTCACAGAGAGGAGGCCTGTGTCCCAGCAGGGGGAACATTATAGGCTGATTTTGCTATGCTATGCATGATTATAACATAATATTCTAATTGAGGTGTTTGATGGTTTATGTTAATGCCGGGACATGTAGAGTACGTGGAATGTAGAAACATGCTTTAACAAAGAGTAAAAGAAACGCAACGTGTAAAATTGCGATGTGACCAGACCTTAACTTAAAGCATTTCCTCACGGCTACAACAAAGGTCAAATCGACCTAATTTCTGCTGAAAGCCTGCAGTCGCCATTCGCTTGCTTTCGCCTACAGTTTGCGCCTCTAATCGATTGTTAACTTTAGCGATAAAGCTAAATGAAAGCTTTAGTTACTTTTATCGATTAGTAAGGGCGTCCGAATCGCGTACCAAGCCGCGATCACTCTCATTGTTTGGATTTTGGAGAACAGTTGCTAATAGACGCCACGCCACAGTTGTGCTGACATATCCGCGTAAGGCGAATGTGCTCTCTGCCCATGACGCCACGACACCTATCCCATCTAATTATCATAATATTCATGATGATCTTTTCTAAATCGCTCATTTAGCAAAGCCGGCTTTTGTTGGGTGTGTGGTGTCGAAATAAACAATTTTTTTTAAAACGAAGTCAATGCGTGACAAAAATTGCATCGGTGTCACGACTGTCGCACAACCGCTGGAGAAAATGTAGAAATGTTCCCATACATCTATAGTTGGCAGGTGACTATTTGCAGCTAGCACGGTAGCGATCATCGCTTGACGAAATGTTTTTTTTTTTTCTTTCTGTAAGGTGCACCGTTGCCAAGGCGACGCAGTTTGTTAGAGCACGCCGCTGTGTAATCAATCACGATAAAGCTCGAACACTGTTTAGATTTAGGTACAGCGGTAGATGTTTACAAAAACACCGGCTGATGGTCGCGTGCTGAGTAGTGGCCGGCTCTCGGTCCCACGATGATTGATGGTTAGACGTATTATAGACGACCTTCCAACTATTATGGGTACCTTCGTTTGACGCATGCCGGACACCGGTCGCATCGATTTTCCACAAGCCGTGCAAGCATTTCAGTTTCACTTTCAACTCGAAGCTAGTCCATTAGGGACGCACCTCGTTTGTGACTTTTGTTTATAATAAATTCACGCAGGCGGAGGGCGAAGCGCCGCCGGAGCGTTCAGTAAGTTGTTGCACCGTGTTTTGTCATGTATCATTGGCACGTGTATGTTTGACATGGCCGCGAAGGACCCGTCTGGCTCGTCGTCGGACGACGGCGGATTCCTGCGGGAGGGCGCCGAGGGCGACGCCGCGGCAGACTCCGGACACACGCTGCCCGTGCGCAACTCACGATCGGTACAGTTTACGCACATACTAAACGCATCATTCGCACGCCGGAGCTCAACGCGCACGCACATCGTGCTGCGCCACTCCGATACCACCTTATTTTTTATTTCCACTTTTTTTTCGATTACGTTGCTCCACGATCTATGATTTGCACACGAACGGCTTGTTATGGTGTTTTGTTTGACTGTAATGGATTGTGCTTTTGTCACGCCTGTTATAATTCAGTCGACAATGCGATATGGTTTGCGCAGCGGCTTCGGCGTAACAAAAACTCAGTCCAGTCGTTTCAATGTAGTTTGTATAATGTCAATGTACTGTATATTTGTTGCACTCATTCATTAGACTACTTGACCGACTCGAATTAATTTTGTAAAAAGTTGAACTAGAAATCCAGTTTTCAATCTGTGTTACAGAGATGCGAAAATAGTGTTAATGGCTCATTTATCAGGTGTTTACAATAAGTCAAATTTGGTCATTGTGAATGACATCAACTGATGATTCATCTTCCCACGCCGCCGTCGCTCCGAGTTGTCTTATAGGCTCTTAACGAAAATTTTCTTACGTAAATTGTAAATAATGACCAATTGCATTCGCCTGTTTCAGCGTAGTTGAATCAGCTTAAGCTTTTTGGTTTTTATGTTTGAGAGCTACTACAAAAACTAAAAGGTTTGGACTTGCGAAATACTCTTACTTTGTGGCTTGAATGTTTGTCATTTTACCATATTTTGTTTGATCTTTCTTTAAGATTTGTGTTGAAATGATGTGATTATGTATGAGAACAATTTTATTTTGAGTGTACTGTATAATTTGAATCCTCAAATTATAAAATTATAATCCTAAAAAGAAGACTCCACTCAACGACGAAGAACTACATGTATATTAGGTAGTTATTTAACAAAACTTTGTACATAAACTGATCTACTACCACAACTACGCAATACAATAGAAATCTACCACTTGCACTGTTCCAATTAAAACTTATGAATGAAAGACAAATTAATAGGCACCCACATAACGCTACCGACATTGAAGAAAGTCGTAACTTGCAAAGAGAATACATAATGAATGACCAAGCTAACACTTATTACGGATTCCTAGCAAGGCCGACGCAGATGGAAAACACATCTCGAATAATATTAATTATGAATCTTCCACCGTACGCAAAATACGCGCTTTGATGGAGTTACGGACACCACTCCCTTTTCCGGGTAGCCGTCAGGGTAGCCCGCGAAATTCAAATTTTCATTAGTTTTCTTAGTATTTTTGCAATTTCGTCGTCTTGGAGGGCCATCGAGGTAAACCGCAAGTTTTGCGAAATGGAAATAAGTGCAGAAAGAGCCCTAGTTTATGTTGGTTAATAAATCTAACGGATATCATGACTGCAACCATGTATTTTTTAAATTTGTCTGATTTATTGACCAACGTAAAGTTGGTCAATACATCTAACAGATAACAGGACTGCAACCATGTTTTTTTTTTTAAATTTGCCTATAAATTTTATTGCAGTTTCAAAAAGAGTCAAAAATTCTATGCCCTTTAAATGCATTGTGATTACAAGTCAAAGAAAGTAATTATTCAGTGGTCAATATTTCGCCAATAACTCTTGACCGCCAAAATTATGACATAATTTATGATGCTGATTTATGTTAAAATAACTGTTCTTTCGCGCATTATTTATTTTTTAAACTTCTATTCAGAAGTGTAGTTCTGTGGAATAGCTCCATTACCCTCCAAGGCGACGATTTGCAGCTCATTGTCTCGGTGTTTGTTGATTAAAGTATGATTCGCGACCCTGACACTGACCTGCAAAAAAATTATGAAAATTTCAATTTCCCGGGCTACCTTAAGGTATCAAAACATGCTTTGTATTTGGACAGCCGTTATTGAGTGACCGTTACCGCTTTCTTACGTAACTAAAACTTTAGGTGTGGGGATAGACGAGTCGCTACACTCTATTTAACCTAGGACCTAAGGAAATTCTATCCTGGATAATGACTTGCTTGATTAGTTATTTAATTCAGGGGTTTGTGGCTAAGTAATAACAGCCGCACGGGTCGATCGACCAGATTAAGCTACGCTTGCCGCGGTTGGTCCTTGGATGGGTGACCATCTTTACATACCAAGAACCCTCCGTGCCTTGGAAAGCACGTTAAGCCGTTGGTCCCGGCAGTCATTCGTGGATCTTTGACAGCCGTTACGGGTCGTCAGAAGCCCGAAAGTCTGACAACCAGTCTTACCAAGAGGTATCGTATTACCCAGTTATTGGGTTCTGGAATTCAGATAGGTAGTCGCTTCATATGAAATACTGGTATTCAAATACATCAGTTTAGACTGGAAGCCGACCCCAACTTAGTTGAAAAAGCTAGGCAGGTGATATTAATTAGTTATTTAATTATGCAGCTCGAAAAATTATATCAATCCTATTCGTATGACGTTACAACTTATTTCAGACTTAGTAAATAACTAATGTACAATTCAGGTAGCTACAATTTGTGTCACATTAATAAATGACAGTGACTTCGATACTAATAAAGGCATCATACAAAATGATGAAGTAGGTAATAAAACTAGTTCGAATGTGAAGCAGAATATGTTTACCGAAAAATCAATAGTCAATCGAGTAGTGGCACGTTTAATGGACAGACTCTTTGGTTTCCAATGAGTTTTCTACACCTGTAAGCATTTTATGTCGCATATGTGTGGATATATTGCTTCATTGCCGGGTTCTATAGAAAGGTTTTGATTAATGAATTTCTTAAACGAAAATCTCCAGAATGGTGACAGTTAAGAAGGACAAACATCATAAAAGATGACCCTGTTTGATTAACGTCTCTATGCAGGAATCACACAGACTAAAGACGAGTCTGTAGCAGTACTTAACCATTAATGAATTGTAATACTAGATTTAAGGACATAAAACCGTCCACACGAAGCTACTACACGTAGCCATTACTATTCATTGTCCGTAACAATTGTAACAGGCATCCCGCTATTACTGTAATAAGCTTGCGTCCCAGTACTCAAGTAAGACGGATAAGATGACGAAGGATTTTGTACAGAGATCCCACTTAATCTGCTTTATGGTTTGATGAATGTCGTAGGTATCATTATTTGTTTAATCTAAGAGTGGAGCAAATAAAACGTAATTTCCTCAAAGAAATGAGTAATGTATCAAGAGTTGACAGATTCGTCTGAGATATTATTGCAGTTGATGATGCAGTTTCCTCCAAATATTTAACCTGGCAAATTAACAATATTTTCTTTCAGAATGGATTTAACAATGTCTACATATTAAGAACTTCGGACATCGTAGTCAATTCATGCCACTCTTCTAAAGACATAAACTAAGTAACCACGCAAACTATAAACATGATCCTCGTTTTAGAAATGAAATGTTTGTAGACCATGTCGCATCTAAAGAATGCACATAGTATTCTTTATAGGTGAATGTCAGTTTGTCTCCACTGAATACCTAGTGTTATGATAGTATTGGTGGTTCAAAGTTTATGTACATATAATATTTGATAGTCTTACCAACATTTCGAAGTCATGAGCAAAAACAATCTGACTAAATCCCCTCGTATTAGCCATTACAGTAACGTTAAGGATCAATATGATATTATTCAGATTAAAATATACATCAGGATTCAAAAAGGCTAGAGAAAAACAAAATGAAATGTTGATCATTATAATGTTATGAAATTATTTATATTCATCAATATCTTATCAATATGAAGCGTGCTGCATTTAGATAAAATAATGTATGTTCCGGTACGTATCAATTTAAATTTAAAAAACGATGAAAACATCGAAGTCACTTTAAACATAAAAACAAATAAGTATTGAAGAGTCGGAATTCTTTCGCCACATACCGAATGAGGCTGAAATTATTTGATTACCAGAAGATATTTGGAAAGCATACTTGGCAGGAAACCAAATACTGGCAAATACCAAAGGACACATATGGATTCCATCGTAACTGTTTAATATTTCAATAAAACAGTTAATTAAAGCATTTTACCGTGTTAGTCCAAAATTACCAAACCACAGATAATTCGGTATCGAGGTTGGCTAAAGACTCGTAAAGCAAAATAATCTCGCAAACTGTATTCTTAAATTCGGATGGAAACGTTTGCGAATATCTCTTAAACTTCGGAAGTCTTAAAATGAATTATATGTGTTTTGGTACTGTTGTTAAAAACGAAAAAAAAAAGTTGTGTTAAGGAAAGGTAGGAAGCATTGTAATCGCCCAAGGAGACTTTGGGAAGTTCTTATACAAAAAATAAAAACTTTTGGGACTTCAAGCTTGATTCTTCAAGCGTTACTTAACTCGTAATTTGCCCTAGAATAAATAAAATCCTGTTCCCACTTCCATCCGCGTTTTTACTTAACGGTTTAACTATATAGTGGTCTACCATCGTCTGGGAAATTGCCTGTGGAATCCACTCCACTGGAAGAGATTAGAGTCCTGGCGTTACCGCGGTACCGCGTTGGGCGCCATTTATTGCCTCGCCTTCCGACCGTGATAAATTGCTTCCCGGCTACCCGCTAATTGCTTCGTACTTATTTCCGAAATGGAGATAACTTATCTATTTTCGGAGACTTTTACTTAATCGCTGAGTAGGTTTTGCAGACAAGGTAGAACTTAATTTATGTGGTAGAAAAGAATTAACTATATCCAAATTGAACCTTTCACCCAATACAAGAACTGTTTAGTTAATGTTGTCTACTGTCTTATAGAATTTCTGTAGGTATTAAAATTTTCTCATCTTCGTCTTGCATTCTAAGTTGCAAGGACCGATCGAAATCTTTATGTTTATTACTCAACGATGAAAATCTTGAGTGACACTTTTCTCGTTTATTGATGCTCCGAGGAAGCTATCGTTACTTTTTCATCAGTCCTGGTTTATATTGGTTTGTATTTATTCATCATATAGAGACAACATGACAGTAACGTGGCCTCCGTTTTCGATTCCCAATTCCGACCCAATTCAATATGTGATGGCCTACAAATATTTGTTTTCAATGAGGTTTTCTTGTAGTACGACGTGAATCTGAAGTTTGTCTGTAAAAGATTTGCTCTGTTATTCATTGGCAAAAATACATAATTGTCTACATAAATTATACTTCGCTTATTTGATTCCTAGAACTACACTGGTTTCTGTCATCTACTCTGTCATACTTCTCCGTAGTCTAAACACATAAATAAGAGCAAATGAAGATACAAATCTGCGCTGCAGTCGTATAAACAGGAAGAGAGCCATCAAAGTGGGTTTATACTGCATTTCGCGAAGGAAGCGCCCGTCAGGTGCTATGAATAAGGAAATACGGAGCATCGTACCATTGGCCTGGATACATTTCTAGGTTCGGTTTGGGTGTGCCCCGATACTACGGAAGGCTGAAGATAAAAATGTCCTTTTAGATTAGTTGCGGTTAGAACCTTCTTGATAAGCATGTTAAGTCATTGATTGCTTACATTATTGTGAACTAGCTTTTGCCCGCGGCTTCGCCCGCGTGGATGTCGGTTATCGCATAAAAAAGTACCCTATGTCCTTCTCCATATCCCAGGCTATATCTCAAAATTTTAACTTAATATTAATTTTAATGTGACTCACTATGTGAATAGAAACCGAAACAAATGATTTAATATAATAAAAGTACTTATGTTCTGAACGTGAATGAGTCTTTACCTAAAGATAACAAACACAAAATCAAAATACGAAATCTCACTCAAATTCTTAAAGTAATCAATTGTACTAAATTACAACACGAAATAAAAGTGCGGCACAAATGATAATTTTAAAATAATTCACGTAAGTACCAACAATGTGAAAACAAAACGAAATCCTCCAAAATGTCGCATGATACACCATTTGTGCTGATAAAACGCTCGAAATATATAATGAACACCATCGGTGCATAACTTTTCTCAGGGTCATGTTCGCAATTGGACGAAATATTTGACATTTATTTTGTACTTGCAACATGATCTGGCTGTAGAATTCGATTAATCGACTAATACTTGACCGGTTGACATTTTAGCGGGAATACCACTAAACGAACGAAAAAGAAAACAAAATACGTCTGTACTCTGTGGTCGTGTGGCGGTGTGGTGCGGTGCTTAATGTAAACATTCATCAAGGATAAACGTGCGTAAAGATTCAATGAGAAAACGGTTTAATCTTTGAAGAATCTTATACAGAATTACTGAGAAATAAGTGTAGATTTCGTATTGAGTGTTAGTTTATCGAAAATTGATAAATATGTCAGTGAAAAAGTAACGAAAGTTTTGGAATGCACAAATTTTGATCATAAGGCCGCCGTGTTTAGTAATGTTTTTATGATAAATATTCTTGTACACTGTTTGAAATACACATAAGTAGCTAGCTTATATATCTGCGAACATAATTTGGCTAATAGCTACTGATATTATAGCGTATTGTTATCGTAATCGTATTTCCAAGAGTAAAATTCGGCAAACAAATACCTACAAAAAGACAATAAAATGGATATAGTATGTTATCCTTAAGAGATAGACATATGCCATCGCGGACTTTTTTGAAGACCTTTATAAGATACATAATTCCACCATACATTATTTTGTTATATCTCAAAGGGTTTAGACAGCGTTTTCGTTGAAAGCTCCCAGACGGCTTATTTTTTTCCGACACCTCCAACAAATATCGTTAATTCATACAAAAATGCATACAAAAACATAACAAATTATATACTAAAACCTTCCTCGAGAACCAAGCTATCCATTGGTGAAAACAGCATGAGAATCGGTACAGTAGTATTTGAGTTTATCGCGAACAGACAGACAGACAGACAGACAGACAGACAGACAGACGCGGCGGAGGACTTTGTTTTATAATATGTAGTGATGTAACAATGTAAAAATGTCGTTCTATGATTTGAAAAATTAAAGCTAGAATTTCTTACAGAACTTGTTAATATTCCCTCTCTTAGGTAGGAACTATAGGGAGACTGCATGCCCTACTACCTTACTACCTTACCTATCATTCCGGTGATGGACAAGTGGAAAAGCTATGAACGGGAAACCTTGGAATACAAATAAATAAAACGTTTCACCAAATTGCTAGCATGTATGTAATCATGACAAAAGCATCAAATTATAATTGTTAGTTTTTCGCCGTATCACCATAGTATCCCTTTCAGTCGCAGGCAATAGTGTTGGTCGATACTCACAATCACAAAGTTAGACGCTTTGGTTTGTAAATCGGTTAAGTAAAAACTCGGTTAGTGGGCCACGGATTAGCATTAATCAAGGGTAGTTTGTGAGCTATAAGCTCATGGAGAAATGTGTAAAGTATTACTTAGTAGCCTTTACTTAAATATAATTTGGCGGTCTACCTTGAAATAAACTGTTAAGATGCTCTGGATATTATAAAGAAAAGAAACAAGATAAAGAAAATACGTTTATTTGCGGTAAACATGACGCAAAGAAAGAATACAAAAACAAAAAAAAAAACCGGTCAAGAGCGAGTCGGACTCGCGCACCGAGGGTTCCGTACCATCATAATTATATAGCTTCATAAGCTTCATTCGTATAAGTAGGACCTAAATAGTTATGTGCCCAGAAAAAACTACAACTGTGCTTCACCCAAAGCAATCTGCGAGTAGGTCGGAAGGAGGATATTTTAGTTGTGAACCGCGAAATGTTTTTAAATTTTCATCGGCGAGGCCTTTATTCGTCAATTAATTTTAACACTGCGGTGTAGAATATTGCAGTTTTAGGTCAGCGCCATCTATTGACAGATAAAGGAACGAATGTAATTTTTGTTGATTCCTGAAAAAGTGTGCTATTTAGAGACATAGTTTTATTTTTCCTGTAATCTTTACATAACCTTCTATCACATAGAATAATTTCAGATGTTTCTCTATGCAAACTTCGGAGATAAGGGGGGGGGGAACGGATTTTTTTTTTACATTTTCATCAAAAATCGAAAACTGCGGCCTAAAGAAAAAAGAAAAAATGTTTGAGAATGTGCAAACAGCGCTCTTTCATATGATACCCCACATGCCCTAGTAGCGGCATTTCGAATTTTTAAGACCACCTTTCAGTCCCTGTTGCAAACGAAATAAAAACTTTTTTGTTTCCTTCTTATTTGCAAAATATTTGGGCAAACGTCATCTAAAACTATTCTAAATTTCAAGTTGATAGCGTCAGTAGTTCTTGAGATATTCAGCTGTGACAGACAGACTGACTGAGCCACACCATAAGGGTTCCTTTTTACCATTTTGGTACGGAACCCTAAAAACACCAAGTTGGGGAAAATATGCGTCACATCCACGCTAAACGGCGTATTGGATTGGATTGAATTGCCAGGTTGCTGTAATAGGTTTTGCCTTCCCCTGAGAGAAAGCTAGTTATGGCTGATTTAAGAGTTTCAAGAATAACCCAGGGTTAATGTATATGCAAGGATAAGAAAATCTAGAACTTGGATGATCAATTTAATCAAAAGGTTCATTGTGCGTTTACCGGAAGTATAGGAATGGTGTCAAAATTGATGCCAACATTGTATTTTAGTCGAAAAGTGATTATTTTTCTGTGCCGCCCTATCAGAACCCCATCAGAGTTGAATATAATTTCCTATCGATTCATGGCCTTTCATGGGATCCGTGTGTGCCAACAAAGTTTAAAACGACCATTTATAAAGGTGTCAGCACCTTTATAAAAACACACAACTCACAACCGAAGGGCGTGGTAACGTCCCCATATTCCAAAAAGTAAAAACAATTTGTTCCCTGTTATTACTCTTCTGTCACAACAAACATGGGAAGATGGAAGCGAATTACAGAATAACAGAAATGCCCGCATTAACGAACACTTTTCCACATTACGAGAGGCTTATTCGAAAGCTGCTATGTTGTTGTACTTGTATCACCAAATGAAAATGTAATGTGAATGCGGGTATAGGCACAGATTAATAGTATATGAAACTATAACACTATCTTGAACGACGATTGTTACTACTGTTGTGTTATTTTGAAAGCTTCGAATGGAATGCTAATTTTCGTTTTTATTAGGATTCCGTACCCTAAGGGTGCCAAACGGAACCCTATTACTAAGCCTCCGCTGTCTTTCCGTCTGTCAATCGGTCAGCGGACTGCATCTCACGAACCGTAACATGCAGACAGTTAAAATTTTCGAAGATTATGTATTTCTATTGCCGCTATAACAGCAAATAATAAAAATTAAACAAAGTTGATAATTAAAGGGGGTAGAAACCTTTCGTGTGCGAACTCGCAATTGGCCGATTTTTTCTTATTTATATAGGTGATACAGCTGTTGTCAAGGTGTCTTTATACTGTATTATGATTGTTATTCCATACGTTTAAGAGGGTACCGAGCGCGCAGCGGCTCTCTCATCGTTTGTTTGGAGATTTGTTTTATTTTGGAATGAAAATGCAGAAAATAAGCATGATACGTTGTGCTCCACAAGACTTACGTTATTATTATTGCCAAAAGTAGTTTTACATTGTTATGTTTTATTGTAATCCTTAAAACGGAGTTAGTGGCCACTATTTTCCATTTTAATGTTTACAATAAGAATTTAACTTAAAAAAAAAAAAACAATAAAATAGAAAAAATAACTAAATAAGGTAGAAAAGGTCTCAGGCATTAAGTCCGCCTTTGTACAGTATTTTTTTACTTTTGCATAAAGTTTTAATAAATAAAATAAAAGAAATCACCAAACAAACGATGAGGGCGCCACTGCGCGCTCGGTACCCTCTTAGCCGGATGATATTATATTTAAAGGAAGATTATAGTTGAAATTTTCTTTCTGATTCTTGAAATGTGAATATTTTCTCAAATCTTTCACATTCACACTCTTTGGATTGAGGGCTGCAAATTACTTTGTAAATATACAGTACTTTTATTTTTTTTCCTGTCCTGCAGCTTTTTATTATTATTTTGCGAGTAAACACAATTTAGTGCGAAGATGATTAATGTGATGTTTCTGTTTTAGGATATGACGCGGCAATCCATACCAGTGGCGACAAAAGGTGAGTCCAGATAATTTTCTTGATAAAGTCTACACCGACAATGTACTTACCGGAGGGAAATGAGTAATGAGTGGTAGAATCTATGATTTATAAACATTGTTTTATAATGGTTTTTCTTTAGCCCACAATTAACTAAAGATTTAATTTAATTTGCCGTACTTTATGCACATTCAATGGAAAAATCGGCTCACTTAAATTCGCCATTCGGTTGCATTGTCAGTTTAAGAAATGACTTCATCTTAATTAATGTTGTTATCTAATCTTCCAAATAACTCTCTTATTCAAGACAAACAGTGAGTCTTGTAACAAACCTGTGTTTATTGGTTTTGCAATATCTTCACCAAAAGGACGAACAAATCTTGTTTATATTTAGTCATACAACTGTTTTGATGTCTGTGAATCATACTGCAATATATCCTATGTATCATATCTCTCATATAGACCACGTGTTGCCTAAGAATTGGACCCAAGCATAACAAAGAACTTCCAAAATGTCTGAAATGACGAAATTATTGAAATATCTTATTCATCCGTTAAAATAAACGCTGATGAACGCTTCAAACGGAACTTTGACGTCATTGTAATAGACATATTTCATGTCAATATTCTATGCACTGTTTTGCAAAGCACAGGTTTACTAACCTTGAAGTAACGGAAAGTAATTAAAGCAACTAATTCACCCATAGATGGATTCCCCAAAATGGTGCCCATGACATCACACTTGCGTAAACCTCCTTTTAAAGTGTTCTAACTGGCATGAAATAAAACTAATGTCTTCAAGAAGAAGTAAAGACGTTCTAATGAGGCGACGTTGCCCTAACGGTCGTCTCAATCTTAATAGCGATCTTGAACTGGCATGACGTGTGTCTCGCTCGGCTTTATCACATATTTCAGTTCCATTTTAGCTGATGATTCGTATTGTTCTTGGTTTTCTTTGTGACTGCTGGATTACAGTTTTGAGGTGTATTTTTGGATCATTTGTGTTGACTTCTTGCTTGGTGTGTGACTAGGTGTAGGCATTTTATGTCGTTCGTTTCGTTTTGAAACTCTTGAGATTTTTTTTATTGTAACGAGGGGAATTTGGTCGGGTTAGATTGGGAATTTGGTCTGGTAGAAAGCGCCACAGGCTTTTAAATTTTTCGGTCCCTTTTAAATGACTTAGGTCTGAAAAAGGACATGTTTAAATGTGTTATGTTGGGAAATAAATGTGAACCTGCCGAACGTTGCTCTAAATACATTTTTACCTCAAAATTGTCCTCGTAAACATGCATTACAATAATATGTCCACAAATATTGGTAAGTAATGCATTGCAATGAGGGCAAAACACCGGCTTCGTTCACGTCACGCGATGATTCATTAGGTCGTTATCTACTGCATTACGTTAACCCAGAGAATGCCTGACTGTTGCCGAAATCATTATATGGTTTGTCTAAGAGATAAGGTATTTTTTAGAATCCTGTAAGAGTTCTTGCTGCTGGGGAGTTTGTTGCGCCACTTCTTCCCATCTAAAAGCACTAGGAAGTGGAGATGGGCGGGCGTTTTGGGGTTGTCTTATGTAAATATGACTTCCAAAAAGTGCTGATTCTCAGCCTAATTTGAATAAATGACTTGTAATTTTCATTTTAAGCATCCTATGATCAAAAAGAAGAAATCTGTACCTTGTTATCCTCTTCCTCCTTTGTGCTTAGTTGGTTCCTGACTGTTTTGGGAACGTGGTTCCTTCTCATTATTTTTTGGATTATGTATCTGAATTTGACGGTTCTGCTTCATTATAAACAAATAGAATTGGAAGAACTAAGTAGTATAACCCTCAACTGTCGACAAAGAAAAGCGGTTTTAGATTTCTTGGAATTAAACGAGTTTACATCAGTGATCTTTGATAACTTATCTCTGCCAGAGCAGCTGCACTGAGGCTAAAAGTGTCGTCAAAGGTTTAGATTGATGTCTTGTTCGACCGACAAACGCCTAGTCGTTTAGAACAGACATTTGTCGGTCTTTTGAAAAAAAAACTGAGTGTCCCAGGAATACTGTAAAATCTTCCGTAGTGGTGCCAAATCTTCTCTGACCACACCACTTGTAGTAAAACAAGTTAATTATAATAAATACAAGCTGTATGTACACACGTCCTTATCACGCCTAGGGTTGCCAGGTTTTAAAACCGAAAAGCCGGACAGACCAGCCAGTTTAGCCGGCCATTTGGGTAAAAAGGCCGGACAGACCAGCCAGTTTAGCCGGCCATTTGGGTAAAAAGGCCGGACATCCTTAATTTTTTAGTCTTAGTATAACAAAACAATAAAAAGAAGAGTCAAACAAGGCTTTTTCATTTACCATAAAATCTTCTTAAATTCAATAAAACTTAATGAATCACTCTTCTTTATTATTATTCATTCCGTATTCATTACAATATTAATTTCAATAATTGCAATAGCAGTTAGCAGTAGTAGTTACTGCAATTTACTGCAAATTACAAATGAAAAAAAAAACTTTTATTTACCATAAATTCTTCTTGAATTTTAATGGAATAACAGAGGGGCGCAGTGCAGGCGCGGGGAGGACAGTGCTAGTCCGCTCGCTTGCGCTAGCGATACAAGGTGAGGCGGGCGGAGCGGAAACCAACACATACACATGACAAATTAATGTTTAAAAAAATGGTCATATTTAAAAGCCTAACAAAAGCCAGACAGTCCAATTTGACCGTACACGCAACCAAAAAGTCTGACTGTGTCCGGCTTTATCCAGACGCCTGGCAATGCTAATCACGCCAGAGTGAGACACAGCTAGTTTGACGTTTGATTCGTTGTGCATGAGCGTCGCTGCGTCTGGCTGGCGGGTTCAACGGTCGGGGGTCATTTGTTACAGGTGGGACACGCGAAATTATTGTCACACACAAAGGTTCTATTTGTTTTGATAATGTTGTTATGGTACTGGAAATATAAATATGGATCCAAGTGCCTCTTTTAACCCTTAATTGGTCGTGTCTAAAGAGTGAAGTAAACGGTCGCGGGGGGTGTGTGACACTCCAAATTTAATCATAGATATAAAACACAAAATACATGCAAGATCAGTCTTTTATTGATAACGATATGTTTACTGACATATTAATTCATTTTTATACATATTTTAAACATAAACAGACAAATAGTTTTCTTCCCCTCATGTTTGACTGACAACAAGCATGTGGTCTTTGCACAAATGTTTTTGACATTTTGAACAAGTAGTCTTTGTTATTCTGTGTTTGATACTTGGACATACGTGATATCTTTTTTATGAAGGCGCTCTGCCAGCTCCAGAAGATGATTCTTGGTCCTCAACTGCAATGTGCCGTTTTAGACGCTTTTCAAAGGTTAAAAGGTAGTGTTGGTATGCTAGATCTTTTTGATATGGCTTGACCATATGGGTGGCTAACTGCTTCAGAAATACCCTTCGCTATATTTTAGATTCAACTTTGGCCATGTATATGACATAAGAGTTGATACCACTACACACCATAATGTAATTTATGTTACATTATGACACTCAAAATCTAGTTTTATAACTTTCGCACTGCATAAAAATACAACAAACAAATATTCACTCACCCGAAATTTAAACCACGTAACCAGTCACGTGGGGTGTTATTATACAACCTAAACGCGCTTAGCTGGCACAACTTCAGACACCAAGTGCTGCTTGCTACTAGATCATAAAGGTCATGCGTTTTTATGAAGCTAACGGGAACATCAACGCGGTAAATAATTTTTTTTAAGAGCTCTATACCTTTAGAATGCACTGGGGTGTGTTACACCCCACGCGACCAATTAAGGGTTAAATATATTGGATTTAACATAATCAGAACACAAATGCGAAAATGGAATAGAAGAACAGATATGCACCCTGTACCGTTCCTTAAACTACGCGGTTCTGTTTGCCACTCCAAATGGCCATAAATGTAATTTCGCCCCAGATAAAGCTTTCGGATCCCTGAATACTATGAAGTTAAATTGACACAGCCTCGGTTAAATCCTTATGGACCACGGTTCTAAGCTTATCACTATTTACGACTCTAAGCCCAAGCTCTTGTATTGCACTTTTGCAATTTATAGACCCCGAGTTGGCTGTATACTGGGGTTTCCAACTAGTCGTGGACACAGCAGGAATTCAGCCTAGAGCTAAGAAAAACAAATTATGGTAGTAGTCCCAGAAATGAATCCGACTAATTAAATAAATTAAAAGAATTGGCACTGGAAGGTTGTATAATTTCAGGGGAAAATTCTGGGAGGGTTGTTAACTTTCATGTACGTGACTTTTTAATTTCACGTATACAGTTGAATTCCACTTGGAGCTATTTTCTACTCTTTTGGAGGATTTAAAACGCCCGAAGGAGCAATGTTGGTATATTCCGAAAACAAAATTGTTCCGTAGCAGAGCAAAAATAAGCGTATCTAAAAGATAGCATTTATTTATCAAGTCCCATATCTAGGTTAATTTCAGCTGATTTACCCAATCTTCTTTGTTTCTAATAGTCACGGTGTCATTGAACTGATAATTGTGCCACCTGGCGGCGCAGACGCAATTATTTTTGATGTTAAACATATTATATTGGCTTTAGTAGGACAAAGTGTTTTTTTAACTGATACGTCTGGTTTGTAATTATTTGTCCTGATATCATATGGGAAAGTTTAAATAAGTTAAGTTTAAGTTTAGGAAAGTTTTTTTAAAGTGTTTTCTTTCATGTAGAGTCAGTTGTATGATGAAAAGGGTTAGGTGAAAGATCTTCTGAATGGTGACCCGACACCAATGTCAGTAGCCATCCTTTAGCTTGCCGTAGCCAATTCCAGTATGGTTCACATAAGTGTCAGAAGCCTTGTGCAATCCTACACTTACCACTTATCATTGATAAATAAATGACGCATAGATCTCCATCTGTATCTAAATTTTCATAATCAAACATAATCCAGATACCTTTCACTACATTGACGTAATGCATTTTATCTGTGTTCAAGCCAATCGTGCTCATGCTTTTAATGATATCTGAATAGGAAGCGAAGTATGAATTTTTTTGTATCAGACACGCAGTAGGTGCAACGTTGAACGAATTTACAACTTGCCACTTATTACCACATAATAAAGTTATAGTGTCAGTATAAATAATATAATAGACTCGTCGATTCTCGGCAACTCTCATCCAGCTGCTACCAGCCACCCTGCGAAGATCGTTGTTCCACCTAGCTTGAGAGGAACCTTACGTTTGCCGATTCGCGGTTTCCACTCAAGTACACGTCTATCCCAACGGTCATAGGTCCTATGGCTAATATGGCCGGCACATTGCCACTTTACCTTGCATACTCTGTGAGCTTTGTCCACAACTTTGGTTCTCTGCCGGGCCACCTCATTCCGGATTCAATCCCTCAGAAACTCAAAGCATAGCCAGTTCCATAGCTCGCTGAGCGAATTTGAATTTGTGGACCAACCGTACCGTGAGTGTCCACGTTTCGGCTCCGTAAGTCTTTGGCCTATAAGGGTGACTATATTTACATATTTCGCTAATGAGAGCCGAGTAACTACGAATTTCGGTCCCGAGATTTTCGTATTCCGGTCTCGTTCATAATTCACTTGTTCCTAGAGACCCCTGAGGGTTAGAGGGGTCCCCTCAGATTGAGAAGTATCCTTAGTCTCTCCCAGGCCCACTGCTGACGTTTCGTAATTGTTGCTTATTGATGAGCTGAAGGTTTCTTACAGTTCGTACTTCGAAAGAAAATTAAGTTAATTTAATATTATTCATAAAAATTTTAATAAGAAAATAAAAATAAGTTACTATATACAAAAAGATAATTAACTCGAGTAATACAGTAGGTACCTAACAGAAAAATAAAACAACATAGATCTACATATAATCACGAGCGCAAAACAGGAATAGTCTGCTGCTGCGTCATGACTGTGACGAGAAGGCTTCCACTCAGCAACAGCATGATGCTGTGATATGAGGGACCCACAGCACAGTGCTCATTTTCAGTTGTCACCCGAAAAAGACGTTCGGAAGCCAAGTCAGGTTATAAAAATTGTACATAAATACGTAACAAAATAAAATAAACAGTACTTAGAAAAAATCTAATTATACAACCAATTATATTATATGAATAAATATTATTAAATAACACAAAAATTTAATTTAATTAAATCAATACTAGCTCTTATATCTATCGGAATACATTGCGTTTTTAACATAACAATAGGAGTGGCACATCAATACCCGTCTTCGTGATAAATGGAATGAAAAATAAATAAGTAATGTATGACGCATGAAATTCGATCTTTATAATTATAGACTTCATTCCATATTCGATGCGTCCTTGTCCGAAGCTGACCTACACTCACCACCTGTAAACCTATTACTACAGCATAAAATATTAAGTTCATTGGCCGTCTAATAACACATACATAATAATGGTCACCCCAATCGCGTGCCAGCTCACATACCCCCGAGTTGCGTCAATCGATTGCGCAAGATTTATTTGGCAGCTAACGTGATCTGAAATGACAAAAATCCAATTGACTGTACTGCTTGAGATGTGATAGATAGAACTGCAATTTTATCGATTTCTTTTATTTGGAGAGACAAGCGGACGATGAGCATGAGTCTGATTTTCCTTTACGTAAATGGTTGCTGTAAACTTTTGCCGGTGCGGCCCAATTTATGTATATTAGACGTCCACAGAGAGCAGTGGTGGCCTAGTGGTAACGGCTCCGACTAAAGAGTTGTACTTGTAGGTCGTGGGTTCGAACCCAGCCAGGTGCTTTACTTTGTCTAAATAATTTCATCACAACTGCTCTAAAAAACGGTAAGGGGAAACATCGTGAGGAAACCAGCATATCCTAGAACCAAAAATTCGAAGACATGTGACATCTACCAACCCGCACTGGGCCCGCGTTGTGGATTACACGGCCCATTCTCTCTCACAGAGAGGAGGCCTGTGTCCTGTGTCCCAGCAGTGGAATCAGCCTATAGGGCCGAAACACATAACCGAGTTGCGGCGCCGCACAGCGGCGCAAATTCCAGCGTTATGACGTCATACTTGTTGACAAGGATTCAGCTTGTTTCTATCACTCTTGCAAACAACACGCGTCAACCCGGAAGCATTAAAGATAGGCGAAAAAAAAATTTTCGTCTATCTTTAATGCTTTGTATTTTCGAGAATAGTACTCGCCATCGGGATTCATAGCCTTATTAAATGGATGTATCCAGTATATCTTCTTTGTCGTATGTCTTCTTAATAACAAATAAGCAATAAGTTTCTTACGACGATCCATGGCAGAGACACGTTTATCCACAATCAAAAATCACGAGGAACTGGTTACCCTACCATACGACAATAAAACGCTTTTTTTCGCGACGCCGCAACGCAAACTGCCGATTTTAGCGTTGCGGCGTCGCAACGCGGTTATGTGTTTCGGCTCATAAAGGCTGATTATAAAAGACGTCCACAGAATCACTATCTAGTATAGTAGTAGTAGTGGCTTGGTATAGGAAGTATAATTTCCAAGCCATTCTGAATCACCTTGCTGTATTTTAATCAAATAATTAATATATTATCATTGCAAACCATTATTATCTGTATCTGCATCATCTGTATTAATTTCCTTTGCTTGTGGTAGATATCACAGACGTGCACCACACTTATCAGTTCGTGTTACATTATAACTAAATTATTCATTGTTACTATTAATTGTTATTATAAATTTTTACTAAATTATTATTTGTTATTAATCGTCGTTATCCTAAAACCGTTATTAATTTAAACAGCGCCACTTCAGCTGAGGTAGGGTCATTGTCAAAACGTTACCGCTCTTGACATTGTGCTCCCGCGAAGGTCGTTAGTGTAATTGTAACGCGTTGTTGACCGACTTTGTGAACCAGCCTCGTAATCATGCAGATTGGATCATTCTCATTCAGCTTTGATTGAAGTTTGCCATTAAAAACTACTTTGGTATTCATGATTGTGTGAGTGATGGAAATACAAACTTTTTGGGCGTTGGTTTGTCTTGGGAACTTGTCGAGGAAACGACAGAACGGACCAAACCAATGCTAGGTTAATACTAAACTGACTTCCAGCTTATAATAAAGTCCCCGGTTTTATAGCTGCCCTGGAAAATACATTAAAAAAGTGACATACATTGCCAGGCCTGTAGTTCTTCCGCTGTTACCAACATGAATTGCAAGATAGGACGGCAATAAAGAAGACTGCGCCTAACAGCAGCATCGGATATATCAATTCCTTTTAAAATTGTCTTTTGTCATGAAACTTTACTTACTAGGTTTAGTAATATTTGAAACTAGCTGCTGACGCGTGGCTTTTTCTAAAATAAAAGTAGCCTAAGTTACTCCTTATAACATGAGCTATCTGGCAGTGAAAGTCCCGTTAAAATCGGTCCAGCCGTATAAACCAAATATACTTTCATATGCATTTAGTAAAAAGCTGTTTCATTTTGACATTACAAACAGACACGGCCATTTTATATTATACTATATAAAGCTTTTATTTGTATAGATCATTACCCTTAAGTATAGTGAGGACTGAGGAGTGGCGTGAGGATATTCATTATTTTCGACAACTTTGTTTCCCGATTCTGAATATCCGTAGCGTAAGCCAAATTAAGAACAAATGTTGCATAATGCATTACTTTCTTCCGATCAAAATGAAAACAGGATATTATTCATCCGATACTCCCATCAATCACAGCGATCTCGTGTGATAGATCTCTGAAGAAAATCTCAAGAGCCAAATTGCATGCAGATTCTCCGTTATTGATGTGCATTTTGCCATTTACTGGTAGCAATTTATCTGAATGTTTCGAAATCGTCACGATTCCGTGACCATTTATAAAAGTTGTGCCGTAAATAAAATAGAGCCGTCATTCATCCAAATCCGAGAATTCTTCGTTAATTAATTTCATAATTAGCGTCAGCCGGTACAATGGCGTGCTATGCCTATATGCAGTTATATCGGGCGCCGGTGGTGGTTCACACAATTAGTGGACGTGTTATAATATATTTATCGCTCCCACCTCGCATGAGAATGTCACTGACAAGTGCATTGCACTGGCTTTTAATGATTTTGTAGATACGGTTTGGTGTCATTGTACGACTCGTTTGTTTAGGCTTAGTATGTCATTTATGTGGAATGTTATGCCTGTATATAACAGACAAAAGCTGTTTGATGCCAATCACCCCTTCTGAATTTCATTCATTAGCAAAAGCAGTTTAGAGAAAGATTTTGCTTAGGCTATTCAAAACCGTCACATGTTGGAAAAAAAAAAAACATTTTGATCAGACTGAACGATAACGAAATAAGTAAGCTCACTTGGGAAATTATTTATAGTAAAAAAGTACAAGTTCAATTCCGCTGGTTAATTGCATAACACACATAAAATGACAATTGATCGCAATGGGTTTCATTTTGTCAGTTCACCCACGTCCATTGCGTTATATACGTTGTTGTGCAGACGAATTTTTCAAATCTATGAAGCAATGGATTTGCAATATCCTTCAAAACTGTCTGATTGTGATTCAAACTGCGTTACGCAATTAGGGTGCAGGTCAGGCCCATCAATATTATGTAAACATAAATCAAAGAAAATATTAAAATATGATTTCAAAACTTTGTAATCTAATTTTCCACTTCGATTAACAAATGCTGACCTTGTATTAGAGAGCTCTTAGAATTTGACGCGCACTAAAATAGCTGCCTAATGGAGTTCGAAGTATATCTCGGGCCTTAAGTAAACCTTATATAGCTGCAGCTTTCTATACGCCAGATTGAGAGCATCTAGATATCACCCAAGAACGTGAGGTTATTGTTGCAAAGGTCATCTTAACTTTACGTCATACAAAGCTATTCTGGACTTGACCTTTGTGTTTATCAAGTGCTATTTCCCCAGTTTCTTCCGCCCCAGGAAGTTCAGACCTAACATATGGCTTCCTAAAGTGACGTATATAGCATTTTTCTTTGTTTATCTTCATAATAACACATGGTAGTGGCGTGTCGTTACTAAGCCGCTTTATTTCGGGGTTGAATATGAATTTTACATGGGGCGGTCAACGTGACTCCGTTAGTTCCATCGCTATAAGTGTGGGTCGGAGCACTGGCGCGCGGACAGTGCGCGACCGGCCGTGTACCACAACACTGGCTGGCACCGGTGTTCCAAATTCAAATCTAACCAATCACACAAATGGATTACACACAATAGTGCTGTTAACCTGACCTTGGGTTGGAAGTTCAACTATTTTTGTTATATTTTTCATCGATATGCCAGTGTTGTACGAGCGATGCGTTCAGCCGAATCTTCAGGCGCGGCGGGCAACCGTAGGCCGTAAGTTCAACCCCCTTGTCTGTCTGTGATGCTGTTTGTGCAATACTAATCCTAAATGCATCGTGTTAAGGTTGTAATCGGTTGTGTAGTATGGGGGTGTCCCGGGAATTGATTCCGAGCTGCAAGTGTCGCATACTGATGGTGCTATAGACGGAAAGTTTCCCTTTTCGGAAAGTCGCGACTGGAGTATTATTATGTTAATCATTGAAGCTGTTGACATTACCAAGTTTGGTTTCTGAACGACCTTCTGGGGGATAAAGGCTGGGCTATAAATAAACTTCGCCTTTGTCATGTCGATCGATTTAAGTAAATAAGCTGTTTAATAAATGAGTGTTCACCTACTTCCGATTTGTTGCCGTGACGACAATTGTCCAAATGTCTTTGTAGTGTGCAGCTCGCCTAACCTTATATTTGTAACTGCACACACTAATTATTAGCATTATTACACGAATCGTTGACTTGAATAGTTCTCTTTTATTTCGTCTACGTCACTCTAATACGCGTACATCTTCGTTACATTTTTGATGCACGGCCTGATACGGATCAATAACTCAAAGTAACTGTGTTTTGAACTGACTCAATAAAAACTTTGTATCTTATGAGAACCTAGCTTTTGCCTGCGGCTCCGCCCGCGTGGGTGTCGAAAAGTAGCCTATGTCATTCTCCATATCCCAGGCTCTCTACCACATGACGATCGGTTCAACGACTTAGGCGTGAAAATGTAACAGACAGACAGACAGTTACTTTCACATTTATAATATTAGTTAGGATTAGAAGATTCGTTCTTCAAAGTTGGAATTTCCTTAAACTTTCTGAATTTTAATACCATGACTCTCTTTGTCACAAGGCCCCTGCTCATTAAAAGTCATTAGGGGTTCAATTAAAACTTCGAAAATGTCAATGTTACAATTTGTATCTTTGTTAAGTGGAAATAAGAAAGAAAGAAAGGCCATATCCTGAAAGAATAAGTTTCCTCCTATTACGAAGTTTTTTGTGTGAGTACAAAACACAAATTCAAAATTCGTTCATGTCTAGTGGCAGTTTGTTTGCCAAAAGTTAAGATTTGAACTCTCGCTGTAGTTTTACTACTATCGAAACTATTCGAAACGTTTTCAATAGTATTATTTACTTCAAAAACTTCAGAAGTTGACGCTATAAACCAAAAAGTTAATTTCTTCTTTTCCACAAATCAAAACTTCCTGATTGAATCTACAAACGCAATTGACAATAAAGTTCATTGATCACCGAATCTTTTCGTTCCCCATCCCACGTGCAATAAGTTCATTACAAGACATTTTGTTTATGATTTTATTATAAAGTAAAGGATAACGCACCATGATTCATTTGCGTAGGCGCTGGGTAGCCGACCCGCGAGACGGTGTCGCGACCCTACTATGTCGGATATATTAATTTTATTGACTTTTAATACACGTTTATATTGTCTTTGACTTGGTGTTTCCCCGCTTCAATTAATAACAAAGTTTTTTGCTGTAGGTCCGATGTTTTCAAGACATAAGTTAAACTGATGTTATCTAGGCACTATGATACCTGTGATTTGACTACCAAGGAGACGGTAAGGGTGTGGGGTACTCAAATCGAACTCTGGTTCCGCATGTAATTAGTGCTCAGTAAGTGTATCCATATCTTCAAACCGTAGAGAGCACTACTTGGTCATTGCCGAGAAAAAAAAAAAACCCTAAAGTATGCAAAAAAAAAAAATATATATAATTCGTTATGAACAATTTCTTTTCGACTAGCTTCCATCCAGGTCCATCCAGGGTGTCAGCTACGTCCATACCAAATTTTATCAAAATTGGTCCAGCCGTTTGAGCGTGAAGAAGAGACAAACATACACACTCACAAACTTTCGCCTTTATAATATTAGTGTGATAGAACCGCGAATTCAATAACTTATAACTCTGTAAACATCAAACACATCTACATTTAAAATTCGCATGTGGTTTATTGTATTTAATGATATATACTGTTTTATAAAAAAAATATGGCAACGTTTAAAAGAACTATGGCTTTTGTATCACTTTTATATACATTCTCCGTCCTTTATAAGTTCTAATTATTAAAAAGTTATAAATTATTGCCGTCTCCTTGCAAGATGAGGTCTTGGTCTATCATCAGACGAAAAATGATTTTGACTAATAAATTTATCCTTTGATAAATTCCTTCCTTAGCGACAAGGGAACGTTTTCCATTTGTGAACTTGTGTTGTCCAAAAAATTTACCCAAACGAAGCTTGCATCAGTTTTGCAGAAGGAGAGAAAGCTCAGAGCAACATTGCTGAACTGTATTGACTAAATAGAACTTCAGATCAAATTGAAACTGGTCTTACTGCAGGTTAAGGTGTAGTGAACAATATCTTAGAACGTCACTAAGGTCGTGTGATCCATCATTGGGTTAATCAAAATTTTGCATGCTCGGTCATTCCCTAATGCGATTCGTTGCACCCAGTCTTCATGTCGCGGTCACAATAATTAAGTAGTTTATAACTCGTTTATGAGCAATTGAATAATGAGGCTTGACATGACGGTAATTGGCCAATATTTATTATGTTGCTAGCGTCTCTGAACACTTCAACCCTTCTTGAGAAACAAAAACGACAGCTCGTTTAGCGACTTCGTGAGACTTTTCGGCTAGTCTGAATGATGCTTATGAAACATTTTGGGCAAAGCATTTGGCTTTACATATTAAAACAAGTCATAAGTAATTTGTTTAATATAGGTGCAATAATAATGGTATAAAAATATAATAAAGAGTGCGCTATGTTATGCCAGAGGGCGTACAAATGTTTGTAATCAATAATTATAAGTTATCACAATAAAAACCACAAATATAATCACATATTTTATAATACAAATTAATAAATCAAAGTAGCAATATAAATCAATGTCAATAAAATGAGTAAAATAAAAAAATTACATGTCAATACAGTACATGTCAAAACACAGACTGAAAACAAATAATAATAAAAGTTATAAGACTAAGTAACAACAAGACTATGTAACAACGACTACTAATACGAGTAAGCCTCTGAGTCCTTGTACGATTTGTTATGGCCAGCCGAAGGATGTGAAGTGGATCATAATGTTCCGGAATTTTAGTGAACAACACTTAGTGCAATAATTAAATTGCACTCATTGATCACAACGAACTCAACTGGTCACTTAACATGTGAACTAAATAGCGTTATCGGCTCCGCTTCCCGTTCTAATTAACGCGTGAGAGATCAGTGTAAAGCGTGGGTCATCCTTCTGTAAAGTCTAGAAAAAGAATAACTAAATCTATCTGGTTTTAGCGTTGGCTAGTAGGCAAAATATAATATGTCGAGACGGGTCTGTCAGAATAAAGATCCCAAAAAGTATGGGCATTGCCTGCCTTTGAGCAGAGATATCCTCATCAGATAGATTTCGAGTGTGTTTATATCAAAACTAATATCCATCCACTGAGAGTTTCATTTGTATGGAACAGCCGTGATTCGGAAAGCTCATTTGTGCCCATGCATTGTTCGGTGTGTCCTATCCTAATAAAGCGTTGTGATAGTGACATTACCTAACCATTCTTCAGTAGTGGTCTCTAAAAGAGTTTCATTTCTCTGCGGACATTAACAGCTGTCATGTTGAAAAGCAGTTTTCACTAACGACGTTTACTAACTTCCATTCTTCCGTATGTCATTACATAAGATGGCTGCACGTTTCATGTAGAAAAACATTACTTACGATGTAGTTATCGAACATAGTATCAAGCATGCGTGGCCGATAAACTCGGCTGATAACGTAAACAACGCTGTAGACTAGGACCAGGAAATTCCGATTATTTAAAAGGGAAGGAGCGATTGTATGGTTCTGAACAGGATTTCAGTGTTCAGTTAAATGATTGTGCTTGGTAACGATCATACTACTGGATCTGGATATGTCAAACCTGCGTCTTCGACTTATCTACTTGACGATGTGGGTAACCTGGACCAGTCTTGCTCTCTGTACCACAACACACGTCCGAATCGTTTCGGAGACTTTTTTGAACTTTTATTACATGTAAGCAGTATTGCTTGTGTTAATGTTTTCATAGATTGTCTATTAATATCATGTTTTGGAAGCGTTAGGCACGATACTTTAAATATCGCAGTTCGAGCAGGCTCGGCTCCCATTTGAAAACAAACACACTTCTGGACGAAAATTACTATAATTGTAAAAGTTCGTGTTGATAGCAACTTTTATGGTCAGCTGCCGTGAACATTACGCGTACTGGCTCGTAAATTAATAACCACTGGTTATATCGTCTGATATTAATATGTTTAATGTTAGTAAACACTAGATTAAATAATATCAGAAATATTGCGCAATGGAGCATTTGCTCTCCGCAAAAGATTAAGTCCCTTCTTGTTGGATTATCGCAGTCTTTTGGTTAAGAGAACGAAGGGGTAACATTTTTTTTTTTGAGTCATCAAGTTCCCCTTTTCCCTACCGTGAGTCTTTCTCGTCACGATATTGTTCGAAGCCCTTCCGCGTTCGATGAGGGTTCACTTTGTTCATAAAGATCCATGTCTATGAGTGGATTCAAATAATCTTGTCTGATCATGTTTTCATAGGAGTTTCGAGGTTTAAATGCAGACAAACTTTCAAACGGCATGTCAAACTTTTATTGCTTGAATAAGAGGCTTTTGGCTACTTGAATGTGTGTACATTTTATAATTTTATTTTTGTTAAGTGCGTTCTGTTTGTGCAGAATAAACAATTTTTCTTTTTCTTTTTTTCAAAAATAACTGATCTTGATATACTTTTCAAAATGTCACATTGCTAACTCGCGAACTGGCCGCGATACACTGTCCCAAAATCCACTCGAGCGAATTCGTTGGCAACAGCTGGCTTCAAAATATGCAACGTGGAAGTGAATCCCAATTGATCAATGCAACGTCCCGTTGTCAAGAGAACCGTTGTTATGCGGCAACGTTTTTTAAAATTTCTGCTCCATATTCAGGCAAATGCACAATATTCTACAGGTTAGGGCATGTGACAGTTGACGAAATGCCGTTGTTAGGCGACCGTATTCTTATATTAACAGATGTGGGGCGAAATTCCGGAGTCTTTGGTGAAAACATTACTAAAGGAAATTGTATATTATGTGTGGAAAGAGTGAATGTCTCCAACGACTGAGTGAAGGTTAAAATGACGTAGAAGGAATTTTTCGGAAGTACTTTGATGCAGATTCTAAGCAAGGAGGTAATAGGTTATGCGAATCGATGACCCAGATCATAATATTGTTTAGAATGTTGCAAGAGTGCATGGCAATAAAGAAAAGTTTCAATGTGTTAAAATAAAAGTCATAAAAACAAAAATTCTGTAACAAGAAATTTTTATTATGCATGCTACATTTTTGAAGAACATATGGTATAGGCCGAGGTCATAACAATATATTAGTTAAAAGTTAATTTTCTTAAAAATGTATAAGTAATCTGTTTCATATGCAAAATGTGAAGTTTATGCGAACGTGTAAGGAATTGCTTCGTGTTTCGTAGCCTATTTTATTTAATTCGCGTGTCCTATAGTTGAGCAAAAACAGCATTTTAACAAAATACCCAGGTGGGCTTTTAGATTGGATTGGCTCATTCAGTTTTTACGACTAATAACAGTCGTTTTGCTAAATTACTATTCGTAGTTAGGCGTTACATTCAACTAATTGGTATCGTAGGTGGTTGACATATTATTTAGAAAGCATGTGAATAGAATATTATAGCCTGTTATGTATACTGCACTTGATTATCTACTATATAAAAATAAGTCGGGTTTTCCTTCCTGACGCTATAACTCCAGAACGCACGAACCGATTTCCACGGTTTTGCATTCGTTGGAAAGGTCTCGGGCTCCGTGAGGTTTATAGCAACTTTTTTTTTTTTTAGGTTTTTACGAAAAATTTGGGTAGGGTAGAGTAGGTAGGTAGGTAGATAGGGTAGGGTAGGGTAGGGTAGGTAGGTAGATAGGGTAGGGTAGGGTAGGGTAGGTAGGTAGATAGGGTAGGGTAGGGTAGGGTAGGTAGGTAGATAGGGTAGGGTAGGGTAGGGTAGGTAGGTAGGGTAGGGTAGGGTAGGGTAGGTAGGTAGGGTAGGGTAGGGTAGGGTAGGTAGGTAGGTAGGGTAGGGTAGGGTAGGGTAGGGTAGGTAGGTAGGTAGGTAGGTAGGTAGGGTAGGGTAGGGTAGGTAGGTAGGTAGGGTAGGGTAGGTAGGTAGGTAGGGTAGGGTAGGGTAGGTAGGTAGGGTAGGGTAGGTAGGTAGGTAGGTAGGTAGGTAGGTAGGTAGGGTAGGGTAGGGTAGGGTAGGTAGGTAGGTAGGTAGGGTAGGGTAGGGTAGGTAGGTAGGTAGGTAGGTAGGGTAGGTAGGTAGGTAGGTAGGTAGGTAGGTAGGTAGGTAGGTAGGTAGGTAGGGTAGGTAGGGTAGGGTAGGGTAGAGTAGTGGAGTTTATACTATAAGCTTTTGACAGAACGAAGTCTGTCGGGTCAGCTAGTTAATAAATAAAAAAATGAAATTATTTTACTTTCGAAGTGTCATTGGCTCATTGGTCGACTGGTCTGGGGGCCAAGTCTACTAATGTACAAACGTACGTAACAGATTTGCCATACAAACACTGTCAAATACTCACAATCGCGAGACCATTGCAACGTTTGTAAATTAGTAGACTTAGGCCCCAGTTTATTTGCCATCCCTTTAGCGCCCAACTAGGGGAAAACCGACAGCTGATGCAAACAAAATGTCAAGTTAAACCCTGAAAATTTTTGTATCTACGGAACTTATTAACCCTTCAATACCCCACTGCCAAGTTCACAACCCTTAACTGTCACAACTATCGATTAGCTACACAAAAGCGCATGACGTCACTACACAGTAAATTTTTCATTAGTCGTGGGGACAATAATGGGGCCTATTATTTTCCAATTTAAGTCGATAGTCCAATGGATTGATAGAAGTAATCGATCTGGCGGTATCGAGTAGTTTTTCATGCCAGTACACTGTAAGCCGTTGGCTTGCTTGCTTAGGTTTTTCTGCCATATTAGGTGGCTAGTAGTAGATAGGACGCGTAGGATTATGATAATCGCGGGAATTATTTTGTTTGAAAGTATGCCGTTACTTGCGGTTTTGTGATTGTCTACGTAGCGAGTTCAAGTTGTTCTTTCTCATTCTGTTGTGGAGATTTCCAAGCTATTGTGGTGTTTGTAGTAGACAAGACATTATCGCATCTCTAAAATTGTCACTGAAAGAAGATTTTAACATTTGTATTTATTGAAAGTGATATAAATGTGACAGTCATCATAAACGGAAAAACCATTGATTTTAAATCGTAGCAGTGCTCAGATTTTAAACGGACGAAACGCTGCCTTCAAATGAAACGACTCTGCGCGCCCTTTATATCTTACCGGGTCACCGGTTACGACCACTTTTGATGCAAATGTCGATTTAAATAGTATGTGAGCTATTTCGTTTACTAGTAAGGTGGATATGTGGTTTCACCTTCATGCGTGGCCGTGCCGGCGCGTGCGTCACGGTTCATTGCCTTGACTACGGAAAGAGATCCTAATATGGCGGGCGGCGCAGGATTGCCTTGCGCCAACGCAAACTGAACTCATTCCGAACAATCAGTTTATCAGAGCAGCACATATCATGTAAACGAATGAGATAAACAAACAAACATAATATTGCCAAAAATGTGCTGTTCGTGGTTGAGATGTCGAAGGCGCGTCGCCGATTCGACTGAAAACAATGAACCGATGGAAGCTTTTGAGAAATCTGAAACGCCCGCTGAAGAGGCTTCGGAAGAGGAACAAAAGACGAAGTCACGTAAGGCCTGTTCATATCGCACCTCTATTGCGTTCCTAATTCTCATAACGATATGCTTTTTGCACATTTTTTGACATTTTCTTTTCTTCGTTCTCGTCTAGATTTAAGTATTACGTCAGTATGATTCACAGACATGTTAGGCATTGTATGGACGAATATAGACAAAGTAATGTCTTTGCATGACGGGTGTTTTTGCTTACGATGTTTTAGTGAAAATTGCGTGACTTAAAATTCTTATGAGCAACATTTAAAGCTTGAGATATTGCCTGTTAATAGCGTTGTTAAATATTAAAGCTTAAGCGTGTCCGAAATGGATTATGGACCAGTTTCTGATTTATTTAGCATGAAGCCTCGGTAAAATATATGACACAAGGTCTTCTTGCGTATAATCCTTTACTAAACATCGATATAGGTAAAGGATTAACACACATTTCTATAGTTTTGCATATCACAAGCCATTTATATTGTATGTGAAATATCTGCATACCATTTATGAAAACGTGGGCGAAAATGCCATTAACGCAACATTTCAAGCCTTAAATCATAGTGAGGCTTTCTTTTAAGGATTATCGACCTGCAATACGATAAACAACATACCTACATTGTTTTTAAAGCGTGCTGAGAATACAAAAGTATTAATGTAGTAAATCTTGATGTCAAGGTAGAACGTTTAATGCTAGAGTTCTTTGTAAATTAGTAGAAGACGTCATTTCTTCTTGAGCTAATTTCTTATATCTCTCTAATCACGAATCTCTAAAGTCTGATTTTTAAATTAGTTTGCTCTATTTTAGCTACGTAGCAGCATTATAGTAGAATCTTTCGAGAAAGTAGTAGACGTGAGCATTATTACTTCAGAATCTATGTTCAGGAGTTCGCTTGCTCTACTGTAACCTACACAACATAACACTGCGTGGTAATTGCATAACACACATGAAATGGCAATTGATCGTATTGCCTTTAATTTTAACGTACATCGCTTCATAGGTTTGAAAAATTCGTCTGCTCAACAACTCGATTGCCATTTAATGTGTGTTACACAATTAACCCGCTGGTTTAGTATCAGTTCCTGCTCAGGTTCAATCATGTCATATTCCTTGTCAACAGCGCCGTCCCGGGTGACACGCAACAACCAGATGCGGTTGTCGAACGCGGCCGGCGCGTACACGAACGGGCACGGCGGCGACACGACCGGCCGGCGCGGCGCCGAGAACGTGCCGCCGCCGGTGCAGCCGCCACAGGCCACGGTTACCAACACTAGGATTACGCAGCAGGTGAGAGGAGCACACAGCTTCATTCAGGCTAGGATAACTATGATATACCAGTTTCTTGTAGCAAGAAAAAGGATGCCGAAGGGGGGCCGAATTCAGTTGAAGAATCATTGTGGACTTATTAAATGATCATGGATGAAGTGGCCTAAGGCCGAAGGCCTTTCACCCTACCACTAACTTGATCCACAAGAGCACATACCTACAGTTTTTAGTCACGTTGACTAAAACCTGAATGTGCTCCAAACTTGCCCAGTTCTTGCTCTGGTCTACAGGCTTTTATTGGAGAATACTCACGAAGAAGGCTTGTACATGGACTTCTTTATTTGCTAGAAGTCGATTAGTTTACTGGTTTAACGAGCGGCTTTCCAAACAGCAAAACTCTTTAGTATGATATTGTTCTCTTGTCTCTGGCACATTGCAATAGTTGTGGCATGCTTATATCAAAAAACACTCCAACCTCATTGTGACGTCCCTCTAATGACCCGCTACCTTATCCTACCCTTCCTACGTCCCCATCGTCCCCAGCCGCCGCCGTCGGGCGGACGGTCGCGCGCCGGCAGTACGCCGAGCGCTGCGTCAGTGCCACAGGGGCTGCAGCAGTCGCCCTACATGCCGCATCTGCAGCGGAGGATGCATAATGTTAAAGAGGTTCCTTTTGTCCTTTTCCTAATCCCACATTTACTTAATCCTTCCTTCATCTTGGTATTGTAGTTTGGACATAGTATCCTATAACCCCTGTAGGTATCCTTTACTAACAAATGAATTACTGAAACAAAATGATTATTACTATTATAAGATGTGTGTGGCAAGACTGTAGGGAAACGGTTCAAGCAGCCGTCAGAAAGAAAATGCACTCCAATCAAGTGACTTTTTAGCTTGATTGACGATATCTTGTTTAGATTAATCAATATCTTAGTTAAGTTGATCATCACGACATGATTGCAGCAATACTAGTTCAAATGATTAAATTCTCAAACAAGTTTCTCGATTACCCTTAACATGACATGATTGTAGAAGAGTTAAAAAAGAGACAAGTTAAAAAAAAAAAAACTGTAACAAAGTAAGCTAGATGTGTCAATCAAGCATTTTGATTACTTCAATAAAGATCATTGAAACTTTAATCTAATAATCTTGGTTGGTGGAGCAACTATGTTTTGAACTTTTGACTTGATTGCTGCAAATAGGTTTTGTGATAACTCCAATCAAGATCCCGTTTCAAATCTCAATCAAATAAAAGTAGTAGCTGTGATCATTGGGCTTGATAGGTTCAGATGCAAACAAGTTATTTAGTCAATCTAAACAAAATCTTGATTGTGGCAACTACTTTTCTTTTTCAGTGTGGTTGCTTAAAAAATAAATGTTGCGGTGTATTGTGAAACTGGAATATTATGGTAGAAGACACCTTAAAAAATTTCACTTTTATAATGAGATCTTTAACTCCAAATATCTCGGCAACGTGACACTTTTGGGACACCATATTTCTGATCATTGTTCCTTTGTGCAAGTGTCCACTACCCATATACATTAGTTAATTCGTGCGGCGCAACTTTGAAATAAAACGGCGTTGGGTGACTATATCAGCTACCATAGGTTTTTTTTATAGCTACTTTGGGGTTAAGGGAAGCCAAAAGATACGGACAATGTCTTCAGCCACGATTTTCACATTCTATAACCTAAGCAGACCTTTGCTAACGCTGTGGAGGTGGCCGAATTCTGGTCCAAGCATATATGGAATCCATTATAGACCCAGCACTTTCCCGCAGTTCACGGCCAGCAGCGTGGGCGGCGCGGCGCGCGCGGGCGCCGTGGCCAGCACCGTGTCGGTGCCGCACGCGGTGGCGTCGGGCGCCGTGCGTCGCTCCAACGTCGTCAAGGAGGTGGAGCGGCTCAAGGAGAACCGCGAGAAGAGGCGGCAGCGGCAGGCCGAGCTTAAAGAGGAGAAGGTAGGAGAAATGACGGCTACTTCATCGCATTCTTCAATTCATTCATTCATTCACTGACAGGCAACGCACAGCCCAAACTTTTTATAACGAAAGTGAGCATTTAGGAAGGATTCTTGGAAATTCTATCCATACAGAGATTATTTGTATTTTTATTTTCAATTGGAGATTAAAATTTTATATGGTAGTTCGTCATTTTTGATTATGGAAGTACACGACTTGTACAATAGAAAATTCTAGCTATTGAATATGTTTTTTATTTTATTAAGGCACGTGTGAAATAAAATGAGTTGGTGTTTTTAATACGGGTCAAAGCCACAATATCTTCTATCCGCGCATGCAAAAGGACCATTGCGTATTAAGTGGGATGGGACCGGTCCCGAGTTGTCACACTGCAACTCGGGACATGAAATTGGGATGTTGTGCTTTGAAGAGCGGCCAACCCGTCATACTTTTCATAACGCTCGTACGTAATTATGGCGTTGGAACACATCTTTCAATGAAATTTTTTTACTAATTGGTATCAAGTGCACTATATCTAGGTTTCTATGGAAGTAAAAAAAAAATATTTGGAGAAACAAATTCAGTATAAGCCTCCAAAAATCTGCTTTTTTGAAACATTTTACCTGAACTTTGGCCGTTCATAAAATACTCATCAATTGTAAAAATAAAGAAAACATCTCCATAGAAACATCGCACATGTAATGGAGATTCTAAATGACACACATGTATTTTACACATTATTTCACAAACTTGTAAAGCTTTCTCAAAAACGCGTATTTCCTGGAACAAGTTTTATAAAATTTCCGCACACTATTTTTCGTTCAATGTTATTGCGTTCTCGCTTGCCTGTTAGCATTAACATTGCGCTGGATGAAACAACAAGCTTTTCAATCATGCTCGCGTTGACGATAGACGGACCGGGAAGGGCCCTCTTAATATACTACCATATTTTTAAGTTTTTTTCGTGTTGGGTAAAAACCTTGTGAAAATTTCACCATCAAAGATTTAACATTCTTCAATCTTCAATAATATTATATTTAACCGCTATATAACTTAAAACCTTTATTTCGAATCTTATCTCTCAACTCCAGGAAGCCTTAATGAACATGGACCCCGGCAATCCCAACTGGGAGTTCCTGGCCATGATCCGCGAGTACCAGAACAGCATCGAGTTCCGGCCGCTCACCGGCAATGAGCCCGTGGAAGACCATCAGATCACCGTGTGCGTGAGAAAGAGGCCGCTCAATAAGAAGGAGAATGTGAAGAAGGAGGTTTGTTTCAATAATTACGTAAATAGCAATATTTAATAACTAGCTGACCCGACAGACTTCGTTCTGTCAAAAGCTATAGTATAAACTCCACTACTCTACCCTACCCTACCCTACCCTACCCTACCTACCCTACCTACCTACCTACCTACCTACCTACCTACCTACCTATCTGCCTACCCTACCTACCTACCTACCTACCTACCTACCTACCTACCTACCTACCTACCTACCTACCTACCTACCTACCTAACTACCTACCCTACCCTACCCTACCCTACCCTACCCTACCCTACCCTACCTACCTACCTACCTACCTACCTACCTACCTACCTACCTACCTACCCTATCCTACCCTACCCTACCCTACCTACCTACCTACCTACCTACCTACCCTACCCTACCCTACCCTACCTCCCTACCCTACCCTACCCTACCCTACCCTACCTACCTACCTACCCTACCCTACCCTACCCTACCCTATCTACCTACCTACCTACCTACCCTACCCTACTCTAACCTACCCTAATTTTTCGTAAAAACCATTTAAAAAAAAAAAGTTGCTATAAACCTCACGGAGCCCGAGACCTTTCCAACGAATGCAAAACCGTGGAAATCGGTTCGTGCGTTCTGGAGTTATAGCGTCAGGAAGGAAAACCCGACTTATTTTTATATAGTAGATTAGCTTCTGCCCGCGACTTCGTCCGCGTTAAATTTCTTGTTCCCCCGTCCCGCGTTAAATTTCTTGTTCCCCCGTCCGACCCCGTCACAACACATTGCCTGCCCGTGCTTTTACTACATTTTCGCATAAACTTTCATTAAAAAAAATGGTGGTCTAGTTAATAGGAATGTAATTTTTCCTCAAGAATTGGGCTGTAAAATGCAAAAAGAATTTTTCAAATCCAACTCGCAGTTCCAGAGATTAGCGCGTTCAAAAAACAAAAAACCGGCCAAGTGCGAGTCGGACTCGAGCACGAAGGGTTCCGTACCATCCATACAAATCCTTATCCTTACTAATATTATAAATGTGAAAGTAACTCTGTCTGTCTGTCTATTTGTCTGTATATTATAAATGTGAAAGTAGCTCTGTCTGTATGTCTGTCTGTCTGTCTGTATGTTACGTTTTCACGACTAAACCGCTGAACCGATCGACCTGGGATATAGAGAAGGACATAGGCTACTTTTTTACGCGATAACCAACATCCACGCGGGCGGAGCAAAAAAAAACGGCAAAAAAATCATGTATGTTGTATGGGAGCCCCCTTAAATATTATTTGTTTCTGTTTTTTAGTATTTTTTGTTATAGCGGCAACAGAAATACATCATATGTGAAAATTTCAAGTGTTTAACTATCACGGTTCATGAGATACAGCCTGGTGACAGACGGACAGACAGACAGACGGACAGCGAAGTATTAGTAATAGGGTCCCATTTTTACCCTTTGGGTACGGAACCCTAAAAACTAACTCTTCAGCTTTAGAATAGACTACCTCGCAAAGTTGATCATTATTTTGCTGCGGAGTTATTATAAAACAGTTATATCTCCTAAGATATTCATTGAAATTAAATGATGTAAGGGCAACTTTGTTCAAAATTAAATACTTGTGATGAATAACGTATTTATTTGGATAAGGATTAATACCATGTTTATGAAAACTCCTTCGCAAATAATGCATTAATTTCGAACAAATTTGATTACCATAAAAAAGGTTATAGTGAGTCAATCTTAAAAGATAGACATATACTGTCGCGGTCTTTTTTTTAGGAAATTTTAAGAGGAACAATTCCATCATACATGATATTTGCGTAACTTAAACCGTTTACGCAGCGCACGCAACGGAAGCTCTCAAAAAGGAATATTTTTTCCCGTTTTTGCAACATTTTTCATTTATGCTCCGCTCCTTTTGGCTATAGCGTGATGTTATATAGCCTATAATATTCCTCAATAAATGTACTATCCAACACAAAAAGAATTTTTCAATTCTAACCAGTAGTTCCTGAGATTAGCGCGTTCAAACAAACAAACAAACAAACTCTTCAGCTTTATATATTAGTATAGATAACGGGTCACGAAACCTATACAAATAAATAAAATAAGTGTCTGTAATGCAAAATAACAGCTTTTTACTAAATGCATATGAAAGTATTTACAATGGTAAATGTTATAAGTACCGTAAAAGTATTTACGGCACTAATAACATTGTTTTTTTTTAATTGTCTTTCTCTGGCAGATGGCTAGTTATAGTGAGTAATTTAGGCCACTTTTATTTTACGAAAAAGCCACGCTAGCGGAGTCGCGGGCAGCAGCTAGTAGTTACTAAAATAAATAAAAATAGAAAAGTGATATGCTTTAAAGACATGGTGTGCCTCACGCCTGTGCCAAAGAGGTTCATTTCGGCAGTAATGACAGACAGATGATAATGTATTTTAAGTCCACACAAAATATATTTATTATCTGTGAATGAAACTGTTTTCGCAGTCCGTTTAGTTGGAAACAATCAGAAATTGTGAATAAATCTGGACACTTAGGGGTTTATTTATAAACGCTGCTTAAAGTTAAGTAATGATTAGCAACTGTTTATCCATACATTTTTGACGTTTGAACGTCACTTAACTTTAAGTAACGTTTATGAATAAACCCCTTAATTTGTATGAATCTGGTAGCTTTACACTCATATTTCTATTCCACTACTAAGTTTGGTCGCTCACAACCTATCAGTTTGCACGTTAAATTCATGAGCTCTTCACAGGCTGATTTCTCGAAACCAGTCTGAAACCAGAGATAGTGAAATGATAATGAAAATGTAAAACTGCTACCACTTTTTCTTGGTTTAATAACTATTTTCGTGCTGTACATTTCAGGTGGACGTAATCAGCGTGCCCACAAAGGACCAGATGATAGTGCACGAGCCGAAGAACAAGGTTGACCTTACGAAGTATCTCGAGAACCAAAAGTTCCGCTTCGACTACGCCTTCGACGACACCTGCACTAACGAAGTTGTTTACAAGTTAGTATTGAAAGAAAAAAAAAGAAAAAAATTTGGTATTAGACACAAACACACATTACAAAAAATTAAATACACACTCGCAAAGTAGCCGAAAGCCTCGTATTTAAGACTGCGCCGAGCGCACAGTGGCGCCCTCATCGTTATTTCGGTGATTTCTTTTATTTTAGAATGAAAATGCAGAAAATAAGCTCGTCAAGTTGTGCTTCACAAGACTATACGTAGTTTTAAATTGTTATGTTTTATTGTAATCATTAAAACTGAGCTTAGTGTCCACTATTTTCCGTTTTCCGTATAGTCTTGTGAAGCACAACTTGACGAGCTTATTTTCTGCATTTTTATTCTAAAATAAAAGAAATCATCGAAATAACGATGAGGGCGCCACTGTGCGCTCGGCGTAGTCTTAAGCAATAAAAGTTTGGCTATTTACTCCATTGCTTAATGTCAGGACCAGGGACCAAAGACAATTTACTGCCTTAGGAATGCGCGGCGAGGCGGGGGCGGGACCCTGTGAGCGTAGGCGCCGCGCACATACGTCCGATAATAAATGACTTGGTTGTATCAGACTGATTCATCATCATCTAAGGTTTACAGCCGCGCAGGCCTCATCCCGGTCGAGTATATTTCTCCAATGTGACCCATTTCCTGCTTTTTTTCTCCCATTTTCCACCGGAACGGCTCTTAAATCTTGGTCTACGCTATCCAACTTCAGCATGGGTCGGTCGCGACTTCACCGACCATCCGGTATTATAAGTTAATTAGAAATCGTAAGTAAACGTTTGGGTTCTCTGGTCTCGTTCAACTCAGTATTATTGAGGATTAATCAGATTGAAAATTGCTGATTATTTATGTTCCACGAAAACTGACCTGACAGTTACACCCAAAGTCTCTAATTCAGATAATTTATGTAAACAAAGTACTGTCAAGAAATGTCACTGTCAAAATGACAGGACAGTGGTGCAAAACATTTTATCATTAAATATTTTTGTAAATAATCATCGATAAAATGAAAGTGAATTAATTAAAAGAACTTTGCAAACAAAATAGCGTTGCCAAACAATGTTTTATGTAGCTTGTCGGAGACACGGCCTATGATCGTCATGTTCAGCCCTTTTAAGTCCACTGCTAGACGTAAACCTCCCAAAATCGATTTCCTCTCGAAACAGTTTACAGCCGTTTTCATCCAAAATGTGGCTAGATATGCTACTTACAATAAGAATCTATGAATGAGAGTTGTTATATTAGTGTTGTTGAAGATTTAAATAAATTGAAAATGTTTGGATCTCCTGCATTGTTACCAGTATCATAAAATATTTTATACCAGAAAATCTCCTTTTTTTAATAACTTTGTTTAAAACCGAAAATGGATAAAAATAATTACAGTATGATTATTTTTTAATTATTATTTCTTAATATCAGTACTTAAAAGAAAATGGAACCTTTTTTTTGCCATTTTATGTGAATTACCATTGCGAATATATTTTTTGATATGTTATCCCCTTTGTTTACATAAATTATCTGAATTTGAGACTTTGGGTATAGTAGTTATGCGACAGAAGTGGGTTTACCTAAGGAGAATGTTAGCCCGTCTCAAAAATGGAGTTAGTGCCTACTGGCACTTACTCCATTTTTGAGATGGGCTATTCAAGACCTATATCGGTCTTGAATAAAGACTTAATTCGTACAGTTGGATTTGTATTTTAATAGACTCTTGTATTGTTTGTTGTTTTGACTGCCAGTGATGTTATTATGTTTTTAGCAGGGCTAGTTCAGGATAAATGATTTTATTTCTGTTAGTGGATTTACCACCCATGGGTGTTTTAAAAACACTTTTTTAATAAAATTTATAGGTGATGTGTAAAAGTGATTCTGATATCCTGTTTACAGAACAAACAATTTTTATTTCATTATGAAATATTAAAGTTTGACGGAGCAGGTTTTCGTGCACTGATATTAAATCATTGTTTAATATTTGCAGATATACGGCAAAGCCATTAGTGCAGACGATATTCGAGGGCGGCATGGCGACGTGCTTCGCGTACGGACAGACCGGCTCTGGCAAGACGCATACCATGGGTGGCGACTTCCAGGTAACATTACGATAAATAATGAACCATAATAACCGAAATAATTGAATACTACTAATAACTAACTTACTAACTTTGTGGGCGCTATAAGAGAGCTGTCGGATTATCTTTATATATAAAATTCTTCTGTGCGTGTAAATGTGACTGAAATCCTCCTAAACGGCTGGACCAATTTTAATGAAATTTTCTGTGTATATATTTTAATGGTTCTCTGGATGGTTTGAAACCAATTGGACCCGGTAGGTGGCGTTGTTTGGGCAGGACATCGTCTGTCAGGTCCGCTAGTTCTATATGTATAAATCTCATCGTAAAGCGAGCTGTTATTCCACCTGATGCTAGGGATTGAGCCCATTGACAGCTCAGTTCTCGCTCACTTCACCTAAATTTTCACAGTTACATTTCTTCAGAATAGATAGGAATATCTAGGTAATATCGTGGTTAAAAACATTTTCAAATCAGTAAGATTCTTAACGAGGCCACAAGATGTACTTGTGGCCTCGTTAAGAATCTAGGCATCTACGACGAAATGCGAACGCCGCTGCCGATGGAATGGAATGTTGCCTTTTTTTAATATTTCAAATATTATTTTTATAAAAACTATTAGTAATAATTATGTATTGTGAATTTATGTTATTTTCTATCTCATTGTATGCTGCACCGGTCGACGTCATCACGTCGACGCCGGCTGTCGCTGAAAACCAGCGCTGGGGCTCGTGTCTCTCATAGGGTCGCAGCATTATGCTGAGCGAAGGCCGTTTTTATGCTGAGTGATGGATATGACGCATATTTCCCTCCAACTTGTTTTATTGTGTTTGTGTTCTTTTTTTTGCGTCATGTTTACCGCAAATAAACGTTTTTTCTTTCTTTTTCTTTCTAAATACCTGATGTCACACAAATCCTGCATCGCGCAAGCAGAGTTTACCGCGCGACTAGCATATATACAACATCCCTACATCAACCGTCGGACAGTTGCCCACCAGACACAACAACCGTTTGGTCGGAGGATCCTCCCTTTTCTAAGGAGGATAAGTGAACACTACACCCTGTTCCTTATACCTCTATACACTAAACTAGAAGTTTAATTACGTCATTCATCGAATCTCTTTACACAATAATTCTTTGAATAAATTAAATTAATTTAATTCAGGCTGAACCCGTATTACATTAAACAAACTGCAACAGAATAGACCAGAATGAATTAAAAAAGTCAATGGAATAAAACCAAATGAGTAGGTTAGGTACTAGCACGGAATCCGAATTCCCATAAGGACTATTTTTGCTTGCAACGCTCGGCCGCTATAATAACGCTTACCGACGCTCATCAACCTATAGCAGCATCAATTTTTTTCTGAGCCCCTTGGTTTGTAAATGAAAAAAAAAAAAAAGATAAAAAAACCAACTGAGGTGGTCAGACATCTGTGATCATTGTAACAGAGCCTGAGAAAGTGTTTTTTTTTATTAGTCGTCGCAAAAAGGGGCGGTAATCAGATGTGGACATCCGTGAACACGGGATTTTGTTTTGAAAGTGTGCCGATTCGGATGTCCCCGATAGTACAAATTATAATTAACCCATCCATACTAATATTATAAATGTGAAAGTAACTCCTGTCTGTTTGTCTGTCTGTATGTTACGTTTTCACGCCTAAACCGCTGAACCGATCGTCATGAAATTTGGCAGAGATATAGCCTGGGGTATGAAGAAGGACGTAGGCTCCTTTTTTACGCAATAAAAGACATCCACGCGGGCGGAGCCGCGGGAAAAAGCTAGTAATTCTTATATTTAAGATTTACAATATTTTGCGACTTAAATAAGGATCCTGCTTTGTCTCTTTTAATGAAATCATGCTTATGTTTAATATTATTGTCATATTGTTTCAGGGCAAAACTCAAGACTGCAAGAAGGGCATTTACGCGATGGCAGCGCGAGATGTGTTCGCGTACCTCAAGTCGCCTAAGTACAAGCCGCTCAACCTCATAGTGTCCGCGTCCTTCTTTGAAATATACTCCGGAAAGGTAAACGCATACTAAATACTTTTTAAGATATAACGATGAAAATGCTCTCTTCTTAGTTCACCCGGGAGGTGTAAATAATCTTTTTCGTTAACGTTTTTATGACTTGGCAGTATGAAGCCAAGTCGAATGAGACATATTGAAATTTTAAAAAATACTGTTATATACTACTGTTTCATTTTCTCGCAATCGAAGTGAAAAGAAGAGTGTATAACTCGGGCATAAACGAGCCATTTTATCTCTCGACTTAACTATCCACCCTCGCCTGCAGCTCGGGTAGATATATACGTCTCGGGGTTAAATGGCTTCTTTTATGCACTAGCTGTACAATATACTATACTTTAACACCTTCTGCGAATCAAAAAGTTGTCTTTTGAATAAATGAATAAAAATAATAAACATTTTGAGTGTGATCTGTATATGCAGGCAGTCAGTGCATGAGTGGGCAGCGACAAGTATGTGAGATTTGTGTTCATAAAAGCATCTACTTACTATACAGAAGAATATAGATAGTGTGGACTATAATTTAAAAAAAATCTAAACACCACTCTGTTCTGTACTCGCACTCTCCTATCGACTTCCTACCAGTTCTCAGTATGTTAGCTGTTTATCATAATCGCGTTAAATATAGTTTAAAGAAACCTCAGCGCTGAAACAATAATCTGTAGACAGAACTGAGATATAAACATTTTTGAATGTGAGGATAATTATCTTAAGTATGTTAATTTTCTTGAACTATCATTTGTATACTAGTCCATTCGCGTTAAAAAAATAGCGAGTCATCGTTGTCTCGACCAATCGGGTCGCAACAAATTAGAAAGCTAAGTTCACAGTGACCAGTTGCCGTCAACTGGTCACTGTGAACTTAGTTTTCACGGACAAGCGACAAGCGTTTCGTACGAGGATCTGACGGGCAGATCCTCGAACGAAACGCTTGTATTTTTTGCGTTACCTACATAAAATAAGAAAAAAATGAATACCTCGCCTATTCGTAAGAATAGAAATGCATCGATAATAAATTCATAGTGGAGAAAGACGAGTAATTTACAATGTTGGAGAGCCCAGTAATAAAAACAGCAAGTGCACGCTGTGATTATTCGGGAACAAATATAAGTTGTTGGAACCTTTACCCTGCCGTTGTAGGTGTTTGACCTGCTGGCGGACAAGGCGAAGCTGCGCGTGCTGGAGGACGGCAAGCAGCAGGTGCAGATCGTGGGGCTCACGGAGAAGGTCGTGGACAACGTGGACGAGGTGCTCAAGCTCATCCAGCACGGGAACGCCGCCAGGACTTCTGGCCAGGTACGCTCTGTTGCCTTACTTTGCCAAGCAAGGTCTGTCGTCTGCCGACTGAAGTAGGCTCCCGAAGACGCGAGTGATTGCCTCGCGCATTTCGTAGGTATTTACGTATTTAATTTAAACATTGTAATTACAATCATTTTATCACGATTAGAACAGCGAATTGTGCTAAACAATCTTACTACCATTAAATTTATATTAAAATTACGAAAAGGGGTAACTTTGAGATTTTTTCTATCCAGAAAAGTTAATCTAATCGTGTTATTAAAAGCGATTGCATGTCCGTCAGATTCTTAAATAAGATAATTTTTATTCCGCTGCTGTAGGTACCTATCAGCTGTGCGCCCGCGTAATTCGCCGACGTAGGTATTTAAGCAGGTTATTAATCGCTAATTTTATCAGGTTCGCACTAGTTTTTTAAGTTAAGGTCGTGACCTGAAGTTATTTGAAGAGTAAATGTTCAAAAATTCAAAATTCTTTGTTTCCTTCATACTTTCATGGGCTTACTCGTAGAACCATCTAAATGCATAAAATGAAGCATTGCGATAAATTAAATTAAGGCACTTATAACAGTTATAACACACTTATTCGGGGTCCTGAACTGTCTGTGATCATATGATAAGCAGTCTTTGAGCGGCTGCTAAAATGGTCCTTTCCACTTTTTTTTTAACTAATACACTCGCACCATCTCGTAAAACTCGCGGCAGTAAAGTCTGATATCGTTGTAGGTAAGATCAAAACATTTGCATTGCGGTGCATGCGCAGGAAAGCGACGCGACGTCACGCGTGCGTAACGGGACTGTCGGCATCCAGCGCGGCGCCGCGCTGCTGCCCGCACGCGCCTATTGATATTATTATTACGAATAGATTGTGTCCATATTTTCCTGATTTCAAGTCGGACAAAAAAAAGGATTGAACAAATAATGGAAATGTTTTCTATTACTGATACTGAACCACCAAAAAAAAAAAATTTGCTCACTGGTTAGAAAAATGTCGTGTATACTTTCGTATACATTTAGTAAAAAGCTGTTATTTTGACATTATAAACAGAGGCTTCCAGTTTATTTATTTGCGATAGATTTTAGCTGAGATAATTGAAAACTATCTTAATTATTGTGTGTTCTCCCCCAGACGTCGGCGAACTCGAACTCGTCCCGCTCGCACGCCGTGTTCCAGATCGTGGTGCGATCGCCCGGCATGCACCGCGTGCACGGCAAGTTCTCGCTCATCGACCTCGCCGGCAACGAGCGCGGCGCAGACACCTCGTCCGCTAACCGGCAGACGCGTATGTATATGTATACGCCTTAATCTCACACCTACGCTCGCCCATGCACCGCGTGCACGGCAAGTTCTCGCTCATCGACCTCGCCGTTCTCGCTTATAGTAAAAGTTGTTTATATTGATGATGGGTAGAATACCCCCTTAAATTTTGTCGATTGTTTCCAAAGTCACCCTGTATAGATTACGATACAATTTTCTGCTTTAGAAAAACAGTGCAAGTAATTCGCATTGTAAAACGAAATCTAATAATTCTGCTTCACTACTTCTGGATGATATCAAATCTGTACTTAAGTTATTCGTAAGGCACCTGATGACATGATATGAAGTTTTTATCTCTCCCACAGGCATGGAAAGCGCAGAAATAAACAAATCCCTGCTCGCACTAAAAGAATGTATCCGGGCTCTCGGCATGAAGGGCCAAAACCACTTACCATTCCGGGTGTCGAAGCTGACCCAAGTACTACGCGACAGCTTCATCGGCGACAAGTCCCGCACGTGTATGATCGCCATGATATCGCCGGCGATGTCGTCGTGCGAACATTCGCTGAACACGCTGCGCTACGCGGACCGAGTGAAGGAGCTGGGCACCGCGGACCCGCAGAGGCGTCCCGACTCGCCGCTCGCCGACGTTGATATGGAGCCCGCGCATGATTTAGCGCAGTTGAGGTCGCTTAATGTGAGTATTATTTTCTTTGATTGTATGTATTTTCAGTAATCCTACGATAATGAGGTAAATCGATTCCCAATCATCGCATCATTGCATTGTGACACCAAAATTTCGGGTGGGAGCCGCAAAGATACTGGAAACGTTTCTTGAGATAGACTATCTCAAGAAACGTTTCCAGTATCTTTGCGGCTCCCACCCGAAATTTTTAAGGTCATCAGATAACTAGAAGCTTAAAATGCCAATGCATTCCACACCTTTCTTCGACAAATCCTTTTCTGTCCAGGCCGCTCGTTTGTTGAATGCATGGCCAGTTCAAATAAAACGCGCTCAATCGTTACAGGTAACGATTGAGCGCGTTTACAGGTATTTAAGAGACTCGTGAAGGAACATTACTTGTTGTTGTGATCTAGTTCTCGTAGCTGTAACAATCAGTAGTCGTCATTTATTTTCGTTGCTTATATATTTAACGTCTTATTCATAATAAAGTTATCAACTTCATAAACCTATTTTAGCTGTCGAACCATTTTCGTGTCCACGCAATCATAGTCCATTCCAAGGTTGCCTGGAAGAGATCGCAGAAAGTGATAAGGACCGCCCTTTGTATCTTATAGTTTTACATAAATTGTTTGCTTTTTGGTGTACAATAAAGTATATATAAATTTGTAAATAAATAAATATAGCATCATGTCTTTTTCAAATCTAAATTACCATGATCAGAACACGTTACAGAACTGCAACTTTAGCCATTTAGGTCTAATTTATAAAATAAATAATCTATGATGCAATAACTTCTATAATAAATTTTCAACGTATTCATCAGGAGGGCGACATGTCAGCGGAGATGTACACGTTCCACGAGGCGATCGACGAGATGCAGCGAGCGGAAGAGGAAGTGCTCGACAACCACAAGGCCATCTCCGACTACCTGCAACACGCGCTACAACGTTGCAACCAGCTGCTCGGCATCACGCGCGACGTGGACTACGACCAGGACGGTGAGTTGTTGACTACACAATGTCTGTAGGAAGTGTTGTAACGTGCATTGAGTTGTTGCAACGAAGCAATGATCAGGGTATGCTAAAAAACCACTCCATTTCGACTACAATAACTTGGTTAGATCTCACAAGGGACTGCAAAGACCGTAAAGGCCAGAACCTAGATAGTGATATCATCATTTCAGCCGAAAGACGTCCACTGCTGGACATAGCCTCCCCAGGCACCGCCACTTCGACCGGTTCTGTGCTTCCCGCATCCAGCGCATTCTTGAGACCTTCACAAGGTCATCGATCCACCTTGTGGGAGGCCTTCCAACACGACGTCTTCCGGTACGCGGTCGCCACTCCAGAACCTTTCTGCGAGTAATGTGCCCTGCCCATAGCCACTTAAGTGTTGCAATTCTTCGAGCTATGTCGGCTACCTTGGTTCTCCTGCGGATCTCTTTATTTCTGATTCGATCACGTAGGGAAACTCCAAGCATAGCCCTCTCCATTGCCCTTTGGGTGACTTTTAGCTTTCTAATAAGGCCCATAGTGAGCGACCACGTTTCAGTGCTATAGGTCATCACTGGCAACGCTCACTGGTCAAAGAGTTTCGGTCTTGAGACACTGCGTGTAGGACGAGAAGATATTGCGTAGCTGTTATTGTTCTTTTTTTGCGTCATGTTTACCGCAAATAAACGTTTTTTCTTTCTTTCTGTCCATAGTGATATAGAATGAAAGAAAAATAGGTTTATTTGTCACAGACACGTGCACATAAATAAGATAATTCTAATAAAAAACAAAACATCACAAGAAAAAATCACAAGTATTCACGAGCACAAATAGTCAAATAGTCGGCACGTCGCACAGTGGACCGAAATCGCGAAGTACGGACTTAGGATTTGTATGTACATTTTTGCAATCTATATACTAATACAATATTTAGATGTCATGTGATTTTTTTTCATAAACCCATTACTTTCAAAGTTATAGGTAGTTTCAATACTGTGTGAAAAAAAAATAAAAAAAATAAACGTTTTAAAACCATATTAGAGGCAATTTCTTCAGGTCACTATAGATATAAAGACTAGAACCGAAGCCACCATAAAATTTATGATTTTTTCACAGCAGCTTCGGAGATAAGGGTGATGATAAGGGTGTACCTAGCTTCTGACGTTTCATAAGTGCCCATGTAGGTTTATGTGAAATAAAATATTTTGATTTTGATTTTGATATAGTCATTTTTCATCTATTTTCTTTAATAACTTTAAAGTAAAAATCTGAAATCCTTACAATAAGCCATTTCATTTTATATGTCACACGGTACAGTTAGCAAAACTTTTATTTTAATTTTCTAAAATGCTCCCCTATAGTGACCCCCATATTCAAAATTTATTTATTTACGTTACATGTCCGTGTTCGGGTCACAGAAGTTCATAGTGTACCATATTTCAACTTAATTGGCCCAGTAGATTTGGAGCAAATCTCTGTGACAGATGGACAGACAATCAATCAATCAAAATATTTTATTTCACATAAACCTACATGGGCACTTATGAAACGTCAGAAGCTAGATGCACAGACACAGGCACAGGCACAGACACTAGGTGAACAGACACACAAGTGATTCTATGAGGTATGGAACCGTAAAAACGTGCCTAGTTCTTCCTTCACCTCTGGGGTTGGGTGGAAAAAATTAAATAAAAAATAATATCGCAGTACCAGATTAGATGCAAAAATAAGTTAATAATTTGTCCTATTCAAATCTCCAATTCGTTTTTTGAGATAACTCTAGAGTTACAAGATTTTCATGAAATTGTTTTTGTTCATACAAAAAAATCTTTAAATATTCATAGCATTGAAAATAATGGGTAAAACGTAAAGTCGTAGAACAAATACTACTTTGTATTTGATAGTAGATTACATTTGTGTAATTTAAAAATATAAATACACCAATCATTTTTTTTATTACCAAGTCCTCTACAGTTTCGTATCAGTGTACCGCGTGTCGTGACTGTGACAAGACTCGGCAACAACATGACGCATACTTGCATTTGCGTTTGATCTGTATGCTTCGGCGGTGACGTTAAACCTGTTGGAGGTTTATAGGCGCAGGATATGATGTTATCTTTTGTCAATCAATCCCTGAAACTTATGACGCAAATAAAAAGGGATGTAACTACCATACAAAAAGTCACAAAAAATCTGGGAAGTCACATTACACAATGTGACTTCCCAAACTGTAATTTTAATTAAATCTTGGATAATTAAGCATATGCACGAACTGTATTTTGCTTACTTACCGCTTGTACGCTATCGCGTGCTTGCATGTGTATCTGAATGCATGTGTGTGTTATATTACACGTTTGTCCGTGTGTCTCCAATGTATGTGTGGTGTTTGTTACATAACATGTACTCAGTGACCAAAATATAAAATATGTAATATTTTTTTTAGTAGGCGACTATAATTATTGTTATTCCGACAAGATTTTTATCCACTTCAGAAAAACCACAGAACAGATAAAAGAGGTTAGAAGGGCCTTGTGGGCGGAGTTGGAGCGCCGCACTTATGAGCAAACGCTCATAAGTCAACCGAAATTTGCTTTACCGGTCAACAATCGCGCTCTTATTGTGACAGCGTACGAAGCTTTGCGAAAAATAAATAATTATGCCGTCTTGCATATAAAGTGTCGGAAAGGAAGCCAGATGTGTAGTGTATCCCGAGAAGGGAACTCTTTTCACCAGTAAGTCCAAAAACCTTTAAATACAAGTTATATTTGTAATTATTACAATAGTATTATGTAGTTTGTAGACAAAAACGATACAATGGCAAACAGATGCAAAATTATACATTGCTTGCAATACATAGGTACCATCTTGTATTACGTGAGCGATCGCGCAATGAATTGCGTTCACTGCGAAAGTCGCGTGCGCCAAACCAAAGCTTGAATTCGGCGAAATCCATGCGTATAGATAGTGGTGTACCAAATTGTAAACATTGTCGATATTAAGTATGTGTGTATGAACAAAAAATATTATTATCAGTAAAATTATAATTAAAATAACTTTGATTATGACCATTTATTGTTTATTGTAACATAATAATTATGTCGTAAAATAGAGCTGCAATTAGCTAAAAACGAAAGAAATTTTGAATTTCACCGCTATATTGGATGTTTCCCTATATTGTATTTAGGAAGTTCACACTATTCGTACCCCTTTCCTCCCGAAATGAAAGCGAAAAATTGCAAAACTGAAAGTAACAAAATTACAGTAATTTTATCGATATAAATAATCGACCTTTTGGTCGCCGTGACATATATATGAGAAATGCAGTGGTTGCGTTAGTGTGACAACCAATAGCAAACTCGCGATCTAAATGCTTGTGGTTTATTTGTGTGCGTAATTCGCGAACGTATTGGTCTCTTGCTTGGTTTTTAGTTAGAGAGTAGGAGACAAGCGGCGACACGCGTTTTAATACAAATCGGGGTTTATTTCCTTTCTAACCTCTTTTATCTGTTCTGTGAGAAAAACGGTCCCTTTGTCCAGATATTTTTGACACTGACTGCATGTTACATTACATGTTCGTGGCACGCGTATTGCAGGCGTTCATGTCCGCATCAAGCGGCTCCGCTTCCTGCCGAGCGCCGGCGTTGGCATGCGAAGACCGCGCCGACTGTTAGGTTTGAGCACTGTTGCAACTTAACGTTGCTACATCATTGTCATGTTACTGTAACACTGGTAGAGGTCGCGTTGCATCTAATGTCAATCAACTTTTTGGGTCCGTCCACTAGATTTTATAAATTACGTATAAACATTTGAAATTCTTGCCTTTGAAAGCAAGCAAATTACAAATTAGAATGCAGTTGCACAAGGCACAAAAGTGAGAATGCAGACACGAATTAGATTCTTTAGAGCACATCATTATTAAGTTTTTAAAGAGATTTCAGTCCACGAATCAGTCGCTGCCAAATGCACTAGTCTATTTTTGAAAGTTTAAGGTAAAATCAAGAAATAATGTGGACGAGACCATAAACTGAAGCTAGTTTCACTGATAACCACAGCGCGCCGATCATCATGCTGCCAATGCTGACGCTCATAGGGATAATTTAGTATATATTATGATAATTATAATTATTGTTCTTATACTCAATCATGTCTTACGATTTTGTTTTATATTATTTGAACCTATATAACACTTTCTCTTGGTTTGCAGTTCACTCTTATGCTTTTCTTACCATTAAAAGACGAAAAAGAGAGTATTTATAAATCCAATTTATTTGATAGACTTGTTTGCAGTGTGTGCTTTGCTTTCGCAATTTTATTTCACAATATTAAAACCAAAACTAATGTAAACACGGCTTATTAAATCTTCATTAATCGGACCTAACACTAAACTGTTAACAAAACCTACGCTTAAATCTGAACTGTCATGTTTCCAGCATACGCGACCCAATGGGAGGAGCTACTCAACGAGCAACTGGCAGTGCTCGCGCAGTCGCGCGACTTGGTCGCGGAGTTCCGCTCCAAAATGCAGCAGGAGGAGCACATCTCGCGCCGCATACAGCCCTCCCGGCACCACTAGTGTGGCGCGCCAAGTAGCGTCGATATGGCATCCGTTAAACATGGTTACACTACGTATTTTACCTTTTCAATGGACGAAAAGTAACAAGGAACATGTCTTTTTGGTCCAAAAGTCCGGAAGTGTTGAGACTTGGTTCAGAACTTTGTAACGTCATGGTTGATGAAATACTGTAACTTATGTTTCATATTTCAACGGAATAAAAAACATAATAAGAAGCATGACCCCTAGCATGAACATTTGTACATGTATTTTTCGTCAGACAACTTTCGAAATACACACAACTTGTAAAAAAAAAAGTTTGTCAAGTCCTTGATGCCGGATACTTGTTCTCTTAATATTGCTTGCCTGGTGCTGTTACAAATTCTACATATAATTCTGTCTGTGACAATATTATAATAAGTGTGACTATACTATGTGGCAAGATGTTCATGCTAGGGGTACTGGCTCAGATAGACGAAAATGTAAGGTACCTTTTTTATTATAGTAGGACTTCACGAAAACAAAGATTGCTAACAGTTGCTTATTCAAAGTATGGCAAGGTACCTCCTGTCAGAATATGTAAAAAAAAAAACAGACTGACCACTAGTCGTTTCAATGTTCGCCTTAACTACGTTAAACATTAATTGTATAAAGATGCATGTCTTGTAAGTCGTATCAAAGAGAAGAAGTCTTGTACGCTCCGGTTAGAAATGTACAAACATGGATAATTTTGAAAGCCAGTATAAAAATTGGATTTTTGAGGACGGACTTTAGAGATGAATGTAATGTAACAATTTTAAACCTCGATAAATAAATAATTAAGAAAATAAGAATCTCGCTGTTCGGTTGTTAGAGACCGAATTTTATTCCCTTCATCGTATCGACGCTGCGTAGTGTGCGCTAGAGCGACTGGCGCGTGTGAGGCCACGACATGGCGCGGACACGTCACAACGACCGCTGACACAGAAATTAATGTATAAAGTAATCAGTATTGAGACAAATTCAATGTTTGGTGACCGTGTGTAGCTGGCCTACTGTATAATCGCTTCACTTTTGATTTGCCCGCGTTTCGGAAAACTGAGCGAGTTGTGACCACTTTGTTCGATATTTTATTGTAAAGCTTAGTATACCGAGATATGTGCCGTCGTGTTGAAAACGAGAGACTGTTTATTAGTAGTGTTTGAAGCACAAAAGATGGCCGTGTGCCGGCAACTGTCCAACATGACTCGTTGATGCGCTATTTTGACGTGTATTTTTAACTCAATAACGTCCAAAACGGCATGTCGGTTTCAGTCGTGTTGCCGAGTGCGATGCGGTGTGAGACAAAACGTGCTATTACGAGTATCGATAGTAGAGTTGTACCTTTAGTTTCTGTAATAGTTTATACAGTACTAAAGTCTATGAAGGTCCGAGTTCACTTATTGGCATTAGACGTAATTTATTTTGAGATTTTGCCCTAATACTTAGCTGATACTGTCCACGCGATTGTCAGTAAGTGAATTCACTCCTTTACTCATGCTGAACACATAAAACTACGTGTTAGACATCGGTAGATACGTTTATCGATCGATACCTAACATGTAATCGAATCATGTAATTGTAAGGTGCGAGACATTACCCTATTAACGTTAAGTCACTTATTCTGGATGCATTTAACTTTTGCTAAAGGCCTATCGTCGAACTGTAGATATTTTTATATACCGGGAGATTTGGAAGTACAAACGCGACAGTGAGGCGGTCCCAGTGATTGTGAAGTAGTTCCTCATTGGCGTGACTAGATGGCAGTAGCGGGAATGTGCCAGGATCTGAGGCTAGCTTAAGGAATTAACGCTTCAACTCATCTGCTTTAAGGTTTCTAGCCTTGATTTTAACTAGAGTCGTGAATCTAACTTCAATTTATTGTGTTAGGGGTCGTTTTTTAGACCAAAGCCACATTTGTCCTGTGAAACTGTTGTGTACGCGTCGAAGGGCGCAGCCCTAGTTCGATTTGTTCAGTGCCCTAGTTGCGCCAATATCTATCTTAAACATGAATGTATTTGTCAAAATTATATCCTGTGTTTACATCTATAACTTGGCACCTTTATTTACATATTTGGCCATGCTTGATCTAAGCCAAGCCCGTCAAGTATTGCAATAATATTTCGAGCTTTTTAGGATGGTTTCAGTGTAACTTGGCCACTTGCCCTTTAAGCCAAGTTTGACAGTTTTGACGGATAAATACTGTGTTGCTGTGATTTGTTTTCATGACAAAGTTGTTTATAATAATATGTTTGGCATAACGAAGTACTCGGAATGTTGTGAAATTGTTGTTTTAAAATTAGATATTTTGAATGTAAACTGCGCTTTAAAATACTTTGCGCACCAAAGGAAGATTGCTTTTGTCTTGACCTTAATTAGCACGTAAATAAATAATTGTAGTTTTTCACTGTTGTAAAAAAATATCTTCTTGAGTTGACTTTCTTTTTCCTTAACTTCTTCTCTATTAAAATAAAAGTAAAAACGGATCAAAACAAAAGTAATCTTTCTAAATAATAAACTAAAAGAAAAAGTATTGATTGAAAATGTATAAATGTTGAGTATCATGTGATTGATGAACATATCTGTTGCATATAAAATCGCTTGTTATTCTCTTGTTGTAAACGTAACTATTGACCCGATTTCCTATGTTAATGACAATACAAGGGCTTCAAGTGTGCGTATTTACGGTGGAAAATGTACGATAATTCACAAATTACGTATTTTTAGAAGTAAACTAAAATCAATTACCTATTCATGTCTTTTTATTCGAGGTTCCTCCCACTTCTTGGCTTGAGCTTCGTGTTGTAACATTTTCTGTCATTCCTTTTTTCGATCCCGGCTGTCTTTCGTAGATCCTTGACAGTCGTTACGGGTAGTCAGAAGTCCGAATGTTGACAACCAAGGGGTATCGTTTTTCCCAGTTACTGGGTTGTGGATTCAGCTGCATGCGTTTAGACTGTAGGCCGACCCCAACATAGTTGGCTAGGCCTATGATGATGACGATAATGATGATAGTGATGATGATGATGATAATGATGATGGTGATGATGATGATGATAATATCTATTCTTTACATATAAAATATTCGTAAATGCACGTGAAATAAATTACATTTAACTATCACGGTAAATGGGCACACATGAAGCACAAATAATTTTTCATTGATTACGTAAATGTTTGAGTATATTCGGCTAGGCTAGATAGTTCGGCTAGAAATGTAAAAGTTTGTTGTTTAAAGTCGTCATGGTGGACATCTGCAGGGACAGTATTAAGAGCTGAGAAACATTCCATATCTTGAGATTATACATTTATAATTATGAACTATTTTAACAAGGAAATTTCTAAATTTTTATCGATAAAAGTACTTAATTGTGGACTTTAAAAATTACAAAAAGTTTTGATTAGCGGTGGCATTTACCATGTTTGAATGTATTCCTTACAGCTGTCCATTATTTTTTAATAATAATGTTATAGTAATAAAGTCAGTCAAAACTATAGCAAACATTGGCGTGACAAAAGTGCGAAGTTAAAAATTATCAAGTTATATCATGTCTCGACAAACACGTTTTTTTTTTAATCAGTATTTCTTACATGTTTTTTTTTACATAATAACTGATCATTCCTAACTATGGTGCTTGAATTCGTTAGGCCTTCAAAACTTGAGCATGGTATAACTCGAAAGGTGAGATCCAGTTGGTTAGACAGTCGTGGTGCCGCATATTTTTGCTTATACTTTTCAAAATCAAAATATTTTATTTCACATAAACCTACATGGGCACTTATGAAACGTCAGAAGCTAGGTGCACGAAGAAATTGTGAAAGAAGGATATGGAAACATCTCTTTCTTATGACAATGCCTTTTTCAAATAACTGATCTGCGGGGTAATTGCGTAAAACACTATCAGTAGGAATGGTTTTAATTTTGAGAGTTCAACAATATTCATTGCGTTATTTATGTTATTGAGCAGACAAATTTTTCGAACATGAAGCGATGGTTTAGCAATATCCGTCAAAATCCTTCAGATTGTAATTTATAGTGTGCTACGTAATTAGGGTACTGGATAAATAGGCTAGGCAGTGACTTGAATTAACTTTGAATAAAGTGGCCGGGAGCAAAGCTCTTCCCCGCATTTTTAAACGTTTCTCTTTCACATGTTTTTGCGTTTCTGCGGGAACTTAGTACGCACGGCTACAAATAAAGCTATACATTTCCAGTATACGCTGAATTCGCATTGTACGGAAATCCTATACAATGCGAGATCAGCCTAAACTGGAAATATATAGCTTGATTTGTAGCCGTGTGTATTAAGGGGATGTGCTAAGGTAGCCCGCGAAATTCAAATTTTCTAAGGTTCTTTTTTGCAGGTCATTGTCAGGTTGTTGATTAAAATATGATTCGCGACCGTAACAAATATGGCTTTGCGGAATTATAATCATTAGAATTGGCCCTAAATGCCATGATTTCATGAAATAGTCATTCAATAGGATAACATGAACTTAGAGAGTTGTATTGATGATTTTATGATTATAATTCTATAAATATATATTTAATACGGCCGCGACTCGTATTTTGACCAACATACAACCTGACACTGACCTGAAATTGCAAAAAACCCTGTTTTGTTTTTGTTTTGCGGCCTTCCGTGACGCTTCCCCCTTAACGGCTTGTGTTGTGATTTTAGATAACTCAGTAAAGCCGTGTTTAGCCAAATTTACCGCAGGAATGCAGATTTGTGTTTTAATAATGACGACTGCCAGTACTAAGGGCTGGTGAGATAAATTTCTCTACACAGATATTTACTCCCACCATAAATATTGTAATTTATTTTTAAAAAAACCATCCTCATATCTTAAAAATCGTAAAAAACACTAATTTTTTTGTGTATTGTTAATTAATAAAAATAGTAAAACTACTTAAAGACTATGTAACTATGTAAGTTTTTCAAGTCAGTACATTATAATATTTTTCATTTCTTGTATGGGACTTATTTATTATGTTGTGATAGTATGTGCATATACCTAGTGTTTGTGTTGCTGTGGCGCAAGGCTGCGCCTCACAGTTCGAGCCGAAGACGAGACACGTCACCTATCTTCTATTCTGTAATGGACTCCTTGTTGGATAAACGTTACATGCAATAGTCTAGAATGGAATATAGAACGTTGTCCGCTCTATAAAAAATCGTAACTTCGTTTGTAACTAAAAATAACCACAATTTTATAATGTCTGCGAAATAATAAATAAAAAATAACCCGAAAGTGTTTTGTGGTTTAATATCTGCTCATCTAGTGCTAGGTGTAGACTTTGCTTTTAACCTTAACCCTAAATATTTGCTTAATATTTGTCGATTCTTCAGACCCTAGGGTTTGAAGGATCGACAAATATTCGCTTTTATTTCCAGTAAATAACGTTAATTTTGATTTATTTTATTGTCGTAAATCGTGGGAAATGTGGTATCAAACTATCAACTGCTAGACGGAGTCACTCGAATATTTGCACAAGATGAGCCTGAACAGTCCTGTCATTTGGAGCTAGTTACACTTGAATTAGAAAATTATTTGTGAATAGAGGCTTCCTTGTTTAAAATTACAAGTGATATTTGGGCTCCGTCGTCTGTATTGTTTACGTCAATCCTTGTGTGGGTATGCGAGTGCATCGAACGCCACTTTCCCGCGCCTCGGCGCCTGCGACCCGCTCCGAGGTTACTATGATTGTATACTGTAGCTTACAACATTATTAGATAGCGCTTATTAATAAATAAATAATTAAAACAAAACGAATCGGCCCTCTGTATCAGAGTGGCTGCTGCGCCGATGTTTGATCGCACTGAACAAAATCTCTCTTACTATAATTATTATTATACGTTTTTTTAAATAATTGTATTATTATCGAGATTGTAACCGCGTTGGAATGAGTATAGTTTTTGTATAGACGCGTTGAGTACATAAACAAGTGTTGAATGCTGGTGCGGCGCATTCCCGCTCTAGTTGTCTAGTTAAATGCTTTATTATAAACTTTATTTTAACATCGCACATTATAATAAATTAATCAAAATTGATTTGATGTTTTATTGTTGGTACAGGATCGAAATTACCCTTTTGATGAGATTTTTGTTACCTACTCAATAAAACATTTTAAGGGCCTAAACAGGTGAAGCGGCATGGACGCGCGGCCCGGCCGCGAAAAACAAGTCATTACCCAGATAGCAGTGTAAACTTGTTTCAGACTTGCAGCAAGTTAGAAATATCAAATGTGCAAACTTGCATCAAGTTTGACGAGGCAAGGGACAAACTTGTGGCAAGTTTGTATCAAACTTGTATCAAATGTCTAGTTTCCCTCTTTCAAACTTTGCATAATGTTTGCCAATGCAAACTTGACAAACTTGTGGCAATTTTGTATCAAACTTGTGGCAAGTTTCTATCAAACTTGTGGCAAGTTTGTATCAAACTTGTATCAAATGTCTAGTTTCCGCCCATCAAACTTGTATAATGTTTGTTTATCAGGAGGCTTACTCGCGAACGCAAACCACTACGACAAAAATTAAAAATTGTGTCGTCGTTTGCGAGTAGGCCTCATGAAGAAACAAAAAACTTGACGACATTTAAAGTATGAAATGAAATCCATTGAAATTAAAATTGAATGGGTTTATTAAAAAAAATATTATTGTATTAAAAAAAAGTAGGAACTATAAAGGACTAAACTAAACTCGCATCATAGTTGATTTTGTTTTTGTCTCTCGGCCCTGAAACAATGAAATAAAATGGCTGTTAGTCAATAAACACCTGCGAAACTAACTTTTAAATTAATGTACCATTGAAATACAACACAATTACAGTCACCCTGAACGAGCTGTCTTGTTATGAAATAAATAAATGTATGCAACTACCTATACAACTTTCAGTCATTGGTGTCAGCGCCGGGGTTCGAACCCAGTACCAAAGGCCCCACTAGACTATCTACACCCGCTCTACAGAGTATTATTATAAGAAGAGAGTAATTTACCTTCTTGACAATCTCACTTTGCCTTGGTTTAGCCAGTCACTGATTATCTCTTTCTGCTTATCATCAGTAGCAGTTCCATGCACTTTCTTACACATTTCTGAAAATATAAATAAAACGGCTATAGTAATGATAGTTGACAATAAGCAGCATGTTTCGTAATGTGACTGTTGGTTATGTAGGAATTAAAACAATAATAAAAATAAACAGATCTACCGAAATAGGTAGGTACTTACGAAATATTAATTTGCAAGTTTCTGTGTCAAGAAATGATTTCTTTTGAGTTCTTCATTTGTTTTCCCATCAGAGAATATTGCTCAACTACTGCATCCAGCAGTATTTTTCTCAGCATGTTTGTGGTGAAAGGACGGAGGTTTTTACTGCCAATACCTGTCAAGAATTGTACCTGAAAAATTTAGGTAATGGCATATATATGGTAGCTATAAATACATGTTGGGTGCATCATAAATATAAATATTTTTTTTGTTTTTTTTGTTAAATAAGGTTTATACATACAAAGTCAATAGTTAGTTGTGCAATTACTCAAGTAAAAGCCAGATAAAATGGCATGGAATCGAATTGACCCTTAATATTAAACATTATTATAAGTGTATTTAATAAAATGTCACCCTTACCATTGCCTGTTGATTGTCACTATTTTTTAATTGTCCATTTAAATGACAGAAACTGTCATCGTCATTTACTGGCAGGTTTGTTAAAAACTGTGGCAGTGAAAAGGGATCATGCCTTCGTGAAGTTAATGGCTCTTCCGGCCGCCCTAAAATCAGGTCCATTTTTTTTTTTTGTTAGTTTCTGACACTTGTTTTGACAGGTCAGTCACCATCTGGATGAGATGACTTTGCTGGATTGCCAATTGTTTGCTCGTAGCACAGTCTGTAACAAAAATATTAAAATTAAAATATCATTAACATCCTCTGAATACTGCATACATCACACTAATATTATAAAGGCGAAAGTTTATGTGTGTGTGTGTGTGAGGGTATTTGCGTATGTGCTTCATACTCAAACAGCTGGACCAATATTGATAAAATTTTGTATGGAGGTAGCTGACACTGTAGGTAGCTGTCATGTTATTTTTGTAGCTGAGTATGATATTTCTTCTTCTGATTGGTTGTCACCTCTAGTTGCTGAAGCAAATGTCATATTTTCTCTTTTAATGCTCTTTAACCGGCCTTGTCTCGACATTTGTACAAACGGTTTTTGAGACATTTTTGCCGAGTGCTAACCTACAAAATTAAGAGCTGTATGATTCTAAAAACGAATTTTATACAAATTAGGGGTAATTGGAGCAGTTTTACATGGGAATTGTTAACACCATTGTTAGCATCAGCTTGCTAAAAATGAAGAAAATTTTGAGGAAACATTAGGAAACCCGAGTACCTGAGGTGTTTATACAGGCAGCTGTGGGCATACAGTAATTTCCCTCTCTCTGAGAGGCCCGTGCCCTACATTGGGATGTATGTTGGCTGGTATTATAATTAGGGAATCGTACCACATTGCGAGATAGTTAGCAGCCATCTGTGACAAAAACTGTTATCAGATTATGGTAAGTTGGGATTTTTTTGAGGTTATGTGACTTTATACAAAGTTCTCAGGGGGTCTGCATTAGCTCTAATTGATTAAAATGATCACCACACTGTAAAGCCGTGTCCGCTGAGGTATGTTTTAGTGTTTTTCTAACACATAACGTGTTATCCATTCGACTCTGCAAACAAACTGCGAACGAATAATGTGTTATTATCGAAAGTCGTGTTATTTTGTTAGCATTATACGAAAACATGCCGCAGCGGACCCGGCTACTACTAACCAAACCAAACTTACCATCAGTCAGTAGGGATGTTTTATCAAGACGATACTTAGTCCAACAAAATGCAATTTTCTTTTCATACACTTTTTGGAGGCTTCTTCAACAAACTCCTGGTTTTTCAATTTACAAAACCGTTTCAGGCATATTTATAGCAATTGTGCTAGATAAAATTTTGTTCATCATTAGGGTTGTAATGATCCTCACACCTCTTCAGCCAATCTGTATTTATGTTTTCACAAGCTTTAAAGAATTTAATTTAAAGTTTTCATGTCAATTTCGCACTGTAGAGTTTATCTCGTAATGATTATGGCAACAGGTTTGAAAACACAACACTATAGGGTCAATTTCGCACTGTAGAGTCTATATCTCGGAGTGGTTAAGACAACAATTATTCACAAACAATGTAAAACCGGCAGAAAATACGATTTGGAAAAACGGGAACAATTACAACAAAAAGTATCAGAAACAAATCCGCCATGTTAGAAATGAGTGTGGCCACTTCATAAAAAAAAATCGCCATACAATCATTATTTGGTTCTAAGTTTTTTCTTTTAGTCTGCATTGTACGACAAATTGAAACACAAAATAAGGATTTTAACTGTTTTAAATAATTGCTTTACAATATTCGAATGCACATTAAAATTATCACAGCTCTTTATCTCGAATCTGCATTTACCGAAATGGTGGGTATCTGTTCAACCGGGCATGTGACATCACTGATCTTGTTATCACTTTCTATAAATCAACGTCAAAGTATTCCCCGCAGCGTTCAGGAATTACTAAAAAATTATAAATATTTTAGTGTGTTGTATAAATATATTTGTAATACGGTAGAAAAAATTTAATTTATTTTGTAATCATATATGTATAATTGTTAGTTAATTAGTTGTAATTTAAATTAGTATGAAAACGATGATATCACTGAGATGTACCCACCCAACCCGAAAGGGCGGCAAGTTGGTAATATAAACAAAAATTAATGAAAAAATTGATGTATAAACAGATTGTTAAAAATACTATTATTGTGCGAAAATAACTGCATCTCATACTGTAATATTACACTTTGTCAAAACACATCTATGTATTCGACTGAAAGACTTGTATCTATGGTCATGAATAAAATTATAAAAAAAAAAAAATATATCACTTTCTATTGTAGAGCAGTATTTCGTTTTTGCAAATAATGCCAGTGTTGGCATTGGCAGATACGAAAGCTGACTCCCTGTGGTTGTTGGCTTAAGGGTCCGTGCACGAAAAAAACTCGTTTTTATCAATTTCTTATCTAATTGTCAGAAAACTTGAAATAATCGAAACATTAAGTCTGTGTAACTATAAAAGTACAGTTTTCATGGTGCTAAACCATTCGTGTCAGTCACAGCAGCTTTTAATAGTTTCATCATTTTTGTGCTCTCCAAAGTATAGTTTATTTCGCCATTGATTTACTTAATATAAAATAAAAAAATAAAATAAAATAAATAATGAAGATATTGTTTAATCATTAAATAAAATTATGATTATATTTCAAGGATAGCTGAAGACTAATTTGTGATTTTTAAATTTCTTGATATGATTTGCTAAATAATAGGAAAAATATATATTACTGACGAGGTTTAAAACAAAAAAAGGTTTTTTCAGTATAATTTTTCTGCTATATTTTGTATGGAAGTTGAAAAAAGTGGTTACGCCACATGCAAGTAGACCATATAATGATGTTGATGATAATTTTTAATGTTCAAAATCAAAAGTAGTTTCTTGTAGAATGATGATCAAATGTCATTCTTGCGTCATTTTTCGGAAAACTTGTTGCAAATATTAGTGATTTACCGTGAGTACTTAATTTATTTGAAAAATCCCTTTCAGCCACATGAAAAACAAAGAACACGACTTTTCAAATCTCAAATAATTTTGTTTAAATTATGTTTCCCTTTCTCACAAACAATGAACAAAATTGATCAAAATCAGTCGATTTCGTGCACGGCCTCTTAACAAGAAACAAAAAAGCTCGTAACTCGGAAACGGTGCGTCGTAGGGCCTTGCTTTTCAGAACCGAAATGGTTTTTATGGTCAAGGTCAACCTGGTACTGTAATAAGATTGCAAATTATCATTAAAAAAAAAAAAAACGAAATTTTACTAAGTCCCAAAATAAATTTTAACGAAAAAATTTTTTTTTTTTGGATTTATTTGCTGCCCATAGTGCCCCTAACCGATGGAACTGATGGATGATGATTATGGTACAGGCCGAACCCTTGATGAGCTAGTCCAACTATCACTTGGCCGGATTTTATGGTTGTTATATTGATGACTGTAACGTTTAACGTGACAAGTTTATAGTAATAATGAATCAAACTTGACAGATCATACTTACATTAATAAGATTGCAACAGTATTAAAACAAACTTGCCGTATCTTTTTTACATTTGGAAGTATACAGCAAATTTGAAACAAATTTGAAACAAATTTGCCATGACAAATTTGACGTAACAACTAAATATCAAATAAAAAACAAACTTGCAGCAAACTTGAATGCTATCTGGGTATTAGTGAACTTGCGAACGGTCGAGCCGCTATTGAAATAATTCGATGCGTATGGTCTCGTGTAATCTCGCAGTATAGCGGCCGAGCCGCTCGACCACGCGGACGTACCTATATAATTAGGCCCTAAGACTGCCACGCTCCTAAAATTACATAACACACGTTACTCCAGGGCTTCCAATCATACTATATTAAAAACAGTATTATACTGTTTTTGATGTGAAACATTATAGCCGCGGGTAAAACCGATTGTTAACGTGGCGACGTGTCGCCACGCTATACCCGTACAAAACTACAAATATTTCGATGCCAGGCGTCCCGTGACGGCTCACTTTTTTTTTTCACTATAAAATACTCTTTACTGTTCAACAAAAACAAAGTATATGAATAAACTGATGTCACAGATTTCCAGAGCTATAGCCTATAGGTACCTATATAAACAGTTAAATCTACTATGTAGAACACCATACACGCACCTGGGTATGGGCGTGAAGGCTTAGCTAGCCCTAATTTAAAAATGAAACTAGTACTACTTACTTTATAAAAATATAAAACTTGTTTTCACGGTGAGCTTTTTACAGAATAAACTGGCTGTTAATGTGTCTCAGATTTTCGGGACATAGTAAATATACAATTGGTATCAGAGTACCTATATATACTATTAGGTATTATAGTTAGTTCTGTCACCTCTGTATTCAGAGAATGAGTGTTTTCTTTGCTTACGAAGCCTTCAAAATTAGTGCTAAATTGATGAGTTGCGCGAGTAGCACTAATGGATTATGTATCTATTTAAAGCATAAAAAATGCTTAAAATACTGTTAAATTTTTTGAAAAACTGTTTTTTTTTCCCACTTTGACCATAATAATATACTTTATTTCTTGTTCAAAAAGTTGGTAACCCTAATTACAACATCATTAGTGAAAATATTTTTGCTAAAAGAAATCTGTGGCAACAAACCAACAAATGGTTCCACAGTGAGTTATAGCTATTTCAAAAGGTAAATAAAACAAAACAAAATAGTATTCAAAGTACTTGGCATTTATATTTCAGAGCAAGTTTGTACTGGTATCATGGAAATGCAAATAAATAGTCGCACATAAATACTGGAAGACAACATAATCTAGTCTAAGTAAAGCCAGGGAAATTAATTGTTAAGCGAATTGATAACCTACGTCAAATGGCCGAGTTATAGCTATTTTATATAACTGATAAAGAATGACAGCCCAGATAGCAGTGTAAACTTGTTTCAGACTTGCAGCAAGTTAGAAATATCAAATGTGCAAACTTGCATCAAGTTTGACGAGGCAAGGGACAAACTTGTGGCAAGTTTGTATCAAACTTGTATCAAATGTCTAGTTTCCCTCTTTCAAACTTTGCATAATGTTTGCCAATGCAAACTTGACAAACTTGTGGCAATTTTGTATCAAACTTGTGGCAAGTTTCTATCAAACTTGTGGCAAGTTTGTATCAAACTTGTATCAAATGTCTAGTTTCCGCCCATGAAACTTGTATAATGTTTGTTTATCAGGAGGCTTACTCGCGAACGCAAACCACTACGACAAAAATTAAAAATTGTGTCGTCGTTTGCGAGTAGGCCTCATGAAGAAACAAAAAACTTGACGACATTTAAAGTATGAAATGAAATCCATTGAAATTAAAATTGAATGGGTTTATTAAAAAAAATATTATTGTATTAAAAAAAAAGTAGGAACTATAAAGGACTAAACTAAACTCGCATCATAGTTGATTTTGTTTTTGTCTCTCGGCCCTGAAACAATGAAATAAAATGGCTGTTAGTCAATAAACACCTGCGAAACTAACTTTTAAATTAATGTACCATTGAAATACAACACAATTACAGTCACCCTGAACGAGCTGTCTTGTTATGAAATAAATAAATGTATGCAACTACCTATACAACTTTCAGTCATTGGTGTCAGCGCCGGGGTTCGAACCCAGTACCAAAGGCCCCACTAGACTATCTACACCCGCTCTACAGTGTATTATTATAAGAAGAGAGTAATTTACCTTCTTGACAATCTCACTTTGCGTTGGTTTAGCCAGTCACTGATTATCTCTTTCTGCTTATCGTCAGTAGCAGTTCCATGCACTTTCTTACACATTTCTGAAAATATAAATAAAACGGCTATAGTAATGATAGTTGACAATAAGCAGCATGTTTCGTAATGTGACTGTTGGTTATGTAGGAATTAAAACAATAATAAAAATAAACAGATCTACCGAAATAGGTAGGTACTTACGAAATATTAATTTGCAAGTTTCTGTGTCAAGAAATGATTTCTTTTGAGTTCTTCATTTGTTTTCCCATCAGAGAATATTGCTCAACTACTGCATCCAGCAGTATTTTTCTCAGCATGTTTGTGGTGAAAGGACGGAGGTTTTTACTGCCAATACCTGTCAAGAGAAAAAATTTGGTAATGGCATATATATGGTACCTATAAATACATGTTGGGTGCATCATAAATATAAATATTTTTTTTTTTTTTTTTTTTTTGTTAAATAAGGTTTATACATACAAAGTCAATAGTTAGTTGTGCAATTACTCAAGTAAAAGCCAGATAAAATGGCATGGAATTGAATTGACCCTTAATATTAAACATTATTATAAGTGTATTTAATAAAATGTCACCCTTACCATTGCCTGTTGATTGTCACTATTTTTAATTGTCCATTTAAATGACAGAAACTGTCATCGTCATTTACTGGCAGGTTTGTTAAAAACTGTGGCAGTGAAAAGGGATCATGCCTTCGTGAAGTTAATGGCTCTTCCGGCCGCACTAAAATCAGGTCCATTTTTTTTTTTGTTAGTTTCTGACACTTGTTTTGACAGGTCAGTCACCATCTGTATGAGATGACTTTGCTGGATTGCCAATTGTTTGCTTGTAGCACAGTCTGTAACAAAAATATTAAAATTAAAATATCATTAACATCCTCTGAATACTGCATACATCACACTAATATTATAAAGGCGAAAGTTTATGTGTGTGTGTGTGTGTGAGGGTATTTGCGTATGTGCTTCATACTCAAACAGCTGGACCAATATTGATAAAATTTTGTATGGAGGTAGCTGACACTGTAGGTAGCTGTCATGTTATTTTTGTAGCTGAGTATGATATTTCTTCTTCTGATTGGTTGTCACCTCTAGTTGCTGAAGCAAATGTCATATTTTCTCTTTTAATGCTCTTTAACAGGCCTTGTCTCGACATTTGTACAAACGGTTTTTGAGACATTTTTGCCGAGTACTAACCTACAAAATTAAGAGCTGTATGATTCCAAAAACGAATTTTATACAAATTAGGGGTAATTGGAGCAGTTTTACATGGGAATTGTTAACAACATTGTTAGCATCAGCTTGCTAAAAATGAAGAAAATTTTCAGGAAACATTAGGAAACCCGAGTACCTGAGGTGTTTATACAGGCAGCTGTGGGCATACAGTAATTTCCCTCTCTCTGAGAGGCCCGTGCCCTACATTGGGATGTATGTTGGCTGGTATTATAATTAGGGAATCGTACCACATTGCGAGATAGTTAGCAGCCATCTGTGACAAAAACTGTTATCAGATTATGGTAAGTTGGGATTTTTTTGAGGTTATGTGACTATACAAAGTTCTCAGGGGGTCTGCATTAGCTCTAATTGATTAAAATGATCACCACACTGTAAAGCCGTGTCCGCTGAGGTATGTTTTAGTGTTTTTCTAACACATAACGTGTTATCCATTCGACTCTGCAAACAAACTGCGAACGAATAATGTGTTATTATCGAAAGTCGTGTTATTTTGTTAGCATTATACGAAAACATGCCGCAGCGGACCCGGCTACTACTAACCAAACCAAACTTACCATCAGTCAGTAGGGATGTTTTATCAAGACGATACTTAGTCCAATAAAATGCAATTTTCTTTTCATACACTTTTTGGAGGCTTCTTCAACAAACTCCTGGTTTTTCAATTTACAAAACCGTTTCAGGCATATTTATAGCAATTGTGCTAGATAAAATTTTGTTCATCATTAGGGTTGTAATGATCCTCACACCTCTTTAGCCAATCTGTATTTATGTTTTCACAAGCTTTAAAGAATTTAATTTAAAGTTTTCATGTCAATTTCGCACTGTAGAGTTTATCTCGTAATGATTATGGCAACAGGTTTGAAAACACAACACTATAGGGTCAATTTCGCACTGTAGAGTCTATATCTCAGAGTGGTTAAGACAACAATTATTCACAAACAATGTAAAACCGGCAGAAAATACGATTTGGAAAAACGGGAACAATTACAACAAAAAGTATCAGAAACAAATCCGCCATGTTAGAAATGAGTGTGGCCACTTCATAAAAAAAAATCGCCATACAATCATTATTTGGTTCTAAGTTTTTTCTTTTAGTCTGCATTGTACGACAAATTGAAACACAAAATAAGGATTTTAACTGTTTTAAATAATTGCTTTACAATATTCGAATGCACATTAAAATTATCACAGCTCTTTATCTCGAATCTGCATTTACCGAAATGGTGGGTATCTGTTCAACCGGGCATGTGACATCACTGATCTTGTTATCACTTTCTATTGTAGAGCAGTATTTCGTTTTTGCAAATAATGCCAGTGTTGGCATTGGCAGATACGAAAGCTGACTCCCTGTGGTTGTTGGCTTAAGGGTCCGTGCACGAAAAAAACTCGTTTTTATCAATTTCTTATCTAATTGTCAGAAAACTTGAAATAATCGAAACATTAAGTCTGTGTAACTATAAAAGTACAGTTTTCATGGTGCTAAACCATTCGTGTCAGTCACAGCAGCTTTTAATAGTTTCATCATTTTTGTGCTCTCCAAAGTATAGTTTATTTCGCCATTGATTTACTTAATGAAGATATTGTTTAATCATTAAATAAAATTTCGATTATATTTCAAGGATAGCTGAAGACTAATTTGTGATTTTTAAATTTCTTGATATGATTTGCTAAATAATAGGAAAAATATATATTACTGACGAGGTTTAAAACAAAAAAAGGTTTTTTCAATATAATTTTTCTGCTATATTTTGTATGGAAGTTAAAAAAAGTGGTTACGCCACATGCAAGTAGACCATATAATGATGTTAATGATAATTTTTAATGTTCAAAATCAAAAGTAGTTTCTTGTAGAATGATGATCAAATGTCAGTCTCGCGTCATTTTTCGGAAAACTTGTTGCAAATATTAGTGATTTACCGTGAGTACTTAATTTATTTGAAAAATCCCTTTCAGCCACATGAAAAACAAAGAACACGACTTTTCAAATCTCAAATAATTTTGTTTAAATTATGTTTCCCTTTCTCACAAACAATGAACAAAATTGATCAAAATCAGTCGATTTCGTGCACGGCCTCTTAACAAGAAACAAAAAAGCTCGTAACTCGGAAACGGTGCGTCGTAGGGCCTTGCTTTTCAGAACCGAAATGGTTTTATGGTCAAGGTCAACCTGGTACTGTAATAAGATTGCAAATTATCATTAAAAAAAAAAAAAAACGAAATTTTACTAAGTCCCAAAATAAATTTTTACGAATTTTTTTTTTTTTTTGGATTTATTTGCTGCCCATAGTAGGGTTGCCAACCATACTTTATAATAACGTATCCTACTTTATTTTTGGTAATTATACTTTATACTTTTACATACAAATAAAGTATGCAAAAATACTTTATTGTCAACCTTTACTGTGGTGCGTAAAACAAAATACTCATTATGGGTACTTAACGATTCATAATTGCTGAACGAAATATTTAAAACGGATAATGGAAACAATTTTTAATTACTGAACGAAATGTTAGATGTCAGTTGTGACATTTGTCACAGATGTCTTTCATTATCGACGAAATTGTACAAAACTGGTCCGTTAGTTTTGTTTATAAGTGAAGAATGCATTTTAAAGTAAATATTAATGCTGAAAATGACGAGTAAATATTAATGCTGAAAATGACGAGTAATTCTGATAGCGACACACCAGTGACTCCTAAAAAAGCTAAAATATATAGAGAGATAGAGATTACAAAAAATTCAAAAGTCATCACCCGAAACATTCAATACAGTTGTCAGTAACTTTTCGCTTTTTATTGATATGAGCTTAAAATATATGATAAAATGGTTTGAGTTTAGCGAAGATAACTGGCTTTCAATACTTCCTAACATGTCTTTGAAAAATGAGGTAAAATTTGAACATTTTGAAATGGTTATTACAAAGGCCAAATTACAAGACAGATTAAATATTAAGATGGACGATATGTATTCCGAATCTATAAGACTTAGAGAAATCCAAAGAAAAGTCACTAATGATGATCAAGAATTTTTAGTGAAAAGTACAGTAGAAAAATGGCAATATATACTTAAAAATGCATCTCATAGCTTACCAAATATAAAAAAAAATATTTCTTACCTACTCTCCGTTCCTGCAACTTCAGCTTTTACTTAAAGAGTTTTTCTGTAATGAATCTGAAGTGGCGAGAAGAGAGAAATAGAGCATCAATAAATTTAATTAAAAACGAATTGTTTATCTATTTAAATTTAAATATTGATTGTCAAACAAGCTTTGTAACATTTAAAGATAACCAGAAATTGTTATCATGTGCTAAAAGCGCACAAAAATACGTTTTTAAAGCAAAAAAAACATAAAATTTGAAATATACTTTTTTTTCTTCCTAATACTTTATTTTTTTCCTATCCAAACCACTTTTATACGTTTTATTTGTCAAAAAAAGTTGGCAACCCTAGCCCATAGTGCCCATAACCGTATACTCCAACTCCTAAAACTCCGCCCCTAAGATGACCCACTGACTCGGAACTGATGGATGATGATTATGGTACAGGCCGAACCCTTGATGAGCTAGTCCAACTATCACTTGGCCGGATTTTATGGTTGTTATATTGATGACTGTAACGTTTAACGTGACAAGTTTATAGTAATAATGAATCAAACTTGACAGATCATACTTACATTAATAAGATTGCCACAGTATTAAAACAAACTTGCCGTATCTTTTTTACATTTGGAAGTATACAGCAAATTTGAAACAAATTTGAAACAAATTTGCCACGACAAATTTGACGTAACAACTCAATATCAAATAAAAAACAACCTTGCAGCAAACTTGAATGCTATCTGGGAGTTGTGATTTGAATACATGGCTGTACAAGGATCCTTTAGCGCGTGGCCAAAATCGAAACAAATGCCGCCATCTTGCTTTTTTCCATATATTTCACAAATATTTCGCTGTTGGTAAATGTTATTGGAGCGCTAAAAGATCCTTGTATCAGTGTACGGACAATTCGGGTTGGTAGTCAATTTGCTTCACAATTATTTTCCCTGAATAATTACAAACTCAAATCATTACCTAAACACACTTATCATTACACTTAAGGCCTGGCCACGACCTTGCCGCTACTAGCGGTAGCTAAGCGCGGGGCGGCCAAAAAGCGCTAAGCGGGGGGGTTTTGCCAGCGGCGCGCGGCTTGAACAAAATGTACGGGCGAGTGATTGAGATACGGCTCTGACGGCTCAGAGCGGCACGGACAGCGTCGGTGGATCGGCGGCTTCACGATTTAAATATTTTAGACGACTTTGTAGCGGCAAATTAACTCCGAAACATTTATTACAGAAACTTTAAATCGACCGCCTATATGGATGTCAAAACATGCCCAGCATAAATTTAAAAATGTTAGAGTATTATTATGTACTTAGTTTGGATTATTTACAAAGTAATTTCGGAACTGCCGCTTACGCTACTGAGCAGTACGTGGCATGGACAACGCCCCGCCTGCCGACACCGAGACGCCAAAAGTCGTGGCAAGGCTCTTAGAGATGAAGGTTTTCGCCAGTGGAATCACGCTAATTTTAACTTATTCAAGGTGGTTTTCAAAATAAGTGAGATTTATTTACCAGACTACCAGTAAAGCCATTCTATGTATTTCCATAGGAAAATCCCTGTTCAGGATAAAACATTTGTGTGGAATAACAATTCATTAGAAAATATAATATTATGAAAATACAATTAATTTCGACGTAACTTTTTGTAAATAAAAATGTTCGATTTATAATTATGGCAAAGAACAATAATAATTAAATATAATTTATTTTCAAGATCACCGAAAATAGCGCGCTCGTGTTTCAAACTTAGATCTAATGAATTAATAACCTTCTACAGCTATACAAAACAAACTATCAATCTTTAGTCTATCTACCTCTTCACCCGAAATTTTGTGCAATCTTATCCATAAAATATAAATAAATAAATAATCAAATATCACAGTAAAATCCTTGTGATTTCTTAATGTGAAGAACATTAAATTTTTGTTAAGAACACTAATACTTTAATTTTAATCATTTTATTTTATAAACCAGTTTCCCGGTAAAATTATCGCAAAAATAATGTGACAAATTGTCAAGCGCGAGTAAATTGCTGCAGTTTCATAAATCATTAAACCAATCACAGCAGTTTATAATAATAATAGATTTATTTTTCAGACAATATGATCCATTTTTTTTGTATAGGTATTGTACTACGAAAATGGATCATGTTGTCTGAAAAATAAATATAATCTAATATCGCTTAAAAACTATGTTAGTTCACACAAAAACGCATACAATGTTTGAAGAACGGACAGTCATACCGGTCCGCTATCACACTCAGGATGCTGTTGCTACTCACACGCACTCTGTGCAGCATTGACGCCGCTTTCTTGCGTAAAATTGCCGCGAAACCATCTGTGCGTGCCTCCATGAACATGGTGGATGCGCTGCAAAACAGAGGGAGCCTCAGTAGCATCCTGAATGCGTTATTGTATTGGACCCGCAGGACATTGACAGCCCTTTGCGTATATGCTATCCACAGGCTGCTGGAGTAAAACGTCTGACAAAAGGATTTTAACAACAAAATCTTTACCTGTTGTGCAGCGAGCAAACCTGCGGGCCAGCATTTTAGCAGTTTTATGGCCCTAAGACAATTTGTCACATTATTTATTGTTCGAGAAACTGACCCCTGCAGTGTTAGATAATTATGTAGGTATTTTTCTTTGCATGAGTTGAGATTATTTATGTGATTACGAAAATATATATGCAAGCGAAAGGAACGAATCGATTATATAACACTTTTGAACTAATCACAAATATAACGGAAATTGATTTAATGGACGATTTGTACCTATACTATACTATAGGTTTTTTAGTTGTAGTATGATGACGATAGTATTTTATGTCAGTCGAAGTACTTCTGTTCCTCAATTGTCTGTGGAAGCGCCAGTGTTTCTTGTCCTTGCCAATGTAATCTCGACTCTATAACCATAATTTGAAGTACTGTTATCATAAATGCGACCAACGGATAATGTCAATGTCTAAATTATACACAAGAACTCAATAGTATATAGATATAAAGTTGATCTCTTTGGTTTTAGTTAATTTAGCTATACACAGTAACTTGTCATGGCCCTTGGCTATTGAGCACAGAAAAATCGAAATATAGGTACTTAATTACAATATCTTATAGCTCCAATATACAATATGCCTCATTAGATGTTAATCTTCAAGCAAGTCGCGTGAGGAACTCATGATTGTAGGCCACGGTTGAGTCCGAAATCAGTCGGCTACCCCGATAAAATAAATTGGTGTATAAAGCCACAAATATTCAAATAATATCACTAATAAAACCCGCGAATGTTGCTAAAGATTGTCTCATAACTAGAGATCGGATATTCGGATGCATATTTACATAAATTTAATTTTTCTTTGCTTCTTAAATATTTCATTCTTAATATAAATTCTGGGATTCCAGAAAATCCGGAAATGCACTAAACTGATACATGGTATGAAAACGACTTCTTAAATATGTTATATTATTTAAATTTAGAGAATTAGCTAGCATTTGATTCTGTAGTCAAAACGTAGTTTTATCAATTCCGGAATCTCAAAAAAAAAAAAAAAAAAAACCTCAACTTTAGGAAAATATGCATCCGATTATCCGATCTATACTCATAAGCCATTGTATTTAGGAGTCATTAAGAAATTTATCTTTAATAAACCCAACAATACAGCATGTCTCAGAAAGGTGTGGCCACTGTTAATCATTTAAGTGTGTGGTACAGAGCGTCCAACTGAACAACTTTCTCCACAGGACCAACATCATAATCACGAAAAAAATTATCAGCTCTCCATACATTTGGGTCGAGTAGGTGTAGTTATAATATATGTAACCCACACATGCATACACAAACTTGTGAGCTCAAGTACCTATTATGACGTTGCATGTCACCTAGTTCGAATATAATCGTAAACAGACCAGTTACTAGCATGCTAGTAGTAGCACTATTCGTGTATTTGTAAATCACCATAATTTTAGTTATTGTTTATATACTGTGTTTATTTAGTAACCGTTACCAATTATTAAATTCATTGTGTAACACTAAATGAACATTTAATTTCATAACACTATAGAACTTACATATATCACGTCACAACAAAAACAAGAGTTCTATATAATTGTAGTTTTGTATGGGGCAGATGATAATTTTTACGCGATTACGATGTTGGTGCCATGGGGAAAGTTGTTCAGTTTGGTGATCTGTGCCACACCTTTAAATATGACGACATCTTTCTGATACATGCGCCACATGAATTTACATAATTTAATGTTGTAAAAACTGCAATGTTTCCGTGAGTGTATAGGGCCACTAGTAACCGCCTGCCAGCAGGCGTGTAGAAATAATTGGAAGAAAACATTCCTAATTAACATTATTTACAATTTGAAATGCACCACGAGATTATATTTACACAAAATATCGATTATAATACACAATGGAAACAAGGAGACATTTAACGAAACATAAAATTCGTCTAAAGCCGGCGCCAGACATAGCTTCAAATATTTGAAGATCAATTCGAACTTTGCACACAATTATTATCAAATAATACTGGTGCCACACATCTACTTTGTATGTAGTTATTTGCGTATTTCAAGAAGCTAAGTCTGCGCCGGGGTATTCTAGAAATCTGATCAGTTAAGTTTAACATAACGGAACAAAGGAATACGAACCAAAGTGATGTAGCTGTGGCAGCAGCAGCTACAGTTCTTAATACAAGTCATGACGTCATTCATGAATATTTCAATTATAATATCGACTAGCCACTTTGTAGTTATTCAACTTGAAACTTCAATTGATCAGACTTCTAAACTAGACATAATTATATTAATAACTACATAATTAAGGCAATATTATATACGTTCCAATTTCTCACTGATCTATAGCCATGTATCCTAGCTCCGATGACACAACGAAAGGCCCTTATAATTGGGTACGAAATTGTCCCATGTGTCATTGTTACCGCCTTCGACCATAAGGTGGGAGTCTTAATCACAACATGTCGTCTTCGAACCCTTCTCCAGTAAGTATGTGCGGGTTTCCGATGGCGGGGACCATGTGGGAGTACTCGCTCGTCGCCCAGAGGTACAGGTTTAACGTTCGCTCCGTACATTGCGCTATGAATCTGAAAGGAATAAGTGGAAAATGTAGTATTTGTTGGATTTTAAATGTGTTGAAGTCAGCACACTTATTATTAAACTACGCGACGGGGACGGACAGAAAATGATTGTACTCGTATACCCCATTTTGCCGCATTGGCGAATGCTGTGGTTAATATACAACGTGTTTTTTTTATATCCCATAACTCTAGGGTTATATTCTATAAGCAAAAATAATACAATAAGTCCTAGAATATGTAGTCCAAAAATGCATAGTTTCGAAGATATTTATCATCAATCATATTAATTTAGGTCAAAAATTGTCCACCGTATGACGAATGGTTACTTTTGCGACGTTGCCAAACTGATGAAACTGAGACCTTCGATGTGTGTAGGCATCTAAGTTTCATTTATAAATACGAGTAATTCATTTTCATTCCAACCAATCGTTCATATTTAAAGCTAATAAAATGCGACGTCATATTTCACGTAAGGCGTTTTACATTAATAATCGTGACTTTGTCGAATTATTTTGGAAAAATGAAAACAAAAAAAAATTATAATTGAAAAATAATTCATATTACAGTTGATTCTTTGATATGGTCTTATTCATACCCTAGAGTTATGGGATATAAAAAAAAAACCTTGTATATTAAATATACCCTAGCTATGGTAACACAACTTTTTTAACTTCGTTCATAGCTGTATTATCAGCTTCTGCCCTACATGTCGCTGATTCGATTCCCGCATGGAACAGAATATTTGTATGGCTCAAACCTAGGCCATACAAATTTTGTTCCATACATTCTCTAATGCTCAAGCATAGAGAATTTAAGTCTGTAAACGACACAGTCTGTACGCGACGTACACTAGAAATTCCTCATATTTCTAGTGTTGTCATTCAAAGATATTCAATACGCTCGTTCTTCCTGTTGAATAGATTGACGTATTAAAACAAGATGGAATCTTGTGCGTATGACAACCAAGTAGCTGTAACAACAATATTATAATGGTTCCGTAATAATGCACTCATTGCTTTAGCGATAAGAATTAGTAATACCTAGTCATAGATGTTTATATAAATACTAGCGACCCGCCCCGGCTTCGCACAGGTGCAATTTGCGTATGAAGACGATCTGTACAAGTTTTGAGCAGTAACTTTACAAAAAGTATTAAGCTTGCATGAATTCAAGAGTATTTCATTAGTATTATTAAGTACTTTTTTTTGTATATATTTACAAAATATATAGCCTCTATCCATTTGGTATAATGTACCTTTCAAATTATGAAATATTTTTTCAAATAAGAGCTGTAGTTCCGGAGATTAACCCTACACATATACACAAGATAAGAGTTGCTAAGTTGCTCCTTATAACATCAGTTATCTGCCAGTGAAAGTCCCGTCAAAATCGGTCCAGCCGTTTCGGATATTAGCCGAAACAAACAGACAGAATGACTATGATAAACCTGTTATTGTATAGTTAATTATAATAGACGTTTAGATTTAAAAAATTATACTGTGACTTGTGATTATATCTGAAAATAATGTTGTGATCTCAAAAATTCTAGATATTAATACTGAAATGTGATATTGATATAATTGATGCGTTTACCCAAAATTAAATAAATGTTGATTAGTAAAATGTATTTTTTTACTTGTAAACTTGAAGCTTACTTACCATTTGTATTCTCAGACAGAAACTTGTCAAGAAATTTACTAAGTAACTCGATAGGAACAATGAGAAAATACCCAGAAAGTTACTGTATGGGAAGTTACTCAGTAAGTTTCTCGAAACTTACTCTGTAAGTTACTAGGAATATTGGGAAAATAATATTATAACTAGAAGTAGTAAAAGTCTTATCGGATCACTTATACTCTCAAATGAAATTTAAGAACAATTTTTGTTCCCAATCTTTTATTACTTTTTTTTTAGAATGTTACTGGGAAAATACTCGACTGGAGTAAATTACTGGTAAAGGCACATCACTACTCTCACGTATTTACTTGAGCACTTGTAAGATGATAGATTGGCTTAGTAAATACCAGTGGCGTATTTTAAGATTCAGCGACCCGGGCCTGTAGTGTTAGCCGCCCCATAAATTAACGAAAAAGAGCAAAACATTTTAATCATAAAATTACATCCAGTAGCACAATCCATATTTATAGTCCCTACTAAACCCAACTTCCAAGTCGTGTGGTGCGACAGAGTCTGACGGACATACCGCCGCCGCGCCGCCGCCCGCCGCTGGCGCGCTTGTCAGTAATACGATTGTCACGCGTCTTGATGTCTATCAAACTTACAACCAAATGAGTTGTAGTTTTTTTTGTTAATTAGGTAGGCTTTTTCTCTTCAGGCATAAGGCATCGTGCGGCTTGCGCCGCGCGCCGCCCCTGGCAGCCTGCCGCCCCGGGCCATGGCCCTTTTGGCCCTAGGGTAAATACGCCCCTGGTAAATACGATGCAATTTGTTACACGTGTTTGTAATATATTCTGGATTGCTATTCACTGAATGGAGCTTATTGCTGATTGCTCATTGTATGAGTTTATAACCTATAATTCTGATTGATGCATAGCCTTTCAAATACCGTGAAATGTTATTAATATATGTTTAAACAAATTCTATTGGATTATTACCAACTACAAATGTTTGAGCATTAGGTACTCTAAAAACTTTTAAAAAGAATATGACATAGGTAATTTAAAAGGGTATATACACGCTGTCCCCACCGCACGTTTCCCCATTAATGGTAATTCACATAAAATGGCAAAACGAATGGTTCCATTTTCTTTTAAGTAAGTACTGATTTTAGAAACAATAATTAAAAATCAGTACTTAAAAGAAAATGGAACCTTTTTTTGCCATTTTATGTGAAACTTATGTATATGCATACGCATACCATTAATGTTGACACGGGCGGTGGGAACAGCGGGAATATACGTTTAAAAGCACTGCAGATCTGTCCGTCGCGTAGTTTCGGTAGATATGTTGCTAGTTGCTACACTTAGGAACGCTACTGTCGCGGATACCACTTAACATCACGCCTCTTTCCCCGCAGGGTTAGACAGAGGTGACCCATAGTACACCTATAGTGGACTTATAGTATACTATTTCAGACACGGATCTACATCCTACAGTCTTCACATGATCTGACCAAGATTATATCTGGACTTTAAAATAGACTTTGACTCCTGACTTTGTTTCGCCATTTCTTTTTAGGGGTAAACCGGTCAGGGGGCGGGGAGATAGGAAATTGTTGATTCCTATTAGAAGTGAGTCCTTTATCCTATTTACAGAATAAACGATTTCATTTCTTTCACCCACATTGCGTTAAATGCCATCAACCGGACATCCAGACTCCAGAATATCCCAGTAGTAACCTACTGGGAAATTCCTGATGGAAATTCCCAATAACACTTTGCCCGACCTCGGTTCGAATTGTGGGATATTATGATTTTAAACAAAATTTTGATTTAAAATCTCACCTAACAAAAGGTCTGACATCACCCTCATTGGCAGTCTGTAGGTGTTGATAGTAAAGATGTCTATGCTGCTTGGCGATGATGACCGGAGGGTACCCGGCCTGCATCAGTAGTAGGTTCATGAGTAACCGGGATGTGCGACCGTTGCCATCTATGAACGGGTGGATGTGGACCAGCTTGTAGTGGGCTAGAGCTGCATATCTGAAATTGTGGGAATTAGATTGTTAGAGGTTTATTGATATGATTTAGTAGCTGTGGAAAAATCTATAATGAATTAAACTATAACAGAATTAATAATAGTATTATGAACATAGATTGTATATATGTAGATTATTAACATTGGCATTTGTATTAAGATTATATTTATTAAATATAGATTTCTGTGAAGTATTGCGTAATTCCATAATTTATAGCATTATGCCTCTTAATCTGATAAAAGTCCCTAAACATGGTTATAAAATAGATAACTTCACAAACAATTGGTGAGAATATTTTCAAATACATCAACAATGGCAAATTGCTTGGTGATACAGATATTATAAGGCATAGAAAACAGCTTTCTCTTACAAAAATAAAGATTCTTTAGTCACTTTTTTCAATACCTTAAACAACAACTACACAGCTGTAATTAAATAATAAATTCATTTTGATTCTACTGACTAATAAGTTGTTATTATAAACATAGCCACTAAAAATGTGATTATGTCGTATCTCTACATATGTATTTTACTGTGTACATAAACATAAATAATAAAATTAATAAATAAAGCATAATATTTATGTAGTTATGGAATTTAAAGTGAGTATGTTGAGAGACTTACAAAATGTTTGCTTTCTGTTTGTTCAATGATAAATATGCTATGTTAATTAATAAAATACAAGCACAAATTGCTCACCTAACAGGATGCAAGTCCAATGCATCTTCAGAATTCAACCATTCTAAAAACTGAATCATTAGCCTCTGTATCTCTGTCGGTCCTGGTGGAATGTGTCCACCAACGTAAACTTGCGTTCTACGAAACTGACCTCCCTCAATGGGATCCACATGGCCCAACACTCTTTTATGAATCTCTAGTATATCACCCATCGTAATGGCTCGTAAACGGTACAATAGTGTGGAGTTTATATATTTCATTGCTGCATCTAGACCTAAGATTTCATTATGCTCATCTATACTTTTTCCTGATACCGCTATTCTTGTTTCCAAGACACTTCTTGTCTGTTGTAACGTCATGGTATTTCCTTCAATGGCAACAGTGTGGTAAATATGTTGGAAGTATGCCTCTTTCTTTGCTCTTCGTAGAGCCGAGTTAGTTTCTGGTATAGATGACAGTGCATCCCTCTTGTCATCAATCTTTCTCAACATTTCTCTGTCTAAGTTCTCAACTATGCTGGCAGTGCGTTGTCTGTTCTCTAAGGCACCAGTGTGCTGTGGATAATTTGTTAAAGCTAAGGTATACAGCTGGTCAGCTCTGACCACATCCTTTTTGGTGTCTTCCAAAAACTCTCCATAGTGGTTGAGTATGTCAGCGTGCTTCGGTGATAAAGCGAATGCATGTTGAAACAATTTGAGTGCTTTCTCATCTTTCCCTACCTTCTTCATTTCCAAAGCAGCGTTCAGCGAAACGACTGCCTCTGCATCACGAGTCCTATCGAGCGATCTCAGCGGTGGCGGATCCGGATTTTGCTCAGAAATAGGCTCTAAATAGTTACCGTACAAACCATCTGGTATGGGCGAAAATGGCTTTACGAATTTCACTTCGTAATTTACCAATTTGTGTAACGATATCACAACAGCGAACGTACACACCACGCTTGATAATATTAGCACAGTTTTACATCTATCTGCGATCATTTTTGAGTTAATTTTCCATTTACAGCCGCACTTCATGTTTTCAGTTTCGTTTTGCCTACCTATAAACAACATGATTGCACCGTTCACTAGAGCATATGTTCAGCGATAAAATCTCTGTAATGACTGTAAAAGTTTTAGATTTCATCGTGTATTGCAATATTATTTCTAAACTCTAATATAATTTAACCACGTAAGGTTGGTCACTATTGACATTTTATTTGGCAGCATGTGTCAATGTCAAACTGTCAAAATAATTAGTGTTGCTAGGGTCGAACGCCAATAACTTCAAAATATATTTTGCCGATGATGGTTGAACGAACAAGCAACTTGAAGTAGCTATCCCTAGTTCCTCATTTGTGTTAAAACATGATTGGTTGATTATAGCCGTAATTAATTAATAATGGTATTAAAATCCCTATTGTATTTCAGAAATTCATTGGGCATCCATTTCCCTCCATATTAGTAGAATTCCATAAAATTTGGTACAGGGCAACACAAACATTAATGCCCGATATGACAGTGACGCAGTTCTGGGAAATGCGTTTCGTTCTACGCACTACCAACTTAATCTGTGAGTACTACAAATATGAAATATTTCGGTCAACGATCGCAAAATTAGATTATCAAAATGTTGTGGAAAGATGCTAAAGTGTATTGCAGTCCTATCGCTTCTTTCTAAGCACAAACCATGGTCAGTGCGTGTCACCTGATTACCTAACAATAAAATTTGTTGCTAATTAGTCGAAATTTGTCGCCAAATATCAGAATTTGTCGGTCACTGGTTCAAAAGTTTTAACGGGTTATAGGTGGCCGATCTGGAGAGCATCTCCCCAGCTTGGCCACATTTATATCTCAAAAACTTGGGCACCTAACGTAGATGTTTTCTCCCAAATTTGTCGCTAATTGCGGCCTCATGGATTACCTAGCTACACTATCCAGCAGTTATCATCACGAATCATCAATCTTATAAGATTGTTAGTGAGAACTGGATATAAGTAGCTAAAGTTGTTTACAAAGTAGGTTGGTACCTAACCATAGGGAGGGTACCAATATACCTACAACCTGAACCTGCAGGTGAGTAAACCCAAATAAATAGCACGGCAAGTTCATAATAGTCATTTATTTTTTATTTTAATACTTTTAGGGTTCCGTACCTCAAAAGGAAAAAAAGGAACCCTTATAGGATCACTCGTGTGTCTGTCTGTCTGTCTGTCCGTCTGTCACAGCCAATTTGCTCCGAATGTAATGGACCGATTAAGTCGAAATTTGGTATACATATCAATTTGAGTGACCCAAACACGGACGTGAACCGTAAATAAATGAATTTAGAATATTGGGGTCAGTTTTGGGGGGCAAACAAGAAAAATAAAAATAAAAGTTTTGTGAACTGTACATTGTGACATATCAAATGAAAGGGCTTACTGTGAGGATCTCAAATATATTTTTTTATAATTTTAAAATAAATCGTTTTAAAGTTATAAGTGAAAATAGGCGAAAATTGACCATTCCCCCCCCTTATCTCCGAAACTACTGAACCTAAAATTTTGAAAAAAATACAGAATATAGTTCTATACTTATAGATTACAGGAAAATCTATAAGAGGTCTATGGTCTTAAAATAACATGGTAAATCTCTCGATATTGTGCGTACAAACTTACATTTGCAGTTGGAATGTATGGGAGATTATGTTTACCAACTACAATGTTAAGTTTGTTCTTAGGATAAATTCTTTCCAAGTACGGAACCCTTCATTGTGCTTGGTCCGACACGCACTTGGCCGGTTTTTTTCGTTCTCACGTCTCAAATAAAATAATAATCCCACGTAGACACTCAGATCATTTACGAATAATAAGTAAACAGTAATCACTAACTCGTATTCACATTCCACTATAGGTACCTATACTTACTATGGCAAGAAAATTATCACGATATTCAGCATAGGTACTTCAAAAAAGAATGCTTGATAATAATAGTTCCATTAGAACATCTGTTTGATTTTATTATTCACAGTAAGAAATAAGCTTTGAAGTAGAGAGTGTAGATATTTATTAATCAATCAATTTAGTGTTTGCTTTTGCCATTAAGTGCATTAGGTAATTCTTCTTATATATCTTCGTATCTATACGAAGTCACAAGACACGTCAATTATTTTTATTAAAGCCTTGTAAATCACAGCAGGATACACATGTGAATCAACGTTTTAACTCGATTAAGAACTCGGCTCCAGAATGCGGAGAATCAAGTAGGTACCTACCTACCTATAGAAACGTCAAGTAGAACCATTTGAATTATTTGAAGAGTACATATCGTCGTATCCTACGAATAGTGCCCTAACGAAGATAGAGGCTTTCTTTTTTTATTGCATAATTCAATTCTGCTCATCATACCACATATAACCAGTTCAACAAAACAATTAAAAACGGGATTTAAAGGACAAAATCCGTATAAAATACGAAGATAATTTATTGAAAATAATCCTAGCCGAACCTTAAAATACCAACACACATTATAAGAAATCACCAATACATATTTTTTCATTTCACAAAAAAGTGTCTCCTGAAAAGTAGCTATTATGCAGTTACGCCCCTATTCGTAGGATACGACGATATATAGGTTGATGATTATGATTCGTGAAGCATATTATTATTTGTAATAGAGTAGGTAGGTATAGGTACCTACCTACCAAGACCAATGCCATGTTTTGAAATAATTGTGTGACTGACACTGGCATGGCCACCATCAGGGATTTTAATTATGATAACACAATAAAATTTGATGCTAATTAGTCGAAATTTGTCGCCAAATATCAGAATTTGTCGGTCACTGGTTCAAAAGTTATAACGGGTTATAGGTGGCCGATCTGGAGAGCATCTCCCCAGCTTGGCCACATTTATATCTCAAAAACTTGGGCACCTAGCGTAGATGTTTTCTCCCAAATTTTGTCGCTAATTACGGCCTCGTGGATTACCTAGCTACAGTATCCAGCAGTTATCATCACGAATCATCAATCTTATAAGATTGTTAGTGAGAATTGGATATAAGTAGCTAAAGTTGTTTACAAAGTAGGTTGGTACCTAACCATAGGGAGGGTACCAATATACCTACAACCTGAACCTACAGGTGAGTAAACCCAAATAAATAGCACGGCAAGTTCATAATAGTCATTTATTTTTTATTTTAATACTTTTTCGTTCTCACGTCTCAAATAAATAATAATCCCACGTAGACACTCAGATCATTTACGAATAATAAGTAAACAGTAATCACTAACTCGTATTCACATTAATTGATTAAATAAATTTATTTCTAACTAATCTTAGTAATTATAAAATTATGTTACTTAAAATTAGCTAACCAAACCCTCTGCCAATAAGGCATAAGCTGCTTGACGGTTAAAAGTAATCATTTAAACACGTTCAATAGCAATTAACTTGGTTAAATGCAATACTTTTAAGCTCTGGTTTCATGAACGCGCGATCCAGTAAAATGGCGATTTTACGATCACTGCGTCTGTTGCTGACTAGACAATCGAGTCGTCACAACTATAAAACTTAGCGGGCATCGTCGCTAATGGCAAGTTCTGAAGACACAACATTCTTAGAACGTACGTAGTAGCGCTTTGCTACAGTCGAATTTGATTCAACACCAAAAACGTCGTAAAGGTTGCGTGCTCGTAACTTCCTGCGTTCAAGGAGCATTTTAACGATTACTTGCGACAAAATGCTTGGCGAGAGTCTATACTACTTATTACTACACTTAGTGCTATACTATGGCAGTATTGCAGGAAATTAGAGAGCATACAACATGAGTTTCTTAATATCAAGCAGCTTAGTGATGGGCTCGCTGCCTCAGACGGCTAATCGATGAAACAACACTGCTAACGTTTGGCAAGATTAATTTGATTAGGTATTGCAATCTATACTGTTAGTTGCTGGCAAGTTAGTGTAAATTTTTCTATAAATTCAATGTTACAATTTCAACTAACAACCTTGAGAAAGGTTTATGTTATTACCTTAATATTTACTATAATCGTTGCGTTTAGTCGCGTCTTCTACCGTCACTTAAACTAATTATACAATTTGGAACGATTCTCTCACAACGTTTCTCTAGGAAACAATTCGTGCGACCAGCGCCTCACACACCTAAATCCTTGTCGAGTCACTCTTTACAAATTAATACTATGTTTTTTAATAAGAAGCGTACAATCGTACTTTGTGAAAACAGACTTCACAGCCTGAATGGAACTAGGACAGTAATGCATTATGAAATGGATCCGTAATTTTTATCGGTGGTATCATGCTATGTAAATCTTGTTTTAGATTAACTTATCCCTAAATACTAACATTCGTGACAGCCTCGGGCTTTGTGCCTTGACATAAAAAGTCATTCTTCCAGTTTTCAGACAAACTACAACAACATTTTTCATTAAATTGATTAGTATTGAGAAATAGATAATTCAATTACAAAAATCTATACAAATCCAACTACATAAAACAGACGTTAACATTTCAATATTTTTTTAATAAAAAAAACTCTGAAATTCAAGACATTTCTTAGCAGAACTTTAAAATTTACACAGCATGCCAACGGAACTTTTTAGTGTTAATTCTTTCTCCAATTGTTCCTGTATGAGTCAATTAACGGCACATGGAATCGACTATGATCATGGTCGAGTATAAGGAGCAGCCAAGGGCTATCATAGTGCCCATGGCTATACTGGAGTGGTATGTCCTGAAGGTCTTCAGGACACGAAGGTAGCGGGGACAGTGTGCGAGTTCACCTAGGATTAGGCGACCGACCTGTAACAAGAGAGACACATGACTTAGAAAAGGACACTTGCGAAAAAAATATTTGGACTATTTTGTAGTTGAATTGAAGTATTTTACTCGGAAGCCTTTCAGCTATCGATGACAAATGCATCAAACAGTTTATGTGCACATGTGAATACGTAGGTAATAATTAATCAGATAAGACAATGACTGTTGTTGAAGAGCTAGAAGGAGTCCTTGGCCTTGTATTTAAGGGCCAATGATTATTAAAGTCACGGATACCGACCTAGGTAGTAAATTCTAACAATGGATGGACTTTGTAAAATATGGTATAGCTAGAAAAGGGGTGATTACCGAGACGACTACTATATAAAGAAGTATCGAAGCCAGAGACATGTTGCGTCGACCACAACACTAAGATAAGGGCAAGAGAATGATGATACCGCCATTATAAGAATCCTCCAACAAATTAGAAGAAAAGTCAGTTCCAAGAATACAAAGCCGTTGCAAAATCGTCACATTGCATCACAGTCAATCAATAAAATTCTTTATTTTCACGACGTGTGTATATTATCATTTAAATACTACGAACTAATTTCTGCAATAGTGCAGAGAGCACGTTCAGTGATTCAAAAACCATCTTGCAATATGGCGTCAAGTGACCGTCGTCAAGGTCAAGTGAATTGTTTTCTAAATTTGTTTTGATTTTCAGTAGTGTTTTGTATGAATTAATGTCAGCTATACGCAGGTGAAGCTCGTGCCTTGAACTTTGATGTCTGACTTTGTTCCGTACTCATTAGAAAGCATTATGCAAAAGGGTTCTATAATTTATGAATATGATAAGACGAATTTTTTATGTTCGTCATCAGTTCAATGGCTATTATCGAAGTAATAGAATGGTCGTCATTGATACATTCATCTTGTCTTTTTTGTCGACTACCAAGAAACCTTACACGGGAACGATCTGTCCTGATCTGACCGTCTAAAACCAAGATTAGCGGAGAACTTCTCATTTTGTTATAAAGAGTATCATAGAGCAAGACAAAGTTCCCAAAGCTTGGGGGGATCTTTGTCAAACTATTTCTCTCAAGTTGGGATCGCGAAAAATTTTATGATTTGGGGGGAGCCCTTTGCCCCGAAGTGGGACAGTAGACGATTGTCATTTTACTTACTTACAGATACTTATTTTACCCCTATAATTTTAAAGTGAACTTACTTCTTGACCGCCACCAGCTGCTTCCTCCATTTGTGTCTTGACATGCTTGGCGCGAAGCATGGGTCGCACGAGTCGCAGGCGCACGAACGACTCGATACTGAATACGGCTAACAGCAGCGCTAGCTGGAACAACCAGAGAAAGGACGTTTAGTATGTGGTTGAATTTAGAACTTGGAGTGGAGAAAAAAGGTAATCTTGCTACTCTATTTGAGTTAATGGCCAGTTCCTAGAATCCAATTGTTGTAACTGTTGCGTTAGTACTGTTTGTTGAGCTAATTTACATGTAGCTTTGAAAATTAAAAGTGCCTGTAACTGGTTTAATTGAAATAAATGATTTGAGTTTGAGTTTGAATTGTGCTTCCATAAAATCGAGCTATTGTGATTTGTCATTTGAGTAAGAGACATGGGAATGCAATGGTTGATGTCTTTCAGAAAAAGAAGAGTGGATCGCTGAATTTGGATGAATATTTTAATTAGAAATGGATCAGTGAAACCTAGAGGTTATTTAAGATTGTACATAAGCTCTACAATGGTTGAATGCATTTCTGGTTCTTTCTGTACGACTAAATGCAAAACAAATTGCATTAACTACTGAGCAGCTAGCTGACCTAACTTGTCACGTTATCAATTAAATGATTAACAATCTCTTTTGTAACCGTTATTTCCTTATATCCGGTTCCGACAGAATAAAAATGGCTGTTAAGTTTTAATCTGTCTTATATCCAGAGTGAGTTCAAGCAAGTTAATCCGACCTTTCGCTACAGCCTTGCATTTACTTAAGTAAGATTAAACAGTATCTTGTATTAATTTGTAAAGACGAAAAAAAAAAGTATTGGTTTGGTACAAAGAATCAAGGATTTTACAGTCTCTATGCAATTTTTATGCAATTAGATTCTCGTACCTAATATGTTCGACCATTGCAATTTTAATATAATAATATAACACACGTGTTGAACTGATTGGTACTTAAATAATAGTTATTTGCAACTTCTAAATTTTTTTATCAATTCGGATAATTTCATGCATCAAATCATCTATCATTGCCTAATAATATACTGCCATAATTTTAATTGCATTGATTATCTGTTTGCATTCTTGATTTGAATATAGGTGTCAATCAAATTTGACCAATGAGAACCATCATTAATCATTTTCTTCAAATTGGCAAATTGTGATTTGGAAGTTCGAATGAAGGATTTTATGTTATACCTGATGTTATGTTTGCTCAATTACTAACTGTACCCTGACATTTATAATACATGACAAATATAACAAAACAAAAAAAAATACATCGCACTTAAGTTTTAAGACATGGAAGGACACGAATGTAAACTTTAGTGCGTTTTTATTGCCTTGACCACTGTTTAAAATCGTAATCATCATTAATCAAAGTTATTCGGTTAATTAAGTTTATTTTAGATAAGACAGGTCATTACTTGTCTACTTACGTATAAAAATAATAACACTGAAAAATACATCAATGATGTTGGAATAAATAAATCTATGGAACAAGTAATATTGAAGTCGAAGAAAGAAGAGAATAGAGCTTTTTAGACGCAAAACTCCTTTAGGAAAATGTTCAGTATTTATCTTAGAGCTTAAATTACACAAATATTCAACCCCGTTATTTAAAACAGCGCATATATTAATTCTACTGCGCAATAAATCGTCTTATTTGATCGAACCTGTGAACACCCCTCTAAAGCGGGTCATATTGTTCCTCATTTAATCATTTGATTTATCTTTCAAGCAAAAGAGAATACGAATAAAACGCCTTATGTATCTAATTGAGTTCGATATAAACTTGATTGTTATGGCCAATGGGGAATAAATTCTGTAGTTTAGTGCTAGTAAAACAAGTGGCCAGTTAAGTAGAAGTTGTGTTTCATTATCAGAAGTTGAAGTTACGTGTTTTGGAAGTGAAATGGTAACAGTTTCTGAAATTGATTTAACAACAATTTTTTTTGTCCACATCAGGGATGCTCTTGACCTTTATCTTACCTGATCGTAAGTGATGATAAGGCCGAAGGTGGAAGCGAGCTTCACCCGGAATCCTCAACCACAGAGAAACTGGCTATTTTACCTCTAGCTGGCCGAAACACAACAAATGTTGTTAACATTGTTGTTATGGCGACAGACCTAGATAAGATGGTGGTAGCTAGCCAGGCGGACTTATAACAAGCGCTACCACCAACCAAACCGAGCAGAATTTTTTTCCCCGCTGGGAATCGAACCTAGGACCCCTGGGACTTAGACAGGTAGTCTTACCTAATGGTAAGACTACCTGTCTAAGTCCCAGGGGTCCTAGGTTCGGTGTCTAATGACCACAGAGGCGATATTGCGTTTAGATAACTGGATTGTAAGGTTGTGGTTAGCTTCCGTGGGTCAAAATAAAACCATTGCTAAACAGTAGGTAGTTGCCTTCATAAAAATTGGCGTTTTCTCTAAAGAAATTCATCTCACTTTGCAAGTTGCTCAGCCATCACGAAATTGTCACAGGTGTGCTATGTATTTCTCACAGCAAAAGTAAAATTAAAACACTTTTACTCTTAACATGATGGTCTCCATTTACCTCTTAAATATGCAAATATTCAATTATCAGAATATATTAATAAAAAATTATGTCAATGACAGTCACTCGAGCATAAACTACACTTTACTTATTGGCGCCATTTAATTATTTACTTTATTATAACTTGAAGTTTATTGCAGACCTCCGACCTTTTGCTTATGTGTTATGTGTTTACAGCATTTTGTTATAACTGAGTCAAGTATGTGCTAATTTTATTTGCACAGGTTGATATATAAGTAAAGGAACGTTTATCGTGTGTTGCTTTACCCGTGTAGAAAACGTTTGACATTTAATTTTGCTGTCAAGCATTTTGTTATAATATGGATCACTGACTTCTTATTGGTCAATACGGCCTTACGTTAACTTACGCCCTTATTGACCATTCGCTTATCAACTACCAGGAGCTATAGTCCTATATATCTTGCGCTAACCCATATAGAGTATAGCTTAAGTCACGTATTCAACGATCATAACACACGATCTATTGCTGCTGACAGATTCAATGTACCCAGAGTTACCAATTACTTTGGTGACAGAACTCTAAAAAAACGAATACCATATCTATTGAATAGTCTGCCGGCAGAAATAAGGAGTGAAACAAATAAAAATAGATTTAGAAGTAAATTAAAAAATATTATTTGGATATGTAAGTATGTTTAAGTATTATTGTCTAGAGATTCACTGACCTCACAGTCTAACCATTGTAATGGTTTTGTGGGGCTAAATTTATAAGTTAGGTGGGTACTTACCATGTTATATTAAAATAAATGAATAAATAAAAAATAGGCTATTATTTGCTGTCCAGGATATTAATCCGACTCTGGTATGTAAAGAATCGCAAACAAAAAAAGCTGATTGCTGTTTTCGATTTCGATTTTTCAGTGGATCAAATATGTTTTTCTTTCCACTAAGTTAAAGTTAACCTTAATCCCCACATTACTCCAATTCTCTTATGCCAAGTTTTTGACACTCACCTGTACCCAGGAGGTATGTTCAAACTGCGTGAGGCACTGCGTCCTGTAGTAGGCGAGGAGAGCCAGCAGACTGATGACAGCGTTGAATGCGTAGTACACGGGGAACAGCACTGTCTGGACGCGGCCGAACTCGTGGCGGGGCAGGTTGAAGTACAGCACTATGCCTGGGGGAAGAAGAGAACTTTTTGTTAGTTATGATAAGACGATTGAGGAAAATTTTGAAAAAAATACAGGTTAATTTGCTATTCGTCCAGATTAAAAACGAGAAGTCGTCATTAAAAATATCGCATCTCTTGAAAATACTTTTTTATTGACCTTACAAAAACTGACCAATGAAACTGGCATGTTTTTGATTACCTTAAGTAAGTAGGATAACAAACAGTGCAGTGTTCCAAAATTATAGACAAGCTACATTGAGCACATCTACGTAAATTTTTCCAGTCTTCTACTAAATGTATGACTTATCTAGAAGGTATTATGATTGATGATGATGTGTGAAAGTACTCGTAAAGTCGTAAACAATGCTTCACTCACTCGATCTACGTCAATAAATGTAAAGTACCTGAACATGCCGATCCCGCGTGTAATGGTCCCTATTACATAACGACTCGTCCAGACATTGTACAAACGTCTGGCGGCCCACAAATATTTGCTCGTACTATGTGGTTGAACCTTTGTGCGCGACCCTGACTGAGGTTGACGATCCCCTACTTCATAACTTGATTTTTGACTTGGATTTATGATTTTTAACTGTAGTGGTGCCGATTCCCTTGTACACAAACTAAACTAAATTTAAGTTCAGTGCATCTTTTTCTTTCTATTTCATTAAGAAAAGGTCAGAAGATAAATTTTAACAATGGAATCGGCACCATTGACTTTGTAAGAGAAGGTTCATCGTTTCAGGGGGCTTATTCCACAAATCCCCCCTGAAAAATCCCCAAAACCAGTCTAGAACTCACCCCTGCTTATTTCACAAATCCCTCAGAGAATCCCCCTCAGTGGGGAACACTGAACCCTAATGTAAAAAAAAAACACTTTCAGGGGGGTCTTGGAATAAGTTATTTTTTTCAATTCTAGTTTTCCCCCTAAGTGGGATTATCAGGGATGAATTCTAGACTGTTTTTTATAGATTACACTTTTCCTCCTAAGGGGGATTTTCAGAGGGATTTGTGGAATAAGCCGTTTCAGCGTTGTCCTATGTGATTTTTGACTTGCTAAAAGTCCTGATTACTTCATCAATTTTAACTGTAGTTATTACTGATTTTCACAACTGACTATTGCTTTTTCTCATTTTATACGTTAAAGCTGAATGTCGTAGAGACGATAGAAAATTTAAAAAAAAATCTACGTTCGCTTTTACTTGTCCTAACGTTCCGTTTGCCTTTTCATTATAGGGGTTTATTTATAAACGCTGCTTAAAGTTAAGTAATGATTAGCGACTGTTTAACCATACATTTTTGACGTTTGAACGTCATTTAACTTTAAGCAACGTTTATGAATAAACCCCCAAATGTTTAAATTGACCTTACGTAAAGTTTAGGTAGAAACACGTTTAACGAAAAATTATCCATTAATAATAGGTACTTTAATCTTAGACAGGAACAAATCAGTAAGGTCATTTCAATGGGCCGCCCGGCCGTGTCCACTGGGGTTCGCCGTCACCGAAACCGTGCGCTGCCGGTTATTCAACGCTCCAAATTGTTCTACCACAATTCACAAAGGATGTTGACTGTTTCGTTTGATACTGCTCTGTTTAATGCATGTGAAACTGTTTTGATTTATTTGGTGAATCATTCGATCAAATATCGCCTGTTTTTCTATGATTTATGAACTGCCTGAAGCTTCATGATCACCTATAGGAAACGAGAAACTTTTAATCATAAGTATTTTTACTGTCTAATTTATTATTTTTAGAGCGAATTTTACTAATCTCTTTATTAATTTAACATATTAAATAGATATAGAGAAATAATGTCATAAATATGAGAAGCTATGGGATGGCTATGACAAAAAAGGAAGCAGATTATTGAACTGTCTTGAACTTCTATGGATGGCTTAAGAATATTCAATCATCGATTATGGTACCGTCAACTGTGGCATCTTTACTTTCCATGAGCGACCGGTACCCTAGTCTCATTAAACCCAGAAATAAATGGCGAATAAACAAAGCTTAGTTCTGCTTAATCAAAATACTTACGACACATTACTTTAAGTGTTAATGTTTTTAATTAAGAAAACTGAAATATAAATTATATTTTTTTGTTATTTTTTACAGACAGTCTTGTAAAGATTTTGAAGCATATTTGTGAAGGGTCAAGAGTGGTTAAACTCAAAGTGCCATTGTGCAACGGTAAGTAGGTATGCATTATGCTTTTTTTTTTTCTCTGGAAGAAGCCAGCTGCTCTGTAGAATTTAGAACTTAATATCTTGGAATTCTGTTCTGAAAACCGCACAAATTTTGTTATCAAAATATTATACCAATCATTTACAAACTGGTTTGATCGAAACAAGAGGTTCGAAGTAGGGTCTTTATGAAAGGTAATACGATTAAAATAAAATAAAAAATGTTTCTGAAGACTTGAGACATGCAATCCTCAAGTAGTTCTCATTACGCAATTACTTAATTATTTATCATAATGCTCTCCAAAGAATGTTTCGAGAGTCCAAAAATAATTTCATGAACGTGAAAACTCGAAATCAATGCATTTTCAACTTTAATTTACCTGAGAAGGTTTAAAATTATTTGCTCATGGTTTGGTCATTTTAAATTCCTGTATTTGGGCCATTAAAATGCTAAGAAGCATCATTCATTTTCGTTCTTGAATGAAATGTGTAGACTTGACTCTTTCTCTCAATTCTTGTTTAAGATCTTTTAATTTTTGTTCTGTCTAGGTGTTTTGTTGTGCTGTCTTATCATGTTTTTTTATAGTCTATCCAGAGAGGGCGTTATGTTATATCTTGAATATTGAGCCAAATTTTTTGTACAGTTGTATTTTAATTTATGAGACGTTACTACTGTATTATCTTGACTTTCAACATGGCTTCTTCGAGGAAAAAAGTTATAGGAGTTTCATGAAAGCTATTTAAACTCTAACGAACTGTTCTAAATGATCACTTCGTGAAGCTAAACATTTATCTAAGCTTATAAGCGTCATTATGACAATGCCAGCTATTTTCACAAATAATTTTAAAGGTCAAAGTCAAAGTGAAAGTTAAATAGAAATAAAAAGAAAAGGCACAAAAGTGGTGCATATAAAAGGCACTTTTGAACGTCAAATTGGAAACTATGGTAAGTATATTATTGTTATTATAAGAAGTAATTTCAGTTTATTGTAAAACATCGTGATAAGATTTTATTGTTGATTTTCTAGCGGTTGCCATAGCTACCGGCTCAGCACCAGTTGCATAGCAGACTTTCAATAATAATCTGAATGATTTTCAAGGTTATTGCTAATCCATTGCTTCTTAAGTTCGAAAAATTTATCTGCTCAACAACGTAAATAACGCAATGAATGTTATTGAACTGTCAAAATGAAAGCCATTGCTACTGTGTGTTATTTAATTACCCCTGAGATAATTCTAAGGGGACAAAGTATGAGAAAACATATATTTGTACTTTTTATATTTTTATCATACTAAGCCAGTGTTACACCTGTCTTATATAATTAAATAAATTACAAGCTTTATACGTACTCTGCAATTTTCTAAATTAGAAACCAGGGTTACAGTAATTATTCTAATTGCATTTGTTTAATAATATTCCCATTATTTCTGTTCTTGTTTCCACCTTCAGAACTTCGGGTCAGAAGTTGTTTTTCGATAAGTATTAAAAAATATAATTTATTTTTATGCTTTAAGGTCTCCAAATAATAATGCATGTTTTGGAATGGAGCTAATTTGACAGCAAACGAAGGAGCTAGATCCTCAAGAGATATACGATCACATAATTATATTGATAAATTAATAATCACCGATGTTATAATAAGAAACAAAGGAACGGAAACAATGGTAAACATGGAACAATAAACTCTGCCGACACGTGTAACTGTGTAACAACCTGCAGACGGTGGACTGGCCGCTGGGAAAGACGTCAGTTTACGACACTCGTGATCAGCCATTTTAAGTAGGTATTTGTTACTACAAAGTACTTCTTCGTGTAAACTGTAAACTTTTATTATTGTAACTGATTTGAAGATATTTTTATGGATAATTTATTTGGTTTATATATGAGAAAAGAGAACAATATCCAAAGAGAACAAGATCAGCCAGTGAAAAAGGGCATCACACTCCAAATACATTCATCAGTATTAAACGTACAAAAAGTCTTGGAACAAAACCTCTTACGAACAATTATAGTGTTCCGCCTTCTTCAAATACAACCCTTTTTCATAAAAACTGGTGTTTCTCAACGACAAGACGCTAACTTTTTCGTTGGAACCTCGTTCCTTCACGTACGTAATGCGCATGCTCGGCAACGTGATAGAGTTCTTCGAATTTCGAACGAACGAGTTTCTGGATGCCGATTTTGTAATAAGAGAAAGTAAAAAATTTATAATTTGATTTATGAGAACAATTTGCGATTCTGTAATGGATAAATAATTGTTTTGTTTTTCTTTAATTATCTAAACTTCGTTTGAGACGTAGAGACTAAATTAACAGACATTTCTTGGCACCCTTCGCCTTTTTTTTGAGCTCAAATGAGTAAGGACATATTTTTAGAAAACAATAATGCAAAGTTAAGTAGCTTTTGGCAATCGTTCCCACTTCGTCATCATCTTATCGTCTGATCTTTTTGGGCATCATTGATGAAAAGCGGGGATTGCGTAACACGCTTACGCTCAGTGGGTTTAATTTTGACAGTTCAACAACACTCATTGCGTTATTTACGTTGTTGAGCAGATACATTTTTCTAACATAATAATCGTTCAGAATATGATTGATAGTAGGTATGATACGCAATTAGGATGCAGTTCTTACTTTCCTACGTTGTTTTGAATCCAGAGTGTTCCAAAAATAAATCTTACCAGAGACAAGTGTCATCCAGACTTGTGCTCCTAAATGCGTGGCAACGGCAACAACGTATAATGCCCTCCATCCACGGAGGTTACTGCTGGATCCAGGGCGGCTGAGCCAAGCTAGAAGGACGACCACGGCGAGGGCCACATGAAGAGGCTGAGAAGTCTTGGTAGCGATTCTGTGGACAAAACAGGAGGAGATATAGAATATTGTATGAACTATGAATGATTTTCGCCAGTAATACCTAATTGTATTGTTGAAATAATTTTCGTACAGCAGAAGTTTTTCTTTATAAAAACGAAGAGTGGTTTCTAATAGCTGTCTCTGATGGAGACATTAAAATAACATGCCGTTGAACAACTAATAATGTTCCTCAGGCACAAGCAACGTTTTGCAGTGTGATTTAGTTTTCTTTTAATGTGTAAATAGATGAACTACGAGTATCATAAATTATAAGTTCGAGATGGTAAATGGTGATGGCGACTAGACGAAAATTGCAATTTTAATAAAATAATTATGTATCATTCTTTCAATGAAAAATAAAGTGCCACGTCAAAAAATTATGAAAAGCCATTATACTCGTACTGCGCTGGAGCAATATAATGGCTTTTCATACCGACCGAATGTAATCGATTTTGACACGTGAACCTAGTAGAAAGAATGGCGGCATGAAAATTTAATTAGTGCAAGTTGTCGGTCTGAGCATTAAAAAAAAATATCTGCGTGACATTTGTTACTCGTGCCGAAAAAAAATTGATTGTACATTATGACGTCAAGTCAGTGACGTAAATATTATTTTAAACAAATAATAATATTTTATGACTTTTCTGTCACGCCTGCTGGCATATTTTGATAAATAATATCAGCTTTTATATTTTATTTTATCCTTTAAAAAGATTGGGAAACGTTCTTAACCTTTTATAAATCGTTTAGTAAGTTAACGGATACCATTTAATTGAAACTGACAGTTGATCTAAATTCACCACTTACACATGCTATGTAGTCCTACTTGCAGTAATACATGTTAAGTACACGTCATTTATTTTTTCTGGGTTCATTTCGTTTTACGTTTACATTCTTTTTTTTTTGCGAACGGTACATACTGTTTTTTTTCACTAACTAAAGAGCAAGAAAGGAGGGCCGATCAATAAGTTTGAGTTGCAAATCGTGCTAAGTTCAATTAGGTTTTTCTTAAGGCTAACTTTTTATGTAAAATTTTAAGTTATACACTGTTTTCTATTATACTAAATATTATAATTTCTGCAGTATGACGTATGAACGTATTCTGTTTGTTATAATGTTATTATGATTATCATATTGGTGATATTTATCACTTTCGATATAAAAATTAAACAATCACGAGCGCCAAATTCGCGGTTTGTGTGAAAAAAAATTGTTTTGCAAATAGGAAAGTGGAGTACCCTGTGACTTTTATGTTTTTATAATCAAACTAGCTGACCCGACAGACTTCGTTCTGTCAAAAGCTATTGTATAAACTCCACTACTCCACCCTAACCTAAAAAAAAAAAAAAAAAACGTTGCTATAAACCTCACGGTGCCCGAGACCTTTCCAACGAATGCAAAACCGTGGAAATCGGTTCGTGCGTTCTGGAGTTATAGCGTCAGGAAGGAAAACCCGACTTATTTTTATATAGTAGATAAATACTTATTGGATAATCACGAGAACCGCAGATGTTAACAAGTCCTTTATATTATACTTATGCCACATTCAACAATCAACCTAATTTATTTTATATCGTTGCAAATGTCACTGCGAGAGTTGCAAACATTAAAAATAAATGAACGAATGACTTTTAACATTTATCAGAATTACATAAAACAAGTGGGTACTATGTCTTATTCACATTTATAATTTTGTTTGTTAATTTTCATAATTATGAGCCATGATTTTCGGTTTTCTTGCACGTCATTATTGAAAGTAGGTTCATATTAATTACGTGTGGAATTTTTCAGTAAATGAAGAATTTGCTTTGAGCAAATTAGTTATTGATCTACCTAAATAAATTCCATCATGATAGATCAAAGGAAATGATGATAAGCAGGTTATCTCTCAAGCCCATTAAACCTTTCCCTATTTTAATTAGGTAGGCTGAAAAAATATTATAACTCTGTTTTTATGTGACAGAATAATACAAAACTTGATTGTTTATCGTACCAATATTCCGTGAAAATATACTTATTTTGTTTATTATTCGTTACCTTTAAGATAAGATAAATGCTAATATTTATTAGGGTTGTCAAAACAAAAATATTTTTGAAACAAACGTGTGCAGAAAACGCGTGAATTTGGCGATACGCCACGTCACGAACTGGCTGCGTTATTTTTACCCAAAAATATACGTAACAAAGTAAACAATTGTTTATGTTTATTTTGATAATTGTTTTTTTAAACAACTGTTTATTTCTTTGTTATTTTTGGGTTCAAAAAACTTATAAGGTTACCAACTTACCAGTAAAAACACAGCCAAAAGTGAATTCTATTTTCACTTTTCTGTTTCTGTATTTAACCCCATTTAACATAACATAAATTGCACAACGTGGGTTATTTTTGGACAGCGCAACTCTTACATTAATTGCAAAGATCTTTCACGTGGTTTGACCACAAACTGAAATGACACGACAGTTTTACGACCTGAAGAGTTGAACAGATTTGGAAAAATTGCTTCCGTGAATTGCATTAACGATTCACGGAGGCAATTACTAAAAATTATTTACATATTAATTTTTATTTATTTGTAATGAGGACACAAATCAAAACAAACGTAAATGTTTTGTTACTTTAAATTATTTACAGGTATTTGTTCTTTAATATCACGTAGCAAGATCGTTTTCTTTAACTCTATCGCTGTGAAATTACACTTTGTAATATCAGTATGACGTTTATTGCTAATTTATCTCTTATCGATTAGGAATTAACGATTGCCGACGTGCCTCCACCCACGTGCGTACTTTTAATTAGTTTGAACATAATGTAGAACTTGTCCTTAAGTCAATTGATTGGTGTCATCGGCATATTTTGAATGATTTTGAGGTTAGTCTGGTTTCCTTGGCCGGTGATTATATTTAGCGCGTAATCGAAATTCGAATTTTGATTCGGAAATATATTAAACGACTTAACTAGAAGTAGAATTTTCTGTTTTATGTGTTTTTTAAAGTTATTTCTACGTTAAAAGTTCACTGTTTTTTAACAAAACAAATGTCAAAATCTTAAATGTTATGTATGTTTCAAATGTTTCAGCTTATTTTATTTTCAATTAAAATTTTGTAGGCATCAATATACTGTTTTGTTTTAAAACCAATTGACGTCACCATGGAGTGACTACTTGACTAGTGACAATAAAAATAAATAAAAAATAAACCACTTGGCAACAAGACATTTTATTCCACGCTGTGAAACGTCTTAACGCCGTTATATATTTATTTTACGATTATCTCCGAGATTTCAGATTTATCACGTTTATCTAGAGTTACCTACTTAAATTAATAATCTACCTATTTAGATACTAATACATATTAGGCTTAAGTTATGTTTCTGCGTTTTACCTACCTACACATTATTTTTTAGATCATCTAAAATATTACTTATGAAGTTTTTTTTATGCGTTTTCCGATTTTTTTTAATTTTACGAAGAGACTTGTATCTCCATAAAATTAAAAAAAAATTAAAACACCACCCGATTTTCCAGTCACGGGTTTTCTAACTGAATTAGTTTGGGGAGATATTGATTGAGTATCGATATCGAAACAAAGTTACGGTCAATCATTGGTCAGTTTGCATACAAAATCCTGGCAGAATAGAATAAAAAAAGAAATTCATAAAAAGAACTCACGGCGACCATCATTGTGAACAAAATGGCTTTCTAGATGGCGATGGCGGTTCTGTTTGTTTCGGCGGGAATCGATTTGCAATGCAATTTTGAACTTGAACTTGTGAAATCGGACAATGGCCAGACCGGACCGGATGGTATAAATTTAAAACCAAATTTCATGAATGTATTTGATAGATAGATAGATAGATAGAAAGAATACTCTTTATTATGTACACCATAAAAATTACAGATATAAATGCAGAACTGTTACAAAGGGTGTCACAATGAATTTGGGTTTATCTATGGGTAAACCCAAATTATTAATAAATAATTTAATTTTTACTAGTTTTTATTGGACTCACAGGCGCAATAGTTTATTTGTAAGATGTAAGGGCGGGCTGATGGCTTTTACTTCCTAGAGAGATGTGTGTGATTCGGAAGTTCTCTCGTCTAGATTGTAATTATCCAGTTCGTATCTTTTTAATACTTTTTTTCTTCACAAGCCCTTCGTGACAAATTCTTTCCAGACACGATTTAGGAGACACGCAAGCGTCTATCTTTTAATAAATTAAACAAAATCTTTTACCTTCGAAATACACAAGATTTCGTGCTGGAACCGTTGGTTACGCTTTTTGCTTTAGTAATAAATATTGGTAGGTATTCGATCGCTTATTGCCAATTACAGATTTATTTCCGCCTAACGGCATGCCATTCGAAAGAATAGCCATTAAATACACACATTAAATTTGATGTCCATACGATTTCGCGTGGCAATATTATTACTAAAGAAGTTTGCACAATGGTAGTTATTATTTTGTGCTATGATCTTTTAGGTGACAGTTAGATATGTCTTTAGTATTCTGTTAGATTTTTCAGTCTAGCAATCTGAAACGTTGTTTAATCGTTGTTGTTTTTTTTTTAACTTTACTAAAACACCAGACGAGACATAAAAATACTGCAATTATAAAATGTTTAAGTAAGTTCTTACAATGTATATGGAAAATTACTTTTCTTCGTTTCAGCACTATAATTCTAGCTCTAGTATGTATATATGTATGTATAATTGTATATACACGGTTGCCCCTAGCACCTAGGCACATTTTAAACAGGTATTATTTTTATATTAATATTTAGAATTAAGTATTGTGTATTTATTTTATATTTTATTCCTTATTTATATCTCATTGGATGCAGCACCGGTCGATGTCATCACGTCAACGCCGGCTGTCGCTGAACACCAGTAGGTACTGGGGGCCAAGTCTTACTAATGTACAAACGTTGCAATGGTCTCTTCATTGTGAGTTTTTGACAGATTTGCCATACAAACACTGTCAAATACTCACAATGGCGAGACCATTGCAACGTTTGTAAATTAGTAGACTTAGGCTCCTGGGGCTCTGTCTCGCATAGGGTCGCAGTATTATTCTGAGCGATGGCCGTTTTGCGTGGATGTGACGCATATTTTCCCCAAATTATTCTATTTTGTGTTTATGTTCTTTCTTTACGTCAGTTTTACCACAAATAAACGTATTTTCTTTCTATACTCCATTTATTATTACATTAGATAAGTAACTGTTCTCACCCTTTCGTTATTTCGATGTAAACGTTTAATAAACTCCGTTATTTCACGATAAATAGAAAGCACTGTAATCTATTTACCATTTACATTAAAAAAAAAAACTCTAAAGTGCAGTAATTTCAACAATATTACACAATAACTGTCGTTATTTAGCCGTTATTTGTCTAATAATATAGTAAATGGAGTATAGACTTATAAGCTCAGTATCAAATAAAACAAGTCATTGTATGTAATTGAATTACAAGACGGTAGCCTGAGAGTCTGAGTATAGGGGTCCATAATGGCTCACCTAAAGTTCTTTACCCGAAATTGTTCTTCCTAATGATTTGTAATCCCTCTTCCTAAAAATTTTCATCCTAAAGTTTTCATTCATACTATTTGTATTGCTACCGGCGATGTTCATAGCACTCATGTTTCCGAAAATTGTAAATAATAATATCATTAATGTAAATATATTTAAACTCCTACTGTTTTTTATCATAACGCTTTTATCCCTAAACATAATTACCATAATATTCATTCAGGTCAGAGTGTCGTTTTGGGGGCACTATGAAAAAAATACTTAGAAGTATTTCGCGACCAATTTCGAGGTAGCGCTCGTCGGCCGCTGCCGCGGCACCGCTCGCTTCGCTCGCTCGGCTCGCGCGTAGTTGGTCACAGTTCTAACCTAACTTAACCTATGGATATCTTTGCAGGTACACACCGCTATAAATAAAATTAAAGAAGACGCTTTAATGAATAAAAACAAAAAACCAATTCATATAATTTGTGAGTGTGAAGCAAGCACTTGATTATTATGAATAAAAATAAATCTAAACAAAAAAGATATGACTTTGAATAATAGTGTAAAAGATGGTTATGTTGAGAAAATATAGGAAAACAAATAAAAGTATAATAGATGTTTATTGCTACTGACATTATGAAGTTGAATGCTTCGGAATTATGAACATTAGAGATAGAGTAGTTAGGAATTGTGATTGTTAGGATGAAAAATGTTAGGAAGAACATTTTCGGATTTCCAATTATCGGAGCTGAAAATTTAGGTGAACTTTGGCGGACCCCTGAGTATAGTCGTTACCAACGGTATTAAGGCTCGTACAGGCTCGCGCGATATCGCAGGCGCGACAGGCACGGACAAAGATATTCTGCTACTAGTGTCGCGTCGCGCCCGCGATATCGCACTAGTCTGTACGAGCCATTAAACAATAAACTAATCTAACTTACTACTAACTTAAGTAATTTCTTAACATAAAACCTGTGTGCAATTTAAGTTCTGTCTTTACTGTAATAATAAAATGTAATCAAGACGCTGATATTTTTATGCTGTATGCGTTTGAAAGGCTAAGAATTGAAGGGAACATTATCTAGAGGTAACTTTGGAATTTTCCAGTATCGACTTGAAAGCTCACCCAAATACGTGTCCAAGAATCAGTAAATTAAACCTAATTTCTAAGAACACAAGGGTATAAAAGGTCGTATTGCCTAAAATTCGTGTTAAAATAACCACTGTGTTTGCCTGACTGTGAATAGGCACACTTTCTGTAATTGAATAATTTCAAAAACTAAGTACCTATAATTTTTGATCCACTTATTCATTAAACTTCTCCTTAGAGGGCGTACAACGGTCCACTAGCGCGCATTAAAAAAATATTACAAGAAATTATGAAAAACGGCTCAATAAGGAACCTCGGCAAGAGTGTCTAGAATTTTCTAATACCTTTTATAAAGTTTCATATTGAGACACGAAGCAACAAAATACGATCTAGAGGAATGTGGCCGCTTTTCCTTAGATCGAATTTTGTTGCTTCGTGTATTAGAAAATTCTAGACTCTCTTGCCGTGGTTCCTTATTGAGCCGTTTTTCATAATTCCTTTTCAGTCACTATTTTTTTTTTTTTTTTTTTACACAACGGGGAAGCTCTTGGCCTTCATCTCACCTGATGGTAAGTGATTATAAGGCCGAAGATGGAAGCGAGCTTCACCCGGAATCCTCAACCACAGAGGAACTGGCTATCTTACCTGTAACTGCCGAAACACAACAAATGCTGTTAACATTGTTGTTTGGCGACAGACTTAGATAAGATGGTGGTAGCTAGCCAGGCGGACTTAGAACAAGCCCTACCACCAACCAAACCGAGCAGATATTTTTGCCCCCGCTGGGAATCGAACCCGGGACCTCTGGATCTGAGACAGCTGGTTTTACCACTAGACCACAGAGGCGGTTATTTTTTTAAAGGAGTGCAGAGTGGCGCTCCGCGCTAATGAACCATTGTACCCCCTCTTAAGTCGTCAAGTTATAACCTTGTACAACAGAAGGCCAAGGCAAAGCAAATACATATAAGTGATGATTAATGTAACTACCTATACCTAAGAAATGTCTGTAATGACAGTCAGTCATCCGTAGTTGGATGGTACCGGTTAATCAATTGCTGGCGCTAAGCTGACCATAAGATTACGCCGCCATATTTTATTTTATTTAGTCTGGTTCTACCGGACGTCGCGGTCGTCACCAGCACTAATTAAATATTTATTAGTTTCATACGCTATTATTTTATTAGCAACATAATTTAATTTTTAAATATGTCACGAAGTAACTTTGAAATGGAGCTCGAAAAGTAGTATCGTTTTTTATTTCACTCATCTTTTTGCATTTAAAAAATAAAATGGACAGAATTAGCCAGTTGTTTACTCACATGTTGCTGATGTTGCTAACTAAACATAAAAACCGGCCAAATGCGTGTCGGACCGCGCACAATGAAGGGTTCGATATTTGGGCTGAGTTTATCCCAAGAACAAACTTAATACTGTAGTTGAAAACATGTTCTCCCATACATTCCAACAGCAAATGTAAGTTGGTTTACTGTTACTCGTTAACTTGTAAAGCCTACTTAGCTGTGATAGTTTTCCTTTTAATAACTTCGTTATATGAACTACTGCCGTGATTTTTTTTCACTTATTTATATCCAAAAATCTTATCTGTAATAATAAGTGGTGAAGAGATAAAAGACTAATGATAAATAAATTATGACAAATGCAATCACATTTTAAGGGGTTTAATATAAAAAAAATCGGGTAAAACGCAACTGGGGACTCATGCAACTGATCAAAATGTTTATCGTATTTATTTGGATTGGAGAGTCCTGCGGGGTCATTGCGTGACACACTTACAGTAGCAATGGCTTTCATTTTGACAGTTCAACAACATTCATTGCGTTATTTACGTTGTTGAGTAGACAAATTTTTCCAACAAATGAAGCAATGGATTAGCAATATGCTTCAAAATCATTCAGATTGCGATTGATAGTGTTTTGCGCAATTATACCTACTTATAAAATGTTTTTGTTTTGATATCTTTTAAGGCATATTCTTTAGAAATTACACGTCTGTATCGGAAAATTATTATTAGTTTAGTGACGCCTATGTAGGTATCTACGTCAGACACGTTTCTACGTCTTTACAAACATTTGTGTACAGTCTGATTCCGTATTAATTTAACTTTATTGAATATAAACAATGTAAATTACCCTCACATGATATCGAACGTACGGTGTTTTAATTTGCCGAAGATTTGCGATAAAATACCTATATATTAAAAGCATCAAGTTTAACAAACCTCAAAGTAAAAAAATAATGCAGGTGTAAATAAAAAATACATGCAAGTAGATTATCTGTCAAAGATTCGATCGGAATGCAACACAAATAAGGAATACCTATCCAAAAATAATATAAAACGATAAACGCAGGGAAAAACAACAATGAAAACAAACAATTCCAATATTTTTACATTGCAGAATCTGTGTCATCTTGACGTAGAACATGCGCATCGTATAAAAATAACCTCGAATCAAAATAGCAGTCACCGATGTACTTGATGTGCTGATATAATTATATCGTTGACTGCAGTACATTCGTTCAAGAATAAACTAGCTGTTTAACCAACTTTAAGCCGCAAATAAGCCATTATTGACCATAATGTTTGTCCCATAGACGAAGAAGCTATAATTACGTATTTATAAGGCAAAGGTAATCAACTGTCAGCACGTCGGGTCAAATAACGCATGCTGCGTTACATGACCTTGTTACAGCCTCTACGTCAGACGCTACGTCACCTGCCAGTCCTGCCACAGTCGTAACTCGATCGAGACGTAGTCGTGAGCGACTTTCAAAGGTCACTTCGCGTGAAACTCTCTTGCAGCTGATTATTGAAATGCAAATTGAGTGACCTTTTTTAATGGTTTAAATCGGACTCAAATAAACAGTAAATTGTTGTCTGCTCTTGTTTTTCAGAAAGAAACTGTAAACGGTAGGTACTTAGTTATTTCTAGAACTAATATTGGCTAAGTTCAGTGACTTTTCGACTTAATAACTATTGCAGTTATGTGTGACTGAAATAGGGGCTCGTGGCTAAATAATGACAGCCACAAGGGTCGATTGAAGGTTAAACTACACTTGTCGCGGTCGGTTCGTGGATGAGTGACCATCTATTACTTATCGAGACCCCTCCGTGCCTCGAAAAGCTCGTTAAGCCATTGGTCCCGGCTGTCATTCGTAGATATTTGACAGTCGTTACCTACAGGTAGTCAGAATTCCAAAAGTCTGACAACCAGCCTTACCAGAGGTTATCGTGTTACCTAGTTACTGGGTTGTGGAGGTCAGATAGGCAGTGGCTACATGTAAAAGTACTGGTATTCCGCTGCTTCCGGTTAGACTGGAAGCCGACCCCAACATAGTTAGGAAAAGGCTAGGCAGATAGTAATTATGTAGGTAAAGAATATTAACATCAATCAATAGTCTATTGCTGGGCGATTCCCGCACACACCTTTTTATAAGTGTTGTTTAAATATTTGATTTCATACGTTTATTTACTTTTACAGTCACATTACTCCTTATAGTATAGTTAGCGAGTAAAATGACGTAGTGTGACGTAAGTTTTCGCTGTTGTCAAGAGGCAGAGTCGTGATTCAACTCAATAAAGTCGTAGAGGTTAACATTGATTAGGAACGGATATAAAACAAGCGTGCTTTTTTGAAAAATATTTTACTTTTTCTCTTGGCTTGTCCAGAAATGAAATTACAATCACATTCTTATTTAAATTAATTTAACGTTGCAAAATATATTGCAGTTGATTAATTAACGTGTCACTTCAATTCTGACTTGTATTTCAATATCGTATAAAGAAAAAGGTAAGCGGATCTCTCAAAGAACGTTGCCTTATATGAAAACTTGTATAGGTAGGTACTTCACACGGATTGTCTTACAAGGCGCCTCTGACATTCTTAATTGCACACTGCATATAATTATCCAGACAGTTATAGCTCTTATAACGACCCTGTAATGGCTAATATCGCAAAAATATTTCGATCCTTAACGGGTGGGCCATGCCATAACTTTAGCCAATACGACATCAGGAATCGATATTTCATTTTTCGAATGCCATTTAAAACCTTGTGTTCGGATTCACATCCAATCCATAAACAAGATCTAGGCCGTTGCATGCGTGTTCCAGTTGCTTATCGTAACTGCATCATTAAGATATGTAGCATATGGGCATTTTTTTAAACTAGTTAGTTATTGGAATCTACTTGGAACGGAGCGTTTCGAACAGTAGCGTTTTCAGTCAATTGAGTGCACATTAGCGCTTACAACTAGTAATTACAGCTAATAACTCATTTAGTATGATACCGGAGCTGTTTTTGATTAAGTGCATTACAAAACGCCACATAAAAAGTACCTTGATGTGTTTCCGATCTCATTAAAAAACTATAAATTATATACTGAGCAAATAACTCTATTTTAATTTATGTATGGAATGGCAGAGCTGTATCAACTACTTATTGTCCACGGTATATACGATATTATAGATTTCTTCATTAGGTAATAAATTATTACAGTTTTATTATAAATGTTTTTGCGTTTCTTAACTTGTTTAGGAGAGATTAAGATCTAGTTTACCGTCTAATTAAATTTAATTAAAACATAAATAGTTTCGTTCTGAGAATGAAATGTAAAACATTTATCTTCGTCTGAAGACGGTCTAAAAGTAGTCATGGCGCCGGCACTTAGTCACCTGCAACGCTTACAGCGCTTAAAATATCGGAAAAGAACTTGTCTTGTATGGCGCACAGAGAAAATGCGTTCCTGATAAAAATAACTGCTCGTTTTAAATCTGTCAAACCGGTCGGTAATCACGAGTTGCGCAAGCAGCAAATGATTGTTTTTTTTTTTTTTTTTCGATAATGTATGTGATTACAAGTTTCTTATTGAGTAGGTACAGTTAAAACCATTGAGAGTTTGACTCAGTGGTTTTGGATGAATATAAGTATTTGGAGAATAGCCCACGTTCAAGAATTCTAAAGGACTGCTTGAAAATGCTTTGAACGAAATTTTCAATTTGGTGGGGAGTAGTTTTTCAGGGCAGAGATATTCACTCCAATGTGTCAAGTGAATTTCATGACGACACTTTTGATGTTTTTGTAATAATACTTTCTGCCAATGTTATGATTTTAGAATTGCTCGGAATATAATCAACATTACGTTTAAAAATACAATCAGTACCCTTGTCTTTTATTTAAACAATTTGTTTCTTAAAATATTGCGTCTGTTGCTGAGAATTCTCGTATCTTCTACAATTCATCGTAGCTACACAGCTACACTGCACGACCTCGTTTTAAATTGTGCTGTTAACAAGCTGCCAGGGATGTTGCAGTTCGTTACAAAGTATGTACAGTTTATATCGACTCTGTAAATCAGAGAAAGCAACATGAAAATCGGATAACTTTGAGGTAAAGGTAACCATGAGAAACATTTTTGGCTATCCCAACGAAACGAACAAGAAAACAATAACTGATTTAGAAATTCCAGTTACAAATATAGAACAGGTCATAGCATGGAGGCAGATATTTAGGCTATCAAAGAAGATATATATAATAGTATAATATAATAGAAGCAACGGTAACTAGACCCTCTATGACACATTCGTTACTAGATGAGGAAGACCAAGTTCAGCATACACTTCTAAAGAGAATGTTATTCCTAATAAAGCTTCCTACACCGAGTCTGTAGCATTCATTGTATTCTTATCGGGTTATCTTGTAGTATTAGCAAAATATTGGCGAGTTCGCACACTAGATACAACGTGACTTTGGAGACTTCACGAGGTTGGAACGTGGATATAGTCTGATTAAATTGTCACTACTCGCTATCACACTATCGCTACTGTGAGTTGATCTTTCATCATGTGCTGGATGAATCATTGTTCCTTTTGTTTCATTGAATGAAACTTCAAACATCATTTCCTTGGTTTCTTTGTTTGGGTTCGTTTCATCCCAAGCTGATTATTGGTATTGCCTTTACTTTGATTTCGATTATTGGTATTGACCAGTGCTCTATTGTTCTCGTTTGAGATGCTTCTGATTTAGCATTAGCATGCAGTATTATTTGTAGTATGGTGTTCAGATTTGAGAAAGACATAGCAGAGGTGCTGTTCCTTCTCTTTGTATAATCCTTATCTCTGTCCCACTTAGTTTACCAAAAAGAGAAAGTATTCAAAAAAATTGATCACGATCTTATAAACATGCTTTGTTACAAGTTCTTAGAACTTCAACACTTCATGTTGCAATTGTTACAATATTTTAATCTCAACACGGCGTGGGAACACAGGTGTATACCGAAGTGCTTCTAAGGAAGACGCATATATGTTTGTTAATTCAGAAGTTACGACAGACACAGGTCTAGCTGCCCTGACGACTATAATTACTATAAGTGACTTAATTGTATTATCTTTATCTGATTCTTTATCTATTGCAGATCCTTCATTTTTCTCATCTCCAGCCGTATCGTGCCCTTGAACTATACTTGAATCGATCGCCTTTTGACTCTTACACGCGCGGACTGAGTCATCCCTAGTGAACATTGCCGTCAGATAAAAGGGGATAGCGATCATTTTGACCGATTGATGTAAATACACACATATTAAAAACACTATCTGTCAGCTTGTTTATCTATCAGTTGATATTCGTATACGTGGGTGTCGGATTGATTAACGAATCGTTAAGTCGACGAACTTACGATTGTGGGTTTGTAAACTCACATGTTGGTACATGCGGCTATCCGTTTATCTTTTAGTGATGTCGTTATTTGGTATCGATGGCGTAATCTTGATAGGAGTTTTTACGTTGTTTCTAAAAGATCTCTTGACAGCAACAGTTCCAAAAATTATTGTTTTCGGGCATTATACCCATTTGATCTTGGTTGTTGATAACTACATTATGCAGTTGTTGTCATTTATTTTTACAGATTGCAGCTGGCAAGAGCAAAAATAATGACTTACATAATGTCAGGTCACTGGTCAGGGGTTTATAAAATGAACCAAATACATTATTATTACTATACAAGAGGTAAAAGTATGAGCACGTTTGTCGTGTACTTTTCAGAGGCTCACAATTTTGATATCCCGAGTTATGGAAAATTTTACTTAATTTCTTAGTAATATTAGGCATAGCCCTACCACCAAATTGCATGTAAAATTGTAAACTATACACAGAACATACTTTACAGCCACGCAGTCTTGTTCCGGTGCCAACTATCAGGAGTGGGTCGAAATCGCTGCGTTCATGTTATACAAGTCGTTTGATGTATTAACATTTTAAAGTATTATAGCTGCTCAATATCGCATTGATAATATTTGTGAGGTGTATTATTGATTGCATGTATTTAGGGTATCGGATATCAATCGATATTGCAACAGATTTAATTCTTGGAAAAAAGAAGTTTACTTGTGTATTTGCACGTTCGCATGCAGGGCTATTCCGAAAATATTTGAACCTATTAATTATTGTTTAATTTATGTGTTTGATAGGCTTGGTTAGACCTCTATATCGACCCTGATTACCTGTAAGCTACCTAATACATATATTGTCGTGTGAACTAGATAATAACTAATTAGGTGCATTCTGATAAGCCTGTTTCTTATCATATCGAAGGGTTTTTTTCGATTGTCTAACTAAATATAATCGTGAACCGGGTTTTTCGCACAAATATCCTGCTGAATGTTATCGTATATTATTACGTACGATGGTCAAAAAATGTTGCGAAACATACGTTTCGCAGAGTGTTTTCGACAGAAGTCGAGGTGGTAGATAACTTTTTGTCAAGAACACCTGTCATGCGCGTGGATTTAGCTGATGGGCTATTTTATTTAAAACGATAGGTTTTTCATACTGCAGTAGGTAATAATTGTAGGTAGTGTAAAACTTCGTGTTTGCAGTTAATTGATTGGAAAGCAACGAAGGTTGTTCGAGAGAGAAAGGGCGAGTTTTTGCTGTTTGAACAAGTGTTTAAAATGACTGATGATTACAATGATTTGGTCTGATTAGAATACAATTAGTAGCTTGAAGGTGAACTTTAACAAGAAACTGTTTTAACTATCTTGTCTGTTCTTGTGTGTTGTTCTTGTGATTTTAGAATTAATTTAACTGGTATTTCGGAAAGGGTAATCAATTTTTTTTTTAATTACAATGTGTGGATTGCAAAACGTTAAAATGTTGTGTATATTTTTGTATTTCATAAACAAAATTGAGTTATTTTCAGCTCTTCGTATTGAACTTCGAAGTGGGATCATAAGATTAAGATAGGGCAAATCCAGCATATCTACATTTATACGACAAATAAGCCATTGTATTAAAATAATCAATTTTCCCAACAATTGTCGGTTACCTACGTTTCTATTTTTGTTATGAAATGTTCATCAACAAGATAAGATCATGCTAATCTGTGTTAAACGATTGTGTGTAGTAAACTAATAAATAACGAATATAATTTCACGTCATAGTTATCAAATTAGGCTCAAAGTACCTACACTTGTACCTACATAAAGTGTTTTTTTAGGACTGTCATTACAAATTACAATACATGAGATGCGCTGTCAAAAGGAATGGAGCATGATGTGTTTGAAGCCAGCATAAGATTTGATAGTAGAACATTATATTGAATCTATTAATATATTTTTATAATAAATATTCTTCGTTTCGAAATTAATTTGATAAAACTAAAATATTTATATGTGCATTGATTAACATTTGTACTCGTATGACTGAACTTGTCGGCCTGTCTGCCAAATGCAATGCAAGAATTAACACTTTTATCATTTTTGTGATTTATTAGGAATAAAATCAGTGTGAGATATTTGGCACTTAATCGAGTATCAACATTTTCTTAAATAATGTAAGTACCCTTGACTAAATTACAAGACTCTTACTGAAAATCTGAAGACGTTGTTCATTATGTGTATTTTATTATTGGTTTTCAATTGTTGCCTACGTCAAAGGGATTTTACATGAAGGAGTTTATGAAGACAATGGTTGATTGCTAGCTTATCTATCATGTAAAATATATGAATGTAAAACATTTAACACGTGTTTGTCTAGCGCGTAAACGTATACGGCCTTTTATGAATACTATGTCAAACGTTAAATGTTTTCAAAATTCGAATGATTAGGCAATTGTTTTATTTTAATTGAACTTTCAAGGAGAGATAATCTCTTATAGCCATCAAGTACGTACAATGAACTTCAAAAATGATAAGAACTGACTCCGAATCCTTATCTATGACAAAGCCCACTGGAGCTTAGTTTTTATGGTCTCAATGCACTTTGATTCAATTTCCGTTATCAAGGATTTCGTTTTATTTAAGTTTATTACTTTTTGCTGATAGTATCAATACCAAATCGATGTCAATCGGAGGGACAAGGAAAGCAGATTACAACCTTATGGGATAAATCTGAGAGTGAAAGAGATAAAAACAAATGATTGCGTAAGACCTAAATCTGTCAGTTTGACAAAGCAGTGGTTTTTCTTCAACGTGTTTATTTGTCAAGGAAGAGGTAACACGATAAGATATTTAATTTAAACTATCATTGTTCTTCAGTCATGTCCGGGATCTAGATCTAATCAGTCGTTGTAGATGAGATAAGGTTCAAAACATTATGATTTATCATATTTTTCTTTCTCTTTGAGATGAAAGATTTATGATCTGTTTTGAGTAAATAAAACCCCTGAATGATTATGACAAAATATCTGTCTGTATATTTTGGAAATGGGTTACGTAAATATAAGATCTGTGAATGCCAATATCGAAATATTGTTTTCTATCCATCTGGGAATATTTTTAAACTCGTCAGTTTTCAGTTCAAAGTTACAAAGCATTTACTTTGCACCCCACGTAACAAGTGGTTACCACGACTACAAAGTACGTCATTTGAAACCGTCATTAAATTGGTCTTTCGATTATTTTTCCATGAAAAACCGTGGATAATACAACAATAAGAATGTCATATATGTAAAAATCTTCCATCGTTTCAGTATTTGTTACGTAATGATGGATTTACTACCGATAAATCTACTTATCAACCGGTCACAGATTCTGATAGTGAGACCTGATTTCTTGAATGTAGCTCTCATACTTAAGTATTTATCATAGAATAGGCGAGAGATTGTGATGGATTCTACAAGACGTTGGCATAAAAAGAAAGGTCAATGAAAAACAAAATCTAATGGTGATGTTAACTTTTTGGTACAGTCGCAGAATGAAAAGGTTGACCACCTTAAGATCTGTTTTTGCTTGCGCAGTTTAGGTTATCAGTATCTGCTTTATCGACCGAGTATGACAAATTCCGTCATAATGAATGTCATTTCACTACATGAATGAAAAAAAATGGCAATGACATTTGACATTGACAGGAACTGTTATTCACATTTATAGTTTTAATCATTAAAAGCGAAGAGGATGTAATTAGATTTATCAAACTTGACACAACGTAATGGCAAGAACAAACTAATAAAAAGGTTCTAGTTCAACTATTAATAGTCAAGGAACATTCGCCTAAGCAAATTTGAACTTTGTTGTCAAACAGTTTAACATAATTTTCAATACAACACTCTCGTCTGTTACACAGTTTAAAAAGGTAACATGTGCTTGCAACGCGTAAATGAATTTATTTGAAAACTGGTCAACCTTTTCATTCCGCGACTGTACAATGTCAGTTGTAGAATTGTGGCCGTAACAATTATAATACCTATGAGAATTTGTATGATTTTTGATTTTATGTATTTTGTCTCCTCTTCTACTCTTACACACGTTGTCTACAACTCTTTTTTATCTACTTTAGAAATAAGCATCACCTTTGTCCGTGTTTTTCTGTTATGTTCTTCCAGTCTGTTTGTACGGTGGCCAGCACATCAAGTTACCACAAACTGTCAAATTTTCTCGTTCGATTTTGTACTTAATCATAAACATTTTAAAGTTTAAAATCGTTTTGAGAAATTTGACAGTTTCGTGTAGCTTGATGTGCTGGCCACTGTACACTGTGTACTTAACTGAATTAATGCACATTATGAATGAAGTTTGTTCAGAATCGTTTACTGAATCGATTTCTGTATTTTTTTAAATAGACAGTTTTTCCCAAAAACAATTAAAACTACCTAGGTAAATTACAGTCACAATTCCGCTGTACAGCCAAAACTAACCAAAATGGACGAAGTATCTACTACGCTAGACCCCTATACGATTGCGACTGTATGCGTGCGTAGATTTATAATGTGACCATAATTTTCTCCCATAATCAGTTCAACTAATTCAATAAATAAACAATGTTTTTTACATAATAGTAAAAATTTAGTGTATGTATTATGACTTTATCATAATATTCTTATTGGGGTGTTTGGTGGTGTGCGTTTATTCCGAGACATGTTGTATATGTATGTACATAAATGGTTTAACAAGTAAATAAATATTTCATCACCTTACATCCTAATTTAACATAATTCCTGATCAAGCAATATCTACTTTAACCTTCACCGCATTGACATTGAATTTGAAGTCGTTCTTCACAGTAGCCGATGGCCTGCATTTACCGATAATCCGTTAGCCAAATTATTTGTACAAAAAAAACTAGCGAATTGATGCAAAAAGTGCGAAATAATGATGACGGAGAAATAATACATACATAAGCTCATCTGCCAGATGAATATATAAGGTCATCATCATCATTTTAGCCGAAAGACGTCCACTGCTGGACATAAGCCTCCCCCAATTGGGGGGGGTTTGTCATAATCGCCTCTTAGTCGCCTTTTACGACACCCACGGGAAGAAATGGGGAATGGTATGAACGTAAACGAAGCAAAAGGAGTATGTAAGAGTCGTGGCAGTTGGCGTTCTATAGATTCTGCCTACCCCCATGGAGAAATAATGTTTCATATCAATTTGAAATAGACTATCTAGATGACTGAGAACGAATTTTATTAATTGAGGTAGTATCATAACGTAATCATCTAATCGGCTTCCAAATTAGAATATCAACCGGTTAATTTCTAGCATTCTAGGCAAGATTTATTACCTTGTTAGCGCCAATCAAAGTGATAGGTTACCTAATACTATTAGTATACCTAATATGATGTAATTATTCACAATAGTACTTTTGTGTTCCTTGAGATAACACATCACTTTCTGTATTCGTGATAGGTATCCTTATCTTGTTGACGATATGTAGAGAACAATAGTATTAAGTATAATTGAAGGAGACTTTCCCAAGAGGGAAATTTCTTGATTTTATTTATGTATAGGTATTTATTGTCTGTGTATTTTGTATCTGATAAGTTTACGTATGCTATTTGTGTGGGCAGGAGAAACATGCTACATCAGTTTTTGTTTGAAAATTGAATACTGGCAACTTTTTTACTTTTTTGTGGGTATTCTGATAGTCAAAGTCAAATCATTTATTTCAAATAGGCACGAAGATGCACTTTTGAACGTCAAAAATTACATGAATAGTTAATTGATTCTAGTTGCGCCTTCCAAGAGGTAGTTATGTATGGAGAAGAATGGGCAAGAAACTCCATACTTACTCTTTTAAAATGTTAACAATAGTTTGTATACATTAATTAATAATTATAGGTGAAGACGATGTACCTACCTAGAATAAAAATTACTTACCACAATTCGCAAAAAGAAAGAAAAGTGTAGTAATGACAGAAAAATTAATAAATGCGATAGATACATGGTGCTCACATATTTACAAACATTGTATATCGTCGCTGTAGAATGAATACCTCGTATGTCAAAAAAATCTTTTTTTTTTTTTTTTGTAAAAATCGTATGAAAACCACGTATTTTATAATACGGCGAAACCGTGAACCCAGTATATGACTACTAGTGCCATCTATGGAGTAAAATATGACACAAAAGCACATAAAAATATTTTAAACATTGACGAAATTAACCGTTTTTTTCGTTCCCTGTGAAATTTGGATTTCTGGACATACGAGGTTATCATTCTACAGCGACGATATGATTTTCCTAAAAATTTAACATATAATAAGTCAGTGTGTGAGTTAAATTATATTAATCACAGAATATAAAATTAATATCATAAAAATTATAAATTATATAGTTAAATTAGCAAACAGTTTGATTTTGCCTAGACTCTAAATTGTCCTATGGAGCAGGACCAGCACGTTTCCAAGCATTCTTATCTTGGATATAATCCTCTAATTTGTAATATGCTTGTTTACTAATTTTGATATTGAATTTTGATATTCGAATTTTGATAATTAAAGGCTATAATTAAAAAAGGACAACCATGCCCGGGATAACGTAGCTACACTTCCATTTTTTCCTACGACACTGTTACAAATGATTACGTAATCATAGACAAACATAACACTTTTTGTCTATTTCACCGTTAATTGTAAGTTCATAAAATAAACTATACCCAAAGTCTCTAATTCAGATAATTTATGTAAACAAAGTAATGTCAAGAAATGTCGCTGTCAAAATGACAGGAAAGTGGTGCAAAACATTTAATCATATTTTTGTTTTGTGAATAGTCATCGCTAAAATTAAAGTAAATTAATTAAAAGAACTATGCAAATAAAATACCGTTACCAAACAATGTTTTGTGTAGTATGTGGGAGACACGGCATATGATCGTCATAATCAGCCCTTTTAAGTCCAGTGCTAGATGTAGGCCTCCCAAAATCGATTTCCACTCGAAACAGTATACAGCAGTTTTCATCCAAAATGTGGCTAGATATGCTACTTACAATATGCATCTATGAATGAGAGTTGTAATATTAGTGTTGTCAAAGATGTAAAATTTTTGAAAATGTTTGGATCTCCTGCATTGTTACCAGTATCATAAAATATTTTATACCAAAAAATCTCCTTTTTTTAATAACTTTGTTTAAAACCGAAAATTTATAAAAATAATTACGGTATGATTATTTTTTAATTATTGTTTCTTAAAATCAGTACTTAAAAGAAAATGAAACCTCTTTTTTCGAAATTTTCTGTGAATTACCATTACGAAGATATTTTTTTGTTATGTTATCCCCTTTGTTTACATAAATTATCTGAATTTGAGACTTTGGGTATAGGATGTCCTAACCTGCATTGATAACGTTATCACACAGACAGACATTGCTTTTCATTCGATTGTAAGTATTACCTTATTAGATTACTGGGCTTAATCAATTGTTATGATTGGTTGTTATGTAGTTGCTATATTGTCATCGTTAACTGGCTTGCATGGAATTAGTATGTACTATGGAAGACATTTGACACTTTTTTTGCAAAGGTGAGCGAAAGGTGCAGAATGCTTTGAGCGTTGACATTTGGTTTTTAACTAAACAGATTTACCTACACGAAAATACACCTAGATTATACGAAGTAGGCGCAAATTATGGATGGACGCAAAATGTGGATTACGGCCCACTCCTTCTCACAGAGAGGAGGTCTGTGTCTCCAAGCAGTGTGAACATTATAGGCTGCTTATTATGCTTGGTCTTTTAATTTGTGCTCTCAACCTCATCAGATATACGATCCGCTCTATGTAAAGGTAGTTTATGCTCAAAAGAGAGATTGCCGACATTTGCGTCATATAAAATATTAATAGAATAAGTGAATGTATGGAAATATTTTGAAATATTTTAATAGGATATAAAATAATTCTAACAGAAAATAAGGAAATTAATAAAGCGCTCGTCCTCTCTCTACATATATAAAAATTTGCTGTGCCCGACAGGGTCCATAATTGTTTCTGTTATATTTCATTATTTACCACCTGTAATTGTACTACATTATGGATTGCAATAAACGATTTGATTTGATGCATGGTATAACGTTTTTTCATCTTTAACAAAACAACAGTCATCACAAGATAAGTTTGATGGATTACTTTGGAGCAGGTGTGTCATTGTTGCGAAATACTTATTTTTAGCCGCAATCAATAATTTATCTCTTAAAACATCTAATATCTATTGTAAAATCCAATTTTCATGCGCATTATTTACAGGAATAACCAGGTATAACCGTTGACAAAAAGTGCAGTTGGAAACTACACATAGAAACGATCCTGATAAAAATAGATCGTTTTGTACGAGTATATGCCCTGAAAACTATCAGGCAAACTGTTAACCTCGAAACTGCGATGGTTGCTTACCATGCTTACGTATCCTTACGGAGATAGATACGGTATTATAATTTGGGGTAACTCGGTGGAAGTTGACCGAGTTTTCAAAGCACAAAAAAAATGTGTCCGAGCAATATGTGGAGCTCATTTTTTAGATAGCTGTAAGCCACTGTTCCAAAAACTAAAAATATTACCATTAACATGTCTGTATATTTTGGAAACATGTATTTTTGTAAAAAAATAATAAATATATTCGAAAATATTGGTGATAAGATAAATAGCCGGACACGACATAAAGACAGACTACGGTTGCCACCAATAAAATTAAAATTATTTAAGAGAAATACCTAGCATGTCTATAATAATAATAACCATTTACCAAATTCCCTTCAAAATTTACCATTGATATTGTTCAAAAAAATACTGTTTAAACTCTTACTATACAAAAAATATTACACTATCAAGGAATATTTAGAGGATAAGTCGATACCTAATGTTTTGTAATACAATAATCTATTAATAAGAATAACAATTAATAATGTTATAATAATAATAAGAATAATGACTTTATCACTGACATGAAATGTATTTGCACGCCATATCATGGCAGGATATGCTGGAACCAAAATTACTGTAATACCTATTGTACCATATTCTGGCAAATAAATATTTTGATTGATTGAATAATATTTTCAGTCACTGTTTTAAGTCTATGGATTAAAAGTCTTTCCTTAAATGGTGTAAGAACAGAGCAAAGATTTTTATCAGATAGAATGACAGCATCTTCCATAAATAAGATTAGGATTATAGGTACAGCCTGATAAATCTAGATTATCTTGCGTCGTGGAAATTGATTCAAGAGATTTTCTTAGATATTTATATGGCATTTATTAATCAAGTTTATCAAATTAAATTAATTTGAACTGTTTCTGTTGGCATTAGACTAAACATAAATGTAATAGTTTTTTTTTTTTCCCCACTCTAGGAATTTCTTCTGTATTGTGGGTGCGTTTACAAACATTTAAACTCACATACACAAACAGCCAGACCCGGAACAACCAACAGTTATTCCGGCTACCGAGAGAAAATGTTCCTACCTACCATCTGCTTACCCTTCAGTTGGACACGATTCATCATTTCAGCCGAAAGACGTCGTCCGCTGCTGGACATAGGCCTCCCCCAAGCAATTCGAACGGTTCTGTGCTGCCCGCATCGGATTCCTGCGGCCTTCACCTTGTGGGAGGCCTTCCAACGCTACATCTTCCGGTACGCGGTCACCACTCCAGAACCTTTCGGCCCCATCGGCCATCTGTTCTGCGAGCAATGTGCCTGCCCACTTAAGTTTGGCAATTCATCGGGCTATGTCGGTTACCTTGGTTCTCCTGCAGATCTCTTCATTTCTAATTCGATTACGTAGGGAAACTCCAAGCCTACTACAGTAGTACTCTCCATTGCCCTTTGGGTGCCTTAGACTTCTAATAAGGCCCATTAGGAACGAATAAAGTTTAAATTCATAAAACAAGTTTTCTTTCGTACTCAGCTGACAGGTGTCAGGAACTTCGATCAATAATAGCTGATCGAAGGTCAGGAACACATTCTCTCATCGGCCGAAGTTTAAAGACCAATGAACTTGAAACATGATCGCTAAAAGTAGTTATCATGTTTCATAATAGGTATAAAATTATGCAATGATAAAATGACATCACTAGCATGTGCCCGGGCAGTAGGCCTTTGACATGATTAAATAATATTTGATTTTACCTACGTAATATAAAAGTACTTACGTACTCACGCGCATGTAGATGATAAGAAGGCAAATTAATTCAAAATATTAGTGGTATACCGGGTCTATTTTAGCATGGCACTTGTAATGTTCTCATCTTGGCCCGCAGATTTATTGGCGCAGAAAAAAACGTAATCTAAAAAGAAATAATTTGCTAATAGCAATCATTAATACGCAAACCAGTTTAGAAATCATTTCACCAAATAGAAAACACCTTTCTTGCCATTGCGATCTGCGGTTTCACTTAAGGTACACATATTAGGTTGGATGCAGAAGGCCGAGGATAGGGTGTTGTGGCGCTGCCTTGGAGAGGCCCACGAGTACGTCCAGCAAAGTACTGCGAAAGGCTAAGTTATCGTATCGGGTATCGTTGGATAGGCTGTTCAAAAATATTGCGGGTTTGTTAAAACCATTTTTATTTAGGGATCCGTTTGCGTAATATTAAGCTTTAAAGTGCTCATTTTTGTTAGAGTCAAGTGCTGTCTCGAAAATTTCGCAGCAATAGCATATAATATATATAACGAAGCTAACAGGAAAATTATCACAACTAAGTAGGCTTTACAAGTTACCGAATAATCGTCGCACCATCACACATTCTGTATGAGAGAACATGTTTTTCAACTACAATGTTAAGTTTGTTCTTGGGATAAATTCATCCCAACTACGGAACCCTTCATTGTGCGTGGTCCTGGTCCAACACGCACTTAGCCGGTTTTTTTATTACATTTGCGTTTGACCAGCGAAGTTATGTCTTATTATCTAAAGTACTATTTAATTAAATTGTATAATTTTAATTCAATAAAGGTAATTCTATTTATATCATTATCTTTTATGACAGCTCAATCAGCATGTATAATTAGTTTTATTACTATTAAGTTACACTGCAGAGTCGCGTCACTGATATTGCAGAGTTTATTCATAAGCATATGGGTGAAAATAAAACGGAAATATTTTTTATTTTAAAACTAGAACGCATTAACTATCGCAGAATTTTATTGTAATTTTATATTTTTTACAGTTCTTTTTTATTTTATAGGTCGCGTTTCCTGTAGTTTTGCAGACACTGGTGCCGATTCCCTTGTTCACAAACTAAACTAAATTTAAGTTCAGTGCATCTTTTTCTTTCTATTTTATTAAGAAACGGACATAAGATAAATTTTAGTTTAGTCCTGTCAAATTAATCAGCGCTTGCGTAAATTTACGTAATTTTAGTCGGCAAGTTTTTAATCACGTCTAAACTTGTATGGAGTACAGGCGCTGATTAATTTGAAAGGACTAAACTAAAATTTATCTTCTGTCCTGTTCTAAAATATCACACGTTTTAAGTCCTGAATACTTCCTAAATACTTTCTATTGTTGAGGCAACCGTAAGAACTGAAGGCACGAGCCCCTATTCGTTGGATATTACTGATTAAGCAATGCGTTTTATATCGTGAGTGTGGAGAGACGATTTTTCTCTGCAGTTTGGTTGCCATAACTCTGCAGATTGCAGTAATATGGAAACGAGGGGTATAAACTGCAGATTCTTACGTGCCTTCAGACACGTTTTCAGACCACGTACACGATGTTATGAGTAAATGAGATGAGTTTCATCCGTCGCAATTGCTAATAGGTCTAGGAAATGGGTTGGAAATGGCGCGCGCCATAAAACTCTGTATTTTAAGTAATGACTTTTAATTTTATGATTTCAGTGCTCCAGTTTGTTTTTTACGATTTGCTTGTCAAATCCTGTAGTAAATTAAATTGTTTTATTGAATATTTTGGGGCTTACCGATGGCCAATTTACCTTTAGTTTTCAGTTTTGTTACATACATTGTTGGAAACAGTATACGAACTTATATTAGCTTTGGCATGGCTCCCAAACGTAATACTAGCTTTCTTTTGCATTATTTATTATGAAACCTGACTGATTCTTTATCTAAAAGTATATTTTTCTTACAAACCATTATTGTCCAAACTATTTCCGTGACATTATTATGTATATGTCGACCTCGTTCGTCCTGTCTGGGCAGAGTCCAATAGTTTCTTCCGTGTTATCATTAAAATAAACCGGAACACTGCTTTCGTTTTTCTGTTTATGTTATTATTACTACAGAATAAATAATAGTTACTACTGTTTTATTATAAATTGTTTGCATATCTACTTATAAAAACTATTACGTTTGAGGAAACAAGTAGTTGTCATCGTCTAGTCGATACAGAAATAGCTTGAAAATATTATTTATTATTGCATTGTTTGTTATTTATTTGTTTTAAGATTAACGAGGAAATAATATGTGATAAGTAATAGATAGTGATAGAGGAGCTCGTGGCTAAGTAATAACAGCCGCACGGTACGCTACGCTTGCCGGGGTTGGTCCGTGGATGGGTGACCATCTTTACATACCGAGACTCCTCCGTGCCTCGGAAAGCACGTTAAGCCATTGGTCCCGGCTGTCATTCGTGGATCTTTGACAGTCGTTACGGGTCGTCAGAGGCCCAAAAGTCTGACAGCCAGTCTTACCAAGGGGTATCGTGTTACCCAGTTACTGGGTTGTGGAGGTCAGATAGGCAGTCGCTCCATGTAAAATACTGGTATTCAGCTGCATCCGGTAAGACTGGAAGCCGACCCCAACATAGTTAGGAAAAGGCTAGGCAGAGGCAGAAAAAATAGATATATACTAAATAGAGTGATACACATATAAATGATTTACGCAAATAATTAAGTGGTAAGGTTTTTTGGCACAATTATATAAATAATCGTATAGCATTTTAAACTTGAAATAATAGTTAATTAGTGATCTGGTTCTTTTGTGGGGATTTTTTTTGAAGATACATATGTTTTAAAATAATTCAATATATTCCCATATTCAATTGTCCACCATTTACGCCTTCAGAACATAGAGAAAGTGTAATACATGGCCTATATATTACAAGGTTTATTTAAATTGAGACTAATACATATGCCCTCTATGCGTGGCTATCAATTAATATTATTAAACGGCTATCGTTGCTATGAGACTATAAATTGTAGCCTGAACAGTCGCATCATGCAGTTAAATTCCTAAGTAATTAACTAAGTACCTACCTATGTGAGTTTTGTGGTTTAATATAGCTGAGTATTCAGAATTTTAGCTTGTTAATTATGTCTTAATTTCAAACAGGAATATTATAATATAGACGTTCCAATTAATTGTGAGTAGATTTAGTACCTACCACATGCAGGTAACAGCTTAAAATTTCAAGTAAGTTCTAAAGCTAATTAGTGACTTACGAAATAGGTTTAATTTGTTTAAAAACGTTATTTCTGGTTAAATAGATTGCTATATTGTTAACTTAATCGAGCTATTCAAAAGAAGGAAAGAAGTTATTACTGAAATAATTACGTTTCTGTAATGAAAACGTTTTTTAATTCAAATGGAATCTTGTACTGATTTCAATTGTTTTAATTAATTAATTAATAAGGTACTGTTTTAACTGAATACAATAGTAATTAGCGGTGACTCTTATCTTTTTGCTATTTAGGTATATAATAATGATCAATTTGTCGCCATTCTTATATCGACCCGTGCCGTGACAAATGATAGTTTCAAGGTTCAAGTAGTTAAAAGAGAAACTAGGGCTGACAGACAGCATTGGAAAAATAAAGTAACACTTTAATGAAACTCTTGAATAAGTTATGGGTTTGAGAATAAATTACTTTTAATATGTAAATAAAAACTTCTAAAGACATAGTTTATCAAAATTACCATAATCATGATACATTTTACTAGTCCTTTTAATTCCTAAAAAGGTAGCCACACTAAAAAAAGGGCTCTAAACTACAAAAGACTGATCTTATCTATATATTATGTATCTAATCCTATGCATAATTCATGCATACCGTCTACCTCAAAACGGAGCCACATTTTTCTTCTGTTTTGGCTCAGGAACAGCCCTGTAATATCCGTGTCACACAGACAGTCTGACCTCGGATTTAGGCTAGATATATTAAGATATCTAGGTCCATTCTTTTTCATTCCTATTATTTTGGTACTTGGTCTTAGTAAACACGTAGAGACTTTTTTTGTGCAGTCTCTCTTTTTTAATAAATTCAAAAGCGAGATCACTCAAAACAGGCAGCAGACGTGGGAATCATTACTAGATTTTTTAACAAGTTCTCTAGTTCCAAGTTTTTATTTTGTTTCTCTCTCTATTGGTTTATCGAACACGAGAGGTTTTAGGGTTCCTTCCTAGATAGAGCACACGTGTAGCTCTCCTAACTAGCAACACATGGCGTTGTTTATAGTTCCACACATGTGTTGTGATCTAAAGAGTGCTATGGATAGGTCACTTATTCGAAGTAGGTTGATTGAATTAGTTTGTTTTAACATTTTGTGAGAAGTATTTGTGTTACTGTCAAATGTTTCAATTCATTCAAAATCTTGCTATTTGTGTTTAGTTCACACGTTATACGATGTAAGCAATTAACGCCAGTCTGAAACAGCTGGTAAAAGTAAGTCTACTGACCTCATATAGGTACATAGCTAAACTGGGTAAATACTATCAGTATCTATCGATCAAAGTTTAGTCTGTCCAACACTTTCTTTTCACTTGACACACTGATAAGGATACTTACTACATTGTGTGTGACGTTATCAGTATCACTTAACATCTTAAAACGAGTTTCTTTGTACTTTGGTCCTTATAGTTATAAGAAATGGTCGCTACTATGTTGTATAATTTCGCACTAGCCATACCCACTTCCCTGTTTTGTGGTGGCACTGGTTCATATTCTTTTATACGGACTTACGTAAGTATAGGGAATACTAAATTCCGCTTTCTGTTTATGGGAATTCCAGGAATAAGTATGGAATCTATCTCTACATCGTTTATCTACAAAAATAAAAAAAATAGAAGTGTCTGTTTGTAATGTCAAAATAACAGCTTTTTACTAAATGCATTTGTAAAATTAATTAAAAACTTTTTTTAAATTTTGTCTTTCTGTCGACTGCCATGTCGGTCTGTCTGTTTGGTCCTGCTAATCTCCGAAACAGCTGGACCGATTTCGTTGGGACTTTCACTGGCAGTAGCAGATATTTTGAGGAGTAACTAAGGCTACTTTTATTGTAGAAAAAGCCACGCGGGCGCAGCCGCGGACAAGTGCTGAAGTGAAACACTTTGATCTAAACTCAAATAATTATGTTGATTCTGTTTGCACTTCCCACCTTTAGGTTATTGGCGAAATAAATCAAGTACCAATACACTACTTGATTAATCTTCATTCCAAGGTAAGTATGTTAGTAAGACGCCATTAAATTGAATGACATAATTTGAAACTTTAATACATTTCAATACGCTCATTGTTCTCAATTTATCTGTAACGGTAGTTGGGTAAATCTTCTTCTAAAATGTACTGACTCTTCAAGTGGCTAAAGATATGTATCTAGGAAGTTAGGCGGGATTATCTATGATATAGCTGTCAATGTTGTATGATGTTAGATGTGTTATCGTCTAAAACGATAGTTTATCTTTGATTGACATCCGAATTTGCTTCTGATTTGCAATTTTACAAGAGTACTCGTAAAATAAAGACTTGTTTGGCTTAGAGTAAAAAACAAGTCAAAAGAAACGAAATTGAAAGCTTCATTCCATTTGCGGTTAGGTTAAGTTTGTTGAGCTCCCTAGGTTTTCTATTAGCCCGAAACACAGACGGTTTCTACATATTGCACGTATAGATTGAAATGTTTTACCCGACATTTATAAGACTATAGTTTTTAATGAGTCTCTCATGTGACTGGTTTTTTAATAACGACGTGTAGGTACACATTCCTAGGAAAGCCATGAAATCGATATTTTCGATTAGGTATTCATAGCTAGGGTAGCTATGAATACCTAATCGAAAATATCGAAGAGGCAACAAAAATATTCTGTGGAAGGCTAAGTATGGAGAGAAACTATTGGAAATGGAGGAAAAAAAAGCAGAAGTGCGTTAACGTTGAAGCTCAGCAAATCTTCCCAATCATATTATGTTCAATTGAAAATTTTAGTAATAATTTTGTTTATTCTGATGCATGTTATCATAGAACAAGTAAAAGCTAGGTGCATGACTAAAGTTCAAGGTCCAATGCATTCTTTAATCCATTGGACCTCGTACTTTAGTCAGAAAAGAGAAAGAAAAAGAGGAAAGAGAGAGATGGAAAGTTTAGTAAGAATTTCAGGCCGACATAATATTAAAGTGCAAAGTTCTTATATAGATAAGGCCTTTGCAACTATCACTTCGTTTAAGATTAAGGAGATCATGTCGACCTGAAATTATTTGTGATAGCATCACAAGTTACTGATAACGTGTTGAAGTATTGTGCTGAAGGGTCATTCTTATCGATAGTTATCGATAGCATGCCGTGAGTGAATGAACGGTGAGTTTAATTAACTGGAATTACTAATAAAAATAAGGAGATTGACTATTGAATCAATCATGGTTGTTTCCTGAAATATGGCCTGTAGGTACGTTTGATTTCCAAAAATATTAGTAAGTTGCTATGGTAAAATATAATTTATTTACAGTCTGCAGTAAATATAGGTATATAAGAAGGCAAAAAAAAAAAAAAAACTAAATCGGAAGTACCTAACGAAAGAATATTTTCACCCTCGGAAAATTGTATCGACAGTCGTTATCGCGCGTCAGTCACGACAATCGGAAATTCTACAGCTACACGTAATCATTTTCCACCCGCTGTTAAATCAGAACTTGGGCCAAAATTTCTGCATTACCACCACAATGTAGATACACTGAATAAGTAGATTAAATCAAGGCCTCTTCTAGAAGAGAACGTTACAGTAAACATAACCTAACAAAAAAGAAAGTCCGTACTCACACGTATGCTTTCGTCTCCTGCAGATGGACTAGGCCCTGCTTGAACAGGTCGTATGCAACCTTTGAGTACTTGGTGGACACAGCCAGAAGGTCTGGCTGGTATTCCACTTCCTTCTGCTTCTCCGAACTGTTGGGATCGGTGACAATGTTGTGCTTCTTCTTCATTCTCTCTAACGTACGCGACGGTTTCGGCGGCGGAGGCGCCGCCGGTGCCGTTTCGATCACATCACGGGTACACATGTTACACATATTTTCTCAACAAACACGGTCTACGGTCACTGATCGTTTGGCCTGCGCGCGCGCCCGTCGCGTATATAAGTCGATAATTTCGTACCCCCCCCCTACGAGCGTGTGACGCAAGGTGCGCAGCGGGCGGCGCCCCTGATAACGCGTTGAATAAACCGCGCGTAGGAGTTGCATTTCGAACAAAAATAGTAGAAAAGATAAAAAGATAAAAACAAGACAAATCAATAAATTAATTTTAAATTACATTTCGGTCGACAAGACTCCACTCTTTAGTAATAGTCATAGTTTGAGTCCCAATCCCAATGGGCCTTATTACTCGTAGAAGGCTAAAAGTCACCCAAAGGGCAATGGAGAGGGCTATGCTTGGAGTTTCCCTACGTGATCGAATCAGAAATGAAGAGAACTAAGAATTAAGTGGCAATGGGCAGGGCACATTGCTCGCAGAACAGAAAGGTTCTGGAGTGGCGACCGCGTACCGGAAGTCACACAAGATGGACTGATGACCTTGTAAAAGCCGCAGGAATCCGCTGGATGCGGAAAGCACGGAACCGGTCGAGGTGGCAGTGCTTGGGGGAGGCCTATGTCCAGCAGTGGACGTATTTCGGCTGAAATGATGATGATGATGATGAGTCCCAATGAATTAATTAACCAACTCAGCCTATCGTAGTCCATTGCTGGACATAGGCCGCTCCCAGGCTGCGCCGCAACACCCTGTCCTCCGCTTTCCGCATCCAGTCTGATTCAGCCACTTTCAGGTCGTCGGTCCATCTGGGGCATGAGTGCCCCAACTGTAATGAAATATCGATTGATTTGTCTGAACCGCAGTCCGGTGTTTAATTTTTTTAAATGACTAATGACTTTTTTTAAATAAATATTTTTGTAATGAGACGCTGATACAGGTTTTCCTAAAATGCAAAAAAAATAAAATATTTTTCTCAAGAAAACTTTTAATTTCGAATTCTAATTCAGCTTAATTTTTTTCTTAAGTCGTATCTTAAAAAATAACGGAATAGTGTTGTTGGTTGCAACACTTTTTTTTTTTACGAAAGAATTATCTTTTACGATCGTATATTAAAATGCATAAAATGTATGTACTTACTTGTGGAATATTTGATTATATTTCTTTACGTTTAAAACGATCATTTTTATTGAGTTCTCGCGTGTTGTGTTTAAGATGAAGGGACATTGAGCACTGGCTGTTCGCTTAGGGTACATAGCTATATAATGTATGTGAAGTTAGTAAAGTTAGTTGCCTCCACGGTTGCCTCAGTTTTATGCTAGACCTAGTTTTCCAGATGCGATCATGAAATCGTCGGAGGCGGCGCGTACCGAGTGATCTGTTCGGAAGACTGCATAGCTAGGAGATGCGTCGTATTTTGAGGCAATCCTTGCTGAGGATCGCCATCAAATACGACGCATCTCCTGCGTTTTGATTCTAACTGAAACTCATTGGGCTAATTACAGCTTTGCCCTTGGCGATACCTACCAATTCTTTTTAATTTCAGAATTTCCTTCCATTATTGAAATAAGTAGTACATTTCTTTCTGATATTGCCCGTACCTACCCCATGTTTCTACGTCTTGGGGGTATTGGCAAATAAATCTACTTGATTTATGATTACTTTTCGTGATCATAAATAAAGTAGATTCGTTTTATATCAATCGCATTCCCAATCTAAATAATTTACTTGATTCTGTGAATTCTACAAAATTTAAAGGAAGATTTGCATGTGTACGTATTGATTTTGTTTCTTCACCGCTGCTGTTAAAACGGTGAAGGAAAACATCGTGAGGAAACCGGTACGTCCTAGAACCAAAACTTCGAAGACCAACCCGCACTGGGCTCGCGTGATGGATTATGGCCCACTCCCTCTCACTGAGAGCAGGTCTATTTCCCAGCAGTGGGAACATTATATGCAGATTATGCTGATTGATTTTGTTTGCATTCTTAGAAATTACACAAAATATACATCATTATGCATTCACGACGAGCCCAATAATAACATACATTCTCTTTCTTAAAATTTAATGATGTTTACAAGCTGATTTCCGCTGAAAAACAGTCAACTTTTTCGTAAACAGTTCACTGGAAATCGATGAAGAAGAGTTATCGAGTTCTTTTCGTGTTCTGTTCTTTCTTTACGTCATGTTTACCGCAAATAAACGTATTTTCTTTTCTTTATCGTTTATGTTATGTACACCATATGATTTACAGATATAGGTAAATGTAGAAATTTTACATAGGGTGACACTATGGGCGGTCTTATCGCTAAAAGCGATCTTCAATCTTCTATCAATAGGAAGGTATTAACGAAAGAAACCTTTTATATTATGGCTTTTCCTTTAAGTCTGACGTCAGGTTCCCAGCGGAATGTGCTTAGAGGTTGACAAATACTTAGGGGAATTTAATAAATATGACTTTTGTGGTTAAAAGGCCGCATGGAATTCAAAGTATTCATTTTAATAGCATGTAGGTACTTTAAATCTGAATTTCCTGAACTGTATTAACGTTTGCTATAATGATGTTGTGTTATAATGACAACTAAGTCCCGTATTACAGAACGTCACTCAATGCTCAAGCATTACATATAACCAACGACCATATAGCCCATGGTCGTTGCATATAACCAACGACCCTAGTTTCAACCAATCAAATGGCTTGAATCTAGTTTTAAGTAATGTTTGAGTACCTACCTATTGAGTGACGTTCGTGCCTTAGTATACTTAGTTGTCATTTTATGAAAGACATTTAGATGGATATTGAGGGAAGAGAGTGTATTTATGTCTGCGCACACACTTGACCACTATAATATCCTACGCGCCGAAGGCTAGTCTCCGCTGACATTGGCCAAAATTCGGTCTATTTGTCCGACGGAATAAAGTCAAAGTCAAAGTCAAAGTCAAATAATTTATTTCAAATAGGCACGAAGATGCACTTTTGAACGTCAAAACGAATAATTGGACGGAGTACATTCTCGTGAAAATTCGTTGAAATAGGCCAAGAGCCGTGCTCGTCTGCTGTAGAAACTATTTATTAGAATTCTCGATACAAAGTTCAAAACCCCATAACACTCATTAGGTTTTTAATTTTGGTGAAAATATTCTTCAGTGGTTTAGGTTTTACGTTGTCCGTCACACAGTCAGCCACGGTACTATTTTTTGTACCTATATTTAAATTAATCAACACACATAGGATTTAAGAACGAGTACGTCAGGTGCTTTGTAGCACACCCACAGGTTACCGATGACGTTACGTGTCATGTGACGACAAATAGGTTTTATTTGTTTCTCCGGGCTGCATGTGACTTATTACAAGATTTCTATTTGTATCTCATGAATAGGAAACTGTAGTGGTCACGTAGGTCAGGTAAAGTTTGACCAATTTAAATGAATATCGATCTCAAGTATGTACTTCGTTTAGGGAAGATCTGTTACCGTACCTTTTATTTCAGCCTACAAGTAGCGGTACCTGCCATGTTTTGGGTTGAAGGGTAGGTACAAAAAGGATTCGATGAAATTAGAACAGAAAAATCATCGAGTAAAAGAGCATTACCTTTCCTCTCAACTGTGAGTATTTTATGTATATATATATATATATATATCACTATCACTACATATTATAAAACAAAGTCCTCTGCCGCGTCTGTCTGTCTGTCTGTCTGTTCGCGATAAACTCAAAAACTACTGCACCGATTCTCATGCTGTTTTTACCAATGGATAGCTTGGTTCTCGAGGAAGGTTTTAGTATATAATTTGTTAAGTTTTTGTATACATTTTTGTATAAATAAACGATATTTGTTGGAGGTGTCGGAAAAAATAAGCCGTCTGGGAGCTTTCAACGAAAACGCTGTGTAAACCCTTTGAGATATAACAAAATAATGTATGGTGGAATTGTGTATCTTATAAAGGTCTTCAAAAAAGTCCGCGATGGCATATGCCAATGGATCATAATGATGTAATGGATATAGTATGTTATCCTTAAGAGATAGACATATGTCTATCTCTTAAGGATAACATACTATATCAATTTTATTGTCTTTTTGTAGGTATTTGTTTGCCGAATTTTACTCTTGGAAATATGATTATGATAACAATACGCTATAATATCAGTAGCTATTAGCCAAATTATGTTCGTAGATAAATAAGCTAGCTACTTACGTGTATTTCAAACAGTATACAAGAATATTTATCATAAAAACATTAGAAAACACGGCGGCCTTATGATCAAAATTTGTGCATTCCAAAACTTTCGTTACTTTTTCACGGACATATTTATCACTTTTCGATAAACTAACACTCAATACGAAATCTACATTTATTTCTCAGTAATTCTGTATAAGATTCTTCTATGATCAAACCGTTTTCTCATTGAATCCATTACTTTACGCACGTATAACCTTGATGAATGTTTACATCGCGCCACACCGCCACACGACCACAGAGTACAGACGTATTTTGTTTTCTTTTTTTTTTTCGTTCGTTTAGTGGTGTTCTCGCTAAAATGTATTAATACCGGTCAAGTATTAGTCGATTAATCGAATTCTACAGCCAGATCGTGTTGCAAGTACAAAATAAAAGTCAAATATTTCGTCCAATTCCGAACGTGACCCTGAAAAAAGTTATGCACCAATGGTGTTCATTCGATTTCGAGTGTTTTCTCAGCACAAACGGTGTATCGTGCGACATTTCGAAGGATTTCGTTTTGTTTTCACATTGTTGGTACTTACGTGAATTATTTTTAAATTATTAATTGTGTCGCATTTTTATTTCGTGTTGTAATTTGGTACAATTGATTGCTTTAAGAATTTGAGTGAAATTTCGTATTTTGATTTTGTGTTTGATAACTTTAGGTAAAAATGAGTCTTTACCTAAAGTTATCAAACACAAAATCAAAAAAGACGTTCAGATCATAAGTACTTTTATTATATTAAATCATTTGTTTCGGTTTCTATTCACATAGTGAATCACATTAAAATTAATATTAAGTTAGAAATTTGAGATATAGCCTGGGATATGGAGAAGGACATAGGGTACTTTTTTATGCGATAACCGACATCCACGCGGGCGAAGCCGCGGGCAAAAGCTAGTGTATTTATATTTTGTAGCTTTATTTAAGTATATGTTATATTTAATATTTTAGTTTAAGACTTCGCATATTCATATTATTCTGTTCATGTTCTCACACACTATTGTCTACATTTCTTTTTCATTTCTCCTTTCGCAGGTCTGCTGGAAGAAATTTCTTAAGAAATAAGCAGTACCTTTGTATACTGAAATTATAATTATGTCGTATCTCTATGTATTTAACTGTGTGTACATAAATAATAAAATAAATAAATATATTTATTTCCAGGTAATACAATAGAGATGATTCCTGGGTAAAAAAAAAGAAAAACTGTTTAGTCCGTCAATCAGTTAATAAAAAAATATATGACACGTATTTTTTGCTTAATCATATTAATAAAAAATTACTTAGTTAAAACACATTAAACTTGGGGAGTCCCTCACTCCCCAAGTTTAATGTGTTTTAACTAAGTAATTTTTTATTAATATGATCTCGTTACGTCACAGCCCAGTATAAAATCTACTGAGAAGTGACGTCATGCCACATTTGAACTCAATGTATCGCCGTAATGTTTTGATTACGTAAAAAAAGAAAAAATACGTGTCCAATATTTTTTAATAATCTACATGACGGACAAAAAAAAATTTTTAGTCATCATCCCTATTACATACACAGTTTAATGGATGCATAAAATTACTATTGTATATATTCTCTGTGCTGCTGGGGAGTTTTTTGCGCCACTTCTTCTTCCCAGCTAAAGCACTAGGAAGTGGTGAAGGGCAGGCGTTTTGTGGGACTGTCTTACGTAAATTTGACGTTCAAAAGTGCTGATTCTCAGCCTAATTTGAATAAATGACTTCGGTTTTGATTCTGATTTTATGGTTATCAACAATAATAAATAGTATTACCTACAGCTATTCTATTCTCAATAGCCTCAAACTAGTTAGTTTGTATCTTGGAGCTCAGAATGGGATTTTCTAGACTAGAGAGATTAATTTAGTGTGTGTCAGACTCATGTGTGAGCGTGGTGTGTGATTTGGTGTGGTGTGATATGTATAATAGTGTATATGTGTGTGCTTGTTCCCATTATGTTTAAGTTGTTGATGATTTCCTTTAGATAACTTGTTCCGTATCTTCATTTCCATTGTTTAGACTATTTGATTTATGTTGAGTTGCACGAAACCATCATTAGTTTAACGGAGACTTTAAATTCATGCCATCCCTTACATTTTGTACCAAAAAGAAAGTGACAGCATCAATTTAAAGTCTCCGTTAAACTAATGGTAGTTTCATGAAACTCTCCCTTAATCTCTTAGTTTGGCAACTTACCGGTATTTTGAATTTAGTCGTTAAACACAGAGCTTTTAACTTGCTATTAGGCAGACCGCCAGCTTGTCTCCCAACAAAAGCATAAAAATGTCTCTAATAGTACCAAAGATGGGTTTAAAGATCAGTTGGAATTAATGTAAATAAACATACTTATGAAGAACTTAGTCTGTTTAACACTTTTAATCTTAAATAACATTTAAAAAAACTGCCATGTTATCAGTATTTGGTCCTTTTATCCTTCAAAGTAAGTGGCACACTGTCTTAACGTTGTTCGAAGGAAAAGTGACGTTTATCATCCATATCTGTATGTCTGGAGATAAAGTGATTGTTACACGTTCAAAGACTCAATATTTCTTTACTTTGGAAGATTTAGTAATAACGTTACAAACAGTGCCCTACTGCTAATTGCTATTTAATGAAGCTCTCTAGTAGGTCATTTGTTGGTTCAATATTTAATTAATATATAGCACTAGCGACCCGCCCTTGCTTCGTACGGGTGCAGTCAACATGTCAAAGCATAGAGATTTTTATGCTTTATATAAGTTAAATATGTACTCTCTTTCCAAACGTTCTCTCACTGCTGGAAACAAGAATTTTTTTTTAATTGTCAACGGTCTCTCTCCATCTGTTACGATCGGTAGCCTGGTGGAGTGCGGCGCATAGGTACCTACAGTTGCTCAGATATTTGATCCTACCACCGTTTTGGGCTTCGGCCTATAGGTCTTTTGCCCTCTATCTTCCCTGTTACCATTAGACGTTTCATGTTGTTGGTACCTCTGCGGGCAATGTGGCCGAAGTATCTCGAATCACGACACGTTGCAGGCTGGTTGAAGAAAGTTTTGTGCCACACCGCTGCCTTTTTTTTCCCTTGGGGAAATACAGGCGTGATGTTATGTTATGTCGCACAATGTTACATTAAAGTGCATTATAGAGACGGGAGCCTGTCTAAGTTAAAGCCCGAGTTAAATAAGTACCGATTAAAGATCTCGACTTAAATCCCTTCTTAGGATTTATCATTGATACCTACTTGATTGGATTGAATACGCACCACAAGGATTTTTTATATCAGGTGTGTTAGTAGTCATGACTCATGTCTACCTTTTTTCTTTTCTTTTTTTGGGTGGGAAATTATCAAATAACTTCTTCCGACGCGCTCTGGGCGGAGCGGAGAGCAACTCTTGACGTCATTGTAACGAAGTTAGTGACCACTTGTCCAGGGAATCACGTAATTCCTCAATATATTTCATAAGAATATATTGATTTATTTGTTTGAAAAAAAATAAGAAAAAAGATTAGCAATAACAAAAAATTGCTTGATTGCTGGCTTGAGTGTTATCTTAATGATTATAAATCACTTGTTTTATAACCCTTATTTCAGAGACAATGAATATTTAATCTAGCATACGCTAATCATGTTACGCTTCGCTAAATCATATGTAGCGTAAATGCCCACTGAATATGTTTGTTATACTATGACTATAATTCTATGATAGCTACTGTCTTCTATACTCAATACTCAACTCTTTATTGCATTCCACAATGTATATTGCTTAGGTGGAACAATCGTGGATCCTGTTGGGCACAGCAAAAGAAACATAGAAAGCAGAGAAGACGACTTATCGTTTATATATTATATTCTAACTTATTCTAAAAATAAAAATAACACATTTCTTGTGTATTTTAATTAAGTTTATCATCTAAATATTCGTTAAAGACTGACGTTGAAAACTGTAATAAATAATAACATTTACATTTATTTTTATTTATCCATAGTTTTTTTATTTTATTTATTTGTAAATAGATGGAGTATTTTTATATTTTCTCACTGATTCGGGTAACTTATTATATATTTTTATAGACTTCATGTCTATAAAAATCAGAGGGCTTGTGGAATGTATTTTTATGCGGGATGTTGGTAAGTTTAGTCGTGTTTTGTATGGAGTATGTATCTTGTTTGTATTTCTTTTCGTTTAGTGTAAAAGTCTTGGTCGTGGTCTTCTATAAGTCATAGAGGGGAAAAAATCACGGTTGTGGACCCCCTGTGTATGTAGGTCGCTGTCAACTGTTGCTGGTCAAAGTCAAAGTCAAATAATTTATTTCAAATAGGCACATAAAAGGCACTTTTGAACGTCAAAAAACGGTCCTGTTGCTACTGTGGAGCTGTGTGCGGGCTCTGGAGGTCAGATAAGCAGTCGCTCCTAGTAAAATACAAGTATTTAGTTACATCAGTTTAGACTGGAAGTCAAACCTAACATAGTTGGGAAAAGACTAGGCAGATGATGACTGTTCATGGTTCTTTTTGAGAGTGTCCAAAGAAAACATCACCGGTCAACATCAATGGTTAACGTGCTGAGATTTACAAAGAGGTACTCCTTATAGGTGGCACTAATAGAAAGAAAGAAAGAACAAAATAGGTTTATAATTTGTTACAGAAACACGTGCTTACAAAAATATAATTAACTCGAGTAGAAATAGAAAAAAAATAGATCTACATTATAATCACGAGCACAAAACCGAAAATAGGCAAACTCAAATCATTTATTTCAATTAAACCATTTACAGGCACTTTTGAATTGTCAAGGAGTCGGTCAGTAAGAAAAATGAAGCTACATTCCCATTTCAAAGCGTTGGTACCTATGGAGAAGAACGGGCAAGAAACTCCATGGACACTCTTTTAAATTAAATTGTTACAAAAGTATTCGTTACATCTATAATGTTGAATTTATAAGTAAAAGTGAGAACGATGTCAAAATAAAAATAATAAAAACTTACACGTTAAAAGCTTCAAGCTTCAAGCTACAACAAATAGAAACAAAATAAAATAAAATAACCCGTGGCAGCTAAGAGATGAGGCGGCAGCTGCACTTTATGATTGTAATAATAAGGCTTCCACTCAGTATGATGCTGTGCTATGAGGGACCCACAGTACAGCGCTGATTTTCAGCGAATGATAAAGGTCTACCAAGGACGACCCGTTCCAAAGCCAGTACTGTAAAAAAGTCCTAGGAAACGTATCAACTATCTATATCTAAGAGAACAACGCAACGAAAAGGACAGTGATCGCAAATCGTGGAAAACTTGACCTGCGTATCTGAGAGGCCTCTGAAATGTTTCAGATAATCTTATCTACATGATAAATTATCGGAAAGTAACGTCTGCTAATAATAAGGGCTTGGCAAATGGTTTATGTAACACAAGGTTGCGAGTTTTCAGGAAATATTGTGATTAATATAGACAGTGTTCTCACCGAGTTACGCCTACTGCGTAGCAAATTACTGATAACTAACAAATAAAATGTTGTCTACACGGATCGTCATCTGTTTGCGGGCAAAATATCGATAACGATAAAGATTTTGAGGAAGACTTGGAAAATATATGAGACAACGTTTATGAGAAATCTTGATCAAAATATGATTCGCGACCATAACAAGTATATATTACAGAATTATAATAATTAAAATCATCAATACAACTGTCTAAGACCAAGAACCTAACCCTATTGAATGACCATTTCATGAAATCATTACATTTGAGGACAATTCTAACTTAAGGAGATGTATTGCTGATTCTAATGATTATAATTAACACATACTTGTTACGGTCGCGAATTATATTTTGATCAACATACAACCTTCGACTGACCTGCAAATTACAAAAAACCGTAAGAAATTTGAAGTTCACGGGCTACGATAGTGCTTCCCCCTTACACTAGATAAACGAAATAACCCATTTGCACAGTGGGCCCAGTCATCGAATGGCCCAGTTCATGCCTAGCTCTTTTTCTACGACTGACAGCTAACGAGTAGCAATAGATTGACAATCAGAGACCAAACTTGTCATAGACAATATAGAGCCAGAGAGATAGTCAAGATCAGAGTGTTATATTTAAGTACAGTGGCCAGCACGTCAAGCTACACGAAACTGACAAATTTCTCCAAACGATTTTAAACTTTAAAATGTTGATGATGAAGTTCAAAATCGAACAACGACTATAATGTCCCCACTGCTGGGACACAGGCCTCTGTTCGAGAGGGAGTGGGCTGTGTCTACTATGCTGGCCCAGTGCGGGTTGGTAATTGTCACAGTCTTCGATTTTTTTGGTTCTAAGACATGCCTGTTTCGTTACGATGTTGAACTTCAGCGTTTTGAGAGCAGTGGTAATGAAATTATTTACATGTGTATAAACTCAATCTCCTTTGTATTATATAATTGCATAGCACAGGTGTGAGTACTATGTACTATAGAGCTACCATTGACCGGGTAATATGTCTTTCATTGACTATGTGCCCTGGCGGATGAGAGTATGTCATGCTCACTTAGATGTCTGGCTGATGGTGGCGTGTGTGTTGGATCATTTAGCTCCCTTCAAAATGGTTGCGCTGCATGGTGCTAATCCATGCGTCATGTTCGTGAACGGGCGCCGTCAGTTAGGACTGGTCATCTCTTAGCTGCCACGGCTTATTTTTATTTTGAATTGTTTGTTTTTACTCTGGATGCTTTTAACGTGTACCTACGTTTTTATTTTTACATTGTTCTCACATTTCGTTATAAATTCAACATTATGACGTAACTAATAATTATTTTTGTAACAATTTAATTTAAAAGAGTGTCCATGGAGTTTCTTGCCCGTTCTTCTCCATAGGTTCCTACTACGCTTTGGAATGGGCATGTAGTTTCATTTTTCTTACTGACCGACTCTTTGACAATTCAAAAGTGCCTGTAAATGGTTTAATTGAAATAAATTATTTGAGTTTGAGTTTACATAAAGTAAAGCGGCTGCCTGGGTTCGAACCCATGACCTACAACTTACCTATAAGTCAGGGCTGTTACCACTTGGCCAACACTTCTCCAACAAACTTAACCAAAGGTATTTACATTTTAACAAGTAGCATCATTATGCATGAAGTGACATACGTTAAGCACATCTCTATTTTTATGATCTCCGGTCTCAAAGTGATAAAATCATAACATTCTGACGCTCTAGGTGGCCGCAGGTGACTGCATTAAGTATACTCGGTTTAGTTTGTAAGTGCTCAGAATGTAAACAGCGATCAGAGAAACTTTAACTAGGTGACATGTTTCTTAAATTGCTACTTTCATGAAAAGTTGATCATTTAAGTTTGTAAGAATAAAAATAAGGGTTCTGATTCGAAATTAGTCGTATTTTGTTTCTGGAGATTACGATTGTTTGCAAAATTTTTTTAAACACCTATTTTATCATCATCATTTCAGCCGAAAGAGGTTCTCTGATATACAAAGGCCTACACGAAGCGTCGCCACAAAACCAAAAAGATGTGGTCAAACTAAATTAACGAGCATTAAGAATCAATAAGTTTCTACAGTGGTCAACCAGAGGCGATTTTTAGATCGTCATTTCTTTACATACTCGGCAAGAATATAAAAATAAGGTAATAACGAGATGCTTCGGTAAACTGTAGTTTGCGTGAAAACCGGTGCTTCACACGACAAGCGACAGTTCAGTGGCTGTTAGCTACAGTGACAACGAAACAGTAGGACAAGTTTTGTAACATAGACAACAAAGACAAGTTTTAGATCAATTTTTTTAATTTTAAGTTCCGTATTTTTCTAGTTCATTATTGATGTTATGTTTTTATTTCAAGTATTTGTATTTTTTGTATCTTTGTAATTTTTTTGTTACCAGATACCTGGTAGAATATGAAGGAAAACTATATTAAATAAAAAAAAAAATTAAAAAAATTGTTTATTTCATAACCAGATTATTCAGATCAATAGTGATTGGAGCCTCCATTTAAGCAAATAAAGCCTGTATTAGGAGACTCCGCTCTTTCATACAAATATTTTTAATTTATTTTTTTACATACAAAATTTACAATCTAGTTGATGTAATATAGTTCTCGGTGTGTAAGGGGAAGGGTTTGTGTGTTTTGTGTGTGTGGGTAGGTGAGAGTGTAAGTATGTTGAGAGGTGAGTTATTTTACATATATTTGTCAACTTATTTATACTCGTATTCTTGCAAATAAATGATTTATTCTTAACCGATTGTGGTTGTGGACATGACAAGTTATTTTAGACGCAAAAAAATCTTGTACACATGCTTAATTTTTTGTAAGTAGATAGTCCTATAGTAACTCGTTTGCATAAGTCACATGAAATTATTTTGCTGTGTCTAAATTCTGTTGTTTTTCGACGTTTGGCTTATTTCGAAAGCTGATGCCAACTATGATAGCGACGAGGATAAGACGTTCATTTTGGCACCATTTGTGTAATTGAGTACAGACTGAAGCTAAAACGTAACAAACTAGATAAAGGTACGGTATAGTATATTATTAACGTATATCTGGATATCCCAAACATTAATGTATGTTATTTTAAAACTGGTTATAAATAATTTGCCGTACCCACTCTTCGGCAAACAAAGGAAAAACCTAGAACTGTACTAAAAACTGTAACTAACATTTATTGTCTATAGAATACAAACAATGGATTTTCCGACGGTTTAACATTCCGCAAACACAAGAAGTCCCTATTTCTTATGTTAAATCCACCAATTCTGTGGAATATTCAGCTTCTACTAATTCTGAGAACAGACCCGTAAATATTATTCTACTACAGATGACTCAGTATCGACACGTAGATAAACATTTAAGAGTAATCAATTTGTTATCAATTACTAATGAGTCACGTACTGATAATACTTTCTACTATCAAGTGTCCTATTGCCCTAGATGACACATGTATAGCCGTGGACCATGGTTTTAAGCCAAGGCCACGTACCCACGCCATATATTTTTGTTGACTGTAAAGCCCTGATTTATCAATAATTGTCTGGTCTACTATGATTGTAGTCTGAACTATTACTATAGTGTTATGAAATTAAATTAAATTTTATTTGCAAGAATTTTACATTACAGATGTACATTTATTTGTTAGATAGATATAGGGTTCAAAGTGGTTAGATAGATAGATAGAATACTCTTTATTGACAGATTTATATGTAGAAATTTTGCAAGGGTTGACAAAATGGGCAGTCTTGTCGCTAAAAGCTATCTTTTAAAGACAACCTTTGGATGGATTAAGGGGGAAGGAGAGACAATACTGTAGGTAGTTTGTAGTGTACCATTTACATATCTGTACCTCAGAGGTATACAATAGTAACTCCACTTTTTTCGAAAATTAGTTTCTTGCACCATTAAAATCGCAAGAACCAGTTTTACATACTGGTATACGACATTAAGTCCTATGGCATCTATGAAAAGAAATATCCAATCGTCTATGAAACTAAATTCACTTACGTCTAATTGGTATAGGATCTCAAATGACGATAAGATTCATCTAATAATAATAAAAAATACTGTTGAACTCAACAGTATTAGTTTTGCAAAACAATAAAAAAAATATATACAAAATTGGTTGTCTGTAAAGTTGGTTTACTGACGATAGTTTAACGTGACAACGTCATAACAAAACAATGATGCGGCGCGAGCGTACAATGAGCGTAACGGGACAATGAGTCATCCTTTTTCGAGCATGCAGCCGGCGTTCATAATTTATTAGACGTTGTCACATCAAAAAAAAAAAACAATAGCATTCGAAGTTTCACTCCGCGCATTTTTGCCTCTCCTGTAAAATTTTCGTTTCATCACATAATGTTGTATACCTCTGTGGTACAGATATATACAATAAATACACATACATCCATAAAACATATATACTTATGTACATATACTTATCTATGTATATAAATATATACAATAATAAACATAAAACAAGTAAAAAGTACAGAAAAAAAAAAAGCATGGTTAAGGACAGAGATAGTGTTTTTTTATCATAATTCAAAAAAATGGACAAAGATTGAGCACAGGGCCTCAAGTCTGCTATTACAATAGTGTCAGAATGGTCTCTTCATTGTGAGTTTTTGACAGATTTGCCATACAAACACTGTCAAATACTCACAATGGCGAGACCATTCTGACACTATTGTAATAGCAGACTTGAGGCCCTGGTATCGACACGGCCAAGGTATTCCATAACCGCACTGCTTGAACTGTAAAAGATTTATCATAGAAACTGGTGGAATGTATCGGTATCTCTAGTCTCAAGTTTTCCGATGACCTCAGATATCTATTATGTGTGTCATGAAGGAATTTGAAACTCTTTAGGCGGTTACACCGAGTTCTTCTAAAATAATCGTCATCAATAAACGGAGCCTTTTCTTTTTTGACGTGTCAACGTCTAATAAATCGATGAACGCCAGCTGCATGCACGAAAATGTCCCGTTACGCTCATTGTACGCTTGCGCCGCATCAATGTTTTGTTATGACGTTGTCACGTTAAACTATCGTCCGTAAACCAACTTTACAGACAACCAATTTTTTTTTTTTGAGGATTGGAAGTCATCAAATGACCCCACCCGCTCTGAGTGGAGCGGAAGGGAGTGTCAGACTCTTACTGACTAAAACCCACCCGTGTTCCTTCCTTGGCCCTTTATGTTCCGGGGCAGCGGTACCCCTTTCGGACAATCTTGGGCCCTATTGGGCCCCCTTAAACGGAGCCTTGCCCACGTGTTAGTTTATTACTTTATAGTCTGTTGTTAACTGACCTTTTAATACAGTGAACGATTTACTAACAGACTGACACTTGTTCAAGTTATGCAGATGATAACCTTTGGGGTTATAGATAAAGACCCTCGTATGAGTTTTACACTGTATTCAATTAGTAATTTAGTACGGCAATTACTTGAGATGGCTTAATTACGTGTGGTGGACGCCAAAGGAATAAAAAAAAAAAAAAACTAAACTATAAACGTTAGATTTTGTGGCCCGGGAAAGAAGAAAGGCAAAACATCTCATCTGTATTTCCCAGAAGGGTAAGCACCATTGCATTTATATTGATATATTGTAGAGGTTTTTCGTGATTATTTTATTAAATTTAAATCTAAGTACAATTTTTTTTCAGCCAAGCTCTATATCTTTGGTATTTATAAGTATGTATGCTATTTTTTTACTGTTATTTTGGTATTTACTATTTTCTATTTGCGGTATTACGACTAAATATTAGTATTTATTATAAAAATAATTATAAAATACAACGATTTTACAGCGATAAAAAAAAAAATATTATAATAAAAAATGTATATATTAATCATTTATATAATATATAATATAATATTAATATTTTTAATAATCTAATAATTATGTTTGTAATAGTTAAATTAATGAGTTTATGAATAATGTAATAAGTGTTTTTAATTAAGTATAATAGATATTTGCACACCTGTTTAGGTAGGAGATGGTTTAAAGAACTTTTCTTGTACGTATCACCCCATGTACCCATATTCAATCAAATAGATGTTAAGAGAATCGATCCTTATGAACGACTCTTTCGGTTTGTATCATAAAATACAGGATGTTTTTATTTTCACATTTCACCGGTTCTATTCCCGGCTCAAGCAGGTGATTTTTCAAAAATCTTTAAATGCAGTTTTAATTATTTTTGAAAATAAAGGAATGTTTCCTTTCAGTAAAATTTGCCATCATCAATATTAAGGGTACTTTTCCTCCAACCACGGTCTTTTTTTCCATCCTGTATAACGAAGATAAAAGGAAAACTATCACAGCTAAGTAGGCTTTACAAGTTACTGAGTAATAATCGACCAACTTAACATTCCGTATGGAGGAACATGTTTTTCCACTACAATGTTAAGTTTGTTCTTGGGATAAATCCCAACGACCTGGTCGTAAATATCGGTCGGATAAATTCATACTACGGAACCCTTCATTGTGCGTGGTCCGACACGCACTTGGCCGGTTTTTTAGATACTAGAGGGCATATGATGTTGCAGGTGCACTGTTGCATACCACCTTTTTAAGATATAGTTGAAATTGTTTAAAAGACAAAGTGGACATGATCTCTGTAAAATCCAAAAATATCTTTGGGTATCTGCCGAATCTCTTGACGTCACATGCTTTTATCAGATAGAAGAAATGTCATGATATCGATAATGGATTGGTAGATAAATACTTTACTGTCTGTGTATCTAGCCGACACCGACGGGAGCCCATGAAGGTTTCGGTCACATCAAGGAGGCTATTTGAGGCTATTAACACCGAGTTCCGAAAGTCAATTCCATCATAAGTAAAATTGCTGTCGAATCTCATTTTATTGGCGGCTTTTGTTGTTGAAAAAATCTTTTGACGGCCCCTTCGGCTATCCTCAGAATAGGGGGACCTCTAAGATCTCCAACGGCGACGTAAGAAAACTTATTGTTCAAAAAGCTGCTGCCGGTGGCTTCGCTCGCGTGGCTTTTTCTGAAATACAACCGTTTCGGAGATTAGCCGGAAAAACAGACAGACAAACAAACAAATTGAAAACTGTTTTTTTTTGTTATAAGTACGCATAAGTATGCATTTAATAAAAAGTTGTTACTTTGACATTAAAAACAGACACTTAATTTTTAAAAGCCTGTGATGTCCCACTGCACGGCAAAAGCCTCTCTACTCTCTTTCCACTTCTCTCTGCTTAAAGCTGCTAAGGACCAGTTCTTGTTGAAGGAGTCCAGCTCATCCTGCCATCTCCATCTGCGCTTGCCGCGATTTTGCTTGCCATTAAGAGGGACCCATTAGGTCGTAAGTTTGGCCCATTGGTCGTCTGACACGCGGCAGATGTGTCCAGCCCAATTCCATTTTAGCGTGGCAGCTTTCCAAGTGACATCAGTTATCTTTGTGATGGAACGGATGGTCGTATTCCTAACCCGGTCTGTTAGTTTTATACCCAGAATACTCTGTTCCATAGTCCTCTGGCAAACCTCGAGCGTGGACCTCCGCTGATTTATAAAAGACCATTGTTTGAGAACCATATGTGAGGATAGGAAGTATGCACACGTCAGTTAGTCCTCTTAAGTCTTCAGGGACAAAGCAAGTTCACCCGTCATTAGATCTTTCATGGCCCAATAGCTCTTCCAGGCATTTTCGGCGCGTCTTGCAACTTCTTTGTTTTGCCTTGAATGAGACTATTTGACCGAGATAGAGATACTCATTAACTTACTCCACCCGCCACAGTGATGCTACGATGCGCGCTGTTCATCATCAACTTGGTCTTTGACATATTCATCTGAAGTACGATCTCTAGGCTTGCCGTGCTAAGATCGACTAGCATCTGAGTCCAGTCGGAGGTTGAAGACGAAAAAAGGACAATATCGTAGACGAAACGGTGATTAGATAATCTCTTATTAAATGGCCGACCGTAATACCTTTTTCCGTCCAGCCCACTGTCAGCTTTCGGAAGACTTCCTCCAGTAAAGCTGTGAATAGTTTTGGAGTCAGCGGGTCGCCTTGCTTGACTCTTTTTTGAATCTGGAACGCAGTCTCGTCATTCCGAACTGAACTTAATCGTACATGTATGTATGTAGATTAGTCTCTGCCATCAAACAGTAAGAGCTGTAAACCAAATTAAGACAATGTAAACAAATGATAGTCATGCACGTGAGCCATTACCAATTTATGTGTAAATCTTCGGTCACGTTGCTTCTGATCATTTCCTAATTATTGAGATTATTTTTCTTCGTAATAAGCAGGGTTACATGATATTAATGAGTTTGATTAAAATGAAGGAAAGATTGTGATTTGATTCAACCGATTTTTCATTTAAAATCCATGATTTAAATTTAAAAAAAAAACACCCAAATTTTTTTTTTTATAGAAACGGTTTTAGGTACTATGACCCCATTAAATAGACATACTGCAGACTTGCTATTTATAGAAACAGGAAGGAAACTTTAAGAAACCCTAACAAGCTTTATATTAATTATATAACAATTATCTAATTATACGAATATTTTTAATGGTAGCTTCAACTTGACCTACCGCTTACCTCTACACTACATCATCATCGTCAGTCTAATCAGAACTGGGCACATTCTCAGAAAATGTCGTTATCTCCGTAGGTACTTTGGGAAGTACTGGCCCCGTCTGCGCTTGCACTGATTTCAAGTATCATCGTAATGCATGTGAATACACTATGATGGGATTGGATTTCTAAGAAATTATGTTTATTGTTGACGTAATCATGTCTTAGGAGATGTGTGAAAATAATGAATCATTTGTGGTTCTTTTAAGGTTTACTTAATTATGGTGGTAATAGAAATCTGAATTAATTGTGGTATCTCATCTGAGGATTTTGAAGTGTAGGTATGATTGATAGCTATCTGTTGATATCAGCGTTGCCAGATTTTTTTTCGGGAAACTCGGAATTTGAAATAAGCGGGATTCTTTCGTCGAAAGCGGGACATAATAAAAAAACGTAAAAAATCAAGTTTACAACGGTGATAAATAGCCATAGAAAATGTAATTTATTGAAAATACGTTACTTTGTATTACTATAATAACTATAATTTAAATAGCTGGGTTACACTGTAGTGTGAGGCAGTTAAGTCTGCAGAGGAATATAATATAAATCAAACTCAAACTCAAAAACTCAAAGCATTTATTTCAATTAAACCATTTACAGGCACTTTTGAATTGTCAAAGAGACGGTCAGTTAGTCAGAGTCGGCAAGTTGAAGCTAGATGCCCATTCCAATACGTAGATCACTATGGAGAAGAACGGACAAGAAACTCCAAGGACACTCTTTTAAATCAAGTTATTACATAATCCTGGGTACATTATTCTTGTTGCTTCTATATGTGAGACAATGTAAAAACTAATAAAACAATTCAAAATATAAATTTACAAATTAAAAATAAGCCCTGGCAGTCAAGAGATGACCAGTCCCAACTGACGGCGCCCGTTCACGAACATGACGCATGGATCAGCACCATCCAGCTCAACCATTTTGTAGGGAACCGAATGATCCAACACACGCGCCACCAACAGTGAAACATTTAAGTGAGCATGACATACTCTCAACTGCCATGCTCTTTCAAGTCAACATAAATCATAATAACATAGTAAACGACTCCATGGTATTCACATTTACAAAATTGAAAAAATGCTGCTAAATTATACAGAACTATAGTTTGCAATGTATTTGAGAGATTAATAAAAATTTACTACCAAAAAAGAAAATAATTATTATCTATTGGAGTATTCATCAATAAAAACATGCTTAAATAAAAACAAAATAAACATTAAGTTCGTAATGTCAGAAAATAATATAAAAAAAGGGGGAAGCAACTTCCAAGTATTCAAATTTTATCTAGTGAGCCCAAGTGGCAGTGGAGCAGGACCAGCATTTAGCCAAGCATTTTTATCTACGATATAATCATCCAACTTATAATATGCTTGTCTGCATAGTGTGCGTTTAATGCACGTTTTAAATTTCTTCTCATTTAGTTGAAGAATATCGAGTGGTATTTTATTATAACATTTTACACAGTACCCCATAAAAGAAGTGTGTACTTTAGACAATCTGAAGCGTGGTTGATCTAATGATCTAATCTAAATAATGTAACACATCACTTACGAATTACTTATTTATTTTTCTATCCCCGAAAAGCGGAACTGAACCTGTCCCGAGCGGGACTTTTAATTTTGGGCAAACAAATCGGGACGTCCCACCAAAATCGGGACATCTGGCAACGCTGATTTACCCTTGATGGGCCAAAATTCTTAAACATTGGAGTACCAATTTAGAATATCTTATGAAACTAAGGTACCAACCACCAAGAAGTTTTTGCATGACAATGGTACCGATTCCCTTGTTCACAAACTAAACTAAATTTAAGTTCAGTCCATCTTTTTCTTTTTATTTCATTTAAAAAGGACAGAAGATACATTTTAGTTTAGTTCTGTCAAATTAATCAGCGCCTGTCACTAGTCCATACAAGTTTAGACGTGATTAAAATTTTGCCGACTAAAATTACGTCACTTTACGTCAAGCGCTGATTAATTTGACAGGACTAAACTAAAATTTATCTTCCGTCCTTTTCTTAATGAAATAGAAAGAAACAGATGCATTGAACTTAAATTAAGTTTAGTTTGTGAACAAGGGAATCGGCACCAATAGCGGACTCTCCGTAGGAAACCGAACAATAAACTATGTATGGTTTTTTGTTTCATAAGGAAGATCACGATAGACATTGTTTCAGGATGTTTACGGACTTTATTTCAGTCCGGCCAAGTGCTTGTCGGACCACGAACAATGAAGGGTTCTGTAGTTGGAATGAATTTATTACAAGAACAAACTTAACATTGGAAAAACATGGTCTCCCATACATTCCAACTGCAAATATAAGTTTGTACGCACAATATTGAGAGATTTAACATGTTATTTTAAGACCAAGGACTTCTTATAGGTTTTGCTGTAATCTATAAACACAGAACAATTTATTTTTTTATTTTAGGCTTTGCAGTTTTGGAGATAAGGGTCAATTTTCATATATTTTCTTAAATAACTTTAAAAATAAATATGTTAAAATTATTTTTAAAAAATATCTGAAATCCTTACAATTAGCCCTTTTATTTTGTATATCCCACTCCCACGGTACAGTTTGCAAAACTTTATGGAGTTTTTATTGGTATGTGAAAATGATGAAACAATTTACCTATCATATTTGTGTAATATTTATTTTCTTAAATTACAAGGTTTTTCACACACATAATTTAATTTAAACATCGTAATTGAATACCAAAAAAAAAAACATAAAAAAAAATTGCTTTCGTTTGGTGTATCATTGACCTCAATAGTCCGATTAGTTAAAAAGATGTTCAACAAAAAACGAAAAACATGTTTCCTGTATAATTTGAGTTTTACGATATTGATGTGTAGTGTAGTTGCTGTGTTACCTAATTTTGTGTATCACTGATATCTCCTACTTATCAAATCTATGTACCTACCTATGACGGTCTAGAAATTGTCTCTCATCTCATCTTAGGTACTCGTACCTACTTATGTATTTCAATGAAATGAAATGAGAAACTACAAAGTTTTCTCTTTCAACGACATACTAAGACAGGTCAGTTTTATTTTTAAACACACGTTTTCATGCACGTGTGAATTACTAAATCAATTATTAATTATAATTAATGAGGTAGGTGACTGTCAATCGATTTTCCATAAAGATGGGCGTGGCCCAACCAACGTTCATAGACTGGTTTAATCTTTAAATCTTGTTCTATTAATTAGGATTATTTGTACGACTTTTATTGTAATAGTTGGCCAATAAAGATAAATTATAATTATAAAAACAAGTCCTCTATCTTAAGGCGCTATGATCTTGCTCGCGGCGGCTAAAGTAGGCTCGCTAAGTAGCGAATGTTTGACTCGCGCATTTGGTAGGTATTTAAATATAGCAATTATTTTAATGATTTTATCAAGACAAACTCAGCAAATTGTGCGATCACTTTGAAAAATCTAAATCTTATTTGTTACGGTAGATTATATTATGATTTCTTCTTCTTTTTAGATTATTTATTTAAAAATATAGATTTAGAATATAAAACAATAAAACGGTTCAATTGTTTGTCCATATAAAAAGGCTTTCAAAATCTGATTAAGTCAATTTTAACGGATTTAAAATACTTTTTTGCGGAAAGTTGTGATTGAAAAAATGAGAAAAGAGGATTATCTGAAGTTTTACGAGCAAGAATAGTAACTTTGAGGGAAGAAGGATACACCCTAGAGAAATAGCACGCAGAGTTGCTATATCAATACAATTACATATGATTATTTAATCTTTTTTTTATTTTAAAAAAAAACTTAGTTTTATTTTTTAATTTCAAACAGGGTATTTCTATTTAAAGAAAACACACAATAAAGAATTTTTCTTGATAAAGTTTAATAAAAAAAATTATATCAGGTTATGCTAGTGATTACAAACTTTTTTTGATGTGTGTAATAACTGTCACGCTAATTGCGTAACACGCTCGAAAGTCAAAGTACCTATTGTATTTCAAATAGGCACATAAATGGCACTTTTGAACGTCAAACACACGAAAATAAAATTGATTCTAATTGCCCTTTCCAAAAGGTAGTTTCGCATGGAGAAGAATGGTCAAGAAACTCCACAGTTACTCTTTTAATTTTTTTTACAATACTTTGTATACACCAATTATATCATTACATTACTAGTAAAGAATAGTACCACCCCATGTCCTCCCGTGGGTGTCGTAAAAGGCGACTAAAGGACTTACTAGAGAATGGGCAGCAGCGTTCTCTATACATTTTTAACACCATATCTACTGCGATCGCAAACCCGCCTGCCAAGCGTGGCGATTATGGAAAACCCCCCCAATTGGGGGAGGCTTATGTCCAGGAGTAGACGTATTTCGGCTGAAATGATGATGATGATGATGTGAAGACGATGTACCTAGAATAAAATTACTATACTATTCTACTACATTTTCAATCCCAATTCGAGACTTTTGAAGGATATTGTTTTAATCCATTGCTTCATAGGTTTGAAAAATTCGATTCTGCTCAACAACGTAAATAACGCAACGAACGTTGGTGAAGTGTCAAAATGAAACCCAATGATGAATATAATATAATATAATATCGCGTATGAATTCGCCGCTAGAGGCGCTAGTGTAGTGTGAGGTTTCCGAAATGTCAAATGTCACTGTTTGTGGGGGGGCTAGGCGAGTTTATTTCAAATTAGATTAATGTCGTGAATATTTTGCATTACCCTAGTTAATCACTATGGCAAATAAGAGTTACGGGGCAATGAATGTCAGTGCTTTGACACAGTTTCATCCTTCGGAAACTTATGTCCTCGGACCGCGCAACACTGCGGCATGCTCGATATTTTTACGGTACGGTTTTCAGGTATTAAATTATGATTTAAATGTAAACTTTGTTTTCACGCCCTTAGTAATAAACTTTGGCTACATTTTAGGACCTTACTCGACAGTGGCGCCAACTGGTGAGCATACAAACGGTGCCCTCATTGGGATCAATTATCATTTTATGTGAGTTATGCAATTACCCCGCGGATTAGCAAGTCTATCATAGACTACAGCTGGACATCATCCTCTCTACGATTATTATTTTTAGAGATCGGTTTATGACAACTGCTTATAATAATGAGCTACCTAATGCTTCTAATTCTGATGATTATATAACGCAAAAGTTTGTGAGGATGGATGGATGGATGGATGTTCGTTACTCCGTGACGCAAAAACTACGGAGCAGATTTCGATGAAACTTCACAGTAATATAGCTTATATATCAGAATAACACATAGGCTACAATTTATAATGATTTTGTGTGACTTGGCCATAATATAACGATAAGTATCAAGTAAGTCGGAAAAAATCCCGCCCATTGAGAGCTATCTTGGCGTGCGCTGCCTAAACCGTTAGAGTTACACGAAGATAATGTACCATGGGAATGTTTGTCTTAAACCGTTCTAAATAAAAGTCCGCGACAGAATATATATACCTTTTATGTGGAAGCCAATAAAGCCAAAATAGTGAGCCATAAATACATTTAAATTTGATACTTTTTTTACAATGCACATTTTAGAGTACTTACTCAATTCATATCAAAATTAATATGTATTATATGTTCAGTATAACCTACATGAACACATAAACTATTCCATTATTCCTGGCCACTTTGTATGGCTGTGGCCTAAACAAGTTTTTTTTTTTAAATTTATTTTGTATTGTAAAAATAACAAATTAATGAAATTAGCATTGTACCTACTCATATCGAAGGAAACAAAATTGAACAAAACTAATAACAATAATAGTTTAGTGGCCAGGAATAATCAAATAGTTTATATAATTATGTTCATGTAGGTTGAACTGAACACATTGTGTGGCAAGAAATCTATGACGTGTGGAATCGAATGGAAAATATGCGAAGAAAATAATATACCTTCCTATTTGGGCACTTTTCCTGTTGACAGCGATGCAGACGAATTTTTTGATGCCCTTTGATTCTTTCCCCTCCCTTTTTTAGGGTTTCGTACCAAAATGGTAAATAGAAACCCTTATGGTGAGACTCAGTCTGTCTGTCCGTCTGTCACAGCTCAAGAACTACTAATGCTCATCAACTTGAAATTTGGAATAGTTTTGATGACGTCTGCCCAACTATTTAGCAATTTTTTTTTTGGTTTTTACACTTAAAAATTCGAAGTGGGGCTACTAGAGCATGTAGAGTATCATATGAAAGAGAGCTATTTGCACATTTTTTTTTTACGCCACATAGTTTAGGTATTTTGGCAAAAAATTAAAAAAAAATACCGTTCCCCTTATCTCCGAAGTTTGCATAGAGAAAAATCTGAAATTATTCAATGTGATATAAGTTTATGTGAAGATTACAGGAAAAATAAAACGATGTCTCTATATAGCACACTTTTTTTGAATATTGCAGTTTTAGGTCAGCGCCATCTCTTGACCGATAGTGGAACTAATGTTTATTTTTTGATGATTTTTGATGGTGCGGAAGCCTCAGTGCGCGAGGCCGACTCGCTCATGACCGGTTTTATATATTTGCATATTATTCTAAGATTTAGCTTTTAAATTTTGTAAATATTATAATAATAGTTAATTAAATAATAAACGAGTTCCTTCCTAATTTGTGTTAGAAATTCCCCATTTACCTGTACATAAGGATACCTATTTTCCCTATTTACTGCACTTCGTTACCTGAACGATTGGAAACTCCACGTCCAAGGTTTCCCTTTTCCTGGTTTAATAAATATCTCGAAGGTACCCGCGTGGTTTTGGACCAATTAATTATACTGTGTCCATGATTTATCAGATTTCATCACTTCCGTTGTAGCCCTTTTGAAGGGCGCCTTTTTAACCGACTTCGAAAAAGGAGGATTCACCGATTTCTCCGTCAATTGTGAACCGATTTTGAAAATCCTTTGAAGGACATATTTTCGAGGTGGTACCATATAAATTTTATTAACTTTGCTTGTATAGTTTTTGAGTTAGCTTCGATAATACGTATTTAATCCACTTTGTGTACTTTGGTGATGTTATAATACTTCCTATCACTATTGTTTACATAGCAAGTAGTGGTATACGAATTGGTGTGGGATCGATACCATAACCAAAGAGGGAAAAATAAAAAACTTTTTATAAAAATAAAAATAAATTACAACCGACTTCCAAAAAATGACTATAAATTGAAAAATTACTTTAATATCGGAAGACACCGACTTCCGAAATTAAAGTTATTGTTCGCAGGCTTCCTTAGCGCATCCCCCTTAAGCTAAATTCATCTTACAATTGTCTAGACTAGACCTGGTTGTGGAGGAAGAGAACCTAATTCCCTGTTAGATAACCACTTTCTGGGTTAAAACCCCTATACGATATTTAGGACCCGATATTTAGCAGATGTTTTTTTTTAATAGGGACTCTTCCTTCCTGTCTCTTATTACACAATCCCGATTTAGGAAAAGGGTCCCTGAATATCACGAAGTAGGTACACTACGCGATATTCAGGGACCCTTTCCCTGTATGAGCCCAGTAGGTGGCCACTAGGGCTTTCAGTCTCGCTGCATTTTTGAGTCCCGGGAAAAAAAAATTGGGACTTGATGCGGTCTCGAAATTTCCAGGAAAAACGAGACTTTCGAGACTATTTCAAAAGTAGGTTTCATACTTATAGGCTAGGCTTTTATGCAGTCAAAATAAGATTTATTTCAATCAAGTACTTTGTAAAACATACAGTAACACACTCAAATCATAAAATCATAAATTATTTATGGGTTTTTTAATTTTTATAGTGAGCACGTAAGAAACAAAGGGCATTTGATGACGTTTCAGACAGAGAGAACCTGAATTTATTACAAAAGTAACCCGCGTTAGAAAAAGCTCTTTGCTTCGATACTAGTGGGGGGGGATAGATATTAAGTAATTGTAACAATAGTTTAGGTATTTCCTTTAACCATTGGACAAGTCTCAAAAGTCTCGTTATTCCCGAGACAGAAAATATCAGTCTCGACTCTCGAAAATACCAAAAAATCGTCGAGACTCTCGAAATTCTCGAGACCGAGATTCCCAGGATGAAAGCCCTTGTGGCCACGTTGATTGTGGCATCAGTGGCATTCTTTAGGTCATCCGAGGTGCAGGTGAACGTGCACTTAGGACACTCCAGCAAGCAGGGCATGGTCTGATCAGAAGCACCGCACTCGCACTGAATGAACCACGATCATCATCATCATCATCATTTCAGCCGAAAGAAGTCCACTGACGACCGGTTTTGTGCTTCCCGCATCCAGCGGATTCCTGCGGCTTTTATAAGGTCAACGGTCCACCTTGTGGGAGGCCTTCCAACGCTACGTCTTCCGATACGCGGTCACCACTCCAGAACCTTTCGGCCCCAACGGCCATCTGTTCTGCGCGCAATGTGCCCTGCCTATTGCCTCTTAAGTTTGGCAATTCTTCGAGCTATGTCGAATAATGAACCACGATGGTACAGTTATAATTAATAATATTAATAATTTAATTAATAATAATATAATATTATTATATTATATTTCCTTCCGTGGGTGTCGTAAAAGGCGACTAAGGGATTTACTAGATAATGGGCAGCAGCGTTCTCTATGTGTTTTTAACACCATACTGCGATCGCCAACCCGCCTGCCAAGCGTGGCGATTAGGGCAAACTCTCTAATTGGGGAAGGCTTATATCCAGCAATGGACGTCTTTCCAAACTATAAATATGAAAGTTTGTATGTATAGATGTTTGGATTACACAAAAACTGCAGAACGGATTTGAATGAAATATGGCACACATAGTTTATAACCTAATTTATAACCTGGACTGACACATAGGATACATTTTATCCCGGTAGTACGTTCCCATGCGATGATTTCCGAACTGCACGCGGGTGAAGCCGCGTGAAAAAGCTAGTAAAAAATAAGAATGAAGAGTTTTAGGGCAATGGTATTTTCAGAAGAATACTGCTTCAGTTTATTGTTATCTATTGTAAAAGTTTAATCACTAGTTCTTATAGTATGGCCGATACCGCTGTATCGCGCCTTAGGAATGAGCGGCCTGCACTGCCCCCTCCCCCCCCCGTTTCGCCGCGCACATACCTAAGGCGCGGTACAGCGGTATCGGTCAAACTATAGCAAATTAAATAAATAATTAGTGATGTTACACTTAAAGATGTTGACAAGGCTAAAAATCACCAAACATGACTTAAGATTTCATAGAAACCTTACATCTAGAATTTTCACTTTAAATTAAACTGATAACAATTTAATCAAAATGTATCACAATGGATTCTTAAAAGTTGACGTAAAATCGTCTGAGAGTAGTAAAATAAAACATAAAGTCAGTAATGGTCCATTAAGGAAGTAAGTTCATGGCCATTGACGTCAATCTGAACTCCAGTACAGTCATGAGCATAAATACCTTACTTTTCCGTAATGGTTTTTTTTTTTCTTTTTTTTCAGTTTTGATTGCAACTTTGCTAAAAGACCTATTTCACATTAGTATGGTTTCGAAAATACTATATTCGTAACACCATAAAATATTTATCCATAACACATAACATTACGCCAGTATTCCCATAAGGTTTTGGCAGAGGTGTACCCCCACATACAAACCCCCACATTGTGAGTAAACCCACATTTCGGCAGTTATGTTTTAAGTCCCATGTTATAGGGGCGAGTCTAATGCCATCAACCGAGCACAAATCCAGACTCCGGGCTGCTATTGAGAAATTAGAAAAACCTTATGCTTAGCAGTAGGGCTTGCGACCAGTAGATGACTAGACCAACGAGGCAGTCAAGCAAACAAAATTGAAGTGTATGTTTGTAATGTAAAAATAACAGCTTTTTACTAAATGCATATCGTCGCCTTAGAGTCAGAACCTCGGGAATGCAATTTTAGTAATTTTTATTTTATTACATTTTTGGAAAGAAAACCTCGCAACGCACGTCCTAGTACCACACAAAAAAAAATATTGCAACCTGTTACACCATCTATGAAGAGTTTGAATATTGCACACTAAAAGACACATATTATGAAGAAGCTGTGGTGTAAAATTTTACAGGGCGCAGTTTTATCTTCCTCCTGTAAAGTTTCCTTTTTCGCACATACAAGGTTTTCACTCTAACGCGACGATATGAAAGTATATACGGTATTAACAAAAAAAAAAATTTTTTTTTCTTTTTATTTGTTCCGGCTAATCTTCGAAACGGCTGGACCGATTTTGCCGGGACTTTCACTGGCAGATAGCCGATTTTATAAAGAGTAAACTTATGCTTCTTTTAATTTTGACTAGCGGGCAGCCTGCGGGTTCGCCTGCGAAGATAAAAAAAAAATTGTTACATTACAAATAGACACTTCAATTTTATTTATTTGTATAGAAAAAGCCACGTGGGCGAAGCCGCGGGAAGCAGCTAGTCTAATTAATACTATAGGAGAAAATTTCTTCTGAATAATGCGTAAGTATATGGTCCTGACTGTACATAGGTTTTCTTTTTGCATACGTTTGTTACGTACTTTCCTATGTCTTAAAATTTTGTGACGTGTCTACAGAGGGTTTGGGGTTTTCTAAGACGACAAATATTGCGGTTGCATTCACTGACGCATTATTCAAATCGGCCAAGTGCGTTTCGGACCACGCATAATAAAGGGTTCCGTAGTTGGGATGAGTTAATCCCAAGAACAATCTTAACATTGTAGTTGAAAGCCTTCTTTCATACATTCCAACTGCAAATGTAAGTTTGTACGCACAATATTGAGAGATTTAGGTACCATGCTATTTTAAGATCATAGACTTCTTATAGATCCTGTAATCAAATAACTATTCTGTTGTTTTTTAAAAATTTTAGGTTAAGCGTTTTCGGAATGATGAATGAATACTTAGCTGTGATAGTTTTCCGTTTAACTTAGTTGTATAATACTACTGCCGTGATTTTTTTCACGTAACCAAAAATAACCATTTAGCTGGCAATTGACAAACATTTTGCACTTTAAAGCTTAATATTACTCAAACGGATTTCTGAATCGAAAAATGATATGCCACACCATGGTATAGGCGAGAAAAACAAGTATCATCCCCAATTTACGTGCAAGGGAACTGCCCTACGAAAGAATTTATTCAAGATTTTATTTTACCACTTTGTCGGCGTGATTAATATGTATACCCATGCCAAACTACAGTTTTCTAGTACTCAGTCTCTGAGCTAAGCCGCGAATAGACAGACAGTCAGACGGACATGGCGAAACTATATGGTTTCCTTGTTGACTACGGACCCCTAAAAACAATTCGGAGAAAGTTGCGGTTCTATTTCTGGCTAACTATTACAGTTTTAAACAAATTAGAAATCGTTCAACATAACGGAGAATATTTCATGAGATTTTTTTTTCCTTATTTATATTTCTCCTGTATTGTGGTTTCACAAATATAAATCTTGCTTCCTCATAATTACGTATAAAAAAAAGGAAAAAAAAAAAAACAAAAAAAAAAAATATATAATAATATCTGCAATAAATATTAGTTGCGTGTGGCAATAGAACGCCTTTACCATAGCGTCCAAAATGGAGATTAAATTTTAAATTAAAGCTAAAAGAATTTCTCATAATATGTAAAACGTATTATTCAATTAACTTCTTCCCATCCAACACCCAGTGCGAGTGCGGTGTTTCTGATCAGACCATGTCCCACTTGCTGGAGTGTCCTAAGTGCCCGTTCACTTGCACTAAAGAAACCTAATGAACGCCACTGATGCCGCAATTAACTTGGCCACCTATTGGGCTCAAACAATATAATAACTAAGCACCATCGACACGAAAAGAAGAAGAATTCAATTAACGAATTATTGACTAACATTGTTTTTCTATCAATATAGAAAAACAACCCAATGGTCAACCTAACCCAATGGTTAAGTTGACTAAAACTTGACATTATTGGACTTATTTTTATTACTTTGACTTATTTAAATGTAAATTGTATGTCCGTAATAATTATGTATATCAATTAATGTAAAACGAGGTTGACTAAAACAATCAATACAATGGATAATAACCACTAACAATTGAGAGTGTAATTGTATTCTTATTAATTATTTTTAACATAGCCAATAATATTGACGTACATTATAAATATTTTACACCCCATGGGTATGTTACAGTGATACAATAATGCTTGCCTTGCCTTGCTTTGCTTGTTTTTCACCTGTGACAAACTTCATAAATGAATATGAATATGATGAATATGAGTAATATTTGTGCACTAATATAATGTTCTCCCGTCCGAATTTCGGTTATGGCGGCCAAACTCAACGGTACGGCAGCACAGGTGCACTCTCTCTTCCCTCACTCTCATAAGTAGTCCGATGGGACGGCAATCCGACACGACCGACCGGTGAGAGATCAGGCGCAGGACCAACGACGGCTTTACATGCTTTCCGAGACACGGGGGTATCACACCACTAACTTCCAAACTCCGGAGTCCCTTAATAATCATAATCCGGACTCCGGATTATGATTATTAAGGGACGAATTTAAAGCTCAGCGGCGCGGGCTGGTTCGAGCATGGGTCGGGGTGGGGATGGACGGGGACGTAAGTTTGGTAGATAGTATTAGAGTTATTTTATAGGAGTGCAGCTTTGTCCTGCTACGCAACTTTAATTGTGATGCCTCTGGTGTTACGGATGTCTATAGGCTGCGGTGACCAGTTATTAGGTGGTGCTTGTATGCCCTCCATTAACATTCAAAATCATCTATCATCATCTCTTCTTTTCTCGTTGCTTTGTATTCAAAGCAATATTTCCTTAAAAATACTCTTAGCATTATTATTTACATCATAAATCATGTCAATAGTGTCCCAGATTTTTAGACAATACACATGCTTTGATCATCCATTGATTTTCTCCGAAGTTAAAAATAACGTAAGTATAATTCCCCAGAAGTAGGTACGTTGTACGATATACGTATCTTGTCAATCAAATCACATTTTATTTTTATTGATTTAGGTAAGCAATAGAAGATAACTACCTACTTACACGAGTTTAAAGTCTAGTCTGTTGAAATTCATGTCATGATGATACGGAATATTAAGAATAATCTGTATCAATTTGTGTTACATCATGCCGCATATGCATTGTTAGATATTGATTGTATATTGTTCAACATAACAACAACATAAATGTTAATCTAAGTCTAATATTCAATCTAATCTAATGTTACTAATATGTTGTTACCAACATTTAGAAAAAAATAAAATATACTCGTCTCAGTTTATTATATTACAAGAATTTGATCGCAACCTTGCCTATACATATCTTAAATCTTTTTTGTAAGTATATAAGTAAATTGTCAAAAGTGTTCTTTATTCTCACCATTTTTTCTCCCAAAATTTAGATTCGATCAAAGATATTTTAGGGCGGACGTGCCTGTTTCCATGTTTCATTTAGTTTGCAAAATCGATCTGAGATGAATTGGGGTCACCAGAGAAATTCTTTAAGGCTAACTAATGAAGGCCGTGTATGGTCAATGAAATGTACTCGTATGAAAACATATATGAGTATATTTTGGGCGTAACTGTTAATGATGGAATGTCTTATGTGAAAGGTATTTCATGGTATTCAACCTTTGTATAATGTAAAGCCTTAGATCCTGTAAGGTAGAAGCTCCCGTGTGCTGCTTATCGGCAAAATAGATGTGGTGGGTAATGCTTTGGAGGAAGAAATCTATGCAAGGAGCTCTACTAAGTCAAAATTCAAAATATTGTATCTATACTTCTATACCTATACTTATTACTTATATTACTTACTAGCTTCTGCCCGCGACTTCGTCCGCGTGAAATTTCGGCCCACCCATCGCGTCGCATTCGCATCCCGTCGCTCGCCCGCGCTAAAACTTCGTTATCGCTTAGCGATCTTTCTGACTTCCGTTCTTTTCACTTGGCTTCTAAGGATCGTAGCGGAGATATGTAGCCTATAGCCTTCCTGGATAAATGAGCTATCTAACACTAAAATATTTTTTCAATTCGAACCAGTAGTTCCTGAGATTGGCGCGTTCAACCAAACAAACAAACTCTTCAGCTTTATCCATACTAATACTATAAATGTGAAAGTAACTCTGTCTATCTGTCTATCTGTATGTCTGTCTGTCTGTTGTTATGTTACGTTTTAGGAGAGAGTGGTTTAAGTAATGAATTTTCTACTTATTTTGTTGCGGAGTTATTTTAAAATTATGATATCTCCTAAGATGTTCATTGAAATCAAGTGATGCCAAGGACAATTTTGTTTAAATTTCAATACTTGTGATTAATAACATATTTATTTGGATAAGGATTAATATTATGTTGATAAAACTCCTTCGCAAATAATGAATTAATTTCGAAAATATTTGATTACCATAAAAAAAGGTTATAGTGAGTCAATCTTAAAAGATAGACATATGCTGTCGCGGACTTTTTTTTTGAACTTTTAAAGAGGAATAATTCCGTAATACATGGTATTTGCGTAACTTAAACCGTTTATGCAGTGCACGCAACGGAAGCTCTAAAAAGGGAATAATTTTTCCCGTTTTTGCAACATTTTTCATTTATGCTCCGCTCCTATTGGTCGTAGCGTGATGTTATATAGCCTATAATATTTCTCAATAAATGGACTATCCAACACAAAAAGAATTTTTCAATTCCAACCATTAGTTCCTGAGATTAGCGCGTTCAAACAAACAAACAAACAAACAAACTCTTCAGCTTTATAATATTAGTATAGATAATATTATAAAGAGATAAAAGTTTGTAAGTTTATATGTAAGGAGTAATCTCTGAATTGTCTGATTGATCAATTCATCACATTCAACCGCTAACATGAGAAGTGACAACAGATTTTGATCCGAAGTCTGTCGCCATAACAACAATGTTAACAGCATTTTTTGTGTTTCGGCAGTTAGAGGTAAGATAGCCAGTCCCTCTGTGGTTGAGGATTCCGGGTGAAGCTCGCTTCCATCACCACTACCATCACTTACCATTAGGTTAGAAGAAGGCAAAGAGCCTTAACTGTTGAGGAAAAAAAAAAACTTTATAACAAAAACAAAAAAAAACCGTAACAGTAGTGTTTTCTTTTTTGGAAGTCGTTTTTTTTTTTGTTTTTCAAAAACTTATCGAGCCTTTTCAGGAAGAACATCGTAAGCGCCAAAATTCCCAAAAAACAGTTTTAATTATTAACCGTCAGATCAACTGATTTTGAATCTTTTGTCACTTACTTGAGTTCAAAGAAGAAATGGTAATTAACTTTTTCTAATTACGAAATTTTCATCGTAAGTTACCACCCATTCGGTTTTTTTAACGTAACCTCCACCGACTGACAGATCGTTAGTATAGTACCTGTCGCTTACGATATAATCTTAGGTTAATAATTTTATTGCAAACATCCTACTTGGCACTTACGATACTAAATTATGCAACGTATTTATTATCTTGCGATAGAAATAAAATGCGTTTTGCGTTTAGTTGTTCGTGAAATGTAACATTATAATAGTGTAATAAATTAAAATATGAATGCCATTAACTTTGGTTACTATAGTAGAAAACTTACCTTGACTTTAGGTTAGTAATAGAAATAACGAAACTGCTTATTATTTTATGGTTAAAAGAATCAACCTAATAGTTTAGGTTAGTGAATCAAAACGCACTTGTAGAAGTAGTATAGCATCAAGACAGGTTTCAACGTGTTTTAAATTTGAAGATTTTCGTCACTGTGTTATAACTTCTTCACTTATATTTTGAAAATTAACTATTGATGAAACGGATGCGAAAAGAGAGTGTAATGAAATCTGAACTATTATCTTTAAATACCTTAAAATGGTTGACGAGAGAAGGACCCAAAATGAAGTTGCATTATACTGTGACAGTTGCGCCTTGCGCAGGACAAAATAAAAATAAAGCCATGATTGTAATGCTGTATTATTTCATGCAATATCATGCGAGTTTTGTTGAAAGGCTGACTATAAACTTCCTCACTCCTGGACATACCATGATGCCAGTAGACTCTGTGCATGCAACAATAGAAGGATTTATACAGAAAAGAACTATTTACGCACCATCTGAATGGCAAACTTTGATTGGAAATGCTCGGACAAATCCCAAAAAATATGAGACAATTCTTTAAAAAAATAATGAAATTAAAGATTGGAATTCCTATGCAACAGCCTTCTTACCAAACAAAATTAAAATACAAACAAGCAAGCTCCGTAACGCTAGATTTGAAAAAGGCGACAAGTTCTATCTGAAATACGACTATGATGGACCCGAACAAGCTGTTGATGTGTCTCTTATATTGAGGTCTCGGCAGAATCAACAAGCTATTCGTGAACTTAAAACTGCTTACAATGAAAAAATTCCCATCTCGAAGGCGAAATACGAAGATTTAAAGAAAATGTGCGAAAAGGGTATCATACCAAAAGTTTATAGAAAAGAATATCTGAATTTGCCCTGCGATAGAAACACAAGAGACGCTTTACCTGAGACTAATGAAGACGAGGACTGATGACTCTTTTTGTATTTCATTTTATTAATAAAGCTCAAATTCACTTAGAAGTACCTACAAAATTTTCTTTTTTTTCTTTTTTGTGTTTCTGACTCTTTGTCCTTCTCTGCCTGGCATGGTACCTCGTAAAAACAGTTTAAAAAAAAAGTCACAAAAAAATATTTCTACTATTTTATAATATTTAAAAATTATCGTAATCGACATAGTCATATCAGCTCTACATAATAACTGTCATCAGTTTTAACGTAAGCGACAAATGTATGTGATTTTATAGTACTAAGTCAAATCTTAACATTTGAATTAATAAGGAGGTGCCCATATAACTTCAAGTAAAAATTTCAAATTGATGCTGTAAATATTTTGAGAAATATTTAAAAAAAACGTTCTCCTGTAAAATATGCAAAATGGCGGTTACGATCTTCTTCCTGAAGAGGCTCGTTATTATTTCTCGCTTTTTCGTCGCTCCTGACCTGATGACAATGGGACCACCTGGCAAGTATACCCTTTCAATAAAATAATAATAAGTATTTTTCAAATCGTACTAGCCGTCTTCGAGTAATCGGGGAACATACATTTAAAAAAGTTACCGACGAACTGAGAACATCCTCCTTTTTTTGTAGTCGGTTAAAAAAGAATCCGGCTGTGAGTTACAAGAGAATCCGGCTGTGAGTTACAAGAGAATCCGGCTGTGAGTTACAAGTATACGGGTATTGAGATTAGAGAGTCGTGGCTTATTTTTACCTACTTTGTTATTTGGCTCGTTGGTCTAGTGTAGTGGTCGCAAGCAAGCAAGCGGCAATGCTCAGCAGCATGAGGTCCTGGGTTCGATTTCCTGGTCCGGCAAAGTGTTTTTAGGTTTTTCTATCTGGATTTTCTCAGTAACAGCCCGGAGTCTGGGTTTGTGTCCGGTTGATGGCAATAGGCTCGCCCCCTATTACATGGGCTTAAGGAGAAAGCGTCAGGGTAGCCCGCGAAATTCAATTTTCCTTACGTTGTTTGTAGGTCAATTTGTAGGTCAGTATAGTAACCGGCATAAGTCGTGAGCACAAACTGACACCTGCGCAGTAGTACATTTTTAGGTCTCTTTGGCGGAATGAAGAAGCCGGGTGGCGCCGAGCTGCATGCGATTGGTTCGTCAGTCGATACTCGTCGTCTATTGGACTCTCACGTGTCATTTTTATTTGGCCGAAAGTGTACATGCGCGAGCTTGCCCGTGGCGGTACTGCCCATCAGTGCTCACGACTCGTGCCGGTTATTATATCAGGTTGTATATAGATGTATATAGATCTAAATATGATTCGAGGCCGTATCTAATATTTATACTAACTTGAAGAGTTGTATTACTGATTCGAATGATTATAATTCTGTAAATACATATTTGTTACGGTTGCGAATCATACTTTAATCAACATCACCCAGAAAATAAGCTGCAAATTGCAAAAATCGTAAAAAGAAAATGTTTTTGCGGGCTATCTTAGTGTTTCCTCCTTAAGGGTCCGTGCACGAAAAAAAATCGTTTTTGTCAATTTCTTATCTAATTGTCAGAAAACTTGAAATAATCGAAACATTAAGTCTGTGTAACTATAAAAGTACAGTTTTCATGGTGCTAAACCATTCGTGTCAGTCACAGCAGCTTTTAATAGTTTCATAATTTTTGTGCTCTCCAAAATATAGTTTATTTCGCCATTGATTTACTTAATGAAGAATTTTGATTATATTTCAAGGATAGCTGAAGACTAGTTTGTGATTTTCAAATTTCTTGATATGATTTGCTAAATAATAGGAAAAATATATATTACTGACGAGGTTTAAAACAAAATAAGGTTTTTTCAATATAATTTTTCTGCTATATTTTGTATGGAAGTTGAAAATAGTGGTTCCGCTACATGCAAGTAGACCACATAATGATGTTGATGATATTTTTTAATGTTCAAAATCAAAAGTAGTTTCTTGTAGAATGATGATCAAATGTCAGTCTCGCGTCATTTTTCGGAAAACTTGTTGCAAATATTAGTGATTTACCGTGAGTACTTAATTTATTTGAAAAAACCCTTTCAGCCACATGCAAAACAAAAAACACGACTTTTCTAATCTCAAATAATTTTGTTTAAATTATGTTTCCCTTTCTCACAAACAATGAACAAAATTGATCAAAATCAGTCGATTTCGTGCACGGCCTCTTAAATGTAACTGGCCAAATGTGAGTGTACTATATGTACACTTCTGCCCAACCCTTCGGAGATAAGAGGCGTGTTGCTACGTATTTGATTGATTGGTCTACGTACAATGACTTAAGTACTGCTAAAATGTATGATAGAAGAACAAAAAAAAAAATACAATTCAAACGTGTAACAACGTGTTTTTATGAATTTTAATGCAAATCACCGTGATGATGCACCGACCGATGTATTGATTGATACGATTTTTCCAATTTTAACTCATTTCTTACAAACGTAAAGTAAATACTTATTATATCTGCCTGTAATTGCGTTGCAGACAACAATGAAATTCTAAACTTTATTGTGTATAGTTTTACGATGGTCATAAAACTTTCGATTTCCACCGCGTGGTGTGGCGAGTAAACTTTGTTTAGGACATTCCACTCGATCTCGCTGACTTTATGGTGCCTAAGGATTTGCTCGATTTTTTACGACCGACACGTGTACAAACAAAGTCAAGTACCTTTTTTTCCGTGGGAAAGTCTTGGTGGATACTCTCCGTCTGGGAGAAGGTAGGGTTTTATCGGACTCAACGATATCTATATCGACTAAAACACCATAGTTCCTTCTACTACCTTAAGTTGAGTCTATGATACTTGTACATTCGCTGCACTCCTGACTGGTATCAGCCCGCCATGCCTAGCTGGCAGCACCAAGTGCGGCCAAAGGCTCGCATGGAATACTACGTGCCACCTCTTTTGGCCTGACTGTTAGAGCAACGACGAGTGACCTTGTGGTGGCTGGAAATCGTTGAGCGTCCTTCGACGCCCGGCTCCTCTTCTGGTGCGGATGGAGTGAGTGGTGTACTCTCTCTCCCTTTCCGCCGCTTCCTTTGCATGCATCACCTTCTCGCAAAAAGAGGCGACAGCACCCCACGCATTTTCGCTTCCGACCCCACGGTCGGATGCGAAAACGCGGACTGAACCACGGCCGGAAGCGAGATATCACAAGCACCAAGTGTCGCGACAAGGGCACAGTGCTGCCGCTGTTGGGCCCAACCCGAGCACTCCTCGCAAAGTCGAGAACCTATTTACATCGTATTTTTTGTCAATCGCCACTGTGGATCGTTTTTGTCATAAACAGGTCTTGTTTATAGTTCTTCGAGCAACAAAAACGATCAATATAAAAATTTGGTGCCCGAAAATTCGCTCAATTTTATCCTTGAGCCCTGTCTCCTGTGTTACAGTCTATAGACAAATGATCGGTTGAGGACTTGAGGGACACTCAACTGAACTATGATAATGGCGCTGTAATATTCTTACCCTTCATTTAAATTATCTGTATATATCTACCTACTTAGATGTTTAATTAAACAGTATACCGAATGTTTTAACACGAGCGCTAACATTCCGACAAACTGTCACGCAGTTTGGCATGTTTATAAGAAGCATACAAGGGTTTGGTCCAAAATACGGTGTGGAGCAAAGAATAAAAAATAAAAAAACGTGTTTTATGATTTATTATTATTATTTTATATATTAAAAAAAAAAACCTGCACAGCAACGTAAATAACGCAATGAATGTTGTTGAAATGTCAAAATGGAACCCATTGCTACTGTTATTAACCCGCAGATTTCTTCACGATTGGGTTTTATCGCCGAAAATGAACATAAGAAATAAGATACTTCAAATTGTTTGTAGTTTTTGAAACGACAACGGTAAATGTAAATGGTACCGAGTTCAGAAGCCCCTAAACCCAAACGTTGAACTTCAAGGATAATTTCTGATAAATGTTTATCTACCGTATTAATTTATCAAATTCATATGTATTTTAAACAGAATTAGTTAAACATCCACGAATACGCGGAATGTAAACAATATCAGAGGTCAAAGTCACATATGTTTCCTCTCAAAGGCCTGTCATTGGATAAAATTTATGAGAACTGCAAAGGTTTATGGTATGGCAGAAATACTAGTAGCTTGGTGGTTCTATGAAATTCATGGAATTGATGTCCAAGTTGGGCAATTTATTGATTTCGTGTGTTTTGAATGTTCTCCGGTATTATATGATTCAACAGTTGTTTAATAAAATTGTGTTTCTTACCGTCTAATAAAAGACTTCTCAAAAAGATGTTGTGTATAAAAATATATCTTTCATGTATTGTACATTATTTTGTTCACGTTTTTGACAAGATTTTTATATCCATACTTCCATACTATACTATATACTATATATACTATAATATTATAAATGTGAAAGTAACTCTGTCTGTCTATCTGTCTGTCTGTCTGTATGTTACGTTTTCACGCCTAAACCGCTGAACCGATCGTCATGAAATTTGGCAGAGATATAGCCTGGGATATGGAGACGGACATAGGCTACTTTTTTACGCGATAACCGACATCCACGCGGGCGGAGCCGCGGGCAAAAGCTAGTGTTTTATATATTTACAACTAGTCTTTATGACTTGTTTTAGATGTTAACGAATAACGAAAACAGTACACGTAATATTTAAAAAACATAATTTACACCTTAATGTAAACGGATTACTGACATATATACTCGTAACAGAAGCCTAATTGCGTAAAAAACTATCAGAAAAAAAAATAAACCCATTCCGGGTTTCATTTTGACAGTTCAACAACATTCATTGCGTTATTTAAGTTGTTGAGCAGACAAGTTTTTTCGAACATTATGAAGCAATGGATGCATCTATAAACGACAGTGTTTATTGATGCATCATTCCAATCCATCATAACCAAGTTAAATTTTCGGAGAATAATAGCTGATATAAGTAAATATTTATTTAAAAAAACATGCTTTTGTTAAGAATCGGTGGTTTTGCGGTTTCGGGACAACTTTATATTTCCAGTGGAATTTGGTGTTTCCTCATTACTCTAAGAATAGACTGATTCGTGTTAAATGGGGGGATTAAGGAAAATCATGCACATATGGTCGAATGAACTGTGTATTTTGCATGGATCAATGGAGTTTACGGTGAATGGAATAACTGAGCGTAGGTACACACAGCGTCATTATGTCCTAACCCCTCAAGTTTTAAAATGTTACACTGCTACAATATTGAATTCGTTACGAATAATTTAAAGAATACTTCAAAAAGAGTTTACTAGTTCGACTTGGGTTCGAACCATCGCATTACCGAATGTCGTCATACTCATACCGGGGCAGTTTGACAGTCTAGCCAGCGAGCCCATGAGAAATGCGATTAAATTGTTATCCACTATCGTCCAAGTAGTTTATCTTTAGGTCTCTGTCTAATCGATGGATGTTATCATTTGAGGGTATCTATTAATTTTACTTACTTACGTTTTCTTTATAAAATTAATCCATACCCTCAAATTATAACTACAACGTTGTCTAGGGACCCGTTTGTGTCAGTTGGCAAAATATGTAATGACTAATGATAACAGTGCATTATCAAAATTTTCCAAAAAAAAAAAAAAAATACTTTTACAAAAAGAAAAAAATATATATTAAAGAAAATATAAATAAAAATATTGTAAAGGTAATATAAATTATTATCTTTACAATATATATATTTTTTAGTAAAATAAGATCAAAATTTTGTTAAATAATAGCAATAATAAATATTATTATTAAATGATTATTAAAATAAACATTTTTCTTAATTTTTAAATTCTTTCTATATATTAGAAATAAAACACATGTTGTGCCTAGGATTTGAACCTCCAATATTATGCACGGCAAGCGGTCTTGAAACCTCCGGACTACTTAGACGTTGTATAAGACTTCGTAAATGTTAAGCTTATTGTTGCTTGTCATTATATGCATTAATAAAAGTATTAACTTTTTATTGAATAAAAACAATATTTAAAACAGAAAATACTTATTTATTCACTAAAACAATACATTAATTGTTATAACATGTTTTTGCAAAATACAAAAACCAATTTGGGCCTATCACGGATTTGAACGCACATGTCTTTTGGGGGGGTAAGGACTTAATGGAGCTTTGTGTACCTACACTAGATGATAACGTTAATGTGAAGCAGGGGCGGCCCCTTGGCTTAGTTTTGATGCAGTGGTCCGAAAATGACTCAGAATGACTCGGAATTGAGACATATATTGCCAGAATAGTTTGTGGCAAAGTAATAACAGCCGCGCGTTTCGATCGATCAAGTTGCGGTTGTTCTGTGGATGGCAAATCTCAACAAACTGTGATTATATAAATCCATCTGTAAAGCTTGGTGAATATGGCTTAATATGGCTTTTGTTACAGCAGATATGAGGATCCCATGGAGGAGTACGAGCTTATTAAAAAAAAGAAGAACCGGGACCAACGTAAAAGACAAAATGGGTGGCACAACCTTTGGTCTCCCTGGTAACAAGTCTCCTTCAATTTAACGTGCGTACAATCAACCAATAAAACAGAGAATGCGGTGCCAAAATCAATAGAATGCCTACTTGCCTAGTCAACAAGGAGGCAATTGTGGAAAATAGGTCAACGTATGTCCGAAGACAATTTACGTATCCACCTGCTCGCTATTTAGACCATGGTTACATTGAGTTGGTTATTTATTGGTACTTAAAAGTAAACATTTTGGGAATTGCGTTACGTGTGCATTGTTATATTTATTAGAATAGAAACTACTACGTGACGACTACTGGTCTCCATATAGGTTCACCAGCACTTAAAATCAAAATCAAAACATTTTATTTTACATAAACCTACATGGGCACTTATGAAACGTCAGAAGCTAGGTGCTCGGTTCCAATTGGTCGTTTCCTATAGAGAAGAGCCGGCGACTTTGCCAGCGACTTTGTTCGCCCTATATTTTGTCCTGTAGGAATTTAATAAATTCGGCCTTATTCCTTGTCTACATTATAAAGTGAAACTCTGCAAAATTTCAGCTTTTTGGGTTTGGGCTGGGCGAGTCAGTGAGAGAGTTAGGACTTCATTAACTTTTTACTTGTATTGATTTGTGGTTTTTTTTTGTCCGGTCATAAGAAAGAAAAGAAAGAAAGAAAATAAATTTATTTGACCCAGGTTAAGCTACACAATATAAAGTATATTGTGTAGCTTAACCTGGGGTCAAATAAATTAAATAAAAAATACATTAAAAAAAAACTTAGTTATAATAGTATTGTGTGCCTCACGGCTGCGACAACTGGGCCCAGTTTAGCATAACTGACGCTGGTTTTCAAGTGGACTTTTAAGAATCTTCCATTGTGAATTTTCGATTTCAATTGGAAACTATCAAAGTCTAACTCAAAGCATTTATTTCAAACTAGCTTTTGCCCGCGGCTTCGCCCGCGTGGATGTCGGTTATCGCATAAAAAGCACCCTATGTCCTTCTCCATATCCCAGGCTATATCTCAAAATTCTAACTTAATATTAATTTTAATGTGATTCACTATGTGAATAGAAACCTAACAAATGACTTAATATAATAAAAGTTCTTATGTTCTGAACGTGAATGAGTCTTTACCTAAAGATAACAAACACAAAATCAAAATACGAAATTTCACTCAAATTCTTAAAGCAATCAATTGTACCAAACTACAACACGAAATAAAAGTGCGAAACAAATAATAATTTTAAAATAATTCACGTAAGTACCAACAATGTGAAAACAAAACGAAATCCTCCGCAATGTCGCATGATACACCATATGAACACCATTGGTGCATATCTTTTCTCAGGGTCACGTTCGCAATTGGACAAAATATTTGACATTTATTTTGAACTTGCAACACGATATGGCTGTAGAATTCGAATAATCGACTAATACTTGACCGGTTGACATTTTAGCGGGAACACTACTAAACGAACGAAAAAAAAAGAAAACAAAATACGTCTGTACTCTGTGGTCGTGTGGCGGTGTGGCGCGGTGCTTAATGTAAACATTCATCAAGGTTATACGTGCGTAAAGTAATGGATTCAATGAGAAAACGGTTTGATCATAGAAGAATCTTATACAGAATTACTGAGAAATAAGTGTAGATTTCGTATTGAGTGTTAGTTTATCGTAAAGTGATAAATATGTCAGTGAAAAAGTAACGAAAGTTTTGGAATGCACATATTTTGATCATAAGGCCGCCGTGTTTAGTAATGTTTTTATGATAAATATTCTTGTACACTGTTTGAAATACACATAAGTAGCTAGCTTATTTATCTACAAACATAATTTGGCTAATAGCTACTCATATTATAGCGTATTGTTATCGTAATCGTATTTCCAAGAGTAAAATTCGGCAAACAAATACCTACAAAAAGACAATAAAATGGATATAGTATGTTATCCTTAAGAGATAGACATATGCCATCGCGGACTTTTTTGAAGACCTTTATAAGATACATAATTCCACCATACATTATTTTGTTATATCTCAAAGGGTTTAGACAGCGTTTTCGTTGAAAGCTCCCAGACGGCTAATTTTTTTGCGACACCTCCAACAAATATCGTTACTTCATACAAAAATGCAAACAAAAACATAACAAATTATATATTAAAACCTTCCTCGAGAACCAAGCTATCCATTGGTGAAAACAGCATGAGAATCGGTGCAGTAGTTTTTGAGTTTATCGCGAACAGACAGACAGACAGACAGACAGACGCGGCGGAGGACTTTGTTTTATAATATGTAGTGATAGTGATAGTGATAGTGATAGTGATAGTGATAAACCAATTACAGGCACTTTTGAATTGTCAAGGGGTCGGTCAATTAGAAAGATAAAGCTAAAACCCATTACAAAGCGTATTAGGTACCTATGGAGAAGAACGGGCAAGAAAGTCCACGGACACTCTTTTATGGTTTATCCCATTGTTCGGTTTATATATCCACGGAAATCATGAGAAACACCAAATATACATGTGGTTACATAAATATATATTATTCCAGAGATATTATCGGAAATTCTCAAGGTGCTTTGGGATTTCCGATGGCTTTCTTGGCAAGGGTCTTTAGTGACATATATGTGGTTTTCAAGAAACCAATTAAGTGCTGTCTCAGACTAAATTCAAGTCTCACCAAAGTTTGAGAGGTCATGTTGCACAATTAAAATGGAAAATATTTATTTAGCATAGTTGGTGACTATTGGTGGTTGGAGTTTGTGGCTAAGTAATAACAGCCGCACGGGTCGATCGAGCACGTGAAGCTACGCTTGCCGCGGTTGGCCCGTGGATGGGTGACCATCTTTTCATACCAAGACTCCTCCGTGCCTCGGAAAGCACGTTAAGCCGTTGGTCCCGGCTATCATTCGTGGATCTTTGACAGTCGTTACGGGTCGTCAGAATCCCGAAAGGCTGACAACCAGTCTTACTACCCTAGTAGCATTTTTGTTGGCGTTTGGTTGGGCCACATACCTCTGAAGGTGGCCCAACTAAATGCCAACGGAAAATGCTACTATATAGGGTAAGGGGTATCATATTACCCAGTAACTGGGTTGTGGAGGTCAGATAGGCAGTATAGTTAGGAAAAGGATAGGCGGATGATGATTCACAAAATAAACAGTGGGTTTTACTCTGCTTTATAAGGAACTTACTTTTGTCGAACTACGAATCGGCAGCACTAAAAATAAAAATAGTAGTTCTAAAAGGTGAAATATGCTTGCAATAAGCGATAGGCGTGTGATTAGACAATTTCTTATCATTTATCATTTGTTCTTTCTTGGAGCGAAAGTCTCCAAGATCAAATGATAAATGATAATTTAATTTTGTTAGTTTTTAAAAACTAACACGTCAATTGCCAATGTTGGATTTTAAAAGAATCGTTTTTCAATTGAACTGCAGTAGTTATTTATCCGTGTTTCCAAACTTAAAGCTACGCACTCATGCGCACGTAGACATACAAATTACTCCAAATATCTAATGCATTTTGTCCGTTCACTTATCAACGTCAACTGTTGGTTTAGTGATAAACCAATTAACTCTTAAAAGGTTTTTATAATAAATATTATATGTTACTATGTCGTCCTGAGGAAGTACTGATTAGGAAATATGACGTGACCGTTATCTGAGCTTTAAAAGGTAAAGAATTTATGAATTACCACACGATTAATAATGAGTTAGAGTGAGAGACGGAGAGAGCTTTAGGGGATAACAATAAAACTTGAAGTTCTGACCCAATTTTAATAATAATACCAATACATTACTTTCTTTGTTACAATCTTGTGTAAACAAATTCATCATCATCATCATTTCAGTCGAAATACGTCTACTGCTGGACATAAGCCTCCCCCAATTGGGGGGGTTTGCCATAATCGCCACGCTTGGCAGGCGGGTTGGCGATCGCAGTATGGTGTTAAAAATGCATAGAGAACGCTGCTGCCCATTCTCTAGTAAGTCCCTTAGTCGCCTTTTACGACACCCACGGGAGTAAATGGGGTGGTGCTATTCTTTACGTCCGGCACCACACGGTACTACGGTAAACAAATAACTGAACTACATATTTCTAAATTGGAAAGCTTAGGCGCAATCAAATATTATTACTGTTTGACGTCACTTGTTACAACATTAACAAGTTAGGTAGGTACATACATAGAAAACATTGCATTTGTTAGAAAATAAATAAAAGAATAAGTATTTATTGTGACTCGCCCAGGAAGATCATAAACTAAACTAAGCACACAATGGTAAAAGTAAAAAAAAAAAACATTTTTTATAAAAATAAAATTAAACAACAGAAGGACATGGACGAGGCCAGAAGGTATCTATCTCAGCATGATGTTGCGACATTTAAATATAAGTGTCGCAACGCTGGTATCCTGATAGGGCCCGCTGTGATGTCACGGGCAGATCGGGTGTCAACGATTGACTTCGTGACAGTTAGGAAGCATATTTATGATGATTCGGTAAAGGAGATAAACAGAGGCTTAGTTAATCGCTGTGTCTCACGATGGTCCTTGCAACCACATTTATTAATTCTATGCCCGTCACCCTAACCTGGCGAACGTAGTAGAATTAATAAATGTGTTTCGGCCTAAGCCGATAGTCCGAGACGCTGCTCAAAAGTAACCAGTTACAAACTCAAATCGCCAATGAGTGGCCAGAATGTATTTGCACTAGTATCTCAATGTCAGTCCGCGTCGTGGAAAATCGGGCTTACACTTAAGGGTCCGTGCACGAAAAAAACTCTTTTGTCAATTTCTTATCTAATTGTGAGAAAACTTGAAATAATCGAAACATTAAGTCTGTGTAACTATAAAAGTACAGTTTTCATGGTGCTAAACCATTCGTGTCAGTCACAGCAGCTTTTAATAGTTTCATCATTTTTGTGCTCTCCAAAATATAGTTTATTTCGCCATTGATTTACTTAATGAAGATATTGTATAATCATTAAATAAAATTTTGATTATATTTCAAGGATAGCTGAAGACTAATTTGTGATTTTTAAATTTCTTGATATTATTTGCTAAATAATAGGAAAAATATATATTACTGACGAGGTTTAAAACAAAAAAAGGTTTTTTCAATATAATTTTTCTGCTATATTTTGTATGGAAGTTGAAAATAGTGGTTCCGCCACATGCAAGTAGACCATATAATGATGTTGATGATATTTTTTAATGTTGAAAATCAAAAGTAGTTTCTTGTAGAATGATGATCAAATGTCAGTCTCGCGTAATTTTTCGGAAAACTTGTTGCAAATATTAGTGATTTACCGTGAATACTTAATTTATTTGAAAAATCCCTTTCAGCCACATGCAAAACAAAGAAAACGACTTTTCAAATCTCAAATAATTTTGTTTAAATTATGTTTCCCTTTCTCACAAACAATTAACAAAATTGATCAAAATCAGTCGATTTTGTGCACGGCCTCTTAAGCCCGTTTCTCCACTACGCGGATAGAAGATCAATCTCCTTGAAATTCAGTGTATCACATGAACCGCGTAACAATAGCGCATATTGGGTCAATTCTCAGCATAGCGATTATACGACATTTTCAAAATGTCTGATATAATAGTATCTCGAGGCCCTGGGGTCCTAGACCTTATGGAAGGCGTACGAGGGGACGAAGCCAACTCGCAGAGGCTCCTTAGACAATTTTAACTGATGAGGAGGCACCAACCAACGATTATCCCTGTATGCACAATACGACATTATTACTAGGTATGTTTTAAAATAATTATTTAGAAGTAATAATTATTATTCCATCTTATTTATCTACAAAACGCAGTATTATTATATCACAGTTTAAATTAATATTTCGCGATAACCTTGGATTTGGCACGTCAAGATATCCAGACACCGGTTTCTTAAAAAAGGAAAGTATTTAAATCAAATAAAACGTCACTTTACAAATGATTACGTCATGATCCATGTACGTGAACGGTTCTGTGTGTATATAAGTAACGTGTGAAGACACCGCTACTTGCGTTCTTCTTCAAACTGTCGAGTGTTGACAGTTAGATTTTGGGCGATACCCCCAACTTCTTCTACACTATAAATAGTAACTTAGTACCAATTTCACCAATGAAACTGAACGTGATCAGAACATCTAAACTGCGTTGAAGAACTGTCAGTCATTTAATATTTTTTAACAATGATTGCACTGACAGCTCTTAAACGCGGTTTAGATATGTGTTGATCACGTTCAGTTACATTGGTGAAATTGGTATACTAAGTTACTAGGTACTAGGGTTATTAGGGAGTCGTAAAGAAATGATAAATGATAAATGATTTTATTTCTGTAAGTAGGTTTTTACAAACACTTTTACACGTCAATCATATTTTAAAACTAGATGAGGTCGGCGCCGCCGTTTCGTATCTGACTACTCTGAGAAGAAAGGCCGAAACAAACTCAGAGGTCACAGGAAAGAAAACTATTTAGTCTATATATACCATGCTCGTATAACAAAAAAATAATTCCTTATTAAAAAAAAAAAAAAACCTAAGGTCGCCATTATGAATGAAGAAAATCAATTGTTAACCGACAGTGTCGGTACCTATACCTACTACTAAACAATACGGTTCAACTGATAAGAAATACCTACTATTATAAATAACTTACTAAGGGCCAATTTCACCAACGAAACTGAACGCGATCAGCAAATCTAAACCGCGCTTAAGAGCTGTGAGTGTCATCATTGTTGTGAATTATTTACACTGACAGCTACAGCTCTCGAATGCTGTTCAGATGTGACGTTCAGTTTCATTGGTGAATTCGCCTTTAGACTTGACTAGGAGGTAGATTTGGATTCACGAAAAAAATGAAAAAATAAACGGTTAAAAACGTTTTATTAATCGAGAACGATATGAAATTTTTCTTCTTCAAAAATGTTATAACGTTCCGATCGAACGTAACCGAAACAAATAGTTTCTTAGGTTTTTTTTCAGACGAAACCGTTTCGAAAAATATACCGTTATCCGAGCCCTGTAGTGAGGCACCGCGTGTCGCGCGGCGAGCGGAGCCTTTGTGTTGCGCCTGTTTGTAGGAGCCTTAAGACTCGCGCAGACTGGCGCAATATCACGGGCGCGACAGGCAGCGCGACCCTTGTTGCGCCCGCCATATCGCGCCAGTGTGTGGGAGCCTTTAAGCAGGATTGCTAGTTTACATACGTTGGAAGTGGGGTTTGCTAGCTGTTGCAAAATAAGCTAGCTTTGAAGTCTAATTATTTAGTTTAGCAGTCAATTTTAGTGTTTGCATTCATGAAACTTGTTTAGAGAGCAGTTTTGGCCCAGTGGTAACGGCCGCGACTTACGAGTTTTAGGTCGTTGGTTCAAACCCAGACAGGCGCATGACTTTGTCTAAATTATTTCATCACCACTGCTCATAAACCGGTGAAGGAAAACATCGTGAGAAAACCGGCATTTCCTAGAACCAAACATTCGAAGACATGTGACATCTACAACCCGCACTTGGCCCGCGTGGTGGATGGCCACATGGCCACATACATTATGGCCCACTCCCTCTCACCGAGAGCAGGCCTGTGTCCCAGCATATGAAACTGAGAAATTTTTGCCTGACAACCGCGATCTCGGCTAATTACATCTCCCAGGCAAGTGCGTTTGTCACCAGCAACGATGTTCTGAAGATATCCTTTATACTACAATGTCACGCAGTACAGTATTTTTTTTTTCTTATTTGCCCTCCGAAAGTGACTCCCATATTCAAAATTTATTTATTTACGTTACAAGTCCGTGTTTGGGTCACAGAAGTCCATATGGGTACAAAATTTCAACTTAATCGGCCCAGTAGATTCGGGGCAAATTGGCTGTGACAGACGGACAGACAGACAGACAGACCAACAGACACACCAGTGATCCTATAAGGGTTCTGTTTTTCATTTTGAGGTACGGAACTCTAAACGATAAACGATTATTTCTGTCCGTCAGTCGGTCACGGCGTTTTGTCGGTCATGTGAGGATGTCACGTGGGGCATTCAAGACGCCACAATGGAAATAAACTTTTAGCCTCTAGCTATTGTTATAAGAAACGATGTTGGTATGTGTGTGTCAGCTGTGACAGACTTAATTGTGATCAAGAAAGTGGTGAATATTAAAGATATTTTAGGATTTGGATGCAGCAGTGCTGAGCGTTATTTGTAGATAAGACACATCACTTTGCTTCTAATTTGTCGTTAGAGTACTTACCATTATTTAGAATTACTTACTGGCATATCCACACAAGGGAAGTCCTTTCCCTAATAGCATTTTCCGTTGGCATTTAGTTGGGCCAACTTCAGAGGTATGTGGCCCAACCAAACGCCAACAAAAATGCTATTAGGGTTATACAATGTGTAACTGAATTAGCACACATTATAAAAGTAGTTTGTTTAGAATCGTTTACTGAATCGATTACTGTCATCAACTTTGTTAACCAAGCTAGTTTTTACAACAAAAACCTGCCTATCAGATGGTCTGTTGAAGGATTTTAAAGGAACCATGTTTTCGACATCATCTGCCCAAAATGTGTTTTTTTAAGATGATTGCGAAGAACGACACGACACAACGCAACACAACGTCCTACTTAGTCCTAACCGAAAGAGATCGCCACGCTCTTTCATATACGAATATGCGTTGAATCGGCGTTGGACCTCATAACTCATCTTAGACCGATATCACACCTACGATTTGCAAGAGGCGATTTGTGAACGTGCTCTCCGCGTGTGCGAAGCGAGCTACCCACGAATACGCGACGTGATCTTCGCGGTTTCACAAAATTATACACTCGCTTGTCTCGCTCTCTCTTGTACACTCACGTCAATAGCTCTCCTTACGCCCACGCGGCGAGCACCTTGCGCACACGTGGCGATCTCGCTACGCATACGCAGCGAGCGCGTTGAACAATCGCCTCGCTGGAAACACGCTCGCAAAACGCCAGTGTTATATGGCCCTTAGAGAATAATTCAAACAAAAGATCGCATCGATCGCGTACTCGCGCGAGCGACGGCCGCTTTCGGTTAGGACACGGGGTACGTCATTCTTACGAAATAAAAAACCTTTAATATTCAAAAATTTGTGCCATGTAATAAAACAGGGCCTCAAGTCTGCTATTACAATAGTGTCAGAATGGTCTTGCCATTGTGAGTATTTGACAGTGTTTGTATGGCAAATCTGTCAAAAACTCACAATGAAGAGACCATTGCAACGTTTGTACATTAGTAGAATTGGCCCCCAGATTATCATAACCCACAACACAAAGTTCGATGACATAAACGTCTTGTAAACTCGCCAAAGTCATCAAAGAGAGTAAAAAATTTAGTTCTTTACATAATGGTGGTCGCATGCCAAAACCAGTATCTTTTACAAATCATGTGAGCTATTATAAAAACAAAATTTTGGCGTTCCGTACGTAAACATGGATGGCGTGACCTGTCTTTTTATGTTCGATTCCTGTTACATGTCTAGTCTACTGACTGTTATAGGTTATTTTTATCATTCCCGTATTGGAGCTTAGTCTGAATAGCTAGCTATACTCCATTTGAAATCCATTTCGGTTATTTAAATGTCTAATATAAGAGTAAGTAAGTAACTTATACAGAGATTCCCAACGACTAGTTTCCGATGTCAATAATATGGGCATTTTTGGTCTATGGTTTTTGTGAGCAAGATACAGTCCAAAATACAAGAGTATGACGTTATACTAGTCATACTTTTTAATTAATGAAGATGAAACAGGTTTGACATCTCTAAATCATTATTACACAGAAATCAGAAATCATTTATTTGCAAAGTACCGTATATACTTTTCTATGCATTTAGTAAAAACCTGTTATTTTGAAATTACAAACAGACATTTCAATTTTATTTATTTGTCAATACTCAATACTCAATATCTTTATTGCTTTCTTTATTGTGTACTTAGGTGGTAACTATATAATTTAGGTCGTTATGGACCCTTTAGGGCACAGCAAAAGGGTATAGGAGAGAGGAAGCCCTGTTTTAGGTATGGGAACAAGTTTTAACATACAATCAAAGTCGATCGAGAATAAAATACTAACATTTCACTAATCTATTTTTTATGGATTATTTTATCTGCAAATGTACCTAAATATTTTAGATTATTTTTATATACCTGTTTATATGTATTATAATTCTCTTTATTCATTTATATAAATTGTTTTTCTTTGATTAATTATTACTTCTTATTTATTTATTATTATTTTTATATTATTTATTAATTATTTAATAATAATTACCGTATCATAAATATATTTAAGCATACCTATGAATTGCGTGATTATTATTAATTATTGTTATTATTTGTGAAGCTGTATAGATCATTCCTCTAAGAAAGTGCAACGGATTTGTGTTGACAATCAACACTATTTTAGGTGTTAAAATAATGATCACTTAAAAAATTTAGTTAGATTAAAATTACTCTAGAATAAAATAGTCTTATAAGCTAGATTGTAAATAATTCCTGGTTCTTTTTAATAAAGGAATAAAAAAAAGTTATGGTTGAATAATATTAATAAATTGTACTTGATAAAGTTTCTGCTTATTATGTCCTCTAGGCAGAAACGTTCTCCTCTGCTTATTTGTGGGTAAGTATAACACACTGAAATCACGTCTACCATACGTGATTATAGTGGTATCCCTTGATCGTACAGACATTGAGCCGTCTATTACAGACGAAAACGTTTTAAGGCTGATGCATTGATATTGAGATGATGTGTGGTCGTAAACATAACAGACATTTCAATGTTGTACGTGCACATAAACAAATAAATAGACATGACATCAGAAATACAGTCACTAGAGAAGCTCAGCATTCGATTCATACCCACCTACCAGAAAAACGATAACAATGTAGAGGAATCATATTATTTAACCAAAACATCAAAACATGTTTATGAAATATTGAAAGCAGGTAAATTTCGAATGCTGATAAGATATATTTGGCGATATTGTCACGTCCACGAAACTGTAGCAGTTACAACAGGTTAAAACTATAAACCTACTCAAATTCAACCACAGGTTACAAATTACAAATACTACATACTGTAACAAATTTTTTGTTACTAGTATAATTCAAATTCAGCCGAATAGCGGGGTAATTGCGTAACACTATCACTATCACTATCAGTAGCAATGGCTTTCATTTTGACAGTTCAACAACATTCATTGCGTTATTTACTTTGTTGAGCAGACAAACTTTTCGAACATATGAAGCAATGGATTAGCAATATCCTTCAACATCATTCAGATTGTGATTGATAGTGTGATAAGCAATTAGAGTGCAGATTTATCCATTCTATGAGTTTGAATATACTTTATAATAAACCTACCAACCTACCTACCTTTATAATACCTACTAAGGACCTTGATATTGTTAAACAAATTTTTGCAATATCCATTATGAAGTTAAGCTATGGAATAAAAAAATCAAATTATTTTATTTCACATAAACCTACATGGGCACTTATGAAACGTTAGAAGCAAGGTGCACAGTTCCAATTGGTCGTTTCCTATGGAGAAGAGCTATGAAACTACACGGTTATTTATTTTTTGAGAGTCAACAAATGTGGAATAATTATTATTATTATTATACTATTAACAATTTGTAATATGAATGCTCAGTCTTGGAACGTTTTTTTTTTCTAATTTCAAAATTTATTTTCTCTATTTTTAGTTTTATCCAGTTTACATCTAGTTATATGTATGTGAATGCTGTGGTCTCCCGTAAGGGTGTCACCACACCAATCGATCGATCCTCAATCGATGCCATAGATCGACGGTAGAATGGATTATTCACCAATTAACGGAGTAGATACCAATCGATCTACGTCGACCATGTCGATCGATGGCATCGATCGACGATCCATTGATTGGTGTGGTAACACCCTTATTGAAGGAGCACACGTAAAAAAACTTAGATATTATTGTGATTTCTATTGATTTTGATTTCTATTTATATTTCTATTTCCTTTGTTGTCCCCAAATAAATAAATGTATTAATTCTAAAGCTCTTGCGGAGCTTTAGAATTAGGCACGGTTTCCATTAGTCGTTTCCTATGGAGAAGAGCCGGCAAGAAACTCCACATACACATAATTTCCAGCCGAGAGACGTCCACTGCTGGACATAGGCCTCCCCCCAAGCGTGGTCACACTCCCCACATCGACCGGTCCTGTTCAAAACTGCATATCGTTACACATTACTACCTGACTCCAAATACACATAATTTTCCTCTACAAATTCATCCTAACCCACATCCATTCTGAGAAAATTAATACAAACAAATAAACTACGACCACCATTCATGAGCAAGTAGGAAATAATAAACAGTTCTAAAAATATGTATGACTCACTGAATTGTAAATATAGGTGTGAATTATGACTAAATTTAGAAACGATTGTGTCACAATCTATGATCATAAATACCTAGATTTGAGCCTTGATTTTTGAAGTTACATTTCTGGGTATTTAAACGTGTTAACAAGTTTTGCTGTCAAACAATTCTTGGTAATAACAGACTGAGGTAATCGAATATGGTGTTTGTGGCATGACCTCCTTTCAGGGTGTTATTTCTTTTGAAGGCGTATTACCTGTACTCGTTATTTCTGGTATTCTGATAACTATTAGCTACTTAGTATTTGTGGGGGCAGCGGTGGCCTATTGGAAGCAGTGGTGGCCCAGTGGGAGCAGCGGTGCCCCAGTGGGAGCTGCGGTGGTCCAGTATGAGCAGCTATGGCCTATTGGGAGCAGCGGTGGCCCATTGGTAGCAGCGGTGGCACAGTGGGAGCAGCGGTGCCCCAGTGGGAGCTGCGGTGGCCCAGTGGGAGCAGCGGTGGCCCAGTTGGAGCAGCTATGGCCTAGTGGTAACGGCCCCGACTTACTAGTTGTAGGTCGGGGGTTCGAACCCAGGCAGGCGCTTTACTTTGTGTTAATAATTTCATCATCACTGCTCACAAAACGGTGTAGGAAAACATCGTGAGAGAAACATGTTCTAGAGCTAAACAATTCGAAGAAATGTTACATCTAGCAACCCGCACTGGACCCACGTGGAAGATTAAGAATTCAAAGGATTGAATATAATACCTTCTAATGTCTTAGGTCAAATTCCGGGGTGCCCTTAGCGAGCAGTCGTCTAGCTTAAGTAGATTATAGTAAAAACCCCCTGGCTGGAGGCGTAAACTTCGTTAGGAGCTTGCGGCACCACAGGAAAGCCCGGTTAAGGAGCAGGAACCCCCAGTGGTTATACCTCCGAGATGACATACACAAAAAAAAAAAAAAAAAAATGTCAAATTCCACTTTTTTATACGAGTATCACTAAGTCAGAGAAGACATTGGTGCCGATTCCATTGTTCACAAACTAAACTAAATTTAAGTTCAGTGCATCTTTTTCTTTCTATTTCATTAAGAAAAGGACAGAAGATAAATTTTAGTTTAGTCCTGTCAAATTAATCAGCGCCTGTCACTACTCCATACAAGTTTAGACGTGATTAAAAACTTGCCGACTAAAATTACGTCAATTTACGTCATGCGCTGTTTAATTTGACAGGACTAAATTAAAATGTATCGTCTGTCCTTTTCTTAATGAAATAGAAAGAAAAAGATGCACTTAACTTAAATTTAGTTTAGTTTGTGAACAAGGGAATCGGCACCAATATCATTTTATCCGAGCATTATATAGGTAGTTCTACTTATCTAACTGTCTTAGAGGTTGATTAAAATCTCATCATACTATCCTTGGTTTACGTTATATAATGAACCAAAGAGCATTGCTCACATAATAAAAGCAAGCCCTAAGTTTGCACAAAGTATTCTACATGGTATAAGGTAACTAAACTCAAAGTCTAGAAATTAGCTGGTTAATGACCTACAAACACCGTTCTAATAATATTAGCGAGACCATCCGACCTTCCATTCATACTTATAAACATATGTCTGTTTGCTTCTACGTCACTCGGAGTGCCTACGTGATCGACAGAGGTCGGTGCACCCAGTGCAAATATCAAAACTAAGTTATCGTAGTATAATCTTAAGTCGCTAATCCTGCTTCGCAAAAACCCACTCTCACTTGATGTTTTAAAGTAGACTTTTGGTCGTCGATGTTATGTTTTTCAGATCTTTTGGTATGTAAAGAGTTTTGCATCATTGTAATGGGAGTCTTCCCGGATCGCAGTATGTCATTTGATCACATTTCTTAACTGGCAACTGTTGGGGTGCTTCGGATTGTGAGGCCGACTATTTTGATTGTTATGACTAACAGATGGATTGAGATTAATGCTGTTAGTCATAGATATACAGGTTTAAGGGATTTCCAGATGATATAGGAACAAAATTGGTGTTTTAGCACTAAAATTCATCATCTTTGCTTTGTCATAATTTTTCTGGACCAGCTTGTCTTGAACAAGGTGAAAATATAATGCAGACATGATACTCGTAACATAATACCTTTATTTACTTGTGATGCTACGTTCTGCCTTTACGTAACAATATTTGGTTGCAAGTTGCACCTAGGGTTGCCAATCGTACTCTAATATAGACTTAATATACGCGAAATAAAGTACAATACTCTATTTCGTGTAGGCGTACTTTATAACCTGCAAAAGTAATAGAGTACGCTAAAATATTCGTATTTATATTGACTCTGAATTAAATTGAATGAATTCCTGCCACTTCAGTGTCGTAGCAACAGGTAGTCAAAAGAAAATCTAACTTATCCGAGGCAGGGGGTGCTATAATTTTCTTGCGTAACACATATAAAATGACAATTGATCGCAATGGGTTTCATTTTGACAGTTCACCCACGTCCATTGCGTTATTTACGTTGTTGAGCAGATTTTTCAAACCTATGAAGCAATTAATTAGCAATATCCTTCAAAACTCTCGTATTATGATTCAAATTGAGTTACGCAATTAGGGTGCTCGTTATTTTTTCACCAAAAACGAATATTGGGACAAAGTGAACATAAAAATTGTGAACACACACATACACACAGGTCTACATGTCTGCCTTCTTTGCCCTTAAATGCTATGCAATTCAGAAGATGTTGACACAAATCCCTCTCCCATCTCTAGCATTGGCACTCAGCCACTGAGCCAAACAGAGCGTCCTACTAGACAATGTCAACGGGCACAGAATATATCAATTGGTTAGCAACGGCTATATTTTTACTGAGCTATTACTAAACAATGGTGACCGTAACCGCAGTGATTTAACATAAGAGTAACTACAAACCTATTGTATAAGGAAATAATTGTGAGGGATACCTAAATATACCTAATGATACTTTACAGTAATTTTAACAAGGACACTATGTAGGTAGATGAAGTCAAACCAATTGGTCTGAATTTGTTGGAAGTGCAACTGCGTTTATGATCAAATCTCGAAAACATCCAGCGTGTGTATAAATGGGCGATCATCATTGCGTACAAAAAAAAAAAAATACATTTACATTTACTTTTGCTCTTATGTGCTAGTAGATGCCAACAAAAAAGATGGTTAGAAACAAAAATTATTAGTAGTACCGTAATACCCATCGATCGAGCGAGATTTACAAGAAACTTGAAACGGGTAGTAGGTAGCGAGACCTCAGACGAAGACTTTGGAAACAGCAACGTGTAACACAACATAGCAGTGACATAGTAAAGAGTCGAGAAAGCAGCTGGACCTGAGCCAAACTGGCGACGACGTCGTTAAAAGATTTTTATCCTATAGATAAATATATATATAAATTTAATATAAATCCGTCTCTCCACAATTCCATTGCCTACATTAGGATGCATATTCGGTATGGCTCTAATAATCCTTCCAAATCCTATAGGCACATCTTCACTACCATAATCGCGCCTCCCGTCCCGGTCTACTCCTTGATATGCAACGGTCTCCGTAGCTCCATGAAACATGAGGCTCCAGGAGCTAGTGTGAATCTTTGGGTTCATTCGAGTAGTCGAGTCTAGTCAAACCTCGCTGAGGTCGGTGCATTTCATGCATTCATTCATACTGTAGTACCCATCGATCGATTCCATGAGAATTGTAACTGGAGTTGGGCGTGAGAGAGTAAGATTTCATGAATTGTTCCGAAATCTCGCTAATCTTCCGCGTTCCACAATATATAATTGCAAAGAAAAATGGCTACCATTTCTGTTGGATATCGAAGAAATTCGTGCAATATACTTTAGGTACAATATAATAAAATATTATTTGTAAATATCTGCTTTATAAATAAATGGCGTCGTAATTAAAGGGACCCTCTGTATTACGTGCCGATACGATCTTCAAGAGTTTTTAATGTGACTTGTGTTCTTTATATGGTGCTTTTTTCTTGGAATCGCTTGTGCGGATATCGTCAGAAGTAAATAATAAGGTGAAGGTATGGTTTGGTGTCTTTAGAAAGATGATTTTTGTAATTTTATGACGTTTCCTTAACTATTCTGTTCCTTAATATTTTGTAGTTAACCAGAGAAGTTCTTCGGCGTTATTTTATAACAACTAATGCCGCAAGAGCCGTGTTTCTCCGTTATAAACGCGCTAAATAAAAAATAAAAATGGAATTATACATCTTCACCTTGTAAATTAATAGGTCGTTTCAATGATTGCTAACTTGGATTTATCAGATCTTAATATTCAACATGACCCGGAATTAACGCAGACCACCAAACACCCTAATTAGAATATTATGTCATAATTAGCTGCAGCCCACGTGGCTTTTTCTAAAATTAAAGAACTCCTTATAACATCAGCTATCTGCCAGCGAAAATCCCGACAAAATCGGTGCGGTTAGCGGCTGATTCGGAGATTAGCCAGAACAAAAAGACAGACAGAAAGACAGGCAAAAAAAAAAAAATGATTTTTACATTACGTTTACGTTGCGCGATCGAGCCTCTGAACAATAAACACACCCACTTAACTCAAACAATAATATGTTTTTCATATTGTCATACATATGAAATACTATATTACGAGTACGCCAACTTATTACACGCGACACGACAGAGGACAATAATAATTCGTAATAACATCATAATGATGATAATATAATCATCATAGCGAACACAATATTGACTGACCACACTATTTAGTACTATGTGCACGGAGATGATAATGATAACAAGTGCGGTGACGTGACGTGCGAGTGATAACTCTGTTGCTGTTTGTTTGTGTGTGTGTTATAATTATTAAGATATGTTTTTTTTTATAAATGGCTCCTCGCAGTTCAACCTAGGAGGTTGTCTACTGCTTAGCCGGACTTTCCTGTGGGTGCCTGAATAAATTAAGGCCTCCAGCCAGGGCATAAAACTTAAAAACTAAGCGACTACGCTAAGGGCACCTCCCTGCGAGGGTACGGACCTCGGCTTAGGGCGTCGCTGGGGGAGGACAGCAAGGGACGGGCTAGATCCGATTATGATTATTTAGGGACGAATTTAAAGCTACAGGTTCAGAGGTACGGGCTGGCTCGAGCAAGGTTCGGGCGGGGATGGACAGGGACGTCACGACGGGCCTCGTCGGCGAGGACGATAGGACGGATGTCAGAAGATGTGCTTTCTAACCGTGCTAGTGGAGGGCCTACACTCCTCGAGGAGAGTGATAGCGTCATCGGTGATGGTAATCATTAAGTATGTAAACTCTGGGTAATTTATTGTGAAACAAATTGATCTTCAAATCTGTTCTGCTGCAGGTGCAGAAAACCTCAAACAGCGCAAATATAACAACCTTATTAGGAGCTATATGTTTGAGCCGTTTGCGGTTGAAACACTAGGACCGTGGGGTCCGAGTGCTCATCGAATAATTTGGGACATCACCAAGTGGTTGGTCGACTCTTCACGTGACCAGAGGGCTGGCCTATTTTTAGGCCAAAGAATCGCCATTACCATCCATCGTGGCAACGCTCCCAGCCTTTGGGCACTTTTCCCAGTGACAGCGAAGTGGACGAATTTTTTGATGCCCAATAAGCTCTTCCCCTTTTTTTGTGTACATAATATAAATATTGTAGTGTAAAATTGTATATTGTATTTTTTTTTTATTCATGATTAAATTTACTTTCACAAGGTCCATCTTATGGGAGCTTTCCAACGCTACGTCTTCCTATAGGTATCCGTACGCGGTCACCACTCCAGAACCTTTCGGCCCCATCCGCCATCTGTTTTGCGAAAAATGTGCCCTGCCTACTGCCACTTAATAAGTCAATATCAAACAATGTCCAGAGTCTAGATACTTCTCCGTCTTCAAACAGCTTCTTACACCGAACAATCTCGACATTACTGCAAAAATTTGTTCTTGGCCTCGATTCGTCCTATTGCTTGACCGCTGACATCATTCGCGATTGTCCAAGTAATGAGTGTTAATTAGTACGTGACACGGGGAGTATCTGACGTTAGATATGGTGACGTGATAGGACTTAGGAAGTCAGCTATTGCGTCTGGGAATTGTTTTGATTGTGCAGTAAACTGTTTGAGGTCTAGGTGTTCAAGGAGTATTAGAGCGGCGTTTTTTTTGGACCAACTTAGAGCAGGAAAAGGGGAGAACTATTTTTACTACGGTATGCCTGGGTGAGCATATCTATGTACACCAATGCCTGAGAAAGAAATACTATAAAGTGAATACAGTATCATAATATATTTTTCTTCTGGGACATGTCGTAAGGAGTAAATATGTCAGTAGACTGAACACGTAAAAAAATTGTGACGAACGTAAAAAAAATTCCAAGGGCCACTATCACATTTAATTGGGAACAGCACGCTTGTTAAGGCTGCAGTCTCGCAAAATTCACTCGCGGTGAGTTATTTGAGCAACTTTGTATTTTTTTTAAAACAAATTAAAGAAATAACATGAAATATTATTATTGCACAGAAATCAACATAATATAAGTAATAGCTAGTATTTTTTTTAGTACATCGAGGTGGATTATGTTAGGTAAATCAAGCGTTGAATACAGCTCTTTCTGCCCAACAACATTTTGAGGTATGTTTGTGCTCCTACTTTAGGGTAATTAAGAGTTATTTTCAAAATCTGTTCAGCGCATAATTAGTTGAACATTCTCGTCTTCAAAATACGCTGATTAGTTTTTTCTAATTATTTTTCATTTTCTTATTTTAGAGGTCACAAAGTCATCAAAATTCTCTGTTTTTATCTCTTAATAAACGGTCTGTTTCTGATATAAAATGAATCGTATATATGTAATAATTAAATTATTTTAATGCCAAGAGTACAACGAAACAAATATAAAAAAAAATTGCACCTAAATCACCTTACTCTGACAATAATAATAATCTCAAAAGACCTAAAAATCTTCTAGTGCGCAATGTAAGAATCGCGTGCGGTGAGTCCACGCGCCGAGCATCTTTTTGGGTATTTACCGCGAGTGAATTTTGCGAGACTGCAGCCTTAAGAATCGTCCATGGCGTAAATATTATTTTTACTCTTGCAAATCGGCTCCAATGTCTGTTTAGAATTGCTCGTACTTTAACGCATTTTACAGGAAAAATGTAATATAAACATTTCTTAAAACATTCATTGGACATACTTTTCGGAAACTAATTAAAAGGCACTGCAGTAGGTACAACATACATAGGTCGGTAACGTTTAATTAATTGGCAAATCCGTTCCTATTACGTTCATATGTAAACCCCAATAACGTGCCTTCATTCCGTGCCCCATTGACGTGCCCTCCTGAATTGAATCACGTACTTACACGGTACACCTCCTTCGATTCAGTCACCTATAGTTTATATTGTTCGATGAAGTGAAATTCTTTCGACACTTCAGAGGACTGGAGACAAAACATTCATATTGTTTACAAGCCGGCTGTAAACATGTCCGCGGCAAGACTTCATGCAAATGAGAAACGAATTGGAAAAGAGGATGATTTTTAATTTATGTGTGTTTTGGTGAGATTGTTTATGCCTAATGATAAATAGATTAGTAATGTTTTAAGAAGACTTGGGAAATAGATCTTAACTAGAATGATGGATAAGAAAAAAAAGTGTGTGTGTGTCAGCTCCGACGCATGACTAGAGTTTACTCCATAAGTACTATTGTCTTTACATTACACCTAAAAAAATGCAAGTAATTGTGAGATTTTTACGTGACCTTTTCAAATGTCCGCAAGGTAAGTTGCGCAGAAAAACATAACGCTTTTGAGTTAAAGATTGTATTAATTTCACTCTTCATAAAGTTCCATACCAGCCTTATATGAAAATCGATTCTTAAGGAATAAACTTCAAAAACAGTCTATCCGCTATTATCATGCAGAGAGAACCAGAACCTCCAGAACTTGACGTGTAAAAGTGTTTGTAAAATACTACTGACAGAAATAAAATCATTTATCTTTGAAGAATAGTGAGCTCATAAAAGTTCCACATTGGCAATACGCACTATGTACTCATCAGCTTTTGGGCTTTGTTAAAGCTGATAGACTTGAAGCGAGCGATATCTCTCTCTTAACGATTGATTTAAAAAAAATTGGTTTGTCGCATATAAGTCGGGGTGTGGTAGAGGTAATCTGTAATTGGGTTTACAAACACACTTACTAATTTGTATTCTTCCATTCCTAGGAACATATAATACGTAGTAGAAAACGACATTCGATAACATCATAATAACAGTAAAACCTACATCAGCATCAGCAAACCTGCAGTATGTCCCGAGATAAGGCACACAAATAGTTACCTGCACGTGCCTGAGAACGTTGTTAGACCATATTTGTATGTACGTAATAATGATGTTATTAGATGCAGAGCTATCAGAGATTGAGATAAATCTGTTCCACATGTGTTTGCGCAGGATTTACTGCTTGACGCTAGTTTGACGTGGGTCTGACGTAGATAGAAAACAACCAAACAAGTTCTATTTACTGTAATATACAATGAGCCAATGACATAGTACGAGATAGCGTGATAGCATACGCCGTGATAAAAGAATTGCCAGTCTACAAGTTTTCTCTTTATGCAGGCCAACATTCAGAAAATAGGCTATGTTATTTTTCTGGTGAACAATGGAAGATGTATTTTATAGGTGTACCTATGTACTATTTTCTAAATAAAGTGTGAACTAAAAACTGAGCGTTCTGAACATTTGTAGCAGTTTGAAAATTGCCAAATTGCATATACATAAGTACAATTGGGACATGTCTAGCTAAAACCCGGATTACACTTATGAAAAGTCTAAAGTATGACGAGATTCCGTCTTTTCCAATATCCATTACTTTCTTCAAGGTGTGCGAGTTGCTCGTCTCTAGCATTTAATAAGGCTTGCATAATCAAATCGGCTGGTTTCTGCTAAATGCCTGCCTTACTCCTTTATATTTTCCAGTCGATGGATAAACTATTATTAGCTGTTATTTCAGTCAAAACCAATGGGTTTTAATAAGCGCCTGATAGTGTTAGCTTGAAGAATAACGGAAGATAAGGTGTAGGGTGAGAGTAACTATTATCGGCATAAGCTCATAAACTCATAATCAGCCTATAATGTTTCCAGGGACACAGGGAGGAGGCTCCCTGTGAGAGTGAACGGGCCATAATTCACCACGCGGGTCCAGTTCGGGTTGGCGGATAACATAATTATGTCCTCGAATTTTTGGTTCTAGCACATGTTCCAGTCAGTCAGTTTCCTCACGATGTTTTCCTTCACCGTTTTGAAAGTAGAGATTATGAAATTAAATACACAAAGTAAAGTGCCTGCCTGGGTTCGAACTCACGGCCTATAACTCGGCCTATAACTCGTAAGTCGGGACCGACACCACTGGACCACTACTGCTCCAATAAATACATAATCTCAGTATCAAACAACTCAGCCTATCGCAGTCCACTGCTGAACATAAGCCTCCGCTATGCTGCGCCACAACACCCTGTCCTCTGCCTTCCGCATCCAGTCTGTCCCAGCCACCTTTTTGAGGTCGTCGGTCCATCTAGCTGGGGGGCGTCCCACACTACGCTTGTCGATACGCGGTCTCCACTCCAGGGCCTCAAGTCTGCTATTACAATAGTGTCAGAATGGTCTCGCCATTGTGAGTATTTGACAGATTTGCCATACAAATACTGTCAAATACTCACAATGGCGAGACCATGCAAATCTGTCAAATACTCACAATGGCGAGACCATTCTGACACTATTGTAATAGCAGACTTGAGGCCCTGGACTCGTTTGCTCCACCGGCCATCGGTCCTTCGACAAACATAGCCAGCCCACTACCACTTCAGCTTACTTACTCTGCAAGCTATGTCGGTAACGCCGGTTCTCTTGGTTCTCTTTTTAACCTCGGCATACGAGTCTTAATAAATTGAATTCGAAATCAATCATCATTTCTATCAATCATTTTCCCAACTATGTTGGGGTCAACTTCCAGTCTAACCGGTTGCAGCTGAATACCAGTATTTTACATGGAGCGTCTGCCTATCTGACCTCCACAGCCCAGTAACTAGGTAATACGATACCCCTTGGTAAGACTGGTTGTTAAATTTTCGGGCTTCTGACGACCCGTAACGACTGTCAAGGATCTATAAATAACAGCCGGGACCAACTGCTTAACGTGCTTTCCGGAGGGATCTTGGTATCGTCACCCATCCACGGACCAACCGCGGCAAGCGTAGCTTAACCTGATCGATCGACCCGTGCGGCTGATATAAATAGCCACAAGATTTTATTCGAAATCAATGATAATTATAATATGATGAGTAAGTCGTGACGATAATGCTATCGATGATAATTTGGGAGTTTAAATTTAAGGCACAGTAATTATAAGCAGCCATAATATCATCCATGATAACAATATAAATATAAATATCTACGTAATAAATCTAAGAGATGCATTTCGTCATTTCAGCCTTGAACTTCAAGGTTAAACGTTAGGTATGTTAATTATCCGCTTGATGGATTGCTCATCACGTGAGGAAACACCATATAAATACAGACATACCTACTACTATGCATAGCATCGTATAGTATTATAGCCAATAAAACTTGGCACTTTATAACCAAATGTCCTTTCTTTGGTATTCTTCGTCGAGACGTTGAGCTCCTTAAGTCCTGAGTTGAGCTACACGATAACTGACAAATGCTTGCACTAACTGGACAGGTTTACTCAAAGTTCTTTCCCCAAAAGACCATTTCAGATACGGATTTATATGGAAAACATGGCGAAACAAACGCAAGGGTCAAAGATTATGTCTGGACTTTAACTTTTTAAAGTCCAGACATAATCTTTGACCCTTGAGTTTGTTTCGCCATTTCTTCTCAGAGGTAGTAAGTTAGGAAATTTCGACTCCATCTAGCTTATTTTTTTATATGATGTGGAAAAGTGATTCCGATATCCTATTTCCAGAATAAACAATTTCATTTCATTTTAACAGTACTTGTTAGGAAATACTCAGAATAAGTTACTCACGTTCTGGGCTACACGATAATAGACACATGTGCGTGCACTGTCTGGACAGGTCCACTCAAACCTGTGTCATGCTTTCCTCAAGAGATCACCTTAGACATTGTAGCCTACATGATGGTAGGTCGCTTATGTTATCGAGCTGCATAATAATAATAAAGAAAGAACATGATTAATCTGCGATTCAAGTCAATCTCACAGCGGAAAAGTTTAATTATCAAGAGCATTGCCTAGGAATTACCAACAGCATCAAGATCTCCCCTTCAGTTACTGGAATTAAAAATATATTATTACTATTAATATGAATTAAATTCATAGAATGGTATGAAATTATCACGAAGCTCGAGACATAGAGTTTGTATTATTGTTAGCCTGTAACAGTCACTGCTGGGCAAAGGCCTCTCCCCATGAATTCCAGTGTTTGCGATTCAGAGTTCATCCCGCCATCTTTGACGGGGTCTGCCGCCTTCTCCTTCTGAGGGTTCCATTAGTGATTATTTTGGCCAACAGCTCATTGGCAGACATGGCCAGCCCAGTCCCACTTGAACTTTAGGCCTTTTTGAGCAACATCGGCAATCTGTGTTTTGGAGGGCAGTGTGGTGTTACGAATATGGTCTGTTTTTTGACGCCTAGAATATTGCGCACCCTTGAGTTTGGACTTTTCAATGTTTGCCAAAGGAGTTTGCGTACCTATTTGAAAAATTTATAAAAATGACCCCGTAGCGTAGCGGATACTTTTATAAAATTATACAAATGTAGGGGAAATGTGGTTTAGAAAAGAAATGTGTTCTTCAGTCAAAATAAATCGTGGGAACACGGAAAGAAAGAGTTTTCCTAGGAGGAGGAAAATCGTAAGCAAATTAAAAACCTATTGTATACCAGGAAAGCCAGTGACTATGGAATTACACATAATTGGTTACACAATATTAATATATATTATTGTTTAGGTACCTACACACTGCATGTCATCTTGAACATCCCAGATTTGAAACCTGTCTAGAAACACGTCCACAGACTGTTTTGTATCTCAGCATTTTAAGGTAGAACTGCTTGTAAGGACTGTATGTCTGATCTATATCTATTTTATAGATAGATAGATACATAGAATACTCTTTATTGCACACCATAAAAATTACATATTTATATGTAGAAAATTTGACAAGGGGTGACACGATGGGCGAGATCGCTAAAAGCGATCTTTTAAAGACAACCTTTGGATGGATTAAGGGGGAAGGAGGAACATTACTGCAGGTAGTTTGTGGTGTACCATTTACTTATATACAATAAATACATACATACATAAAAAAAAAAATATATATCTATATAAATATATACAATAATAATTATGAAGCAAATAACAGATATATTCTTTAACTATGTATACATATGATAAACTAAAGTCGCGTTATTCTTCTAAAATACGCAACCGATACATTAAAAAAGAAGATTTTTACCACCCTCGGGCGTAGAACAAGGTAAAGGAGACTTAATTGAAACACTGTGACGAAATTGATATTTCTGGTCACTATGAGGACAGATTTGGTGGAGCAGTGCTGGCCCAGTGGTATCGGCGCCGACTTACGAGTTGTAACCCAGGTCGTGAGTTCGAACCCAGGCAGGCACTTTACTTTGTGCTTTTAATTTCATCATCACTGCTCTCAAAAAGGTGAAGGAAAACATCGTGAGGAAACCGGCAGGTCCATGAATAGGAATTGTTGGTTTTAACCAACAATTCGAGGACATGTGACATCTACCAACCCGCATTGGGCCAACTTGGTAGATTACGGCCCACTCCCTCTCACAGAGAGGAGGCCTGTGTCCCAGCAGTGGGAACATTATAGGCTGATTATGTTATGAAACTACGATGACACAGACAGACACACAGATATACAGATACACACGTTAAACTTATAACACCCCGCCGTTCCTGTCGGGGGTTAAAAAGACATTTTGCCTTTTATTACGATATTTGCGTGTGCCTAGCAACTTACAACGCCGCATGTAAATATATTATACCTGATGATCTATAGGTATGTGAAGTAACATGATTGCATAATGGCCATGAGTTGAAAAATCTGTATTATTTTCCTTTATTGTTATCTTTTGAGGTGCACAGATGTCATAACATGGTTGTACCTACCTATACATGTGACAGACAAAGTTGACATAATAATACGACACTCACATATAATATTATTATTTCTTCTATAGTTCAGAAGTCACGAGTTTTAAAAGAACGTGTAGTTTTTAACAATACCTGGCTCATTACGAATTAGCAGAACTTAATCAGCACAAGCTGGCATACTTTTAAGCCAAAGAATCAGCATTGATACGTTGGATGACAATGCTGATTGTTTAGCCTAAAAGTAGGTCAGCCTTTTGGGCACTTTTCCCATTGACATCAATACCACTGGTGGGTCACAGACCTCCTCTGTGTGGGACATCGGGCACAGTTAGCTGTTCCTCTTTTTTGGAACGAAGTTCTTGTGGTAGGAGTAAACTGGCAGAAATTGTCAAGGAATGAAAATCGTTATGCTCGAAAAAGTCAGTTCACTTGAAACTTGAGACCATACCAGATGACTCAGTATGAATTCATAATATACAGCGAAAGGAACTTCGTTTCAACCGGGTGTCCCACAACACTTCCCGACTTTTTTTATATACTTGTTCATAATCTATATTAATATTATAAAGAGAGAGAGCGAATTTTGTGAGTTTGTGTATAATTATGTCGAGAGTAATCACCGGAACCACAACTCATGTTTACAAAAATTCCTTCACTAGTTGAAAGGTTTATTATTCAGATGGACATAGGCTATATATTATGTGTTTAAAATTTGGGTGTCTGTAAAGTTGGTTTACGGACGATAGTTTAAAGTGACAACGTCATACAAAACAAAAACAAAACAAAACATTGATGCCGCGCAAGCGTACAATGAGCGTAACGGGACAATGAGCGTAACGGGACAATGAGCGCAACGGGACAATGAGCGTAACGGGACAATGAGTCATCCTTTTTCGTGCATGCAGCCGGCGTTCATCGATTTAATAGACGTTGTCACGTCGAAAAAATTGCAACCTTGCGAAGCCGGGGCGAATAGCTAGTATTAGCTTGCTTAGCTTAGCAATGTCAATGCTTGTTGGTAATTAATAAAAATTAATTTCACTTTATAGTTGGGAAAATATTCTCTCATGCATCAATACAGTAAATGCTTTACTTAAACGACATAAGCAAAAAATATACAGCAATTTTTAAAATAATCGCTAGACCTACAACAGGTGCTCCCTCCTTCCATCCTTTATACGTTTTAACGATCTGATAGGCGTGAAATTGTCACCTTGTTATTAAAGAAAATGATTTAGATTGAAGCGCCAATTAACCAGACTTGGAAATGGATGGGTTACCGCCTTCTTCCGTGTTTTAGACATTAAACTGTCAGTTCTATTTGATGTGCATCTGTAGCATTTGTTTTGCAAATGAGGACGGATTGCAATTGGTTGGGAACCTTATATGGTGGGTAGTTAATGGTGGAGTCAGGCTATCAAAATGTTGTATGATTATTTTATCTTGAGATTTATGTCGTTAGCGCCTTTTTGGTCTGTGGATGTTTCATGTAGGTCTGTGCCTTGATGAGATGCAGCGTTTGTAGGTAGGCGGTGTTTGCAGATTTCTAAAATTACTTTAACTTTAAATTACTATTTCTATTTCCCAATAAATTACCGTTTCTAAATCTTCCATGTTTTCTTTTTGTTTAGTAAAAATTATTAAAAATAACAACAAATAACCTATGTGATAGGCAAATAAGAGAGCTGTAGCTCATGGTCACGCTTCCGTATGAGCAATACCTCACTGGGACGCCATGGCGGCACAGCCAGGTTGCGTCGCCAACATAATGTATGGTTGGCTGCGTAACCAAGCGGTCGCCAGGTGAGCCACCCACTATATAGCTGTATACATTTAGGTGGCAGCGGGACCTGGCGACATCGCCATGGCGTCCCGGTGAGGTATGGTTCATAGGTATCATAAATTAACTGCTTGAATACGTAGCCGGCGACGTCGCCTTGGCGTCTTAATGAGGCGAGCTCTTTGGTTGTATGTTGATCAAAATATGATTCACGACCGTAACGAGTACGTATTTATAGAATCGAATCGAATTTAGAGATATTTTTATGGTTAACAGTTCCGGGTGGGTGTTTGTCAATGAGACACTTGTGACCATACCTAAACGTGACGCATGATAACATTCATCCTGAGGAATACTATTATATCTGTCATTCATATGGTACACACATATACACATAACAAAGAATATTCTATTGTATTGCTAGAGGGGCAAATCACTAATAATATTCATCATTTTCCTGCACCTATCTTAATTTGTTTAGGGTTGGAGTTAAATAAATAAATAGCTTTATTTTATAGGTAAACAGTGTATCAACATAATTATGCAGTGGGTAATAGGTTTTATAAATGTCCATTCCTTCTCATAGTTAAAGCAAAAATTCTAATATTTCGCATAAACCTACATGGGCACTTATGAAACGTCAGAAGCTAGGTGCACGGTTCCAATTGGTCGTTTCCTATGGAAAAGCACCGGCAAGAAACTCCACAGCAATTTTTTTTAGAAGTAGCTATTGGCTAATATTATTGATTTATTACAATTCTATGTATAAGCCGTCTAGTTTTGATAAGAAGTTATTGGATTCTACGAAAAGATCGGATTATTGTGACACTGACTGGTGACAGTGACTCTAGCTAGCAGAGCGTCGCATCGATGGTTGCGTGGCGGCTGTCTTCTGATGATAGAAGATGTCAGGGGAGCCGCTGTCGTACCACATCCACGACAGACTGCTGTATTCCGGCACAATCCTGATGATATTGAAGCTGCTGAACCACTAATACGCTGACCACTTCTGGTAAAGGCTATCCTACGCTGTTATACAGATATTTCTATTTTCTAGACTACGCTATAACTCACGTCAGTTTACATATTTACTCAACGCCAAACTTACTTTCAATGCCGAATGAAAGTAAAATCCTTAGAACGTCATGTTTGTTTTTTTTAAATCGAGAGTCAACTAACGAAGCTAGGTTAATATAATGGCGATTAATTATTTTACACACCGTCATTTATTTAATTATTACTTAATACAATAGTAAATTATTGTACAACTATTTACAAATAAAAATTAAAAAAAAAACAACAACACAACTATACTCCATTTATTAAATAACATTAGACAAATAACGGTTCTCACCCTTTCGTTATTTCCCTACAAAATGGTTGAGCTGGATGGTGCTGATCCATGCGTCATGTTCGTGAACGGGCGCCGTCAGTTGGGACTGGTCATCTCTTGACTGCCAGGGCTTATTTTAATTTGTAATTTTATATTTTGAATTGTTTTATTAGTTTTTACATTGTCTCACTTATAGAAGCAACAAGAATAATGTACCCAGGATTATGTAATATCTTGATTTAAAAGAGTGTCCTTGGAGTTTCTTGTCCGTTCTTCTCCATAGTGATCTACGTATTGGAATGGCCATCTAGCTTCAACTTTCTGACTAACTCACCGTCTCTTTGACAATTCAAAAGTGCCTGTAAATGGTTTAATTGAAATAAATGCTTTGAGTTTGAGTTTGATGTAAATTTTTAATAAACTCCGTTATTTCACGATACATACAAAGCAATGTAATCTATTTACCATTTACATTAAAAAAATAAATCTAAAGTGCAGTAATTTCAACAATATAATACAATAACTGTCGTTATTTAGCCGTTATTTGTCTAATAAATGGAGCATAAAACTTAACAAACTCAAATATGGCGTCGAAACATGCCTCGGCATTTAGTTTAGTTCGGTATATTGTACTTTATTACTTTTATTTCTACCAATGACAACCCCATTTTATGTCCAGAAAATCACTGCCCATGCCAAGATTGCCAGAAGAGATCGCAGTAAGGGATAAGGCCGCCCATTGTATATTTTTTAGTGTATAAGTTTTTTCTTTTTGTAATGTGTAATCTGTGTCCTGCCCGTAATGACATACAGTGCCGAAACGTGGACACTGATAGTCGAGCTGGTCCACAATTTAAAGTCGCTCAGCGCGTTATGGATTTGGCTATGCTCGGAGTTTCTTTGAAGGATAAAATTTGAAATGAAATTATCCGGAAGAGAACCGGAGTTACCGACATAGCTTGCAGAGTAAGCAAGCTGAAGTGGCAATGGGCTGGCCATGTTTGTCGAAGGACCGATTGCCGGTGAAGCAGACGAGTCCTGGAGTGGAGACCGCGTAGCGGCAAGTGTAGTGTGGGACACCTCCAGCTAGATGGACCGATGACCTCAAAAAGGTGGCTGGGACTGACTGGATGCGGAAGGCGGAGGATAGGGTGATGTGGCGCAGCATGGGAGAGGATTCAGAGAGGTTCAGCAGTGGACTGCGATAGGCTGAGTTGATTGAATCTGTGTGTGTACAATAAAGTATAGATAAATTATTAAATAAACATAATCATAAATCTTTATTTATCTCAACATCATATTACAGGCACTGGTTAATAAAATGCACAATTTATATAGAGAAAGGTGTCTGAGATAGGAAAGTCCTAAGTTACAGATCACCCGGCTCTCTTAGTTATGACACGTTAATTTACAAAACAGAGTCAAGATAATAGTTAAAGGTCTGAAATTGCAATTAAGTATAAGCAGAACCTACATAATTAAAAGATACATTTAAAAATGTACATATTGATTTTGATAATAATGAAATTGGGGAAAGTAAATATTTCTCTGGGACCGTTATTAGTACGTACAATTATGCTATAAACTGAAACGGACAAGGACTTGGTTAATTGAAGCTGCAGGCAGTTAAGCTTTCGGGGTCTGAACTTTCTACAATTTATAGCTACGTCACTGATACTGAGGCAACATGACGATTCAAGTTTTAATTGAAACAACTGAAAATATGAAAAGGAGTCATTGTTCTCATCATTGTGAACTCCTTTTACTATTGATGCAAACATGTAATCACAAAAAAAAACAAAATCTTCAGCTTAACAAACACTTATGTATGGTTGCACTATTCGACAAAATATAGGGCAAATAACTGGTCCCGTATTAAAAGTTTTTCATAATAGTGAGTACAATGACCCCATTTCAGGTTTTCAGTTATTTCAATTACACCTTGTATTATAGAAAATGAAAGAGCTGGACTCAATCACACTACTTGTAGAAAAAAGCTGACGCAACAGCGCCAGGTGTGTCGTATGTAGGATCAATGACCATTAGAGCAGGCAAGAATCCTAAACTCCCAGCCAGATTGGCGAGAATTCGACTCTCATGGTGTACTTGATTTTAATAATATTCTGAAAGAAGCAAAACATAATACTGTGGTCATTATTATTTCTTTTAAATATCACCGCAGGAGAAGCCTTTAAAATTCCGTTTATGGATTTTTGCTTTTAAGTTTGTGATTATTAGCGTACTTGATTGTTTGGAACATAATCACAAACTTAAAAGAAAAAAACCCTACTATATAACCTTTAACGTTAATTAAGGCTCCAATCGTATCTACTATCATTAAATCTTCATTTGCCTTTCACTAAACATAGCAATATTTTCAGTAACATGACCTCACATTGAACCTTCCCGTTATTGAGAACTTTCACATCTTGGTACTCTAACTAGCTAGTCATGTATTACTATGTAACAGTTTATAAACTGTACATGAAGAGTCTTACCATATTTTCTAAACTCATGCAAAGAAAACGAATGACTGTAAAAATAAATAACAATCAAATTATCCTAAACGCCTCATTTGACTATTAAATTCATTAACTTGCTGTTCTGAAAATAACTCCATCCTTCTCTTTCCGTCCCACAGAGCCTGAAAAAGACAGCAACACCTCAATATTTTGCAAGAACGACTTATAAATAAATACACTCAATTAATTACAAGATTTTTTACTATTTCATACAAACGCGTTGAAGTCTTTTCTTAGACACACGCAATCGTTCTAAGTTCTCAAGCAAATTGTATTTTTAGTCACTCGCCATCTATCTTTTATATCATTCGTCGTTATAATAGCATATGTTATTGCGAATCGTCGGCTAATCGAGTCGTCCGGCCCGGCTAGAATGGGAACGCGCTCATTCCGCGTTGTATACGAGATAAAAGTTCGTTTCCATTGATTGTTGCGATACGGAAAATTGCAAGGTTGATTTGTGAAAGTGAGTTTTTTGGTTGGTTGAGTAATATTTATAGCTTGAATTGAAGGTGTTTCTTTGATTTTGAGTGTTAAAATGAAATATCATTGTTTAATTCGAAACTATAAACATCAGTTACTGAGTACGTGGTAAATACTGGTAAATATCATAAAAGCTTTAGGTACTAAATGTTTTCCTAAAACTCACAAACATGTAATTAATACGTGCGTTTGTTATGGGATTTTTTTTCAATTCAGCTCTATGCATTGCATGCTCGACTTTATGCATTATGTCATTTCTAAAAAATATGCCTATTGCGTTATTACGTTGTCGAGCAAACTTTAAATGAATTAATGTATTTTGAATCCCCTTCAAAATTAAGGGAAGTGTGAGTAAGTAACGCAAATGGATTGCGCATGGAACAACGAACAGTACAATTCCTTATCAAAATCCATGTGCCCAAAATAGCTGTCGAAATTCCCGTATCGTATAACAACGTGTACGCACAACGAGGGTGGCGTACGTGCGCTCGCGCACGTTGTAGCGCCGGCTCCTATTCCACGACGGTCGCGGCCGGGAGTTAAGGCGATGTTATCTGACACCACGAGTATAGCAATGATGCCCTGAGATACCACTTATCACCACTAGTAAGGTTAATTTGTTGTGTGACGGAAGAATTCGTATGGCTGCTAATTGGCAATCATCTGGAAGAATTTGTTGTTTTTGTGACATTTGACTTTGGTTGCTAACGGCTCGTGACTCAATCAAAATTTTATAAACTGTTTGAAGGGGACACTGACTGTATAACGTTAAGTGAGGAGGGAAATGGAACGAGTTGAATGCCACGACGGGATTTTTGTACTAACTGAGTAACAATACTGTTGCTACGCAAACGGTAGCGAAAATCAAGTGGCACACTTGAAGAGTGTTGTGTTACTACTATAGATACTGGTCGATTCAAAATGATATGCACAACTCTGATATCTGTAATAGATAAAGATATCTACATAGATAGTATTGATCATGATAGACAGCTATGCAAAACAATCCTCAGTCATTAATCTTGATGGTGAATCTAAGAAAAAAAAAAACTTGAAGTAGTTTAGTTGTGGTCTTCATAGTATAATTTGTACGGTGGCCAGCACATAAGTATAGTTACCACAAACTGAAAAATTTTATCATTCGATTTTGAACTTCATCATCATCATTTCAGCTGAAAGACGTCCACTGCTGGACATAGGGCTTCCCCAAGCACCGCCACCTCAATCGGTTCCGTGCTTCCCGTATCCAGCGGATTCCTGCGGCTTTCACAAGGTCATCAGTCCACCTTGTGGGAGGCCTTCCAATGCTACGTCTTCCGGTACGTGGTCGCCACTCCAGAACCTTTCGGCCTCAACAGCCATCTGTTCTGCGAGCAATGTGCCCTGCCCATTGCCACTTAAGTTTGGCAATTCTTCGAGCTATGTCGGTTACCTTGGTTCTCCTGCGGATCTCGTCATTTCTGATTCGATTCAGATTTTGGACTTAATCATCACATTTTAAAGTTCAAAATCGTTTGGAGAAAGACAGTTTCGTGTAGCTTGTGCTGGCCACTGTACTAACAAAATATAAAGAACGGATTTATTGCAATGTATATAGTACCTACTAGATACAGGCCAGGTTACCGAGGAGTGAATGTCCGGAGGACGTATTAAATTAATTAAAACTCCCGAGATGTCAAGGTCTGTCTAGACATAGACCTTGACATCTCGGGAGTGTGCTTAACGGTTACTAAAACGAGATAATATACTTAATCTGTGCTTGTATTCTCCTGGCCCAGCTCCCAAATAGTGAAGACCAGACAGTCCCAGGTGTAAGAGGTATCATGCTGGCTCCGTCAAGGGGATACCTTTCCAGGCGGATTTAGCGATTCCATTTCAAATCCGTAAGTGGGCGTGGCAGACCTTTAAATTGTCTGAAAGGTAACAACATGGCAATTTTTTTAAATTTGTTTTTTAATTGATGATCCAGCTGTTCTCACGTTTATGTATAAGTTTCTGTTTTTATATATTGTTTTATTATTAATTAATTGGAATGGACGATGTTTGTGCCTTCCAGACATCGTCCATGTTGTCCATGTGTCCACATCCACACAGGGGTACTCGCTGCGCCTTTGCGTTTGCAGTCGGGTTATTGACCGGGTAATTAATATTACATGCAAAGTTAAACGTGCATAAGAACATCATACGAATGTAATACGACTGTTGACAGATTGCCAAAGATAACTGTACCAACTACGGTAGTAATAAAAACATTTTATTGTTATTTTTTAGGGAATTCAGTATACCTACATGTAAGAATAACAGCCATTAATTCTAGTAGTCGAGATACAACATCTACATATTGTGATGTTTATACCTGGGAGACGAACTAGATACTTTCAGTTGCATAATCAGCCTATAATGTCCCTCTGTCTGTTTTTCTGTCTGTCTCTTCGAGACCCGCTGTAATCCTAATCCGGGTCAGTGACAACTCGACCCGTGTCAACTCAACCCGAATAATAAAACCAGATACTACGTCGTCAAAACGCCCTTGTACCGTCGGCATGAGAAGTATAGACTCCACCATGCGGGCTCAGTGCGGGTTGGTAGATGTCACATGTCTTCGAATTTTTGGTTCTAGGACATGGCTGTTTCCTCACAATGTTTTCCTTTACCGTTTTGAAAGCTATGGTGATGAAATGACTGACATAACCTTCAGTTGAATTGTGATTTACTTGCTTATGTGCACATTGCGACCTTTTCCCTAACTCCCTAGGGTAGGCTCAACTTCTTTTAGAAGACTCTTACTGCCCAAAACCACACGGTGTTCCTCCATTTACCAGCCGGTCTAGTTTGTAAAAATCTTAAAAGGGCGCTCACCGGTCCACAAGCGCCACTCTTTAAAAAAAAAAAATCTCGTGACTGAGAAGGTATTATGAAAAAGGGCTCAATCAGCAAACTTGGTAAGTGTCTGTCAGAAATTTGTAATACCTTTTATAAAGTTTCAAGCAACAATGTGATCTAAAGAAAAGCGGCCACATTATTCTAGATTGTATTTTGTTGCTTCGTGTCTGAGTTCACCTGAGTTTTCACGGTAATATTTTTTACAGAATACATCGGCTGGAGTAAGGGATTGACACTTGTGACTCACTTCAAACTCACTTCACCTTAGGGCCTGTCAGTCTATTCTGTAAAAATCTCACCGTGCAAATGTAAGCGAAGTGAGTTTGAAGTGAGGCATTCCACCTAGAATAGAATAGAATATTATCTAATGCTAGGGATCGCTAGGGATTGACTGCTCTTCAAGCTCTCTTCACCTAAGTTTTCACGGTGATATTTCTACAGAATAGCAGTACTGTGCACACCACGTTTTTTAAACGCGCCGTTAACGCGCGTTTTAGAAACGTGCGTCGACGGCGCGCTTTTATCCTGCAGAGGGACTACAGGCTGCGCCAGACTCGCGTGCGTATCGCGTCTGTATCTCTAGAAACGCGCGTCAACGGCGCATTTAAACAACGTGGTGTGCACAGGCCCTTAGTTTTCACGGTGAGATTTTTATAGAATACATCGTCAGTTCGATTATGGATTGAGGGATTGGGAGTCTGGTAAATGTATTTATTTATTAAAACTTTTATATGCACAAGTAAAAAAAATACTGTACAAAAGCGCGCATAATGTCTGAGGCATATTCTACCAGTCAACCTTAGAGTGATGCCGAGATAAAACATGGCAGGTGCAACATGATTACATGAAGGATAGGTAAATTGCAAAAAAAAAGAAAGAGAGAAATAACAATTGGTAGAGGAGAAGACGAATCAGCGCTGGGATGATTGAGCCAACTTCTTACGAATATATTCACGTGCCGTCACTTTAAATGATAACCGACTGGTTGCAAAGAAAGACCGCTTGGACAAAGAAAGAAGAATAAATGAAACCAGAGCGGTGAGAAGGACATCATTAAAGACGATTGATTGCTCTTAGAACTAACGTAGGTAGCCGCTAACACCCGTTACTGGTTACTTTAACTTACAGTCAAGACCAGTCCTATAATTACTTGATTTATCTTTATTAACTTGCTAATTATATTACACAACTCGAGTCTCGAGTTATGTTCTAAGATAAAATTAATTGTTTAGTGTTCTCGGGATTTTGTGTTCTGCGGCGCTTAAATAGCTATGGTGGATTTAAATAGCTTTATTTGCTTGTGGGTTGTTAATTGAGAAAATAAATTGCTTAGTCAAATTACTGTAACTTTATTACAATAGTATCTACGAGTGGCTGATACTCAAATGGACGGTCAACCGCACATCAGTGCTAACAATTTCAAAATCAAAATATTTGACTTCACATAAACCTACATGGGCACTTATGAAACATCAGAAGCTAGGTGCACGATTCCAATTGGTCTTTCCCTATGGAGATGAACCGGCAAGAACATCCACGGTTACTCTTTTAAAAATAATTGGCTTTACAATATTATTAAATAACAGTGATAATAGGTATGGGAGGACAGTGTAGGCCTTTCAACAATTACCAGGTACTTAACAAAATAGAAAACCGCCAACAAATCTACACTCTACTAGGCCTACAACGTTCTCACATTCACAAAATATAAAATAATCTAAGTATATAAAATATTAATGACATGATTGCAATTACAAATACAGTAACATATCTGAATAAATATCATGTCCACAAAAGCCACTAATAAAGAATTGGAATTCGATTTGTAGGTAAATAATGTCAAATAATGAAAAGATTATGTCAAGGAAGTATGTAAAAAAAAAAAAAAACTAAATAAACACATGAATGCGATGTGTTTGCCGATTAATGGAGAAAAATTATGCGTATATGTCTGGTGTTCTGTGAGAGAATGTATGCATGTATGCAAGGAGCCAACTGTCCCTTGTCAGTTTTTAATTAAATTATAAACATTATAATCATTGTCAACGTAATAATTGTTTCTATGACATAGTTTCTGTGACATCACAGCGGGCCCTATGGCCCTATCAGTGCTGCGACTGGCTGCGACACTTATTTTAAAATATCGCAGCATCATGCTGAGATAGGAGCCTTTTGGCCCCGTACAGGACTTTTTGCTTTATTTTTTTATTTGTTTTTGTTAATAATAATAATCATTTATTCAAGCAACAAGACTCAAAGTGTTAGTAACAATATACTTATAAACTATGTTAGTAAAACATTAACGCAGACACAATTTGTAACATCACTGCTGCAAGGTAATATACTCAGCCGAGCTCAGCTCAGCCTGCAGCAGTGGTTCACAAACGCACAATCTAGCCTACTTGCTACCACAGACAGGATGCTGTTGGTGCTGCCCCGCACCCTACTAACCAGGAATGCGCACCGCTTCCGCATCACAGTGTAGAAGCAGTCAACGCGAGTTTCAGCAAACATCCCAGATGCGCTGTAGTATCGGGGCAACCCCAACAGCACCCTGAATGCGTTATTGTTCTGTACGTGAAGGGCGCTGTATGATTTCTGAGTATAATGAGCCCACAAACTGCAAGAGAAAAAAGACGTGCAGTAAGCACTAAATATAGTGCGCTTGACCTCTTTAGAGGCACGCCTGAATCTGTGGGCAATCATGTTAGCTCTCACACAGCGCCCTCCGCTCCCTGTTAATATCCTCATCATCTTTGAGGCCAGCGGTCAATAAGTATCACGATATAAAGATTAAGGAGGACTAAGGAGGATTTTATTATTGAGATATTATGGTTACTATTTGTGAGTGTTTAGTTTTAAATGTGATCACCTTTATGAGTCCCAATAAATACTTTTTATTAAAAAAATTTCTTTCTACGACTTTCTTTCTCGTATGTTAATTAATTTATTTGGTGTTTAATTAACTATAAATAAATAAATATAATATATTTCCTAGACTCTTTCAATAATCGATTGATCGCTGAAAAAGATGAATTATGTAGAATATTTTGCAACGAATAGGTAATATTTTATTTTATTGGTCACTTCCATTCACATAAAGAGTATAATTAATAGAAATGTCCAAGCTTTAATAACTTTATGGCTATGCAGATTCTGCTCCGCAATTACTGTGGCTTGTGAGAGCATGATACGTTTTATCTAACGTTTATTACGACATGATAACGTATCTTTAATGTTCATATTTTAATTAAGAAAGTCTTAAATAACAGATTTGTCTTGCAAATAAAGTATGAAAGATAAGAGTTCAAACGGTTGTATTTATGTACTATTATATTTGTTACAGTGCCATGTATTAAGTTCTCCATTGTATATCTATTGAGTTGCTTTTTTTAAGGTAAATATAATATTTAACCGCGCATCAAAAACATTGTTCAACACCAAACGATGAGAACCTTTTTTAATTATTGCGCTTCTTTTTATTTTTGTCTTTTATGGTTCCGTAGCTACCTCAAAAGGAAAAAACGGAACCCTTATATGATCACTCGTGTCTGTCTGTCAGTCTGTCTGCCTGTCCGTCCGTCTGTCACAGTCAATTTGCTCCGGATCTATTGGGCCAATTAAGTTGAAATTTGGCACACATATGAACTTCTGTGACGCAAACGCGGACGTGTAACGTAAATAAATAAATTTTGAATATGGGGTCAATGTTGGGGGTGCAAACTAGAAAATTAAGAAATTTTAAGAAATTATTTAAAAGCTTTTATTATTTTAAATAAAAAAAGCTTTTATTATTTATTTACATTATTCGACGGGAATGTCATTAGTCAATTTATTATAATTATCGTAACATAGATTTATTTGCTAATATAATGTGTGGTATATCCTTGTTGCCATTTACACTAAACGTTAAGCATGATAGCAGTTATAAGTAATCTATTTTTAGACCAGTTAAAGACTTGTCCAATATAATTGCCTAATTATAAACATTTACCAGTAACTATCCTATAAATAGCACTTAGACTTTACAATTCCGTTTGACATAACTAGTTCATAAAATTCTGAGTACATTTAAGAAAACTGATCATCCTGACTAGAAATCAAAACGTCTATGCCTAGTGTTGCATAAACCATAAATTGACTAGGAAGCACAATGCCTACCTTGCAATATGTCTATACAGTAATTGAACCAAACCTTATTCTGAATATGAACCAAAATGCCTACCTTGCAATATGTCTATTATTTTAGGAGAAGAAAGGGAGTACCGTTGTGTGGTCATAGTTCTAACCTAACCTAACCTACAGTTCAGAGGCCCTAGTGTGAGTTTATTTTAACCATCTCGACTACTTAGAAATTATTGCATTTTAGGTATTTTGCTCGTTAAACATTTCGATCTCTAGGCGATTTACAGCTTAGGCAATTTGCTGTGTAGACATTAATTTTAGGCATTTTGCTTCGTAGTCGAATTGAAAGTTAGACACTCTGATCATAAACCCAACAAGTTATTCCCCTCCACTTTAACGACGTAAAGGCCAAAATAGCAGTGTGGCATAGGGCATTTTTCTAGGAACTGTGTAGTGGCTAACAAAGCAAAGTCCTTTAAGGGTTTCTTATTTACTACGGAACCCTAAAAACGAACATTAAAACTAACAAAATCCATATTAATATTATAAATGTGAAAGTAACTCTGTCTATCTGTCTGTCTGTCTGTCTGTATGTTACGTTTTCACGCCTAAGCCGCTAATCCGATCGTCATGAAATTTGGCAGAGATATAGCCTGGGATATGGAGAAGGACATAGGCTACTTTTTTACGCGATAACCGACATCCACGCGGGCGGAGCCGAGGGCAAAAGCTAGTAGTGAAAATAAAAAGAAGACCTGTGCGAGGTCAAAGAGGATCAGCATGATGCATATTGAAAAAAAAAAAAAAAAAAAACGTTAACCGCAGCTAGGTATTCTTGGTTGCAGTCTGAAAGACACCATTCTTAGTTCATGTCAAAGGATCTTGGTTGGCAATATCCTAGTATAAGGAATGATTACGATTCAAAACTAATTGAATTAGTTACCAGTGCAGTGGTCACTTTTGTTAGTTTTGTTTGTGAGTATGCAATGATAGTCGATAACGACGAAATAAATATAGCAATACCGCGGTTTTGTCTCTAATGGTACTGACCTTTTGCAAAGACTTATTATCTTATTATAGAACTACATTGCGGTTTTTGGAGGACACTGTCAATTGTGTTTGTAATTAAATGGTCATATAATATTATTACAATTTATTCGTAAATATGATCGATTTTAGTGAGGGATTATAGGAATTCGAAATAACATAGAGAATGCGGACGAATGTATTAAGAGTAATATAAACATTATTTACACTGAATTTTCCTCGTTAAAATTTGACGGGTTATTTTTAGGGTCCGCTTTGTTTCCCCGAGCAGTGAAGGCCCAGTGGAAACGGCAGCGACTTATTAGTTGTAAGTTTAGTGAAGTGCACTTTACTTTGTGTGAATTATTTCATCACCATTGATCTCAAAACGGTGAAGGAAAACATCGTGAGGAAACCGGCGTGTCCTAATAGAACCGAAAATTTACATGTGATATGATGTTTGGCTGAAAAATTATGTGATAAAGAAACGGTGCCGGAGTATGCTTAAATGGTTTGGTCATGTTGAGAGTAGGGCTTGTTAACGTTACCAAATAATAAAATAATACCCGTTACGTAACGTTAAATTACAATGTATACCTTACTAACGTTACACGTGACAATTCAAAAGTGCCTGTAAATGGTTTAATTGAAATAAATGATTTGAGTTTGAGTTTGAGTTTGAGTTACAAAAATTTAACGTTAATTTATAACATTATCAGTAGTATAACGTTAATTAACATTAACAAAAATACGATAACTAACGTTAATTTACCTACGGTGCCGTTCTGTGGGTAAGAATTAGGCAGATTCGGGCAACGTTTTGATCGGCACGGCATAGAGAGGCGCGAGGGCGCGGGCGGCCTCCCGCCGCGCCACACGCCTCAGGCCCTACTACTTACATCTCACCCGTTTAAAAAAACGATAAAATTAATAGTCGCATAAATAACGTTAAATCGATTACCGTTATTTTAATAATAACGTTAACTCTGTCAATAAAAGGTAACGCTATGAAAATTTACCGGTATTTAAAGCCCTGGTTGAGAGGATGAATGAAAGGCGACAAAAAAAGGTTTCAAGTTTTAAGTTATTTATTTCATAGCAATAGTAGATTGTACATCATATGCATAAAACGCATCATTTTACGCGAGACGTTTTTCCATCCGAGCAAGCTTGTGAGCGAGGATTGATATAAAGTAGAGTGTAAAATGGGTTTTATGGACGAGTTGCACACTCTACTTTTCACTTCGATTGCGAGGAAATGAAACAGCAATTGTACCTAAAATAATAAATGGACGAAATAAAAAATATAAGTTTATTTCATGAAGTTTTATTGTGTACTTTGGCTGTTGGTATCCTTGGCTTAGTCTTAGAATACTAACGAAACGAATTAAAATAAAGAGGTTATTCTACGAAGTTGAAGTTGTACGTGTGGCTGTTGGACCGATTGCCTTGGTCTTCGACGAAGATTTTACTGCTCTAGAGCATAAAAAGCGACTTTATGTCGCCTACGCACGACATAAAGACGAACTTTTAGAGCATGAGAAGTGAAAAAATACATTTGTGTCGAAATATTTGCACAATATGTACACAAAAAGAAGCAACACGAACAATTCTAATACAAGTCACCTTGCCCCTCACCTAAAAAATACTAATTTTACAAACATTAATATTCTTATTGATCAATATAGAACTAAGTCCCTAGCAAAATGCTACAAAAATACATTTAATGTCAAATTATTAACATTCACGTCATCACATGCAATATATAACAGTCAAATAGCAACGGGTACACATATTTAATTTAAGTTTAATTTAATACTAGTTTTTAGATTTTAGTCATTAAAAAATTCGTCAATGCTGTAATGGCTTTATTAGTTTTTAAACTGTCATGGTCACTAATATTATTATTAACATAAGCGGGATATTTACCATGTTTATTCATTGTTATGAGTTCCCGATATTTCGGCGCTGTTGCAAGCACCATGATCACGGATAAACTGAAGTCACTGCGGGTGGGTGTTTATGAGCAGACAAAACGGTCTACCCTCTTTCTTGTTCGTATTTTGCACTCAGTACCGCTCGCAACTCGATTCTGTTCCCGACACACGAAACTCACTGTGTCCGCTCGCGAACTTTTTTCGGCACTTCTTCGGTTTTTACACAGCTGAACCACTGGATTCCAGGCTCTCGACAGTTGAAACCCATCATCCCGGATGAAGTTCCTATATTTGGTAATCTCAATAGCTTCTCTAACCAGTCTAGGAATATAGTGGCGTTCTGTCGAGATGACCTGAGGGTTATGTAACTCGATCCAGTGGTTCGATCCTGATTCCAAAAGATGTTGAGCTGTGGCCGATTTTTGGGTGTCGTTGTTCTTCACCGCCCTGATATGCTCTGATATTCGACAAGCTACCGTACGTTTCGTCTGACCGATATACGACTTGCCGCAACTGCAGACTACTTTATAAACACCAGGCTTTTCCAGCGGAAAGTTGTCCTTGGGCGAACGCAACATCTGAGACACTTTTTTGAAAGGAGTGAAGATAGTCTTTACGGCGTATTTCCGAAGAATGTTGGCAACCTTCTCTGTCACTCCCCTCACGTACGGCAAAAATGCTGGTTGCCTCTCAACCTCGCATTTCCGGTGCTTACGACCCGTTTTTTGTTTAGGTTGTGCGGGCTTCCCTGTATATCCGTTTCTCTGTAGGACCCTCTGCACATGAGTTAGCTCAGCACGTAAATGTTCCTCATCGCATAGATCATATGCGCGGTTGGTGAGTGAAGTCACTACAGAGTTCAGCTGTCTGGGATGGTGGTGAGAATCAGCGTGTAGATATCGATCTGTGTGAGTTAATTTCCTATAGACTGAGTGGCTTAGGGAACCGTCAGTACGAACCCCTATTTTTACGTCCAAGAATGGAATTGTCCTATCATTTTCCATCTCATAGGTAAATTTTATTTTACCATGTATGCTGTTAAGATGTGCCAGGCATAGTTCCACCTCTTGTTGGTCTCCTTCAATGATCCCAAAGACGTCATCAACATACCTTTTCCACAGTTTTATAGGTGCAGATGCAGTGGAGACCGCCAACTCTTCAAAATTTTCCAATATCGGGAACTCATAACAATGAATAAACATGGTAAATATCCCGCTTATGTTAATAATAATGGCTTTATTTATTAAGAGAGCCCTGATTAAAATCAAACAGGCGTCATTACTACACTATCTTGTATGTTCAACAAGCATTTGTAGCGGTGCCTTGTAAGTCTGTTGGTGATAATACTGTTTGTTCTAATAATTGATAAATACTCTCGCTCTCCTCGATGAGTTAAGTATTTCTCAAGTGGTAACGTAATTTTATAGTTTTGTCAAGTCACTGTTTGCTTCCTAACACTCTGATAGCTACAAATGGCGAATGACATTTGTGAAATTCTTCGAATTAGTATGTACTATATAGTTTAAGATCCTTGGCGAAATTGTATTGAAAATTGAGGAGCTTGTGGCTAAATAATAACAGCCGCACGGTTCGATCGATCAGGTTAAGCTACGCTTGCTGCGGTTGGTCCGTGGATGGGTGACCGTCTTAACATACCAAGGCCCTCTGTGCCTCGGAAAGCAAGTTTAGCCGTTGGTCCTGGCTGTCATTCGAGGATCTTTGACAGTCGTTTTAGGTCGTCAGAAGCTCGAAAGTCTGACATCCAATCTTACCGAGGGGTATAGTATTATTAGGTCAGATAGGCAGTCACTCCATGTAAAATACTGGTAATCAGCTGTATCTGGTTAGACTGGAAGCCGACCCTATCACAGTTGGGAAAAGGATAGGCAGATGCTGGTCAAATTGTATTGAAAAAACAAAATGGCCGGATGGTTGATTAGTTCAGATTTTGGCCACGCGCCAAATGATGCTTGTACAGCTATAATTATATGCATTTAAGTTCCCATTCTTTTTGATTCATCATTAGTAAGACTCATTTTGGTAAGGAAATTTATAGATATAAACAACGTGTTTGCCTCCAGCCGGGATTGTACACAGTTTATTGCTTTTACGGACCTTTGTGTTCAATCAAGGTGAGCTGAAGCTCTACTTAAGGCGACGATAACCGACTTTTAATGATTTTATACTGAAGATCACGTCTAAACGAGTAGTGTTAATGATTTGGAAGAAATATATGTTAAATCAGAGCATTTTCTTAATAACATAATATATGAATATTTAAGATTATATTTATTATGTCTAACGCGGATAAAAAACTGAGATTCACGCAAAATCTATCAAGAGTATTTTTCTGAAACCAAATTAATTATCTTTTGAAAGATAATTTAATTAATTATCTTTTAGTATACGTGTTTTTTTTAAATACCTTTTGTTTTATATATAATAAATTAATAATGCGTCTTATTTGTGACATCGCTCCTGGATAGGCGAGTCCTATTACTAGCTGGACGTACGAGTGTTGCGTGAGTTCAGTACAGAACACGCAAGCTAACCACTCAAGGTCACTGGCATATATCTGCGTCTTATAAAGGCCGGTTTATGTCAATACTCGCCCTCTATTACATGGGTCTTAAACATACCTGGCGAAATGTTGAAGTACTATAGGTACACCTCTGCCGTAAGGCGTGACGTTATGATATATTTAAAAAAATCTATTGTATGAAAAACATAAGAGACATCATGATAATTTACTTCACAGAATCATAGGTTCTCTAATTCCAATCGCCTCACCGTAGTAAAAACATCATGGTGATAAAGTTATCGACCTTATCAAAGTCATGGTCAAAGTAATGCTCGTGAAGACTTATGTAAGTATTATTGTTATATATTGTACCATGATCACTGGCTTCGTACAGTTTTTGTAAATAATTACTTTTTTCTTTATTATTTTTCGAATTTAATCATGGTCCCTTTTGATTTGATACAAGACCTTTTAAAAGGTTAGGTACAATCATTTTATTGATATCAAATTGTTAAACTTCAGAGGTCCTAATCAGATTCTATCCATAGTTTCATAGAATCCACAGATTCACATCAACGTCATTTACGTCATTCAACTGTCATCCCATCCTAAAAGAAAATACTATAATAATAAAAGTTAATACACTCGTAAGTTTTTAAAATGGTTAAGAAAAGTATACAGGCAGACGTAATCGTCTTAGGATGTACTCTCCCGGGCATGGTGGCCGCGCACAAACTGATGAGGAAGTTCGGCGACACCATGGACATAGTGCTCTTGGATCTGAGCGCACCATCAACGGCCAGAACACGCTCTAAAGGCAATGTGGCCTTCACGGAAGTTCCTCATGATGAGTCTGACTCAGACTCTGAATATGGTCGACGACGCGATCGTGATGACTATACCGCCAGGCAGCTACTTGAAAACGTAGCCAGATTATACCTTCTTCAATACGCCAAAGATTTCAGAGTCCCTCTACCAGACTCGATCATTTATCCAGAAGGAGTACAAAATAACGAAATAACAACAATATACCGAGACGGGTCAGATACTAAACTATCATCAGAAGCATCATTGGAAAGCATTCCTTTACAGAAGCTCTTCCAATATCCTAACGGAAGCACGGTCCAGTTTCTAACCAACGTGCACGACTTTGAGTACTTGAACTTATTCGAGAAGTTTGAATTAAATCAGTACCAATCGTTCTTAGACAGAAGCATGACAGATCTGTTCCAAACTAGCATTATTAACATAGCAGAGGAGAAAAAGATGTTATTTTACTACGACCAGACGACCATGGAGAAACATATTTGCGAGACTCTCCTATTCTCTACTTCGAGGGAAATAATGAGGATTATCGTAAGATTAGTCTGTGGGGCTCCAGCTAACAGTGTGTCACTCCTATTCTATCTCCATCAATGTTATAGAACGAGTAGTGCTAAGAACCACCTCGGTGGATTAAACACAAGGTTTAGGGAAAAACTTCTAGGACACTGTAGAAAACGCCTCACGAGAAAACTTAAAAAAAGCGTTGCTGATATCACATTAAAAGCTATATCCATCAAAGGCATTCGCAAATATTCTGAACAGGTCATCTTAGAAACTATAAAAGGCGAGACTACTTACATTTGCAATTTGCTAGCGATGGCTCTGAGACCGGACCAACTGCAGAACATCCAAGTAGAGGATAAACTGCTGTCAGAAGAAACTAGAAAAATTACTAAAGATATTAAGCCTGGTCGCGCAAAAAAGTTTCACATACAATACGCGGATAATTTTTGGAGTAGACAGGGATATAGCGGTGATATATTCAGTATGCGTGGCCCTATCATCTGGGCGATGGAGAGACCCAGACTGTCGACTACAGGCAGCTTGGAGAAATACTCAGGGTTGATTGGTTATCTGATGGTGCGAGACGATAACAAAGAAAGTAAAGAAGCTGTTTTGGAGCAACTGGTGAAACTGTTTGGTAGTGAAGCGGCTGATCCTGTCACTTACAGAGAGACACCTATAGCTGATGTGTTTGTGCCGCGCTGCGGGGATTACGTTGCTCTGCGAAGGTTGACAAACAGAGGAAGTCCGAAGTTCTTAGAATGGGGAGCTCTGGATATTTTCGGTGATGGGGACGTGGCTGCTGCGCTGGAAGCTGGACATTCTGCGTACTTGCACCTGATGGGCTGTTTGCGACCTCAAGCTCAAACATTCGATGATGTTATCGCGTGTGAGTGGCCGACGTTCCTCAACGAAGGTCCTTTTGGGAGGTGGATGTCGCAGGTCAACGTGTACAGTGGTATTAAAATAACCATGTTTGCTGCTGCATTGTGCATTGGCGTCCATCTTTTGCGCTCATACATGAACAAGTAGGGGTGAGAGTTAATTATCTTTTGTAATAATTTTATATACTGGTTTTGTTTCAAATAAACGAGTTTAACAATTAATTTGTATTTGCTCACTTCTGGACTTAATTAAAGCATTATTTCTGTAGGAATGCAATCAACTAATTGTGGTAATCCAACTAATCAATGTATATTCAATAGGCAAGGTGTAGAAGGCTTACCGCTAATGTACAATCAGACGTTAGTCTGATCAATAAAATGAATGTGTGCAGGAAGTCTTGAGGAATAATAAATAATATTCACACAATATTGTTTAGAAGTTGCAATGAAACTTAATAGATAACTATCTATTAAGTTCACACAAAGCTAGTGAGCACAGTCATGCAAGCACACAAGCAGTGATTAAATAGTCAGTAGGCGAGAACACTCTGTCCGTCCGTCTGTCACAGCTGATTTGCTCCGAATCTAAAGTTTGGTGCACATATGGATTTCTGTGACCCAAATACGGACGTGTAATGTAAATAAATGAATTTGAAATACGGCGGTCACTTTTGGGAGGATTCTTGACAGTCGTTATGGGTCGTCAGAAGCCCGAAAGTCTTACAACCAGTCCTATCAAGGGGTATCGTATTACCCAGTAACTGGGTTGTGGAGGTCAGATAGGCAGTCGCTGCATGTAAAATACTGGTATTCAGCTGCATCCGGTAAGACTGGAATCCGACCCCAACATAGCTGGGAAAAGGCTAGCCAGATGATGAGTCAACTTGTTAAGGACGTCGTACATATTCAAGCCGCGTCCCGTTTGCCTTTGCCCGTGGACTATATTAGGGACTGTATAGAATCGGACGACCTTCTTGCTATAGACAAGGGCAGGGTTAGACAATCGGGTCAAGTTTGATAATGATGTGAGTCAGAAGAATGGAAACTCTTCCTGCCTGGCCGTCATTGCAAAATTGGATACAAAGACCGGTGTGAATGTATGTTGGAGTCAGATCAGGGCTGGGATTAGACCGTACGAATGAAATTCTGCGCAGACGGTCGAGGCCGAATACATTGTTGTCAGTTGTCAGCATAATTTTGTTTTTGCCAAATAAGCAAGAAAATTGATTCGTACGGTTTTATCCCAGCGCTGACCTTACATACTCTATTTGAGGAAAAAATTTGTGCTGCAATAGAATACCCTGCACATCGTATTTTCTTTATTTCCTGAATAACTTTGGTTAGCAACTTGTGGTCAGTGTGTTGCTGTACGCAAAATAATAGGCGCTTGTTTACTTCAATCAATCTCTGTTGCCCTGCGCCTGAAGTGTAAAACGATACTTAATTATAATTATCAATGCTTAAAACTGTGGATATTTATTGAAGTGTTCACTTAAATAAATATCTCAGCCACAATTTATGCAAATAAACGATTTTGATTTATACGACGAAATGACGATATACGCCTGCATGAAATAATGGAACAACTGTGCGAACTAATGTTTTTTGCTAAAAAGGTTTTCCTCGGGATTTTTTTCTTAAGCCAAGATCCGATAGTAAGCTAGCAAGCTAGTAACTCTGGCTTCGTGTGTACATAACTAGCTTCATTTCTAGGCTAATAAGCTAATGAGAAAGCTAGTCTAGCGTCTCAAGCTAGGATAGTTTAATAGGATGAGGTTCTATTTTTTTAGCTAGTCACCTACCTACCTACTACCTGCTAGCTTCATGTGGCCGGCGAAGCTAGTATTCGATTAGCTAGTGTGCAGTGACAACGCGGTTTGTTTATTGGACCGCAACCACGTGTTGTACTGTATTGTCTTATAATTATCTGGCATCATGTAAACGGCACTAGCATGTGCCTAGCCAGGATAATATGCCGAGGATCTAGCTTGCTATCCTGGCTTTGAAAAACTAGCCTCGTGTATCTCGGGCATAACTTGCGACTTTCACTTAGCAGACTGTGTAAAACAACACCTCTGCCTATTTCTTCCGTAAATCAAGTGAGAATCAAGTGAGGTGGTCACAATTGTGGCGATAAGCCCCCTCTTTGAGGAGTGGCTAGAGAGGCGCCACGGCGTCCTCACCTTTCGCCTGACACACGTCCTCACCGGACACGGGTGTTTCGGGAGGTTCCTGTTTCGGATTAGGCGGGAGGAAACGCCTGAATGTTACCACTGTGTGGATCGCCCGGAGGACACGGTGGTGCATACGGTGGAGGTCTGCCCGGCTTGGGCAGAGCACTGCCGTGTCCTCACGGAGGCGATTGGCGGCGGTGATCTCTCACGTCCGGCCCTGGTCCAGGCCATGGTCCGGAGCGAGAGTGCATGGGAGGCAGTCACCTCCTTCTGCGAAGCAGTAATGCTCGCGAAGGAGGAGGCGGAACGCGTGAGGGAGCGGCAGTCTGTGCGCCCCCACGTCCCTAGTCGCCGCAGGAGACGCCCTGGGCGGCGGGAATCGATAGCTGATTCCTGGCCACCGTAGGTGCGGGCTTGCGGACGGCGAGCTATGGGCAGCTCGCCGTCCGGTAAGGACCAAGCCCGGGTCGACGGCGCGTTGTGTTCCACGCGCTCCTCAAAGAGATGTCAGCACGCACTGACGGGGTCCGCTAGGACCGGTGCCTGCCAGAGTTGCGGGTTTGTCCAAAAGGGATACCGTGGCTCTGGCACACAGGCAACTGAAGGAACACGGGTGGGTTTTAGTCAGTAGAAGTCTGACACACCCTCCCGCTCCGCCCAGAGCGGGAGAAGTTATTTGATAATTTCCCACCCAAATAAAAAAAAAAGACAACACATTTCATCGATATCGAATTAAAGACGAATGTTTTTGCTGTCATATTTTCCGTTAAATGGTTTTGCCATTTCAATTTCCTACACTGAATTTAATTTAGTTTAATAAAAACCTAGGAACATGTTAATTTTAAGTTTATTACTTAGTATTTTTTCAATCTATTATCAACCTCTAAGTACCGGAAGTACTTCTGCGACAAAAACACAAAATGACTGTGTCGGAAGAGGAAACATTTTGTTTTTATTTATTAGATACGCTTCAACGATCTCTAAATGCGACAAACATAAGGGAATAGTTGTTATTACTTAAACATGATACTGTAGCAATGATTATTTTGGATCTAAGCAAAAGAAAATGTGGACTTTCAGCAGTTTATCATTTCACATGGTAAGTAATAAGTTAAACGATGTAGCAGGAGATAGCTATAGGAGGGTTCCTCCAGGTAAAAAATGGTATACCTACCGTTTCTGTGCGAGCTATAATCCCTCCCTATTAACGTTATTTGATTCCCTAAATGGAAAAACAACTGGTTTAGTTCCGAGTATTTTTTCCACGCTTAGGTTCACTGTTGCCTTGACGCTTATTTTCAGCCGTGGCTGACACTGAAATCCTTGTGTTCATTACACCTGCAGCCCGTGGGTCAGGTATACGCAGAGGGCCTACAGCGCCCTCCGGGTTGTTGCTGGGGCTTCCGCGGTTCTGTAGTGCGTCGAGCATGTTTGCCGGGGCAGGCATAGATAGTTTTGAGGCTATCATGCGCAAAAGAACGGCATCCCTAATGCGTAGGATACGTGAAAGCTCCAATAGCATCCTGAAGGTTATTGTGGAGAGGCCAGACTGCCCTTTTCTGATGCACTGGTCCCGTAGACAAAGCTGCAGGCTCGGTGCTGAGGAAATAAATTGAAATTGATGTAGAAGATAAGTTATGGTCATGTTTTATTTTAATTTAATTTATGACATAAATTTGGTTTAATTTTAATTTAATTTTGACATAATTTTGAATTAATTTGAACTTCATTTTGTTTTAATTTAATGATAATTTATTTCTGATTTTAAGTTGATTTAATTTTGTTATGATTGTAATTTAATTTACTTTTGATTTAATTCTAATTTAGTATTGATTTATTTTTGGTTTTGATTGCTACTAACATATTTTTCTAAGTTGTAATACTAATACAATGTGGATGTTTTCCGAAATAAACGATTGATTGATTAAAAGGACTCTTAAGAAATGCTTTTAAACTTTTATTTTGAAAAGTTCTGAAACCAAGCTAATTTGGCTCTTTAGTTAACTGAGGCCGCTCAAACTTATCCCGCGGGATGAGTTGACCTAATGAATTTTTGAATCGGGCAACTGATCCCATTGGTACATTCTATGATTTGTACAGACACGAAAAAAGTGTTAGACATTAGATTTACGAAAACGTGACTTTTAATCAAACGGCTGTGATTTTCCGCGAAAATCAAATTTTCTTACGTTTTTTGCAATTTGCAGGTCAGTATTAAATAATAATAATAAAAAAAATATTCAAAAATATAAGGTATAAAGTTAAATACAGTTTTTCTTATATCTATCTCAAGTTCACTCATTATTTGTGCCTGAACTAGGTAATCCTGTGTTTCAGGCGATTGGAGGTAACATTAATTGATTAAATCATCACATCATATTAATATCATTGGTACATATGTAAAAAGGTGTATAAAATTATAGAATCTTAACTTAGCTAACTAATTAAAAAACAAAATAACAATAATACAAACAATATTTACTTTAGCACTAGTAATAATTTCTCTGTATCTTCATAGGACATAGTTTGAAGAGTTTCCTTAAGGATTTTCTTGCAATTACTATGATTTAAGGAGTAGATGTTTCCCTTTTCATTTAGCCTGTTATAGAGTAGCGGTCCGAGGTACATATAAAATTTGGCTGTGAAAGCATGCTTTGTACTTTTTTGAGGGCAAACTATATCTTTCCGTCTCTTTTTAGTAAATTCAGTGCTGTATGGAAGTGTTGCATGTTGTTTTAGTACAGTGCTCATTATAAATAACTGTCGAACTGTTAGTACTTCACAAGATTTATAGAGGAGGTATTAGGTTGTATGTTGATCTGAATATGATTCGCGACCATAATAAATCTGTATTTACAGAATTAAAATCATCAATATAACTCTCTAATTTCATATTACCCTATTAAATGACTATTTCATGAAATCTTGACATTTGAGGATTGTATTAACTTATGGAGTTGTATTGATTATAATATAATTATGATAGTAATTCTGTAAATACATATTTGTTACGGTCGCGAATCACACTTTAATCAACATACACCCAGACAATGAGCTGCAAATTGCAAAAATCGTAAGAAACATTTGAATTTCGCGGGTTACCTTAGCTGTTCCTCAAACTCAAACTCAAATCATGTATTTCAATTAAACCATTTACAGCCACTTTTGAATTGTCAAGGAGTCGGTCAGTAATAAAAATGAAGCTACATGCCCATTCCAAAGCGTAGTAAGTACCTATGGAGAAGAACGGGCAGGAGAAGAAACTTCATGGACACTCTTTTAAATTTAATTGTTACAAAACTATTAGTTACATCTATAATGTTGAATTTATAACTAAATGTAAGAACGATGTAAAAATAAAACGTATCTCCACGTTAAAAGTGTCCAGACTAGGTACAAAAAATAGAAAATAAAAACAAACAATTCAAAAATAAAATAATTAAAATAAGCCGTGGCAGCTAAGATATGACCAGTCCCAACTGACGGCGCCCGTTCTCGCCCTCCTTAAAGGTTTAGCAGATTTAGGATTCTGCTCCATATACCCGATTTATTACAACAGGCCGCCGTAACACTCACGGCTTGAATCTGTTGCAGTCAGTATCTGTTGTGCCATTAGCACCACATAACCATTTCAGCCCACTATCGATCACCCGCACGTCAAACAAACGCGTGACTACCACCAATCAACTCCATATTTCATCCATCTCACATAAAACTGCCACAAAATAAACTACATTAAATAAATGGCGACATTCCATCACGTAACAAAGTGGATCGACCATTATAACTTGACGTCGCAGAGCGGCGCTGTTGGCTATGGCAACTGTCAAACGAAACGTCGGATTCAATAAAGTTTACAAAATAGTTCCAATTTTCGCCACGGTCCATGTTGCACTTGGTCTATAAAATGTAATACACTCAGTGGGTCAGTATCAACACGCTATCCACAATAGGCCAGGCATAACAATTAGGCACACTGACCTAGGTTGCGCAAATACTTTCCTTTCGACACAGCCAAATAGATCATATTGTATAACAATTAAATATGGCGTGCATTATAATTATTGTGTGTATTATTGAATAATATGAGTGGTTTCTCTTGTAGTGCGGTCCCTGCTTAGGTTTCTCTAAGTTGGCTTAACGTTGGGCACGTGAAGCATATGCTGACTAAAATATTTCTTCCAATTTCGTTGACGATCTTACGGAAATAATACGCCGTACATTAAACCCGTCATACTTTTCATACAAACGCTCGTACGTGATTATGGCTTTGAAACACATCTTTCAATGAAAATTTTGAACTAAGTTTCTATGAAAGTTCTGCAAAATATTCTATAATATCCTCAGAGTCTATTTTTTTTAAGGATTTCACTTACTGTGCACTTCCTTCAAAAAAAGTGATTCGTGTGCTGCAATTTTCATTGAAACTTATCTTTATAGTCAGCATTTAGATTTTTTTTCTTTCAAAGTCAACATATAATAGTTTTAGTAATAGGTAAGTGGTGATCTGATGTCAGATTAATATTTCAGTTTACAAATGTTGACGGTAATTCTTTGCGAGTATATACCTAAAATAAGAAGAAAAAAAAAATGCGCTTTTGAGAGCAAGCGTTGGGTCGGCCTACAGGGGTCTCTGTGAGGCCACGCATGGGTCCCATGTGCCCTTATGGTAAAGACAGTACTGCTCAGCCTATCGGAGTCCACAGCTGAACATAGGCCACAAGTGCCACAACCACATTTCTGGTTAGATCGAAAGCCGTCCTCAAAAATACGGTAAAGTCTATAATGATGATTCGTCACCAATAACGCTCGTCCTATTCTATAGGTATTACGTATATGACTCAAGTCAAGGCTCTTCAACTTAGACCTTTATTTATTTATAATTACAACTTTATGCACAAGTAAAAAAATACCATACAAAGGCGGATTTAATGCCCGACTGCCTGAGGCATTTTCTACCAGCCAACCTTAGGGTGATGCAGAGAGGAAACATGGCAGGTGCAACATATGGGATAGATAAAACAAAAATAACTATAAAATTCAAGAATAAATACATAGATATATATATACATATAAACAGAAAGAACTTTGTCAGGCAAAATATAAAAGCAGAGGAGTAATACTGCCGTGCTAACGAAGAACGCAGTAACTCGATTTTGGACAATTATGAGTTATACATTCGTTGAGTTATATATTTGGAGTCAGCGAATCGAAATCTATTAAATCTCTCTAAGCAACTTTTTATTGATCCTTCAGGAACTCGGTTTTTCAGTAAGCAAGAATGCTATAACTAAAACATCATAACAAATTCAATAATCAAGTCTCGGAAGCGGCAAAATCGAGTTACTGCGTTCTTCGTTAGCACGGCAGAATAACGATCAGTAAGTAAGTAGAAATAACCTTAGAATAATAATAGGTACAATTATGGGTCATAATCTCCTTAACAAACATCTTTTTAACATAGGCGCCACAGACAGCCCCCTTTGCAGGGGCTGCCTTGACGCCGAGGAATCAGCCGCCCACGTCATCCTGGAATGCGAGGCCGTGGCTCCACAACGTGAAGAAATCCTCGGAACAGTGAGGTCGCTCCGTGAAGCCTGTGAAGCTCCCAGGAAGCATATGTGCTTTTGGGCAGAGCTAAGCTGGCTCTGTTAGCCAGAATCCCCACGCACAATGGACCAAATAGGAGTTTAAGTGCGGAAAAGGGAGCCCCATCATCATCATAATCATCATCAACGATCAGTAATGGAGAAAACGAATCCAGCATATCAGCACTGGAATGTTTTTTTTCAACTTCATACGTATATGTTCACGTGCCTTCACTTTAAAAGACAACCGACCGGACCTTTAATAGTACACTGTAAAAATATATACATATAATAGGATATATATTTTTACAGTGCTGACATGATGACAATGACGGAAGTTATGGTGTGGCCATGTTCTATTTACAGCACGTTGATTATCATGATAGCCACATATAATACTATAATAATATATGTATGTATTCGTTCATTTACAGCCAATACGCGTACGACACAACATAAGCCTATTACAGTAAATTGTCGTAACAATTGTCATCAGGATTCCATACCTAATTGCCAACTGCGGTTGCCATGTGAATACTAGCCATTCTTCCGGGTAGGGGAGTCTCCTTTATTAACATATAATTTATGCTTAATATTTACAATACAAGGTCTTAGTTTTTCTAAAGCTCCAACAGTGACCTTATCTCAAAGGTCCATCACGGGCCGGCAAAACAAATCGCGAGAGCCGTCCGGCTCGACGCGACGCGACGCGACGCTCTGTGTGGCATCGTCCGTAATATCTAGTACATTACAACTGCTCACGTCGCGTCGGCATCCCGTCCCGCTGCGCCGCGCCCGCTGTGTGCAGAGACCTTAAACCTACATAGGCAATTATGAAATGTCCAGAAGCTTCAAGCTATAAGTCATCATCATCATCATCATCATCATTTCAGCCGAAAGACGTCCACTGCTGGACATAGGCCTCCCCCAAGCACCGCCACCTCGACTAGTTCTGTGCTTCCCGCATCCAGCGGATTCCTGCGGCTTTCATAAGGTCATCGGTCCACCTTATGGGAGGCCTTCCAACGCTACGTCTTCCGGTACGCGGTCGCCACTCCAGAACCTTTCGGCCCCAACGGCCATCTGTTCTGCGCACAATGTGTCCTGTCCATTGCCACTTAAGTTTGGCAATTCTTCGAGCTTTTTCGGTTACCTTGGTTCTCCCGCGGATCTCTTCATTTCTGATTCGATCATGTAGGGAAACTCCAAGCATAGCCCTCTCTATTGCGCAGTGTCTCAAGACGAAAGCCTTTGACCAGTGCGTGTTGCCAGTGATGACATATGGCACTGAAATGTGGTCGCTCACAAGGCTAAAAGTCACCCAAAGGGCAATGGAGAAGCTAGTGCTCGGCTCTAATCGGTCGTTTCTTATGGAGAAGAGTAAGCAAGACACTCCACAGACAGAGCTGATTCTCTTTTCTCCAATTTTCCTCGCTCGCACTTTATAGTTTTTATTACTTGTGCTTTTCGTTGATATTACACAACATAATTATGATCGGACCTAGTCATGTTGTTGATTTTTTTGTCTGAAAGTAGGTAAGTAATCAACGGTTCACAAAGCCACAATCAACTCTTACCACTAAACCTTTTTTTTTTTCTTTTTAGCTTCTTCCCCAGACACTTAATTCACGTGTTCTTTATAATAGTCAGCACTTGCACTGCAGTTTAAGTTCACTGACACTACACTAAACTAACATAGTCTTTGCACTAATTCAGTGATGTCAAGGAGTTGGAATCCAACTTTTCCGACTTCATCATCATGTATATTTTTATAACTATGTTCACGGCATTCATCTTGAGGTCCCAGTGAAGATCCCTGTTTCTTATGTATCAGGGTGCCTAGTAAACTGACTATGCCTACAAATCTACTCTGAGTTTAATTATGACGAATTTGTTGTCTTTATTCCACGATTCCACGTAGTACTTGCACTTGCATGATGTATTATTATTATGCGAGTTATAAACACAATTTCGAGACAAGACCAAGTGTCATGCTTATATTTCAGGGAAACTGCGTTGCGCTGGCGTTGCTGGCAACAATAGCAAATAACCGGGTAACAGTCAACAATACTGTGGAATGATAACATTCTGACGTAGCGTTGGGTAATGTTAATACCTCTGGGTAGTGTCTCTACTTACCCCATCATTAGGTTAGGGTTGGCTTCCAGTCTAACCGGATGCAGCTGACATGGAGCGACTGCCTATCTAACCTCCAAAACCCAGTAACTGAGTGACTTGAAAAATATTATGAAAGAAGAATAAGAATATTATGTCTCTCCTCACTAGGGTTACCATATCTCAGAATTTGTCCTGAGATCTCAGGATTTTTAGGGTCTTCTCAGGATTGCGGCCGGATTTTGGAAATCTCAGGATTTTGAGAAATTTCAATAAAATTGAGAAATAGAGAGGTATGCACGCACTGCCCACGCATCGTGCCGCGGGCTACGAAGCTGTAAATTACGTTTACGAGAGAATACGCAAAATTCGAGAAAATCTCAGGTATTTTCAATGGCAATCAAGTTTTTTCTACGGACTTTTAAATTTTCTTCCTGGTAACCCTACTCCTCACAGAAGTCGAAGTAATTTTCTTGTAGGAGAGCTTCTACGAGTGGTGTTTTCAGCAAGCCCTGAATAACTTTTAGAATGGCTAACTTTTTATTATTGCTGCAGCGTAAGTTTTTCTCTTATTAGTAGGTAGGTATGCTGTTAAGTATGTATTCTAGGAGGAGTTCTAAGGCCAGGTGGTTACAGCCTCATAATATCTAAGTTTAAATTGAGGATCCAAATAAAAATGTTGTTGCTCCATGCTAAATTAACCAGATACACACCCTTACCATATTAAAAGGTTCTATGTCCAGCTGTGGACTACGACAGGCTGAATTGATATCAAAAGGGCATCTTCTAGCAAGTACTAAATGAAAGTGTAAACAGATAATTACTCACACGTCGTCAGTCAGTTTATAACATGCACGTATCATATAACTACGGCCTACTTATTAACTCAAACAAAGTAGATAAGCGATTTTCTTCATTCAGATCACCTAAAAAAAACCGACCAAGTGCGTGTCGGACCACGCACAATGAAGGGTCCCGTAGTTGGGATGAATTTATCCCAAGAACAAACTTAACATTGTAGTTGAGAATCATGCTGTCCTATACAGATTGTATGGGGGAACATGTTTTTCAACTGCAAATTTAAGTTGATCGACGACTATTACTCGTAAACTTGAAAAGCCTACTTAGCTGTGACAGTTTTCCTTTTAACTTCGAAATATATACTACTATCGTGAATTTTTTTACCTATGCAAAACTAACCGTTTAGCTGGCAGGGGGGGGGACACTTGACGCTAACAAAAATTAGCATTTGAAAGCCTAATATTTCAGTAACGGATCCCTTAATCGAAAAATTGTTTTCACGAACCCGCAATACTTTTGAAAGGCCCATCCAACAATACCGCACACCATAAGGTAGGCGAAAAAAAAAAACATCCCCACTTTACATGTACAGGAGATACCCTAAATAACTTTTTTTTCATGATTTTATTTTACCACTTTGTCGACGTGTTTAACAAGTATATCCATGCCAAATTATTATTTTTATTTTTTATTTACAACCTTTACAACTATCATAACAGGATTAACCTAATGCGATGGTGTGGTATTTATATACTTACAATATTAAATTAACCTATTAAAGAACTTCTATAACATAGGTACTACTTAAATTATATAAATCTCATACATACAATGACACAGTACCACTATTATATACTTATTACACAATTATATACAATACAAAAAAATATTTTGTCTAACCTATCACAACTTATGTGTAGCATAGCACAAATAATAGTACCCTTGCGAGTATAGTAATTATAGCTTTCTAGTACTAAGATTCTCTGAGCTAAGCTAGGGACGGACATGGCGAAACTATAAGGGTTCCTTGTTGACTACGGAACCCTAAAAAGGGAAAAATAAAAAACTTTAAAATACTTTTCAAGTAATTTAAGAAAAAGGATCTGTATTTTAGTTTTTTTGTCACAGACTTCATTAAAGTTATTTTTCACTTCATAGTGCTTTTTTGGAAGTCAGTTGTTTTTTTTTTTCTTTTTTTTTTTGTAATAAAGTTTTTTCTTTAATAACTTGAAAAGTATTTGTTTTAAAATATAATTTTTTTATCTGAAATCCTTACACTAGGTATACGATTTTTTATGTCACACGGTATAGTTAACAAAACTTTTATTTTTATTTTCTAATTTGTCCCCCAAAAGTGACCCCATATTCAAAATTCATTTATTTATGGTACACGTTCGTTTACGTTTACGTTCGTTTGGATCACAGAAGTTCATAATATATGTACCAAATTTCAACTTAATTGGGCCATTAGATTCGGAGCAAATCGGCTGTGGCAGAGGGACGGACAGATACGAGTGATCCTCTAAGGGTTCCGTTTTTTCCTTTTAAGGTACGAAACCTTAAAAATAACAAGTCCACGTATTTGCCACGTGACTGCACCTAACCTAATAACAGTGATAATCAAGTTTTGAAGCTGTTATTCAATTCATTGTTACGAATAATTAGTTGCGCGTGCGACGCGACGGACGGGTGCGACTACTGTAGTGGCGCGCGATGGCCAAGACTACGATGATGGAAAGATCAGAAGACCAACTTTGAATAATTAGAGAATTTCATGCACATGTAAAAACTGAATGATACTCGTATATGCTGCGGAAAATTGACAACTCAATCATCAATCTGCTAATCGATGATACTGGCAAGATCAATTAAAAATGCACACACAGATCTAGCTTCAGAGTCTTGACTATTAAAAATAAAATGGCCGTCACGAGTTCACGACTCTCGAGACGCCCGGCAGGTGTGAAACATCGAAAAGAGCGGCGCGGCGGAGGGGGGGGGGGGGGCATACGAGCGCGTCATGCCATTTGCCGCCACGGTTTAAGAGTCGGTGTTACCCCCAAGGCGCGCCAATAGAAGATTCACATGAAAAACTATTTTTTCTCTTTGGCAACATCATTGCTCACCATAGTGCCAAGGTTTCCAGCAGCTGATAACAATAAGGCCACGTAGCAAAATTGCGTAGAACAGCGTACTCTACAGACTAAAGAGTACCTCGGTTAACTGATTGTTCACCTGCTACTTTGCAATCTAGCCTATTGTTAATCTCAGACTATTGTTACACTGTGTCTACCTAAACGCTCACCTTCACGTAACTTGCGAATGGGAGGTGATTCTTCTGCACTATCTGTAATGTTGGTGTATGCACTTATGTATGGAATAGATGTGTGAGGACGTGTGCTTCATATAGAGGTCGTAGGCGTGACGATGACGTGACGGGACCGATAACAAGGACATGTATGACGGTCCTAGGTTTTGAAGACATTGATACCAAACAAGTGTAAGTGTTAGTCGAGGATCGAGTTAAGTGACATGCAATTGGAGAGTCCTATGGGGTCCTGCAGTGGACTGCTAGATATAGGCGGATAATGATATGTTACATTGTGTTTTACTCATAGCGGAGCTGGCACGAGCAGAGCACCGACTTGTACACAGTAGTAAATGGTAGTTATAAGGTAATAGCGATTTCGAAATCACACTCTTAAAGGAACTAAGTCTGTAAAATCTATACATAATCTATTCTATGTCTATTTGTAATGTCAAAATAACAACTTTTCACTAAATGCATATGAAAGTATATAATTTATGGTACTTATCATCATCATCATCATTTCAGCTGAAACTCGTCCACTGCTTGACAAAGGCCTCCTTCAATTGGGGGGGTTTGCCATAATCGCCACGCTTGGCAGGCGGGTTGGCGATCGACTTATAACAAAAAGCAATTTTTTTTTGTTCCGGCTAATCTCCGAAACGGCAGGACGGATTTTCACGGGACATTCCCGCTGGCAGATAGCTGATGTTATAAGAAGTAATTTAAGCTACTTTTTTCTTTCTTTGTTTCTTGTTTTATTTATTTATATACACACAGTAAAATACGTAGAGATACGACATAAATATCCCACCAAAAACATTTTCATGTAAAATGTGGCCTAGACGAGACCATAATTGTGGCTCGCACTGTCAAAAAGTTATCAGGGCCTCAAGTCTGCTATTACAATAGTGTCAGAATGGTCTCTTCATTGTGAGTTTTTGACAGATTTGCCATACAAACACTGTCAAATACTCAAAATGGCGAGACCATTCTGACACTATTGTAATAGCAGACTTGAGGCCCTGGGGCCTAAGTCTACTAATTTACAAACGTTGCAATGGTCTCGCCATTGTGATTTTCTTGACAGTGTTTGTATGGCAAATCTGTCAAAAACTCACAATGAAGAGACCATTGCAACGTTTGTACATTAGTAGACTTGGCCCCCAATTCATTTATGAAAATATTATGTATGTAAGAAAAAATCTACATATTTTTAATAAAATCAGTGATAGGCATAATTTTAATACTAGAAATAAAGATAAAATAGATCAACCATTTTTCAGATTATCTAAGGTACATACATCTTTTATGGGGTACTGTGTTAAATGTTACAATAAAATACCTTCTGATATATTACAATTAAATGAAAGAAAATTTAAAACTCATATTAAAAGTACACTTTGTAAACAAGCATATTACAAATTAGAGGATTATATCCAAGATAAGAATGCTTGGAAACATGCTGGTCCTGCTCCATAGGACAATTTAGAGTCTAGACAAAATCAAACTGGTTGCTAATTTAACTGTATAATTTATAATTTTTATGATATTAATTTTATTTTCTGTGATTAATATTTTAACTCACACACTGACTTATTATATGTTGTTTTTATTTTTTATTTTTTTTGGGAAATCATATACAATGTTTGTAAATATGTGAGCACCATGTACCTATCGCATTTATTAATTTTTCTGTTATTACTTCACTTTTCATTCTTTTTACCAATTGTGGTAAGTAATTTTGATGAATTTTTTTATATTTTTTATTTTTTTATTCTAGGTACATAGTCTTCACCTATAAATATTAATTAATGTATACAAACTATTGTTAACATTTTAAAAGAGTAAGTATGGAGTTTCTTGCCCATTCTTCTCCATACATAACTACATTTTGGAAGGCGCAACTAGAATCAATTAACTATTCATGTAATTTTTGACGTTCAAAAGTGCATCTTCGTGCCTATTTGAAATAAATTATTTGACTTTGACTTTGACTTTGATCTCATGTAGAGCCAAGCTAATATATAAAATATACTCTACACGCCCTAACTCTACAAGCCCTAACTTCACAAACTCTACACCGACGTCAAAATGCCTTGTGGTATTAAGTCCGCCTATGTATCACTATTGTACATGAAGTTTAAATAAATAAAATATGTGGCTTGGTCGTTTCGTTACCGTCACATGGGCGTAAGGTGAAAAATTGATTCACTGTTCATTACTTTTCTGTAATAAATTATTTCTTGTAGTAACGAAACTGGCAGAAAAATATGATACTTTTCTTTTTCTTTCAAATAAACTGGAGACTAGAGCTACTAAGGTATTTGCTTTCGATCTACTAAATTGAATGAAGTAGCAGAGCGATGGAAATAGTTTGAGCGATAATTTTAATGACCCGCAAGAAAAATCGTGGCAGGGACATGTGTGGGCTGAGAGTTATGGTGAAAATGAACCTAGTACGTATTCGTAAGTAATAGGAAAATCATTGACCACCATGGAAGGAGACGTGTACGTGAAGAAGGAAAATGTTATGGTCTGCTGACCGTGGCCTCGACACGACACTCTAAAACAGCTGACAGTGACAAAAAATAATCAGCTGTCCCTTACAAAACTTCGATATTTATTCGACCAAAATGTTTGGGATGGCTGATAATTTTTTCGCGATTGATAATTTTTGGTATTGGGTCCCATAGAGAAAGTTGTTTAGTTTGATGGTCTGTACCACACCCTTAAATTTGACCCAACGTTTCTAATTTAAGCTGTATAAGTTCGATATTTCTAGATCTATCGCTATTGTTACTATAGAATCCTGTTGATTCCATAATTAAGTTGAATATGTCAAACTCAAAGCATTTATTTCAAATAAACCAATTACAGGGACTTTTGAATTATCAAGAGGTCGATCAGTCAGAAAAATGAAGCTAGTTGCCCATTCCAAAGCGTAGTAGGTTCCTATGGAGAAGAACGGGCAAGTAACTCCACGGACACTCTTTTAAAACAAAATATTGTTACAAAATATTGGTTATATCATTCATGTTGAAATTATACATGTGAGAACAATGTAGAAAAATGTGCACAAAACAAAAAAAATAAGCTAAAATAAGCCGTGGCAGCTAAGAGATAACCATGACGCATGGATCAGCACCATTCAGCTCAACCATTTTGAAGGGAACTTAATGAGTATGACATACTCTCAGCCGCCAGGGCACATTCAAGTCAATGAAAGACATATTATCCTGTAGGTAAATGGTAGCTCTATAGTACATAGTACTAACACCTATGCCATGCAATTATATAATATAAAAGGAGATTGAGTTTATATAATGCAAAGATAGTCTTACAATCTTCATTGACTCACTACATTGGCTCATCATCACACCAAGCCTCTCGTGCAGGCATCGCTTCACTTTCAACCATTTCCCGCCATTCGTGGTGAACTGACAATTGACATTAGTAACAGCGACCTCATTGCTGACACTGACGTGCATGAGATTAGTTATTATTCTAAGGCGTTCTAAGGTGTTTACAAATCTATAGATACATGACAGGCACTGTCAGCTGTTTTGGAATGTCGAGGCCACGGTCAGCAGACCATAACCTTTTCCTTTCTGGGACAAGTTTCTTACAAGTGTAGAAAAGTTTAAAACGATTTCCTGAACGGTTTCACAGTAACGCCTTACGTGACTATCATTGACAATAATTTTGGTTGTATTTGTTATTGACACAAATTATTACTGTGGTTATTATTGTGCTACAGTGGCAAGTTTTATTTCTGCATGGAACAAATACATTATACCTACATCACAGATGGCTGTTCTGGGTACACCTAGGTGAATAGCATATAAAATTTCATGAAACGAGAGAAATCCTTAGTACTAGTGGTGTTTATAGGGTTCCGTACCCCAAATGGAAAATACGGAACCCATATAGGATCACTCATTTGTCTGACTGTCCGTCTATCACTGCCGATTTGCTCCGAATCTACTGGATCGATTAAGTTGAAGAAACACTGTATATGAATTTCTGTGACCCAAACACGGACGTGTAATATAAATAAATTAATTAAATTTTGATTAAGGGGGCACTTTTGGGGGCAAATTAGAAAAAAAAAAGGAAAAAGTATTGCAAACTGTACCGTGTGACATATCAAATGAAAGGGTTTATTGTAAGAATTTCAGATATTATTTATTTTATTATTTATGTACACACAGTTAAATACATAGAGATACGACATATATATTACGATATATTATTTTTATAATTTTTATATTTTTTGTTTAAAATAAATACTTTCAAAGCTATTTAACAAAATAGATGAAAATTTACCCTCGCTTATCATATCACCAAAACTACTTACTGAGAATATAATTTTGAAAAGAAAAAGAGGAAATAGTTTTTACACTTCACACTTATAGATTACAGGAAAACCTATACGAAGTCTATGGTCTCAAAATAGCATGGTAAACCTCTCAATATTGTGCGTAGAAACTCACATTTGCATTTGGAATGTATGGAAGAACTTGTTTTTCAACTACAATGTTAAGTTTGTTCTTGGGATAAATTAATCCGAACTGCGGAATCCTTCATTTTGAGTGGTTCGACACGCACTTGGCTGTGTTTTTTTTATGAATGATTTGTCGATTAAGGTCCTGGCACATAGGTTCTATTGATGTTTTACCATCATGTCTTAGGAGATAGAAACTAGGTCTTCCATGTTGTATGACGAAATGTGGCGTGCTGTGTTACGTAGAGTAACGACGGAACCAAACGGAAACTATATTTTCCTAAAGTGATGCTATCAACGGATGCTGCTGCCATCTTAGCGATTTATTATTAGTTAACGAGGGGCTTATTAGTTATATGTTTACAGCACGGTCTAATGATTCAATAGAAGATACAAAATTACTTACAACAGAAACGGAGAAAGTGAAATTAAATTAGCAATAAAAGGCGATTATACTGCGAACGGTTATGAAGACGTAACATCTTTTGAACTCGTAACTATCCATTTTAAATTTTTCTGACCGTTGTTGGGGCATCTGGTCTTTTCAATATTATGCCTAGAATGTACTCTCTAGAAATCTAGACACGATATTGTAGTAGTACCCTTAATAACTTATTGTCATTTCAGCGGACGGATCGCGTATACTATTCATTTTCCAACCGCTCCGTGTTTGCAGATGTTCAGCAAGAAGATGACCGTTGCAAAGTTCCTATGTCTTCGCGAGTACCTAGTATCTACTGAACTGAGATTCCTGAACACTGCTACTCGATACCTGGAGAATGCTACTCCCAGTATAAAAAAGTAAATAAATTAAATAGTATCTTGTTATTAATATTTTATGCCAATTTTATCTTATTTTGTCTAGTTTGAGAAATCTAAAAAAATATTAAAAATGAATCAAATAAATAAACTGTGAATTAGACGAAATCAGAGATGATTTCATCTAATTTTGTCCATTTTGTTATTTAGTTTCGTTTCATGTCATCAAATTTTGTCTAGTTTTATGTAATTTAAACTAATTTTATGACTGTATGTGTGTAGTATTGACCGATAACTTGTAACGCATACGAGGTGCAAACTGTAAATAATAGTTGATTAATAATAAATAAATAAATAGAGCCACAAAGTGTCAATGTTCTAATTAATTCGTTCTATTAACTTTGATAGTCACCACAAATGATAAAAACACTGGCAATCACTAAAAACGTCACCTTGTAGGTATCGGCCATGGTTTTTTTTACGAAAAATCTGTGGTTCACCAATCAACTGAAACTATGGGAATATAAGTAGATAACAATGCGACTGATTGTATAGCTGTATTTATAAAAGACTTTATATCAGCGGGCACAACCATAGAATTAGAAAACTAACTTCTGGTCTCAAGACAATCATTGTGATTGGATTGATTTCCTACTGGTTGCTGAACTTCTTATGTGATCAAAGAATATAGGTACCGGATGTAAAGGACATCGACGCGCTGTAACCAGTCGCCTGTTGCAGTTACCTGTTTTTATTCAGTAAATGATTCTAAGTTTTACCATTCCATGACCACCTACCTACAAACTTACGTGTTGATAACCCTGCTAATATAATTTCGGAGTTAACCTATCCTTTTGTCTAACAAGGGTCGGCACGACCTTGGGGAAACGGATTTGGATAAAATTTCGTGTAGTGGTAGTATACCATGTGGGTACTACCACTGTAAAATATTTCCGTCCAATGCTCAGTAGGAGCTGAGAAAAACGCATACAAAGTTCAGCCCGTGCTTTATCTGTTACATTTTATTCCGGTCGAGCGAGCGTAGGTACCATGGCGTAAGCGGTAATGCTCTAGACCCGTACTCCCGCCTGTGCAGGTTCGAGTCTAGCTCGTGGGCTTTTTTTTCCTTTTTTTCTTTTTCTTATTTTTTTATTATATAAACTATATAAATAATTTATTAAATAAACTATGTATGTAAATAATTTACTAAATAAGAAAAAGAAAAAAAAGTCCACGAGCTAGACTCGAACCTGCACAGGCGGGAGTACGAGTCTTGAGCATTACCGCAACGCCATGGTACGCTCGACCGGAATAAAATGTAACAGATAATGTACGGGCTGAACTTTGTATGCGTTTTTCTCAGCTCCTACTGGGCATTGGACGGAAATATTTTACGGTGGTTGTACCCACATGATATACTACCACTACACGAATTTCATCCAAATCCGTTTCCCCAAGGTCGTGCCGTCCCCTTGTAAGACACGTAAACTTAAGTAAAAAAAAAAAGTAAATTTAAGTCTTCCGTTACTCTTTTAAACTGTTTTACAATAATTTGTATACATCAATTATATCATTACATGTGAAGACGATGTACCTAGAATAAAATTACTATACCACAACAGGTAATAACAATAATAAATTAAGCATGGACGGATAAATTAACCATGTGTTAGACACAAGGTGCTCACATATTCACAAATATTGTATTTTTTTTTTTTTTTTTTAAAGAGATGTTGGATTTTTCTTACATACATAATATAATACTCGATCTAGGTCGTGACGTATAGGTAGAACACGACGGATGGTAAATAAAGTATGTTAATTTTACGTTGTACAGTGGCCAGCACATACAGCTACACGAAACGGTCAAATTTCTCCAAACGATTTTAAACTTTAAATGGTTGACGATTAAGTTCAAAATCGAACGATAAAATTTGACAGTTTGTGGTAACTTGGTGTGCTGGCCACCATACGTTGTATTTTGGATAAAATGTTTTAATAGAATACTTTATACAAGTTTCAGTTACACTTTTTTATTTTATTTTAAGTATTTTATTTTAATCTGCATAATTACCTCCGTCAATCGGGCTATGACTGATGATAATCTTTTAATTTGATTGAAACATAATTAGTCAGCGGTCACATCATATCAAATCAAAGCGTAATTACTAATTAGCGATGCTTTAATTACTGTTTCTAATTTAAAATAAACTGAAGAATTCTCGCCATAACCACGGGTACCTACGTTACACATTACCTACAATTACACATTAGAAGCCTGATGTTTCTTTTTTATGTTCCTTTTAATTTACATAACAAAAAAGCAACCAGTCTTAAAATAATAATAACTACGTACAAGTAAGTATATAAAAAAGGAGGGGAAATAATCAAAAAAATTCGTCCGCATCGCTGTCAACAGAAAAAGTGCCCAAAAGGCTAGTAGCATTATTGCCACGTTGTATGGCAATACTGTTTCTTTGCTCAAAAAATAAGCCAGCCCCCTGGGCCTCAAGTCTGCTATTACAATAGTGTCAGAATGGTCTCGCCATTGTGAGTATTTGACAGTGTTTGTATGGCAAATCTGTCAAAAACTCACAATGAAGAGACCATTCTGACACTATTGTAATAGCAGACTTGAGGCCCTGGTCACGTGAAGAGTCATATTTTGACGAAAATAAAGAAGAAAATACGAAACTAATTAATGGACTTAAAACTCTTCATAATAGCAATAGAAGCTTAATTGGACGTAGTTAAGCAGAAAGGACTCAACCCACATTGTGGTCAACGATGAGTTGGATGTACCAAAGAGGTCCTAACGGTTGGTTCTTTCACTCAGCAAAAAAGATCCGTGACGCTCTTTATAAAGAGAAGGTTGATTTTCTAATGTTGGGAACTAACCCACATATAGCTGGGTACCTTCCGTTAACCGTTAGGACCTCTTTTTGGTAATACAACTCATCCCTGACCACAATGTGGCTTGAGTCCTTTCTGCTTAACTACGTCCAATTACGTAGGTAGGTACTTACTTAGTTGAGCGGAAAAGACTTGACATATTAGGTCCTTCTGAAAATGGACGATGTGTAGAAATGACCACGACGTTCATAAGTAGGTAGGTAATGAATGGATGACAGGACCTTAAGGCGTTCTACACGGGATGATTCATTGAAATTGTTTTTTTTTTTTGTCTGTAATTGTGCTCAATTAATCAACTGAGCCTATCACAGTCCACTGCTGGACATAGGCCTCTCCCAGGCTGCGCCACAACACCCTGTCCTCCGCCTTCCGCATCCAGTCTGCCCCAACCACCTTTTTAAGGTCATCGGTCCATCAGGCTGGGGGGCGTCCCACACTACGCCCACTGCCACTTCAGCTTGCGTACTCTGCAAAATCCTCTGATTGTCCAACTATATTTTATAGGCCCCTTCTTAAGCAGAAAGGGGTCGAGCATTATTACATATGTAAATTATACTTTAAGAAAAACCACTGACACAGTGTGCTAGAAATAAATGCCGTTCTACAAAATGCGCTTATTGACTTATAGAAAACGTGTACCTACCTACGAGGACGATAAGAAAACAATGTTTTGAACTAGTTCTGAAAAACGTAAACATATTGTTGAGCACATTTTTAATTAATTTTATATCTAACTGGTTTTCGATGAAAAAAATTAGAACAAATATACGTAGACGTACATACCTACGTATAAAAAGCGTTAACGATGGAATTACATTTTTATTACTTAGTAAATAATGAAGTTTAATTTTATAGAGTCTCCTAAAGCATGTCGATAAAAATCTTATTTGCTTGTTGTAAAATGCTAGGAAAATTGGTGATAATATAGACAGAGTTATACAAGTGTTTGAAAGCAGTGCACGTATTTTTGAGGTCAAGTGTCCAGCCTCGGAATAACGTGTTACAAGCATTACAATTCAGACAAGCGATGTAATGTATAAAAATCACAGTGAAACACCTTTTAAAAATAAAATTGAACTAGCCTTTTACTTTGCATTATCTGAAAATTGGAATTGACACAAAATAATCACAGGAGCATGTAAGTTTGGTTTTATTTTCCCAGCTTAGTTAAATCTACATAGATTACAGAAATATGAAAATGCTGAGTGAATTGAAGAACATTTTACTGACAATAAATAATTTTACGATTTTCAATCGAGGTGTATGATTTTGTATTTATAAAAATATTTACAGAACACCGGTAAACTGATATAAGTATCGGATCAGGTTTTATCGAGTAGGCTCGATATAATTATTGAAGAAAACGGCCATCATACATTTCCATATTTTATTTTCTACACTAACCGGAAATCAGGAAATAGATACGTTCCCGCTCATTCCCACCTCTAAAAACGTTCCGTTATGTAGGCATCCGGAGATAGCCAAGTTTTTTGGTTCTAAAATTATCAATTCTCTAACTTCCTTATTTCTTCTTTTCAGAAGAAATAAACTTCCTATTTAGTGCTTATTGTCATATTGTTCAAGATGAGCTCTGGTGACTGCGCGATGGATCGTACAATGCACCTCGCCTTCACCCCGGCTAATGTTCAGATTCCGACATTGAAACAAAACGTTTTTTCACATTGCGGATCTGTCATTATAATTCGACCAATTTAAATATTCCACTTGCAGTTCTAAGTATAATAAAGTGCAATGTACTCTCATAGTGGGTCGTGTGTAGCATTGTTTTGGCCGGCAAAACGTTAGGTTTACTTCGCAGAACGTCAGTCGTAGCGCCGCAGCTGAGATTGACAGCCAGTGTTGACGTGCGCGCATAGTTTTTAACGGCTACGAAATGTCATCTAATATAATTAGTGATAAATATGCAAACGATACGAAGTTGAACAGTTTTAGTGCGTTTACTGATAAGAATTTGGCGCCAATAAACGGTAGGTATAGATCGAAAAGTTTGTCGAGTGATAAGTTGAACAAAACGAATGCGGATCGAGCGGCGATATTGGAAGACGTTGAGGACCATCATGTTTCAGAGAAGTCTGAGACTCCAGGCTGTCTAGTCGGCAACAGAGTTTCGGAGCAAGGAGGTCACACAACTATGAACGGGTGAGTTTATTGTTTACAAAATACTGGTGACATATAATCGAATTCCTTGATGACCTCTTGACACTATTTTGACGTGCGATGTTGTTTGTTTACTTAAAAGTGCTGACAGTGTTCATTACTCGTTTGTTTACAAATACGTAATTTACATTTAAAATGATAAATGTTTGGGATTTCTAGTATCACATTATAATTTTAAATGACCACCTGATAACTTATTGATAATACAGTAAACTTACTTCAGATGTGAGTTCAGAGTTGATTCCTTAAAATATTTGGTAAGTCAGCTAAATAATTAATTTATTATTTTACTCATAATGCTATATTAGGCTAGGTAAGTAGGTACTATATTTCATAAATTATTTAAAGTTTCAAATCTACTATAAGCTGATTTTTTTACAAAAGCATTTGACTTTGTTTCAGTTTCAAATGTTATAATATTTTAAACAATCAACAAGCTCTACCTAAGTAAGTGACATTAATTACACAAATGAATTAAATTTAAAATTACCATTTAGTAAATAGCCAATAATAGCTTTTGTTTAATTTGTATTTTATTGGAAAACAGGTCAGACTACATGTAAAGTTTGTTCAACTAATCACCTATTACCATCTGTGGAAAATACATAATTAGGAATAAGTAGGTACCTATTAATCATTACTTAAAGTAGGTATCACAACAATAGTAAACCATAACAACAACATTAATAAATATTTTTACAATATTTTATTTTCAATTAATTCAAGGTAAAACCGTTTCAATCACATTATTTTTAAGTTTATGAATAAGTAAACTAAATATTAATAATACCTAAAATAAACAAACAAACAAAAAGTTTGATATGTTATGATTAAAATAAAACAGATTCTGTTAAACTTTATCTCGGTGGAGCTTACATCCTGCATGTATTATCTATTGTATTATCTAAAACCTTGTATTGGCTATTATCTAAAACCATCAAATATTATCAGACATAAACATTTTTGTATTTCCTGCAATATCAGTCTGAAACTTGCAGCTGTCAATCAATATTATAAATGACTAGCTGCCGCCCACGGCTTTGCGCTCGTAGGCCTTTTCTAAAATAAAAGTAGCCTAAGTTACTCCTTATAATATCAGCTATCTGCCAGTGAAAGTCCCGTCAAAATCGGTCCAGCCGTTTCGAAGATCAGCCGGAACAAACAGACAAACAAACAGACAATTTTTTTTTTTTTTTTTAGTAATTGGTTCTGAAAAAATAACAATAAATACATAATTATATACTTTCATATGCATTTAGTAAAAAGCTATTATTTATTGTTATTTTTACATTACAAAGAGACTTCTATTTTATTTATTTGTAGGTATAGATAATAGTCTTAAATAAGTGACCTTAAAAACAACAAACCTATTCAAATGTTACTGCTGTATGCTTTGAGTAGTGCCAATGCACCTTACATTGACACTCCTGAGTTCTATTCACCTTGTTAAAGCAGACGAGCATGTTTGTAGATAAACACTGACATAATATTGTTATCATAAAATTAATCTGTCATTCACGGTAAGCCTTCCATACTCATCAAATAGAAAATGTACTTCACACTAGTTACGATGCACTTATATACCTTCAAAATCGTCATTCAAGTAAAGTGATAGTGTTATCAGACAATTCAAATCAATTATATTTAATAAATAGTAGTTAATTGACAGATTATAAACAATTACTATTTGTGTTACAAGTGGTCTCGTACTATGGATTTAGTAGGTACCTACTTTAAGGACCTCTGGATAGGCCTTCACTGCTTGATTCTTTTTATTATGTGTCTGTGTTTTATTGCAGATAATAAACAAGGATTAATCTATTAAAAACTTAGTTTTTTTTGTTTTACGCTGTGGTTGAAGTCGTATTGTATTCTGCTTTATTTTATTTTATTGAAATTAATTAACTTTTGTTTAAATTTAATTTTTAGTTTATAAGCAGCTTCTGTACAATGTCTTTTTCTTTAAATTTTATTTACACCTATAATTTGTGTATACATTAGCAGTAATACCTCCTTTCTTATATACTTTTATTAACCAATGTTGAATGTATTATGCTGTTGGAGTTCTGTAATAAATAAATAAATCTGTCAATTACCTTCTTAATGATTGCACCATTAAATTGCTATTGCACGTGGAAATAAGAATTTGTATTAACAATTAGTCATACAAGTAAAAATAAATTATTCACGAATGCGAGTTAACAGATCACAAATTGTATAAACCCAGTATTTATAATAGTTTGGGGTAATGTTTAATAATAGTCTCTATTGGGTAGTAACTAATTGTTATAAGGCAATAAGTTTCAGGGCCATTGCTCTTTTAAAGAACATAGACCAATTTCCCTCAGGTAGATAGATATGACCCAATTATTCACTTCAGCAAGTTGAGTGGTATTGTTGTTCTTTTTTGTTTTATTGTTTACTAGCTTTTGCCCGCGGCTCCGCCCGCGTGGATGTCGGTTATCGCGTAAAAAAGTAGCCTATGTCCTTCTCCACATCCCAGGCTATATCTCTGCCAAATTTCATGACGATCAGTTCAGCGGTTTAGGCGTGAAAACGTAACATACAGACAGACAGACAGACAGAGTTACTTTCACATTTATAATATTAGTATGGATATTAAGTTGAAAATAACTTGCACAACGAAAAAATTTTAAAATTGGTAGGGCCTCCTAAGGAATTTAAAAAAATGCATTCTATTGTTTTTTTCTGTTACTCTTTGATAGTTATTTATGTTTCCGTTATTAATATTTCAGTTTCACAGTATAACATATATTTTTGACTAGCTGCTGCCTGCGGTTTCGCCCGCGTTACTGTTACTCTGTATCATCCCACTGCTGGGCAAAGGCTTCTCCCCATGAATTCCAGTGTTTGCGATCCAGAACTAAGGTGGACCATTGGTAGTTTGTTTTGTTCTGCTCGTCCCCCCATCTTCTTCGGGGTCTGCCGCGACGCCTTCTAGCTATCTCAGGGTTCCACATAGTGGCTATTTTGGCCCACAACTCATTGGGCATGCGGCAGACTGGGCCAGCCCAGTCCCACTTCAACTTTGCAGCTTTTTGAGCAACGTCCGCAATCTGTGTTTTGGAGCGCAGTGTGGTGTTGCGAATTATGGTCTGTTAATTTGAAGTCTAGAATACTGCGCTCCATCGCACGTTGACAGACCTTGAGTTTTGATTTTTGAATGTTTTTCATAGAGTCTGGGACCCATTAGTTAAAATGGGAGGAATGCACATGTCAATAATTTTTCGCTTCAGTGACAGAGGGAGGTTTGCTTTCATTAGCTCTTTCATGGACCAGCAAATGATAATAATAATAATAATTATAATTAAGTATCAACGTTGGTGACATGAAACAATCGTTGAAGGAACGCTTCTCTGGTCGCCTGAAGAAGGTAGTAATTACTTTCAGGCGGAAACAAAGTACGCGCCTTCAACGGTTGGTACATCGGTACTCTTTCGGCATAGGTACTCAAATTGACTCAAACCGAACTCGAAGCCCTAGATAGGAGGGTCCGTACACTGCTGACCGCAAACCAGATGCATCACCCACGATCATCGGTGATGAGACTGTACCAGTGTTGCCAGTACCTGCGTCAACTTTCGGACGATTCACTACATGAAATGGGACGATTTTGGGACAAAAAGGACGGTTAGAGAAATATTAATTCGTTACGATTGAATGAGAAAAAGTATACCTAAAAAGGTGTGAGTACTCGTACGGTTATATTTTTAGGGCAAACAAAAAAAGTGAAAAAATAATAATTAAGATGTCCAATATTTATTATTTTATAATTTTGTTTTTTGCATGTCTTTGGTCAGCTCAAACTTCACGACATCCTTAATTCCTGAAATCGGAAACTCGCAAAACGAAAACTTCATTTCAAAAACCTCATTGCCGACGAGCATCGTAGTAACTCGTACGTAATGAATTCAGCTGAATAACTAATAAATTGTCAGATTGTGGTTGTTTGTGTGCGTGGAAGGTACAGGCAAGCGATAAGGATCACTACGCGTGGAAAAAGGATAGCTAGCGATATTCGCCAGCAGTGGTTTGACAGACGCCGCGCGTTTCGTTTTAGTATTACGTACGCATTTTTGTAATTTTTAAAACTGCGTTTTGTTATTTGCATTTTAAACGCATTAGTTTTGTAATAAGAAAGTAAATGATTGTAGTTGGCTATTTGAAAAGGGACGGAAAAGGGACTGAATATATGAACGGACATCGAAGGGACGTAAAGATGTCTAAACGGACAAAAATCGTCCCTTTTGGGACGTTCTGGCATCACTGGACTGTACGTCCCGCGGAAGTGAGGCGGTCGAGGCTTTTTAAATGCGAAGACCATCCACAACCGCGAGGTGTCCGGCTTTAGGGAATACTTTTTAAAAGTCGAAGTAGGTATGCACCGTGATATGGTCGCGGTGGACAAGGGGCTCATCTGTAGTATTTACTACGGATGACCGCAAAAAAGTATGGCAAAGCAAGGAGCTTCACGGCGGGCGCTTCAATCGGGCTCTTCATGAGCCCGATGTAGATTTCTTAGCGACCGTATACTGGCTACGTTTTGGTGACCTTTTCGGGGAAACTGAAGGTTTTGTTTGTGCAATTATGGATGAAGTTATCTTGACGAATAACTATCGGAGACATATAATGAAGGACGTGTCTGGCATGCTACCGTCGGGACATATTATCTCTGGTTGTTCTCGTCTGGCTGGCGGGGAGTACTTGCATAGGTATAACCAAGTAGCCACGATTATTTACCTGCAACTTGCTTTGAAATATAAACTTGTGGATTCTGAGGTACCGTATTACAAGTATGTGCTCGACCCAGTTCTCGAAAATGACTATTTGGCACTTTGTACTAGGATCGGTATATCATTACTGACAGGACTATTGTCGCTAACAAGCCTGATGTAGTGGTGATAGATCGATCAGCGCACCGCGCAATGGTAGTCGATGTTATGTCATTCCGCATGACGAGAGCCTCGTGAAAGCTGAGAAAGAGAAACATAAAATATCTCGACTTAGCACACGAGGTTGTTAACATGTGGAATGTGAGCTCAGATATCATTGTGCCGATTGTCGTGACGGCCAATGGCCTGATGCCATCTATCGAGGCTCTCGTTTTAGCGGTTGGCTCAAGGGCCTGATTCAGAAGGCAGTACTTACTCCTTGATACGTCAAAGTTTGTATGGAAGAATTTTAACGCACGGTCCGATTACCACGAAGCTCAGTATTTCTACTTAAAACAAAAAATAAAGAAAAACGCGTTTCAGGGTTTTTCGAAAATTACCCCTAACAGATTGAAAAGAGGCTATAGTCAATTTAACAGGGGAGGATTTTACTGCGTGGCTTGACAAACTCTGAAATTGGTATAAATAACCTAACAGTCAAATAATGTAAACGTCACAAAAGATTTTACATAAATAAACCCCTTCAGGGGTGAAAATGGAAAAAATCTTATTAGGGTTCCTTTTATAATTTAGGCATGCTCTTAGGGGTTTTTGGAAATTCGACCTTTAAAAGGGGTAAAAAGGGGAGATTTTGTTTAAATGAAAAATGTTATTCCTTCAGTTAATAAACTTGAAACTTGGCACGAATACTTATCTAAGTAAATGATAAAGTTTGTCATTTTTAGTTTTTCTAAACTACACCCAAAAAGGGGATTGAAGGGAGTCAAAGTTAGTATGGGTGAATTTTAACGCGCGGTGCGATGATTGCGTGGCTTGATAAATTCTAAACTGGGCATAGATAACCTAAAAGTCAAATAATGAAAAAGTCACAGAAGACTTAAAAAAATTAACACCTTTGGGGGTGAAAAGTTGGATACAGATTAAAAAAAAACTTATTCCGTTGATCTATTAACTTGAAACTTGGCTCAATATTTCATCATCATTCTCCTGCCCTAATCCCGCTTTATTTGTGGTCGGCGCAACATGTCTACTTATACTTATGTATAAATAAATAATAAAGATCTTAATCATTATATTAGTAACATTAAAGGAGGCGAAGAGGGAAGAAAACCATGCGAACGAAATCGCGGGCGAAGTGCTGAATGACTGACATATCAGAAATTTTGATCAAGAGATTTTGCATACAGATTTTTATAATTTAGGCGAGCTCTAAGAAGGGGTTTGGAAATTCGACCTTTAAAGGGGTTTTAAAGGTGGGGATTTCTATCATATGGAAAGTCTTATTTCTTAAGTTAAAAAACTTGAAACTTAGCACGAATACATTCTTAAATTAATAATAAAGTTTGTAATTGTTTCGTTTTTCAAAACTATCCCTCTAAGGGATTTCAGGGGGTGCTAAAGTTTGCATGGAAGAATTTCAACGCGCTGTCCGGTTACCTCGCATAACGGTATTATTACTTTTGACAAAAATTTTATGTAGTCATAAGTTTTAGGGTTATTCGAAAATCGATCAAAAGAGGGTAATTAAGTTTTTGGAGGAGGGTTTCGCTGCGTGTCTGGATTAAGACAAAAGTAATTTAAACATTAAATGACGAGAAACATGATTGTAGATTTTCAAAAATCAACCCCTGTCGGGGTGAAAAGGAAGGAACAGTTACACGAAATTTTGATTTTTTCTTTGATCCATATAATAAATAATATCATATTAATAAGTAAAATGATCTTAATCATAAATTTTCCAAAACTAACAGTTAGAAGGGGTGTTACATTTTGTAGGAGAAAACCCACGCGGACGAAGTCGCGGGTAAAGTGCTAGTCATCATAAAAATCGTAATTTCGCTTCATTGTCACCTTGTTTCATTGACATAATAATAATACGGAAAGAAAGGCTGGAAGGGTGGAAGCTATATTATATAGGCTATTAATTGTGTATGTAAACCAGTTGTTTAGTTTATGATTAAGGGGATAAGGTTATTTATAGTTCAATTTTGGTTTCTATGTCAATGTAATGTTTCTAAAGTATCTAATAAACTCTTAACAATAATTTGACTTGATTAAAGTATCAAATTTCGGAACAATATAATAAATTATATGCTTATCGCTGACCCATTTATAGTTGTGTTTGTTTTATATATAATGTTAGTAATTAAATATACTTAAATGACAACTAATTACAATAGAAGTACCCCAACCCAAATCATGTACCCACCCAGAGGGCCTAAACAAAGTGACATTATATCAGCGATGGCGATGATGGAAAAGTCAAAAATTTATATGAGACTGATATAAGTTCATCATCATTTCAGCCGAAAGACGTCCACTGCTGGACATAGTCCTCCTCCAAACATTCCCACTTCGACCAGTTCTGTGTTTCCCGCATCCAGCGGATTCCTGCGGTCTTTACAAGGTCATCGGTCCACCTTATAGGAGGCCTTCCAACGCTAAGTCCTCCGGTACGCGGTCGCCACCCCAGAACCTTTCGGCCTCATCGGCCATCTGTTCTGCGAGCAATGTGCCCTGCCCATTGCCATTTAAGTTTGGCAATTCTTCGGGCTGTGTCGGTTACCTTGGTTCTCCTGCGGATCTCTTCATTTCTGATTCGATCACGTAGGGAAACTCCAAGCATAGCCCTCTCCATTGCCCTTTGGTCGACTTTTACCTTCTTATAAGTTACTGAAAAGCGTTAAAAGTTACGTTAAAAGTCGTTGTAGAAATAAGAAACTGTTTGAAAGCGATTGCCACTTGTCAGTGCCCTCGGGTTCGTTAAGGACATAATCCGCATGTTTAGTTTTCAGGATTCGTTAATCAGAAAATATAGTTACTGATTTCTCTTATCTTCTGCCGACCAGTAAGACAGAGTGTAAGGTACTAAGGCGTGATATAGCCATGTTTCAAAGTATTTAAATGACGCACGTAGTGTTGATAACCTGCTAGTTCTGAACTAGGCTTCTAATATTTTTTTACAGTTTTGTAGAAATATCGGTTGCTAAACGGAGCTAAACTGAATTTGAACTGAGACCTGTTATCATTTAAGAGGCTTGGTAGTTTTCTGATCGTTATAGATGGTGCCAATATAGTACCTAGAGTAAGCACACACGGTCCTCCATTAGTCTATTGAGAATTTTATCTGATAACTCCTTCAAGTTCTTTCCATGATTTCGACCTAAATCGATTTCAGGGGTGTTGGTTCAGCAAACTAGAATTCCAAACTTAAATCTTAGTAAAAGAAAAGTTCAGTAGTTACTCGTTAGCCTAATTTAAAACTACGCTTAAATGTCTCAATATTAGTCACCACTCTTCAGTTTGCTAATCTACATAGTACCTAAATTAACCTCCAAAAATTCTCATAATATTGACGAATGCAGTCCTTAATATTATGTTAGAGAACGATAATATTGATATAATTTACGGTTTGATATGTATGAATCATCTTTTGTACTAGGGCTTATTAACGTTATCAAATAACAAAATAATAACCGTTACATAACGTTAAATTTCAATGTTATACCTACTAACGTTACAAAAATTTAACGTTACTTGATAACATTACCAGTAATATAACGTTAATTAACATTAACAAAAATACTATAACTAACGTTAATTTAGCTACGTTGCGGTAAGAATCAGGCAGATTCAGGCAACGTTTTGATTGACACGGCATCAGAGAGGCGCGAGGGCGGGCTCCCGCCGCGCCGCACGCCTCAGGCCCCACTACTTACATCTCACCCGTTTAAAATAACGATAAAATTATTAGTCGAATAAATAACGTTAAATGAAAGAAGAAGAAAGACAGAAAATACGTTTATTTGCGGTAAACATGACGCAAAAAAAAGAACATAACCACAAAAGAAATAAGAATATTATTGGGGAAAATGCGTGACATCCACGCAAAACGGCTATCGCTCAGCATTATGCTGCGACCCTATGCAAGACAGAGCCCCAGCGCTGGTTTTCGACAGCCGGCGTTGACGTAATGATGACGTCGTCCGGTGCAGCAAACAATTATTAAGACGCTGTACCAGTACAGCGTACTTAAAGATTTTTTTTTATAATTTAATTTAAAATGTGGTAAAATATAAAACAAGAATATAAAAATAAAAAACAAAGGAATTATACATGCTATGAGAATATCATCCTCTACAAAACGTTAAATCGATTACCGTTATTTTAATAATAACCGTTAACTCTGTCAATACAAGGTAACGTTATGAAAATTTACCGGTATTTAAAGCCCTGGTTTGTACCCCTTGCGTACTCTTGCTGACTGAAAAGCACTGGGTCTGTTGACCGAGCTAATTAAGTAGAGGCCATGGCCATAGCTGTTTGAAATCACTTTGCTGATTGAATGCCTATTTTCGATTTCACTAATAATAGTTTATTTTTTATTAGTTATAGAATAAAACTCAACGTATACAGGTAGGGCTGTCTTGAATCTATTGGAGGCCCTGGGCACTTAAGGATATGGAGAATGCAGGATGCAAGAGTGAGCTGGAAATTTGTAGCACCCCACCTCGTATAGGTTAGGAATTTAGGATTTCTTTTGACCGTTCATACAGAAATAGTAGTTACTTGTCGACTTATGCAAAAAAGTTTGGAAACCAAGAAAACGTCGGATATACCTATGAACGAGCGGAGCGAGCTCGAAAATTTTAGCACTCTATCTGAGATTTACTTAGCTTTTCTTTTGACAGCCTCTAGCGACGACGCTGGCAGAAATTAGGGGCCCCATGGATCCCGGGGCCAGTGCCCAATGGCAGGAAAGGGGAATATAATCCATAGAAGTCTAAAGGCTATACTTTATTGATTGAATTTTACCAATAATGATAACTTTTCAACATGGATGCTATCATAGTTGATCGTACTGACTTGGTACTGACCGAAACTCTTTTTTGTGTAGCGTTGCGACTGCTGACAACGAGGTGTTTGCAGTCCTTAGATATCTAAGTGATGGAAAATTAGGGGGATTTCTCGGATTCGGACAGACGTTGTGAGGATCATAAGATAACACTTGACTTTTATCAGTAGGACCGAAGCCATCATTGCCTTACTGTGGGTATAATTATCCTATGTGCAACGCCTAGGGTCTATGGTTTATTATGTCAAGCATATATAATTGCATCTTGTCTTTTGCCAACTTGTATTGTTATCAACATTCGATTTGAAATACAATAGCCGTGCGACCGATACGCCAAAACAGTTTCAAAGATGATAGATCCATCAATTCTGCGTTTATCGTTCTATTGTTAGATCGCATCATAGATAACCCCCGCACACAGACTCACTAACTACTTTATTGTTTTCCTAAGGTATAAGAATCTATTTATTTATTTATTTATTTAGGCAACCAACAGCGATACATATATAGTATATTACAAAGTATGTATAATTACAGATTGTATGGCTAATAATAGGTTTCCCTGTTTAACTAGGATAAGTGATAAAACATGCGAACGGACTACTGAGATATTTAAATTCAATAGCTTAAATTTTTAGGTGTATTACAAATAGTTAAGTTTAAATTTTAAAGAGAAAAAAAAAAGGTTGATTATTAAGAAAAATAAAATTTTGAATATTAAGAGCTTGGTAGTCTGTCACTTGCCTTCGTTTATGGTTTTCACAATTTGTTTTTTGAATGTAGGTTTATTACAGTGAATCAGCGATCAAAACTACACATCGTCGAATTCTGGCCGATTCTCTTCCATACTGTGCTTCCATAAGACCAACCACAGACTACTACATTAGGTTCATTGTTTCTCTTTGCACGCACGTTTAGTTGATAAAATACCTTAGACTGAACGTAATTCAGTTGTTTTATTTCTAATGTAAAATGGAAACTCATCTAGAGGATGTAAAAAGTTATTATGATTCTCAATTTCTATGTGAGGTAGAAAGTTTACCATCGGAAGTAAGTAAGAAATACTGCTCATTCTATAAATCTATATGTGTACGGGGCGTGAATTGTGCCGGTATCAGTAGTACAGTCGCCAGCACATCAGGCAACACGTAACTCTTTTTCCAAACGATTTTAAACTTTAAAATGTTGTGAGTTAAGTTCAAAATCGAATGAGGAGATGTGACAGTTTGTGGTAAGGTGGTAACGATGTGCTGGCGACTGTACATGTGCGGTTGGTCCGACCGCAATGCTTGACTGTCGTAAATATCTGCACTTTATTGGCAAAGATAAAGTTGCCTTCTAGGAAACGGTGCATGATTTATGAACTGTTCATAATATAATATCATCCATAATATGGCATAGAAAAAAGTAACAATTCCGTAATATTTTGCAAATTACCTCTGGATTGGCATAAGATTATAAATATTCGAATCTCAATCTCAGACATAGCTTCGTTTGAGTTATCATCTTTAATCAACCTGCCTAGCGTTTTCCCAACTATGTTGGGGTTGGTTTCCAGTCTAACCAAATGCAGCTGAATGGCAGTATTTTACATGGAGCGACTGCCAATCTGACCTCCACAACCCAGTTACTGGGCACACGATACCCCTTAGTCAAAGTCAATCCTCAGTAAGACTGATTGTCAGACTTTTGGGCTTCTGACTACCCGTAATGACTGTAAAAGATCTACGAATGACAGCCGAAACCGTGTTTTTCGAGGCACGGAGGGGTCTCGATATGTTATCGATGGTCACCCATCCGCGGTCCTTGAGCTATCATCAAAACAATGCTGTTTCATTTAAATATATTAACAGAATCACATGTGACATAATTATTTAATCAACTGAGTATATGATTATGTACGGTGACAAACGGATTTTCACATGTTTTACGTACGTACTCAGGTGAGGTCATAAGACAGCTGCTTGCACGTCGTCTTTTGTTCTTAAAAAAAAAAAACACTAAATCACAACACAGACCGTTTCGAATAGGGTTTGTTTAGTTTAAAAACTATAGGTAATATTATTGAATGGTCGATTTTGGACTGTGATAATAATCATGAAAATAGAATTTTCACGCGAATCATTGGTGGCATAATTGGTGTGAAAAATATTGTCCATTTAAGCAGTTTTGCATATTACCGCCTACATTCTAAACAACTGAACTAATATTCAAATAATACGTAATGGAGTTCATCTTAAATGGAAATCTAAAATGGCGTTACGCCTTTCGGCAACGCAAGATTCATGAAATAATTTACATAAACACAACATCACGCCTTGTTCCCCCGAAGGGTAGGGCAGAGTTGTACCTATAAGTTATAGTACACCCACATTTGGCCAGTTATATTTAAAACCCATTTAGTAGGGGGCGAACCTATTGTTATCAACCGGGCACAAATGCAGACCCCGGGCTGCTACTGAGAAATTCCAGATAGAAAAACCCAATAACACTTTGCGCGACCTGGGAATCGAACCCAGGAGCTCATGCTCAGCAGAAGAGCTTGCGACCACTAGACTAACGAGGCAGGCCATGAAATAGTTTAATTGTTCACTTATTAGTGTAGCACATGAGTTTTCAAAATGTGCACAAATAATTCACAAACCAAGAACAAATTCCACGGGATTACTTTCCACTCGTAAGTACATCAAAACTTATTTTCTTTAAAATTCTCCTGAATAATATTGCTTTTTAGGTCGCTATTTGTTTCCGAGTTGTTATGGGTACGTAACAGTGACAATTATTGCTATCTCGTTCCCGCTATAGCCCGCGTCATAATCTCTATTTCGGTTGTTCATGCATGATGAACGACATTGAGAAATAGTTGTGTAGGTGTAATTGTTTCCAGTACAATAATGTTTACGTGATATTAGGGCGTTGCCTTATCTTCCTTTTTTGTACATCAATGAGATTTCATTAACCTCTGTTATGTGAGATTCGACTCAATGCCACAGTGCATTAAGATAAGCCTTTCCATGGTAGTTCAAAACTGTATTAGAACACTTTATTGTTGGCGTCCTCACCTCATAGGGTGGTTTTCATTCTCCAACACAGCAGAATATCTAGCACAACGATTTTGGCTCATTCTATGGAATCAAAGTCGTTTCTCCCAACATTTTCGTCATGCGCAAGAGCACCTGACTAAGGGCCTAAGTCTACTAATTAACAAACGTTGCAATGGTCTCTTCATTGTGAGTTTTTGACAGATTTGCCATACAAACACTGTCAAATACTCACAATGGCGAGACCATTCTGACACTATTGAAAGAAAGAAAGAAAAATAGGTTTATTTGTCACAGAAACACGTGCATACAAAAAGATAATTAACTTGGAGTGGTGGTATACAGAAAAATAAAAATAAAACTAAATAGATCTACATTCCAATCACGAGCACAAAACAAAATAGTCGGCAGCTGCACGTCATGACTGTGACAAGAAGGCTTCCACTCAGCATGATGCTGTGCTATGAGGGACCCACAGCACAGCGCTGATTTTCAGTGGTTACCCGGAAAAGACATACGGAAACCAAGTCAGGTTTAAAGAAATGAACATAAATAGGCAACTAGATAAAATAAAACAATAGCAGACTTGAGGCCCTGGGGGTCGAAGTAAAAAATGCTGCTATCAACGTTGTAATCAATATTGCATTCGTTTAACTCTTGAATCCTTAGTGGATCTCCTTACTTCTTCACGGCAAGCTAGCACATTAACAACTATTAAAGTACGTAGTATCGTAGTAATTATAGCTATGTCCAACGAGGTGAACAACAGACCCTTAAAATAATATGAGTTTTAATGTCATAAGAATGAGGTTAATTAAATACTCGGGCTATCGTGATGGGTACTTTGTACTTCAATGAGGAAATTACTATTCTATTTGACACGAATACGATAGTGAATATTTACTTAAACATATTGCCATCTATACCCAAAGTTTTTAATTCAGATAATTTATGTAAACAAAGTAATGTCAAGAAATGTCACTGTCAAAATGACAGGACAGTGGTGCAAAACATTTTATCATATTCTTTTTCTGTAAATAGTCACCGCTAAAATTAAAGTGAATTAATTATAAGAACTATGCAAACAAAATACCGTTTCCAAACAATGTATTGTGTAGTATGTCGGAGACACGGCATAATTATGATCGTCATAATCAGCCCTTTTGAGTCCAGTGCTAGACGTAGGCCTCCCAAAATCGATTTCCACTCGAAACAGTTTACTGCCGTTTTATCCAAAATGTGGCTAGATATGCTACTTACAATATGAATCTAAGAATGAGAGTTGTAATATTAGTGTTGTTGAAGATGTAAAACATTTGAAAATGTTTGGATCTCCTGCATTGTTACCAGTATCTTAAAATATTTTATACCAGAAAATCTCCTCTTTTTAATAACTTTGTTTAAAACTGGAAATTTATAAAAATAATTACGGTGTGATTATTTGTTAATTATTATTTCTTAAAATCAGTACTTAAAAGAAAATTTAACCTCTTTTTTCGCCATTTTATGTGAATAGCCATTATGAAGATATTTTTTTGGTATGTTATCCCCTTTGTTTACATAAATTATCTGAATTTGAGACTTTAGGTATAGTTGTATACTGTTTGATACTGCTGAAGAATTCAGTTCAAATCCTGTCATAAATTTCTAATTGACTGATCGATCTTTTGATACATTGATCCTCGTATAAAAAGTTGGTTAAAAAAGGAAGTGTAACCTTAGTCCAGAACCTTTAAGAGCGCATACATCGGTCCACTAGCGCCACTCCTTTAATACGTAGTAGAATACCTGAAATTGAATATTGAAGCGAAAGTGCCAAGGTAGCCCGCGAAATTATATTTTTTTACGTTTTTTGCAATTTGCAGGTCAGTATCAGGGCCTTAAGTCTGCTATTACAATAGTGTCAGAATGGTCTCGCCATTGTGAGTATTTGACAGTGTTTGTATGGCAAATCTGTCAAATACTCACAATGGCGAGACCATTCTGACACTATTGTAATAGCAGACTTGAGGCCCTGGGCCTCAAGTCTGCTATTACAATAGTGTCAGAATGGTCTCGCCATTGTAAGTATTTGACAGTGTTTGTATGGCAAATCTGTCAAAAACTCACAATGAAGAGACCATTCTGACACTATTGTAATAGCAGACTTGAGGCCCTGGTTGTATGTTGATCTGAATATGATTCGCGACCATAATAAGGATGGGAAGGGAGAATGAATGTGGATTGTTCGTTCATGGAGTATTGGCCAAAACTACATGTGCGAGTGGTGCGGTCCTGGGGGCCAAGTCTACTAATGTACAAACGTTGCAATGGTCTCTTCATTGTGAGCAACGTTTGTAAATTAGTAGACTTAGGCCCCTGATCCAATGTTTTATTGTTGTGTGTGTGTTATATTATTATTATTTTTTAAACCTATGGATGATTATAATAACTTCTAGTGATTGTAATTATCTGAAATAAATGAATTTAATTGAATAAAATCTGTATTTATAGAAAATCATCAATACAACTCTCTAATTTCATCATATCACCCTATTTAATGACTATTTCATGAAATCTTGACATTTGAGGATTGTACTAACTTAAGGAGTTGTATTACTGATTGCAATGATTATAGTTCTGTAAATACATATTTGTAACGGTCGCGAATCATAGATTAATCAACATTCAACCTGATTTAAAAAAATCGTAAGAAAATGTGAATTTCGGGGGTTACCTTTGCACTTCCCCCTTAAGCCGTTCTTTTATTAATGAACTGGCTGCTGCCCGCGACTTAGCCCGCGTGCCTTTTTCTAAAAGTATGTTATATTAGTGAAAGCCCCGTCAAAATCGGTTCAGCCGTTACGAAGATTAGCCGGAACACACAGATAAACAGACAAAAAATAAAAAAATGCTTTTTTGTTATAAGTACCCTATGTACTTTTATATGCATTTAGTGAAAAGCTGTTATTTTGACATTACAAACAGACACTTTCATTTTATTTATTTGTATAGATGTTGATGAGTTAGAACATGGTCACGATTACGCCTCATAAATTAAAATAGCATACGTTTCACACAATTAGTTAGATAAACGTGTGAACTGTGATAGGCGCTAATTATACACTGATTACGTTTTAATTTGGTACTTTTCTGTAAAGAGGTAAGAACCTAACAGAAAAGATTTATCCCGCAGTTTTGGACAAACATTGTGTGGGAATAAACCAAATCGTAAAAAACTCCAAACTCCAGTGTATGGTTATTAATTTAACTTTGCTTAAGGCGTGCACGAAAAAACTCTATTTGTCAATTTCTTATCTGATTGTGAGAAAACTTGAAATAATCGAAACATTAAGTCTGTGCAAAAAAATAAAAAAACAGTAATAGTATAAAAGTACAGTTTTCATGGTGCTAAACCATTCGTGTCAGTCACAGTTTCATCATTTTTGTGCTCTCTTCAATAAGTTGATTAACTTAATGAAGATATTGTATAATCATTAAATAAAATTTTGATTATATTATATTTCAAGAATAGCTGAAGACTAATTTGTGATTTTTAAATTTCTTGATATGATTTGCTAAATAATAGGAAAAAATATATTACTGACGGGGTTTAAAACAAAACAAAAAAAAGAAGGTTTTTCAATATCATTTTTTTGCTATATTTTGTATGGAAGTTGAAAAAGGTGGTTAAGCCACATGCAAGTAGACCATATAATGATGTTGACGATATTTTTTAATGTTCAAAATCAAAAGTAGTTTCTTGTAGAATGATGATCAAATGTCAGTCTTGTCTCGCGTCATTTTTCGGAAAACTTGTTGCGAATATTTGTGATTTACCGTGAATACTTAATTTATTTGAAAAAGCCCTTTCAGCCACATGCAAAACAAAGAACACGACTTTTCAAATCATAAATAATTTTGTTAAAATTATTTTTCCCTTTCTCACAAACAATGAACAAAATTGATCAAAATCAGTCGATTTCGTGCACGGCCTTTTCAAGCTGTACACTGAGAGCGATAGAAGCTGTACATGGAGGGGCTCGTGGCTAAATAATACGAGCCGCCCGGGTCGATCGATCTGCTGGAGTATTTTGTAAAATCTCACAGTGAACACTTAGGTGAAGTGGCATCGGTGAAATCATAGCCGGACTACTATTCTGTAAAAATCTCACGGTGAAAACGTCGGTGAAGTGACGTTGAAGTGAAAGCTGTCTGTTCGCTTGTAGCGCTATTCTGTAAAAATCTAACCGTGAATTCGTAGGTGAAGTGAGTTCAAAGTGAGCTGTCAATCTCTAGACTCCCTAGCGTCAGGTAGGATGATAGTTCACTTCAAGCTTACTTCACCTGTACTTTCATGGTGAGATTTTGACAGAATTGACCGGCTGATGCTAGGGATTGACAGTATTGACAGCTCACTCTAACTAAGCTCACTTCACCTAACTTTTCACGGTGAGATATTTACAGAATAGATCGGCAGGTTAACCTTAACCTGCCGATCTATTCTGTAAATATCTCACCGTGAAAAGTTCACACGCATCCATGGACAAGCCGCGGCAAGCGTACCTACGCTTGCCGCGGCTTGTCCATGGATGAGTGTATTCCCGTTCGTCCCACTGTGGGTGACCATTTTTACATACTAAGACCCCTCCATGCTTCGGAAAGCACGTTGGGCCTTGGATTATGTGAGAAGCCTCTACTACCTACTAATAATTACAATGAGGTACCTACGACACTTTTGCATTGAAATACCTCATGTTACTGGGAATGATTCAACTTTTATAACAGAGAATGCATTTGTAGATTTATTTCGATTTCTACCTCTATAATTGGGACTTTGTAGTTCAATAGCCTCTATAAGTAAGACAACTAATAGTACCTAATTTATCATATTTGAATTAAATAGGTATTGGTCTGGACAGGTCGTGACATGATTTTGATTAACTTTTTCACCTCTGTAAATTAAGGCGCATTTAGTGACTTTTAAATCTGTTATTACACCTTCAAATAATACAAGTTAAGCAAAAAATGAATGTTAAAATAGAACGCGTACACATAAATTCTAGTAAATATTAATTAAGCATTGTAATGCCAATTCAGGAAGTAGATGGGTATTTAGTCTGAACGGCCCAAACCGTATAACAAATTGACAACCGAATAACATAAAGTAAACAAATTCAATATCATAAACTACATCAAGTACATTCGCTACCCAAAACATAAAAACGATATTACTTGATATTTTCTTTTTTTTTTTTTTTTGTATGAACAGGCTATTTTATATTATTTTAATTATTCTGTGTGTTTTTTCAAATATTCATATTTTATCCGCGAATGCGTAGTGTGAGACGCCCTCCAGCTAGATGGACCGACGAAGGTGGCCTGGTCAGACTGGATGCGTAAGGCGGAGGATAGGGTGTTGTGGCGCAGCCTGGGGGAGGCCTATGTCCAGCAGTGGACTGTGATAGGCTGAGTTGATTGATTGATTGTTATTTTCATTACAAAAAAAAATATAGGTAGCCAATTATACGATGGCCGCACGGGGTTAGGAAAATGCACCGCCCAGTCGCACAAGGTCACCTGCACTTACCGTCCCCTTAAAAACGGTACATTCCGACCTGCCTTAGCGGGGCCTCTGTAAATAAGACAACTGTCATTTTAAACTTGATTATTTCGGAAAGGCTTATTCCCAAACTACTCCAAAAAGAGTTCCCATGCTCTGCTGCTCCATGAAAAATATAATATTTTTAATTAGGTTTCATTCTACTCCATGATAACATTAAAATATTATCAAAGTACTCCACCACATTTTAATCAAATAGCTAATTTAAATAAGTACCGGAATACTACAAAAGGGTAGCTGACGTACAGTCAGGCTCAAAAGCTTTGCAAATATATTTTTAAGTATAAATATGTTTTTAAATAAAAGACTTTAATATAATTCAACAATAATTTTGAGTCTTATTTTTTTATTACAAAATTAAAGTGGGGCTCTGGATTCAGACGTCTAAAAAAACATAAAAAACAAATAATAAAAAATCTAAAATGATATCTGGCAATTAAGCCTAAAATAAAATATTTTAAAAATTCGACCAATAATCATTTGAAATTTTACATAAGATGGTAAAAAATATTTATACATAAATTTAAAAGTCACAGTCTTTCTTTATTATACACTGAATACTAATAAAAGTTATCAAATTAAGTTACTACATAAGATAAAACTAAGGTAATGTATGTAGTATTATTTTAAGTATGTGGAATCAGACTTAAAAATATTTTGAGACATATGCTAAGATTACAAATTGTTTGCGAACTAGGGTTTTTTTTTTTTTGTTTAATATTAATAATAAATTCGTTTATTTGCAAACAAGAGTCACTGTTACATAAAAAAGCTCTACTTCCTGAACTAGGTAGTTAACCTGTATCTCAGGAGGCAGTACCCTTCCTAGTTATATAGTACAATTTGCTGACATGGTATAATGTTAATTGAAACAAAACCAAAAAAAAAACAAAGACATAAAGTAAGTAACTTTGTAAACGCACCCACGATAAATTCCTGGCGTGGGGCAACGTTTAAAAAAAAAAAAAACTATACTAGATAGAAACATGATTGCCCATGTGGTGTGGTGTGTTGTGCATGATGGTGTGTTTTTGTGTGTATTCGTAAGGATTAAAGCCTACAATTTTAAATATGCATTGACGTTATAACAAAATGCTAAACTTTAATCTTTCTTTTAAGAATTTTTGTTACTGATTGTACTGAAGTATATGTATTTTATAGGTAATGTAGATGGAGCAGTTTGGGAATTGATAACGAATAATCGGTGGAGTACTTTGAGAATGATTCCAGATACCTATGGAGCAGAATGTGAACAAAATAATAAGTATTTTTAAATATTAATAATTCCTTGGAGTAACTTGGGAACTAATGTATGAGATACTTATCTTTTTAGAACAAACGAATGGAGTAGTTTGGGAATAAGCCTTCGGAAACTGGGTAAATGAAAAGCCTCTTTATGTGATAAATAATCTTAGGTTCCTTGAGATCCCACTTATCCGGGTTACACTGGTTACTAGCTGTACTAACAATCTCCTATTGAATGTTTAAGTTGAAAGCGTCAGGGTAGCCCGCTAAATTCAAATTTTCTTAGGATTTTTGCAATTTGCTGGTCAGTGTCAGTTGTGATTAAGGGTGTTGATCTTAATGTGATTCGTGGCCGTATCAAATATTTATTATAATAATTAAAGTCATCAATACAACTATCTAAGTTCATATTACCCTTGAACCTTGAAATTATGACATTTGAGGCCAATTCTAACTTAAGGAGTTGTATTGTTGATTCTTGTGATTATAATTCTGTAAAGCCATATTTGTTACGGTCGCGAATCATATTTTAGGGCGTGTACACAAAACTGCGAATCAGCGCGATGTGAATTCGCAACGCAGACAACTGCGATACGAATTGCTGCGATGCGATTTCGTGCGACAAGGCGTCTCCCTTCCACGATACGGGTAATCATTACAGAGTACATTTGCATATAGGAGGACTAGCTGTTGCCCGCGGCTCCGCCCGCGTGGATGTCGGTTATGGCGTAAAAAAGTAGCCTATGTCCTTCTCCATATCCCAGGTTATATCTCTGCCAAATTTCATGATGCTCGGTTCAGCGGATTAGGCGTGAAAACGTAACATACAGACAGACAGACAGACAGAGTTACTACAACCTGACACGCCGACACTGACCTGTAAATTGCAAAAAACGTAAGAAAATTTTGATTTTCGCGGGCTACCTTAGGCATCCCCCTTAAGAAGTTAGGTAGTAAGAAACGGCAACAAATCGATATTGTAACCGACAGGACAGTGCAATGTAAATATCGATCCTCCAGCGACCCATAGAGGACCAAAGCTATGCATCGTGCTGGTTATTTTTTTCTTTCCTCAACCGCCAAACGATTGATAAACATACGTAAGTAAACATGTCTCCCCTTCGTAACCTGTCCGAAAGTCGGTAGATAAATTATAATCGTCGATTATTTGTATAATCTGGGCATTCGAGTGATAAGATAGGCAACATTGTGAGTTAAAAATATGGTTTTGTATGCTCAAGTCTGTGGTGATACTCGATTTGAGTTCCCTGGGATTATTATTGTAGGAGTTAAATACTAGGTAACTTTTGGTACCCAGAGTAAAACCAGAATAATAATTGTAGACCGTAGCAACAACAAGACGCCAGACATGACACAGATTGCGACTTGCGACGTAGTTCAGTGTATATTAGTGCTATGATCACAAACGGTGGTGGCAGCGTGGATGAATTGAAATGGCTATAGGAGCAATGGACAAACTAAAGAAAATATGGAGGAATCGCAACATCACTAAGGCTAATAACACATCAAGTTCGTCCGTACACTTGTTTTATCCATTTTGAGGCTGCTGAGACGTGGACATTACGAGAACTGGAAAATAAAAAGTAGAATATCTAGAAATATGGTGCTGGAGAAGAATGCTTGGGATCTCATGGACAGAATTCCGTACAAACGTTTCCATACTCCAAGAACACGGTATCAAACAGCGTCTATCAGCACTAATACAGTCGAGAATACTGAAGTTCTTGGGTCATGTCTCGAGACGGAATAATGACTCCATAGAACGTCTAGTGGTGCAGGGTAGAGTAGAGGGTAATAGGTCACGTGGGAGGTCGCCGATAAGGTGGACGGACCAAATTAAATCAGCGGTTGGAGGCACAGTTAATGAATGCACCAGACTGTCAATTAACAGAGCCAGATGGAGAGAAATCGTCTGGCGTGTTACGACTACACCTGCGATTGGACACACTTCATCGTAAACACGGCTGCTCTGTCAAGAGCGAAGCGAAGAAGAATAAGAACGTTTGGTAGAAAATTAGAAACTGCAGGAAGAAGGTGCTTGGCAGTCTTATCTGGGCGAATTGGCACGGTTTTGACGATGCGGCTGAAGAATTAGATAATGTAGCCAGCCTGCATAAAATTCTCCTTGGCCTCCCTAATTGTTATGACTACAAACTTACCTATTTATTCTGCACATGGGTGCCGTGCGCTGAACCATGGAAGGCATACTGTACATAAATACAAAACAATTACATAAGGTGTTACTTTCACATTTCACGCTACTGTAACATAAAGAATTAGGTATTGTAACGTTTACTATCAATACTATAATCCGTATGATAAATAATAAAAAAACATACAAAAGTAAATTAATTTTAGCAGTGTAATCTAAAAGCAATTTTAAATTTACCTATCTCATGATTATTCATTGTGTCACTAAGTACTAAAAAAAATATAATAACAATCTAACCTGAATCTGCTTAGTCAAATATTTTGCGACAATTCAGCGAATTTGATACCATAATATATAAAATCTAAGTGCATGCGTACTAAATGCATTTGTTACTATTTTTAACTTTACCCTCCTCTAAAATTGGTTCAAATACGGCAGTATTTACATACATACGGTTACCGCCGTAATATTACATTATCAGTCGGTAGTTGCACTATCTACCTACAATTTGTGCAGGGAGTGGCTTATTCGATGTTCGAGATAACGAGGCGATAGCTTTAATAGCTATTAGATTTAAATTAGTACTCACCCGGTTACGCTACTAATATGACAGCTTGACGTTTCACTGATTCTTAATCGTATTATATATTTTTGGAATTGTTTCAAAGTGCTGTGGAGTGATTTTTCTGGAGCATAATGACGGACACGAAGCCTTTGCTGCAGTAAGTTTTGGATTTTAGGTTAATTATTATGTAGGATGATACAATTCTGTTGACTGTTACGTGAAATATAATATGCACTGAGCTTGGAATCTGGGAAAATCTGAATAATTATCTTGAAACAACAACTTGGTAAAAATATGTTTAGTCTATTCAACACAACCATAGCACATTTTTGCATTGCTCAGGGACTAGTAAATTTGTGACAGGTTTTGTATATATTATTTATTATTGTGGATTTATAGAAGTATTCAATAGAAGGAAAATGTACTCAAACTGCATTCTTTAATCGATATCATCGATTCATCACCAACAAATTGTTTGTTTTTGTCATTCTCACTGTTGAAAAACCAAAACCCGTACGTGTTGGTACATTGTTTCTTTTATACCATATGCAATAGCCTATGCCAGCTTCACATCATTATCCAACTGTCCATTATTCATTCTGCTAGACGGGATACCGTCTTATTCTTCGTCATATCACAGTATGAAAATGCTCGGCGAAAAATTAATTGATGCTAGGTTACACGTTCAGTTGTTTACACGTTTAATGACCTCGCTTAGTTTACTTTTCAATCCCTGTATGTAATGTCTATTAGATAAGTGTCGTATTTACACTACTCAATATCTAAATGTTACCTTTGAAATAATGTTAGTTATCTCCTTGTTGCTTGATGAATCAATTTCAGAAAATATTTGATTTCGGATTGTCAACTAATGAGTTTAGTACTGCATTCAATTATTGTTCTAAACCGTGATAGTAATAGGTAGAGCAAAATATTCGTGGTTTAAAAGGTAATATGAATATATTATTATAATTAAGTGGACAATAATACGCGACCTTAGTATAAGCTTATAGTTTAGACAACGTTTTTGAAAACTGGTCTTGTTATCTTATGTTAGGATTAGTATTATTGAGCTGATTTAATTTCCCTGTGATGTTTTACTTGGTCAAAAACAACAAAAGTAACTATATCCGCGTCCATTAAGTTACTTGCCTAGACTTCATTTGGTTAAGTTTAGCACTGCGACATTATAGAAAAAATTGCTGTGCCAAGAATAGTGTGTCTCATGAATACGGCCACTCTATACTCCATTTATTATAACATTAGACAAATAACTGTTCCCACCCTTTCGTTATTTCGATGTAAACGTTTAATAAACTCTGTTATTTCACGATAAATACAAAGCACTGTAATCTATTTACCATTTACATTAAAAAAATAACTCTAAAGTGCAGTAATTTCAACAATATTACACAATAACTGTCGTTATTTAGCCGTTATTTGTCTAATGCTATAGTAAATGGAGTATAGCTAAAAACAAGGAAGGATTTAGACTAGTAGGTACCGTTACCGGACCCAAGTCTTGCAACACACTCAAGATTATACCTACTTTCATAATTGTCAGTAACATCATCATCATCATCGACATCCTGCTACCCTCATTCCACTTATTTGGTCAACGCAGCATGCAACTTCTTCTTCCATACATCTTGATACATTAATTAACGATTCTTTCGATACATTCAGCCCCTTTCTAGCCAAATCATAACAGTCACAGCTTTCATCATCATCGACATCTTCCTGCTACCCTCATTCTACTTAATTGATCAACGCAGCATGTGACTTCTTCTTCCAAACATCTCGATACATTAAGTATCAATTTGTTTATACATTCAATCCCTTTCTAGCCAAAAACTATGACTTTTATAGTCATAGTTTTCGTAATTTTAATTTAGAATCCATCATCTCGCTCCATCACAATGAACGCTATGTATATGATTGAACTGTCAAAAACTATAGTGATTGTCACCATCCTGTTATAATTTGTAATCAATGCCTAAGCATGTGGAGGTGCAATGTCCATTCATTGGAATACGAGTTTAAAATACAAGGAAATTGGTATATTATGATATCTTGCAGCCTGTAAACGTCATAGGCTTACACGAAGAACGTCTTTTATCCAAATACATGATATTTGCATGTTAGAGACGTGTGAATTGATGGCTGTGTACGAAGTTTCTTAGCACTTCAATTTTAGACTAATCAGTTAACATTATTTTGTGAAACATCTCGGGAACTGGTAGACTGATTCTCATGGTGATTGTTATATTCAGTCTCCTTTTTGTGGAAGGTTGGTATCCAATTCCCGCCTCTTATAATTATGGCTAATGCAAAAAGGCTAGAACACAAACATGAATAGTCATGGATGATGTTTAGTAGCAAATAGACACAAAAATATGAAAACAGTGAACCTTAGCCTAAAACATTGACATCTCTGTTAATGTTTTATACCAATCGTAAAGCTAGTCACAAGTGCAACACAACACAACGCTGATGCAGCAACATTCCTCTAGTCTACACAAACTCTCATTACTCAGAAATGCTACAAAAATAATATCTCCATTATTATGATAACAGCACTTTAGTCCATTGTCTGTAAAATGGTACAATTTGTGGCCACGTGTGCCGTGTTACTCACATGTTACATGGGGTGTACACAAACAGTGTACACTGAACAATACACGCTCCCACGACTCCCACGATGCGCAAGAGACACTATTTATGCGTTTCCTACAATATTTATGTAATACGGATGAATTTTTTCTTCGATTGCAAGATTGTTTCATCTTGTTTTCCTGTCGTTGGGTTTTGTATAAATGATCTTTTTGCGTGTCAAACGTTTCATACGTAGATGAGGCTGGTTCATAGTAATCGTATATAGCCGTAGCTGCTAAACAGTGGTCAACTTTTGCCACTTGAATTTAAATTTATTTTGGAAAATCGCTGTTAGATAGATAGAATAAGAAGTATTCTATCTATCTACTAAGGTACACCATAACAATTACAGATATAAATGTAAGGGTGACACAATGGGTGGTCTTATCGCTAAAAAGGTATGCTTTTGTTTTATAGAAAGGGTTTCACCTGACTTTTCAATTGTCTGTCAAGCGTCTAGTGTCCCCGAAAGATCACTTCACATGTAATTTGCTTGCTGATGCATAAAAAAACAATATAATTGTACACTGCGGTTTCTGTCATCGTAACAAAATAACCATCTTTGTTCCAGCAACTGCAGTATAGGCCTCCCCCCTTTTATGCCATGGCTGCCTGGTCTGTGCAAGTCTCAGCCCGGGTACCCAGAATCTTCCGAATGTCATCCACCCATCTGGGCCTCAAGTCTGCTATTACAATAGTGTCAGAATGGTCTCGCCATTGTGAGTATTTGACAGTGTTTGTATGGCAAATCTGTCAAAAACTCACAATGAAGGGACCATTCTGACACTATTGTAATAGCAGACTTGAGGCCCTGGCTGTTGGTCTGCGAACTATTAGATACTGACAAATGGTTACCACTAGACATTTCAATCACGACAAACATCCTGTACTACAATTTTTCCTTATCTAAATCACGTGAACGAAACGTTTTCCCGTTGCCCTGAACAAGGTCATAAGTGGCACTATATTAATAGGTCGTTAAACCCGACTGCCCTTAAAAAGCAGTAATATATCGGTAACTAACATTAGTACCGATTACGATAAGTAATTGATAAAAATGTGAAATACGACGGATCGAGCAGGTAATAGCTATATTTTTAAATTGGATTTAGATGGTTGATTTGCATGTGGAAAGAAATTTGGTAGTGTTTGTTTGGATGCTTTGCTGACCAGACTTACCTTTTGAAAAATTGGCAGGTGCACGGGTATCTATAGTTTATTATGTAGATGTATGTAGGTAGACTATGCTACGACTACTCCGTATCACTTACGGTCATAACATTAGTTCGGGCCCCGAACTAAGAATGAATGACAACACGATTTGACAGTTGTCCCTAATCCCGATGAGGTTTTGCCCGCCCGAAAAATTTAATTTACTATTTTCGGATGGGCCCGGATTTTTTCGGTGGGCCGTCTTTGTTGACGGACTGAGAGAGTAGAAGAAGATGAAGAAAAACCGAATGACCTCGTTTTCGTATTCAGTGAAAAATGCTACCATGTGTGCCACTTCATTACGTGTCATAAGAAATAATAACATGAACAATAATCAGCAAACGTGGTTATCTTCTTATCAACGAAAGTCGTAAATACACAAAGAAATGGGTTACAACTTCGTAAGAGTAACATGTAAGGTTAGGTACTTACTGTAAGTTTTAATACGAAATTCTAATCGTGTTTATTTTTGTGTGCTTGGGCATATAAGAAATATTTTTCGTTCTTCAGTTTAACCTGGCCTCAACCACTGGCGAGGACTGCCCATCTTTTGCCCTGTCCATTGGCAAAATCCATTATTTAAATGCAAGATTAATCATACTAGTTCTCTTTGTATCTGTGCAATTTCCTATGAAGTTTTCGATTTTGGTATCGACACTGTCAATTATTAATGGAGCAGATGCTACTGCTTCAGTTGCCAACATGACAGGAACAGCTACTTAAATATTTATATCTCATTTTAGTTTAAATATTAGAAAGTCCTAATTAAATATTTAGCAGACATCGCCAGATTCACACAAATGAACTTCAAAAGGTTGTAATCTCACGATAGTGCTGTTAGCTCACGATAAGGTATATTGTTTATAATACTATGTCGTGTATATTAGCCACGATAACATATGTTTTGCATCTAATTACGTCGCTTTACATTGACAATAAATACTAATTATCTACAGATATACAAATATTATAGGACTATGTGTACGGCGCTTATATAAATTATATAAAGACAAACTGTGTTTGCTCTAGTAACCTAGATTGAGCAAATTGTAAGTTAAGAAATATTGGAAGGCACTAATTCTTGCTTTAATGCCAATAACACATGCTATATATATAATTCATATCCCAATAGACATGAGAGCTGCTGTCTCGTCTAGATGGTCATAGGGAGAAACCTTGGCATACCCATACATGGGTATGCCAAGGTTTCTGGCGATCAAATGTTAGTCGTATGTTACCTATTGAAGACACAGATAAACCTCTTTGGAATATTAGAAACAGTTTTGGTAATAACAACAACACACGAAGTCGAGGCAAAAAACAAGTTGGTACCTACCTACCTACAGGAAGACATATTATCACTTCCGTTTGATAAAAAACCAAACCATAGAAAGATATCTAGAAAACCTATATTTTCATGCCGCAACTATCACAATAGGTATTAATAGTAACGAACAAAACAACAGTTTGCCTGATGGCTTGATAGCAAGCAATGATAGTAACCGCGTTGTTATGCGGTGATTGGCGAGCTGCACAAATGGGATAATCTACTTGTATGTCAATTACACTGATTCTCTATTGTCTGTGTACTCAAAATTGGACGTTTACGGATATATTCCATCGCATGGAAGTAAACGTGAACTAGAAATTAATTAGGTACATTCCTTTAAATGAAATGCATGGAAAAATGTATGGAATGCATCGCTAAGCTTTTAAGGTTTAATCCATAGAACTTCAGGTCGTGAATTATCTTTTTTTTGTGGATTTGTAGCTGTTTTATTCATATCGAAACCAATATGGAATTTTCAAAAGTAATCAATGGGATCCTTCAGTTTTACCATAACCTTAGTAGGTATTCCATTTGGTCCTCTGACAATATTGAAATTGATTTTCCCAGCAACAATAAACAGAGTCTGTTATGGTTTCAGAAATGAGATAATAGAATTGTTTACACTCTACTCTAATTTACTGTAACTATGATAATTTGGTCTGTTAGTGATGTTTGTTTACGTGATCATTCCGTTCAACTTCAATCGTCTGTTTGGTCTAGTAGCAATTGACATCACTAGGACTTTAACTCAGAATTGTGGCAATAAACTCATTCAGGTTTCTCTCCTCTTCTTCTTTCGTCATCATTCATTAATTACGATCGGTTCACTGTTTTTTTATCTTCTTCACAATGGTTTGACCTTCGTCTGACAGCTATTATCCAATTTGCAAAGGTGATAAAACGAATGTCAGTTTCATCTTATAATTAATGGTAATGGCTTCAAAATTGAAACTTGTTTACTAGATCGAAGATAAACAGTAGAATTCACAAATTAAAACGACTCACATGCTATACACAGAATTATCCAATCTTATAAAAAAGCAGTAATAGATATAACAACAATATGATCCAAAACCACAATTGATTCAAAATACTCTTCGGGTCAAAGCACAAATATCAACAATGCAAACCAGCATGAAGCGGAACTAACTGAATCCCGTTTTTCCGCACAGCTGTCTAGTTCCCGGGTTTTTCAATTAAATGCTCTTCACCTTCAGACAATTGACCTCAAGTCCCACGACCTACTTCATTAATCTAATTCAATTTAAAATTATAAGCTATATGCCATGCATTGGTGTGATATTATCGATGTTGTGAGTACTATTGGAACCGAGAATTTTATCATGAGGAACTATCAAATCATCTTTATAAAACCCTCCATCATTTTCCATTTTAATACTGGACAACGACTTCTAGCGTGATTGCCAGTATCCGCATTGTTTGTTATGAAGTCATCTACATTGTCAATTGTAAGAACAATTTGTTCATTTATGTATGATATGGCAAAATCCAGCTTCTGTACAAGCCTTGGAGGACCCTTTTAACATTCTTTTGGTAGTCTTTATCAGATTCAACGTCATTTGGGCAGGAGTATTTTTAATATTATCAGCATAATCCAATTCAAGAGTGGAGATTTCATGGATACGATTTTGATGCCCATATTTGATGTAATATTCTCAATTTACTCAGTCTTCTCCTTCTTTTCCAGGTTCAAAGAGGGAAAAGTATCGTACGGCACAGATAGTCCAGCGCGGGGTCGCCGGGTCATATTCTGTGTGCACGGCAACCCATCCACGGGTTGCTGTGCGGTTATAGAAACCAGTACCGATGGAGACAACGGGGACGGACATAATGGAAGCATATCAGAGGTTGAAAGTGAGTATGGGACTGGGGTTGATTGAATCGGAACCTAAAGTTTTAGCTAGAGAGTTTATATTTGTTTGATGAAGCAGGTAAAATTACGGAGGCAGTGATCAGTCTTGTAGATGAACTGCAATCATAGGCTGTCATGAATCAATTCGATAATCGAGTGTTTGGATAACTGAAGTTAAAAATAAGTAATCTACGAATTATGAAAGCCTGATTGCTTTGTTTCTTAAATCTACCATAACCCAAGTATAAATATTGTGAGATAAATGTCAACTGTTACAAAGCAATGTCATGTTCGGGAAAATATTGTAAGATTTAAGATACACGTGTAACAAAATCAGTACATAACATTTAACGGTTTATTTTGTTCGATAATACGTATACATGATGTGTTCCACTCGAGTAGGTTTTTATAGACTTTAATCCTCATTCCTTTGCTTTGATTTTAGTTACCTATAATTATTATAATTCTCGATATGGTATCTTCCTTCCCATTCTGTTCCCTATATTCTTGTTATATTCACTTCACTTGATCTTGAAATCTGTAAAGGTCAGATTACTTCTCTTGAATATCAGTTTACTTAACATCTGGCCTGTTTTAGCCACCCATGAGTTTTGAGCCTACCAAACTTGTTTACCCTGTGTTTTCATCCCTGCTTACAAAGTTGCAAATAGTACCTCTCAATATGAGGGGCTAGTGGTTAACTTAACTCCTTTCTAGATTTAAAATAATAATTTTTACGGAATACATTTTTGTGCGGAGTGAATTATTGAAAATTGACAAAAAAAAAAAATTGTAACTGTGTTTTGTCTTCTTTAATACCATCTTTTGTTTGCTTTATTCCAATAAGTGGTACTCATTGCAAGCAGTCCTTTTCTCAATACTTTCCGCTATTTAATAGTTAATTATATCTCAGAATTTCCCATTATTTCTACAACAATAACTGACGTCACCTACATATGTTTAAACAGTGATGTTTACTATTCTAATCTCTCGTTTGAGAAGTGTTAGTTATAATAATGTTGATTGTTATAATGAAACAGCAGAATTCAGTCAAATATTTTTTTTTATAAACATGAAACATGAAACAGATACATTATGTAACAACCTCATTTTGTTACATTCAATCAAAAATAATTGTTTCAGGACATTGCCACAGATCAAGAAACGAAGAAATCGACAAACGGGCGCGAAGAAAGTTGATCATAGCCAGCATACTGTGTGTTGTATTTATGATAGGTGAAATTGTAGGTGAGTAAAAGTTAAAAAAACATAACATAACATTTTCTATCTCATCTTTCATCATCGTTGAGGTAGAAAAATTTGCCCTATTCCAATTTAATTTGGGGTCGGCACAGCATGTTTTCTTCCATACATCTGCATAATTATGTAGCTGTCTCTAGCAACCCGTTTTTGGTAAGTTTTGATTATGGGGTGATCTTTTAATTTGCCACAGGCCAGCACACGTCACATCCTGATGATACATAACTACGTCTAATATAATGCAATAAAAAATATGTTTTCGAAAACAATGGCTTGCATAATTGTCTGTAGGTTCATACGTTAAAAGAATTTCAAATAAGTGCTAGTGGCCGTGTAATCTGAATGTGGGTTATCGAAAATGGCGCGTGTCCAATTTTCTTATTGTTTATATAAAACATGATTACAATATAAAGGGACTTATGTAATTATTACGGTGTATGGAATACTGATAGTTCTATTCCGGTCATGGCTTACAACGCATCTAATAGAGAACCCCCTCCTTTTTTAAAGTCAGGTACAAAGTAGGAAACATACGTAGCATAATTTATTATGATTAGACAACCTTGCTTTTGGAAATAAAGTTACTAATGAATAATTTTATTTTCACCTGCTCATACCTTTCAAACTAGACAGCAACAATGCTTGGCGACAGAAGTCTTCATAGTTGACTTCCCCTATTTAGCTTATACCCTCCAGTTCATCATCATTTCAGCCGAAAGACGTCCAATGCTGGACATAGGCCTCCCCCAAGCACCGCCACTTGTTCGCGTGAGGCCTTCCAACGCTACGTCTTCCGGTACGCGGTCACTTTAGAACCTTTCGGCCCCATCGGCCATATGTTCTGCGAGCAATGTGCTCTGCCCAGTGCCACTTAAGTTTGGCAATTTTTCCAGTTATGTAATAATATCTTCTTATTCTGTATCTTTCAATTTGCAGGTGGTTACTTATCCAACAGTTTAGCGATAGCCACAGATGCTGCCCACCTCCTCACAGACTTCGCTAGTTTTATGATATCCCTGTTTTCACTATGGGTGTCGAGCAGGCCTGCTACAAGACGGTAAGTAAAATCAAAGTTTAATTTTGTTCAATTTGTGAAACATTCAAGCGTTTCTGTCCTATTATATCAGCTGTATGTATTCAATTTGTTTGTACCAGTTATCAAGTACATACGATCTGATAAAATAAAATACTAGTTCAAATAAGCATGTGAGACTTGGGAAGAGGCTTGTAAAGAGCTATCCCACTGGATGTCCATGCAACGTAATACCACATTCGTTTGGTTGTTGTATGTATGCTAAGACCAAGAATTGAATCTCGATTACTTGTGATAAGCAAGGGGAAAGATGTGTTACCATTTTAGTTAATAGTGGCAAAAGCATCGGCCTTTCGGAGTCTAAACGCCATTCATAATCTTAACTTGCCCAATAATATTACTAGAAATCAAGAAGTGCTTCTCCATATTTTACACAAACCTTTATGTCTATTCCAGGATGCCATTCGGCTGGTACCGTGCAGAAGTCATAGGTGCCTTGACGTCCGTGCTACTGATCTGGGTGGTGACGGGCATACTTGTGTACATGGCAGTACAGAGGGTCATCTACCAGGAGTTCGAGATCAACGCCATTGTCATGCTCATCACCTCCGCTGTGGGCGTCGCTGTTAACCTTGTGTGAGTCATCTGAGATACAGTGCATAGTAGGATCTAAGCTGTAAACCAAAAGCCATGTTCAGACGTGTGTAATGTGTAATGTAATGCGAATAGTGTGGACGGCATATAAACTCAACGCGAATCGAGTACTGCGAGAGTCTTTGTGTTCGCGCTAAAAACCGACAGCCGATGGATCCGAGCCGTCTACACGCAGAATTCGCGTTACATTATACGATACATTACATTACACACGTCTGGAACCGGCTTTAAATAGCTAATGAACTTTCCTGTCAAGAGTGCTGACGTCATGTATAAACTTCATTTTTTTTAGACTCTAAGGTAGAAGTCATTTGAGCCAGTTTCCTTTGCATATAATTAGCATGTATATGTTCCAGCATGGGCCTGACGCTGCACCAGCACGGCCACAGTCACGGCGGCGGCGGCCACGGACACTCGCACGGAGGCAGCAACCCTGTGCTCAATAACAAGGTAAGGCCTAAAAGAAGATGCTTATCGCAACCTTTTTAGGTTCATAGATATTTTAATTTGAGGTCCTATGAGCAACAGGTAGCGCGAAAAGCGAGAAACACAGGATGAAAGTTAAAATAGCAATGTGTTTCGTGCAAAACATCATCGTGGCCTTTTATCGTGTGGTTACTAGATATTAGATTCCACATATTATTAGAATAGTATGATTAATACTATTCCAATAATTACCATTATGACTTCTATTTTGCACATGGCTTTTTAATAAGCAAGAACAAAACATAATCTAAACTGAAGCATGCTAGTCCCAAAATTGTTTCACTCTCCATTATATTCCACTTACAGAAGGAACGCGGCGACTCAGACGCAGAAAGCTCAACATCCCACTCCCACGAACATCATCAAGAGAACATCAACGTCAGGGCAGCATTCATACACGTGCTCGGAGACTTCCTACAGAGCTTCGGAGTGTTCATAGCGGCTATTGTGATTTACTTTAAGGTGAGACACAACACGAAACATGTCACTTACGTAATTATAATTTATAACGTGAGAGCAGCATTCATACACGTGCTCGGAGATTTCCTGTAGAGCTTCGGAGTGCTGATAGCGGCCATTGTTATTTACTTTGAGGTAAGACACAACACGACAGATGTCACATAAAACGTGAGAGAAGCATTCATACAAGTGCTCGGAGACTTCCTACAGAGTTTCGGAGTGCTGATGGCGGCCATTGTTATTTACTTTGAGTTAAGACACAAAACGACACATGTCACAATAAAACGTGAGAGAAGCATTCATACACGTGCTCGGAGACTTCCTACAGAGTTTCGGAGTGCTGATGGCGGCCATTGTTATTTACTTTAAGACACAACACGACACATGTCACATAAAACGTGACAGAAGCATTCATACACGTGCTCGGAGACTTCTTACAGAGTTTCGGAGTGCAGATAGCAGCCATTGTTATTTACTTTGAGGTAATAGGTAAAACAGGCTGGTGTCCGCAACTCCACTGTGAAGCGCGTACTTTGCGAACATTTTTAATTGGAAAAGTGATCCAAAAATCGTCTTCATCCAAATGATATAGAAAAACTGTCTTGATATTTTGGTAAAGAATCGTCATAATTCTAGTAAAATTGCGATGTTTTATCCATACCTTAACAAGCCTATACAAATATGTCATAAAAAAAATTGTTTCCACAGCCGACTTGGAGCCTTGTAGACCCGATCTGCACCTTCCTGTTCTCCGTGCTGGTGCTGATCACTACGTTCAACATCATCAAGGATACGCTACTGGTGCTCATGGAGGGATCGCCCAGAGGCGTAGACTTCCAGGTAACTATTTTCTCTCAAATAAAATCAAATCCATTTATTTGCCAGAATGTAGGTTTACAATGATCTTAAAACTATAATGGCCCCTTTACTTTCTACCATCACATAATTATGGTGTGCAAATTTTAATTTTAACCGGTTTATACCGGCTCGGACAGTTGAATCGCTCAGGGCTGCACGTACGCGTCACGCGTCGTGTTTGTTTACGTGCCACGTTTTAATTTAATAATAGCATATGAGTAAATAATAATAGTATTTTAATATAAAAATTATAAATATGGTTTACTGTACTGTGTCTATGAACAACAGCAGAAGGAATAAAAATATTAAAAACATCATTTTTGAATTACTGAACTTGGTTATAATTTACTAGCTTCTGCCCGCGACTTCGTCCGCGTTAAATTTCTTGTTCCCCCGACCCACCCCGTCGCAACACATTGCCTGCCCGTGCTTTTACTTCGTTTTCGCATAAACTTTCATTTAAAAAAAAATGGTGTTCTAGTTAATAGGAATGTAATTCTTCCTCAAGAATTGGGCTGTAAAATGCAAAAAGATTTTTTCAAATCCAACTCGCAGTTCCAGGGATTAGCGCGTTCAAAAAACAAAAAACCGGCAAAGTGCGAGTCGGACTCGCGCACGAAGGGGTCCGTACCATCCATACAAATCCTTATCCATACTAATATTATAAATGTGAAAGTAACTGTCTGTCTGTCTATTTGTCTGTCTGTCTGTATGTTACGTTTTCACGCCTAAACCGCTGAACCGATCGTCATGAAATTTGGCAAAGATAGCCTGGGACATGGAGAAGGACATAGGCTACTTTTTTACGCGATAACCTACATCCAAACGGGCGGAGCCGCGGGCAAAAGCTATCCATACTAATATTATAAATGTGAAAGTAGCTCTGTCTGTCTGTCTGTATGTTACGTTTTCACGCCTAAACCGCTGAACCGATCGACCTGGGATATAGAGAAGGACATAGGCTACTTTTTTAGACGATAACCGACATCCACGCGGGCAGAGCAAAAAAAACGGCAAAAAAATCATGTCCGTTGTATGGGAGCCATATATTAAATATTATTTTTTTTCTGTTTTTTTGTATTTGTTGTTATAGCGGCAACAGAAATACATCATATGTGAAAATTTCAACTGTTTAACTATCACGGTTCATGAGATACAGCCTGGTGACAGACGGACAGACAGACAGACAGACGGACCGCGGAGTTTTAGTAATAGGGTCCCAATTTACCCTTTGGATACGGTACCCTAAAAACTAACTCTTCAGCTTTAGAATAGACTACCTCGCAGAGTTGATCATTACTTTGCTGCGGAGTTATTATAAAACAGTTATATCTCCTAAGATATTCATTGAAATTAAATGATGTAAGGGCAACTTTGTTCAAAATTAAATACTTGTGATGAATAACGTATTTATTTGGATAAGGATTAATACCATGTTTATGAAAACTCCTTCGCAAATAATGCATTAATTTCGAACAAATTTGATTACCATAAAAAAGGTTATAGTGAGTCAATCTTAAAAGACAGACATATGCTGTCGCAGACTTTTTTTTAGAAAATTTAAAGAGGATCAATTCCATCATACATTATATTTGCCTAACTTAAACCGTTTACGCAGCGCACGCAACGGAAGCTCTCAAAAAGAATAATTTTTCCCGTTTTTGCAACATTTTTCATTTATGCTCCGCTCCTTTTGGTTGTAGCGTGATGTTATATAGCCTATAGCCTTCCTCAATAAATGGACTATCCAACACAAAAAGAATTTTTCAATTCCAACCAGTAGTTTCTGAGATTAGCGCGTTCAAACAAACAAACAAACAAACAAACTCTTCAGCTTTATATATTAGTATAGAATAACGTATTTATTTGGATAAGGATTAATACCATGTTTATGAAAACTCCTTCGCAAATAATGCATTAATTTCGAACAAATTTGATTACCATAAAAAAGGTTATAGTGAGTCAATCTTAAAAGACAGACATATGCTGTCGCAGACTTTTTTTTAGAAAATTTAAAGAGGATCAATTCCATCATACATTATATTTGCCTAACTTAAACCGTTTACGCAGCGCACGCAACGGAAGCTCTCAAAAAGAATAATTTTTCCCGTTTTTGCAACATTTTTCATTTATGCTCCGCTCCTTTTGGTTGTAGCGTGATGTTATATAGCCTATAGCCTTCCTCAATAAATGGACTATCCAACACAAAAAGAATTTTTCAATTCCAACCAGTAGTTTCTGAGATTAGCGCGTTCAAACAAACAAACAAACAAACTCTTCAGCTTTATATATTAGTATAGATTATTTTTAATTTGTAGTAGATAGGTACCTCATACCTAATTATTGTAATTGGTCTGTAGATCAGAACTTATACCTATAAATTGTTTTAGTTAATGTAAATGTATATAATGTTGGCGTTAAATAAATACCTAAATACTCAACATCGAAAGAAAACTCAATCCGGTGATGCAAATAAGTTTTGGTATTGATCGTAAATGGTTTAGTAGTTTTTTAGTAAGTGGCACAGAATAGGTACCTACCTATCTAGTAAACGATGCGTCCAAGAACAAAAATAACGACTACTTGAGAACTTTTTTTTTACAATTCTATGCCAGATGATTATTGTTTATGATTTGATATACGCAGGTAATACCTACCGACCTATTAGTGATTGAATAATTATGTTTGTAAATTGAAACACGTAAGCTGATTAACATTCTGTTTATTAAGTTTATCTTCCTGTGCCAACCCTACCAAAATAGGTATCAATTATGCGCGCTCTTCAGGAGCTTTGTCTCTGTTCCGTTTCTTTACTCTGTGACTATGCCCAGTAGTGGGTGATTCCAGGCTGAATGGTTATGATGAAAATGAAGGTTATTGAGTTATTTAACGGTTCCTGTGTCAATAAATACGTAATATGTTCGTCCACAGGACGTAGCGAACACGTTCCTGTCGTTGCCCGGCGTGGTGCGCATACACAACCTGCGCATGTGGGCGCTGTCTCTAGACAAGACTGCCTTGTCCGCGCATCTGGCTATTCGTAAGTAACGTATATACATAAATATTTTATATATTCTTTACTTTCATTTCATCGATGTTTTCGTCAATTGTGGACCGATTTTAGAAATTCTTTTGTCATTTAGTAGAATTCATTCAATTTCATTTGGAAATTATTTATTCTTTTTTAGTTTTTGAGTTAGCTTCTATAATACTTATTTAATCCACTTTGTGGATCTTGATCTTGATGATGTTATAATCATTCATATCACTATTGTTTATATAAATAAAGTCCAACAAATAATTCGTGGTTTTTAAATCCCTTTAAACATCATTATAATTATTCCGGGATTTTAGAGGAGGTATTATCCACTCTATGTTACTTCCTTCCTCGAAGTTTAGGTAAATTAACTCTACCTATTCCGATCTCTGTTGATCACAGATGGAATTGATTAGGCATTGCCGATTACCGATCAGAAGTCAGTAACTTTGTTAAAAAACGTTAGGTATCCTCCTTTACGCTGCCACAGTAGGGTAAATGATATCGTAGGTAGGTATATTGTTTTATAGTTTACTTACTATAATTAAGTTTAAGCACATTAATTTTCAAAATTGGTAATCCATTGCTAGACGAGAACAACTCCTGACAAACTGTTATGTAGTTTGGAAGACTTTATGTTTGTTATTGTTAACACAGGTTTTTAATAAATAAAAAAAAAATGCTGTTGACCTTCGTTAACTACATTCACAAAAAGGCATATTAAGAGCCAACTAGTCGCGGACTCGAACTCACTGGTGGGCGTGGCCAAAAAGCACGCTGTCTCACCTAGCATCGTGTCCGTCATCGTGTATTGAGTGAAATGCACGATAATTCACAGTAAACCGCGCGTAAAAAAAGTACGAAAAGTCCTTTGGAAGGTTAAGTTTTATGAAAAAACTACTGAATAAATCAATTACAATTAAAGTTTATTAAAATCTTCGATAATTGAGCTTTGTCGGAGCGGACTTTGTTTTGGATATTTTACACTCCTTTTATAACTTATTTACGCCCAAAGTTGCGTTAAAATTGGCAGGAAAAACGAATCATTGTTGGCTCGTAACTTTTTAACGGCTTTTTATTTTAATATTCTGCTTCCGTACAGACAAAATTAATAATAAGACAAAACGATATCATGTTTAACTTTGGATGTACAATGTCAAACAGTAGAGTAATACCCCCCGAAATTTCTATGGAAAAAGTGTCGACTAGTTTCATCTTAAATAGCGAAATCTTCACTCATAAAGTGAATTAATTGGAACCTAGCATACTCAGTAGACAATATTTTAATGTAGCATTAGCTTGATAAAGATGTAATCCTCATTATATCCACAGGTACCGGAGTTAGTCCGCAGAAAGTTCTGGAAGAGGCAACCAGATTAGTCCACGACAAGTACAACTTCTTCGAGATGACGCTACAGATTGAAGAGTTCAACGACGGCATGGAAGACTGCAGCCAGTGCAAGATGCCGCAAGCCTGAATGTTGGTACACACCTCCTTTTGTAAATAAATCGTGTTCGTTGGCGTGGTTAGGTTGGTAGTGAAGCATAGAGGTTGACAATGCAATAAGTTTTTGGTGCTATAACGGTGCTGTACTAGAAAATTTGAGTAAGTACCAATTTAAGGCACATTTTTCCAATAAAATATTAGGAAATGTAGTGTTTTTGCTTGTTAAAAAATATTGTTATTAAGGCGAAAGCGTCAGGGTAGCCCGCGTAATTCTAATTTTCTTACTTGGAATTTGCAGGTTAATATCTATTTACCTATTTATTTATTTAATACTTTAAGCACAAAAAATTTCTACTAGTCAACCTTTGGGTGATGCAGATACAAACAGTAGTAGGTGCAATAGCGAGAATTGAGGAATAAATATTCATTTAAATATAAAGATATACAAAAACCTACAATATCAGTATAGTATCAGGTTGTATGGTGATTTAAATATGATTCGCGGCTGTATGAAATATTTACTCATATAATTATAATTATTAAAAAAATTACCGTCATAAGAACTGCCGACAGAAGTGAAAACTCAAAACTTTGGAATAATGGACAGTCTGGCGCAACACGTCACGAGCATGTCGCGCATTTCGGTGACGCGAACCCATAAGTTTTTCCCCTACCAAAAATCTCTCACCGCGGCTAAAGATGTTTTCACTTCAAAAATCATCAATACAACTCTCAAGATCATTTTACCCTATTGAATGACAATTTCATGAAATCATGACATTTGAGGCCATAACTTAACTACCCGTATTTATGATTTTAATTATTATAATCGGACGTAGTTTAGCAGAAAGGACTCTACCCACATTATGGTCAAAAATGAGTTGTTATAAGCAAGAGTTAAGCAAAGAGGTCCTAACAGTTGGTTCTTTCACTCAGCAGAAAAGATCCGTGAGACTACAAAGATAAGGTTGAAGTGGAATAAGCCGATTTTAGGACCTCTTTGGTATATATAACTCATTTTTGACCATAATGTGGGTTGAATCTTTTCTGCAAAACTACGACCAATTCTATAAAGCCATTTTTGTTACGGTAGCGATTCATATTTTAATCAACAACCTGACACTCACCTTAAAATTGCAAAAAAAACGAAAGAAAATTTGAATTTCGCGGGCTACCTGAGCACATCCCCTTAATGATAAATCCCTGTGAGTGTACTTTTTAAGACTAACTCTAATAATGTATGCTTTATTTTGGATAATATTAAGATTTATGAGAGATGTTAAGAGAAACCATTTGCCCTACCACTCACGCCAACTTCGTATAAAGTTCCAACTAGTTAATATTAAGCGCCGGCGCACACTGTGCCACAGTATTTATTATAGTTAGAACACAACCACCTCGTGAGTAGTATCTTAGATGTAGCATAGATTTGATAAAAATGTATGGGGATATTAAGTATTTTTGTCAATATTCTGGCATTTTTATTGAAAGAATGAAAAATATTTTATTTGGGACACGCACAGAAAATACAACAAAAACGCAAACGTGTTTTGTTTTTGTATTATTGTTTCAAAAACAAAAAAAAAAACAAAAAAAACATTCAAGAAAGACCTCTGCGAGGCTGAAAAGGATCCTAAAAAATAAATACCGCAGCGCTGGTTTTCTGATAGAAACCGCCACAATATTGTGAACGATTCATGTGGCTTTGGCAATGTTTGGCTTTTATTATAATTGCTTTTGTTTTTGTTGCATTCGTATTTAATTACAAACAATTACGTAATTTAATAAAAGGAAACTGTGCTTTTAACCTTACATAAGAGCCTAAAATCCCTTAACAGACTAAAAAAACGATTCGTTTTTATATTTTGATAAAAATAAAACTGTCTTTACAATATACATAAACTAACGCCTTTTTCTCGTGGGGGTAGGCAGAAACTACTGATCCACCTGCTACGATCCTTACATACCCCTTTTGCCTCTGAAAAAACTGTATTTTTCTGGTATAAACTGTAAAGCAAGTGTTACTATTATGTAAGTATATTTAATATTTGTGAGGCTACAGCCAAAAATATATCAAATAAGAGGCTATTGTGTAACTTTATTAACACTTTGTTCAAAGATATTAATTAATTAATTAAGATTGGATATTATCATGTATGACCCGAAGACAATAAAAAGTAATTCTTAAGAATTGAGGGTATCACAGCACTATAACTCTTGTTTAAATAAAAAATAGAATGAATTAATGATGATAACGAAGACAATAAAAAGTTATTATTAAGAATTGAGGGTATTAAATCACCATAACTCTTGTTTTTAAAAATATTGAAAAAGTTTATTATTTAAAAAAGTTGTTCCAGAAAATATTCAACTTATGTACCATAAAGATATTTTTTTTTTACAACGAAACATTTTCCAACGAGTTTGCTTCAACTCGCCTTGTTCAATAAAATCCGAATTTATAAGTAAAAGTTTATGTAACTATACTTATTTGTAGTAAATACAATGATATTTGTATATAATATTTATTAGTAAGTAAACATTAGCTGAATTGTCATGGTTCAATCATGTAAACGGTTAAATAATTGTAAGTTGTTCCAGTATGGATAAAGAGAAATCAATAAATGAATACATTTTGAAAACGTATTTTTTTATTTTTCAATTATTTTTTTAAGGTAATTGTGAGATGCGGGCAATGAAATCGTAAAATATGTCCCAATCGTAGAAAGGACATATTTTTTTGCATGTGGTTTGTATTATAATAATAATCGGACGTAGTTTAGCAGAAAGGACTCCACCAACATTATGGGCAAAAATGAGTTGTATAATTGTATATACCGGTTAACGGTTGGTTCTTTAACTCAGCAAAAAAGACCAGTGACCAAAGATAAGGTTAATTTTTGAATGATGGGAACCAACCCACATAAAGCCGTTAGGACCTCTTTGGTAATATGTATAACATTTTTTTTTTCATAATGTGGATTGAGTCTTTTCTGCTAAACTACGCCCATTATACCCTAGTACATTTTACAAATATCTTTCATTTAGAACACGGATTCATTTTTTTCCCAAATTCATTTCTCATAAAGTCAGTTAAAAATATCTTATTACTGCCATGAGTAAGATTAAGTGGTTGTACGCACGGGCACTTTTTTACCGCTCACTGGAATTTATACACTTGGCTTAGCGCCGAGGCGAGGGTTGAAAATCCAGTACACGTTTTTAATACGCTAGAGATTTCCAATATAGCGCTCTGTTGGATTCTCAACGCCAAGAGTTGAAATTTTTTTTCGCGGTCTTTAGAAGCGCTCGTGCGTAAAACCGCTAATAGTTTTTTCTATAAAACACTAGTATTTATAAACAATACTAATCAGTACTATAAGTGTAGTCTGCGAAGTTATTCGGCAAACATCCAGTCCTGGCGACATTGGTGAAGTATCTAGCAGAGAGACGCGGTGTTCGAGTCAGATTCGGCGAGTTGTAGTCCACTTCGTAAAGGCCAAAACGCTCGCTGTAAAAAAAAAAAATTAAAGCAATATTCTCGTTGGATGTCTTTGCTTGGGTAATTTCTTGAAAGCCTTTTGCGAACTGAGACTAGCGTAATAAAAAAATAAAAATAAATTAAACAGCATAATTTTCTGTACACAAGGTTAAAACTTTTGTGTAGTTACGCGGCACAGTCATTTAAGTTTCCAACCTGAAATACAAATAAGCCAATAAGCTGGCTCCTATTGTTGAGCATAGTAACAGAATACCAGATATAACAGAATATCTCATGTTTAAGTGTAACTAACAAGACTATACTCGACAATTTCTGCACTCTGCTGCAAAATATAGACTACTGTTTTTTTGGGCTCACCGCAGTAATTGACTGACGCGAAAAATCTGCCTTTAAGACTCGCTCAGACTGATGCGATATCGCGGGCGCGACAGGCAGCGCGACCCTTGTCACGCCCGCGATATCGCGCCAGTGTGTAGGAGCCTTTAACCCTCCATATACCACGCGAGACACAATGGATTTTTAATTGTGGCTGTAATTACGGCATACGAGAGGTTACGGCTCTTACAAACAGGCGCTACTCGCGACGCGACAAAGGCACCGCGTGTCGCGTGACGAGCGGTGCCTTTGTGTGTGTAGGAGCCATTAATGAATTTACCTTATTTCTTTTAAATATTCTACTTACGAGAATCCTCTCATCCATTCAAAGTTATCCATCAGACACCAGTAAGTGTACCCTATGACCGAACAGCCGTCCTTATAAACAGCTATATGCAAAGCACGCAGATACGCATCAATGTAGTTGACTCTCTTCGTGTCGCGTAGACCTGGCTCGAAGGACACGCCGTTCTCAGTCACCAGGATCTTGGGGTTTCTGTAGGTGAGTCTCACGTAGTTCAGGGCTTTCCGGAAGCCCCAGGGCACTACCTGCGAAAAGTTAAGGCTTTCTTAATGTGATGAAGTTATGATAACTTGGAGGACTTAGTCAAAAACGTACGATCCATTTCTACCAATATTTTAAATAAAAAAGTAACTGTCTGTCTGTTACATTCACGCTCAAACCACTGAACGGATCGTTATGAAAGAGAGATAGGTAGGTAGCCTGAGACCTGGAGAAGGACTTAGGCTGCTTAACTGCTTTTAATTCTCGATATTTGTATAAATAAATGAAGTAAAATTATAAATTTACCCCGACACAAACGAAAACCTCTAAAAAGTTAAAAAATAATATGTATTGGCCCTTTAAGTTTAATGTAAGTTGTACATAATATTTTGGTCCAAGCGTCGTCGCTTCGCGGAACGGCTAAAATCGAAATAAGAAGTTAACAGCAGCTATCTTTTCTTCAATAGCATACATTAATTATTGCTAGGTATAAGCCTTGGGGTCGTTCAAGTATTATGTAAGCACCAAAGGGGAGGGGGGGGTCTTTGCTTTGATTATTTTTGATGACATGGGGGCGAGAGTCTGGATTACGTCAGCAATATTTATTTATTTACTTAGATATTACTGCAATATTAAGTTGATTTTGATTTGAACAAAGATGGCAACTCCATGTTCAGGGATTTCCCAAAATAATTGATATTGCTTACTCGCTCTCACACGGTGTTTTATGGTTAGAAAGAACTGAAGTAGGGAAATTACTTAAATGGGCGTTCAATTAATTTATAGTCTATAAAATCCTTATTTCTAGACTCATGGTCTAGAAATAAGGAATTGTTATTCATGAATAACAATAAAGAAACCTGAACAGATAAAAAAAAATACCAATGTTTACGTAAGCATAGGAGGGGGGGTATGTATGAGCTTTGCTTTCTTTTGCTGACAAGGTGGGGGTTCAAAATTACTAAAATTCTGCTTATGTAATATTTGAATGGCATTTGCTGTTTGACGTTTTGATAAGCCGTCCCTCAACACAACGACGCTTTGACCAAAACATTACCTTTCATATTACTCTCATCCACCAGCCACCTCTGAAACGTTTGATCTAAACTGCTGTGCCTCACCTTTAACCACGTCGAATTAGTCTTTGGCCAATCTTCCTTCTGATGAATTTTAACATTCACATCATCTTCGTATGACGGCTGGCTCCTAATCTTCCTAGATCCTTGCTGAACAAGATAAGTGGTATAATGGTTCAATCCTAGGAAGTCGTAGGCTCCTCTTATCATCTTCACTTCTTGAGGAGTAAAGTAGGGCAGTCTTGAACGGGGGAAACCTTGCCGCTTGGAGTTGGCGTCAATGACGCTTCGCATAATAGGAGGGTAGTCGCCGGATTTAGAGAAGATTGGGTTCGCGAACCAACCGAACTGGAAAAATAAAAGAATAGATTGTGTCATTCATCAGTCTATTGAATCTGCATCTGCAATGTACCTATTATTTGACAAAAAAGTGTATGTAAAATGAATATTCGATTTGAAGGTTACATTTACAAGACCAGTTTTTCCTCAAACCGAAAATTTACATATATTTAACACGTTGACTGTCCAAGCAAAATTTACTACGTACCACGAGACGTCCGGATTATTTTGCACGATATTTTTTTTTTTTGTGTTTTATTTCCTTGTATCCTTGTCTATACGTCAGCCAAAATATTTTTTATAGTTCAAACGTCTAACTGACAAAAGTCAATGTAATTTGTATTACCTAATGCATTACATGTAATGCACGAACGTCATGGCCGAGTCGGAAATGCATTACATATAATGCACGGACAGTCAACGTGTTAACCGAATATTAGACCTTCGTCATGTCAATTTTCAGAAAGATAAACTGATTTTATAAAATGTAAACATTTGCGCTTTGAGGAACAGGGTGTAAAGTTCACTCATGCTCCATAGAAAAGGGAGGATCCTCCAACGAGACGGGTGTTGTGTCTGGTGGACAACTGCCCGATGATTGATGTCGGAATGTTGTTGTATATGCCAGTCACGCAGTAAACTCTGCTTGCGCGATGCAGGATTTGTGTGACGTCAAGTTTTTGATGCGTTTGCGGCTTTGTAGATGCCGCCACAGCTTCTTAACTATGAATTAATAAATAAAAATACCTGCTGCAGCAAAGACACGTGCACTCTATAAACCAAAATAAACTCACGTTGAATTGCCTAGCTGTTTCGGCGGCTTTCTGATCCTCTGCAGACGTCGTAGCTGGCTCCAACCAGCTGAACGCTATCGTGATGCCCATGTCACCTGGAAAGTGTAAAGAGACATTTTAAATTTTCCTGTGTTGGTCCCATCATCACCAGTCAAATTTTTTGCCAAATATATCTTTGTAGCAAGCAACGCACACACAACTTCGTCCAGTGCGAGCATCCTGCGGTCGCGGGCCGTCACGATAATATAATATAGAATAATCTATTTGTCTCTTTCTCTCGTCTGGCCATTTATATCACGGTTGCGAGGAACGCAATCACATGCGCGCGGCCAGTCCGCTCATCCGCTGCCCACACGCTTACTGTGAAATAGGGCTTATCAATACCGGTATTGGAAAAGTCAATATCGTGGTCCCGGTATCAATACCGATAATCCGGTATTGAACGCAAGTTCAATTAGGACATTAATAACACCAATAAAATACGTGATTTTTATTTTCAAATCAATCTTTACTGTTCTTATTTATTGGAAATAATAAAATAAATACGTTTTATATATAGCTCTCTTATATAAAAATTTGGTATTGGTTGGTTATTTAGGTAGGACTAGGAATTAGGAACATAATGAAAACTTTTTGGACAAGACACCAAGAGGCAGCAACTACGGTAATCTAATTAAACTAGCAAAAATACGCGCTAGTATTTTATTTTATTTTAAGTCTATATAAGGTGTATCTATTCATACACAAAATATTTTAAAAGAAAAAAAAAAGAAAAGCCATAGCAGCGAAATTTTTTTTATCTATGTTTTTTAAATTTTTACATAATTATTATAATTTTGAAATTGCTTGAGACATTTAGCAAAAAAACTTTTACTTACTTTTTTAAATTCTATAAATGACCCACCCGGACGCGGCAACGGTGGCGGCACGAGCGCGGTGCCTTTTGATAATTACTCATTATATCAAGTAATTTTAAACGATATAATTTCTTAAATAATATACTCAGATTTAAAAAAAAAAAATCGTTTCCATGGCTTCTTTACCACCTATAGGTGTTCCCTTAAAATATTTAGTGTTTGAATAGATACACCCTATATACGCGTTATCCCGTCGCCTTTGCGAAACTGACTGACAATAACAAAAACGACATAAGTACAGCTCCATTTCGGGCATTGTCTCAGGCGGGGCGCGGGAGGGTGAGCTTAAGATAACAGCGGGACGCTTGCGCTGGTGAAAACAAGTTTGAGAATAAGATCACAAAATTTTCAGATCTTATGTTTGTAATACCGTAATCACGGTATTGGCGCGTCAATACCGGTATTGTAAAAGGCCATAATAAAATCCGTGATCACGGTATTACGGGATCCCGGAATACCGGTATTGAAAGCCCTACTGTGTAGACGCGTACCTATTCCATAGTACCGCTCGCCAAATGCCTGCCTTGTACGGCCATTGTTACGCAAAATATTATTTAGGGTTATCGTCCCCAATGTTTGTATGTAGCAAACTTAATCTGTTTGTGTGTTCGGTGTTTTACACCTATATATACTTTATTACTGAAAAGACTCCCGAAGGTCCCTGAGATAACCTCTCTGATATCTTCGATTTTCATTGTTTGGCTTCCTCATTGTTCGCGTGGTCGCATGGGGTCCTGGGTTCAATACTCAGGTCAGGCAAAGTATTATAAGGTTTGTTCTTTAGAAAACTCTTAATAGCAGCCTGGAGTTTGCATGTCACCGATAACCGTAATAGGTGAGCCTATTACGGTACCTCCCTATTACATGGGATTTGGGACCTCAACATAACTAGCGAAATGTGGGTGTGCTGTAGGTAGACACGAGGCTTATTCATCAGGAAATACAGGCATATTGTTATGTAAGAGTTATGTACCTCCAATTTTCTTTCGATACTCCTTGTCAAATATGCGGTAGACCATGCCGTGAGCTCTGAGTACGTTGTGGCCACACATATAGTCTTCAAAGCCGCTGGACCTGCCTCCCGGAGCGTCGTCACCACCGTAACCGCCTTGGCAAAATGACACCGGTTCGTTGAACGTGATCCAGATCTTGACTTGATCTCCGAAATTGTTGAGGAGAACCTGCGGTTAATAAAAGTAAGAAAAAAATATTGTATTGTTACAAATGAATATCTATATTATAGTGCATTATATCAGATGGTTATTCGAAGGCTACAGTCTGTCAGAACTTCAGGACAGCCCACATTTTTTATTTATGTATGAAATCTATGACTACTGAATACTAGGGTTAATACGATAGCTTAATTTTATTTATTTATATATGCTTTATTGTACATCAGATAACACATTACAAAAAAAAAAGGAAAACATAAACACTCTATAATATAGAATGGGCGGCCTTATCGCATACTGCGATCTCTTCCAGGCAACCTTGGCATGGATAGTGAATTTGTGGACATAAAATGGGGTTGTCATTGGTGCAAATAAAAAGTATAACAGCACAATATCCTATAATAGATACACAGATATATGCTATATAATAGATACATACATACTAACTATATAAGTAAAGAAAATAAATGAAGTGTAAGTATAGATTATCACAGCTATCAACGAGAACGTAATCACAACGACAAGTAATGTTCCTTCACAAGTCTTTTGAACACAGGCAACGATTGCGCGCGTTTTATTGGATCTGGCAATGCATTCCACAAACGAGCGGCCTGGACCGTAAAGGATTTGTCAAGGAAGGTTGTGGAATGCATGGGCAATTTAAGCTTCAAGTTATCTGATGACCTTAAAAATGTCGTGTGGGAGTCGCAAAGAAACTGGAAACGTTTTTAAAGTTTTTTGGAATTTTATTGGGGCAATACATGACTAGATTGGGAAACTACGTCAAGTTTTCTCGTCGCCTATCTCGTAATGTTTAGAGACTAAGCTCTTCAACCAGTGCGTCCCGGCCGTTATGACATACGGTGCCGAAACTTGGACTACAAGTTCAAGGTCGCTCAGCGCGATATAGCGACCGGGCTTTGCTCGGAGTTTCTCTAAAGGATGAGATCAGAAGTGTAATGATCGGGATAAGAACTGAAATTACCGAAACATCTAGCAGAGTAACCTAGCTGAAGTGGCAGTGGGCGTTCCTACATGATTGTTGATTGCAACTTATTTACTGATCCGAAACCTGATATAATTGCAGAAAACAGACAAGGTAGTACTTACACGGGCATAATCAACGAAGTACTCCGCCATAATTGGGTTGGTCCATCCGCCGAGGTCCTGCAGACATTGTGGCAGGTCCCAGTGGTACATCGTCACGACCGGCGTGATGCGGTTGCGGTGCAGCTCGTCTAGCAACTCCTTGTAGTATCTGATGCCATCCTCGTTTATATAGCTGAGGAGAAAAAAGTGAAGCATGTTCCTTATATGTTGTTGTAATTACGAAAACTATTATATAGCTAGAACATCTCTTGAGTAATATGGTAGGCTAGGTAATTCATGAGAATACAGAAAAAAAAAATACCTTGTCAAACTCAAAGCATTTATTTCAAAGAAACCAATTGCTTTTGAATTGTAAAGGGGTCGGTCAGTCAGAAAGATGAAGCTAGTTTGCCCATTCCAAAAAGTAATAGGTTCCTATGGAGAAAAACGGGCAAGAAACTCCATAGACACTCTTTTAAAACAAAATATTGTTAAAAAATATTGGTTACATACATCATTTTTGTTGAAACTATACATGTTACACACTTGTGCTCAGCACACCCTCTTAGAAGATAAATGCTCGGAAATGAAAAGCATTAGCTACAAAAAAATGGGATGTTTTTTCTGTAAGCATGTTAATATGTGCTACGCGTCACAGTCTATTGTATTTTCATTTAGTCTATTTCTTTTAATTTTGTCTGATTCGTCTGCGGGTTGATCTGTAGATTTGATCAAAGTTTTTGAAGAAATAACTTGGTGTACCGTAGCGCCAATGTGCCAAAAAAGAAGCTAATTCGACTACTCACTTGCTCAACCCATTGGGCAGTATCCTCGGCCAGGACATGGAGAATCGGTAAAAGCTGAGTCCTAGCTGCGTCATCAGCTTTACATCTTCCTTTACCTTGTAGTAGGATCCATCAGCAATGTCCCCGTTCTGGTGGTCAAATACCCGGTCGGGGTGTTCGTGGGTATACCTGTCCCATATGCTCTCGCCTTTACCTGGAAAGTGAAGGTCGTAGTCACAATTTCGACGGGTGATGAGATGCGTAGTTGGTCTACGATATGACGACAATAAGAGAATTTGGGTCAACGAAGATGGGACTGAGGTAACAGGGTTGTGAGTTGTAACTTTGTAATTGGTATGACTGTTCAACTGTAGGTAACAGGGTGCGATGGAGTCAACAAAAGGTGACTGTGAAGATTTTTTAGGGTAATTGAGGGTCACTGATTGTTACTGACGTAAAGGGGTAAGAGCGATCGTCGCGTTCGTTTTGTTCGGCAAACCCGAACGCGTAGTCGGGTCGCGTCGACCGAGGGCGCCTCCCGGACACATGAACGAGACGATTGCGTATTTTGTCGCATTCGAGGCCAATGGTGCTAAGCCACAATTTTTGCGAAATGGAGTTAAGTGCATTAACGCGTTGAAAAATAACTATAGTTTATATTAGTAAATAAATCTAACAGATATCATGACTGTAAGGTTTTTTTTAAACGCTAAATATGCTAATTTATGTTAACATAACTGTTTTACGCGCTTCATTAAGTGTAGTTCTGTGGAATAGCTCCATTACCCTCCAAGGCGTTGATTTTCCCGAACGATCTTTTTGGTTAGGACGCGAGATAATGGTATCTGTACCCTAATTGCGTAACACAAAACCAATCGCAATCTGAATGATGTTTAAACAAATTGCTAATCCATTGCTTCATATGTTTAAAAAAAAATGTCTTATCAACAACGTAAATAACGCAATGAATGTTGTTGAACTGTCAAAATGAAACCGATTCCTACCGATAGTGTGTTATGCAATTAGGCTTCTGGAGTATTTCTTGACGCAGTAAGCAGAAAAACTGGGAGCTCTAAACATTTTTTCTTTAACTGCAAAGATACCTGACACATTCCAAGCCCCTTCGATCTGGTACGAAGCTGTTGACACTCCGAACGCGAATCCATTGGTGAAGCACACTTGCGAATCTAATACATTGTGGGGATAGGTTGAACTCACACTGAAAAAATTAAAATCTATGAGTAAAGAGTGGTAGGTAGTTCTGAGTCATGAGTTTGTAATGATAACGATGATTATTTGGAATGTTTCTATATTCTAATCTATACTACTTAATATTATAAAGAGAGGGAGCGAATTTTGTGAGTTTCTGTATCTCCGGAACCACAGTTCTTATTTATATAATTCTTTCACCATTTGAAAGAAATATATTTTCTATGTGACTATAATAATTTTTTCACAAACAATGTAAATAATTTAATTTACAGTGGTGCCGATTCCCTTGTTCACAAACTAAACTAAATTTAAGTTCAGTGCATCTTTTTCTTTCTATTTCATTAAGAAAAGGATAGAAAATAAATTTTAGTTTAGTCCTGTCAAATTAATCAGCGCCTGTCACTACTCCATACAAGTTTAGACGTGATTAAAAACTTGCCGACTAAAATTACGTCAATTTACGTCAAGCGCTGATTAATTTGACAGGACTAAACTAAAATCTATCTTCTGTCCTTTTCTTAATGAAATAGAAAGAAAAAGATGCACTGAACTTAAATTTAGTTTAGTTTGTGAACAAGGGAATCGGCGCCATTGTCTTATTTAGGTGTCCAATAATATTTAAGTTTACTTTAAACCAGATATGAGACAAAACTGGTATAATATTTGGTAATACATTTCTTAGAGAAGAACTACTTGCAGGTAAAAGTTTCACTAGTTCTACTATTCGGGAATTAATCAAAACGTAGTACACACGACTACATATCAAGCTATGTTTTTTTTTCAAATACATTTCCAGTAGAAGCTGACCTATCATTGTACGGAAAACCTAACCAATACAGGACCTAACCAATGCGAGATCAGCTTATACCTACTGGAAATGTATAGCTTGACTTGTAGCCGTGTGTACTAGTGAGAACCAAAACTCCCATTAGTTCTACCGTAGAACTATGGAATAGAACAAGTAAAACAAGTGAGAAGTTATTTCCCATTAGTTCTACTATTTTGTAACACTTCATATCGTAGGACTATTGAGAAAAAGAATCCCATTAGTTCTACCATAGAACTGTTTAGTAGAACAAGTGGGAACAAACGGTAATAAAATGCTTTCGAGATGGCCGAGCAATAGTTGCCAATAGTACCGCCACACATTGCCGGGAAAGTATAGCTCGTTTAGTAGCGCCTTACGGATTGCCCGACAGGTACCTTCGAACTCGAACGAAGTGCTTCCCCTCGCCCAGTCAGTAGGTAGGTGAGGTTAGTCGGCAAACCCTAAAAAACAGTTGCATAAGACCGTAAATCATCATTATCTGCCTAGCTTTTCCCAACTATGTTTGTTTAAGATGAAATGAAGCGTGACATTATAATTAAGGAGTATGGACTTTGCATTATATTGTTAACTAGCTTCTGCCCGCGAATTCGTCCGCATGAAATTTCGGCCCACCCATCGCGTCGCATCCCGTCGCTCGACCGCGCTATAACTTCGTTATCGCTTAGCGTTCTTTCTGACTTTTGTTCTTTTCGCTTGGCTCCTAAGGATCATAGCGTGATGTTATATAGCCTACAGCCTTCCTCGATAAATGGGCTAATCCAACACTAAAATATTTTTTCTATTCGAACCAGTATCTGGTTCCTGAGATTAGCGCGATCAACCAAACAAACAAACCCTTCAGCCTTATAATATAGCTAGACCCGCGGAACTTCGTCTGCGTCACCTGAGAGAGAGTGGTAATGAATTTTCTACTTATTTTGTTACGGAGTTATTTTAAAATTATGATATCTCCTAAGATGTTGATTGAAATCAAGTGATGTCAAGGACAATTTTGTTTACATTTAAATACTTGTGATTAATAACATGTTTATTTGGATAAGGATTAATATTATGTTGATAAAATACCTTCGCAAATAATACATTAATTTCGAACAAATTTAATTACCATAAAAAAAGGTTATAGTGAGTCAATCTTAAAAGATAGAAATATGCTGTCGGGGACTTTTTTTTTTTGAACTTTTAAAGAGGAACAAGTCCATCATCTATCACTACATATTATAAAACAAAGTCCTCCGCCGCGTCTGTCTGTCTGTCTGTCTGTCTGTCTGTCTGTCTGTTCGCGATAAACTCAAATACTGCTGCACCGATTCTCATGCTGTTTTCACCAATGGATAGCTTGGTTCTCGAGGAAGGTTTTAGTATATAATTTGTTATGTTTTTGTATGCATTTTTGTATGAATTAACGATATTTGTTGGAGGTGTCGGAAAAAAATAAGCCGTCTGGGAGCTTTCAACGAAAACGCTGTCTAAACCCTTTGAGATATAACAAAATAATGTATGGTGGAATTGTGTATCATAAAAAGGTCTTCAAAAAAGTCCGCGATGGCATATGTCTATCTCTTAAGGATAACATACTATATCCATTTTATTGACTTTTTGTAGGTATTTGTTTGCCGAATTTTACTCTTGGAAATACGATTACGATAACAATACGCTATAATATCAGTAGCTATTAGCCAAATTATGTTCGTAGATAAATAAGCTAGCTACTTACGTGTATTTCAAACAGTATACAAGAATATTTATCATAAAAACATTACTAAACACGGCGGCCTTATGATCAAAATTTGTGCATTCCAAAACTTTCGTTACTTTTTCACTGACATATTTATCACTTTTCGATAAACTAACACTCAATACGAAATCTACACTTATTTCTCAGTAATCTGTATAAGATTCTTCTAAGATTAAACCGTTTTCTCATTGAATCCATTACTTTACGCACGTATAACCTTGATGAATGTTTACATTAAGCATCGCGTCACACCGCCACACGACCACAGAGTATAGACGTATTTTGTTTTCTTTTTTCGTTCGTTTAGTGGTGTTCCCGCTAAAATGTCAACCGGTCAAGTATTAGTCGATTAATCGAATTCTACATCCAGATCGTGTTGCAAGTACAAAATAAATGTCAAATATTTCGTCCAATTGCGAACGTGACCCTGAGAAAAGTTATGCACCAATGGTGTTCATTAGACATTTCGAGCGTTTTCTCAGGACAAACGGTGTACCATGCGACATTTCGGAGGATTTCGTTTTGTTTTTACATCGTTGGTACTTACGAGAATTATTCTAAAATTATTATTTGTGTCGCAATTTTATTTCGTGTTGTATTTGGTACAATTGATTGCTTTAAGAATTTGAGTGAAATTTCGTATTTTGATTTTGTGTTTGTTATCTTTAGGTAAAGACTCATTCACTCATTCATTCATTTACTATATTAAATCATTTGTTTCGGTTTCTATTCACATAGTGTTCATGAAGAAACCATAAAACCATAGTTATTATTGTGAAATGTTAAAAGTTTGATGTCAAGCTCGATAGATGGCGTTGACGTCGAAATAGATCTCGCTATGGTTTCGTTACCGCGATCTGGTTGGGGTCTCGCAATTTTAATTAAATATACCAGCTTAGATCAGTACACAGTTGTGGTTTTATTTTTAACCCTATTAGTGTGCACATTAGTTCGATAGTTCAACTCATTACCAGCTCGGTAATAAACACATAGTGAGTCACATTAAAATTAATATTAAGTTAGAATTTTGAGATATAGCCTGGGATATGGAGAGGGTAGTACATAGGGTACTTTTTATGCGATAACCGACATCCACGCGGGCGAAGCCGCGGGCAAAAGCTAGTACTAATATATAAAGCTGAAGAGTTTGTTTGTTTGTTTGTTTGTTTGTTTGTTTGAACACGCTAATCTCAGAAACTACTGGTTGGAATTGAAAAATTCTTTTTGTGTTGGATAGTCCATTTATTGAGGAAGGCTATAGGCTATATAATATCACGCTACAACCAAAAGGAGCGGAGCATAAATGAAAAATGTTGCAAAAACGGGAAAAATTATTCTTTTTGAGAGCTTCCGTTGCGTGCGCTGCGTAAACGGTTTAAGTTAGGCAAATATAATGTATGATGGAATTAATCCTCTTTAAATTTTCTAAAAAAAAGTCTGCGACAGCATATGTCTATCTTTTAAGATTGACTCACTATAACCTTTTTTATGGTAATCAAATTTGTTCGAAATTTTTATTTAATTTTGAACAAAGTTGCCCTTACATCATTTAATTTCAATGAATATCTTAGGAGATATAACTGTTTTATAATAACTCCGCAGCAAAGTAATGATCAACTCTGCGAGGTAGTCTATTCTAAAGCTGAAGAGTTAGTTTTTAGGGTACCGTATCCAAAGGGTAAAATGGGACCCTATTACTAAAACTCCGCGGTCCGTCTGTCTGTCTGTCTGTCTGTCCGTCTGTCACCAGGCTGTATCTCATGAACCGTGATAGTTAAACAGTTGAAATTTTCACATATGATGTATTTCTGTTGCCGCTATAACAACAAATACAAAAAAACAGAAAAAAAATAATATTTAATATATGGCTCCCATACAACGGACATGATATTTTTGCCGTTTTTTTTGCTCTGCCCGCGTGGATGTCGGTTATCGTCTAAAAAAGTAGCCTATGTCCTTCTCTATATCCCAGGTCGATCGGTTCAGCGGTTTAGGCGTGAAAACGTAACATACAGACAGACAGACAGAGCTACTTTCACATTTATAATATTAGTATGGATAGCTTTTGCCCGCGGCTCCGCCCGTTTGGATGTAGGTTATCGCGTAAAAAAGTAGCCTATGTCCTTCTCCATGTCCCAGGCTATCTTTGCCAAATTTCATGACGATCGGTTCAGCGGTTTAGGCGTGAAAACGTAACATACAGACAGACAGACAGACAGACAAATAGACAGACAGACAGTTACTTTCACATTTATAATATTAGTATGGATAAGGATTTGTATGGATGGTACGGACCCCTTCGTGCGCGAGTCCGACTCGCACTTTACCGGTTTTTTGTTTTTTGAACGCGCTAATCCCTGGAACTGCGAGTTGGATTTGAAAACATCTTTTTGCATTTTACAGCCCAATTCTTGAGGAAGAATTACATTCCTATTAATTAGAACACCATTTTTTTTTAAATGAAAGTTTATGCGAAAACGAAGTAAAAGCACGGGCAGGCAATGTGTTGCGACGGGGTGGGTCGGGGGAACAAGAAATTTAACGCGGACGAAGTCGCGGGCAGAAGCTAGTACATGATATTTGCGTAACGTAAACCGTTTACGCAGCGCACGCAACGGAAGCTCACAAAAAGGAATATTTTTTCCCGTTTTTGCAACATTTCTGGATAATAAATGGACTATCCAACACAAAAAGAATTTTTCAATTCCAACCAGTAGTTCCTGAGATTAGCGCGTTCAAACAAACAAACAAACTCTTCAGCTTTATAATATTAGTATATATTTGATATTTTAATACTATTTTTAAAGTGAAAACTTCTTTAGGCGCGTTGAGCACTTATTGGGTGAACAAAAATCATGGAACTCGCGTCATCGTCACCGAACGCTTTCCATAAGCTATGTATACTATGTAGGTATGTGTAGTTTTTGAGTGAACAAAAATCATGGAACTCGCGTCATCGTCACCAAATAAAAGAACAGTTCGCTGGTTTGCGAGAATAATGACGTAACTAAAAATGATTGATTTTAGAGAATGTAATTTTTAAATTTCTATATAAATGTTTATGTGCATAAAAAAAAAATGAAATGTAAGTAAATGATTTATTGAAGGTTTGACTTTACTGATTCAAGGAAAATTTGCCGTTCACGATAAAATATTAAAAGATTTATGATCGTTTGGCATACAGTGTTCAATTTGACAGAATTTTGAATTACGTCGATATTCTCGCAAACCAGCGAGTTATTCCAAAGTTTTGTGTTTTCACTTCTGTCAGCAGTCCCTATGACTGCCAATTTTCTTATTTTTTTCTTTATGACTAACAACAAACGTCGTTTATTGATTAACATCAATGTATATGAAACTTAATAATTTAAATTGAACTATGATGTTAATATGACACATTTGCACACCATATTGTAATGTTAGAATATAATTGGGCCACGCTAGTCTTAAGATCTTGATTTGTACCTACATACATCAAATCATCATTCATTCACTGTTCGTTTCCTTTATGTGGATGTGGAGGCTTGATATTAGCATTTTTTTAATATTACTTTCTTTATATCATTATTTTGTTAGTCTGTAAGCCTTCTTTAAGATAAAATAAATAAATAATAATAATTCTAGCAAATAAATTAATTTGAATTTGAATTTGGGGTCAGCTTCCAGTCTAACCGGTTGCAGCTGAATACCAATATTTTACATGAAGCGACTGCCTATCTGACCTCCGCAACCCAGTTAAGGCTCGTACAGACTCGCGCGATATCGCGGGCGAAACAGGCACCGACAAAGAAATTATGCTACTAGTGTCACGTCGCGCCTGCGATATCGCACTAGTCTGTATGAGTCTTTACTGGGTCATACGATACCCTTTGGTAACACTGGTAGTCAGACTATCAGGCTTATGACGACCGTAACGACTGTCCAAGATCTACTACTTATTGTTTACAGTAACTATAAAAATTCATTGAAATGTATTAAATATTTTTCTTTAGAACAATCAACTCAATGTTTTGTAAACAATTTTATCTCAATCTCGCTGGAGGTGTGTCTGTGTGTTGATAGTTAAGCAAAATTATTGGTTCACCCTCTGGCTAAACTTTATCCAGAATTTTTTATACAAATAAATTAAATTGAAGTGACTATTTGTATTGGCAAAATAACAGCTTTTTAACAAATGCATATGAAAGCATAATATAAGTACGGTACTTATAAAAAAAAAAGAAATTGTCTGTCTGTTTGTCTGTTTGTTCCGGCTAATCTCTGAAACGGCTGGACTGATTTTGGCAGTTACTTGACTTTCACTGGCAGATAGCGGATGTTATAAGCAGTAACTTAGGCTTTTTTACGCGGACGAAGCAGCTAGTAACCTAAATAAGGTAGAAACATTGGCTAGAGCAATTAAACCTTAATTAGACATTAATTAGAGATCACAACCACAGCAGATACCTAATAGGTAAGTCATTGAAACTTTACCTTATGTGCATAAAAGTTAAAATAATGTTTATTTGTACACTTAGAAAAACATACATAAGTACGTGGCCAGCACATCAAGCTACACGAAACTGTCAAATTTCTCCAAACGAATTTAAACTTTAATATGTTGGTGATTAAGTTCAAAATGGAACGAGAAAATTTTACAGTTTGTGGTAACTTTATAAGCTGGCCACCGTACACAAGGATAAAAGAAATATTATTGTTCAATAGAGTCACATTAACCTTTTGAACGCCGCTGTCATATATAATGTCGCAGGTTTTTCATAAAATTCTGTTTTTGATAAAAACCTAGGTTTTTAATCAAAAACCGGTAGATGACCCATTTTAAACTCAATTTCATCATAAACCTGTAACAATCCAGATTTTTGATCAACATCCTGAACTAGTTTGGGTTTATCACTTGCCAACTAACGTTTCGCCGATGTTTCACTTTGACAACTAACGATTAGCAAATGTTTGTATGACAACGTTTAATTTGGTAGAATTATTGTTAAGCTGATTATTATAATGACACAAAACGTTTGGGACATTTATCATTTGTCAAACATTTCACTAGGCCACACAACTATTAGACGAATGACGTTTTGTCAGTGTAATTTTTACATACATTTTTTTTTGAAAAATGAAAATGGCATCCTTGTAAATAAATTTCTTCAAAATTTGATAACATTTTACTACTTGAAAATGGGCATTTTAAAAAGTGTCATTATGAAAAGCAGACCAAACGTTCAGTTGGTAACAGTGAGTTTGGGAATTAAAACAAAATTGTATGATAAGTTGACAAATGATTATTCGGCGAAATAAAATTCTGCGAAACGTTAGTTGGCAAGTGAAAATCTAGCAAACAATTTTCGGCGAAAGTGCAGAGAACCCAGATTAATATAGGTACGTGAAATTGAAACATTTAATTTCATGATTAGATTGAAGGAGGAGAATATATATTGATTGGATCATGGATGTAAAATTTTGACAAATAAATAATTGTTTTCTTTCTACTAAGTTGCAATTGATGATGGATTGTTTTATTTATTTCATTTAAATTGATTTATTTGTCATAAAACACGGGTCGAACCCAAACTAATTCAGGTTTTTGATCAAAAATCTGAACTAGTCTGGATTGTTACAGGTTTATGATGAAATTGGGTTTAAAATGTGTGATCTTCCGGTTTTTGATCAAAAACCTAATTTTATGAAAAACCTGCGACATATAGATGACAAACCAAAAAGTGCCCAGCACGCCACGGTCACGACTAAATTACAGACTTTTATACGTAAATCTGTAAATAAAGCTCATAAAACAGCATTGTTTTTTTAAATGAATTTATTTATTTATGTACACACAAAATACTTGACAGGACAATATATTAACATAGAAGAGCACAAAGGTACTGCTTATTTCAAAAGAAATTTCTTCCAGCAGACCTGCGAGAGGAAAGTTGGATAAGAAATGTAGACACAGTGTGTAGAAAAGTTAAACAAGAATTATTTTAATTAAAACACTTCAAACAAAACTGTAACTATACAAAATAAACGTACATACAAATACATACACATATAAATATTACCTATAATATACATACATATATATTATATTATTATTTATTTCTTTTGCTAAATATTTTCCTTGACTTATCCTAATTTATATTAGTTTAACTACTTTCTTTATATTTCATTTACTTATATGACAAAAACCCGAAAGGACGAATTCGTATCTTAACGCCGAGGGCACGTTTTTGTTTTTTTGACGTGCGGTCTAAAGGTTAAAGGGCGAACTGATCCCTCCAAAACAAGGCCAAAGGCAAAAAAAAAAAAAAAACTCATCATGTACTTGCTCCTAAGCAAAAATAAATTCTTCTGAAAAGCTTTGGTAGGAGCCTACTTAATACAACAAAACATTGTTCACTTAACATTCTTAAAAAAAAAAAAAAAAACAAAATGTTCCTAATCCAAAAAGGAAAAAAATTACTACATACCCATATAACAAAACGAGGCTTATAAAACAGTGTAAATACATAGGAGTCATTATATCGTTATCACAACAGCCCGGTCGGGGGCGCACTCTCTGTGGCACTATTGTCCAGCGCGTCCAGCGCATAGATAGCGTGTTGGCATTGCACTAATAATAAACAGTTGAGTTACAGGGTGCTCCGAATTGCTAGATTGCAGTGCACTACACAACAATGGCCATATTATTGTGCGCCACATACGCGTGAATTAATCGTACCACTAAACCACCACCACAAACTGAATCCACAATCATACTACACAGCACAGACTACAAAATATAATATAGGGAAACAGCAAACTACTAATCTGCGGCTTCGTCCATACTGATGCCTAGTCCTTTTTTTTTATCAATGGCTTCTCGCAGTTCAACCTAAAGGGTTGTCTACTGCTTAACCGGACTTTCCTGTGGGTGCCTCTATAAATTAAGGCCTCCAGCTAGGGCATAAAACTTAAAAACTAAGTGACTACGGTAAGGGTACGGACCTCGGCTTAGGGCGTCGCTGGGGGAGGACAGCAAAGGACGGGCTGGATCGGATTTTGATTATTTAGACAGGCTCAGCGGCGCGGGCTGGCTCGAGCAAGGGTCGGGGCGGGGATGGACAGGGACGTCGCGGCGAGCCTCGTCGGCGAGGACGATAGGACGGAATTGATCCTTATTCCTTTTTTTTTTTTTTTGGTTGGCGTCTCACAGTTCAACCTAAAGGGTTGTCTACTGCTTAACCGGACTTTCCTGTGGGTGCCTCAATAAATTAAGGCCTCCAGCCATGGCATAAAACTTAAAAACTAAGCGACTACGCTAAGGGCACCCCCTGTGGGGTTACGGACCTCGGCTTAGGGCGTCGCTGGAGAAGGACAGCAAGGGACGGGCTGGATCGGATTAAAGATCCTTAGTCCTAACTCGCCCGCTTTTTATATGCCTATTAGCTGCAAGGGTACAGTTTGTCGGAAAAGTGTTACGACGTAGAAAATAAATACTTATCACGTATATAAATGTTTAAATGATTTTATACACTGACTGATTTTTTAGCAGAGAGTTTTAATTAATGTACGAACTATGATTACTTAGACGATAGTTTAAATTATTTTATATACAGACTGTGATTTTTTAACAGAGAGCTTTAAAATTATGATATCTCCTAAGATGTTGATTTAAATCAAGGGATGTCAAGGACAATTTTGTTTACATTTAAATACTTGTGATTAATAACATTTATTTGGATACGGATTAATATTATGTTGATAAAACTCCTTCGCAAATAATGCATTAATTTTGATCTAATTTGATTACCATAAAAAAAGGTTATAGTGAGTCAATCTTAAAAGATAGACATATGCTGTCGCAAACTTTTTTTTAGAACTTTTAAAGAGGAACAATTCCATCATACATGATATTTGCGTAACTTAAACCGTTTACGCAGCGCACGCAACGAAAGCTCTCAAAAAGAAATATTTTTTCCCGTTTTTGCAACATTTTTCATTTATGCTCCGCTCCTATTGGTCATAGCGTGATGTTATAATCTTTCTCGATAAATAGACTATCTAACACAAAAATAATTTTTCAATTCCAATTAGTAGTTCCTGAGATTAGCGTGTTCAAACAAACAAACCAACTCTTCAGCTTTATATATTAGTATATATAGCCTATAATATTCCTCAATAAATGGACTATCCAACACAAAAATAATTTTTCAATTCCAACCAGTAGTTCCTGAGATTGGCGCGTTCAAACAAACAGACAAACAAACTCTTCAGCTTTATAATATTAATATATATATATAATTATAGATTTGACGAATATGACGATGGAATTTAGATATTTTATTTAAGTTTTTCAATTTTAAACGATGTTGCAACATCCTGTACACAGTTTATCAGTAGCCGGCAAAGTCAACGACTGTTTTAATTCATATACGTAATTGGATATTATTGCTACTCGTACAATGCAGTTATAAATTAAACCATATTGTCATATTCTTAATGGTTATTAGTTTGAAAATGGTCCGTAGGTACTGTGTATTGTAACACTATGGGTATTATTACCAGGCGTGCTCCGATAGGTAAACTAAAAAAAAAAAAACAGGCCATGTGCGTGTCGGGCCACTCACAATGAAGGGTTCCGTAGTTGGGATGAATAATTTATCCCAAGAACAAACTTAACATTGTAGTAGAAAAACTTGTTCTTCCATAGGTACGGTGGCCAGCACATCGAGTTACAACAGTAAAATTTTCTCGTTCGACTTTGAACTTGCTTGATCTTCAACATTTTAAAGCTTAAAATCGTTTGGAGAAATTTGACAGTTCCGTGTAGCTTGATGTGCTGTCCACTGTACATTCCAACTGTAAATGTAAGTTTGTACCGTAAAGGCTCGTACAAACTAGTGCGATATCGCGGGCGCGACGCGACACTAGTAACACAATTTTGTTTGTCGGTGCCTGTCGCGGCCGCGATATCGCGCGAGTCTGTACGACCCTTAAAATGCAACTTTGCCTGGATTTTGACGTTTTTTGTTCGTATCTCTGAACCTACTTAATTATAATTATGGCTTTTTATGAGCTTTAAATGGAAAGCAGACCTTGTGCCTTGCCAGGTAGAACACAAATATTTTTAAATCTTGCTGGTTTTCCAAATTTTCCACCCAAAGTCGTAGGCAAAGTTGTACCGGTAGAACGGGGCTACGAGTATTTGGATTTTCGGGGGTTATTTGGAATACAGTAATTGTAAGATTTGAGTTGACATAAATTCTACCAAAACACCATAGACAGCTTTTATTTTATTTCGCACCTAACGCGGATAAAAAACGGAGAATCACGCAGCATCTATCAAACTTATTTTTCTGAAACCTTTACTTTTTAAAGATAATAATTTAACTATTGATATTTTAGTATACGGTACCTACGTGTTTTATTAGATACCTTTTGTTATAATTATGTATAATAAATTAATAATGCGTCTTATTTGAGACAGCGCTCCTGGATGGGCGATTCCTATTACTGGCTGGACGTACGACGCGTTGCGTGAGCTCAGTATAGAACACGCAAGCTAACCACTCAAGGTCACTGACATATATCTGCGTCATAGAAAATTGACACGTACATAAACATCTACCTAAGAACCTAATTCCAGATCATCCAAATTGTTTTTGCAAGAACCTGCGACCCATACCTACTGTGTATCTGTAGAAGCCAAATGCTAAGCCACTGTGCATAGCCTACTAACACATGATTAAAAATCGGATTGCCTACATTTTTTTTTGGCAACCTATTTGTCATATTCATTCAGAATCAACATTCAAATACTTAACTTATTTGTTGCAAACATTTATTACTCGTATATATGGGTACCTACTTATTTACATTTTTTTTGTGGAATATATAATTCTGTTAGGGAGCCTTTTATATAATTACATTTTCTATACTTTTAATCATTGTTTCTTTAGTTTAGCTTGTGATCTTCCTGTGTGACTCACAATAGAAAAAAATACGATCGATGATAAAAGCGAAGTAGATACTTATTTGTCTGATTTCGTTTTACCTTCTATTACTAATTTCAGTCACTAAACAGACGATTAGTGCCACATTCCGAGGTAGACTCTAATCGCTTTTAACACACATCGGTATTTTGCGTTCCGATTTGGATTATCACGATTATAGCAGCTGAGAGCTGTTTGACAGCGCTCACGGTATCGCAAGATGGCGCATGTCATGACGCCATCTATGACGATTCACGGGACATCGCGTTGCGCTCACGCCAATTCGGTACGCGTGTAAGCACGCTCAAATCGATTACAGGCAGTGTAATAAGGAACGCGGCCTAGGTTGGGAGTTGGGACATAGACATAACTGGCGAAATGAGGGTGTAGGTACCTAGGTACTTTATGTGCACCTCTGCCTCACCCTTCGGAGAATACAGGCGTAATGTTATATATGATTATTATTAAGTACTTATTTATAAATACGAATAATAACATCATCCTCCCTCCTGCATATTAATAGTGGTAAAAAAAAAACTTTTTGTCTGCACTTACCAAATAATAACACAAACGTCATGCACTCTTGTTTTATTTATTCATTTAGTTTTACTACTCGCCACAAGATGGCGCTATTTTCAAGAACAACGATACCGTTCGGCTCACAACTCTGTCATTTTCTAGAACCAACAACCGACGAGGTGCACCTCGCGTATTCTACAGCGTTCGCTTTGGAGTACTTTCTCGAAAGTGACGCGCCCCACCGATAACAGGTGGCGTTGTCGTCGCTCGAATATAAATACGGGGAACGGACGGGAACCCGGCAGTTGTTTACAAAGAGAGTGAACTGTTCAAAACTAAAAGCGTACAAACAAGTAAAGAGTACGAAAATGTCGGTGATTCCTTACATTTACGATCTTGAAAGGCCTTTCCGCATGATGGAGAGAGATTTTTACAAACCTGAGAATTTCTTCGGATATTCACCATTTAATCAGCTAATGCCTCGTGATTTATTGGGTTCATCGTTCCTGAAGCCTTGGGGAAACTCCTTCCAACCATTCGAGAACTTCATGAAGCCAATGGATCAGCTCTTATCAGCGATGAACCAGCTTGCGCTGAACAACGTCGGCAAAATCACATCGGACGACGAGAAGTTCCAGGTCAATGTGGATGTCCAGCATTTTGCACCTGAAGAAATAAACGTGAAAGTGCTGAATGGACAGGTGATCGTTGAGGGAAAGCATGAGGAGAAGCAAGATGAGCATGGTTATATTTCCAGACAGTTTGTAAGGCGGTATGCTCTTCCACAAGGATGCTTGCCTGACACTGTGGAGTCAAAATTATCGTCTGACGGTGTCTTGACCGTCACAGCACCTAAAGTACTAGCCATGCCTTCGACCGGAGAGAAGATAGTGCCAATCACACACACAGGGCCAATCAAGAAACAGCTAGGGGCTCCAGAAACAATTGCGGAGGAAGAAAAGTGAAGTTGTAGATGATGTAAATAATCATTGCATTATTTTCTTTGTAAGACTGATGTGTGTCTGTGCTATAATTATAAACCTAATTTTAATTTATAATAAACGTATTATTATGTAACTATATCCTTTGTGTTTTATTCAAAACAATTTCCTAAGAATAAGGGTAAATTTATATTAGCGCAGAGTCGAAGCGCATCGAAGCGTCAATCTGAAACTTAACATAGCAAATTCACCCTTACCTCACCAACATAGTAAACATATTTCTTCTAAGATAGAAAAAAGACGCGCGAATTCGCGCGCATTCGACAGAATTCGCGCGTCGGAGAACAACCAACGCTGATTGGTGCGCGCGCGTAAAGGCTCGTACAGATTCGCGCGATATCGAGGGCGCGACAGGCAGCGACAAAGAAATTGTGCTACTAGTGTCGCGTCGCACCCGCGATATCACACTACCTAGTCTGTACGAGCCTTTACGTTGTAGAGATAAGGGTGAATTTGCTGTTATCCTTTAGATTGACGCTTCGCTGCGCTTCGACTCTGCGCTAGTATAAATTGACCCTTAAGGTGTCTGCACACAGCGGGCGTGGCGCGGCGGGACGGGACGCCGGCGCGACGCTGAGCAGTTGTAATGTACTAGATATTACGGAGGACGCCACACAGAGCGTCGCGTCACGTCGCGTCGAGCCGGACGGCTCTGTGTGGCGTTCTCCGTAATATCTAGTACATTACAACTGCTCAGCGTCGCGTCGGCGCCCCGCCACGCCCGGTCCCGCCGCGCCGCGCCCGGTCCCGCCGCGCCGCGCCCGCTGTGTGCAGACACCTTTAGGTACTTAGAAGTTTCAATAAACATTACACTTGATTCATTTTGATCTAACACTGCACACATTGTCGATAAAAACTGGCCAAATGCGTGTCGGACCACGCACAATGAAGGGTTCCGTACCTAGTTGGGATGAATTTATACTAAGAACAAACTTAACATTGTAGTTGAAAAACATGTTCTCCCATGCAAATGTAAGGCTGGCTTCACAGCTATCCGGGCGACCCGTACGGGCTATCTATGCGCGAAAGAGCCGCACGGATCACGCCCGCAGTGCTCTGAAACGTGGGTTTAGTACGATACGGTTGCTAGCGGGAGACAGTCGGTTAAAAAATGAATGCATACGTTTAAAAAAATATTGGTGTAAGTATATTTAATTTGTAAGAGACGACGACGGCAGATAAAAAGACATCCGATCCTCGAAGCGAGATGTTTCGAAAGTGCATTCGTCATCTTGGTTTTTGTAATTTACATTTGAGTAATCCCATAAACAGGGTTTACATTGTACTGCGTCATACGAATTGCCGACACGAAAACTCAAAACTTTGGAATAACTGTGTTCTTTTTTAATTTTAAATCAGTTTTAGTCTGAATGAGGTCTAAATTATTTAAATTTCATAATTTGTAAATTGATTTATTAACATTAGTCTGGTTTTTACATCTATATCTTGGCACTCCGAGCTATAATTGTATACATTTTTTTAATCAATTTATTAATCAAACATAATGATGGGCTGCACAAGCTATCAATACAAAATATCAATACAACTTAATTGATTGAAATAATAATTCGTATTCAGTTAAAATAAATAAATATTACCGCATGTCGGTGACGCGAAGTCACAAGATTTTACCCATCCAAAGAGTCCAACACGCGTATGATACAGTCGAGTTTGTACAATGTATTATTGTATAATAAATAAATGCGTAAGTAATAAGTATACATAGACACAGGCCGCTACGCGTCGCCAGTCTGGCGCAACACGTCACTAGCATGTTGCGTATAGTATTCTGAGATGTTGCGCATTTCGGTGACGCAGTGACGCGAACCCCTAACTTTTTGCCCTACCAAAAACCGCTCAACGCGGCTAAAGAAGTTTTCACTTCAAATAATTCAAAACTTTCGATTATCTGACAATCTGGCGCCGAGAATGTTGCGCATTTCGGTGACGCGGTGACGCGAACCCCTAACTTTTTGCCCTACCTAAAATCGCTTAACGCGGCTAAAGAAGTATTTACTTCAAAAAACTACCTGAAGACGACAGCTTTGTATTTACAAATAATTATCATGTAAATGTGTTTTTATGTTTATGGGATTAAAACAAAAATCTTACACAAAAAGAACCTAATTTATTTAGCAATAATTGTAGTACACAAAATCGCAAAGTTATTATTGGAATGCAAATAAAATAATATTATTATATCTGGTGCATTATTAAGCAAACGATGACGAGTTACACATATAATTTGTTTTCCGTTGAGGGTCATGAACAAACGAAAGAACTATTCTGGGATTGGCGTTGCGCCCATCGCAACAGCTGCAACTGCATTTACTGTCCGTTTTCTTCCTTTAACGGAGATTCTCCATCTCCTAATTCCTCAGCCTTTGACCCATCAGGCTGAGTCCTCACTGGTCCCGTCTGAATGATTGGAACCACGCGTTCATTCGAAGTTTGGGACCGCTCGAGAGGCGCGGTAACGGTGAGAACTCCATCCGATGACAGACGAGACTGCACAGCGTTGACGCTACAGCCTTCAGGCAAGGCGTATCGTCTCGTAAACTGACGAGACACCCATCCATGTTCATCTCTCTTTTCGCCGTGACGAGCCTCGATAACGACAAATCCATCCGCAGCTCTCACCGAAATGTCTTCAGGCGCAAAGTGCTGCACGTCCAAATTGATCTGGAACTTCGCCCTGTCGGATTTTATTGTTGATCCAGAGTCTCGCAGCAGAGTTGACAGCTGTCTCCAGGGCCGGTAGTACTCATTCGAAATTTGAGAATGCGGAGCTACCATTGTCAAAATATCTTCTGGTGTTAATGCCAATGCAAAATGTTGGTCCGATAAGCGCCTGGGGCGGTCCATATCGAGCAGAAATGGGAACATCGACATATTTTCAGATTATTCAGATTATTTTCAAGGCGAAAGAGCAGTGCCGATCAGCTTATTTTGACGTTTCCGTTTGTTTCCGTATCAATTTTTACTGCGCATAGCGTTCTGCGCAAACTATGGCTGTCGTCTGTCTGGCCAGTCGTTGCAAACATTCGTCAGCAAAAAGTTTGCATATTCCTATTTATATTTTCTGAGTCATTTATTAGGGATTTGAAGCTACATATGAAATTATTCAAACTGTGTAATTGTAATTGACCCAAAATGTGTATGTAATTTATTATTTAAAATGACTCATAAACTCATAATCCAATATGATAATACTATTTTTACTTCGGAATCATGAAACGCAGTGGAAAAGAAACAAGCAGTTTGTTTATTCTATTTGGTTTGTATCGTACCCAATTAAATGCATGAAACAGGTACCTATTTGTTGAATAAATAACGCCTCGCATTATCGCATATCTTGCAGTCGTCCCCAAATAATTTGATAGAAATGTAGGAAGAAAACTGGGATTCCCCATGAGCATATTATTAGATAGTTACGGTAAGTTACATGAATAAAAAAAAAGAGAAATATTAACTTATTATTTTTAGTGCATCAGAAGGTTTTAGTTCTCTGCAAACCATTACAGGAGATGTATGTATGGATGTACAGTCATCAAGCTATACGAAACTGTTTATCTCCAAACTATTTTAAACTTTAAAAAGTTGATCATTAAGTTTAAAATCGAACAAGAAATTTTTGCAGTTTGTGACAATTTGATGGGCTGGCTACCGTACACAAGCACAGATAATAGTTAAAATATTATTGAAACACATAGTAGACGGTTTGTAATCCAAGCATTGGGAGTGATCAATAAAATATTGTTGCACTCAATGACGTTGCACTATTTTCGACGCCCACACTTTAAAATATTTATAGTTACTTGAAAAATGCTACTGTACAGTGCCAACTCAATATTATAACATTTTAACATGTCATAAAACATCTTATTCACTTGTAGGTATTATAGTGAATAATATTCACTAGTTACCTAGCTATTAGTGAATAAGATGTTTTATGACATGTTTTGATCTCATTTCCTGATTGTTCATCATTTCAGCCGAAAGCAGTCGACTACTGGAGATTCCGTTGTATCTATCATGTAAATAATAGCCTCATTGGAAATGGCCTATTATTATTATCTGGAGTAAAATTACTAATCACTAGTACCTACCTGATTAGTAATTGATTCGATTCGATTGTGCACTTCCAATTTGATTTAAAAAATCCCGTATTTGAAGTCGTTTGAATATTGTTTATTTGTTTTGGCGATAAGGTGTTTTGATAATGCTTGTTTGGGCGAGAATAGGTACCTACAGTGACAACAAATTCTAGATAATAATGCTGATATCTGTAGACAAGTACCTACTGTAGAATCTTTTTCTATTTGTTTCTGAAGATTATAACGAAAACAATACTGTAAAAAAAAAAAAAAATTGTTTGCAAAATCAATTAAACAAATTGGACTCAACTATGTATACGTTTGTTCTGTAAGACATTGTGTAACAAATGATTAAATGCTATATGAATCATAATTTATGGCAATAAGGTTATATCATTTAAGGTACAGGGTGAAACTCATCAATCAATCAATCAAAGATAAACCCCATGACTACATCTAAAGTCTCAAGCATTACCTACACTCAAAGTTTGATAAACAGCTGTTCTATAGACAAGTCAATCCCCATTGAACTAAAATGTATGTAGCAGCCTCAGATTATAGAATGATTTTTTTGTTAGAATTAGGAGGCCCCTCAAAACTGCCTATAAAACTTCTTCATGGCACGTATTTAAGGGTGCTTTTTAAAAGTATTATTCTGCCTCTAAGTTCTTTATGTTCTTTTACAAATGCTTTACAATTTTGTTGGATTTAGGGATTACAGTTTACGCCCTTTGTTTGCCGAAGACTCTGCACTCTACATTCTGATGGCCTGCCTACCTGTTGTAATATTGTTTTAAAGAATAGGTACCTAACACATTTTCTGTAAGTGGGTTAGGTACCTAAATAACCAAGTTATGAATATGTTTCAATGACGACTAAAGAATTGTAAATTAATCAAATAAATTCATAAATTTAATGAATCGATTGTATGGAAGTCAATGGAAGTTCTGCAAACTTATCTAAGGTTTCTAATATGTACCAACAGTGGCCAGCACATAAAGCTACACCAAACTGTCAAATTTCTCCAAACGATTTTTAACTTTATAATGTTGATAATTAAGTTCAAAATCGAACGAGAAAATTTGACAGTTTGTGGTAACTTGATGTGCTGGCCACCGTACAAAAATATAAGGTACCTACTACTTACCTGGTAGTACCAACGAATCTCTGCAAATTTTAGGTATTTTCTTATTTTCTATTCCGTGGTCTTAGCCCTATGGCTGATGCCTATCTACTAATTCAACTGAACGAAAAACAATGAGGTTAAAATAGGTAACTTATTACAGATTAAAATAACTTATTAGCTAAGCTACCTTTAGGAATCTACTATCTACAACTAACGCCATGATCTACTCAAATATCATAAATATATTTTTCGTTTATAAACTAATCTAGAGAAATCGAGAAAAGTTTGATTGGAATGAAAACTTCTGGAACTCGGTTGTCCGCTACTCGACACCAGGCGGCGCTTCTATGTCAGGGGTAAAGAACATTCGGCATTTTTTTAAATGAAGTGCGCTCAACAGCCAATCTTGTAAAAAGCATTCATCCTTTAGTTAAATTAAAACTATTTATTACAGATTCACTGATGAGAAAAATACTTACTGTTAAACGATTTGTAAAGTTTTATTTTTGCTCATTTAACCATCTTTGTTTCTGTTGTTGGATATCATACTGCATACTGTTACCGTTAACATCTTATAATAAACTGAGTGAGTTGAAAACAATAAAGGCAATAAACAATTACCGTAATTTTAGGATTATAAATTAAACATGAGTAATGACCAAAGGTTTCAAACATCTGCAACGTCACGCATGTGCGAGTCATCGCGCACATTCTCGAATCACATTCTAGAAAATTCTACTTGCTACTAGATGGCGCTGTCGTCAATATAAGTATGAAGCCGGTTTTTGACCGGCATTCATTCAGACGACAACATTGAAGCGAGCTGTAGAAAGACAAGTATCGAAGCGATTTTCAACTGAATTTATCAATCAACAATCTGTGAAGTTTACAATTGAACCAGTGAAGACTATTAAAACTAGTGAAAATGTCGCTGTATCCATTCCTCGTCGATTACGAGCGTCCCAGGCAGTGCCCTCGACGTCTGCTGGACCAGCACTTCGGCTTAGGTTTAACCCCACAAGACCAACTAACCATCATCGCAGTCCCTCAAGCCAGTCGAGACTATTACAGACCCTGGAGGAACCTTCAGGCCGCATCACAAGACACCGGTTCCACAATCAGAGAAGACAAGGACAAATTCCAGGTGAATTTAGACGTTCAGCACTTCGCGCCGGAAGAAATATCAGTCAAGACTGTAGATGGTTTCTTAGTGGTTGAAGCCAAGCATGAAGAAAGGCAGGATGAACACGGATTTATTTCTAGAAGCTTCAGTCGACGGTATGCGTTACCTGAAGGTATTGATGCAGATTCTGTGATGTCAAAATTGTCTTCCGATGGTGTTTTGTCCATTACGGCACCGTTGAAACCTAAACCTAAGGAATCTAATGAGAGGGTGGTGCCAATCGTTCACACTGGGCCCGTGAAGAAGCAGGAAGGTAACAAGGAAGTACAGGGATAGAAGATATAAGGTTCCTCAAGTGTTCAGTAGGTACTTATTTTATTTTAAATAATCATTCCGTGCTCTTCTAATTTTGTGTTGTGATTGTTGAGAAACTGCCATTTTTGGTACTATGCTTGATTTAATAAAATGACGTTCTAGTCATTAAACGCTATTTAGTTCTTTTATTTCCCTTGTGTAAACTACGATATTTAAACAAAAACCCTTCAATCAAGAATTCATGACTATCCCACAGAAACACATTTCACCGGGTTGTTCCATGGAACTGGCATACAGGATGTGACTATAGTGAGGTCGATACACCATATATTCAGCTATCTGCACATACCATAGTCGAAGTAGTTCCATTCTCTAGTCCCATAATGGAACTACTGGGATACGGCGCACAGGGCCTCAAGTCTGCTATTACAATAGTGTCAGAATGGTCTCGCCATTGTGAGTATTTGACAGTGTTTGTATGGCAAATCTATCAAAAACTCACACTGAAGAGACCATTCTGACACTATTGTAATAGCAGACTTGAGGCCCTGGGCCTCAAGTCTGCTATTACAATAGTGTCAGAATGGTCTCGCCATTGTGAGTATTTGACAGTGTTTGTATGGCAAATCTGTCAAAAACTCACAATGAAGAGACCATTCTGACACTATTGTAATAGCAGACTTGAGGCCCTGGTCTATTGTTTGTTCTCGAAAAACATACTGTATTTTACATACACTTTACTAAAAATCTACAAAATAAATAGTGTCCGACCGAAACATGTTTTGCCGAAATCGAAACCGAAGGTTCGGTTTGATTATAGTTTCGGCCGAAACCGAACCCTTTTAGGGTCAATTTATACTAGAGCAGAGTCGAAGCGCATCGAAGCGTCAATCTGAAACTTAACATAGCAAATTAACCCTTACCTCCACAACATAATCACATATTTCTTCTTCGGAATTCGCGCGTCGGAGTGCAACTAACGCTGATTGGTGCGCGCGCGTTAAGCTGTAGAGATAAGGGTGAATTTGCTGTGTTATCCTTTAGATTGACGCTTCGCTGCGCTTCGACTCTGCGCTAGTTTAAATTGATCCTTAGAAACGTGATTAACGTTGAATAACAATGTCAATGGGCCGTTCTTTGCAGATATTTGATTAATGAACTATCTCGCCGACTTAAAATAATACAGGTTTCTACGTTCAACTTTTATCGAATTTGAAATTTCAACATTGCTATATATAATAGTGACACTAATTATTACATACACGCAACTATGACGAATTCTAAAGTCGTTTAATGAAATAAGTAAACTTCCACACTTATATCCTAAATAACCAATATATCCGTCAATCTGTATGTAAATTATGAAAATAAAAGCGTTAAGAATTAACTACATATGACATGGTGAATTTATGACAAAAACAGAATAAAATACTTAGTTAAATTATTTACCATTATTCGGGGAACAAACACAAGCGCACTACACGAGCAAAGTGTACTGATTCAGTGGCCGGCGGAGTTAGGCGAGCGACGCTATATTGCCAGTCGTGCCAAGCGCACCTGACGTTAGTCGGACGCGACCTGAAAGTCCTTACGATGTTGTATGTTTCGGCGCGGCTGAAAGTTTCGCTGTTTTTTGGCCGAAACCGAACCTCTGGCCGAAACATGATTTTTGGGCCGAAACCGAAACCGAAACTTCGGACACTATCGTTAAATAACATGGGTTCGGCAGAGGTTTAGTTTTAGTTTTAGGTTTAGTTTTTTACATAGTACCTTGTACAGTGGCTAGCACATCAAGTTACACGAAACTGTCAAATTTCTCCAAACTATTTTAAATCGAACGAGAAAATCTGACAGATGTGGTAACTTGATGTGCTGGCCACCGTACCTACACCTACATTTCGCGAGTTACCTATGTAGTCCCACCCACATAAAAGGGTGCGAGCCTATTGCCATCAACCGGGCGATAATCCTGAATCGGCTGCTACTGAGAAATTCCTGATGGAAAAAACCAAATAACACTGGCTAACCTGTGAATCGAACCCAGTAGGTACTTTATGCTTAGCAGTAGCGCTTGCGACCACTAGTACAACGACGCAGCCATGAAGCCATCACAATTCTAATCTAATCCAATAACTATCTATATATGCTAATAACGCTAGAAAAGTATGTGCGGCTTCTTGCCTGGGTGAGCCTGACCTAGGACTAGGAGGACAAACAAAGAATCAAACTGCTACCAACGCGGCGTGTTAGATAAAAAAATGGTATTTTCAGTCACCAAACTATTTTTATTGGATTCATTATCAACTGAATTCTTCATAATCGTAGGATAGACTATGAAGAATTATACTAAGGAAGGACAGAAAATTCAGTTTTTTAGAGCCTACCTAATCATTCCAGTAGTAAAAATTTGCCACATTTGAGATTAGCGCCATCTCTTAACGTCTTGAGTAATCACGTCGAAATGCACATTAGTAAGGCAGGTAAGGATCGTTTTGGTTCGCCAAGTAAGCTATAGATGCCGTTAAAAAAAACATGAATAGGTCTACTGAGTTACTAAGTTGCACAAGCGCGATTGCTGAGATCTGAGTTCGATTCCCTGATTTGGTCAAGAGTGTTTTTAGGACTACCATCACGAATTTCTCCGAATCCGAAGATAGGAATTTAGCAGTATGACTACTTGTGGAGAGCATGGTCGTCACTCCTCTGCGCCTAAAGGCTCGTACAGACTAGTGCGATATCGCGGCATTAGTAGCACAATTTCTTTGTCGCTGCCTGTCGCGCCCGCGATATCGTGAGAGTCTGTACGAGCCTTTAATCTCTGGTTGTGTGGCCAGTGCCGGTTTCCGTCCCATCGGACATCGAACTACGCGAGTGAGGGAACAGGGAGTCCACGTTTGTTGAATCACACGCACTGAGCACTTTTAACAATACCTTACTCCTGCGTAGTTGGCAGTCTCCGTTAACATTGGCCGCCTTGACTGAAATTCGGTCAGAAGGGTGTCCCAAAAACGCTAGATTTGAATTAAATAGAAAACAGTTTTATTTAATTGTATTACAATTTCTTTACTATATAATATTTATATATTGCATCTGCAAATACAAAACAAAGGGAGGTGAAGGTTTAAAAAAAAAATACAACAATATTTGTATCAAATAAAAGCTAAAACAGTTTTACATTTATATCTGTAATTTTTATGGTGTACATAATAAAGAGTATTCTATCTATCTATCTATATATTAATATAACTAAAAAGCTTGAAAAAAGCAAATCATTTATAAAATCATAAAACCCAACTGCAAAAACATATCTGAAAAGAGAAAAAACAAGCATTATAATCTATAGAATTTTGATATTGGAGGCGGGGACAACCGACCTATTGTTGGTCCCCCACAAAAGGTACACCAAATTTCTGGTTATTGATGCTTTATCTGTCCTTCTGCTGCAGAGGGGTTTATCCCGCCTGCAATACCCAAATTCTATAGATGTTTTTGCAGTCGGGTTTTTTTATGTTTGTGTTCTTTCTTTGCACCATGTTTACTTTTTATTTTAGAACTAAATGGAAATCGTATTAGGTATAAGCACAAAGGTTAGATAGTTTTATTAGTTGCTACAATATTCTGCCTCATCGCAGGAGTGTGCGCCGCCCCACAGTCGAATTCTCGTTCCGGCCTCCGGCCTCCTCAGAGATCCTAGCCATATTTCTCTAACTAGTAGGAGTCCTCCCTACGTCGATGAAAATGTCTTCGATACCATGGTCCATTGTGTTACCTGGGATGACTAACTGTCTGAGTAAGCTCGTAATCCATACTAATATCCATACTAATATTATAAATGTGAAAGTAACTCTGTCTGTCTGTATGTTACGTTTTCACGCCTAAACCGCTGAACCGATCGTAATGAAAATTGGCAGAGATATAGCCTGGGAAATGGAGACGGACATAGGCTACTTTTTTACGCGATAACCGACATCCACGCGGGCGAAGCCGCGGGCAAAAGCTAGTAATGACATATTATTACAATGGCCAAACATTGCATTTAATAATATGTCGTTATTCCGAGCTTGTTGCCCGATTTTGCTCGGATTAATTTGAAAATGTATGCTAACAAACATTTTTCTCACTTGCTAAATGATTCGTAGGCATAAAACACTGCTCTCAGCCTCGGTGAACCAATTTCGATTATCAAAAAAAAAAAAAAAAACCGGCCATGTGGGTGTCGGACCACGCACAATGAAAGGTCCCGTACTTGGGATGAATTTATCCCATGAACAAACGTAACTTTGTTTTTATTTTTTATTTCTGATTGAGCCTGCTCTTAACCGCAATCTCACTTGATGGAAAGCGATGGATGAGGTATATGATGGAACGAGCGTGCCCAGAAGATGCCTGTTCACTCTTATCTTTTCTCTTAGGAAAACGGGTTATATGTGTAAGAGAACCATTGATATTGTAGTTGAAAAACAAGTCCTCCAATACATTCCAAATGCAAATGTAAGTTTGTACGCACAATATTGAGAAATTTATCATGTTATTTCAAAACCATAGACTTCTTATAATTATCCGGTAATCTAAGTAGGTATAGATTACAGGATAACTCACTGACTTACTTTTTCTTATAGTAGGTATATTATTATTAATATTAATTATTAATTCAAATTAAAGAAAGTGAAGTTAATTTTTAAATATTATAAATAGTTATTTAAAAAATTTTTGCTCGGTAGTTTCGGAGAAGGATTTTTTAAATTAACATCTATATTCTTAAATAACTTTAAAAGTATTTATTTTAAAATTATAAAAAATATATTTATATCTGGAATCCTTACAACGTGGTACAGATAGCAAACTTTTTTTTAATTTTCACACTTTCGTGTTTGGGTCACAGAACTTGATACCTATGTGTAGGTATCCGGTCCTACTGGATTCGGAGCAAATTGGCTGACAGACGGACAGACAGACAGACAGACACACGAGTAAGGGTAAGGGTTCCTTTTTTTCATTCGGACGTACGGAATTCCCGCATAATATATAAATATTGCGCAATTCAACACAATTAAAGAGTTTATGACCTTATTGTATTGTAAACTCATGCATTTAGTCCCACACTGCATCTCAAATATGTGAAACTTTATGTTTACAGAGACATAATTATACGACCTTTAAAGTATATATGTCTCGATACGCCTTTTTGCCGATACGATACCGATACCGATGCTCTTTTAAAAATATCGGCGATACCGATACGCTTATTGAATTCAAAAACGAAGGTAAAATAAATAAAACACAAGTCAGTTTATTTTTTTAATTAATATAAAAAGAACAAATAACAGGACAAACTAAATAACATTGTTTAGAACTATAGATGGTTGAGATTAGTTAATAGTTTTAGTCAAGTTTTAGTAATTAAACTTAATTTTTTGATGAGAAAAGTATCTTTGAATCGGGCATAAAAATATCGCCGATGCCGATATATCGGCCATCTTCGAGTATCGCCGATATGTCGGCATCGGTATCGGTATCGGATGCATCCCTACTCTAAAGTATTCAATCTCACAAATATATTCCTGCAGGGTAATTGTGTAACACACACACAGCAACAATGGGTCCCATTTTGACAGTTCATCTATGTTCATTGCGCCGTTCGCGTGGTTGAGCGGACAAAATTCTCGAACATGTCAAGCAATGGATTGGCAATATCATTCAAAATCATTCAGATTGCAGTTGTACAGAAAAAAACTCTAGGAAAACCTACATATAAGCTGGCTAGCCTAATGTGGACTAATAAAAAAAATACTGAGAGTGTTTTAAAGTCTCTATGACTGTAAGTTGTGTTAGGTGAGAGCGATATTAATTCTTCACCTCTCACAAAACAACATATAATATACAGCAGCTCAACTTAGCACTGGCATCAACCGAGACAGACACAATGTGGGTTACCCGTTGTTGATTGGCATAATATTTGCTGATGAACAATAGTATATTATATTATTATTCATAAATAATCAATGCTAATGAAGGGAAATTAATAAAAGTACCTACTTAATAAACCAAAATATTTATAAACCGATAATTTATTAACTAACTGAATTATTGCAGGTAACATCTACTCTGTTTAATTTATTTTATTTTATTTGAAATTGGGAATCAAACGAGTCTTGATTCTAATTTTATGAACGGCGACCACTAGCTAACAGGGCTTTAAATACCGGTAAATTTTTATAACATTACCTTGTATTGACAGAGTTAACGTTATTATTAAAATAACGGTAATCGATTTAACGTTATTTATGCGACTATTAATTTTATCGTTATTTTAAACGGGTGAGATGTAAGTAGTGGGGCCTGGGGCGTGCGACGCGGCGGGAGCCCACCCTCACGCCTCTCTGATGCCGTGCCAATCAAAACGTTGCCTGAAGCTGCCTGATTCTTACCTACAGAACGGCAAGCTAAATTAACGTTAGTTATCGTATTTTTGTTAATGTTAATTAACGTTATATTACAGGTAATTTTATCAAGTAACGTTAAATTTTTGTAACGTTAGTAGGTATAATATTGAAATTTAACGTTACGTAACGGTTATTATTTTGTTATTTGGTAACGTTAACAAGCCCTGCTAGCTAACTAAGCTAACAGCCTCTAAGCTGCAATAATTTAGTCTACCTATACTCCATTTACAAATATATAGCATTAGACAAATAACGGCTAAATAACGACAGTTATTGTGTAATATTGTTAAATAAAATAAAATAAATTTACATCGAAATAACGAAAGGGTGTAAACAGTTATTTGTGCAATGTTATAATAAATGGAGTATAATTCACTTATCCCTTCAGGAAAACCTAGTGAATGTAGGTAAGTATGTGGAACTACTCTGTACAGAAAGCAGAGCTCGTTCCTAAGGATCTCTAAAATAAGTGACATTCCTGTTACCAAGAAGGAGGAGAGAAGAGGGGAATAAAATTGGGATTCCCCATGAGCATATTATTAGATTACATGAATAACAAAGAGAAATGTTGTCCTTTACTCGCCACCAGGCGGCGCTTCTAAGTCAGGGGTAAAGAACATTCGGCATTGTTAAAACCGGCCAAGTGCGAGTCGGACTCTCATACGAAAGGTTCCGTACCATTATCTATAAAAACGGAAAAAAAATCATGTTTGTTGTATGGGAGCCCCCCTTAAATATTTGTTTTATTTTAATTTCATTATTTATTTTTGAAGTGAATATACATACAACTAAATATTCTGTGAATATTTCAAGCGTCTACCTGTTGCCGTTATCAATATCGAGCAAAACGAGCAAAAAAATCACGTTTGTTGTAAGGGAGCCCCCTTAAATATTTATTTTATTCTGTATTTTAGTATTTGTTATTATAGCGACTCTAACCCTCCAGAGATAAAAGAATATACAATTACCTAAGTTAAATCTATGCACATACAATGTTAAATCACTGACCACAACTGAGAAATTACTAGAACTAAAAGTGGCATTCTCTGGAGGAGGCCTCTACCCGAAATGGGGTCCAATTAGCAGAATCACTAAGAATTATTATTTACAATACATAGAAATGTTAACATAATTTTCCATAATACCTAATGTCATGATTTGTATAATTTATATTTTTCATGTTTAATAAATTCAAAATGGTTTATTTAATTTAAATTATTTTGTTATGAATTTTTATCAATTAATGTTATTAATGTTATCTGTAAAATTGAACTTTATATTAAAAAAAAAACATTATTTTTTTGTAGATAACACATAAAATCAACTCGTTTCGCATGTTTATGATGAAATGTAATATTGTTATGTAATTTTTTAATAGCTAATGGAATTAAAAGGCTTTTTTATTTTATTTATTTTAATTTTATTTATTATAGCGGCAACAGAAATACATCATCTGTGAAAATTTCAAATGTCTAACTATCACGGTTCATGAGATACAGTCTGATGACAGACGGACAGACAGACAGACGGACAGCGGAGTCTTAGTAATATGGTCCCGTTTTACCATTTTTTTTTTCACATACAACGGGGAAGCTCTTGGCCTTCATCTCACCTGATGGTAAGTGATGATAAGGCCGAAGATGGAAGCGAGCTTCACCCGGAATCCTCAACCACAGAGGAACTGGCTATCTGACCTCTAACTGCCGAAACACAACAAATGCTGTTAACATTGTTGTTTTGGCGCCAGACTTAGATAAGATGGTGGTAGCTAGCCAGGCGGACTTAGAACAAGCCCTACCACCAACCAAAAACGTTTGGGTACGGAACCCTAAAAATGAAATGCGCTCAACAGCGGAACTAAAAAAAGCATTCTATTTGCTACTAGATGGCGCTTTCGTCAATATAAATATGAAGCCGGCTTTTGACCGGCATTCATTCAGACAATAACATTAAAGCGAGCTACAGAAAGATAAGCATCGGAGTGTTTAGGAGAGTTTCGAAGCGATTTTCAAGTGAATTTATCATTCAATCAGTGAAGTTTACAATTGAACCAGTGAAGACTACTAAAACCAGTGAAAATGTCGCTGTATCCATTCCTCATCGATTACGAGCATCCCAGGCAGGGCCCACGTCATCTGCTGGACCAGCACTTCGGCTTAGGTTTAACCCCACAAGACCAACTAACCATCATCGCAGTCCCTAAAACCAGTCGAGGCTACTACAGACCCTGGAGGAACCTTCAGGCCGCAGCAAAAGACACCGGTTCCACAATCATAGAAGACAAGGACAAATTCCAGGTGAATTTAGGCGTTGAGCACTTCGCGCCGGAAGAAATATCAGTCAAGACTGTAGATGGTTTCTTAGTGGTTGAAGCCAAGCATGAGGAAACGCAGGATGAACACGGATTTATTTCTAGAAGCTTCAGTCGACGTTATGCGCTACCTGAAGGTATTGATGCAGACTCTGTGATGTCAAAATTGTCTTCCGATGGTATTTTGTCCATTACGGCACCGTTGAAACATAAACCAAAGGAATCTATTGAGCGGTTGGTGCCAATCGTTCACACTGGGCCCGTGAAGAAGCAGGAAGGCAACAAGGAAGAACAGGGATAGAAGATAGAAGGTTCCTCAAGTGTTTAGTACTTATTTTAAATAATCATTCCGTGTTCTTCTAATTTTGTGTTGTGATTGTTCAGAATCTGCCATTATTTTTGTATCTATGTTATGCTTGATTTAATTAAATAACGTTCTATAATTACGAAATCTAGACAAAGACACATCAATCAAAAATTCATGACTATCCCACAGAAACACATTTCACCATTTATACCTTACTAGCTTTTGTCCGCGGCTCCGCCCGCGTGGATGTCGGTTATCGCGTAAAAAAGTAGCCTAAGTCCTTCTCCATATCCCAGGCTATTATCTCTGTCAAACTTCATGACGATCGGTTCAGCAGTTTAGGCGTGAAAATGTAACAGAAAAACCGACGGGTGCGAGCCTTATTGCCATCAACCGGCAACCGCTACTGAGAAATTCCTGATGGAAAAAACCCAATAACACGGCCTAACTTGGGAATCGAACCCAGTACCTTATGCTTAGCAGTAGCGCTTGCGACCACTAGTACAACGACGCAGCCATGATGCCATCAAATTCCGCCGTATCCCAGTAGTTCCATTCTCTAGTTCCATTATGGGACTACTGGGATTTTTTTTCTCATTATTTCCACGGAACTGGCATACAGGATGTGGCGTAAATAGTGGTCCGCCGTTAAGACGTCGATACACCGTATATTCAGCTATCACATACCACAATGTGAACTATTTATCTTTAGTTCTACGATTTTATTTTTCTTGAAAATTTTACCGTTTGCTTTACTAATTTCGCTGTAATTTCTATACATGAAAATAAACAAAAAAAAAAATTTAAAAAAATAATGTCATTTCTAGAAATTACAGCTAGTAAATGAGTTGTGTCAGTTGTGGTATGTGATAGCTGAATATATATTATTATTATTATTATTATATTATTATAAAACCGGCCAAGTGCGTGTCGGACCATGCACAATGAAGGATTCCGTAGTTTGGTATGAATTTATCCCAAGAACAAACTTAACATTGTAGTTGTAAAACATGTTCTTCCGTACGGAATGTATGGGAGAACATGTTTTTCAACTGTAAATGTAAGTTGGTCGACTATTACTCGGTAACTTGTGCAGCCTACTTAGCAGTGAGAGTTTTTTTTTTTGAGGTGAGAACTTATTTAGTCGCGTTGAGCGATTTTTGGTAGGGGATAAACTTGTGGGTTCGCGATCGTCACCGAACGCTTTCCATGAGCTATGTATAGTGTGTATATATCGCAGCTTTGCATGAATACCCGCACAAACCAAAAGTTAGAAAATACTGGTTTCTAAGTTTATAACACAGCCAAATGCAAAATAGTTCTTATTTCATTAAACATTGATGAATGCCCTTTCGTGAAATACATGAAAAGTTATGACAGTAAATTTTTGTTTAATTTTCAAATAGCTACCCTGTAAAATGTGTGTTTTTGGATTGTGCGGTTATTCATGCAAAGCAGCGATATGTGTACTTTATGGGTGAAGAAAAATGAATGTCCCCCAATTTTCTGAAATTGCGAAGTTTAATGTAACTGAGGACATGAGAACTGTCACTGGTATTCAGCTGCATCCGGTAAGACTGGAAGCTGACCCCAACATACATAGTTGGGAAAAGGCTAGACAGATAATGGATAAATTCTTAAGTAAGTAATTGTTTATTAAGTTTTGTGGTTAAGGGATGCCCGATCGGGTCGATGCTGATAAGCAAGTAACAGTTCAGAGGTGCCACCTAGGTTTTCCCCTGAGCTATCAGTTAGACGGTTATCGCTCTGGGTTTTTACCATATTATTGTTAACCTTTCCAACTTAACGAATGTTTCAATAACAACAATACAAACAACCATAACATAATCGGCATAACGTTCCCACTACTGAGACACAGGCCTCTGTGAGTGGGAGTTGGTATATTATATAACTAGCTGCCACCCGCGGCTTCGCTCGCGTGGCTTTTTCTAAAATAAAAGTAGCCTAAATTACTCCTTATAATATCAGCTATCTGCTAGTGGAAGTCTCGTCAAATTCGGTTGAGCCGTTTCGGAGATTAGCTGGAACAGAGAGACCGATAGACAATCCAAAAAAAAAAAATGGGTTTATGTAAATGGGTTTTTGTAAATTGAAGTGTCTGTTTGTAATGTCAGAATTACGACTTTTTACTAAATGCATAATATATGAAAGTATATCCATATATACTTTTTTTATAATAATATACCAACTCCCTCTCACAGAGGCCTGTGTCTCGGTAGTGGGAACGTTATGCCGATTATGTTATGTATGTTTGTATTGTTGTTATTGAAACATTCGTTAAGTTGGAAAGGTTAACAATAATATGGAAAAAACCCAGAGCGATAACCGTCTAACTGATAGCTCAGAGGAAAACCTAGGTGGCACCTCTGAACTGTTACTTGCTTATCAGCATCGACCCGATCGGGCATCCCTTAACCACAAAACTTAATAAACAAACTTAATAAATGCATAATATGTGAAAGTATATATGGATATACTTTCTTCAATTTCATTAATTTGTATAGATATCAACAATATACCTACCTATTTTAGAAGCATCAGAAAGGTCCAAATCGATGTTGATAATGGCCATGGCAATCTTTTTATTTTTTGGGAATTGCGTCTTGCAGGTGAACCTTGGAGGTTGTCGGCTGCTTAACCCGACTCTCCTGTGAATGCATTAATAAATTAAAAGGCCTCTAGCCAGAGCATAAAACTTATAAACTATAGCGGTTACACGCTAAGGGCACCCCTTGTGGTACAGACCTCGGCTTAGGGCGTCGCTGGGGGAGGGACAGGCTGGATCGGATCAAGACCATGCCAATCTTGAATTCTCTTACTTTATATGTATAATTATATAATTTACTTTCTCTTTATATGTCAGTCAGGCTGGCATTGCTTCGGCCGTCCCCTTGTGGCACTATTACTATCCTCTTTGGGTGGGGCGTTATTTGACCGAACAACCATGGCGTCGCATTCAGCGGTGTAATTGAGTAGGTAACTCAATTACACTTACAGTAGCAATGGGTTTCATTTTGAAGTTCAACCACATTCATTGTGTTAGGTATTTACGTTGTGCAATGGATTAGCCTACAAAATCATTCAGCACCCTTATTGTGTAACACATTATGGTAGATATGTAATCAGTGTTTTATGTTATAAATGCGGGCGGTGCACTTACCTATTAGTCTTGCGGGGATTCAAACTATTTTCGTGATTAGCGTTTGAAGATGAGCGTTCACGTCGTAAAGGAAGGGATTATACGACTGACCTGGTATCAAACACATGGAATTCTGATGGCGGTAGCCATGTTGCGCCTGGGAGAGGATCAGCGGCCAGTCTATCCATAGTAAAAAAAAAAGTAAGTTGGGAGTCGTTTCTTACGAAATGTATGGGAAAAGTTGTTTGCGATTTCTGACTTTTCTAGTACTCAAACTTCAGTTTTTTTGATCCTTATAAGAAACAGGATCGATTGGCATCAAAAAAAAAGTTTTTGTAAACATGGCCCATTTTCTTGCTGACTGTATTTTTTTTTCAAAATCTGTGAGTGTGGATCAAAATTTCTCCAAAAAATAAGGATAGTCTCCTCAGACCGTTTTCCTGTAGCTACAGTGGTTACCCAATTTGTATTAAAATTTGCTTTAAAGGGGGGTATCCACATCATGACGCTGACTGTACCTGCACTTACTGTCCCAACTCAAAAATCCATTCTGTATAATATTATAATTATGTTCGGGCATAAGTAACTTATTAGCTTATGAACTGATTTTTATTGACGACACGGATGGCGCAGTGGTTAAGCGATTAACTGCTGCGCTGCGTGCCGCGGGTTCGATTCCCGCACGGAAAAAATATTAGTATGACCTACAAGTGGTTGTTCCGGGTCTGGCTGTTCGTGTATGTGAGTTTAAATGTTTGTAAATGCGCCTAAATTATAGGAAAAATTCCTAATGTGGGGCAAAGTTTAAAAAAAAAACCATTACTAATGATAGAGTATCCCGTTGATGTAGTGGCAAAACGCGATGACATGAATATACACACAAACATACATACAAACATACATATATACTCTTGAAAAACATTACCCTCTTTCTGGGGCAGTCGGGTAAAAATAACAAGCTGTGGGAAAATATGCGTCACATCCACGCAAAACGGCCAACGAGTTCTAGACATTTCTTTCCTTGGATATGATAATACCTAGAGTCAATAGGTACAGTATGAATTATGACAGCTACTTACTCGATACGGTACCTACTTACCTCAGAAAAGATGTAGTAAGTATTACTCGTACTACAACAGTTTTATGAATGTAAAATTGTGCTATACTTCATTTACTATAACATTAGAAAAAAGAGGCTCGTAGAAGCAGGAGTGCGAAACATTTTATTCAAAGTTAAAAGTTTAAACAATTAAACTAAAAATGTTTTAACATAACTTTGATAAATAGGTCGTAATAACATCTTCATCACACATTACTTACAACAAAACGAATGAATGAAACAAACGATTACGTCGTGTTGATTTAAATTTAATTAAGATTAAAGGAAATAAAAGTCTTTTTTTTACAATATTTTATTTAAAACAACAACTTTCAACACACAATAGTTGGTGTAACTTCTTCGTCTTCATCATATAATTTAGTCACTATCATCAGAGAATAAAGATGAAGAAGTTTCACCGACGTTACCTAATAATAAATCTTTCTACCACATCATCCATTATGCTTCAACTTTTCCTCTTCTTTAATTGCATGAGCAACGCAAGACTGCCATCGTTCTAGCGTAATACTATCCAGATCTTGTGGGAGTAATTGTTTCTCCTTGTCTAATTTGAACGTTTTGTTATGTTGAGCCACATACCCCATCATTTGAGCCCATATTAATTCTATAGGGTTAAACTCGCAGTGGTAGGCGCAATACTGAAATACCCTTCTCTCTAGCCAGATGGCTATCATCAACATGGCATCTACAACAAACTTTTGGTATAAATGTCTTTGTATTTTTGCTTTTTCTAATAAAGTTGCCCTAAGATCTTTTTCCTCAAAAGGAATATTTTTGCTTTTAAGCCATTCCTGTATATCTGCCTTTCGTGTAGCTGTGGTTGGCAGCTTCTCCAATGTCCTTGAGTGGTATAGCGCATTGTCCATAACAATTACAGCGCCACTCTCAATTTTTGACAAAATTAACTTGAACCATTTTCACTTTTGTCTATCGCGCTTCTATAACATATTCCCTGTAAATTGAGAGGTCTGGCTCTTATGAAACAGGAAATCCTAGTACAAGAGTCAGGGCTACACAGATGATTGTGTCTTGAAGTGTAAATAAATAAATAATTATTATTATTAAAGTTGAAGGCGTCCATTTCGGAGTGGTCATCTTCATCACCTTTCTTTGCATCAAATATTAATGCAGCATCCATTAAAAACCCTTCACAAACCCTGTGAAATAAAATTAATACAAGTCAATTATTCCGTACCCCCCTATATAATTTCACTGCTGGAAATAGTTCATAGATAAATACTATAACAAAATTTATAACTTTAAAAGTTCGCTTTGCATGCGTTCATTCATAATACAATATAATATGTATTACTTAATTAATAGTCAATAACAATGGGGTGTTCATTTTTTTATGGCGAGGACAGTCCATAAAATACATACCAGTATGACCGATTATAAGTTGGATTTTTTAAACCAGCAGATAGACCTTCCCAATGTGCTTCTTTTGAAGACTTATTATTAGTGTCATGCCATATTAGGCTTTTCGTGTGACCTGTTTGTATGATAAAAGGTTATTAATATAAATACCATTCATTTCACGAACCAATTTTATGAAATTATGTTTAACTGCATAATTAATTATAATGTTATTGAATGCAAGAGGTCATACACTGCTTAGTGCATAAATAGCTGTTAAGAAATTTAGAAGCACTGTACCTTCATTTAGCCAAGTGTCATCTAAATAATGATATATTTTCCTTCCTTTATTCCTTAGCCTTTTTATTTCATGAAGATATTTTAGTCTCCAAAGGACGATCTCCTGCTTGTCTATGACTTCTATGAGTGCACTTTTTCTGCTCCGTTTGATTTATGTGAACTTTAATGTTTATTTAATTATTTTATACAGACTGCTTTTTTTAAAATCTGGCAGAGACTCGTCACTGTTAACTGCTTCCAACATCTTTTCCAAGGTGGGCAACTCATTATTAAAGAAGAAGGAATGAATTTTCCTGCATATTCCACTAAATGTGATCACGTTTCATGTGCTTCTGTTGTTGAGGGGGAGATTGCAGGCGACTTTTTATGTTGTACTCTTTGAGAATATTGGACAGAGTAGCCCGAGATACGCCTGTAAATAATAAAATCATGTGCGGAGTTTCAAAAATATAATACATTTTATCACAATGCATGTTAGTTTCAAATATTTTTATAGTAATAATTTTATGAATCATCCTTACCGGCAACTTCTGCGATTTTGTTTATCATCTCAGTCCTATAATGAGGAGTATCTGCAGGCCAGGACTCCAATTGCTTAAAAATATTTATCACAGGTTGTTTTTCTACAGCACGCAGCGTTCTCTTTTTTTTTGGGAGACATTATTATTTCGTCGGAGTCAACTTTTGGCCCACGGTTTTTTCGCCGTTGGCTTTGGTCAGACTCAGCACTTATATGTTGTAAGCCACTCGGTCCCGCACCGGGATCACTCATAGCTCAAAAAAAAAGTAACGTTTTGTAAAAAAAACCCAATGACAACACTGATAACAATACAATAATAAAGAAATAACTAAATATTATTTATTATTTTAATAAATAACAACAAAATCACGAAAATTAAACAATAACAAACAAAGTATTTACAAGTAAATGACATACATGACAATCTTAGAACATTGTCAAGTCAATTTCACAGACGACATAAACCAGTAAAATTAGAAATCCCCGGCTGTCACAGCTTATGAAGGGATTAAGTAATATTTTAGATTTGGTAGGATTATAGTGAAACAAAAAGCGTTGCAGTATTGTTGACTCCTGCTTCTTTTAGGTTTTTAGCATAGGCACTGTAATTTTAAATTGGAATGAAATAATATATCTAAATGAAAGCTACTTAATTTCATATGGTTGTTTTTTTAAATGATTACAATTAAGTGTGATAGCTGATATATAAATTAATTTTAATCGATTTGGCGTCAATCGTAACTATAACAAGTTTATTGTACTTTTGTTATAAAGTGTGCATCAAAAATAACCTTTTTTTACTTCTGTCTAATGCTATTATAAATGGAGTATAGGTACCACTATCCAGTATACCATAAAAAAAGAAGAAATGAAAGACAAAATGACAGATTGTACAAAGTTTCCACGAGGCGATGTAAAAAATTAAGAAGAAAATAAAAACTTTTATTTCAAATATCAAATTTAAAAAAATCAAATAATTTATTTGCTTGAATATGGGTACATACATGGGGTGATACATATAAGAAAAGTTCTTTAAACCATATCCTACCTAAACAGATGTGCAAATATCTGTTATACTTAATTAAAAACACTTATTACATTATTCATTAATTCATTAATTTAACTATTACAAATATAATTATTAGATTATTTATGAAATTGATTCATTATATAATTTTATTATCATTACTTAGCCTCAAAATTTATCATCCAAATAATCATTAACCTTATAATAACCTTTATTGATTAGAAAAGACTTAATTTATTTTTAAATTATATACAATTCCTTGCTTCCTTTATATTATTAGGTAATTTATTAGGTATATATTCTGGGGCCCATACAAAATGCACTCAAATCAAATCAAATCAAAATCGTTTATTGCAATCCATAATGTACAATTACAGGTGGTAAATAATGAAATAATAACAGAAACAATTATGGACCCTGACTCTTGCCAAACATAGCTGTTCTATGGCGTATTGCACGAAGTGTACTGGCAAGCCTGGTACATTTTAATGTTTCATATTTATTTATATTATTTCTTATGTGTAATGCTAGTGATGGGAATGTCACTATTTTTTAAGTAATAAAACGTGGTTTACAAGTATCCGTAGTCTACAATGCACATATTGCCCGGATACATTTCTTCTGGGCTTTGAAGACAGTTTCTCTCTAAGTGGCATTCAGATAACTAAATTCATACAGTCTGATTTAAATTAAAACTAAATATTAAAATAAAATACTAAAGGATCTCCATAACGGGGAAGAGATCCTATCAGCTATAGTCTTCAGAATTCCGTTACAGCTGCCACGCATTCTGCAGATCAGGGATACAGTATTCTTGCAGATGATGGCATGAGAGCCATCAGTGCGATACAGCATAAACATCCCCGATGCACTACAGAAGCGAGGCAGCCCCGACATCATCCTGAAGATGTTATTTATTATACTGGACGCGCAGGAAATCCAGCGATCCATCTATCCATCCAGCGAGCTTTTGGTGTAGATTCTATAGATTCCCACAGATTTCATGTATAAACCTTTGCCATGCTTGTTTTTCTCTTTTCAGTTATGTTTTTTCAGTCGGGTTTTTTTGTTTGTGTTCTTTCTTTGCTTCATGTTAACTTTTTTTATTTCTGAACTATGTAAGTAAATGGAAAATGTATTAGGTATAGGCACAAAGGTTAGTTAGTTTTATTAGTTGCTACAATATTCTAGTAAATAAATTGTGTCATTATTGAATGATTTCATCGTAAAATAATATGATTCATTGAGTTAAACAGATGTCTTTTAATTAAACATAAACAATTATTTTTGTTATTGTTAACGAATGAGTTTAAGGCTAGGTACACACTGTTTTTGCTAGCTAATTATAGGTTTATTTATTTAAAAACGGTTTTATGGCACTTCTGAATTGTCAAAGTAGTCGATCATTCAGAATGATGAAGTTTGTTGTCTATTCCAAAGCGTAGTATGTTCCTATGAAGAAGATCGGGCAAGAAACTCCATGGATACTCTTATAAATTATGTTGTTACCAAAAATATTAGTTGCATCATCAAGTTTAGGGAATTCCAAAACGGCTATGTAGTTACACGAATATAATAAAGATGTAGCGTAAGTGACGATTACTGCGTAATAATTTTGCATTAATTTTACCGACTGTGGAGACATAACCTTATAAAGTATCAATACCGACTAAAACACCTAACCAATCAAGCGAAAGTATACGTTAAGACATAAAACATTTAGTCGTAAATGAGTAGACAAAGCAATTGTGTTTCTAAGAAACTACGACTTCTTGTTCAGAGCAGACAAAATTGTTTGCACACTCCAGAATGTGATGATAAGGATGGATAAACTATGACCCGAATGTCCGGGCATATAAAACGCAGTGGTCAGGCTCGCGCACCAGTGATTCACGAACATTCAGACAAAATGATCGCGTTACTATTGTGTGGCCTCATCGCAGGAGCGTGCGCCGCCCCACAGTTCGAATTCTCGTTCGGGGCTCCTCAGAGACCCCAGCCATACTTCTCTAACTACCACATGAGGAGTACTCCCTACGTCGACGAAAATGTCTTTGACACCGGAAGGTTCTGGTCCGACCTGTCCAAGGAACTGAAGGAGCTGGACGACATGCTAGCCGACTTCTCCCGTCGCTTCCCCACCAGCGTGTCGCAAGAAGGAGTCGAAGGTACCGAGTACAAGATAACGATTTCTCTGCCAGACTTCGACGAGGAAGACATCGTAGTGAAGGCCCGCGAAAGATTCCTTATGATACAAGCGAACCACAAGTACACAGAAGGCAGTGAGAGGAACTACTTGGACGTGAGGACTCTGCCTGACACTGTGAACGTGACTGGAAACTGGATCTTCGAGAAAGGAATTTTGAAGATTACGTTCCCGTTGAAGGATGGAGCGGTCGTGCCGACGGAGCCTATTACGACTACGGAACAACAGTCGCAGTCTGATACGACTGTGCGGCCGTTCTACGCGGGAAGTCGCGAGGAAATTGAGACAAACGCTAATGAAGGAGTTCAAGACGTTGACGTTGGATTGGGAAGAGGAGACTTAGACAAAGAAAACGAGCTGAAAACCAATGAAATTCCCGACAGGAACACAGTGGAAGCCACTACGTATGCTGTAGATTTGAAAGACGAGATAGAATTCGTTCCAGTTAGGTATTAGAAAGTGTTTTTATAATAAAGATTTTTAAACTAATTCTTGTTTTTTTCCGTTACTGAATAAAATGATAATAAGTTGGTCTTTGTGCTTTGTGGTATCGTGTTGTTTATTATTAGATAGAAAGACATACATTGGAACATAATAATATTTACTAATGACAGCTATAATAGAATGACTTGTGACGCCGTTATCTCGACGCTTAGCACGCAGATTGATAATCCAATCACGTTACTGAACTGTGCTTTCTCTTAAATTAATGTTATTCTTTAGTTTTACAACAAACAACTTTTGAAGAAAAAAAAAAAAACCTATATTCTTTGAGTAGAATACCTATTTAGTTAACAAAGGATTTCGTGAAAGACATTTTAAGATAATATGTGAAAGTCCTTAGTTTAGAATATTAATAGTAGGTAAGATTCGAACTTGCAAAAGAGTAAATAATATAGATGTTTTTAATGGGCAACTATGTGTATTTAATTCTTCATGTTTCTTGTTACAGCATTCTTTCTTTTTTGATTTGCAACAAATACAATTTTTGCCTATTGGACTTTGCAGACTCTTGTGGAGCTCGTAGCTAAGTATCAGCCACACGGGTCGATCCGTCACGTTAAGCTACGCTTGCCGGGGTTGGTCCGTGGATGGGTGACCATCTTTATATACCAAGGAATGGAGGAGTCTTGTCGTGACGTCACTATAGCTCTTGTCGGATAGGCAGATATCATATCTGATGGTTGATAGTTACTTTTTCATCCCTTTATTTGACAATATGAAGACTCAGATGGTGAAAAGTACGTACCCAATGTTGACATTTGCTGCGTATATACCTATATCTAAGTAATAGATAGCTTTTGCATATGCTATGATTTATTTTATTTATTTATTTTTCAACTTACACCTACACTTACAGGGTACGCTATTGCGATAGCGTACTTATCTTATTCTAACTTATAATGAACTTACTATTATAATTACATTTTGTAACTTATTACGAACTAGCTTTTGCCCGCGGCTCCACCCTCGTGGATGTCGGTTATCGCATAAAAGCGTAGCCATGTCCTTTTCCATATCCCAGGCTATATCGCTGCCAAACATGACGATCGGTTCAGCGGTTTAGGCGGGAAAACGTAACAGACAGACAGACAGACAGACAGAGACTTACTTTCACATTGATAATATTATTAGTATGAATAATGCATTCTTTGTGAACTCACTCAGAGAACAACAAAATGGGTCCAAGTCACTAGCTATACTCGTAAGGTTAAGACTGCGGAGTGCAGAGATAATAGATCCAGTCTTTAGATCAGGGCATTATCAAAGCCAGTAACCATACATTTCCACATCATCAGCATAATTTTTCATGCCCTTATCCCAATTTATTTGGAGTCGGCACAACATGACTTTTTCTTCTATACTTCTATGAGTCGTCATGACTGTAGTCACTCTCTTTCAGTCCATCGTTCGCCATCGTTTCTTTTATATACACACGCTTTTCACAGCAAGCTGAAAAGAAATGTGGCCATGTCCAGCGTGCCACATTGGATTCGCTAAACGGTTTTAAGGGAAAATGCTAAAGCAAAATACGAGGATAAATTCTTACAAAATGACGTAACGAATAGTCTGTTTCGTTTTATTTAATTCTGAGAGCTGATAAGCCAAAATTAGATACCTACCTGTCTTTTTTTCAATACTCAATATCTTTATTGCTTTACCATAATGTGAACTTAGGTGGTAACTATATAATTTAGATCATTATGGACCCTGTAGGGCACAGCAAGAGGGTAGGAGAGAGGAAGCCCTGTTTTAGGTATGGGAACAAGTTTTGACTTACTTACAATCAAAGTCAGGAAATCGTGAATGAGATACTAACATTTCGCTTATCTATTATTTATGTTTTATTTTATCTTATATATCTGTTTATTTTTATATACCTGTACATAATGTGTTATAATTCTGTTTATTCATTTATATAAATTGTTTTTCTTTGAATAGTTGTTTTTTTTTGTAGGTCATCGTGTTTTGACACTACATCAACGGGGTACTTGCATAACACTATCATTAGCAATGGTTTTTTTTTTAACTTTGCCCCACACTAGGAATTTTTCCTATAATTTGGGTTCGTTTACAAACATTTAAAAGCCCCTGGCTGGAGGCCTTAAAATCCGTTATTAGCTAAAAAAAAAAAAAGCATTTAAACTCACATACACAAACAGCCAGACCCGGAACAACTACCTACTTGTAAGTCATACAAATATTTGTTCCGTGCGGGAATCGAACATTCATTGCGACATGCGTGTTTCATTTTGGCAGTTCAACAACATTCATTGCGTATTTACTTTGATGAGCAGACAAATTTTTCGAACATAATTATGAAGCAATGGATTAGCAATATCCTTCAAAATCATTCAGATTGTGATTGATAGTGTGTTACAAAATTTGTGTGCGGGTTTTTTTTTGATGATCTCATAAAGTGCCCTTGATTTTAAAATACATACGAAAAGTAATCTCAATATTGTAGGCACAGTCTTAGTTCTCAAAAGGTGCATTTTTTATATATTTTTTGTTATTTTATAAATTGCATCTTGCAGTTCAACCTAGGAGGTTGTCTACTGCTTAACCGGACTTTCCTGTGGGTGGCTCAATAAACGAAGGCATAAAACTTTAAACTAAGCGACTACGCTAAGGGCACCCCCTTCGGGGGTACGGACCTCGGCTTAGGGCGTCTCTTGGTGACGACAGCATGGGGAGGGCTGGATCGAATTATGATTACTTAGGGACGAAATTAAAGCACCTGGCTCAGCGGCACGGGCTGGCTAGAGCAAGGGTCGGGGCGGGGATGGACAGGGACGTCGCGACGGGCCTCGCCGGCGAGGACGATAGGACGGATGTTGGCAGATGTGCTTTCTAACTGTGCTAATGGAGGGAATATTCTCCTGGAGGAGAGTGATAGCGTCATCGGGGGTTAAATGATGCATGAGCAGGGGGGGGTTTATAAACAAAGTGACCGTTAGCTCAACCAATGGAAAACCAGTTAGCTAAGGTAAGGTTACATACAGCTTCTTATAACACCTGCTATATTGTTTATCAATTTGCTGATACGATACCTAACTTATAAAAAAATCTTTTTTTGGGTTCCGTGGTAAACAAGGAACCCTTATAGTTTCACCATCTCCGTCTGTCTGTCTATCCGCGGCTTAACTCAGAGACTATTAGTACTAGAAAACTGTAATTCGGCATGGATATACATATTAATCACGCCGATAAACTGGTAAAAAAAAACCTTAAAAAAATGTTTGTAGGCTACCTCCCTTGTCTTCTATTCCATGGTGTGGGGTATCATTGGATAGGCCGTTCAAAAATATTGGACGGGTCAATGAAAATCATTTTTCGATTCAGGGATATGTTTACATAATATTAAGCTTTAAAGTCCTATTTTTTGCTGAGTCAAAATGTCCGCCCACCCCTGCTAGCTTATAATGGTTGTTTTTGGAAATTCACGGCTGTATTATATACTTAACGAAGTTAGAAGGAAAACTATCACAATATAGGCTTTACTAGATAAAAAGTAATAGTTAACCAAATTACATTTGCAGTTGGAATGTATGGGAGAATATGTATTCCAACAATGTTTATTTTTTCTTGGAATAAATTCGTCCCAACTATGGAACCCTTCATTGTTTTGACCGACACGTCCTTAGCCGGGTTTTTTATTTAATTTAATGCAAGCAATTTACTATTATATTTATTTGAAATAATCTATCCTATCTCTCCTCTATAATGTATGTTATAAATGCGTAACTCTTTGGATGAAAGGCACACGGATGGGCAACGAGCTGGGTTATAGGATACTTTTATCCCCGTAGTACGTTTTCATGGTACAATTTCCGACCTCCATACGGGCGAAACCAGGGCGAAAAGCTAGTTCAAACATAAAGCAAACAGACACTAATAATCTTTAGTAATAACAACTATTTACCTAACTAGCACTGTTACACGAATGAGATAACGTATAATGCTTTATGTTCTACCATTAATTAGTGACATTAGCCCTAATTATGATAACCTGATAATATATCGTCCCAATGTATTAGCTAGGACGACTAAATGTCTGAGTAAGCTCGTAATAATGACATATTATTACAGTGGTCAAACATTGTAATAATAATTATGTCGTTATTCCGAGCTTGTTGCCCGATTTTGCTAATGGGGCTAACAAACACTTTTCTCAATTGCTAAATGATTCGTAAGCATAAACCACTGCTTTCAGCCTAGACCTTGGTGAACATATTTTGATTACCTATCAAAAAAAAAAAAAAAACGGTGCAGTCTTTGGGGACTACCGTTAGAAGTGAAAATTAAGTAAATTAGTGGCTTCCCTGGTACCTCATAAACAACATAACTATGTAAATGTCTATTAACTGCTCCCAAATAACAATGTTTATTTAGATTTTAAAATATATTTTTTTTACTTACTTCCTTGACATAATCTTTTCATTATTGGACATTATTTACCTACAAATCGAATTCCAATTCTTTATTAGTGGCTTTTGTGGACATGATATTTATTCAGATATGTTACTGTAGTTGTAATTGCAATCATGTCATTAATCTTTTATACAGGATGTCCCGTAAATAATGGATCAAACGTAACGGGTAGGCAGCTTACCTCATTTCCAACAACTAATTTGAACAGTAAAAAAAAAAAACCGGTAAGGTAACCAAGATATTTATTTTTATTATTTATTTTTATTTTTTATTTTATTTTTTTATTGCATAATTTAAGTAAATTAAATTGTTTCTGATTTGGTTTTGTAGCTATAGCTAGCCCTATAGTTACTTACTTATTTATTTATTTCAAAATATTTGTTAATTTTGGTAATGCTCGTCTAGTGGCAACCACTGATCTTTAAACATGTCTTATCTGCGGATAATGCAGTGGACTGCAACATTACTACTTAGAGTTTTATTAACATTGTGTATTATTTATGTTGTAGTTGTTTATTATCCCTCAATAAATAAATAAAAAATAATAATAAATCCATTCTCAGTCACGAGATAATATTTTTTTATAGGAGTGGCGGAGTGTCCCATCTGTTGTTGCTAAGTTAGTGTTCATAATGTTGAGATTAAATTACCTACAACGGATATTTCATGGAGAAATACTTGCGAATAAATATGTTTCCCCTACATTCGTAATTTATGTATAACATCTGTTGAAAATGTGGCGCCATCTATCAGTTTTTGCTGCAATTTTTTACTTTAGTACTTGGGTACCTACTCGTTTCCAATGTTCACAAGTTTTCACTCAAATTCAATATAATTTTACTAGATGCCGTTGTGCTCAATTTGTGTGCTGTAAACATGCCTAATGAGATGGATTTATGAAAGCTAATTATATTGTATAAAATTTTAAAAGCTTGTTTATACCTATTTAGGGTTTAAATTACAGTGTTTTATTTATTTTCATTTTATTGTAAACGTATCATAAGCAATAAAATTAGTATCTATGGTAAGGCTTGTGGAAGCGCTAAGGTAGCCCGCGGAATTAAAAATTTCGTGCGTTTTTTTGCAATTTTCATGTTGTATGTTGATTAAAATATGATTTGTGACTGTATCAAATATGCCTTTACAGTTTTTTTTAAACAATGTCCAACACTAGGAATTTCTCCTGTATTAATGTGGGTGCGTTTACAAACATTTAAACTCACATACACAAAAAGTCAGACCCGGAACAACTACCTACTTGTAGGTCATACAAATATTTGTTCCGTGCGGGAATTGAACCCGCGACACGCAGCAAAGCAGTAAATTTCTTAGGGCCGGTTGTTTCAAACGGTTGGTTAACGTAACATACGTACGTCAAATATTATCGATTACATTATGATGTTTAACGTTCGTTAAATACAAAGCGTTGTTTCAATGCATAAAAAACCGATCGTCAAACTTCAAAATGTAAAAGAATAAAATGACGTTAACCAGTGACTATGACACCCGTTACTGTAATCGTTATTTTTAACTAACGTTACGGGCATCATTTTGTGAAACAACGCTTTTTTTGGTTTGACGATAATTAGCGCCATTTATGACGTATACGCGTGCGTTATGTGGACGTGAAAAAAGCCGCCCTTAACCACTGCGCCAACCATGCCGTCAATTATAATCATTAGAATCAGCAATACAACTCCTTAAGTTAAAAATGCCCTAAAATGTAATTTCATGAAATAGGGTGTTATGAACTTATAAGAGAGTTATATTGATGATTTTATGATTATAATTTTATCGAATCGAATTTAGATCAACATAAGACCTGCATATTGCAAAAAACGTAAGAAAATTTGAATTTCGCGGACTACCCTGACGGTTTCGCCTTAACGTAAGTCGACCTCTGATTATTATCTACTAATGTGCACTAATTTACTGCGATTGCAAATAGCTGACTGAGTTAGCACTATAACAGATTAGCACGAGTTATTAGCCGCGGCTGGGGCTACAAATACAGGCAACAATAGTACATCAATCAATACTTAATTATCTAGTTATGCACATCAGCTGAGCTATTCTGTGAAAATCTCACAGTGCAAACTTAGGTGAAGTGAACTTCAAATGAGTTGTCAATAGTGTTAATCCCTATAAAGCATCAGATGGAATGACAGCGCACTTCAAGGCAGACTCACCAGCAGGCCTCAGTGACCGGTATTGAAATGTCAGGACATATATGTATATTAAAATCATAAATATTTTATTTCACATAAACCTACATGGGCATTTAGAGGTATGTGGAACAGGGTGTAAAGTTCACTCATACTCTATAGTAAAGGGAGGATCCTCCGACCAGACGGGTGTCGTATCTGGTGGGCAACTGCCCGACGGTTGATGTCGGGATGTTGTATATATGCTAGTCGCTCGGTAAACTCTGATAGCGCGATGCAGGCTCTGTGACGTCAGGGGGTCTACTCCCTAAGTCCGTCAACGAAGTAACAGGCCCGTCCGTTAGTAGTCCGACACGTCGGACTGAACCCTACTCCCTAGTAATTTCGGATTCATCAGTTTCCAACGGAATCGTAGACAATATTCGTGAACGAAAGACGCATGGCGATTGATGACAATAGAGTTGTGCTATTTTACCGGTCGATTAAATAAACAAAAATCAATATTTTTTCCTTAGAAAATGACTACATTTTTAACAATATACTTTTTATTATAAAGATTAGAATTATTTTTGACATTTTTGTCCGGAAACCGGCATTATCCTGTTGATACCTTTGCCTTTTTCCTTTTTGACATTTTGACGGAAATTTTCAAATTAATTCAACGATACTAGCCGGGAAGTTTTAAAATTATTTTATTTTAGTTTCTTTCTTATTCATTTCGTAAAATGGCCGCAACCGCTGCAGAAACTAACGGACACGGACTCTGGCCGGAGGCGCGCAGGAGCTGGGCAGCCTCAACGTGCTTTATATAGAATTTTTCACTTTTGGTGTGGAAAAAAATAAAATAAAAAATACTAACATGTTGAATTTTAGGGGTTTGGGGTATCTAAAAGGGGGTCGAAATTTTCATTATTTTTGCGATAGGACGCACCATTTTCGAGATATAAGCAAAAGAAAAGAAAAAAATATATACAGTAACAGTACTGATTTTTTACCAGTAGTCGAGATGTTGGTGTGAAGTTTAGTTCATGACAACTAATTGATTTTATTCTACATCTTTTTAATCGCGATTAATAATAGTCAGATTTAGTTAGAAAATCTAAATTTTAGTTTAAAAACGTCAAATTCAGAAAATAAAAATTGCCAAATAGCTTTAAGATAAGTCAGTAACGTCGGGAATACTCGCCAACCTACATTCTTGGCGTAAATATTGTCGACGTTGCCTCCGCTCTTCCTTTATAGCTTCGTCAAGCAATAAAAAAGCAGCCATACTTTGGAATTCCTTACTTTGTCTCTAAATAGTGTAAACAATTATAATCGTTCGTCGACAGAACGATAACTATTTTGATGTCGTATCAACTGACATAAGGTGCCGTCAAAACAAGCGTCAAGTTCAACTTTTCGGACGGGCAAAAACGCATCGGGAGTAGGGACAGTTGTCAAATCGTGTTGTCATTCATTCTTCGTCGGGCCCCAAACGAATCGTCCGTCCGTTGGTGATAGGGAGTAGGAAACGCCCGAAACGAAGGCCGAAACGACGGACTTCGTGCTTAGGGAGTAGACCCCCAGGTCTTTGATGCGTATGTCGCATGTGGCGTTGTTGATACCGCCACAGGCACTTATGTAACGTCGGAAGCATGGTAAAGATATCTACCAGTATTGTGACTCGCTCTGTTCTTGAAATAATTACTTACAGCCGCGCGATACGTAAACACGCGATAGGGCCGCCCTCCTAAAGTATTTTAATTTCATCAACTTACTTGAGTTTCTTTCTATTTTTGTGATTGACTCTTAGTACTAGAAAGCTATAATTTGGCATGGATATACATATTAATCACGCCGACAAAGTGGTAAAATAAAATCATGAAAAACAATAGTTATTTAGGGTACTTCCTGTACATGTAAAGTGGGGATGTTTTTTTTTTTTCGCCTACCCTATTGTGTGGGGTATTGTTGGATGGATCTTTCAATAATAATGCGGGTTTGCGAAAACAATTTTTCGATTAAGGGATCCGTTTCTGGAATATTAGGCTTTAAAATGATAATTTTTGTTAGAGTCAAGTGTCCCCCCCCCCCTGCCAGCTAAACGGTTAGTTTTGCATAGGTGAAAAAATTCTTGATAGTAGTATATATAACGAAGATAAATAAAAAACTATCACAGCTAAGTAGGCTTTTCAAGTTTACGAGTAATACTGCCGAATACTCAAACGCAACTCAATTTTAAGTCGCCGTTAAGTCTAATGCTGTCTCTGTCACTTTAAACTGTTTTGTAGCGACAGAAACACTTATAAGAACGTCTTAAAGTTAAGTAACGTTTGAGTATTTGGGCAATAGTCGACCAACTTAAATTTGCAGTTGAAAAACATGTTCCTCCATACAATCTGTATAGGAGAGCATGTTTCTCAACTACAATGTTAAGTTTGTTCTTGGGATAAATTCATCCCAACTACGGAACCCTTCATGGTGCGTGGTCCGACACGCACTTGGCCAGTTTTTTATATTTATCACATTAAAAAAAAATGCTATTACAAACTTACATTTGTAGTTGGTGAACTGACAGTGACATGATGTTTTTTTTTAATATAAGGTCTAGATGTAATATATATATAACCTTTCATTGTGCGTGGTCCAACACCGACATGGCCGGTTGTTTTTATAATAGTCCTGCTTGTTCTACCGTTACATGGGCATGCAAATCATATTTACGATTCGCATTTTTTTGGTACAGCAGCAGCCTAAAATTTAATTTTTGCCATAGATAGGCCAGTAAGCGGTTTACAGTCTGTAATAGTAATATGTTGTGTATGATAAAATATTAAAAAGTAATTTGCTCTATCTTTCTACTGCAGTTTTCTTTCAATACAACTCCTAGAAAACCAACTTACATAATACTCAAAGGGCCTTACAAATAAACACGGAATAAATTTATCCTAAGAATAACTTCGATATTACCATACATTTTTTGACGTTTATAGCTAGCATAACTTTATTCCGTGTTTATTAGTATTAGGGAAAATGTATTGTACCTGGATTTAGTGATTGGCTTCCAATTTTGATAATCTGTAAGAGTACATACAAAGTAAGAAAGTATAAAAGTAATTTTATAACTTAGATTAGTTACTAGATCTAGGACACAAACAATATTAACTGAAAACTTACTTAATTTTAACTTAGATGGCACGAATACCCGAATTAAGTTCATGTCTGAATTAACATAAGGTTACGACTGAGGATTAAGTTACGTTTAAGTTACCACTAACTTGGAGAGTCGGTAGGTTTCTGTTAATTACTTAATTTGCCTAAGTTTAACCTAAGTTTAGCTACCTGATCCAAGGAGGATTTATGTTCCAAACTTAGCTTACTTTTGCAAAAAATACAGGTGTTGCACTTATTAGAATACAAACTATTAATACCTTGTTGTTTGATGATGTAAGTGAAAGATGTAAAATAGATCTTTTTGTATTTCCGAATGTTGTTTTATATGACTAGCTATTTTTAACCCTGGGTCCCAATTCAGTATGGTAATTATTATTCCCCGCGTATATCAATATATACCTTTGAGTCTTGTTGCTTGATTAAATGATTAATAATTTTTATTTATATTTTTATTTTGAGGGTTCTTAGTAGTTTTTTTTTTATACATATGTCGCATCCATCTGGTTAAATTAGCCAGCTAATTGGATGCCTAGGTTGTTCATTAAACGCAGGCATTCAATTAAATAGCTGAAGGACAACTAGCCAAGTCATTGAGCGGAACGTATAACCAGATGGCTGAATGTCGTGTAGTCATTCAATTAAATTGGATATTGATGAATTTGCTATGTTTGGTTGGGGTGAGATTTTATTGCAAGTGCGAGTGAAGCGATTCATCAATATCCAATTTAATTGAATGACTACACGACATTCAGCCATCTGGTTATACGTTCCGCTCAATGACTTGGCTAGTTGTCCTTCAGCTATTTAATTGAATGCCTGCGTTTAATGAACGGCCAAGGCGTCCAATGCGCTGGCTAATTTGACCAGATGGCTGCGGCACTTGCATAACATCACGTTTTGTTTCCCCCTAGGGTTGGGCAGAGGTGTACCTAAAGTACACCCACATTTCGCCAGTTATGTTTAGGACCCATGTATTCATTTATCTGATTGGACCATTTCGTAATTGAAGGGAATAATCGTAAGTATTATCATTTGTCATCCACACTATTTTTATACATTTTTTTGTAGTTTGAGCTTCATGAAATCAATTCGACGATTCAGCTGAGCCGAAGTAGCTTTAGAAAGAAAGAAAAGAAAGAAGACCCGAAATAGTAGATTGTTATACAAGGGATGAAAGTGACCGCTCGTGCGCCAATAGTTCGAGAGCCTAAATAGGTTTCACCCTAGGTATACACTGCTTTTCATTTCGGATATGAGGAAAGTAAATAAAAAACCTGATTAGTTTAACAAAGAATTATCTGAATCTGATGAACTCATTTTATACAAATATCTGTATACGTAAATAAATTAGCACTTGGAAAAACAACTGAAGGTCGAATTGCTGCTTTGTCGACTTTTTTGTCTTTTTTGTGGCATTCTACCAGCCAGTATTTTTTTATCATTGATGATCGTAAATATTTAGCTCAAATCTATGTACCTACTTAAATTAAATAATAATTTAGTGAAGTATAATATGTCATAGTCATGTTACAAATTGTTGATAATATTTTTAAATTACAATTTGACACTGCGATTGTGAGTAGCTGTATAAAAAGATGGGATTTTAAATTTTTTGACAACAGGGAAAGTCGTTTCCCAGGGACGAAAAGTACTGTTTTCATCCCTCTAATCAGGTAACTTCAAGGCGTACTTTCCAGCTTGTATGAGAAATTAAAAGCGACTTTATTTTATAACATATATAGAAGTTACAACGTCTAGTTAGAGATTGCTGATTGCAAAAAGTCTGCTCCAGACACAAAGATTTTCTTTTTGTTTGTGTCTCATATAAAACCTAGGCAAATAAGAGTACTTTATCCATCTATTATTCAAATAAATGTACCTACCTCATATGAACTGCTAGCGTATTTTTTTGTTAAAAAAAACTTGGAAAGACTTAAGTTATTAATTTATAGCTTGATCCTACGGCCTTTAGCCGTTGTTTACGACACCCTTGGGAGCGATTACATTGGCAAGTATTTTTCCTACGGTTATCCGGCTGTTTTATTATTAATTTTGTTATCATCTTTTCAGATAGGCAGTCGCTCCATGTAAAATACTGGTATTATATATCATACTGGCATTTTAACTGCCTCTGTAGTCTAGTGGTAAGACCACCTGTTTCAGGCCCAGAGGTCCTAGGTTCGATTCCCAGCGGGGGCAAAATTTTCTGCTCGGTTTGGTTGGTTGTAGGGCTTGTTCTAAGTCCGCCTGGCTAGCTACCACCATCTTATCTAAGTCTGTCGCCTTATCAACAATATTGACAGCATTTGTTGTGTTTCGGCACTTAGAAGTAAGAAAGCCAGTTCCTCTGTGATTGAGGATTCCGGGTGAAGCTCGCTTCTACCTTAGGCCTTATCATCACTTACCATTAGGAGAGATGAACGCCAAAAACATCCCTCTTGTAGATAAAAAAAAATCTGCTGCTTCCTTTATTTTTTTTTATTAGTCTGCAAGCCAATAGGCAGATGAAGATCATCTTTAAGAGTAAGAAAGGAATCCATTTACAAATATACAAACGGGAGTTTCGGAATCAATTCAGTTTAATCTGTTGTCGCATTTATTTTCAACTAATACTAAGGTTCATATATACTTTGCTAAATTAATCACAACATTTAAAAAGCTTCAAGAACCTATTACGAATCATACTTACTCCAAAATAATGTGTACTTAAAATCAAAATATTTTGTTTCACATAAACCTACATGGGCACATAAAATACGTCAGGTACTCGGTTCTAATTGGTCGTTTCCTATGAAGAAGAGCCGGCAAGAAACTCCACGGTTAGTCTTTTAAAAATACACTACATGCATACTGTTACTAGGAATGGGACGACAGTATAGGCCTGTCTACAAGTACCAGGTTCTTTACAAAATGGGAAATGGTCTACGAGTACAAATCTACAGTCTATTAAGCCTACTACGAGTACGTTCTCACATTCCCAAATTATAAAATAATCTATACAAAAATAAATAATTACCATATGAAATGTGTTGTATGTGTTGTGTTTGTTGTAACAAATTTGAATGAATATCCTGTGCGTAAAAGCCACTAATAAATAGTTGAAATTGTAATTGTAGGTATATACATAATGTCAATTAATGAAAATATTATGTCAAGGAAGTATGTACTATTTTGTATAATCTACTATGTTGCTGTTTCTTATAAGTATATAGGTACTTGCATGACACTCAATATCAGTTGTTGCTATGATATCTGGAGGAACATTTGCTCCTAAAACACAGGCCTTTGGCCTGGTTTAGGAGGCATCAGTTCGCCCTTTAATGTAACTCTATTGTACCTACAACATTTCTTTAATCCTTGTGTATGTTTTTAAGTGTACAGTAAACATTTTATTATTTATCATCATATTTTATGTAAGAAAATTAAATAAAGATAAACTTCGAAATTTGGGAGCAGTTAATAGACATTTACATAGTTATGCCGTAAATGAGGTACACAAAGCTCCATTAAGTCCTTACCCCCCCAAAAGACATGTGCGTTCAAATCCGTGATAGGCCCAAGTTGGTTTTTGTATTTTGCAAAAACATGTTATTACAATTAATGTATTGTGTTAGTAAATAAATAAGTATTTTCTGTTTTAAATATTGTTTTTATTCAATAAAAAGTTAATACTTTTATTAATGCATTATAATGACAAGCAACAATAAGCTTAACATTTACGAAGACTTAAACAACGTCTAAGTAGTCCGGAGGTTTTAAGACCGCTTGCCGTGCATAATATTGGAAGTTCAAAAAGAGTTTAAAAATAAAGAAAAATAAAATAATTTAAAAATAATATTTATTATTGCTATTATTTAACAAAAATTTTATCTTATTTTATAAAAATATATTGTAAAGATAATAATTTATATTATCTTTACAATCTTTTTATTTATATTTTCTTGAATATATTTTTTCTTTTGTAAAAGTTCTGTTTAAAAAAAAAAAAAAGTTTTGGAAAAATTTGATAATACACTGTTATCATTAGTCATTACATATTTTGCCAACTGACACAAATGGGTCCCTAGACAACGTTGTAGTTATAATTTGAGGGTATGGATTAATTTTATAAAGAAAACGTGAGTTAGTAAAATTAATAGATACCCTCAAATGATAACATCCATCGATTAGACAGAGATCTAAAGATAAACTACTTGGACGATACTGGATAACAATTTCATCGCATTTCTCATGGGCACGCTGGCTAGTGTGTCAAACTGCCGGTATGAGTATGACGATATTCGGTAATGCGATGGTTCGTTTCCAAGTCGAACTAGTAAAACTCTTTTTGAAGTATTCTTTAGATTATTCGTGACTAATTCAATATTGTAGCAGTGTAACATTTTAAAACTTGAGGGGTTAGGACATAATGACGCTGTGTGTACCAGGGAAGCCACATGTGCAGAAGGAATAATTGCCAAACTTCCTTGTCTTCAACGTACTACATAGTCTTTAATCTTATAATATGCTTTTTTGATAAGCACACGTTTAATGTGGGTTTTAAACTTTCCATCTGAATCGCTAAGTTCTGTAAACGACTTTGGCAACTTGTTATAAAAGCGGATGCTGGGAGTGTCATTCTGAATTCTTGCTTGTTCTAGTTAATCTAAATTTGGGGAATACAATTTCATGTTTACTACGTGTATTTATATTATGGTTAGGTAGGTATTGATAAATGATTTTATATCTGTAAGTAGGTTTTTACAAACACTTTTACATGTCAATCATATTTTAAAACTAGATGCGGTCGGCATTTCGTATCTGACTACTCTGAGAAGAAAGACCGAAACAAACTCAGAGGTCACAGTCTCTTTTAAAGTCCAGACATAATCTTGGTCAAATCATGTGAAGACCATGTAGATTGGTGTCTGAAATGGTCTTCTGAAGAAAGAACCACACAGATTGAGTGGACCTGTCCATTCAGTGCACGCATTTGTCAGTAATCGTGCAGCTCATTATTATTATTGTTAGGTAAGTAACTCGGTTAACTAGTAGTACCTCCCTCGAAACAAAAACGTTCCTATACTAAACAGGCCCTTTACCTTTTCTAAAGTCACGTTAAAGATCGAATATCGAACGGAGTAGCTTAAAAAAAAAAGTATCATTTTGTAAATCCTGTAAATGTAACAAAGATTTTTATCTCGATTGACTGTTCATCGAAGGGAATGACGCTATTCAGGATGTTGCGTATCTTTTTTCAGCGAATACACAATTTTAGATATACGTTTCCGTCAGCGGGAGCGTCCCAGGTGTAAGCGATACCATTGAATGTGTTTATAATGTTGATTTACTTTAGGTACATTTTAAATTATGGGATTAAATAACCTTCTCGCTTTCTGTGTTTGCAATAAGGAAAAATGCTATCAAAGCTTATTTTCATTGGTCGATAGGGCTCGTATGCGGGGTGCGGGAGCTTTCTGCAAAACATGCCACAGGGCCCGTATTCGGGAAATCGTTTTCATTAGTCGATAGGGAACGATTGCGGTATGCTGAGAACCTGCACCGCACGATTGGCAGTTGCTTTGAAGGCAATTTTCGCTGGCCAATTTCATTGGGTTTGAAACTCCGCACGCTTTTTAGGGTTCCGTACCTCAAAAGGAAAAAACGAAACCCTTATAGGATCACTCGTGTGTCTGTCTGTCTGTCTGTCCGTCTGTCACAGCCAATCAGCCAATTTGCTCCGAATGTAATGGACCTATTAAGTTGAAATTTGGTACACATATCAATTTGAGTGACCCAAACACGGACGTGAACCGTAAATAAATGAATTTAGAATATTGGGGTCAGTTTTGGGGGGCAAACAAGAAAATTAAAATCAAAAGTTTTACAAAACTGTACCGTGTGACATATCAAATGAAAGGGCTTACGGTGAGGGTCTCAAATGTTTTTTTTTTTTAATTTTAAAATAAATTGTTTTGAAGTTATAAGTGAAAATAGACGAAAATTGACCATTCCCCCCCTCTTATCTCCGAAACTACTGAACCTAAAATTTCGAAAAAAATACAGAAAATAAAAGAAAAAGAAAAGAGAAAGAAAAATTGTTTATTCTGCACAAACAAAACGCACTTAATAAAAAAAAAAAAAAATGATAAAATACATATTAAAGTAGCCAAAAGCCTCCAATTCAAGCAATAAAAAGTTTGACGGGACCAAAGACAATTTACATTGTTACAATATCTAATTAGTCTGTGGTTACAATTAAAAGGTCTGTGATTGTTACACTGTGTTGCGTCACTGGCAAAAATGTCAACAAACAAACCATCAAAACAAAAACAATATGCCGAATACTGAGTGGAAAATAACTACTTTTATAACAAACAAACAACAATAACAAGAACAATTATTAAGCCGTGCGTCGCATCTGTGCAAGAACAGGTTGTTGCTCAGCAAAATGCTGTGACTTCGGACGAACCTACCATCAAAGCGCTGATTTTCAGCAACCACCTTTCGGAATGACGTATTGACGTCCCCCTGTGTGATTTAATAAATCGGGTAAGTATAACTTTCCACAGAAATATGTGTGATTATATCTGAACATAGCATGTACATACAAATAAAAATAAAATATATAGATTTACAATAATACGTAACATAAAAAAGTATTTAAAATAGGAACATGCATAATAATATTAATACAATGAAAATAAAAAATCGTATGTGATTACTATATACGTTATGTAGTGTGGTGTGTTTTACTAAATATGCAGACTTATGCTATTTGAGTAATAATACAACGTCGTTCTAGTAACAATACTCTGTAATGAAATAATTAAGTTTCGTTTTTACATCTTAAGTACTTTCTTAGTACCATGGGAATCTTTATGGCGGCCATTTTGCCAAAATAGCCAAAATAGCAAAATAGTTCTATACTTATAGATTACAGGAAAATATATAAGAAGTCTATGTTCTTAAAATAACATGGTAAATCTCTCGATATTGTGCGTACAAACTTACATTTGCAGTTGGAATGTATGGGAGATTATGTTTACTAACTACAATGTTAAGTTTGTTCTTAGGATAAATTCTTTCCAAGTACGGAACCCTTCATTGTGCGTATTCCGACACGCACTTGGCCGGTTTTTTACCGACAGAAGACTTTCATTAGTCCCTACCCCGCCTTCGAGAAGTCCCCGCATGCTGTCTATCGACCGAGTTAACGACTAATGAAAATGAACCATCAGGTAGAATAATTATAAAATTTGATTGATTAAAACTGAAAAAAAAAAATAATAAGCTAAGGCCTGTGTTCACCAACATTCAAACCACCGGTTAGGTATTTAAACAGTTGATTTATGTCAAATTTCCTAAGTAAAGAACTGATTAAATATCTAAACAGTTGATTTAAATGTTGGTGAACACAGGGCTAAGTCAACTGTGTGTGACACTGGATGGCGGCACACAGACCGACATTCAGATATGTGAGATAAACACAAGCCGGCAGGGTGGTTTATTAAACAGGTTTTAGTTAGTAAGTTGTTTACTCGTATATTATGGATCTCTGGTCTGAAAATAATGTTTTTTTTTTTAACTTTGACATATCTCGGGCCCCTGGAGTCCCGGACCTTTGGAAGGCGTACAACGGGCCGAAGCCAACTCGCAGAGGCCAGTTAGACGCTTTTAATGAAATGAGGCACCAACTGATGACTATCCCTGTACGCACTGCACGTGCACCCAAGGACAACCCCCGGTTGGTGTTGGACTATTGCAGGATATGGAAACAAAAATTTTGGACTATGGGTTTGGGTGGTAAAAATGGACGGGTTACCTAAAACTATGCAAGGACTATGGCCCCTGCCTGATCAATGTTTTATTGTACACGGATAAAATGGCAGGGGGTGACTTGCACACTCAATAATGGGATCCCGTAAACGGTCACTAGCAACAAAGGGGTAACATATCCTGAGGTGCTTAAGGATTGAAGAAGCATTCCACGGCTATCAGAACAATCCCAGAGCCCGGAAAATTGTCAATATCCCTACCAGTACTTACTGGAATACTTCCTTCCTCTGAGCACATTTGCTCTTGCGAATCTCTACTCAAGTCGGCCAATAAATGCAAGAATGAGGTGGGAGCTTAGTTCCTTGTCAGTGTTCACTCTAGCCGGCCAATAAAGGCAAGCCAGGGATGAGGAACATGACTTCTCCCGGGAGATAGCGTCCGTGGTGTCGCTATTGCCCAACAGCTCGCCAGATGCTGCCCTGCGGGTTTCTGTATCGCTCTTGTTCTGGCTGCTTACCCTAGACCTGTTTTGGCAAAGTAAACTTTACCGGCACAGACCTACAGTTCGGAGCGCGCAAGCCCCACCACGACGTCAACGTAGAGATACGGCGGTGAGGTTATTATTATTAAGAGCCATACCTCACCGGGTCACCATGGTGTCGTCGCCAGGTCCCGCTGCCAACTAAATGTATAAAGCTATACAGTGGGTGGCTCACCTGGCGTCCGCTTGGTTACGCAGCCAACCATACATTATGTTGGCGACACGACCTGGCTGCGCCGCCATGGCGTCTCGGTTAGGTATGGCTTCACCTTCCTGACTGGCTAACATGTCAACTATGGTTAATGCTATTCTCATGTTGTCATTTCTTATGAGAGAAGAAGAACGAAAACAAAATGTTATCACAAAATCAAAGCACAGTGTAGCCTACGCCGCCGCGCCGTAGAAAGGGTCGTAGCAGTTGCCCACATAGCGTAGCGTCATATCGCCTCTGCTTATCATATAGGGAACGCGAATTTATCGTGTGTCGATCGGCACGAATGCTTGTTCAATCTTCCGTTTCATCTGTGATGTGTAAAACGGCACGTGCGTAGTCGAACAACTCACCGTGTTATTCGACCATGTTCATGTTCAAAATATTTCGTACTTATGGAGCTTTGAGTATTTTACGAGAAAATCGAGTAGGTTTATGAATTGCCTTACATTTGGTTGTAAACGCAACAGTGTTCTTGCAATATGGATTTTATTCAATTTCTTATGGTGAAATTGTGTAAAAATGTGGTAGTTACCGTTATAGAACGGTAAGCTATCAACTGTGGTACACAGACCATAGAAAAGCAGGAAAAATCACTCTGAAAAGTTGTTTTTCTAAGAAAACTACAGTGCCATCCATTTGAAAGCCAGGTTACCTGTTTTCTATGCAAACACCCTACTTCTACGTTCACAGTGCTTTGCAATGCTTATGGTAGTATTAGAATGCGCATGGCCTATTATGCTGTGAAACACTATGCCAGATTAAATTCCTTATTGTTTAAAATATAAAAGAAACACAAAGTGCGCCATTTTAAAGCTGTAGTAAGAAGAAGTTTGAGGCCAACGCATAAGATTCGTTCCAAGTTTCTACTTTGGTTTCTGTGTGGGTTTCAACACTTTCAACAAAGGAGACTTATTTTTATTTATTTGTGCAATTTTTTTTTTTTTTTTTAGGGCGTTTCAGAGCTTAAACACGAGGGTTTGCTACTCTTTAACCGGACTTTCCTGTGGTTGCCTTAAGCTCCTAAAAACTTAATGCCTCCAGCCAGGGCGTAAAAACTTATAAACTAAACGACTGCACGCTAAGGGCACCCCCTGTGGGGTACGAACCTCGGCTTAGGGCAGCGTCGGTGGGAGGGTGGCAAGGGACCGTCGGTGGCTGGATAGAATCAGAGTTATGATTATTATTCGGGGGATTTGAAGCTACCGGCTGCTCAGCTAAAGCGCGTGCTGGCGCTTCACTTACAAGCAAGGGTCGGGGAGGACTATTTAGTCCGGGGTTTCACCCGGGGCCTCGGCGGCGAGGTCGGAATGACGATCGTGTATTGTGTATTCTCTTGCGAACTGTACTAGTTTCCCTATGACTCTTCTGGAGGAGAGTAGTGGGGTCGCCTGGGTCGGTCAGTTGTGCATAAAAATGTGAACACGAAAGTAAATAAATGTTGTACCGTACTGAAATCATGCGGAAACAAAAGTGGTAATTGTATAGCTCAATAATGTTTTGACAAAAGTACAAAGCAGAAACAACAAGAACATAGAAGCATCAAGAAAGAAGAAGAAAGAAAAGAAGAGAGAAGTAGGTAGTCAGCCTCAAAAATATCCATACATCGGTAATAAATGATTTCATTGTCAACAATTTCGTTCTCTAATACTATCTCAATGTGTAGCTACAATCAAGAACCCAATATGTAGTTGTGTACCCAGTGTTATTGAAGCTGACTGTACAAAAATATTAAGGCAAATCTTACTACGGTTAGAATTAACATGCAAATATACCAATAATCACACGCTTACACAAATATGTATTCTGATATTTCTGATATTACAAAGTTCTGTTTCTGTTCTGAATTTGAAATGTTTTATGTCGTGCGCGACGTCCGCCATGCGAATCTGGTGGTGAAATGCACGACCCCAAGCGCCCCTGGCGGCGCGAAGAGAAAGCGCGGCATGGCTGCACGCAGGCACGGTGATACGGTCCTGACGTGCGCCATCTGGCGGTGGCTGAGCCGTAACACCCACTGTCTGGTTATTTTAGCCCATAGCTGATCCTCCGGCATGGGACAGATGTGGCCAGCCCAGACACAATTACAGTAGTAAAGAAACAGTGTCCCTAAACTTAAAAGCAACACCTCCAATTTAAACTTTCTTATCACAGATTGTATATCTCCTGGAGCAACATAAAATATTTTTTACATAAAGGTCGCAAACTTCTGGTAATGCCTCACTAACTTTGAGCAATAAACGTGACTTATTGTGTGCGCTCTTTTACATCCTTATTTTATCGAGACAGAATTGGTGGTAGGTACTGTTAACTAGTTTCGCAAATCATTGAGTGAGACAAGACGCTTGTTTAGATGGATTTAAAGAGAGAAAGAAAGAAAGAAAAAACCAGCTAAGTGCTTGTCGATCCACGCACAATGAAGGGTTCCGTAGTCGGGATGAATTTATCTCAAGAACAAACTTTATAGTGGAAAAACATGTTGTCCCATATGGGACAAACATGTATGTATGGATGAACATGTTTTTTTAACTGCAAATGTAAGTTGGTCGACTATTACTCGGTAAATTGTAAAGCATCACCAGTGATAATTTTCCTTTTAACTTCATTATATATACTGCAGTGCTGTGAATTTTGTCACATATCCAAATACAACCATTTAGCTGGCAGGGGGGGAACACTTGAATCTATCAAAATTAGCAATTTAAAGCTTAATATTGCGCAAACGGATCCGTTAATCGAAAAATGATTTTCACATACCCATAATATTTTTAACGGCCTATCCAACGATACTCCACAACATGGGAAAAGAGAAAAAATAATATCAACCCTACTTTATGTGTAGGCGAGGTACCCTAAAAAAACATATTTCTAGATTTTATTTTACCACTTTATTGGCGTCATTAATATTTATACTCATACAAAGTTACAGCTTTCTAGTACTAGGAGTCTCTGAGCTAAGCCGCGGATAGACAGACAGACAGTTTTTTTTAAGAGTACCTCCCCTACACTTAAAGTAGGGATGGTATATTTTTTCTCGTCTGTCCCATGGTGTGGGGAATCGTAGGATAGGCAGTTCAAAAATATTGCGGGTTTGTGAAAATCATTTTTCGATTCAGGGATCCGTTTGCATAATGCGTTATGTATGACTAAGTTTTGAGAGCCCTAAGTTGGTGCTAAAAATTTGCTGTCTCGGTTCACTAGCACATTTTTAAGTTCCGTCATAAAAAATGGACATAAGCTAAGAACCAATACAATGAGCACACGCCAGCACAAACACTCAACATTGCGTCAAGCCCAATTACTACCCCACTGACCAACCAACCAACGTCATTTAGATTCCACAACAACGTCAAACATGATAAAACTAAAACCTCACCAACACGGCTCCTCAATGAAATTCCAAACCTTTTTTGCGCGAAATCCGCTTAAAACGTACGGGCTTTGAAATCGGATTCAGTTATGGAATTCCGGCAGATTGTAACAAACGAATTCCGGTAGTTGTACAATGTACATGGTTCAAGTTAGGATGCGGTTTCTGGTCCGGAGTTAGCGAGTTTACAACGAGAATGTGGCACGTCGCTAAAGTATGGCAGAACTTATGATATTGTTGTCGAGATGTAGATGTTGGCGTTTTTTACGATCCTTTTAAGATGGGATTTGAATCAAGCGCTTTCAAATATTGAGACGGAATCAGCAATGATTATCATGCTTGCCCGTTGCTGCCCTTTTATCCTATATTGCGACGACAAAGACGAGGTTATTGCTATTTTTTATGGTGTTTTTCTTCGGCTGTGTTAAGACACAGCCGTCTACCAACCCGCACTGGTCCCGCGTAGTGGATTACAGCCCACTCCCTCTCATCGAGAGGAGTCCTATGTCCCAACAGTGAGAGCATTATGGGCTGATTATGTTATGCTATGTGTCGTGTGCCCCATTTCCTCCCGTAGGTGTCGTAAAAGGTGACTAAGGGATTTACTGGAGAATGGACAGCAGCGTTCTCTATGCATTTTTAACAAGATACTGCGATCGCCAACACACATAGGCCTCCCCCAATTGGGGAGATTTGCTATAATCGCGACGCTTGGCAGGCGGGTTGGCAATCGCAGTATGGTATTAAAATGCATAGAGAACGCTGCTGCCCATTCTCTCTTAAGTCCCTTAGTCGCCTTTTATGACACCTATGGGAGAAAATGGGGTGGTGCTATTCTTTACGTCCGGCATTACACGGTACTGATTTTGCACCCTTTTGCTTGGTTCAAAAACTGCACTGGATATTCCGGTAGTGAGGGACCGTAGTGTCTATAGAGGTATGAGAAAGAGGAAGAATGTTAAAAAAAAAAAAAACATTTATTTGCATAAATAAGGTACATAAAGTTCTTAAAATAAATTACATAATATCGATCTCTTATTATGCCTTTAATGTCGTCGTGCAAATTTTACATATCTAATTAATTATAATTTTAAGAAATTAATAAACTGCGTGCGATTAGTAAATTATATTATGAAATAAAATTAAATTCACACAAATTTGGTACCAATTATTTCATTTTAGATGACATTACACTATAATTCACAAAAAATGGAAGTGTTTATTGAACAATTAAAATTTTCACTCATACACTATAGAAAAGGGTGTCTGGTGGGCAACTGTCCGACGGTTGATGTCGGGATGTTATATATATGCTAGTCGTGTGGTAAATTCTGATTGAGCGATGCAGGATTTGTGACGTCAGGTCTTAGATGCGTAGTTTGCATGTGGCGTTGTAGATGCACATGTCTATGGCCGCCATTAGATTTATTGAGAAATTACATGATAGAGTGAAATTAATGTCATCATGACAAATTGCTGATGTAATTTCAAAAGAACTATCTCCCTAAAATTAACCATGTGTCTAGTGTTGTAGCAATCTCGTCGACATGTAGATGGTGTTTACTTTGAATACGGTATCAAAATAAACACTCATTAAAATATTAACCGGAGATTAATAAGAACAAACTTAAAATATTGAATTAATGGGAAAACGTAATTAATTTGGAAGTGGTGGAGAATTGTGTTTCTGCCAGTAACAACGGAACCGATTTAAAGTCCAGTAAATTAATTTTGGAAAATTTTGTTTCAAGGTGATATACCTGGAAGACGGTTAATCGTATTTAATATAGAGAGAGATTATTAAGAGGAAAATAAAGATAAGTTAATAATTTGGAATTGACTATCAATGGGGTATTTTTTTTTTGTTGTGGTGTTCATGGCTTTGAAGGTCGTGTTCAATTTGAAGCATTTGATTACACAATTGAGGATCTTGATTTAGTTATGACGAGCTTTTGAACTGTTACTACAAACAAAGAACTATGTAGGTATCTACAGCGTTAAGTCGAAAAACTTTTAATAAACAACTTGCTAAGAAATTAACCAATTAGGTATATTTAAAAAAATTCTGCCAGCAAACAGTGGCTTTGTGAGAGCAGTGGTGGCCCAGTGGCAACGAACTAAGGAGTTATTATAGGTCGTGGGTTCGAACCCAGGCAGGTGCTTTACTTTGTGTAAATTATTTCATCAACACTGCTCTCAAAACGATGGAAGAAACCATCGTGAGGAAACCGACAAGGCCTAGAAAAAAATATATGTAGATGACATGTGACATCTACCAACAGCACTGGGCCCACGTGACCAGAATTATAGACCAGACCCTCTCGAAGTGAGGAGGCCTGTGTCCCAGCAGTGGGAATATTACCACTATTATTACCTATGTAACACTATCGTACATGAAGTTTAAATAAATAATATTTTAGACTGATTATGCAAGCAGTGTTTTTGGCAAATAAAAACTTACCTTATATTATCTTTGCTTTCCAGTTTTATTAGTTGTGCCAATGAAGTAACAGGCACATGACTTTCAACAAAGTCTATCTGGCTATAAAAAAGAAAAGACTATCTTCAAGACTCCTGAATAAAGAGAAAATACTTTGATAACTCCTTCAATCCACAACAATTTAAACTTGAACGTTGCTCTTTATATAATCCTATAAATATTCAAGATTTACAAACATCAACTTTTAAAGTATTTCTGGGAGAGTGAGTTCAAAATGGTTGCGCTTCATAATTGTATATTTTAGATAATTCGTCTAGATTCGTTGTTTTATTTTCTTCGGAAAGTTTTATTGCTACACGTCGGTCAAGTGGGATTGTTTTTGCATTGTTGGTTCTCTGTCTGTGAGAACTTTGGAATATTTTTGTTAGGAAAGTCAGCTTTGCTTTATAGTTTTTGATTTGAATGTGAGTGCTATTGGAAGGCATTCATGCTTACTGACTTTCGAATTACAGTTTTTTGACAGTTTTTAATAGTAAGTGAAGCTTGTGATGAAAATTCTGATGCACTTGGTCCAGTTAATTGTCTGTGTTCTTTTCTTTCTTTCTTTCAATTTTGTGCAAAAAGTAGTTGTTTGCACGGTAAATTCATTTCCCATGCTGCGGGCCCGAAAATGCCTTAAGGCTACGATAACAGACTTTTAATGATTTTATACTGAAGATCTCGTCTAACTAATACTTTGTAAACATACATTGATTTAAAAGAGTGTCCGTGGAGTTTCTTGGCCGTTCTTTTCCATAGGTACCTACTACGCTTTGGAATGGGCATCTAGCTTCATTTTTCTGACTGATCGACCCCTTGACAGTTCAAAAGTGCCTGTATTTGGTTTATTTGAAATAAATGCTTTGAGTTCGAGTTGCGTTTGAGTTAAACGAGTAGTCTAAATGATTAAAAAAAAAAAAAATAATTAGAGCATTTTTTAAATAACTTATTATATGAATATTTAGGATTATGTGATTACCTACATAGTGAAATTTATTTGTCTAACGCGGATAAAAAACGTACAATCACACAAAGTCCATCAAGCGTCGTTTTCTGAAACCTTCACCTTTTTGAAGATCATTTAATTATTGATCTTTTAGTATACGTATTTTATTAAAATACCTTTTGTTTTATGGATAATAAATTAATAATTCGCCTTATTTGGGCCAGCGCTCCTGGATGGGTGAGTCCTATTACTGGCTGGACGTACGACGCGGCGACGCGTTGCGTGAGCTCAGTACAGAACGCGCAAACTTACCACTCAAGGTCTCTGACATATATCTGCGTCCTAATGAGTAAGTTCAAGTGTGTGTTGAAGAGTGAAATTAATAGTTACAGAGTGGTAAAGGCTCTGTTTTGTGATGCCCTGCACGTACTATGGGGGACATCCGAATCGGACCACCTTAAGGACTATTTTAGCTTACAGCACTCGGCCGCTATAGTAACACTTACCTACTCTTATCAACCAATAGAATCCCAGCATCAGATTTTTGCCGCGCCCTTTAGTTTTTACTTTTTTGCCCAAAAACATCAGCGTATTTACCAATTCTTCCCGTCAAAGGGTGATTTATCTTTACCAAGTTAACCCTAAAAATAATTCTCAGTCTGTCGACAATTAAAAAATTCTCAACGCTTTCATCGACAATCCTCCTCTGCTTTATGACTTAAAAAAAAAAGTTCAGCATTTCGTTAATTTCACTTTTGTCTGCGCGAAAAACATTTCAGCATTCTTGTTAAAAATATTAAATACTACGAAGCGCTAAGGGAACGAGATGTATTAAACATTTTAGCTTTAAAACAAGGGTTAGTTTTGTTCTTTTTAGTCTTGTATTGTTAGTGAGATTGGTTTTTCTTTTAGTTGGGAGCAGTTGGGGAAATAAAAGGTTAAGAACCTTTAGATCAATATTTATTTATTACTAGCCCACGGCTTCGCTCGAGTGGCGTTTTCTAAAATAAAAGTAGCGTAAGTAACTCCTTATACATCCGCTATCTGCCAGTGAAAGTTCCGTCAAAATCGGTCCATCCGTTTCAGAGATTAGCCGGAACAAACAGACAGCCAACAAAGTTTAAATTGTTTTTTTTATAAGTACCGTTTATACTTTCATATGCATTTAGTAGAAAGCTGTTATTTTCACTACTACTATTACAAACAGACACTTCAATTTTATTTATTTGAATGTATATGTATGTATACATGTACAGATCTTCAAGCCTGTATTTTCCTATTGCAGAGCAAAGGCTTCCCTATTTTTCTTATATTTCTGTCTGTCCAGGGCTACTGAGGACTAGTCTTCACCAATATTTACGGGGACTTAGTATAGTATTTTTTCAGCCAGCATTATGAATGTAAGTGACAGTATGAAAAGGTAACAAGTGCTCACTACATGGGACGTGATTTAAAAAAACAGGATAAGTGCGTGTCGGACCACGCAAAATGAAGGGTTCCGTAGTTGGGATGAGTTTATTCCAAGAACAACCTTAACATTGGAGTAGAAAAACAAGTTCTCCCAAACATTCCAACTACAAATGTACCTAAGTTTGTAAGCATAATATAGATTTACCATGTTATATTAAGACCATAAACTTCTTATACGTTTTCCTTTAATCTAAACTGAACTAAATTCTGTATTTTTTTCAAATTTTATGGCTCATTAGTTTCGAGATAAAGTTTCGTCTATTTTCATTTAATGTCTTAAATAACTTTAAAACTTTTTATTTTAAAATTATAAAAAAAAAACTGATGTCCTAACAATAAGGCTTTTCATTTGATATGACACACGGTACAGTTTGCAAAACTTTCATTTTTATTTTCTAATTACGCCCCAAATACTTTTGGGGGTGATTAGAAAATTAATATTCGAAATTCATTTATTGACGTTACACGTCCGTGTTTAAGTCACAGAAGTTCATATGTGTACCAAACTTAATCGGTTTGGTAGATTTGGAGCACGAGCAAGAGATAAGGGTTTAGTTTTTTGATTTTTTCGTAGGGAACCCTAAAATGGTTACACTTTTGTTATCTGAGTGTATTTTCTCTGTTATGTTGATATCACGGATAATTTTTCTTTGTCTTTATTTGTAACGCAATAAAATACATTGATGTAGAGATTTAACCGTCGGTCGTGTCGTAGACATTCGATGATTATAAATTGATTCAACAACAAACAATTCTACGAATAACTCTACAACATCGCGTATCGAAACTTGCTTACAGATCGACGGAAAACTTGGTTCAACTACCTCAGGCTATTTCCAGCAACTGTTACGTCACGTGGTGCTTCAAGAATAACAATATCCTCTATGGAGAGGACACAAGATACAATCACGGAAAACCATCCTATCGCCCGAAGACACGTACGCCCATAAGTTACGGGGTTTAAAGATTGAAGTTATAGCTCCTATGGTTAAACGTCGCTGGCTGGTCGCCAAGCGCCATCTTGTTTTACGGCGGGAAACTTTTGTTATTCGCCTGTGAACACCTTCTGTAAGGATTTCGGGAGGAGACACCTGTGTGCTATCTCTGTGGAATCATTAGTGGTCTCGTTGTGGTTATGGAGTATATTCTTTATGATATGTCGTAAGCTAAGTTAAGGATTGGCTACATAGCTATGATTTGGGTTTGAAATATGTCTACCAAAAATTTAAAAAAATCATAACTACTGACTGCTATACGAATGCTTAAGAGGGCGCCGGTCCACTAGCGCGACTACTCGTGACTGAAAAGGAATTATGAAAAACGGCTCAAAAAGTAACCTCGGTTAGTGTGTCTAGAATTTTCTAATACCTTTTATAAAGTTTCATATTGAGACATGCAGCAACAAAATACGATAAGATAAGATATTTATTTTGCAAATATGGGTAAAAAACACGGTGATATAAAAAAATATTATTAGCAACAGCCATATTTAACCAGAAGGCATGCAAGAGTACAAGATACACTATAAATGCTAAGAACATAATCATAAGAATAAAAAATGTCAATATAAAGATTGATTAACTTTAATTACAATTTAATTATGAAGTACTTCAATAATTATTTATACTATACACAATTTTTCTCAGTCAACTTATTTAGTATAGGAATTAAATAAAATTTAAAAAATAATAATAATAATAATTGAATGTCAATTTTTCCTATTTCTAATCATGACAAGAATTAATTAAGAAATTCCTTTCTTCGTTAAAAATTCTGTCATACTATAATACGCTGTCTACAAAAAAAAAATTGAAGTTTTTTTTTAAATAACGCCAAATTTTATTATTTCCAACTCCTCAACGACCTATACCCAAAGTCTCAAATTAAGATAATTTATGTAAACAAAGGGGATAACATATCAAAAAATATCTTCGTAATGGTAATTCACATAAAATGGCGAAAAAAGAGGTTACATTTTCTTTTAAGTACTGATTTTAAGAAATAATAATTAGCAAATAATCATACCGTAATTATTTTTATAAATTTCCGGTTTTAGACAAAGTTATTAAAAAAAGGAGATTTTCTGGTATAAAATATTTTATGATACTGGTAACAGGAGATCCAAACATTTTCAAATGTTTTACATCTTCAAAAACACTAATATTACAACTCTCATTCATAGATTCATATTGTAAGTAGCATATCTAGCTACATTTTGGATGAAAACGGCAGTAAACTGTTTCGAGCGGAAATCGATTTTGGGAGGCCTACGTCTAGCACTGGACTTAAAAGGGCTGATTATGACGATCATATGCCGTGTCTCCGACATACTACACAATACATTGTTTGGCAACGGTATTTTGTTTGCATAGTTCTTATAATTAATTCACTTTAATTTTTGCGATGACTATTTACAAAAAAAATATATGATAAAATGTTTTGCACCACTGTCCTGTCATTTTGACAGTGACATTTCTTGACATTACTTTGTTTACATAAATTATCTGAATTGACTTTGGGTATAGAGGAATATGGCCGCTTTTCTTTAGATCGAATTTTGTTGCTTCGTGTCTCAATATAAAACGTTATAAAAGGTATTAGAAAATTCTAGACACAGCTACCGAGGATCCTTATTGAGCCGTTTTTCATTATTGCTTCTCAGTCACGAGATAATATTTTTTTAAAGGAGTGGCGTTAGTGGACCGTTGAGCGCCCTCTCAACTTAGAAACCTCAGCATTTAATATATATACAGGGTGGCAATTTAGTCAGCTGCATCCTTTAAGGTTGATTCACTTGTCATATGCTAAACACCTTTCGCTATAAAAATCACGATTCGTGAAACTACTTTCATAATCGTTTAATGAATCGATTTCTGACATTCTTAAATTAGGTAATTTTTTGTCCCAAAAATAATTAACGCTATGAAGGTGAATTGCAGTCTCACTTCCGCTGTTCAGCCAAAACAAATCAAAATGGACGAAATACCTACTACATTAAACCATACCATATAATGTAGGTACCATATTCTGACAAATAAATGATTACTACTCGTATTTATTGAAGTGAAAACTTCTTTAGGCGCGTTGAGCGATTTTTGCTAGAGGAAAAACTTATGGGTTTGCGATCGTCACCGAACGCTTTCCATGAGCTATAAAAGAACATAAAAGAACAGAACTATATAAAAGAACAGTTATTCCAAAGTTTTGTGTTTTCACTTCTGACGGCAGTCCTTATGACTGCCAATTTTTTTTAAAACTATTTTTGACCTTTATGCTTGTCATAAGTTTATACCATGTTTATTTCTAAGTCCCTTATACGTGTGCGACTGCGTGCGTGCTTAGATTTGTCCTGTGACCACAATTTTCTCCCACAATCAGTATAACTAATTAAATAAATAAACAATGTTCTATTAGTAATATTAAACATAAAAGTAAAAATTCAGTTTATGCATTAAGATTATTCTAATTGGGGTGTTGGGTGGTGTGCGTTAATTCTGGAACATGTTGTATATATATTTCTTTTGTTATGTTATTTTCTCCGGTTATTTAGATCGTTTTTTTTATCAGCAGGCGGTACTTATATTACATTGAAGAGCTCGGTGACTAAGGTTTTATAAGCTAAGCTCCAGTAAAGTTCCTAAGCATTCACGTAAGATTAAATGAACCAATTTCCTCCACTAGCAAAGAATAAACATACAAACTGGGAAACCACTTAAAATTCAACGCGCTTCGGTAGCAGGAACGTGAAGATGCATGCACCAGTGGACCGTAAGGACAATAAACCACCGTAGAAATCCCATGAGCCACAAATCACGGCATGCACTGTGCTGAGAAATGTAGAATGAAGATCAGAAGGTCCACTCTCTTTCACTTCTCTTCTTCAACCTGTATCTACCGAATGTTGAGTGTAGGTTTTCTCCATTGCACGCTACTTTACTGATGAGAGTGTGGAGTGTGAGGAGCAGTGGTGGCTCAGTGGTATAGACCCCGACTTACAAGTTCAAGGTTGTTGGTTCGAACCCAAGCAGGAGCTTTACTTTGTGAAATCTATTTCATCACCACTGCTTTCAAAACGGTGAAGAAAAACATCGTGGGGAAACCGGCATGTCCTAGAACCAAAAATTCGAAGACATGTGACATCCACCAAGCCGCACTGAACTTAACAGCAAACCAGGGCCTCAAGTCTGCTATTACAATAGTATCAAAATGGTCTATAATTGATTTCATAATTGTTGATTTTGACAAGTTTGGTAATCTACTAATATAATGGCGTCATTATGACTTTCCAATGGTCAGCCACTGACACTCCATTGAAAGAATTGGTAATCTCATACATAATGACAAATGAAAGTTCCTACTAAACTTCCAACTTTCTACTACTTCAGATTGCTTATAATACTAATAAATAATATGTATAAATGAAATCTGGCATGAATAAATGTTCAAAATGCCATTGTAATACAATTCTATTACGAGACCATTGGTCGGTCAATGATCGACCATTATGAATTTAGCAGATTACGAACTTTTTAGCAAAATGTCAATGAGATCGTGTTGGGAGTGACGAATTTATAAAAATAGCTGACTTGGGCTCCAGCATTTATGTTTTGCAGTGCCCTGATAGGGTTCATGTTTAAAAACCGACAGTAATCTATTGTAAAATGTGTGATGTGCATGAGAGCAAATAAATAAATAGTTGTTTTGTTCTCTGGCGTCATAGGATACACAAAATAAAAACGTATTAATACATCGACGTGCGTAGGAAAGGGAAAGCGAGGCCTTTGCCCAGCAGTGGGAAATTACGGGCTAAATAGATAGGTGGATAGAATACATCGGCTTTTCACAACCGAAATCTAATGTGTTTTTATTTCTGGACTAGCTTCTGGCCGCGGCTTCGCCCGCGTGGATGTCGAAAAATAGCCGACGAGAACGTACGGCTTATTCTACAAATCCCCCCTGACAAATCCCCCTTGGGAGGAAAAGTAGAATATATAAAAATCTGTCTAGAATTCACCACTGATAATCCGGCTTATTTCACTAATCCCCCCAGAGAATCCCCCTCAGTGGGGAAAACTGAACCCTAATGTCAAAAAAATCACTTTCAGGGGATCTTGGAATAAGTTTTTTTTTTTTTTCAATTCTAGTTTTCCCCCCTAAGCGGGATTCTCAGGGGTGAATTCTAGACTGTTTTTTTATAGATTCCACTTTTCCTCTTAAGGGGGATTTTCAGGGGGGATTTGTGGAATAAGCCGAACGTACTACCGGGATTAAAAAATAACCTATATGATAATCCAGGTTATAAACTATCTGTGTACCAAATATCATCTAAGTCCGTTGTTTTTGTGCAAACCGGAACATACATACAAACAAACAGACCAAAATTCTAAAAACTATATTTTCGGCATCAGATTCGAATATTCAATGTAAGATTTGACTTCGTTACTATTTTATTTTACTTCGTCTGCGTAGAGTATAAATTCTTTTTTCTAGATAATTATGAATTATTATAACAATAACAGTATAGAGCTTTGTTCATGGCTAATTGTCCTCCACTACGTGTGATATTTGAGGAATACTGTAAAGAAATACCTACTGTAAAGGACCAGTATCCACCTGGTTAAGCTACACTTGCCGCAGTTGGTCTGTGGATGGGTGACCATCTTTACATACAGAGACCCGTCCGCGCCTCGGAAACACGTTAGGCTGTTGATCTCGGATGTCATTCATGGATCTTTGACAGTCGTTACGTGAAATCAGAAGCCCGAAACTCTGACAACCATTTTTACCAAGGGGTATCGTATTACCCAGTAACTGCGTTGTGGAGGTCAGATAGACAGTCGCTGCATGTAAAATACTGTAAAGTTAGAAACAGTACACGTGTAGGTACTTATATTATTTTTACTTGAATACAAAATTTAGCGAATGAACTGCTTCGATACAAAACTTCATCCCCCTTTTCAGACCCTTGTGGGTTGAAATTAAACAATAAACCAACGATTTACGTTGTGTTAGTTTCCAACCATAAGCCGAAATATTTGTGATTTTAACTTAAAAAATAAAGAACTTGAATTAATAACCAAATTTCAACCATAAGCCTAGATAGTAAATTGAGTGATTTTTCTTCGAAAATTAAGGACTTTTCAACTTCATCCCCCATTTTAACCCTTCGAGGGTGGAATTATCAAAAACGCTGAGAAACTTATACATTAATTTTAAATCGTCAGCCTAATCACAAAATTTGAAGATCCTAACTTCAAAATTGACGGACTTTCATATAAATTTCCATCCTCTATTTTACCCATTTAGGGGTGAAATTTCCAAAACTCTTTTCTTAATGTACCTTTAGACCTCATAAGGAACCTACGTGCCAAATTTGGAATCTCTGGACCTAGAGGTTTTGGCTGTACGTTGATATATCAGTCAGTCAGTCAGGACTTTGAATTTTATATATATAGATATAGAGATAGCTTTTGCGGCTTCGCCCGCGTGGATGTCGGAAAAATCCAACGGGAACGTACTACCGCGAATGAAAGTACCCTATGACCGGGATTAAAAATACTTTTGAGTAATTCAAAAACTTAAAAATAAAAACTTTTGAGTTATTCAAGGCACGCAGTTAAATACTCCGCTAAAAACGTAATTACCCCTCATTCCCCTGTTTGGGATCAATTCTCGAAAACCCCATATACTCGTAATTCTTTCTTTTTTTTGTTATTTCTTATGGATGTTTTGAAAAACGAATTATGACAAACTTTGTGTTTTATGTATTAAGAACGTATTTGTGTTAAGTTTCAAGTTTATGAACTAAAAAAAAAATGATTTTTCATACAATCTAAATCTCCCCCATTTCACCCCTTTAAAGCCCTTCTTAGAGCCTACAATGTATGGAATGGAAATTTATTCTGAAATAGATCAGTCCGTTAAGGTATTTTTTTTTTCATACAATCTTTGACATCCCCCAATTCCCCCATGTGCCAAGTTTAATATTTATTGATAACTTAAGGAATAAGATTTTGCAAAGAAATAAAATCACCCCTTTTTACCACTTTACGGGTTGAATTTTCAAAAATTCGTTCTGAGCGGATGCCTGCGTCACAATAAATATCTGTTTGCCAAATTTCAGCGAAATCCGTTCAGTGGTTTGAGCTACATATATGTGTTGATAGTCATCAGTTTTTCCATACAAACTTTGACACCCCCTTTACGGGGTAGTTTAAAAAAAAAAAACTTAAATAATCAAACTTTATTATTTAATAAGATACGCATTCGTCCCAAGTTTCCAGTTTATAAACTCAAGGAATAAGATTTTTAAACATTCGAAATCCCCCCTTTTTACCCCCTTAAAGGTTAAATTTTCAAACATCCTTTCTTAGCTGACGTGTACTCTACATATCCCAATCTAATCTAACCTAATCTATCCTAATCTATATCGATTCTCCCGGAGAAGGGGATGGGTGTTCTCCGGGGGAGGGGCCCGTGGCTAAATAATAACAGCCGTACACGTCAATCGATCAGGTTAAGCTACACTTAATTGCCACGGTTGGTCTGTGGATGGATGACCATCTTTGCATACAGAGACCCGTCCGTGCCTCGGAAAGCACGTTAAGCTGTTGGTCCCGGCTGTCATTCATGGATCTTTGATAGTCGTTACGGGAAGTCAGAAGCCCGAAAGGATGACAACCATTCTTACCAAGAGGTATCGTATTACCCAGTAACTGCGTTGTGGAGGTCAGATAGGCAGTCACTCCATGTAAAATATTGTAAACTTAGAAACAGTACACGTGTAATTATATTATTTTAACTCGAATACAAAATTTTGCGAAAGAACAACTTCAATGAAAAAAATCATCACCCTTTTCAGAACCTTGTGGGTTGAAATTAAAAAACTTTTTAACAAAAAAAAAAAAAACAAAATAACCGTTTTCAAAAAAAAAAACGAGATATTGAAAAATAACTTTAATTTCAGAAGTCGGTGACCCTGGTTCTGCATTTTCGTTTTTTGCCACCGACTTCCGAAATTAAAGTTATTTTTCACTTTATAGTGTTTTTTTTTTGGAAGTCGGTTGTTTTTTTGTTTAAAAGTTTTTATTTTTCACTTTTTAGTTATGGTACCTACCCCACAACTATTCTATTACCACTACTTGCTACACCGCACAAACAACAGTGACACAAGATATACGATGTGGTTTAAATACGTATTATCGAAGCTAACTCAAAAACTACCCAAGCAAAGTTAATAAAAATCGGTTAATAATCATTTATAGCCCGAGTGCATCTCATGACAAATCCAATAAGCCCAAACACGGCTAGGATAGATTGTTTAATTACGGAGTTCCGGTGCATACCTTCCAGCTTCATCTTCAGATCAGGTCGATGGTACCATTTTCATCAGAATTATTTATTTAAATTTGCTTCATAGTCGCATATCTATCTTAATCGAAATATCTTATCGCCACCCGTGAAATACTTATCATTGAGGAACATTTGAGGCCATTTGTGGTCTTCTTCATCAGTTCCACTTCGTCAAATGATACTTACTGAATGTAAATGCTTGAGTTTTTGATGAAAATACAAAAATCGCTATATGTTTGTCTATAAAATTTGAGGAGTTCCCTCAATTCCTCATGGATCCCATAATCAGAACTGGATTTTGGGACCAATTTGGAAGTATATCCTTTCAAATAAAAAAGAATTTGCCAAATCGGTTCACAAACGACGGAGTTCTGAGGTAACAAACATTAAAAATAAAATAAAATAAAATACAACCGAATTGAGAACCTCCTCCTTTTTGAAAAGTCGGTTAAAAAAACAACGATTTACGTTGGTTGTATTAGTTTCTAAACATAAGCTGAAATTTTAGTGATTTTAACTTAAAAAATAAAGAATTTTAATTAAAAACAAAATTTCATCCCCCTTTTCATCCCCTTACCTAAGGGTTGGAAATCCAACAACACGCTTTGGCTTCCAACCATAAGCCTAGATAGTAAAAATTTGTGATTTTTCTTCGAAAATTAAGGAACTTAACTTCATCCCCCTTTTTAACCCTTTGGGGTGGAATTATCAAAAACACTGAGACACGTATAAATTAATTTTCAATCATCAGCCAGAACACAAAATTTGAAGATCCTAACTTCAAAACTGACGGACTTTCATACAAACTTTCATCCCCTATTTTATCCCCTTAGGGGTGGAATTTCCAAAAATCCTTTCTTAGTGCACCCCTAGACCTCATAAGGAACCCACGTACCAAATTTGGAATCTATAGACCCAGCGGTTTGGGCTGTGCGTTGATATGTCAGTCAGTCAGTCAGTCAGTCAGTCAGTCAGTTTCTTCTTTTATATATTTAGATAATATTTACATAATTTAAAAACTCGTATAGAATAATTATAATATGTACAAGTATACAAAAAGGAGAGTTGAAAGAATCAAAGGGCATCAAAAAATTCGTTCGCATCGCTGTGAACAGGAAAAGTGATCAAAAGGCTGGCACCATTGCCACGTTGTATGGCAATGCTGATTCTTTCGCCAAGAAATAGGCCAGCCCTCTGGTCACGTGAATAGTCGATCAAAATCAGAGTCGAAAAACTAAGTGAGCACTCGGACCCCATGGCCCTAGTGTTTCAACCCCAAACGGCTCGTACATAATTATTATAAGTCCCAATAAGAATGTAGTATTTGCGCCGTTTGAGGTTTTCTGCACCTGCAGCAGCCGCCCTAGCTAATTTGAAAAAATCCTTACTAATATTATAAATGTGAAAGTAACGCTGTCTGTCTGTTACGTTTTCACGCCTAAACCGCTGAACCGATCGTCATGAAATTTGGCAGAGATAAGCATGTTATATGGAGAAGGATATTGGTTACTAATTTATGCGATAACCGACATCCACGCTTGTAAATAAATAAAAATCTAATTGAATTTAAAAGTGCAATTTCCCAAGTCACGATTCACAAGTTCATAAGTTGAATAACGTCAACAATAATATACTATATATTGCTCGTCCTTTCTACAACTGTGATTTGGGATCCGTGCGCTATTATAATTTTGAACTAGGAGCTTGTCATAATTTTTTGTGAGGAGTTGAACTTCTGCAACCACTATTCTGAATGTACAGGAAAAATAAAGTGCAGCAATGGTGTGAAAGTAAATTGAGATCGGGCGAGTGCCGTGCGGAGGCCATTAGTCAGCATTGAATGGGACAGTCCGGGATCCGTTTTTATTGAGCTGCGAAAATGTAGCCTTCGGGTCTACTGGACTATGAACTTGGTGACGTCCAAATTTTGGGTCGGACAGAGCTGTCGTAAAATGTGAGGATGTGTGTCATTTGAAGGAGATAGTAAAGTAAGTTAAAGTACGAAGCAATGTTTTGGATAAAAGGATGAAGGCGGTTAAAAAGATGGCATTCGTGACTTCTAGGCGCTTTTTAACCGACTTCAAAAAAGGAAGGGTGACTGTGGAACGCTTTTTTTTTATTTGGTAAAGGAAATTCCCGCGGTGGTCTCAAATGATTTTTAAGTTTGCTTTGGTAATTTTTTGGTCACTTTGTGTTTGTTGATGATGTTATAAAACTTCCGGTCACTGTTGTTTGCATAATAACTAGTGGTAAACGAATGAATAATAATAATAAAAAAATACAAAGTGAAAAATTACTTTAATTTCGGAAGTCGGTGGTATAAAACGAAAATGCAAAACTGTAGACCGAGCCTCATCTAAGTTGTAACATAATCAAAATATTATAAATATTATATGTAATTTTTATAACAATATATACGTCCAAGCGGTAAACTACCTCCACAACAATAAATTATGAAATGAAATGAAAATAAAACAGTTGCTGTTTCGCGGAACAAGTATAAATATTTATTTGCTTTAAATCTGCATTATTTACCGAATAATTCACCGAAAACTTTGATTTGCATTTTATTTACAACATATAATTTATTAACGGTATTTTTCGTTTGACGAGTTCAGCGAAATAAATGACGATGTTCAATTATGTTCAATTATTGACAATCAGTTGAATTTGACTTGTTGTTATTTTATTTAAAAAAAAAAAAAAAACATTCTCTATTTCCCAATGCTTTTGTTCTAGTAATTTGACGCACATTATTATATTATTACATTACTACAAATAATAATTTGAGTTTGTAATTGTGGTCTAAATGTACTATAGAGGTATGAGGAACAAGGTGTAAAATTCACTCATACTCTATGGAAAAGGGAGGATCCTCCGACCAGATGTTGTCGTGTCTGGTGGGCAACTGCCCAACGGTTGATTTCGGGATTTTGTATAAGCGCGCGGTAAATTCTGATTGCGCGATGCAGGATTTGTGACGTTACGTGTTTGATGCGTAGTTCGTATGTGGCGCGACCATCGCGGTCTCGGACATCGGACCACCGTAAGGACTATTCTTGCTTGCAGCGCACTGCCGCTATAGTAACGCTTACCGATGCTCATCAACGAAGATTTTTGCTAAGCCCCTTATTTCTGTAAATGAAAAAAAAAAAGACCGTAAAAAAACCAGCCAAGAAATCTGTGATCATTGTATCAGAACCTGAGATTTTTTTTTATTTATTGGTCCTCGCAAAAAGGTGCGGTAAACAGATGTGCTCATTGTTTGCACGAGATATTGTTTTCAATGTGGTTAGATTTACGTGCCCGCGATAGTACCAGCAAAGGATTTTCTCTCATACTAAGAATAACAGACGAGTATTTTTCAACATGCATGTTCTCTGTGTGAGATTTCAGTCCATTTTCCAAGTTTCCTAACAATTAAATTCACTTTCTTAATTGAATAAGTTCTAATAAAAGACACACACAATGAAGGGTTCTGTAGTTGGGATGAATTTATCCCATGAACAAACTTAACATTGTAGTTGAAATACATGTCCTCCCATACATTTCAACTGCAAATGTGAGTTTGTACGCACAACACAATATTGGGAGATTTACCATGTTATTTTAAGACCATAGACTTCTTAAAGGTTTTCATGTAATTTGTAAGTATAGAACTATATTCTCCTCTTTCTATTTTTGAGACCCTTTACTGTGAGGGTATTTGATAATTATGTCGCACGGTACAGTGTGAAAAACTGTTTTTAAAATGTTTTTGTTTGTCTCCCAAAAGTGACCACAATATTCAAAATTCATTTATTTACTTAACACGTCCGTGTTTATATGATAAATTTATTATATGTTTAATTTTTTTTGGAAAATCATATACAATGTTTGTAAATAAGTGAGCACCATGTACCTATCGCATTTATTATTTTTTCTGTCATTACTTCACTTCACTTCATTCTTTTTACCAATTGTGGTAAGTAATTTTTATTTTTATTCTAGGTACATCATCTTCACGTATAAATATTAATTAATGTATACAAACTATTGTTAACATTTTAAAAGAGTAAGTATAGAGTTTCTTGCCCATTCTTCTCCATACATAACTACCTTTTGGAAGGCGCAACTAGAATCAATTAACTATTCATGTAATTTTTGACGTTCAAAAGTGCATCTTCGTGCCTATTTGAAATAAATGATTTAACTTTGACTTTGACTTTGTGTTTGAGTCACAGAAATTGGAATGTGCACCAAATTTCAACTTAATCGGTCCATTAGATTCAGAGTAAATTGGCTGTGTCAGACGGACAGACCGACAGACAGACACGAGACAGACGTGTGATCCTATAAGGGTTCCGTTATTTCATTCGGATATACGGAACCCTAAAAAGTATACATATGACATTGAAATTATCCCATTGGTCGAGAACATGTCATATTTTGAATACGCAATACATTGTTTTATGTAGAAGCGCATCCGTGTTGCGATGCTCATTTATTTTTAACTAGTGACCCGCACTTGCTTCGCATAGGTACAGGTATAACATACTGATGTGGTGATATGCCAAAACATCGAGCTTTATCTAAGTGTTTTATATTTTATACCTAGCTTTATCTTAAATTAAATACTCATGAATTATACACAAGCTTCCGGAATAAATTCTCGAAATTATGAAAATCGTATCAAAATGCGATGCGTAGCTTAGAAGAACATGGCGGTCACACAGACCTACATTTAAAGTGACTTTAATATGTATAGATATAGAAAATAAAAAAATAAGAAACATGCGGGGCAGTCTTTGGGGACTGTCGATAGAAGTGAAAACTAAGTAGGTAACTAAAGCGTTCGGTGACGATGACGCGAGTTCCATGATTTTTGTTCAGCCAAAATGTACACATATATATACAGTATACATCTGCCGTACTAACGAAAAATGCAATAACTCGATTTTGCCGTTTCCGAGACTTGTATTTTTGATTATTGAATTTTTTATGAAGTTTTAGTTATTGCATTCTTACTTACTGAAAAACCGAGTTCCTGAAGGATCAATAAAAAGTTGCTTAGAGAGAGTTAATAGATTTCGATTCGCTGACTCCAAATATATAATTCAAAATCGTCCAAAATCGAGTTAGCGCGGCAGACATATAGCTCGTGGAAAGCGTTCTCGGTGACGATGACGCGAGTTCCATGATTTTTGTTCACCCAAAAAGTGCTCAACGCGCCTAAAGAAGTTTCCACTTCAATAAATTTATGGAAACAAACAAACAACAAAACATAAATACGAAAAAAAAAACAACAATCAATAAGAAAGGAACGAGAATTAAAATTCCCTGCTGAACATGGTCACACTAGTTCTTCCATCTGAGCCCTGCAAAGACTTGAGCGTTCTATTCAGAGTGCGAAGAAAAAAGCAGCCGTATCGAATGGCTGCCGATACTTTGAGATAATAGTTTAAAATTACGAAAATGAGTTGTTTTAGTAGGTATGTATTTACTTAGTGTAGTTTTTAGAGGACAGTTATTGGTTATTATTTTGTTTAGTTTACTGTATAAATTTTATGAATATTTGCATTGATAAGTTGTCGCGTAAGGCTGATAATTATTTTTTGTCTTTGTAGTAAATCAGCGAATGCTAAAATATTTTTTTCTTGGTTAATCATTAGAAGAAGTCATTATAGCATCATTTTATTTAATCATCCTATTGGTATTGCATAAAGTGTTCCAACCTTTTTCATACATTATTGGAACATTGTCAAAATATTGCTAGAAATTGCTTTGTGTTGGGAATTGAATTACTTCGTTAGAGCTTGGCACAAGCTGCTGTAGTAACGATTAGATTTCTGCGTTAGGAGTTGTTGTTTGGTTCAATCCCGCGTTGGAAAAGTTGTGCTGTGTTTGTCGATAAACAATGTTAGTTTTCTATAATCATCTATACTCCATTAGAAAAATTTCGTTTTTCGATATGAACGTATAATAAACATCAGTTAATTTGTCGATAAAAACAAAGCAATGTATGTGTCGTAGAATTGATCATATCATGAAGTGGCATTTCATGAAATACACCCGTTTCATGAAATGGCCAACTTAAACTGACGATATCGTTTGGTCATATCATTGAAATGAAATGAAATGAAATGAAATCGTTTATTCTGTAAATAGGATATCGGAATCACTTTTACACGTCATATAAAAAATATAAAAACAAGCTTGAGGAAGTCGACATTTCCTATCTGACTATCCCTGAGAAGAAATGGCGAAACAAACTCAGGGGTCAAAGTCTCTTTTAAAGTCCAGACATAATCTTGGTCAGATCATGTGAGGACCATGTAGATCCGTGTCTGAAATGGTCTTTTGAGGAAAGAACCACACAATTTTGAGTGGACCTGTCCAGTCAGTGCAAGCATTTGTCAGTAAACGTGTAGCTCAACTCAGGATTTAAGGAGCTCAACGACTCGACGAACAATACCAAAGAAAGGACATTTGGGTAGGCCGCATAAAGTACTCAAAAATCCAGACCATCATTAAAAATACTTGAGAAAGAGGAAAAAGAGATAATCTTAAAGAAAACAAATGACCCACATAGTGCTCACATTCACAATAATTAAAGTAATATATGTAATACTTTTCAAAGTAAATATTCATGTCATTTTGTATATAATATTTAATAATGTCAATAATTAGGTATGTATATAAAACGTTGTATAATTATTAAAATGTCAAGTTTTACGGTTTAATCAAACGGCTTTAAGCAGAGCGAACAGTTCAATCCCAAGCTTTTTTGTCTTCTAAATAATCAGAAATGTTATAGTACCCTTTTTTACAAAGTTTGGTTTTAATACAGCTTTTAAATCGTTTAGTGGGTAAGTTTCGAATTTCAATGGGAAGTTTGTTGTAAAAGCGTATACATTGACCCATGAATGAGTTGCCTACTCTGTGGAGGCGAGTGCGATGTACAGCAAGATTGTGTTTATTTCTGGTATTTAGACTATGAATATCGGACATTTTCTTAAAATTTGATATATTTTTGTGTACATACAATAGATTTTCAAATATATATTGAGAGGCTACAGTCAGAATATCTATTTCTTTAAATTTTTCCCGAAGGGAATCTCTTGCACCAAGGTTATAAATGGCTCGAACAGCCCTTTTCTGTAAAACAAAGATTGCATTAATATCCGCACAGGTTCCCCAGAGAAGAATCCCATATGACATAAGACTATGAAAATAACTAAAATAAACAATTCTGGCAGTATCTAAATCAGTTATCTGTCGAATTTTTTTAACAGCATAGGCGGCCGAACTTAGCCTTCATGACAATTTTTCTATGTGTGGGCGCCATTGTAATTTACCATCAATCGTTATTCCAAGAAAAACCGTCGACTCAACAGGGTCCAAATCTATTCCATTTAGTTGAACATTAGTAGTTAGCTGCCTGACATTTGGCGTTGAAAATTTAATGAATTTAGTCTTTTTTTCGTTCAGGAGAAGATTATTTACATTAAACCAATGAACAACTTTAGAGAGTGCATCGTTAACTTGTTCAAAGTTGACTAACTGACGTTTGATTTTAAAAATGAGGGAAGTGTCATCTGCGAATAACACAATCTTGTGATTGTCCCTTATGTGATAAGGTAAGTCATTTATGTAAATCAAAAACAAGAAAGGACCTAGAATTGAACCCTGCGGAACGCCCATAGTGACCGCAGATCCTGCAGATCTCTTGCCATTAACATCAACCTTCTGAATTCTGTTGTTCAGATAAGAAGTCAGAAGGTCGAGAGCCCTGTCCCTCATACCATAGTGATGCAGTTTCCTGATGAGTGTATCATGATGTACGCAATCGAAGGCCTTAGACAAGTCGCAGAAAATGCCAAGAGCATCCTGCGACTCCTCCCAGGCCTCGAATATGCTCTTAAGTAATTCCACGCCCGCGTCTGTAGTTGAACGACCCTTTGTAAAACCAAACTGTTTCAAATGAAGTAAATTATGTAAATTGAAATGTCCTAACATTTGATTAAAAATTAATTTTTCAAAGATTTTGCTTAATGTAGGTAATATCGAAATAGGCCGAAAATTCGTGGGATCAGTTGTGCTGCCAGATTTGAACAGTGGAATCACTTTGCTAAGTTTCATCAGATCAGGAAATACACCAGACGAAATACAAGAATTAAAGACAATTGTTAAAAACGGTGAAATAACATCAATTATTGAAGACATGTTATGTACTGATAATCCCCAAAGGTCAGCAGTTTTTTTTACATCAAGATCTTTAAAAGTTTCTATTATGTCTTTAGCGGTAACAATTGTGAATTTAAAGTGCTGATCACATTCTGGTACACATTCTTTTAGTATTGAGTAAGCAGAAGTAGAGGACGACGATGACAGAGTTTTGGTTGTTAAAATGGGAATATTAGTAAAGAAATTTTCAAACTCAGCTGCCACCTCCACGTCTGCTTTAATATCTACATCATTGATTTTTAGATGGAAGTCACGATTCCGCACTGTCGTTCTTCCCGTTTCTGAATTAATAATATTCCAAGTTGTTTTAATTTTATTACCAGAAGATTTTATTTTATTTTTAATATGTATGGCTTTTGCTGAGGAACAGGCTCTTTTAAAAGTTTTAGAATAATTTTTAACAAATTCTTTAAAAGTTTCATCATGGTTATATGTTTTTTCATGATACAATTCATATAACCTCTGCCTACTTTTGTAAATACCTGGTGTTGCCCAATCACTAAATATAGCGCGGTCACAAACAGGCAATGTTTTTGATGTGAATACCTTCCTAAATTCGCAATTAATCAGGTTAAATAATAAAGTATAAGCTTGATCCGGGTCAGTGTGATAAGGCAAACCTGGTAGTTTTTCCATTAAATTATTTTTAAATTGTTCTAAGCGACTTTTGTTTACAGGTATAAAACTTACAAGTTTTCTTTGAGCTCTGACAATTTTCTGAGGGAAAGTGACTAACTGACCACAGTGATCAGAGTCCAACTCATTTATAATTAAATGGCTAGAAAGTCTTAAGTTTGTAAAAATATTGTCAATACAGGTGGCGCTAGTGGTAGTTATTCTAGTCGGCTCAAAGAATGTATTGTACAGATTATATGACCTTAATAAAGTTAAAAATTTATTTACTGTAGCAGATTTGTGAAATCTCCACAGACAACCACGGTTTTATTACTGTTACAAGTCTTTAATAATACTTCTTCCATATACTTCTCAAAAACATCATATGAAGCACATGGGGGCCTGTATACGCTCATTACAATGAACTGCTCAAGCTCAATGCAAGCTATTTCAATAACTCGCTCAACAGAGAGGCTCACAATATCCTTACGTTCTTTAAATTTAATATTGTTATGAACAATTATGAGAGAGCCACCACGTATCATATTAACTCTGCTGAATGAGCTGGCAACCTGGTGGTTGTTGAAGCTGAACATGAACTGGTGGACTTTTAACCAATGTTCAGTTACACATAAAATATCAATAAAACTACAGTTCATGAACAGCTCCATTTCTAATTCCTTACCTATCACACCCTGTATATTTTGATGAACTATTTTCAGAATATTATTATTACATTTATTCAGGTTACTACAATTTGATTGGTGTGATATTAAAGAACTACTACTAACAAAATTTTCTTCATTTAAAATTAAGCCAGAGGTTTCCTCTATTGTCCTAATTTCTAATTTAAATGATTATCAAGGTCATTAGTTGTTGCCAAATGATTGGCAGAAATATTTAAAATGTCATTGCATTGCTCAAAAGAAGCAAGTTGTTTAGCCAAATTTTTGGCTGAAATAGATAAAAAGTATGATAACGACACAGCTATCTGTCTTTTGTAATAGTCAGAAAGATAGTACATATCAATAAATCTATATTTTGTCAAATACAAATTACTACCAACATAATTGTTAGTATCAACTAAATGGAATAGACTATTGTCACATGTCAAGTTATGCAATGTCATATTAATTTCAAATCTTAAAATATTTTCTTCCTGTGGCAAACTGTTACTGTATGGGAATGTAAACAACACAATTTTTCTTAAATTAAGATTACATAATGTTCTATAATATTGGAGCAATTCTCCTTTGTTCACATTTCCCCTATTACCCATAAAAATTAATAAAGTAGTTTCCTGGTTAAAGTTACATTTAATTATTTCTTTCATAATATTAAATAAAGAACAACCAGGCATACAGTAGTTTAGTATGGAGTGTCCTGGATATTCATCTGTCAACAAGTGGCCTAAGTCCTTTCCAATCTCATCGCAAAATAATACAATGTCATTTTTTACAATTTGTTTACATTGTGAACTATTTAAAGCAGGAAATGTCAAATCAACACAGGGCTGCGGCAAGGTGGTATTGCATGTTGTCAATGAATGGCCCGGTGTAAGTACATTTGATGGTGTTAGACAATTCTCACAGTTGTTTGTTTGTGAGTTTACCAGATCATTCATTGCCAACACATATTCCCTCATTAGATCTTCTGAGGTATTATATTTGCTAGTCATTGAACTAAGTTTCTCCTGTAAATGATCAAGTTCTGATTGCAAATACTCTGTGTCAATGTTGTACCTCCTAGTACTTTGTTCCAAATTAAAAGAATACATATCTAATTGTTTAAGCAAATTTAGCCTTTATTTATTAATGTAGGGTATCCATGATAAATATTTTAATGTATATTACAAATATTATTACAAAAACATGACATCAGTTTGATGAGGCTTTGAAAAATGGCACAAATCACAAAAGGTTTAAGAAGTCACCTATAGTTCACATATTTTTTTTTAAATTATAATTAATTATTGAATCATAGTAGTCAGATGCGTTTGTTCTCACTAGTTCGATTCATTAGTTTGATTGTTGTAGTTGTTGAAGTACTGTACTTAAATTTGTTTCCAAGCAATAACAAGGCTTTAATCCGGAGCCCCGCTTCGCGGGCTCCTACTACTGGATGGTTTAAACTCAAACTCAAACTCAAATCATTTATTTCAATTAAACCATTTACAGGCACTTTTGAATTGTCAAGCAGTCGGTCAGTAAGAAAAATTAAGCTACATTCCTATTCCAAAGCGTAGGTACCTATGGAGAAGAAGGGGCAAGAAACTCCATGGACCGTCTTTTAAATTAAATTGTTACAAAAGTATTCGTTAAATCTATAATGTTGCATTTATAACTAAAAGTGAGAACGATGTAAAAATAAAAATAATAAAACTTACACGTTAAAAGCGTCAAGCGTAGGTACAACAAATAGAAACAAAATAAAATAAAATAACCCGTGGCAGCTAAGAGATGACCAGTCCCAACTGACGGCGCCCGTTCACGAACATGACTTATGGATTATATAGCACCATTCAGCTCAACCATTTTGAAGGGAGCTAAATGATCCAACACACACAATATTAAACAATATTAAAAATAAATAACCACGAAGGGGATGGCGGGATCTAGTGAGCGAGCGAAGCGAGCGAACAAAGACTTCGAACCTAACCTGTACGAGTCGAAATGCCCGAAGTCCCGAGCTCGCTTCGCTCGCTCTTCCTTAAAATCTCACTGGTTTGACGATCCGACTAATAAATCGAACTAGTGAGAACATGCAGACGGGTTCCTGGACACCCTACCTTCTTTTATTTGTTGTATTGTGTATTTAACGATACGATCACTAATGTTAGACCACATCATGAAATAGTCATGCGTAGCTATTATCTGTATATAATCTATCGCTGATCGTTAATTGATCTGGCCAGGCCATTTCATGATATTGTCAGTTTGAGTTGGGCATTTCATGAAATGCAACCATTTCATGAAATGGGCGACCACATCATGATATGATCAATTCTACGATATGACCACGACAGACACATGGTGCTCACATATTTACAAACATTGTAAAAGTATATGAAATTCCTAAATTTTTTACAATTAATATATCTATATAATTTTAATAAAATTGTGTAATATTTTATACTAATTGTTATCACTGAATGTAAAATTAATGTCACAGAAATAATAAATTATACAATTAACAAGCAGTTTAATTTTGTCTCGATTCTAGTTTGTCCTATGGAACAGGGCCACTATGTTACCAAGCATTCTTATCTTAGATATTGCAAAAATTATGTAAAGGGCAAAGCTAATAAGTCAAGTTCCTTGTATAAAATGAGGACCCTACCTTTACTATCTCTGATGCAATCTTGAAGTCGTCTCCTCCGACTCGGAAATAGACGAGATAGCCTATTAATAGCCCGGGGCTATTATCTTTGAATTACGGAGTGAAGTGAGGCAATGAAGCGTAAGTGCCTACTAAAGGGTTACTATCTATAGGTACTATTATTTGGGTATCTTTACATATGTAGTATAAAACAAAGTCACTTTTCGTGAATGCCTGTGTGACTGAGACCAAAGGGTTTTCTAAACTACACAATGGATTTTGATGCGATTTTCAACATCATGTAGAGAATTTATTCCGGAGGGCTTATGTGTTTGCCCGCTGCACAAGAGAGGCAAAGATTTTGTTATTTAAATCCTTTTGTCAGACGTTGTAACGCATTAAGGATGCTGCTGAGGATCCCTCCGTTTTGCAGTCCGCCATGTTCCTGGTTTCGTGGCAATTTTACGCAAGAAAGCGGCGTCACTGCTGCACAGAGTGCGTGTGAGTAGCAACAGCATCCTGAGCACACTCAGGATGCTGTTGCTACTCACACGCACACGCAGCGGTATCACAGATAGCGGACCAGTATGACTGTCCGTTCTTCAAACATTGTATGCGTTTATGTGTGAACTAACATAGTTTTTAAGCATTATTGTACAAAAAAAATGAATCATGTTGTCTGAAATAGTAGATTATATAACAAGTGAATAAAAAGGGAATTCGATTCGAGGGACGAAGTTGGATCCCGAGAGCAGCGAAGGATACAAGGACCGAGATTAAAAAAGAAATCATGTGTTGTGTAGGTACTCTACTTTTTACCATTGAATGTGAGAAAATAAATAGGAGCATGGTATTTATATTCATCACATTTTATTATATAATCAGTAATAAAACAACAGAAGAAGTTAATTTCGATTAAATAAGAACATTTAAAAATAGTAAAATAAGTATTATATTAATATTTTTATTCACTTTTATCGATGATTAAAATGCCCTTTTTCGAGTGGCAATGGACGCACCATCCGCACCATTTTACGTGAGACGTTTATCCATCCGAGCGAGCTTGCGAGCGAGGATTGATATAAAGTAGAGTGTAAAATGGGTTTTATGGACGAGTTGTACACTCTACTTTTCACTTCGATTTCGAGGAAATGAAACAACAACATGTCAATATTGTAAAGGAGACTGGCGAATCTGGGCCTAACGTTACACAAATGAAATATTTATCAATAACTTTATTCAGTTTTTTTATAGTTAATCTTGAAATACTAAGCAGTTTTATCATGGCATAAAAAATTAAATATGTATTAGTAAAAATAATGACTTCCCTTAGTTTGCACTTTTAAACAATATTTCCAGATGAAATAAGTAAGTCGATCATTCGATATTAAAAATACAAATAGAAAAAAAAAAAACTATAAACATTGGATGTGTTTTCTTCTTTGTATAATCTAAAAAATAAAACTATTTTATTTTAATAATGGTGGTTTCTCAGTGACACATAACAACGTTCCTAAAAAAAAGTCGTAAAAAAAAGTGTAAATCGATTTCACAATCGATCATCATGATTTAATATTCAGGCAACATTGGACTCATGTCATTTGTAAATGGCGGCGGTAGTGGATATTTTATTTGCTGTTGTGTTTTCGTGTGCTGTAGTAGTTATTATTCGATTAGTATTCTGCCGACGCATTTCTTACAACGGACTTGATTATCTTGCCTTCTCGACTTACCTAAGCCCCATTTACTGGATTTCGAAGTAAAATACAATAAGTGATCAACATCATCATTGTATCAACTGCGGCATAGCTACTTGGCGGCGTTATCCTTCTATAGGATTACATCAAATAGTAGACGAAGGAATTCTTAAATTGTTTCTAGTTGGACGTCTAAATCCTCAATGTGTGAATGTCCTACGATGAAACCTGGTAAATTCTAGTGTACTATAAAGTCTGATACTTAATAATTTTCCGTGAGAGCTCGGTGTAAGAATAACTTATAGCAACAACGTTGTTTTTGTATAGAACCAATAACACCCTATATTTTTTTCTACCATGGAGTAGTCGCAAACATTTTAGTTTTTTTTTAAATGGTATTGGTATCTAAATAAAATAATGCAGTAATTGTTACTGTAACGTCAAGCCCAACTTTCTATGAACTTTCGCCCGTCTCCTTTAATTAAAATCGAAATATAATTATGGTTCCCGCCAATTACCTTTTTTTTCAATATGAACGTGACATAACACCTGACTTACTTACTTGTACACAAAAAATAATACATGGACGAAATAAAAAAAAATAAGTCTATTTCATGAAGTTTTTTGTGTACTTTGGCTGTTGGTATCCTTGCCTTGCTCTTAGAATACTAACGAAACTAATTAAAATAAAGAGGTTATTCTATGAAGTTGAAGTTATTCGTGTGGCTGTTGGACTGATTGCCTTGGTCTTCGACGAAGATTTTTTTTTTTTTTTTTTTTTTTTTTTTTTTTATTTCAGTTTCGTCGCGGCACTCGTGCGAGCGAGTCGTGTCACAGTTGTATTCGTCGACTGAGCAGAGCGCATACCTACTGTTTAGTACATTCGAACTTAGAAAGGTGCGGCACGTGGCCGATCGGCCGGCTACCTGCCGCCTGCCACAGATGCAACTTGTTTACGAGTATAATGAGTGATAATTATGAGACGAGTAATGAAATAAATAATGATTCGATGAATGAGATTACTACTTTAAATGAAGAGTTTGACATTGAAGACAGTGAAGACAAGACCAATAAAAGAATGAGAGAAGGCAGTGATGAAGAATGGACGGAAGTTAGGCGAAAAGACAAAATATTCAAGGAGACAGAAAAGATTGAAATATATATATCTAGCAAAGAGATACTACCTAAACAGTTTAGTCTTGCTAAGTTGTTTAGAGAACAGAATATAAAAGATATTAACAGGGTAAAATTTATTAATCCGTATCGAGTTCGCGTAGAATTGATTAGCGAAATCAGCGCTGAGAATATGGAAACATGTCAATTCTTTATCGATAAGGGATGGCATATTCAGAGAGCGATGGAAAGGAATTTGTCCTACGGTGTAATACGAGATGTTGACTTAGAAATGTCAGAGGAAAATATTTTGGAGAATATATTTTGCCCCGAACCAGCTAAACTATTATCGTTAAATCGCTTGAATCGCAAGAACTTTGAGGCAGATGGGTGGTCACCCAGTGAAGCGGTTCGTCTTTGTTTTAAAGGGTCGTTCTTACCACCTTATGTTTATACGCATGGTTTAAGGATAAAGGTAGAACCATATGTATTTCCAGTGTCGCAATGTTCGCGCTGCTGGAAATATGGTCATGTACTTAAGAGATGTCCTATTGCTAAAGTGGTATGTCCGAAATGCGGAAGAAACCATAACAATTGCGAAACCACTAACATGATATGCGTTAACTGCAATGGAAGACATATATCCCTGTCAAAAACATGTCCAATCTTTTTAAAGGAAAAAAGATTGAGAGAACTCATGTCCGAGTTTAATTGCACCTACAGAAAGGCCCTTACTATCTATGTCCCTAAAGATGAACCAACGCATAAGGAAGTGAATATAGAAATAAAAGATACTGATATAAAATTTTCATCCCTTCAATTTGTTGACACAGCTCCCACTCAAACCACTAGTAGGCAGGCTTATACTGAAGGAACAACTAAGGCGCAGGTACATAGACAAAAACAGAAGTCAGACCCTAAACAGAAACAGAGGAAACAGGAGAGCTCGTCTGACCTGGAATTTATGGAGTGGAGTAAAACGGAAACAGAAGAATATAATGAAGCTGAAACAAAAAATTCGTGTGAAACAGAAGAAAAACACAGAGATATCAATTTCAAGGAATTGTTAAAGAGATTACAAGACATAATATTCATGAAAGGAAGCACTATACAAATGATTTACAAAGGAATACTTAAAACTTGCATTGAGTGGGTAATTTTAGTAGTAGTTGACAATGTAGCGGATTGGCCTATCCTTAAATTAATCCTTGATTATTTTGAAAATGCCAGGTAACTATGAAACTAATGTTAAATTAAATATAATCCAATGGAATGCACAAAGCATTAGGCCAAAATTAAGTGAGTTTGAGAATTTGTTAATACAAGACAAGATTCACATTGCCGTATTAAGCGAAACCTGGTTACAACCAGCAATTTATTTTAAAGTTAAAGATTACAATGTATTTCGCAAAGACAGAGATGATTCATACGGAGGTGTAGCAATACTCACACATAAGTCAATTAAATCTCAGATTTGCCATGATTTACAAAATTTTAACTCTGGTATAGAAAGCATACACGTTAAAGTGTATAATTGTAATCAAATCGAAAATATTATATCGATTTATTGTCCACCCTCTGTAAATACCAGCCAGTCAGACTGGGATCAACTATTTTCACAGGTTAATAATAAAACCTTACTTTTAGGTGACTTTAATGGACACCATCCCAATTGGTCCAATAGAGTAGACAGAAGAGGTAATCAAATCTTTGACGCACTTATTGGTAGTAGCCTTATTTCATTAAACAGTGGCGATCACACGCGTATTAAGTTAGTCAATGATGTACTACAGCAGTCGTCTCCCGATGTTTCGTTAGCGTCATCCGATATAAGCTTAAGTTTAAACTGGCAAGTGTTAAATGAGACATTAGGAAGCGATCATTGTGTTATTAAAATTTCAACGTACTTTAAAGCTAGTAACGTCTGTATGACTCGTCGGAATTATAAAAAGGCTGACTGGGTAGGATACCAAAAACTTTTAAATGACCTTTTCGATGAATTCGTGTTTCCAAATGATTTGCAAAAAGGTTATGACATATTTATAGACTATTTAGACATGGCTGCAGATTTTTTTATACCATATGTTAAAATTAGTACGAACCCAGAACGAAATTTTACACCAAAGCCTTATTGGTGTCCCAATCTTTCTAAAGCTGTAGCAGAGCGCCGTTTAGCACTTTCCAAATTTCGACGTAATCCATCGCCACATAACCTCACAATCCTTCAAAGTAAAATCAGTGATGCTCAAAGATATATACGGTGCTCTAGAAGCAAGTCGTGGCAGGACTTATGTTCTTCTCTTGACCAAGCTACGACCCATAGTGAGTTGTGGCGAAAGATGAGATGGATTAAGGGATATAACGCAGCAAAATCCCATGTTAACAGTAGTAAAGCAAGCGAATTACTTTGTAGTTTAGCCCCCGATTTCGTATCATACGACCAACCTATACTAACATCGAATAATCCAAAACTTGAAGTACCTATCACAATCCAAGAGCTAAATAAATGTTTAAAAAATAAAGATACAGCCCCTGGTTGTGACAAGATCACATATTCTATGATAAGACACTTACCTGAGAACGGGAAACAAGTCCTACTCAATTTGTTTAATGCATTTTTCAGTTATTCCTTTGTACCTAAGCAATGGCGCGATATAATGGTGGTGCCAATTCCCAAACCAGGACGTGATCCTTGTTTAGCCTCTTCCCTTCGCCCCATATCTATGATCTCATGTTTTTGCAAAACTTTCCATAGCATTCTACTCAATAGACTAGAGTGGTTTATAGAAAAGAACTGTATGTTAGACCAGAATACCACAGGATTTAGAAAATGCCGATCAACGTTAAATAATCTTACTAGTTTAGTTTCTAGAATTCAAACAGGATTTTCTGAAAAACAAATGACCATATGCTGTTTTATTGATCTGGATAATGCTTATAACAATGTGGATGTACATAGTTTATTACGTATAATGGATGGCTTAGGTGTGGGACAAAAACTTTGCACATATCTGTGGAATTTTTTACATACCAGAAATTTAAAAATTCAACTTGATAATGATTCATTATGTAGAACTAGTTTTCGTGGCTTGGCACAGGGTGATCCATTATCTCCATTGTTGTTTAATATAGCTACTATTAATATCTGTAAAAAGATAAATAATGTATGTATTTCGCAGTTTGCAGATGACTTTGTTTTATATTTTACTACCAACCAAATTTTGGAAGCGACACATAAATTGCAAACGGCTTTAGATTTATTTAAGCAGTTAGTACAAGATATTGGTTTAAATGTTTCAACTAGTAAAAGTAAAATTTGTATATTTAAAAATGGCTTTAGGAAAGATACAATTGATATTAAAATAAATGAAAGTTCCCTCCAAGTAGTTGACAGCTATAAATATTTAGGATTGTGGTTAGATCAATCTCTAAGATGGTCCAAACATATTAATGAGTTAAGAGACAAATCTTCCAAATTTTTGAATGTGTTTAAAATACTAACTGGTCCAGGCTGGGGCATACACCCCACTCATTTGCGACGTTTATATATTGCTATCATTCGCAGCAGAATAGATTATGCCAGTTTTTTATTTGATAGTAGCTGTCAAACCCATTTAAATAAATTAACTATAATTCAAAACCAATGTTTGAGGGTCATCGGTGGTTTTATTAAAAGTACACCCATTCATGTGATGGAATGCGAACTATATCTGCAGCCATTACATATTCGCAGATATTACTTAGCTGGTAAATTCTTTTTGAAACTTAAATCTTTTGTTAATGGGGACACGTGTGAAATTGTTACCAAACTTAATATTTGTTGTCAGGGTAATTATTGGAGACGTAAAAAGAAACCACTTTTAGTTCATATTTCTGAAAAATTCAATAACATATGCGTGTACTCCAGCGATGAATTAGGTTTATTTTCGCTTAATACGTGGATAAGCGGTGTGAACTTGTCTTGTGCGATTAAACCACAAATTAAAGAGGTTACCGAGGCGAAGAAATCGTACGATCACTATCAACTTCGAATTATATGTAGTAGGAATTTTGGCAGGACATATTCTGGATATTACAGGATTTATACGGATGGATCTAAAGTTCGAGATAATGTTGGAGCTGCGTTTTTTGACCCTCAAAGTAATACCTCCTGTAAGTTCAAGTTAAATTCAAACATTTATGTCATGTACGCCGAGTTAATCGCTATCTTCGAAGCCATTTCATACCTTGAATCGGTGGATTTTCAAGATTCCGTAATCTATTCTGATTGTAAAAGCGCACTCCAACATTTAACGAGGTGTATGGGAAATTTTCGTGGTTATCCGTTAGCATACCAGATAATAGATTCTATTATTAGATTAAGAGATAAAAATAAAAATATTGTTTTACAATGGGTGCCTTCTCATATCGGCATTGAAGAAAACGAAGAAGTTGATCATTTAGCCAAAAAAGCGTGCGTAGAGGGTGTTCCGGTGACGTATAAACCTTACTGGACAGATATTTTAAGTGTAGTTAGATTGAAATGTTATGAAATTTGGAAAGAATACTTCGACGAGAAGTCATTGACAAAAGGTATTTGGTATCGGACGATGCAGCCAACCATTCATAGTTATCCTTGGTTTGATAATGCCGATATGAGTAGACAAGAAATCGTGACAAGTTTGAGACTTCGTTCCGGACATATCCCATTGAATAGTTTTGCTGCATTGATGGGCAAAGTAACATCTCCAAACTGCACGGAATGCAATGTGGTCGAAGACGTTTTTCATATTATGGTGGAGTGTGTCCGGAACGGAGCGGAAAGATATTTGATTCGAGATCAATTTCATATGAATATTTATCAATTAGGAGAATGTAACATTATTTTAGCTTTTCCAGCATCCAAAGCCGCTAGAATATTATATAGATTAGTTAAGTTAGGGATTAAGCGTAGATGTTAAGCTTTGCATGTAACAAAGATTTCCTATGAGGGTGGCATGTTCACTATGTGATCAAACCCTCGTTAATAAATAAAGATTTAAAAAAAAAAAAGATTTTATTTTATGTTCTAGAGCATAAAAAGTGACTTTATGTCACCTATGCACGACATAAAGACCAACTTTTAGAGCATGTAAAATTTTATCAATGTCATAGATTGATAAAATTTTACGAAAAGGGGTAAACTTTAGGATTTTTTTTTGCTGTAGTAAGGATGTTAAAGTATCGCTTTTGAGAAGTGAAAAATAAATTAATAACGGCTAGTACAAAAGAGGAAACAATACGTTTAAATAGATTAAAAGCGATACTTTAACATCCTTACTACAGCAAAAAAAATCCTAAAGTTTACCCCTTTTCGTAAAATAAAAAACTTCGGATTTTTTTTGCTGTAGTAAGGATGTTAAAGTATCGCTTTTCAAGGCATACTGTCAAACCTTCTACACGTACATCTTATGGGTAAAATATACTGAACAACCAAACGAAACTATTCAAACTAAGTTTTATGAAACACACACACCCTCACACGCTATAATATTAATATTTTGTCACTCTCTGTATTTTTTACATTTATATGTACTTACTTTCTATGTACTTATGTGTTATACTTACTGTCAGCTGTGAAACTACCTTATAAATAAATAAATGAATGAAAAAACCATGCAAATACAATAAAAATTCTACTGCATTTAACATAGTTGAGAACCCTTTGTAAAGTTCAGAGTCAAATAAATAAACAAAATCAAGAACACAAGAACGTTTCAAAGCGCAAACGAAACTAAAAAGAAAACTGTATTTAAAGTTAAAATATCTCGCGATTTCTCAAGAATTCTTCACTAAACAAAATCGCAGTCTCTTTGTTTGGTGACACCTTAAATATTTACTCGATTGCGCTGGAGGTAAGAAGGTAATACGTTTTACATGTACGATGTTACATATACGTAATAACTGACCTGGAAAATACGAAGGAAAATGGAATATGCCATTTAAATTTCTTGCAAGTGAACTATTTTCACATTTTTCTTTCTGCTTTCTTCTTTGTATTCAAATGATCAAAGGTTTAAAATAATAATGGTAGCTATTTTAATCCATTTTATTTAACTTTATTGCGTTTTGTGGTCGTGCCTCGTGTTCAGCAGTAATGGCCGTCAAGTAGCAAACTTTTGTTCAGAATATTTTGGAACTTAGCTGAGCCCACAACTTCATCCACATAAAAGTCTAGACATCATTGAGATGTAAGTAGATATACACACATATCATAAAATTATTTATTGCTACATACAGTGAAACACACACTTGTCTAGTTATTTCAATCGCAGATTTTCTGTCGCAAATTCTTACCAATAAACAGCAACATATATTTTGTGCATTCAATAAACAGGTACACTAGGACTAACTTTAGGTTTTTTTTTCTATCCAGCAAAGTTAATCTAATCGTATTATTAAAAGCGATTTCATGGCCGCCAGATCGTTAAATAGAAAAAATGATTTTTTTTTGGGCACATTTCGTGAAACACAAAATAAAAAGTAAATATGATATATAATATATTTTTTTCAAGATTTTATAACACGTTTTTTCATGTTGCCCATGTATTAATAAAACTAGTCAGTGCGGTCTCCGTCGAGTCATACCGCCTTATAGGACCTTTCAAAATTTGTAAATGTGGCAGTGTTGCCAGTGTTTAGGATCTGCAGTGGTGTGGAAGGCTTGAATGAATATTAATTGTTTTCGCTCTTTTTAATTTAGACTTATCTTATTATGATGAAATAGATCTAACTGGCTTTGTTAATGCATAGAAAAGTCCAGTTCATTTGTAACGTGGTTCCGTGGTGGTTACCTGTCCCAGCAGTTTCTCATAAGAGCGTAGAACTAACGTAGAACGTAGAATTGAAAATGGTTCTGTTCCAAAATTACATCAACTAGTTGTTGATGTAATTTTAGAACAGAGCCATTTTCAATCTAATTTTCGGATATTTAACCAGAACCTATTTTACACTTGTTTCTGGTGCTTGATCTAATTTTTTCAAAATTTCCAAGCAAAAACAGTCAGCAACCTCTATGACTCGAAATAGCTCATGCCCAACGCTCAAATACACTTACTTCTCCTTATGTAATAACTAATAAACCAGCCACAACCTACTAGAGCAGTGAGGATCCCTCAACAACGAGCATATAACAAATGGATTCACATTTCACGTAACAATAAATATGCTTATTGCGACCTCTTATCCGCTCTCTCACAAAAGCGTCTCGGCACATCCGGGACGCTCGCTGGAGAGACTGAGTGTCTACACGCTTGTGCGACACAATGGGGGTAAGCAGAATGGGTGTCGATCGGTTTTAGAGTTGTTGTGCTGTTTGGGATTTGAAAATGGAAGGGTTGAATTAAAATTGACTTGAGTTAGTACTTTACACATAACATGACATCACGCTTGTATCCCGGATTTCGTCAGTTATGTTTTAAGTCTGAGTAACATGGGCCGAGACTATTGCCATCAACTGGGTACAAAACCTAACACCGGTCTGCTACAGAAAAATTCCAGATGGTGAACTGGTGGGAAACCACTACTTGAATACTGACTGAAGCCAGCGTAGATGACTTCTACGCAATTATGTGTAAAAAAGTTGCGTAGGTGGTGCGACGAGTACGGGGGAGCCCGAATGAGGATGATTGCTGAGAGAACCGATACTGATACCGATACGATACTGCCCAGTAGGTTTACTGAACTCCATGTGTTGCGAGACCGATGAGCCTACGGTGCAGGGGTAGACGGTGTGTTTTTCTGTATTTTTGTTTTTCTTCTTTTTACTTACTAACATTTAGTTTTAAGCAAAATTCTTGTTACTAACAACCTGCAACATCACTACATATTATAAAACAAAGTCCTCCGCCGCGTCTGTCTGTCTGTCTGTCTGTCTGTCTGTTCGCGATAAACTCAAATACTACTGTACCGATTCTCATGCTGTTTTCACCAATGGATAGCTTGGTTCTCGAGGAAGGTTTTAGTATATAATTTGTCATGTTTTTGTATGCATTTTTGTATGAATTAACGATATTTGTTGGAGGTGTCGGAAAAAAATACAACGAAAACGCTGTCTAAACCCTTTGAGATATAACAAAATAATGTATGGTGGAATTATGTATCTTATAAAGATCTTCAATAAAGTCCGCGATGGCATATGTCTATCTCATAAGGGTAACATACTATATCCATTTTATTGACTTTTTGTAGGTATTTGTTTGCGGAATTTTACTCTTGGAAATACGATTACGATAACAATACGCTATAATATCAGTAGCTATTAGGCAAATTATGTTCGTAGATAAATAAGCTAGCTACTCGTACTTATGTGTATTTCAAACAGTAGACAAGAATATTTATCACAAAAACATTACTAAACACGGCGGCCTTATGATCAAAATTTGTGCATTCCAAAACTTTCGTTACTTTTTCACTGACATATTTATCACTTTTCGATAAACTAACACTCAATACGAAATCTACACTTATTTCTCAGTAATTCTGTATAAGATTCTTCAAAGATTAAACCTATTTCTCATTGAATATTTACGCACGTATAACCTTGATGAATGTTTACATTAAGCACCGCACCACACCGCCACACGACCACAGAGTACAGACGTATTTTGTTTTGTTTTTTTTTTTCGTTCCTTTAGTGGTGTTCCCGCTAAAATGTCAACCGGTCAAGTATTAGTCGATTAATCGAATTCTACAGCCAGATCGTGTTGCAAGTACAAAATAAATGTCACATATTTCGTCCAATTGCAAACGTGACCCTGAGAAAAGTTAAGCACCAATGGTGTTCATTGTATATTTCGAGCGTTTTATCAGCACAAATACATATTATAAAACAAAGTCCTCCGCCGCGTCTGTCTGTCTGTCTGTCTGTTCGCGATAAACTCAAATACTACTGTACCGATTCTCATGCTGTTTTCACCAATGGATAGCTTGGTTCTCGAGGAAGGTTTTAGTATATAATTTGTCATGTTTTTGTATGCATTTTTGTATGAATTAACGATATTTGTTGGAGGTGTCGGAAAAAAATAAGCTGTCTGGGAGCTTTCAACGAAAACGCTGTCTAAACCCTTTGAGATATAACAAAATAATGTATGGTGGAATTATGTATCTTATAAAGATCTTCAATAAAGTCCGCGATGGCATATGTCTATCTCATAAGGGTAACATACTATATCCATTTTATTGACTTTTTGTAGGTATTTGTTTGCGGAATTTTACTCTTGGAAATACGATTACGATAACAATACGCTATAATATCAGTAGCTATTAGGCAAATTATGTTGGTAGATAAATAAGCTAGCTACTCGTACTTATGTGTATTTCAAACAGTAGACAAGAATATTTATCACAAAAACATTACTAAACACGGCGGCCTTATGATCAAAATTTGTGCATTCCAAAACTTTCGTTACTTTTTCACTGACATATTTATCACTTTTCGATAAACTAACACTCAATACGAAATCTACACTTATTTCTCAGTAATTCTGTATAAGATTCTTCAAAGATTAAACCTATTTCTCATTGAATATTTACGCACGTATAACCTTGATGAATGTTTACATTAAGCACCGCACCACACCGCCACACGACCACAGAGTACAGACGTATTTTGTTTTGTTTTTTTTTTTTCGTTCCTTTAGTGGTGTTCCCGCTAAAATGTCAACCGGTCAAGTATTAGTCGATTAATCGAATTCTACAGCCAGATCGTGTTGCAAGTACAAAATAAATGTCACATATTTCGTCCAATTGCAAACGTGACCCTGAGAAAAGTTATGCACCAATGGTGTTCATTGTATATTTCGAGCGTTTTATCAGCACAAATGGTGTATCATGCGACATTTCGGAGGATTTAGTTTTGTTTTCATATTGTTGGTACTTACGTGAATTATTTTAAAATTATCATTTGTGTCGCACTTTTATTTCGTGTTGTAATTTGGTACAATTGATTGCTTTAAGAATTTGAGTGAAATTTCGTATTTTGATTTTGTGTTTGTTATTTATTATTATTATTTATTTATTTATTTTATTGTTATCTTTAGGTAAAGACTCATTCACGTTCAGAACATAAATAAGTACTTTTATTATATTAAATCATTTGTTTCGGTTTCTATTCACATAGTGAGTCACATTAAAATTAATATTAAGTTAGAATTTTGAGACATAGCCTGGGATATGGAGAAGGACATGGGTACTTTTTTATGCGATAACCGACATCCACGCGGGTGAAGCCGCGGGCAAAAGCTAGTAATGTAATAAATGATTCTATGTTAATTAATGCAATTGACGTTGTCCTGTTTTAATTAACTATAAATAAATAAGTAACCTTGCCTTGGCTATGTACATTTTTGTCTGAAATAAGTGATTTTTATTTTTATTTATTTTTTATTATAATAATAATAATCTAATAAATATTATAAACCTAGCTTGTGATTAGGAGGTCAAAAAAGATTAATGAGGAATTATTTGAGATAACCAGTAATGTCTTCTTATCAGCTAATACCGACAATTTGACCTGTTTTGTCTGCAACAGTTTGTAATGCCGCCCATAAATTGGGTAATCTGGCTAAATTGAAAGAAAGAAAGAAAATACATATATTTAGCACATACTAAAAGGCACACATAACATAATTACTAGCTTTTGCCCGCGGCTCCGCCCGCGTGGATGTCGGTAATCGCGTAAAAAAGCCTATGTCCTTCTCCATATCCCAGGCTATATCTCTGCCTTTCATGACGATCGGTTCAGCGGTTTAGGCGTGAAAACGTAACAGACAGACAGAGTTACTTAGTATGGATAATTCTAAAAATCATCAATACAACTCTCGATGTTAATATTACTTTATATGTGTTGTTTTGCTGATACTAATGATTATAACTGTGTAAAGCCATATTGTTTACGGTTGCGGATCATATTAGGCTACCGAGCGCACAGTGGCGCCCTCATCGTTATTTCGGTGATTTCTTTTATTTTAGAATGAAAATGGAAAATAGTGGCCACTAAGCTCAGTTTTAATGATTACAATAAAACATAACAATTTGAAACTACTGTTTGTAGTAATAATAACGTACAGTCTTGTGAAGCACAACTTGACGAGCTTATTTTCTGCATTTTCATTCTAAAATAAAAGAAATCACCGAAATAACGATGAGGGCGCCACTGTGCGCTCGGCGTAGTCTTAATCAACTTACAACTTGACACTGAGCTGCAAATTGCAAAAAACGTAAGAAAGTTTGAATTTCGTGCGATACCTTAGCGCATCCCTCTTAAATAGGTTCCTGTTTTCTGTCTTGCACTTTTAATTTGACAGTTGTGTGACAATGACAGTAATAACGCTTAGTCGAAGCCCGTGTTAAGCAATGTTTATACATAAATCTTGGCCTTACAGTTTCGAATTCAGCCATCCACATTCCACATGCACTTCGAAAATTCAACCTGTATATTATATCAGCATTAAAATTTGCTACAACAGTGATACATTAATAGATTATCCATTGTTGCATCGATTATTTTCAGACAGGACCAACGTCAAAAATATACTCAAAATAATTATCCATACAAACAAAGAAATATAAGACGATTTCCTTCGACGCCGACGGTGACAAATGGAGCCAGTCCCTGGATATTAGTAACATCGTGGATCAGAATACGAAGCTGACGTCATCACTCATTCCTTCCTGTGTTACCATATCTATTCATCATGGTCTATATACGGGATAATTCATTTTCTGTCTGGCAATTCTTTGGATATCTTACTTCGTAGGGTAGAAAAAATGAGGATGTTATAATAATGACTGTGTTCCATTGATGTTTATATATCAATGATGTGATCGAAAATAGTTTGAAAAGAGGCACAAAGTGAGAAAGCTACAAATCCAAGACAGATATTTACTAAACCGTATTTGCATTTTTCGTATTTAATCGTATTCAATTTAAATTAAGGGAGTGTTTAAATTGCAGGGCACGTAGACAGAAATTGAAAGGGATATACACCGTGGCATTTTAGTCGTCTTACAAAGGCAGCCCACTTCATGTATCCAATGACTTTGGATACATGAAGTGGGCTGTCTTTGTAAGACGACTAAAATGCCACGGTGTATAACTTAGTTCATATTTTCTTTAAATATTTGTGTCTTCCACGAATCAGGTGTTGTCTTTGAACAGTCATCGAAAAAGCCTAATTTATATCTAAATGCCAGGTTTTAAATCCAGAACCGAGTGTTTTACCATTATACCACCACAAATACATACACTGAAATGACAAAACAGGATATCAAACAAAAATATTCTTTATACTTACGATTTTAGGAACAAGCTAACAAGTTGCTCTATAGATTCTTCGTAATTGACCAGAGAAAATGATCATAATATTTTTACCACATTATCCTCAAGGAAAAATATTGTGCCATTCATAAGTTTTGGTTTGCGGCACACAATCAGTAATCTTATTTTGGAAGAACAGGTGGAAATAATTCAGTTTGGAAAACATGTATTTATTTCAGGAAATTGGTTGAAAATAACAAGTCACAACGTCAAAAATAATTTATGTTTTGAAATGAGATGAGTTCGGAGTTTCCTATGCGACTACTCTGAGAAGAAAGACCGAAACAAACTCAGAGGTTACAGTCTCTTTTGAAGTCCAGATATAATCTTGGTCAAGGCCATATGAGGATCATACAGATTAAAGTCTGAGTCCAGTCGTAATCGTGTAGCTCAACACAGAATTTAAGGAGCGATTCGACGGTCAACCAAAGAAAGGATACATTTGGGTTATAGGTCACATAAACTATTCAAACTCATCCGTCATTTAACCTAACAAAGAGAAAAAAATATCCATATATTCCTCACATTCACAATAATTATATTTAAAAAAAAATGTATATGTATAGTTAGCGTTTATAATAATCTTATTTCTTATTTCTCAATAATTCTCGTTTTTGGAGATTACCTTTTACACTGTAATTTGAAATCATTATAAAAGCCAATTATTTTTTAATAAGTAACCGTGGAGTTTCTTGCCGGCTCTTCTCCATTAGGAAACGACCAATTGGAACCATGCGCCTAGCTTCTGACATTTTATAAGTGCCCAAATAAAATATTTTGATTTGATTTGATAAAGAAACAAACAATGTTTTAGATTATTAACACGAACGGGATATTTACCATGTTTATTATTTGTAGTGTTTGTTTTGTCTGCTCATAAACACCCACCCGCAATGACTTTAGTTTATCCGATGGTGCTTGCAACAGCGCCGAAATATCGGGAACTCACAACAAATAATAAACGTGGTAAATATCCCGTTCGTGTTAATAATAATATTAGTGACCATGACAGTTTAAAAACTTATAATGATTTAGATATTTAAGTTAGACAGATATTATTAGTTACATGATAAATATTTATGTATTATATTTTTTCCAGCAGTTTAATGCGCTACGCTACGTTAGAATACATAAATACATAAAATACATAAATATGTTGCCCATGTTCGTTTCAAAGGCGTCAACTTGTCGTTCACAACGACGATTGATTGAGGCGTTACAATCTAAATAATTTTACTATGATATAATTATGGCATTCAGAACCTTTATTTTAGAAGCAGTTAATCGCATTTGATACCGGAAAAAAAATTAATACCTCGATTATTTCGTACTAGCTTTTGCCCGCGGCTCCGCCCGCGTTGATGTTGGTTATCGCGTAAAAAAGATGCCTATGTCCTTCTCCATATCCCAGGCTATATCTCTGCCAAATTTCATGATGATCGGTTCAGCAGTTTAGGCGTGAAAACGTAACATACAGACGGACAGACAGACGGACAGACAGACAGACAGACAGAGTTACTTTCACATTTATAATATTAGTACACATTTATAATATTACTAGCTTATGCCCGCGGCTCCCCCCGCGTGGATGTCGGTTATCGCGTAAATAAGTAACCTATGTCCTTCTCCATATCCCAGGCTATATTTCTGCCAAATTTCATGATGATCGGTTCAGCGGTTTAGGCGCGAAAACGTAACATACAGACAGACAGGCAGACAGACAGACAGAAGGACAGACAGACAGACAGACAGACAGAGTTACTTTCACATTTATAATATTAGTATGGATAGTACGAGTATATAGTATGGTTTCCATCATTACTTCTATAATTGCATTTCTTCAGAACTTTCCCGAAAGTTTTTCCCGCATTGCCAAACTATCTATCAATGTTGTTACAAGTTATACCATTAGCTGTATCAAGGAAAACGCCCATTTCCGTCTAAACGCTCACTTTCCTATGGGAACGTAAATCCATGGAAGCAAAGTTGTATTTCCGTCAAAATTTGTTAATTGTTTGTTTGTTTGAAACAAGTCCGCGAAACAGATCGGCAGAAATCCTTCCAACGGGGTTATTGCGTAACGCAATGGCTTTCATTTTGATGATTGTATGATTAGCTTCAAAATCATTTAGATTGCGACTGATAGTGTGTTACGTAATAATGGTGCTGTTTAGTTTATTCATATAGTTTCTTTAACCACCCAACCAACTCAGGAATATTCATTTATGAATGAATGAATGAAATGCACAGACCCCAGCGTGGTATGACCAGACTCGATTACTCGAATGAACCCAAAGATTCACACTAGCACTGTAGCCTCATGTTTCATGGTGCTATAGAGACCATTGCATATCAAGGAGTAGACCGGGGGATGCGGTAATTTTAGGGAAGATGTACCCTTAAGATATGGAAGGATTATTAGAGTAGAACCATACCGGATATGTATCCTAGAGTTAGCAATGGAATAGTGGAGAGGCGGGTGATATTTATCTATAGGAAATCGGATCAGAGCGGGAGAAGTTGTTTGATCTTTTAATGTCACCGCCTTGTGGCCCAGATCCAGCTGCTTTTACCAACTTCATCATCATCATCATTTCAGCCGAAAGACGTCCACTGCTGGACAAAGGTCTCCCCCAAACGGGGGGGAATTTGCCATAATCACCACGCTTGGCAGGTGGGTTGGCGATCGCAGTATGGTGTTAAAAGTGCATAGAGAACGCTGCTGCCCATTCTCTAGTAAGTCCCTTAGTTGCCTTTTACGACACCCACGGGGCTTTTACCAACTTTGGAAAATTCATTTAGAGAATTTATTCCGGAAGGCTTACATATGTGTAGATATCATATATCAGCTTATGCCCGCGACTTCATTCGCGTGAAATTTCTTGTTTCAACATAAAAAATATCCTATGACACTCGGCAAATACTCTAGCTTCCCATTAATGAATGAATAAATATTTATTTATTAAACACAGCTACATACATTTGGTTTTCAATAATAATTCGGTTGAATCTCTGTTTCGCCAACGGCGTACTAATTTTATAGTTACAGTAGGTACAACAATATTTAGCGAGAGGAAAAGCCCGGTTGTTACTACTGTGTGGATCGCTCGGATGACACGGTGGAGGTCTGCCCGGCTTCGGTGGAGCACCACCGTGTCCTCACGGAGGCGAAAGGTGGCGGCGATCTCTCGCGTCCGGCCCTGGTCCAGGCCATGGTACGAAGCGAGAGTGCATGGGAAGCCATCACCTCCTTCTGTGAAGCAGTAATGCTCGCGAAGGAGGAGCGAAACGCGTGAGGGAGAGGCAGTCTGTGTGCCCTCACGCCCCTAGTCTTCAAAGGAGTCGCTCTGGGCGTCGGGAGTCTATAGCCGATTCCCGGCCACAGTAGGGTCGGGCTTGCGGACGGTGAGCAATGGGCAGCTCGCTATCCGGTAAGGACCAGGTCGGGGTCGATAGCGCGTTGTGTTTCATGCGCGCCTCATAGAGATGTCAGCACGAACTGACGTGGTCAGCTAGGACCGATGCCTGCCAGGGTTGCGGGTTTGTCCGGGAGGGATATCGTGGCCCTCGCACACAGGCAACTGAAGAAGCACGGGTGGGTTTTAGTCAGTAAAAGTCTGACACTCCCGCTCCGCCCAGAGCGGGAGAAGTTATTTGATAATTTCCCAATAAAAAAATAAAATAAAAAGTTTCAACAATATTTAAATTGAATTTAGAAACATTACATATTCAGCTTATACGAGTAATGTTCCCACTGCTGGGATACAGGCCTCCTCTCTGTGAGAGGGAGAGGGCCATAATCTACCACGCCGGCTCAGTTCGGGTAGGTAGATGTGACGTTTTCGAATATTTGGTTCAAGGACATGTTGGTTTCCTCACGATATTTTCCTTCACCGTTTTGAGAGTAATGGTGATGAACTTATTTAAAGCGTCTGTCTGGGTTCGAACCCACGACTGTAAGTCGGGGCCGCTAGACATGTTGCCTTTGTCTAAATTGTGATGTTGAAAATTAACAGTTATTTTGAAAACTACTTAGTCTCAAAATTCTTGTTGGTGGCCCTCTTCATCATATTCTGTATTTTTGCAGTTTCGTATTAAAGTTAACACTCATAGGTTGTTATGCGTACAAATCTTTAGCTAAAAAGATATTTGAAACAAAAAACACGCGTCCAAAACAATAACTTCCTCTTCTTTTGAAGTCGGTTGCACAGAAACGCGTGCTGTCAACCGCAGACTCTCTTTTGTAAGTGAGCCGAGATAAGGGCGAGCGTGTCATCAGGAGCGGCCAAGTGTGAGTCGGGTCTCATATGATTATTGTACCGTAACTCATGTGTAGTTGGCACCGTACCGTTACATTAAACTCTTTGTAGTGAGGCAGTTGTAAATTGAATTCCAACTATAATTAAAAAAAAAAAAAAAAAACAGACTTTGAAATCCACATTTGGAAAAAAGCATTTTAGTTCTTGCAAAAGTTAAATACATATATTTTACTATTTATCCTATATTAGTAAGGTATACATATGAGTTAGATATGATATTATGTTTAGGGTTAGATGTTTTGATGAATTTATTACTATTTTTATATTGGTAACACTAATTAAAGTTAGCATTAAACTTAGTGTGCAAGAACCCGCCGATTAAGGCCTCCTCCAAAGAAAACCAACTTTAATGACCACTAAATATAGCGGTGACTAGCTACTACCCGCGGCTTCGTCCGCGTGGCTTTTTCTAAAATAAAAGTCACTCACAATAGAAGTCAGTCATAGTTACTCCATAAAACATTAGCTGCCACGGAAAGTCCCGTCGATTAGCCGGAACAAACAGACAGACAAAAATATTAAACATTGTTTTTTTATTGTTATATGTACCGTACATACTTTCATATATGTATATAGTTGCTATTTTGACATTACAAACAACTCTTCCATTTTAATTATTTGTATAGATTAAAGTTGGTAATTAGAAAATAACTAAAGCTGTATAGAAGATATTATTATTGTATCGTTTTCATATTTTACTGTCTAGTCAAAATGCAGTAGAAAAAAAAATCCACTTAATGAAAAAATTCAGTTCATTAATTCTCTGACAGACAATGTACAGCCTAAACCGCTGAGTCGAAAAGTTTTCACACAACAGTTCAGTATAAGACAAAAGTGATAGCTAAGGAACGCACGTAAATGTACCTTATTGTGTGTGAGAAGTTTAAATAAATAAATAAGACAGGATTTTTGAAAATAAGGAGTTAAACAGGGGATGAAAGTTTTTGTGGAAGTTCGTCATTTTTGCCGATCGGAAATCCCTTCAGGCACATACGGCTTATCTATCTATATATAATAAAAAAAATAGGCAGTCATAAGGACTGCTGACAGAAATGAAAACTCAAAACTTTGGAATATTTGTATTCCTTTTTGGATTTTTTAAATCGCTACGCGTTGCCGGTCTAGCGCAACACTTCACGAGCAAGTTGCGCATTTCGGTGACGCGAAACCATACGTTTTTCCCCTACCAAAAACCGCTCAACACGGCTAAAGAAGATTTCACTTCAAAAATCAATTGCCGTGGGTTAGTCTCGCAAAAACTCAAGTGGCTCGATCGATTTGAATAATTTTGTTTCTGTTTTGTTCGCCTTAATAAATAAATAGAATAAAATATCTAAGTCTTGTATTCATCAACATTTAAATCAATTGTTTTGAAAAAGACAGACTGACAGCTCTTGAAAGCGGTTGAAATTTTTTCAATAAAAATCTGAATTTCAAAATAAATATTAACAAAGTTAATTTTTTTGCGTGAATTTTGATACTCTGAAGTCTGAACTCTGCCTTGATACCTTACTGCTGCAAAAAGGGCTTTTTTTCTACAGTTACCTACCGAATCGTTGTCGAATTAATACCTACACACAAAGCTACGGATTTTTATTTCTGAAGATACCTTGTAGTTGCAAAACGTCTCGTATGAATTACAAAATCCCCTTCTGCTATAAAAACCAAGATTAACATCCTTTTTGGTAAAATGGAGAAATAAAGAAAAAGAAGGCTGCGCTATAAACGCGCGGCGCCGCGGCGCCCTAGGCCCGCGCGTCTGCGTCAATGCGCCGCATCCGTCAAGCTGCTGTTCAAGTGACATGACAGACAATTTTATTTATTATCGTTTTTTTGTGTTTTTTTTTTAACAGTGTAAATAATTATTTAAGTGTATTTTGTGTAGCGTAAATATTTATTTTTCTATTAGGTAAGTATATTTATACATAAATGTTAAATGCCGGCTGTAGCGACGCCGGAAATAGTGCCTGTCAACCTGCCACATCGCTCGATGTCCAGGTGAGATGTCCCCATTGCTCCCAGCCACGGTTCTTTAAAGGCGCACGGGGACTACAGATACACTTTGGTAAGGTTCACAAACCCCATAGTGTACTTTTGTGTCCCCCAGCCACATCCCCAACATCAACTAATCCAGATCAAACCTTGTGGAAAACGTTAGCAAAATTAAAAAATTCTACACCAGTATTAAAGAGAGTTCCCCGGGGCGCGAGACGGTCTGTTGCTCTGAGTTTGGCGCAATGTCTCCGTCTTGCGACCCAGGAGAACTCACAAAGTGCCTGGGAGCAATTACTCACCTTCCCTTATAGGATTCTGCATGTCCAAAAAAATTCGGCAACTAAAAAAACCTTAACGAACCAAATTAAAGAAAATTGTAATAATTCGACCCAAGTTTTAGATCCAAAATTACCTGCTTTCAATAACCTATCACAAAGAGGCTTATGTTCACATGTGGAATCTAAATTAAGTGAAGGTGACATCAGAGGAGCGGCCAGGATACTTTTCAGCAGCGATGTGGTGGCGCCATACTCTCCAGAAACACTAACAGCTCTGGAGAGTAAACATCCAGCGCCTGCGGATGGTCTCACCTTTCCAGACCCACCCGACCTTTCCGACCAAAATTCAACCTTCATAAACGTTTCAGCCCTTCAGTTGATAGCAGCTGTGAGCTCCTTCCGAAGTGGTTCCGCCGGCGGCCTCGACGGCCTGACTCCACAACATTTAAAGGATCTTCTGAGTTCAGGCGCCGGGGAAGCTGGTGAGTCACTTTTGAAGGAGCTTGCGGCCCTGATTAACTTTATGCTCACCGGCCATGTGAACGATGCCGTCGTCGATGTCTTGTACGGGGCCAACCTATGTGCCCTGCGCAAGAGGGACGGCGGCATTCGACCCATCGCCGTTGGTTGCACATATAGGCGTACGGCAGCCAAAATATGTTGTAAGTTCTATACTGAAAAACTTAAAAATAAGTTTCAGCCCCTGCAGCTAGGTTTTGGCTCGAAAGGGGGCTGTGAAGCTGCCGTACATGCCCTTTCCACTTTTTTAAACTCTAACAAAGGTGAGGCCATCCTCAAGGTTGACGTTAAAAATGCCTTTAATTCTGTTAACAGGGACACTTTGTTGGCTGAAATCAAAAAGGAACTTCCCGAAATTTATGGTTTTATGTGGCAATGTTATAGGTACCCTTCTAAATTATTATATAAGGACAATGTTTTGGAATCTGCAGTAGGATGCCAACAGGGTGACCCTCTCGGACCAGTTATTTTCAGTTTAGCTATTCATCCAATTATCCAGAAACTAAATTCAAAATTTAACGTGTGGTATTTAGATGATGGAACGCTAGGAGGTGATGTTGAAACCGTTTTAAAAGATCTACAATTCCTTAAAGAGCAATTTAAATCTATTGGCCTGGACCTTAATCCATCAAAATGTGAAATTTACCTTTCTGACATTACGGACAGACAATCGACCCTAGAGAAATTTAATGCAATAGCCCCACAAATTAAAATTCTAGAAAAAAGTTCACTGCACCTCCTAGGTTCCCCAATTTTAGAAGATAGCTTTACTCAATTCATCGACGATAAAATTAAAAATTTCAACGACATTTCAGACAGACTATCCAAAATTAATTTACATTCGGCATTCACCCTGATTAGTTACTGTTGTTTTGGCCCAAATTTTATATATTATCTACGCTCTTCCCCCTTATGGAAACAACCACACCTCTTGGACAAAATTGACCAAATTATTCGCAGCACCCTAACATCCATTTTAAATGTGGCTTTGGACGACCGAGCGTGGCTGCAAGCCACACTACCCATCCGTTTTGGTGGCCTCGGCGTCCGCAAAATTACCAGTATTAGCTTACCGGCGTTCCTGTCCTCTGTCCACAGCACGGAAGAGTTGACCAGGAAAATTTTGGCCCCTTCCTTGGTTGACTCTGAAGTGCCGTGTTTCACTGATGCGGTGAATGCCTGGAAAATGGCTTGCCCGAATACAGATCGGCCCGTGAATCCATCTTCCCAGAGACAGTGGGATGAGCCGCTCTGCAGGTTGGTACGGAATAATCTTATTAATACGTCCACCAATACTGCTGAGCGTGCGCGCCTGCTGGCTGTGGGTGAGTGGGAGTCGGGCCTCTGGCTTCAGGCACTACCGTCACCCAACACAGGCACTATGCTGGGTGACACCACTTTCCGGCTCGCTACTTGTCTGCGTCTGGGCGCTCCTTGTGTGGCTCCGCATCGCTGCCAATGTGGTGAAGGTGTCGACTGCCTCGGACACCATGGCCTATCCTGCAGTAGGAGTGCAGGCCGGATAGGACGGCACGCCAGCATAAATGACATCATCCGTCGTGCTCTTGTCACCGCCGGGGTGCCAGCTGTTTTAGAACCCAATGGCTTGGCACGCGACGATGGGAAGAGACCAGACGGAATGACCATCATGCCTTGGAAGTTAGGTCGGCCTTTGGTGTGGGATGCAACATGTGTCGATACCCTTGCGCCATCCCATCTTCCTAGCACGGCGGGCTGTGCCGGGGCGGCTGCTGCGGGTGCGGAAAACCTCAAACGGCGCAAATATGACAACCTTATTGGGAGTTATATGTTTGAGCCGTTTGGGGTTGAAACACTAGGACCATGGGGTCCGAGTGCCCACATGGTATTTCGAGACATCTCTAAGCGGTTGTTCGACTCTGCACGTGACCAGAAGGCTGGCCTATTTCTTGCCCAAAGAATCAGCATTGCCATACAACGTGGCAATGCTGCCAGCCTTTTGGGCACTTTTCCTGTTGACAGCGATGCGGACGAATTTTTTGATGCCCTTTGATTCTTTTCCCTCCCTTTTTTATATACTTGTACTTATTAGTATCTATTTTCTTAAATAATTTTAAAACTATTTAGTGTAAAGTAAATAGACATATTATTAAATTAATTTTAAGATTTGTGATTTACAATAAGTCCATTGTCCATTTTTTTACTGTGAATTAATATTATTACAATTAGGTAATCGTTATTTTTAAATAAATGTCAAAATTACTGTTTAGATATTTAATCAGTTCTATTTTTAAAATTTCTTAGGAAAGACATAAACCAACTGTTTAAATACCTAACCGGTGGTTTGAATGTTGGTGAACAGAGGCCTTATTCAGACCTAAATTATTCCATAAGTTGTTAGTGGTTAGTAACAGATTGTGCTTATATGCTGTTAGTTTTGTTAGTACTTGAATGAATTAGGTTAATTTAGCACAAATCTATTGCTATTTTTACCCAGAGTCTATGGATGGGGCAGTACGGTCTGCCAGCAATCATTTTCAGGATAGAGTGTCACGCGCGTTGTAGTAAGGAAGCCGCTTTCTTACGCACGATGGCATGAAAGCCGTCCGTGCGAGCTGCAGCAAACATTCCAGACGCACAGAACGCGCAGGACGTTGTAGGCTCACTCGGCTCATATATGACACCCACAGGCCGCTCGAGTAGGACTGACAGAACGCCTTAAATAAACTGACTATGACGTCTGTCGTGCAGCGAGCGGACCTACGGGCGAGCATATTGCTCCTCACCGCCAACGCCCTGCGCTCGCGCTCTATGTCTCCATCATCGAGTAGGTCACTAGTGACAACATGATCTAGGTACTTGAAACTGTTCACTATATAAATTACTACGCCGTTGAGATATACCGGAGGTACACGACGGGGTTGTTATTTAGTTACCGTAAACACTAAGACCTCACTCTTTTTTGGGTTATATGTCTTGCATACGTCTCGCAGATCAATACTGGGATGGTTTAGGAAAAAAGAAAAGTAGGACCCAAAGGAACAGCTGAAAAATCGAAAAATCAAAATTTTCACCGGGTCGTCTAGTCTTTTTATAATTTACTACGAAATACTTGTTTTATCATAAACACTATCGCTTCTTGCATAAAATTTTACGAAAAGAACGCTATTGATGCCTTGTCCAACAAGATCCTTAATAAAATAAGCTCAAAATTGCTTCGACCGCTTTTCTCACAAATTCTCAGCCCTGCACAGTTTCAACCCTGCAGCTTCATAACAAAAGCCCATCCTGTACGGTGACCATTATTGTAAAAGTTTTACCGTCGAACTTAGAGTAATATTATGTTAAAAGAATTTTCCAAATAAAGGGAATAAGGGTTGGAAAACTTTACCAAGTATTAGAGGTCGCTCTTATATTAAATTCTATGGCGTAATTAAAATTTATGCCAATAAGACGATGTTCAAATCTTGCTAGTAATGAGAATGTAATATTAATTTTGTGGAATTATTATTTGAGTACGGAGAATTGGTCCTATGAATCGTGACATAATGTGCACATTATGTCACTTTATTCATAGGACCAATTCCTAGTTAGTTTGGGGTGTAAGGTTGCCTGGAAGAGATCGCAGCATGCGATAAGGCTGCCCATTGTATAGTTTGTAGTGTATAAGTTTTTCTTTTCTTTTGTAATGTGTAATGTGATGTACAATAAAGTATATATAAATAAATAAAGTACCGTGTGGCGCCGGACGTAAAGAATAGCACCACCCCATTTCCTCCCGTGGGTGTCGTAAAAGGCGACTAAGGGACTTACTAGAGAATGGGCAGCAGCGTTCTCAATGCATTTTTAACACCATACTGCAATCGCCAACCCGCCTACCAAGCGTGGCGTTTATGGCAAACCCCCCCAATTGGGGGAGGCCTATGTTCAGCAGTGGACGTCTTTCGGCTGAAATGAATGATGATGATGAAATAAACAAATAGTTTACAGGAAGTTATTTTAATATTATGAAGATCCGACTCCCCAAGTCAAATTTTTCAACTATTTGGTGCGCTAGAATAGTTAACATACTGTGCCTATGGGTTATTAAAAAAAAAACGGCCAAGTGCGTGTTCGACCACGTACAATGAAGGGTTCCGTAGTTAGGATGAATTTACCCCAAGAATAAACTTAACATTGTAGTTGAAAAACATGTTTTCCCATACATTTCAACTGCTAACCCTACAAAAAAGGCTACTTAGCTGTGATAGTTTTCCTTTTATCTTTTTTATGTATACATATACATAAATATCACGGCAGTACTCTACTGCCGTGATATTTTTCACATATCCAAAAAGAACTATTAAGCTGACAGGGGAAGGGACACTTGACTCTAAGAAAAATTTGCACTTTAAAGCTTAATATTACCCAAACGGATCCCTGAATCAATACGTGGATTTCACAGACGCAATATTTTTAAACGGCTTTTCGAACGATACCCCACACCTTAGGATAGAAAGAAAAAAATATCATCTCTACTTTACGTGCAAGGGAGTTATAAGATTTTATTTTACCACTTTGACGGCATGATTAAAATATGCCGAATTACAGCTTTCTAGTATTAAGAGTCTCTGAGCTAAGTAGCGGACAGACAGACAGTCGAATATGGCGAAACTATAAGGGTTCCTTGTTGACTACGGAACCTTAAAAATTTACCTGTAGGTATCTATCCCATAGCTCGACACTGCTCGGCTGTCACTTGTAGATCTTTGGCAGTCGTTACGGGAAATCAGAAGTCCAAAAGTCTGACAACCAGTCTTACCAACGTGTATGTATTACGCAGTAACTAGGTTGTGGAGGTCAGATAGGTAGTTGCTCCATGTGAAAATACTGGTATTCAACTGCGTCCGGTTAGACTGGAATCCGACCCCAATGTAGTTAGGCAAAGGCTAGCTAGATGAGTGTTATTTATCAAGTAAGTACCTATTTGTGTATGTTTGACACACAAACGCAAACGGTAATGATCCCGCAGCTAAAGTTAGTAGCGTTCGCCAAAATTAATTACATTGCTAACGTAATTAATCGGTCCGTTGTATAACCGGACACGACCAGCTAAAACCAGTTATGACCCCCTGAAACTGGATAGTAATTGATTTATTATGGAGCAGCGGTTTTGATATTTGGCGTTCGATTTCTAAAGGATTGAAGATCGCGGTACGCTTTGGCTGTTTGATATGCAACTTAAGGTGGAGTATGTTTATTTGATAGAAGAAATGTTTCAAATGAGGAGTAGGTACGAGTATAGTGTCTTGTGTTTCTGGTATTCGATCTGCCTTTATTTTTCTGCAGCACCTGAATCGACAACCTGGAAATTCAGTGTATCAAATCCATTTTTGAAATACGCTCAGTAATACTGGTGACAATGAAACCAATATTTTTTCAGCATATCCATCATATCAATAGCGATGGTCGGAACCTGCTCTAAAACCCTCTTAAATAACAAACATTTTCACCGTACCTCTATTTTGCATCCATAATACAATAGAGCCGAACGCAGCATCGCACAGACGAGTATTTGACTTAAAAACTCGATCAAAATTATTTTGTGATTTTTATAGATTGGATATAAAATAAAAAGTAGTTTAAGGTGATAATTTTGTATTTAAAACATCAGACACATGTACAATTTACATAAAAGTAGAGAATGGTTGACTGGTAATGAATTCCTTGTTGCATTAAGTCCGCCTATATACCACTACAATACATTAAGTTTAAATAAAAAGTTTTACACAAAATCTTCTAATCAGAATCACCTTCACTAGATTCATCGTCCTCCTCATTGTCAAACTCTGTAGACAAGACGTACGATGTCTCCGGGAGCAAGAGTTCTAATGCTTCAACGGAAAATGGCTTACTTTTTTTTCGTTGCCTTTGCCTGGTACTGCTCAAAAAAGGATCCGAAGTTAGCAGAAGTCTGTTTAGCACATCTTTGTTACAGTCTTCGCGCGAAAACTTTCTGGAAAAATTCTGCCTATACATGCGGAAGTGTTTGTTTCTGGCCTCAGCCGCCTCTTCCGACAACTGGCCAATAGGCAGAATAGCGTAATCAATTACTGTGGCACCATGTCTTAAAATTTTGTGCATTGTAGGCGACATGGGGTGCCACTCATACAAATCTACATATAGCTTTGCAGTTTGTTCAGCAAAGTTTTCAAATTTCTGCGTATCAATTTTGAGCCCACTTGACAAAGTCTCCAATATGACACTGCATTTTTTTATTACATTGATTTCAATCCCAGTAATGCGGGAAGAAGTTTCGGGATTTGAGAAAAACCTCCTTGCAGTGTTCCCATCATTGGTGTTCCCAAACCCTGCCTTCGGAATATCCACTAGCAGCCCCATTTCCTCTTTAAAAGCCTCTTGAATTTTCTTCTTTCTTTCTGCCACTATATTTTTATGTTCTTGAGTTCTTGCCTGCCATTTTTTTATAGGTATTTTATATGACAAATGAAGAAGTGATTCAAAAAATCGAATTTTGGCATGTAGTGTCGACAGCCCAAATTTAAGAATATCAGGATTCTCTATTTTTTTTTTTATAAGTTTGTTGAAGTCTTTTGATGTAAGCCCACATATATAGCACCTCATAGTCGATAGCGTGTTTGTTGCAGCATTGCAAACCTTTGCATCGATCATGGTAAAGGCTAATGTGTGCTTTATTTTTAATATACCGCCATTTGTCCTCGGTATTTCACTTTTTTTCAAGGTTTTGATTTGATTCTCTATGTAGGAGATTTCTTCATTTGTGATGTCTTTTGTTTCGTGAACAAAACGGATTCGTATGGGTCGGCAGTATCTTGCAGAAGAAGGTACTGGGTTTTGCCAAATTAGCTTCTTTTGGTCACCAATATTGCAAATTAGTCGTAAGGGCACAAATGAACTCTGAAATATAGATGAATCACTGTCTGTACTGTTACCAAATTTTTGTTTAAATTGTTGTTGTTGTGAACCATCACAACCCCATTTTGATAATAGTTCTAAAGAGCTTATTTCTTCTTCATTTATACTTTCGAGTACTTCATCTAAGTACATACATAACCGTGCAGATGTATGATCCAGAAGATCCTGCAAGTTTATTTCAGCACATGTTTCTGTAACTCTCATCGACTCTTCACGCGGATAACAGTCTTTCTTGGCTTTTTTAACAAGTGAATAACACGGATAAACGTTTTTGTTAGCAGCATGAATAACTTCGTATTGTTTTCTTGTCAAATCAGCTTCCACGAAAATAGCTAATGCTTGTGATGGTGTATGCTTTTTGATTACCACATTTTGTGTTGAATTATAACGTGTTCTGTACTTTTTGGCTCTTGTTGGCGTTAAAGTCATATCTTTCATAACTTTAGCCGCGTCACCATGTCCTGCAGCACGTTGACTCATTTGGGCTGCATAGGTTAACTCTTCAAAGGGTATTTGTTCCCTCAAATCCTTTGTTTTGCGCCTCTTTGCTTGATCGCTCAATTCCTTGAATTCTTTAGTTGGTCGGCCGGCCTTTTTTGTTGTCCACGCAGGCAGTGTAATAAAAGTATTTAGCCATTGTTCATTTTTTGTTAAGAAGCGTTCTTCCTTGTTACTGGCGGCTGTCCATTTTTGTTTAAACTGATACTTAAATGATTTTAAGGCACTTCTCAAAGAACCTTGTTTATTTTCAGGGCATTTCGTCATTATTTTAAGACGATTTTCTAAAAACTCAAACTTTTGGTCAATTTTTCTGTCTGAACATTCTTTTATGACTTCATAGAGTGATTTTCTAGTCATCTCCATCGACGTCATTGGAGATTCTGGAATAGAAAAATAAAAATAAAACACTGTTTTATAAAAGCTGATTTCGACTAATATCGTAAAAAAAAAATTAAAAAAAATGGCGTGTATATGCGGGTCGTTTTCCTTTAAAATCCTTATCAAGAATAATGAAACTATATGTTACATCCAAAATCATAAGTTAACTCGGCTTAACTCATAAACAAAAACACCTTTAACTACAGAGTTTACAAAAAAAAAGTTGCTTTTTTTATGGAGTACATTTAAGGTGCAAAATGTCAATTAAATAAAGTGTAATATCAAAATAAACATGCTTTTATAAAGCAACGACATACCTTCTTCCAAAATATCCATAACGGTTACCGCACAATTTCACCAAACACAGATTAAATGCAATTTAAAGATCACGTTTGAACTGCAGTGCCGAGAACAAAGACATACGATTCACGCAACGACTGGGTTCCGACTGCTGCTACGGTTCGTAGAGGGGCGGTGCATGGCCAAATTCACCGTTAAGTGACGTAATAGCTATTGGGCTCTCAGGATACAATAGTTGTAAAGCAATATAACCAATTTCGACTTTTCGACTTTTGATCGGATATTTAGATGAAATACTCGTCTGTGCATCGTTTTAAATCCCTATTGTACATGTAAAAAAAAAATTGTGTCTGTTATGGATTTGGGAAATAGCACGTTTCGTATGTGGCATATTTTGTTGACCCACTCTGTGAAATATTGAAGAGCTGTGGCACAGAATAGGACAGAAGGTCGATTTCATATAACGAGTGAAAATGCACGCACTTATACACACGCATTACGTAGAGTACAAGTGCACTTGCGACTGGCATTTGTTTGAGACCGCCGAACGTACGTGTCTGTGTGCCAACTTAATTTTTTAGGGGATCGTCCCATACACTAAGTTAAATCGTATTTTGCTAAGAAAATAGTACACATTGAAATTTTGAAAAAAAAAAGTAAATTATTTAAATATAATATTACTATATCATCAAATCAATACATAGCATTTAGGGCAATACATAGGTTTAGGGTACAACATTTAATATTTGGTGGTATTTAGATACGAACAAGGAGGGATTTTCTGGACCTTACCAGAATTTAGCCACTAACTAGCCAACTTAATTCAACTAAGAAGTTTATATTCAAATTTGCTATGGGTCATAGCACAGTGTCATCTATGATTTTTTTGTAGAATCTGGGCCTGAAAGTCACACCGTAAGAAAGGGTAAATATTTTTAAGTACTTAGGCTACTTAAGTACCCCCGACTTGAAGGATGATGCAGACATTGAACGGGAGCGAAGGGCGCTATCGCTCAGAGCGAATATGGTGATCCGTAGGTTCGCACGATGCTCAGCAGAATTTGAAATTACTCTCTTGAGAGCCTACTGCACTAAATTAGACACAGGCAGCCGATGGACTAACTACATGCAAAGGTCGTGCAGCACCCTTCGAGTCCAGTTTAACAATGCGTTCAGGATGTTGTTGGGTTTCCCCCGTTACTGCAGCGCCTCGACAATGTTTGCGGAGTCGCGCATATATTGTTTTTATACAACAATGCGCAAGAGAGGGAACTCGCTGGTTCGGCGAGTACAGGGGAGCTCCAACAGCATGTTGGTTGCGCTCGCGGAAAGGAACGATTGCGCCTACATTTAATCACTGCTGTGGGTTACCTACACATTGAACGCAGGTAATGTGGCAATTCTGCAACAAGTCTATTAAGAACCTATTTATGGTTTTATTTGAATATTTTCATAATTTTTATATTTATCTCTTTCAAAGTCAAAGTCAAATAGTTATTTCAAATAGGCACGAAGATGCACTTTTGAACGTCAAAAATTACATGAATTGATTCTAGTTGCGCCTTCCAAAAGGTAGTTATGTATGGAGAAGAATGGGCAAGAAACTCCATACTTACTCTTTTAAAATGTTAACAATAGTTTGTATACATTAATTAATAATTGTAGGTAAAGACGATGTACCTAGAATAAAAATGAAAATTATTTACCACAATTGGTAAAAAGAATGAAAAGTGAAGTAATGACAGAAAAATTAATAAATGCGATAGGTACATGGTGCTCACATGGTGATTTTCCAAAAATAAATTAAACATAATAAGTCAGTGTGTGAATTAAATTTATATTAATCACAGAAAATAAAATTAATATCATAAAACTTATAAATTATACACTTAAATTAACAACCAGTTTGATTTTGTCTAGACTCTAAATTGTCCTATGGAGCAGGACCAGCATGTTTCCAAGCATTCTTATCTTGGATATAATCCTCTAATTTGTAATATGCTTGTTTACAAAGTGTATTTTTTATGAGTTTAAAATTTTCTTTCATTTAATTGTAATATATCAGAAGGTATTTTATTGTAACATTTAACACATTACCCCATAAAAGATGTATGTACTTTAGATAATCTGAAAAATGGTTGATCTATTTTATCTTTATTTCTAGTATTAAAATTATGCCTATCACTGATTTTATTAAAAAGATGTAGATTTTTTTCTTTATTTGTATTTGATTATTTAATGTGACTGAGTGTGTATAGGTATTTAATTTAATGAGTCTGTGAAACTTGAAATTCAATGATTATTATTATTAACGCTTCCCCCTTTAAGTGAGCTGTCGTTCCACGATATTGACACTACTGACATTTCACTTCACTTAAGTTTTTACAGTGAGATGTTTTCAGAATAGATCGACGCTTTTGTAAACCACCATGTAGTGGTAAAACCACCTGTCTCAGATCCAGAAGTCCTGGCTTCGATTCCCAGCGGGGGCTAAAATTTCTGCTCGGTTTGGTTGGTAAGGGCTTGTTCTAAGTCCGCCTGACTAGCTACCACCATCTTATCTAAGTCTGTCGCCAAAACAACAATGTTAACAGCATTTGTTGTGTTTCGGCTGTTAGAGGTAAGATAGCCAGTTCCTCTGTGTTTGAGGATTCCGGGTGAAGCTCGCTTCCACCTTCGGCCTTATCATCACTTACCATCAAGTGAGATGAAGGCTAAGCTTCCACGATGTATGTAAAAAAAAAAAATGGAACCAACCTGCTGTACAGTCACGAGTATGTACTGTAGACGCTGTAACCTGACATGGTTTTAGCATGCAACCTCCACGAGTCTGTTATAAGTTGATGGCATAAATACGAGACAAACATTGGTTTGTATGGAGACTAGAAGAAACAACTTATATATTTATCGGCGAATAGAATATTAAACGCCCATAAACTAAAGTAAATAATCTCATAATACAATTTTGACTGCGTTTGTATGAACGCGGAACCACCGTGCAGTGGGCACGGCACATAGCTCGCAGAACAGATGGCCGATGGGGCCGAAAGGTTCTGGAGTGTCTACCGTGTACCGGAAGACGTAGCGTTGGAAGGCCTCCCACAAGGTGTACCGATGAACTTGTGAAGGTCACATATTTATATAAGCCACCATATTTATTGAACCACTTCTCTTTTCTCACTCATGTTACATTACTTTTTTGTCGATCAGTTCTCCCCAACAAATGCAGTCAAAGCTCGCATGCTCGATTACTTTGACAGAACAAATGTACCCGATCGGATCGACTTGACTGCACAGTATACACAGTGCACACAACATAGTCGTTTTGTGTACAAATTGCACTTGCAGTCACACAGTGCAGTCGAACGTTAGCCGTCCCAGCAGCGTTCTCAAAAAGGCTAAAAGTAACTGTATGAGCGTCTGTCAAATATCTCGACACTAAACAATTGAAAAGGAACTTTAGCTCTACGTATTCAAGGTGGGTTTCAGATGGAAGTGTTTCTTCAACAGCTGGTGGAATGGGTGTGTAAAATCGTTTGATGGTCGGGTGTTGACGAAACCGGGAAGTGTCTGCTGCTGCATTCGTTGTAATAACTTTTCCGCTCTTTTCGTGAATCTAAAAGTAATGATGTTTTACATGGGACTATCTTTTCTCTATAGGTATTCAAACGTCACGTTTTATTTAATAAATAACATAACATAGATTCAAGGGTACACATTAAGAGCATGCAAGTTATTAAATTACATTATAGTTTAAGATCAGTCATGTTTGACCTTAGTGGCGTGGTGGACTCTGATTGTAAATTGAATTATAGACCATATTTTGCACCAACTCTAATTTTATGTGTGAAACTGACATTAATAATTAATTTATAATTGCCAATTTAATTAATATCATATAAACATTTTGTACGCCAAGTGAGGCAAAACATGTTGGTCTTACTTAATATTTTCCATCTATATGTGCATATTCATGTATCATGTTACACATGTTTGAAAAAATTAATTTATCTTTATCTTTACGAGTATCTTTATCTTTAAATATTTAATTTAAAGTACCTAATAAAAGTTGGATAAAGTATTAGATTAAATAAGAATAAGATAGTAAATGTCAATTTTGAAAACAAATAAATTAAACATAACATCACTTCTGTACTCTTCGAAGGGTTAGGCAGAGGTTTAGATATAATTATGCCAGTGAGCTTGCGTGTTCTGTACTGAGCTCACGCAACGCGTCGTACGTCCAGCCAGTAATAGGACTCGCCCATCCAGGAGCGCTGTCCCAAATAAAACGCATTATTAATTTAATAAACATAAAACAAAAGGTATTTTAATAAAACACGTATACTAAAATATCAATAATTAAATTATCTTTAAGAAAAATACGCTTAATAGATTTTGCGTGATTCTAAGTTTTTAATCCGCGTAAGACATATGTTTACAAATTAATTTCACTATGTAATATAAACATAATCTACAATATTCATATCTTAAATTATTAATAAAAATGCTCTAATTTAACGTATATTTTTTCCAAATCATTAACACTACTTGTTTAGACGTGATCTTCAGTATAAAATCATTAAAAGTCGGTGATCGTCGCCTTAATAGTAAACCCTCATTTCGCCAGTTATATTTAAGTCCCATTTAATAGAGGGCGAGAGCCTATTGCCGGGCACAAATCCAGACTCCAGGCTGCTACTGAGAACTTCCACACACGTCCGACCCGTAAATCGAACCCAGGATAAATTTTATGTAGAATTACTTACGGAGACCAAAAAAGTCAACATGACATCATAAAGGATAATGTTTATTTACTACATATTAACTCGTATACCATGCTTCAAAGAAAACAGGCTGTTTCTATTTGTTTGGGATGTCTACAGACGCCTAAATTAATTGAGTATTTTGATGTGTCGTGTGAGGGGCAGCCCCAATGGCCTTCTAAAAACACCATAACAGAAAAGGTGGAGTGTCCTATTGTGCGGTACTGGAATAAGGTACATAGTTCTGTAACGGTTCTTTTTAATGTTAGATAAATTAATTAATAGGTAGTTCTAAGGTACTAACATAGTCTTTAAGCCTTACTAATAATTTTATATCGAATTATGTTCTGAAATAAAAATTATTATTATTATATTATTATTATTATAGGCTCGCCCTATTACATGAAACTTAAACATAACTGGGGAAATGTGGGTGCAGGTCTATTATACAGAATGGATTTTTGAGATGGAGCAGTCAGGATGGTGTTTTCCGTGATTGCTACAGTAAAATGGTCTTAAAAGACTGTCCCTTAACTTTATAAGATATATTGATCTGCATTCACAAATTTTGAAAAAAAAAAAAAAAAAAAAAACATCTGCAAGAAAATGGTATTCCCAACAAAAAATTTTTGATGCCGATCTATCCTGTTTCTTATAATGTTAAAAAAAACTATTGAACCAACTGAGGTTTGAGTACTAGAAACGTAAGAAATGGCAAAAAACTTTTCCCATACATTTTGTAGGAAATGAGACTCGAACCTACATTTTTACGATGGATAGACTCCTAACACCATTTGCTAAGCTAAAATGGTTAAGGTACCTGCCCTTACTGCGCCGTCTCAAAATTCCACCCATTCCCCAAGCCCATTAGAAAAAACATGTTGTTTTGTTTTTCTAGGATCAAAGAAATGAAAGCAACAGCTACCAATATTTCTCATGAAATTCTATACCCAATTGAAAATTTTACGAAACAAAAGCGACGTTCTATTCACTATTTCGATCCAAACCATGTTCAAATGCACTCGGTCAAAACATTTCAACCCTATTCACCCCTCACCGTACAAAAGGGATGAAAATACGTAAGTTGTTCGGTTCAATACAATGGGGCTTATAGCCGAAGTAAAAATTCATATAATTGCCCCTGCGCAAGACAATTGTTGGAAAACAAAAGATTTTTCTGAAAACCGTACCGTGCAATTTTCTGTGCGACAACGCTGTACCTACGGTGTAACAATAGAAGTCGTTCATGAATTTACTCTATTTGGTCTGTCTACAGATATATACAGGGTGGCCAATTTGGAAGTATACAACTTTTATTTTTATTAAAAACGAAAATTACAGGATATTTTCCTATAATTATTTCACTCAGGCTTGGCAATTTTATACGAAAATTAAGATCAGCGTAATCTCCTCCTTTTTTATACTCAAAAATGCGATCGCTTTTCATTGTATTTTTCATTAAATTTTCGCATACTTTGTTAGTTATGCCACTAACAAAGTCACAAATATTCTGTTTTTTCTACTCAAGATTGACCACGACCTTTGGATAACCCCATACAAAAAAAAAGTCAGGACATGTCGCGAAATCCTCAATGATCAAAATGGTATTCGTTACTTTTAATTATTTGTTAGAAAAATTGGTTCGTTTTTAAATTCGTTTAAGAACTTCAGGATAAAATTACTGAAAGTATTGCAGTAGTCATGGTCTTATAGACTGTGCATAAAGAATATGCCACATTTCAACTAAATAATAAACACCAAACAACGGTAAAATTTGACTTTAAATCACAATAGGGGCTAAAAAAAGTTGTATACATCTTAATTGGCCACCCTGTACAAACATTAATTGGCAATCACACATCAAAAAGATAATAAAATCAAAACTATCCAAACTTGCATACGCCTTTCGTGAAGTCAAAAAGACCATTAACCTTAAAACTGCGCTTGTTACCTATTATGCCTACGCATATGCGTGGTTACGGCGTGATATTGTGGGGAAACAGCACAAATGTACCGCTTGTACACTTTTCACATTGAAAAAAAAAATACTTATAAGTATCCTAGTAAATATAGAAGACACCGACAACTACAACCCTCATTTCCATGAAATCAAAATCAAATCAAATCAAAAATATTTATTTGCTAGAATATGGTACATACATAAGGTGTTACAGTAAATTTGTTCCAGCATATCCTGCCATAACATGGCGTCCAAATGTATTCACAATCAGTGACGTTAATTATTCTAACTTGCAAATTACATATTCTATTGATTTGCCTTCAAAATAGTCCTTAATGGACTATCTATCCTATATCTTTTAAATAATAATAATAAGTCTTCCTCCCCTGCCCTACACATTCTAGAAATATGCAAATTCGTTCGAAATTACCAAAACTTTTATACGACAAGAAAATATAAAGTCAAAACATACCTACATTACGCCATAAAAATAGGTTCAACTTACCAACCTAAACTAGTCATGTCAATTAAAATATACAATAAATTACAATTACCAGAAAAAAATTAAAGAAGAACAAAAAATTTATTCATCTTCTATACAATTCATACAAACATAATTATGGGTATGTTACACATACAAATAAATAAAATTGTTTGTAAAGTCAAAATATAAAAAAAAAAAAATGTTATGAAAGTATATAAGGTACCTACTTATAATAAAACAAAAACCAATTTAAATATTTTTGTCTGTCTGTTTGTTTGTTCCGGCTAATCTCCGAAACGGCTGGACCCATTTTGACGGGACTTTCAGTGGCAGATAGCTGATGTTATAAGAAGTAGCTTAGGCTACTTTTATTTAAAAAAAAGACACTCGGGCAAAGCTGCGGATAGCAGCTAGTTCATAAATAAATTAAAACTTTATCTAAATGCTATTACAATATCAATGAATATTTGTATGACAAATTTTAAATTACATGTTTCATAAAATATTTACGATGTTATGTATTATAATAAAAGCCCTCTTCCTCTCTCCTACTTTTGCTCCACCTACCCGACAGAGTCCACATTGACAGTTTTCCAGCATTGTTTCTGACCTTTTAGAAAATATAGGAACCGCAATAAGAATCAATTAACTAAGGGGCAGTCAAACAGCCGCCGTAGATAAATCTTCACGAATGACATACCATAATGAAAGCAAAGAGCTATTTTTATTATCACATTCAATTAACTACTAAAGTGATCGCTTATACGACAGCAAGAAAATGTTTAGAACTCTTCAATAAAATAGTCTTAACTGCCAAACACTTTATTTTCCAAAAATCAACTCTAAAATTGAGACTACAGGGTTAAAATTCGTTTGGGGAGTCGCCGCTGTAGGGTAAAAGAAGATAGTCAGCATTTGCAAGGAATTCGAAAGGCTTGTCTCTCTCCAGGACGATTGTGTTCATTAAGCTCAAAATACAAGCTTTTTCGTTTCTTATTTTGATACTCTTTCTTACTTTGTTACGTTCAGAATAGGGGTGAGAAATGTCGGGGAAACTCCCGGAATTATTTACTTATATTTACTGTATCGGAAAAAGCTTTCAGTGAAAGTCTTGTCTTGTTTAAATAATTGACGGATTTTATTAATATTGATTTTAACTACCCCATTCTGCCGCACTAACGAAACATGAAATAACTCGATTTTCCCGCTTCCGAGAATTGTATTTTTGATTATTGAATTTGTTATGAAGTTTTAGTTATTGCATTCTTGCTTACTGAAAAACCGAGTTCCTGAAGGATCAATAAAAAGTTGCTTAGAGAGAGTTAATAGATTTCGATTCGCTGACTCCAAATATATAACTCAACGAATATATAACTCAAAATCGTCCAAAATCGAATTATTGCATTCTTCGTTAGCGCGGCAGCGTTGCTCTCGTGTCGCAAGAACGACTGTTGAGCGTGGTGTCCTGGGCTCGATTCCCTGGTCAGGAAAAGTGTCAGGTCAGGCCATCTGACGGAGGAGGTTAACGTGGTGGAGATAAATAAGACCACGTTAATTGTCAACATAAAAAGTGTATTTTGATAAAAATGAAGAAAGGGTAGGTAGTGTTATGGTCAGAATTTCACAAATTCCTCCAATTCCCCTAGGAGTAGCGCAGTATTCCCCTGACTCAGCCTGGTGTGACGAAAACCGCAGCGGGTTTGCCACGCCGCAGACGCCAGGGATGGTGACGGTCGGCGGACGGATTCGCCAGATTCATAGTGAGCTCGACGTGGGCACGCGGGTAAAATACCGGCACGGAGCTTGGTGATAGCCGGATTAGCCGGAAGTTGGAGTCCCGGATGCCTCCGATAGGTTCCGATGGAACTTTGGTGATAAGAAGCTGGAGTTTTGGACCCCAATATGGGGTTACGAAAACACATAATTAAGTAAAGTTATTGGGTTTTCCCATTAGGAATTTCTCAGTAGCAGTCTGGGGGAATGCCCGTTAAGCCGTTGGTCCTGCTCCTGATCTCTCTCAAGTCGTGTTGGGTTGCCGTCGCATGAAAATATGAGAGTGATGAAAGAGAGAGTGCACCTGTGTCTGTGCACACACTTGTGCACTATGACAATTATCCCACGTCGAAGGCTAGTCTCCGTTGAGAATGGTCGCCATGGACGTAATTCGGTCTGGGGGTCTATTTATTTATTTATTATGGCACTCCAACGATTAGTTCACAAAACACATTAACAGAGAGCATATCTTATTCGCGCAGCTATTATTGAAACAACGAACTTAGGTACGTAATTTTCTGCAATAGACCATATGAAATTATTATTCCACTAAACAAAAGCAAGGCTCTTTTGCAAAAAAAAAAAAATCTCCTTAATATCTTTTCAGTAATTTCTACAGGGCCAGAGAATGAATACTTAAAGGTCTGCTCAATTTGTATTGTAATCCAGTGATACCGTTACAAACTGAATCCCGTTTGGATGTGCAACAGAACGTATTTAAAGATTGCAATAACAGTTTTCTAGTACATTGGCTCGACCATTACGGTGGAGCGTTGGTTACAGTTTGTTTTTACGAGGTTTTTTTTGCAACTAGCTGTGAGGATAATTGTTTGTTTATATGGCGAATTTTTCTGAGTAAAAAAAAGTTTATTTGAGCCGAAACCAACCGAAATGAAACAAAAAATGTAAAATTCGAACGATTACACGTTACAAATTTGCTGTTGTATTTTAGTTTGTTGCTTCTGATTTCCAAAGTTCTGGGAAAAAAATTAACTCAAAAATAATTTTGTACTTTCAGACTTGCACGGGAAACGTTAAAAAAGACTGTCCGATACAAAAGTCAGAAATCGCAGAAAAAAAAGTATGGGAACAGTTTTTTTAAAAGCGATAAACTTTCAAAATTTTGTTCTTAAAGCAAATAAAATTATAACGCGTATTCGTTTGTTTGAAGTTCAACTTGTTTTAGTTTATTTTGGCCAGACTATCATTGTAAAATAGTAACTAGTCTCATTTCCTACGAAATGTATGGGAAAAGTTTTTTGGCATCAAAAAAGGTTTTTGTGAAAAGTGCCATCCATTTTCTATTTTTTGTTTCAGAATCTGTGAATGCAAATCTAAATGTCGCAAAAAGTTAAGAACACTCCCCTATGACCGTTTTCATGTAGCGACAGCGGTTAAGGTCCATCTCAAAAATCCACTCTGTATAGATGTATAAAGTTTTAATAAATAAATAACGTTAATATTTTAAAATTAAAAAACCTCTTTAATATATTATCTGAATAATAACACAAGGTTGCCTGTATATTCCCTGAAAGGGAATAGACGCAGGCTGCTGCTGAGCATTTCAATTTCAAATTCGGTGCGGAATAACCCGATAACCATATGCCCGAGCCGGGAATCTTGCAGGACCCCATAGGCTCTTTTGGGGTCCTGCTAGTTTGCAACCACTGGATCAATGAGGGATTCAAAAGTCCAGTTTTAGTTTTCTGCAAAATTGAGCTGAATGCCGAAAACTATAAATTATTTAAAAAAAGCTGATTATACCATTAATTTGTAGGGTTACATATATGCGCGATGAGGGAACCCATCGAGGTATGCTTTGGAAGAATGTCTGGCAGGACTGGAAGGTGCTAAATATGCGTATACCTACGCTTCAGGTCTTGGTGCTACCACAACAATATCTTCGCTACTCAACAAAGGAGATCATATTGTTTCCATGGACGACGTTTATAGTGGTACTGAACGTCTTTTTAGGTGAAAAAAGCACTACCTGTACAAAACAATAATTATTTAACTTCGTATAAAAATAAAACAAAACCGGCCAAGTGCGTGTCGAACCAGTCGCAATGAAGGGTTCCGTAGTTCGGACGAATTTACCTCAAGGACAAACTTAACATTCTAGTTAGTACAGAATGTATGGGAGAACATGTTTTTCAACTGCAAATGTAAGTTGGTCGACTGTTACTCGGTAACTTATAAAGCCTACTTAGCTGTGATAGTTTACCTTTTAATTTCGTTATAATACAGCCACTTAGCTAGCATGGGGCCACAGACTTGTGGCGGTATCAACTACGCCACATGCGAACTACGCATCAAAGACCTGTCGTCACAAATCCTGCATCGCGCTATCGGAGTTTACCGCGTGACTAGCATATATACAACATCCCGACATCAACCGTTGGGCAGTTGTCCACCAGACCCAACACCCGTCTAGTCGGAGGATCCTCCCTTTACTATAGAGTATGAGTGAGTGAACTTTACACCCTGTTCCTCATACCTCTAAAGGCTTATCTCTAACAAAAATTTGCACTTTATACCTTACTAGCTTTTGCCCGCGGCTCCGCCCGCGTGGATGTCGGTTATCGCATAAAAAAGTAGCCTATGTCCTTCTCCATATCCCAGGCTATATCTCTGCCAAATTTCATGACGATCGGTTAAGCGGTTTAGGCGTGAAAACGTTACATACAGACAGACAGACAGAGTTACTTTCACATTTATAATATTAGTATGGATTATTACGCAAACGGATCCCTGAATCGAAAAAATGACTGTCACAAACCCGCAATATTTTTAAACGGCCTATCCAACGATACCCTACACCATGGGATAGACGAGAAAAAAAAATATCCTTCCCCACTTTACGTGTAGGTACCGGAGGTACCCTTAATATATTATTTTGAATATTGACTTGTTACTGCTCCTGAGAATCGCAGATCTTGACTTTCAGAATTTTGACCTTGACCTCAAGGTAAATAACCCTGAGATCAAGGTCAATGCTCTTAAGGTATCCCATGGTGTTACCCCGCCCTACTACTCCCACATCCCACTGGATCCCAAAGGCTTGATTAGGCGATGGTTTTTGGTGAAATTTTTCGTAGTGACCTGTTTCGTATCCACTGACTACCTTTGGAAGGCGTACGAAGGGCCGACGCTATCTCACAGAGGCCGATAGACGTATTTAATTAAATGAAGCACCAACCGACGATTATCACTGTTCGCACTATACAAGTGCACCCAAGGACAACCCCGGTTGGTGTAGGACTATTGCAGGATCATCATTTCAGCCGAAAGACTTCCACTGCTGGACATAAGCCACCCCCAATTGGGGGGGTTTGCCATAATCGCCAGGCTTGGCAGGCCGGTTGGCGATCGCAGTATGATGTTAAAAATGCATAGAGAACGCTGCTGCCCATTCTCTAGTAAGTCTCTTAGTCGCCTTTTACGACATCCACGGGAGGAAATGGAGTAGTGCTATTGTTTACGTCTGGCACCATACGGTACCGTATGCAGGATATGGAAACAAATATAATTATTGGATTATGGGTTCGGGTGTCTAAAGTGGACTGGTTACCTAAAATTATGGAAGGACTATGGCCCTTTCCCAAACAATGTTCATCATCATCATCATTCAGTCGAAAGATGTGCACTACTGGACATCAAGCATCTATTTAGATTTTTACCATTCCCCTTTCACCAGGTCATGTCCAAACACTGCATTTATCATACCCCCAAGCTAGCATGGCTAATAGCGGTCATCGGTCCATGTTTACGTTCAACCAGTCAGGAATGTATAGTCCTCATAATTGCTTTACCAACTTTGACCACGATTCCCATTGAAGCTTCACTAAGGTTGAAACTATCTGTCACAAAGACAAATAGATCTTGTCGTTTTATGACGTGTAAGTGACATTCGACCTTAGTGCTCATACATACGAGCGGCACGCGTCAACGGCAGAGTCAACTTCTAAACTTGTCGACAGCAGCCGCCGACGCATCGGCGGCTGCTGTCGACAGCGTGTCGCTCGTGTATTTGAGCACCGTACTCAAATACATGAGCGGCACGTCCCCTCTGCCGATGACGCGTGCCGCTCGTGTGTATGAGCACTTATGTAACACAAATTACCGATCGCATTTTCCTGAGTCTTCAGTGGGGGTAATTTTTTTTGCTGATGCTATAAAAGTATCTGTTTGTTATGGTCCTAATAGCGAAATGTTTCACTTCTATTTTATATTTCTAAGATGGGAACATTAATCATACCTTCACGGAATATTGTGTCAATGGAACGAATGTGACAGGAAATTAAACCATTGTTTTGAAGTTCAGGCAAGTTTTAACGAGACTGGGAATTGATGTAACATTCGCACAAACTGAAAATATAGAAAAAGCTATTCGGGAAAATACCAAGGTTGGCTCTTTTTTTTAATTATTAATATTATAATTATACGGTAACAATATACCATCAGGTGATGTCATAATATAATAATAATATGGTGAAAGGCTATTTGTTTGAAGCGACATTTTACGAACTTTACAGGATACCATTTAAAGATCCAAAATTTCCAAAAATAAATCTTTATATAAAAAACTACTGCTCTTACTTTAATAGAGATCGAGGACCTTTATTGAAAAAAATCCCTTAATTTTATGGCATAGTTTTCAATTTAATAAAAATAGCTAGAAGTTTCAAGATAAATGTCGCTTATTACAAAATCATCTGTATCGCCTTATTTCTAGAGTAAAGAAAAATGATGCAACTTCCAACAGTGTAACCACAATCAGCAGCAGGCAAAATGGTTTAAGTGACTTTACATGTGCTTATGCAGTGGAAAGCAAAATTATTTAATCGACGTAACTCAATAATAATAGGAATAGGCAATTTTTTTAACTACCAATTGGGGTTTGATAACGATACAGGCAAGTCGACTTAAGCAACGATGAATATTCCTAATGAGTTGTTTGATGTGTCATGTTTGGAAAGGATTTTATAAAACATGATTGTTGATACAAGATAATAAGGACAGATTTATGAGTAAGTTAAGAAGTTTTAGTGTTGAAATGGGCGAATAATTATTATCTCAGGAATAGACAAAAAAGTTCTGTTAGATAGAAAATCTTTTGTTACGTACCTAATACTTTAACTTTATTACATGTTAATTAAGTTAAATTATTAGGCACTCAGTCTGTTTAAAGCTCCAAATAGAGATCAAAACAGTTGCAGCGAAAAGGGTTGATCCGACATGTCTTATTGAATTTCGCTGACGGCAAATTGGTTGAAGCGACATAGTGTAGTGTTAGTAGTGGAAAGCAAAATGTATGAAGGGACTGTTCATCGAAAGTTAGATATATAGAAAAACGCTTTAGGTATCTACAACTGAAATTTTAGGATGATAATAACGGCTTATGCTCCGATTCCCTATTTTCGTGGACAGCTTAAATGAAGGAAAAAAAAATGGCTATGTGCGAGTCGGACTCGCGCACGACGGGTTCCGTACCATTATCTATAATAAAAAAAAACTACTTCCGTTCAATAAAATTTTCGGTGAAACTTTACATGGTAATGTACATCATATATTTTTTTTTAGTTTTATCATTCTCTTATTTTAGAAGTTACAGGGGGACACACATTTTACCACTTTGGAAGTGTCTCTCGCGCAAACTATTCAGTTTAGAAAAAAATTATATTAGAAACCTCAATATCATTTTTGAAGACCTATCTATAGATACCCCACACGTATGGGTTTTTTTTTGAGCTTCAGTTCTAAGTATGGGGAACCCCCAAAATTTATTGTTTTTTTTTCTATTTTCGTGTGAAAATCTTAATTCGGTTCACAGAATACATCTAGTTACCAAGTTTCAACGTTGGCTACGGAACCCTAAAAAATGTGGCGATGTCGGATCATATATGATATTTGAAAATTATGTACGAAACCCGGCTCAACCGACGCAGAAAAAAATCGCTGAATCCGATTATGTATGTAACTCAATAACGTACAAAATGTCACTGCAAACATGCCTTTCACCCCTCGATAATATGTGTTATAATAATTCCGAATAGTGATTTTATTTCGGGAAGGGTTCTTTTAGTTTACGTTTTGTACTATGTTCTCATAAAATCATATTTTAATTTTCGGGAGGGTTGATTGATATCAAATAATACCCTTATAAATACACAAAGCTTTATCAATTTAGGATTGCCACGATAAACCATAAGTCGACTAAAAATCATAGCAATATTACATTCGAATACGATTCAATACTAGAAAATGATTAATAAATGCAATCATTATGAAAAAAAATATGTAATAAAGTCAAAAGGACTTTTAACTGGTAGAAAATGCCTCTGGCATTAAGTCCGCCTTTGTACAGTATTTTTTTACTTTTGCATAAAGTTTTAATAAATAAATAAATAAAAGGCAAAAAACCTAAAATAAAATCAAATAAGCAAATAAAAATAAAATAAAAATAATAAAATCGAATAATAATCGAATAGAATAATATGGTGATTAAATCGAAGCAATACCTACTAATTATATCTAGTTATCATAAAACGCATTATTGATTAAATGTCAATGCCTCATGTACATGTGTAAATTAATGATTTCTAACCAACTAATGAGTTCTGAGATCTGTATAATATATAATATGTATCTACATAAGTCTGATAGAGTTCAAAAATAAATGATCCGATTTTGACAAAAGACGTGACGAAAATTTTATCTCAGTAGTACATGAAGCAGAAAAACACATTTTAAAGCCATATACATCATATTTAGACGCTAATTAATTTAACTTATGTTTTTATTCTAAATTCAGTTTGATAATAATCCCTACTACCCTAATCGGTGCCCCTAACCATAAATAGACGATACATAATCATAACGGCAGAAAATGTCAAACCGAAATGAAGTTATAAAAGAACCCACTAAAAGAAACACATTTCACCGTTCGTTAGGTACGTACAAATCCTATGTAGCTGTCTACTAGCGCGTAAATAACTCGCTTATTAATCCTTGTTTTACTTTCCCACATCGGCGGAACAAACTTCATAAAACAATTTGTCGGGACAAAGCGTATACCCTGGATTTCGGGAACATCCCGCCGTTGCCCGCCCTAGTTCCTTGTTTACGCCTATCAATCTTATTACTATTTACTGAAACATGTGGAGGTTCAGTCAACAGTTTTGTCTCAATATAGGTACCTACTTTCTTTTACTTTAACCTTTGAATTATTATTTGGACTTTTCGCTTTTTAACTCGACGAAAGAGGGATTATTGGGTAAAAATGTTTTGATCTCAGTTCTAGAGGCTAGAATTGCGTTTTGCACTCTGCTTTGAAAGCTAGAATGGAAATTATTCCTTTCTTTTCGGAGTAACAAGTTTGGTAGGAAATATATTTCGTGTTTGAACATTATTTCGGTTTTTTATAATTTTAGGGTTCTGTACCTCAAAGAAAAAAACGGAACCCTTATAGGATCACTCGTGTGTCTGTCTGTCTGTCCCTCTATCACAGCCAATTTGCTCCGAATGAAATGGACCGATTAAGTTGAAATTTTGTATACATATCAATTTGAATGACCCAAACACGGATATGAACCGTAAATAAATGAATTTAGAATATTAGGGTCAGTTTTGGGGGGTAAACAAGAAAATTTAAAAAAATAGTTTGGCAAACTGTACCATGAGACACATCAAATAAAAAGGCTTATTGTGAGGGTCTCAAATATATTTTTTATATAATTTTAAAATATATATTTTTTAAGTTATAAGTGAAAATAGATGAAAATTTACCATTCCCCCCCTTATCTATGTAATGGACCGAATAAGTTGAAATTTGGTATACATATCAATTTGAGTGACCCAAATATGGACGTGAATCGTAAATAAATGAATTAAGAATATTGAGGTAAGTCTTGGGGGGCAAACAAGAAAAAAAAAAAGTTTTGCATACTGTACCGTGTGACATATCAAATGAAAGGGCTTACTATGAGGGTCTCAAATGTATTTTTTTTTTAATATTTTCCTTAAAAGTTATAAGTGAAAATAGGCGAAAATTTACCATTCCCCCCCTTATCTCCGAAACTACTGAACCTAAAATTTTGAAAAAAATACAGAAAATAGTTCTATACTTACAGATTACAGGTAAATCTATAAGAAGTCTATGGTCTTAAAATAACATAGTAAATCTCTCGATATTGTGCGTACAAACTTACATTTGCAGTTGGATTGTATGGGACATTATGTTTACCAACTACAATGTTATTTATTTATTTATGTTGTTGTTGTTGTTGTTTGTTCTTAGGATAAATTCTTTCCAAGTACGGAACCCTTCATTGTGCGTAGTCCGACACGCACTTGGCCGGTTTTTTATATGGCATCGCGTAGTTGACCTTAAGAGGTCATGACTACTTAACCGGACTTTCCTGTGGCTGCCTGAAACGAACTTGGGCATAAAACTTATAAACTAAGCGATTATTCCGGTCATAAATTACTTGTTTATATAGTTTCGGCCCCAGTAAATTCGGATCGGACCATTTATTTGTTAAATGAATTGAAAAGTCTTTTATTTCATCCGCTTACTTAAAAGTCCTTGTTATTTCGCTCATTAGCCCCGGTATACACATGTTACAATTCTTTGACTTCCTTAATTCCTGGTACTATATTTAACTCTGCCCCTAGGTCTTGCTTCCGACCTATAACTAATTTAATTTTGTCTTATTTGCTGTGTTGGAACTCTTCAGGGATGTACTAGACGTTGCAACTACTTATACCAATACTCAGTGCCCCTAATGTACTCTTTGTGGTTCTCAAATTAATTAAATTTGGCTTCACGACGGTTTTCATTATGGTCGTGATGAAGCATTCAGCTGGATTTGTTTTATTTTTAGGATTATGCAGTTTTATGTCACCTTACGAGTATTTCGTCTTGTGATGAGTAATTTATGGTTTTGAATGAGGTCAAGTGGATCAATTGACCGAATTTAGAAGATTGGGTATAGAGTGTATGAAATGATGATGTCTAAAGTCTATTGAGTGAATAGAATCCTTGTCATCATTATATGTGGTTTCTCTGTTATTTAAATTGGCTTGTATATGATGTGTGACACTAAAATACATATCTTATATAATGTTTATATAGTTAGGCTGTACAATGGTGCAATTTAGAACGGGTTTTAGTAACGTAATTGAATGGGCATGCAGACCGCTGAATTGATTAAACAAGATACAGTTAACACAGGTATCACCTTTTTTTTATGATGCATCAAAACTTGATGTTTGGACTGATTTTATTGACGACTCAATTTTCAGATAAAAGTTAGAAAATTCGTTCCGTTTTGACTCGGTGGAACGCAGAGCAAAAAGGCTTATAGGCGACGAAACGTTGGTGGCTAGGCTTCACAGTCTGGCTCATTGGCGTAATGTTACTTGCCTGTCGGTCTTCGACCGACTGTACCTCGGAGAGTGTGCGCAGGAACTCCACGACTTGATCCCGCCAGCGCTGTTTTATTACCGGACTACCAGATGTACTGCTGGGTACGATCCGCACTTGGTTGAAATCCCGTCCAGACGTGCTCAGCGCTTCTCCTCCACATTTATTATGCGCACAGCCAAAGTGTGGAATTCTCTGCCAGAGTCTGTGTTCCCTTCCACATATAACCCATCTGCCTTCAAAGCAAGAGTGAACAGGCATCTTCTGAGTACGCTCGTTCCATCATAGACCTCATCCATCGCTTAAATTATGTATTAGGTATGTTGAAACTGTTTGTTCTCCCCGTCATTTGTCCCTACAGGTTCATTAGAAAACCAGCGTCAGATAGCATCTGTCTGGCATTAATGCTGAAATGAACCTTTTTGGCCCAGCCGTGAGGCACACAGCAATTTTTTTATAACTTTTTTTATTTCACTTAATTTTTTTTTTTGTATTTTGTGTTTCACGAACTGTGACCAAATAAACGTTATTCTTTCTTTTTCTTTCTTTCTATCAGGCGATCGAGATCGAGGTCAAATTAACTCCCAACCAGTAATAAAAAATAATATAAAATAAAACCCCGAACAGAACACAAAAAAACCAGTGTTGCAAACAATGCCTTTGAAAGAGTTATTTAGATTTAGAGCGTCTAATTAACGCACAAATGGTATTCACAGAGGCTAAGAGCCAAACTTGTAAATAAAGTATTGTTCACGGAGCCTGGCTTTAAAAACTTTAACCCTAAATCATCTGCGAATGTCCAATGCTTGTTGTAAAGTATTGCCGGCTTTTGTTTATGGTTTATTCTGTTTGGAAGGAGGAGTTTTGGCTACGGGTTAATATTGGAACCTGAATAGTTTAGATATTGCGTCGACCCCAAAATTGGACAATGGTTACATTTCTTTCGGTATTTTCTAGTTCAAGATTGTCGATTTGAAAGGATTAGGAAGTGGAGTATTTCAATAAATTACTTTAGGTTTTTTCCGACTATTTCAACATTATTATTATTTTTGGGGTTCCGTACGTTTGGACCGTTTTACACAAATGAACTTCTGTGACCCAAACATGGGCATTTAACGTAAATAAATTAATTTTTAATATGGAGGTCACTTTTAGGGGGTAAATTAGAAAAATAAAGTTTAGCAAACTGTACCGTGTAACTTATCAAATGAAAGGGCTTATTGTAAGGATTACAGATTTTTTTTTTTTTATAATCTTAAAATAATTATAAAAGTAATTATTTTAAGATTATAAAAAATCAAATATCTTATTCTTCTTCTTATCTTAAGTTATTTAAGAAAATAGATGAAGATTGACCCTTATCTCCGAAACTAAAGAGCGTAAAATTTTGGAAAAAAAAAAAAAAAAAAAAAAACATCAGCAAATTGTTCTTTACTTATAGATTACAGGAAAACCTATAAGAAGTCTTAATATAACATGGTAAATCTCTCAATAATGCGTACAAACTTACGTTTTCAGTTAGAATGTATGGGAGAACTTGTTTTCCAACTACAGTGTTAACTTTGTTTTTGGGATAAATTAATTTCAACTATACGGAACCCTTCATTGTGCGTGGCCTGATATGCGCTTGGCCGGTCTTTTTTCTGTGTACTTCGCTATTGACTAAGGGCCTTACAAATAAACTCAGAATAAAGTTATGACAAGGAAAAACGTCAAAAAATGTATGGTTATACCTAAGTTATTCCTAGGATAACTTTTTCCGTGTTTATTTGTAAGGCCCGTAATTTTTTAAATAATAATTAAGTTATATTTAGTGTCAGCTGTGAAGCTACGTTATACATATATAAAATAAAAACATTATAGTTGTCCTGAGTGTACTTATATATGTATAATATTATGATTCTAGGATATCAGTTATCACCAAAGTACTTACTTTTCAGTGAATAAAGTACAAAACACGAGTTATTGAATTATATTAAATGAATAATGATTATATTTATGATTCTTTAGTGGTGGCCCAGTGGTGACGGCAACGACTTATGAGTTGTTGGTCGCAGGTTCGAACCCCGGCAGGTGTTTTTTTGGAAGTCGGTTGTTTTTTTGTTAAAAAGTTTTTTATTTGTAACGGTACCTACCCTAAATCGATTACCACTACTTGCTACTCCGCACAAACAACAGTGACACAAGAGATATGAAGTGAATTAAATACGTATTATCGAAGGTAACTCAGAAACTACCCAAGGAAAGTTAATAAAAATCGGTTAATAACTATAGCCCGAGTGCATCTCATGAAATGAAATTCTAAATAAAATTCCAATAAGCCCAAACACGGCTAGGATACATTGTTTTATTACGGAGTTCCGATGCATACCTTCCGGCTTCACCTTCAGATCAGTTCGATGGTACCATTTTCATCATTTACCAGATAGATAGATATAATACTATTTATTATGTACCTACACCATAAAAAATACTGATATAAATGTAGAAATATTTCTTAGGGTGACACAATGGGCGGCCTTATCGCTTAAAAGCGATCTTTTACAGACAACTTTTGGATGGATTCAAAGTAGGAGAGACAATACTGCAGATAATAGTCAGTGGTGTACCATTTACATATACAATAAATACATACATACACAAAGCTTATAGGTACTTATCTTTATTAAAAAAAATATATATATATATACAATAATAAACATGAAACAAGAGCAAGGAACTTTATGTAATGATGATGTTTCAGGAGAGAGGAAGTGTTTTTTTTACCAGAATTTTAAAAGTTTGCAAAGATATACCACTCTATGAATTATAATAATGTGTATCACGTAAGTAGATAATGTTATCGTAACTGTTTATTGTATATAAGTACCTACCTACTTTGTTACCTTAGCGACTTTAGATTGTAACTAGCCTGAACCGCGGAGTAAATATAACGAACATTCAAATGATTTAAAAATTGAAAAATCTGTAGGATTTGTCTGACTCTGTCTGGAGTATTGTGAGATGAGCGTATGACTGTCGAGTAGTTGTATACTTTGTTATTATCCTTATATAATGTGTTTAAGTGTATTTGTTAACTAATGTAATTGGCCTTGGCCGCTTTATGTGAAATAAACAAATAAATAAAACTCGTTTTGAACATAATATTTACTTATACTCCATTTATTATAACATTAGACACATAACTGTTGTCACCCTTTCGTTATTTCGATGTAAACGTTTAATAAACTCCGTTATTTCACGATAAATACAAAGCACTGTAATCTATTTACCATTTACATTTAAAAAAAAGTCTAAAGTGGAGTAATTTCAACAATATTACACAATAACTCTCGTTATTTAGCCGTTATTTGTCTAATGTTTATAGTAAATGGAGTAAGGTTTAAAAATTTATTCATATTTATGAATGATAATTACGTACTTATTGCGCGTGTCGCAAAATACATATTTAACCAACATTCTATGGTGATAGTTGAATTTTCGATGCATATCGTCGTGCGTTCGTGTTGGGACCTCTGATTGATACCATTGTCATTTTATTTGTTTGTTATCTGACTAATAAAATTATGTGATTTGGTGAAGAGTGTTCAAAGTATAGGTACACTTTGTTTAGCTAGGTGTTTGAACTCCACTATATACCTTCTAGCTGTTGCGCCCATCTTCGCCTGCGTGTATTGTCCAATGTCCTTCTCCAAGTTCCAGGCTACCCGTCTGTCAAATTTCATAACGATCGGTTCACAATTTTTTTTTTTTTTTTTTTAGAGGCTAATAATATAATATAAGTATGCAATAATCAGCCTATAATGTTTCCACTGCTGGGACACAGGCTTCGAGAGGAAGCGGTTGTTAGATGTCACATGTCTTCGATTTTTTTTTGTTGTCAAAGATATGCCGGTTTCCTTACGATGTTTTTCTTCACCGATTTGAGAGCAGTGGTGATTAAATTTCTACACAAAGTAAAGCGCCAGCCGGTTGAACCCAGGACCAACAGCTCGTAAGTCGACACTGCTCTATACTATACACTTCTGAACTAAACATAACAAAATAGTACGACAAGTCTCGGTGTATCCGCTCGTCTATCGATAACTTAACGGTTCGAAACAGTCTACATCGTCAATATACCTTGCCAAATGACTTGGAAATCTTAAGAACATGTTCCCATGGAATTTATGAGGTCACATACCAAGATTATGGTTATGGTTCCGCCGCAAAAGGATAAAGAATAGAGGAGGGTATTTGAAAAGGGAGGATTTTATTAACTGTTGGGGGTAAAAAGGTGGAAGGTAAGTAGGGCAGGATTTTTTTGTGGTATATTTGTCACTAATCGCTCGTGGCTCAATAATAACGCACCCCCAGTGCGACAAAGGCGTAAGAAGAATATACTAACTTTACAGGAGAGAAAAAAACTGTTTGGTCTGGTATATCTATTTAGCATTTGATCTTATGATCTTTTGTTCACTGACCGACCCAGACGACCCCACCACTTTCATCCAGGAGAGTCGTAGGGAAACCAGTACAGCTCGTAGATTATACACAAATACACGATCCAAATTCCGACCTCGCTTTAGAGGTCCCGCGCGAAACCCACCCCGACCTACTATTATTATCGTCAATAATAATAATAGCCCTCCTCGTCCCTTGCCTCTTACCGATGTGCCAGCATGTGGTTTAGCTGAGCCTGTAATCCAAACTCCCCATGACAATAATCAGAACCCTGATGTTATCCAGCCACCGTCGGTCCCTTGCCACCCTCCCTCCGACACTGCCCTAAGCCGAGGTTCGAACCCCACCTGGGGTGCCCTTAGCGAGCAGTCGTCTAGTTTATAAGTAGCTTTAGTAAAAACTCCCCTGGCTGGAGGCGTAAACTTCTTTTAGGAGCTTGCGGCACCATAGGATAGCCCGGTTAAGGAGCAGGAACCCCCAGTGGTTATACCTCCGAGATGCCATGCACAAAAAAAATAAAAATCTTTTCTTATATACCATTAAACAGTAAAAAATCAAGCTTGTTTTCAACAATATTTCAGATATCTCAAATTGTCGTGTATAAAGAATAATTTACACGTTTATGGATCATTTTATCTGAAAAAATTTAAAACTTATGTGACGCGACAAATGTCTTTTTTGGTATAACGGCTTAATTTTTCGTCAGATCTTAACGGACAAATTGAGCATTGTGTATCTTTATCTGCGTTATACGAAACTGCAATAAAAAAAAGTGACGTATTCTTACTTACGCCTTTATCGCACTGGGGGTGCGATAACAGGCGCATGGATCGATATTCGAGGTTAAGCAATTTAGCCGAGGTCAGTCCGTGGATGGGATCCATTACATATCGAGATGTCTCCGTGTCTCGGAAAGCAAAGCGTTAAGCCGACGGTTCCAGCTGTCATCATGTGTAGAGACTGGGTCGGTCAGTAAGAAAAATGAAGCTGCATGCAGTTTGTGTATGTGAGTTTAAATGTTTGTTAACGCACCCACAATACAGGAGAAATTCCTAGTGTGGGGAAACGTTTAAAAAAAAAAAAGTGCCTGTAATTGGTTTATCCATACTATGTTTATCTATTCTATTATGAATGTGAAAGTAACTCTGTCTGTCGGTCTGTCTGTATGTTACGTTTTCACGCCTAAACTGCTGAACCGATTATCATGAAATTTGGCAGAGATATAGCCTGGGATATGGAGAAGGCTACTTTTTTACGCGATAACCGACATCTACGCGGGCGGAGCCGCGGGCAAAAGCTAGTTTGAAATAAATACTTTCAGTCTTATTACAAAAAACTAAATAAACCTTGGTTTAAACCTGTCCTATCAAGTCCAGGCTTATCTGCAGAACCATGGTCTAAATTTGTCCGTATTACAAATCTTTAAAAAACAGTGGTCTTCTTAGTACCGATTTTTACCATCGTCTTATTTGAACCATCGTCTTTATATCAACCACAGATTGATACAAATATTATTCGTTCACCATGATATCGTCGACTGTAGGTTCAATTGACGTAAGGGACAAAATACCCAAAATGAGTTGAGTATACAGTTTTGTTCAGAATTTTTCGCTCTTTCGAATGGTGTATATGAAAAAAATCTAGCTTAAGAAAAATGTCCCTTACCCTACTGATTTTTTGGATACAAATTTCGAATCGGCCCCGCAATAACAATGTATCTGAAAAACCATGCAATATAGTAACTTGAAATGGTGTAATTACCGCCGCCAATCGAATCAAATAAGGTAGGTAACGATTTCCAAATTTAAGATATCCAAACGCCAAAAGTGTGTACTTAATTTTCTGTCAACAATCTCTTTACACTATTTTTTCACTATTTTTACACTATTTTGATCTAACGTAGAGGTCAATTTAATGTAAGGGACGGGACTACCAGATACTTGGTCAGTAAGGGACATTACTAACAAAATACGTTGGTGTAAGGGACGTCTATTTTCTTAAATAGATAACTTATTTAAATAAATGTTACACAGGTAGATAGAGCACTAAAATACAAGATTATGTGTCAAGTCAGATCCGAAAAAGGTTAATAACAAAAAAAGTTATGCGCGATTTAGTCCAAAAAAAAACTTTGTCGGCCTCTCCTGAAAAATCGTATTTTGTCCCATACCTCAATTGAATCTACGGTCGACGATATCATTCTATTGCAACGTTCCGTATGCTCAGAAAAGAAACCTTTTTGTTGGTAAGCTAATGATTATTATGATGTTTAGGAGTGTTAAAAATATTGAGATTGTTATCTTGCATGGTACAATAGTTATTTCGTCGTTTGCAGTTTTGTTTAGGTTTAAGCACATTACTTAATGTCGTATTAATTACTTACTAATAATACAACTAAGACGTGTAACGAAACGTAACATTCTCGCACGTTATATGAAACCATAACAATAACAAAACCATCGCAGACGCAAGTTAAACAAAGTTCATTTAGCATTGTAATTTTTAATTTATCGAAGTCTCAAATAGAACAATTGCCTCTTTGTTAATAGTATTACCTTCTTTAGTAATTTTAATATTATATTGTGATGGACCAACAAAAGAAAAAACGATCTGAGAATTGGAGTACCGAGGAAAAAGTAAGTAAACATAAATTACTTCGGCGTGGCGTTCCCAACAACTCAGCGGCTTCAATATCCTCAATATCAATTAAATCGACCATGTTAATATCCATTTTCGGGTAAAAACAACACAACACAATGAAAAAGATGCTTTAACATAAAAGTGAAATTTTGACAGATACGATTTAGACCATCGTTTGATTGTTTAAACTAGGGGTCGCCGCGGTTTAGTGTTAGACCATGATATGGTCTATGGTTTTTCGAAAAACCACGATTTGTAATAACATTTTTGTTTAAACCGTAGTTTGCAGAGGTTTAAACCTGGGTTTTTTATTAAACCGCTTTTTGTAATAAGACTGTTTGAGTTTAAGTTTGTCATTTGAGGTCTACAAAGACCCGAAAGTCTGACAATCAGTCTTACCAAAAGGTATCGTATTACCCAGTAACTAGCATGCGTAGATCAGATAGGCAGTCGCTCCATGTAAGGTGTTCAGGTCAGATAGGCAGGCAGACTGGAAGCTGACCCTCACGTAGTAAAGAAAAGGCTTGGGAGATGATGATGATTAAGTTACTAATAAGCTGTTACTATCAGTTTTCATCAGACGTTATACCTAAATTGAATACAGCAGACCTACATGTTATTTGGGTTTCGAGTTCATTACCTTCTGTGGTAGGCGTCGCGAGTTTAATCTTGAATCATGTAAGGAACCAATATTTGTATGACTTACAGCCTGTATATTTACTTCGTGCTAACACCAAATCATTATTCCGGATTTGGGTGTTTGTGTATTGTGAGGCATGTGCTTGTAAACGTGCCCACAATTCAGCCGAGATCCTAGTGTCGATCCTCCTGATTAAAACATACTGTAGTCAGTATTCATGAATACTGAAGTAAAGCTATTGTAATTTTTAAATACAGTGTCACTAATAGTCAATTTTGATGCAAGTGGGCAATGTTCGCCGACTTGCATCTAAAACTTGAGAGCGTTGTAATAAGAGCCACTTTTCGAGTAAGTGCGTTGAAAATACATTTTAGAAACGAAGAAGTGACTTCGAATTTAATCATTTGTTCAGCTTTTATATTTTCCACAACTTTTTCATACATAGTTATGCATTTATGCACTAACTTTTTATACCTTGCAAAGATGTAAGATTACGTTTACTAAGAGCTATCAAGTTTCAGCGTTACAACCGTGTTGCAGATTACTGCAACACGGTTGTAACGCTGAAACTTGAAGTTCAACGCCCGTATTAACGGGCGTTGAACTTTGTTTTAGAAAAGGTATGCTTGAAGTTTCACAGCGGTAACAGTTGCACTCGACGCAGTACAAACGGACGTTACGTTACTGTTACGCCTTCTGTTGCAGTAACAACTAGCGTAAAATCTAGAATAAGAACTTCCAGGGGACTTACTCCCTAATTCCTATTGGTATAAATGATTATTCGATGTTGTGGGAGTGTTTCGTTACGAAGTTACTAGGAATAATTGAAAAGGTCAGATAAGAGTGACGCTGGCTAATTGGGTTATGCGCATTTTGTCCCATTCAAACTTCACATGAAGAAAGTAATACCTATGTTTACAGTGTACGTATGACTTATAGATTCTATTGAGAACTAGCTGACCCGACAGACTTCGTTCTGTCAAAAGCTATAGTATAAACTCCACTACTCTACCCTACCCTACCCCACCTACCCTACCTATCTACCTATCTACCTACCTACCTACCCTACCTATCTACCTATCTACCTACCTACCTACCCTACCCTACCCTACCCTGCCTACCTACCTACCTACAATACCCTACCCTACCCTACCTACCTACCTACCCTACCCTACCCAACTACCTACCTACCCTACCCTACCCTACTCTACCCTACCTACCTACCTACCCTACCCTACTCAACCCTACCTATTTACCTACCTACCTACCCTACCCTACCCTACCCTGCCTACCTACCTACCTACAATACCCTACCCTACCCTACCTACCTACCTACCCTACCCTACCCTACCTACCTACCTACCTACCCTACCCTACCTACCTACCCTACCCTACCCTACTCTACCCTACCTACCTAGGTAGGGTAGGTAGGTACCTACCCTACCCTACTCAACCCTACCTACCTACCTACCTACCTACCCTACCCTACTCTACCCTACCCTACCTTTTCTCGCCGTAAAAACCATCCTTGGACTTCAACGAACATTTAAAAAAAAGAATTGGTAAAATTGGACCAGGCGTTGTTGAGTTATGCGCTAACCAACACATTTTGCGATTCATTTTTATATTATAGTTATAGGATCACTCGTGTTTCTGTCTGTCTGTTTGCCAGTCCATCTGTCACAGCAGATTTGCTCTGAATCTGGGCCAATTAAGTAGAAATATGGTACAACGTAACGTAAATAAATGAATTTCTATTATAAGGAGTTACTTTCACATAACTTTAGGGGAGATTATTAAAAAAAAAAGTTGAGTTTTGCGACTGTACCGTGTGACATATCAAATGAGTATTGTAAAGATTTCAGATATTTTTTTTTTAATAATTTTAAAATATATATATATATATATAATTTCCAAATTTCATCAATTTCATGGTGGCTTCGGTTCTAGTCTTTATGCTTAATTATATCTACAGGGTGACGTAAAGAAATTGCTTCTAATATGGTTTTAAATCGTAATTTTTTTTACATATAATGTTCTGTATATAGCCCATGATTGGACTAATTTGACAGTGAATGTCTGTATGCGCTCGCTAAGTCGGCACGCGATTGGCTATCCCGTACCTGCGAGCTGCGACACTATTCGCTACAACGCGACGAGCGCGCCATCTAAAGGAAGAACGTGCGCGCGCGCGAGACAAGAAGTCTGTCGTCGCCATTGACCCATGAACTATCCAATTTTTGACTCCGTGAGTGAAAATTGATAAAAACAAGGACAAATTGTGCATTACCGTGTGGTGTTACTCGTGCCAGTCTCCGTGGTCAACGGTCCACTCAAAAGACCGCTGATTTGAATTGGGAGCCAGCCGCAGCAGAGATAAGGTGAGTCGTGTTCAGCCATCTCTCTGTTGAATTTGTTCCTGGATTGGGTGAACGGCGAACTCCGTTCGTACAGAACTACCTGTTTCTTATTCTATCAGAATCTAAATTCTTACAGTCCACTCCTCTATTCCACATTCTGGTCATTCGAGCCCGGATTTTCTTAATTTCATTTTTACTAAAACCACGCTTTCAAAATGTCGGAAGTTTTAGAAACGAAACGTAAAACGTTAATAGTTAGAAAGGAATATTTATTTACGAAGATACAAAAGCTTTATGACTATTCCAAAAAGTTGGGAACTGATTCAGATAAATTGCAATTGTTTACGGTATTATTGTCGGAAATGGAAAGTGTTCGTTCGAAGTTTGAATCCGCCATATTTGATTTGTACGAAATAGAAGTGCAAATAAAACCTACTGCAAAAATGTCAATTAGTGAACTTGAAACATTTGACGAAATGTATAATGAATGTCAGTTAATCGCTAGTAAACGTTCAAAATCAGAATCCGATTGCTGTCCTGCGTTAGACAAAAATGATTTTGTAGTACCAGCGTTACCAAAGATAACATTATTTCAGTTTGACGGAGAAGTTGAAAATTGGTTAACCTTTTATGACACGTTCTCATCATTAGTTCACAATAGAAATTTCTCAGATATCGATAAATTCCATTATTTACTTTCATGCGTTCAAGGTCCTGCTTTAAATATCGTTAAAAATCTACCTATCACTGCCGCTAATTATACATTAGTTTGGCAAAGTTTAGTTGATAGATATCACGACCACAGAACATTAGCATGTAGGTACTTCGATAAAATGTTCAACTTTTCACCGTTAACTAAAGATACTACGTCGAACTTAATTTCATTTGTAGAAACCTTTGATCATTCACTTAAAGCGATTCGAGCATTAAAAATAAATAACTTAGATGATTTCTTATTGTGTCATTTGGCATTACAACGACTCGACCCTCATACGAGAAAATTATTCGAAGAAAGCCGTGAGCAGAAGTTGATACCTACGTTTGCGGAACTAATAGCTTTTATCAACAAACAAATTAAAGTTCTAGAACACACTTTTTCAGACAGCCCTTCGAATAACATGTCGAAATCTAGTAATAATAATAATTCACAAAATAAAAAGCAAATTAAATCTTCGTCTAAGTCGGTTCTTAATACGGCACGAGCTCCGCATAATAATAATAACAACCGTAATAATAAATTAGAGTTGACTTGTGTGATTTGTAAACAAAATCATATGATTTATCGATGTGATCAATTTCGTAAATTGTCTGTCGATGAAAGAATGAACCGTGTTCATTCACTAAAACTTTGTCATAATTGTCTTAAATCGGATCATCAGTCTAATGCTTGTAAAAGTACAATTAATTGCGGGGTATGTGCATCATCGCATCATTATTTATTGCATAAAGATAACGCGAAGGAGGAAAGCGCGGGAATATCGTCCGTGGCGAACTCTCTGACGGCGCAGCCGTCTCTTTCGCACACGCAACAAGCGTTAGTGTCGTCTCACTTCGTAAGTGACACAACACACGCACCCATACAGCAAGCATTAATTAGTAATAACTGCGAATATGGAGTAGTGTTAGGCACTACACTTACGCATGTTATTGACTGTGTTGGTCAATATCAAGATTGCCGTGCAGTCATTGATTCTGGTGCTCAGAGTTCATTTATAACTACTGAATGTGCTCAGAAACTAGGATTACAACGTAAAAAATGTCCTTTTACCATTCACGGTATAGGTGGGGGCATAGTTAAAAATCAAGGCATGGTTACTTGTACATTAAAACCAAGACATGCTAAGGGTCCAACATTTAGTGTTAATTTAGTGGTTATTTCAAAGGTGTCCGCGGATATGCCTAATATCTCTTTCACAGATAATGTCATTAACGATTATGGCACTTATAAGTTAGCGGATCCACTGTTTTTTAAGCGTTCGCGAATAGATATTTTGTTAGGTAACGACATAGTGCCAGACATCATTAGAGATAAACCATTGGTAATTAAGAAGGGTATTCCTAGTGTTATTAAAACAGTTTTTGGTTATGTTATTAGCGGAAAATTATATCCACTTATTAATGATAATTCGCAAAATCTTAATTTATCGGTTTCATATGACGAAGAACAGTCGATTGAAAAAACTTTACGCAGTTTTTGGGAATTTGAGGAAGTGCCGTGCACACCTTCAATAAATCCTATGGATCAGTCAGCCGAGGAGATATTCTCTAATGAACATACTCGAGAGTCGAACGGGCAATACGTAGTTCCGCTGCCTTTTTCTCCCGAACGCTCGCCGCTAGGGGCAACGCGCGCCGTGGCTGAGCGCCGGTTATTGTACACGGAACGAAAGCTCGCGCGTACTGCTGATCTAAATAATAAGTATAAGGAATTTATGCGGGAATATGAAGACCTCGGTCATATGGAACTTTATCAGGGTGACAAACCTAGCAAATACATTATTCCGCATCACAGTATTTTGCGACCTACTAGTACCTCTACTCCGTTACGTGTAGTGTTCGACGCGTCAGCGAAGAGTAGCAATAACGTGTCTTTAAATGATATTCTATTAGTTGGCCCTAAGCTGTATCCGGATATTGCGGCAATCATTTTGAAATTTCGGCTTTTTGAATATTGTCTGGTAAGTGATGTTTGTAAAATGTATCGTGCTATCTCCTTAAGAAAAGAAGACCGCTTATATCAACACATTTTATATCGGGAATCGCCTAACGATCCAATAAAATTATACGAATTGAAAACCGTGACGTACGGACTTAGTTGTTCACCGTTCTTAGCAATTCGGACGCTACTTCAGTTAGCTAACGATGAAGGGAAACGTTTTCCATTCGCTGCTCAGGTCCTCCGTGAGGGAGTTTACATGGACGATATTCTCTATTCCTGTAATACTTTTGAGCAAGCTTGCTTAGTACAGGATCAATTAATTGGTATTTTTGAAAGTGCCAACTTTACCTTAAAAAAGTGGATGAGTAACAGTGAAAGGTTACTACAACGCGTCCCCTCCGAAAATAGGGAAAATTCCGTAACGTTCGTTAAAGATGAAAACTATAGTACCATTAAAGTTTTAGGTCTTCAATGGATTCCAAAATCCGATAATTTCATTTTTTCGGTTAATTTAACTGACAACGAATCAACCAAACGATCGGTACTAAAATTGCTAGCGTCGATTTACGATCCCGTGGGTTTTATCGCGCCATGCACTTTTGTCGCGAAGCAGATCATGCAAGAACTGTGGAAGCTAGGCATTGGTTGGGACGAAAAGTTGCCAGATAACATGAAAAAATCATGGCAAAATTTTATTTTGGAACTTCCGCGGTTAAAGGAGTTGCGTATCGAGCGTCACATGCTGTTACCAGGGGAGACGGAATGCGACTTAGTTGGATTTTGTGATGCGTCGTTGCGTGGCTACGCAGCATGCGTGTATGTTATCAGTCATGATAAAAAGGGTAACGTAAAGGTGCGTCTAGTGACCGCGAAATCTAAAGTTGCACCAATAAAACCCGTCACGATTCCTCGGTTGGAGTTAATGGGGGCTGTTTTGTTGAGCAAATTAATAAAGTTCGTAGTTAACACATTTACTCGCGTTAAAATTAACAAAATAACAGCAGCTTCAGACTCGACAGTCGTACTGTCATGGCTGCAAACGGAACCCTATAAGCTGAAAACTTTTGTCAGTCATCGCGTTACGAAAATTATTGAAGTATTACCACCTCATTTTTGGCGGCATGTGTGTAGCGAACATAATTTAGCCGATATTTGCTCTCGCGGAGCGTCTCCGGAACAACTTATCAGTTGTAATCAACGTTGGTTACAGGGCATTGACTGGATGTATAAAAAATGTATTGATTGGCCCCTGACGGTGTTCGTTAATGAGAGTAATAATAAAGTACCGGAATTAAAAGTCTCTGTTAACTTCTTGACTGAAAATAAAAATAATAATAATTTTTGTGAGTCTAAAACAGAATTTTGTGAAAGAATCTTTAAAAACTTTTCCTCATTTTCCAAATTGCAAAGATCGTTTGCTTGGATTTTAAGATTAAGACCAAAAAGGGGTGACATGAGTACTACTCACAAATCGGGAGTATTATCAACTTTCGAGTTAAACGAAGCTCGCGATAAGTTGATAAAATTAGTTCAAAATGCCTATTTTGAAGCGGAATTAAAACTGCTTAAAGATAAGAAACACGTTTCTTCATTAAGAAAATTATCTCCATTTATTGATTCCGATGACTTCCTCAGGGTAGGGGGTCGCATCGGTCATGCCGAACTTCCGTATAATACTAAACATCCGCGTCTTCTTCCGAAGCATAGTTTATTTACTAAACTATTGATCAATTATTTACATAAAACATATTTACATGTAGGACCGCGAACCTTACAAAGTATAATAAATGAAAATTTTTGGATATTGTCTGCCCGTAGCGTCATTAGATCCGTTTTATCTAAGTGTAAAACGTGTTTTAAATGTAAACCGTCTTTACTGCAACCCGAAATGGCACCTTTGCCACCAACTCGGTTGATACCTAACAAGGTATTTTCTAACGTCGGAGTTGACCTGGGAGGTCCATTTTTAATTAAAGAAAGCTTACGTCGTAATGCTAAAGTGACAAAGGCGTATTTAGCCCTGTTTGTCTGTTTTTCAACAAAAGCTGTACATCTGGAGGTGTTATCTTCTCTCTCCGCCGACTGTTTCCTTGCGTGCTTAGACAGATTCGTAGCTCGTAGAGGTCTATGCGCTGTTCTCTATTCTGACTGTGGTACTAATTTTGTTGGTGCAAGTAAACATCTGTCGGAAATACAAAGGTTTCTGCGCGAGAGTCAAAATGACATTTCGGATGGCTGTTGTAAAAGGCAGGTTGATTGGAAATTTAATGTCCCTAGTGCTCCACATATGGGTGGTCTCTGGGAAGCGGGCATAAAATCAGCAAAATATCATCTAGTGCGAAGTGTAGGGGAAAAGTCCTTAACGTTTGAGGAACTTTCCACGATATTTTGTAAGGCGGAGGCCATTTTAAATTCGCGTCCCTTGTGTCCACTACCTGCTAGCGATAATCCCAACGAATTCAATGTCTTAACCGCCGGACACTTTCTCATTGGTCGAAGCTTGACCTCTATACCCGAGTATGACGTTCAAGAGGTAAACATTAATAGATTGTCACGTTGGCAGTATATTCAGAGGTGTTCCCAACTTTTCTGGAAACGTTGGAGTCATGAATATTTAAATACTCTACAGCAGAAGGCTAAGTGGTTTACGTCTTCCTCTAACCCAAAGGTTGGAGATTTAGTGATAATAAAAACTGATAATGCTCCCTCCTGTAATTGGCCTCTCGGCAAAATAGAAAAATTACATCCAGGTCCCGACGGAATAGTTCGGTGTGTGACGTTGCGCACCGAAAAAAGTGTCTTACAAAGACCAACCAATAAGCTCTGCCTATTGCCTTATACAAACTAGATGCAAACAAAACGTTTTTGTTAGTTATAAGTACCTAGCTTAGTTTATTTTAGGACTCTTCTTTCATGATATAGGTAATATGGTAATCTTAGTTTTCTAGAAACCATCACTATGGTTTCGGTAGGGGGTATGTTCTGTATATAGCCCATGATTGGACTAATTTGACAGTGAATGTCTGTATGCGCTCGCTAAGTCGGCACGCGATTGGCTATCCCGTACCTGCGAGCTGCGACACTATTCGCTACAACGCGACGAGCGCGCCATCTAAAGGAAGAACGTGCGCGCGCGCGAGACAAGAAGTCTGTCGTCGCCATTGACCCATGAACTATCCAATTTTTGACTCCGTGAGTGAAAATTGATAAAAACAAGGACAAATTGTGCATTACCGTGTGGTGTTACTCGTGCCAGTCTCCGTGGTCAACGGTCCACTCAAAAGACCGCTGATTTGAATTGGGAGCCAGCCGCAGCAGAGATAAGGTGAGTCGTGTTCAGCCATCTCTCTGTTGAATTTGTTCCTGGATTGGGTGAACGGCGAACTCCGTTCGTACAGAACTACCTGTTTCTTATTCTATCAGAATCTAAATTCTTACAGTCCACTCCTCTATTCCACATATAATATTATTTTGAAAGTAATGGGTAATAATTTTATTTTATTTTAATAATTTTGAAAGTAACGGGTTTATTTAAAAAAAATCACTTATTATAAAAATATTGTATAAGTATGTAGATTCCAAAAATGTGCATACGTACAAGTCCGTACCGTCCGTAGTCTTAAGTCCGTACTTCGCGATTTCAGTCCACTGTGCGTCGCATCGATGTTTGCGTGGCGGCTATCTTCTTATGACAGATGATGTCAGGGGAACCGCTGTCGTACCACGCCCACGAAGAACTGCTATATCCCGGTACAAACCTGATGATATTGAAACTGCTGAACCACTAATGCGATGACCACTTCTGGTACACTGAAAAAAAAAAAAAAGTTGTTGGTACAATCAAGATTTTGTTTAGATGGACTAAGTAACTTGTTTGCGTCTGAGCCTATCAAGCACAATACCACCTACTACTTTTATTTGATTGAGATTTGAAACGGGATCTTGATTGGAGTTATCACAAAACCTATTTGCAGCAATCAAGTCAAAACATAGTTGCTGAAAGATCTTTATTGAAGTAATCAAAATGCTTGATTGACACAACTAACTTACTTTGTTACAGTAATTTTTTTTTTACTTGTCTCTTTTTTTAACTCTTCTACAATGGTGTTATGTTAAGGTTAATCGAGAAACTTGTTTGAGCGTTGAATCATTTGAACTAGTATTTCTGCAATCATGTCGTGATGATCAACTTAACTAAGATTTTGATTAATCTAAACAAGATATCGTCAATCAAGCTAAAAAGTCACTTGATTGGAGTGCATTTTTTTCAGTGTAAAGGTTATCTTGCGCCGTGTGTCATGTAGCGTTAGTTACTATTCTGAGTACCTAAGTAACTATCTATCGAACTATCTAGTGGACATGGCCTTAATTTGAATCCTTCTTGCAAAGTAAACACACCCCTAAAAGCACTAAACAAGAAAGCCCACAGTACATTCTAACCAGTAACAGTAGCATTATGTGTCGATTTCAATATTTCAATACAAATATTTACGTTGCCTCGCTGGTAAATTCCTATCTAGATCGTATTCGATATTATCCTCTGTCGAAATACATCAATTTATGCTGCGAGTGCATTTGTGTCTGCGAGACCCTATACTTGATATTTTATGTGTTTTTGAAATGTGTTTATTTAAACGGCTTCGTATACTGAACGGGAAAAACTGTAGTTTTATTGTGAAAGAAATTGATTCTGAGAACCGATGTTTGTTGTTTATTTAGTACGGGTAGAAAAAGAAGAAAAACGTCGAGAAAGCTGGATTTAATATTTTAAAATCTAAACTAATAATATAAAGACCTAAAATTAGTTGTTTATATATATTTGTAGGTCGTGGGTTCAGTATGGTGCCGGACGTAAAGAATAGCCTACCCCATTTCCTCCCTTGGGTGTCGTAAAAGGCGACTGAGGGACTTACTAGAGAATGGGCAGCAGCGTTCTCTATTCATTTTTACACCATACTGCGATCGCCAACTCGCCTGCCAAGCGTGGCGATTATGGCAAATCCCTTTTGTGGGAGGCCTATGTCCAGCAGTGGACGTCTTTCGGCTGAAATGATGATGATGATGATGAGGTCGTGGGTTTGAATCCAGGCAGGCGCTTTACTTAGTGTAAATAATTACATCACCACTGTTAAAGGGTGGGTCTCACTATTCCCATTACCCGTTGCAATGGTAATACTGAGACTGCACGATTTTTTCAAATCAGTCTTACTATACCCATTGACTTAAGAAACGATAAATGGAAATAGTGCGACTCATGTCTTCCTACAAATTGTCTCCGTATTCCCATTTAGAGCGATTTTAAAACGCCTGGTGCAAAAACAAAATCGACGATATCCTACAGAAAATGGCTAACAAGATATAATGAAACTTTATCTAAATAAATTATCAATATATAAATTAACAAAAAAACAAAATCTAGTGGTCAGATCGATAAAGAGGTCATAATATTTTAGAGGTATGAGGAATAGGGTGTAAAGTTCACTCATACTCTATAGTAAAGGGAGGATCCTCCGACCAGACAGGTGTTGTGTCTGGTGGGCAACTGCCCAACGGTTGATGTCGGGATGTTGTATATATGCTAGTCGCGCGGTAAACTCTAATAGCGCGATGCAGGATTTGTGACGTCAGGTCTTTGATGCGTAGTTCACATGTGGCGTTGTTGATACCGCCACAATATCAATTCGAGAAATAATGAAATATAGTCGCGTATAGTCGCGGTATAAAAACGCAACGGGAATAGTGATACAAGTAGTATCCGTATTACCATCAATGGGAAAGCTCAACGGGAATAGTGAGACCCATCCCTCTCAAAACAGTGAAGGAAAACATCGAGAGAAAACCGCATGTCTCTACAAACTCGCACCGGGCTCGCGTGGTAGATTTTAGTCCACTCCCTCTCAAAGAGAGGAAGCTTGTATCCCAGCAGTGGGAACATTATATGCTGATTATGCTTTATGTTTGTAAAAGGTAATCTCAGAAAGTACCTACCTATTGATTTGATTACGAAAGTTCATTCACTAATAGAAAGCTACGCTACGTGCCATACGCTATCAGCTAGTCGTCAATATAATTATGTATAGAGGTTTATTATAACGGCTCGCGTACAGCTAATCCGTCATCGGTCGAAGTTCGCTCGGGCGACGACGGCCGAACTCGGACGATCAAATCAAACACTTGTAAAAGAAAGAGAGCGCGTACACAAACACGACCGTCATCGTCTGATGACGCCCGAAAACGGCCGATCAACCGTCGAGTCCGAACTTGTTGGGATTTCTCACCAGTCTGCCGCGTCTTCACTCTGTTAAGCAACACACACATTCAACTACAGAATACCGGCAACGTCCAATGTCGGCAACTCGGACGTATATGTGCTTACGTTACAACAGTGTGTTGTAGTGTAAGCACATATACGTCCGAGTTACTCGTCCGGGTAGTTCTGTCCGCCATCGGCCGACAAAATCGGTTTTGGTGTACGAGTACCGTAAGGCTTAAATATCGGCGTTTGATCAGTAAGCACAGCTACCTACTTGCTGGCTGGTTCATAATTGTACCACTAAAGATGTACCTAAAAACTATCATAAATATTTGTATAATTACTCATGCGAAGCATTGTGTGCGTTATTCCTTAGCAAATTGCCTCTCGATCCACGTACTGACATAAATTTCATTAGGTTTGACATTTCTCAAATTCGCATTTTTATTGATATAACTGCTTATGCGACAAAAATTTAGTCTAATAAAAATGATAAAATATAATATTTATTATTCTGATTGTGTGAGCATTCGAGATATCGAAAAGGGACTTACTTAGTTATCAGATCTTAAATTCTCAAGTATTTTTTTGGAAAAAGTTCGGTAGAATTTTAGGAAACTGCTTAGAAAATTGGAAAACTGGAAACTTGCTTAGGTTGACTGATAGAAAATGCATAAATAATAAACAAAACTGTTTGCTCGATTTTTGTAAACACTTCAGTTCGTTTTTATAATATAATTACCTACCCGCCATTAGCTAACAGCCAAAAAATTGCAATATTTAGTCTATCTAATTCACTTATTCTTTCAGGAAAACCCAGTTAATGTAAGTATGTGGAACTATTCTGTACAGAAAGCAGAGCTCGTTCCTAAGGAACTCTAAAATAAGTGACATTCCTGTGTTGCCAATGCTCAGGTGTTCCTATTTACAAACAATATTATACACTTAAAAAAAAAAAAATGCCTTGTCAATACGTGTGTGTGAGAAACAAAGTATGTTTAAAGGTAAGTATGTTTATAGGTCAAAGATACTTCTTTGAACCTTTGCCACATCCTTCGGTCGCCAAAAACTACGCCCTAACTTTATTATTATTAACATAAGCGGGATATTTACCATGTTTATTCATTGTTCTGAGTTTCCGATATTTCGGCGCTGTTGCAAGCACCATGATCACGGATAAACTGAAGTCACTGCGGGTGGGTGTTTATGAGCAGACAAAACGGTCTACCCTCTTTCTTGTTCGTTTTTTGCACTCAGTACCGCTACCACTGTCACTCGCAACTCGATTCTGTTCCCGACACACGAAACTCACTGTGTCCGCTCGCGAACTTTTTTCGGCACTTCTTCGGTTTTTACACAGCTGAACCACTGGATTCCAGGCTCTCGACAGTTGAAACCCATCATCCCGGTTGAACTTCCTATATTTGGTAATCTCAATAGCTTCTCTAACCAGTCTAGGAATATAGTGGCGTTCTGTCGAGATGACCTGAGGGTTATGTAACTCAATCCAATGGTTCGATCCGGATCCAAAAGATGTTGAGTTATGGCCGATTTTTGGGTGTCGTTGTTCTTCACCGCCCCGATATGCTCTGATATTCGACAAGCTACCGTACGTTTCGTCTGACCGATATACGACTTGCCGCAACTGCAGTCTACTTTATAAACACCAGGCTTTTCCAGCGGAAAGTTGTCCTTGGGCGAACGCAACATCTGAGACACTTTTTTAAAAGGTCTCCACCTCATCTGCACCTATAAAACTGTGGAAAAGGTATGTTGATGACGTCTTTGGGATCATTGAAGGAGACCAACAAGAGGTGGAACTATGCTTGGCACATCTTAACAGCATACATGGTAAAATAAAATTTACCTATGAGATGGAAAATGATAGGACAATTCCATTCTTGGACGTAAAAATAGGGGTTCGTACTGACGGTTCCCTAAGCCACTCAGTCTATAGGAAATTGACTCACACGGATCGATATCTACACGCTGATTCTCACCACCATCCCAGACAGCTGAACTCTGTAGTGACTTCACTCACCAACCGCGCATATGATCTATGCGATGAGGAACATTTACGTGCTGAGCTAACTCATGTGCAGAGGGTCCTACAGAGAAACGGATTTACAGGGAAGCCCGCACAACCTAAACAAAAAACGGGTCGTAAGCACCGGAAATGCGAGGTTGAGAGGCAACCAGCATTTTTGCGGTACGTGAGGGGAGTGACAGATAAGGTTGCCAACATTCTTCGGAAATACGCCGTAAAGACTATCTTCACTCCTTTTAAAAAAGTGTCTCAGATGTTGCGTTCGCCCAAGGACAACTTTCCGCTGGAAAAGCCTGGTGTTTATAAAGTAGACTGCAGTTGCGGCAAGTCGTATATCGGTCAGACGAAACATACGGTAGCTTGTCGAATATCAGAGCATATCAGGGCGGTGAAGAACAACGACACCCAAAAATCGGCCATAGCTCAACATCTTTTGGAATCAGGATCGAACCACTGGATTGAGTTACATAACCCTCAGGTCATCTCGACAGAACGCCACTATATTCCTAGACTGGTTAGAGAAGCTATTGAGATTACCAAATATAGGAAGTTCAACCGGGATGATGGGTTTCAACTGTCGAGAGCCTGGAATCCAGTGGTTCAGCTGTGTAAAAACCGAAGAAGTGCCGAAAAAAGTTCGCGAGCGGACACAGTGAGTTTCGTGTGTCGGGAACAGAATCGAGTTGCGAGTGACAGTGGTAGCGGTACTGAGTGTAAAAAACGAACAAGAAAGAGGGTAGACCGTTTTGTCTGCTCATAAACACCCACCCGCAGTGACTTCAGTTTATCCGTGATCATGGTGCTTGCAACAGCGCCGAAATATCGGAAACTCAGAACAATGAATAAACATGGTAAATATCCCGCTTATGTTAATAATAATATTAGTGACCATGACAGTTTAAAAACTTATACGCCCTAACTTTTTGTAATTTATATAAAAAAAAAAAAAAAAAAACAACAGCGATGACGTACTCGTCATCATTGTTCTTCTGCCCTTATCTCAATTTAGTTGATGTTGGTGTAGCATGTATTCTTCTTCCATTTTTCTATTTTAGCCGTCATCTCAGTATTATGATTTTTGACACAGCCCATCCATAATTTATTTGGTCTTCCTCTATTAACAATCGACATTTTACACTCAAAACTTTTCTCACAACTGTAACGAAGCAGGAGTTTGGCCGAATAAACTTCTAGAATACTTTTAACGCAACGGTATATTTTGAACAGAGTTACGTTCTTAGCTAAGCATTTTTCAAGAATTACTGTCACAATTACTTTTTGACATTGTAATTAATATTCTATGCTATTAGTATTTTGACATTATAATTAATATTTTGACACTAGAACTTATATTTTTGACATGACAATTTTTTATGTTTTGTATTTTATTTTTGACATAATAATTAATGTTTTGACATTGCAAATAATCCTACTCAATTAATCTGAATCAATATTATTGTATCAAATTTAAAATATAAATTTAAAATCAATTTTACTAATTTAATATAACTTTTATTGTAAAATCTACGATTTGCATGCACTTAGCTTATTTAATTTTTCTACACCAGCAATGGTAGTATATGTGAATAAATGTTTAATTTTAGATCTCAATGGACCATATACTTAGAAAAAAATGTTATTCTATTCTATTCTAATTATGTTCTATTTTCTATTTATACTTTTAAAATTTTTGCCAAAATTAAATAATATTGGAAGCTGTATATAATATTAAATTAACTATTTAAACGTAAATGTAAAATAATCGAATCAATTAAAGAATTATTTCTTTAGAACTATTTAATTCTAATTTAGAATTATTTAATTCTAATGTGAGACTTATCAATCACTCCATGATACGTCATATCCGGCGGATGCCTACTTAGTGTTACCAGCAGCCGACAACAGGTTTCTTATTCATCCACAATACAAAACAAAAAAAAATTAAGTATATAATAAAAAAATAAACGATAAAAATTAATAAAAAATATTATATTTAAAAAAATAAGAAAACTCGTCTGCTTGTCGGTGGAGCAGACGTGTCCTGGAGTGGAGACCGCGTATCGGCAAGCGTATTGTGGGACGCCCCCCAACTAGATGGACCGATGACCTCAAAAAGGTGGCTGGACAGACTGATGGCGGAAGGCGGAGGATAGGGTGCTGTGGCGCAGCATGGGAGAGGCCTATGTTCAGCAGTGGACTGCGATAGGTTGAGTTGATATATATATATATATATTAATTATTAAATAAAATTACATGCCCATACCATGACGGCGGAATTCCACACAAGTTTTCAGTCACCGGTGCAGTTTTCGAACGAAAGAAATACATCAATCAATCAACTGACCCTATCGCATTCCACTGCTGGACAAAGGCCTCTTCTAGGCTGCGCCACAACTCCCTGCCCTCCGTCTCCACGAAATACGAAGCGCAGGTAAATAAAGTTATAATGACAATGACAAAATATGTGTACGTAAGCAACGTCATTGAATAATTTTGGGTCTATATTCATTAATAAGATGATGCATGTATTGTCCGAAGGTAGGCAGACTTGTACAGTTCACTCACATTGTCAGTTATACTGTTTATAACAAATTACCTGATGGCTTCAAAACTCTCAGCCTCAGAACACTTAAATGTAATTTTTTTTAAGGAAATGTACTACAATACTCTACTGAAGATTTTATGAATGAAAAATGTACCTAAATATTTGATATTATTGCCTATAAATCACATTTTATCTCCTTGACCTTATTGAATTTTGACTTTATCATTAATCTATTTTACAACTTGTTCAATTAATTTAACTGGTTTGTAATTTTAATTCTAATGATTAATAACTTATTCCATACTTACTTACTAATATTATAAATGTGAAAGTAACTCTGTCTGTCTGTATGTTACGTTTTCACGCCTAAACCGCTGAACCGATCGTTATGAAATTTGGCAGAGATATAGCCAGGGATATGGAGAAGGACATAGTTTACTTTTTTACGCGATAACCGACATCTACAAGGGCGGCAAAAGCCAGTGTTAATATAATGAAGACCTATAATTTTACAAACCATATTTGTACGCCGGAAACGACAGAATATTATGATCGTAATAAATAATGAACATGACAATTTTGTACAATATTCTGACAAACAAATACGTTGTATATTATAAATGAGAAAGTAACTCTGTCTGTCTGTCTGTATGTTACGTTTTCACGCCTAAACCGCTGAACCGATCGTTATGAAATTTGGCAGAGATATAGCCTGGGATATGGAGAAGGACATAAGCTACTTTTTTACGCGATAACCGACATCTGCGTGGGCGGAGCCGCGGGCAAAAGCTAGTACAATATAAAGGTGTATAATATGGGATGTTAATCTTATATTAAGTTCCACATTATGTGGTTATGTGGATAGGTAATTAACGGTTACTAAGCTAAAAGTTCACAAGCGTTGTCGTTATAAACCAGGAGTTTTTTAAATCAGAATACTGTAGTTTAATGTAATCTAAATACCAAACTGTGTTTCAACATTTCATATCCTCCATAGCAACTGCAAAATGCAGTTTTGAAACGCAAGGCAGGATTTCCAGGTAAATGAAAGCAATAAAAAGGAATACGTTTCCCTGGATACACGTGTTCCGAAAAATATATCTGATAAATTCCTTTGTCAGAAAAATATGAACAGAATGCGATGCAGTTGATGTAGCATTGTTCCTTCCTGCGTTTCTTTTTCGTGTAAAGTCGTCCGTCCGTCCGTAGATGTGCATGAAGAGGTTACCCACGTTGGCGCGGTTCATTTGTTTGTTAGCCATGCATCCATGTGTAGCGTCGCCGTGTATCGCAGTGGATGGTCCCTCCTACATTTTATTTATTAAAAACTTTACGCTCAAGTAAAAAAATACTGTACAAAGGCAGACTTAATGCCTGAGGCATTTTCTACCAGTCCACCTTAGGGTGATGCAGATACAAAACATGGCAGGTGCCATAAGAGATAGATTACTCGAAAAAAAAAGAAATAATTGTCAGAAGAAATAACGATAGGTAGAGGAGAAAACGAATCCAGCAAATCAGCGCTGGGATGATTCTGCCAACTTCTTACGAGTATGTTCACGTGCTTTCACTTTAAAAGATAACCGGGTGGTTCCCATCCTGATGATCAGAGGAAGGGCATTCTAAAGAAAAACCGCGTGGACAAAGAAAGAAGAATGAATGAAGCCAAAACAGTGAGAAGGACGTCGTAGAAGACGATTGCTGGTGGAACATAGTAGATTGTACAGCTAGTTCATAAAAGAAGCCATTTTACTACGAGACGTATATATCTACCCCAGCCGCAGGCGAGGGTGGATTGCTAAGTCAAGGGGTAAAATGGCTCGTTTATGTTTATATACTCTGCTTTTCTATCGTGTTTTATATCGTTAATTTAATTAAACTAGATAAAATAGTTGTCTTTATTATTTAAAAACGCAAAGAAACGTATTTATGACTTGGCAGCAGGGCACTAGCTGTACAATTTGCTGTTACTATGGGCAAAGCGGCAGAGCATAAGCATTGAATTTGGGAAGTCAGGTCAGAAGGAGCATTTTCATACGAAGCAAAACTAAGTACACGCGCGTAGCTTAGCAATGGGCTGCTGTGAAGAGTGCCTTATTTAATATTGTATATTTTTGTTCAGTTCTCAAAACTTTTAGCATTGTACTGCCAGTTATTAAGGGAGTAAAAGAGGTTTTGGCACTCAACTTTTTGAATAGGGGTCTCATCTTCTTTGTTAAGATTTGGAGAGGTATTTATATTATTTTGGTGTGTTAGCACTAGGGGATGTTTTCGTTGCTCTCATTGACGTTATTTATTAGAAACAGAATTAATCAATTTGCATTGTCTCTTTTTTGAGATCGAACAATTAAGTATAGCCCCGAAAACTTTTAAGTATGATGTCTCGGACTACTACAGAAAACCATAATTTATTTTTTTGCCAGTTGAAAACAAAAATTCTAACGCGATTAAATAAATATGCTTTCATGACCTTTTAGCCCTCCTCAAAGTCAAAGTCAAATCATTTATTTCAAATAGGCACATATAAGGTACTTTTAAACGTCAAAATTTACAAAAAAGTTGAGTTGATTCTAGTTGCCCCTTCCAAAAGGTTACGTAGGGAGAAGAATGGGCAAGAAACACCATACTTACTTTTTAAAATGATAACAATGTTTTTATACTTAATTTATATAATTACTGACTAATTTCGCACCTACACTGTATTATTTTAGAGGAAAGATCAAACACATTCTAAAAGTTTCTAATTGCAGTCGACGTAACGCTTCGGTGTTACAAAGGCCAATTCAAGTCTGTTTTCGCACTTTCTTCCGCTTTACCCTGAAAACTACGTTTTACACTAGAGAAAAACCTTTTTGGACAAACTAAAAGAACATTTAACCGAGAATTTTTGGAAATACTTGAAATTCTTTTCTCTGCTCGGTAACCTGAAGATTGAATGGCTCGAAATAATATGTGTTGGTGTGTTCTCGAGCCAAAAGGTACGCTCTCTCGGAATTTATGTTCTTCATTCGCTTTATGCGCTGGAAAATCACTTATCAATGTTTACAGTGGCTTTTAGAGGGTTAAGAGCAAACATTTTTCTTTGAGTGTTCCTTCCGCGTTTGAAATTAAAGGGGAACCAATGAAATGGGGTTATTGTGTCAAATAAAGTTTTGAACATTATAAAAAAAAAATCCCCAAATAGTGACAATAATATTATAATCTATACTTCTATACCTACTAATATACTAATATATAAAGCTGAAGAGTTTGTTTGTTTGTTTGTTTGAACGCGCTAGTCTCAGGAACTGGTTGGAATTGAAAAATTCTTTTTGTGATGGATAGTCCATTTATTTAGGAATATTATAGGCTATATAACATCACGCTACAACCAAAAGGAGCGGACCATAAATGAAAAATGTTGCAAAAATGGGAAAAAATATTCCTTTTTGAGAGCTTCCATTGCGTGCGCTGCGTAAACAGTTTAAGTTACGCAAATATCATGTATGATGGAATTATTCCTCTTTAAATTTTCTAAAAAAAAGTCCGCGACTGCATATGTCTATCTTTTAAGATTGACTCACTATAACCTTTTTTATGGTAATGAAATTTGTTCGAAATTAATGCATAATTTGCGAAGGAGTTTTCATAAACATGGTATTAATCCTTATCCAAATAAATACGTTATTCATAACAAGTATTTAATTTTGAACAAAGTTGCCCTTACATCATTTAATTTCAATGAATATCTTAGGAGATATAACTGTTTTATAATAACTCCGCAGCAAAATAATGATCAACTCTGCGAGGTAGTCTATTCTAAAGCTGAAGAGTTAATTTTTAGGGTTCCGTACCCAAAAGTTAAAATGGGACCCTATTACTAAAACTCCGCTGTCCGTCTGTCTGTCTGTCTGTCTGTCCGTCTGTCACCAGGCTGTATCTCATGAACCGCGATAGTTAAACAGTTGAAATTTTCACATATGATGTATTTCTGTTGCCGCTATAACAACAAATACTAAAAAACAGAAAAAAATAATATTTAAGGGGGCCTAATCCCATACAACGGACATGATTTTTTTGCCGTTTTTTTTGCTCCGCCCGCGTGGATGTCGGCTATCACGTAAAAAAGTAGCCTATGTCCTTTTCTATATCCCAGATCGATCGGTTCAGCGGTTTAGGCGTGAAAACGTAACATACAGACAGACAGACAGAGCTACTTTCGCATTTATAATATTAGTATGGATAGCTTTTGCCCGCGGCTCCGCCCGCGTGGATGTCGGCTATCGCGTAAAAAAGTAGCCTAAGTCCTTCTCCATATCCCAGGCTATATCTCTGCCAAATTTCATGACGATCGGTTCAGCGGTTTAGGCGTGAAAACGTAACATACAGACAGACAGACAGACAGACAGACAGACAGACAAATAGACAGACAGACAGAGTTACTTTCACATTTAAAATATTAGTAAGGATAAGGATTTGTATGGATGGTACGGAACCCTTCGTGCACGAGTCCGACTCGCACTTGGCAGGTTTTTTGTTTTTTGAACGCGCTAATCTCTAGAACTGCGAGTTGGATTTGAAAAAATCTTTTTGCTTTTTACAGCCCAATTCTTGAGGAAGAATTACATTCCTATTAACTAGAACAGCATTTTTTTTAAATGAAAGTTTATGCGAAAACGAAGTAAAAACACGGGCAGGCAATGTGTTCCGACGGGGTGGGTCGGGGGAACAAGAAATTTAACGCGGACGAAGTCGCGGGCAGAAGCTAGTATAATAATATCGTCGATCAACTCGTGAAACGCCTTTTGCTAAACGCTCGTTTGCTGGATCGGCCCGCCGCGCGCCACGCCGTTAGGTGGCGGTCGTGACGTCATAAAGCCTTTTCCAATTAAATAAAACGCTGTCGATAACAATAGAAAAAATTTCATCGTGTTTTAGAAAATAAAATGCATCAAAGAAGGTACCTACTAGAGCTGGCTTCTAGGTCTTTGCACTATTAAGGTGAAAGCGTCCGGGTAGCTCGCGAAATTAAAATAATTTCCAGGTCAGTAGTATGTTGATTGAAATATGATTCGCTAAGTTCATAAATAACCCTATTGAATTACTGTTTCATGAAATCACGACATTTGAGGCCAATTCTAACTTAAGGAGATGTATTGCTGATTTCAATGATTATATTTCTGTAAAGCCATATTTATTACGGTCGCGAATTATATTTTAATCTACGTACAACCCGACAATCACCTGAAAATTGAACTTTTTTCCTTAGCGCGCTCCCCTTAGTTGGAAGTTTAAAGTGAGTATCACGCAGGTCGTGATAGATGAGGGAATTCTCTCTACACACCCGCTGTAAGATTCCTATTCCGTTATATTGTTTAAAATTATTCGTCAAATTAATGAATTTCTAAAAGCAATAATCGTCATGTTTTATTTATTGCAGTCGGTTTAAATACCAGGAACTTGTTACATCAATTATTTACATGTATACTTGAATCCAAGTATTCATGTATTGGGATGCCACTAATCTCGATTTGATGGCCTCCAGCTAGACAAGCATTTTTGAAAAAACGGGCTTCATGAATAAAATCATAAGTAATCATACTGTTATGAATTTACATCACGAAAGTTTACATAATCTAAAGAAATCCTTGATATATAATACCTCATGCGAGATCGAAAAAAATCATAAAATTTATTGTGCTATTTTCGGCAAGCGCCTTGTTCCCATGCAAAACATGAGCGTCTCCGTGATTAGGCTCATGCGGTGTTATCATAAGGGCAATGTCACATAATGAGGCGTGCTGGAAAAGTCATCTGATGTGAATACTATATAATGAACAAATTCTTAAAATAATGGTAACCTTACCAATTTTACTATCAGTACCTTAATTTTCTTTACTATCTATTTCAATCCATACTAATATTATAAATGTGAAAGTAACTCAGTCTGTCTGTCTATCTGTCTGTCTGTCTGTCTGTATGTTACGTTTTCACGCCTAAACCGCTGAACCGATCGTCATGAAATTTGGCAGAGATATAGCCTGGGATATGGAGAAGGATATAGGCTACTTTTTTACGCGATAACCGACATCCACGCGGGCGGAGCTGCGGGCAAAAGCTAGTATAGAATAATTTTAAGCAACTAGGTTAGAACTTTCATGAGTTTGAAAAAGGTTTACCAAGTGTAGGTAATAGTTGCCAATGCAATGTCCCGTTTGGGGGGCTTTTGGCTAAATAATAATAGCCGCACGGTTCGACCGATCAGGTTAAGCTACGCTTGCCGCGGTAATTCGTGGATGGGTGACCATCTTTACATACCAAAACCCCTTCGTGCCACGGAAAGCACGTTAAGCCGTTGGTCCCGGCTGTAATTCGTGGATCTTTGGTCAGTCGTTACGGGTCGTCAGAAGCCAGAAAGTCCGACAACCAGTCTTACCAAGGGGTATCGTATTCAGCTGCATTCGGTTAGACTGGAAGCTGACTTCAACATATTTGGGAAAATGCTAGGCGGATGATGATGATGATGCAATATCCCGTCCTCATGTTATTGTAAAACTGGAAATACTGCCGAAAGCTTGTTTGGAAAATCCATCTGTCTGTCTGTCTGTATGTTCCGTTTTCACGCCTCAACCGCTGAACTGATCGTCATGAAATTTGGCAGAGATATAGCCTGGGATATGGAGAAGGACATAGGCTACTTTTTTACGCGATATCCGACATCCATGTGGGTGGAGCCGCAGGCAAAAGCTAGTCCGTAATATTATGAGAAAATGTAATTTTGCGTCTTCAAATAAATATTTTATACGAAGCCTACTTCGATCAATGACAAAAATCTTTAACAAAATCTACAGCGAGCTATTTTTAAGCAAGGAGCTTTTCACGTGATTGATCCGATGAAATTCGATGTAGATAATAGCTACGCACCCTTATAATAACGTTCACATTCTTATTTAAAACTAGCTTCTGCCCGCGACTTCGTTCGCGTGGAACTCGTAAGATACCACAATATACTAAAATACCAGCCTCATTTTAATAAAACTTTCCTGGATACTACGTTTCTAGTTTTGGTCACAGCAGTCAAAATATAAAGAGAGTCAGGACTGGTGACGCGGGAGCGAGCAACGTACAGTTCTATGTTCTACGGTATAGGGTTTGGTTTCCGCACTTAGCCCTTCAAGTGGACCATTATACATGAGCCATGGCGGCCATCAGTGGTTATTCCAACTAGCCCACCTCCCTCTAGAAGTTAATTACGTCTCCCGGTCTGTTTAGAACATCAGTGAAAGATCTGGGTGCCCCGAGGATTTCTGTTCTAATATGGGTGACGCCTATGCATTCAAAGCATGCAAGCCCTGCACAGACCGTTATGCCTATTATATGGAAGTGTTTGTTTAGCGAGCAGTGTCCCGTGATGGTCCCCGTCACCAGGCGCAGGACGGTCCGGTTCAGGGGTAATAAACGCTTGGTTAGCCTACCAATCAAGAATGGCATAGCCTCCCTGGACTGTCTGCAGCCCGGTGTCGAGGTTCACCAGCTCTTTTCTAGTGAATTATTGAAAGCCTGCGTTCCTGCATATACACTAATGACACAATACTGATACATTGATTATTTCTCATTGTCATTCATACAGATTATTCCTGACGAACATCTATTACTAATATAATATAACAGTACATTGTAATTGCAAACACACGAGATTTTTCATTAACAGTTACCTTACCATCGATATAAATTTTTATCATAACCCTATACGACAGAAGAGGTCTAACTTAATTACACTCCCGGACACCTGAATCAAGCCACACTGTATATTTTTGTTGCAAGATCTTTATCTTTTTAAATAATGGTAGTAAAAAGAAAAAGGAAAAAAAAAAGTGTTTTTGAAGCCAGTCCCTCACTATCATTTCCGTTTGCCATTGTTCCAAATTTAAAATCGGAAAACCTAAAAAATAACAATTTTATTGCAACAATAAGTCGTCGTTTCGCGTTTTTCAGGGGCAAAATTAGCGTTGAATTTTTGAAGAAAACAGTGGTATACATAGAGAAAACGTTTATTTAGTAACTTCCAACAATATTTACAACGGCGGTCAAGCGGTTTGGCATGGAATTAACTAATGCAACTATGAAGTGCTGTGGGATGTTCTCCAAAATTGCAGGTAAAGGGTGTCCCAGAAGTAAAGAGACAAATTTCAACATACGTGCTGGCCACTAAAAATGTAAAAAAAAAAAATGGTAGTCATGGTCATGGATAGGTAACATATCTGTCAAAATAGACGGGATTTCAAATCGTGATTGAATTGCATTTTTTTTAAATGAAGCGAGTTGAACAAGAATTGTTTTCAAAGAGAGTTATTCAGTACTATTTGTGTCATGGGAAATCTGACACAGTACGTCATTATATTCAAGAGGGAGCAAGAAGAAATAGTCTGTACAGAATAATAACACGTTATGAAGAAACAGAAGAGACCGATTTCAAAAAGATTCCGGGCAGTCCTCGTACAATATCTACACGTAGAAATATAAACCGAGTAAAAAAGGTTTTTGCACAGGCATGTTCAACATCGGTGAGAGTTGCGGCGGATAAACTAAACATTTCTAAGTCCAGTGTATCTAGAATAAAATGTAAAGATATAGGCTTGAAAGCTTATGTAAAATTAGCCGCCCCCAAATATGTCAAAGACCAGGAGGCGCGTGCCAAGCGAGGGTGCCGTAAAGTTTATAAAAAACTTTGAAAAATATTCTTATAATTGATGATGAGACATACGTACCGGTTGACCCAAGCGATGTTCCTGGGAAACAATATTTCCACGCAACCTGTCGTGACGTTGTTGATTATAACGAAAAAATCATACCAAAGGCTAAGTTTAAAAAAAAATACCTTGTTTGGCAAGCTATCGATGAAAACAGCAATGTTTCCTAACCCTATTATCGTACAGGGTCTATGAACGCCCAGATTTGAGTGCATTATCAAACGTCTAATACCCTTTATAGACAAGCATTATCAGAGAGAAGATGTTTTGTTTTGGCCGGATTTGGCTTCATGCCATTACGAGTTCAATGTTACTCAGTATTTACAGACCGCAGGTGTTGAGTTCATAACTAGACAAAACTATGCCCCGAATGTACCTCAAGCTCGAGGTATTGAAATGTTTTGGGCCCTGTGTAAAAAAGAGTATAAAAATACACAGATATACCACAAACGTTGACATCTTTCAAAAACCGATGGACCAGATTGGCCAAAAGAGTAGCAGCTACATCTGGAAAAGCGGTCATGAAGCGTGCTGCTATTAATTTGAGAAAAATTGGATACAAAGGAATCGCTGGAGCAAATTTGATATAAATATTAAAAATAAATTAGTTTTACTTTCATTTGCATTCCAAAAACTTATGCTATCAGATTGTTTTATATTAAATATTGTTATGATAATTTTGTCTCTTTACTTCTGGGACACCCCAGTATTTTCGAAAAATTATTGTATTGTGCGTCCTTGCGCCAAAATCTCACGCACAAAAATTTAATCCTGGTCCAAAAACTCAGCTTATGGCATCACTTGAGCCTCTAGGCATTAAGAAATGTATCGGTCGCTGTTCAAGGTCAGTTTCTATTAGTGGTGGTACCCGTGGTCCCGTCACAATCTCAAGGTCAGTTTTTCCTTCATTGGAAATTCTACTCCAGACTGTCTATGATCCGCCGCCATAACGCACCTTCTCTTCAATGCAGTATTGCTGAACACGTTCTCTCTGTCTTCGGGAGACTTTCCTACGTCCATCATTTCCATACAGCATAATATTAGTTTCGTCCGTAAAAAGAACCTGGCTGCATTAACGTTGAGTCCAATGCAAATGGTCGCGTGCAAACAGTGTCTGTGAGCTTGTGTCAGTTTGGGACCATTGGCTGGTTTATGAAGTTTCAGGCCACGTTTTTTTAATCTCCTTCAAACAGTTCGAGCGCAAACAGTCAGTCTATGAAAGTATCAAAGCGGTTCTTGGACCTGTACTGATGTCAGGTGACGATTACGCAGGCTAGTGGTAAAGATAAACCGATTATGTCGTGCTGTAGTGACCCGGTTTCGTGTTACTCCTGGATGGCGCACGAAGCCGCCAGTCTCCAGGTATCGATGGTAAATTCTTTGAACGGCAGAACGACTTACGTGAAGTTCTGCGCCTACGTTTCGTTGAATAAGTCCAGACTGAAGCGCTTATGCGGCTAATTCATGTGCAGTAATCCATAATTTGAACATCAGAATGGATTAAAATCGGGGTGTGGTCGTCACGTGGAAAAACAGATAAACAGAAAGACAAAAATTATATTTTGACATCAGAATCGTTCCCAGACCTCGTGGCAAATACTATACTAGCTTTTGCCCGCGGCTTCGCCCGCGTGGATGTCGGTTATCGCATAAAAAAGTACCGTATGTCCTTCTCCATATTCCAGGCTATATCTCAAATTTCTAACTTATTATTAATTTTAAAGTGATTCACTATGTGAATAGAAATCGAAACAAATGACAATGATTTAATATAATAAAAGTACTTATGTTCTGAACGTCTGATGAGTCTTTACATAAAGATAACAAACACAAAATCAAAATACGAAATTTTACTCAAATTCTTAAAGCAATCAATTGTACCAAATTACAACACGAAATAAAAATGCGACTCTAATATTCATTTTAAAATAATTCACGGAATTAGCAACAATGTGAAAACAAAACGAATTAACCTCCGAAATGTCGCATGATACACCGTTTGTGCTGAGATAACGCTCGAAATGTCTAATGAACACCATTGGTGCATAAGTTTTCTAAGGGTCACGTTCGCAATTGGACGAAATATTTGACATTTATTTTGTACTTGCAACACAATCTGGCTGTAGAATTCGATTAATCGACTAATACTTGACCGGTATTAATACATTTTAGCGGGAACACCACTAAAGGATAAAAAAAAATGTCTATTGTCGTGTGGCGGTGTGGCGCGAATGCGTAATGCATATTGTAAACAAACATTCATCAAGGATAAACGTGCGTAAAGTAGTGGATTCAATGAGAAAACGGTTTAATCATAGAAGAATCTTATACAAAATTACTGAGGAATAAGTGTAGATTTCGTATTGAGTGTTACTTTAACGAAAAGTGATAAATATGTCAGTGAAAAAGTAACGAAAGTTTTGGAATGCACAAATTTTGATCATTTGGCCGCCGTGTTTAGTCATGTTTTCATGATAAATATTCTTGTATACTGTTTAAAATACACATAAGTAGCTAGCTTATTTATCTACGAACATAATTTGGCTAATAGCTTCTGATATTATAGCGTATAGTTATCGTAATCGTATTTCCAAGAGTAAAATTTGGCAAACAAATACCTACAAAAAGTCAATAAAATGGATATAGTATGTTATCCTTAAGAGATAGACATATGCTATCGTGGACTTTTCTGAAGACCTTTATAAGATACACAATTCCACCATACATTATTTTGTTATATCTCAAAGGGTTTAGACAGCGTTTTCGTTGAAAGCTCCCAGACGGCTTATTTTTTTCCGACACCTCCAACAAATATCGTTAATTTATACAAAAATGTATACAAAAACTTAACAAATTATATACTAAAACCTTCCTCGAGAACCACGCTATCCATTGGTGAAAACAGCATGAGAATCGGTGCAGCAGTTTTTGAGTTTATCGCGAACAGACAGACAGACAGACAGACAGACGCGGCGGAGGAATTTGTTTTATAATATGTAGTGTTTTGACTTCGCTACGATTTTATTATATGTATAGATATATAAATAAGTTACAAGAGAAGCAATCACTCGATTTCACGGTGGATTGATTGATTCAAATTGTGTAGGTAGGCTTGTCTGGTGGAGTCTGGAATGTAAGAATTAGGATGAGTTACATTGATTTATTACATAATTGAATGTACTTTGTGTTACACGCTAATGAACTGCGTTATTTTTAAATTTATTTAGGAATTTCATGGATTTTCAAAAGAGGTTTAAAGTCATTCTAAAGAACAGGTCGGTAGAAGGAAGGATATCTGAATCAAAATATCTCCGATATCTATTTCCACAACTCCTTATTATCTGCCGAGCCTTTTCCCAATTATGTTGGAGTCTAACCGGATGCAGCTGAATACATGGGGCGACAGCCTATCTGACCTCTACAACCATGTTACTGGGTAATACGGTACCCCTTGGTAAGACTGGTTGTCAGACTTTCAGGCATCTGACGACCCGTAACAACTGTTAAAGATCTATAAATGACAGCCGGGACCAACGGCTTAACGTACTTTCCGAGGCACGGAGGGTCTTTGGTATGTAAAGATGGTCACCCATCTACGGACCAATTGCGGCAAGCGTAGCTTAACCTGATCGACCGACCCATATGGCTGTAATTACTTAGTCGCAAGCCCCTCATCATAACTCCTAGGAACCAATTCCATACAAACAGTTTTAACTTTTCCACCTCTATAACCTCTTCAAAAACCATCAATCTCGTTAATCGCTGAGGCGGCTAAGATAAAATGCCTCACAGACAAGTGCCTGTCTACACCTCGACAACCTAATATCAGCGTCATTATGTCACTTGAGAAAGTTCAAGGCTCAAGGGGGCTAGGGTGCTAGGCTAAGGGGCTAAAAATAGACGCTAAGGATGGGGAAGGTAAAGGTCTTAGTTTGTTGCAGCTGAACAGACAGTTTTGTGGTATAATGAGATAAGTTTGAGGACTTTTTGTTTTAGTAAAGGTTAATTTTTACCCGTCTGCCCCAGAAGGAGGGGAATGTTTTTCGAGAGTATGTGTGTATGTTTGTATGTACGTATGTATGTATATACGTATGTATGTCTATTTCTTTGGCATGCTCTGTAGCCCAAACGGCTTGATGGATTTTAACATATGAGGTGTCATTAGATTCGTCCTAATTGTGGGAGTGGCATAGTCTATTTATAATATTTACATATTGCACCTGAAAATACAAACATACAAAGGCCCTCCCTTTGTGTGTTTGTATTTTCAGAGGGGGAAGGTTTAAAAAAATACAACAATCCATACTAATATTAGTATGGATTGACATATTTATAATATTATAAATGTGAAAGTAACTCTGTCTGTCTGTCTGTCTGTCTGTATGTAACGTTTTCACGCCTAAACCAGTAAACCGATCGTCATGAAATTTGGCAGAGATATAGCCTGGGATATGCAGAAGGACATAGGCTACTTTTTTACGCGATAACCGACATCCACGCAGGCGGAGCTGCGGGCAAAAGCTAGTATTATTATATATTGCATCTGCAAATACAAACATACAATGGGAGGGGAAGGTTTAAAAAAAATACAACAATATTATAATATAATGTATAGAATTTTAGTATTACTCTTCAAAGAGGGGTTCGATTCCAAGGTCCCAAAGTATTATTGGATTTTTCTATCAGGAATTTCTAAGTAGCAGCTCGTAGTCTGGATTTGTGCCCGGTTGGTGGCAATAGGCTCGCCCCCTATTACATGGGGCTTCAGCATAACTGGCGAAATGTGGGTGTACTATAGGTACACCTCTGCTTATCCCTTCGGGGATTACAAGCGTAATGTTATATCATAGTAATACTTATGTACCTATGAGCGCAATAGTCGACGGTAAAAAAAAAATAGCAATTTACTATTACTGGGTAGAGGTACAATGAAGTAGAGTTCAATTTCAAGCATTTAAAATAGGTAATAATTAATAATAAAACGTTTACTTCCACCAACAAAGGATCGTAGGACGCAAAGTTGAAACACATACAATTAAAATGATCACATAAACATATCACATACTTCGATTGCTCTGTATGTGAACCATACAGCAATGGTTCAGGTACTGACAATCGAACCTCTGCGCGAATGCCCAATGGATGCTGTTGGAGCTAGCCCGAACCCTGCGCACCAGGGATGTGCATCGTTTCTGTATAGTAGAATAGAAACAGTCTACTTGCGTCTCGGCGAACATCCCTGATGCGCTGCAAAATCAGGGCAGCCCAATCAGCGTGCATGCATTATTATACGAGTATTGCACACGTAAGGCGTTGTACTATATGAGACCCACAGGCTGCTTGTGTAGAAAGATGTACAATATGCTCTGAACAATGTAGTTTTCACTTCAGTGGTACAATGAGCAAACCTGCGGGCCATCATATTCGCCCTTACAGACAATGCCCTTTTTTTTTTCTGGGTGGTAAATTATCAAATAACTTCTCCCGCTCTGGGCGGAGCGGGAGGGCGTGTCAGACTTTTACTGACTAAAACACACCCGTGATCCTTCAATTGACTGTGTGCCAGGGCCACGGTATCCCTTTTGGACAAACCCGCAACCCTGAAAGGCACCGGTCCTGGCGGACCCCATCAGTGCGTGCTGAAATCTCTTTCCCGCTCGACTCGAGCCTGTGCCTTACCGGACGGCGAGCTGCCCGTAGCTCGCCGTCCGCAAGCCGGGGCCTACGGTGGCCGGGAATCGACTACCGATTCCCGCCACACAGGGCGTCTCCTGCGGCGACTAAGGGTGTGAGGGCGCACAGACTGCCGCTCCCTCCCGCGTTCCGGCTCTTCCTTCGCGAGCATTACTGCTTCGCAAAAGGAGGTGACTGCCTCCCATGCACTCTCGCTCCGGACCATGGCCTGGATCAGAGCCGGACGCGAGAGATCACCGCCGCCGATTGCCTCCGTGAGGACACGGCGGTGCTCTGGCCAAGCCGGGCAGACCTCCAACGTATGCTCCACCGTGTCCTCCAACAGACAACGCCCTGCGTTCTTGCTCTATATCTGTATCATCTAATAATAGTAATATGAATACCTGGATTTTAGTATCCGATCAAAAGCCCATTTTAAAAACCAATCTATATGGTCTTCTTAGATCTGACCAAAATTATGTCTGGACTCTACTTTGAGTTTGTTTCGGCCTTTTTTTTCGGAGTAGTCAGATAGGAAACGCCTAGCTCATCTAATTTTAAAATATGATTGCCATATAAAAGTGTTTGTACAAACCTACTTATAGAAATAAAATTATTTATCATTTATTCAAAAGCCCAAACTCAAGGTTTGCCAACGTGCGATGGAGCGCAATATTCTAGGTGTCAAATTAACAGACCATATTCGCAACACTACACTGCGCTCCAAGACACAGATTACTGACGTTACTCAAAAAGCCGCAAAGTTGAAGTGGAACTAGGCTGGCCACGTCTACCGCATGCCCAATGAATTGTGTGCCTAAATAAACACTATGTGGAATCCTGAGACAATAGAAGGCGTCGCGGTAGACCCCGTGGAAGATGGCGGGACGAGCTGAACAAAACAAACGACCAGTGGTCCATATTAGCCTTGGATCGAAAGAGCTGGAAGTCATGGGGAGAGGCCTTTGCCCAGCAGTGGAATGGTGCAGGCTAACAGTAACAGTAACGTTATCATTTATTGGTACAAGCATAATACCTTATTTTATTGAACGAATATCCACATTTACCACCTGTAACTCGTAATCAATCATCGGTATTTCCCTGCCTACTCCAAACACGGAACACCCTCATAATATTCATCTGTCAAAATCATATAAATTCGAACTGTCATGTGGCGTATTCTCGTAGGGAGATATGAAAGAAATCAGTAATTGATTCCATCTGTATGTATCGAATGTAATTTTCGTTGAGATTTCTCTGAATTTTTATTACTGGAGTCAGCTTGATTGAGAGCATTCATGATGTATTACTTATTAGGGTGATATAAGATTATTCATATGACCTTTGAAAGTGCTCTGTGATCTTGGTTTATTAATCTTATATTCTATTTCTTGTAAAAATGCATTATATTACCTACCATGATGGGGACAAAATAAATGGTCTAGTAGTGCCATCTTTCATGAAGTAAATTTGTTTTACTTTCATGTTATTTTTATAGAAGAATAGTGGGCTGTTGCCTGCGACTTCATCTGCCTGTATTTTGTATTTCATATTTTTTTTATTCAATAATCCAGGATTAAAAGGAGCCTATTTCCTTGTCCAGGTCCCAGGCTACTTCCCTGTTTTTCATAACGATCAGTTTAGTAGTTATACGAGAAAAGGTGATAGACAGACTTTCGCATTTATATTATTAATATGAATAATGGCTTAAATCGGTATCTATAATAGCAAGCAGGATGCATGCTCGATCCTTTTCAGGATTCCGTATGTCCGAATGAAAAAACGGAACCAGAGTGTATCTGTCTGTCACACACATTAACCCTGCGTTCCGAGTTGCGATAATATCGATATTCGCGTGCTAAAACCCGTACCGAATTAGCGTGAGCGCGATAATGATGTCTTGTGAAACGTCATAGATGACGTCACGACATTCGCCATCTTGCGATAACGCCGACCATGCCTTTTACTAATATCGCCGTGAGCGCTGTCAAAAATGACAGTGTGCTGTTTTGTTTTGAGTCGAATCTTATCGTATCGTGGCATTTTCAAAATTGTTCTTCTGGCTGCAGTTGCTACCTAACCTAAGAAGAACAAATTTTTGGTGTATACACAGAAAAATACTCTAATATCGTTTTGACATTGCGTGAGCACCGTGAGCGCGTTCACGAGCGTTCCGAGTTGTTGACAGCCCTCGGCTGTCATAATCGTAATATCTAAATCGGAACGCATGTGAGACGATGTGAGCGCTGTGAGCGATTATAGCTAATTCGGAAAGCGGCCTAAGTTGAAATATGGTACACATATCAATTTCTGTTACCCAAACACATGCTTGTAACGTAAATAAATGAATTATCAATACGGGTCACTTTTGAGAGACAAATGAGAAAATTTATAAAAAACATTTTTACAATAAAAAAATCAAAAACCCGACTGCAAAAAAGATAATTTAAAAGTAATGCACTAAAAGACCGAAAGAAGATTGAGATAAAACTATAAACAACGTAAACTCTACTTTGGTTTAACAAACTATGTATACGAGTATGAGCTGAAAGCCTAAGTTAAATACCCCGCATTAAGTTTTTAAAATACATGAAAACCACCTTATCTCCGAAATTACTGAGCCTACAATATTGAAAATAATACAAAAAAATAATTATTTACTTATAGATTATAAGAAAACCTATAGCAACTCTATGGTCTTAAAATAACATGGTAAATCTCCCAATATTGCGCGTACAAAGTTACTTTTGCAGTTGGAATGTATGGGAGAATATGTTTATCAACTACAATGTTACGTTTGTTCTTGAGAAAAATTCATCCCAACTACGGAACCCTTCATGGTGCGTGGTTCGACACGCACTTGGACGGTTTTGTAAGATGCCTGGAGCCTGAAAAGCCCAAACCCTAATAATTGTCAAAATACTATTGAGTTTGATACAACAAAAAATATGCAGTTGTTTGAAAAGTTCCACCAATATTTAAAAATTACCAGCAATACCCAACGAGCGGTATTTGCAACACAGCGTTAATACCATTCGCCATGGTTCTGCTCCCAAATTGGAATATTTTCTGCATCCAATATAGCTGGCAGGGAAATGTGATTGTAAGCAGGAAATGGAATTTATTGTTTATTGTTAGTTCACGGCTCGTTTATTTGTATTCTAGGAGGAACAAACAAGGTGATTGTCAGTATGTTGCAAGCCTATTAAAGAAACTAAAATAGGTTATAGTGTGCATAATTTTGTACCCCTTTTGAAGTCTGTTTTTGTTATCTAAAAGTTGTCAGTTAGTAAATAATGCTACATACCATTTATAAGTTAGGTACCTACTAGTAATTTGTATTCAATTTCAATTTCAAATAGTTTTTATTAGCAATCTTAAAACTTGTTTTACAATATATTTAAATTATTAAAGGTCTAAATCGCTTTGCTCTTCAGCACAGACCTACCCCCAGGCTTTTCCATAACTCACGATCGTGAACTTTTCTCCTCCATGTCCCGCAGTAGTTTTCAAGTCGTCTTTCCATCTTTGGTCCGTTCACTGTGATCCGTATAAATAAATGTGCTGCAATGAAATCTAAATGGTGTTCAGGCTGCGAAAGAGCCTACTTATTGTGGGAACCACCACAAGCACGTCATACTTACCTACTTATAATAGAAGTCGCTAGGTATTTTGAAGTCCTGACTACTTACTAATAATCTACGACTTTTAAGCCAAGCGCACATTACAGCCGTAACGAGCCGCAGCGCAACGCATTTTCATACAAAAGAGTGTGGTGCGGCCCGCCTGTAGTAAGCGTGGGTTCATAGAAAATGTTCATGAAACAAGTACAAAATTAAATGTGTTGCTTTAACTAATTTAGCTTTTACGGTGCTGCTTTTTTCACATTACGACGGACGGGGCCCAGCCATGGCTAGCGTACGGATCAAAATATAGTAACAGCCAAAATACTACTAACCTTCTACATCACATTATAACTAAAAAAAACCGGCCAAAATAGTACTCAAAATCTGTTTTTAATTGAGTTAAATTCATTTATTTCAGACTAATTAGTATGTCCATAATTGTTAGTTATAAAGGTCTTAAAACTATGTTAGTATGAAAACATTAATAAAATTCAAAATTCAATTAAAATCACTTATGTCAAAAATCATAAGTATCAAATCGTCACAAGAAGCTGGATGAATCTCCCAGCCAGTTTGTTTTGTTTTGGAACAGCACGTACTCTTATAACCCTTTTTGTTTTGGTTGGGAAATTTTCAAATAACTTCTCCCGCTCTGGGCGGAGCGCGTGTAACACTTTTACTGACTAAAACTAAAACCCACCCTTGTTCCTTCAATTGCCTGTGTGCCAGGGCCACGGTATCCCTTTTGGACAAACCCGTAAACTCTTATAACCCTGACTTGCAAATAAATAAAAAACAAATAATTATGACAAGTATATTCTACACATCTCAGTATTCCAGTCTCGCGTATCGCTGATAAGGGCCGACCGCGGTCACCCAACTCCGAGGTCACATTCATTAGTCTCTCTCTATCATTTGAAAGAGTTAACGCTTTCGAATTCCTATTTTTATAATTTATATTTTCTTTATTTTTAAAATATATTTTAGGTAAATAATTTACCTTTTTTTTTAAACCCTCCCGCGAAGGCACAGTAAGAAGTAGCCTAACAGTAAGAAGCAGGCTGTTCGTGCGCGCGCCATTTTAAATAAAGAGGCAATAGTGTTAATACGAGTCACATGTGCGCAGAAGTAATTAAACCTCCATATCTCGTTAGTAACGCGCGGAGGGGGCGCATGTACATTGTTACACGGCATTTTTTTACATTAGGTAACTGCAAAAAAGTACGCAGAAACCAAAGGCAATTTTTCCAAATGTAACTTGTGGTGAAATTGTGTAGGTAACTCATGATTGGCATGTTATATAAAATTCCTTGAATTTTCTTTTACTATAGGAACCATAGATATAAGAAAGAACGACATATGCCCGGCAGATGAAAATGTAGGTATCGTAACCCGATGTCTCCAGTCTGTCCCTACCACTCGTCACAACTACACATGCAGTTCAGTAAAAGCAATATGTAGATACGAAGTCGCGCACACACTCGCAATTCATAAATCAAAACTTACTACAAATTAATTATAAACCTTATGACATTAAACACAACGTGCATTAACCATGCACCATACAACTCACTCATACGAAAATATCGCGCTCTAACGTTGTGCTATGCAAAAGCCATTTATTTTAAGCTTATTATTTTCCGAGTGACTAATAACTTAAAAGTCGACTAAATGTTTGCAACAAATAAAATAACTTGCCAGCGATTAAATATTTTCGCGACTATTATATTATGTAAGGTTCAAAATTAAAGGTTTTATAAAAACTAAAAACTAGCAGCTGCGTTTAGGTAGCAAATAAACTATACCAGTCAAATAAAATATTAGGCGAGGAGCTATAAATAATGACTTGGCGACTAATAATGTTAGTTATTAGACAATAGTAAAAACATTTCTGCGGCAGATTGTGTGATTCGTCATTTTGAACTGAGTGAAATAGGTTAGGTTAGGTTAAAACTGTGACCAACCACGCGCGAGCCGAGCGAGCGTAGCGAGCGGTGCCGCGGCAGCGGCCGGCGAGCGCTACTTTCAAGTTGCTAGCAGAAATGTTTTTACCATTGTCTAATTATCAAAGTAGAAAATAGGCTTTCATAAATTATACAACCTCATTGTATAATTTATGAAAGCGAAAAATCACTGCCAATTTAAATTTAAACAAAGCTACTTTATACTTAAAATGTAAACTGCCAACCTATTATTTTTGCTACCCATTTTAATTATTTTTAAAACCCTAAATCAGATTAGATTGTCGCCGCGTTAAATACATGCCTTTATTTTACATATACGCTAATGAATAACTAAATCGGAAAGTTATCGATTTTTACATTTATTATTGTATTAAAACTTTTGTGGGGACCTGAAAATAAAATAAATAATGGACGATATACAAAGAATAAATATAATATAAATAAACAATGTTTTGCTAAAAATAAATTATAAATAGCAATATATTCATTAGACAATCGACGTTTTTGTCAATAGCTTACGTTAGTGTGGATCTGCAAGCACATCACTAGCTTGCGGCAAGATACAGCGGCCGTACTACGCGATGCATATACAAAGTATCGTTTTGTGATTTTTACATTGCATTGTCCAGTCACTTAGCAGCATACTTAGGTAGTGGTTAAGAAGCAATGTATTTATTGCAAAAATAATACAGTGACTGTTATTTATGAAAACAAAAATAACGCAGAAAAAACAAAAAATATTTTACGATTAGTTGTTTTTCATGATTTTAAAGACAAATATAGTAAAATACTTGTGCTTACTTATCAAAGTAAAATGAGCATTGAGATCATTGCGCGAGGACACAGACACCTTGACGCTTCTCGTGTTATTTAGATTTTTATGATAGGAACACTATCGCAGACATAATTTGTCTTCCACTTCAGAGGATATGGCAATACAATTCCAAACTTAAAGTTGGAGTTGAAAAATCTCATTCATTTAGAAAGGTTTGATCAATGCCGCCGCGGCAGCAGTAGGCACGGTGGCAGTGTCACTACTCATCATTATCTCTTTGCCCTTGTCCATTCTACCCTGTCAACTGTCACGCTATCATTCACTCCCTTCTCTTTCATATCATGCCTCACATAACCCATCCATCTTTTCTTTGGCTTTCCTCTCCCTCTCTATCCTGCAAAATTTATATTCATCTCTTTCTCCACTTCTCTTTTAGTCATATGCGGCAGTGTCACTACTAAAGAGCATACTAATCATAATCATCAATCTGTATTTATCTCAACATCATATTACAGGCACTGGTTAAAAAAATGCACAATCTTAAATAGAGAAAGGTGTTTGAGGTAGGAAGATCCAATGTCCATAGTGCAAAATGCATTGAACGTAGTAAACTCTCATAATAACATTGTATTTTCTTCACAAAACCATCGTCTGCCTAGCTATTTTTCATGTTGGGGACAGCTTTCAGTCTTACCAGATGAAACTGAATATCAACCAGTAATTAACATTTATAACGTATTTATAATCATACTTAAGCAACTTAGGTACTGCGAAGTCATTGAGACTATTAAAACAAAGTTGGTAAATAAAATAAATACTAACCGAAAACAGGTTTTTTTTTTAAATAAACAAGTTACCTACATAAACAAAACACATCTCTGATTGTGGCTCGATTTAATTTAGTGATCGTCTGATTGACCATCAAACTGGATTTGAGGAACGTTCTGTAATACGTACCTAAAAATAAATAATCGAATGCCAATATCTTGATTTGTTCAAGATATTGACATTCAATTATTTACTTTTGTTATTACTTGCTCCAAGTAGCGAACTATTCAATTTAATGTAAATCAAATGAAAATACACAGTTTTTCAACAAGTTAAGTCTATTGGTTTGACTGTGGGCACGTTTTCTAAGGACCTTTAATATTATGTTCGTGGCAATAACTTGACGTCGTAAGATAAATACAGACTTCTTTGAAATAAGCGAAACGCCCATGTTTTCAAACAAATTATTTCTAGTATTATTGTACAGATTGTATTGTCCTTCTGCAAAGAAAATTTGTAACGATTTCCATACGTTTATTTTCGCTGTTAAAGTAAATAATTTGTAAAAAAAAAATGTTATCACTAATTAAGTATACTCGTAAATACTACTATTTATCTTTGTAATTATAGCGTGAGAGGTTTTAATAGCTTTAACCCTATCTACTAGATAAAAATCACATCTTTAAGAAAACCGTACGACAATGGAAACGCGCGCCAGGAGCCGCGCATCTCAGGGTGTAAGTTAAAATCCAATTATGTTTTCTCAAAACGCTCTTATGTTATTACCAACAAACTTGTGTTTTGCTCTGTCGCCTTTTGAATCAAATTAGTTTCAAGCTAATTCGCGAAGATTGTTATCTCAACTTTTTCGTTTACAAAATAAAAGGAAATACAGTTAAGCGTCGCTGTCGTTTAGAACGTTTAGGTAAATGGATATCTTTTCTCTTTTGGATATTATCTTACGAATATATTATTTTTCACGTTTATTTATTTTTTTCTTTATATATATGCTGTGAAAATGCGTTCCTTGAGAATCATGTGTGGCGTGACCACAGAACAAATAAAAGAGGTTAGAATATAATCGAGAAAGAGCTTGTGGCCAAGTAATAACAGCCACATGGGTCGATAGATCAGGTTAAGCTACTTTTGCCGCGGTTGGTCCGTGGATGGGTCACCATCTATAACATACCAAGACTCTTCCATGCCTCGGAAAGCACGTTAAGCCTTTGGTCCCAGCTGTCATTTGTAGATCTTTGACAGTTGTTACGGGTCGTCAGAAGCCCGAAAGTCTGACAACCAGTCTTAACCAAGGGGTATAGTATTACCCAGTTACTGGGTTGTGGAGGTCAGATAGGCAGTCGCTCCATGTAAAATGCTGGTATTCATCTGCATCCAGTTAGACTGGAAGCCTACCCTAACATAGTTGGGAATAGGCCAGGCAAATGATGGTTGATATGATATTAATACTTACTTTAAATATCTGTCGTCTGGTCACGGAGTACTTAAAAGATGACCCAGGTATAAAAAGAGAACGCAGGGTGTTGGCGGTATGAGTAATATGCTGGCCCGTAGGTTCGCTCAATGTTCTAAGAAGGAAGTAAACCATAGAAGTTTTTAGGGCATAGTGCCAATCTTTTTACTCGAGCGGCCAGTGGGTTCGGTATACGCAACCAGCATTCAACGTCCTGCGTGTTCAATATAATAATGTTTTCAGAATACTGTGAGTTGCCGCGGTATTGCAGTGCGTTATCGCAAATGTTTGTAATTGCGCGCGTTGGGGGTTTCCTCGCTATAGTGCGTAAGAAAGTGGCGTGGCGTCGCTGCGTTTATGGAAACCTTTCCAGTATTCAGAACCCCAGTACTTCTGAGCTGCGGGAGCCTTTAAGCGATTGAACGCGCAGCTTGATGGATTAAATGCTACCTTGATTTTAGTTCTGTAATGCGGGAGGTTTCGCTATTCCAAAGACTGCACGGTAGCACCAACAGCATTTTGCAAATTATTGCATCCCGAAGTGACTGTCCCATACAAGCACACTGGGTGGGAATAGCTACGGGCTTTTTTGAAGTGAAAACTTCTTTGGGCGCGTTGAAAACTTTTTGGTAGGGGAAAAACTTATGGGTTCACGATTTTCATCGAACGCTTTCCATGAATAGCTCATGGAAAGAGTTCGGTGATGATGACGCGAGTTCCATGATTTTTGCTCACCCAAAAAGTACACATATAATACCATATGTACATATAGCTCATGGAAAGCATTCGGTGACGATCGCGAACCCATAAGTTTTTCCAAAAAGTGCTCAACGCGACGAAAGCAGTTTTCACTTAAAAAAAAAAAAAAACACCCGTAACTATTCTAACATAACGTAACTATTATTAAGTTAAAACTTATATGGATTATGTCCAAAATAAGTGGTTATTGATTGATTAATTCATTAATAGTGCTTGTCTCAAAAATGTAAACCAAATAAAATATAGGGTAGTTGTACTTATGATTCAAAACTTGTTTGAGTTTTCGTTACGTTAACGTCACGCGTTCGTGCTAGGACCTTTGGTTGACACAACAAATATGTAAATCGACCGTCTTCACCGCAGAATAGAAGAAAACATAATCAATATACAGGGAGTTTGGAAGTGCAAAGCCAATTCTTGAACACAGCATCCGGAAGGGTATCAGAATATTATAAAGCCGGCCAAGTGCGTGTCGGACCACGCACAATGAAGGGTTCCGTAGTTGGGATGGATTTGAAATACATGTCCTCCTATACATTCCAACTGCAAATGTAAGTTGGTCGACTATTACTCGGTAACTTGTGAAGCCTACTTAGCTGTGATAGTTTTGCTTTTAACGTTGTTATACTACTGCCATGATTTTTTTCACATATGCAAAAACAACTATTTATCTGTCAGGGGCGGACACACAATTCACTCTGACAAAAAATTTAAATGTAATCGAAAAATGGTTATGACAGACCCACAATATTTTTTAACGGCCTATCCAACGATACCTCACACTTCCTAGTACCTACTAAGAATCTCTGAGCTAAGCCGCGGACAGACAGACGGACATGGCGAATCTATAAAGGTTTCTTGTTGACTATAGCACCCTAAAAAGACAGCTTAGTCTAAAAAAATCTAGATTTTCACGATTTGTGTCAAAATTCAAAACGTTTACTGCAAACTAAGTGTACAAAATATTGTTCTTACTTATGATGACTCAGCAGCCTTTTTCAAGCATTGTATGTTTATTTTAACTGCATTTGACATTTTATTTTGATTTTAATTCTGTGACCTTTATAATTGTTACCCACTCATTCTTTTTTTTTATTGTATTGTCATTTTGTTTTATTCTGTTGCAGTATTGTGAAATTTTATTTTATGTGATATGGATTGTATGGCCAGAATTAAATGTTGTTTTTTTTTTTAATTGCAATTTAAATATAAATTCCTTAGCATGCATTACATTATACCAACATGCAAAAAAAAAAAAAAAAAACTACTTAAATACTTTATCATTCGAGAAAAGCGGTATATCGTTTATGAGTACGTATCTAGTTTATTTAAACTAACAAACTAACTATAAAAATATCGGATTAAAATATGGCATCCAAAAATTCCTCCGCATCGCTATCGACTGGTAATGTAAGAGACAGATGCATGTGTATACAGGATGTTTGATAAGAATCGCAATCTTTATTCTCGCATTGCCATAAAACGCCACGTTTTATAGCAACGCAAGAGTGATTGGATCAAAACTATTTGACTGGACCCTGCAAATCTTCGCTATAAAGATTGCGATTCTTATCAAACATCCTGTATACACATGCATCTCTACGTATATGTATACAGCGTGTATACAGATTTGCATGGAGATTCGTGGCTGTCTCAGCTTTCACTGTAAAAGATTCCCCGTTCTCCCGGGAATGTGGGCTGCTTTTAAATATTTGACGTGACTTGGATATCTACATTCTATGTAATTTGGTTGCCCCGTTTACTTATTATTGTGGTGTCAGCGGAATTCTTGCTTTAGCTAGAAACTGTTGGAATAGTGTTTGTTATACAGGGATTAAGGGGGAAGCGTCAGGGTAGCCGAAGAAATTAAAATTACTTACGTTTTTTGCAATTTGTAGGTTAGTTTTTAGGTTAGTGGTTGGTTGTATGTTGATCTAAATGTGATTCGCGACCGTAACAAATATGTATTTACGTAATTATAATCATTAGAATTAGTAATACAACTCCCTAAGTTAGTATAATCCTAAATGTCGTGATTTCATGAAATAGTCATTCAATCAGATTATACGAATTGCTCACATTGGTCTAGTGGTTGTATGTACTACTGCCGAGTATGAGGTCCTGGGTTCGATGCCAAGGTCTGGTAAATGTTATTGGGTTTTTCCATCAGGAATTAAAAAATTAAAAACCGGTCAAGAGCGTGTCGGACTCGTGTACCGAGGGTTCCGTACCAACAAAAATCATAAAAAAATTACATTAGTTCTAGTATCGGTCAAAAAAAAGTGTGCTATTTAGAGACATCGTTTTATTTTTCCTGTAAACTTTACATAAAGGACATTGACCAAGTGACTAAGGAACCTAGTATCGGTATGAAACATGCGGTGACTCAAAGATTTATGGTTTAATTTAAAGAATGATTTTAGGGTTTTCATATGTTATTTACTATTTTATCATAATTCTCAGCATTACACAGTAATTAGGTATAAAAATCTAAGTTTCGAATCGAATCTCTTGGTTTTTTGTCACAATATATGCTGGTAAATTCAAAATAAGAATTAGTAAAAGTGACGATTGAGCATTTTTAATACTCGTTAATTTCGCTCGAGAAATCTTGGATTGAAAATGTAGTCTGTTATGAAATATAAATCGCTTTCAACGCTTACCGTTGTGTTCAACTTAATTTATATACTATTGAACAATTACCTACGTTACAACAAGGTCACAACAATAATAACATTAAACCGCTGAACATTTTTGGTCTAATAAATATTCAGAAAACACACAAATCACGTGTCAAAAGCATTTCATTGAGAACTGTGTTACCACTAAAACCCTTTTTTTTAGTGTATGAATATGTTCCAGTTTCTACTCACCTTTAATATGGAGGCTTCTTTTGAGGTTTTGTTTCACTTTACAAGAGAAAGGCTAAACTAGGAATACGTAATGCAGGTTACAGACATTGTAAATTAAAACTCCAGTAAATAATATACACAAGTTCCTCTATTAAGCAAATAAGAAAATGAGCATTGAATTCTATGGCGCGCGTTTGTTCTGTTTTCAAAGAGTTTTTAATGATGAATCAAACAGGCTAAGGTCTTGAAAACATTCTGCCTTTCTATTAACCAAAAGTTTTGCTTAGCTACTTTTAACACTTTATCAGATTGTTATTACAATGTAATAATAATAATTAGTTGTTATTAATATCTGTTCTTACTTATTATTCTATAAGTTCAATAATCGGATGCTTAATTTAATTATTTTGCGTAAGTCAAGGTTTTATTGTTTACATACTCTTTGAATGCCATGCCAATGACATGTGACAATACTTGCGTGAAAAAAAAACTATGTATGGGTAAAATAGGAAATCGAAATAAAAACTAATACTTTTATGATGTTTTTTATGCGGAGAATTTAAGGATTCGCATTACCAGATACAATCATTATATTTAAAAACAAGAATTATCAATATTATAAACTTAAGTCACCACAGAACAAATAACGATACTAGGTCCTGTCAATCTCCTTTCTATCACATAGAATAATTTCAGATTTTTCTCTATACAAGCTTCGGAGATAAGGGGAGGAACGGTATTTTTTTTTTTAATTTTTCTTTAAATGTCGAAACCTATGTGGCCTAAAACAAGAAAAATGTTTGAGAATTTGCAAATAGCGCTCTTTCATATGATTTACCGCACATGCCCTAGTAGCCCCACTTCGAATTATAAAGAAACCCGTTAAGTCGCTGATGCAAAAAAAAAAAAAAACTTCTTTGCAAAATAGTTGGGCAAACGTCATCTAAAACTATTCCAAATTTCAAGTTGATAGCATTAGTAGTTAGTTCGTCAGATATCTATCTGTGACAGACAGACTGAGTTGCACCATAAGGGTTCCTTTTTACCATTTTGGTACGGAATCCTAAAACATAATAATAAAAATTACCTGCGCGAGGCCAAAACCCTATTATAGTAACCGGCATGAGTCGTGAGCACAAACTGACACTGTCCGTATAATAGCTTAAAGTCTTATTGCGCGCTGTTGTGTGCTTGAGTGTAATATTGTGGTTTATTTTGCCTCCTACCTTTTGAATACATGAAATGCTTAAAAGCAATGTATCGAATCTTTATGTATCAATTTAGTAGATGAATTATACACCGTGGCATTTAATTCGTCTTACAATGACAGCCCATTTCATGTATCCAATGACTACTAATCATTCGAATTTTTTAAAAAAAATTTTTTTATTAATTATGACGCATGGCATAGTTTAAAACACCCTGTTACGAGTGCAGTCCGAGCCTTGTGTTATAAGGGCGCCGCGGAATGGAGCGGCGATATCTTTATCAGAGTTCATTCACCCTAACGCAAAAATGTGTTTCTTACTATTGCAACTTAAACTTAATCTAAATCCATTCTGCGGCGCCCATGTATCACAAGGCTCGGACTGTACTCGTAACAGGGCTGTTTTAAACTATGTCATGCGTCATAATTAATTTAAAAATAAATCGAATGTTCAAAAAAAAAAAATTTTTACATTAATGATTAGTAGTCATTGGATACATGAAGTGGGCTGTCTTTGTAAGACGACTAAAATGCCACGGTGTATAAAAGTAACAAACAGTGTTAATCGACTATAATTTTGCTGACTGTACTGCCAACCTTTCCGGTGTGTATATATCTATTAAACGGCCATCACTAAGCTGGCCAGTAGTAAAACACACTCGGTGCGCAATATCACATTCTATGAACGATCTGTATTCGTAGAGCTGACAGCCGATATTAGGAAATATGTGCCACGTTGACCGGCGAACGGAAGAAAAATAGGCCCCATTTCTAGATGTAAGATGGATTTATTTTTATGAATGTACCGTTTTGCGTTTATGGAGAAGGATTTATCAATGCCAGTTTCCAACATAAACATATTATTTTTTTACCAAGGGAAAGTAAATTTGAAGGGTACAACATAAATATTTTAGCTGAACATCACACTGAAAAGAAATTCGGATCATTTTGGAAATCAACAAATAGTTTGAATCCGAAGTCGAGTCCCTCTGTGAGCGTGGCGGGCGTACATGAGCCGGCGGATGTAGCTAATGCATTTCGGCGTCATTTCCAAATTGAGTCACCTCTTTTTAGACCTATGCAGGTGGTTGATGCAGTGAGGCTAATTTCAGCCGTTATAAAGAAAATGTAGAGGGGGTGAATCTCCGGGTCATGATGCACTCAGCATACACTTGCCACGTGTTCACATAAATCTACATGGGCACTTATGAAACGTCAGAAGCTAGGTGCACGGTTCCAATCGAAAACCTAATAACACTACCTGACATGGAATTGAACCACTAGACCAAAGAGCAGTCTATCGAAGGATAAGACCCTCTATGATAAGGATACTTAGAGACTTATTAGCATAGCTTTTTTTTTCTGGGTGGGAAATTATGAAATAACTTCTCCCGCTCTGGGTGGAGCGGGAGGGTGAGTCAGACTTTTGCTGACTAAAACCCACCCGTGTTCCTTCAGTTGCCTGTGTGCCAGGGCCGCGGTATCCCTTTCGGACAAACCCGCAACCCTGGCAGGCACCGGTCCTAGCGGACCCCGTCAGTGCGTGCTGACATCTCTTTGAGGCGCGCGTGGAACACAACACGCCGTCGACCCGGGCTTGGTCTTTACCGGACGGCGAACTGCCCATAGCTCGCCGTCCGCAAGCCCGCGCCTACGGTGGCCGGGAATCGGTACCGATTCCCGCCGCCCAGGGCGTCTCCTGTGGTGACTAGGGGCGTGAGGGCGCACAGACTGCCGCTCCCTCACGCGTTCCGCCTCCTCCTTCGCGAGCAAGGAGGTGACTGCTTCCCATGCACTCTCGCTCCGGACCATGGCCTGGACCAGGGCCGGACGCGAGAGATCGCCGCCGCCAATCGCCTCCGTAAGGACACGGCGGTGCTCTGCCCAAGCCGGCAGACCTCCACCGTATGCTTCACCGTGTCCTCCGGGCGTTTCCTTGATAAATAGTGAAGTAAAACATCGTAAGGAAACTGGATGAAGCAACCAACCATAATTAGAAGACCGGTGACATCCACCAACCTGCACTGGGCTTGCTTGTTGGATGTCGTCTTACTCTTATTTACAGAGTAGCGGTAATGAGGATTATCGCGCTTGAATTCTCCGCTAGAGGCGCCAGTATAGGGTGAGGTCTCTAGAAATGTCAAATGTGATACTGAATCTTTACTATTTGCGGAATTTTCTATCGTAAATTGTTACATATTATTCATAATTTATTGTAAAGATTGAGCCAATTCTGATTAATTATGGTTTAAGATTTTAAGTAACAACATAGGATCTAATTTCGTAGCACTCTGATGAAGAATAATATTTGTCTGCTTAATGCTTTCCAATTTTAGGAACATTATAATGTAAGTATTTATTTGATATTTTAAAATGTGATACAATAAACATTTTATGAAGTAATGAGTACTTAAACATATCCAAAATATCTATACTAATATTATACAGAGGTAAAGTTTGTAAGTATGTATGTAGGGGGTAATGTCTGAAACTATTGAACGGATTCTGATAATTCTTTTAGAATTTTTTTCCTGGGGAAGGTTATAGGCTATTTAACATCACGCTGCGACCTTAAGGAGCCGGGCAAAAAGAAAAAAAAGTCAGAAAGAACGCCATGTGAAAACAAAGTAATAGCGCGGGTAGGCAGCGGGATGTGACGCGAAGGGTCGGGGCCGAAATTTCAAGCCGACGAAGTCGCGGGATAGAAGCTAGTATAAAATAAAAGTACTGACAGGACGTTACTCGCCAGTGGCGCCAACTGGTGAGCACAAAAACGATAGCCCCCATTGCGTAACACACATAAAATGGCAATTGATCTCAATGAGATCAATTGCCATTTTATTTTGAGAGTTCAGTCACGTTCATTGCGTTCAGCCGCACGGGTCGATCCATCAGATTAAGCTACGCTTACCGGGGTTGGGCCGTAGATGGATGACCATCTTTACAAACCGAGACTCCTCCGTGCCTCGGAAAGCCCGTTAAGCTGTTGGTCCCGGCTGTCATTCGTGGATCTTTGGCAGTCGTTAAGGGTCCTCCGAATCCTGAAAGTCGGACAACCAGTCTTACCAAGCGGTATAGACCCAGTCAAAGTCAAAGTCAAATCATTTATTTCAAATAGGCACGTAAAATGCACTTTTGAACGTCAAACATTACATAAATAGTTAATTGATTCTAGTTGCCCTTTCCAAAAGATAGTTATGTATGGAGAGGAATGGGCAAGAAAGTCCATACTTACTCTTTTAAAATGTTAACAATAGTTTGTATACATTAATTAATAATTATAGGTGGAGACGATGTACCTAGAATAAAAATTACTTACCACAATTGGTAAAAAGAATGAAAAGTGAAGTAATGACAGAAGAATTAATAAATGCGAAAGGTACATGGTGCTCACATATATTATTTACAAACATTGTATATGATTTTCCTAAAAATTTAACTTATAATAAGTCAGTGTGTGAGTTAAAATATATTAATCACAGAAAATAAAATTAATATCATAAAAATTATAAATTATACAGTTAAATCAGCAACCAGTTTGATTTTGTCTAGACTCCGTTGTCAATTACTCAGTAACCCAGTTACTGGGTTGTGGAGGTCAGATAGGCAGTCGCTCCATGGGAAATACTGGTATTCAGCTGTATCCGATTAAACTGGAAGCCGACCCCAACATATAGTTGGAAAGAGGTCAGGCTGATTGATCGAGTCACGTTCATTGCGTTATTTACGTTGTTAAGCATACGAATTTTTCAAACCTATGAAGCAGTGGATTAGAAATTTCCGTCGAAACCCTTGGATTGCGATTGAAAGTTTGTATCGTAATTAGTGTGCAGGTCTGTGTCCCAAGAGTGAGGATACAACTCGTACAGACACAAGACAAGAACAAGCGTATTATGTTTTTTGCTTCTATGTCCGGCATACTCTAGTCAGTCAGTCCGTTGAGTTACATAATCGATTGGACAATCTTGTCACCACAGTCATGAGCTATTTATAATGTAGTTTGTATCTCCACATATCTTCTACAATTCAAAACCTCAAGCTAGTAAGCTAGTATTTTTGCATACTGTGAAAGCTTCCAAATAGTTCAACCTCAAAGTCTCTATAGAAAGTTCGCGAGGACATTCGTAAGAAGCTCTATCATCACAACGTTATGTTTTCCTCTTATTTGATAAAAAAAATAATATATATATATATATTTACAGTTTGTAATAGGCATATTTGTGTCTTTATATTTAAATAAATATTTATTCCGACTTTTTTTGTAATTGCATCTACCACTGTTTGTCTCTGCATCACCCAAAGGTTGACTGATAGAAAATGCATATGGCATTAAGTCCGCCTCTGCAAATTTCTGTGCTATACTCCATTTATAATAGCATTAGACAGAAGTTAAAAAAGGTTATTTTGGATGCACACTTTATAACAAAAGTACAATAAACTTGTTATAGTTACGATTTACGCCAAATCGATTAAAATGAATTTATATATCAGCTATCACACTTAATTGTAATCATTTAAAAAAACAACCATATGAAATTAAGTAGCTTTCATTTAGATATATTATTTCATTCCAATTTAAAATTACAGTGCCTATGCTAAAAACCTAAAAGAAGCAGGAGTCAACAATACTGCAACGCTTTTTGTTTCACTATAATCCTACCAAATCTAAAATATTACTTAATCCCTTCATAAGCTGTGACAGCCGGAGATTTCTAATTTTACTGGTTTATGTCGTCTGTGAAATTGACTTGACAATGTTCTAAGATTGTCATGTATGTCATTTACTTGTGAATACTTTGTTTGTTATTGTTTAATTTTCGTGATTTTGTTGTTATTTATTAAAATAATAAATAATATTTAGTTATTTCTTTATTATTGTATTGTTATCAGTGTTGTCATTGGGTTGTTTTTACAAAACGTTACTTTTTTTTTGAGCTATGAGTGATCCCGGTGCGGGACCGAGTGGCTTACAACATATAAGTGCTGAGTCTGACCAAAGCCAACGGCGAAAAAAACGTGGTCCAAAAGTTGACTCCGACGAAATAATAATGTCTCCCAAAAAAAAGAGAAAGCTGCGTGCTGTAGAAAAACAACCTGTGATAAATATTTTTAAGCAATTGGAGTCCTGGCCTGCAGATACTCCTCATTATAGGACTGAGATGATAAACAAAATCGCAGAAGTTGCCGGTAAGGATGATTTATAAAATTATTACTATAAAAATATTTGAAACGAACATGCATTGTGATAAAATGTATTATATTTTAGAAACTCCGCACATGATTTTATTATTTACAGGCGTATCTCGTGCTACTCTGTCCAATATTCTCAAAGAGTACAACATAAAAAGTCGCCTGCAATCTCCCCCTCCCCAACAGAAGCACATGAAACGTGATGATTTTGATGACATCACATTTAGTGGAATATGCAGGAAAATTCATTCCTTCTTCTTTAATAATGAGTTGCCCACCTTGGAAAAGATGCTGGAAGCAGTTAACAGTGACGAGTCTCCGCCAGATTTAAAAAAAAGCAGTCTGTATAAAATAATTAAATAAACATTAAAATTCACATAAATCAAACGGAGCAGAAAAAGTGCACTCATAGAAGTCATAGACAAGCAGGAGATCGTCCTTTGGAGACTAAAATATCTTCATGAAATAAAAAGGCTAAGGAATAAAGGAAGGAAAATATATTATTATTTAGATGACACTTGGCTAAATGAAGGTACAGTGCTTCTAAATTTCTTAACAGCTATTTATGCACTAAGCAGTGTATGACCTCTTGCATTCAATAACATTATAATTAATTATACAGTTAAACATAATTTCATAAAATTGGTTCGTGAAATGAATGGTATTTATATTAATAACCTTTTATCATACAAACAGGTCACACGAAAAGCCTAATATGGCATGACACTAATAATAAGTCTTCAAAAGAAGCACATTGGGAAGGTCTATCTGGTGGTTTAAAAAATCCAACTTATAATCGGTCATACTGGTATGTATTTTATGGACTGTCCTCGCCATAAAAAAATGAACACCCCATTGTTATTGACTATTAATTAAGTAATACATATTATATTGTATTATGAATTAACGCATGCAAAGCGAACTTTTAAAGTTATAATTTTTGTTATAGTATTTATCTATGAACTATTTCCAGCAGTGAAATTATATAGGGGGTACGGAATAATTGACTTGTATTAATTTTATTTCATAGAGTTTGTGAAGGGTTTTTAATGGATGCTGCATTAATATTTGATGCAAAGAAAGGTGATGAAGATGACCACTCCGAAATGGACGCCTTTAACTCTAATAATAATAATAATTTATTTATTTACACTTCAAGACACAATCATCTGTGTAGCCCTGACTCTTGTACTAGGATTTCCTGTTTCATAAGAGCCAGACCTCTCAATTTACAGGGAATATGTTATAGAAGCGCGATAGACAAAAGTGAAAATGGTTCAAGTTAATTTTGTCAAAAATTGAGAGTGGCGCTGTAATTGTTATGGACAATGCGCTATACCACTCAAGGACATTGGAGAAGCTGCCAACCACAGCTACACGAAAGGCAGATATACAGGAATGGTTTAAAAGCAAAAATATTCCTTTTGAGGAAAAAGATCTTAGGGCAACTTTATTAGAAAAAGCAAAAATACAAAGACATTTATACCAAAAGTTTGTTGTAGATGCCATGTTAATGATAGCCATCTGGCTAGAGAGAAGGGTATTTCAGTATTGCGCCTCCCACCCTACCACTGCGAGTTCAACCCTATAGAATTAATATGGGCTCAAATGATGGGGTATGTGGCTCAACATAACAAAACGTTCAAATTAGACAAGGAGAAACAATTACTCCCACAAGATCTGGATAGTATTACGCTAGAACGATGGCAGTCTTGCGTTGCTCATGCAATTAAAGAAGAGGAAAAGTTAAAGCATAATGGATGATGTGGTAGAAAGATTTATTATTAGGTAACGTCGGTGAAACTTCTTCATCTTTATTCTCTGATGATAGTGACTAAATTATATGATGAAGACGAAGAAGTTACACCAACTATTGTGTGTTGAAAGTTGTTGTTTTAAATAAAATATTGTAAAAAAAAGACTTTTATTTCCTTTAATCTTAATTAAATTTAAATCATCACGACGTAATCGTTTGTTTCATTCATTCGTTTCGTTGTAAGTAATGTGTGATGAAGATGTTATTACGACCTATTTATCAAAGTTATGTTAAAACATTTTTAGTTTAATTGTTTAAACTTTTAACTTTGAATAAAATGTTTCGCACTCCTGCTTCTACGAGCCTCTTTTTTCTAATGTTATAGTAAATGAAGTATAGAAGTATTAAATAAACAAATAAATAGAAGCTTGAAAACTTGTCGGGCATTCACAAAATATGTACTTACAACGCTACAGGGTTATTGTGGCCAAAATCTGAACTAACGTCGCCATATTGTTTTGTCAATACAATTTCTGTGTCACAATTTCACAAATGTTTATCAAAAACCCCTATCAATATCATTCAGGCGTGAAAATATCACACCACGCTATATCAATTTATGTGAGCTAGCAAGTGGGGTGATTTTGACATTATACCTTTGTATCCGCTATACGAGTACACGTATAGTTCACAAAATAATTCAGCCGCATTCATTCTGATTGCAACCGTATATTATAATTGGTCTCTTCATCGAAATATCGTATAATTTTCCGTTCATTTTCACGCAGGTATTCAGTTCACATCAGTGCTACAGATTTTGTTATAAATTGCAGAAATATATTACTCTAGAGGTATATGGGTTTGTGATTCTACACAATAAAGATCGTTTGCATTAGGTTATGCTGTTTCCTTATATAAATGAAAGAGCAAAATAATTGTTCATCAAGATACTAAATGTCACAGAGAAATTATTAGTATAAAACATATGGAACGAAAATGCTAGCATGTGAAAACATTGCCAATTTATAAAAAAAATATTCAGTCAGTTGTCCAATATGTTTTGGCACAATATGTTTTGTCAGTTCAATTCAATACAAATATTTTATTTGTACCTAAGTAAAATCTTTATTTTGCATAAAATATGGTAAACAAAAGGTCTTAAATATAAATATAAGTAGTTTCACATATTTTGCTTACATTTCAGCATGCAAAAAAATACCTTAAAATAAAATTATAGCTATATAAAAACACTTCAATCGTTACTATTGTGAACATGTGGTAAAAAAAAAAAATGTTTAAAATGACATCATATAATTATATTGCTAGTGAGATCATACTTTGAACTTTCCCTAGAATTTAAAAATTCACTTATTGTGTATTATTAATATTCATTACTAAAAAGCCATTTATTAAGTTTATTTTTAAAGAAGTTTAGTGGCAGCTTTCTGATCTGTTTAGGAATTTGGCTGTATATTTTGATTGACATATTATAATAATTATTCTTGTATAGTGTGCTTTTACATAAACCTACAAGGGCACTTATGAAACGTCAGAAGTTAGGTGCACGGTTCCAATTGGTCGTTTCAGGAGAAGCGCCGGCAAGAAACTCCACGGTTACTCTGTTAAAAATAATTGGCTTTTTTAATGTTTTCAAATTACAATGTTAATGTATGTTAAAAAAAAAGGCATGATTGCCATTACAACTATAACAAATCTGAGAGATAACATGTCCACGAAAGCCACTATGAGGAGTTGAAGTTAGAGAAAAGTATACGTGGTATATCAGCACTTATGAAATTGATTAAATGTTCATAAGATGCTTAAAAAACCACGCCATTGCACAATTTCAAGATATATTTTTAAAATTCTAGTTCAAGCCAGTCAAATGATATAATATTTCCATGTATTTTTAAAGTGTCTAAGAAAAGCCTCGTTTAAGTGCGAAAAGCCGCGATCAGTACAGTAACACTGGCTCGTTACTCACCCACGTCAGAGACAAGTGCGCTGTTTTATGTAAAACACGCCATTTGCGAACTAAATGCCTGTTTGGAACCACTAGCTGTAATGCCGAGTTCGGGTTATCAAGGAGTAACATAAATTGTCTGCTCTTAACTGAACAATTTAGAGGATTCGAGGTTTTAGTTCGGGTTTATAAAAAAGCGGCCAAGTGCAACTTGGACTCGCACACGAAGGGTTTCGTACAAAAACTTCCGAAAAAAAGAACGCTTCTTGTATGGGGACCCTTAATTTTTTTATTTTATTAAATTTTTATTATTTGCGACACACTGCCGTCGCACCGCGTCGATGCGACAGCAGTGTGTCGGACAACTTCAAATGTTTTGTATTGCCGGCACATCATCGGCCCGTTAAGTGGTCGCGCCAAAGTCATGGTAATACTATTTACAGTATTCTATCTTCTTAAAAACGGTCAGAACGATTCATACCTACCTACGCGCCTCAAGTTGCGCGCGCGCCGTTCGCCCGGCTTTTATTTTGCCTAAATTCATAACATACTGAACCGCCAAGTTCTGAATAAAGTAGCTTTTTGATTTCGTGTAATTTGACGTTTAGTTTTGATCCAACAACTCAATATCTATCTGTCAGATGACGTGCGGAGTACGAACTTTTCGATCCTAACGAATCTTTCGATCTATGTTAGTTTCGCTTCGAACCACCGCACGATCATGCGATAGTGTCGGATTCAAGAGTATGGATTGGTATTTAATTCAAATAACCATTGATTCAGAATTCGATGATGTCGGGAGTAAGGCCCCAGGTGTTTCCTTCTTTAATACAATTTCGGACAGCCAGTAGACATACAATTTATGAATTTAAATAAACTTTATCAACAGCAAACTGAACAATTATTGCTGTTCCAAAAACTTTTGACCAACATTTGAAACACGCAAATGTTTAGTAACATACACTTTACAAAGTTAACCAGTCTTCCAAAATGTTACAAATATAGAATTAACTAATAATACAAAGTAATAAACTTCGTATTGAGGTATTATGTACTTACACAGTGAGTCAGAACAGCCCCGCGGGTCGATCTACCTAAGGTTAAACTAAGGTTGCCGGGGTTGGTCTGTGGATGGGTGATCATCTTTACATACCGAGACTTATCAGTGCCTCGGAAAGCACGTTAAGCTTTGAAGATTATAATAATAATACCAGCCTATAACTGTCCCACTGCTGGGCAAAGGCCTCTTCTCATACAGAGAAGGCACGAGCATTGATCACCACGCTTGCTCAAAACGGGTTGGCGATTTCAGACTTATATTAACTATAAGTCCAGGTTTCCTCACGATGTTTTTCCTTCACCGATGTCAGTAATGTCCAAGATAAACTCAGAAAGTACATATGAATTGAAAAAGTCACATTGGTACTTGCCCAGATTTGAACCCACAACCTCATGCATGAGAGGCGAGGCCTTAACCAACGGGCCATCATGACAAGATTATAATAATTGATATATAATTTAAAAATCTTAATAATTCAAGTTTTATTTTATTTCTTAAGATCAATTTTCTTATTTTATTAAAATTGTGTATATTTGGTTAGATAAAGTGAGCAGGACAGAGAAGGACCGAACGATCAAGGTCGTTCGCCAAGGGAAGTGCCTTAATTTTATAAATACTTGTAATAAGCTAGCATCGATTTACCCATTAGCTTGTCTGAAAACTCCGAAAACCAGACAACTTCCCCTTGGTTTGGAAAATCTGCCACACAAAGAACATTTTCCTTCATAATCCTGCCAACCACCGGTTATTATCGAAACTGAGATAAAAGGTAAAACATCTTTTGTTTTGTTTCCTCTCAACTGAAAGGATTTGGCTGAAAGTTACAGGCTTATGCAGCCGAGCGCAAATCCCTCGAGGTTCAAAGTAAAAACGTATGAAAGTTGCGGATAAAATATATGTAATATTTCTGTGTTTTGGTTTGTTGAACTTTGACAGATGAGACTTGCAAAAAGTTGGAGAAATTCGGGTACTTGGAATGTTGTGAATCCGTATAATTTTCTTAGTGGAACGAAGGTTTCTATAATGTTTTTAAAGACAAAGTTCCGAGCTCAAAACCAGGTTTGGTATTTACAATTTTGTTTTGTTGTCAATCAGGTGATATCCCTTCGTAAACTGTTGCAAAGCACGAATGTGCATCCTCACAGTCACCAAGCTTGGCAAATGGAATGGTGATCATTATAATCATTTCACCCAAAATACGTCCACGGCTGTACATAGGACGGAACTGTTGGCGCAGTGGTTAAGCGAATGACTGCTGCGCTGCGTGTCGCGGGTTCGATTCCCGCACGGAATAAATATTTGTATGACCTACAAGTAGTTGTTCCGGATCTGACTGTTCGTGTATGTGACTTTAAATGTTTGTAAATGCACCCACAATACAGGAAAAATTCCTAGTGTGGGGCAAATTGTTGTTGCCCAAACGTCGCCACTTCGACCGGTCCTGTGCTTCTCACATCCAGCGGATTTCCACGATCTTCACCAGGACATCAGTCCACCTTGTGGGAATCCACGTTGAGGACCGTTGTCGAGCGTTGCAAAATTATAACATTTGTTGCTTCCAGGTATTTTGTAGTCGCTCCAAACCACATATAGCTTTCGAGAGTCATATTTGTGCTAAAATAATTCAGGCGTTATATATTATGCACGAGTAACTACCGGAGTATCGCTAAAAGCTGTTTATAGTTGCAATAATATATTAAAATGGTTCTCGATAATTTTCCAGTGGGAGTATGCCAGAAGAACCTTTTAGCACGGTTGCTGAAACTTCTACCTGTTAAAGTTACATTGCTAAAAGACATAAGTATCGTTGTGAGGTTTGAGGATAAGATTCTTAATTTCAGAAGGGTTAGGCAGAGTATCTATAGTGTGTACTGTAGAGGCTGTAATTTGACACGCTATCTGCATGCAACCTTCGTGAGTTAAAGTTGATAGCTCGAATCGACAAATATTTAATTTATATTTAGAATATAGAAAAAAGATTAGAGGGTTAGCTTCCAGAGTTGACAAGCGGATGTCATGATATAAATAGTAGATTGTTATAAAATTGTCGAAAGGAATCAATTCCCATACGAGGTATTTAGACGCTTGAGCGCAGCGAGGGCGGCTATAGTCCGAATAGGAATTGATGACTTTCACCTGTGTTGAACACTCTACTTTTCATTTCGAAAATAAGGAAAACAAAAAAGTAGTTTTTCTTAAATATTTATTGATAGATAACATGTTGCTCGCCACTTCATAAAATCATTGTATGTACATATTTATGTATCTTTTTTTTGTAATTTCTGGCAAAAGATATCGGCATCTTTAGCCAGAAATTCGAATATGGGGCAACATTTCAGAATCGCTTGACCTCATTTTTAATCAAATATTAGTCTGATTATTTATAAAACCCAGATTTTGAATTTCGGTTCAGCTTTCAGAGTTAGTTTCCCGCCAAATTATATAGTCTTTTTTAAATTTTAAATATGGAACGCACCACGTCACCGCCGCGGGTCGTCCCACTTAAAAGGTATTTTTTTTAAATTCACACTGGTTGTTTATACACTCACAAGACCGCAGCATTTTTTTTTTATCGATATTTTTCTAAATTATGTAAATGGAATGGTGGGTGGTATGGTGGTAGGTGGTTGTTTTTGGTTATCTAATTATGTTTTGTCATGTTATGTTGTTTATGGTCTGAATTAAAGTTTATTACTATTAATTTTTTTTTATTAAATAAATTCGTAGCCGACTACCTAACCAAATTTAGTTTTATTTTTTAAATTCATTCCCGCCCTAGAGAGGGAAGCAATTACTATAAGTCTTTCCCACCTGAAGGTGGAAAGCAGCGATTTCCACCCACTACTCGGATCAAACACACACTACTTTCTGAGTATGAGAAATGATAAATATAATATAATGTAAAAATATTCAAAGATCTAAATAACTGCGTGATATATCCCAAACAGGCGTTTTATTTATTACGGTACCGTTAGATTGTGGAGAGCTAATAGTACTATAAGTACACTTCTGCCTAACCCTTCGGGGAAATACAGGCGTAATGTTACACTAACATAAATATTCCTTTTTTCAGCCCGACATTTTGCACAACTTATAGTCTCATAACGTATCTTTATGTTGGCTTTCCATAATCAAATGTTAAACAAGAGAGAACGAGATGACATAAAGCAGAAGCTGATTGGCTGATGTATGTATATGTATATTTCGTCTCCCATTATTTTATTTCAAATCAATCGATTTTTTTTTCTGTCCCATTTCCTTTCATTATTGTCACCAAATATTTTAGTCACATTTATTGATTAGGTCATACATTATTTACATTATAATAAAAGTTACAGTTAAACACAACACACACACACAAATACACAACACACATTTAAACACAACACATGTCATTCCTACCCCGTCATAGATGACAAGCCTGATGTATTTATATATGGCCCAATTTAATTTACGTATAAATCTTTCATGCAAAACCGTGCTCGGAAATACTCAACAAAACAAGATCAAGGAAAGCTCATAATGTTACCGTTGAAAGTTTTGGCATTTAGCAACTTAAAATCAAAATGGAGTGTATTTCGCGGAAATCATGTATTTTAAGCTACTACGGTGTTGATGTCAATGTGATTATGGGATTACGGCAGGTGTAGCAGTTTCATCTTGTCTGCTAATATAAACTGTGACGGCATCTACAACGGCACATGCGAACTACGCATTAAAGACCTGACGTCGCACAAATCCTGCATCGCGCAAGCAGAGTTTACCGTGCGACTATCATATTAAGGGTGTATCTATTACACAAAATATTTTAAGAGATACACCTATATGTGGTAAAGAAGCCATGGAAACGATTAAAAAAAAATCTGAGTAGGTACATTATTTAAAAAGTTAAATAATTTAAAATTATTTGATATGATGATTAATTATCAAAAGGCAGCGCGTTCGTGCCACCACCGTCGCCGCGTCCGGGCGGGTCATAAACAGAATAAAAAAAAAAAAAAATAAGTGGGTAAAGGTTTTTTTGAAAAAGTTCTCAAGCTATTTTAACATTATAATACTTATGTAAAAATATAAAACATTTAGATAAAACAAAAAAAACAAAAGTTCACTGCTATGTATGGCTTTTTTACCACCTATAGATGTTTCTCTTAAAATATTTCGTGTATGAATAGCTGATACACCTTATATACAAAATCCCGTTCAAATCCCGCATCAAACGTTGGGCAGTTGCCCCCCAGACACAACACCCGTCTAGTTAGAGAATCCTAGTGAACTTTACACCCTGTTCCTCATACCTCTATGAACTATGTTTACTATTACTCAAATCTGTGTGGTTCTTTCCTCGAAAGACCATCTACATGGTCGTCATATGATCTGATCAAAATTATGTCTGGACTTTTAAAGACACTGTGATCTCTGAGTTTGTTTTGGCCTATCTTCTCAGAGTAGACGGATAGGAAACGTCGACCTCATCTAGATTTTAAAATATGATTGACGTGTAAAGTACTTTTATTTCAAATACATTACGCAACAACAATATTAGGCAATATAATTATGATGCAACTAACTATTTACACTAGGTAGACTGGCATCATTGCCACCAATGTCCGATTCCTGATCAAATGCAAAACAAAAACAAGTCAAATTCTTTGCCCATAGAATGAGCTGACGAGGGTTTGTGTCTCTGGTCACGTGAAGTGTCGACCAGTCGGCGAGAAATTTCCTTAAAAAGGAGACCCACACTCGGGCCCCATGACCCGAGCGTTTCGACCCCAAACGGCTCAAAACTGCAGTTACCCATAAGATTATAAGTAGCCGTAGCAGCGGCGCCAGCACAGCCAGCCGTGCTTGGAACATGAGATAGCGCAAGGGTGACACAGGTTGCGTCCCACATCAGAGATCTATCCACCTCCAAAGCAACAACGTCATGCCGTCCAGTTTCTGCGTGTAAAGAGGTGTTTTTACAAACCTATTTACAGAAATAAAATTATATATTATTATTTACTAGCGATCCGTACATGTTTTGCACGGGTGCAATGGCGGTATGTCACAACATCAGGATTTCTGTGCTATATCTAAGTTAAATATAAAGCTAATCTAAGCCTGCAGTTATACCTGTTGGGTAAACTTGAGCTGAGTAGTGGACATACACGTAGCGGTAAACCTGTACAAACTCTCAGTTGTAACCATGGCCCCGGCAGCGGCGCTTGAAATCGAGATAGTAGCGTTAGTAGGTTTATTGATCGTTTTATTGAAGAACAGGAAATTTAAACGAAGATACGGTGAAAAGTGGTGCAAAGGATGGATACTGCAATGAAAACAGTACTCTCATGTCAATATATTTAAATAATTGAAAATCTAGCAATCACCTGACGCCTGCGCAGGCGACCGCCACACACGCTCAGTTTTGCCTGCACAGGTAAAAACCCACGGGCAAAAAATATAGAAATTTAATTTTTGGGTTGCCTGTATAGGTCTGGAAACCTGCACAGTTGTGCAACATATACGCTCCGGTTTATTTGTACAGTTAAAATACAACCAAATTGAGAATCTTCTCCTTTTTGTGAAGTCGGTTGAAATCTAAAAGATTACTATGGCCCGATTCCTCGCATACAGAGAGGAGGCCTGTGTCCCAGCAGTGGGAACATTATAGGCTGATTAATTATTATTAACAGTTTAGAAGGTCAGATGACAATGGACTGGAAGGCTTTTATGTTAACAATGCCGTCATAAAGTACCTATGAGCCCATCCTTCGGGTTTTTTAACTGCATCAGATCATATCATAACAGCCAATTCCAATTTACTTTAAAGAGAAAACTTGCATAACAAAGTAGTTATCCTGAACGCAATTTTATCACAGAACAATTATGAAAGTTCAGTCGATAACTTTAAAATATTAACATTGTTGCGTTATACATCGCTGGCTGAGCATGGCAGCTCGTAAAATGCTCTGCAATAAGCGTTTATTACGACGGTTACAAATTTAAGAGGCAGTTCATATTTCGTGTAATATTGCTCGTAGCAGGTTTCTGCAACCGATAGGTTAAGGGCCGGTTGTTTCAAACGGTTGGTTAACGTAACATACGTATGTTAAATAATAACGATTACGTATGAGGTTTAACGTTCGTTAAATACAAAGCGTTGTTTCACTGCATAAAAAACCGATCGTCAAAGATCAAATGTAAAAGAATAAAATTACGTTAACCAGTGGGTATGACACCGGTTACTGTAATCGTTATTTTTTTACGAACGTTAAGGGCATGATTTTGTGATACAACTCTTTTTTTGGTTTGATGATCGTTAGCGCCATTTATGACGTATACGCGTGCGTTAAGTGGACGTGAATCAACTGCCCTAAGTGAGGAATATGGGAACTACGGGAGCCATCGGGAGCACAATTAAACATGGACTTCACTGATAGAGGTATATTCGGAGACTGGCGCGTGGCCCGTAACGAACAATGACTTAAGGCGAGGTTCTTGAAGCGTGCATTCTTGTTCTTGAGGTGGTGGCAGCGGGGCGTGAGTAAACTGTGCCGTGAACTTCGTTAATTTTGGGTTGAAAATTATATATTTTACGATATTATCAATGTTAAACCCGACGGACATTACATCATCATAGACTTTTATTTACCGGTCGAGGTGGCGGTGCTTGGGAGAGGCCATTGTCCAGCAGTGGACGTCGTTCGGCTGAAATGATGAAGATGAGACGTTTATTTTGATGTGATTTTCAATACATAAAGTAGTATATTATTGAAATAAAATGAGTTTTAATTTACAAAATAAGGGTATGTTTGGATTTTTTTTCTAACGTGCGAACTTTGTCCAATTATGTAACGAGTACTCGACGTACCGACGTGCCGTGTGATGCCGGACGTAAAGAATAGCAGTACCCTATTTCCTCCCGTGGGTGTCGTAAAAGTCGAATAAGGGACTTACTAGAGAATGGGCAGCAGCGTTCTCTATGCATTTTTAACACCATACTGCGATCGCCAATCCGCCTGCCAAGCGTGGTGATTATGGCAAATCCCCTATTTGGGGGAGGCTATGTCTAGCAGTGGACGTTTTTCGGCTGAAATGATAATGATCCGACGTACCTACAGAAAGGACTCAAAACAACATATAATTTTTGCACGTGTTTAATCATTACCGTTTGTAAATAAAATGGCATTAAAATTACATTTCCTAGAGGTTAGCCCGCCTTCACGCTAAATACCCACTTTTACAAATATATCACAAATGGTTTTTGTAGTGATAATGGATGGGTTGTTGTTAATTTTTTTCGTGTTGAAGTGAACGATACTGCATTGGTCCGTTCGTCTTATGGTCACAAGTGACCATAAGACACCAAGGGCGAGATCTATAAATGTTACTTAGAACGCTTAGAGGAGCTTGTGGCTAAGTAATAACAGCCGAACGGGTCGATCGATTGGTTAATTTACGCTTGCCACGGTTGGTCCGTGGATGGGTGAACATCTTTACATACCAAGAGCCCTCCGTGCCTCGGAAAGCACGTCAAGCCGTCCCGGCTGTCATTCGTGGATCTTTGACAGTCGTAACGGTTCGCCAAAAGCCCAAAAGTCTGACAACCAGTCTTACCAAGGGGTATCGCATTACCTAGTAACTGGATTGTGGAGGTCAGAATGGCAGTCGCTTCATGTAAAATACTGGTATTCAGCTGCATCCGGTTAGACTGGAAGCTAACTAAAACATATTTGGGAAAAGGCGAGGCAGATGATGATAACGGTATAAACTTCACTCACGATATCTTCCTTCGCCGGAATTCAGTGGTGACTAAAAATAGCCTCCAAAGTAAACATAACTTTAGAAGCTTTTCAAGAATTTGGAACAATCCAGGTATACAACCCCTCCTCCTTCCTGGTTACCGCGGAAGTATTCCAAGCGTAAGTTAGTCGCGGATCAACTAATTTTGATATTTACTGTTGGCGCTAGTTGTTTGTCGGGGGAGCGAGCGGTCATTTATTCGTTCATATATATTGTACAACAGATTACATATTAAAAGTCCATTCTTAGTAACGTTAGATAGATGAATCTCGTATAGATCCTGAAATTAAGGAAAAAAAAAATGGTTCAAGTTTGAACCCGTAAAGTTAGTCTTAGCCAACTGTGCTGAGTTGAATAAATTGGATAAAAAAATCTATATTTCTATAAAGGACTGAAGCAATTCCAGAGATTATATAAAGCTCCATATTTCTTTTTTGTTTGAAACAGATAGCACAACTACCCTTGAAACTTTCACCCAAGTTGACAAACTACCCAAAAACTTTTTCTCAAGAACTTTATCGCTGACGGGAAGCGTTCCTTTTGTCCTTCGAACTAGAGATTCATATCGACAACCTACGAGATAAGGAGTCGAACCCAAACTTGTCCGCATTACGGCTGGATTACTACTCTTTGATTTACTGTGCCCAACTTCGACATTGGGATACTAACTAAGTAGTTTGAACCCGGTTTATGAGATAGTTGTAACTAACTGGGAATGTCTGTTATACTTCTGATCTTATGTTGATATAATTATAATCTTGATCTTTGGGTTTCCTTGGTTATCGCCTGAGTTAGATTTATTAGGAGGGGTCCCCAATGATACGCTTTCAATTAACCCTTTTGTAAAAGTGAACCAAGAAGTTTCTGTTAACTGAATAAAGTTGGATCAGCGCTCCATGGGCTTAGATGGAGCAGTGCAGAAATCTGGAGCTTCGAACGGCAATTTTGTAAAAGTGGACCTAGAAGTTTCTGTCAACTGAATAAAGTTAGATCAGCGCTCCATGGGCTTAGATGGAGCAGTGCAGAAATCTGGAGCTTCGAACGGCAATTTTGTAAAAGTGGACCTAGAAGTTTCTGTCAACTGAATAAAGTTAGATCAGCGCTCCATGGGCTTAGATGGAGCAGTGCAGAAATCTGGAGCTTCGAACGACAATTTTGCTTGGCTGCAGAAATCGTTATAGTATATAATACTATATTTTCGGGAAGGAACAGAATGTGTGCGTTTGTCCAGCGTATATTTCCACTCAAATATTGACAAACGTATCGCTTAGATCAGGGCTAGTTTAAACGGTATGTTTTCAATTAAATAAATTACAGTTGGGTTTTTTTAATCAAACGCTGAGTCTGTTATCGCTGAATTTAATCACAAGTCAATTATTTAACACAAGTTACATGTCCAGTGCTGCTAATAGTTAGACAAAACCAGTTACACACTACACATAAGATAAGTAATTAGAGTGGCTTTTCGACTCTGTAACCGGTTTTGGCTGGTTCAGAGCTGGTTTTATCCGGATTAATCGGGGTCGGCAGCGAAGTTTGGCAAGTCAGGCTGGCAGCTCGCTAATCGTGCTCGGATTATTCTGGCCATTGCGGTTTGGCTTTTCGAGTTGATTTCGACTCTTGAAATTTTATGGCGTGAGAATGAGGGAGATTTTCAGATGAGGTGACAGGAGTGTGTACTTTTTTTGGGAAGGTGGCAATTGCTTCTCGTATCTAATCTGCGGGTGATACAAACAGGTGGTGATGCTTCATTTGATGATATTAAAATTAATCCAATGAATAAACTGATTGAAGTAAGTTCTTTAAATAATTTCTTGTTTGAATATAATAATAATGTGTGCTAAGATCCAGAACACCACATATACTTTTATACATTTTCATTTCTTATGCTGTCAATTCAAAAAATATGTCAAGGTAAAGCTTTTTTGAGTATAATTATCTTTATCATTTTGTTAAATCTTAAAAGTAATCGTGCTTTTTGTCCTGTAATAAGTCATAAGTATGTACTATAACGTTCAAGTACATCCGACCACTTTAAAAAAAAAATCCCGTGCACACGATGACCACATCTGTTTACCGCCCCATCTTGCGACTACATATAAAATAGAAAACAAAAATTTTGATCAAATAGATTTCTCAGGCTCTGTTACAATGATCACAGATGGCTGACCACCTCAGTTGGTTTTTTCTCGGTTCTGGTGTAGTTAGCTTAGGTAAGCGTTACTACAGCGGCCGAGCGCTGCAAGCAGGAATAGTACTTACGGCGGTTAGATGTACGTGATCGTGTTAGTACCTATCTACATAGTTTTTTATAATCCTTAACCTGAAACCTTAGGTCATCATTATGCATAAACAGCTCCCTTCTAATTGGTGTAGTTAGGTTAAATTTAATGTTTCAGCGTTTAGTTTAAGCTGAGTTATGTACAGCTGCTTTAATATTCAAATCATGGCTTTGATCCGTGACGGGGCAAAGGGGCCTCAAGATTAATGTCAAAGGCACCAATTGAAATTATGTTAGTTATTAGGGAAAGGATGGATGTGCTTGTGGCTAAGTAATAGCAGCCGCTTGGGTCGATCGATAGGTTAATTTACTTTTGCCGCTGTTATTTCGTGGATGGGTGACCATCTTTACATACCAAGACCGTGCCTCGGAATGCACGTCAAGCCATTGGTCTCGGCTGTCATTTGTTGATCTTTGATAGTCGTTACAAGAACCCAAAAGACAGGGTTGGTTTAGGTGAGCCACCCAAACTAACGTCTTCTTTTGGTTGCAGTGACCTTGAGGGTTGTATATGCCTCGGGGGTCCTGGTTTTCTTTTAGCATTGGTGGCGACCAACGTGTGTATTGGTAGGAGATATAGGGGTCGTCTATTGTTGTACCTTACAAGCCAGAGTACTGTATCTAGAACCTTCCAGTTATTCTAATTTTAAGAGAAAAAACCGTCACGAGGAATCCTTTGTTGATGTATTCAGGTTTATATGTTTGTACTGTTTTATACACTTTTATTAACTTCTACCTACTTTACATATTAAATTGTAAGGGTTTAATGTCATAACTTATTATTGCGGTAGACCCCTAAAGGCTACTGTGATGTTGTATGGAGGAGACATATTTTTATAAATATATGTTATGTCACACAATGTGTTGTTTTCTTCCATTTCGATACATAACCACCTTGCATCTGGGTTTTTGTTCCTTTACAACCAGAGGGACAAAATCTTTTATTATGTAACAGTGGCCCTGTTGCCCAAAAGTCTGACAACCAGTCTTGCCAAGGGGTATCGTGTTACCCAGTAACCAGGTTGTGGAGGTCAGATAGGCAGTTGCTTCATATAAAATACTGGTATTCAGCTGCATCCGGTCAGACTGGAAGCTGAACCCAACATAGTTGGGGAAAGGCTAGGCAGATTATGATAACTTCATTCACAATATCTTCCTTCGCCAGAAGTCAGTGTTGACTAAAAATAGCCTCCAAAGTAAACAACTTTAGAAGCTTTTCAAGAATTTAGAACAATCCAGGTATAGAACAGTACCCGCCTGGTTACCGCGGAATTCGTTCAAAGTACTTCAAGCGTAAGTTAGTCGCGGATCAACTAATTTTGATACTATTTACTGTTGGCGCTAGTTGTGTGTCGGGGGAGCGAGCGGTTATTTATTCGTTTAAATATATTGTACAACAGATTACATATTAAAAGTCCATTCTTAGTAACGTTAGATAGATAAATCTCCTATACTGGTATTCAGCTGCATCCGGTTAGACTGGAAGCTGACCCCAACATAATTGGGAAACGCCTAGACAGATGATGATTCGGGAAAGGATGGCGGAGCTTCCTTTTTTTTTAAACGTTGACACAACGAATTAAACACTAACTTCCTTAATAATAAACGTTGTATAGCGTCTGTATAGTTACACAACGCTTTGTCTTCTTCTATCGAAAGTCAAATTACTGACGAGTGAAAGAGAGAAATCGGTGTGTAACTATACAGACGCTATACAACGTTTATTAGTAAGGAGGTAGGAATTTTGCCTGCATTGTGGGTGCGTTAACAAAAAATTAAACTCACATACACAAACTGCCAGACCCGGAACAACTACTTGTAGTTGTACTTGTTGTTGTTGTTGCGTTGTGTGTGTATTGTGTAACAAGTACTTGCTTGAATAGATTGAATCTAGATCATAGCATAGCTCAGGAACCAATTTTTTTTTACCGTATTGGCCAACTCTTGACCACGATCTCGTCTGATAGAAAGCAATGGATGAGGTCTATGATGGAACGAGCAAGCCTGACAGGTTATAGGTATGTGGAACGGGAACACAGGCGCTGGCAGAGAGTTAGTTCTACACTTTGGCCGTATTATTACCTATTTAATCAAACCGACAGGTTAAGCAACGAAATTTTCGGTAAAAAATACCAGTCATAATATAATTATTTCATCAATTTGGCTATGACGGATATTTACAAAATTATTCTTCTTCAAAAGAAAAATCGTTAAGAAACGAAGGTAAGCGCTAAGAAAACACGATAATGATAACTTCAGGCAGGAAATGACACTCGAGGGGAAAATGAGACATTATCATTGTAAAAAATACAATGGAGATAAGGACCAGTAGGACCAGTCTCAAGAACCGTCACAAAAAACTATATACATTATTTTTATACATTAAGCTTAATAAAAGGGAATTACCCGAAACCATTGCAGTTGCAAATCTATACGCTTCAGCAATTAGAACTGATCAATAGGCCCTTCTTGGCCGGTGTCAACATACTGTTTACCGGAGGACCATAAGGCGAACTTTTGGGACGTAAAATGACATCGCAATGTCATGAATTTTAAGTAATAACTCATTTATTAATTTGTTTAATATAGGTACGAAATAGTGATATAGGTATAAAGATAATAAAGAGTGTGCTATGTACTGCAGTGTGCTAGGTACTGCAGGGCGTATACGGCGCGCGACACGCGTTTAATATCGCTGGCAGGAGTATTATATTAATAAATGTCTTAAAGTAAATACCAACTTTGCATAGACATCCAGACATTGTCCCATCTTATTCACAGTGTAGGTACGTCTCCAAATACATATATGAATTTATGGAACTGAACTCGTCCGGAGAGCGCCCCCCTATTCCCTCTCCCCTGTCCCCCCCCACCCCTTCGCGGCAGATTACCAGGCTGGAGCCCTGCGCTGCCGCCGGTGGCAATGTTTTGAAGGAACACCATCCTATGCTGGCATGACGGGCATACATATCCGCGCCGCTCTTCCTCAGCGGTGCAACCACTTTCCGGCTAAACCAGTTACCATCAAGCTTCGTGCCGGATACTTATTTTACCCGCGTGGCCACGTCGAGCTCACTACGGGTCTGGCGAGACCCTCCGCCAACCGTCACCATCCCTTGCATCTGCAGCGTGCCACACCCGCTGCGGTGATTATCACACCAGGCTGAGTCAGGAGAGTACTGCACTACTCCCAAGGGAATTAAAGGAATCTTGTGACCATAAACTTACCTACCACCCCTTCTTCTTTTTTTAAATCAAATATACTTTTTTATGTTGACTATTTATCTCCACCACGTAGACCTTTTTCACCACATTACCGTGGTCCTTCGGTACGTACCTTCACCACATTACTCAGTGCCTACACTGTGACACAAACTTGGTAATGAGTCCCATAGCGTTACTGCCTGAGTTCCGATCGCGCCCGTGGGAGCCAGCTATTCATAAATTTGATGGCACTTTCATATTGTTCAAGCAAAAATTAAGGTACACGCCAGGGGACAGTGATTACCATGCAGAGATCGGAATAGGTAGAGTTAATTTACCAAAATTTTGAGGAAGGATTTAACATTTATCTTCCTCTAAAATCCCGGAATAACTATAATGACGTTTAAATCCCGGGATTTACAAACCACGAAATATTTGATGCACTTTATTTAAATCTCGGGATTTGTACGTCATTATAATTATGCCGGGATTTTGAAGGAGGTATTATCCACTCTGAGTTATATTTTTCCTGGAAGTTTAGGTAAATTAACTCTACCTATTTCCGATCTCTGGTGATTACTGACGTCACGAAGGCTGCGGTAATCCATGTTCGGTCCATGTTCGGGGTCACCAGTATAGAAGTATGAGGAACAGGGTGTAAAGTTCAATCATAGTCTATGGAAAAGGGAGGATCCTCCGACCAGATGGGTGTTGTATCTGGTGGGCAACTGCCCGACGGTTGATGTCGGGATGTTGTATATGTATATGCTAGGCGCGCGGTAAACTCTGATTGCGCGATGCAGGATTTGTGACGTCAGGTCTTTGATGCGTAGTTGCCATGTGGCGTTGTAGATCGGCCACACTTACAAAGAATAATAAAATGTAGTGTCAGGAGAATTAAAGAAGTTCTGTTACGATACTTGACTGATGATGCAGGATTCTGGTGCATATGACAAAACTTTTCTATACATGTCGGATCCGTTCATTAGTACGGACATTTAACGAACGCAATCGCGCCACTGCAACTGGCGACTACACGTGAAGCCATAGCGCGTTTCTACGGAGTCGTGATGTTTTAATCCCACGGCAAGGAGGACATTCAGTGTCTGATCGCATTGGAGATTAACACCTATATTCTAAGAAGTTGACTCTAAAACTCCTCGACTTCGACTCAACTGAGGTTACCTTAAGGATCACCTCAACTAGTCCTCGAAATCGGTATTCTAAGTTAAAAACTCGATCTTATCGTGAGGTAATCTTGGCGATCCTCGAGTAAGGTTGAGTCGAGGTAAAACGTCATTAAATACGTCATTGAATCATAGATACATGATCTTTTTTAAGATTTTACTTAACGCTATTAACAACTGAATGAAAGGCGGAATGAGTAGTCCTCTGTTACTCTGGGACATAGCTCTGTTATTGAGCACAAGTGGTAACAACATATTCAACACAGTTTCTTTCCGAAAACGATAGATAATAATCAGCTTTGTTTATCAAGCGGGGGTGAAAGAGTAGAGTAAAAAATGCGAATAATGTCGCAAATCTTCTTTGAGTGTTCCTTAAGGTACATCGCGACGTACCTTGAGTTTGATAGTTGTTTCCTTACCTCGAGTGAGGGAAAATGACGAGTGACGCCATGTGGAGGAGATTTTTTGCAACTGTGAATACCGATTTCCTTGAATGAGGTTGAGTGGAGTCGAGGAAGTTTCGAGGAAACGTCTTAGAATATAGGTGTTAGACGTCGTGGAACTGTGTTTGACTCTTTGTGCTCACTTAGTGTTGTACAATACAGTACAACGCCGTGTATCGCACCTAGTGTGTTTTCATTGCACGAAACCCTGCTTATGTCATGATGTCCAAATCTAACGGAGTAAATTCTGACGATCCTACCATATATATATTCAAAAGACAACTTTTTGGTCCACAGCAGGTTAGTAGTACTTAACACTATGTTAAAAGCTTATCTTAGTTATGTTTTTAAATTATGTCAATACGTAAGTCGTAAAACACCACACAAAATATACTAAAATAACAGCCACATTTTTATAGATTTTCTCTGTATACTACGTTTGTAGTTTTGGTGTCAGCAGTCAAAACATACAGAGCGTCAGGACTGGTGACGCGGGATCAAGCGACGTACAGTTATCCGTGTGAGAAGCAGCTCGTCTTGAGGTCGACACGCGCATCCTTCAGTAGCAATTGCCCATTGTTTGCGAAGTTTTTCGTCTTTAGTGAATTAATGAATGCCTGCGTTCTTGCATATACTAATGGCACAACACTAATACTACTACTATCATCATAAAAAAGTAAGTTGGAGTGTCAACAAATGCCTTAATAAAAAAAAAACATTTCAATTCTAACTGCTGAAACACAACAATACTGTTAACATTGTTGTTATGTTGACAGACTTAGATAAGATAGTGGTAGCTAGCAAGGCGGATCAAACAAGCCCTTCCACCAACTAAACCGATCGGAGGTTTTGCCCCCGCTGGGAATCGAACCCGGGACCTCTAGGTTTGAGACAGGTGGTCTTACGACTAGAACACAGAGGCCGTAAAATTCCCTAGTTGCCACAAAAGGTAACTCTAACCCTCTATTTCAGAAACAATTTATCTTTGTTTTAGCAGAAACAGTAGCGGCATTGTTAAATCCATGATTAATATCTTACTGCGGTCAATACCAGGCTCACAAATAGAATTTAATTGTATATTGTATTCTATTTCTTTGAAATACTAAACCGTGGATAGCTAATGCTTCTATAAATCACTAAATTTCCCATTAATATTAGGATTGCTAAAATGTCTGTTTATTTCATTGTGTCTGGTGTATTTCCACGATTTAACTATGAAATGGATATTGATGTTTGATTTCCAGAAAAGTAATTAATGATCAATCTAATCAAATCAAAAGTATGTATTTAAAATAGGCTGAACATCAGTACTTTTTCAACGTCAAAATTACAAAAGACAGTCTCCCAAAATCCCGCCCTTCACCACTTCCTAGTGCTTTAGCTGGGAAGAAGAAGAAGTGGCGCAACAAACTCCCCAGCAACACATTAAGCTTCTTAACTTAAGTAGGGAATAATACAAATTATCATAAGCAAATCGCGGTCACAGTTTCTGTTAACTGGAGGTAACAGGACTTAGGTATTTTTAGTGTTCAGTCGGGAAATTATTTTTTAAGTTTACCCTAAAACTGTATGTTTAGTATCTATACTCAGTTGTAGAATTTGTACACAAATCAACGCTTTAACTATTTACATGAACACATTTTATATTATTCATCGTGAGTTGCTATCTTTACAATATTATAAATTAAAGTCGCTTCACTTATCTGTCTGTTTGACGTTGTTCTACTAAATTCCGCAAAGGATTTTGATATGGTTTTCACGATCATTTAAAGAATTTATTCCGGAAGGTATAATTTCATAATATTAAATTAATATATAATAAAGAAATTTCGATATAATTTCAAGTCGTTAAAACCGTCGGGGCGGGTCAGTAGTTAAAAATAATAATGAAACAGTCGCGCATCTGTTTCCCAGATGTGACCACACTGCAAGCGGGTATAAACTGCCAAAGTAATAGAAAAACTTTATCTTGCGGGTAGTTTGATAGCTAGTACAAGCTGCAGTGAGTAATAGAGCTGTTTTTAACGCGAAACTTTGACAGAAAGACGAGGAACGAGTAAGACGTAGTACCGTGTCGAGCCGGACTTAAAGAACCACGCACCACCACCCCATTTCCTCCCGTGGGTGTCGTAAAAGGCGACTAAGGGACTTACTAGAGAATGGGCAGCAGCGTTCTCTATGTATGTATTTTTAAAACCATACTGCAATCGCCAACCCGCCTGCCAAGCGTGGCGATTATGGCAAATCCCCCCATTTTGGGGGAGGCCTATGTCCAGCAGTGGACATTTTTCGGCTGAAATGATGAAGACGAGAAAAATCTAATAATAATAAATAGGAAGAAGTTTTTGGTCAGATTCAATTAGCGGGTGAATTTGAAATAATAAAAAAGTTTTATAATAAAGTACCTAGGACTGACTAACCTAGCTGGCGACACACCTCTGCATATCCCCTCTGAGATTATAGGTGTGTTATTACGTTATTTTATGTTACTTAGAATTTCATTTGGTTGCGTAAAAATACATTGAGTTTTTTTCTTTTCTATGAGAAAATTTTGTACCCTACCGCGATGTGAACCTTGGTCACCTCCAAAAACCAGCCGTTGTTCTTTTAATCTTCTAGTTACAGTTTGAAAAAATCATAGAAAAAGTATCAGCTGCTCTTGAGCAGCATAATAAATAAATAAATAAAACATAATAAATAATAAATTGTAAATATATAATAAATAATTAATTGTCTGTTAATAGTTAATTGTAATTAATTAATTATTTCGACACGGTCCCAGTTTCGAAAAACATTATTAATTATTATTGTTATTATAAATTATTATAAACATTATTAACATTATTAATTATTGTTGTTCGACAATTCATTATTTTTAAATCAAAGTACTTTTTTTTTTATCTAGTCATGAGATCTTTGGTATTTATAATATGTATGCTATTTTTTAACACTTATTATGGTATTTACTCCTAAAAATTTAGATTATTTCTCGATAATTTTTATGTTGACACCTACCAAATGTAATTATAGTCTACCAAATTAAAAATCAGAGTATAGTTATATTTTCACTCAAAACACTTCCAAACCTTAGCACAATCACGATTGATGTTCGACGTAGTAATTACTTTCTATTTCAGGTTCAAAGTTACGTAACCAATTTTATTTGTGTATTCGAATACGAGCCTATGAATGTGTTTTAAATAGCTCAATTAATTAGACTAAAATATCTTCAAACTCTATTCAGTGCTATATCACAAAATAGATAAGTTCAGAAGGACTGCTCCGTATGAGCGAAAACAGGCTCACGGACACATACTACAATGCGCTTCCAATTTAGTTTCCAAACATGTAAACAAATAAGAGTTTTTTTTTTTTACCAAAACGCAAATAAAATTACTAATACTAAACACTACTACTACTTAATATTACTAAATTATTATTAATGTTATTATTATTATTTTAATTTAATACCCAAACATAAAGCGGTGAGCAAGCGGTGATTAAGCGATTGACTGCTGCGCTGCGTGTCACGGGTTCGATTCCCGCACGGAACAAATATGTGTATGACCTACAAGTAGTTGTTCCGGGTCTGGCTGTTTGTTTATGTTGTTTAAATGTTTGTAAGCGCATAGATAATACAGGAAAAATTCCTAGTGTGGGGCAACGTTTTAAATAAAAAAATTTTTTTTTAAAAAAATCGGTTTTCTCTACAACTTAATTTTTTATAGCTTTTTCAATAGCACCCACTAGTCATTTTGAAAAAAAAAAAAAAAAAAACCTTTTCTTAAACTTGATATTTGTTTATTATGTGGAAATAACATCAAATTGAGTCAAGTATTTGAATATATGATTTAGACGTGTACAGCCAGCGCATCAGTGTTAACAATTTGACACTGACAGCGTCTTTATTTCGTAGCAGCAAATGATTTTTAACCGCCTTCGAAAAACGAGGATGTTTTATTTTCGTCTGTATGTTTTTTTTAGGGTTCCGTAGTCAACAAGGAACCCTTATAGTTTCGCCATGTCCATCTGTCTGTCCGCGGCTTAGCTCAGAGACTCTTAGTACTAGAAAGCTGTAATTTTGTATGAGTATACCTATTAATCACGCCGACAAAGTGGTGAAATAAAATCTTGAAATATATTTTTTTTCATGTCTGTATCATGGTGTGAGGTATCGTAGGATAGGCCGTTCAAAAATATTGTGGGTTTGTGAAAACCATTTTTCGATTTAGGAATCCGTTTGTTTTTTTCACAGCAATAGTATGTATAACGAAGTTAAAAGGAAAACTATCACAGCTAAGTAGACTTCACAAGTTACCGAGTAATAGTCGACCGACTTACATTTACAGTTAAAAAACATGTTCTGTCATACATTCCGTATTGAAGAACATGTTTTTCAACTTTAATGTTAAGTTTGTTCTTGGGATAAATTCAAACGAACTACGGAACCCTTCATTGTGCGTGGTCCGAAACACACCTGGCCGGTTTTTTTTATGTATGTTCAGCTATATTTTCGTCAATTATGGACCGATTTAAAAAAATATTTTGGTAGAGGAAGCTTGCGCGGTGGTCCCATATACATACATTTTATTAACTTTGCTTGAGTAGTTTTGAGTTAGCTTCAATAATACGTATTTTTCCCATTTAGCCTATGTGGATAATAACTTCCAGTCTCTTCCAAAAAAAAATACATTACAAAGTGAAAAATTACTTTAATTATTTTTTTTTGTAATCGTGGAGCAAGTACATATTAACACTGATGTGTGCTTGACTATACGTTCGGCGATTTCAAACAAATGCCAGTCAGCGCAAGCGCACTCGATGTACGTCAAGCGTGTCTATATGTGCGTGTGTTTTCGCTCATTTTATGGAGCTGATCTTCTGTACCTATCTATTCTGTGATTATTGTATAGAATTAAGGATATTCAATGGAGTGAAATCAGTGTAAATTGTTTTGAAAGCAAATGAGCTGGGGTGCGACAGTTAAGTTAGTTTAAGTATTGTAGTATTTTGGAAGCATCATTATTTGAATAACTTGGAAGCTATTCAAATAATCTTGAAATGAACGCTTGAAATCCATTATATTTTGACTTCCAATTAAACCCATTAATTGGAAACCAAAATATACTGGATTGGTAGAATTGCGACTCAATTTGAGTGTCGGATCGGTGTCGAATTGTCAAAATGGATGGATGTATTTGTGACAGAGTCACAAATTAAAAGACCATTTTGGCGTTCTGTAGTATTGTTATTATTATTATCGTTACATTGGTTGTATATAGACAGCCAGTCATGTTTGTGGATACCTACAGGATATTGTCTGTTAAGTGAGTATGAAATGTTTTTAATTTTTTCATTTGAAATGACCTATGTTTTTAGGGTTCTGTGGTCAATAAGGAACCCTTATAGTTTCGCCATGTCCGTCTGTCTGTCTGTCTGTCTGTCTATCCGCGGCTTAGCTTAGAGATTCATGGTACTAGAAAGCTGTAATTTGGTATGGATATACATATTAATTATGCCGACACAGTGGTAAAATAAAATCTTGAAATAGATTTTTTTAGGGTATGTTCCACTCCTACACGTAAAGTGGGGATGGTATGTTTTTTCTCGTCTATTCCATGGTGTGGGGTATCGTTGGATAAGCCGTACAAAAATATTGCGGGTTAGTGAAACTTATTTTTCGATTCAGGGATACGTTTGCCTTAAAGTGCTAATTTTTGTTAGAGTCAAGGTTCCCCTCCCCCTTGCTAGCTAAATGGTTGTATTTGGATATGTGAAGACTATCACAGCTAAGTAGACTTTACAAGTAACCGAGTAATAGTCGACCAACTTACATTTACCACATACATTACACTTGCATTGACCAATGTTAAGTTTGTTCTTGGGATAAATTCATCCAAAGTACGGAACTCTTCATTTTATTTTTTTCATTCTGCTTGGTCCGAAACGCACTTGGCCGGTTTTTGTAATACAACACAATAATGGTTGTATATGGGTATTCTGTAGTATTATCTACAGGATGTTGTCTATTAAGCGAGTATGTAATTATGTTTAACTTTCACATTTAAAATCTACGAGTTTGTATCTTAGCAAAAGTAATTTTAATTTCATTTAACAGTTTAATAATATTTTTTGACTTCAGTGTGCTTTATAAAGGTCGGATAAAAATACTCGACTCTATTTTGATATTAATATTAATTTAATAGGTATGACTGTTTTGTCACTGGCAATTTTGTTAAACAGTTACACCCACAGTTGTCCTGAAAGGGTAAGGTAGATGTAAGCGTTTTCTTGTATGAATAACATGGAATTATATATTATTCCTTTGTCTTTGAGCAATTATCGCCATAAAGGTGGAAATTGAATAAGTAATTTGGCACCAAAATTAATGGAAAACTATTCAATAATTTCATTTTATACAATAGCAAACTTTAGCTAAAACAACGTAGTGTGCCACGAACTATTGCTACGGTACGCACCTCGCTAAACACCACGCTACGCCTTAACAAATACTTTGCTACAAATAACCGTGTGTTCCTTAACGGCTACGGAACGGTTTAGGTAGTTCTCAATCATATCAATTTGTGTTTGCAGCATGCAAATTCACTTAATCGATTATTTTCTTATACATGTACAGATCTATCAAATTTCCTTATATTGCCTTTAAATGCTCTTGAAATACGAGAATGGGAAACGCAAATCCCAATCAAATACTTTACCAAGCTTTATATGGATATACCTGACTTATAAAGGGGCTTTGAAGGCCAAGAGCCTTAAATCTGTGTCGTTTAGTGTGTCGTGGACTGGGTCAGTCCCTCGAGAGTGGCCGGATTGCCACTTCCATGCACGCAGGCTACTTGTGCGCAGTGGGCTAGGAAAATGGCGGATAAAAGATAGAGAACTTTACCTGTTTTTCAATGTTATAATTCTACAGGGATTCAGCATAATTATTATAAGGCCTCTTCTCATATAAAGAAGGCATGAGCATTGATCGCCACGGCTACGCTTACACAAGGTGGGTTGGCGGTTTCAGACTTCTATTAATTATAAGTTCAGGTTTCCTTACGATGTTTTCCTTCACGGAAGTCAGTAATGTCTAAGATAAACTTAGAACGTAATTAATAATTTAGATTTACCACCTTTTTTTGGGTGGGAAATTATCAAATAACTTCTCCCGCTTTGGGCGGAGCGGGACTTTTGGAGTCAGACTTTTACTGACTAAAACACACCCGCGTTCCTTCAGTTGCCTGTGTGCCAGTGCCACGGTATCCCTTTCAGACAAACCCGCAACTCTGGCAGGCACCGGTCCTGGCGGACCCCGTCAGTGCGTGCTGAAATCTCTTTGAGGCGCGCGTGGACCACAACGTGCCGTCGACCCGGGCCTGGTCCTTACCGGACGGCGAGCTGCCCATAGCTCGCCGTCCACAAGCTCGTGCCTACGGTGGCCGGGAATTGGCTACCGATTCCCACCGCCCAGGGCGCCTCCTGCGGCGACTACGGGCGTGAGGGCGCACAGACTGCCGCTCCCTCACGCATTCCGCCTCTTCCTTCGCGTGCAATCTCCACCATGGCCTGGACCGAGGCCGGACGCGAGAGGTCGCCGCTGCCTAAATACCTACACATTGCGTTACCACCTAAGTACACATTGCGGAATTCAATAAGCTATTCGGTATTACGTATTGAATTGAAAGTCACATTGGTAATAGCCTGGATTTGAACCCACTACCTAAATCAGCGTAGAAATCAGTATTTTACCATATAAGACAATAGTCAATCGTTTCTGCTCTATTATTGTTTATTGAATGGTGATTTCAGGAGTTTAGGCCAAACAAATTAACTCAAATTTACGAATTATATTTTCCTTGTGATGTAAAACATTAACTTAGAATGAATGAAGGAAATGCACCGACCCTAACGTCCAGACCAGACTCGATTATTCGAATGAAACCAAAGATTCGCACTAGCCACTGGAGCCTCATGTTTCATGGTGTTACAGAGACCATTGCATATCAAGGAGTAGCCCGGTTGTAAAAGCTTAACTTAGAAAGTGCAAAATTAAATTATACTAAGTAAATTATTGGTAGTCTCTTTATCTCAAGGATAAAATCTTACTTCTTTAGGTACTTACTATTTTGCAGGTGATTGTGGACTGAAATATTCCATCTAAATTGTTATGTAATTACTAGATAAGCAAATTTTCAAATTATTGCCTTATTTATTACTAGCTGTTGCCCGCGACTTCGTCTGTGATCCAAGATGAGAAGTAACCTATGTCCTTAACTAAGTCACGGTCTATCTGTGTGGTAAATTTCATCCAAATTCGTTCAGCCGTTTTAGCGAGAAAGCGTAACAAACAAACATACTCACTTGTGCATTTATGATAGTAGTAAGTTAGCTTTCAAATCAAAACTGAAGCGCACAAAATTATTTAAATAAATCTGTTTCTAAAACCTCTGTTCTCCTGACCCCAAGAGTAATGTCTGAATCTGCCCCAAAAGACGTTTGGGTTTTATTTAGTGTGAAATATATAATATGGTTGTCGGAGGTAGTCCATATGGTGGACCCACGGATATGAAGGCCTGGCTCTAACTAGCTGGGATCAAGATATTATGAGATCCAATAAGTTGGTGAAAATATTTGAAAGGCAAAGATTTTTATATTCAAATATGAGAAGAAGCGGATTTTGATAATGCTGATGTAAGTAAAATGCTTTCAATTTATTTTTTATTTTTTATCATACGTTTTGTTACTGCGCAATGTAAAGTATCTCTGTGTGATGTGTGTTTTGATTAGAACTTGTCAATAACTAACACAGTTCTTCTTTATAAAGGCTTTCTTCTTTACGTGTTTTTGGTATAGTATTATCTCAAGAAGCGACGCGCGCTATGCTTGTGGTAACTAAGTGTAGAAATACGCTGTAAATGTGTGCGTGAAGACTAGTATATATATACTAATCTTCACGCACATAATTTATGTTATCATAACACACACTTCCGACTTCGCCATTGTCTTGGACGGTACCGAGAGCTCCTGCGCTTACACACACATTCACAGCGTACACTTGGTAAGCACAAGTAAAGCGCGCGTTGCTTTTTGAGATAAAAATAAGGTATGCAGATTCTCCCTGTCCAAGTAAAGTTTGAAGGAGATAAGGGCTGAAAGGTCGTTTCTATCCTCGTTGGCCTTTCTTCGTTCCTAGCTGATGGGCATAGAGTAAAGGCAAGTAGAGAAAACGAAACTATTGCAATGAGTAAAGTGTGCAAGTTAGACAAACTTTAATGCCTGTTCCGTCACCAACAAAAACAAAAGAAACTTATGTTACATTAAAACTTTCCAAATAGAGTTAATCCCCGCCTAATGTTTGATACTGCTTATAATTCTGCCCACACAGTAAGGAAAAGCGAGCGTTTAATTTCAGTGACATGAAAGTGAAAGACGGGTGTACGTATAATAATTCCGTCTCACGTTTTCATTCCGTCTTTGGTTTTTTTGACATCTTATTAGTCAAAATTCAAGAGGGAGACCCTTAAGATGAAACTAGTCGATACTTTTTCCATACAAATTTCGGGGGGGGGGGGGGGTATTCCTTCACTGTTTGACATTGTACATTCAAAGTTAAACATGATATCGTTTTGTCTGTACGGAAGCAGAATGTTAAAATTAAAAAGCCATTAAAAAGTTATGAGCCAACAAATATTCGTTTTTCCTGCTAATTTTAACGCAATTTTGGGCGTAACTATGTAATAAAAGATGTGTAAAATCTCCAAAACAAAGTCCTCTCCGACAAAGCTCAATTATCGAAGCTTTCAATAAACTTTATTTGTAATTGATTTATTTAGTAGTTTTTTCATAAAACTCAACCCTTCCAAAGGACTTTTCGTAATTTTTTCGCGCGCGGTTTTCTATGAATTATCGTGCATTTCACTCAACACACGATGACGGACACGATGCTAGGTGAGACAGCGTGCTTATTGGCCACACCCACCAGTGAGTTCGAGCCCGCGACTAGTTGGCTCTTAAGGACGTGCACTGACCCGTACCATAATTGCGTAACACACAATCAATCGCAATCTGAATGATTTTGAAGCAGATTGCTAATCCATTGCTTCATATGTTCGAAAAAATTGTCTGCTCAATAACCTAAATAACGCAATGAACGTTGTTGAACTGTCAAAATAAAACGATTCTTACTGATAGTGTGTTACGCAATTAGGCCTCTGGTTAGTGACGTTCTTAACCCTAGATTTATAAACATTCGTCTCAAAGACCGCGCGAAACGTAAAAATGATTCAAATTTTTAGATTGATAGAGAGAGAAAGCTGACTTCTCAAGTACCTTCATAAGTCATAAAGACCATTAATATCGCGAATGCATTTTACTCACAGTGACGTTTCCTTGAGCGGTTAGAGAATTTTATTTGTCTAAGGAACGAATATTTATGAATAGATAAAAGAGCACAAGCATAGTTTTCGTCTTAGCGGGCAAAAAGTTTCTCAGACAATACAAGGATCGCAGAGTACCGTTGACCCTTTGACTAACACTAGAAACCTGGCGTTGACAGCTAAGTGTCAAGTCATTTATTTTAATAAATTCATTGATTCTCAAAACATCGCAAAGAATATGCGCAATATGGAACTATGAAGAAGTGTCTTGACTCTGTGTGAGCATGCGTGAGCCATCGCCGCCTGTTCCAAGTACAGCGCGCACAGGATGGATGGAAAGCAGCACATGAAGTAATTTTTTGCTCCGTTGGTTAAATTGCTGCAAGGCGTTTCAGTGGGAGGATAAATAAATAAAAAACTTAAAAAAAAAAACAAAAAAAAAAAAAAAACAACTGTTTTCCAAAAAAGCACTATAAAGTGAAAAGTAATTTATGAAGTTTGTGTCTTTGGATCTGTATTTAGTTTTTTTGACACCGACTTTTTTCGAAGTAGGTTGTTTTTTTAAAATAGTTTTTTTGTTATTGTTCTTAGTTATGTTATCTACCCCACACTAATTCGTATATCACTACTTGGTATGTAAACAACAGTGACAGGAAGTATCATCACCAAGATACACAAAGTGGATTAAATACGTATTATCGAAGCTAACTTAAAAACTATCCAAGCAAAGTTATTAAAATTTATATGGAACCACCTCGAAAAAATACCCTTCAAAACTAAAAAAAAAAAATCGGTTCACAGTTGACGGAGAAAATGGTGAAATAGGACATACATTAAAAAAAAAAAACATACGTATATAGTCGAACAAAGACCCTCCTGTGGCTAGTGGGTTAATAAATACCAAATATTTTGTTCAACTGTACGTAGCTTGTTTCTGTCTCAAGAAGACAATAGGTAGAATTGGTAATAGATTATGGTAAATGGTGACCGTTATTGTAATTCTGAATGGTCTTCTCTTATAAGTAATCAATAACACGATCCTATAGGGCTGTGGTTGTTGTGCAAAAACGACTGTGAAACAATTACCTATTGTCCAGAGACACGCCTCCTAGCATCTTCAGTAAATGATGACGAAATGATCTCTTACGCACAGTCCATAAGCAAACACAAAGTAAATTACAGTGGAATTATAATAAATTGGGACATTAGCCGTGACGCGACGGATGTCGGCTACGTGGGACGTTCGGACCGCTAGGGCTGGTGTAAACAAGAGTCTGGCAAGGTAATGTCCCAAGGATGACTGAAACTAGTTGAAAATACTTTTGCGAAATTGTAATTTTTTCGTGCTTGTTGAAGTTGGAACTTCCAATCATATTTACATGGTGTGGTGTGTAACTTATTGGTGTGGAAAAACAATTTTTGTAGGCGATCGAGAAATATTTTATTTCTAGTGGATTGTATTCTAGTGGTTACTGGTGATCGCCTAGAGGGAATTAGATGACGAAAAGACGAACAATTAGGAGGGATGAGGGGATGTTGAGCACGCGTACCTGCAATTCTTCGCAACACGTGGCACGGGGCAGCAGACCGGCGTAATCCGATGGCGGCGTCCTGCTTGCAGCACTGATAATAAATAATAAATAAATAATAATAATAATAAATTCTTTATTTACTCCTCACAATGACAAACTTATTCTAGGTTTTACATACATCTAGTCAAAAGTAAGATTTCCAAAACATGTATAATGCCTAAAAATAAACTAAAACTAAAATAAGTTTAATACAAGTGCAAGCATTGATGGTTCGGAATTACAATATTTGATAGCGACCCGCCCGATCTAGGTTAATTTAAACCTGTGTTTCAGGCCATCACTTTACATCTGAATTAAATTGGAACACTAAAAATTTAAAGTTAATCTGATATAAAATAACTATGAGAAAAAGCATATTGCTATTGGTACATTAATATCTAAAACTAAACCTATGTATTTATACAAAAGTAAATACTTACGAGGGATAAATTATCATCATGACAAAATTTCTAGAAGTTTTTCTGTATCTGTGTAATTGAGTATCGCTAAATGTTCTGATAACATTTTACTACATTTTTTATAACTTACACTATAGAAGCTTAGTAACTTGTTGAGCCTATTATACAGAAAAGGACCTAAAAACACATAAAATCGATTAACAAACGCATGTCTAGTTTGAGGCTTTATGCAAACCAAGTCCTTCCTTCTCTTGTCGGTAGGTGCAGGGTCAAAAGGAAGCGCAGTGTGCTGGTGTAATACTACGCTTAGTATAAATAATTGCCGTACTGTTAATAAATTACATGCTATGTAGAGCTGGTGTGTTGGAAATCTAAAAGGGCGAAATGTAGCAACCTTTAGAATTGCTCTTTGAGCACGCTCTAGAGGGAGTACAATTGTTTTTGCAGCACCACCCCAAGAAGTTATGCAATAGGTAAGAATGGATTGACACAAAGCTAAATAAACCTGTTTAATTAATTTATAGTCTGCTATATTCCGTAAATACTTAAAAACATATATTAATTTGCGCACTCTAGTACAAAGTAAATCGATATGTTTACGGAAGTTTAGATTGGAATCCAAAGTGACACCCAGATATTTTAAATGATCAGCTTTAGTTAAAGTGGGGCAGGAGCATGCAGTGTCAGCGTACGTGCTACAATTGTGTACGTTAATATTTAGATTAGTAAGCGGTATGTTAGTATTTCTCATTGCAAATAAAATGTATTTTGTTTTATCTGTATTTAATGTTAGTAGATTATTATGAAGCCAATTAGACACAACGTTAAAACCATTCTGAGCATGTTCATAGACCTCAACTCTTGATTTACCTGAGAACAATAGAGCGGTGTCATCCGCATAAGACATTATGATACCATTTTGGAGTGACAAGCAGCACAGTTCATTTATATAGATTAAAAATAACGTAGGGCCCAAAATGCTACCTTGTGGAATTCCAAAACAAGTATTTTTAAGTTCAGAACTTGTATACTGACCAATTTTTACACATTGCAGACGATCGCTAAGATAATCAGATAAAAGTTGAAGTTGTGCTCCTCTTATCCCAAGTGTTTCAAGCTTGTGCAAAAGTAAAGTACTTGAAATGGTGTCAAAAGCCTTGGCAAGGTCTAGGAAGATCCCAATTGTGTGCATACCCTTATCTAAATTGGTAGTGACATAATTAGTCAATTTGTGTACTGCTTGGCTAGTTGATCTTTTTGGCCTAAAACCAAATTGACTATCTGAAAGTAGTTTGTTATCTTCCAGATGTTTTAGCAATCTACTGTTAACGATTTTTTCTAATATTTTTTATCATACTGATTTTTTTGTTTTTTCAAAAGATTATTACAGAAGTTTCGATACCTTTTATATGTAACAGAAAGTATTTCGTTATCAGGTGCGTGTTTCAATTTTAGATGGAGTTTGTCTCTATGTCTTATACAACGAACGAGACCGGGAGTAATCCAGGGCTTTATACAACTATACTTTCTAGGTATTGTCTTAGTGAATGTGTTTTTCCTTATTGCATATTGTAGCGAATCTATAAAATACTTTAACGTAATATTTGCATCGTTTGAATTGTAAACTGTGTCAAAATTAATGCCGCGTAAGTCATTTTCCAGGTTTGTCATATTGACTTTAGTGTAGCTACGCATGCAGTTTTTTCTAGGTGAACATATTTGTAATGTTAGTAAAACAGCTTGATGATCGGTAAGCGAAGAATTAGTAACCAATGTTTTAGATGGATTTTTTGATTTTAAAATGACGTGGTCTAAGCATGAGCCACTCTGATGCGTGGGGTGATAGTGAGCTGGTAAAAGTCCATGAAATGAGCAAATATTCAGATAATTATGTACATGGGTATCGGTTTTCCCGGAAGCAATGTTTATGTTAATATCGCCCAAAAGTACAATGTTTTTAAAAGATGTTATGTTTTTTAAGTTGTTGTCAAGCGAGTCTAAAAATCTGTCCATATTTTGAGAAGGAGGCCTATAAATAGCCATGACTACCGTATCGGGAATAATTTTGATTATTAAGCAATTACTATCTTGGGATACAGGTTCTTCTTTGACTGTTCGTAAATTATTTTTGATGTAAACTACTAATCCATCATTCTGGTTTATGTTTCTGTCAGTTTTGTAAGAATAATAACCGTCAAGAGATGGTAAATTGACTGTCTGTTTTGACAACCAACATTCTGTTAGGACGATAATATCACAGCTGATATCAAGATTCTGTAATAACACTTCAAAACCGTTCATGTTTCGATTAATACTGCGAATATTCTGTGTGAGCAGGGTTAACGTTTTTCCACCAGGTGGAATATGGTGCTTACATTCCTTAACATTACAGATTTTAGATTCAGACACAGAAAAACTGTCTAGATCACAAATAAGCTGATTTGTCATGATAGTTACAAATTAAGTGGAAGTATAAATATAGGATACGCTACCTCTTTGTGTGCTAACTAAATAAAGTATTCGGTGGCGCTCTTAGGCGCCGTCATAATCAATTGAGTTGATGTAATTGATCTCTGCATATTTGCGCGCCGGGCAACTTACGTCACCAGTTGGATGGTCACATTTCCTCTTGAAGCGCTTGCACGTTGCACATTGAGCGGGAGAAGATTTGCTGCTACATTCCTTGAAGGAGTGTCCAGTCTCTCCACAGTGGTTGCAAGTAGGACTAGTTTCCCGGCAAAACTTGGCTGCATGTCCGAACTGCTGGCAATTGAAGCACCTGGTGACTATCGTGAAATCTCTCACAGGGCATGATGTCCAATTTATAAAAATTCGGCTTTGGTTTATCAGTATTTTTCTTATGCTAGCAGGTACTTCAAGGATGTAGTTACAGGTAGGAAGGTCTTTTTTACCCGATTTATGGCTCAATTTGATGCTCTCAAGGAAGGACTCACAAGTTATATTCGGCACCTTATCTGAAAAATTCTGCTCGTAAATACAGTCAAATACCTCCTTCTTGGTAAGGGTTACGGGAACACCAATCACAGCGACCCTAGGGCGGCGTTTAGAAGGTTCTTCAATTGTAAGGCCCGATGATACTAATTTTTCCGAATTCTTTAACTTGTCAATATCGCCTTTGCTTTCGGTGCTAATCAGAACGCCCCCATTTTTCATTTTTCTCAGGCCACGGACATGGAGCTTAAGTTGTTCGGGGGAGATAATCTTTTGAACAAGAGACTTGGTGTTGTCACTCGTTTGGGTCTTATCGCTGGGATAGATGGCGACTGATCTCAAATTTGCAGGACGAACAAAATTATCGGAACCTTTCTTCACCATGCTAGCAAAAGAGGTATGTTCTGTTGGATTTAGCTTCGTTTCTACGACCTCTTTGAACTGTTTGAGAGAGTTCGCAACGTTCTGGTGAACCTGAAGGTGCTGGATTGTGGTATGGGCCTGGATTGTTTTTTGCTTCAACGATTGGTACAAAACGGCCGTCTGAGAAGTCCCACTTGAGACCTTCCGGCATAGCGTGGAGACACGAAGCTTCTGGTCTGAGTTCATTTTCCCCTCACCGACAATAGTGCACACTTCATTCAAAATCGAATCAATAGATCCTAACCATTTCTGGATCTCCGGCGTACTGATGACTTCACTAGGCAATTCATTCTCTTCGGATACTGGTGGGTTTTGGTCACTCGGGGGTAATGGTTGAGTAGGCGTCGGTGGAGGACTTCGCCCTAGTAATTGGCTACGACCAAACGGGCTCGCTCCTGGTTGAGACATACTTCTAGAAACACTTTATTTATTGTTTATAAAAGTTATTTACTTCATCTTGCAACTTCGGAAAAAACACTCGGTAAAAACCTACAAGTCACACGCGACACACTTTACTTATATACTGACGGCGCAAATAATTATAATTTATTTGTCGTAATTGTTTATTTCATTATAATTAATAAATACAAAACACACGTCCGCTTAGTCTCGCGTCCCATAAAGCCAATCCAGCCATCCAACTGATGTTGTTCACATGCACTCAAATCTTCAGCCGAGGGAGTTCTATCACGATTCGGAGATCTTAAGCGTTTCAGCGGTTTTAATTAGCGGAGCGAGCGGCGGGCGTACACACATCAAAAAAAGTTTGTGATCACTATCATAAACTGATATAATTTTTAAAATTTAACTTTATCAAGAAAATTCTTTGTTGTGTGTTTTCTTTAAATAGAAATACCCTGTTTGAAATTAAAAAATAAATGGTATTTTTTATGAAAAAAAAAAAAAAAAAAAAGAGTAATTAGTCATAATGCAATTGTAACAGAAAGATAGAAAGAAAAAGACTGTTTAACCAAACTTAAACAACAATTTATTAATAAAAGGTTTATATTCAATATAACTCCTCCCCTGGCTCGAACACATGCGATGATCCTCCTGGGCATGCTGAGAATAAAGTTATCCAGCATTTCTTGGGGTAACCTGTCCCATTTTTGAATAGCGGCTTCCCTGAGCTCTGGCACTGTCTGGGGACGTGGCTGACGGTTCCAAACAGCTCGCTTAAGAGCATCCCACGCATGCTCTGTTGGGTTTAAGTCAGGCAAGCCGAATCATAATATAATCTACCGTACCTAACAAAAAAGATTTCCATTTTTCAAAGTGATCTCAAACTTTATTTGATGTGTGTACGTGCCGCGCGAATCTTTTCAATGACTAAATGTTCTCAAAAGCGGCGTCCAATTCTAGGCGCCGCGTGATTGCAGACAGGGGGAGAAAAGGATAGCTCGCCTGTTCGGACAGTGACGTCAAATGACAGAACTACCTAAGCATTTATAAATTTAAGAAACATTGAGAGATGGCGTTACCACTTATGAACAGTAGGTACATTAGTATTGTATGTGACTTGGAATATTATATATTAGTTTTGATATCTTAGTATCACAAAAAAAAAAATAGAATTAATTTTCACGTTTTATTTATTAGGTTTAATTATTTTTCCAAATACAGTGTTTCTGTGAAGCTAATTGGCAGGCTCTTTCTATCATCAGTCATAACCAATCAAAAATTCTCACCTCCAACATCATTTACCCCGGAAAGTCAGCTTTTGCCAACCCTACTCTCCTGGTCGGCGAACGCGAGCGCGGGAAAATCCACTATTACTAAAATGGGAACGTAATAGTTCTGCCCGGGGAGTTTATGTGACAACAGATTATGTTCGTTTCTCCGCCTTCCGCAGTTTATGGGGTAAGCTGTCTATATTCTGTATGTGCTGAACTTGTGGGGTATGTTTTGATGCCGTTTCCGCGAAGGGTAAGTGGAAACCTTGTGGGCAAGGTTGCACTCAACTGGGGGAATAGTTTGGTGATAACGAGGTGGGATATTTTTTGTTTTGGTTGAAGATGTATGATTCTGACCGCAGTTAGTAGCCTAGCAGTTGTGACCACTGTGACTTGTGGCTTTTAGCACCTAACGTTGTTTTTAGAGAATGTATTCCCCTAATAAAATATTTCTCTCTTTCAGCAGAGGTTCAAGCTTGAGGTTTGCCAGTGAGCAATGGAGCGCAACATTATTGATGTCAGATCAACGAACCGTGTTAGGAACACAGTAGCCGACGTCACCAAAAAAAATGCCAAGCTTAAGTGGGAATAGGCTGGACAAGTTTGCCGCGTGTCGAATTAGTCATGGGCCAAATCTACCACCATGTGCGTTCCAGAAAACGTCCGTCGACATCGAGGCAGACCCAGGAGAAGATGGTGGGACTAGCTTGATGCCTACAGACAGAATTTGTCCGCACTAGATGCAGACACAGGGGAGGTGCAAGAGAAGCCTTTGCCCTGAAGTGGGACAGCACAGGCTAAAAATAATAAATAAATAAATAAAAACTCTTTCAATATTAAATTAATACATCATTAAAAAAAACTCTATATTTGAATATTTTTTTACTTTACTTACTTACTTACTTTCTCAGTAGCAGCCCGGGATCTGGATTTGTGCCCGTTTGATGGCAATAGGCTCATATTTAATAGGGGGCTTGCATGGCTTGAATTGCATGGAATTACAAATACAATACAAAATAGTTTATTGTGACAAACAGAAAATTACGGTTATAACACGACGCCTTACGCCATCTACCTGGGCCTCAAGTCTGCTATTACAATAGTGTCAGAATGGTCTCTTCATTGTGAGTTTTTGACAGATTTGCCATACAAACACTGTCAAATACTCACAATGGCGAGACCATTCTGACACTATTGTAATAGCAGACTTGAGGCCCAGGGGGCCAAGTCTACTAATGTACAAACGTTGCAATGGTCTCTTCATTGTGAGTTTTTGACAGATTTGCCATACAAACACTGTCAAATACTCACAATCGCGAGACCATTGCAACGTTTGTAAATTAGTAGACTTAGGCCCCTGATCGTGTGTAAAACACTATGCCACTCGAGTAGATCGCAACACAAACAAGATCAATCATCGATATGATGATAACAACAACAAGACCTAAAGACTACTAGCGACATCTAACATTCAACGTGTGAAGTGTCCGTGACGTCAACAAAGATTACAACCACATAGAAGCATGAGATGGTGAAGACCACACACTAAGCTGTTAAACCGACTATATAAACGGTCAACCAAGGAGGAACGATCACTCAGAGCATTGAAGAGTTCAGCGCCAGACTGGCGAGGGAAATGTTCGCGTGTACTGACGTCTCTGAATTGCACCACATCAGGGACATAAAAATTTGTATGGGAATTTGTACTTAGTTTTTTTTAATGATTTTTTCAAATTCGCAATTCTTTCTGGCCCATCCTGTATTTAAACGTATTTGGAGCTTCCTTTTAAGCAAACAATGGTGCCGATTCCCTTATGCACAAACTAAACTAAATTTAAGTTCAGTGCATCTTTTTCTTTCTATTTCATTAAGAAAAGGACGGAAGATAAATTTTAGTTTAGTCCTGTTAAATTAATCAGCGCTTGACGTAAATTGACGTAATTTTAGTCGGCAAGTTTTTAATCACGTCTAAACTTGTATGGAGTATTGACATGCACTGATTAATTTGACAGGACTAAACTAAAATTTATCTTCTGTCCTTTTTTTAATGAAATAGAAAGAAAAAGATGCATTGAACTTTTAGTTTAGTTTGTGAACAAGGGAATCGGCACCAATGTCTGTATTAGAAGGCTCGGCTCTTTCACATCATTGTCGTACACTTATACTAACTAGAGTTAATATAGTGTACTGTGAACTTAAGGGTAAATATGCTATGCCAGTACATTTTTCTGTATTTAACTTATAATTGCTAATCTTAAGAAAATAAAAATCTATAAGTTAAGTTGCAATTTAAATGATTACCAGTAAAAATAAAACTTATCAAACTAAATCCGAGTTTGTGCATGTAACTTAAAAACATAACTGGCGAAATAATGTGGGTATATTCTATAGGTACACCTCTGCCCAACCCTTCGGGGAAACAAGGCGTAATGTTATGTCAATTACTGAGCCTGACGCAATGCTCAACACAAACGAATATTTTTAAAACAAAATGGAACTGAAAAAGAAATATTTGCAGGGGAATTCACTCGAACAATTTTTCAGTTTTTCCCTGAAGTTTACCATATCAACGGTAAAAATATTTTTTGAGTTGTTAAATTCTTTTTGTTGGAAAAACTTTTAACAGTGATTGACATAACTGGAAGTGGCGGTAATAATAACCAAATGGGTGAGTAAAAGGCCTTCGGCCGTCGGTCTTTGCGCCGAAAGTTGAAAATATATAACGCACCGAAATAAAGTTTAAAAATAAGGAATAACATAAACAAGTTAATCTTAACAGCGGTTTCAAAATAATTTTCAAATTTTACCTCTTTGTCGGCGTGATTATTTTGTATAGGTAAGTACCCATGCCAAGTTACAGCTTTCTAGTACTAAGAGTCTCTGAGATAAGCACAAACAGACAGACAGGTAGACGGACACGGATAAACTATAAGGGTTTGTTGTTGACTATAGAACCCTAAAAAAGACTTTCTAAATGAGTCTGAAAGTTAGAATCTTTAGCATAATGCACTCGGTCGTTAGTAGCCAGGAAAATGGAAAATAACTGTAGAAATAAATGTTACTGTTTAGTCTATAATGCTCGGGTGGTTTTACACGTCTTCTAACAAGTTTCAAAGTTAAATAAAATTTAACGATAGCCCCTGAGTGTGTGGGGTTCATGGGTGTGAAGGTTGGAAAACTTGTTTGGTTGTTTAGCGAGTGACTGGACCGAACTTTAACTTATTATGTTAGTTTAGTTTTTTATTTTAAGTATTTGTGAAGTTCTTTATAATGCAATGTGCACAGGGTCGCAGACGCGATTTTTTTGACGTGTTGGCTTGCTTTGCTTCTATAGTGGGAGACAATTCTGAAAACTGATAATAACAAAATCGGTGGATAGAGTTTCGTGTTGCAGCTACATATCTATCATCTACATCCAAAATTTAATTACACCACTTGATACCTAGCTAAAGGATAAAAAAAATCGCTCGAATAAAATAATACCCCTTACGTATACGTGTTCACGTAAAACAAACCCCGATTTTTGAAATCCATTCTGACGTTCAAATGGATACTGCACCTGAAGTAGCCGCGCAAGCTCTTCACTCTGGGCTTATTCAGCGAAACGTAAGCGCAGAACTTCACGTAAGTCGTTCTGCCGTTCAAAGAATTTACCATCGATACCTGGAGACTGGCGACTTCGTGCGACATCCAGGAGTACCACGAAACGCACGACATAATCAGTTTATCTTTACCACCAACCTGCGTAATCGTCACCTGACCTCAGTACAGATCCAAGAACAGCTTCGATACTTTCATGGAATGATTGTTTGCGCTCGAACTGTTAGAAGGATATTCAAAAAATGGGGCCTGAAACTTCATAAACCAGCCAATGGTCCCAAACTAATATGATCTTTTGCATTGGACTTAATATTAACCACTGATGGCTGCCAAGGCCCATGTATAATGGTCCTCCTGAAGGACTAAGGGCGGAAACCAAACTGTTTACCATAGAAAATTGAACTGTACGTTGCTTGCTCCCGCGTCAGCAGTCCTGACTCTCTGTATATTTTGGCTGCTGTGACCAAAACTACAAACGTAGAATTCAAGGAAGTTTTATTAAAATGTGGCTGGTATTTTATTATATTGTGGTGTTTTACGACTTCCATGCGAACGAAGTCGGGTAGAAGCTAGTATTGTTATAAAATTTGTTTTCAGCAACTTTGTCGTTGCTCATCAACAATGTTGATCAACTGTTGCTCAACAAAAGTTTAGCGTGAATACGGGGCTTAACGTTTACCGCGTGTCATCGTCAGTCGCTTCTCCAGAACAAAGTCGAAATGGAAAAATGGAGCTGTCAAGACAAACGAGATCAATTTACTTAAAGCTCTTGTCATGTAATTACGTCACGCCTCCGGGAAGTCCCTAGGTGTGCGCGTTTTCCATTAGCCACGTTATCTGCGTCGTGTACAAATGCGTTTAGCGACGCGTTTCTGTTTATCACGAGAATAACAGGATAAATTACGTCATCTGGGCTTCTGTAAAAGGACACGTTTTGTTGTTTTTGGAGGCAAGTTTTGTGATTCCTCCTTTTTAGGTACGTAGGTGGTGTTATTGTGAATGTGTGCCTCATTTTTAATTGATATTTTGTGTTTTTCGAACAATCGAGAAGATGTTGGTTTCCTTCTGTAGATTCGGACTACATATGAATCCAGGACCCAAGCAATTCGGGAGTAACGGAGCATGTTACATTTTAATATTTAATGTACCTACATTAAAGTAAAAGCAAATTAATAAGGAAGGAGATGGATACACGTGAGAAGGACATCAGGTGGGTTGTACCGGGTCCTCCATTGTGGTGAGTTGTAGTTGGTTACGACGTTAATTTTGAGTCAAGGGAGATCCTGGGAAGGACGGTTTCTTGAAATATAATTCAAACTGCAATTACATTCTAGCAATGTCAGATTATTTTCTTAGAAATAAGATGTAGAAGTAAAATGTTTGACGGCATGAATACCTCAAAAACATAATAATTGCCAAACAATTGTGTGTCAGTTATCGATTCGGGGAATAGCACATATTTTGTGTTACTCACCCTGTGATATATTGAAGAGTTGTGGCATAGAATAGGACAGAAGGTCGGTTTCATACAACAAGCGAAGACATACGCACATAGACACGCTTCACGTACAGCGAGTGCAAGTGCATTCGTGACTGGAATTTTTGTTTGAGATCGCTGAACGTACGCGTCCGTATGAGTCTGCCGGTGTATTATGCAAAAATCTCAACGATGCTAGTTATTGACACTATTGAAAACTCACTTCAAAACCTCTTCACCTTTATTTTCACGTTGAGATTTTCACAAAATAGATCGACTGTTGATATATCCGCTGAGTAAGTTGTTGAGGTCAAAAATGTAGTTTAAAATAATTTTACTCTTATATTCCGAAAGGCCTAGTACACCAATAGACGGCATGGTTAGCGCAGTGTTTAAGCGATTGACTGCTGCGCTGTGTGTCGCGGGTTCGATTCCTGCACGGAACAAATATTTGTATGACCTACAAGTAATTGTTCCGGGTCTGGCTGTTTATGTATTTTAAATGTTTGTAAACGCACCCACAATACAGGAGAAATTCCAAGTGAGTACAATATCTTTGCATTGAGCCTTTGTTTTTGATCCTTGATCCTATTTCTTCCACTTCTATAACCCGATCACAATGAGTGAGAGAAAAGAAGATGGACTTCGAGAATCTTCGGCAAGCGTCTGTCACGTCATATTACATACCTAAGTGCGCGCCTGCGATTCTAGAAACTGAGTGAACACTTACTGTGAGTGAAGTGCAGTGATCTCGTGCAGAAGACGTTTCTGAGCCAGAGACCTGAGCTCGTAATGCAGCCAACACCGACGTTCCAGTTCCGGTCAGTCTTTTGCCTTGCATTCCTCCGCAACGATTTCTCAACCACGAACACGTTACGTACGTACTATTAATCCGCAGTTAACAAGTACTTAATGATCACCACCCGCAATATTAACACCTAACGCTAAATAATTATCCACCATAAGTTAATCAGTTCTTTTGTTGGAACACACGCTCGCCATCCGCCCCAGCCGTATATTCACCACAAACTTAGCGGTAATCACGTTATTACTCCAATATTGTAGATTTTAGCGCCGCCATCTCTAACATAAGATTATTGGCTGGAACTGTAAACGTGCCCTGAAGTCGTGTCCGAGGCTTTTAGCCTGATGCCTTTGTTTGTTGTTATTATTATTGTTATTCTTGTTTTGTTTTTAAAAGGTCTATTAGGAGCTTATGTTGTGTGTGCATTAGGTGATGTAGGGTTCGGTAAGGTTAGAACCTTTCCTGTAAGTATATATGGACTGTAATAGTAGATTGTACATCAAGTGCATAAAACGCACCATTTTACGCGAAACGTTTATACATCCAAGCGAGCTTGCGAGCGAGGATGGATATAAAGTAGAATGTAAAATGGGTTTTGTGGACGAGTTGTACACTCTACTTTTCACTTCGATTGCAAGGAAATGAAACAGCAACATGTAAAATAATAAATGGACGAAATAAAAAATGTAAGTTTATTTCGTTTCGTTTTATTGTGTACCTACTTTGGCTGTTGGTATCCTTGCCCTGTTCTTAGATTACTAACGAAACGAATAAAAATAAAGAGGTTATTCTATGAAGTTGAAGTTGTTCGTGTGGCTGTTGGACCGATTTTACTTTATGCTCTAGAGCATAAAAAGCGACTTTATGTCGCCTACGCACGACATAAAGATGAACTTTTAGAGCTTGAGAAGTGAAAAAGTATGAAACATACTTAAGTGAGAGTAGAGCTTCTTTTAGATGAATTCGAATTGACATCTATACATCTATACAAATTTCAAGCCGAATTTATACATTCGCGCGAGTAACGAGGCGAGCGGCGAGTCGAGGCACGAGCACGAGTATGTAAACGGAACCACCATTTACATATTCGTGCTCGTGCCTCCACGTCATTCGCCTCGTGAAACTCGCGTCAGGAGCGGTTTTTTGGACACGAGTCAAAGGAAAAAGAGTGGCGAGACGACCTAGTGTTTACACATTCACTTTCTAGTTAATTTCGTAGCAAATGGCCCATCAGACAACATAACAAAATGGACTGGACCAACAATAAAGTTATGATGTTTTTTGAGTTTTACCAAAGTCAGCCAGTCATTTGGAATCTAAAGCATGCTCATCATGAGGATAAGCAGAAACACAATGCTTGGTAGTCCAAGCATTGTATTTCTGCTGATATCATACGTAATGGGAGGACCAGTGAACTACATATTTAAAACTGAAGAAAAATTCTTTGATGGCTACTTTTTGTACACATCGACGCAAGAAGCTGGCATCATTAAAATCCGGTGCAGGAGTGGACGACATTTACCAACCAATATGGTTTGCATACAGTTTAAATGCAAATGCAATGCAAAAGCCGCTAGAATGACGACGTCGTCCACTTTGTTAAGCTGAAGTAGAAATGAATAGACGCGAATGTGTAAACGGTCACTCGAGTAGCCTAAAGCCACACGAATGTCTCGCCAAACAATTCGTCGAAATGGCGAGGCGAATCACGAGGTCGCATGTGTAAATACTGTATTAAAGTATATAGCACTGGAGAACTATACGTGCAATATTCTAAACAAGAAAAAAAAAGTCTGTCACGTATGGCGAAAGACGCGGCTACAACAAAAAAAAAAAAAACCGGTCATCCGGAAAGACAAGTTCATACTATCGATTTTTTTTATCGATACCAACATTTATGCGGAATTTTGCTTGAGTACATGAAATAAAACAGCTGATGCATAAAAAAGTTAAATTTTAATAACAGGAAAACATAACTAAGATTAAATAAAGGTAACGATAATAATCTAAATAAAAGATAAAACAAAAACAAAAGATTTTCATATTATAAAACCTTACACACACATTGACTGCCACCGCGGTCATATGGTGTCCGCTAACAATAGTTTTTCTATTGTGTCTGTTGTCTGGCAGTCAACGTATTTAAAAAAAATAAATAAAAAATAGGCAGTCATAAGGACTGCCGACAGATTGAAAACTCAAAATTGGAATAACTGACAGTGCTGGCGCAACACGTCACGAGCGTATCGAGCATTTCGGTGATGCAAACCTATAAGTTTTCCCCCTAACAAAAATCGCTCAACGCGGCTAAAGAAGTTTTCACTTCATTAAACATTTTTTTTTTAAAACAACAAAAATTAATAATTCATATTAAGAAATTACCGACATGCCATTTTGGGTTTCGAACATGACTCCAACCCTACGGAAGTCTCGTTAGTATTTTTATTAAAACACATATTCGCATGTCAAGTGCATGTCAATTTTGCTGATTTGACGTATATTTTCGTAATGCAAAAAGAAAAATATTTTGAACTTTATGAACATAAAAACAAGATGTAGCGAGACTCGGTGACGTCACAAAAGCAATGTGAGTAAAAATACTCGATTCATGCCGTCTGCCATATTGAATCATGGTTGAATCGAATGAAAAATCAAAATATAGTATGAGGTTAGTATTTTGGTATTCAAAAAAACATGACTAAATATTGTCAAAAATATTTACATCATTTGCTTTTTCGCAACTATTTTGGGGTCAGCTTTCAGTCTAATCGGATGCAGCTGAATACCAGTACTTTACCTCCACAGCCCAGTAACTGGGTAACACGATACCTCTTAGTAAGACTGGTTGTCAGACTTTAGGGCTTCTGACGACCCGTAACAACTGTCAAAGATCCACGAATGACAGCCGGAACCAACGTCTTAACTCGGCTAATCTCCGAAACGGCTGGACCGATTTTGACGGGACTTTCACTGGCAGATGGCTGATGTTATAAGGAGTAACTTAGGTTTTTAGAACTTTATTTTAGAAGAAGCCACACAGGCGAAGCCTCGGGCAGCAGCTAGTTAGGTACAAAAATATGGGGTATCAGAAACAGGTCAGAAACAGCTATTAGAAGTTAGTGATAAGCACAAACAGCATGCATCCACTGAACTTGCTGGTACTACTTACACAAACAGAATATTCAATATAGCAGAATATATATAGATAATTTGGTACCGTTAGCAGAACAGATGTAGAAACTGTAATTATTATTATTGTAATATTTCTTCTTCTCGATCGTTCTTTCATTGCTGAGAATCGTGACTTCTTTTCAAATTGTCAACGGTCTTTCTTCATCTGTTACGATTGGTAGCCTGGTGGAGTGCGACGCTGATGGGTACCTCCAGTTGCTCAGATATTTGATCTGACCACCGTTTTGGGCTTCGGCCTCGAGGTCTTATCGTATTATTTAATTACTAGCATGAAAATAATTATTTTTGGAAATATAGGGATTCTACGAATATCGACGTCTTGAATATGTAGAGAAAATCACTTGTAGCAGATTTTGCTTTGTAATATTGCTCTGTGTTAAAAACTTTGTCACCAGTTCTAAAACCAGGCTTAAAGTGAGCAGCCATGACTGATAGTTTAACGCCCAAATACTCAAACGTTACTTAACTTTAAGACGTTCTTATAAGTGTTTCTGTCGCTACAAAACAGTTTAAAGTGACAGAGACAGCATTAGACTTAACGGCGACTTAAAATTGAATTGCGTTTGAGTATTCGGCAGTTAGGCTCATAAAGTTCATATAAAGTTCTAATTAATTACAAGTTTCTCGAAGTGACTCTCTTGTACCTCCGATTTTTTTCGATAGTCATCATTACCGGTGTCACCAAACATCAAAAAATTATAATTGGCCAATCAATATGAATAAATAATTGAAATGCACCGACCCCAGCGTGGTTTGTCCAGACTCGATTACTCGAATGAACCCAAAGATTCACACTAGCCCCTGGAGCCTCATGTTTCAAGGGGCTACAGAGAACATTGCATATCAAGGAGTAGACCGGGGGGCGCGACAGTGGTAGGGAAGACGTGCCCATAGGATATGGAAGGATTATTAGTGCCATACCGAATATGCATCCTGATGTAGGCAATGGAATTGTGGAGAGACGGGTGATATTTATCTATAGGATTAAAATGTTTTAACGACGTCGCCGCCAGGTTGGCGCAGGTCCAGCTGCTATTTCGACTCTTTACTATGTCACTGCTATGTTGTGTTACACGTTGCTGTTTCCAAAGTCTCCGACTGAGGTCTCACTACTATCCGTTTCAGGTTTCTTGTAAATCTCGCTAGCAGCCTTCTTGATCTTATCTCGGTCTTCAGCCATGTCCATCCAAGCTTGATTTTCTTGTCGAAGTAAGTCATGTCCTGTTTTAGGTTGTCATTCCATGTGTAAATAGGACGGCTGACATTCTTGGATTTGGCCTTGTACTGCATTGCTGCATGTAACAGGAGTGGCTCGAAGCACCTGTGAACATGTGCAAGATAGCACATCCTGTGATTCTTAATGCGTTTGGTTACGGTTTTTTCGTCTAAGATTTCATGCATTTTCTTTTGTTTTGGTTTGTTCATAGTCTGATTAATCAAGTTTCTCATGATAACTCTGTCATATATTTTCAGTCTTGACCTGCTAGCTTTAGTGAGTGCCGATATTTTCAAACCGTGTACCTTACAAAAATCATAAATAATCTTCACCTTATAAATAATCTTCGCATACTACATGGACTTAGTAAGTACCTACAATCATCTCACTGGGGATCGAATTTGTGCAATAGGCTTGCCCCCTATTATAGGACTTCAACATAACTGGCGAAATGTGGAGGTAATATAGGTACATCTTCGCCTAACCCTTCGGGGAGAACAGGCGTGATGTGATGTTATTATTATTTATTCATAATCAAGTAAGAAGACTCATACTAATTATTTGGCGTACACTTTCAATAACCATTAAATTAAATTAAACTTATTCAATACATTTTGGTCATAACAATAAAAATTGAAAACACAATCATTGTAACTTTCTAATCGGCATTGGAACAGCAACATGCCTGCCACAGCAATGCCGGACATAAGGGCAGTCTAGCCTGTTGGTGATCATTACCAGGATAGCATTGGGGCTGGCCCGCACCCGGTGCACCAGGGACGCATACCGCTTGCGCATAGAAGCGTGGAAACAATCAGTGCGTGCCATCGCGAACATCCCTGATGCGTTACTGAAACGGGGCAGCCCCAACACCGCCCGGAACGCGTTGTTGTACTTGACACGGAGGGCACTGTATGCCCTTTCAGTATAGTCAACCCACAGGCTGCACGTGTATAGGGATGTGCAGTACGCTCTAAAAAGCGTGACCTTCACACCGTAGTAGTACAACGCGAAAACCTGCGGGCTATCATTTTGGCTCGCTCATACAGTGCCCTCCGCTCCCGGCCCATATCAGCATAATTTTAGCAGTTATAGTCTAAACTTGTTTTAAAAACTAAGCTAATTGTTTTTTCGCTCACCCTACAACAGCACACAACGCAATATGAACGACGCGCTCTGAAATTACTTGGGAAAGTTTGGGCGCTGTTTAAATACCTCTCGAACGGTTGGATCAAAGGTTCATACATACATACTGTACATACGTGTACCATCAGCAGATTGAACGGTGTACGGGTTCCGTAATTTTGAACACGATTTCAATGGTTTTGTGTCGTGAGTGCTTTAGCTTTGTGGTTTGTGTATTGTAATGCGTAGCTGGTGTGTTGTATTTTGCACTACTTCCCTAAAACATAGTTATGTGTTAAACTTGTGAAATTATGGAACTATCAGTTTCAGTGAAGAGGTGAACCCTATAAATAGATATCTAATATCTACACATCTATTATACTAATATATAAAATTAAAGTATCTGTTTGTAATTTCATAAAAACAGCTTTTAACTAAATGTATAGGAAGGTATATAGGGTAATTTAAAAAAAAAAAAACATTGCGTGTCTTACTGATGGTCTGTCTGTTTGTTCCAGCTAATCTCCGAAACAGCTGGACCGATTTTGACGGCTATATCACTGGCAATAGCTGATGTTATAAGGAGTAACTTAGGCTAGCTCGCGACTCGCGACGCGACACAAAGGTACCGCTCGTCGCGCGATACGCGGTGCCTTTGTGTCGCGTCGCGTGTCGCACCTGTCTGTAGTAGCCTTAAGGCACGGGCAGCAGCTAGTTATAAAATAAGGGTTATATTGAGCTAGTAAAATATTAAAAACCAATGTAGCGCAAATATCCTGGAGAAAATGGGACGTTTCAAATCTACTCTCATAACAGACCATAGACTTACCGTCTTATTCATAATAAAGTTATCCGCTTCATAAACATACATAATTTAGCTATCAAACTGTTTTGTCCCTTTCTGTCAAGTTAAAATGATATTTGACAGAAAGGGACCAAACAGTTCGATAGCTAAAATAAGTTTATGAAGCGGATAACTTTATTATGAATAAGACGGTTAGTATATACTATACCTAAAAACCGGCCAAGTGCGTGTCGGACCACGCACAATGAAGGGTTCTACTTCGTAGTTCAAAAATATGTTCTCCCATACAGATTGTATGGGAGAACATGTTTTTAACTGCAAATTTAAGTTGGTCGACTATTACTCGGTAACTTGTAAAGGCTACTTAGCTGTGATAGCTTTTCTTTCAACTTTGTTATACTTATTATATACTACTGCTGTGATTTTTTACACATATCCAAATACAACCATTTAGCTGGCAGAGGGGGGGGGGAGGTGACATTTGACTCTAACAAAAATTTGCACTTTAAAGCTTAATATTAGAAAGAAAGAAAACCTAATTTTATAGAAAATGCTAATTTTTGTTAGAGTCAAGTGTCCCTCACACTTGACTAACAAAAATTAGCATTTTAAAGTTTAATATTACGCAAACGGATACCTGAATCGAAAAATGGTGATGACACGCCCGTAATATTTTTGAAGGGCCTATCCAACGATACCACACACGATGGGATACGCGAGAAAAAAAAAAATCATTTTCACTTTATGTGTAGATGGAAATATATTTTTTAAGGTACCTTCCGTACCCTAAACAAAAATATGTTTAAAAAAAAAAATTACCTCTTTGGCGGCATGATTAATATGTATACTCATGCCAAATTACAGCTTTCTAGTACTAAGGGTTCCTAAGCTAAGCCGCGGACAGACAGACAGACAGACAGACGAACATGGCGAAACTATAAGGGTTCTTTGGTTACTGGGGAACCCTAAAAATGGAATTCAAGATCAAAAATGTAAAGAAAGGTTGGCAACACCTTTGTTTACATTTTTTATCTTGAATTTTAAATTTCTTGAATTTTAAATAATAACCACAATTGTGTAGTTTGTCGAAAAGTACTTTAATATAGTATTCAAATTGTAGGCATATCTTAAACAGGTAAAATATGATATTGCACACAGTTTTCAGTTTGAAAGTGATGAAAACTACGATCCAAGAATAAAATATAACGGTTTGAAATAAAATCGTGCAAATTACATATACTTGAGATAAGGCAGAAACTCTAAACATTTTGACAAACATTTTTTATTTTATGTTTATAAAAGGTTTTTCCTTCTAAACAAGAAAGTCTTGTAATAGTTTTCACCAGATAATATTATTATCTGGTGAAAACTGTTTAATTTTTAAATAAGTTCGTTACAATTATAATGTAAATTATATCAAACTAGCTTTTGCCCGCGGCTCCGCCCGCGTGGATATCGGTTATCGCGTAAAAAGTAGCCTATGTCCTTCTCCATATCCCAGGTTAGATCTCTGCAAAATTTCATGACGATCGGTTCAGCGGTTTAGGCGTGAAAACGTAACATACAGACAGACAGACAGACAGATAGATAGACAGACAGACAGACAGAGTTACTTTCACATTTATAATATTAGTATGGAGTATGGATAAATAAAGATGAGCAACTTATTCAAAGAATAGAAATCTTTTGTTTTAATTAGTTTACGACGGGACCTTAGGCTATAGTTGGTCGACGGCGCGTTGTGTTCCACGCGCGCATCAAAGAGATGTCAGCACGCACTGACGGGGTCCGCTAGGACCGGTGCCTGCCAGGGTTGCGGGTTTGTCCGAAAGGGATACCGTGGCCCTGGCACACAGGCAACTGAAGGAACACGGGTGGGTTTTAGTCAGTAAAAGTCTGACACGCCCTCCCGCTCCGCCCAGAGCGGGAGAAGTTATTTGATAAATTCCCACCCAAAAAAAAAAAAAAGGCTATAGTTGGTTTCATTTCGACACGCCGCCGCGCCGCCGCTTCAGCGTACTTTCAAAAGTACGAAATATAATAAAATCAAATAATTATAAAGACAAGGGAAATATTGACTACCCCTGCAACGTCACTTTGACAATGACATTTCTTTGTTTACATTTTTGATCTCAAATTACATTTCCGACCTTCGTAGTTTAAACATACCTACTCGTACTAAATAAAAATAAACCTATTTTTCTTTCTTTCTAAATATATGTAACAGACAGTTAAATAAAGAAAACGCGCGTCATGCGGGCTTTCAGTCTGAACTTACCCTAACTTATTTTATGAATATTTTTGATGGAGTTCAAAACATAGGTAGGTAGAGGGGTGCTTAACGTTTGCACAAAATAATATACATAAGTAATATTCGTAGAACACATTTGCACATACATTTAGCTTAGAGGTACTTTGAGTACTTTTTGAATAAATAAGTGGGTACATATTTGAAGGTGAATAAAGTTTTGTGTTAAAGAGTTGTTTTTTGTATATTTTAAGATTTATTCTATTCCATTTTGATATATTCATGATTTTTTTTCATAAATTCTACTTGTTTTTTTTTTATCAAAGCGTTGAACTAGCACTTAGATTGTTAGGGAGAGACACAAGTCTCTCATACACAAACACTATTATATAAAAACACGTTATAAGCCATAATTATACACATTTATTCCATGCGGAAAATCATAAACGACCCGCACAGCAATAATTTAAATTAACCAAAACAGTGCTGCAGAGCCATTCAAATATTACGTTAGCACAATTTTAGTAATTTTTAATCCCCCGCTCCCCTTTTTCAGAAGAAGTAAGCAAAATACTTACGTACTATTTGAAATGTAAAAATAATATATTTTTACTAAATGCATAGAAAATATATACGGTACCTATAATACAAAATATATATATAATATATATATATATATATATATATAATAAAAAAAACAAAGCTTTGATGCTTACGTAATATTTGAATGATTACGCTACCCAAAACATATTTATCTACGTCTCTATGCAGAAAGCCTAAACGTGAACACAAAGACATGCACGCGCCATATTTTCAGAGATAAGCTTAAGCTAACATTCCTTTTTACAGTCGGCTTAAAACCTTTGATTTAATGATAGCCTCATACCACCGCACAGTGGTCTTTTTCTTCGCCGCTCCAGTGATCTAAAATCATAAATCACTGAGACAAAACTCAACGAAGTTAATTTTCCTCTCATTTGCCTCCGAAAAACTCAAGGCATTAAAAAAAGTTCCGTAATCGCAACAATTTGGAAAAGTCGTGACCAGTTTTAGAAAATATTAAGTTACTTAGTGTCTCCACGGTTTTATTCCGTTTTTAGATTGAAGAGAGATGTTGAAAATAATTTTTTGGTTGTTGAATTTAATTTAAGAGGGTTGTCACCGGTCCACTAGCGCCACTCCTTTAAAAACATATTATCTCGTGACTGAGAAGGAATTATGAAAAAACGGCTCAATCAGCTATATCGGTAAGTGTGTGTATAATTTTCTAATATCTTTTTTAAAGTTTAATTTTGAGACACGAAGCAACAAAATTCGATCTAGAGGAATCTGGCCGTTTTTATTTAGTTCGAATTTTGTTGCGTCATGTCAACTTATCAACTTGAAATTTAGAATAGAATTAGATGACGTTTGTCCAACTATTTTGCAAATAAGAGAGAAACAAAAAAGTTTTTTTTTTTTGCAACGGGGACTGAAAGGTGGTCTTAAAAATTCGAAATGCCGCTCCTAGGGCATGTGGGGTATCATATGAAAGAGCGCTATTTGCACATTCTCAAAAAAAAAAACTTTTTTCTTTAGGCCACATGGTTTTCGACTTATGATGAAAAATTAAAAAAAAAAAATACCGTTCCCCCTTATCTCCAAAGTTTGCATAGAGAAAAATCTGAAATTATTTTATGTGATAGAAGCTTATGTAAAGATCACAGATAAATAAAACCCACACGGCACGGTTGGCGCAGTGGTTAAGCGATTGACTGCTGCGCTGCGTGTCGCGGGTTCGATTCCCGCACGGAACAAATATTTGTATGACCTACAAGTAGTTGTTCCGGGTCTGGCTGTTTGTGTGTGTGAGTTTAAATGTTTGTAAACGCACCCACAATACAGGAGAAATTCCTAGCATGGGGAAAAGTTAAAAAAAAAAAAAAAACGATGTCTCTAAATAGCACACTTTTTCAGAAATCAACAAAAATTACATTAGTTCCTTTATCTGTCAATAGATGGCGCTAACTTAAAACCGCAATATTCTACACCGCAGTGTTAAAATTAACTGACGAATAAAGGCCTCGCCGATGAAAATTTAAAAACATTTCGCGGTTCACAACCAAAATACCCTCCTTCCTACCTACTCGCAGGTTGCTTTGGGTGAAGCACAGTTGTAGTTTTTTCTGGGCACATAACTATTTAGGTCCTACTTATACGAATGAAGCTTATGAAGCTATATATGATGGTACGGAACCCTCGGTGTCACGCACCGACTCGCCCTTAGCCGGTTTTTTTTATAAAACTTTATGTCGAAGGCAAGTTCAATGCAAAAATACTTCTTTTAGAGCCATCTTAGAAAAATAAAGAAAAACCTTATATGCAGCATTTTCAATGACTTATAGTGCTCTATTAAGAAGCTCCATACCTTTTCGCTATTTTATTTACCTACTCCCGTCACCAAGTAGCATTATCGTATTCCGATTCAAATAGTTCAAATCCCGGTGAAATTACAGCCGCATGAGACATTTTAACTTTGCTTTTAAGGATGCAGTAGTCTTAAAATAACATGGTAAATCTCCCAATACTATGCGTACTTACATTTCCAGTTGGAATGTATGACAAAACATGATTTTCAACTAAAATTTTAAGTTAGTTCTTGGGATAAATTCATCCCAACTAAGTAATAATATACTAATAATTTTCTAATTCTAATTGTATTTTATATCTTCATTATTATTATTTTTATTTAATTAAGATGTTGTTTTGTGGTGAATGCTGTGTACACCTATAATACGAGTAGGCATACATACTAATACTTTTATTATTTTATTGTTATGTTTTAATCTTTTGTATGTGCTATGGTGTGCCAAATAAATAAATAAAACTACGGAACTCTTCATTGTTCGTGATCTGACACGCACATTGCTGGTTTTTGTATTTAGAAACGTGGAAGTTTGTATTTGAACTCCTCTTTGTAAGTAAAAGAAAGTAATCGTCTATTTGAGAACTCATCTACGGGGTCCTGAAGCTGTCGAAGCTGCCGAATGGAAATCTTAACGGGCACACGAATTGTTACTAAAGAGAAAACTTAAACTTAGTTTAAAACCGTCTGTTAGTTAAGTATCTACAAAGCATATTTAAATGCTCAGTATCAAACAACTTGTGAGTGTGACACCTCTTTCCTTTCTACAAAGCAAGGTACCGTGCCGTCGACGCTTTAAAGGAATATTAATACACGAGACAAAAAACTCAGTTGGAGTGAACTTACAGACGTCTGTGGCAGAGGGCGGATGACATCGCTCTTAATGGGTTGTGCCTTATTATCTTCTGATATAATAAATACGTGCTTGTGTGATGTTTTTCTGGCAAATTGTGCGTGATATGCGTTTTTTTGCCCGGAATTTGAGCGGTTCGTTTGTTTGATAAATTATTATTATTTTTAATTTAAGTCAAGCAGCTGCTAGTCATAATTATATTTTGTATAAAAAGTAATAAAAAAAAAATAGATTTAATTTAGGTAAAAAGTGTGATAAAAACATTAGATATATAACCACCCCAAAATTTAGTATGACTTCTGACACAGTTAGAGTTCCACAGTCAACCAGCTAAATTGCCAATGCAAAACCGCATTTTTGTTATTCACTCTAGTTTCCATACAACACTAACGACCGCCTGTAAAAAGTTCTTGCACAACGAAGCATCATCAAAAAACCCTTTCGCACATTTAAAATGTAAAACACACTCAAGAGCTTGACAAAGTCTAGATAGACTTAAAATATTCAGTCATTCTGGGTTTCTAAGACATTTATTCTTGAATGAAAATGGGGCAAACGTTTGGCAAAAGCTACACACTTTTTACACCTCAGTAACAAATTCAATTGAACTGACCGACATTTATGTAGTACGATATCTCCTCAAACAAAGGCAAGCATGGCATGCGGTCTGAATAGCTGCCTAGATATGCTTTGCTTCGGGTGTGATGTGGATGCTCGCTCGTTCGCTAGAAAAAGATGCTCCGGTAGGAATACTATTTCCATTACCTAAATAAAAAAAATGTGAGCCTTCTGTTCTCACAATGGTAGCGCACCCATTTATTTTAGAAGGCTTAGTCTTAAACTGTACGATGTGTTGAGATTACTCGACACTTCATTTAGAGCGAGTCACAAGCGTGTCACTGTTTACGTGTATTTGAGCTGAGAGTGCTCGTCTGATTACTTTCTGTATGTTTTGATTTGTTCTTTTTGACCTTCAATAATAAAAGGTTTTGTTTAAGGAGATTGAGAAAGTATTTCGTAACTCTGTGTCGCTGTTCATGATTGTGATTGGCAGAATAAAACATAATACAGTATCAATTCTAATGTAGATTGTAAAACTTGAATAATGGACAGCATGAGCAAATCTTGACGGTCATTGACCAATAGGCAGACTGTTCACATGGGCCCTAAACAAAGGTACAAACATTCGAAACAGGACAGTTGAAAAGTATGGGAAATGTAAAAAAATTGTAAAAAATAAATAAAATAAAAATATAATTTAATATTTATTTTTACTCTCAAAGTACAACAAAAACTTAATCTATTATTATTATTATTTATTTACTTCAATCAACTTTGGATCATAGGTACAATTAAACAGAATTATAAAATCATTAACACAATTAAAATACGCATCACAATTAGAATTAAAATCACAATTAAATATTATAATTACAATTAAAATAAAAATAAATTAAATAAACATTAAATAAAATTAAAACAAAATTAAAATCAACATCAAAATTAAAATTTTTATAAAATTAAATCAAATTAAAACAATAACTAACTATGTATAGTATAATTGAATAAAGTTGATGGTTGTACAGCAGCACATAATTGATGATCCACCAACTCCCAAAACTAAGTCAAGCTTGTATTTTGGGAGTTAGTGGTTCTTAGAATGCAAGACTTACATAGACACAACATTTAGCCTATTATAGGAATTGACTTCCAACACTTTAACATTAAATAAATTAAATTAAAATTTCGAAACATACAATGAGAAATAAATTACAGCAAAGTTCTGTTGCATAGTACGCGAATAGTGAAAAGTAGTCACCCATTGCGAAACAAACATAGGCCTAAGTTTATAAGTTTTTCCACTAGTTTTCTATGGCACTCTATCAAGAAAAAGCACAGAAAAAAGATAACAAAACATTTAATCTTAACGAAATAGTGTCTGGTCAGCAAAGACCGAACAAATCCAAGTCTTAATGTCTGGCAGGCGACGCGACAGGCCCGTACTAGTCTAAATAAAAATATGGCGCTCGCAGCAGATGTCACGACCATGCTAAGCTTTAATTTATCACTTCGCTTACAGTAGGGGGGCAACGGGGTTCAAGATTTTGTGGGTTTTAGGGTACCTTCGCTACACGTAAAGTAAGGATGATATATTTTTTTCTCGTCTATCCCATGGTTCGGGGGTTTTCTTTCTTTCTAATATTAAGCTTTAAAGTGCAAATTTTTGTTAGAGTCAAGTGTCCCCCCCTCTCTGCCAGCTAAATGGTTGTTTTTGGATATGTGAAAAAAATCACAGCATTAGTATATAAATATAACGAAGTTAAAAGGAAAACTATCACAGCTAAGTAGGCTTCACAAGTTACCGAATAATAGTCAAACAACATACTTTTACAGTTGACAACAAAGATATAAGAAAGAAGGAGATATGCAGATATGGCAGCTGAAAATGTATCGAAACCCGATGTCTCCAGTCTGCCCCTACCACTCGCCACAACTACACATGCAGTTCAGTAAAAGCAATAGATACGAAGTCACGTACACACTCGCAATTCATAAATCGAAACTTACTACACAATCAATTATAAACCTTATCACATCAAACACAACGCGCATTTGTTGTGCTGTGCAAAAGACATTTATTTTAAATATATGCTAATGGTTGAAAGTTTAAATACAATAAATGGAAGAATCGATAAATTTCCGATTGACTAAATCGGAAAGTTATCGATTCTTCCATTTATTATTGCATTTAAACTTTTGTGGGGACCTGAAAATAAAATAAATAATAAACGATATACAAGTAATAATATAATATAAATAAATAATATTTTTCTAAATACAAAATATTATTAAAAAATGTTTTTTTTTAAACAATATTAAGAAAATAAAGAGTAATAAACATTATTTCACATGGGTCTTCCAACCGGGTTAAAACGGTTGACAAATTAAAGAATAAACTATAATAGCATATTTCATTAGACAATCAACATTGTTGTCGATAGCTTACGGTAGTGTGAATTTGCATAAGCACATCACTAGCTTGCGGCAAGATACAGCGGCCGTACTGCGCGATGCATCCGCATAAATAAAGTATCGTTGTGATTTTTACATTGCTTGTCCAGTCACTTAGCGACATACTTAGGTAGTAGTTAAGGAGCAATGTATTTCCTGCAAAAATATTACAGTCGTTGTAATAATAGAAAATAAAATTATCGTAGTAAAAGCAAGAACAATTTTACGATTTGTTATTTTTCATGATTTTAAATACAAATATAGTTAAATACTTGTACTAACTTATGGTAAGTGATTCCATGATGTACAAATATTTTGTTTTAGCTTCGGTTTTTAAAAGAAACCACTGAACAACACGTCATTCTTATAACTTCTCACGATCACGGTCGAAAGCGCACTAGTTCGCGAAGACCAGCACTTACCTATTCTATGAGCATATTGATCATCGCGTGCGGACACGCCCCCTTGCCACTTCTCCTGTTTTTTATATTATATTTCTATGGTTGAAAAACATGTTCTCCCATACATTCTGTATGGAAGAACATGTTTTTCAAATACAATGTTAAGTTTGTTCTTGGGATAAATTCATACCAACTACGGAATCCTTTATTGTGCGTCGTCCGACACGCACTTGGCCGGTTTTTACATTACGTTATGCGAAACATTTTCTTTAGAGATGGTTTTTTAATCGTGTTGCCTGTTTTGAGCAATGATTAGTTGATAGTAGGTAAATATACCTCTTGTTGTGATTGTTAGCAAATGATGATTCATTTTAGTATAAACGAATCCTCAAACGCTCTCCGATAAAAAATTAGTAATAGACAATTTTATAGCTATACCTATACCATCTGCTCTGAAGTTTTATTTCAATACACTATAACAACTGCATACCGGAAGACATAGCGTTGGAAGACCTTGTGGAGGCCGCAGAAATCCGCTGGATGCGATTAGCGGCCGGAATGGCGGTGCTCGGGGAGTCTTATTTCGAGCGGTGGACGTCTTTCGGCTGAAATGATGAATGATGACTATAAAAAAATAAAACTCGCCCTATAAATAAAAGCAACAAAAAAGCATGCTTCAAAAATAATATCTCTGAAAAATATCCAACATGGATGCCATACCTTGCATTACATTGTGTGTCAGAACATAATATCATGACAAAATTTAGTGCAACCCAGGGCACGTTGATTTAATCTACAAAAAAATATTATTTTCACATATTGGGTTTTTGTCAAAATAAAATTAGGATGGCACTGAGCGTATCGTTATAGAGATTTTGATATCGCTTCTGGTGCGAAGGAATTTCTAGTAAAAGGCTTTTGGAGCTTGTCGCGGAAAATGATAAAGTAGGAATTTAATTAATGGAAAAATTGCTTTTTTTCTTATATCCTGCGGAACTCACGAGGGAGGGGAAGGCGTGAGGTTTTTGTGAACTTAGTTATGAAATAATTCACATTGGACGGGGCTATACAATAGGATTTCTTTAAACTTTGAGGATGCGCTGATTTAATTTCAACAGTATACTAGGAGTAGATTGTTAAGTAAGCAAGTAAGTGTTTAGAAAAATACCGTGAAAATCAAAGTCAGAAAAATATAAAGTTCAGGTTAGAATAAAATCTTAACACGTCAAAAGATTATTAAGTATCTTAAATTTGATACCTCAATACATTTTCTACGAAAACAGTTTATTTCAGGTATATTACTTATCGACCCGCCCCTGCTTCGCACGGTTTATACGACTCGACAAAACATCGTACTTATTTATTTTATTAATTTATAATATTATCTATATACAGATGGAAGGGACATCGACGCGAAACCCCCTATTTTTTTTTCTTCTTCAATTGACCCCTCCCGCTCTGGGTGGAGCGGAATGGAGTGTCAGACTCTTACTGACTAAACTTACGACTACGGGTAGGCTTAAAAGTCGCCAGAGCTTTTTACGGTCTGCACAGGTTATCCAGGACAAACCATCCAATAAAAGATGCAAGCTGCGGGAAGACAAGCATCCACCACCCGACTTTGTTAAACCCCGGGAATATTTGCCGCCCGGGCGTGATTTGCAGTGGCCTATATGGAAAGCCCTCAATCGATTGCGTACCCAGGTAGGCCGATGCAAACACAATCTATCGAAGTGGGGGATTACTGTCCCACCCAACACCCAGTGCGAGTGCGGTGTTTCTGATCAGACCATGTCCCACCTTCTGGAGTGTCCTGTGTCCGTTCACTTGCACTAAAGAAGATCTAATGAACGCCACTGATGCCGCAATTAACTTGGCCACCTATTGGGCTCAAACAATATAATAATTGGGTACCATCGACACGAAAAGAAGAAGAAGACTGACTAAAACCCACCCGTGTTCCTTCCTTGGCCCTTTATGTTTCGAGGCAGCGCTACCCCTTTCGGACAATCCCGCTGACCCGGCAGGCTTGGGCCCTAATGGGCCCCCTCGTCGTTGCTGACATCACTTTGAGGCGCGCGTGGACACGTACGCGCCGTCCGGCACAGGCCTGGTCCTGATCGGACGGTGATCTACCCATTACTCACCGCCCGCAGGCCCGCGCCTACGGTGGCCGGGAGTCGTCACGCGGCTCCCGACGCCCGGAGCGTCTACCGTGGTGGCTGGGACGGGAGGCTCTCTCCCTCTCCCATCCCACCACATCCTTCGCTAGCATGACTGCTTCGTAGAAGGAGGTGACTGCCTCCCATTCCCTCTCGCCCCGGACCATGGCTTGAACCAGGGCCGGGCGCGAGAGGTCGCCGTCGCTGCCGATCGCCTCCACAAGGACACGGCGGATTCTGGACCCCCTGCGTTGAAATTTTTCGTTAGTTATAAAAAAAAAAATAGCTGCTTTTTCCTATAAAAGTGCAAATAGCTACACGGTCAAAATGTATGGGACAGCAATATATTTTTTAAATTACCGACGAAAAATTTCTCTAAAATTATACTTAACTATGTTAAAGAAAAAATCCAAGCATTGGATTGAACTTTAATTTTGTAAGTTAGTTTTGTGCTCAAGTACTTTTGCCAAACAAAAAGTGTTTCTGTTATATTTAATGTTTTTGTATTTTATTTAAGAAAATAAAATACAAAAACATAATAAACATAATAAAATAAACATAAAAATTAAAAGTAAGGAATCACCGCTGCGCCATCCCATGAGAAATAGCACAGCAGTGATTCACATATCTGCAGTCCAGTCTGCCCCCTATCAACGACAGTACGCTGTTGGAGCTCCCTCTCACTCTACGCACCAGGGATGCACACCTCTTGCGCTTTGTAGCATAAAAGCAATCCACCCGTATTTCAGCGCACATCCCTGATGCGCTACAAAAGCGGGGGAGCCTCAACAGCACCCTGAACAATCCAAGATTCCTCTGTAAGCTTTGCAAGTAGACGCTGCGCGTCCGTCAGCTGCTAGGTAATGTAGAGAGATAATTTATACCAGCAAGTTAGATTAATACACAGGCAAGTAGGTAGCACGGCTAGGTCGCAGGAAAAGGTTACATTACAGGCGCAGGAGCGCCTTAAGTTTGCACAAGGTTATTTTAAGGCTTTTGACAGAGTAACAGTTTTGTACTATGAACATGGAAACAAAAAAGTATATATTTAGGTAGCAGCATAAACGACGACGGCTGGGGACAAAATCAAAATCAAAATATTTTATTTCACATAGACATGGGCACTTATGAAACGTCAGAAGCTAGGTGCACGGTTTCAATTGGTCGTTTTCTATGGAGAAGACCGATAAGAAACTCCACGGTTACTCTTTTAAAAATAATTGGCTTTTATAATGTTTTGAAATAAAAATGTAAAAAGGTACGGGAGGACAGTATAGGCCTGTCAACAGGTACTTTATAAAATAGAAAATGGTCTACAAATGTTTAGTCAATTAAGCCAACGTTCAATCAAATGATACATACAAAAAAAAAAAAAAAAAATATTACTGAAAACTTTAATTTAAAAAAAAAAATTACAACTTTTAGTTAAAAACCTGTGTTTTCTATCCTTGCTTTACTTTTGGGACAATTTAAGAGCATTAAATGCTGTTCATTCATCGTAAATTAAAATATATAGAATTAACAAAACATGTACATGCCTTTCAAAATGAATTCTATTACTTATACCAAACTCTTGAATATCTGAATTTTGATTTGTGTTAAGTGAAACAATAAATATTATGAGGCTGACGTCGCTTTACGTCGACGTCAACGTTGACATTGTGACGTTAATCCCAACAAAGTTACTTTATGTGGTGATTGCGTGATGTGGTATAGGTATTAAAATATTTAATTGAAGGAAACTGAGTAGCTTGAAAATGTTGTTTATTTTGATAAATTGGGGCAAGATTGTAGTAGGGAAGTGGAGGTAAAATTTTTTTATCCTGGGGCTGTTGCTAAAAAAAAAAAAAAAAAACATTTTGCAAAGAAGGAAGTGAAAGCTCAGATAAGGGATGATGAAGATGGATGGACGAATGGCGTCCGCAACTTCGAAATTAGCATAATGTTGATTATCATTTGGGTCAACTCTAATTAACGCGGGCCTTACTTGGCCGTCGCCTTCAAAGGAATCCCTCGTGTACTCCTTGTTCGTTAGTCAGCTGCCTTTTGTAGGACGCTGGGTGGTAATTTTCATTAAGCTTGTGCGTGCTATCTTTAAGGACACGTTCAGGGCCTCAAGCGATGCGACTTGCGACGCGACTTGCGTCAAGAGACACGCGTTTGCGTCACCTTCGCTCTGCAAGTTGCGTTGCACTGCCTCGTAACATGCTCTAAACAACAGTAACTGCTTTCATATGTTTTGTTTCGCAGTCACTTGAGCGTGTATAACGTGGCCGTAGGTTTACTGGCTAAATGAGGTCACTTCTCGGCTATCAATACCTATCCATTTATAATTCTTAATGTGGCATAATTTAAAAAGGTATGGGTATGCTAACGCCATGTCATTTGGTTTAAATAGTTTTTTTTTTTTTTTGTAGATTATTTGTATATTATAATTATGGTGAATGTGAGAACGTTGAAGGCCTAGTAGACTGTAGATTTCCTGACCATTTTCAATTTTTTATGTACCTAGTAATTATTGGAAGACCTTCCTACCATACCTATTAACACAAATTTGAAAATATTGTAAAAATCAATTATTATTAAAAGAGTAACCGTGGAGTTTCTTGCCGGTTCTTCTCCATAGGAAACGGCCACTTGGAACCATGCACCTAGCTTCTGACTTTTCATAAGTGCCCATGTAGGTTTATGTGAAATAAAATATTTTGATTTTGATTATGATTTTAACCGTAAGATGACGCCATACCTATGCATCGGGCCTGTGCGCGCTGCGTGTCGCGCTGAATGTCCTATTCATTCTACAGTTCTTTCATCAGTTCTTTCACCTCTGACAATAGAGGTAATGCAAAGATGCAAAGTCAGAATTAAAATAACTATAAAATAACTGGAGAATGAATAGAACATTCCAAATACATACTTTTTGCTCACGTCAAATTTTTATTATAAAAAGAAATAAATTGTCCCGTCACAATTGACAACAAAACGTCATGGTTTAGAGCAAAAATTAAACTCTTCCAAAAATATCATTTTCTATAAAAACAATAATGTTTTAACAATTTATTCACGAGTTTTTTGAATATATTAACATTTATTATCTGTATTGAAAATGGGTGATCATTATTATCAAAAATGGTCTCCAGTTATTCGAGATCTGGTGAGTTCGATTTTTGTTTATTTTTGTTTGACATCTTTGCCTACGAGACTATATATACCCTGAGTATATACTACGTACTTTTTTAATATTAGGCATTTTAACTGATAAAATGTCTTTTAAATTATGAGAAATTTTGTTTTATAAATTACAGTTTAAATAGTGTTTACACTGTTACGTTAAAAACATATAGAAGATAGGAATATATTGTAGTTTTCTATCACCTATCCAGTAACATATTATATATCACTAGGTAACAGAAAGTTGATCTTCTGCGATAAACTTACTTCGTCAAGTTTAAATTATGTGGTATGTGACAAAGATCGGTGTGTAAGGAAATTACAGGGATACGTTAATGAGGCGTTTTTCCTTTACAAGGAGGAAGAAGGTGGGTTCCGTAGAAAATTGCGTTTTCGTGCGAAACGGTACGGTGACGCTTTGTTACATTTAAGCCGTTAATTGCTTATATCATTAAGGTTGTTTTGGTTTAAGAGTGGGAACATGTTATATTTATTTAATTAGCGTGATTTTCTGTAATAATCATTTGAAGCATGGAGGTATTTACAGCAGTGGGTGATATTTTCTGGGCTAAAAAGGTGATAAATATACGAAGAAAAATCGTTAATTATACAGGAACGGTTTGGATTTTAGGGATCCGTAGCCAACAGAACTTATAGTTTCACCATGTCCGTCTGACCGCGGTTTAGCTCAGAGCCGCTTAGTACAGGAAAGCTGTAATTTGGCACGGGTATGCATATTATTCACACCGACAAAGTGGTAAAATGAAATCCTGGAAAAAAAATATTGTTGGGACTTTAGAGGTATGAGGAACACGGTGTAAAGTTCACTTATACTATAGAATATAAGTGAACTTTACACCATGTTCCTACTATAGAGTAAAGGGAGGATCCTCCGACCAGACGGGTGTTGTGTCTGGTTGGCAACTGCCCAACGGTTGATGTCGGGATGTATATGCTAGTCGCGCGGTATACTCTGATAGCGCGATGCAGGATTTGTGACGTCAGGTCTTTGATGCGTAGTTCGCATGTGGCCTTGTTGATACCGCCACAGGACTTAAGCGCACAGCATTACACTTAAAGTGGGGATGATGTTTTTTTCTCGTCTCGTTGGGTAGGCCGTTCAAAACTATTGCAGGTCTGTGATAACCATTTTTAGATTTAGGGATCCCTTTGCGTAATATTAAGCTTTAAACTGTTAATTTTTGTTAGAGTGAAGTGCCCCCCCTGCCAGCTAAATGATTTATTTTTGGATATGTGACAAAAATCACGGCAGTAGTAGATATATATAACGAAGTTAAAGGAAAATTAAGAATAAAGCAGGAATTAAGCATAAAGTCCGCCTTTGTACAGTATTTTTTTTACTTTTGCATTAAGTTTAAAAAAAAAGTAGGCTTTTCAAGATAACGATAATATAGACGAGTAATAGTCAACAGACTTACATTTGCAGTTGGATGTATGGGAGAACATGTATTTCAACTATAATGTTAAGTTTGTTCTTGGGATAAATTCTCCCAATTACGGAACCCTTCATTTTGCGTGGTCCAACAAACGCCTTTATTTTTTGTTAATACATACATCTTCTTGCATACATGTTTTTAAGAAAAGAAAGAAAGACGGGTTCACGGGTATAAGCATATCCTAAGCTACAGCAAAACTTTTGCCTTCTAGTCCGTTTAAAGATTTAGATAACCCGAACTATTCCTACTCACAAATTGACTTACCTATTATGTATAACTGACGCTATATTTTCTTCATATCTTGGTACAACTTTTACGAGTATAGCTACGATTATAATATATTATCATACGTAAAGAGTATTTTTTTATGAAGATAAGCAACATAAAGTAAATGCACAGTCTATGTGGTAGATGGCTGTTTCTGCTGGCATTTGTTATGTTATCTTTATAAAGAATGAGCGTTTACGCTTACTTAAGCGTTGTATTTAATTATTTAAGAGGACATGACAGTTTTATATGACATCACAAGAGCTTTGTGGTGAATATTCTCAAATGCCATGGGACAAAATATGGATGTAGTTATTCTTTTTTTGTAAGCATTTTAAAGGTATGAGGAGGTTCCTCCGACCCGACGGGTGCTGTGTCTGGCGAGCTACTGCTTGACAGTTGATGTCGGGACGTTGTATACATATAATATGCAAGTCGCACAGTAAACTCTGCTTGCGCGATTCAGGATTTTGCGTAACGTCAATGTGATGCGTAGTTCGCATGTGGCGATGTGGATGCCGCCACAGCATATTTTGTGCATGAATTTTTATACATATGTTTAAATAAGTCTATAATTCTTGTTTTCTTGTATACGACCACGAATGTTAATTAAGGTCTAGAAAGCTGGGAAAAACTTGTTTCACAAATATCATTTTTACCGATTAAAATTGTGTTTTTGAATATTAAAATTGAGAGCCGAGTTGTACAAAAGCACAGACAGTCTAACATCTTGAAACACACATTATAATTATGTAGGTACCTACTGAAAAAAATACACAGAAATAAACAGCTGTTGTTGCCTAATGACCGAAGTTTATGATTGTTTCTCACGCGATCTAAACTTTATGTTAATTAAAACTATAATATTATGGTAGCAAAAAATACAAGCAAACCAGACTAATTATGCCTTTAAACTGATTTTATGAATTGGTTGAAAAAACAATATTTACGTTACCTTTAATTATGAGCGTTCTAAAAATGCAGAAATAACTGACATTGCAGAGTTTTGCCTAAAGTCTGCAAACTAACTTATCTCTTTGTTTGCAGACTGCCACCTAGACAGAAGTCTACATGCGTTGCTAGTAAATGCCACTGCCGTCATTGGAAAACTGGCTGGCAACATGTACACAGATCACTTTCAGTGGCAGAGGGATATGTTTGGGATATGGTGTACGTAAAATTATTCAAATAATTGAAATTACATAACGTTTTTGACCTCTCAAATATTTGTGAGTGAAACTCTGCAATGTCACTTAAGTTAATTTATTTCACAACCCTGCAGAACTACTCTTTTATAAAAGTAAAACCTGCATTTTATGTTATAGTGCTTTACTGTACTTTATTATTTTTTTAACCTATTATTCTGCAGAGGTCTATAATAATTTTGTTTACTGTTTCTTATAATAATATTATTATTCTCACATTTCAGTTCTGTGTTTCACGGTCGTCATGTGTCAACGGTTGTCAAGAAGGAGAAAGCCGCCCCGCCCTGCATTTTATCAGGAACTGGCTGCAGACCCATGAAGAGGCACAGGTAATGTTATGTTACTACAGGTCTCACAGAGTCATTGTGTTGCCTTATTTACAGTTACATTTACTTTTGCATATAATAAGCACGCACGCCCTTTATGCCAGGAGACTTTTATTTAGGTATTAAGTTTTGTTTGCATTTTTAGTTCTTTGCTTGAATATAGTTTTCATTGTATTTTTTTATATTGGCGTGTGCTAGCTGACATAAGGGAAATAATTTAATTTACTGTTCTGTATCTCGACTTGTTAATTACTTTGCATGCCTACTTATAGTATAGAATCAAATTTATCTAACTAAACAAACAGCTGTGCTGCTGGGGAGTTTGTTGCGTCACTTCTTCTTCCCTGGTAAAGTACTAGGAAGTGGTAAAGGGCGGGCATTTTAGGGGACTGTCTTATGTAATTTTGACGTTCGAAAAGTGCTGATTCTCAACCTAAGTTGAGTAATGATTTTGATTTTATAACTGCATGGCTTATTTGTAAGTATATTTCATATTTAAGTGAATTGTTGTGTGTTCTTTATGAGAATAAATTCTTTTTAACCGAAGTTATCGTAGTATAATACCTAATAATAATTGCTGCCTAAGGCTTCGCTTCACAGGTGTACTTAGTTTTGCACTTTATATAACACTAGCTTTTGCCCGCGACTTCGTCCGCGTGACATTTATAGTCACCCCGAACCCTAGCCCGTTTTGTTTTCACGTAGCGTTTTTTCTGACTTTTTTCTTTTTATTCGGTCCTAAGGGTCACAGCGTGATGTTAAATATACTGTAACCTTCCTCAAGAATCGGGCTATCAAATGCAAAATTTAATATAGAATTTTTAAATCCGACTGGTAGTTCTAAAGATTACCCCCTAAAAACAAACTTACAAACAAAACCTCTTTATAATATTAGTATAGATAGTATAGACTAGCGACCCGGCCACCCTGCTGCGCACAGTTTTAACGCCTTGACAGAACGTTGAAATTTCTTTATTTATAATTAATATTGTGGCAAATACATACCATTTGTCTGTGTTGTTCGTCTAGTTGGAAGTGTATCTGCTGAGCCTGGGATTTTTTTATTGGGATTTTTTAGTTAAAGCCCAAGTCTGGATGTCTCCAGTTGATAGCAATAAGGTCGCCCGCTATTGCATGAGAATTAAAAACTATCATGATCGTTCTCTGGCCCTTGCTTTCTCCCATTTATTTGTGGTCGCCACAGCACGTCTTTTTTATTTTTTTATCTACAACAGGGAAGCTCTTGACCTTCATCCCGCCGGATAGTAAGTGATGATAAGGCCGAAGGTGGATGCGGGCTTCACCCGGAATCCTCAACCACAGAGGAACTGGTTATCTTACCTCTAACTGCCGAAACACAACAAATGCTGTTAACATTGTTGTTATGGCGTCAGACTTCCACACTTCTCGATTAGTCATCATCTCGGTAGTTACTAGTAGTGGGTCGTTGTCGATTTTTTTTTAACGGACGAAACACAACCCTTTTCCCGACAACGAAAACGGTTGCAAAAAACGGTCGTCGTTGCAACTGGTTTGAACACGGCTTTAAGGTCGAAACTAATCGAACATGAAATAAAATTGCGTTTTCGTCGAGTGAAATAGTTGCAGTTTCTTACAACTATCAACGGGTTTGATCGTCGCATCACGAACGACAGCATTTACAACTGGTAGGTAATAAAATAAAATAATAAAGGATACATTATCGACTGTATTTCATTGACATAAAGTTCACTTTCTATTGTAAGGACTGTTTTGTAAACGAACGCGGAACGACGACGCGACGGACGAGATAACTGACTCATTGCGTTTTTGACTGTATTTTCATAGACGTAAAATAAAAAATCGCACTAAATAATTCGAAGACTGGTTTGTGCAACGAAGATTGTTTGAACCCAGGACCTAAAACGGTTTCATCGTCGCAGAACACAAAACGGTCTTTGAAAACGGTTCGTCGTCGCAACGCCCACTCCTAGTAGTTACTCCCTTTCTAGCCATATCATCTTTCTCATAGTCCATCCATTATTTATTTAGAGTTCCTCTAATTGTATAGCCATCCACATTCATACCTCAAAACTTGGGATTTAAACATCGTCTATTATTCTGATTGTGTTTGACGACAAATGGCCAGTAGTAATCTTTATTTTGTATATATTTCAGGTAATGCTAGCCAGTATTCTGGTGGTAGTAGGTCTGTGGTGGTTGGTGCGGGCTGTCCTCACTTTGCTTATAAACCTGGTCTGTCCCTTGTTGGTCGTCATTCTAGCAGTGGTTAGTATATTCTTGAGTAAATTGTGGTTAGATTGCTAAATCTATTTACGTATTTTTGACGTGACAACGTCTTATAAATCGATGAACGCCGGCTGCACGCAGGAAAAAGTATGACTCATTGTCACGTTCCACCTGAGCCGAGTGTGCAAGTGAGAGCGCGGAACAAGCGATAGAGAGGCACGATTGACCTAAGCGTACGGCTTGTGACGCAATGTTTACATAGGACGTTATCACGTAAAATTATCGTACGTAAACCGACTTTACAGATAATATTTTTTTTTAAAGCATCATTTATTTTGATACGGTTTTTTAAATCTTTATTTTTCGGGTTCCACAGTAATTCATATTCGTGAAATTGTTCTATCAATAATAAGACTGCATTGTCGACCCAATGAAAATCCGTAATTTTGCACTAAATAACCAAACAACACTAGCACTCTCACTGAAAGCCACGAAAGACCGCTGCCGGCGGCCACGGCGGCACAATCCCGCCGGCTTTGTTGCGACTGTCGCACACAAAGCCAACGGCCAGGCGGGCGGGCTGTGTAGATACACCATAATATACTGAGGTCTCACGAAACTGACTTAAAAAGATGAAGTGGTGCTTAAGCAAATTATCATACACTCAGACTTCCCCAAGTTATTATAACTACTAACTAAATTCCGAATTACATAAAACAAAAAGATAATGTTGTTTTTTTTATTTCCTCAGGTATGCGTGCCCCAGCTACGTGCGCCACTTTTAGGTCAAAACTATCCACTATTAGCAAACCTACTAAGAAAAATACTGTTGAAAATGGCAGACAACATTAGAAGCTCCTAATACCGAAATTATGTTAAAGTGAAAAGTTTGAAGTGAAAATTATATAGCTATTTTTTATATAGCGGTTTTTTTTGTTGGAATGTTATTCTCACCTCAAATAATACCCATTTTGCCTTCCTTAAAATATTATTGAAAACTCTAATCCCAAACAACCTCAAATATTTCCTTAGCCTAGTAATTGAGCCCAACTTGATGTAGCTCTCGTTCGGCTTACGCACGTTTGGTCACAGTTCTAACCTAACCTAACTCATTTAGTCATAGTGCCCTAGGTTAGTTACTGCGAGCAATTCGGCTCGCGTGGTTGGTTACAGTTCTACCTAACCGTTTGCTCGGCGGCTAGCTTAGTTTCTGCGATCAACTGTGAGAAAAGGCTAGAAAGTTAAAAAGATGCTCATATATATGTATATTTAAAAAAGTGTGCATTAGAAGCCCAAAAAGATTGTAGAGGTTCATTAATTTAATAAAGTGTTTTTAGATGATCAGTTAAACATTTGCATTTTCATTTGCGCTTTTATTTTCGTTCATTCCCCGTGACACCATCAATATGGATTGGTTGTAGTGGTTTGTTTAAGGCAGCCTTTTCTCCAGAGATGTGTACGAGGTACCTGGCTAAGCGGTGAGCAGTGATAGCCAGGTGGTGTGACCGTTGGACTGTCAAGTCATTGGTCTCTAGTCCGAACCCAAGGCACCTCTGACTTTTCGGATTCATGTGCGTGTTGTATAATTATAACTTGCTTAAAAAACGGTGAAGGAAAACATCTTGAGGGAACTCTGACACTCTGTTAGTCTCTAAAGACACGAAAAATAAGAAGAAGCTAAGCGGTGAAGGTGTAGTGGAGCTGGTAATATGTGCTTTGTACGTAAGTAAAAAACTTATTTTTGTTTAATTCTCTTCCATAGAGCTAAGCCCGTTCCGTACCTGTTCCCTGTTACAAATATATTCGTGAAATTTTCATCCTGTAATTATTATTTTTATTATGAATAGTGCCTTTGACTGTATTATGACTTGACTATTATTTTAATTCGGCAACATTGTATTTCTCGGAGGAACCTTTCAAAAGGACTATGGGAGGGACTACCATTTTAATTCGGTAGAATTGTAGTTCTCGTAGGGACCACGGGTAAAAAGAATACCCGTGGTACCTTCCAGGGACTGCGGGAGGGACCACGGGTAAGGAACGGCTAAGCCAAGTTACACTTTAAACATCCTCATCATCATCAGCCTATAGCAGTCCATTGCTGGACATAGGCCTCTCCAATTGCACGCCATTCAGCTCGATTCTCGGCAACTCTCATCCAGCTGCTACCAGCCACCCTGCGAAGATCGTCGCTCCACCTAGCCTGAGGGCATCCTACCTTACGTTTGCCGATTCGAGGTCTCCACTCAAGAACACGTCTACCCCAACGGTCATCGGTTCTACGGCTAATATGGCCGGCCCATTGCCATTTCAGCTTGCTTATTCTTTAAACATCAAACTATCCTAATGCTTCATATTGTACACATCCATCACTACGGACCTTAGCAAAATACATCTCTGGTATAAAGGTTGACTTATGCGTGGTTTTATTGAGTACTAACTTTTGCCCGCGGTTTCGCCCACGTGGATGCTAAAATATTTCCCACGGGAACGTACTACCGGGATTAAAAGTACATTAATCCAGGTTATAAACTATCTGTGTGCCAAATTGTATCCCAATCCATTTTTGCGTCAATCCGCAACATACATCCAGACAAACAGACAAACGGACAAAAATTCTAAAAACTATATTTTCGGCATCAGACTTGTTCCCACAACTCGTACGCACTGACAGGTGGCTTTCTAAGCGCCTAGATCCTAGCGAGTCACCTTTTGAGTAGCGCAATTAAGCGATCGTTTTACAATTTCGCAAAGTCACTAAGCAAGCCACTTTTCAGTGCGTACGTAGCCTAATAAAGTCTATGATCAGTAAATCTGCTGTTACATCTTAAGCTAGGTCGCTTCGTTTCCAAACACACGAGAAATAATAAAAATATATATTATCTACCAAGCCACTTACCTGAAAAATAATGTAAAAATCCTAGAATTTTATTGCTCCAATGAAATAAAACAGTACGCTATACATTTTTAAGTACTAGTTGTAAAACGTCACCTCGCAAAAATAAAAGTTAAATAAGACGACTTAAAGTTAGTTTTATTAGATAATTTAGAATCATTTGCACTTTTATGTACTGGCTCTGAAGGAGTAATGGAATGAGGGCATTAAAAGTACTGATTTAGTATTTGAAGTGGGTAGTGGTTTCGCAAAATTTTCGATTTTGATGCTACTCCTCTACCTTGCCCTGCCTTCGCTCCGGGGCAGAACAGGGGAAATGTCGTGTTTGAAGTGCTAATAAAATGATTAACATGCGATACCTAGATGACTTTATGAGATGAAGGTCTAAGTTATGTAGGAACTTAGTTCTGTCGAACTTAGTTCTGTACGTACTTAGTTTTGTACGAACTTAGTTCTGTACGAATTTATTTCTGTACGAATTAAGTTCCTTAGTTCTGCACAAATTAAGAGTGTTGCTGTTCTGTGTATTATTTCAAATCAACAAATCATATTTTTACAAGACGCAATGTTTTTGATTAATTTTAGTAAGCCATGTTATTTATAAACGGATTTTAGGACGCAGTGTGTTGTTTCTTTTCTATCTTATTGACTCGAAGGCAAGGGGAAATCGGTAGGTAATCCACCAATTTATTGCTGATATAAAAGTAGGATCATTCCCCAGCTACATGACCTGTTACTTTAGAACCACCGTTACTTTTGACCCGATACTGTTACTTTGCAGCGATTCGTTGGAAATAAACCTGCGGTGTCGACTGGATTTAATTCAGCAGAGCCTCGCGAGACACCTATACGATCGCGTCTCTAACTGTGGATCGTAAACTGGGAATTTGTTCCAGGGTTGGCAAGAGAGTCGAATATTAATGTTATGTACGAACTTAAGTTTTGTTAAGCTTGAATAGCTTTTTTTCGCGGCTTCTCCCACGTGGATATCGGAAAATATCTCACGGGAATTTAGTTTAGTCCTGTCAAATTAATCAGCGCTTGACGTAAATTGACGTAATTTTAGTAGGCAAGTTTTTAGTCGCGTCTAAACTTGTATGGAGTAGTGGCAGGCGCTGATTAATTTGACAGGACTAAACTAAAATTTATCTTATATCCTTTTCTTAATGAAATAGAAAGAAAAAGATGCACTGAACTTAAATTTAGTTTAGTTTGTGAACAAGGGAATCGGCACCATTATACCCCTTGACTTAACTATCCATCCTCGCCTATGGCTCGGGTAAAATGGCTTCTTTTATGCACTAGCTGTACAATCTACTATTTTGGCATCAGACTCGCTCTCACACCTCGTGGCAATTACTTTTTATTTCAATGTACAGTTTTGATTTCATTACAAGTAGATGTCGTAATGGCCCGTTGGTTAATGCCTCGCCTCTCATGCACGAGGTTGTGGGTTCAAATCTGGGCAAGTACCAATGTGACTTTTTCAATTCTCATGTACTTTCTGAGTTTATCTTGGACATTACTGACATCGGTGAAGGAAAAACATAGTAAGGAAACCTGGACGTCTTGAGCAAGCGTGGTGAACAATGCTCGTGCCTTCTCTGTATGAAAAGAGGCCTTTGCCATGCAGTGGGACAGATATGTCCCACGGCTAGTACTAATAGATATCGATACTAAAAGAAGCGTTTACGTATGGTGTTTATGTTTTTAAACTGTCATGGTCACTAATATTATTATTAACACGAACGGGATATTACCAAATATAGGAACCGGGATGATAGGTTTCAACTGTCGAGAGCCTGGAATCCAGTGGTTCAGCTGTGTAAAAACCGAAGAAGTGCCGAAAAAAGTTCGCGAGCGGACACAGTGAGTTTCGTGTGTCGGGAACAGAATCGAGTTGCGAGTGACAGTGAGAAAGAGGCTAGACCGTTTTGTCTGCTCATAAACACCCACCCGCAATGACTTTAGTTTATCCGTGATCATGGTGCTTGCAACAGCGCCGAAATATCGGGAACTCATAAAAAATAATAAACATGGTAAATATCCCGTTCGTGTTAATAATAATAATAGGTTTATTATCATAAAATGTAGGCGTATAGTAGGTTATACCTCGTTTAGCTGTTTATATTATTTCCATTGATGTATGAAAACCGGCCAAGTGCGTGGCGGACCACGCACAATGAAGGGTTCCGTAGTTGGTACGAATTTATCCCAAGAACAAAGTTAACATTGTAGTTGTAAAACATGTTCTTCCATACGGTATGGGAGAACATGTTTTTCAAATGTAAGTTGGTCGACTATTACTCGGTAAGTTGTGAAGCCTACTTAGTTAATAATACTGCTGCGAATTTTTTCACATATCCAAGTAGAACCATTTAGCTGGCAGGGGGGCGGGTACATGACTCCAACAAAAAAAAAAAAATGATGCCTAGGACCCCAAAACCAACATATTCACAACTCTTAGATAAAACAAAATATTTCTTAGCGATACCTTCAAGAAAATGAAATAAACCGAATACATTTAGGAGCACTTAAATTTGAAGATACTTCGCCGTCTGTCACACAGGCTGTGGCACGGTACGTGACGAGGGTTCCTTGATATTGATTAAGAACGTCTTGGATATTGTGTACACGGTTCGACTTAAGGACACGCCTACATAACTTAGGGCTAGGGAACATTTAGGGCTGGACGATACTTAGTATAAGTCATACCTACTGAGAAAAATGTCATCACATCACATCCCACACCCATCACACCATCACATGTCACTAGGTTCGTTTCTAAGCACATATTTTCTCCCTCGAGACATGCTATGATTTTTTTTGTGATATTGGTGTTTTTTTTTTTTTGTCGTAAAGTAAATTCAAGAGATGTATTTTGCATAAAATCCAGAACCTACTGATTGGGAGAAGACGCTGGCTCCTGTAGCTCAAGTGTTTTTTACATAGCGCAGGAGTCAGGGCTTCACTTTGTTTGTACACATTTTTTAAGCCAATAAATAATTTATTTACAAAAAAAAAAAAAAAAAAAACGCGTTACATACTTCAATGTCACAGGTCAGGTGTCAATCAGCATGGTATGAGTAAACTGCAAAAGGTTTATCTGGCCCTGTGGGTTTCATTGGCATTAACGAGAAAATTGACAAAATCTGTCATTTATTGTTCACCAACGACGCTGCCGTCACCGGTTCAGATAAGTTTGCTCCACTTAACCGCCTTAAAAATCAAGTACACACCAGTAACACCGACATCTTACAATCCGTCGCGTCGACGCAAAGTCATTGAGGTGCGGTTTCTGTTTCATTCATCACCGTGCTGCGTGATGACTTCGTAACTAGTCAAGCAAACTCGAGACAGATACGTAAAAAAAAACCATCAGTATTAACCCCTTATAATAAACACGGAGTAAAATTACAACCAATTCAACACCATATATTTTTCGAGGATTAAGATAGGCATTAGGTACTTTAATATAAGTTGTATAATAAGGGGGTAAAAGTATTATTATGCGAAACAAAATTACAAAGTTGCAAAGTAAACATATAACTTTTAAATAAATGCACTAAACTAAACAGACTAGGCACACATCTCAAACAATTCGTATAAGAACACTGTAACTCGGCAAAGAAACAAAAGTACGACACCTTAACGTTCAAGTGCAGTTCACAATGCTTGCCAGCTGTCGACGAGCACAGACGAGCTCTCGAGCACCTGAACGCAAGAGCGATTGGCTCAAGCACCTTGCCTAAGCTCGTATTTGCATTTTTTTGTGCTCGTGAATACGGAAATAATAGTTCTTGCTTATGGTTTATGGTATAAATAAAAAAATATAAAAAATATTCAAGTATAAAGTAAAAGTTAGATTAATTACAATCGAGGAGTATTTTATTCTAACTGTAATGTAGACCTGCCTGAACTAGGTTTATTAAAAACCTGTGTTTCAGGCCATCAATTTACATCAAACATTTAAAAAGAAGAAAACAATAGGTTTATTATTTTAAAACTAGATTATGTAAGATATATTGTGTTTAAATAAATTAACAAATAATATTAAAGTAGATAAAGTGGACACCATTATTATTTAGGTAAAGGAAGGAAGGAAATGCATGCTACTCGTTTGTCTTGCTGGTGTAAATTATTTCATTGCCACTGCTTTCAAAACTGTGAAGGAAAACATCGTGCAAGTCCTAGAACCAAAAATTCGAAGACATGTCACAACCAACAACCAACCAACCCGCACTGAGCCCACGTGGTAGATTACAGCCCACTCCCTCGCGAAGAGAGGATGCCTATGTCCCGGCAGTGGGAACATTAAAGGCTGTTTGTATAATATATGTATATATATATACAATATACATTATGTCTTGCAAGTTGTCACTCAAGTGCAAATTGCGCATCTACCCCGCGTGTATCCGCCCAATCATGACCATGGCGTTTTGCGTGTGCAAAGACTGGACTCGCATAGAGTCTTTGCACACGCAAAACCCCGTCACATCCATAGGATGCAGACCCTCCAAAACCGTGTTCTTCGTAAAATCATGGGATCCCTGGTTCGTTCGGAACACCAACCTCGACGTAGACCTCAAAATCCCCACTATCTGTCAATTCATGAAGCGCATTTCAAAGTGCTTCTTCGACTCCGCAGCCACTCACCGCAACATTCTAGTTGTGCAGGCCGCCAATTACATCCCCTCTCGCATCAGTAAGACCCGCCGTCTACGGCATGCACTGACCGACCCAGACGACCCCACAACAACTCGAAAACACAAAACACGAATGGCATTCCGACCTCGCCGCCGAGGCCCCTCGCGAAATCCCAGAGTTAACAGTCCCCCCCGACCCTTGCTCGACGAAGCGCCAGCCCGCACCGTAGCTGAGCGTGTAGCTCTAAATTCCCCTATTAATAATCGTAACCCTGAACTGATCCAGCCACTACCTGTCCCTTGCTGTCCTCCCTCCGACTTTGCCCTAAGCTGAGGTTCGTACCTCACAGGGGGTGCCCTTAGAGCGCAGTCGTTTAGTTTATAAGTTCTATGTCCTGGCTGGAGGCTTTAAGTTTTTAGGAGCTTAAGGCAACCACAGGAAAGTTCGGTTAAGGAGTCACGATCTCTAAAAGTCAACTCTGAAATGCCATAGATAAAAATAAAAATAAAATATATCTTGCCTTGTCTTGTCTTGAATTGACTTTGTCTCTGCCCGTGGATTTTGAGTAAGCATCAGCAGTTTTTTCTGCCAATAACTACTGCTCGTTAACTACGTGAAGCTACTTGACATCCTTTCAGTTATTAAAACAAACAGCGTATACAGCACTCCTAAGGTGGGGTAGGTACAGTTGAGTTAATACTCAACTGTACCTACAATAAATTGTTCATTGCTCCAAAACAATAAATTGTCGACATTTTACAAGCTTTTTTACACATCTTGTTTGTGACATCCTTAGGGAACAATATCATATCTATGACCCTGACAGATGCTTCCAAAGGTGATGGGATTTTGATGGCACACTTTTGTAGTAACATTACTACAGAGAGAGTATTTCGTCTAGAACGCCTGGGAAATCACGCGTGTTCTATTGTTGGATACCGTTTTGTGTGACTTCGAAAAGGTCAGGTGAGAAAGTAATTGTGTATGAATAGTTGTGGTTTTAATTTGTTTTATAGTTGCTGGTTTTTAAAGTGCCCGTCGAGAGGTTTTTACATTTTTGGCGTGGTTCGCAATTGTCATGAAGAGAGATTTCGTTCTTATAAAGGTAATTAACGACTAGTTTGAATCAAACGATTACTAGTGTGAGTTTTTATACTAACTCGATCGCGTTAACGTTCTCGTACGTCAATAATAAATTGTGATTCCCATTATTAACAAAACCTTAAAAAAAAAATTGCTTTTGAGTGTCCACTGCAAGGCAAAAATCTTTTCTCAAATACAGAATGCACAAGCCTCGAGAACCATACTTACTGAGTGCTGGCTTTTATAAAAGAGAAAGTAGAATAAATTCGATTCATATTAGGTACTTCTTACTATTTATATCTTTTATCAATAATTTATACCCGGAAGAAGCCCGAGCCAGAGTGCTTAAAGGCATGGTTATTGCAAATAATCATAATATTCATAAATAAATATTCATAATTTAGCGCGATACCTGCATTTTATGACGTTTCTATTAATTAGTAATAACTTGGATGTGGTTGTGACTGTGCCCGCTGTACTACCGCGGTCACGGAAATCTAACCACCTTGAAAACAAAATCTCGTGCACACGATTACATCTTTAATGCATCTTTACCACCCTATTTGCGACGACTACACTGAAAGAAATGTTTGCATAACTGTAACAAAAGTTTTGGTTACTGTTTACACAGAAAATGTGACTTGCGAACTAGATATTATCTGTTACAATACCCTGTTTTGTACACATTATTTCTTTCAGTGTAATGAAAAAATGAGGGGCAGTCTTGGGGACTGGAATAGAAGTGAAAACTAAGTAACTAAAGCGTTCGGTGACGATGACGCGAGTTCCATGATTTTTGTTCACCCAAAAAGTACACATACATACACAGTATACATATAGCTCATGGAAAGCGTTCGGTGACGATGACGCGAGTTCCATGATTTTTGTTCACCCAAAAATAAACATTTATACACAGTATACTTATAGCTCATGGAAAACGTTCGGTGACGATCGCGAACCCATACATTTTTCCCCTACCAAAAAGTGCTCAACGCGCGTCAAGGTCTTTCTACCTCATTTATTCGTGACTTTAATAAAACCTTTAATCGAAAACAATTTTTTGAGAATAAGACATTTGTATTTTATGACTCGTACTGTCGTAACAGTGGTTGGGTAAGTTTATAGTTAACAATATCATTACTACGGGATAGCGCGTAATGAAATACTAAACGCGATCGTAAACTGTTAAATTGTTGCCTTTAAACCTGAAACTGTTCAGTTTGTTGTACACTGCAAGATATATTATCAATTTTTAGTGTTCCGTAGTAAACAAGGAACCCTTATAGTTTCGCCATGTCCGTCTGTTTGTCTGTCTGTCTGTCTGTCCGCGGCTTAGCTCAGAGACTTAAGCTGTAATTTAGTATGAGTATACATATTAATCACGCCGACAAAATGATAAAATCAAATCAACAAATATCTTTTTTTAGGATACATCCCCTACACGTAAAGAGGGGATGATATTTTTTTTCTCGTCAGTCCCATGGTGTGGGGTATATGGGATAGGTCGTTCAAAACTATTGCGAGTTTGTCGAAACCATTTTTCGATTCAGGGATCCGTTTGCGTAATATTAAGCTTTAAAGTGCAAATTTTAGTTAGACTCAACTCAAAGCATTTATTTCAAATAAACCAATTACAGGCACTTTTGAATTGTCAAGGGGTCGGTCAGCTAGAAAGATGAAGCTAGTTGCCCATTCCAAAGTGTAGTAGGTTCCTATGGAGAAGAACGGGCATGAAACTCCTCGGACACTCTTTTAAAACAAAATATTGTTACAAAAATATTGTAAGAGGCAAGTGTGGAGGACACTTGACTCTAACAATATTTTTTCCACGTCAACGTCTAGCTAAGCTTTCATATTAGTGACAATACTTGAGTAAATCCAGTGCACTCTAGGCAACCAGAAGCTAGATACCCAGTGCTACGAAGTAGGCAGATTGTCTAATCTTTAAGGTAGGAAGCAGTCTTACGAGCCAATTATCAAACTCAATGGCCAGCCCCTGCAAAGGGTGAAACAAACAAAATATCTTGGGCATTACGTAACGGAGGACCTTAAGGATCACGAAGATATCGAACGCGAGCGCAGGGCGCTTGCTGTGAGAAGCAATATGTTGGTTCACAGGTTTGCTTGTTGTAGTAAGGAGGTTAAGATTACGTTGTTTAAGGCTTACTGCCAGACCTTCTACACTAGCAGCCTGTAGGCCAACTACACGCGGAAAACAATGGACGCCCTGAGGGTCCAATATAATAACAGCTTCAGAATGCTTTTGGGGCTGCCGCGCTTCTGTAGTGCCTCTGGCATGTTCGCTCAAGCGCGTGTTCACGACTTCCACGCAATGGTGAGGAGAAAAACGGCGTCACTATTGGAGAGAACGCGGTCAAGTCCTAATGGCATTCTGAAGATGTTAATGGACAAATTTAACTCGCCGATAATGAATCACTTCATGCAGGTGTTGGTTAGGCAGGAGTGATTCATTACATCCGGAGAATTTATGTAAATATTGTTTACTGTAAGTTAAGAGATAGGTACTTAGTTATAAGTGTAACATACTAACATAGTTTTTAATGTTTTTTGTAACTAACTAACTAACATTATGGATCTTTGTTGTCTAATGAAATAAATAAATTTAATTTATTTAAACAACGGCTAAGCTACTTTCTTATAATAAAGCTCGTGCCGAGTCGTGCCGACTCGTTCCGTGTCGTGCCGACTCGTTCCGTGTCGTGCCGACTCGTTGGTGAGCGATGGCCGTTTTGCGTGGATTTGACGCATATTTTCTCCGAACTTGTTCTTTTTTGTGTTTGTGTTCTTTCTATGCGTCATGTTTACCGCAAATAAATGTATTTTCTTTTTTTTTATCACACCAGCGGATTTTGATAAAAACAAGAACTACCAATATGTGGTTAACCATAAGCCACTTTATAGAACTCCAATCATTTGGAGGCCACTGCTAGAAATATACCTCAATAAGGGCAGTTGTAATTGTATTTGTGTTGTTGAAGTGAGTCTGCGTGCCGGAAAGCCGAAGACACTAGCGTACATCTCCCGCCTGCACTACACCACTAAGGCGGAGGACATCGTGGAGTACGTGCGCCAAAGGACTACGTCCACGCCGAGGGTGCAGTTACTGGAATCGCACCGGAACGTCAACTTCAAGGCGTTCATCGTGCGTGTTCCGAATCTGTATCTGCCCATCGTCATGGAAGAAGACTTTTGGCCGCAGGACGTGGTGTTCCGTCGTCCGCGGACAAGTTCCACAGGACAGTACAAAGTGCAGCTAGTGCTAAGTGAAGTACTACGAGTACTAACATAGTCGTAAGCCTTTTTATTAACGCAAGTTTTATATTAAAATATGTATGTTTTGGTTAAGGTATTTTTCTATGGGCCTGTGTTGCCTGAAATAAATATTATATTATTATTATTACGCACCACGCTAACATTCAAACGGGTTGCCAACCAAAGCGACGATTCTCTCGCATCAATAACTCAGCTGTTTCTGACAGTTTATTTAACACCTTTCCTAATTTAGACGAGCAAATTAATTAAATATTTAGATTTTAAGAATTCAGAAAAAAAAAAAAACTTGTGGGAATGACTTTTAACTTACCCTCTAAGGGGCAGAGGGCTATAAAGTTAGTTATACAGACCCCAACTTATTTATTATCCTGCTTCAGTACTTTTGATCGAAATTCTCAGTAACTCAGAACGTGTTGGAAACGAATTACCATCCAGATTGGATCAAAAACTTTTAGTAATTATAGAAATCTATAAACCTATCAAGGATGGAATAGAAATCTCGGATAGTATTGTTATAAAATTACGGGTTTGCTCTAAAACAACTAATTTAATTCCGAATATGTTATTTAACCTTAAACTAGATAGAATAGATTCTCCTAATGGATCTTAAAGTCGTTACCCCAATATCACAAAGAATAAATTGTTATATAAAAATGTAAATAGTACAAATAGTTGTACTATTTACGACATTTCAGGGATAAGAAAAATAAAACAACAAGATATTATATCATTAATTTATATTTATTTGGCAACATCCAATTCAATATTGTGAATGCCTTGTGGCATTAAGTCCGCCTATGTACCATTATTATACATGAGTTTAAATAAATAAATAAATAGTATTCTACACCATGAGTCTAAACACCTACACATATCCAATGAGTCCAAAGACGATGGTGCTATAGTGTTTGATTGAGGTTTTCCTATGGCTACATTCCGGCTCCATCATCGGACCCTGAACATTTGACACCTAGTATCAAAGCACTTGTCAATACATAATCAATGACTCCAAATACGTTGGTGCTAACTTGTTTGATTGAGGAGTTCCTATGGACAACTAACGGCTCCATCATCAGACCCTGGACGCCAATTTGGGCTATTGTCAAGAGAAAACCAACGAGTTAAAGCTCAACGGCCGCGACGCTTTCTTATTTAGTTGACGATTTTCTATGGCCATCTTCGGGCTCAGTCATCGAACCAGCTCCATGGTATGATATTTTTGCGTTGTCACTGGTAGTTACGCATGGCAAGTTTCAGCTCAATCGGATGGCAGATAGAGCTTGAAAACAACACACAACACGACAATACGACTACGACTACGACTAAACGACGAACGACGACGACGACGACGAATACGACTTACTGGAAACACAAACGAACGAAGTAAGCTGATTATAACGCTTGTAATAAAAAAAGGAAAGTAAGAAAGAAAAGTTTTTAATACACAAACTACAGGTTATGAAAAATACTGAAGAAACAAATAAAAACAACAGTTACAATTATTTTTTTACATCCATTACAAAGCCTTTCGAAGGGTTTCTCAAAACAAAAACATGTGTGGCTTAATCACCAAAGTATTGTATATAGCAGTTTATTAAATAAACTCGAGAGCAATGAATGAGGGTCACATAAAGATACCTGAAAGTCTCGGAAACTAAAAATGCTAGCATAATGAAATAAATTGTGTTTAATAGAAAATCAATCATAAAAAAATACATTAAAAAAAAACCAATCTCGTCTTATAGCAAAAATAAAAAAACCATTTTTTTTTTTACCAATTTTAAATTTTATCGAGTTTTAGTACTTTGATTACCCCACGTGCTGTCATCACTGCGGCTATGCGGTTTAGCATGCTGTACTCGTGTACTCGTGATGCTAGAGAATATTCTCCCATTCATCTACGAGCGCAACTTTGAGCTCTTGAACCGTGATCGGGGAAGGGTTTCGGAGTCTCACATATCGCCAGAGCTCGTTCCAAGCATGCTTGATTAGGTTCAGGTCCGGGCTGCGTGCTGGCCACTCCATACAGTTATGTTCACCACTTGAAGGTAGTCATTCACAGTTTCACCAGTATGAGGCCGGGCATTGTCATGCATAAAGATAGCATCCTCTCCCAAATTGACTATAAATGGACCAACGTATTCGCGTAGGATTTCTTCCAGGTATCTTTCGCTAGTTATAGTGCCGTTTTCTATAACCATCAGCTCTGTGCGACTCTTAGTAGAAATCCTTGCCCATACAATTACGGATCCACCGTCATGGGCCACTTTCTCTTGGATGCATGCTTGCTTGAATCGCTTCCCTGGTCTTCTATATACTCTTGATCTTCCGTCGTTCATATAGAGCATTAATCTTGATTCATCTGAGAACAACTCTTAGCCAATCTTCAATACTTACTCCAATTTAAGTGGTTCCGGGCATATGTTAATCTCGAAATACGATGCCCACGCTCCAATTTAGGGCCGTTTGCAGGTCTTAATGGGTTTAAATTTGCTTCAGCAAGTCATCGTTTTTCAACACAAAATCCAGATACCAGAATCGCAACAGTACAAATCCTGACCACATAACGAGACTGTATCACCAACTCCCAAACAAAATTATATCATCAGAACTCGATTCCTTACAATCGTTTCCTCCCACGAGGATGCAAACTATTGACACAGAACCGATGGGTACAGAAGGTCGGCTCCATTCAAAGAGCGAAAACGCAAGCACATAAGGACAGTCTTCACTTAAGGCGTGAACGTGGCCTTAAGTTAAGAGTGTACACACGTGCATGCGGGCTTTAAACGATGCGACTTGCGACGCCAATATGAGAGTTTTCATGAAAATTCACGCTACCAGTTGAGACCACTTTGACAAGAGGTCTTCCATTTCGACATCATAAATAAATAAAACAAGGTCGGGTTATTTACACCATCTATAAATCAAGAACGGCTGGACCGATTTTGACGATCTTTGATTTGTTGGATTTGTCTCCGCCCCGAATAGCAGAATATCTATTAAAACAAAAGAAAAATTCACGAAAAAAGATTTTCAAAAACATTTTCTCATACATTTTGTATGGAATGGCTTTTTTGCTGATATCTCGAGAACGGATTGGGGAACGGGAGAACAAGAAATTTCACGCGGAAGAATTCGCGGGCAGAAACTAGTTAAATATAAAATATATATGATGACATTCATCATTCAGTCACGAATAAAGAAAATATATGCACTTTGACACTTTTGACAGTGCCCGAACACCTGACATCTTAGTGCTACAACCTAGTGAACGTACGAACTTTTCAGAAAACCATCATTGCATCAAACGACACGCGCGCGCCTCACCTGTTTCTGTTCGTCACTCCGCAAGTAGCGTCGCGGTGACTCGTTGTATGCTCTAAACAATTTCGGTGATTTGTTTTCTCCGCAGTTGCTGTTGCAAGACGAGTGTCGTTTGAGCGTGTAGCTCGTGGCCACGGGAATAGCGGTCGCAAGCGCACTCGCGACTGGCGTTCGTATGAAATCGCCGTAATTATCGTCTATGTGTGCGTGCGCCTGTTTCCGCTCGTTGCACGGAGCCGACCTTCTGTACCTTTTTATTCTGTGTTATCGAACAGCGGCAAACCGATCCGGATTTCGATTGGGAAGCAATTGAATCGGTCGCTGTGTTAGTTCCGGCTATTAGCTATTCATAGCTTCGCACTGGACGACGGACCTGAAACATTGCTTTTATGGCCAATGTAATGTCTTGCAGCCTCAGCAATTTTAGATGGGCAATAGATGGAATTTTTGAAATGGTTTAGAAGGAGTTATGGGTTACCTAGATTTTAAAGTTTATTTAATTTTTACTCGTTGTTTGAAGCGACGATTTTCGTTTTCAGGATATTAAAGAAGCAGTAGTATTGTGAGTAATTTGACTACATGTAATTTCTTTTATTTTCATTTATTAGATTTTATGTTGACTGCAAAACTCTATACCATAAAACTTCAATTACAATTTACAAGTTACAATTTACAAATTTGGAAATCTTACAAGTGTCTGTACCCACTCTAAGCCACATAATTGTAACGGAAAAGTCGTACAAATATGTCATACTCCATTTACTAGCATTAGACAAATAACGGCTAAATAACGACAGTTATTGTGTAATATTGTTGAAATTACTGCACTTTAGAGTTACTTTTTTAATGTAAATGGTAAATAGATTACAGTGCTTTGTATTTATCGTGAAATAACGGAGTTTATTAAACTTTTACATCGAAATAACGAAAGGGTGAGAACAGGTATTTGTCTGATGTTATAATAAATGGAGTATAAATTGTAGTGACATGTCTTCAAATGACATAAGCTACTCAATATTTTCTGCAATTTAATATTTTTTTAGAATTGTAGACTTGTAAAGTTTTGTGGTATAGGGCCCAGGAATATCAAAAGCGATTTGGAGATACTAAAAATACCTACTCAGAAAAAAAAAAAAAAACATAAAGCCACACTTTCGTTCACATGTATGTTTTGCTTAATCTTTAAAGTACATACTTATAATAAGATTTTATTATATTATATAAGGCGTCAGTCTTAAATAATAATAATATAGAGTAAGGTATGTACATCTTTACAAGTTAGTGTTGGGACATAAATTTATGTATTTACGGGGGATGCCATATCTTCTGCTTAGTCAACGGAATTTCATTTAGGGATGGTGTTATGTGAAATGAAATCAAAAGTTTATTCGCAAGAATTCAGATGCCGCGCCGGTCGGGTTTTTTAACAGTTTCTAAAACAGTTTGCTAAAACTAGCATGCGGAAGTGGTTAAAGATAATGTTTTTATAATTGAAACACCTTTTATGTTTGCGAAAGGATTTTTCGTGTGGTCATCAAAAAAAAAAATTACATAAAAAAGGTTTACGTCACACCTGGCCATAATGTGAGTTTTACCGCACGCTATGCGTACGGTAAAACTCGCATTATGGCCAGGTGAAGACGTAAAATTGTGTACTCACCACGGGCAGTAAAAAAGAAAGCCCTCTATCGCATATTTACAACCCTCGCCTACGGCTCGGGTCACAAATACCTGCGATTTCGGGCTTTCTTTCTTTTACAGCAAGTAAAAATGTACGTGTGTGTGTGTATGTGTAAGTGTAAGTAATGTACTAATTACATATATATGTCAATTGTTTTCTAGACTTCAATGGATATTTTGGCGTCTGAAAACGTAAATAATATCAGCAGTACGAAAAAAGCACCTACATATTTTCACTAGATAAACCGCGTTTTTTAATCCGCCATGAATTTATTCTATATGATTTAATAACCTTAACTTCTAATAGCTGAGTAGTGTGATCAGACAATGTGAAGTCCAATACGATTAACATTTGAATTAAGAGTTGCATGCAAAATTATCCAAACAAGTAATAAGCTCGTATTTAACATTAAAATATATTAAATCTGAATTCATATTGGATTCCACGAACTCTCACAAAAAATTTAACATTATATCCATGATAAACTGGTTTTATATATTTGTACCAGTGCGGTTGATGCCATTTCGTTCTCCGAATTAATCAATGAAAATAATTGGCCACGAAACATAAAACGCAGGACTGTCTATGTATATACCTATACATAGATAGTCCTGTGTTTTTTGTATAGTTTATTTTTCATTCATAGAAAATATTCATAAAAAAAACTCGGGGTGTGGCTGTGTCGTGGACACGGCCGTGTGTTCAGTTCTGCTATTCTGTCATGATTTCACCGTGAAAACTCATGTGAAGGGAGCTTGAAGTGAGCTGCAGGGTAGAGTGATAGTTCACTGCAAGCTCACTTAACCTGAGTTTGCACGGTGAGTTTTTAACAGAATCAACCAGCTGCAGATGTACTGGCGCCGCGGTCGTTGATCCGCTCGGATGCATTCTATTTCGTTCCCGGCACCGATTCACTCTATCATAGGGTGTTTTATGGGTATCACTGGATCGATATAAATGATCTCTTGGCTTTGGATGGCTTTTTGACAGGTATAGGCATTTTTACTTTAAAACCTTATATTGTGTACCTTTCACTATACGTCACAGTAATGTATTATTATACTCAATCGATAGATCTTGAAGAGAGCTCACGATTGAAACTTAAACAAAGGTCGTAGCGCTTCTCCAAGACAAAAGTTATCAATCAATCAAAACAATGACTCTATCACTGACATGAAATGTATTTGCATGCCATATCATGGCAGGATATGCTGGAACCAAAATTACTGTAATATCTATTGTACAGTATTCTGGCAAATAAATATTTTGATTTGAATCAACTCAGCCTATCGCAGTCCACTGCTGGACATAGGCTTCTCCCTGACTGCACGTGCAAAAAACGTGCAGGCAAAGCTTCGTTTTGTTCTACCGCGCTTTGTAGTAGTGCACTTATCAACGCGAGTTCCATAACATAAATACACGCACTAGACATGAGATTATGATACCCAAATTTAGATTAACTAAAACAAGCAAGTCATTTCTCATAAACAGTACCCGCTTTTATAACAAGTTGCCAAAGTCAGTTATAGAACTTAGCGATGGAAAGTTCAAAATCCACATTAAACGCGTCATTATCAAAAAAGCATGTTATAAGATTAAAGACTACGTTGAAGACAAGGAAGTTTGGCAATCATTTCTTCTGCACATGTGGCTTCCCTGGTACCTCATTAACGGCATAATTGGACGGCGCGGTTGGCGCAGTGGTTAAGCGATTGACTGCTGCGCTGCGTGTCGCGGGTTCGATTCTCGCACGGAACAAATATTTGTATGACCTACAAGTAGTTGTTCTGGGTCTGGCTGTTTGTGTATGTGAGTTTAAATGTTTGTAAACGCACCCACGATACAGGAGAAATTCCTAGTTTGGGGCAACGTTTAAAAAAAAAAAAAAAATGTAAGTGTCTATTAACTGCTCCCAAATAATGATGATTTATTATTTATTTTTTACATTCTCCCTGACATAATCAAATAGTCATCTCATTATTTGACATTATATACAATTGTAATTTCAACTCTTTATTAGTTGGATATGATATTTGGTCAGTAATGATTCGGATTTGTTACTGTAGTTGTGGCAACCATGTCATTTGGTTTAAATATATTTTTAATATATTAATTTCTTTTTCCGCCGTACCTTGCTCGACGAAGCACCAGCCCGCGCCGCAGCTGAGCCTGTAGCTTTAAATTCCCCAATCATTAATCATAACCCAGATTTGATCCAGTCTATCCCATCTTGCTGTTCTCCCCCCGACGCTGCCCTAAGCCGAGGTTCGTTCCCCACAGGGGGTGCCCTTAGCATGCAGTCGTTAAGTTTATAAGTTTTATGCCCTGGCTGGAGGCTTTTAGTTCACTTAAGGCAGTCACAGGAAAGTCCGGTTAAGGAGTCACGATCCTACATCCACACTAGCCTACACCATCCTCCCATACCTATTAACACTTATTTGAAAATATTGTAAAATCAATTATTTTTAAAAGAGTAACCGTGGAGTTTCTTGCCGGTTCTCCTCCATAGGAAACGGCCACTTGGAACCATGCACCTAGCTTCTGACGTTTCATAAGTGCCCATGTAGGTTTAAATGAAATAAAATATTTTGATTGATTGATTTTGAGTTCGTATTTTCAAAGAAAGGCGATGTTTACCATAGTTCATACTTTATTGGGAAATTTGTACGTTCAATTATATTTATTGTGTCTATCTAACATGACATCATCCGAATATCTCCGCGCCCAATATTGCTCATCCTCAAACATAGGGGCGGTCTTACTTTTTCTACTACGACCCCTATTAGAACCCTTACTTGTCCCACTCTAGTGCATACCAAGCGGTCCCACCGTGACTTGTGTTTCGTCATTCAGTGTTGGTCCTTTGCCTAGCTTTATTATTGGTCCTTTTGCCTTAGCTGTTGAAATTCATGTGAGGGTATGGATGCTACTTTACATTTTCGTTGGAAGGTTTTACTTCAGTTATTTAAAGACTAGCGACCTTCCCCTACATCGCACGGGTGTAATGTAAGTACTGATGTGGCGACATGTTAAGACATCTATCTGTCTGTTTCTGTGCAATATCTAGGTTAAATATTGACACAATATACATCCCCTTCCTCCAAATCCAAATAAATTCATCCTTTCGAAATAAATTCTCTAAATGATGGTGAAAACCATTTATCAAAATTAATTGTATAGTTTAGAAGAACTAAGCGTTTACACAGACAGACACGAATAGCGACTTTGTTTCTGACGTCCAAGCGTGGCGTCTTCTGTAATCCGGCTTCTCGGAGGTCAGAATCGGAGGATGGCTTGAGGTTGGGGGTCCTGGTGCTGAGTGGCCCATGTTGACTGGACTTCCACACTAAGCCCGGTGTAGATATGGATCCCCCGGAGGAGTCTGGGGCAGTAGTGGGATAGCGGCCGGGAGTGGGCGCTCAGTATCAACCTGACCAATAACCGTTTCTTGGTCAGCGGGATTGTCCGAAAGGGGTACCGCTGCCCCGGAACATAAACGGCCAAAGAAGGAACACGGGTGGGTTTTAGTCAGTAAGAGTCTGACACTCCCTTCCGCCCCACCCAGAGGGAGAGGGGTCATTTGATGATTTCCCATCCTCAAAAAATAAAAAGTATAGATATAGCTGTAGATTATAGATGTGAGTATACTTACCTACTGTATGTTGTAGCATATCTAAATCGGTCACGTAAAAGCACTTACAGATCCATAGAAATTTCTATAGTGAGTGAAAAAGAACATTGGTGTCCCTAAACCTTTGGCTTCTTAAAAAGCGGACAATGGTCACACAATGGTGCCGATTCTCTTGTTCACCGAACTAAACTATCACTAAAATTATTTACTTTTGGCTATGAGAATCTTAAAGCTATTCTGCAAACAAAATTCTCTAAATTTAAAAATAACTTTGACACAACTAAAATCGAATTTGACAATTGCGACTTATGCCATTTTCACTAAATTAAAAACTCAGTGCCATCTTAGTGCTGTCAAACTAAAATATAGTTAAGTTAAGCACTTCAGCAATTTCAGAATAGGATATAAACTAAATTTTGGTGATTTTTAGTCTAGTTTAGAGAATTTTGTGACAAGAGAATCAGCACCAATAACGGCTGTTCAAATACAGAGCGTTTTTTGACACCTTAAATTATTATTATTAATACAATTTTCAGACAACATGATCCATTTTGTTAGTACAATAGTGCTTAAAAACTATGTTAGTTCACACAAAAACGCATACAATGTTTGAAGAACGGACAGTCATACCGGTCCGCTATCACACTCAGGATGCTGTTGCTACTCACACGCACTCTGTGCAGCATTGACGTCGCTTTCTTGCGTAAAATTGCCGCGAAACCATCTGTGCGTGCCTCCATGAACATGGTGGATGCGCTGCAAAACAGAGGGAGCCTCAGCAGCATCCTGAATGCGTTATTGTATTGGACCCGCAGAGCATTGACAGCCCTTTGCGTATATGCTATCCACAGGCTGCTGGAGTAAAACGTCTGACAAAAGAATTTAAACAACAAAATCTTTAAATCTCTTTTTCAGCGGGAAAACCTACAGGCAATATTGGTTTATGTCAAATACTGGTGAAAATGACAGATTTGCATGATAGCCAATTATATATTTAATTAATACTTTAATCACACAAAATGTACAGAGGCCGAATTAATACCATAGGCATTTGCTACCAGTCAACCTTTAGGTGATGCAGAGACAAACGGTATGAGGAAAATTTTACATATACCCATTAAAAACTATAATATAATATATACATCTTATTATATATAAATATAAAATAAATATACTGAAACAAATAAGACAAATAATGGGAAATCTCTACCGTTGCGATGATACTGCCAGCTTCTTGCGAATGTGCTCGCGAACTAGGTATAACTTTAAAAGATAATAGGTTGGTTGTCATCCTGATTTCCTGGGGGAGCGCATTCCACAGAGAGCTAGACTGTATGAAGAAGGAAGAGTGAATGAAGTCTGTGCGGTGAGTGGGACATTGAAGAAGACAATTGTGAGATGAACGTAGATTTCAATTGTGGTTGGCGCAAATGTACTGAAAGTGGAGGGCTAGATAACGAGGGGATGATGGAGAGTCAAGAAATGAAAACAAGGCGGTCAGCGCCCTTTGCTCTCTGCGCTGGCGTATGGGCAACCATTCTATAATTTATTTATTTATTTATAATTAACTACAACGGCTTGCGCCAATTACAGTAATTAACAGGTAAAACTAAACATATTACATAATTAATATAATTAAAAAAAAAATAACAAGTCAGAGATCAAACATACTTAACAATAACTATAAGTAAAGAAAAGAAAATAAAAACTAATAAACACAACTTATTTACCTAACAACATAGCTTTCACAGAACATGAGACAATTTGACATGATCACACAAAGTTTGTCATTAAAGATGTCACATTCCGGGACTGCCTCCATTAAGGAGTTTAAAGCACCATGGATGCGACACAACGGGGATTGCGCGCGCGACACAGTGCGGCAATGGGATAAGGCGAACAGTCGGTGTCGCCGAGTAGGCCTATGACGCAGGTAGTTGTCAGGCACATAAAGTATACACAAGGTATTGTGCAGCTTTGGGGAATCTACCATGGTCCTTAATTTTTTTATGGCTATTAGAATCGGATCTCTGGGTCTACGCACTGAAAGGGAATTATATCCTAACATTCCCAGCAGGAAAAGAGTAGGATACATAAATGGATAATATCCGTAAACCTTCTTATATAAAAAAACGCAGGAAGACTTTCTGAACCTCTTCAATCAATAATTCATATGTGGATTCATGGGGATTCCAGACGGCTGCAGCAAATTCTAACTTACATCTAACTAGACAGTTAAATAATAATTTGAAGACAATAGGATTATTGAAATCACGGGCATTGCGCAGGACAAATAATGCACTCTACATTCTACACTGCGACAATGCTATTCAGTTTTCTCAATCCGTTCATATGGCAAAAGAATGAGATCATTACGGACTCTGTCGGGCACAGCAAAGTAGTACGAGAAAAGAAGCTTTCAAATTTTACTTATTAGTATACATATCTAATGTTATTAGAAGTTAATTTTTTTACAAATTTATATGAATCACTCTTCGGCCGATAACACTGTCAACGACAGTTTAATAGTTCCTTCACCTTATTGGACCAGAAATACATAATTAAGGCAATCTCATCCAGGTAAAACAATACTATCACACCAGTTTACAGTTGACAAAGAAATCACGTGGAAATAACTTGAGACATAACCAAACCCCCTAACGCTCCCATTTACAATTCACCGAATTAGTATTTCCACCGTATCGAGGTACCTAACGTCTTTACTTCGGGTTTTGGAAGATTTAGGGACAAGGATGTAATTGACCTTGTTACTTTTAATGGTTGAGACCCTTGAATAATGTTTTTTTTCTTGCTGTTTGTAGAAAATAACAGGAAATGGAATTTTATATTTATCTTTTAAACATGATGGATTAAAACGAGGGGCTAAAGTGATGAGAAAATAACAGGAAATGAAATTTTATATTAATAAGAGACTAATAAGAGTGACATCACAGCGGGCCGGAATATCAGAATACCAACGCTGCGACACTTATTTTTAAATGTCACAGCATTATGCTGAGATAGGAGCCTTTTGGCCCCGTACGTCTTTTACTTACTTTCATTTTAATTTTATTTTACTTAACTTTTTTTATGCATCTTGCTAAAAATGTGTTTAGTTTAAAATGTGGTCTTCCTGTACGAATCCTAATAAATATTTTTTCTTTCTTTCTAAGGAATAACAGCCACACGGGTCAATTGAAGGTTAAGCTACGCTTGTCGCGGTTAGATAGATGACCATCCATTACATATAGGGTGATCCCGCCGTGCCTCGGAAAGCACGTTAAGCCATTGGCCCGGCTGTCATTCTTAATAATAAAAAATCATTTTTTTGTTAAAACGTTGCCTCACACTAGGAATTTCTCCTGTTTTGTGGGTGCGTTTACAACCATTTAAACTCACATACACAAACAGCCAGACCCGGAACGACTACTTGTAGGTCATACATATATTTTTTCCGTTCGGGAATCGAACCCGCGACACGCAGCGCAGCAGTCAATCGCTTAACCACTGCACCAACTGTGTCGTCCATTATATTATATCATTAACTCTTTGACAGTCGTTACAGGCAGTCAGAAGCCCAAAAGTCTGACAACTAGTCTTACGTCTTACTATCTTACTAAGAGGTATCGTGTTACCCAGTAACTGGGTTGTGGTGGTCAGATAGGCTGTCGCTCTATATAAAATACTGGCATTCAGCTGCATCCGGTCAGACTGGAAGCTGACCTCCCAAAAAAAAGGTTAGGTTTGAGGATTAGCGTGAAAACATAATGAGGTTCTTTTCTTTTATAAATACATCTACCTATGAGGATTATTATATAATTTATATGTATGTATTATATGTGTGTATAATTGTATGTATGTATGTGTATCATTTTTTACATACACATCATACCCAGAATCCAAACAAAATACAGGAACAGCGGCAAACTTTTAGTTTTAAAACATTTAATTTTAAGTTGATCTTGCGTCCGTAGCTAAGAGTAAGTCGCTCATCCACTGCTTTGTACAAGACATCAAAAGAAAATTCTTGGTATATCTCTCTCAATACCTGCTCCTCGCATACAAACACCATTAAATAAATTGAAATCACAATAAGGTCCCCTTAGCCACCCGGTACGCCGTCTTAATTTCGGTCACGTTAGTCTCGCAACCGCAACGCAATTCGGAGGGGCCACGGTTCGATTTATCGGTCGTTTCCATGTCTATTGGTATGTACGTTTGCACCTTCGGAACTGACATATATCCAAATATACTAAGCCTATGGAATGTTAGCAGACTCGGATGTGTGTGGAATGTTTCTCAAGACATAATGTGGCTCTGTTGTTTAGAAATAAGGTCTAGAATAAACCCTTTTTCCAGAATGGTATAGGTTCAAATTCGAATAATTGCCAACAGGAGATAATTATTGTCATAGTTTGGTGCCTGTGTATGAAATAGTAGTTATGATGCAAATTCTTATCTTTAAGAGACGACATTTTACGACACTTTGATATTGAAATCTTAATTTGGAAAACGTATAATGAATTTGATACCTTGTAGATTTTATCGAGGATTGAAAGAGAATTAGAAAACAAGAAAAAGGAGACAAACGTTTTCTTGTTTTCTTATTCTCTTTCAATCCTCGATAAAAAATGAAAGACCAGAAATTATTTGTTATCTTGGTGAAAAGGACCAGTTTTTAGGGTTCCGTATGCCCAAATGAAAAAACGGAACCCAAATAAGATCACTCACTCTGCACGTCTGTCACAATCAATTTGCTCCGAATCTAATGGACCGATTAAGTTTAAAGGTACACATATCAATTTCTGTGACCCAAACACGGACGTGTTATCTAAATAAATGAATTTTGAATATGGGAGTCACATTTGGGAGAATATTTGAAAATTATGAAAAAAAAAAAGTTTTCGACACTGTACCGTATCACATCAAATGAAAGGACTTACTGTGAGTCTCTTTTTTTAATAATCAGTTTTAAAGTTAATTATGAAAATAGAAGCAAGCTTTCCAAAAATATGTCAGTATTTTATAAGACACAAGACACAAAACTTCGTAACAACAAGATTGACTTTGAGACTTCCTAATTCACTCTTCCTTCTATTAAGATTAAACGAATCCGGATATTAATATTAATAACATAATCTTCGGCCAAACATAGTTTCATGTCTCTATTTTCATCAGAAAAAGTTATAATTACTTATGTTGTGATACCAAGACCGTGGTCTCACGAAGTTAGCCGAAGTTTTCCGAACAAATTAGTATTCTTTCTGCATCGACCTTGAGTCGTATAAATTTTTTTCCCGGGATGGCATTACGATGCTAATTTACAAAAAGACTTTGTTTTAATAAACAAGAATTTTGTTTCAGAAGTAATTTGCGAATGATATTTAGGTTGGAATAGTTTTATTTGTATTATAAAACAGAATCTATAAGTTTAATTTTGCCTTCAGAGTTTTGTTGAAGGATTTTTTCAGCGAATCCTTTCATTTACAATTATATGATTTGAAACAAATCCAAACGAAAAGTTCTCATAATAATAACCTTTTTCCATCGCTTTTTATTTTCCCGAGAATAACTTTCCTCATCTTTAAGTACGCTGTACTGGTACAGCGTCTTAATAATTGTTTGCTTCACCGGACGACGTCATTACGTCAACGCCGGCTGTTGGTGAAAACCAGTGCTGGGGCTCTGTCTTGCATAGGGTCGCAGCATAATGCTGAGCGATAGCCGTTTTGCGTGGATGTGACGCACTTTCCCCAATAATATTCTTATTTCTTTTGTGTTTATGTTCTTTTTTTTTTTTTCTGCGTCATGTTTATCGCAAATAAACGTATTTTCTTTCTTTTTTCTTTCTTTCTTCTTTCATCGTGAAGTACAATACATTTCAAATCAATTAAAAGTTTACCTACTCGTATTTATTTAAAGTTATGTATGAGAGATCAAGTAAACTTTGGGTTCTTGACCTTTTATTATTATTATTATTATATTAACTGTGAAGGGCTACGTATTAAGTTTGTTTTTATTTAATTTATTTTCATTATTAAAACATAACATCATGCGTGTTTTATAAAAGGGTTTAGGCAGAGGCACCCACATTACGCCAAATATGTGTGTGCCTCTGCCAAGTGCCATATAATAAGGGGGCGAGCCCGTCAACGGTCTCAAATGTAGACTCGACAGATAAAACCATAACAGCATGTCCGACCTAAGGATCGAACCAAGAACCACTTGTTCAGCAGACGACCAACGAGGTAGTCATAATACTAATAATAAGTCAGTATTTATGAGGTTTTAGATAATTTTATTCTCATAAGAATACACTAATTCACATACATGGCAATATTAAAACTAAAACATAGGTAAATAATCGATTAATTTTGGAAGTTTTGCTTTTGTTAGCCCACTGACCCAAATGCAAGGAAGGCTTTTTTATTAAAGAGGATTTTGGTGGCCTAAACCCATAAAAGGCAAACAGGAAAAGACGCACAAATCATGCTCCCAGCTCTTCCAAGTACGTGACTAAAAAAATCAATTTTTGTCGCATCTCCTCAGGGTATAAGCTGACATGGAGCCGCTCTTACGTATCTAATGGAACACGGAGGAGTAAGTAAATGAAGTGCAAGTAAAACATATTTTTTCTAATTATTAAGTGCTGAAGCGTTGATGTTCAGAAGTTAACCAGCACGAACAATGTGTGTCATATACAACATCTATGTATTTTCTAGCCGCACAAAGTTAATGCCTAATTATGTTATGCTGTTTGTGTATGTGAGATTAAATGTTTGTAAACGCACCCACAATACAGGATAAATTCCTAGTGTGGGACAAATAAAAAAAAAATATATTCTTTTACTTCATCTCCTAAAAAGGGGTCAAAAGCACGTCTTAAAAGTTTCTGTCAATTTTAATACTTTCATTTTTTAAATAAAATACTCACTCCATTTACTCTTTACTCTTGTGTTAGAAACGAACACGGTCCCTTTTCTTCGTATCTTGTATCTGTAGTATCGCCGCGCGTTGACAAAGGGTCTGAGGGCTACACTTTGATTTAGGCAAACACGGCTTTGATATAAGTTGTTTTCACACTGTTTTACTGAAAAAGGAAGCTTAGAATTTAGTGTAAACAAGCGTAAGCGGTTTATTATTGGGCCTACAAGTTTATACGTTTAAGAGCCATTTCACAAAATTTTAACGCTCGAGTTTAGGTAAAAGACGGCAGCGCTGTGTATGTGAGCGTAACTATCCACACATACACAATTTAAGCAGTGTAACGCGAGTGTCGAGACGGACTAAATAATCTTTAGCCATTATAATAATAATGCGGTATTTAGAGATTTATTAAAAAAGTTATTTTATTTATTCAGTCTACTAAAGCTTTCTAGACTAATAAAAAAATACAAATATATGTTTTGAAAGTATATAATAAAAATGAACAGGAAAACAATCACATCGTACAAAATATAAGTGTTGGTCATTATTATTTGACAATAATGTCAAGTAATAATGACTATCACTTACGTTAAATAAATATTTGTCGTAAAGGCATTGATCTTGCTTTTCTAGGGTCTATAATTTCCGGCAATACGCAATCTTCGTAAAAACGAGTCAATTTGGGAAGCATCAAAATGTTGTGGTCGTAGTATAATATCACGGTTACGATATGAGCACTCGACAATTGAGATGCGGGAAAAAGTAGCACAGGTCCTTCCTCGATGAGCGCTCGCGCTGTACTAAACGGTGCCCACTTGTGCATCGCAATTTATTCTTTTTTAGAGTGTTTAAAAAAAGGATATTGTGGCTAATTAAATGAAGGGATTTTAATCAAACTTGAGAATTCGATTTGTTAAAGAACATAGTTCATTTTGAGATGATTTTTAAAATGTAATTACGCTTTATTCAAACAAAAAAATCGCAATATAATTGCGAATAAATCGTAAAAATTGTCCTAAGTCTTTATTTTTTTTACCTATTAATGTTATTAATAATCGAAATTCTAGTACGTCATTTGTCGACAAAACTATATGTCTGATGCTTTGTGTATTTTTTTCAGTCAAATTTATAAATATTAATTATGGAAATAGGAGTCTGAAATTGCCTCTGCGATGATTTTTCAGTAAACTAGTTCTGGGAGATTAATAACTACAAAGTACACAAATAAGTTTTTGTAAATGTGTTACATGAAGTGTCAATACGAAAGAATCATCTATTATTTACATATATTCACCAATACCAGAGAATTAACTAAGATGGTAAATTAGGCGACTAAAATCTTAGATATTCGCGCGAAAACGTAAAATGGCTCTTAAGGTTTTGTGTTTTCAGGATGATGCATGATTATTTAAAGAACAATTTGTTTCTTGACTATCAGCGTTCAGCTCAGCAGTATCAGCATTCCATTTTCACGCTTATATTTCTATTTTTGTATGAAAGTCTGATGAATTAATTATTCAAAGTCATAGAACAAAAGTTGTTGTTTATGATGTCAGTAATACTCGTATAGTCCTGAGAGGTTTTTAGTATTTTACCAATAACCCTGTATAATTAAATCGTGCAAATTCCAAAAATTTCCAAATTTATTGGAAGCGTAAATACAAGTAATATTAAACTCGCCGCAAGCCGCATCGTCCATTAAATCATTTTTCATCTGAATTCATTTTGCTCGCAACAGTGGACATGAAAAGGCGGATTCAGATTAATTTATAAAAAGCACGGAGGACCCATGGGGATATTGTTTAAAATTAATGTCTCCTTTAAATATGAATAATAGAGAGATGTTTGGCTTTTGAGCACATCTATCTATATCTATATATATATATATATAAATCAATTGCTGTTCGTTTGCCTCGCTAAAACTCGAGAACTGCTGGGCCGATTAAGGCTGATTTTGATTTTGAAATGTTTTTCGTAGTCCAGGGAAGGTTTAAACGGTGAGAAAATATTAAAAAAAAAAAAAAAAAACTATTAGTGAACGGCTGGACCGATTTCGCTAATTACTTTTTTGTTGTGTTTGTTATTATCAGGAGGTTGGGCGGTAGGTAGGGTAGGGTAGGTAGGTAGGGTAGGGTAGGGTAGGGTAGGGTAGGTAGGTAGGGTAGGGTAGGTAGGGTAGGGTAGGGTAGGTAGGTAGGTAGGTAGGTAGGGTAGGGTAGGGTAGGTAGGTAGGTAGGGTAGGGTAGGTAGGGTAGGGTAGGTAGGGTAGGTAGGGTAGGGTAGGGTAAGTAGGTAGGGTAGGGTAGAGTAGGGTAGGGTAGGTAGGTAGGTAGGGTAGGGTAGGTAGATAGGGTAGGGTAGAGTAGTGAAGTTTATACTATATTTCCTTTGCGCGTAGACAAACTGCCACAGTCAAATAGCTTTTGACAGAACGAAGTCTGTCGGGTCAGCTAGGTCAGCTAGTCTTTCATAATTTTGTAATAATTTAATGTTTATTTGATAACCGTTTTGAATATCTTACGTAGATACCGCTACAAATAGATCATAGATAGCATTTTTGGCTTACTCTCTTAAAACGGTAGGTAGCAAACTTACTAAGCTAGTGATATCTAATATTTACAAATAAACTCACGCCTTTTTCCCATCCATTTCCTTTATCTGCGACACTATTCGCCACTTAGGACTACTGAAAGACATGCCTCAGGGACCACATTGTTTCCATTAATTTACATATTTACTAGCAGAAAGCACAAACTTATAAAACCGGATTCTCAAACTAAACTTCAACTCCGTTAAGCTCCGTAAAAGTTGTCACGCAATAGCCAGAAAAGCTTATGAAAACTAAATCGCGGTAATCACTTTTAAGTATTTTCATTTCACCAGAATAATTCGCTCCAGCTTGGATTGTTGAAATGTTCGACATTCTCAAAACTCGATTGAACTCCGAAACTTTCTTCGAAGTATGAAATTATTTTATGCTTCTTCCTGCTTCGGTCCTCTGTGCTTCGCTATTTTGTGCTTCGCTCCCGTGAAATGCTTTGTATTAAGATTCATATTAGCTGTGACGAACTCGACGGAGGTATTAACTTTCTGTCTTATGTGGTTTATTCGTTATGATGTTGGTATGAAAATATTGTGGTGTTTATCTTTTCAAAAGCGACTAACTACTAAACTATGATATAAGGAGATTACATTGGTTTGAAATGCACTTAAAGTCGTCATATGATTTCTTATTTGTGAAAGTCTTCTTTGTGAGTGGTAGATTTTAGATGCAGAAGATAGAGGACTGAAAGTTGTGGTTCTAAGGGAAAAAAGAAATACGTTTATTTGCGATAAACATGACGCAAAGAAAGAACACAAATACAAAAAAAAAGAACTACGCAATACGGCTATCGCTCAGCATAGTGTTGCGAGTGTTGCGACCCTATGCGAGACAGAGCCCCAGCGCTGGTTTTCAGCGACGCCGGCGTTGACGTGATGACGTCGACCGGTGCAGTATACAATGAGATATTAATAAGGAATACTCAAAAAAATAAAAAGTAATACACAGTACTTAAAATGGCAACATTGTGTTCCTGTTCAGTACTAGCGCATGTTTATTCGACAATTTCGTAACTTTCTGTTATGACTCGAAAGTGTGATTGCTAGCTATGGTGTTATACCGGTTCACTAATATTTCACCAAAACACCTTTGACAAATTTTCTTATACCTACAATTTATTTCACAAATAACTTATTCCGCTAATGTTTTATTTTATAAACACTCATTTTACAAACATTTATTTGGCAAATGCTTCTCTTTACAAATGTTTTGCATGATATTTAATCATTTATACATTATCATTATCATATTTTATACGAGTACATTTATCATTAAATATTTAGATTCTTTTGGAAAAATCACGTATAAACTAAATATCATTTTATAAAATAAAAACAACAAACCAGTGACAAAGTGATCAGGACAGTTTTTTTCTAAAGATTCTATTCGTTTATGGCAACTTGTTGTTGGTATAATGATGAAATATAACAAATCATGTTTTTGCCAATAGTTACTTGTCAAACTGTTGGTTCAAGTGAAAATTCGTACATACATTTTCGGTGAAACGACAGGACACCCGCGTTAAGCCGGCAAAAAATCACGGCACCTCATTTGTTATAACGCAATTTTTTCAACAAGCTTTAATCCATAAAATCTGTCTTGCTAATGTAAATACTCGATACATTCGCCGATAACCCTCCACTACAGAGGCTTATCGTGTCCCCTGCCCTAAATAAACCCTTGCCTACACGGCGGCAGTATATCACGCCAGCCGTTGGCGGCTGATATGATACGGTCATTGTGTTTATTTATTGTTTTTCACGTAGCCGACCTATTGTGTGGCCGTAATAGATTCCGATTTTTAATTTAGGTTAACAAAGGCATATTTTTATTCAGTTTGGTTAGAAAGAAGAGAGATTTTTGATGGCATTCATTACGGGTTATTGAATTTTAGTTTCTATAATATCCTGTTTTAAGATATAATATTTTACTGCACAACGAGGAGCTCGTGGCTAAGTAATAACAGCCGCACGGGTTGATCTATCAGATTAAGCTACGTTTGCTGGGGTTGGTCCGTGGATGGGTGACCATCTTTACAAACTGAGACTCCTCCGTGCTTCGGAAAGCGTGTTAATCCGTTGGTCCCGGCTGTCATTCATGGATCTTCGTCAGAACCCCGAAAGTCTGACAACCAGTCTTATGAGTCCATGAACGTTAAATTGCATTTAGAAATACGTTGTAAGAGAATACATTCTCATTATCGATTAAACCAACTAAAAGAGAAATCGTACTGCAACATAATGTTAAATTAGAAAAAATTATCCCTGCTTCAAACGAGCTGGGAGGATGGAAGTATTTCAGTTTGATGCTGAAATCTGCTGTTTGCTGCTGAATCTGATCTTGACCATCTTCCGGGCTCTGGGATTATCCTGATAGCCGTGGAATTGCTCTCAACTCCTCAAGCACTTCAGGACATGTTGCCTCCTTGTCGCTACGTCACTATGTGATAGCAATACTGTCCGGGGGCCCATTATTGAGTGTGTCACCTCCAGCCGCTTTATCAGTACTTCATATATTGAACGTTGGTCAGACATAGTTTTTCCATAGTTCAAGGTAACCGATCCACTATAGCCATCCAAACCCATGATCCAATATCTTTGTTTTCATATCCTGCAATAGTCCTACACCAACCGGGGGTCGACCTTGGGTGCATTTGCCTATTGCGACCGGAGATAATCATCGATTGGTGCCTTATTGAATTAAACACGTCTCGCGGGCCTCTGCGAGTTGGGTTTGGCCCCTCGTACGCCGTCCAAAGGGCCGGGACCCCAGGGTCCCGAGAAATTTCAAGAGACGTAATAATACCTGCTTCAAACAATTTTCCTTTTTGTTTAATCTCCATTTAAACTAAAGATGAATTGGATTTTTCGATTAAATGTCTGAAATTGTTACCGACGACGATTGACACAGAGGAATTTAATAATCCTGTCGACAATAATTGTATCGATCGCTTTTGTCCTGTGTTTTTGTTAAATTAAAATATCTGTTTTTTTACAAATCAAACTTTCCTCATGAAAAGCAGCTGTACCCGTAACACCCAGGAGATGGCTGATGTGTGTGGTGGTCTTAAGAGATAAGTGCTAAATGTCTCTTGTTCGTTGTCGCAAGAGTTTTTAGCGTTGTTCAGGTAGGAATTGAATTCTAAATCTTCTCTACTACATTTGGCATTATTATGCTTTTATAATTGGTAATTTTCTCCTCCTTATCAATAGAGTAACCTAAAACAATGTTATTGTTATGCCTTCACAAACTCAAGTGATGTCCTATTAATTTCTAAGCACTACAACGATGTTATTGTGTTGCCGGCGATGGCTTCTTTGTTACAGGTGAATTTAGTTATTAAAGGGACACCTCTGCCTAACCCTTCGGGGAAGAAAGTGTGGTATTTTGCTTTACAAATCACATCATCTTGTCTTTATATGTACATAGTTTAGAAGGAGCTGACAGTCTTTTATTCGTTTAGTTAGACCTTTTCATCTAAATCTATGTTTTGATGTATGAAATCGTATCACACTCACTCAACTTAATTTTTTTTATTTGCATACATTGGTTTATTTTGGTTCTTTCTGCATCCAAAACTATATTATTTTCAGATGACTGCTAAAAAAAGGAGTGTTATGTTTTCAGAGTTCATGTATGTTTGTGAGTTTCTTTATTCCTCCATAACTTCTAAACGGCTTAACCGATATCAATGTCTAACAATATCGTTAGAAGGGGATGTTGTATATATGCTAGTCGCGTGGTAAACTCTGATTGCGCGATGCAGGATTAGTGACGTCAGGTCTTTGATGCTTAGTTCGCATGTGGCGTTGTAGATGATCACTAAATCCCTGAAAGTTCACCCTTTGCACAACAAGCATATCTGCAAGACATTTGTGTTCATATCGACGGCACGGTCAGCGCAGTGGTTAAGCGATTGACTGCTGCGCTGCGTGTCGCGGGTTCGATTCCCGCACGGAATAAATATTTGTATGACCTACAAGTAGTTGTTCCGGGTCTGGCTGTTTATTTATGTGAGTTTAAATGTTTGTAAACGCCCCACAATACAGGAGAAATTCCTAGTGTGGAGCAAAGTAAAAAAAAAAAAATATCATTCTGACCGAATTATAGGTCCGAGATAAAAAATACAATATTATTATTAACACAAACGGGATATTTACCATGTTCACTATTTGATTTGAAAATTGAAAGAAAACATTAAAAGTGTGGTTAGTTCGTTTTTGCCCTAGTAGCATTTTTGTTGGCGTTTGGTTGGGCCACATACCCCTGAAGGTGGCCCAACTAAATGCCAACGGAAAATGCTACTAGGGTGTGTTGGAAAAAAATGTTAGCCAAAGTCAGAATGGTTACCTACTTATGTACTTATGTATGTTGTATGTTGTGTGTTTTTAGTGTTCCAATTTAATTCAGATGTAAAGTGATGGCCTGAAACACAGGTTTAAATTAACCTAGATCGGGCGGGTCGCTATCAAATATTGTAATTCCGAACCATCAATACTTGCACTTGTATTAAACTTATTTTAGTTTTAGTTTATTTTTAGGCATTATACATGTTTTGGAAATCTTACTTTTGACTAGATGTATGTAAAACCTAGAATAAGTTTGTCATTGTGAGGAGTAAATAAAGAATTTATTATTATTATTATTTTATTTATGTCTACATATCTCGGGACCCTGGGGTCCCGGACCTTTGGAAGGCGTACGAGGGGCCGAAGCCAACTCGCAGAGGCCCGTTAGAAGCTTTTTAATTAAATGAGGCACCAACCGACGATTATCCCTGTACGCACTATGCAAGTGCACCCAAGGACAACCCCCGGTTGGTGTAGGACTACTGCAGGATATGGAAAACAAAGATATTGGACTATGGGTTTGGGTGGTTAAAATGGACTGGCTACCAAAAACTATGGAAGGACTATGGCCCCTGCCTGATCAATGTTTTATTATACACAGATAAAATGGCAGGGGGTGACTTGCACACTCAATAATGGGCCCCCGAAAACGGTCGCTAGCACATAGTGACGTAGCAACAAGGGGGCAACATGTCCTGAGGTGCTCGAGGAGTGGAGAGGTATTCCAAGGCTCTCAGAAAAATCCCAGAGCCCGGAAGATGGTCAAGATCCCTACAAGCACTTACTGGAATACTTCCTTCCTCCGAGCACGTTTGCTCTTGCGAATCTCCACTCAATCCGGCCAATAAAGGCAAGAATGAGGTGGGAGCTCAGTTCCTCGTCAGTGTTCACTCCAGCCGGCCAATAAAGGCAAGCCAGAGATGAGGAACATGACTTCTCCCGGGAGATAGGGTCCGTGGGGTCGCAACTGCCCAACAGCTCGCCACATGCTGCCCTGCGGGTTTCTGTATCTCTCTTGGTCTGGCTCCTCACCCTAGATATGTTCCGGCAAAGTAAACTCTACCGGCACAGACCTAGAGTTCGGAGCGCGCAAGCCCCACCACGACGTCAACGTAGAGATACGGCGGTGGGGTTATTATTATTATTATTATGTGTTTTCACAAATTCAATCAGAATCCAGGATGAAAACTGCTACAAAGCTGCCAGAACCTCGTATTTTATGCTACTTTTATCGTAATGTTCAAATCTCACAAGTTTACGACCTCGTACGAACATTAACGGGATGATGATCTTATTAAACTCTCTCATAATAACCTCACTCGATTTCAAAGTCAGCCAGGTTTATCTTAGGGGTTAAATACATAGATTTGAAATGTATTTATTATTATTATTATTAATCATATACAAGAACAGATTGGACAGTGAGCCCAACTAGGCATTTTCCTGTATCTTGGGGGTCGGAATTGTGACATGATGATACTCGTAATTGCATAATTAATAGACTTAAACTAAACTAATATCAATCAAAATAAATAATTTGAAATATACATTGGCATCAGCGTTAGATTAAACAAAACGAAAAAAAAAAAACCCAACCAAAAGAAACAAAAAAATAAAAAACATAATTATAATTTAAATCAATAAAATAAAATAATAACGATACAAAATGTAAATTAACGAAAATAATGCAATTAATAAAAATTAAATGAAGAGTGTGTCAGAGACGAGTTGTATCCGATACGCCAGCGTCATCTGTTGGCGTTCGATGGAGTTGGTGGATTTGCGCCATCGGTTCTTGACTAATCGCGACGTTAGCGCTGCCTAGCGGTGCATGGCAGAGTCTATGACATAACGTTCGACCGGCGACAAGTGTCCGCCGCACATTCGACAAGTGGAGTTCATCGGTGGCGGTCAAGCAATGAAGACGTCTAGGAATTGTTGCGCGTTCGGTATAGTTGTGTCGTGTTCCTACATTAATTACTTTACATACCCATTCAAAATCAAAAATCAAAATATTTTATTTCACATAAACCTACATGGGCACTTATGAAACGTCAGAAGCTAGTTGCACGGTTCGAGTTAGTCGTTTCCTATGGAGAAGAGCCGGCAAGAAACTCCACGGTTACTCTTTTAAAAATAATTGGCTTTACAATATTATTAAATAACAGTGATCATAGGTATGGGAGGACAGTGTAGGCCTTTCAACAATTACCAGATACTTAACAAAATAGAAAACCGCCAACAAATCTACACTCTACTAGGCCTACAACGTTCTCACATTCACAAAATATAAAATAATCTAAGTATATAAAATATTAATGACATGATTGCAATTACAACTACAGTAACATATCTGAATAAATATCATGTCCACAAAAGCCACTAATAAAGAATTGGAATTCGATTTGTAGTTAAATAATGTCAAATAATGAAAAGATTATGTCAAGGAAGTATGTAAAATAAAAAAAAATAAAAAAAATCTAAATAAACAATCGTTACTTGGGAGCAGTTAATAGACATTGACATAGTTATGTTGTTTATGAGGTACCAGGGAAGCCACATGTGCAGAAGGAATTATTGCCAAACTTCCTTGTCTTCAACGTAGTCTTTTATCTTATAATATGCTTTTTTGATAAGGACACGTTTGATGTGGGTATTGAACTTTCCGTCGCTAAGTTCTGTAACCGACTTTGGCAACTTGTTATAAAAGCGGATACTGTTTATAAGAAATGACTTGCTAGTTTTAGTTAATCTGAATTTGGGTATCACAATTTCATGTTTACTACGTGTATTTATATTATGGAAATCGCTTCTTATTTTGAAAAGTGCTAAGTTTTTGCGAACATACAAAATACTTTCTAAGATATAAAGAGAAGGCAAAGTTAGTATATCAATTACTTTGAATTTATTTCTAAGGGACTCACGAGGACCCATTTTATAAATCGCGCGGATTGCTCTCTTTTGTAGAATGAAAATGGAATCTACGTCAGCTGCCGATCCCCACAGCAGAACGCCATAAGACATAATATTGTGGAAATAAGCAAAGTATACTAACCTAGCTGTGGCTATATCAGTTAACTGCCTTATTTTTCTTACTGCATATGCAGCTGAACTTAATCTACCTGAAAGAGCTCAGTAGAGTGGGCGCCCCATCATCAGAAGAGTGGGCGCCCCATTGCAATTTCGAATCTAAAGTAATTCCTAGAAATACAGTTTCCGTAATAGCATCTAGTTTCTTGCCATCAAGTTTTAAATTTAGACCCACTTGGGGTACATTTGGTAATGAGAACTTAAGACATTTCGTTTTATTCGCATTAAGTAAAAGATTATTAGCTGCGAACCATTTTGAAAGAGACTATCGTTGACATGTAAGACATCCGTGTCTTTTCTATCTATTTTAAAAATTAGAGATGTGTCATCAGCAAATAGAATTATATCCGATAAGTTAGCCATCATGTAAGGAAGGTCATTAATATAAACTAGAAATAGAAAAGGGCCAAGAATTGAACCTTGAGGCACGCCCATCTTAACTAGAGACCCCGAGGAAGTCGCCCCGTTAACGTGTACTTTTTGCTGCCTATTTGCCATTACTGTATAGAATCAAGTTCTTCTAACTGAAAAGACAGATGTGTTGCTAGGGAGTTTGTTTCGCTACTTCTTCTTCCCAGCTAAAGCACTAGGAAGTGGTGAAGGGATGGGCGTTTTGGGGGAACTGTCTAATGTAATTTTGATTCTCATTTTAGATTGAGTAAATCGCTTTTGAGTTTAATTCGGTTTTTCTATTGCGCAATAACCAACACTACCCACAGTACGCGCACAGTAGTTAAAATATGGCTGATGATAACGAGAGAAACCTTCTGTTCTCCGACAAGTGTAAGTGTGGGTTTGGCTTTGTGTGTGTGTTGTGAATGTGAACTTAGGAGTACGTTTGTATGATGTTGCTTAAAGTTATCTACGTATAAATTATGTTTTCTGTGCTATCGTAGGAGAGTGTTCATCAAAGCCATTTATTACCTTTTTGCACAGGGATATTTTGAGGTCTTTTATGTTGCAGCACTTTATAACTTTGTTATAAATGCGTGGAAATAAGTAGTGTGGGGAACGTCTTGCCATAAGGGAGTTTACTTGGGGAACGGGAATGCTGATTGTACGCTTTGACATTATTTCTTGGTAATCTATCCTGAATTTAAATTTTCTATGCATGTGAAGTGTTGCGTTGAGGATAAAAAGCTGTCGGACACGGAGGACGTAGGACGTATGAGGGAAGTCACTGTAGAGTTTGTTGGTTGGGTTCAAGAAAGGTTTTTTGAGCATTACTTTAATGACGGCTCTTTGTGCTCTTTCGGCTTCGATAAATGCGGTTTTACCAGCACCACCCCAGACAGAGATTCCATATTGGAGGACAGACTGGCAGATACCAAGATAAACAGTCCGGAGTATGGGGATGGGTGTACAGTCACGTAGTTTTTTCATTATATGAATAAATTTTCTTACTCGGCCGGAGAGTGCGTGTATATGGTGCATAAAAGATAAGTTCTCGTCTTAGGTAATTCCTAAGATGAGCATTTATCTTTTAAAGCACCATAGTTATACATGCACAGATGTTGTCGGCTTGTGTTTATAATCATAACTAGCCCTCTTAGATAATTATATCGCAAGTAGTCTTTCATTTGTGTGTTTTGAATTCATATTTTTTACTACTGATTTAGTTTCGGTGCAACTTAGAACTTAGAGCGCCTAATGCCATACCAAGCATCGAGCTAAAACTAAGCTGACTGTATTTGCTATCATGAATGTGGAAACGAATACTAAATTGAATTTAAAAAAATCTAATCAAAAACTCGTAATCACCATTTTAATATATTAATTACCTAAGTAAGTCTGATTTGGTCCTAATTTCCGCGAAAAAATACAACAATAGACTTATGATATTAAATGAAATCATGATGTTAAAGAATTGCAAAGTACCTTTCATTGTAACTTCGTCTTAACACCTTGTCCTCTTTGTGTTTTTGGTCATACCTACTTGGAACGGAAAGATGAAAAGACCCGTCAGGACAGTTTCGTGAAAGTATTAATATTTTTCTGGGAATGGCCGCGTAAAATGATTTTATGTTTGTGATTACACCAAAACAGACGATCTTCTTTAATGGAAAAATAAATGGGCTGTGATACTCATTAGATAGCCAACAAAATCATTTTGAATTTCTAGTGTCTATTTAATTTGTGAAAAACTGGATTGAGTATCGTCACTTAGGAAACAACACCGCGCAAGTTAAATTTGAACAGTTTTTGTCTCTCCAGAAAACTTACACACAGCGAAAGTTTTAATAAAATAGTTTACAATACCGCCTAAGTCAATGAACATTACACTGAAAAACCTTTGATGTATTGACGTTTATAATGTTATTTTAGAGATTGAAATAAAAAAAAAAACCCTAAAGTAACAGTACTTTCACTCTACTATACTACAACATTGTAAATAATCGAGTCGGCTTACCTTATTGGTGCATTAGAACTATCTGTCTCTCTGATAAAACCGCGATAATTAAAAAAAAAACTGTTTTTTTGACATCATTCGATGCGCGCCAACAAAACCTATCCAATGATGTATACACATACACGTCACATGGCCAATTTTGACTTACGCGGTATTGTTACCTAAGCGACGATATCGATCGTCTCTCCCATTTACAGCAGAAAACCTCTGATGAATCATCATAATGGTTTATAGTTTCTTATAAACCGTTATGATGATTCATCAGAGGTTTTACACATCAAACAAAATTCTTAGTTTCTGTCCTTTATTGATTCAGAAGCAGTCACCCCCTTAATCCACATGTCACTAACAAACGAACATATTTGTCCAAGTTAAATTAACTTACAGCCATGCAACCGCACTGATAATTAAGTTAGCGGTAATAAGCTCGCTTTGATGTGAGCCAGTCACTCATATTAATATTAGAAAGGGGCTCAGTTTGATTGGGGTAAAAGGACCAATAATTTATACATGATTTATTATCGTATTTTATTATCATTTGCCTTTTATCTTAGGTACGCTAAGTAGATCAAAGAAAATAATTGCAAATTTATTCATTAGCAATTATTTTCTTTGATCAACTAACGATCTTTCGATTTTTAACTAACTAGCTTAGACTGCATGGTCAAAATTTTCTTTACCACTCTGGTGCCTTTGTTAATATGTTGTACGAAGAGATATTTTAATATATACCTAATAATAAAAACATTAGGACCACAACCTTTCGCCATATTATCAAGTAATTATAAATAGGTGAATCCTATAAGCTCGTAGCACCGAAGTAATGTTCCCTAGTAAAAGGCATTTTATGTCGTAGCATAATAAAGTTCTACATTTATATTTGTTCAAGATATTACGTATCCATGAAAATTAACATTTTCCCCGTGGTTTTCCTTTTAAAATACTTATACGATGTGAGGAATGAATACTAATGTAATATCATTAGAGGACGTTTCACGAATACTAAATGTTTTCGTTCAGTCCGCCGGGAACGAGCCGGTATTGTACCAGAGAATATCTACCTACACTGCTTTTCTTCAGAAACTTCGAATTTCTTTGTTTAATTAAACAGTATTATAAGAAGGTTTTTCGGGATTTGGCAAGGAGGTTGTATCGTACTCGATAATCTCATTTGAAAATTTAAGTGAACTTTGTAGAATTGTTTCATTAGATTTAAAGTTTAATCAAGTCGGCGCGAATCTGGTGTGATGTTGGATATTATTATGGTAGTCAAAAGATTTTATGTTACTTAATAAAATGATTTGCACGTCGTTATAAAACATTATGACTTTTGCTGCCGGAGATTACTCTCCTTATGATTGCCACCAAAACTCTTATGAAGCGATATTATCATAATCACAATGGAGTGATGATCGCTGTGCAAGTAATCAGACACCTACGGGTAAAAAGGTACAGCTTCCACACTAGTTACAACGGTCAAATAATACTGCCCCTAATCTGATGTTTAGCAAGGCCCAAAAAATATCCAGCCGTCATAAAGGAACAAGGCTTTTAAACGCCCATCTCTTAGCAGCAACAAAGGCGGAGTGGCTCAATTTCGCTAGTAACTTAATAATAAAAAGTAAATACATTTTTAAGATTTCAGCCTACAAATAGCCGGGAGATGATCTACTCACTGATATTATTCATACCGCTTTAGTCCTTTTTCACAAAACGACGAACAATAGGACCAAAGAATTTGACTTTTAATAATAACCAACAATAAGTAACGGTGGGGCTTCATGGAGATATTGTGAACAAAAGACATCGTTCACCCGTGGCTAAGTTCTTTTTTACTTTGATTGGCCGGTTTTTGTCGTGATGATGGCTGTTTGATGGGGAAGTATAAACGTAATGGATACTTAATTTTTTGTTGTAAAATGACACCCTCTAACATAACTGCGTGGGTTACCATTATTACGTCACGGATTTTCATCTTGAAAAATATGGGAAAATCTTTTTATAAAAATAGCGTAATAACAGTAAATGCTACGCTAATCTTAAGCTCGTTGCAATGCAATTGTAACGATTTGAGAAACGTGCACGAAACTAGGTCGCTAACTTGTATGTGACATGAATATATCAGATACCAACGACCGTCACGACGTCCGCTTTCTCATATCTTAATGTAAAGGCGAATGGATCAGGTACAAAATGTTAGGGGTGCTATACACTAAACTTGTTCGGGTCAGCACGTTCGATTCGGCAGTATTTGTTGAACAATAAAGTCAACCCGAAGCAATTACTACACCTATTCGGCATTCATTCGGGACTTGTGGCTAAATAATAACAGCCGTACGGGTGGATCGAAGGTTAAGCTACACTTGCCGCGGTCGGTTCGTACATATGGATACCCTTTCGTGCCTCGGAAAGCCGTTGGTCCCGGTTGTCATCCGGTTGTAGACCTTTGATAGTCGTTACGGGTAGTAAGAAGCCCAAAACTCTGTCAACCAGTCTTACCAAGGGGTATCGTGTTACCCAGTAAATGGGTTTTGGAGGTCAGATAGGCAGTCGCTCCATGTAAAATGGGAAAAGGCTCGGTGATTGATTGATTTGGCTGTCATTCAGTCATGGAGTTTCTTGCCCATTCTTCTCCATACCTTTTGGAACGAGCAACTAGAATCAATTAACAATTTCTGTATTTTTTGACGTTCAAAAGTGCCTTTTACGTTCCTATTTGACATTGACTTTGATTCGGCTTGTGCAGATTGGCTAAGTCCGTTCGGCATTTACGCTCGCTGAATCAAGTTCGGGTCGACCGGGCACAACGTGCGGTTTTTCCCGAACATACGAGTTTGTATATCTACATAAGTAAGTATATTCCGTCCACCGAGAGAATGCTTTTTTGACACCTGTCAGTTGTATAAGATTTGTAACTAATAAAGTTTAAATTCGTACAACATATTCGTTTGTATGAAACTGACAGGTGTCAAAAAACCATTCTGTCGGTGGACGGATTATAATTATTCGATTTTGCCGCCTGGCCGCCCCGAACACCTCAAACTCAAACTCAAATCATTTATTTCAATTAAACCATTTACAGGCACTTTTGAATTGTCAAGGAGTCGGTCAGTAAGAAAAATTAAGCTACATTCCCATTCCAAAGCGTAGGTACCTATGGAGAAGAACGGGCAAGAAACTACATGGTCACTCTTTTAAATTAAATTGTTACAAAAGTATTCGTTACATCTATAATGTTGACTTTATAACTAAAAGTGAGAACGATGTAAAAATAAAAATAATAAAAACTTACACGTTAAAAGCGTCAAGCGTAGGTACAATAGAAACAAAATAAAATAAAATAAAATAACCCGTGGCAGCTAAGAGATGACCAGTCCCAACTGACGGCGCCCGTTCACGAACATGACCATGGATTACCTGTGTCGTACTCCTGAATGATAGGTGATACATTTGCTTTGGTATAAGGTAAAAGGCGATTTATATTAGACTAGCTTTTGCCCGCAGCTCCGCCCGCGTGGATGTCGGTTATCGCGTAAAAAAGTAGCCAAATTCTATTCTAATTCAAGTCTGCCAAATTTCATGACGATCGGTTCAGCGGTTTAGGTGTGAAAATGGACCGACAGACAGAGTTACTTTCACATTTATAATATTAGTCTGCTATCCTGAATCTAATGGCTTTGGTAACTGGCTGTGAAAAGGAAGCCAATAAACAGAGATACTAGTTTAATGTGGTTTATTGAAAAGGCGCTTTCATCATTGACTTAAAATTTTGAAGGTAACTCGTGTCGTTGGTTCAGAAATATTTTGCAGCTGTTGGGACCTTTCAACGGACCATGTTTATAAGTACCAAACGAAACAGGCCATGGTGCACGCCTTTTTCTCATGGAGATAGGTAAAAACTAATAGTGCCATCTGCCACGATCGTTTCAGCTAAAAATACGTTGTTTTATTAAAAAAATAAGAAATAATAACAACTCAGCTTGCGTAAAAAATCAAGCGAAAGAAACATGACATAAGAGACAGATGAGGTGTCATCATCACACATCGTTTTCTTTTTACTTTTACGTAATAATATAAGTATCGCATAACAATCTAAAGAGAACATAAAGGTTCGCCACGTAACGCGTTTACGTTCCGTGAGCGTACGCTTGAGGAGCCATCAAAAGAACCTTTTAAGATATAATGCCGTCGTTTTTATATAATATCAAAGTGTCACCTGAACTATACGTTATGAAAAGAAAAATATACCTATTAATGTCATGTAGCTACTATCGCGGGCACGAAAATCTAACTACCTTGAAAACAATATCCCGTGAACACGATGACTACATCTATTTACCGCCCCTGGTTTGGACGACCGATAAAATAAAATAAACCTGTGTTTGAATCAATTTCTCAGGATCAGGCCTGGGTCGACGGCGCGTTGTGTTCCACGCGCGCCTCAAAGAGATGTCAGCACGCACTGCGGTGTCCGCTACGACCGGTGCCTGCCTGGCTTGCGGGTATGTCCGAAAGGGATACCGTGGCCCTGGCACACAGGCAACTGAAGGAACTCGGGTGGGTTTTAGTCAGTAAAAGTCTGACACGCCCTCCCGCTCCGCCCAGAGCGTGAGAAGTTATTTGATAATTTCTCACCCAAAAAAAACGGCTCTGTTACATTATTTCATATTCATATTTATCATAGATGCTTAAGCACTTCGGCGGGTTTTTTTAAGGTCTTTTGTTTTTCAAGTACAAAAACAAGGGGCTCAGTAATAATCTGATGCTGGGATGCTATTGGTTGATGAGCGCAGGTACGTAATATATATGTAGAGGCCGAGCGCTGCAAGCAAGAATAGTCCTTACGGTGATCCGATGTCCGAGACCGTCATGGTACATAAAACTTGTATACGGTCAATGAATTCAGGGTAACATGGTAGTTATAAACTATTTGATAGAAAAATCTTTTTTTGAGATTGTTTTTGTAAACCTCTTAATATGTTTTTGTATTGCTCTATGAATTTTTATTTAATGACGTGCAAACAGGCTGCTAACTGCCTTGGCATTGGGAGTTGCTAAGTTTTTGACTTATGAGACTAAATCCATCATCATCTGCCTAGCCTTATTCAAACTATGTTGGGATCGTCTTGCAGTCTTATTGGATGCATTACCAGTTTTTTACATGGATCGATTGCTTTTCTGACCTCCACAACCCAGTTACTGCGTAACAGGATACTCCTTGATAAGACTGGTTGTCAGACTTTCGGGTTACTGACGACCCATAACAACTGTCAAAGATCTACAAATGACAGCCGGGACCAACAGCTTAACATGCATTCCAAGGCACGGAGGGGTCTTGGTATGTAAAGATGGTCACCCATCCACGGACAAACCGCGGCAAGCGTAGCCTAATCTGATCGATCGATCCGTGTGGCTGTTATTATTTAGCCATGGGCCCCTCCCCCGGAGAACCCCCCCAACCAAGGGGATGAACATGATGATGGTGTTCACCCGGAAAAGGCTCCGGGAGAATCGATGTACATAATTATAGATTAGGATAGTTAGATTAGGTTAGATTAGATTAGGATATAATAGAGTAAAAGACGACAGCTAAGAAAGGATTTTTGAAAATTCAACCTTTAAGGGGGTAAAAATGGGGGATTTCGTTAGTTTGAAAAATCTTATTCCTTCAGTTTATAAACTTGAAACTTGGCACGAATGCTTATCTAATTAAGTAAAAAAGTTTTTTGATTTTTGTTTTTTTTTTTTTTAACTACTCCATAAAGGGGGATTGGGGGTGTTAAAGTTTGTCTGGAAAAACTGATGGCTATTAACACATAGCTCAAACCACTGAACGGATTTGGCTGAAATTTGGCACACAGATAGTTATTGTGACGTAGGCATCCGCTAAGAACGGATTTTTGAAAATTCAAAAAACCGTTTCGAACTGATCTATTTCAGAATAATTTACATTCCATACATTGTAGGCGAGCTCTAAGAAGGGCTTTAAAAGGGTGAAAAGGGGGGGATTTAATTTAGTCTGAAAAATCGATGTTTTATAGTTCATAAACTTGAAACTCAGCACAAATACGTTCTTAAATGAGGCAAAAAGTTTGTCATAATTAGTTTTTCAAAACATCCCCTTAAAAGGTGCTCATTCCTTTGACAGAAAAAAAAAGGATTACGAGTAGGTATATGGGGTTTTTGAGAATTGATCCCAAACAGGGAAACGAGGGGTAATTAAGTTTTTAGGGGAGAATTTTACTGCGTGCCTTGAATAACTCAAAAGTTTTTATTTTTAAGTTTTTGAATTACTCAAAATTATTTTTAATCCCGGTCATAGGGTATTTTCAATCCCGGTAGTACGTTCCCGTTGGATTTTTTCCGAAATCCACGCGGGCGAAGCCGCAGGCAAAAGCTAGTGTTATATAATTCCTGACTATGCTAAAAAAAATTAAGCTTTCGCATTTTGCATTGACCTGTCGCTATTAATTATTATTATCCAATTTTATTTTTGTATTTTCATATTCAAATGGACGTCAAAGAAACTCCGAAAATCAATTGTCCCAGCTCAGAAACTAATTTTCATTGGAACAGTATATTAATCAACAAGACTTCTAACGAATTACTTCTGAAGCGGGTCAATTAAAAAAGTTTTGACTAATGGTGAGCCTAAGAAATTGTGCTTAATGGCGAAAAGTATCGAATTTTATGACTTGTGAGCTTTTGTTTCAGTTTAAATTGAATTTCGAAATAAGTAAATTAATATCCCTGACGGAAGTTTTAAGAAATGGTAAAGTTTATCGTTTTGGGACTTTCGCGGATAGCAAATCATTGCATTGAATGTATATTATTGCACAGGGTATTACTATTCTGTCGAATGTATGACATTATATAACCGATTAATTGGATTTTATGAAATTGTCTAACTATAATTTTTAATTTTGCATGCCTGAATTGGTAAATGCAGTGAACTGCGCATTCACTTAACACCTGGAAATGCATATATGTACTGTGTTTTGCAATAAATATTTGAATTTGAATTTGAATTTGAATTTGAATTTGCTTTGCGCCGCAAAATGCGACACTCGTAACAAATGGAGTGTAGCAGACCAACATGTTTTTTTTCTGCTACCCCTCTTCTGCAAAGTTTTCACGGAACGTGGCGGTAAAGCGCAGAAAGCATTCCTCCAAAGTCTTCTCCTAGTATCTTGCAAATTACATCAACATTGTACGCTACATCAATAATTATTTGACCAAGATTATGTCTGGACTTTTAAAAGAGACTGTGACCTCTGAGTTTGTTTCGGCCTTTCTTCTCAGAGTAGTCAGATACGAGTACGAAACGCCGACCTCATCTAGTTTTAAAATATGATTGACGTGTAAAAGTGTTTGTAAAAATCTACTTACAGAAATAAAATCATTTATCATTAGAATGTTACTCTTAGATTTTTTCAATGTTTAATTTCACATTCAGAAACTGGTCCTTTGATCCTAGTTTTATCTTCTAGGATTTCATCTTAGAAATAATTTGCGAAGGCTAAATTTATTACTTATTCATACCAGATAAACGAGGCATTACTTAAACAAAGCGGATCAGCAAATATTGTTAACCAACACCACATACAGTGCGCAAAACATATTTTTTCTCTAACATCTCTTTCAATATAAACTCTACATATAATACTAAAGTCAAGGACTCTATCGTAGAGAGCTCTCTACGAAGCATTACTTTTATTTACTTGTTTACTCTATGTATTGTGTATTTAGTTAATGTAGAGCAACTGCTCTATGTTGAGATAACCTTGGTTTATGTTGTTTCTGAATAAGTGAAATGTAGAAGAACCCATGTCGAAAATATAACTTACTGTTTTATTATATTTATTGTTTTTTGGTTTTCGTACCTCGAAAGGAAGAAAACGGAACCCTTTAGGATTACTCGTGAGTCTGTCCGTCTATCACAGCCAATTTGCTCCCAATTTACTGGACCGACTAAGTTGAAATTTCGGTACAGATAATTATGAGTGTCTATGACCCGAACAAGGACGTTGAATATGGGGTCACTTTAGGGGGAGAAAAGAGAAAAATAATAAATAAAATTTTTGCAAGTCAGCAATATCAAATGAAACGAATTTTAATAATTAGTGCTAAAGTCATTATTTATTATTAATGAAAATTAAACATTATCTCCGAAACTGCTGAGGATAAAATTTTGAAAAAAATAAAAAAATAATAATAATAATATACAGGTTGGAAAAAAAAGACCGTGGTTGGAGGAAAAGTACCCTTAATATGAATGATGGCAAATTTTACTGAAAGGAAACATTCCTTTATTTTCAAAAATAATTAAACCTGCATTTAAAGATTTTTGAAAAATCACTTGCTTGAGCCGGGAATAGAACCGGTGAAATGTGAAAAAAAAAAACATCCTGTATTTTATAATAATAATCGAAAGAGTCATTCATTTCGTGGATCTGTGACATTCGTTACGGGATGTCCGAAGCCCGAAAGTCTGACGACCAGTCCTGGATTTGTCAATAGGCTGTATAGGCCGCGGCCTAGGAGCGGCAGCGTCCTAGGGGCGGCAGATTTCAGAGGACTGCAGAGTGTGCAGTGAAGCCTGGATCAAACTCACTCGGTCTCTCAACGCGTCTAATGTTTACCCTGACTTGGATATAGCTCTCCGCATCGCACTTTCCACTCCGGCTACAAATTTTTCTGGGCAAAGGAGTTTTTCCTGTTTAAAATGCGTGAAAAATTATCAAAGGTCTTCATTGTCTCAAGAAAAAATGAATTCTTTAGCTCTTCTCTACATAGAAGCAGAAATAATGAACACCATAAACTATGATGATATTATAGATGTGTTGAGACGCCTTCACTCAACATCGCCGCGCGTTAGCGGCAGTGAACGAGGGACGCGGGGACAGCGGGGAATCAGCCGAGCGCGGGCCCCCACGCCACACCGCCACGGCAGTCAGCTGTTGCTCGCCTTTATGCACGGCTGCGCTAACGCATTTTAAACCTCTCTTGTTTTCGTATATATAACCGACCGTTGTTATTTAATTTCTTTTTATTCTTCTTCGTCATTATACTTGTTATACAGTCCGCTATCTTTTCATTTTGCTCCACCACGACCTTTCGGCGCGATCAAGATGATTTTGCTATTAAAAAGTCCCGTAAACAATTGTAATTATTGTTTCTTTTTTACGCTCTTTCTTAATGACTAGTTCATTCGTTTATTTAACTTTAGTGCCTAGAAAGGTACAAGGGGCGGCGGAAATAAAGTGGCCTACACTCATAAAGAATATAAATCCAGCACTGCTGACGACCAGTCCTACCAAGAGTTATCGTTTTACCCAGTTACTGGGTTGTGGAGGTCAGATAGGCAGTCGCTCTATGTAAAATACTGGTATTCAGCTGCATCTGGTTAGACTGGAAGCAGACCCCAACATACTTGGGAAAGGAAAGTCAAGAAAAACGCTGCACACCTCGCTCGTTCTCGTAAACGCACCCTTATTCCTATGCCGTTGCAAGTTTAGTTAGTGTAGTCAGGTAAGTGCTCGGCCACAGAAGCGAGTACTTGTAAGTGTACTAAACAGCTTGAGACTTCAATTTTAACGGATCGAGTAGTTGTGATAACAATTTTGGTCTTCCTAGCTCGCATTATTAAAAATATTATTCTTGGTTATAATTATTAAAAATGATGTGATAAGGCAACGGCGTGGTTTAAAAGAAGATGTAGTGATAAAAATTGTCAGTTTGGTCATGTTGAGAGGATGAATGAATGGCGACTAACAAAAGGTATTTACAAGGCAGATGTGAGTGGAAACGCCGGGAGGGGACGCCCTAGGGAGAACATATAGTGACCTAATTGGTGACGTTCTTCAGAAAGGTCAGGAGCGTAGCACTCGCAACCGGCCTGCGTGTATGACCAGATGTATGAATGTAATAGAAGCAAAAGAAGTATGTAAGGAGCGTAGCAGGTGGCGTTCTATAGTTTTTACCCCCATGGGAAGAAGGCGTGAGTTTATGTATGTATGTATAATTATTAATGAAGGCTATTTCATTGAAATCCAACAATATTAGTGCCAAAATACAGTCAAGGCAATTCATTGTTAAGCAAATTGACATACATACTACATCAATTTGCCGTGATAAAGCCATTAATCGTAACATAATTTATTTGTCGGAATAAAGTACATTTTATTTTATTTCTAAAGAAAACTTACAGCTAGGATACTCGTACAGATAGTGAAAAAAGGCCAATTATAAGTTTTCACTGTGAAAAAGCGTGTCAAATTGTTGACCGAATTTTGCAAGTTGTGAACAAATAACCTTCATCAAGGGGTAGTAGTAGTTAGTAGTTAGTTCGTTAGTAGCAGTAGCTTTCATTAAAATTTTACACAATTTGCCATAAAACTCATACGACATTAATAATAATAATAATACCATTTATTTCTGGCAACACAGGCCCATAGCAAAATACCTTAACGTAAACATACATAATTTTAATATAAAACTTATACAGACTATGTTAGTAGCACTTCACTTTGCACTAGCTTTACTTTGTGCTGTCCTGTGGAACTTCTCCACGGAAGCGACGGAACGCCATGTCCTGCGACCAAAAGTCTTTATGCCCATCTTCCATGACGATGGGCAGATAACAATTTGATACACGCGCGATAAACGCCTTGAAGTTGACGTGCGATTCCAGTAACTGCACCCTCGGCGTGTAAGTTATCTTTTGGCGCACGTACTCCACGATGTCCTCCGCCTTAGTGGTGTTAGTGCCGGCGGGAGATGTACTCCGGTGTGTTCGGCTTTGCGGCACGCAGACTTACTTCGGGCTACATAGGAGCTTTGCCACAGCGGTTCTTGTTCATTCGCGATCGGCTCTTCCTTCTTTGCATCGTCACAAAACCGTCATCATTGTCAGCCCTAATGAGCGCCTTTTCTGGCATGGGCTTGATATTATGAGCGCACTCGCGGTGACGCTAGCGAAATCCTTTTGGAAGGGTTTCGCTAGGGCTGCAGACACTGGCAACGGGACGGGGCGAGGGGTTCGGGTGGCGCTGCATGGAGGAGCCGCGGTGACGAGCACGGGGCTACGGGGCGCGCCGGCGGCGCGACGCTCTGCTAGCTCAGCAATCAACGGAAGCGTTGGCAACGAAACTGTTGACGCGGAATTCGACGACGATATATAGAGGCCGGCTCCGTAACACAACGCAAAGCCGAACCACGCAATGAAATAAATTGAAACAATAACTGTCCATTGTGTATTTTGTAGTGTAAGTTTTTTTCTATTTGTTTATTTATTCATTCATTGCACAATGTACACACAGTTACAGGCTTTGCTTAAAAATAATGAGTAGCTACATGACCTCGTCAGCAAGATACCTTAATAATTTGTAATGTGTAATCTGGTGTACAATAAAGTATATATAAATAAATAAATAACTAACCGCTCGCTCCCCCGACACACAACTAGTGCCAACAGTAAATAGTATCAAAATTAGTTGATCCGCGACTAACTTACGCTTGGAGTACTTTGATCGAGTTCCGCGGTAACCAGGCGGGTACTGTTCTATACCTGGATTGTTCTAAATTCTTGAAAAGCTTCTAAAGTTATGTTTACGATATCTTACTTCCGGCGAAGTAAGATATCGTGGGTGACGTTATCATCATCTGCTTAGCCGTTTCCCAACTATGTTGGATTCACCTTCCAGTCTGACCGGATGCAGCTGCATACCAGTATTTTACATGGAGCGACTGCCTATCTGACCTACACAACCCAGTTACTGGGTTACACAATATATCTCTTGGTAAGATTGGTGGTCAGACTTTTGGGCTTCTAACAACCCGTAACAACTCTCAAAGATCTACTAATAATAGTCGGGACGAAATTAACGTGCTTTCCGACGCAACGAAGGGATCTTGGTATGTATTTTAATTTAATATTGTAATCAAATCTCATAATAATTTCCTTTGAATTTAGTTTAGTTAGACTTACGATATTAGTTTTTTTTTTTTTTTTGTTTTGTAATTTTTAACACGTCATTTTGATGCTTTCCTTTATTTTATTGCATATTAAATTTATATATATATATTTTTTTTTACCTTATGTGCGAATATTTTATTGTAATTTTGTATGATTGTATTGATCTCATGCAATGTGACGAAATGAACTATTTTTATTTTAATCTATTTTTATATTCTAATCGTATTTGGTAATTTTATTATGTATTACATTTTTATTGTTAATATTGTAATGATTTAGGAATTTAATATTTTAATTGGATAGTTGTTCACCTATCAATAAAAATGTTGTGCATGCTATAAGTGATGTATTTACAGAGTACTGAAGATTTGTGATTACCTATTGTTACTATCCTTGCAAATATGTCGTTGGTGTGCCTTGCTCAATAAATAAAAGAAATAAATAAATGTATAGAATGGTCACCCATCCACGGACCAACCGCGGCAAGCGAAGCTTAACCTCATCGATCGATCCGTGCAGCTGTTATTACTTCCCACAAGCCCTTCAAAACATGTAAACACTGTCTCACACATACACAAGTAGTCAGGTGAATAATCAGTCAGGTGTAATAATGTCAACTGTCAGTCACCTTGACTGATGACAAGTTGAAGCTGAAGCGTAACCTGCCAATCTATTTTGTAAAATCTCACCGTGAAAACTTAAGTGAACTGAGCTGTCATTCCACCCGATGCTAGAGATGGACACAATTGTCAGCGCAATTCAAGTTCACTTCACATATGTTTTCACGGTGTTTTTACAAAGTAGATCGGCATCGAATATTTATTTGTATATATACGTAAATAACCAATAGACTCAAATGTTAGTAACAATATTTCTTAACAACTATGTAGGTACGTAAACTTACCTATACACTAAACCTACACTGAAAAAAATGTTTACTTATACATAACCAAACTTTCGTCAACATGTAACACAAAAAAGTGACCACATAACTTTATGCAAAATGTAACCAAAACCTGTGCTGGCTGTTGTGTATCACTTCTATTAAATCAAGTCAACTTTTATAATGTCTTGTCAAACTTTGATTATTCCTAAAATAGCCGAAGTAGTTAGGCTAAATATTTTTTTCAGTGTAACACTGCCCTTTAGTTATGGGAATCCCTGCTACAAGCTCAACATTGCTGTGGAAATCTTGGAGTGGCGATTCACACACAAGCTGCTCGCGACACACTGCATTATAATGTTGGGGCTGGCCCGCACCTGGCGCAACAGGGGGGCGCATCTTTTTCGCAGCGTATTGTGGAATAATCCGGCTGGACTGGGATTTGGTTGTCTACACTATTCTGGAAACAGTAATGTTTGTTTGAAATAATAATAACTTATTTTCGCGAATGTTAGATACATTTCCCAGACACAGGCGTGATCAAAGCCAGCTGTGTCTGGACTAGAAGGACGGCACTTATGCGCAAAAGTGTTTTATGCATGGCTCCCACTATCCATATCCCTAGTAATCCCTAGTAATATTATAAATATGAAAGTAACTCTGTCTGTCTGTCTGTCTGTATGTTACGTTTTCACGCCTAAACCGCTGAATCGATCGTCATGAAATTTGGCAGACATATAGCCTGGGATATGGAGAAGGACATAGGCTACTTTTTACGGGATAACCGACATCCACGCGGGCTTTAATTATTATATAATATTATAGTATGAAGGTGCTATATTCAGATGAGTGCTCTTGCTATTACTTTAAATCAATTTCCATAATTTTGGCCATTTTTAGTTTATGATCCTCTGATCATAAACTAAAAATGGCCAAAATTGTCTAGCGTCTACGAAGCAAAATGCCTAAAATTAATGTCTTCACAGCAAATTGCCTAATGTGTAAATCGCCTCGAGATCAAAATATTTTACAAGCAAAATGCCTAAAATGCAATAATTTATAAGTAGTCGAGATGGTTAAAATAAACTCACACTAGGGCCTCTGAACTGTAGGTTAGGTTAGGTTAGAACTGTGATCACACAACGCGCGAGTGAGCGTAGCGAGCGTGCCGAGGCAGCGGCCGGCGAGTGCCAGAAACTGTACTCCCTTTCTTCTCCTAAAATAATAGACATATTGTAAGGTAGGCATTTTGGTTCATATTCAGAATAAGGTTTGGTTCAAATACTGTATAGACAATTATTGCAAGGTAGGCATTGTGCTTCCTAGTCAATATAAGGTTTAAGGCAATACTTGGCATAGACGTTTTGATTTCTAGTCAGCATGATCGTAAAGGCCATTTTTATGTGGTCTTAATGTGAAATGATGTTGTTTTCCTTTTTAAACTCTCTTAGTAAAGATTTTGCTGGCGGACCGAAGGCGTAACATTTTTACTATGTTGTTCAGGGTACATAACATAACTATGGCACGTGTATGTTTGTAGCACGTAATATTTCAGAAATATATTTTTATTACTTTTATTGCCTCACGCACGGGGCCCTGTATTTGTTGAGAGGTCAAGATTGTTGTTTTATGTCCAGCCAGGTTCGCAACAAAGTCGTTTGGGCCGTCATAAAGTGATTTAACACACATTAATGAACACTTGCCAACCTATTTTCGGATATAATGTTGTTCTCCGTTGTACTTCTTAATAAAAGCTGACTTTATGTAGAAAAAAATAATAATAACAGCAATTTTGGTCCTTATGGTCTAAAATCAGTACATTACAGTATTAATTCTGCTCCAGCAAGCCAAAAAGCTTAGTAACTCAACTGTATGTTTCGAGAAAACAGGGAATATGAGAAAATTGGTTTCTCGTTGCCCAAATGAGATTTATTTTTTTCTAAGTTAGCGACGCTGCGAAAAATACTAGTTTCATGTAGTAGAAAAATATCAATAATCTTTTTAGCGTGTCGATGGCAAAAATAACACGAAAAAATATTTAGTTTTATAAATTTGTTTGGCCCTAAATTCAGTAACGCGAATACCGATCGCTGACGCAGCTATTATATCCTCATGTGTGCAGGTGACAGCCCTGTCACCTGCACACGTGAGGATATAATGGCTGCGGTGCAAGATGGCAGGTGAGCCATTGACTGTGGAGAGATGCCGCATACACATCGAAGATCTGAGCCATCCATGGCCCCCATTTGTGGAGGTTGTCCTTGCTGAGGACTACTTAGGTATGTAGTCTGTTTAAGGTTTTCCAAGTAGGCCACGGTGCATAGTGCCAAGACTAGTTATTTTTTTTTTTTAAAGATAGTAACACCGGCGGCGCGAGCGGTAAAAGTTCCTCCGGCGCAAAGGACTAGATTCCAAAGCCGATAAACGTTAAAAAAAAATGGGGTAACCTCTCGTCTCTCTCATGTCACTTGGCTATAGACTATAGATCACTTGGCGGATCTAAATTGGTTTCCAAGAAAAAATAATAAGGCGTGGTCGACGTCGGTCCTACAGAATAACACTGCAGAAAGTGTTATTCTGTAACCATCTCACCGTGAAAACTAAGGTGAAGTGAGCGTGGAGTGAGCTGTCAATAGTGTCAATCCCAAGCATCAGGTGGAATTACACGTCACTCCACGCTCCCTTCACCTACGTTTTCACAGTGAGATGGTTACAGAATAGCACTGCTGAATGGTTAAAAAAATTACCACGAAGGGGATGGCGGGGTCTAGTGAGTGGGCAAAGTAAGCGAACAAAGACAATATTTTTTCAACAGTACCAAATTAAAAAATATGGTAAGGTGGTTATCGTTAAACAAAAAAAAAAGAAACAAAAAATATATATAATATATCAACTTATATTTAATATAAGTTGATATTATAATTTTTTTTGTTTAATAAGGTACCATTGGTTTTTTGTTTAATAATACATAAATGTCTGTAAATAATTGGCAACACCCACTGCAGAAAGCTTGAAACAGTGAGACTTAAAATACTACTACTACTTCTAATACTAGTTGATTGTATACTGATGAACATTTAAGTATGTTTTAAGTTCATAATAATGGATATCTGTATAATTTCTAATTTCATTGATTTAAACAAAATTAGACTTTATTTAAAAATAAAACAATCAAATTTAGTGTTTTATTGCATTTTAGTGGGTAAAATTTAGTATCGTGCGGCACGCGTAGGGGGAGGGGGTTGGGGGGGGAGGAAAGCGGGGTCCCCTCTTGCCCCCTGGTACCACTCTCATTAAAAGGTAATGCAGCATTCCAGAAAAAAAAAAAAAAGATAAATGTAACCTAACCTCAAAATACTATAGTCGCTTAAAAAGGCGTAGTAGGGTTAAAATTTGGGTTAGAGGAGGGACGGAGGAGGTGTCCCTCTGCCCGGACACCACTTTCATGTAAAGGCAACACACTGTTCTTGAGAAAAACTAATAAATGTAAACTACCCTCAAAACACTTTATAGTCGCATAAAATGCGCTCAATGTGGCGCAGTCGAGGGAAGGGCGGTCGACGGAGCCCCGCCCCCCGGGGCTCCTACTTCTGAGTGGTTTAAAAAAAAATAACCACGAAGGGTTTGGTGGGGTCTATTCGCTCGCTTCGCTCGCTCATTCAACCTCGCCATACCCTTCTAACCTAATCTATCCGAGTCGGGGTGCCCCAAGTCCCGAGCTCGCTTCGCTCGCTCTTGCACCCAAATTATCCTAGTAGCATTCTCAGCTTCTAGTAACGGAAAAAGGGAAAGTCAAAATCGTCGAATACAGCCACAAGAAAAACACAACGAAACGCACAGAGCACATTCACGCAACTCGACGAGAAACCGAATGAACATGAACAATGACAGTGACACAATAACATAATATCTTTTTTTTACGTTCCATTTTGCCAATTTTTCACGTCATTTTGCACCATAGACAATATGTGAAACAGATTTAGTTGTCAATCGCCCATTTTAACGTTCCGTTTTCGCTATAAAACTGATTCCAGGTTAGAAACATTTTTCATTAATTTCTCGAAAAATATGCATTACCAGTAGGTAATGCATATTTGGGGGTTAAAAATGGTTAAAGCTAGTAAGCTTTAACCATTTTTAATGCCCTCCGCGTGCCGCACGATACTAAAGCCAACCCAAAAAAAATACTATTTACATCTCCACTTGTGCCCGGAACATTGAAAACTGGATACACTTCGACTACCTGCCATTAGAGCCGCGAGCGAGAATCCGGACTCTCTTCATCATTCAAAAGATAATAAATCGACTCTAGAATCTGACACGGGCATGATAAAAGGTATCCTAGAAATCTATACTAAAGTGGTTTCGTTAATCTATCTATACTCTATACTATACTACTAACAATAAAGCTGAAGAGCTTGTATTTTTGTTCATTTATTTGAACGCGCTAATCTCTGGAATTATCAATCGGATTAGAAAAAATCTTTTCGCATTTGATAGCCCGATTCTCGAGGAAGGCTATAAGCCATTTAACATCACGCTAGATCTCTGAGGAGCCGAGCAAATAGTAAAAAAAATGTCAGTAATAATGCTAAGCGAAAACGAAGTAATAGCGCGGGCAGGCAATGTGATGCGACAGGGTGGGTCCGGGGTACAAGAAATTTCACGCGGACGAAGTTGCGGGCGAAAGCTAGTGTCGTGTAATGGGAACCATATTTCATAAACTAATATCACAACTGCAAATTCGAAGGTAACTCTGTCTGTCCGTCAGTTACTGCTCACGCCTTAACAGACGAACTACATTTTGGAATGGGCAACTAGAATCAATTTTATTTCCGTGTAAATTTTGACGTTCAAAAGTGCCATTTATGTGCCTATTTAAAATAAACGCTTTGCCTTTGCCTTTTTTTTTGTCCTCTTTTTATCTACAATCGGCTATTTAGCCATAATTAGATGTGATCTGGGGTGGGATTTTTTATGATTGCCATTCCAGTGAATAGCACTACCTACATGTGGGAACACTTCAGTTCCTTTGGTCAAGTTCTAGTATATGGCATCTCTTAAGGCGTTTTATGTGGTCTTTGTCTTGAAATAGATCTTTAGCTGATGTATTGCTGTGGTTGCTCAGTTTTTCCTTGTACTTTTTGCTATAATGACTTTGCCTTTGAACGGATTTCGATGAGTGGCATAATTTCGGACCTCCACGCGGGTGAAGCCGCGAGCAAAGGTTAGTATTATATAAATCATTGATGTATTGACAAGGAGGAAGGGTCACGAAGGCCGGAGCTATTTATGTAACAATATGTTGGCTGGCCGATTCTTTTCTAAGGGGTCCGTCGAAAGGTCAGGCAACAGTTTCCTGTACGGAAAGTCGGATAGAATAATATTATGAAGGAACCTGATAACGGAATTGATCGTGTCTGATTTTATTTATTTAAACTTCTCGCACACAATAAGATGCAAAGGCGAACTGAATGCCTTAGGTATTCCCTACCGGCCATCAAGGGTGGTGAATAGATAAGATGGCAGGTGCTCTGTTAGAAGATAATAATAAAAATAAGAATATTAAAAAGATCACAAATCAAGTACATAAATAGGTTATAAACTTATAATATACATAAATTTCTTTTAATATGTGTATATATATATGTGTATATATATATTATATATATATATATATATATATATAATGTGTATATCTATTAAAAACTTTTCCTGTATAAAGTTTTTTTTTTGTTTTATTTATTCGAACAAATATGACCATTTTGTTAGTTTTAAATCTCCTTTAAATAATTTTGCGTGTCCCAAAAAAAAATGTTCTTGCTTTCTTTTTTCTTTCAAAGACAATATAAATGGATTGTGTGTGGGAGGATCTAAGAAAGGAAAAGGAGTGAATGGTAGTATGACGAGAGATGTGAAGAAAAAACTTATTGCGCCGACCCCAAGTAACATACATTGGACAAGGGCAGGAAGATGATGCCAGACAAAAATCCTCCCCATATCCGGTCACGCTTCGAGAAAACGACGCTAATATTAAGAGTTGTTTGCTGTCTTTAGCAATAAAATGTTGAGTGATTAAGTATAGTTACACAAACAAACGGAATTGTGTTTACTAAGTGTGATGAAAAATATTTTACCAGTACTTATAATAATATAGCAGCTGAAAGTATTTATTTCATCCTTGAAACTAATAATACAGTCAAAGAGCCAAAACATGAAGCTAATTCAGCAAACTTAGTAGTTAGGAATGTCGCGGTCGTATAGGTCATTGAAGGATATTTTTGAAATTACTGTTTTTTTTTCTTTGTCCTCCTGATTATTTTGAGGTGGTATAACGTGCATTTTATATTATAATCCATAAGCTCTTTTTAAACTAAACAATAAAATTGCTGTCAGACGTAGGCCTTTATAAAGATACGTGTACTGGCCAGGCAATAATACTGTTGGTATTTTGGGTAAGCATCGGTTAATAAATAATATTATTACTTTTTAGGGAACAAGGAACCCTCATGGCTTCGCCATGTCCATCTGCGTCTGTCTGTCTGCTCGCGGCTTAGCTCAGAGACTTAGTACTAGAAAGCTATAATTTGGCATGAATATACATATTAATAAAAAAAAGACAAAGTGGTAAAATAAAATCCTGAGAAATGTATAAAACATTTTTTAGGGAACCTCCGCTACACCTAAAGTGGGGATGATTTTTTTTTATCGTATTTCCCATATTATGTGTGTACGAGCCCGAGTGTCAGGAGGTACATTCGTGCGCTAGTACTGAGTGTGAAATGAGACACTTGGTTTGGTAATAATTTTAGTCTATAATCTATAATTTTAATAAAGTAAATTAGTTATTAAATAGGACCACACATAGGCAAATACTAGAACTTTAGTTTAAACTAGGAACATCACAATTTTATTATGAAGGACACACGTTATACAGTTATAGCACACGTTATACATGAGAATTAGAGACAGGAACCAAACACTGCAAAAACTGTCCGCTCCGGGCACTCAGATGTTAATCAATAATATTATTACTTTCTATAATATTGCCCCCGCAAGGGGGCGTGGCTAGCGGAACCGGGGCATAGCCCCCTGTCCGCGGAGGGTTCACGGTGGCCCATTAATATGGGCCCCTCATCGTAGCGGCCTAATGCGGCCTATGGATGTTGAGCCCGCGTGACTAGGCGCGGGCCCTGTGATAGGGTGTCTGAGATTGTTTCTGTAGTAGCGCCGCGACACTGTTACACAGTATCGCTTCTTCACGACATCTCGGCGGTCTGTCCCCGCCAGGTGAGACGAGATGGCGACTTTATGGCGCTTCTACAGGTCAATGTAGCCTATACCCGACCCACTTATCAGAGCTAGCCAAACCATGACCCGGGTAATAGGCGGAATATGAGTGTGAGAGCGGCATAGTACTGTAACGCCGCCCGGTGAATACGTGTAGTCGCGACCGCAGCTGCGCCTATACGTGCATATATATGTGCCTGTATAGAGGTGAATGTCTGTTTTTGTTACGTATTCATACCTATATTAACCTAGAATACAAATACGTAACAGATGCGTGTGGTTTGTAACGTATTAATTGTCTCAAGCAAGCCGCGTGTAGCCTGGGTGCCACTTGCTTGGGCGTCATGTCCAGTGCGATGGGGTCAGTCGTCTGCTACTAGGTCGCAGGGCAGGGGTCTCGCGTCAGGCGGGCGCGTGTGCCGGGCGCTATCTGCTTGACATGGGGCCAAGCAGATGCGTCGGCACGCGCGAACATGCCTTTCGCGAGGTGCCGCACGTACTCATCCAGGCCCTCAATCCCGAGGTCCCGGTGTAGTACGTTATTCCTCACGTAGCGAGGAGCGTCAACAATGGTCCGCAGCGCTAAGTTCTGTTGCGCGCGGAGCAGCTTTCGGCTCGACTCGCTCGTGAGAGCGTACCAAGCCGGGGCGGTGTACGTCAAGATTGAGCGTACGTACATTTTGTACACGCTCAACTTGACGCGCGCCGGGATGCGGGACGAGAGCACCGGTTTGAGTTGGTTGCGGGCAACCCTTACCTGCGCGGCGACCTTACGGACGTGTGGCCCCATCGTGAGCCGACGGTCGATCGTCACACCCAGGTACTTGGCCTGGGGCGACCACGCGACGTCGGCTCCTTGTAGCTTCAAGGGCGGCGGGAGGGGCGCAAAACCCGTCACCATCGCCTGTGTCTTACCCACGTTCACCGACAGCCGCCACTTCGACAGCCACTCGGGAAGCAGGTCAAGCGCGCGCTGCATTTTGACCGCCGCGTACTTCGCATTGAGCGAGGTAGTAATGTACGCGGCGTCGTCTGCGTACAGCGCGAGCGTAGCGTCTGAAGTGGTGGGGATGTCGTCGGTGTAACGTGAGTAACACGCTGGCGACACACAGCTGCCCTGCGGCACACCAGCCAGCACCGGGCGGGCGCTGGATAGTGCCCCGTCGACTACCACCCTGAAGGTCCCGTTGGAGAGAAAAGTAGAGACCACTTTTACGACGCGACGGGGCGCGTCTGACGTGGCCAGCTTATATATAAGGCCGTCGTGCCATACGCGGTCGAAGGCCTTCTCCATGTCGAGGAATACTGCCACCGAGTATTCCTTCTTGTTTAGCGTGGCTGCGAGTAGGTGCAGTACCCTCGACAGCTGGAGCGTCGTGCTATGTTCTGCCCGAAAACCAAATTGTTCCGGCCGCGGCGCTGTCCGCTCCCGTGCCGTGCAGATGTATTTATACAAATCAAGGGGTGTGTGAGGCGAGGGACGGTGGTTATGAACATTAGCCAATGAGGGTGTGTGTCGCCTGGGCAATACCATTTATGGTCGCATTTTCGGAGTTTGCGTGGAGACGTGACAACCAATCATGTATCAGTCGCCTGCGCAATACCTTTTAAGGTCGCGTTTACATGACACACCCCCAATGCTTTCTTAGAAATTCTAAGTAACTATTAATGTTTTTGTTAGGACATCCTGATAATTCGTTCTGTTCTGAACAGCGTGTGTCGTTGGACAGGCCGTTTAAAAATATTCCATATTTCAATACTGGGATCCATTTGCATAATATTAAGCTTTAAAGTGCAAATTTTTGCTAGAGTGAAGTGTCCCCCCCTCTGCCAGTTAAATGGTTGTATTTGGATAAGTGAAAAAATTCACAGCAGTAGTTTATAAACAAAGGTAATAGGATAACTATCACTGATAAGAAGGCTTTACGAGTTACCGAGTAATAGCCGACCAACTTGCACTTTTTTTTTTGTTTGTACATTCTGTATGGGAGAACATGTTTTTCAACTACAGTGTTAAGTTTATTCTTGGGATAAATTTATCCCAATTACGGGACCCTTCATTCTGCGTGTTCCGACATGCAATTTCATCATTTTTTATGTTTCCTTGAATAAAATAATTATTATGTGGATTTTAATACAGTACAGTCAATGATAAATAAAGGAATAAATAAAGAGGTACATAGATATGGCACTAGCGCGCGCAAATTGTTGCAAACCAATTCAGACAATTGTTGTAATTTGATTTCGTCGGCTAATAGCAGCGAGCGAAACGAAGCGTGTCTGTTGCGTGAAAATAATATATCGAAAATGCCAAGTTGTGTGTTAAGAATATATAGTTATATAGTTATGGTTCCGAGATAAATAAGAGTGAAGGAATTTCATACCATCATTTGTAATAACAACGCAACAATATTTGAACGCCGCTCAGTATGTACGTAGCGTATCTTTCCTTTATTATATTACTAGCTTTTGCCCGCGGCTCCGCCCGCGTGGATGTCGGTTATCGCGTAAAAAAGAAGCCTATGTCCTTCTCCATATCCCAGGCTATATGTTTGCCAAATTTCATGACGATCGGTTCAGCGGTTTAGGCGTGAAAACGTAACATACAGACAGAGTTACTTTCATATTTATAATATTAGTATGGATTGAGTACAGTGGTATCTACAATTTGCACACATGATACATCAAAACCTCTTAAAAGCTTCGATTACCTACTATATTCAGCAGTAAAAGTATTTACTGCATAAAGCTATTTTTCAATTCAGTGCACAGATATTTAAATCAAAACTTTATAGCAAAACTCGACATCCTTCAAAACGACAAGAATTGTAACATACCACAGCTGTTATGATTTCTATAATAATATCTGTCTGCTTTCAATCTACTTTATGTACTTCATATAATTCAGTAAGCTCAGGTAGGCACGGGCGATTTTGTAACGCCACGATTTTTTAAACGCGCTCTCCGTTTTCTACTCTGTGTTATGAGCCGAGTATTGAGAATTTAACAGAGTGCTTCCCAGCAAAACTATTACGTTGGATTTTCAGCACTTGCATTGCTTCATATGTTTGAACATTTGGTCTGCTATGTATACATACGTAAGAAAAAATCTACATCTTTTTAATAAAATCAGTGATATACATAATTTTAATACTAGAAATAAAGTTATAATAGATCAACCATTTTTCAGATTGTCTAAAGTACATACATCTTTTATGGGGTACTGTGTTAAATATTACAATAAAATACCTTTTGATATATTATTTATTTATTTATTTAAACTTCATGTACAATAGTGGTACATAGGCGGACTTAATGCCACAAGGCATTCTCTACCAGTCAACCTTTGGGTTAAATATAAAAACAGTGGTAGGGTACAAAAATAATTACTAAAATACTAACTTCTTGATTAAGAGAATTTATATAGTTTTATTGATACTAATACACATATACAAATAAAATAAACTAATAGATATTTTAACAAATACCACCTAATAATAATTACTATGACTAGACTATCATTTCAGAGTTATTTAGTCTGACTTAAGTAGTGGTTACGAACTTTTCTTACAATTAAATGAAAGAAAATGTAAAACTTATATTAAAAGCACACTTTGTAAACTAGCATATTATAAATTAGAGGATTATATAAGAATGCTTGGAAACATGCTGGTCCTGCTCCATAGGACAATTTATTTAGAGTCTAGACAAAATCAAACTGGTTGCTAATTTAATTGTATAATTTATATTTTTTATAACATTCATTTTATTTTCTGTGATTAATATACTCACACACCGACATAGGTTATTAAATGTTAAAATTTTAGGGAAATCATCTACTTTTACAATGTTTGTAAATATGTGAGCACCATGCACCTAACGCATAATTATTTTTTTTGTCATTGCTACACTTTTCATTATTTTTACCTATTGTGGTATAGTAATTTTATTCTAGGTAAGTGCATTGTCTTCACATATAGTTAATAATTACTGTATACAAATATTTTTAACATTTTAAAAGAGTAAGTATGGAGTTTCTAGCCCATTTTCTCCATACGTAAACCTTTTGGAAGGGGCAACTAGAATTAATTAATTATTTTTGTGAATTTTGACGTTCAAAAGTGCCTTTTGTGTGCCCATTTGAAGAAATGATTTGACTTTGACTTTACGTAGTTTTAATTTATTTTAGGAAAAAAAAAATCTTTGTAAAAAATGACAGAAATCGATTCAGTAAACGATTGTGAATAATACTTTCATAACGTGCATTAATTCAGGCATATATATATTTTTAACATCGTTTCCCCACACTAGGATTTTTTCCTGTATTGTGGATGCGTTTACAATCATTTAAACTCACATACACAAACAGCCAGATCCGGAACAACTACTTGTAGGTCATACAAATATTTGTTCCGTGCGGGAACCGAACCCGCGACTCGCAGCGCAGTAGTCAATCGCTTAACCACTGCGCCAACCGTGCCGTCAACATTGTACGATGCAATGTATGTTTTCGATTTGTCAAAATGAAATGCATTGAAATAGTAAGTAGGTATGTTACCTACAATTACCCTGCAGGTTTCGGCGCTAAGCAAAACGTTTAAAATCCAGTGCGCGAATAATAATCGCTCGTGAGTACGAGGGCTAAGAGACGTTCACTGAAACTGATTGTGTATCTGTACGTCTTGAATCAAAGTTGTGTTTATGTTGTGTAGGTATTTGGCTTAATATCATGTTGCCAGTATTTGTGTCAGTATTTTAGTGCTTGCAGTAAATCTTGTTTTTGTACAGGCTTATTGAGCTTTGGCCACATTGAGGTTAATCCCGCGCGGGAGGCGGGAAGCGACTGTATGCGGCGATTATTTTAAAGATTTAGAAGTCTCGCGATTATTCGCGCCAGTTTGAACACCTCATACAATTTAGTGGACACAATCAGCGCGAAAGAATTTCACCCCGGAGCCCGTGCGGTATATACTCAGTTTGGCCATAGCTTTACGTTATAAGGTGCCTCGTTAGTGTTTAGAAAAAACCGGCCAAGTGCGTGTCGGACCACGCACAATGAAGGGTTCCATAGTTGGGATGAATTTATCCCAAGATGAAAGTTAACATTGCAAATTTAAGTTGGTCGACTATTATTCAAACTTACCCTTAACTTGTAAAGCCTACTTGGCTGTGATAGTTTTTCTTTTAAGTTCATCCTATACACATAAAAAAAAAATATAACAATAACTTATACTGATTTGATTGAATGTGTTAATAATATAATATTAATGAGTTTTTATTATTATAGCTAAAACTGATACTGTGTACTGTTGTGATTTACATGCCTTTGTTAAGGTAGTTAGTTTATGGATCATTTTAAACTTAACATCTGTAACTTGTACCTACTATCTGTGCAAATAAAGAACTATTATATTCTATTCTAACCAATTGACTCGGGACACTTGACTCTAACAAAAAATTTGCACTTTAAAGCTTAATATTACGCAAACGGATTCCTAAATCGGAAAATGGTTTTCACAAACCCGACGACAAACACTATGGGATAGATGAGGAAAAAAAAAAAAATTGCATCCCCTTTTTATTTATTTATTTAACAATTTATGTACACACATATAAACAGACAAGAAGAAAGGAACAGAAAAATAAGTGCAAAAAAAAAACGCACATACGTACTTACGTAAAAAAATTACTCGTAGAAGATTTTATTTTAGCACTGTCGGCGTGATTAATATGTATACCCATACCAAATTACAGCTTTCTAGTACTAAGAGTCTCAGAGCTAAGCTGCGGACAGACGGACAGACAGACAGACAGACAGACGGACATAGCGAAACTATAAGGGTTCTTTGTTTACTACGGAACACTAAAAGCTAAAAAAGATAAGAAAAGAAAAGCAAGTTCATGAGTTTGTAAACTTGATTTTCGATACAAAAAGATCTTTGGAAAGAATAAAGGAACATTTTTTTTGCAAAGTTGGCCATAAAATGCCGAACCATTTGGTGTCAATAAATCATAACCGTCCTTCAAGCACTTTTATTGCGAGTGAAGTAATATTGTCATCGGTGTGGACTATAGTCAAGACCTAGGCAGATGTTTATAAAATATTGTAGGTATTAGATAAAGGAAAAATCACAGCAAAAGTCAAGAAAACATAAATATAATTGCATCACACAAAAATGGCCCTTAGATACGAAACCTAATTCACAAATCACCAACTTTCACTAAGTCTTAACATCACAGCTTATCTCTCCTTACTATTACTTAGCACAGGGGGCTTTTACGCCTTAAGCCTTAATAAGTACAGTCACGAGCACTAATATGTATTTGCCTTATTTCATTAGGCAGGAAATTCCGGTAAAGTAGACGACAACCTCCTAGGTTGACCTGCAGGAAGAATTTAGAAAAAAAAAATACATAAAGATATATCTCATCAGAATGGCGAGATCTTGCAATAGCTTTTTTTAAATGGAATTTGTAAAAAAAACCTATGTCCCTCATATAGCAGTTTCGACCCACGGTGCCGCATTCCCCCCCGACCCTTGCACGAAAAAGCGCCAGCCCGCGCCTCCTAAAAACTTAAAGCCTCCAGCCAGGGCATTAATAAGTATTTATGCCCTGGCTGGAGGCTATAAGTTTATAGGAGCTTAAGGCATGTGTTCACCAACATTTAAATCAACTGTTTAGATATTTAATCAGTTGTTTACTCAAAATTTCATAGGAAATTTGACATAAACCAACTGTTTAAATACCTAACCGGTGGTTTGAACGTTGGTGAACACAGGCCTAAGGCAACCACAGGAAAGTCCGGTTAAGGAGCCATGATCTCTAAAGGTCACCTCCGATATGCCCTAGTTAAAACAAAAAATAAACCTTGCCGCATGGTGGATTACGGCCGACTCCATCTCACCGAGAGGAGGCCTGTGTCCCAGCAGTAGGAACATTATGGGCTAATTATGCTTAATGCTTATGCTTTATACATATTAGTGCTCGTGATTGTACAACAAACATAGTTCGGCATACAACGTCGTATGAAGCAATTAGTGTGAAAGCATTGGGCTCATTAGACCGATCGGTCTGATGGTCCGACAATCGTAAAATTTCGGGCCCGAAGTGTATCGCTTAGGCTTTTCGGCGTAACGGTACGGAAAATAGCTCTTTATTTTTTTATGTCTGGTAGGCTAAGGGCAGTTATTGGGTGAAATTGATATTGATTGACCTTGTGAGAGTTTTATAAACTTATGGTAAAAAAATATGGACGTCTCAACGGCAAATTATGTAAAAAAAACCGGCTAAGTGCGTGTCGGACCGTACAATGAAAGATTTCGTGTTTGGGATGAATTTATCCCAAGAACAAACTTAACATTGTAGTTGAGAAACAAGTTCTTCCATACATTCGAAATGCAAATGTGAGTTTGTAAGCACAATGTTGAGAGATTTAGCATGTTATTTTAAGACCATAAACTTCTTGTATGTTTTTTTGTATTTTTTTTTTTTTTCAAATAATTTGGGTCAGTAGTTTCGATGATAAGGGGGGAATGGTCGATTTTTATCTATTTTCTTAAATAACTTTCATAGTATATATTAAAAAAAGATACATCTGAAATCCTTACAATGAGTACTTTTATTTTTTTCAATTTTCTAGTTTTCCCTCCAAAAAAGATCCCCATATTTAAAATTCATTTATTTACTATTATTCACACACGTCACGTCGTCGTAGTCGAGTTTGGATCACAGAAGTTTTATGTCTACCAAATTTTAACTTATTTGGTCCAGTCTCATCATTCAGCCGAAAGACGTCCACTGCTGGACATAGGCCTCCCCCAATTGGGAGGGTTTGCCATAATTGCCACGCTTGGCAGGCGGGTTGGCGATCGCAGTATGGAGTTAAAAATGCATAGAGAACGCTGCTGCCCATTCTCTAGTAAGTCCCTTAGTCGGCCCAGTTTATTCTGAGCAAATTGGCTGTGACAGATAGACGGAGTTTCGTGTACTTTTAGAATACTATAATTTTATCAGAACTGACTGATAAATTATATTTATTTTGTTTAAGATTTTTATTCTTATTAAAACCAGATGAAGTCAGTGTTTCCTAGCCGACTCTGAGACACACCATAACAAACTCAGAAGTCTCTTTTAAAGTCTATACAATTACATCGTAATTAATCTAATATATATAAAATATATAAAAATCAATTGCTGTTCGTTAGTCTCGCTAAAACTCGAGAACGGCTGGGCCAATTTAGCTGATTTTAGTTTTGAAATGTTTGTCGTAGTCCAGGGAAGGTTTAAACGGTGTGAAAATATGGAAAAAAAAAAACTTAGTGAACGGCTGGACCGATTTCGCTAATTATTTTTTTGTTGTGTTTGTTATTATCAGGAGAAGGTTGGACGTTAGGTAGGGTAGGTAGGGTAGGGTAGGGTAGGGTAGGGTAGGGTAGGTAGGTAGGGTCGGGTAGGGTAGGTAGGTAGGGTAGGTAGGGTAGGGTAGGTAGGTAGGTAGGTAGGTAGGGTAGGGTAGGGTAGGGTAGGTAGGTAGATAGGTAGATAGGTAGATAGGTAGGGTAGGTAGGTAGGTAGGGCAGGGTAGGGTAGGGTAGGTAGGTAGGTAAGTAGGGTAGGTAGGGCAGGGTAGGGTAGGGTAGGTAGGTAGGGTAGGTAGGGTAGGGTAGGGTAGGTAGGTAGGGTAGGGTAGGGTAGGGTAGGTAGGTAGGGTAGGGTAGAGTAGTGAAGTTTATACTACATTTCCTTTGCGCGTAGACTAACTGCCACAGTCAAATAGCTTTTGACAGAACGAAGTCTGTCGGGTCAGCTAGTGATCAATAAAAATTGTAACTGATGAACGTTGCAGTTTTATGAAGTTCAAACATTACGACCTCGAACGAACTCATTTTTTTTTTGTGTTTTTTGTAAAATAAACAAAAAGAAAGAAAATAAACTACAGTTTACCAACTAACCCAACCAACTTGATCTTTTCGTGTTTGTGTTCTGTCTTTGCGTCATGTTTACCGCAAATAAACGTATTTTTTATTTATTTTTAATCCGCCTCAATCTTATAAGTCTCCCGAAATGATGAACCCCAATCATCCCTTCTCGCCCCAAAGTACCTACTCATATTAGGGTCGTCCAATGTAATTACTTTGATATTCGCATTTCTAGACCCCTACCATGCAAGTGACACCCAGAAATTAAACTAGTCCTTCAAAGCGTACACTATACAGGAAGGGCCTCAGTTCATTACCTAAGTACGACTGAGCAATTAATCCTCTCTCGGAGCAATATAACTTAATAGGGGCGAGGCACTAAGTACACGAAAAGTTAAGTGGTCCGGTACAAAACTGACCTTTGTGCTCAGACAGTAGATCAAAGAAAAAAGAGATTTACCTAGGGACCGGTGCGGTACTTGGGAATATTAAAATAATTCATAGGTTTTTCCCGGTGAATTTATTACTTGGATTGTTTTGCTGTGATAAAATTATTAAATAATTGCGTTAATATCGCCCAATGGATTCTCCTTTTTTGCATAATATTATGAGGCCCAACGAAGACGACCAGCTACGAGATGGCGACTCGACGCTCCTAAAGGTTCATTGTAGCTTCCGCCCAACCCGTATTCCAGAACTAGCCAGTAGCGTTCTGAGCGAAAGCGAAATATGAGTGTGTGGGCGGCATTGCATTGTAGTATAACATCTCCCTGTGTACATATATACGAAGACAGCTGCCCGCACAGCAGCGCCTCCACGTGTATATGTTAGTGCCTGTTTAGAGGTGAATGTCTGTTTTAGTTACGTATTTGTTTAGTTTAGTTTTTTAGTTTCGTATTTTAACCTAGCATACGAATACGTACCGCCCATACTGACCGTTTGCTTGTGCCATAACCATTTTTGTACGCCTATTCAGTGTTGGGAGGTTATGAATCCGGCAACACGTGCGTTTGCAGTTGCAGATGCCCTTTTTTTCTTTACGGTGAACACAAAACAAACATACCAGCCGGTCGATTCTGTCAAAATCTCACCGTGAAAATATAAATAAAGTGAGCTTGAAGTGAACTGTCATCCTACTTGACGCTAGGGAGTCTAGAGATTGACAGTTTACTTTGAACTCAATTCACTTACGAATTCAGGGTGAGATTTTTACAGAATAGCGATACAGGTTTTTATATTTATTAATTTAAGCATTTTATATTTAATTAAATATCTATATTATCTATTAAATTATACATTTGACAATTCAAAAGTGCCTGTAAATGGTTTAATTGAAATAAATGCTTTGAGTTTGAGTTCATTCTGACAAACCTAATACGAACACATAATAAAAACATCACTATAAAATCTAGTTGCTACGTTGGGTCGGCGACGAATCATGGTGTCATGTAGCCTTCCGCGAAAATACACGACACTTTAAGGCAATTGATGCCCTTTTCTTATTTAATTGTACCCGTTTTGACTTCCTTCATTAATCGCACCTTTAGAATTATAGAGACCTTATTTGAAATCATCAATCACATCATCAGTTAATGACATCACCAATTAATTCACAATATTATAGTGACCTCATTGGTGATGTTCTTTAGAAAGGTTGATATCTTAAAATTTCAAATATAGGTCACTATAATATTATTACAGTGACCTAATTTGGTGATGTTTTTCAACTTCTGAAGAAATTAGGTCTCTATAATTCTAAAGGTGCGTAATGTTTGCATGCCTAATCTAAGGTAGATTGTACAAGGATCAAAATCGTTTTTAATACCTTATGTCATGTACCTACAATCTATGCAAATAAGGTTCTTACTGATTAAAATTATATTAGTTGATACCACGGAGGTTGTTTTATAGAAAACGAGGATTCCTTTCGTTTTATATTCTTTTCAGATTTACAAAGGTAATCCTGAAAAGGCAGGAAAACAGCAGTAAAACGAAGCAGCGAAAGTTTTCTTAGCTTTTCTTAGTTTTATTAGTCGACTGTAGCTCTTACAATATTGTTCCCGGATGCTTTCAACTTGTTATTACTTACTTGTAGGTTCTTATGTAATTAAGTTTCTTCTAAGAAATCGCTCCTAGTTAACTACCTGGATTCTCAATTAGCTGGAAACAAATGCTAAATTCGCATAAACATTATGTTTGCTCGTGTAATTTCTGTCTGAGCAGTGATGGCCCGGTGGTAAAGGCCCCGACTTACGAATTGTAGGTCGTGGGTTCGAATCTAGTCAGGCTTTACTAATAATTTCATCATCACTACTCTCAAAACGGTGAAGGAAAACATGTCCTAGAACCAAAACTTCGAAGACATGTGACATCTACCAACCCGTGATGATAAGTTATCATCGAACAGGTCGAGCAGGGACGTAGTGCTTTAATGATATAAGAAATTGATACTGCGATTATTATCAATCAAGGAAGGTAATTTTGTCAATTTTCCCGTATCAACCGTTATCAAAGTACTCTCTTAAGAAGTCCATGGACAGTCAGTGTAATTAATTATTAAGCAAATTAACACCCTATGTAAATTTTCCGTGACATAGCTATTTCCTATAACTCTCAAAAAATTACAGTCTTGGACGGTAGCTAACAACAACTCTGTGACACTATAATCAAATCAAATCAAAATAGATGTTTTATTATAATAGTCATCCATGTTCTACCGTCACATGGGCATGCAAATCATATTATTATATAATTTACTCAAATTTAAAGATATTATAATTTTAATTATACAAAAATGAATCTGCCTAGCCTTTTCCCAACTATGTTGGGGTTGGCTTCCAGTCTAACCGGATGCAGCTGAATACCAATATTTTAAATAGAGCGACTGCCTATCTGACCTCCACAACCCAGTAACTGGGTAACACGATACCTCTTGGTAAGACTGGCTGTCAGACTTTTTGGGCGACTGTCGTAGTAGCATTTTCCGTTGACATTTAGTTGAGCCAACTTCAGAGGTATGTGGCCCAATCAAACGCCAACAAAAATGCTACTAGGGATTCAGTATTATATATCCTTTGAGCCGATGTTCCGAATTATCCAAATGAAACATATCAGTGTTCCGGATCATTTCAGTGATCCAGATGCAAATGTTCCAATCGCAAAAATGAGACACTTTGCCCACGCCTAAGTCAATTTACTTAGCGATTAATTGTCCTGACTTAACACCAGGGAACGTTTACTGACTCTTAAGTGTTCATATTCTGATTGGAAGTACATGGACGCTTTTACTGTGGTGCATATTCATCGTTAGCCCGATTCTGTCTGGTTGGCTCATGAATATCGCCTCCGGTGGAGTCCGAAGCTAGTTTGGAATACCCGAAATTGACACTTCAGTGAAACTGAACTTGATCTTTGACTTACATCTGTCAGGGACCGGCCCTTATCAGATTGAGGTGTATTTCAGCGACAGTAATATTAACAACCGCTTAAGGCGCTTTCCTTAGCGAACGACCTTCTCTGTCCTTCTCAGTCCCGCCACGCCACAGCGCGGACGCTCTGTCCGGCTCACACAAAAATTTTGACACTATTTTTTCATTAAAAAAAAAAAACCGGCCAAGTGCGTGCCGGACCACGCACAATGAAGGGTTCCGTAGTTGGGATGAATTTATCCCAAGAACAAACTTAACATTGTAGTTCAAAACATTTTTTTCAACTGTTTTAAGTTGGTCGACTATTACTCGGTAACTTGTAGAACCTGTAGCTGTGATAGTTTTCCTTTTAACTTCGTTTTATATACTACAGCTGCTGTTATTTTTTTCACACATCCAAATACAACCATTTCGCTAGCAGGAGAGGGGGGACACTTGACTCAGACACACTTACCGAAATTGTTGGTTGAGCCGTTTTTCATAATTCCTTCTTAGTCATGATATTTTTTTTTAAAGGTAGTGGACCGGTGAGCACCCTCTTAAGGTTTAGTAACCTAGTAAAAAACCTGTAATTCTATTTTTATCTTAAACTGAACCCAATAACTAATATAATACTCTTTATGTAAATATACACCATCTTCTTTGGACCACTAGCAAAGCCCAATAAGCCTTTTATAATGAGGCCCGAAGGGACCGCACGACTCCCGAGAAACAACGCTTATTGCCATAAGAATGAACAATACATTTGTTACGATGCTTCTGCGCTCACCAGACATTCAATTAGCTAAATTTGAACCCCATTTTCAACTTATATTGTTACTGTTTTGATGTTTTAGAGTGATTGTACTGAAATTTGGATGGGCTGTACTTTTACGTAGCAAGAATATTTTTTGGAATAGGTACTATGTAAGTGAATTTTATTTTAGTCAAAGGGTTTGTGTGTCTTGTTTTTCCAACCATAAAATTAAATCAAACAATCAACTCAGCTTATCGCAATCCACTGTGTGGTATTTTGTTTTACAAAACCACATCATTTTATCTTTATAAGTTACCTACATAGTTTTGAAGGAGTTGATGTTCTTTTTATTCGATTGGACCTTTTTCGTCTAAATCTGTGTTTTCAGGTATGAAATCAATTGAAATTGTTTCACACTCACTCAACAATTTTACACTTTCATAAATACTGCCAACTTTATTAACCATACTTTCGATTATTTTGGCTGTTTCTGCATCCATAACAATTTTTTTTTTTGTTGTTTTCTATTATTTTCATATTTTGACTTATTCATCATAAATTGTCATCTATCAGTTTTATTTCACTGTAGTTTTATAAAACTTGTTAATTACCACAGGTCTAAATATTGTATGCCATTCTTTTGCTCCTGGCGGGCTAATCAAATTTTTCATGTCTTGTCTTAAGTTTGAAAAGCAAGGAACGATGACTTACATATTTTTCAGTGTCAGGGATTGTCATCGAATTTTTGGATTTTATTGTTTAATCATAATATCTATCTCTATTAAGTGTTTCTCGTGTTTTTATGAACGATAAAACTTATACTTTTACTGACATTGTTTGGTTATTAAGTATTGCTAGTATAGTCGAGATTCTTCCATGCCTCGGAAAGCACGTTAAGCCGTTGGTCCTGGGTGTCATATAGTCGTTACGGGTCGTCAGATACCCGAAAGTGTGACTACCTATCTGACCACCTCAACCCGGTTTGAGTGATATGATATCTCTTGATGAGCCATCGCTCCTAATTTTAACAATTATTTAAGGTTCAAGTCATAACTTGTGCCATTGGGTTTTGCGCCGTGATGAAGACAGGAGTGAAGATGTGTGACTCAAACGCCAGCAGAGGATGCTATTGGCCCAACACTCACAGACACTGAACCTGGACGACTTCTACACAGTACATGTGCAAAGCTCTAACCGCTCCGGAAGGCTACCACCATAGGCCAAAGATCTTCAGTTAAGAATACAACAAGATAAGTACACTCCACAAGCTCCTGACAGAATTCTTGATGTACCTGATATTTTGAATAACTACTATCTCAACTTAGTGTATTTTTTTTTAGACCTTAGTTTTCATACATTGCGATACGAGTATAGGCGATGAAAGGACTTAACGGAGTTTTTCACGCTGCTCAGCCCAACCGGATCCTCCTGTCGGCTTCTTTCTCAAATTTGTTTCTACCGAGATGGATGGCTTGCCCTAGGTAGACATACTCCTTCACAACTTCGAGAAGCGACCCTTCGATGTAGATTGGACTTGGCAGAACGTGAGAATTGTACATGGCTTTCGTCTCGTCCAAATTCATGCGGAGGCCTACCCGTCGAGAGGCTTCATGTAGGCTGTGCAGTATTTGGTCTAACTGTTCCAGTGTCTCTGCCATTATGACAATGTCATCGGCAAAGCGAAGGTGAGAAATGTACTCGCCGTATATGTTGATTCCCTGTCCAGTCCAGTTCAAATCAAACAATGTGATACTTATATAAAGAAAATAGAAAAAAAAAAGAAAAGTATTTACTTTTTCATAATATTACTATCGAGAATCTGTAAGTGGCTCTTTAGACTTCAGAAATTGTAAGTACTAGACACTACAGCAGCAGTGAGCAGTGGAGTGGGAGCAGTGGATGCCCAGTTAGTATCAGCCCCGACTTAGGAGTCGTGAATTCGAAGACATGTTACATCTACCAACCCGTACTGGGCCCGCGTGGTAGATATGACTGCACAGCAGTGGAAATATTAGGTATAGGCTAATTATAATTATAATGATGAGACACTATAGCGCTATTATTTCCACTCTAGAAATTATTAAGAGGCCAAACAAAAACGAGCTTTCTAGAGCACTCATAACATTCTATTCATTAACACGGTATTAGAGGAAGACCTTTAAAATATGATTTGCCAAAAACGAAATTAATTTCTACATAATGGCGGCCGAAATTAGTTTTAGTCTGACCATAATCTCATTTTAATTGCCGTCAACGTGACTTGGCTCTTTTACAAGGTTTTGATGTTTTATAGCAAATTTTATAGAATATATCGCTTTTCCGAAATATTTAACAAAAAGACTGAACCATTTTTAGTACGAGAACTGAGTCAATTTTTCAGTACTGTTTACTCCGTACTTCGTACTCAGGTCGGCCGTAGCAAAGAGTCTCTACAGGTCGGGTTTCTCGGATGATTTTGATCCTCAATGTATAGGCGGCGTCTCCCCGGCCATGGCCCGCCTTTCATCTTGCTCCGCATGCCCGTGGACCTTAGCGTTGCTAAGTTCTGGGCCAAACAAAAAAAAAAAAAAATACCTAACAATATTTTTGTCAACCTGTGTCAAATAAAATTTATTTCCATCGACACGCTAAGAAGAAAAATACCTACTTAATTGATCCTTAAAATATCAGTTGGGATGAATTTATCCCAAGAACCAACTTAACATGGTAGTTGAAACATGTTTTCCCATACATTCCAACTGCAGTGTAAGATATATTGGGAGATTTAGGTACTATGTTTTTTTAAGACCATAGTTTTCATCTATAAGATAGAACTGTTTACAGTATTATTTTTCAATTTTAGTCTCAGTAGATTTTGAGATAAGGGGGAATGGTCAATTTTCATCTGTTTTCTTAAATAACTTTATAAATAATTATATAAAAAAAAAAAAAAAAAAAAAAATTCATGAATTCATTAATTTCATTTATTCATTTTGATTTTCATTTGATATGTCACACCGTACAATGTGCAAAACTATTTTTTTTTTATTTGTTTACGTACCACGTCCGTGTTTGGGTCACAGAAATTCATATAATTTAAAATTTTAACATAATCCGTCCATTAGATTCGGAGTATAGTGACTGTGACAGACGGACAGATAGACAAACATACACGTGAGTGATTCTGTAAGGGTTCCGTTTTTATATATTGTAATTAAATTAAGATATTATAACGAAACGAAGTTTCGTTAAGAATTTCGGCTGCTGGAAACCTATATTTTAATGTACCACCCGATACTCTAATTTCTCCCCGAATCAAAGCTCCAAGAATTTCGCACAGCGTTTGAAACACTAATAATTTCACGCCAGCCTACTATAGCTCAATCTATTAATACCCGATCTACGAGGTCGCCGACCTCACCCCCTTCACTAAACTTTCACGAATTGAAATCTAAAACACGCTTTAAAAGCGATATTAATGTTCGTTTCACCTTTTCATTGGAACGTTTAACGTCCTTTGACGGCGCGGTATTTGTTTGAAGTGAGAGCGAGAGGAGTGGAGAGGCTTTTGAAAGTACGATCAAATAAGCGTTGCGAGTTCAAGAGGTTCACAGAAGGATTAAGTCTAGTTATAGGGTTGGTTAATGGTATTTTATGTGATTTTTGTAACGTTTAAGGTATGTATAGAGGTATGAGGATCAGGGTGTAAAGTTCACTCATCCTCCATAGAAAAGGGTGGATCCTCCAACCAGACCGGTGTTATGTCTGGCGGGTAAGTGCCCGATGGTTATTTTATTTTTTTGAATGGCTTCTCGCAGTTCAACCTAGGAGGTTGTCACTGCTTAACCGGACTTTCCTGTGGGTGTCACAATAAATTAAGGCCTTCAGTCAGGACAAAATACTTAAAACTAAGCGACTACACGCTAAGGGCACACCCTAGGGGGTATGGACCTCAGCTTAGAGCGTCGCTGGGGGAGAACATCAAGGGATGGGCTGGATCGGATTGTGATTGATTGGGGACGAATTTAAAGCTACAGGCTCAGCGGCGCGGGCTGGCCAGAGCAAGGGTCGGGGCGGGCATGGACGGGAAGGTCGCGGCGGGCCTCGTCAGCGAGGACGGAAGGACGGTTGTCGGTGGGCCTGTTTTCTAACGGTGCTAGTGGAGGAACTACTCTCCTGGAGGAGAGTGGTAGCGTCATCGAGAACGGTGAGAGTATGCCTCGGTCAGCGAATCCTACTAATGCGGGAGGGAGTGTATCGGGCGGCAGCCGCAATCAGGGGATTCAAAGAAACGCGTAAAGAGGTGTTTCATGAATTGCTGGATGGTGAGTATTTTGAGATCTATGTGTAGATCCAAATTACGTACATAGAAAGGGGCACCTTTCTGAGAAATCGGTTCTGGAGGGTCTGCATCCTGTGGAGAAAACGTAGTTTAGCGAGTGCGAAGACGACGCAAGCCTAAATCACTATATTTGCTGCGCGCGGTCAACATGAAGTGGAGTCTACCGAGAGCAAAAGAGGCCCGCGAACGAGCCGTCTTTATGTGCTCGCTAAAAGTGAGGTTCTGGTCAAGGAGAACACCTAGGTATTTAGTTCGCTTCTCTCAAGGGATCAGCTTGCCATACATAGTGATCGGACTGGCCCGATGGTTGAGTTCGGAATGTTGTAAATATATCAGTCGCGCGGTAAACTCTGCTTGCGCGACGCAGGAATATGTAACGTCAGGTCTTTAATGCTTAGTTCGCATGTGGCGTTAGATACCGCCACATACGTATTAAGGGTTTAAGAGAAGGGCCTGAAAAAGGGAATTAGCTGTGTGGTTTTAATTTTTCCTTTAATCGGCTATTGCTGCAGATATTGTGAAACCCAGTGGCAAATATTGATATTTAGTGAGTTTGATTTTTTACATTTGTTTACATGGGCTTGAAGAATATTAAAGCTTATTTACAGAATGGCGATGCAGAATGGAAAAAAACATACAAAATTGCATAGCGGAGCAGTTTTGTAAAACAGCTAGCGGTTTTGTAAAACAGCTAAATAAGCAATCCATCTGAAATATAATAAATTGGAGTCGCTTTTCGTGTTTGTCTATGTGACCGCATTGTACTTCTAAACTACGCAACGGATTTTGATGCGGTTTACACCATCAATCAATACGTTAATATTAAACTTTACAAGTAAATCACGATGTTTTGTCAAGTTGTCAAAACTGTGCGAAGTAGGGCCGGGTCACTATGTTCTATGTTAGAGGGTTTGGTTTCCGCACTTAGTCCTTAAGATGGACCATTGTGCGTAGAGGGGGGGTGGGTCACTTGTTTCTAATAAATTATGGCGGAATTACCTAGATACTGCCGGTGAAAGAAAACATCGTGATGCTTTAATCTAAAGTAACGAGCTCTAATCATCAAGACAGGTAACGTGGTGATTAAAGCTCGTTTTGTTTTGGGAACCTGAATTTATTTACTGGTGACAATTTAAATTATATTAAACTAAATGTAAATTATATCAAATAAATAAACATGAGCTTGTTCAAAAGAATAGAAATCTTTTATTTTATTTAGTGCACGTTGGGACCATAGGCTATAATTGGTTTCATTTTGACACGCCACCGCCGCTTCAGCGTGCTTACAAAATTACGAAATTTAATAAAATCTAATAATTATAATAACTAGGGAAATGTTGACAACCCCTGAAACGTCACATTGACACTGATATTTCTTTGTTTACATTTTTGACCACGAATTCCATTTCCGACCTTAATATAAAATCAACCGGAAACTAAATAGAAACTGGAAACCACAATATTATATTTTAAATGCATCAAAATGAAACTTAACATACATTTAACCGGAAATACAAAGTATTATTGCAATACGAGTATATAACATGGAAGTCAGATTAAGTACAAAATATCAAAACAAGCTTAAAATTAAAATAATTATTTATTCCATAATTGCAACTACCACTGCTTGTCTCAGCATCACCCAAAGGTTGACTGGCAGAAAATGCCTATGGCATTGAGTCCGCCTCGTGCTTGTGCTTAGTATTGAACAAATAATAAAAAAATGTCTGAACCACCATATTTTTAAGTCCCACGACAAAGTAAATACATTCCTCAAAATTAAATTAAAGTTCCAGAAAAAGTTGAAAGGTATTCATTCCACTTAATTATCGTCTTGTTCTTATAAGACTGAAGCCCTAATGGGCTATTAACGTGACTTCAAAGAAACAGCCCGTAATTTGACTCTGTTTGTTTATTTTGTTTTATGAATTTTCTTGTTTTTATCCGCGTTTTATGTTTGAAACTGTTGATTATCTTGTTTAAGGCTGCAGTCTTGCAAAATTCACTCGCGGTGAGTTATTTGCGCATCTTTGTATTTTTTTTTTAAACAAATTAAAGAAATAACATGAAATATTATTATTGCACAGAAATAAACATAATATACGTAATAGCTAGTATTTTTTTTTTAGTACATCGAGGTGGATTATGTTAGGTAAATCAAGCGTTGAATACAGCTCTTTCTGCCCAACAACATTTCGAGGTATGTTTGTGCTCCTACTTTAGGGTAATTAAGAATTATTTTCAAAATCTGTTCAGCGCATAATTAGTAGAACATTCTCGTTTTCAAAATGCACTGATCAGTTTTTTCTATTTACCTTACATTTTCTTACTTTGGAGGTCACAAAGTCATCAAAATTCTCTGTTTTTATCTCTTAATAAACGGTTTGTTTCATAATAACAATGCATCGTATGTATATAATACATTCGATTCATTTTATATAAGAAACAAATCGTTTATTAAGAGATAAAAACAGAGAATTTTGATGACTTTGTGACCTCCAAAATAAGAAAATGAAAAATAATTGGAAAAAACTAATCAGCGTATTTTCAAGACGAGAATATTCAGCTAATTATGCGCTGAACAAATTTTGAAAATAATTCTTAATTACCCTAAAGTAGGAGCACAAACATACCTCGAAATGTTGTTGGGCAGAAAGCGCTGTATGCAACGCTTAATTTACCTAACATAATCCACCTCGATAAACTAAAAAAAAATTTACAAGCTATTACTTATATTATATTTATTTCTGTGCAATAATAATATTTCATGTTATTTCTTTAATTTGTTTAAAAAAATAAAAAAAATACAAAGTTGCGCAAATAACTCATCGCGAGTGAATTTTGCAAGACTGCAGCCTTAAGGCTCCTACAAATAGACGCGACACAAAGACGCCGCGTGTTGCGCGACGAGCGTGTCTTTGTGTCGCGTCGTGTATCGCGCCTGTTTGTAGCCTTTTAAACAAGATAATCAACAGTTTAAAAAAAAGACTGTCTTTATAGCCTGTAAAAAAAAGTTTTTTTTGTAATTATTTCGTGTTTTTTATGAGTAGGTTAAATTCTAACGTAAAAACTTAAAATAAGAGGATCCTTTCGGTGGAGTAGGCAGAAACTACAGAACGCCACATACTACGATCCTTACATACTCCTTTTGCTTCGTTTACATTCATACAACTTCTGGATGCTTCTTTGCAAGAAAAAAACTGTCTGTTGATATGTAATTAGTGCCATAACAGCATATCAATTCCCAACTTCTAGCGAGAGCAGCTTTGCTTTATTCTGTGTGAAAGATAGGCTCTCTCAAAAAGCATATAAAAAAAAAAAAAAAAAAAACCCGACATCCAAGTAGGTAAAAAGCGACCGTTTTGTTTATTTTTTTCAATATTATGATTGTTATGTTTTGCCGTGAAGACATACCAAAAATTAGATAAATACAGACACTTTTTACATAGATAGGTATATCAGTACTTATCTTACTAATGATAAAGCGGAAGAGTTTGTTTGCTTGAACGCGCAAATTTTTGGAAAAACTTGTCCAACTTGTTCAACTTGTCTTGTCGAATTTTTTTTTTTGTATTTGATAGCCCAATTCTCGGGAAAGGTTAATTAACATCACGCTACGACCCTTAGGAGCCGAGCAAAAAGAAAAAAGTCGGAAAGAACGCTAAGTGAAAACGAAGTAACAGCGAGGGCGGAAAATGTAGCTGTTATTTTAGTATATTGTGGTGTCTTTCGACTTCCACGCGAACGAAGTCGCGGGCAGAAGTTCGTAAAGTATAAAAGGCTTTAGCTAGTGAAGAAGGTAAATGGGACGTTCAGATAACTTATCGTTAGACTAAATGAGAGTAATGTCTACCTGTCTTCTTGAGAATTACATATTTACTTGAAACTATTTGAAGTCGGGTAGGGCTTATCTTGTTAGTTACAGAGACTTGGAATGATCAAAATAGTTCAAGAACTTACTAAACTATGTATTTAGTTGCTATTTTGTTTGCCGACGCTTGTACTCGTATTGATAGCTTCTATACTATCCTTAGAAAGAAGAGCTGAAGAGCTGCATCGTTGCTAAGACGCCACCTGTACGGGCGAGTGAATCGCAGCGATAGTCATGCCTTGCTATCAAATTATCGCCACAATGATATTCGCCGCGCGCCGTGTGGAGGAGGAGGCTTCATATATTGATTTTGTTGTTTTATGATTTAAATGAATTTCTTGATTTTAAACAAGTGAAAATGTAGCGATCTTGTTGAGCGTATCCAATATGCAGTCCCTTCAAAACCTCCCAGACATCCCATCACCAGATTATTTCATATTCCGTTCCGCAAATCCAATCTTGGACTCAACGCTCCCTTGCTTCGAATTTGAAGAAATTACAACAGTTTTTGTAAATCATCTGAAATCTACTTACATATACTAGGCATACATACTAGTGCTTTTATTATTTTATTGTTCTATTTTAATCTTTTGTTTGTACTGCTGTTGGTGTACCAAATAAATAAATGAGTTTAATGATCGATGATGAAGATTTAAACGAATTCCTTGGTTGCATATATATTTTATTTTAATTTTTTAAGATTTTTTAATGATTTTAGTTTTTAATGAGTTTAAAGATGATTGTGATGTTATTTATGTGAGTAGTGTTATTAAATTTTTGTTATAATAGTATGATTGTGGTGTGTATTCTTAAGTTAATAAACAAAAATATGGATCACAGTGTCTGAAGCAAATAAATAATTATTAAAATTAAGGGGGATGCGCTAGAGTAGCCCGTTTTTCTGCGATTTGCTGGTTCGTAACGGGTTGTATTTTGTAAAATTTTTTTCGCTGTTATCTGACAGCTGTGCTGCTGGGGTGATGCGCTGGTACGGCCAGCCACGTTCCGGAGCTGCCATTCAGCCACGTCAGGGAGCTGCCCATTCAGCTGTGAGTGCAGCCTTAACTCCGGGCCATCCTAGCTACTCGGCGTAGGACCAGCCGCAGCCCAGACTCTAAGATACTCGGGGTCGCTTCTGCCACATGGCGTGAAGACGCTGCTCTTTTTCCAGCCATTCTACGTACTTTTAAGTAGCTCACTGAATCCTCGGGATGAATACAGCTAGCCTATTTAATTGATTAAGCAGATTTTAATTAGGTAGCTGGAAATAAAATTGCTATCCTCTCTAGGTAGGTAGGTAGGGAATCTGAACACAACTCTAAAACTAGAACTCTTTAAATAACTTGTGGCTTAAGGTTCTCCTTGATATTTTCATAATGGGCAAGCTCCAACGTTAAAACATTTATCAATAAAGAAAGTAATCTATACTAATTTATAAATGTGAAAGTGACTCTGTCTGTCTGCCTGTTACGTTTTTACGCCTAAACCGTTGAACCGATCGTCATGAAATTTGGCAGAGATATAGCCTGCGATATGGAGAAGGACATAGGCTACTATATACGTATACTTTTTCACGCGATAGCCAACATTCACGCGGGCAGAGCCGTGGGCAAGTGCTAGTCATGTATGTAGATAAATCAAATTTCTAAATTACCAATTTAAGACTGCGCCGAGTGCACAGTGGCGCCCTCATTGTTATTTCGGTGATTTCTTTTATTTTAGAATAAATGCAGAAAATAAGCTCGTCAAGTTGTGCTTTACAAGACTGTACGTTATTATTACTACAAACAGTAGTTTTAAATTGTTATGTTTTATTGTAATCATTAAAACGGAAAATAGTGGCCACTAAGCTCCGTTTTAATGATTACAATAACACATAACAATTTAAAACTACTGTTTGTAGTCATAATAACGTACAGTCTTATGAAGCACAACTTGACGAGCTTATTTTCTGCATTGTCATTCTAAAATAAAAGAAATCACCGAAATAACGATGAGGGCGCCACTGTGCGCTCGGCGCAGTCTTAACGTAGAATTTGATTTCAAAAAGTTCCTTTCTCAAATGTAGCAAACAGTTAAAGGCTATTTATATAATTAAAGCTCCTTATGTTATAAATGAAAATCTCTTTATATAATCACTCAAGTATCTCAAAACGAGATCAAATTGCTTGTGAAAATTTCCACCTTATCTCCTATTTGCCACAAAATTATTACTTTGAAATATTCTATCAACAAGTAATTGCTACCTTTACCGAAAATCGATCATTTGATCTCTGACAGGACATCAAAGGACATAAATAAAATTGTATTTAAAACAAGGCTCTGACAAACAAAATAAAGACAACCATACAACTTCGAAATTCAACTTTAGTTTCAACCACGTAAAGTTCAAAATTAGGTTTTGGCGTTGGGAATAATTTCTGGAGTGGTAAATAAGGGCCCGGAAATTAAAACCGGGAAATTAAGAGGAGACAAGAAAATATGACGGCGTCACAATCCACAGGTCTCTCTTGGAATAAATGTCAAGTCTGAGAGGGGAAATTACCAATTATTTTAGAGGATTCTCCTCCTAGGATAGCAGAATTGTTGGCGGCTTTAAGTTTAATAATTTAAGTATTTTTTTTTTACGTTTTGGTTGAACTAAGGATGTCTTCATTTATCGGTTTCGTGATATATTACAAGACAGTGGGCCAGATCTATTACAATTTACTTTGACTTCGCAAGACTACACCATAGACAAGACCTTATAGTAGATGCATATTTTTTCTCAGTTCAAAACTAGTCAGGGTTTTGATTAAAAATGCAATAACTTTCCTTTATCTTCCTGAAAATTTTGCACAAAAGATAAAAAGAAACCTCTTACCCTTATAAGCTCATAACCAAGTAAAATCTCAACAAGAAAAAAAATCAAAGCACCTTATGAATTTAAACAAAAGGCACTTTTCCTATGCATGAAATAAGCTCATGTTTCATTCAGCAGCATAACGAATGACATCACCTGTCATGGCTGACGCTCCCTTCCAAAAAAAATAATGGGGTAGGAGTGCAACTGTCAGATATTTATAATATTAGAATATGTGTATTTTCCGTTTGTTTTTCTTTTTAGGGGTTCATCATTTTGGTTCAACAATAAATGTAGTTTAAGGGAAAACTTTTTATACTTTTTGTTTATGACATGCCTTGTACCCGATGGGATTTCTAACCTGCAAAAATAGCGAACTTCCTAACAAACCTTCATCCCCTATTTAACCCCTCTAGGGGGTGAGATTTAAAAAATCCTACTGTAGTGCACACTTTGGTGATAAGTAACTCTGGTGCAAAATTTAATGCTTCTAAGACCCAGCCAGGCTGTGCGTTGTCTGAGTGAGTTAATGAAAGAACGAGTCAAAGAATTTTGTCAAGTAGGCTCTAGGAAACTTACACCCCCACAAGGTGTACTGAGAACCTGGTGAAGCTGTGGGGAATCCACTCGAAATGAGAAACACAGAACCGGCCGATGTGGAGACGCTTGGTAAAGGCAGTGTAGATGTTATTTTTTTTTTATTATGAGCTATGTTTACAGTATCTCCTACTGTACAATAGTGCACAGACGTAAACAACTTTTTGACAATATTTTATTATATTGGTACTGAGTTAATTAAGTCGCTTGTCACCGGTAGCGCAGCCTCGTTGCTTAATACTTTGAGATCCTATGTCGATAAAAGAATCGTAATTCGATGGGCGTGGCTTAGAGATGATAATGGTGAGTAGAAAACTTGACTCATAACATGTGACGTCTATCGCGCAAAGTTTTAACGTTGCACAAATGCGTGTCACGTTTCCAGAAGGCGCTAAAAGTTGGTCGCCGGTACACAGTACACAGGACAGAACGTTCCTCAACGTTGCTGAAGTTGGTTGTTGTTGCGTGTCATGTTACAGAACAGAACGTGAAGCGAATCATTAGGACTTTGTGCTGTATATAATGTATCCAAGGTTTTGTAATATCTTGAATTAAAAGAGCGTCCTTTGAGTTTCTTGCTCGTTCTTCTCTATAAAGATCTATATTTTGGAACGGCCAAACTAGGTACACAGAAATTCTGTGGGTGAATATAAACGTTTTGCCTAACTAACCGTCTTCTTGACCGTTCAAAAGTACTTGTAAATGGTTTATTTGAAATAATTGCTTTGAGTTTGGTTTGAATGTGAAATGTCTTTTTCAATATGTAAAAAAACCTCATACTGTATTAAAATGAGCCAACCACAAACCGTGGATGGACAGCCCATAGGCCCCTAGTATGGAGATCTAATAACTTTAGATTTATGTTTTTTGTTAATTATACTTTTATGATTATGTCGGTAGATAACTACGAGTATTATATTTTTTTGTATTGTGTTTATAATCTACTATCCATTTGCAACAAGTACAATATGAAAACACATTGAGAAATAACACTTTAATCATAATTATTGTTCCATTTGAAGACTGATTGACTAATGTATAATCTAAATTACAGAATTAATAATTACGCCGAAAAATAGTATAATAATTATGTATCAAAGAGTGGTAATTAATCCCTGAAACGTCAGTCGGGCTCGCGAGTCCTATCACTTTGTCAATTTTATTTATATAAATAATTATATTTGTGTACATAATTATGTGGTGTATTAAAGACTATTATTAAACAATCAAACAAGTTATAAATAAATAATAAAGGTTACTAAAAGTAAACTTTATAATTTATTTATTTTAGTAATTTTTTGTTGCCGTCTTAACAATTAAACTGTTTCTATCATTACAACTATTTTATTCATGTCGAAGAACTTTTTCCTTGATTTAATTAAAAAGGTAGAGTTTATTCTAAATTGGACCTTATTACAAGTGAATAAATATGTAACTCCTACAATCATCCTATCACACACATACATATGTCCGCGCCTTGAAAACAGAGTGATTTACGTAAAAAGTAAAAAAAAAAAAAATCGCGTTATACGTTAAACTAGATTGTATATTCTATAAGTTACGTTATATTATAGAAGTTATAAATTAAAAAAAAATCTTACTGTAACACTATATTTAAAATAAAAAAAATTACGTAACCACCATGTCATCTTTGAAACTATTATAGTTGGCTTCATATGGTGCCTAAAACATCGTCGGTCAATTGATTGAAGGATTACTTGGTATCTGAGTAGGTAAAAACATTCTAAAAACTTAACAGAAGGGATTATAACTAACTCAACCTTCTAAAAAAACACAAATATTCCGAAGTTTTACAACTGCGTGCGAACATAAAAACTCTTCGGTTACCCCAGAGGATTAACTCCAATAACCTCACAAACTTCATACATACTCGTATCAAAGCTTTGTGTACTTTCCCTCTTAGAACTAGTTTTCCTCGTATATTTGGCTATTACTTCAAACGAGGCCAATTTGAATGGCACATGGTTCTGATTTTTATGTGCAACTATTACATTTACTATTGTGAACTTTAGCCCTTTGCCTTTTGAGGTCGTTCGGACTTAGGTTATAACACGAGTACGCCAGTTAGACGACTTATCCAAAAAGAATATTGGGTTATGTAAGGGAAATAATAATAATAAAGTATTTATTTCACAACAAAACAGCACTTTGCACTGTATACTTTGTTTGAAAAAAATGTTTACATTATTATGTAATAGTAGACACTACCTTTTAAAGTAGGACTAGCCTGTATCTTAAAAGATAAATATAGTTAAATTAATTGTTTATTTAATTGCCTACCAACTTAAATAATTGCCTGTAAATTCGAATCCGAATCACAACAGTAATTCTTTGACGGTAAGTAATTTGTTAAACTTACACGTAGTTCAAAAATATACAAAAGGGATCATGAAAAAAAAAAAATTTGTGTCCGTTATGTAGATTATTAAAAAATATAAGACCCGTATTTTTTCTTTTTTTACGTAATCAAAACATTACGGCGATACATTGAGTTCAAATGTGGCATGTCGTCACTGCACGCTAGAGTTTATATGTACGTAACGAGCCCCCACTACCCAAGTTTAATGTGTTTTATCTATAAGTCATTTTTTATTAATAATTATGATAAAGCAATAAATACGTATCTAATATTTTTTATTACCTGATTGACGGACTAAACAGTTTTTTTTTTTTTTTTTTACCCAGGACAGGACAGTCCTATTAACATGCATGGAATTCTAACCAACAGAAAGCTTAGACAGATTTAACAGCGGGTCCCAATCTAGGCACAGCCCGTATCTTGGTGACCCAAACACCACAAAAAGTTAATAATTTAATGTGTTCTGTCAGCGCAAGATTGTTATTGATAATTTCATAATATTTATTAATAAAATTTACAAAAATGCAAATGATTAAAAAAAAAAATCAATAACCCGCCTGCAAAAACACATACCCGAAAAGAGTAAAACCAGCATTGAACTTTGTTTTTTGTAAGATATCGTAGGCGGGGAGAAACCAATAACCTAAAATATTGTGTAACTTTTGTTTGAACCAGCCTGCGAATCTAATGACACCTCCTTCTGGAGCAGTGGGATAAAAAGAAGATAGTTTACATAGAATAAACATACAAAACAGTTAAGTTGAGTAAATGTGGTGTATGTGTATATTTGTTTATTTTATCAGAGAGTGTAGTGGGTATTAACTTAAGCTACAAACTAAACTTTCTGTTTCCTCATAAGTCCGGCCCGGTTAGTTTAAGCTTAGTTTTGGCCTCAGAGTAGATTTTCAGTACACTAAAAGTTTTGTTTATAGCATTAAACACTCGTATGGTTAAAGACGACGAAAACCGGGTTGCGAAGAGGGTTTTTGTTTTTGGAAGTGTGATTTTTTCAGCAATTTTCCTACCTTACTGCAGCTAGAGCGATTTCTGTTGACTTTTAAAAGGTTTAATAGTGACCCTAGGATAAACAGTGACGTACGCTTAAAACCCCAGATTCCTTACACAGTTCGACCGTAGAGAAACGCTGCGTCTTTCCCAGAAGCACCTTGAGGACGGCCCGCTGGGCCCGTTCCAAATCCAGTATACACGTCTTGGCGGCGTTGCCACAGACACCTGTCTATGTATATTTTTGGGAGTACTGGAGTTTCGCAACGTAAATGAATTTGCGAATCTTTTGCTAGTGTTTGAATTTGTGCTTTGAAGTACAGGTTCTGATCAATTATAACGCCTAGATATTTTGTGTTTTCTACTTTCAATCAATATTTTGCAGTCCATAATGTACCTACACATACAGGTGGTAAATATTAATAAATATAAACAAATATGGACCCTGTCGGGCAGAGCAACATTTAAAATTTTCCATTTTACTAAATAATTAAATGATTTCCTTTCTATCTGTCTGTCAACGGAATTACAGTTGCAATCGGTAGCGGACACGGGTGATGCTGTTAAGATATTGTATTTGTTGTTGTGACTCACTGGAACCACAACTGGCCCTGGCAAGCATGATAATATGCACTGACTGAGCCCACTATCGACCTCCGGTCTCCGGAGGGGAGTGATGCCACAAGCGAACTACGCATCAATGACCTGACGGCACTAAAATCCTGCATCGCGCAATCAGAGTTTGCCGTTCGACTAGATACAATATCCTGACATTAACCGTTGGGCAGTAGCCCACCAGACACAACACCCGTCTGGTTGGAGGATCCTCCCTTTTCTATGGAGGATGAGTGAACTTTACACCCTGTTCTTCGTAACTCTATACATTTTTTTAATTCCTTTTTTAATAAGAACTAACGTTCTTATTTTATTACAATCTAGCCTATTATTTTATTTTTGATAGCTGCGACACAGTTTTTAACTTTTGTAGCTATCACCGTTTCTATTGTAATTATGTCAATTTGTTGTTGTTCCAAAATAAAAAACTTTTACTTTTTTACTTACTTTTTTTTATTCCAGAACGGTAATCAATCTATACTGTGATGTGTATTGTCTATGCATCAGCCTGTTTTCGTTTACGATTTATTTTATTTACCAACTTTGTTCTGATCTTCACTGGGTTCGAAATATTAAAATATACCTTAGATTGCGCTCCTAAGGCTTAGGAGCGCAAATATTTAGGAAATCTGCGTTATTATTTTGGTTCTGATAGTACAATCCCCTATTTATTGAAACTAAAGCTCTTCGAAGTATATTAATTTTGTAATCAAAATAATTGTCAAGCTTAAGAGACTTGTACTTGACTTCAAATGTCAGCATGTCAAATATGTGAAAATAAATACATCACATCAGTTTGTATACAACGTTGCTTGCTTTGATGATTAATAAAAAAACATACAAGAATTTGCAATTCTGAGGCTATAGGATGCCCACGGTTGTGTGATTTTCTAAAATCGTGGTATATTATACCTTGTTAGAATTTAATATTTTACCACATCTGTACCTCTTTTTAAAGTTTTCACAATTATACGGGTCCTGGTCCTGAGTATCTCTTAAATATCTGAGAGGAACGCTAAAGTTCAACCTTCTATTTAAATCCATAATCCAAATATACGTAGCAATAATTAAAAAAACAACAATAATATACGAAAACTCGACAACGCAGATAGACTTGAACAGAACAAAAACATAACAATCTATGCTCACGCGCGGTCTCGACCACACTTGAGTGGTTATAGATCCAATCTCTGCTTGGGATCGATTCACGAATTGAGTAACGATCTAAAATAAAGCCAAACTCAGCTGAACTATGATCAATGAATCCATGCTTGAGGAACGTTCTAAAATTAAAACTAGCCTCAAAACTAGTTTTAAACAGAGATCAACGCTTGAGTTTCCTTCTGTAATACGGACCTTAGAGTATGATAATTAATTAATAAAAACACTTTGTTCATTGTCTATTACCTGCAGTAAGAATAATATTCTGGGAGGATCGTTTTGCCAGTACTGTATCCATCAGTGGACTGCAATGGTAGATTAATTGATCCTATTATAATTATGAATTACCTCTCGCTGAGAAAATGTAGGCAAATTAATCGCTTTGGGTACACTTTTAGGGATAAAAGAAAAATAACAGTAATTATTTTCTCAACTTGTTTATTTAGATAGTCAACATATTATTTCCTTCTATCATCGACGACATAGTTCATTATATTACAATAATGCAGTAACTCAATCACAATGCCTTATTTAGTTATTATTTCAAACAACTAGAAATATCAATTTAGATGGTTATCGAAAGCAAAAAGAATACTTTACAGAAAATTTATTGTTAATTATACAGTTATTTTTATTCAATAATAATCAGCTTATAATGTTCCGATGTTCCCATTGCTGGGACATAAGCCTGCTCTCGGTGAGAGTGAGTGGGCCGTAATCCACTACGCGGACTCAGTGCGGGTTGGTAGATGTCACATGTCTTCGAATTTTTGGTTCTAGGACATGCCGGTTTCCTCACGATGTTTTCCTTCACCGTTTTGAGAGCAGTGGTATTGAAACAATTTACACAAAGTAAAGCACCTGTCTGGGTTCAAACCTACGACCTACAAGTTAGTCGCGGCCGTAACCACTGGGCCACCACTGCTCTCTGTTATTTATTTACTTTAGTTAAAATGGTGAAAAACCAATTATAATAATTAAAACAATTAAAAAGAAACATCAAAATAATAACTTCTTGGCTAAGCAACAAGTTTCGTTCAACACCAAGTTTGTTTTGTTGTCCATTTAGGCAGTTAGGCAATTTTGAGCGAGACTAACCCTCGGCATACCTGGTAGGGTCTGACAGACCCACTTGGGCACATAAACCGTTGTATTTCTTTAAAATTTGAATTTTATGCGCTAAAACTCTCAGTAGCTGTGCGTTATGAACCACTCGAAGCATTTCATTAATAATGTTGTTGTTGTGGAAGAAAGCTTTTGTGATTATGAAATTGACGCCTCACATAACATCAGGCCTATAATATGTATTTGCGGAGAGTGTATTGTATTGGTGTGTGTGGAGGGTAGGCAGAGGAGTGTACTATACGCCCTTGCCTATGCCCGATTAAATGAGTGAGGAGGCTTCATTATTTTATTATTAATCACTTTCAAGGACCATTGACAGTTTTTTTTTTTTTTTGTTTAGGTTTGTATGTTGTTACAAAAAAAAAAAAATATTAGATAAATAGTTAATTTAGAAAAGTGGTTACAATAATTTATGATACTCGTACTCGTACCTAGTACGAGATATAGTCATTTAAAATTCGGTCTGACAGAACCACCAGGCATACAGTGTAACATTATGCCACCGCGCCGAGAACTAAGCTAAAACTATTGAATAATACCAACCCGATTTTAAAACTTTTCGGGATTGTTGAACATTCATCTTTTGGGTAACAAACCTCTTGGTGTTTTTTACATGTTAAGGAACAAAACAACCTATGTACTAGTACCTAGATATAAACATAGAGAGGGTTAAACGGATGAATATATTTATAGGTGTCGCCCTACCTCTCTTCCCTTGCCTTACCTAATTTTCACATTCAATATTATTGATTGGCGCACAAGTCACGCCTTAGGATGACAGCTACTTGTCATTCACATACATACCCTTTGGGGTATAGGGGCTTGTGGCTAAAAACAGCCGCAGATCGATCAGGTTAAGCTACGCTTACTGTGGTTGGTCCGTAGATGGGTGACCATCTATACATACCAAGATCCCTCCGTGCCTCGGAAAGCACGTTAAGCCGTTGGTCCTGGCTGTCATTCGTGGATCTTTGATAGTCGTTACGGGTCATCAGAAGCCCGACAGTCTGACAACCAGTCTTACCGAAGGGTATCGTGTTACCCAGTAACTGGATTATGGAGGTCAGATAGGTAGTCGCTCCGTGTAAAATACTGGTATTCAGCTACATCCGGTTAGACTGGAAGTCGACCCCAACATAGTTGATGATGACCCTTTGGGATATAGGTAATGAACTGACAAGCTGTTACGCTATTTACCTATAGGGTAGGGTAGCTTCATTCAATATTAGACATGGTAACTGCCGAGTTCTGTATACGTATACCCCATTTGAAATAAAATTAGACATTTAAACAGGATAAGTTTAAACGGAGTGCGTATATTTTAGGAGGTAATTAGGTGTATAAAACTGGGCAACTTTCCCCAAGGAACATAGGACGAAATCTTAAAATTGAAAATCGACTTTTCATACAAAGTGACTGGTCACGTGACTTATGTTTGTATGAGAAGTTGAATTTTATTTTTTAAATTTCGACCTATGTTCCTCAGGGAAAATTGTTTAGTTTTATGCACCTGATTACCAACAAAAATATACGCACTCCTTTTAAACTTATCCTGTATAAACCTTTTTTACAGTCCGTTCAACCGATTTTGACTTCTTTTGATTGCGTTGGTGGCATGAGAAATGGCAGCTGCAGTAAACAGTTGGTATTGTAACCACTTTTTTGCTTTTAATGCCATCCTTATGCCTACGGAATCGAAGTTAAAATCGGTTGAACGGGCTGTAAAAAGGTTTTCTTTTAATGTCTAATCTTATTTTAAATGGAGTATAGATAAGTCAGGTTTGCTCACAAGTAAGAAGGTACGAAAACAAACATAACATCACATCACGACTGTTCCCCAAAGGGTTAGGCTGAGTGAGTAAGAAACTGCAAGATTTTTAAAACACTTTAATATGAAAGCTACAATTTCAGCCGTCGGAGGCGATACATATTTATTTTGTCATTAAATTGTACGCGATAATACTTCAAATTCGCTAGTATTTACGATGTCAAACCTTTTTTTTTGGCTTTATAAACCTCAACTTAAATGCTATACATTTCCGAGCCAGAAGCACGTTAATTCTACCTAAATACCTAGTAATTTCGCGGAGATCAAAAAGCAGTCGCAACGCCGCTGATGCCGCATCTATTTAGCCTGAAACCAAACACTAGGAAACGAGGCTGGAACAGCAAACAATTTAATGTTCAACCTAATAACAGGCAAATGTTTGGTGTTGACTAAACTTTGGTGAATTTAAGGAAATAAATTGTTCGTCCGTATATTCAAATCACAAATGTCATTCTATGACATTGGCGTAGGGTGTAAATTTGCTTAAGGCGGTATTACCGCTTTTACTAGTTTTATCGCATCCATGGGGAAAAAAAAATCTTATTTAAGGATCTGCCGGACATGCAATCGCTTTTAGTAAGATGATTAGATTAACTTTGATAGAAAAAATCCCAAAGTTACCCATTTTCGTAATGTTTAAACGATCTCATAGCTACAAAACACAGTTTTTTCTTATTTTTTATATAAATGAAAAGGTAACATTGCTTCGCTGAGTTTGTTTTGATAAAATTATTAAAATAATAAGGATCATAGCACCTTAAACTCAAACATAAAGCATTTATTTCAATTAAACCATTACAGGCACTCTTAAATTCTCAAGGAGTCGGTCAGAAAGATAAAGTAAATTGCTTCTTCCAAAGCTTAGTAGGTTCCTATGAAGAAGAACGGAAAAGAAACTCCATGGAGACTCCTTTAAATCTTAAATATTTATGAAATATGATGTAACAGGTGGCGGTATCTATCGGGCCAAAGGCTTTAGAAGGAGGACTCAGAGCAGATTACGGTCGATAGGCTTTATTGTTAGGGTCTACGGAGCCTTCTTGATACAGGTATTAAAAGAGTTGTGAATATAGAGGTGCCTAAATTTTAGAGAGGTCATAAAGGGATGAAATGGTGATCAAATTTATTGTATGATAGATAATTTGCAAATTTTTTGCCCAGCTCTCAGACTCGCTTTGACGATAAATTTTTACTAAGTAGGTACATGAATTATCTTTCATATACTCTAAAAGTCTAAAGAGTATGTCAAGACTATAAATTGAACAGTCGTCTAAAAAATTAAGATTGACTGTTCAGTTTATTATATCGAAACTTTTAATGGCGATTGATAGATCGTACTCGGTAATCTGTCCTGGTAAGTAACAAAATTGATGGATCCATTTAATAAAAAAACTACAAAACGAGATCTTTGACGATCGGTTAAGTCTAAAATGGGTGTAAATAAATTATTGTTTTACAATCATTAAAAAGATACCCAGTGTAATATTTTTGTTGTTTATACAAATAAATAAAATCGAAGTGTCTGTTTGTAATGTCAAAACAACAGCTTTTTACTAAATGCATTTGAAAGTCTGTCTGTCTGTTTGCTCCGGCTAATCTCCGAAACGGCTGGACCAATCAGCTATATAAGCCACGTGGGCGCAGCCGCGGACAGCAGCTAGTATAAAATAAATTAACTACCGAGAGTGCATGTTTACTTAACGAGGTCTTTTTTTTTATCTAGGGCATCTCAGAGTGTAACCACTAAGGTTCAGACTCTTTAACCGGACTTTCCTATGGCTGCCTTAAGCTCCTAACGAAACTTAATGCCTCCAGCCAGGGCGTAAAAACTTATAAACTAAACGACTGCTGCTCGCTAAGGGCACCCCCTGTGGGGTACGAACCTCGGCTTAGGGCAGCTGAGTCGGAGGGAGGGTGGCAAGGGACCGACAGTGGCTGGATAAAATCAGTGTTTTGATTATTATCGTGGGGAGTTTGGATTAAATGCTGCTCAGCTAAAACGCGGCTGGCGCTTCACTTACAGTCAAGGGTCGGGGAGGACTATTCGTTAGTCGGGGATTTCGCGCGGGGCCTCGGCGGCGAGGTCGGAATGACGATCGTGTATTGTGTGCTCTTATTTTGCGAACTGTAAAACGAGATCACTTCAAAAATGTATTTTATACCGTGTTATATTTTTTTTTGTATTTAAAATTCAGGTGTTTTTATTCCAAAATCCGAGTTCGTTCTGGTAGGTTGATTCACTCTTTGAGTTATTTCAGTATTAGGAATTCTATTTCTCATCACACTAGTTGACGAAAAATCACAACGCAAACATTTCCTCCACCATTAAAGCAATTTACCAGAACTGACCTAGATTTTGACCTAAAGCTACCGAAAACTCCGTACTACCCGGAATTTTGCTGTCTCAGCTAGTCTATGTTGCAGTGCCCAGGTGCAAGGGAATCTTTATCATCGTGTCACAACGCGTTCCGAAGATGAATCGCGGCTGGAAACCGCTCGGAAATAGGGTTGTCGCGACAGGAATTATAAATTGCCATTTAAAAAAAAGAGTTATGTATAAGTTTGAATTGGAAATAAAGTAGTGTGCTGTCGTAGCAGTTATTTAACAGGAAAACAATTATTTGAAACAGTTGTTGATGAACAAAATATGATTTTAACTACTTGACTCTTAAGAGTATGAGACATAATTATTGTGTCAGCTACATGTAAAACAGTAGAGTAAGAGCTTCTGATGTTTCAAGATTGATGCAGTAATAGATAATAATTATCTGCGGTAAGAGGAGCTTGTGGTTTAGTAATAACAGCCACATGGGTCGATCGATCAGGCTAAGCTACGCTTGCTGTGGTTGTTCCGTAGATGGGTGACCATCTATACATACCAAGACCCCTCCGTGTCTCGGAAAGCACGTTAAACCGTTGGTCCTGGCTGTCATTCGTGGATCTTTGATAGTCGTTACGGGTCATCAGAAGCCCGAAAGTTTAACAACCAGTCTTACCAAAGGGGTATCGTATTACCCAGTAACTGAGTTGTGGAGATGAGATGTCGCTCTATGTGAAATACTGGCTTTCAGCTGCATACGGTTAGACTGGAAGCTGACCCCAACATAGTTGGGAAAAGGCTAGACAGATGATGAATAATAATTATATGCAGAAACGAAGTGTAACTTTAAATTACTCTACATTAGGCACGTATTCTTGACAACGATCTAAAGTCCTGATTCTTATCTTATCCCCAAATCTAGATCTTAAGAAATTTTACGAGTTCCACCATAAAAAATTTCACAGACACGTTTGTCTTTTGTGTCGAACCGAGGTGTAAGAAAGGAACAATAATTTTCCACACTTTGCAGCCCTACTAGAGAATGATTAAGATTTAAAAAATCCAGTTTTTCTGTCACGGCCGACGAGTGGAAAGTTATGTCTGCAGTAAAACTGTCCACTTTTGTTTCTGCTTGATATTTTTCTGCAAAATGGAATGTTTTGATTTATATACTTATGTTCCGGTAACTTGTTACAAAGACGTCATCTGTTATAAAAGTAAAGATCTAAAGTACTCGTATCGTCTGAAATGTTTTAAGTGGTGGGTAGATAGTACTTACTTGGGAACTTTATATTGGCAACAGCTAACGTCATTTAAGAAATTTAAAAATATTATCTCGTGACAGAAGGAATTATGAAAAACGGCTCAACATGGAACCTCGGCAAGTATTTCTAGAATTTTCTAATACCTTTTATAAAGTTTCATATTGAGACACGAAGCAACAAAATACGATCTAGAGGAATATGGCCGCTTTTCTTAAAAATATATTATCACGTGGACAATATTTTTTTAAAGGATTTGCTGGATCTGTAGCCTCAGTTAGGAATAAACTTAGAGTCTTAATTGTATAATTTTTTAATATTTTGTATATTTAATTGTTCTTTCCCAAAATTTTATCATTAACTATGGAAAAGTTCACATTTTGTAAGTTTTGTTTAATTTTTGTTTTTTAAATGCTAATTGTTTTAGTTAAATTATGCACGCTAGATTCACATCGAGTAGGTGTCAATCAGGACTATTGTGTTTAACTGTTTTAATACGTTTGTGATTGTACATCAGTTTTGTGAATTATAATTTAAAAAAAAAGGAGTGGGCTCGTGGACCGTTGTACGCCCTCTTAAGTGCCCTTTCGTCTTCGATAAGTTTTCCCTACACAACGTCCTTCAATATACACGTGTTTAAAAATAATAGTACACGAATTAACTCACAAGATTATGGTAAAATTTGCAATTTGGCGAAAATGTAAGCCAAACACGAACCACAAAATGGATACCAAGTAACTTGTTGCCAACCCTTCAGGGAATTCTAGACCTTACTCTAAACTAAATGTACAAACTTCTGTACCTAATAATTTAATTCCAGACCATCACGATTATTAATTTTGCATGGAATGCGTAATACAAGGTGAATTATAAACCACTTAGAAATAAGTCCTAGAATTGATAAGTTTAATTACATTATATGATTCAATATCTACTTACGATAACCAATCAAATGATACATAATGTCATCAAAAGCTTTACAATAATAATCTATTTACAATATTTACATAATTATAATATTAATTTTATATTAAAATGGAATGTTCAGTAAAATGCCCACTTAGTGGCATAAATTGCAATATTTTCCAGTAAAACCCGGATTATCCAGTAATTTTATAGATCAACCAGTTTGTTAGATTTTCCGGATTGTTTACAGAATTACTGAGATACTGGTTGAAGATGTATGTGCAGATTAAGATTTTAAATTAATTAGGATTTATGATATTTACAATCTTTGGCTTAATATTATTATTAACTCTGAATTATATGATCTCATAAAGTAATATTTCAAACAATTAACACTGCTGTGACGTATTTTTGCCGAATAGAATACATTGCTGTCAAAATTGACGAAACGTTGATTGTTGAAATCCATCAAAATAGTAGAACACTGATTAAAATTTCAAGGTACCGGTCAGAATGAAAATAAATGGAAGAAAAAAGAAAATGTCGTTCCTCATTCGTTTTATTAGTTGAATCCAATAGAAGTTATATTTTACTTAGAAAAATCAGCATTAATTTAGATGTAGTTCTGAATGTTGGATGACAACTATTAAAATATATATGATAAGATTAGGAAGACGCGATACTAGTAAAAGTGGTAACACTGTTTTATTTACAACTTGTCAAATTTACTTAAGGTTTAAAAGTCGTTCAGAATTGTGTTCAAATGGAATAATTTATTGCTATTGACTACATGTAAGTGTTAAAAATCGATATAATGTGTATTTAAAACAAATGTAGCACGCTTTTATTTCAAATTATTTTTAGGTTTATTAAGATTAAAAACGCTATTCATTAAAATTTACATAAATTATACTTTTAGCATTGACCAGTTAATGTCACAAATATTTTGGTCAGAGTAATTAATGATGAGCATCGATAACCTGATTTATTCGATATTATTTTTTTCTGGGTAATGATAAAAGTATTTAAATACGTATTACAAATATTATTACATACAATCCGTATTAGCGTAAATGGCACGTCGTTACTAGGTATATGTACAGTCGTGATGTATTACACATACTTAGTTATACATGCTTACTTATTTACAAAAAATACATTCACTAGTTGTCTTTCATCGTGGCTCGAATATTTACAATTTAAAAGTGAGACTCAGAATTTTTAGACATATTATAAAAACGCTGTTCCCAGTAAGGAATCTGCTCCGAACGGTATAAGACAAAAGCGTTGTCCTTCGGCTTGCATTGAAACTTAATAGAAAATATTTGCTGTAACCGTAATCAAATCAAGCATTCAGATAGGCTGTCTCGGAATAATAGGCTCAGGTAGATAATTAATCATTAGTTTGGGACTAGTTTTCAATAAATTATACAATTAATCACGGAGCAGATTGTACGTAAAACAGGAGCATTAAAAATTCTGACTTTCACCTGTCTTAACCAGTAATGTTATATCTAATACAACATTAAATATTATTTCATGTTAAAGCGTTTCATTGAGCGCTAATTGCAAACAAAGTATCTAACATACGTTTACTTTAGCTTGAAGTTATTACGAACTAAATCTTTGGCTTGGATTCTTACATTTTTGGATGTAGACATTTAATGTGCGAGTCAGTAAAGGAAATGCATCGCATTTAATATCGAGCGATGAAGCGGTATTTTAGGGCCCCTGTCAAAATGACCGTAACAGGGTGCCTAAAATGCTGTTTCACTAAACAAATCTATTGAGTCGCTCCCTCACCAGGAGTATTTGTCGTATATCCAAGATTAGATTTTGAGCAATACGTTACAATACTGCCTGACTGACTGCTCGGTTTTCCTCACTCACTAGTGTAATGCTCGATGATGTTAAATTACAGCCAAATGCTCTCGGTGAGGTCTTAGGTCTTGCCTTTAGGTCAATATTCTCGCGCCTTTTGACTTGTCAGGTTCGCACTTTATCAATAAAACAGCGTTTTATTTAATGCTAATAATGTGCAACCAACAATAACAATTAATATATATTTTGAAATATAATTACAAATTTTAATTTTTCGAAAATAAATAAATCTGAAAATGTTTGACATAACAAACAATAATTTGTGATTACATCATCAACTTATGATAAAATATTATGCAAAACTTCAACAAATTATAATAATTCTTAACAATAGGTATCGCATAAACTTCAAACTACTGGTAACATGATTTTGATAAAAATAACCAACTATGTCATAATCAAAGAAATTCTTACCAGTTCAAAAATGCAGTTTGCTTCAAAGATTCCTGCTTGATAATGATCGTGATAACTACTTCGAAAACATACCAAAATGAACTTATTGCTGAAACTTTAACTTGAATGCTTGCACGGTAGGACATTACACGCCTAATGAGACTTCTATAGTAAACGCGTTTTAGCATGGCTATTGCGGTCATTGCCCTTTCACTAATATCTCTTAATAGGAACTGGAAATATAAAATAACTGTCGTTTTACATTAGTAAAAAATGTCACTGGATCACGATTCCTATCGATTTAGGACATAAACGTGCTTTATTACCGTTTTTAAAATAAATTAAGTAAAATATGGAGGTGGTTCAATGACCGCTATTGTCATACTAAAACCCAACAACTATCAGTTATTCCGCGAAATGTTTTGCAGTCGTAAAAGTATGAAGCTGTAAATACTGGTAGACTAATGACTTTTTAATTTGTTTAAATACTGTTATTAAAAGTAATATCAAAATGTGATAGTTATATGATGTTAAATTAATTTGTTATATTAACTTAAGATTTACACATTTACTGTATGGCTGGCTGTATATTGTTGATTATTTAAAATTATTATTTTGGTTGGAAACATTCTATGAAAGATGTAAAATATAAATTACTAACACTTTGTATTTTTGCATTGATAAAAGCAAAATAAGTATCTGCTACTTAGTAAAAATAATATATCCGATTGACAGTATTATTGCCATTTAGTCCAATTTTTCTTGGGATGAAACCTAGGAATCAAAATTTTTGTAACCGCAGTAGCTTTTGTATTGAAATGATACAATTCAATGCTTTGATTTGGCGCCATACATTTTGACAGCTTTGCACTTCTTATTACCTTTCAAAACATAGGACACATCCTAATAAAATACAGCGTGTAACAGAAATGTGTGGTCACATTTAAGCGTATGGTACAGACCATCAAATTGAACCAATTTCTCCATGGGACCAAACATCATAATCGCGAAAAATATCAGCTGTCCCATACAAAACTTCAACACCTACTCGACCCAACTAAATATAACCACACATTTTTGATACTCGCTGGACACCCTTAAATTTGACCACATATTTATGATACACGCTGTATATTACAGAAGATAAACTCAAACATTCAAGCATCCAGCATTTTAATATTTTTAATTTAAAAAGTTAACATTAACCAGAACAACACACGAACACGGAAGTCATTTGATATGCATCTTGGAAACTATTAATAAATGAACATACATATTACTAAGAATCACAGTAAGGACTAGCTTTTACAATTATATTACTAGAGGTATGGATGTACCAAAGATTGCTTGGAGAAATTCATTAAGCATGTTTTTTTTTGACCTACCGATCTATTTTGTACAATTCTCACCCTGGAAACTTAGATGAAGAAATCCTACAGGATTTTCTCCTACTAGTGGCAGACATCTTATAATTCGTATTAGACTCGTTTCAGGATGACTGAAATAAATACATCAATTTGATACTGCAGGTTCATTACAGCGTATGTTTTAGTTTTTTGAACCTAAATGTTAGTTGCAAACTCACCGAAAATGTCTTTATCGTTTATTTTTTCTTAGCTTGGACTCCCCTAAAACTGATTTTACGCCGTAATACTTAAACAAAATTGTCCTTATATACTTTGCCGTATACTTTATGATTGGCAATATAGATTTTCTTTTCTTTATGATTGGCAGAATAAATTTTCGTGCAAATAGCATTTACACGAAAATCTAATAATATTGGAACGCAAAATGTTCTGCCGATAATATTTTGACTTTAGTCGAGGTGACAGTGGCTAATGCTTTTATTACTGGTTAGTTTTATATAAAAATCATTAAATTAAATAATATAACATAACATCAAGCCTTGTTTCCCCGATGGGTTAGCAGAGGCGTACATATAGTAGGTACACCCACATTTCGCCAGTTATGTTTAAGTCCTATGTAATAGGGTGCGAGCTGTCTGCCATCAACCGGGCACAAATCCAGACTCGGGAATAACACTATGCCCGACACAATGGTATATCGGGACTTAAGCCTAACAAAGTCCCGCACAAATTATATTATTGTTCTACAAAGTTTGGATTTCTTGTCTGAATGGAGCATAATATATACCCTATGATATTAGTTTACAATTCAAGCCGCAAGCGATTATTCCCTGATCGAGCGAGAGATTCAACTATTGGACCGAAATCCGGACTACAATTCCATTTCTAAGTAACACGGATCAGGGCTCCCAGTAGCTTATCTAATCCATTCATGGTCGGATTAGTCACATGCTATTATAACTCCTACCTAAAATATCGACGGTCATGATGTGTCTATGATATCTAAAAGAAATTACAGTATTTTTTTCTGTGCCAATGTACAAAGAAAAATGTACAGAACATTTCGAAGTGATTTTAAAAGCGATCGATGTCTTGGAGCAAGTTTTTCGCCAAATACCAGCTTTAATGACAAACTTCAATTGCCTGAGCTTGGCAGGCAATATGGGCACAGGATAGAAAAGTACAGAAGCTCCAAACATTTTTTTTACGTTATGGTTGATCCTATTTATCAAAATAATATTTGGACTGAACCCATACACGACCGTAACAGAATTTGCGGTTGGTTGTATGAATTTATTCAACTTTTCTAAAAAGCTGTGGAAATCATCACGACCCAGATTTGTATGAAAAATATAATATTAATGTCAATCATTTATACTGAGTATCTGCATAACAACGTGGATGAAAGCCTCATACATGATAAGTAGTTCTACCGATAATAAAGGTCTGTAAGAGAAGTTCCGTATAACTATATCGTCGACCGTAGGTTCAATTGACGTAAGGGACAAAATACCCAAAATGAGCTAAGTATACAGTTTTGTTCAGAATTTTTCGCTCTTTCGAATGGTGTATATGAAAAAATTCTATCTTAAGAAAAATGTCCCTTACCCTACTGATTTTTTGGATCCAAATTTCGAATCAGCCCCATAATAACAATGTATTTGAAAAACTATGCAATATAGCAACTTGAAATGTTGTATCTACCGCCACCAATCGAATCAAATAAGGTAAGATAAGGTAAGGTAGGTAACGATTTCCAAATTTAAGATATCCGTACGCCAAAAGTGTGTACTTAATTTTCTGTCAACAATCTCTTTACACTGTATTTCTTTTCATAAATTTTTTCAACAAGTGATTTACACTATCTTTTCACAATTTTTCCACAATTTTTGATCCAACGTAGAGGTCAATTTAATGTAAGGGACGGGACTACAAGATACTTGATCAGTAAGGGACATTACTAACAAAATACGTTGGTGTAAGGGACATCTATTTTCTTAAATAGATAACTTATTTAAATAAATTTTACACAGGTAGATAGAGCACTAAAATAAAAGATTATGTGCGAAATCAGATCCGAAAAAGGTTAATAACAAAAAAAGTTATGGGCGATTTAGTCCGAAAAAAAACTTTGTCGGCCTCTCCTGAAAAATCGTATTTTGTCCCTTACCTCAATTGAACCTACGGTCGACGATATCTTAATGTTAATCACATAAATTGTTGTTCTTTTATCGCTAACGCTTGAAGAGAGAACCAAGTTTACGGGCTTCAGTCACGAAACAGACTCGAATAACTGCAGTCCGAGTTTGCACGCGGTTTAGCAATATCTTTATTGTCTTCGACATCCACGGCATCGGTATGAAGTAGACCTTCTTATAATTATTTCATATTAAAAGGCTAGTTGACTGATACTCTATTATAATAGTAGTGAAAATTCTATAATGAAAGCTATGAGGTAATGCGCTGAAAAGGTTAGGGTTTCCAGTTTAATTCCATTGAAATGTTGTGGTAAATCCGCTTTCTACCCAAAAGCATTTTCAGGTAAACTAACTTATTTGATAGTTTTGTTTATAGGATTATAGCAACATGGCTGTAACTTCTAAATGGTTAACGAAGTAAGTTAGTGTTTGGTATTTAAGAGAGAAAAAAGTCAGTCGTAGATATCTACGAAAGATTTTGTTAAGATCAGTAATTTTTTTTTTTTTCTCTATGGTGCAGAGACTTGGACGATCAAAGCTACGAACAGGCAAAGAATTGACGCTTTCGAAATGTGGTGCTGGCGCCGCCTATTAAGTATACCATGAACAGTCCACCGCACAAATATGTCGATCCTTGAACAATTCAATCTAGAGAAAGCATATAAACTTTCTTCAACCAGCCTGCAACGTGTCGTGAGATATTTCAGCCACATTGCCCGCAGAGGTACTAACAACATGGAACGTCTAATGGTAACAGGGAAGATAGAGGGCAAAAGACCTATAAGCCGAAGCCCAAAACGGTGGTCGGATCAAATATCTGAGTAACTGGAGGTACCTATCAGCACCGCACTCCATCAGGCCACCGGTCGTAACAGATGGAGAAAGACTGTAGACAATTTGAAAAGGAGTCACAATCCTTAGTACATCCACACTTTATCTATTGAAAACATAAGTACAGTCTTTATTTAGACAGTGACCTCTTCAGTAAAGCGACTCTTATCGTCTAAATTAATAACTATAGCATGAGTCCTTGCATGTCCTGATCTAACACCTTTCACAGTCTCAGTACTACTTGGACTTGACTTTAATTCACTGGTTTTCTCACTCTTATTATTGTAACCGTTACGACTTACTTCTGGTGGTCGGATATCACTACAATTTGCTTCGCCAGAAATTTTGAACACTCCATTTTGTATGTCTTCTTTAGGTTCTTCATTAAGGTCTGTGCGTTTTTTAGGAGAATCAGTCGTGACGTCTGTCTGGCTTTGTTCGGCGTTGCTGTTTTCTGTGCTTTTGGTTGGACTGAAGGTCTTATGTTTGTAAGCGGGAGGAGCTTCGAAGGGTAAGTCCCTACCGCTGCTTGAAGACTCTTCAGCTGGTGTGACGGTACACATCAGCCTGTCTGCTACAGCACTGAACACTGTGTTCAGTTTCAAAGGCGCGGAGTGGTCAGATGGAGGAGGTTTTCTATCGTAAACTGCTGCAGCGTCCTGCATGGCTCCTATTCTTCGAGATATTACTGCTCCAGGTCCACATCGCTCGCGGAGCTTTTCTAACTGGTTGCAGATTTTTCTGAACTCCTCCTTTTAAATAGAAAGATTTTATAATATATATTACTTATTTGTATCTAGAAAGCTACATTTATTCCTAATATTAAGTCCTGCACAATATTGTAATAATATGTACAAAGGTTTGTTTTAAAATAAATCAAACGACTACAATGCCAGGCATTTTCGAGCTAGCTAAAATAATTAAGTTCTCGTCTAACTTGTCTGGCAGATTCTGGAAATAGAAAACTAAATAGGTACTACAAAATACCGCCTGAAACTTAAGCAAATCATTTGAGATGAATAATCAAGTAATTTGATGGTGGACGTAAACGACGGTACATATCATGAGCATTCGCCTCACTCAATGTTTTGCTAACATTTGTCATACTCGAACATTCATTGGCAAAACAAACATTCGTTAGTGAGCACAGCAATTAGAATTTTATTTTTGTGTTTGGATTCACGTATTCAACAAACTTTTCGTTCTAATGAATGTTTTCATGAATGTTTGTTGCGCAGTGAAACCTCCCGTCCGTTGCGCAACGAATGTTTGCAGAGCAAATTCGCAAAGCGAATGTTCGCGATGAGTACGATCCTTAAATTGAATCTAATCACAATAATGTAATTCCGAATATCATCAAAGATATTATCTACCGAAGTAGTACCTATCCAGCAATAATAGGCACATAAATGTGCCCTAATCAGGATTCCTAATTTGAATACTCAAATAAGAAAATATTAAGTGTATAATACATTGCCTGCTCACCTACCTAAGAAACGTAATTCACCATACAAGAAGCGTAATGCTCACCTCAAGTTCCCTCTCAGTCATATTGTCACAGAACCTCGCGCTGCGATTGGTCGTCATAGTGTAGGTAGACTCCGCTGGTCTCGATCTGAACTTGCCTGTCTTCTCTCGCTCGTCTTTGCCGTGTCCCTTGTAAACCATGTAGGCCTGGTAACAGAAATGCTGTAGTTAGCAAATTGGTATTATTAGTAAAATCACATTTTTTTGTTGTCAAAGTAATAAGTTAATTTTAGTTTGGTTTAAGGTGACTGTGTTATAATTTTCCTTAATTCCAGGACCGTATTGTGCGATATAAACGTATGTATGTGGGTTTAGGATTATCTATATTTTTTACATAATAATAAAATAGTAACGAAATCAAAACTACAATTGAATATTTTTGAATAAAATAAAGAAATACTATGCTACGAGGTGTGGGAACGAGTATGATTCCGAAAATATAGTTTTTAGAATTCGTGTCCGATTGTCTGGATGTATGTTCCGGATTGGCGCAAAAATGGCTGAACATATTTGGATGAAATTTGGCACACACCTAGATTAACATTATAGGGCATTTTTAATCCCGGTAGTACGTTTTCGTGGGATATTTTTCGACGTACACGCGGGCGAAAATGCGTCAAAAGCTAGTAAGGTAAATAAAAATCAGAATAAGTTGAGAATCCAGTTTTCTCGGATGTAGAAACAACCTAGATATCAGTCCTGAATAATTCCTGAAACAATGAATACCAGTATCGCGGCGCGCTGATAAAGGAAAAAGAGACGAATCTCTGTCAACAGACACGATGTTCGTTAATGAAAAATCGTATTTTCCTTTTAAATTCGAACATGTTTGAAATTGATTTCTTTGATGTTGAATATGTGGTGGATCGTCAGAGACACGTAAAGATAGGATTTCCGGATGCGGAAATTCTGAGACGTATTTTGCCTCAACGTTTTGGAAAATACAGACTGAAAAGATTTCTCAATAAACGTTGTCGGGACGGATTTTCCTGCTGTTTAGGGTACCTCAAAAGAAAAAAACGGAACCCTTAAAAGATGTGTCTGTGCATATGTAAGTGTGTCTGTCCGTTTGTCACAGCTGATTTTCTCCGAATCTACTGGACCGATTAGGTTAAAATTTGGTACACATAATTATGAAATTTTGTTACCCTAACATGAACTTGTAATCTAAATAAATGATTTTGAATATGGGGGTCAATATTGGGAGACATGTGAAAAAAAAAAAAAAAAATCTTTGCGACATGTCAAATGAAAGGACTTGTTTTGTGGATTTCAAATATATTTTTGTTATAATTTTGTAATGAAACGCTTTGAAGTTATTAAAGAAAATAGATGAAAATTTACCGTTCCCCTTTATCTTCGAAACAGCGGAGATAAAATTTTTGAAAAAAAAAAAAGCAGAATAGTTCTATACTCATAGATTACAGTAAAACCTATGAGAAGTCTATGGTCTTAAAATAACATGGTAAATCACTCAATATTGTGCGTACAAACTTACATTTGCGGTTGGAATGTATGGGGGAACATGTTTTTGTGCGTGGTACGACACGCACTTGGCCGGTTTTTGTTATTGTTTTGTATATCATTCGACAAGTTATATGTTGAAATTATTTAAAAAAACACAATTAAATGAAGGAATAATAAAAGGCTATCACTTAAAACCTCTTTGCAGTCAATGAAAGTTAGTAAGCCCAAACAAAATAGACTTGAAGAGTCTATTTTGTTGAGTGTATTTCATCCAGCAATCCGATTAAAAAAAGCAAAAAAAAAAAAAATTATCTGCCTATGTTGTCGCACTTCCTGATCCGATCCTGCCCCAATGGACCAATCCCGGCTATAGGCGTCGAGCTCTTCTCGCCATCTACGCTTGGGTCTGCCGCGATACCGCTGGACGTTTTCAAGGACCAATGTTGTGGTATAAAATATATAAATAAGAATGGGACCCAAAACTAAAGAAAACACAATGAACAACGCGATAACATTTTCCTCTTAACCCAGCCTCAAGATAAAACAGCATCATATAATAATTTTATTACATTACGAGCAGCTCTTGCCAGCTACTTTGGGATCGCCGCCAAATTAACAGCCATAACTGCTGCGACAGCTTACTTACTGCTTAGGTGGCCAGCTGGTTATGCTGTAAAGTTGGCTAATTTAGGGTGTGTAAATATGTATGTTTAATGAAGCCGAGAGGCACTTGTCCTTCCTGTCATTGCGATCATTTTTGAAGTGAAAACATCTTTAGGCACGTTGGCCACTTTTGGGATGCGGAAATAGCATTGAACTCGCATGACCGTCACGCTCAGATACATATCGTCGACCGTAGGTTCAATTGACGTAAGGGACAAAATACCCAAAATGAGTTGAGTATACAGTTTTGTTCAGAATTTTTCGCTCTTTCGAATGGTGTATATGAAAAAAATCTAGCTTAAGAAAAATGTCCCTTACCCTACTGATTTTTTGGATACAAATTTCGAATCGGCCCCGTAATAACAATGTATCTGAAAAACCATGCAATATAGTAACTTGAAATGGTGTAATTACCGCCGCCAATCGAATCAAATAAGGTAAGGTAGGTAACGATTTCCAAATTTAAGATATCCAAACGCCAAAAGTGTGTACTTAATTTTCTGTCAACAATCTCTTTATACTATTTTTTCACTATATTTGATCTAACGTAGAGGTCAATTTAATGTAAGAGACGGGACTACCAGATACTTGGTCAGTAAGGGACATTACTAACAAAATACGTTGGTGTAAGGGACGTCTATTTTCTTAAATAGATAACTTATTTAAATAAATGTTACACAGGTAGATAGAGCACTAAAATACAAGATTATGTGTCAAGTCAGATCCGAAAAAGGTTAATAACAAAAAAAGTTATGCGCGATTTAGTCCGAAAAAAAACTTTGCCGGCCTCTCCTGAAAAATCGTATTTTGTCCCATACCTCAATTGAACCTACGGTCGACGATATATACAGATGTATATGTGTGTGTATATGTATACATAAGAGAGCTTTTTACCAGGGGAAAAGCACTGAACTCACGTGACCGCGCTCACGCCCAGATACATTATATACACGTGTGTAATAATGTTTACGAGTTTTTGAAGCTAAGAATCTTCTACTTCTGACGTGCAGTCCTACGACTGAAAGTTTTTTTTTTGTACTTTTCCATACCTGGGAACCTGCCCTACCTGTATTACTGAGATATTCAGGGTCACAATGTTAATTTTCATTTCATTTATTCAATAACAATTCACATTGTGTCTGAATGTTTTACAAATACACGAATAATTAAAATAATAACAAATTAAACATGAAAAAAAAAATTATAAAGAAAAATTGTTCTATACAATGTTATTGCACACATTAATAATTATTATTTGCACTCATAAAAGTTTAAAATAATTAAAATTAGTTTGGTTGAATGCATAGATGACGGCTTAGTGATCTATGTGTCATTTTACACCCTGTATTTATAATGATTAGCCTTTTTGGAAAGGGTGGTCTGAACACTGTTATCATCATTGTCAGCTTTGATCCACCCACTACCGAGTAGGTAATAACAAGCATCCTCTTTTTTGTACCATGCTTCCCTTGTGTGATCATCTTGGGTTTTTTTTTAATCATCTTTGTCGTCTTTGAATACTGCTCACGATTTTCCTTTTCACAAATCAAAGATGGAAAACTCTTTCCTCTGATTGTACTTTTATTGGCAAGATTTACCCAAAAAATGTAGTAAAATGTTAACCTAGACGTCAAAAAGTGATTCAGGATCGATTAATAATTTGGGATGAAAAATAACTTTAGCCCTCAAAACTTAAACTGAGGTTGACGTTTCGAAACGTTTGCTAATAAGTATTTTGTACTCGAGGTTTCGTTATTAGAGCGTAAAACCAGGTAAGGTAGAATCAATTGAGCTTATGGTCCAATAACCTTCAGTTATTCGGGTTAGGTTTTAAGGTACCTATGAGTCTAGGTAAAAATTAAAGCCGCTTAGCGAAGTGAGGCGTGTTAGTGGCGATTAAAAAAGGTTTATTACAGCGACGAGCTTTTGTTGATAATATTATTTTATAAAATTCTGATATTACATAAAGCAGTGACCTGTATACGCTTTGGAGTATATTGTTTAAGTGCTTAGTCTCAATGGTATAGACTTTAATCAAATATTTATGACATGTACCTTTAGAAAAAAATTGCCAAGCTACAGATGCAACTTGTCTATAATTAAAATTGGGTAGGTACAGAAATCATACCTTATGTCAAAATAGACGTAGTTTTCACTCAAAGATTGAGCTTGACTCCTAGCTATTAATATAATCCTATAACAACCTATACCCAAAGTCACAAATTCAGATAATTTATGTAAACAAAGGGGATAACATATCAAAAAAATATCTTTGGAATGGTAATTCACATAAAATGGCGAAAAAAAAGGTTCCATTTTCTTTTAAGTACCGAATTTAAGAAATAATAATTAAAAAATAATCATAGCCTAGTAATTTTTATAAATTTTCGGTTTTAAACAAAGTTATTAAAAAAGGAGATTTTCTGGTATAAAATATTTTATGATACTGGTAATAATGCAGGAGATCCAAACATTTTCACATTTTTTACATCTTTAACAACACTAATATTACAACTCTCATTCATAGATTCATATTGTATGTAGCATATCTAGCCACATTTTGGATGTTCTGTAAACTGTTTCGAGTGGAAATCGATTTTGGGAGGCCTACCTCTAGCAGTGGACTTAAATGGGCTGATTATGACGATCATAGGCCGCGTCTTCGACACACTACAAAAAACATTGTTTGGCAACGGTATTTTGTTTGCATAGTTATACTATAGCAAAAAATAATAATGATAAATTGTTTTGCACCACTGTCCTGTCATTTCGACAGCGACATTTCTTGACATTACTTTGGTTACATAAATTATCTGAATTAGAGACTTTGGGTATAGTTATTTATACGGGAAAAGTACTGTCCGCAAAAACAACATCCTCACTGCCATCAGCCTTTCAAACGAGATTCTGATGAATAAACTTATACGCTTAACAGTTTACCTGCCAATTGAAATTCTGTAGCGAAACTAACGTCGTTGCGAACTCCTGAGCAATCGGTTTAAAACTTCGGCCACTTTCATGGTTCAATATAAACTTTTATAGGTTTTTTTTCCATTAGCTACCCCCCCCGTACGTGGGTACTTACGTAGGGAGAAAGCTGAAAGTGTTAAGAGTAGAACTACTTTTAAGAATAAAGAGATACACTTGTTGAAGAAAGTTAATTTTGATTTTTTCCCTTTATTAAGAAGTAGTGTTGGGAGAGTTTGTGCTGCAATATAGTGCAGCTTATTTGTTGGCGACGTTAACTTATTGTTTACATCGTTTTTTTAAAGTAGCTAAGTCGATAACACCCGAAGTTTTATCGATTTAGCTACTTTAAAAAGCTTAAGATTTATGATTTTACTAGCTTTTGCCCGCGGCTCCGCCCGCGTGGATGTCGGTTATCGCGTAAAAAAGTAGCCTATATCCTTCTCCATACCCCAGGCTATATCTCTGCCAAATTTCATGACGATCGGTTCAGCGGTTTAGGCGTGAAAACGTAACATACAGACAGACAGACAGACAGAGTTACTTTCACATTTATAATATTAGTATGGATGAACAAAAACAGATGAGCGTTTGCTTATCCACAGCTGGTAGTGCACAAGTTAAGTTCTTAATACCTCACCATACATTTGCAATGCATAATTTTATTCACTATTTGTTTTGGATTTCAGTTGATAATTAAGACTGGGTTTTGTATATTAAAATCGCCTCGAAAAGAGGAGCTTCAAAATGGCTTGTACAAGTACTTTAAGTCGCCCTTGAACTTGACATTGATTTCCGTAAAACGGGTTTTGTTAGGCCTTCGCGTCGATTAGTCATTTTAAAAGGAGATCTTTTGTCGTTCTATTTGTATGGTACAATAAAAGTTATGGTACAAAGTACCGAATACATTTGATTGATAAATGTATTAAGTGATTTCTGGTACAAGGCTTAGTTTAATTTTTTTAATATACATATATATATATTTTTATTTTTTTTAAACGTTGCCCCACACTACGAATTTCTCCTGTATCGTGGGTGCGTTTACAAACATTCAAACTCACATACACAAACAGCCAGACCCGGAACAACTACTTGTAGGTCATACAAATATTTGTTCCGTGCGGGAATCGAACCCACGACACGCAGCGCAGCAGTCAATCGCTTAACCACTGCGCCAACCGTGTCGTTACTTAAGAGTAACCGTGGCGTTTCTTGCCGGTTCTTCTCCATAGGAAACGACCAATTGGAACCGTGTGCCTAGCTTCTGACGTTTCAAAAGTGTCCATGTAGGTTTTGTGAAATAAAATATTTTGATTTGATTTGATTTGATTACTAGTTTTAGCTGCATTCCGGCTCTTAGCCGTAATAATATAAATACAAAAATAAAATATTAGCCTAATGATTCATTGTAGTAGCTAGTTTAAACATAAAATAAAAATCTGTCCTTTCAGAATTTCAGTATGAGCTTTTTTCCAATTAGAGCGATAAATGTGAAAAGCAATAATGGTTCCCGTGTGGAACGTAATACCTGTCAAATCGAACGGTGAGTTAAAAAACTATATTGTATAACTATCTGTGTCAGGGCTTTTACCTAGGTTTAGTGCAAGTCATTAGCTAAGCTAAGTAATAACAGCCGCATAGGTCCATCGATCCATCAGGTTAAGCTACGTTTGCCGCGGCTGGTCCGTGGATGAGTGACCATCTTTACATACCGAGACTCCTCCGTGACTCGGAAAGCAGATTAAGCCGCTTGGTCCCGGCTGTTATTCGTGGATCTTTGACAGTCGCCGTCAAGTCTGACAACCAGTCTTACCAAGGGGTACCTAGTTACTGGGCTGTGGAGGTCAGATAGGCAGTCACTCCATGTAAAATACTGGTATTCAGCTTCACCTGGTTAGACTGGAATCCGACCCCAGCATAGTTGTAAAAAGGCTGGACAGATTGAAAGCAACTCATTAGACATCGGTTTCACAACGTTTTAGAGCTCAATACAAAAACCAACCAGCTATTTGTTAACTGTCTCTCAATTTACAACAAAACCCGAGGGAAATCAATTGAATTAACACACGAAGATAAACTCGCTCGTTGGGCGCCGCTAATAAATTCTATCACCTAACTTTTGGTATGCCACATACAAATACTTACACCTTTTTTTAACGGAGATTATGTTTAAATGTTTGTTTTACAACCTCAAACATTTTAAAATTAGGCTCGAGAGTATATTTTTTAGTATTTTTGTTGATGACATGTATAATTTTAAGTTACCACCTATAAGTAACAATGTGGAATGCAAATAAAGTATTGAGCATTGAGAACGATGCTCGATTTCTTCGATCTGTACCTACAAAATATTTGTATTTGTATTTAAATTTATATTTAATTGGGTAGCTTAAATTTTGATTCGAGTCTTTCATGCTCCTGATTTTTAGCCTTATACTCGTAGTTGATAAAACAAGTTATACGAGTAACGTAGATAAAATCACGCCTATTTGCTCAACTCTAAAAGGGTTGCTTTTTTTCAGAATAAATCTTTCCTCACGAAATAATGACCCTTAATGGCCACGTTAGTGGTGTACGGTATTATTATATCATAATTATCTGTTAAGTATGTCTTTTGTATCCTACTAATCAATTGAATTTCATAAATGTGAAAGTTTGTATGTGTGATACTTAGTCACGCAAAAACGGATGAATGGATTTGGATGAAATTTGGTACACAGTTTATAACCTGGATTAACACATTGGATACTTTTTATTCCGGTAGTATATTCCCGCGAGATAATTTCCGATCTCCACGCGAGTAAAGCCGCGGGTAAAACTAACACTGTAACTGAAGATTATGGCAGTTTTCAGTATCGTATTGGCTTGCTCTATAGATTGCTATCACTTTAGCCCTAGAGAAGTTAAACTAAGATGAATTAGAAATAGTTCTCACATCACTTCATATAACATCCATACCTAACTATTCGTAAAACCACATAAAAACATAGAAGGCAGACCCCGGCACACACAGGATTATTCATAAGCACCAAAAAAGTGTAGGAAGCACAAACAGGTAAGCATAAGGCACTGTTTACACTGTGTCGTGATAATTTTTGTCGTTAAACGATTGTATTTTCTTATTGTTCACACTGTGTTGTGACGACAGTAATCAATTGTGTCGTGGTGACTCCATTCAAACTACACAGTGTGATTGAAAATACAAAAAACCTCAAATGGGGTCACTATGCTCATTATTATGAACCACTTTTACTGTGGGTCCAACACTGAAAGCATAAAAACAGCTGTTTCCTACATTTTGTCAAATTCGCGAAAATCATTTTTGTCGAGTAAAGGTGCGGTTCTCATCGAATCCAAGATTTGATAAGATTCGCATTCATGTTTTAAATTGTATCACGGGTGCTCCCACTCACTACTGTTATATTACAGGCGACTGGTCCAGCTCTCTAATTGTGTAACACACTATCAATCTTAGCCTGAATGATTTTGAAGGATATTGCTAATCCATTGCTTCATGTGTTCGAGAAATTTGTCTGATCAACAACGTAAATAGCCCAATGAATTTTGTTGAACTGTCAAAATGAAACCCATTGCAGTAAGTGTGTTATACAATTACCCCGCCGGTGAATGTAATGCTACAAATTGTATCATTACAGGTTGCGCACTGTAATGCTTGGTTCTCCTCACTCACTGATGTAATGCTCGAACCTGAACTGTTGACCAGGACAAGCAGATTACAAGCAAATGCTCCTGGTGAACATGGCACCTTTACGGAAACATGGATATTTGGAGCAGCAGATTTCTTTTTCGCGATTTTAGGTTTGCGCTTATAATTCAAGTTGTTCATAATGACGCGTACAATGACCTCTTTCGGATTTTTAGTTTTTTCAATTACAAGTCTCAACACTCAAATTCAAAAGTCATTTATTCAATTAGACTGCGAATCTGCACTTTTTGAACGTCAAAACATAAGACAATCCCCTAAAGCACTTCACCACTTCCTAGTACTTTAGCTGCGAAGAAGAAGTAACGCAACAAACTGCCTCGCACTGAAAAGTACGACTATATGTCGTCACGACACACTGGGAGCCATGTAGTAGACTGGAAGGTCAAGTGCAGAACCAACACAGAGGTACATACATACAGTCTGACCGTAACCTTACCGTGCCTACCTTGCTCCCAAAGATGAAGCAGAGAAGCAGCGTCACCGTCAGCTGCGTGTGGCAGAAGAAGATGATGTACAGAAGGTCCGGGTTCGCTGGGGATTGGAGGAATAACCTGGAAAAAAGAATTGGCGTTAGAAGATTTTTTTATAATCTGTGTGATTTTATAATGACCTGTCTGCTAGTTCCAGTAATAATTTCAATAATTGACACAAAAGTAGGCCAATAAGGGAATTTTTGTCTAGTATTGTCTAGCATGTCAAGTAAAAAACGACAGGGCATTCCAGGTTCTTAAATCGCTTGCATCAGCCCACGACTAGGCAAGAAAAAAGCCCTCCCCCCATGACTTCCAGCTGTTTCGGTCCAGGGCTAATGTGGGTCCAAACTAGCCCAAGTTTTGAAATATAACATGGCATCACGCCTTGTTTCTCCGAAGGGTTAGGCAGAGGTATACCTATAGTAGGTACACCCACATTTCGCTAGTTATGTTTAAGTTCCATGTAATAGGGGGCGAGCCTATTTCCATCAACTGGGCACAAATCCAGACTGCTACTGAGAAATTCCTGATGGGAAAACCCAATAACACTTTGTTCGTCCTGGGAATCGAACCCAGGACATCATGCTAAGCGTTAGCGCTTGCGTCCGCTAGACCAAGGAGGCAAAAATAAACAAGTCTATACAAATGAATAAAAGTGTATGTTTGTAATGGCAAAATAACAGTTTTTTACTAAATGCATTATGAAATCTATTACATTATGTATATACTGTATTTAGACCAAAAAAAAGTCTGTCTTTCTGTTTTTTGTTCCGGCTAATCACCGAAACAGCTGGACTGATTTTGACGGGACTTTCACTGGCTTTAGCTGATGTTTTAAGAGTAACTAAGACTAGAACTTTTTTATATTTTAGAAAAAGCCACGCAGGTGATGCTGCGGGCAGCATAAAACATGAAAAGACGAATAATTGTATGTTACTTTGAAACCGAAGCGAAATCTATACCGAGTATGAAAGAGATTACAATAGTACCTAACGTAAGACTGCTACACAAGATCCCTAGAACAATACAGTATCACAATACAACATGAAGGACTGACTGAAAACATCGCAATACCTAACCTACTTCCTATTGCCTTGACGATAAGCAGTTGACACAAAACTTTACCCATTCTCAGATTGCACGGAAAAATTCCAAACTAGACTGACATTTAAAACTATGCGCTAGAACTTGGCAAGAAATGGCTGCTCACAACACAATCATTGTTTCACTCAGCTCTGTTGCAATATCAAAAAGTTTACAAACTCCTTCTCAAAGTTGATTTACTAGTGTTCTACTTTCTGGATTAATCCATACTAATACTATAAATGCGAAAGTAACTGTATGTATGTCTGTCGGTTACCTTTAACGACTGAAATTTGCATAAGGGGCTATGATTTTGGTGCTCGAAACGACTAAAGGGCTCGCGAAGTCGCGAGTGCTTGCCTCGCGTATTTGGTAGGTATTAAAACATAGTCATTCTTTTTATCATTTTATTAAGATAAATCTAGCGAATTGTGCTAAACAATCTTACTACCTTTCATTTATATAAAAAACTAGCTTTTGCCCGCGGCTTCGCCCGCGTGGATATCGGTTATCGCGTAAAAAAGTAGCCTACGTCCTTCTACATATTTCAGGATATATCTCTGCCAAATTTCATGACGATCGGTTTAGCGGTTTAGGCGTGAAAACGTAACATACAGACTGACAGAGTTACTTTTACATTTATAATATTAGTATGAATAAGGAAACAAGGTGTTTTGTAGCTATGAGATTGAATAAATATTACGAAAAGGGGTAACTTTGGGTTTTTTTTCTAACCAGCAAAGTTAATCTAACCAACACGATTAGATTAAATTAAAAGCGATGATACATGTCCGTCAGATCCTTAAATAAAATATATATTTTATTCTGAGTTTTTTAACACTGTTTTTTTATGTTTCCCATGGATTACAAGAAATAGTAAGCGCGGTCTCTGTCGGGTCATACCGCCTTAAAGACTAAAATAATTATATGTGAAATCATAATATTAATTAAAAAAAAAAAACAAAATGGTTAAGACGCAACTGCAGCCTGGATGTTGGCATTCTTTTCTTTGGCACGCACATACTCCTAGACCATTCATGAACTAGGTTAGGACATAAGTACTAGGATATGTTTTATCGCGGTAGTACGTCGCGTTCCCATGAAATACTTTCAGTGCTTCACGCGAGCGAAGCCGCGGGCAAAAGACAATGTTTTAATATCACTGCTTTTTTGTTACAGCTGCAGTTTTTATCGACGAAGTTTCTTGTGATTGAATCTTATCAAGCTCTTTTTCTTTTACGGCTTACGAGCGGGAATGGCAAGAATCTATTGCTTGCTCTTGTAGAATTTTATTTTTATTTTTATGGTAGGATTTTATCTTGGACGAGCGAGGATTTTTTTGTAGACTGAGTGACTAATAGACCTGATTTTTTTTTTAGATTTACTTTAGGTACCGGTGAACCATGTATGTTTTGAAAACAGTTATACTAGACTGGGCGGTCCATTTCCTCTCAAGGAGAGGAGACCTGTATCCCAGCAGTGTGGATATTATAGGGTAATTATTATGCTATGCTTATTATGCTAGACTTGGCGGTAACTGTAATACACAATAGTATTTTTAAAGCATTAAGTACGTATCAAAAATGATTTCCATTCTCTTTTAAGATACATAGATATAACTGAAAATCGAAACTCTAAAAAACGCTTAATTCAATTGGTCTTGTTATTGAAAATATTTTTTTTTTCTTTTCGGGTTCGCTTTGGCCTAGAAAATTCATCAAATTCGGAAAATTCATAGAAATAGAAAATTAACCAACACCGAGAATGAAATCTGATTCTTGACGGTGGTCACATCAAGAGATTTTATAAAAATATCCAGCCTACTATGTGCCCCAAGTCCTTCGTGCCGATTTATTTTGCTCTCGCCGAGTCTTTGCTAAGCTATGGATTAAATACTTATGGCCGTACATTTAAAACCTATCTGAACAGTATAAAATCGCTGCAAATTCGATTTATGAAATACCTTGTTAACCCAAAACTAAAACTAGAGTGTAAAGAAAATTATGAAAAGCTTTTTGTTGTTTGTAAGGTGCTTCCCGTGCATGAGAAGGTTAGATACTTAGTGGTTCTAGAGCAGTTCTATAACGATCAATTTAAAGTACGTGTGCAAAACACTTATAATACTAGAAGTGTTAGAGATTGTAAATTCGTGCGAGCACCAGTAAAAAATTACTCTGGCAAAAGAACCAATAAGTATCTGACCCCTACGCTCTTTAATTGTTTTGACTGGATAAGAAGAGATAATGGTGTAATTAGCAGGCGAACACTGGGGAATAAATTAAGGGCTGAACTGCTGAATGATATGGTCGCAACGTGTGACAATAGCTGATCGGTTGAGGAGCGCTCGGCTGGGGTATATTGCGCTGACTACAGCGCAATATATTTCAGTTGAGTGTTACTCAACCGATTAGATAAGGATGGTTTGAATGAAGGGCAAGAATACTAATTCTTACCCTTAATTTAAATTATCTGTGCCTATCTACCTATTTAGATGTTTAAAATACTCTTACCCTTCATGTAAATTATATGTATGTACCTACTTGGATGTTTAATTAAATATACGTAGTATACCGAATGTTTTAAAACGAGCGCTAATCCTGCCGACAAACTGTCACGCAGTTTGGCAGGTTTATAAAAAGTGTACAAGTGTTTGGTTCAAATAAATGATTTATTATTTATTATTATTTATTTTATTTATTCGAAAGCTTAAAATGTACATACCTAAATGTTCCGATAGACTCTAAAACCTGAACAAAGAGTCAATTATCCAAGAAATCTAGTCCAGTCTACATGTACTAAATCTTTTCGCCTTTAAAGGAACATAAATTTGCCACCGTAACAGAATTGGATTTTTCTGAAGACAAGTTATACGGTTCATAAATGTTTCAATAAAATTCTGTTGAAGTAAAACCCTTGTGAGATGCAAATTGCTCCTAACGACCGTCTATTTTGTAGAATATTGTTGAATGATCAAGTGATTGAGGATTGAAATTTGATGATACTTTTGGTCGAAGAGATTTTACTGTGAATGGCAAAGTTATTTAAAAATAACTGATTGCTTTTCAGTACAAGGATCTTTCGTCGCTTGAATGACAGGAGGAGGAGCTATTGATAAACATTTGTGGAATTATATTGTAAAAAAAAATGGGGTTTGTCGGTGTCGTTTACATGGCCGTATGTTTTACGTGTACGGGTCATGTTTTATTTTAAAGAAAGAACGATTAACGTTTACTTGGTTTGTGAAACACAAAATACAAATAACAAAATAAAAAGTGAAAATAATGTTTTAACAACAATAGTGTACGCATTACACATTATATTGTTCTTAAAACATAAAACATTATTAGGCTGCGCCAAAACGGTTCATTACAGCATTAATGTCAGACAAATGCTGTCTGACGCTGGTTTTCTAATGAACCTTTATCCTAAATATTTTAAAAGACAGCATAATGTACTACGCGGTCGGTTTTTACAAACAGTTTCAACATACCTAATACATAATTTTTATACTTATAATCAAATAGGTATAACGTAGTAATCATTTTTGCAACGATCTCATTGCACTTTTAGCTATCGAGTGGTGTAATTAAATATTGGATGTACAATTGTAGATGATAGATAAGCCAGCAATATTTTTATTTTTAAAAGAGTAACCGTGGAGTTTCTTGCCGGCACTTCTCCATAGGAAACGACTAACTCGAACCGTGCACCTAGCTTCTGACGTTTCATAAGTGCCCATGTAGGTTTATGTGAAATAAAATATTTTGTTTTTTTCAAGATGGCATAAGTTTATGTATATTCTATATGTTTTGTAGGTAGATGGGTAACCAAGGAATAAGTAGAGATTGCATCAAGAAGATTTCAACATATTATTATGATAAATACACAAATCATACTTCTGTTTCATTTTTACATTTGTAATCTTTGTCGATTGGAAGTTTTCATTATGTAGTATGGCATTTAAAAAATGAATTTGACATGGCTTCATATTCTAATGAGAAACATTTATCGGTTCACTTACCCATAGCAAATTGGGTGTTAGAGCAGCTAATACAGCATCGGGTGAAAAAAAAAAGTTGCTAATTTTGAACTCTAAAAATAAGTCGTAATCATTCTCTCCGTAATTTCGTGGTGAATCTGGACGACGCCGCAGGTAACGACTAGTAATTAAATAAAAGTTCGGGATTACACCCCCGGCGCTGGCGCCATAATCGAGTAATATTCATTAAAATTTAATTTAAAACAAGTTTCTTTCAGAATTTTGAACGAAATAGAAAATGTTTTAATAGAAAATTTCAGTGAAGGATTTCTATAGAATTGATTACAAGAGAGTTAAGAGGGGTTTGTGGCTAAGTAATAACAGCCGCACGGGTCGATTGATCAGGTTAAGCTATGCTTGCCGCGGTTGGTCCTTGGATGGGTGACCATCTTTACATAACAAGATCCCTCCGTGCCTCGGAAAGCATGTTAAGCCGTTGGTCCCGGCTGTCATCTGTAGATCTTTGACCGTCGTTACGGGTCGTCAGAAGCCCGAAAGTCTGGCAACCAGTCTTATCAAGGGGTATCGTATTACCCAGTTATTGTACGGGGTTGTGGAGGTTAGATTTAGGTTATTAGTTTTTTTTTTGCATTTTAGTGTTTTGCTTGAGTATAGTTTTTCACTATATTTGCTGGTATATTGGCGTGTGCTAGCTGACTTATGGCAGATAATTTAATTTACTGTTCTGTGTCTCGTTATGTTAATTACTTTGACCTACTATTGCATCGAATCAAGTTTATCTAATTGAACATATAGATGTGTTGCTGGGGAGTTTGTTGCGCCACTTCTTCTTCCCAGCTAAAGCACTAGGAAGTGGTGTAGGGCGGGCGTTTTGGGGGACTGTCTTATGTAATTTTGACGTTCGAAAAGTGCTGATTCTCAGCCTAATTTGAATAAATGACTCTTGTTTTTTTTTTTTTTTGAGGTAGGCAGGCGCTCCATGTAAAATACTGGTATTCAGCTGCACCCGGTTAGACTGGAAGCTGACCCCAACAGTTGAAAAAAAATTCCTGCCGATGATGATGATGATTACAAGAGAGTTTATTGAAACTTTGATGAAGGAAGCACATTATGATATCCGTGCTTAATTGTTTTAATAGTATTTTCTCAAACATGCATGAATATTGTCATTATTTTCGAAAAAAGAACACGCGAAGTATCTAATTTACGGACAAAGAAAATCAAGTCCATTGAAGGAGCGTTTTTTGAATTTGGAACATTACAACGCTCCAGTAATGTTTTATTTCCCCGCATTCTTTTGAGAAAAGCACTATATATGCCTCGGCGGAAATGCCAATTGCCTGTCTCGTATTAGTGAAGTCCTCGCTTACTGCTCCGCCTTCATACTCATACTCGACCTGTAATTGCCTATTTCCCGGCCTTTACAATAATGTACTATTTATCAACTTCTTTTCGAGTCGCTGGTACTTTTTAGGTTTGTTGGGCCTAGTAATTGGCCACGTTAATAGATATGTGTCAGTGGCGTTCATTAGATAGCAGCATAAAAAAAGACTGCTGCAAAACTTTGACACTGAAGGCCACCTGATGGGGCATCCGTCGCAGTGCATGTATTGTTGCCAGGTGTCTCCAGAAGATAGCATATTTGATATTGTGTTCCTTAAGTTGCGTTGTATTGTTATTATTGTTTCTAATTTGTTTGTTTGTGAGTAATTAATTATACTAACATAGCATAAGTAAATAACAAATTATGGGTAATATATGCCCGAATTAAAGATTACAAAAACGAGTATAACACGAGTGTGATCAAACATTTGTCTTTTAAATGGAAACTAAATAAGAAAAAGTATATGCTAGCATTATATATAATTATACATTATAGAGGTACCTATTTTAATAGGTACAGACGCCAGCACATCAAGCTACTACAATCTGTCAAATTTCTTTAATAGATTTTCAACTTTATCTCTACAGTATAAGGTTCAAGGTTGATTGCAAAAATTTGACAGTTTTGGGTAGCTTGACCTGCTGGCGTCTGTACCTACCTACTGCTAATTTTGGCAAATAATATTTGTACAGTCAGGGAAATTATTTGTCAAGCAAATTAAGCACCCTACGTCAATTTTCCGTTTTACAGCCATATCATAAAGTTGAATGTAGGTACGTACTATTTAAGTTGGTGGTCAATGCACTTAATAACTAATTTCATTGACTAAAAAAAAAAAATCCCCTTTTCAAAGACTTTATAAGTCAGTTATTTGTATAATGCATCAAAGTGTGACCTCTGTGAAACAAATTGCTTGTGCCAGGAGCGAGACCGCCACAATAGTTTAATGAGTTCCGGGCTCCAAACTTTCAGCCGTTCGCTCTCTAACCTTCGCAAACTATCTCGTTTCTAAATTTAGGGCTAAATAATAGGAATTTGATTTTCATTTTAAAGGGAGCTTAAACTGTATCACTTTAAGCTTATTTTAAAGTTATAATCAAGTTACTTTATAACGCTTCAAATACCTACCTAACCCACCTAATCTCCTGCTAAGTATAATTTAAAAAAGAACTTCACAACACGTTATATATACTCAAATCCATAAGAATATTATTTAACGAGTGCAAATAAATATGAAAATAGGTATTATTATTTTGAACCTTTAAAACGAGGACTTTAAGTTTGGACAAAAGAGAATGTACTTACATATAACTACGTACATATTCCAGGCTGCGTAAATACAAAGGCGGATGCAACCACAGTCTGTGCTGCATTATCTTGCGATAGTCCGTGCGAACCCAGCTGCAACACAGCGGTCTGAAGTGCAGCCGCATTTATTTGTATACTAGCTGACCCGACAGACTTCGTTCTGTCAAAAGCTATTTGACTGTGGCAGTTTGTCTACGCGCAAGGGAAATATAGTATATACTCCACTACTCTACCCTACCTATCTACCTACTTACCTACCCACCCTACTCTTCCCTACCTACCCTACCTACCTAAAACCTTAAAAAAATTGATATAATCCTATTCTCAGACCTACTAAATGACACGATATGTCAAAAGTCATAAAGTTACATTAAAAGATAGTTACATGGTTGTTTTCTTATTTTTTTATTAACTTTCTTAATTTTTTCTTACATAAGAACCTTCTTCTGACAATAATAAACACAACAAAAAAATAATTAGCGAAATCGGTCCAGCCGTTCACGCGTGATGCCGTGACCAAGGGAAATAGGGATTCATTTTTATTATATAGACTAGCTGACCCGACAGACTTCGTTCTGTCAAAAGCTATTTGATTGTGGCAGTATGTCTACGCGCAAAGGAAACTACCTACCTACCCTACCCTACCTTACCCTATCCTACCCTACCCTACCTACCTATCTACCCTACCCTACCCTACCCTACCCTACCCTACCCTACCCTACCAACCCTACCTACCCTACCCTACCTAACTAAAACCTTCAATTTTTTTATTTTTTTTTGATAAAATCTATTCTCAGACCTACCAAATGATGACTGACACGTTATGTCAAACGCCATAAAGTTACATTAGAAGATAGAGTTACCTACTTATTATTACAATAAAAATGTAAATATGGTCGTTTTCATACAATTTTTTTTTTTAACTTTCTTAAATTTTTCTTACATAAGAACCTTCTCCTGGCAATAACAAACACAACAAAAAAATAATTAGCGAAATCGGTCCAGCCGTTCACGCGTGATGCCGTGACCAAGGGAAATAGGGATTCATTTTTATATATATAGATAGATAGATAGATAAGGCAAGGAAAAAGCGGATTCAACGCAGACACCCAGTATTATTTCTGTTAGATTATAAATATCGAAAACTGGTGAACTGGGTGAAATGGGTTAGGTTAGATTAGAACAGTGACCAAACGCGCTACTTCCAAGTTGCTCGCAGCTAGACTAGGCTATTTAGTATTAGCCCAAGGTGCGACACGTCGCAAGCAAGTTGCAGTTGTTGTTTACCTGCAGTGTAGACAGAGCGAGTACTTATAAGCTATTTTGCAGTCGGTTTTGCTATAACAATGTCTTTTGAAGCTGATCACATTGCAGACAATTTTCAAATGTCTGTGGTGTTATCGTGTTTGTACTACTTTATTCATGCGGACGCGGCTGCGTTAAAGACAAGCTACTTTCTGTGTTGCATCCGCCTGTAGGCTTAGCCAAGTTGACAATCTACAATCAATAACGCTAATAGAAAACTAATCAAATGTATAGGAATGACATCATCTCCACGTTAAGCCACGTGGTCAGAACAAACAAATAGAAAATTCGTAGACAAGTTTACAACTTATCAGATCGTTCAAAATGTTAGAATGAAATCTGATCCTTTTTACAACGTTGTCCCATATAAATGATCGGAATAAATGACCGCGCACTAAGGGCCGGTTGTTTCAAACAGTACGTTAACGTAACATACGTACGTCAAATATTAACGATTACATTATGATGTTTAACGTACGTCAAATACAAAGCGTTGTTTCACTGAATAAAAAACCGATCGTCAAACTTCAAATGTCGAAGAATAAAATGATATTAACCAGTGGGTCACTGTAATCGTTATTTTTTAACGAACATCAAGGGCATAATTTTGTGAAACAACGGTTTGACGATATTTAGCGCCATTTATGACGGATACGCGTGCGTCAAGTGTACGTGAAACAACCCGCCCTAAGTACACAACTGTAACTTTGAGGTGTCAACGATTGTAGAGATTCGATATGAAACGTTTGTAACTTGGCTAGGCCTAATGTTTATTTACGACGAAATAGTATAGTTTTTAAGAACAGGTCCTTTTAATCTTTCTCCTAATTGCCTTTAGTATTTCAACAAAAAAAAAAAAAACAGAAGAGATAGACTTACATGGATATATTGAGGAAGACAGAGAGGAGGAATTCGTTGTAGATCGCCATGGAGATGAACCGGCTCTCGTTGAACTCCGAAGGCGCCTTCCGCACCATGATGCAGAGTCTGATGCCCCACATCAGGAATATCACCTCCACTGTTGGAAAAACATGAACGTTTAAAGATAAAGATATATTTATTGCATAACTGTGTACATCAAGTTCTTATTTTAAACGTAAACATTTTAGGCTCAACAGTCTACCCATGTCGGATATGCAATAGTATTACATGGCAAATAAATTTCAAATAGATTATAGAAAAATTACAAATGAATTACATACGAATATTACTTTTTCTCAAAAAACTCATGCAGATTGTAAAATACATTATAAATTAACATTTTTTTAAATTTCGATTTAAACATATTTAATTTAGTTGCTAATCAAAAATGTATATAGCAAGAGGTGTAACTAACAAGAATATTCCTTCTACATCGATTGATTAAGTACCGTTATGCCTTAAGAATCGACATAGCGGGAATCGACTTAAGAGGGATCGATTCGTAAACACTCACAGTTCAAATTACTCAATTAGTGAAGTCACGCGGGCTGAGACACAATAATATCACTAAAGACTTATTACTACAAACAGTTAAGCAATTTTATTTGATTCTAAAACGGAACAGTAGTATCTTTTAATATCAAAAGTTCACTTTGATCCTCATACTTGAAATGACCGGCCAAGTAATCTTAATTCGATAGGGAATTTCATTTAATTTTAAAGTCAACCATTGCAGATTCACTCCACCTTGACACCGATATGTTTAGAGAATAACACTATGGTAAACAGAAATCCCTTGAATTATGTAAATTCGATCATTTCACAAAAAAAAAAAAAAAAAGTTGCCCGACACTAGTAATTTCTCCTGTATTGTGGGTGTGTTTACAAACATTTAAACTCACTTACACAAACAGCCAGACCCGGAACAACTACTTGTAGGTCATACTAATATTTGTTCTGTGCGGGAATCGAACCCGCGACACACAGCGCAGCAGTCAATCGTTTAACCACTGCCCCAACCGTGCCGTCAAATCATTATTTCTCACCCACTAACTTCTCTCTGACATATTAAACCGCTGATCGTTCCCCCCCTACCCAAATTGCTACCCCCCTAAAGTCGGCAGAATCCTAAGAGAATTCAAAGAGATAATGATATTTAACCCATTCCACTACAAAGCATTTAAGCTTAGTTGGAGTTGATTAAATTAATAAGTAGTAAGAAGCTTAACAACAAACTTACGGTTTGCAGTTTGACTTCCTGTTTTTGAAAGGCTATAGTAAAAACTCGGCAGTTTGGTGGTTTTACTATATTGCTTTTTATCACAATGCTTTTTGTGTTGTTAGCAGGTAGGTAAATAAAATTACTTGACTTACCTAATTAATGAATTCAAGAAAAAAAATATATATTTGCTGTCAGTTACCGGATACGTCACCAATTTTAACTGCCTCGTTGATCTCGTGGTCGCAAGCGTGACTGCTGAGTCCTGGGTTCGATTCCCAAGTTGGACAAAGTGATATTGGGTTTTTTCATTAGGAATAAAATAAAAAAATAAAAAAATTACTATGGGTTTGCTCTTGACTCTAGGTCTGGGTGACAGAGACAAAGTCTACGACGGAGTGAGCTTACCCAGAAGAAGCCTGTTCACTTTCACTTTGAATAGATTAGGGTTGTATGCTGTAACGCTGACTACAGGTAGGCAAAAAGAAAAAAAAAAAGAAAAATAACTAGGAGTTTTAGTACGAGTACTAGTTGTTTATTAAGCAATAAATTAATAAATTTAAGATAAACGTAAAAACGAAGTTGAACTGTATATAAAGGTTACATAATAAATAAAAAGTCATAACATTAGTAAGTTTGATGATGTTCAGAAATGGTACAGGCATGAGTTTTATTTAATAAAGAGGAGCGGGTGAGTCTTTTGAATCTACTCATTGGACAATTATTGAAGATGTCAATATTTTCAAAAGTACTATTATGAGTCAACCATACGGCGGGCAGGTAAGTTCTGGCCAGAATTAGTTAGCTTTGCCAATTCAATTTTGACATGAATACCTGACTGCGTCACCAGAAATCGGTCTATTGTTAGTGTAGGTACTTGGCACCTAAAATGCCTCAAGGAATACCTGAGCTGTGATGGTAATGAAAACTAGAACAAACAGTAACAAAGACAACCTCCGAGTCAATGTTAAGGCAGTGCGAATATTCCCGCTTTTATTTTCTGTAGGTATCGTTCTTATAAAAACTTTGTATGTAGGTTTTGCCTTTGTTGATAAGTAGAACCGAGAGCAGTGTGCAGTGCCAATTTCATAAAAAAAACAAACCATTACCAAAATCTTCTACTTACTTAATAAAAATATGAAAATTCACACACTAACAAGCAATGCAAAGCTTTAGGCCAGGCATTGTTTGTCTGTGAGGTAGGTCCGCTAAGTTTAGAAGCATGACATTTTGCACAACAGTTCCTTTTACAGGGTGGATTTTTGAGACGGTGCAGTAAAGGTATCTGTTGCAGTTACGGAAAAACGGTTTCACGAGGCTGTCCTTATTTTTTTGAAAAATGTTGATCCCCATTCATCATACGAAACAGGATCTATTGAGATATAAGGACAGTCTTCTAAGACCGTTTTTCTATAGCTATAACAGTTAACGTACGTGCCCTTACTGCCCCATCTCAAAAATCCACCTGTATATCGAAAGCGATCACTAAGTTCGTCATTTCTGCCAATGGGAAATCCCATCGAGTACACGGCTTGTTATTAATAAATTACTTACGTGTAGTGAAAGAATGGTCCCACCAATCGGTATTACAAAGGTAAGCCTTGAGGTCGTCCTTCGTCCTACCAACGATCACAGCTGGTGGTGCAACCAGCGTCCGTATGGCCAGCAGTACACACGCCACGCCGACGATCACGCCGATCCGACGTAGGAGGTACATGTCTGATATCTTCACTGCTTTTGCTGACCGTACTTGGAATATTACTGATATCCTGTTGAAGAGAAACGAAGATTAGTATATCGTAAGTCATGAACCTTCTACACGGATGTTTATTCTTAAAATTTGTTTGTCATCGACGCAGTAGGTATTCTGACTTTGATAGTCTTTCAGTGCTGAGAAAAATGTTTGAAGCTAGGTATGAAAACTGTAGGTAACGCGGAAAACTCAGCGCAAAGACGCTGATTTTAAGGCGTTTGGCCTTAATTTTTATTAACTGTAGCTATGCTTACGTTTCTACACAATTATTTTGAGGTCTTATACATAGGAAAAGTTTACAAAACACAAAGCTCCCTCTCTGCTCATCTTAATCGGATTACTAATCCAGCCTACGAAAAGGAATCATACGACCAAGTAAGACTCCTAATTCCATTTAGAAAATAAGTAGATATTTAATAAATGCACGATCAGTTCCCTTAAACAAAACAGATCCTGTTATGCAAACGTTAGACTAAAGTAGATTATCATAAATTGGGCCTGTAAACAGATTCTCTTTATTTACGTATTTCTGAAGAGGGCCCAAAATTTAAAAGACAACCTGATTCTTATCTCGACAAGAGGACAATTTCATTCCGTCGGTACCTAATTAAAATAAACTTGATCGTAATTTAAAAGTTCAAGCCCAATTATATACTTGAAATGAGACTCGGATTGAAGATTAAAAAAAGTTGTTGATGTAAAACATATTAAGGAGACTTATAATGTTGCCAGTGGGTAATAAATTGCTTCTGAGAAAAATGTTCGTCGGCTGGTTTGAAATAAGGAAAGAAGCGATCCCGAAAGTTTGTTCAGGACATCAAGACCCATTTAATATCAACCTATAAATGTTTACTGACTTGTTGGTCTAGTATTCGCAAGTGATAATGAAGAGCATGAGATCCTGGGTTCGATTCCCAGGTCAAAACAAGTGTTATTGGAATTTTCCATTAGGAATTTGTCACAAGCAGGTTTTGAGTTTGGATCCGTTTTCGGTTGATAGATATATTACATGGGAATTAAACATAATTGGTGAATGTGGGTGTAAGTATAGGTACACCTCTGCCTAACTCTTTGGGAAAACAGGCGTCGTGTATAGTTATGATATTCATTTTAAAACATAAAATAAACGCAGTAGAAGAAGTAGTTTTTTTTAATTCACAATTCATACTATCCCTAAGTTTTTCCCTAAATAACAAATTACTAATGATTTACTTTTAATGAGACTTTTACCCAATTACATGAATATTAGCACACGGATCCCGAGTTAAATGAAAACCGATTTAAATTTAAATTAAACAAATTAACAAATTCATTCTCTTCACACTGATGGAAAAACAAAATTCAATTTTGAACTCAAAATTGAAATTTTAACGAAGTGGTAGGCATGCTTTGTTTGACCCTAGGCGGGGTTTAAAGGTTCTATTTCAAGGACCGGTCCTAATTCCGGGCTTAATAACGGTCCGTTGGATTTTTTGACACCTGTATTAATAATTCATTCTGTGCAAAGTTTTGACCTTGGAATTAACAATCATATTATTTGGGAATTATATTCAGACCTAGCGATAAAAAATCACTTATGATGTCTATGTTGTTGAAAGAAATCAAAGACCAAGTGTAGATTGGTTGCCAAATGTATCCAAGTATTGAAAACTTCGTGACCCCTTTAAAAGTTTACATAGTGTGGAATGTTACACCAAATTGGTACTTGGTTATTTTGTTCTTCACGACCGTCTCTTATATTTTGACTCTCTTCTAAAATCTTACGGCATTAACCTAATTAGCCTAAAACGTTCTTACTGCTGGGACACAGGCTTTCACTCTGAGAGGGAGTGGGTCATAATCCACCACGCGGGCACAGTGCGGCTTGGTGGAATTCAAATGTCTTCAAATTTAAAAAAAAATTACATCTTGTTTTAATTACCCGTATCAAACCTGTATGCGTAACATCTACTTTTATCTCTTCGCAGATATCTTCTTTACGAAGAATAGACGTATTTGTTACAAAGTAAGAGTTCTTTTGTCCATTTAGAACATTGCGCCGTAATCTTTCTACAGTCTGTCATTTTGTCTTTCATTTCTTCCGTTTCTACGGTGGTCATGCTACGCGGGTTGAACTAATTTGGGCAAGTATAATTTGGAGGGGTCGCGGTAGACCACGTAAGAGATGGCGGGACGAGTTGGATAGGTTCCGTCAAAACTAGAAGCAGGACGCGCGGGCTGGCGAAAGATGAAACTGGGAGAGCGTAGGCTAGTAAAAAAAAATTATAATAATTTGATGGACTATCCATCCAAATCAGTTACCTCCAAGTTTTCAACATAAGAGCTCCATATGTGAGACAAAACCCGACCTCCCGCAACCAAATTCTGGCAGTGCAGGTCAGGACCGTGGGCCTTCCGTACATGACTAGGGTGGTGCAGTAGATGAGGAGAGCTCCCAAGACTATGACCCTGAGAAGAGCTGGGCTTGCTGCCCTTACAACCTGGGAACAAGAGACGAGAATGTATAAAATTAAAACCAAAAGTCGTTTTTTTATTCAGCTGCGATTGCTGCGAATCAGCAATTTTTGAACGTCAAAGTTTAGACGAAACACAGCTTCCAAAACGTCCGCCCCAGCACCACCTAATTTTTTAGTTAAGAAGAGATTGCGCAACGAAAAAATAAGAGCTGGTCAAGTATCTAACAATTTGTACAATATTAGATACCCGAAAACTAAATAATTAACTACAAGCAGTACAAAATCAAGTCATTTATTCAAATTAGGCTGAGAATCAGCACTTTTTAACATCAAAATTACATAATAAGACAGTCCCCCAAAACGATACTGATGTACATACAGTCAATTCCACATCAGAAGTAGTCTGCTAAGTCTGCTACGAAAACCTTTCTGCTAAAGACGCTGTCAATTAAATTTTTTTATTACTGCGCTTGACACTACCATGATATCAACTTGCAGGTACGTTGTTTCATCTTTCAGTCGATCTCAGCTTAGCACTTAAAACTTTTCAAGACATTAACATGGAAATATACTGAGTTTACATGAATATTTGTTTACCTTTCTACATGGAACACAAAAGGTGCTCCAAACTTTTGGAAATGCTAAAAGTTCTATAAAATTAGGAAACTCGGAACAATTTCTACCGATAATTTGGTTCGGAAAGTGTCTGTAGTACCTTTGGTACCTCAATTTCTGTTGACACCGCAGAATTTGATCGATAGACCGTTATGATGGATGGTTCGGGAAATAAAAAAGGTTGCGAAACAGAAAAACGACGTAGCCGCTTGTTTTTATGTACTAATTGTTTTTTTTTTTTTACTTTGATAGCAATATTTTTCAGACTCTTACAGTTCCTCTTTAATTATTCTGATGTGAGGTTACTGGCTATGTAATTAAAAAATAAAAAACACGTTGAATTATCATCATCATCATCAGCCTGTAGCAGTCCACTGCTGGACATAGGCCTCTCCAATTGCACGCCATTCAGCTCGATTCTCGGCAACTCTCATCCAGCTGCTACCAGCTACCCTTCGAAGATCGTTGCTCCACCTACCTTGAGGACGTCCTACCTTACATTTGCCGATTCTCGGTCTCCACTCAAAAACATGTCTACCCCAACGGTCATCGGTTCTACGGATAATATGATCGACCCATTGCCACTTCAGCTTGCTTACTCTTCGAGCTATGCCGACAACTTTGGTTCTCTGCCGGATCACCTCGTTACGGATTCGATCCTTCAAAGAATTTCGAAGCATAGCCCGTTCCATAGCTCGCTGCGCGACCTTGAATTTATGGACCAGCCGTACCGTGAGTGTCCACGTTTCGGCTCCGTCATAAAAGGCAGGATGCACTGATTGAAGACCTTGGTCTTTACGTTCTCGTTGCGTATTCCACGTTGAATAATATATCTGAATTGCTTCGTGTTCCTAAGCCATTTTTCACCCAACCATCATAACTCCTCAAGATACCCAAGCTACGTCTTTGTCTAGCAAACATTTCAATACCACCCCATCTAAATTCACTATAAAAACTGCAACCGTCTCATAACTTGCAAGTTTAAAGCTGGCATGAGTGTTTGAACTATCTGCATAGGAATTCGCCAAGATTTTGGATAACCCAGCGAAATACGACATGGAGACACTGTAAGTACTTATGTATGCTATCATAATTTTTGCCTAGTTACGTTGTTTTGGCATTAGAAAAGATCACTATGGTTGCAAAAGTCGCTGTGAATGTGCAAAATGGGCGAGCGATTTGCAAAGTTTAGTGCGGCAGTTACGGAAACTTTTTGGTGTTTAATAGCTTGGCTTTTCCTGTTTTAAAGTGTATCTAGATACTAGATTTGCTTGGAGATTTTTCTGAGTGTGAACATTTTAAAAATAAACTTTATTTTCTGTTTTAGGTAAAATAAGGAGATTAAAAAAAACGTAGGTATTTAAAACCAAGCACGGTTTTCTATTACTGCAAGTGATGCAGCTTCAGAACTGATAAGGTGATAATATTGGCCGAAGCGTTTGACTCACGGTGTAACCTACATTATAATATATTATATATGTACGTGTAAACTGTTACCACGAATTCAGCTCAATCATGATCTACCCTGGGGGTCTAGAATCATGATTGAGTGTTTAAATTTTACGACGGATATCAAAAAATGTAGCGCTATAATGATGTGCTGAATTCATGGCAACAGTTTGAGCGGTGATGCCTTACACCATATGTAACATTATAATTATTTAGATTGCCAAGGAAATAAATAAACGTAAATAAATAACAAAATAAACTGGTGTCAAGGCACAACTATGGATGAGCAAAATATTACCTGCGCTATGACGGGATAAACCAAATTATTACGATACATTTGTTACATTTATTATCATCATCATCATCATCATTTCAGCCCAAAGACGTCCACTGCTGGACATAGGCCTCCAATTGGGGGGGTTTGCCATAATCGCCACGCTTGGCAGGCGGATTGGCGAACGCAGTATGGTGTTAAAAATGCATAGAGAACGCTACTGCCCATTCTCTAGTAAGTCCCTTAGTCGCCTTTTACGACACCTACGGGAGGAAATGGGATTAAATTTATATAACTCTGTAATGTTCATTATATTAATTACCCGTTATATTAATTCCGTGTGTGTACACACTCGGAATTAATATAACATGTACATAACAGAACTGAATTTCAAGATATTGATTGAACAGGTTCGCAAACATTACGTGGGTAAAGCTATTTGATAAGTTAACATGTTATTGCTTGGAGGCATCTCTGAAGTTTCCGTAATACGAGGCTTGAGTTTCTATATCAATATTAAATGACTAAATGTAAAATGATATTAGAAAAGGAGAAAAAGAAAAATATATGCAAATTTGAGCATAATGGAACTTTTCTGATAAACGAAATAAGTGCTCAAATTGGTGACTAAAATTGTTTTTATTTTAATCTTTATAGAATCGGTGTAATAGATTATAAAACGTTTAATCCGTTTTAAACGTATTTCCAACAAAAAGTCGAGTTGTGACATACTGGAGGATACAAGTATTAAACATGCAAAGTAACACGATGCCCTGCATGCAATCATGGCTATAATGTTGAGTCTCACTATAGCCATGATTGCATGCAGATACTTTTTATTCTTTTTTCCGATAGACGTTGCCTGAAATTTATATCTAATTTCACCAATTCTTATAATTTGCCAAACACATCACCATCCCAAAAGTTACACAGTCAATTGTTCGTCAGACAAGCATAAATACTTATCCCCTTACGTCTTCAAGTTCCTCGAGGAGGAAGGGGGGGGGGACAGTACATCAATCATGGAAGCCATAAGCTGAAGCTATCCGTCACTGCCAAAATCATAATAAGTTTTTCCTTTCGACGTAATTGTTCGAGGCACGTGTTGTGAACAATTAGTGATAGCATAAGAAACTCTGGATTAGATATTAGCCTTAGACTTGAGGGAATTAAGGAAAAGAGAATTCCTTTCATTATTTATTTATCTTATTTGGAACCTTGGAGTGTGATACAGGAACATCAATAGCTAATGATTGTGTGACTACATTTTATTATACAACTGGAGGCCTGCACAAAGAGATGGAGCTATAGATAGGACGTATAGCTCCACCTTTTTTCCAAACTGAAATAAGATTCAAATAATATTGTTATAAGAGGTGGTCGTAGGCACTTAGTAGAATCATAAAATAATGTGTGCCCAATTCGTATTTTTTTAGGAACACCTGAATGTTTACAAGTAGATACTGTTTAAGTCAACAGTACATCCCATTAATAGTGAATAAGCTAGCAGTAGAGAACCAAGGTAACCGACATAGTTCGAAGAATTGCCAAACTAATGTCCAGCAATGGACGTCTTTCGGCTCAAATGATGATGATGAAGCTAGCATGTTGTGGTTGGCCTACTAGTGGTCTGTTCTAGTTACCTACTAATTTGTCGGCGATAGTACTTTCTTCTCATTAGCGTAGCGATGGTAAAAAATTCAAATATTTATTTAGCCCATTATTCCGTTACGCGAACTCCACTCACTGACGTAGTCATAAGATCATCAAGTACACAGGTGACAGGGCATGTGGTGCAAGATGGAAGGTGGGTCTTTGTCTGTGTTGAGACGCCACATAGGTACGCACTTCATAACTTAGCTGTCTATAAACCCCTCTAAATAATACACATATTTTTGCAAACCATACTTACCCTAACATGCCCATACTTTATAGTAAAATACACGATGAAAGGCAGACAGGATATCACCAGGCAGGCCAGCGCGAAGATGGTGGTCCTTATGACCCAGTTCAGGGCTGCCACGCATGGGGAGCCGTCCAGGCAGGCTTCACAACCCTCGGCACAGGGGAGGCACTCGAAGGCATCAGGGATGGAGTAGAGGCTGTGTTGGAGCTGGTGGGAGAAAAAGTTAATGCTAAAACGTATTTATTTTACCGGATCGAAGTGAATAAATTTTTCGTAACAGCCGATTATTGGCGCTGTCTATAAATAATTTAAAAAATATATAAATAAGTTTTGGTCCTTGTGCAATTGAGAGCGCATGCTTCCAATGTTATACAGGCTGAAGAAAATTTGTATACGCGACTCCACCCCATTTTATGTCTGAATTTCCACTAAGAGATTATTTCAGGATAATGATTAGCAGCGTTCTTCCCGCCACGCCATTATAACGATCAGCGTTATAATTATGTCAATAGGGCCCTTAAGACCATTTATTTTGAGCTGAACGCTTGAAACTTTACGATATATCTGGCCTAAAACAAAAATACATTTTACCTTAAGTTGAATAATATTTTCACTGGAGTAATCTGACATGTGCTAGCTGTCACTTTGTGTAATAAAATGGTCATATTTATTGTAATGGTGATCGTTTAGTTTAATTGATTTATAAAGTATAAAATAAATGTATAAGTAATATATGTATTGTATAAGTGTAAAGTCTAGAATACAATACATATTTCCTTATTATAAAAAAATGTGCTGTTACAGCTAGCTCCTGTCAGTTTCCTCCAGGGAATTAATAATTCGACTTTAATCACCTGAGCAACATTTATATGGTTTTTTCTAGCTTAAAACGTCGTAAGCGAGTCGTTGACACATTTATTTTAACCAAAAATTTGTAAGCGAAGTATTTCTACGACAGGAGAGGAACGTATAAGAGATAGCTCTAGGCGATTTATTATTTTAATAATGTGTCGAGGCGAAGTTACTTTATGAGTTTTCATAATATAACATTTTATAAAAGAGCTTTATTGTAGAATAATAATATATTTTATTAAACTCGTTTACGTAAATTATAATAGTGTTCAAAGAAATGAAATATTACATACGTAGAGTATAATTGTATTTTTTCCAACGTATTTTTCGTTTGGATGTAATACCTAATCATGTTTTTGGGTGCTGTTTTTGGCGTTCCATGTTCAAGTATGTTATTATGTCACGTATTTTTTTCATAGACACTGGAGAAAGAGACTTACATATAATTTTGAAGATATTTCTATTTAATTACTTTTAACACAGGGTCATTGGTAAAACACTAACAAGGTCTTAGGTAAAGGTGAAGGTCTTACTAACATAATAAACAACAACTTTAGTTGTATGACTTTTAATAATTCATCAAATTTTAACTTATTATATTATCATACAAAAATAAAAAATATTTAAATTCAACGCTCTAAATACTCTAAGAGTAGCAAAACAAACTGCCCTGTCTAGTGCAAAAGGCAGGGGCGACAGTGCACGGGAGGCGTAAGTAGGTACAAAGAAACACAAAATTGAAATGTGTAATATACCTTTATAACTACGAAATCTTGAAGATTTTTTCATGGTAAATGTATTATGTTTTCAAAAAAGTCATAGAACAACAGTTGTTATTTATGATGTTAGTAATACAGTTCTGCAAGTTTTTTAGAGTTTTACCAGTAACCCTGTAGTATCTCTGGGCTTTCTGTAATATACTGATATCTTTCTCTGCTTAAAGCCTTGTAATAAAACCGTAATACTTGACATTTTAATAATTATATAACGTTTTATTTACATATTGACATTACTAAATATTATATACAAAATGACATGTATATTTACTTTGAAAAGTGTTACATGATATTACTTTAATTATTGTGAATGTGAGCACTATGTGGGTCATTTATTTCCTTTAAGATTATCTTCTTTTTTTTTTACTTTCTCACGTAGTTTTAATGATGGTCTGGTATTTTGAGTACTTTATGCGGCCTACACAAATGTCCTTTCTCTGGTATTGTTCGTCGAGTCGTTGAGCTCCTTAAATCCTGAGTAGAGCTACACGTTTACTGACAAATTCTTGCACTGACTGGACAGGTCCACTCAAAATTGTGTGGTCTTTCCTCAAAAGACCATTACAGACACGGAACTACATGGCCCTCACATGATCTGACCAAGATTATGTCCGGACTTTAAATGAGACTTTGACCCCTGAGTTTGTTTCGCCATTTCTTCTCAGGGGTAGTCAGAAAGGAAATGTCGACTCCATCTAGCTTATTTTATTTTTATTTTTATTTATGACGTGTAAAAGTGATTACGATATCCTATTTACAGAATAAACGATTTCATTTCATTTCATATAATATTAATAGCTACAAAGCTACGCTGACAATAATAGCCTGAAGGTTATTGGTAAAGTTTCCTCTGACAGAATGCTGGGACTAGTTTCCAGTGATTGTTACGGACTTGTCAGTTACTTCTACGAGTACCTACATCGACTGAGAATACCTGAGTTTAAGTCAGGGTTTATTGTTAAGCAAGTTGACTACCAACTTGAATAGTTGTCCGTATATTCAACAAATAGGGGGAGGGGCTTGTGGCTAATACCAGCCACACGCGTCGATCGATCAGGTAAAGCTACGCTTGCCGCGGTTGGTCCGTGGATGGGTGACCATCTTTACATACGGAGACCCCTCCGTGCTTCGGAAAGCACGTTAAGCTGTTGGTGCCGGCTGTCAATTTGCTAAACAATTATTTTCCCTAAGTGTACAAAGCACAGCAGTAAAACAATAAAGTGAAAAATAGTATTGGTGATCTAAAACTTACCAATAAATGTTTTTCATATTCTTCTTCAATATCACTTCCGTTGTAATATCGGTTGTCAGCTGTGGTGTTAGGAAAGTAGAACCCTCTGCGACACACGCAGCGGTAGGACCCTCGACGGAACCCCAATCCGGGCATTGGGACACACTGAAACAAGGATGTAGTTTTATGGTCGTAGATGGCTATAAAGTCTCCGAAACAGGACTGATATCCTCAAATTATGCATAAACCGTTACACTTCACCACCGTTAGTACCTATTTGACAAGAAAATAAAAAATAAATATATAAAGATGTGAAACATTTGTGTTAATATAACATATAATAAAATCGTAGCGAAGGCAAAACTGTACATTGAATATATCTGAAAAAAAAAAAAAAAAAAAAAAAAAAAAAGTTATTGCCACGAGGTCTGGGTACGATTCTGATGCCGAAAATATAGTTTTTAGAATTTTCGTCTGGCTGTTTGCCTGAGTGTATGTTCCAGCATCACGCAAAAACTACCGGACAAATTTTGTTCAAATTTTGCACAGAAATTCCCTATAGGTCTGGTCAAACTGAGCTATAAATTATCCCACTATTTGCCATGGGGGATGAGCAGTATTGCATTATGTTTTGAGATGGGTCTTGTTGTCTTACGAGTTCCACGCGAACGAAGTCGCGGGCAAAAGCTAGTTAGAATTCATAATTAATAAAAACCAATAACGAAATATGGAGTAAAATAAGAGCGGTGGCGTAGAGGGACCATTACGGCATGACAGCGTCATGCCGTTTGCTGTCACGGCATACGAGTCGGTTTTACGGCCAAGGCGCGCCAAAAAGATGTTTCACATCAATAAAAATAATTAATTTAAAACACATACATAAGGTTCAGCAAAACAAATTTTCAAGTAAAAAATTAACATTACATAAAATAAGTGTATCGTTGGTGCCTATATGAAAAGTCATTGAATCACGGCCAAATTATTAATATTATCACGCACAGCATAGGAGTGGAACTCTCTGCCTGCGTCTGTGTTTCCGAACGCATACAACCCTAATCTATTCAAAGTGAGAGTGAACAGGCTTCTTCTGAGTAAGCTCACTCCATCGTAGACTTTGTCTCTGTCATCCAGACCTAGACTAAAGTCAAGGCTGAGAATCAGCACTTTTCGAACGTCAAAATGACATAAGACAGTCCCCCAAAATCCCGCCCTTAACACTTCCCAGTGCTTTAGCTAGGAAGAAGAAGTAGAGCAACAGACTCCCCAGCAAATTAAGTAAGTGCACTGTTATTACAGTAGCTGATACCTAAGTACCGGTTACTCTAGTCTTCAGTTATAAGCTTCCAACTTTTCAAAAAAACCGACCAAGTGTGATTCAGACTGGCGCACGTAGGGTTTCGTACCATTATCTATAAAAACGAGCAAAAAAATCACGTATGTTGTATGGGAGCCCTTAAATATTTATTTTATTCTGTTTTTTAGTATAGTATAGATATGATGTATTTCTGTTGCCGATATAACAACAATTTTATAGTGGCAACAGAAATACATCATATGTGTGAAAATTTCAACTGTCTACCACGGTTCATGAGATACAGCCTGGTGACAGACAGACAGGCAGACAGACAGACAGACGGACAACGGAATCTTAGTAATAGGGTCCCGTTTTACCCTTTGGGTACGGAACCCTAAAAATGAACTCGATACCCTATCATTTTAAACGTATTTCGTTTTTGGGCAAAATTTAATCGTGTCGGAAACAGCAGGTATAAGTCTACATTTTTCTACGCATGACAAAGTAAAATTTAAACAAAACTGGATAATTTATTTACTGGAAGTCCACACGTTTTACTCTAGCCAGAAAAATCTGGTGTGTTTATGAAGGATGATGTAACATTATAGGTTATACACATACATACATAATCTCACGCCTTCTCATGGGTACCCCCATATATACCGGCAGAAACTACAGAACACCATCTGCTAAAATAACTTACTATCTTCTGCCCGCGATTTCGTTCGCGTGAAATTTCTTGCTCCCCGACCCACCCCTTCGCATCACAACGCCTGCCCGCGCTTATATTTAGTTTTCGCTTAGCGTTCTATGTAATATATATGTCAACTAGCTTTTGCCCGCGGCTTCGCCCGCGTGGACGTCGGTTATCGCGTAAAAAAGTAGCCTATATCCTTCTCCATATCCCAAGCTATATCTCTGCCAAATTTCATGACGATCGGTTCAGCGGTTTAGGCGTGGAAACGTAACATACAGACAGACAGACAGACAGAGTTACTTTCACATTTATAATATTAGTATGGATATGGATAGTATGGTTGGTTCTATCTTACTTTTTTCCTAGCGTTATGTTAAATTGCCTGTTTTATAGCCTTTCTCAAAAATTGGGCTATCAAATGCAAAAAGATTTTTTTTATCTAACTGGTAGTTCCAAAGATTAATGCGTTCAAACAAAAAAAATAAAAAAATCTTTAGTCTGTTTAGTTTAGTATAATAGAAATCAACTCAAAACAATTCAATTTCATTTTTCACTAGTGTTAAAAGTAGATGCAATCGGTGAAGATTAGAGACGATAACGTAGCAATGAGTAAAGGAAAAAAAATTGTGAGAAAAAAACAAAACTGGGTAGGTATTAAGGGGGCTCGTGGCTAAATAATAACAGCGGCACGCGTCGATCGCGGGTTAAGCTACGCTTGCCGCGGCCGGTTTGTGGATGGCTGACCATCCATTACATATCGAGACCCCTCCATGCCTCGGAAAGCACGTAAAGCTGTTAGTCCTGGCTGTCATTCTTAGATCTTTGACAGTCATTACGGGTATTTAGAAGCCCAAAAATCTGACAACCCAGTCTTACCAAGGAGTATCGTGTTACCCAGTAAATCTGTTATTGAAGTCAGATAGGCAGTCGCTCCATGTAACCCTGCCTGTCAACCCTCCCCTTTAAGAATTGATATCGTACCAAAAATCCTGTATTTCCTATTGAATAAATAACCGTTTGTCCGCCCGTCTCAAAGGAACAATAGATGACGGATATAACTTTATGCCTACGTCACAGAATGGACGAGGTCCACTTTTTATATCAACGAAATGACCCCATGGGGTCCAGGAGGAAATATTGTTTCATCTTGTTGCCCAATCATGTCGTAGATAAATTTGGCAATTCATGGGTTTGGACGACCCAATTTTGTAGATGCAATTTTGCTTGGACAAGGGTTGGGATTGAGACCACCCACGATTGTCGTGGCACGCCTGAGAAAACTTGGACCTTAATAAGTATAAAATATATGTTGCACAGCGGGCTCAGCGGATTTTAAGACCTTAATAAGTATATATTTTGCACTTGCTCAGTCAGTGTTAGGATAATGCCCCCGAGTGTGGAAATTGTTACTACATTGTTGTATTGGGTTTCCACTTGTAAAAACAAATGTAAGTGGTAATATAGTAAATAAATAAATAAATAAAAATGCCTGACGGTCTGGGGTGGTGCGTACAAAACAGCAATGTTGCGGATTGAAAGAGCTCAGAGAGCAGTTTTGAAAGTTATAGCGAGGAAACCAATCCGCTTTCCTATCACTTTACTCTCTCTGCCAAGTCCTAACGGTCAGACAGTTGTTCATTTCTCAAGTAGTACTCCGTAAGCATACCCAGCTAAAATTTGGAACCAGTTAGATCTAGCAGTAGACGCCGTTCTGATTGAGTTTTTGATGTAAAGTTTCGTACAACTGTAGCAGCACGTCGCCATTTTACCTACAGAAGCTCAAAAATATATACCTAATAGAATAAATCAAAATATCTACATCTATTTTGTTACCAGAAATGAATGCAAGAAAAACACACAACAAACACCCTCATCCTCTCTTACTCAACGTTAGATACTCACATACGAGGCATTTATCTCAAAATATTTTTTTTTTATATTTAAATATTTGTTAAAATACCTTTATTATGTATTAGTCTTGGAACAACCTACCCTCTCACTAGGAGTCGGGCGTTATTGGTACCTGCGCCACAGGTTTAACTATTGCAACTATCATCGTTTTACATTGTTTGTCTTTGAATGTATTCGTTTTTTGTTCCCAATAAACGATTATATATATGGCAGGCAGATTGTATGATTAGTCATTTTACAAACGGCGCTGTCCGTTTACAAACGCTCACGGTTGCGCAAAATGCCTAAGGGTACGAACTGAGTGCACGCTCAACTCGAGCGTTCGGCGGGGCGGCGCGGCGGCGCGTGCTACGTTCATGTTAAACACATAAAACCCTCGCGAGTGTCCTGAGTGGCGGCGAGCGGCGCGGCCAACAATCTTTCGCCAATTGCACGCGACGCAAAACGCCCCACCTTTTCACTCAGGCCGTACACTAAGGCAAATTGGCAACTCGTTCAATTTGCGCACCTTGACCATTTGGTCATTTGGGTTAGATTAGGTTAGAACTGTGACTGGGTCCAGGGCCGGCGGACTCGAGGGCGTCCGCCGCCCCCTATCATATAAGACCCGAGATGCTGGCGCATAATGTTCTACGCACGCCCCTCTTAGACGTCGCAGGGGTAGTCCATCACTTTACTCGCCCCGCTTGACCAGACGGAGCCCGCAGAGGAGGGCTGGTACCAGTCGGCGGCACTGAAGCACTTGTAGCCCCCGGTGCAAGTGTGCGAGGGAACACGGGGTGGTTTTAGTCAGAAGTCTGACAGACTCCTCCATCTGCTCCAGGGCGGAGCACATCCATGAGGTTTTCCAAGACCGTTACAGAAAAAAAAAGGTTAGAACTGCCCAATCGCAAAAAACGCCTCCAGAAATAGATTTACATTTCGCCTTAGGTATTTTGCATAACGCCGTGCGTTTGTAAACGGACGGTGGCCGTTTGTAAAATTACGAACACATCTGCCTGCGACATGTATACCACAGAATCGCCGTGTAGGTAGCGACTAAAGACGCTTTACTAATAATATTCGTGCCCAAATTTGGTGCAACTGAGCGCAATGGGTTGTCCAGACATTGATAGTCATTGTCTCGGGCCGTCAGTTTTGTATGAGTAAACGGTGAAGCACGCTAACACGTTTGGTTTGTATGGAAAGGTTTGACGTTAACGTCTCTAGCAGCGGCCGCCTCGGTGCTCTGAGGCCCGATTGGCTGAGTCATTGGCAGAGTATATTAATCTATGCTTGGCAGTTGCACTAAGTATACTGCTAAAAAAACTGCTTACTTTAATATCTATACATACATAATTATAGACGACCCACTGACCAAATTGGAGTGTCGTGAGCTTTTTACTAAATTCATAATTATGAAAGTAAACAAATAGGATGTTTAAAAAAAAAAATGTGTCTGTCTGTCTGTTTGGTCCGGCTAATTTCCAAAACGCACACATTTTTCCAAACGCGGTGATGCCGCGGGTAGCAGCTTTTTATTAACTGGTGGATACTCAACACACTTTATCATCGGCAGTACGTAAACGAAAACTGTTAACTATTTCTACTAAGCTGAACGCAGACCTGACAAACTTTTGCAATTTCCTCAAAATACTCGCTGAGCAAAATCACTGTTCTATTATTCTTATAAAAAATAATACTTGATTACAAGCACTTTGACTTTGATAAAATTAACAAAAAGCAGGTACTCCGTCATTATGTAGATCACATGACAAAGGTACAGTCTGATACGCTATTTAAATTTAAAATGAGGATCAGAATCGAATCAATATCGGATTGACATAATGAGATTTTGCCGATTTAAATGAATCGAGATGAAATCGGATGGTGCTAAATATACTTATGTTGAACAGAGATTATTAAATAATCTCTTTGTTTCCGGTATTTTTTTGTTCGTTTAATCTCATAAGACGGCCTTTTTTTAATGAATCGTAGAAAGCCATTGGGTTTATTTGTTTTTTTCTTTTAGGAGATAAAATTATTTTAAACCTTGATGCGATAATCTCGTTTAGAAATGTATAAATCGACCTCATTATAATTTTGTAATATCTATATAAGAAGTCAAAAAAAAATTTAAGTGGATAATGGTATGTCATAAACAAAAAATTAAAAAAAAAAAAATAGACCAGACACTGCAGGCACGGCAGATACTCAAGCGCACAAGTGCCTAAATCTATGAAAAAACCTTTTGTGACATCTATTAGTTTGATGGCGCGACTCTAATCTTACAGAGTTGATTTTAGAACGAATTTGACAGCTGTCAACTTGACTAACTCGAGGTACTAAGGCAGCGGCCCGCCAAAAATAAAAACGAATGAAGATCGAGGAGATCGATCAAAAAGCCAGCATTGATTTATTGTGATGGTGATATTACATATGTACCTACTCGGTGGAACGTCGTTTACATTATTGTTCATTCGCTAATGTGATCAGAGACTTGTGAATATTCAGAATATTATATTTTATATATTATATTTTATTATATATTATATATTTATATTATATTATATTGATTTTGATTTACTTACATCTCCTCGCCCGCATACCCACGCATAAGAGATAATAAGATCTCTTTTAATAAAGACGACGTGTTGTCTTAAGTTTTTGTTATCTCAACTATCATTGGCCTTTGAAATAGAAACGAAAAGCCTGTATTTGCTTTCGGTCGTTACATTCCGTCCGATTTCCTTTAACTTTTCTATAAATAGTCGTAAACTTGCGGGCACAAACATCTGACGCACATCTTCTGACCCAAACCGAAAAGAGTATAATGTCTTACTTATCTAGCATACACCATGTAACATAAAATGTTTAACAGAATAAACGCTAGTCTGAAAGTGGTTTGTTCGATTCGACGTTTTCAGACATTTTTGAGTACCCTAACAATATATTGAGAGCAACGTTACAAATAACCTGAGGGCTATTTTTATAAGTTGAAAATAATTTATATATAGTAAGTAAATTAAAAATAATTAGATTCGTCGGCAGGAGCAAAAGAGCGGCTTACAATTTAGACCTGCCTTATTTAACAAGTTTTATAAAACTAAAGTGAAGAATAGACTCTAATTTTGTAAAAAAGTAGAAAAGACTTAGCTATATTAGTCGCCTAACAAGAGGTCCAGAGACAATACAGGACTACCATAGAGAATTTACATAGAAAAAGTAAACTGACAGATGACAATTCAAGATAAGTCAAAGTATAAAAATATTATATTAAGTTTTGAATGAGAAACAACCAAAATAATCGAATGTATGTATGCATATGTTGGTAGTATTCATGAAAGTGTGTAAAATGTAGGTTGAATGAATGTGAAACGATTTCATACATAAAACATAGATTAGATAATAATTATATTTGTATGTCAAACTTGAAATCTAGTATACTTACTCACTGGATCTTGTTTTGTCCAGTTTATTACATTATTATGTTGCCGTGCCCTAACCGGGTTTCATGTTGGAATTTACTTATATTATTATGTAACAACTAATTGTACACATGAATGCAATAAAGAGTTTGAGTTTGAGATATGGAACGTCAGCTCCTTCTAAACTATGTAGGTTTATATACAAAGACAAGATGATGTGGATTTGTAAAGCAAAAGTAGTGGTGTCCCAGTTTTATCGGCCCCGACCTACGGGTTGTGAGTTCGAACCCAGCCAGGCACTTTGTGTATTTAATTTTATCATCGCTGCTCTCAAAATGTTAAAGGAAAACATCTTTAGCAAACCAAGAATTAAAAAAATATAAAACATGTGTGGCGGCCTCAGACCAAATAAAAATCAAGACAGAGTGCTGCAAAGAATACAGTGAAGCATACCAAAACTACACCTCCGCGTTGTGCGTACACGCTCACACAGACACATTTACAACCATTTACAATCAAACTACGCCTCACTAAGTGCACACATGTTTACGATACCGGCCTCACGTCACTGTTGACAGTGCTCTGTCTTGGTTTTTTATTTGGTCTGAGGTGGCGGCATCTACAACGCTACATGTGAACTACGCATCAAAAGACCTGACGTCACACAAATCCTGCATCGCGCAATCAGAGTTAGCCGCGCCGCTAGCATTTAATACAACGTCCCGACATCAACCGTCGGGCATTTGCCCACCAGACACCACATCCGTCTGGTCGGAGGATCCTCCCTTTTCTATGGAGGATGAATGAACTTTACACCCTGTTCCTCATACCTCTATACATGTGACATCAGCCAACCTGCACTGTGCCTGCTTAGTAGATTATAGCCCACTACCTTTCGCAGAGAGGAGGCTTGTGTCCCAGCAGTGGGAACATTATAGGCTGATTATACTTTTATGCTAACAATATACCCTGTTATAAAAATAACAGGCACAAAGAAATAAATTAACAACGTTTGAGACGAAATAAATGAAAGAGATAAAAAAAAGCTGACGCGCATCCCGCACGTCTAGATTACAGTAAGATACCTAAACAAAGGCATACGCTCGTAAACACACAAACACATACTATATCAAAAGTGTTGTGACGATCAAAAAGATTTTTTTTTTCTAGCTCTCATTCGCCAAGTGTGTAGAGTATAGCGTGTGATAGGAACTTCGCTAAAAAGAAAACAATTGAAATATTTGATACTAGCTTTTGCCCGCGGCTCCGCCCGCATGGATGTCGGTTACCGCGTAAAAAAGTAGCCTATGTCCTTCTCAATATCCCAGGCTATATCTCTGCCAAATTTCATGACGATCGGTTCAGCGGTTTAGATGTGAAAACGTAACATACAGACAGACAGACAGAGATACTTTCACATTAATAATATTAGTATGGATTTAGAGTGTACTAATAAGCAATTAGAATAAATTAAAATCAGTACCATTTAGTTAAAAGCTAATAGTTTAAAATAATAATAATGTTATGTACAAGTGTACAAGAAAGGTTCCGTGTGGTGCCGGACGTAAAGAATAGCAGTACCCCATTTCCTCCCTTGGGTGTCGTAAAAGGCGACAGAGGGATTTACTAGAGAATGGGCAGCAGCGTTCTCTATGCATTTTTACACCATACTGCGATCGCCAACCCGCCTGCCAAGCGTGGTGATTATGCCAAATCGGGGCCTTTTGGGGGAGGCCTATGTCCAGCAGTGGAAGTCTTTCGGCTGAAATGATGATGATGATGTACAAGAATGGGTGGAGGGAAAGAATCAAAGTCAAATCATTTATTTCAAATAGGCACATAAAAGGCACTTTTCAACGTCCAAAATTACATTCTGGTTGCCCCTTATTGAATGCCATGTGGCTAAATAATAACAATCACGCGGGTCGAACAGGTTACGTTACGCTTGCCGCGGTTGGTTGGTGGATGGGTGACCATCTTTACATACCAAGACCCTTCAGTGCCTCGGAAAGCACGTTAAGCTGTTGGTCCCGGCTGTTATTTGCAAGTCTTTGACAGTTGTTACGGGTCGTCAGATGCCCGAAAGTCTGACAACCAGTCTTACAAAGGGGTATCGTGTTACCCAGTTACTGGGTTGTGGAGGTCAGATAGGTAGTAGCTCCATGTAAAATACTGGTATTCAGCTGTATCCGGTTAGACTAGAAGCCGGCCAAACATAGTTGGAAAAAGGCTAGGCAGATCATGAGGGGAAAAAATCATAGGACATCAAAAAATTCGTCCGCATCGCTGTCAGCAGAAAAAGTGCCCAAAAGGCTGGCAGCATTGCCACGTTGTATGAGAATGCTGATTCTGTGGCTAAAAAATAGGCCAGCCCTCTGGTCACGTAAAGAGTAGACCGAACGCTTAATTGGCGATATCTTGAAAACCAAGTGGGCACTCATACCCCATGGTCAACCAAATGGCTCGAACAGTACCTACTTATTTTATTTTGAGGTTTTCCTCAACAAAGAACACAAAGGCTAAAACTTTCTTAGTAATTAAATAGTATACTCTTATTCAGTTACACGTTGTATATTTCCTGTGATATATCATTGTATTCTCTAAAACTGAGCATAGTTTGAGCCATCGGTACTTCGGCAGACATCCAAAGTGTCAGAACGTGACTTCTAACAATTCTAACCTTAGCCTTTGATTATATTCGAGTGCTTCTATAAATGGTTAGACTCGCAGACTTCCAATGTCGTGGCAGGTACTGTTTTAGACAGAGAAATCTGGGCTTAAAATACTATATGTATGTGTGTACAAACAAATATACAACATGCTCCGGAATTAACGCACACCAAACACCCCAATTAGAATATTATGTTATAATCATAATACATACACTGTTTTTTTATTATCTATATCTATATATATAAAAATCAATTGCTGTTCGTTTGTCTCGCTAAAACTCGAGAACGGCTGGGCCGATCTATTTGTCATAGTCCTGGCAAGGTTTAAACGGTCAGAAAATATGGGAAAAAAAAAAACTATTATTGAATGGCTGGATCGATTTCGCAAATTCTTTTTTTGTTGTGTTTGTTATTATCAGGAGAAGGTTGGATGGTACGTAGGGTAGGTAGGGTAGGGTAGGGTAGGGTAGGGTAGGGTAGGTTAGGTAGGTAGGTAGAGTAGGGTAGGGTAGGTAGGTAGGTAGGTAGGGTAGGGTAGGTAGGGTAGGGTAGGGTAAGGTAGAGTAGTGAAGTTTATACTATATTTCCTTTGCGCGTAGACCAACTGCCACAGTCAAATAGCTTTTGACAGAACGAAGTCTGTCGGGTCAGCTAGTTATGAATAAAATATTGTTTATTTATTCAATTAGTTATACTGATTGTAGGAGAAAATTGTGATCACATTAAAAATCTACGCTAAACACGTGGGTTTAGCGTAATAGGTATTTCGTCCATTTTGGTTTGTTTTGACTGTACAGTGGAAGTGTAACAGTTTTTACTTAGTTTTAATTATTGTTGGGATAAAAGTTACCTATATTAAAAATGACAGAAATCGATTCAGTAAACGATTCTGAACAAATTACTTTAATAATGTGCATTCATTTAGTTACACTGTTTTTTTTTAATGTTTTTGCAATCCATTAAGTACTTAGTTAGGTCGTATTATTTAATAGTTGTTCACATTAAGACCTGTCGTGGCTGTGTTTTTTTTCTATATTTTTTCATAAGTATTTACAAGTAATTGCTAACTGACCCTTGTAAAACTTTTCAGGCTGTCAAATACTATAAGCATCTTTATAAGCGAAAAAAGATTTTTTCTTTTGAGACGGCTTTGCTCGCGACCCGTTAGAATTTTCGAGATACCTACCTTATAGTATCAGTCCTTTAAACATTCATGGGACAGTAAACCGCAATCAGAATAAATAATAAAGGGGCTTAGTAATAGGGTTCCGTTTGGCAGCCTTGAGTACGGAACACCAAAAAATAACATTTCGCAGAATAACGAGATGACACTAGACTTTTTCTCACTCGACTAATGTAACAGCGAATGTCACAAGAATGAAAAGCTTTCGTACAATCTATAAGTAAAAGGGTTGAAATCTTTCATGTTTTGCTTACGATTTGATCCTCAAAGGGTTCAGTAGCAACATTCGGTGCTTTATATAAAATCCATAAGGAATAGGGTAACACACAGTTGCAAATCGTATAAATTGGTGATCCTTCAACCCCATAGGGATTATGTGCCAACTGATTTTCCGATTCGTGAGGAAAGGTTTAGTAAAATTTGGCGTTTCATGTTCTTGTAAAATAAGTAAATAGAAAGATGTTTGTCTGAAATAAAATTTGAATTTTAATATTAAACAATTTGACTGACTCTTCACGTGACCAGAGGGCTGGCCTATTTTTAGGGTTCCGTAGCCAAATGGCAAAAAACGGAACCCTTGTGGATTCGTCATGTCTGTCTGTCTGTCCGTCCGTATGTCACAGCCACTTTTTTCCGAAACTATAAGAACTATACTGTTGAAACTTGGTTAATAGATGTATTCTGTGAACCGCATTAAGATTTTCACACAAAAATAGAAAAAAAAAATAATACATTTTGGGGGTTCCCCATACTTCGAACTGAAAAAAAAAATTGTAAAAAAAAATTCATCAAACCCATACTTGTGGGGTATCTATGGATAGGTCTTCAAAAGTGATATTGAGGTTTCTAATATTTTTTTTTTCTAAACTGAATAGTTTGCGCAAGAGACACTTCCAAAGTTGTAAAATGTGTCCCCCCCCCCCTGTAACTTCTAAAATAAGAGAATGATAAAACTAAAAAAAATATATGATGTACATTACCATGTAAACTTCCACCGAAAATTAGTTTGAACGAGATCTAGTAAGTAGTTTTATTTAATACGTCATAAATCGTAAACCACAATTTACCTTTTATTAATTATAGATACGGAATCCTTCGCGCGCGAGTCCGACTCGCACTTGGCCGGTTTTTGGAGAAAGAATCAGCGTTGCCATACAATGTGGCAATGCTGCCAGCCTTTCGGGCACTTTTCTTGTTGACAGCGATACAGACGAATTTTTTGATGCCCTATGATTCCTTCCAATCTTTTCTTATATACCTATACATACGGCTACATATCAAGCTATACATTTCCAGTATAAGCTGATCTCGCATTGTATAGGATTTCCGTACAATGTGAGGTCAGGTTATATTTTAAATGTATAGCTTGATATGTAGCCGTGTGTACATATTATTTTAAGACTGTTAGCTTTTAAATTACGTAATTATTATCTTGTGAATTTGACTGATAAAACGTAATGTCTCTCTTGATAATTATGTTAAGTGTGATCGCTCTCGTTTCGTTTATGTGTTTATGTTTTGTAAAAACCCCGAAAATTACTCGCCATTTTGATGCTTGAGAATTTGTTTGCTATGCAAAACTAGTAAACTGTTTCCAAGTACACTTTGAATGCAATCTACCTCAAATAATCATACAGAGCTATCGGCAAAGTATAGGTATATGTTCTAAATAGAATCAAAGAGTAGTAGCTAAGTTGGTAGCCACTCCTTTTCTTAGAGCTAAAAGTTTCGGCCTAGTCAGCTCACACAAATATTTACTCCTTGGTAAAACAAAAAACCGGCCAATTGCGTATTGGGCTACGTACAATGCAGGGTCTCATAGTGGGGATGAATTTATCTCAAGAACAAACTTAACATTGCAGTTAAAAAATACATATTCATGTTCACACATTCCAACTGCAAACGTAAGTTTGAACGCCTAATATTGAGTGATTTATCAAGCTATTTTAAGACCATAGAATTCTTATAGGTTTTTCTGTAATATATAAGTATAGAACTATTTTCTGTATTTTTTTTGAATATAACGAATTATTTTAAAATGATTAAAAAAATGTATATATTGAAATCCTCATAACAAGTCCTTTCATTTGATGTCACACGGTACAGTTTGCAAACCATTTTTTTTTTAAATTTTCTAAAGTGAATCCCATACTAAAATTAATTTATTTACGTAACACGATCGTGTTTGGGTCATAGAAATTCAAATGTGTACAAAATTTGAACTTAATCGGTCCAGAAGATTCGGAGCAAGTCGGCTATAACTTACTGGCTTACTGGCTTTACTATATGTGGAGGCTTGTTATTAGCAATCACTACATATTATAAAACAAAGTCCTCCGCCGCATCTGTCTGTCTGTCTGTCTGTTCGCGATAAACTGAAAAACTACTGCACCGATTCTCATGCTGTTTTCACCAATTGATAGCTTGGTTCTCGAGGAAGGTTTTAGTATATAATTTGGTAAGTTTTTGTATGCATTTTTGTATGAATTAACGATATTTGTTGGAGGTGTCGGAAAAAAATAAACCGTCTGGGAGCTTTCAACGTAAACGCTGTATAAACCCTTTAAGATATAACAAAATAATGTATGGTGGAATTATGTATCTTATAAAGGTCTGCGAACGTGACCCTGAGAAAAGTTATGCACCAATGGTGTTCATTAGTTAGATATTTCGAGCGTTTTATCAGCATAAACGGTGTATCATGCGACATTTCGGAGGATTTCGTTTTGTTTTCACATTGTTGGTACTTACGTGAATTATTTTAAAATTATTATTTGTGTCGCACTTTTATTTCGTGTTGTAATTTGGTACAATTGATTGCTTTATGAATTTGAGTGAAATTTCGTATTTTGATTTTGTGTTTGTTATCTTTAGGTAAAGACTCATTCACGGTCAGAACATAAGTACTTTTACTTTTTATATTAAATCATTTGTTTCGGTTTCTATTCACATAGTGAATCACATTAAAATTAATATTAAGTTAGAATTTTGAGATATAGCCTGGGATATGGAGAAGTACATAGGGTACTTTTCTATGCGATAACCGACATCCACGCGGGCGAAGCCGCGGGAAAAAGCTAGTTTTCTTTATATTACTTTCTTTATATCATTGGTTTGTAAGTCTGTAAGCCTTCTTTAAAATAAAACAAATAAATAAATAAATAACAGATGGACTGACAGACAGACACACGAGTGATCCTATATGGATTCCGTTTTTGCCTTTTGAGGTACGGAACCCACAAAAAAAAAAAAAAAATTATCGTTGCCAAACTTAGCTCTGTGGTTTGGAACTATTTGCCTTACTCGGATTGAATCAATCAGGTTGAGTACGAGTATATACTACTGCTTCCTTTTACTCGCTCTGAAAATATCCTTCAAAGAAAACAAAAGTGTTAGCTGACCTAAATAATGTGGATTACTCAACCACAAAATGTCTTTATTTACGAACCTGCAAAGATACGAAAAAGTCTGTGTGATACTTTTTTCAATATCTAAAAGTACAGAAGACATGATACATAATTAGTAGTTTATGACACTGTTGCATAACAGGAGTTGTGTTTATAATAGTAGCACACGAGTGTTTTAATAATATTTATCTACTCTCTCATAACGTAAAATTCGAATTATAAGCTTCAAAACGAGTTTATATTGACATACTTTTTAAACACAATACCGAAATTTTAAAATAGAATCATTTTACAACACTTTTTATCCAACAAAATTATGTTATAAAACAATTTTTTAGCATTACGATACAGGGCAAATCAAAGAAGTTAACCAAGAAGTTTATATCATTTTTTTTTTCTAATGGTATGCCTTAAGTTGGATGCACACACAGTCCGGCTTCTATACGTGTAAAACCTGGCGGCAGGCCGCCGACTGTGTGTGGATCCAGCTTAATGGAACGAACATGTCGGGCGCGCCATTTTTATAGCATAACACTAAGTTTTGATTCCAATTTTTACTTGTCTGTGGTAGCCAACGCTTGCACGCCATGATGTGCTGGCTTTTGGCGCCATACGTTTTGCTGTAGGAATTTCTTACGCTTTTAACTTTGATCTCTGATTTAGTAGGTTCAATCCCAATGTATGGGAGTAGATAAAGTAGCGTATGAAACTGCACATAACTAGGTATTAAAACACTCGTGTGATACCTACTATTAAAAACCTGGCCTGTTTTAATACCCCTCATTATGCAACTGTTTCATAAACTACTATTAAATCATTGTTTTTAATATTTGCAGTTTCATACAATACTTTATATATAAACTCGTGCAATTTCATAAGAAAAACACAATTAATAATAGCGTAAATACGCGTCATAGCAGCGTCCACCACAAATAACACTAAACTCATTTTTTTTTTTTTCATTGTTTCTTTGTTAACCATAAAATCATCCTGTAACGAACCGAAATTAGCCAATGAGGAACGCGTTATTTATTTGTAAAGGCATTTAGAAATATTGGAAATATGTACATACCTCACGCAGAGTATTATTTCCCTCATTTCCGTTTTTTGTGTCGGATATTTTTTCTACAAATAGAGATAGATTGGTTGAATATCTGTTTTCGTGTTAGGAAAAGTTTTATACATAAAATGAACGGTAGACGAAGGTCCGTCATTTGTTCGAGACCGATACGGTATCATAGTGAGCCAATAGGAATAAAAGATTTCGTGTTACTTGGTAGGGATGAATTTTGTGTTTTTTGGAAACGTCTGTTTTTGTGATTGTGTTATATAAGTGAGAAAGGAGCTTTTGTTCCGATACTTCTTGAATACTAAAGGCAAAATCAAAATCAAATTATCTAATCGTGGATTTAAAAATGTAACGAGATTTTAGTAAAACTGTATACAATACCTATTTCAATAATAATAAATTAAAAACTTAAGCAATTCAGTGACTTTATAAACAGTAGCAACGGCATCCTACAGATGATTGTATCTCGCACAGATTGCCCTATCCAAAATCAATGGATGCGCATTGTTTTGGGCGCTCACTAACACTTTGTCTATGTCTAATACTACGAGTAACACAATTTTGATTTAATTTTGATGTAATCTTGATTTAATTGTAAATTATTTAATTTTATTTAATGTACAGATTAAAATTGATTTTAATTTAATTTTATGTAATGTGTCTGTTGTATAATTGTGCTAATTGATTTTAATTTAATGTATTTTATGGATTTTAATGATCTGAAATAAATGAATTAATAATAATTATAAACCCAGCAAACCAACCAGAAAATCGTATTTTGGCGAATTATTCCACATTACTCGAATTTCCTCAAATTATTTTCCAAGGAAACACTTAAAACCACAGGCATTTTTCATGCCTGTGGTTTTAAGCCACAGGCATTTTTCAGGGGGTCACAATGCGTTGCCACACTTTGACACTCGAATGCCGCGGTTTGATTGATTAATTGAATCTGGCGATATTGGATGCTGTATAAAATTCTACGTGTCTGACGATCAATTTACGAGTCTTTGTACAAAGTTATATCGCAATGGATGCTCCTATTTCAGGGTTATGGATGACTATAAAACATCCTCATTTTGATATCTTTATTCGATATTGATTTTTTTATAGACCTGTTCTGGTTTAGGTCGTGAAACTTCCAACTTTTTGCTATTTATTGCTTCATCTTTAGTAGTAGATTTCAATCTACTTTTTACCTGATTGCCCCAAAAGGAGGGTAATGTTTTTTTTTGAGTGTATGTATGTGTGCCTATTTCTTTGGCAAGCTCTATAACCTAAACAACTTGATGGATTTTAACATTTATGAGGTGTCGTTAGATTCTTCCTAATTGTGGGAGTGACATAGGCTATCTAATATTTTTACGTTGCATCTGCAAACACTAAAAAAGGGAGGGGAAGGCTTTTTTTAATAATCTGCATCATTTATGAAATTTATCACTGCACATTATCAGGCGGGAGGACACGCCCGGGTGTCACCACTGCGATGATCGCCGCGAGAACACGGTGGAGCATACGGTGGGGGTCTGCCCTGCTTGGGCGGAGCACCGCCATGTCCTCGTAGAGGCGATCGACAGCGGCGGCGACCTCTCGCGCCCGGCCCTGGTTCAAGCCATGGTCCGGGGCGAGAGGGAATGGGAGGCAGTCACCTCCTTCTGTGAAGCAGTTATGCTAGAGAAGGAGGTGGCGGGATGGGAGAGGGAGAGAGCCTCCCGTTCCAGTCGCCGCGGTAGACGCTCCGAGCGTCGGGAGCCGCCTGACGACTCCCGGCCACCGTAGGCGCGGGCCTGCGGGCGGTGAGTAATGGGTAGCTCACCGTCCAATCAGGACCAGACCCATGTGCCGAACGGCGCGTACGTGTTCCACGCGCGCCTCAAAGAGATGTCAACAATGACGAGGGGGCCCATTAGGGCCCAAGCCTGCCGGGTCAGCGGGATTGTCCGAAAGGGGTACCGCTGCCCCGGAACATAAAGGGCCAAGGATGGAACACGGGTGGGTTTTAGTCAGTAAGAGTCTGACACTCCCTTCCGCTCCACCCAGAGTGGGAGGAGTCAATTGATGATTTCCCATCTTCAAAAAAAAAAGCATAACTACTTACAAACCTAAAACATTTACTAAAAAACCTCACAAATAAAATTGCCGCCACATTTGTAAAAAATAGGTTTGCTCGTAAACAGTTTGCGTTAAGTCGGGTAACAATATACGAGGGACAAACAGCGGAGCAGACGTCACGGTTTGACGGGATAGGACTAGAAATGTCTTTCATAGCCCTCAACCGACACGGATCAGTAAGCGTCAGAAAAAATATATTGTGGAAACTTTCGTATTATTCGGTAACCTATATTTTTTGCGAGAACAATTCAGTCTAAATGGAGATTGGTTTGTCAGACTATTATGCATGTATTAATGTCAATAATGTAATGACTTTTTTCTAACTCGTTCTTCAATGGAATTGTGACTCAAGTAACATTATTTTTTGAGTCCAAAACATTGTTTAGTCTTCTATTTCAAACCTACTTTCTTGCTATTCTCAATAGCTAAGAATATTTAACTGATAAGCACGCTCAATTGACATTATAAAAAGCTTCAGCTCCTTAAAAATGCACACTCAAGAGAAAGTCGTAAACAGTCTCTGTATAAAATGCACGAATCGTGCAAACATCATGCATGTTTGCACGATTCGTGCAAACATGCATGATAGAAGAGGTTATGAACCCTTTCGCTTTACTTCAACCAATTCCAGGCTACTGACGTCACCCACTCCCAGAATATCAAGCACCTAACTTTGACTGTTAAGGTCTTATGACAAACATAACGTTGGAAGTGTACCCTCCCCCCCACATACGACCCTTTTGCCCTCAAAAAACCTGGTCACGTAGAAAATAAACAAAATGAACTACGCATTCCGACTCTCGATATATTATCGTAAAATAAGTTGAAGTTGTTCGCAGAAATACGCGTGTTAGTATATCAAATATGAGAAAATGGATAAATATCTACACGTGCCTTTGAGTGTTCTTCAAATCAGACCTGCTTGACTTGAAATGTTATTACAAAAGTAATATTAAGGACAATCTTGAATTTATTGTAGGTATTTTCCGACACCTTTTCCAACATTTCAAAGAACAAGTTTCCTTGATTTCATTTGTTTTATTTTTTAATTAAGTATCAACTTTTAGCTGTTATTCAATTAATTTACAGGTGGATTACATAAGCTGTTTTGTTTTCAACAAATACTGGGTAAGCACTTACAAAAAATATTACTGGCATCATTCGAAGAAGATCAGTGGTGCAAGAGTTTTGGGTAGCTGAATAGACGTTTTTCACAACTTAGACCTCCATATATAATGAAGACCTAACTAAGTTCAGTTGTGGATCCTTATTTGTTGGCAAAGTTGAGAGTGAGAGTGGGCGGTTTATATGGAACTAGATTTTTTTATTCCATCCGTAAATCTTGACCTTTTTGGGTTGTAACCTATTTTTTGATATCAGAGCTTTTCTCGATAAGTAGGTCCCACAGATTGCTGAAATTCAAAGCAAGATTTATATGACATTGTCGAGATTGTTACGCCGTTTATACTTTCATAAAAATCTTGGTTAGGTTACGTCACCTAAGTACCTACTTCCACGCTAAAGCCGTCAATATAATACATATGATGTATGAGTGCCTACACGTATATCGTAAAAAAACCAAATAAAAGTTTGTAACAAAAATACGCCCCTGTATTTGTACCGATTAATTTTTTTCTTTTTTATTGCCTGGCCGATGTGTTTTGCCGTAAACGTTTTCTGTTATAGTGGGTATATATTTGTTTTTATGCTGGTTAACTTTTATTTGCCATATATTGGGGGTAAAAATGAGTGCCTGGGGTCAGTTGAGCGAGGTACAGAAAACGTGTTGAAATAATTTGCATTGTACTTAGTTTGAGTATTGCTTTGGGAGCTTTACCGTTTTATATTTTGTATCTTCAACAGGCTTTAACTTTTTTGATATATAATTGGAGTGCAAAAAGCGTTAATTTATTTATTTATTAATGCCACTATATCCGGGGCAAAAGTGTGTACATTTGCTTATGTAATGATATGCAGCAGGACACGTAAAATTATTTAGATAAGTAATACTTACTTTCATGCCCAAAACAGGTTAATTGGGTGTTATATTCTTCATCATTATTATTGTACTTTTAATACAGGCTTGCGGCTTGGTGGGGCTTGTGGCTAAGTAATAATAGCCGCACGGCACACAGTCGATCGATCAGGTTAAGCTACGCTTGCCGCGGTTGGTCCGTGGATGGGTGACCATCTTTACATATCAATAAAGGACCCGTTGACCGTTCTTCGTGAGAACCCTCCGTGCCTCGGAAAGCAGGTTAAGTCGTTGGTTCCGGCTGTCATTCGTAGAACTTTGACAGTCATTACGGGTAGGCAGAACCCCAAAAGTCTTATCAAGGGGAATAATGTTACTTGGTTGTGGAGGTCAGATAGGCAGTCGCTCCATGTAAAATACTGGTATTTAAATGGAAAAAGATAGGCAGACTGACAGTCATTATTTTTATCCCTGTGGCTGTAGGTATTTCTAAGAAGTTCCGCTCTAGAGTAGTTTAGAAACATACTAATTCCATAATACGTATGCATTATTTTTACTAACAAAAACAATATGTTAAAAAGCTACTGTATTTTTTTAACAATGTCTATTTATGATAATTGGACACACGAGGGTTTTCCGTATAGAAAAGAAAATTGATGAAAAGGGGATTATTAGAATTAAATCCAATAAAACGCGTGCGTGTTTCAAAGACTCGTGAAAGAACATTACTTGTCGTTGTGATTTTGTTCTCGTTGTTAGCTTTTATAGTTAGTATGTATGTATCTATTAATATAGCATATATCTGTGTATCTATTATAGGATATTGTACTGTTATGATTTTTTTTAACTTTTTTGCCGTGGATGTTGTAAAAGGCGACTAAGGGACTTACTAGAGAATGGGCAGCAGCGTTCTCTATGCATTTTTAACGCCATACTGCGATCGCCAACCCGCCTACCAAACGTGGCGATTATGGCAAATTTCTCCCTTTTAGGGGAGGCCTATGTCCAGTAGTGGACCTCTTTCGGCTGAAAATATGATGATGACGATGATGATGCTATATATTTGCACCAATGACAACCCCATTTTATGTCCAGAAATTCACTGTCCATGCCAAGGTTGCCTGGAAGAGATCGCAGTATGCGATAAGTCCGCCCATTGTATTTTTTGTAGTGTATATTATATTTTTTTCTTATGTGATGTGTAATCTGGTGTACAATAAAGTATATATAAATAAATCCCCCTTACTCTGTTAACATGTGTAGGGGATTAGGTGAAGATCACGAGAACACATGGTGTTTGATTATATCTTCTCACGAATCTTAGAGTAGGCTGCCGTGATCTAAAAAAAAAACCGGCCAAGTGCGTGTCGGACCACGCACAATGAAGGGTTCCGTACTTGGAAAGAATTTATCCTAAGAACAAACTTAACATTGTAGTTGGTAAACATAATCTCCCATACATTCCAACTGCAAATGTAAGTTTGTACGCATAATATCGTGATATTTACCATGTTATTTTAAGACCATAGACTTCTTATATGTTTCCCTGTAATCTATAAGTATAGAACTATTTTCTGTATTTTTTTCAAAATTTTAGGTTCAGTAGTTTCGGAGATAAGGGGGGGAATGGTCAATTTTCGTCTAGTTTCACTTATAACTTTAAAACTATTTATTTTAAAATTATAAAAAAATATATATTTGAGACCCTCACAGTAAGCCCTTTCATTTGATATGTCACACGGTACAGTTTTTTTTTTGTAAATTTTCTTGTTTGCCCCCCAAAACTGACCCCAATATTCTAAATTCATTTATTTACGGTTCACGTCCGTGTTTGGGTCACTCGTATTGATATGTATACCAAATTTCAACTTAATCGGTCCATTACGTTCGGAGAAAATTGGCTGTGACAGACGGACAGACAGACAGACAGACAGACAGACACACGAGTGATCCTATAAGGGTTCCGATTTTTCCTTTTGAGGTACGGAACCATAACTAGCCTTTTTCAGAAATTGTGAAATTCTGTTTTTTTTCTTTCTTGTAAATTGGCTATAATATGTGACGATTTCTTGTGTGGATTTCTTTGAGGCAGAAATGCGATTATGTGGTAGGTAATTGTGATCTGCCGTGCAAGGACAATTTATACTGTATATATAATTAAAAAAAAAAAAACGTTTCAGTTATTTGGAAAGTTGGCGATAATAATTTTATGTTTAATATGTGACGGATTGTTTTTCAAGCAGAAATGCGAATAAGTGTTAGGTAATTATGATTCATGTTTTTGTTCCAAGAATGATCATGGGAATTAAGGCAACTGCAATAGTCTTAACTTTTACAATGAAAGATAGAGACGTTTGGTCTCTTGAAGAATTATAAGTGGAAGTTCTTCTATAGAAAGTAAAAAAAAAAAAAAAAAAAAGAATATCACAATTTCTGAAAAAGGCTTGTTTTTTAGATCACGGTAGCCTACTGTAAGATTCGTGAGAAGAGAGATAATCAAACACCGTGTGTTCTCGTGCTTTTATTATCAATAACGAGTAATGACAAACAGACGGACTAACGCACAATTGAACCATATTTTTTTATAAATATCATCTCGCAGGTCAACCTAGGAGGTTGTCGACTGCTTAACTGGACTTTTCCGAGGGTGCCTCCATAAATTAAGGCTGTCAGCCAGGGCATAAAACTTAAAAACTAAGCGACAACACGCTAAAGACGGACCTCGGCTTAGGGCGTCACTGGGGGAGGGCAGCAAGGGACAGACTTTAAGCTAAAGGCTCAGCGGCGCGGGCTGGCTCGAGCAAGGTTCGGGGCGGGCATTGAACCATCCCGATAAACTTTCCTTTTATTTGTAGGTTTTCCGTAATACACTGCCTGTCACAATCCGAGTGATTTTGAAGGATATTGCTAATCCATTGCTTCATATGTTTGATAGTTTATAACGCAATGAATGTTGTTTCAAAATGAAACCCATTTCTACTGTTAGTGTGTTATGCAATTACCCCGCAGCTTAATTCAGTATAGCGCGATAATCATTCTAAAAGCCATTTAATTGGTTTGTACAACCGGAAACATTTTACAAAACGATTTATATTTTTAATTCGCTTTTGACAAATGAATGTCGGTGAAATAGAGTCTGTTGGAGTGAAACATTAATTAAATAATATACGCTTCTGTTTCCTGGCTTTGTTTATTTCATGAATTAGTAAATTAAACGATTGAATCATTTGTGACTGCGTAATGGAATTTTGAACCAAACAGTTTTATTGAAATATTATTATTTTTAACACAATAATATTTTCAAAGTGCGAGAGAGAATTCTGTTTGATCGCACGGTTGGTGCAGTAGTTCAGCGATTGACTGCTGCGCTGCGTGTCGCGGTTTCGATTACCGCACGGAACAAATATTTGTATGACCTACAAGTAGTTGTTCCGGGTCTGGAACTGTTTGTGTATGTGAGTTTCAATGTTTGTAAACGCACCCACAATACAGGAGAAATTCCTAGTGTGAAGCAACGTTTAAATAAATTGGATTTGCTTGAACACTCGGCCTACCCTAGTTTGGGAGTTAGGATCAGATCTTTGTAATACATAATCGTAAGATTGTGTTTGTATTTTTTTTTGTGGCAACGAAAGTTTTTTTTTTAAACCTATAATGACTTTAGGTATTTTTTTACAAAAAAATACATTAAAATATGACAGACACTAGAAGACATATTCTGTGTCACTTTTAAGTTCAACAACACCGAGTGTTCAAGCAGAGTCAGAATTCTCTCTCGCACGTTGATAATAAATTATTGTATAAGTTTTTAAACTGTCATGGTCACTAATATTATTATTAACACAAACGGGATATTTACCATATTCATTATTTGTTATAGTTCCCGATATTTCGATTTTAATATCCCGTTTGTGTTAATAATAATAAATTATTGTGTTCATAAAACTTTTACTAAGAAACATTTTTCGATAGGTTTACTAATCTTTACTTAATTAATTAAAGAACATTAGGTACATAAACTAACCTTTAAAAATCAGGTTAAGTAATTTAACGTCACTCAAATGTCAAGCTGAAAGACAATGCCCTGTCTTATTGGTTCTTGGGTCCACTCTAACAATCCAATAAACTGCTAGAGCTATCGTAACTATCGATATGATAGTAGAGTGGTACTTACTACTGAAAGCAATACAGATACAATAGATCTTAAGCCGATTGTTTGCATCGAGTACCTAGGTATTGAAGTTTGTATATGCATTGACTTTATATAATCTTGCTTAAGATGTCAAGTATATGGTGTAGTTATTGTGGGAATTAAGTTGAAATTACAATATACGAGGACATAAAACAGGGCAGAAAGGTAGAAGATATTACATACAGAGGACTAATTAACTGAAAATTTGGACAAAGTCTAAACAGGTCCTTATCCGATACAAGCTGCCAGAGTGATAAATTGATAATTTGCATAAACTTTTCCCATCTTGGTGGCTCGGCGTGCTGTGCTGGCGTTGCTGCTGCGGCTGCTGAAAACCTCAAGTGGTAAAAGTAAAAATCGAAAATATAATTACCGATAAGGTTAATAACTTCATCGGTAATTATACGTATTTTCGGGCCGTGTGCCGGTCAGAGTGCAAATTGGTTGTTCAATGAAATCTCCAAAAGGCTGGTTAACACTTCCCGTGACCCAAGGGCTGGCGTTTACCTTGGCCAGAGGTTTAGCATTGCCATACAACGTGGCAATCCGCCAGTCTCTTGGGTACATTACCAGTTGACAACGATGTGGAGGTATTTATCGACGCCATATTTTAGTTTGTTAATAGTTTTAGTTAGGTTAGGTTATTATACTTTTATTTTAATAGTTCGTTAGTTAATTTAAATGTACTTTAATAATAAAATGTATGGGAGAACATGTTTTTCCACTACATAAATAAAACTAATTATGAAAACTCTGTTTGGATCACGAAAATAAAAAAACTTCCATTGATGAAAAGAGCTAATCTGGCTAATACCTCTTGATAAGATAGACTCTGTTGACATAATTTCATTTGAGAGATCCGTTTGTAGGTAATTATTTCAGTTTTAATTAAAAACTCGGGCCCGATCTGGGGCAAATGAACACGAAAGCTATAATGCCGAAATTCTAACATAGGTAGTGTATTTGATTTCTATAGATAACATTAAATCGAAGCCACTGATAATAATAATGATCGGGATTTATACAATGTGTAAATTAATTAATGAAGTTTATGAATGTAGTTTGTTCAGAATCGTTTACTGAATCAATTTCTGTCATTTATTTATTTATACCTACGTAATTTTTTATCCCAAAAATTATTAGAACTACGTAAATTAGTCACACTTCCACTGTACAGTCAAAACAAACCAAAATGGATGAAGTAACTACTATGCTAGGCCCTTATACCGTGTGGGTGCGTAGATTTGATTTTTTTTTTTTTTTTTTTTTTTTGTGTATGGCATCTCGGAGGTATAACCACTGGGGGTTCCTGCTCCTTAACCGGGCTTTCCTGTGGTGCCGCAAGCTCCTAACGAAGTTTACGCCTCCAGCCAGGGGGTTTTTACTATAATCTACTTAAGCTAGACGACTGCTCGCTAAGGGCACCCCAGGTGGGGCTCGAACCTCGGCTTAGGGCAGTGTCGGAGGGAGGGTGGCAAGGGACCGTCGGTGGCTGGATAATATCAGGGTTCTGATTATTAATCGGGGGAGTTTGGATTACAGGCTCAGCTAAACCACATGCTGGCACATCGTTAAGCGTCGTCAAGGGACGGGGAGGGCTTATTAATCGGGGTGGGTTTCGCGCGGGACCTCTAAAGCGAGGTCGGAATTGTGATCGTGTTCGTGTTGTGTGTACTCTTCGAGCTGTACTAGTTTCCCTACGACTCTCCTGAATGAGAGTGGTGGGGTCGTCTGGGTCGGTCAGTGCGTGCCTTGGACGGCGGATCGTACTAATGCGGGAGGGGGTATAATTGGCGGCCTGCACAACGAGAGTGTTGCGGTGGGTGGCGGCAGAGTCAAAGAATCGCTTGGAAGAGCGTTTCAGAAATTGGGCTATTGTAGGCATTCTAAGCTCTACATGGAGGTTTGTGTTCCGAACGAACCAGGGGGCTCCCGTGCATTTACGGAGGAAACGATTTTGAATGATTTGCATCTTATGGATGACATGTGATTTTGCTTGGGCAAAAACTGGACTCGCATAGGTCATGATGGGGCGGATGCACGCGGTGTACAATCGCAATTTGCACTTGAGTGACAATTTGCTATTTTCGTGGACAAGGGAGTGAAGCCTATAGAGAGCGAAGGCGGCGCGCGAACGCACCTTACTTACATGCTCAGAAAAGGAGAGGCGTTGATCGAGAATGACACCTAGATATTTGGCTCGCTTCTCCCAAGGGATAGGCTTGCCGAACATGGTGACAGGTTTGGGCTTTGGGGGGATTTTTCTCGGTTTTACGAAGAGAACCGCTTGGCTTTTGTCAGGATTGACTTCGATCCGCCACTTTCTAAACCACGCACCGAGCTTGTCGGCTGCAGTCTGGAGAGTGTTGGTAATGACATTATGACTCTTCCCTCTGTAGTAAACGGCCGTATCGTCTGCGAACAGAGCCAACTGAGCCTTTTTAAACTTCGGGATGTCGCTGGTGTAAAGCGTAAAAGCCAGGGGGGATATCACAGAGCCCTGAGGGACTCCTGCGCGTATGGGATGGGAGGAGGAGAGGGCTCCCTCTATGCGATAGCGAAAGGTGCGATTCGACAAAAAGTCTCGTAAGATGAGCACGAGACGCTCGGGCACACCGAGTTGGTACAGCTTGTAAATCAAGCCGTTGTGCCAGACTTTGTCGAACGCTTTCGCTATATCAAAGAAGATAGCTCCTGTCATAAGGCCGCGTTGAAAGCCGGCGCTTATGTCCTCGACTATACGGTGGACCTGATGGGTCGACGAATGTTTGGTACGGAATCCAAACTGTTCGTGGGGGATAAGGCCCTTAGTCTCGGCGTAGTCTCTGAGACGCTTATAAATAAGCCTCTCGTAGAGTTTGCCCATGACTGTGAGCAGGCTAATGGGGCGGTAGCTCGCGGGCTCCTTCTTGGGTTTACCGGGTTTGGCAATACCGATTACTGTGGCCTCTTTCCACACTTGCGGGAAGACATTATTGTTCATGGCTCCATTGAAGATGGTGGCCAAGAGCATTATCAGGTGGGCGGGGAACAATTGGACCACCCTATTGGTGATACCATCAGAGCCAGGGGCTTTACGAGGTTTCAGACCCTTTATGAGCTCGTGCACTTCCGCCGGTGTGACGGGAGCCAGAGGATACTCAGGGTCTTCAACGGGCGGGAGGGAGGCTCTACGTTCGACTTCAGCGTCGACCTCATCGAGGTGAGCTTGATCTACTGGTTGAGAGCTGGGCGAGCACTGGGCCTCTAGACTGTCGGCTAAGCATTCGGCTTTGTCGATGTCTTCGAAAGCGAGAGACGCGTCTGGGCGGATCAGTGGGGGCATTGAGGCTGAGCCACCTCCTCGGGGATTGAGTTTCCTTTGGAGTTGCCAGAATGCTAGATGGTTCGGCTCTAGGCTGCTCAGTAGCTTATCCCAGTCGGCGTCACGAAATTCCTTCACGCGCTTACTTACAGCACGCTGCAAGTAGCGCATGTGGATTTTGTTAGCCGTGCAGGGAAAGCTACTGTACGCACGGACGGCTGCGTTCTTCTCCGTCATCAGTGCACGTACATCGTCCGGCAGTTTCCCGCGACGGTTATCCGTCGCCGGAACCTCCCTTGAACATGTGTTCAGGACAGATTGTACGTGCTCTGTGAGAGAGTCGATCGCGGTCGTCGTGTCTGCGATAGAGTCGAACTGGTCGGGGATCGAATCCAATTGGGGGGACGTGTTAGCTTTCAAGCTTTCGCCTACTCGCTTCCAGTCCGTTATCCTTTTGGTGCGCGGGGGGATATTGGGGTCGTGAAGACCTATGCGAGGGGCCATTTCTACGAGAACAGGTCGGTGGTCAGAGTGAAGCTCGTGGTGCACCTCTATAGAGACCAACCGTAGGTTGATGTTCTTTAGAAGTGCCACATCGAGCACGTCAGAGGCATGGTCAGGATTGTGCGGATAGTGGGTGTGATTCATCGGGGCGATGATATCAAAATTTAGGAGGGGGCAGAGGTCAAAGAGGACTTTACCTCTATGGGAGGTGAGTCTACTATTCCAGGCTGGGTGCTTGGCATTGAGATCACCCGCCATGATGACGGAATCACTCATGCTCAGGAGGGTGCTAAGGTCGTCGGTCAGTAGTCGATCTTGGATGGGATCAATTGTAATGGTAGGGGGCAGATAGGCTGATATTATCGTTATAGATGGGTGGCCCGTCATACCGATTCGGCAGATCGAGACTTCTAATAGGGACTTTAGGACAGGAGGGTCTATGGGCGTGCAATAGAGCTCTGATTTATAATAGATTAGAGTACCTCCCAGGTGGCACCGCGACCTATCGTTGCGAATTATACGATAATTCGCAATTGACGGGTTACGGTGCCTGGGTTTTAAAAAGGTCTCTTGAATTAGGAAAACGTCTACCTTATGATCGCCGAGGAATTCGGTGATCTCTGAGTTTTGGCCGTCCAAGCCATTGGCGTTAAAATAACCTAACATTAGGGATCGGGGTTTGTTTCTAGCGGGGGACCTAGTATCCATTAAGTGGTCTAGGGGTGTTGTTCGCGAATCTAGACAATGCTTGCGTGATCTCGGGATACGCATTGTAGATTGCCTGAATTTGGTATAAGTCACCGGCGTTGGTCGCGGCGACTATCTCATCGGCCATCCTCCTCGCGCGGGGGGTGAGGAAGACCATGTAGGTGGAAGAGATCACCTGGAAGGGATCTACTTTGTTGACACCGGCCACGGGAGTGGGGGTGTGGTTAGGAGGGGGGCGCGCGTACGGAGCGGCGGCGACGGGCGCGGGCGCGGGCGCGGGCGCGGCGGCGAGGGGCGCGGGTGCGATGGGGGGCGCGATGGTCGCGGGTCTCGATTGCGAGTTCTCGAATCGGGTTCGCGGGTCCATTAATCGGGGTATACTGGCCTGAGGGGCCTGGGGAGCGACTGCCTGAGGGGCGGTTCTAGTCTGGAGATTAGGGAACGCCTGCTGATGGTGCAGGTAATTCCAGGGACTGGGTCTCTGGGGACTCAGTCTTACTGGTAGATTTGATATGTGACCACAATCAATATGAACAAATCGACACCTCCCGCGCATAAGATCGTATGTTTAAATTTGTGATTTTTCAGGAGAGATTTTTAACGTAATTTTTGTGTTAATCAGCTGCAAAACTTATTATGATAAGACTATTAGCGGGTTAGAAACTCGGTTTTTAGTGAAAATATGAAAATATCGTTTTTAAGAATGTGTAGTATTTATATAATATTACATTATAGCACTAAAATCGTGTCGTAAAAGGCGACTAAGGGACTTACTAGAGAATGGGCAGCAGCATTCTCTATGCATTTTTAACACCATACTGCAATCGCCAACCGCCTGCCAAGCGTGGCAATTATGGCAAACCCCCCCAATTGGGGGAGTCCTGTGTCCAGCAGTGGACGTCTTTCGGCTGAAATGATGATGATGATGACTAAAAACAAATTTTACTAAAAAAACATGTTACGACTTTTTGCGTGGGAGGTATCGAAGTTTAATAAATAAATAATGTTTTATACGTAATAATAAATAATCAATGTATGATTATAATATAATATTCTAATTGGGGTGTTTGGTGGTGTGTGTTAATTCTGGGACATGTTGTATACATTGTGTAGAACATTCGACATAGTAAAGGTAATCCAGAAAGTGTGCTCAAAGGAACTAGTTTCAAAAGAGCAAAATCTCGATATCCTACTGCACAACAGCTCGAAAATATTTCAGCACAAAAATTTATGTACAAAGTACAGTAGGTAATAGTAAAAACAAAATAATTTCTACCGTGACTTATTAGAGTTTCGAAAAGTTTGGACTTTTTTGGATGATTTCCAATGTACTGGCTATATTGCATGCAAAAGTTTGAAATGTATTCAAGGTGCAAAACATGAAATGCAAAAATAGTCTGTCGCGCAAATTGGGGCACCCGTTTCAAAAGTCCGATAAAATACGAATTCCTTCCTTCCTACTTTCTTTATATCTTTGACTTTACCTAGCTTGAACTTTAGCATACAAAAAGAAAAGAAAAAAATACACAGACTTACGCCGTGTGTCCACCGGCACTGTCAACGAGAAGCGAGATTATTCGAACCGAAGGTGACGTCAGGTGGTGTTCGGTGGACAATCGGCCATAGTAAACATATGTATTGCTACTTCGGCGCCGTCTAAATTAAACGGTTGACAGCAATAGAACGATGTTTTAAATAATTTCGCTTTTATCATAGCTCGAAACGCAATGAGTTATTTATGGTGCAAGTGGGCCTAAAAGGCAAACAACATATTCGGCAATAGAAGAAAACAGCGTCACGGCAGTTCTACCCGAAGGGTTAGAGAAAGGAGTATTATGGCCTGAAACTGCGGGCGCCCGCGACGGTCACCCGTTGCGTGTCTACGCGCGTGGACACGCGGGTTGGCTCCGTGGATATCCATCGCAATTAATTACGCGACGAGGGATACTCATCGCAATTAATTACCCGTAGTTCAATTTTAACGGTATGCATGTTCAGTCGTGTCTATGGAGAACTTAATATATGTATTATTACGTATCAAAATGAGGAATAGCAAAACAAAAAAAAAAAAAAACGACAGCTAAGCTGCGCTTGCCCCCGCGATTCAGTCCCCGTTGCACGGCTGCGGGGCCTACCTCCCCGTGACAGACGCCTGCCTTTTGACGGAGCACTTTTGTATGGAACCGAGCGGGCGTCCGCTTAACACAGTTTTAGACCTAAGAACCCCCACATTTCGCCGATTATGTTTATTTCCCATGTAATAGGGGGAAATAAACGATGCACAGATTCGGACCTCGGTTTATACTGAGAAATAGCTGAAATTCTTGCTTTAACAATATAGGTACCTGTAGTAACAAATTATATGAAAATATTGAGTACATAGTTTTGTTCTAAGACGGATCTAATATTTGAACACCCAAAAGTACTGCATCATTACAAAAAAAAAAAAAAAAACTTACTGACCATTTAGCATGTTGTATTTTTCCTAGAACAAGTTTATTTCAGCAAGTTTTTTGCACGTACGAGTATTAGTTTGCCAAAACCTATGTATTATTCGTTTTGTTTCCCGTATTTAACACACTCAACGACCAGAAGCATCTAAACAATATCTGTATTAATACAACGTCCATTATTCCCAATACAATCAAAACGGGACTTCCTCTATAACCAAACACACTAGAGACATCCTTTTGAGAAGCAGTGCAGTATCTTCAGTCCTATTTATGGCATGTTTGGTTAACGTCCCCAGCGACCACTTCGAGACGGACAGCGTAAGCACAGGCGTACACATTGGCACGTTGGTTCAGCAAACGTTCAACGAACAGTATTGATGTGTTCCGAGAATTTCGTTTGAGTTGCAGTCTTGTATTGGCCGTCTATGAGTCTTTGAGTATTGGGTTTTCTGTTATTCTCAAGGGAATGCATTTCGCTTGGGTAGTTTGCTTCACGTTTGGGCAGTCTAAATCTAAAGTTCCATTGATGTTTACTTACGTTCCTGTTGTCGAACTGGATATAAAGTTTAATTTATTGCTGTCATTTTTAAACAAATATTTACATCTTATTTACAGTGGAAACTGGGTGCTGAAGTCGAAAAACAAGTGATATTAATTCCTATTTTAACTTGATCGAATTATTTGCACCAATTGCGAAAGAAACATTGATATCCTTAGGCCAAATATTTGGGTGAGTTGGTAGGCCCAACTCACCCAAATATTTAACCACGTATCCAAAAGTGTGTTCACAAACACGTTTCGGTATCGAACATACTCGTAAAATTGTTCATAAAATAGCAGCCCTTACCACCTCACTATGATCTATTACTACAACATTTACTACTGTGAGCCTGGCACGAATGCGAAGTAGAGCCATAACAACAATGTTAACAGAATTTGTTGTGTTTCGACAGTTAGAGATGAGATAGCCAGTTCCTCTGTGGTCGAGGATTCCGGGTGAAGGTAGCTTCCACCTTCGGCCTTATCATCACTTACGATCAGGTGAGATGAATGCCAAGAGCTTCTCTAAAAACCTAAATAATAACGATTACAAAATTGAAAATACTCGTTTCGCAGTTAATAATATCTTAGTATAAAGACGGTATTCATAACTATGGGTGAAACTTATTGTGCTTGCCTCGATTTAAACCAAAATGCTTATAGGATAGTTGTATTTTGGATTCAGACATCGTTTGAATTTCCGTTACGTTTGCGTCGCGCGTTCGTGTTAGGGCCTCTGGTCCTAAACAAGCACATTTTTCGCTCCGACCTCTGTTAAAAGATAAAATAATGATTCAATCCCGACCTGATGTGGCCTAACTACTAACAAATGAAAGGCCTCAAAGTTGAGTTGAGTTATCTTTTGGAAACATTGAGAAATTGTGTTGATATTCTGATTCGATAATTGCTTTATAAGGGGTTTGTCTGTAGCGTTATTAACTAGAAAAGTAAATATGACTAAAAGTCCCAAACTAGAGACTTAATGTACTGTTACTTTAAGGTTCAGTGTCATTGGTCGACACGGTTCGTATGCGGGGTGCTGGAGATTTTTGTAAAGCATGCCATAGGTATTCGGGAAACCGTTTTCATTAGTCGATAGGGAACGACTGCGGTATGCTGAGAACCTGCACCGCACGTTTGGCAGTTGCTTTGAAGGCTCATTTTCATTGGGTGTGAATCTCCGCACGCTTTTTACCGACGAATGATTTTCATTAGTCATTACCTTGCCAGCGGAGAGTCCCCGCAAGCTGTACATCTATGGCAGGTAGATCGTATAATTCGTCATTTTACAAACGGCGCCGTCTGTTTACAAACGCGCGGCGTTATGCAAAATACCTAAGGAAAATTGGCAACTTGTACAATTTTAATAATGTCGACATCTAGGCACCCCGACCAAATGAGTTAGGTAAGGTTAGAATTGTGATTAACCGCGCGCGATCCGAGCGAGCTGGCGAGTGCCGTATGAAATAGATTTACATTTTAAAGTCAGTGTGCGAGTTAAACTTATCATAAAATTTATGTCTTCAAAATAATACATTATACAATTAAATTAGCAACCTGTTTGATTTTGTCTAGACTCTACATTGTCCTATGGAGCAGGAACACCTTTTTTCCAAGCATTCTTATCTTGGATATAATCCTCTCATTTGTAATAAGCTTGTTTACAAAGTGTAGATTTAATATGAGTTTAAAATTTTCTTCAAAATCTTTTCAGCCACACAGATACACCAGATACAAACGTTAAATTTATAACATCCTTCTATTTCCGTCGGGGGTTAAAAACGACAGAATGAATGGGACATTCTATTTCAATCAATCAACCGACACCGGTACAGTGCTTTCACCTCTCATATTGCATAACAATATACCAAGCTATGATTTATTATGATTACAAATTCAGTTTGCAAAAGAGGCGAAGAAAATGTATTATGTCTATCCATAGTATGAATAATGAATTGAAAAACTCTTACAGGGCGAAAAGGTACCGTTATCTGTCACATTAGGAATAAATAACCGAAGTAACATGGGTTTATCAAGTGCCTAAAAAGTCATGAATTTGTTATGAAGATTGGCACAAGATTCAACAAGTATTTTTCCTTTATTAACGTTTTACTTTTAATTTTTAGGGTCCTGTACCTCAAAACGAAAAAACAGAACCCAGGATCACTCGTGTGCCTGTCTGTCTGTCCATCTGGCACAGCTGATTTCGATATTGTGTGTAGAAACTTACATTTGCAGTTGGGATGTATGGGAGAACATTAATTCAACTACAATGTTATGTTTGTTCTTGGGATAAATTCATACCAACTACGGTACCCTTCATTGTGCGTGGTCAGACTCGCACTTGGCCAGTTTGTTTTAAAGAAAGGCGTGCTACTTACTTGTTCGGCACGGCAACATTTGAATCAACCGTACCGGCTGCCAACGGTATAGCGAATCACTCTTCGCCGATGATACGGTTCGCCGAAATCACTCTTAGTCGACGGTTGATTCCACAAATAAAACCATCGCCGATAGAACTATTCGCTGAAAACACCGTTCATCGATAGTCGCTTCAGCTGCAACACCCTTTACCGTTGGTACGGCATTGGCGAAGAGTGATTCGCTATACCGTTCTGAGCTCCAACTGTACAGCAAAATCCGTTTCGAATAATGCCAAGAAGTGTTTAGCAACCCTAAGAAATGTCACAACTGTCATAACTTTAAAAAAATTGCATATACCTATGTTTGTCTCCACTGTGCAACATAGAATTGTCCAGCAGTGGGTGTAGCAAAAAAACGGCAATCACAAAACTCATTTAGGATCGTTTGTTAATGTTTCCAGACAAAGGGGACACTGCTACTCATCTTATTAACGCTGTCATCTCTTCCTACGTGAGCGTTTAACGATAAGAGAGATTTGAGCACGTCTATGAAGTTCTAAAGGTATTCCTGTTCCGTTGCGAATAAAGCCTTTTAGATACGGCACGGTTTCTTTACGGTACGGCGTCTAAACCGCTCCATAGAAATAATGTGTCTATCAACAAGCTTCTATAGTGATCCATATACAACACTGATGACCGTGCCTGCACGGCAAGAAAAACGTGTGTGTACAAAGGGCCTTAGGGATGCTTTCTTCCTAAATACCTAGCTGACGAAAGATTAAAATATTACTGTTATAATATGCCATTTAAAGGGCAGTAAGAAATTTTACGACTTCAGTTGGATTTTTCAAATCAAATCATTCATTTGCATAGAATGTAGGTATTGTATAATAAAGTTGTTGTAACCCTGTTTAGACTCTGTGAACAAAATTTTCGACGTAGCGAGTTCAAATCTGGCTGGAAGATGCCTTGATAGTGTAGGTATAAGACAATGTTCCCATTTAAGTTCAGTGTGGCTCTTCAACGCTGCAGATTTTATTTCTACTTGTCTTTTCTAACTTTTTATTAATTTTTAGCGAAACTTTCTATGCCCAGTTTATTAAAAAATATATATAAATATATTTTTAAATGATAGGTAGCCACCTCCGTTTTACCCCATTTGCCTTTGCGCCACTACTTTTGAGACACCTATCTGGGGGTATACAGATTAACAATGTTGTTATAATTACCACAATAGTTATTCCGAACAACTTCTCAATCAACATTTAGTCTGTATGTTTCTTCAAAATTTTCTATAGAAACAGAATAGTTGGCAAGACCCAAAATGATTGAAACTTTTGGGCTGTATACAAACCACGGGTAACTTTGCTTTTGCGTCCAATTTGGGGCTCGACCTCCAACTTGGACGATTTCGTTGAAATTGTTTCAGGTCTTGTTAGAGTGACCCTTGAAAAGAACCCTTTATGTAGACTTGGGTTAATGTAATTAACGGGTACAACAGAATTTGTGTTTAGGTTGTAATTAAAGCTATAATTAAAGCAGACGCAAAGCCCTAACTTGATATGGTTAGTTTATTTTAAGCCGTAAGTGCCTACAGAAAACAGGTCACAACTTCTATTTCTGTATGTAAAGATAACCACTAAAACACTCAATTTATTTTAGCGTGATATTCAATTACAACAGTCAAGGGCCAAAGATGCTTCCCATAGGAACAACAGTCCCTATTTTTTAGGTTTTAGGATTGAGTTTACTTTCACCGCCTTAGTAGTCTTATGATAACTATTAGAATTAATTTAAATGTTTTTAGCAAATTCTTCCTATCAAAACAAACTATTCCTATCTTTAAAAGGTCAATCGGTTTACCGTCGTTTCAAATTGGTAACTTATTACTATCGGTGTTATTTCTTGGTAACTTTGAAGATATCTTATCAAAAGAGCGGTCTTTAAAGGATTCATTGAATTTTGAGACAAATTCCATTGTTTCCAAATATTGTTTCAGAGCATGAAAGTTCGAATAATTACTGTTAATAATTCTATGAATAAGATCCACATAAAAGGGTACATGAATTCGTCATTTTAGGAAGGTAATTGATACAAAAAGCTTTGTCGAAATTCAAATTAGAATCCTAGGTATCCTAAATTGCGTCTCGTGAAACATTCTGCTGCTCTAGATTTTTTCGTTATTATTGTGGCGGAGTTCCCCAAAAAACAAATAAAACTCACTTCAGTGGTCTTCTTCTTGCATTTGTCAGTTCCTGCGAAGATATTCAGCTGTGTTGAGCCAGACCTGATGGGGCACTGATCGATGTCCACTCTTCGGAGATCGATGTCAATACCGCTGGTCCCTCTGGCAAAGAAAAATAAAATACATTAGAATGTAACAACTTCAGTGACAAAACTTTTGACCCATTTAAAGGCCCTATTTTTTTACAGAGCGGATAAGTATTCAGGGATGTAATAATTCTTTATATACACTCAAAACGGTGAAGGAAAACAATGTGAGGAAACCGGCATGTCCTAGAACTAAAATTTCGGAGATATGTGACATCTACCAATCCGTTCAGGGCCCTCGTGGTAGATTACAGCCCTCTCCCTCTTGAAGAGAGGAGACCTGTTTCCCAGCTGTGGGAACATTATATGCTGATTCTGCATGTAATAATTTCAGTTTTTAACTGCACTGTAAGGTAAAAGCCTCATTTTGTACAGAGGAGAAATGAGCTCGCTTGCTTAAAGGGTTAGGGACAAACCAATAACTCAAGGTTTTCTTTTAATAGTGTCCAACGTAATCGTGTCTTGAGATAGACCTACACCGTACGTAGGTAGTAGTAACATTTAGAAGAAGACGTCAAGGAGGCAACTGCCTCGACGCCTAATACGTCAAAACCCCGGCTCCATCCTTTAAGGCAGGCGGGAATTTAGAGTCAATGGCGATCAGAGTGGGGACTCTATTAGCCCACTGAGTAAACTCAGGAAAGATGGTGCCAGTTTTGGAGAGACTTTGGCTCATTGTACAATGTCAACGCTTGGGTGTCCAAAATCATGTCATGATTTTGGACACCCAAGCGTTGACATTTTTCATCGGTTATTTAAAAAAAAAAACAACTGTTTCCTACAAAAGTGCAATACCTGTGCGGTCAAAATTTATGGAACAGCAATATTTTTTTTCTCGACGAAAAATTTCAACTCATGGAGGTCCAGAATCATGTACTAAATCCATGGTAACTTTCGTTCTGTAACAGCATTCTTAATAGGCCCCGGGGAACACCAAAAATAGACTATTAAAACTCATAATTTTGTGCTGCACTTAAAACCGGAGCGATTTAACTTGTGAAAATTAAATTAAATTTCATCACAAACTTTCTGGATTAAACTGTGCAAAGCCGTGTATAACGGGAATTGGCTGGGTTTCAAATGATATTCAAACTAGGAATCATGGTTCATAGCGACTGTGTTTAGAATCACAATGCGACGATTTATGTTAGAAGATTTGGGGTATAGAACGAGTATGGAGACTTTTGGAATACTGTCTACAGTAGACAGTATTCCAAAAGTCTCCATACTCGTTCTTGTGAAGTCAGTGGTGTTTCGATCTTTTATTTATATTATTACGTGGAAGTCGAAAAAGTTAGGTAGATACGTGGAAAATTATAACGAACTGCAATAGAGTCGCCGCATAACTTGTGAAATGTAGATATTATAAAGTCAAAGTTAAATAATTTATTTCAAGTTGGCCATTAAAAGGTACTTTTGAATGACAAAATTTAAAAGCAAAATAGAATAGATTCTAGGCGCCCTTTCCAAAAAGTAGTTTTGTTTGGAAAAGAATGGGCAAGAAACTCCATCCAGAGTTAATTGCGAATTTAGGAAGGTATTTACCTCAAAGACATTGCCTGTTTGTGACCGCGCTATATTTAGTTATTGGGCAACACCAGGTTTTTACAAAAGTAGGCAGAGGTTATATGAATTGAATCATAAAATAACATATACCCATGATGAAACTTATAAAGAATTTGTTAAAAATTATTCTAAAACTTTTAAAAGAGCCTGTTCCTCAGCAAAAGCCATGCACATTAAAAATAAAATAAAATCTTCTAGAAATAAAATTAAAACAACTTGGAATATAATTAATTCAGAAACGGGAAGAACGACAGTGCGGCATCGTGACTTCCATCTAAAAATCAATTATGTAAAAAAGGGTACAATAAAATTTCTGATATTTAGAAGACAAAAAAGCTTGGAATTGAGCTGCTCGCTCTGCTAAGCCTTGTTGTATAGCTTGACATTTTAATCATATACCATTTTATATACATATTGACATTGCTAAATATTATATACAAAATAACATGAATATTTACTTTGAATAAACTTTAACTTTTTATATATAATTTTTTTTATTTTTATTTACTTTTATTACTTTAATTATTATGAATGTGAGCACTATTTGGGTCATTTGTTGTTTCTTTTAAGATTATCTTGTTTTTTTCTTTCTCACTTAGTTTCAATGATGGTCTGGCATTTTGAGTACTTTATGCGGGCTAATCAAATGTCCTGTCTTTGATATTATTCGTCGAGTCGTTGAGCTCCTTAAATCCTGAGTTGAGCTACACGATTACTGACAAATGCTTGTATTCACTGGAGAGGTCCACTCAAGTATCTTTCCTCAAAAGACCATTTCAAACACGGATCTACCTACATGGTCCTCACATGATCTGACCAAGATGTATGTCTGGATTATAAAAGAGACTTTGGCTCCTGAGTTTGTTTCGCCATTTATTCTCAGGAGTGTTCAGATTAGAAAATGTCGACTCCATCTAGCTTATTTTTTTATATATACTTTTTTTATATATGACGTGTACAATTGATTCCGATATCCTATTTACAGTATAAACGATTTTATTTCATTACATTTAACTCTTTTTTAAATTTTAACAATATTTAACCGCATTAAAATAGTGGCTAGCTACCACCATCTTATCTAAGTCTGTCGCCAAACAACAATGTTAACAGCATTTGTTGTGTTTCGGCAGTTACAGGTAAGATAGCCAGTTCCTCTGTGGTTGAGGATTCCGGGTGAAGCTCGCTTCCATCTTCGGCCTTATCATCACTTACCATCAGGTGAGATGAAGGCCAAGAGCTTCCCAGTTGTGTGTAAAAAAAAAAAAAAAAAAAAATATATATATATATATATATATATATATATATATATATATATATATAAAAAAAACGTTTCGTAGTTCAGAAGAACAACGCAGTCACACGATTTTGCCATGAAAGTACTTTCTATTTAAAGAAGTATTATTTTAGGTAATACACACATATTGGGTATTTATTTTAGTTTTCCATTAATCACAGCACAACACACACACACACATTGATGTATGTAACGATCAGGGTTCAATATTGATGTATGTTGAACCCTGACCGTTTTGAAAGCATAGAGATTTCCACGAAATAGGCGTGATAGCAGTGGGCTATGTCTCCCTAGTACAAGATTGACTTTAATGCGCAAAAGTGTCTGCGCCAGTAATTTTAATTTAAATTGAAGTTATTTAACTACTGAAGTACTTCATAATTAAATTGTAATTATAGTTAATCAATATTATATTCACTTTGTTCATCTTTATTATTATGTACTTAGTATCTCTAGTGTGTTTTGTACTTTTGCATGCCTTTTGGTTAAATATGGCTGTTGCTAATTATATTTTTTTTGTCACCGTGTTTTGTACCCATATTTTTAAAATAAATATCTTATCTTATCTTCTCTAATCTTAACATTTTAATTGTTTTTTTTTTTTTAATATCACCTTTAATTTATTATCTTCTGTCCGAACATTGCACGAAAGCAGACTTTTTTGTTGCTTCCACTAATGTAAGGAGTGCTAAATTGTAATTTCGATTTATTTAAATAATTAATTTTTCGAGCTTAGAGCCCTAATATTTTATGGACTAGAGAGAGAGCAGTGGATTCCGACATCACTTACTCTGGACCTCTCTGGATACCGCAGGAACAAATGTTAACGCTCACCAAAGCATTATGAACGCTACGGATACGGACTACTTCATACTGAAGTCACAACTAACGTGAGTGAGCAGGATAGATTTTTTTAAGTTGTTTTTGTTTTACTCGTATGCAGGGAAAAGTACCAGGGCTACAGAAACAACAGAGGTTCAGTACGACCATATAAGGCTCGTTTCGACCAAACATAAGAATCCACAATTTCGTCGTATTTTCAACGTCTAAGTGGCTGGCTCATTGAGAGTATTCGAACTCATATGCAGACCAGAAAGTTCGAGTTCGCATTCCGCTCACGAGTAATCTTTATGTAATTTAAAATTTTATTTTTCTGCCTTTTTTTTTACCATTTTAAATTATGCCAATAAACCTTACTCCACTACCGCAATCGCTTTCAGTGCATTATGATTCAGAACCAGAGCTACCAACAAAATCGCTCGAGCAAGAGGAATCAAAAGCAATACTGAAACGGAAATTTGACCAGGTGGATCATATTAACGTCTTTATAGCGGAAATTAAAGAGCTTTTCTCAAAATTTTAGAGGCAACAGACTGAAAAATATGCGTCACTCCAGGCGACTGTGGCTGAAATAAAAGAGCTTAACGTGGCATTAAAAGAGTCTGCTGACTTTGTGACAAAAAATACGATGACCTCATGCTGGAATTCAATAAGTTATCAGCTGAACGTAACGAAAACCTTGCATATAATATTCAGGTCTTGGAAGAAAAGGTCTAGCCTTGAAATATATCAAAAGGCTGTCTGGAAATTTCTGGAACTAAGAAACATACCACCTACAAATCATGAAACCAAAGAAAATCTAACAAAAATCTTTGTCGACACAGGCAAAGCTTTAGACATTCCAATACTTAAATATTTCTGACATTCGAAATGTATATCACCTAAAGACAAATTTGGAATCAAATAGACCTATTTTAATTAACCTCACTACAACAATTATGACAGAAAAGATAATTCAATCCTTAAGATCCTACAATAGACCCAACCAAGATAATATTTTTTTTACCGTAAATCTACAATTAGGAAGTCCTGTCAAACCAGATTAGCAAAACCCATCATTACCTTGCTCGAGAGTTTTCGAAAACTAATAGTCTCAAATTTTGTTGGATTGTGCATGAAAAGATATTAATTCTCAAGAAAGAGGGCATCACAGAATATACCATAAATAGTTATTTTGCTTCCGTAATGGGATGCAAACTAATAGAAATAAAGCAAACAGGTCGAATGAAATAACTCAACAAATTCTAAAGAAACGAGTAAAATATCCTATTTATTTAAAGATATAAAATTATATTCTAAACTGTGGATTTCTGACACTGTCTTCAAGTTCTAAGAATCAATGTAGCCTAGGGACAGACAAAGGTGTGGCAACATTTGGCTGTCGTAAAAGTTGGGCTGAGGCTACACAAATTGACCCTTAAAAATGTCTCAATTACATTTTACAAAAACGGCAACAAATATGATTCTCCGAAGGCATGGGAATCTGTGAAAATATGCCGCGCTCGCGTGGGGTTTTAGGGATTTTGAGTAGACGAAAATTTTATCAGTCTAGGGTAATTTAGGAGCAGTCACACCTACTTCGATGTTCTCACACTGTAACACCCACAACCTGCACACATACACATACACTAATAACCACTACACATAACGTTCACTCGGTGAAATCATTCATTCAAACTTCTAAATATAGATACATAAACCTCTTAATACCTACTTATGTGAAAATAATATTAAAAACTACATTGAACCACATCAGACAGAATTGCGAGCATACAAAAATTATAATTATGCAAACAATACAACTCCAAGATAATCTACCTGAACCCCTCATTAGAGTCCTACCATTATTTAATCATTAAATTGGATAACATACGCGATTTGAATGATCATATTGATCATTCAAATTCAATTCATCAGTGTCTACTTCGATATGCTGTGAACCTGAAAAATGTTCCTTCTATATTAATGACCCTGCTAAGCACTTTAAGATTATAGTCCAAAATATCCGGTCAGTACACGCAGTTTTGACTCTTTTCTCACACTTTTATGTAGAACTAACCTTGACTGTGATGTTATTGTGTTGACGGAGTATTGGCTAAAATCTAACTATGCCATTCCGCCGATCGAAAACTACTCGCACTACTCAACTAAACAATCAGAATGATGGAGTCATCTTGTATGTTAAAAATGTCGGCACCTACTTTGTCGTGGAACCTGATTTTTTGGACGCAAGGTGCCTCGTGCTGAAGATCGGCACAGAGAAAGCTTTTATATGTATTTACCGGTCACCCTCTACATTACACATCAGTACCTTTTTACAATTTTTAAATTCTCTTTTAATTGATGTCTAATCATATAAAAATATAGCTATTCTTGGAGATGTAAACCTTGACATCAGCAGTACCTCAATCCATTATCGCATTTCCGATTATCTCAACTTAATAGCTTTTCATGGTCTTCTTCCTGCCCATACTTACCCTACTCGTGAGTTCGCTTGTCTGGACCATGTCATGTCGAACTCAGTCGCGCTCACAGTGGTTATTGATTCCATTATGGTAATATGTTAACATTCGATTTTTTTTTAAAGACTTGTTTTGCCTGCAATTTTTTTTGTGAAACTGAAATATGTATATTATAACTTAGTAAGGGTCGTGGTTGCAACACCTACCTGTCTTGGTATTATAGCATAAGTCAAGTGTACCTACATAAGATATTATTAATTTAATGTTAACATTATTATTTGATTAAATTATTATCTTAATTTATTAAAACGGACACACTTACCTATATATTTATTATTCTAGCGTATGGCATTTGTGGGTTGCAGCTGAAAATCAGCGTCAAGTGGTACACCGTGTGTTTTATTTGACATTATGCTGAGCTGAGGCCCTTTTGGCATTATATTCATTGTTTTCTATTTTTATGGTTTTAAGGTGTATTTTTACATGGTGCTCTCATATTTACAACCATATACGATTTTTTCTAACACCCTCTCAAATACCCCCCCCCCCCTCCCGCTAATACTCCACAGCCCACCCTTTTCAAGATTACAAGCGTGACTTCACGTGGTGTTTTTTCGTAATTGCCTAGTTGCTCATATCAGTGAATCCGAATTTCAGTTGGCGAATCGAAACATATGTAATAGCAAAAAGTGTGCACCTGACTTGTGAAGACTAACGATCTCAACAAATGTGCAAGTCAATGGCATTAGGTAGGTTATCATTGTATTTTCATTAAATATGTTCCACACCTAATCCAATTACACATCCAATTAAACCTAGTAACTTGCAGCACATGTACCTCTCAAATATATGTGGCACTACATCTCCCTGACAGATTATGGTAATGCACCTCAAAGGACAGCGGACTTGCCACCATTAACCGCTAAACCGCAGCATTAATATGACGTTTATATGACAGTTAAACCAGACTTATATGACGTTTTTGAGTTTACGGCACTTTGCATGCAAATTGGAGTGAGATGTAAAATTTAATTTGGCTTTTGGTGGAGTGACGAGTGGTTTTTAAAGGGACGTTTTAACTTTTACAGGGTTTAAAAGCTCCTCTGTTTTAATTGTTATTCATAATTTCACACTTACTTGCATGAATGCAAGAATGAGGAGAGGTCTGTTCCTAAAGAATACAGACAATTAAATAATTAATAATTAGGTTTATTTCCTGGTTTGAAGTTTTTGTCAATTAAACTCATAAAAAAATCATCCCCACTTTGCGTGCAAGGGTGGGTAGGTGCAGTTATTTTTTTCATGATTTTATTTTACCATTTTGTCGGCGTGATTAATATGTAGGTATACCCATACCAAATAAGAGTTAATCATAATCATAATCATTTATTTGTCAGAACATGGTTGGTATGTAGATTATATGGTCTTAAGTTACATAAATTGTCTCATCACATTCTACCACATGGGCGTACAAATGTTACACAGATTACATTGGTGATAAATTATTATTAATAAAAAAAAAATATAAATTAAGTTCAAATTCAAAATTCAAAAAGGGGTGTCAGCTTAGTAATTAAATAATATAAATAATAATGGCATTAAATTTATATGTCAGTATCATTTATGTAGTCATTCAAATTATAGTACCTAGCATTTATTACATAAAAAAAAATTAAATTGCTTCTTAAATCCAGCCAACTCTAACTCTCTAATTGATTTTTTGATTTTATTATAAATTTGCGGGGCTCTGCAGAATATGCTTTTCCGCATGAGAGCTGTCTTGGCTCTGCGTCCGCGTAGCATATCGTTACACCTGTTACGTTGTGCAGTATCAGATAGGGAAGAAAACAAATTTGGATTTAATCTTTGTAAGATTAAATCCAAATTTGTTTTCTTCCCTATATAAGGCAGTTTCATAAATATACAAAGCTGGTAGTGTAAGAATTTTATTCTTTCTGAAATATGGTAGACAACTGTCCGTAACCTGAAGCCCAAACATAGATCTTATGCAGCGCTTTTGCGCTTTAAACGCAGCTTCCCTATTTGGAGAGTTACCCCAAAATATGATGCCGTATCTTAACATAGATGCACAAATGAAAGTTACATTATGACTGCTTGTCTCATTGTCTCAAATTTAAAATTTTTGTTTATTAGTAAATAAAATCAGATAAATAGCGCTCTATCAGAAAGTATATGAATTGAATAAGTCACATTGGCACGTGTCCGGATTTAAACCAACAACCTCGTGCATAAAAGGCGAGGCTTTAACCAGTGGGTCATCACGTCGTATTTTCTGAGCTGTTCTTGGACAATATTAACATCGGTGAAGGAAAAACATCGTGAGGAAACCAGTGTGTGCCTGTCGTTACTTGTGTTTAAAAGACTCGTAGAGGAACATTACTTGTCGTTGTGATCTTGTTCTCGTAACTATAATTATCTATAGTCTTCATTTATTTTCTTTGCTTATATATTTAGTATGTACATATGTATTTATTTAGGTTATGTATATATTGTACATATGTGTGTATCTATTTACGTATATTGTATACTTATTATTTGCACCAACGACAGCCCCATTTTATGTCCTGGCAAATGCACTGCGCTGTCCATTCCAAGGTTACCTGGAAGGCCGCCCTTGTATATTTTGTAGTGTTTGATTTATTTTTTGTTATGTATTTTTTGGTCTACAATAAAGTATATAAAAATAAATAAATATATATAGGTAAAAAACGCCAGCACGCGCTATAGCTGAGCCTGTAGCATTAAATTCCGCCGATAATAATCATAACCCTGATTTTATCCAGCCACCGTCACCGTCGCTCCCTTGCCATCCTCCCTCCGACGCTGCCCTAAGCCGAGGTTCCTACCCCACAGGGGGTGCCCTTAGCGCGCAGTCGTTTAGTTTATAAGTTTTTACGCCCTGGCTGGAGGCATTAAGTTTCGTTAGGAGCTTAAGGCAACCACAGGAAAGTCCGGTTAAAGAGTCTCAACCTCTCATGGTTAACTCTGAGATGCTCTAGATAAAATATATATATATACATATGTAATTTACATCTGAAATCGCCAACCCGTCTTGAGCAATTATTGTGTCTTCTCGGTATGAGAAGAGGCCTTTGTCCTGCAGTGGGTCAGTAATAGGCTCGTATTTTGAACAGCCTTGATGTATGCAGCGTGAACAAAGACAAAGTCAAAGCATTTATTTCAAATAGGCACATAAATGCCACTTTTTTATGTCAAAATGTACACGGAAATAAAATTGATTCTAGTAGCCCCTTCCAAAAGGTAGTTTTGCATGGAAAATAATGGGCAAAAAACTCCACCGTTACCCTTTTAAAACATTTTACAATACTTTGTGTACATCAATTATATCATTACATGTGGAGACGATGTACCCAGAATAAAATTACTACACCACAACAGGTCCTTTCTTCTTGTCTGTTTATATGTGTGTACATAAATTGTTAAATAAATAAATAAAAATGAAGCAATGATGGATAAATTAATTATGTGTTAGATACATGGTACTCAAATATTTACAAATACTGTTAAAGTTATCGATTTTAACAAATAATAAGTCAGTGTGCGAGTTAAACTTATCAAGGAATGTAAAACTAATGTCATAAAAATATTATTACATTACTTTTGTTTAAAATAATGACAAATATAATTTTCCGCACCCTAAAATGTGTTTCTATTGTTAGATATAAAAAAAGAAAAACTTTTAAACTATATCCTACCATATTCAATTCAAAGAGGTATGAAATTCAAATCCTGTCTCCGGCCTTCTAAAGCCAAGCCACTATAAATATAAATACGATCCCACCTAAACCACTATACAAGTCGTATGCAGCTAAACGTCAGCTCCATAAAAGATTGGTTCCCAACCAGCTTCGGTTAGCTTATGCATGCGTGCGATCGTGCCCCGGTTAGAAGTCTCGTTTTACTTGCAGTATTTGATTTCCTGTGTATGTACATATAACTATTTATACATACAACGTGGAGCGAAGGAAACTTAATACTTGTGAGTGTACTTGTACTTGTGTGTTGAAAAGTTATGTTAGAAAAAACTCGTGAGTTTTGTATCGTGTATTAGGGAGGCGTCTGGTCTGGATCCATTCTACGTTGCGTATACGAGTTTGTTTAACTTATCACAGAGTGTAGAATTAATATCATAATAATAATATAATACATTATGCCAATAAACCTGATATAGTGGTGATAGATCGATTAGCGCGCCGCGCAATGATAGTTGATGTTACCATCCCACATGATGAGAACCTCGTGAAAGCTGAGAAAGAGAAACAAATAAAGTATCTCGACTTAGCACACGAGGTTGTTGACATGTGGAATGTGAGCTCAGCTATCATTGTGCCGATTGTCGTGACGGCCAATGGCCTGATGGCCAAAAGCCTCGATCAACATCTCTCGAGGCTTTCGTTAGGCGGTTGGATCAAGGGCCTGATTCAGAAGGCAGTACTCCTTGATACGGCTCGCATTGTGCGGAGGTTCCTGTCTCTGCAGCCCTAACCACCGGTAGCTTGGACCCTGCTCCCGACACCGGCGGACCACTATCTTTTATATTTTTAAATGTTTTTTATATATATTTTAAGAAATATTTAAAAATGTATTTAATATGGATAAAAAATAAATAAACGTCATATAATACATTATACAATTAAATTAGCAACCTGTTTGGTTTTGTCTACACTCTACATTGTCCTAAGGAGCAGAACCAGCATGTTTCCAAGCATTCTTACCTTGAATATAATTCTCTAATTTGAGTTGCAATGTATCACAAGGTATTTTGTTGTAATATTTAAAGTACCCCATAAAAGATGTACTTACTTTTTTTTTACAGCCATGATGTGCGCAGCGTGAATAGGCGTGATGTATGCAGCATGAACAGCCGTGATGTATGCAGAGTGAACAAGCGTGAACAAGCGTGATATTGTATGCAGAGGTATACTGTACCTAAAGTACGTATACCCATTGCACATTTCGCCAATTATGTTTAAGTCCCATGTAATAGGGGGTGAAAGTATTGCCATCAACTGGGCACAAATCTAGACTTTGGGTTGCTACTGAGAAATTCTTAAATCTTAATAGAAAAACCCAATAAATCTTTGCCCGAACTAACGAAATCGAACCCAGGACTTACTTTAGATACGATTACTACCTATACTTTGCGAAGGTATCTCTAGTAAGCTATCCTCAGGCGTGAGATCAACCCACCTGCCTCCGTTTTCATTTCATTACATAATCACAATGAGAAATTAATATATTTTCAAAGCTCGTTCACCTAGAAGCGAGATTTGTATACAACGCAATATTTCGACAGTTTGATCAAACGTTGTCCTCTACAATTAGCAATGTGATAATTTTGGTTAAATAACTTGTATGAAAATAAAAAAGGGTAGATTTTTATGTCAAGAAAATAATAATAATAATCTAAATTAATTAATCTTAATTACTGCCAGTTTCCATGAACACTTAAAAAGTTCGTTATCTTAAAACAAGTCAATTTGTACTTCCAGTTATCGGGATCAAAATTGTTATCAATTAGCTCTAGTATTTTGTACAATTTTTCAAGTAATGCGCCCTGTATAATAATCATCATCTTTAGATGCTCCAAGACCTACTTAATGGCCGGAATCACCTACAAGATTTAGAGATCTATTTATGCATAGCAGTCGGGAATGGTATTAAAAATCACACAAAAAGTAGACAAACCAAAAAATCCACCGTCATTGGTCTAATTTATACGCGTATCCAAAATCCTCAAAATCACTTGAGCAGTGCTACTCGTACCTATAGCAAAATTGATGATTCTTTTCCATCATACCGCACACCACAAGTACCAACAGTTTATAACTTCCGCATTCAAAAACACGTTGATTTAAAACAAGTGGAAACAAAACCCGGTATTTCATTTACCATTGAATTAACAAAATTTTCCAGCAATTTTCATTTGGGGGAAGCAATATTTTTGTTCAGATTTATAGCCTATCGGCCCCTTCCTGCTTTATACTTTAGATGTCCATGATAAAGGCAATTATTTTGAGGCTACTAATGAGGAATTCATGCTTTGGTTTGTGAAGCTGTTTATTTTGTTAAAGTTGTTTTTAAGAGGGTAAAGTTGTATTATTTAGGGGTTTATTCATAAACGTTGCTTAAAGTTAAGTGACGTTCAAACGTCAAAAATGTATGGTTAAACAGTCGCTAATCATTACTTAACTTTAAGCAGCGTTTATAAATAAACCCCTTAGTGTTATATTCTTGAGACACGTTTTCTTACTTTACACCGTTTTCCTCAGGAAAAAGATATAGAAAGACGAGTCTGTTTATGAATACCTTTTTTTGCGGACAGATTGAGAAATCAATGGTATATTTTGGTGAGAGTTAGAAATGAAGGTCATAAAAATAAAATGAGGAACCAAAAAACTAATAGGTAGGTAAAAGATGATATTGATAGTCTCAAAAGATAATGTAAGTAATACTAATATTCATTAATAAAACTCAATCAATTATAGTAACTAGTGCCTAGCCCAGCATTACATAACCGATATCCAATAGTCTTGAGAAACAAATTTGAATAATTTGATTATGTATTTTAATGAATTCATGACTGACTATCTAAAATAATAAGATAGTCCAATATCAACAGGGTTGAATTTTGAATAACATTCACGACTTTAAAGTTAAGCTCAAAATAAACATAATTAAGACGTCTGAGAAATATTTAACTGTCGTTAAAGTCGTAGTAACTAAAAACCACGAAATAAACGATTTTTGATATGGTGAGGTCAAGAGAGGATGATCAATTCGTGCCTACAAGGGAAAGTTTTATCGTTAGTTCCCGTTTTTATAGTCCAAAAATCCTTAGGTGCTTTTGGTTCTAATTTAATAAAAACATTTTTCTTTGTTTCTTAATTATCAACATCAAAAGGCCTTAACATATCAGCATTCCCAATTATTAGGCGGTCAATTTCCTGTAAAGCACCTACTACTATTCGGTATATACCGCTGTTTGACTTAAAAGCTGACGCCAAAGTCGCTTGAAAAAAGCTAAGAAGACAATGGATTTTATAACTCTAAATTTGTTACAGATGACTTTTCCCTCACGAGATATGAAAAACCAGATATCCCGTTAATAAAGTATATTCTTTAATCCTCATCCGATCCCAATATAAAAGAGAATTGCACCTAATCCTGTTTACGCCCAAACTTCCTTCACGATTAACTTAGCAATGTAACAAATTCTCTCAAACGTTTCCCATGTTTCCCGAATCTTAACAACTTGGTACAATCCTTTTGATGTTACAAAAATTTAAATAACATCCTGGGATTTGCATAAACACACGGTACAAAGAGTAAACAGATACAGTAAGACAAGTCGACACAAATTGGGATGTGCAAATTCGCATGGTAGAATATTAAATTGGGAAAAGGATCAGACTATACCTACTGCTGTTATAAATACTTTTAGGTGTTGACTTATTTATCGTGATTCTTGGATTCTGATAAAATTCAAGACTGTATTGTAATAGGGATGATGACTAAGAAATATTTTTTGTCCGTCATGTAGATAATTAAAAAATATTGGACACGTATTTTTTTCTTTTTTGAGTTCAAATGTGGCATTACGTCACTTCTCACTAGATTTTATACTGAGCTGTCACGTAACGAGCCTCTACTCCCCAAGTTTAATGTGTTTTATCTGAGTCATTTTTTATTAATATGATAAAGCAAAAAATACGTGTCTAATTTTTTTTTATTATCTGAATGACGGACTAAACAGTTTTTCTTTTTTTTACCCAGGATACATCCCTATTCAATCAAAATGTCTAGTCTTTTCCCATCTATGTTGGGGTGGGGTTCCAGTCTAACCAGTTACAGATAAACACCAGTATTTAACATGGGGCGACTGCCAACTGACCTCCACAATCTTTGTTGGGTAAAACAATACCCCTTGGTAAGACAGGTTGTCAGACTTTTGGGCTTCTGACTACCCGTAACAAGTGTCAAAAATCTACGAATGTCAGCCGAGACCAACGGTTTAACTTACTTTCCGAGGCACGGATGGGTCTCGATATGTAATGGATACATGGTTGGTCACCCATCCACGAATTAACCGCGGCAAGCGTAGCTTAGCCCTTCGATCACCCCGTGCGGCTGTTATCATTTAGCCACGAGCCCCTCAGCCCTAAGAGTTCATCGTGATTGATAACTATGAAATAGGTCGAAGGTCTAGAAAACTAGTTACCATTCAGGCAACACTAAGGAAATTGCCTCACCATGCCAACCATAATTATTAACAAAGTTGAAAGTCCCTATGATTGTTATTTGACCAGTCCATAATACCTACATAGATAATGCCATAAATAATAAAAAATAAAATAAATGTTTATTATTACACTTAGAAAAACATATAAGTTCACAAGGATTAAAGAAACGTTGTACAATATAGTCACCAACAGTGATAATGGCCGCATCGCCGAGTTTGTTTGAACGCGATAATCTCAGGAACTGCTGGTTGGAATTGAAAAAATCTTCTTGTGTTGGATAGTTCATTATCGAGGAATATTATAGGCTATATAACATTACGCTACAACTAATAGGAGCGGAACAAATGAAAAATGTTGCACAAACGGGAGAAATTATTCCTTTTTGAGAGCTTCCGTTGCGTGCACTGCGTAAACGGTTTTAGTTACGCAAATATCATATATGATCGATTTTTTCTTCTTTAAAAGTTCTGAAAAAAAAATTCTGCGACAGCATATGTCTATCTTTTAAGATTGACTCATTATAAAAAATTTTTTATGGTAATCAAATTTGTTCGAAATTAATGCATTATTTGCGAAGGGGTTTTATCAACATAATATTAATCCTAATCCAAATAAATATGCGCTTAAACACAAGTATTTAAATGTAAACAAAATTGTCCTTGATATCACTTGATTTCAATCAACACCTTAGGAGATATCATAATTTAAAAAAGCTAAAGAGTTTGGTTAAACGCGCTAATCTCAGGAACTAGTGGTTCGAATTGCAAAATTCTTTCAGTTTTGGATAGCACAATTATTTAGAAAGGTTATAGGCTATTTAACATCACGCTACTACCTTAAGGAGCTGAGCAAACGACAAAAAGTCGGAAAGAACGCTAAGCGAAATCGGAGTAATTGCGCCGGCGGGCAATGCGATGCGACGGGGCTGAATTTTACGCGGACGAAGTCGCGGGCAGAAGCTAGTTGTTATATATAACGACAAAAAATAATGGTGTTAAATTAAAATGTCTTTAAAATTTGTTTAAATTAAATACGATTTGCATGCCCATGTAACAGAACATGAAGCACTATTATAAAAAAGAAAACCGCTAATTACACATGTTTGCAATAGAATAAATGATTTGATTTGATTGATTTACTCAATATTAAGCTGTCTGAGGTTCATCAACCACAAGAGACATAATAATAATTATTATGTTTCTTGTGGTCGATGAAGTAATTGATGTCTAGACAAAAGAAAGGCTATTTAGTTATGAAAAACTTATTGTTATCATAAATAAACCTTTTTTTCCGAAAAAGGTGCAAATTGCTTGTAAAGGTTTTCATTTTCAGCAAAGTAAAAATTATTAGCCTTTTTGTCATGAAAAGCACATTCAGTTTTTTTTTTTTTTCACTGGGAATTATTTTCAAAATAACTTAGTACTTGCCTAAGTGCTAAGTTATTTTTATAAAAACTTTTTCGATCATCATAACCGTAAGTTCCAAGTTTCCAACAGAAATACATTATCTTCCTTTTGGGCTTCGCCGCAATCGGCTAAAAAAGAGAAAAAATAAAGAAGACAAAACACAACAGAAATTGTAATCGCAGTTGAAATATAAACCTTATAAACTTGCTAGCACACCTGAAAAACAATCAAAGTCTCGGAAACGGACGCCGCAAGCGTCAACCACACCTACATTAGACTGTTTTTAATGCTTATATTAGCTTGGCAGTGCCGCTAACAGACAGTTTTCTAACACGTTATAATATATTACACGTAGCTTAAATAAAGTTTGAATAAGTAACGTGTTTATGATGTGTTAGAGGTTAAAGACCCTGCTACTGACTTCGAATTGTGATTGTGACGTTTAATTAATAAGTTATGCATGCTGTGGTGGGGGTTTCGCGGTAGAGGGAGTGCAAGGCGATGCGCCGCAATCGCAGTCTTGTCCGAGCAGCCGTAGCGATAGCACCCCTAACGCAGTAATGTTGGAGACAGTGTTTTATTTTACATAACTAACCTAAACTAAACCAAGGTACCACAGTAATTTATTCTAGTCCTTAGCCACCAGACTTCGGTCTCAGAGACTCTGGCGATTAAGTTTTTCAAATTAATCCGTTACTATGCACGCGACGCAACTTTGTGTCCATGTACTTTTTCTCCTCCTCTGTACGCACCGAGCGTTTGGCAGCTCCAGATTTGCACGCATATAAACGTTATAGGTAATAATTATATTTCGCGTGCGTTCCGTGAGACCGACGTCAGGTAGTTACGTTAGTTTTGCTATAGTGTCTATTTTTTGTTTTAGTAGGTTTATAATGTCTGAATTAAACATACTACGATGGCTAGAGGAAGCTGATTCCAAAACCTGAGTGTACCTACCAGAACTTCCGAATGAAGATTGAAGTGGCGTAGAAGATGTTTCACTGGATCTCATAATTGAAGGCGAGTGTCAGTTCAAATCAGAAGTAGAAGATGACGGCTCTGAGCTTCAACAATTGAAAATTCCGAAAAATTTGTCAAACGCAAGACATGTTCAACCTGTGATCCTAAAAATACGCAAAACAGCTTAATGTATGTATCTGGATATAAGAATCCGATTTGCATTGAATGCAGCCAAAGAAATGTGCATTAATTGTCCCCGTAAAGGCTCGTACAGAGTCGTGCGATATCGCGGCCGCGGCAGGCACCGACAAAGAAATTGTGCTACTCGTGTCGCGTCGCGCGCGCGTTATCGCGTGAGTCTGTACGAGCCTTAACTTGTGAAAGTTTGTGGGTCGTAATTTTGTAATAATTTGTTTTATGTTAGAGATTATAACTAGTCGTAAATAAGTGAAAACTATTAAGTTATAGTAAAATTCCCTACTTAGATCTCAGATTTTAGAAGTTCCTAGATTTTTTTCCTAAAATTAATACATTTATGTTAAGTGTTGATTTTTCATATGTAAATGCATTCTTTTGTATAGTTTAAAAACTTATCATCATCTGCCTAGCTTTTTCCTAGCTCTAGGGTCGGCTTCCAATCTAACCAGATGCAGCTGAATACCAGTATTTTACATGGAGAGACTGCCTATCTGACCTCCACAATCCAGGAACTGGGTAGCACGATACCCCTTGTTAAGACTGGTTGTCAGACTTTCGGGCGTCTGACGACCCGTAACTACTGTCAAAGATCTACAAATGACAGCTGGGATTAACGGTTTAACGTGCTTTCTGAGGCACGAAGGGGTCTTGGTATGTAAAGATGGTCACCCATCCACGGACCAACCGCGGCAAGCATAACTTAACCTGATTGATCGACCCGTGCGGCTGTTAATACTTAGCCTTAAGTCCCTCAAGCTAGTTTAAAAACTTATAATGTATACAAATATTGTGAAAATACAGATGTGACTTTTACTTTTTGTAATACTAGCTTTTCGCTCCAGTAGTTTTTAAGTTTATCGCGAACAGACAGACAGACAGACAGACGCGGCGGAGGACTTTGTTTTATAATATGTAGTGATTTTAAATTATGCTCATTAAACATGGAAAATACGCAAGTGGTCTCCAGGACCGACGTCAGGTGGTATTGTATCTGAAAAACACGTCAGGTGGCTAAGGGCTAGCGTAATGACTACTGCAATCGAAGTAACTCAAACTTCATTATTCATTTTTGACTTTTCGACTAACTATTATCCCACAAAATTAAAGAAAAGAAAGAAATAAAATAAATTGATTTGACCTCTAGGTTAGGTATAGGTAGGCACAAAATATAACACCAGTTTTTATTCAATATTAGGTCTTTTGTCTTAAAACTGAAGTAGACTTACTTAGGCTCGCCCCCTATTATATGGGACTTAAACTGGCCCAACATGTGTCCTCTAGCTATAGCTATACTGCCCTGCTAAGCCGAAAAGCGCTATCTCTGAGAAACGCCCTTTTAGTATATTTTTTTATACCATTCAATAGCTAGAATAATTTCGCATCTAATGGTATAAGCCAAATAGCGCTATCTAACTTTAAACATTAAAAAAAAAACCACTAAGAACTTTTTTATATCTCAATTTTTCCCTAAATTACTAAGAGATTTGACAGCATGTCGTTTTTATGAAGCCAAATAGCCGCATATTGACATAGGCTAGAAACGCTTAAAAAATGTTAATAACAACTTAATTCAATTTCTAAAGCAGTAAGCGGTAAGTTCATCCTTCGAGAAAGTTCCGGAGTTAGCGCTTTTGCGCTAAGTAAATGTGGGTATTGTTAGTTCGCGAACGTTTGAGATACGGCTTTATCTAAGTGGTAGGTCATTAAAATTGACTTTAGTATCTATAGTCCTAAGGATTACACCCGCTTACATTTCACAATAGAGCGTGTCGTGACATGAAGTTATACATTAGGTTACGATCATTTCTTACTCGTACTTTGTTTTGTTTGCGGAAGGAAGTAAATTGGTTTTATGGTGTGTTAAAAATAAGGAAAACTTTATTAAACACAGTGTTTTTAATTATATTTTGTGAATTAATATCAAGCTAAGTTTTTATAGGATAATTCTCTAGTTTGATAAACTTCTTCTTTCGTTTCTTTGAGGTTACATAAATTTAAAACTTGTTTGCAAAGTTTCATGAACAACACTTCGAAATTACAAGTGTTTATCTCAGTAGTTAATTGTACATTCAACTGCACATCAATATCTAATCCTTTGGAGAGGTACAGGCGTAATGTTATAATAAGTTATGTGACTCACAGGCAAATTTATTCGAAATTTATTTTTGTATGTAATTTTATTTTGAGTCTAAAACAAGGATTCCATGTAACAACGAATTTTAAGCAAGACTTTCCAAGAATCCATACATAAGTTTTAGCAACAGATTGTCCCGATACTGCGGTATCCATGAATAATCCATTTTCTAGGACAAACGGCCGGCCCCCCTTATCACTGACCCGATCTGTGTTATTGCTCAAACGACTTCAAATGGAACTGATAACTTCTACTTTTGCGTTCAATCTTTATTCAGGGAGACTTCTTTTTGTCCTATTTTGTCGCGGAAATCGTGATCGTAGCGTCGTTTGATGTTCAACGTTTGGTTTTTATGGATCATTTGTAATGGTAATATTTTTATGAAGTTCCTCAAGGTTTCTTTGAGGTGGAATGATAACATAGTAATACGAGTATGTCTATTTTTACCGTTCTTTACTAGCGTTTCCCAGTCTACTCACAGTTTTTCTAGTTGAATAAATATAATAATAATACCTATACTTCTGGTTGTATCGACTAACGCAAGTAATAAACTAACGAAAACCATCAAAGGTTTTTGTTATAGCAGCTAGAATTTAGTAAGTAGGTACTTATCACAAACTTTTAAATGAATGCTGGTCAAAAACAAAACTAGACACTCATTTCCCTTGAAGTCTTACTGCAATGTTTATACAAAATTACAAAATCATTGAAACTTTGAAACCAGCTCAGTCGGACTCAGTCTTGGGAAAGCCTCTCCTAAGTATAGCCGCATTTACACGATGCAAGTTTCTTGCCTGTAGCATACATTAAAATTGAAGCAACAAATCACTTGCATCATCTAAACACTTCAGAAGGTGCAACTTTCATTGTTGCTCCAACTTATGGCATGCCACAGGCAATTAAATCGCACCGTGTAAATCAGGCTGACACAATAATACTATAAAAATCCTTAAAAACAAAATAATAAGAACCCAACTTACTTGAAAAAGTAGCTCCCATTGCTATATCCGAAAAACGGAACGGTATACGTCAGCATCCAGATGTTGCCACCTCCGCAGTCGTAGTACGGTTTTGACCACTTGCCGTCTTCATACGTCACTGACAGGATCTCGTCGGGTTCCCTGTCAGTATGGGCTGTGTCGTTGTAGGTGTACGTGTTGTATCCTGGAAGAGAAAGCGGGGTTAGGTGGTAGTAGACTTGAATAGACCTAGGTTTTAAGGAGGAAAAAGGCCAGGAAAATGAAGTAATAAAGTGCCCTGATATCAACAGCCACTGCCAGCCATTGCTTTTTTTATCAGTGGTGCAATAGCTAGACTTTGTCTCTCCTCATGCTGAATGGTAACTTTTGAGGCACTTAAAGTTTACCTAGAACCTTCGTGTTGTTACAATACCGTATTGCAAACATCGTGTAGAAAAAAAAAAAAAAATATCAAGTGTGATCGTAATTTTGCCGACACCAATGCCCTTCAAACCCAGACAGACTAAACATTTCAGTTAAGTATGTCATATATTTTTGATGCTAAGCTGCTTAGCGTCAGAAAAAGAATTGGCAATACCTACTACTACCTCGAACACAAGGTACTAAGAGCTTTCTACTAATACCCCTAATAAAATACAAGAAAAAATAGTGAAATAGGTACATCGAATTGAGAACCTCCTCCAATTTTTTAAGAAGGTAAAACAAAATATCTGTTCGGCACACATATATAACACACGTTTCAAAATATTTCGGTCGAAACGGTGTATAGGAATGGTCAACATTTACACGTCGAATACTCAATGTTTTCGATCAATATTGTCCGTATCCAATAAAACATGCCCAAAATCATAGCAGACGGGAAAAAGACAGGTGACAAGCGAAAACAGGCCGGACAATGATATCGGAGATTAAATTGTAAAATATTCGACTTCATGTCACGCGATATCGAATAAAATTTAAAACCTTTAATATGCGAACAAAGTGTTACATGAAAATATTTTAAAATTTTCTACGTTGGAAGTTTATAATAAATGTTAAGGAAAAATAAAAATAAAACCTTTTACATATACTCGTTTTTCATACACTCTGTTGCTACTGAATATAATATTGCTTCATTTACTCATTCAGTTCCAATAAGTGTATTAGGCATTTCCCTTTTCATGTCATTTCCCGATCACAAGGGTGAAAACTGCTCAAAATGGCTGAACAAATCAAATGTACGATTTATAAATAATTTCCTTATAGTTTGTTCTGATTATCTTAAGGTTTCTCTACGAATTTGTTATGACGTAACTTATATCTAAGGTAGGTAGATACAAAAAAAAAAAACCTCTTTGGTACATGTCTTATCCTGTATTGATGGTGGTCGGGATAGAGATCCATATCAATGGGTACGAGACGCAGAGACTGTATTCTCACGTCTCTCTCTGTATTCATACGTTTACGGCAAAGGTTTCATGATTTGAAAAAAAAAAAAAAAAATTATAATAATATATATAAATATATACTAGCTTTTGCCCGCGGCTCAGCCCGCGTGGATGTCGGTTATCGCGTAAAAAAGTAGTCTATGTCCTTTTCCATATCCCAGGCTATTTCTCTGCAAAGTTTCATGACAATCGGTTCAGCGGTTTAGGCGTGAAAACGTAACATACAGACAGACAGACAGACAGACAGACAGACGGACAGACAGACAGAGTTACTTTCACATTTATAATATTAGTATGGATGGATATAATGAAAGGAAAAGAAGTGGCACAAACTTCCGAAATTAGAGGTACTATCATAGTGTATGACACAAAATTGTGATAAGTATTATTTATTATTACTCGACTGCCCCAGAAGGAGGGTAATGTTTTCAAGAGTATGTATGTATGTCTGTTTCTTTGGCATGCTCTGCAGCCCAAACGGCCTGACGAATTTTAACATATGAGGTGTCGTTAGATTCGTCATAATTGTGGAAATGATAAATGCTATATAATATTTATATATTGCATCAGCAAAAACAAAAAAAAAAAAAAGGAAGGGAAACTAAAAAGCTTGAAAAAAAATTTCTAATTATTTCATAAAACAAAAACCCGACTGCAAAAATACATAGGTAACTGAAAAGAGAAATAATCTATAAAATTTTATTATCGCAGGGGGACAGTCTAACCGGATGTAAGTAAATACCATTTTTACATGGAGCAACTGCCTATATAACCTACACGACCTAGTTACTGGGTTACACGATATCCCTTAATAAGACTGGTTGTCAGACTTTCGGAACTACTCGTAACAAATGTCAAAAATCTACGAATGACATTCCAAAAAATAAAATAAATAATGCCAAAGAGACCACAGCTCAAAACAAAATAAAGAGACAGGATGATAATACTGTGCCACCGGATGCCATTATTATTTTTGAACTTTTTTAATTATTTCCTTGTTCAACAAAGATCTTTTACGTTTTGGAATCTCCAGGTCGAGGTCACATAATCAAAAGGAAGATGCTTTTCCGTATTACGTGTTTATTTGTTTAACAAAGAAAATGCTAATATATCATCATCATTCATCATTTCAGCCGAAAGACGTCCACTGCTGAACATAGGTCTCCCCCAACTGGGGGGGTTTGCCATAATCGCCACGCTTGGCAGGCGGGTTGGCGATCGCAGTATGGTATTAAAATGTAAAGAAAACGCTGCTGCCCATTCTGTAGTAAGTCCCTTAGTCGCCTTTTATGACACCCACGGGAGGAAATGGGGTGGTGCTATTCTTTACGTCCGGCATCACACGGTAATATACATTTCAATTTAAAACTGATCTATGGATGAATCTCTTATCTTATTTGAAGTACGCGTACAAAAGATAAAACTAATCAATGAAATAAAAGAAATAAGTCTTAGCGAGTGGCCTTTTAGATAAATGAAAGAAAATCACCGTGAGATAGACCTTTATTTAGCAAATAGTGTTACCCTGATTTGAGTGAGACGTGTCCTGATTCGTTCAGTACGTTTCAAGATTCTATAATAATTGTCTATGGACTTATGTTTTGTGTTAAGCTTAGGATGTACTTTTTTTTTACTCTCGCATCTCGGAGTTGACCTTGAGAGGTCGTGACTCCTTAACCGGACTTTCCTGTGGCTGCCTTAAGCTCCTAAAAACTTACAAGCCTCCAGCCAGGGCATAAAACTTATAAACAAAACGACTACGCTAAGGGCACCCCCTATGGGGTACGAACCTCGGCTTAGGGCAGCGTCGGAGGGAGGACAGCAAGGGACAGGTGGTGGCTTATAATAATAATAACCCTGATCTGATTAGGGTTATTATTATTATAAGCGGAATTTAAAGCTAAAGGCTCAGCTACGGCGCAGGCTGGCGCTTCGTCGAGCAAGGGCGGGGGGATTGTTAAGTTGGGGTTGTCGCGAGGGACCTCGGCGGCGAGGTCGGAATGACGGTCGTGTTTTGTTGGGATGTACGTTACCAACATGGTCTTTGTCGGAAGTATGTCTGATTGTACTTGCTTTGGTAGTTACCTACAATATCTGTTTGGTATGGCGCCAATTTATTTGATATCAATTCTGTTTATTGAAAAATTATCAAAATAAAAAATAAAAAAACTTTGATGCCATTGCGGACAAAACAAATGAAAGGTTATAATTGTGCCCATTCCACGCATTTCACGACTCATACCAATCTATAACCGAAATCATTACTGGAATATTAAAGTCGGCAATATTCTCATCTCATCTGAGTTTCCGTTCGGAAAATATTCAAATATTGATATATCCAAAAGCACGAATAATAACGACCGTTAATTTATGGAATCGAAGTTCCAACGAAGCTCATCAATTTACCATTAATGCTGATTGGAGTTCTTATTCCGAAAATCGGAACGTACAAAATAATAAAAATCGCTTTGATTTGATGAAAATGATATACAGGTACAGTGTGTTTGATTCCGATGCATCAAACATCCTGTAACTGCCTGTGTCGGCCATTTCAATTTGGCATACGATTATGCCAAATTGAAATGGCCGACTGAGGGAGTCATCTGCTATCCTTTCAAACCCCTTAACACCTCTCATGCCCTGCGGATTTTTGTATCGACTTTTTTTTTTGTTTTAAGGCCTATTCAAACCTAAGCGGTATTTGCTGCCCACCAAAGAGGATGACCACCGAGATGAGGACTAATACGGATGTATAGAAGAAAAAGACGTGTTGCGCCGACCACAAATACATCGGGTTATGGGCAGAACAATGATGATGATAAAAATTAGCTTTACTGTATACTCGTACAAGTTATAAACAGAAAATAGGATAGTTGATTAATAACTTCAAAGCTTTTTAATTCTTTCAAAGAAAAAATTCTTGATCTCGCGTAAAAACCATACATAAAAGAAAGTCTTGTCTAAAGATATATTTATTTCATAACATTGTGTACATCAGTTCTTATTAAAAAAAAAAAAAAAGTAAACAAATCGATTACAGACAAATTACAAATAAATTACATACGAACATAATAATTTTTTCAAAAAAACTCATGCAGATTATAAAATACATTATGAAATAACCTTTTTTAAATGTTTTTTTAAACATATTTCCATTTAATTGCTTAATAGCTGGCGATAACTGGTTGTAGAACGAAGGCTGGGATGCGTGCCCCTCTTCGCCAACTTTTAGAAACCTATAACTCACAATTCATTGATTTTGATATTTACGCGCTGTCGCAATGTAAATTTAAAAGAATAGTTTCACAATCTCTTGCTAGTCGCCTATAAGACTGATGCTCTTGTCATCCGCTTCCTTTAATCCGTCAGTATAAACTGTTTGTACTTTTTTGTTTTTCATATAACATGCGTTCATTTTCATACTCCGATGTCAATCCGTGGACAATAGTGTGGGTTACGACTATAACTACTTTTTGTAAATGCTGTAATGTATAACTGTTTTTTGTCCCAAATAAATAAAATAAAATAAAACAAATCACAATCATCAATATCAGCTTTTATAACAAATTACAATCATGTTTGGTCTAATTTTTGTTTCAATCAAGGCCTTTGTTCGCATATAACAATTTAGCAATTTGTGTTGATTTCACATCAAATATGTTTAAAAGTATAGAGTTCAACTTAATAAAAAAAAGGATAAATAGGAACCACTAGGAACGTTGTCTAAAATACTATAATTTCTGTCGTGTTTCTGTCCTTAAATAATTACTTTTTCCAATCTGACAAAATACAGAAAAATCAAAGGTGAAAAAAAGAAAGGAAATATACTTTTAGAAAGCAGGAGAGACACTCCACTTAACTTTGGTAAGTTTCAATAGACGGTAGGAGCTCTACGAAAAAATAAAAAGTTGGACTGTTTTCCCTTTAGTCCTAGAAAAACATTGTCCTATTCGTAATTTAGGAAACTTTAGCGCAAAGGAATCAATCCAAGCTTAGTGACGTATCTATTCTGAGATTTTGGGAGGTTTGTAATTCTCTCTCTGGTAACATTACACTGATAGCTAAGTGTAGCCATTTTGTTTTACCCCAGATCGAGGGTAATGTTTTTACTAATCCATACTAATATTATAAATGTGAAAGTAACTCTGTCTGTCTGTCTGTCTGTATGTTACCTTTTCACGCCTAAACCGCTGAACCGATCGTCATGAAATTTGGCAGAGATATAGCCTGGGATATGGAGACGGACATAGGCTACTTTTTTACGCGATAACCGACATCTACGCGGGCGGAGCCGCGGGCAAAAGCTAGTAAATAATAAATGAATTCTTTATTTCAGCAAAAGCTATCACATTACAATATCAAAGACTAAGAGCATAAAAGAGCACAATAATATAGATACTCTGCCTCCTAAACTAGGTGTATGTGCCTGTGTGTTAGGAGGCAGTGATTCTCCGTAACAGACGTTTCAACAATAAGCAAATGGTGTAAAAGAATTGTTGTTATTATTAATTAGTGTCTTGTAGGAATGTCAAGCTTTTTCGCACACTCGCTACGGGTTTTTAAAAGCCCGAAAGTCTGACCAACCAGTCTTGCCAATTTGACCTTCAAATCTGTTTTTCCCCTTTTTTAACATTAGGATTAAATATTAATCTCCTCTTGTTGTGTAGACTCAATTTTTTTTAATGGTTTATTCTAACCAAAAATATTTTGTACGCCATAAATGGCAAAACATGCAGATCCACCTGTTATTTTAAGACTTCGCACATGTTATTTGATGTATACTCATGTTTTACAATAAATATTTCATTTTATATTTTATTCTATTCTATTGCCAAGGGTGTCTTACGCAGTGACTGGATTGTGGAGTTCAGAAATGCAGTCGCTCCTATTCCTATCCTGGTATTTAGCTGCATCGCTCTTGGACTGGAGGCTGACCCCAACATGGCAAAAAGCTGGGCAGATGGTGATGTTGACTGGTGTCTTAAAGTGCCTTTTCGAAGAAATATTTATATTGTAGGGTAGTTTGGTTTTATCTATAGGTTACAGCCTTGATCTGGCATTCTGAAAAGAACGGTAATGTCTTTATTATTTATACTAGCTGCTACCCGCGGCATCGCCCGCGTGGCTTTTTCTAAAATAAAAGTAGCTTAAGTTACTCCTTATAACATCAGCTCTGCCAGTGAAAGTTCCGTCAAAATCTGTCCAGACGTTTTGGGGATTAGCCGGAGAAAACAGACAGACAAAGAGATAGACCAGAATAAAAAAAAAAATCTTTGATATAAGAACCTTGTATACTTTCATATGTTAGTAAAAAGTTGTTATTTTGACATTTACACATTACAAACAAACACTTCATCTTTATTTATTTGTATGAATGTGTCATCATCATCATCATCATCATCATTTCAGCCGAAAGACGTCCACTGCTGGACATAGGCCTCCCCCAAAAGGGGGGAATTTGCCATAATCGCCACGCTTGGCAGGCGGGTTGGCGATCGCAGTATGGTGTTAAAAATGGATAGAGAACGCTGCTGCCCATGCTCTAATAAGTCCCTTAGTCGCCTTTTACGACACCCACGGGAGGAAATGGGGTGGTGCTATTCTTTACGTCCGGCACCACACGGTACGAGTGAATGTATATATATGTATATTCATTTAATAATGTAAGTAGAAGGAAATAGCCCAATAGACATTGGAGTATCTCAAGAGTTCATGAGTTCGCCATCCTTTTCACTATTGACACGAACCTTATATTACAAGCATCTACAAATAAACCTTTATTTAAAAAGTCCTTGACGTGTCGACTTCATTAACTTAATATTTACAAGACCTTCATTAGTAGCCTTTTGGCCTCGTAAAGGACCTTCTGTTTATTTTTTATTTTTTTTTAATTTTTTTTAATCTTTTATCATTGTGAGTTTAGTTTAGTTAGTGATCTTCCTTTGCGACTCACAATAAATACTTTTTCTTTCTTTGTTTCATTTTATTCAAATTTCTAAGTAGCTCTCTAACGTCGAGTATTAAATTAACAATGCTAATTGAGAATAAACTAAATTCTATATTTCTTAGCTGTGTGGAGAACAAACTTTCTCAAACAATTGACGATGAAATGTTTTTATTCTAGTGTGGTGCTTGCGCTAACTTAAATATCCTTCGTAGTTCAAAAGTGTTCAAGTGAATTGAACTGGCCGTTCTTTTTCGTGGTTTATTTTCTAGTTAGAATAGGTGACAAGTTCTAGAACTTTAACTTTAGTAGTGCCAAGTGCTATGAAACTCATGATATATTTATCATTATGCTTTTAGTCTGATAACATGATTATGATGACCTATGTAAAGTTGCGTGTGCGTAAATGTTTCTGTTTTCCCCGATTTGGTAATAATGTATCGCAATTTTTTTTTTTTTTACGGCAGCTTGGAGAAACGTCAATGGAACAACGTCGTGGACTGCACCCTTGACCCTGTGTCACAAGAAATATACGTATGCAGCATCCGTATAGGTTGTAAACTGATACATAGTCAAAATTAGGGTAAAAGTCAAAACGTTTATTCCATACCAAGCGCTTACATATTGGTCTTATGTTGGTCCTTATGACTTAGCAGCCTTTTGCAAGCATTACAATATCGTGATTGTCGTAATTTGATATAGGAATTTAATTCAAAATTAGGTAACTTTGCTCAGTCAATAATTTTAGATCTTAAGGGACCTGTCCCTACGCGGACGAAGAAACTACTAGCTATCAACGATTTTCTCGCTCAAAAAACGTATAAAGAAATCCCGTGTAAGTAAAAAAGATACATAAGTTAATAGTTGATCGCTGACTGATCACACCGCCGGCGAGTTCTCGTTTGTCGCATTGACAAGAGCTATCAAAGAAAGTACTCAGCAATGCGGACGTTATCTTGACGGATAGAACACTTGCTGAGTCTCACGCTTGGTACGGTGGCCAGCACATTAAGTTACCCCAAACTGTCAAATTTTCTCGTTCGATTTTGAACTTAATTATCAACATTTTAAAGTTTAAAACCGTTTGGAGAAATTTGACAGTTTCGTGTAGCTTGATGTGCTGGCCACTGTACATAAGCATATTAGCGAGTAATCGCTCGTCGCCGTCGCGTGCTCACTGCTTGTTGATCGCCAACTCGTTTTTAGGGTTCCGTAGTCAATAAGGAATCCTTATTGTTTCACTATGTCCGTCTGTCTGTTTGTCTATCTGTCGGTCTGTCTGTCTGTCCGTCTTTCCATGGCTTAGCTCAGAGACTCTTAGTACTAGAAAGCTGTTATTTGGTATACATATTAATCATGCCGACAAAGTGGTAAAATAAAATCTTGAAATATATATTTTTTAGGATACCCTACACGTAAAGTGGGGATGATTTTGTTTTTCTCGCATATCCTATGGTGTGGGTTCTCGTTGAATAGGCCGTTCAAAAATATTGCGGGTTTATGAATATTATTTTTGGAATCAGGGATCCGTTTGCATAATATTTTTTTTTGATTATTGCTTTATTTTGATTTGTTTGAAATTGGCTTGTATTATTTTTTATTTTTTGGTTTTTATTTTTGTACCTTTACTGTTTTACTTTGGCTTTTACTTTTGATTTGATTTTATTTTCCTAACTATTATTTTCGTGTACTGTAAAACTTAATGTACCTACCTAGATTTTAAGTGAATGATGTGGTCGCCTATAATTGGAAGCGCACACTTGTATTTGTCCCTGTTCATGTTAACATGCGTGTAATTGTGTAGCCTCTGTTGGCGATCCAATAAATAAATAAATAAAATAAAATAAATTAATCTTTAAAGTTTAAATTTTTGTTACGAGTCAAGTGTATTTGGATATGTGAAAAAATTCACAGCAGTAGTATATTTATAACGAAGTTAAAAGGAAAACTATCACAGCTAAGTTAGGCTTCACAAGTTACCGAGTAATAGTCGACCAACTTAAATTTGCAGGAACATGTTTTTCAACTACAATATTAAGTTTGTTCTTGGGATAAATTCATGCCAACTACGGAACCCTTCATTGTGCGTGGTCCGACACGCACTTGGCCGGTGTTTTGTGGTGCAAGCAAATATTACGCTAACTTTAATTTCCTTCGTAGTTCAAAAGTGCTCAACTGAAGTGAATTGAACTAACTGAAGATGCTTTATTGAAGGTGGAAAGTTTGATTTTATTTTCAGTTTTACAAGATTTAAAGTTGTGGTTGGAAGGAAAGTGCTTCAACGTTATTGGCTATGGTTTTAGCGGGTTAAAGTTTTAAACAGCTTCTGGGTTTATACCTGGTTAGGGTCTTAAGTGATTGCATTATGTTACGGTAACTTAAGTAGGATTTTATGTGTCTGTAAGACTGACAAATAAAATAGATACGTTTTATCATAACAAACAGTTACAGTACAAAGTGTGTTTGGAGAACGGGTACCGATACTTTGAGGACATATATTTTAAAATCATTTTTATCGAAAAATGCACTTCTATAAATACTCCTAACTCAACACCTAGTGAATAGCCCATTTTATTTTTTTATTCGTGTGAAATAGGGTTTGTTCAATAATATGCTAATATATTTGAATCTACGAAACCTGCAGACGTGCAAATGACCTTATTGCAAAGGTAAACGTCAAGGCATGAATAGCTAAATAAATATTCCTGAATAATAAGCAAAAAGAAAAAAAAAAAAAAAAAACCGTGTAACCATATTTTGTTCTGAAGGGATTAAAAATCTAAAATTCTTTAAGTCTCAATTTAAAGTATCCTGAACAAATTCTCTTCTTCGTACTAATAATACACAACTCAAAACTTTTTTTCTTTTATTCAAATTAAGATGGAATTTGACTAATAAAAGGAAAATTGCCTCAAAACTTAGTTCCGATCCCTCTGTTACTTCAAAACGTTTTAAAAGCCAACCAAATAAATATTTTACTTGAAGGCAAAAGAAAATCTGTTGAAGGTCTCGATTGACAGACTGCGAATTCTTTATAAAGAATGCTGACGCGGTATTGTTTTAAATAACGCTAAATCTAAATCGATCGTTTCACTATAGAACCCTGGGGGTCGCGATTTCGTTTGTATTAAAGCAAGGCTGGCAACTTTTTGGAAGTGTTTGAATGATTTGACGGTAATGTGCCTGGATTTTATTAGGTTTTGTTTAAAAATAAGCCAGATAGGGCGTCAGTTACGTCTATTGGTCTTTGATAAATTGGGTAGAAAATTGTGGCACACTTTTTCAAATGTTGTTCACACGGCTTAAATGGCATTTTATCAAGCACGTTTAACCAAGTTTAAAGCTGAATTTCAAAAGAGCTTGATTACACTTTTTCCGTTACTTAATTAAAATTAAGCTAACTTATACACAAACTGTTTACTCATCATTCCAGCCGAAATACGTCCACTGCTGGACATAGGCCTCCCCCAATCGCTGCCAGTTCTGTGCTTCCCGCATCCAGCGGATTGTGGTAGGCCTAGGCTTCCAACGCTATGTCTACCGGTACGTGGTCGCCACTTCAGAATCTTTCGACCCCATCGGCCATCTATTTTACGAGCAATATGCCCTGCCCACTGCCAATTTAGTTTGGCAATTCTTCGGGCTATGTCGGTTACCTTGGTTCTCCTGTAGATCTCTTCATTTCTGATTCGATCAAGTAGAGCAACTCCAAGCATAGCCCTCTCCATTGCCCTTTGGGTTACTTTTAACCTTCTAATACATACCAAGGTATTAAATACAATCAGGTACTAAACTATTGTGTAAATTGAAATATTAGCAAATTAAAAATATTGATAACTTGCTACTATTAACAATGTGTAATTGCTATTGACTTGTCATCAAGAAACGATATGTAATGGCACACTCACTTTTTTCTTGTTACCCACAGAACTGTAAAGAATTGTGCATCTGCTTCTTACTAGATTATTAACTTACGAGTACCTAACCGTTATTCATAAGTTCGTATTTAGTACCTATTAAAATTAACTTGTATTTCTCATGTTAAGTGAATTGTATTCTTATTGAGAAATAAATGTCTAAAACCGTATTAACGTCCATTGTGAGCGACCACGTTTCGGTTTCGGTGCCATAGGTCATCACTGGCAACACGTATCACGTATTGCTTACTCATACGACCGTTATTATCTGCTGCATTTTACGCCATCATCGTAGAGTTTATAAACAAAACAACCTGCACTGTTGTTAATTTAATGGCCACTAAATAAATATTATGCTTGGTTAAAACAGAAACAAAACTATTTATGTTTCCATCAATTCAGTTACCGATTCAATATGCTGTTCTACTCGTAGTGAACGTTAAATATTTGATACCGGGGTAAACTAAATACATCAACAGAACTGGCAGTCACTTTAATGTTGAGTATGTTTAAATGTCTTCGACTTTTCTCTTTCATGACTCATTGGTGTAGGTATAGTGATAAAGATCCCATAGGATAATTTTTTTTTTTTTACATATTCTTCTCTAATTCTTCTGTCATTGCTTCACTTTTCATTATTTTTACCTATTATGGTATAGTAGTTTTATTCTAGGTAAGTGTATCTTCTTTAATAATTCATAATTAATGTATACAAAATATTTTTATAATTTTAAAAGAGTAAGTATGGAGTTTCTTGCCCATTCTTCTCCATACCTTTTGGAAGGGGCAACTAGAACCTATTAAATATTTTTACGTTTAAAAGTGTCTTATAAGTGCCTATTTGAAATAAATGATTTGACTTTGACTTTGACATAATATTATGCCCAGGAAAGCACATTAAGCCGTTGGTCCCGGCTGTCATTCGTGGTTCTTTGACAATGATTACGGGTCATCAGAAGACCGAAGGATTGACAACCGGTCTTACCAAGGAGTATCGTATTACCCAGTTACTGGGGTGTGGAGGTCAGATAGGCAGTCGCTCTATTTAAATACAAGTATTCAGCTGCATCTCGTTAGACTGGAAGCCGACCCCAACATAGTTGGGAAAAGACTAGACAGATTATGATGATAGATATGGGACTGCGAACACGGCTAGTAGATAAGAATAATGTTGAATACAGTTTTAGATCACATATTTATAGAGGTATGAGGAACAGGATGTAAAGTTCACTCATACTCTATGGAAAAGGGAGGATCCAACGACCAGACTGGTGTCGTGTCTGGTGGGCAACTGCCCGACGGTTGATGTCGGGATGTTGTATTTATGCTAGTCGCGCGGTAAACTCTGGTTGCGCGATGCAGGATTTGTGACGTCAGGTCTTTGATGCGAGTTCGCATGTGGCGTTGTAGATGCACATCCACATGCTTACAAGAATAATGATGTAATAGTATTTACTCCTCTCTCCTAATATTGCTGTGTCCGACAGGATCCATATTGATCTTTTACTTTGTTATACCATTTATGTAATACATATGGAATGCAATAAAGAATTGAGTATTGAGTACTATTATGGCTATTGTGAGGTTATATAGTTTCTGCCTGTCCCAATAGGAAAAAGCGTGAATTTTTGTATGTATGTTCACGATTATTTATGACTAGCAGGCTGTGCACGCGGATGCGCTCACGTTACTGTGTATTTTTGGTATTATACTTATATTATGCAAACGTGAAGTCAAAATATTTGTAATTAATTATATTATTCATATATATAACTACAAAAATAACATAAAATTGAAGTATCTGTTTGTTTGTTTTGTCAAAGTAACAGCTTGTAACTAAATGCATATGAAATTATATACGGTACTAATAACAAAAAAACATTATTTTAATTTTCTGTCTGACTTTCTGTTTGTTCCGGCTAATCTCCGAAACGGCTGGAACGATTTTGACGAGACTTTAACTGGCCGATAGCCGATGTTAGAAGGAGTAACATATGCTTAACTTACTTTTACTTTAGAAAGAGCCACTTGGGCGGCGCCGCGCGCAACAGCTAGTTGTTAAAAAAAGACAGTCCATCCTTTTCATATTCATAAATTGTACATTTCGCATGACCAACAATTCAATTAAAACTCTGTTACCGGCTGTCATCCACAAACAATGAAGAGCATCTCATAAATAATATTTTTATCTTGCAGATAGCTGATGTTATAGGGAGTAACTTGGGCTACTTTTATTTTATAAAACGCCATGCGAGAGAAGCCGCAGCAGCAACTACTGTATAACACTTTTCTGGAAAGAAACTTGGTCTAAAGAGTTTTAAAGAAATGTTTACATAATTCATCTACACGCTAAAAGTTCACACTCACCTCTTCGAAACTGATTATGGTTCCTGATCACGCGCTCAGCATTCTTGCGCGCGATGTAGAACCACTCCGACGTATTGCTCAAATATTTATATTCTACCGCTAAATCCTTCGCCAGTATCGGACCTTCAGGCAACCGGTACGCAAACGGACAGAACAACTGATAGTCCTTATACTGCAGCTGATCGTAGCAGTTCCCAGCTGCGAAGATATCATCGTCAAATTCTACCATCGAAAAGACACTTGCGTGGAGCAAATACTCATTGTGCATCACAGAAGGACCAGCGTATTTCCACAGTCTTGTCAACATATTCGCTCTATTTACAGCAACATCTGCTTCTATCCTAAATCTTTCTTGTGCGTATCTGTCTACCACACCTTCCCCCAAGTTTAAATGAGTACCAGCTGTACAATTCTCACCAAGCAAATGTTGGGTTTCTATCAATCTTAGGAACTTTGTCACAACGTCTTCGTGCACTGGTCTCGAAATGGTAACATTTTCCGCCGTACCGTTGAAGTCTCTTATCTCAGAATTTTCATCTAAATTACTTTTCGTATCGTTAGTATCGTAACTATGTTCTACGTTAATGAAATGCTCGACTAATGATACGTCGTCTGTGGTGACTTCGTGTTTGGCGACAGATGAGTTTCCGAAGAGTTTCTGGAAGCTGTAAGGGCCTCTGAGACCGTCATCGTCGTCTGGTGCTGCGTAAGGTCTTAAAGCTGCTATCACAGGGTCTTCACCGGATTTATCGATACTTTCTGTAACAATAGAAAACAATGTTAAGTTCATTATGGATTGTTTTTTATTATAGTAATACTTTAGGTGTAATGGCTATTTTCTATTTGAGTTATTTATATGACGAGTTTAAAAAATCAAGACAAGTGCATGTGTGTGTGCAATTGATTCGAAGTTTCCAAAGGATAGTCCAACAGTGACAGTATTTCATTTTGAAGTGACACTTATAGACGTCAAGGGACTTAACTACTGCTATATAAATTAGTCTAACTGACAGTTCAAAAATACCAGTACAAAATTAGATATAAAAAACAATGGCGATATCATTTGCACTGTCACAAATCCGGCAAAACTGCGGCATGAGATGTGTCAGCTTACTACGGTTAACGCAAACCATCGCTCCCATTCAAAGTTTCAATATTGTGGACGGGAAACCATTACAAAAAAAAATTATTAAAAAAAACACTTTATATAAATTTGTTTTATTCCAGTAAAGGGTGGAATATAATAAGCGTATGAGTCCATTTCGCTTTAACTGGCTCTTACAGCTCACGCGAAATAACGAGCAGCTACGGTTTTTATATCAACGTAAAAATATTATACTTTTCTGTATGTTGAGTACTTCTGGCTTTTGCAGTTTATGCCAAAAAAAGTGTTTCAGATTTAAAAAATAATAATGTGATTATGCGCTTTAATTATTTCTAACGTGGGGAAATTATCGTGGACGTCCATAACACAGAGAAATTAAATGTATAGAAATATAATATGAAGACGCTTTTAAATTTTGTCGACGATAACGTTATAACGAGCACGTATTTCCATACATTTTATGGACGTGGACGTCCACTATAATATTGTCACTATATAAATTATGAAAGCACAAAATCTCTGGAGTCACTTTAATTAGTAATGTGACTATAACATATTCTACTATCCTTAAGGGGGAAGCGTCAGGGTAGCCTGCGGAATTCAAATTTTAATACGTTTTTTTGCAATTTGCAGATATTAATACGATTCGCGACCGTAACAAATCTGCATTGATATAATCATAATCATTAAAATCATCAATACAACTCTCTAATTTCATATAACCCTTTGAATGTCTATTTCATGAAATCTTGACATTTGAGGATTATACTAACTTAAGGAGTTGTATTATCAATTCTAAATCCTAACTTCCTAACTATATATCCTAATAAATGCGAAAGTAAGTTTGTCAGTTTGTTTATTACCTTTTCACGCCTGAACGATCACCCTGAAATTTTGCATATACTTTTTCAGATGTAGGTACAGAAACGGACATAGCCACCTTTCATTACGAAAAAAAAAAAAAAAAACTGTTCCCGAGAAAAATAACAATAACGTTCTTATGATAATAGATGGCGGCATGTGTCTTTCAAATCATGTTTGAATTATATTATTATAGAAACTTTGTTAGTGTGTTAAGAGATTTTTTTCTTAAATCGAAATTAACGCGAGCGAAGCTGCGGGCAAAAGCTAGTTGATTATAATCCATACTTAATATTATAAATTCGAAAGTAACTCTGTCTGTCTGTCTGTCTGTCTGTCTGTATGTTACCTTTTCACGCTTAAACCACTGAACGGATTTCGATAAAATTTGGCAGAGCGATAGATTGCATCCCAGGGAAGTACATAGGCTACTTTACGTCTCAAAAATATCCCTAAAGGGGGGGTTATAGGGGATGAAAGTTTGTATGGGAAACCTGTTATTTTTTAAGTTAGGGATATGAAATTTCAAATTTATGCTTTTATTAACAAATTATGAATCACGTATTTCATAGTTTTTCTGAAATGATCCCTCAAGCGGGTAAAATAGGGGATGATTTTAAAATTCACATGTAATATTGTAATTTTTGTGTAACTATTTTCAATAGATAATGAAAATAAAATAAATAAATAAATAAATGATTGGAAATATAATCATAGTCCGTATCTGGAGGTGACATTTAGTTTTTATTTCATTAAAATCGGTCCACTCCGTCAAAAGTTATCACTACTTGCAACAGGTTGGAACAGAGAGTTTAGGTTTTGCTCGATAGATGGCGCTGTACAAATGACGCGATTTTCTGAATCGCGGTGTTATGACTTTCCGTAGGATAGTAACCCTCATTCATGCAACGTATTAGTGTGAATCTTGCGCTGCGGTCCATTGTTGACGCTCCTCGCTGTGTGAGAAACAGCGTACTACACCAGGACCTCGGGATTGAGAGCCTGGATGAGTTTGTGAGGCACCTCGCGAAAGGCATGTTCGCGCGTGCCGACGCATCTGCTTGGCCCCATGTCAAGCAGATAGCGCCCTGGCACACGCACCCGCCTGACGCGAGACCCCTGCCCCGCGACCTGGTAGCGGACGACTGACCATATCGCACCGGACATGACGTCCAAGCGAGCGGCACCCAGGTTACACGCGGCTTGCTTGAGACAATTAATACGTCACAAACCACACGCAACTGTTACGTATTTGTATTCTAGGTTAATATAGGTATGAATACGTAACAAAAACAGACATTCACCTCTATACAGGCACATATATATGCACGTATAGTCGCAGCTGCGGTCGCGACTACACGTATTCACCGGGCGGCGTTACACTACAGTACTATGCCGCTCTCACACTCATATTCCGCCTATTACCCGGGTCATGGCTAGCTCTGATAAGTGGGTCGGGTATAGGCTACATTGACCTGTAGAAGCGCCATAAAGTCACCATCTCGTCGCTGGTCGTCCCCGCCGGGCCTCCCCCAGGTAACTGGGGGTCTCACCTGGCGGGGACAGACCGCCGAGATGTCGTGAAGAAGCGACACTGTGCAAAAACTACAGAAACAATCTCAGATACCCTATCACAGGGCCCGCGTCTGTTACGCGGGCCCAACATCCGGAGGCCGTATTAGGCCGCCACAAGGAGGGGCCCATATTAATGGGTCACCGCGAACCCTCCGCGGACGGGGAGCAATGCTCCGGTTCCGCCGGCCACGCCCCCTTGCGGGGGCGCAGCGACATCCAGATCGATTAGTGTTTAGTTGGTCATTCGTTTCGAAAAATAATCGTTGTTCGTTCGTAGATAGTCGATTTTTGAAAAATTGGATTTTATTTATTGGTTCTTCTCTTCGCTTCGTTGTGTATTTTTTTGTTTTTTTATTTATGTATTTGTCTTTTTTTTTGTTTAATTTCTCGGAAAAAAAATCGATCGAACTGGTCGAAGTTCTGTTCTGGTTCGATCGATCGGATTTTTTGAGTACGAGGCAATACGAGGTGAGGAGGTCTCGCTTCTTGGTCGAGTGTTTTCTAAATTTCTACTCTATAGAGTTTTTAATCAATTTAATCTAACTTCCGTTGATCGCAGTTGACGAGTGTAAATTGCCTTCACGATCTCAAAAGTTGTCTCCGTTGACGTTGACCTTAGTAATTCGTAGGTTTATATGTTGTTTTATAAGTAGTGTGTTCAATAAGACTTATTTTTAGTTAGTTCATTAGGTTTCAAAAGTAATTTATTTTGCACTTAGTGTGCTGTTTACAAAAATGTGTTTACATAAGATATCGATACCTCCCACGTAGAAAGTCGTAACATTTTTTTTTTGTAAATTGACATTTTAGTGCTATAATGTAATATTATACATATAAATACTAGAAATTCTTAAAAACTATATTTTCATATTTTCACAAAAAACCGAGTTTCTAATCCAATAATAGTCTTATCATATTATGTTTTGCGGCTGATCAACACAAAGATGACGTTAAAAATCTCTCTCTTGAAAAATCACAATTTAAACATACGACCTTATGCGCGGGAGGTGTCGATATATACCTATTTTATTAAAATTACTTTGCATAGGTATTGTTATGGGACATAGGATACTTTTTATCCCGACAGTACGTTCCCGTGGGATAATGTCCGACCTCCACGCGGGCGAAGCCGCGGACAAAAGCTAGTTTCATAAATATATACCTGTTACGGTTGCGAGTCATATGTTGATCAACATACAACCCGACACTAACCTGCAAATTGAAAAAAAAAAAAACGTATGAAAATTTGAGTTTAGCAGACTACCCTGGCGCTTTTGCCTTAACTCCAGAATGGGAATTATATTCGCTATCGTGGTCCATACACGACGCAACTAATAACAAGCTAGTTATAACTCGTTAGAAAGTCGCATCGTGTACGAACCGCCATTGAAATACTAGTGCTGTCACATTCTGGCTACTCGTTGTTGATTTGATATTATAACTCGTTACTTTTGATTAGCGTTGTGGACGATGGGCCTAATTATAAGAACCTCCGCAGCAAACCAATCCATCATGGACCCATAAAACAGTTATATAAAAAAGTTAAACTCGTATTCGCAACGCAGAAAGGATCCAGACCTGACGCCTCCCTAATACACGATACAAAACTCACGAACTTTTATATAAATAAAATTCTTCAACACTGGCTCACAAGTATTCAATTTCCTTCGCGCCACGTTGTATGTATAAATAGTTATATACATACACAGGAAATCAAATGCTCCAAGTAAAACGAAACTTCTAGGGAAGCTGGTTGGGAACCAATCTTTTATGGAGCTGACGTTTAGCTGCATACGACTTGTGTAGTGGCTTAGGTGGGATCGTATTTATATTTATAGTGGCTTGGCTTTAGAAGGCCGGAGACAGGATCTGAATTTCATACCACTTTGAATTGAATATGGTAGGACATAGTTTAAAAGTTTTTTTTTAAATATCTAACAGTAGAAACACATTTTATTGTGCGGAAAATTATATTTGTCATTATTTTAAACAAAAGTAATGTAATAATATTTTTATGACATAAATTTTACATACCTTGTCAAGTTTAACTCTCACACTGACTTATTATTTGTTAAATTTTTTGTTAAAATCCTCAACTTTAACAGTATTTGTAAACATGTGAATATGAGCGTGTACCTTTATTTTTTTTTGAGGATGGAAAATCATCAAATCACCCCTCCCGCTCTGGGTGGAGCGGAAGGGAGTGTCAGACTCTTATTGACTAAAACCCACCCGTGTTCCTTCCTTGGCCCTTTATGCGGTACCCCTTTCGGACAATCCCGCTGACCCGCCAGGCTTGGGCCCTAATGGGCCCCCTCGTCGTTGCTGACATATCTTTGAGGCGCGCGTGGAACACGTACGCGCCGTCTGGCACGGGCCTGGTCCTGATCAGACGGTGAGCTACCCATTACTCACCACCCGCAGGCCCGCGCCTACGGTGGCCCCGGAGTCGTCACGCGGTTCCCGACGCTCGGAGCGTCTACCGCGGCGGCTGGGACGGGAGGCTCTCTCCCTCTCCCATCCCGCCACCTCCTTCTCTAGCATAACTGCTTCACAGAAGGAGGTGACTGCCTCCCATATGAGCGTGCACCTACACAATAATTAATTTATCCGTCATTGCTTCATTTTTAATTGGTTTTGCCTGTTGTGGTACAGTAATTTTATTCAAGGTACATTGTTTTCACATATAATGATATAATTGATGTATACGAAGTATTGTAAAACAGTTAAAAAGAGTAAATATGGAGTTTCTTGCCCATCCTTCTCCATACGAAACTACCTTTTGGAAGGGGCAACTAGAATCAATTTTATTTCCGTGTAAATTTTCACGTTCAAAAGTGCCAATTTGAAATAAATGCTGTAGGGTAACCATAACTAAAAATAGAAAGATAAAAAAGTTTTGAAGGTGATAAAAAATCTGAAATACAGATCCAAAGACACCGACTACCGAAATTAAAACAATTTTTCACTTTAGAGTGCTTTTTGGAAGTCGGTTGTTTCACTTTTTTTTCCTTTTTTTTTGTCAGTGCAGTTAATTACTGTAACATAAACGCGGCCGTTTTCGTAGCATCCACCGTGGTTGCGTAGAGCATCGGCGTAGCAGTGTAGCGAATGAAGCTACGACATTGTTGCGTAGCATTTGCGAACCGAAATGTTTAGTTAATTGAATAATAATAAGAATACCGACCTATTATTGTATTACTGCAGGGCTAAGGCCTCTTCTCATACTGAGGCACGAGCATTGATCACCACGCTTGCTAAAGACGGGTTGGCGATTTTAAACTTATATTAACTATGAGTACAGGTTTCTTCACGATGTTTTCCTCCACCGAAATCAGTAGTGTCCAAGATAAACTTAGAAAGTACATATGAATTGAAAAAGTATGGCGCGGAGGAGGTTTTGGTATGTAAAGATCACCCATCCACGGACCAACCGCAGCAAGCGTAGTGTACGATGAACACGCACATATCGTAAAATTAAGTTATAGGTGAAGCTATATCAGCGTTTGCATACGCGCGATCATTTAGCGAACTGGCTAAGTAACATAAATCAGTGATTTTACCACACTCAACACGGGCGGTTTAATCCTTTATCTCCGGGTTTCCCTCATCACAAGTGTACAAAACAATCATCAGTGCGCTTGGACAAAGTGTATGTGCGGCTGTTATTACTTAGCCACAAGTCCCTCGTCGTACACTACATACACGTCATACACTAGGAGAAAAATCGTATTTTGATTAGCATTCTAGAAAAAAAAAAGTACGCATTGAAATTTCAATAAAATAATATTAAATGATTTAAATCTACACTTATAAATTTAAATCATTTACTTGTTTTTTGGGTGCCGTATGGCGTCGGACGTAAAGAATAGCAATACTAGATTTCCTCCCGTGGATGTCGTAAAAGGCGACTAAGGGACTTATTAGAGAATGGGCAGCAGCGTTCTCTATGCATTTTCAACACCATACTGCGATCGCCAACCCGTCGGTCAAGCGTGGCGATTATGGCAAACCCTATTGGGGGAGGCCTATGTCCAGCAGTGGACGTCTTTTGGCTCAAATGTATAATGTATATATATGTACTTGGTAGGAAGGTTATGGGTTTTATAACATCACGGCACGACCTTTAGAGGCTGAGGAAAACTACAAAATATCAGAAAGAACGCTAAGTGAAAACGAAGTAATAGCGCAGGCGGGCGATGCGATGCCGGACGTCCGATTTTACGCGGACAAAGTAGCGGGCAAAAGCTAGTTCTAAAATATAATCGACTTCCATTCTTTACCAACATAACATAGAATTACAGGTAGGGCATGCATTCCGGAATTCCGGAAATTCGTAATTCCGGAATTCCGTAACAATTTTTCTGATATTTCAATTCCGGAATTGAGGGGAGTAATATCGGAATTCCGATATTCATAATTTTTTGATATTTTGATTATTATTTTATCTAAATGCAACCAAACTAGTCTGTGGAACTTTCCACAAGCCGCTAGACGACCAATGTTTAATTAGAGCAATAAGGGAGAAAGACGTTTAATTTGTTACTAAAAATGATTAAAAGACTGATAAAAATTATAAATCTTGTTTATTTATTTATTTATTTAAACTTCATGTACAATAGTGGTATACATAGGCGGACTTAATGCCACAAGGCATTCTCTACCAGTCAACCTTTGGGTTAAATATAAAAACAGTGATAGGGTATAAAAATAATGTCTAAAATACTAACTTCTTGAAACAAACTTTAAAAGGTACCAGTTCCGGAACCAGTTCCGGAATTCCGGAATCAGGTCTCCAGTATTGGAACTCAGTTCCGGAATTGAACCTTCCGATATTGCATGCCCTAATTACAGGCATATCAACTATGTCTTCGAGAATAAAGGCTTACAAAATGACCAAGGCGAGCCACAATTACTAGCTCATAATTACTGTTCCAGGCTGCCATGCTTCGCTGTTCACGTGATCTGAAGTAATTACAGCACTTTGAAATACGTCTGATAAGTGACGTTATTATGACGTAGTCCATGTTGTTTAGACGAGGGTAGTAGAAGTTAAACATAATATTGTGAAGACCGAAGTTGCTGCTTTATAATCGAAATCAAAAGTCATTTATTCAAATTAGGCTGAGAATCAGCACTTTTCGAACGACAAAATTACAAAAGACAGTCCCTCAAAACGCCCGCCCTTAAGGACACACCGAACTTCTGGCGGTAATTGATGGACGGGGAAGCGTGGCGGTTCTGGCTAATTTAGATATTTCCTTCGTATTTTTAAAACAAATACACATTTTGAAAATGTAAAAAAAAGTTCGCGTTATGGAAAACATGTAGTTTTGTTATTATTAAAAAACTGATGACCTTCCGTGAAGTATTTGCGCCGACGGTTTATTTTGTTTTTTAGAGATTACTTTGGATTTTTTCTATAAAGGAAACTATAAGTAATTGTGTTTCTAAAGTATATTGTTTAAAGAGTGAATCCTAAATATCATTACAGAACTAAAGGTTAAGTAATAACGTTGCAGCAAGGAATCAAACGAACGCAATTATTTCGCAATTACGTATCATTTCCTCGGTATGCTCTGGGAAGAAAAAGTAGCGCAACAAACTCCTCAGCAGCATAGCTGTCTGTTAAGTTAGATAAACTTGATTCTATACAATAGTAGGTATGCAAAGTAATTAATATTAGGAGATACAGATCATTAAATTAAATTATTTTCAATGTGTCATCTAGCACAGCTATTTATACATCTATATGGGTCAATAACCTTTGCTTTTCATAGTATTTGCTATCACTTATAGGTTGGTGTCCACAAAAGTCTTAATTTTAACTTAAAATCCGTACATAATTATATATAAGTAAACTTAAAATAACTCTCCCATAGTTTTCCCATTGCTTAGACTCAAACCTTTTTTCTATGTGACAGGAAATGGGCCGATTAGTTTGGTATTTTAGTTAAACTTTTAAAACTTGACTAACTACTGTACTTTTAACGTTTCATCTTAGTAGCAGCATCCGGGCTGGAGAATCTCATATCTCAAATCATTAACTCTGGCCTATTTTTTGGCCAAAGAATCAGCATTGCCATATAACGTGGCAATACTACCAGCCTTTTGGGCACTTTTCCTGTTGACAGCGATACGGACAATTTTTTTTATGCTTTATGACTCTTTCCCCTCCTCTTTTTAGGGTTCCGTAGTCAACCCTTATAGTTTCGCCATGTTCGTCTGTCTGTCCGGGGCTTAACTCAAAGACGCTAAGTATTAGAAAGCTGTAATTTGGCATGGGTATACCGAGAAAATGATAAAATAAAATATTGAAATATATTTTATTCAGGCTACCTGCACTGTGTGGGGAAGATGTTTTTTTATTTTCGTCTACGCCTTGGTCTGGGGTATCGTTGGATAGGCCGTTTAAAAATGTTCCGAGTTTGTAATAACCATTTTTTGATACAGGAATCCATTTGCGAAATATTAAGCTTTAAAGTGAAATTTTTTGTTAGAGTCAAGTGTCCCCCCCCCCCCTGCCAGCTAAATGGTTCATTTTGGATATGTAAAAATATTCATGGCGGTAGAACATATTACGAAATTAAAAGAAAAATTATCACAGAGAAGCACCAACTTACATTTACAGTTGGAGAATTGACCGTCACGTATATCGATGTATGGGTCAACATGTTTTTCAACTACAATGTTAAGTTTGTTCTTAGTATAAATTCGTTCCAACAACGGAACCCTTCATTGTGCGTGTTCTGACATGACTTTGGCCGGTTTTTTATATATTTGTACATATTATTATATTAAAACTGTTAGCTTTTAAATTATGTAAATTATACTATAATAATTAAAACTCTTGGTTTGTCCCCGGTTACCTGCAAAAGGCTCACCACACACGGGACTTAAACATAACTATTGCGAAATGTGGGTATAACCCAATATGGTTATACATATAACCATTGAGTTAAATAACTAGAGAAGCAAACTTCATTGAAATGTGTCAAAAAAGTGTAACCACTATTTAAACGCGACGACGTAGCTTTGAAACCACTAAACATTTAAAAGTAATAAGATACTGATTCTTATTCTTATTAAAAAGTTATTATTATTATTAATATATTTGGATTCACTTTGGTTGGCGTCACACAGAGCACTGAACTGACGTTAGCTACGCATATGGCTGTGGCCATATGTCAAGTGGCAACGCCTTAGCGCGGTAATTACTAATCTAGTGTAACATATTATATATATCAATGCATATAACTCTTCAACCGCACGGGGCATACAGGAGTGATGTGATGTGTGACGAAACTAAAGCCAATTTCAAAACGAAGTTTAAACTCTTAATTTCGCATGATTAAGATCGGAATTCGAAACTTCATCTCGATATATAAAATAAAAATAAAACTCAAAGACCACGCACAAATCAACAAAATAAATCCCTACAGACAAACTAAAGAAGTAACATTCTCCATTCAAGCATGATTCATTTGACATTTCCAAGAGTTTGTCAAAGCCACAGATCACAGAACTGTCGCGCACGTGCCGACAGTGTTTACTGACGGCATCGGCAGTACTAATAAATATCGTGGCGCCAAAAGTGCGTTCAGCGGATAATTTCTGTCGCGGACCACTATTCAAAGCCGTCAGTTTCTATACGTCATTTGACGTAGTGCGAGTAAACGGTGATGGTTTGTATGGAAAGTGATGGTAAATACAGCATAATCAGCCTAAAAGTACCTTTTATGTGCCTATTTGAAATAAATAATTTGACTTTGACTTTGACCTATAATATTTCCACTGCCGGGACACAGGTCTCCTCTCTTCGAGAGGGAGTGGGCAGTAATCTACCACGCGGGCAATGCATGATAGATACAGTGATATATATGTAGACAATAAGGTATATAAGACTAGAGGAGTAGCGTCCTACTAACAATTTCAGAAAAAACGTAACCACTTACGAGTTTAAAGTGGTAGCTTTGAAACGGATACATAAATTATGTCAATGTGTCAAAATAATCTGTTTATCTCATTTCTTCTACTGTCAAACTATATAATAACGTTGGAATGAGACACGACGACATTGCTATCGGAAAAACGGCCACAGTTGCCAATGATCAATGTGATTTCCCCAAAATGAATTAAAGTATTTATTGAATCAATTACCTACTATGAAAGATTATATGAAGGAACTTTCAATAGATTTGAGATTTAAAGAAGTTGAAGGATTTTGTACATATAGGAAGAAAAAACATGTGCATAAACGTAAATATTATACTTTAAAACTAATAAGATTGTGTCAAATAACTATTGTTTAAAATGGAATGATATTATTTCTATGTTTACCAAACAGACTATAATAATAATTTAGACTTACAGGAACATACGTTCGCCATTCTTTAAACTCCCAACAGTCTGGCAAAATCAAAACCGTTTTTACTGGTAACACTGATGGCAAAATAATGTTTGATAAATCTAATGTTTTTTGGAGAATCTGAAGAAAATTTAGCAAACTTACTTGTGAAATGTAATACCACTTGCATTATTAATCTTTTCAGACCGTGACATACAAATTTTAACCGCACATTTCACCATTTTGATATTTTTTATCGTTAAGCAATTACTCACTTGACGTCGACTTGACAACTGAATTCGGATATGCTTGCGGACATATACGACGTAGTAATGCGTCGGCGCCATTACACTGCTGATCTAGTCCTATATAACATCATGTAAACATGTGCACATATTGTGTGTGTATGTATTTAGATATATACAGATACAGTGCCGCCTCTAGCAGCTGTCGCTAAGAGTCTCCGTACTCTGTGCCTAAAGTCAATATACTTAAATCCTTTTGACAAACGCTCCTTCAACGGCTGGGCACAAGGGCATCCCTTTACTAAGATTACGAGGATAACCGACAGATCGTAAGGGTTTTTATAAATAAATGCGATAAACAGATAGAGGGAATGTGGGAAAGTGAAGGGGAGGGGGATTTTATTAGACTGTGTCGAAATTAGAGGTAAATATTATTTGTTTTGGGGAGAAATATCAAAGATTTTAGTATGATATACATACTAAATGTTACTTGAAAATGTTTGCTGAGCTCCAGTTGCGAAACATTTCAATCAATGAAAGGTCACGTTATTATGTTGGTTATGCGATACGCCAATTATAAGCATACTGAAGAATGGCCTACGGTCTCACAGAGATGAGGCATTATGGGTTGATTATGCTAACGAATAAATAGACAGAGATTTTTCGTTTTTGATTCTTTATTTAATGTCTGAAAGAAAATGATTCTCATCATTTTTATAATAATTTTATGATCCTCCAGAGATTTTTTTAAATTTTATTTATAATCACCGGATCCACAAGAGCTAAGCTTTGCATGTCTTGTGTTACAAAAAGAATCAAGATTATATATAGATATATTAGGTTGGGGAAAAAGTCTATTCGCATTATAGTATGTATGAACTTGTAATAAAATCTCTTTGGCTATACTATTTGTATCTGGCTGTTTTTGGTATCATTGAAAGTTTAAATTTTAAAGAACATAATTCCAAATTCAAATTGTGATTGTGTGAGTGAAAAATGTGTGATTTTCATTTGTTTTTCGTACTGCCAAGATGAGTGAATCTAATGAAGAAATTCGATACATTTCAAAATTTTACTACAAAAAAGGTTAAAATGCGACGCAGGCCGTAAAAAAATTTGCGCTGTTTATGGACCTAGTGCAGTGTCTGTGAGAGTAGCACAAATTTGGTTTAAGCGTTTTCAATCCGGAAATTTTGATGTCAAATATGCACGTCGCTCTGGTCGCCCTATTACGGATAAAATGGATGCCATTTTTTTAAAAGGGGAGCAAGATATCAGTAGTTACGACGTAGCTGAAGAACTGGGAATTGACCATAAAACAGTTTTGGCACATATGAAAAAAACTGGGTACACAAAAAAGCTCGATATTTGGGCACCTCACAAGCTCACTGAAAGAAACCTAATGAACCGTGTACTCATTTGTGATTCTTTATTACGACGTAATGAAACCGAACCATTTTTGAAGAAGCTGATAACTGGTGATGAAAAGTGGATCACGTACGACAAGAACATGCGAAAAAGGTCGTGGTCAAAGGCCGATCAGGCTTCACAGACTGTGGCGAAACCCGGGTTAACTCGCAACAAGGTGATGCTGTATGTGTGGTGGGATTGGAAGGGCATTATTCATTATGAGTTGTTACCACCAGGCAGGACCATCGATTCTGAACTCTACTGCGAACAACTGATGAGATTAATGCAAGAAGTGGAGAGAAAGCGGCCGGAATTAATCAACAGAAGGGGTGTGGTTTTTCATCATGATAACGCTAGACTTCACACATCTTTAGCCACTCAGAAAAAATTAAGAGAGTTTGGCTGGAAGGTGTTAATGCATCCGCCGTATAGTCCTGACCTTGCACCATCAGATTTCCACCTGTTTCGGTCTCTTCAGAATTCTTTAGGCAGTGTCAGGTTAACATCACGAGAGGACTGCCAAAACCACTTGTCGCGGTATTTTGATCAGAAGTCCCAAAATTTCTATAGGAATGGGACCATGTCCCTACCTACAAGATGGCAAAAAGTTATCGAACAAAATGGTACCTACATACTATAGTTAAATGTAAATAAACTATATTAAAAAATGTTTTGAATTTTCTTAAATAATGCGAAGAAACTTTTTCCCCAACCTATTGTACTCGTATATAGTTAAAAAGAATAAACAAATGTTCAAAATTCACTCATTACTCGTATAAATGTAAACATTGTCGACATAAATTAAAGAGAAAACATTGTATCCAATTTTTTAACGCTACATTGCATGTCTGATTTTACATCTATATAAAATTTATATTTACTTGTGGCAAAGATATGCTTAATGAGATGCTCGTCATTCACGTGGAGGACAGCCGATAACAGGGTTTTAATTGAATCGTTGGTCATGCGAAATGTACATTTTATGAATATTAAAAGAATGAACTGTCTTTTTATTAAAAATTCGTAAAATATCCACTGCGGTCTGTTATCTATTGGTATATTGATCGAGAGAAAATAGGTCATTCGGAATAACGATACAATGCCCAGAAATTTATTAGAATGAATAATAAGAATGATTTATCATACATTATTTGGAGGTCCTGAGGAACAATAATTATGAATATTATGAACTTATTAGATAAGCGTCACCATAACCACATAAAGAGTGTTTCGTTTTGGTAGATATCTGTATACTATTATATATATATACTTATATATATATACTGTATCTATATATATATTCACCAGTATCTGCAAATAATACGGTTTAAAAAGCACAAATTATACATAGGTAGGTACTAAAATATTGTTGTCGTTATCGAAATCGATAAGGAGGATTATACCTACAATAAATCATTCTGTCCATCTATCTATACGCATCTTCGAAGTGCACGAAACAAGCATAATTATGCACTCACAAACTTCACCACACGCAAACTCATTATTCCTCCATCTCCCCACGATCACGAAAACAATGGAACACTTTATTCCCCCCCGTTCCCCAAAGAGAGGAATAAACGATAGTTAATGCAATATTTATTGTACACGCTTTTATTGGCCCGTTTCGTTTACAGTTTACTGTTCAAGTAATTGCCAAAGATTCAGTGTTTTACTGACAAAGATGAGTAAACGAGTTAATCACTTGTTGAAAGTACTGGTTCGATTGCTCTCAGTTTATTGGTTGTAAAAATTTAATGGATCTACCAATGTACCTGGAGATAAGGTGCCCTATTTTTGAGATTTAATTTTGTGAATCGTTTTGTGGTGTAGTTTCATGAATGATGCCCTAACAACTACGAACTTATGTTTAATTTTCGACAATATTTTGATAGCGATGGACTTGACTGTCTTAATGCCTTTTCAGGTTATGGCTTTTAATATACATACAATTATACAAGTAAGTTAAAAGTATACATACAATACATTCCCATGCCGATTTCGGCTACGGTGACCTGTTCTGTTTTTGACAGCTATGGGTTACTAGCGGCAGCTCTTATGAGGTTAGTGTAGCCTATCTTGGCTGTGAAGGTACGCGCCCGGTGCGGACACGTTAATACGATTTTGGTAATGGTATGAAATTAAGAGACTTATGGCGATAACTAAATCATCGATGAACAACCTGAAAACAGTCTAGAGGAGCGGAGATATTACAAAAGCTACCAAGATCCAGCTTGTTCAAATACTGCTTTTCCCTAAGTTTCTATAAGCTGCTCAGACGTGGACGCTGCATGACATCGAGAAGAGTGACAGAACCTAATTAATCTTTCCATTTCGTCATAGTTGCATATTTTGTATTTAATATTTTATCATCATCATCATCATTTCAGCCGAAAGACGTCCACTGCTGTCCATAGGCCTCCCCCAAGCACCGCCACCTCGACCGGTTTTGTGTTTCCCGCATCCAGCGGATTCCTGCGACTTTCATAACGTCATCGGTCCACTTTGTGGGAGGCCTTCCAACTCTACGTCTTCCGGTACGCGGTCGCCACTCCAGAACCTTTCGGCCCCAAACGGCCATCTGTTCTGAGCGCAATGTGCCCTGCCCATTGCCACTTAAGTTTGGCAATTCTTCGAGCTATGTCGGTTACCTTGGATCTCTTCATTTCTGATTCGATCACGTAGGGAAACTCCAAGGATAGCCCTCTCCATTGCCCTTTGGGTGACTTTTAGCCTTCTAATAAGGCCCATTGTGAGCGACCACGTTTCAGTGCTATATGTCATCACTGGCAACACGCACTGGTCAAAGACTTTCGTCTTGAGACACTGCGGTATGTGGGACGAGAAGATATTGCGTAGCTTCCCGAACGCTGCCCAGCCGAGTCGGATTCGACGATTGACCTCTTTCTCGAAGTTGGACCTACCTAACTGGACAGTTTGTCCTAGGTAAACATACTCGTCCACAACTTGATGTATGTTGACTTGAAAGAGCGTGTCAGTTGAGAGTATGTCATGCTCACTTAAATGCTCAGACGTGGACGCTGCGTGACATGGAGAAGAGTGACAGAACTTAATTAATCTTTCCATTTCGTCATAGTTGCATATTTTGTATTTAATATTTTATTATCATCATCATCATCATCATTTCAGCCGAAAGACGTCCTCTGCTGGACATAGATCTCCCCAAGCACCGCCACTGGGGCCATTTTTTATTTGTGCTTGTAACGGGGGGGGGGGATTGCTATAATCGTCACGCTTGGCAGGCGGGTTGGCAATCGCAGTATGGTGTTAAAAATGCATAGAATGCTGCTGCCCATTCTCTAGTAAGTCCCTTAGTCGCCTTTTACGACACCCACGGGAGGAAATGGGATGGTGCTATTCTTTATGGCCGACACCACACGGGCCGAATTTTATACTATTTTATAATTATACATATATATTTTAGTGATATTTTTTTAGAAGATTGATTGTATTGTGGTATTTTGCTTTACAAAACCACATAATCTTGTCTTTATAAGTACAGTCAGTTACTGCATACATGATTGAGATTTTTTGGAATACGAATCGACAGAATTTTATAATACTTAATTTTATTTAAATACCTATAAGTACGAAATCTACCCAAAACTAAAAAAATTACGAATGTAATACGATTTGTTAGTAAAAAAAAAACCTTGACCATTTGAGTAAAGGGGGGTGAGCTAATTGCAGTAACTGATTGTACATAGTTTAGAAGGAGCTGACGTTCCATATCTAATCTATGATGTATGTATGAAATCGTTTCACACTCACTCAACTTACATTTTACACTTTCATGAATCCTGCTAATTGCATTCAGCATAAATTTGATTATTTTGGCTGCTTTTGCGTCCAAATCTATATTATTTTACCTTGTTGTTTTTCTATTATAATATTTTTATACTTTGACATATTTATCATGAATTGTCATCTGTCAGTTTACTTTTTTCTATGTAAATTCTTTATGGTAGTCCTGTATTGTATATGAACCTCTTGTAAGGCGAGTAATATATATTATATATATATATATTTTTTTTTTAAATAAATTAGAGTAAAATCTTCACTGTAGTTTTATAAAACTTGTTAAATAAGGCAAGTCTAAATTGTAAGCTGCTCTTTTGCTCCTGGCTGGCTAATCAAATTTGACATAATATCTTGAGTTAAGTTTGAAAGAAGATCTCTACAATGTGTCCCCGCGAGTCCCTTAGAAACAAATTCAAAGGAATTGATATACTGACCTTGCCTTCTTTTTATATCTTAGAAAGTATTATATATGTTCGCAAAAACTTAGGACTTTTCGAAATAAGAAGCGATTTCCATAACATAAATACACGCAGTAGATTTATTATTGTGATACTCAAATTTAGATCAACGAAAGCAAGTTATTTCTTATAAACAGTATCCGCTTTTATAACAAGTTGCCAAAGTCGGTTACAGAACTTAGCGACGGAAAGTTCAAAACCCACATCAAACGTGTCCTTATCAAAAAAGCATGTTATAAGATTAAAGACTACGTTAAAGACAAGGAAGTTTGACAATAATTCCTTCTGCATATGTGGCTTCCCAGGTACCTCATTAACGGCATAACTATGTAAATGTCTATTAACTGCTCCCAAATAAGGATGTTTTTTTTTTTTTTTACATATTTGCTAGACATATTCTTTTCATTATTTGACATACTCTTTATTAGTGGCTTTTGTGGACATGATATTTATAGAGATTTGTTACCTACTGTTGTTGTAATGGCAATTATGTTAGGTATTTGGTTTAAATAGGTTTTCATTTTTATTTTATTTTTTGGTAATTATGTATTTTGCTTTCTTTTCTATTCTAACACACGTTGTTTACATCTCTGTATCTACTTTTCTATCGCAGGTATGCTGGAAGAGATTTCTTTAAAAATAAGCATCACCTTTGTACTTATTTTTCTGTTCCTATCTTCTTTACATAAACATAAACACACACACACACAAACACACATAAACTGTTAAACCAACACCTCTGTACACCAAGAGCTCGTTATCAATAAGAGTCTTTCTGTTCTGATCCAAACGCTCATCCTCAAATACTTTGTACACGTCTCGAGACGTGAGGATGACTATAGAGTCACTATCTGCCTTGTCGTGCAGGGTAGACTGGAGGACGCTTACCCATAAGATGGACTATACAAATTCAAACCGCAGTAGGCAATCCCTTGTGTGAGTGCACTAAAAACACAAAAAATTGGAGTAGATGGAGAGAAATCGTGAGGCGAATCACAGCAGCCCCTGGGCAAGAAACTACATGAAGATCACGACCGCTCTGACAAGAGTACTACTACGAAGAACGGTATGGCTTCAAGTATTATACCTACGTACAACATCGTTTGAAAATTCCATCCACAGTTATGCACGTATAAGGTTTTGTTCATGAATTTTCGAGTATCTCGAATTTGATCAAAGTCAAAGTCAAAGTCAAATCATTTATTTCAAATAGGCACGAAGATGCACTTTTGAACGTCAAAAATTACATGAATAGTTAAAGTTTAGTTAAAGTTTTAGATAAAGTCCATAACAAGTGGCGCATTCCCAAAATTTCCTCGTGTACAAAAGTCAGCAAAATTGCGTCGAAGCGAGACCCTCTTTATAATGGTCGGTATAAAATACCTCATCCGTCTATACTCCTATAATAATATTCACCTCACCAGCGTAAAGCGGGGGAGTCTATTCTTAGAACACCTCTAAATCCCCCCGTTCCTCACTTTTTACAACGGTAATAATTTACTTAAACAGCGTGTGAACGTAGCACCAGTAAAGGGGATTTGTACGAAGGCAAACGAAATCACTGCAATATCCCCCAATAAAGGGGGCTTTTGTTTATGAAGACTACAAATCGCGACTTTCATTACACGTCGGGCCGAGGAATTGACTGCCAGTATTATGTATTGGAAGCAATTTCGCTTCGCCTTGTAGCTGACGTATTGAAATTTTATGTACCTCCTAGAAGAGATTTTTTATTGAACACCGGGAACTGATTTCTATTGAACACTGCTTCAATAGAAATCAGGTTTAGAAATATGAAACTGTACTTACTAAGGCGGGAAAAGGTGCCTTATGAAAAAATGAGAATATGACGTGAAATTAATTGCTTTATTTGGAGAGAAAATTATTTAAATTACTCTTTTTGGCATAATACACGCATAAGCTTATTTTTTAATCCAAAGGACCAATAACGAACCGAATGGATTGCAGAGAATTGTTACAGTAATAAAGTTCGTACTGTATTTTTGTTCCATTAATAAAAAAATAAAACATACACGGTATTATGACAAAACGAGGTTTTTCTTCTTAGATACCTACTATCAATAGGACAAATACTGTTTGAATTTCGAGAGCCGTGTTGGAAATTTTCAGAAAAAATCAGAACGTGTTACTCAAGATCGAAATAAATCAAATAAACAACCCAATACCGAATGGTTTAATTATGTTCTGATGTTTGATCCATTCACATAATCAAAACTTACTCAAAAGTAACTAGTTCCTTTCCGTTCTTTCCTTTCACTAGATTAATTTTTAATCAATTAGATCTGGGTGAATCATTCCGCTCGCTTCTTAGGTTGCAAGAGTTTTATCAGCATTCAACGGTTTCACAACAAACCACAAAACCGACTTAACAAGCTATATTTACATTCGAAGTCTCATTTAAACAAGAAAAGTATGTTCATCAAAGACTCCAAAGGAATTCTTAGGAGTCGTTCATGACTGAATTTTTTTTGTCCGATTACAAAGAGGCGCGGTATGCATAATAAATGGAGGAAATCAAGGGGAAATCCACAAAAGTTATTATTGGTGTCTCTCTTTAAATAGCCATGGGATAAAATTTTAATTTGTTAAATAACTGCGAGTAACTAATAATTAACTGCTAAGTCGTGTATATCATTTACGTATACAATAAGCTGACTGGATGGGATATTGGTACTTACGGGAATAACTTCTTAAAAAAAGTTAAAGTTTAGGAATACGAGGTGATTTACTCAGGTGGTTTTCTTCTGATCTGGAAAACAGGTCCCAAGCAGTAGTATTAAGCACTTATATGTCTAGTTGGGTGCCTGTTCCCAGTGGAGTCCCCCAGGGTTCACAGCTCGGCCCATTACTTTTCATTATCTATATAAACGACATCAACTCTTGCTTGATTTCATCCAAACTGCTATGTTTTGCTGACGATATGAAAATCTATGCCACAGTATCATCACATGAGGACGTGAATGCACTTCAGGATGATTTACGTCGTCTGGAGACTTATTGTCGTAAGAGTAAACTTGATCTTAACTCGGCGAAATGTTCGGTTTTAATATATTCTCGAAAGCGCGCAATTATACATTCATCGTATATCCTAAGTGACCAAGTACCACCTAGAATGAATTGCATCCGAGATCTAGGGGTATATCACGATTCTAAGCTAACATTTGAATTTCATGTTGATGCCATAGTCGCTAAAGCATCAAAAGGTTTCATAATGCAGCTGTCCTGGTGCTTCACTCAAGCCCAAATTTAAAAAAAATGTTACTGTACTTTTGTTAGAAGCTACTTGGAATACGCGTTTGAAATCTGGAATCAATGTTATCATAAGTACATTGATCGTATAGAGAGCATCCAGAAAAGGTTCATAAAGTATTTGTGTTATCATCAAAAAGTGCCCTACAGGTCTGAAGATTACTTCAACCTCTGTAAGAAGTATCATATATTACCACTAATTAATCGGCGAGCAATCTCTGACTGTATTTCATTATTTAAAATTTTCAATAATCCTATTAATAACTCCGATATTCTATCAAAATTTTATTTAACGTTTCCGGAAGGTCGAAGCGATGGAACGCACCGTTGCGTGTTCCATTTACCTCTACGAATTACAGACAAAATTCGTTTATAGTGCGTGCAAGTAGTAACTTTAACATCATGTGTTAACACCATGATTTTGATCCTTTCATAACAGATGTGTCCTTGGCCAGAAAGTGCCTGAGCCTTGACGTTTTTACTTAAGATTTTGTTTATTCTTGTATTGAATATGGAATGTGAATTTAGTTTAAGCTTGAATGTTATACTGTTTTTTTTTTTTTTCTCTTCTGTTTTTGGTATGTGTGTTGTGCTGTTCACACTCTTTCGTTCCAATCTGTTTTTTAGAAGTGAAGACTTTTAACTGGCTGTCTTTTTTTTTTCTTATTGTTTTAGCTATAAGTCATCCATTAATAAATAAATAAATAAATAACTTCGCGCTGGTCAGTACCACTTGTGTCAAATAGATTCATAAAATCTCACAGAACTTTTCACGCAGATCTATCGGTTTAGGTTTATTGAAATCAAGAGGCTATTTGAATCGAACACATTTATGAACACCACAATTATTATAATAAACAACGACTTTTTCTCTTTGACGGAACAGTTTGAAGTGACATATTCTTAAAAAACTGTCATGTCGGTATACAACCTCCATCAAGGTTCACAACACTTAAACCACGAGTCAGTATCTACTTTCACTTAATTTGCGAGCGGCTTTCACGTGTTATTAAAACTACGTGGAGACACTGTCACTGTCAGACGGTGACTAAGGTAAGATGGGAAAGATAGGGATAATTAGGAGGGACAGGATTGGTCCTCCAATAGTTAGCGATCTATGGTGAGTGTTACAATTTGCGAAATGTGTTCATTGTGTTAGAATAAAATAGGTAAATTAATTAAATATAATAAATGTCGCAGACAATTCTCCCGGCCTAGATAATTTCCTCTAAACAAAAAACAAAAACTTACTTGAAAATATAATAATATTTACTTATTTACTCCGAGAATGCGTTTTTTTTTTTTTAATTTTCTGCGTTTGCTTAAAACTTCTACAATAGAGTTGAGTAAATTAGACAACAGAAGCGCAGCACAGAGCTTTAGATGAGGTAAGAGCGTGTTATTAAGCAAAGCGACGCGAGATTTTGAAGTGATCAATTGGACTGATACTTATTCTCGGTTATTAGAACTAACCCTTAAACAAATCGCGGCGCCATGACAGCGCTCGCTGGCGTCTACAATCCCGAGGATAGTTACATGAGATACAGAGTTGATACCTACATGGCGCGGGAATTTTATTTGTTTGAGGTAAGAAAGTTCTTTATCAAATTGATTAAATTTATTTTCAATTTATACGGGAACTGGATCATCCCAAGCAAGATCATGTTGTGTCCAGCATTCTTGAACTAAAAGTTTCACGAATGCGGTAACTGAACTTATAAGACCTAAGCGGTCAAAGAGACGTGCGGTTGCGGATAAAACAGTACGTTTTGTACATTTAAGCGAATTACTATTAATTTTTTTAAAGTTATCTTCAATAAGATTCCACTGCATACCCATAATTTTTGTATTAAGGTTAGCTTCAGCGTCAAATTCAATATTTTGCTGAATTAAATGAGTAAAAGGAATTTTGTTTAAGAGTTCAGAAGTATTAGAGATCCATTTAACAAGGTTGAAACCGCCTGTCTTGAACATGGCGACCATTTCTTGATATGTCCGCTCGGTCACCTCCACCCTGTCTAGCGAACATAATATGTAATCATCCTTACATAATTATGGTTTTCAGCTTCATAAGCTCGCGGCTTATGAAGCTGAAAACCATAATTATGTGTGGGTATTTATCCCGACTATCAGTAGCGAGTTTACGACCTACTCTCATAGCGAAGTAGGGCGAACTTGAGACTCCGAAAGAGACGCGACTAAATTCAAAAGTTAAAACTTCAGAATTTTTATCAAACCTATATAAAATGCGTTGAAATGGGTGATGGTTAGCGAAAAGATTAAGTTGAAATACATCTTTTCGATGTCTGCGACTACGGCGATGGAAGAAGCGAAGCGATGCGAAGATTAATGAATAAATAAAAAATGTTACTCTGTAGGTTTGGACCTACATAGAGGTGGTAATTTAAAGATTCTACTGCTTTCAACAAAACAATGCAAATCTGATTTCGATTCCCAAGAATTGATATTTTTTGTGATTCTTTTTTTAATATTTTGTTACTGTAATGATAGTTCGAAGAACGTACACAGCATAATGCAATCCCGAACTCCTAAATTGATTCACCGTGCATTTTTGTGTTTAAAGGTATTATAAGAAACTAAGACTTATATACAGTTCCATATTTGAATTCACGAATTCGAAAAAGAGAAGAAAATCGGAGTTTGGTCGCCTTTAGGAACAACAAGCTTTGATTAGAGAAACTTTATGTCAATAGTTATTTCGTTATGATTTGTTTTGCATAGAGTATCGAAATTGTTTTTCTTTATTGACGTAAATACGTCTTTAAATTTGCTTCCATAGTGGGTGGCAATTCAAATAACTGATGAATAGAAAATCGGGGGATACAGTTTGGTCAATATTATTAAGCTGAAGAGTTTGTTTGGTTGAACGCACTAAACTGAGGAACTACTGGTTCGAATTGAAAAAAATATTTTAGTGTTGGATAGCCCACATACTCCAATTGAACGAAACAAAATTTAAAACTTGTATAAAACACACACTATGCAGCCAAGCATATTATAAATTGGGGGATTACATCGCTGACAAAAATGCTTGGCTCAATGCTGGTCCTGCTCCATAAGGGCGCATAAACTAATTGATTAGCATTTGAAAATATTATTGGAGCTGCTGAAGATTGTAAACTATTTTTGCATTGTATAAACTCAATGTCCTTGAATTATATAATTGCATAGCACAGGTGTGAGTACTATGTACTATAGAGCTACCATTTACCGGGTAATATGTCTTTTATTGACTTGAATGTGCCCTGGCGGCTGAGAGTATGTCATGCTCACTCAAATGTCTCGCTGGTGGTGGCGTGTGTGTTGGATCATTAAGTTCCCTTCATAATGGTTGAGCTAAATGGTGCTGATCCATGCGTCATGTTCGTGAACGGGCGCCGTCAGTTGGGACTGGTCATCTCTTAGCTGCCACGGCTTATTTTAATTTTTGAATTGTTTCTATTACGGACGCTTCTAACGTGCACGTCTTTCTACATTGTTCTCACATGTATAACTTCAACATGAATGATGTAACCCATATTTTGTAACAATATTTTGTTTTAAAAGAGTGTCCATGGAGTTTCTTGTCCGTTCTTCTCCATAGGAACCTAAAAAATAAATAAAAAAACTAAAAAATAAATAAATAAAGAATTGGCTATTAATGTTACGTTAGAACCTTAAAAAGCCGGGCAAAAAATAATGTCTGAAAGGCTAAGCGAAAACTAAGTAATAGCTCGAGCAGGCAATGCGATGTGACGGAGTGGGTCGGGGGAACAAGAAATTTCACGCGGATGAAGTCGCGGGCAGAAGCTAAAAGTATTATAAACACTGTCAATTTGCCTCTAAACGCATTATATCATGGGTTATAAACACACTCAATGAATCTGCTATAGCAAACAGTAATGCGGTAACTGAAAGCATATTTGTCCGACGCTTGTACATAGGTATGCTCAAATATTTGAAGTGTTTGCTTCAAATATTTGAGCATATATGTACAAGCGTCGGACAAATATGCTTTTTACAATGTTAATTTTATATAAACAACATGAAAAGCGTGTCGATGGTTTAAAAAAAAAATATAGGTACTTAAGTGTGGTGAAGTTCTAGGGTTAACTTTGAGGGTTTAAAGAAAGCTAGGTTTTTTGAAGCCTGAGTTTCTCCTTAGCACCCCTATGCCGTGCCTCTTTTTTTTTTTCTTCAAAATAGAACTGTTTAGCGCGTATGATAATGCCGGAATAACATGGTTCACTGTTACCTTTCAATTTGTATGAAGTAACAAAAATAATTTACTTATTTATTTATTTACTCTCCCACTGGAACGCCATACAGCAATACTTCATTTTCTTCCATCCATCCTATGTGCGGTGGACATCGGACGCGCGGCGATGGATCACGCACGCTCACGAATTGTTTAAACTTATAGTTGAATCATTTAATGTCAGCAATAATATCCTCAATTCCTGCATTTAATGAAAGACGTAGACGTGTAGATCACTGCCTTGTTGGTGTAGTGGTCGAGCAGCGGCTGAGCCCTGAGGGTTCGATTCCCAGGTCGGGCAAAGAAGTGTCATTGGGTTTTTTCGTTAAGAATTTCTCAGAAACGGCGCTGGTTTTGTGCCCGGTTGATGGTAATATGCTCGCTCCCTGTTACATGGAACTTTAACATAACTGGTGAAATTTGGAAATACCTACTATACACCTCTGTTCAACCCTATGGGGAATACAGGCTTGATGTTACGTTATGATTTATTAGCAAAACATTGGCATTGTAACTCTGCCTATTCCGCAGGGCTCGGGCGTGGTTGAACACATAATAAACATAATATTATAAATGATGTGCCACAACAGGCTGAATCTAGATTTATTGAGTTTCATAGCCACTGACGATTTGTCACTGCAAATGACTGGCGCGCGAAATATCGCTGTAGGCTCGGCACAGATCGCCGACGTGCGACTAATATGTGTTGACTGTTTTTGCAAAGTCAAAGGAGGAAGGATTTTGTTATGCAAAACCTTAGCGGTTTGATGAAAAAACTGCAACGCTATTATTTCGTCTAGCATTTGATTTTAATTCTAGAAAGCAATTAACCGACGAACCGTTATCTGACGTCAAACTGACTGATTTTGGAAATTCTTTTTCATTTGGTAGAGAAAGCTTGCACGGTGGTCTCATAATTTTTTTATTAAGTTTTCTTGGGTAGTTTTTGAGTTAGCTTCAATAATACGTACTTTTCTCACTTAGTCTATGAGGATCCGATGATGTTATAATAACTTCCTTTCACTGTTATTTACGAAGCAAGTTGGGTAGGCTAAAAAAAAGGTAGGAAAAGGTAGGTAGGATTCAAATTTGTTTGAAAAATACAAACTTTTTACAAAAAACAAACAACCGACTTCTAAAGAACATACTAAAAAGTGAAAAATTGCTTTGATTACAAAACCAAATAAACCGACTTCCGAAATAGAAAATCTTTTTCACATTGTAGTGTTTTTTTTTTTTTCTTCAAAATAATGTCCTAAGTTCCGTATGTCAAGTGTAATTTTTTATTTAAATTACTATACAGAATCATCTTTTACTATTGTAGGTATATTTAATTATTATGTATAATAGAATATTGACAAATTGATGAAATCCAGCAGCTTACGAAACAATATTCCCAAGTGCCTGATTACATCCATAAATCACTCGATCAGCTCGAAACTAAGTAAACTGCTAACTTACCACAGTCGCAAGCATGTAACGATCCTAACCAATACGTCAGTCACAGTTGTGGTTTAGCGCCGTCAGATATGTTGTTGTATTTCACTCAAAGCAAATCTTTGATACTGCTTACGTACGTGCTAATCGTAGTTTATACGTTTCAGAAATGCAAATAGTACCTATCATCCAGGAACTGGATGGAGGAACTGACTACTCTCTAGATACCGATAAAATTTCATCAATAGGGATGATGACTAAAAAAATTTTTTTTCTCCGTCATGTAGATTAGTCAAGTGTCTCCCCCCTCCCTGTCAACTAAATGGTTGTATTTGGATATGTGATAAAATTTATAGCAGTAGTATATAAATAACGAAGTTAAAAGGAAAACCATTCCGACCTCGCCGCCGAGGCCCCGCGCGAAATCCCCGTCTAAATAGTCCTCCCCGACTCTTGCTCATAAGCGAAGCGCCAGCCCGCGCTAAAGCTGAGACTGTAGCTTTAAATCCCCCAGATAATTATCATAACCCTGATTTTATCCAGCCACCGTCGGTCCCTTGCCATCCTCCCTCCGACTCTGCCCTAAGCCGAGGTTCGTACCCCACAGGGGGTGCCCTTAACGAGCAGCAGTCGTTTAGTTTATAACTTTTTACGCCCTAGTTGGAGGCATTCAGTTTCGTTAGGAGCTTAAGGCAACCACAGGAAAGTCCGGTTAAAGAGTCTCAACCTCTCAAGGTTAACTCTGAGATAAATAACCCTGGTTAAAAAAATAAAAATAAACTATCACAGCTACGTAGGCATTACAAGTTACTGAGTAATAGTCAACCAACTTACATTTGCAAAGAAAGAAAGAAAGAAATAAAATAAAAAATATTGGGACTCGTACAGGAAGATCATATTTTAAACTAAACACACTAATAGTAACACTAAAAAAATAAAAATAAAAAAAACAAAAGTGAAATGAAAACAAAATCTTGTACGGGGCCAAAAGGCTCCTATCTCAGTATGAAACTACGACATTTAAAAATAAGTGTCGCAACGTGAAAAACATGTTTTTCAACTACAATATTAAGTTTGTTTTTGGGATAAATTCATCCCACCTCCGGAACCCTTAATTGTGCGTCACAACCGGGCAAGTGCGTCCGAGACGCACTTGGCCGGTTTTTCTTGTAATTTTGATAAAATATATGGATCATGATTATCTGGAATACAATATTTTTATAATCTTCTCTGCACATCAATGATAAAATGTTGTCCTCGAGCTGGCCTACCATAGTACGAATTTTCAATAGAATACGAGGCCAGCTTATACTGGTTTTGTTAGCAGTAACGTGCGATCGACTGTACCTACTAAAAAGAGTAAAAACTTACAAATTCATCAAACCAAAATCGAATCAAAAAATCAAAAGGCAATTAGAAAATTAAAATCAAATTAGGCTGAGAATCAGCACTTTTCGAACGTTAAAATTACATAAGACGTTCCCCTAAAACACCCACCCTTCACCCCTAGTGCTTTATCTGAGAAAAAGTGCCGCAACAAACTCTCCAGCAGCACAGCTGTCTGTTCAGTTAGAAAAACTAAACAATCTTATAACCCGTTTAACTTTCTCGCTCCCTCGCTTATTTTAATTTTTTGGGGCGCCTTACCTAAGAAAAGCAGCCTGTAAAGCTGGGTATAGACCGAAATAACTAATGTTCAAAAACTATACAAAAAAAAAAAACCCAAAAAATCATTGTTCGTTGGTGCGGTGTGTACACAACATTACATAATTACTTTTCCCGTGACGCCAGCTGATGGTTCATAAAATATTATAAGAGAGTGATCGGTGTCCTTCGGTCCCCTAAAATGGCGCACTCGATTTTGGATAAAATATTGACGTGCTATTATCACAACGATAATGTTTTCCCATTGGTTTTCTTATTTGTTTTAGTATATTTATGTTTATTTATTTGTGCTTATATTATATTTAATAAAATGTATAAATTATGTTTATAGGTTTTAAAAGGTATAATGTATATCTTAATACACTCGAGAGTAATAAATTAGGATCACATAAAGATACCTGAAAGACAATATGACAGAATAAAAACAAAAGAACATTCGTAGTTCCATTTACAATAATCACATTTTTTTATTTTGTCATTTTTGATAGTATAACTTTACAGTAACTAAGAAGTTTTAGTACCTACTTTCATTTTTTTATTATTATTATTAGCTTTTTAGCTTCGATATACGCAAAGGGCATACAACGCCCTCAGAGTTCAATATAATAATGCCTTCAGAATGTTGTTAGGGATTCCACGTTACTTACTACGTGCATCAGGAATGTTTGCTGAAGCACATACTGATGGGTTCAATACCGTCCTGCGAAAAAGGATGACGTCCATGATGCGCAGGGTGCGTGGGAGCGTCAACAGCATTCTGAAGGTCATCAGTGAGAAGCCATGTTGCGCCATTATGGCGCATTGGGTGCATGTACATGTGCACGTACCCAGTGCGTCAGGTGAGCGCAACAAATATATGAATTAAAGTAATAATAATAATGGTTATTACCAACATTGTTACTTACTAACATAGATTATAAGTGTGTATGTATTACTAACATCATATGGATCAAGGTCTGAATTAAAGATTTTTTAAAATTTTATTTTTATTTTTTTATTTTATCCCTACCTTTTAGTTTTTTGTGTTGTGTACATTAGTTAGTAGTAAGTTAAATAAGGTTAGTATTGTTAGGTGTAGGGGCCGCCTTTTGCGGTGAAAGTCTCCTCCAATGTAAGTATATTTTACATTAGTCTTTTCTTTTCTTGCCTTGTTTTGTTTTTCTAGTTTTTTAATGTGTTTATCGTTTTTTTTTAAGTTTATATTTCTTCTTGCTAATGATCTGAAATTGAATGTAGATATATAGTATTTTTTTTTTTTTATACGAAACAACAAAATTCGATCTAAAGAAAAGCGGCCACATTCCTCTGGGTCGTATTTTGTTGCTTCGTGTCTCAATATAAAACTTTATAAAAGGTATTAGAAAATTCTAGACACACATACCGAGGTAGCTGATTGAGCCGTTTTTCATAATTCCTTCTCAGTCACGAGATAATATTTTTATCTAAAGAGTGGCGCTAGTGGACCGTAGTAGTGTGTTAAGGGGTGTCGTGTTACCCAGTGGTAAACTACTATTTAACTGCATTCGGTTAGACTGGAAGCCGACCCCACATACTTGAGGAAGGCTACACAGACGATGATGGTTCTATACAAAATATTTTGCTTCGTCAATTACTTCCGGTGATAAAACCTTTGAGTATTATTTCGAAAAATCGTATGTAAATACGATAAATATCGAATTTACATACGATTTTTGGAAGCCTGAGTGCTTTTTGTATCGAATTTACATACGATTTTTGGAACGGCGACTGAAAATTAAATCACTTTTTTTAGGGTTCCGTAGTCAACAAGGAACAGTTTCGCCATGTCCGTCTGTCTATCCGCGGCTTAGCTCAGAGACCCTTAGTACTAGAAAGCTGTAATTTGTCATGGGTATACATACATATTAATCACGCCGACAAAGTGGTAAAATAAAATCTTGGTTTTTTTTTTAGCGTTCCTCTCCTGCACGTAAAGCGGGGATGATATATTTTTTTATCGTCTATACCATAGTGTGGGGTATCGTTGGATAGGCCGTTCAAAGACATTGCAGGTTTATGCAAATCATTTTCGGTTCAGGGATCCGTTTGCGTAATATTAAGCTTAGAAGTGCTAATTTTTTTAGAGTCAAGTGTCCTCCCCCTTCCAGCTAAATGGTTGTACTTGGACATGTGAAAAAATTAAAAGCAGTAGTATATATTAAGAAGTTAAAAGGAAAACTATCACAGCTAGGCTACAAGTTTTTGTTCTTGGGATAAATTCATACCAACTACGGAACCCTTCATTTTGCGTGGTTCGACACGTAATTGGCCGGTTTTTGTAAGTTTAACTCGAATGCAACATTTGTAATAAATAAGTAATAGAGAGTTTTATACAATGGACTTTTATTCGAAACTGGTGAATGTTATTTTAAATCCATGTCGAAACAAAACACCTCTTCCATTAGCACCAGGTAGATGTTGAATTAATTGAGTTGGTTTTTAATTAAATCGATTACTGTTGAATTTCTGCTATTAACAGTAGGTACGGGTAGTCAGAAGCCCGAAAGTCTGACACTCAGTCTTACTTACGGGTATTGTGTTTCTAATTGGGTAGGTAACTGGTGGGTGTTGGAGGTCAGACAGGCAGTTGCTATATATAAAATACTGGTATTCAACTGCATCCGGTTAGCTTGGAAGTCGACCCACAAATAGTTGGAACAAAGCTGGACAGATGATGTTTTTTTTTTTTTTTTCTTCTATTGCTTCTCAGATTTAACATTGAGAGGTTGAGACTCTTTAACTGGACTTTCCGATGAATCTCGTTTTGGTATGAGGCCGGATACAAGACGTACTTGAGTTTGGAGGACCTCTGGACGTCAAGAACGTTTGAAATTTTGTCAGGAAGTTCATTCATATGGAGGGGGAACAATAATGGTTTGGGCAGGTATTTGGATCGGTGGAAAAACCGATCTCATTTGGATCAGGGGCAACCTCAATACTCAGATTTATGCGGAGAGGATTGTTTCAGACGTGATCATCCCTTTGCAAAGCAGGTTGGGTGATTCGTATCGACTAATGCACGACAATACACGTCCACACACAGCTAAAGTCGTAGCATGCACTCTTGCCGATGCTCGCAACAACGTTCTGCCGTGGCCTGCTCAATCGCCAGACCTCAACCCAGTCGAGCACGCATGGGATATGCTCCAAAGAAGAGCTCTGCCTTGTATGGATGCCGTGCATACCCCACAACAACTTTTTTACGTGTTAGAAAGAACGTAGGCGGCCATTCTTGATGAACTGATTTTAAGCATGCTAAATTGTTGTGATTGTGTGATACTTGTCAGTGGTGAAAACAGAGTTTTTTTTACCATTTCCGTTTCATAGTCCGTTTCAATCTGGTTTTCGACCTGGTCATAGCACAGTAACGGCTCTTTTGAAGGTTACTGATGACATTCGCTGGGCTATGGACCACAAATCTCTTGCTTGTACTTCTCGACTTTAGCAGTGCCTTTAACTCTGTCGATTTCGACATCCTTCTAGGTATCCTAAAATCTTTCAATTTCTCTCCTTCTACTATTAATTGGTTCGACTCCTATCTTGAAGGCCGAACGCAGCGGGTTTGTCTCGAAGAGTCTTCGTCTGACTGGTGTGCTCTTACAGCAGGTGTGCCTCAGGGTGGCGTTCTCTCTCCACTTCTCTTTTCTATTTTCATTAACTTTGTCACCAGAGTCATCTCTTCACACTTGCATCTCTATGACGACGATCTGCAGCTTTACAGCCACTTCTTGAGGCAGGATGCGGAAGCAGCCGTATCTGCTATGAACTGTGACCTGGATTTGATTAGCGAGTAGTCGCGGTCTTTTGGACTATAAATAAACCCTAAGAAATTACGTTTTAATATATTATATTTTAACACAAAACATAACTTCACGCCTATATTCCTTGGTCCTTATTAAAAAAGCATATTATAAGATTAAACGTTGAAGACAAGGAAGTTAGACAAAAATTCCTTCCGCACGATGTGGGTTCTCCTTCCCTGGTACTTCATTAACGGAATAACTTTGTAAATGTCTATTAACTGCTCCCAAATTACGATAATCCATACTAATATTAAAAATATGAAAGTAACTCTGTCTGTCTGTTACGTTTTCACGCTTAAACCGCTGAACCGATCGTCATGAAATATCGCAGAGATATGGAAAAGGACCTATGTTACTTTTTTATGCGATAACCAACATCCACGTAGGCGGAGCCTTCAACACATTCACAAAATATAAATTCTTTTATATTTTGTGAATGTGAGAACGTTGTACGCTGTAGAATACTGTAGATTTGTAGACCATTTTCTATTTTATTATGTTGTTACCTGGTTCTTGTTGACAGCCCTACATTCTCCTCCCATACCCATTAACACTGTAATTAGAAAACATTGTAATAGCCAATTATTTTTAAAAGAGTAACCGTGGAGATTCTTGCCGACTGTTCTCCATAGGAAACGACCGATTGGAACCCTGCACCTTGCTTCTGACGTTCCATAAGTGCCCATGTAGGTTTATTTAGTATGACGTTTATTTAATTTTGTATCCATATAAAACACAATTTTGAATATTTCTTAAAAAAAAAAAAAAATATATATATTATTTATATTATTAAAAGCCTGTGATGTCCCACTGCAGGTCAAAAAGGCCTCCCTACTCTCCTTCCACTGCTCTCTGTTTAAAGCTCCTCATCCCGCCATCTCCATCTGGACCTGCTGCGATATCGCTTGACATTAAGAGGGACCCATTGGGTCGTAAGCTTGGCCCCACACAATTCTATTTTAGCGTGGCAGCTTTCCAAGTGACATCAATTATTATTTTTTCATCAGTATAAGTTTATGTGAAATTAAATATTATTATTGATTCCCCGAAGAGTTTGGCGGAGATGGACTTATAGTAGGGACACTCACATTTCGTCAGTTAATTTTAAGTCCACTGTAATAGGGGGCGAGCCTATGTTATTTTAAATTCAGGTCGAAACGACACTCTTTCATTGGCACCAGAAGTTGAAATGAGTGAGTTTGTTTTTAATTTAATCCAACACTGTTGAATTTCTGCTGCTAAGATTAAACGACTAACATCAGTAGCAAAAGTAACCGGTGTTTTTAAGTTTTTGGGACGAATTATAGACTTGAAACTTCCCACACAGAAATTAATTGAATACTCTTGACATGAAAATCTCGATTTGCAAAGTGGTCTAAACTGAATGACAGTTATTTGCATTTCAAGGCTATGTCTTCAAATATTATCGAAATGAGAATCTCCTCTATTTTTGTTAAGACAAGAAATAAAAAGCTACAAATTTTATCTAAACAAACCGTTTAGATAAAATTTGTAGCTTTTTATTTCTCTTTTTATAAAACCATCACAAAAAAAAGAAAAAATGAAAGAAAAAGTATCTCTGAATAATCTTTACCAACACAGATGTCTTTTTAAGTAACATTCGACTCATAAAATATCAGCAACATTTGGCACTCCCTGAGATAACGTCAAATCTCCGAGTTTCAGTGACAAACGTACGTACGTATACGGTAATAAATCATACTGTAATACGATTGTGACGTCATCTCCGTGCAAATGTTTTGGACACCTGCGTATGTGGGGTAAAATAAACTTACTTTTGTATGGGAGGAACCGAACCGAGAATATTTGATGAGGTTAATGTATGGTGGCCTAATGTTAGTAATCCTACGAGTTACTAACTTATAGAAGTTGAAGAGCTACTAAACATTTACAGGGTAAGTCTTTCATTGACTTGAATGTGCCCTGGCGACTGAGAGTATGTAATGCTCACTCAAATGTCTCGCTGGTGGTGGCGTGTGTGTTGGATCTTTAAGTTTCTTATAAAATGGTTGAGCTGAATGGTGCTGATTCATGCGTCATATTCGTGAACGGTCGCCGTCAGTAGGGACTGGTCATCTTTTAGCTGCCAAGGCTTATTTAAATTTTTGAATAGTTTTTTGTTTTCATCTTTTTATTTCGGACGCGTTTAAAATGCACGTCTTTCTATATTTTTCCCTTATGTATAATTTCAACATGAATTATGTAACCAATATTCTGTAACAATATTTTGTTTTAAAAGAGTGTCCGTGGAGTTTATTGCCCGTACTTCTCCATAGAAACCTACTACGCTATGGAAAGGGCAACTAGCTCCATCTTTCTGACTGACCGACCCCTTGACAATTCAAAAGTGCCTGTAATTTGTTTATTTGAAACAAATGTTTTGAGTATGAGTATAATTAATAAAAAATAAATAAAAGAAAACACTTTTTTTTTTTAATTCAGCACAAGGTCGAAATTACTGTTTTTGACGTTTCATAACAAAACAAACCTCAATATTTCTTGGAGTCTGTTTTCATCATTACTGCATAGTAAAAGCATTTAATGTAGAAGTGGAGGCGTAAAAAGCCAAATTACAGCTTTGTAGTACTAAAAGCTAAGCCGCGGACAGACAGATGTACACACGGCTACATATCAAGCTATACATTTCCAGTATAAGCTGATCTCTCATTATACGGAAATCCCATACAATGCGAGACCAGCGTAAACTAGTTTTGTATAGCTTGAAGTGTAGCCGTGTGTACATACATGGCAAAACAATAAGGGTTCCTTGTTGACTAGAGAACCCTACAAAACAAAAGCAAGCAAGCCGCAATTTTATTCATTGGAAAGTAATTACATCTTGTAAACGAATGAGCAGTAGCCAAGAGCAACTGATATTGGAAGAGAAATATTAAAATGTATATTTGAAATTAATTCAAGTTACAGTAGTGGCTTTTGAGGTGGCGAGCTAAGTCACCATCTACTGATATTTTCCTAGAAAACGCCTGTGGCTTAGAAATGAACGTATAAATAAACGTCGTACTTATTGATTAGCAGGTAACGATCTAGTTGTTCTTGTCAACAAAGAGATTATTTTCGGCGCACGTGTAAAACCAGACAAATGAACTTGGAAAAACCGGCCAAGTGCGTGTCGGACCACGCAAAATTAAGGGTTCCGTAGTTAGGATGAATTTATTCCAAGAACAAACATAAAGGTACGTACAGACAGTACGAGGCGTGCGCCGCAAATGCATTTTTATAATGTGAGATGCCTCAGCCTGAGGCACGCGACATATGCGTGTCTTACCATCCGAAACATACGCCTCGCACTGTCTGGATGCACCTTAACATTGTAGTTGAAAACTGTAAACTGTAAATGTAAGTTGGTTGACTATTACTCGGTAACTTGTAAAGCCTAACTTAGCTGTGGTAGTTTTCCTTTTAACGTCGTTATATATACTGCTGCTGTGAATTTTTTCAGGTATCCAAATACAACCATTTAGCTGTCGGGGGGGGGGGGAGAGTGGGGGACCACTAAACTCTAACAAAAAATGGCATTTTAAAGCTTAATATTACGCATACGGATCCCTAAATCGAAAAATTAAAAATTATATTTAACTTGTTTTTCGGTTTGATTAATATGTGTACTTATACCAACAGCTTTCTAGTACTATGAGTCTCTGAGCTAAGCCGCGAACAGACAGACAGACAGACATGGCGAAACTATAAGGGTTCCTTGTTTACTACGGAACCCTAAAAAGGAATAGGAGTATTACTGTAAATTACTACATATATATCTGTAATTTTTTTAATTTTTTTATTTAACAATTTATGTACACACATATAAACAGACAAGAAGAAAGGAACAGAAAAATACGTACAAAGGTGATGCTTATTTCTAATGAAATCACTTCCAGCATACCTGCGATAGGAAAGTAGATATAGAGATGTATACGTGTGTAAGTGTAAAAGAGAAAAAATAAAATAAAAAATATACATAAAATCAAAATAGCTATACACTGATATAAATACTTATAAACATACAATAAGAGAATATACTTACATACATACTTCTAAAATAAATATCACTCAAATATATACTTAGAACTACAATGTAGTGGAAAATAATAAATACATTTTATGGTGTGCAACAAAAAGTATTCTATCTATCTACCTATCGATCTGTGCTACAGTTCTTAATTTAAGCACATAGCGTTCTTGTATGCGTTATCGTTTATATGTATACGCGTTTCTGACTGCGTTGACGTTGACATGCGTTTTTTGTAAGAATGAATTATTATTTCCTTTTTTCGTTTTGATTAGTTTGTTTATTTTTTTTCGTTTTTAAATAAGTAGTGGTATGTTTACCTGAACCATTTAAATATTTCGGCAATCCATCGAGGAAATTATCTCAGCCTACATTTTTCGGTAAACAATTTTTATACTTTAGAATTTATGAAAAACTCGTCGTAAAACAATTAATTGAAAGCCTACCGTAAACTTAGTTTTAGCTACAACAATTAGTCTGAAAATTAATAACAAAGTTAAACAAAAAACGATCTCTGAGCGTAATTAATGTTAAATTATGATAAAGACTTAAGCAATCCACATGACCCTTAACTTATCCCGAAATGCTAATAAGGGAAACAACAAAAAAAAAACAAAACAATAACTCACGTAAAAACCGGGATTTTAGTATTCCCGGTTTTCCTGGCCACACGAAGAGATGAAATCGTTTAACTTTGTGAGAACATCGTCTGTGCTGTTTTAAATTTAATTACATCCTTAGTCATCCCGATTCATCCCTGAGGCAGTTTTTTGGATTGATTTATTGCTCTGCTATTTTGTAGACCGTACTTTGGCTATAATTGATTTCGAATTGTACATTGTGTGCATTAAGACACTTTTGGACTTTTTATCGGTTCGTTTAGAGTTTTTCAGCGTCTCAATTGAACGTTTGATTCTTTTAATGATTTATTCAAAAAGTTGAAATTTTAGTTGGGTTATATTTTTAAGTTATTGGGAACAGTCGGTGTTTCTAAAGTAGGTAAATAAATGCGAAGAATTAGCAAATTTATTCGGTCAAACTTGAACCTCTTTTGTGCTCAGAGTTAGCTTACGCTAACTGATCATAAGTTTACACGTGCAGTCTGTGGATTAACTTTACGCAGCGGGATTATAACGCTCTGCGTGTTCAGTACAATGACGCTCTGAGGGCAGTTTTGGGGAAACCCAGGTACTGTGCTGTGCAGTGCTTCCGCAATGTTTGCAGATGCTTCCATCGATGATTTCTTCTCCATCATTAGGAAAAGAATTGCATCGATGATGAGCAGGATCCGTGGTGGCACCAACACTGTCCTCAAAACGTTAGCGTGCAAAATAAACAGTCTTTTTACTGTGTACTGGGCAAGTGTACACCTGCACAGAAATAGGAAATAGACTTGGTAATTATTGTGTGTTTATTTATTTTATTATTTATGTACACACAGTAAAATACATAGAGATCCTAAGCTTCATAAGTTTTATTCTTACAATTAATCATTCAAATTGCAACTTCACATGGATTCTTATTTTTATTTTCTTAAGATTAAAATTTGAATTTATTTAATTAATTATTTGTTTTTTTTTATTTAATTTTATTTGTTTTAATTTATTAAAATTTAGGCTAAATACATAACAACAAACACACAACCTAACCTACTTCATAGATACATAACAAGCTCGAACAATTTCGTCGTCACTTATGAGACATGAGACACACCGTCATTGGCACGTTTGAGATGAGAGACAAATGATATCGTATTCCTTTCGTTGCATTCTCCTCTATTATAGTTGATAGCGCTCCTTGAGATGTGCCGTGGGTAGAATTTGAAACACAACACACAACATCCATTCCTGTCGAACGGATTTTGTGTTCTGTGGTTTAATTTTTCTTTCATTTTGTGGATTTTTATTAATACATAAAAGTTAGAAAGAGTCAACTAAGCGGGGTCTTGGGAGATCTATTGATGCAAAAGTCTTACTGCGATCAAAAACTAACTATTTACTGTAGTTTGCTTATTTTTAAATATACATCTTCCACATGTAAATATAATTAGGTATCACATTTATTTTGAGTGCTTGATTATTACTGAGAGGAAATCTTAATATAAAAAGTCCAGTTATTTACACCATTTATAACTCAAGAACGACTGGACCAATTTTTTCATCGCCCCGAATAGCAGAATAACTATTAAAATATGCGAAAAAAATTACGAAAACAAAAAACAAAAAAAAATATGTAGAAAATTCATTTTCTGATAAATTTTGTACTGAACGGCTTTTTTGATGATATCTCGAGAATGGATTGGGGAACGGGGAGACAAATAATTTCACGCGGACGAAGTCGCGGTCAGAAGCTAGTTTATGATAAAAGAAAAAGTTGTTTGCAATATTTTATTGACTACTATATACCTGTTTATTCGTAATTTTATTTATTTATCTACTTACATTTACCATTACAGGATAACCCAATGCGATAAATGCGCCTATCCTAACTTAATCGATACTAACATCTATATGTATATGTCGGAGACGGATTGTATCCGGTACGCCTGCGCCATCTAGTGACGTTCGATGGAGTTGGTGGAGTTCGCGCATCGAGTCTTGACTAATCAGGACGCCAGTGCTACTTAGCGGCGCATGACAACATAACATTCGACCGATGGCAAGTAATCGCCGCACAGTTGACAATTGAAATTCATCGGTGGCGGTCAAGCAGTGAAGACGTCTAGAAACTATCGCTCGTACGGTATAGTTGTGTCGTGTACCAACATTAATTACTTATACCCATTACTCTATAGAATCAAGGTTTTCTAACTGAACAAATAGATGTGGTGCTGGGGAGTTTGCTCCGCTACTTCTTCTTCCCAGCTAAAGTAATAGGAAGTGGTGAAGGGATGGGCGTTTTGGGGGAACTGTCTTATGTAATTTTGAAGTTCGTGCTGAATATCAGCCTAGGTTGAGTAAATGACTTTTGATTCTAATAACGGTTTTTCTATTACGCAATAACCAACACTACCCACAGAACGCCCACAGTAGTTAAAATATAACGAGAGAAACCTTCCGTTCTCCGAAGTATAACATTATAAAAAAACTCTCATACCTACCAACGAAATGACAATACATAGTTGTCCTCATAGTTTACATTACTGATGATAATCTACATCATCAGAGCCTTATCGAGGCCTGAGATCTACATTCCCTTTAATTTAACATTCCCAGACCATAAAAGTCTTCGTAATTTAAAACATTTCTTCCACGCTGATGTAAGACTAGCGTGTTCCTGTCCTATTAGCAAGTTCCGTTTCTCTTTTGTTGCATTTAGTAAGAAAAGCACGATCACTTGTGCGGGGGCTTTTAAAAGGATCTTCATCAGACAGTCACAATAATGATTGCTCAGGATTACTTTAATAACCCATCTAACACTAAATTGCTTTGGTTTTCCAAAAATCACACAGGAAGATTTAAGAGCTATAAAAAAAAATGACTCAAAAAAGTCATAAAGTCAAAGTCAAATCATTTATTTCAAATGGCACCTAAAAGGCACTTATGAACGTCAAAAATTACAAAAATAGTTAATTGATTCTAGTTGCCTCTTCCAAAAGGTAGTTATGTATGGAGAAGAATGGGCAAGAAACTCCATACTTACTCTTTTAAAATGTTAACAATAGTTTGTATACATTAATTAATAATTATAGGTGAAGACGATGTACCTAGAATAAAAATTACTTACCACAATTGGCAAAAAAAAAGAAAAGTGTAGTAATGACAGAAAAATTAATAAATGCGATAGATACATGGTGCTCACATATTTACAAACATAGTATATGATTTTCCAAAAAAATTAACATATAATAAGTCAGTGTGTGAGTTAAATTATATTAATCACAGAATATAAAATTAATATCATAAAAATTATAAATTATACAGTTAAATTAGCGACTAGTTTGATTTTGTCTAGACTCTAAATTGTCCTATGGAGCAGGACCAGCATGTTTCCAAGCATTCTTATCTTGGATATAATCCTCTAATTTGTAATATGCTTGTTTACAAAGTGTGCTTTTAATATGAGCTTTAAATTTTCTTTCAAAATTAACCGACAGGTTTGTATTCAGAGAAGTGGTTTAAAAAGTCATAATAATATTCCAACAGAAATAGATATTTTACGAGCAAAGAATATGCTATTTTCGTTATCTAGTTTGGAAATTGAATATTTGTTATATGAGGTATTTTTAACCTCACATTTCTTAGCCAGAAATTTCTTCGTGTGGCAAATTCAAATTAGGCTATTTATTCCTAGAAACTGCTTACTAGAATCACGTTAAATACTTACATTCTAATGAAAAAAAAAAAAAAAAAAAACCTTTCACATAAATTTTGTTGAATATAATTTAGTTTTTAGGTATATCATTAATATGTAACATGAAACTAATATTGAGTTTCTAACTCCTAGAAAACTAGACCAAATTTCAGCCACTAGACAATGTTGATTCTACCAAAATATACGAAAATACCTTTAATACGAGTATATTTCGGGTAGCAACAACCACAATAATAAAACTACACTACACTACTTATATTCTCCTAGCTTTTGTCTCGCATACCTAGACTAGCAAAAAGTTAGGGCACCTACTAAATTAGTAACAAAACATAAAGCAAATTCATTAGCTAACTATTTGTACCTCACATATAGTTAATAAATGGAGGTCAACCTGAATAAGTAGTTTATTAGTTGAACACACGAATAACTTTTAGATTTAGAGAGGATAAACCAAACATTACATACTTTAGAGCACGTTTGGGCTGATAGGCAAAGTTAACAGTCGTGTTGATGCAGTTTCCTTCTCTGAGAGAGTACATCTTTACCCAATCGTAAGATACATAATTATGGGAAATATTTAACTAATTCGCTAAAAACTTATTGACCTTATAATGATGGAGACTTTTTTTAATAACTGAGCCTTTTTTAACTTTCTGGCCTTTTCTCACAGTTGGTCGCGGTAAAAAAGCTGGGGTAACCCGACCAAACGGGTTAGATTTGGTTGGCACTGTTGGCCATCCGCGCGCGAGCCGAGCGAGCGAAGCAAGTGGTGCCACGGCAGCTGACGGCGAGTGACACATCAAAAAAAGTCGCTATTACTTGGTCATTTAGTATTTTTAGGGCCCCAAAATAAGAATTATTTGAAATTCATAAAAAAAGGCGCCATCATTATAATATTAGAAAGACATTAACATTTTTAGGATTGCAAAATGAGAATTATTAAGAGGTTCGATTAAAAACATACATAATAACAGACTGATATTTTACAGTAAGAGTACGGGCTTTGAAAATTCTCATGTTTTCACCTACCTATCTATAAGATTAGCGGGAAAAAATGCCGCTTTTTTGCCGTTGATCGATAAAACATGCTATTAATAGTGAGCGCAAAGTTCTAATTCGACGAGTTGTCTAAAACAAATTGATGTCGTCACGAGCTTAAATACCTGACAAATACACGAAATTCGGAAGAGTTTTTCTGGTGAAATTACAATTTCAACTTTAAAAGAATACCTATTCCATAATAGTATAGTTTTACCAACCCGCACTGGCTTCAAAAATACCGTCTGTTATCTATCAATTCTTTAAAAAAAAAATCGCTTTTAAATCTTGCGTAATTGTACGGCTTATTTTTATTTTTTAATTGTTTGTTTTTACTCTGGACTATTTTAACGTGTACGTTTTTATTATTTATTTTTACATCGTTCTAACATTTCGTTATAAATTCAACATTATAGACGTAACTAATAATAATTTTTGTAACAATTTAATTTAAAAGAGTGTCCATGGAGTTTCTTGCCCGTTTTTCTCCATAGGTACCTACTACGCTTTGTAATGAGCATGTAGCTTCATTTTTCTTACTGACCGACTCCTTGACAATTCAAAAGTGCCTGTTAATGGTTTAATTGAAATAAATGATTTGAGTTTGAGTTTGTAAGGTATTTATGCTTTTGACTGTACATGTAGATAAAACGTTACTTAGGAGATAATCTGTAGCATCAGCCCGAAATAGTACCGTAAGAAAAGATTTTCTTTATTCCATAAAAACTAAATTTATCCTAAATAAAGTGGCTACGTAACCCAACAGAGAATGTTGCCATTATAATAACGACATTGGCCTAGGATTTATCTTGGCAATCCTAAATAAATTCTAAGCGAATAACATTGAATAAATGAGAGCTTTTAGTTAATTAGAAGAAGAATTATTCATTGGACATACATTTAGTGTGTCTTATCTGGTGGGCAGTTATCTATTTATTTATACTAATAATAAAGCTGAAGAGTTTTTTTTTTGTCTGAACGCGCTAATCTCTGGAAATATCATTCGGATTTGAGAAAATCTTTTTATATTACGCTAGGACCCTGAGAAGACGAGCAAATAATTCCACGTGGACGAAGTCGTGGCCAGAAACTACTAATTAATATCGCCACTATAAAGGCTGATTTCCACAAAACGGCTTGCATCGCATTAGATCGAAAAGGATACGAACGGATGCGGTGACAGCCGATCGCGTCCGGCAGGATGTCAATGCATGCGATAGGCTCCGTACCGTCGCTTGCGAACGTATCCGTTTCTGCACCTATATAGTCAAATAATTTCATTCCTACCGTGTTGCCGTGTGACGACAGCCGAATATCCGATCGGATATGAGGACAAGCGAACGGAGTCGATCGTTCGTCGCAGCATACTTTCGGCTACGATCGCGTGTCGCGGAAGACGCCCGCGGTCAACCTGCTGTGCGCGGCTTGGTAATTGTATACTTACTACTAGGTACTATTAATAACAAAACAATACATTCTAACAGTAGTAAGCGATCATAAGCTTTAGGGCAAAGTGGCATACGACCACGGCTATCCTCTGAACATCACTATGAATATGTATTAAATACATTAAAATATTAAGTTATTAAGTTGTTTATTTAATAGACGATAATAAATATTGAAAAGTTTGTACATAACAATTTCAGGTGAGAATATTTTCTTATTTCATACTTTTTAGAGCGTAATTTTTCAGTAGTCGGGTTTTAGTTTTTGAACTTATTTTTTTAATAATTATTATATTTTTTAAATTGCTTGAGACATTTTGCAAAAAAACCTTTGCTTACTTTTTTTTATTCTATGAATGACCCGCCCGGACGCGGCGACGGTGGTGGCAGGAGCGTGGTGCCTTTTGATAATTAATCATAATATCAAATAATTTTAATTTTTTTAATTTTTTAAATAAAATACTTTGAATTAAAAAAAAAATTGTTTCCATGGCTTCTTTACCACCTACAGGTGTATCTCTTAAAATATTTCGTGTTTGAATAGATACACCCTATATGTATTTTATTAAACATAATTTGAAAATCCAAGAAAACGCAAGTTTCTTTCATGACGTTAGATTCTTCATCAAATATGTACATTGATTCAGTGTAAAGTGGTTCCAAGAAATGTACCTGGCTCTTGAACCATATGTACTTAACAAATTTCTTGTCAAAGACTCAATTATTATTAGAATTCATTCAACAGAAATTTTTGAGATCTTGTATTAGTCCCATCAGCATATACTTAATGTGGCATAAGATATGACAGTAATTTCTCATGCAGAAACTGTAAGCATACAAATATTTTATGTTTCAAAGAATTATAGATAGTTAGAACTAAGTCATATTTTCTCTGTCTTGTCAAAGTCAAACTTATTCTTTTTCATAAGAATTCAGCCACAAGTACTTACGAAATGTCAAAACTAAGTGGACAATTCCAAATAGATGAAGAGCCAGCGAAAATTCTGTCGATAATGTACCATAAACTACTACTCTATGGAACGCCGCCGCCGGACCTAAGAGGACTTATAGTGACCTAATTGGTGTCAGGTTGTATGTTGATTAAAATATGATTCGCAACCGTAACAAATATACCTTAATAAATAATTTTTATGTTTATAATTCTATAAATAATAATATATACATAATAATAAATACAATAAAGGAAGAATTAAATTCAAATATGTTTTATTATACACCTATTTATTAATTTGATGTGTCTTAGTACAAAAAAAATGAAGTTATCGTTAACGAAAGATGTTTATTTTGAAACTGGTTTAACGGATACTCATTGCGCAACGCGCCGGCGCGCGGCGGCGCGGTCATTGACGCGAAACGCAGTAGTAGGTACCTATCAGATGTGCGCTCGCCCATTGATATTATTACGAATAGATTGTATCCATCTTTTACTGATTTCAAGTAGGACCAAAAAACTGATACTGAACCACCTTAAAAAAAATTGCGCACTGGTTAAAAACTTATCCAGTTTATTTTTTGTTATTTTTCTTTTGTTTGTTATTTAGATCAACATACAACCTGATACTGATCGCAAATTGCAAAAAAACATACGATAATTTCAATTTCGCGGGCTACTTTCAAAAATCAAAATCAATCAAAATCAAAATATTTTATTTCACATAAACACACGGTGACTGCACGGTTCCAATTAGTCGTTTCCTATGGAGAAGAACCGGCAAGGAACTCCACGGTTACTCTTTTAAAAATAATTTTCCCCTTAAAACTATTTCATACAACTGTCAAAGATGAGTTGGCAATCAATTTAATTAACAATAAGTTTCCCTGACTTTACCTATGTGCATCTTCAGCGAAATGCAAATAGCTAGTGGCAATTAGAGTATTCGTGTTTAAAAGTCTCCGAATGGTCTTTGAAAAGCATCAGATTAACGGAGTTAAGTCTCTCTTAAAAGCATCACAATAACAACTCATTCTGAGAAACTATCTAAAGCTGCCAACAAGTCCAATCAGTTTAGTTTTCAACATGTTCAAAGTCAAATGCTACAATTCGCGTGGTGAAGGTTGTACATTGTTTGCTTGACAACGAAGTCAGGGGTATTAAACGATTCATAGTGTTTGAACACGTAAGTTTAATTGTGGAAGTTTATGAAGATACCGTTGGTTTCCTTATAAGGATTTAATGTCTAATAGTTAGTGTTGCTTAATACGACCGAATTATTATCTGGGATATTGTAGTGAAAATCTAGTTAAATTACAAGTGTTGGAACTCGCAGCATAATTGAACGAGATATTCTGAGATTTCGTGTTGAAAACAATTTAGAAGTCATAAATGGCAGCTCTTTTTTGCTTCAACTTCATTTAAAAGGCAATGAATCGAGACTATTATAATAGTGTAGACTATGTTTTCTCTATTTGCCCCAATTTCACGAAAATAACAAGTTGGGGGAAAATATGCGTCTCACCCACGCAAAACGGCCATCGCTCAGTATAATGCTGCGACCCTATGCGAGACAGCGCCAGCGCTGGTTTTCACCAAAGTAGTTACGCATTTCTATGCAAAAAGACAACTTATTTCCCAAAGAAAATAACCACAATAAATCACAATCACAAAACCCTATCAGTCCTTAATAATGCCATAACTCCACAGCTAATAAATTCTACGCAAAATACATTATATTATATTGTCAAGTCTGAGATCGCGTTTACAAAAGCATCTGTTAAGTTTATTGAAATAGTCTAGACAATAAATAGCTGCATGTTACTCTATAACTAGAATCAAGGTTAGGTCAGTGATACAATAAAAGTAATCTTCGTGGTACAGGCAATATGGCGAAGTAAATTGAGTTCCTATCTTGGTTTTCATCATCTGCTACAGACACCAGAGAATGGTAGGATTTTTTGTATAACCGCCAAGTTCGCGAACAAATATGGTTATTATTTTTTTACTTATTATTGATACGGCTGTTTTACAGTTTCGTTTGGCAGGTTTTATAAAAGTATTAGCAAGCTAAAGGTCTACCTTTAGCTTGCTAATACTTTACAAAAGGGTTTTCGGGGTTTTTGCCCGAGTAAAACTGCGGGGTTAATTGTGTAATACACAACAATAACAATGTCTTTCATTTTGACACTAAAATTCATATTATTCATTACGTTATACTTCAACTGAATGAGACTAAATTTAAATCTTGTATAAAACGCACACTATGCAGGCAGGCATATTATAAGTTGGGGGATTACATCGCTGATAAAAATGCTTGGCTGAATGCTGGTCCTGCTCCACAACCTCAGCTAGTTAATTAACATTTGACAATCATGTTGGAGCTGCTGAAGATTGTAAACTATTTTTGCATTGTATAAACTCAATGTCCTTGAATTATATAATTGCATAGCACAGGTGTGAGTACTATGTACTATAGAGCTACCATTTACCGGGTAATATGTCTTTTATTGACTTGAATGTGCCCTGGCGGCTGAGAGTATGTCATGCTCACTCAAATGTCTCGCTGGTGGTGGCGTGTGTGTTGGATCATTAAGTTCCCTTCAAAATGGTTGAGCTAAATGGTGCTGATCCATGCGTCATGTTCGTGAACGGGCGCCGTCAGTTGGGACTGGTCATCTCTTAGCTGCCACGGCTTATTTTAATTTTTGAATTGTTTCTATTACGGACGCTTCTAACGTGCACGTCTTTCTACATTGTTCTCACATGTATAACTTCAACATGAATGATGTAACCCATATTTTGTAACAATATTTTGTTTTAAAAGAGTGTCCATGGAGTTTCTTGTCCGTTCTTCTCCATAGGAACCTACTACGCTTTGGAATGGGCAACTAGCTTCATCTTTCTGACTGACCGACCCCTTGACAATTCAAAAGTGCCTGTAATTGGTTTATTTGAAATAAATGCTTTGAGTTTGAGTTTGAGTTTGAGTTATGTACGTTGTTAAGCACGAATTTTTCAAACATATTGACGGCAGCAAAGCAGAAAGAGTTAACTGACCTTTTTACGATATTCACTTTTTTACATAGGCTTTTTTTGTATGTGAGTTTAAATGTTTGTAAACACACCCACAAGTCAGGAGAAATTCCAAGTGTGGAGCAACTTTTTTTTTTAAATAAATCATTTATCAACTAAAAATTCTTTGTTTTAACATAGGGTCTTTTTTCTGTTTAATTCTTAAATCTAATAACATTTAGTCACGTATATGATAACTACACCTATTATCACAAAGTGACGAAGTAGACACGGACACATGCCATTAGTCCGTGCACGTATACGTCGCACAATGCACCTGTTGTAAACAAAGATATCAGTCACATAGCCATTTTGACGTTGGTATTTTAAACTTGCGTTATTTTAGTGAAACAACAATAATAAGGAAAACTATTACATACATTTTTTATTATGGCAATAAAGAATGTAATAGGGGTGAGCCTATTGCCATCAACTCACATCCAGATTCCGGTAATAATATTAAAAATTAAATAAGCATAAGCAGTTCAGATGTCCCACGTTGAAGTGGATATTATATGGCATTTGACTCATCTAGTTACCTTCTTATACAAAGTAGATAAAGACATCTACCGTATTTTGAAAAATATATACTACAGTAATTGGCATTAACCATTTCCTGCAATGCCCTATTAAAAAAATGTTGATAAATAGAAGATAACTTTGTTCTTCTATGTACTTGTTATCACAGTTTTCTGATCAAAGCGCTCTCCTGTAAAATCATGATTTTTTAGATATCCGTTTATACATTGCAATCGTCGATATGTAATAATGGATAAGGAATTTCTTTCAGAATCCTTCGGATTGTGAAAAATATATTCAGAATCCTTCGGATTGTGAAAGATATGTTACGCAATTGAGGAGCTGTTTTGTAACCAATTCGGTAGAGAATTTAATTCGGTCTTAGTTCACCCAGGAGAAAATTATACCTACCCAGATAATGATATCCCTACCAACTACTGTTTTTGTTAAAATCTAAAACCCTGTCACCAATCTATTCGTAGTCATAATTTCAGCCGAAAGACGTCCACTGCTGGACATAAGCCTCCCCCAAGCACCGCCACCTCGACCGGTTCTGTGCTTCCCGAATCCACCCCATCCACAGCTACATCAGCATTCTGCATGCTATTCGTAGTAATAGGTTTTAAAACAAAAATCAATGCTTTGAAAAACCTGTCCCATAACGATAGAGCTCTCACGATGTACCTAAATTACGTCGTCGTAATTGCAGTTAACAATAACTCGATAACTAGGATAAGTATGTCGTCACGAAGTTAGCCCCGTGAAGTTTGGCTGTAAAATGGTTTCAGTAAACGTATTACATAGTTTGATGAACTCAGAGTACTGTTAGTTATAACAAGGTAAAGCTGGAACAATCTGTTTTAAGACTACTAAATATGGAATTAAATTAGCTTTGGAAAGAATGAGTAATTCATGTTTTAAAGAAGGCTGACACAATGATGAGTTTTTGTCAGATGAGTCTTTTCCCAACTATGTTGAGGTCGGCTTCCAGTCTACCCGGATGAAGCTGAATACCAGTATTTTACATGGAGCGACGGTCTATCTAACCTCCCTAAATACCCCTTGATAAGACTAGTTGTCAGAGTTTCGGACGACCCTTACCGACTGTCAAAGATCCACGTATGACAGCCAGGACCAACGGCTTAACATGCTTACTGAGGCATGGAGGAGACTCGGTATGTAAAGATGGTCACCCATCCACGGATCAACCCCGGCAAGCGTAGCTTAACCTGATGGATTGACCCATGCGCCTGTTATTACTCAGCACATAAAAGGCACTTTTGACGTTCAAAAGTGCCTTTTATGTGCCTCTTTGAAATAAATGTAATGTAAGTATGAAAAGATTCTAAAGAAGACAGTAACGACAGCAAAAAAACTACACTCTAAAAATAAAATTATTAAATCGAATAATAAAGTTAAGACAATGTGGAGCATAGTAAATGAACGTACAAACAAAAAAAAGACGTGTGGCACTCGGGGGCTGCCGCGGTAAAGCTATTGCATAGCATTTTGTATCAACTTATGCAATTATAATTATTTATTTATTTTATTTATGCAGTATTTCTTTTTCTTTGATATTAATTCAAGTTACACTTTTTGAGCGTGGTGACCGATAAGAAAGTAAAGTCAATCCATAATCGGCCCAGAACTTTAGAGAACCGTTTAAAAGTGGTTTTTATAAGCTATGAAGAACGTTAATGTTTAATGTTAATTCTAGCTAGGAGAATCATAAACACGAGTAAAATTATTGATTTATAAATAAATTACTCACATACCTCAACAACCTTTCAAAAAATTTTGAATTACGATGCCTGCCATCTAGTGGATAAAACCGACAACAAAACACAACTGAGACCACCAACAGAGCAACGCTTGTCTCGATTACGAATCACAAGCCACGCCAATGTCACCTCTATTTAGTTAGTTCTACCTGCGATTACTAGATGGCGTTGCGTTGCGCGGTAAATCCACCAGAGTTTCGTAGAGTCGTACAATACGTCTAATCGCACGCACACAACGCCGTGTCGATGACTGCCGAACTGAAACGACGTTAGACGATGCACGGCCTTCAAGCCACACCTCCGTGCCCGTCGGAGTGGGGAGCGTGAGGTTTTTTCGTTACGGAATTTCTGGATTCGGTCCCCGCGCTCAAGGCCCGCGATAGAAGCTATGCAATAGCTTAAAAATTTGCACGTGAGAAATGTAACATAACCCTACAAACGAATAATACCTTAACTTCTGAACCCAAAGAGGTTGCAAACATATTTAATGATTTTTTTTGCTTCTATCGGGGAGGCTACGAACAACTCAATCGGCAAACCGAAAAAATCTCCAGTTGTATGCTCTACAGAGAATACAGTCTTCCTCAGTCCAATTGATCCTAACGAGGTGAACACATTAATCAAAAAATTGCAAAATAAAAAAAGCCACGGCGTTGATGAACTACCACCTACCTTATTAAGACAATGTGCAGATGAATTAACCTTGCCATTTTATAAATGATTAAATCAGTCATTTGAAGAAGGAGCTTTTCCCAATCTCTTAAAAATAGCTCTTATAAAACCTATTCACAAAAAGAATCATAAATCTGATCCGAATAATTACCGCCCCATTACCCTCTTACCGACAGGCTCCAAAATATTCGAAAAAGCCATGTGTAATCGAGTATATGCGTTTTGTGAAAAATATCATATATTTAATGACAGCCAAAATGGTTTCCGAAAAAACCGTTCCACTATCTTGGCCGTTTACAAATATTATATATTCAGAAAGTCCTTGATATCATAAATGATAAAAAATACGTGACAGGACTTCTGCTTGATATGACTAAAGCATATGATAAAGTACAATTTGACATATTATTAAATAAACTATATAGTATAGGAATCCGCGGCAAATGTTATGACTGGTTTGTATCTTATTTGAAACATAGAGAACAAATGGTTGAAATCGAACATTATAACAACAGAAAAAATGAAATAGAACTAATCAGATCCGACAGCAAACAAATCACTGCCTCAATACCGCAAGGAAGCGTAATAGGGTGTTTCTTATTTCTTGTTTACGTAAACGACCTTCCTAATAAAATCAATGAGCCATGTGTCCTGTTTGCGGATGATATATCTGTACTTACCTCATGCGAAAAAAACACCAATATAAATGATAAATTAAATTCCATACTAGATTCTACAATAAATTGGATGACTGAACACAACTTAGAAATCAACTTCAATAAAACTAAAATAATTTAATTCCACCCTCGCCAAAAAACACCAATAAAAATAAACTTTAGCTTTAAAAATAATAAATTAGAAACAGTTGATAAATTCACCCTACTAGGCCTTAACATTGATACACATATAAATTGGAAGTCACACATTCAGAAAGTAAGAGCAAAAATATCCAAATTTTCATACGCCCTCCGCGAGATCAAAAAAACTACAGACCTTAAAACTGTACTAGTAACCTACTACGCGTACGCCTACGCATGGCTCAAATACGGTGTCATCTTATGGGGCAACAGCACCGATGCCCTCAATCTACTTACCCTACAAAAAAAAACTAATTAGGATCTTAGTAAATATTGAAGTCACAGATAGCTGTAAACCCTACTTTCAGGAATTAAACATTTTATCCCTACCCTGGCTCTATATATTTGAAGTTTGTAAGTTTGTGCGTAAGTACCCAGAATTTTTTACAAAAAGAGAGGACATACAATCGGAAATTATTTTAAGACATAAAAATAGACTAAACTTACCAATATCGCGACTAAAAATGCACTCCAATAGTACCTTTGTCATGTCCATAAAAATTTATAATAAGTTACCAGATATAATAAACAATTTAAATAAATATAACATCTTTATCAATAAATTGAAGCTTTTCCTTGTAAGCAAGTGCTACTATAGTATAAGCGAATACTTAACTGATAAATTATAAGAAACTTCATATCTATCTATCTATCTGTATCTACAAATACTCACTATAAGAGATAACCTACCTACTCATAATACGAAAACTAATTTTTCAATAAATATGAAGCGTCCAATAAATAACTTACCTTAGGAATATTAAATATTAATTACGTAATGAATAAAAATAATAATAAGTAAATAAAATAATAATGAATTAATTTACAAAATAAATGGTTTTACAAATGTTACTATATAAATAATTGTATGTTAATTTATAAAATAATAATTTTAATTTTAAATTCTTTTCCGTATTAATAAAACAGTATAACTTACTAACTAATAATCGCGTTAATCGGCAGGTATAAATTTGAAACCTGTTAGTCAAAATAGGATAGTTTAAAAATATTTAATTTTTATTGGTGGTGGTATTTGTTAATTCGTTTTTGTGTGATGTCCCCGAGTGTGGAAATTGTGACTACATTGTTGTATTGGGTTTCCACCTTAAAAATAAATGTAAGTGGTAATATAGTAAATAAATAAATAAACTACTTAACAAATAATAAAACTTATCACATTAAACAGCCAGGGTTCTTCCTCCTCTCTCCTACTTGATCTATGCTGTGCCCGACAGGGTTCATAATTGTAACTAGCATAAATATATCTCTACCAACTTTAAACATTATGGTATGCAATAAAGAATTGAGAATTGAGAAATGATTTGAGTTTGACTTTGACTTTGACCATGAGCTCATCTTTAAATACGAGCATTTTTGCATAGACAGTAGCAAATATAATATTTGATCTAATATTTCTGCATCTGTAAATTGAATAAAAAAAATATAGGAGTATATATATGATGACTAACTTTAATAACGTTGAACTTGACCTTACATTATTTTATGACCAAAAAGATGATCGGAACTTGGCCGCATTTTTACAGTTTTAGGATCTATTTTTTATCGTAAATTTACTGCTGGCTTTCTATCTCAGTTTATAGGCCGTCTGTTACTACGCCAGTAAAAGTACTAAGTCGAAATTTTATAGGGACGGTTATCAAATATTAGAGCTAAGATCTTATTCCAATGCTTTTGGAATATTGAGTTTGAAAGTATTTCGGGCTTGTTCGAAAGTTTGATTTGATTTTGATAAGGCCCGAAGGCTAAAACGATCAAGTGTTGATTGGCAATCCAGATATTTTGAACTTGTTTTAATGTTATAAATATTATATTTCAAAGTGTGGCGAAGGTCTGGTGATGTTTTGATCCGGGTGAAATAAATAAACCGCATGTAGAAATGCTTTATGATACTTTATAATAAAAAATAATAAAAAATCAGACCATGGTGTCAATTTTGTTAGTAACAATGTTCTTATAGACTAGTGTTAGTAATACTTAAAACTACAAACAACAAAACATATAAAAGAAAGTAAACTCAACTGGAAAGTAAACTCAACAATCACTACTACGCCACAGCAATGACTGATGTAAGCACAGTCCAGCCGACTAGCGATCATGCTCAGAATGCTGTTGGCGCTGCCACGTACTCTACGCACCAGGGATGCACATCTTTTACTCATCGTACCGTAAAAGCAGTCTACGCGATGTTCAGTAAACATCCCTGATGCACTACAAAATCGTGTCAGCCCCATCAGCACCCTGAACGCATTATTAAATTGGACTCGGAGGGCACTGTAAGACTTTTGAGTATAGTCGGCCCACAGGCTGCACGTGTAGAATGACGTACAGTAAGACCTAAAAAGTGTAATTTTGACTTCTGTCGAACAACATGCAAATCTGCGAGCTATCATGTTCGCCCGCACTGCCAGCGCCCTCCGTTCCCTCTCGATGTCATCATTGTCCCTGAGGTCAGGGGTCAGCATATGTGCTAAGTACTTAAATTTGGACACCCTATGCAAAGCTGTACCATTAAGCTTAATGCTGGGGAACACATTATCTGTACTGTTTCCTCTGGCCTCAAAGACCATGACTTCACTTTTGGGTGGATTATACTTTCATCCGTGTTGTTCGGCATATGCTTCACAGATGGTAAGCAGTTTCTTAATGCCACAAACCGATGCACTCAGTAGCACTATGTCATCAGCATAGCTTATGTTTACATTCATTCCGTCTGTGTCCGTTTATGATGTAGCAATTCTTGTTTGAGGCGAAAGCGTCAAGGCAGCCCGCGAATTTCAAATGTTCTTACGTTTTTTACAATTTGCAGGTATCACTATCAAGTTGTATGTTGATCTAAATATGATTCACGGTCGTATCAAATATTAATTTATAGAATTATAATAGAAAAATTATTCAATACAATTCTCTAAGTTCATTGCCCGTGATCATTTTGAACTGGGTGAAATAGATTAGCTTGGATTTCTGTGTAAACTATGAAATGTGGAATATCAGTAGTACCACGGGAAAAAAAAACTTCCCGTGGTACTACTGGATCGCTTGGTAGTACTACGGGATTTTTTACCCATGGTACTACTGGTAGTAATACTGGTAGTACCACGGGCAACAAACGCATATGACCCTACTGAATGATTATTTCATGAAATCTTGACATTTGAGGCCAATTCTAACTTTAGGAGTTGTATTGCTGATTCTAACGATTATAATTCTTTGAAGCCATATTTTTTACGATCGTGAATCATATTATATTTTAATCAACATACAACCTGACACCTGCAAATTGCTAAAAAAAGCTTAAGAAAACTTGAATTTCGCGGGCTACCTCAGCGCATTCTCCTTAAGACCAAGAATACGCTAATGTAAAACAGGCAAATTATTATTATTAATTATTATAAAAACGTACCGAATAAAAACAGCCGTAGAATGTTGTACGCTACATATTGTCAATTTAGCACGCATCCTCTCTCTTTTATAACCCGACTACGGCAAAGCCAAAAGAGGGTTAGGTACGTTTTTAACAAGCTACATGTATTATACACCTTAAACTTATATTAAGTAAAGGCACACTTATCGTCTTTCTATGAGACCTTTATTATTCTTATTTTCGTCAGACCTATTAGTCCTGTTTACGAAATATTCTCATCCGAATTTACCTAAATCTTATTACTACGTTAGAAAAGTAATGATCTTTTTTAGGGTTTCGTACGTCCGAATGAAAAAAACGGAACCTCTTTAGGATCACTCGTGTGTCTGTCTGTCCATATGTCACAGCCAATTTGCTCCGAATCGACTGTACACATACGAATTTCTGTGATCCAAACACGGACGTGTAACGGTAATAAACGTAATTTGGAAAAATTCAAAAAATCTAGTTCTTCACTAATAGATTACAGGAAAACCTATAAGATGTCTATGGTCTTAAAATAACATGATAAATCTTTCAGTATTGTGCGTACAATCTTACATTTGCAGTTGGTATGCAACGAAAAACTTGTTTCTCAGCTACAGTATTAAGTATGTTCTTGGGATATACTCATCCCACTTACGAAACCCTTCATTGTGCATGGTCCAACACACTCTTGGCCGTTTTTTTTTGTTGAACAACACAAGAATGATATTAAATGATCCGCATAAAATAATCTATTTCCGCCCTCCAGGAATAGTATCTTCTGAACACAGGAAGATTCAAAGAAAAGCTATTAAAAGACCTGTAGCTGCAGCAAGCAGTAATAGCCTAGTGATGTGACCGTCGGACTGCCAAATAATAGGTCTCGACTTCGAACCCAAGGCACGCACCTCTGACTTTTCGGATTCATGTGCGAATTGTATAATTATCACTTGCTTAAAGACGGTGAAGGAAAACATCGTGAGGAAAATGCCTGCAAGATATTTCTCGACAACATGTGTAGCCAAGTCAGAAGCCCACAGCTCATGAGCGGCATAAAAACTCTGATACTAGTTCAGTTACTAACCACACGAAAAGAAGACGATCTGTAGTGCTATTCTGTAAGAATCTCACCGTGTCAAGTTACTTGAAGTGAGCTATCATTCCACCTGATGCTAGGGATTGACACTATCGACAGCTCACTTCAAGCTCACTTCACATTCACGGTGAGATTGTTACAGAATAGCACCGCTGTAGAGAGTTGTAATCGGCGATTGAGTGAATTTCCATGCTGGTAGGAATAACGTGGGCGATAACGTAACTTTGAAATGTTTCTGGCTACTTAATTAATTTGAGATCAATTCACTAATTAGTAAGTCCATAACAGTTGTGATGTTATCTTTTGTGATTTAACCAAAACTACCTACTGCCTGTTATAGTAATATAATATTATCGTTCACGTGACATCAGCACTTGACAACGGATTGACATTGGTAATATTATTTTGATATTGTACCTATTTACTACCACTATTTGGTTAAACTATTTGGTTTATGTGCCGTCTTTATTTATTGACATACTATTGTGTTTGGCATAAAACTGTGACATGTAGGTACTTAACTTACCTATTGACTTTTTTTATTATTTTAATGTTACCTTACCTATTTTGCCTCCTGGCGGGACGTAGTATGGACCAACATTTCTATAATTAATGACATCTGTATAATTTTTACCTATGTTCACAAAATTTGAAAATTATTTTAAAAATTTGAATTTGAATAAACTAAATATTAGAAACTACAGAAGTTACAACAGTATATGTATCAGTTTCAGCCTTTGTGAGATACTCCACACCTACAAATAAATTCCAAATATATGAGCATAAAAGAGGCATACCTGTAGTAATAAATTTTCATAAAAAAATACATATTTGCCAGAAACTCGCATCTCACGTACAAGCGTACTTGTTTCCAATATAATCAATTGGAGCATTGTACTGTGAAATATTCTAGATGGCGCTCAGTGGAGCTGAATGGGCCACTTTGGGGAACCAATGAGGTATATTTTACGCCTTTTATGAGCTTCAAGTTTACACTTAGGATGGCGAGAAGGGATGTCGTATTTGTGGGACGCGAAGTTATGATCGATTTTGTGACACAGATGTTTACGGCGTTATTGAAGAGTTTTCTTACATGTGTGTGTCTGACTTGTACCCTATCTATTCCGTGTTATTTTCTAAAGTAAGCATGTAAGTTAACTTTCATTCAAAGAATAAGTACTACTACGGTTCTTTTTTGGTTCAATTCCTAGGTCGGCAAAAGTGTTATTGGGTTTTTATATCAGGAATTTCTTAGTTTTTTTTATTTATTTTTATTTATTTAAAAACATACGTTATTTCTTTATAATTAAACAAAGCACACTATTAGACCCCTGGAGTCTGTCTCAGCATGCCATGGTCTGGAATTTAATCAACGCGCTATTGACAACTTAAGGTAAAATGGAGTATTCTTTGAGTTTGTGTTTTACATTTTTACTGTTCATTGAGTCGCGAATGTCTAAAGGTATTTGGTTTAGTAAATAAGATATTGTGAAAGATGCGGTGCGTCTACCATAAAAAAATTTTTTACGTGGCACTTGAAGTGATTTTAATTTTAACTGACGGGTATTCACATCATATTTCACTGGAACCTGGATCTCAATGTTGGCAAAATGTTCTATGAGAAACAAGTACTCAGCGCGGGCTAGAACTGGTAACACTTTGCAATGTTTAAATAAACCTGTATAATTGTCACCGTATTTATTTTTTTGTAGCAGCCTGGAGTCTGGTTTCGTGCCCGGTTGATGGCGATAGGCTCGCCCCAATTACATGGGTCTTAAACATAACTGGCGAAATGAGGAATGTGTGTAGTATTACATACACACCTCTACCTAACCCTTTGGGGATTACAGGCGCGATGATATGTGATGTGTTACAGCGACTGGCCGCAGGACGTGGTGTTCTGTCATTTCCGCGGACAAGTACCACAGGCCAGCACATAGTCAAGCTAGTGCAAAGTGAAGTCTAACATAGTCTTAAGCCATATTTATTCATAAATGTAAGTTTTGTTTACTTGTATTAAAATTAACAAAACTTGTATAATTTGATTCAATCTGCCTAGCCTTTTCCCAACTATGTTGGGTCGGCTTCCAGTCTAACCAGATGCAGCTAAATTCCAGTATTTTACATTGGGCGACTGCCTATCTGACCCCCTTTTTTTTTGGGTGGGAATTTAATAAATAACTTCTCCCGCTCTGGGCGGAGCGGGAGGGTGTGTCAGACTTCTACTGACTAAAACCCACCCGTGTTCCTTCAATTGTCTGTGTGCCAGGGCCACGGTATCTGACCCCTACAACCCAGTTTCTGGGTAATACCCCTTGGTAAGAGGTTTTTAGACTTTTGGGGCTTCTGACGACCCGTAACGACTGTCAAATATTTTTAATTATTAAACTCGTAACGTGTTTCGCTGTTTGTGGTCTGAATCCCTGAGTAATATAATTATGTTGACAAAAGTAAATCTCTGTGTAAACGACATCAAACAAGAGAAGATCAATTTGTCTTATTACGGAGAACTACAAAGTTCAAAGAAAATAATTCCAAATAAGAATCTCTTCTAATTTCGTAATTAATTGCCAGTATCCGTCTTTCACTTTGAACTGACGTGACGATAATAACTTTACAAAAAGCCGTCAAACAAAAATAATTAACCGTTTCTAAAATTATTTTCACAAAAGTTGCCCAACTAAGCGTCTGTAGTCGCTTCAGGGTGGAAATAGTAGAACAAAATTCTTTAAAAGTAAGTAAACTGCACCACAAAATAGATGGGTACAAAATATCAGGTCCATACAATGAGCAAAAACGAGCGCACATATAGAAACGCTTCATGTACAGTGATCGCCAGCGCACTCGCGACCACAAAGTTCATTTATATAATAGAAGCTTGCCACTGACATTTGTTTGAGATCACCGCGCGCACGTAGGTAGGGGAAGAGAAGTCAGAACGGATCACTTTCATCATCATCATTATTTCAGCCACAAGATGTCCACTGCTGGACATAACGAACCAAAACCAACCTAAAACGGACCACTCAACAAGCAAGAAAACAAGATCTACAGATAGAGATGAAGAAAAAAAAAAACGTTTTATTCAACATTGTCGAGGGTAACATTTATGAACAACATTTAATCTATGCTATTTATTTATTAGACATCAAATATATTCATAGAGAATAACGATAATTATAAGAAGATTTCTAAAAGCTTAAATTGGTCCATATCATCATAAGCGAGGCACAACGGACCACACAGGAAGGCAAAATGGAGTCGCATAAAAACAGCTGTCAGAACATTTTGTTCACAGAGAAACACTGACTCATCACCGTCTTCGTTGTGACGAAGATGATAATGAGGCAGTGTTTATCTGCCAGCGCAAGCAGAATGTATTTATAAGCGAAAATTTGGACATTTAACCTATCGGGGCACAAATCTGACAACAAGTTTTCATCGTCGGTTAAATTGTTATTTTTCCTTTTTTAAATATCTTTTTTAACTATTCTTTCTTATTATCCCTTTATTAGACGTTTTTGGTCCACTAACGTCACCTAATGAACAATCACTTTTTTTTTGTTATAAAATCCCTTTATATTCCGCCGGTCCGTTTTGCCTTTTAACATAAACCACATTAACTCCAAACTTTTGGTTTATGCGTATCTGTATACTCCACATAGTTTGTTATTAGTTCAATCATTATTTACTTTGCATACAGAGACCGCCAGAACATAAAAATCTTAAGCAAAAGCAAACTGTAGGTCAATTAAAAATCGATAATTTTACATCACGACATGGAAAAATAAACTTTCCTTGCTAAATAATTGCTCACGTGGACGGCGGTGTTGGGTATGCTGACCAAGATTGGGAGCACGAAGAGCTTTCTTAGGAAACAACACATTCAGAGATGACGTTTTTCTTTTTAGAATTATTATTAATTATTATAATTACCAACGTTCGTGCGGCGTGCGAGTATGACCAGGATGTATTAATGTAAACGAAGCAAAGGGAGTACCTATGTGAGAAGCGTAGCAGGTGGCGCTTTATAGTTTCTGCCTACCTCTATGGGAAGAAGGCGTGAGTTTATACACCGTGGCATTTTAGTCGCCTTACAAAGACAGCCCACTTCATGTATCCTACTATGCAATGGATTTTGCTGTGGTTTTTATCATCATTTAAAAAATTTAGTCCTGTAAGTTTATGTGTATAATCTGTACATCTATACAAATAAATAATTTTTCTGTTTGAATGTCAAAATAACAACTTCTTACAAAATGCATATGAAAGTTTATACGGTACTTATAACAAAAACATAATTTTTGTCTGTCTGTTTGTTCCGGCTAATCTCCAAAACAGAGACCGATATTTATGGGATTTTCATTAGCAGATAGATAGATATAGAATACTCTTTATTATGTACACCATAAAAATTACAGATATAAACGTAGACATGTTACGTAGGGTGACACAATGTGCGGTCTTATCGCTAAAAGCCATCTTTTAACCTTTGGATGGATCAAAAGTTGAAGAAGAGACAATACTGAAGGTAGTCAGTAGTGTACCATTTACATATATAATAAATGCATACATACATAAAACAAATAGATACTTATCCATATAAATATATATATATATAATATATACATACATACATACAATAATAATCATGATACAAGAGCAAGGAACTTTAAGTAATGATGATGTTTATGGAGAGAGGAATTGATTTTTAACGTGGTAAGTTGCTAAAGTGGACATAGATTGAGCACGTCATATCGACACGGGCAAGGCATTCCATAACCGTACTGCTTGAACTGTAAAAGACTTGTCATAAAAGCTAGTGGAATACATTGGCATCTCTAGTCTCAAGTTTTCCGATGACGTCAGATATCTACTATGTGTCATGAAAGAACTTGAAACGTTCTTTAAGATAAGAGGGGGTTGTAGGATTGAACAGAATACTGTTGAGCTGAAATAAGATATGAGAATTCCGAAGGAACAAAATACGTGTCAAATTACAAGAGGGATTTTCGGTTTGACGTTGATAAGGGAGTGACTGGTTGGTAGGTATTTGTCTCGAATGTTTAAACTAAAATATTGCCTTTCTGGTTTACCATTTATTATTAAAGATTCACACCTAAGTAACTTTGTAAAAATAAAACTTTAATGGGTATTTACTTACCTGCTATGTTATGTTAATTTTACCTACCATGGCACAAGCTAAATTATTATTTTGGAACTTTGGTAATAAATTATAATACAACATCTATACTCCATTTATAATAGCATTAGACAGAAGTTAAAAAAGGTTATTTTTGATGCACACTTTATAACAAAAGTACAATAAACTTGTTATAGTTACGATTGACGCCAAATCGATTAAAATGAATTTATATATCAGCTATCACACTTAATTGTAATCATTTAAAAAAACAACCATATGAAATTAAGTAGCTTTCATTTATATATATTATTTCATTCCAATTTAAAATTACAGTGCCTATGCTAAAAACCTAAAAGAAGCAGGAGTCAACAATACTGCAACGCTTTTTGTTTCACTATAATCCTACCAAATCTAAAATGTTACTTAATCCCTTCATAAGCTGTGACAGCCGGGGATTTCTAATTTTACTGGTTTATGTCGTCTGTGAAATTGACTTGACAATGTTCTAAGATTGTCATGTATGTCATTTACTTGCGAATACTTTGTTTGTTATTGTTTAATTTTCGTGATTTTGTTGTTATTTATTAAAATAATAAATAATATTTAGTTATTTCTTTATTATTGTATTGTTATCAGTGTTGTCATTGGGTTGTTAGTACAAAACGTTACTTTTTTTTTGAGCTATGAGTGATCCCGGTGCGGGACCGAGTGGCTTACAACATATAAGTGCTGAGTCTGACCAAAGCCAACGGCGAAAAAAACGTGGTCCAAAAGTTGACTCCGACGAAATAATACGCAGATACTCCTCATTATAGGACTGAGATGATAAACAAAATCGCAGAAGTTGCCGGTAAGGATGATTCATAAAATTATTACTATAAAAATATTTGAAACTAACATGCATTGTGATAAAATGTATTATATTTTAGAAACTCCGCACATGATTTTATTATTTACAGGCGTATCTCGGGCTACTCTGTCCAATATTCTCAAAGAGTACAACATAAAAAGTCGCCTGCAATCTCCCCCTCCCCAACAGAAGCACATGAAACGTGATGATTTTGATGACATCACATTTAGTGGAATATGCAGGAAAATTCATTCCTTCTTTAATAATGAGTTGCCCACCTTGGACAAGATGCTGGAAGCAGTTAACAGTGACGAGTTTCTGCCAGATTAAAAAAAAGCAGTCTGTATAAAATAATTAAATAAACATTAAAGTTCACATAAATCAAACGGAGCAGAAAAAGTGCACTCATAGAAGTCATAGACAAGCAGGAGATCGTCCTTTGGAGAATAAAATATCTTCATGAAATAAAAAGGCTAAGGAATAAAGGAAGGAAAATATGTTATTATTTAGATGACACTTGGCTAAATGAAGGTACAGTGCTTCTAAATTTCTTAACAGCTATTTATGCACTAAGCAGTGTATGACCTCTTGCATTCAATAACATTATAATTAATTATACAGTTAAACATAATTTCATAAAATTGGTTCGTGAAATGAATGGTATTTATATTAATAACCTTTTATCATACAAACAGGTCACACGAAAAGCCTAATATGGCATGACACTAATAATAAGTCTTCAAAAGAAGCACATTGGGAAGGTCTATCTGCTGGTTTAAAAAATCTAACTTATAATCGGTCATACTGGTATGTATTTTGTGGACTGTCCTCGCCATAAAAAAATGAACACCCCATTGTTATTGACTATTAATTAAGTAATACATATTATATTGTATTATGAAATAACGCATGCAAAGCGAACATTTAAAGTTATAAATTTTGTTATAGTATTTATCTATGAACTATTTCCAGCAGTGAAATTATATAGGGGGTACGGAATAATTGACTTGTATTAATTTTATTTCACAGGGTTTGTGAAGGGTTTTTAATGGATGCTGCATTAATATTTGATGCAAAGAAAGGTGATGAAGATGACCACTCCGAAATGGATGCCTTCAACTTTAATAATAATAATAATTTATTTATTTACACTTCAAGACACAATCATCTGTGTAGCCCTGACTCTTGTACTAGGATTTCCTGTTTCATAAGAGCCAGACCTATCAATTTACAGGGAATATGTTATAGAAGCGCGATATACAAAAGTGAAAATGGTTCAAGTTAATTTTGTCAAAAATTGAGAGTGGCGCTGTAATTGTTATGGACAATGCGCTATACCACTCAAGGTCATTGGAGAAGCTACCAACCACAGCTACACGAAAGGCAGATATACAGGAATGGTTTAAAAGCAAAAATATTCCTTTTGAGGAAAAAGATCTTAGGGCAACTTTATTAGAAAAAGCAAAAATACAAAGACATTTATACCAAAAGTTTGTTGTAGATGAGATGGCTAGAGAGAAGGGTATTTCAGTATTGCGCCTCCCACCCTACCACTGCGAGTTCAACCCTATAGAATTAATATGGGCTCAAATGATGGGGTATGTGGCTCAACATAACAAAACGTTCAAATTAGACAAGGAAAAACAATTACTCCCACAAGAACTGGATAGTATTACGCTAGAACGATGGCAGTCTTGCGTTGCTCATGCAATTAAAGAAGAGGAAAAGTTAAAGCATAATGGATGATGTGGTAGAAAGATTTATTATTAGGTAACGTCGGTGAAACTTCTTCATCTTTATTCTCTGATGATAGTGACTAAATTATATGATGAAGACGAAGAAGTTACACCAACTATTGTGTGTTAAAAGTTGTTGTTTTAAATAAAATATTGTAAAAAAAAGACTTTTATTTCCTTTAATCTTAATTAAATTTAAATCATCACGACGTAATCGTTTGTTTCATTCATTCGTTTTGTTGTAAGTAATGTGTGATGAAGATGTTATTACGACCTATTTATCAAAGTTATGTTAAAACATTTTTAGTTTAATTGTTTAAACTTTTAACTTTGAATAAAATGTTTCGCACTCCTGCTTCTACGAGCCTCTTTTTTCTAATGCTATAGTAAATGGAGTATAGTGTTGGTTCATCTACATTAATTATATACAGAATTTTTAGGTACTGCCATAATATTATCACTCATATTAAAACAAAAAATAACTCAGTATGTAATTAAAAAATTGTTTATTTCCGGGGTAACTAGCTGATGACGCTGTACCTGCGCAATTTATTAATGTCTATTTATCCTTATTACTAAAATCATCACAATTTATTATTAATCCTATTTGATCCTCAGTATCCATATTAAAAACCAGCAAAGCATCCAAGGGAGGTTTTTCTTTGCAAAAAAAAAAAAAAAACAAGGCAATCTTATTAAAATATCTACTTTGCAATATTTTCCTCAAAGCTGCTTAGCTTTGATCTGCGAAGATAGATTGGGAGCAATACTTGTGACAATCTTTTTATATTAGCTACACCGATATTGACTATAGGGAAGTCTGGGAAACATTTTTTTATGTAAATAATAAAGAGATGAAAAAATAAATATTAAAAATGTACTTATAAAAAAATATAAAATAAGTTAACGTGAAACTTATATTTTACTGTTGTAAATGATGGGGAAGTGATGGTATTTCTGATTTAAAATCGAATGCTTTTTCATGTATTTATTGAACTTAAGAAAATTAATGTACCTACCTACCTACATCAACATTACTTAAAGTTCCTTGCTCTTGTATCATGTTTATTATTGTATGTATGTATATACGTATGTATATAAGGATAAGTGTCTATATAGTTTATGTATTTATTGTATATGTAAATGGTGCACCACTGACTACCTGCAGTAATGTCTTTACTTCTACTTTTGATCCATCTAAAGGTTGTCTGTAAAAGCCGACACCCTATGTAACAGTTCTACATTTATATCTGTAGTTTTTATGGTGTACATAATAAAGAGTATTCCTTCTGTCTTCTATCTATCTACGATAGAACTTTATAATTATACAACATACTATTTTCACCAGTTACTAAATACCTACCTACATAGGCATCTACATTTATCATTATTCAGTTTATAATTTTCTCACTGCTGGAACACAGGCCTCAGGACTCTTTGAGAGGTAGAGGGTTGTAATCTACCATACGGGCTCAGTGCGAGTTGATAGATGTCACATGGTTTCCTTAAGATTTTTTCCTTCACCGTTTTAAGAGCAGTGGTGATGAAATGATTTGTTTTATTTTATTTTATTTTTATTTATTAGGGACAAACAAAAATACACAAAGTAAAGCGCCAGCCTGGGTTCGATCCCACGACCTACGCATGTAAACAGGTACATATATACAAAAAATAACATGAAGGTTTTGATGTTGCAATTTCTAACCGGCCACACCAGAGTTGCAACTAACCATCGCGTATACGATTTGTACCAATTACGAACCTTTATAACTCCAATACTATTTATGAAAATTTTCGATGATTTATATAACCCTCCCCGACCCTTGACTGTAAGTGAAGCGCCGCCAGCACGCGCTTTAGCTGAGCAGCAAGTAATCCAAACTCCCCATGATAATAATCAAAACACTGATTTTATCCAGCCACCGACGGTCCCTTGCCACCCTCCCTCCGACGCTGCCCTAAGCCGAGGTTCGTACCCCACAGGGGGTGCCCTTAGCGTGCAGTCGTTTAGTTTATAAGTTTTTTACGCCCCGGCTGGAGGCATTACGTTTCGTTAGGAGCTTAAGGCAACCACAGGAAAGTCCGGTTAAAGAGTCGGAACCTTAGTGGTTACACTCTGAGATGCACTAGATAAAAAAATAAAAAAAAATTATATAACAGGATATATATAATAAAAGAGGAAAACATAACATAATTATCTTCCTATAGCTTGTGGTGACTGGTCGTCTAACCATGATTTAGTCACTGTTATTAGTAGTTAGGTAACTGTTTATTTATTTTACTTCGATGGTTATAGTTAATCATTTGTGTTACAGCTATATGAACATAATCCATTGCATATGTAAGCGGGCACGCCCTTTTTGCCTGGATACTTTTATTAAGGTATTAAGTTTTGTTAACATTTTTTTCTGTTTGAGTATAAGTTTCATTGTATTTGCTGGTACATATATTGGCGAGTTCTAGCTAACATGGCAAATAATGTAATTTACAGTTCTTTGTCTCGTAATAATAATTACTTTGCATACCTACTATTGTATAGAACCGAGTTTTTATAACTGAAAAACTTGGTTCACAGACAGCTAACAGCTAGACAGATAGATACTACTAGATAGCTAGATAGTTGTCCTGCTGGGGAGTTTGTTGAGCCACTTCTTCCCAGCGTAAGCACTTGGAAGTGCTAAAGGACGGGCGTTTTGGGAGACTGTCTTATGTAGTTTTGCAGTTCATAAAGTGCCGATTCTCAGCCTAATTTGAATAAATGACTTATAAGTCAGCTTCTTTTATGTTTTTTTTTTTCTTGTATTCTTTTTAACTTTTTTGTGTTGTCATAAAACAACAGTGTCTTTTTATTACGGGAGGAAACTGGCACCTGCAACACAGTTATTACTAGCGCAGGAGTGAGAGAATTCTATCTTTTATTATATATTATATGTATAGATTTGTTTTATGTCTATAAATCATTTTTGTATTAGTATTTTTATCCCAAGTTACGAGTATTTAGTGTCGGCGCAGCATTTCTTCTTCTTCCATTATTCTCTATTCGGGATCGAAGGAAATTCAATAATAATTTCATGTATCCTATCTTAATGATCAAAAATTTTAATTCGGGAACAATGATCACGTCGTTGACAAAAAAATATGATTTGGAGGATCAACGCAATCGTGGAATCTCGATGTGTCCATGGAGTTTCTTGCCAATTTTCAACATAGGAACCCACTACGCTTTGGAATGGCCAACTAACTTCATCTCTCTGACTGACCGACTCCTTGGCATTCAAAAGTGTAGTATGAGGGTGAGAGGGTGTGTGTGTGTGTGTGAGGGTGTGTGTATAGTAATTGAAATAAATGCTTTGCGTTTGAGTTTAGAAACATGGCTAGCAGCTTTAATTCCATTTTCCAAAATCACAAATCGAAACATGAATGAAAAGAAAAATGAAAAAGAGAAAAAAAGAAAGAAACAAAGAGAAATGTCACTGAAAAGAACTTACTCATTTCATCCATTACCTCACTCCAATAACTCAAATCACTCGCAGAAAAAAGACTGGCCACTACTCCAGTAGCAAGTTTCAATTAATAAATAAAAAACAGACCGCGTATCGCCTTGCGAGCATCTGTCAAAGTCGGAATACCGCGAATCCCCGGGGCCATCTCGATACATTTCTCATTTCTTGCAATAAAATGGCGCGGACAAAATGTCACCATTACTAGGCGTTTGTGAGTTTCTACTAAATTGGTTTTATTGATTGATACTTTAGTTTGTAAGGAGTATTGCTTTCGGTTGCCATTTGTTAACCTTTTAATGTTTCAATCGGAAAGAACGATTGTTATCGTTGGAAGAACATGACCCCGATACGTTTCGGCGTTTCAGTTTTGTCAATTGGTTACGAAAATCCGGTGTGTGGCTGACTCGTATAAGGGCTCGATCACACGTTCCGAAACCACACTACATCGCAGCTACAAAATGTGGGCAAGCAATGGTTAGGTGTGACCGTGTGAAGTGTTGCTACAACTTCTTGCAGTTGCGATGGCTCTAGTAGTTGCGATGTACAGTGCGACATAAAATAGTAGAAATTAAATGAGGGCGACACTTTATACGTAACTGTCACATTTTTTGACGTAAAATGTTTAAACTTGGCAACAATTTAGTATGGAATTTTTTTAGTTCCGTTTTATTTGATTTCTACAATTTTATGTCGCACTGTAGTCAAACTCAACTCAAACTCAAAGCATTTATTTCAAATAAACCAATTACAGGCACTTTTGAATTGTCAAGGGGTCGTTCAGTCAGAAAGATGAAGCTAATTGCCCATTCCAAAGCGTAGTAGGTTCCTATGGAAAAGAACGGGCAAGAAACTCCACGGACACTCTTTTAAAACAAAATATTGTTACAAAAAATGGGTTACATCATTCTTATTGATGTTTTGCATGTGAGAACAATGTAGAAAGACGTAGTTACGTTGTGGATAGTGTTTGCAGACAGACATATCCTTGTATTTGCGGTGTGGCCACCCGCTAGTGCGCGGTGTCGCTGGTGGTTGCGTTGTGCCGACGACGTGGCCTTGATGTGGTCGGCATCGCCCACACGATTGAATTTGACGGTGAAATGTGGTCCGTTGGAATAAAATATTAATTTTCATACAAATTAGCGTCGCTAAGTGTTGAAAACAACATCATTATCATCTGCTCAGCGTTTTCCCAACTATGTTGGGGTTGGCTTCCAATCGAACCGGATTTAGCTGAAAACCACCAGCTGATACACCGCTGCAAGCGTAGTTTAACTGATCGATCGATCCTTGTGGCTGTTATTACTTTGCCACAAGCTCCTGTTAGTTGAAAACAACCTATCAATATAATATTCGAACAATCAATATTTAAGTTAGACCTTGATTATTTAGGCCTGTATATTTAGAATATTTTAGAGTGTCGATTGATCTGGTGTGTCCTGCTATGCTGATTTAAGATAATGTGACATATTCCACTAACAACGTTTTTAATTAAATTTAACCGTGTTAATTTTATCATACTTTCTGTGATTGGCGTAAGTTCTTACTATCATTTTAAAAGAAAATGGTGGATATCATCAGTCTAAAACCGGAATACATAAAATCTAGCCATCATAACAAAAGACACGCGATATTAAAGCAGAATTTGATTATATCTTGTATGATGGAACAGTTCGGAAGTAGACCAATTCATGTCAAGATACGCCTGCGAAGAAAGACCTTTGCAATGGATAATACTCGAATAAATATTAGGAGGTTTAAGATTGCTGAGCTGATTCTTATTCATCGTTTTCGTTTATCTTTCTTATCATAAACTAACGACTCTCCCCTGCTTAGCACGTTTTTTACGACTAGACAAAACATCGAGATTTCTTTATTATATAAAATTTCAATAGTAATGTAATAATACATTACGACAAGTTAGGTTCCGTTTTTTTCTATTGAGGTACGGAACCCTAAAAACTAGTTACAGGTGGAGTTAATAACAATTGTATTATAATAATAATTTCCTTAGACACAGTATATGTAAACAACATGATACAATCGACCTCGTAATTGCTATACCACTTTTGACAACTATTCCAAGTAAATTTAAATTTCACTAAGCTTTTAATCTGTCACATAGACAAATAGACCTTAGGGCCTAGGCCCTATTTTATACGCATTATATTAACATACACACATTTATTTAATACACATTTATTTGTACAGCTTTGAAAGCGATTGTCACTGGTCTAGACAAGTGACAATCGCTTTCAAAGCTTTACAAATAAATGATCTCTTATCTTACCTAGTGTTCTTATTTTTACACAGACTTTCAACAGGATTTACTTAAGCTCTTCTGTAGTTTTCAAAAGCTTGTCAGTCTCATACCAGTTTTGACTTTTCTATCATCGTTATGGCTGATAGAATGTCACATTGTCTATGCCCTCTTTTCAATTTATGATGTGCGCTGCGACACTTATTTTTAAATGACGCAGCATCATGCTGAGATAGGAGCCTTTTGGCCTCGTACAAAACTTTCTGTTCTTTTATTTTCTTGTTATGTAATTTTGTTTTTTTATACTTTTATCATTGTGTGTTTAGTTAGTTTGTGATCTTCCTGTTTGAATCACAATAAATACTTTTTCTTTCTTTTAGATTATAGAGATGGTACTTTAATCAAAACATTAGGGTCATCTATTATGTTATTATGATGTCATCATCATCATCATCATCATTTCAGCCGAAAGATATCCACTGCTGTCCATAGGCCTCCCCCAAGCACCGCCACCTCGACCGGTTTTTTGTTACCCGCATCCAGCGGATTCCTGCGGCTTTCATAAGGTCATCGGTCCACCTTGTGGGAGGTCTTCCAACTCTACGTCTTCCGGTACGCGGTCGCTACTCCAGAACCTTTCGGCCCCAACGGCCATCTGTTCTGAGCGCAATGTGCCCTGCCCATTGCCACTTAAGTTTGGCAATTCTTCGAGCTATGTCGGTTACCTTGGTTCTCCTGCGGATCTCTTCATTTCTGATTCGGTCACGTAGGGAAACTCCAAGGATAGCCCTCTCCATTGCCCTTTGGGTGACTTTTAGCCTTCTAATAAGGCCCATTGTGAGCGACCACGTTTCAGTGCCATGTGTCATCACTGGCAACACGCATTGGTCAAAGACTTTCGTCTTGAGACACTGCGGTATGTGGGACGAGAAGATATTGCGTAGCTTCCCGAACGCTGCCCAGCCGAGTCGGATTCAACGATTGACCTCTTTCTCGAAGTTGGACCTACCTAACTGGACAGTTTGTCCTAGATAAACATACTCGTCCAAAACTTGATGTATGTTGACTTGAAAAAGCGTGTCGGTTGAGAGTATGTCATGCTCACTTAAATGTCTCACTGATGGTGGCGCGTGTGTTGGATCATTCGGTTCCCTAGAAAATGGTTGAGCTGGAACATGTCATGTCATGTCATGTTCGTCATGTTCGCGAACGGGCGCCGTCAGTTGAAACTGGTCATCTCTTAACTGCCAGTAGGGCTTATTTTTAATCTCACATGTAGAAGCAACAAGAATAATGTAATATCTTGATTTAAAAGAGTGTCCTTGGAGTTTCTTGCCCGTTCTTCTCCATAGAGATCTACGTATTGGAATGGGCAGCTTCAACTTTCTGACTAACTGACTGTCTCTTTGACCTGTAAATGGTTAATTGAAATAAATGCTTTGAGTTTTAAGTTTGAGTTTATTCTATCCTTCACACACACATAACAACACGCCTGTATTCCCCGAAGGCTGAGGTAGAGGTGTCCATCATTATCATCATCGCATCAGTCGAAAGACGTCCACTGCTGGAGATAGGCCTCCCCCAAGCACCGCCACTTCGACCGTTTCTATCCCTCATCTAGCGAATTCCTGCGACCCTCACAAGGGCATCGGTCCACCATGAGTGAGGCCTTCAGAGATGTCCGGTTGTTGAAAATAGGCTAGCCCCTATTACATGGGACTTAAACATAACTGGCGCAATTTGGGATATATATAATAGGTACACCTCTATCCTGCGCAAATAGGTAACATACCTGCCAGAACATGATTGCGTCTCGAAATTGGATCGCTGCATGTTACCGAGCTTCACACTAACAATCCGGATCAGCATGCATTGGTGCATGTATGGGAACGTGCATTGTTTTCGAATTTAGCTGCAATCATAATAACAATGCTCTGTTGAACTATCTGAGCATACTGTCATTTTCGACGTCAGCCGCTTTGCTTTAAAACTTTAGATGGTAAAACAAAATGGAACCAACTCTATTTAACTACTACAGCCAGTGTAGAGATACGGAAGATAACAAAGTATTTTACTTCATCTATGCTTGGTATCATGGCATTTTAGGATTCAAAATGGTGCGGTCCTCAACTCACTTTTCTTTTTTTGGCAGTAGCAGGGTGGGTAGAGTGTGGCATACGAGTAATAAGCAGTGATAGCCTAGTGGTGTGACAGTCGGACTACCAAGTCATAGGTCTCCAGTTCGAACCCAAGGCCTACACCTCTGACTTTTCGGATTCATGTGCGTGTTGTATAATTATCACTTTCTTAGAAAACGGTGAAGGAAAACATCGTGAATAAACCCGCTACATATGCCTGAGAGATTATTTCTCGACGGCATGTGTAGCCAAGTCAGAGCCCCATGGGTGGCGTAAAAACTCTGATACCAGGTAGGTAAGTCACTTACCATACGAAAAGAAGAAGATAGATGAAGAAGAATCACAAAAATACGGCAAAAATCTAGGAGCGTACCTTCATTATTCATGTTGCCATTGTTTTGACCAGCGCTAAATAGTTTTGACGTTCCAAAAGAATATGAAGCAAAAACCTTTGACTTTATATTTTTAAACGCACTGTTTTCCCAACTCCATTGCACAACCTCTTAATTAAAATTCAGTTCAAATGTTTGCTAATAAAATAAAACTTGGCGTCAACCAGCTCACAATCTTTTTCGTAACCAGAAATTCAAATTTCTATATCGGTATTTTAAATTGGCTTTTGCAATAACCTGAAAATTGTTTCTCCATCCCTTTCCACGGCGTCTGGGTGAGAGAAAAAATTGTTTTTATTTGCATAAATGAATGTTTGCCGAAGCGATTTTGTCGGCTCAATTCTTGAAGTGGTTTGTTTTTTTGGTTATCTGGTGTTAGCTGGTATTAGGGAAATTGTTTGTAAAGGATTGGGAGTAAATGTTTGACATTCATACCTAAAAATAAGACACTGTCTACCTACCTAAATAATTTAACTTAGTCATTATGGCATCATCATCATTTAACTTTGTAATTTTATTAAACCGTAAATGTTACTACTAAATAAGGGTCTCCTGAATGAAATGAATGATGACTGATAATGATAGATCGTCTAAATGTTGCATCGATTAACACTCCACGAGATTACATAACTACCTCATATGTGACAAAAATGGATAACGTTCTGTATGCTAAAGAGAAAAGAAGCTTTAAGGAACATACAAACTACTGAAGTCAGTCAAAGAGTATTATTTCATCTTGTCCTCTATACTAATAAATAAAATTGAAGTGACTGTTTGTAATGTCAAAATAACAGCTCTTTAGTAAATGCATTAGGAAATTCTGTCTATCTGTCTATTTGTTCCAAATAATCTCCGAAACGGCTGGACCAATTTGGACGGGACTTTCACTGGCAGATGCCGAGCTGATGTTATAAGGAATAACTAACTTACTTTTATTTTTGAAAAAGCCACGCGGGCGAAGCCGCGGGCAGCAGCTAGTTATACATATAATGTAATTGTGTGTGAAAGTATGTTGATTTCGTCTTTCAAGGATTTTTTACTATAATTTTTTCCAAACCGGAAAATTAAGAAAACTCAAATTGACACAAAATCAAGAGTAATCATCGCCATTTTTAAAATTATAATTACTTCAATATGCGCGGTCTATCAAGTGTACAATCAGCCGCACAGCGGTGGAACGGTAGAAAATTGCCGTTCGCTCTAACTCATTAATACCGCGCTTTCGTCGCGACAATTACATAAATTCACGTCGGGCGTCATTCTGCGTCGAGCACCGTTTAAATGGACCAGTGCGTGGATTATATAAGAACGCCGCTCCAGTATACCGCGCCCTATCAGAATACCAGCGCTGCGACGCTTATTTTTAAATGTCGCAGCATCTTGTGTTGAGATAGGAGCCTTTTGGACTTATATAGGACCTTCTGTTTTTTATTATTTTTTTATTTTTTTACTTTTTCTTTATTTCTTTCATTCAGTATAACTGTGCCGCGCTTGACTCTAGTCGAGAGAGTAGCAACTAGCTAGCAAGCCCTAAAAAAAAAATTGAGTTTAAGGACACTTTTGAGTAGGTACAAGTCAAAGTAGAAGTGGTAATTGTATATATAGCCTACTGGCTATACATACAATTAAGTGACCTACACTTACCTACCTACCTAGTTTTATCACTATAAAACTGTGCATTGCAGGTGTGTGCTATGCACCATTTGTGTTTAGCATTGTTTTGCACTGAGCATAGCCGCAACAATAATTAAGCATTTCCACCAGTTCCAATAAGTTGCTCGAGCAATTGTTAAATATGAATGGTTCAGTTTTATAATTTTTTTCATTTATGTTGTGAATAAGTTCTAGATACTATACTATACTATACAAATCGACTACAAATGACCAGAAAAACAAAGTAGCTAGGTATCTACCTAAATATAATACAATCATTGCTTTGTTTTGTGCTGTTAGCTTTCAAATTATGTAAATATTATACAACTCATTAATAATTTCTTATAAAATTATCTTCTCAACAGGAAAAGCAAATAATTACTTTGCTGTCACTGCCCACTCAATCAAGATCAAAATCTTCTGAGGAAAACGAGCCAGTTTGGAACTCGAAAGTAATTGATTAGCGGAAGGAAAATAACAAGGGAAAAGTTATTTTTGGACACATTAAAATAGACACAAGTTAGTTTACTCGTAATTTCCTTTGAAACGATTATCTCTACGCACCATAAATAAATTCGACATAATTAGAACATAGGAAGTTCATTTATATCTTCATTATTTGTGAAACTTTAACAGTTAACCAGAAACTTTACTATCATTAGCACGAATGAGGCGGCAATTAAGGAATTAAATACACACTATCCTAATAAAATATCCACCAACCATAACAGTACTCTAAAACGATTAGATCCCACCCAACCCTTGGGACGCGTCACTTTGAAGTGCCGCCGTATTCCAAACATTCTGGTTATTCAAATGGGCATACTTGCAACATAACTTGTTCGAGTGGCTGGCGCTAACGAACTCGTTCGTTTGAACGCGGCTCGTTTTGTTGAATTTATGTAGGATCATTAAATCAGAGTTGCTATTAACGCTACAACATGGCGATGGGAGGCGTGCAAATGGTGCTAGTTTTTGTTTAGTTTTGTGGAATGGAAACAAACTGAAAGCTTAACTGTCACTTACGTATAAAACTCTAAGGCTCAGTAAAACGAGCCACCGACCAAAGCCACCGGTAGCCCAGTGACAAGCAGATCACATGCTTTTTCATACGTTTTGTCTGGATAAGCGTGTATGACCAGATGTATGAACGTAAATGTGACCACGATCCTCAGTAATGAGAGACCGATTGAAGTAGAAGATGAACGTAAACAAAGCAAAAGCAGTATGTAAGGAGCGTAGCAGATGGCGTTCCATAATTTCTGCCAACCCCCATGGGAAGAAAGCGTGAGTTTGACTGTTCCTAAATAACCCTAGGATGATAATATTTTCGTATTTTCTAATTATGTTAATATAAGTATTTAGGTCGGTTTCCCCCTTAGGCGAAAAGGCCGCACCCCGCCCCGTACGGCCTTGTAAAGCTCGTCTTCAAACTGGACACTAATGTACCTACCTACTATGATAACCAGATGGTTATTAGAATTAACCATTGGTTCTTAGAATTTGCAGTAGATATTGTATCTTAAATGACGTAAATTATTTCTTTCGACTGCATAAGTGCTAGTTTCGTTTATATAATGCCTTCATGGCAATTGTTTTACAATTTTAAAGGAATAGGATATTTTGTTATTAATTATGATAACGTAAACGTCGAGCTATCAGACCATAAAATTGGGATTTAATATGTTTCTTAGTCGCCCCATATCATGTGACAATTTTAAAATATTAATCTTCTTCTTCTTCTTCTGTCTATTCTATATCTATCTATATATCTTCTATACATATAATAAATCTGTAGACGAGGAGTTTCTGTACACTAAAAATATTTCCAAAAAAGGGGTGTTAAAGAATAAGCAACAGATGCCATTTCATCAATTTTTGGAATTTTGTCTGTTTGTTTGAACAGGTTCAACGTAAAAAGTACCAAACCAATATGGTTACCGTTTATATTTAAATATTGTGTATATCTCGGGTTAGTGATTAGTTTTTGTTTCATCGCAATCGCTTCACTCTATCAAAAGATATTATCAATTTAAAGTCTTCAAGAATTTAACTATTCAGTTGAAACACGTAACGACATCTACTAACCTAAAATGACACTATCGTGAACTCAAATAGGTTTCTGAGAGTGTTATTTTCACACTGCGCGCGCAAACTTAACACAATACATTGTGAGTAGATTAATAACTCCCAATGACCCAATCAAAGGTAGATTGTTTGTTATTAATTAGGAGTACATGACAGACAGTCACATATGAATGTATGTGTATGGATTTGTCGCACACGTGTGGCCGCCCGCTACAGCAGTACTCAACATTTTGCCAAGAGGCATCAGCCACCGGTGGCTGCGGTCGGTGACCCGATTGCACCGAGCCGAATAGGCGTTCTCCTAATTACATACATACATAAGATCTCGCCTTGTTTCCCCGAAGGTTTAGGCAGAGGTGGACACATGTTAGGTACACCTGGTACACCTACATTTTGCCATTTATGTTTAAGTCCCATGTAATAGGGGGCGAGCCTACTGCAATAATCTCACCAAAATAATCAACCGGGCACAAATCCAGACTCCGGGCTGCTACTGACAAATGTATAATGGGAAAACTCAATAACACTCTCCCCGCGACCTGGGAATCGAACCCAGGACTTCATGTTCAGCAGTAGCGCTTGTGAATTAATGTGGCCGTATGTGTACGAATTTTTGTAATTATGTCTTGAGCTGACAATGTTCTTATTGTAAAACAAAATAACTTCCTCAAAATCTATACAAATTAATAAAATAGAAGTGTCTGTTTGTAATGTCAAAATTACAGCTTTTTACTAAATGCATATGAAAGTAAATATGATGCTTAAAATATTTTTTATTTTAAATTATAGTATGTCGGTCTGTCTGTTTATCTGTTTGTCGTTTCGGAGATTAACTGGAGTTAATCTCCGAAACGGCTTAATCGATTTTGACGGGACTTTCACTGGCGGATAGCTGGTATTATAAAGAGTAAGTTAGGATACTTACACATGTTGTCTACATCTCTATATCTACTTTCCTATCGCAGGTATGCTGGAAGAGATTTCATTAGAAATAAGCATCACCTTTGTACGTGTTTTTCTGTTCCTTTCTTCTTGTCTGTTTATATGTGTGTACATAGATTGTTAAATAAATAATACTTCAATTAAAAAAAAAAAAAACCACGCCGCTGGAGCCGCGGGCAGCAGTAAGTTGTACATAAACATTTCACTGTAATAATATTACCTTTAATACCGTCACGTCTCATAGAACAAAGTTTTCTAAAGCTTGACACCTTCAAAAATTAGTGAGAAAATTAACACTGACTTGTCATTTGAGCATTCAATTACTCGTAGTAATAATGAAAATAATGTTAGGAAAGGCACAAACTTTATTGACATCGAAATACGTCTGTTAGCTCTACATGAACTGAAAGTATGGTACTTAATGATAAATGATTTTATTTCTGTAGGTTTGTACAAACACGTTTACACGTCAGTCATATTTAAAAAAGTAATTATTTTGGCGTTTTCTTTCTGACTACTCTGAGAAGAAAGGCCGAAACAAATTCAGAGGTCACAGTCTCTTTTAAAGTTCAGACATAATCTTGGTCAAATCATTGACGATCAAAGTAGATTTGTGTCTGAAATGGTCTTTTGAGGCAAGAACCACACAGATTGAGCGGACCTGTTCAGTCAGTGCACGCATTTGTCAGTAATCGTGCAGCTCAACTCAGAACTTAAGGAGCTCAACGATTCGATGAACAATATCAAAGAAAGGACATTTGGGTAGGCCGCATAAATTACTCAAACTGCCAGACCATGATTAAAACTAAGAAGAAAAAAAAAAAAAAGATTTAAAAATTAAATGTCATTTTATTTAGAAACGGTAATGATTAAACAGATGAAAAAATTATATGTTGCTTTTGAGACCTTTCTGTAGGTACGTCGGGTAGTCGTTACATAACTGAAAGACGACATGGATCTAGAGAGGGAGCGCAGAGAATTGTCAGTTTGGGCGAATATGCTGCCCCGCAGATTTTCTCGATGTACAGACGCAATTAAAATAATCCTTTTTAAGGCACAGCACTGTACTCGGGAGCCCTGTGGTTCACATATACGCAAAAGGCTTACAATGCTCTGCGTATCCAATACAATAACGCATTCAGGGTATTGTTGCGATTACCGCGGTTTTGTAGTGCCTCGGCAATGTCTGCAGATGCACGTACTGACGGTTTTGATGCACTGTGGCGTAAGAAATCTGCCTCGCTACTCCGCAGGCTGCGTGGCAGTCCTAACACTATCCTGCAATCAATAGCCGCCCGGGCAGCCAGCCTGCTAGTGTGGGCGCTTGCAAACCGGGCCCGTTCTGTTTTAGTTATTAAGTACTAACATAGGCTAAGCCATTTTGTTACTAACACTATAGACCATTGTAGTCTGAATAAATAAAGATAAATAAATAAATAAATAATTGAATAAAGTTCGCTCGATAGAAAAAAAAATCCAAACATACCCTTATTTTGTAGATTAAAATCATTTTATTTAAATATTATACGACATTATGTATTGAAAATCACATCAAAATAAACGTATATGATGATGTAATGTCCGTCGGGTTTAACATTGTTAATATCGTAAAACATATAATTTTCAACCCAAAATTAACTAAATTCGCGACGTCTAGAACAAAAATGCACGCTCGAAGAACCTCGCCATAAATACGAAACATACCGAATAATAACATAACATAACACCTGTTTATCCCAAAGGGTTAGGCAAAGATGTACCTATATATGTACATACATCCACTTTCCGCCCTTTATTTTAAGTCCGTATAACATTTGAACAAACTAAGAAAATACATTCGTGCTCTCAGCGGCAATGATTGTTGATATAATTATTGCATGGAATAATATACTGCTAATTTCACCTCTGAACGTTTAATTAAACTAGTTAACTAAAAACATTGCGCAGCAGGGTATAATGTATCTCTACCATTTATCTCAGATAATAAATAAATTGTCCATTCTAAAATTAACCAGGTCAGTATCTCAAGCCGACCCAACGAAACGTAACCAAAATAAATCTGTTTTAAAATTTACGCACGATTTTATCTGTTCTGTACTTAGGGCAGCAAATTGCAAATATATCTTCATTGTGGATCTCAAAATATCCTATCTTTATGTTAAATTTCATCCGTTAATCCTTCTTTTGTCCTGTTATATTTATTTTACCTGAAAATTTGATTACGTAATAAACATAGGACGTGGAATTTTCATATTTATAGCTTCAGAAAAGACTATGTTTAGGCACTAGGGATGGGCGTAGAATTTTTGATCATCACTGCCTAGCCTTTTCCAGTTTAAATGAATGCAGCTGAATATCAGTATTTCGACTGCCTATCTGACCTCCACAACCCAGTCACTGGGCAACGTGATATCCCATGGTAAGACTCGATTTTAAGACTTTCGGGCTTCTGAATCCAACCACTGTCAAAGATCTGCAAGTGACACCCGGGACGTTGGTGGACACCCGTGGTGCTCTATGTTTACTTGAATTATAATGTAAGTATTGCAATCGTATTAGGGTTAATAGCAATCAATATTTAAACAAATTTGTTAATTATACAGGGTGATAGAGTGTATTCCTAGGGATGTATTTCTCCAAAACAACCCATGATCCCCAAGTTATCGGGTCGAAAATGTTGCAAATTAGCACTAGTTTTTGTACTCAACGATAGCTACTTACCCAATGTAATTATGTACTAGTCTGTATAAATTGCAAAATGTATTAATAGAGAGAGATCTGGCACCCATAACACAAGTTTAATCTTAGCCAACCTATATGTAATTTGTAAAATAGGAAATAAAGTCATTATTTATTTATTTAAGTATCACAGTAGCAAGCAATGCAGCCAATTATTTATCAATCACCCCGTAGTAAAAAAATCTGAGAACATCGTATTACCAAAACGTAATCCAATTAAATACAACGTTCCACTTACGCAGTCGGTAATTGATTGATCCTCGACTCTGATGACACCTTCAATCTACTGAATTGACACAAACTGTCCGATCCTCTTCACAATCGGATAGTAATGTTGGACCTTTCTAATTCGGGTAGAAACTTCCTTTTGTTATTTCTGTTGATTTCGGGATTAGTGTTAATTGGAAGAGCGTGTCTTTTTGTTTCTGCTATCGTGTGGGTAATTGGTTGGTTTTTTTGTTACTCTCGTGTTGGTATGGGAAAATTCAAAATTAAAAGTCATTTATCGAACACCTGAAATATACGGGAATACACTTGCCAAGGATTCTTGCCATAATGTTTAACTTTTGTGTAAATCACTCTTATTTGCCGGATGAATTGATGTATACTGTTGTTGTGCCAATCATTAAAAATAAAACGGGCGATGCCTCTGATATGTCTAATTATAGGCCTATATCGCTGGCCACTATTGTAGCTAAGGTGCTGGACGGGCTGCTAGACCAACATCTGAGTAGACATCTGAATTTGCATGACGCTCAGTTTGGCTTCAGTTCGGGTTTGTCAACTGAATCTGCAATTCTATGCGTCAAGCAGACTGTCGAGTACTACACAGCTAGGAAAACGCCAATCTACGCCTGTTTCTTGGGTCTCTTAAAGGCATCAATCTCGTGTCTTACGATTTTCTGTGGCAAAAATTAAATACTGAAACGGACTTGCCTACTGAGATCATATCAGTTTTTTGAATATTGGTACGGCAACCAAAAGAACAGTGTGAAGTGGGAAGGGGCACATTCCGACGTGTACAGGTTGGAGTGCGGGGCGAGGCGGAGTTGAGCTCCCCTAAGCTCTTCAGCCTGTACATGAGTCGACTGATCGGTAGTACTAATATCGGTTGTCACGTGGACGGTGTTTGTGTAAACAACATAAGTTATGCTGACGATATGGTGCTGAGCCCATCGATTGGTGCACTAAGAAAGCTGTTAAAAATATGTGAAGTATTTGGGAAGCTTCGTCGAGTCTTCTCGTCGCGTATTCCACAGAGCCTAAATACCAAGGTCTTCAATCAGTGCGTCCTGCCTGTTATGACTTACGGAGCCGAAAAGTGGACACTCACGGTACGGTTGGTCCATAAATTCAAGGTCGCTCAGCGGGTTATGGAACGGGCTATGCTCGGAGTTTCTCTGAGGGATCGAATCTGGAACGAGGTGATCCGGCAGAGAACCAAAGTTGTCGACACAGCTCACAGAATAAGCAAGCTGAAGTGACAATGGGCCGGCCATATTAGCCATAGAACCGATGACCGTTGGAGTAGATGTGTTCTTGAGTGGAGACTGCGAATCAGCAAACGTAAGGTAGGACGCCCTCAGGCTAGGTGGAGTGACGATCTTCGCAGGGTGGCTGGTATCAGCTGAATGAGAGTTGCCGAGAATCGAGCTGAATGTCGTGCAATTGGAGAGGCCTATGTCCAGCAGTGGACTGCTATAGGCTGATGATGATGATGATGCCTTTGAGTTTTTAATTATTTGGGAACGTCGGTTCCTACCAACCCCTGACTGCTAAGAGTGCTAGACGTACTTCAGTATTGTTAAATAAGTTGAGGCCTTTTTATTCTTTTTAAAGCAATTATTTATTACTCATTCATTCATTTCATACTAGAACAGTGCTGCGTAAGTAAAGCATAATATGCCTATAACGTTCCCACAGCTGGGACACAGGCCTCCTCTCAGTGAGGGGAGTGGGCCGTAATCCACCTCGCGGGTCCAGTGCGGGTTGATACATGTCACAATCGTGTCTTCGAATGTTTGGTTCTAGGACATGCCGGTTTCCTCACGATGTTTTCCTTCACTGGTTTGAGAACAGTGGTGATGAAACAATTTACACAAAGTAAAGCGCCTGTCTGGGTTCGAACCTACGACCTTATAACTCGTAAGTCGCCGGCGTTACAACTGGGCTTACACTGCTCTCTCCGAGTACTGATTCTCAGGTTCATTTTGACATCATTTTGAGTAGTTTTTTTTCTTAATTAAATATTTTCTCTTTATCAGAACCTACTCATCTATTGAAACCTAAAGTACGAATACAGTAGTAGGGTACAACCACATATTTGATCGTCATTTTTATAAATAAAAATTAATTTCATTTTAATTGACCACGACATTGCGTGACATTTCGACCTTAGGGAAGAATTAAGTCATAAAACATACATTGGTACTGCGATTACCAATATTAGACTAAACGATGACCTTCCGCAGTTAAACAGTTAACTTTTCAAATAAAACCGTACAAAAGCGATATTTTATTCTTAGCCTGAAGTGATCACATTATTAAGTACTCGTCATTATATCTTTTCTGGTAATAATTGAAGGCGTACCGGTACCTATTGTAATTTAATGTTCGGTTCTTAGGTACGTTGTGAGATTAGCTAAACAATGTGTTACTGAATTAATGACTAACACAATTTATTGTCACACTTCCGCTGTAGTGTGTGCGTGCGTAGATTTGTAATGTGACCACAATTTTCTCCCACAATCGGTATAAATATATGTCGGAAACGGCATGTATCTGGTACGTCAGCACCATCTAGTGGTGTTCGATGGAGTTATTGGAGTTCGCGCCATCGAGTCTTGACTAATCGGGACGCCAGTGCTGTTTAGCGGCGCATGACGGAGTCTACAACATAACGTTCGTCCGGCGACAAGTGATCGCCGCACATTCGACAAGTGAAGTTCATCGATGGCGGTCAAGCAGTGAAGACATCTAGAAACTGTTGCGCGTTCGGTATAGTTATGTCGTGTACCAACATTAATTACTTTGCATACCCATTACTGTATAGAATCAAGTTCTTCTAACTGAACAGACAGATGTGCTGCTGGGGAGTTTGTTCCGCTACTTCTTCTTCCCAGCTAAAGCACTAAGAAGTGGTGAAGGGCAGGCGTTTTGGGGGAACTGTCTTATGTAAATTTTGAAGTGCTGATTCTCAGCTTGAGTAAATGACTTTTGAGTTTAATTTGATTTTTCTATTGCACAATAACCAACACTACGCCCACAGTAGTTAAAATATGGCTGATGATAACGAGAGAACTGCCGTTCTCCGATATATAATTTAATAAATAAACAATTTTATACATAAAAGTAAAAATTCAGTGTATGTTTTACGAACATAGTAATCTATTGGGGTGTTTGGTAGTGGGCGTTTAACAACATGTTGTTTGCTGCGTTGATTGGGTTCAGCAATCGAAATGAAATCTTTTTCTCGTCTGATTTGCCGCCTGCGTTTTATCTATGTCAAAACAGATTTTTGGATCATATTTGATGTCAGAATTAAGTCTTCATAATGTTGAATATTACTGATTGATTAGGTACTACCTTTTTGAAAAACATTGTTTTCTTCCATTTGACAACCCTACATTTCTATTAGATAATATCGACTAAGCTGTCCTTGGCTGCTTTCCCTCTGTTATTTCCTGTTCATTTGAAACAATTTCAAAAGAAGCATCACTTTTTAATAGGGACGGGCCTAAATTCATTTTATATTCGGTTCAAACTTCGGCATATGGCCGAAATTCTGTTTAAATGCCGAGCATTCGATACAAGAAAAATATTTAAATTACTCAATTGTTCTGACTAAAATAATAAAACTTAACTAGTAAATTAAGTCTTATGCTTTTATTTATTGTTTGTTACTTGTTACCTAATTACCAATTAAATGTATTACAAACATTATCAAAATTTTGACATTGAAAAAACATTGAAATAACTATTAAAAGAAAAAAAAAACCTACGTATACAAGATGACGTGTCACTGTCGAGAAAGCGCAATGAAAATAACCGAAGTCCGGCCAAACTTTTTATTTTCCCCGAATGTTCGGCTAAAAATTCGTATTCGGTTGACACTACGTTCGGCCCATCCCTAGTTTTTAATTTACTGCCGCCGGACAAAATTTTACTACTTTCCTTAAAAAAGTATCTAACATCGTTTATGTACATTTCATCCATAGCAACCAACATTATTAAACATTAAACAGACAACATAGTACAGTACAGTATTAACATTTTTATTCAACATTATTGTTTGTTAATCGTATTGTTTTCCTTCTTCTTGTTTAGTGTCTGTGTTTACTAACATAGCCGTAAGTTTTACTAACATTCTTGTTGAGTCTTGGTTACTCCAATAAAACAAATTCTATTCTAGTCTATTCTATAGCGTTAACCTAAAACCATTTTCCACCATAAACGATAAAAAAATAATATTATTTATCTTGAATAAACTCATCTTCCCATCACTAGCCCAGTTAATAAAGCAGGAAGGCAGACCTCTATAATTTGGTTACACCCGTCCGTCAATGTGATCTTTTTATTAGACCCACGTATTTGGGCCTTTCCCTCGGAATGTTACTTCCTCGCCTTAAGAGAGTTTTGGGGATTATCTTAGTTTGGGTCCAGTTGATTTGGAGGAGTTTATGGGAGGCTTATTGAGAGGGGCATACTGTGTATTTAATTTCGTGCGGAAAAACGGAGGAATATTTTTCTGTGAAGTATTTTTTTTTGGGGAAAGTATGATCCTACTGAATTCGCGGTAAGAAAATAGCTGCCCGTGGTTTTTGTTAATAACAGAAAGGTAGCACAATTCAACGGCATCCTTTCCTCTGGTTCCATTAACATACCTCAGTCATTAACCGTGGTTAAAATTGCAATTTCCTATTTGACTGTCCATTGTCAATAAAAATGTTACCGAAACGCCCACAGTTAGCAGCGGAAAATCGACTCGCTATGTTATAATCATAATACATACACTGAATTTTTATTATCTATATCTATATACATACATATATAAAAATCAATTGCTGTTCGTTTGTCTCGCTAAAACTCGAGAACGGCTGGGCCGATTTAGCTGATTTTGGTTTTGAAATGTTTGTCGTCCAGGCAAGGTTTAAACGGTCAGAAAATATGGAAAAAAAAAAACTTAGTGAATGGCTGGATCGATTTCGCTAATTATTTTTTGTTGTTTGTTATTATCAGGAGAAGGTTGGATGGTACGTAGGGTAGGTAGGGTAGGGTAGGTAGGTAGGGTAGGTAGGGTAGGTAGGGTAGGTAGGGTAGGTAGGGTAGGTAGGGTAGGGTAGGTAGGGTAGGTATGGTAGGGTAGGGTAGGTAGGTTAGGTAGGGTAGGTAGGGTAGGGTAGGGTAGGTAGGTAGGGTAGGGTAGGGTAGGGTAGGTAGGTAGGAAGGGTAGGGTAGAGTAGTGGAGTTTATATTATATTTCCTTTGCGCGTAGACAAACTGCCACAGTCAAATAGCTTTTGACAGAACGAAGTCTGTCGGGTCAGCTAGTAGATGATAATTATCTCTACAACAATTTTAATTTGAAAGTGATAAATAGATAAATAGAAAATAAAGAAAATACATTTATTTAGCACAGACTATAAGACACATGACAATATAATATTCAGCAGATAAAAAAAAAAACGAATAAAACGTGTAAAGTGCGAAGTAAGAAATTAGCAGGAAAGTGTGCCTCATAATTTCCCAACCGAAAAAAAAGGCTGCGCCAGTTCAGTAAAAATTCCAGACAACTAGTGCCTGACGAAGGTGATGGATTGTCTTGGTTACTTTGATACTTTACACAAGTGAAGTAGTTCCAGCAGGATGTTGGACATGTCAATGGACGGGCAACAAGTACGTAGAGCATAACATTAAGATGAAGTATAGAACAAGTTTCAAAATTTTTTTTTTTTTCAAAAATTTTGGCTCATTTGTTTCAGAAATAACGGTGGCGGGTGGGGGGAGTGGTCAGTTTTCATATTTTTTCTTAACTACTATAAAATGATTTATTTAAATTTTACAAAAAAAAAAAAATTAAACCAACACAGTAAGCACTAACTTAAAAAAATGCACATGTTATTTACCTCCCAAAAGTGCCCCCATATTCAATAATTTTTTTATTTTTTTTTAATTCATTTATTCACGTTACACATCCATGTTTCATCATCATCATCATCAGCCTATAGCAGTCCACTGCTGGACATAGGCCTCTCCAATTGCACGCCATTCAGCTCGATTCTCGGCAACTCTCATCCAGCTGCTACCAGCCACCCTGCGAAGATCGTCGCGCCACCTAGCCTCTGAGGGCGTCCTACCTTACGTTTGCCAATTCGCGGTCTCCACTCAAGAACACGTCTACCCCAACGGTCATCGGTTCTACGGCTAATATGGCCGGCCCATTGCCACTTCAGCTTGCTTATTCTGTGAGCTATGTCGACAAATTAACTTTGGTTCTCTGCCGAATCACCTCGTTCCGGATTCGATCTCTCAGAGAAACTCCAAGCATAGCCCGTTCCATAGCTCGCTGAGCGATCTTGAATTTATGGACCAGCCGTACCGTGAGTGTTCACGTTTCGGCTCCGTAAGTCATAACAGGCAGGACGCACTGATTGAAGACCTTGGTCTTTAGGCTCTGTGGAATACGCGACGAGAAGACTCGACGAAGTTTCCGAAACGCTGCCCAGCCCAGCTGAATTATTCTATTAGCCTCCCTCTCAAAAGCTGTTCTTACCAAACTGCAGAGTTTGCCCGAGGTAAACATATTCCCGAACAACCTCAAGAGCACCGCCATTGACTGCAATCGATCCCGGAGTGGCGTGTTCATTGAACATAACTTGGGTTTTGTCCAAGTTCATTCGGAGACTAATACGTACAGAAGAATCAACTAGGCCATCCAGCATCTGCTGCAAGTCATGTAGCGATTCAGCCAGTATGACAATGTCATCTGCAAATCTCAACTTAATCGGTTCATTAGATTCGGAGCAAACTGGCTGTGTCAGACGGACAGACTGAAAAACACACGAGTGATCCTCTAAAGGCTCCATTTTTTTATGCAAAAGTACGGAACTCTGAAAAAGACGGCGGTGCTAGTTCCGAGACCACGTGCCGAAAGATTCTTGAAGAAACCATTCCTGCTCTGCCCCAGTATAAAGAGTTGCACGAGCTGTTTAAATTAAAGATAAATACGAGTAAGAATTGAACAACCGTTGAAAAAAAACTTCAAACTCAAAACGCAAAAAAGTAGCCTATGTCCGTCTCCATATCCCAGGCTATATCTCTGCCAAATTTCATGACGATCGGTTCAGCGGTTTAGGCGTGAAAAAGTAACATACAGACAGACAGACAGAGTTACTTTCAAATTTATAATATTAGTATGGATAAACCGATTACAGGCACTTTTGTCAAGAGGTTGGTCAGGCAGAAAGATGAAGCTAGTTGCCCATTCCAAAGCGTAGTAGGTTCCTATGGAAAAGAACGGGCAAGAAACTCCACGGAGACTCTTTCAAAACAAAATATTGTTACAAAAGATTAGTTACATACATCATTTATATTGAAATTATACATGTGAGAACAATGTAGAAAGATGAGATGTTAGAAGGGTCCGTAATAAAAATATAATTTAAAAAAACATTACATAATAAAATAAATTAAACTAAGCCAAGAGATGACCAGTCTCTACTGACGGCACCCGTTCACGAACATGACGAATGGATCAGCCCCATTCAGCTCAACCATTTTGAGGGGAACATAACGATCAACCCACACTTCACCACCAGTGAGACATTTGAGTGAGCGTGACTACTCTCAGCCGCCACGGCACAGAGACTCTAGTGAACGAAACACGTACCCAGTAAATGGTACATAGTGCTCACTCATGTGCTGTGCAATTATACCATATATTATAATGACTTGCATACGTCGTCCCTACGTCGCATGTCTGATAGTCATAATTCCCTACGTAAACAAAGGAAGACGCGGTGCCATCTATCATAATAAAGTAGCCACAAAGAGATATAAACTAACAATAGCTCCAAAGTCCCATTGTTTCAAGATGATAACAATCCGTGCCAATATTCTCAACACATTATACAGCGGATGCAAAGAATTTAGTATTGAGTTCAATAGAATAATTTGTTTCCGTCCATCCATTTGAATGGCTGACCACAAGAGTTTTCAATTCGGCCATTTAGTTTGCGTACGGTTTTTTTTTTAAGTTATTGATTTGTTTGAACGCACGACACAGCGTTTCTATACGGCCTGACTTTTGTTCGACTTTTGATTTTAACTTTTTTTTTTGTATGCACGTGCATGCACGCATGCGTATGTGGAATTATTAGGTCCTGATTTTGTCGCGTCCATCCTAGTGTAACGATCTGTACCATAATTATAGGAAAATGAATTGCATAAAAATAAATTATTATGTTGCTACGTACGCCTTGCTTGGTACCTACCTACCAGTCTGCAATAAAAAATTAAGGTAAATTAGGTAGGCGGGACCTTTTCGTATTGAACTTTGGCACACCATTTGTTTATTTTATTTTTATTGTTATCGTAGTAGGAACATACACGATAATGATGTTAATGATATTTATCTCTACTTATCAGTCACAAAAAACCGAAAAGCTAATGATAGAAAAGGTACATTTTTATTTTCTGCGGGTGAAAATCTTCCGGAAATATTTTAAAACAGCAGCCTAACTAACAGACACGTAAACCAAAAACTGTTTAGAAGAATTTACTTTATAAAAAATCACTTCACAGTCTCATATCATAATTTTTTATATTGTGTACGTACGAGTACATAACCATCAGGTCTCTTATTTATATGCTTCAGGGAGATTAAACTTGATATTGACTTTACTGAAATGAGCAGCATTTGGGGTTATAAGGCCCATTTAACGCTGGCACAGGCATTTATGGTGTTAATACATTCTTAGTAGTAATTCCGAAATATGAAACGTAGTGAAGTTTAATGTTTGAACGAAACACAAGGCCATATTTTGTGTCATATTCTCGCTTTTGTGTTGGGAGATATGTTAGCCTGAAAGTTCGTTAGAACGTTTGTGGCTTGTGGATATGTACTATTTAATAACTAGCTTCTGCCCGCGACTTCGCCCATATATATAGTATATAAGTATAATATAATATAATATAATAATATAATAATAATAGAAGTATAGATGAGAGCCCTAATGAGTTTGGGATATACATATTTATAATAGCTACTGCCTGCGACTTCGTCCGCGTGAAATTTCTGGTTCCCCCAAACCACCGCGTCGCATCGCATCGCCCGCCCGCGCTATTACTTCGTTTTCACTTAGCGTTCTCTCTGGCTTTTTTTTTTTTTGCTCGGCTTCTAAGGGTGATGTTAAATAGCCTATAACCTTCCTCTAGAATCGAGCTGTCAAATGCAAAAATATTTTTTCAAATCGGACTGGTTGTTCTAGAGACCAGCGCGTTCAAACAAACAAACAAACTCTTTAGTTTTATTTTATTATATATACTAGCTTCTGCCCACGACTTCGTCCGCGTAAAATTTCGGCCCACAGCCCACCCCGTCGCATTACATCGCCCGTCCGCGCAATTACATCGTTTTCGCCTAGCGTTTTTTCCGACTTTTTGTCGTTATGCTCAGCTCCTTTGGGGTGTAGCGTAATGTTAAATAAGCTATAATATTTCTCGATAAATGGACTAATCCAACACAAAAAGAATTTTTCAATTCCAACCAATAGATCCTGAGATTAGCGCGTTCAAACAAACAAACTCTTCAGCTTAGTATAGATATACAGGGTTATTGGTAAAACACTAACAACCTTGCTGGACTGAATTACTGACAGCAAAATCAAAATCAAAATATTTTATTTCACATAAACCTACATGGGCACTTATGAAACGTCAGAAGCTAGGTGCACGGTTCCAATTAGTCGTTTCCTATGGAGAAGAGCCGGCCAGAAACTCCACGGTCTCATCATAAATAACAACTTTTAATTCTAATTATACAGGTGGATTTTTTAGATGGGGCAGTAAGGGCAGGTACATTAACCATTGTAGCTACAGGAAAACGGTCTTAGGAGACTATCCTTATTTATTTATTTTTGAGAAATTTTGATTCCTATTCATAGATTATGAAAAAAAATTACAGCCAGCAAGAAAATGGGCCATTTTCACAAAAAATTTTTTGATGCCAATCGATCTTGTTTCTTAGTTAGTTACCGACATAGCTTGCAGAGTAAGCAAGCTGAAGTGGCAGTGGGCTGGCCATGTTTGTCGAAGGTCCAATGGCCGGTGGAGCAGACGAGTCCTGGAGTGAAGACCGCGTATCGGCAAGCGTAGTGTGGGACGCCCCTCAGCTAGATGGACCGATGACCTCAAAAAGGTGGCTGGGACAGACTGGATGCGGAAGGCGGAGGACAGGGTGTTGTAGCGCAGCATGGGAGAGGCCTATGTTCAGCAGTGGACTGCGATAGGCTGAGTTGATTGATCTTGTTTCTTATAAGGATCAAAAAATTCTATCGAACCAACTGAGGTTTGAGTACTAGAAAGAGAAAATCGCAAAAAACATTTCCCATACATTTCGTAGGAAATGAGACTACCAACTTACTTTTTATACTTTTTAAAGACTGGCCGCTACAATAAAAAATGGCCAAAAAAAAACTTTGGATTTTGAACGAAAACCCGTTATAATTTTATTTACGTTGAGAACCGAATTCAGATAGTTTGTTGCTTGTGATTTCGGTAATTCTGAAAAAAAAAAAAAAAACCTTGAATAGTTTACAACGACTGATGTGGGAAAAGTTTGCAACGGATAAGGTACCTAACCTTACTTCCCCATCTAAAAAATCCACCTGTATAAATATATAGTGTAGATAGACAGATGTTTAACAGTGAAGTATTTTTTATGTAAAAAATAAAAAAAATTGTCTGTTCTTAAGTTTGTATGTAGGGGGTAATCTCTGAAAATATTGAACGGATTCTGAAAATATTGAATGAATTCTGAAAATATTGAACGGATTCTGAAAATATTGAACAGATTCTAAAAAGTCTTTTTGTATTTGATAGCCCAATTCTTGGAGAAGGTTAAATGCGTTTTAACATCACGCTGCGACCCTAAGGAGCCGGGCAAAAACAAAAAAAGTCACAAAGAACACTATGTGAAAACAAAGTAATAGCGCGGGGGGGCAACGGGATGTGATGCGGAGGGTCGGGGACCGAAATTTAACGCGAACTAAGTCGCGGGACAGATGCTAGTCTTATTATAAATTGTATGATTATTGGCCACTAGCTATACTCGTGTGTTGTACGCAAAGTAACAAAACAACACAACACACATAAATACTTTAGTACCAAATTAAAGTGTGATACGCTATTAATGCGGGCGTGTAATTTGCCTGTGTTGTGTCGTATTGTATTGTATTGTCAACAATCTTTGAGACCGTATTAATTACTTTGAATGTGAGGCTATAAACTGACAAAGTGTTACGTTGTATTATCATATTGTTACAAGGTAAATAAATTGATGTCTGAATGTTATTTGTAACGTTTGATGCTGCATTCAATTATTTCCTTACATACCTACTTCATGAAATTAACATAACCTTCTACTGTGTGTTCTGTGTTGTGACTATGTCAGTAATGCAAGTTGTCAAAGTTGATTTTAGCTGAAATTTGAATAAACGACATGTTAGTTTAAATTAGAAAGACATGTGAGATGTGTGTTTATTATATGTATGTTAGAAAGAGTTTATATATTAGTAGTAATAATGAATGTTGACATATCTAGTAGGTGTGCAATAATTGTGACTGTGATTGTGTGCATGTTGACGGCACGGTTGGCGCAGTGGTAAAGTGATTGACTGCTGCGCTGCGTGTCGCAGGTTCGATTCCCGCACGGAACAAATATTTGTATGTCCTACAAGTAGTTGTTCCGGGTCTGGCTGTTTGTGTATGTGAGATTAAATGTTTGTGATCGCACCCACAATACAGGAGAAATTCCTAGATTGGGGCAACGTTTTTTAAAAGAAAGAAAGAATTATAATGTTAACTTTGAGTATTGAACCAACATAGCTATAAGTTAAATGTAATAATACTTGCTGCGCCCTAACAAGGTCATGTACTCTTAAGTTTTAGCTTAGCCTGTAACTAAGTATACATTAAGCAACAAATACATAAATTAACAAAATCAACCGATGTTGTAGAAGATATGACTTCACGTCGTCGCTGCAATTAACTTATAATGCCAATAGAATACACAGTCACGTGAACGAAGCCACGGGCACAGCTAGTATGTATAAACTTAGTATTTTTCCACTTCAGCTTTCCTTAGGGCCGGGTTCACAATAGATCACAATGACATATTTATCGTCCCGAAAATATGTCGGTATCGACACAATATATTTATCGGACGTCCTTTGTCCTTTGGTTGACCGTCGGTAGCGTCCGACTGAATTTCGTTTTCGTGAATTTTCAGTCAACATTTTCGGTTATGTTCATTTCGGACGAAAGACAAACATCTTTTCACAAAAGTGTTGTCAAATCGATACTTTCAATTAATTTAGATTCTTTTTTGAAACAGTCGATAGTTACAACAAGTAAAACACAGTAATTGTAAAAATACGAAAATATAACCGGCTAAGTGCATGTCGGACCACATACAATGAAGGGTTCCGTAGTTGGGATGAATTTATCCCAAGAACAAACTTAACATTGTAGTTGAGAAACAAGTTCTCCGACAACGAACATAAGTTCATAATGTGTGTGTGTATATTAGATTATTAAGAAAATGCTCTAATTTAACAAATATTTTTTCCAAATAACTATGTACGAGTATTAACACTACTCGTTTAGACGTGATCTTCAGAATAAAATCATTAAAAGTCGGTTATCTCCACCTTAAAGTGATATATAGGGAGCAAATGGATTATTTTTTATCTTTTGAACTTTCTAAACCTATAGGCTGACTACTCCATTTGCATAGCTTTTAACTCTGAGGCCCAGAACCGTTTTAATAACAACCACATACCCGATAAATATAATAAATCATTCTGCGTTACTATAGCGGACCGTTACTGCGGGAATGTTACCAATAATTGAAGGGACAGCCTTCAATTATTTATTACGGAGACAATATGATTTATGATTCGGTTTTCAGCTGCCGGAACGACCATTAATATAGATGTGTTTTTGCTACGGTTTTGGGGCCAAGTGGTTGAGTGATAGGGTTTCTGAACATTAGGTCATAGGTTTGAGTCTAGTATGGCAAGGATATTACATTCGTAGATTTGGACTAAGAGCGTTTGCGCACTGCATCCGATTCGAATCCGAGGATGACGGTCCGAAGTGCCCGCAGTACCAATTGAATCAAAATGCGCACAAAAAAAAAAAAAGTTTCTAAGAGCGTTTTTCGCACTGCATACGACCCGAATCCGAATTCGAGGAAATCCGAGTTCCATCCGAATTGGAAATGTTCTATATTCGAACGAACAGAATTCAGATCAAGTGCGCAACCCCCATTCAAATAGTACCTACTCGTACTATGGCTACTTCGGACCGTCATTTCTCGGATACTAATATAATGCGGTGTGAAAACACTCTTACCTACATTTATGTGCACGAAACTTAACCCTTCGGGGAAATAAAGATGTAATGTTATGTTTTAATTATTATGTACTAGCTTTTCTGCCCACTACTTCTAGTATAGATTGGCCTAAATGTAGTTTTCTAGTAATTATGTCTACAGAATACTCTTTGCATGAGAAATTGTATTTGTTTTTTTTTTTTAATAACAGCTTCTGTTATGAGGGCAAATGAAGCAGAGTTGACCAAGTACTGTCGGCCCGACTTCCGAGTATAGGTCATGAGTTCGAACCCAGACAGGCGCTTTATTTCCTCACCACTGCTCTCAAAATGGTGAAGGAAAACATCGTGAGGAATCTTATAATCGAAAATTCGATTCGACATTTTGACGTCCCTGCCTGACTGGGCCTGTGTGTTGACTTACGGCCCATTCTCTCTCGCAGAGAGATGATATGGAGGCCGATTATGCTGTCCTGAGTATTGTAGGAAATTTCGTCTGATACAAAAGCTATCCTTAGTCCTTCTTACGGCTTAAAAGCCGGGGTCAACCTATACAGGTCAGTTGGAAGTCGTTCAGGGGTAGGTATGTACGTGAATTCATCGTTATCGTTATGACATCAATAAAACTCTTTGTAAAACAGATCCTGGCTATAAACTGAGTCTGTAAAAAGATCTAGGTAGTAATATCATAACTATTGGCATTACATATTGGTGTAAAGACTGAGTTTTATTGACAATTTATTTAACGATTATTTATCAAAGAGTTCTTACAAGCGAGCCAACCAACAGTCCAACATTGGTATTGTGCTCTTTTATAGTTTTTTCGTGACGATATTATCGTGGACGTCCATAAAATGTTTGGAAATATATACGTCTTGGACGGAAATTGGAAAGCGTCTTCATTTATATTTCCATAAATTTTCCTTCCCTGTGTTATCTGTATTGAAGCAGATTTCGATGTTCGCCGAATTACATTGATTGTTTTCACTCATGAGACTTTTCTTATTTCTTATTTTACGATGGGTTTGCTCTTGACTCTAGTCTAGGTCAGAGGTGACAGAGACCAAGTCGCCGATGGAGTGAGCTTATCCAGAAGAAGCCTGTTCACTCTCACTTTGAATTCATTAGGCTTGTATGTGACTCCTATTTTTTTCTGAACAACATTCACAGAGTTCAATTATGCGTGATGAGGTAGAGTAGTCTCAACGATTCCTACAATTAAATAAAACAACCTTTTCTAAACTAACTCATTACTTGTTTTCTAACTAAAATAATGAAACTAAGTAAACGGCCATCATTCCCTTGCCCTTATCCCAATTTATTTGTGGTCGGAGCAACATGTCTCTTCCTCCATACTTCTCTAGTCGTCATCTCGGTAGTCACTCGATTTCTTGCCATATCATCCACATTCATACTCAAAACTTTCTTCATGACATTTTTTTTTAAATGTAACGGTGTGTTATTCTTATTACAAACATTACCGATCCTACAAATACTAAGCTCCCATAAAAAAATAAACATTAGTAGGCCCTGTTGCGTGCTTCTTGAAAAGCTGCAGATAAGTGAACCATCTCGCTTGCGACGCAAATGTAACTATAAGCTTTTCTATGTGCCGGGATCCAAAACAAACCTTGGACACTTCGCCATTTTTCCATGGCTCTGTAGGCAGTATAACGAAGTGTCGGTCGAAGCGTAATAAATTGGATTTTACATGCAAAATATTAAAGTTTAAAAAGGCTATAAAAGCCACAATATTCAAGTCATAATGATTGTTATTTTTATCTGTTATCTTTTATGGTTATTGTTTTTTTTTTTTTGTATTTCTTTTTTGTTTCCTTTCTATGATTTTCGTGTTATATGTTTTGATTTATGGTATTATTTTCGCTAGATCGCTTTTTGCCTAGATTTGCGCACACTAGTTTTCGTGCCTGTTCTTGTAAACTTGTATGAAATTGTGTGAGATCCAAATAAATAATATACCTTAGTTTACACCCTTCAAGCATTACAAGCTCAAACATGTAACAATCATTAGGTGCTGATGGCGGTCGAACTAAGTTGCCTATAACCAGGGGTCTGTATTGACACTTTGATTGATGAACATAGTTTACAGTTAATGACTGCGGTTCACTTCTTGTTTGGACGTTCGTCAGCTTTGAATTATGTGTTTGTTGGAAATTATTTGGGTTATGTGTAGATGTATGGTTCGGCATGATTTGGTAGCTTGGTTGCATAATAGGATAATTGATATGCCCGCCGTCCACGACGCTACTTAAAATTAACCAGTTGCAAACTCAAATCACCAATGAGTAGCCACAATGTCACCACACTAGTATTTTAATGGCGGTCCGTACATGACGTAATAATAGCGCACACAATCACAGACTAGTTAATAGCGCGTTAGTTGTGTACAGACCATTGATATCAAATGATTAAAAAACCGAGCAGATAGAAAGCTTCATACTAACGCGGTGCGTGGGAGCACTACTAACTAGTACACGCATAGTTATGTGTGCGTGACCTGTCACCGACAAGGCGCAGACGTAGGCGCCGGCGCCCACTCGGGTGAAAATCAGTTTGAGTCAGCTCAGCGTGCGGGCAAAGTTAAGGGGTGCCGATGCCGGCAACAGCTATTCTTATATTGTTTTCAAATATGCCAAACTATTATACTGTGTGTAAAAATAATGGTAGGAAAACCAAGAAGATTTCTTTCTTATTTTAAATCTACCAATTTTAATCTAGCAATTTTAATCTAATATATTTTTTACGTGATAATTATCACTTTACAAAATATTTAGTTTTTTTTTCATTTCTTACAATACAAAGTAGGTACCTACTTAATTTTAAACAGAAATTAACATAATTAACCATTTCGTCTTTCAAAGCTAGTACGCTACACTATTTTTAATGTTCCGTACCAAAATTGTAAAACGTTAACCTTATGGGACCACCTCTGTCACAGTACCTGTCTATCCATTCGTCCGTCCGTCTGTCCGCCTGTCCGTCAGTTAGTCCGTCCGTGCGTCCATCCATGCTCATTGCCAAATCGCGATTCGCACTGTCCCGGTTTTTTATTTTCGATAACCGAGTGGCAGCCCTATGAAAGTAGGTACCAATTTTGAGCTCTGTTAAGAAGCTTTCCTTCTGCTCGGTTTTTTATTTTTGTGATTGATAAACTAGTGCTACAGCACTTATCAAAATTATGTTTCAGTGCAGTTAGTGGAAGTGTTCAGGTGCAGTTCGGTCAAGTGCTGTTGAAATCAGTGCTTTGAGTGAAATATTATAGTGTACTCGTCATTCTGGCTACTCATTGGTTCATTGGCGATTTGGGCTGGTAGGTAACACGATGGGCCTTAGGTTGATGTCACATTAACATTTACTTGCACCCTAATTGTACTTCCAATCACTATCCGAGAGTTTTGAAAGATATTGCTAATGCAATGCTTCATAGGTTTGAAAAATTCGTTTGCACAACAACGTAAATAACGCAATGGACGTGGGTGAACTGCAGTCAAAATGGAACATATAACGATCAATTATCATTTTATGTGTGTTACACAATCGCCCCGCTGGCATCCGCAATGAAAGTACCGTATTTACGTCTTGAAAGCATACATTGCCCGAACACAGGTCTATGTTAAATTGTTTTAAATAAACAAACATACCCGCACTGAGTCTATGACAACCTAAACAATCTACCTAAACAATCTATTCAATTTAATCCGTGTCATACCCGTAATTATATCAAGACTGACAGTAGGTATATTGTTTGAATAACACAAACAATAAAGTAAGAGACGCATTCATTTTCCACTTGATATTTTGATACTGACCACTTGATATTTTCATACAACCACTTACAATAAGGCCACCGAGATAATGTGTTCCAGACACTTGTCAGTTTCATACGAATATATGTTTTACGAATTTTAACTTTATTAGTTCATAGTCTTGTAGGGGCTTGTGGCTAAGTTATAACAGCCGCACGGGTCAATCAATCAGGTTAAGCTACGCTTGCCGTGATTGGTCCGTGGATGGGTGACCATCTTTACAAAACAAGACTCCTCCGTGCCTCGGAAAGCACATTCAGCCGTTGGTTCCGGCTGTCATTCGTGGATTTTTGACAGTCGCTACGGGCTATCAGATGCCCGAAATTCTGACAACCAATCTTACCAAGGGGTATCGTATTACCTAGTAACTGGGTTGTGGAGGTTTGGGAAAAGGCCTGGCTGATGATGAGTTCCTAGTCTTGAACTACACCTGACAGGTGTCAGAAATGCATACTCTCGGTAGCCGGACTAAAGTTCTAAAACTATCACAACTTAAATTATTTTAAACCAGAAGTACCAAAGAATACAATAATTGGTCGATTGATTGATCGAGAAAACTCACAAAAAGTACCAATTCTCTGACCCTCCAAATTGACTCACATTTTTCTCAATTTTTCCCCGAAAATCATCTGTCATTGGGGTAAAAAACTATTTTACTACAACCTTTGTAGTAGGTAGGTATGTGTAGTTGTTTTATTTCACGAACACACGTCAATCATCGCAGTTTACACCTTGTTTCAATAACATAAGAGTCACTTGACAAGCACTCGTGAATTGCAAAGAGTTTAGGAATATATTGGTTTGATATTACATGTGACTATTGAAGCATGTGTTATCGAGTGCAAAAGCAAAACTTGTGCCTTTGCTGCGAGCTCGACTAATATGTGAACTGATTCTTAGAGTTCGATATTACTGCATGCTTGAAAAGACAGGCTGATGAAATGACTCCTGTGTACAAGTTTCCTCTTCTACCAAGTATGTATGTATTAGGTATGTAGTCGGTTATGAGGGAAAGTTCGGCAAAATATGGGAACGCGTCTGTCGATTGTTTTGAAACAATTGGTGTTTTCAAGTTCTATGCAATACAGAGGTGGTATTGTGAGTTTTTTTTTTCGAACTAAAACATTGTGACAATAAGGGTGAAGCCAGGCGAGCGTTTTTTGAGTTGTGAGTCGCGTAATTTCAGTCGCGTAATTTCTGCTACATTCGGTTTCATACAAAAATCCTGTTTCGTTCACACGGCGACGCAAAATGAGTTGTCTGCCGACTCACGTGCACAATCCCGGCTGAATTGAGTTCGAGGCGAGAGGGAGGCGACTCGAGGGAGTAAAAACTTACTTGAGTGTTATTTTTAGTATTTCCTCTGCACTGATGGCTAGTCTCATAATTTGTGTCTGATTTAGTAATAAAAGGCTTTACGAGATGTAATAATTCTTGAAAAACATATAATGTCATATGGAGTAATTTTGAAATATATCTGGATTTGCACATAAACGTTCATACAACACATGAAACTGTCCGCGCATCAGTCTTTCACTGTTGAGTGGATTCACCCAGTATTTTCTTCAACCATCATCTTCTGTCTTCGTTTTAAGCTTCGTAAATACACAACGTTTTTATTATATCCATTGCACTACACAAACACCCAATACAAGCGTTGAAAAGCAACTGATTAAATTACGCCCGTCTGGCAGCCCAACAGAATTTCTGCCGAGCAGAAATTACGCGACCGAAAATACGCGACTCAACAACTCAAAAAATTACGCTCGTCTGGCTTCACCCTAACGCACACCCTAAGTTTTTTTTATTTCTTAATATTTTGTGATACATTATATATGTTCTGTGCCTGTGTAATTATAATGACATGTTTTAGAAAAATAAAAGCTGAAAATCGTTATTTTTAGAGAAAATCCCAAAAATCATGTTATGGCATGGTAACATTCTGCATCACTCACCATCACTGCAAGATCACTGGCCAGCAAAATGAACACTAACGAAATCTATTTTATTTTTATGAAAGGAATTTAAGAAAGACTTTAAATAGAAAATGGTTTTCACAAACCCGCAATATTTTTAAACAGCCGATCCAACGATACCCCATACCATGGAATAGACGAGAAAAACAAAATATCATCCCCAATTTACATTTAATGTACGGGAGGTACCCTTATTTTTTTTTTTAGATTTTATTTTACCACTTTGTCGGCGTGATTAATATGTATACCCATACCAAATTACAGCTTTCTAGTACTAAAAGTCTCTGAGCTAATCCGCGGACATACAGACAGACAGACGGATATGGCGAAACTATAAGGGATCCTTGTTTACTAAGTACCAAAACATTCATAATAATAGGTAATAACTACCGAGATAGATTTATTATTTTATCTTATTTTAAACTCACTTGTTGTAAAACGATATGTTTCATAGGTTTACTCGAAAATAAATATTCAATATAATTATATCAAAGTTATGTACGTAGGCAATTTTTAATTTATATTTTTTACCAGACCGGTTTGCGATACAATACCAAAAAAAAGGTGATTTTCTTATTATCCTCGATTAATTTTGCACATAACGTCAAAGTATATACTATAAAATAATAGTTTCACTTACCTTTTCCAAGAAGACATGATTTTTTATTACTGTAAAACTAGTTAACGCATACATATACATGCGATGACTACTATAATATTCTTGCGCGGGTGCACGCTGGCCAGTTCACAGGCCATCTTGAAAAATGAGCGAATTTTTTCAATCGCGCGACTAATTTGAATGCTGGCTAATTGACAGGCCCGTGTGCTTTAACGCGGATCGTAAATGTTCATATTATGGTTCAATATATAAAGAAAAATCTGTGAGATAACGACCTTGAAGTGACTGTCCAGTTTACTGGCCACTTTGTATGGACCGTCCTGTAAAGGGCTAAAGGGCTAAACGATGAATTATATTGCACAATATATTGTGCAATATAATTCATTCATATTATTCATATTTCATTGTGATATTATAATATCACAATTTTTAACCGTGGCTAAGGGTTCATATTGAAAATTGCGCGCTGATTGAACAAACGTTTGAGCAAGTTTTGTTTTTTGGGTTCCGTAACACGAAAGGAAAAAAACAAAACGAAACCCTTATAGGATCACTCATGTGTCTGTCTGTCCGTCGTCCGTCAATTTGCTTCGAATCTACTATAGGTCATGCTTACTCTAATGTCTCGCTGATGGTGGCACGTGCGTTGGATCATTTAGCCCCCTTTAAAATAGTTGAGTTGAATGGTGCTAATCCATGCGTCATGTTCGTGAACGGGCGCTGTCAGTAGGGACTGGTCATCTTTTAGCTGCCACGGCTTATTTTAATTTTTGATTTGATTTTTTATTATATATTTATTACGGACGCGTGTGACATTTTGCATCGTTCTCACATGTATAATTTCAACATGAATGATGTAACTAATACTTTGTAAACATACTTTGATTTAAAAGAGTGTCCGTGGAGTTTATTGCCCGTTCTTCTGCATAGGAACCTACTACGCTTTGGAATGGGCAACTAGCTTCATCTTTCTGACTGACCGACCCCTTAACCAGTTCAAAAGTGCCTGTAATTTGTTTATTCTAAATAAATGCTTTGAGTTTTGAGTTTTTGAGTTTTGATAGATGGTGCTCACACAACATATATTAATAGACGATTTTACTAAAATTTTAACAAATAATAAGTAATAATGAGTAAGTTTGTAGCTTTGTTGATCTAGTTGTCGACTGCTGCAGCTAGTTTCTTTTGAAGAATTGTACCCAGAGACCGGAGTGTAGATCAGGCATATTTTAATAGCATTTGGTTCATTCCATATCTGATGAAATGAGGGTCCACAACTTAAACTCCTCTGTGTCTCTCTTTTGTTTGAAAGTTCGCAGTTACGAGTATAAACAACAGGCGCTCATTAGGATTATGTTTTACCAGTTTTAATTAGCGTAGCCGTGAGGGACGTGCGACCTAATTTGAGACTAGCTCAAAGTTAATAATTTAGTAACTGCCATCCTTATCTCGTTTTGCAGCAAAACAAATTTTATCTTTTTCCCCACAGATCAATTTTTTTTACTCAAAAACATATTATGTGTGCACGACAATCAGTTAGCTGATTTGTTTATATTGACCATTGTTTACTTTTTAAATTAAAAACAAACAACAGGATGTTTCGTTTTTACATTTCGTGTCTTGTGTACATAGCGGGGGATAACTAGAACCACCCGCATGCGTATTAATGTAAACGGACTTTTAGACCCTAATTTTATTCAGAATTCCTTTGGGAGGAGACAGCAGTTTCTTTTGTTTTGTTTTGTTTTTTCCTGATTTTTTGTAAAATTTTCCGCAATCAAACACCATGATAAACGCCAAGATTATAATATGACATATTTTCGCTACAAAATGTGACTGTTTGCTAAATTATGTATAATTTAAGATCTAAGAATCACATTTTATATTGTTTTGTAAATGGAAACATTACAAGAAAGCAATAATATTATAATCTGTCTTTAACTAACCTGAAAATACAAGTGTATGACAAAAAATATTGTGCACAGCATTGGATGATTTGGTCTGTGATGAATTAAATGCCTTTGATTACTCTTTAGATGATTTATGACCTTAGGTATAAAATGTTTCCTCCTAGTGCCAACAAGTCCACTGGTAGGTGACCTCTTAAAGTTTTTAAGTTACGTTGCACTCAGGCAAAAAGGATTAAATAAGGTGCCATTTCGTTTAACTAAAGTCTGCTCTCAGATCATTATTTTCCCTTTCAAGTATTACCAGATTGAAAAACAATATTTTTGGACATCGTGATCCCCTGAAAAAGTAATTGGTTCATTAAAATATTGATATAAAGCCCTCCTGGGATTTGTTATATTTTTCATGCAATTAAATGTATGTACCTATTTATTATGTAACTTGATTTATTACTGAAAGCTTGTATTGTTTATGGTTTGGCTGAACTGGAGTGTGATATGTGTATCTATATTTTATTTTAATATATTCTCTGTTGAGCGCTGGATTTGTTTTATTTGATGAGAAAATAATTGAACCGATATTCCATGTGGTTAAAGTGATGTTTCTGTTCACACAATGTGATACAAACATGTTTAATGTTTATAAAATGTGTTCATAACATGGAGTGTAAATAGTTTGAAACAATAACGGAATATATTCCGTTATTATATCAAACTATTAACACTAATAAAGGAAATTCACACGTTTGTATTTTAATAGCAGCTGTATTAATTTAACATGTCGTTATTTACTTTGCAACTTTGAGCTCTACAGACCGATATGAAGGTAACCGTAGAACGAAAATAATTTTATTATATTAAACAATCAAAATTAGGTTTCCAATTTACCTAAATTTGTGTTTTATTTGTACCTTTTCATGTAGGTAATTAGTTTACATTTAATTATGCTTTTTTTTTTTTTTAATGTTGTGCTATTTCTTTTGTGTGCACTAAATAAATGATTTATTTATCTATCTAAACATCTACCCCCTTATTTTTGACCGTTGCTGTGAAATTATGACCCCTTTCAACTTTTTTTTTTGTGTGCATACCACTAAACTTACTTAAGCTTAACTTTAGGCAAAATAATGGGGCTAAAAACTCAAAATTCATTGTGTGATAACTTATGTCATAAGAAAATTCAGTTTCTTTATTCATTTTTGATTTAGCTCTAGCAATTTTTGCATAGCTAAGGCCGAGAAAATAAGAAAAGCTACATCAGGCTAGCTTTTTAATAAATATAAAATTTACTCAAAGCTACAAACACACGGAAACATAATTATCTTCAGGAAATCCTGTTCGAAACGAAATGTAGTTTGTATAAAGTATTCTAAGTAGAATACTTTATACAAACTACATTTCGTAAATAAGTATTTACATTCCATTTATTTCTTTGATTCAGTTATATTTTTTACGTATCGTACAAATTTCTGTTTATTTACCTTGTCATTTATTAAAAAAAATAACTGTACAGCTATACAATATAGTATGAAAGTGAAGATGCTGTCGAATGAGGTACCTTTTATTGGATCCAGAGATTATTTTGCAGAAATCCGTTGCCGAAATAATGGTTCGAGGGATGGAAAGAATCATTGGAATCAGTGTACTCTTGTCGGAGGAAAAATGCACGATGTGATTGATTTTATTTTTGGTTAGGAAGTAATGTAAAAGTTTGATTGGACAGTACCGAAATGACTGATGACGAAACCAGCTTTTTAATCTATATGTACAAATATTATAAAATAAAGTGAGAGAGCGAAGTTTGTGCGTTGGTGTATATTAGGGTAATCTCCGGGACCACAGGCCCTATATGAAAAATTTGTTCATCATTTGAAAAGTACATTATTCCAGATGGACATACTCGTAGGTTATAAGTCCATCGACTTTGCCACACGGAGGGAAAGTACCTTAAATACTGTAGATAGAAATATTTACTGAATGAAGACTTCATTTTTATTCAGTAATTTTTTTCATCTACAATATTTAAGGTACTTTCCCTCCATGTGGCAAAGTCATGGGACTACCTGTATGTTATGTAAATATATATATATATATATATATAGCCTAGTAATTTTTGTTAGATTAATGTGTCGTGTGATCAGAATACCGTCTTCACATGTTAATAATTACACCCGTGCGGAGCCAGGGCCGAGCGCTAGTATTAAATATAATAAATAGCTACTTCTGCTAGATGAAACTACTAAGTATCCCTAATAGTTAGTAGTTTTTGTAAACTTTAACACATTTAAGAAGATCATAAACCTTTGAATGTCACAAATTTCTGGTGTTTTCCCATGGCAGGTCTAAGCAACACTAGATTTATGTAAATAATGGATGAAATTTTGCCCAAATTAACTTTTCTAAGCGATAGGCTGTAGATTGATTGATGTTTCAGAACGTTTACAGAACCTAATCTAGGTTTAAGGCAGAGAATTTCAATGGAAGATTAATCAGATCACGACAATCTTAGGTATTAAGTTTAGTCATGAATCTTGATAAAAGCTAACAGACTTTATTCCAATCTCCTCCTAATCTAGTTTCAAAGCGAGATTCGTGACTTAAAATTGTTCAAGAATAAGGGAACATTAATCTGGTAAATGTGCGTACTGCTAAGGAGTTGAACTCTTTGCCAGAACCTGTATCTAGTTTTAATCTGGGTATCTTCAAGACTTCCTCGTTGGTCTAGTCACAAGAGCTACTGATGAGCATGCGGTTCTGGGTTCAATTCCCGGTTCGGGCAAAGTGTTATGGGAATTTATCAAATATCTTCTCGCGCTCTGCGGAGCAGCTCTGGGAGGGCGTGTCAGACTTCTACTGAATAAAATCCACCCGTGTACCTTCAGTTGCCTGTATTCCAGGGCCACGGTATCCCTTTTGGTTTTGCCATTTAACTACGGAACCCTAAAAACCGGGACTCGTTACTCGAATCCATTTTTATTTTGTTTTTCTTTCACTTTTCAATTAAAACGACCTGTACTGAGGTTCTTGTCAGTTTAATTCCATTATTTTCCATTAGCAAAATTAAACTTTCAAAGAGAAATATTGAGCTGAATAAAAAATAAGCTGTTGCCTTCGATATATTACAAAAACACATCATAACTAAAGTCTAGAGACAAACAAAACTGTCCAATTAATTAATATTAATAAATTATCAGCCATTGCATGAAAGGGAAACACAGACTGTCAATTATCTAATGGAATAATTGATTGTCGACATATCCATGTTTGGTAATTTATGTCAGTTATGCTAAAATTGACTGGATTCATATTTACCTGCTGTGATGTGTGATATGGATTTATGTAGATCCTTCGTGGAAATCTATTGACGAGGTTTTGATCCGTATCATAGGTAGTGCTGTGGTAGATGCTCATTAATTATTTTCTCTGGTTAATAATGGTAGGTTTCATGGGCCGGGATCAACATGGCCCGATATCGCACGAAACAGAGAGGTTTGGCAGGAATAATTATAAATGCGGAGTCATGTCTTGCGGAGTTATGTTGAAGTGTTTTTGTAGTAATTGGGTTTTTAACTTTTATTCTAATTATTTTGGGATTTGGGATCATTGAGCCTACCACATCTTTGGTTTTATAAAACATAAAAATTTGGGGTCTGTGTATAAATCGGTAATCAAAAATTACTCCATAAGATCTTTCATAAGATACCAAACACGATATATTAACCGGTTTCGGTGTCCCTTTTTATTAGCTATAAGCCACCATGTTGGTTTTTGTGATGTCATTATGGCCTATAACCTGCAGAACAACTAGATGCTCGTTTGTCAATATACGACGAGGAGGTTACCCCTGAGGGAAAAGATGAACATAATGTATACATAAATACACAGCCTGCGAAAATCATAACCCTCCTTTGGGTTCGCCGTAGTCGGGTCAAAACGGAAGACCTTTGCCCAGCATTGGGACACAATGAGGATTAACAAAAAAAAATATATATGTTTTGTCAAAAAGTCTGACCGTGGTTAGTGAATAGACAGCCTAAATTTCTAGGTTTTTTTAGTTCATCTTACTATGAAATCATAGGTGTTTTTTTATCTTAAAATTACACAATGCTAGAGGCAAAATCTTGAGAAAGTCAATGCCAATTAAATTTTTTGTGATGATTTTTAATTAACATTGGAGGTATGTTTTAGCTGGTACTAAAATAATTATAATGCCTTACATCTGAGATCTACGCGAACGAAATTGCAAGCAAAAGCTAGTCTGTAGTTATGAAATTGCAACAGTAGGTATATACTCAAACTAAAAATGAGTATAATTATCTCATAGTTATAATTTCATAATACCTCGTAGATACACCGAGACTTGTGATCGTAACTAAGAAGCTTACGTAAACAAACTGAGCTCGGAGCTAATATAATAAACTTTGCTTACCCTCTCACAAAAAATTGTGATATAATTTAGCAAAACTATGTAGTTAGTTCAGTCTGGAAGGTCTAAATTAGATGTCAAGTAATATAATTAAACGCGAGACTAAATACGCTAGGGTGGGGGGGAAGTTTCTAACTAAACATATTGTGCGTGGTATATTTTGCGGAGTAACATAACATGATGTTATGTTACGTCTACATAACATGATGTTATGTTAAGTCTATACGGGTAAGACATAGGTGTACCTAAAGTACACCCACATTTCGCCAATGTACTCGTAATAGGGAGCCAGCCTATTGCCAGCAACCGGTCACAAATCCAAACTCCGGGCTGCTACTGAGAAATTCTTGATGGAAAAACCAAATAACACTTTTCTCGACCTGGGAATCGAACCCAGGATCTCATGCTCAGTAGTAGAGCTTGCGACCACTAGACCAACAGGCAGTGTTCAATTAAAGTGTCTAAATTGTCAACGCTATGATTTGATTTTATAATTAGTGTTTTACCTCCCCCGCACCACTTGTTAACAAGTGTACGTAGATTGTTTTGAAGGGTTTATTATTAAACCTTGAATGTTGTTTGAGTTAGCCAGGTTTATGATGGACTGTGACAGACAGGCAGTTGTTTTCACAGAATTTGCATTGGATCTCAGCAAGCACGGATTAATTAACTATGGGTGAAATAGGTAAATTATACACAACGTGTAACTGAATTAATGCACATTATGAAAGTAGTTTGTTCAGAATCGTTTACTGAATCGATTTTTGTCATGTTATAATATAGGAAGTTTTTTATATCAAAAATAATGAAAACCACGTAAATTACAGCCATACTTCCACCGTACAGTAAAAAAAAACAAAATGGACGAATTACTTACTGCGCTGGATCTTTATAAGTGTGCATCTGTACATAGATTTGTGATGTGACCCCACAATCAATACAACTAATTTAATAAATAAACAATGTTTTATTTAAAAAAAAGTGTATGTATTGCGATTATATATAATATTCTCGGTAGGGTGTTTGGTGGTGTTGGCGCGCACACGCGCCCCCCCAACCATGCAGGAGCGGGACGCGGGAGGAGAGGGGTAGCCGATCCTGCCACGGCGTCTCGCAGACGCGCGCCAGCGCCGCCGGCCGGCCGGCGCGGCGCGGCAGTTCGACCGCAGCAGCCGCTAAGAGCGGATACGTTATCTATCATAATTATGTGCGATCCTTATATTGTCGCGTCGCGGTCCATATAAAATCTTTATATATTTTTTGCATTAAAACACAAGCAAGTTTGAAGTTAATCTTTTCGTTATCTCCGCACACTTCCCTCAAGCATTACAACGGGACGAGGTCACAGCCCCAACAGGTGGTGTGCGTTAATTCCGGGACATGTAGTATATTGGTTATAAATTAAGAATCCCTCATTTCGTAATTATGTACGTTTGTTTTTTAAATCATCCTAGGTCCCTGACTCGTGGCTAAATTATAACAGCCGCACAAGTCGATCGAAGTTTAAGATAGGTACGCTTGCCGCGGTCAGTTCGTGGATGGATGACCATCCATTACATATCGATACCCCTCTGTACCTCGAAAAGCACGTTAAGCCGTCGATCCCGGCTGTCATTCGTAGATCTTTGACTTTCGTTACTAATAATCAGAAACCAAAAGTCTGACAACAATTCTTACCAAGGAGTATTGTTTGTGTAAAATCCTGGTATTCAGCTGCAAAAATAAAAATAAAAGTCATTTATTCAAATTAGGCTGCGAATCAGCACTTTTTAAACGTCAAAATTACATAAGACAGTCCCCTAAATCGCCCGCTCTTCACCACTTCCTAGTGCTTTAACTGGGAATAAGTGGTGCAACATACTCCCCAGCAGCACAGCTTTCTGTTCAGTTAGATAAACTTGATTCTACACAATCGCAGTTACGCAAAGTAATTAACATTATGAGACGCAGAACAGTAAATTAAATTAATTGCCATATGTCAGCTAGCACATGCCAATAAACCAGCACATGCAATGAAAACTATACACAAGCAAAAAACAAAATAAATGCAAACAAAACTTAATACATAAAAGTCTCCTGGCATAAAGGGCGTGCCTTTTTACATTTGCAACGCTGGATTATGTAACACAAATAATAAACTACGACCGCTGTATCCGGTTATACGTGAATCCGACGCCTACATATTTGGGAAAAGGCTAGGCAGATTGATTGTTAGTCTGAATCAAATGACATCTTAATAGTAACCATTTTTCGTAAAAAGTTTTGAAATAGAAACAAATAACTTGGTACAAACCACCCCGCGGTGAGCGCCGGGCCACCACTTCAACTACTTATAAAATATTTTGTTATAGCAACCAACGCCACTTTATGAAAATATACGGAATTTCAATGGCTTTCTGTCAATATACGAACGAAACCTGAAGCTGCATTAAAAAAATAACGCTGAAAAAAATTCGCGTAGCAAATTTAAGTCCACTCTCGTAGCACTGGACATTTCAGCGTTTTCACTCAGCGACAGTGGATTTGATTGGACATGTGAGTGGTTACTTAACGTTTAAATTCAACCGCAAAAACAAAAAAAAACAAAAAATACATAAATTGTGCAGTCGGTTTTGAGGCCGACGCTACACATCATAAGAAACGACAGTGATATAAAAAATCACTCATAAAAGATCTTTACGACATTTTACCATATGATAATACATTTAATACTGACTTTGTTTATGTCTGCACTACGTGAGCTGTGTCAAAAGATACATGTATTTTATTTTTTTGGCCTTATTCAAGAAAATATGAGATTACTGAAGCGATAAAGTAATATAATATATGCTTTTTATGAGTAATGTAATGCGTAGCTTATTACCAAGATGAATAAATTGTATATATGTAGGTCTGTTTATTTATGCATACGTATTTTTTGCGAAGAACCAGTTCTATAATTCTTTCAATAAGTACTGTCTAAAGATGTAATCAATAGATACCTATCTAATAAGGACCAGCAACTATTAAGCTTTGTAGAAAAATGAAATAAAAAGCTTAAAATGAAATAACAGACATCACATTAAATTTCTAGACTTATTTATTCTTTATACGTACTCCCGTACCTACATCTCGTGGTCCGATCGTAGAAATAGCCATATCGTGATCTGCTTGGCTATGTCACGATACGCTACCATTTCATGATTTGGCTGGTTGTATCACGATGTGCCGTCGGGCGTGAAGTCGGGCGGATCGACGAAAGCAACCTATTTGTCGTTTTTTCCAGATGACCACTGGGCATATCGCAAAGTAGTTACATTTCACGCCGGTAGTAGCACCCCGACCAAATGGGTTAGGTTAGGTTAGAACTGTGACCAACCGCTTCATCCAAGTTGGTCGCAGTTACTTGGCTATTTAGTATTTTTAGAACCCTAGAATAGGAATTATTCGAGTAGGAATAGGTCGAATAGGAATTATTACCCAACTGCGTAGCAGCAAAGACAGGGTTATGTTTTTTTACGCGTATCTTTTTTATGCCCAAGCATCACGGGGAAAATCGTCCAATGCTGAAATTTGAACGATATGGCGGATGTTAGATGTTCAAATCATGAAATGGTGGCGTATCGTGAAATGGCCAGACAGATCACGATATGGCCATTTTTACGATCGGACCACGACATACATACTCCCCGTTTCTTATTAATTAATTGTCAGTCAGTTGCCGCGAGCACACAAATCGTCATGCCAATTGGAATGAAGTCTAGCCATGCTGCTATTTTAGGAAACGTCTTGCTTCGAATCGACGATCTTGGAATTCAAGGCAATCTCGCATTTGTTTTAGGTCGGAGTGAAATTGAAGTAGGACTATATAGTGCAGGTTTCTAAATTGTCTGTATAAGAACAATTCCTGACTTTTCCACATAAAAAAAAGAAAAACTGGACACTGCAGCTGAAATTATGCAACGTAAAATTCGGCGTGCTTAGCTTAGGTAAGTCTACGCTTAGTGACTACACAGGCTACCGAAAATACGCATGGGAAATTCTGCGTGCTTATGTTTCCTATGAAAATTACGCCACGTAATTTCGGTCTGATATTATGATAGGTAATTAAAAAATAATCGCAAGCTTTAGCACATCGAACGTTCCAATTCGTGTCATTCTTAGCCTAATTATTATTGCATGTTGATCCTTCCTTATCGATTCCTCACTGAACATACGAGTATGGGATTCTTTTTCTGTACTTATAAGTATCCACCACATTAACAGTATAAATCCTTTCCCTTAATCGCGTTTTACTAAACCTTTCCATATGACCGTGCCTACCTTTGTCAACCCTCGTCACTACTTCCTCTTGACCACAAAAATACCGAATCGCTTTGTTTCTCACACCGACGCGACAGTTCAAATTAGATATGCTCAGTTTTAGTTAATGAGATTACGAGAAGAGAAAATTGATTCCAGTATAAATAGTTAATGAATGGAGCACATCTCTATGCATACATAATAATTATAAAACTGTGTGATACGCTATCAGAAAAACCAGAGCCGAGTCCAATTCAGAAATTCATAAAGAAGGTTCTAACTCATCAGTAAAAAAATATCTGGACATTATGTCATAAATAAACCCGGTTTAGGACATAATGTTTTTTTTATAATTTAATTCTTTATTTAAACTTCTCGCATACAATAAAATACAAAGGCGAACTTAATGCCTAAGGCATTCTCTACCAGTCAACCAAGGGTGGTGAAGAGATAAGGTGGTAGGTGCTCTGATTGAGAGGAGATAGTATTAAAAACATAACATAATGAATCATGATAATTAAAATACTAGCTTCCGCCCGCGGCTTCGCCCGCGAGTTATGTCGCTAAAAACTATCCTATGTCCTTCCCCGAGATGCAATCTATCTCTCTGCAAAATTTTATTGAAATCCGTTCAGTCGTTTAGGCGTGAAACGGTAACATACAGACAGAGTTACTTTAGAATTCATAATAATACTAGCTTTTGCCCGCGGTTCCGCCCGCGTAAATGTCGGTTATCGCGTAAAAAAGTAGCCTATGTCCGTCTCCATATCCCAGACTGTATCTCTGCCAAATTTCATGACGATCGGTTCAGCGGTATAGGCGTGAAAACGTAACATACAGACAGACAGGCAGAGTTACTTTCACATTTATAATATTAGTATAGATTAGTATGGATTCAAGGAAAAGAGGCAATTTAGATGACTCTATGCTATTTGTTTTGAAAATAATTCTAATTTCCGCTTAAATGCATACCGACTGGTGGCGTGGTATTCAATCTTCTTATTAAATAAAAACCAATTGCCGTGCATTAGTCTTGCACAAACTCGAAAACGGCTCGACTGATTTAATTTTTTTTTGTTCGTCTCAATCCTGGGGTGGTTTAGGAAAAAATAAAATGAGGAAAAACCCAAAAAAAAAATTGTCTCTTGTGGTGCGAAGTTCATCGGTTCACTTAGTATCTAATAATATAATTATCAGGCTGTATTGCCCCACTGCAGGGCCTCCCTTTCCTTTTCCACTCGATCCTGCGCCAATATGGACCAATCCCTCCTATAAGCGTTAAGTTCATCCGTTTTCGTTCGTGGTTGTGCCTTAAAGGCACTTGTTCTCTGCACTGACTAACGATGTAAAAGCTTGGAATCCGTGAAGAACGTTGCGGCTTATATGCGTAACACACTTACATACAATGGCAATGGCTTTCACTTTGTCAATTCAATAATATTTATTGTGTTATTTACGTCGAGCACACGTATTTTTCAAGCCTATTTTTGAAGTGAAACCTTCTTTAGACGCGTTGAGCACTTTTTGGTAGGGGAAAAACTTATGGGTTCGCGATCGTCACCGAACGCTTTCCATGAGCTTATATTATGTATAAAAGAACAGTTATTCCAAAGTTTTGTGTTTTCACTTCTGTCGGCCTTCTGTCCTTATGACTGCCTTTTTTTTTTTTTTTTTTTATTAACTTAAGATTAAAACAAAATATAAAGAGAAACATCACAAAACCTCAATAGGTTTGTCCGGATGTTGAAATACTTTTATAAAATCTTAATACTAACGAAGTACATTATTTATGGTTAAAACATTGTGAGGTAGTTTGTAAATAATAACTAAAAAAACCGGCCAAGTGCGAGTCGGACTCGCGCACGAAGGGTTCCGTAGTTGGGATTAATTTATATAAAAATAAAATAAAAGCCGGCCAAGTGTGTATCAGACCACGGTCTGATACACACTTGGCCGGTTTTTATTTTATTTTTATATTTGAGTTGATTGAATGAAAGGTAAATTGCGGTTTACGATTTATGACGTATTAAAAAAAACTACTTACTAGATCTCGTTCAAACCAATTTACGGTGAAAGTTTACATGATAATGTACATCATTAATTTGTTTTAGTTTTATTTTTCTCTTATTTTAGAAGTTACAGGGTGGGGGACACACATTTTACAACTTCGGAAGTGTCTCTCGCGTAAACTATTCAGTTTAGAAAAAAATTACATTAGAAACCTCAATATCATTTTTGAAGACCTATATATGACCTAAGATATAGATACCCCACACGTATGGATTTGAAGAAAAAAAAAATGATTTTTAGTTCTAAGTATGGGGAACCCCCAAAATTTATTGTTTTTTTTTTCTATTTTTGTCTGAAAATTTTAATGCGGTTTACAGAATACATCTACTTACCAAGTTTCAACAGTAGTACAGTTCTTATAGTTTCGGAAAAAAGTGGCTGTGACATACGGACGGACAGACAGACAGACAGACAGACATGACGAATCCATAAGGGTTCCGTTTTTTGCCATTTGGCTGCGGAACCCTAAAAAGTACATACACGACACTGGCGCGGGTCAGACAGCCCGTCGATGCTAGTTACTAATTGAATGAAAAAACAGGGGGGTGCATTTTCAAAGAGATTCAAAGTTCTTTTTGTATTATATTTGTAATAATTATTATTTGTTATTTTCGATATGAAGGAATTGATTATGATTTTCCTTCGATGACCTTCGGATTACGATTGTAAGTACCTATAATACGCATTAAGGCTCCTAAAAACAGGCGTGACACGCGACGCGACACAAAGACACCGCGTGCCGCGCGACGAGCGATCTCACGTGTCACGTCGCGTGTCATGCCTGTTTGTAGGAGTCTTTATGGGTGCTGGACGACAACACGTCAAATGCATTTTGGCGAGAAATGAAATCAAAATTACTGACAAATGCGTGCATTGACTGGACAGGTCCACTCAATCTGTGTGGTTCTTTCCTCAAAAGACTATTTCAGACATCAATCTACATGGTCTTCACATGATTTGACCAAGATTATGTCTGGACTTTAAAAGAGACTATGACCTCTGAGTTTGTTTCGGCCATTCTTCTCAGAGTAGTCAGATATGAAACGCCGACCTCATATAGTTTTAAAATATGATTGACGTGTAAAAGTGTTTGTACAAACCTACTTACAGAAATAAAATCGTTTATCATTTAAATCAAAATATTATATTTCACACAAACCTACAAGGGCACATATGAAACGTCACAAGTTCCAATTGGTCGTTTCCTATGGAGAAGAGTCGGCAAGAAACTCCACGGTTACTCTTTAAAAAAATCTCTTTTATACTATTAACTAGCTTCTGCCCGCGATTTCGTCCGCTTGAAATTTCTTGTTCCCCCGACCCACCTCATCGCATCGTAACGCCTACCCACGCTATTACTTCATTTTACTATTCAATCCGTTCTCGAGATAATACATATCATGAAAAAAGCCGTTCCATACAAGTATAGTTATGCTGCTATTCGGGGCGGAGACCAATCCAACAAATCAAAGATCATAAAAATCTGTCCAGCCGTTCTTGAGTTATAAATGGTGTAAATAACATGACTTTGTTTTATATTATACCTATATATTTATAATCATTTATACATATATAAGATAAGATAAGATATAATGTGCTCTTTTATGCTCAGTATGACCTTTACTTCTCAGAAGCACAATTTACTGGCGGATAATAATTTATTTAAATGAAGCTAGCTACCTGATCAATTATTTAATTTATTTCTCAAAGTAATTATACAAAAACATCATTGTACAATAATATTAGTGATTATTGGCCGTTGATTATAATTCTCGATGTCATTAGCGATAGCAAATTGATATTCAGATAATTAAAGGCTATGTTGAAATGCGACCGTTTCATTGTTAAATTAATAAATGTTTGCGTTTTAACTCGTTTTCAACCGTATTATGTGATACGGGTTCAATGAAAAACATTTGGCATTGTGGGTACGAAACAAAGCCGTTGGTAATTAAAAACATAAATGGATGGTTTTGTTATTTACCAATCGGATTTTATTATGCGTTTGAATTCAAATGGCTGAGTCATAACAAGATCAAAGGTAAAGCTACACTTGCCGCGGGCTTAACGTGCTTTCCGAGGCACGGACGGGCCTTGCTTCGGAAAGTACGTTAAGCCGTTGGTTCCCGCTGTCATTCTTGGGTTGTGATATCTTACCTAGATAGGCAGTCACTCCATGTAAAATACTGATATTCAGTTGCATCCGGTTAGACTGGAAGCTGACCCTAACAGTTGGGAAAAGTCTAAGCATAAGATGATACATTTGAATTTAGAGTTTTATATCTATATCAATAATTCATGTATGATGCCTGTTTGGGATGAATATCCAAACGGAATTCGGTTGCGTCATCGTAAACCAATCACACCACAGCTAAATGACGTGATAGCTTGTTGTGATAGGTCCGTTTGTTCCTGTCCCTTTTCCCTCGATTGCTGAATACTAAGATAAATAAATTACATTCGCTAACGACCATTGTAACGATAACTTGTGTTTTATTAGCAAAAACATCCATTAGCAAGCCCAAAAAGTAGTAGCTAAACAAGCAGTTCGAACACACTAGAACACATCCAAATAATGCCAATGTATTGATAGCTCTCATATGTTTCAGCACTAAAAAATCGAGACCTACCATGTAGCAAATTAGTTTTATTTTTGCAACCAATCATATAAATCTTGAAAAATATTTTATTGAACATATTGAAATATTTTACTGAATTAATAAACTTATATATATATAACATAATTCAGTAAGTAATCTTCAAGTATGTGCTCAAAATATAAGCAGCCATCCATTATTTCTCTTACAAACAGTTTTTTTTATGAAAGGCATCTAATAACAAAATACTTTGCCGGAACATGTCAGAAGCAAGCGTTGGTACTATTGACAGTTTTTCATAAAACGGCCAGCACCAAAGGAGCTTTACGTTGAAATATGTAACATACCTGTATCAAAGAAAACATGGCTACAAAAAATAAACAAGGTACTGTCACGAGCATTAATGCGTATACCTACACTGAGCAACTTTTAAAAGTGATTTTTCCCTACTGGGTTCCAAAATAACAACAAAATAAAATTACAATCAATATAAGAAAATTGTAATATATACAAAACACACAATACACACACCCTCTCACACACATCACATACACACACACAAATAATATTTTGAAATAGCATGGTATTATGAAATAGCTCTTATCTCAAAGTTGCAATCGTTATTCCACGAGAAAATCGATTTTTAATGCTATTTAAGTGTACACATAGGTATGAGTGATAACCTACCGAACGATACAAATCACCATTTGTTTCCACCATCCGCCGAAAATAGAGAAAAAATAAATATCCACGAGTGACGAGGCACATACTGTGGGCAGGTCGTGAGTTCAATTTCCATCTTTATTACATTGATGGAGCACGTGAAATATTACATTTCAAGTTTTACGATGATCGAATGGACAGTGTAGTGTATTTTAATAGATATTATTATGTAAACACTATCTCAAACACATCAGTAGTGAGCTAGCTGTCACCAATGTCAACTGTCAGTCACAACGACTGGCGGGAACCAGTTAAAAGTTGAGTAGAGCACAAGAGGTTTGGTGTGGTGATGAGCGATGAAATGAAATGAAATCGTTTATTCTGTAAATAGGTTATCGGAATCACTTTCGCCTCTTATATATTTTTTTAAATTATGTAACGCCAACTCCATCTAGCTTGATGGAGTCGGCGTTTCCTATCTGACTTCCCCTGAGAAGAAATGGCAAAACAAACTCAGGGGTCAATGTTTCTTTTAAAGTCCAGACATAATCTTGGTCAGATCATGTGAGGATCATGTAGATTCGTGTCTGAAATGGTCTTTTGAAGAAAGAACCACACAATTGCTTGCACTGACTGGAAAATGGACCTGTCCAGTCAGTGCAAGCATTTGTCAATAATCATGTAGCTCAACTCAGGATTTAAGGAGCTAAACGACTACGAGCCAGTGATAAAATCAGCTAAATAAGGGATCAACAGGATTCTACAGATAGTATCCTGCTAAGGCACTTTTACGAGTTACGTGCTGCCTATTCGTCATCATCTTTATTTCAACCGAAAGACACATACACTGCCGGCTATAAGCCTCCTCCAAATAGCCGCCTGCCCAGCAGATTTTCACCAATCCATATTTTTACTTATTGTATTTAGATCTTACAACACTTTATTTCTCTTCCTGCTTGCTGCCAAGTTCATCTACTTGGTATAGTTTAGAAAATTACCTTATGCATTATAATTATTTATTCGTTTATTTCTGCTGAGCTTGAGGTCCTGGGTTCAATTCCCGAGTTGGCCAAAGTGTCATTTGGTTATTCAAACTCAAACTCAAAGCATTTATTTAAACCAATTACAGGCACTTTTGAATTGTCTAGGGATCGGTCAGTCAGAAAATAGAAGCTAGTTGCCCATTCCAAAGCGTAGTGGGTACCTATGGAGAAGAACGGGCAAGAAACTCCACGGACACTCTTAAATCAAAGTATGCTTACAAAGTATCATCATGTTGAAATTATACATGTGAGAATGATGCAAAATGTTAAAAGCGTCCGTAATAAATAGACGGCAAAAAACAATTCAAAAATAAAATAAAAAAAGCCGTGGCAGCTAAGAGACGACCAGTCCCTACTGACGGCGCCCGTTCACGAACATGACGCATGGATTAGCACCATTCAGCTCAACCACTTTAAAGGGAGTTAAATGATCCAACACACGCACAACCATCAGCGAGACATTAGAGTGAGCATTCGTTTTCCGACAGGAATTTCTCAGTAACAGCCCGGAATCTGGATTTGTTCCCAGGTGATGGCTTGCCATGCTTGGCATGGGACTTAAACATAACTGGCGAAATGTGGGTACACTTCTGCCTAACCCTTCCGGGAATACAGGCGTGATGTTATGTTTATTTACTAGTTCGGCTATCTGATGACTTTGGGAAAAGGAGGTTCTTTTTGTGTTGGGGAAAGCAGTTTGTTATAAAATAATTGCACGTAAAATGTTGGGGTTAGCGAGAGGTGAATAAGGAAATAATTATATTGGAGAAGGTGGCTCATTATTTCTGGTAGCCATTCGTTTAAGAAAGTAATTAAGTATAAGGTTTCTTAGATAATAATTATCTAAAGAGAAAAAATTGTAAATTGTGTTACATAAATTATCTGAAGATTATTTTGTAGAGTGAGATTTGAGAAGTGTAGATTATTTTGTTAATTATTACAGGCACCCAGCCTGTAATAATTAAACAAAATAATCTACACTGTTCTAAAGGGCCTGTGCACACCACGTTTTTTAAACGCGCCGTTGACGTGCGTTTTGGAAACGTGTTTTGACGGCGCGCTTTTATCCTACAGAGTTTTATCTGACTCGCGTGCGTATCGCGTCTGTATCGCTACAATCGCGCGTCAACGGCGCGTTTATAAAACATGGTGTGCACAGGCCCTAAGAATTTCGGGTAGATAGATCTGATCCTATGGTGAGGGGCTAAGTAATAACAGCCGCACGGGTCGATCGATCAGGTTAAGCTACGCTTGCCGCGGTTGGTCTATGGATGGGTAACCATCTTTACATACCGAGACCCCTCCGTGCCTTGGAAAGCACGTTAAGAAGGATAGTATTAGTTAGTTGATGAAATAATCTACGCCATTAAACACTTTTGCCCATATCAGTAGTAGGTAGAGTTTGAAGGACTGAGTTATCATCACAAAAGGATAACAAATTATTAGAACAAACTTAACATTGTAGTTGAATAACATGTTCTCCCATATATTCCAACAAAAAATGTAAGTTTGTACTCACAATATTGAGACATTTACCATGTTATTGTAAGACCATAGACTTCTTATAGGTTTTATTGTAATCTATAAGTTTAAAGTCTATTTTCGGAAAAAATCTAGGCTCAGTAGTGTCGCAGATATGCGGGGAAATGGTGAATTTTCTTCTTTTTTTTTTAGGGTTCTTAGTCAACAAGGAACCCTTATAGTTTCGCCATGTCTATCTGTCTGTCTGTCTCTCCGCGGCTTAGCTCAGAGGCCTTAGTACTAGAAAACTACAATTTGATATGGGTATACATTAGGGTGTCCCTTCTATGACATTTATTTTAATTTATTTTTTTATCCATACGCATAGCCTCAATTTTTTTTATAAATGCTAAAATATACTCAAATATGAAATTTCAGCTTTCTAGCATGATCGCAACCCGTGCCGACTGAGCTTCAAAGTTTATTTAAAATCGTGTTTTGTCCTATTATTCTGATCTGCTATAAAACTAATATAAATGCAACAAATTTGGTGAGTATGAGGTAAAATAAAATAAGGTAAACATTAATCTTTATTTCAAAACATAAAATTATAACAATCAGCCAGGGTAACTTATCTCTTTAGTGTAGTTTTTTAACAGTCCAGATACAAATTTCTATGTTCCTGGGCACAGCGCAAAAAGCATTGTTTTTGCTCTTCTTCTGCCGTGTTAAGTAAGGTTTTGAGTTAGGAATGCATAGACTGTTTTTAGGACAAATTTATAAACATGATGACGACAACCAAAAACCAAAAATTCTCACTCTAATGTCTGCTCCAAAACAGCACAAGCTCCATTAAAATGACCAGTATTTTAAGCTTTTGTATCGCAGCACATTATTTGAACTTAATTATTAAGGTTCCAGTCAAAGAGAGCAGATGAGACGGCTTTAGCTTGATCTTATCCAGAAGAACTCTCTAGTTTTGGCACTGCAAGAAGCTGTTCTCTATCGTCAAATGAAGCAATAATGGGGCAAACGTTCTTCTTTTGAACTTCGTACATCCAATCCGGGTAATAATTTTCCATCCCAATGGACTGTGACTACGTCAGGTACCTTGTTTTGAAAGTCAGTTTTATTGCTTCTGCCCTTGTTATTCTCGTCTGAGTACAAATTCGCTGAATCGAGGATTTGTCAATAGCGAAATCGTCGCTGCTCAGACCAAGCGCTTCTACGAGACAGCATGCAGAAAGTAAATGGAGTCTCTATGCTTAACTGACATCGATCTAAAACTGGGACAAGTTTAGGCGTTATAATATCCTTTCTACCTCTTTTTTAACTTTTTCTAGGGCAGGGAACGTCTGGCAACCTGAGTTCAGTATTCAAAATCTGTTCTTCGTCCGAATCTTCTGGACATTCAAGATATTTGAGCTAGAAGTAGATGCAACAGCCAAAAACTCTCTTTGTCTCACATTCCTTTCCTCCTCTTCTAATCGTCTTTGCATTACTCTTTCTTCTTTCGCCGCCAATTTTTTGTCCACATTACCTAAGTATTCCGGTCGACCTGGCTCTCTGTGTTTCCTTAAAAATACTTTGTCTTCCTCTATTTTCATTCTCTCAAAAGCATCAGCATGTGCAATATCAAATAAGTTATCAAGGTTAATTTTAAAATTATTTTCACGGTTCTTGAACGTGTCCCTGAGTTTTCTTACAATTTTTTGCAGTTCTCTCCAAACATAGAAATATCATGTTTGGAGAGAACATTTTGTTTATCACTCCGTAATTCCATCGACATCTTTATGCAATTAACAATAGCGCATTAATAGTTAAAAATCGCGAATGAAATGACAAATTAAACACGTAGTTACAGTGCGCAGCGCATTACCCGTTAAAAATTAATTTTAAATCGCAAATCGGCACGGGTTATCGTTTATAAAACGGGCTAATATTTTTTCCTAGACAATATTGGGTTATTACGAAAGTTTTAAGAAGGTATGCGTAAAAATATATCGAACTTAAAATTGAAGGGACACCCTAGTATACATATTGATCACGCCGACAAAGTGGTAAAATAAAAAAAAAAATTAGGGGACCTCCCCTAGACGTTAAGTGGAGATGTTTTTTTTTTTTCTCGTCTATCCTGTAGTTTAGGGTATCATTGGATAGGCCGTTCAAAAATATTGTGAAAACCATTTTTCGATCCAGGAATCCGTTTGTGTTTGCTTTTACTGTGCAAATTTTTGTTAGAGTCAAGTGTTCATTTATATATAATAAGATTTATATATTGAATTTATAGTTTGTAATAGGTTTATGTATATCTTTATATTTAAATGAATATTTATTCCTCAATTTTCGCTATTGCACCTACTACTGTATGTCTCTGCATCACCCAAGGGTTGACTGGTAGAAAATGCCTATGGCATTAAGTCCGCCTCTGTACATTTTTTTGTGCTTAAAGTATTAAATAAATAAATAATAAATAAGTGTCCCCCCCCTGCCAGCTAAATGGTTGTGATTGGATATGTGAAAAAATTCAAAGCAGTGGTATATATAACGAAAGTTAAAAGAAAACTATCACAGCTAAGTAGGCTTAACAAGTTACCGAGTAATAGTCGACCAACTTACATTTGCAGTTGAAAAACATGAACATGTTTTTCTACTACAATGTTAAGTAAGTTCTTGGGATAAATTCATCCCCACTACGGAATGTCCATTTCAACCACGCGGCCAACGAACCCTTCAGCGTGCATGGTCCGACACGCACTTGGCCGGTTTTCTTAAATAACTTTAAAACTATTTTTGTGGCTTGGTGCTAAAAGGGCCAAAGTACGTTTTTGTGAGAAATGAGATTTTACTGCCAAATTATTGAAAAAAGGATATATTTATGTGTGCTAAAAGGGCCTAAGTGTAACGAAAATCATTCAAAAGATACTATGTTTAAGGGCAATGTGGTGTGTGCTTTCATACTGTTACATAAAAATGGTTAAGTGTTAAAAGGGCTGTAGCAGTAACTTAAGCCACCAGAAAATAAAAATAAAACACTTCGCTAGAATTGAGAGTCGGAACTAAAACGATCAAAGTGAACTTTTTCATTTTATACACAATTTGGTACTAACATAGGATACTTGTTAGTGCTAAACAGGCTTAAGAAGCAAATATTTTCAAAAATATTTTTTTTTCTTGAATTTGAATTTAATTCATAAATCTCTACCACTAACCTTACAAATAATTATCAAATAACAGAAAGAGGTTTTTGTCATTCTACAATATGACATGTAAATAATAACTAATGCTGGTTTAATGTTCTAATGCTTGTTACCGAAAATAAGGATGACTGATATTGGCCCTTTTAGCACCAGGCCACAGATTTATATTTGAGACTCTCACAGCCCTTTCATTTAATGTTTAACTCACGGTACAGACTGTAAACCTTTTTTTTTTTTCTTTCTTATTTGTCCCCCAAAAGTGACCCATGTGGCTTACAGAGTATTCAAAATGTATTTATTTATGTTACACGTCCATGTTTGGGTCACAGAAATTCATATGTATACAAAATTTCAACTTAATCGGTGCATTAGATTCGGAGCTCACTGGCTGCGACAGACGGACAGACGAGTGATTCTATAAGGGTTCCGTTTTTCATTCGACAAACGGATCCTGTATAAAACATTTCAGATTAGTGCAAACAGACAGAAAAACAGACAATTCCATAACCATAATACACAGACGGTTTCTATCTTAAATGTGACTTGAAAAGTTCTCAACAACCTTGTTTTTTTTTTTTGCTCAAACTTTGTGCACCCTGTACCCTCTTATAAAAAGAAATGAAGACGTAATTCTTTTCGAATCTTTCTTCAAAAGCGCGTGGTTCATGCTTAGTGATTTAAAATGTATTTTAAAAAGGTTTATTTTTAAACGGGTAATTTAGATAAGGAAGATTTTATTGTGATGTTTCTGTTTGTCTATAATCTCTTTTTGTTGCAAGTTACTTTTGGATACGTGGGTACATTTCTTCAAATCAAATCAAATCGTTTATTGCAATCCATAATGTACAATTAGATACAGGTGGTAAATAATGAAATATAACAGAAACAATTCCATATCTAATTAATATAGTATAATTTTTAAGCACTTATTATGTGATTTATAATTTATTTTAATTATTATTATTGAATGTATCCGTTAAATATTCTTGTACTGTGTAATAGCTTTTTTTAATCAAGTATTGCTTTAGCTTGTTTAAAAATATACTGTTTGTCTTGTATTCTTAGGGAATGGTTGCTGTTATTAAGTAATTAGGTACTTTGTGAGTACCTACTTAAGTATGTTTATTCATCCTATCATGACTGTGTCTGTTTTTATCCAGACATAGTTACGGCTACCTTAGCCGGCTCAACACATGTGTGAATCTCATAAATTCTGCACTCATATTAACCCATTTTACTTCTCTGCCATATTTCATAGAAGCGGTTTTGTAGTTTAAACTTAAATCAAACAGACAGGCTCACTTAATATTATTTAGTAATTGTAACTTACGTAACCTAAATATCATTGTAAATAACAATGGTTCTTAGTCAATATTTAGTCCTTGAAATGTCAATTGGAAACCAATCAATCGACAGGAAAGCCCTTCCCTTTAAAATTTCCTTTAACAATACTCTTGAGAAAACCATTGACCATCGATTTATCAGTTAAACAAAGACACAGTGGAAAAGGGTCATGACTTTAAAATATTTCAGTCTGTATAAACAAAATACATCCCACAGTTAGTCTAAGAGCCCGAGATTCGCCAAGACATGACAGCCCAAAGTCCCATTGCAGACTCCTAGACTATAAATCTTAAGACGTTCCCCAGTGGGACATTAGAGTCTTAGCAAGCCGTTTGATTTGTCGTGTTGTCATGAGAGTCCTTGATTGTGATGTCCGTTTGTGGTCCAGATGTCCCAAGGAGGATAGGATTGAAATGTTTGGAGATGCCTTAGTGGTTCGTGAAGGAGCTGAGGTATCATCCAACAACGTGAAGTGATAGCTAAGCAATTAGTAAGAGGCCAAAGTCACGGTACCTCTGGCTACAACAGTTTTGTATCGGAGGCAAATCGTATGATTCGTAATTTTACATAAGGCACCGTCCGTTTACAAACGCATAAAAACAATTGAACGAGTTGCCAATTATGGGTAATTAGTTCAATTGTTATAACTTCGGCATTGACTTATTACTGTAGGTTCAGTTGAAACTGTGACCAACCGCGTTTTTTTTTTTTTTTTGCTATTAGCTTCTCGCAGTTCAACCTAGGAGGTTGTTTGTGGGTGCCTCAATAAATTAAGGCCTCCAGTTAGGGCAAAAAACTTAAAACCAAGCGACTACACGCTAAGGGCACCCCCCTGCGGGGGTCCGGACCTCGGCTTAGGGCGTCGCTGGGGGAGAACAGCAAGGGACGGTCTGGATCGGATTGTGATTAATTGTGGACGAATTTATAGCTACAGGCTCAGCGGCGCGGGCTGGCTCGAGCAAGGGTCGGTTCGGGGATGGACATGGACGTCGCGACGGGCCTCGTCAGCGAGGACGGAAGGACGGCTGTCGGGAGATGTGTTTTCTAACAGTGCTAGTGGAGGGACTACTCTCCTGGAGGAGAGTCAAAGCGTCATCGGGAATAGTGAGAGTATGCCTCGGGCGACGAATCCTACTAACGCGGGAGGGAGTGTGTCGGGTGGCAGCCGCAATCAGGGGATTGCGGTGCTTTATGGCGGAGTCAAAGAAACGAGTGGAGGGGCGTTTCATGAACTGCTGGATGGTGGGCATTTTGAAATCCGACCAACCGCGCGCACGCCGAGCGCCTTAAGAACTAAAACGAAATACTTCAATTTGCCGCGGCATTTTGAAAATGGTGTTTGAATTGTCAATCAAATGTTGTACCATGTTATGTAGTTACAAGGCAAATTACATTTTGCCTTGGGCATATTTCATAACTGCGAGCGTTTTTAAACGGACGACGTCGTTTTAAAAAAGCGGAATTAATATAAATTATCTGCAAAATAATATAACGTATCTAAGCACATGATCACTTACAAACATACAAACGTTATAATACAAACAGTACTCTGAAAAATCAGGTACAGTCGCCAGTACATCAAGTTACCACAAACTGTCATTTTTTTTCATTCGATTTAGAACTTAACACTTAACATTTTAAGGTTTAAAATCGTTTGGAGAAATTTGGCAGTTTTGTATCCAGTATTTTACATGGAGTAACAGCTTGAGATGGAAATAAATTATTGTTTTTTTTTTCGGGCCGTGGAGATCCAGTGCTAATTTTTTATTTAATGAAATCTCCAAAAGGCTAGTTGACACTTCCCGTGACCCAAGGGCTGGCTTTTACCTTGGCCAGAGGCGAAGCATTGCCATACAACGTGGCAATCGCCAGTCTCTGGGGTACATAACCAGTCGACAGCGATGCGGAGGAATTTTTCGGCGCCATATTTTAGTTTATTTTGTTAATAGATTTATTTAGTTTAGGTTATTTTATTTTTGTTAACTCGATTCAGTTACCACCTATGTTCACAATATGGTAAAGCAATACCTAAAATATTTAATGAAAATTTTTAACAACATAACATTTCATCGATAGTATTTGTACGTATGTCACTCAACGCCCGTGAAAATATTGTTGTATTATGCATGCAAAATTAATTACATGCGGTCAACATGTTATTAATTTAACATAAGGATCTTCGCACCTATTTATCAAAAAGTTTAAATGATTCATACAGCGTACTCATGTGCGATTCAATGGAATTCCCAGATATTCTAGAAATCGTTATTTTCACCAGTGTTTTGTCCTTATCAGGAACGGTGCAGGAAGATTTCTTCATAAATCTCAATGACCCCTCATTATCATTCTTCTGCCCCTTTATCCCTTTACTTGGGGTCGCAACATCATCTTTTACTCCATACTTATTTTTAGTCGTCATCTCGGTAGATAGGTAGAAGATATACTTTTTATTATGTACACCATAAAAATTACAGATATAAATGTAATGTTACATATGGTGACACAATAGGTGATCTTTTACAGACAACCTTTGGATGGATAAAAAGTAGTACAGAGACAATACTGCAGGTCAGTGCAGGTAGTCAGTGCCATTTACATATACAATAAATACATACATACATAAAGTATACTCAAAACTTCCCTAACGAAATTTTCTCAATTAAAAAATTACTCTACGCGATCAAAAAAAGGACACTTGTTTCATAACAATTACAATTTTATATCGTCAGGCTGAGATACACAACAATCCCTGAACAGCAATATAAAAATGTCAGACTTTTCTCAACAGCTCTCCGCTGTTCGTCGTTCCGTGGCCGCAAACTTAGATTAAAACTTTGAACGAGAAATAAAATAACTAACTCCATTTAAGTTGAAGTGTGTGTGTAATTAATTATACAATTAAAAAAAAAAGTTTGAGGACTGAGTTTGGGAGTTTTTGTAGTCAAAATCAAATCAAAATCAAAATATTTTATTTCACATAAACCTAACATGGCCACTTATGAAACGTCAGAAGCTAGGTGTACGGTTCCAATTGGTCGTTTCCTATGGAAAAGAGCCGGCAAGAAAATCCACAGTTACTCTTTTAAAAATAATTGGCTTTTATAATGTGTTCAAGTTACAGTGTAGGCCTGTCAACAATTATCAGGTACTTAACAAAATTGAAAATGGTCTATACATCTACAGTCTACAAGGCCTACAACGTTCTCACATTCACAAAATATGAAAGAATAAAAAGAATTAAATAATAAAAATAAAAACCTACTGAAACCAAATGACAAAGTGATTTATAAAACCTTGCTATTTGTTTGGTTTTTTCATAATTATGTCATGCAAGTACTTTTCTGCTGGTAGGAATAGAGTAACTTGTAAAAGGGCTCGCCTGGTAATGTGCTGCCGCTATACATTATTTTTGTAGGCTAGCTTTTTTGGTTCTATCGCCATACATTCGCACTCGTTCACGATACTGCGCTAATGTGGCACTGAGATTGGTCGATAAGTGTGCATGTGCATTTGCCGACATGAGTCGTAACTCAGTAGCATTGGCGATGTGAAGCTAACAAGGTGTATTAATTAGGGTTCCGTACCAAAATTGTAAAAAAGGAACCCTTATGGTGTGACTCAGTCTGTCTGTCCATCTGTCACAGCTGGATATCTCAAAAACTACTAATGCTTTCAACTTGAAATTAATTATTATTTGTTTTAGATGGCGTTTGCCCAACTATTTTGAACAGGGACTGATTGTTGGTTTTAAAAATTCGAAGTGGGTCTACTAGGGCATATAGGGTATATCATATGAAAGAGCGCAATTTTCAAATACTCAAACATAAACATTTTTTTTAGGCCGCTTAGTTTTCGACTTTTGACGAAAAATTAAAAAATACCGTTCCCTTATCTCCGAAGTAAGCATAGAGAAAAATCTGAAATTATTCTATGTTATAGAAGTTTATGTTAGTATTACAGAAAAAATAAAACGATGTCTCTAAATAGCACACTTTTTCCTAATATTGCAGTTTTAGGTCAGCGCCATCTCTTGGCCGATAGTGGAACTAATGTAAATTTTTTGATGATATTTGATAGTGCGGAACCCTCAGTGCACGAGTCTGACTCGCTCTTGACCTTTTTTTTTATTCTAGGTGCATCGTCTTCACTTATAATTATTAATTATTTACAAAATATTGTTAACATTTATAAACAGTAGGTAAGTTTGGAGCTTCTTACCCATTCTTCTCCATACTACTACTTTTAGAAGGGGCAACAAGAATACTTTTTTTTTTTGTAATTGTTTCCGTTCAAAAGTGCCTTTTATGTGCCTATTTAAAATAAATGATTTGACTTTGACTTCGACTTTGACAAGATGAATGCCTTAAATTTACGTTTTTAATCCGCCACTGCCACTCATAAAACGTGCCTCAGCTACCTACGGTCAATCGCACAACACACGCGTCCACTCCAATCCCATGAACGTCGACACGTGAGAACACATGCGGAGTTCAGTATTACGCCATTGGTTTAAAGCGCTGTCATTCGCACGCTGCTAGTGATGAACAATGCAATAGTGAGTATGTGCAGCGGCCGTTTGGGTCATGATGGTACACTTTCCATACTACCAATTTTTAATAGAATTTAATCCAACACACATATCCCATGCTCTTTCATATTTCACATTTATGTCCCATTACTCTTAACCCTGAGTTGTACACAAACTCATACTTTAAGACTCATAATTCCCTCTCAAAATGATTACCATGTAAATAGAACTTAGAAGTTCTGACAAAATCCTCAAGTTTTACAAACTTTGAGATGTTGGTTGATCTGCAATAAAAGTTCAAAGACTGAAAGCCACGCACCGTGTGGGTTGCGTAAATCAAATTAAAGTGAAAACGACGCCATATTTTTACCATTATTTTTATACTTGACTGCGTTTGTGGTGGTTTCACTTGGTGGAAACTGTCGTGTGGAAAGTTTTGAGTATGAATGTGAATGACTATAATAAGAGTAGGGAAAGATCAAAGAAACAATGGATGGACTGTCTGAAAGATGATATTATGGCTTGAAAGGGAGTGACTACCGAGATGACGACTACTAATAAAGAAGTATGAAAGAAAAATACATGATACGCTGATCCCAAATAAATTAGGATGAGGGCAGGAGAATGATGATAATTTACGGGTTTAAACTGGTCCTAAGTTCGTAATTTTTAAAGTAAGAAAACTTTTCCTAGGCGAAACGTATCCATGAGAATTTACTTACAGAAAATAAAAAAGAACTTACAGCGAAGTGGATCTTTATGAAATTCGTAGTCAGCCCGGAATTTGGAATTGTGCCCAGAAAATAACAATAAATTCGAACCTAATTACATGTCGTGAGATTTTAAAACATCAGCGAAAACCAAGAGCCTTTTAACTATGACCTCTTTATGAAAAAATGCGAGACAAACTTACTACTATTCAAGTTTTAATACTTTCTTGTTACACTACCTCATTGCGGATCACGAAGATCTGTTCAAAACGTCGCGCGTCGGGAAAGTTTTGTGCACAACTATGCACAAACTTCTGTGCAATCAATTCGAATGGCGCGAGGGCTACTCTTTGCCATGGAGATGTTACTACGACTAGTTACATCGTGGTTCTTCGATACGATATAAATATAATAAAAGGACGAATTTCTTCCAATAGTGGATGTGTCAGTATTTGATTCAATTAAGATGATTTTATTAGTCGTTCAACTAATGGCCGGTAGGACAGACGTGTTCTAGTGTGGAGACCGCGAATTGGCAATGTCGTGTAGGACGCCCTCAGGCAAAATGGAGCAAGGATCTTTGCTAAGTGGAGTGCAATTTAGAAAGGTCAATGTCCTACAGTGGTGTAATATAGTGACACTAATTATTTTATACTAGCGACCCGTCGTGGTGATATATCAAAATATCCAGATTTTTGTGCTATATCTATGTTAAACATCAATGTACCTACTAGCTGCTTCGGCTTCGCCCGCGTGGCATTTTCTAAAATAAATCTTAATCCTTATAACATCAGCTATTTTTGATTGCGGAAATTTCTTCCAACTGCCACTAAAACTGCGGTTGCACAATCCCTTTTACTTCCCATCCTTGACTACTTTTATTATATTTGACTTAAAATTGGTCTCAATAAAATATTTCCAACTGACTGCTGTGGTGCCTCCTTAACAAGTGACAAGAGCATCTCCAGAAAAAAAAAAAAAAAAAAAAAACAATTGTCAGAGGACCATTCATTATTTGAAAGTTGTTTTTTTTTTTTGTGTCGGGCGAAATGAACAAGAAAAAGTTGCATATATACTTAAAGTAGAATGTATGCCAAAAAAATTACATGCAGGATTAGCTAATTCTGCAGTACTCCCCTGATGTCAATTATCTCGATCTTACTGAAGATACGACGATATACTTGAGCGACTTCAAAACTTTTGCATAAGAATTATAAATATTTGGCCTGCGCAAATATCAAAATAAGCTCAAGTGGCTTCCTCGTTTCAGCTCTACAGTACGAGTATTCTGTTCAATCCTACAACCCCCTCTTATCTTAAAGAACGTTTCAAGTTTCTCCATGACACACATAATAGATATCTGAGGTCATCGGAAAACTTGAGACTAGAGATACCTAAGCATTCCACCAGCTTTTATGGCAAGTCTTTTACAGTTCAAGCAGTACGGTTATGGAATGCCTTGCCCGTCTCGATATGTCGTGCTCAATCTTTGTCCACTTTTAAAACTGGTAAAAAAACACTTCCTCCCTCCGTAAACATCATCATTACTTAAAGTTCCTTGCTCCTGTTTCACGTTTATTATTATATAATAAAAATTATGTTTATAATATAAATATATAATATAGATAGACAAGTATCTATATGATTTATGTATGTATGTATTGTATATGAAAATGATACACCACTGACTACCTGCAGTATTGCCTCTCCTACTTTTAATCCATCCAAAGGTTAAAAGATCGCTTTTAGCGATAAGACCGCACATTGTGTCACCCTTCGTAACATTTTTACATTTATATCTGTAATTTTTATGGTGTACATAATAAATAGTATTTTATCTATCTATCTGCCAATGAAAGTCCCGTCAAAATCGGTCCATCCGTTTTGGAGATTAGCCGGAACAAACAGACAGACAGACAAAAATTATGTTTTGATTATAAGTACCGTATAAACTTTCATATGCATTTTGTAAGAAGCTGTTATTTTTACATTACAAACAGACACATCAATTTTATTTATTTGTATATAGATGTATAGATTATACACATAAATTTTCTGGACTAAATTTTCTAAATGATGATGAAAACCACAGCAAAATCCATTGTACAGTTTAGAAGAAGTACGCGGTCACACAGACAGGAAAAGCATTTTGATTTATACTATTTATACCGAGGTATGTCTATGTTGGAAGAACGATTGCCGTTATGTTTTTATCCTGACATCATAAGTCGGAGCTCAAGGTCTTTGAGGCTAGGGGCAAAAGTCCTGATGCAGTACCGTCTGTATTATTTTATGGTACACCTTTACAGAGAGTCTACAGGTTTAAGTATCTCGGTCATATATTGACTCCCAACCTCAAAGACGATGAAGACATTGAACGGGAAGGGAGGGCGTTGTTAGTTAGAGCGAACATGCTGGCCCGAAGGTCTGCACGATGCTCAACAACCTGTTAAAATCACGCTCTTTCGAGCCTATACTGTACTGCTCTTTACAGTCTGTGGGCTAGATATACGCAAAGATCGTGCAGGGCTCTCCGCGTTCAATATAATAATGCGTTTAGGATACTGGCGGGGCTGCCAGATTACTTTTACACAACAATGCGTAAAATGTGCGCTTCCCTGGTGCGCAGGGTGTGGGGTGGCTCCAACAGTGTCCTAAGCTTGGTTGCAAGTCGCCTGGGCTGTGTATATGTGGGTCACTGTTGTGCCGTCTCTCATGGGATGTCACAACGGTGACCAGCCGATATTTCTTGTACTGTTTTCCTTGTTTTTGTTTAGTGTTTGTGCTAACTAAATACTGTACTAACATAGTCGTAAGTTCTACTAACAATTTAATCTTGTCGAGTCTTGGTTACTCGTATTAAGTACTTTCTTAAATTAAATAAAACAAAAGAAGGACGATAGTCCGCGTCTATTTTCAGGCAATGTTTACACACTGGCCCTTTTTCTTTTCAATTTATTTTCAGAATTACCTAGAGCGATAACAATTCCCAGCGGATAATCTTTAAACAAGTTGTTACCTTTTTGTGGAAGCCTTCCAAAGTTGAGAGTAATTTCGTAACAGAAGGCTGGAGGGGCAATGTTTATTTAAACACTTTTCTAATTATAATGGCGGCGTTTATATATTTATCGTGTTTTCTGAGTAGGCGTGAAATGGGATACTTAAATTATCTGTGATGAGGGTCTAGTGGCATTTTGTTGACATTCATGAAGATACTTAGCTAGCTTCTGCCTGCGACTTCGTTTGCTTGTATTTCTTGTTCCCCCGACCCAACCCATCTTTTTTTTTTTTGATCGTCTCCTAACGATCATAGGGTGATGTTACACAAGAGTTGGGTTATCATACGCATTTTTTTTAAATTCTACTGGTACTTCCAGAGATAAGCGCGTTCAAACAAACAATCAACAAAAACAAACTCTTCAGCTTAGTTATACATATTTATTATAAGTATAGATAAATATTTTAAACAAACGAATGACTTTAAAACAAGATGCTTTCTTAGCAGTTAATCAATTTATAAATTCATAACAAATTTGCACTCCCTGCCACTTTCATAATCGGGTTTTTAAGAGTGGTTTTTGTTCTGTGAAATAATTTATGTTATCCTTTACTAGTTTTAATAAGCAACGTTGATTTTGTAAAATAGCATTTTCCGAACATTCTTGTTAGACATGCCTCGTGTCTACAAGTATCGTTTCGTCCTCGTTTGAGTTACTTTTATCCTTAAACTTTTCATAAATTCACCTTTCACATATATCTTGTGCACATAAATTCAAAATAAAGAACTTTTTCTATTTCTAGCATTCACGGATCGTCTGGCTACGAAAGCTCTACGCTGCTACGAGGCTACGCCTGCCTGCTACGCGTTCGTAGCAGATCATACATTTCATTTTTATTTCTAACACAGTTTCATTGTATCTTGCATACAAAAGAATCTAGCTACATGTAAGAGTTTTTACATTGCGTCAGTAAAACGATAACTGTATACTTTTATGTTATCAAATAAATAAATAATAAAATAAAATAATCTTTATTTCGGATAAGCAACATCCATAATTATGGGTTAGTAAACAAAAAGATAACTTATATCTATGTTAGTAATCTTATTATCAATTTGGTAACGAGGCTGTTGTTCGAAATACACCTTCGAACAACATCACCTAATAAAGGAGACTCGTACCTTCCCGCTATAGTCTTCAAGATGGAGTTGGAGCTGCCCCGCACTCTGCAGAGCAAAGAGGCAGACTTCTGTCTAACGATGGCGTAGAAGCCATCGACGTGTGCTTGTAGAAACATACCTGATGCACTACAGAAACGGGGCAGCCCCATCAACATCCTGAACCCGTTATTATATTGGACCCGTAGGAGTCCCGAGTATCAAAGAGCAGAAATAAAATGTGTGCAGATTTATTCAGAAATTTGATTTAGAATGTTTTTCTGTTTGCATTTTTTTTTCTTGATACCTATACGTAATAAATCTTAAAGTTTATTTGTTGCACTAAAAATAGTGCACAATGAGTACATAAGATTATAAATGAGGCTCGAAATACCCAATCTTCCCATAATCTCACGCCTTTTTCCCATGTAGTTAGGCAGAAAATACAGAACGCTACCTGCTACGATCTTTAAATATTATTTTTACTTCGTTTACTTTCATGCATCTGGGCATACGCACGACGGTTTCTGTTCTCGAAATTGCCTTTACAAAAAACCGTTAAAGATGACAGTAGCCTTAATCATTAAACCAATATATGGCATAAGGAATGGAGTTTGTTCTCACATTTATAATCAAATGTAAAAGAACACTACTGAAAATAATTGTACCGAGATCCCTTAGTTATTTATGCATTCATGACTGGGCAAAAGAAGGTTGAATGGAATAGGATGTAAAAACGAACCATGCCGTACCAGAGTATCGTTTTCAGAATCAAATATCTTTGCTTGCTTCGCTAACCCTGACCATGAAAATAAATACTGTATCATCCTTCGATCTCCCATTAATATTGACCCAAATGCTTTCAAATACAAGGTTTTAAACCAAGACTAACTACACTTTTCTAATGTTTTTCAATGATACTGATAAACCATGCTATTCGTTATTGCAATTATTCCGTGACTAACGGTTGTCTCACTGACATACGAAAGAATTAAGTTTCTGCAAAACGGGGTTAGTTTTTAAAACTGTGCCTATGCACACCTTTAAAAATTAGCCCCGTACTTAGTGCAGTTTGTAATCATATCAGTTGACTATTCAACTGATATGATTACATACTGCATTAAGTCATGGAAAAAAGCTAACATAATCAGCCTATAATATTCCCACTGCTGGGACACAGGCATCCTCTCTATGAGAGGGAGTGGCCTGTATTCCACCACGCCAGCCCAGTGCGAGTTGGTGGATGTCACATGTCTTCGAATGATTGGTTCTAGGACATCCCGGCTTCCTGTTGATGTTTTCCTTCACTGTTTTGAGAGCAGTAGTGACGAAATAAATGACACAAAGTTCGGGTTCGAACTCACGACTCATTCACTCGGAAGTCGTGGCCAATACCACTGGGTCACCACTGCTCTTAAAAGCTGGTCCATTATAAATCACAGAGCATAGTCATACATACATTTTAACCTCCTCATTTAACTGGAAACAGTTGTAAACGAAACTATAGTTTAAAAACTGTTGCATTAAAAACTGAAAGAATAACTCTAGTATTTCATGCAGCATTTCCTGGGAATGCGAATTCATTTAGCTTCCTACAGCTTGCCCTATTGTTGAAGTTTGTTTTATTAGAAAAACTACAGCGACGTCGTGTATTAATTTTAAAAAATTGCTTCGTTGAATTTGGTGGTGAAAAAGTATGAATTCTAACACGACACTGGGTTTAAGTTACCTAATAAATGTTTTGCTAAGTTAAACACGATCGGTTTAATTCGCCGAAAAATATGTTTCTAAGAATTAATAATTATGTATTAATATGTGCATAATTATGTTTGTTGAAGAATTGCAACGGAATAAACTTAACTTCGTGACTATTACGTAACGCTGATAATAAGTTAAGATAGCCCTTTCTGAATCTACTTCTACTGGAGTTAGTATTCCAATCTTACCAAATGAAACTAAATTATATATACCAAGTGTTTTACATGGAGTGATGCTACCACCCGTTATCTACATAGTAGTACAGTCATTAGGTGCTCAAAAAGTAGGGTTACCTGGAAAGTTTTCGTGTTTTTGGGTACCATTTTATTCAATATGGCGGAGTGAGTAGCAAAAAAAAAACGAGGTGGCAAAGTAAAAATTCAAAAAGAGCACGTCGAAATCAATAAAATCACAAATTTGCTAAACTCCTTGGTAAAACTAAAACTACACTATAGAAATTGTGCAGCACTATAATTCTAAAGTTAGACCAGCTTTCAGGTTTTGCCAAATAAAATCTCGTAGCTTAATCTGAGCATCAAGGTAATTTATTAGAATCCAATTTGAAACTCCCCTTAAATCTTCAACAAAAAGAACTTAAGTTTATTAGTGATTTTTAAACAAAAAAGTTAAACAAATCGTTAGCTTGTCAATCTAATTGCTATTAAACTTAAACGAACTTGAAAAAGATCTGTAGAATGATGAACACTCGCGATTTTTTTACTCAAAGTTTTTAGATCAGTATTACCCGACCGAAGAAAGATTATTATAAATAGATAGAATACTCTTTATTATGTACACCATAAAAATATCAGATATTAATGTAGAAATGTTACATAGAGTAACAGAACGGGCGGTCTTATCGCTAAAAGCGATCTTTTCCAGACAACCTTTGGATAGATTAAAAGGGGAGTAGGAGTACTGCAGGTAGTGGTGTACCATTTACTTATACAATAAATATACATATACATAAAGCGTATAGGTACTTATCTATATAAATATAATTAATATATATATATATAAGGTGATGAACAGTGGTTTAGGCGTGAAAAGGTAACAAACAAACTGACAAACTTACTATCGTATTTATAATATTAGTTAGGATTATCAAATATGTTTTTTTTTAATGTAATTTGTGTACCATCGAAGAACCGTAACGGCGCTGAAACCGAAATGGTAATCTCCCAAATAATTGGGAGATTACCAAAACTGTCAAAATCATCAATTACGGTGTCTTGAACCCCAGCATGTGTTTATTAATAAACAAAAGAACTGTGTTTCGCATCTTCTTGACAAAATCACTTGATAGCCTTTTTGTTGGTTGTGGTTTTCTCAAAACTCCCTTCACGGTAATCTTTCGTTCATCGCCTCCGATCAAAAGTCACCTATGTGATAGATCCCTTAGCGTAAACTTCAAATATTGTCACAGAACTTTCAGATATAGGGCAAGTTTCGTAATTTGAGAATGAACTCAAACAAACTGTCTTTAGTTTTTATCTACTTTTCTTTAGTTTCGTCTCTCGAATGATTTCACAAACAATGAGTGTTGAATGGTTTATGTGGATCAGAATTAGGAGATAATACATGGTTTTATTAAATAACGTAGACACATTCTGACGTAACCCAACTATTTACAATATATGTTAATGATTAGGTACTTTTATCTTTTATTTTTTGTTGCTAAAAGGCCTTCATCATATTTATTTACAAAGTAACGATAAGTATTATAATAATATTATTATCTTCCATAACAACACTAAGACACAACCAAGCCTTGTAAAGGAAAATTCCAGACGCTAGGTAAGCGACCAAAATGTCGTTATAAATCATTTATAGTGAAACTCAGTTACTAACACGCCTAAATATTAATAACAAGCGTAGACAAGAATAATAATTATTAGCATCAAACTGTTCGTTGATTGTTATCTGACTTGTGGATTAGCAGAGTCTAGGCTTTTGATTAATTAGCAGAAGTGTTAGGTCGCTCCCTGATATGCCGGAGCGATATCATGTTTACTCGGTTTAAATGGAAATCCACGCATGAGTGTAACAATTGACCTTGACAATTACGTGGTAGCAGTTAGGGTGGTTTTTGTAATGTTAGTGTAACTACTGATATGAGGTTGACTGAACATGCGTTGAGGTTTTTTGATGTTTTTGTTTCGCCATGTCTGTCTGTCTATCCGCGGTTTAGCTCAGAGACTTTTAGTACAAGAAAGGTGTAATTTGTTATGGGTATACATAAATCACGCCTATGAAGTGGTAAAATAAAATCTAGAAATATATTTTTTTAGGTTACCTCCTGTACTCGTAAAGTGGGGATGATAATTTTTTTCTCGTCAATTCCATGGTGTGGGGTATCGTTGGATCGGCCGTTCAAAAATATTGCGGGTTTTTAAAAACCATTTTTCGATTCAGGGATCCGTTTGCGTGATGTTAAGCTTTAAAATGCTAATCTTTGTTACAGTCAAGTGTCCGCCCTGCCAGCTAAATGGTTATATTTGGATATGTGAAAAAATCACAGAAGTAGTATATGTAACGAAGTTAAAAGGAAAACTATCGCAGCTAAGAAGACTTTACAAGTTACTGAGTAATAGTTGACCAACTTAAATTGGCAGTTGAAAAACATGTTCTCCCATACAATATGTATGGGAGAACATGTGTTTCAACTACAATATTAAGTTTGTTCTGGGGATAAATTTATCCCAACTACGGAACTCTTGATTGTGCGCGGTCCGAATCCGACACGCACTTGGCCGGTTTTTGATTTTCAAATTGTATACTAATTAATGTAATGCTTGATTACTTAATGAGTTTATCGAATTGAAAATCTAATTTATTTCAAACATTTGTAAACAAAAGTGGTAAAGCATTAGTGGGAGTTTTATCAAACGTAACAATCTAAATAACTCGTAACATGTTATTACCTAATTCACAAGAATTAATTTCGGTCGTATTTGACTCGGTCAGTACTTACCATGTAACAAGTCTAGTTTAGCAGTCACTTAATTTGATCAACCGTTCAATAACTACGTGTTACTATAGAACCTTATATAAGCTAGCATAGAAAAAAAAAACACTTCCCCTAACCCATGGGCTGGCTTTAACCTTGGCCAGAGGCTAAGCATTGCCATACAACGTGGCAATGCCGCCAGTCTCTAGGGTACATTACCTGCAGTTGACAGCGATGCGGAGGAATTTATCGACGCCAATAATTTAGTTTTTTAATATTTTTAGTTAGAATATTATATTCTTATTTTAATAATGTATTAGTATGAATAAATATATACACAATAAAAATCGACCCAACACATCTAACAAATCAACTTCGTAAAAGAATCCTTCGCTTCCGACTTAGCAACCAATAAAACCTACTCACATAAAGTTGCACAAGTGCAAATAACACTTCGATTTACGACCCCTTTGGTTGGCCACTCTTCACGCTGACTTACTGTCAAAACAAGCGTGTATTTGCCCATTCACTTCACCATGATAATCTAAAGTTTTCTTGTGTTTTTTCCTGGTTCTGTGACTAACTCGAGATTAATTTCATAAACCACTTAAATTATCTTTGTTGTTGTTGTTTTTGAGATGTATGTGATTATTAAATGCTAGCTACGGGTAACTAAGCCGAGCCTGGCTTCATTTTCACCTTCTTACCAAAATGATGGGTACAGATATTTGTCTAGAGAATGTAAAGAAAGGTAAAGAGATTATCATGTTTATAGTTGTAGACAATAACTGAAGACAATGAGGCTTATCACTAACACTAGTTTGTAAGTTGTTTTTTTCCCTACTAATAATATTGGATTACTGATCTGACAAATAAATATTATTATAATTCTTTCATCATTTGTTTTTCTCGGCCTAGCCGGATAGAACTGATGGCAAGGGCCTAAGCCAAGTGTCCATCAGTGGGGTTCAATGTGGGAGTAATATTGGATACTGTTTCGTTTTCCGAAGCAGACTGAATGGTAATTAAAACTGTATTTGAGTGGGAGTAATAGTGCAAGTTGTCCGACTCACACTGAAGAAATTTTCTTACTAGCCTGCATGTATTAAGAATCACTGCCTTCTGCAGCAGGTGGTAGGTGTTAGGTGGCAGATTGAGGGAACTAAGGGACTGATGAAGTTGTTTGGGTATTACCCCAGTTGTAGATAGTACTATGGGGACTATTGTGACTTTTTGAAGATGCCAAAGTCGGGTTATTTCGTCTTTTAGTTCGGTGTATTTGGATAATTTTTCGGCTATTGTAGTAGGTTATGTGTATTGGGCACGGCGATGTCTATAAGGAACCCAATTTTGTTTACTTTGTTAAATAATGTGATGTCTGGTCTGTTAAAGTGAATTGTGCGATCAGTGAGTATGGCTCGGTCAAAGTACAATTTTGTTGTGGGATTGTCTAACACTGTTTCAGGATTGTATTTATAATATGGTACTACAGGGTCTATGAGTTTGTATTGATGAGCTAATTTCTGGTGTATGACGTTGGCTACCTGGTCGTGTCGATGTTTGTAATCTGTCTGGGCTATTGATTTGCAGGCGCCAGTGATATGTTGGATTGTCTCTGGTATTATTATTATTATTATTATAACTAGCAGTAGACTACAAAAACCTAAGTTTATTAATTGGTTAAAAAGGCCAACATCTGTATCTTATTGAAAGTATAACTAATACACTTCACAATAAATAGACGTAGAAGTTGTCTGAAGGCTGCAATAAGAGATACTCGGCCTTGATGTCGATTTTCCAATTTGCTACAATATCAAGGAACGAGTACAATCTTCAATGAAGGGCTGGAATAGCTGTTTATATAGACAGAAGAATAATACAGTCTGAATTATATTTTATGAAGAGAGCTGTGAAGGTAGTGAAAGTAATTTTGTTGCTTAGTAACTTTTGATGTTGTGATTGAATAGCTTCCACGTGTAAAGAAACTAAAAAAAACGGCCAAGTGCATGTTGGACCACGCACAATGAAGGGTTCCGTAGTTGCAATTAATTTATACCAAGAACAAACTTGACATTGTAGTTGCAAATGTAAGTTGGTCGACTATTACTCGGTAACTTGTAAAGCCTACTTAGCTGTGATAGTTTTTCTGTCTACTTCGTTATATATAAGTACTACTGCTGTGATTTTTTCACAATCCAAATACAATCATTTAGCTGGCAGGAGGGGGGGGACTCTAACAAAAATTAGCACTACAAAGCTTAATATTACCCAAACAAAAAATCGAAAAATGGTTGTGACAAACTCGCAATATTTTTGATCGGCCTATCCAACCATACCCCACACCATGGGATAGACGAAAAAAAAATATCATCACCACATTAAGATAAAGGATGGCAAGTAGGTTATCGCAAACGAGCTGTCATTAACAAGCTAGAGCCGTAGGCGATGGTTTTTAATGAAACGATTTTGCAATAACACCCCACGAGTTTGCAATATGCACCAGTGTGTCACACGACGTTTTCCAATACAGTTGTGTGAAATAATAAAAAACAAATTAAAGAATAAAGTATGTTTATCACACAAAAAAAAAAATCAGAACATGGCGCGTTTTTGCAACGGGGATTTTTTTTTACAACGAAAACAGCCTATACAGCCTATTTGATTTTCAAATATAGGTACTAAACAACCATTTTACTTTTGAGAATTCAATGCTTAAGACGTACGGACTCATGCATTTTTCCTCGTATAAAATCTATTGCATTTTATTCTATGTATGAAAACTCCTTGCTACTAAACTTTTTAAATTTACTTATTTTAAAACTCAACCGCAAAAGTAATGATCGAGCTCGTAAAAAAAAAACTCATGACCGCGTAACAGAAAGATGCCTATGCAAAAGATTTAATTTTTGAATCATAATAATATTCTCTGAAAGTAAGCCATGTTTAACAACAGTATTAAAAAAAAAAAAAAAAAACTAAATCTTTGCTAACCACTTTGTCGGCGTGATTAATATGTGTACCCGTACCAAATTACAGTTGTCTAGTACTAAGAGTCTCTGAGCTAAGCTGCGGACCGACAGACAGACAGACAGACGTACTTGGTAAAACTATAGGGTTCCTTGTTTACTACGGAAATTTTGGGGATGGTTAGATATATTCTACTGAAATAAAAACATTTTATTGCATCTATTGCATAAGAATACTATATCTTAGAATATTTATTAAAAAAAAAAAAAAAAACCATTACTTAAAAATAATGATTCAATTACAAATGAAGTATCTCATTAACGCATTTAATGTAAGGCGTGTTTTTCCAAGATATATGCACAACTCATGCATTTTTGTATGATTTAATTATCAAGTATCACTTTTATACATCAGAATTAAAGTAGCTTTTCGGGGCTGTCGATACTTAACGGATTTTGATACGGTTTTCACAATTATTTAAAGAATATATTCCGGAAGTTTTATATGTATATTACATTAATATTAATCTTACAAACAATAAAGAAATCTTGATTTTTATCCAGTCGTAAAAAGGTTGCTAGTCTGAGGATAAAACTTAGCCAAATAAAGGTCTCAAATAATGACAATCAATCCATACCAAACGAAACAAGAAAACGTACTAACACGTTTGTAGTAACGGTGTTAAATATTTTGTGGAACATTAAGTATTAAAGGTTTTCTACCTTGCCGCCTCAGTATGGCTTCCCTTTCCTTTAGTAAATGTTTTAGTTACTCGTTAATAATTCAGTACCAGTGGAGCGGTAGGCTGAAATCTCAGATATGTTGAAGGATAGACTTTAATAGGTTTTTAACGTATCATTTTTCAGTAAAGAATTTTCCTTAGTGTAGTCTTTAACTATGCTGTTACAGGCCCCTAAAGACAAAATAAACAGTGATTACTTCATTCCTAAGCTTCGTAATTTAGGCAATTCTTCGTTTGAATGATAACTAGACAGCTTTCATTAGAAGACCCAGGCTCAGAAGTAGGTGTTATGGATAATCTGACAGTAAAAGAGATGTGTTGAGTCGTACGTCATTTCTTAAATATGCCAAGAATGCATAGCAGATATTGTTTTAAATGTCAATAAGTTCTCAAAGATTTCTATCAATGGGAATATTAGACATGAATTAAAATCGATTTCTATCTCTATACAAACTTAGCAAAGAGATCAATGCTTTTTCCCTCCTTGTATAAAAACAGGCCTTTGCATTGCTGAGGCACAATTACAATAACATTGAAAGCTTTTACGTTGAAAAAGGCTAGTAATCAAATTATAAGAGAATCTTTTATGTAGGTAAGATACGAAGATCAATTGTTAAAAAAAATCAGTAAGTTCATCCTTCGAAATTTGGACTTCTAATTTCCTGCTTTTAGAAAGATAAAAGCATTTTTAGTTCATCATCCCAGACTTTTCGTCCGTATTTTGGCTCTAACGAGATAAGGCGGAATATGAATTTTAGGAAGCCTCAAAGAGATGGGGTATCATGAATTTTGAAAGCTTCTATATTCGTTAGTAAGTTTGATAACGAGTTATATGATACTGGTGTATTTATGCAGATTAACGTATAACGTATGTGATTTTTTTAAGTTTTGGTTTTTATAACGTTAACATTAGGCATTATAATTATAACATTATAATTACAAGGTGTAATAGCAATAACTGAAAACCTCTTATGGCGTTATAGTATGAGGCGCCTAGTGTATACGCCTTAAGAGGTTTACAGTATTATATATTTTTTTTATTAATCAGCTGTTCCTTACATTTTAACGAGTTATGCGAACATAAATGTAGGGAACCGCTGATTAAAAAAAAAAATATATAATACACTTCCTATATTAAGACCCATAAGTACAGCGATCGAAATATTGTAAAAAAAAGCTAAAGGTTGCACGTTGTATGGCAATGCTGATTCTTTGGCCAAAAAATAAGCCGGCCCTCTGGTCACGTGAAGAGTCGATTAACCGCTTGGCGACACATTGAAATTCATTGAAATTTTTCTTTAAGTGGACCTTTTTTTAGGGTTTCGTAGTAATTAAGGAACCCTTACAGTTTCGCCATGTCTGTCTGTCTGTCTGTCCGCGGCTTACCTTACAGACACTTAGTACTAGAAAGCTGTAATTTGGTATGGGTATACCTATATATTAATCACGGTAAAAAAGTCTTGAACAAAAAAAAAAATGGGGATGATATTTTTTTTTCTCGTCTATCCCATGGTGTGGGGTATCGTTGGATAGGCCGTTTAAAAATATTGAGGGTTTGTTGAAACCATTTTTCGATTCAAGGATCCGTTTGCGTAATAATAAGCTTTAAAGTGCTATTTTTTGTTAGAATTAAGTGCCCTCCTCCCCCTACTAGCTAAATGGTTGTATTTGGATACGTGCAGCAGTAGTATATAATAACGAAGTTTAAAGGAAAACTATCACAGCTAAGTAGGCGTTACAAGTTACCGAGTAATAGTCAACCAACTTACTGTATACAGAATGTATGGGAGAACATGTTTTTCTGCCGCAATCCGAAAACCAAGATTCATCCCGACTACGGAATCCTTCATTGTGCATGGTCCGCCACGCACTAGGCCGGTTTTTTTTCAGTAAACAGCTGTATTAAAATTCTTTAAAAGAAACACTATTTAATAATATTTAAAATTATTGATAATTTTGCAATTGACATCTAAATTATAACATCATTGACTTCGCAGCATTTTCTTAATCGAAGTTCAATTTGTAATTGGCAATTCAACCTGTTTTTAATTGATGATTTTGTCGATCGGGACTTGTGAAAAATAATATAGTTATACTTGACACAACAGTGTGATATTATTGTTATATTAGTGTAGAATCATTTTATATTAAAACAGAACTTTATACTTCATCGTGAGATCTGATATTCACTTGACAATGACACGAATTGCCAAGAACACGTACTCGTATCTATCGATTCTATATTATTTATTAGGAATCCATCTATCCAAAAAACCAAAATACTTTAAATAACACATTTTCTCGATCTTTAACCCAAAGTAAAAACTGCCGCCCAAGTTGATATCCCCATCCTCTTACTCTCAAAGAGGATGGCCTATTTAGCTAGGGACCGCATCGCTAATAACACAGGCTACACTTTAATGGAAAATGCACACACGAACGTAATCCTAGCCACCGAATAAATTTGAAGTTTGCCGAAAGTTTGGATTCCTCCTTATTCATCCGAGAGCTGAAATCCAGTATGATAAGTAACTTCGTCCGTGACATAATCTCCGAGTTTTATCATCTTGCTTCGGAACGTGATTGAATGAAAATGTAATGAGATTTGAACTCAATTTCAAGGTATGAGATCAAGCTACTTTGGTTGGAATGTTAGGTATACCAATAATGTGGAGAGCCAGTTTGTCGTGGGCGGTATCTACAATCACATGCGAACTAGAACATCAAAGACCTGACGTCACAAATCCTGCATCACGCAATCGAGTTTACCGGGCGACTAGCATATTTAAAACATCCCGACATCAACCGTCGAGCAGTTGCCCACCAGACACAACACCCGTCTGGTCGGAGGATCCTCTCTTTACTATAGAGTATGAGTGAACTTTACACCCTGTTCCTCATACCTCTATATTGGTGACCCCCATGTGATAAGCGCAGCTTTCGTGCATCTACTTCAGTTTGGTTTCCGCAGGGAGCGATCGACGGTAGACGCCAGCGTGTGCGTGCGTGTCCTCACGACGGGGGATGCTGATAAAGAATGACACGATATCATCTGCCTAGCCTTTCCCTATGTTCGGATGCAGCTGAATATCTGTATTTTATTTGGAGCTACTGCCTACCTGATCTCCACAACCCACTGGTTAATATGAAACCACTTAATATGACTGACTGTCAGACTCTTCGGCTGACTACCCGTAACGACTGTCAAAGATTCACGAATGACAGCCGGGACCAACGGCTTAACGTGCTTTCCGTGGCACGAAGGTGTCAAGGTATGTATAGATGGTCACCCATCCATGGACCAACCACGGCAAGCGTAGCTTAACCTGATCAATCGACCCATGCGGCTGTTATTACTTAGCCAAAAGTCCATTTAAGCACAAATTTGACTTTATTTCTGTATGTAGGTTTTTATAAACTCTTTTACACGTCAAAAAAAATCATGTTTTAAAACTAGATGAGTTTGATATGTCCGTTCCGACTACACCGAGAAGAAAGACCGAAACAAACTCTGAGGTCACAGTCCCAGTCCAGACATAATCTTGGTCAGATCAGGTGAGGACCATGTAGATTAGTGTAGCCGCAGCTTACCGTTACTCTTAATTTTTGTAGTACCTACATATTTTTCAATTCTAGATTTTATACATAGACTAGCATGCTGGTCGCGGCTTCGCCCGCGCGGCTTTTTCTTAAATAAAAGTAGTCTACGTTACTCCTTATAACATCAGGTAACTTCCCGTCCAGCCAAAATTGGTTGAGCCGTTTCGGAGGTTAGCCGGAATATACAGACAGACATTTTTTTTGTGTTATAATTACCGTATATACTTTCATATGGCTGTCATTTTTAGATCTTTGACAGTCGTGGTGGATCGTCAGAAGTCCGAAAGTCTGACAACCAGTCTTACCAAAGGGTATCGTATTACCCAGTTACTGGGTTGTGGAGGTCAGATAGGCAGTAGCTCCATGTAAAATACTGGTATTCACCTGCATCCGGTTAGACTAGAAGCCAACCCCAACATAGTTGGGAAAAGGCAGATTGATATACTTTCATATGAATTTAGTAAAAAGCTGTTATTTTGACATTACAAACAGACACTTCAATTTGATTTATTTGCATAGATATATTGTATGTACAGTTTTATTCTAGTTCAAATTTTTTTTTCGTTTCAATCCGAATGGAATAACAATTGCAATACGTACCTACATGGTTTGCTTTGATAAAATAGTTTCGTATTTTGATTGCTTCGTGATTCTATTTTGTTCATTCAAAGGTTCGTAAGAGCCTCACCTTTCTATACAACGCGTATCTAAAATATGTGGTAATATTTAAGGGGGCGCTCACCGGTCCACTAACGCCACTCCTTGAAAAAAATATAATCTCGTGACTGAGAAGGAATTATAAAAAAACGGCTCAATCAGCTCCCTCGGTAAGTGTATCTAAAATTTTCTAATACCTTTTATAAAGTTTCATATTGAGACACGAAGCAACAAAATTCGATCTAAAGAAAAACGGCCACATTCCTTTAGATCGTATTTTGTTGCTTCGTGTGATACAGACCATAATACTGAACCACATTCTCCATGGAACCAATATTTTAATGGCAAAAATAATCAACTGTTCCATACAAAACTTCAATACCTACTCGACCCAAATCTATGATACAGCTGATATTTTTTTCGCGAGTTTGTTGTTTAGTTTGATAGTTTGTACCACACTCTTTAATATGACCATTCATTTCTGGTACACGCTGTGTAGTATAGCTAAGTAGCTATACAAAACAAAATTTATTTATATATTTTTATTTTTATCTAGGGCATCTCAGAGTTAACCAATAGGGGTTGAGACTCTTTAACCCGGACTTTCTTGTGGTTGCCTTAAGCTCTTAACGAAACTTAATGCCTGCAGCCAGGGCGTAAAAAACTTATAAACTAAACGACTGCTCGCTAAGGGCACCCCCTGTGGGGTACGAACCTCGGCTTAGGGCAGCGTCGGATGGAGGATGGCAAGGGACCGTCAGTGGCTGGATAAAATCAGAGTTATGATTATTATCAGGGGGATTTAAAGCTACAGGCTCAGCTATAGCGCGTGCTAGTGCTTCGCTTACAAGCAAAGGTCGGGGAGGACTATTTTGTCGGGGATTTCGCGCGGGGCCTCGGCGGCGAGGTCGGAATGACGATCGTGTAATATGTTTGCGAACTGTACTAGTTTCCCTACGACTCTCCTGGAGGAGAGTAGTGGGGTCGTCTGGGTCGGTCAGTGCATGCCTTGGAAGACGGGTCCTACTGATTTGAGAGGGGACATAGTTTGCGGCCTTCACAACTAGAGCATTGCGTGGCTGCTGTGTCAAAGAAGCGCTTGGAAGTGCGCTTCATGAATTGGGCATCAATATTCCATTCGCCATTGTATTATATATCTTCTTTTCGTGTGGTTAGTGACAAACCTGGTATCAGAGTTTTTATGACGCCCATAGGCCTCTAACTTGGCTTCACATACTGCCGAGAGTCGAGACATATCTCTCGGCGTGCCAGTTTCCGCACGATATTTTCCTTCACCTTTTTTGGAGCAAGTGATAATTATACAATAGGCGCATGAATCCGAAAAGTCAGAGGTGCGTGCCTTTGGTTCGAACTCGAGACCTATGAATTTGCAGTCTGACGTAACTACATATTATACGAAAAAAATATTGTACTATATTGCCATTCGTCAGCGCAGAGAGTTAAGGGCTCTGTCTACGTTGTTCTCTATTCTTGACAAACCCACTTCTCCTTCTTACCTGACTTCCCAATTTAAATACTTATGCTCTGCCCATAGTGAAAATCTTTGTTCCACCAACAATCGTATTTTACGATAGAAAGAAGAATAAATGAAGCCAGAACGGTAAGAAGGACTTCTCACCGTTCTGGCTTCATTTATTCTTCTTTCTTTGTCCAGGCGATCTTTCTTTGGAATGCACTCCATCTGAACATCAGTACGGCAATCACCCAGTTATCTTTTAAAGTGAAGATACGTGAATATATTAGTAAGAAGTTGGCAAAATCATCCCAGCGCTGATTTGCTGGATTCGTTTTCTCCTCTACCTATCGTTATTTCTCCTGAAAAAGTTTATTCTGTTTATAAGTATGTTTTGTCTCTGCATCACCCTAAGGTTGACTGGTAGAAAATTCTTCGGGCTTTAAGTTCGCCTTTGTACAGTTTTTGTTTTACCTTATAAAGTTTAATAAATAAAATATCGCTTTGAAAGCATTTATTTATAGATGTTAAAATATTGCAAAACAATCGCATTTCTTGTTATTGAAAGTGATTTTAATGTGAAATGTATTGAAAATTACCACTACTAATAGCAATAGAGCACTTTTGTAAGGTCTTAGAATCGCGTAACCAAGAGTTTGTGACTCATAGAATTTTCACAATAGCATAGAATAAGTATTAGCAAAAACCAAAAACCAGACTTTCAAAATTATAGTAATGCTACACACAATCGAATAACTTTCTTTGCGCTAAATAGTAACAAAGAAATGTAGAGACCTAATTTCTATTGTAGTACATGTTTTTTTGACTACAACAAAAGTCCATTTGGCTACTGTTCGTGAGAAGTGACATGTAATCTAGAAAACTACTTATTCGAATAACATTTTAGTATTTGTTAAAGTAGATTTTCGTTGTGATAAAGGTGAAGGTGAAAAGGCTTTAAAACTCGGGGTTAATAAATTTATGGTAGACTGGTAGCTGTGCCTCTGGATTCGCCTGCTACGTTTGTAGTTTTACATGATTAAAACTACCCTGATTATATTTTGGCATACGTACAGACATACATTATGTACGTAGTACAGTGCGGTACTTACTTTTGCCACACCTAATATTTTTTGTAGTTTTTATTAGGATTCCAGACCTCAAAACGAAAAAAAAAAAACCCTTAAAGGATCACTCGTATGTCTGTCGGTTCGTTTGTCACAGCCGATTTGCTCCGAATCTACTAGACCGATTAAGTTGAAATTTGGTACACATATTATATGAATTTCTATGACCCAAACATGAACGTGTAATATAAATAAATGAATTTTGATTCACATTTGGGGGATTCACATTTTAAAAGTTGAAAATTAAAAAAAAAAAGTTTTGCAAACTGTACCGTATGAAATGAAAGGACTTATGTATTATGACAATTTCGCAAATATACCCCCCCCCCCTATCTCCGAAACTGCTGAAATTCTGAAAAAAATACAGAGAATAAAATAAAAATACAGTTCTAAACTTATAGATTAAAGGAAAACCTATAAGAAGTCTATGGTCTTAAAATAACATGGTAAATCACTCAATATTGTGCGTACAAACTTACATGTGTACCTAGTTGGAATATATGGGGGAATATGTTTTTCAACTACGATGTTTAGTTGGTTTGTTCTTGTCATAAATTCATCCTAAATACGGAACCCTTCATCGTGCGTGGTCCGGTTTTTAATAAAGAGATATTACGATATAGCTAAGCACTTAAATCTGCAATACTCGTAAAACTACTATGTATGTACAGTGAACTGATGGTAATTCAAGTCATAAGTCACTAACGTTAAGGAGTGCGTAACAGACTTTAAATTCATGCCATCCCTTACAATTTGTATCAAAAAGAAAGTGACAGCATCAATTTAAAGTCTCCGTTAAACTAATGGTGGTTTCGTGCAACTCAACATGAATATACGTGAAATAACATGTACATTAATTTGCCACCACCTTACGTTCACCTCTATACCTTTTGTGTATCAGACAAGCTTTAGGGCAAACAGAATTCCTGGAAAACATGTTCGGTGAAACTTTTATTTAGAATACATTAATTATAACATGTGTACAAAGCTGATAAAACATGATCAGTACCTAATTGGAAACATTAAATATACATAAATAACTTTTTAGGTGTAAGGAACAGTAAAGTCACACCTCAAATTAATTACCTCAAGAAACGTTCCTTACCTACTCACATAATTAAACCAGGCAAGATTTAATTGTGTACGTTCGTAATAAAATAATGTTTTGAATCTTATCTAACAGTATCTTAATTAAACTTACAATTATTCAAAGTGCTTCTATGACATAATCAACTTTAATAATTTTAAATTTCACAGTTTTATGTGTGCCCATTTTTTCGCACCACCATAAATGTCATAGTTACCCTGGCTTGCTCCTAATGTTACAACTTTTTCACCGACTTATCCCAGCTCAATTGGCAAGCAACTAAGTGACCATAAATTATATATCAAATGAATATCCCGAATACCATACTGAGAATACAAATTTGCCTGCCTACGTTTGTTATAGTGTTATTTACACTGGCAACATTGCATGTTTTAGCAGCGCAAGTATTGACCGCGCTCAAAATGGCTTTTGAGAGTTACTGTTACTGTTAGCCTGCATCATCTGGCTGGGCAAAAGCCTCTCCCCATGACTTCCAGCTCTTTCGATCCAAGGCTAATATGGACCACTGGTCGTTTATTTTCTCCAGCACGTCTCGCCATTTTCTACAGTCTGCCACGATGCCATCTAGCTGTGTCAGGGCTCCACATAGCGGTAATTTAGGTGCATAGCTCATTGAGAGAGTAATTAAATTAAATTAAAAATGTTTTATTTCAGATATCATGATCCATACATTATAACAAAAAATGTAAATTAAGATCCCTCAAAAAGATGCTGATAGAATAAAAACATTACAACATTAAATATTTAGGTCGATTTAGACCAAACGTACATTGTATGAGAACAAGAGTAAAAGCATTATTTTCTCTCGATTTTACGAAACATTATTTCGTCTCTCTTTCCCTGTTTACACGCAGAGAATTTGACAGTCAAATCTCATGTTACCTGGTTCTTATTGGTGGATTAGAGTAACCACAACCAATTAGGATGTACCTGGAAATTCGATTACAGAGTAAAATTTTCAAATCAAAACTTGATTATAGCGTCGATAAATTGACCATCAAATAGGATAAGTAGCATTCATTGCAAGATTTAACCTACGATTTCTCAACATACCTCCGTACCATCAGCATTAACCCGGAGCAAAAGAATCACAGTATGACGGGCTTACCTCTGTCGCGTGCAACAGGACCAAACAAACACTAGGTACCTAATCTATATTTAGCAAGCCCCATAAATTATAAACTTCATTAATTTAAAATTGTAATCTATTGTCCCCGTTATGGTGTCGGTGTATGTGAAATGATTTATGTTTCGGTATGTGAGGGGGGATGAGATTATGTCTGACAAATGATAAAGAGCTTTGCATCCCTTGGAAGACAATCCTTAGAGATTAGTCTTGATAATGTCAGTGGGTATCACGTAAATCATTTTCTTCTGTTTATTTTAGAGGATTATTGTGGGTGTTTTACCTGGGTTTGGGATAATATTTTGTGAATCGATAATGAATATTTGTCATAAAAAAATATTTTATTTTTGCACCAAAATGTCACATACATCATGTTGTTGTGAATGTTAGATAATTTTTTTAATTTTTTTTATTCATGAAATCCTGTAATAGCAAAATGGTCCTAAGGACCAATCATAATTAATATATTATTGTCTAGTATTATTAATAGTATGTCTATCTCAGTTGTAAACGAGTTAATGAACAATCACTTATTGCCTAGATAACAAAAATTAAAACAATATCCCTAATTAATTTCATAACTTATCGTAAGACGATCAAAAATTATCATGAGATACTTTCCCAACAATTCCTAAGAGTTGTTATTAAATTAGCGTAAGATAATTTTATTAACATCATAACAAACTTAACTTTCTCATAAAAGTGATGAGAAGTATCATTATCGTAAGTACTTAAATTGTCTGGCATAATATTATCAAATGTTACCTATTTTCTGGATGGAAAAACTCTTGAAAACACATTTTTATTTCTGAAATCCTGCTATGACAGATTCACGAAAATTTTTCATAGAAATGGTATGATTTTTTATCAGGTTAAAATTAATCGCTTAGTTCTTAAAACTACCAAAAAGTACTACTTTACCTAACTCACTACTCCTTTCGGCTTCAATCTGCGCGACCAGGTCCCGGGCCCGGCCGTGCATCCGCGCGAAGTGAACCCTGGACCGGCCATGTCTTATGAGACTCCTTCCACCATGTCGCACACCCCTCACTTCACTTCTATAGCACTGCACTAGCGTCGCGATGTATATTAATATTAGCGTCCGCATTATTGGAGCATCGTGGCGTGCGCTCCCGACGGCCGCACGGCTACTACTGAGACCATCAGTTTAGAGGCGGGCTCACTTTTTAATTTTTCAAATCTGACGTCGAATTTTGAAATGGAATTCGAATTTAAATTATTTTTTTTGTTAAAAAGGAGGATTAAAATAAGGTTTTAGTCTTTGCTTTGGTAAATATATTTACGTTTAATCTAGCGCTCTGCGAGTAAGCACTGAGTTTTATTTGCTGTAGTCGAATCGGAAAAATGTTTGTTTTTCTTGCAAACATTTTGGAACGCGATTTCTAATAAAACTTTATTATTAATTAAAGGAGTTAAAAGCATTGCACTAATAAATATTTTTCTTATTTCATACTATGAAGCTCTTGACGATATCAAGGGGTTACTTTTAATTAAATATCGAGCTTGAAATTGCGATTATTGTATTGCTAATGAAAGGATTAAAGGCGTTATTAAAAATAAGTTTTATATATATTTTACTGAGTTCTCTCAATTCAGTTCTCTTTCGTTAAAATAATATTTTATAGCTTTGACTTTTATATTCAAATTGATCCCGGGTTTTGAGGGACTGAATAAAATAAATGGAGAGCGATTGATCGACCTTTTTGTTTTATGATACAGATTATTTACTTAGGTACCTATACTATTAACCGGAGTCATGGTGAAGGCAGTGTGAGATCTGGACATAATATTATTATATTAACAAACGAACGTCGCACGAATGCACCCAGAGAGATGGGAAAAAATCGGCATACACTGGACGCCTGGAGGACATCGCCGTCGCGGTAGACCACGGCGAAGGTAGTTTGACGATCTGTTAACGTTTGCAGGGCCAACATGGCCAGAGATCAAAGGAAAAAAGGCTTTTGCCCAGCAGTGGGATACAACATAGGCTAACAAAAAAAACACACGTAGTCAGAAATCGCAGAAAGGTGTGAGAGGTATGAAGAAAGGTGGTGGCTTTGCCCAGCAAACAACACTTCGGATCTCGGTCTAAATTGTAAGGCAAAAAAAAAAACACTCTTGAATATCAATGTTTAACATGTTTTGATTTTACAAATAAAACAATAAAGTTAATCTTTTTCAAACAAACAAATAAGTACGTAAGTAATAAAGTAATAACCTTGTTATGTTTTTTGTTAGTATACCTAAGTACTTTCATATTATTCTTATACAATATATAATATATTTTTTGTAGTTCAAACAAGTAATAAGTATGAAGTTTAATAAAGTTTGTAATCGTTAAATAAAGGAGGATCAATGACCTGGCGCCTACATATATTTAATATATATCAGGGATGATTAAAATGGGTTGCATATAAGAAAATCAAAACTTTCCTGAGCAAATTTCAAAAGAACAACGAACAAATCAACAAAGTTTAAAATAACGATGGTCATTTGATCAAAAGTTCAGCTGACCAAAGACTGGAATATCAATGTTTAAATTATTTATTACACTATTGACCAAATCGTTTAACGGTCAAAATGGATTACTGGATAAATTATTAATTATCAAATGGATTAACTGAGCGATCAATTTGGAAGTAGCGCAGAAATGTTTTTACCATTGTCTGATTAACTAGTCGCAGGCATGATTCGTCATTTTGAACTGAGTGAAATAGGTTAGGTTAGGTTAAAACTATGACCAACCGCGCGCGAGCCGAGCGAGCGAAGCGAGCGGTGCCGCGGCAGCGGCCGGCGAGCGCTACTTCCAAGTTGCTCGCAGAAATGTTTTCACTGGTGATGATTTGATATTCTAAAATTACACCTAGCAACTTTGGATCAGTCGTTCATTTGATGTCACATACATTGGGATTCTAAATTTTTTCTAAATAAAACATTTGGTCATTTAAATTTTGTTATTTCGTTTATTGTTCTTTTGAAATTTGCTCAGGAAAGTTTTGATTTTCTAATATGCAACCTTAAAATGTATGCAAAGTAGGTATAATTTTTTTTCTAGGTATATTTTTAGGGAAAATGATAAGGTATCATGTGCATCAAATTATTTTTTTTAATATATTTAGCAGTGAGTTTATTTGTTTCATGGGACAAGGGCAGGAAGATGATCAGTGAGTTTATTGCATTCGCAATTTATGATTTAAAAAAACCAGCCAAGTGCATGTCGGACCACGCACAATGAAGGGTTCCGTAGTTGAATTTATCCCAAGAACATACTTAACATTGTAGTTGAAAAACATGTTCTTCCATGCGGAATGTATGGAACATGTTTTTCAAATGTAAGTTGGTCGACTGTTACTCGGTAACTTGTCAAGCCTACTTAGCTGTGATAGTTTTACTACTGCTGTGAATTTTTTCACATATCCAAATACAACCATTTAGCTGACATGGGGGACCACTTGACTCTAACAAAAATTAGAACTTTAAACATTGATGTATTAAAAGCGGTAGATACGGGACTTAGTAACAGCGCCTGGTCCTATCAAACTATGTGATGGCCCATAGTTGGCACTCAATCGCGCACGGGATATCGTTGATCAAACAGCTCCATAATTACAGTTTTTTTTTTGTGATAAATACGCATCAAAATGACTTTTTGTGAAGCTAAACAGTGTTTTAATAATACAAGGAAGAAAAATAAGACACACGGGATTACTTACCACTCGTACTTACAGCCAAATATGCTAATTTGTTGTTTATAATAATATTTAATGTTTGCTTCGCCATGTTTGTGCTACCACATGCAATGTCATTCATAATCGTAAACATTCGGCCAACATTCGGCAGCTAACGCGATTTCGCTCGCACGACAGCGCCATCTCCTATCTCTGTTCTTGTCTATCGGTAACTATTGGTTTGCGACTGTGATCACACTGATCACAGATGTGTAAGTTTTGGTGCATGTAGTCGTGCGCCGAGCCCAGGTTTAGTGATTGCGATGTTAGCGCGTAACATATCTTCCTTCTTTTAGTATGTCAATGACTTTAAAGCTTAATATTACGTAAACGGATCCTTGAATCGAAAAATGGTTTTCACAAACCCTAATATTTTTAAACGGACTATCCAACGATTCCCGACACCATGAAGAAGGACGTAAAATAAGGATGAATCTGTACAGACGAGAAAAAAAAATCATCCATACTTTACGTTCTTCTTTCTCTTTTCGTGTGGTTATAGTGACTAACCTGGTGTCAGAGTGTTTATGCCGCCCATGGGCCTCTGACTTGGCTTCGCATGCCGTCGAGAAATATCTCTCTGGCATGCTGGTTTCCTCACGATGTTTTCCTTCACCGTTTTCTAAGAAAAAATGTATTACACAATACGCACATGAATCCGAAAAGTCAGAGGTGCGTGTCTTGGATTCGAACTCGGGACCTATGACTTGGCAGTCCGACAGTCACGCCACTAGGCTATCACTGCTCCTAATAGTCCCAACTACGAGCGCCGTAAGTAGGGATATCTCTTAGCTACCACGGCTTATTAATTTAATTTTTGAATTGTATTACGGACGCTTTTAACGTTTTGCATCGTTCTCACATGTATAATTTCAACATGAATGATGTAATTAATACTTTGATTTCAAAGAGTGTCCGTGGAGTTTCTTGCCCGTTCTTCTCCATAGGTACCTACTACTCTTTGGAATGGGCAAGTAGCTTCATCTTCTTGACAGACCGACCCCTTGAAAATTCAAAAGTGATTGTAATTGGTTTATTTGAAATAAAAGCTTTGAGTTTGAGTTTGAGCTAAGAATAAGCGTTTTTGATATGTGTATATTATGGTGTATTAAATACCCGTAGTATAGACACTACTGACTGCGCTAATTTGCAATGACGGTACGTAACGATGGTCTTCCGTTCCTCCGAAGGGAAGCCAGTAGGAATGGAGTTGTTAGCGCGCTATGCCGTTGGTGTTTACCACCAACTTGCACACACTAGTGTCAGTTACCTACAGTTTCAGTACTTATGGTTCGTAAAGAACGGTTTTTCCACTAACTATATTTATTAGGCTGATGAGACACTTATGTTTAGAAGTTATACCTTAAAATGGAAATCTAGATCAAAAATGAAAACAAAGGTGTTGCCAATTTAAAATAATAACCGTAATTGTGTAGTTTGTCGAAAAGTACTATATATAAGAAAGAAAGAAAATAAATTTATTTGACGCAGTTTAAGGCACACAATACAGACACAGAACAAAAAAGACTTAAAATAGCAATGTGTGCCTCGCGGCTACGCCAAATAGGCCCAGTTCAGCATACATGCCAGCGAACTAGTGCCTGACGCTGATTTTCAACTGGACCTTGTGTTGCGAGGACGTCTTACGGATGTAAATCAGTTTTATATATAGTGTTAAAAGTATAGGCATCATTATCTCAGGTAAAATATAATATTGCACAAAGTTTTCAGCTTTAAAGTGACGTAAACTACGATCCAAGGGTAAATATAACTGTTTGAAATAAAATCGTGCAATTTTTTTTTTTTATACTGGCTATATGGCAGAAGCTCTAAACATTTTGACTTCCGTTTATTATTTTCTATTTATAAAAGATTTTTCCTTCTAAACAAGAGAAATCTGGTGAAAACTGTTTATTTTTAAATATGTTCGTTAATAATTGAAATGTAAATTATATGACATAAATAAACATGAGCAACTTGTTCAAAAGAATAGAAATCTTTTATTTTCAATAATTTACGACGGAACCTTAGGCTATAATTGGTTTCATTTTGACACGCTACTCCAGCTTGCTTTCAAAGGTACGAAATATAATAAAATAAAATAATTAGAATGACCAGGGAAATTTTGACCGCCTCTGAAACGTCACTTAGAAAATTACATTTCTTTGTTTACATTTCTGATCTCGAATTCCATTACCGACCTTACATAGCTAATTAAGTAGATTCTTTCTTGTTTAATTTTAGTTGAGTAGGTATTGCTGTTCAAGTACCTAGTAGATTGGTCTAGTGGTTGCAAGCGCTACTGCTGAGGATGAGGTCCTGGTTTCGATTCCCAGTTCGGGCAAAGTGTTATTGGGTTTTTCCATCTGGAATTTCTCAGTAGCAGCCCAGAGTCCGGATTCCTGCCAGGTTGATGGCAATAGGTTCACCCCTCATTAGATGGGGCTAAGTCATAACTGGCGAAATGTAGGTGCTAACCATTCAGGGAATGTAGGCGTGATGTGATGTTATGTTAGATTCATAATGCACATATTTCCTTTTAAATATATCCATACTTATATTATAATTGTGAAAGTAACTCTGTCTGTTACGTTTTCACGCCTAAACCGCAGAACCGATCGTCATGAAATTTGGCAGAGATATTATAGCCTGCGATATGGAGATATAGAGTACGCGATAACCGACATCCACACGAGTGGAGCCGCGGGCAAAAGCTAGTCTGATATAAATAATAATTGATAATATAATTATTGAGTGTCCAAGTCACCCCCTGCCATTATTTTATCCGTGTATTACATAACATTGATCAGGCAGGGGAAATAGTCCTTCCATAGTTCTAAGCAACCAATTCACTATAGCCACCTGAACCCATAGCCCTATATGTTTGGTTTCCTTCTACAATAGTGCTGAACCAACCGGGGGTTGTCTTTGGGTGCACTGGCATAGTGCAAACAGGGATAATCGTCGGTTGGTGCCTTATTTAATTAAAAACGTATACTCGTAACAGGTCTCTGCGAATTGGCTTCGGCTTCTCGTACGCCTTTCAAAGGTCCGGGACCTCAGGGTTCCCAGAAATGTCAAGAGACGTAACAATAATATAATAATGGTTAATAGCCACACCATCGAATTATATCTAAACTTATAAAGATAGTTGTTCCCGGAAAACTAATAATTAAAAAAATTGCTCCTGACTGGTATGTCCCTCGTTTGTGTTAGTATAGAAGTTAATGCTTTCTTTTGTAAGTTCAAAGCAAACTAATAACAGTTTCTATGTTTATTTTTAACCTTCTTTGAATTGCTGTGGAAAGGTTCAAAGACAATCCACGCAATTGAAAGTATTGTTACAAAGTAGCAAACTTAGATTACAATTTTTGCTTTTGTACAACGTTTTATATAATAGATACCAATGATGCGATCCAGTTTTACTATTAATAAGTAAAATGCTTCATTTTTTAAGTGAAAAAATCATGGAACTCGCGTCATCGTCACCGAACGCTTTCCATGAGCTTTGGAATAACTGTTCTTTTATACATATAGTATAAAAGAACAGTTATTCCAAACTTTTGTGTTTTTACTTCTGTCGGCAGTCCTTATGACTGCCAAATTTATTTAACAGAAATCGAGATGTATTCATATTGTATAAAAAATGTATTAAGAAAATATCAAAATAAAACCGGCCAATAAAATTAAAGGGAAAGCTCGAAGCATCGAGTATTCTCGTCACGTATTCCACAGAGCCTTAAGACGAAGGTCTTCAATGAGTCCTGCCTGTTATGACTTACGGAGCCGAAACGTGGACATTCACGGTACGGTTGTTTTATAAATTCAAGGTCGCTCAGCGAGTTATGGAACGGGCTATGCTTAGAGTCCCTCCAGGCCTACACCTTCCTCCGATACATATTAACACTGTTCTTTGAAAATATTGTAAAAACCAATTATTTTTAAAAGAGTTACCGTGGAATTTCTTGCCGGTTCTTCTCCATAGGAAACGACCAACTGGAACCGTGCACCTAGCTTCTGACTTTTCATAAGTGCCCATGTAGGTTTATGTGAAATAAAATATTTTAATTTGATTTGTTTTTGAGGGATTGAATCCGAAACGAGGTGATCCGGCAGAAAACCAAAGTTGTCAACATAGCTCACAGTATAGGCAAGCTGTGCAATAGGCCGGCTATATTAGCCGTAGAACCGATGACCGTTGGGGAAGACGTGTTTTTGAGTGGAGACCGGAAGTAGGCAAATGTAAGGTAGGACGCCCTCAGTCTAGGTGGAGTGATGATCTTCGCAGGGTGGCTTGTAGCAGCTGGATGAGAGCTGCCGAGAATCGAGCTGAATGGCTTGCAATTGGAGAGGCCTATGTCCGTCTGCAATCCAAAATGCAATGTGGGTGTATCATAGGTACACCTCTGTCTAACGCTCAGGGAAAACAGGCGTGATGTTATGATAAAATATTAAATCTCCACCTCGATACAGCCAAAACAAAAATATCAATAATTCTGCGTTCGTATACATCTAAGCAATATATACCAATAAATATGATAATACCCGTCTACCTACTAATACTAGCACGTGTCTTGTCTTGTCTCACGCACTAGTAGTTGAGACAGAAACTTCACGCCATACAATTCCTGAAAATATTATATAGGGCATCCCGCGACTTTGCCACATGGAGGGGAAATACCTGAAATATAGTAAATGACGCCGAAAAAGTGGTAAAATAAAATTTTGTAAAAAACTATTATTTAGGGCCCCTACATGTAAAGTGGGGATGATAATTTTTTTTCGTCCTTCCCATAGTGTGGGATATCGTTGGATAGGTCTTAAAAATATTAGGGTTTTTGGAAGACCGTTTTTGATTAAGTAAACCGTTCGTGACTTGTCAAGTTTTAAAATACCAATTTTCGTTAGAGTTAAGTGTGTCCTCTACCAACTACTCGTAAACGGTTGTAGTAAGAAATTCAAATATCACGGCTATATAGATAGAAAAAATTACTCAATAAAGACTTCATTTTTATTTAAAAAAAAAATACGAACTGCATTCAAAGAATTTCAGATAATCGCCTGTCTGAAGTAAGTTTTTTTTTTCAATCTTTTTAGTTTTATTATTTTTATATATAATACTTATATTTGGAATTGTCTCTTTACCAGCTTTTATTTGATACCAGTACTGATGTAAATTTTTTTTAACCTTCCTCTCTCATGTAAAGTGGGGATGATAAACTTTTTTTCGTCCTTCCCATAGTGTGGGATATCGTTGGATAGGTCTTTCAAAAATATTAGGGGTTTGGGAAGACCGTTTTTTGATTAAGTAAACCGTTCGTGACTTATCAAGCTTTAAAATACCAATTTTCGTTAGAGTTAAGTGTCCCCCCCCTCTACCAACTAAACGGTTGTAGTTAGAAATTTATGGGACATGTTTTCCCATACAGAATGTATGGGAAAACATGTTTTTCAACTACATGATAAGTTTGTTCTTGGGACAAATTTATGTTAAAATCCATCAAGCCGTTTAGGCTACAGAGCATGCCAAAGAAATGGACATACATACTCGAAAAACATTACCATACTTCTGGGGCAGTCGGGTAAAAATAAAGGTGCCTTGACCGTGAATGAACGTTTCAAGATTATTCTGATGACTCTTTACTGTGCGTAAACCTTCTGTCCCTTCTCCTATGATTCTTTTATTATGGCATATACGTCTGAATTCCACCCCACCGTAGTAATATCATTATCGCTTCCGTAGGCAGTTCTACGATGCTACGAGATACCGCTACGGCGTAGCTGCGTAGCACTATCGTAGATAATCCTCGATTTCTGTAGGCACTTGGTGGCTTCAATAATTTTCGGGTCGAGGATTTTGTATTGTAGTTTAAACATTCAGTATCGTAATATATGATTTTGAACTGCGATAAAAGTAGCTGTAGTTACAGAGATGTGTTTTTTATTAAACTTATGTCAAAATGAAATTTAGATTTTAAAAAAAAAAGGTGACAAAAAGGTAAAAGGGTTGTACACAATCATTAATGAGAAGAACTTTTAGAACAACAGCAATTCTAAATCGGGGAAAATCTGCTGTTCTGTAGAAACTTTTTTGTCACTTTTCACCCTTTTATTCAATCTTTTTAACGTATCTAATTGAACTATTCCTAAAATGTCCAATTACTATTTTAACTGACATATCTTAATAAATCGATGTACCAAAAAAAATTTTTTTTTGTTTTTTTTTTTTTTTTGTTTCGACATATAAGTTCTCACTGCTGGGCATAAGTCTGCCCTACAGCTTACTACTCTTCCCTATGTGTTGCCTTATCCGGCCAAACTACCAATTTATTTTAACAACTAAATGTTCCATAAAGCAAAATCCGCGTTTAAACGCTAATAATAATTCTATTACCTCCTCTGAAGATAAACACGTTGTAATAAATGCACATCAAACAATATAGGGGTTCCCTCCCGTTATTAGCCCTTATCTACCCTCTTAGGGTACAATAGACGAACAATAAGCCACCGCGAAAGCCTTACGGTTATCTGTGAGTAACGCGTATAACTCCTTAAGTAAATTCTATGGAGAAACCGCTTCTTTAAGTAATCTTTGCATGGATGCTTTTGTTGGAAGGCAAGTTTATTATTAGGTCTTTCGGTAAGTTGTAATATGTTATAAGTAGATATGTTATGGTGCATGTTATGAGTATATAATTGGATAGCTTCATTCTTCTGGTGGGTGTCAGAAAAATTAGGTTTTGAGTATTTATATCTCACTCGCTGCTACCCGCGGCTTCGCCCGCGTGGCTTTTTTTTAAATAAAAGTAGTCTAGGTTACTCCTATTATCATCATCTATCCACTTATGAAAGTCCGGTCAAAATCGGTTCAGCTGATTCGGAGCTTAGCCGGAACAAACAGACAGAGACAAAAATAAAAAATGCTTTTTTGTTATAAGTACCGTATATACTTTCATACGCATTTAGTAAAAAGTTGTTATTTTGTAATTTCGAACACCCGTCTGGTCGGAGGATCCTCCCTTTACTATAGAGTATGAGTGAACTTTACACCCTGTTCCTCATACCTCTAAAACTTCAATCAACGCAGCCTACCGAAGTCCACTGCTGGACAGAGGCCTCTGCTTCGCCACAACACGCAGAAGTAGCCAAACATGCAGTCTAAAGACCACCAGTACTTGGATGCGGAGATGCAAGGTAATTTTTGTCTTTATTGGCCGGCTTGAGTGGAGATTTGCAAGTGCAAACGTGCTCGGAGGAAGGAAGTATTCCAGTAATTGCTGGTCTGGATCTTGACCATCTTCCGGGCTCTGGGATTGATCTGATAGTCGTGGAATACCTCTCTAGTCCTCAGACACCTCAGGATATGTTGCCTCCTTGTTGTTACGGCACTAAGTGCTAGCGACCGTTTCCGGGGTTTCTTTATTGAGAGTGCAAGTCACCCCCTGCCATTTTATCTGTGTACAATAAAACATAAATTAGGCAGAGGCCATAGTCCTTCTATAGTTTTAGGTAACCAGTTCATTTTAACCACCCAAACACAAAGTCCAATATCTTTGTTTCCATATCCTGCAATAGTCCTACACCAACCAGGGTTGTTGGTGCCTCATTTCATTAAAAGCGTCTAACGGGCTTCTGCGAGTTGGCTTCGGCTCCTCGTACGCCTTCGAAAGGTCTGGGACCCCAGGGTCCCGAGATATATCAAAGACTGAATGAACATGACCCTCAGATAGCCGTTAGGACTGTTTTCTAATTATGGCATAATAGGCATGGTATTATTATATTAATGGTTCAGCGGATTTTTTTTCTTGTCACTTTTATTTTGTTCTTTGTTATTGTTTGTTTTCTTCTAGGTAATCCGCATCATAATTCGAGAAAGCTTTAACTAATCTTTTTATATGCGCTTGTTTAAAGACAGAAAAGGAAAACTTATTCTTAATCACAGTAAACAAATTTTTATTTTCTCTTACTTAATGGAAATACAGGTTTGAACCCTAAGCAATTTAATGTTTTTGTTTGAACTTGGCAAAAATCAATGTGCTCGGGGAAAACAGTAACAGGTGATTTAAAAAAAAAAGTGAAAAAACCCGGCCCTTATAAACATCTGCCAAAACGTGATGCAAGCAAACCTGATGATCAATGGTCGTGGCTTCTCTGTATGACGAGGAGAGATTTTTGCCCTAAATTGGGATGTTACTGCGTACTGTTAAGCCCTGCCCACACTGACTAGGCGAATCTCACACGGGACGTGGGACGCGAGAAGCGCATCGGATAAGGCAATCATGTCATTTAGTTTGAATAGGTTCTCATTTTTATATATATCTTTTTTTAAAGCTTTTATAAAGATTCTTTTCTATTTTGTGAATGTGAGAACGTCGTAGGCCTAGTAGACCGTAGATTTGTTGACCATTTCCGATTTTGTTAACTCTCCCAAAGTAAAAGTCAATTATTTTTAAAAGAGTAACCGTGTAGTTTCTTGCAGGCTCTTCTCCATAGCAAACGACCAATTGGAACCGTGCACCTAGCTTCTAACGCTTCTTATACGTATGTCCATGTAGGTTTATGTGAAATAAGATGTTTTTATTTTGATTTTGGTAGTTTTAATGATTAGGAAGTCACGCGACTATTCCCGCAAGTTTGAAAACCTCTGAATTGGCTGTGGCTTTAAAACACAGCAATCAGTACCAACGTCACCGTCCCATTTTTAGCCACAGATCTAAACAACGATATTAATACGGCATGTCAGGCGACACTCTCATCCAATTTGCGTGGCCGGTAATAGGGTTAGCCCAAATCAGGATTTTCAAAATCTCTGTCAGTGTCAATCTGGAAAATGTGGCTGACAGCTCTACAATACTCCGCATGACACCTATTGTGATCTGTTCTGCTATTAATTATCATGCAAATTGGATGCGGGGGGCGAACCTCACCTCTGTAAATCGGTAACGTGCCTTTAGATTCCTTTACTTGGAACAGGTTAAAAGGATGGTATCCTCCTAGAAGAGAAGATAACGGCGATCGCCAATATTTTTGTGAAGAGAAATTATTTAAAAAAAATCCGACCAACTGCGTGTTAGACCATGCACCATGATGCAGGGTTACGTAGTGGTGATGAGTTTGTACCAAGAACAAAATTAACTTTGTAGTTGAAAAAAAATTCTCCCGTACGTCGATATACATACTTATCGATATTTTTCCTTTACTTGTACTGTGAGACATTACTTCTTGCCAAATTTCATGATTCTAGGTCAACGGAAAGTACCGTGTATGTTTTGATTTATTTGCGAGTATCAAAATATGACGCATACATGGCCGATTTTTTTTATTGCGTTGACTTAGAAGCTTGGTTTTTTTAGAGATCCAAGGGACCATAGACCTACGTATTGGATATTAATTTAAACTTAATAACTCCACGTGTTTCTGAGAAATAATGTTTTGACATACCTGTCCGTTATCTCTACAACGTGAACGTCCGTCTGTCCACTGACAGAAGGACGGACGGACGCACAATAAAGTGATCCTGTAAGGGTTCCAATTTTTCTTTTTAAGGTACGGATCCCAAAAAAAAAATAAGTTTTGAGTTTTTGGCCACGATTTATAGTTCGCTATACTTATGGTCTGGTGATTATGCAAACTGCACGAGGTAACATGGATTTTTTGTTTGTAAGACGTAGGGAAACTCAAGAAGTACAATTTCTTTACTGATAGACAGTAGTGCATGTACACATGCATGTGCATGACAGTAGGACATGTTTTATGGCATAGTTGACTTTGATGCATACGAAGTCGCGGGCCGAAGCTAGTGATCATTTAAATGAGGTCTAAGATGTTCATAATATATTGTCCGTGTTCAGCACTTGGCAATTAGTAGATCAATTATAACAATCTTACTCAACCTTTCTATTTGTTTTTCCGTGTAGAAAACATGGAAATACAAAAAAAATATCTCACATTAATTATCACCCATACCTCGTACCAAAGCATTAACTTAACTTTAAATAAATTATTTATACTTTATAGGCCGCTGCGAAATTACTCGTTCGCGTGCATAAACTCGTGAAGAGAGAAAACACGCTGATATAGTTTACTAACCTCGGTTCTATGAAATTGACGATAAAGATGTATTCCCATTGCCTCCAATAAAAATCACCATAAACCTTATAATGTTAGTTTTTTTGCCTATTGGCTACGCCAAATTTTCTTATAAATGATTGCATAAGTAAGAATACCCACCGCCTTTTTTTGGGTATGAAATTATCAAACAACTACTCCCGCTCTGGGTGGAGCGGGAGGGCGTGTCAGACCTTTACTGACTAAAACCCAGCCATGTTCCATCAGTTGCCTGTGTGCCAGGGCAACGGTATCCCTTTCGGACAAACCCGTAACCCTGGCAGGCATCGGCCTTAGCGGACCCCATCAGTTCATACAGACATCTCTTTGAAACTCACGTGAAACACAACGCTCCTTCGACCCTGGCCTGGTCTTTACCGGACGGTGAGCTACCCATTGCTCGCCGTCCGCAAGCCCGCGCCTACGGTGGCCGGGAATCGGCTATTGACTCCCGACGCCCAGGGCGTCACCTGCGGCGACTAGGAGCATGAGGGCGTACAGATTGCCTCTCCCTCATGCGTTCGGCCTCCTCCTTCGTGAGCATTACTGATTCGCAGAAGGAAGTGACGGCTTCCCATGCTCCATCGCCTCGTACCATGGCTTGAACCAGAGCCAGCCGCGAGAGATCGCCGCCACCGATAGCCTCCGGGAGGACACGGTAGTGCTCCACCCAAGCCAGGCAGACCTCAACCATATGCTCCACCGTGTCCTCCGGGCAATCCACACAGTGGTAACACCCGGGCGTTTCTTCTTGCCTTATCCGGAGCAGGAACCTCTCGAAACAACCATGTCCGGTGAGGACCTGCGCCAGGCGGAAGGTGAGGACGCCATGGTGCCACTCTGGCCGCCCCTCAGAGGACTTACTGCCGCAATTGTAGCGTACCCAGCGCTGGGATGCGACAATCGCACGCTCCATGTCGCCATGAGATCCCGCCGGAGTTCTGTCTACTATGCCGTGATTTCTTGCGGCAGCGGAGTTCCGTCCCGGCCGTAACCGGTGGGCTGTTCGCCGCATCAAGGTGCCCCGTAAAGGGCCATGGATCGATCGATCCCCACGTAGAGCCTCCGGTAGGAGGCGTTTACAACCCTTAGATTGGGCAGGAGCCGTTTCGAGGCAGCCCCGGCCCGCTCCAGTCTGGGAGCCAGACAGAAATGCTCCACGAAGTTCCACCGGCTGTCGAGGACGAGTCACAGGTACTTCATCGTCGACTAAGAACACCTACCCAATTCCGTATTTTCGCATTGGTTACGACAAACTTTTGGCTCAAATGGGAATATAACGAAATTGCACTTGAGTCACAGTTTCTTCGAATACAAAGTTAGTTGACAATTGGACTTTATTTGTTTTATAATGTACTTCATACCAAGTGGGACCAATGGGAATAATATGTGCTTTAATGTTTCATTCCCAACTGCTGCATTTTTCCTTAAGCTGGGAAAACTTGGAACTTAATGTATTTGAAAAACTGGTTATTTGTCAATGTAATTTGACAATATTTTTATGTGTCGTTATTTTATTACTTTAGTGTCAGAAGTAGCTTGCACTGCAGCAGTATAATACTAACAAAATATGGACAAAAATTTGTCTGAAATAAATGAATTTAATTTTTTTTTTATAATATGGGTCGAGGAAATAAAATATTTACTCACAGCCGCGCTGACCTATAGCCGCGGAAAACATGAAATAGAATACAGCGTTGTCTGAGCTCGTCCCAAAACTGTTTACTTAAACTTTAAACGTATTAAGTATACGTTTAAAGTTTAAGTATACTGGAAAGTATACTGTAAAGGAATACTGACCCATTTCAACATTTAAAAGCGCAAGTTTCATAATCCCGATATAATCGAACGATATTCCTTATTAGTATTTTACCTAATTCAGCTTTGAATATTACATCAACATTGGCGTATTAATTAGGCAGCGAACCGAATAAAACCGTCGATTCATTTATTGAGAGTAATAAAGTAGTAATAAATTAAAAGCATTTTAACTAGATGACTAAACACTAATAAACTAGTGGGATTAGAAACGAACAAGCCTTCATTAACACTGAACAATGTCACAGCAATTATTACAATTGTTCCTTTTGGTAAATCATTTATTTGAAAACCGAATAATATTAAAGAAAATGAACTCCTGACCGTTCGATCGACGTTTCTTTGAAATGAATTGTCATTTCCTCATTACGAACTGAACCGAGATTCCCATTGTCCCGCGCAAAATCATCATTTCCCATTATTTTGGACGGCATAATCAAGATTTGTGTATTCAATGGGAAATTTATATTTTTGTTTTCGTGGTTGTTCAACGAAATTTAATGAGCACTTAAGAATACTAAAATCGTATGGTTATTTGATGGATTTTTATTGAAACTTTTAAGGGTTACCACTTATATATAGTAAGGTATATATTATTCTCAAAATACGCTTTTGAAAATGCCCTTGTTGCAAGACTATAAAAAGATACTAACTGTAATTTCACTACAGTCAATATAGTTTAACGATTTGTTATATTTCCGAGTGCCACCCTAATTAACTACGCTTCATTTTGAGCTTTCACGAAAATAGATGCCATTTGCTTAAAAAAACACGTAACATTTATTTACCTAACAATCACGGGTACCTACATATATCGACAAATACGCAAACTGGTTTAAAATTAATCATCGCAATCGCGAGGTGACAAATTCTAATGTTGGAACTTGTATCGCTTAATTAATCAAGTATCGTCACTGGGCATCGAGTTTTATCGCTCAGACAAAGTGAAGAAACACTTTTTGCGCTCATTGTAAATTCTAGTGAGGTTTAGCAATTTTTGGCGTGTAAAGGTGCATCCAAATCGAAGTTACTTTTTGTGGAGCGATATTGTGCAACATGATAACATTAAGTAACTTACTATTATGGACATTATAATTATTTAGTATTTGACATGGTAGCATTTCGTTAAATTTTGACATTACCTATTGCTTTTTATTAAAATACTTTTTTTTTCTTTTAATTGACATTGTTGTTACCGAATTATTATAAATTAATTTAGTTAATTGGCAAAAGCCACCCATAAATGTATATTTGTACGTCAAATGGCAAAACATAGAGAAACTTAAATATTATAACAATTGTAACATCTTGCACACTGTGTTATCCTGTGTTGTGTGTACAAATAAAGACTATTGATTGACTGATTGATTATAACTTTTGCAACGCCTGCAAACGTTGCTCCACAAAAAGTAACTCCAGTGTGGATGCAACCTAACATTGCACATCGTTACATGCGTGTTCTATGCTTTATCAATACGACAAAAGCCTCAGTTCTCTGCCTTTTACATAGAAAGAAGAAATAAAGAAATGGTATTTATTGGTACTTGCATAGGAAGATAATAACACAAACTAAATATAATATTATATAGAGGTATGAGGAACAGGGTGTAAAATTCACTCATACTCTATATAGTAAAGGGAGGCTCCTCCGACCAGACGGGTGTTGTCTGGTGGGCAACTACCCAGAAGTTGATGAAGGGATGTTGTATATAAGCTAGTCGCCCGGTAAACTCTGATTGCGCGATGCAGGATTTGTGCCGTCAGGTCTTTGATGCGTAGTTCGCATGTGGCGTTGTAGATCCGCCACAATTATATCAAAAAGAAAAATAAAAACAACAGTAAAAAAAAGGAAATTAACGAGTCAAAAAAAAAAAACTTGGTGTATTTTACTTTTTGGCCACGTTGTTTAACTCTGGCTTACTAACCTTAATTTTGAGTAACGTTATCACTAACCATTCGTAAATATTACGACGAATTAAAACATCAATGTTTATTTAATCAATTTCATTTATGACACAAAACGATCTTAATTTGCAGTCTTAGTTTTCGCTTTATCCAATAACATAATCTATTTTAGAAAAAACCTACATTGAACAACGATTGCACATAGAAAGAACATGCTCCCTGCAAATCGCTTTTTTGCAACCCTTGCAGAAGTTCGTAGTTATACGACGTTTTTTTGCAGCTGCAAGTTTTGCGAGTTTTGGAAACGTCTCGGCTAGAACCTTTCTTGATCTAGTCTACAATTTTCAAGATCTATGCGATGATTTGCTTCAAATTTCTTTGCAAATTTAGTCTGATATTTTACGACGTTCATACGATATATCCCGATCGAACAAGTGTAAATCCGCAATGAGTGATTGCGGGTCACTAATGAGGCGAATCAGGAAGACATTAGAAACGAGTGGGGTTGCGGAGGTCGGGATCTTACCAAAACACTAAATGCACAAGGTACGCGTCGCAATTTTTACGAATGGTTACCCTGGTCTAAAATTAATTATCGGTCGCATTCGACGCACAACGTAATCATTATGTCTATGCTTTGAGTGTCTATGGCACCCATCGCTATTTTTGGTCGAGGTTCAATATAAATTATGTAGATAATAAATTAACATGTAGGTATCATGTTAGTACACAATCCATGTCAACACGCTATATTATCAAAGCTAAAAGAAACACGTAATATTATAATATAATGATAAGGTATCACGCATACATAGCGGGGACGAACGTTATAATTATAAAGCCATCGTAAAATACCAATTATTTCTGATAGGCTTTATATAAAGGGAAGCATGCACTTTGTAATATTATATTTTGATCGTGATGATGACATTGTGCAACATAACCAAATTAAATGCCCGATCTAAAAGCTTCGCTGAAACGAACGTTATTAATATTTATTTTGATTTTACTTTACCGAACATGTAATTTTTGTTCTGCAAAGGATGAAATGCTAGCTGAAAATAAATGATAACCATTCAAAAATATAGAATAGAAAATAGCATAAAATAATAATCGATAGGATTTTGTTTTTCTTATGTTTCAAACTCAAAGCATTTATTTTAAATAAACGAATTACAGGCACTTTTGAATTGTCAAGGGGTTTATTGAATATCTCATCCTATAAGATTCTTGTAATAAAATATCTTCAAAAGTAAATATTACACAAAACAATATTATTCCGAAATCCTAACTCAGCTTAGATTCGTTCCAAATAAAAAAAAAAAAACGTTTTAACTTCAAATGGAATTTTTCACGGTCCGCGAGTCACACATCGATCTCTCCTCACTAGCTTTTATCCCGACCCTTGTTCCATAGTAATAAGGTTCATTTTTGTCCCAAAGCTTACCTTACAATACGTTTGAAATAACTTTTTGGGTAAAAAAGTGTAAAAAACGGAACAGTTTCGCGCTCTCTGCAAATTGTTTGACAATGGTTGTAACTGGACTATTGCATTTAATTATAGCTTTATCATATTTTTGTTTGTTAAATTCAGTGAGTAATGTACATGCCATGCAGATTGTTGCAATTTACAGATACTGTATCCAGTATGTAGATTTTACTAGGCCTATTATTGAATCAATCAATCAATCAACTCAGCCTATCGGAGTCCACTGCTGAACATAGGCCTCTCCCATGCTGCGCCACAACACCCTGTCCTCCGCCTTCCGCATCTAGTCTATCCCAGCCACCTTTTTGAGGTCGTCGGTCCATCTAGCTAGGGGGCGTCCCACACTACGCTTGCCGATACGCGGTCTCCACTCCAGGACTATTATTGAATAATATGTACTTTTAGATAAAAATTTAACAATATTTTGATACGAAAGAATGTTTAGCACAGCTAGTTACGAAAAAAAAACAGTCTAGTGATCTAGTCTATCCCAAGGTTTTCAGTCATTGCAGAAGACGGGATATAATAAAATCATGAAACATTGAAAATCACGAACATCCAAATACCATTTTGAAGAAGAAGTATCTCCATAAGTTGCAGCTCATTGTCTACAAATAACATTTTCCCTTCTGCAGATCTCAAATTAAAGTTATAACCTCTCCCACCAGAATCGGTAAATCAGTTACATAATTCGGTGTAACAAATTCAGATATTCCAAGGACTATCACAAAGGGAAACTGTAAGTGGTTCACCGCGACACTGTATCTTTGAATTCAACCTTGCTTTTACAGCACTAAAGTAGGATTTTCCTCGACAGGGTGTATTTACCCAAGGTCTGTCCATTTTCATCTTCTCCAGTATATTACACAAGAAATGCACTGTAAAAATCGATTTGGAATATCTCAGCTCCTAATTTAACCGTAAATTGAATTGAACGTATGATACGGACCATTTCTATGATCTGCAAACAGTTTTTGCCCCTAAAATGAGGAAATAAGTTAGTAGAAAATTGTTTAGGGATTCTTTTTTTTTTTTTTTGCTGTCGTGCTCTTCTCTCGGTGCAAGAGTAATTTTATTTACGGTAATTGGTAGTGCTCTCATTAACTGTATAGGAGTTTTGTGGAGCCCTATGATAAGTTTAGCTTAGCTTTTTTTTTCTGGAAAGTAAATTAATTAGAATGTGGTATCTACCTGGTGGTGTGGTTGAATTACGCGATCAAGGCTGTCTAAAGAATGTGTATTGAATTCTAATTAGTCTCTTAGTTGATTGATGTTCATTTTGAATGGCCTTTCATTCCTACTGCTAAACCATTGCTTTTTAGTTCGAAAACATGGCTATTATTTTTAAGGGGCAGTTGACTCAGCTATCATTGTATTTTTTTTTTTTATTGCTTTACTCTTTCTGAATTCCGGAAAGAAGATGTTTCTTATGATGAATAGAGGTTTGGCCAATTTACTGGTCACGAATACTCAATTAAACACTGCACTCTCCCAAAAACACTGATGGAAAAGCCGGAGCAGTGTTACTTTGTAATTAACACTATCATAGGTTATTATTTAGATAAATTTACACTATATTATGTATAGTATTAACACGTTTATACAGGAAAGTTTTTAATCAGTGCGCAAATTTTGGCAAATTAAACTCAAACGTGTTTTATTATACACCTATTTCTTATTTTGATATGTCTTAGTACAAAAAAATTAAGCTATCGTTAACGAATGATGATTATTTTGCAACTGGTATAATGGATAGTCAACGCGCAACGCGCCGGCGCGGTCTGTGAAGCGGAACGCAGTAGTAGGTATCTATCAACTGTGCGTTCGCCAATTGATATTATTACAAATAGATTGTATCCATATTTTGCTGATTTCAAGTAGGACCGAAAAAAAAAGTATTGAAAAAATTATGGAAATGTGTTCTATTGCTGACACTAAACCACCAAAAAAATATTGCGCACTGTTAAAAACTTATTCTGTATTTACATTATGACTTAATACTATTTAATTGATTTAACTTTCCACAAGAAATCACATTTTGACACATTATTTACATTATGTACATCAGCCGCTCGCTGTGGCTCAGTGGAAAAACGTTATTCTACAAAACCGGCCAATTCCCTCCCCTTCATAGGAAGGGGAGGGAATTGGCGGTGACCGGTTACTAATAATAACACTAATAATAATATTAATATTTACAGATCTGTGCTCTTCAATTCTTCTTTATACCTGTGCTTGTCTGTTGTTTGTGTGTGCTTTCGAACGTACTATAAGCAAGCTTCAAAACCTACCATTGAAGACTTTCATAACATCGTCGCCCCTAATCACACCTGTTAAGCTGCGGTCCCACATCTCGATTTCGTACAGGCTAGATCGCGACTAGCCAGGACGTGGGAATCGTCGCATCCGACGACGCCTGCGGTGGCCTGTCGTCGCCCGTCCGATCCGTCGGTAGTCGGATTCTTCTGCTTTATTTTTGCTTTGTTGATATAAAAATGTTAACCACTGAATAAAACCACAGCAGCTGCACATGAAACCATGCGCTCCGTATCACTTGACATGTTGGAATAGCAGCCAATAGGTCGCACCAGGCCGACATACGCCATAGTAATATTCTTGGCACGTCTGGTGCAGCCTGTCAGTTAACGGACCGTGGGACCACAGCTTAAAGAAGTACCAACAACTAGAAGGTAGGATTTACTGATATTATTATTAGTCCTACACAGGGTATTGACATACTCTTCGTCGAAACCTACACTGTGTAACAAATATGGACACAAAATATTTAACCCTACAAAGAACGACCATGCTGCGGCAATACTACATTTTAATATTCAACGCGCGAATTGAAAAACATTTGTTATAAGTTTGGGAAAAAAAACGAACTTTTCACACTGGTCATGTCTGAATATTTCGCGGCAACTTTGTAAAACAGAGTTGTTGCTTGTTTAGATAGTTTCGTGTACGGTATTTTTATTAAAGCTGTGGTGTTGGTTTTATGATTGTAAATGTGTCAGGTTATTTAGCAGACTTGTGACCTATTGGTTCCATTTACTTACGTGAAAAAGACCATGATCGTTTTTAGGGTTACGTAATCAACAAGCAACTCTTAAAGTTTCGCCATGTCCGTCTGTCTGTGTATCCGTGGCTTAGCGTTGAGACTTTTAGTAACAGAATACTGTTATTTTTCACAGTTAGGTATACATATTAATAACACCGACACGTAAGTGAGGATAAAAATCAAATCTTGTCTAACCCATGGTGTGGGGTATCCATAGATAGGCAATTCAAAATATTACGAGTCTGTGGAAACCATTTTTCGATTCATAAATCCGTTTGCGTAATATTAAGCTTTAAAGTGCTAATTTTTGTTAGAGTCAAGTGGCCCCCATCTGCCAGCTAAAATTCAACGCGGTATTATAAATAACAAAGTTAAAAGGAAAAATGTCACAGAAAAGTAGGCTTTACATGATAATGAGTAACAGTTAACCAACTTACATTTGCAGTTGGAAATAAATGATCTTGGAATAAATTCGTCCCAACTACAGAACTCTTCATGGTGCGTGGTCCAATACGCACTTGGGTATTTTTCTACTTTTGAGATGAAAATGAAATAACTGACTAAAAATATGTTCTACTTTGTTTCAGCGATGAAGAAGAATCAGAATCAGCTAACCATCTGCAGCGAAGACAGATCTGTCAGTGAAGTTGTTAAAGCTACAAAAACCACAAAAGAAAAGAAAATATACAGATAAACTAAAATTAAAAGCATTTTGCATTTCCTGCACTAGGCACAATAATTACACTGATCAACAGTGGTCATGCCCAACGAACTCTGATTTCGAAAACGCACTAATTGGTCAAATTCATTTTCGGTTTTGTAGCGATAAACGCATATGAACGGCCGTAAAAAAGGAGTGCTATATATTTATTTTCGCGTTTAATTTAAATTGTTTTGGTTTTATTTAACTTCTGTGCTTGTGCGAATATGTCGAGAAAGTGTGTTAATTAAGGATCGTAACTCATTTTGTTATATTTGTGGTAAACTGACTTAAAAATAATATCTGATCTTATTTTTAAGTGTTACCGCAAGTATTTTAGTTTTGCGCTGTTGCATCAAGAAAAAGGTCAATTTTTTCCCTGAGAATTTGGGGGATGTAAGTAATAAGCATGGAGAAAGGTTCCATCAGGACATCTCAAAGATGGAGAAGCGTTATCAGGGTAGATTGAGTCCAAGGATGTTGGCTAACTATTGCTGGACGATCAAAAGGGACCAACAAGAAAGCCAAACATTCCTGAATATCATAGACCTTTAATTTACAAACCCCATTTTTCACATAATTCTGGAGAACTATTTAATATTTTCTTTATAATTCATGTTTCTTAACAAAATAAAATTCAAATGTAATAAAAAACTTAAGTTACTGCTTATTTGTATTCACAACGACTAGTACATAGAAAAAACACTAAAAAAGTTCGTGTGTACGACGAAGATTACATTTTGTTAACCGGTGTTACTTAACAGCTACCAAGTTATTCGAAAATTGCCTAATTAAATTGTGACACCAAACGAAAACAGTATGACAAAGCGTAATTAGAAATTGTCGCAAACGAAAATGGTCCCACCGATTATACCATGATCAAATTACGCGTTCAGCATCTTAATTAAAAACATTTTATTTAATACAATTTTACTCCACAGTTTATATAAAAGCGAACGGTTAGGTAAGAGTTGATCTCGCTTGTGAAGAGTTCCGTGCCAGATTTTGATCTGAATAGAAATTTATACTTGTTTTTATAATATGTGAAAAATGTCGTTGGTTATTTTACCACTCTGTAGCTCACCTTTTATTCAGTAAATCCTTTTTTTTTTATATATATCGCGGGACCCTGAGGTCCCGGACCTTTGGAAGGCGTACGACGGACCGAAGCCAACTCGCAGAGGCCCCTTAGACAATTTTAAATGATGAGGAGGCACCAACCGACGATTATTCCTGTATGCACAATGCAAGTGCACCCAAGGATAACCCCAGGTTGCTGCAGGACTATTGCAGGATATGGAAACGAAGATTATGGGTTTGGATATCTAAAGTGGACTAGATATCTAAAACTATGGAAAGACTATGGCCCCTGCCGGACCAATGTTTTTTATACATTACACAGATAAAATGGAAAGGGTGACTTGCACGGTTGGCGCAGTGGTTAAGCGATTGACTGCTGCGCTGCGTGTCGCGGGTTCGATTCCCGCACGGAACAAATATTTGTATGACCTACAAGTAGTTGTTCCGGGTCTGGCTGTTTGTGTATGTGAGTTTAAATGTTTGTAAACGCACCCACAATACAGGAGAAATTCCTATTGTGGGGCAACGTTTAAAAAAAAATGTTCACAAGCAAAAAAAATCTTTATTGTTATTAAAACTGGAAAACACCCTCTATCGGAGTGACCACGCGTTCAGGTTCACCAACGTAACTGTTTATTTTCCCAAAACAAACAAATACGGCCTTTCATTACAAACTAAACAATTACCGCATCTGTTAGTAGTGTTGAAGTTTGGTTGTGATTTATTTGTTTTTAGTCTAGTCGATTGTAGTGTTTGTTTTTAAGTGATTACGCAATATGCATTTGTTTTGTCATAAGCTAAAACTCACGCATGTTTAGTGAGCTTACCTAAATAAATAAACGTGGAGATTCTTGCCAGACTACTTAACGAGGAGCTAAGCAATCCTATAAGCTACACGCTTTGTCGACCTACCTATATTCTAGCAAAAGAGAGGTCATCCTGAAAGTTGACATAAAGAATGCCATTTATTCAGTTAATAGGGACACTTTGCTGCTGGCAGAAACTAAAAAATAAATACCCCAAATCTATAGTTTCCTTTGGCAATGTTATAGACACCCATCGTAATTACTGTATCGGTAAAGGTGACCCCCTCGGGCCAGTAATTTTGAGTTTAGCTATTCACCCAATTATTCGACAGCTAAATTCCAATGCGTAAAATTAGTGCCTTTTGCTTTTTCACGTTAGATTTTGTGTATACCTAAGCTTTTCAGTTGCATCTTAAATGTATTAAATTGTAAGGTTAGCACTTATTCTAAAAGTGCAAACGTTACAATTTAATATATTTGCAAGTGAGGAAGTTTTTTTTTTTTTAGACAACAATAACTGCTTCGCTGGTCTATGCTGAACGTAGTGTTGTTGGGTTTTTCTATCAGAAATTTCTCAGTAGCTGCCAGGCTCGGCCCCAATTAAATGGCATTGAAACCTAACTGGCGAAATGGGGGTGTACAATACAACTCTGCCTAACCCTCTGGATAATAAATACGTGATAAATAAATCAGACATCACTGAATTAACAAGCCTGGCGTGCTGACAAGCCTATAAAAATCAAAACGTATTCAAGCCAATGCCTGTGAAAGGAAGGCTGTTTAATCAAGTGTCAATCATCAATGAATACTACTCACTGCTGCGCCTTTGAGCCGATAGTTCACGTTCTATACGACAGGTGGCGCTCACTATCGCCTTTCATAGTTCATTAGTCACACATAGAAATATGTATCTACCAGCTTTTGTCCACGGCTTCGCACGCGTGGAAGTAGGAAATTATCCCAAAGGAACGTAATACCAGGATAAAATGTCCTATGTGTTAATCCAAGTTATAAATTATGTACGAGTATTTGTGGGGTAAGGTGTTAAATGTTACAACAAAATAAATTGATATATATTGCAATTAAATGAAAGAGAATTTAAAACTCATATTAAAAGTTTACTTTGTAAACAAGCTTATTACAAATTAGAGGATTATATCCCAGATAAGAATGCTTGGAAACATGTTGGTCCTGTTCCATAGGACAAAGTAGAGTCTAGAAAAAATCAAACTATAAAAAAATAAACGACGGTATATGTAAATGAACTCATAATCGAGCTCAGCGTCATGCGTGTCGGTTACCGAGTGGGAGTGTTTGTGTGAGCAACATCAGCTACGCGGACGATATGGGTCAACCAGGGAGATGCTGAAGGTGTGTGAAAAATACGCTTATCACATGGTCTTATCTATAATGTAAGGAAAACTTAGTTCATGGTCTTCAGGGCCGCCGGCAAGTGCCCAGACACCATTCCTTCAATTTACTTTGAACGGCGCTGATATAAAGCAGGTGACCAAGTTTAAATATCTGGGCCTTAAACTTGTCAACGACCTTAAAGACGATAATGATGTGGAAAGGGAGTGAAGGGCGTTGGTGGTCCGCGGGAACATATTGGCGCGCAGATTTTTGCGTTGTACCGATCAGGTCAAAATAACCTTGTTTAAAGCGTACTTTCAAGGTCTGTACACGGGAAGTCCGTGGTTCAGCTGTTCTAGGGGGACGTTAAATGCCTTGCGCATCCAATTTAACAATGTTTTCAGGATGATATTGAAACTCTCTCGTTTCTTTAGTGCCTCGGGGATGTTTGCCCAATCGCAGATGGTTTCCATGCTATCATCAGGAAAAAGGTGGCATCACTTGTAAGTTGGATTCGGGGGAGTAGCCATAGCATCCTGAAAGTCGTGGCTGAGGACCCGAGAGCTCCTTCATGCGGACAAAGCTCCGCCTGAGATCCCTCAATCTCAGGCGGAAATATTGTCCGTATGAGATGCCTCGTAAGTGTACTTACTGACTCACTAGTTTGTATGCTATTCTTGAATTTGTTACTAATCCTAGCGTATAAGTTGTAGTATCTAAGGTGTATACTCGTACTAACAAAAATGGTTCCTATGTTGTTCCAAATAAAACAATTTATTATTATTATGATATTATATCATCTTTTTACAATCCATGAATGACGTGTTAGAAATTATCATAAAATAAATTCACCACAAGTGCTTAGGTAAGTCCTGTCATTTATTAATTTGTACATAGGTACAATAATAATGGTATAAAAATATAATAAATACTTAGTGCTCTATGCCATGCCAAAGGGCGTACAAAGGTTTTAATTAAGTAATTATAGCTAGCCAACTCTCAATAATAAAATAAAGTAAGTCTGGATAGAGAAATCTAGTTACAAAAAAACATCTTGTGTATCTTGTGTCTTGTATCCGTGTCTACTATTCTCAACATGCAGCAAGTTCTCATACTCCTTTTGTGATACACGTTAATAATAAGTTAATGTTACTCCCAGTTCGACCTCCATGGGGAAATAAATAAACCAATCCACAATGCAACCTTTACAAAGAAAACAATACCAGTAGAAAACTCCAATTTTCGAAGTACGTCAATATTACCAAATTTCCATTTGCGTACGGCTGGTAAGCTGCAGATCCTTATTTGTGTTAAAATAGAGATGGAATTGGCGTGGTTTTTATTTTATTAATAGCAGATAATGTTAGGTTAAAGCTACGATGAGTCAAACGGAAGTGAATTCGCACAATAGCCAGTGAGAACTGTAGAAAGAGGAAAGGGTTTTGTGGTGCGTTTTTCTTTCAGTTTTCACTAACGATTGAGAAATTTTTCGATGCACCTTCATTGTAACGTTCTGACTATGAAGTTTTACGATTTTCGGGAAAATCTGGTTTGACTCTGTGCTGCTGCTGTGTTACGATCCGTGTAGTATTTGACGGTATGCTTAAGACACAGTATAGCACTTTCAGTGGACAGCCGGGGACGAAACCCGAACTGGTTATCGTGCAGTGTTACCGATCTATTTAACTGTGCGTTAAGCAAACCGTCAAACACTTTAGCAGTTACAGTGGCAAGAGAAATAGGCCTGTAGTTACTCTTATCAGTAAGGTCACCAGTTTTATTCTTCACTACAGGCACTACCACTGTTTTCACAAAATCTGCTAGCAGGTAGGAATGGCTCACGCACAGCGAGTAAAACATAGCTAAGACCCGAGCAATGCTGAAGGTGCTCAATACGGAGTCCATCATGACCCGGAGATTTACCTCTCGAGATAAGCCTTAAGATTTCAGTTACGTCCTTCGCCCGCCTCCCGACTGTTTATCTCAGCATTGAGCACCTCCGTCGCTGTACCCAATGGAGACTTCACCGAAAAATGGCTTTTAAAAAGATTAAGAAGGCTATCTCCTTTACTACTTATGCAAAAAATAACTTTTTCAGAAGAAGTATATTAATTTTAATTAATTGGTTTTATTTATTTTGTTTAATATAAACTAAAAAAACACGTCAGGATATAACCTATATAACCTATCCAATCAAGGCAAAAAGTAAAAAAAAAAAAATTTAAACTTTACGATGCATTGGAAGGCACTATTACTTTATTTCTATATAACCTATCCATCTTCCCTAAATCAGGAAATGTCATCAACTTATAGGATACTAATGTTTAAAATACTTTACCTGAAAAAGTTATTTTTTGCAGTTAGTTTTGACAGTGTTGCACCGGGGGTGCGATATTTTAAATGTGGTTTGAATTCTTGTCTTTGAAGCACAACCAAAAAAAAAAAATGTCTCCGCCTTTGCCGGTAATCGCGCGCCAAAATGAGATATTTCTACAACGGCTTTTCATTCCAAACGTAGTATGATTATAGGAAGAATTTGGTACATTTAAGTCAGTTTTTCATTGACATTATGAGGAACGTTCTTATGTTACGAAAGTACGTAGCTATACGAGTTAATTTTATATTACAATTCCTCACTCTAAGACCAAGATATCCTCAACGCAACCGCTCAAGCAACAGTGAACAAGGCTTTAGGAAAACGAATAGTAAGTATTCTTGTGTAACTAAATGTATTTCTGTTCCACTGAAAACCTAACTCCGCTTAGAATATTCTAGGAATCTCACATAGAGACTGTCTTTGGAGACAGTGAAACGATATAATGCATATTTTTATTCAATGAATGTATATTGAAAACGAAGAGTAGATATCTAAGTTCAGTTTTCTCTGGGTTAAGGATTTTGTTAGATTTTAATACGTCATTTATTTTAATAAAAATAAAGATTATTGTTACCCATTGAAAAAGTTTATACAAGTGTTATGGAGTGTTGATTTTTTGTATAGTTCGGCCTTTATGACGCACAGACAAGTTGTACTTTAATTTAACTTTCTGCGCAACAACGTCATTAACGTAACTATTGTGATGAAAAACAATAAAAATTGGCCACAATTTAACATTTATATTTCTGAAACAACCAAATTTAATTTAATAATTAAAATCTATATACTAATAGAAAGCTGAAGAGTTTGTTTGAACGCGCTAATCTCAGGAACTACTGGTTGGAATTGAAAAATTCTTTTTGCGTTGGATAGTCCATTTATTGAGGAATATTATAGGCTATATAACATTACGCTACAGCCAAAAGAAACGGAGCATAAATGAAAAATGTTGCAAAAACGGGAAAAATTATTCCTTTTTGAGAGCTTCTGTTGCGTGCGCTGTGTAAACGGTTGAAGTTACGCAAATATCATATATGATGGAATTGCTCCTCTTTAAATTTTCTAAAAAAAAGTCCGCGATAGCATATGTCTATCTTTTAAGATTGACTCACTATAACCTTTTTTATGGTAATCAAATTTGTTCGAAATTAATGCATTATTTGCGAAGGAGTTTTCATAAACATGGTATTAATCCTTATCCAAATAAATACGTTATTCATCACAAGTATTTAATTTTGAACAAAGTTGCCCTTACATCATTTCATTTCAATGAATATTTTAGGAGATATAACTATTTTATAATAACTCTGCAGCAAAATAATGATCAACTCTGCGAGGTAGTCTATTCTAAAGCTGAAGAGTTAGTTTTTAGGGTTCCGTACCCAAAGGGTAAAATGGGACCCTATTACTAAAACTCCGCTGTCCGTCTGTCTGTCTGTCTGTCTGTCCGTCTGACGCCAGGCTGTATCTCATGAACCGTGATAGTTAAACAGTTTAAATTTTCACATATGATGTATTTCTGTTGCCGCTATAACAACAAATACTAAAAAACGGAAAAAACAATATTTAAGGGGGGCTCCCATACAACGGACATAATTTTTTGGCTGTTTTTTTTGCTCCGCCCGCGTGGATGTCGGTTATCGCGTAAGAAAGTAGCCTATGTTCTTCTCTTTTTCCCAGGTCGATCGGTTTAGGCGTGAAAACGTAACATACAGACAGACAGACATACAGACAGAGCTACTTTCACATTTATAATATTAGTATGGATTGGATGTCGGTTATCGCGTAAAAAAGTAGCCTAAGTCCTTCTCCATATCCCAGGCTATATCTTTGCCAAATTTCATGACGATCGGTTCAGCGCTGTAGGCGTGAAAACGTAACATACAGACAGACAGACAGACAAATAGACAGACAGACAGAGTTACTTTCACATTTATAATATTAGTAAGGATAAGGATTTGTATGGATGGTGCGGAACCCTTCGTGCGCGAGTCCGACTCGCACTTGGCCGGTTTTTTGTTTTTTGAACGCGCTAATCTCTGGTACTGCGAGTTGGATTAAAAAAAAACTTTTTGCATTTTACACCCCAATTCTTGAGGAAGAATTACATTCCTATTAACTAGAACACCATTTTTTTTAATGAAAGTTTATGCGAAAACGAAGTAAAAGCACGGGCAGGCAATGTGTTGCGACGGGGTGGGTCGGGGGAACAAGAAATTTCACGCGGACGAAGTCGCGGGCAGAAGCTAGTATATTAATAACTAGCATAAACTTTCGTTAAAAAAATGGTGTTCTAGTTAATAGGAATGTAATTCTTCCTCAAGAATTGGGCTGTAAAATGCAAAAAGATTTTTTCAAATCCAACTCTCAGTTCCAGAGATTAGCGCGTTCAAAAACAAAAAAACCTGCCAAGTGCGAGTCGGACTCGCGTACAAAGGGTTCCTTACCATCCATACTAATATTATAAATGTGAAAGTAACTCTGTCTGTCTGTATGTCTGTATGTTACGTTTTCACGCCTAAACCGCTGAACCGATCGTCATAAAATTTGGCAGAGATATAGCCTGGGATATGGAGAAGGACATAGGCTACTTTTTATGCGATAACCGACATCCACGCGGAGCCGCGGGCAACAGCTAGTATAGAATATAACTAATATTTTGGTCATCAATATACCATAGGATTATAAATTTAATACATTTCACTTTAATAAAACAAAAACTTTCAATTCGATATCCTGAAAAAAAAAAAAGCATTCGTTACATAAGCTGGTGCGAAAATGTGTGTGACTTCACGTCACTTTTATTTCCATGAATTAAGAAGCCAAATAATCCTGCTATTTGTTACCTTCACCACCGACGTGAATAGACGATAGCGTATCAGGTTTCCGAAACACTGAAGCTGTGCCAATTATACGTTTATCTCATCCTAAATGTCTTCTAGTCACGAGCCAAACGGCAATCGTGTTCTATCGGAAAATCAAGTGTCTAATATCAAAAAGAATGTCCGTAGTGTTTACATCTAGCAATCGTAACATGAGCATATTGACCTCTGTAAAGGAATGTGATCCATTAAAACTTGCTAGAAAAAAAAAAACATACGGCGATTTTTTTTTTCCGGTATGGGTAAGTTTTAAACTACTTAGGTCATAGAGAAAAACGTTGAAAGAAATAATGGGCATTTTTTTTAATCAGAGAATTGTCTTGACCGTAAATTAAAAAAATCACTTGAATTTATCTAATAAGTCAAAATTAAAGAGAAGTTTAGTAAAATAATGTCACTTGAATACCTATTTTGTCAATTTTTAGGGTTAGTAAACAAAGAACCCTTACAGTTTCGCCATGTCTGTCTGTCTGTCTATCTGGCTTAGCTCAGAGACCATTAGAACTAGAAAGCTGTAACTTGGCATGAGTATACATACATATTAATCACGACGATAAAATGGTAAAATAAAATCTTGAAATATATATTTTTAGGGTACCTGCGTACACGTAAATTGAGGATGTTTTTTTTTTCACGTCTATCCTATTGTGTATATCGTTGGATAGGCCGTTCGAATATATTGCGGGTTTGTGAAAACCATTTTTCGATTAAGGGATTTGTTGCGTAATATTAAACTTTGAAGTGCTAATTTTTGAAAATCATGTGTCACCCCCTGCCAGCTAAATGGCTGTACTTGAATATGTGAAAAAAATCACAGCAGTAGTATATATAAAATGTTTTTAATCAGTGCGCAAATTTTGACAAATTAAACTTAAACGTGTTTTATTATATACCTATTTCTTATTTTGATATGTCTTTCCTCCCCGACCCTTGCTTGTTAGTGAAGCGCCAGCATGCGCTTTAGCTGAGCAGCCTGTAACTTTAAATCCCCCGGATAATAATCATGACTCTGATTTGATCCAGCCACCGACGGTCCCTTGCCTCCCTCCCTCCGACGCTGCCCTAAGCCGAGGTTCGTACCCCACAGGGGGTGCCCTTAGCGTGCAGTCGTTTAGTTTATAAGTTTTTTACGCCCTGGCTGGAGGCATTAAGTTTCGTTAGGAGCTTAAGGCAACCACAGGAAAGTCCGTTTAAGAGTAGAAACCCCTCGTGGTTACACTATGAGATGCCCTAGTTAAAAAAAAAGATATGTCTTAGTACAAAAAAAAAATAGTTATCATTAACGAAAGATGTTTATTTTGAAACTGGTATAGGGCCATAACGACGACGCGCCGGCGTTGCGGTCAGTAAAGCAGATCGCAGTAGTAGGTACCTATTAGCTGTGCGCTCGCCCATTGATATTATTACGAATACTTAGATTGTGTCCTTATTTTGCTGATTTCAAGTAGGACCAAAAAATAGAAACCATTTCCATTATTTGTTCATTACTAATACAGAACCAGCAAAAAAAAATTGCGCATAGGTTAAAAACTTTTCCTGTATATAATGAAGTTAAAAGAAAAACTATCACAGCTAAGTAAGTAAGCTTTACAAGTTACCAAGTAAAAGAAAAATAGTACAGTTAATTTTACAGTTGAAAAACATGTTCTTCCATAAATTACGTATGGAAGAACATGTTATAGAACTACAATTTTAAGTTTGTCCATGGGATAAATTCATACCAACTTACAGAAACCTTCATTGTGCTTGGTCCAACACGCACTTGGCCGGTTTTTTTTTTTTCCATTATAATGTGAATTTAATATTCTACAAAATTAAGCCCATGGCAAAATTTCATGAAATACGCAGACAGCGGTTTGTTAAAAAAAAAAAAACGGTATAATACGACTAATTAGCCCGGTTATAGGCACCAGATACTATAATAATGTACGAAATACAATGAAACAACTATAACTAGATCCTCACATTCAACTCCCATCTAAAACTAATACAATAACACTGAAAACCAAATGCTGATCAGTTTAACTTCTGGGGTATCCGTCAGTGTCGCCAGAACTATCTGCGTTCTCCTCACACTAGGTATTGTAACTTATGATGCTGTCTCACTTACACTTCATCTAGAACCCTAGATCCCTAATATGCGTCAGTCAATCTAATTTGGGGCTTTATGAAGCAGGGACATGGTTTCTTACTAACGAGGTAATAAAGAGGTATCTGGATTTTGATATATTCTTGTCAAAACAATGTGTTTTGGAAACGACTTTGTTGTATTATTACAGAGATAAAAAGGCTTGCTTATATCACAAGTTTAATTTTTGCCTTTCATTCGGCATCTATCACTCAAAATGAAACGTCTGAACGCAACGTGAATCAAAAGTGAAAAATTAACTCATTAATTTAGTGAGCCGATCCAATGTGTTGTGGCGCAGCATGGGAGAGGCCTATGTTCAGCAGTGGACTGCGATAGGTTGAGTTGATTGATTGACTGCGTGTTATTTGGAACAGCGCCCATTCAGAGCGAGTCCTGGGGGCCAAGTCTACTAATGCACAAACGTTGCAATGGTCTCTTCATTATGAGTTTTTGACAGATTTACCATACAAACACTGTCAAATACTCACAATGGCGAGACCATTGCAACGTTTGTAAATTAGTAGACTTAGGCCCCTGGCTGGACGTACAACGCGTTGCGTGAACTCAGTACAGAACACGCAAGGTATCCACTCAAGGTCACTGGCATATATCTGGGCCTTAAATGATTGCTTTAGCCAATCGTAGGTTTTACATATAAAATAAAAACCATTTCCACACTGACACATTCATGAATAACTTTATGTCAGAATATGATATTCAAATCGCTTCGAACGAGCGGATCAGTCATAGGCACCTTAATACTATAAATCTGATATTTTTCACGCCTCGACAAATACTTTGCGTGATAATATATGTGGCTCTGACTGAATACATCGATACTATGAAGATAAGTCCCGTATCTATAATAATAAATACATCTGAAGAGGTGAAAGTTTGTTGTCAAGTTGCTTAGAATATTGACTGTAGGTTGACTGTCAATCAACCTTCATTATATATATATTTTTTTACACTTTATGTACAGTAGTGACATACTGTAGGAACATAAAGTTGAAATAAATATATAAAAATAAATAATTTATAAAAAATAAACGCCTTATCAAAAAGGGTTTTTTTTTTTTTTACTATATATTAAAAACAAGCTACTCGTAAATGATTTTAGTGTTGAATGGGCACAAGGTAAGTACTAAATAGATGGCGGACACAATGGCGGAAAATAAACCGCCATTGTGTCCAAAAGTGGAAAACTGAAAACCAATATTTTCAGCGAAGTTGGGGGACCTGTAAAGAACTGTTCTAAGGAACCGTCTGCCCACTGCAATTAAAATATTGGTTTTTGTTTTCCACTTTTGGGCACAATGGCGATTTAATTGCACAGAAAAGATTATAATCTATTTAGTACTTACTTTGTGCCCATTCAACACTAAAATCATTTTTTAGCTTGTTTAAATTTTTTTGTTCACTGTTTAATAAGGCAGGCGTGTTTTTAATTTGTTTAATTATTTATTTTTTATTTATATTTATAATTGTTTGAAAAAAAAAAACCTTTGTTTCATGAATCATAGCTCCCCCATTGTATTTTTATAATTTACAGCCTATGTTACCCAGGATAACGAAACGCTTCTAACGATATCTCATACATTGATATCGCATAAACAGTTTAGAAGTTATGGTGAAATAAAAAAGAACGCAAACATTCTCATTCCTTATTTTGGGCAGTCGTGTAATACTCGTAAAATAACCCCGCACTGGGCCCGCGTGGCGGATAATGGCGCACTCCCTCTCACAGAGGAAGTGCTGTGTCCCAGCAGTAGGAATGTTTTTAGGCTAATTATGCTATGCTAAATAATTTTTTTATAATTTTTTCATGACTTCAGCTAGATGGCAAGGATTAAGGAGACTGGATTTGGTAACTGGGTGTTGTGTCGAATCTTGAAAGAGGCATACCTGACTCGTCATATGCTCAACAGAGGACTCTGATAGGTTAACCCCCAATTTCTCATACGACAAAATCTTACAAAATGTATTTACAAGGCAGATGTGAGTGGAAACGCCTAAAGGGGACGCCCTAGATGTACATAATACTGGTTTTATTGGTGATGTTCTTGCATGGAGGTGCATAGTATTCGCAACCGGCTTGTGTGATCACATATATGAACGTAACCGAAGGAAAAGGAGTGTGTAAGGATCGTAGCAGGCGTTATGTAGTTTCTTCCTACCCTTATTCCCAAAAGGCTTGAGTTTATGGGTCTTCAAAAAAAAAAAAAAACGTATACTTTAAAAATGACAGCACCGATGAAATGATAATGATTTAAAATTGAAATGCGTTTATGAAATACCTAAAAACAGGACTATTTTATGCAACATACTTATTCTCAAAATCTATTGCAAGAAAGTTTATGTACACACATCAACAGAATATAGGGATATTTTATATTTCATCAAATATCTACAAATCTATGAAGAATTTTCTGATATAGTAAATGGATAGGTTATTTTAAGGTCTTTAATAAAAAGTAAAAAATATTTTATGACTTTATTGTTTTATATAAAAATTTCAATTTTTTTAATCGCCGTAGAAAATTTGTATGATAAAAAAACTTCATTTCTTATTATAAAACTATTAATTTTAATAAAAATTTAAAAAATATTATAAAATCTAATTATTTATAATCAGTGTTGCCACCTCTTACATTAATTACACATTGACATCGATTGTTCATATTTAAAATTAAATTGTCAATGGTGCCGATTCTCTTGTACACCGAACTAAACTAACTAAACTATCACTAAAATTCCTTACTTTTGGCTATGAGAATCTTAAAGCTATTCTGCAAACAAAATTCTCTAAATTTAAAAATAAGTTTGACACAACAAAATCGAATTTGACAATCGTGACTCCACGTGGTATTTTTTTTTTTTTTTTTGACTTCGCAACGTTGTACTTGTTTGCCTATGATTTTTTTAGAGCCGGAGGCGCGCATGGGGGGGCAGCCGCGACGTGTTTTTTTATGGAATTTATCACTTTTTGTGTGGAAAATAAAAAAAAGATTACCTACATGTAGAGTAATAGCGATTCAAGCGTTTCTAAAACGGGGTCGAAATTTTCATTATTTTTGCGATAGGACGCACCATTTTCGAGATATAAGCAAAAGAAAAGAAAAAAAAATATTGGGATAAACACGAAATATTTTAAGTGATACACCTATAGGTGGTAAAAAAGCCATGGAAATGATTTTTTTTTTATTCTGAGTATAGTATTAAAAAAAAAATTACTTGAATGATGATTAATTATCAAAATTCACCGCGCTCGTGCCGCCACCCCACCGCACCGTTCGGCGTCACCGCGTCGAGGCGGGTCATTCATAGAATAAGTAATTAAAGGATTTTTTCGCAAAATGTCTCAAGCAATTTTAAAATTATAATAATTATGTAAAAATATAAAACACTTAGATAAAAAAAAAATTCGCTGCTGTGGCTTTTTTACGACATAAAGATGTTTCTCTTAAAATATTTCGTGTATGAATAGATACACCTTATATACAGTAGTTACTGGTTTTGCACCAGAAGTCGAGGTGATTGGTGTGAATTTTAGTTCATGAAAACTAATTTTATTCCACACCTTTTTAATCGCGATTAAAAATAGTCAGATTTAGTTAGAAAATCTAAATTTTAGTTTAAAAACGTCAAATTCAGAATAGCAAAATTGCCATTTTCACTAAATTTAAAAACTCAGTACCATCTTAGAGCTGTCAAACTAAAATATAGTTAAGTTGTGTCACTTTAGTCAATTTCAGAATAGGAAATGGTCGTTTGACAGGAATAAACTAAATTTTGGTGATTTTTAGTCTAGTTTAGAGAATTTTGTGTCAAGAGAATCGGCACCAATGTCTTGCTCCGGTATGAGGTCCCATGTTCTTTGCAAGTGTTCGTAAAGTTGTTGTTCCGTCGTCAAATTTGGCGGGAAATCTCTCAAAGCTTTTCGTTGTAAAATGTCCCAGGCATGCTCGATAGGATTTAAGTGTGCAGGCCAATCCAAAACTTGAATACCGTGGTCTCGCAGAGTGGCCGACACCAGCCGCGCCTTATGGGAAGGAGCATTATCGTGCATGAGTAGAAATTCCTGGCCCATTTGAATTCTGTGTAGGACAATAACAGGCTCTACTACCTCCTCGTGGTATTTTTGTGCAGTCATGTTGCCTTGGATCCAAACGAGCTGGGTTCGTCCGCCAAGACGAATTCCTGCCGACGCCATGATTGTCCCGCCTTGGTATGAGTGGACCCCCTGAGGGTGCCGTAGACGGCTAACTCTCCCTAGAGTTCTCCAAACGCGTGTTTTTCGTGAATCGGGATGAAACCCAAACCGGGACTCATCGGTGAACAGCACCAAAGACCATTGTTCGTCACTCCATGGTAAATGCTCCCGAGCCCATGAAAGCCGCCGACCGCGATTGCCACGTCGCAATGCTGGAACACGTAGCGGTCTTCGAGCATGAAGACCAACTTCATGCAACCTCCTTCGCACGATTTGGTCGCTTACCAGCAGCTGGTGGTCCTCCTGGAGCCTTTTTACTAGTTGCATCGCTGTGATATTGAGTTGTCTTCTGGCGGTCATTTGGAGAAATCGATCATGTCTCTGCGTAATAACACGATATCTAGCCGTGTGCCGTTCAGCCACATCGCCAGTACTGCAATAACGTGACCACAACCTTGATATCACGTTTTGGCTGGTGTATAGGGCCTCAGCAATGACGCTTTGAATAGCACCATTTTCTAACATGCCCACGGCTCGTAACATTTCATCTCGACTCAAATGACGACGTAACATGATTCTTAAAGCTCACACGGCACGTTAAATTAAAAAAGAAAAACAATCTAATCCCTTTTCATTAATTAATATTAATAAAACAATTTTAATTTTCCTTAACGTAACGAATTACTAACAATTTTGCCGCCGTATTTTGTTGTTTCTTTTGTTTTTTTTATTTACATTTTTAAATTTTGAAAATAGAATATAAGAGGTTTCAATCTGTATATAAACTTTTTATGGAAACTATTTAATATTAATATTTTAAACTATAAATTCGTAAATAATTTAGGATTAAGATATCCCTAGATTCTGTTGATGTGTGTATATACATATACATGAGCCTTCGTGGTTTTCCGTAAAGCCTATTCTGAACGAAACAGACAGCAGTATCGCGAAACCGCACTTTTATACATAAGTATAGATACTTGGTTCACGCGTCACAACGCGCCGTTAGTACTACGAGTATTGGGCCTTTGGTTGCGTTCAAATGCAGTGTTTGGTAGTATGTGAAGGTTTCTAATATTATAATTAGGATATTCTAGGTTTTTCAATCCTCCTTATCCCCTTGTCTGTCAGCTTATCTTATTCAGACAAGTTATAAGTATAATGAAATGTTAGATTTGACAAACATATTTAAGACGACTTGCTTACGTCATTGACCAAATTAATGAAGTAATTCTAAAATAAGATAAGTACTGTCTGCATTATTCCCTTATAATCCTTAGTGCAGGCGATCAAATTATAAATTCGAACAATTATGTGTGTTTTACAAACAAACTTGTAATGCAGACTTTTGACAAACTTCTCACTTTGTTGGAGGCGATTTAAATAATTTCCGTTTTGAAACTCAATCGCGCCTGTGAAGTTAATTTTAAGTAAAAGTGATTAGATCAAAGGACCGTGGTTTGGGCACTTTCTTGTTTGAAGCCTCAAAACATTCAAACTTTCCTGTGAACGGGAAATAAGCCTTTTGCTACGTCAGTTCTTGGTTTATGTGACATAATAGTGGTTTTTGGTAAGCGATATTAAAATAACATTGTTCTGGAAACATCTTTAAAACTGTATTTTTGACAGAAAGCAAGAAAATGCGTAGGTATAATTGTAAAAATAAAACACCCGAAAAGTGTTAATAAAAAAATATTCGTCAGCTCAGTATAATGTCAGATGGCAACACTAGATAGGTACAGTACAGAGTCAGGAGGTACCTTACGCTGATTTTAAGCCGCAACCAACGAGTGCCATATGCTCAAATACGGTTGACAAATAAACAATATTGTGTGTTTAATTTCATCACCACTGCTCTCAAAACGGTGAGGGTGCTTTCCTTCACCGTTTTCGAGGAAACGTTTCTTGAGGAAACCGGCATGTCCTAGAACCGAAAATTCGAAGACATTTGACATCCACCAACCAGCACTGGGCCCGCGTGGTGGATTATGGCCCATTCCATATCACAGAGAGGCGGCCTGTATCCCAGAAGGTGGAATATTATAGGCTGATTATGCATGTTATGTTCCGTATGGTGCTGGACGTAAAGAATAGCACTACCCCATTTCTTTCCTTGGGTGTCGTAAAAGGCGACTGAGGGACTTACTAGAGAATGGGCAGCAGCGTTCTCTAAGCATTTTTACACCATACTGCGATCGCCAACCCGCCTGCCAAGCATGGCGATTATGGCAAATCCCCCCTTTTGGGGGAGGCCTATGTCCAGCAGTGGACGTCTTTCGGCTGAAGAAGAAGAAGTGTATAAAAAAACTGAACTTAATGCGTAGGCATCAAAGTTCAGAAGTCATTTTGTTATCGATCTGTGTGCATTATTGTACGCTAGAGCTAACACGCGATCATAATACTCGTATATCTAACACGTTACACGTTTACATTTAAATACCAAATTTGAAGGAATACATTTTACACTACCTGCGTAACTAACTTTCCTGGCCTTTGGCACAACACGACCCCAAGTACATATCAGCACTGCACTATCAATCTTGTTCGATTGAATATCAAACATGTTTGATAGTGCGGTGCTTCATTTTTTTATCAAAGTACCTCATTTTTTTAAATGGGAAATCCGATCACACAGCTTGTATTTTAATAACAAAGCAAATTCATCAAAACCCCTGAAAATGACCGCATAATCAGATATAATCGAACCTTAATACCGGTTGCTTGACCTCCCCGGGATCTCAAGTCGATCGACCTTCATTCTCGATGGATCCGAGCCCTGATGATGCTTAAGCACGATCCACGGACCACTTCAACTTAAGTGGTGGACGCCAGAATATTTTATTTTTTATTGACGTGATATGGGCACTATTTGTGGCTTGAGATTTACTACTAGGTACTTGTAAGGAGATCCGAGTAAAGAAATTGGAGTGTCTTTGTATTTTTGCAAGCTTTTATTCCATGATATTTTCTTGACTTGTAAAAGACTTTCTTTTGTATAGTTTGTTAAGTTTTCTACTAAAAACAAATTGTGTATACATACATTTTGTTCAAGTATATTATTATAAAGGAATAGCTCAGTGGGCATCAATAACATAATACTGGTATTCAGCTGCTTCCGGTTAGACAAGAAGCCGACCCTAACATAGTTTGGAAAAGGCTACACGGATTCATTGATTAGTTTTGGGCTTCTGTGTATATGATTATTTTTTTTGTGTGTACTTTATAGTTGACCTTAAGCCAAAAGTTGAAATATAATAAGTTATATAACAAAATACCGAATTCCATAAAAACGCTACCATTTTCTAGATTTAAAAATAATTTAACGAGTTTTTAATTGAAAAATATTTTTATAATATACATGAGTTTTTAGATTATAAATTGTAAGTTCAGTAAATTGCTCGGTCTTTTTAAATTATTATTGTTATTGTCTGTCGAATTTCCCCCATTATTGACATGATTAGTATTGACATGTATGATTATTATTTTTATTATTTTTTCATTATTATATTGACATTTCTTTAATTCAATAATACAATTTTTGATGGGATTATCTGTTTAATGGCTGCATGATTATGATCAAAAATTTAATTTAATTTATAATAATTTAATTTAATTTAAATTTTAAATTCAATGTGATTTTTTTTATATTTAATTAAATATGTAACTTTATTTTATATTTGCACGCCGAAATTAAAGGCAAAATAAGAGAACAATTTTGTATTATGTTACCAACCTTCTGTACCTTATTTAGGCAAATTAATGTTTTTATATTACTTTTTTAATGGCTTGAGAGAAATTGTAATCAGTTTCACCTTCCAATTTCCAGAACCACTCTGCTGGACAACGTTCCTAAAGCACAATTAATAGCTATTCATCTATTACTTTTCTAATACCTATCCACTTTCCACTCTTTATACCTTTTATTTTCATTTTTCAATACAAGGACCGATCGCCCGATAAGTGTTTCATTTTGCGACGTCAGCTCATCTCAAGATAGCTCTCTAGAGAAGGAATCTCAAGACGGTTGAAGTACTAATGCTACAGTACTTATAAACTTGGATTTTGTGAGAACTTTTTATTGAACGTAATGTTCTAGAACTGAGTAGAATCTAACGATGCTCGTGGGATCAGTTGGATTTATCAAATGATGCTTGGCGATTACCACAGATATATATTTTGCTCTGATTGAAATCAAATAAAGCAACTTAAAATAACGTAAATGAACATCTACAGAGGTATGAGGGACAGGGTGAAAATTTCAGTCATCCTCTATAGAAAAGGGAGGATCCTCCGACCAGAGGGGTGTTGTGTCTGGTGGGCAACTGCCCGACGGTTGATGTCGGGATGTTGTATATATGCTAGTAGCGCGGTAAACTGGTTGCGCGATGCAGGATTTGTGTGACGTCAGGTCTTTGATGCGTAGTTCACATGTGGCGTTATAAATGCCACCATACATCTATACTTATATACAAATATTATAAAGAGGTAAATTTGTTTGTAAGTTTGTATGTAGGGGTTAATCTCTGAAATTATTAACACAAACGGGATATTTACCATGTTTACTATTTGTTATGAGTTCCCGATATTTCGGCGCTGTTGCAAGCTCCATGATCACGAATAAACTGAAGTCATTGCGGGTGGGTGTTTATGAGCAGACAGAACGGTCTACCCTCTATCTTGTTCGTTTTTCGCACTCAGTACCGCTACCACTGTCACTCGCAAAAACAAATAGTAAACATGGTAAATATCCCGTTTGTGTTAATAATAATATTAGTGACCATGACAGTTTATAAACTTAATCTCTGAAACTACTGAACAGATTCTGAAAATTATTTTTGTATTTGATAGCCCAATTCCTGGAGTAGATTATAGGCTATTTAAAGTCACGCTGTGACCCTAAGGAGCCGGGAAAAAGAAAGAAAAAAAAACATAAAAAACGGTATCTGAAAACGAAGTAAAAGCGCGGGTGGGCAACGGGATGTGACGCGAAGGGTCGGGGGACGAAATTTCACGCGGAAAAAGTCGCGGGGCGTAGCTTGAGTGGAAATTAAAGTCACTGTTCGTGTCTATCTGTGTGACCATGTTGTTTTTCTAAACTACCCAACGGATTTTGATGCGGTTTTCGAAAACTGAAATTTCGAAGTCTCGATAGTTTTTCAAGTCAGGGGTGGGTCGCTAGTTATTCTATAAACATTCTTTGTCATTTTAAGTTTTTGTAAAGTTAATATAAGTTATACTTACAAGTAAGGAACATCAGACAGGCAGAAGCAGTCTGTAAAAAACTTAGCACATCACTTTATAATCTTAAAAAAAAAGCTAATATAAAAACAGTATTACTAGCATATCATAGTCTTGTCGTTTCCATTTCAAGGTTTGGTATTATATATTGGGGCAATTGTACCGAAAGAGAGAGTATTTTTAAGTCCCAAAAACGCTGCCTACGAGCAATATTTGGATTGAAAGTTACTGACAGCTGTGTTCCAATCTTTAAAAGTCATAAATTATTGACATTTCCGTGCCTTTACATATTAGAAATTGCTCTTTTTGTTAAATGTAATCGACATCTTTTTTTAACTTTATCGGAAAGTAGATACCGGGATGTAACTGCGATCTCAATACCAAAACTTGTTACGCACAGGTGGACATAGGACTGCTTAGTTAAGAAAAAGTGTTTTTGGTATGGCACCAGCTATTTTTAACCACATTCCTAATTCCATAAAAGAGGAACCGGTAACAACTTTCAAAAAGAAACTAACAGTATTTCTATTAAATAAATGTTACTACTCCGTATCGTATTTCCTAGTTGATAAATTTTAGTTACGTATCAATGTTCAAATGTTTGACGATGAACTGCATCAATGTTTGCATGCTAAAATGGTAGAATGTACAAGGATCTTTAATGTTATTGTAACCACCTCATTATTAATACCTACATTCTTCGCAAATAAATGAATATTCTATTCTATTCTAAACTAAACCATCATCTTCCCGCTACGGCGTAGCTATCGTAGCAATGCAATTGTCGTAGCTGCTACGTCGTAGCAACAATCAAGTTCTTACATTCTACAATGCTTTTAGTCATTGTAACTCGATATTACATATTATTTTACAGGCATATAGCTTCATCAGGTTAGACTAGATGCCAACCGCGACATAGTTGGTAATAAACTAGGCAGATTTATTGACTTACAAGCACATCAGATTAGCAGTCGATCTCTTTGTGAAGAAGCTTGTCCGAGGAAGTTTTACACATTTCAGCTGCCAAGCAGCATTTCCGTGTTCCGAATTGAAGCTTACGAGTAATACAGGCATATGAGACTTTTTCCTGAGATGTCTGCGATGTCTCTGGTGTTGCAGACGTCCATAGGCGGCGGCAGCTTCTTCTCATCAAAGAAAGAAAGAATAAAAGAAAGAAAGAATCAAAATACATTTATACATTTTACATATGCCTTTTACTCTGTCCCAAACAGAGTAAAAGGCATATGTGACACAATAATAATATAATATACAGCAAATAAAAAATAAAAAAACCGGTCAAGTGCATTTCGGTCCACGCACCATGAAGGGTTCCGTAGATGGGATGAATTGATCTCATTATCAAACTTAACATTGTAGTAGAAAAACATGTTCATGTTTTTCAACTGCAAATGTAAGTTGGTCGACTATTACTCGGTAACTTGTAAAGCCTACTTAGCTGTGATAGTTTTCCTTTTAACTTTGTTATATATTCTACTGCTGTGATTTTTTTATATATATAATACAACCATTTAGCTGGCAGGGAGGCGTGACACTTGACTTTAACAAAAATTTGCACTTTAAAGCATAATATTACGCAAACGGATCACTGAATTGAAAAATGTTTATCACAAACCCGCAATATTTTTTGAACGGCCTATCCAACGATACCCCACAACATGGGATAGACGAGAAAAAAAAATCCCTACTTTACGTGTATAGGAGGAACCCTAAAAAAAATGTATTTGAAGATTTTATTTTACCATTTTGTCGGCGTAGTTATTATGTATACCAATACTAAATTACAAGTTTCTAACTCAAAGAGTCTCTGAGTTAAGCCGCGGAAAGACAAACAGACAGACAGACAATAACAGACAGATGGACGATAAGGGTTCCTTGTTTACTACAGACCCCTAAAAATGACGTAGATTCCCGTTGTCCCCACTTAGACGTATGGCCATGGGGTCACTGGGAATAAAATTACCACTTTGTTAGCGTGAATAATATCCTATACCAAATTACAGCTTTCTAGTACTAAGAGGTTCTGAGCTAAGCTGCGGATAAACAGACGGACTCGGCGAAACTATAAGGGTTCCTTGTTGACTACGGAACCTTAAAAAGGTGTAAAATGCGATGTAAGAAAGGCAGGTAGGCCACCAGCCATTATTTGGTGGCAAACAAGCCACCAAATAATATAAAAATCACTACTTACTTAAAACTTTATTCAAGCGATCCGCCCCTGCCTCACACGGTTTTTCGAAACATCGAGATTTCTTTGCATTATAATGTTCTATATATATATATTATCTATATACATAAAATAGTAAACTGACTGACTGACTGGGTGATATATCAACACACAGCCCAAACCGCTGGTCCTAAAGACATGAAACTTGGAGGGTGTGTTCTTTGTGAGGAATAAGTATCCACTATGAAAGGATTTTTGGGAATTCCACCCCTAAAGGGGTAAAATAGGGTATGGAAGTTTATATGAAAGTCTGTCAGTTTTGAAGTTAGGATCTTGAAATAACTAACACTAACACAACGTAAATCGTTGTTTTTTTTTTTTTTTTTAATTATAACCCTTGACCTTTGTAGTCTGAAAAGGAGGATGTATTGAAGCAAAAATAATATATATTTTTCGACAACCACGCGGGCGAAGCCGCGAGCAAAAGCTAGTATACAACATATATTATGGGAAACGAATAGTAAGTTTTCTTGTGTAACTAAATGTATTTCTGTTGCACTGAAAACCCAACTCCGCTAGGAATCTCACGACGCACGACGAGACTGTCTTTGGAGACAGTGAAACAGTATAAAGCATATTTGTATTCATTGAATTTATATTGAAAACGAAGAATAGATATTTGAGTTCAGTTTTCTCTGGGTTAAGTATAACAAGACACTTGTGGTCATGTGATAGGTATGTAAATGTTCCGAATTCAGGGAATATGCTCAGATGAACAGAAATCTCTTAATCACCTTTAATTAACTAGAATTGTACCGTGTGGTGCCGGATGTAAAGAATAGCACCACCCCATTTCCTCCCGTGGATGTCGCAAAAGGCGACTAAGGGACTTACTAGAGAATGGGCAGCAGCGTTCTCTATGCATTTTTACACCATACTGCGATCGCCAACCCGACTGCCAAGCATGGCGATTATGGCAAACCCCCCGAATTGGGGGAGGCTTATGTTCAGCAGTGGACCGCTTTCTGCTGAAATGATGATGATGAATTCACTAACGCACATTAAAAATCTATGCACCTTCACAGTCGCACACGTATATGGTCAGATAAGCGTAAAAGTAGAAGGTACTTCGTTCATTTTGGTTTGTTTCGACTATACAGCGAAAGTGTGGCTGTAATTTACGTAGATATAATTATTCTTCATTATATACAGTTACAATTATCATATACAATGTTTGTATTATACTCGTAAATATGTGAGCACCATGTACCTATCGCAATTATTCATTTGTCTGTCATTACTTCACTTTTCATTCTTTTTACCAATTGTGGTAAGTAATTTTTATTTTTATTCTAGGTACATCGTCTTCACCTATAATTATTAATTAACTAGCTGACCCGACAGACTTCGTTCTGTCAAAAGCTATTTGACTGTGGCAGTTTGTCTACGCGCAAAGGAAACTACCTACCTACCCTAGCCTACCTTACCCTATCCTACCCTACCCTACCTACCTATCTACCCTACCCTACCCTACCCTACCTACCTACCCTACCCTATTCTACCCTACCCTACCCTACCCTACCCACTTACCTACCCTACCCTACCCTACCCTACCAACCCTACCTACCCTACCCTACCTAACTAAAACCTACAATTTTTTTATTTTATTTTTTGATAAAATCTATTCTCAGACCTACCAAATGATGACTGACACGTTATGTCAAACGCCATAAAGTTACATTAGAAGATAGAGTTACCTACTTATTATTACAATAAAAATGTAAATATGGTCGTTTTCTTACAATTTTTTTTTTTTACTTTCTTAAATTTTTCTTACATAAGAACCTTCTCCTGACAATAACAAACACAACAAAAAAATAATTAGCGAAATCGGTCCAGCCGTTCACGCGTGATGCCGTGACCAAGGGAAATAGGGATTCATTTTTATATATATAGATGTATACAAACTATTATTAACATTTTAAAAGAGTAAGTATGGAGTTTCTTGGCCATTCTTCTCCATACATAACTACCTTTTGGAAGGGGCTACTAGAATATATGAACTTTTTTTTTTGTAATTTTTAACGATCAAAAGTGCCTTTTATGTGCCTATATGAAATAAATGATTTGACTTTGACTTTTATTTGGAATAAAAAAGTTCCTTTATTAAAAATGACTTAAATCGATTCAGTAATTCTGAACAAACTCATTTCATAATTTGCATTAATTCAGTTACTGTATAGATAAATCTTCTGGAACAAATTTTCTAAATTATAGTGAATAGCGCATCAATCAGTTGCGTAGTTAATAACTACAACGCGTTCGCACAGACAGACACGAAAAGCAACTTTAATTTATTTATAATATGTATAGATGACTGAATTCTATAAACGGTCGATAAGTGCGACATTTCACGGCGTCAGCTTATCCAGAACGACTCTAGAGAGAAGTCTCGACGACGCTTAAGTACTTATTATATCTTTGTATAAAACTTGCTACATTACAACGGGACTCTGTTAGTGGAGCTAAGTTTCTTGCCTGGCTTGTGTTTGTCTCGCTTTGATATTACTTGCAGGATGTTTGTGCAAGTTATGAACAGTTATTAAAAATACTTTATAATATAGACGATGGGAAGCTACGCAATATCTTCTCGTCCCACATACCGCAGTGTCTCAAGACGAAAGTCTTTGACCAGTGCATATTGCCAGTGATGACATATGGTACTGAAACGTGGTCGCTCACAATGGGCCTTATTAGAAGGCTAAAAGTCACCCAAAGGGCAATGGAGAGAGCTATGCTAGGAGTTTCCCTACGTATCGAATCAGAAATGAAGAGATCCGCAGGAGAACCAAGGTAACCGACATAGCTCGAAAAATTGCCAAACTTAAGTGGCAATGGGTAGGGCACATTGCGCGCAGAACAGATGGCCGTTGAGGCTGAAAGGTTCTGGAGTGGCGACCGCGTACCGGAAGACGTAGCGTTGGAAGGCCTCCCACAAGGTGGACCGATGACCTTATGAAAGCCGCAGGAATCCGCTGGATGTGGGAAGCACAATTAGTATTTCACGCAATTCAGCTTTGAATATTACATCAACATTGGCGTATTAATTAGGCAGCGAACCGAATAAAACCGTTGATTCATATATTGAGGGTAATAAAATGGTAATAAATTAAAAGCACAAAACCGGTCGAGGTGGCGGTGCTTGGGGGAGGCCTATGTCCAGCAGTGTACGTTTTTCGGCTGAAATGATGATGAATGATGATAGACGATGGATGGGAGAAACATTTTGGGATTTTTATCAATCGATAGTTTTATCTCATCCCCAGAAGGAAACAAAAGAGAAGGAAAAAAATATTTTTTTTGACCAGTTTGATTAATAGGTATACTCATAACAAATACACATTTACAGCTTAAATTACAGCTTTCTAGTACTAAAAGTCTCTGAGCTAAACCGCGGACAGACAGACATACAGACGGACATGGCGAAACTATAAGGGTTCTTTCTTTATTACGGAACCCTAAAAAACTTTCAATTTGGTTGATAATGACATATTATTAGAAAAAATGGCAGCAGTCGAATGTACTCCCAAATTGCTTCAGCTCTTTGTTAGCTACATCAGAAGTCGACGGCAGTTCGTAGAATATGCTGGGTGTAAATCTGAGCCTTATTATACAAGATCAAGAGTAAGCCAGGGCAGTAATCTGGGTCCGCTGAGCTTTAGGTACTATTATGATAAATAACCTGCCTGAGGCTGTCAGGGTTGCTACTTGTCTATTATTTGCGGATGATCTTAAGTTGTTCATGGCCATTAAAGATAAAAGTGACTGTCCATGATTGCAGCGAGATATAGACTATGTGTAGCTAAGTGGAGTAGGATAATTAAACTGCAGTTTAACGTAATTTTTTTTTTAGAGTATATAACACTAGAGAAGGCATACGCGTAATATTCTGAACAAGAAGGCTGTCACTTTTGGCGAGGGATGCGGTAGCTACTACAATAAAAAACAAAAACTACTCGTCTGGAAAGAAAAGTCTGTACCAAAGATTTTTTTTATCGATATCGATATTCATTCAGAATTTTACTCGAGTCCATGATATAAAACAGCTGATGCATAAAATAGTTAAATTTTAATAATAGGAATACCTGCAATTAAATAAAAGTAACAGAATTTATAATAATCTCAATAAAAAACTTGGTCAAGCTAAAACAAAAAAAAAAAAGATTTCCCAATTATTAAACCACATAACCATTTAATAATCTTTCATAGACGGAACGTGAATCCACGCGAGAAACAATGGTTTTTTAATTGTGTCTGTAATTACGGCCATACGAGATGTTAACAATAGAATCATTAGAATGGAAATGTAAAACATTGAACCTTAAAAAAAAAACATTCTTTTTAAACCACAAATATTACTAAATTCGGATGAAGAAATTATCGACACGTCAATTTTGGTGTCAAACATGACCTTAACCCTACGGAAATCTCGCTAGCATTTTTACTAAAGCACGTAATCGCATGTCAAGTGCATGCCAATTTTGCTGATTTGACTTATATTTTCGTAACGCAAAAGTAAAATATTTTGAACTTTACGAACATAAAAACGAGGTGTAGCGAGACTTAGTGACGTCACAAAAGCAATGTGCGTAAAAATATTCGATTCATGCCGTCCGCCATGTTGAATCATGGTCGAATCGAATAAAAATTCAAAATATAATATGAGGTTAGGATTTGGAATATCAATAAAAACATGACAAAATATTAGAAAAAAATGTGCAGATATGGAAGATTATTTCGTTCTTTATGTAAGTTTAACGTATTTAAACGCTTTTTACAGGGTTTAACAGCACAGCTGGGCATTTTCACGGAGCTACGCGCGCCTTGAAAACGATTTTCGAAGTGCGTTAGAATCGATTTGAAAATAGTTTTTATCAACGTACTTACTAGAACATGTTGTTCTTGTACTTTTACAGAGGGGAGAGTGTTCGTAAGGCTTCTCCAGTGCTATGTACTCTAAGAAAAAAATGCTCAGTCATAACTTTTAGCAGAATGAGAGAACCACATCATCACGAGTACAAGCTTGAGGGCACATCAATTGAGCGGGTAGAAAAGGTACGTGACCTGGGCCTGAAGTCTACTAATACCATAGTGTCAGAATGATCTATCATTGATTTCATAATTGTTGATTTTGACAAGTTTGGTAATCTACTAATATAATGGCGTCATTATGACTTTCCAATGGTCAGCCACTGACACTCCATTGAAAGAATTGGTAATCTCGTACATGTGACTTCAACAAATGAAACTTCCTACTAAACTTACAACTTCCAACTACTTCAGATTGCTTATAACACTAATAAATAATATGTAAAAATATGTATAAATGAAATCTGGCATGAATAAATGTTCAAAATGCCATTGTAATACAATTCTATTACGAGACCATTGACCGACCAATGATCGACCATTATGAATTTAGCAGATTACGAACTTTTAGTAAAATGACAATGGGATCGTGTTGGAGTGACGAATTTATAAAAATAGCAGACAGCCCCTGGGTGTGCGCCTGAACACTGAATTAACATTTCGAGACCATATTGTAAATGTTTTTAAGAAATCTTACAGAAGTCTGGGTTTCTTTCGTCGACGGGCATCGAGTTATCTACACTAATATTTTTTATTTTATTTTTCGTTTTTTATATTATAAAGAGGAAAGATTTGTACCTATTTTTGTATGTTTGTATGTTTGTAATGAATAGGCTCAAAAAGTACTGGGCCGATTTAAAAAATTCTTTCACCAATAGAATGCTATATTCTTCCAATTTGACATAGGCTACATTTCATTTTGAAAAAAATTAGGGATCCTTGGTAAAATTTGAACAATGTAACCGAAGGTGTAGAAAAATGAGTATAAAAATGTCTTTCGTCGAATGCGCTGCCGAAACTATTAGCGATAGAACAAAATAATGTACAACAATATTGAAGAACATCATAATGTCTACAAAAAACTCCGCGGTAGCATATGTCCAACTATTGTAGTTATGTCACTACAACTTATTTAAGTGCCCGCCACTTAAACCACCAAAGAAATTGAACATAAATAGACTTACATACAAATATAACTGTGGGATTTTTTTAAATATATAATTAATAAATAATAAATAATAATTTTTTAATAAATAAAAATATTAGTGAAAAAAAGTGTTTTATATCCAAATTTACAAAAATAAATAATTGTCTACCCCGTGCGAAGCGTTCTTATAAGAGCATTAATTAATGCTCTTATAAGAACGCAGCTTGAGTATAATGCTGTCATATGGGCTCCGCATGAGACTAAATATAGAGGAAGCTCCCTCCTGCTTCCTCTATATTCAGTTTAGTTTTAGAGGGGGGTGGGTGGGATATATTGGAGCGCATACAAAACAAATTCACCAGATTTTTGTACGTGAAACTGTACCATCCCTTCTATCCGGTGATGTACCGAACTTGTACACATGTTATTCGTTATCGGTAAGGTCGGGTACAACAAACTCGAGATAAGGCGGGACTTAGCTATATAACTACATTGTATTCAAACTATTACGTGCTAAGATCTATAATTACAGTATTTGAAGGAGATTTGTCTGAATGTGCCTGACGATTGCGTATCGCAGTGCCGCAAGCCACGGTTACTAGCAGTGACACACGCACGAACAAACTTGCTCAGCCAAGCGCCACTGACGCGCGCCTTGCACGCACTGAATGACACGGCTGACAGGGTCAATTTATTTTCCTGTTCCCGAAATGAATTCACAAAAATAACATTGTATGTGTTATGTTATTAAGATAGTTCAATTAAGGACCACGCTACCGCATTAGGAATTTCCTGTATGATAGCAGTGCTTGTAATAAATAAATAAATAAATAAATAAACATTAATTATTACTACTAATTGGTTGGCAACGTTGGTGTACAATAAAAATAGCCTACTAATGTTATCTTACTAGTGTTATAAATATACCCACTACTTCTAATGCTCTCCAATTAATCTGTACTGCACGAAGTGGTTAGCCGCAACAGTTCGGTAGCAGACAGACTTCGCAACCTCTCGATAACCGGTCAACGCCTTCGCATGGCTTCGAGCTATTCTGATGCATTGAGCGTTTATATACTATACTCCATTTACTATAGCACTAAATAAATAACGGCTAAATAACGACAGTTATTGTGTAATATTGTTGAAATTACTGCACATTATAGTTATTTTTTTAATGTAAATGGTAAATAGATTACAGTGCTTTGTATTTATCGTGAAACAACAGAGTTTATTAAACGTTTACATCGAAATAACGAAAGGGTGAGAACAGTTATTTGTATAATGTTATAATAAATGGAGTATAGCTGTGTATAAGACTGATTAGTACAGTTAACCTCAAAATTGTTAATTTATTTATTTATCTTCTTACATGCCATATTCAGCTAGAATCATACTTATTTCTGTGAAAAATTTTACTTACCCGATTTATTATACCACACAGCGGGACGTCATTACGTCATTCCGAAAGGTAGTTGCTGAATATCGGTGCTGTTGACGATAGGTTAGTCCGAAGTCACAGCGTTTTGCTGAGCAACGACCTGGTCTTGCACAGGTGCAACACATGACTTAATTGTTCTTGATATTGTTGTATGTTTGTTACAAAAGTAGTTATTTTTCCACTCTGCAATCGGCATGTTGTTTTTGTTTTGATTGTTTGTGTGTTGAAATTTGCCTGTGACGCAACACAGTGTAATTCATTACGCAATGTAAATTGTCTTTGGTCCCAGGTCCTGACATCAAGTAATGGACTAAATTGTCAAACTTTTATTGCTTGAATAATAGGCTTTTGGCTATTTTGCATGTGTGTATTTTATTATTTGGTAAGTGTATTTTGTTTGTGCAGAATATACCATTTTTCATTCTTTTTCTTTACATCTACCATTACAGGACAAACCAATCCAATAAATGCACCTATCCTAGCTTAATCTTTTTCTTTATCTTTGTGTATGACAAATCACAAACAGAGAACAACAGAAGTCCATCGCTAATGGCTATGACTCACCTGCCCTAAATTAACTGCATTATGCACCTTCCCTCTCAGTAACTTCAATATATAAGAGGTGGGTACAAGATCCCAATTGTATTCCTACATCGTCAATAATTATTTGATTGTCTACAATTTGTGTTCCATACTACTGTATCTGAGGCTTTAGCTCCATAGATCACATACATACGCTGCGACAGGTTATACAGAAGACCAAAGAGTATAACCTGCCTCTCTGCTTAGCGTTTGTGGACTACGAGAAAGCCTTCGATTCGGTCGAGACATGGGCTGCACTGCAGTATCTTCAACGGTGCCAGATCGACTATCGGTATCTACATCGAGGTGCTGAAGTATTTGTACAAAAATGCCACTACACCACACACAGTCTAACTCCAGGATCAGACTTCGAAACCTATCCTTCTGCATCGCTGCAAAAGGTGTGAGATAGGGAGATATTATCTTTCCGAAACTGTTCACTTCTTCTCTGTCTTCAAGGTTCTGGACTGGAAAGGGGTCGGCATCAACATCAATGGCGAGTGCATCACTCACCTTCGATTTGCCAGCGATATAGTTGAGATGGAAGAGACTATGGAAGACCTCAGTACAATTCTCGATGTCCTCAGTAGAGGTTCCGAAAGAGTGGGTTTTAGAATGAAAATGGACAAGACAAAGGTCATGTCAAATGCCCATGTAACACCCACTCTCATAAAGTTTTGGACGAGTATGTTTACCTAGGACAAACTGTCCAGTTAAGTAGGTCCAACTTCGAGAAAGAGGTCAATCGTCGAATCCAACTCGGCTGGGTAGCGTTCGGAAAGCTACGCAATATCTTCTCGTCGCACATACCACAGTGTCTCAAGACGAAAGTCTTTAAAATTTGATGTGTAGGTATGTATAAAATATAAATTATAATAAATCACGATGTTTTGTTAAGTTTTAAAAACTTTGTGAAGCAGAGACAGGTCGCTATTTCAATATAATTCTCTTTGTAAGCAACGTATTGTAGTAACAGTTATTGTGTTATGTGTCAGGCATTGTGCAGACTTCATGAAGCAACATGGGCTACAAAAGCGGCGAGAACTGGGAATAACAATATTATCTTTAATTCTTTTCTAGGTATTTTTGAAGTGAAAATTTCTTTAGGCGCGTTGAGCACTTTTTGGGTGAACAAAAATCATGGAACTTGCTTCATCGTCACCGAACGCTTTCCATGAGCTATATTTATACTGTGTATATTATGTGTACTTTTTGGGTCAACAAAAATCATGGAACTCGCGTCATCATCACCGCACGCTCGAAATTAATAACCTAATAGCTCGACGATACATAGTTTTCACTTCTATCGACAGTTCCTAAAGACTGCCCAATTTTTTTTTTAATGTTGTTTTTTCTCCAACTAAAAATAGGAGAGTCACTTTTTTGAAATTTTATTTTTGACTGACTTCATCATCCTCTGCCTTTTCCCAACTATGTCGGAGTCAGGTTTCAGACTAACCGGATGCAGCGGAATACCAGTATTTTAAAAGGAGTGACTGCCTATCTCTGTCTCTACAACCCAATTACTGAGTAATACGATACCCCTTGGTAAGACTGGTTGTCAGACTTTTGGGCTTCTGATTACCCGTAACGACTTTCAAAGATCTACGTTTGCGAGGCACGGAGGGGTCTCGATATGGAAGTTTTAATTCCACGTTTGGTTCCAAGCCAAGATAAATTGATTTATCTAGGCAAGTGCCCCCCCGGTGGGTTCCCGCATTGTCGAGGCGGGGGGGCTCAGTAGCCGTGGCTTGGAGGGCCACGGTGAAGCTAAGAGGAACCCGAGGAGGGGGCCGCTCGTCAGGGCTTTTGCGGATAAGCCGACGACGTAGCGGCCGTAGGTTGCGGTGCCGCTTCTGCGACATCGCAACTGGGGCAGGCCGCGATGTGGAATGGGCGACATTGCGGCTGAGAGTGAGAGGCCGCGGCGGGAGAGGAGTGCCGGTATTGCGGTGAGCCATTCTCCCTACCTTCCGCGGCCTTGACGGGGTCGCCACCGTTAGATGGCGGATGCGGTGGGGCCGCAGAGGAAGAGGAGTGTCGGTATTGCGTTGGCCGCTCTCCCTATCCTCTGCGGCCGAAAAGTGGTAGGCGGCGGGGCCACTGACCTGACCCGTCGCGGGGGGACCAGGGGCGCCTGGCCGCAGGGTCGTTTGGCGCGGGGTCCCAGGTGGAAGCCAGCAGGCAACGGGTGCGGGGGCACCCTTGCCTGTATTGCACAGGCCTCCACCAGTGTCGGACGGGAATGGCCAGGTGTTCCCGGCCATTCCGGTATCCCCCCCCAGCCGGTAAATTGTTATGTTTTATTGTAATCATTAAAACGGAGCTTAGTGGCCACTATTTTCCGTTTTAATGATTACAATAAAACATAACAATTTAAAACTACTGTTTGTAGTAATAATAACGTATAGTCTTGTGAAGCACAACTTGACGAGCTTATTTTCTGCATTTTCATTCTAAAATAAAAGAAATCACCGAAATAACGATGAGGGCGCCACTGTGCGCTCGGCGCAGTCTTAAGTCGGGGACGTCGCGAGGGACCTATCCCTCGCGACGACCCCGACTTAATAGTCCCCCAGTCAGTCAGTCAGGCGGCGAGGTCGGAATAACGGTTGACTTTTGTGTTTTACTGTACTGGTGGAGTGGTGGCCCTATTGCTCTCCTGGAGAAGGGTTATGGGGTCATCCTTCTCCACTTGCTAGTGTTATAGCTGGGAAGAAGAAGTGGCGCAACAAATTCCCCAACACATATGTCTGTTTAGTTAGAAGAACTCGATTATATGCAATATATGTATTACACATATACGAAGTAATTTGTTCCTCTCAGAGTAGTCGTGTAGGAAACGTCAACCTAATCTATACTCCATCTGAAATAACATTAGACATTTTTTTTAAAGATCTCAAAATCAGTTGATCGAACTGTAAAAAAGATTTACTTAAATGTCTAATCTTATTTTAAATGGAGTATAGTATTAAAAAGATTGATGTGTAAAAATCTTTGTACAAACCTACTTACAGTAATAAAGTAATATATTATCATGAAAGAAAAAAAAAACAATCTTTAAATTAAATCATTTACCACGTTACACAGCCTCGTTAGTTCTAGAGCCCAACAACTATGATTACAATATAGATATTCTAGATGTAACAGTGTGGGTATTACCGGCGTCGCGTCGGTGCGAAGACGCTTTGTTATCAGCTGTTGTATTAATTTATAGTCTCTTGTGATACAGACATATAAGTCTCAACGGTTAAGGCTCCTATAACCAGGCGCGACATGCGACGCGATACAAAGACCCCGCTCGTCGCACGTTGAGCGGTTCCTTTGTGTCGCGTCGCGTGTCGCGCCGTTTGTAAGGAGCCTTTACTTGTGTGCGGAGTGAAATATAAAATGTCCAAGTAATATGTCTTTCTTTAGAGGTCTCGTGTGGCAGGACTACGTTATGTAATGGTGAATGTTCTGGTTATTCATCGTCATATTAAAATAATGTTACGTTATGAATTTCTATTATTATTATATTTAGTAATATAGGTATTATTATTACTACGAGTATGAATGTAACTACCAACTACCTTAAAGGGTCACTTTGTGTGGCTGTGACGCATATTTTCCCCCAACTTGTTATTTTTGTGTTTCCTTTCTCTGTTTCAAAACTCAAAAGTTTGGCGGTGAAAGATAAAGACAAGGACATTAATTATTCGTCGCATATGGTAGGTACAAAGGTGTTTAGTATAGTTATGTTCAGGACACATCCGCCGCTAAAAGCGGTATACGAATATTTACAAAAGTCAAAGCCAAAGTCAAATAATTTATTTAAAAAAAGGCACTTTTGAACGTCAAAATTACAATAGTACAAATGGGCATAAAACCTAACTTATATACTACTTATACTGTAATAAACTATACAAAACACTTCCAAAGACCTCTATTACTCAATATAAAATAATAATTATGGTATTTCCTACACATGACACTTTTTGAAGGTTAGCCCTTCAATTAAAACCATTGCTTTTTCTCTTGAACTTTTTTACATGATTATTTATTTCCCCCAAAGTTTGATCGGCATACCTACTTATTATTTTCCAAAAGTCGTGCTCCAATATTCAGAACTCCCTTAATATAATTTCCCTACGATTATCCGTAATTGCAACTGTAACAAACTCAATTTTACTGCCAATCAGATAGATGCAGAGTTTCATAACAAATAGTTTAGTCATCTCCATCATCTCTTTCCCTTGAATTTATATATATAAAAAAGTAGGTACATATATACATATTATAGTTAATATGTATATATGTACCTACTTTTTTACCTACCTTATAATAAACACACATACATACATACTAATGTATGTATGTGTGTTTATTATAAGTTTATAACCTATTTATGTACTTGTGTACCTATTTTATTTGTTATCTTTTTATTATCTCCTCTTAAACAGCACCTGCCATCTTATCTCTTCCCCACCCTTGTTTGACTGGTAGAGAATGCATACTCGTAAGGCATTAAGTTCGCCTTTGTACCTTATTGTGCGCAAGAAATTTAAATAAATAAATAAATCGGATTACGTCCAGTAAAAAACCTAGGGTTTTGAACCCGCTAGTTTGCAATGCTAACCCAAAACAATGCAGGCGACTGTTATTTTTTTTTTACTTTTTTTTTTCCCAATTCCAAGTCAATATGTAAATAGCGGATACGTCACGCTAGCCTGCTGGGATTGTATAAAGAATACTGTTATTTTTGCGAAACTTCAATAGTCACGCGAGCTGGCGACCTGGTTTGACATACCTACTACAGTGCACCAAATCGATGAAATTGCACGAAGTTTTATTTAAATTCGTGGTTAGTTTTGAATTTATTGGTTTTGGGAAGTGGAGTCACGAAGTTTTGATATTTTTCATTGTATTTTTTTAATTCATTCGTTTTTTTAAGTTTGATATGCTTCAACGCAATCATCGGTATGACATACATTTGGAAAAGAAGTTTCATCAGTCTATTGGAAAATATCTCACTATTTACTTACAAAAATCCACAAGAAATCAGACGAATTAAAATTATTTCAAAAATAAAGTATTAAAATGTAAACATCAAACAATCTTTGTTTTATTAATATCAATTCGCAACCACAGACGGTAACCAACTAAAATTATAATAATTATGAACACTGAATTTTGAATAAGGGTTTAGTTATTCAAAATTCAGTGTTTATAATTATAATAATATTCAAAGAGAAACAATTTATTGTGCCAACCTGTGGTTAAGGCTCTTCGCTGAAGTGGGGCCCGCAATGCCTCTCTAACCACTAGTCAAGATTATTATATTACGATATTACAAATGCATGAAATATTTTTGAAAGGCTCAGTATTAAATAAATTTCGAGTTCATTATTTGAAACTTTGGTAAAAGGCGAGTTCATAAAGCTTAGATATTAAGGCGACGATAACCGACTTTTAAATATTGAATACTGAAGATCACGTCTAAACGAGTGGTGTTAATGATTTGGAAAAATATATGTTAAATTAGAGCATAATCTTAATAACTTAGTATGTGAATATTTTAAATTGTGTCTATATTACATAGTGAAATTAATTTGTAAAGTTATGTCGAACGCGGATAAAAAACTGAATCACGCAAAATCTATCAAGCGTATTTGTCTGAAACCTTCACCTTTTAAAAAAGGTAATTTAACTATTGATCTTTTAGTATACGTGTTTTATTAAAATACCTTTTATTTATGTGTAATAAACTAATAATGCGTTTTATTTGGGACAGTGCTCTTAGATGCGCGAGTCCTATTACTGGCTGGACGTACGACGCCTTGCGTGAGCTCAGTACAGAACACGCAATCTCACTACTCAAGGTCACTGGCATATATTTGGGCCTTAAATAGTGTTTTATGTTTATCTTATTACAGAAAAATAATACACAAATATGCCCTGTACATATAAGTAATTTGCTGTTTTTTTTTTTTTTTTTCATTATTTTTGTGTGTTTAACATGTAAATAAGTATTTAAGCAATAAGACCTCATCAAGTGGAGACAATGGCACACGACGTGAATCATTTTAAAATGTTTTAAAAATGATGTAGGTACCTATTTTAAATAAACAATAATAAATACACCGGGACACCGGGAATAAAATTACCGACTTCTCGCTGTCCCGATCAGTGGTGTAGGATAATGGGAAAACAGGTTAAATAAAAACCTTAAGCAATGAGGACAGCAGAAATACTCCCCTATGAGGACACTAGTGACCTAATTGGTGATGTTCTTCAGAAAGGTCAAGTGCGTAGCATTCACAATCGGCGTGCGTGTATGACCAGATGTTTGAACGTAAACGAAGCAAAAAGAGTATGTAAGGAGCGTAGCAGGTGGTGTCCTATAGTTTCTGCCTACCCCTATGGAAAGAAGGCGTGAGTTTATATATATGTGTGTGTAGTACACAAAAGAATCGAGAATACGTTCAAAATCAAAATATTTTATTTCACATAAACCTACATGGGCACTTATGAAACGTTAGAAGCTCGGTGCACGGTTACGGGGAACGGTATTTTTTCTTAAATTTTGCGTCAAAAAAATATTTTTTAAGTATTTGCAAATAGCGCTGTTTCATATGATATCCCACAAGCCCTAGTAGCCCCACTTCGATTTTTTAAGACCACGTTTGGTCCAAGTTGCAAAAAAAAAAAACTTACTTATTTGAAAAATATTTGGGCAAACGTCATCTAAAATTGTTCCAAATTTCATGTTGATAGCATTAGTAGTTCTTTAGATATCCAGCTGTGACAGACAAACAAACGGACAGACAGACTGAGCGTTTCCTTTTTACCATTTTGGTACAGAACCCTAAAATCGGAATCGCCAAAAGTGGATATTATATTATTATTAAGTCCGCCTATGTACCACTATTGTACCTACATGAAGTTTAAAGAAATAAAAAACATGATGTACTTATAATAAAATTACTGTTCTTAATACATTACGGTTAGGCAGAGGTGTACCCATAGTAGGAACACCCACATTTCGCCAGTTATGTTTAAGTCCCGTGTAATAGGGGGCGAACCTATTGCCCTCAACCGGGCACAAATCCAGACTTCGGGCTGCTACTATAAAATTCCTAACGGAAAACTCAATAACACTGCCTGACCCGGGAATAGAACCCAAGACCTCATGCTCAGCAGTAGCGCTTGCGACCACTAGACCAACGACTATACAACGTATACTGTTTGACGACAATAGGTACAAAGTATTCAAAATAAAACAATGACTGATAAATTAATTATGTCGATTATGTGGCATAGCCATTGTAAGTGTATTACTTAATTACCCCGATGGTGCTTACTGGAGAGTGGGCGCGCAATTCCGTAGAACGTCAGTTCGTGGGTGCGTGGGAAGCATTTTGCCGCTCACATTCATTGTTAATTTTAATTAAGAATACTACACAATACAACAACAACTACATTTTTTTCAGAGTAAAACACAAAAATTTCATAACAAAACAAGAAACATCATCCAAAAAAAAAAAATGTTTTTAAAATGACTTTCTTAACTTATCCTACAAAATATTTACAAAAATATACTACATCTACAGGATAAATGTTTTAGCATAACAATCTTCACAACTTCCGGCTGTCGCCAGAAAAACCAGCGCTGGGGCTCTGTCTTGCATAGGGTCGCAGCATAATGCTGAGCGATAGCCGTTTTGCGTGGATGTGACGCATTTTTCCCCCATAGTTTTCATTTTTTTTTGTGTTCCTTATTGCGTCATGTTTACCGCAAATAAACGTTTTTTCTTTCTTTCACAAAAGTGCATACAGTGCTCATTGCCCAGTAATTTTGAGCATCTATGACACCTTTTTTTTGGTGTATTTTTCTTTGTTAGTTATCTCCTTCTTCAGATGTGGCGGGATTCTTCGAAAGGTACAATGAGCAAAACATAAAATTAAAAATATTTACAAAAATAATATTAAAATTACACTTCACATCAATTTATGACGACGCCAAAATAGTTATTTTATTCAGAAACAGAGCAGCTACTTTATACCTACATAGATTACATTTAACAATCTCTTTATAATTTTAAAAGCAAACAAAACTGCGTGTTTAGGTTCTACACTATCAAATAAATACTCACTTAAATATTTAATATAAAAATTCCATAATTCAAAGCAAAGATTATTTTTACAAAATTGTTACTTATGTGAGTAGGCGCCCGCTGAGCAAAATGCCGCCACGCGACACCTGTTGGTAAAAACCTTCTCCTCCTGCAACCTCTCCTACACTGATCGAGTTTATCCTTTCGGCATGGGTCGACGACGAAAATAGATGCAGCTACTAAAAAGCTTAAACTTAACGCGCAAGTATTTAACAATATATAATATTTTTTTTGCCTAAAGCAGCAAAATACTCATAGCGAACCCATTCTAGGGTTAACCTACGTATATTATTTGTAGTATAAAGACAAAAACTATGTAGGTATATATCTACAATTTTCATTTCAATAACAGTATTTATCATAACAAAAGGCGAGAAATACGTAGGTTTTCAGCATACGTCTTGGCAACTGCCTACAAAAAAGTTATAAAATAGAAAGAAACTATAACGCGTGTGATACTGAGAAAAGGTGGGAGACAGCGCCGTTTATCATGTCAGCCATAAAATATACGGCGTTTTGTGAATACATCGAATGTTAAGAATTCATACAAAGTTGGATCATAAATATCTGCTCACTAAGCAAACTATTGGCGTTATAATATTAATACGTTCTTTTAAAACTCATATTGGTTGGCCAAAACAAGGAAACTTAATCAGGTCATTCGTAGACGACATAGCCCTGGAGAGTAAATAGGTACGGTGCTGCTCCACAAACGATGGGACAGTTTATATCTTGTCCTGCGTGTTCTGTTTTGTTGCTTGCACGCTAAGATCTGATGGACGCTACTGAAAGTAAACTCGCCTCAAAAAAGAAGAATACTTATGATTTTTTTTTTGTTCAAACTGTCCTATCACCTGTGTAACCAAAGTATGTTGTAAACAGCTTACAGTCTCATGCAATACTGTTTAATAGATATTGGTGCCGATTCCCTTGTTCACAAACTACACTAAATTTAAGTTCAGTGCATTTTTCTTTCTATTTCATTAAGAAAAGGACAGAAGATAAATATTAGTTTAGTCCTGTCAAAATAATCAGCGCTTGACGTAAATTGACGTAACTTTAGTCGGCAAGTTTTTAATCACGTCTAAACTTGTATGGAGTAGTGACAGGCGCTGATTAATTTGACAGGACTAAACTAAAATGTATCTTCTGTCCTTTTCTTAATGAAAAGAAAAAACAAGATGCACTGAACTTAAATTTAGTTTAGTTTGTGGACAAGGGAATCTGCACCATTGTCATTATTTCAGACCGAGCGACTATTAGCTACCCTTTGAAGGTACCCTAATTTTCAGTCGTTTGGAAAATAATTTCAACTATAAAATTCAAACAACCGTAACAAATAAATCAGGGACTAACCTAAATCTCATTTTCTGTTCAATTTCAAAATTATCAATGATCCCGAAAATTGTAGGCATCCCTAATAAAAAATGTAATAACTCATCTATCGATTATGAATCGACGTAGTCTTGTAAAACCTTAAATTTTAGGATATACAAATAATAAATCCCCCCATCTTCTGGTTTTATATCAAAATATCGCATCTTCATGATTTGTGACAAAATCAAGCAATAAACTTACGCCCTTAATACAATCTGTAACCGTTACTCTGTGACAATGTTGTGGTATTATAATTATTAGCTCTAAAATACGTTCTTGTTAATATCCCCTCCGATGTTCCGCAGTCTGCTGCCAAACTGCTACTGTAGTCTACGTGTTACAGGTCGCAACTTACAGGTGCTCTAACTTACACTGAGTGTAGGGAAAAGAACAGGAAGGGCATAGAGCATCCAGTAATAATTCGCGCCGGAATGTTGCATTCTCTATAGTCTACGAGGACGCCTTCTTTCCATTTCAGTAGCCGGACTAGACGTATCTCCTGTGCAGTGAAAATAATAATATAAATGATTTTTTTTTATTATATTCGTAATTTTACATGGAGCGACTGCCTGTCCGAACTTCACAACCAAGTTAGTGGGTAACACGATACCCTTTGGTAAGACAAGTTGTCAGACAATTGGGCTTCTGACTACCCGTAAAGACTGTCAGAGATCTACAAATGACAGCCGAAACCAACGGCTTAATGTACTTTCCGAGGCACGGACGGGTCTCGTTGTATGGATCGACCTGTGTGGTTGTTATTATTTTACCACGAGCCCCTCAATTATGCAAACATAAATATACAGCTGATTATCCTCCTTTATCACTAATTCAAGTTTATTGGCAAGATTTCGTATCAGCCACACTGCATAGGCTGAAGTAAACCTTGGCTTTATCGGCCTTCACGAACACCTACGGACTTACGCGAGGCGTACAGCTAATTCGTCATCGGTCGTACTATGCTCGTGTCTTCGGTTAAACTCTGATCGATCGAACCAAACATATGTAAAAGAAAGTGAATGTGAACACATAAATAACGAACGTCATCAGACGATGTCAATTGACGTTGTAGCCGAATTTGACCGACGACGTACGAGCATAGTTCGGCAGATGATGAGTTCGGTGTGCGCGAGCCGTTATATACTCACTCAAAAAGCAAAAAGAATCCATCAAAGCCCACTAAATCATTTTGTCGCCACAACATTGCCTAAAGCTAGGTCTAGTATCTCTGTCTAGACTAAAATGGTGAGGAGAAAATTAACGGCAAAGGTCAATTCTGGGATTACTTGATTACGTTAGGCGAGAGATTCTCAGAAGATTTCTGTCTTTTTATCTAATTTGGGCTCATTAATTTTATTTGGCTTTGATAGAGGTATTAAGTATGATTGAACAAGGTTTCTTTGAACTTTTCGTCTGTTTTATACATAAAAGTACATTTAACTTTTTTGTATGAGAAAAAAATAAAAAATACCTGCAGTGGCAAGATGTGAAGGCATAAATAAATACTATGTGTGTTTTTTGTAATTTCCTTCAAGAAAAACTTATGTTTTCTACAGAACAAGTTTCAAAATTACGATCACTTCGATTCGATCGTCGATTGCCAATCAACACAATTCATTATGCTGTAAAATCAGTTTGTATTGTAATTTAATTGGAAAGTCATTTATGTTAATCTCCGGCCAATGAGAGAATACGTTCCTGACATATCTCAGCTGAGTACAAAAGAAAACGTGTTTTACGAATTTAAACGTTATTAGTACCCAATGTTGTACAGGATTCCCTGTTGTGAGGTTCCTTCGTTTCGTTAACAATCTATCTATCTTATATATATATATAAAATGGTAAACTGACTGACTGACTGTGTGATATATATCAACACACAGCCCAAACCGCTGGTATTAGAGACATGAAACTTGGAGGGTATGTTCTTTGTGAAGAGTTAGCATCCACTAAGAAAGGATTTTTGGGAATTCCACCCCTAAAGGGGTAAAATAGAGGATGGAAGTATATATGAAAGTCCGTCGGTTTTGAAGTTAGGAGGTTCTTCAAATTTTGTGTTTAGGCTGACGATTGAAAGTGAATTTATACGTGTCTCAGCTTTTTTGATAATTGCACCCCCGAAGGGTTAAAAAGGGGGATGAAGTTGAAAAGTCCTTAATTTTTGAAGAAAATTCACTAAATTTACTATATAGGCTTATGGTTGGAAGATAACGCAACGATTTTGTTAGAATTTCAACCCATAAAGGGGTGAAAAGGGGGATGAATATTTTTTTGACATCCACGCGGGCTAAGCCGCGGGTAAAAGCTAGTGAATGCACGTGTATTTGTGAATTGTCAATGTGTTTACTTAATTAAACTAAGAAACTTTCTGTCATGTCTTAGTCCAGTGTTAGAAGCCAATTTGTTACCGTCACTGCATTTTTTTGTGTTAGTTTTAGTATTTTGTGTATAGGTACCGTTGAGTTTCGCGTATATGACGTGTGGTCCCATAAAACCGTAAGATCCCGATTTTAACACGACAAAGTTTTTTTTTTTAATGGAGTTTAAGTACCTAGATTTTTAATATTTTTACTTATCAACCATTCTATAATACCAAAAAAAGTCATAAGGTATCTTTCCAACTGTCGACAAGCCTTGCATATTGTTTTAATCCTTTACTGTCCTAATTATTTTCCCATGTAACATTCTCGCAACACATCCAGAACTAAAATTGCTTTGCAGTTACAAACTTGTGCTTACCCTCCCTTTTTTACCGCGCGTCGTAGCTCCGCAAACTTCCTTCATTAGCATAATAGCGCCAGATGCGGGTAGTTATCTGAGAATTGCTGTGCAGCTAGCCTACGGTCTAAACCTCAGGGTACACGGACGCTTTTTGAATTTTTGTGTCGCGATTTTTTTCCTGACAACGGACTAGTTAAAAAAAGTTGCCATTCACGGGACGCCCGGAAGATGTGAAATATCTATGTTAATATTTGAATTAATAAAAACCTATAACGAAATAAGGAGTAAAATAAAGAAAAAATAGAGATTCGTTAATAAAATCAATTTATTTTTATTATTACTCATACAGAGAACCAATAGAGTGTATAGATACGCGCGCGCGCACAGAAGGGAGTTGAGAGTAGTAGCGTAGAGGAGGCATCACGGCATGACAGCGTCATGCCGTTTGCCGTCACGGCATACGAGTCGGTTTTGATGCCAAGGCGCGCCAATAGACATTTCACTTTTTAAGCTATTGCATAGCTTCTATCGCGGGCCTTGAGCGCGGGGACCGAATCCAGAAATTCCGTAACGAAAAAACCTCACGCTATCGCTGTCTCGCTTTAACATCTATTCGACTCTATCGCACTACGCTACTCAGCCGCCATAGCTACCGGCCGCCATATTCTTGTCTTGTTTGTTGTCAAGAACTTTGTCAACAAAGCGCTGTTTTTGTTTTTATTCTGTGTTTTGTGGATATTTATCGTAAATTAGAGTTATTGTTGTATTTATGTATGTACGTGTGACGTAATTTAAGTTGCAATGCATTACAAAACGTGTGAAATATGTGTTATAAGATCCGGCCGGTCAGATGGTCAAATGCGAATCTTCATAGCCAAATTTCCTTTGAATGAAGATAGGTAAGCATATATTTTCAATTGTTATGTTAAAAAACATTGATAAGCTCTTACAGAAAATAAATTACTTGATTTAAAGTCCAAAATTTACAAAATTACAAAGTAACCTATCAATATGCTAGTGCTTGACGCATGTTACTTTTTTATCGACTGTCGATATTTTTATTATTATAATATTCCTATTTCATTTAATTTTCTCTGTTATTCTATTAATACTGCAAAACCAAAATAACAAAGATATAAGTTTAAATACACTACTATTATAATCATAATAATGTAATAAAATGTTCCAGCTAGATGTAAAAAATGGGTTAAAGTTACGGAAAAGAAGACTTGGTGTATGTACCCATTGAAAAGCTACATCAATTGGAACATATTTGTGGCAGTCGTTTTCTACCAAAGGATTTCAATAAAAAGAAGACACAACTAAGAAAAAATGCTACTCCGTCTGTAGAACTTACTGCAGAACCAATGGCAGATGAGCTGTTCGTTGGATTTCCACTACACATCTTCAAAAGTGAGCAAACAGGTAAGACTTTATTTTCCAGTCGTAATTCATCCTAACTCACCCTTTCCGATTACTTTAGTAACTCATGTTCAATTATATTTTGCAGAGTTATCTTCTACTTCGACTACTGCGATTCTTGGATTGGTACATCTAGTGAGTTTTTTTTTTTTTTTTGGGTACTGTACGTCCGAATGAAAAAACGGAACCCTTATGTACCTTCATCTACTGGACCGATTAAGTTGCATTTTGGTACACATGCAAAATGTATCATGTGACATATGAAATGAAAGGACTTGACAAGAGAACTTTTTTTTAAATTATTTAAAAAAAATCCTCTTGACAAGTCCTTTCATTTCATTTTACATTTTTAATGAAAATTATTAAAGAAAATAGATGAAAATTTACCATTTCCCCCCTTATCTCCGAAACTGCTGATCCTAACATTAAAAAAAATACAGTGTACAGTTCTATACTTAAAGATTACAGCAAAACCTTTAAGAAGTCTATGGTCTTAAAATAACATGGTAAATTACTCAATATTGTGTGTACTTACATTATTATTATGCAGTTGGAAAGTATGGGGAAACATGTTTTTCAACTATAATGTTAATTCGGTTCTTGGGATTAATTCATCCCAACTACGATACCCTTCATTGTTTTTGGAATTAGAAGTGAATGACTACATTTTGTTTTTATTGCAGTACCTTCAACATCAACTGCTGAACCATTGCCAGTAGAATGTTCAAAAGACAGGAAAATATGTTCTATTGCGGGTAAGGTTTATGTTTATTTTAAACTTATTAAATTCACTTTACTATTTGATTAACTGTATTGAATGTATCAATTGTAAATATTACAGATACTTTTTTGTCTATTACAGACCCTTTTTCAAATGAAAATGTGATAAAAAGAATGAGACTAAGCCCAAGTAACTATTCAAGATTAGAATTAAATTTGAATTCACTTGTTCATGTGTCAGTGAATAAGCAACGTGTTTTCTACATTTCAGTACCTTCAACATCAACTGCTGAACCATTGCCAATTGAATGATCAATAGAAAGGAAAAGGTGTTCTAATTATTATAAAAAAACTTAAGTCCAAAGTTTTGTTTTATTTTATTATCATCACAGCAAATCTCATCTTATAGTCAAGTTTACCTCGGATTAGATCTAGACTATACAATGGGATTTGTCTCTGAACCCCGCTTACGCCAACGTGGAATCACAGCCGTAGCTGGTTTCTTTTTATAAGAAAATTACCACGTAACCTTAGTTCAAATCGAAAGTTACCGTTGGCCTAAGTGACCTTTGCCTTAAATTTATTAAGAATGAAACCGTAAAAATGTCAGGATCCTAAATCCCGAAATTTTTTACAGCAACATATCGATAAAAATTACGAGTGAGTAGTAGTCCATCCCTATCTTGTTATTATGTTGGCAGCTTTATGTCATGTCTGCAGTCCGTGTCATTTCTGTTATGTTGGTATTCATTATTAGCTCACGTTTCATACAAGCGACGTTTTCATTTTTATCTATGGGACTCCCGTCTCTTAATATTATATACTCTTTGTTTATTTAATAAAAGAAAAATTTGTTTTCTTATCGGTCACCACGCTCAAAAAGTGTAACTTGAATTAATATCAAAGAAAAAGAAATACTGCATAAATAAAATAAATAAATAATTATAATTGCATAAGTTGATACAAAATGCTATGCAATAGCTTTACCGCGGCAGTCCCCGAGTGCCACACGTCTTTTTTTTTTTAAAGTTTGGCTGTAGATAAGACTCCGCTTACGCTTACTTCGCTTAGAGCTTTGTTGCTGTGCTTGTCTGACCAGCTTTATAACGAAGCACAGCAAGAAAGCTCTAAGCGAAGACTTTTTATACAAGAAGCACCTGCTATCTGCAATGTATTTGTCCAAATTGACTTTAAACTGTGTTGCTATAGCTTAATTGCTATTTTGTTACTGTGGAGGCTTGTACCAAGTAATCTACAGTCCTGTCACAGTTATTATATCTGTGACAGCAGCAAGCCAATACCAACCCATTTGTAACGAAAATAAAGATCACTGTGATTTTGACAGAGTTGTCAATGGCAGCAAGCCAACAGTAACCTTATTCAGAGGGCGTATAAAAAAATATTATCTTGTGACTAGAAGGAATTATGAATAACGGCTCAATAAGGAACCTCGGTAAGTGTGTCTAGAATTTTTAAATACCTTTTATAAAGTTTCATATTGAGACACGGACAGGTATTAGAAAATTCTAGACACACTTACCGAGGTTCCTTATTGAGCCATGAAGACACATTCCGCCATGCAGTAATGGCATGCAAATATTTAATGCTTTCTGTTAAACAGTAACATACAAATATAGACAAATTAATGACAATTTTTAGGTATTAAATTCGGGTTGTTAAGAATTTTATGAACGAAAAGGACGAATTATTCAAGTCAATACCAATTTGAATTAAAATTTTAAACACACATTACATATTAACTAGGTAGCGACAAAATAACTAACTTACCAAAGTAACTTAAATAAATAAAAGTAACTACAATGCATTCCTGAAGTGGTAGGACTGACATTATTTTTTGTTGAGAAATTCGCTGATTGAATAAAAGCTTTGCGATATCAACCATTTTTATTTTTTGTTTTTAGGGATCTTCTCCGGTGCACACACAACAACTTACCAAAGTTTCATCAAAGTCGGTTAATCCCATTAATACTCAATAATGCCGTGAGATAATTTCGTGGGCAAAAAGCCTGCATAAATTATATTATCATTAGTTTAGATATATTTCCGACTTTTGTCGAACTGATTCTAGTCGCAGTCGGTCATCTGCGCATCCACTTAATCAATGCCAATACGCACTCTGTTTTGTATTTAGATTGTAATACGGGAACGATATTAAAATTGGCATCGGAATTGTAGGGTTCAATGGGGCGTTTACACGATATCAAATGCTGAGTGGACTGATAAGGTACCCCGTAAACCCACGCAATTAGGATTGAACATAAGAAACAAAACTCAGTTTTGCTTACGTCAAAATCAGTAAGAATAATAATTACTTGTCTAAGAGTCATGTGTAAAGTTATTTAAAGTTTTCAGATTTTATATAAATATCAAAGTTTTCTCGTTCATGTATGAGAGACCCATTTATTTCCAACCGTTATTATTTTTATGAGTATTAAGTATTTTCATCAACAGTACCTATGAATACCATTGTTACTCATTCCATAATTTTAAGCTCTCTTCACAAAAATCCAACACTCCACCACAAAGTAATTTACCATGTTTTGAAAGGGATCACATTACAAAAATATGAGAATTTTGTTATAATAAATCCAACCAAGAGTCCGGAAAGTGATAATTTGAGTGGTGTGGAAGAGAAAATAAATGTGAAATGTGAGCGAATTTTTCGGTAGCAGTCCTTGCATTTTGGCCATCTCGAGGGTTCGTGAAGTCAAGTGTGGCTGCAGCCTGGGCTCCGCGAAATTCGGATGCCTAATTTTTAAGGAGAAACAGTTTTGGGTAAAAAACGTGCGATTTTTGGAATGGAAATTGAATTTTTACGGTTTGGAAAGATATGTAATTTATTCGGACTTATTTGAGATGTGTCGGTTGCGGAGGAATGTGGAAATTATGAATAGAACTGAGGGGCAATTTACGTTTGTTTAAAAATGTTACGCAACAAAACCAAAAACATTTCCTGACTAAATCCAAAAAAATATACAACCGGGTACGCCCAACAAACCCAATAACCGTACAATAAAAGGGCCTGACCTATTAACCTCTGTTACGAGCTCAATGATGACAGCGCAGAAACTGCCTCAATCGAACTGCCCCAAGTTAATTAAGTTATACCGTGATTTTTCGATATCGAGTGGGTAGGCTTAGGTGTGCTACTTACATACTGTCGATATATTATTATTATTATTATTTATCGTTCCCAAAATACTAAGGTTCCAGTCAAGACATTTGAATAAAATGCTCCCTCTTCTTCTAACCATTTTAATCCACTGCTTGGTAAAGGTCATGTCAACTATGCTACCCTCGTAAATGAAAACTGTAAGTGCTGTGCACACCTTTAAGTGACAAGTTCACTGTAGTATATACCTAAGTTATAATAAGATATGCTCTCTGTTAATGTTTTTGTGAAGTCGTTGGAATGCCATAATAAATAAATAAATGAATGTCCAATACATCCCACGGATGTCGAAATATAGGTCTGTTGAAATATTACCTGCAACAGAATATCACAACAGGATGTTCTTCAGGCGAATTTGGGATAGCTTGTTTTTTAAGCAAAAAATTTAAGCTACGCGTCTCTAGCAGCCTAGGAGCCTCCTTTTTAAGCATTCTTGTCCACATTTCATTTGAGAAAACAGGGTTTCCTCTTTGCGAGAAATCCTATAAATAAAGATATTTGTTGATATAATATAATATAATAATTTGAATATAATAATTGATACAAAGTTAAATTATTATTAAAAAACAGATTCCGGCCAAACATTTTTAACCAAGTTTCACTAAACAGACCAGAAAGACTTAACTGAACCACTTTTCGTTCGAAGTAATACAAAGGTTGAAATGAAAAAACTAGATAATTAGAAACACGACCCGATGAGAAATCTCACAAAACATTAAGGGTCTTTTCTTCAAGGATTGAATGTTAATTTAAACCACTTGAACCAGCAAATAATTGTTGTCGTTTATGGTAGTTAGAAAGTACATATTTTAGAACTAATTTAGTTAAGTGGATAATTGTTTTAAGCAAATGCAAGTTATCCCCACCCATTAATAGAAATGGCATTTTGCTCGGATTCCTCATTTGCCTTGCATCGTTCAGTATTATTATTGTGGTAGGCCATTATTAGAAAACAATTTTCAGTATTTAATTACCTAATATTATGTGCTTTTCCGTGTACTGATAGTAGAAATTAGTTCACTTGCAACTTCAGTAAGTACGTTTAGGTTTCCTACCAAGACATTGTTATTCAGTTGACGTCTGTTTTGTCCAGAAAACAGTACTTAAGACAAAAGTGTCAGGGTAGACCCGAAATTAAAAATTTCTTCCGTTTTTTTGCAATTTACGGGTCAGTATCAGGTTGTATGTTGATTTAAATATGATTCGCGGTCGTATCAAACGATTATTTATACAATTATAATCATAAAAAATCATCAAATTGATACCCTATTAAATGACTATTTCATGAAATCATGACTTATAAGGCCAATTCTGGAATTGTATTGCTGGTTAATAATATGTTAATTTATGCCAGCAATTGGCGCCGTCTCATTTTGATACGAAGTTATTACCAATATGTTCGGGCGCCTCGCTTTTATTTTGGAACTCAATATAGTTTTCTAACAAACTCGCACTGTTTTCAACGCGTAACTTTAACTCTAGTAATTGTTGATCACTTAACGGACTAGTACATTTTTGTATATAATTTTCTAGTATTGTTAACCGACCTTTGACCACTGCCCTTTTCTTTATTAAATCCGACATCTTAGGCTCACTCATTTTAGGGAAAAATAAGAAGAAGAGTACTCACTGTAAACCTTCCGTATTGCACGGATGCCACCGGTGCCACGTGCCACGGCCTGCGAGTGTACGGCTCACAGCTATCGGGCTCCACTTACCGGCTAGGTACCGCAACTCAACAACTGGAATTACAACACGAAATTAACACAAAACGATTGATATAGGATGGGGAATTGGGTAGGAAATTCAGCCCTGCCACTCCTCTAATCTTCTTGATCAATAAGTTTTTAACGCCGAGTGAATTTTCTTCGTGAACTCGTATATTTATGCGACGAATGTTCGAAGATTCTTGAATCCACTACAGGCAGAACTGGAACTGTTCTTGATTTGGCTCAGATGGACCAATGATTGAAATTCCGTAAGGCCATATTTGTTACAGTTACGAATCATATTTTAATCAATATATACAACCTGACACTGTCTTGCTAATAATGTTTAATAAATGTTTATAATAATAACACATCTACCAACTTAATAACAATATATAATAAACTAAACTAAATAAACTAATAACAAAATAAACTAAAATATGGCGTCGAAAAATTCCTCCGCATCGCTGGCGACTGGTAATGTACCCAAGAGACTGGCAGCATTGTCACGTTCTATGGCAACGCTTAGCCTCTGGCCAAGGTAAAAGCCAGCCCTTGGCTCACGGGAAGTGACAACCAGTCTTGGAGATTTCGCTGAGTAAAACATGAGCACTGGGACCCCACGTCCCGAGGGTTTCAACCCCAAACGTTTCTAAAATATAGTTACCGATAAGGTTACTATACTTTCGCCGCTTGAGGATTTCTTGAAAATTGCAAAAAAACGCAAGAAAATATTAATTTCGCGGGCTACTTTATCGCATCTCCTTTAAGTAGGTAGTTGGATGGTTTCACATGGACGAATTACTCTACTAGCCAATACACTTGTACAGTCAAGAGCATAACTACCTTTAACACGTACGCAAAGTTCAAAAGCGTTTTTCTCGTTAAATAAAATTGCAACATTGATTAGACCTACATATTTCATAATTTATCTCTCAAAATGTAGGAAATAATTGCTTACGAATCCGGCGTTAGGGTTTTAGTGCTCGCTACTGTACAATAATTGTATATGGGCTGGTTACCCGTTATTTATAATTCACGATAATGCAACCGTAATAAAAGAGTACTGAAATATTTTTGAGTAATGAATATGACGGCCAGCAATTGGCGCCGTCTCATTTTGATACGAAGTTACTGGAATCACTGAAAAGGTCGGATAAGAGTAGCACTGGCTGGTGACAGTCACCGTTGTATCAATGGTTACGTAGCGATTGTCTTCTGATGACAAAGATGATACCAGGGGAGCCGCTGCCGTATCTTATCCACGACAAACTGCTAATAATATTGAAGCTGCTGAACTACTAATATGATGACTACTTTTGGTGAAGACTATACTGCACCGTTAAAAATAAAACGTCACAAAAGTTACAACATGCTACAAAACCACCGCATATTTCGCACAAACCCATATAGTTTCCTTCATTTCCCCCGGCTCACATTTATTTACTTGTTCAGAAACAAACGTCCCAATTTTACCACATATAACATGAAACGAAAATAATTATACCTTGGTCTGTACGACATTTTCCGAATAATTAGACCCAAAAACCTTTCTTGTGTTTGACGGGGAACTAGCCAAGACGTCTGAGCGACGTCTTTCTGTATCGCTCAAGCGTAAAACGCGAAAAGTATTCCCAATGTCGTCCACAAAGGTCTCTAAAATACTCTTCAAATTGTCGATTGTGTTCAAAACTTGTTGAAGTTAGTTTTGGTTACTGAAAAGGGTAACAAGCTAAATCAGAATCAGAGTATTGTTGCGAATGTTATTTTTAGCCGAAAGGTCAATTCAATCATATTTGAACTTCTGGCGAGAGCACTTTACTTAGCAAATCTAAATTTAATAACGTACATATTGGGTTAGTACTGGTTCTCCCGTTCTTGTTTCCACCAAAAAGTTATTATAAAAATATCTTTCAGTAACATTCTCGATTACCCCCGAAATTTTAAAATTAAGTACAAATTGTAACCACCGAAATATTATTTTTAGGAACCAATTTTTTACAGATTATCTAAGAAACCTAACTTGTACTTATATCTAGCTCGTAGCAAGCACTTTCAACTCACCATTCCTGTTATTAATGATAAATCAATACATTTTATTTCAGAAAACACTTATTTATGGTACAAAAACAAATTTTCAAGTAAAAAATTAACATTACAAAAACGTGTATCGTTGGTGCTGGTACTACGAGTAATGAAAAAAATTATTGTATCACAGACACCAGCGCTTTCCAAACAAGGTTACGTAAAAATTTAACGTTATACATAGGGATCTAGATCTAGTAGACAGGGCTTTTTTAGTTTCCTCGTAGGCTAACTGCCAGTATTTAGCATGCACAATCAACGCCGTGTCATCTGCATATGTAATAATTCTGCAGTAATTAAAAGGCAAAAAATACACAGCAAAAATAACGTGGGACCAAGCACACTGCCTGGTGGGACTCCATATGTAAGAAATTATTCATTGCTGGTGAAATTTCCAACCCTCATATACAATTTCTAGGACCGTGCCCCTTATACCTATTGCTACTAGCTTATTAGGAAGGATGGGAATTGAAACGGTGTCGAAAGCTTTCGACAGGTCCAAAAATACTGCTATAGTTTTTAGCTTATTATCTAAAGACTGAATCTCAGTTATTTACAAACCTATTACAGTGTTTTCAATTGACTTACCCTTAATAAATCCGTATTGGTTTTAAGAGATAATATTGTGTCTGGATAGATAATAATTGGTTAGTTGTATATTTATGATATTTTCAAAACCTAAGAAATTGTTAAGAGTACTGAAATCGGTCTATAATTTCAGACATAGTCTCTATCGCCACTTTTGAGTGAACAATATGGCCTTCTTAAAAATTCTAGGAGAGGTCCCAGTAGGTATTGCGAAGTTAAATGTGTGTTTTAGGAAATTGCGGGCCGATTTCAGTACGGACGGAGATATACTATCCCAACCTACCGCACAATTGTTTTTTAGGCCTAGTATAACAGAATATAATTCTTGTTCAGAAACCTCAAAAATACCCACTGAGTAACAAGGGCTATTCACATTTTGTGACGGGATAGACGCGGAAACAATTGAGTTTTAGCCGTTATTTGGTATTTGGTCTGCTAGTATTTTTCCTATGTTTGCGAAGTACTCATTGACTTTATCGACTGAGTCTTTAGGGTTTTCACACAATCTCAATAAGTCGTTTGGTAAGGTATTTTGTTGCCTCGTATCAATAATACTTTTGATGGCATCTCACGTTGCTTTCGAGTTACCCTTGGCCTCCTGAATTAAACCTTGATCATAAATTATTCTAAGTTTTTTTCAATAAGTTGTTAAGAAAATTACGATAGCGTTTGTAGTAAGCATCATATTATCGGGACCTTTTTGAGCTTTAAGGTGCATTGTGTTTTTGTTTTTTATTCCTTTAGAATGCAAGGTTTTATGATCCTTTTTTTGTGTGGAATTAAAACCTCTTTAGTATGTAATTCAATTTTATTTTTGATCTTGTATGAAAACTCAGCAGCTTCATTAGCATCGTTAAGGGTCCGTGCACGAAAAAAACTCTTTTTTGTCAATTTCTTATCTAATTGTGAGAAAACTTGAAATAATCGAAATATTAAGTCTGTGTAACTATATAAGTACAGTTTTTATGGTGCTAAACCATTCGTGTCAGTCACAGCAGCTGTTAATAGTTTCATCACTTTTGTGCTCTCCAAAATATAGTTCATTTCGCCGTTGATTTACTTAATGAAGATATTGTATAATCATTAAATAAAATTTTGATTATATTTCAAGGATAGCTGAAGTCTAATTTGTGAATTTTAAATTTCTTGATATGATTTGCTAAATAATAGGAAAAAATATATTACTGACGGGGTATAAAACAAAAAAAAAAGGTTTTTTCAATATTATTTTTCTACTATATTTTGTATGGAAGTTGAAAAAAGTGGTTCCGCCACATGCAAGTAAACCATATAATGCTGTTGATGATAATTTTTAATGTTCAAAATCAAAAGTAGTTTCTTGTAGAATGATGATCAAACGTCAGTCTCGCGTAATTTTTCGGAAAACTTGTTGCGAATATTAGTGATTTACCGTGAATACTTATTTTTTTTTAAAAATCCCTTTCCGCCACATGCAAAACAAAGAACACGACTTTTCAAATCACAAATAAATTTGTTTATATTATTTTTCCCTTTCTCACAAACAATGAACAAAATTAATCAAAATCAATCGATTTCGTGCACGGCCCCTTAATCCATACTAATATTATAAATGTGAAAGTAACTCTGTCTGTCTGTCTGTATGTTACGTTTTCACGCCTAAACCGCTGAACCGATCGTCATGAAATTTAGCAGAGATATAGTCTGGGATATGTAGACGGACATAGGCTACTTTTTTTATGCGATAACCGACGTCTACGTGGGCGGGGCCGCGGGCAAAAGCTAGTGTTAAATAAGACAGGTCTGTTTTTTGCTTGCGAACGATATATTGCCACAATAGCGACTTTATCACTAGTGCATACCAGAAAATTAGCATCCAGTAACAATGGTTGAAAAATGTTGTGTTTTAAATGTGATTTATCTAAAACTCAAAGCATTTATTTCAAATATACCAATTACAGGCACTTTTGATTTTTCAAGGGGTCGGTAAGTCAGAAAGATGAAGCTAGTTGCCCATTTCAAAGCGTAATAAGTTCCTATGGAGAAGAACAGGCAAGACACTCCACGGACACTTGTCCGGACATTGTTACAAAATATTGGTTACATCATTCATGTTGAAATTATACATGTGAGAACAATGTAGAAAGACGTGCACGTTAGAAGCGTCCTTACTAAAAACAAATCAAAAATTAAAATCAATTAAAATAAGCCGTGTAACATACACGATAACACCATCCTTCTAATTACAGAAGGCTATTTGGTAGCATATAAAGCCATCTAAAGTGGGCGCATTAACAACCTTACTAAGACAGCACTCTTCAAGATAATAACGTCACAAGGTATATTGATTGAATCTAAGAGAATACGTAGTTCATTAAAATTTGAGTTTATGCTACTTATGTTCATTTGAAATAAATTTAGATTTTTATCGGCCTTGTTATCGTACTTGATGCATTCGTAGGGAGAACAAGTGAAAGATTTAGAAAAATTAATTGATTCCAAATCGTTACATATCTCGGTTATGTTATCCATAGTGAATTTGAAGTATATAATTATTTTGAAACAAGCGATTGAATTGATAGAGAAAGATAAAAATGATCAAACTCGGATTTTTTAAGACGTCTTTTTTGTGAAGAGGTGTGTGATGAATGTGTAATTTTAAGATAAGTAGCCGTTAAAAGTATTTTAGACAAACAAAACAACAAACATAATACAAACCACAACAAAGATAATAGAAAAACAAAAAACAGTATAAGATGCAATTGGAAATACGGGTGGAAATTCTATATCGTATTTCTAGTCATTGGTCGCAATTTATTTTCTTTAGATTTTTTTTTTATCTAGGGCATCTCAAAGTGTAACCACTAAGGTTTTGACTCTTTAACCGGAGTTTCCTGTGGCTGCCTTAAGCTCCTAACGAAACTTAATGCCTCCAGCCAGGGCGTTTCTTTAGATCACTTCCAACTTTTATATGTATCTACTGCGTACCTTCTTTTTTCCGAAGGTAGATCTTACTATATGCTGTCCAGCAGAAGGAAAATTCATTGATTTTGGCAAATTCCCATGTTTTCAGTAATTATGACTCTGTACAGAAAGTTACAAAACAAATGTAATGAAAATGAAGATTTTGATGAAGAAGAAAGGAAATGATAATTCATTCACTGACCAACTGAAAAATATGGCAATAAACAGATTTGGTAGGCACACAGAAGTCTCGGTATGTAAAGATGGTAAGCCATCTACGGACTAACCCTGGCAATCGTAGCTGTTATTACATAGCCACGAGCTATTGTGAAGAACGTAGAACAATTTTATCTCAAATAAACATACTTATTGATAATCGCTTAGTACTTTTTTCTTTGACTGTACAACCTCGATTTCGTCGGATAAAACTGGATTGTAAAGTACCTATTTAACTTTTCGGATGGAAGAAGAACGGTTATCAGTACTGATTAAGATTTGAGTAGTCAATATTTGTGCATAATTTTTACGTCAACTTTAGCGTAAACTGTCGTTCAGCGAAATACCTTTTGATAGGGCTACTGTGACAATATATAAATTGAACTAATGAGACTTCATTAGATATACCAAAGACATTTGTTTTGCGCATACGAGACACTTATTATTTAGGCGACATATTCAGAATTAAACCTTTAGGCTAAAACTCATTTATAGCTCATTAAACTTTTTGAAAGCCTGGTAAAGTAAACGATGTTATAAATTTAATGTAAACTGCAGATCAGCATAATAACAAATGCGGCTTGAAAAATGCAAGACAACTAAGAAAATCTCAATTGTAAGGATCTGCAAAGGAAGGGTGTTAAGGTGTTCAAGGTATAAGAGTGAGCGAGATTAAATGTGATAAAAAAATATATGACAGCTTATCTTTAAATCTTCCTGCCAGCACTGCTAATTTGAAGCCTCTAGCTGAGGAAAGACCAGAGTCCCAACAGTGGGAAGATTGCAGGCAGAGTAATATGTCTCAAAAAGAAAGAAGTAAGTCATTAACGAATTACATAAAGTATAAATAACTTTTTTAGAGTTTATAAGAAATAGTACAATTGCTAGTAATACGCGTTTTATTGCAAGCAAAAAGTTGAATGTATCTATAATTTTATTTGAAGGAAAGAAATTACCAATTTTTACAAACTTTTATGATAAATGATGTTATATTTCTGTAACTAGGTTTGTACAAACACTTTTAAGCTCCTACAAACAGGCGCGATACGCGACGCGACACAAAGACACCGCACGGCGCGTGACGAGCGGTCTCTTTGTGTCGCGTCGAGTGTCACGCCTGTTTTTAGGAGCCTTTACACGTCAATCATATTTTTAAAACTAGATGAGGTCGGCGTTTCCTATCTGACTACTCTAAGAAGAAAGGCCGAAACAAATTCAGAGATTAGTGTCTGAAATGGTCTTTTGAAGAAAGACGCACGCATTTGTCAGTAATCGTGCAGCTCAACTCATAACTTAAGGAGCTCAACGTAGGCCGCATGATTACTCAAAGTGCCAGACCATGAGTACTACTATGAAAAAGTTAATTACTAATCGCTTAGTGCTTATCACTTAACCCGCCTTATAATGAAGACCCTTCGCCGTTGGTGATTCAGGGATTCTGCTGGCGATAATGGCAGATAGCCGTAATCGCAGCCAGGGGTACCGCTGGCATTTCAGCTAATTGTACCCTTTGCTTTTTGCCGTTTTCTAACACCCAAACTGCTGAGTAAGGCCCAAGTAATTGGCAAAACCTATTTTTCGGCCTATTTTTGGAGATGGGATTTCGGAATTGTTGTCTTATAATTGGCTCGAGATTGTGTTTATTTTGTTTCGTATCTGGATTTGTTTTTATTTTCTGAGGATGTTAAGGTATGATTAGCAGCGGTTGGGTAAGGTAATAAAACTAACTGCAATCACACGTTATATTGGGTGTAATAGTGTTGTATTTTAACAAGATTTGCCATATTTATAGCTAATTTTGTTTGATGTTATTATTTATAGGACAATAATACGTAACTGTTAAATAACTGAACTTATTTTAATGTACCACGAAAATATGCATCGAAATCAATAAACCAACATAAAACCTCCTACATTTTAACCATACACGATGCTTTTAGTAATGAAATAGAATGTTAATTTCTGTAATTAGATCGTCTAACTTGTGAATTTCTTTGTCTCTCTATCTGTGTTTTAATCTGTCTCTTTTTACGTTCGCTTGTGATCATTCAAAAGAAAAATGGTTAGATTACCTCAATTTTTGCCCACAAAACTGAGGTTTCTCAGTAAGTGAATTATGTATGCAATTTTTTATGAGAAATAAAGTTGTTCTTAAACCTAAACCTACTTATCTAATTCTTTCTATCAGAGGATGAACTACGACAAAAATTGATATCCCAATAGATAGACTTTGCCTTGTCAAGAGTGTTAATTATGTACCTCCGATGCATTGTATTTACACCATTTAAGAGCATCAGCATCATCATCATTCTGAACTGATATTTGAGTACACAGTGATTTTCTTCAATTTGGCTATGAGCTACGAGAAGGCAAGGCGTTTATCCCAAGTAAATGACAAAGAAATTGCTACCCAATTCTTTAATCCTACTTTATATATTCTACTAGGGTCAGCCGTGACTTTGTCCGAATTAATTATTAGTATTTCTAAAATGGAACTCTTTTTTCCTATTTCTACATTAAAGCTGAATTATTAACTTTTGACGTCACGTAGAAATAACCGACCTAATCAGATTTTTCTTGACGTTTCTTATCGGTTTTCCTATCGTAAGTAAAGTTCGCAAATTACATAAAATATTAATAAAACTATTAAAATATTTGTACATTAACAGCTGAGACTTTAACTAATTATTTTTAAGTAGAAGCCACCTCAAGCCCTGTTAATTCACGATATTATATTGTATTAATAACAAGACCTTCTCAAGGCTCATAATTACAGCCGAACATTCCTCGAAATTGACCCAAAAATCCCAAAATCACAAGCAATGAAGTACAAAAACTTCCACAAAATATACGTTAATATCAGTACACAGACACACCCTCTTACTCGATGTAGTATCAATGTGTAGTGAACCTGAAAAATATTTGGCACGGAACCGGCCCGGCGGACACAATTCGCCGGTCGTTATACCCTTCACTGTTTATCGATATAACTTTTTTACGTACCTACGTAACAAAAGTCAGTGGTACAGTTGACCTTGCAAATTGCTTTACTATTTTTTATCCCAAGTGTACAAACACGCTGTAAACGTTTGTGTAAGCGCAAGAGCTCTCGGTACCGCCCGAGACAATGGCGAAGTCGGAAGTATGTGTGCTTGTGTGCGTGTGAGTATTATGTGCTGACGCTACTCGTCTTCACGCACACATTCACAGCATTTTCGTGCACTTGGTTACCACAAGTAAAGCGCGCGTCGCTTCGTGATGAGATAAAAATATTGTACTACATATAATAACTCTTAGAAATGTTTTACGACGATGCAAGTGATCTTTAGGGCGATAAAGAAATTGTGAGATCGACTAAACAATGGTTTAACGATTTCCTTCTATTTGAGATTGTTGAGAAAACAGTTTTTTTTTTTTCAGTGTGCTCCGTCGTGTATTACACCACAGTCCATAATAATACCTAAGGATGGTTTTATTAGCTCCATTTTACAACTGTAATACAGGTACTACTCCTGAATATAAGTCTAAAAGAACAATAAAGAAATTGGAGAAAAATTACCACGGATTACAGTTACCACAAATTCTCAAATTTTCTCGTCCGATTTTGAAATTAATCATCTACATTTTAACATTTAAAACTGTTTGCAGAAATTGGACAGTTTCGTATAGCTTGACTTGCTGGCCACTGTACTTTCCGGACCGCTTTGTTCACGCTTCTACAAACCAATTTCAAGTTGATTCTAATGCTAAGTTGATTGGTAATTGACCTTTCATTTGCAAAGTCTTTTCGAACGCCTACGAAAAGAAAAAGAGCAGTTTATTTTAAAAGAATTCTACAATGTTGTTATAACCGCAACATCATTGACTTCCAACTCAATTTATTTTATGCTAAGCAAATAAACGGACAAACATTAAAGATAGTGTATCGTGAAATTGACACATACTTCGGAGAGTGTGCAATACTGTAAGAGCCGATTGTTTCAAACGGTTGGTTAACGTAACATACGTACGTCAAATAATAACGATTATGTAATTATGATGTCTATAAATACAAAGCGTAGTTTCACTGCATAAAAAACCGATCGTCAAAGTTCAAATGTAAAAGAATAAAATGACGTTAAACAGTGGGTTGCTGTAATCGTTATTTTTTAACAAACGTTATGGGCATAATTTTGTGGAACAACGCTTTTTTTGTTTTGACTATGTTAGCGCCATTTATGGCGTATACTCGTGCGTTATGTGGACGTGAAACAACCCGCCCTAAGTAAGTACTGGTACATACATCATACGAGATTTAACTCTAGACTTTTCTTTTAAAAAGACACGTACTAACCGCACTGCGTCTCGTTTCGTACCACTTTTCTGCTGAAATATGAATTTAAAGTATTTTGTTGAAAAGCATTATGGATTCTCAAAGGATAAAGTAGGTTTCTGTAACATTTTAGATTCAAATAGTAATAAGCAGTTTAGTCAACTCACGTACTGTGCCCAAGTTTATGAATTATCATTGAGTATTTCTATAGAAAAGTAGTACGGTAAAAATTCCGTCTGAGCTATCTAAGGACTTTTGTCTCATTTCGTGTAAATAGACACGTGTTAGCGATATAATATCAGACACAATTTTAGATACAAATGCAGCGAGTCTTTTGAGGTGTTAAGCCACATGAGTGAAGAAACGGAACAGACACAAAGCTTCTAAAGCTTAACCACAGTTAAGCTAAGATTAGTAAGAGTAGGTATTCATGTTAAAATTGAAATTAATTACCGCCTATAAATCTATCAAAAAATAATTATAAGTCAGACAACTTATTTAGATGAAAATTCGGATTATAAAAGTAACCCAAAGTGAACCTTTTGTTTTCCCTAAGTGAACGTTTTCATGAAATAGGTTTTATTCAAAAATAAACCATAAAAGCCAACTTTATAAGAGACAGACAATACCCAGATTTTTGCTCTCAATCCCTTAAATAGAAATCCGGGATTCCCTTTGCCTGTGAATACAAAAGTGATTCTGAAAATCGGTACCTAATACAAAGCGTTGGTTCTCATTATTGTCAGTGTTTCGAGCTGAATCGTATCTTGATGAAATAACTTTGCACTGTGTGTGTACATAATGTTGCGATTCCGTGATATGACAGTATGCAATTTGGGTAAAGTAGGTCGTATCATTTTCATAAAGTTGATATTATGTTGTTTCGGCATAACAATGTAGTTTGTAAATACGTAGACTTACCGTCGTAAAACTACTCAAGAGACGAGGCAATTTTAAAGGAATGCAATATATTCAACAGAGGTCGGAATAGGTAGAGTTAATTTACCTGAACTTCGAGGAAGGATGTAACATAGAGTGGATAATACCTCCTCTAAAATCCCGGAATAATTATAATGACGTTTAAATCCCGGGATTTAAAAACTACGAATTATTCATTGAACTTTAATTTTAGTTACAAATTATTGATTTAAAAAATCATATAACATTTTTAGGGTTCCGTACTCGAACTATTAAATCAAAGAGCTATGTTACTTCCCTCCTCGAAGTTTAGGTAAATTAACTCTACCTAGTCCGATCTCTGATAATCAAAGAAGGCAGTGTCTAAAGATGTTATAGCTAAATACTATTCTATACCTAAGCCCTTCGTCCACGACGCAACTCAAAAGTAACTACTTAGTTACAAACTCAAATCACTAATGAGTAGCCAGACTGTCACATCACTAGTATTCTAATGGTGGTCCGTACACGAAGCAACCAATCAAAATCTAAATTCAGGTTTTTTTATTTACTAGACCAAAAGGACAGCCTGCGATCGACCTTTTCTTAAAAATAACACTATAAATAGTTAATATTACAGAGATAATACCACAACAGTGAAGGTCCTCCTGCAGATGATTCAGTGGTCCTTGGCGAGAGTCACTCGGTAGCTAGATTATTTTCCAGGTTATTTTTATGTCGACACCAAATGTCATTTTAGTCTAGCAAATTAAAAATCAGAATATAGTGAATTACTAACGCACTATTATAGAGCGTTAGTAAGTTGATTCGTGTATGGACCATCATTAAAATACTAGTGCTGTGACATTCTGGCTACTCATTAGTGATTTCGTCCTAAGAATAGTACCAGTCGTTCCAAAAAATACTGACAGATCTCCTAGAAAAATGTATACCTAAACATAGACTTAAATTAAAAACAAAACTTAATAATTATTGGCTAACCATCGGTATAAAACAATAAATGACTATTAAAAATCCTATCCCTAAAAACAAACTATTCAGTACTTCCGAAATACTATAAAAAGTCTAAAAAAATTCCAAAAAAATCCGTAACTACCTACAGCAAAAAAATCTACAAATAAAGTCATAAACATGTGGAACATAGTTAAAGAACGAATAAACGAGAAAAACAAAAACGATAAACATAATATATAACATTACAAACGAGAAACTTAGTGAACCTAAATAAGTAGCTAACATATTTAATAACTTCTTCGCAACCATTGGTGAAAATACCACCCATACCGCCGGCTCCGAACCGAGACAAACATCAGTGATTAACCCCACTGATAATACCATGTTTCTTAGCCCAGTCGATGGTTACGAAGTAAATAAGATCTTAAAAAACCTAAAAACAAAAAATTCACGGTATAGACGAACACCCACTCACTCTTTTTAGTGCGCACACGTACTGACTTTACCATTTTTTAAATTAACTAATCAATCGTTCGAAGATGGAATTTTCCCCAATCAACTAAAACAAGCTCTAATAAAGCCTATTCATAAAAAGAATGATAAAACAGACACAAATAATTATAGACCTATTGCCCTTCTGCCCACAGCATCAAAAGTCTTTGAAAAAGCAATATGCGAACGCGTATATTTCTTTTCGGAAAAATAAAAGATATTCGATGTCTGCCAAAACGGATTACGCAAAATAGATATATAACGCTAGTGTATAAATACATCCAAAAAACTTTAAATATTTTAAATAATAAGCAATATCCAATAGGTATATTACTTGATATGACTAACGACAAAGTGCAATTTAAAATATTATTAATATACGTAATAAGAAAACGCGGGAAGTCCATGACTGGTTTGCATCTTAATTGAAAGGTAGAGAGCAATTATTGGTTGAGATTGAACATTACAATAAAATAACAAAAGCAATACAACTCATAAGACCTAATGTCAGACAAACACATGCTTCAATTCTCCAGGGAAATGTTATAGGCGGACTCCTATTCCTCTTATACATAAATGACCTCCCCAAAACCATAGATGGGCTATGTGTAGGTACTGTTTGCGGATGATATTTCGATCCTCACCTCATGCCAAACAAATGTTAATTTAAATGAGAAACTTACCGCTATCCTAACTTATATATTAATAAGGAAAATAATTAAAGCGCTCTTTCTCTCTCCTACTTGTTTAAAAAATTATGCTGTGCCCGACAGGGTCCATTATTGTTTTTATTTATTAATACTACCACCGGTATGTGTACATTATGGATTACAATAAAACTAAATTTAATTGAATTTAATTTAATTGATTTGAGTTTGTAACTAAGTAGTTACTTTTGAGTAGCGTCGTCGTGGACTTACCTTAGTGGTAGGTACAGAAAAAAATTGTATTTAGGATATCCTGCCTTTTCGCCGAAAATTGTTTGGCAGATTATCACTTGCCAACCAACGTTCTGCCGATGTTTCACTTTGACAACTACGAGTAACGATTGGCAAATGTTTGTATGACAACGTTTAATTTGGTAGAATTATTGTTAAGCTGATTATTATAATGACACAAAACGTTTGGGACATTTATCATTATTTGTCAAACATTTCACTAGGCCACACAACTATTAGACGAATGACGTTTTGTCAGTTTAATTTTTACATACATTTTTTATTTAAGAATCTCAAAAATAACATTAAACCATGAAATTGGCAGCAATGCAGAGCCATATTACGATAGGTTAGGTTAGGTTAGAGTATGACAAACAACGCTCGAGCCGAGCGAGCGAAGCGAGCGTGCCGCGGGAGTGGCCGGTGATGTGCCAGAAGCGAATCACTTTTGTAAAAGGAACAAACTAAAACATTCTGCTACATGAAAGTTGGCATTCTAAAAAGTGTCATTATGAAAAGCAGACCAAATGTACAGTTGGTAACTGTGAGGTTGGGAAATAAATCAAAATTATATGATAAGTTGGTAAATGATTATTCGGTGAATTAAAATTCTGCGAAACGTTAGTTGGCAAGTGAAAATCAGGCAAACTATTTTCGGCGAAAAGGCAGAGAACCAGTATAGCTATGTCCAAATGTGATGAAAACTTTTGAATAGTAGTAGTGGTTACTTTGATGGGCTTTTTCAGATATTTCTTTGATCCGATTGGAAGCTAATCTAGCTCTTTTTACTCCAAATAAGATCATTTCGATTTTCCCTACAATAGAAACAGCTTGCACAAGAGATTTGAGCTTCATTCGCGAAAATATAAATTCGGCTCTTTCCATTATATTCGTTTAAAGTATCAGGTACAATAAAACGAGGAAATGAAGCAACAATAAATCAAACTGGCGGCAGCTTCATCAAGTTACCGTGTTTGTATTGTTTATTATTAAGATGCAAATTTTCTTGCGCACGGAATTTGTCTTTTTGGGTGTGTCTTAACAGAAGCTTTGATAAGGACCTGTAGGTACTGCTTAGCATACTTATTCAGAAAGAATGTTAATTGGGCATGGTTTGCTATTTTTGAAGTAAAAATTGAATGAAACTGAACAGTCACGCTCGGCTCGGTGACGCTGAATCGGGTATAGTCGGCTCCAGTCGGTCAGTGACGCTGAATCGCGTATACTCGGCGCTGAATCGGGTATACTCGGCACCAGTCGTTATTTTTCACTTCTAATGTGTGCAAACACCCACTTTTTTATCAGCAATAGTTTAACTGTCTTCTCTTTAGAAATAAATCAAAATGTGATAAGTAATTCCTGACGTCACATCATGTAAACGTATACCTAATTAACTGCTGTACTAAACTGATTTCGAAAAAGAAAGCATGATTTCTAATGAACCCTGCTGTCGTCATCAATCTGGAGTGGAAGGTTGGCCCGTCGAGTTTCATCACATAGGTGTGATGTGATGGAAACATGAAGGGACTTTGAAGTCTTAGCAAAGTTTGTTGACGTTGGCAGTCATTTAACTCTTCCATTCACGCATATCAAATATCACCGTGTGTTAATACTAATATTATAAAGAGCGAGAGCGAATTTTGTCAGTTTGTGTATACTACAAATTTAGGGCAAATTTAATTCAGGTTTATTTGAAAAATTCTTTCACCATTTTAAAGGTACATTATTCCAGATAGACATAGGCTTATAAAAATATATATAAAAATAAATATTTAATAATACTAATAAAATACAATCTAATTAAATTCATGCAAGCCTAGTACTTTTTCTTAGATTACTGCTCAGATTTTGTGTACAACGTGTCGTTGTGAAAAGAATACGCACGAAGCCGAGACGGGTTTTTTAGTACTGTATAAAGCAGTTAACCCCTTCCCATAGGCACGAAAGTAAAACATTACCCCAAACTTACACCATTTAAGTGTCACTCGTATTTTTCTTTTTGCCCAAAAATTATGAAATACCTACGTCACCTTTATAATTCAGCCAGTGAGGCAAACTTATACAATTAGAGCCAGCATTAAGTTTTAATTGTACCCTTAATAAAATACAACGTTAATGAACTGTTAATGTCATAACTTCTCGGTTTTCTTCGCCAAGTGGCCATAAGGTTTTGTTTTTGGGCAATTTTGTACTGACAAGAAATATGGGGTGTTGTTTACGTTAATTAAATTTGAAAAGAGGTTGTGTGTTTATTTTCTTTGGGATTTAGGTTTGGTATAAAGTTAAAATAAGTATTTTTTGTCTTTTCGTCGAATTCCCTGCTTCCGAAAGGTTTTGTTGTCTCTACAGGTCAGAGTAAATTGTTAGTTGTTGTAATAATTTGACCAAAACAACAACAGCCCTTCGTACCAGCGCTGGGGCTTTGTCTCGCATAGGGTCGCAGCATTATGCTGAGCGATGGCCGTTTTGCGTGGATGTGACGCATATTTTCCCCAACTTGTTTTTTTTTTTGTGTTTATGTTCTTTTTTTGCGTAATGTTTACCGCAAATAAACGTATTTTCAACATAACACTAACGAATGATTTTACAGTTTAGGTACTGAGATTATAACTGACTTTTAGAAACCAAGCAATAAAAGTAAAATTACTTCTTTTAATAGAGATCGTTCACATTTTTTTCGAGCCACGTGCTAGAAAAAAAAACCTTTGTTTAGTTTTTGAGCAGCAAAGGAATTCATATATAAAGTGATTTAGAATTTAAAAAGAGTAGTAGAGTCTTTGATCTGAATCGGTCTTTATTTCCACTGAGAAAACTTTTGTATCACGTTAAAACTGGCCCAGTTTACGTCTGCTTAGTTAGGACTAAACTACTAACAAACTTGATATATTATCTAAGGTTTTCTCTCGTTACATAAAGTGATAAATATTCGACGCTACTGCTGAGCATGAGGTCCTGAGTTTAATTTCCAGGTCGACCAAAGTATTATTTAGTTTTTCCAATAGGAATATCTCAGTAGAAGCCCGGATCTAGATTTATGCCCGATCGATGGCAATAGGCTTATCCCCAACTACATGGGACTAAAAACATAACTGGCGAAATGTGTGTGTACTATAAGTGCACCTCTGCCCAACCCTTCGGTGAAATAAGGCGTGATGTTATGTTATGTTTTGACTAATTTTAAAAGCTTTATTATCTTTATCTAGGTAAAAGAACTATACCCAAAGTCTCAAATTCAGATAATTTATGTAAACAAAGGGGATAACATATGTACATAACAAAAAAATATCTTCGTAATGGTAATTCACATAAAATGGCAAAAAAGAGGTTCCATTTTCTTTTAAGTACTGATTTTAAGAAATAATAATTGAAAAATAATCATACCGTAATTATTTTCATAAATTTTCGGTTTTAAACAAAGTTATTAATAAAAGGAGATTTTGTGTTATAAAATATTTTATGATACTGGTAACAATGCAGGAGATCCAAACATTTTCAAATTTTTTACATCTTCAACAACACTAATATTACAACTCTCTTAAATAGATTCATATTGTAAGTAGCATATCTAGCCACATTTTGGATGAAAACGGCTGTAAACTGTTTCGATTGGAAATCAATTTTGGGACGCATACGTCTAGCGCTGGGCTTAAAAGGGCTGATTATGACTATCATATACCGTGTCTCCGACACACTACAAAAAACATTGTTTGGCAACGGTATTTTGTTTGCCTAATTCTTATAATTAATTCACTTTAATTTTATCGATGATTATTTACAAAAACATTTAATGATAAAATGTTTTGCACCACTGTCCTGTCATTTTGACAGTGACATTTCTTGACATTACTTTGTTTACATAAATTATCTGAATTAGAGACTTTGGGTAGAGACAAAATGACTTGTTCTACATAGCTAATGAGTTATTTTGTCTAGTATACTTAATGAAAAGAAATTCAGAGAATAATTATACTAGGAGGCCTGTATCTTAAGATACAGAGCTACCATTGCCAAGCAAGATCTTTATTTACCCCACAATTCTTATCTTATAGGTCCAAAATAATTGAAAACTAAACTTACTATAAAACCGAAATCTATTTTAGACAGTAATGTCCCTAGGCTAGCAAAAGGCCACTCTCTTCCTTTTAAACACGCGTCTGTCCTCTGCCATCGTGGGCCAGTCCTATCGGGTGGAGTCAAGTTCGTCCCTCCATCTTCGTCTTGGTATGCTTGGTCTTGGTATGTTGCCTAGCACTTATTGGGATACAATCAGAGGTTTTTTTAGCCCACAGCTCATCTGACGTGCGGCAGATATGTTCATCCCAATCCTACTTAAGATAAACAGCTTGCCGAGCAACATCCTTGATTTTGGTTTTAACCAAAGTTACTATTAAAAAACATATATATAATGATTCAGGAGCTCTTATTAACAAGCCTGTAACATTTAACCTTAAAACATTCAATATTCGCCTGATCGATGCATTTACAAAGACGTCAGCGAATTTTAAGAAAAATGGACCGTTTCTATGTGATTGATGGAATAATGTCAAAATGATAGCTATCTTATTCTACTGTGATTGATAAAGGGGTGAAGATTGAAAAATGAAACTGTGTGAGAGAATTTTTTGAAGTTTAATTTAATAAGAGCAAGGGTTGAACTAAACTAATAACGTAAGTCTAGAACAGATTTTCGCGTACTTTTTGGATTAAACCAAAGTGTTTATCAGCTCGTTATCAATTTGGCATATTCGGCATATTGTGTTTTACTATCCGCAACCAAAAAAATGGTCCTTCGAGCCGGATATCTATTAGATGCGAGAAGTACAGAAAGAACCAGTCAATGTGGTGATACTTTGGTTCTTTGGGGAAATCCAGCAGTGGATGGCTTTCTGCTGCCCGATGTTGATTACAAGTCGAATATAGATTTGAAGTTATGACTCAAAACAATGACTTGAAAACATTAGATTGTTTAATTTATTGAGATGTGTAGTTAATCGATTTTGTTTTTAATGGTATTAACTTAGCTATCCGTTAAGTAAGACTGTTTACTAACATGTAATACTTTAGTTCAATAACATGACGTGATGAAAATTTACAAATTGTGCTAATTGCCACTATTTAATCATTTATTAAATCTGTGACAACCTTAATAATATAAAACACTAGCTGCTGCCCGCGGCTTCGCCCGCGTGGCTTTCTTTATACAATCAAATAAAATCTGGGGAAACGGTAGTGCCCCGCCAAGACGAGCCAAGCGAAGCGCAAGGGCACAACCTACCTTTTCTCGAAGCGCTTCGTCGTTTTTTCTTTGAAGCCTCATAACTTGGGTTTGGATTATACCAGAAAAACAAAATTCTCGGGATATGATGTCAATGACTTATTAAACAGATAAAGTTTGTTAAAGTTTTTTTTACTTTAGATTTTATTAATATCTAAAAAACTCCGATTTCGTCACTGTCTGACACACTCACTCACTCACTGATGACCATCAAAATTCTTAGGGTACTTCCTGAATTCCTAGAAAGCTGAAATTTGTTATGTAAGCTAGTGTTAGTACACAAAAAAATAAAAAAATAACTTGGAACTTTTTTTAAATTTATTTATTTATTTTAACTTCATGTACAATAGTGGTACATAGGCGGACTTGGAACTTGGAACTTTTACATTTTACATGAAAATGTTTTTTGGTGGGTTGAAGTGCCTGTAATGTAACATTTTTGATAAACTAATGCGGTTGAACCCGCGGGCAGCAGATAGTCGAAAATAAAAGAAGTTTAAGTTACTCCTTATAACATCAACTACCTGCCAGAGAAAGTCCCGTCAAAATCGGTCTAACCGTTTCGGAGGTTAGCCGGAACAAACAGAAAGACAGACAAAATTAAAAAAAAAACGTAATATGAACGGAACCTACATAAAATAAAATACATTATACATTAAGTAAAAAATTGTTATTTTGACATTACAAACAGACACTTCAATTTCATTTATTTGTTTATATGTATAAATAATTTCTTCAAAGTTCAAAAGCTTAAACTCTAAAGACCGTTTCAATTGTCTCAGTAAGAGAATTATACTGTTTAACTGAAAAATATTAAACAATTAATTACCTCAACAACTTTAAAAGTAAGATACTTTAATATTACAATCTTAGCTCCAGTTTAAACTCTTTGATAAGGCTCGAAATTCTTCGAAAATAGTGTAAATTAACCCTTGAGTTTGTTTTCTGACATGATCACAATTAGTGAGTTCTGACTTAGTATTACCTTTTGATCTAGTCCTAATAATACTAGGTCTTAATAAGAGGACTTGGTCTTGTGTAGTTGCAGTTACGTTGGATTTGAAGAACAATTTAATCCGTTATTCAAAAGACTTTTAATCGACACTTGTGCCGTAATATATATTTTTTTGTCTGCTGGGCTATTATTATCTACTAGCTTCTGGCAGTGACTTGGTCCGCGTAAAATTTCTTGTTTTAACATAAAATATATTTTACATCTGTGCTCCGTTACATCGTTTTCGCTTAGAGTTCTTACTGGATTTTATACATAAAAATATTTTTTCAAATCCGCCTGAGAATTCCAGAGATTAGCGCGTTCAAACAAAAATAAAACAACTCTTTAGCTTTATTATACATAGATGTTAGATTAATTTCTTGACCATTTGACCTTTGATTATTTTCTGGTATATTGGCGTGTATTAGCTGACATAGTTCAAAAAAAATAATTTACTGTTCTGTCTCTCTTAGTGTTAATTACTTTTCTTTCAACTATGTAGTAATGTTACCATTAATCACTACAAAACCGATCACAAAGGACGTATTTTTTGCTTAGAACCAAAACAGTGCAGAAATGTTATATGAAATCTCACGGTTGCACAGTTTTTCATTAATGCAGTTTTTTATTTTTAAACTTAATGGGAGATATGAAACCTATGGTTTAATGTCTCCCATTAAGTTTAATATAAAATGTATGCATTAGATCAAAAAGATACTGGCTGAAAATAAAAATCGGCTGAATAAAACCGACTTGATGAAAAAACTTTGTTTTCATTAACTTGAGTTTTTATTTTGAGTAGGTATATTTTATCACGGAAGGTAGATTGGTAGTTGAAAGGAAAGTAGATTACGCACCTTGTTAAAGTGAGTAATTAATGCACTCGTGTTAATTTAGTGCCCTTACTTTGCGCTCGATACAACAATCTACTATTGCATACCAAATATTGTAAAGAATCAAGTTTTTCTATCTGAACACAACTGTGCTGCTGGGGAATTTTTTGCACCACTTCTTCTTCCCAGCTAAAGCATTAGGAAGTGGTGAAGGGCGGGAATACCGTTTTGGGGAACTGTCTTATGTAATTTTGACATTCAAAAAGTGCTGATTCTCAGCATAATTTGAATAAATGACTTTTGAATTTTGACCATTGTTAACAATAAACTGCCTTATTATTCAATTAGTCTTTTAACACTTCGTGAACCACAGCTAAGCTAAGCTCCGTAATACGAACAGTAAAAAAGGAGCATTTAAAAATAAAAATAAATACACTAAAAACAAAAACATAACAAAAAAGACCTGTGCGAGGCCTAAAAGGCTCCTAAACAAAGTGCTGCGATATTTAAAATATAAATACCGCAGCACTGGTATTCTGATTGGACCCGAAAAGTCCATAAAAGGGACGGCCACTAGAGTAAATCGGTACCTACAGGGGTTATATAACCAAATCCACCGAGCATAACCAACGGAATCGAGTTAGCATTTTTAGAAGCAGTAGTATTTTATACATCGTTTTTCAAGTTGCAAGAAAGCAATACAACTTATAGACCAAACTTTTAAAATAAATAAAATACTATTTCAAATCTGCTGTCGACGTCGGCGTGTAAATAAATGTACAAAATGTACATGAGCAGCATTCCCGGACTGGCTAATTAAATTCTACACTGGTTTTATGAAGTTCTAAAACTGTTTGTTTTTAATGAAATGTTTGAGTTTTGAAGTGAGGTTGAATTTGCGTCGACACCTAGCCTTGGACATTGCAATTTTGATTTGTTTAATTCGACAGGGATGCAGTACCTAATGCAAGTTTTATTAGCGATTTTATTATTTATGTACATACAGTAAAATAGATACAGATACAACATTTATGTTCACACATCAAATGTGTCTAGGGGTCAAGTACATTTGTAACTATAAAAAAATATCCAACTAATATTTACCAAATCTAGTCTTCTAAACTGGCTTTTTACTTTAATTCCTATATTTAAGTTAAAAACAATAGAAAATTTGCAATTTTTGCAAATTGTGGGAAATTAAATTAAGTTAATGTCGACAATTAAATGGCAATTTTTATTGTAAAGATAAAAAATAATAATAATCTGTGTTTCCACGTTCGAACGTTGAAGCGAGCATCGGCAAGAGTGCGTGTTACGACTCTAGCTGTGTGTGGACGTGCATTGTCGTGCATTAGTCGAAACGAAGGTAATAATAATAATTATAACCCCACCGCCGTATCTCTACGTTGACGTCGTGGTGGGGCTTGCGCGCTCCAAACTCTGGGTCTGTGCCGGTAGAGTTTATTTTACCGGAACATGTCTAAGGTGAGGAGCCAGACCAAGAGAGATACAGAAACCCGCAGTGCAGCATGTGGCGAGCTGTTGGGCAGTTGCGACCCCACGGACCCTATCTCCCGGGAGAAGTCATGTTCCTCATCTCTAGCTTGCCTTTATTGGCCGGCTGGAGTGAACACTGACGAGGAACTGAGCTCCCACCTCATTCTTGCCTTTATTGGTCGGCTTGAGTGGAGATTCGCAAGAGCAAACGTGCTCGGAGGAAGGAAGTATTCCAGTAAGTGCTTGTAGGGATCTTGACCATCTTCCGGGCTCTGGGATTGTTCTGAGAGCCGTGGAATACCTCTCCACTCCTCGAGCACCTCATGACATGTTGCCCCCTTGTCGCTACGTCACTATGTGCTAGCGACCGTTTTCGGGGGCCCATTATTGAGTGTGCAAGTCACCCCCTGCCATTTTATCCGTGTGTAAAAAAACATTGATCAGGCAGGGGCCATAGTCCTTCCATAGTTTTAGGTAACCAGTCCATTTTAACCACCCAAACCCATAGTCTAATATCTTTGTTTCCATATCTTGCAATAGTCCTACACCAACCGGGGGTTGTCCTTGGGTGCACTTGCGTAGTGCGTACAGGGATAATCGTCGGTTGGTGCCTCATTCCATTTAAAATTGTCTAAGGGGCCTCTGCGAGTTGGCTTCGGCCCCTCGTACGCCTTCCAAAGGTCCGGGACCCCAGGGTTCCGAGATATATAAACGTAAAAATAATAATAATAAAAACATAATAATAATAATAATAAAGAAAGCAGTACTCCTTGATACGGCTCGCATTGTGAGGAGGTTCCTGTCTCTGCAGCCCTAACCACAGGTAGCTTGGACCCAGCTCCCGACACCGGCGGACCACTATTTTTTATATTTTCTAATGTTTTTTTATACAATATATTTTTTAAGAAATTTTTAAAAATGTATTTGATATGGATAAAAAATAAATAAAAATAATAATAAATTTATTTAATCAATTAACAAGGACTCATTGTGTTAGTAAACTTACGAACTATGTTAATTTTTTATTATAATTAAAATTTAATTTGTTTCATCCCATGGGAGATAGCATTGCAGTGATTGATATTCATGCAATCGAGCCTACTAGCGATCATTTTCAGGATATTGTTGGAGCTCGCCCGCACCCTGCGCACCAGGGATGCACACTTCATTCGCATCGTTGAGTAAAAGCAATTAATATGTGCGTCCGCGAACATTCCCGATGCGCTACAAAAACGGGGCAGCCCCACCAATACCCTGAAAGCGTTGTTATATTGAACACGAAGGGTGTTGTACGACCGTTGGGTATATCTAGCCCACAGGCTGCACGTGTAATAGGTAATACGGACTGGTATCCGCAACTCCACGTCAATACGCGTATTTTGCGTACGGATGAGAATTCGATTATTCGATCCACCCCTTTTTTTTAGCGATCACCGCTTAGAAATGCATTACGCATGCCCGCTCGTCGGGGGACGAGACGGGGTATGTGGGACTCCCTGCCAAAATGGCAGTATACCCATTAAAACTCAGCGGAGTTCCCTCATCGCCTTGATGGGAGGGTCATGGGAAACCGGCACAGCCTTTACGTCCACAACCCTCCCGGCGCATGCCCGCCTAGCTGGTGGGCCCCGCATGCCCCTCCGCCTGGGGGGGATATGGGAATGACCGGGAACACCTGGCCATTCCCGTCCGACACTGGTGGAGGCCTGTGCAATACAGGCAAGGGTGCCCCCGCACCCTTGCCTGCTGGCCTCCACCTGGGACCACGCGCCAGACGACCTTGCGTCCAGGCGCCCCTGGTCCCCCCGCGACGGGTCAGGTCAGTGGCCCCGCCGCCTACCACTTTTCGGCCGCAGAGGATAGGGAGAGCGGCCAACACAATACCGACACTCCTCTTCCTCTGCGGCCCCACCGCGTCCGCCATTCAACGGTGGCGACCCCGTCAAGGCCGCGGAAGGTAGGGAGAACGGCTCACCGCAATACCGGCACTTCTCTCCCGCCACGGCCTCCCACACTCAGCCGCGATGCCGCACATTCGACATCACGGCCCGCCTCAGTTGCGATGTCGCCGAAGCGGCACCGCAACCTACGGCCGTTACGTTGTCGGCTTAGCCGCAAAAGCCCTGACGAGCGGCCCCCTCCTCGGGTTCCTCTTAGCTTCACCGTGGCCTTCCAAGCCACGGCTACTGAGCCCCCCCGCCTCGACAATGCGGGAACCCACCGGGGGGGATTCGATCCACCCCTCAAGGAAGTCCAGCAACGCCCTGGCGTCTGGAGGCTATCCACCTGGTTGAGGCGCTGGTGGCACTCGTATATTAGCCCAGAGTCAACTGTGTGACTGCTTAACGCTTAAAGGACAGCTATGCTGTCTGAGAGTATGCGGATCGTGTGGTCTTTAACTTCCCTGGCCATGATGGCTGAGGCGACTAGAGAGATACCCAAGCTTTCGGCCTGGAACACCGTATTATTGACTACCAATGGCGTGGCTATGTGTATGTTGAAGTCGTCCAAGAAGATTCCAGCACTTGTACCACTACCTGTTTTGGATCCATCTGTGAAGATGCGCAGCTCTGCGGGGCATAACCCCTCGCATCGGCGAACCTCGTGAAGTTAATAGTCGAAACGAATCACCCAACCGGTTTCGCAAAGGCATGATCACGTTTGAAACAATCCTCTCCGCATAAATCTGAGCATTGAGGATGCCCTTGATTCAAATGAGATTATCGGTTCTTCCACCCAAACTCAACTCAAATTCAAACTCAAAGCATTTATTTCAAATAAACCAATTACAGGCACTTTTGAATTGTCAAGGGGTCGGTCAGTCAGAAAGATGAAGCTAGTTGCCCATTCCAAAGCGTAGTAAGTTCCTATGGAGAAGAACGGACAAGAAACTCCATGGACACTCTTTTAAAACAAAATATTGTTACAAAATATGGGTTACATCATTCATGTTGAAGTTATACATGTGAGAACAATGTAGAAAGACGTGCACGTTAGAAGCGTCCGTAATAGAAACAATTCACAAAAATTAAAATAAGCCGTGGCAGCTAAGAGATGACCAGTCGCAACTGACGGCGCCCGTTCACGAACATGACGCATGGATCAGCACCATTTAGCTCAACCATTTTGAAGGGAACTTAATGATCCAACACACACGCCGCCACCAGCGAGACATTTGAGTGAGCATGACATACTCTCAGCCGCCAGGGCACATTCAAGTCAATAAAAGACATATTACCCGGTAAATGGTAGCTCTATAGTACATAGTACTCACACCTGTGCTATGCAATTATATAATTCAAGGACATTGAGTTTATACAATGCAAAAATAGTTTACAATCTTCAGCAGCTCCAATAATATTTTCAAATGCTAATCAATTAGTTTATGCGTCCTTATGGAGCAGGACCAGCATTGAGCCAAGCATTTTTGTCAGCGATGTAATCCAATTTATAATATGCTTGGCTGCATAGTGTGCGTTTTATACAAGTTTTAAATTTTGTTTCGTTCAATTGGAGTATGTGGGGAGGTATTTTATTGTAACATTTTAAACAGTGCCCCATGAAGGATGAGTCTACTTTAGCCAGTCTCAAACCTGGTTGAACTAATTGGTCCCTATTTCTGGTACTATAATTGTGTCTTTCACCTCTTTTACTGAAAACATATATTACATTTTGCCTTACGTACATGATGTTTTCATAGATGTATTGACAAGATACCGTCATGACGTTAATATCTTTAAAAAGTTCCCTTAGAGAATCGCGCCTGCGGAGGCCATATATCCGAATACTGGCCCAAACCATTATTGTTCCCCCTTGAGAACATTTGAAATTTTGTCAGGAAGTCCATTCATATGGGAATGGACTTCCTGACAAAATTTCAAATGTTCTTGACGTCCAGAGGTCCTCCAAATTCGAGTACGTTTTGCATCCGGCCTCATACCGAAACGAGATTCATCGGAAAAGCAAACACAACGCCAGTCTTCTTCCTCCCAATTTCTGTGCTTGCGAGCCCATTGTAAACGGGCTCAACGATTGCGGGGTGCTATAAGTGGAATTCTCAGCCTTCAGGAACGCAGACCCACTAAACGATTTAGGATAGTTTGATCGCTTATCAGCAAGCCTGAAGAGCTGTGGAGCGTTTTTTGAATAATCGGAAAATTTAGCAAACTTACCTGTGGAATATAACACCACTTGCTTTATTAATCTTTTCAGACCGTGACTTACAAATTGGAACCGCAAATTTCACCATTTTGATATTTTTTATCGATAAACATTCGCTCACTTGACGTCAAGTTGATAACTGAAGTCGAATATGCCTGCGGACATTCACGACGTAGTAACGCACCGGCGCCATACACTGCTGATCTAGTCCTATATAACATCATTGTACGAGCTATCTAATTAAGCTATCGTTAACAGAACGTTTATTTAAAGAAATTCCAAGAAAATATAATAAAGAGATAACTAAGTGAAGTTGACAACACTCAAAAAAACATTTATATTTTATTGTATTAAGGCTAATACAAGACTTACTAAGTTTAAGAGTAAGTTGTTAGTTGTAAAAGCATGATGTGATTGACATCGTCGCATATGTGTACAAAAATCCCTTATATATTATGATAAAAAAAATACTTATTAAGTTCATAATCATCATGATCATTTCAGCCGAAAGACGTCCACTGCTGGACTGCATAGGCCTCCCCCAAGCACCACCACTTCGTCCGGATATGTGCATCCCGCATCTTTTTAGAGCATACTAAAAAGTTCATAATAATAATTTATTTCTAAACAATACGCCGTAACCTTTCAGTATTAATAATAGATTTCTTCCAATTACAGACAGACAGTGAATAATATTAATATATTAATAATATTGACAGCTAAGTGGTTTCCCTTGTACCCAGACATTGGGATATTTATAGACACAAAACTCTTGTTTTTTAAATGGACGACTGGGTTTCTTACTTAGCTCTGTTATCAAACAAAATATTTGTGCCAGTTTTCATTAGTTCGGTATTTCCAATTCACGAGAAACTGGGGGCAGATATATTTTTTTTTTGCTATTATTAGAGACGTGAATTTTCCTTTTTTTGTTTAATTAAAATCTAAAACCAAAAGCCTAATTTGATTAAGACAAATTCATTTAATCAAATTAGGCTGAGAATCAACATTTTTTGGAATAACTAGATTTAATTATATTTTAAAAGTTTCTCAGTAAAATATATATATAATATATATATATATATACCTTGATTAAAATATCACACAAAATAGAATAATGAAAACAATCAATTAAGGAATTGGGTCAGACGATATAAATTCTTAACCTAATAACACAAAAAATATCTCCACTAACAACGCTTTTTTAATCCTTTTATAAAAGCCAAAAAGACCTGGCTCTCAACCAATTTTTTTCAAACAATATCTCCACAGACTATAGATTTTGCATGACTTACAGCAAGCAGGAAAAAAATAAAAAGGTAAGTATTAATTTATCTTTCCATTCGCACGCCATTGTTAAAAAACCGGCCAAGTGCGTATCGGACCACGCACAATGAAGGATTCCGTAGTTGAAATGAATTTGTCCTAAAAACAAACTTAACATTGTAGTTGAAAAATATGTTCTCATCCAGAATGTAGGGGAGAGCATGTTTTTCAACTGTAAACGTAAGTTGGTCGACTATTACTCGGTAATTTGTACAGCTTACTTAGCTGTGATAGCTTTCATTTTAACTTCGTTATACATATAAGTGAAAAAAAATCACAGCTGTAGTATATATTATATACTACAGCTGTGATTTTTTTTCACTTATTCAAATATATTACAACCATTTAGCTGGTAAGGGGGCACACACACTTGACTCTAACAAAAATTAGCATTTTAAAGCATAAATAATACGCAAACGAATCCCTGAATCAAAAAATGGTTTCCACAAACCCGCAATATTTTTAAACGGCCTATCCAAGGTTCCCCCACACCATGAGATAGACGAGAAAAATTGTATATTATGCAATTCGTTAATAAAGGACGGATTTAAAGCGAGGGCCATAGATGAATCACGAGCAAGTGAAGGATTCTAAGGACTGAATCACGACCGTATGGAGTGATTCATGATGATTGAATCACGAGCGCAGCGAGTGGTTCAAGTGTTAGAATCCCGAGCGACGCGAGTAATTCGTAACCCTCGATACAAATCCGTTTTATTCAAGTATTGCATACTATACTTTATACCATGACTACGAGAAAAAGAAAGATTTAAGCGAAAATAGACATTTAATGAAGAAAAAAGGAAGGTTAATAAATTAATTAAAATGCACATTAATTGGAACAATTTTGGAGTAATATTCTTATTATTATTATTAGGATGGTCAACCTGTAAAGCGATATTTATTTCCTGTCGATGGTCAGAACTTTCTGCTGTAGGAAACTCTGGGGCATCTATGGACGTTGAAGGGCATGGAGTGCAAAAGGATTTTTTTTTTTTAAACTTTGCCTCACACTAGGAATTTCTTCTGTATTGTGGGCACGTTTACAAACATTTAAAGACACATACACAAACAGCCAGACCCGGAACAACTACTTGTAGGTCATACAAATATTGGTTCCGTGCGGGAATCGAACCCGCGACACGCAGCGCAGCAGTCAATCGCTTCAACCGTGCCATCGAGTATTGTTTGTATCGAGTACCTATTTTTCGCAAGGAGGTTGTATAGCATTGAAATGGAGGTAGAATACATTGGTGTGTTCTAAATTCAAACACTAAAATATTGGTTAAATTAAAAGTGCTTTTTAGAGGGGAAACGGTATAAAACATAATTATGCAATTAGTGAATAAAGGACGGATATAAAGCGAGGGCCTTAAATGAATCACGAGCAAGTGAAGGATTCTAACGACAGCATCACGATCGTAGGAAGTAATTCAAGTGTTAGAATCCTGTGCGACGCGAGTGATTCACGGCCCTCGATATTAATCCGTTTTATTCAAGTGCTGCAAACTATACTTTATACCATGACTACGAGAAAAAGAAATATTTAAGCGAAAATAGACATTCGATGACGAAAAAAGGAATATTAATTTGAACAAAAAATTGGGACAACTACTAAAATAATTATTTTCTTATTATTATTATCAGGTTGGTCAACTTGTGAAGAGATATTTATTTCCTGTCGATGGTCAGAACTTTCTACTGGGGGAAACTCTGGGGCATCTTTGGACGATGAAGGGCGTGGAGTTCATGGGTCTTCAGGTTACTTCAGGTTTATGCTGCTTGCTATCTGAAGGCTGCGTTTCGATTTATTTTCGATAGAATCTTCGATATAACCTTCAGCCACGGTAGTAGACTTTCATCCGCCATGTCGCTTCAATTCCGTCATATCTGCACCAGGGTTCGCTAGTAACTTTGTAGAGTTGTGTCCTGTATACATCTCGGCATTTGGCAGCTCCAAAAAGGATGCCATTTCTTTTGGTATGGAACCAATTTTATTTATTCCAATCGGGTCAAAGTCCAAGTCAAAGTCAAATCATTTATTTCAAATAGGCACGAAGATGCACTTTTGAACGTCAAAAATTACGTGAATAGTTAATTGCTTCTAGTTGCGCCTTCCAAAAGGTAGTTATGTATGGAGAAGAATGGGCAAGAAACTCCATACTTACTCTTTTAAAATGTTAACAATAGTTTGTATACATTAATTAATAATTATAGGTGAAGACGATGTACCTAGAATAAAAATAAAAATTACTTACCACAGTTGGTAAAAAGAATGAAAAGTGAAGTAATGACAGAAAAATTAATAAATGCGATAGGTACATGGTGCTCACCAACATTACCAAAAAATAACAAAAAAAAATTAAACATATAATAAGTCAGTGTGTGAGTTAAATTTATATTAATCACAGAAAATAAAATTAATATCATAAAAATTATAAATAATACAGTTAAATTAGCAACCAGTTTGATTTTTTCTAGACTCTAAATTGTCCTATGGAGCAGGACCAGCATGTTTCCAAGCATTCTTATTTTAGATATAATCCTCCAATTTGTAATATGCTTGTTTACAAAGTGTGCTTTTTATATGAGTTTTAAATTTTCTTTCATTTAATTGTAATATGTCAGACGGTATTTTATTGTAAAATTTAACACAGTACCCCATAAAAGATGTATGTACCTTAGATAATCTGAAAAATGGTTGATCTATTTTATCTTTATTTCTAGTATTAAAATTATGCCTATCACTGATTTTTTTTAAAGATGTAGATTTTTTCTTACATACATAATATTTTCATAAATGAATTGGCAAGGTACCGTCATAATATTAATCGGTTTAAATAGTTCTCTAAGAGATTCGCGGCGATGTAGATTATAAATGGCTCTGACAGCCCTCTTTTGTAAAATAAAAATGGATTCAATGTCGGCAGGCCGACCCCACAGTAAAATGCCATACGACATAATGCTATGGAAGTAGCTAAAATAAACCAAACGCGCGGTTTCTATATCTGTTAACTGTCTTATCTTTCGAACAGCATACGCGGCCGAGCTTAGCCGCCCCGCAAGAGATGTTATATCAGGTCCCCATTGTAATTTCTCATCTAGCGTGATTCCTAGGAAAACCGTTTGATTAATAAATTCCAGTTTTTCACCGTTCAATATGATTTCACATTCGCTACTTCTAACATTAGGTAACCTAAATCGAATGCATTTGGTTGTATAGTAAATAGAGTTATTCACGTCGTCAAGTTTTTGTGACCGTCGATCTATTTAAAAAATCAATGATGTGTCATCTGCAAATAACACCATCTTCGGTTGATTTTGAATTGGGGTAAATCAGTAATGTAAACTCAAAAGAGGAATGGACCCAATATCGAACCTTGGGCTTTTTGTACATTTATTTTTAGAAAAAAACAATAAGAATCTATTGTTGTTTGCATTCGGAGGACGAAAACTCTGATACTTTTCTACGATTTTCATGTAATCATCTCGCATTACGAAGGTTCGGTCGATTTACGTTTTCGTCTCCCTTAAAATAACCAGTAAAACGGTGTCAGAGATCGTTTGCACATCATCCACTATCAGTTTAACAAGCTCATTTGAACGACAGGGTCCACTAATGCCTAAAATCAATCGTAGGCTTTGATGTAAACCAGCCGTATTTTTTTTTTTTTTTTTTTTATCTAGGGCATCTCAGAGTGTAACCACTTAGGTTCCGACTCTTTAGTTGGGTAGCAAGTTTTATACTATATCGGCCGGGGCTCTCTTTCATAAACTCAGGTATTAACACATCTTTTTCATCACTTGAATGCATTTTTTAATCGATTTAGGTATTATTAGGTAACACTAAACTTTGCGTTCGTACAACTTACAGTACTCAAAATAGCGCCAATTTACTAATGACAGCAAAGAACACAAAACAGTTTTTATTGTAATGCTATAAACTAATCTCGAGGAGTTATTTGTACAAGGAGTTTGTATGTCGAGAATTCTTTGCACAAGGAGTTTGTATCGAGTATTTTTTCGCAAGGAGCTTGTATAGCATTGAGATGGAGGTCGAATATATTGGTGTGTTCTAAATTCAAACTCCAAAATAGTAATTAAAAGTGTTTTTTATTCACTGTTTTCAGTGAATAAAACTAGCATTTTATAGGGGTAATGGTATAAAATTTAGGGTACCGGCCGTACACGTGAAGTGGGGATAATATGTTTTATTTTTCAAGATTTTATTTTACCACTTTGTCTGCGTGATTAATATGTATACCCGTACCAAATTACGTTCCGTGTGGTGCCGGACGTAAAGAATAGCACCACCCCATTTCCTCCCGTGGGTGTCGTAAAAGGCGACTAAGGGACTTACTAGAGAATGGGCAGCAGCTTTCTCTATGCATTTTTAACACCATACTGCGATCGCCAACCCGCTTGCCAAGCGTGGCGATTATGGCAAATTCCCCCCTTTGGGGGAGGCCTATGTCCAGCAGTGGACGTCTTTCGGCTGAAAGGATGATGATGATGATACCAAATTACAGTTTTCTAGTACTAAGAGTCTCTGAGCTAAGCCGCGGGCAGACAGACAGACAGACATGGCGAAACTATAAGGGTTCCTTATTTACTACGGACCCCTAAAAATGACGTAGATTCCCGTTGTCCCCACTTAGACGTATGGCAGTGGGTCACCGGGAATAAAATTACCACTTTGTTAGCGTGAATAATATCCTATACCAAATTACAGCTTTCTACGAGTACTCGTAGTACTAAGAGGCTCTGAGCTAAGCTGCGGATAAACAGACGGACTCGGCGAAACTATAAGGGTTCCTTGTTGACTACGAAACCTTAAAAAGGTGTAAAATGCGATGTAAGAAAGGCAGGTAGGCCACCAGCCATTATTTGGTGGCAAACAAGCCACCAAATAATATAAAAATCACTACTTACTTAAAACTTTATTCAAGCGATCCGCCCCTGCCTCACACGGTTTTACGGAACCTTAAAAAGCGGTTTAACTCACTTTCTAGATTTTACTACGCAAAGTTTCCGTCACATTGAATTTAAAATATTGCGTTCACTTCGGGTCAGTGGCTACGATTTCCATCCCATGCCATTAGACTTTAATACTCCATCAGGCTTATTTTCTTGAATTCACATGAGTTCTACCTAACTAGAACCTACTAGTGTTTTAATGTAAACAGAATATTTCTATCTGACATGAATGAATGAATGATCAAATCCTTGAAATATATGGAAAGATCTCACCAGATTATTTATTTCGCTCGGGGGCACTGGCTCCTTCGGCAGGGAATTAATCCCTCGTATGCACTGGATTGCTCGCCTGAGTTCAGGAACGCACGTAAGCTTAGTACACCCCAGTTTTGCACTACTATTCATAATGTATTTTTAACTGACTCATAAACAGAAGGTGATTCTCGATTTGGTTTTACTTTTTTTTTTTTGTTTTTTCTTCAGAACTTCATAGGTTATAAACGACGTTAATGGAAAAACATGTTTTTCAACTATAAAAAAAAAGTTTTGCAAATTGTTTTGTGTGACATAACAAATGATAGGGCTTATTGTAAGGATTTTTTTTTAATGCTTTGGAATACTTGTTTTTCAACTACAATGATAAGTTTGTTCTTGGGATAAATTCATACCAACTACGGAACCCTTCATTGTGTCCAATATGCACTTGGCCGGTTTTTTTCATCTGGAATTTCTCAGTAGCAGCCTGGATTATGACTTTGTGCCCGATTGATATATTACATGGGACTTAAACATAACTGGCGAAATGTGGGTTTACTATGGGTACTGTAAAATGTCTGTGGGGGCGTAGAATAAAAGATGATAAACTTGAATTATATGTCGGAGAACGGAAGGTTTCTCTAGTTATCATCAGCCATATTTTAACTACTGTGGGCGTACTATGGGTAGTGTTGATTATTGCGCAATAGAAAAACCGAATTAAATTCAAATCAAAAGTCATTCACTCAAACTAAACTAAGAATCAAATTACATAAGACAGTTCCCCCAAAACACCCATCCCTTCACTACTTCCTAGTGCTTTAGCTCGGAAGAAGAAGTAGCAGAACAAACTCCCCAGCAGCACATCTGTCTGTTCAGTTAGAAGAACTTGATTCTATACAGTAATGGGTATGCAAAGTAATTACTGTAGGAACACGAAACAACTATAACGAACGTGCAACAATTCCTTGACGTCTTCACTGCTTGACCGCCACCGATGAACTTCCCTTGTCGACTGTGCGGCGGACACTTATAGCCGGTCGAACGTTATGTCGTAGACTCTATCATGCGCCGCTAGGCAGCACTGGCGTCCCGATTAGTCAAGACTTGTTGTCGCGAATTCCAATAACTCCATTGAACGCGACTAGATGACGCTGGCGTACCGGATACAACTTGTCTCCGATTTCAGTTTATCAGCTTAACTTAGTCAGAGAAACGTGCATTACGCATCTATTTTGTCACTGTCGTTTTTTCCGAAACAAAAATCTAACCCATAAACAAATAAACACGGAATAAAGTTATACTACGTATAAACGTCAAAAAAATTATGGTTATACCGAAGTTATTCCTAGGATAACTTTATTCCGCGTTTATTTGTAAGGCCGTGACTTTAGATTCAAATGTAATTCCAAATTCGCTTGGATGATCAAATGCAACCATAGTTATTTTCCTAATAATCCCGTACGACATAAGTCGCCTTTTGCATGTAACCTTTACAGCACCTACAACCCTGCCCCACTCTTCGGGAAACCAGGCGGGATGTTATGTAAATAAAATTGATTCTAGGTGCCCCTTCCAAATGAAAGTTAAATGTTTCGGACCCCATTACTTTTGCACAAAATATTACACCTTCTTCGCATAATCCTATGTCAAATAGCAAATAAATAACATACAGCAAATAATTTAACTACACCAGCATAGTTTCCAAGTAATTGCGCAACAAATCAAAAGCCAGAATTTACGTTCATACGTATATTTATATGAAACCGCATTTTGTCTAGTAACACTTTGTCTTCATATAATCCCTGTTTCTGGCCTCCGCAGCCACAAAGCTATTAATCGGGCCGAAACTAGGCCGAGGCCTAATGCCAGCTGATATGGAATATTTGTCCACGTAATCCGCACAGCGTGGCATTAGTCTTTGCCGGGTATGTACCGTAGGTGGTCTGTGCGTTGCACATGAATTAGTGGTCCTGTGCAGCGAGCTTGGATCAAATATTTCGTCGATCGACGAACACACTCAGCACACAGCCTCATTGTGTGCTGAGTGTGTTCAAAAGAGATTTGATCGTGTATTTCTTATTATAGTTTTTTCTTTTGTCCACAGCTCCGTCTGCGTGGATGTCGGTTATCGCGTATAAAAGTAGCCTATGTCCGTCTCCATGTCTCAGGCTATATTTTCGCCAAATTTCATGACGATCGGTTAAGCGGTTTTGGCGTGAAAATGTTACAAACAGACAGAGTTACTTTCACATTTATAATATTAAGTATGGATTGAAATGCCTGCAAAATAAACGAGAATGATGATATGATGTTAGTTATACAGTCCTACAAGATTGTTACCGCCTCTTATAAACGCGGAATAAAGTTATACCAGGAATAACTTCGATATAACTATACATTTTTGACGTTTATACCTAGTATAACTTTATTCCGCGTTTCTAAATAAGTGTTTTACCAATAACCCTGTATTATTGCACATTATGAAAGTAGTTTGTTCAGAATCGTCTATTGCATCGATTTCTGATATTTTTAATATAGGTATTTTTTTATCACTAAATTAAAACTTCGTAAATTACAGTCACACTTCCGCCGTACAGTCAAAACAAACCAAATAGACGAAGTACCTACTACGCTAAACCCTTTAATACGTGTGCAACTGTGTGCGAGCGTATATTTGTAATGTGACCACAATTTTCTCCTACAATCAGTGTAACTAATAATTGAATAAATAAATAATGATTTATACAGAATAGTAAAAATTCAGTGTATGTATTATGAATACCTATAACATAATATTCTAATTGGGGTATTTGGTAGTGTGCGTTAATTTCACACTACGCACACTACGTGCGTTAATTTCGGGTATATTTTATATATAAAATTCTCGTGTCACAGTGTTAGTTACCATACTCCTCCGAAACGGCTTGGATTTTTTGCATATTCAGTAGGTCGGAGAATCGGCTACTATCAATTTATAATTTTTTTTTTAGTTTTAGTCAGGTAGGTAGGGTAGGGTTGGGTAGGTAGGTAGGGAGGTAGAGTAGTGTAGGGTAGGGTAGGGTAGGGTAAGGTAGGGTAGGGTAGGTTGGTAGGTAGGTAGGATAGGGTAGGGTAAGTAGGTAGGTAGGTAGGTAGTTAGGTAGGTAGGTAGGTACAAAAGTAGGGTAGATAGGGTAGGGTAGGGTAGGGTAGAGTAGTGGAGTTTATACTATAGCTTATGACACAACGAAGTCTGTTGGTTCAGCTAGTACATGTTTATAAAAATCAATTCTCTCTCTCTCTTTTCAATCTCGACCGATAGTGATGAAACTTTGGTAAGATGTTGTGTGCGCCGGAGAAGGATCCTAATAAAACAAAGACATTGCAACGCATTCATTAACTAAGAAGTTGGATTTGATAGGTATAAAAATACTTTGTATAGTGATGGGAAAAAAATCGGTTGCCTTAAAAACCATTTCTGGAGCCATATCGATTTATCATACTTAGAGTTTGTAATCAACAATTTATCTACACGCTTAAAACAGATTCACGAAGCATATCGTTTGATTACACGTACACGCGGCTACATATCAAGCTTAACACATTTAGTATAAGGTGATCTCTCATTGTAGGGAAATCCTATACAATGCATGATCACCTTATACTGGATATGTCAATCAACGATCAATTCGTGTTTTTGAGTGCATTTTTACGAATGATACTCATTGTTACAGTGTATGGATAACATGGTAATTAATTAGGCTTATGAATTTGATTTTTCGATTTCTTACGTAGACGATTATACAAAATCATCAAGGCATATAGAATGAAAAACCTCAAATCTGACTTCTTAGACTGCCGCAATTTTAGAACCTAAATAAAAAACGTAGAGCGGTGACACAGCGGTACCACAGAATTGGCACTAATAACTTACCAAAACTGTTAAAAAAATACAGAAAACTTTACAGACCCAGCAAAGATGATGAACGACTCATAAATATTTCCAACCGAATAAGGGTCCGATCCCAAATCAGCAGAAAAAAATACATTTCCAACAAACCAATAATATGTGTTTTCTAACAAAATATCTTAGAATTTTTATGTGACTTTGGAAAGCTGAATCGGATTCAAGCCAACGTAGGAGCGTATAATAAAAAGATTTTACGGTCAATGAATGCTGCAACAGATAGGACGGCCGAGAATATGATTTACTACTTTTATGTGTGGTACGAGCGTGCGCGGCCGCGATTTTGAAAACAACAGAACTCGATTAGGAACTACGGAACAAAAAAGGCATTTATTTCCTTTTACCAGAGATATCTTGAAAAGTTTGAATCAGCTAGGTGCAAGAGCGGTTCACTTGAAACACCTATTTTGAAAAGCCGATTTACTTTAAGATAAATTCATTTAAAATGATAAAATCAAAAATGTGAAACAAAACGCTTTGAAAATTGCCACCGAAAATTAGAAGGCTTCAAAGCTTTACAAATGTCTACTCCGTTCTTCAAACCACTTATTACACTTACACCCTCTTTTTTGTGTTGTAGGTTGAAATAGAAAGCCTGCATGTACCTATATAGAGCATGTTGGGGTAAGTTCATCGCTGGGATAAAGCCGTAAGAATCAAATTCCCTCCTAATTTGGCAATAAGTTACAATATAAACAACTGACCGGCCGAAAGTGCAGTGTGCTGTGCAAAGGTTGCTGATGAGGCTGAGGGTGATGACCAGGTATGCGCGTTCGCTGCATGCTGGTGGGCAGGATACCCGAAGCCGAATATGTATGGTTGAAGCCGTGGGTGCTGGCTGGCTGTGTGACTCACCGCTCGAAAGCTTGAGAAATGATGATGATGACGTCACGCTGAAGAAATAATGTCCATGTTCGGGGTCACCAATATAGAGGTATGACAGACAGGTGTTGTGTCTGGTGGGCTACTGCCCGACGGTTGATGTCGGGATGTTGTATATATGCTATGTCGCGCGGTAAACTCTGATTGCGCGATGCAGGATTTGTGACGTCAGGTCTTTGATGAGTAGTTCGCATGTGACGATGTAGGTACCGCCACATTCTCTTTCAACTTACACCAAACAAACCCTTTGCGATTCCTAGCGGCAGATCTCCTCTCTTTTATTACCCCTAGGTCTGTGGAATCACGAGCGCTTCGCAGCGCCCAGCTTGTTACACTTGTTACTATGGCCGTCACTGAAGTAGCTTGGTACTTAGTAGTCGAGGAATTTAATTAGCTTCAGTATACACACTGTTATAAAATATTAATATCGCACCCCCGGTGCAACACTGTCACATAAGCAAAAAGTAACTATTTCAGGAAAAGTATTTTAGACTTTAGTATCCTATCCTATTTAGGGAAGATGGATAAGTTATATCCTGCAGACTTTACAGCAGAGTCAAAGAAACGCTTTGAGAGGCATTTAATGAATTGCTGGATGGTGGACATTTTGAGATCTAAGTGTAGATCCATATTGCGAACATAAAAGGGGTACCCGTAACTTTCCTAAGAAACAGTTCTGGAGGGTCTACACCCTATGGAGATGTGGTGGCTTAGCGTGTGCGAAGACGACGCAAGCGTAGGTTATAATGGGACGGATGACCACGGTGTAGATGCGTAATGTGCACTTGAGTGACAATTCGCTGCGTGGGGTCCGTATGAAGTGGAGCCTACCGAGAGCGAAAGACGCGCGCGAACAAGCCGCCTTTAAGTGCTCACTGAAGATAAGGTGGTGGTCAAGGATCACACCTGGGTATTAAGCTCGCTTTTCTCAAGGGATCGGCTTGCCAGACAAAGTGATCAGTCTGGCCAACATTAATTAATTAATTTCAGCTGAAAGACGTCCACTGCTGGACATATGCCTCCCCCAAGCCACCTTCAACACCGCCACTTTGACCGGTTCTATGCTTCCCGCATCCAATGGATCCCTGCGGCCTTCACAAGGTCATCGGTCCACCTTGTGAGAGGCTTTCCAACGCTACGCCTTCCGGTACGCGGTCGCTACTCCAGAACCTTTCGGGCCCATCGGCCATCTGTTCTGCGAGCAATGTGCCCTACCCACTGCCACTTAAGTTTGGCAATTCTTCGGGCTGTGTCGGTTGCCTTGGTTCTCCTGCGGAATTTATGACTATGTGCAAATAGCGCTCTTTCATACGATACCCCACATACCCTAGTAGTCCCACTTCGATTTTTTAAGCACCCAGTTAAGTCCCAGTTGCAAAAAAAAAACTTTCTTATTTGCAACATAGTTGGGCAAACGTCATCTAAGATTATTCCAAATTTCAAGTTGATAGCACTAGTAGTTCTTTAGATATCTAGCTGTGACAGACAAACGGATAGATAGACTGAGTCGCACCATAAGGGTTCTTTTTTATCAATTTGGTACGGATTCCTAAAAAGAAGCACATAAATATCATTTCTTTGGAATCGAAATCAGATTTGCATTGCTTTGTTGAAAGTTGACTGAAATAGCATAATATGTCATAATTGACTGCTTAGATCCATAAGGTATGATAATCATTTAAAAGATTAAATCTGTAACTATCTGATAAATTCGTTTCCTATTCAACACAGCGAAGTAGTAATGGAATAATTCGACTGTTGTCATACAATACATTATGTTCGTTCTCATCTCAGTCTCACCTACATACGTCCTGTATGGGAAAACTTTTTTCGATTTCTGACTTTTCTAATTCTCAAACCTCAGTTGGTCCCATAGAGTTTTTTTGATCCTCGCAAGAAACAGGATCGATTAGCATCAAAAATCTTTTATGTGAAAATTGCCCATTTTCTTGCTGACTGTACATTTCATCATCTCTCATCAATTTTTTTTTCTAAAAGTTTAAGATAGTCTTTTAAGACCATTTACTTGTAGCGACCACGGTTAAGGTACCTGCCCTTATGGACCCATCTCAAAACATAATGCAATACTGCTCATCCCCCATAGCAAATGGCGTGATAATTTATACGTAGTAATTTGACCAGACCTATAGGGAATATCTATGCAAAATTTGAACAAAATCGGTCCGGTAGTTTTTGCGTTTACCTGGAACATATGTACATTCAGACAAACAGACAAACAGATAAACAGACAAAAATTCTAAAAACTATATTTTCGGCATCAGAATCGTTCCCAGACCTCGTGGCAATTACTTTTTTTCAAAAATATTCAATGTACAGTTTTGACTTCGCTACGATTTTATTATATCTATACTAATCTATATCTATATACTAATATATATATATATAATATATAATCTATACTAATATTATAAAGCTGAAGAGTTTGTTTGTTTGTTTGTTTATTTGAACGCGCTAATCTCAGGAACTACTGCTTGGAATTGAAAAATTATTTTTATGTTGGATAGTCCATTTATTCAGAAATATTATAGGCTATATAACATTACGCTACAACCAATAGGAGCGGAGCATAAATGAAAAATGTTGCAAAAACGGGAAAAAAATATTCCTTTTTGAGAGCTTCTGTTGCGTGCGCTGCGTAAACGGCTTAAGTTACGCAAATATCATGTATGATGGAATTGTTCCTCTTTAAAAGTTCTAAAAAAAGTCAGCGACAGCATAATTATGTCTATCTTTTAAGATTGACTCACTATAACCTTTTTTTATGGTAATCAAGTTTGTTCGAAATTAATGCATTATTTGCGAAGGAGTTTTCATAAACATGGTATTAATCCTTATCCAAATAAATACGTCATTCATCACAAGTATTTAATTTTGAACAAAGTTGCCCTTACATAATTTAATTTCAATAAATATCTTAGGAGATATAACTGTTTTATAATAACTCCGCAGCAAAATAATGATCAACTCTGCGAGGTAGTCTATTCTAAAGCTGAAGAGTTAGTTTTTAGGGTTCCGTACCCAAAGGGTAAAATGGGATTACTAAAACTATGCTGTCCGTCTATCTATCTGTCTGTCTGTCCGTCTGTCACCAGGCTGTATCTCATGAACCGTGACAGTTAGACAGTTGCAATTTTCACAAATGATGTATTTCAGTTGCCGCTATAACAACAAATACTAAAAAACAGAAAAAATAAATATTTTAGGGGGGTTCCCATACAACGGAAATGATTTTTTTGCCGTTTTTATAGATAATGCCCGCGGCTCCGCCCGCGTGGATGTAGGTTATCACGTAAAAAGTAGCCTATGTCCTTCTCCATATCCCAGGCTATATCTCTGCCAAATTTTATGACGATCGGTTCAGCGGTTTAGGCGTGAAAACGTAACATACAGACAGACAGACAGAGTTACTTTCACATTTATAATATTAGTATGGATGGTACCCTTCGTGCGCGAGTCCGACTCGCACTTGGCAGGTTTTTTTGTTTTTGAACGCGCTAATCTCTGGAACTGAGAGTTGGATTTGAAAAAATCTTTTTGCATTTTACAGCCTAATTCTTGAGAAAGAATTACATTTCTATTAACTGGGTTACAATTTTTTTTAAATGAAAGTTTAAGCGAATACTAAGTAAAAGCACGGGCAGGCAATGTGATGCGACGGGGTGGGTCGGGGGAACACGAAATTTCACGCGGACGAAGTCGCGGGCAGAAGCTAGTAATATACCGGATGACTTTTTTTACCGTCTCGTAAAAATTTGGGTATACTAGGTGAACGGAGTAGAAGCCTATGGCATAGTTTTTATTATTTTTTCTTTAACCTAGAAAGAAATTGATCTATGGATAAATACCACAAATTTGAAGTAAACTTATCATACTATAACAATAAACACAGAAATTTAACAAAAAACATAATTCAATAAATAAATACGATAAATAATATTTAAATTTAAATCATACGCACCCAAATTTCAATATTTTTATCTTTTATTTTAGTTTTATTTCTGAAAAAAAAAAAAAAATTGCTATGCCATAGGCTTCTAATCCGTTCACCTAGTTTACCCAATTTTTTTCGAGACGGTAAAAAAAGTCATCCGGTATAAAGCTGAAGAGTGTTTGTTTGTTTGTTTGTTTGAACGCGCTAATCTCAGGAACTGCTGGTTGGAATTGAAAAATTCTTTTTGTGTTGGATAGTCCATTTATTGAGGAATATTATAGGCTATATAACACCACGCTACAACCTAAAGGAGAGGAGCATAAATGAAAAATGTTGCAAAAACGGGAAAAATTATTCCTTTTTGAGAGCTTCCGTTGCGTGCGCTGCGTAAACGGTTTAAGTTACGCAAATATCATGTATGATGGAATTTTTCCTCTTTAAATTTTATAAAAAAAGTTAGCGACAGCATATGTCTATCTTTTAAGATTGACTCACTCACTATAACCTTTTTTATGGTAATCAAATTTGTTCGAAATTAATGCATTATTTGCGAAGGAGTTTTCATAAACATGGTATTAATCCTTATCCAAATAAATACGTTATCCATCACAAGTATTTAATTTTGAACAAAGTTAACCCTTACATCATTTAATTTCAATGAATATCTTAGGAAATAAAACTGTTTTATAATAACTCCGCAGCAAAATAATGATCAACTCTGCGAGGTAGTCTATTCTAAAGCTGAAGAGTTAGTTTTTAGGGTTCCGTACTCAAAGGGTAAAATGGGACCCTATTACTAAAACTCCGCTGTCCGTCTGTCTGTCTGCCTGTCTGTCCGTCTGTCACCAGGCTGTATCTCATGAACCGTGATAGTTAAACAGTTGAAATTTTCACATATGATGTGTTTCTGTTGCCGCTATAACAACTAATATTAAAAAACAGAAAAAAAATAATATTTAAGGGGGGCTCCCATACAACGGACATGATTTTTTTGCCGTTTTTTTTTGCTCCGCCCGCGTGGATGTCAGTTATCGCGTAAAAAAGTAGCCTATGTCCTTCTCTATATCCCAGGTCGATCGGTTCAGCGGTTTAGGCGTGAAAACGTAACATGCAGATAGACAGACAGACAGACATCCAGACAGAGCTACTTTCACATTTATAATATTAGTATGGATAGCTTTTGCCCGCGGCTTCGCCCACGTGGATGTCGGTTATCGCGAAATTTCATGACGATCGGTTCAGCGGTTTAGGCGACAGACGAGACAAATAGACAGACAGACAGAGTTACTTTCACATTAACAATATTAGTAAGGATAAGGATTTGTATGGATGGTACGGAACCCTTCGTGCGCGAGTCCGACTCGCACTTGGCCGGTTTTTTGTTTTTTGAACGCGTTAATCTCTGGAACTGCGAGTTGGATTTGAAAAAAACGTTTTGCATTTTACAGCCCAATTCTTGAGGAAGAATTACATTCTTATTAACTAGAACACCATTTTTTTTAAATGTAAGTTTATACGAAAACGAAGTAAAAGCACGGGCAGGCAATGTGTTGCGACGGGGTGGGTTGGGGGAACAAGAAATTTAACGCGGACGAAGTCGCGGGCAGAAGCTAGTGTATAGATAAACCAATTACAGGACTTTTGAATTGTCAAGCGGTCGGTCAGTCAGAAAGATGAAGCTAGTTGCCCATTCCAAAGCGTAGTAGGTTTTTATGGAGAAGAACGGGCAAGAAACTCCACGGACACTCTTTTAAAACAAAATACTGTTACAAAATATTGGGTGCATCATTCATGTTGAATTTATACATGTGAGAACAATGTAGAAAGACGTGCACGTTAGAAACGTCCGTAATAAAAACAATTCAAAAAATAAAATACATTATAATAAGCTGTGGCAGCTTAGAGCTCAACCATTTCGAAGGGAACTTAACGCCACCACCAGCGAGACATTTGAGTGAGCATGACATACTGTCAGCTGCCAGGGCACATTCAAGTCAATGTTAGACAATATTGCCAGGTAAATGGTAGCTCTATAGTACATAGTACTCACACCTGTCCTATGCAGTTATATAATACAAAGGAGATCGAGTTTATACAATGCAAAGATAGTCTTACAATCTTCAGCAGCTCCAATAATATAAGAAAACGATTCTGAACAATTTATTTTCGTAAAATGCATTAATTCAGTTCCACATTATACTATACCTATATTCCATAACTTGGTATGCGAATTCATTTGAGACAACATTGATATAGGTACACCGCATTTACATATAATGCTGTTTGTATTTCCCGTTATTTAGTTTTGCGCCTTTTTAATATTATCAGACTAGCTATATCTTCCAGTTTTCCATTAAAATATCTCATAGTACCAAAAAAAAAAAAAAAGAAATACGTTACCGCCCAATAAACCGCGAGTCTTAACCGTGGTCGACTGATCCGCGTCATTACCAAAAACGATTAATGTTCCTATAATTCATTTTTTGTGTCTCATATACAATCTCAGGACCAGTTTAGGTCTTTTTGTGCCAACAAACTCATCAATCTAGTCATGAAGGTTGAATTCTTCGCAAATGGACGCCTGTTTTAATTTTATAGGCTAAGGATCTAATTACCCGTATTTGTGTGTCGTTAATTCGTACTTGGCGGCCATTTTGTCTGGAGTTAATGTTGGTAAAGAAGACTTAATTTTGTTAGGTTAGATCTGGTGCTAGAAGATTCCAAAGATTATTTGGACTGTTCGTTCATAAAATTGTACATAATGATTTCTTGAAAGATAAAAGCATTTTGGCATATACCTAAACGATGATGTCAAAGATATTTTATGTTATGAATTTAGCACAAGTCAGATTATCATTTATTCACTGACTTATGTCACTTTATATCATAAATATCTACGTCAAAATAGGTTCCAATGAAGCTTTTTTCTTTACTTAGAAAAGCTGAAAAAACACACTAAAGCTTTAGTGGTTATAAAAAGCACTAAATTACAAAGAAGTGATACTTATCACCATTGAAAATATATAATAAAAGCGACCACAAAGCCGCTACCTCGGCTTAAAACGGCCCATAATACTTTTTCGTTTTATAAAAGGCCAGAAAATTTCGAATAAAATTTTAATAAGAAGCAAAAGTAGCCGCATTTGGGAGGCTCCAGCATGCATCGCTGACTCCTAGACTTTAAATCACTTAGCTAACGAGGCGAACACAAAAACGTCCATCTCTTAAAGTATATATCATTTCTCGCTTCGCTTTGAACATTTATAATTACAATTTTTTAGTTAAAGGTGAACGGGGTTCAATGTTAAATCTATGTGCGCCATGAGATTTTCTAGAAAGATTGGCTGGGTGGTCAATTGATCGATATTGAAAAATCTTCATTCAGACGATTGCCTAGTTTGGGGCTAATGTAAAACCTTTTTACCCGACTGCCCCAGATGGAGGGTAATGTATTTCGAGAGTATGTATGGATGAATGTCTATTTCTTTGGTACGCTCTGAAGCCTAAACGGTTTGATGGATTTTAGCATATGAGGTGCCGTTTGATTCGTAACAATTGTAGGAGTGACATAGGCTATATAATATTTATATATTGCATCTGCAAATACAAAACAAGTTTTTTTTTTTTTTAAATTAAATTATAAACATACTGGTATCAAATAAAAGCTAGTAATGAGACAATTATGGAGAACGGTAGGTTTCTCGTTATCATCAGCCTTATTTTAACTAACTGTGGGCGTACTGTGGGTAGTGTTGGTTATTGCGCAATAGAAAAACCTAATTAAACTCAACCTGAGATAGAACTTTAAAGATTACATAAGACAGTCCCCCAAAACGCCCATCCCTTCAAAACTTCCTAGTGCTTTAGCTGGGAAGAAGAAGTAGCGGAACAAACTCCCCAGCAGCACATCTGTCTGTTCAGTTAGAAGAACTTGATTCTATACAGTAATGGGCTACTATACCGAACGCGCAACAGTTCCTTGACGTCTTCACTGCTTGACCGCCACCGATGAACTTCACTTGTCAATTGTGCGGCGGACACTTGTCGCGGATCGAACGTTATGTTGTGACTCCGTCATGCGCCGCTAGGCAGCAGTTGCGTCCCGATTTGTCAAGAATCGTTGGCGCGAACTTCAATAACTCCATCGAACGCGACTAGATGGCGCTGGCGTACCGGATACAACTCATCTCCGACATATATATAATTAATAAAACTAAAAAGCTTGATAAAAGCTAATTATTTAATAAAACAGAAAACCCGACCGGCAAAACACATAACTGAAAAGAGAAAAACATCATTATAATCTATATAATTTTGGTATCGCAGGCGGTATCGCTTTTTTTCAAACAAAAGTTACACCGTAAATCAGGTAATTGGTTAAACCCCGTCTGAAACACTAAAATTCTATAGATTAAATAGATTTTTTTTTTTTTTTTTACCACTGATCAAACGTATAAAAACCTATCAAAACACAAGACAGGCATTGCAGTGAGCAGTTTCGGAGCTTACGTTTAGCGCTAACCTTTAGGATCACTACCTATAATAACCTGCAAAGTGGACGTCCACTTAGTCACGTCTCAGGAAAACGCACGTGACCTCAGCACGTTTGCTTGACAGTTGGAACAGGTGGTAGGTACGGTCCCCCCCGGTGGGTTCCCGCATTGTCGAGGCGGGGGGATCAGTAGCCGTGACTTGATCCCCACGGTGAAGCTAAGACGAACCCGAGGAGGGGCCGCTCGTCAGGGCTTTTGCAGACAAGCCGACGACGTAGCGGCCACAAGTATGTTGCGGTGCCACTTTGGCGACATCGCATCTGAGGCGGGCTGCGATGTGTTATGGGAGGCATCGCGGCTGAGGGTTGGAGGCCGCGGCGGGAGGGGGCTCGATGGCGGTGCGCCGTTCTCCCTACCTTCCTCGGCCTTGACGGGGTCGCCACCGGTTGATGGTGGACGCGGTGTGGCCGCAGAGGAAGAGGAGTGTCGGTATTGCGTTGGCCGCTTTCCCTATCCTCTGCGGCCGAAAAGTGGTAGGCGGCGGGGCCACTGATCTGACCCGTCGCAGGGGGACCAAGGGTGCCTAGACACGGGGTCGTCTGGCACCCCTGTGCTGGTTTGGTCCCTGGGGTGGTCACGGCGCGCAGTGTGTTCTGGTGCGTCGAGAGGAGGACGGCCGGTGACGGACGGCCGCGGCGGGTTCGCGAATGATTTCAAGTTCCCATGTTCCCTTCATAAGCGGCAGAGGAGGACACCATGGAGTTTTAGTGGGTTGGAGTCCCACATATCCGTACTGCCTCCTCGTGGTAGTGTAGTATGCGTGCGTATTACTCTACGAAAAAAAAAATGGTGGTAGTTACGGTCAATCGCTCAGCAGTGGTGACAATTTCACAATGACAGAGCCTTTATGTCGTACCGATAAGGGTGATTTTTCGTAGTACACGTGTTACCACTGATGGTTGGCTGTACATTATATAGATAGACACAAAGCTCAACTTACATTATTTGGTAGTAACATAGGCAGTGAACTTGAAAAAAGAATATAAATACAGACTGTAAAGAAAGCATTTTAACAAAAAAAAAAAACAAAAAAAACAACCGACTTTCAAAAAAAAAAAAAAGTGAAAAATAACTTTACTTTCGGAAGTCGGTGTCCTTGGTTATGTATTTTCGTTTTTTGACACCGACTTCCGGAAAAAAAGTAATTTTTTTGTTTTGTTTAAATAGCTTTTTATTTTTCTCTTTTTAATTATGATACCTATCCCACAACATTTCGACTACCACTACTTGCTATACCGCACAAACAACAGTGACACAAGATACCTATACAAAGTGGATTAAGCACGTATTATCAAAGCTAACTCAAAAACTATCCAAGCAAAGTTAATAAAAATCGGTTAATAGCCATTTATAGCCCGAGTGCATCTCATGACAATTCCAATAAGTCCAAACACGGCTAGGATACATTGTTTTATTACGGAGTTCCGGTGCATACCTACCGGCTTCATCTTCATCGGATCAGTTCGATGGTACCAATTTCATCAAAATTATTCATTTAAATTTGCTTCATAGTCGCTTAACTATCTTAATCGAAATATCTTATCGCCACCCGTGAAATACTTATCATTGAGGATATCCGGTGGCCATTTGTGGTCTTCTTCATCAGTTCTACTTCACCAAATTATACTTTCTGGATGCAAATGCTTGAGTTGTTGATGAAAAAACAAAAATCGCTATATGTTTGCCTATACAATTTGAGGAGTTTCCTCAATTCCTCATAGATCTCATCATAAGAACTGGATTTTGAAAAAATGGGACCAATCTGGAAGTATTACTTTCAAATAAAAAGAGAATTTTCCAAATTGCTTCATAAACGACGGAGTTCTGAGGTAACAAACATACAAAAAATAAAAAAAACATACAACCGAATTGATAACCTCCTCCTTTTTGGAAAGTTGGTTAATAATCACTACCGTCTCTTGATCCTGTTTAAGAAATATCAAAAATGTTATGAATTTTAAGAAATTATCATAATCTTTTTGAAAGCTAATGGTTCCTTGCCTCAAACCGCTCTCCATTACGCAAATGTTAAGAAATTGCTCAAGAATTATTTCAACGAACAATTTAATTTATTAGGGTAAAGGAAAGTATACACCATGGTTTGTGGGTATCTGAAGATTTTGTGATTAATATTATATTAAACTAGCCCATTATTAGCTGGCCTATGTCGGTTATCCCGTAAAAAAGTAGCCTATTTACTTCTCCATATCCCAGGTATATCTCTGCCAAATTTCATGACGATCGGTTCAGCGGTTTAGGCGTGAAAACGTAACAGACAGACTGACAGAAAGAGTTACTTTCACATTTATAATATTAGTATGGATGGATTGTGGGTCTTTTGTGTTTCAGTTTAAAGCTTTTTTTGGTTCTGTTATGTTTTTATTGATTTAATGTTAACAAGAATGTGTTGTCCCTAAGTCACTAAGAGATGTCTATATGTTTTTAGGGTTCCGTACCTCAAAAGGAAAAAACGGAACCCTTATAGGATCACTCATGTGTATGTCTCTCTGTCTCCGTATGTCTGTCCGTCTGTCATAGCCAATTTACCTTTTACTTTTTCGTGCATGCAGCCGGCGTTCATCGATTTATTAGACGTCGGCACGTCAAAAAAAAAAGTTTTGCAAACGGTATCGTGTGACATAAAAAATTAAAAGGTTTATTGTAAGGATAGATTTTTTTATACATGGGTAAACTTGTTTTTCAACTAAAATTTTAAGTTTGTTCTTGGGATAAATTCATCCCAACTACGGAGCCCTTGAGGGAGGATTTTTTGTTACCTAACACAATAATAGAAAATGTAGATTAAAGCATCAGTAAAAAGCATATCAGAGCATTACTTAACTTAATTTATTAGGTTCGCAAAGAAAAGGCTCATTTATCCTTTATAATACAAAAATTCACCTCATTGTTATTTAAAATAAGATTCCCGGCTTAATTTTCAAACCATCCCAATATTTTTAAAGCCAATGCATAATGCCCTTTAATATTATAAGTAGGAGTAGGCATTATACAAAGGCATGCGTAATTCTAGAATATTTGTGGATTGAAAAAGAGCGAATCACAAAGAATTAGTTGACTTTGATACCTATGTGATACAAAGTTGACTGTTACAAAAGGTTAAACCAGAATATAAATACTCGTATACGGCGTGTTATTCATACAAAAGGTCTAACCACAAAAGGCGTTTAATTTAAAATGTATCATAATTACATATGTAATAGTACGTGATATTATTGTTTACCAAGCTTTGTAATTATACGTATAATAATTTATCTAAGCAATGGAAAGAATTACCGCTCTCATTGTTCAAAAACAGACTCCGAAGCATTTTAACGCATAAAGCATACTATAATGTCAGCGAATTCCTTGCTGAGAAAAAAAGTTGTATTAGTATTGTGTAGTGTGTTTGTTAAGAATCCATACTATATACTATACCTATATACTATAATATTATAAATGCGAAAGTAACTCTGTCTGTCTGTTTGTCTGTATGTTATGTTTTAAGGCCCAAACCGCTTAACTGATCGTCATGAAATTTGGCAGAGATATAGCCTGGGATAGGGAGAAGGACATAGGCTAGGCTTTTTACGCGATAACCGACATTCGCGCAGGCAGAGCCATGGGCAAAAGGTAGTTTTGTATATATAAATAATTGTGTGGTAGTTATTTAAAACACTTCAATGTATCATAAAATTGCCTTAATTGTTTTAGCGTCAAACTATAACCTTTGTATGCTTATTGGTAAAATATGGCTGAACCTAACTGTTATCAATTTAACACCATGTACCTACTGTGCCTATATTTACAAAATAAACGACTTACATTGATTGTGGTCATTTTTCCAATAAAAATTCTTTAATGATGCGTACATCTTTCTTCGTGACGTCTCTAAGGCCAATCATTACTTAAAACTAATTTAAAGCCATTTGATTGGTTGCAACTCGTTTGAAGTAATGCTTGAGTCTTGACTGAGGTTCTGTTAAATGGGCTTCAGCCTGCATACGCACACAAGCGGTCAGCCGCCCGGGCGGTTTGCCAAAACTGTTTGAATTGACTGGAATTTTGTTGCAGTTTAGTGCATATTAAATGAGCGGTTTCTTATAATTAAAATTACGCCCACATGGTTGACCGCTAGTGCGTGTGAGATCTTTGGGGACAAAGGTATTTTTTTTTTAAATTGGTTATATGTTTTACATCGCAAAACCCTATGCCTAAAAAAATCTTGTGTATCTGCAACGAATGGTAAGAGTCAGGGGTCTTTGCACTCCTTAAGAACATCTTGGCATCTAGGATTTAAGTAGGCTTTCATTCCGATATCTCGCTTATCACTTCCGAACTTTCTGACAATAATAATTTGTTACTGGTTGAATTTGATTGCCGTGTGGTGCCGGACGTAAAGAATAGCACCACCCCATTTCCTCCCTTGGGTGTCGTAAAAGGCGACTAAGTGACTTACTAGAGAGTGGGCAGCAGCGTTTTCTATGCATTTTTAACACCATACTGCGATCACCAACCCGCCTGCCAAGCGTGGCGATTATGGCAAACCCCCCCAATTGGGGGAGGCCTGTGTCCAGCAGTGGACGTCTTTCGGTTGAAACGATGATGATGAATTTGATTGAATAAATTAAGTACCTTATGTATAAAAAGGAATGTTTAATTACAAATCCAAATAGTTTCTTTAACAAATTCGTAATTTAAATTCATTATAAATTGATCTAATTCAGTTTACTTAATCTACATAATCTAGTTTTAAAATAACGTACCTAAATAGTTACTCTTTAAGTCTTTGAAAATATTATATTTTATTGACGTCACAATGTCTAATAAATCGATGAACGCCGACAGCATGCACGAAAAAGGATGACTCATTGTCCCGTTATGCTCATTGTCCCGTTACACTCATTGTAGGCTTGCGCCTCATCAATGTTTTGCTATGACGTTGTCACGTTAAACTATCGTCCGTAAACCAACTTTATTTTTAATTTAGCTTCTAATAAATATATTGTTGTCCTCTTTTTAAATGTTTGATGTAATTGGTGACCTGAAACACAGGTTTTCATAAACCTAGATCAGGTAGGTCTACATTACAGTTAGAATTAAATTTTCCTCGATTTTAAGGAATGTAAATCATAATTTTACAATTTTTTTTTTTTTTAATATTTGAATGTAGTATCTTCTAATCTTTTAAATTTATTTTCGAGCTATTTCAAGTCCTAAGCATTTATAAATTGTCATTTATTTGCTATGCTGGTCCTGCTCCACAACCACAACTAATTGATTAACATTTGAAAATAATGTTGGAGCTGCTGAAGATTGTAAACTCAATCTCCTTTGTATTATATAATTGCATAGCACAGGTGTGAGTACTATTTACTATAGAGCTACCATTGACCGGGTAATATGTCTTTCATTGACTTGAATGTGCCCTGACGGCTGAGAGTATGTCATGCTCACTTAGATGTCTCGCTGATGGTGGTGGTTGTGGTGGATCATTTAGCTCCCTTCTAAATGGTTGAGCTGAATGGTGCTAATCCATGCGTCATGTTCGCTAACGGGCGCCGTCAGATGGGACTGGTCATCTCTTAGCTGCCACGGCTTATTTTTTTTTTTTTTTTATTGTTTGTTTTTACTCTGGACGCTTTTAACGTGCACGTTTTTATTTTATATTTTTACATTGTTCTCACATTTCGTTATAAATTCAACATTATAGATCTAACTAATAAATATTTTTGTAACAATTTAATTTAAAAGAGTGTCCATGGGGTTCCTTGCCCATTCTTCTCCATAGGTACCTACTACGCTTTGGAATGGGCATGTAGCTTCATTTTTCTTACTGACTGACTCATTGACAATTCAAAAGTGCCTGTAAATGGTTAAATTGAAAAAAAAAATGTGTTTGAGTTTGAATATTTTTTTTATTAAACCCATGTTTTTTTCTTAATGTATAACATTGTTGGAAACTTGTTTTAAACTGTGATTTTAAACACTTAATAAAAAATACTGTTTTATTTCAAACTGCTTAAACATTGTTTAAAATACTTGTTTTAAAATAACTTGTTTATTTTATGCCAAACCCGGATTTGCACGATTTTTGTTTTCTTTTTCGTACATTGCAAGGATTGGTCCTTCTGTACTAAATCTTTCTTATGGTCTCGATCTGATAACTTCTCCTCAAAAAGTTGATAAAATAATTCTACTTTTTCTTTTAAAAGCATTTAGGTACTTAAGTAATGGAAGATGATTATTTCTTTTTGGACGTGAGTATAAGGGTTGAAAGTTTTTTACTTTGTCACGAATCTCTCCTTATCACATTTATACTGAGATGTGCCTATCAGAATATTAATATTCTAAAACTAAAGAATGGAAATATTATGTTATGAATAGTATACAATGTTATTATTATTTTTTTTAAATCTTTTCGTAGTAAGTATGTTACGTTACGATTGTGTTATTTGATGACTTATGCAGATTACCCATATAAATCAAATCAAATCAAAATATTTTATCTCACATAAACCTACATGGGCACTTATGAAACGTTAGCAACTAGGTAGGTGTAGGGTTCAAATCGATCGTTTCCTTTGGAGAAGAGCACAATAAACTTCATCTTTTAAAAATGATTGACTTTTACATTATTTTCAAATAACAGTGATAATAGGTATGCGACGAAGGTGTAGGCCTTTCAACAAGTACCAGATACTTAACAATATAGAAAAGTGCCAACAAATCTACAGTCTACTAAGCCTACAACGTTCTCACATTCACAAAATAGTTTGTTGGTGATCCCAGATAAATAAATTAATAAATATCTTATTATCAAAACAATTTTGCTTAGTACGCGTTTACACCCTTAAACAAGTTGTGATACCTACTTGTTTTCGACTAGTCATGTAAAAGACTTGTCAGAAACATGTCGTATATACTAGGTGTATCTATTCATACCCCAAATATTTAAAAAGATTTTTTTTTTAACGAAGTCTTTATTTTTACGTGATTTTAAAAATTGCTTGAGACATTTTGCATAAAACCTTTACTTACTTATTCTATGAATGACACGCGCCGACGCGGCCACGGGGTGGCGCGGACGCGGTGCCTTTTAATAATTGATATATATGTTACACTAGATTAGTAATTACCGCGCTAAGGCGTTGCTACTGGACATATGGCCACAGCCATATGTATAGCTAACGTCAGTTCAGTGCTCTGTGTGACGCCAACCGAAGTGAACCTTAATATATTAATAATATAACTTAATAAATTAATAATAACTTTTTAATAAGAATAAGAATCAGTATCTTATTACTTTTAAATGTTTAGTGGTTTCAAAGCTACGTCGTCGCGTTTAAATAGTGTTACACTTTTTTGACACATTTTAGAGGTTTGCATCTCTGAAGCAACTCAATGCTTTTATTTTTATTCAAGAGGAACAACAAACAGCTACAATATTAATACAGAAACAAGAAAATACACAAAACTTAGAGACAATATTGCAGCCCACAACGCTGTTCACAGATTAACAATAGGATACAATACAGTGAGAATAATGAAAATAATCGCTAGGGTTACAAATACAATATAATTATGTATATATTTTACTAACTTATTAAATTAAATTTCGTGTTTAAGATGTATATTATATGTAATAATACTCAAGAATATTCAACAAAAAAGAAAAATATAGAATAAAATTTAAGAAAGCTCCTTAAGTATAAGACTTTTGAACCCATAGGGGGACAGGCAAAAATGCCTATATGTTCAAAAGTCCTATTGTAGGAATCGACCATTCTGCGAACAGGCGAACGCAAGCCAGAGTTGGACTTGCAAGTACCCACAGAAAATAACTTGCCAGCGCGCACCTTTCGCTTGTGGACTGTCCTAGGAACTGCATAGCATAACATGTAGGAGAGTTCAATGCCGTCAAATTTATTTCTAACAATACTCTATAAATTCATAGCTTCTAAGTACTTATGTACGTCTATTTTCTTTTAATCATTAATCATCAATTATTATGTGTATCAAGTAATTTTAATTATTAAAATTAAAAAAATAAGATTAAAAAAACATCGTTCGTAAAGAAATATTTCGTGTATGAATAGATAGACCTTAAACAGGGTTACTGGTAAAACACTAACCACCTTGCAAAAACAACTTTCGTTCTATGTCTTTTTACAAAACATAATTCATTTACCAAAAACAAACCTACAAGATTTCGTTGTTCTATACTTTTAGGGCGTTGAATTTAAATATTTTTCTTTTTGTATGAAATTCTGATGAATTAAAGTCTGACGCTTTATTAAAAGTCATAGAACAAAAGTAGTTGTTTATGATGTTAGTAATATTAAAAGTCCTGAGAGGTTATTAGAGTTTTACCAATATGAGTTTTACCAGTATGAGGAGGCTGATTACTGGCGTCGACCAGGAGAGGGTTTAAGGGCTCTGCTTGTGGACCGGCCGAAAGTGCAGTGTGCTGTGCCAAGGTTGCTAATAAGGCTGAGGGTGATGACCAGGTATGCGCGTTTGCTGCATGCTGGTGGTCAGGATACCCGTTGAAGCCGTGGGTGCTGACTGGCTGTGTGACTTGCCGCTCGAAAGCTTGAGGAAGTGATGATGATATCACGCTGAACTAGCTGCTCGAAGGCTGCGCTAATGTCCATTTCGGGATCACCAGTATAGAGGTATGAGGAACAATGTGTAAAGTTCACTCATAGTCTAAGGGAGGATCTAGTCTATTTTAGTTACTTTCATAGTATCATGTCTTACGGTATTTTACTATGGGGACGGGCTGCAGATATCGAATCTATTTTTATTCTACAGAAAAGAGCCATCAGAGCAATATATGGCCTCCGCAGGCGCGATTCTCTAAGGGAACTGTTTAAAGATATTAACGTCATGACGGTACCTTGTCAATACATCTATGAAAACATCATGTATGTAAGGAAAAATGTAAATATTTTCAGTAAAAGAGGTGAAAGACACAATTATAGTACTAGAAATAGGGACCAATTAGTTCAATCAGGTTTCAGACTGGCTAAAGTAGACTCATCCTTCATGGGGTACTGTTTAAAATGTTACAATAAAATACGTCAGGTCAATCAAATACGAGTATGTCATGCTCACTCAAATGTCTCGCTGGTGGTGGCGTGTGTGTTGGATCATTAAGTTCCCTTCAAAATGGTTGAGCTAAATGGTGCTGATCCATGCGTCATGTTTGTGAACGGGCGCCGTCAGTTGGGACTGGTCATCTCTTAGCTGCCACGGCTTATTTTAATTTTTGAATTGTTTCTATTACGGACGCTTCTAACGTGCACGTCTTTCTACATTGTTCTCACATGTATAACTTCAATATGAATGATGTAACCCATATTTTGTAACAATATTTTGTTTTAAAAGAGTGTCCATGGAGTTTCTTGTCCGTCTCCATAGGAACCTACTACGCTTTGGAATGGGCAACTAGCTTCATCTTTCTGACTGACCGACCCCTTGACAATTCCAAAGTGCCTGTAATTGGTTTATTTGAAATAAATGCTGTGAGTTTGAGTTTGAGTTTGATCCTCCGACCAGACGGGTTTCGTGTCCGGTGGGCAACTGCCCAACGGTTCATATGGGGATGTTGTATACATGCCAGTCGCGCGGTAAATTTTGATTGCGCGATGCAGGTTTTCTGTGACGTCAAGGAGTCGATGCGTAGTTCGCATGTGGCGTTGTAGATGCCGCCACACCAATTACCCTATTTAATATATGTTGACGTCGGTTGAGACTTGTATTGTTAACTATTTTTGTCACCTTTCTGACATTTTTGACAAGTTTTGTATATAGGAATTATTCTTTAAGACTTGTTTTTAGCGTAAAAGATAAACGAAAACAGTAGGCTCAATATGTAGAACAGCTACAGCAACAACATGTTAGCAGTACCAAATACAATAATTAAACACAATAATTACAATTGCACAATTATTCACAGTAATCATCTGGATGACTCCTCAATCGTCAGCTAATGTCCATTCCTGAACATAGCCTTCTGCTGAACCTAAAAAGATTATTGAAATGCACGGATAAGAAAGCTGTCCTAAAAACGCAAATAAAGTTACCCAGTTACTACGGCACACGAGACAGTTAATATAGGAAAAGGACCACAAATTGTGAAGACAAATAGGAATAGTTGGCCTTTCGGGCAAGAACTTCAGTAAACCCAAGTAATTTATTTGACTCTTACCGCTCACTTAGGGAAACTCTCCGACGTCTCCGAAATTCGCCCAATTTTTCATAGTTGAGGAGATTGCTAGCAGTGCATTGCGGTCGGCCTGCAATTCTAGGCATAAATCTAGACCGCCTCGCCTACTCGACTGCGTTTACATGCTAAGAGGACGTTAACGAAACGACTTTGGGCTGGAGGAAGTCTTGTTCTTTTGCTTGTTTCCAATATTTTTTTCAATAAATCTTTGCAACGTTCTATAATTGTGACGGTTGACAGGGGAGAATGGAAGAACAAAACGTGCTGCGTCGACCCCAAGTGACATTAGACAAGGGCAGAAAGATAATGATGATTGCGACGTTCTATCATTGTCCGTAGATTTCCATAATTTCCTGAAGTAACGTTGAGAACACAAAGTAAAGCGCTTGCTTGGATTCGAACCCACGACCTACAACTCGTAAGTCAGGGCCAATGCCCTCCATGCAAGGCGCTTTACTTTGGGTAAATTTCATCACCACTGTTCCCAAACCGGTGAAGAAGCCGGCATGTCCTAGAAAAATTCGAAGATATGTGACACATCTAACTCTCTCTCAATACATACGTGTACATACGTGTATGTATTGAGAGAGAGATAAATGTGTCACATATCTTACCCCGTCTTAAGTGCATTTACTGGTAAGTAATTATCTTAATAATAATATACTGTGCTCGATGTTCAAATTATAGGCGAGGTCGTTGGCACCCTAAACACAAGTTAAATCTTACTCTGGGTGCCAGAGTTCATCGGAAAAACTCTTTCTCTTAGTTGTAACCCTGCATATTCTTTTGATAAGTGTTTTTGTACAACTGTTGGCAATAAAAAACTTTTTTTCCCTCTCGAAGAGAGAAAGGCTATGTCTCAGCAGTGGGAACATTATAGGCTAATTATGATTGAAAGTTGAGATTATTTTGCTGATCTTTAATTAATCTTTTGACCTTCACGTCGAAAAAGCAAAAACGTGGCCTCGGCGCCAAGATACGAATTCATAAAATCGACTTATATAAATTAGGATAAGTCAAGGAACATAACAAGCAAAGGAAATAAAAAAACAATGTTGTTTTATGAGCTTTATTTACAGACTTTTATTCTCGAGCTGGGCACATTTTGGCGTGTCATCTATACATGACTGCCGTAGTCAAAAGGTACAATTTGCTAACCAATCATGATAGATGGACATACTTACGGTCAATAAACAAAATATTTATAATCACAATCACGCTATATTATTTTGTTATAATTAATTAAACTTCAATGTTGTAGTAAATAATAATAATAATGTAATGTAATGTAATGTTGTTGTCTTCTACATCCCATTGTGTATCTGTTATTGCTGGCAAATAGCTTTCATTCGAATAGTCAGTAATCGGAAAGTGGGGTGATGCATTATTCGCCGGACACTTTCTGCAAAGACGGGAATAAGAATCGCGCTAAATCACCTCCAAATCGTTTAGAAAATTCAAAGTTATTGAATAGATTGTACTTGCGATTACGCTATGCATTTGCCTACAGTTTTTCACCATAAATCCAGTCTAATGTAGGGCCATTTATATACCAACGATTTGTACTAATAGGTATGTTATATTGCCGGATCTACTCTTTTTTAAGGTTACGTAGTCAACAAGGAACCCTTAAGGCTCGTACAAACTAGTGCGATATCGCGGGCGCGACGCGACACTAATTTCTTTGTTGCTACCTGTCGCGCCCGCGATATCGCGCGAGTCTGGACGAGCGTTTAACGTTTCGCCATGTCCGTCTATCTGTCCGTCTGTCTGTCTATCTATCTGTCCGCGGCTTAGCTCAGAGACTCTTAGTACTAGAAAGCTGTAATTTGGTATGGGTATACATCCATACTAATATTATAAATGTGAAAGTAACTCGGTCAGTCTGTCTGTCTGTATGTTACGTTTTCACGCCTAAACTGCTGAACCGATCGTCATGAAATATCTTTTGATCAATCCGATCGTCATAAACTGCTGAACATCTCAGCTTAATTAACCCTTTGGGGATTGAGCCGTGATTTTGTTATGTTACAATAATTTTACGTACACACTACATAGCGTATTTGTCAAAAAGTGCACCTAATAGAGAACACCTATAAGAGTCGTCTTAAATCACTCAAAATCGCCCAGAAGATTCTAAGTGACTGAGATTTTTCATATTCGAATAGATTGCATACCGTACACCAGCCAGTTCTGGGCATAAATCTAGTCTAATGCAGGTCCATTTACATACCAACAAGGCGGGAACGACACGTTTTTGTGAAGGGAAAATGGCGTTATTTATTTGAAAAGTGTTTTGCGTGGGTAATTAAAATGATTATGTGGTCGGTAGAATAATATGTAAAGTTATTTAATGTGGGTGTCGATTGGTTAATTATTTATTTATTTACTGTATGGTGATTGCGGTAGCGTTTACATAATAAACCTATTTTGAAAAGATAATGAGTAGTTCCTGATTGCGCAATAATTAAATTGTGTTTGATTCATTTAATTAGTTTGGACTGATAACAAACATATGTAATAAAATTTATAATGTAATGCTAATATACAATAGTATATTTTATATCGAGGGACTAAACAAAGCCATAATATACCAGTGGTGGTTTGACTCCCGAGCGTGGGAGTCAATGAAACCGAGGGTATATTAAGTTGGCGTTTAGTCTCGAGGTGCAAACTGTACTTTTTACTTTGAGTGCGAGAAAAATAGTAAATTTAGTACAAAAACATTTAATAAATATTATTCCTACAGTCCATAAAACTTTCGTAAGTTTTAAGGTAAATCTATCGCGATTTTGGCGGCAGAAGATTATCTATTATGTCTTTTGCTCTTTGCTCGACGTCAAACTCTTCACTGTCACTGGACATTCTTAATAAATTTATTTAAAACCGAACAAATTTACACTCGACAAAAACTCTGAAATTTTCGCGGTCAGTTTTTCCTTCTAAACCAGTCACAGATTAACAATTTAAAACACATGGCGCCACCTTCTTTACGGAAAAACCATGGAACTAAAACTCTCAACATTTTCGCAATGAAGATAGTCCACACTCCACAGATAATAGTATATTCACTGGCTGTTTGTGTTTATCTACATCACATGAAGGAAATTAAAAAAACTAATTACTTTTCACTCCCTAGAGACCAAAGTGGTCACTTTAGTCCCGCTTCGTAGGGCTAGATTGGCGTACTTTTAGAGCATGAGAAGTACACATATTAAGTAACTAACTAACTAACGATATATATATCTAAACAAAAGGATCTATAGGATAGTATACTTCAACGCCTAAGTAGGCGTCGAAGTTTACTTAATTAGATTCTATGAATCATTTTAATATTTTACGTAAGTTATCTTTTGATTTAGTATAGTAACTTGACTTGGTTTGATCACTATTTTCTCCATTTGAAATTATCCGCAGTCAGTTAAAACATAAACATTAAAATTCGAATAAGAATAAGAAAGAAAGAATCTCTAAGAGTTAATTTCTAGATCGTATCGTCTCCGTCACGTCCTATACAAACAACTATAAATCCATGCACAGGTATGTAAGAGGCAGCAGGCCAGGAGGAGGGAGGTGGCGTGATATATGTATAGGGATGCTGCAACGATGCTATTACCACCCAAGTGTACGCAACGCAATTGTACTTGATTGCTTCGGAGAGTAGTATTATGCTAACATAACTTGTTGTTGCATTGTCGAGTTGGGTTGTTACTTCGCTGGTCCAATGTAGTTAATACATTCACTTTATACCAAAATTATTTTCAAGAAAAGCTTACTGATTTTCAGGATAAAGGAAATATGAAACAAAACATTTGAGTCAAGATTCTCGGTTCCTTAGTATTGAACCGATATCGATTTTTTGGACATGCAGAAGTCCAAGCACGTAGTTTTGTTTGCCGCTGTCGATTTCATACATTTTATTTGGTCGTTTTTATTAGCGGACTGCGCGGATAGCAAAGACAGGGTTATGTTTTTACAAGTATCATTGTTTGTGGGATTCTTTACACCATCGAAGCATCCAAACAGCTAGATGGATTAATACACGAGGAATCTATCGACTCGCGTAGGTCGTGCTATGGTTATAGGCTAGGTTTTATTTTTGGGCAACATGGGCAGTCCACGATAAGTAAAAGTCGTGGTCACCCCTAGGTTTTTAACCGTATTTGCGTATACAATCTGAGCTCCATTTGGACAGATTGGAGACAGCGACGCAAGTTCGAGCCTATTCCGCATATACCTGCCACCGAAAATCATACCCTGGGATTTCCTAGGGTTGATTTGCAGTCTAAAGGACGGCGACCACTCGCTAATCAAATCTAGGTCGCTGTTCATGGCAGACACGGTGGCTTCCGCATCTTCCCTTAAGAAATTATTGTAAAGCTGCAGATCAATGGCATAGAGATGGAAGTAAGAATAGATGACTCTGGTGGCAGAGTTAATGAAAATAGAAAAGAGAAGAGGGGAGAGAACGCCACCCTGAGAGGCGTAAGAGAGCACCAATCAGAAGACGACTCGTCGAGACGAATCCACTGTGAGTGGCCTTAAGTATAGGAGTCGAACCAACTAATAGTGGAAGACTGCTGATTCACGTCACGCTACTTATGTTACTAATATTACAAATGTGAAATTAACCGTGTAAATCTTATCTGTCTGTCTGATATTACATTTTAACGCCTTAACCGCTGAACGGATTTAGATGTGACACACGGATAGACTATGGCCTGGGATATGACATGGGATACTTTTATTCTGGTAGTACGTTCCCGTAGAATAATTTCCAACCGTCAAGCGGGCGAAGCTGCGGGTGTTAGAAAGTGGATGACAAACTACATATAAAGTTATTGGTATCCACTTTATTAGCAAGCTTTGTGTGTCAGAATGGTAAGGTAATAATTTACTATGTATGAAAGTCCCTATGATTAAGGTGTATGTAGGGAAAGGATTTTATAAAGGAAAGCACAGACAGACAAGACTAGGTATTTATTTCAATTTTGCTTGTCAAAGTAACGTTACTGAGAAAACTAGGTGTCCGTTCCAAAACTAGGTCTTCGTGGAGAAGAACGGCAAGAAACTCCACGGCAGCTTGTTTTTAAAGTATTTTACCAACACATTTTACATTAGCTTATTATATTTTGCTACAACATTAATCTCTTGGATCATTTCTCAAAGTTAGCAACTTTACCAGTGGAAAGAAACAGAACATGAATATTCCTTTGATTAAACACAATACAATATTAGCCATATTATAGCTTAAACAGAACAACATAGTCATTAACAATAATCAAGATATAATATCAATTAACTTACGTGAACAGTAGTTACCAGTCCATCTTTCCCCCGATCAATCACCAGTTTTTCCAATAGGCCATTACACATATCTTTTTGGTCTCTCATTCTTACCCTAGTACCTTAAACTTTTTATTTTATCTGAGGTACATCCAACCTTGCCGCCATTTTTAAACCAATCCTGGACGGTCATACATAATTGTTAAATAACTTCTAACATAGGTAATTATTAACAAATCTTATGTAGTGTAACTATTTTAAAACATTATAAGATATTTAATGTATTTTTATAACAATTTATCTGACTATAATTAGATGAAGTCCCCTAAACATTAGATCCACTGAGTTTACTACATTTATTAATTAAAACAACATATACATCCAATAAAGCACATAAAATTAAGGAAATATTTTAAGTACAATTTATAATTCTGTTATCCTTAAATTTTAGGTGAAAGTAAAATAAGTTTTTGTATTTATTCAGACCGACACATAGATCACCGGTTTCGTTCGGAATCCTTTATCCCTTATTCGTCTAGAAATACTCAGACATTATAGCAAGAACATACTAATTCCATGCAATTTAGGAAAACAAATCAAAGATTAATAATGTGTGATTCTATAAATTCCGACACGGCCATTCTGATCTGTGCTTCGTCCCGAAGAACATAGGCGATAGTAGTTAAATTAAAATATCATTGGACATCGTTATAGGGTACAAACATTGATTCAAGACGGACTGACAGTTATGTCCATATTTAGGTTTACATTAATACAATCATTGATATGAGACCTGTATCTATAACCATTTCATATCACATTCCTACCCACACATCCCCTTTGATATAACATCCTTATCCAGACTCATATCCTCTTTGATATCACACCTATCCAGACTGATATCCTCTTTGATATCACACCTATCCAGACTGATATCCTCTTTGATATCACACCCCTATCCAGACTGATATCCTCTTTGATATCACACTCCTATCCAGACTGATATCCTCTTTGATATCACACCTATCCAGACTGATATCCTCTTTGATATCACACCCCTATCCAGACTGATATCCTCATTGATATCACACCCCTATCCAGACTGATATCCTCTTTGATATCACACCTATCCAGACTGATATCCTCTTTGATATCACACCCCTATCCAGACTGATATCCTCTTTGATATCACACCCCTATCCAGACTGATATCCTGTTCACATTACCTCCCTATCCATACTGAATCACATAAAACAAAGAAATTAAAAAAAATGTGCTTACACAAAGTACCCAACTACTTTGTTACCAATAATCATTCAATCATTACCAATATTTGTCTCTTTTATCTACAAATTCACCAGGCCACTGCCTTAATTTATCTTTGGCAAAGTATTAATCTGTCATGGGGAAGAATGTCTGAGATTCCATATTCCATCCTTTATAGCTAAGACTTAATTTTTTTATTTATTTATTATTTATTTATTCATTTAGTAGTTTACATACATTGTATACATTTAAGTTGGTGCCAACATAAACTCATTAGAGTTTCACCGGGCACCAATAACATCGACTACATAATTTAAATAACATAAGGTACTTGCTCAACAAAACAGATAACAAAAATATAACGAGGGATCCTGATCCTGATTGACATACACTATGTTACTTATCTCAAAATTCTTATTATTTCGCTTGACTACATCAAAACGCGTCTTAAGTTTTTCAACTTGTGCACTTAAACGCTGATGAGTAATATCTCTGTCTATCCTTACATCTCTACTAACTTTAAAAACATTTACATCATTTAAATGTGATTAAAAATATTTGCATCACATTCTTTAGGCAGATGGATAGGAGTAAAACCGCTTGGTTTTTGAATGGTAGTATTTATTGACTGTTGTACTTTCCATAAACCGCTTGGCCAATCTGACATACCATTATATGTGGTATTTAACATCAATAACTGTTGTTACGTATCGTTCTACTTGACCGTGTGCTCATGGTAGGTAATCCGTTGCCACCATATATTATGATGCTCGATTTCCAATTCTCTAAACAGCGATTAAGTTTTATTTGAACTAAAGTTAGTGCCTTTATTAGTTATAACCATTGAAGGAGTACCGAATATTGTAATGGTGTCTCATACAAGAGGTAACTAGCTCTTGGGAATTTAGTGATTTGAGAGGTTTTAATATACAAAATTTTGTGAAACTTTCTACCCTAAGCAATATATACCTGAATCCTTCAATTGTTTGCAAGAATGAACTGGTACAATCCAAGTGAATTGTATGATAAGGAATGGTGTCTTGTCAATTGGATGAAGGAACCCTCCTTTCGGACCTGAATGATTTTTACGTTCAATACATATTAAATGTCTCAAATATTATTGAACAAATGTGACCATGCGAGAAAATCAAAAATATTCACTAAGCTTTTCCAGTGTTTTATGAAAACCTACATGACAATAAAGCTCTGACCATGAAAAAAAGTTTTATAACGCAAAGTCTAAATCCTCTAGGTACATAAAGCTTAGGTTCATAGGTTGAACTTTATAAAACAACTAATTATGTATAAAAAATATTGATTAATCATTTTTTTTTTTTTTCTTTTGATATCAGTTGGGCGATCTCTACCAAGACGGAGAAACATAAATCAATTATCAGATTTAATCAAATGTTCAACTACAGGCGTTTCAAATTTTGTTAAACTAGGAGAAGGAGATTTATATGTTAGTGTAAGTTGAACTGGTACTACAAAGTAAAATTAAATGTCTAATAGGATTTCGGCTAAGAAAATCTGTATACCCTACCTACTTGTTTATTATTTTAAATTCGAAATCTTGCATATATGTCTACCAACGAACAATATGAGATATATATTTTTATTTATTTATTTAATACTTCAAGCACAGAAATTTACAGAGGCGGACTTAATGCTATAGGCATTTTCTACCAGTCAACCTTTGGGTGATGCAGAAACAAACACTGGTTTTATTCATTTGAATGCACTAAATATTGCCAAGGTTTCTAAGTCATATAAACAATAATTAGATTCTGCAGGTGAAGTTCTTTTGCTGGAATATGCAACTACCCTTTCTATCTTATCAATTCTTTATGAACTGGCATCTGTATAGAGTTCAATTGGTAATGCCGGATCAAATACTGTTAATAATGGTTCAGAGGATAAATGTTTAATAACATACATCCTAGCTGTATCCTAGTCAATTCCCTATTCCCATTTATGATTATTTTGGTCAATTTTGTTATGCAGAAAGAGCGTATTGTAAAGTCCGGGATGAATTTACGAAATAACTTGCAAGACCTATGAACTATCTTGTTGTCTCTGGTCCTACTTGTTTATTTTTTTTATTGGACCAGAGAACTGACTAGAGCAACTACTTTAGTTTTACCGGGTCTTATACCTTCTTGCGATATCTATCCAACAATTTTAGTATATTGGGTAAAAAAGAGAAAAATAACATGTTACTTTTTCTTGATGACAACATAAAGTACCACTTTAAATTCCAACTTTAATTCATACTAATTGCAATTTTCTTCAAAGGTTATCTTTTTAAATGATTTGCATCAAATATTCATGATTTAAATGTTTCCATGAACACTTGCATTTCTTCGACCAGTCTCAACTTCCGTGAGCACTGGAAATTCTAATCAAATGCAACATACAACAACTACTTCATAATTAAATTATAACATAACATCATGCCTTGTTTCCTCGAAGGGTTAGGCAGAAGTATACCTATAGTAGGTACACCCACATTTCGCCAGTTATATTTAAGTCCCATGTAATAGGGGGCAAGCCTATTACCATCAACCGGGCACAAATCCAGACTCCGGGCTGCTACTGAGAAATTCTTGATAGAAAAACCCAATAACACTCCGCCCAACCCGAGAATCGAACCCAGGACCTCATGCTTAGCAGTAGCGTTTGTGACCGTTAGGCCAACGAGGCAGATAATTAAATTATCTTTCTATGAAATGCTCACAAACTAATTTTACCAGATGTAAAATAGGTATCAAAATGGCTATAAGAACAAAAAGAAAATTGCATATAGCAAATCTACTTGTTCATTATCACATTAAACAAAGTATTATAAGTAGGTATTACGTTTTAATTTATGAAGAGCCTCCGAGGGCCTTACCGCCTTTAGCTACTTCTTCTTGCTAGAAAAGATCCAGACACTCGTTTAACAGTTAACGCTCTGCAGTCTCGATCCTCGTACAGCAGCTCCCAGCTCCGCAGTTCTCATGCTCGTACAGTTACTCGCAGCTCCACAGGCCTGATGTCAGATGCGGCATGCGGCAGTGCGATGTCATCGTCTTGGTGCGAGTTAGGTTAGTAGCCCGCAGACACCAACAGCCTTCAGCAGATCCGCAATTGCTCCAACATTATCATGAAAATAGAAAGATAAAATTCATTAGAAATCTGATAAGTAAGCCAGAGCACTATCCCACTTCTGATGTTAGAAAGTGGATGACAAACTACATATAAAGTTATTGGTATCCACTTTATTAGCAAGCTTTGTGTGTCAGAATGGTAAGGTAATAATTTACTATGTATGAAAGTCCCTATGATTAAGGTGTATGTAGGGAAAGGATTTTATAAAGGAAAGCACAGACAGACAAGACTAGGTATTTATTTCAATTTTGCTTGTCAAAGTAACGTTACTGAGAAAACTAGGTGTCCGTTCCAAAACTAGGTCTTCGTGGAGAAGAACGGCAAGAAACTCCACGGCAGCTTGTTTTTAAAGTATTTTACCAACACATTTTACATTAGCTTATTATATTTTGCTACAACATTAATCTCTTGGATCATTTCTCAAAGTTAGCAACTTTACCAGTGGAAAGAAACAGAACATGAATATTCCTTTGATTAAACACAATACAATATTAGCCATATTATAGCTTAAACAGAACAACATAGTCATTAACAATAATCAAGATATAATATCAATTAACTTACGTGAACAGTAGTTACCAGTCCATCTTTCCCCCGATCAATCACCAGTTTTTCCAATAGGCCATTACACATATCTTTTTGGTCTCTCATTCTTACCCTAGTACCTTAAACTTTTTATTTTATCTGAGGTACATCCAACCTTGCCGCCATTTTTAAACCAATCCTGGACGGTCATACATAATTGTTAAATAACTTCTAACATAGGTAATTATTAACAAATCTTATGTAGTGTAACTATTTTAAAACATTATAAGATATTTAATGTATTTTTATAACAATTTATCTGACTATAATTAGATGAAGTCCCCTAAACATTAGATCCACTGAGTTTACTACATTTATTAATTAAAACAACATATACATCCAATAAAGCACATAAAATTAAGGAAATATTTTAAGTACAATTTATAATTCTGTTATCCTTAAATTTTAGGTGAAAGTAAAATAAGTTTTTGTATTTATTCAGACCGACACATAGATCACCGGTTTCGTTCGGAATCCTTTATCCCTTATTCGTCTAGAAATACTCAGACATTATAGCAAGAACATACTAATTCCATGCAATTTAGGAAAACAAATCAAAGATTAATAATGTGTGATTCTATAAATTCCGACACGGCCATTCTGATCTGTGCTTCGTCCCGAAGAACATAGGCGATAGTAGTTAAATTAAAATATCATTGGACATCGTTATAGGGTACAAACATTGATTCAAGACGGACTGACAGTTATGTCCATATTTAGGTTTACATTAATACAATCATTGATATGAGACCTGTATCTATAACCATTTCATATCACATTCCTACCCACACATCCCCTTTGATATAACATCCTTATCCAGACTCATATCCTCTTTGATATCACACCTATCCAGACTGATATCCTCTTTGATATCACACCTATCCAGACTGATATCCTCTTTGATATCACACCCCTATCCAGACTGATATCCTCTTTGATATCACACTCCTATCCAGACTGATATCCTCTTTGATATCACACCTATCCAGACTGATATCCTCTTTGATATCACACCCCTATCCAGACTGATATCCTCATTGATATCACACCCCTATCCAGACTGATATCCTCTTTGATATCACACCTATCCAGACTGATATCCTCTTTGATATCACACCCCTATCCAGACTGATATCCTCTTTGATATCACACCCCTATCCAGACTGATATCCTGTTCACATTACCTCCCTATCCATACTGAATCACATAAAACAAAGAAATTAAAAAAAATGTGCTTACACAAAGTACCCAACTACTTTGTTACCAATAATCATTCAATCATTACCAATATTTGTCTCTTTTATCTACAAATTCACCAGGCCACTGCCTTAATTTATCTTTGGCAAAGTATTAATCTGTCATGGGGAAGAATGTCTGAGATTCCATATTCCATCCTTTATAGCTAAGACTTAATTTTTTTATTTATTTATTATTTATTTATTCATTTAGTAGTTTACATACATTGTATACATTTAAGTTGGTGCCAACATAAACTCATTAGAGTTTCACCGGGCACCAATAACATCGACTACATAATTTAAATAACATAAGGTACTTGCTCAACAAAACAGATAACAAAAATATAACGAGGGATCCTGATCCTGATTGACATACACTATGTTACTTATCTCAAAATTCTTATTATTTCGCTTGACTACATCAAAACGCGTCTTAAGTTTTTCAACTTGTGCACTTAAACGCTGATGAGTAATATCTCTGTCTATCCTTACATCTCTACTAACTTTAAAAACATTTACATCATTTAAATGTGATTAAAAATATTTGCATCACATTCTTTAGGCAGATGGATAGGAGTAAAACCGCTTGGTTTTTGAATGGTAGTATTTATTGACTGTTGTACTTTCCATAAACCGCTTGGCCAATCTGACATACCATTATATGTGGTATTTAACATCAATAACTGTTGTTACGTATCGTTCTACTTGACCGTGTGCTCATGGTAGGTAATCCGTTGCCACCATATATTATGATGCTCGATTTCCAATTCTCTAAACAGCGATTAAGTTTTATTTGAACTAAAGTTAGTGCCTTTATTAGTTATAACCATTGAAGGAGTACCGAATATTGTAATGGTGTCTCATACAAGAGGTAACTAGCTCTTGGGAATTTAGTGATTTGAGAGGTTTTAATATACAAAATTTTGTGAAACTTTCTACCCTAAGCAATATATACCTGAATCCTTCAATTGTTTGCAAGAATGAACTGGTACAATCCAAGTGAATTGTATGATAAGGAATGGTGTCTTGTCAATTGGATGAAGGAACCCTCCTTTCGGACCTGAATGATTTTTACGTTCAATACATATTAAATGTCTCAAATATTATTGAACAAATGTGACCATGCGAGAAAATCAAAAATATTCACTAAGCTTTTCCAGTGTTTTATGAAAACCTACATGACAATAAAGCTCTGACCATGAAAAAAAGTTTTATAACGCAAAGTCTAAATCCTCTAGGTACATAAAGCTTAGGTTCATAGGTTGAACTTTATAAAACAACTAATTATGTATAAAAAATATTGATTAATCATTTTTTTTTTTTTTCTTTTGATATCAGTTGGGCGATCTCTACCAAGACGGAGAAACATAAATCAATTATCAGATTTAATCAAATGTTCAACTACAGGCGTTTCAAATTTTGTTAAACTAGGAGAAGGAGATTTATATGTTAGTGTAAGTTGAACTGGTACTACAAAGTAAAATTAAATGTCTAATAGGATTTCGGCTAAGAAAATCTGTATACCCTACCTACTTGTTTATTATTTTAAATTCGAAATCTTGCATATATGTCTACCAACGAACAATATGAGATATATATTTTTATTTATTTATTTAATACTTCAAGCACAGAAATTTACAGAGGCGGACTTAATGCTATAGGCATTTTCTACCAGTCAACCTTTGGGTGATGCAGAAACAAACACTGGTTTTATTCATTTGAATGCACTAAATATTGCCAAGGTTTCTAAGTCATATAAACAATAATTAGATTCTGCAGGTGAAGTTCTTTTGCTGGAATATGCAACTACCCTTTCTATCTTATCAATTCTTTATGAACTGGCATCTGTATAGAGTTCAATTGGTAATGCCGGATCAAATACTGTTAATAATGGTTCAGAGGATAAATGTTTAATAACATACATCCTAGCTGTATCCTAGTCAATTCCCTATTCCCATTTATGATTATTTTGGTCAATTTTGTTATGCAGAAAGAGCGTATTGTAAAGTCCGGGATGAATTTACGAAATAACTTGCAAGACCTATGAACTATCTTGTTGTCTCTGGTCCTACTTGTTTATTTTTTTTATTGGACCAGAGAACTGACTAGAGCAACTACTTTAGTTTTACCGGGTCTTATACCTTCTTGCGATATCTATCCAACAATTTTAGTATATTGGGTAAAAAAGAGAAAAATAACATGTTACTTTTTCTTGATGACAACATAAAGTACCACTTTAAATTCCAACTTTAATTCATACTAATTGCAATTTTCTTCAAAGGTTATCTTTTTAAATGATTTGCATCAAATATTCATGATTTAAATGTTTCCATGAACACTTGCATTTCTTCGACCAGTCTCAACTTCCGTGAGCACTGGAAATTCTAATCAAATGCAACATACAACAACTACTTCATAATTAAATTATAACATAACATCATGCCTTGTTTCCTCGAAGGGTTAGGCAGAAGTATACCTATAGTAGGTACACCCACATTTCGCCAGTTATATTTAAGTCCCATGTAATAGGGGGCAAGCCTATTACCATCAACCGGGCACAAATCCAGACTCCGGGCTGCTACTGAGAAATTCTTGATAGAAAAACCCAATAACACTCCGCCCAACCCGAGAATCGAACCCAGGACCTCATGCTTAGCAGTAGCGTTTGTGACCGTTAGGCCAACGAGGCAGATAATTAAATTATCTTTCTATGAAATGCTCACAAACTAATTTTACCAGATGTAAAATAGGTATCAAAATGGCTATAAGAACAAAAAGAAAATTGCATATAGCAAATCTACTTGTTCATTATCACATTAAACAAAGTATTATAAGTAGGTATTACGTTTTAATTTATGAAGAGCCTCCGAGGGCCTTACCGCCTTTAGCTACTTCTTCTTGCTAGAAAAGATCCAGACACTCGTTTAACAGTTAACGCTCTGCAGTCTCGATCCTCGTACAGCAGCTCCCAGCTCCGCAGTTCTCATGCTCGTACAGTTACTCGCAGCTCCACAGGCCTGATGTCAGATGCGGCATGCGGCAGTGCGATGTCATCGTCTTGGTGCGAGTTAGGTTAGTAGCCCGCAGACACCAACAGCCTTCAGCAGATCCGCAATTGCTCCAACATTATCATGAAAATAGAAAGATAAAATTCATTAGAAATCTGATAAGTAAGCCAGAGCACTATCCCACTTCTGATGTTAGAAAGTGGATGACAAACTACATATAAAGTTATTGGTATCCACTTTATTAGCAAGCTTTGTGTGTCAGAATGGTAAGGTAATAATTTACTATGTATGAAAGTCCCTATGATTAAGGTGTATGTAGGGAAAGGATTTTATAAAGGAAAGCACAGACAGACAAGACTAGGTATTTATTTCAATTTTGCTTGTCAAAGTAACGTTACTGAGAAAACTAGGTGTCCGTTCCAAAACTAGGTCTTCGTGGAGAAGAACGGCAAGAAACTCCACGGCAGCTTGTTTTTAAAGTATTTTACCAACACATTTTACATTAGCTTATTATATTTTGCTACAACATTAATCTCTTGGATCATTTCTCAAAGTTAGCAACTTTACCAGTGGAAAGAAACAGAACATGAATATTCCTTTGATTAAACACAATACAATATTAGCCATATTATAGCTTAAACAGAACAACATAGTCATTAACAATAATCAAGATATAATATCAATTAACTTACGTGAACAGTAGTTACCAGTCCATCTTTCCCCCGATCAATCACCAGTTTTTCCAATAGGCCATTACACATATCTTTTTGGTCTCTCATTCTTACCCTAGTACCTTAAACTTTTTATTTTATCTGAGGTACATCCAACCTTGCCGCCATTTTTAAACCAATCCTGGACGGTCATACATAATTGTTAAATAACTTCTAACATAGGTAATTATTAACAAATCTTATGTAGTGTAACTATTTTAAAACATTATAAGATATTTAATGTATTTTTATAACAATTTATCTGACTATAATTAGATGAAGTCCCCTAAACATTAGATCCACTGAGTTTACTACATTTATTAATTAAAACAACATATACATCCAATAAAGCACATAAAATTAAGGAAATATTTTAAGTACAATTTATAATTCTGTTATCCTTAAATTTTAGGTGAAAGTAAAATAAGTTTTTGTATTTATTCAGACCGACACATAGATCACCGGTTTCGTTCGGAATCCTTTATCCCTTATTCGTCTAGAAATACTCAGACATTATAGCAAGAACATACTAATTCCATGCAATTTAGGAAAACAAATCAAAGATTAATAATGTGTGATTCTATAAATTCCGACACGGGCAAAATCTATTCGTCTCTAAAAACCATGTTATCTGAATAATATTTTCTCCCAGGCAAAAAAGAGGAAAATAAACGAATTATTTTATCCTACAGCTTCTTGGAACAATAGAGAGCTAGTCTGTTCTCCAAGCTGTGATCATTATCTCATACATTTAGAATGTACAGCAGAACAGCCAGGAAATAACTAATTCTAATGCACTGAGCGGGCTGGCAACGCGTGTACAATTATTATTGTAATAACATACTGAATGCTGGCGGGAATAGCTGCGAGCTGGCAATTTGTGTAGCGTTAGATGCACATCAAATTATTGCTCGTCTGTCTTATTTTTATGTACGTCGTGCAGGTACGAGTAATTGTGATGTATTTAAAATGATAATAATTAATTGTTAGGAGTGCTACAGACTTCTTTGGGGCTGCATACTCTATTTGGCAGTATTAGTTAATCAGCAAAGCAGACCCGAAGCAATTACTACACATGTTCAATTATCCTATCGTGCTCGAGCTTTCGTCACAGAGTAAAGAAACGGAATAGAGGCAAAGTTTCTAAAGAGCATGCAAAATTGATAACTATAATATTTTGGTAGGGTTGGCACAGGAGGATAGAATTAAATAAACAGAACGTTAACCAGTTTACGTGTTTCAATTTATAAACATAATTATTCAATCACTAATAGGTCATTAGGTATTACCTACGTATTTCAAATCATAAACGCTAATAATCTGGCATGAATTTTAAAACAAACCTCTCAATACTCGTTATTTTTGTTCTTTAACACACCGTTTACGAGATAGGTAGGTTAGGGAAACGAAGTAACGATAGGAGGGGTTCACATCGGAGTCGAGTCGACGATGAAGTACCTGGGACTCGTCCTCGGCAGCCGGTGGAACTTCGTGGAGCATTTCCGACGTTGGCCTCCTAGACTGGAATGGGCCGGGCTGCCTTGAAGCAGCTCCTGCCCAATTTACGGGGTCCATATGCCTCCTGCCGGAAGCTCTATGCGGGGGTCATGCGGTCCATGGCCCTTTACGGGGCACCGGTGTGGGCGCGTTCCTTGAGGCGGCGACAAGCCCGCCGGTTGAACGCGTCCCAAAAGGTCATGGCCATCAGGCTGGTACGGGGATACAGGGTCTCCGGTGAGGCGGCGAGCCTCCTTGCCGGATTGCCACGTTGAGATCTGGAGGCAAAAATCTTTGCGCACTTATGGGAGTGGCGCGAGGAGGTGAAACGCCGCCGTCGGGGCGTAACTCCGCTTCCGCGAGAAATCACGGCACAGCGGTGTAGGTACAATAAATTGTTAGGTGAATCGCTGCTCACCTAGCTATATCACTGAGTAATCTGTATTGAGGAGAGACAAGAGATATGAATTGTGTGAAATCTTATACAGTTGCCTTCTAACGTGCCTTGTTTCTAAATCTGATTGCCTCGTTGGTCTTGTGGTCGCAAGCGCTACTGTTGAGTATGAGGTCCTGGGTTCGATTCCAAGGTTGAGCAAAGTGTTATTGGGTTTTTTCATCAGAAATTTCGCAGTAGCTGCCTGAAGTGGCTGTTTGTGTATGTGAGTTTAAATGTTTGTAAATGCACCCACAATACAGGAGAAATTCTTAGTGTGGGTCAACCTTTAAAAAAAGTCTAGATTTGTGCCCGGTTGATGATAATCGGCTCGCCCCCCTTCTACATGGGACTTAAATATAATTGACGAAATGTAGATGTCCTAAAAGTATACCTCTGCCTAACTCTTCGTGGAAATGCGCATTTCGTTTTGTTACGTTATGTGTTGTTGCGAAATTGTCCAACGAGTTTCAGTAATAGAAGCCTGGCTGGGTTTTTTTTTTTAGCAGTCTCGTAACAAACCTAGTTTCAATTAAACAAAACACCTGTTTCGACCTAACCCTCGACGTAACACAAAGTAAATAACAGCAGGACTTAGTTAGTTCCCTTAAAAGTTATAGGTTAACTTTTCAGTTGGTTTAGCATTTAGTAAACTTTGTAATAAACAAGCTTTGCGCTGTAGTTTTGCCTTGTATGGTGTAGTTGTTAGTGTTATTGTATTTATCTTAGTTTAAATAGCTTCTGTGCTTATTTGGAAGTGGGAATTAGCAACTTATACATACGTACTTGCTACAAGATGCGCATGGTGATCGTTTGCAAACTGCATTTTAATTCAATCAGTGCATTAGGTATACATGTATGTATATACAAAATAAATATAATTTAAGTTTTGCCTTTTGTTAGAAAAAGTCTATTACAGCACTGACGAATTTCTATCTAACAAATTAATTTGACTTGTATATTGACATCCTAATTTTATTAATAGTTGTTTTAACATTTCTATTTTTTTATTTGTATTATTTATGAATTTATGACAATATTTGATTGTATTTTTGTTGTATCATTTAGTCAAGTATGGTCTAAATTGGATTATTAATTGCTATATTATTTGCTGTGTGTAATGGACGAATTTAAAATCAATTGATGCTGTGTAGCGTCCGACATCTTATATTTGTACGCCGTTCAGGCAAAACATGACAGTCATAATTATAATTTGATGTAACATCTTGCATGCTATGTGTGTGTATACTCATGTTTTGGACAAATAAAAAATTATCTTATCTTATCATCTATCAATCAACGCCCCCACACATAACTTTATAGTCAGTTATAGCAGTTAGCTGACCCCCCTTTGCTCAAATGGTTAAGGTTTTTTTTACTAACAAATCGTATGGTTTTCATATTTTTCTAGTATTGGGTAGATTTTGTACAGGTATTTAAATAAAATTAAGGATTATAAAATTCTATCGATTTGTATTCAAACAAATCTCAACCATTTATGCAAAGAAGGGTCAGCTAATTGTAAATTTATGTGTGGAGGCGTTGATTAATAGATGATAAACATAAATTATATTAATTTTATGTTTATCAGTTCAACTAGGAGAGACATGCACCTATCTTTCAATTGCCGTTTATTCGTAACAAAAACCTAATACTTATATTAATAATATTTAAAATTGAAGTATCTGTTTATAATGTCAGAATAAGAGCTTTTTACTAAATGCATATTAATACGGTAATTACAAAAAAAAAAAGAAGATTTTGTCTGTCTGTCTGTCTGTCTGTTTGTTCCGGCTAATCTCCGAAACGGCTGCACCGATTTTGACGGGACTTTCACTGGCAGATAGCTGATGATAAGGAGTATCACGTACTTTTATTTTAGAAAAAGACACGCGGGCGAAGCCTCGGGCAGCCAGTTTTAAATATAATTCCAAATTCGAATGAAATCATACTTATTTTCCATGCAAAAGGCGACATGTACTTTTAATTTCTGTTTTTAATTTTTTTCAATGTCAGAAGGCATTTTGTTTTTTTTATTAGTCGAAAAAATATTTTCTTTTTTGCCAAAAATCTCACAAGGACAAACATTCAGACCCGGAACAAGTAGTGTGGGAATCAAACCTTGAACTTTATCGAAAGTGTCCAATCGCAAAGCTAAAAGTCGTTTTTTGCATGTAACCTTTATAGTACCTATGTATTAATAAGATCGACTCTTGAAGGTCACAGCACACATATCAACACGGAAAGGGATCTTCACCGTATCGCCTTTCGCCTCGCCGTCAAACAGACGTCAACCTAACGGAAGCACGTAACCAAAGCAGATCTGTATAATAAACTTTAACTCACACACTGACTTATTAGATATTAAAAATCATCTATTTTTACAATGTTTGTAAATATGTCAGCACCATTTATCTATCGCATAATTAATTTGTCTGTCATTACGTCACTCACATTTATTAATTAATGTATACAAAAAATTGTGAACATTTTAAAAGAGTAAGTAAGTATGGAGTTTCTACATGTATGATGTTACTTGTAACGTGTTAATCTTAACGCGGTTCGTGAGCTTGTCCTGAGCTCATAAACCGCGGCGCGGTGCGTGGTCAACTTGCAGTTCCCGCACTTACGGCTCATAAAGGGGAGGCGATAACGTTACGATTCCGATTAGTGTACGTTGCAGTAGGGAGTCATACAAAGAATACTGAATGACTCAAGTTTATACGGTCACGATCCCTTTCCGATTTCATATGTGTGCTATTACCTTGAAGGGGCAATTCCTGTATGTGCCACATTCTTAACTCAGTCTCGATCTGTCCATCAAAAATTGTATAGTATTTTTTACATTAATTGTCGCTGAGATGAGGTTGCGACAAACATTTGCACGATTTTAATTATAATGGCTTTAGCTGGAGTATCGGCTGCCCATTAGCTCATTAGGGACCAAAAAATTACTTACAAATAATACAATTAAATATGTGTTTACCTAAATCTGTAAGTAAAGCTCGGTTTGGAACACACGGCTTTTATGTTCCACTGCTCCTTACGAAAAACCACGTATAGGAAGTTAGGCATAAGTATATTCGGCCTTCAACCTTTTTACTGCTGGGACACAGACCTCCTTTCTGTGAGAGGTATCGAGCCGTAATTTACCACGGGAGCCCAGTGCTGGTCATAATATACATATACATATATGTATTTGTTGGTTTGAGAACAGTTTTCCCTCGCGAAGTTTTCTTTCACCATTTCGAGAGTAGTGGTGATGAAATAAATTGCACCAAGTAAAGTGACTGCCTGGGTTTGAATCCACGATGACGAGAAAAGGCTCCTATAAACAGGCGCGACACGCGACGCAACGAGACACAACGCGACAAAGAAACCGCTCGTCGCGCGGCACGCGGTGTCTTTGTATCGCGTCACGTGTCGCGCGTGTTTGTAGGAGCCTTTAGTTAGGGCTGTTACTACTGGGCCAGTAATCACACTAATATTATAAAGGCGAAAGTTTCTGAGTGTTGTGTTTGTATGTTTGTCACTTCTTCACGCCCAAATGGCTGGACCAATTTTGATAAAATTTGGTATGAGCGTAGCTGACACCCTGGTTACTTTTTATCCCGAAAGAATGAAGTGTTCGCGGGTAACACCGCGGGGCGCAGCTAGTGTTATTTTAAGTGGTTTTTCGTTCTACATTTCAATAAGCCTTTCTAGCTCACCATCTGTAATAATATAAGTAATCCTAAAACAAAAAACCTCTGCAAAAACTAAGCTACTTTTTACAATCTCGTAACATCATTTTATTTCAGTAGTCGTTTCGTTTCAGTTCATTTTAGCTTAATAATTTAACTTTAACGGCAAAATTTATTTTGTAATCCACAAAACTGTGACTAAATAAACGTACCCAAGCACAAACCTAAATAAAAATTCAAACGCTAGGTACTTATAATGTTAATCTCTAGTATTTAGATGTTTTATCTGTAAACCTAATTAGTGTTTTCAGTATTTTAAAAGTAATAATAGTAAATTAATAATGTGATGGATACATTGTGCTCACATATTTCGTATAAATATTTTATAAAAATATTGTAAAAGTACAATTTCCAACAAAAAAGTCAGTTTGTCAGTAAAACTACCTTAACACAGAATGTAAAATTACTGTCAAAACTAAAACTAAAAAAACTAAACGAAAGCTCATGCACTCTTCACTTTACAAAGAAAATGAATATGCTTATGACATGAATATTAAAACTTGAATGTTTATCTTAGCGAATATCTATCTTGCAGATTATACAGAGTCTGAAACAGTGCAGAATGTAGAGACAGTGTTAATTAAAGTGCATATTTGCGTACTTTGATTTAATTTAATATCTTCACCCTGCTTAGAGTTTGGGCTAAAGTAATTATAATATTTCAACATGTGTGAGCTTGAGGGAGTTCATTTAAATTACTTGCTACAGAACATTTTACAATATTAATAAGAAACTAATAACTTCGATCATTCACCTGCGTCATTAATCATTATCATTGAACATTCTTCAGCTTTTTTAGGGTTCTGTACGTCCGAATAAAACAAACCCTTATAGGATCACTCGTGTCTGTCTGTCACAGCCAATTTGATCCGAATTTACTGGACCGATAAATATGAATTTAAATAAAAATGCAGCAAATAGTTCCTTACTTATAGATTACAGGAAAACCTATAGTCCAGGAAAATTTGTCAAATAAGGGCAAAAATCTCGGAATGAGAGATAGTCAGCTATAAACTTGTATAAACCTTTATTTAGGCACCCTAAAACTTGTCTCAAAACCCACTTACCGTAGGGTGTCCGCGACTGCAGATATTCCAAGGTCAAAGGTCAACAAAACGTTTTTTTACACATTTATTACAAAGTAGCTTCCGCCAGCGGCTTCACCTGCGTGATATCTTTATAAATTATAGCCTATGTTACTTCGTGATAATATAGGATTCTCCTGGTGAAAGAATTTATAAAATCGGTCAAGTAGTTTTTGAGTTTATTCATGCCATACAAAAATACAAATGCATTAATTTCCAATAAATTTGATTACCATTAAAAAAAGGTTATAGTGAGTCAATCTTAAAAGATAAACATATGCTGTCGCGGACTTTTTTTTTTGATCTTTTAAATAGGAATAATTCCATCATACATGATATTTGCGTAACTTAAACCGTTTACGTATCGCACGCAACGGAAGCTCTCAAACGCAACATTTTTCATTTATGATCCGCTTCTATTGGTTGTAGCGTGATGTTATATAGCCTATACCTTCCTCGATAAATGAACTATCCAACACAAATATAATTTTTCACTTCCTTCCAGTTTATAAATCAAACGGTTTTCCTAGGAATCACGCTAGATGAGAAATTCAATGGGGCCCTCATATAACATCTCTTGCGGGGCGGCTAAGCTCGGCCGCGTATGCTGTTCGAAACATAAGACAGTTAACAGATATAGAAACCGCGCGTTTGGTTTATTTTAGCTACTTCCATAGCATTATGTCGTATGGCATTTTACTGTGGGGTCGGGCTGCCGACATTGAATCCATTTTTATTTTACAAAACAGGGCTGTCAGAGCCATTTATAATCTACATCGCCGCGAATCTCTTAGAGAACTATTTAAAACGATTAATATTATGACGGTACCTTGCCAATTCATTTATGAAAATATTATGTATGCAAGAAAAAAACTACATCTTTAAAAAAAAATCTGTGATAGGCATAATTTTAATACTAAAAATAAAGATAAAATAGATCAATCATTTTTCAGATTATCTAAAGTACATACATATTTTATGGGGTACTGTGTTAAATGTTACAATAAAATACCTTCTGACATATTACAATTAATTGAAAGAAAATTTAAAACTCATAAAAAGCACACTTTGTAAACAAGCATATTACAAATTAGAGGATTATATCCAAGATAAGAATGCTTGGAAACATGCTGGTCCTGCTCCATAGGACAATTTAGAGTCTGGACAAAATCAAACTGGTTGCTAATTTAACTGTATAATTTATAATTTTTATGATATTAATTTTATTTTCTGTGATTAATATAAATTTAACTCACACACTTACTTATTATATGTTAAAAAAATTTTTTTTTTTTTTTTTTGGAAAATCATATACAATGTTTGTAAATATGTGAGCACCATGTACCTACCTATCGCATTTATTAATTTTTCTGTCAATACTTCACCTTTCATTCTTTTTACCAATTGTAGTAAGTAATTTTTATTTTTATTCTAGGTACATCGTCTTCACCTATAATTATTAATTAATGTATACAAACTATTGTTAACATTTTAAAAGAGTAAGTATGGAGTTTCTTGCCCATGCTTCTCCATACATAACTACCTTTTGGAAGGCGCAACTAGAATCAATTAACTATTCATGTGATTTTTGACGTTCAAAAGTGCATCTTCGTGCCTACTTGAAATAAATGATTTGACTTTGACTTTGACATAAACAACAACTTTTGCTCTGACTTTTTACAAAACATAACCTTCAAGATTTCGTTGTTCTATCTAACACATTTCAATTCTGTATTTTGTTGTACCTACCTACGCCTCCCGTGCACTGTCACCCCTGCTTTTTGCGCTAAACACGACAGTTTGTTTTGCATAGAGTTCACAACATTTAGAGCGTTAAAAAATATTTTTATTTGTGTAAGAAAATAATGATAAATTAAAATCTGATGAATTATCAAAAGTCATAGAAGAAAAGTCGTTGTTTATGATGTTAGACATATTAGTGTTTTAGTAGTTATTATTTATATTAGTGTTTTACCAATGACCCTGTCCAAGGAACCTTTGTGGAATATTTCCTGCTTGCACCCAATGTAATAGGTTTAGGGTTTATTAAGTATATTATGGGCTGATAATGATAATGGTTTCGTGACGATGCAAAGAAGGACGCGCCGTTCGCGAACGAACAAGAACCGCTGCGGCAAAGCTCCTCCGGAGCCCGAAGTGAGTCTGCGTGCCGCTCCCGTCTGCACTACACCACTAAGGCGGAGGACATCGTGGAGTACAGGGTGCAGTTACTGGAATCGCACCGGAACGTCAACTTCAAGGCGTTCATCGTGCGTGTTCCGAATCTGTATCTGCCCATTGTCATGGAATAAGACTTTTGGCCGCAGGACGTAGTGTTCCGTCGCTTCCGCGGACAAGTTCCACAGAACAGTGCAAAGTGCAGCTAGTGCTAAGTGAAGTACTACTAACATAGTCGTAAGCTTTTTTATTAACACTAGTTTTATATTAAAATATGTATGTATTGGTTAAGGTATTTTTCTATGGGCCTGTGTTGCCTGAAATAAATGGTATTATTATTATTATATTGACAAACAATTTAAAACAGCAAAAATGGTAGCTGGAAAATTAATTGTAAAGTTTTTTTATTGATTTATTTTGTTTGACCTAAAATAATAATTCTATATTGGCATAAACCTATGTTACAGACAAAAATTGGAACCCTGACTCCAGATCTATGGTACCACTCTGTGTAGTTGTCACTACACAAAGTGGGAGCATAAATCAAAATCAGGATATCTCAATTCATTTATTAATCCAACGTCAGTACTATACAAGCCAACTAAGAATAGGATCGCGCTTGCTGCCAACTTCACAGATAGCTGTCAAATTTATTCTGCCAGGAAAAAAAAACTGAAAAAAATAATCATAGATTTCATTATTATTTATATTAATTTCTTTGTTCATGTTATTTCTTGAATTTTCACAAATAGATAATTGATAATATATTAATAATAATATATTATATAATATATTAAATTATTAATTTAGTATATATGGCATTTGATCAAAAGGCGAGTAGCTGATAAAAATGTAAGTCAGTTCGCAAGTGAGATCGAGGGTCTGACAAGAGAGGCTGTAGCTTCAATCACAGTTGATGACTGGAGATGGAAGGTGAATCACGTAAAAAGGATTGAAACAAATTATGCTGAAATTGAGCGGCTCGAAGACGATGACTTTAGTTTTATTATTGGTGACCTGACATACAGGTTTTGAAAAAAATCTAGTTTAGGCACCAGTCTTCCACAAATTAATTATAAAATTGTGTCTGTAGACTTTGTACTAATTCTCTGTAATTTGTGGTGAGAAATAAAAAATAAATTATTATTATTATTATCTTTATTTCATTTTTATACATATAATTTACATTTTTAAATATTTCTATAAAAACATACAAAATTAAAAACATTTAAAAATATAAAAAATAGTAATACATTATTATTATTATAAATACAGGTAACTCTAACATTATATTTTTCTGCAAAAATAACAAAAAAATAATGATTACATTTCGAGTTTAAATTAATAATGCTTTTTCCGGGCGGATCTCCGCCCGGAAAAAGCATTATTAATTTTATCTATATTATTTATTGCTATCTAGCAGTGACAGCGAAAACAATGAAGATGATTCAGACTACGACGACGATGACGCTGTGTTAAGCGGCATAGAGGAATTGTAATCTTATTTAAACTGAAACAATAAAAAATTGTTTTTTATATAATTAAACTGAGTATAATTTTTATTTTTTTTATTTTTTTGCACACCTTACGCTTTGGTAATGAAATTCGCGAGTATTGCGAAACAAAATGGCGTCTTGACAGTACTATTCTTAATTGGCTCGCATAGTATGCATTAACTTGATAAAAATTGAAACTGGCAGGTTTAGGAACTTAGAACGAAACTAACGCACGCGTACCCACAGTAAAGTTCATAAAAAAGCCAAAAAGCCGTTTTAAAGTCCCCTGCATGTAACGAACCCAGTCAGTTGTGAGTGCTAATTTGTTCACACGAACCGCTCCGAAACGGCTTTTACAGGAAAATGCGGTATTGTGTACCGTGAAATATTTCTTAGGAACTTGAAGGCTTCGTGGAAATAAAAATGTTGAAGACTGAAAATGTCATTATGCTATTTTGCTACCGTGTGTCTCGCGTGGGCCTCTTGCATATAGACAGAAAAAGAAGGCGCATTGAGGCACAAAAACTAAGAAGAATTTAAATTAATTATTCTTAAATAATTAATTATTTTTATTCAGTAAAAACTGGCAAATTTAGGTTTGCTCACTATGTTTTCCTTTTCTTTAACAGCATGAATATTGTCGATACTTATCCGACAAGTTCCAAAGTCAAAAGTAAAGAAAAAAGTGTTTTTTTTAATTATTTTTTTAATTAAAACATGCAACAGCAACATATTGTTGTTTTTGTAATTTTTTTGTTGTTGTTGTGTTTTGTTGTTGTCAAAACTCAATTTTTCAAGGAATAATTTAGATTCCTGAGATTTTTAAAATCTCTTATTAAAGCCCTATTAACACGATCCAAGTTTCTTGCCTGTAGCATACAATAAAATTTAAGCAACAAACGACTTGCATCGTCTCGACACTGTTTAGACGGTGTACCTAAAATATATATATATTTTGTTTTTATATATTATCAGCTTATGTATATCATACATTTTATACGTAAAGAGCATATAAAATGTATACTGAGCGATATTATGGGCTACACAATCTTTGCTATGTGCTATATATATATTATTATAGCGTAGTCTGAACTGCCCTTTATGGTACGCTTCAAGCAATTAAATCACAACGTGTAAATCAGTCTTAACACAACAATATAGTATTCAGTTTCTATAATTCGAATTTCATTAAGACGCCACAAAATATCGCTCACACACCATATAACCTCATGGCTCTGCCAAAATTAACTAATCAGTTTATCACCGGTAAACTCAATTAACCAAAATAGCTTTCCTTCCTCGAAGACCAGAAATAAATTTCCATTAGATACCTCAGAAAATCACATTTAAAGCTAACCTCGCTTAAAACAAATCAAATTTGCAATAAAAGGTAAATAGAAATATGTATATTTAGCATGGGTCCTAACCAAATATTTAAATTGCTAGATTTGCCCTCACCGTACTTATTCACGTGAAAAACTTTCCATACTGAGAAGAGTGAGCTCACACATTATTAATAGCGTTTCCATGACAATCAAGTCAAGTCACTGCGTCATTGTGTGTGTCAGAGGTGTCAAAACGAAACAAAAACGCGACTATCTTTTGACGCGAGAGGGCGAATCTAACGATTTCAATCTTTGGTCCTAGCGCGATAACGTAATCATTCTGGCTGAAAGGGACTGTTCATATGAAAAACCACGAATAATCCTTTTGGTTGAATTTCATTTATACCGGGTTTTAGGTCAGACGGATCTGTGGACAGAAATATAGTAAATAGAAACATATACCGAGACGAGTTTTGTGGGGTAAACTTGATGTGCCGAAAATAATTGCCGAAAAAACAAGAATTGACGTTTGTCTGACTGTGTTACTTTTCGAAAAGTATTTATTTTATTTGTTTATTTACTATTACCACTTACATTTGTTTTTACAGGAGGAAACCCAACAAAAAAATGTAGCCACAAATTCCACACTCAGAGACGTCACCCAAAACCCAATTAGACACCACCACCAACAAAAATGAAAGTTTTTACACTATCCTACTTTGACTGACAAGGTCAAATTTATACCTGTCGATTACCGTGGATATTAAAGTCCCAAGTAACGACTCTGAGTACCGGCACAGTTCATACAGAAGACAATAAGTCTAGTTTCACCCTCTGGAATTCCGCTAAAGAGCAAGTAATGATATCCAATCGCAGAGAGACGCTGTTGAGTATTTTTATTGCTCGACCCACCGCGCCGGTGCAAAACAAGTTTGTACAAGCCACCGGAACTTCAAACATCTTTAAAATCTGTGAATGCAGTTAGCAATTACTCAAAAAGTTAGAGATAGTCCTTCCACTGTTCCTCCAAGGGTAAGGTACCTACTTGCCCTTACTGCCCCGTCTCAAAATTCCATCCTGTATACCTGCCATCAAAGGCCCTCAAATCTAGCGACTGCACGCATTGAAATTTGCATTGTCAGTAAATACCTGCCAATAAACAAAATAAAAACATGAAGACATAATGATCATCCTCATATTCGTAGTCCACTCGAGCCCACTTATGAGTTTCACAGTTCATCATTAATGCTGAAATTAACAAGCTTTAACAAGCTAGCATGCTCCTAAACAGTTTTCGGCAAAACTAATTGTTGTATCCAGTATCAACACCAACCTTGCTTGAATTACTGCAAACACTAACCATTATTAAATTGTATTTACGACGCAATAATTGAACACTAGCGTTAAATAATTACCGAATACCGGATAATTATTACAAGGTACGGGTAACGTTACGGCTGGTCATTACCGAATTCGAAGCCTTGTGTTGTTCAACAGTGTAATGTTATCCTGCAGCTTTTCAGCGCTTTATCGCGCTCACGCACTTTAAGCTAGCCGTCTATTGAGGAGAGCTGAATAAAGAGGTGCAAAACTAGGAAATCATTAACCAGGAGCACCCCACTAAACTCGTGTCTTGACTACGCCCCGTTTCAGTAGACATAGGTACAACGCGCTGTGCTGTGAATAATTTTATACATTTTATGACGTATGCAAAACCTGCTGTGCCCGCTCACTTTCTCCACTTCAAATGCCTTGTTTATCGTTCGTGCAACGCGCCTTTAGACTACCATACCTGAAGAAAAAAATCTGAACAGACGAACCTGCCGCAGATCGGTATGACCCGACATGTATACATGCATCGGTATGGCATTCACGTATATTACACGAAACTATGTATCTCACCAGTTTAATTACAAGTTTATTGATGCAGTCGATTTGAGTGATTGCTACGGTGGCAGTTGTAGGCACGACAGATTTTATGTTTTATCTGAAACACACGGTACGGATTTTGGTCAGATCAGTCGGATTTGAAAGAAGCACTGACATCTTCTTCGCTTATTCACTCCACTCCAATGGACAGGTAGCCTTAAGTGGAAAAAGGAATATTCACCATTACTATGCTTGTTTTATAAATGATGGGTCGCCCGTTTAAAGATTAATGGGGTGTCCTAGATTGTTGTACGGAATATAATTGAGTATTAAGATAGGAATTTTGGTCAGGATTGTCGGAGCAGAAATTGAAGAGATTTTTTCTGTTGAACACAGACATTTATTTAGAGATGAATAATTTCACGATTTAAAATACAGTTTGTGTTTCGAAATTGATACAAGAAGTCGCCATATGTAGCGTGGTTTAAAAAAAGAAAAATATTTATTTATTGAAACTTTATGCACAAGTAAAAAAAAAAAAAAAAAACTTTACAAAGGCGGACTTAATGTTTGAGCGCATAGAAAACCTGTGAATTTTCCTGTGCAACAAAATCAGTGTTGTGTACGCTGCGTAACCTGATCATCCTCACAGCAATACATAGGTAACTGAATAGGTGGTTCTCGTTACATTTTAATAATTATGATATCACAGGAAGATATCCCTGTCTGATATCCTAATGCCCAAATTCCTCAATATCTTCAAATGATTTATGATCTACAAATCAAGCCAAAATATAGATATGTACTCGTACACTGCAAATACACTAAATTATTGTGTGTACAGTAATTACTGTTCTATAAATACATAAGACGTTAATGAGCTACTGTTGGCATTTAATTAATATGGATACACAATCCGTGTTAACTTGTAGATCCTGAATACAGTTTACTACGGTTTAGTGCGGCAATATTGTTGAACTTGGGGTTCGTTTACTGAGGAAGTGAAGATATTACTCAGAAGAGCGACGGAATTGCGATAATCTGTGTTTGGATTTAGGATACGATCTGCTGGAAATCTACTAAGAGCTGTTTTAGTTTAACAGTTGTTGGTTGGTTATTATGTACCTACATAAATAAATATTTATTTACGTAAATATAGCTTCATCAACTTAGGTAGGTTTAAACTAAAGCTATCGTTAAACTAGGTCGCACTCGAACGCTCAAAACTGTTGTTAAAAAATATTTTTCGGCCATTATGTCAACAATTTATTTTTGGGGTATAAATTAATTTCAGTAATAAACTTCAAACAATGATGACCAATGGCACTGAAACGTGGTCGTTCAAAATCATAATGGGCCTTGTTATAAAGCTAAAAGTCATCCAAAGGGCAATGAAGAGGGATATGCTTGGAGTTTCCCTACATGATCGACTCAGAAATGAAGAGATCCGTAGGAGAACCAAGGGAACCGACATAGCCCGCAGAATTGTCAAACTTAAGTGGGAGTGGGTAGGGCACATTGTTTGCAGAACAGATGGCCGATAGGGCCGAAAGGTTTTGGAGTGGCGTCCGCATACTTCGATCATAAACGTCCGAGACATAGCGCTGGAATGCCTCCCATAAGGTGAACCGATGACCTTGTGAAGGCCGCAGAAATCCGTTGGATGCGGGTAGCACAGAACCGGTCGAAGTGGCGGTGCTTGGGGGAGGCGTGTGCCAGTGTATGTCTTTTGGCTGAAATGAATTAATTAATAAATCAACTTCAATGCCTATTGCTAGATAAACTCGATCTCACAAAATGCCTGCTTTAAAACTTATAGCAATATTTCAATGGCACACATTATTGTTTTACCTCAGTAGGCGCTACAACATTATCACTATCTATAAGTGAACCAAGAATTACCAAGTGGTTGGAAAGTCTTGACAAAAGTGCTGTTTAAGAGTAGATTACGTACATTTTTTGTGGATAAAATGTACGACAGTGTGACTCAGTTTTTATCAGTTTCTTTTTTTTTTTTTGCTGAATTAATGTTGCCTGAATTACCGTTTTTAAGTGAATGATTATATAAATATTTGCATGACGAATGGTGAAATATGGCTGAGCTTTAATTATCATAACACGGAATCTCCAAAACGGCTGGACCAATTTTGAAGGCAATTTCATTGGCAGATAGCTGATATTATAAGAAGCAAATAGCTGCAGCAGGCAGCAGCTAGTGGTGTCCATTAACTGTTTAAAGAATTTGGAAAGACGTTAGACTGCGAACATGTTGTAAAAGAATCCTTAAATGAAAGCATTCAGAATGGCTATGAAGAATACTGTATATTCTACCAAGAGCAGAGTCTTTCTTATCCCCGGGATGCCTTTCGACCTCTTGTCCTCGTTTTTTTCGCGAAAACTTGATATTTACCCATTTTTTGTACTGAGGAACTTACCAGCCCAATCTTTCGGGGAATAAATATACATATTATATGTTTATATTTTCCCCCAAATTGTTCTTTTCGTGTTTGTGTTCTTTCTTTGAGTCATGTTCACCGCAAATAAACGTATTTTCTTTCCTTTCTTTCTTAATATTTATAGCAGTGGTGTTATGTTATATTATGTGTTAAATATGTTTCGATCATTTTACCCCTAATGATAAATTACCGACCTTAAATTTTGACAAATTAAACTTAAACGAGTTTTAGTAACCACCTATTAATTAATTATTGTCTTAGTAACAAAAAATTAAGTTATCGTTCACGAAAAATATTTATTTTGAAACTAGTTTATTGGATGGTATACGCAGCGCGACGGCACGTGCAGCGAAGCGGAACGCAGTTGTAGGTACCTATCAGCTGTGTGCCCGCGCAATTCGCTGATGTAGGTATTTAAGCAGGTTATTAATCGCAATATTAATATTTTATCTTAAAAAAAAAAACATTTTATAGAACAAATAATATTCAATTACTGATACTGATCCATCAAAAAAAAAAATTGCGCACAGCTTAAAAACTTATCCTGTATACAGGAAAAGTTTTTCAACAGTGCGCAATTTTTTACAAATTAAAAATTAAAAAATTAATATGTCTTAGTACAAAAAAATGAAGTTATCGTTGACGAAAAATGTTTATTTTAAAACTGCTATATTTATTTTATTATTTATGTACACACAGTTAAATACATAGAGATACGATATCATTATAATAATGGATACTCGTCGCGCAACGCGCCGGCGCGCGGCGTTGCGGTCAGTGAAGCGGAACGCAGTAGTAGGTACGTATCAGCCGTGCGCTCGCCCATTGATATTATTACTTTTATTTATTTATTTGATTCACCAAGAATTGTTTACACTAACATCTTGATAAAAAGTAACGTCTTAGAAACTTTGAACAGTGTAACAATTACTTAAAGGTAAACACCACATGAACTAAAAATATGCTAATTTGTAAGCCTAGGTACATGTACAGTTTACAAGCCAACTTAAAACTAAAGAAAAAATATGTAGCCTAAATAAAGACTTCGTTTTAAATAAGTTAGGTATGTAATGTAAATAATAAAATAATGTAAAATAATGAATGCTTTACTTACAACACCTCTGACAAACAACTCAAGATTTTAGACTTCTGCTTAGTTAGAGAATCAAAGTAGAAATCGATTAGATCGCTGCAACTATTCAAAACCCTACAGAACCTAGCGCATGGAGAGTTAGACCCCAACACCGTTCTTCTCTGTGGAGAATGAAGTGGTGTTATGGGTTTACGTGGAATTTTTGAAGGAGCACGAAAGATTATAAGTGCGAGCAGCGGCGGTGAGTCAATATTTCCTTTCAAGATTTTACAGGCAAAAATTGCGTCGTTTAAACGCTTTCGCTCTACTATCTTGAAGATTTTTAATCTGTCTTTGTAAGAAAGCGTTTTTTTAGCTATACCAACAGGAAAAGCTAAATGCTAAGCAAAGCGTTTTTGGACGCGTTCTAGACGCAAACTGTGAGTAGCTTTTTGGACGCGTTCTAGACGCAAACTGTGAGTAGCATAGTGCGGCCGCCACACCACACTACAGTAATCTAATATGCTACGTACCAAACTATAATAAAGTAAAATTTTTGTTCTACTTTGTCTAAAACCTTTACACTATCTTATGACTTACCCCAACATTTTTGACGCTTTTTTTACAACATGATCTAAGGGTGGCACAAAGGGTAATTTTTGGTCAAACAAAACTCCAAGGTCACGTAGTGTCCAATTGAAATTGACTCAGTCCTCATTAATGTAATATACTGTCTCTATAAGATTATTTTTTCTTCCATACTTCACATGGTAACATTTCTTTGAGTTCAAATGCATTTTATTATTTTTGCACCATCGGATGAGACTATTAAGGTCCATCTGTAAAAGCGAGGAGTCTCTATCAGACTTAATTATTCTAAGAAATGTTAGGTCATCCGCATACATAACTCAATCTCCTTTGTATTATAAAAATGCATAGCACAGGTGTGAGTCCTATGTACTATAGAGCTACCAATGACCGGGTAATATGCCTTTCATTGACTTGAATGTGCCCTGGCGGTTGAGAGTATGTCATGCTCACTTAAAAGTCTCGCTAATGGTGGCGTGTGTGTTGGATCATTTAGTTCCCTTCAAAATAATGGCTTGAGCTGAATGGTGCCAATCCATGCGTGATGTTCGTGAACGGGCGCCGTCAGTTGGGACTGGTCATCTCTTAGCTGCCACGGGTTATTTTATTTTATTTTATTTTGATTCTATTTGTTGTACCTACGCTTGACGCTTTTAACGTGTAAGTTTTTATTATTTTTATTTTTACATCGTTCTCACTTTTAGTTATAAATTCAACATTATAGATGTAACGAATACTTTTGTAACAATTTAATTTAAAAGAGTGTCCATGGAGTTTCTTGCCCGTTCTTCTCCATAGGTACCTAAGCTTTGGAATGGGAATGTAGCTTAATTTTTCTTACTGACCGACTCCTTGACAATTCAAAAGTGCCTGTAAATGGTTTAATTGAAATAAATGGTTTGAGTTTGATAAAAATCTCGGAGTACCGCAAACAACGGGGAATATCATTAATAAAGAAGATTAGATTACGAATATATTGTATCCATATTTTGCTGATTTCAAGAGGACCAAAAGAAAAAAGAATAAATACGTAATGGAAATGTGTTCTGTATCTAATACTGAACCACCAAAAAAAAAATTGCGCACTGGCTATTAACTTATCCTGTATACTACTGTTGTGAATTTTTTTTTTAGCTGGCCGGGAGGACACTAGACTCTAACAAAAATTAGCACTTTAAAGCTTAATATTACGCAAACGGATGCCTAAATCAAAAAATGGTTTCCGCATAACCGCAATATTTTTGAACGGCCTACCCAACGACTCCCCCCCACACATGTATAGACGTGAAAAAAAAATATCATCCCCAGCTTACGTGCAAAAGCCAAAAAAATAAATTATAGGGTACCCAAATTTTTTTTTTTTTTCAAGATTTTATTTTACCCACTGTCGGCGTGATTAATATGTATACCCATACCAAATAACAGCTTTCTAGTACTAAGAGTCTCTGAGCTAAGCCACGGACAGACAGACAGACGGACATGGCGAAACTATAAGGGTTCTTTGTTTACTACGACGTTTTTTGTGTTTCTTTGGGTTTTTGTTTGTTCCTTGGTTACTGATTTATCCTTAGAAGATAAACATTATGCTGTCAAGGTGTTTTTTTATAAATTGTCAAGAGTAACAATTCTATGTCAGCGGACGCTGTAGAAGCTCTCAAAATGGATGAATTTCATCATCATCATAACTTTTATCGTTTTGTACATATTTATATCATATATAGCCTATGTCCATCTGAAACAATGTACCTTTCAACTGGTGAAAGATTTTTTCAAATAGGAGCTATGGTTCCGGTGATTACCCTCCTCATATACACAAAATTTGCTTTTATTATTGGTATAGATAAAGCACCATTATTATGTAATGTTATATGTTATAATACATTAATTAATTAATTAAGGTTTAACATTAATATTTTAACATGAAGTAACAGTCACTAATTGATATGCGGATTTAGGGCGATGCAAATTTCCCCATTAATTGGCGTTTAGACGCCAATTACGGGGAAAACTTGTATTGCTACTAAATATGTGTTCCGCATTTACCACAAATCTGTCAGCAATGGACAACGATATTATATTATCCCATGTGAAACTTGCTTTACTTCACGGAATTGTACTCCTGCTACAAGAGCTTTCCTCCACCAACGCACCACAATCGATCACACAAACGCGCTGGTAGTTTAAAAGCGTCACTAGGTACACGCCACGCGTGGGACTATGAGTAATGGCTTACATATTACACAGTGGTTGGCTGGCTGCCAATATATTCTACACTGTCATCCCGCCAGCGCTGTCACCGCTGTACAAAGGAGGAGGATATCAATTATATGCGCTGAACACTTTTTATTTGTTTGGTGGTAATCCGTCAAGCGGGGTTGTGGATTGTTGCGTTTAGATGGCAATTTAAACTGATGACAGCTGTTGTGTTAGATGGATTAATTACTTTTTACTGTACAGTCACGGAATTAATTGTTAAACAAATTGACACCTTACGGTAAGTTGCTATAAACCTCACGGAGCCCGAGACCTTTCCAACGAATGCAAAACCGTGGAAATCGGTTCGTGCGTTCTGGAGTTATAGCGTCAGGAAGCAAAACCCGACTTATTTTTATATACTAGATTACGAACGTAAACGAAGCAAAAGGAGTATGTAATGATCGTAATAGTAATACTCTATTTATTTGTCAGAATATTGTTACAGAGTTGTTACATAGTTTTAAAAGTTCATAATATTCTGCCGTTTCCGGCGTACAAATACATTTTCAGGGTTAGTGGTTAGTTTTTTAGCTACAACATTGAATTAAATAAATTAGGATTACATTCAAATTGCAAATTAGACAAATATTGGGTATGGTAATGTCAAGTCAAAGAGATAATAAGATCAGAAATTTTTATTTTTTATTTTTTATTCTGGTCAAACAAAACGCACCTAACAAAAATAAAATTATAAAATACACACATTCAAGTATCCAAAAGCCTCTTATTCAAGGAATAAAAGTTTGACAATTTAGTCCATTGCTTGATGTCAGGACCAGAGACCAAAGACAATTTACATTGTTACTCGGTGTTGCGTCACTGGCAAAAATGTCAAAAACAAACGATCGAAACAAAAACAAAATGCCAATTACAGAGTGGAAAATAACTACTTTAAGAAAAGAATATATCTAATTATTTCCTTATATTTAAGTCAACATTTCATTAATAAAATAATTAGTCGAGTTCGAGTCAATCATTTATATAATTGAACAAATTACATTTAAATGTCCTAAAGTTATAAAACAATCGGTTAGTTTATTACAAAGACATTTAAATTATATCTTAAATCTCTTTGGTTTATTATAAACTTTGGTCGCCATGCAAAATGCATTCTTTTTTTAATTCTTTTATTTTGTGTTGGTACACGCAGCATGTGAACTTGACGGCTAGGTCTGAATACGATATCATTCTCTTCTTCTTCGTACCCTCAATGTTGAGAATCGCGACCACATACGATGTGTCTCCAAATTATGCGGTCTTCTGCAGTGTGGACCGCTCGGTAAATGCTGTCTCGAACAACCTTCTTGATCGCGTCTGACCATCTTGCTGGTGCGCTGCGTTGAGCGTGTTTTCCTTTCATCCGGCCCAGTATCATAAGCCTTTCTAGACCATGCTTAGGTGAACGCGTAATATATACGAAAAAGCTGAGGGCACGCTCCTGGCATATAGCAGATAGCCGCTTGGTGATGTTGAGTTCCTCTATACGGATTCATTCATTCTCATGGCGTCCCATGGTATACGAAGTAGCCTCCACCAACACCAAATCTCGAAAACGTCAATCACATCAGTAGGCAGATGAAATTCATGCTTATTTTGCAGTAACGTATTTTCGTAGCAAGTGGCGTTCTGTGGTTTATTTATGTCTGCTCCCATGGGAAAAAGGCGTGAGTTTTTGTATGTTTGTATATATGTATATGTCGGAGAACGGTAAGTCTCTCTTGTTAATATCAGCCATATTTTAACCTACTGTGGGTAGCGTTGGTTATTGCGCAATAGAAAAACCAAATTAAACTCAAAAGTCATTTACTCAACCTAGGCTGATAATCACCACTTCAAAATGACATAAGACAGTTCCCCAAAACGCCCGCCCTTCACCACTTCCTAGTACTCTCCTCTCTTCGAGAGAGAGTGGGCCGTAATCTACCATGCGAGCCCAGTGCAGGTTGGTAGATGTAATATGTCTTTGAATGTTTGGTTGTAGGCCATGCCGGTTTCCTCACGATGTTTTCTTTCACCGTTTTGAGTGCAGTGGTGATGAAATTATTTACGCAAAGTAAAGCGCCTGCCTCTGTTCGAACCCACGACCTACAACTAGTAAGTCGGCGCCATAACCACTCGGCCACCACTGCTCCACTTGCAAATTGACAACCAACTTAAATTATATGTCGGAGACGAGTCGTATCCGGTACGCCAGCGCCATCTAGTCGCGTTCGATGGAGTTATTGGAATTCGTGCCAACGAGTCTTGACTAATCGGGATGCCAGTGCTGTTTAGCGGCGCATGACGAAGTAAAACATATCGTTCAACCAGCGGCAAGTGATCGCCGCACATTCGACAAGTGAAGTTCATCGGTGGCGGTCAAGCAGTGAAGACGTCTAGGAACTGTTGCGCGTTCGGTATAGTTGTGTCGTGTACCAACATAAATTACTTTGCATACCCATTACTGTATATAATCAAGTTCTTCTAACTGAACAGACAGATGTGCTGCTGGGGAGTTTGTTCCACGACTTCTTCTTCCCAGCTAAAGCACTAGGAAGTGGTGAACGGCAGGGCGTTTTAGGGGACTGTCTTATGTAAACTTTAAAGTACTATCTCAGGTTGAGTAACAGACTTTTGAGTTTAATTCTGTTTTTCTATTGCGCAATAACCAACACTACCCACAGTATGCCCACCGTAGTTAAAATATGGCTGATACTAACGAGAGAAACCTTCCGTTATCCGACATATATATGTATTTTGATTTTGACAATTTGTTATTTCAGTCGTCCTTCGAAGTTCTAAATACCACTCCAAAGTTGCGATGGTCTCCAGTAAGTTATACTATCGTCTCTTCTTTTGAATCATGATAGATTTTGGGTGTTCTTCGACAGTTTAGAAGGTACCATTGTATGCCACACTGCTTGCCTGAATGTATTTATTTAACCAGAACAACATAAACCTAATTACACAGATTGGGCATGTTATAAATTATTACATAATATCACAAAAATACTGACATAGTTAATTAATTTCATATCAATTCTAATGCAAACCCGCACATATCTATGTTTACCTACCTCTATGCATTATGTACCTCAACTTTTCATGAAAATATTGGACAAACAACACAAACACATGTATGAGCATTGCGTAGTGACAGCGTCACACAATTGCCTCTGCTATCCCTCTGGGGAAATCACTTTATTGATATTTTTACTCGCAGCATAAAAATGAGACTGACCAATGACTATGTAGCAAATTATTTTATTTTTTTTGAGAACTTTTTTGTAATAGTTTTAAGGCTCGTACAGATACGCACGATATCGCGGTCACGACAGGCCGCGACAAAGAAATTGTGCTAATGGTTGTCGCGTACCGCCCGCGATATCGAACTGGTCTGTACGAGCCTTTACACCCAAGAGACATAATATGAAGTTTCAATCTTTTATATAGATTCTTGTCTATTTTGTAAATGAGAGAACGTTGTAGGTCTAGTAGACTGTAGATTTGTTGACAATTTTCTATTATACGCGATTCTATTTCTACTGTTAAGTAGGTACCTGGTACTTAGGGTATTCAGACTGATCCAAAAAATTACCGACCTATATCCCTTTTGCCAACCATATCAAAAGCTTTTGAAAAAATTATTAAAACGAGACTGATGGTTGTTTTAAATGTAAAGAAAATAATTCATTTAAGACAATATGGGTACCAGAAAGGCATCGGTTACTCAGATGCTATAAACACTCTTATAAATGACGTAATTGATAAATTAAACGACAAAATGAAAGTGGCAGGGCTATTCATCGACCTTAGCTCCGCTTTTGATACGATTGATTATGAATTACTACTAACTAAACTTGAATTTTATGGTATCAGAGGCAAGTCCTTACAACTTTTAAGATCCTACTTACAAAATAGACGAATGTTTGTAAAAATTAAAAGCATCGATGAAAGTAATCATGAAGTCATATACACGTCTAAAATTACAAATATAAAACGTGGTGTACCCCAAGGCTCCATTTTAGGACCAATACTATTTATTTTATTCACAAAAGACTTGCTTAACTTTATGCATTATGTTCAGCCTGATGTAAAACTTGTTGTCTTTGCAGATGATACAAATACGAGTATAATAATTGGGGCGAATTACTTAAAAGAATTGACCAAAAATGTGAATAAAAGCCTACAAAATCTCTGCGATTGGTTTACAGCCAATAACCTTTTGCTAAACACAAGTAAAACTAACATCATTTTATTTAAGACTACAACTCGCCATAATGACAATTTAGATGTACAAATCAAAGAAGACAAGATTAAATTAGTGGACAAAGTCAAATTTTTTGGGATTAACATAGATGTGCATTTAAATTGGAAACAGGAGCTAGCTGCTATTGACTCTTCTATTTCATCAGCATGCTATGCACTCAGGAACCTTAGAGATATGTTGGATCTAAAGCAACTAAAGGCTATATATTACGCGCTGGTAGAATCTAGGTTAAGATACAGCATAATGCTATGGGGAAACAGCTATAGTTATAACTGTCAGAAAGCATTTATTTTACAGAAACGGGCCATAAGGACTATAGTAAGGATCTCACAAAGAGACTCATGTAGAGAGCACTTTAAAGAATTAGACATTTTAACAGTACCGAGTTTAAAATATAAATATAAATTGTAAGGTATCCAGCGCATCAGGTTAGCGCAGACGGTCGAGTTTTCTCATTCGATTTTGATCTTAACCACCATCATTTTAAGGTTTGAAATCGTTTGGAGAGATTAGACTGTTTCGTGTGGCCTGATGTGCTGGCCACCGTACCAACCTACCTACCTACTTGTTCATTAATTTATAATTAATATTTAGTGGCACCGAGTTGCCGTGTCTGGCCATACCGCTGTTAAACCCGCGATGGTTTGTGTGGTATGTTTAAACCTCAACAAATGTCTGTAAAAAGATTTTTTGATTAATAAAAATCAAAAACAATATATATATATATTAGTAATCCTAAATCTCTTTGCTAAGTATATTCATGAGTATGAAACACAAGAGGAACGTAAGATAAGGGAAAGCACAAGAAGGAAGGATTTCAAACACAAAAAGGCACCAAATTTTAACATAGCTAAGCATTGTTCCAGATATCAAGCAGTCAAGTTATTTAATAAGTTACCGACTAATTTAAAATTATTAATTTATAGCTCTCACTCATTTAAAACTAAATTAAAAGCCATCTTATTGGAAAAATGTTTATACTCGGTATCAGAATATATGTCAAATGATAAATGATAAAATGTATATTTACGATTATAATAGTCACCTATAATAATAGCAGTGAAAAATATAAAATATATGATAAATTATCTTTTGACTTAAACACTAGGACCTTTATTAATTTATACTCTCAATTGTTTAAGTTTTCTGGACATTGAATTTTACATAATTACCTACTGATATAAATTTGACATTGTATTTATTTGTTGACATATTTTAAATTAATTTGACTCTTGAACTAACTTTTCACTTTAATTTTAATTAGGCTTTTGAATGTTTTGTTTCTGCATGTGATAATTTTATTTAATATGTAATGTTCAACACAATAAATAAATGAAATGAAATGAAATGACTTGTTGAAAGGCCTACACTAGTCCTCCCATACCTATTAACACTGTTAAATATTTGTAAGTAACCGTGGAGTTTCTTGCCGGCTCTTCTTCATAAGAAACGATCAATTGAAACCGTGCACCTAGCTTCTGACGTTTCGTATGTGCCCATGTAGGTTTATGTGAAATAAATTATTTTGATTTTGATTGATTTTGTGTTGAAGTGTGCTGTCATTCCATCTGCTATATTAATTAAGCTAAGGACTATTGACAATTACTCACTTTGCCCAAGTTTTCACAGTGAGATTTTTACAGAACAGAAAGGCAGATCATTACCAGGAAAACAAATGGCAAACAAGCGCACAATACACGGTATTCAATTCACGTAATGTAAACCTGCTTATTATGTCCATCAGAGGCGTAGCCCGCTAAAAACTCCATTCCCCAGACGGAAGAGCAACTTCACTTACTACCTTTGAAAAATAGCACATTCAGTATTGTCTACGATTGCCAAATAATATAGATTTACAGGTATTTAATACACCTGAATATTTAAACAACAAATATGCCTATTCTTAGCTTAGAAGTAAAGGAATTATTTTTATTTAATAAAACCGGCCAAGTGTGTGTCGGACCACGCACAATAAAGGATTCCGTAGCTGGAATGAATTTATCCCAAGAACAAACATAACATTGTAGTCGAAAAACATGTTCTAACTTCGTTATATATACAACTGCTGTGAATTTTTTGACGTATCCAAATACAATCATTTAGCTGGCTGGCTGGATCATCACAAACGGATCCCAGAATCGAAAAATGGGTTTCGCAAACCCGCAATATTTTTAAACGGTCTACTCAACGATACCTCACACTATGGTTAGACGAGAAAAAAATATCATCCCCACTTTACGTATACAGTAAGTACCCTAAATAAATAGATTTTTCATGATTTTATTTTACCACTTTGTCGGGGTGTTTCTAATGTATATCCATACCAAATTACAGCTTTCTAGTACTAAGAGTCTCTGAGCTAAGCCGCGGACAGACAGAGATAGACAGACAGACAGACAGACAGACGGACATGGCAAAACTATAAGTGTTCCTTGTTTACTACGGAACCCTAAAATACGTAAATTAATTAATATTTTCGTAATGGTATGACTATATTATGATAGAACTGAACAATTTCTCTTCGGCTCTCACCTATGAAATGTTTATACTCGCCCCTGATGTCCATTATGATGATAATTACCTTTCACATGACTCATTACGTTTCACAAAACAAACAAAAGTCATACACAGTGACTGGATAGTGTATCCAGTCACTAACCCACTGTGGCCGCGAAAAATGGAAAAGATATAACTTGTTTATCTTTTTTTTGTCGTAAATTTGGTTAGCACGACATCAGCTAAGATAACTTTAAGTATGTATGATGTATTTGATGTGTTTTTTTTTTTACATAAAATAATAACAATAGAGCAAAAACACGAAACGGAAGCCAGATTGCTCAAAAATGAACGAATAGAATATAATCATGAAAGTAATTTATTACACTCTTTCCCACTCACGTAAAAACACGAACATACCTAAACTTGCTACAAAGGGACAGAATTACTCTCACTGACAGTTTGATGGATACATTTTCCGTGTGTAAAGTGAATTTTTACACATTCCCCACCATCTTGAAAACGTTCAGCCATTATGTGGCGGCGATAAAACCGATATCCTTGATGGATTGATATGAGTTATCTAGATCGGGTTTATTGAAAATAAAATTGACGTGCACTTTTCTTTGATTCGGTAATTGTACTTGTGAGGGAGTGGCATTGATACCTGTAATGTAACAACTGAAGGAAAATAGTACCTACCCACTGAAACAAGATAATGTTGTTGTTTGTTTTCGGGAAATTTCAATTTTGTAATTTTATTATTCTTTTTTTTTTTTTAAGAAAATTCGATCCTAATTTTAATTTTATAATTACAGATGTTACGGAAGACAAGAATGTCATGGTTTAATCTTTACAGAATAGATAGCTATTTACGTAGCTAAATAGTTAACACGTCTAACATACGTTTTACAACGCAATGGAATAGCAAGTACATCCATAACTTGTTATGTACTTACGAGATAAGGCTCCTACAAACAGGCGCGACACGTGATGCGACACAAAGACACCACGTGCCGCGTGACGAGCGGTGTTTTTGTATCGCGTCGCGTTCCGCACCTGTTTGTAGCAGCCTATAATCGGAATGTTAGCCTATTACCGCTATGGGGTGGAGATACGGACTTGAAACTTCGTCCATCGTTTTTATTGGTTGTTAGTTACCCTTTAAGCTATGAACAAGTCAGGTATATAAAGTCCATGTACAGTTTATAAGAAACTCGAAGGAACTCGTTGGAGTTCATAAGGAAGTATATGGTTTCGCAGATTTGGTAAACTTCGAGACGTTAAAGTTGGCCACGCCATTGAAGACGTTATAACAGATGTGTTACGGTCGCAAATCATATTCAGTTCAACATATAACCTGATAGTGACCAGCAAATTGCGAAAAACTTAAGAAAAATTGAATTTCCCAGGATATCCTTTCGCCTTAACAAATTATTTATTGGGCCGCGGACCCACTGACCAAATTTTAACAAAATCTCCTTTCATCATCATCATCATTTCAGCCGAAAGACGTCCACTGCTGGACATAGGCCTCCCCCAAGCACCACCACCTCGACCCGTTCTGTGCTTCCCGCATCCTGCGGATTCCTGCGGCTTTCATAAGGTCCTCGGTCCACCTTGTGGGAGGCCTTCCAAAACTACGTCTTCCGGTACGCGGTCGCCACTCCAGAACCTTTCGGCCCCAACGGCCATCTGTTCTGCGCGCAATGTGCCTTGCCCATTGCCACTTAAGTTTGTCAATTCTTCGAGCTATGTCGGTTACCTTGGTATTCCTGCGGATCTCTTCATTTCTGATTCGATCACGTAGGTAAACTCCAAGCATAGCCCTCTCCATTGCCGTTTGGGTGACTTTTAGCCTTCTAATAAGGCCCATTGTAAGCGACCACGTTTCAGTGCCATTTATGTCATCACTGGCAACAGTGGCAACACGCACTGGTCAAAAACTTTCGTCTTGAGACACTGCGGTATCTGGGATGAGAAGATATTGCGTAGCTTCCTGAACGCTGCCCAGCCGAGTCGGATTCGACGATTGACCTCTTTCTCGAAGTTGGACCTACCTAACTGGACAATTTGTCCTAGGTAAACATACTCATTTAATTGATAATAAATCCTCTCAGACCGTATTCTCAAACTATGGCAAGTATAGTCAATACAAATACCATTTCTAATGTTTATTTATTCTTATCCGATATGTTTTGTTTGATAGAAAGAAAAAACGAAGAAAGAAAAAACGAAGAAAGAAAAATTGTTTATTCAGTACAAATAAAAGACACATTACAAAAAAAGACATAAAATACACGCTTACAACGTACTCAAAAGCCTCTTTGTCAATGTTACAAAAAGTACTAGGCTCACATAAAATCAAGAGTGTATTGTTTGTAGGGTTCATAGGCAACAAGGATCCCTTATAGTTTCGCCATGGCTGTCTGTCTTTCTCTGTCTGTGCGTGACTTAGCTCAGGAACTTAATACTAGAAAAATGTAATTTGGCGTGGGTAGGTATACATATTAATAAAAAAATAAACATTTATTTCAGTCAAAAAAGTCCATAGGCAAGGCAAGGTTGTTAGTAACAAGAATTTTGCTTATAACTAGTGTTAGTAAATAAAAAGTAAAAAGAAGAAACTAGACACACCGTCTACCCCTGCACAGTAGGCTCATCGGTCTCGCAACACATGGAGTTCAGTGAACCTACTGAGCAGAACAGTATCGGTTCTCTCGCCAATCATCCTTAGGACGCTATTCGGGCTTTCCCGTACTCGTCGCACCAGCGACGCCACTTAATCACGCCGACAAAGTAGTAAAATAAAATCTTTGTTTTAGAATCCCTCCCCACACGTAAAGTGGGGATGATATTTTTTTTCTCGTCTAGCCGATGTTGTGGGATATTGTTTGATAGGCCAAAATATTGCGGGTCTGTGAAAACCATTTTTCGATTCAGGGATCCTCGTTTTCGTAATATTAAGCTTTAAAGTGCTAAATTTTATTAGATTCAAGTGTCGTCCCACCCGTACCAACTAAATGGTTGTTTTTGGATATGTGAAAAAAATCACAGCCGTAGCATAGCATGACGAAGTTAAAAGGAAAACTATCACAGAAAAGTAGGCTTTACAAGGTAACAACTAATAGTCCACCAACTTCCATTAGCAGTTGGAATGTGTGGGGATGTGTTGGGACGTTTCAGCCTGCCCGATTGAATTTAACTTTAAGCATATTAACCCCATAATAGTAATAAAAGCTTTTAAGCAAATCAAGATCAAATTAACCGAAGATCTTTGGGGAATGTCTGTTAAAGTCTGTACCTCTATAATTGAGACTATAGCCCCTTACTTAGCCTTAATATTTAACTTGTGTGTAGATCAAGGAGTCTTCCCGGATTTAATGAAATACAGTAAGGTAATACCTCTTTTCAAATCCGGGGACAGTAAAGACACCAATAATTATAGACCCGTATCCGTGTTGCCGGTTTTCAGTAAGGTGTTTGAAAAGGTAATGCTTAATCAAATGCTCAATCATTTTAACACGAATAAAATCCTTCACGAACAACAGTATGGTTTCACCAAAGGACGTTGCACGACCGACGCCGGTGTAACATTATTAAGACACATTTTTAACGCGTGGGAAGAGGCCCAAGACGCCATAGGAATCTTTTGTGACCTCTCCAAGGCATTTGATTGCGTCGATCACGAAACCTTACTTTTGAAACTTGAGCATTACGGACTTGGAAAACTTGCACTTAGTTTAGTAAAATCTTATTTAAATGATAGACAACAGCAAGTTCAAATAAATGGTATCAATTCACTCGGTTTAAAAGTAAAAATGGGTGTTCCACAAGGCTCGATATTGGGTCCTTTCCTTTTTTTAGTGTATATAAATGATCTACTCCATTTATTAAAAATTCAACCACAAATGGTGTTATTTGCTGACGATACTTCCTTAATTTTTAAGGTAGATAGACGTGCTACAAATTTTGACGACGTAAATAACGCTCTATTGCAGGTCCAAAATTGGTTTACTGCTAATAATTTAGTATTAAATGGGAAAAAAACGAAGTGCATAAAATTTTCTTTACCAAATGTCAAAAGTAGTGATTGTGAGATAGTATTGAATCAAGAGAAACTAGAATTCGTCGATAAAACTGTTTTCCTGGGGATCACGCTGGATTCAAGACTACAATGGGGTCCTCATTTAACATCTCTTGCAGGACGGCTAAGTTCAGCAGCATATGCTGTCAGAAAAATCCGTCAATTTACTGATGTAGATACCGCGAGGCTAGTCTATTTCAGTTACTTCCATAGTATAATGTCTTACGGTATTTTACTTTGGGGACGGGCTGCAGACATCGAGTCTATTTTTATTCTGCAGAAAAGAGCCTTCAGAGCCATATATAATCTCCGCAGGCGCGATTCTCTAAGGGAACTGTTTAAGGATATTAACATCATGACGGTACCTTGTCAATATATCTACGAAAACATCATGTACGTAAGGAAAAATTTACATCTTTTTAGAAAAAGAGGTGAAAGACATAATTATAGTACTAGAAATAGGGACCTATTAGCTCAACCAGGTTTCAGACTGGCTAAAGTAGACTCATCTTTCATGGGGTACTGTTTAAAATATTACAATAAAATTCCTCCCCACATACTTCAACTGAATGAGACTAAATTTAAATCTTTTATAAAACGCACACTATGCAGGCAGGCATATTATAAGTTGGGGGATTACATCGCTGATAAAAATGCTTGGCTGAATGCTAGTCCTGCTCCACAACCTCAGCTAGTTAATTAACATTTGACAATCATGTTGGAGCTGCTGAAGATTGTAAACTATTTTTGCATTGTATAAACTCAATGTCCTTGAATTATATAATTGCATAGCACAGGTGTGAGTACTATGTACTATAGAGCTACCATTTACCGGGTAATATGTCTTTTATTGACTTGAATGTGCCCTGGCGGCTGAGAGTATGTCATGCTCACTCAAATGTCTCGCTGGTGGTGGCGTGTGTGTTGGATCATTAAGTTCCCTTCAAAATGGTTGAGCTAAATGGTGCTGATCCATGCGTCATGTTCGTGAACGGGCGCCGTCAGTTGGGACTGGTCATCTCTTAGCTGCCACGGCTTATTTTAATTTTTGAATTGTTTCTATTACGGACGCTTCTAACGTGCACGTCTTTCTACATTGTTCTCACATGTATAACTTCAACATGAATGATGTAACCCATATTTTGTAACAATATTTTGTTTTAAAAGAGTGTCCATGGAGTTTCTTGTCCGTTCTTCTCCATAGGAACCTACTACGCTTTGGAATGGGCAACTAGCTTCATCTTTCTGACTGACCGACCCCTTGACAATTCAAAAGTGCCTGTAATTGGTTTATTTGAAATAAATGCTTTGAGTTTGAGTTTTGAGTTTGTACTAAAATATTTAGTTTGTTTTTGGGATAAATTCGTCCCAACTACGCAACCCTTCATTGTGCGTGGTCTGACACGCACTTGACCGGTTTTTTTATCTATTTGCTCCTGCTTGCAGTTTCTAAATTACTCTCTTCCGGTTTCTAAATAACTTTTCACCAGTAAATGTTCTGGGCAACGAACAAAAAATACTAGCCTTGGATACATTCAGGATGGTATTCTATCAGCTCGTGGTCATTATGGCAACACCTATTTCTTAGGAAACCCAAATATTGTCCAAAACTGAACACTTACTAAAAAAAAAAACAGTATATTAACTGAGTCAAGACCTCTAAATTAATTAAATTAAATTAATTCATTTATTTCAGACTAATTAATATGTTCATAATCGTTAGTTACAATGGTCTTAAAACTATGTTAGTATTACAACAATCATAAAATTCAAATAATAAAATCACATACCTACGTCAAAAAATCATAGTATCATCTCGTCACATAAAGCTGGATGAATCTCCCCAGCACTGCAGACTCTGGCCTTTCAGAAATCATCTTTAGGATTCCGTTGACGCTACCTCGTATCCGGCACATTAGAGAAGCTGTTTTCTTACGCATAATGGCATAAAAGTCATCGAAAATTAATATCTTATAAGAATACTTACATTATATCGTCATATTCGTCAAATTATGTTGTACATACATTGCAGTTGTTCCGCGTATCGGAAGACGTAGCGTTGAAAGGCCTCCCACAAGGTGGACCGATGACCTTATGAAAGCCGCAGGAATCCGCTGGATGCGGGAAGCACAAAACCAGTCGAGGTGGCGGTGCTTGGGGGAGGCCTATGTCCAGCAGTGGACGTCTTTCGGCTAAAATAATGATGAAGATTTTGATACATGACTGATAGATTGATTGATTGTTTCATTTGATTTTATACATACATACATACGTTTACATACATTTTTTGTTGAGCAGGATATCACTTCGGTGGTGTCACGGGCAATAGTGATTCCTGTCACTCCCCGTGACACCACCGGTGGTGTCAATTTTGGTGGTGCCACGGAGAATGAACGAAAAACATTGTCAAAATAATAATTTTGTCCTTCAGTGCACACGAAAACGATTTGTGTCATCTGTTTTGTTAGGTGTCAGTATTCTGAGTAACAAGTGAGTCAAGCTCATTATGAACTAAGTTTCCATGATTCAGTGTCGGTCAATATAGATACAGAAATGTAAATGACTATTGTAATTACTTAAAGGAAGTGGAATTCTTAGAAAATTACTAACAGAAAAAATTTAAACATTATGATCATATAGGTAAGTATAGATAATATAATTGATGGTTTCCTACTATGGATCCATGCCTCATCATATAGATAGTATCTACATCCTATTGATACCTTCCTGCTGGCAAATTCCACCTACAAGGATGAGAAGCATCCTCCTATGTTAAAAAAATAAACAAATACTGGCCAAGTGCGTGTTGGACCACGCACAATGAAGGTTTCCGTAGTTGGGATGAATTTATCCCAAGAACAAACTTATTAGTTATTTAACTATTTTACGACCATAGATTTTAATAGTTATTGTATAAGTAATGAATTTATGTTTTCCTGTAATCTAAAGTTAGGAACTATTTTCTGGTTTATTTTTCAAAATTGTATGCAAAGTAGTTTCGGAGATAAGGAGGAATGGTTAATTTTCATCTATTTTCTTAAATAACTTGAAAACTATATTTATTTTAAAATTATAATTGAATAAACTCACATAAAACTCTTTCATTTAATATGGCACGCGGCACAGTGTGCTAAACTTTTAGTAATTTTCTCTTTTGTCTCCCAAAATCGACCCACATACATAATTATTCAAAATTCAATTATTTATGTAACACGTCCGTGTTTGGGTTACAGAATTTGATGTGTACCAAATTTCAACTTAATCGGTCCATTAGATTCGGAGCAAATTCACGTCTGTCTATCTGTCAGCCAATTTGCTTCGAATCTAGGAACCGAACCCTTATACAATTACTCGTGTGTCTGTCTAGACACACGAGTAATTGTATAACGGTTAGGTTTTTTATTCGGACATACAGAACCCTAACAACAAAACACACACACACACAATTTTTTTCCTTTCTTTTCTTTTTGACTTCAAAACAATCTGTAATGACCAATCTAGTCTACCATGAGTGGTGTTCTGAAATTTACCCTTTGGTTACACATAATAGCTGTTATAGATAGATCGTCCCTGACTGTAAAGGCTCCCATACGCTGGCGCAATATCGCGGGCGCGATAAGGGTCGCGCTGCCTGTCGCGCATGCGATATCGCACCAGGCTGAAAATGTTGATTCTTGCCCGTTCTTCTCCATAGGAACCTAATACTGTTTGGAATGGGCAACTAGATTCATCTTTCTGACTGACCGACTCCTTGATAATTCAAAAGTGCCTGTAATTGGTTTAATTGAGTTCATGTGTTGTATTTGTAAACGCAATCACTATACCACTAAGAAAGTTCCAGGGGTAACGCAAAGCACAGACAAGGACGCTGCAAAAGCACAGATAAGTAATGAGGTTACGTCGGACACTGAAACACGGGTTGAATTGAATATTCTATTTTTATTTGATAATATTTTACATATAATTATATCTATTTTATTGATAGGTACTTATTTATATATTTCTGAATCTGCCCGTGACATCACAGCGGGCCCTATCCGAATACCAGCGCTGCGACACTTATTTTTTTTTTTCATTCAAGCAGGTTAGGTTACCTACGGTTTTTACGTTTTTAGAGTTCCGTAGTCAACAAGGAACCCTTATAGTTTCGCCATGTCTGTCTGTCTGTCTATCTGTATGTCTATCCGCGGCTTAGCTCAGAGACTCTTAGTACTAGAAAGCTATATCACTTAGAAAGTTCCAGAGGCAAAGAAAGTACCAGGGGAAACGCTTACAACAATAGAGTGGGTCAAGTTACCTACAGTTTTTACGATTTTATTTAGCAAACTGCAATCAAGTTTAAAGGAAATCCCTATTAGTTAACCACCTCAGTAGTTACTCTTTAAAACTTAGTTTCTGAACAACAATAAAAATGGTATAACATTAACTACGCGTACAAATTAATACCATCCATTCTAGCCTTCGTGGTAAGTAAAAACCATGCATTCTCCTTGCAACTTTTTAGTTTAGTAGGTCACAGCAATTTGCAGGACACAGACAGGCAGACGCCGAATGCATAACACCACGTTTTATAAGATAAATCATAAAAACTAAGTGTAACCTTAATTTCGCCGAGAATTTTCAAAGAACTTTGTACTGTTTATCTTTTTGTAATTTTTATATAGTTTAAAAATGTAATTTTGATACTCTATAAGAACAGAGTTTTTAAACTTATTTCGATATTTTATAAATCTGTTGGCGGTCGGCTTCCAGTCTAACCGGATCCATCAAAATACCAGTATTTTACATAGAGCGACCGACTATCTGACCTCCACAATGCAAACTACTAACTAAATACTATTACTAACTGGGTAATACGATACCCCTTGGTAAGACTGGTTGTCAGACTTTTGGGCTTCTGACTACATGTAACGACTGTCAAAGATCTACAAATTACAGCCGGGACCAAAGATTTGACGTGCTTTTCAAGGCACGGAGGCTTCTTGATATAGGTATAATGGATGGTCACCTATCCACGGCCTGACCTCGGCAAGACGTAGTTTAACCTTCGATCGACCCGTGTGGCTGCTATTTAAAGCCATGACCGTAATAGCATTTTTGTTGGCGTTTGGTTGGGCCACATACCTCTGAAGGTGGCCCAACTAAATGCCAACGGAAAATGCTACTAGGGGAGCCCCCAGAATTGCAAAACCAATATTTTAGAGTGTTGATAAACCTACCCAATAGTGTTGATTTTATTCAAAACTAAGAAAGGAAATTGTATTGGATTTCCAATTAATGGATTTAACATTTATTCTTGACTAGCTGATTCTCGCTACTTCGTCTGCGGTCCAGGATGAAAAGTAGCCTATGTCCTTCTCCAGGTCGTGGTTCACCCGGTTTATTAATGATAAGCATAAAATATGTCTTAATTTACATATGCATAACGAAATTCAGCATAATGATCATTACGCATAAGCATAAATGTTTTGCCATAAATACTGTTGACATAATAATAATGAAGCATAATTTTATAAAGCATAATGTTATAAACGCATAATGATATTTACACATAATGTTATTAGAAATAAAAATAATAAACCCTAATAAATAACTCCTAACGGTAGTAGACACTATATCACATTATTGATTATTGCTCCAATTTTGGAACCACTGTAGTTTTACACCCGTCGCTTTTTTATAGTAGCAATTTTTTTTTGTATATTAGACCCATTTTAGAGTACATTTGAAAAGCCTAAAGTGCGCAAAACCATACGTGTCGAGAAAAAAAATGGCTAAAGTTTCTTTCGTGATTTGTGGGATAGTAGTAGTAGTTAAGGGTGGAGAAGATCACGTGGATTTAAATTTGTCTCCAAGCAATAATAATGCGTAGTCGATGGGCCCCCGGTTTGCGGGGGTTTAAAAAAATCCCTAACTCGCTTCGCTCGCTCTTGCATCATAAGTTCTCATACTAACAGTAATACAGAAAAGACGTGTGGCACTCGGGGACTGCCGCGGTAAAGCTATTGCATAGCATTTTGTATCAACTTATGCAATTATAATTATTTATTTATTTTATTTATGCAGTATTTCTTTTTCTTTGATATTATTTTTTTTTTTTTTTCGTTACGGAATTTCTGGATTCGGTCCCCGCGCTCAAGGCCCGCGATAGAAGCTATGCAATAGCTTAAAAACAAAATAAATAAGTGCTGAACGTCGTAAAAGTGTATAACTACGTAAACAAAGTCAAATACTATTCAAATATAAGCATAATAACAACTTTAAAATAGACGAAAGTGTTGAACCTAAAGTAATTTTAAATAAAAAAAGAGTGACAAACTGTTTTGACAGCGAAAAAATTCCATGTACATGAGTCATTTCCAACCGTCTAGTCAAGTTTAAAAATTGTTCAACTGGAATGGTATCAACTATTTGGCAAGCTTTAATTAAGTCATTGTAGCCTTGCGGTGCAACAGGGGAACTGTATGTACTCGTTATCGACTGCTCGTGAGATTAAACCCCACTATCAACAATCACTTTTTGTGAAGATCATAATTTAATAAACTAATATTTATAAGAATAAAATACGCAGTACACAGAAAAAAGGAACTGCCAGAAATTATTAGATCACTAGAGGGTACTGGTGTAGGAAAACCGTCGGAGTGGGGAGCGTGAGGTTTTTTCGTTACGGAATTTCTGGATTCGGTCCCCGCGCTCAAGGCCCGCGATAGAAGCTATGCAATAGCTTAAAATATCAAATACCACAACTATATTTCTTACATAACATAACATTTCATTACATTTATGATTATTTATAATTTTAATTAATGACTTTGCCGATTTAATTTGTACCTACCTATGTAATAATGAAATTGTGTGTTGTGTTTTGTCTTATTTTTCTTTACATTTCTAATTATTATTATTATTTAATGTACACAGTTGCAATGCTAGTACTAGGTAATTCAATTCAATTCATTTATTTCAATCAACAGTTGGATCACCAACTGTTGATTGAAATAAATGAATTGAATTGAATTACCTAGTACCTAACATTCAACATAAACTTATTGGCTACATACACCCAATCACCCAATTATGACTTTAAATATTTATGGCTCATGATTAATAGACGAATAAATATTATGCCTTAAAAATGATTAACTAAAATTAGCAAGTCATTTCTTATAAACAGTATCCGCTTTTATAACAAGTTGCCAAAGTCGGTTATAGAACTTAGCAATGGAAAGTTCAAAACCCACATCAAACGTGTCCTTATCAAAAAAACATATTATAACATAAAAGACTACGTTGAAGACAAGGAAGTTTGGCAATAATTCCTTCTGCACATGTGGCTTCCCTGGTACCTCATAAACAACATAACTATGTAAATGTCTATTAACTGTTCCCAAATAAAGATGTTTATTTAGATTTTTTTTTAATATACTTCCTCGACATAATCTTTTCATTATTTGACATTATTTACCTACAAAACGAATTCCAATTCTTTATTAGTGGCTTTTGTGGACATGATATTTATTCACATATGTTACTGTAGTTGTAATTGCAATCATGTCATTAATCTTTTATATACTTAGATTAATTTCTATTTTGTGAATGTGAGAACGTTGTAGGCCTAGTAAAGTGTAGATTTATTGGCACTTTTCTATTTTGTTAAGTACCTGGTAATTGTTGAAAGGCCTACACTGTCCTCCCATACCTAATAGCACTGTTATTTTATAATATTGTAAAGCCAATTATTTTTAAAAGAGTAACCGTGGAGTTTCTTGCCGGCTCTTCTCCATAGGAAACGACTAATTGGAACCGTGCACCTAGCTCCTGACGTTTCAAAAGTGCCTATGTAGGTTTATGTGAAATAAAATATTTTAATTTTGATTGTATGCAACTCCAAATTAGGCCAAATCAAATTAGACCAAAAGACGGTTATACTAACCATTACATTATGCCAAAGTGTTTTTATGCCTCAGTATTATTATGCTAATAAAAGATATGCAAAAACGTTATGCGAAACAATATTATGCCTTAATATTTTATGCCAAGAAGGGGATTACTGGTCCACCCATGCGCCAAATTTCATCCAAATCCGTTCAACTGTTTTAGCGTGAAAGCATAACAAACAAACAAACTTGCTTTCACATTTATAATAATAATCATAGCTTTTGCCAGCGGCTTCGTCCGCGTTGATGTCGGAAATTATCTCACGGGAACTTACAACCCTATGTGTTTATCCAATCTATAAACTATCTATGTGCCAAATTTCATCAAAATCCGTTCAGCCGTTTTTGCGTGATTGAGTAACAAACATCCAAGCATACAAACTTTCACATTTATAATGTAGGTAGGATAGTAGGATTTGTAGATTTGTAGTTAGGATACCTTTACCATAACACGTTTTAAATATCGATGTTTTAGTTTCATTATGTGAAAGAAAAGGGCATTGCGTCTTCAAATTCTATGTATTCTAGATTCTACAACAATATCTGCGTCTCAATTTTTGACAACCTCGAAAAAAATATATAGTTGAGTACCTAACGTCCAGAGGCACGTGTAAACATTATAAATACAGCAGTGAAGTGATATTTTCGTAGAAAATCACTCTGAAGCTCCTTGTGAAAAAGGTTTTTCGCGGAATTAACATAAAAAAGTGTCTAGTTATGTTTGCTGCCAAGTAACATAACATACTTAGACTCACTTGTTTCAGAAATCGCTAAACAAATTTGTGGGTTTGTAATCAGTGATATGGGATTACTTAATTCGGGTGGTGAATTTGCGGGAGAATCCACTATTTACGTGATTAGCGTTTGTTTGGTGAGCGTTCATCGTAAAGGATGGATGGGTTAGGAGTTAGGACAGATCTGATCGTAGCACATGGAGTTCTGATGGTGGCACGTTGGACCTGGGCCCAGGAATCCTGGTTCACGACACTGCAATTATTTACAGCTAACGCATGCAAAAAAGTTATTAGTTCGCAGTAATATAATTTTTGATTCTATCGGCTACATAAACCTCTAGAATATATCGTAGCTAGCACTCACTAGCGGTCCATTCAACAGTATGTATATCGGAGCACTCCTGTCACATTTACGAGTGACACTTAAACAGATTATAGGAGTGAAAGAGATAGGATTTAAGGAATCTATATGGTCGTTGTAGGGAACCAACGCCCGCTCATTCATTCGTCAATCTTACGCATTTGAACTATATTATATTTTTGGTGTCAACACACATTTAACGCTAAACGAAATTAGAACATCGTTGTATTCCTGACCATCGATTTAAAATAACAGACACAGTGATGTTTAAAATACGTTTAAGACAGATAGAAAAAATATTGGGACACCCACAGGAAATACAAAAACTAAAAAAGGAGCATTTAAAACTATCAAAATTTACATAATATTTGTCCGAATAAAAAAATAAAAAAAGACCAGGGGCTCCTATGTCCTATGCTTCTATGTCAGGTTATGTGTAGGGTACTGTTGGGGCTGCCATGGCGTTGCAGTGCGTCAGGGATGTTTGCCAAGTTGCGGGTTGATGGCTTTGCCGCTATCGTTAGAGAAAAAGATGCGCCTCCCTACTCGCTTGCGTTCGTGGCAGTACCAACACTATACTGGGTGTTTTTGCTGATCGGTGGGAGTCCCCCATGCTGCAAAGGTGGGTGCAGCTTCATGTCGTCATTTAATTGTGTTGCCTATACTAACATTAGTTCTTTTTAAGTGCATTTTTACTAACAAAATATGGACCTGGTCTGAAATAAATGTTTATTATTATTATTATTATTCTGTCAGCATAATGCTGCGATATATATGTAAAAAAAAAATACCACAGCACTGGCTTAGCGTTTAATGTAAACGTAATGGTGGTACAAGCGGGCCTTAATGAATAATGTCCTGTAAACGAATGTAAAATATAAATACACAAAAAAGATCGGCAACACATTTACATTAACTTAACAATACCCTAATCCAAAAGGATAAAGGAACAGCTAATTTTCCAAATGTAAACAGCATGCCCGTGTTTCATTCCCAAAATAAACAATCCCTACAGATCAGTCTCTTATCGGAATGCAGCGTGAATATTAAGTCAGAGCACGACGAAAACCGTGGTTTAAGATAACTTAATCTATCGTTTGGCACGGCGCCTGAGTAAACCAAGCGACGATAGTAAATCGATACGGTAGATTAATTTAAAACTGCTTGCTTGTTCTGGAGTTTGAGCTGATAGTAACTGGAGTAGGTAGGCTACCTATGGTTTAGGACTGAGTTGGTTGTCTTTCGAGCAGTTGTTTGAATTAAAATTGAAATGAAGAGTTTATTTATTTATATAAACTGACACAAAAACGGACCTAATGCCTTAAGCATTCTCTACCAGTCAACCAAGGGTGTTGACGAGATAGAATGGCAGGTCCTCTGTTTGAGAGGAGATAAAATTAATATAAAAATATTTAAAAAGATAACATAATTAATCTATAATAAAAAACATGTCAAAATCTGTGAGAACTATGTTGCCAGCCATGGGTTGCTATATATAAAGTATACGATTCATACACGAAATATTTTAACAGAACCATCTATAGGTGGTAAAAAAGCCACAGCAGCGAGAAATTTTTTTTAATCTGTTTTGTAATTTTGCATAATTATTATAATTTTTAAATTGCTTGAGACATTTTGCAAAGGAGTTGCATTTTCCAAAATTTTACTTATTCTATGAATGACCCGCTAGGATGCAGCGACGCACTATTTTTCGTGTAGAACAAACTAGCTGTACAAAAACAACTCTTCAATTCCTAGTAGTTAATTACTAATATGAACTCATTAGCCCTATACATTAGGGTGTCCCTTAAATTTTAAGTTGTATATATTTTTACGCATACCTTCTTAAAACTTTCATAATAACCCAATATTGTCTAGAAAAAAATATTAGCCCGTTTTATAAACGATAACCCGTGCCGACTTGCGATTTAAACTTCTCCATATAAGTTGCGTGGGTAATGCGCTGCGCACTGTAACTACGTGTTTAATTTGTCATTTCATTCGCGATTTTTAACTATTAATGCGCTATTGTTAATTGTATAAAGATGTCGATGGAATTACGGAGTGATAAACAAAGTTTTCTTACAATTTTTTGCAGTTCTCTCCAAACATGAAATATCATGTTTGGAGAGAACTGCAAAAAATTGTAAGAAAACTCAGGGACACGTTCAAGAACCGTGAAAATAATTTTAAAATTAACCTTGATAACTTATTTGATATTGCACATGCTGATGCTTTTGAGAGAATGAAAATAGAGGAAGACAAAGTATTTTTAAGGAAACACAGAGAGCCAGGTCGACCGGAATACTTAGGTGGTGTGGACAAAAAATTGGCGGCGAAAGAAGAAAGAGTAATGCAAAGACGATTAGAAGAGGAGGAAAGGAATGTGAGACAAAGAGAGTTTTTGGCTGTTGCATCTACTTCTAGCTCAAATATCTTGAATGTCCAGAAAATTCGGACGAAGAACAGATTTTGAATACTGAACTCAGGTTGCCAGACGTTCCCTGCCCTAAAAAAAGTTAAAAAAGAGGTAGAAAGGATATTATAACGCCTAAACTTGTCGCAATTTTAGATCGATGTCAGTTAAGCATAGAGACTCCATTTACTTTCTGCATGCTGTCTCGTAGAAGCGCTTGGTCTGAGTAGCGACGATTTCGCTATTGACAAATCCTCGATTCAGCGAATTTGTACTCAGACGAGAATAACAAGGGCAGAAGCAATAAAACTGACTTTCAAAACAAGGTACCTGACGTAGTCACAGTCCATTGGGATGGAAAATTATTACCCGGATTGGATGTACGAAGTTCAAAAGAAGAACGTTTGCCCCATTATTGCTTCATTTGACGATAGAGAACAGCTTCTTGCAGTGCCAAAACTAGAGAGTTCTTCTGGATAACATCAACCTAAAGCCGTCTCATCTGCTCTTTGACTGGAACCTTAATAATTAAGTTCAAATAATGTGCCGCGATACAAAAGCTTAAAATACTAGTCATTTTAATGGAGCTTGTGCTGTTTTGGAGCAGACATTAGAGAGTGAATTTTTGGTTTTCGGTTATCGTCATCATGTTTATAAATTCGTCCTAAAAACAGTCTAATGCATTCCTAACTCAAAACCTTACTTAACACGGCAGAAGAAGAGCAAAAACAATGCTTTTTGCGCTGTGCCCAGGAACATAGAAATTTGTATCTGGACTGTTAAAAAACTACACTAAAGAGAAGTTACCCTGGCTGATTGTTATAATTTTATGTTTTGAAATAAAGATTAATGTTTACCTTATTTTATTTTACCTCATACTCACCAAATTTGTTGCATTTATATTAGTTTTATAGCAGATCAGAATAATAGGACAAAACACGATTTTAAATAAATTTTGAAGCTCAGTCGGCACGGGTTGCGATCATGCTAGAAAGCTGAAATTTCATATTTGAGTATATTTTAGCATTTATAAAAAAAATTGAGGCTATGCGTATGGATAAAAAAATAAATTTAAAAAAATGTCATATAAGGGACACCCTACTATACATTGTATGTATTTTACCTACCTATGATCCACAATAAAGAATATGAATATGAAAAATATGAATATTAAGGAATACAACTATTAATTTTCGTTCATTAGGACCGTCATTAAGGTAAGTATTTAAAGAATTGATGATTCAAAGTGTATTCATTTGCATTTTTACACCATCATTGATAACATTATTTAAGTAACTAAAATAAATTTGTGATAGTGTTTTTGTGATGGATTGTGTACTTAAGGGTAAGTAATTTTCTTTTAATTCATTTTTGTCACAAGAACTTCATTCTATAATTTTATTAAATTAATTGTTTAGATAAAAGTGGACTTTTTCACCCATATTTTTGAATTCAATGGTCAAAAAATTACATGTCCACTCATGTCCACTCTGTAAAATTTATTTTATATGATTCTCACAAGCATCTAACAGTAATTAGTAAAAACAAAAAGGCGAATTATTTGCACAACAATTTTGATTCTTTTTTTTTTTTTTTCTTAAACAGTTTTCACCGTCTCAAAAATGGATTTTTTCGAAGAATGGCTAAAACACCCAAAGGAAACGCGGAATAAGGAGCTGTTTCGGTTTATATCTTTGAACATGATTTTGATGGTGTTACGGAGCAGTCCCTGACAGATGTCAAGGTCATCATCTCAAAATATTTGGCAAAATATTATGCTGAAAACTGGAGCAGCTGTGGAAGAAATCGAGAGCGGTTCCTAGAGAAGAATTCGACGTGGCTGAAGGGAGTTGACATATCTTTCGATGTGTCCGTTTATTTATGTATGCCAAATACCTACATCTACAGAACCGGGACCTGGAAGACCCTCTAAAGAGTTAGATGATTCCAGTCTCAAAACGTAAAGACGACGCGTAGATGATCTCTTACAGTCCAGGAGTGCTAGTGAATTGATTTACGCTGCCGAGGTATCAGCGCAGCGGGTCGTATAAGGGTAGCACGTCAAATCAAAGATGTAACTGGTGACCCTTCAATAACCCATATAGACAGTGAAATAAGTGCCCCCAGGTATTAGACAAGCGAGGAAGCTTTAGCATACTATGTTGATAGTAAATCAAGGCCATAGCTATAAGCAGACTCGGAAGATCATGAGTCATCATGACCATGACTATTCAATGGATGATTCATCTGATGATAATGAGTGATAGATTTAGTTATTAAGTATTTTATGTATCTGTTATAAGATTTTATAGATAAATTATTCAAAAAAAAAAAGTTTTTTTTTGACTATACCTGCTCAAACGACCAATGGTCCTCAAAAAAGTATTAAGACCTTCATATCTATGCTTATGACTGCCTCGTTGGTCTAGTGATAGCAAGTGTGACTGTTGAGCATGCGGTCCTGGGTTCGATTCCCGGGTCGGGATGTATGGCCCTTTCACATAAAACTTATGTAGGTATAATATAACGCAACTTGTGAAATGTGGGCGTAATTCTATTTGCCTACTCTTTCAGAGACTAGGCTAGCATGATGTTTTATTTTTAAGTGACATTCCGAAATACCAAATATTTTCAACAAATTATTTAACATAGTCTTACATCTCTATTTTATTCCTTCAAGCCTTTAGGCAAGTTCTTAAAACGCACGTTATTCAACAAAAGTTATAAAATATTATTGCAGCAAATGATGAAAAATAAAATACAAGTACCTACATTATTTTCACATTGTTCGCCAGACATTCATTGATTATCCGTTTCTTTCTAGTTAATTAATATTTTTGAACAAAAGCTCGCTAAGAACTCCGTTAGATCTTGTGAAATAAAATGGTTGTGCTCAAGCTTTTTGTTTTCTTGTTCTGTTGCTTGGGTTTGCAGATTTATGTCTGAAATGTATAGTGAAGTGTAAGTTTACGCTTCGGTAGGTTTAGATTTCATGTATTTTGTTTATTTCATATTCAGAATTAAATTATTTGCTAGCAGGTTACTAGATAATTATTATTTTTCTTCTAGATAATACATGGTATAAAAAATAGCAACCCTGCGAAGTTGGGGCGAGTCGCTAGTTCTAAGCAAAGGAAGAATAATAATAATTATCTAGTAACCTGCTAGCAATTACAAACACAAATCTGAATAATTTAATAAAAAAATAACATAAAAATTCTAGGGTAGGGGTGGGGGTTGTTAGTGTACACCTTTTGTTCCATGACTTTTTAGAAAATATCAAATTATATCAGTTTATTTTTGGTAATCATTTACCAAAAACAAACCTTCAAGATTTCGTTGTTCTATTTAACACATTTCAATTCTGTATTTTGTTGTACCTACTTACGCCTCCCGTGCACTGTTGCCCCTGCCTTTTGCACTAGACACGGCAGTTTGTTTTGCTATGCATAGACTTCATAACATTTAGAGCGTTGAATTTAAATAATTTTATTTTTATAGACTTCTGTTTTTAAAATCTGAATTATTGAGCAAAATGTTTAATTAAAATCAGAATAGAAGTAAAATTTAAAGAATATTTACACTAAGCCATTACATGAAAGTTAAAAATCAGTATATCGAATCATTTTTGTGTCAATTTTGATGATACTGTAGTGGTGCTGTCAATGAACTTTTTTTGACAAAACAGACAAACACACATTACACGCTATACAAATATCTGCAGACCGATAACCCGCAGCCCAATAGAAAGTTTATTGAATCACCACAAAAGTCGAGCTTTTCGGACAAAAATATAGTCTCAGTAGTATTTCTTTACAAAATACACTTGTATACGAATTATCCCTAATAGAATAGTACTATAAAAGTCGACAATTTAATATACTCAACTTCCAGAAAAATTATCGCGAGGCAGATGCAGTCACGATCATCACATAGTGACAAGTCTACCTATCCATCAAGCTTGATAACTACTATGATACAGTATCTGAAAAAACTGTTTGATAACAATGTCAACGCCTGTCGCACATGACACAGAGTAAACGGACAGAGGCAAAGCTTCATACAACCGCGCTATGATAGGTACACTACTACAAGCATTAGGCGCGCGTGTGCGTACCACTGGCTGCTTCGTCGCGTACGTAGAGAAACTGTTATGTGTATACCGGCTCGGCCAGTTGAATCGCACAGAGAAATTGGGAATTAGTCCCAACTTCGGTACCCTTCATTGTCCAACACGCACTTGGCCGGTTTTTTTTTTAGTTAGTGGCACTGATTAGGTACCTACTTATCTCGTAAACGGTGCGTTCAAGAGTAAACAGTTTAGTTGTATCCTCCTGTGCCAACCCTACAAAAATAGGTGTACATTTTGCACGCTCTTTAGAAGCTTTGCTTCTGTTCCGTTTCTTTACTCATGTGACAAAGCTGCGACACACATGGAGCCTCCTCGTGTGACCCCAAAGAGCAATAGGGCGAGGTTGTATTAGGGCCTGCGCCCACTGGCGGCACGGCACGGCAAGGGATTTTTCGGCGACGAATAGAATATATAGGAATTATTTGATCTTTGATTCACATACAATATACAATAATATTTACATACATAAAGTCACGCCTTCTTCTCATGGTAGTAGGCAGAAACTAAAAATTAAACATGCTATAAATAGGTAATTATTATAACAAAGAATACCGCCCTACAAACATTAGAGTAGGTATTACAGAACCCAACATTCCAAGCTAATTTCCACATAGAAAATGTGCAATGGAAACAAAAAGTCTCGGTGCAATTCTCCTTTGATTACAGCTAGCGTGCAGCGGTTGCAAGTGGCCGCAGATGCACTACCGATAGACTAGGGTGGCTGTTGTTGTACAGGAAAGAAATATATCGATAAAAATATACCGTATTGAAATAATTACAAACAAGAAGCGCTAAGGTAGCCCGCAAAATAGGAAAATTTGAATTTCGCGGGCTACCCTGACGCTTTCGTCTTAACGTCAAAAGTTATGTTAATTGAGAAGTATTAAAGTGGTTTCCGACAATACAGACCGGTACTATGCGTGTGAGATTGTGTGAGACTGAAAGGCCTTTTTCAAATTTCCAAATTGACTGAGCAATTAACATAAGTGACTTACCGACAAAATATAATGTAGAGATTCTGGGTACGTAAACATGTCAGAGTTGTATTGTAAATTAAAACGGCAAACGTAGCAAGCTCGATAATCCTTGCACTACACCTTGGATATGTTAGGTTTTCGTTCGTCCATTCATACAAGCAATAAATTTGTTGACTTATGCAGAAAACCTTAACAATAAAGAGAATGTAGGATGTAAAGTAAGCGCAGCGAGCTCGAAAATTTTGCACCTCGCCTCGAATAGGATAGGTTTTATTTTGTCCATTCATTCAGAAAGAGGACTAACTGTGTCGATTTATACAAGGAACCTTAAGAAATAAGAGAAAGTAGAATGCTAGAGCGAGCGAAGCGGGCTCGAAAATGTTAGAATCCCGTCTCGGATAGTTTAGGTTCTCTATTATTATATAAGTGTGTGTGCATGTGTAAGGGTGTGTTTTGTTCCTAAGTTCACATTGTGGAATGCAAATAAAATGAGATCGATAATCAGATACAATATATATATTTTTTTTCTTTTTTTCGTGTTTCTTTGGGTTTTTCCTAATTTTCCTTTTTTCTATACCAATTTGGTGGAAAAAATAAAATCTAAACGGTCGAGACATTTTCGAGATTTTGCAAGCCTAACGCACGGCAATTGATTTTTATACAGGGTGGCGATTTAGTCACCTGCATCCTTTAAAGGGGGTGATTCTACTCGTCATACTAAACAATTGAGTAGGTTTTGTTTTTTCTTTTTTTTTTCTGAAAGTTTTTGTACCAGTATTTTATTTTATCTCGGCGCCCATGACAGCGTATTTAAAAAGGGAATTTGACAAAGTGGGTATTCTAAACTAGATAATAAAGTAGTAGTAGTAAGTAGTAGTAGCTACTGGTCCATCAAAAAAAAATCTTTGTAAAAAGCTACACTATTGCCGAGTGCCATAAAATGCGTTTAATGGTATAGTTGATTTCCACGCGCACGAAGCCGCGGAAAAAGCAAAAAGAAGCTAGTACAATATATAAAAAAGTTATATCGCGGAACAAAGATCCGTAGAATAATTTTTTGCTAAGTCTCGATACTTAAATACACGCTCCATGTTGATTTCACAACCATCCCGAACCCTTTACCTCAAACGGAACCATTCGAAAATCATTCGAAACATTCAGTTTCCTCACATTTGTCAATATTCCGAACAATGAGACCCGACACTCGATTTATCTCGAAAAACAGTCTCTAACACTCGAGATTAGCTTTAAATTCAAATATTCAATGGTTTTTAAAGCAGCACATTGCAGAGCGTTATTTTCAATTATTCTTTTCGAGCGGGTATGTGGGACAATTTGCGGTGAATCCATCTGTGTTCGCAGATGCTGTTCAATAATCTGGATTGGAAGTTTTGTTAAGAGTAGTGTAAGAGTAAATCGGGTCAAATCGTTGTTTAGATTGGAAGAGAAAATAATAGAATTTTATTATACGTATACAAGTTAAATTAGGTTTTAGAACATAAAAAAAAATTATACATTAAAAAAAAATACAATTTTGCCAAACACACAATTCCTTATTATGAGTGCTATTAAAGTCAATTTACGTTAAATTCACCGATATTCGATACTAAATGGTCTGTAGGAAGGTGGTCGCCTGTAGATCATACGATAATTTTTGCATACGGGAATCTGCTAATAGACTCTTATAAGCTAGCTTAACTGATTTGTTACTTTGGGGTGTTAATATTAAATTAAAGTGACAGTACTAAATTAACGGCAAAGTCAGTGCGATGCGACTTCATCGGTTACTGTCAACGCTACGCACACGCGGTCAACTCGACGTTTGTGGCTTTACCTTGACTTGCTCTTACTTGTGCTCTTTCTGTATTAATGGAAGTAACATTGGCAGAATTGTCGACATCGACATCATTATCATGGAGAAAAATACTAATAGAATCTATATCTGCTATATAAATACATATATACATACTACATACAATACAAATACATAACATTCAGTAGCGGCTTTGGGGTAGGGCGCGATTGGGCGACCGCCCAAGGGCGCCAGGCATGAAGGGGCGCCCCTTCATGTCTGGTTTCCCGTCTCGTCATTGAGAATATTCGACACTATACCTGTAAAGGGAGCGAGTGGCGAAAGGACTTTTTCTAAGCTTAGGCTGATACAAACCTATCTGCGATCGACAATATTTCAATCGAGATTGACAAACTTGGCAACTTTGTCAATCGAAAATGAAATTGCAAAAAACATAGAATTCGATGCCTTTATAATGAGATTTTGCCGATAGAAAGGCTAAAAAGTAGTAGTAGTTTTTTTTAGAAAAAGTTTTATTGAAATAAACGGTTGTGTAAAAAAAAGAACCAGGGGTTTTTTTTATTCACATGTGTGAATTGGAAAGTAGAAAGAGGGCGCCATAGAAACCTCGCCCAGGGCGCGTAATGCTAAAACCGGCCACCACTGATAACATTGAAGTGTCTGTTTTTAATGTAAAATTAAAATCTTTTCACTAAATGCATATGAAAGTATATAACGGAACTTATAACCAAAAAACATTATTTTTAATTTTTTTATGTCTGTCTGTCGGTCTGTCTGTTGGTCTGTCTGTCGGTCTGTCTGTCTGTCTGTATGTTTCTTCCAGCTAATCTCCGAACGGTTGGATCGATTTTGACGGGACTTTCACTGGCAGATAGCTGATATTTTAAGGAATAACTTAGGCTATTTTCATTTTAAAAAAATGCCACTCGGGCGATGCTGCGGGCATTAGCTAGTAGAAGTATAAAAAACAACAATTTTACAAAATTTCTGTTTTTTTTTGTGTTTTAATGAACAAACAAGATGGCAGCGCTAGTTCAGATTTTTGCCTCGCGCAAAAAGATCCTTGTACAGTTGTAGTGGAGCACTATTTTTAATTAGTGACATGTGCGATCAAACAAAACGTGTCAATCTGTGCAAGTGAGGTTTCGATTGACCGAAATTTCTTCGAGCGACAAAACGATCGTCAAAGCAAATTGCCTTTATTGCCTGAGGTCGGAAAACCGAAAAACTAACATTGCAGAAATAGTTTTCCACGAAATTGATGTAATGTTTCCAACTTTTTAATATTTCTCAGAAACAACTATTTTTGTAGCAACCACATTTAAAAAAATCACCTTGAACACAAACAGCCTGCAAGATTCATAAAATCATAACCCTTCCATTTCGCTTTTTCGGGTAATATTTAAGCACTGACCACTTGTCAGCTTGTAAGCTGACAAGTGGTCAGTGTGGTTGAGAGCAAGCTGACGCCATTTTGACGCTGCGGTCTAAATCCACAAGGACTTAGGGTCGTTACACACGATGCGGTGCGTCATCGCAATGCAACGATTTCACCGCATGGGCGTATACACGTACGGTGCGGCGCCACACCGTTACTACGACGCCGCAACAGTGGGTGAAGAGTGTTGTAGTATGATAAGTAGGTGCAACTCGTCTCACCTAGATGAAGTACGATGTACATGCGGTACGACGCCGGAACGCATACCCATGTGGCATACTATGGATATTTGTATTTAGGACGCCGCAGCGGCACCGCTGACGCACCGCGCCACAACCGCACCGCATCACGTGGAACGGCCCTGACTTCAGGGCCGTTCCACGTGATGCGGTGCGTACCAATTTGTTAGGTCTTTTAGACCTAACAAATTGGTTTAGTGCAGTCATACTTAATAAAAAAAATAAAATAAGTAAGACCTGTAGGTCTTCAGGTGCCGATTTATCGGTACAGATTGGTAGTCGGTACTGATGGATATCTACAGATCAATCTAAGAGTGCATGAAAAAGTTTTGTCGGTACCGACAAGTTTCAAGTGCTTCTTTATGTGCGAGCGTATACTTGTACAGAAAGTATGAAAACTACTGAATAGACAATTAACAGTACATTACTTACAAGGGCTGTAAAAGAAAGAAAGCCCGAAATCGCAGGTATTTGTGGCCCTCTATCGCATATTTACAACCCTCGCTATTTACGCTATTATATTATTATATATATAGCTACGCGTACAGTAAAACTCGCATTGTGGCCAGGTGTGACGTAAAATAATAAAACAATGAGATCGAGGCTTCCGGCACTATTGACTATAAAACAACAAATAAATCAGGAAAGATGATCTAACACTAAAGTGGCATCATGTTCTTGTTGTGCACGTACCCTTACAGTAGTTTGGTCTAACTTGCAAAGACTTTCGGAGAATCGCAGCTGATAATATTAGTCTAGTTAATTGGATTTCAAGGCATTTGACATCTCTATAATATGCATTAATAGGGACTCCAAGTGACGATATATCTCAGCATAACCTTTAATTATACATAGTACGTAACGACATGGCACCTGACCTGAATAAATAGGTATAGGTCATAATGAGGATCAATGTATTCTGTGGTTAGGGAATTACGCATCCTACGTAGCGACTTTGTGGAGTGCTTCTTGAATCAAAATGAGATAATAAAAGAAATGAGCATTGTTCACTTGAACCTTCGCTACAACCTGCCCCTGCTTTGCACGGCTGCAATATATTGATGTGGCGTTACGTCAAAACAACAAAATTTCTGTGCAGGGTGTCAGGGACATGGACGCGTAACCTGTTATCATGGTTTCAGTACATCATTCTGGAACCCCCAGCGTTTAAATTATTCGTAGGTTATTAAAAAAAAAAAAACTCTTTTCCATACATTTCGACCGCGTAGGTATTGCACTTTTGTAAGAAACAGCAGGTACTTTTTTAAAATAACCTGAAAAATAAAATTCATCGCTGGGAGGTCCAGAATCGATTACTAAATTCATGGTAATAGGTTATTTATTAATATATCCTCCCACTGAAACGCCATAATAGCAATTACACCAACGGAGCAAAAAATTACTTCATGTCCTTGCTATCCACCCATCCTGCGCGTGCTGGACATCGAACGGGCGACAACGTACGCTCACGCAACGTCAAGACACTTTTCCATATTAATTTCCATAACTCCATCCATATTGCGCACATTCTTTGCGATTTTTTTTGAGACTCGATGATGATTGAGAGATGACTTTTTTTTTTAATGAAAAAGGTTGTGCTTCTATGTCCCTGCCACTCTAAATATAAGTTGAATATTAATGTATTAAACACATAAACTGCCAGAATAAATCCTCTAAATAATGGTTAAACCCTTATCAAAATCCGTTGTGTATTAGTAAAGAAGAACTAAGTGGTCACACAGACACAAAAAGTTACTTTAATATATAACATAAATATAAAGATAGATATAGATGTGATATTTTGGATTCACTTAGTAACAACTGAATCGAAGTAGACAATGAATATGTCCACCATAATTAGTTGTTCCCTAATTTCTGTTTGTTATAATTTACTAACAAATAATAACCCGTTATTTAGTTATTCACGTAACAAGTCCGATAGTTTCCCGGACTGTTGTTTGCGGTTTGATGCAGATGCACCCAAACTATGAACTTTACAATAAGCTGCAGCAAGTTTCTGTGGAAGCTGCTGCTAATAGGATATTAATTTATTGCAGAGATAATTTTGAGATCAGCCTAACGAGACAGATAATGGAATCTGTGTTCTCGTCTGTAGATAAAGTGCAGCTTCAAGCTAGACTTTGTTAAAATACTAACAAGCTGTCTGATGCTTTCTCATTTTATTATTACCAAATAACTAACTAGGTACTCTCTGTTAAAGATGAATCCTTTCGCACTTTTGTGGCGGCGCGGCGTCTACATCGCCACTTGCGAACTACGCATCACATTGACGTCACGAAATATCAAGAAGTTTACCACGCGACTTGTATACAACGTCCAGACATCAACCGTCGGGCCCACCAGACACAACACCCGTCTGGTCGAAGGTTCCCTTTCTATGAGAGGATGAGTGAACTATACACACTGCTCCTCATACCTCTAATACTTATGAGTACAGTGCCTATTAACTGCTCCCAAATAACGATGTTTTATTCATTACATTCTTCCTTACAATTCCTACAATTCAAATTTCAACTCTTTATTAGTTACTTTTGTGAGATGATATTTATTCAGATTTGTTACTGTTGTAATGGCAAACATGTTATTTGGTTTAAATTGGTTTTTATTTTAGTTTTTATATTTTGTATAGATTATTTCCTATTTTGTTAAGTATCTGGTACTTGTTGAAAGGCCTACACCGTTCTCACATACCTATTAACACTGTTATTTGAAAATATTGTTAAAAAATAATAATAATTCAAATTAAAAAAATATAATTATAATTTTAATATTGTAAATTGTGTAATATTCAAACTCAAACTCAAAGCATTTATTTCAATTAAACCATTTACAGGCACTTTTGCCAATACGTAGATCACTATGGAGAAGAACTGGCAAGAAAATCGAAGGACACTGTTTGAAATCAAGATATTACAATATCCTGGGTACATTATTCTTGTTGTTTCTTTAAGTGAGACAATGTAAAAACTAATAAAACAATTCAAAATATAAAATCTAAAATTTAAAAATAAGCCCTGGCAGTCAAGAGATGACTAGTCCCAACTGACGGTGCCCGTTCAAGAACATGACGCGTGGATCAGCACCATCCAGCTCAACCATTTAATATATATGTAATTGTATTTGTTGTTTCTTGTCGAATGGAACCGTGCACCTAGCTTCTGACGTTTTATAAGTGCCCATGTAGGTTTATGTGAAATAAAATATTTTTAATTGATTTGATTTGGTTGTGTAGAAAATTATTTAGGACATATTATTTCAAATTGCTTGAGTATCAATACGTACTCAAACAATTACAATTGTAACATAATTACACATTCACATAGGCAACTTTCGACCTAAAACGCTCTAAATTTCCGTTATACATCATCAAATAATTGAGCATGCCAAGGACATTCACAAAACAAACGGTCCATTATGACCCAAACATAAATCAATCCAATACTCGTATCGCGAAAAACAATGTCGCATCAAAATTTAATTTCCTGAAGACGGATGAGCATGAGATAAATCATTTATCAATTTAAAATGCAAATCTGTGAATTACTTTGGCGGGGTAAGATCGGGGAACGTGCCAAAAGGCTGCATTGAGAACCCCACGCTAATTGGCTGGCATCCATAAATTTTGTCGCAAATCTGCATTTTGAGCTCGATATTTTTTTTTTCCTAATTTAATCGTTTTCAGTCACACTCTGGGATTGGTTTATTATCCAGTTTTTTTGAAATTATTTTCTTTTGTAGAATTTTCATCCATACTCATGCATACTAATATTATAAATGTGAAAGTAACTCTGTCTGTCTATCTGTTACGTTATCACGCCTAAACTGCTGAACCGATCATCATGAAATTTGGCAGATATATAGCCTGGGATATGGAGAAGGACATAGACTACTTTTTTACGTGATAATCGACATCCACGCGGGCGGAGCTGCGGGTAAAAGCTTGTTCATTATAATTGTGACACGGTCTGCTTGCATCACAAATCAGCGATAAACGAGTTTGAAACATCGTTATACGTATTGATGATGAGTCATCATCAATACGTATAACGATCATTATGACTCTTTCAGTCATATGTCATCATTGATGACATATGACTGAAAGAGTCATGAATAAAGAAGACGGAAAAAGAGCCTTCGTTGCTACTAGTACCTACCATTTACACATTTTAGGCGCTTACGCTTGTGAAAATTTTTAATTGCCTAAAATAATAATAAATAAAAAATATAAATATAAAAAAAATGTGGATCTAGTGATAACAAATTCAATATTAGTTCCAATATTTTGAGATTATTTTAAAATGGAATTAGTGATTAAAAAAACAAACATCAGTAGTTCCATCATGGAATTGTTAACGGTACTAGTGGCAACGAAGGAAGAAAACGCAGTAGATGGCCATCAATAACTTGGCTTACGAAAAATAAAAAATTATATGATAGCGAGCAACACAACAAAAGAGGCAATCCACAACCGTACGGTGTGGCACAGGAGTAGGTACTAGGAGGGCTGACCCCAAATAAATTAGGATAGTAGCCAGGAAAAAGAAGAGTTATATTTCTGTCAATCATTTAAAAGTGACATATGTAAACAGAAAGATGTTTTAAAATGATGATGATTTAAATAAGTTTAGCGTTAAATATATTTAGTGTACACAGCAAAGGAGTGGAACTCTCTAGCTGCGTCTGTGTTTTCGAACGCATACAACCCTAATCTATTCAAAGTGAGAGTGAACAGGCTTCTTCTGGGTAAGCTCACTCCATCGTAGACTTTGTCTCTGTCATCTAGACCTAGACTAAAGTCAAGAGCAAACTCATAGTAGAAAAAAGTGTTATTTGGTGCAAGTGGGTCTAAGGTAAGTCGCATGTATTCACAGATTGAACTCATAATTAATATGTACTTCTTATTAATATAAGTTATTAATTTTATTTTATTCTATTCGGGAAACTTACAGCTAACGTTTACAGTGTTCTTAAACAATATGAAATTGAAGGCCATGACTAGTTTCCACTGATAAACACTAATAATAAAAACGAAAAAAGGTCGGTACAAAATACCTAAAACACAAATTAGGAAATAAATAGTACACGATTGACTTATACTCGTTTTTTTTTTTTTTTTTTTTTTTTTTGTATGGCATCTCGGAGGTATAACCACTGGGGGTTCCTGCTCCTTAACCGGGCTTTCCTGTGGTGCCGCAAGCTCCTAACGAAGTTTACGCCTCCAGCCAGGGGAGTTTTTACTAAAATCTACTTAATCTAGACGACTGCTCGCTAAGGGCACCCCAGGTGGGGCTCGAACCTCGGCTTAGGGCAGTGTCGGAGGGAGGGTGGCAAGGGACCGTCGGTGGCTGGATAATATCAGGGTTCTGATTATTAATCGGGGGAGTTTGGATTACAGGCTCAGCTAAACCACATGCTGGCACATCGTTAAGCGTCGTCAAGGGACGGGGAGGGCTACTATTATTATTGACGATAATAATAGTGGATCGGGGTGGGTTTCGCGCGGGACCTCTAAAGCGAGGTCGGAATTGTGATCGTGTTCGTGTTGTGTGTACTCTTCGAGCTGTACTAGTTTCCCTACGACTCTCCTGGATGAGAGTGGTGGGGTCGTCTGGGTCGGTCAGTGCGTGCCTTGGACGGCGGATCGTACTAATGCGGGAGGGGGTATAATTGGCGGCCTGCACAACGAGAGTGTTGCGGTGGGTGGCGGCAGAGTCAAAGAATCGCTTGGAAGAGCGTTTCAGAAATTGGGCTATTGTAGGCATTCTAAGCTCTACATGGAGGTTTGTGTTCCGAACGAACCAGGGGGCTCCCGTGCATTTACGGAGGAAACGATTTTGAATGATTTGCATCTTATGGATGACATGTGATTTTGCTTGGGCAAAGACTGGACTCGCATAGGTCATGATGGGGCGGATGCACGCGGTGTACAGTCGCAATTTGCACTTGAGTGACAATTTGCTATTTTCGTGGACAAGGGAGTGAAGCCTATAGAGAGCGAAGGCGGCGCGCGAACGCGCCTTACTTACATGCTCAGAAAAGGAGAGGCGTTGATCGAGGATGACACCTAGATATTTGGCTCGCTTCTCCCAAGGGATAGGCTTGCCGAACATGGTGACAGGTTTGGGCTTTGGGGGGATTTTTCTCGGTTTTACGAAGAGAACCGCTTGGCTTTTGTCAGGATTGACTTCGATCCGCCACTTTCTAAACCACGCACCGAGCTTGTCGGCTGCAGTCTGGAGAGTGTTGGTAATGACATTATGACACTTCCCTCTGTAGTAAACGGCCGTATCGTCTGCGAACAGAGCCAACTGAGCCTTTTTAAACTTCGGGATGTCGCTGGTGTAAAGCGTAAAAGCCAGGGGGGATATCACAGAGCCCTGAGGGACACCTGCGCGTATGGGATGGGAGGAGGAGAGGGCTCCCTCTATGCGATAGCGAAAGGTGCGATTCGACAAAAAGTCTCGTAAGATGAGCACGAGACGCTCGGGCACACCGAGTTGGTACAGCTTGTAAATCAAGCCGTTGTGCCAGACTTTGTCGAACGCTTTCGCTATATCAAAGAAGATAGCTCCTGTCATAAGGCCGCGTTGAAAGCCGGCGCTTATGTCCTCGACTATACGGTGGACCTGATGGGTCGACGAATGTTTGGTACGGAATCCAAACTGTTCGTGGGGGATAAGGCCCTTAGTCTCGGCGTAGTCTCTGAGACGCTTATAAATAAGCCTCTCGTAGAGTTTGCCCATGACTGTGAGCAGGCTAATGGGGCGGTAGCTCGCGGGCTCCTTCTTGGGTTTACCGGGTTTGGCAATACCGATTACTGTGGCCTCTTTCCACACTTGCGGGAAGACATTATTGTTCATGGCTCCATTGAAGATGGTGGCCAAGAGCATTATCAGGTGGGCGGGGAACAATTGGACCACCCTATTGGTGATACCATCAGAGCCAGGGGCTTTACGAGGTTTCAGACCCTTTATGAGCTCGTGCACTTCCGCCGGTGTGACGGGAGCCAGAGGATACTCAGGGTCTTCGACGGGCGGGCGAGCGGCTCTACGTTCGACTTCAGCGTTCACCTCATCGAGGTGCGCCTGGTCTACTGGTTGAGAGCTGGGCGAGCACTGGGCCTCTAGACTGTCGGCTAAGCATTCGGCTTTGTCGATGTCTTCGAAAGCGAGAGACGCGTCTGGGCGGATCAGTGGGGGCATTGAGGCTGAGCTACCTCCTCGGGGATTGAGTTTCCTTTGGAGTTGCCAGAATGCTAGATGGTTCGGCTCTAGGCTGCTCAGTAGCTTATCCCAGTCGGCGTCACGAAATTCCTTCACGCGTTTACTTACAGCACGCTGCAAGTAGCGCATGTGGATTTTGTTAGCCGTGCAGGGAAAGCTACTGTACGCACGGACGGCTGCGTTCTTCTCCGTCATCAGTGCACGTACATCGTCCGGCAGTTTCCCGCGACGGTTATCCGTCGCCGGAACCTCCCTTGAACATGTGTTCAGGACAGATTGTACGTGCTCTGTGAGAGAGTCGATCGCGGTCGTCGTGACTGCGATAGAGTCGAACTGGTCGGGGATCGAATCCAATTGGGGAGACGTGTTAGCTTTCAAGCTTTCGCCTACTCGCTTCCAGTCCGTTATCCTTTTGGTGCGCGGGGGGATATTGGGGTCGTGAAGACCTATGCGAGGGGCCATTTCTACGAGAACAGGTCGGTGGTCAGAGTGAAGCTCGTGGTGCACCTCTATAGAGACCAACCGTAGGTTGATGTTCTTTAGAAGTGCCACATCGAGCACGTCAGAGGCATGGTCAGGATTATGCGGATAGTGGGTGTGATTCATCGGGGCGATGATATCAAAATTTAGGAGGGGGCAGAGGTCAAAGAGGACTTTACCCCTATGGGAGGTGAGTCTACTATTCCAGGCTGGGTGCTTGGCATTGAGATCACCCGCCATGATGACGGAATCACTCATGCTCAAGAGGGTGCTAAGGTCGTCGGTCAGTAGTCGATCTTGGATAGGATCAATTGTAATGGTAGGGGGCAGATAGGCTGATATTATCGTTATAGATGGGTGGCCCGTCATACCGATTCGGCAGATCGAGACTTCTAATAGGGACTTTAGGACAGGAGGGTCTATGGGCATGCAATAGAGCTCTGATTTATAATAGATTAGAGTACCTCCCAGGTGGCACCGCGACCTATCGTTGCGAATTATACGATAATTCGCAATTGACGGGTTACGGTGCCTGGGTTTTAAAAAGGTCTCTTGAATTAGGAAAACGTCTACTTTATGATCGCCGAGGAATTCGGTGATCTCTGAGTTTTGGCCGTCCAAGCCATTGGCGTTAAAATAACCTAACATTAGGGATCGGGGTTTGTTTCTAGCGGGGGACCTAGTATTCATTAAGTGGTCTAGGGGTTTTGTTCGCGAATCTAGACAATGCTTGCGTGATCTCGGGATACGCATTGTAGATTGCCTGAATTTGGTATAAGTCACCGGCGTTGGTCGCGGCGACTATCTCATCGGCCATCCTCCTCGCGCGGGGGGTGAGGAAGACCATGTAGGTGGAGGAGATCACCTGGAAGGGATCTACTTTGTTGACACCGGCCACGGGAGTGGGGGTGTGGTTAGGAGGGGGGCGCGCGTACGGAGCGGCGGCGACGGGCGCGGGCGCGGGCGCGGGCGCGGCGGCGAGGGGCGCGGGTGCGGTGGGGGGCGCGATGGTCGCGGGTCTCGATTGCGAGTTCTCGAATCGGGTTCGCGGGTCCATTAATCGGGGTATACTGGCCTGGGGGGCCTGGGGAGCGACTGCCTGAGGGGCGGGTCTAGCCTGGAGGCTTGGGAAAGCCTGCTGATGGTGCAGGTAATTCCAGGGACTGGGTCTCTGGGGACTCAGTCTTACTGGTTCCAAATAGGACGGGCATTCGCGGGATTGACGCGCGTCGGTACGCTTCGCTAAGCGAGGGGGCGCGGATTTTGGGGCTTTAGCGCAGCCACGGTAGTTCGCGGGGTGGCCAGCCTCGCCACATAGCACGCAGCTAGGTGGCTCGGTGCAAAGTGCACGGTCCTTGGGACATTCGCATTCCGCAGTGCTATGCGAACCCAGGCACTTTATGCACCTGGGTGTCGCATAACAGTGCTTCTGCGTATGCCCGTAGAGTTGGCAACGATGGCACTGGGCAATCACGCTTGACTTGCGGGGTCTCTCTATTTCGAGACCCGAGAGACTACAGATCGATTTGATCTGGAAGATCGGGTTATGACCCTCGGAGGGTGGGCAGATCACGAGGATCATGTCAAAGGCCTCACCGCGTCGCGCGCGATGCATACGGTGGACCTCGTTTACAGGGACGTTTTGCGACCTAAGATCGGCTATAATTTCAGCGCATGGGATCTCCCTTGGGATCCTGCGGATGACTACGCGTGTTTCCTTTTCCTCGGGGAGGCAATACGTGTGGAAAGACACGTTTTTAGAGCGAAGCATTTTGGTTAGGCTCCTGTAGTCCGTAGACGTGGGAACCGTGACCTTGATGCCGGTCTGGGTGGATTTGGCGTGCGAGTAATTTATCCGGAGCTCGACACACCATTTTGATATGTCGGTCCATTTGGACTTGTCCTGGATAAATACAGGCGGTGGGGGGGGGATTTTCTTAACGGGATTGCCGTTAATGAGAATGCGCGGAGTGGGGGCCTGCGACGTGGACGCGGACGCGGAGGGCGCGGGCGCGGCGGAGGGCGCGGGGGTGGGGACCTGCGACGCGAGGGGCGCGGACGCGGTGGACGGGGCGGGGGTGGGGATTTGCGACGCGGAGGGCGCGGACGCGGTAGACGGGGTGGGGGTGGGGACCTGCGACGCGAAGGGCGCGGACGCGGTAGACGGAGTGGGGGACGCAGGAGGGCTGAAGGCCTCTGCTTTCCCTTTCTTGGCGGCCTTTCTCTGGGCTTTCGTCTTCTTCCTCTTGCCCCCCCGTCCCGAGACTAGGCTGAAGCCTTCGTCCGAGGTGGAGGGGGAAGAGGCAGAGGACGCTGCCGACCGTGTCGTGACGGTACGGTCCGATTCTGAGTCGGAACCGGCGGGACGCGGGGTGTCGGCTCTTCCACCACTGACTGCCTCTTCTGTTTCCATGTCGGAAACAGATGAGCCAGCCTGTGACAGAGGCGAGCGAGAACGCGAACGCGATCGAGTAGGAGAAGGAGAGGGAGAGCGGGGGCTATCCGTCGAGTGGGTGCGAACGGACGCCGAGAGGGTGGCAGCCGCGAGGGCTCCGTATTCCTGTCCATATTTGGACTGGAATACGGGGTCCTTTAATACGACTCCGATCAGAAACTCTATCAACACCGTCCCGATGACGGGGTTTTTCTTATATTCGGGAGGGGCCATGACGGTGGCGGGGAACTTATCCCTACAACTAATATCCCTAACTCCCCGGGTGGGTTTGCCCGGGGATGAGTGAAGCCTCCCTGCCGGGTCAGGCAGGGAGATGTGTGCTAATGGTGAGCCCTAAGCTTGTAACCCGTCGCCAGTCTTATTGTGCGAACGGGGCCCTACAAATCCGGTGCGAAGGGTGTAGACACACCCTAAAGACACCGGGTGAGTAGCTGTGAAGGGAAAACTGTCACCAGAGCCGACTAGGAGATCCCCCAAGGCCGGTTAACTCTGGGACCCGTCCAATTGACTGCCTTGCCCTGATGGGGTTCGGCGGGTGTGATTCGTTAGCACCGTTAGGTTTCAACCAAGGACCACGAAACTGTGGTTTTTCCCTGACGGGGTAAAAACGCGCGCAACGTTTTAGACGACAAGGTTTAAAGAAACCAATACCAACCTGTCTTGAAAAAGACAATAGTTGATATTATTGTTAGTAGTCGGACTACTAGTGCAATCGTTACGACTGGGCGTAACGATTACCGGATGGCGGCGGCGGCGGACACTTGACACGGCACGGGCGCAGCGAGCCGGAGCTGCAGCACACGACCGTTCCGAACGGTGTCGCGACGCGGAATGACCGAACAAGCGCACCGGGGCGGGCGCAGGGAGCGGGAGCAGCGTAACGACCGTCCAGGGCGGAGGTCGAACGGTGAGTGTGTGTGTCTTATACTCGTATAAACTAAAAATCATTTATACGCAAACAAGGCATGAATTCAAGTGGTAGTGGTAGAAATATTAACGAGAGTGTTCCTTCAGTTGCCTGTGTGCCAGGGCCACGGTATCCCTTTCGGACAAACCCGCCACCCTGGCAGAGGTTATTAACCCTAATAATACGATTTCCACTATACCCAAGTAATAGTTTCCAAACTTACAATTGTTTGTATTAATTCAGTTACACTCGAAATTACGATTCGACATAACACTGTTACCGCAACTTCCAAGAGTTTATTTATTAGTTTGTACCAAACAACTATGATCTGGTTTATGTCGTGCACCTACCTACTGATTGGGGTTAAATAATCCTAACTAATATTATAAATACGAAAGTAAATTTGTTTGTTTGTTTGTTTGTTTGTTTGTTACCTTTTCACGCCTAAACCACTGAACCGATCCTCCTGAAATTTTGCATATACGTTGTCAAGTGTACAGAAACGGACATAAGGTATCTTTCATCCCAAAAAATATTGCAGTTCCCGAGAAAAACAACAATAACGTTCCTGTGTTCTTCGAATCATTATTGAATTATGTTTTTATAGAAAATTTAGTAGTGTGTTAAGAATTTTTTTACAGAGCAAGCAGAATACAACCCGAATTGATTGTCAAATTATAAATCAACGCGAGCGAAGCCGCGGGCAAAAGCTAGTAATCAATAAAGCGATAGTGTTTAATTTTAATTCGCTGAGCTATCTGCCAAATTTTCCAGTGCTGAGACTTACTGACTCTTCTATTACAATCTGTGAGTATTTTAAATGACTGTATATATTTATTGGTTTATCTAAAATTGTTACACTGTTCAACCAATTTACACAAGCCAACATACAAGCTAAGTGCATAATACGCAGCATGCTAATACATTATTATTTTAGTGAATCTATATTTCATTTGAAAGTCTGTGTCTTGTTAAGTAAAAGGATTGAAACGATTTTTGTGACATTTCCTTATTCTTGGTGGTTCTTCACGGCCCATTTCATCAAAAACATCGAAATAATGCAAATAATCCATCATTGAGATTGCCAGATGTCTGGTTACTACGGTTACGCGCTCACTAAACAAGGGTTGAGGGCTGAATAACTATTGGGTAATATCTCATTCAGTTAAAACTCCCGCTACAACAGATGTGTACAACTGAACTGTCAATGTATGTGTTATATCTTTTATTGGTAGAGTAAGCGTTATAACTCTGGTATACGTCATGTTGAACTTGAGTGTGTCGAGCTGGTCAGTTGTGTTCCACTATTTAAAAAAACTTAAAATACTGCCACATCCAGCACTATACATTTTTGAAATTTGTATCTTTGTACACCAAAACAGATATGAATTTGACTGGTTTAATGATGTTGTATCCAGACCCAGCCGCAAAGAGTATATGCTTAATGTTTCTAGGCGTAGAATTAAATAGTTTTCTAATAATGTATACTGCATGTCCATTGCTGTTGATAACAAATTACCTGATGGCTTTAAAACTCTCAGCCTCAGAACATTTAAATGTAAATTATTTAACTTTCTTTCAAGCAAATGTTATTACGCTACTGAAGATTTTATCAATGAAAAAACCTAAATATTTGATATTATTATCCTTGACCTTAATTGTTAACTGTATTGTGCATGCTGTGGTCTCCTATGTATAAGTGAAGGAGTACACCTGCTTAATACCTGATATTGCCCTTTATTTATGTACTAGCTTTCGCCCGTGGCTTCGCTCGAGCTTAAATTAAAAAAAAATACTCTTAACACACTACTCAATTTCTATAATAATATAATTCAATCATGATTTGGAAGACACTTGGCGCCATCTATTATTATAATAACGTTATTGCTGTTTTCCTCGGGAACAGCACTTTTTTTCAGAATGAAAGGTACCCTATGTTCGTTTCTGTACACCTGACAACGTATATGCAAAATTTCAGGATGATCGGTTCAGTGGTTCAGGCGTGAAAAGGTAACAAACAAACAAACTGACAAACTTACTTTCGCATTTATAATAGTTAGGATAGGAAGGATTGTATTGTGTATATCTTTTGTTGGAGTTTCTAAATATATAAATAAAGAAATAAAATCGTGCCTTCACATATGCAAATAACTTGTATGTGAATGGCAATTTATATGCAGCGCTAATGCTGAGCATGAAGTCCTAGGTCGGGTATTTTGTAAGTATTTTGGATTGATAGTAATGGGCTCTAGGCTTACATGGGACGGTGAAATCTGAGTGTACTATCGGTACAACTCTGCCTAACTCTTCGCCGATAACAGGCGCGATGTTATTTATGTAAAGTCTGTGATCCCTATATTCAACACAGTATTATTTTTATACTTGTATCTAGTCTTTGCCATCTTCATGAAGTTCGTATACTGTATCCCTTTTTTGTCAGTTCCTACGACCACTTTCTACCCTATCTCTTCTTGCTAATCTTTAAAATACTATCGTCACACCATACGAATTTTAAGTCACCAAGGAGACAACAATCTGACCTCTTTCCTTGTAAGTATTGATATTCTGTTCAACAAGAACATAATAACAGGGGTGACATGTTTTCGCTTTTATATCGAGTAAGCCCTCAAAGTGTATTGATCAATTTGAGCTAATCTTGTGATATCGAGGGGAACTAGAACATCTTCTGGGATTATCAAGATGTCTTCGATTTTTTTGTTCTAGGACACGCCGGTTTCTTCACGATGTTTTTCTTCATCTTTTTGAGAGCAGTAGTGATAAAATTATTTACACAAAATAAAGCGCCTCACTGGGTTCGAACCCACGACCAAAACTAAGTACCTACTCGTAAGTCCGGGCCTTTACCATGGGGCTTGTGGGCTGCCATTACTCTTGAGATTACCGTCTATAAACACTTCTGGAGGATAAAAATATTCTGTATGCTAAACAATGAAACCTTCGCGTAAATTTTAGCTTCGAGTTAATAAATGCACTTGACAATAAAATCAAATTAGTCTATTAATTCCTATTCGTATTTCGTTTCGTTTAATTTTGATCGTTCTGTAGTTTTTGCCTACTCCCATGGAAAAAACGTGAGTTTGTGTGTGTATGATGTATCCAATAATTTCTTGCAGAAAATCTATTGTCATCTGAAGGTACAAAATTATGTGGTAACGAGTTGTTTGTCGTGGATTTAAACCCAGGTGGATGCTTTTAGACCCCCCGCGCACTAGGTAGCCTGAACCACTGAAACCACTGCTCTCAAAACGGTGAAGGAAAACATCGTTAGGAAACCGGTATGTCCTAGAACCAAAAATCCGAAGACATTTGAAAACTACCAACCCGCACTGGGCCTGCGTGGTAGATTACAGCCCATTCCCTCTCTTCGAGAGGATGCCTGTGTCCCAGCAGTGGGAATATTATAGACTGGTTATGCTAATCAAACCCTTTATTGCATTATCGAAATTGGGTCACCTTGCGGAAAACCTCAACGCTAAAATTCAGCCATTATCATAAATCCACAAGAATAAAACAGCAATCAATTATGTAAATCACACAAAAAGAAAACTTCACCTAGCCAAGAAACTTCGAAAATACTTTTCCCAAACTAATAAACACATCGGTACTACTTCCCAATCTCTCCACACACTAATTACCTACTACAACTAAGAACAATTAATCAAAGAAGTGCTTAATCTTATTAATTTAGTGGAACACCAAGAAACTCCAGCCGCTAAACACGGAGCAATGAAACCGGGAATAAGAAAGAGAAATACCATTAATTAGAACAACTCGAGAATAAAGCTGCGACCTGTTCTACGCGAACGAAGTTTGTTCGCGTAATGCTGCGATGTTTTAATTCGGTTACTCAGATCATTGAACTGTGTACTTGCAAGTTTAAACCAATTGTTGGCGTGGCATTAAGATTTAATGTTCTTTTTTTTTAAGTTTGTCATGAGTAATTTTTCTATAGCTTAATCTATAGAAAAGCTTTAAAATATGAATAGGTTAATTTTACTTTCTATAGTCAATTTCGTCCTGTAGAAAAGTTCCAGCCTGCTCTTATGGTGATCATATGGCTGTCTATAAAACTTTATATTTGTGAACGATTTATTCTTTTCGCAGTCTTTCTAAACCTGTTTAGAAATAGTTGTGTTTACAAGTTGCGGTGTGCTTTATGTAAAACATGTGATATAGTCTCCTATCTTGAAGGTTCTTCAGGTATATTACGTACTACTACGCGAAGAGAACTTAGCGGGAGCTCCGCTAGGTTTTGGTTATTTTTAAATATTGCTACACTAGTCTACGAAATCCACCACATCTTTTAATATTTTTTACTTTGTCTATTTTGCATAAAATTTTCCAATCAATAGAATGATAACTCTAAAAATTTTATATTTTATTGTGAAAACCTCTAAAGACGCACTTTTAGTGTGTATCTATAGATGAACACTCAAAAATATCTACTAAATGATTATACTCGTATCTAGAACAGACTTGTCAATACAATTTATAAGAGTAAACTTAATCGAATAATATATTTATAGAATAATTTAACTACCTGTATACTAAAGTATTTGGTGAATTTACAGAAGGATTTAAAATAAGAACTTATAAGGGTCCACCTTTAGATATTTCACACTTAGTCGAGCTCAAGCTGATTGGTATTATGGAGGTTTTAAAATTTTGACTTGAGTTAATTTACCCTATTAGAAAATGTTGTTTTCCCTAAAACCATCTTTCAGATAGTATCTAAACACATACCACAATTAGAATGTTTATATCTATAAACATTTAATAAACATTTCTTATAAGCCTTATCCTAAGAAATGCCCCTTGGGTAGAACCTTTTACCTTTGCTAATTATTTTCTGTCGGAGTGTTATATACTAGAAGTGCACTTTGGTGTGACTATAAAACTGCACTGCACTTAGTACAAAATGTTAATAATTGCACTTCCCAAGTTAGCAACTATAACAACAAGGTAGTTTTTTTGTTTGGGGTTTCTGATATTTTTTCGATTTAACATGATAAGTCAAAATGGTTTCTAAAAGTAAAAAATTACTTAAACGGCAAAAAGGCTTGGGATTAATTAAGCTACTCCTATGCCACTATCCAAGCAATAAACTATTTTATGCTTAAGCGTTTTGGAATTAATATTGACATTTTTATTTTTATTGATATAAGTAACATAAGCGAGGACCTTGTGGATCATTTATTTTTTACTTTTTAACCGACTTTCCAAAAAGGAGGAGGAAAGGAGGAGTTTTTTTTTTTTTTGTGTGTTTGTTACCTCATAACTCCGTCGTTTATGAACCAATTTAGAAAATTATTTTTCTATTTGAAAGGATATACTTCCAAATTGGTTCCTTTTTTTTTCAAAATCCATTTCTGATGATGGGATCCATGAGGAATTGAGGGAACTTCTCAAATTTTATAGGCAAACATATAGCGATTTTTGTATTTTCATCAACAACTCAAGCATTTGCATTCAGAAAGTATCATTTGATGAAGTGGAACTGATCAAGAAGACCACAAATGGCCATCGGAACTCCTATATGATAAGTATTTCACGAGTGGCGATAAGATATCTCGATTAAGATACTTAAGCAGCGACTATGAAGCAAATTTAAATAAATAATTCTGATGAAAATGGTACCATCGAACTGATCTGAAGATGAAGCCGGAAGGTATGCAACGGAACTCCGTAAAAAAACAATGTATCCTAGCCGTGTTTGGACTCACTGGAATTGTCATGAGATGCATGAATGTCATGAGGGCTATAAATGGTTATTAACCGATTTTTATTAACTTTGCTTGGGTAGTTTTTGAGTTAGCTTCGATAATACGTATTTAATCCACTTCGTATAGGTATCTTGTGTCACTGTTGTTTGTGCGGTGTAGCAAGTAGTGGTAATCGAATTGTTGTAGGAAAGGTAATATAACTAAAAAGTGAAAAATAACTTTATTTTCGGAAGTCGATGTCATTGATTCTGTATTTTCGTTTTTGACACCGACTTCCGAAAATAAAGTTATTTTTCACATTTTTTTTTTCGAAAGTCGGTTGTTTTTTTTTTTTTTTTTTTGTTTATAAGCTTTTTCTTAATTACTTTTAATGATAAAATCGTGCAGTTTTCGGTACTTTATGCGGCCTACCCTAATGTCCTTTCTTTCTTATTATTCATCAAATCGTTGAGCTCCTTAAGTTCTGAGTTGAGCTGCACGATTACCGACAAATGCGTGCACTGACTGGACAGGTACACTCAATCTGTGTGGTTATTTCCTCAAATGACTATTTCAGACATATATAATATCATATATCTACATGGTCTTCACATGATTTGACCAAGATTATGTCTGGACTTTAAAAGAGGCTGTGACCTCTAAGTTTGTTTCGGCCTTTCTTCTCAAGGTAGTCAGATAGGAAACGCCAAAATAATGTACTTTTTTAAATATGATTGACATGTAAAAGTGTTTGTACAGAACTACTTACAGAAATAAAATGATTAATCATTTATTATTTTATCATTTAGGGCCACTGTAATCCACACTTATACTATATTTGCCGTCAGTTTGTCAACTCATAAGTAGTCCGTTGACACAACCAGGGCCAGATTAGCCACGTAGCAGCTGTAGCAAATGCTACAGGCTCCGCACTTTAGGGGGCCTCGCGCAGTGCGCTTGTACGTACAAGAATATGATTCTCAACCGTAACAAATATGTATTTACGGAATTATAATCATTAAAATATCAATGTATAACTCTCTCACTCGCGAAAAATTTATCAGTCGGTATTGTTTGAAGAAAGCACATAGTTATAATTTTAAATGCTTGACAGTTAAGGAAAAGGATGAAAAAAAAAACTTCTTCGTTTTTTATAAACGCTGATTTGATTAGTGTTATATTGATAAAAACCATAATTGTAAAAGTACTGTTTTACGAGTATTATATCTCCTTAACTTAGGAACCAAAAACCAATCTCTAATAGAATTTGCTACAGGCCCCGCGCTGGTTTAATCCGGTACTGGACACGACACCCATTATTCTCAAATTTAAAAGATAGAAATACTAGTTCCACATCCTCAACAAACTATGCATTAAAATAAACTTCAAAAACGTAATGGACATTCAATTCCCAAACGCCTTCCGTTCTGACCATTTCCAGACCGCGTAAAAGTAACGTTTCCTAATAAATTAACTCCTCGGCAGCCCTAGCCGCATTTTCAATGGAACATTAAGGAAATTGCCCGGGCAATAAGCTATACTATGCGGCCCAACTATTTGTATGCAAAGCGAGTGTTATTTATGTGGACAGTCACCTTGTTGATGACGTCAATGTAATGTTGTTTTGTGATTCGTAATGGTGTTGATGTATTGTGGCTTTTTTTGGAAGAAGTTGTGAGTAATTGCGTGAATTGAAATGTCAAAGTATCTTGTTGTCATGTTGTCTTATTCTTAACTAGCTTCCGCACGCGATTTCGTCAGCATGATATTTCTTGTTCCCCCGTTTGCCAATCCGTTCTCCAGGTATCATAAAAAAAGCCGTTCCATACATAATGTATTAACTTAATACAGTTTTTTTTTTTTTTATCTAGGGCATCTCAGAGTTAACCACTAGGGGTTGAGACTCTTTAACCGGACTTTCCTGTGGCTGCCTTAAGCTCCTAACGAAATTTAATGCCTCCAGCCAGGGCGTAAAAACTTATAAACTAAACGACTGCGCGCTAAGGGCACCCCCTGCGGGGTACGAACCTCGGCTTAGGGCAGAGTCGGAGGGAGGATGGCAAGGGACCGTCGGTGGCTGGATAAAATCAGAGTTATGATTATTATCTGGGGGATTTAAAGCTACAGGCTCAGCTAGAGCGCGTGCTGGCGCTTCGCTTACAAGCAAGGGTACGGGACGAAAAAAAATGATACAAAAGACATTACATTTATAGAAAATGATTGTTTTTTTTTTGTGATTTTTTTCAATGTTTTAATAGTTATTAAACTAACAAGTCAATGATTATACAAGTCGGTCCAGCCGTTCTTGAGTTATAAATGATGTAACTAACCCAACTTTGTTTTATATATTTATAAGATAAGATAAGATTAGGTAGAGTGATACAAGATTTTTTAGGCGCTTGAATGACGTTGTTGGTAAACATTTATCATTTTGTGAAATTGTTTTGTTAAATGTATTGAAAAAAATAAGATGGCGTCGATAGTTTCAATTTTGGCCACGTCAAAAGATCCTTCAAACTCAAACTCAGTCAACTCGGTCAGTCAGAAAGATGAAGCTAAAGTTGCTGAGAGCTAGCCTTGTACAGCTATACACTGTAGTGGGCTTTTAAAAACGTAAGTACTTAATTTAGTACTTTAAGTACCGTATGGTACCGGATTTAAAGAATAGCGTCCCGTGGGTGTGGTAAAAGGCGACTAAGGGACTTGATAGAGAATACGCTGCAGCGTTTTCTATGTATTTTTTAAACCATACTGCGATCGCCAACCCGCTTGCCAAGCGTGGCAATTTTGGCAAGCTGGGGTATTTGGAGGAGGCCTATGTCCAGCAGTGTCGACAGCTTTCGACTGAAATGATGAAGTACTTAATTTGACAGACTGTTAAAATTCCACAGAAAATAGTAAAAAAAAAACAATTAGGTAGGTACTGGTACTGATGGTATCTTGGTTTATATCGAAGAAACATACAGACCTAGACACCTGCATGAATTAGATACGTACCTCTCGCGCTTACAAATTCCTTATGCAAGTACTAGGTTCGTTAAGCTCTCAGCCACGACACTAGAAGCATCTAGACATTATCAGAGACCAATATTACAAATTCAGGAGCATAATAATATCATTTCTCACACTTCAAATATTTTCAATCCAATCTTCAGTCGTCATTACCAACAGCTGGTCTGAAAAAGCTGTTCCAAGCTATCAACATTACAGTAGAAATAGAATTTAATAAAACTCCAATATCCAATAATGGTTCAAACCGTTACAGTAACACGAAAGTCTCGATGTGAAAATTCACTGAAAATTTTCTCGATACAAAATCATTCCGCGTTTAAGTGAACAGTTACAATTTTTGGGAGTGGGGTACACGAGCGGAGTATTAGCGCAAGCATCAGAAACCTTTTTTTTTGTAATATCTGAGAGCTGTTTACTTTACAGGCGAGCAGTTGTGCGTTCAAAATGACATAATGATCATAAGTAGTATAAGCAAAGTTATAAAAGTTTAAATATAAAAAAAAATACAATAGGTATCTTCTCAGCCTATATTGCTCTCAGGGCTCGGACACAGGCAAAAAATAAAAAAATAAAAATAAAATACAAAATAAAATATAAATCTTAGAAATAATGTAGATAGATAAGCATGTATCACATGCGGCATGAGTTTTTTACAATTAGACACAAAGTTGATTGATTTGTAGTATCAGAGGACATCTCTATATCTAAGCTCATACTTATTGTTAATCCTTAGCTATTGATAGATCTTCTTTATTACAAGCTTTTTTTTATTTGAAACTGTCGCACTAGTATTCAGAAAAATAAAAACAACCTAAAATATTTTTTAGGTTATTGAATTGTTAGGTTTTAGGTCTAAGGCCCACCTTCATGTGCGATAAGGAATATTGAAACGTGTGATTTTAGTTCAAAGAGTGAAGTTATGTGGAAAGATAAAATAATGCTTTTAACATGACTGATGACAACACATTTTTTGATAACAGCGTTCTGCTTGTTAGTAGAAAACTTTTCTCCTGCTGAAAGAAGATTAGGACGCGTACCTATCGACGGCAGCAAAGTAAAAAGAGGCACCTGCACTTTTTACGAAATTCACATTTTTATGTAATTCGACTCAAAATTCTTTGTTTTAACATAGTATTTTTTTTTTTTTTTACAAAGACACGAAGTAGACACGGACTTACGAGTATATCATTAGACCGTATGTATCGGACAATCGGCGCGATCACCCGTTGTAAACAAAGATGTCAGTCACATAGCCGTTTTAACCTCGGTTTTTTTGAATTGCAATATTTTAGTGCAACAACAATAATAAGTCACGTCGGGTTACAAATTATGGTTAAATATGGAAAATTATTACATAACTTTATTTATTAAAGCAATAAATAATGTTAAATATAAAAGAATTGTAATTGACTGTCTTAATATTAAAAATTTAATAAGCTTAAGTAATTAGAAAGTCCCGCGTAGAAGCGGTTATGAGACAGTTGATTAATTTAATTTACTTTTTTGTGCGAAGTAGATAAAAACATCTACCGTATTTACCGTAAAAATACATTACAGTAATTGGCCTGAACAATTCCCTTGTTAATTTGTTCCTTGTTTCCTTGTTATTAACTAAATGTTGTAAAATAGAAGAAGATATCTTTGGTCTTCTATTAATTATAACAGTTTTGCGTTCAAAACACTCTACTGTAAAATCATGATTTTGTAGATAACCGGTATATACTTTGGGGCCGTCGCTATATCATTGTAATAATTTAAAGTGTAACAAGTGGACAAGGGTCGTTACGCCAAAGCAGAAATCATTTTGTTAATAAGTTTTATAAATAGCTCTAAAAATAAGGAAAAACTCATTACTCGTTTAAAAATGTTCAAATAATAATTTTATTCATCATCAAGGAAAATATCAATAATCTTACATTAAAAAAAAAACTTTTCCGATGACAACTTTCGCGCATCCATTAACTACAAATAAACTGTACCTATCTGAAACTAATATAAATGAAATATCGCTTTAATACCCGTGTTAATTGTGAAACAATAGACATAAAACTCCGTAACGACCAACAAATAAATCATTAAGACGGACTGAGTGCTATAAATTGTTATCAGACGACAGACTTTATTAGTGGCTGGCTTTGGGTCATTCTTTAGCTTTATTGGGAAAATAATATATTACATTTTTCGAAGAGATGTGTGAAATCCTTTTTTGTTGCGGAGATCAGGTCACTGTTTTAAATGCATTTCTCTTTAGATTTTATTTTGTTTTTCATGATCTGTTGTCATATAAATGTTATACTTTTGGATTCAAGTACCTCTATAATGCTACATCGATCATCTTTATTTCGTGTTCGGTACAAGGTGTCTTCCACCATTACATATAAAGATTATTTACCGCTATTGTACACCAGCCTTAAAAGCTTAACCCGTACGTAAGCGCTTTTGCTTCAAACGTCATCAGCGATTTTCCATCAATGTACTCCAAACCTAAAGTCGCAGCGAGATTGCGGAGTACTTTGCATGCAGGTGTTACTGCGACGGAAACGTACCTACAACGTTTTAAAATTGAATTTCGAAGCGAATTCCGTGGCGCATACATTTTTTTGACTATTCATAAGTAGAGCACTTTTTTTTTTTAATGATCCATTTGCTAGTGACGGTTGCTTTCGAGGATTTTTGCTTTTTAACCGTTTTTAGTGCTGGCAACTTTGATGTTGAAGTTTGTGTGGAACTGTGGGTGTTGAGTTTTAGGGAACTGGTAACTTTTGGAATGTTTAGTAACTTCTAAGTGGTGTGGACCGTGTATGGGCCGTAGCCACTGTTAATGGAAGCCACTATAATTGTATTATCAATAATACGATTATAATCCATTTACTCTGTTCTACTAACTAAAGATTTTCTTTAGAAATAGGTTAACCAGTTATAATTGGGAAGATAAAAAGTACTTTATTCTCTTCATCATTAACCTTTAATTCATTTGAATTTACTGATTGGTAAGGTCTTTCCAGTCCATAACTTACTTACGGCTCCAGACCACAGTACAACGTTTTGGTCTCAGAACTTACTTTTAACCATTGACAGTATATTTAAAAATGTATGTGTGACATGCAACGAATAAAAAAAAACTGCTGTAGAAATTTGAAAGCAATTTTATGCGCAAATACTTAATTTTGTAGAGAGAAACATGATTTATAATGTAAAATTATACGCTTATGTTACGATTAGCTCCCGCCAGCATTTTATGGGATATTATGTGTTTTCCCCCACGGTTGATGTTAAAATCGGTACAAGGAAACCTGCGGTTAAATTGGCCATTAAAGTACGGTAACAATTCTTTATTGGAGAAGTTTAAACGTAGACAACTGCAGCTATTATTTTGATGATACTGGCATAGAAAATAGAGTGGATATGCTGGTTAGGTTTTGTGAACTGTTACTTATAAACCACTTCTGCTACAAGCATAATTTTTGCCTAATACTTAATGGTTACGCATTAACTACGACGCAGAATAGTAGATTGTTATACAAGGGATGAAAGTGACCTATTTAGACACAAGATATTTTAGCGCACGAGCGTAGCGAGGGCTCCAATAGTTCGAGTACCTAAATAGGTTATTTCACCACAGGTAAACAAAGTAAATAGAAATCTGATTAATTAAGCAAACAATATTTTTACTACTGTTTTAGCCTCTTTTCTAATGAAATCAGGCATTAAATACACATTATCTGAATCTGATGAACTCATTTTATACAAATATCACTCGACAAAACATCTGAGGATCGAATGGCCGCTTTCCCGCCTTTTTTTTTTTGTTTATTTTTCTATGGCACAACTAAATTAGAAATAGACAAACGAAAATTTGAAATACATAGTCCCAAATTATAATGTTGATGGATTGTCTTTCCAATGCCACTTGCGTTTGATAACACCATCAGTTCATCAGGCCGTAATTTGAAACTTTTATATGCCTCGCTCCTTTTAAAAACTTTCTTACTTAACTAATCTTTTTGAACGTCCAGTTATCCACTTTTCTAAATGAATACCTAAGTACATAACATATTGTACAAAAACAAAATAAAAATCTGATCACACTGTTTGCTTGAACCTTGACTCAGTTCAAATATTCGAAGTTGACTGAACTTATTAATACGGGAAACAGAATACCTACTCTGTTTACTCACTGTTACCAAAAATAAAAACCGATCCATATTTATGGTTTAATCGAACTCTCTTCGGCCTTTTTTATTTTCAATAAAACCTTTTTTGTTTTTTTTTTTAATCGGTCCCGGCCTTTTTTGATCGGACATAAACATTATGAGGGTCAAAGCGAGGTCACACTCATGGGGTTTCGGGTTTATTGACTGCTTACAATGTCGTTTAAATGTAATAAAAAAAAATTGAAATTTTATTACTTTATCAGGCATCATAAATCGATGAGTCATCTTGAAAGGTTTTATTACATTTTGCGATGTACCTATCTAATACCTAATTCAAAACTTGTAAAATATTTTCTTCAACATTTTAATCCTGGTGGTAACAGATTATTTTCTTGTTTTTCCACGAATAAACACAATTACGTAGTCGAAAAAGTTTTGCCAGGCAGCAAAGGGTAGCGAGGCTGATTCAGGATGTGCCCGACGTACTATTGCGCTACTCGTAAAGGCTGTTTAAAGCTCCTAAAAGTGCATCAGAAACTCAACAGCCAAGTATAGCATTCTATAAGCAAACGAGGGCTCGTGAGCTGGATTAGATAGAGCCCCCTCATGATTTGCAATATTTGGAATAGGATAACAAATATTTATTGGTAGGTATGGTTCAATTTGAGGTGATTCCGCAGAAAACTAAAGTTGTCGACATAGCTCACAGAATAAACAAGCTAAAGTGGCAATAGGTCGGCCATATTAACCGAACCGATGACCGTTGGAGTAGACGTGTTCTTGAGTGGAGACCACGAATCGGAAAATGTAAGGTAGAACGCCCTCAAGCTATGTAGGTGGAGCGACGATCTTCGCAGGGTGGCTGGTAGCAGCAAGATGAGAGTTTCCGAGAATTGAGCTGAAGGTCGTGCAATTAGAGAGGCCTATCTCCAGCAGTAGACACACTGATAAAAAAATTTAGCCTAACTACTTCGACTATTTCAGGAATAATCGAAGTTTGACAAGACTTTATAAAAGGTAACTTGATTTAATAAAAGTGATACACAACAGCCAGCACAGGTTTTGGTTACATGTTGCATAAAGTTATGTGGTCACTTTTTTGTGTTACATGTTGACGAAAGTTTGGTTATGTATAAGTAAACATTTTTTTTTCAGTGCAGCTTTGGACTGATGATGGTTTAATTTGAACCACTTTGATGCTAGCTAGGTTAGCTCAGCTGTGTGTTCAGCTAGATTATGGCATAATCAGCCTATAATGCTTCCTTCACCGTTTTTGAGAATAGTGATGATGAAATTATTTACACAAAGTATAGCGCCTACCTGGGTTCGAACCCACGACCTATAACTCTTAAGTCGAGACCGTTACCACTAGGCCACCACTGCTCTAGTTGTGAATAAGCATGTGCATTCAACTTCGCAGTAATCTAATATATCGTTGATAAACATTACCATACAATCCCGGATATTAATCTCTAACACATCGTCACACAATGTGTCAACTAGAAACAACATCTACCGGCTATCATCAATAACATGTAGGTACACGCTACACATACTGTGTGACAACACGGGGAAGTGTGTTCAACATGAAAAATTATCTTACCACGTGCATTCTATGACAATATACGAGCCAGAATATTAACAAAGAACCATAACAAAGAACAAACAATATTAACAAAGAACCATATATTTTCTTTTTTAGCAAATATGGGAATTTGGGAATAGCTCATCTATCTGTGTAGCCCGTAATGTCCCACTAACGTTAGTGGGACATTACTGCCATGACGAGCAATGGCAGTGACGGACGTCCGTCACTGCCATTGCTCGTCATGCCGAGGTAAACAATTTAGCAAGACGGGAAAATGGCAGTGTAGAGATTATAGCTTACTTGGTGCTTCCATGCAACCTCCGCGAATTTGTTATAAGTTGATGGCATAATTATAAGACAAACACTACTTCATATTAAGAAGTTTAGAAAGCAATTAGGAGTCAGCTTGAAGAGCTGACAGTGTACCTATGTCATCATGCTAATATGTGTCCACATTCACACACCCTCACTCTCACTCACCCACTCGCATACCTACGTGCGTGCTACATGCTTAGCTTTGATAGATTCTCTCTGTTTTTTTAAACATTATTATTATTTCCTTTAGTACCTACATTTGCATAAAACAAGTAATAATACATTATTGCAAAAGCCGGGAAATAGACAAACGCAGGTCGAGTATGAGTTTTAAGACCGAGCCGTAGGCGAGGACATTACTAATACGAGACAGGCAATTGCCATTTCCGCCGAGGCATATATAGAGTGCTTTTCTCAAAAGAATGCAGGGAAATAAAACAAACTTACTAACATACTACTACTTTCATGTATTTTTCTTTTGACTTCGCTGGAAGCAGATTTTCCATTGCCAATTTAGCTTCTGAGCTTAAATCTGGTGGAGTACAATCAATCTCCATTTCACTCTCTGAACCGTTGGAACTCATTTTAATGATTAAATTTACATTTATGTCTGTAAATAACAAATCAAGACGAATTTTCAGATTTGTCGCCAATTTTATATTTATCATCTCTGCCAAAAGGCAAACGCATTTATGGCTATACAGCCACGTGAATGCAATTTCTGCTAAGCAAAGAGACTTACTTTGGTATGCCAAGAATAATAAAAGAGATCCAATCAAAAGGTATTTAATAACCCCAACACGCCGTTTCATACAACCGTAATCTATTCAAAGTGAGAGTGAACAGGACAGAGACTTTGTCTCTGTCATCCAGACCTATACCCAAAGTCTCAAATTCAGATAATCTATGTAAACAAAGGGGATAACATAACAAAAAAATATCTTCGTAATGGTAATTCACATAAAATGGCGAAAAAAGGGGTTACATTTTCTTTAAAGTACTGATTTTAAGAAATAATAATTAACAAATAATCATACCGTAATTATTTTTATAAATTTCCGGTTTTAAACAAAGTTATTAAAAAAAGGAGATTTTCTGGTATAAAATATTTTATGATACTGGTAACAATGCAGGAGATCCAAACATTTTCAAATGTTTTACATCTTCAACAACACTAATATTACAACTCTCATTCATAGATTCATACTCGTATTGTAAGTAGCACATTTTGGATGAAAAAGATTGTAAACTGTTTCGAGTGGAAATCGATTTTGGGAGGCCTACGTCTAGCACTGGACTGAAAAGGGCTGGTTATACGATCATATGCCGTGTCTTCGACATACTACACAAAACATTGTTTGGAAACGGTATTTTGTTTGCATAGTTCTTATAATTAATTCACTTTAATTTTAGCGATGACTATTTACAAAAAAAGAATATGATAAAATGTTTTGCACCACTGTCCTGTCATTTTGACAGAGACATTTCTTGACATTACTTTGTTTACATAAATTATCTGAATTAGAGACTTTGGGTATAGACTAAAGTCAAGAGCAAACTCATAGTAGATTAAAATAAAAAACATTGCTGGAGCGCTGTAATGTTCCAAATTCAGAAAACGCTCCTGCAATGAATTTGATTTTCTTTGTCCGTAAATTCGATACCTCGCGTGTTCTTTTTTCGAAAATAATGACAATATAATGTCCATGCATGTTTGAGAAAATGATACTTATTTAAATTATGGAAGAGCGGAGTCTCCTAACACAGGCTCATCTGCTTAAAAGGAGGCTCCAATCACTAGTTTTTAAATTTACTTGTTTAAATAATAAGTAACAAAAAAGGAGGAACAATTCTAGGAATAATTATTATTTTAAAATACAAGGTTGTCTGCAAAATTGAACCTTACAGTAACGAGGCTGACTGCCCAGACGTTGCACGACAACGGTACATTTAAACGGGTATAGCCACATCATGAAGGCTATTTTAATGCACCCATTGATTAAGTACGCTATGCACACTGCTCATTATAAGCCTAAGTTACTCCTTGTAACATCAGCTATCGGTCCAGCCGTTTCGGAGATTAGCCGAAACAAACAGACAGACACAAACAGACAGCCGGACATTTTTTTTTTTTTTTGTTATAGTACCGTGAACTCAAATGTTTCATATGCATTAAGTGAAAAGCTGTTATTTTGACATTACAAATTGACACTTCAATTAGTGAGTTAATATTGCACGCCTCTTATCGCGGAGCATTTGAGGTAGTGCTTTACTCCCAACGCGTCAAGGTCAAGCAATTCTCTAGACTTAAATTGCTTCTATCATATAATTGCACTTTCAGGGTTATGAGTTCACGTATATCAAGAGGAACACTTTTTTTGTAATATTAGATACCTACTCCTAAAAAACATAAATTAGACATGATATCAAAAAGCTAATGAAAAAAATCCGTGAGCGTCTGTATGTATGAATCCATGTATGTTGGTCACGATAACGCCCGAAAAACTTAACGTATCGAGTCCATTTTTTTTTTCATACCCTTCAGTATCGTTTCTGATGGTTTAAAAGAAATATACATTACTATGGTAAATTTTCTCAGAAAATGCAAAAAAACGAAAAAAAAAACGATTCTTTTCTTGCTCCCCCCTTCCACTTCCCACTTCAGATCGCCCGTAAATTATTTTTCTTTTAATTTTTGTTATATTATCTTTCTTTTTCAATGGGTTTCATCCTCCTAATATTTTTTTGGTTTTTCTAAAATTATCGACCCTGGTCTACGAGTATTATAATAACAGAAAATAGGCGTGTGTGGTCGACTATGTAACTGACGAAACTATACTCACTAAGTATTTTTTTTATTTTATAAATTGCAATTTTGGATTTTCAAAAAAAATAAAATATTATCTGAAAATCTTAAGTCTGGCATGTACCTAATAATTTCTAGAAACATGAACCGACTTCTAACCGAGCGCCGAAATCCTTAAATTACAAAGGAATATTATTACTGAGATATTATTATTACAATAGGTGAAAGTGAAGATACCTTATGAATGTGGATAGTCTATTATTTAGGTACTACAATTTCCTATCATAGCAAGTTCCTTTGCCTCGTTTTACACCCACAGAATAGTGAGTTTAGTTTATATTTATTTTAAGTAAATTTATACCCACAAGACGTCAACAGTTGTAATAATAATTTAATAGTCTGGAATTGTCCTCCTGCTGGATAAGTACCTCTTCTTTTCTATTTTGTGAATGTGAGAACGTTGTAGGCCTAAACTGCAGATTTGTTGTCAATTTCCTATTTTTTTAAGTACCTGGTACTTTTTGATGTTGAAAAGCCTACACTGTCCTCCCATACCTATTAACACTGTTAATTAAAAATATTGTAAAAGCCAATTATTTTTAAAAGAGTTACCGTGGAGTTTCTTGCCGGCTCTTTTCCATAGGAAACGACCAATTGGAACCGTGCACCGAGCTTCTGACGTTTCATAAGTGCCCATGTAGACTTATGTGAAGTAAAATATTCATTTATTTACTTAACAGTTTATGTTCACCCATATAAACATACAAGAAGAAAGGAACAGAAAAATACGTACTAATATTTTGATTTTAATACAGAAAAGTAAGAAGCATTTCTCTTCCACCAATCAACACTGGGTCCGTTGTGGATCAGGCCCAGTCCCTCTCTCTCATAGACAGGAAGCCTTTGTCCCAGCAGTGCAGAGTCCCATTGTAGGAGTTGTTGGTGATTATGCTTAGGAGCATTTAACGGTGATTTACTGTGTATCAGGAATTTCAAATATTTTAGGCAGATTTTTTCTTTACCCTTTTGATGTGACTAAGGAAGCATACATGATGTTGAAACGTATCCACACCTACTTAAATGTGAATTACATTAAACCAAAAATCCTACACAACCAAAAGTGCATTCTCAAATCCCGTATCATAACTTACAAAGTTAACCCCGACCTAGAGGTTACATCTCTACCCACCACCAAAGCCAAGCGTACATTATAAACGAATTTACAGCGCACCTTATTAAATTTCTTATTACTTTCAACAGCAGGTCTCATCTTTATGCAAAATTCTGTTGCCATATGGCCAGGTGCTTCAAGACAGTGATGAACAGAAAACGCACTCTGTACAAATATGTAGCAACCGACAAGTATAATTTAAGCCTTGTTTCGTTGTGAGTGTCCTTGAAAACTTCTGAGGCTATGTATATTGGCTGAACAGCATGTTTTCATCATCGTCATCATTTCAGCCGAAACACGTCCACTACTTGACATGGGCGTCCCCCAAGCTACGCTGAAAACCAGCGCTGAGGCTCTGTCTCGCATAAGGTCGCACCATTATGCTGAGCGATGGCCGTTTTGCGTGGATGTGACGCATATTTCCCCCCAACTTTGTTTTTTTGTGTTTGTGTTCTTTTTTTGCGTCATGTTTACCGCAAATAAACGTTTTTTCTTTCTTTTTTCTTTCTACACCGACTGTTCCTGTGCTTCGCATACAGCGGAATTATTTTTTGCTAATTAAAACATGTTTAATTAATGCGATAAACTAATAATCCGTCTTTGGAGCGCTGATCGATACGCTTATGTTTACTGAGTGTTGCAGTCACTGGGTAGCATTTCAGCAGAGTGCTTCACTGGTAGCCTTTGGTAATCTTTGACCAAAGAGAATACATTAAAAAAAAAAATATGACATTAATCTCAAATGATTCTGGAAATTTGGGATCTGAACAATTGGGACAGAGAGGTCAATCGAAGGTTAAGCTACGCTTGCGACGGTCGGTTCGTGGATGTTTTTTTTTTTTTATCTAGGGCATCTCGAAGTTGACTTCGAGAGGTCGTAACTCCTTATCCGGACTTTCCTGTCGCTGCCTTAAGCTCCTAAAAACTTAAAGGCTCCAGCCAGGGCATAAAACTTATAAACGACTGCACGCTAAGGGCACCCCCTGTGGGGTACGTACCTTGGGTTAGGGCAGCGTCGGCGGGAAGACAGCAAGGGACAGGGTAACCATACATTATATATCGAGATCCCTGCGTTTCTAGGAAAGCACGTTAAGCCAGCTAAGGCTAACGGGCCTCAGTTGTCATTTGTAGATATGTGACAGTAGTTACAGGAAGTCAGGAGCCCAAAAAGTCTGACAGCCAGTCTTACCAAGGGGTATCGTGTTACCCAGTAACTGGGTTGTGGAGGTCACAGGCAGTCGTTGCATCCGGTAAGACTGGGAACCAACCACAACATAGTTGTAAAAAGCATGGGAGATTTTTTTTTAAATTGGGAAGCTCTTCATTTTTTGAAGTCGATTAAAAACCTTATTATTCGGTAGTTCCATACTTTGTGTTTCTCAGGTGGTCCTACTGTCCCTTTTCACTTTATTATAAGGTCAGAGACGAGTGCCATACTATTTTTGGAACAAGGAAAATTCTTGGCGGCATCCCACCGCTCTTAAATTACAGATAAAATATGTCTTGCCGGATTAAAACAGATGTTTGTTATGTTGTGATTTTGTAAAGGAAATTTTGTTTGCTTTACTTGAAATTTTGGTGGATTCAGTATGCAGGTTCGAATACTATAATGATCCGTTAATGTGTGTTCAAAATGTTTGAAAAGACTGTATTTTTTGGGTTTCGTACCTCATAGGAAACATCGGAATCCTTATAGGATCACTTCGTTGCCCGTCTTTCAGTCAGTCAAGACCCTTTTTCTCAGAAACGCGTGGAGGTTTCAATTTGAAATTAATATTAAATACGCGGGTCAGTAATCCCTTGGAGCTCTAAAAAAATCAAGCTTCACAAGCTTCAAGCAAAAATTACGGAAATGTATGTGACATATTTTGATACTCGCAAGTAAATTAAAACCAACTTACTTCCCGGTGACCTAGAATCATTAAACTTGGCAAGAATCAACGTCTCTCAGCACAAGTAAAGGTAAAAGTTCGAAAATTGTTAATTTGTAGTTTTATATAAGTTTTTAGGGTTCCGAACCTCGGAAAGGAAAAATGGAACCCTTATGGGATCACTCGTGTGCCTGTGTGTCTGTCTGTCACAGCCAATTTGCTCCGAATCTACTGCACTGATTAAGTTGAGTACACATGAACTTTTGGGACCCAAACACGAACGTGTAACGAAAATAAATGAATTTTGAATATGGGGTCACTTTTGGGGGATAACCTAGAGTTTTGCAAACTGTACCGTGTGACAAAAATATATATTTTTTATAATTTTAAAATATTTTAAGTTATATAAGAAAATAGATAAAAATTTACCATCCCCCAATGATCTCCGAAACTACTGAGCTCGATATTTTTAGAAAATAAAAAATAGTTCCATACTTATAGATTACCGGAAAATTAATAAGTACTCTATGGGCTTAATATAACATGGTAAATTTCTCAATATTATGCGTACAGACTGACATTTTCAATTGGAATGTATTGGAGAAAATGTATTTCAACTACAATTTTAAGTTTTTTCTTGGGATAAATTCACCCGAACTACGGAACCCTTCATTGTGCGTGATCCGACATGCATGTGCCTGTTTTCTTAATGTATTTTACTTTAATTACTGTACTTACTTTAAAAAAAAAACACTTTAAGTGAAACACACACTAAACATGGTTGTACAAGCAGTGGTCAAAAACAGATTGAATAGCTGACTCCTAAACAAAGTAAAGAGATACTTGTTTCTCAGGAGCCAGATTCTTTACTCAACTTAGACCTCAGCTGAGCAAGCGTCTCTGGCATGAGTGATGTAGTTACATAATTGCTCATTTGACGTCTCGTCTTTTGCGATACGGGTTCTATCGATCGGCAGCTAAGCAGGTGACTTAGTTAACCTAAAACCTGGTAACTATGGTAATGTGGTAATATGGTAACTGTTAATGTTGGCCTACAACATCCCATTGCTGGGCAAAGACCTCTCCTCATGACTTCCACGTTTTTCGATCCAGCGCTAATATGGAGCACTGGTAATTTGTTTTGTCTTATCTATGGTACCATTTTAATATTCCAGAAAAAGCAAATTACTATTGGTGATTTTTTTATCGATTAGTTGATGTGTAAAGGTCATCTCCAACACTGCAGGAAATCAATAAGTCAAACCCTGTTACAGTGTATGGGAGCAAGGGAAGATAATCTGTTAAATACAAATATTATTTGATTAAGGAGGATCAGGACATCCGATCCACTCGATGTTTTTGTCAGTCGATTCCGTTGATTTATTTTAGTAAATAATTATCTTGTTAAATCTTGATAGAAGTTGTAAATGAACGTTTATTTAATCAAAGGCTGATTCTTGAAATGTATAGTTCGAAAAGGTTTTAAAATAATCGATTTAGATTAACAAGTTAAGGTCTTCGCACACGAGCTTTAAACACAAATATTTTGTGGCTTTCAATATTTTAAAGGTTTTCGTTCTCGCCATAAACTGTAACGTCTAACATCTCAACAAGTTTCTAAGCACATTTAATTTGTTCTCGGAAAGATACTTGGACCCTCTTTTTGTAGGCACCTAAAAATATTTTAAAAAGAAAAGTTGTGCGTGACCGAGATTTATGGGACAACAAGAATGTTTATTTTTTATTCACTTTAATAATAATAAATCCTATGACGATTTCGGATACGGTGACTATTTTTGCTTCCGACGACTAGGTTACGAGCCTACATATTTGCTCTGATGTGGCTAATGTAACCTATCTTGACTGTAAATGTAAGTACGTGCACAGTGCGGGCATCTTACAATAATAATAATAATAATCCCACCGCCGTATCTCTACGTTGACGTCGTGGTGGCCCCTTGCGCGCTCCGAACTCTAAGTCTGTGCCGGTAGAGTTTACTTTCCCGGAACATGTCTAGGGTGAGGAGCCAGACCAAGAGAGATACAGAAACCCGCAGGGCAGCTTGTGGCGAGCTGTTGGATAGTTTCGACCCCACAGATCCTATCTCCCGGGAGAAGTTATGTTCCTTATCTCTGGCTTGCCTTTATTGGCCGGCTGGAGTGAACACTGACGAGTAACTGAGCTCCCACCTCATTCTTGACTTTATTAGCCGGCTTGAGTGGAGATTCGCAAGAGCAAACGTGCTCGGAGGAAGGAAGTATTCCAGTAAGTGCTTGTAGGGATCTTGACAATCTCCCGGGCTCTGGGATTTTTCTGAGAACCGTGGAATACCTCTCCACTCCTCGAGCACCTCAGAACATGTTGCCCCCTTGTCGCTACGTCACTATGTACTAGCGACCGTTTTCGGGGGCCCATTATTGAGTGTGCAAGTCACCCCCTACCATTTTATCCGTGTATAATAAAATATTGATCAGGCAGGGGCCATAGTCCTTTCATAGTTTTAGGTAACCAGTCCATTTTAACCACCCAAACCCATAGTCCAATATCTTTGGTTCCATATCCTGCAATAGTCCTACACCAACCGGGGGTTGTCCTTGGGAGCACTTGCATAGTGCGTACAGTGATAATCATCGGTTGGTGCTACATTTAATTAAAAAGCATCTAACGGGCCTCTGCGAGTTGGCTTCGGCCCCTCGTACGCCTTTGGAATACCAATGTGGTAATGGTATTTATGTTGGAGGGTGATTTATTCTTGAGGTGATCTCGCATGCTGTCGAGAATTTCTTCCACTGGTCTTCAAAGTCATAAACATTTTGTTTTACCAAACGCCTCCAAACAGATCTCTCGAAATCTATCCTTTGCCAAATACTCAAAACGAGAGGGATCTATTTTGCATCTCTTCATATGTATTTTCTGAACATCTTTGTATCTGAGGAACTGGCCGCCTTGTTGTTTGTTAACTTTACAACTAAGCTAGACATGCATATCGCATGTGCTAGGGTTCATGTCAATAATAATAAGTCGAGAAGGAGAAAATAACAATTCAAACGAAATTACGACCAATCAGTCATTAGTGAGGGCTTTTACATTTTGGGCCATTGTTATTTTATTATTACACCACACATAGCCAAATAAATCCACAATCGCTTCGCAGGAATTAAAACCAATTTAAAAAACAACCCTTCAGTATATCCAATAAATAGCTTTAATCCTTAAAAAGCTATATTAAATCACGAGGTGTCACTCTGCCAAAGTGATGTTGATAATCCAGTAGGCTGTGGTGGTATTGCAGAATGAGCGAAGATTATTTGTCCAGATATTTATGCAAAATGGTCTTTATTGGTGTCCCCTCTGATTGGATTTCAGAGGTCAGGCCACACTGCAGTAGGTTCATGTAAAATATTATTATTAGCCTCATCTAGTTAGTTTGGCGTTGAAAACGTAAATATGGAAATGCGAAATGATGAGAATCATAGCTTTAGCATCAAGTGCGAGTCGGTTTCGCACACAAAGGGTTCTGTACCACACATTACGTATTTAACAACAAATTTAAAAAAAGTACTAAAAAAGTACAGTCAGTTACTGCAATTAGCTGACCCCTTTTGCCCGAACGGTTGAGATTTAAAAAAAATATGGTTTTCATATTTTTCAGGTTTTGGGTAGATTTCGTATAGGTATTTAATTAAAATTAAGAATGATAAAATTCTATCGATTCGTATTCTACAAATGCTCATCCATTTATACAACGGGGGGTCAGCTAATTGCAGTAACTGACTATAAATACTTTTGTTAAAAAAAAACACTTTTCTTGTATTTTCTTGTACGTCTCTGTATTTTTTTCTTGTTATAGCGGCAATAGAAACAACACAATTTGTAAAAGGAGAGTGCCACGGTGTCGTACAAACTTGCGGGAAGTGTGTCACAACTAAATCTAGTTCATCAAATTACTCCTATTTTTTTAATAAGATTTACGTTTTTGTTATGAAAGAGATTCTCGGATTTCGGACATCAAAAATAAAAGTTTTTTTTTACTTTTGTACGAATCTTCCACTTATATGTCACTGCCATTCACTTCATTTCCGAATGTTGCTATTACATAAAAAATGTTATAGCAATATAAATATACTACCAACAAACATTTATAGAGAAAAAATGTATAGAGATTTTTTTTCTTACTGGAGAATGGGCAGCAGCGTTCAAAGTCAAAGTCAAAATAAAATCATTTATTTTAAATAGGCACGAAGATGCACTTTTGAACGTCAAATATTACATGAATAGTTAATTGATTCTAGTTGCGCCTTCCAAAAGGTAGTTATGTACTCGTATGGAGAAGAATGGGCTAGAAACTCCATACTTACTCTTTTAAAATGTTAACAATAGTTTGTATACATTAATTAATAATTGTAGGTGAAGACGATGTACCTAGAATAAAAATAAAAATTATTCACCACAATTGGTAAAAAGAATGAAAAGTGAAGTAATGACAGAAAAATTAATAAATGCGATAGGTACAAGGTGCTCACATATTTACAAACATTGTATATGATTTTCCAAAAAAAAATTAAACATAATAAGTCAGTGTGTGAGTTAAATTTATATTAATCACAGAAAATAAAATTAATATCATAAAAATTATAAATTATACACTTAAATTAGCAACCAGTTTGATTTTGTTTAGACTCTAAATTGTTCTATGGAGCAGGACCAGCATGTTTCCAAGCATTCTTATCTTGGATATAATCCTCTAATTTGTAATTTATGCTCGTTCTCTATGCATTTTTAACACCATACTTCAATCGCCAACCGGCTGCCAAGCGTGGCGATTATGGCAAACCCCTCCGATTGGGGTAGGCCTATGTCCAGCAGTGGACATCTTTCGGCTGAAATGATGATGATGATGATGAAACATTTATATGAAGAAGATAATTAAGTAAGTACCGATTTTCTATTTAGTATAATATTTATTAGGTATTTAGGTTATGTGTGACTAAAAAAATCTTTAGGTCAGGAGTTGCGTCTTAATAATTCAAATTATTATTGGAATATATTTTACAAAAACTAGCACAATATCAAAAAGAATAAACATGGCCGATATTACCACCGTTTTTTGTCAACAACTCCACCATTTTAGATCAGCCATTTTAACCTCAAAATATTAAGTAGGTAAATGGCAAATAAATAAGAATTGCGGAAATCTATGTAAAAAAAATTTAACAATATAGGAAGAGCATGGAATTCTCCTCCAAATACACTGGGTTTGGTTGTGACACCGGACTTTTTGTTTGGTACAGAGTGTCCTACATTTGACGGCATTCTCCTTTTCAATCGTCTACCTATTACGGTTCACGAGATGCAGCCCGCTGATAGACAGACGGGCGGGCGGACAGCGGAGGCTTAGTAATAGGGTTCCGTTTGGTACCCTTAGGTTACGGAACTCTAAAAACTCATGCAGAAGATACGAGTAATATGAATGGCTAGTCAGAAAGGTAATGAGACAAATTTGTGCTTGATAATCATCACAGGTGAAAGAAAATGTAAAAGAAAATGAAAGATCCATGCATCCATAAATACAATACGATAATCATGATAACTGAATTGTATGTGTATATGTGTATTGAAAAGATACATTGGCTTCCTTATTTTCTTATTCGTATTTTTGTCTACACAATCCACTTTGCATTCATACAACGCCTCCCTCGCTCATTTTCCGATGGAACCGCGCCCGTATCTGTCAATTTATGGCCACGGAAAAATAAAGCTGCATAATATTCAATTTATTTTCTCGTACAAAACAACGCACGTCAAAATCATCCCATTCCCATATTTGTATGATCAGTAAGTAAGTAATCATTTATTTACCAAAAACTTAGCCTAGGTAACATCAGTGCTGTTTCAAGGAAGGATGGGTATGACTATCATAGATGAGTAAGACCCCTGCCCTTCAAACTAGGAAAATCCTGTCCACTCATTCATCATCATCATTCATCATTTCAGCCGAAAGACGTCCACTGCTGAACATAGGCCTCCCCCAATTGGGGGGGTTTGCCATAATCACCACGCTTGGCAGGCGGATTGGCGATTGCAGTTCTGTGGTGTTAAAAATGCGTAGAGGACGCTGCTGCCCATTCCCTAGTAAGTCCCTTAGTCGCCTTTTACGACACCCACGGGAGGAAATGCGGTAGTGCTATTCTTTACGTCCGGCACCACACGGCACTCCAGTCATTACTCATTAGCAATAATTCGTTTAATCTTCAGTCTATCAGTATTTTATTTTGTGCAGGTGGCCCAGTAGTGACGGCCGCGACATAAGGCTCCCGCAGACATGCGCGACGCGATAGCGCGACACGACACTAGTAGAACAATTTCTATGAAAACTTCATGGAGATTGTTCTACCAGAATCGCGACGCAACGTCCCGTCGTGCCTAACTGCGGAAGCCTTTACGTGTTGTAGATTGTACCTGTACAAGCGCTTTACTTTATGATAATTGTTTCATAACCACTGCTCTCAAAACGGTGAAGGAAAACATCGTGAGGAAACCCGCATGTCTTAGAACCAAAAATTCGAAGACATGTGACATCTACCACCAACTTGCACTCTACCCGCGTGTTTTATCGGTAATACAACACGCGGACACAGTGCGGGCCACTCCCTTTCACCGAGAGGAGATCTGAATCCCAGCAGTGGGAACATTCTAGGCTGATTATGCAGTATATTATTTTGTCCTGATGTTAATGAAAAAAACCAAGGTAAAATGAAAATCAAATAATGACTTTGAGAACTTTAATGTTGATGGTACTGGTATATCATTGATTAATTAAAACAGACACTTGAGATTTTTTTTTATATTACAGTGTATCTAAGTATTTGCCGGATAAACTGTTAGATTTATGTTTCTTAGTTTTATACTTTTCAATGTATCTTAAGAAATAAAAATGTAATTTCAAACTTCCATAGCAAACGATCGTGTTATTGGAAGTCCCAATACCTTATTAACAGATTGCAATCTATAGCTATCTCCCATGGGATGAAACAAATTAAATTTTAATTATAATAAAAAACTAACATAGTTCGTAAGTTTACTAACACAATGAGTCCTTGTTACTTGATTAAATAAATTTATTATCATTATTTCCTTTATTCAAATAAATGTACATATAAATTATATTTTTAAATATTAGAATATAAAAAATATAAAAACATTTAAAAATATAAAAATAGTAGTCCACCGGTATCAGGAACAGGGTCCAAACTACCGGCGGTCAGGGCTCCAGAAAGAGGAACCTCCTAACAATGCGAGCCGTGTCCAGAAGTACCGCTTTCTGAATCAAGTCCTTGATCCAGCTGCCCAACGAGAGCCTCTTTAGGTGTTGGTCGAGGCTCTTGGCAATTAAGCCATTGGCTGAAACGACTATCGGCACAATTATTGCTGAGTCTACATCCCACATGTCGACAACCTCGCGAGCCAAGTCAAGATACTTGATTTGTTTATCTTTCTCGGCTTTCACGAGGTTCTCGTCATGTGGGACTGTTATGTCAATAATCATTGCGCGCCGCTGTAATCGATCCACCACCACTATATCAGGCTTATTGGCAACAATAGTCCTGTCAGTGATGATGGATCGATCCCAGTACAATGTGATACTGCCATTTTCGAGAACTGGGTCGGGCACATACCTATAATACGGCACTGCCGATTCCACTAGACTGTATTTCAGAGCAAGTTGCCGATGGATAATCCTGGCTACAAGGTTGTGTCTATGCAAGTACTCTTCGTTAGCTAGACGGGAAGAGTGCCATCCTTCACAATAAATCTCAGGTAATTGTTCGTCATGATAATTTTATTATTATTATTATTATTTATAGCTCAACCTCATAGATAGGTCACCTTCTCAGACTCCTGATAGAGGGGAGCGTTTAGGATATTTACTTCAGAATGGCAGATTGCTGCAGATACCCAAGACATACACGAAGCTTTCCCCGAATTATTGTCTCCATTTTTAATTTCGAAATAACACTATAATGTAGTTTTAGAGCTGAGGGGCTTGCAGCAGAAGTCCGAAAGCCTGACAACCAGTCTTACCAATGGGTATTGGATTACCCCGTAACTTAGGTCAAATAGGCACTCGCTCCGTGTAAAATACTGATATTCAGCTACATTCGATTAGACTGGCAGCCGACTGGTAGATGATGATGAATATAATAATGTAGCTTAAAAATTACCCTCAGAAACTCGCAAAAAGCGTCCCTTATACCAATACCATTTACGCAAATAAATGAGCGTTATTCGTACAATTTTATACGAAATTCCCCTTACTAATAAATACGAGTGAAATTAGAGTAACGTTTAGTCCAATTCATTCTTTTATTTGTTTCCTTTGCCGATGATATTTATACAGGAAGTTATCTCCAAAAAAAAATTTATTCCGCTGATATCTTTTAGGCAGGCGCCGCGGCGTCATTTGCTTTTTTTTTTGTTCTTTATTTTTAGCATTTTTCTATTAAGCACGTTTCAATAAACCTCTGTGGAAAATGAAAAGCTTCTTAGAGGTTCCGTACGTCCAAATGAAAAAACGGAACCTCATGTCTTGTGTCTCTCTGTCCATCTGTCATAGCCGATTTGCTCCGAATCTAATGGACCGATTAAGTTGAAATTTGGTAGGAAAACGGGAAAAAAAAAGTTTTACAAACCGAACCGTGTGACATATTTAACGAAAGAGCTTACTGTGAGGGTCTCAAATATATTATATTTTATAAAATTTTAAAATAAATAGTATTGAAGTTATTTAGGGCAGATTTTTCAATCGTCAGATAAGTTTTAACGGAGGAATAAATATGGCAGTTTGACAGCTTTTGCATAGAAAATATGTCAAAACGCAATTTTTATTCTTCAAATAAAAGTTATCAGGCCATTGAAAAATCGGCCCTTAAGAAAATAATTGAAAACTGACCATTCCCCCCGAAACTATTGAGCCTAAAATTTGGAAAAAAATACAAAAAATGGTTCTGTATTTATAGATTACAGGAAAACCTAAGAAGTCTATGGTCCCTTCTTTGTGCGTGGTCCGACACTCACTTGGCCGGTTTTGTGTAATCCATTAACAGTTCATATTTCTGGTGAAACGTTGGTGCACAATAAGTACACCTCGGGGAATACAGGCGAGATGTTATGTTAAGTTCATGTTATGCGAATTAATTATTGTCTTCCTTACTTTTGTTGTGATGTTTAATTTATCACTCAATGTTTTTCTATGATTTTGTTAATAAAAAAATATATAAACAGGTACACGATAAGTTTGTTAACCTTTACCAAAGGATATAACAGCGCAGGATAGCCTTTACCAGAAGTGGTCATCCGTATTAGTGGTTCAGCAGCTTCAGTATCATCAGGATTATGCCGGAATTGAGGCCGGAATAAATCAGTTTACGTGGTACGACAGCGGCTCCCCTGACATCTTCTATCATCAGAGGCACAGAACACTATACTCCCAGAGGACTGCCGCCACGCAACCATCGATAAAATATCCTTCTAGAGTGACTGTCAACAACCAGTGTCACTCATAATCGACCTTTTCGGTGATTCCAGTAACTTCGTAACAAAACGGGGTGACGTCACTTGCTGCGCCATCCTGATACAAAAATACATTACGTTGGAAAAGTAAAAAAATATTGTGAACAAACAAAATTTTAATATCGCTTTGTACGGATCGTTTACCAGTTTTAAAGGGATTAAAACAAACACAAATAGCGTAGTTCAATCGTTTGATTGATATCTAAAAAGTTTGTACAAATGTGGCCAAAATGATTGGGTGTGCTTTATTTTTTATTTTTGTGACTCAGAATTTTTAAGGCATCTTAGTATATGAAAAAGTGAATACAATGTTGTTAACTACAAAGCGGTGCTTAAACTCAAACTCAAACTCAAAGCATTTATTTCAAATAAACCAAATACAGGTACTTTTGAATTGTCAAGGGGTCGGTCATGTTGAAGATATATAGGTCGGTCATGTTGAATATGTGAGAACAATGTAGAAAGACGTGCACGTTAGAAGCGTCCCGAATAAAAACAATTCAAAAATTAAAATAAGCCGTGGCAGCTAAGAGATGACCAGTCCCAACTGACGGCGCCCGTTCACGAACATGACGCATGGATCAGCACCATTTAGCTCAACCATTATGAAAGGAACTCAATGATCCAACACACACGCCACCACCAGCGAGACATTTGAGTGAGCATGACATACTCTCAGCCGCCAGGGCACATTCAAGTCAACAAAAGACATATTACCCGGTAAATGGTAGCTCTATAGTACATAGTACTCACACCTGTGCTATGCAATTATATAATTCAAGGACATTGAGTTTATACAATGCAAAGATAGTCTTACAATCATCAGCAGCTCCAATAATATTTTCAAATGCTAATCAATTAGTTTATGCGCCCTTATGGAGCAGGACCAGCATTGAGCCAAGCATTTTTGTCAGCGTTGTAATCCCCCAACTTAGAATATGCCTGGCTGCATAGTGTGCGTTTTATACAAGTTTTAAATTTTTTTTCGTTCAATTGGAGTATGTGGGGAGGTATTTTATTGTAACATTTTAAACAGTACCCTATGAAGGATGAGTCTACTTTAGCCAGTCTGAAACCTGGTTGAACTAATTGGTCCCTATTTCTGGTACTATAATTGTGTCTTTCACCTCTTTTATGAATGAATGAATGAATGAAATGCACCGACCCCAGCGTGGTTAAACCAGACTCGATTACTCGAATGAACCCAAAGATTCGCACTAGCACCTGGAGCCTCATGTTTCATGGTGCTACAGTGACCATTACATATCCAAGAGTAGACCGGGGGGCACGATAATGGTAGGGAAGACGTGCCCATAGGATATGGAAGGATTATTAGAGCCATACCGGATATGCATCCTTGAGTAGGCAAAGGAATAGTGGAGAGACGGGTGTATTTAATTATGGGAGGGCATCTTTTCAAGTCGTCGCCGGCATGTTGGCTCCGATCAGGTCGAGCTGCTTCCTCGGTCTCGTTCTTGTGCTGCTTTTATATTGTGTTACACGTTACTGTTTCCAATTTCCTCGTCTGAAGTCTCGCTACTATCCGTTTCAGGGTTCTTGTAAATATCGTTAGCAGCTTTCTTGATCTTGTCTCTATCTTCAGCCTTGTCCATCCAAAAGTTGATTTCCTTGCTGAAGTACGTCATGTCCTGTTTTAGGTTATCATTCCATGTAAAAATAGGACGGCCTACTTTCTTTGATTTGGCCTTGTACTGCATAGCTGCATGTAACAGATGTGGTTCACGGCGCCTGTGCACATGTGCGAGATAGCACATCCTGTGATTCTTGATGCGTTTGGTTACCGTTTTTCCGTCTAATATTTCATGCATTTTCCTTTGTCTTGGTTTATTCCTAGCATGGTTAATCAAGTCTCTCATGATTACTTTCTCATATCTTCTTGGTCTTGACCTGTTGGCTTTGGTAAGTGCCGATACTTTCAACCCATGTATCATACAAGGCACGATCACCATTCGGTACATGAGTCTGGCTAGTTTCCAGTCCATCTTAGAGTTTGTTATGAATGGTAGTAGAGACTTTGCATTTCTAGTGGCCTGTTCACAACGTTTTTTAATTGTGCTTTTCCTGCTTAACGTAGATGTTATATATGTGCCTAGGTATTTAATTTCGTTGACTGTAGGTAGTTTTATTCCATTAATGGTTACATCGGTCGTTTTCTGTGTAGCTATGGGGTCCCTAATAAGTATTTTTGTTTTTGTTTCGTTAATTTGGTTGTTTCGTTAATTTGGAGGCCGACGCTAGCTAGTAGAGGTTTAATATGGTATACGATTCCTTCTAGCCCTTCTAGGTCATCTGAAATGAAGATAAGGTCGTCCGCGAATGATAATACTAGAGGGAGTGAGATTTCACGATCTTGGTCTAATTTGATTAGTTGAGTTTCCTCTTCTAGGGTTCTTAGGACTTCGTCCATGACTAATGTGAAAAGGCGAGGGGACAGAGGACAGCCTTGTTTGAGTCCCTTTCCTTTAATAATCCAGCTGCTTTGCTGGCCATTTTATGTGTGTTCGTTCATTCATACAGACCTTGATTATCCTGTTTGTTAATGTTTTGTTAGCTCGGTCTATTAAAATATCTCGCAGTGCATCGAGGTCGACGTTGTCAAAGGCTTTTTCTATATCCAGGGCCAGTACATAAATTCTCTTACCTGCGCGCCAATCTTCGTCCAAGACCCTTTTAAGCGCAAAGATGTGGTCGTCTGTTGATCTATTGTTTAAGAAGGCAGCTTGGTAATTGCCTAATTCCTTTATTATTTCGTCTAGCTTTTTTTGTAAGTACGATGCATATATTCTGTAGCCCGTGTTGCAAACCGATATTCTCCTATAGTCGTTTGTATTTTTGGGGATATTTTTTCGGAATTGGTACTTGCATTGTCTCTAACCACGTGTCCGGTGCTATGTTCTGTGTCCGGGCTTTGTTCATTTGTTTGGTAACGGCTTTCAGTAATATTTGGGGCATCGCTTTATACAGCTCGATTACCACTTGGTCTGTTCCTGGAACTGTCCCGTTTCGCATGTTGTTATGATTCCCATAACGTCATCTGGAGTGGGTCCTAAATGTGCGTCGATTATCTGCTTTCTTTTTCTTTCTCTTATCTTTTTAGGACTTGTTCCCATTTAGACATTGGTAAATGAGTAAAGTACCTGCATGCGTTTGGAAGGGTGTTTTTTCCCCAATCCATTAAAGAACGCCTTGCATGCTTTTTGTTCTTCTTGGTATTTGATCTTCTGAAGTGCTGATTGGCATTCTTTTACTCGATTATGTCTATTTGGATTATTTGGTTGCCTTCTTTGTATGAATTTAGCCTTTTGGAGGTTCGAAAGGGCTAATCGTTGATCCCTGGAATGAGTTGGCTGAAAAATCAAGGTTTCCTGTGCGGCCGCTTTTAATACTCCAGTTATGGTATTCCATGGTATTTCGATGTTTTCACCCGTTAAATTGATTCCCATATTTCCTAGTTTTATTTTATTTTGATGGATTTGCTATTGAGTGCGGCATAATAGCATTGTTTATGGTTGAAATCCTCAGTTGTTGTCTCCTTAACAACTTCCCGTTGTTTTTGAGTTTTGTGTTTGGTTCTTTTATTTTTGTTTAAAATACCACTTGTTCTTAACTGCCCCCAGATTATTTTATGGTCGGAGGTGCCTCTAACTGCCCATTCCCCTTTGACGAAGTGAAAGAGTTTTTCTGTTGCGTGTGGCGTAATAATATGGTCTAATTGGGATTTCTGATTTCCTTTTGACCATGTTGACCAGGATGGTCTCGCCTTTGTCGTTTCTATTTGCAGTTTTTCCGTGTTGGCTATATCCATTAGCATTTCCCCGTTATTGTTGGAATAATTATGATGTAGATTCTGGTGAATCAACCCTTTCCGTTGAAAGCTTAATGTATCTTGTCGACCAGTATGGGCGTTAAAGTCGCCTAGGATTATTAGCGTGCATGTCTTTGGTTTTTGTTTAATCAAGTTTAACACACCTGCGAAAGATCTGGTTGCTTTAGAGGTACAGCTGTTGACGTGACAGTTGATTATAAATAGAGAAGCAGGCTTGTCGCTTCCCATACCGACTTTAAGAATAATTGACATCGCGTCGGTATCCTTTTTTCTACATTTTATTTCGATTTGGGCGTCCTTACTGATCAAAATTGCTAGTCCCCTGTGTGTTTTACCTGTAATTCCGGATAGGTGCCAATCGTAGTGCATCGAGTTGTACATTCCTAGGTTCAACCCTGTTTCTTGTAGGCAGGCTACATGAATGCCACTATGTGAAAGTTCAGCGTCAATTTTATCTTTTTTGGTCGGTTTTGAGGCGCCACGTACATTCCACGTTGCAATACGCAAGTCTGGGCAGGTGTACTTCATTTCAGAAATCGGTGGATTTCTAAGTATTGTCTATCCCGTGTCGTCAGCGACTTCATCTGAATTTGGTACTAATTTTTCACGCGGTGTTGGTGGGCTATCTACTAGGGGGCTGTTCTTTTGGAAGCGTAGTTTTTGCGGGTTATTGTTGTATTGTTTATCGTCGATCGTGACCCAGCTATCATAATGTTGGTCTTTGTAAAATATGTGAATATTACCAGGTACGGGTTCATTTCCGGCAGGTGAGAACTTTAGTGTGTTCTCGTTATTTATATGCACATGCACATTTACGAGATAAAATTCGGAAGCTGCTATAAGGATGTCTTCACCTCCCCAGAACGACTCTTTAAACTGCGCGGTTACGTATTTTGTTATCCTTCGTTCCTGAGAAAGATAGTTGTTAGGAAGAAAGTCCTGAATATTATTCATAAGTGCTAAGCAAATTCTGTCGTCGCTTCGATTCATTGACACGAATGAAGCTAGATCTTGACGAACAGATCTGTGGTCTAGGGTAGGCCCTAATACGTTATTTAGAGCAATAGCTCTAAATAAACAGTTTCCGTCTTTTTCCATGGGCACAATAATTGCCATTGTAAAGAGCTTTTAATATTATTTGGGAACGAAAGTTGACCCTTATACGTAATACGAGAGTTTCGAAACACAGATAAAAAATTGAAAGGGTATCCTCTGATTTATGAGTTTTTGTCTAAATGAATCTTTTTACTAAGATTTAAAGTTCCTGGTAATTTTTGTGAGTGTGTTAGCAAAACATGCCTTACAGCACAAAAATCGTGGGCCGAGGGTTGCTTATGGTATAATAAAACTTGATTTACGGCTGTTGGAGAGGTTATTTGTCAAGTTAATTGATGTTTTGTCGAGGCAAGAATAGAAAGTTTGTATGAAGTACTTCTGGGAGTTTAGCACACGGTTAAAATTATAAAAATGCTGTATTATAAATAAAATAACTATAATGAAATGGATTATTAGGGTAGTTATATTAAGTTATGTTGTCATATTATTTCTACTATGATCATATTATCTTATATCCGTAGCTCAAGAAACACGCTGTATATAAGCCACGCCTGTATCTCCCAACACTTGTCGTACAAAACAAGTACCGAACAATTCCCTAAAATAGCTATATTATATCAAATAAGAACATAATAAATTATCTTACAACAATGGCTCAAAATAGTTAAACGAGCGTACGGCGACGAATTTCTAAACCTCACCAGTACTTCACAACATTGACATACGAAAATAATACTGAACAAATAAGGTAGACTGGTAGAAGAAGTCCCAGGCATCAAGTCCGCCTTCGCACAGTATGTTTCACGTGTGCATAAAGTGTTTACAAATAAAATATATAAAACAGATCCCTAAAAGACAAGGAAAGATCAAACCAGATAAGTCTGCTCGGGGACGAAGCTATTTCGCTCGGGGCTGCACCAGTCGCCCACCTGATATCAGGAACGCACTTAGGCTAAGTCCACAGCCACACTTTTGCACTGATTTAATACGATCTAAAGTAACTTCAATTGTGTCTTTCACCTCTTTTACTGAAAATATTTAAATTTTTCCTTACGTACATGATGTTTTCATAGATGTATGGACAAGGTACCGTCATGATGTTAATATCTTTAAACAGTTCACTTAGAGAATCGCGGCTGCGGAGGCCATATATTGCTCTGATGCCTCTTTTCTGTAGAATAAAAATAGATTCGATATCTGCAGCCCGTCCCCATAGTAAAATACCGTAAGACATGATACTATGAAAGTAACTAAAATAGACTAGCCTCGCGGTATCTACATCAGTAAATTGACGGATTTTTCTCACAGCATATGCTGCTGAACTTAGCCGCCCTGCAAGAGATGTTAAATGAGGACCCCATTGCAGCCTTGAGTCGAGCGTGATCCCTAGGAAAACAGTTTTATCGACGAATTCTAGTTTCTCCCTATTCAATACTATGTCACAATCACTACTTTTAACATTCGGTAAAGTAAATCTTATGCATTTAGTTTTTTCCCCATTTAATACTAAATTATTAGCAGTGAACCAATTTTCACGACAATCAATCATCAATTTCTCAATCAAGATTTGATGCACGTCTATTTATCTTAAAAATTACGGAAGTATCGTCAGCAAATAACACCATTTGTGGTTGGTTTTTTAATAAATGTGGTAGATCATTAATATATACTAAAAAGAGGAAAGGACCCAGTATCGAGCCTTGTGGCGCACCCATTTTTACTCTTAAGCCGAGTGAATTGACTCCATTTATTTGAACTTGCTGTTGTCTATCATTTAAATAAGATTTTACTAAACTGAGCGCAAGTTTACCTAGTCCGTAATGCTCCAGTTTCAAGAGTAAGGTTTCGTGATTTACGAAGTCAAATGCCTTGGAGAGGTCACAAAAGATTCCTATGGCATCTTGGGCCTCCTCCCATGCTGTAAATATATGTCTTAATAAGGTGACACCGGCGTCAGTTCTACAACGTCCTTTGGTGAAACCATATTGCTGATCGTGTAAGATATGGTTGGTGTTAAAATGATTAAGCATTTGATTGAGCATCACCTTTTCGAACACCTTGCTGAATACCGGCACCACGGATACTGGTCTATAATTGTTAGTGTCTTTAAGACTTTGGCTCTTAATTTTCTGAGCAATTATACTATTGTAGGAGATGAACCGAATTAATCACTACTAAGACTATAAAAAGCGCGAGCCAGCACGGGCGCGCCTTTTTCGATCGACGACCTCCACAGCACGCGGACCTACACGACGTCGGGTGTTATCTGTATCGTGAGATTGCTTTTCTTAATAACTAATTGTTGCATTTATTTGTATTTGTTGTGAATTAGCATGTAAGTTTTGATTCTGTTTTCTAATCGTATTAATTGTTTGTAAAAACTGAAGTACAATAAAGTTTAGGTTACGTGTTGTAATGTTTTTTTTTTAATTGGAATTCCACGTCCGATCTTATATCAGAAGTGGGATCTCAATCCAGAGCCTACTGGCCGCTTAGATTTGAATTAACTGTTGGCTAAACTTGACAAAAATCTTAAAGAAACAGAATCAAAACTACCTTCTTTTTGTTTATCTGAAATTTTGTTGTGCTTGAACCGTTCATTGAATCAAATATGCCGAGAACACATAGCTCGCAAAGTAGATCACGTAGCAGGTCACACCGACGTCATCATAAACGTCATGAGTCTCGAGAATCGTCTCAAACCAAATCTCATAGACGTCACCGATCGCGATCTCGGCTGCGATCTCAATCGCGACCTCGGTATCAATCCTTGTCGCAATCCCGGTCTCGAACACCGCCTGTCGCGTCACGTAAACAATCGGTATTAAAGGAACCGAAACCAAGTACAACCATCAATAAAACATTAGACACCATCCTAACGCGATTAGAAGCAATAGAAAATAATTTTATATCTACCCCCATACCACATTCAGAAATTTCAACTCCGTCTGCCGCTCAGACAATTGTTGACGCGATTCAGGCCATAAATCCAATACGATCGCATAACTATTACATCTCCAACTTCGACCCATCGATACACGATATCGATGCATGGTGCGAAGAGGTCGACCGCGCTCAGTTAACAAACCATTGGAACGACAAAGAATGCCTGTCTCGCGTGGCGGGTTGCCTGAGGGGCGATGCTAAAACCTGGCTGAACGAATGGGTCACTAGTGATAGGTCGTGGACCAGTTTCAAACGCGAGTTTAAACCACTCTGCCCAAGAAAATTAGATTACGCAAACATTTTGTTCGAAACAATGAATCAAACATCGGACAAGTATAACTCGTACGCTGAATACGCACGACGTAGTCTTTTACGTTTACGTATAATTAAGGGACTTAGCGAGGAACTAATGACTTTAATTGTCATTCGAGGTATCACTGACGCGCAAGTCAGGGCGGCAGCCGCAAATGCTGAACTCACATCCGACAATTTAGTTTCCTTCTTGTCTATTTATACTAAACCTGCTCGGGTAAAACCTCCATTGCCACATCACTCTAAAAGCAAATCCACAATAAAGCCAGGCCCATCTTCAAATAAATGCTTTGTTTGTAATCAAAGTGGACATAAAAGCTATACGTGTCCAAAAAATAATAAGCCGTCCGAATCTAGCTCAATTACCTGCACATTTTGTAAAAAGACGGGTCATACAGAAGATAGTTGTTTTGCCAAGGAAAGATCGGCACAACGAAACAAACGTAATGTTAACCTTTGCACTGACCATTCGGGCAACAGGCACAATAATGACATAGTGACCGCAGTAGTGCAGGGTATTCCCGTTGATGTACTCATTGATAGTGGAGCACTAAACATTTCGTTGGTATCCTCCAACATGCTTAAGTATCTATCGTGTTCTACCAAACCTACAAATTGCACACTTAAAGGTATTGGTAACAACGAAATAGTAGCCGAATCATGCGTAACACTTACAGTTGAATTTAACGGCATTACCCTCGAAGCTGACTTTGTCGTTGTGCCTGCGGAATCTATGGTCACACCATTAATCATAGGTACGGACATCTTAAACCGGGACGGGATAACATACGTGAGGACTAAAGATAAGCAATACCTCACGCGTTCGGAAGAAAAGTCACTTAAGGTAGCTTTAGCTCATGTGGTAGATAGCACTGACATAGTATCACCCCTTCAGGGTTCAGAACGAAACACTTTGATGAACGTAATCAAAGATTTTACTGACTTTTTTATAACGGGTACTGCCACCACTACGGTAACCACGGGCGATATGCATATTAACGTTACCACCAATACGCCGGTCGCTTATCGTCCGTATAAACTTTCTCTTGCCGAAAAGTTAAAAGTTCGTGAGATTGTTAACGAGCTTTTGAGTAAAGGTATTATTCGAGAGTCAGAGTCCGAGTACGCAAGTCCGATCATCCTAGTAAAGAAAAAGGACGGCTCTGACCGCATGTGCGTCGACTATCGGGCTCTCAACAGAATTACAGTGAGGGAACGATATCCGCTCCCGCTTATTGATGACCACATAGACCGGCTAGGTGATAAGAGTATTACTCGCTACTCATCTCTTGATATGGCCACAGGTTTTCATCAGATTATGATAAGCCCATCATCAGTTCATCGTACCGCCTTCATCACCCCTGAAGGCCATTACGAATACTTAAAAATGCCATATGGTCTCACCAATTCACCGATCGTATACCAACGCATTATAAATAAGACACTGCGTAAATTCATTGACGCGGGTAAGGTACTCGTCTACATCGATGACGTATTATTGATGAGCACCACGGTTGAGGAAGGTATCAACTTACTACGAGAAGTACTCACCGTCCTAACTCAGGCTGGCTTTTCAATAAATTTACGTAAATGCGTTTTTCTCACTACTGAAGTCGAGTACTTAGGCAGGATAGTCAAAAAGGGTCAGGTTAGGCCGAGTCCCCATAAAATAAACGCATTATTGAACGCACCCCCTCCGACAAACGTCAAACAAGTTCGACAATTCTTGGGCTTGGCCGGATACTTCCGAAAATACATTGAGGGGTATGCGACAAAGACGTTCTGCATTTCTCAACTCACAAAGAAAGGCGCTTTGTTTAAATGGGGTCCCGAACAAGAAAAAGTCCGGCAAGAAATCATTTCTCGGTTGACTAGTGAACCTATATTGGCCATCTTCAACCCTAAACTACCGACCGAAGTCCATACCGACGCGAGTAGTATCGGCTACGGAGCCGTCTTATTACAAACACACGATAACAACAATAAGAAAGTAGTGGCGTATTTTAGTAAGGTCACACAGGGTGCAGAAAGTAGATACCATTCTTACGAATTAGAAACCTTAGCTGTTGTGAAAGCGCTGCAAAACTTCAGACACTACTTGATTGGTATTCGCTTCAAAGTTGTGACTGACTGCAACGCTTTCAAATCAACTGAACGGAAGAAGGACCTGCTCCCGAGGGTAGCGCGCTGGTGGACTTACCTCCAGGATTTTACATTCGATATCGAGTATCGAAAAGGAGTCATGATGCCTCACGCCGATTATTTGAGCAGGAACCCTCCCTTACATGTCCTAAACATCACGAGGCCGCGTAACTGGGCTCAGATAGCACAGGCAGCTGACGAAGAAACCCAGACTCTTCTCCAACGGTTACGTGATGGTGACCTAGACTCCGGTCGTTACGTCCAACGAAACGACCTTTTATATTACAAATACACACCGATAGGTGAGGAGTCCAAATTCCTCTGTTTTATTCCCAAAGGCCACCGGCTCAGTCTCCTTCGCGTCTTCCATGACGAACACAACCATATAGGCTTCGATAAGACCTTAGATCTTGTGTTAAAACACTTTTGGTTCCCTGGCCTTAGACAATTTATAAAAAAATACATTGATCACTGCGTGACATGCATTTCAAAGAAACGTGTACCTAGAGCTCCCCAACAGAATATCACTTCATGGACAAAACCCGAGGTCCCATTTTCTGTAATACACGTTGACGTACTAGGCCCCTTACCCGAGTCTAATGGTTATAAATTTGTACTCCTATTAGTAGACGCTTTTACAAAATACACACTGCTGTACTCCATCTATAGACAAGATGTAATAGAATTAATACGAACTATAACTAATGCGGTGTCTCTTTTTGGAGTGCCGAGATTAATTGTAACGGATAAGGGTCGTATGTTCGAATCTTCAAGGTTCGTGGAGTTTATTAAAGAGATGGGATCAGACATCCACTACATAACACCGGAAATGCACCACGCAAATGGGCAGGTTGAACGATACGCCCGGACCGTACTCAACATGGTCCGTATAGTAGCTAGTCATCAAGAAGGTCGCTGGGCCGAAACACTGTGGAGGCTACAATTAACCCTCAACATTACAAAGCAAAAGACGACTCAGGCTTCTCCCCTGAATCTCATGATTGGAACCGATGCCACTACTCCAGTAATTCGGTCACTTGTTCGAGATGTGGCGCTAGAAGAATCCCAACCAAACCGTGAAGGACGAAGAGAGCTACGCAGAAACCGTGCTATCGAGTTACTTCGGAGCAATCAGAGCCGTCAAGATGAATATGTGAACCGGAACAGACGCCCACCTCGGGTGTTCAACATTAATGACTTGGTTTTTGTAATTAAGTTTTCACAGTCTACTGGCAAGCTGGATCCAGGCATGCGCGGCCCCTACAAGGTCATCCGTGCGCTGCCTAGCGGACGATACGAGCTACGACTGTTGAGTGGCTCGTATGGGAAGACTTCACAGGCTGCAGCCCAGTATATGGTCCTGTGGAAGGGAGAGTGGTGTCCCGATACCTGTGCTGCATTCTTTGAGCGTGAGTACAGTGTTACATTGCACTTGGTCATTTTTGTTGTAATGATCTAGTAAAGAAAATGTTATGAGGCAATAGACAGACTGCGGGATGTCTAAGTTTTATGTTTGGTAAACTGCGGGGTACCAAACTCATGTAGAGGACGGACCGCGGGACGATCCTATAAGCAAACAGACTGCGGTATGTTTGCTTACATGATTGAGTGATGCCTTATGTTAGACAGACTGCGGGATGTCTAAGTTTTATGTTTGGTAAACTGCGGGGTACCAAACTCATGTAGAGGACGGACTGTGGGACGTTCCTTTTAGCAAGTAGACTGCGGGATGCTTGCCTACATGATTAAAAATATATCAAATATGTGTTACGTTATGTATTTACAGAAGCCGATTTGACAGAGGATATCACTACCCCCGATCACGAGATGACACATGACCCTGCCGACACACCCATGGCAGAGGCGGAGGCTGGCGCATCTCGTTTAGCTGCTGCTGAAGACACCACCCCAGCACAGGCATTGCCGGACATATCAGATGCCGTCGTGGACGACGCATAGTCAGGAGAGGCCGTGTAGGAGATGAACCGAATTAATCACTACTAAGACTATAAAAAGCGCGAGCCAGCACGGGCGCGCCTTTTTCGATCGACGACCTCCACAGCACGCGGACCTACACGACGTCGGGTGTTATCTGTATCGTGAGATTGCTTTTCTTAATAACTAATTGTTGCATTTATTTGTATTTGTTGTGAATTAGCATGTAAGTTTTGATTCTGTTTTCTAATCGTATTAATTGTTTGTAAAAACTGAAGTACAATAAAGTTTAGGTTACGTGTTGTAATGTTTTTTTTTTAATTGGAATTCCACGTCCGATCTTATACTATATTATATTCAAGAATACTTACACCATTAATAACTAAGATTCACCAGATAATACAAAGCTTTCCGACTAAATCAACTAATTATAACACATGCATATTACTAAGAGCTCTGCTAACCCTTGGGAATACTACATAACCATACATTAATTAAAACGTTAGTAGAATGAGGGAATTGCGCTTAGAGAAATACTCCAGCAGGAAATATAGGGTAAAGTAGAAAATATAGTGGCTTTAGTCTGAATTACATTATGTTCACGGTTTTCCTTAAAATCAGGGTTCAGCTGTACTTAAACCCCAGTATAAAGAAAGACTAAAGAAAGTTATAAAACTAATCTTATGTTTATTTTATTAGTTTAAATATGTTGTGCTGTAATTAGAACATGAAAGAATTATTTATTTAATTTATTTACTCTTACATTTACACTTGTTTTTACAGGTAAAAACCAAATTCAGAGACGTCACCCAAAAAACAATTAGATACCATCACCAACAAAAATGAAATGTTTTTAAACTGTCCTATTTTGAATGATAATCCAAATCTAAATTCAAAATCAGGGTCCAAATATAACACTATATTACTGTCAAATGTGCTGTTATATCCTCATAGCACAGCATCATGCTGAGTGGAAGCCTTCTTGTCACAGTCATGACGTGCAGCTGCCGCCTATTTCGGTTTTCATGTCACAGTCATGACGTGCAGCTGCCGCCTATTTCGGTTTTCTTGTCACAGTTATGACGTGCAGCTGCCGCCTCTTTCGGTTTTCTTGTCACAGTCATGACGTGCAGCTGCCGCCTATTTCGGTTTTCTTGTCACAGTCATGACGTGCAGCTGCCGCCTATTTCGGTTTTGTGCTCGTGATTACAATGTTGATCTATTTTGTTCTATTTTTCTGTTTACCTACTTACTCGAGTTAATTATATTTTTGTATGCATGTTTTTCTGTGACTAATATACTATTTTTCTTTCTTTCTTTTCTTTACTTAATGTAAAAAAATAACTTATCATAGATATTATGATTGATTGAACAAAATAACAGCAAACAATAATTTTATAAGTGGACATATGCAACGCGACGAATTTTAATTTTAGTTGAATTATAACTGTGAGTATAATTACTTAAACCCAAATGTTTGACACACTTATGGCAAATAAATTGATTTGATTTGATAAAATATGACTACATAAAACATTTCAAAATAAAAAAGCTTTTTATACGGGGTAAAGCACTTCAAATAACGCATAAAGGGTCCTAGTTTTCAAATAGGCTAATCTAAGATTATAATGAACATTATGATTGAGTGCGTTCGCGTTATGATTGATTACGGTTTTACTTATGGACGTACTACGGAATTGCCTTGTCCGGAAACTAATCGGTTTTGGACTTAAATTGAAGCGCGTTGGAGTAATGTTGAGATATGTGTGTGTAACTTAATCAATTATCTAGCTGAATATATTTTTTATAGTTTAAATTGGAAAATACTGACTGTAATTTCTATAATATTTTTTGCAAGCACAAATCAGGTCCATAGTGAGTAATAATAATAGGAATTAATAATTCCTTTATTGTCAGGCAACTAAAGCTCATAGATAAACTACAAAATAATCTTAAAAAAAAATACCATTACAAAATTTATTAACTACGTAATGATAAATGTATAAAATAATAAACGAAACAGGTAGGACAAACCGCGTAACACTGAATTTAATTTAGAGACTGCACATGGTCCCATCAACTCAGATGTAGAAATAGCTCAGGAATTTGAAAACTTTTTTGCTAATATTCCTCTTAAAACTACTGAAGCTTTAGATTCCTCACCCACGCTTTCTGCTGACTTACTTAGAAAGAATGTAAAGGCATGCCCTTTAGAGTTAAGGCTTCAGCATACAAACCCCCAGGCTGTTATAAAAGCTTTTAAAGATAGTAAATTTAAATCAACAGAAGATTTCTGGGGAATGTCTGTAAAAGTCTGCAGATCTATCATCGAAACAATTGCGCCCTATTTAGCTTTTATATTTAACACCAGTGTGGACCAAGGAGTCTTTCCGGATCTCATGAAACACAGTAAAGTAGTTCCATTGTTCAAATCCGGTGATAGTAAAGGACCCAACAATTATAGGCCTGTGTTGATTCTGCCAGTTCTCAGTAAGGTGTTTGAAAAGTTGATTCTGAATCAAATGTTACGTCACTTTAACAAAAATTCCATCTTTCGTGAACTGCAGTACGGTTTCACCAAAGGGCGGTGTTACCTTAATAAAGAACATTTTTAACGCCTGAAAAGAAGCCAATGCCATTAATAATATTATTAATATTATTATTATTATTATATTAATATGCCATTGGAATCTTTTGCGACCTCTCTAAGGCGTTCGATTACGTAAACCATGAGACACTTCTGCTGAAACTAGAGCACTATGGGATTAGAAACACAGCTCTAGTTTTAATAAGATCATACCTGACAGATAGGAAGGTTACAGTTCAGGTAAACGGCGTAAACTCATTAGGGTCTGAAATGACCATGGGCGTTCCTCAAGGTTCGATATTGGGTCCATTCTTCTTTTTAGTTTATATTAATGATTTACCCCAATTACTTCAAAATCGAACGAAGATGGTTATTATTTTTAACACGAACGGGATATTTACCATGTTTATTATTTGTAATGAGTGAAGATGGTTATATTTGCAGATGACACATCATTTTTTTTTTTAAATGACCGAGGGTCACAAAATCTTGACGACGTGAATAATTCTATTCTTCAGGTCCAAGAAATGGATTAGTTTTAAATTACCGAATGTTAGAAGTAGTGAATGTGACATCATATTGAATGGAGAAAAACTGGAATTTATTAATCAAACGGTTTTCCTAGAAATCACGCTAGACGATTAATTACAATGGGGACCTCTTAAAATATCTCAATAATATAGTCTTGAGAGGTTGTTAGTGTTTTACAAATGACTCTGTAATATTATCTTCTCTAGTATTTTTAAACTCTTCACTTTGGACGAGCATTAATTTCTGATAATTACTACCTACTTCCCAATGGACATTACAAATTACAATCAGTTAAATATGCTAATTGATCTGGAACGGAACATAACATAATTACCGGTAAATTAATTGAGACTACAATAATTAGAATTAATCGTTTGTTATTATCATGATTAACTACTGCACGTTGCAGTTTCGCTATTATTCTATTTTATTGTAAAAATACAGTGAGCGAGAAAACAAACGTTCTTCTAGGAAAATATTACATATCGTTCACCGCATTGCGACTTAACACAAAGGTTTTAACAATTAAGTTCGAGATTGGTCAAAACAAATTACAACAGCACAGTTTCGGAGATTAATTACTTTTGGTTAGGTGGTAAATTTTCATCTAATTTCTTAAATAACTTCTAAAAATTATTACTTTTTTTATTATAAAATAAGTATATCTCTCCTTTCATATAATATGTCACACGATGACACGATACAGTTTATAAAACTTTATTTTTTATTTCGTCAATTCATTTATTTACGTTACACGTCCGTCTTTGGGTCACAGAAATTCATATGTGTACCTTTCAACTTAAGCGGTCCAGTAGATGTGGAGTAAATCGGCTATGACAGACAGACAGACGAGTGATCCTATAAGGTACCGTTTTTTCCTTTTGAGGTACGGAACCCTAAAAATCATAAAATAGTAACTTACAGAAAAACTTAGTTTCCTTTGGTGATTACATTAAGTTAACCTTTTTCCAATATGTGGTCTCTGTTAGAAATTGGTTGTAACAATAAAAAAAACACTGGTACTCTTCCTTAATTTCCGCCATTTTACACACAAACAAACAATAATAAGTTATCAATCCAGCTGCTAGATTAATAATTAATTTTAAAACAAGAATAACTTCAGAACAACTGCGAGTTCCTTTACTATCAACTTTGACTTCTAACTACCTTACTTCCATTTAAATTTTCTTGCATATTTTCTTTTGAATAAAACTTGTAGGTACTTTTTTCTGCACGCCACTGTAATAATATTTTACTTTTGCAATTTTCTGATATTATCTTTGTTTTAGTAATACCAATACGTTTATTTGCTTTCTATATAATATTCGAGTATTCGAGCCAATTAATGAAGTTTCTATTTTATTGGCGGTGCCGCCTGTTTGTTTTCGAGGTTCAAGTTTTAACTTACTATGCATATTTATGCTTGGAGTTCGGTAACCTTGACGTTTTGATCTTGACATTGTCGTTACAGATTACTTGTCCTCTTGACAGTAGCAAGACACGTAACATATAATCAGCCCATAATGTTCCCATTGCTGGGACTCAGACCTCCTCTCGGTCAGAGGGAGTGGGCCGTAATCCATCGCGCAGGCCCAGTTCAGGTTGGTAGATGTCACATGTCTTCGAATTTCTGGTTCTAGGACATGCTGGTTTCCTCACGATGTTTTTTTCACCGTTTTCATACAGTGGTGATGAAATTATTTACACACCCACGACTTACAACTCGAAGTCTGGGCCACAACTGATCTTGACTTGATAGTAGAATAAAAACTCCTACGCACTATAGCATTGTGGTTCCTAAAAACTAATTAGTCGAGTGATGTAAATGTAACATTTGATTAATACTTAGTAAAGCACACCTCTATAAAAAACACGGTACAACACTAGTTGATCTAAAGCCAAATTTACATTACGAAACTAGTTGCGCAAACTTAAGATGCGCTTACACGGGCAACTAAAATTGCTCAATCCTGGTCAATTCTTGTCAAATATGACGTCACGACTACATCCAGCAATTTAGGGCGATGGCAACATGTAGTAACCTGTTGCCAGAGATACGGCCACACAAAACCAGGCAATATGGAGCAACTTAAACAACTATGCAATAAAAGTCAATACATCGACGACACACTTGTACTGCACTGCACGTAGAAAGAAAGAAAAAGGCGGCGGGGGCGGCGGCGCGCGGCGGCGCACTCCCCCGCTATGCTCACCGCCGGCCGGTTCCTCTTGTAAAAACGAGACGTATTTATACCACAGGTTATACGTTCAAACGTGATAGAAAGAAAATTGACTAAAAATTTCCAAACCGATTGGATGTTCGGCAACTCATATCATGGTGACATTGACAAAAGTGAAATATATGGAGCAATTAGAAGCAATATTCCCGAAACAATTGCCGCATTTTATTGTTGTTGCTCCAGATTGCTCCATTTAGTTGATCCAGATTGATCCATTAGTGTTGCCGAGCAATAATTGCTCAAAAAATTGCCCGTGTAAGAGCACCTTTAGATATTCATTGATAGTTTCACATGTAAATAGGTAATTATTTACATGTGAAACTATCAATTAATAATTAAGTTTGCGCAACTAGTTTCGTAATGTAAATTCGGCTTTAGGGAATCTGCCATTTCTACATCTGCTTGCAAACTGATAAGTTACTCCCTTTGCCTCAAAACCTAGTAGGTAAGTTCCTCATTAATTTACCAGGTTCTCGGCAACTCTCTTTAACTGCTACCAGCCACCCTGCGAAGGTCGTCGCTCCACCTAGCCTGAGGGCGTCCTACCTTAAGTTTGCCGACTGGTCTCCACCTCAAGAACACGTCTACGCCAACGGTCATCTGTTCTACGGCTAATACGGTCAACCTATTGCCACCGCTCAGCTTCCTTATTTTGTGAGCTATTTCGACAACTTTGGTGATCACTTCGACAGCTGAACGTTACTCATGATAATACCCTCGCTTCCACAAAACAAAAGCTGTCTTTGTCTCTCCTGAAATGAACACGCCTTTTCCAGTATAAATATTTCTGTATTTATATTCTTGCACACATAAAAACTTGATATGTAGCAATATTTAACATACTATTTAATTAGGTACTCAATATAATATCAATATAGACTTCTTGAAGACAACCTTTTGCTTTCGAGGCTCGAAGAGAACTAACTTAGAAACTAGGCAACGCTCCAAACATTATGTTTCCAATCCGTTTTGTTAAAGAAAACTAGTCATTTTACGGTAACTGTCAAATGAGATACTTTTAAACGTCATGACTACACTGATAGATAAAAATCATCTGAGGCAAATCACATACTTTCAATTTTATAATTAGTATTTAAAAACACTACAAATCTTACAAATATTTTGAAATCATGACACTCCAATTACCACAAACCAATCTTCCACACACGACCTTCATGTGAAACTAGTATCCAATACTAGTTCATCAATCGACAGACTCGTTTCCCGATTATTCCGTAACCGAGTTACAGGGAGGGATCCCTAAAGTGATTACCGGAACCAAATAACAGGGTTCCGAGAAACCTAACGACTTGAGATATAGACTGATTCAGAATTGATTTACCTAAGTTTAGATTGATTTCAATGGGTATAGAGTGAACTCATTGGTGGAACGAGTTGGTGGTCAATTTTGTACTTTTGATGAGGTGGTTCACATAAAACTTAGGTATAGCAAAATAAATATACTTTTTTTTTTAACCACACTACACACACACACACACACACTTATATATACTTTTTTACTACAAATAAACTTATCAGGATTTCGGACGCCTAGACTCGGACAGGTTAGCTTCGTGGTTATTTTTTTCAACCACCCTGAAATAGGGTCCCCGCGAAGCAGGGGCCCCTCGACTACTCATTATTATTGCTTGGAAACAAATTTTGACTCGCTTCGATGTTTAGGTCATTCGATGTCACTTTTTTAAATAATTAAAAGCTTTACTTTAATATAAATAGCGGTGCGGCACGAATATAAATGTTTGTTTATTTAGTTATATTTTGAGTTGAGTATTTTGCTGTGCAACCAGTTATTTTTATTGGAATTCGGATTATTTTTGGATACAAAAAGTATTTTTCTGATTTGCGTTTTTATCATACTTTCTCAGTGTATGTATATATTAAAAAAACAAATATGTAGGTAGCAATCTAGTTACGGCATGTTTTCACTATCAGCCAGATAAATTAAAAATAGAATAGAAACAATAAACAAAAAATAGGCAGTCATAAGGACTGCCGACAGAAGTGAAAACTCAAGACTTTGGAATAACTGACAGTCTGGCGCAACACGTCACGAGCATGTCGCGTATTTGGTGATGTGAACCCATACGTTTTTCCCCTACCAAAAATCGCTCAACGCGGCTAAAGAAGTTTTCACTTCAACTAAATATTATTTAATTTTCTGACTACATAACGCTGAAATGTACACACTTTTAACATATTCAAAAATACTCTTCTCGACTCGCTTGCTTTCGATGGCTTTACTCAAAAAATTTGGCACTTCTAACTCGGCGTGCCCGCCCCTAATTATAACTTGATTTACAATCGATCCGAGTGGCCCCGCATAATTTTGTTTACTGTTTTGTGTAGACGATAAGATAAGGAACAAAGTAATGTTTGTTATTTTGACAATAAAAAAGAAAAAGAAAAAAGAATGAAAAATTGTTTATTCTGCACAAACAAAACGCACTTAATAAAAAATAAAATTATAAAATTCATATTAAAGTAGCCAAAACCCTCCAATTCAAGCAATAAAAGTTTGACGGGACCAAAGACAATTTACATTGTTACAATATCTAATTAGTCTGTGGTTACAATACTTTAAAAGGTCTGTGATTGTTACACTGTGTTGCGTCACTGGCAAAAATGTCAACAAACAAACGATCAAAACAAAAACTATAAACACAACTATCCATAACTATAATAGTTGAGTTTATAATATTATAGAGGTATGAGGAACAAGGTGTAAAGGTCACTCATCCCCTATTGAAAAGGGAGGATCCCCCGTCCAGACGGGTGTTGCATCTGGTGGACAACTGCCCGACGGTTGATGTAGGGATGTTGTATATATTATGCTAGTCGCGCGGTAAACTCTGATTGCGCGATACAGGATTTGTGTGACGTCAGATCTTTGATGCGTAGTTCGTATGTGGCGTTGTAGATGCCGCCACAATATTTACACAATATGCACATGAATCCGAAAAGTCAAAGGTCTCGAATTCGAATCCAAGACACGCAGCCTTGGATTCGAACTCGAGACCTTTTGACTTGGAAGTCCGACGGTCACACAACTAGGCTATCACTGCTGCAAAAATACTTAGTAATCATTATTACATGAATACTAATATGAAAGGTATTGAAACATGTACTAAAAATAACAACTTGTTTACCTCGTCGAGACGTAGTCTGAAAGGTAATAACTTTCTTTTAGGTTATAAATTTTTTGTAACGCAGGCATGAAATTACAGATCTGATGTATTATTATGACTTGCTGAAATATGTCTTTTTATTTTTGTACAGTGGCCAGCACATAAAGCTATACGAAACTGTCAAATTTCTCCAAATGATTTTAAACTTTAAAATGTTGATGATTAAGTTCAAAATCGAACGAGAAAATCTGACAGTTTGTGGTAACTTGATATAATGGCCACCGTACTAGGCTAAGTACCGATATGATTTTTTTTATTAAGAATTTACCTATATAAAAGCCTGTTTCGTGATTGCTTTCCCGTACATGTGTTTGGACATGAATAAAATACTAATAAAGACAACCTGTGAATACAACACTGAAAAGCAAAGATAGGGCTCTCTCATGCTCAAGGAAAAACAAAGCTAGTAGCGGTAACAGTGTTGACAGTTATTGTCAGTAATTTTACTATCTAAATGGCCCGCTGCCGGCACCACCTCTGACTAAACAACGCATTAACGAGCATGAGTGTGGGTGTACTGTGTACTGTATGAGCACAAATTAATACTTTTTAGGGTTCTGTACCTCAAAAGGAAAAAACGGAACCCTTATAGGATCACTCGTGTGTCTGTCTGTCTGTCCGTCTGTCCCAGCCAATTTGCTCCGAATGTAATGGACCGATTAAGTTGAAATTTAGTACACATATCAATTTGAGTGACCCAAACACGGACTTGAGCCGTAAATATATGAATTTAGAATATTGGGGTCAGTTTTGGGGGGCAAACACGAAAACTAAAAAAAAAAGTTTTGCAACTACAACTAAGGACTTTTTGTAAGGGTCTCAAATATTTATTTTTGTAATTATAAAATAAACTATTTTAAAGTTATAATTGAAAATAGACAAAATTTGACCATTCCCCCCCTTATCTCCGAAACTACTGAACCTAAAATTACCAAAAAAAAAAATACAGGAAATAGTTCTATACTTATAGATTACAGGAAAATCTATAAGAAGTCTATGGTCTTAAAATAACATGATAAATCTCTCGATATTGTGCGTACAAACTTACATTTTCAGTTGGAATGTATGGGAGATTATGTTTACCAACTACAATGTTAAGTTTGTTCTTAGGATAAATTCTTTCCAAGTACGGAACCCTTCATTGTGCGTGTTCCGACACGCACTTGGCCAGTTTTTTCTTTCTTTCTTTCATGATTTGTACCAGCGTGTTCAAATTTCAGAGCATCTGGTTTCCACATGATATTTTCATTCGCCGTCTGTCAAATAAGCTCAAAATTACACAAGGCAAGTGACATGCGCATTAACCCTCTAGCGGTCACGCGGATTACATGATTGTGTAATCAATTTTTAAACTACGAATAAAACTAGGATGTTAAACCAATCGATTTTTTTCGGCAAAATCATTTACGTAATATGTCGCATTGATTACAAGTAACCGCGGGCTGCACAGAGCTCCTGGAGATCATTACACGCGACCCACTGCGCTCGCACTTCATGAGCGCACGCATGCCAAAAATTCCCATCTGTAGTTCTTTGGGCATACTTAATTTTGCAACAGTGGATTACTATTGTAATTCGCGCACCCGCTGCAGGATAAAACCCGCATCTTTATCCATGAAATATTAAACTTAGTTTCCGCATCCCCATACTTTATGAAAGCTTAATAGAACATTCATCACGATGAGAAAACATCCAGAGCATTAGAGGATTTATGTTGAACGATGACTCCCTAGAGGAGTTGTTATATTGTGTGCAGGTACCAGGAATGAAGGAACATGGAGGAGTATCCTTGTTTAGGTAATAGGAACATTCATCATCCTTGTGTTGTGTTTGGTAATTTGTTTTGTGTTTCTTTTGTGTAGATTTTACGAGTATGGTAGACATTATGGAAGATGGAGATGGATCGGACTATCATAATTTCCTTGACCTTAAAAATAAGTAGACTAAATAGTCACTATGAGAAAGCTTGTTTGTCCTGCTTTTACTTACATCATATTGGATCATCGTGTAAGTGGCAAAACATAAAAAAAAATTGACACGCTAAACCCAAAGAAAAGCGTATATGTAGTCTATGCTATGCGAATGAATCTGCTGTAAAAGCGTAGTGTAGAATAAACTAAATTGTTAGGGTTCCGTACGTCGTAAATCTTTTTACTTACATTTGCAGTTGGAATGAATGGGAGAACATGTTTTACAACAACAATGTTAAGTTTGGTCTCAGGTTTTTTTTTTAAAATTATACTTCTTGTTAGCTCGTCAGATTTGTACTTACGTAAATTAGCGGTATATTGAACACTTTCCTATGGCTTCTGTTAGCCGTCTCTATAATTAATTTGTGGCATATTCAATTAACAGACTTCTGAGGCCTGGGTTCTAATGGCTTCTAATTCGAAATACCGCAATTCCCTTTGGATTAACATAACAGTATATAGGTAGTACCTAAAATTGTTTGAATAGATAGACGAGATATATTATGGTAGTGTTTGGAAGTATCCAGATATGGACATAATTAACTAACAGATAATATCAGTTACATTCACGTAGACAAAGTTATCTAACCATTGTTTATTATTATAGAAGACTAGCTGCATCGCCCTCGTGGCTTTTTCTAAAATAAGTAGCGTAAATTATTCCTTATAACATCAGCTATCTGCCAGTGAATGTCCTGTCAAAATCGGTGCAGCCGTTTCGGAGATAATCCGAAACAAACAGGCAGACAGACAGACAAAATTTAAAACAAGTGCGTGTCGGGTGACTCGCACAGGAAGATCACAAACTAATAAACACACAATCACAAGAGTATACAAAAATAAAAACAGAGTCCTGTACGAGGCCAAAAGGCTCCTATATATTCCAACTGAAAATGTAAGTTTGTACGTACAATATTGAAAGATTTACTATGTTATCTTATGACCATAGACTTCTTATAGGTTTTCCTGCAATCTATAAGTAAAGAACTACTTTCTTTTTTTTTTTTTTTTTTTTCAAAATTTTTGTCTCCGTAGGTTCTGAGTTAAGAGGGGAATGGTTAATTTTCATAAATTTTCTTAAATAACTTTAAAACTTATTTTTAAAATATATCTGAAATCCTTTCAATGAGCTCTTTCATTTTAGTAATCCTGTGTTCTTTTGTATAAATGATAAATAAAAAAAAATAAAAAAAAATGATATTTCACACGGTACAGTTTACAAAACTTTTTATTTTTTCTACTTTGCCCCCCAAAAGTAACCCCCGTATTCAAAATTCATTTATTTATGTTACACGTCCGTACACGGCTTACAAAAGTTCATTTGTGTACCAAATTTCAACTTAATTGGTCCGGTAGGTTCGGAGCATATTGCCTGTAACAGGCGCACAGACAAACAGACAGACACACGAGTGATCCTATAAGAGCGGAACCCTTTTTTCCTTTTGAGGTACCTACTACGGACCCGTATTTTTTTTATGGTATATGTTTCGTACATCTATACTTTCAAATGCATTTAGTAAAAAGCTGTAATTTTGAAATTAAAAACAGATACCTACTTCAATTTTATTTATTTGTATGTATTTGATGAGAGCTTAGATGTTAATAACTCTAGGTGGAATTTGGGCTAATGTGTGTTAATTAATATTTATAAATTTTTCACTTAATTGATACACATATAACAAAACAGATTTGCTCAAAACATTTCCTCGTATAACCAATACCATCCCTGGAACAAACACCGGGATAATTATATTTATCTGTCAATACCAACAAGTTTAACAGAACAAAGCGTAAGTATCTAGCTTCTGATATTTAGCTCCCCGGGGCAATAAGCTAAAGCGTAGTGTTGGCTGGTGACTACAGTCCTGGTTATTAGGGATTTTGGAACACCAGGCATTTTCATATTACTTAGAAATTGTATTTTTTTTTTCGTTTGTTTGCGCTTCTGGTTAGTAAGTAACGTTTTTTTTTTTTTTTTCTAATTTATAGGGTAGTAGAGCAAAATGGAAAGATATTTTGGCATTATGCCAGTAATTTCTTGTTGACAAATTTTTCATTGTGAATCTATGAACATCGATACTAATACTTTGAATATTTTGAATGTAATTAATAATTATCCTCGGACAATAGACAGGGAGGTATGGGGAGGCCTTTGCCCAGCAGTGGGACACAAAAAAGGCTAACAAAAAAAAATACCTTCAACTTTAGCATTATTTGTTATTTTCCTTCACAACTTTGACCCACTAACAGTTAATTCATTAAACTGTGGTTTAATTTTCACAGAAACAGTTGTATCCTAGGATAATTTCATTGAATTATTGTGATATTCATGACTTATCAACGAAAATTCTGTTTCTTTCTAACATCGCGGAACCACTACTACATATTTTTAACACTTGTCTTCATTTGGCGACATTTCCTACCCAATGGAAGATGACGCGAGTCATTCCTGTACCCAAGGGTAAAGCAGGACCGGATGTCAGTGGATACAGACCGGTGGCCGTGCTATCGACGCCGGCCAAAGTGTTCGAGTCTGCTATCCAGCGCTGCATGCAGGAGCAGGTACGCGGACAGTTATCGGATGCGCAGCATGGGTTCCGACCGGCACGAAGCACTGCCACCAATCTTCTCAACTTTATGGCGCAGGTGGTGCCGGCGATGGATGCTGGGGTGCAGGTTGACGTTGCGTATTTTGATTTTAAAAAAGCGTTTGACACCGTGGACAATGACATTTTACTTAAAAAGCTCGCAGACGTCGGATGCATACCGCATCTATTGCGGTTTTTTGCCAGCTATATGCGAGACAGACAGCAGTACGTTGACTGCAATGGATGTGAGTCTGACCCATATTATACTCGGTCCGGGGTGAGTCAAGGCAGCAATTTGGGGCCTCTCGAATTCATTATAATGGTAAGCGATTTGCCGGAGGTCGTCAGACATGGCTCCTGTTTACTATTTGCAGATGACCTTAAGTTGCTGCTCGAAGTTAGGGGTGAGTCTGATGGTGAACGCTTGCAGGAGGACATAGACAGGATAGTGGAATGGAGTCACGAGAACAAGCTCTACTTCAATGTACCGAAGTGCTCGGTGATGAGTTTCACCCGCGCACGTGCACCTCTACTTCACGAGTACGTGGTGGACGCAGCGCCTATACAACGAGTCTCACAAGTACGTGATTTAGGGGTTTTTGTTACTCCAGAATTGTCGTTTCGCGATCATATATCTAAGATCTGAAAAAGAGCGTTCAGAAATCTGGGATTCGTGCTGAGACAGACACGAGACTTCACCAACATAGCAGCAGTCAAGGTTCTGTATGACGCACTAGTCAGGAGTCATCTGGAACATAGTGCTATCATATGGGCTCCACATGAAGCCAAATACTCTGTTATGTTGGAGCGCGTTCAGAACAAGTTTACGCGCCACTTGTACAGGAAGCTTTATGGGGTATATCCTTTTTACCCGTTGATGTACCCCACTCTATTTGTTCTGGGTATGGTCGGGTACAATGAGTTGAGGGTGCGACGGGAGTTTACACTTGTCGCTTACTTAGTCAAGTTACTCCGGGGCATTGAACATAATCCGGGGGTGCTGCAGCGCTTGAGTCTTTGCGTACCGGACCGCTATGTGTGGAGGCGGCGCCGCCCGCCACTGCTGGCCGTGCCAGCAGCCAGGACCAACTTACTCGCTAAAACACCGCTAACCCGAGCAATTCGGGCCATTAACGATCTTCACATCAAAGTTGATTTATTTACGTGTAATTTGAGTGAATTCGCAAGGTTATTGTTATTTATTTTATGTTATACTGAATGTAGGTTGTTGTAGTTATTGTGTCGTCGTTATGTTATAGTATTTTAAATACTAATAATAGTAGTAGTTTCTAGTAGTTTTTGGTTATCTAGTTATAAGAGACCGCACTATCGCATTAGGTGATGAACCTGTAATGATAGTTATAAGGTAAAGATAAATAAATAAATAAATAAATAACATCACAATATTTACGTTGTTATATGAGACTAACCTGTCATTGGGAATATTCTCCATTTTTTCATTTCCACAAATGCAACGGTTAAGTAACTACTAGACAAGAAAGAAATGAATCAGTTATTTTTTTAAAAACTTTGATACAAACCCGGAACCTCATTGTTTTGTAATTTGTTACCTCACTCTGTTTCCGGAAATGGTTACAGGTTGCACTTGTAAGGGGTTTTTAATTAATTGAAAAATTTACTAATTTATGTTGCGTGGGTTCTTCTGACGTATTACTAAGACATACTCAAAATAGAATGTAAAATATAAAATGCTCTCTAAGCAGTGGCAATGGATGATGTAAACTATTTAAATATAAGGTACTAAAAAGGGTAAGTCAACTTTTCCTGAAACCTAAGAAGACATTTAATAGAGTGTGTAAAGGCATCGCTCAACGTAGCCCACGGCTAAGCTTAGAACGTCTACAATACTTAAGTCCCACTTACACGGTGCAAGGCTCTGGAACGTTCAAAAGCAATAATGGTATGCCATAAAGCACGTTCAATTATTGCCATTCAAGAATTGCATGCAAGTGTTTACACGCGTGCGATTTCCAAATGGCATACAATAATTGCATGCACCAAGACAACACTAAGGCAATTTTATTGCAAGGCGATTATTGCATACAAGTTTTGCCTCGTCTTACCACAGAGTTGCAAGTTCTCGTACATTTAATTTAAGTATTGCTCGTATATGCGCTGCCAAATATTTTTATAATAAAATTTTATCGAACGTCTTCTCAAGATTGTTTTAACTTGTTTCATTCGTTCGTACTTGTAGAGTTGAATGCTTCGATCAATGATCGAAGGTTGAATGCGATTAATGTATTGCAACTGAATTGTATTTTGCGTGTAATTTTAATGTACGTGCTTACTCGTATTAGACCTTCATCAGTTCTAAACGGCAACTAACTTGCCCGTATCGTGCAACAATTGTACGTGTTGTTTAGATGGTCTAGAAGGTATGCCACAATAAACTTGCTCCGTATACAACATTAGTTTTAGTTTATGCGAAACCCGAAACACGTGTCTAGTATTTTTATGTAAAGAATTTATGTACAAAATTTCAAAACTGTATCATGAAAAATAACAAAGTTATAAGCTTGTTATGTTACCTGGTTGTCCGTACAAAAACATGCTCACCACGCGGGGCACCCGCGCCGCCCGCGCCTTGCGTTCATTAATAATAATATTAATTTGGCAGTAGGTATCTAACCGTACGACGATTGTATTGTAATTAACTGGTGATAACATTTTCCATCACACTTGCAGGCTTTGGACTTTTTCGTAATGGTCAAATACTTAGTGTCGCTCGGTGTCCAACTTGTATCCTTTTTTAAATATTTTTGGGAAAAAATATAAGATAGTGTAAAACCTATTGGAATCGATTCAGTTCCTTATTCTGAGCAAACTATATTCAGGTTTTGCATATACTAAAAATAATGTTGTAAATGTAGCTTTAGCTTCACTTTGTATGAAAATGTAGGCGAGATCGTCCACTACGACCTACGGAGATGCACGAATCAAATGTTGTCAAAAATTAACCATAGTAAACGTCTAAGTGTATACACGACTACATATCAAGCTATATAATTCCGGTACAAGCTGACCTTTCATTGTAAGGAAATTCTATACAATGTGAGATCAGCTAATACTGGAAATCTATAGCTTGATACGTAGCTGTGTGTACATCCTACGTAGCAGTGGACAGTCGATCCGTGTCATGACCAATCATGACACGCATGCCAGGCTGAGTTTTTAGGCTTGGGGCTGAGCTCCATACTTTAATCTAATGTCTGTTCCATAAGTGTCTGATGAAAGTGTAAACAATCCCTGTTCCGGTTAAATTCTTACACAATCACTCACTAAAGGAAATTCGTAACACATTAACCCGTTGTAGTGACCAAGTCAAGATCACCCTTTTCAAGGCTTTCTGTCAGGGTTTGTATGCGGGGGTCTATGGGTCAGCTACGCCAAAAGATCGCTAGATGCCTTACGCGTCCAATATAATAATGTCTTTAGGATGCTGTTGGGACTGCCCCGGTTCTGCAGTGCATCGGAGATGTTTACGCAAAACCGAACCGACGGTTTCCACGCAGTCATGCGATAAGACCGCCCATTGTGACACCCTATGTAACTCAAACTCAAACTCAAAGCATTTATTTCAAATAAACCAATTACAGGTACTTTTGAATTGTCAAGCAAGGGGTCGGTCAGTCAGAAAGATGAAGCTAGTTGCCCATTCCAAAGCGTAGTAGGTTCCTATGGAGAAGAACGGACAAGAAACTCCATGGACACTCTTTTAAAATATTGTTACAAAATATGGGTTACATCATTCATGTTGAAGTTATACATGTGAGAACAATGTAGAAAGACGTGCACGTTAGAAGCGTCCGTAATAGAAACAATTCACAAAAATTAAAATAAGCCGTGGCAGCTAAGAGATGACCAGTCCCAACTGACGGCGCCCGTTCACGAACATGACGCATGGATCAGCACCATTTAGCTCAACCATTTTGAAGGGAACTTAATGATCCAACACACACGCCACCACCAGCGAGACATTTGAGTGAGCATGACATACTCTCAGCCGCCAGGGCACATTCAAGTCAATAAAAGACATATTACCCGGTAAATGGTAGCTCTATAGTACATAGTACTCACACCTGTGCTATGCAATTATATAATTCAAGGACATTGAGTTTATACAATGCAAAAATAGTTTACAATCTTCAGCAGCTCCAATAATATTTTCAAATGCTAATCAATTAGTTTATGCGCCCTTATGGAGCAGGACCAGCATTGAGCCAAGCATTTTTGTCAGCGATGTAATCCCCCAATTTATAATATGCTTGGCTGCATAGTGTGCGTTTTATACAAGTTTTAAATTTTGTTTCGTTCAATTGGAGTATGTGGGGAGGTATTTTATTGTAACATTTTAAACAGTACCCCATGAAGGATGAGTCTACTTTAGCCAGTCTGAAACCTGGTTGAACTAATTGGTCCCTATTTCTGGTACTATAATTGTGTCTTTCACCTCTTTTACTGAAAATATTTACATTTTTCCTTACGTACATGATGTTTTCATAGATGTATTGACAAGGTACCGTCATGACGTTAATATCTTTAAACAGTTCCCTTAGAGAATCGCGCCTGCGGAGGCCATATATTGCTCTGATGGCTCTTTTCTGTAGAATAAAAATAGATTCGATATCTGCAGCCCGTCCCCATAGTAAAATACCGTAAGACATGATACTATGAAAGTAACTAAAATAGACTAGCCTAGCGGTATCTACATCAGTAAATTGACGGATTTTTCTCACAGCATATGCTGCTGAACTTAGCCGCCCTGCAAGAGATGTTAAATGAGGACCCCATTGCAGCCTTGAGTCGAGCGTGATCCCTAGGAAAACAGTTTTATCGACGAATTCTAGTTTCTCCCTATTCAATACTATGTCACAATCACTACTTTTAACATTCGGTAAAGCAAATCTTATGCATTTAGTTTTTTTCCCATTTAATACTAAATTATTAGCAGTGAACCAATTTTGGACCTGCAATAGGGCGTTATTTACGTCGTCAAGATTTGATGCACGTCTATTTATCTTAAAAATTAAGGAAGTATCGTCAGCAAATAACACCATTTGTGGTTGGTTTTTTAATAAATGGGCTAGATCATTAATATATACTAAAAAGAGGAAAGGACCCAATATCGAGCCTTGTGGCACACCCATTTTTACTCTTAAGCCGAGTGAATTGACTCCATTTATTTGAACTTGCTGTTGTCTATCATTTAAATAAGATTTTACTAAACTGAGCGCAAGTTTACCTAGTCCGTAATGCTCCAGTTTCAAGAGTAAGGTTTCGTGATTTACGCAGTCAAATGCCTTGGAGAGGTCACAAAAGATTCCTATGGCATCTTGGGCCTCCTCCCATGCTGTAAATATGTGTCTTAATAAGGTGACACCGGCGTCAGTCGTACAACGTCCTTTGGTGAAACCATATTGCTGATCGTGTAAGATATGGTTGGTGTTAAAATGATTAAGCATTTGATTGAGCATCACCTTTTCGAACACCTTGCTGAATACCGGCAACACGGATACTGGTCTATAATTGTTAGTGTTTTTACTGTCCCCCGATTTAAAAAGTGGTATAACCTTACTGTATTTCATTAAATCCGGGAAGACTCCTTGATCCACACACAAATTAAATATTAAAGCTAAGTATGGTGCTATAGTCTCGATTATAGATGTACAAACTTTGATAGACATTCCCCATAGATCTTCGGTTAATTTGATTTTGATTTGCCGAAAAGCTTTTATAACTATCATAGGGTTTATATGTTTAAATTGAAATTCAACCGGGCAGCCTGGAACGTTCGCTCTTAATAAACCAATTGAGACATCGGGTGAGGAATTTAAAGATTCCGTCGTTCTAGATGGTATATCAGTAAAGAAATGTACAAATTCATGAGCTACTTCTAAATTGGAGCTTATGGCGCCACGTGAAGTCTCCAATGTGAAATCTGTGTTTCGTATTTTCTTTCTATTGGATTCATTATTTATAACTTTCCAAACTGTTTTTATTTTATTTTCAGCTGATTTGATCTTGTGGCTAATGCATAAGGCTTTAGCTATCTTGCAGGTATTTCTAAAAATTTTGGAATATGTAGCAACATACTTGTTGAAAGTTTCAGTGTTAATAAATGGCTTAAGGCCATACAGCTCGAACAGTCTTTCCCTACTTATCCTAATACCTCTAGTTGCCCAGTCACTAAATATAAAATTAGGGCAAATATTTTTTGTTTTCTTTTCAAAAGTTTTATTGAATTCAGTGTGCACTACTGAAAAGAAATCCTCATACAATTTATTTGCGTCGTCCATATTATGGCTCAGAACATTTAACTTGTTATTTAGGGTACTATTGAATCTATTTAATTTGCCAGTTGTTATTGGTCTAAATTGAATTTGCACTTTTTGCAAAGGTGTTTTAAACTTAAAAGTTACCGTTTGTCCACTATGGTCAGATGGTAAATAATTTACGATGGCTTTATCTAAATAATCACAATCGCAGAAGACATTATCGATACAAGTAGCAGAAGTTGGAGTTACTCTAGTTGGTTCTATAAAAACATTAGATAAATTGAACGATTTAAAAAGGCTTAATAATCTACTGCTATTTGAATTATTTTCCAGAATATTAATATTAAAATCACCACAAATAATTGCGGCTTTGTTATTGGATGCAAGTTTCGCTAGGACATCTTCCATTACTGACTCAAATAAAGTAAAGTTCTGATTATTAGGGGGTCTGTACACGCACACTACAACATGCTTATCTAGCTCAACACAGGACAACTCGATGCAATGTTCAACTGATAAACCAACTATGTCATTACGTTGCTTAGACTTTAAACAATTTTTTATCAAGATTAGAGACCCTCCACGCAGCATAGATTTACGGTTAAAACAACTGCCCAAACTATAGTTCTCATAATTAATTAGCATTTGGTAATCCTTTAACCAATGTTCAGTAAAACAAACAATGTCAAACTTTGTTTTTTCCAAAAACATTTCAATTTCTAATAATTTGGAAGAAATACCTTGAATATTTTGATGAAATAATTTCAAGGCATTCTGCTGATCTCCTTTTTGATAATTACTTATTTTTGAGCAAGAAGACACCTTGTTGTTGTTAAGTATAAGCATATTCGTACTGGTGCCTTCTGTTGTCTTACAACCTAGTTTAAATGACTATCCGGAGTTAACCCCAATACTTCAATGTCATCACCAGGCAGTGAGCTCATAGTGAGTGAGGGACATGGAACCTCCTTCGTACAATTTGTATACATATTTATAGCATTTGAGCTACATTTATTCAGGCTCACCACCTTATTATTAGTATTACTACTAACTGTTGTGGTATTAATTACACAAGACTTCGACATACTACTTATGTCTGAGTTTATATAAAAAGCTAATAGTCTTGCTATTATGTGTCTAAAACTAACAGGCAGATACACAGTATCCCTAGTCGACCTTAAAGTTTCCACAAAACTGTTGGTGTCAAAAAACACAAGCTTGTCACTATAATGACTAACTAAGAAATGCATATGCTTATTAAGCATATGAATATAATTGTTTTGTCTATTTGTCAATTTTTCAAAATATGGGAAAGCACACAATGTTATTTTACTACAATTTAACTTTAACAACTCAGTTACATAGTCAGTGATTTCTTCTTTTTTGACCTTAGAACTATTACCTACAAATACAGTAATGTTGGTTTTAGGATTATATATTTTTGATATTACTGATGCCATTATTCGTTTGTAGGTTGACCCTGGCATACAATAATTTTGATTAGAATAACACAGTTTGTTACTAATTAATTTACCTACACCTCTTCCTATACTATCTGAGAACATAACTGAATGATAAAGATCCTGACTACTGGAAGATGGCCAACTAACAATCTCAGGCTGTATCACATGAGATAGATCTTGTACTATATCAGATATATCTTGGTTGAGGATACAGTCTTGAGAAAAACTCACAGTCTGGGACGGGTCCTCCGTTGCCTCAGGCTGGACAGAATCAGGGATTGAAACCTGACAAGTACACTGACACATAACTAACTCAACAGTTCTACATTTATATCTGTAATTTTTATGGTGTACATAATAAAGAGTATTCTATTCTATTCTATTCTTCACTGATGCATCGAACGCGGGTCAGTAACAATAGTATCCTAAAATTAGTGGCGGAGAGTCCTTACGTGTGTTCTGAGGCATTTTGTGGGGAGGATGGTCAACTAGGTAGCTGATCTCTTGCTTGATCGTTCTCTGTGCAACCTGCCTCGGACATTTAATTCGGTATTTGTTGCCGGTGTTGTGTTGTTGATTGTGTGTTTTGTATTACTAACATTAGTTGTAAGGTATTTTTCACTAACAAGATGGACTATGTTGTTGTCCGAAACTGGATAAATAAATAAACATAAATAAATTAATCTGTATTTAGAAGGTTTCAACTTTATATCTCACCACTTCATTCAACTATTATTCTTTATATAACATGATTAAATTATAATTAAAAAAACGAGCTGTGCGTGTCGGACCACTCATAATGAAGGGTTCCGTAGTTGAGATGAATTTATCCCAAGAACAAACTTAACATTGTAGTTGAAAAACATACATAATTATGTCCTCCCATATATTCCAATTGCAAATGTAAGTTAGTACCTACAATATTGGGAGATTTACCATGTTATTTTAAGACCATAGATGTCTTTTATATTTTCCTGTAATCTGTAGGTATACAACTATTTTCTGTATTTCCTGTAATCTCGTATAGAACTATTGTCTGTATTTTTTTCATAATGTCAGGCTCAGTAGTTTCGTAGATAAGGGGGAATGGTCCATTTTAATTTATTTCCTTAGATAATGTTTTTTTTTTAACCCATACTGTCCCACTCCTGGGCAAAGGTCTCCCCCAAATCTTTTCAAGAACTCTTTTCTCGCGCTACCTTGAACCAGCCCTCGCGGTACGTATTTATTACAAATAATTTAAAAAAATATATAAATAAGACCCTCACAATAAGCCCTTTTATTTGATATGACACGGTACAGCGTGCAAACCTTATTTATTTAATTTTCTTTTTTGTCTCCCAAAACTGACCCATATTTTCAAAATTCATTAATTTACGTAACACGTGCTTGTTTTGGTTACAGAAATTGATACTCGTATGTGTACCCCATTAGATTCGGAGCAAATTGGCTGTGACAGACGGACAGACAGCCAGACAGAGACACGAGTGATCCTATAGAGGACCCGTGTTTTTCTTTTGAGGTACGGATACCTAAAATTACTGAACTTGTAAATGGCACTGCAACTTGGCATCCACAATACGTTTTTGATCCATTTGTTTACATGTTCATCAGGAACTTTTGGAAAAATTTAGCTCACTGTATACCTTTTTTTTTTTGACGCTGAGAAATGCATTACGCATGCCCACTCGTCGGGGGACGAGACGGGGTACGTGGGACTCCCTGCCAAAATGGCAGTATACCCACTAAAACTCAGCGGAGTTCCCTCATCGCCTTGATGGGAGGGTCATGGGAAACCGGCTCAGCCTTTACATCCACAACCCTCCCGGCGCATGCCCGCCTGGCTGGCGGGGTCCGACACTGATGGAGGCCTGTGCAATACAGGCAAGGGTGCCCCCGCACCCGTTGCCTGCTGGCCTCCACCTGGGACCCCGCACCAGACGACCCCGCGTCCAGGCGCCCCTGGTCCCCCCGCGACGGGTCAGGTCAGTGGCCCCGCCGCCTACCACTTTTCGGCCGCAGAGGATAGGGAGAGCGGCCAACGCAATACCAACACTCCTCTTCCTCTGCGGCCCCACCGTGTCCGCCATCCAACGGTGGCGACCCCGTCAAGGCCGCGGAAAGTAGGGAGAACGGCTCACCGCAATACCGACACCTCTCCCGCCGCGGCCTCCTACCCTCAGCCGCGATGTTGCCCATTCCACATCACGGCCCACCTCAGTTGCGATGTCGCCGAAGCGGCACCGCAACCAACGGCCACTAAGTCGTCGGCTTATCCGCAAAAGCCCTGACGAGCGGCCCCCTCCTCGGGTTCCTCTTAGCTTCACCGTGACCCTCCAAGCCACGGCTACTGAGCCCCCCCGCCTCGACAGTACGGGAACTCACCGGGGGGGAGCTAACTGCATACCTACATCAACCAATATATACCAACAAAACCCAATCAAAGAAATACAGCCTACTGACACAATAAACTTCCAAACATTACATAACAGCGGACAATAAAAATATTAATTTTAGTACAAGGAAAACATGTTTTACTGTGCACGCTAAAGGGCTATAAATTGCTGAAGGGCTGCGAATGTTGACGGCAATTCTCTAGGGGAATAAGCAGAGGTGACACACCCTTTTACAGCTCAAATATTTAGTAACAGGGATAAAACGATATCTTGGTGTTTGTATAATTATTTTTCCAAGGTTTCAAAATATTTTCTTTTCGTGTCATTGCACTTACAACCCATAAACTGAAGTGTACTTTGTTTAGCATACATGTTACAGTGGGAAATAGTTTTTGTCAATATTTTTGTCATGAAGAAAAAGCACTTTCTTTCTTCATGGTTAATAACAGAGTACCTAATTCAAACGTGTACAATTTTAACCTAATCTCAATGCATAAAATGCAAGTACGTACGTTATTTCATTCCTTATAACCATCATATAGGTACTACAATATCTGCCACCCAAGAATGATCAGTTCTTTTCCAATTACGAAGCATTGTCCAAATTCCTCCTCTCTGTAATAAAACGAGTGGGTTACCGTTGGAATAAATGGTTAAACGTGCGTCGCCGTTAAATACGCCGCCGATTTCATTAAATAGCAGACGGTTATCGGCTGCGACAAGTATTCGATTTTAATTTATATTGCTATACGAGAGTTTTTACGTTTTTAAAGAGTTATTTCACGAGAATAAATGATAAAAAAAGAAAAGTAAATAATCAAATAAGTGAGTTTATATATTTGGGGAGTCAGTTTACAAGGGATGGAAAGATTGATGAAGATGTGGAGAGAAGAGTAAATGCGGGAAATAAAGTGAATGGTGCTTTAAATGCAGTTGTGACCAACCATTCGATGCCCAAAAGGCTTGACTGGCTATTCACAATGGTGTGCTTGTGCCTACGCTTATGTATGGAAGTGGATGTTGTGTGTGGCAAAAGAAGCATGAAAGTAGAATAAATGCTGTGGAAATACGTTCATTGCGTAGCATGTGTGGCATGACTATGAATGACTAACTTCTGCCTGTGACTTCGTCCACGTAAAATTTGGCCCCGAACCACCCCGTCGCATCGTGTTGCCTGCCCACGCTATTACTTCGCTTTCGCTTAGCGTTCTTTCTGACTTTTTTATTCTTTTTTATCGGCCCTTAAGAGACCTAGCGTGATGTTATGTAGCCTATAGCCTTCATCGATAAATGGGCTATCCAAAACTAAAATATTTTTTCATTTCTAACCAGTAGTTCCGGAGATTAGCGCTTTCAACCAACCAAACAAACTCTTCAGCTTTATAATATTAAATGTAGATAAGCTGAAAAGTGATGGCAAAGGTGCGGTTTAAAAGAAGATGTAGTGACAAAAATTGAAAGGAGTATACTTAGATGGTTTGATCATGTTGAGAGGATGAATGAAAGGCGACTAACAAAAGGTATCTACAAGGCAGAATGTGAGTGATAACTCCGACACCCCTCCCGGTGTTTCAACTCACATCTACCTTGTAGATATCTTTTGTTCCCCCATGAGAAGAAAGCATGAGCTTATGTATATATGTCTTTACGAAATGCTTACGAGATTATCAAAAAGATCGTCGTCGTACTCCTGCTCTTACCCCAATTTATTTGGGGTCGGCGAATATAAGTTTTATTAGCTATCTGAAAAGACCAAATGGCGAGATGATATCGCCGCACGCTCGGGAGTCAAACCACCTCTGGTATATTATGGCTTCGTTTAGTCCCTAGATATAAAATATACTAAAACTGGTTCGAAAGCTCTCAGCAAGGTATTAATGAACAAAACTCATACATCATCTGCGTAGCCATTTCCCGACTTTGGTTCGGCTTCCAGTCAAAACAGATATAGCTGAGTACCAGTATTTTACATGGAGCGAATGCCTATCTCTGACCTGTACAGTATAACCCAGTTACTGGGTAACGCGATACCTCTTGATAAGATTGGTTGTCAAACTTTCGGGCTTCTGACTACAGGGACTCAAACCTGTAACCGAAATAAGGGTTTTAACACTGTTTTTTGAAACAGTTTTAAAAGTAAAACACTTTTAAATGCAACAGATACAATAATGTTACCGAATGAAACTGTAACCTTTTATAAGTGTTAATAAGTGTTAATATGTGTAACCGATATAAAAAGTTTTAGCAAAGTTTTAGGTATAATTGCACAGTACGGCAACAACGCGCGGTTCGACGACGAGCGACGTTAACGCCCACTACGATCTTCAGTACACACACACACACACATAACAAAACATAATATTTATTCAGTTCCGATTCCGACTTCCGACTGTGACTTTTTTTTGTTTGTTACCTCGTAACTCCGTCGTTTATGAACCGATTTGGAAAATTCTTTTTTTATTTGAAAGGATTTACTTTCATATTGGTCCCATTTTTTTTTTAATCCAGTTCTGATGATGGGATCCATGAGGAATTGAGGGAACTCCTCAAATTTTATAGACATTCATATAGCAATTTTTGTATTTTCATCAACAAATCGAGCATTTGCATTCGGAAAGTATCATTTGATGAACCGAAACTGATGAAGAAGACCACAGATGGCCACCGGAACTCGTCAATGATACGTATTTCACGGGTAGCGATAAGATATCTCGATTAAGATATTTAAGCGACTATGTATGACGAAGCAAATTTAAATAAATGCTGATCAAAATGGTACCATCAAACTAATCTGATATTCTGTACTTAATTTTTATGGTGTGTAATAAAGAGTATTCTATTCTATTCTATGAAGCCGGAAGGTCGGCAACGGAACTCCGTAATAAAACAATGTATCCTAGCCGTGTTTAGGCTTACTGGAATTGCCATGAGATGCACTCTGGCTACAAATGATGTTTAACCGACTTAAAAAAAAGGAGGAGGTTCTCAATTCGTCTATATGTTACAAACTTTAAGAGGTGCTTTAGACCATCGAACTGAATAACTATGACAATGGGACCAGCTTTGAAATCGCGAAAAAGTATACAGCTGTCCCATACAGTTTAGAACAGTAGGTATTAAACTTTAGTATGGAACAGTTGTTTTTTTATTAATTTATTTAATTTAGCTAGTATCTAATCCACTCGGTATATGTTCATGATGTTATGAGATTTCCTGTCACTGTTGTAGTAAACAAATTGGTATTTATCACCTCAAGCTATACATTTCCAGTATAAGCTGATCTCGCATTGTTTAGAATTTCCGTACAATAAGAGGTCAGCATAAACTGGGTTTGTGTATCTTGCTATGGAGCCGTGTGTACCACAACTAAAAAGTGAAAAATAAAAAACTATAATTTCGGAAGTCGGTGTCCTTGGTTCTGTATTTTCGTTTTTTGCCACCGACTTCCGAAGTTAAAGTAATTTTTCATTTTTTTCTTTTTTTTTTTCTTTTGATGTCGGTTGTTTTTATTTTTGGAAAAAGTATTTTTTTCATCTTAAGTCGCAACCTTGCTTACAATTACAATAACGGAAAGTAAGTATGCCTAAATTCCGTTTATAGATATTTTACATAATTATTACCAAAACAAAAGCAAATTTAGTCGGTTGTTTGACAATGGTGCCGATTCTCATGTACACCGAACTAAACTAACTAAACTACTTATCACTAAAATTCCATTCTGCAAACAAAATTATCTAAATTTAAAAATAACTCATACAACTAAAATTGAATTCGACAATTGCGACTCCACGTGGTATTTTTTTTTTTCTTTAGGCTTCGCAACGTTGTACTTGTTTGTCCTACCCCATGAAAATTTAAGGCAGCCTCGACGTGTTTTATATGGAATTTTTCACTTTTGGAAAAAAAAAATATTACCTACATGTAGAGTTTTAGGATTTTACGGATTTTGTGAAGGTGGGTCGAAATTTTCATTATTTTTGCGATAGGACGTACTATTTTTGAGATATAAGCAAAAAAAAAAAAAGATACACTACAGTTTTTGCACCTGAAGTCGAGGTGTTGGTGTGAATTTTAGTTCATAACAACTAATTTTATTCCACACCTTTTTAATCGCGATTAAAAATAGTCAGATTTTGTTAGAAAATCTAAATTTTAGGAGAAAATCGTCAAATTCAGAATAGAAAATTAGCCATTTTCATTAAATTAAAAATACAGTGCCATCTTAGTGCTGTCAAATCAAAATATAGTTAAGTTTGTCACTTTAGTCAATTTCAGAATAGGAAATCGTCGTTTGACAGAAATAACTTTAGGCTCAACATAACAGGAACCCTGAGCAAAGACTCTAGAGTCAAGCACATACGCATAAAGGAAGATGCGATCAAACGTGAGCCAATTATGGCATCACCCTGCGACAAAGCCCCGAAACTACACTACTTTCAAAAGCACCACAACATTATACTCACAGAAGAACGATGTGACTACTCAGGCCCGAAAGAGCTGAGAGTATACACCGACGGATCAAAAACCGACTCCGGGACCGGAGTCGGAGTTTTCTCACAAGACCTTAACATAAACATAACACCCATATCATATTCGTATACTCTCCGACAGTGCCTCAGTTCTCCAATCCTTAGGGAAAAGATATATCACCTCGAAACTGATACTAGAATTTCACAATGCACTAGAACGAGCACCGGTGCCCAACCGCAACACAGTGACACTGCAATTGATAAAAGGACACATCGGATCTCTGGGTAATGACACAGCTGACGAACTAGCAAGAAGGGCATCCAGCACGTCAGTCTGTGGACCCGAGCCTATCATATCCATCCCCTTCAACCAATGACGGAGATGGCTACAGGATTTCACCCACACACAAGCGAAGAACCGGTGGACCTCGACACCAGGTTGCAGGCAGTCCAGAGAGGCTATGCCATCCTTGGATGGTAGGCTGACCAGGCGCTTTTTACGCCTGGACAGGAACGGTCTGCGCCTGGTGACGGGGACCATCACAGGACACTGCTCGCTAAACAAAAATTTGCACACAATAGGGATAACAGACAGCACTCTGTGCAGGGCCTGCATGGAGGGGAAGAAACCGTTGCGCATGTGCTCTTCGAATGCACAGGCGTCACCCAGATTAGAACAGAAACCCTCGGGGCACCCAGATCCTTTACCGATGTTCTGAACAGACCCAGACGTGATTAGCTTCTGGAGGGAGGTGGGCTGGTTGGAATAACCACCGACGGCCGCCATGTCCCACGCACAATGGTCCATCTTAAGGACTAAGTGCGGCAACCAAACCCTCTAACATAGAACATAGAGGCGGGTGGTTAATTGTGCCTGTGAGGTATAGACCAGCGGGGCGAGCACGGCCTACTGTGATACCTACTGTGCCTGAGTCATACATTGTTATCACAGTTTGGGAGCAAAAACCGTGATAAAATGCGTCACTTAAGAGGTACTTAAGAGGAGAGTGTACAAGGGTCCACTAGCGCCACTCCATTAAAAAAATATTATCTCGTGACTGAGAAGGAATTATGAAAAACGGCTCAATCAGCGACCTCGGTAAGTGTGTCTAGAATTTTCTAATGCCTTTTATAAAGTTTCATATTGAGATACGAAGCAACCAAATGCGATCTAGAGGAATGTGGCCGTTTTTCTTGAATTAATGAAAGGTATTAGAACATTCTAGACTCACTTACCGAGGTCGCCGTTGAGCCGTTTTTCATAATTCCTTCTCAGTCACAAGATAATATTTTTTTAAAGGAGCGGCGCTAGTGGACCGATGTATGCGCTTTTAAGCCTATCACAGAGGCCGTGCTCGCCCCGCAGGACAGGGACTGAATTACCAAAAAAAAAATTGTACCTAATCAAGACACAATTTTAATTGATAGATCAACATACATCTATTCTTATAGTCGATTATTAAAATTTGTGTCTATAATATTAATCGTAATTAATTCACCAAAATGCTTGTTTCTTGGTTCAACTAAACCGTCACTATGCAACGCACACTCCGAACATTTATCTCCATAATTCTCTGCAGTCGAAGTTTTCGTTTCCGAATCCGAATTATTTATTTCTGTTTTCCAATTTCTTCCGCATCATCTTCAAATAATGTGGGGTTGTCAAGATGCACAGCTTCTTGTTGAAGTGGTAGGTAAGTTTCTAGATTTAGGATAGTCTTCGTCCTTAACCAGACGATTTTTTTCTTATAAGAAAGGATTAATTGAGAATAAACTTTCGAATATTACTTCCGGATCTATCAAGATATCGGGACTATCAGAATCAGGACGCACAATTTCTTGTTAAAGTTGTGCGTTGATCCAGACGAGGTTTTTTTTATTAAAGAAAATATTGATTGGTCCATTGCAGTCAAATAAACACAAATGTGTTCAAATAAACTTGAATTTTAAATCGCGAATATATTAAATACTTCGGAGCACGTGTTTTGCACGACGGCGACTGGATTGCGGCTATCTAATGCTTATTAACCATAAATAGGTACATAGTAAATTTGGCAACGCCGCGTTTATCTGTTACACTTAAGAACACTGTTAACACTTTTATATCTGTTACAGATATATTACGGTTACACTTTTGTAAGTGTTTTGGGTTAACACATTCAAAAACACATTTATAAGTGTTACACTTTGATTCGGTTATCAATTCAAAGTGTAACACTTATAATTCTGTAACCTTTATGAGGGTGTTTTTAAGTCCCTGCTGACTAGTAACGACTGTCATAGATCTACGAATGACTGCTGGGACCAATGGCATAACGTGTTTACTGCACGCAGAGACTCAAACACACAGATTTAAGAAAAGATTAGGTACAGTCGCCGTCAGATATATTGTAGCAGATAAGGTGACCAAATACTTCTGAACAATTTAAAATGTCAAAAAGTTCCATTCACTACAAGTTACCATTAATATCTGAACATTCATTACTTCATTAATATCTGAGCAGATGCTTGTCAATAATTTCTATACACATAACTAACCAAAAATATCTCAACACTCAACGCCAAGTGTATCTACGCAGACAAACACTGAGCTTACCTAATTTGTTACTGCGTGATATAAAGGACGAACCAAAAACGACTATCGACTTGACAAAAATAAATTAAATTCCAGGTAACCTTTTTGAACCCCAAATGACTGTTATGGGTATAAATACGATGAAAAAATGGGAATAAAAAATGTATAGAAAATCATTTGTTTAGGATACAACTGATATTTTATGTTAATGTCAAACTATTGATAGAAAATAGAGCTTGGTTTTGTAATGAAATTAAAAATTATTGTAAATACTTTTTTATTTGTGACCACATAAGTAGATAAAATATTAGTATTTTGTGTAACCTCCTTCTGCATCTAATACGTCCTGTAACCGTTTTCGCATGGAAGTGTTCAGATATTTTTGGTTAGTTGTGTGTATAGAAATTATTGACAAGCATCTACTCAGATATTAATGAAATAATGAATGTTCAGATATTAATGGTAACTAGTAGTGTATGGAACTTATTGACATTTTAAATTGTTCAGAAGTTTTTGGTCACCTTGTCTACTACATTATATCTGACGGCGACTGTACATAAAAAAAACGCCAGTTTCGTCTGAATAAGGCGCTCGTTACCCTTCCATCTTCAGATTGCTGAGAGGAAAATTAAATATTAATACGACCTACATACATAAATGGCCTCTTGAAACTTTCCTACAGACCTTACGAAAGGGATTTAATATTATAATAGAGTTACGGCCATAAAACAAATATTTTCATTTCTGCTGTCTACGCTTGACACTATTTTATGACTTTAAGATGAAGAATTTTATAAGGCATATAAAAAGAGTTTTTCAGGGAGTAAAATGACATGACAAATTGTTTACCTAATATAAAAACTACATCTTTGGGCATAGTCTTAAACGTAAATAAATAAATAATTATTTCAAAAGGGTTCTGGCGAAACATATATATATATTTTTTTTTTTTTTTTTTTCATTATTTTGGTACATTATTTGGTCTCAAAGTTGCATCATTTTATGACAGTGTAAAAATATCCGATATACAATGTGAATAATGTAATTTATTTTAGACTGACTAATAACGTCCTGAAATGGTTCCAATAACCTTTTTTAGGATTCCGTACCCAAAGAGCACCAGCTGTACTCTATTACAAAGCCTACGGCCGTTTGTCTGTCGGTCTGTCTATCCCAGGGCTGTTTCTTTTTAACCGTAATAGGTAGCGCAATGAATATTTCTTGACTGATGAGTGATGGTATTATTCCTATGGTGATATAACCAATAATATCTCCAAAATCTGCGTAAGAACACGGAAACTTCCCCAAACAGCCAAAGACTAACATTACATTAACAAAGGGTTAGTAAACCATATCGAATGGAAAGTCTCCAGTCGTACGTAAACAGAATAACAATTTATAACCCTGTAACACCCCGAGTTTAGTGCCTATAAAATTGCAGCCTACCAAATGACTAGCAACGGATTTATTGGAACATTTAGTTGGTGCGGAGATATGGACTTCAATTTCCTTGCGTAGTGTTGGGTCGGAATTAAAAGTTATTGTGTATGTACTTTTACAAAACAAATGAAAATATAATACATATTTTTATATCTTATACTAGTTGCTAGTTGTTTTTTTAAATAAAAGTTTTGAAGTTATTCCGTATAACATCAGCTATCTGCCAGTGTCAGTCCCGTCAAAATAGATCCAGCTGTTTCGGAGATTAGCCGGAACAAACAGACAGACAATTCTTTTTTAATTGTTTGTCATCACCACAAGTAATTCTATTAAATTAATAGTAATTATGAAGTCAACGGCACATTACTCTACGGTGTCAAATGCCGTAATTGTGTAGGTATAGGTATTGTGTTCACAAATGGCTGCCGTATCGCCTTTGTTCAGGAAGTTTATGGTAATCATAGGTTTTCAGGAAGTACGTAAATATTTTTTGAGGATTTTTTTGTTTCTGTTTGCGTTTATATTATTTGTGGAAAAACTGTGTGAATGTTTTCTCCTAGTTTCCATACCAATTGTTGTATTCTTTATAATAAACTGGAAATAAAAGTAACAAAGTAAGTAGCCTAAGTTACTCCTTATAACATCAGTTATCTGCTTATGAAAGTCCCGTCAAAAACGGTCCTGCCGTTCCGGAGATTACCCGAAACAAACATACGCACTGACACAGACAAAAATGTAAAATATTGTTTTTTCTTTTTACAAGTGCATTTAGTACAAACCTGTTATTTAGACATTACAAATAGACATTTCAATTTTATTTATTTGGTAATAGATGTATAGATTATCCTTGACTTCATTAGTGGTCCTCTTTGACTCGCTTCGTAATCCTGCACCTAAAGATGATAAGTCTCAAAGCAAAACTGCCGATAAACCACATGATTGTCAGTGTGCTTGGTTGTTTTTATTAAATAGGAAGACAGATGGTTACTTTTACCATAAAGAATCCTACAAACAGGCGCGACACGCGACGCGACACCAAGGCACTGCTCATTACGCGACGCGCGGTGCATTTGTATATTATATTATAACCACTGTTTTCCGCACAATTTTCGTGACTAGAACCGAATTGTTCAATCTCAGCATTGACTATTGACATAATCAAGTAATAATGACGAATTAATTTATCTAATTTAAAATATGAAATGTAATTAACTAATAGTAATTTCTAATAATGATTTGTAATTTGTAACCCCTAAAATACCTACTTAATAATAATAGTACCTACCTAATGTTTACTTATCTATGACATGTAGTCACTATGGGTGAAATGTATAATATTTGTATTTCTGTGTACCTACTTATGCAATGCCTGAAATAAAAATAATTTGATTTTGATTTGTGTCGCGTCGCGTGTCGCGCCTTTTTGTAGGAGCCTTTACTCAACACTTCAGAGTCGTTACTATGTAGACTCATGTTCGAATGAATGATAGCGTGAAACCGGAGAGAATAAAGAAAATGCGACTAGCAAAGGAAGAAGAAAAGTACACTGATGCAGCCTGTACCTGTAGGCCGCGTCCTATTTAAAAGCGATTGCCGCACGAATGAGCGGTATTTTCTGAACCGGAACGAGTGGGCGCGCCAACAGAGGACGTTTTAAAGTTTCCGGAACAAATAGTCATATATGCTCGAGACGATCGCGTGTTCGCGCGGCGATCGCTTTTAAATAGCGCGGCATACAGGAACAAGCTGCATCACCCTAGTTTTTCTTCTTCCTGCCCTAATCGCATTTTCTCTATTCTCCCCAGTTTGCTGTCACGCTATCATTCACTCGGACATTAGTCTACATAGCAACAAATCTGAATGTCAACAGTCTAAATAATCTATACACATAAGTACATAATATAGCCGCATAAATAAACCTCCCTAACGAGACAAAAAGACGTGCTACCGCAACTTATAAAGTAGTTGCGGCTAACTTTGATAATGGTGTTTAATAAACAATTTTAACTTGCGACCTAGGCGTGCGGTGGCAGAGGGTTGAGTAATAAATGAAGGTCGGCTTAAACCTGTGGTGCTACAGATGGGCTATTTTTATTATAGTCTACACGCAATGGTTGTGGAGGAAGAGAATTAAAATATTTTACCTTGGAGATTCAGTTTGGTCAGTGAAATTTTTTTTTAAAGAAAATAAATTAAATTCTAACAAAATTGTAGTCTTTGAACATCGGTAATAACAATGTTCAGTGTCGCAGACATATTGAATTTACCATAATTATTATTCAAGCATTTGGAATTTTAGTTAGGTCCCATATAGATTTGTTTTTGTCAAAGCTTAACTACTATGGATTTGACCAAAACACGATACACTGGTTCCAAAGCTATCTCACCAACCGTCGGCAGCGTGTAGAAATACGACTGAGCGATGGCTCATCTCTTGTATCATCACTCACTTCTGTTTACAGGGGAGTCCCGCAAGGCACAATACTGGGCCCCATCATCTTTATTTTGTATTGTGCAGATATCATAAATTCCCTGAAGCGATGTAGGTACCATATTTATGCTGATGACGTACAAGTATATATCTCCTTTAAGCCAAGTGACTATGACATCGCGATCAAGGATCTAAACGATGATCTTGAGAGGATAGCATGTTGGGCTGAAAATAACGGTTTGGTACTTAACCCCACTAAAACCAAATACATGCTGTTTGGAACCAAGAACCAAATCAATGCGGTGCCAGCAACGCTCAACGTTACCCTGCTGGGTGAGTCGGTCAGTCGAGTCGGTGAGGCACGTAATCTGGGTCTGAACATGGACGCTGGGTTGAGATACGAAACACACGTGGCAGAGTCAGTACGCACTTGTTTCTACCGGCTTAAGGTCCTTTATAAAATAAGGCCTTATCTTTCGGAGGAGTTGCGGATCCAGCTGGTTGAGTCACTCGTGCTATCCAACCTAAACTATGTGGACACAGTTATTGGCCCTCGACTACTGGCAAGAACTGAACGACTGATCCAGAGAGTGCAAAACGCCTGCGCTCGATTCTGCTTCTCAATCCCACCAAGAAGTCACGTAACGCCATTCTTGAATAAGCACTCTATTCTCAAGATGAAGTCACGGCGTAAGTTGCACTTAGCGTGCCTACTATTTGGAGTCATAAAGTACAAGCAGCCGACCTACCTGTATAATAAACTGAGCTGGATCGCAAGTAGAAGAGAATGCGCAAGTAGGCAGTGCTCGCAGCAACTCTCCACTCAATCGCACAAGACGGCTGCTTTCAGGGGAAGTTTTAGGTACGCCGCATCAAAATGCTGGAACAATATTCCTCCGCCGATAAGGAATCTTAAATATCTTGGTACCTTCAGAGTTCGACTGCGGCAGTTTCTTATCGCCTCGCAGAAAAAACTGGGTATGACTGTTTCGAACACATCCATTATATAACTGGCTGTCGTGTTCTTCCCGAATCAATCTGTCGTTTAGCGTAACTCGTGGTCACAAACCTGTGAACAAAGGGGTACTTACCTAGTAGGTAATTCAATAGGTTTTGTTTATTTTTTTTTGTTGGATAATAGGTATAATACAGATGTTATTTACCTATATTTATTTATTGTAAACATACTTTAGTCTAGCCAAATTGTTATTTTATTCGCACCTACGTCACTATAAATAATTTAAGATTATTCATATTTCGTAATCACATCACACTATACATTTACACATATTAATTCACATAATCACATTATACATTTATAACTTTTATAATCAAGTAATATAAAAACAATCAGCACATCAACGAACGAGAACTTTTCTTAATGCGAAACTTACTGCAGAATCCATAGTTGCGGGTATACTTGCATAATCCGCGCCTGTCACAATCACAACACCAATTTATTTTATATCGTCAGCTCGACGTCCGTGAGTCACTGCAGGGATCCAGCAGAATATCAGCGTCAGGTATATCTGCCTGACACATGCTGAGCTGGACTCCCATTTGGTGCAACCTTGAGACGCACACCGCACCTTGTATATTCGTTATTTAATAGAATTATGTCATGTTTGTCTGTTTAATAATATTCATGAATTTTTTTATCGTTTGTGCTCTTGTGTGTTGTGCTATGTCTTTTGTGTGCACTGAATAAATGTTTTATCTATCTATCTATCTACCATGATGGGACTTCCATTAAAATCTCAACTACCTATATGAAGGCGCTTCAATTATTAAATTTGTATTAGTTTGATTTCATAGATGTCGCTATTAGTTGAAGAGTGTTGTCAATATGAATTATCTATGTCTGTTACGTCACATCCGATCAGATGACACTGACACAATACCGAGCGCTGGTGCGCAGGGAGTCGACGGTTTACTTGGAGTATGAATTGAGAAGAAGAATTTCAAATGTGGACACACCCAATAGATTATAAATACACGATGCCTTAAAACTATTAAAAACCATCGTTTCATTACAGTAAAACCCCGTTTACACGGTGCAAGTTTCAGGAACGTTCAATAGCAACAATCGCATGCCTTAAAGCATTCATTAACTGAATGAAAATTTTGCCATTCAATAATTACGTGCGACTTCTGTTTACACCAAGGCAATTATTGCATGCAAGTTTTGCCTCGTCTAAAGACGTCGTTGCATGTCCTTGTACATGTCTTTCAGGATTTCTTGCCTCGAAAGATTAGCAACTGTTAACACACCCTCAATCACCGCGCTCACGTTTGAACGATAGAAAATTTTCATGCCTGAATTGAATGCGATTTAATTGTACGAGTGATTTAATTTTACGTGCTGTTTACACCTATACCAGTTTTGAACGGCAACAAACTTGCCCGTAGCGTGCAATAATTGTACGTGTTGTTTAGTCGATGGCACCGTACACAACACGTACAATCGTCAATTCTTGCTTAAATATGGTATGCCACAGGCAATAGGCTTGCACCGTGTAAATGGGGCTTAACAAACAATTTTATATTTTTCTTGCAACATAATTTGACTCATTATTTTATCCACAAATTGAACACATGCTATTATAAATTATTATGCAAGATTTCTTTACAAAAATGTACAGTCAACAAAACAGTTTGGTATGCTCATGATGTCGCACCATTGCTCGTGCTAAGTCCCCAGTACCTCGCACTCTCAATCAGTCTGTCTAGTCTTTTCCCAACTATATTGGGGTTGGCTTCCAGTCTGACCGGATGCAGCTGAGTACCAGTATTTTACAAGTAGAGTCTACCTATCTGACCTCGACCTCCAGAACCCAGAAACTGGGTAACACGAAACCCCTTGGTAAGAATAGTTATCAGACTTTTGGGTTTCTGACTACCCGTTTTTTTTTTTATTGTTTCACCCTGAACTTAACGATGACCGCTGGGTAAAAGTCTCCACACAATGGATGCCTGAAGACGGACGGTGCCGCCGAGGCCAGCCCAGAAAAAGATGGCAAGTCGACCTGGACGTGTACCGCGAGAACTGGTTCGAGGTATGCGGGAAAAGAATTCCTGGAAGGATTTGGGGGAAGTCTTTGCACAGCAGTGGGATAATACGGGATAGCAAAAAAAAACCTGAACTTATATAATTTTATATTTTCGTCTTTATGTGTATGTGTCTCTATCTTTAATTACTGTAATTGGTTTTTAACCGTGATCATTAAATTTGATGAATAAAACAATAAATTCACGTAAAAAAATAATCATCTTTGAACTAAAGAAGCAATATTCTTTGTGGACTTGGTGACTGGACCTTAGCACCACAGTTAGCACACTCACAAAAAGGTTATATAATCATTACTGGCAGACGCTAAAAGAAATTGCTGTCTGCATAGTTAACGGTTTGTTTCACTGTACCTAACACAAATATGTCGTAAGTACAAGACCAACTGGACAAATACAGATTACATAATTTACAATTATGTACGATGATGTTATTTAAAGATAACCTTTAAGACCAAAAACATCTCTTAAACTCAATTTGTGGTGTTGGTCATACTTTGCGACGTCTGCATATTAATGTCGAGACATTAGCGATGCCATTTTGTTTTAAAGTCTCTTGTCAAACTACGTCTCATGTTTTTAAAATACCTAGCTCAGACTAACCGTGTGTGAACAAATAGGTATTTAGCTACCCACAGAATTGAGGGAGTGGAGGAAGGTGTTCCACAGACCATGTTGGAGCGTCGCGTAAATAAAATAAAATTATACAAGGTGAAATTTTTATTAATTCTAAAGTCGGTACCTACTTTTAGACCTTGTATTAGGTAGGTACGACATGTTGCCCCAACCCGGGAGCATAATGGGTATTCGTTACAGTCTGATTTAAATTGCCAAATTTGTACGAAATTAATAATACATTAAACATATTTTTATAGATAGACTCTTAGCGTCCCCGTTATGCGAATTCTTGCCTGTTGTGTGTGAGCAAAATCTATAAATGCTCGATATTTTCAGCCAATTGTTTAAAGGCTCAACAGTACAGTTGACATTCACAAGATTACTTCTGAAGCAACTTAATTAAATCCATCTCCTCCTAAGCTTTACATGACAGTTCCAATTATTTCAAACAAAACATGAAGCTGGAAAGGAAGTCACATGGTAAAAGATAACGCGTATTTCGTATTTACCACTTAAGAAGGATTCATCATCGCACATATGTAAGGTTTATTTATTTATCGATGCACACAAGCGATGTCCGGTGACATGTTCAAATAAATCAGCTCGACATTATTATCTGTGCAGACGCAGCGACAATGGGCGGCCTTGGATGTATTCGCTGTTACAAAGTGTATGGACGTGAGGCTATGCACATAAAAGTGAATAAGTACATAGGTAATGCTATGTGAAGACGCATTATTGTGTATTTAAAATATTTCTTATAGATATAGGTTTTTACTTGTTACCTATATGTTAAGGCCCAGATAATATATGCCAGTAACCTTGAGTAGTTAGCTTGCGTGTTCTGTACTGAGCTCACGCAACGCGTCGTACATCCAGCCAGTAATAGGACTCGCCCACCGAGGAGCGTTCTCCCAATTATAAGACGCATTATTAATTTATTATAAATAAAAGAGAAGGTTTTTTAACTAAAAGATCAATCATTAAATTATCTGAATCCGTGGTAGGTAACAGTTAGCGCGTCGATGTCCCTGCCACCCTGTATAACGAAAGTGAGCAAAAAGTAAGGATTTGTGAAAATTCATGGCCCTAAAGGAGTTAAATACGGGTCGAAAGTTTGTATGGGAGTTCATCATTTCATCATCGGGCACCCCCCAAATTTATACCTCCGCCAAATTACAGCTTTCTAGTACTAAAAGTCTCTGAGCTATGCAGCGGACAGACAGACGGACATGGCGAAGCTATATGGGTTCCTTATTGACTACGGAACCCTAAAAAACGATGATAATTATCATGTCACTAAACAATAAAGACTGTTGTTACAAAAAATGCACTCACCTACAGAATATTGCTAATAATTCCTGTTCATCAAACCAGTAATCTGGGAACCTGCACAAAATTAGAAAAACCAATAGGTAACATACTCGTACTAATGATTTTCTTTCTACCTAGTTGAAATTAGATAGCTAAAGCTTACATTCAAAATGTATCCTTGAACCCTGATATTTGAATATAAACGTAGAATATTCTAATTAGTTTGATTAATAATGTGTAGTCAGTACAAAACAAACTTCAAACACTTTAGTTGACTACCTTATCGAGGAGGTGTTTTATTGAACTATTATAAAGATAGTACACTGCATACAATGTCAGATTTGATCCGGGACATTGATACAGTGTCATTATCAGTGTCATTCGATTCGTTTTCAATCTGTGTAAATGTGATCACGTCTCTGCGCATCGGTCGCTTCTAAAGTGGTTGCCCATACGCCAGCGCAGAGAGCAAAGGGCGCTGACCACCTTGTTTTCATTTCTTGACTCCCCCCACTTTCAGTACATTTGCGCCAACCACAATAGCAATGTCCGTTCATCTCACAATCGTCTTCTTCAATGTCCCACTCACCGCACAGACTTCATTCACTCTTCCTTCTTCATACAGTCTAGCTCTCTGTGGAATGCGCTCCCCCAGGAAATCAGGATGGCAACCAACCGATTACCTTTTAAAGTAAAAGTTCGCGAGCACATTCGCAAGAAGCTGGCAGTATCATCAGAGTCTTAGGGCCTGTGCACACTACGTTTTTTAAACGCGCCGTTGACGCGCATTTTAGAAACGTGCGTCGACGGCGCGCTTTTTTCCTACAGAGTTTTATCTGACTCGCGTGCGTATCACATCTGTATCGCTACAAACGCGCGTCAACGGCGCGTTTAAAAAACGTGGTGTGCACAGGCCCTTAATTGTACTATAATTTTTTTATATTTTGTATATTTAATTGTTCTTGCACAAAATTTTATCATTAACTATAGAAAAATTCACATTTTGTAAATTTTGTTTAATTGTTGTTTTTTAAATACTAATTATTTTACTTAAATTATGCATGATAGACTCACATCAAGTAGGTGTCAATCAGAAATATTGTGTTGTAACTGTTTTAATGCATTTGTGATTGTAGGTACATCAGTTTTTTGAATTATAATAATAATAATAAAATCATCACAACGGTAATGTTTTTCCATTGTTTGTCTTATTTGGTTTAGTATACATATTTATTTGTGCTTATATTTATATATAATAAGATTTACATATTTTTATAGTTTTTAATAGGTGTATGTATATCTTTATATTTAAATGAATATTTATTCCTCAATTCTCGCTATTGCACCTACTACTGTTTGTCTCTGCATCACCCAAAGGTTGACTGGTAGAAAATACCTATGGCATTAAGTCCGCTTCTGTACATTTTGTGTGCTTAAAGTATTAAATAATAATAATAATTATTATTATTATAAGTCTGAAAAAAAATCCACATTAGCGTCTGCTAATGTGGATTTTTTAAAGTCCATTAGTAGAAGTTTACGGTCTCGTAAACTTCTACTAATGGACTTGGTCTCTCAAGAATACAATCAATGGTTGAAATAATGGACATTGATCATATACTGTTTGACAAACAGATGATGGTGACTGCACTGACCTTATAGCATCACAAAAGATACTGCTTTTTTTCCTCCACTTTCACCCCTTGAATCGTAATAGTCCTCCAGACCGAATTTTGGCCATGGTGACCAATCTCAGCGGAGACTAGCCTTTGGCGCGGGAGATATTATAGTGCACAAATGTGTGGGCAGACACAGGTGCACTCTCTCTTCCCTCATTCTCATAGTCCGATGAGACAGCAATCTGATACGACCGGAGGGAGATCGCAGGGCCAACGGCATAACGTGCGTTCCGAGGCACAGGGATATCACACCGCCAACTTCCCAACTCCGGGCTGTTACTAACAAAGAGAAACCGAATACCACTTTTTCCGACCCGGGATTAGAACCTAGGACCTCAGAAATCGACCACGATACCAACGGAGCAGTCAAAAAAAGTCAGTCATGGGGACCCCCTGTAGAGAAAGATAGAAATAGAATTAATTTATGTAATTATTGTACTTTATTGTACACCATAACACGTTCTCGTGAACATTATCAATATCGTATCTCTATGCGATATTGCACATCATTTTTTCATACAAACTGGAGCGTCTAATGATGGTGTTGAAATAGCTCTCACACAGGTCGATTGATGTAATGAAACTTCTTAAACGAAACGACGTATAATGACGTTGGGCGCTGACAAAGTAGGTACTTTGCATCAAAACTAAATGCCGGAAAAAAAATCGATGCGGTGTAGCTCTACAATTTTGAGAGTTCCAATAATCCAAATTTTAAATATTAGTACGGCCAGACACCGTACCGTAATGCCTTGTTCAATAAATCGAGTTTTTGTGGGACGTGATAATACGTTGTGTCACATTATATGTACCAATATGTGACGTACACATACGTTGTCCGCATGAACGTGATAAAAATACATAACAAATACATAAATCAACCACCACAAAATATAAATTGTACGATCCATCGTTTTTTGAAAGCCAGCAGCTATGACACCTCCTTAAGGCGAGGATCTTCGAGCGTGCATTTTTATTCTAGAGGTGGCAGCTGGGCGCGAGTAAATTGTGCCGTAAATTTCGTTAATTTTAAGTTGAAAATTATATGTTTTACGATATTAACAATGTTAAACCCGACGGATATTACATCAACATAGAAGTCTATTTTGATGTCATTTTCAATACATAATGTGATATAATATTAAAATAAAATTATTTTAATCTACAAAATAAGGGTGTTTAGTTTTTTTTTTTTTTTTTTTTTCTATCGACCGAACTTTATCCAATTATGTAACGAGTATCCGACGTACCTACAGAAAGGTCTCAAAAGCAACATATAATTTTTTCACGTGTTTAATCATTACCGTTTCTCAATAAAATTACATTTCCTAGAGGTTAACTTGAAGAACCTCGCCTCAATCCCTCACAATGAATTAGTTCCAACAGATTAAAACTCACAAGGACGTGTCCCTGGCACTGCACTCATATCGCATGCAACACGCGTCCACAATGTCTAATTCGGAAGCACTTTACTACAGATTGAACTGACGCACCGCCATATAAGTGGCTCATTTTGTGGTTATTTCAATGAGGATTATGATAGAATAGTGGTATTATATAACAATGTGGCTGTGATTGTGTGGGAGTTCGTGTTTAATATAATACTCGGAGTATTAATATATTCTGTAGTTACAGATTTTAAATACTGGTATCCAACTACCGTACCCACATTATGGTATAGTCCAAAATTATGTGATGAAAGTGTAAACAAACCCTTGTCAGGTTAAGCTCTTACGCAATTAATCAATGAACGGAATTACCTTTATCTGTATTTAGTAGTTTTCATAATTTTTAGAGTTCCGTACCCCAAAAGGAAAAACGGAACCCTTATAGGATCACTCATGTGTATCTGTCTATCCACCTCATCGTTTGCCTAGCCTTTTCCCAACTATGTTGGGGTCGGCTTCCAGTCTAATTGGATGCAGCTGAATACCAGTATTTTACATAGAGCTGGGTTGTGGAGGTCAGATAGGCAATCGCCTATCTGACCTACACAACCCAGTTACTAGATAACACGATACCCTTGGTAAGACTGGTTATTAGACTTTCGGGCTTCTGACCACCCGTAACAACTGCCAAAAATCTACAAATTATAGCGGGGACCAACGGCTTAACGTGCTTTCCGAGGCATGGAAGGGTCTTGGCATGTAAAGATGGTCACTTATCCGCGGACCAACCCCAGCAAGCAAAGCTTAACCTGAGCAATCGACCCGTGCAACTGTTTACTTAGCCACAAGCCCCTTCTGTCTGTCCGTCTGTCACAACCAACTTGCTCATATATGAATTTCTGTGACCCAAACACGGACGTGTATCGTAACGTAAATAAATGAATTTTGAACATGTGGATCACTTAAGGAGGCAAATGAAAATAAAATAAAAAATATTTGCAAACTATAACCATGTGACATATTAAATTAAATTGTATGAAAGTTATTTAAGAAAATGGGCCATTCAATAGACCATCCCTTATCTAACACACCGGACCAACACACCGGTGCACATCTCCCGCCTGCACTACACCACTAAGGCGGAGGACATCGTGGAGTACGTGTGCCAAAGGACAACGTACACGCTGAGGGTGCAGTTACTGGAATCGTACCGGAACGGCAACTTCAAGGCGTTCATCGTGCGTGTTCCGAATATGTATCTGCCCATCGTCATGAAAGAAGACTTTTGGCCACAGGACGTGGTGTTCCGTCGCTACCGCGGACAAGTTCCACAGGACAGTACAAAGTGCAGCTAGTGCTAAGTGAAGTACCTACTAAGTTTTATATTAAAATATGTATGTTTAGGTTAAGTATGTTTCTATGGGCCTATGTTGCCTGAAATAAATAGTATTATTATATTATTATTATTATCTCCAAAACAACAGAGCCATTTTTTTTTTATTACATAAAATATTTCTCTACTATTACAGGAAGACCTTAAAATAACATGGTAAATTTCTCAATATTATTTGTTCAAACTTACATTTGCACTTGGAATGTATAGGAGAACATGTTTTTCAACTACAATGTTAAGTTTGTTCTTGGGATAATTCTTTCTCTTCTTCTTATAACCCAACTATGGAACCCTTCATTGTGCGAGGTCTGACACGCACTTGGCCGGTTTATTTAATTGTAAAATTTAAAATCAGCGATGTCAAATGAAAAATATGTTTAAGGTGATTTAAAATTATAATTTCGGTTTTAAGTATTCAAATAATCAAATCAAAGCCCACAATTTATAAGTGGCAATACAAATTGGCATCCACGGGTCACAGATACGCCTTCTGATCCATTTGTTTACATTATCATGAGACACTTTTGGAACGAACTATAGTTGGGAAAAGGCTAGGCAGATGATGGCTGTGGTTATACATTTTAGTCAGGCAATTATGAAATTGGTGGAGGCGCTAAATCCAATGGGCTAAATATACATACAACATGTTCAGGAATTACCACACACCACCAAACACCCCAATTTGAATATTATGTTATAGTCATAACCCAAAAAAAATAAAAATAAATACAGATACAAATACAGTGTATGTACCTAAGTACATACATTTTTATTATTATGTATAATAGTAGTTAATGAAACTGTTGTATAATGAGGGGTATTAAAACACGAGTGTGTGTTTAAAAACCTACTAAATAAGAGGTCGATAGAAACTTCTTGGTTAGCTTCTTTAATTTTCCCTGTATCGTAATGGTAAAAAAATTGTTTTTTATCAGTATTTTGTTAGATAAAAAGTGTTGTAATATGATTCTATTTTTAAATTTCGTTATTGTGTTTAAAAAGTATGTCAATATAAACTCGTTTTGAAATTTATAATTCGAATTTTACGATATGAAAGTAGATAAAACATTGTTTATTTATTAATTTAGTTTTACTGATTGCAGGAGAAAATTTTGGTCACATTACAAATGTAGGCATGAGTAGTAGGTACGTCGTCCATTTTGGTTTGTTTTGACTATACAGCGAAAGTGTGACTGTAATTTACGTAGTTTTTATTATTTTCGGGATAAAATTTACCTGCACAAAAAATTACAGAAATTCCACATTGTATAGATTTTCATCATTTTCGCAGGTTGTTTCCGCTACCTAAAATAATACACTGTTATTGTTTGTTTTGACTCGATGTCTCCTGTTTCTTCGCTTTAGCTTAAACCAGCCTTCAGCGCTTAAATTGGCCTACAGTAAATTAAATCTTAATTCTGCACAATGTTGTGTATATGTGCCACTTCATTCCTTATTGGCAAACTGGCAGTCTGCCACAAGGGTTACAATAATCATTGGCATCCGTTCAGTGCGGATTGCTTGGAGCTCGGCTAGTATTCAGTGAGAAGACACAAATCGTACTAATCTAATAAATTAATGTTTGTTTGGATGTTTGTCACTCAATCACCTAAACTGGTGCACTGAAGTTGTAGATACGATAAGCTTGTCTAGATTAACAAATATAAACCTTTTTATCCGGATAGGTAAAGCCAGGGAATTAACTTTTTAGAAAATTGATTCCCAACTTATATTGTCCGTATACTCAAATCACAACTGTCATTATTTGACTGTTTTATGAAATGTTTTTTTTATTTCATTCAAATCAAATTAATTTCCCTGACTATAGAAGAATAGAATAGAAGAAGAATAGAATATATTTTATTGTAAAAACATGAGTATACATCAAATAATACACATGTTCATCCAGGAAACAGCAGGCAAAAGCTATTAAATTAATATTCGGTCCAGCGTAAGTAACACCGGTGTGTCTTCAACCTTACAGTCACAATCTTTTCCAACAGCTAAGGAGTACTGGCTACAATACTACCAATTTTTTTACGATTTATTATTTTTACATATTTGGGATGTTTGTATTTTTAGAACAGACAAGACCATTTATATTATTTCATATTTTTACAGAATACGCTTGCTCGGCTTGAAACGTATTCATGTAACATAACATAACATCACGCCTTGTTTCCCCGAAGGGTTAGGCAGAGGTGTACCCATAGTAGGTACACATACCCACATTTCGCCAGTTATGTTTAAGTCCCATGTTATTAAGCCTATTGCCATCAAACACATAAATCCAGACTCCAGGCATTCACATTTTTATCTTTATTTGCATTCCTTAATGTTCAAAGGTGTTACAATGGCTTAAAGCTAAAATACATTTATGGACCCTATAGGGCCCAGCAAAAATAAAATAAAATTAGGAAAATATAATAATAAATAAGTAAATTTAACATTTATTATATATTATATTATATGAGATATTCAGTTAAACATATATCATAACTTAAGGTCGACCAAACATATCATATTATAAAATGTACCTATCTATGTATGTATGCATGTATGTAGATATCTATACGACTAACTGTGTATGGTGACTGTTTGGGTAAAAACAATTTTTTTTATGCATGAAGGTATTCATTAATTGTGTAGTATGTTTTTTTAGAGGTATGAGGAACAGGGTGTAAAGTTCACTCATACTCTATAGTAAAGGGAGGATCCTCCGTCCAGACGGGTGTTGTGTCTGGCGGTGGGCAACTGCCCAACGGTTGATGTCGGAATGTTGTATAAATGCTAGTCACGCGGTAAACTCAAATAGCGCGATGCAGGATTTGTGACATCAGTTCTTTGATGCGTAGTTCGCATGTGGCGTTGTTGATACCGCCACTCTTTTTTCATCAAAAACGTACAATAAACCATGACAGCGAACAATATTGTTATTTAAATTTTGTCCCCAACTTGATCTTTGTTAACTGTTCCTCATTTTCACACCAATTTTCAAGCTCTATTGTCAGTCCATTGGCACTTGCTTATCCAATACCACAGTTTCCTAACATTACTAAACCTGAACCAATCTTTATCAAAGTGCTCCATGTAGCATGTCTAACGGGGATAATGCCTGCCTTCAGAGTCACGTAATCCTGTTACTGTGTTTACCTGAAGACAAAGGAATACAATGCACCCCTGTTACTATGTGCACTAGGGAATATAATATACATGAAGACAAGGCTAGTCTACTGACATAAGTCGGTTTCTGACAGACCAATTAGGACTTTTAGAATATGTGTGCTGATTGATAATTAGTGTATGTTACTGTGAATGTTAAGATGTACCGGTGAATGTCACCAATTTCAATGGAGTAAGTCAGAAATTGTTTCATTAATTATACTTCGGTCATACACTAGTGGATGTTAACATACACCACGGCATTTCTGAGAATCTTAGATTCAGCGATTCACAAAGTTCATGAATACAGACATAATAATAAATAAATTCTTTATTGACAAAAAATGTGTTCAAAGTGACTGACTCCTACGCTAGGTAAAACACCTGTGTTACAGGAAACACACACCAGTGTGGACATACGCCAATGTTTACTCAAAAAGCGACAAAGTTATAGTTATACGGATTGTACGTGTATTACTTAATTCGTTCAATAAACAATGGCATGCATTTAATTGATCCCCAAATAATTCCCAATTTTAGGGTTCCGTACCAAAATGATAAAAAGGAGCCCCTAAGGTGTGACTGAAGACATACAACAGTATGTCTGTCTGTCTGTCTGTCTGTCACAGCTGAATATCTCAAGAGCTACTGATGCTATCAACTTGAAATTTAGAATAGTTTTAGATGTCGTTTGCCCAACTATTTTGCAAATAAGAAAGAAACAAAAAAGTTTTTCTTCTTTTTACAACAGGGACTGAAAGGTGGTCTTAAAAATTCGAAATGCGGCTACTAGAGCATGTGGAGTATCTATGAAAGAATGCTGCGGCACACTCTCAAACATTTTTTTCTTTTTTCTTTAGGCCGCATAGTTTTCGACTTTTGATGAAAAATGTAAATAAAAATACCGTTCCCCCCCTTATCTCCGAAGTTGGCGTAGAGAAAAATCTGAAATTATTCCATGTAATAGAAGCTTATGTAAAGATTACAGGAAAAATTAAACTATGTCTCTAAATAGCACACTTTTTCAGAAATCAACAAAAATTACATTAGTTCCTTTATCTGTCAAGAGATGGCGATGACCTAAAACTACAATATTCTACACCGCAGTGTTAAAATTATCTCTCTCTTTTTCTCTTTCTGTGTTTTTGTTTCTCTCTTTTTATTCTCTTTATTTTTTTTTTCTTCTTTTCCTCGCTGATGAAAATTTAAAAACATTTCACGTTTCACTACCAACATATCCTCCTTCCTACATATTAGTAGGTAGCAGATTGCTTTGGGCATGGGGTCTCAACTCGAACAAATTATAATTAGTCTTGAAATAAAATCACAGATGGCAGCATAGGTAACAATATTATTATGAGATTAACAATCAATAAAAAGCGTTTTAGGGCCGATTTTGGCTGAAGTAACATTAGTAAAAATCAAAACTTCCTTGTTTAATGTTGATTTATATATTTACACTCATAAATCACGAGAATGACACCTAGTATCTAGGCCGACTCCTAGGTGGCGTTGTACAACTACAGTCTCTGGCAATTAGTGAGTCGCTGATGCTGCCATGTGTTAAAAAATCGAGGAAAAAAAATAGCCAGCTCAATAGCCAGCCTTAGGGAGGTGTCATTTCTTTATATGGGATTGGGTATCCGTACGTAGTATTATATTATGTGTGCTTTGGGTGAAGCACAGTTGTAGTTTTTCTAGGCTGGTACGGAAACCTCGGTGCGCGGTTTTTTTATTTCTTGAAACTGCTAATCTATACGCTAATAATGATACTAGATCGTCTTTTTGTGATGTGCCCTAGCCTAGTAACTGTGACCAATTTGGATGTTGTGCTCGTTTAGGTGTTTGTGGGTCGTGGGTTCAAACCCTGACGGGCCCTTTACTTTGTGTAAATAATTTCATCACCATTGCTCTAATAACGGTGAAGGAGAACATCGTGAGGAAACTGGCATGTCCTAGATCCAAAAATTCGAAGCCGTGACATCTCCCAACCCGCACTGGGCCCGCGTATCAGATTACACAGTCCACTCCTTCTCGAAGAGAGGAGGCCTGTGTCCCAGCATTGGGAAAATTTTTGGCTGATTATGCTCATTCACAGTCACATAAATATTAAATTGTGCTTTATTTGGCTCATGGCTTGTGCAGAAAATAACAAGGAGACAAAGGTGAATAAGAGCTATCAAATTAGGCTATAGAATTTATCCTCCTATTATTTTAACCCTAGCTCACTAACCTTAATTTTGAGTAACATTATCACTAACCATTCGTAAATTTTACGATGGATTAAAACATCAATGTTTATTTAATCAACTTCCTTTATGATATGACACAAAACGACCTTAATTAGCAGTAGGTACACTGTATTTTGGTGAATAAAGCCAAATGAAAGCAGGTATTCATACACTGTATTCACCATAATACAGTGTACAGCAGATAGAATTTCAGTAAATCTGCTGTAATTACAGTAGATCTAGAAACACTGATCTAAGTGCACTGCTACAAGGATCTTTTAGCGCTCAAATGATGTTGACAGGAGGGCAGTAAACATTTGTGCAATTGTTTTGTGAAATGAAATGAAAATCCAAGATGGCGGCGTTGGTTCTAATTTTGGCCACGCGCCACAAGAACCTTGAAGCGCTATAGCGTTTAAAACGTTTTTATTTTATTTATAAGAGATAGTATAGGAACCATTGGTAATATTGGCAGAACAGTCGTTATTAAGTACAAAATTTCCAAAATCGTAATTTATTTTTGTTTTTTGACTTGCGACAAGGAGTGGCCTTTAGATACATAACAATGAAAGGCCAAAGTTTTAATTTTGTTATTTTTAGGCGATTATCATAAAAAATTATATGGAAATTCAGTATTTTTTGGGTTTTGTGGTGACTAAAACAAGAATTATATTTCATCTGACTCATTGTTGGTTGGATACTAATAAAGCGGTTTGACACTGAGTCATATCGAATGCATCGATTGCATAATAGGCGATAAATCGCTAAGCAGCCAATTTTAACCCGATGATTATCGACGCTGGTCTATTCGGTTATGATATTTATAACGGAAAAGTTGACACTCTATAATTCTCCGTATCTATCTATGGTGCTGTATCAAAGACATGTCTGACATATTGTAACTATTGGCTCTCCAATAGGGACTTGCATGTTCACAATTCATCTAATAGCTTCATTTTACAACAAAGTAGGTAATATTTACTCATGTGTTACTCCTTTTATCATAAGTATTACCTACACAAATAACGATTAATTTCTAACAAAACACTGTAATAACTAATAAGGTATTCACGTAGGTAATTCTGTCACCACTACCTACAAGTAATTCTGTTAAATGAATAGTAATTATGAAGTCAACGGCACATTACTGGGTATTGTACGGTGACAAATGCCGTAATTGTGCATATTGTGTACACACATGGCCCCCGTATCGCCTTTGTTCAGTAGGTTTATGGTAATCATAGGTTTTCAGGAAATACGTAACTGTTTTTTGAGAAATATTTATTTTTGTTGGCGTTTAAATTATTTGTGGAAAAACTGTGTGAATGTTTTCTATCACTTTCCATACCAATTTTTGTATTATTTATTATAAACTAGATGCTGCCCGGGGCTACGCCCGGGTGGATTTCTCTAAAATAAAAGTAGCCTCAGTTACTCCTTATACCTATAACATCAGTTATCTGCCAGTGAAAGCCCCGTCAAAGTCGGTCCAGCTGTTTCGGAGATTACCCGAAACAAACACAAAAACAAACGCAAAAAAAACCAACTATTTTTAACATTTTTGTCTGACTGTCTGTCCGTACAGTAAAAAATATTAAAAATGTTTTTTTTTTTTATGTACCGTATATACTTTCATATGCATTTAGTAAGAAGCTGTATTTATTTGTAAAGATTTTTTTTTTTATTGTTAGCATTTAGCAAAGCAGTAGTGGCGCAGTGGTAACGGTCCCAACTTACAAGTTGTAGGTCGTGGGTTCGAACCCAGACGGGCGCTTTACTTTGTATAAATAAATAACCATGTTACACCTATTATTCCAAAATATGTATGTGTACTTGCAACGCACGCATTAAACTAAGTACCTATCTAGAAACCATTATTTCGCGGACATTTGTGTGGGTTACACTTTTACTTAGTTTTTAAGTTACTCTGTCACACTTATATTGTAACGTGTAACTGTTTTATGTCCCAAAAAAGTATTTAAAAAAAAACATCATCACTGCTCTCAAAACGGTGAAGGAAAATATCGTGAGGAAACCGGCATATCCTAGAACCAAAATTACGAAGACATGTGACATCTATCAGTCCGAACTAGGCCCGCGTGGTAGATTACAGCTCAATTGCTCTCGAAGAGAAGAGGCTTACGTCGTAGCAGTGCAGCAGTGGGAACATTATAGGCTGACTATGAGCACTCTACTACTTACTACAAATCTGTATAACGGGTGCATAAAGACGCTTAACGAAGTCGAAAGTCCCGAGCACTTCCCTTCATTCTGATAACTTTTTTGTACTGAATCATACCTGGGAACCTTCTGGATATGGAGTTATTGAAGGTCAGAGTTCCAACTTTTCTAATTTTTTTCACGGAATTAGTTTAAAAGCATTAAATTTACGTAAATAGCCATTTAAACCTAATTAGCCATAAAAATAAAAATATAGTAGGTAAGTATCCTAACTTAATTAAAACTACAACAAACTAAAATATATTTATTTTTATGTTTTTTATTTAAAAAAAAATATATGGCCCGTGTGGTGCCGGCCATAAAGAATAGCACGACCCCATTTCATCCCGTAGGTGTCGTAAAAGGCGACTAAGGGACTTACTAGAGAATGGGCAGCAGCGTTTTCTATGCATTTTTAACACAATACTGCGATCGCCAACCCGCCTGCCAAGCGTGGCGATTATGGAAAACCCCCTCCCCCCCCCCCAAAATGAAAAGCACAAATAAAAAATGATCCCTAGTGGCGGTGCTTTGGGGAGGCCTATGTCAAGCAGTGGACGTCTTTCGGCTGAAATGGTGATGTTTTTTTATTAGTCCTTACTATCACACTGCTGAGCATAGGCGTACCCCAAATCCTTCCAGACATCCTTTTCTAGAGCCACCACAGTCCAGCCCTTGCGGTGCGCCTTTAGGTCCCCTCGCCACCTCTTCCTTTGCAGTCCTCGGTGGTACCATCCATCCTCAGGCAACCACCGTATGGTGACTGTGGATAACAGTCGCCACACGGTGGATCACAGCGGTCACTCTGCAAGAGACCGACATGACCCGCCCAAACCCATTTCAACTTGGCAGTCTTTTTGCATACGTCTAAGATCCCCGTTTTGGAGCGCAACGTGTTGTTTCGTATTTTGTCTGCTCGTTTAACGCCCAAGATGCTGCGCTCCATTACTTATTGATAAACCCCAAAGCGGAACTTCTGCGACTCGGTGAGCGGCTGAGCGCCGTAGGTTAGATCGGGTAGGATACACATATCGATGAGTTTTCGTTTCAGGGAAATCGGTAGATCGCCCTTCATTAGCGTCTTCATGGACAAGTAGCATTTCCAGGCATTTTCGATGCGGCGATCGATTACCTTCTCTTACCTTGTTTTCGAAAAAAACTAACTGACCCAAAGTAGATGTACTCATCCACGTAATGTATTTCCTGCCCATATACTTAAACTTTATACTACGCTTAGTGTTGTTGGTCTTGCGTTGACTTTTGTTGTAGACCGATTTATCGCGAGTCCTGCTTGTCGTGCTGAGGTCTTGAATCATATAGTCTGTAGTTACAGAGCTGTAAAAAACAAAAAGAGGCAAAAAGCATCGAAAAATTCCTCCGCATCGCTGTCAACTGGTAATGTAACCAAGAAACTGCCAGCATTGTCAGTTCTAAATGTTATAAAATAACTTGACATTAAATACCCCTACAACATAATGTATCGTTGCATGCACCCTGCGTGTGTTACATTGCGCGCTGCAGTAAACAGCGATTTTTCACAACAAAAATAAAAGTCGATTCCCACGATAAATATTTCTCAATGTTACATAGTTTGACGTACTTACCTACATTTTATTTACCTACCTATATTTATTTTATTTTGTATTGTAAAGGCTCCTACAAACAGGTGCGACACGTGACGCGACACAAAGGCACCCACTGGTGCGTTACGAGCGGTGCCTTTGTGTCGCGTCGCGTGTCGCACCTGTTGGAGGAGCCTTAAAATGACATAACTACCATAATTCAATTTAATTACTAATGATACCTTGACATGACATAATTGTAATTATTACCTATTTCTTATTATTTTATTCTACTGTTTTACGACACTAATTAATATTATTTGACTTAAATATGACTGTATCTGTGCTATTATTGTTCATTATTGTTATTGGACATAATAACGAAATCTAGACATTTAATTTTTCTGAATTTTTTTGTGTTGTGTTTTGATATGTTTTGACTCAATTTATGTTAATTGAATTATTGTTAATGTTCATAAACTCAACAGCAAACCAAAATTGCAGTGCTCTGACAGGGTGCATGTACAAAAACCGACAGTAATCTATTGTAAAATTTGTGATGTAGATGAGAGCAGATTTTTTTTTTTTTTTTCTGTAGCATAAAAAATCAAATGAGACCAACAAAGAAATCAAAGTATTTTAATGCAAAATATATCTAATTTTTGATTTCTTTACTGCCCTATAAGTCGAGGTAAACCACAACAAGAACAAAACCTAATCATAAGTATTATCTGGTTTAAAATACACCTCGGTACCGCAGCATCCGCAAAGGTCAACGTAATCCAGCGTAATGCCAGGCTTAAACCAAGGAACCCTTACCTGCAAGATAGACATAATTTGTACAAACTTCACGTTTCTCTAGATTTATTATTTTTAGTAGATAAGAGCCCTAAGCAGTATCTGTGGGCTGTTTTTCTTCCTTTTTAGTTTGAAATGTCGTTATAGTTTGAAGGTCAGCCATTTTATCTATATAGAAAAAAATTTATTTTTTAATTTTTTCAAGTATTTATTTACTGCCAGCGGCTTCGCAAGCGTGGGTTTTTGTAAAATAAAAGTGGCCTAAGCACACCTTATAACATCTGCCAGTGAAAGTCCCGTCAAAATCATTCCAGCCATTTCGGAGAATAACCGTAACAAACAGACAGCCAAACAGACAATTTTATTTTATTGTTTTTTTGTTATAATTACCGTATATACTTGCATATGCATTTAGTAAAAAACTGTTATTTTGACATTATAAACAGACACTTAAATTTTGTTTATTTGTATAAATATATAGATTTTTTTAAATATTTTTTTATGGATTCTTTACCTCTATCGTAGATTTTGATTATGGTTTTTGATAATAGATTCTAAATCAGGCAGGTGCCTATATAACTTTCCGATTCAATCAATCTTTAGAACCATCAAAGGAAAAGTTCAAACGAAAACCCGAACCTTTTATAAATATATAGTCTGCTTTATTTTACACCAAAATTGTAACTCCGCACAAATGGCGTTTTTATCGCTGTTAGCAATGCCCACCATACAACCGCAACATAAGTCAAACCTCATCTACCGAAATCCCCTAAACAAATTCATTTTTCTAGCCACGAATCACATTTAAGTAAATACATTTGCCTAACGAGTTTCATTAAAATTCTCCTGAAAACGCTACACAGCCTTAATTACAGGCTGAAATTATGAAGATATTTTACTAGCACCAAACGATTACCTTTTAATGTAAGTTAGCCCAAGAATTTTAATAAAATAAGCTTAGCCTAGGAAATATTACAAACAATTACAGATGTAGAAATTGCGAGATATTCGTGTCTTTTTTGTGCTTCTATTTCTATCCTAAAAGTTTTTATTAACCCCGGACGGAAACAGAGGGGTATTACAAGTTTAACGCATGTATCTGTGTGTCTGTCCGCGCCATAGTAGCTCCTAAACGGCTGAACCGATTTCGATTATTTTTTTATTGTTTGAAAGCTGAATTGATCGAGGATGTTCTCGGCTTCAAACGGCTGCACCGATTTTCTTGAATCATAGCTATGATTCAAGAAAATCGGTGCAGCCCTTTGAAGATTATCAGCTTTTTTCTAGTTGATGAATAGATGTGAGCATGTTCCACAGGTCTGAACGAATCGAAATTAGGTACTTCAATTATATTAGAAGAACATAGTACCCTTGAAATGATGAACCCCCGACACAAACCAAAACGTTTAAAAAGTAAAAAAATAATGTGTTGCTGTTGGCCCTTTAAGTTTAATATAAGTTTAGGTAATATTTTGGTCCAAGCGTCGCCAACATATACTATTTTTTACTTTTTAAACGTTTAAGTTTGTGTCGGGGGTTTTTTAAATTTTTAATTTAACTTTTATTAAAATTGTAATTGATGAGTGTGACAGAAATCAATTAAGCAATTAAAAAGGAGGATACATTTTTTATTCAACACAAAACATTTCTACTAGAAAAATAAACGCAACGTAAACCTACAAACAATCAAGGGAAGAGTAATAAATTTTAATTACACCAGCAATAAACTTGACAATTACTAACCGGTGGTAATTGTTTTATTTTTACAATCTACGACGACGCCGCGACGTCATAAAATTGCAACACAATGTCAGTTTGTCTATAAAACGTAAAAACTGGCCACACGGAGGCAGGCAGGAAGCTACTCCACTATTCGCGCCAGTTTTAACACCTCCTTAGCGACAAGTTAGTTGATACAGTGGGCGCGAGCGAGATCTTCCCGCATCCCGCGCGGGTTTTCCTTCAGTTTGGCCAAAGCTTAATTGGTAGAAGAGCCACAGAGTAAAGAAACAACACACACAGAACAAAGACAAATTTTCTAAAGAGCGTGCAAAATTGATACCTATTTTGGTAGGGTTGGCACAGGAGGATAAACTAAATAAACAGAACGTTAATCTGCTTACAAGTTTCAATTTATAAACATAATTATTCAATCACTAATAGGTCGGTAGGTATTAAGTATCTATCTACCTACGTATTTCAAATCATAAACACCAATCACCTGGCATGAATTGTAAAAAAAAGGTCTCAAATAATCGTAATTTTTTGGGTTCCGTACTAAAACGGGACCCTATTACTAAGACTGCGCTGTCCGTCTGTCTGTCTGTATGTTTGTCCGTCTGTCACCAGGCTGTATCTCATGAACTGTGATAGTTAGATAGTTGAAATTTTCACAGATGATTTATTTCTGTTGCTGCTATAACAACAAATACTAAAAAACAGAATAAAATAAATATTTAAGGGAGCTCCTCCCATACAACAAACGTGATTTTTTTTGCTCGTTTTTATAGATAATGGTACGGAACCCTTCGTGCGCGAGTCCGACTCGTACTTGGCCGGTTTTTGTTTTTGAACACACCGTTTACGAGATACTGCTACTTACTAAAAATCCACTAAACCAATCGTAAATAGTTTTTTAATAAATAAATACCAAAACTTTTTTGGTTTAGTTTTCTTTCGATGTTGAGGTATGAGGTATTATCTTTCCACTACAAATTAAAAATAATAAATTATAATCAAGTCTAGTCATTCAATAAATGATATGCTTTAATTCCTTCAACTATTGTTCACACACACGGTACAGTAAATCATGTTTACGCTTTTTATATCAAAACTGTAACTATTTACTCATGTGCTATTATTAAATTTAAACGTGAAACGTAAACAAACAGGACATTTTGTACAAAACCCAGCATTTCTTAAGTTAGGGATATGAAAATTCAAGTTTATGCTTTTGGTAAGAAATAACGAATTACTTACGTATTTCAGTGTTTTATAAAATCATCCCCCGAAGGGATGAAATAGGGAATGATTTTAAAATTCACATGTATTTTTTTTTTGTACTTCTTTTCAAGAGATTTATGGATTGGAAATATAGTCATAGTCCGTATGTTGAGGTATTATTTAGTCTTTATTTCATTAAAATCGGGCACCTCGGTCATGTTTATTACAATTTAAAGTCATAATATAACCTCTTAAACATGTAGGTATTTACGTCGTCAATGGCGGCACTAGAGTAGGTAATGAATGGTTTAAAACGTTTTTTTTTTTTTTTTAAACGTTGCCCCACACTAGAAATTTCTCCTGCATTGTGGGTGCGTTTACAAACATTTAAACTCACATACATAAACAGCCAGACCCGGAACAACTACTTGTAGGTCATACAAATATTTGTTCCGTGCGGGAATCGAACCCGCGACACACAGCGCAGCAGTCAATCGCTTAACCACTGCGCCAACCGTAAATAATAATAATAACAATAAACTAAGTTATTTAGAATCATAACCCTTTTTTTTTTTTTTTCACCGGACAAGTGTGAGTAGGACTCATGCCCTGGGGGTTCCGTTTCAAAGCTGCATCTGTTTGAATCTTGCTCGGCTGCCCGAATTTGCAATTCCAGATTGAAGGAAAAACTTAACTTTTTAGTTGAAAAAGAGAATAGAGTGGTATTTCATTCAAATCGTCCTCTGATTTGAATGAAATACAGACTTAATGTTACTTCAACACTATCAAGACACGCCCTATGAATTACCGATCCTAGATTGAAGAACAAACTTAACTTTGCAATTGATATACTTGCTACTATAATCCTACAAATATCATAAATGTGAAAGTTCATGAGGATGGATGAACGTTTGTTGCTCAATCACGACAATATGGCAAAACGGATTATTCATGAATTTTGGCACACAGTTTATAATCTGATATCTATTTCAACTCGATACCTCCAGGCATCCCTGAGAAAAAGGGTCTTGACAGACAAGAAAAAAAGTCTGTAAGGGTTCCGATTTTTCATTTTGAGGTATGGAACCCTAAAAAAGTTTATTTGAATTTATTATCTGCCTGTCTGTTACCTTTTCATGCCTTAACGGCTGCACAGATTTATATGAAAGGCGTACGGATAGCCCATGACCTGGGTTAGGTTTAGGTACTTTGAATCCCGGTATTACGTTCCAGTGGGATAATTTCTGACCTATACGCGGGCGAAGCCGCATCTAAAAGCTAGTAAATATTATAAAGATTAGGTAACTTTTTATAACACAAAGCGAAATAAATGGGTTTTCTTCCCTCTAAAGTTATTATGCTGTTTGTTTAAGTGCACTTCAGACAGATCAAAGGGCGATAGCTGAGAGATAACACATTTAAGAAGTGAAACACCGAAAGGGATTTCTAGTACACACGGCTACATATCAAGCTATACTATTCCAGTATAAGCTGACCTCTAATTGTACGGAAAACCTACATATATGCGAGATCAGCATATACTGGCAATGTAGCTTCTTATGTAGCCGTGTGTACACGCAGCGTCGTTATGTGCTAACCCCTCAAGTTTTAAAATGTTATACTACTACAATATTGAATTCGTTATAAATAATCTAAAGAATACTTCAAAAAGAGTTCATTAGTTTGACTTGGATTCAACCATTGCATTACCGAACCTCGTCAAACTCATACCGGCAATTTGACGTATTAGCCAGCGAGCCCATATGAATTGCGATGAAAGTCAGTCAGTTTATGTTTAGATCACTTTCTAATAGACAAAGATCTAAACATAAACTGACTGAGACGATAGTAGATAACAATTTCATCGCAATTCATATGGGCAGATGTCTATTAGACAGAGACCTAAAGGTAAATAACTCTCAAATGATAGTCTAGTCATAGTAATTATTATTAGGTGGTATTTGTTAAAATATCTATTAGTTTATTTTATTTGTATATGTGTATTAGTATCAGTAAAACTATATAAATTCTCTTAATCAGGAAGTTAGTATTTTTGTCATTATTTTTGTACCCTACCACTGTTTTTATATTTAACCCAAAGGTTGACTGGTAGAGAATGCCTTGTGGCATTAAGTCCGCCTATGTACCACTATTGTACATGAAGTTTAAATAAATAAATAAATAAACTGACTGAGACGATAGTAGATAACAATTTCATCGCAGTTCATATGGGCAGATGTCTATTAGACAGAAACCTAAAGATAAACTGACTGAGACGATAGTAGATAACAATTTCATCGGAATTCATATGGGCAGATGTCTATTAGACAGAGATCTAAGATAAACTGACTGAGACGATAGTAGATAACAATTTCATCGCAATTCATATGGGCAGATGTCTATTAGACAGAGACCTAAAGATAAACTGACTGAATGGATATTTCATTAATTTTACTTAGTTACGTTTTCTATACAAAATAAATCCATACCCTCACGTTAGAACTACAACGTTTGCGTTAATAGAATGTCACTTGTCTAGAGACCTGCTTGTGTCAGTTGGCAAAATATGTATACTACGTATATGATAACTGTAAAGGAGAATGATCATCAAGTATGACAAAAAAACCCAGAGCGAACAGATACAGGATGTAGCTCAGAATGTTAGTGATATTTAGTGATATCATTCTGTAAATATTTCACTATTAGATTCGATGACTAAATGTGTGATATTGTGCTATTTGTTTTTCATCAGGTGTTCTTTTTTTTTTTTTTTTCTCGTCGCTTTGGGTTTATCCGACGATATAAATACATATTCTCACGCCCATAATCCCATAGGAGTAGGCAGAGACTGCAGATTGTCAATCAAATATCTATAGTCCACTTTTCGCCGCTTTTCTGCAGGACTCAGCGTAATGAGTGGCAAACTCTGTCGCCGCCGTTTGAACGTCGATACGACATTCAATAGTGTTATTACACTTCCATGGCCATTAGGTAAAGATTTAGCGGTTAAAGTAACAATACTGGAGGAAAACGAACTTATTGCATGAAAAAAAAAACACAAACTTACTTACTAAACACACCCACATAGTATGTATTTAAAAAATAAACATAATACAACATTGATTTAATTATTTACTTCATACGAAGACTGTTGACTTTTAAACATAATAGATAAGTACAACATAATTCTTACGGACTGCAATGACGATGGTCAGTAGTCCATCTGTTTGCAAATGTTTGTTTGATTGATTGATCTGTCTATTGTTAACATTATTTTCATTTTAATCTTTTACTAAATGTACAAAAATATTCCTGGTTATCTTTAGGAATTAGTGAAAATCGTATTAAAATCAGTCCAGCAGTTCTCAAGTAATGCTCTTACAAACCAACATCATTTAATTTTATTTGTTTATAAATAAAACATATATTATTATTATATAATGTTGTGCCTAGGAATTTATATTTAAAAAATGATATATACAACAATTCTCATCGAGAAAACGTACTTGAAGTGAGCAGTCAATAAGTTTTTACGGTGAGATTTTTACAGAATCTCACCATAAAAACTGGCTAATCATTTATTTGCCGCAGCCATCTGATTAAATTAGCAGCTAATTGGACGCCTAGGCCGTTCATTAAACGCCAGTCCAATTAAATAGATGAAAGACAACTAGCCAAGTCATTAAGCGCAACGTTTAACCAGATGGCTGAATGTCGTGTAGTCATTTAGTTGAATTAGATATGGTTGAATTTGTGATGATTGGTCAGGGTGAGATTTTACTGAAAGAGCGAGCGAAGCGAGCTCGGGACTTGAGACACCCCAACTCGGTTAAACCATCCAGAAGTAGGAGCCCGTCGACAAGCCTTATTATTGGTTGGAAACAAGATTAAGTACAGTGCTTCGACTCATTAGTTCGATGATCGAACTAATGTATCGAAGCACTGAATCACTTGGCTGAGTCTTAGTCAGTCATCTTCAAAGGGCTGACTTTCAATAAGCCAAGTTTTTAAACGTTAAATGATTCTAGTTCAATTAACTAGCAGCCTAGGCATCCAACTGGCGTTAAATGAACGGCCTAGGCGTCCAATTAGCTGGCTAATTTAACCAGATAGCTGCGACATATACACCGTAGACTGCGGTGAAGGTCGCGGGAATCCGCTTCTGCCAGATAGATGCACATGTCTGTTCGATAAGGCGATGCTTGCCTATGACCAGCAGTGGATATCTTTTGGCAGAATTATGATGATAATGTTTATTTCAACAATACAAATAAACATTAAAACATAAACAGTGTCATGACTAAAAAGAAGTGCGCAATAAGCAGTAGTTTCCGTTAATGTCAGCCATTTAACTCGTTCACACGTTTTTATAACTAATTGTGATACTTAGCCGTTTAAAGTTTGTTTACAAATATTTTTTGCTTATGTACGTTGTCCACGCGTGCATTGTTAAAGATTATGTTTATATAAGTTTTAAAAATAATACAAATGTTTCCGCGGAATTATTACATAATAGACATTGTAGTTAATTCAATGGAAATTATTGTTCTGGTTCAACAAAAGACGTAACGTCATAGAAATGGCTATTCCTAAATTCTGTAACTAATTTATTATAAGAAGAAAATAGTAAGGTTGATTAGCGTTATAGTCGTTGTTGAATAAAATGCAGAGTTATAATATCTAGCAAGTTTTAATAATAGAATAAATTACATAATCATGATATGGGTCACAAAGTTGACGTGTTGAGATTGATACTTGTTATTCAGCACGCATCGCAAAGGGCTGGATATTAGGATGTAATTTGGCACAGAGTTAGACCATGTCCGCCCTACGAAAAAGAAAACACGATGTACGTGGAGTTGCGGGTTCTAGTCCGTTATACACTAGATCATGTCCGGAACAAACACGTGTTTGTCCACAGATACGTACATGAAGTACTTTTCTTACGGTGAGAAAATAAATTGAGTTGGTAACTATACCTAATTTGTTAGCCAAACAAGCACCTAAGTTACTTCAATTAATTTGTTAAGTAGTAACATACAAATCTGTTGCGACTGGGTGTTAACTATTAAGTAAACTCGGAGGTGACAGCGCAACAGGTCCTGTTCGCAACGGCTTACTAATAAATCTCATAATTACTCTAATTAATTACAATTCATACATACTATTAACTTCGAAAATTTTGTTTTAAACGATAATGCTACTTCTTCATGAAACCTTCCATTTCAAAGATTTATAATTATGAAGTATCTGATCAGTACCAACCTTAATCTGCTCTCAAAGCTGTTAGCAAAAGAAGTATAAACAAATAATAATACCCTACTGTCCTACCAGTGGCGAGGTTTTACATTTTATAGAAGGGAAGCCGAAAAGTAGATAATTGTTCAGTTCTATAATTATTATAGTCATACAATTACGTCCATATTTATTAATTTACGTAGAAATAAAATTCATTCCTTTACTTCAAAACTAGGAACAGGCGTATTTGTAGGTTTGGATGTTTGTTACTCAATCACGCAAAAACGGCTGCACGGATTTGAATGACATTTCAGGCACACTAATAGTTTATAACCTGGATTAACACATAGGATACTTTTTTCCCGTTAGTACGTTCTCATGGGATATTTTTCGACCTTCACGCGGGCGAAGCCGCGTGCAAATGCTAGTCAGTTAATAATTCGAACAACGAAGTAAAATACAGTGCGTCACCAAAGTGCTCTGACCAATAACCAATCACTAATTTATTTTCCCAACATTGAATAGGTATTTGCATACCAAATCAGGTAAGCACACAATGTCATTTATGGCTGTGCGCAGGCCTGAGGCAAGACTGACTTTAACGACAAGCATTGCTATAAGAAAGAAATGATAATGCACACACACATTTGTTCTAGCAGACAAAACTGTTATAGAAAAGATAGAAAAAACTTTTAAATTAGACAGAGTCTGTAAGGTTAGTAACAATTTTACTTAAAATCTAGTGTTGGCAGATACAGACACAGATTTACATACAATTAAAATTCAGCGTGGAGCTGCATCCACCTCCGCATCATGTGTCTATAACATACAAAACTTTTGACTCAGATTTCACACAATCGACATTCAGTCAAGACTGTTTTATTTATACCCCGGTTTCTGAATTAAGAATATGAAGTTGAGATCTTGTCAAACTCTTCTATAGCATTACTTATGGTGAAAGCCCGCGAAATTTTTTCATTGAAAAAAAAAACCTTAGATTACCTAAGTAATGCTAAAGTGGAGTGTGACCCAAGTTTTCAAATTTTCAATTCCACAACCAGGTATAAGTCAGATTACCGCTCCATGAAAACAATGATGGCGCGCACTCGCGACAAATCTGTTATGTGGACAACAGACTAGACGATGTTTGACCATGGCGTGCACAGTGTGCGCACTGTCTCATAGTCAAACAAATCGTGAGGTAACTGACAGATTTTAAATGGTATAACAATAAAATTGAAGGCTATTGTTATCATAGGTCAGTGAACCCGCTTTGTTGATGCGTGACAGCGACCTTTTAACATCGACTGTTGATGGCAAATATAATAATATTGTTAATAGAATGAACAACTTACAGGTGAAAAAATAAATAGATTGTCAAAAATAGTTGGATAAACTTTCGTGACTGAAATTCATGCAAAAGAATATTTACAGTGTACATTTTTGTAAGAAGAGTTTACCTGTTGATTATACAGAATCATTGGTAAAATACTAACAAAGGTCTATATTACTTGGGCACGGCACAATTGTGGCGATAAGTCTCCTCTTTGAGGAGTGGCTAGAAAGGCGCCACGGCGTCCTCACCTTCCACCTAACACAGGTTCTCATCGGACACGATTGTTTCGGGAAGTTCCTGTTCAGGATAAGGCGGGAGGAAACGCCTGGGTGTTACCACTGTGTAGATCGCCCGGAGGACACGGTGGAGCATACGGTGGAGGTCTGCCTGGCTTGGGCAGAGCACTGCCGTGTCCTCACGGAGGTAATCGGCGGCGGCGATCTCTCGAGTCCGGCCCTGGTCCAGGCCATGGTCCGGAGCAAGAGTACATAGGAGGCAGTCACCTCCTTCTGCGAAGCAGTAATGCTCGCGACGCAGGAGACGGAACTCGTAACGGAGCGGCAGTCTGTGCGCCCTCACGCCCCTAGTCGCTGCAGGAGACGCCCTGGGCCCGGGTCGACGCCGGCAGCATGGTCGGCACCGGGCAGGCACCGGTCCTAATTTCTGGTCCTAAATTTTTACTATTTTGACAAAATAGTAAAAATTCAGAGTATGTATTATGATTATAACTATTCTATTTGGCGTTTTTGGTTGTGTGTGTTAATTATGGGACATGTTGTTACTACTGCGGGTTTGTACACACGGCTACATATCAAGCTATACATTTCCAGTATAAGCCGATCTCTCATTATACGGAAATCCTATATAATGTGAAACCAGCGTAAACTAGATTTGTATAGCTTGATATTTAGCCGTGTGTACTTGAGATGGGATAGCCATTGGGCTATACAACCATTATGGAGTAGGAGTAAGAATTTAAGGAATAGGTTTATAGAAGTTTTTTTTTTTTTTTAATAATAATTGACAACATCACGCCAGTATTTCCCGAAGGGTTAGGCAGAGGTGCACCTGTAGTAAAACTCACATTTCGCCAGTTATATTTAAGTCCCATGTAATAGACGGGACTTAAACATAGGGCGAGCCTATTGCCATCAACCGAGCATAAATCCAGACTCCGGGCTGCTACTGAGAAATTCTAGATGAGAAACCCAATAACACTTTACCCGACACAAGAATTGAACCCAGGACCTCACACTTAGCAGTAGCAGTTCGACTAGTGGACCAACGAGGCAGTTTTTTTTTTTTATAGATTGGAGAAAGTACTACTATTTACCACTACAGCATTGTTTTGTTCCATTTTGAAGGTGTGAGCCTTTTCAACATTTAGATGACCTTCACTTTATTGAAAAAAGCGCTGAAAAACATGCATTGCAAAACTTCTAAACTGTATCTATTTTGACTGATGTTATCCTAATGGTTATTTTATTACGGTATTTGAGCTTCGTCAGGGTTTAAAAGGGTTTCTCGTTAAATATCGGCTCTTAAAGTCATGTAGGGTTCCGAACCCTTAGGTTGTATCCTTCCGCCATGGCGGGTAAAGGTATAAAGATGGGTATGGTAGATTTATGATCAGTCAGCTCATCTGTATTCAATGGAATAGGTATTGTCTATGGAAATATTATCATCCACCATAAATAAGTATAATTGAATTACTTCTTCTCTTCTTCTTTTCGTGTGGTTAGTGACTAACCTGGTATCAGAGTTTTTACGCCACCCATGGGCCTCTGACTTGGCTACACATGCCGTCGAGAAATATCTCTCAGGCATTCACAATTCAACCGGTTTCCTCACGATGTTTTCCTTCACCGTTTTTTAAACAAGTGATAGTTACACAATACGCACTTGAATCTGAAAAGTCAGAAGTGTGTGCCTTGGGTTCAAACTCGAAACTTATGACTTGGCAGTCCGACGGTCACACCACTAGGCTATCAGTGTACTATGCATATACAAAATTGACATAAAACAAATATATAAATACAACAAAAGATAGAATTCTCTGACAATTGAATTACTCAATTGTTTGTAAGTCAATCTGCCTAGCCTTTTCACAACTATGTTGGGGTCTGCTTCCAGTCTAACCAGATGCAGCTGAATACCAGTATTTTACATGGAGCGACTACCTATCTGACCTCCAAAACCCAGTAACCGGGCGATACTTTACACCTTGGTAAGACTGGTTGTCAGACTTTCGGGCTTCTGACGACCCGTAACGACTGTCAAAGACCCATGAATGACAGCCGGGGCCAACGGTTTAACGTGCTTTCCGAGGCACGGAGGGTCTTGGTATGTAAAGATGGTCACCCATCCACGGACCAACCGCGTCAAGCGTAGCTTAACTTGATCGATCGAGCCGTGCGGCTGTTATAACTTAGCCACGAGCTCCTCTCGTTTGTAAGCACCTAGGTATAATTAATTTAAAGTTTATAGTGTTTTACTTAGATATAAGATAAAGATATTTTATTTTGCAAATATGGGTACAGTATAATTAAGGTGGTACCGTGTGGTGCTGGACGTAAAGAATAGCACCACCCCATTTCCTTTCGTGGGTACCTATCGTAAAAGGCGACTAAGGGACTTACTGGAGAATGGGCAGCAGCATTCTCTTTGCATTTTTAACACCATACTGCGATCGCCAACCCGCCTGCCAAGCGTGGCGGTTATGGCAAACCCCCCCAATTAGAGGCTTATGTCCAGCAGTGGACGTCTTTCGGCTGAAATGATGATAATTAAGGTGATTATGGGGAATACGTTCAGCCATTAAGATGCATGCAAAAGTTACAAAATTGTAAACTAAACTAGTGTACTAAACTTTAACAAACAAAACAAAAATCTACAAAAAAATCAAACATAATTCTTCTCCTAGCCAAGTTTTTTTTTTTTTTTTGTCATTTCTGTTATACTTTGACCGTCAAAAAGCTTCGAGGCCTTTTTTTTTTTAAATAGCGATAGTGGCTATTCTTTTTAACTTTTATGCAGTAAACACTTTAGTTCTTGCTTAAAAATTGTTTCATTTCATCTATGGTTTTATGCACAATTTTACCAGTTATAATAATTTAATTTTGAAGGTGAGTTTGAAAAAAAAATCTCAGCATCCATGTTCGAAAACATATCAATGGACCATAACTTTCTTGAAGTGCCCAAAATATCTGGCTAAATAAGCTTATTATTTCTATGACTAAATCAGAAAAATTTTCATAACAGTTACAGCAAAATGTTGAATTCAGTCGCATCATGTAACGTCACAGATATTATTGGATTACGTACTGTCCTGACCTCGGTAATACAGCCAGCTAAACAATGCTTTGGCGTGATAACAATGTGATTTGCATCGTCCAGCTTATGTCAAACGTATACAATACATAAACTATGGAGGAAGCTTATCCTCCATGGAATGCGAAGATATGAATTGAGTAGAAACTTCGTTCCGTTCGTGGACCAAATAAACCAGTACTCTCAAATCTCTGATTCCACCAAATTGAGTTGGTTTTGAATCACTCTGGTCATAGATAAATAAAAATAAATATTCATGCTTTCTTAAGGCGAGAGAGTTAGATTAGCCCGCGAAATTCCAATTTTTTTAGGTTTTTTTTTTTTGCAATGTTTGGGTCATATCAGGTTGTATGTTCATCAAAATATGATTCGCGACCGTAACCAATATGTATTTATAGAATTATAATCATTAAAATGATCAATACAACTCTCTTATTTCATATTACCTATTGTATGACTATTTCATAAAATCTTGACATTTCACAGATTAATACAGATGGAACACTCCGCAAAATCATTGAAATAAAAAGCGACTCTTGTTGTGACACAATAAAGTGCAATTCAGGTCGCACAACGCTTATGCCCGTACACATTGCCCGTACAATGCGTGCCACGAAAGATGAGACTTGACCGCGCCTCCCGCGCCCTTTCTATCGCCTCGATGACGACCGATCCCGTCCCGCGCATAGACCTCATACCGCTAAAGAGACCTAAAATCGTGTACTGCGCAAGTCAAACCACGTGGTGTGTCAAGTCTCATCTTTCGTGGCACGCATTGTACAGGATTTTGTTTTCATTTTACGTTTTTTTTAATGAGTGTTTAATTTAAAATGTGGTCTTCCTGTACGAGTCCCAATAAATACTTTTTCTTTCTTTCTTCTTTCTTTCTGCGGCGGCGCGCGTCACTCCTACTGAATTGACCTAGTAAGATGGGCCCACCGCGAACTTGTAGCTTCATATCTAAACTGCGGAGTGTCCCATCTGTATTAATCTGTAATTATATTAACTTAAGGAGTTGTATAACTGATTCCAATGATTATAATTCTGTAAATACATATTAGTTACGGTCACAAATCACACTTTAATCAACATACACCAGACAATGAACTACAAATTGCAAAAATCGTAAGAAGATTTTAATTTCGTGGGGTACCTTAGCGCTACCCCCTTAACCACTCAGAAAGGTTGGCAGAGTGGCTGAAAGCTTCACAAGTGCGATCAACTTACTCAAGTATCGCCCCCGTACTCGTTTTAATAGCTTCCGTGAAGAAAAAATCATTTTTGTTGTACACACTTTCTAGCATCCACATATTTTCAGCATTGCTCCAACTGGAACTCATTCCCAAGGTATGATACATTGTTATCGGTACACTGATTTATAACTACACCACAAATAACAGTGCTTCGGGGCCGAACGAATCGGGGCTGTCCCGAATAACAGCTAATTATCAAAATAATGTTAACTCATTAGTTCATTACCGATTGTGTTCCATATTAACGAGATGCGGATGCTGGATTATAGTCACAAATATGATTATTATGCTGTTTGAAACTGCAGGTAGGGGAATGGATTATAATGTTTCTAGTGTCATTTTAATTGTATTACTGTTACTGTTACTTTAGTCTGAATCATCCCACTGCTGGGCAAAGGCCTCTCCCATGACTTACAGCTCTTTCAATCCAGGGCTAATGTGGACCACAGGTCGATTGTTTTCTCAAGCTCATCCCGATAAAAAAAAAAACAGTGTGAGTCGCACAACTTGCACCATTACTCCCACTCAAATACAGTTACAGTTACCATACAGTCTACTTCGGAAAACCAAACAGTATCCAATATAACTCCCACATTGAACCCCACTGATAGACACTTGGCTTAGGCCCGTGCCATCAGTTCTACCCGGCTAGGCCTAGAAAAATAAATGAAGATAAAATAATAATAATTAATATAATCAAATCAAAATCCGTCTTTTTATTTAATTGTATTAGCTCATGTCGTAGAACCAAAAATTCGAAGATATGTGACATCCACCCGCACTGGCCCAGCGTGGTGGGTTATGGCCGACTGCCTCTCACAGACAGGAGGCCAGCAGTGGGAACAAGGGAGTGGCAGTGGTGGTGGTAGTGGTGGTGGACAGTGGGTGCTGATTATGTTATGTATGTTATGTTGATTTAGCGCCTTGTCGTGCAAGGTAGAGTGGAGGGCACTTGATCATGTGGACGCTTACCCATGAGATGGACTGACCGAATTCAAACCGGAGTGGGCGATCCCTTATATGAGTGCACCAGAAACACTAACAATCGGAGCAGATGGCAAGAAATTCTGAGGCGAATCACAGCAGCCCCTGGACAAGAAACTACATACAGACCACGACCGCTCTGACAAGAGTGCTACGAAAAAGAATAATTAAATTATGGCTTCAGCTAAAGAACAAAACATTCCGATTATTCATTTAAAAAAAATCGTATTTAAAATTGCTAATAAAGATCATTTGAAGAAGATTATTTAAATAGCAAAGTGTTTAATCTAAACTAGGGTCATAAACATTAGTTTAAGTAAATTTCAAATTTTCCATCGTGGGTGTGGTTTTTTTAATGGTTTTCGAGGCCGCTGACAACGATAATGGTGCCGATTCCCTTGTTCACAAACTAAACTAAATTTAAGTTCAGTGCATCTTTTTCTTTCTATTTCATTAAGAAAAGGACAGAAGATAAATTTTAGTTTAGTCCTGTCAAATTAATCAGCGCCTGACGTAAATTGACGTAATTTTAGTCGGCAAGTTTTTAATCACGTCTAAACTTGTATGGTGTAGTGACACAATCAGCTCTAGCACCCTCGAAAACCATGCCATCGAACATAAATGTAGAGAAAAGCTGATTCTTTTTTCGCGATTTTAGGTTTAGTTCCGTAGTAAAAGTTGTTCATAATGATGAGTATAATGACCCCTTAAGGAATGCCCATGAATTCAATTTTACCCTGTATATTGTGGTGTAAGGGACACGAAAACAGTTCCATGAATTCAGCACATAATTCTAAACCCCAGCGGTACAGCGGCTACGGTTTGCATGTAGATGTCCCTTACACTTGTGTTACTCTGAATCAATGTAATTTGTTGGTTTTAGCAATTAGCCACACAATCGGTAAATAACAATATTATTAAATACCCAAAAACACGACCCAACCCAAATGACATAACTATTATGATAAAGTTCACGGATATGGAGCACCAGTTTAATCTGAAACGATGTAGGGTACAGGGGACCGTTGTTAGCCTTGAAATGTCGAGTTCATTGCTCGCAATATTTTGGGGTGAAGTTCATTTCTCGATTGGGGCAAGAATAACGACAATGATGAATTACTTTCTTCAGAGTTTGGTAAATTAACAAAATTCGTCCATTTTATAACATTTAAAAGGTTTTTTATTCATAAGGTTCACAATATAGTTACTAGTGTTTTGTTTATAAATAAGTGTGTCAATGTGTAATCCATACTCCATACTAATATTATAAATCTGAAAGTAACTCTGTCTGTCCGTCTGTCTGTATGTTACGTTTTCACGTCTAAGCCGCTGAACCGATCGTCATGAAATTTGGCAGAGATATAGCCTGGGATATGCTACTTACATACATACTGCTGGACATAGGCTACTTTTTTACGCGATAACCGACATCTACGCGGGGGCAGCCGCGGGAAAAAGCTAGTCAAAACTAAAATAAAGAATTGAATATTAAAATGAATATAAAATCCTCCAGGAAGGTCTTATACATACTATAAACATTTTAGTGTAAGATTGTATATTGTATCTAAATACAATATTTAAATATTTATTTAATATAGGAAATAATGATCAATACTAATATTATAAATCTGAAAGTAACTGTCTGTCTGTATGTATGATACGTTTTCACGCCTAAACCGCTGAACCGATCGTCATGAAATTTAGCAGAGATATAGCCTGGGATATGGAGAAGGACATAGGCTACTTTTTTACGCGATAACCGATATCTACGCTGGCGCAGCCGCGGGAAAAGCTAGTCAAAACGAAAATAAAGAATTGAATATTAAAATGAATATAAAATCCATCAGGAAGGAAATAATATATTATCAATTTTTTTTTCTAACATACTACAAATATTTTAGTGTTAGATTGTATATTGTAACTAAATACAATATTTAAATATTTATTCAATATAGGAAATTAATGATCAATAATTGGAAACAAAATGTAGATTGGATCTATTTCTAGATGGATGCGAAATATTTATGATGCAGTTTTCCCACAATCAAGACATTTACTAATCAAAGATAAACTTGACTACCTACTAGACTGATACTTGAAAATTCGGCCAAGTGCGAGCCGGGCCACACACAATGAAGGGTTCCGTGGTTGCTGGGATGCCCAAGTACAAATTTAACCCTGTAGTTGAAAAACAAGTTTTCCCATACATTCCAACTGCAAATGTAATTTTGTACGCACAATATTGAGAGATTTACCGTGTTAAGACCATATACTTCTTATAGGTTTAGGGTCATAAAAGTTCATATGCGAACCAAATTTCAACTTAATCGGTCCAGGAGATTCGGAGCAAATCGGCTGTGACATATATACAGGGTGAAATTGAATTCATGGGCATCCTCTTAAGGGGTCATTGTACTCATCATTATGAACAACTTTCACTATTGGACCAACCCTGAAATCTCGGAAAAAAAATCAGCTGTTCTCCACATTTTGACGAGCTATGCAAACATAAATGTAGGGAACGGCTGATTCTTTTTTCGCGAATTCAGGTTTGGTCCCATAGTGAAAGTTGTTCATAATGATGAGTATAATGACCCTTTAAGAGGATGCCCATGAATTCAATTTCACCCTGTATATGTATATAAGGGTTCTGTTTTATCCATTTTTGGTACCAACCCTAAAAAGTGAGGAAAATAGGGGTTAAATGATGTGCCTCAGCCTCTAAAACTTATATTTTATAAAAAAAAATATATATGTTATATGTATTTTTTTTTTATTATTTAATTTTAATTATTAATTTTCGTTTTTCGACTGAACTGTTGATGATGATGGTTTGAAGAACTTTTGTTGGAAAAAAAAAAAATAGTATGTCCTCATGTACCCATATTCAAGCAAATAAATGATTTGATGTCATTTGTAATCTTCAAATCGAACGACCGATTGGATAATTTTATCCATACCATGGTCGCGGATGGACAGCAAAAACATCACGGTCGAAAGGAAATCGATGCAAATTGAGCGTGAGGTTTAATATCCAGAACTAGTTTGGAGGACGGAAAATTATGTTTTTGTTGATGGTATGTAATTGAATAGTCAGTTTATAGCCTGGCTGACGGCCGTCCGGTATTATGTTTAATGACCAAACTACATTGAATTTTCGGTGTACAAAAATGGATTAATGGATGCACTTTTGGGTTTATTTTTATCACAATAGTTTTATGATTTCCATCTGTGTTTTCACTATAAATATTTGTGCCAAAGTAACTATCGTTATTTCTGTTTTGTTTGATGAAAATGCTTTTATATTTTTGTTTGCTAGGATTGATCTTTAAATGCGTGAAAAATAACCGTCTGTTTTTATACTTGTGAAGGTCAGTTTTTTATACTTTTAAAGGTCATTTGAGAGATATGAGCTGATATTATCATACCGTGGGACGCCAACATCCATACTTTTCAGGTTTCTGCCTACTGGTTTCCAAGAAAAACGTCTGCATGAAATAGGCAGACAATGTGGTAATATTATTATTTTCCATTTTCCAAATTCTGTTAAGAATAACAAACAATACATGACAAAAGACTTTTTGTGACTAAAGGTTTCTGAATAAAATAATGTACCTATCATAAAAGATATTATTTAAGGTAGGCACAAAACTAATTTAAATGGAAAATGAACAATGTAAACAATGTACACTTTGTTTTTGGATACCTATAGACAGCGGGAACGTGGCTTTTAAAACGTTTCTCTTTTTGTATTCGTCTTACCTACCCGAATTATTATATCATACAGGGCGACCACAGAGTACATTTATATATAGGAGGATAGAGACGTCACTCGAACCTTTCATGGCGCCCTCTTTGAATAAGTAAGAACAACAATCCATGAAGCCTATAGATAAACCGTATATATACGTATAGCTATTTCCTTTCCAATTAGATAAACATGTGGTAGTTACTAAAAATAAAACATTAGATACAATGTCACATACTTTATTTCAATCTTTTTTTACAATATTTGAAGGCTAAGTCCTGAATTTTGTCTTCCACATCATAATCTTCACGTGATCCACATAATAATTCATTTGTATCTTTACACCAATTATTTATAAATGAATTATTACACAAATCTTCAATTTTTACACAACACACGCTCGCGTTCATGTTTATAAACAACACAATAACAATGCGTTTCACAAACAAGTAAACAGTCCAGATTTTCGTGCAAGGTTCAGTCAGATAAAGAGATGTTGTCGGTATCCAATACTTTTGCAGGTCAATGTTTAGAAACAAAATCTTCAATGTACGAGTATACAAGCCAAGTCGTCAAGAAAAATCCATAAATTTATCGAAGCGCATCCATTAGCAAAATTTTTACGACACACTATGTCAAATTTGTTTTCCATTTTCTCTTTGCACTTTGTTTACTCGAGTTGCGATCTTTTTGTTCCCTTAAATTTAAAACCGTTTAAAAAATTAGCCTCGCGTTTTCGATGATTTTATACATATAAACAAACTTTTTCTGTTAACACAATTAATTTAAAAGGTGTCCAACTCCTTATTTTTATTTAATTTGTAAAATAAGTAGTAGTTATTTTTCGAAAATTTTAGTAAAATGAAACATGTTTTTCGACTAAACCCATGTAAATTTTGAGAACAGCGCCATCTGGCAATACGTAAGTTCCACTTTTGATATAACTATGCGAGTAAATTAAAAAACTATTACTTTGAGTAGTGTATCTCCAGAAGCAGAAGCCTATATAAACTGGTCGGTTATAATTCCCTTACTTTTGTTCGAAGCTACAGCATCGTGAGGGCGACGTCATTATGTCACTCGAGAGTTAAGTGCTGAAAATCAGCGCTGTTGACGATAGGTTCGTCTGAAGTCACAGCATTTTGCTGAGCAACGACCTATTCTTGCACAGATGCGACGCACGGCTTTATTTTACTTGTAATTTGTTGTTTGTTGCAAAGGTAGATAATTTCCACTGTGCTTAACATTTAGTTTTTGTTATGTTTGTTTGTTGTCATTTACCAATGTTGCACAACGCAATAGATTATGCAACATCTATTGTATGTGGTCTTGTCCTGACATCAAGGAATGAACAACAGTCAAACTTTTTATTTTTTTATTGTTACATTTAAGGTTTTGAATACGAGGCTTTAGTTACTTTGCATTAGTATGTGTATTTTGTCTATTTTTCATGTAATGTGCGTCTTGTTTGTGCAGAATAAACAATTTTTCTTCTTTCTTTTCTTTCTTTTTCGAAATGAGTGATGTGTCACTAAAGGAGAGCCGCAGAGAAAATTGTTCTATGAACACTTCATGTGGTTGCACTGTCACGTCACGCCTGTCTGCTGGAGCCTTAAAAGCGAAGCCCACCTCGGCTTAGCTTGCCAACGTCACTCGAACCTACCGTAGCCTATGAGAAATATCACAGCAATAGAAGAGCATATGGATGATTACCTGACCTGCAGAATAAAGGGGGGGGGGGGAATGGGCTTCTCCCGCGTTGCTTTTTCTAAGTATAAGTAGCCTAAGTTACTTCTCCCATCGAAATCGGTCAGTCGTTTCAGAGATAAGCCAGAACAAACAGACAGACAGACAGACCGACAGACAAGAATGTAAAAAATTGATTTTATCTGTATAGATTTATATAATATATGTAATTATGTATAGATTACGCCTAATAGCGTAATGTCTTAAACACCATTATTCTACTGCTTGCTGTGTCAATACCAATAGGGATATTTCCTGGGTAAAAAATTGAAAAACTGTTTAGTCCGTCAATCAGATATCAATAAAAAAATAGACACGTATTTTTTGTTTTATCATATTAACAAAAAATTACTTAGATAAAACACATTAAACTTGGGGAGTGGGGGCTCGTTACGTCACAGTTACGTATAAAATCTACTGAGGAGTGACGTCATGCTACGTTTGAACTCAATGTATCGTCGTAATGTTTTGAAAATGAATGATTACGTAAAAAAATAAAAAATACGTGTCCAATATTTTTTTATGACATGACGGACAAAAAATATTTTTTTAATCATCATCCCTATAAGTAGGAACCCATTGCTCAGGTGCACGTGTAAACTGCTTATCTGCTTCCACCCTAAGCTGCCCCAGTTGCTCCCAGTTCATACATAACTACAATCTTCTTTTTCTTTTTCGTGTGGTTAGTGGCTAACCTGTCAGAGTTTTTACGCCGCCCATGGGCTTCAGAGTTGGCTACACATGCCGTCGAGAAACATCTGTCAGGCATCAGGTTGCCTCACAATCTTCTCCTTCACCGTTTTTTAAGCAAGTGTTAAATAAACAGTCAGAAGATGTTCGAACTCGAGAACTATGACTTGGCAGTCTGACGGTCACACCACTAGGCTATCACTGCCGTTCTACTACGATAATTCCATTCATAAACAATCACTCTACCGCTAAGCTGTGATCACACGGACCGTATCATATTTCCGTTAGGCGACATGTGGGTCAGCGGGTGTTTGTTGTGACACGGTTCAACAGTGAATCAATTGTCGAGTTGACAATGTATTGGTGTGACTGATGCTGTAATGTGTGGCTGTTGCTTTTATGTTTTAGGGTAGCCGGATTTTTGTGGCAGAATAGTGATCTTAATGTACTGTTTTTGTAAAGGGTTTCAACAAGCGTGGCTATATGGCTGAGTAGTATAGCACAATTAGTATTCAACTCAGCCTATGGTAGTCCACTGCTAGACATAGGCCTCTCCCAGGCTGCGCCACAACGCCGTATCCTCCGCCTTCCGCATCCAGTCTGTCCCAGCCACCTTTTGAAGGTCGTCGTTCCATCTAGCTGAAGGGCGTCCTATAATACGCTTGCCGATGCGAAGTCTCCTCTCTAGGACACAAGTAGGCCACAAGTTTAATGAGAATAACCTAGATAGAAAAACCGACCGTTGCATAGTCGAGATGAATTATTTATCCCAAGAAGAAACATAACATTGTAGTTGAAAAACATGTTCTTCGATACATTCTAACTGTACTTGTAAAGCCTACTTTGCTGTACTAGTTTTCCTTTTAACTACATTATATATATATAACGAGGTTAAAAGGAAAACTACCGCCGAAAACTACTGCCGTGAATTTTTTCACATATCCAAATACAACCATTTAGGCTCTGGCAGGGCACTTGACTCTAACAAAAATTAGCACTTTAAAGCTTAATATTACACAAAAAGATAACTGAATCTAAAAATGGCTTTCACAAACCCACAATATTTTTGACGACCTATCCAACGATATCCCACACTATAGAATGGATGAGAAAAAAATATATCATCCCCATTTTACATGTTTAAGGGAGGAATCTACCCTTAAAAAACAAGGTTTAATTTTACCACTTTGCCGGAGTGATTAATATGTATAACCATACCAAATTATAGCTTTTTAGTACCTACTAAGAGTCTATGAGCTACAGCCGCGGACAGACAGACAAGAAATGGAAAATAGGCAGACGGCCATGGCGAAACTTTATAGTTTCTCCAGTTTTGACTTTGACTACGGAACCCTAAAAACGAACAAGAGGACAATTTAAGCAAACAAACCATGGCAATAAAAAGAGCACTATGAACTCGAGTACAGTATCGCACATTTTCATAACTGACTGACATATGACTGTTTAGGGATCACTATATCAAATAGTATCTACTACACAATCTCATAAATTACAGCTTTTGTCATACGTAGTTCAGTCTCTGTAGGTCTCTAGACATTTATAATGATTAATTGGCACCAAAACAGGCAAAGCCACAAACCGAATGCTAGCAAGGAAACCAAGATTAACGATTGTCTTGATTTATTTTCACGTACACTATTCATACCCTCGATCCAGGCTTATGACGGGGTTTCTTTATGGGATTTGAAAGGATCATAGCGCTGGTCGGATGACGTAGCCGTGGATTTCCCCTCAGTAGATACACATTTGCGGTACATTCTTTAATAGTTCAAAATATAAACTGTGATTCCTAAGAGGCAATAAATGACCCTTATTGTCTGTATTTTTTTCAACTCGACTGTTTTAATTTCAGGTATAATTCCGGTAGATGGGTACCTACCATATACATAACATATCATCACGCCCACAATTCCCGAAAGGTTAAGCAGAGGTGTACCTGTACAGCCACATTTCGCTAGTTATATTAAGTCCTAGTAATACACGACACGGTTGGCGCAGTATTTAAGCGATTGACTGCTGCGCTGCGTGTCGCACGTTCGATTCCCGCACGTAATAAATACTTATTTGTACGACCTGCAAATAATTGTTTCGGGTCTGGCTATTTATGTATGTGAGTTTAAATGTTTGTAAACGCACCCACAATACAGGAGAAATTCCTAGTGTGGACAACGTTTACTTTTTTTTTTTTTGAGCTATGCTGCTGAGGATTTTTTGACACTTTGCCCAACCTGAGGATCGAAGCCAGGACCTCATGCTCAGCAGTGGCACTTGCGACTAAAGATTTATTAAAGATTTTCTGGTACTGCCTCGTTGGTTGAGACCAATCTTTAACAAATTAAACATATCTTTAAAAAATTATACGATTAAGTACGGTACAGGTATATTTTTTTAACAACGTTTTGACACATCCGCCATAATTGTGCGGGTGTTATCAGTCCGGGTGTATACGGGAACACTGTTATAGTTTCATGATATTATTATGTTACTAAAATAACATTCAGAACGAAACTGTTACAGAAATGGGTATAATTTTAGGAACAATTTTAATTGGAGCCAGATAAAAGTTTCAAACATTCTTATCCGTGTGATCTCAGAGTTTGATACTCAACTTACTTATCTCGTAACGGAAAATGGAACAAGATTCAATTAGTTTTATTTATTTATATTTAAATACTACTTTTAACACACAAATGTACAGAGGCGGAATTAATACCATAGGCATTTTCTACCAGTCAGCCTTTGGGTGGTGCAGAGACAAACAGTGGTAAGTGCACGGATTCTGATTCTGATTCTGCAATTACGAAGATTGGGGAATAAATTGTATGTATTTAAATGTAAGTATATACCTATACCTTAATTATAAATAAGATATATAAGATATAAATAATATAAGAACAAATAAATACACATAAATACACGAATATACTAAAACAAATAGACGAACAATGGACACAACAACATTACCGTTCGTTGTTACGATACTGATAGCTTCTTACGAATGTGCTCACAAACTTTAACTTTAAAGGATAATCGGTTGGTTGGCATCCTGATTTCATGGGAGAGCACATTCCACAGAGAGATAGACTGAACAAAGAAAGAAGAGTGAATGACGTCAGTGAGGTGGTGAGTGGGACATTGAAGAAGACGAACTTTTGGAGTTAATTCGATAATAAAGTTGCATTCAAGAGAATTGTCACTTCCTGAAAGATTGACTAGATTGAATATAAAGTCAGTCTGTATTGCCCATTGGCAAAAATTACTGAATGTTTCCTGTTACCAATCAATGCAAATGCAATTCGTCACGGTATGCACATCACATACTACCTATTGTACTCGTAATTTGCTGTTTCAAACATGATGTGTTGCTAAGCTAACTAAAAAAAGTGAACTAACTCGTTCACTCAAGTGCAAACACATCAATATTGAATAGATCTCCACAATAAGCAAGAAACAGTATTATTGAAACAAAGTAGATAGGCCAACCTCCCCAGATGTTCCATCTATACCAGTAGCATTGGATCTTTACAAAACTACACTAACTTTGATCCGGATCCACGTAAATTTTCTATTTATCCCAAAAAAGGCGACATAGGGATCAACTTTTAGCCCCCAAACAACTAAAGAGTTTGCCAAATTTCGGCGCGAAGGAATAAAGTATCAAACATGTTTTTCTTCCACAAAACACTGCTGAGCTATCCTCAACCTTATCATCAACACTTTAGGCGATAAAATGGGCTGTATGTGTTGGAATATGTTAGAATACTGTAGGTTCTTATGCGAGGTAGCCGGCCGTCCAATATCGTTCAAATTCAATAAACATGCGCTCGCGGACATTCTCAGGAAACATCTTTGTTTTTCTGTAAAGCCTCGGAATTGAAATAGTTTGTTAATATATTATAATCTCACGTACTCTCTTGATGTCTGGCGTTATCGTAGACCTTAGATATCAGGGAGAAAGGTTGACTGGTAGAAAATGCCTATGGCATTAAGTCCGCCTCTGTACTTTTTTTTTTGTGCTAAATAAATAAATAAATACTCAGAAATAATTGTCTTTTAAATTCTTGTTCAAAATGTAAAATTACCTTCAAACAAGTTAATGGCAGTGATCATTGATGTATAAAAAAGGTAGATTAGGTATGCGCTCCTCGACGTGGACTGCATAAACTGTGCCGTTCGGCAATTGACCTTGAATACAATCGAACTGGCGTTTGTGTAGCACATGTGTAGCACGTTAATTAAAATTACCGTAATCGTCTAAATAAGCAGCAACAATGCCTTCCTGTGTTTTCAAAATGTGCACAAATAATTCACAAACCGAAAACAAGTTCCATGGGATTACTTTTCACTCGTAAGTACATGAAAACACATTGTCTTTAAAAATTTCCTGAATTATGCTTTCTAGGTCGCCATTTGTTTCTGTGTTGTTAAGGGTAGGTACATAACAGTGACAATTATTGCTATCTCGTAAAGAACTATTTTCTGTATTTTTTTTTTTTTTTTTTTTTCATTGTAGCCAGTATAGTTTCGCAGATAAGGGGAACTTAATAAATAAAAACAACTTCTTTATCCAGTCGGTACCTCATAAAAGACTTTAAAATAAAATAAAATTATAATATACAAGGATGCACACAGAATTTTCTTAGCACAATGCAAAAGGAATCTGCAAAACCATTCTAGCGATCGACTTTGTCCATACCTATACAGTGAATTTGTAAAAATAATGTTTTTGTTTCATCCAATGACTCAAGGCCATGAACTGTTAGCCAGTTTATGGACCGTTCGAGAATATTCCGTGGTTTTGCGTAAGTATATCACATCTGATCAAATATTTGTCTAATCTGGAGGTGTAGGTACGCTTGGTAACTAAAAGTAGATTTCGAAATTATACTATTTGTCTGTCGCATTTTGGCCTCCACATGGTAAGTTATGATTGGAAAATATTCGAATAAGTTGTATCGTACGAGTATGTATTATTTAATTTATTTATGAAAATAATTTAAAATGACCCTTATCTCCGTAAAAACAGCCAACAATTTTGAAAAAAATACAGAAGAGTTCTATACTTAACTATAGATTACCGGAAAATATACATATAAGAAGTAAATAAACACTTTTTCTTTCTTTCTTTGTCTATGGTCTTAAAATAACATGGTAAATCTCCCAATATTGTGCGTACAAACTTACATTTGCAGTTGAAATGTATCGGAGAACACATTTTTCAACTGCAATGATGAGTTTGTTCTTGGGAGAAATTGTGCGTGGTTCGACACGCACTTGGTCGGTTTTTATTTATAATTCATTAATTTTATTAAGATCACACAAAAATAAAATAAAAATAGTTAAGTAGAATACAGTGGTAATGCCTATTTCTAAATTCCAGCATTTCTATGACTAAAAACTTAAAAAAATACCGGCCAAGTGCAAGTCGGACTCGCGCACGAAGGGTTCCGTATCAGAAACCTTAGTTAGTTAAGTTTATTCTTGGGATGAATTCATCCTAATTACGGAACCCGTCATTGTGCGTGGTCTGACACACACTTGGCCGGTTTTTATTTTATTTTTATATTTGAGTTGATTAAATGAAAGGTAAATTGCGGTTTACGATTTATGACGTATTAAAAAAGAAATACTTACTAGATCTCGTTCAAACCAATTTTTCGGTGGAAGTTTACATGGTAATGTACATCATACATATATTTTTTTTAGTTTTATCATTCTCTTATTTTAGAAGTTACACACATTTTACCACTTTGGAAGTGTCTCTCGCTCAAACAATTCAAAAAAAAAAATTATAAACCTTAATATCATTTTTGAAGACCTATCCATAGATACCCCACACGGGCGTGATGAAAAAATTTTTTTGAGTTTCAGTTCTAAGTATGGGGAATCCCAATTTTTTTTTTAATATTTTTGTGTGAAAATCTTAATGCGGTTCACATAATACATCTACTTACACAGTTTCAACAGTATAAGTTCTTATAGTTTCGGAAAAAAGTGGCTGTGACATACGGACGGACAGACAGACAGACATGACGGCGAGGGTTCCGTTTTTGCCATTTGCCTACGGAACCCTAAAAACCTACGAATTAATTTCTCAAGATGCTTTTTAATTCCTAAACTTCTCCCACAAGACTTATCAATTAAACAACCCAGTAAATCACCGGCAGCTGTTGTGTTCTGAAATGAAGTGGTTTATGTACAAAGGTGGTATTGGATGAGCGCCAGACGACGCCGCGAGCTCTTGTTAGTGCAGTCGAGGGGAAGACACTCTGGGTAATATTGTTTGGTAGATAAATATTATATTAGAGGCTTGTAAGCTCTGCCTACAGGGATGTTATGAGGGATGTAGATGGGAGAATAATATTATTATTGGTATATATTATAGGGTGGTTCTGGTTTTCTAGTTTGAAAGCAAGCGTGACAAGATAAATCTTTGAGAATCCCATTTTTAGGGTCCCGTACCCAAAGGGTAAAACGGGACCCTATTACTAAGACTCCGCTGTCCGTCTGTCTGTCTGTCCGTCCGTCACCAGGCTGTAGCTCATGAACTGTGATAGGTAGACAGTTGAAATTTTCACAGATGATGTATTTCTGTTGCCGTTATAGAACAACAAATACTAAAGCAAAGAATAAAATAAATATTTAAGGGGGGCTCCCATACAACAAATGTGATTTTTTTGCCGTTCTTATAGATAACTAGCTTTTGCCCGCGGCTCCGCCCGCGTGAATGTCGGTTATCGTGTAAAAAAGTAGCCTATGTACTTCTCCATATCCGAGGCTATATTTCGCAAAATTTCATGAAGATCAGTTCAGCGGTTTATGCGTGAAAACGTAACATACAGACAGACAGACAGAGTTTACTTTCGAATTTATAATATTAGTATGGATGGTACGAAACCCTTCGTGCGCAAGTCCGACTCGCACTTGACCGCTTTTTTATTCTGCAATGTGTAACTGAACTGTGCCCATTATTAAAATACTTTGTTCAGAATCATTTACAGAATTCATTCCTGTCATTTTTAATATAGGTAGGTATATTTTTTATCCCCAAAATAATTGAAACTACATGAATTACAGTCACACTTTCGCTATACAGTCAAAACAAACCAAAATGGACGAAGTAGTACTATGCTAGGACCCTTATACCTGTGTGACTTTGTGCGTCGTGTGAGATTTGTATTGTGACCAAAATTTTTTCCCACAATCAGTGTAACTAATTTAATTAATTAATAATGTTTTATATATACCTAATAGTAAAAATACTGTGTATTTTTTATGAATCATCATTGCAAAGGCCGTGAAATAGGCAACTGTAGGTCGAGTATGAGTTTGAAGCCCGAGCCGTAGGCGAGGACTTCACTAATACAAGACAGGCAATTGCCATTTCCGCCGAGGAAACATACTATTTATATTATACATTAATTTAATTAATATTAAAAGTTACATTAGTCATATTGGGCCAATTACTAAATTTACATTTATTAAGTATGTAGGTATACAGGGTGTCCAAGAACCTGGCGTCCAACTGGATTCCCACGATGCCCCAAGTTCTAACAGTACTCAGAAAAATATTTTAAAAAATCCACCCCATGTACTTACAGAATTATACTGATTTCAAAAAAAAAGGGGAAATGAGCACCCTGTGACATACTTTTGAATGCTGTGACTGCTAATGCTGATAATTTCGATATTTCTTGGAGGTTTTGTAATCTAGGGTATTGCTGTGTCTAAATAGAATGTAAAAATAATGTACTTATTGTACCATTTTAAAATAAAATATTATTTTAACTAAAGGTGATATGGAAAACTATTGAATTTCGCAACTTTGACCGACTGTAGTGTAAAAAAAATGTACCAAAATAGTATGGCAAGTGACGTCAAATTTTGACGCGTTTATTCCTCTTTTTAAAAAGGTATAATACTTACACATTAATTTGAAAAAAAAAAAATTGATAATATTTTTACTCAACAACCCAATTTTTACGAAGTGCCTACCTACTAACGGTAACTGTCGGACCCTTTCATATCTTAGAAACTGTTATGTTACTACTATTATTTACTTCGGTTCCAAGAGTGAGCAAGAAGGAAATACACACAGGTAGATGGGTTCCCAGTAGAATAAAAGCAAAGAATGTTAGTTTAAAGATATTTTATTACAATAAATGTTCAAAATGTTGACCACCCGCGGCAATACAAGCTCTCACTCTCCTTAAAAAGGACCGCTTTATGTTTCGCGAGTAACTTTTTTGACGTATCACCTGCACTGCTTGTGTTATCTTCTCACGAAGGTCAGCGATGTCATTAATGGGCTTCGCATAAACGAGCTCCTTCATAGTTCCCCAGAAAAAAAAATCCAGCGGATTTAAGTCAGGTGAGCGGGCTGGCCACGGGATTGTTCCTGATCGCCCAATCCACCTGTTCGGGTATTGCTCGTCCAAAAACTCTCTAACGGATACGCGAAAATGTGCTGGACAGCCGTCGTGTTGGAACCACATATCTGGTGGGGTCTCTTCTAGTAAGTTTGGCAAATCATTTTGAAGAAAATTTAAATATGATTCGCCAGTCAAATTCTCGGGCATCTCAAATGGACCAATAATATTCCCACAGAGAATACCGGTCCACATGTTCACTTTGAACCGGTACTGGGATCTATCTTCTCGCATCAAGTGCGGATTTTCCACATGCCACTCGTGCAAGTTGTGTAGATATAAGTTTTTAAACTGTCATGGTCACTAACATTAAAAAAAAAAAAAACATTAGAAAAATGAATAAACATGGTAAATATCCCGGTTATGTTAATAATCAAGTTGTGTAGGTTCATGTAGCCATCCTTCTTAAATGTTGATTCATCTGACCACAAAATTTTGTCGATAAAGTTTTCGTCTTCTCGATGTTTTTGCAGGATTGTTTCACAAAACGCGACTCGGCTCGGATAGTCTCGAGGTAAAAGACTTTGCACTCGCTGTACGTGGTACGGATGATATTCTTCTTTTTGGAGAATACTGTGTGCTGTGCTCTTCGGTATCCCCGTATCAGCTTCTATTCCTCGCACAGAGATGCTTGGATTTGCCGACACCGCCTCTAAAACTTCATCGCGTATGAAGTCATTTACGGGTCGTCCTTCACCAGCTACTTGATTGGGGAACCGCCCGTCACATAGTGATCTGTGCACATTAATGAAAACTCGATGGTCGGGATATCGCGTTGCCCTCGGATACCTTTCTCTGTAAAGTCTCGCTGCAGCTCGTCCATTACCTCTACATTCTCCATAAATGTAGTGCATATTTGCGTATTCTTGCGGAGTGTAGGTCGCCATGGTAGCACACACAAAACACAAACTGTCCAAACACAGGCAAAGGTCGTCGTAAAGAGTTCGTTTCAAAGTCCAGAGCACAAAGAGTAATCGAGTCCAATAAACAAAGCTTTAAATCGTAGTACGTGATCAATGGTAACAATAAGAGAGAGGTGCGTAGTAACGGCAGGAGGCAGTGACGCGTACTGACCGTACTGTTATCCTAAATAGCACGATCCCAGATAGCGTCACTATCTATCTCACTCGCACCTCTAACCTTTTTCTCCCTCACTCTTACCTGAATAATGGGGTACCATAAAGAAGAACCAGCAAATCGCAAAGATAGTTTCTGTCTTGCTCCCTCCTGTTGTAATAACGAATCACTATGGTGAGATGCATGCACATACCGTCCCTTACGGTCTAACCTGTTTTTTGAGAGGCCTGTTGTTATTTTTATGAGCATACAATAGTAATTCTTTAGAGGTTAGATTCAATTCGTCGTAAATTTTTCTTTCTAAGAATTCTGTAAGACATCGTAAAAATTGGGTTGTTGAGTAAAAATATTATCAAAAATTTTTTTTTTCAAATTAATGTGTAAGTATTATACCTTTTTAAAAAGAGGAATAAACGCGTCAAAATTTGACGTCACTTGCCATACTATTTTGGTACATTTTTTTTACACTACAGTCGGTCAAAGTTGCGAAATTCAATAGTTTTCCATATCACCTTTAGTTAAAATAATATTTTATTTTAAAATGGTACAATAAGTACATTATTTTTACATTCTATTTAGACACAGCAATACCCTAGATTACAAAACCTCCAAGAAATATCGAAATTATCAGCATTAGCAGTCACAGCATTCAAAAGTATGTCACAGGGTGCTCATTTCCCCTTTTTTTTTGAAATCAGTATAATTCTGTAAGTACATGGGGTGGATTTTTTAAAATATTTTTCTGAGTACTGTTAGAACTTGGGGCATCGTGGGAATCCAGTTGGACGCCAGGTTCTTGGACACCCTGTATAACAAATCAAGACGAATTTTCAGCTTTGCCGCCAATTTTCTATTTATCATCTGTGCCGAAAGGCAAACGCATTTATGGCTATACAGCCACGTGATCGCAATTTATGCTAAGCAAAGAGACTTACTTTGGTATGCCAAGAATGATAAGAGATCCAATCAAAGAGTATTTATTAACCCCAGCACGCCGTTTCATACAACATTGCTGGAGTGTTGTAATTTTCCAAATTCAAAAAACGCTCCTGCAATGCGGTTGATTTTCTTTGTCCGTAAATTTGATACTTCGCGTGTTCTTTTTTCGAAAATAATGACAATATTTCCATGCATGTTTGAGAAAAACATAATATTCTAATTTGGGTGTTTGGTGGTGTGCGTTAATTCCGAGACATGAAAACTTGCTCACAAGTCTCGTCAAGCATGAAATAATAAACATATTTTTTAACTGGTTTCGCACTTGTTGAAAAATCATTTAAACATAGTAGTAGTAGTTACTGATATAAGTAATATTTTTTTACAATTACAAAAGTACCAAATTTTTTATTTACAACTGTGAGTATATCCTAAATTCCAAATCCTCAAACTCAAAGCATTTATTTCAAATAAACCAATTACAGGCACTTTTGAATTGTCAAGGGGTCAGTCAGAAAGATGAAGCTATTTGCCCATCCCAAAGCGTAGTGGGTACCTATGAAGAAGAACAGGAAAGAAACTCCACCGACACTCTTTTAAATCAAAGTATGGTTCCAAAATATTGGTTACATCATTCAAGTTGAAATTGTATACGTGTGAACGATGCAGAACGTTAAAAGCCTCCGTAATAAATAGATAAACAAAACAATTCAAATATAAAATAAAATTAAAATAAGCCTTGGCAGCTAAGAGCCTGTTCACGAACATGACGTATGGATCAGCACCATTCAACTCAACCATTTTAAAGGCAGCTAAATGATCCAACACACACGCCACCATTAGCGAGACATTAAAGTGACATACTCTCAGCCGCCAGGGCACATTCAAGTCAATGGATTAAAAACTTCGTATTAAAACCCTGAAACAACTACCACATCATGATCCTCATGATCATCATGTCATATAATTACCGCAAATAAACGTATTTTCTTTCTTTCTTCAAAATAAAGCTTTCAAATGAATACATTAGCCCATAACATATTATTTGTAAACAGCTTGTATCAAGCAGGCCCGTAAACAAAACAAAGTCATCCACGCCGTTAATTCCCCTAAGTGCAGACAATGTGTAAAGTTAACTGTTCATCACGCAACAGTAACTGTTTTATTTCCCGCTCTATGAACCAACTCCCTCGAGAATGCCGTAAACATCTTTGTATTCATAGAAGTACACAATGCTGGAATACTTTCTTTATAAGTGTCCGTTCACACGAGCAAACTTTGCAATATGACTATGTTTCCCCTTTTTGCACTCTTTAGGAACAGGCATAAACACTGCACTTTTTTACATGTTACATCATGTAGACGAACAAATTGACGATTATCTTAAATTCTCCGTACTGGGTTACCGAGGACCTCTCAGATGATTTAGATATTGAACGGGAACGTAGGGCATTGGCAGTGAGATGCAATATGCTGGCTCGCAGGTTTGCACGGTGCACAAAAGAAGTCAAAATTGCTCTTTTTAAGGCAGACTGCCAGACATTTTATACCTGCAGCCTGTGGGTCCGTTATACGCGTAGATCTTTCAATGCCCTACGGGTCCTGTACAATAATGGTTTAAGGATGCTGTTGGGATTGACTCGCTTTTGCAGCGCATCAGGTATGTTTGCTAAGGCCAGCACGGACTGCTATAGGGCAATAGTACGAAAAAGAGTGGCCTCCCTGATGCGCCGCGTGCGCGGCAGCTCCAACAGCCTTCTGCATACTATTTTGGGAAGGGTTGATTGCCCGATTGTGAGGCACTGGAACACTGTTCACGGATCTGGTGGTGCTCTTTATAATATTAAATAATTATACAATTCATTAATAATTTACTAACATAGTTTTAAATACTATTTACTAACAATGTACGGAATGTTCTATTCTGAAAAAAAATGTGATTATTATTATTATATTCCAATCACAACTGACATTTTGTACGAAATAGCAGCATAAAACACGGCAAATTGACGTAGAATGTCAATTTGATAAACATTGCAGTATGACTTTAATGACTTGAGATGCAGCTTCGTATTTTGTGACTGTTCGAGACGATGCGTCACTAAATTAGTCTGTGTATTCGGGCACTAATACATCAAACATGTACCAACGCGGACACTGGCGGTGGACCACTTTTCAACCTTATTACTAATGGCATAAAGATGAAAAGTGCCCAACCGTGAATATGCGCGGTTGTACCTACTGTCGCTCTTGTGTCTATTGTTCGCTGGTGACGTCACATCTAGCACTTAACAATAGGATTCCGCAATAGATATGGGAAAAGATGAACAGATATTGTCCAAACACAAGTCATAGATCTGATGGGTTGTAACACTATATGAATAAAGAAGCATTTGATTTCAAAAACAGCACTTGAATTACTGGCGGCACCAAAGAAATGAGTTAAATAAAAAAATTGTGTCATAATACACGGTTACATATCAAGCTCATACGGAAATCCTATATAATGCGAGACCAGCGTAAACGAGTTTGCCACCGACGGTCCCTTGCCACCCTCCCTCCGACACTGCCCTAAGCCGAGGTTCGAGCCCCACCTGGGGTGCCCTTAGCGAGCAGTCGTCTAGCTTAAGTAGACTTTAGTAAAAACTCCCCTGGCTGGAGGCGTAAACTTCGTTAGGAGCTTGCGGCACCACAGGAAAGCCCGGTTAAGGAGCAGGAACCCCCAGTGGTTATACCTCCGAGATGCCATACACAAAAAAAAAAACGAGTTTTGTATAGCTTGATATGTAGCCGTGTGTACACCCAAAGGACATCGTCGGAAATGGCCCCAGGACCAACAAACATCTGACCTACATAATAATTATAAATATATTTTATTAGACAATTGCGAATATGTGTATGAAACGGACATTCTGCGTTCCATAATGAACAATTAATAGAGCGACTATCTACATCACATAAAATATGCCGCCGTCTTTGACAATTAGAAGACATGACAATTAGTGATGTGCTATCTTTCAATAACATGACTAACATACATGAGGTAATATGACTTCCTACCTAAGTATAAATAAATAAAATCAAAAAAACATTAGGATAGTCGTTTGCATTGAAGTTAAATATATAAGTACTTATTTACCTACCTACCTACTTTAATACAAAAACTAGAAGATTTACCAAAATATACCTAATAGGTACTTAGGTAAGTACTTAAATGTTTTTCTGATTCTCTTAGCTTAATTAACCACATACAGGCAATAGAAATAACAGTGACAAGCATTTATTAGCATGTATTTCGAAGTATTGAAAGGATTGTTTCTTACTAAATATAACCTCAAAATCTTTGTTCCTTTTGAAAAAAATCCTTTCTGCAAATTGTCCGTCATTAAACTTTATCTTCATGGGTATACTTGTAATTTAAAACACGCAAAGTAATTTTCCTTTGCTGTTGGTTCTGGGGCGAACGATGAATGGATGCAGAATAATCTCCTTACGCCAGTTATTTTTAAATCCCATGTAATAGTTTAAAATTATCAACGCTGAGTCGGTTGTCATGTGCTGAATTCATGGTGACATTTTGCGCTTTGATGTCCCTTAGGTATAAGTTTATTTATTTTCTCTTCACAAATGTACAATACGTAGTGGTGCTTAAAGTTGTACACCCTGTGTAACAGTTTTAACGTGAAATCTCAAAATGCCATGAGGCAATAAAGTCAGTGACAAAACCTAGCTGTGACACATTCGTATGTGACGAACGACTTTTTTTGTCATTTTTTATTTGAAAGCCATCTGACCCCGCTTTTGATCGGTGAATCAAAAAGCCATACAGGAGTGACTGCAATATGTTAACGAAAAAAAGTGTTTGTGATCTCTGTTGTGCACACATTCTATCAATTTACTAGATTGATTTTAATTTTTTCTAAGGGATAATATTGAGTGAGATTATTACAGCAGAAGTCAGCATTAATCTTTTTCAAATGAATGTTCTTTGCGGTGTTTAGTGGCCTTAACCAAACGCAATAATATTGATTAAATAATTATTAGTTTCCTATCAAATGCGTGATGTGTAAATATCATAACCAGAGATCGATATATATGATTCTTCAAATCCATAATTTGTAACTATAAATAAAGTCCTAATAATAATTCGTGGCTTTTAAATCCCAGGATTTAAACGTCATTATGATTATTCCGGAAGTCAAAGTCAAAGTCAAATCATTTATTTCAAATAGGTACGTAAAAGGCACTTTTGAACGTCAAAAATTACAAAAATAGTTAATTGATTCTAGTTGCTCCTTCCAAAAGGTAATTATATATGAAGAATAATGGGCAAGAAACTCCATAGGTACTTGCTCTTTTAAAATGTTAACAATAGTTTGTAAAGATTCATTAATAATTATAGGTGAAGACGATGTACCTAGAATAAAAATTACTTACCACAATTGGTCAAAAGAATGAAAAGTGAAGTGGACAGAAAAAATAATAAATGCTATAGATATACATGGTGCTCATATATTTACAAACATTGTATATGACTTTTCTAAAAAATTAACATATAAGTCAGTGTGTGAGTTAAATTATATTAATCACAGAACGTAAAATTAATATCATAAAAAATATAAATTATACAGATAAATTAGCAACCAGTTTGATTTTGTCTAAACTCTAAATTGTCATAATAGGAGCAGGACCAGCATGTTTCCAAGCAATCTTATCTTGGATTTAATCGTCTAAATTGTAATATGCTTGTTTGCAAAGTGTGCTTTTAATATGAGCTTTAAATTTTCTTTAATTTAATTGTAATATATCAGAAGGTATTTTATTGTAACATTTAACACAGTACCCCATAAAAGTTGATGAATCATAGAAGATCATAGAAGATGATATCTACTTTAGATAATCTGAAAAATTGTTTATATTGACTTGGTTGACTTTACATAATCGGAGTTTTAGAAGAGGTATTACCCACTTTATGTTACTTCCTTCCTCGAAGTTAATTAACTCTACCTATTCCGATCTGTGATTATAACACATCATCTGGAAAACCTATAGTTTACCATCCGAGATACAGCCACAGGGTACAGCCTCCCTATAACGAACTACTAACAACCAAACATGCCACAGAAGCAAACCAAAGGGGCCTATACTTACATACACGCTGGGTAAGTACACAAGGAATGAGCCGGCAACAGGTGCCTCCTCCAGTATGTGAAGAGAATGTTTAAACAATACGTCACCACCGTACACAGCTTCACGCGGCGATGCCTTAAATGTCACAAGCAGTTCCGTAGGTAGGCTACAAGCCATAAGGAAATGATTGTAATGATAAAACTTATCTTCATACGCAATTTGGAAGTACAGAGGATTTATATTAGGCATGTCGTTATCTATAGTGTATCTTTCGTGAAGTTAGTAATAAAGATTATAAGAGATATCTATCTGGACATCTTTTATCTGCCTTGTCACTGTATATTAAAGTAAGAAAACAGAGAGTAAGATAACAAGTAAGATCTTGTTCAAAGGTTGTTTTGATTGACGAAGGTATGGATTGGCGTAGTAAGTGCACTTACATAACATAGTTGTTACTTGCCGGTTGCTGGTTCTATTTCTACACTATATAGACATATTTATAGCCTTTTTTGTAATTTTTAGAAGTATTTGACATAGTACCTACACCTACTTAATGCATTTTATTTTATAAGACCTAAAAATCAGTCCCCTGTCATAATACATTTGAAATCTTCTATTCCGTGATTCTCTTCATACTACAATTTACCTATACTACTACATATAAGGAAATAAAGATTGATGCCATAATTTTTCCTCGTAACACATAAAGGTAAAAAATAAAAACAAAACAATCTTAACTACTCATCAAAATGTTCAATAAAGGTGTAGTTCCGATCTACGCGACAGATAAGCGCGATTGTTTCACGAGGCCATGCCAGCTGGCTCTTGAACAAAACCGGGTCGCGTTAAGTTTAATAGCACCTGTGTTTACACCTGGGGCCTATTTTTACCCGACTGCGCGACAGCTAATAGGGGGTTATTGAAATCTTACCATCTGGTTCACTAAGTAGTTTAAACCATTAGTTACGGAATTCATTATAAGAAAAGTTCCTCAATACGATTCTAGGGCCATTAAAGAATATATTTTTGCCGTAGCAGTGATTCACATTGTCATCATAATTTCAGCCAACAGCAGTCTACTGAGGGTCTACGCTTGCCGGGGTTGGTCCGTGGATGGGTGACCATCTTTACATAACGAGACTCCTCCGTGCCTCGGAAAGCACGTTAAGCCGTTGGTCCCGGCTGTCATTCGACAGTCGTTACGGGTCGTCAGAAGCCCAAAAGTCTGACAGCCAGTCTTACCAGGGGTATCGTGTTACCCAGTAACTGGGTTGTGGAGGTCAGATAGGCAGTCACTCCATGTAAAATACTGGTATTCAGCTGCATCCGATTAGACGGGAAGCCGACCCCAACATAATTGGGAAAAGGCTAGGCAGCAGTCTACTGAGGGCCTAGACAAAGTGACATTCTATCAGCGATAACGATTATGGTAATTAATGTCAAATATCTACGTGACTGACATAAATTACCGAAAAGCTTATGTCAAAGCTTAAGTCCCGTTGAAAGTCGTGTAGAAATGCGAAACGCTTTGAAAGAGATAGCCACTTCTATATGCCCTCTACTGGACATGGCCTCCCCCAAGCTTCACCACAACTATCAGCTTGCACTTCCCGCGTACACCGTCCATATTATTAACCAAAGCTTGCTATAGAACCAAGTATTGTGTTATTTTTTTTTTTCTCTATTTATACTGCACCGGTTGATGTCATCACGCCAACGCCTGCTGTCACTGAAAACCAGCGCTGGGACTCTTGCATAGGGTCGCAGCATTATGCTGAGCGTTTTTATTTGCGTTCTTTCTCTGCGTCATGTTTACCGCAAATAAACTTATTTTTTTCTTTCTGTGCTACGTCTCAATAGATAGTCGTTGGCCTCAAAGGATAGGTTTCACTAAACACGACACAGGTAAGCACGTGGTCGTATTATGAGCCAAGGCAGCCACCTCGCGACTAAACCAGTCTATGTAGATTGCAAAACCTGTTATTTGCGAACTGGACTACATTAATAACATCTGGACCATAAATTATGTGATTTTATTACGAACTAAATATTTGTAGGTGATTATTACCACCTAATTATGTAAATTATGTCATAACTGCAATCTTTTAAATGTTTGCCACATTATTTTTATTTTTTTATTTTTTTCGATTTAAATATAATTCAAAAGAGAAAATAACAACAGATATACCTCACACTATATTGTAACGTCTTTGCTATTGTAAGGTTTTGTTAAAATAACTAAAACTACACAGTTTATAATGATTGTACTGGCCATACTGACGGCGAAAATGCGTATTAAAATAAAGTCGGGAGATTGAATTAATTGCACTGGCCACACTGGTGGTGACAGTTACGGTGACTTGGCAGAGATCGGGCACTTTTTGATGGGCGTTAGCAGCGAGCGGTCGAAGGATTGTTGTACCTTGCTGATTAATTTGAAGAAATAAGTTTAGATAATATTAAGTGGTGAGATAAATAAATAAGTTTTGAAGGTTAACTGTGGTTATTTCTGAGATATCCTATACTATAAAAGTAACTTTTTTTGACAGTAATAATCTAAATTGGACATTTCTATATTTATTAGGTACTCCAGAAAATCTAGAATTAATGGTTATAATTAACAAGTTTAATTATCACTTACAACTTACTTTTTCGGGCATAACACTTTTTCTTTACGTGACGATTTCTGCCTGTTCGCTCCTACCGCATTCGTATGAGTAATTACCAATGACAGCGAAGCGGAAGAATTTTTTGATACCCAATGAGCTCTTCCCCTTTTTACATACCTGTACAAAATATTAGATATACTTATATTTTTATGTTAGTATATGTCCCTATATTACCATAATTATCTCTATCGCTTTTTGTACCTACTAAATACTTTCAGAAATTCCTCGCATTAAAGCTCGCGCAGACTGACGCGATATCGTGGGCGCGACATGAAGCGTGACCGTTGTTGCGCCTGCGATATCGCGCCAGTGTGTGCGAGCCTTTATCCACTGCATTAGCACTGCATTGGCAGCCAACAACGCGCGCATTAAGTCGGTCAGCTTCGAAGGCGTTGTACTCACATGACCTTGAATTAAGTAGTTACGTGAAAGAACCACTTGCAATTGTTTATCTAGTCTAACAATCAGAAGGTTTGAGTTGCACTGAGATGATAATGGTAATTATTTATGTACTTTTTTTTTGTCTCGTTTGGAAATCGTATAGCACGTTTGCATTACGATGACTGTCTGTGGATTTGATGTAATGTCTGAAGCCACATGATGGCCATACTCGGCAGTATGTAGAAGATCTAGGATTTTCGGTAAAAAGCACGGATCACGATGATTTGAATATATGCTACCCGCGGCTTCGATAAAAGTAGCGTAAATTACTCCCCATCAAAATTGGTTCAGCCGGTTTGAAGATTAGCCGGAACAAACAGACAAATAAAAAGACAAAAAAATATTGTATTTTTTTTTTTTTTTGTTATGGGTAGCGCATATGTTGTTATTTTGACCTTACAAACAGACACTTCAATTTTATTTATTTGTATGTATACAAACCATTTGCCCAATGATATTTCTTATTCGCAAACATGACGAACTTCCATACAAACTTTTATCAACCCTTAAGGGTATAAAAGGAACTCTTGTGCAAAATTTCATGCTTCCAGACTCAGCGGTTTAGGCAGTGCATTGTCTGTCAGTGAATTATAGAATTTTTGTGTTTTCATATACAGGGTCATTGGTCACTAACAACCTCTCAAGACTAGTTTACTAACATCATAAACAACAACTTTTGTCCTATGACTTTTAATAATAACTTTTAAATAATAATTCAACGGATTTTCAAACAAAAATAAAACATATTATATTTAACGCTCTAAATGTTACGAACTCTACGCGTAGCAAAACACACTGCCGTGTCTTATGTTTATAAATGACAGTGCACGGGAAGCGTAGATAGGTACACCAAAACACACAGAATTTAAATGTGTTAGATAGAACAACGAAATCTTGAAGATTTGTTTTAGATAAATGTTAGTTTTGTAAAAAATCAGACAAGTGTTTTATCAATAACACGTTATATTCTCTTGGATAAACTTGTTTTTTTTTTTTACGAATCGTCACATAACGAAAAAGCGTTATTCCCGTCAGTGTCAAGTGACAAAAGTCTTTGTTTTTGTTTGTTAGAGGCCAAACAAAAACAGTTAACTTGAGAGCATACTAGATGGCTCTGTATTAATATATAAAGTACAGCGAAAGAAACTTCTTTCCAACTGGGTGTCCCACGACACCTTCCGACTTTTTTATATAAAATGCACAGATATCGGAACAGTACCTTAAGCGTCCTTGCCGTGAACCACAGAGCTCGAGCCATTCATCAGATTTCATCTTTTATATGCAACTTTATTGTGTTTTTTGATCTCCATATTTCTATTTTAAGGTTACCAAGTTCTTTATATAGATGTACTGGTGAGTGGTGTATCAATCAAAATTTGAATAAATATATGTTTTCTTTAAATTCGTATTTTATCCAAGAAAATGTTGCTTCTCATTGCGTTTTGCCATAAAAATGCCCTCTACGGAAACAAGACAAATAATGCACAATTAAAAATAACTACAAAGGTTGCGAAAGGCGGACAACCAGACATTACGGTGATGCAGACACAAGCAGGTGACATGACAGGTGCAATATAATAGAAAAAACTAAAACAGAGGAATAAATACCTAAATATACCCAAAATATACTTTGTCATGAGAAAGCACACAGACTAAAAAATAACAGTTACTTAATCGCATCAAAACAGTGAAATCATCGTCACATAAATCAAAACTAATCTGTAGCAGCAATCATACAAAACGATGCAACACATGAGCAGACAGAAGCGTTGGTTTGTACCACAGAATACGCAATACCGGTCGGCTATGCAATCCGGTGAAACAGTGTTACGCTGCCCGACCACGGCACGGCGGCGGCGCGCGACGGCGCGGTAGTCATGTTGGTATGTTGTGGACTTGGCCACTTTTGTGGGTTCTGTTTGCGAGAATAGCTATCTATGAATAATCGGGGATAGCAAGGCTCAGGACTACATAATTGAACAGTATTGTAACTCTACACAAGGGGTCACTAAAGAGAATAAGAGTGATAACCATGGCGAGTTTTTGAGACACAGGGAATGAGCAAGTAAAAGTCACTCTAAGCTCCCAAATTAGATAATTTTGAGAAGGCCGTCCCGTAATTTGAGAAGACGGTTGTGTCAGATTAATACAGAAGGCAAAGAGTTGCGTTTTTTGGAAATTATAGGAATAATTGGACGTAGCTAAGCAGAAAGGACTCAACCCACATTGTGGTCAGGGATGAGTTGTACATACCAAAGAGGTCCTAACAGTTGGTTCTTTCACTCTGCAAAAACGATCCGTGACTCTACAAAGAGATGTTTTGTGTTAGGAACCAACCCACATGTAGCTGGGTATCTTCCGTTCACCGTTAGGACCTCTTTGGTATATACAACTTATCCCTGACCACAATGTGGGTTCAGTCCTTTCTGCTTAACTACGTCCAATTCTGAAGTCGTTCCATAATTTTATTAATTGAGTTCAAGTAGAAAATGACGAAAGGTGTGGGATGGCAACCTACACTTTAATGAATTCACATTACGACCAATAGTTCAATCTAACATCAATCAAAATAAGCAATAAACGTTCAGCTTCCAATACAATGCCTAGATTCCTTTCTGATTTATGACGTTACAGAAACGGCCATGTCCCGCCCTTCAAGACATATTACATAGGCCAGATTTATGATTATTAACGCACCTTTACAGTCATAAATCAATGGAGGTCCAAGGATTAGGTGGACCTTAGGATATGGGTTCGTTCTTTTTCTTTTTTTACATTATTTTAGTACCAGCTGTTCCCGGGTTATTTAACCAATTTATAATTTTCAACCATAACTTTTTACAAAACATAATACGTTTACCAAAAACAAACCTTCAAGTTTTTTGTGTTCTATCTAACACATTTCGATGCTGTATTTAGTTAACTTTCACCCGAGAGGCAAAATGGGGCTCACCTACGCCTCCCGTGCACTGTCGCCCCTGCCTTTTGTACTAGACACGGCTACGGCACTAGCATAGCAAAACAAACTGCCGTGTCTAGTGCAAAGGGCATGGGCGACAGTGCACGAACATTGAAGTTATTAGCAATGGTGGTGGAGCAGACGAACGTCCGGAGTGGAGACCGCGTATAGACAAGCGTAATGTGGAACGCCCGCTAGATAGGCCGAGGCTGGGACAGACTGGATGCGGAAGGCGAAGGACAGGGTGTTGTGGCACAACCTGGGAGAGGCATATGTCCAGCAGTGGACTGCGATAGGCTGAGTTGATTGATTGATTTAAGTTATTATCTTTTCTAAAATATCCTTGTCTTTTCTTCTTCTTCATCATCAACAGATAAACCTCATTATTAAGGCGTAAGCGTCAATGTAGCCCGTGAAAACCAAATTTTCTTAAGTTTTTTCAATTTGCAAGTATATAAGGTAAAGGTAAAGGTATCAGGTTTTTGTTGATCTAAATATTATTCGCGGCCATATCAAAATTTTATTGATAGAATTATAATCATAAAAATCATCAATACAACTCTCTAAGTTCATATTATCCTATTGAATGACCATTTCATGAAATCATAACATTTGAGGACAATTCTTACTTGGAGTTGTATTACTGATTCTAATGATTACAGTTATGTAAATACATATTTGATACGGTCGCGATTCATACTTTCATCAACATACACCCAGACAATGAGCTGCAAATAGCAATTAAGAAAATTTGAATTTCACGGGCTACCTTAGCGCTTCCCCCTTTAGAGTCTACAGATAGCCGTTTTCTAATTGCTTCATTCACTGGCAATATGAGAAATCCAAATACTTTTACAATGCTAATAAACGCAAATGTTGATCACCATAACTTTGATTAGTAAACCTTCGCAGCATGAATTTTATGTTAAATAAAATTACTTTCTTTGCCCATCACTGACTTTTATTTTCTGATAAGGCAACGTAAGTGACGGAATGAATATTAATAAAATCTAGTTTCACCGTATACCAAGATCTGTACCAAGTAAATAACTTTTTAACTAAATAGAAAGAAAGAGAGAAAATACGTTTATTTGCGGTAAACATGACGCAAAGAAAGCACATAGACAGATACTCGCAAAACGGCCATCGCTCAGCATAATGCTGCGACGCTAATGCGAGACAGCCACAACGCTGGTTTTCAGCGACAGCCGGCGTTGATGATGACGTCAACCGGTGCAGCATATGAAATAAAAATAACAAAATAGAAAATTAAAAAAAACTTCGTTCTTAATGTAATAAATAAATATAATATTATAAAAACCGGCCAAGTGGGTGTCGTATCACGCACAATGAAGGGCTCCGTAGTTGGTATGAATTCATCCCAAGAACAAACTTAACATTGTATAGTTGAAAAACATGTTCTTCCATACGGAATGTAAGCTGGTCGACTAATACTCGATAGCTTGTGAAGCCTAATAGCTGTTATTTTGACATTATAAACAGACACTTCAATTTTATTCATTTGTGTAGATAGATTTAGAAAATATGGAACTGAATCAATTGACTTCCCATTCATCAACCATCCCAGAAATTGCCATCCTGCCCTTGCAGTCAATTCCACGTTATTGGTCCATCGGATTAGTCCAAGAGGATGGGAACTAACGAGGCAGTGCTGCAATCATCAATCCACCTGCCAAGCAATGTGATTAGGCAATGCATCTAGTTACGAGTCCACACCAATTGATAGCTTCTCTATGTACGCTACGAATTCAGATTAGATGCCCCTCATTTGCATACATTTGCAATTACAATTGAGTTATAGGAAATCGAGTATTGTAGGTAAATTAAAGATTGATGATTTCAAGGTGATGCAGGCTGTAAAAATAGACTTAAAACAATATTTTTGTGTTCATGTTCTTTTGTATAGGCTTTTATGAATTGTCGCCTTTATAAATTAAAGTCGTAAGGACTTCATCAAGGTAGGATAGGTACTTTCATCAGAAACTTCAAGTACAGTTTAATCAAACAATTTCCATGTCAATCTTTATTTTTAGTAATGCGAAGTCCGTCTTTAGTAACCAAAACTAACTAATCCACCAAGGAAAGGTCCTCTAGCATTGAGATAGAAATAAAATAATAATGGTTAAAAATGTATGTATACCATCACATCAAGATACCGTTAAAAGTAGCGAATCATCAAAATAATGGAATTAAGCAATAACCTTGTCGAAGGTTAGTGATGCGTTATCGACCTTCAAAGGGTTTCAAATTGAGCCGGAACTGAGACTTTTTATAACGCAGCCGAAGTAGCTAACAGCGCACAATTACTTGCTAAATAATCTTCACGTTTGGTAAACATTTTGCGTAGCAGAAATCAAATCATTTATTTGCTTGAATACATGAGGTGTGAAAATACTTGAACACATACAACGATTTTTTTAAAACCATATCCTGCTTATTCTAGGGCCCATACAAAATGCACTCTTGTCAAACAGTTCTATGGCGTATTGCACGAAGTGTACTGGCGAGCCTGGTACTTTTTAACGTTTCATATTTATTTGTATTATTTCTAATGTACATACACATACAGTGATGGGAGTGACAACATTACATTTCATGTACATTTCTTTTGGACGGTTTCTCTCTCAGTGGTATTCCTCCCAGTGGCGCAATGATTTAATTTTCCACGGTCGGCTACAGGTAAATTGTTTGGTGCACAGAGCATGGAGACGCCTCGGTAGCCGCTGTTGGACGCGGCATTGTCAACATTTTCCATACAAACCAAGCGTGTCACCGTTTACTCGCATTGTGAGACTAATGTCGCATAGAAACTGATGGCTTTGAATGGCGGCCGTGACAGAATGCGCTCAACGCAATTTCGAAGCCACGAATTTGATTAGTAGGTACCTACTGCCAATTAGACACTGCCGGCGATTCCATTCTCTGTGCCAAGACATAACATAATAAAGACAAATGCAAGACGACCGCCTCTGTGGTCTAGTGCTAAGACCACCTGTCTCAGACCCAGAGGTTCGATTCCCAGCGGGTGCAAAATGTTTTACTCGGTTTGGTTAGTGGTAGGGCTTGTTCTAAGTCCGCCTGTTTAGCTACCATCATCTTATCTAAGTTTGTCGCCATAACAACAATGTTTATTTAGGTATTTATTAGGCTCTTCAACAATGAGTACACTATTGCTTGACAATTAGTACATTGCAAACTTAAGCCTAAGCGCCTCATTACATAGAGAAAAGCACAGCATGCACTACATTATGCGCAGATAATAACACAATTAATTAATTATTACAATAAATTAATTCATCATCATCATTTCAGCCCAAAGACGTCCACTGCTGGACATAGGCCAGGCATAGGAATAAATAAATTAAAGTAGAATATTAGATTATATCTTATTTTTGATAATTTTCATATAAGGTCACCCATTAAATGGCAACCGCGGCTTTTTTTTTATGTTAACAGCATTGTGTGTTTCGACAGATAGAGGTAAGATAGCCAGTTTCTCTGGTTCAGGATTCCGGGTGAAGCTCGCTGCCACCTTCGGCCTTATCATCACTTACCATCAGGTGAGATGAAGACAATACCTTTCCTGTAATGGATTTAAAAAAAATGTTGGCGTCGGAAGATGTAAACGTATGTCAATATTAAAATTCACCTATCTTTTATACAAATAAATAAAATTATTTAGCAGTAACCATCCGTCTTCCTATTTAATAAAAACAACCAAGCACACCGACAAAAACGTGGTTTATCGGCAGTTTTGCTTTGAGACTTATCATCGTTAGGTGCAGGATTACGAAGCAAGTGAAAGAGGACCACTAATGAAGTCAAGGATAATCTATACATCTATTACCAAATAAATAAAATTGAAGTGTCTATTTGTAATGTTTAAATAACAGATTTTTACTAAATGCATTATGAAAGGGTATAGTAAGGTACAGTCAGTTACCACAATTAGCTGACCCCCCTTTGCTCAAATGGTTGAGGTTTTTTACTAACAAATCGTACGATTTTCATTTTTTTTTTTTCTAGTTTTGGGTAGATTTTGTATAGGTATTTAAATTAAATTAAGAATTATAAAATTCTATCGATCTGTATTCTTAAAAAATCTCAACCATTTATGCAAAGGGGGGTCAGCTAACTGTGGTATCTGAATTACTTGTAACAAAAATGCAATATTTAAAATTTTGTATGTCTGTCCATCTGTTTGTTCCGGCACAGATAATATAATACTACGGGCTAATCTCCGAAATGGCTGGACCGATTTTGACGGGACTTTCACTGGCAGATAGCTAATGTTTTTATTTTAGAAAAAGCCACACGGACGAAGCCGCGGGCAGTAGCTAATATAATAAAAACCCATAACGAAATATGGAGTAAAGAGGTGTAGAGGCATCACAGCATGACAGCGTCATGCCGTTTGACGTCACGGCATACGAGTCGGTTCTACTGCCAAGGTGCGTCAATAGATATTTCACATCAAAAAAAGCTTTTGAGCCCTCATAAGAACCTACTATATATATATATATATAGTCCTCCTTATCGATTTCGATAACGGCGACCCCTAGAAATCAATTCCTTGCGTGTGCCCTTAGATGACTCGCTAGACCGAATTTAGTTTTGAACACCCGGTCGCAACTAGAACAATAAAGTTGGCCTGCAGTGTTGTATGTATAAGTGTAGGAGGGCTTAGGTCTCTCTTTACGTATTTGACGCTTCCCGATGATTACTTCATGTCGCTTCTCTTCGAAAGATTTGATGTTTTTGTGTATAGTCGAACCTACTACATGCCTACATACCAAAGTACACTATAAAAAAAAAACCCTACTCTGTGGCGAACCACCGCGTAGGGTTTTTTTTTTTAAACACCAAAGTGCCTATGGTTTTTGTGTTGAACTGCCGAATACGCCCGCCTACTAAGGATTCCTAGACAATGACGTAAGATTCATCAACAAAGGCATTTATGGATGCAAACCGTACATTGGCAATCCTCCTCATTTGCATCAAATGAAGCTGTGCATCCTCTTCCTTTTGTAAAGGAGGCTCGGTTTAAGGTGAAAGCGTCAGGGTAGCCCGCGATATTCAAATTTTCTCAAGTTTTTTGCAGGTCAGTATCAGGTTGTATGTTTATCTAAATATGATTCGCGGTCGTATTAAATATTTACTTATAGAATTACGAGTATAATCATAAAAATCGTCAATACAACTCTCTCGTTAACACAATTTCGATCCAATCCGAGAGCTTTTAAGGACGTAACAAAGGGGCCGAGATTATCTGCCGGGGTCCGCTAGGACCGGTGCCTGCCAGGGCTGCGGGTTTGTCCGAAAGGGATTCCGTGGCCCTGGCACTCATGCAACTGAAGGAACACGACTGGGTCAGTAAAAATCTGACACGCCCTCCCGCTCCACCAACAGCGGGAGAAGTTATTTAAAAACTTCGACCCAAAAAAAAAAAGGGTCGAGATTATTACTATCAACGGCATGAATCCAGACTCCGGGCTGCTACTGATAAATTCCTAATGGGAATTCAAAATAACACTGCCCGACCTGTGAATTGAACCTAGGAGCTCATGCTTAGTGGTAGCGCTTGCGACCAGATCATCGGGGCAGTAATTGATAACTTAAAATATTTATTTAAGTCTATACTTAAACTTACGATTGACTCTAGTTAAGTCATTATAATAGCATATACAAGCTGCATGGCTTGTCCTAAAACGTACGTTACTCCTTATAACATCAGCTATTTGCCAGTGAAAGTTCCGTTAAAATCGGTCCAGCTGTTTTGGTGATAAGCCGAAACAAAACATAAACAAAAAAAAATTTTTTTTTTTTTTTTTAAGTTATGTATATACTTTCATAAGCATTTCGTAAAAAGTTGTTATTTTGACATTACAAACAGACACTTCAATCTTATTTATTTAGATAACAAACGGTATTGTAACCATGTGAATAGATAAAATGCTCTAAATTAAATAAATAATTAATAATAATTTATTCATTCGGAGCATTTTTCGCGGAAGGAAGACGATTAGCCAGCGAACTGAATTTAAATCCTTCCAGTGATTTTCGAGGTTAGCCCGCATAATATATACAGACAGCCAAATTGAGGAACTAAGTTTTTAATCATTTTGGCTAGATATAAGTTGTGATAGAGCTCAGAATGCATTGCTTGAGGAAATCACTTAAACTTTAACCGCCTAACTTATAAACGCGGAATGAAGTTATACTATGAATAATTTCGGTATAACCACAGATTTTTGACGTTCATACCTAGTATAACTTCATTTCGCGTTTATAGCATGGCGCTAATTATTTATTTAACAATTTATGTACACACATATAAACAGACAAGAAGAAAGGAACAGAAAAATACGTACAAAGGTGATGCTTATTTCTAATGAAATCTCTTCCAGCATACCTGCGATAGGTAAGGTAGGTGCGAAAGTAGATATATGTAGAGCTGTAGACATCGTGTGTAAGAGTAGAAGAGAAAAAATATACATAAAATATAATATATATATAATTATATAGTTAGCTTAAGAAAAAAATAACTGAACATGACATTTTGAAAACATTCAGCCCTTTTTGGCAGAAAAGACCATAAAACTCCTTGATAGACGGATCTCCAATATCGCAAATGTCTCGAAGACATTTAAATAAAACTAATAAATAATACCTAATTTAAGATGTTGTTAATTTTGTCACAATTTGTAAGGAAATCAACATGTTTTGATCTTTGTCTGACATTTAGGCTCAGAGCCTTTTTAAATTAAACTCAGACCAGAACTTAATTAGAAAATATAAAGATTTGACGATTCCATTTTGATTTCCATATTTGATTTAATGATACTTATTGATGATTCGTTTTGAAACTAGACTGGTTTTAAAATTAATCAAAGCTATTATTGAGGTTTTTTGTTTTTTGTTTTTTTATAACTAGCTTCTACCCGTGGCTTCGCCCATATGGATGTCGGAATTATCCCTAGGGAAGGTAATACCGGGATAAAAGGTATCCCATGTTCTAATCCAGGTCATGGCCTATACGAATATCTATCATACAAATCCATTCAACCATTAAAGCGTGAAATGGTAACAGACAGACAAACAGATAATAAATGTAAATCATCTTAAATCATCAAATTTTAATTTTAAAAAATATACATAATAAAACATATTTTAAAAAAAATGTTTAATTAAAAAAAAAAAAACATTTTATTATTATCAATTTATCACCATTAATTTGAAATACTCTAGCGCCGTCATTGACTAAGTAATATCTACATATTAGCTATAACTTTAAATTGTACCTGATAACTTTTAATCGGGTGGATTTAAATTAAATAAATACTTATTAAAATAAATATTACCTCAAGCTACGGACTCTGACTATATTTCCAATTAATTAAATCTCTTAAAAAGAGGTACACACAAATTTCAATAGACATGTGAATTTTAAAAGCAAAGAAACGATGGATGGACTGTGTGAAAGGTAATATGAGATGTAAACGGGCACGCCCTTTATGCCAGGAGACTTTAATTTAGGTAATTAGTTTTTTTTTTTTGCATTTTTTGCTTGAGTATAGTTTTTCACTGTATTTGCTGGTATACTGCCGTGTGCTAGCTGACATATGGCAAATAATTTAATTTAACAGACAGACTATCTAACTGAACAGACAACTGCTGGGGAGTTTGTTGCGCCACTTCTTCTTCTCAGCTAAAGTACTAGGAAGTGGTTGAGGGCGGATGTTTTGGGGGACTGTCTTATATAATTTTGACGTTCGAAAAGTGCTGATTCTCAGCATAATTTGAATAAATGACTTTTGATTTGATTTGATTTGAGATTATATGGCTAGAAAGGTAGAGACTACCGGGATGACGACTAATAGAGAAGCAGGGAAGAAAAAGAGATATTTCGCCGATTCCACATAAATTGGGATAAGGGCAGGAGAGTGATAATGATAATCTAAATTTTAATATCATCCCCTTTTTTTAACCCCCTTTGGGATTGATTTTACAAAAACGCTGAAACATATTTTTTTTATTTCTTACCCAAAGCATTTATTTGAAATTTCATTTATCCTTAACTTAAGAAATGCTTACATCCCATACAAACTTTCACCTCCTTTAGGAATATTTTTGAAACAAAAAGTCAAATTTTATCGAAATCCGTTCAGTAGCTTAGGCGTGAAAAGGTGACATATAGACAGACAGAGTTACTTTAGAATGTATAATATTAGTATAGTTGTGGTTGTGGTAGGGTTGCCAGATAGTCGAGATTCGTCTGAATAGTCCCGACGATGTATATGGTGCCTCGATTCCCGACAAAATACAAAATGTCCTGACAAGCAGCTGCTTCTTATAATTTTACCAACAAAACAGACATTTAAAATTACCACACGTTAATTAGCTCTCACTGCTACCCAACGTGCTTAATATTTCAAATGATTTTGAACAGGATGCTTTATAATGCCGATTACTGCTGCCTAAGCCTTGCAAAAACATTTGAATGACTTCAAAAGACAAGGATATGTAACTTGATAAAAAATAAAATAAAAAAATCAACCAAAAGGAATTAAAAAAATATATATTGTCAATTATTCCTGTAAGCAATGCTTACTGAGAAAGAATGTTAAGTCTGTTAAATAACTTGTATACCAAAGAGAGCAATCATACGGCCATTGATTTAATAAATCAAATCAAATCATTTATTTGTTTGAATATGGGTACATGGTCACATACAAGAAAAGTTCTTTAAACCATGTCCTACCTAAACAGGTGTGCAAATATCTTTTATACTTAATTAAAATATTTCTTATAATATTCGTTAATTTAACTATTACAAATGTTATTATTAGATTTTTTATAAAATTGATTAATTATATAATTTTATTATCATATAAAAACCGAGGTAATAATTAGACTGAACTTTGATGTAACCTGTTTGGATTTTAAAACTTTTCTGAGTACTTCTGAATGATCAAAATTGGTGGATTCAGTGAAATTGAATGCCGGGTACATTTGGCAACATAAAAAATAAGTGTGTACTTCATTAATTTAATTTTAATAATAAAAATTAACATTTATCCCGATAAATATCCCAAAATCCCGACTGTTTGAAATTTTGCCCTGATATTTTAGACTTCCCGTGTGGCAACCCTAACTATAGATATACTCCTAACCTGCCTAACCTATTGGGGATTACAGGTGTGATGTTATGTTCGTATTATTAAATAATTTGCTCCATTTCTATTTAATTTAATGTCATACTATTTGCAAATGTATATTTATTGATTTAGACTAATACCTAAGGGCGTGTGTTGTGTATAATTCTTCTGAAGTTATGAGTGATGATAATATACATGAACACAAAAGCTATTGTGAATCGTATGAATAAAACAAAATATAACAAAAAAATAAGAATATTTGCTGTTTTCTGTGTACTGTAAGGAGTTACCTCCTCGAATAAAAACGACAGTGATAAATTAAGATTCAACCCGCCTGCTAAGCTAAATTAATTCGTACAACAAGTAAGAACATTGTGTGAAGTCAAATAAATAAGAGAGAGAGAATTGTCAAGCTTTTTAATATTGTATTCAACTAGCTGTGGCCCGCGAATTCGTCTGCATGTATGTCATAATTTTTTATACAAATATCCAGGATGAAGTAACCTTGGTAAGGACCAAGGTTACTTCATCCGGGATATTTGTTCCAGATTTCAGACTATCTATCTGTCAAATATCATAACGATCAGTTTAGGTGTGAAAAGGTCCTCACCTTCCGCCTGACACAGGCCCTCAGTTGACACAGTTGTTTTGGGAGGTTCCTGTTTCGGATAAGGCGGGAGGAAATGCCCGTGTATTACCACTGTGTGGATCGCCCGGAGGACACGGTGAAGCATACGGTGGAGGTCTGCCCGGCGCGGGCATTTTACAACCAAAAAATAAAAATAAAAATTGGCAAAATATCGAGATTACTTTATCATTATGTTAGTTTAATAGTAATTATTAGTTTAATTAGTTTATTTTTTTATTATACACAAAAACCTTCCGGAATAAATTCTCTTAATGATGCTGAAAAACGCATCAAAATACATTGTGTAGTTTAGAAGAACAACGAAGTCACACAGACAGACACGAAAACTGACTTTAATCTATATATATAAAACACAATATGTCCATGTATGTCCTATGTCCGTTATAGACTTCAAAACTAGTGAACAGATGCTAAAAATTCTTTTTGCATTTGATGGCTCAATTGTTGAGGAAGGTTACAGGCTATTAATCATTACGCTACGACCCTTAGGAGCCGGGCAAAATAACTTATAAACGCCGAGTATCCGCTAGTTTTTAATATAGAACATAAAGTTATGGTTCATATTTTCATTAAGGCACAGATATATGCCACTGACCTTCTGTACTGAGCTCACGCACCGCGTCCTACGTCCAGACAGTAATAGGACTCGCCCATCCAGGAGCGCTGCCCCAAATGAGACGCATTATTAATTTATTATACATGAAACAAAAGGTATTTTAATAAAACACGTATACTAAAAGATTAGTAATTAAATAATCTTTAAAAAGGTGAATGTTTCAGAAAAATACACTTGATAGATTTTGCGTGATTCTCAGTTTTTTATCCGCGTTAGACATAACTTTACAAATAAGTTTCATTATGTAATATAAATGTAACCTAAAATATTCATATATTAACATATATATTTTTTTCCAAATCATTAACACTACTCATTTAGACATGATCTTCAGTATAAAATCATTAAAAGTCGCGTTTTCGTCGCCTTAAGTTAGGAAAATAATTAATATGCTATTCTACTAACATTTTATTATTCTATAATGTGTGTAATGTTACTTGTTAAGTTGATGGATTGATTGAATAAATACAAATTAACAATATTTTACTTGTGACTATATTAATATTTTAGCTTTCTAATTTCATAAAATTTCACCCTTCAATATGTATGTACAAGTCAGCCTAGATAACTTTCCCACTGCCGCGACGCAGGTCGGCTCTCTGTGGGAAGGAGTGGGCTGTCATCCACCACGCGGGCCCAGTACGGGTTGCTAGATGTTACATGTCTTCGAATTTTTGGTTCTAAGACATGCCGGTTTCCTCACGATGTTTTCTTTCACCGTTTTGAGAGCAGTGGCGATGAAATTATTTACACAAAGTAAAGAGCTTGTCTAAGTTCGAACCTACGACCTACAACTCGTAAGTCAGGGCTGTAACCACTAGGCCACCACTGCTGCAATCAAAAACCCTAAACCTAAAGACCTAAACCTAAAGATCAAAAGATGGTCCACACTTAGAGTCAACAAATTTCAAAATCTAGTAGAATGTACTTTTAACCGGAGCTGCGGAGTAAGCCTGAAGGTTACTAGAGAGCAAGTAATAATAATTGTTGATGTAATATCTAATGCGCAACCAGTATCAACATAACCGATAGTCACGGATATTAAACAACTATAATGCATTGAAAACGTAATGATTACCATCAGAAAATATTTCTCCCGTATTGTGTCTGTGACAATGGTTATTGTCATCATTCATATTTATCATAACAAGCTTTCTCTTCATTAGGATTGGGAAATTGTGTTTTTCATGATTTTATATTTACCCGACTGCCCCAGAAGGAGGGTAATGTTTTTCGAGTATGTATGTATGTATGTCTATTTCTTTGACACGCTCTGAAGCCTAAAAGGCTTGATGGATTTTAACATATGAGATGTCGTTAGATTCGTCATAATAGTGAGAGTAACATAGGCTATATAATATTTATTATATTGCATCTGCAAATACAAAAAAAGGGAGGGGAAGGTTTTTTTAAAATAAATTACAACAATACTGGTATCAAATAAAAGCTAGTAATGAGACATTTCCAAATATAAGTATATTTATAAGGTGTATCTATTCATACACGAAATATTTTAAGAGAAACATCTATAGGTGGTAAAGAAGCCATGCAAACGTTTTTTTATTTTAATCTTACTATATTATTTAAAAAAATTAAATTAAAAAAAAACAGTGACGGACTGATCTATTTCAGAATAAATTTACATTCCATACATTATAGGCGACCTCTAAGAAGGGTTTTAAAGTGGTGAAATGGGGGTGCATTTGTGTTTATGCCTCCATCCAAAAACGCTGAGACATGTATAAATTAATTTTCAATCTCAGCCTAAACACAAAATTTGAAGATCCTAACTTCAAAACTGACGGAATTTCATATAAATAAATAAATAAAATAAAATAAAATTCATTTATTTCAGGCAAGTTTTTTACACATACACCCATAGTATTAGAAAAAAAAAATTGTATTAGAAAAATTAATTGAATTAAAAATGAAATAGATATTAAATTAAATTATATTAAATTAAATTATATTATATTGAATTAAATTAAACTAAATTATTATTATACACTTCAATCCCCTATTTTACCCCTTTAGGGGAGGAATTTCCAAAAATCCTTTCTTAGTGCACCCCTAGACTTCATAAGGAACCTACTTTTCAAATTTGGAATCTCTAGACCCATAAATCATAAATCATTTATTTGCCAATAATGTAGGTATACAGATATGATAGTTATTTTGATGAGTCCCGATACATTTTGCCTTAAGGCATGCAAAATTATCCAATAATATACATTTAAATTATCCAATATTATACATTTACTAGACAAAAACTTTGGTTGAACCCAGCGGTTTGGGTTATGCGTTGATATATCAGTCAGTCAGTCAGGACTTTGAATTGTATATATATAGATATAATTTTCTAATCGCATGCATTATTCAAATTAATTCATTCATTTCTTCAAATAATAATTATCTTAAGAACTTTCTGTACTTTATTTATGCAAATAAATGATTTTGATTTCCGTTTTGATTTTTTTTCTAAGATTAGAGTATATTATGCCAAGGGAGTCTGCAACCACCTTTGAACATGGTGAATTTCCAACAAAGGAAAAATATTTTGTTGTGTTCACAGAATAACAGACTTTGTTAATAGGTAATGTTAAAATATTCGTTCAATAAGACGGGAAGTACCTTCACTATTCGAACGCCAATAAGTGCTGTTTTTAAACTTCAAAAGAGCTGGAAAATTACAGGCATTTGAGGCTGTTCAGCTTTTTCTTTAGCGTAATCTTATCCTGATGTCACGTCGTGAATCCTTTTGGTGTTTTATATGGTGATATCCGGTTTCCATCAGCTATCAGTCCCTTGTTCAGTGTTCATCAGCCTAATGTAAAGAAAACCTGCCTAACTCTACCATACAAAATGGGTTCAAGCTCTTCTCCATAGATATAGAATATACTACGCTTTGGGATGGGCTACTAGCTTCATATTTCTGACTGACCGACTCCTTGAAAATTCAAAAGTGCCTGTAAATGGTTTTAGTGTTTGAAATAAATGCTATGAGTTTTGAGTTTTCTCAATCGCATAAAATTATTTATCTATAATATGTGTCGTCAAATTTTGTCGCCAACGTCACGCATTTCAGATCATTATGGTTTTCCAATTCAATTTGGTATTCATGTAAACATGCATGGAGCGCATGATTCGAGCAGTAATTGCTATGTATTATTCAGCGTCACGTTTTGGTAAAACTTCGAGTTAGGTAAATCATAATATTGGTTCGGTAACAGCTATTTAATTTATTTTTCGTTATTCCTAGAAATTACTTGTTGGCTATTTATCAATTGGCTATTGGCTCACTCCTAAGTTTCTGATTAAATAAAAACATTCTGAAAATAATAAATGTTTTCTTTCATTTCTAAGCAAGAATAAGCTATTGGTTCTCTCCTAAGTTTCTGATTAAATAAAAACATTCTGAAAATAATAAATGTTTTCTTTCATTTTTAAACAAGAATAAGCCCTCGTTCAGCTTTAGTCGGTAAAAGATACCCAATAATCACAAAGTAACAACTGTTTCAATAAATAAATGGTTAAGAAGACTTTTGAATATTGTAAAATAATCGGGCAATTAGTCAAAAAGTTAAAACGTTGATTATTGCAATAATACCTACTTCCCCTAAGCGTTTACTAAACGTAACTAAACCGTTTGTCGATATGATAATTTGTTATGGTTAAAAGTTTGAAATTATGTATAAATATTTATGTCTTCCATAAAGTAGATGATAGATACTAAAATTATCCTTAAAATCACTAATAACGGGTTTCAATAAATTCTGAATATAGTTGTTTGAGTTTCGTTAACTGCTTTCAAACAACTTAAATGAAATAAAAGGACCCGTTTCAAGCACCGAGTAGGATAAGGTTCAAACTCAAAAAAATAACAAAGACTAACCTCCATTGTTTTATAAGTCACACCTCACACCACACGTCTCCACATTCCGCATTCATTCCACGCGGGGGTCATTAAAACGCTAAGCGCATACAAACGCGCGACAAGAAACACTCCAGTAAATACAAAAACATATTTTATTACAATACTATTTTATAATTAAATACTTAATCTATTTTATCACTTAAATGTTACCATCGTTTCCGTGCGGGATATCATTATCTTTCTCGGTTACGTCTTCCTTGTCGGAGGGGGTCGTTGGCTCTTTACTTTCCTCTTCGTCCGCAACCGTCGTCAAGGAAGGCTGAGCAGTCGGCTCCTCTACTTTGTCTTCTTTGTATGGCTTTCCGGTTTCCACAATCGGCACTTCCCTGTCAACCTCCTTCGCTCTCTCGACGACGCCTGTGACTGGCGCGGTGACGATCAGGTTTCCATCACTCGAAAGCTCAGCAGTGACATCGGCGCTGCTGGAGTTCGAAGGCAACGTGTACGTGTGGAAGAACTGGCTCGCGAAAATGTCATGGTCGTCCTGCTTGGCCTCGTGCGAACCCTGGATGAAGATGAAGTCGCCCTTCACCTTGACTTTCAGGTCATCTTTCTTGTAGTCCTCGACATTCACAACAACTTGAAATTTGTCGTCATCGGCGAATATTCTAGGACCGATTTCGGCGAAAGTCGGGAACAGTTTCCAGAGAGGAGCGAAGAGATTGCCGAAGATGGGGAAGCGGAACCACGGGTTTTCGAAGTCTTCATTTTGTATTACGGTGATGGGCTGCGGCGCTACCTGCGGCTGTTCGGTGACCGGCACGGCGGCTACCGTCGCAAGGATAGCGCATATCGCAAACAATCGCGGCGAAAACATATTGACGTGTGCACTCGTTGGTGATGCAACTAGAACTGAGGCCGCCGCCGGTCGCGGAGGCTATATAGAGGTGGTAGGGGAGGGAAGGGGGGTGCGTAGGCGCATCGACGATAGAGTTGTAATGTAAATACGGCAATAGGTACAAACAGGCCTCAAACGGAATGAGTTTACCTTTGATTCATGTTCAAGTTTGAAAATATTGATGTATCGAAAGTATATTAGGAAAACATTTACGTTATGATAGAGACTCTTCTTTCTCTGCTAGTGGAACTGTTCATACTGTAGATGGCATTGGTGTTAACACTAGTCAAATGACCGTAAGCATCTTTCTCATCGTCTTGGATCGAATACTCCAAAACTTATTCCATTAAATTTGTAAAGCGGAAAGATATTTAAAAAAAAATACATTTAAAGTTCTGTAGGCAGAATAGTTTTATTTTGCTGTCACATCTGTAGAAAAGCAAAACAAACGACTCTTTGGCATGCGGCTTGACCTTGTAAGGCCGGCTTCTAGACTGATCAGTCTAGAAGCCAGCAGAATTAGCTTATTTACACGTAACAATGAATCAAGCATGTATTAGCACTTCCGATGTCACGTCTGTGAATGTATAGCTGTCAGCACTCTATTGTGCCGACTTTACTTTTTTTCATTGTTGATGATTTTTGATGATTGCGTTTCTTTTTCTTATGAAGAGGTTTGGTTTGGTTTGGTTTGGTGAAAAAAAAATTTTTTTTTTTTTCACCAATTTTAGTTACATACTTTTGTTTTTTTTTATTTTTAATGTAGTGTCAAAGTCAAAGTCAAATAATTTATTTCAAATAGGCACGAAGATGCACTTTTGAACGTCAAAAATTACATGAATAGTTAATTGATTCTAGTTGCGCCTTCCAAAATGTAGTTATGTATGGAGAAGAATGGGCAAGAAACTCCATACTTACTCTTTTAAAATGTTAACAATAGTTTGTATACATTAATTAATATTTATAGGTGAAGACGATGTACCTAGAATAAAAAAATAAAAAATATAAAAAAAATAATCAAAATTACTTACCACAATTGGTAAAAAGAATGAAAAGTAAAGTAATAACAGAAAAAATTATAAATGCGATAGGTAGGTACATGGTGCTCACATATTTACAAACATTGTATATGATTTCCCAAAAAATAAAAAAAAACAACATATAATAAGTCAGTGTGTGAGTTAAAATATTAATCACAGAAAATAAAATTAATATCGTTAAAAATTATAGTGTTTAGTGATTCCAATTATAAAAAAATACGACAGAAGTCCTAAAACTGTTGTTATACCTAGGCGTGCCGAAATGCCCGACGGGATGGTTACAAATACACGTAAAGTAGGTAACCTTTAACAGATTTCAAACTCAAACTCAAACTCAAATCATTTATTTCAATTAAACCATTTACAGGCACTTTTGAATTGTCAAGCAGTCGGTCAGTAAGAAAAATTAAGCTACATTCCCATTCCAAAGCGTAGGTACCTATGGAGAAGAACGGGCAAGAAACTCCATGGACACTCTTTTAAATTAAATTGTTACAAAAGTATTCGTTACATCTATAATGTTGCATTTATAACTAAAAGTGAGAACGATGTAAAAATAAAAATAATAAAAACTTACACGTTAAAAGCGTCAAGCGTAGGTACAACAAATAGAAACAAAATAAAATAAAATAACCCGTGGCAGCTAAGAGATGACCAGTCCCAACTGACGGCTCCCGTTCGCGAACATGACGCATGGATTAGCACCATTTAGCTCAACCATTTTGAAGGGATTTTACGAAACAGAACGTTATTTTAAGCTGGAGACGTTATTTGTACGGCTTCCATCGATGATACATTATTTATTGATATTTAAATCCTTACTACATGGGACATTATATTGTTTATTATTTTTCAAAATCATAAACTATTCGTCTACGTCATAGTCATACTCATTTATTCTTAAACAAGTAATTTGTATCTGAATTTACACACAAAATTACACAGTTACAGTATATTACACAAAAAGAAATCACATTTGAATTTCATTAATAACATTACAAATAAAAAATAAAAAAATGCATTCGTAGATAAAAACAGAAAATTTTGATGACTTTGTGACCTCCAAAATAAAAAAATGAAAGATAATTAGAAAAAACTAACCAGCGCATTTCGAAGACGAGAATGCGCTGAACAGATTTTGAAAATAATTCTTAATTACCCTAAAGTAGGAGCACAAACATACCTCGAAATGTTGTTGGAAAGAGCTGTATTCAACGCTTGATTTACCTAACATAATCTACCTCGATGTACTTTAAAAAAAATACTAGCTATTACTTATATTATGTTTATTTCTGTGTAATAATAATATTTCATGTTATTTCTCTATATTTGTTTAAAAAAAATACAAAGTTGCGCAAATAACTCACCGCGAGTGAATATTGCAAGACTGCAGCCTTAACTACCCCAGTATTGAAGCGAAGAAAACCAAAATAAAATTATTCAAATCGGTCGAGCCATTTTCGAGTTTTTGCGAGACTCGCACGGCAATTGATTTTTCAAGTATACAAACAAAACTTCATATCAATTGTTCGAGCTGTTTAGGAGGAGTTCAGTCACATACACACACACAGAAGAGATATAAAGAAGATAGACAATTTAGCTGAAGAAATCAGTGTTAATACAAACTTTAGACTGTCCTACATAAAACAAATGAATGAAAAAAAAACCGTATCATTGCTCATTTACACACATTATGGTCTCCTCGACTTAATAACTTTATGCATTTTAGTTAACCGCTAGATCACTTAAGTACACAAACATAGCTATGCTTCTTGTCATCTGGTTACATAAGTAATAGATTAACGTCGTCAAAAACTTATTTTGAGAATAACAACTTAAAGACTTATATAATATGGTTGAGAATTACTTGCATTCAAGTTAACTTGAAGTTGCGATAGATTATTTTTACAAACTTTTGAAAAGTTCGTTAGTTCATGTTGCGAGATTATTTACAACTTTAAGATTATTATTAATAAATTTAAAAGTTTTCATTTGTAATTAGGTCATACGAAGTCAAATCAGAAGAGTGATAGTAATATGTACAATAAATACCTACTGTGGTTTATCTGACCGTGAAAACTCCTATAAACAGGCACGACACGCGACGCGGCACAAAGGCACCGCGTGTAGCGCGAAGAGCGGTGTCTTTGTGTCGCGTCGCGTGTCGCGCCTGTCTGTAGGAGCCTCGACTGATTGATAGGAAATCAAAAGTAATATTCTAATTGTAACTAACTTATTTGCTATCACCCAACAGTAAAAAAAAAACCGATGAAGAGCGAATCGGACTCGCGTACCGAGGGTTCCGTACAATCAAAAATTATTAAAAAAAAATAGAATATTAGACAAAATGTGCTATTTAGAGACATCGTTTTAGGTTTCCTGTAATCTTTACATATAGAATAATTTCAAATTTTTAAAAATGTTTGAGAATATGTAAATAGCGCTCTTTCATATGATACCCAGCATACCCTAGTAGCTACTTCGAATTTTTAAGAAACCTGTTCCGTTCCTTTTGCAAAAAAAATCTTTCATATTTGCAAAATAGTTGGGCAAACGTCATCTAAAACTATTCCAAATTTCAAGTTGATAGCATTAGTAGTTCTTGAGATATCACGATGTGACAGACGAACAGACAGACTGAATGAGACCATAAGAGTTCCTTTTTACCATTTTGGTACGGAACCCTAAAAAGAAGATCACGTAATAATAAATATTCCAACACATTCTAACACGTTCTGGTGTATGTGTGTTGTTATCTGTACCTACTATACCTTAGTGGGTACGGATAATAATACACATTGTATTTTCTTGAAAACCACGCATTATTGACATTTCTTTCCGTCGTATGATTCAGACCAGACCAGATTTCACTTGTACCTACATGAATCAGCCTTATTATTCATGCTTATGCATCACCCAAATGATACCTAATCGTTTTATAGTCGGCATTTTAACCTGAAATTAAACGAATTGATAACGTGTCCATTGATGATTTGGTGATGACCCATTGGCCAACTATGATTTCCGATTACCAATAATTAGATCCTTATCTATTTATTTTTACAAGCCGAACGCCCGTCCGATGGGAAATTAAAAATGACAAAATTCTATACAAACTCTCATTCCTTTTTTAGCTCCTTTATGGGTTAAATTTTCGAAACGATAACCTCACTTTCGTTTCATAAGGAACTCTTGTGCAATATTTCATGCTTGTACACCCAGCGGTTTAGGCTGTGCGTTGTCTACCAGTAGCATAATCAGCCCATAATATTCCCACTGCTGGGACACAGGCTGGGCTGTAATCTACCACGCGGGCCTAGTGTGGGTTGGTACATGTCACATGTCTTCGAATTTTTTGGTTCTAAGACATGCCGGTTCCCTCACGATGTTTTCCTTCACCGTTTTGAGAGCAGTGGTGATGAATTTATTTACACAAAGTAAAGCGCCTGCCTGGGTTCGAACCCGCGACCCCAAGCAGGCCCTACAACTCGAAGGTCGGGGCCGTTACCAATGGGCCACCAGTGCTCTGCAGTGTCTATTAATGAAAGAATGAATTTAAGTAGATTAGCCTCTTCAAATTAGTCTTATACCTAAAGACTATGCAGCAAGCAGTACCTATGGAGTTCCTTGCTGCATATTCTTTAGATAGAAGACTAACTGACATATATGCCACTGTTACTTTGTCAAAATTTTATATTTTTATAAATGTATTGCTATACAGGAAAAGTTTTAACCAGTGCACAAATTTTGACAAAACATGTGGACTGCGGTGCATGCGCAGGAAAGCATGTGACGTAACTCGTACGCGTGCGTAACGGGATTTTCAACCAAAGGGCGCGTCGCCGCCCTGCCTACCGGCGGGGGTTGCACCCGCCAACACGCATCGCGTGCGACGGCAGTGCGCGTGTCCATTGATATTATTACGAATAGAGTGTCTATATTTTGCTGATTTCTAGTCGTACAAAAAAAAAGTATTGAACAAATAATGAAAATTTGTTCTATTACTAAAAATAAACCACCAAAAAAAATTGCGCACTGGTTAATTTTTTTTCCTGTATATACAAGTCACAACTAATCACTCGTACTGCTACTAAAACTCCTAGCGAATTTTTTTTTTACTTTTTTGTGGATAGCGTTGTGGGTTATCTTATTAAATATGATTTTTTTGGTGGAAGTTCTCAAAATGTAACTGTTTGCTGTTCCTTTCAATAAAAATAAAATGAAATAAAGATAAAAGAGTTGCAGACCAGCGGAGTAAATGCGTTACACGTTGCGATGTCTTTATTTTTGACAACTCAACATCATTGCGTTATTTACCTTGTCGAGCAGATGAGTTTTTAAACATACGAAGCAATGGATTGGGAATTTCCTTCAAAGCCTTTCGGATTGTGATTGATTGCACACTTTATAGTGTGCAATTTCAATTGGGGTGCTAGTCAGGACTATCTTTAGTCAGAATACCTCTAACGCGCTATGAAAACAATGATGGCGCACAGCAACCAAAGACAAAACTGTATTGACAAAGTAGGTATGTGTCTAGTCTAAGTAATGTTTGACTATTGCAAGTGCGATACCTCGTGGTCACGTCCACGAAAGACGTGACCATAGACCGTGCGTCACCGCCTCATGAAGCATAGGTACTCTTCAAGGAAATAAAACAATAGCGTTAGGAGGCACAGCTAAGTATTATGAGAGTTGCTCATGACGAACTCAAATACAGTCAGGGAAATTAATTGTTAAGCAAATTGATACCCTACGTCAATTTTCCGTGATGTAGCCATTGCATATGACTGTCAAAGAATTACAGTTTTGATTTGAATATACGGACAAATTAAATTGGTAGTCAATTTGCTTAACAATTAATTTCCCTTACTTTACAAGGACTCTTGATATTAGTGACACACTAAGGGTCTTTTCCACAGTGACTGGATAGACCCTTTTTTTTACCAGATTTTGTATGAAAATATGTGTCAAAAAAGTTAACTGCCTAAAAAACTTATTCGGAGGTGATGCAACAGGAAAAAAGTTTAATTTAAAAACCCACACTGAGCTACTGGAACAGCTGAACTGGGCCTCAAGTCTGCTATTACAATAGTGTCAGAATGGTCTCGCCATTGTGAGTATTTGACAGTGTTTGTATGGCAAATCTGTCAAAAAGTCACAATGAAGAGACCATTCTGACACTATTGTAATAGCAGACTTGAGGCCCTGACTCAATGTCTTTTTCGTAGTTTATCCTCTTATTTGAGACCACAAAGAAGTATCATAACTTTTCTCAAAAACTGCCTCGACATACAAGATTACCTGTCATGTAATATTTAATTTTAATTTCCGGTGCCGAATTATCCTGTAGGTGTAGGTATCATAATTGCGTATAAACCCAAAACCCACTTATGTAAAGTGCTACAAGTATTTTTTGGCGCTTGAATGACATTGACATGACATTGGCACTTAGGTTTGCGTTGTCGGCAAACAATTTTAAAATTGTTTTGTGAATTGTATTGATCAAATAAGATCCAATTTTGGCTGGGAAAACTTATGTGCCAGTATCATTCAGGTAACTTACGAATCCAGCCTTCTTTGATACAAAGTAGTATAAAAAGTGCCAACACGAAGTCCACAGTACGCAGTACGTAATTCAAGTTCAAGGCTTTTGATACTTTGATGACGCAAGTATATACACTGTAACTTGTTCGCTTCGTGGCGTTGCTTTTCATTGTGAGGTAGGCAGAGATCTACATACCAAAAGAAAATGTACTATGTTCGTTGAAAGAAAGTATGAGCTCTTCTAGGGAGGTATTCCACTCACAGCAATGTTTTCAATGGAAAATGACCGAACGGCACCTAAACTATTCCACTTATCGCACCAAAACACAATTTTGATAGGTGCGTTTTGGTCTGGATTTTTATTTTTGTGTTTTTTATCCTTTTGACTGCACACTACTATGTTTAATTATGATCGATTCCATGTGGATGTTGACATCGACCGTTAGCTCAATTTTAATCGCAATGAAGGCAGTGCATTCATTTTTATTGTAAGTAAGGAAAATATAATTCATGTCTTTTCTATAACTTCCAATTACTTTTTTTTTTATCTGCATCGTCCCAATACTTGGACAGCGCAGCTGTTATTTTAAAAGGTATAACGTCTTTCAAAACCAAAATGTTTTATTTATTGTCATTTCTACATATTACATTGTAATAAAATGAATATACCTTAAGTTTATGACTAAATGCAAAAGCAAGGAGCTGTATGTTTACATTCTCTAAAAGAAAACCGGTTTTAATGTCATCGACTGAATAAAGTAAGGTAGAATGTTCTCATAATGAGATTTTTTAACCGTTTTATTCAGCGTCTAGCCTGTAGTTTCTAACAAACTAAGTAACTTACTAAAGTCGGAAAAGCGATCGCAAGGATCGACTTTTACCTGCTTTTTGTAATCCGATTGAGTTAAAATTTTGCACTTGAAGCTTATTTCAATAGTATCGTTATTGAAAGGTATTAAATTGTAGAGACGTATAGTTAAGGAATTTAATTATTCAGCAAATTGTCTTTCAACTTAAATCGACCGTATATTTAAATTACAACTAAAAAGTAAAAAAAAAAAAGTAAAAAGTAAAAGTTGTATGAAATGACTATATCACGGCAAATTCACGTAGTGCGTCAATTTGATAAATAATTAATTTCCCTGACTATACCAAACCCGGATTAGTTTTAAATACTCCTTTATAAAACAAATGCAATGAAATTGAAACGAGAATGCAATACACTACTGCACGTTTACTTTATTTAGAAATGCCGACTACTTCGGTTAGGTTTAAGCGGATTTACCAGGAGTTGCTTTTCTGTAACATTACACTTCAAAACCACAAAGCAGTGTAACATTGCCGGAACAAACAATTTCAGAACAGGGATCATTTGTAACTTCCAAATATAAGTCTTTGGTTTCCGCAAAAGAGGGGTTAAATATTTCCAAAAAAAAAAAATTGGGAGATTCTTTGTACTAATAATAACAAATGGCGACCAATAATCCGTTTGTTATGGTTATTCTGGCAACTTATCGTTTAGCATTGAGCCTTTTGGTGTACAGCTGTGGTTTAGAAGAAAAGTTCCTAATTTATCGAGTGTCTGACTCATGGCAGTAGCTTCTGACGTTTGGCGAGAAATATCGCAAGCGTCTGATATTACGTAAATTCAAAAATGATTTTATACAAATAAGGCTTCTTCGCTTCTTGTCTGTGTCTGTCTGGGCGCTCCTTGCGTGGCTCTGCACCGTTGCCAATGCATAAGTCAACTGCTTCGGACAGCATGGGCTATCCTTCAATAGGAGCGCAGGCCGGATAGCATGGCACGCCAGCACCAGTGGCATCATCCGTCGTGCTCTTGTCACCGCCGGGAGCAACCTGTTTTTAAACCCAACGGCTTGGCACGCGACGATGGGAGACCAGACGGAATGACCATAATGCCTTGGATGTTAGGTCGGCCTTTGGTGTGGAATGCAACATGTGTCGACACCCTTGCGCCATCCCATCTTCCTAGTACGGCGGACTGTGCTGGCCCGGCGGCTACTGCAGGCGCGTAAAATCTCAAACGGCGCAAATGCTCCAATCTTATTATGACTTATATGTTCGAGCCGTTTGGCAATTTTGTCACTTTTTCTGCTCCGCTGCTTGTTCTGTTTCTGTTGACAGCGATGCGGACCAAGTTTTTGATGACCCATGACTCTTTCCCCTCCCTTTTTTATATACCTGTACATATTATTATTATTATTTTAAGACTTCTCTTCTCTTTTTCTTACCCATGCCGACAGGAATATTACGCATGATGTTACACATGCAACACGAATGTTACGCATGATGTTACACGCACAACACGACTGTTACACGTGATGTTTGTCCATGCAAAATACTTCATAATATACGTCAAGACCGACTATAGTTACTATAGTTTCGGCTTTTGTCGTTTTAATGTTGATCACTTACCTATAAAAATGTGTAATGTTCAAGTCCCTTGGGCATTTTATCAAAAACTATTTAGTTTCATTCAATCATAAGTTATAAACTAAGCAATTAAATGAAAAAATAAACATCAACAAAATAATAAGTCTGTCATTTGGTTTAAGAGAACTCATCTCGTTTGTCACACGCAGTCGTCTGCGACGGAGCCGACTGAGGTCTGAAATGAAGCAATCAGTAAGTTCTCAACTATCTCCCAAGTTTGATTAGCATGCATTATTATTACGATATAGTCCTGTCTCTGTTAGTTTAAAGTTAAAAGGTAACTTAATGTCGAAAGTTAATCTATCGAATTGTCATTAAGTAGAACGAAAATCTTCATACTTGCGTTACCTCTGCGGTTTAAACCTATTGGTTTGTTTTCCTAGCAGGCCATACATTTTTATTATTACAAGCTTTTATTCAACTTGCAATGTTTGTTTGTTTGTTTAAGCCAAATCTTGCAAGCTGAATTAAAACCACTTCTCTCCTACGGAGTTAACATTTTACATGTTGGTTCAGTTCTGAAGACAATAAATTTATATGATAAATATGACCCAGGATTGACTCCAGATGAAGGAACTCCTCGACGGTCAACAACACAGACACGAAATTTTGTACATGCTTTAATTATGATAGTCCATTCTAAAGTCCACCATAACCAAGCTGCTGCACTCTGGATTAGCTTCAGTAGAGGGAACTCCTCAACGGTCAACAGTACAGATACCAAATTTAAAATGTGCTGTAATTATAATAGTCCGTTCTAAAGTCTAAAGCTGTTGCACCCAGGATTGACTTCAAATGAGGGAACTCTTCAATGGTAAAAAGTACAGACAATACCTACATTTTATATACCCCCCGCGCCAGCTAAATGGTTGTTTTTGGATATATGAAAAAATACATGGCAGTGGTATATAATAATGAAGTTAAAAGCAAAACTACCACAGCTAAGTAGGCTTTACAAGTTACCAAGTAATAATCGACCAACTTAAATTTGCAGTTTATACTACAGTGGTGCCGATTCCCTTGTACACAAACTGAACTAAATTTAAGTTCAGTGCATCTTTTTTTTTTCTATTTCATTAAGAAAAGCACAAAAGATAAATTTTAGTTTAGTCCTGTCAAATTAATCAGCGCTTGACGTAAATTGACGTAATTTTAGTCGGCAAGTTTTTTATCACGTCTAAATTTGATATGGAGTAGTGACAGGCGCTGATTAATTTGACAGGACTAAACTAAAATGTATCTTTTGTCCTTTTCATAATGATATAGAACGAAAAAGATGCACTGAACTTAAATTTAGTTTAGTTTGTGAACAAGGGAATCGGCACCAATGTTAAGTTTGTCCTTGGGATAAATTCATTCCCACTACGGAACCCTTCATTGTGTGTAGTCAACACACAATTGGCCGGTTCTTTATTGTTCGATCGACTAAAACGGAGTGAGATAATTATATTATCGTGAATGCAATTGTATCGTCAATGCACTACTGTACAGTGTAAATTACTTTTCAAACAATTTATTTCTATTTTAGAGCTAGTATTCTCCACCAGTTTTGTCGTCACAGATGTAAACTGTTGTCATTTTCAGCACTTCAGTGTAAATTAACACTAAGATGTTTTCAGTTATATATTTGGGAGTGGTTTTTCCCGCATTTCTTTGTTGTTAAAGTTTACACGTTAAGATGGTGCATAGGTTTGCGATCTAGTTTATTTATCAGTACTTTGCAGGGTTACAACAAAAGATGTTGATAGGTACAAGTTAATGTCATTTATTTTACTGACTCACGGTAAAGGAAATCGGCGTAACGCAAAGACTAGGTATTTGTCCTGTTGATGGTCAATTCATAACACTCTGAAATTATTCCTTTTTAGTTAGGCACACTTTCATCTTAACTCCTCGTTTTTCCCATAGGAAAAATGAGATAAAATCGTCAGAAGGGGCTCGAAAACGGGCTTCATGATCGAGCTGGAATGAGTGCATGACGATTTGAATTCAAACATTTCATGACATTGGTCAGCGTATGTGATGGGACTTAGAGATAAGTCTATAGGGAGACATTTTCCTAGCGTTGGGAATAGGAGGAAAACAGAAACTTTGTCCAGTTTTGCATATTCTTACTTGTTAACATTGTTTTCTCAACACATCTATGACAAAATATGATTCATACGTATGTACAATGATACACTTTATTATTTCCGTGCTCAACTGCGAATGGAAAGAAAATATCGGAAGCGATGGCTGTTTGTTTTCACCAACAACTCGCACGGACTGACGGAGAAATTGATACAAAGATGTCTTGTTGACGTTGTATGAGAAAGTACCCACCTACTTGCGATAATTAGATACTTACGTCGAATAGTCGATGTTGCCCTGACTTGGGCAGGAAACTGTTTTCAAATATTTGGTTTTAAAAGGTTTTTTTACTAGTATAAACGGCCTGTTAATTTCATTATAAGTGTATTGACCTCTGTCTAAAAGAGTGAAAAGTGACTGAACAGTGACTGAAAAGTTTGTGAAATTCGGTCGTCATGGTATGAACATGTGATGCGGTGGGGTGAGGAAAATGATACTTAATAATATTATTACATATATACTACCCATTACACACTTAAATGGTATCACGAAAAGCCCATATGCTAAGATTAGCTAATATATTTAATAATACCGGAAAGTTTAAAATCCCTACCAAATGACTAAATTTTCACGAAAGAGTTGAAATCTCTATTAATAAAGAAAGGCTATTTATACCCTTGAGGAATTTAAAAATCGCAAGTTATGAATTGATTGACCTTGTAATTATATGCATGACTTAAATGTGAAATAAATGACTACTTATTATTTTTCACCTTTCAGTTATTGTACCTACCCCACACCAATTTGTCTTCCACTTCTTGCTATGTAAACAACAGTAAAAGGAAGTATTATAACATCATCAAGATAAAGTGGATTAAATACGTATTTTCGAAGTTAACTTAAAAACTAGGTACCTAATTTAAGTTAATAAAATTTATATGGAAACCTTCTTCTACCAAATGACGGAGAAATCTGTAAAATTCCGGTAAAATTTTGAGATTTCACTCGATTTTAATGGGATCCCGTCATCAGATTCTAACTTTGTGACAATGGGACTACTTCGAAAGTATATACCTGAAAATAATAATTTAAAAAAATCAAAATCGGTTCACAATTGACGGAGAAATCACCTCCTCCTTTGTGGAAGTCGGTTAATTAAAAAGGGTTAAGTACGATGTAAGAAAATAACTGGGCATTTTTGGCGCAGCCGTGAGGCACACTTGGTGCGCCAAAAATGCCCAGTTCAGCAAAAAATGCCAGACAACTATTGCCTGACGTTAGTAGCTGGTGGTTTTATAAGAGTAGGGGAACACGATGGATGGACTATGTGACAGATGATAAGGCTAGAAAAGAGATGACTACCGAGATTACGACTAATACAGAAGTATATGGAAGAAAAAGATACGTTGTGCTGACCCCAAATAAATTGGGATAAGGGCAAGAGAATGATCATGATGATACTCGTATTGACCTCTGACCCTCCTTGTTCCAGCCAGGTTCGGCATGGCAAACTTTTAAACAATAGAGGTAGGTAGGAACACATATAGGTAACATTAAGGTCAACGTACAACCGGTTACAACACCTACCGACAACGCTTGATAAAATTGTCCTTAATTTTTTGTGAGCTATTTTCGTATCTCTCCTTGAACTTGATACTCATAGCAAGTAAGTATATATGTATGTATATTATGTAGGTGAATCACGAGTTAAGAGGAAAACTTCATCCGTTAAGGCTCGTACAGACTAGTGCGATATCGCAGGCGCGACGCGACACTAGTAGCACAATTTCTTTGTCGGTGTCTGTCGCGCCCGCGATATCGCGCGAGTCTGTACGAGCCTTTAACCACTCATAAAATATTCCATCACCAGACAAAAAAATTATGTAATACAAATAAACACTCTTAAAAGATACTCAACTACATTTTGAAATAGTTTGAAGACGTTTTTTTTGGATTTTATGATCAGGCAACGCTGCGAGATATAGTGACAAAAACTGAAAAGTGTATGCTTAGATGGTTTGGTCATGTTGAGAAGATGAATGAAAGGCGACTAACAAAAGATATTTACAAGGCAGATGTGAATGGGATGCCCTAAGAGGACTTATAGTGACCTAATTGGTGATGATCTTCAGGAAGGTCAGGTGCGTAGCACTCGCAATCGGCGTGCGTGTATGACCAGATGTATGAATGTAAACGAAGCAAAAGGAGTATGTAAGGAGTGTAGCAGGTGGCATTCTATAGTTTCTGCCTACCCCATGGGAAGAAGGCGTGAGTTTATATGTTATGTTATATAGAAGAATTTTTTTATAGAAAAAACATTAATTCAGACCTTGATCCATAAGACATTAGTAATACACAATCTAGCTATATTGTATTGTTCAGCGACTGTTGTTTTATTATGAAAGGCTTGCAGTATATGAAACTATCATGAGCTAATGTTTTGAAGATGAAATGAAAACGTCCTCAAAAAACTTCATTCAAAATTATATAGGTACTAATTTATTTTTGCCTGAGGATAGCTATTATGGACAGAGGCGGTTGTTACCTAACAAATTAAGATTATAAAAAAATATTGGACACGTATTTTTTTTTTTTTTTTTTTTTTACGTAATCAAAACATTACGGCGACACATTGAGTTCAAATGTGGCATGACGTCACTTCTCAGTACATTTTATACGTAGCTATGACGTACCGAGCCCCCACTCCCCAAGTTTAATGTGTATTATCTAAGTCATGTTTTATTAATATGATAAAGCAAAAAATACGTGTCTAATATTTTGTTCACTTCTCATGCTCTAAAAGTACGCCAATATAGCCCTACGAAGCGGGACTAAAGTGAACACTTTAGTCTCTAGGGAGTGAAAAAGTAATTAGTTTGTTTTTTTTTTTTCTTCGTGTCACATAGACAAACTCAAACAGCCAGTAAATATACTATTATCTGTGGAGTGTAGACCATCTTCATTGCGAAAATGTTGAGAGTTTTAGTTCCATGGTTTTTCCGCAAAGAAAGTGGCGCCATGTGTTTTAAATTGTTAATTTGTGACTGGTTTAGAAGAAAAAACTGACCGCGAAAATTTCAATTTTTTTTTCGAGTGTAACTTTGTTCAGTTTTAAATAAATTTATTAAGAATGTCCAGTGACAATGTAGAGTTTGACGTCGAGCAAAGAGCAAAACACAAGATAATCTTTTGCCGCCAAAATCGTGGAAGATTTAACTAAAAACTTACGAAAGTTTTATGGACTGGAGGAATAATATTTATTAAATGTTTTTGTACTAAATTGACTATTTTTCTCGCACTCAAAGTGCACAGACAGTGCAGTACAGTTTGCACCTCGAGACTAAACGCCAACTTAATATACCCTCGGTTTCATTGACTGGCTTCGTTTAGTCCCTCGATATAAAATATACTATTTATTATCTGATTGACGGACTAAAAAGTTTTACTTTTTTTTAACCCAGGACACATCCCTATTCATGACTAACATACCTATAGGTACCTAATCTGGCGAAGCTACTTTTGTAGTTAGCAACGATAACCTAAGCACGACGTACATTTATGTTTAAAAACATTTGCGTCCATTCCTAGAACCGAGGTGAGGAACTCACGATATTATCGGACTTCCGTCTAAACATGCTCTTAATGTTATAACATTTTTATTACCACGATTCATTTATTGTAATCACGCTTTTTTCTATGGCAGGAATAAAATAATTTTATCAGTAACTACTTTCACCCATCTATGTAGGTCAGTGGAGCCTTTTAGCAAACATAATTCATGGAAAAACAAATGCTCCTGAACTACACGACGAACTAGTGATGGGTCAAGAGAATATTCTCTCACGGAGAATGTTCTGTGATCGAGAATATTCTGCAATATTCTTTTCCACGAAGAATTTACGAGAGTATAAAATTGGAAGTAAAATTGTTTAATTTTAATTCAATATATTTTAATTTCAAGGTCTAAAATCAACTTCTTTTGTTGATATTTAATTATTTTTCAATACAGTTATATACATGGCGTACTTTCAGAGGCTATAATTATGGTTCGAAAATTAAATCTTTTGCATCTTTCATTTACGCAGTCGTGACTTTTGTTTACGAACTCAATCATTTTGGTTTGCAGTTGAGTTTTAAATTTATAAGTCGATTTAAAAAGTTTAGTAGCAAGGAGTTTTCTTACATAGAATAAAATGGGATAAATTTTATACGAGGAAAAATGAATGTATCCGTACGTCTTAGCATTGAATTCTCAAAAGTCTTTTAAATGGTCGTTTAATATATTTAATTATCAGTTTTAATTTAATTATTTTCACCCCAATATTTGTCAAAAATCGAATAGGTTGTATAGACTGTTTTCGTTGTAAAAAAAATATATCCAGTTGCAAAAACGCGCCATTTTCTGCAAATTGTAATATTTTGTTTGATAAATTGTTTTTTTTTTTATTGTTAATATGAGTACAAGCGATGAAATGGAATTAACTCCACCCGATATTTTATCTCAGGAAAATTGCGCCCAAAGATGAAATTTTGTCCCCAAAATCTCGAAAAAGATATATGGTTGTTTATTGATATATTTGAACATAGAACACACATATTTTTATTTTTTATTTTTTTTGATGTGAAAACTTCTTTATGCACGTTGAGCGATTTTTGGTAGGGGAAAAACTTATGGGTTCGCGATCGTCACCGAACGCTTTCCATGAGCTATAATTATGTATACTGTGTATATATATGTACTTTTCAGGTGAACAAAAATCATGGAACTCGCGTCATCGTCACCGAACGCTTTCCATAAGCTATAAGTATACTGTGTATGTATATATGCACTTTTTGGGTGAACAAAAATCATGAAACTCGCGTCATCGTCACCGAACTCTTTCCATGAGCTATATGTAAGAACAGTTATTCCAAAGTTTTGTGTTTTCACTTCTGTCGGCAGTCCTTATGAGTGCAATTTTTTTTTTTTTCGAATAACCTAATATTTTCATTTCTTATACTCGGAAAGTAGTGTTTGTTTGATCCGAGTAGCGGGTGGAAGACGGTGCTTCCCAACTTTGGGCGGGACTAATAATAATTGCTTCCCTCTCTAGCGCGGGAATTAATTTTAAATATAGAACTAAATTTGGTTAGGTAGGTAACTACGAAATTTCTTACATAGTTAAGAAAAATATCGACAAAAAAATGCTGTGGTCTTGTGAGTGTATAAACGCCCAGTGTAATTTAAAAAATACCTATTATGCGGGACGGCCCACAGCGGTGACTCTGTGTGTTCCATATTTAAAATTAAAAAAAGACTAGGTATATAATTTGGCGGGATACTACCTCTGTAAGCTGTACCGAAATTCATTCTTAAAGACTATAATATATTTGATTAAAAATTAGTTGAAGTGATTCTGATATGTTGACCCCAGATTCGGTTAAAGACGGCATATAATAAACAGTAATCGAATATATTTTGCCAGTTTCAAAGGAAAGATACTTAGGTACATACATACAATGGTTTTATGAAGTGGCGAGCAACATGTTATTATTATGAACTACCTTTTGGAAGGCGCAACTAGAATCAATTAACTATTCATGTAATTTTTGACGTTCAAAAGTGCATCTTCGTGCCTATTTGAAATAAATGATTTGACTTTGACTTTGACTTTATAACTAAATATTTTAGAAAAACTACAATTTTTTACTTTCCTTTATATTCGAAATGAAAACTAGAGTCTTTTTAACACGGGTGAGAGTCACCAATTCCTACTCGGACTATAATCTAAATACCTCTTATGGGAGTTGCTTCCTTACGACCCTTGTATAACAATCTACTATTCCGAGAATTGGCGGGAATTCGTATGCAGCAATGGAGCTCAGTCGACGTTATTATCGCGCTATGATTTATTATGACTATAAAAAGGTTTAAAGCCTCAAGAATGTTTTGAACTTTTGACTACTACTTTTGTTGAATCTGCTTGCTCACGAGCAACAGTATTTAATTGGTTTTCTGTATTTAAAAGAGGACGGGATGTCTCGAAGATGAAGCGATGACAGGTCGGCAACCAACCGCGGTCACATAAGAAAACATTCGTGCAGTCGAAAAACTTATTCCCGAAAACCGATCAATTACATTATTATATGTAGAGCTGAAGCGAGAACTGGGAATGGGATCAGCAGCAATGCAAAACATAATTCACGCCTGCCTTTCTCTCCGTAGGTAAGCGTCGTTCGAGATGGGTGCCGCACAAACTTACCGATGAGTATTACCGATGAGTATAACGACCGTCGGGCAAATTGGTGCCTATTCATGGTAGATAAATTCGCCGCCGGCGAGAACAAAAAACCTATATGATATACTGACTGGTGATGAAACATAGCTAATTCGCTATATATGTAACTATGATCCTGAAAAAAAAGCGACAGTCGACTGTGTGGTGCTTTGAAGATGAGCCAACTCCAACGAAATGTCGCCATGCACGAAGCACACAGAAACAAATGGTCGCCTCGTGTTTCTGAAAAATGGCTCATATTGCTACTGTAGTGCTAGAGGATCAAAGAACAGTGAACTCCAAATGGTATGTGACAGTTTGTACTCCAACAGTAATATCAGCTTGGTGTGACAAGCGACCACAGTCAGGATTCGGACACCTTCTCTGGCACCACGACAATGCGGCGCCGCACATGTGTGCCAAAACACTCGACTTTTTTAACTAAAAAAACGTGTCTATCCTCCCTCACCCGCCATATTCCCCTGACCTAGTGCCTTGTGATTTTAACCTGTTTCCAAAAATCTAATTAAACTAAAGGGGAAACTCAAACTCAAACTCAAATCATTTATTTCAATTAAACCATTTACAGGCACTTTTGAATTGTCAAGCAGTCGGTCAGTAAGAAAAATTAAGCTACATTCCCATTCCAAAGCGTAGGTACCTATGGAGAAGAACGGGCAAGAAACTCCATGGACACTCTTTTAAATTAAATTGTTACAAAAGTATTCGGTTACATCTATAATGTTGCATTTATAACTAAAAGTGAGAACGATGTAAAAATAAAAATAATAAAAACTTACACGTTAAAAGCGTCAAGCGTAGGTACAACAAATAGAAACAAAATAAAATAAAATAACCCGTGGCAGCTAAGAGATGACCAGTCCCAACTGACGGCGCCCGTTCACGAACATGACGCATGGATTAGCACCATTCAGCTCAACCATTTTGAAGGGAGCTAAATGATCCAACACACACGCCACCATCAGCGAAACCTTTAAGTGAGCATGACATACTCTCAACCGCCAGGGCACAGGTTTGAAAGCAAAGAAGATGCACTGACTGCCTATAATTTCGAGATTTCTGAGGTGTCTAAAGAAGAGTGATCAGAGGTATTTTCCGATTGGTACCTACATATGGAAAAGTGTATACGTGTTCAGGGTGAATACTTCGAAAAGATTGATACTTGTAATAAAGAATAAATTTAAAATTGTTGAATATCTTATTTAAAAAAATACTATAATATGAAGTACGAGCTTCATATACATTAAAGTATTTATCTTTAACTAGTGTAAGAATAATTGGCCTTTGGCCGTTGCATTGAAATAAAAATAAAAAAACATGTTACAAGTCGTTTGTGGAACCGTGTTTTTATAGTTTTTCTGCAAAGGAAAATTCCACCACCGCACCTCTATACGGAGTAAAAAAATTAAGGAAGTCAAGTCACACTTCCTTACGACTAATAAAAACCGTCTCTTCATTTCAGTCCAGAATTACGTAGAAGGTACCCAAAGCTAGAATAATTCTAGCTAAATTTACATAATCTAATAAAGTTTCAAGTACGTCTTTGGTCCCAAAGGATTGAAGCTCTGTGCAGGCATAATGGACATCGCAGTATTACAATGATAATAAATTAATGAAAATGGAAATGTAATTTGGAGTAGCTCCGTGGTCATTTGGGACATAAAGACACAATATCTGCCTATATGGCATTTAAATTAACTAAAGCCCGCATAAAGAGACGATAATCCTTGTCAATGTTATGCGCAGAAGTTATTATCTCTGTTTATCTATGTGCAAAAGCATTCATCAACTAATGAATATTATAAAAAGTATTTTAAGTTGTCGTTATTTCAGATGCTTTATTCACTCATGCCAACATGACGCTTGAACTGTTAAATATGACATGCCCATAATTTAGTTATTCAGCACTTAGTTTATCATTTATATATTGGGAAAACCCATCTGCGTCAGTAAGCGCTAAACGTTGACTGTTTCAGACTTTGATCGCTTAGACATTAGTGTTTCTTTCAACTTTATTAGATACCGCAAGAGGGCGTAAGGTGTGCGCAATACTTGTTCAATTAGTGAATCATTCATTATCTTTAAGCTAGTCAGAATCCTGAATTTTGAATGAAGTCGTTTCCATAGATGGCCAATTATCATAATAAAAACGTGAAATGTGTGCTTTTAAATTTCAAGGTAACTGTTTAATCTGCTTTTGACCACTGCTTGTTCAATCATGTTTAGTGTATGTCTAACCTTATGTGTTTTTCTTTGTACAATAAGCTTGCACTAGTGCATCTATTATCGTAGACGTCCACGTCACGCCATCACGATAACATAGGGAAGAAGTGTATAAAAATATATGAAGACTAGCTGCACCCCGCGGTTTTACCCGCGTAAATTACGATTCCGTGGTTTATAGGCAAAATTTTGTTACTTTGGGTCACATTATTGCAATTTTCTTAAGGATGTATAACTTTTTTCTTCTTTACTCCCTATTTTCCATGTTACTTCTTGATAATTTAGCTTACTATTGGTGATTTTTTTTTTTTAAATCGGTCCAATAGTTTCGTAGCTTATTCGATACAAACAAACAAAACATCTTTCCTCTTTGTTATAGTATAGACGTTTTTAAAATTCCGTCCACGTTAACGTTATAACGTACACGTATTTCCATACATTCTCATATCAGTGGCAATTAATGACAGAAACTTATCAAAAACTGGCCAAGTGCGTGTCGGACCATGCACGTGAAGGGTTCTGTAAACATTCTAGTTGAAAAACATGTTCTCCGATACATTTTAATTGCAAATATAAGTTGGTCGACGATTACTTGTGGACTTGTAAAGCCTACTTAGGTGTAATAGTTTTGCTTTTAACTTCGTTATTCTGCCGTGTATTTTTACTCATATCCAAAAACAACCATTTAGCTGACAAAGGCGGAGTAACTTGGCTCTAACAACAAATAGCACTTTAAAGCACGTAACTCACTATAACGCAAACGGATTCCTGGAAAAGGTTTTCACAGACCCGCAATATTTTTGAATGGCCTATCCAACGATACGCCACAACATCATATCATCGACATGTGATTGACGAGAAAAAAAAAACATCCCCACTTTGACGGCACGGTTGGCGCAGTGGTTAAGCTATTGACTGCTGCGCTGCGTGTCGCGGGTTCGATTCCCGCACGGAACAAATATTTGTATGAACTACAAGTAGTTGTTCCGGGTCTGGCTGTTTGTGTATGTGAGTTTAAATGTTTGTGCACAATACAGGAGAAAATCCTAGTGTGGGGCAAAGTTTAAAAAAATAAATAAAAATACTTGCAAGGGTGGTATGTACCCTACAAATTGTTTTTCAAGATTTCTTTTATTTTACCATTTTATCGGCGTTATTAATATTCTTATCCATGCCAAATTACAGCTTTCTACTTGACACGGTGGACTGTATTTTCATTAAAAAACCTCAGGCTTCTTTCTTGAACTTTTATTTCTTCTATTTCTTGTTCAGGACCGGCTTGCTGCTGAGTGTTGAGCGACGATTGTTGCTGATCGTGTTTTCGGCGACAAACCGGCCCTTTTATATACAATTTTACCATGTCACAAGTAGCGGGTAGCCCTGAGTGCATGTTCTGTCATATTTTCCAATCAGAGTACCGTATTGCTCATTTATTCTAGTTGGGCTCCGAACAGGTTTCGACCTGTTCGTGCGTGTCTGAGCCGCGCTCAGGGCCACCTTACAATCATCGCATGTACTTACGTCTAAATGAAACAGCCCTACTCTTTGTACAGGAAGTCCCTACTATCAAATAAACATTTATTTAGGTAAAATCAACACTTATATCTATCTTAATTAATCAGACTTATTAAAATGAAACACATGATATACTTAAATCTACTTATTATCTATGATGGTGGAGCTCCGACGTCCGCAACATCCCCCGGCGCAGGGCTACCGTAGCCTTATCTTCCACGTAGAGGACGGCGAGCTTCGTGACTGGACGCCGCAGGTTGCCCGCTGCGGTTCTGACGTCAGCTGACCGCACCTTGCCGTCTGGACCGTAGTAGACCGCTTCCACGACGCCTCGAGGCCATGTCCCTCTTGGAAGCGAGGGGTCGACGACGACGACCAGGCTGCCGACTTGAAGGGGCAGCCGCTGGTCATCTGACGCCCCGCGGGGCACCAACGTGGGTAGATACTCGTTCACCCAGCGCCGCCAGAAGTGATCGGCGAGCGCTTGGGCAGCTCTCCATTGCTTGCGACTGGCCTCCTCACAAGGCCCGGTACGGGGAAGGCCTGAGGAGGTCCCGATGAGAAAGTGGTTGGGTGTGAGAGCCTCTGGATCCTTGGGATCGACAGAGACATGGGTCAGAGGCCGAGAGTTTATGGCGTGTTCGGCCTCTGTCAGCAGCGTCAGCAGCACTTCTTCTTTCAGCGCCTTTTGATGCAGGACCGCCCCCAATGCTGTTTTCACGGAGCGCACTAGTCGTTCCCAAGCTCCCCCCATATGCGGCGCCCCTGGTGGGATGAACTTCCACTTCATTCGGTGCTCCAATCCAAATTGAACGAAATTTTGTGTCCATTCCTTGTAGGCCGCTCGTAGTTCGGCGTCCGCCCCTCTGAAGTTGGTACCGTTGTCTGAGTACATGACTCGAGGCTATCCTCTTCGCGCCGCCATCCTTCGTATCGCCATTAGTGCCGAATCGGTGGACAAGCTCGACGCCAACTCCAGGTGTACTGCCCTCGTGGTCAGGCATGTGAATAGGGCTCCCCATCGTTTTTCATGTCTTCTCCCTATGACTACCGTCATTGGTCCGAAATAATCGGTTCCGCAGTAGGTGAAGGGTCGCTGCGTTGAAATAGTTCGTTCCATAGGTAAGTCCCCTGTAGTTGGTTTCACCGGCGCAGCTTTTCTGATGCGGCAGAGTTGACATCGCTGTGCGATAGCACGCACCGTAGGACGTAGGTTGACCACCCAGTATCGCTGTCTTAGATCGTTGATCACGCGCTCGTTGTTAGCGTGGCCGGCTCTACGATGTGCATCCTCTATTAGTAGCCGCGCGAACGGGTGTTTGCCGGGTAGAATCACTGGTCTCTTCATAGTGTCTGTGACCGCCGCGTGTCCGATTCTTCCTCTTACCCTGAGGACGTGATCTTCTAAATAAGGGTCCAGCTTATACAGGCTGCTGGATTTGGGCACTGGCTTCCCTTTTCGTAGTAGCTGTATTTCTTCGGCGTAGTCGTCTGACTGTGCTTGTGTCAGCCATAGTTTCTCGGCCTTTTCTATTAGGTCGACGGTCATCTGGCTGGTCCTGTCCTTGCACTTTTCCTTGAAAAGGAATGGTACGGCTGTGGCTCGTAGTAGCTTTTCGTACGAAGAGAATCTACTTATGTCAGGCAGGTGAGAAGGGCGTTCTCGTTCCTTTTTCTCTTCAGTTGTTACGTACGTCGCTTCGTCTCTGGCTGGGTTGTCTCTGGTATTTTCCTTCGGCCAGGACTCTTCGTCGTAGTACAGGAATGCGGGGCCGGCGAACCATCTGTCTTCGGGTTTCATCTGCACGATGTAGTTAGGGCGCGTAGCGTCGTCTGCAACGTTGTGGTCGGTGGGCACCCACCTCCACTGGCTGGCGTCGGTAAGTTCCGCGATCTCGCCCAGGCGGTGCGCCACGAACGGGGTGTACTTCACTGCGTCCTTCTCAATCCATCGCAGAACGGTTTGCGAGTCTGTCCAGTAAATCACGCTTCTGGGCTTGATTCGGTGTTCCTTTTTGATCGTCTCTGCCAGTCGAGCGCCGATTACCGCTGCCTGTAGCTCTAGTCGCGGGATGGTTACTGGTTTCAGGGGGGCTACTCGTGCCTTCGCCGCTACCAGCCTCACGTCCACTCTTCCGTCTGGTTTCTGGATCCTCCAATAGGCTGCCGCTGCGTACGCTTGCTCGCTGGCGTCGCAGAAGACGTGTAGATCCACGACGTCGTCCGGGCCGCTGTTGTAGCACCTTGGGATGCGAAGCTTCGTTACCTCGTTCAGACTTCGTATCCATTCTTCGAAGTGCTGTGCATCTTGTTCCGGGAGCGTCTCGTCCCACCCAATGCCTTGTCGCCACAGGTTCTGGAGCACGATCTTGCCGGTGACCGTGAAGTGGCTGATGAGACCTAGAGGGTCATAGACTGCCATCACTGCTCCCAGTGCTTCTCGTTTTGTCGGCGCTCTGTCTTTAGTCTTTACTTCGGGTGACAGCCGACTTAGTCCAGTGTTGAATCCTAGCTTGTCTGGGCCCGTTTGCCATAGTAGACCTAGTGTTTTGTCTGTGTTTTCTTCTCTGTGCCCGAATCTTACTTCCGTGTCGTGTGCCGGTTTCTCCATCGTTAGGCTCTTTACTACGTTCGGTTTGTTTGAGCACCATCCTCTTAAATTGAAGTGCGCGTTCTGATGGATCTTCGAGACTTCACGCGCCGTCTTGATTGCTTCGTCCTCAGTCGCAACGCTGTCCACGTAGTCGTCCATGTAGTGGCTTGATGTTATAGCTTGCACGGCGTTGGGGTACTCTTGTGCGTACAGTCTTGCGTTGGCGTCTCGCACTGAGTGCGCGATGAAGGGTGAACACGAAGCTCCAAATATCATTGATGTCATTTTGTATTTCTTCGGTGGCTTCGTGCGTTCCTCGCCTCGCCAGAGAAACATCTGCGCAGCTTGATCTTGGGTTCTTATTTTCACTTGGAGAAACATTTCTTGTATGTCTGCAGTCACGGCTACTGGACGTTCTCTGAACCGGAACAGTATTCCTGGTAGTGACTTCAAGAGGTCCGGTCCTTCCAATAGATAGTCGTTAAGGCACACTCCACTGTATCGGTGAGCGGCGTCAAACACTAGACGCATCTTCCCCGGCTTGTTTGGGTTCACGACCGGGAAGTGCGGCAGGTACCACACTTTCTTGTTTTCATCTTCCGTTCCATCGCACTCCTGGGCGTATCCTTTGTCGAGTAGGTTTTTGACCAGAGTGCTGTACTGTGCCGCGAAGTGAGGTGATGAGTCCATCTTCTTTTCTATAATCTTCAATCTTCGCAAGGCGCAGTTGTAGTTGTTGGGCATCGATGCATCTTCATCACGCCATGGTAACCCGACTTCGAAGTGATCACCGACCTTCTTCATGGTACTCTGAACCACGTCAATCGCCTTCTGATCTTCTGGTTTGATCTTCTTGGCCAAAGAAACTCCTAGGGCGTCAATTCTGAAGTGCGACTTCATTAGCTCTTCCACACGACGTACATCATCTGTCTGTCTTGCCGTAGACACGTCGTATAGGTGTAGCACGACTTGTCCCTCTTGTTCCTTCAGCGTGGCGCGCGGTGCAGTCCCGTGGATCACCCATCCCAACTGGGTGTAGGAAGCAGCAGGTTCATTCTTCTTGCCCATGCGTAGCTCGCGCGTGACGATCAGGTGCCAGTTGTCAGCGCCTATTAACACCATCGGTTTTGCTTCCCCGTAGAGTGCATGTGCTTGTATGTCTCGGAGGTGTGGGTAGTTGGCCAGCGTCGACCTGTCCACAGTTTGGCTATGAAGTTGCAGGTCCTTCATTGTTCGTGCGCGTAGCTCCTGGAATTCCCCGCTCCGGCCGCGTATCTGTAGCTTGACCTCCTGGCTAAGTTCTTCGCGTTGTTGTGACGTCACGCTTTGGATGCGTAGAGTGGAAACTGGCCCTTTCACTTGTAAGCGGCGTGTCAGTTCTTCGTCGATGAGTGATATCGTTGAGCCTTCATCCAACAGGGCAAACGTGAGTATTTGCCCGCCGGGTCCTTTTAATATCACGGGGCACATTTTCAGTAGTACGCGCTGCGTCGCATCGCTTGACTCGGAGACGGTCATCACTGCTTCTTGTGGATGCGGCTTCTCGACGTCGGTCGCCTTGTCTGGCTTTTCTCTTGGCGGCGTCTCTTTCTCCTCTCGATCTTTGTGCAGCAACGCGTGGTGTGGGCGGCTGCAGTTTCCTTTGCCGCATCGCTTAGCTCGGCAGTTTTCACGTCGATGGCGGCTTGACACACACTTAAAACATAATTTAGCAGTACGTACCCATTCCCATCTTTCATCGACGTTCATTTTCAGGAACTTTGCACATTTCGGTACTTCATGGTCACTGCCACAACACAAACACTCTTGTTTTCTTTCTTCATCCTTTCCCGTCGTCGCGTAGATTGCTTCTCGGCTCGACTTCTTCTTGGCGACGAACTGAGGTGCATTCTTCGTTTCCTTCTTCGAGGCTGGTGCGGGCGTTGTACTTGTGAAGGCGTATCTCATAGCTCGGTCGGCCTCCTGCATCAGGAACCTGGACAGCAGTATCACTTCCGGTTCACGCGACGATTCCACTGTTTCGGAAGCGTAGTCACACCATCTGGATTTTATGTGCGGGCTCAGCTTCTCTACAACTTCGCGCACTAACATCGGGTTCCATATGTATCCGCGGTTGTCCATCTTTGATAGCACACACACTATGTTTTGAAGTTTCACTGCGAACGAATTCAATTCACTGGCCGCGCCTGTGAGCCGAGGTAATTTCTTTAAATCTTCCGTTACTCGGTCCATGAGTATCTCTGGCCTCCCGTAGTACTGTTCCAGTGTCTTCATGATCACTTGCGGGTCGGACGCGGAGTACAGGAGTGCTGACACTGCTTCTCTCGCTTCTCCCTTGATGCAGTTGCGCAGTCTTGCCAAGTTCTCGATCGCGGTGAATCTGTATAAGCTCGACGAGTCGTTGTATGCCGCCTTAAACGGCAACCATTCGATGGCCGCTCCCGTGAACGTAGGTAGTTCAGTCACTTGTCGCGGAGGCGGGCGTACGTGCATCATCCTTTCTAACGTGTCGGCCAGCTGTTCGATTCCTCTTCCAACTCGACGTTCTCCTCTGGTGGGTGACCGCGAAGCCGATCGTTGTCTTCTTCGGTCGTTCCTGGCAGGTGCGGCGGCGTTGTTATACGTGGCAGGTTCGACGTGGACGGCGGTCTCTGGGGGGGCGACGTGCGTAGCGGCGGGGGGCGGCGGCTGCTCCATCTGTAGCTGGTCCGCGTCTGGGGGGTGGCTTCGGTCGACGTTCTGAAGCCACTCATCCACTCTGTCTTCGCTCATGCGCACGGAGCCCTCTTCACGGGCGTCCGCCTCTGCCTCGATCGTCGAAACTTCGTACTCGAGTCGCTTGTTGACGAGTGCCTTTTCGAGTTCCAGTTGCTCGTTCCTTATCGCAGCGATTCTCTTCTGTGCCTCGTATTCTGCCTTCTTCACTCTTGCCACGTCGCTACTGTATGATCTTCTGGAGCGTATCGTACTTGCTGTGTCCCTCACAGAAGTGTCGTATGCAGCTGTCATAGTTCTTGCCGAGTCCTGAGTTCGTAGTGCGGAGTACGTCAGCGGGTAGCGTGACGTAGTTGGTGTGGCGAGCGATTCACCGTAGACGTGCGCGGTCGCGGTGGCTCTACCAGTCAGTACGTGACGAGGAGCCGGCGCGGCGGGTGCGCCATCGGATGTTGTCGGCGCAACTCTCCCCGCCGCGGCGGTGGCGGGGGGTGCGATCGCGAGCGCGGGGGCGGCGGGATCGGTCCCGGCCGCGGGCGCACCAAACGGGGTGCGCGGGAGCGCGGACGCGATGGTCGACGGCGACCCAGGCGGATCTTCAAATGTGCGGGGGCGTCTGCTGTCATAGCCGGACTCCGTTTCGGTCTCCTTGGCCGTAATGCTTCTAGTCTTCATGCTTGATCGGCGATCTTCTATCTTCTATCGCGGTTCGAAGGACCAGATGACACGGTGGACTGTATTTTCATTAAAAAACCTCAGGCTTCTTTCTTGAACTTTTATTTCTTCTATTTCTTGTTCAGGACCGGCTTGCTGCTGAGTGTTGAGCGACGATTGTTGCTGATCGTGTTTTCGGCGACAAACCGGCCCTTTTATATACAATTTTACCATGTCACAAGTAGCGGGTAGCCCTGAGTGCATGTTCTGTCATATTTTCCAATCAGAGTACCGTATTGCTCATTTATTCTAGTTGGGCTCCGAACAGGTTTCGACCTGTTCGTGCGTGTCTGAGCCGCGCTCAGGGCCACCTTACAATCATCGCATGTACTTACGTCTAAATGAAACAGCCCTACTCTTTGTACAGGAAGTCCCTACTATCAAATAAACATTTATTTAGGTAAAATCAACACTTATATCTATCTTAATTAATCAGACTTATTAAAATGAAACACATGATATACTTAAATCTACTTATTATCTATGATGGTGGAGCTCCGACGTCCGCAACACTACTACTAGGAGTACTCAATACTTTTATTGCATTCCACATGTAGTTATTCTTAGGTGGTTCTCTGAGCTAAGCCGCGGACAGGCAGACAGACAACCGGACGGACTACGGAACCCAAAAAATTTAGGGAAATTAGAGGTATGTTTTGACTGATTGAGAATTTGATTAGAATGCGAACGTTCTTTAAAATACAGAAACCATCCCTCAGATAGCAGAAACTCGTTGCGAAATAAAACTAATGAATCCAACCACAATAAACATGAGCCAATTCGTTCAGAAAATTCAACAAAACAGGCATTACATAACTCAGTTTGCTTCAAACAAATAAGGTGTATTTACAAAAGAACAAATTACCGACAATTCAGCTATGACCATTACTGAGTTTTGAATAATTTGGTGTGCCCAACCTATATTGTGAATTTAAAGTAGGTATCAGAATATTGAAGAAATACTTAAAATCGATCGTACCAATAACTTAATTGGTATGATTTTAAGTGAAATAATAGTAATAACAGCCACAGAGTCCGGTCCGTGGATGGGTGTCTATTACATCTAGGTATGTAATAGACACCAATCCACGGTCCCCCTCTATGCCTCGGAAAACACGTAAGCCGTTGGTCGCGACGGTCATTTATAGATCTTTAGCAGTCGTTAGGAGTATTCAGAAGCCTGAATGTCAGACAACCAGTCTGTTTTACCACAGGGTATCATGTTACCCAGTAACTAGGATGTAGAGTCAGATAGGCAGTCGCTCCTTGAAAATACTGGTACCTACGGCTGTATCCGGTTAGACTGGAAGCTGACCTCAACATATCCTTCAAATATTCATCTGCTGAACATAGGCCTCCCCCAATTGGGGGGGTTTGCCATAATCGCCACGTTTGGCAGGCGGGTTGGCGATCGCAGTATGGTATGAAAATGCATAGAAAACGCTGCTGCCCATTCTCTAGTAAGTCCCTTAGTCGCCTTTTACGACATCCACGGGAGGAAATGGGGTGCTGCTATTCTTTACGTCCTGCATCACACGGTCCTTCAAATATTAAGCATTACAAAATATGCACTAGAGCTCTTGTGCCAAGGAGCTTAACCATTATGTACCAGGTGGAACTGGTGGTGCTGGTGAAACTACAAACTCGTGACATTTTTCGACATGTTCTGTACCTAAGTCAACGAGTTGTGGAATAGCCATCAGGTCAGCTACCTCAGAGTTTCTTTTAAACGTTTATTCAAATAATACTAAGTAATTCCAATTCACAGTTACCTGAACTCGTCGATGAAGTTAACCGGAAAAGAACCGGAGTTACCGACATAGCCTGCAGAGTAAGCATGCTGAAGTGGCAGTGGGCTGGTCATGTTTATCGAAGGACCGATGGCCGGTGGAAGAGACGAGTCCTGGAGTGGAGACCGCGTATCGGCCAGCGTAGTGTGGGACGCCCCCCAGCTAGATGGACATACGACCTTAAGAAGGTGGCTGGGACAGACTGAATTCGGAAGGCGGAGGACAGGGTGTTGTGGCGCAGCCTGGGAGAGACCTATGTCCAGCAGTGGACAAAAAGGTTCTACGAAAGGCTGAGTTGATTACCTGACGTTTTGTTCCAAAAGTATCTGATGAAAGTGTAAACAAACCCTGTTCAGATTAAATTCTTACACAATCACTCACTAAAGGGAATCAGTAACACATTCATCTGTATTTATACCCAAAGTCTCAAATTCAGATAATTTATGTAAACAAAGTAATGTCAAGAAATGTCACTGTCAAAATGACAGGACAGTGGTACAAAACATTTAATCATATTTTTTTTTTTATATAAATATTCATCTATGTAATTAAAGTGAATTAATTATAAGAACTATGCAAACAAAATACCGTTGCGAAACCATGTTTTATGTAATGTGTCGGAGACACGGCCTATGATCGTCAAAAAATCGATTTCCACTCGAAACAGTTTACAGCTGTTTTCATCCAAAATGTGGCTAGATATGCTTCATACAATATGAATCCATGAATGAGAGTTGTAATATTACTGTTGTTGAAGATGTGAAAATGTTTGGATCTCCTGCATTGTACACCTGTATCATAAAATATTTTATACCAGAAAATCTCTTTTTTTTAATAACTTTGTTTAAAACCGAAAACTTATAAAAATAATTACGGTACGATTATTTTTTAATTATTATTTCTTAAATTCAGTACTTAAAGAAGATGGAACCTTTTTTTTTTTTTCGCCATTTTATGTGAATTACCATTACGAAGATATTTTTTTTTGATATGTTATCTCCTTTGTTTACATAAATTATCTGAATTTGAGACTTTGGGTTTATAGAAGGTTTCAACTTTATATCTCACCACTCTTTCCAGTAATTATCGTTTGAATAACATTATTAAATTGTAATTGAAAAATCGCCGACGTAAAATTGAGGTTATAAATTAACCGAGAAGTTTTTTTTTTTTAAGAATGTTATACATCTTAAAAGATTTAATATTATATATTATAATTTCGGGCTTGAGTATTCAAATAATCAAATCAAAGCACTCAATTTGTAAGTGGCAGTACAAATTGGCGTCCAAAGGTACTTTTTCTGTTCCATTTGTTTTTTTACATCTTTTATTCGCTACAGGGAAGCTTTTGGCCTTCATCTCACTTGATGGCAAGTGATGATAAGGCCGAAGGTGGAAGCAAGCTTCAACCGGAATCTTCGACCAGAGGAACTGACTATCTTGCCTATTACTGGCGAAACACAACAAATGCTGATAGCATTGTTGTAATGACGGCAGACATAGATAAGATGGTGGTAGATAGCCAGGCGGACTTAGAACAAGTCCTACCACCAACCAAAACGAGCAGAAAAGTTTACATTGGATTTGTTTACATTACATTTTAATCAGATAATTTTGGAACTGACCATAACTACTTCATTACTCGTATTATCTTCGCTTATTATCGATATTTGTAAAACGTGACGAAATCTAAACAAAACAAAGCCTTCCGCTTACGCCGTCATTGGAACGTGATCGATGTATAGACACTCCAGTAATTAAGATAATTGATATGTTTATACCTAATCAGTCATTCTGAGAAATAAAACTTCGTGACTGAGATGCATAGGTTGATTAAAGACTCAGTCCTACAAACAGGCGCGACACACGACGCGTCACAAAGGCATCGCCCGTCGCTCGACACGCGGTGCCTTTGTGTTGCGTCGCGTGTCGGGTCTGTTTGTAGTAACTTTAATATTATTGCTTGGCTTCATCATTATCATTCATCATTTCAGCCGAAAGACGTCTACTGCTGGACATAGGCCTCCCCCAATTGGGGTGTTTGCCATAATCGCCACGCTTGGCAGGCGGGTTGGCGTTTGCGTGGCTTACATTATCCTTAAATTAAATTGAATAATAATTATCGAGGATATAGATTTTTCTAGAAAATACCATCTTTGCTTTTCTACCTATGTTAAAACAATCTCTAGGGGTAGAAATCTCGTTTAGCATCTATTCCTGGAATTAATTTTGCAGCGATCACAATATCTAGTACTTATCTCCTAATCGTATTAAATACTTAATCTATTTGATGGAAATGCGTTCTTTGCGAAATGCTTCGCAAGGAACGCATTCCCATCAAATGAATTGTGTTGTGTGTTATAACAACAGTGTTGTAACTATGAATTATAGGCTGAAGAATGATGTGATAAGGCAACGGTGATGGCGTTTAAAATAAGATGAAGTGACAAATATTGAAAAGAGAATGCTTAGATGGCTTTGGTCATGTTGAGAGATGAATGAAAGGCGACTAACGAAAGGTATTTACAAAGCAGATGTGAGTGAAAACGCCGGTAGAGGACGCCGTAGCCTTGGACATATAGTATCCTTATTGTTGATGTTCTTCAGAAAGGTCAGGTACGCGGTTGCGGTACTTACTCGCAACCGGCGCGCATATATAACCAGATAATTATTATGAATTTAAACAAAGCAAAAGGAGTACGTAAGGATCATAGCAAGTGTCGTTCTATAGTTTCTGCCTATCTCCATTGGAAGAAGGCGTGAGTTTATGTATGTAATCAATTTTATTGCCCTCTAGGACTTAATATAATTAGGGATGATATAAACTGCTAATTAGGTACAAACATTTTAGCACATCATTATAATATATCTAATATTGTTTGCTTAACTTACGTCATTCGATCTTTGTAGCATCTAAGAAGAAACTGCTGTAACCACCTTACTTTGCAGATGTATTGCTGACCAAGAGGAATTGTTGCTCCTAAACTTCGGTGGCCTATTCCTTAAACACACGGTGTGAGGAACCCGTTACTGACAGCTTATCACTTAAAATCATTATACACTTGTTTGAAATCATGACTTAGATAACTGTTGCATGTAACCGCAAAAAATACTTATAAACAATGTGTTTCCATGTAGGTACCTAGTATGAAATCACTGCATTTAAACTTGACAAGGACGAATGATAACGTTTGGTTACCTTCATGGGAAGCATGATAATCAGCGATGCTTGTTTAATGTATGGAACGGACATTTCATTTCAATGATATTTTGAAATTACTACTGATTGTAGTATAATTTTTGAATTAAATTGCAGAATTTGGTATACATTTTTTGTTGCAATTAATATCCAGGATGATGCTGTTGTCTATTCTATTCCATTCATCGTCATCATTATCAGCCTATAATGTTCCCACTGCTAGGACCACAGAACACATATTATCTATTCTGTGGCTGGGACACAGGCCTCCTTTCGTCGAGAAGGAGATCTCTTCCATCATTGTCGTCATCATTTTCATCATTTTTTTTAGGCTTTCAGTCTTTTACGACATAACTCAATCGATGATGTGGTCGACTAATCCTTTCATAACCGACTTCCACAAAAAGGAGGAGGTTCTCAATTCGGTTGTATTTTTTTTTCTTGTCATAATAACGTTACTCAAATATTAAAAAATCTGATACTTAAATAAATCTACAATGTTGTTGCTTATTTCTGCTAAACAAAAATATATGACAATGTTATTTATTTAAAATATGAATTATATTATTACTTGTGTCAAAGAAAGTCAAAGCATATAATTCAAATTATAGGCACATAAATGGTACTTTTGAATGTCAAAATTCAATTGTAAAAAAGCAAGAATTGTGTTTAATTATTAGGTGCAACTAGCTAGTTCAACAGACCAAAATAATTCCTGTGAAAAATAGTGAAACGCATATAGATAACAATAAGACAAGACCATTGTTGAGATAGGTTTGTATGTTTTTTAAATATATCCTTCTTGACGTTTTTTCCCACAGAACAGATAAAGCCTCTTTTATCTGTTCTGTGTTGTTTACGGAAAAACCCTAACATAATAATTATTGCTTAGTTATCTCATTATATGACCAAGAAAGTAATTTTCATTGGTCTATAATTAGGAAAGCTTTAATAGATAATGACTACCTTTAAAAGAAAACAAAGCATCAAAATGGCCGCTTGAGCAATTACAATAGATTGTAAGGCGTCCATTGATTTACGACCACTTGTACATACATAAGCAAATAGTGTTGATTAGTCATTACAGAACAGTTATTTGTTGGTGGAAGTGGAACATTCTAGGTGATTCAATGTTCTATGTTAGAGGGTCTGGTTTCCGCACTTAGTCCTTAAAATGGACCATTGTGCGTGGGCCATGGCGGCCGTCGGTGGTTATTCCAACCAGCCCACCTCCTTCCAGAAGCTAATCACGTTTCCTGGTCTGTTCAGAACATCGGTAAAGGATCTGGGTGCCCCGAGGTTTTCTGTTCTAATCTGGGTGACGCCTGTGCATTCGAAGAGCACATGCGCAACGGTTTCTTCCGCCTCCATGCAGGGCCCGCACAGAGGACTGCCCGCTATCCCTATTGTGTTCCTTGGTGATTATTTGCGATATAGCGAAAAAATTATTTTATAGAAACCTATACCACAGTATAATAAAGTAAGCAGTATTACGTCGTCATACAAAACGGCCAAAATGACGCGCTTCGAAATCTCGATGTACTCAACAGTCTCAAGTGCGCCGCAGTTACCTACAGACCCGGTGGCTGCAAGACGCTCCCAGCACATTTATTTACATGAAATATGGCACGACTGCATTGTTCAGTATATGGATGTTTGAATTCATCAATATTGAAACCAGATATAACATTTGATTAATTACCAACTTTGTCGGAAGATAAGCTTATAAAAATAACACTATTTTTGTTTTATACTTATTTCTGTGTTACGCAGGTATTAGTTTATTTATTGAAGCGTAGATAACATAACTTCCTTGACAGGCACTTAGTATCGATGCTCGAGTGAAGAAACAAAATATACCTATACTAATTTCTGCTCATGGCTTCGCCTGCATGGATTTCATAGACATGGTCTGTTACAGAAAGTCTTTATCGTCCCGCGATCAAAAACCCGTTCGTAAAATCTTAGCTATTCATCCCATATTCTTTATCAAAAGTTATTATGTAAAATGAACTTTTTATCTACATAAAATTTAAATCCAAATTCTGACCATTCGAATTTAGAACCCCATTCCCCAATTCGATTTGAACTCGGACCTTGAATACGGATTCAGATCGGATGCCATGGTACACAATCAGGGATCAACCCTAGTGCGCGTTTGTCTACCGAGCGGCTGTTGGTAATTATTTCAAGGAAACTGCCGAGACGTGATACTGCATACTGTATTATACTGTGCCCATGCCTTAAAAAGACAACAATAATAACTTCACTGAGGCATAACTATACTCTGACGCTGATAGCAGTGAACAAATTATTAAGTGTGACCGTAGGACTGCCAAGTCATAGGTCTCGAGTTCGAACCCAAGGCACGCACCTCTGACTTTTCAGATTTGATGTGCGTATTCTAAAATTATCATTTGCTTAAAAACGGTGAAGGAAAACATCGTGAGGAAACCGGCACGCCTGAGAGACATTTTTCGACGGGATGTGTAGCCAAGTCAGAGGCCCATGGGCGGCGTAAAAACTATGACACCAGGTTAGTTACTAACCACACGAAAAATAAAAAATAAAGAATTATAAAATAATAGTACATTACTTACCAAGGGCTGTAAAAGAAAGAAAGCCCGAAATCGCAGGTATTTGTGACCCGAGCCGTAGGCGAGGGTTGTAAATATGCGATAGAGAGCTTTCTTTTTTACTGCCCGTGATGAGTACACAATTTTACGTCTTCACCTGGCCATAATGCGAGTTTTACAGAACGCGTAGCGTGCGGTAAAACTCACATTATGGCCAGGTGTGACGTAAAAATAGTTTCCGCGCTTTACGCCTTTAACGCATGAGTAAAAATAAGTGCATGGATAGGATACAGTATAAAATATCACCATCATGTATGGGACCAATCGGTAGCTGGCCGGTGAATTTGCAATTGTGCAATTGCAGTATTATTTTTTTCCAATTTTAATTTTAACTAAATAAAAAATAAATGAATAAATGACCAATGACCGACTATTTAGAATAGCTCATTTCGTTGTCAAATATGTACCACTCCAGTAGTGCTATTCTGTAGATATCTCACCGTGGAAACCTAGGTGAAGTGAGCTTGAATTAATGAGCTGTCAATAGTGTCAATCACTTGTCTCAGATGGAATGACAGTCCACTTCGAGATCACTTCACCTAAGTTTTCACAGTGAGATTTTTACAGAATCGACCGGCTGAACTCCTTAATCGAGCCCTTGGAATTTGTATTTACTATGTAGTAAATAAAGATAGTAATAGTAGAACGTAAGCGAAGCAAAAAAAGTATTTAATGTAAGGAGCGAAGCAGGTGGCGATCTGTCGATTCAGCCTAACCCTATGGGAAAAAGGCGGGAGTTTATGAATGTATGTATGGTAAACCGAGCCACTCTGTATTTTTTTGTAAAAAGGTTTATGAATGTTTAAACAGTCGAACAATAATGACACAAAACTGATGGCCAGTATGTCGGCTTCAAAACTGCATAAGAACTTTTTCTTGGACTCATCATTATTTAGATGTTTTTAGGTCTAAGCCCAGCTTTGGGACAGTACGGTCTAAAAAGGGAGCCCTTTTATATCTTACATGGAAATGCAGGGTGTTTCGATTCAGCAGTCCGAGAGTGTATCTATCAGACAACAAGGTACCGTGCCGGATCTTACTACGCATAGTGCACCGGATGTATGAGAGTACACTATAAGTATAGCCACTCGTTTCGTGTCGTCGGCACGAGCTGAATGGTAATAACTTATGCCGTAAAGAAAATAATAGGTAACCTCAGCTACTAAAGACAGAATCCATCCTATAGAATGAAGAATAATCCAGATCTCAACAAAAACATTGTTCACACCGTTCCGTTGAACACTTTTTAATACAAGAGACTGCAATGACAATTTTATTTATCTGTTTCGTTTTGTATAACTGTGTACACAATCTAATACAACTTGTTTTTAACTTTTTATTAGTTCGTTTTTGGCAGTTGTTTTTCATATATTATTTGTATACATATTTGTGACATTACGTCAATTTTTATTTTTTTCGCATTTGTAATTGGAGCCCTACTGCCGCCATATTGAATTTATAAAAAAATAGCCAGTGTCACTCGACGTGATGTAAGGATTCTAACGATACCCCATACACCCAAATCTGTTCAGGCACTTAACAATTATGGTGGCATATAGAAACTCACATAAATACATAAACCCTGAAAACAGTTCTCTTCTTTTTTGGGCAGTCGTGTAAAAACATTCACAGGAGTAAAGGAATAAGGAATGTTACACAATTCTGATAAAATCCATGTTTTATTTCTCAAAGCTAACTTTTATAGTAATATGTATCAGTATTGACGCTGGTTTAATAGTTAATGCCTATTTCGTACTTAACGATTTGCAACGCCATTTATTGCGACGGTGATTTCGCCTTATCGGTTGCGTATTTTCCACAGATATTATACCTACTAAGTATATTTAAAAACACTTCTACAAGTGTTTACTTAGTTTTGATAGCATATTATTCAAATTTATCTAACTGTTTAATCAGCACGTTAATTAATTTACTGTTCTTATGATTTTAACTTCAACGATCACAAAAAAATTATGCGCCTGTGAGAAATGTATCATCAAAATTTACAATGGTCAACTTAGGAATTTTAGTAGCAGGCGCATGTTTTCGTGCTTATACGAAATATACCGAAGTACCGAATCTTAACCCGGTATCTCATCGTAGTGAAGATATTCTTGACACCTTCATAAACAAATTAAAAAAATATTCGGTCCAAATACATGTAGGGAATCCGGTCAACTGTTTACTCTACGTTTGTCTAACTATTTACCAGGGGCACAGCCTCCGTACAACTGGATTACTATCAGCTTCCCTTCGGAACAACCAATATTCTTACACCGGTGTGTGTATCACATACAGATATTTTTAATACCCGTTTAAAAAAAACTCCATAAGATTAAAAACGTTACAAAAATTACTTAATTTTGATAAAGAATTCCGACCATAGCTGGCATTAATTTAAGAAATCTTTGATCTTATCTAGAGTTTATGACAACTGAACAATTTTTTCTTCGGATTCCCTCTACTAAAAATTACAGCTTCCCCATTGCTATTTACAATGTTATTGTCACAATAACATAATATTGTGCCTAAGTAGAGATATTTATTAGAGAGATACAGCCAAACAGCGTGGGCTTTCAGCAAACATTAGAGAACAATGCGCTGTACGCTTTCTAGTGTTGCAGCTGTTGGCTTCACTGTAGGGCTGTCTACAATAAAATCGATGAGTAGAAATTAAACGTTTACCTTCCTTTCAACAAACTGTTTGCCAACTGACTTCCGTCATAGTTTCATGTCCAATATACCTAAAATGAAAGGGAAGAAATGAAAATTGATTACGACGCGCCTGGTGTGCTGTTTAGTAAAATCTTATCAAGATAATATTGACGAACTTAAAGTAGGTAGATACGTATATGTTTTAGAAAACATCTAACATCGCAGCTATCGGTTGTATAACTATTTTAACCTTATATACCACGGCCCGACTAAATATATACTAATTATAATGAGGCTGAGGAGTTTGTTTTTAAGGTTCCGTAGCTAAAAAGCAAAAAACGGAACTCTTATAGGATCACTTCATTTTCCGTCCGTCTGTCTGTTTGTTTGTAAAGATCCTTTTTCTCAGGAACGCGTGGATGTATCAAGTTGAAATTGATATTAAGTACATTGGTCTACGGACCCATGGAGCTTTAAAAAAAATCAAGGTTCTGCTCACGCAATAAAAAATACGACCATTTATGCGACATATTTATCGAGATACTCGCAAATAAATCAAACTTTATAGCATCGCCGAAAACAGTCGAACTGTGCATGCCTATGTCAACGAGGTACCATACCGCGCGGCTCAGACGTTTTATTATATTCGTAAAGATATTGTGGTGTCTTACGACTTCCACGCGACCGAAGTCGCGGGCAGATACTAGTCAGATATAAAATGGTGACTACATTAGTCCAAATAGTGACCAAATCTAGCAATCAGATTCTGAATGTGTGCTGGTGAGCCACAAGTCCACACATTCTTGCTGATTTGCTAAAGACAAATAAGTGCAGAGTGTAGCAAAAGTACGAGTATTACACCAAACTGTCCATTCTAGACAACCCTACCTATTATACATTAATGAGAGTCATTCTGCATAAGATTATTTGAGTGCTGCAAACGAGGCTCTGTTGACTTAATGGATTAACTGGCTAACGTACTGGAAGACCAGGGAACGGTTCCATAAATAACAAGTATTTATACTAGGTGTTTATTAGTAAGTAATAAACCTGTTACAATTTAGTGATAGTATTTGGTGAGTTTTGACTAGCATGTCTCTTTGATTTAAAAATATATCTATAGTTAGGTACCTGCTAGTTCTTTTCTTGTGTGAATTTTGACGACTTGATCCTTTTATTTTACGGAGTTATAACAATTTTGTCTTGCCAAAAATACCTACACCATCAATTTGTGTTTTATGATCGAATTTTAACAGTAACATCGCTTTGCAACTCATCATCTGCCTAGGCTTTTCCCAACTACGTTGGGGTCAGCTTCCAGTCTAACCATATGCAGCTAAATACACACTATATACTTCACATGGAGCGACTGCCTATCTGACCTCCACAAACCAGTTACTAGGTAACACGATACCCCTTGGTAAGACTGGTTGTCAGAGTTTCGGACATCTGACGACCCGTAAAGACTGTCCAAGATCTTCAAATGACAGCCGGGACCAACGGCTTAGCGCGTTTTCCGAGATACGGATGGATCTCGATATGTAATGGATGGTCACCCATCCACGAGCCGACCGCGGCAAGCATAGCTTAACCTTCGGTCGATCCATATCACTTTGCAACTGTGGGAATAAAAATTAAGTAAGTGAATGTTTTGTGGTAAAGTCATTTATTTAAATTGATTGCCTCCAGCTTTGTCAGACTTTTACAGCTTTTGAGACACATCCTGTTTTATGGATTCTCTGGAAACTGCTGCATAAAGTTTCAAGTATTATTTTCTGACATCAATTCTCGGTATCTCGTTTAACTTATCTTTAGCACCTTACTGTCTGTTCCAAAAGTGTCTAATGAAAGTGTAAATAAATCCTGTTCAGGTTAAATTCTTAAGGCTCCGTGCACGAAAAAAACACTCTTTTGTCAATTTCTTATCTAATTGTGAGAAAACTTGAAATAATCGAAATATTAAGTCTGTGTAACTATACAAGTACAGTTTTCATGGTGCTAAACCATTCGTGTCAGTCACAGCAGCTGTTAATAGTTTCATCATTTTTGTGCTCTCCAAAATATAGTTCTTTTCGCAGTTGATTTACTTAATGAAGACATTTTATAATCATTAAATAAAACTTTGATTATATTTTAAGAATAGCTGAAGACTAATTTGTGATTTTTAAATTTCTTGATATGATTTGCTAAATAATAGGAAAAAATATATTACTGACGGGGTTTAAAACAAAATAAAGATTTTTTCAATATTATTTTTCTGCTATATTTTGTATGGAAGTTGAAAAAAGTGGTTCCGCCACATGCAAGTAGACCATAAAATGAGGTTGATGATATTTTTTAATGTGCAAAATCAAAAGTAGTTTCTTGTAGAATGATGATCAAATGTCAGTCTCGCGTCATTTTTCGGAAAACTTGTTGCGCATATTAGTGTTTTACCGTAAATACTTAATTTATTTGAAAGATCCCTTTCAGCCACATGCAAAACAAAGAACACAACTTTTCAAATCACTAATAAGTTTGTTTAAATTATTTTTGCCTTTCTCACAAACAGAACAAAATTGATCAAAATCAGTCGATTTTGTGCACGGACCCTTAAGCCGGGTCCGCTGCGACATGTTTTCGTGTTTTATAAATACATAACATTGTTAGCTAACCGATTTGAGGACGTGGCCTAACATTTTTGCTAGCAAAAACTTTTACTAACATGTTTTGGGCGCAGCGGACCCGTCTTTACGCAATCACTCACTAAGGGAACAAAGGGTTTACTTCTAAATACAGATGAATGTTTTACTGCCCATTCATCTGTATACTCTGAGGGCGGAGCTAGGCTGGCTCTGTTAGCCAGAATCCCCACGCACAACGGACCAAATTGGAGTCTAAGTGCGGAAAAGGGAGCCCCATCATCATCATCATCTGTATACTCCGTTTGTAATAAGGTTTGACATTTAATTAAACCTTTTTTACAGTCCGTTCAACCGATTTTGACTTCTATTGCGTTGGTGGCATGACAAATGGCAGCTGCAGTAAACAGTTGGTATTGTAACCACTGGTTTGCTTTTAATGCCATCCTTATGCCTACGGAATAGAAGTCAAAATCGGTTATTCGGACTCTAAAAAAGGTTTATTTAGGAGTATAGGTATTTAGAAGCGCAACCTTATTATTTTTATATCTCACCACTTTTTCAGACAATTATTATTTTACATGACTAAATTGTAATTAACCTTATTATAAAATTAACCTCAATTGTCAAATTAAAAACATGTTTATGGTAATTCCTTGACAGAATTTCCGCACTACCAATTGGCGTCCACAGGTACCTACATTTTCTGACCCATTTGTTTAAATTTTCATGGGGGCAGCGGTTCAGCGGTTTAGGCGTAAAAACGTAACATACAGGCAGACAGACAGACAGAGTTACTTTCACATTTATAATATTAGTATGGATGGTAAGGAACCCTTCGTACGCGAGTCCGACTCGCACTTGGCAGGTTTTTTTGTTTTTGAATGCGCTAATCTCTGGAACTGAGAGTTGGATTTGAAAAAATCTTTTTGCATTTTACAGCCCAATTCTTGAGGAAGAATTACATTTCTATTTACTAGGACACAATTTTTTTTTTTAATGAAAGTTTAAGCGAAAACGAAGTAAAAGCACGGGCAGGCAATGTGATGCGACGGGGTGGGTCGGGGGAACAAGAAATTTCACGCGGACGAAGTCGCGGGCAGAAGCTAGTTAATAATATAGCTATTACCTATCCACGTGTAGCTGAAAATAACCGCAACCCTCAGTGACCGCGACCCTCTGTGACCGCAACCCTCAGTGAGCACGAGCCGAATGGGGAATGGAGGGGAAATTGACTAAACAACCCGCCCTGTGCCTAGTTTGAGCCCTAGCGATTTATAAGGTGGTGCATTTATGATAATGGAAAAGTATGTAATTGCCGCATTACCGTCATTGTATTTACAATTCCTAGGAAATTTGTACAATTCCTAAAATAAATAAGAAATCTATGACATATTTTTAATATGCACTTTTCCTAGGAAATCTATACATTTCCTAAATAGCAATCGGAAATGTCTTACATTCGGGATGTTTGTATCGCTATGTACTCGTATACAGTACATAACAAATGAAAGTGTGAGCTTTATAAGAAATTATACTTAGTTTTTATGTGTGCTATATGGGCCTTAAAAATGAATAAATAGTTGGTTTTTGAAGTTTAATAAAATTAGTAATAAGCCCTATGATTGAGATTTTATATGATTGCTACTTCTGAGTACGTCGACGAGAGCTTAAATACAAATTATGATTTCAGTTAACAAACGTGTTTTATTTCTGTTATTCACGGAAACCATTAGTTTTTATATATTTTCTTTTATCATCTCGGAATTGCATACAATTCCTAGGAAATACATACATTTCACTGCAAATGTGTGTATTCAAGAATTTTTGAAACATTATTTTACACATTTCCATTAGAGATTGCATATATTTCCTAGGAATTGTGTACAATTCCTAGGTTTCATACATTTCCAGTAACACATACACATATAATGATATGCTTATGATTGCTAAATAGGTGGGTAAGTGCTACGAATAATTCAAGAGCTAAGCAAACCCTTAGGTGTATGGATTAGTGACTGGTGGTACTAGTTGAAATGTGGTAGGTACCTTCTCTACATAGAATAAATTAAAATGCTGTATGATCACAGTGTCTAACTTTCAATTCGTCTACGAAGCAAAATGCCTAAAATTAATGTCTACACAGCAAATTGCCTAAGCTGTAAATCGCCTAGAGATCAAAATGTTTAACAAGCAAAATGCCTAAAATGCAATAATTTCTAAGTAGTAAATCGCCTGGAGAACAAATTGATGAATCATACAATCTGCTTGCGACTAGATAATTAGACAATAATGAACATATCTGCGGCAGATTGTAGGTATGATTCGTAATTTTGAACTGGGTGAAATAGGTTAGGTTAGGTTAGAACTGTGACCAACCACGCGTGAGCCGAGCGAGCGAAGCGAGCGGTGCCGTGGCAGCGGCCGGCGAACGCTACTTCCAAGTTGCTCGTGGGTTTACCTACATTTTTTCCACTCTCAGAATAAGGTTTAGTCCAAATACTGTATACACATATTGCAAGGTAGGCATTTTGGTTCATAGTCAGAATAAGGTTTAGTTCAAATACTGTACAGACATTGCAAGGTAGGCATTGTACTTCCTAGTCAATATAAAGTTTAGGCAATACTTGGCATAGACGTTTTGATTTCTAATCAGCATGATCATAGAGGATTAAAATTGCGTTGTTCTTCTAAACTACTCAACGAATTTTAATGCGGTTTTTATCATCCTACTAATTCATACTAATATTATAAATGTGAAAGTAACTCTGTCTGTCTGTCTGTATGTTACGTTTTCACGCCTAAACCGCTGAACCGATCGTCATTAAATTAGGCAGCGATATAGCCTGGGATATGGAGAAGGACATAGGCTACTTTTTTACGCGATAACCGACACGCGGGCGGAGCCGCGGGCAAAAGCTAGTATTATATAATTTATACTAGCTTTTGCCCGCGGCTCCGCCTGATTTATTCCCGAAGGTATTTATGTTTAAGGCGCTTTCCAAATAGGGACACCGTAAAATGTCCTCTTTTTCGTCGCACATTTATCGGTATTGCTATATAGATATTACAAGCCCAAAAAAAAATACATAGTCAATTGTATAAAAAACACACGAGATCAAACGCATCGCCATTTTCAACCGTATTTGTTCCCGGTACCTATGTAATAACTAAATATTTGCTCCTTACCGCACCTTAATACATGAATATTTAAATTAGATTCTTCTTTCTATCCTCCGTGGACTTAGCACAGAAATCCGTGCAAAGTGCGAATTATTATCTTAGTACCTATTTTTGGTCAAATAGGTACTAAGATAATAATTGAAACCAAATCAAGCAACAAGAGTAATTTAAACCATTCTCTCAATCTACTAGCCTTTAACTGTCATGACTTGGTATAAAGCAATACCAATATACTCCTTTTGCTTAGAGAATGGCGTTTAAGCAAGCAAGAAACCATTTGTAAATTCAAAGACAAGAGAAATCTACTGAAACATGAGAAATTTACTGAAACATGAGAAATAACATACAAATAACCACGCCGCCGCCATCGTTTTAAACACGTTATAACAACTGTTCGTCATTTTGGAAATTTTATAAACAAGTCACAAACTTTTAGTTTTAATTGCAATAACAAGGCACAGTTAAAATAGTTTCACTTTGCCTTCCCGTTGTCCCTCTGAGGGATGTACACCCTTTCGAATAGTTCTCCCATTCTTTCGCCATTGAGACAAAACCCTCGCGATACACTGTCGTCGCCAAAAGACTTATTACCACCGGCAATTATATTTTCAACTTTATTACCACGCATAATGGCTGAAATTTCGCTCTCGTAACTATGGTTCTGATTGCGTTCTGCTTTCGGAAATGGTATTTGATTCGGTTCTTGCATACCGCAAGCTACCTGGAATATTGACTCCAGCGCGAGTTGGTCCTGCATCCTTCTTTGTATGGCGGTTGCCTGAACGTTGGCTACTATGCCTTTATATCTATTCTCAAGTTTCTCTAGGGAAGTGTTCAGTTCAGCTTGACTTTCCACTGTCATTTCACTAACAACTTGAGCCCTCTGTCTCACCAATTGCAGTTGTAACGAACATTCTGCCAAGTGTTGCTCTCTTTGTAACTGGGCCAGCTTAGCTTCATAGATTTTAGTACATTTGATTTTAGACTTCTCCATCTTATTAAGACGTTTCTCTAATTGTTGGGCCTTAAACCTCATGCTGTCGCCCGACAAATCCGCATTAGATCTTTCCATGAATTTGTTAAGCATTGAATGAAGATTGTTTTTCTGGTCTTCAATTTGATTCTTTAAATATACTATTTCTGCCTCTTTAATCTCCAAAAGCTTATCTTTCTCCTCAATTATTCCGTCTTTTATTTTAAACAAATCTTTTTCTTTTATTGTAGCGGTTTCTTGTATTTTGTTCAAATTGTCTTCATATGTTAATCGTAATTCTTTTAGTTGCTTCTCAAAAAAATCTTTGGTCTCTTCCCTAGCTGCGGTTCTGACTTTAATTAATTCCAGTTTATGTTTTGCGTTAATTTCTTCAATTTCATTTTTCTTTAAGTCATTGATATGATCCAATTGATCTTGAAGCGAATTAATTGTCTGAATCATAGTATTTCTGGAATCTTGTACCTCTTGGAGTTGACATTTTATGGACTTTAAAGTGGCACTGCTTTCATTACTTCGTATAAAGGCACTTGTGGCATTATCAACTTTTGTAATACACTCATAAATTAACTCTTCATTTTTATGAGTTTGAGAGTCCTCTTTTAAAGCCTGCAGCTCTTTCTGAAGAAGCATATTTTGCATTTTAATTTCCCTTAGTTTAATGACAAGGTTATTTGCTCTACATTCAAATTTTTCCCCGTTTTCTGTAACAGTTTGTATCACTTCCGGACATATATAGCAAAACATATTTTGCTTGCCAGAAGGTTGGTATTGTTCTTTTGTTTTTGGCCTAGCTGTGAAATCACTGCTAGTTACACTTTCTGTAATTTTATCAAGTTCCTGTGATGATATTCCTAAATAATCTGTTTCGGAAGCGGTTAATTTCTTGTTATCAAATATTACTTTCATGCGGGGTTCTTCGGAGTCGATGACGAGATATTCCACTTCGGTTGATGAATCTGTAGTAACGACATCATCGGACAGAGGTTGCAATTCTGCAGGAGGTCGATTCAAGAATGGCAAATCTAGTACACCTCTAGCAAGTTGGTAACAAAGCACAAATATATACTTATTCCTCAAAACTTTCTCATTATCTTTGCAGTCCGAGAGCCTCCGAATCCAGGTGTCGCAGATTTTAATCACATTTTTGTCAACCAATTGTCCTAAATAAGGTCTTAACAGTTGCAAATATCTTTTAAATTCTACATCTAAATTTGCAATATCGCAGTCGTCCATTGTACCAAGATATAGTCTTTTTGTATCAAAAAATTTTCTATTTTGATTTTCCGAAATGACAAAATTGATATGTCACAATCGTAACTTCTTTTACATTTTCTTATGGCTGAACACAATTTATACCAATTTGATATTCAAACAAGTTTTTATCATTTCATAATTTCATAAAAAAATTACAAATCATTAATTTTAAAATCCCATACCATCTTGCATTAGGATCATCTATCTATCCGCATCTTTCATCTATCATAATTTAAGCTAAAATAATATAAGACTAAATAAAATACTATAACGAACGGCTTACCAAATAATCTATGCTTCCTGCATTAAAATTATACAAACACTATATTCGTCTAATTGAGATACGCGTCCATTGGTCCGCGCCGGACGCACAGCACGCACGGCACGCAACGGATTTTAGTTTGCTTTGTATGATTTTACATAGCGCTGCGTCCATTATCCGCGCCGCCTGCATCGAAATCATACAAAGCAAACTAAAATCCGTTGCGTGCCGTGCGTCCGGCGCGGGCCAATGGACGCGTACCTTAAACCGTCATCAATCCCCTCTCTCGATTATAATCATCTCGATAAGCTAAACCATTCACAGACAAATAAAAACGTATACAATATACTAGAAGCCTTATCATTCATCATCATTTCAGCCGAAAGACGTCCACTGCTGAACATAAGCCTCCCCCAATTGAGAGGGTTTGCCATAATCGCCACGGTTGGCAGGCGGGTTGGCGATCGCAGTATGGTGTTAAAAATGCAAAGATAACGCTGCTGCCCATTCTCTAGTAAGTCCCTTAGTCGCCTTTTAAGACACCCACGGGAGGAAATGGAGTAGTACTATTCTTTACGTCCGGCACCACACGGTACGGCTAGAAGCCTCAACTATATAACATTACATGGTTTAAGGCCTTAGGCTGACCATAGGCGCAGATAGCTTAGGGCGTAGCTTGTCAGTGCTGAGGTTCAGCGCGAGACGTTTCAGTATCATGCTGATCACTGCGGAGTACAGACGCACAAAAATGCAAAATGCGACATGACTGTCCACGCTGACGGCGTCCGTTCGGCTCGACACTAGAACGCTCACTGAAGACAGAGATACGCGTCCGCCGACGCGCGACGCGTACGGCCGCTTACCCATCAGCGCTGACAACGCACGCGCTGATAGCTACGCGTTATTCTAAAACGCTTCCTAGAAGTTCATACGTTTCAGCTGCCAGCGCCGACGGTCACCGTGCGGTCAGCGTGAGTCTAAAACCAGCCTTAACCCACAGCGCCCGATCCGTGCCGCCGATACAATCTGACGATGCGATTTGAACGCATGCGTTCTCTATAACCAATGACTGCCCGTGTAGATTTCCCACTGCCTGCGGTAGAACGCAACGCGTTCAAGTGATCTCACGCCGCTCATGCAATCTCTGTCTTCGGCGACAGTGACCGCGTGATCGTCGTGGCAACAGGACGTTTTCAAGATGGCGGATAATATGACTGAAGCTTTGATTGACGCTGCGCGTCAATATCCTGTGTTGTGTATCTACTTTAATAGCAAATTGCAAGTCTTTCTTTTGTTCCTATTGCTTTCCTCCAGTTAGTATTCCTTTTACAAAGTTTATTCTTTAGTAAGTTGTGCAATTCTTCTAAAGGTTCCTCGCCCATTCGAAAGTAGGTATAAAAACGATCTTGCAAATCTCCAAGACTAAGTGATCATATTCACCAAATATATTTCTTTTTTTGTTAATGTCATGGACCCAGATTTTTCTTTTCCTATTCAGCAATAAAAATAATAGCAGTACTTCATCTTCTCTTCGCTCTTCATCTGAACATGTTTAATTTTGCTCATCGGTACTCATGTTGCTTTCTTTTCGAACACCCCTTGTGCATTTTTTTACGCGATCGTCTCAAATGCAATCTTGAAGTACAACGAATCATAGAACCGATCCAACGATCCGTTCTCAAGGTGCGTTCTAGGATCGTATCGGCGGCACGGATCGGGCGCTGTGGGTAAAGGCCTTTATCTAGAATATTCTCTGAAAAGCCTTTTGTTAATTCCAGACTGTCCCGTGTGGATGCAGAAAAACAGTTTTTAGGCACAAAAGAGATTATAATTTAGGTCGCATGAAAAAAATACGGCGGGTACGAAACGAGTTGGGTTGCTTACTCTTTAATAAAACATGCTAATTCTAGCTGTTCTATAGTACGTTGTTACACAAATTTCAAACATTATGCAGGTATAACACTCCCGACTCGTAGTCACACCAGTTATCACACCAGTATGACATATAGGTTTTTTTTAAATTTTTTGTCACACTACGGGTTTTACTACATCTTTTATATCTTATTGTTATAAGTACAAATTGTCAAAATAAACAAAGACATTTGAATGTATAGGTATATCATCACAGCATTTCCATAAAAGATTTATGTTATTATGTTAGTTTCAATTGCGTATTAATTAATAATATATATTCATTCATTATTTAATATTGGAAGTCGGTGTCTTTGGTTCCGTATTTTCGTTTTTTGCTACCGACTTCCAAAATTAACGTATTTTTTTTTTTTCACTTTTTCTGAATGAAAATGCTTGAATTGTTGATGAAAATACAAAAATCGCTATATGTATACCTATAAAATTTGAGGAGTTCCCTCAATTCCTCATAGATCCCATCATCAGAACTGGATTTAGATAAAAATGGGACTAATCTGGAAGTATAATCCTTCTAAATAAAAAAAAAGAATTCTCCAAATCGGTTCATAAACGACGGAGTTCCGAGGTAATTTAACGAACATTAAAAAAAAAATACAACCGAACTGAGAACCATACTAAAAGTATTAACAATTATTCAGTCAAAAGGAAATTAATATTTAAAAAAAGAACGGTCAACCAAACTGATAAAGATAATTTTATAATTTTCTGCCAATTTAACAAACTAAGAAGTATAATAACTAGGACAGCACTAGTTATGAAATAAATGCAATAAATGGTGTGGAAAAATCAGTAGTGTAACAATCAAGAAATAAAAACCTGTTTGTCATACTGGTGTGATAGCTGGGCCTCAAGTCTGCTATTACAATAGTGTCAGAATGGTCTCTTCATTGTGAGTTTTTGACAGATTTGCCATACAAACACTGTCAAATACTCACAATGGCGAGACCATTCTGACACTATTGTAATAGCAGACTTGAGGCCCTGGTGTGACTACGAGTCGGGAGTGAGGTATACAATTTTATCATAGTGTAATGTCGTACGGTATTCTGTTGTGGGGAAATGCCGCCGACATTCAGTCTATCTTTGTTTTGCAGAAAAGAGCTGTTCGATCAATTTATAAATTAAGTTCGAGACACTCTCTCAGAGATAAATTTAAGGAAATTAATGTTATGACTGTGCCTTCTCAGTATATTTTTGGAAATCTTTTATATGCCCTTAAAAACATAAAATTGTTTAAAAAATACAGTGATATCCATAATATAAATACTAGGAACAAACACATGTATGTTGTACCTAAAACACGGCTCAAGAAAATAGGTGGTTCGTTCAGATGTCAATGTATACGCTTTTATAATAAACTTCCAAGCCACGTTCAAGATCTAAGCATTAATCAATTCAAATCATTCATTAAACGTAAGTTGTGCCAGAAAGCCTTTTATACCATTAAAGATTATATTGAGGACAAAAAGGCTTGGGATTGAGCTGCTCCAAATTTTATATGTTGAAACTTTTTTATTGTGATTGCTTTATACACATTGACATGAATATTTACTTGTGAAGTATAATGTTATTATTTTAATTATTGTGAATGTGAAGACTATGTGGGTCTTTGTTTATTTTTTTTCTTCTCAGTATATATATATTTTTTTTTCCTGATCATGGTATGGCAGTTTGAGTAATTTATGCGGCCTGCCCAAATGTCCTTTCTTTGGTATTGTTCGTCGAATCGTTGAGCTCCTTATGTTCTGAGTTGAGCTGCACGATTACTGACAAATGCGTGCACCGAATGGACAGGTCCACTCAATCTGTGTGGTTCTTTCTTCAAAAGACCATTTCAGACACCAGTCTACATGGTCTTCACATGATTTGACCAAGATTATGTCTGGACTTTAAAAGAGACTGTGACCTCTGAGTTTGTTTCGGTCTTTCTTCTCAGAGTAGTCAGATACGAAATGCCGACCTCATCTAGTTTTAAAATATGATTGACGTGTAAAAGTGTTTGTAAAAACCTACTTACAGAAATAAAATCATTTATCATTTATCATTTATCAACAACGGAAAAACAGCGACGGAAAGAAAAATTCAGTGCTAGAAAGACCAGTTTCTGAAAAAACGAGGTACTAAAAGATTCCGATCCATACATACTCATTTTACTTCCTTTTACGTTCATCTGGCCATACACGCAAGCCGGTTGCTACTTTCCGAAGACTATCACCAATAAAGTTACTAGTATATTTCCGCTCACCTGTGCCTTGCATTACCTTTTGTTAGTCGCCTTTCACTCGTAGCAGGTGCCGTTCGGTAGTTTCTGCCTACCCCCATGGGATGAAGGCGTGAGTTTATGTTTGTATGTAAAAGATTCCGAAAGTAAACGAACGCTTTTCGGAGCGACCTCATGCACTTCAAAAACATTTATCTATGAAACTGAAAATGATTTTCCCCATACTCCCTCAGGCAGAGGGATCCTTTATAATTCCTATAAGAAGCTTTGCGCTCATATGCGAGATTTAAATAACCCTAAGCCGATTCAGGGACATGGCTTGTTATATTTCTAAATTCATTTACGTGGACTTGAATAAGAGTTTCCATAAGGTTATTTTTAAGCGCATTTTCTATTAGGATGAACACAATTCTTTACTGAGATTTTATCGATGGTTTTAACTTTATTTTTATCCTTTATCAGGGTTGGACTTTTTTATAGGAGAACGAGCATCTGATCAGGCAGAAAGGCATTTGGGCTTAAAACTCATGAATTAATTGATCTCTTTCCGAAAATGTATAGTCGAAGGAATCGAACTTTCTCCCGCAGTAGGACAAACCACGTTTTATGGTATTATACATTCTAATAATGACAGAAACTAGCATTAATCTAAGACCGAAACAAGTCGTTCCGTTAGCAACAAAACTGGCCCTAAATCTCCAAACACCGTATTGATAACCTTAGAGTAATGAAAACTGTGCTACACTCCAAATTACCGTAATAAGCACCTCCGAGTCATCAAAATGGTCTTAAATCCCCAATCAGTTATTTAGTGCCAGTTACCGCGCTATCTAGATAAGTTTGGTACTATCTGGTACTCAAGTGCTCGTCTCGGAGTAAGGTGTTATATGACGTTATTAATCCAATGCAGTTTGGCTGTAATGTTGCAATCGAAGGAGTAATTTTCATGTAAGTATAATTATGTGTAAGTTTTACCTCCATGGAGGCGGGGGAAACCGTTGCGCGTGTGCTCTTCGAATACACAGGCGTCGCCCGGATTAAAACAGAAACCCTCGGGGCCCTGATCCTTCACCTATGTTCTGAACAGACCAGGAGACGTGATTAGCTTCTGGAAGGAGGTGGGCTGTTTGGAATAACCACCGACGGCCGCCATGGCCCACGCACAATGGTCCATCTGAAGGACTAAGTGCGGAAACCAAACCCTCTAACATAGAATAGTTGTAGGTTATCATAATGTGCCATGTGGTAAGTTATTGTCTGTAATTCGGACTTGAAGTCTAGTCATAATATTTCCGAGTAGGTTGAGTTGTCCCGTGCCAAACGCTAATATCTACTCAACCGCATCAATTATGTCTTCTCTCATGAAATTAGATTGCATTCTCATCTAATAGCTGAAAGCTTATCGACGCTTGAAAGGCAAAATTGACTAAACGACACGTTGGCAACTTTACACTAGAGCATCTTAAAGTAATTTTTTCAAAATAAAAGACAAATTCAAAATGGAGTATTTTATATTTTATCCTTTTTAGTGTATACTCTAATAGAGTATACACTAAAAAAAGCATTTTAAATGTTTTTTTATTGGAAAAAAAATCTTTAAAATGCTCTAGTGTAAAGTTGCCAACATGTCGGTTGGTCAATTTTGCCTTTCAAGCGTCGTTATCAAAACTCGTTCAGAAAATAAAAATATCATGCTGGTTTGGATATTTTCTGAAGAATATCTTCAGAAAATATCCAAACCAGCATGATATTTTACTTAATATTTTACCAAAGGTCCTAAAATACCGTATCATCATCATCATCATCATCAGCCTATAGCAGTCCACTGCTGGACATAAGCCTCTCCAATTGCTCGCCATTCAGCTCGATTCTCGGAAACTCTCATCCAGCTGCTACCAGCCAACCTGCGAAGATCGTCGCTCCACCTAGCCTGAGGACGTCCTACCTTACGTTTGCCGATTCGCGGTCTCCACTCAAGAACACGTCTACCCCAACGGTCATCGGTTCTACGGCTAATATGGCCGGCTCATTGCCACTTCAGCTTGCTTATTCGGTGAGCTATGTCGACAACTTTGGTTCCAAAATACCGTGATCCATTTATATTATTGTTTCATTTTTCGAACAACTATCAGCCATTCATTGCATGCATCAATCAATCAAATAGAGTCCCGAGTCAGAGTTTCCGATATCCCGGAGTCAGAGCAGCGCCTCAAAGCACTTGGAAAAAAAAAGAAATTAGTGAAATTTGGAGCACTAAACAAAACACTGTCTGACACTCAACAGCTTATACCAAGTTCTTCATCATCTGCCTAGCTTTTTCCCAACTATGTTGTGGTCGGCTTTCAGTCTAACCAGATGCTGCTGACCTGTATTTGATCCTGCATATGACTGTTTGTCAGACTTTCGGGCTTCTGACCCGTAACGACTGTCAAAGATTTACATGACAGCCGGGACGAACGGTTTAACGTGCTTTCCTAGGCAGGGAAATGTCTCAATATGTAATTGATGGTCACCCATCCACGAACAGACCGCGGCAAGCGTAGCTTGACTTGCTTGAGCTGCTGCTATTATAATATAGCCACGAGGCAATATAAGCTAGCGAGGGATCGCTAGCTTATATCAAGTTACGAAGAAATAAAAAGTTCGGTTTTCATACTTTTATTTAAAGAGTTAGTATGTAGATCATGAGCAAAGGTTCATATCATCTATTATTCTCCGACACCTACTCGAAAATACAAAGAAAACTTCAACGCTACAAAGAAAATATATTCTCGAACTTTTACGAAGTTCTTAGGAGTATTTGCGCATATTCAAAAAGTCGTTTATCCGAATCTTTACGCCCGACGCAGTGCGTTCAAACATCAATCGTCAGTTTGTCTGTCAAGTCACGTTCTCAGAAACTACGAGGGTGTCAAGATGTTTGTCGCCGTCAAAGAAATGCTTTGTCACGCGCTCGCAATGTTGATACTAGTCGTATGATATGATTTTGCTTGTTTTTGGCGTAGATTTATGTTTAAAGGATATTGTGGCATGTAAAATATGGTCTTATGGTGCCTGCAGCACACGGAGTAGGTTATAAAGGCATAGCCTAGGCCTACCCCTAGGTAGGCTGCCCCTATAACATTGCCCTTAATTTGGTCTCCGAACACCGTGAACCACCATTTTGAATTTTATTGTTGCCCACTGCAGGTTTGAAGATTATGGCAATCTGAATGCTGTAGGTACCTACAGCCTTCAATTTCATAATTCTTTCTAATAATTACAATTGCAACTGACTGACTTAACTCTAATCACTAAGCTACAAAACACTAACTATAACAAATGATTGAATGAATTTCATTTGTATTCTGAATATTCTGATTAGGTGTAGGATTAACATTTTTAATATAGCTGTTTTAGATTTTATTTATCCAATGTTAAGTAACTTGGGCATAGGATCGTAATTTATCCATTTATTTATTTTTTTAAGATAAGATCGTAATTTATCAATAAAAGTATATAAATTCTCGTAATCAATAAGTTAGTATTTTAGACATTATTTTTGTACCCTATAACTATGTTTTTATATTTAACCCAAAGGTTGACTGGTACAGAATACCTTGTGGCATTAAGTCCGCCTATGTACCACTATTTTACATGAAGTTTAAATAAATAAATAAATAAATAATGTAGATTTTTTTGTATTTCTTATTTCCATACGCGTATCAGTTATCAGTTTTACATAAAATGTATCAATGTAACTTTTGTCTGTCACAAAACAAAGATTTTTTACGTATTTTATCTACAGATATCTGTAGACTTCAGTACATAACGTGGGATACATCCCGCGTTACGTACTGAAGTCTACAAAACACTATTGTGTTAATTTCAAAATTAATTAACTAGTCCTGTCTTCAATTTAAGCGTTTTTCTAGGCTATTGTCCAAAAGGCTTTTTAGTCTAAGAAATACCTTTCTATTTCTTGAAAAAGTAGGCTACGAGACAATTTCAATTGAGCAAGTTTGAGCATGAAAATGAGTTTTACTTTGGCTAAAACATAATTATCAACTCGTAACCGTCAGTAGGTACTTAACAAGGTTTATGGGTCGCCCTATGACCACTCGCATAAATGGTCAAAGGGCTTGCCATAATCTCCAACAGGATGTTGTTATTAGAGGCAGGAAGATCTTAGACCTGATCCCTTAATTGTCTACCACAAAGCCACCCACGCGTGCAACGGGTCGCCTCTTTGATGAAAAGTACATAAGTTTTTACACCCATAGCGATGGCCCATCTTTCATCTCAAAAATCGCCGTAAAATGTGGCAATAAATGAAAAATATGTTTTTTTAATTCAGCCGAAGTCTCCAGGTGTCTACTTAATAAAAATCCTTTTATTCATTCATTGACAGACATCGCACAGCCTGAACCGCTGGGTCTAGAAGCATCAAAGGATGATGCCACGAAATGTATGGAAACTGGTACCCGCTCCAATAGAAATACATGATATATCATTAGAAAGGTATTAATTAAGATTTAGTATTAGTAGTATAAGAATTCTAATGGCTTTTGTCTTGATTCCTTGTCCGATCGGAGTAATACAGAGTGAAAGTTGAGACGAGGCAGTAAGGGAAGCTACCTTAACCGTTGTAGCTACATAAAAACGTTCTTAGGAGACTGTCCTTAACTTGTTGAGTAATTGCTAACTGAATTCACAGTTTTTGGAAAAATGGTACAGTCAACTAGAAAATCGTTAATTCTTACATTTCATTTTTATGATGCCAATCGATTCAGTCGTATAAGGATTCAAAGACTCTTTGGACGAACTGAGGTTAGAGTACTAGGAAATTCACAAAAGGAAAATAGCTTTTCTCCTTTTCGTAAGTACTGATCGATCCACAATCTTTTACGACGTTTGCTACTAATTATTAAAAAAAAATGTTGTGAATGATTATGAAACATCAAAAAAAAACAACCTTATTTGGGTATTGCTAAAACTGACATGTTTGGTACAGTGTAACTCTGAACGGACAAGGATTTGAAATTAGGCGCCATAGTAACTTCTATTCAGTTTAAAAAGAGCTATCCAATGATGTATTGCATGGCTATTGGAGGAGTGTACCAAAAGGAGCATCATCCTTTTGCAAGAAAATTCCTTTTATATACCAAAAGTGAGCAATAAGGAATATTTTTAAATAAGGTATGAAATTTCCTATGCAAGTTCGTCTTTTTTGCGATGGGAACCCATCGGCCGAAAGTTCCTAAAAAGTCAAAAAAGGGTCCGTTGCGTTGGAGACCCCGCCAACCCCGACCTTTGCTCGAGCCAGCCGCTGAGCCTTAAATTCGTCCCCTAATAATCATAATCCTATCGAGCCTATCCCTTGGTGTCCTCCCCCAGCGACGCCTTAAGCCGAGGTCCGTACCCCACAGAGGGTGCCCTTAGCGTGTAGTTGCTTAGTTTATACGTTTTTGCCCTGTCTAGAGGCCATAATTTATTGAGGCACCCACAGGAAAGTCCGGTTAAGCAGACGACAACCTTTTAGGTTGACCTGCGAGATACCAATGAGAAAAAAAAAACCGTGGGACCGTGTTTCCAAGGGACGAAATGTTCTATTTAGATTTCACATAAACCTACATGAACACTTATGAAACGTTAGGAGCTGGGTGCACGGTTCCAATTGATCGTTTCCTATAGAGAAGAGCCGGCATGAAACTCCACGCTTACTCTTTTAAAAATAATTGGGTTTTATAAAGTTTTCAATAATATTTTTTTTTTTTTTGTCTTAATAGTCCTCCATACGGTCCACTGTCCTCCCATACGAAGGACAATGTAGGCCTCTCATCCAGTTGCGAGTACTTAGCAAAATAGAAAATGGTGGAAAGTTCTGTAACTGACTTTGGCAACTTGTTATAAAAGCGGATACTGTTTATAAGAAATGAATTGCTAGTTTTAGTTCATCTAAATTTGGGTAAGTATCACAATTTCATCTTTACTACGTGTATTAATATTATGGAAATCGCTTCTTATTTTGAAAAGTCCTAAGTTTTTGCTAACATACAAAATAATTTCTAAGATATAAAGAGAAAGCAGAGTTACTATATCAATTTCTTTGAGGTACTCACGAGTACCCATTTTATAGATCGTGCGGATGGCCCTCTTTTGTTACATACATCCACACATCTAAAACTTTCTCCAGCGTCCAACGACCCTTTTTACTTAGTGCCACATCAGACTAGTAACTAAGGCCAATGTTTGCAATCACTTCGTAACCTACAGTGCAGATACCATTAAGACTAATTCGCCTATACAGCGCTCATTGTTCTACGAGTAATCCTTAGTCTAAATATCCCAACAGTTGGATAAAACCCAACCTTGTGTCTTGGGGCTAAAGTTGGTTATAGAATAGTCATTGTATACTATATGGTACTGATCACGTTTCCCGTTTAATCTCCTAATTGGAGTGAGAGATAGGTGTAACGGAACGTGTAATGCTAGCAATGTGTTTAGGATAAGTGACGTCATTACGTGTACCGGCTACTTCTCGTTGTTAGTAAGGATTACGGATAATCAGCTGATTATGACCTGTATCGAGTGACGGAAATTGATAGGCTGAGGGAATTTGTAATTGGTGAGAATGTGAACGCTTAAAAGTCCCAAGTCTGATTCCTCGCCTAAGTATTATGGTAGGGACCAAGTAGCTCTTTGTAAATTAGTGGCTCTAAGGGATCGTTACATCCTTAACCATAATGTGTGCAGTTGGGTGTTAAATTAGATAAACCTTTCAAAAAACCGCAAGAGGTTCATGTGGACCTTAGCTATTAAAGACAATGGCAATGTATTAACAGGGATTCTTTGTTAGGAGCCAGGCTGTAACTTTTAACGAAATTGCGCACTTCTTTCGTAGATTTCAAAAAGCTTTTAAACTTAGCTTATTGAAATATTCGATAAATAAACAATAGTTATAAATTAAAAAATGAATTTAGAAATATTAAAAAAAATTGGTACAGACGCCAGCACATCAAGCTACTACAATCTGTCAAATTTCTTTAATAGATTTTCAAATTTATCACTACAACATAAGGTTCAAGGTTGATTGCGAAAATTTGACAGTTTCGGGTAGCTTGACCTGCTGGCGTCTGTACTGAGACACCTGCGGGGTACTTGCATAACACAATTACAGTGGCAATGTCGTTCATTTCAACAATTCAACAAAACTCATTGCGTTGTTTAGCAGATAAGTAAGTCAAACATAAGAAGCAATCATGAGCACTTTTAGGGTTCCGTACGTCCGAATAAAAAAACGGAACCCTTATAAGATCATTCGTGTGTCTGTCTGTCCGTCCGTCACAGCCAATTTGCTCCGAATCAAATGGACCAATTAAGTTGAAATTTGGTACACATAATGAATTGCTTTGACCTTAACACGGACGTGACACGACGAAATGAATTTTGAATATGGAGTCACTTATGGAGGAAAATTTTGAAGATTAAGAAGAAAAGTTTTACAATTTGTACCGTCTGAATTCAATATTTAATATTGGATTTTTTATATATTTTTAAATAATTCGTTTTAAAGTTATTAAAGAAAATTTATAAAAAATTACCCTTACCTCCGAAACTACAGAGGCTAAAATTTTGAAAAAATACAGAAAATAGTTCTATACTTATAGATTACAGGAAAACCTATAAGAAGTCTAAGGCCTTAAAATAACATAACATAATCGTATCATAGCGGAAGCTCCAACAACATCCTAAAACCATTGTAAGACACGGTGGACAGCCCCACACTCACACTCGGAGCTAATTGGCTGTGACAGACACATACACAGACAGACACACGAGTGATCCTATAAGGGCTCCGTTTTTTCATTCGGCCGTACGGAACCCGAAAAATCTTTCGCATTGTGATAAAAAGTGTGTTTCTCAATTAGGGTGCCGCTATCCTAAGCATTGTTATACACATTCAAACCATAAATAAATCAATCACTTAAAAATACACCACGCCTTATCGGAACTCTTCAATCTGTCGACGAATAGGACTGGCAGTCCATTTTAATCTCGGAATCCCGACAGCCCGGGATCCCGGGAACTGGGCTAATTGAACGTCTCCTTTATCGAGCTATTGTGCACGTAATTGGAAATGTCAAAGCTGGTGTAAGCAGCAATATGAGTCTTTTCTCTTGTTTAGTTATAACAGGAAAAGACATTGTGACAAGAAATGTAATTGTTAAACGTAAATAAGCAGTTTTTGCAAGAAAATAAGAGGTGTTTTGTAACATTAGTGTTATTTGTTTGCAGTAGTGACTTGCCTGGAATTAGTTTCGGTTTTTTGCTGGCAAAACTTAGTCCGCGAAAATACGTGTTCGGTTTATGTTACATTGTAATAGTAATTCCAGGCACGAGTCCGTTTAGTGATGTACGGTCTACTTTCAGTTTGTTGATGTTTCGTTTGTGCAACGGTTTTTTTTTTTGGATTGGCCCGTGTGGATGTCGGAAAATATCCCACGGGAACGTTCTACGGAGATTAAAAGTACCCTGTTCATCCAGATTATAAACTGTGTGCCAAATTTCATCCGAAACTGTTCAGCCGTTTTTATGCCAATTCGGAACACATCCAGACAAACACGCAAACGGATAACAATTAAAAAACCGGCCAAGTGCGTGTCGGACCACGCACAATGAAGGGTTCCGTACTTGGAAAGAATTTATCCTAAGAACAAACTTAACATTGTGGTTGGTAAACATAATCTCCCATACATTCTAACTGCAAATGTAAGTTTGTACGCATAATATCGAGAGATTTACCATGTTATTTTAAGACCATAGACTTCTTATAGATTTTCCTGTAATCTATAAGAATAGAACTATTTTCTGTATTTTTTTCAAAATTTTAGGTTCTGTAGTTTCGGAGATAGGGGGGGGTAATGGTAAATTTTCATCTATTTTCACTTATAACTTTAAAACTATTTATTATAAAATTATTTAAAAAATATATATTTGAGACCGTCACAGTAAGTCCTTTCTTTTGATATGTCACACGGTACAGTTTGCAAAACTTTTTTTTTTTAATTTTCTAGTTTGCCCCCCTAAACTGACCCCAATATTCTAAATTCATTTATTTACGGAACACCTCCGTGTTTGGATCACTCAAATTGGTATGTATACCAAATTTCAACTTAATCGGTCCATTACATTCGGAGCAAATCGGCTGTAACAGAGGGACAGACAGACAGACATACGAGTGATCTTATAAGGGTTCCGTTTTTTCCTTTTGAGGTACGGAACTCTAAAAACTACATTTTCGGCATCAGACTCGTTCCCACATTTCGTAGCAATTTAAAATTGTTTATCGACAAATAGGTAACAACTTTCCATCTGGGTAAACTAACATCATCCTTCTGTCCTTAACTCAATTTATTTGGGCCCCGTTTGACAGACGCCTATGTACGTATACAGAAAAACAAACCAAAACACAATTTTATTCAATTATCGCTACATTTAATCAACAGCAATTTTCGAAAACTCAAGCGTCTAAATACAGCCAATCAATGAAAACTCGTTCTCTTTGATGCTTCCAATGAAAAGTCCTAGGACTTTACACGTAATAGGGCAGGAAATTGTTGGAGGTAGTTGAAAGGAAGTAAGGAAGGTATTCCGAGAATGTTTGCGAGTCCCGGAAGCTTCCATTATGATTGTTGACACACTTCCACGAGCTGGCTGAGCTGCCTCGTGTAGGCTTTAGTGCGAGGAAAATACTAGCGAATGATACTTTACCGGAACTGCAGTGTTGTGTAACGTTTTGTAATTTTTACCCGACTGCCCCAGGAGGGTACCTAATGTTTTTCAAGAGTATATAACGTATATATGTATGTCTATTTCTTTCGCACGCTCTGTAAACGGCTTGATGAATTTTAACATATGAGGTGTCGTTAGATTTGTGGATGTGACATAGGCTATATAATATTTATTTATTTATTTAATACTTTAAGCACACAAAATGTACAGAGGCGATCTTAATGTTTTCAACCAGTCAACCTTTAGATAATGCAGAGACAAACAGCAGTAGGTGCAATAGCGATATATTGCATCTGCAAATAAAATAAAAAGGGAGGGGAAGGTTTAAAATAATAAATTACAACAATATTGGTATCAAATAAAAGCTAGTAATGAGACAATTCCAAATATATCATCATCATTTCATAATTTCAGCTGTAAGACGTCCACTGCTGGACATAGGCCTCCCCCAAGCACCGCCACCTCGACCGGTTTTGTGCTTCCCGCATCCAGCGGATTCCTGCGGCTTTCATAAGGTCGTCGGTCGGTGAATGTGGCAGCCGGATCCCTTCCGGGGATTCTTCGCACCCCTTGCCTCACCGTGGCCTTGACCGCTACCGTAGCCAAGGGACGGTGGGCCGCCGGGCACTAGGGGCCATTTTTTATTTGTGCTTGTCATTTTTGGGGGGGGAGGTTTGCCATAATCGCCAGGCTTGGCAGGCGGGTTGGCGATCGCAGTATGGTGTTAAAAATGTATAGAAAACGCTGCTGCCAGTTCTCTAGTAAGTCCCTTAGTCGCCTTTTACGACATCCACGGGTTAAAATGGGGTGGTGCTATTCTTTATGGCACCACAGAGGCCAATAAAAAAGGGAGGGGATGGTTTTTAAAAATAAATTACAACAATATTGGTATCAAATAGAAGCTAATAATGAGACAATCCCATAAATATATATATATATACTAGCTTTTGCCCGCGGCTTCGCCCGCGTGGATGTCGGTTATCGCATAAAAAAGTACCCTATGTCCTTCTCCATATCCCAGGCTATATCTCAAAACTCTAACTTAATATTAATTTTAATGTGACTCACTATGTGAATAGCAACCGAAACAAATGATTTAATATAGTAAAAGTACTTATGTTCTGAACGTGAATGAGGTTTTACCTAAAGATAACAAACAAAAAATCAATATACGAAATTTCACTCAAATTCTTAAAGCAATCAATTGTACCAAATTACAACATGACATAAAAGTGCGACGACACAAATGATAATTTTAAAATAATTCACGTAAGTACCAACAATGTGAAAACAAAACGAAATCCTCCGAAATGTCGCATGGTACACCATTTGTGCTGATAAAACGCTCGAAATATATAATGAACACCATTGGTGCATAACTTTTCTCAGGGTCACATCCGCAATTGGACGAAATATTTGACATTTATTGTGTACTTGCAACACGATCTGGCTGTAGAATTCGATTAATCGACTAATACTTGACCGGTTGACCTTTTAGCGGGAACACCACTAAACGAACGAAAAAAAAAAAAAAAACAAAATACGTCTGTACTCTGTGGTCATGTGGCGGTGTGGTGCGGTACTTAATGTAAACATTCATCTAGGTTATACGTGCGTAAAGATTCAATGAGAAAACGGTTTAATCTTTGAAGAATCTTATACAGAATTACTGAGAAATAAGTGTAGATTTCGTATTGAGTGTTAGTTTATCGAAAAGTGATAAATATGTCAGTGAAAAAGTAACGAAAGTTTTGGAATGCACAAATTTTGATCATAAGGCCGCCGTGTTTAGTAATGTTTTTATGATAAATATTCTTGTACACTGTTTGAAATACACATAAGTAGCTAGCTTATTTATCTACGAACATAATTTGGCTAATAGCTACTGATATTATAGCGTATTGTTATCGTAATCGTATTTCCAAGAGTAAAATTCGGCAAACAAATACCTACAAAAAGTCAATAAAATGGATATAGTATGTTATCCTTAAGAGATAGACATATGCCATCGCGGACTTTTTTGAAGACCTTTATAAGATACATAATTCCACCATACATTATTTTGTTATATCTCAAAGGGTTTTTTTTTTTTTTTTTTTTTTTTTTTTTTTTTTCAGGATGGGAAATCATCAAATGACCCCTTCCGCTCTGGGTGGAGCGGAAGGGAGTGTCAGACTCTTACTGACTAAAACCCACCCGTGTTCCTTCCTTGGCCCTTTATGTTCCAGGGCAGCGGTACCCCTTTCGGACAATCCCGCTGACCCGGCAGGCTTGGGCCCTAATAGGCCCCCTCGTCGTTGCTGACATCTCTTTGAGGCGCGCGTGGAACACATACGCGCCGTCCAGCACGGGCCTGGTCCTGATCGGACGGTGAGCTACCCATTACTCACCGCCCGCAGGCCCGCGCCTACGGTGGCCGGGAGTCGTCACGCGGCTCCCGACGCCCGGAGCGTCTACCGCGGCGGCTGGGACGGGAGGCTCTCTCCGCTCTCTCCCTCTCCCATCCCGCCACCTCCTTCGCTAGCATGACTGCTTCGCAGAAGGAGGTGACTGCCTCCCATTTCCTCTCGTCCTGGACCATGGCTTGAACGAGGGCCGGGCGCGAGAGGTCGCCGCCGCTGTCGATCGCCTCTACGAGGGCACGACGGTGCTCCGCCCAAGCAGGGCAGACCGCCACTGTATGCTCCACCGTGTCCTCGGGGCGATCATCGCAGTGGTGACACCCGGGCGTTTCCTCCCGCCTGATAATGTGCAGGAACCTCCCGAAACACCCGTGCCCGGAGAGGACCTGCGTCAGGCGGTAGGTGAGGACGCCGTGACGCCTTCCTAGCCACTCCTCAAAGAGGGGTCTTACCGCCGCTATCGTGGCGTGCCCTGCGCTGGGTTGCGACAGTCGCTCTTTCCATGCCGCCATGAGATCTCAAAGGGTTTAGACAGCGTTTTCGTTGAAAGCTCCCAGACGGCTTATTTTTTTTTCCGACACCTCCAACAAATATCGTTAATTCATACAAAAATGCATACAAAAACATAACAAATTATATACTAAAACCTTTCTCGAGAACCAAGCTATCCATTGGTGAAAACAGCATGAGAATCGGTGCAGTAGTATTTGAGTTTATCGCGAACAGACAGACAGACAGACAGACGCGGCGGAGGACTTTGTTTTATAATATGTAGTGATAGTGATAGTGATGTCGGAGAAGGGTAGGTTTCTCTCATTATCATCAGCCATACTTCAACTACTGTGAGCGTACTGTGGGTAGTGTTGGTTATTGCGCAATAGAAAAACCGAATTAAACTCAAATCAAAAGTCATTTACTCAATGAGTTAGAAGTTTAAAGATTACATAAGACAGTCCCCCAAATGCCTATCCCTTTACCACTTCCTAGTGCTTTAGCTGGGAAGAAGAAGTAGCAGAACAAACTCCCCAGCAGCACGTCTGTCTGTTCAGTTAGAAGAACTTGAATCTATACAGTAATGGGTATGCAAAGTAATTAATATTGGAACACGACACAACTATACCGAACGCGCAACAGTTCCTTGACGGCTTCACTGCTTGACCGCCACCGATGAACCTCACTTGTCGAAATGTGCGGCGATCACTTGCCGCCAGTCGAACGTTATGCTGTGACTCCGTCATGCGCCGCTTGGCAGCGCTAACGTCCCGATTAGTCAAGAATCGTTGGCGCTAACTACAATAACTCCATCGAACGCAACTAGATGACGCTGGCGACTCGTCTCCGACATATATATATATATATATTACTAAAAATAAAAATCTTGAAAAAAAAGCATTGTATATTCTATAGAATTTTGGTATTGCAAACGGGGACAAACCAGTAACCTGAAATATGGACTAGCTTTTGTTTGTCCCCGCCTGCAATACCAAAATTGTATAGATTATAATTTATTTATTTATTTATTTTTACCAATTGTGGTAAGTAATTTTTTTTTTTATTCTACGTACGTCGTCTTCCCCTATAATTATTAATTATTGTATACAAACTATTGTTAACATTTTAAAAGAGTAAGTATGGAGTTTCTTGCCCATTCTTCTCCATACATAACTACCTTTTGGAAGGCGCAACTAGAATCAATTAACTATTCATGTAATTTTTGACGTTCAAAAGTGCATCTTCGTGCCTATTTGAAATAAATGATTTGACTTTGACTTTGATCAGACACAGTGATCCATATATTTGCATATTTTTTTTTTAATACTTTATAATCTCTTTTCAGTTATGTTTTTGCAGTCGGGTTTTTTTTTTTTTAGATAATTCGCTTTTTTACTCGAATGATCTGGGATTCCTTGCAAAACATGGACCACTTTCAAGATTTAATATTGCTGAATCCGTCGACACCATCTTCATCACAAAAAAATATACAGATCCTGGTCCTTTGGAACGCGTACGAGGGGCCGAAGCCAACTAACGGAGGCCCCATAGACAAATTTATTATTATTTAATCTACATCACATTTTAATCAGAATTTTATTTAATGAAAATACAATGTTGTCAATAAGTAAATTAAATGCGAAATTAACCATATTCGAGAGCGAAAAATTTATGAAACTATTAATAGGTGCCGCGACTGACACGAATGGTTTTACGCCACGAAAAATGTACTTTTTTAGTCACACAATTATTTCAATTATTTTTGGCTTTCACCCAATTAGATGATAAATTGGCAAAAGGTCAATTAGTGCAGAATTTTTCGCGTAGGCAGAATAACCTGCGCACTTATATATCTGCTGCTATCAAATTAAATAATATAGCTAAGAAACCTTATAATTTCATTATGTCTATTTTGTGTTATATGTTAAAATCTACTTGCTATGACGTTATCAGTCCTATTAGGGATGATCATGCATGACATACCAAAGTCACACATTCGTCAACAAGCGTGACAATTGTCGCATCATGTCTACTCTGGTTCCCTTTAATTCGTTCGGCACAAAGCTGAGCGGAATTCCACGTAACAACGTGACACATACCCGGCACCCGGCACTCCAAGCGTGACAAGAACTCTCAGGCATTGGAATTTGGTGCTACGGCCAGTAGGCAAAATCCAGGTTCAATTCTAGATGCTAATTAATTTATGAAGCTACGTCGCGACGAAATAGTCACCAATCCAGTGTATGACATGCTTATGTATGTTCATTAATCTATACAAATAAATAAAATAGATGAAGACTTTGCTTACGTTAAACCTTCTAGGTACATTCTGATGTACATATATCTACAGTGTCAGTACGACATAATATATATTCCAATATATGTGATTGTAATCGAACTGGTCAAGGACTTTCAAGCAGCTAGAAGCATCCTTTGTTTTTGTTCAATCAACAATAAGGCAATCTTCAACGCAGGCAGACCAACAGCTAAGTTAAATTTGGCACAAGTTGAGAAATGGCTATACAAGGTATAATTAATTGAAATAACTGAAAACCGGCTAAGACTTTTTTTTTTCTGATTTTCTTTCCATTTTTTCTATGTGATGACTAGTAATAAGTTTAAAATAAAATTACCAGAATACATAAATAATGTACACAAATAAGCGCTCTTCCTCGTCTCTCCTACTGCTGTATGCTGTGCCCGACAGCTGTGCCCACAGGGTAGGGTTTTACCAACATTATGGAACGCAATAAAGAATTGTGAACTGTATCCTCTGAAAAACAGAATTAATGATCTTCCAATCAGAACAGTTATTTCGCAGAAATGCTCTTGATCAATTCCCTATTTAATTTTCCGGTAATTTCTCACGATTCTCACGATGCCTTTAATACAACTTATTAACAACGACGATTCGATTTCATATTCCATTGCGTCTTTCCAATAACCTTTTTGATGACTTTCGTTAATGAAGCCATAGTCAGTGCTCAATGGATTGTGTGTAACAACTTTATTCTTATTCCCTTAGTAAATAGCCGATGTAATGTGTTTGGCCGATAATAAAAAATAACTGGGCATTCGGTGTTCACCTAATACATAAAACTTTATACATTTTTGGGTTTATTTACTAGAATAACGGCTCGAGATTGGCTTAACTATTGGTTAACCTTCACCAAAACTAAACTTTAACGACGACACCACAAATGGTTATTCTAAATATCTTGCTTTTCTTTTCTACCTACATAAAAAAGATACTAGGTAGGTACCACCACCACCACCACCACTACTACTAACTTCTTTTATGAAAAAAATATAAAAATAATCCGCTGCCATGCGGCTGCTGAAAACCTCAAGCGGCGAAAGTACAGTTATCTTATCGGTAACTATATTTTCGGGCCGTTTGGGGTTGAAACTCTAGGGTCGTGGGGCCGCAGTGCTCATGTTTTGTTCAATGAAATCTCCAAAAGGCTGGTTGACACTTCCCGTGACCCAAGGGCTGGCTTTTACCTTGGCCAGAGGCTAAGCATTGCCATACAACGTGGTATTGCCACCAGTCTCTGGGGTACATTATTACCATTTGACAGCGATGCGGAGTAAATTTTCGACGCCATATTTTAGTTTATTTTGTTAATAGTTTTAGTTAGGTTGAGTCATTATATATATATTTTTTTAATAGTTTTTTAGTTAATTTAAATGTGTTATTTCCTACATTATTAAATAAAATTAATAAATAAACATATAATTATTATTTATTAAGTAATTCGGATTGACTCTATCATCACCAAGGACGGGTGGTGCCAGTGCCCAGTGGTATCGGCCGCGACTTACTAGTTGTACTTACGTCGTAACGAACTCGAACCCAGACAGGCGCAAAGTTAATTATAAATAGAATTGAGGTTATTAATTTAGGACCCCTCTTTGGGTAAAGGCCTCCTCCCCTTTCTTGCCACTCTTTCCTATCCTGTGCTGCTGCAGGCCAATTCTGGCCCGCTACTTTTTCGATCTCGGCGACCCATCTTTCTCGGACCCGTCCTTGTTTTCGTTTTCCTTTTGGGCCTGCCCACATGGCAGCCCACTACTACTACTTCACTATTACTTCATTTTTAATCATCGGAACATGCCAGCCCATGAGGCCAGGAGCCGGACACAGGCTTCCTCTAAGTCAATACAAAGCTATAAACAAATACCTTTTAATTCCTTGTTATGTATGACTCAAAATGGTCTTACGCTACGCGGTCTCAACACTTTCAACTCAATGAACCGCCAACGATTTTACGTTCTTCGACAAATATTTTTTTTTTTTCTTTATGTAGCCCACCCATTGCCATTTCAGTCGTCAAACTTAGTGATTGTATCAGTTTATATAATACTTAAAACCCTTTCTCAGATTAATTCAAAAATAGGGTTGCCTAATGCTGTGTAGGACAAGAAGAGCTAAGTATGCATACGTAATTATGATCCACCCACGCATTATACTGACACTCCTGAAACGCCTACACTGGCAAACCATGTAGAGAAACGTTAAAGGTTCGTACAAACAGGCGCGACACGCGACGCGACTCAAAAGCACCGCTCGTCGCGCGAGACTCGTTGCCTTTGTGTCGCGTCGCGTGTCGCGCCTGTTTGTAGGAGCTTTAATTAAGATTTGTACTTTAGGTACATTTGTCTTTCATTACCTCATTAGGGTGGATAAACATAGTCGTCCTTTAATCTATCATAAAAAGTTTGTTTTTTATCAACAAGGCCTTTGAGTGGCTATTCAAATTAATTGATTCCTCGTAATTGATTCGTTCGAAAACTGTAAAGACTGTGTTCAATTTATGAGATATTGTTACCAAATAAAATAGCAAAATAGTCAATTTCAAAATATTGAGAGATTTAATATGGTATTTTAAGACCATAGACTCATTACAGGTTTCCTTGTAATCTATAAGTAAAGAACAAGTTTTTTTTTTTCAAAATTTTAGTCTCAATAGTTTCAGAAATAAGAGGGGAGTGTAAATTTTCATCTATTTTCTTAAATAACTTTGAAAATATATATTTTAAAATTATAAAAAAATACATCTGAAATTATTACAGTTTACCCTTTGGTTTGAGATGTCACACGGTACAGTTCGCAAAACTTTTATGTTTTAAATTTCTAGTTTGCCCTCAAAAGTGACCCAAATTTCATTTATTTACGTTACACGTTATCAAAATTCATTTATTTACGTTACACGTTCGTGTTTGGATACACGAAGATTACCGAAGTGAACCTTTTCTGGTTTACCTAGATATTTTTCTGGTTACGAGGCTAATAAATCGCTACAGCTTATGAAATAGACTAACAACCAGCCCTTTGAGTGTTGAGGGCTTTGCAATATTAAACGGCAACCCTTAGTAATATTTTTTGCGTCGACAATTTATTGGTATCCTTATGTGCACGACACGTGTGTTACCGATACCTGACGTCAGTTCCGGAATGGTACTTAATCCCGGTAACGAATCCTGGCATTGCAGGATTCCGACATAAATTCCCTATTTTTATGTTTCCTTAGTAAGGTCTGGCTGTTTTTGTATGTGAGTTTAAATGTTTGTAAACGCACCCACGATACAGGAGAAATTCCTAGTGCGGGGCAACGTTTGAAAAAAAATTAAAAATGTATACAAAAGTCTCCAGTCTTTGAATGGTGACACCATCATATAGACTGGAGATTTTTATTTACATTTATACTCGTAGTTTTTTGCTTGAGTATAATTTTCTTTGTATTTGTTGGTATATTGGCGTGTGCTAGCTGACATTTATGGCAAATAATTTAATTAACTGTTCTGTTTCGTAATGTTTACTTACTATTAATTTGCATACCTACTATTTATAGAATTATTTTTTTTCCAACTGAACCGACAGCTGTGCTGCTGGAGAGTTTGTTGCGCCAATTCTTGAAGCACTAGGAATTTTTGAAGGGCGGGCATTTTGAATGACTGGCTTATGTAATTTTGACGTTCAAAAAGTGCTGATTCTCAGCCTTATTTGAATAAATGACTTTTGATTTTGACCAAATAAATAAATAATTGTAGACTACAGACTGAACTCCGAAGTAAGCTGGTGCTCCTGTGTGACAGGAAAAGTGCCTGGGCTTGAAATATTGTAGGTACTAACCGAAAAACCAATTTGCACTTTAAGCCCAAACTCGAGCACCAATTCATCGATCAAAATCTATCGGCAATTTCAGAAAAGCTTCCCTCGGTAAATTCCGTTAAAAGTAACAAAGCTCCTAGTAACACAAAGGTTTTGTGAACTTTTGCCAGTAGGTACATTATGTAGCTCAAGATACAAACAAAACTAAGGAAACAATCTTCATGAGATCTTTTCTACTACCGCTACAGGGTACAGAAGGCTTTGTTAACTGAAAATGCAAATTCCGGCTCTTTCCCATTATCTTTTGAACAAAATCCTTGTGCAAAATGCAAGCAAAAAATCTTGTAAACTATGTTCATTGCTAACAACTTTTTAGCAGGCGCATTGTTTTTTTTTAAAGATTTATACTTGTTAAGGTGTTTATAGTTGAATACATATTCATTTGCATATAGCTATTTTAGCTATTTTTCTCTCAATAAAGTGAGTTGTGGGATGTTTTAAGCACATCATCGACTTAATTAATAGATACTCGGTAGGAAAATAGTGCTATGATAAAAGAGAGTCGGTGGGATTACATTCTTTGCCAGATTTTAATTTTATATCATCACATTATTCACCGTGCCACGGACTTGGCCGTAGATTAATTTGCGCCTTACATTTCCACGGCCGCAAAGTATATACGGTTATCTACAAAATCATGATTTTACAGGAGAGGGTTTTGATCGCAACACTGTGATAATATCATTAATAGAAGAAAAAAAGCTATTCTTCTATTTTACAACATTTAGTTAATAGGGCATTATCATGAAAATGGTTCAGACAATTTTTTTTTTTTTTCAGTATAGTTTTTTTTTAAACGTTGCATAAACATTAGAAATTAATCTTTATGTACGTACTTCGTACAAAAAAGTAAACTAAATGAATCAACTGCCATATTATACATCCGCTTCTACGCGGGGACTTTCAAATTGCTTAAACTTATTTAATTTCTGATATTAAAACAGTTATTACCATTACTTTGTATTCCACATTGTATGCAAAAGGAGTACCTATGTAAGGAGCGTAGTAGGTGGCGTTCTTTAGTTTCTGCCTACCTCCATGAGAAGAAGGGGTGAGTTTATGTATTACTATAAGAAATAAAGGTATGTAATAATTTTCCTTATTTAACCATTATTTGTAACGCCGACGTGTTTTTGCACAAAAATAACGCAAGTTTAAAGAACCGAAATTAAAATAGCTTTATGGCTGATATCTTGGTTTACTTTCAACATCAACAGGTGAACACGCCGACTGTCCGACGTATACACCAACTAATGGTTTAAGTCCGTGTCTAGTGTCTACTTTGTCACTTTATGAAAATTGTTGTCAGTCTATATTTAAGTGACTTTTATTAGTAAAACCGGCCAAGTGCGTGTCAGACCATGCATAATGAAGGGTTCCGTAGTTGGTATGAATATATCCCAAGAACAAACTTAACATTGTAAAATAATGTAAATTGGTTGACTACTCGATAACTCGATAACGCGACTTACTCGGTAACTTGTAAAGCCTACTTAGCTGTGATAGTTTTCCTTTTAACTTCGTTTTAATTATATACAACCATTTAGCTGGCAGGGGGGGGACACTTGACTCTAACAAAAACTATACGTGTAATATTGTTGAAATTATTGCACTTTAGAGTTATTTTTTTTATGTAAATGGTAAATAGATTAGTGCTTTGTATTTATCGTGAAATAACGGAGTTTATTAAACGTTTACTTCGAAATAACGAAAGGGTGAGAACAGTTATTTGTCTAATGTTATAATAAATGGAGTATAGCACTTTAAAGCTATACGCAAACGGATTCCTGAATCGAAAAATGGTTTTCACAAACCCGCAATATTTTTGAACGGCCTATCCAACGATACCCCATGCCACGGCATAGGCGAGAAAAAAAATCATACCCACTACTTGCAGTCCCAGGTACCTTAAAAAAAAAATATAAGTATTTCAATATTTTATTTTACCACTTTGTCGGCGTGATTAATATAATTATATACCCATGCCAAATTACAGCTTTTTTGTACTAAGAGTCTCTGAACTAAGCCGCGGACAGACAGACAGACGGACATGGCGAAACTATAAGGGTTCCTTGGTGACTACGCAACCCTAAAAATTAAGAATTTTAATTCATTGAAATTCACAAAGAATTCTGAGTCAAATTATGTAAAAAAGTGAATTTTGTGAAAAGTTCAGTTGACTCTTAGTACTTTTTTGCCGTGTTATAACATCTTCAGGGTAGACTACATTATTTTGAACCCAAGAACAAGGTTTGTGTTACTTTCACACAGTTCGTCTTTATGTTGTTTATAAAGTTTTTTTCTTCTTCTAAGACTAAGTTAATCAGGCCCAACAGCCACACGCACAGAAAACGTTTATTTCATTTGCTTTAATTTATATCACTTCCATGTTTTCTATCGTTAATTTAATAAAAGCAGATAAAATAGTTGTTTATAATATTTGAAAACGCAAAGAAACGTTTTTATGACTTGGCAATATGAAGTTCATATGTAGAAAATAAAAAAATACTGTTATACAGTTTATTCCTATTTCATTTTCTCGCAATCGCATTGAAAAGCAGAGTGTATAATAACTCGGGCATAAACGAGCCATTTTACCCCTCGACTTAACTATCCAAAAAATGACTATTCAAAATGGCTTCTTTTATACACTAGCTGTACAATCTAATATTTATTTTATATACTGACTGTCTGACTGTCTTTATGAGCCGATCAAGTTGATGTTTATTAAAATAAATAAAATTAAGTGTCTGTTTGTAATGTTAAAATAATAGTTTTTTTACTTATAGCAAATAAACAATTTAAAAAAAGTTGTCTGTCTATCTGTCTGTTTGTTCCGGCTAATCTCCGAAACGGCTGGACCGATATTGACGGGACTTTAACTGGCAGATAGCTGATGTTATAATAAATAACTAAGGCTTTTTGAAAAAAATCCACGCAGGCGAAGCCGCGGACAGCAGCTAGTCTAAAATAAAGCAAAGAAAACTAAGCGTATTCTGTTGTTTATTTTAGATTAAGCCTAATTGCAAACATCAACTAAAACAAACCCGTTAATAAGATCTAAGTACAGTTAATTTCCTCACAGCATAACCTACTGGAATCCCAACTAGTTACCTACCTCCCCACAATGTTCATAGTTTCTAACTATTCCTGCCAAACAAAACTCATTTTGGAAGCTACAGCCTCGAAAATGTTCAGCCGACGTACGGATTAATAGTAGAATTTAACACAATAGTGAGATTAATTGTATTCCCAGGTAGAGTGGAGTCGGCGTCGCACTGGCGACCTTCCAAAGTGAAGGTAATTTGTCAAACGTGCCTTCGCTCTGGACTAATTATCAAGGTATTGGCGCCTGACATGAGGGCTTGTTAAGGTACGGCGAATTTGAAATTGGAACAAGTGATGTATTGGCAGCGTTTCGGTTGAATTTATTCAGCAGAAGCTGTTTATATTAAACTAGCTGATGCCCGCGGCTTTGTCCGACTTTTTCTAAAATAAAAGTAAGAAAGAAAGAAAGAAAGAAAAGAAATAGTTTATTTTTTATTTACCGTACACACTTTCGTGTGCATTTAGTAAAAACTGTTATTTTTACATTACAAACAGACACTTCAATATTATTTATTTGTATAGATAAAAAATAAAACACGCAATTTTCCCATGGGGAATATATAGAACGCTAACTGCTACGCTCCTTGCATACTCGTTATGCTTCATTTACGTTCATACATCTGGTCATATTGTCTGTTCGCACGCCAATTGCGACGCACCTGACCTTTCTGAAGAACATAAGTATGTCGGAGAATGGTAGGTTTCTCTTGTTATCATGAGCCATATTTTAACTACTGTGGGTAGTGTTGGTTACTGCGCAATAGAAAAACAGAATTAAACTCAAAAGTCATTTACTCAATCTAAGGTGAGAATCAAAATTACATAAGACAGTCCCCCAAAACGCCCGGCCCTTCACCGCTTCCTCATGCTTTAGCTGAGAAGAAGTAGTAGTGGAACAAACTCCCCAGCAGCACATCTGTCTGTTCAGTTAGAAGAACTTGATTCTATACAGTAATGGGTATGCAATGTAATTAATGTAGGAACACGATACAACTATACCGAACGCGCAACAGTTTCAAGAAGTCTTCACTACTTGGCCGCCACCGATGAACTTCACTTGTCGAATGTGCGGCGGACACTTGTCGCCGTTCAAACGCTATGTTGTAGACTCTGCCATGCGCCGCTCGGCAGCGCTAGCGTCGCGATTATTCAAGAACCGATGGCTTGAATCCACCAACTCCATCGAACGCCAACAGATGGCGCTGGCGTACCGCTACCGGATACAACTCGTCTGCGACAAATATATATTATATTATTCCGGTTTTTTATTAGTCTTCTACATTTTCCGGATTTCGTCTCTAGTATTCTGTTTTCTTAAAATTATCTAAAAACATAGAACATTACGCCTGTTTACCTCGAAAGGTTAAGCAGAGGTTAAAATTATTTAAATCGAGAGATTTAATTAATTCATGATCTGTTCTTCCACTTCTGACTTTTGATTTTCTTTTCTTTTGATTTTTCCTGTAGGTATGTTGTACAGAAACTTGGATTATTCTATGAGAGAAGCTAATTCTCATACACAGATACAAATTCTCATAATAATTGTTTTTTTACCTTCTAATAGAGACAATGCAGGTAACTTTAATCGTTACCAATATCCACTTAAACACCTATTTCCATAAATGCAAACGAACCTATAAAAGTATATTTAAAGCATATAAAAGTATATAAGCTGCAAAAATTCCTTTATTTCCTCTCTCTCTCTCTCTCTAGATTAGTATGGAAATTATCTTCATTTGCCTTTGTTTAAAAAATAACCTGCCAAGTGCGAGTCGGACTCGCGCACGAAGGGTTCCGTACCATTATCTACTCTATTACAAAAACGGCAAAAAATTCATGTCTGTTGTATGGGAGCCCCTTTAAATATTTATTTTATTCTGTTTTTTTTTTTTTGTATTTGTTGTTATAGCGGCAACAGAAATACATTATCTGTGAAAATTTCAACTGCCTAACTATTCATTTATTATTTACTTTTTTATTTATACACGGTTCTTGAGATACAGCCTGGTGACAGCCGAACGGACGGACAACGGAACGGTGTCTTGGTAATAGGGTCCCGTTTTACCCTTTGGGTACGGAACCCTAAAAACAAACGTTTCGTTTGTATTGGCCTTAACTGGAACGAATCCAAATTAGCGTAAAGCCGAGCTTCCGAGCTTAAGGTACGTAAGGCTGGTTACTCATTGGCGATAAGAGAGAAGCATAATACGAATCGCATTTCGCTCTTTCATTTAATCAAAAAAAATAAAAATACTTGTTTAATTCTGCAAAAATTTTACGCACATAAAAGGAAAGATCTGGGTATTATTTACAAAGACAGTTCTTGCCAAGTTTTTATCAAAAACGCAACTTAAAAAATAAGACAATTATCAAGTTTCCGTATTAAATAAAATTGACAACTTCAGAGGAATTCCTTTTCAGGAACCGGTAGGATTTTTTTTTTCTAATTGGCATTATTTCCTGGTTCCTTTTATTGGAAGGCCGATTTCTTATATTGTCTGAAGGAATGGTGTAAGTTTAATAAAATTATAAGTGTATTAAGTTCAATACCACCAACCTCATATTTTTTGTTATAAAATTGAGTAAGTACCATGAATGCGTAGGTACCATTGATTCATATTCATCATCATCATGTAATAACAACTGGATGACATGCCGAAAATCCATTGTAACATTATTTTCACAAGAAAGCACAAGAAAATAGGTTTTACTACAGACTTGAAAATGTATCATAATGTCAAGATCTCAGTCGCAACTATAATTTGTCGTAAATCGCACAAGTGTGATTCAGTCTTTACGGTTCGCTACAAATGTTACAATTGGTAGAATAACGTCAAATTCTCAGAAACACTATCGTCGTTTGTCTGTTTATCTCGAATACTATTGGTTTTTATGATGTTTTGCTGATAAGCTTCACATTACTCCACGAAATAAACGTATAAGTAAAATGTTTTCTTCTAGAGATTACTTAGACTCGAGGACTTCAGACACTGTCCGCCCACCGAGTGACCTCAGTGAAGACGGCGCACGGTGGACACGTGCTGCCTTGCACTCTTGCACTGTTAGGTTTCGGGGATACCCCTTTACAGGCTCCCCAGGGATGTGCCCTAATAGGCGTTGCACAAAGGGAGTTTCCGATCGGCCTTTTGAGAGGTAACGGTGCGCCTTTCTAAGTGCTTATGTGTTGAGGTAGTTTTAGTGAGGGGGTTGATAGGTTTTTCTCTCGTATCAGCACTATATTATATATATATATATTTATATTAATAAGTATTACCATTCTAATTCAAAATATTTTAGGCTAGGTGCACGGTTCCAAATGGTCGTCTCCTATGGAGAAGAACCGGCAAGAAACTCCACGGTTTAATTGTAATTATGAGCCTGTTCTGTTCCACTGCAGGCAAAGACCATTTTTACGTTTCGTAGCTGCTTGGCAGTAGATCCTCGCTTGGAGATTATTATCTCCGACCTAAGGGTTGCTCATTTAAAAATAATATTATTTTACAATGTTTTCAAATTACACTGTTAATAGGTATGGGGAGACAGTGAAAGCCTGTCAATAAGTACCAGGTACCAGCGGCGAGGTGTCAATTTTTGTATGAAAGAAGCCGAAGCGAGTCCACGGGTCTTAGTATGTGTGTAAAAATGGTCACCAATCCACGGACCATCCGCGGCAAGCATAGCTTAGTTAAAAAACTGGAGTATTAAGCACCAAAGGTATTCTTTGGTGCTCAATGCATATGTGCTCAAATGGGAATCTAAATAATGTAAAATAAAGTCAGGTTATTTACACTATTTATAACTCAAGAACGGCTGGACTGATTTTTATGGTCTTTGATTTGTTGGATTTGTCTCCTCCCTAATTAGCAGAATAACTATTAAAATATGAGAAAATAATCGCAACAAAAAAAATATGATGAAAATTAATTTTCTCATACATTTTGTACGGAACGGCTTTTTTGATGGTATCTCGAGAACTGATTGGGGATCGGAGGAATAAGAAATTTCACGCGGACGAAGTCGCGGGCAGAAGCTAGTACTCCATAAAACCACGCTATGCTAAAAATATTATTGCTTGCTAAATTCTCCGGCTAAGCAAAATATTTTTATTGCTATGACGAAACCTATTTTTACTTACATCCCTACAACTATTCTTTCACATATTAATATCTTATAACACGATATAACATGTGCTCGTAAATTCCTGTGTGTATAATTAAAATTTTATGGTTTAATCTGTCCGTCGTTAAGAATAATTGGTAGTACATCACGTTCTGCTCAGTTACTATATTTAATGTAGAGTGCTGCTCTTCATATCAATCTTATTTATTGCGCCGTTAGTATTCTTTAGATAATTATGATTTCATTTTGTTCAATTGTCCATTGCGTAGTGGAACGCAGATATCGTAGATAGATAAATAATGAATCGGCTGCAGGCCTATTCCTTCATTATCCTTCGAAGCGTTTTAAATAGGATAATGAATTCACACTCACTTAAATCCTGTTTGGAGCTGGTAAAAGAGCTTCTGAAAGAATATAGGGAAGTACAACCACCATTGCTACTTGCCAGCTATTAACAGCAGCATTGCTGTATCTCGGCTGGGTTCGGGTAACAGTGACATTTTTGGCACATGAGAGTTACCAACTATCTATTGGCCTAGCACGAACGCGCGGGGTAAATTCGAACGATTTAAAAAATTAAATATACAATAGAATCTCCTTATTATGACATCGAAGGGAAGTGACATACACGTCATACAAAGCGGACGTCATACAAAGCCTAGTCTTAGACAATAAACAACTTCCTATTTTTGTTAGGTATTTAGTTTAATAGATAGAAAAACTACACAGAGTATGTATCTAATAAAAAATAAATAAAAAAAAAACCACGAAACAAACATATTATTAAAAACATTGGATAAAAATTGTAATACATACATTACATATTTTTTTCATGTTTTACTTAAGAAATCAATCTATTTTGTCTGCTTTTTCACTTTGTCACTATAACCGGCCATATATAATATTTTTTTAATAGGCGACATTTATGTCATTATATCCGAAATTTGTTTTTTATTTTTTATGTGAAAACCATTCTTCGCACTACTATTACTTCATAGTAAGCGATTGATCAATATAGGCCAATTCATAATAAACAGATTCTTCTGTACTCGTTTTACACAAAATATTTACTCAGTTTTATGACTTTATTCATATCTATTTAAGTGATAGATACCACCAGAGATAATTTTGACCTTCTCGCAAAATAATGGATATGGTCCATAATGTGAATTAAATTAATTTAAATACATAGGCATAGGCATAGAAACAACATGGAGTAAAGTTATGCTAAGAATAACTTTGGTATAACTATACATTTTCTGACGTTTATACTTTTTTTCGTGTTTATTTGTATAAGTGTTAAAGTTTAAATTTTTATATGGGTAAATACCACGATACCCACGATACAGGAGAAATTCCTAGTGTGGGGCAACGTTTAAAAAAAAAAATTGTTTTATGATTTTTTTAATTTTTTTATCTTGTTGCTTTGCCTTTGCAGGGTCCATACTTTTTTACCTAGTTTTAAACCTTTTGTAACATCTTTTTTACAATATGGAATGCAATCAATGAATTTGAAAATGAATATGAAATTTTTTAACCAAAATGCTATAGGATAGTTGTATTTTCGATTGAAAAATCATTCGAATTTACGTTGCGTTTCAGTCGCGCGTTTGTGATAGGGTCTCTAATCATGATTAGATAGGTAACTAGAACTACTACTTTGGAAAACAATAAAAAAAACATTGGAATATTCTGAGCAGGTTGGCTTAACATTTTCCCTTGTCATTACTTGCCTAGCTCTGCCATTATTCCTTTACTAACTAACCTCCATAATCAAGATAAACACTAGGTTCTCATAATTTCTCGTAGAAAGCAACACAATCTTCTGCTGCTCAAATAACATCATTTTCTAAACGGCGCGGCGGGCGCCTGTAATATTGAAACTCGTGCAGCTGAGACGTGCGTCATTAAACTACAGTTACACTAAATTACTAAGTAAGTAACAATTTTATTAGTGCGGCCATGAAAACTGAAAATATCCATCCTTGAAAGTGTAGGCATAGAGCCATAGATACCACGCAGACGATGCGTTAAGGCTCCCGCAAACAGACGCGACGCGAGTCTAGTAGAAAATTTTCTATAGAAATTGTCACCAGAATCGCGTCCCACCGTTGCGTTGCGCCTGTCTGCGGGTGGCTTAAATGCATACGCAGTCGAAGCGTCGCGGAGACGCCACATGAAAAGCAATTAATATAACTGTTAGCATTTTAGGATACGAAAATAAAGGGCATTCGAAAATAATGTGGCAAGTTCAGGACATTTTAAACTTTTTTGAGAACTAACTGTGCACGCTTCGCTCATGTGACTTCATATTCTTTTGACTTTCGGTACAAATCAACGAAAGTTATGGTACATCCAGAAATAAATGAATCCTAATAATAATAATTCATGATCATTTAAAACTAATACCATATTTCGCCGCAGTCCACATTTTAGTGGCATCGCAACCGCGTTAGTTGAATATTGTCATAGCAAGTTAGGAAAATAGGTACGTAATGTGGGTTTAATGCCATTTGAATATTCGCAAAGGCTACCTACGTTCATAATCCCTGGGGATTCGATTGAGCTCGGCGAAAGGTATCGCTCTTTACACGATGGCATTTATATTTAGACTGTGTGGGTATGAGACGAACTTACATCGAGCTATGAGGTTTCAAAAAAGGAAATGCCTAGGCATGGCTTTTCATTTATATTTTCTTTGTTGACTCAAATAGTTGGGATATTTTCAGGAATTATCAACGACACGCTTATTCTTAGGATCTTCTTCACCTGTCACTAAAATAATTTTTATCTTAGGTTGTCTATCTATTGGTCGCATGCGCGACAGCTTGGGTTCGAGCCCCAGGTTGGGTTGTCCATCAGGAATTTCTCAGTTCTTCTTTTTCTTTTCGTGTAGCCTAAGTTACCTTATAACATCAGCTTAAATCGGTCCAGCCGATACAGAGATTAACCGGAACAAACAGAAGGAAAGAACGATACTCATTTTTTTTTTTTTTGGTAAAGTAACGTAAGTATATATTTTCATATGCATTTACTAAAACGCTGTTATTTTGACATTACAAACAGACACTTCAATTTTATTTATTTGTGTGTATTGTAAAGATTCTATTCTATCGCCTTAAATCTGACTGACAGTTAACAGATGTAGAAGCCGCGCGTTTGGTCTATTTTAGCTACTAACAGCATTATGTCATATGGCATTTTTACTGTGGGGTCGGGCTGCTGACATTGAATCCATTTTTATTTTGCACAAGAGAGCTGTCAGAGCCATTTATAAACTACGTCGCCGCGAATCTCTTAGGGAACTATTTAAAAAGATATACTATGACGGTACCTTGCCAATTCATTTATGAAAATATTATGTATGTAAGAAAAAATCTACATCTTTTTAATAAAATCAATGATAGGCATAATTTTAATACTATAAATAAAGATAAAATAGATCAACCATTTTTCAGATTATCTAAAATACCTACATACATCTTAGGGGTACTGCGTTAAATGTTACAATAAAATACCTTCTGATATAGTACAATTGAATGAAAGAACATTTAAAACTCATATTAAAAGCCATTGACATAATTATATATTACTATCGTTAAAAGCACACTTTGTAAACAAGCATATTACAAATTAGAGGATTATATCTAAAATAAGAATGCTTGGAAACATGCTGGTCCTGCTCCATAGGACAATTTAGAGTCTAGACAAAATCAAACTAGTTGCTAATTTAATTGTATAATTTATATACTTTAACTTCATTTTTGATGTTCTAAAGTGCCTTATAAGTGCCTTTTTGAAATAAATGATTTGACTTTGACTTTGATCGAAGCATTTGTTTTAATTTTTCCGCCATCTTAGTGCCCCAACAGACAGCACAGGCCGCCTAATAGTTGTAACGTGAAACATTTTACATCGTATGCCCCGCGGTGATTGCACCCACCTGTTTCACAGCCACGATTGAAACATTTTCTATAATAGCGGCCATAGATAGCTTAACGTTATTTCTATTTGAAAATACGAGAATAAGCAAAAATCGTATTATGCAGAAATACTGTTTGCAGAAATTGAGATCACGTTCGTTTTATGACTTTATTTTCTTTCATGTTTGCTGCTTGTATTGTGTATTCCCGTTTTAGAATAACGCCACTATTTTTAATCCCTGACGGAAAAATTGGGGTGTTATAAATTTAACGTGTGTATCTGTGTGTCTCTGGCATCGTAGCTCCTAAACGGCTGAACCGATTTATATATATATATATATATATTTTTTTTTAAGGTAAGACTTGGTCGAGAATGTTCTTAGCTATGGTTCAAAAAATTCTGGTCAGCCATTCGAAGATTATCAGCTCTTTTCTAGTTGATTAATGGATGTAAGCATCTTCCACAGGTCTGATCGAGTGGAAATTTTGTATTCTGTTACAACAATGATATTAGAAGAATATAGTAAACTTGAACTGCTGGTGCAGTATCACATGGATTTATCTCTACGAATTGGTTAGATGTAGATAGCTGGTGATCAGGATCTAATGAGTAGGAAAGGAAAATGAGGATAAATTAGTAACTGATTCACTGTGGAAAAAACAGGAAATAAAAGTCAAATCAAATATTTTTTTATACCTCCGACTCAAATAAACACCTCTAAAAAGTAAAAAAAATATATGTATTGGTCCTTTAAGTTTAATATAAGTTGAAGGTAATATTTTGATCAAAACATCGTCGCGTCGGGGGACGGCTAATGAAAACATCAAACAGACGAGGCTTATAATACTGAGTAATCTTTATATACTCTAAGCCAATAATAATGAATGTACGCCATTGTAGAAAAGATAGATGCTGCTGCTATTATCATTATTCGTTCCCCGACCCGACACAATTTGGATTAAAATACTACAACTTATATTAAACTTAAAGGCACAATATTTTTTTTTTTTTTTTTGGTTTCAAATCGGGCTTCAAATCTGATTCATGATTTTTTCTTGACATGGTAGGTAAGGTCGTCAGGACTCTCTGTAGTAGCAGCTACCACAGTAGTTCACAATATGGTAGATGATCAACAAACTTGCGAGAGTCTTTAAATTCACTATTAAAGTATCCCTAAACAGTAGGTACACAAATGTATGAATGGTCAAAAGAAATTTAACATCTCCGAGGCGGGATGCTAAACGGACTTACTACAAGGCAAGATTTATCTTTAGACCTAGGTTTAAACCATCGAGTTGAAACTTTATTCCGATAAAGTTAAAGATCTAAATACAAAACAAAAACCCCAGTCTAATGTCAATTTTGTATTAAAACTTTATCCAAGTTTCGAAATTAAGGTTTAAGTTTGGACTAAAGTTAGAACTCGCTTTGTAATAAGACGGACAGAATTTCTAAGACCTTTTCAAAACACAATCTGAAAATGACACGTTTTTCTTGCATATTTCATAATTATAACACAATCTCCTAGAAATATATGGAGAAATACATAGACCTCTACTGAAAGGTTAATGTAGGCATTGACCCTCACAGCCCGTGGGAGCCACTTCCGGGATGCACCTGCGACACATTATAGGGCACTTCCGGGCAGACGCAGGGTTATAAGGAGCGGGTATCCATCCGGTGGGAAATATACTTGGATTATAGAAATACTATTAGTCGGCTGTGCGTTATTTTATTTTCAGAGATTCATACAAGTTTGAGTTTGTTTTTTTTTTAATGCGAAATATCTATAACCGAATCGTATTTTCTCGTAGAACTCGTGCCGTAGCGGCAAACGGCATGATGCTCTCTTATGCCATGATGCCCCAAAGTCTATATTAAAAATATTTATTTATCTTGGATTTATATTCTAATAAGAATACGAGTAATAAGCAAAATACATATTTTTTTTCCCCACATTTATTTATTGGTTGAAAAGAACTTGTTCTTCAACTACAATGTTAAGTTTGTTCTTGGGATAAATTCATCCCAACTACGGAATCCTTCATTGTGTGTGGTCCGACACGCACTTGACCATTCGTTTTTTTTTTTTTTGTTATTAGTTCCAAATTTAGTTTCTAAAGTCACTAAAAATTAACGCCTGTTGTGCCTAATCCGATTTCCATTTCACTTTACACAAAAAAAATAACTTGAAATGTAATTTCCATATTTCTATTGTTACTTCAATAGTCGTCCACTTTCTAGTGCTTATTCTTGAACTTAATGACACCCACAATATAACGAGGTCACTCACTGATAGTCAGGGGCGACATTATTCTTTGTTCCTACCTTTATATCTTCAGTCGAGGCACTATTAGACCCTAACAATATAGTTTTGAGACATAGATGTGGTAAGAGATGGAGGCGGTACAATTTAAGAATTTCACTGTAGATATCTTTACATCATGGTTTTCCGTCAGCTACAGCAGAAGTAGACTTGATAATCCCAGTACATTCTACTACTGTTTATTTTATTTTATTTTACTTTATTATATATCACTACTTAAAAGTCAGACTAAATAACTCTCAAATAATAGTCTAGTCATAGTAATTATTATTAGGAGGTATTTGTTAAAATATCTATTAGTTTTTAAACTGTCATGGTCACTAATATTATTATTATTAAAATAAACGGGATATTTACCATTTTTATTAATTGTTTTGAGTTCCCGATATTTCGGCGCTGTTGCAAGCACCATTATCACGGATAAACAGTTAGTATAACCGTGAAAATATCTATTAGTTTATTTTATTTGTATATGTGTATTAGTATCAATAAAACTATATAAATTCTCGTAATCAAGAAGTTAATATTTTAGACATTATTTTTGTACCCTATCACTGTTTTTATAATTAACCCAAAGGTTGACTGGTACAGAATGCCTTGTGGCATTAAGTCCGCCTATGTATACCACTATTGTACATGAAGTTTAAATAAATAAATAAAATTGACCATTAAAATGTAAAAATTACAGAAAATAGTTCTATACAAGATATTAAAGAGATTCAAGAGATTCTATATTATAGATTAGTAGAAAACCTATAAGAAGTCTATGGTCTTGAAATAACATGGTAAATCTCTCAATATTGTGCGTACAAACTTACATGTGTAGTTGCAATGTATGGAAGAATTTGTTTTCAACTACAATGTTAAGTTTTTTCTTGGGATAAATTTATCCCAACTACGGAACCCATCATTGCGCGTGGTCTGACATGCACATGGCGGTTTTTTTTTTAATCTTCTTTTGTTTAGCCGATATATCATTATTCCGGTAGAAAGGGTCGAGGTTCTTTAGTTCTACCATGAATCACAAAGCAGATTAGAGGCTTCAAATTTGTTAATACGTGAAACTTTTTGCCAATAGTGTTAATGAGCAAATGGACTGTATTTACTTTTATGATTGGAGGATGATGGAAACACTTAGAATATAATGGGCATTGTATTAAAACAACACACAGCTCTACCCTACAGCACTAAATATTCTGATAAAAGACGTAAAGATATAGTCTGCCCACAAAATACAAGTTAACATGCTTTTGTATCCAAACTTTACCTATACCTCGGTCCTCTCCTCTATAACAGATTAATTAAGAATTCTCAAGGAAGCTCTCCAGAGTATGTCTTACGAAGATACAGAGAATTTATTAACTGTGTTAAAGTAAATATGTATGTATACTACGAGTACGATAAGTATTTATCAAATTTAGAAACTAAGCTACTGAACATAATTATAGTTTATTTGTCTATTGACAACTTTTAGTTTTTTTTTTTAACTGTTAAGGTCCAGTGGCATCCCAGCCAGTCGCCAACAAATAGATTTAACCTGAAAGTCTCGAGAGAATGAATAACTTATAGTCAAGCAAGCACCATCGTCGACCGTGTCATCGTAGACCATCAGGTGAGACAAGGTATGGATTTAGAACTTGGACCAGAAGACTTAGGAGACAGCTGGTACTTCTCAATATATAATATTTATAATCACAGTTAATGTGATTATCACAATTATCATCGTTCACTAAATGAAAGTTTAAAGACACGCCACATAACTTTTAACTGTTAAGGTCATTCGCTACGCAAACTGCCAAAACAGTTAATTCACTGAGCTCCTTAATTCCAACATTATTATAGAAATATACAATCTTTTCGCTTGCTAATTACTTTTATCGCTTTGACAATTATATTTAATTGTTTTGGGGTACTTGGTGCCTTCTCTCGCCCTTTTGCGTCTCTCTAAGAGTTTCAATTACTAACTAAATGACGACTCTTTAGTCTAGTGCCGACACTTCGGGTTATATTGTTAAAGCTGGATATAACTTTTTATTATCTTCATTATCTGTCATATTTGCCTGTTTCTAGGCTATCAAAAGTGCTTAAAATAAATTATTATGGACCTACGACAAACGGCCAATTAATATAGGTACCATAGCGTGTTGACTTCGGTTATTCATGAAATCTCTCATCAGGATAAAATGATGAATAAATAATAAATATAATGAATGAATATTATATAATCTATATATATAAAAATCAATTGCTGTTCGTTAGTCTCGCTAAAACTCGAGAACGGCTGATTTTGGTTTTGAAATGTTTGTCGTAGTCCAGGGAAGGTTTAAACGGGGAGAAAATAGATAGATAGAATACTCTTTATTATGTACACCATAAAAATTACAGTTATAAATGTAGAAAATATGAAAGAAAAAAAAACTATTAGTGAACGGCTGGACAGATTTCGCTAATGATTTTTTTGTTGTTTTTGTTATTATTAGGAGAAGGTTGGACGCTAAGTAGGGTAGGGTAGGTAGGTAGGTAGGTAGGGTAGGGTAGGGTAGGTAGGTAGGTAGGTAGGTAGGTAGGGTAGGGTAGGGTAGGTAGGTAGGGTAGGGTAGGGTAGGGTAAGGTAGGGTAGGTAGGTAGGTAGGTAGGGTAGAGTAGAGTAGTGAAGTTTATACTATATTTCCTTTGCGCGTAGACAAACTGCCACAGTCAAATAGCTTTTGACAGAACGAAGTCTGTCGGGTCAGCTAGTATTGTATAAATTGATGATGAAAAGTCTCTATCGCAAACGAATCAACAGGAATCTGGCAGTAATTACACACATGTTTCTTGTTTATTTAAAAATCTAATATAACATGGATATTAAAAACTTTCGACTCATTTTCAGCATTAGCCATGTCCATTTTCCATTCCGCATCTTAACTCCGTAAATCCTCAAGCGTCATGGTGACAGCCATATAACGAGGGAGCGACCTTTTTGCGACATTTGCACCAAGAAACTGGGCAGCTAGCCTTCAAGGTATGGTGGCAGTGACCTAAAGGGGGACAATGAGGACAACCTGCTATATAGCACCCTTGATTTTAGGACATTAGCCGTCTTGTTCATAATAAAGCTATCCGCTTCATAAACCTTTTTTTTCCGTTTGACAGAAAGGGACAAAACAGTTCGATAGCTTAAATAGGTTTATGAAGCGGATAAAGGCTCCTACAAACAGGCGCGACACGCGACGCGACACAAAGGAACCGCGTGTCGCGATACGAGCGGTGCCTTTGTGTCGCGCCTGTTTATAGAAGCCTTAACTTTATTATGAATGAGACGGTAAGTGTTTTGTATTGTTTATCAGAGTTTATGTAGTATATAAGTTAGGTTTTATGCCCACGAGTATGCCGCTATAAATAAATTCGTATGCCGCTTTTAGCGGTGGATGTGTCTTGAATATAACTACACTAACCAACTTTGTACCTACCATATGTCTTTGTCTTTGATGAAGGAATCTCATTTCCGCAACTGTCCTTTCGCGCAAGTAGTTCGCGTAAGTGAATTCGCGCAACTGTTTTTCGCGCAAGTGGATTCGTACAGTAATTTTTTGCGCAAGTGTCTTTCGCGCAACGTTGTAAACGTTCAGCTTAAATAACTAGAATATCTATCAGACCATCGAGTAAAACCGTCGCACAGACAATATTAGCACGTATTTAAGTAGAAATAGAGATTGCAAGCACGTGAGTCAGGTGTCGCCTATGCGGCGACAGTGGGGCTTGATGTCACTTTCAATTTTTTATTTTTTTATTTTGCGGAGTGATATTTTTGGTTCCGATCAGTTTAAATTACGAGAATATCTATCAGACCCGGGAGTAAAACCGTCGCACAGACGATATTAGCACGTATAGAAGGTGAAATAGAGCTTGCAATCGGGTGAGTCAGGTGTCGCCTTTTCGGCGACACCCGGGGTTGACCGAAGTTAAATCCTCGTGTCGCCATTTCAGCGACACCCGGGTTTTAGCGGTTGGTCAATAAGTTTTAAGCGGTCAAATAAAACCTTTCATTCTTTTTTTTTACGGTACCTACCCCTACACGTAAAGTGGGGGTAATATTGTTTTTTCTCGTCTATCCCATCACGTGTGGTATCGTAGGATAGGCCGTTCAAATATATTGCGGGTTTGTGAAAACTATTTTTTGATTCACGGATCCGTTTGCGTAATATTAAGCTTTAAAGCAATGTTATTTCTGGATAATGTTAAAATTTTCACGGCAGTAGCATATATAACGAATTCAAAAGGAAAACTATCACAGAAAAGTAGGCTTTACAAGTAATAGTCGACCAACTTACATTACAACACAACATGGGAGAACAAGTTTTTCAACTACAATGTTAAGTTCGTTCTTGGGATCAATTCATCCCAACTACTGAACCCATTCATTGTGCGTGGTCCGACACGCACTTGACACAAAACGTAAATAACGCAATGAATGGTTTAAGCTGTCAAAATGAAACCCATTGCCACTGTACACGTGTGTTACGCCTTTACAACGCAGTATTATAAATACTGTACGTAGATTACCGAAACCCAATCCTTTAGAGGCCCAAGTCTGCTATTTTTATAAATTCGTCACTCCAACACGATCCCATTGTCATTTTGCTAAAAGTTCGTAATCTGCTAAATTCATAATGGTCGATCATTGGTCGGTCAATGGTCTCGTAATAGAATTGTATTGCAATGGCATTTTGAACATTCCCAGATTTCATTTATATATATTTTTACATATTATTTATTAGTGTTATAATGAAGTAGTAGGAAGTTGGAAGTTTAGTAGGAAGTTTCATTTGTCATTATGTACGAGATTACCAATTCTTTCAATGGAGTGTCAGTGGCTGACCATTGGAAAGTCATAATGACGCCATTATAATTAGTAGATTATCAAACTTGTCAAAATCAGCAATTATGAAATCAATGATAGACCATTCTGACACTATTGTAATAGCAGACTTGAGGCCCTGGTACCTACATTGTTGAGTATGCTTGAGACAAATCATCAGTTAAGACAAATTGATCCAAGCGAAACATTGTCAATAAAAACTCAGCCACGCTACCACGCAATTTGCACATTCGAGCATTCGAATGCAAATACAAACCACTTTCCACATGTTTCTGTCATTTTTATCCATAACCTCCATCTAAAAATACTCGAGGATCTCTCAATAAAGCCACTGTCACATAAGGAACGACATCCATATGTTGTAATATCCGTATATCCGGCGTGAATTCGGTTCCGGATATTAACGCGTCATCGAACACCCCTGCGGATCCGGTTCAGTGATTGTCGCATTTTGGGAGAATCTTGCAGAAGATTAATACATATCAGAATATCTCTCTATTCTGATAGTATTATTATTGTGCGAAGATACTCAGTGACTTATTTTTTATTGCGAAAAGGTGTAAAGTGTGTGAGTGAGTGTGAGAGTAAACGTGAGTATTGATAATGCACTTTAGTCATTTCAACGCGCTGTCGACTCATCCTATTAAATGCCAGACAAATGACTCATGTGTCAAAAATTCGTGCCGATACCTTTATTTGAAATAAATGCTTTGATTGAAAAACCCTGTATTTGGTGATACAACCTTAAGCAATTATCATCCCTTACCAACCTTTTGAAAGGTCACATTACCCGAAACTATTCTAATTTCGTAAAAGAACCATTTACCAGACTTTATCAAACCATACATATTGGTATAGCAATCCAGTAGCGACCCAGTATCGATATATACCTACATACATACTTCGGGCCGCGGCCCCATCTGCAGTAGGTACCTCGGCACAAAGCGATTCATATCCAAACGAAAACAATACTGCTTCAACAAAACACAAATGGAAACTTTTTGATTGAATTCAAGAAACTTAGTACCTGCCCTTGGGATTTGGTAAAATTGTGGCTAGAAATTTTGTGTGTTGAGGTAAACTAAATGGTTTACGTATGCTCTCGGTAAGTAGAATATACATGGTATAACATCACGCCTGTACTCCATGAAGGGTTAAGCAGAGAAAGTTAATCTATACAAATAAATAAAATAATGTAGGGTACCTCCCATGCACGTAAAGTGGGGATGATATTTTTTTCTCGTCTTTCCCTAGGTGTGGGGTATCGTTGGATAAGCCATTCAAAAATAATGCGAGTCTGTGAAAACCATTTTGCGATTCAAGGATCCGGATCCGGATTTTATTTTGAGTTGTTATGATGTGTATCTAATAGATAATTTGATTTTGTTTGTGTTTAGTAATAGAGCAACGTTTAGGAATAGTAATTTCGTTATAGAGCTATGTTATGAACAGACTTAAGTAATAAAGATAGATTGTACATCAGTGAGCGATAGCTCCAGCTGAATATACTGTGTACTTAGGGATGTGTGCACTCTGAGTAGTTTAAGGGTTCGTGCACATGTAGCTAATATGATAGGTAGGTACTTAATATAATCTTGCGCATGCATCTGCTATAGATTAAGGGTGCGTGATGGAGTTTGTATACCTACATGACAGTGTTTTAAGATTCGAGTAAAACTGTTTAGAATTATGTCACTTGAAATTGTTCCGTCCAGGAGAAAAAGTCGTTGATTATTATAATAATTGTGGTGTTAATAAATGTGTTCGATCCAAATAGCCTCTTGATTTCAATAATTTTGAACAACTCACTATGGGACCAAACATTAAATCTCGAAAATAAATCATCTCTTCCCTACGTTTTAACGAGCTATGCGAACATAAACGTAGGGAACAGCTGATTATTTTACCCATAGTGAAAGTTGTTCATAATGATGAGTACAATGACGCTTTAAGAGGATGCCTCTGAATTCAATGTCACCCTGTATAACGAAGTAAAAAGGAAAACTATCATAGCTAACTAAACAATACAAGTTAACGAGTAATAGTCGACCAACTTCCATTTGCAGTTGAAATGTATGGGAGAACATGTTTTTCAACTACAATGTTAAGTTTGTTCGTTCTTGGGATAAATTCATCCCACCTACGAAACCCTTCATTATGCGTGGTCCGATACGCACTTGGCCGGTTTTTTATTTTATTACTCCGGGATAAAACTAACCTCAGAATAACTAGGTATTTACAAGGCAGATGTGAGTAGAAAAGCCGGGACGACGCCCTAGGAGAACATACCTATAGTGACCTAATTGGTGATGTTCTGTCAGAAAGGTCAGGTGCGTAGCACTTGCAACCGGCGTGCATGTATGGCCAGATGTATGAATGTAAACGAAACAAAAGAAGTATGTAAGGAGCGTAGCAGGTGGCGCTCTATAGTTTCTGCCTACCCCCATGGGAAAAAGGCGTGATTTTATGTATGTATGTATGTAAAACTAACCTCCTAACTACCAACAAATCATAATTATGCCACATAAATATGATTCAAGATAAGCATACGTATAATGCCTAGGTTTTACAACTCAGCTTTCATCTCAGTTCATAAAATTGTCGGTACCAATCGAAGAGCACTTTCACTGTATTTACTTTCACGTCCAATGTACTGCCGAACACAATAGTGTTTGCGTGTACTTTGTGTACTCTTATTTGTGCAACTTTTTATTATTTCCGTGTTCCCGTTTTCGTGTAATGATTTCTACGTATTTTGATTTCCCTGTAAATTTTGCTTTTGTGCTGTGTGAGTTATGGTTTTGTTAAATATTCCATAAAAATATTATTTTCGTAATATGTACAGTGGCCAGCACATCAAGCTACACAAAACTGTCAAATTTCTCTAAACGATTTTAAACTTAAAATGTTGATAATTAAGTTCAAAATCGAACGAGAAAATTTTACAGTTTGTGGTAACTTGATGTGCTGGCCACCGCACAATGTTGTATGACTGGAGTGTATTTATTTCACGTTTCGTTAACATGTTTCAAGTATTTCATTGCATGATTACAATAAATTACTACGTACTGTAATATGTTATCTTTGTTTTCCAATCCGAAAACAAATTTTAATAAATCATTCCTAATTTTGTTTCTAATATTACAAACAAAACACTAACCGCCTTACTATTAAACGTGGAATAAAGTTATACTAGGTATAAATGTCAAAAATTTATGGTTATACCGAAGCTATTCATAGTACTTATCTTTATTCCGCGTTTATAAGTAAGGCGGTGAGGGCCTCACAAATAAACACGGAATAAAGTTATCCTAGGATAACTTCGGTATAACCATACATTTTTTGACGATTATACCTAGCATAACTTTATTCCGTGTTTATTTGTATTAGGGTAAGTAACAAATAAAAGATCAACAAAATTAAATTAGGGTTGTATGTGATCACTTTACCAGAGGACTAAGTCCCTCTTAGTTATTAGGTACTAACATATTTTTTAAGTTCATACTAAAAATATAAATGTAATGGATCATTAGTTGTTTCAATAAAATAAAAATAAATATTATGTGATCACTTTTGTGCTCGTCCGTATGTGTTTATATCTTGCGTTTATTGCCTTTTTCACGAAAACATTGAAACACCGATCGAAAGCTAAAAACGTTATTATAGCTATTGCAAAACACGAACACGTATAATTTAACACACCTACTCAAAATAGATTTTATTATATTTGTTAGCTGCCTCGTTGGTCTAGTGTTCGCAAGGTTACTGCTGAGCATGAGGTCCTGGATTCGATTCCCGGGTCGAGCAAAGTGTTATTGGGGTTTTTCCATCAGCTGGGAAACAGGCCTCCTCTCTTCGAGAGGAAGTGGACTGTAATCCACCACGCGGACCCAGTGCAGATTGGTAGATGTCACATGTCTTCGTATTTTTGGTTCTAGGACATGCCGGTTTCCTCACGATGTTTTCTTTCACCGTTTGATTGCAATAGTCTCACCCCCCAGCCCCCCCCCCCCCCCCCACCATGTTACATGGGACTTAAACATAACTGGCGAAATGTCGGTGTTCTGCCATACTCTTCGAGGAACACAGGAATTGTTTTTTTTAATCTATTTGTTACGACGCTTTTAACGTTCTGCATCGTTCTCACATAAATAATTTCAACATGAATAATGTAACTAATACTTTAACTTGTAAACATACTTTGATTTAAAAGAGTGTCCGTGGAGTTTCTTGCCCGTTCTTCTCCATAGGTACCTACTACGATTTGGAATGGGCAACTAGCTTCATCTTTCTGACTGACCGACCCCTTGACAATTCAAAAGTGCCTGTAATTGGTTTATTTGAAATAAATGCTTTGAGATTGAGTTTAAGACAGGCGTGATGTTATGTATTTTTAGAAAAAAAGCTTTTATAAACATCATTTCATAAAAATTTGGTCTATTAGTATGAAGCTTTAATGTGTGAGATACCATTTTTTGGTATTGAGGTTTTTTTTTTGGATAAAATTAATAGTGGGGTGGGTAACTTGTACCCTGCAGTTGAATGGGACACAAATGGTTTAAAATTAAAATATTTAAAACCGGTCGTGCTTATTCGAAGTCTTTAGATTAACCATAAACAGCCATCATAAACCATGACATGCCTGACATGCATTCTGCAGGGAATATGAAGCAATAAGTAATCTACTCCACATTTATTATGCGCACAGCCAGTGTGCAACTCTCTGTTCCCTTCCACATACAACCCGTCTGCCTTAAAAGCAAGAGTGAGCAGGCATCTTCTGGGCACGCTCGTTCCATCATAGACCTCATCCATCGTTTTCCATCAGGCGAGAGGTCAAGATCAGGCCCAAAGAGTAATTTAAAAAAAAAATGTATAGCGGATCTTTTGGCACTAGCTAAAATCTTTTTTGTTTTTATTTTTTTAACCTGCCGTTCAGGTTAAAAAAATAAAAACAAAAAAGATTTTAGCTACGTGCCAAAGGATCCGTTTAAGATCCGGAAGCTCTTTGCCTTCATCTCAACTGATGGTAAGTGATGATAAGGTAGAAGCGAGCTTCATCCGGGATCCTTAACCATAGAGGAACGAGTAAGATAGCCATATCTTACCTCTAACTGCCGAAAATTGTTGTTTGGCGACAGACTTAGATAAGATGCAATGGTGGTAGCTAGCCAGGCGGATTTAGAACAAGCTCTACCACCAACCAAACCGAGCAGAAAAAATTGCTCCCGCTGAAAACCGGGACCTCGGGGTCTGAGACCACTAGACCACAGAGGCGGTTAAAATCGGAACTAACGGCGCCATCTTGTTTTGTCAATACAATTTCACGAATGTTTACCAACAATGCGCAAGGCCCCCCTCAATGTCATTCAGGCGCATATCCATATAGCACTTAATGTATGAGATAATCTGTCATACTGATATGTTTTTGATGTTCACACTATTAAGGCATCGTCTGCTGGCTTGCGCCGTCGTGACATCCAAACTTTACAATAGTTTTCAGTCAAGGCCAATCAAAGTCAAGGAAAAAAATGCTTATGCACCTGGAAAACTGAAGGAAACGGACATTGTTACTGTTGTAATGGCAATCGTGTCATTTGGTTTAAATAGGTTTTATTTTAACAGTTTCTTTTCTATTATGTGAATGTAAGAACGTTGTAGACCTAGTTAGTAGACTGTAGATTTGTTGCCCATTTTCTATTTTGTTAAGTACCTGGTACTTGTTGAAAGGCCTACACTGTCCTCCCATACCTATTAACACTGTTATTTGAAAACATTGTAAAAGACTATTATTTTTAAAACAGTAACCGTGGAGTTTCTTCTTCCGGAAACGACCAATTGGAACCGTGGACCTAGCTTCTGACATTTCATAAGTGCCCATGTAAGTTTATGTGAAATAAAACATTTTGATTTGATTTGATATAATAAAAAAGTAAATTCTTAAATACGGGGCAATACCTGCATTTGGCAACATCGATCGATAAAATACAAGCCTATCAGATAAAAATGTCAAAATCAAAACAATACATAATAATGTGTAACCAGACAATCGTTGCGTCTAATCGCACGATTGTTTTGTCTCGTAACAGATTATACTTCACACACCGAATGTTTCTAGAACTAACCTCCACTAGTCGCAATCATTCAATTATTTCCCCCCCTAAAGGGGAGAACGGGGATATAAATAAAATGGAATATTGAAATAGCTTTGTCAGTTGGTGGAATATTATTCAATCAAAATAAAGTGGAGGGGGAGACACCCGATGACCCGAGTTTAGTTTGCCAGTAAATAAGATTATGGCAATCAACAGAAGGCAGGTTATCGGCCATCTTGTTGACAAGATGGTTCTCTAAAATGGGGCACTAACGGTAATAACTTTTTTTCAAAAGAGATTTATGTTTGCCTCTGTCTAGCCCTTCGGGAAGGTACAGGCGTGATGTTATGTTATGTTATTCTTTTTTATGTGCAGGATTGAAACGTTTGATAGGCAGCTTATATTTATTCAATTTACAAGGTAATAGTAAAAAAATATGTAAATGGCAATACCATGTAAATGGTAAACACAATATCCGCTGCTATACTGATGCCCAGGAAAGGCCCCGAAGAAAGACCAGTAGAATATGCTAGCCGTTTGTTAAATAGTGCAGAGAGGAACTATAACACAACGGAAAGAGAAACGCTAGCAATTGTTTAGCCTTTTCTAAAAACCTACAGGAATTAGAAACTCACAAGTATTGATTTTACTAAAATACTGTTGAATGTCAGTAACGATTAAAAGTTTAATTATAAGCTAAAACTTTTGCATGTCAGTGTTCTTATGCAAATGCACAGAGCGTATTTATTAAAATAATCTGACTACAAAACAGTGCCACTAAAAATTAAACGAGAAAATTCCCTAACGACCGAGCCATCCGTATGAACAAAGATAAATAAATAATAAATTATACAGACCGTGAATTATACTTAAATAAATCAAGGCCAGTTTTAATTAACGTAACTCTCTTAATGTAAACATTTCACTATGAGTATCGCAAAATAATGAAACCTACTTAGTTCTAGCTATAAATTTGATAAATTGAGACACTTTTTTGGTAGCCTGTATTTATGTACAACTAATCTAACTAACCTAACCACCGTCAATCGACAACTGGGATGCCACTCTCATTGCCTAACACCGATTATTACAAATGTAGTTAAACCACATTAATCTATCTGCCATATTGCATGTTTTCCGGCGACAACTCAATAAAACAATAAGGTAACATAGGTGAAATTATAATAATTACATAACAAGAAGTTGTGGTAACTGTTTCTCTTTGCCCCGACCTCCCCTTAGTCCCTGCCGACCTGTTGCGTATGTTTGTTTACGATGTTACCGAAACCGGTCGAATGGTCTCGAATGCACCTTACTTACAGAAACACCTGCAGTCAAAAATCGACCTTAAAGAAATCAGCTAAGTTGAGTATATCGCGTGAAAACGTAAGTAGAGTTACGACGTTCTGTTGCATAAAATTGCTCAAGTATTCCAGAAAGCGGACTGACGTTTATCCTTCATGACTTATAAGCGAGTTTGAGTCTTATTTAGTTGATATAAAGGTAGAAATTAGAGGCATAGATTTATCTATATAGGGTGCAATGACGAAAACCTGTAATACTGCTCGCGCAACGGTAGCGTCAGCATATAAAATGTACCGGTTCGGTGAGTTTCTATATTATTTTGTTACACTTACGGTATTCTTTTATGCAGAATCAATATGCGTAAAATACAAGTTATGCATATTGAGAATTCTTGCATATCAAATCAAATATAAAAAAAAAAAAAGAAATACTTATAAATAACGGTCATAGCTGCACTACTTTGATTCTAACAAAAACGAATTTTGCTGACAAACATGGAAAAACCGTCAGTTATGTAAATATTATGGTCAGAATTCATCGAAGACAAGAGAAAGGAGACATCAAATTGGTGAAAAGGCGATAATTTTCATAAAAAAAGTTAGGTAACAATATGTAGGTACCTCCTTTAGGTAACAATTTTGTTATTCTCCACCGCCACAAACCGGTTTTTTTTAAACTCAAAAGTATTAACGTCCTTAGTTCTTATTTCTTGGACACATAATTAAATATACCCGAGTTGCTTTATCATGACAATAGCGGTCATGCCCTATCCCTAATATCTCACAGTAGGAACCCAAATAATAAACACTATGTATTGTTTTTCGTTATTGGAACATGCTGAAGATCACAATAGATATCTTATCGCTAGAAACGACCTTGTCTTATCGCTAGAAGCGATCTTTTAAAACAACCTTTGGATGGATTTAAAAGGAGAAGGAGAGGCAATACTGCAGGTAGTCTGTGGTGTACCATATCCAAATACAATAAATACACAATAATAATAATTACTAAGCTAATATTATAAAGAGGTAAAATTTGTTTGTAAGTTTGGATGTAGGGGGTAATCTCTGAAACTGCTGAACGTATTCTAAAAAATTCTTCCACTAATATGTAACTGCTATATCCATGATTGCTATAGACTATAATTTATCTTTATATCATGCATATTAGCTGAGCCATTACAATTTTTGTCAAGCAAGTCGGAAATATACTAATAATAAAGCTGAAGAGATTGTTATTTTTATTGTTTGATTGCGCTAATCTCTGGAACTATCAGTCGAATTTAAACAATTATTTTTGCCGTTGACAGCCCAATTCTTGAAGAAGGCTACAAGTTATATAACGTCCCGCTTTATCCCTTAGAAGCCGAGCAAAAGGAAACCGCGCGGGCGGACGGGGCGACGCGATGTGACGGAGCCGAGGGAGTTTTATGAAAATGAGGTTGTTATTTTAGTACCTTACTACTTCGACGCGAATGAAGTCGCGGGCAGAAGCTAGTATACAACAACAATCATGAAACCATAACGAGTTTACGTCATGAATCTATGAATAACACACAACATAACATATCATTACGCCTTGTTTCCCCGAAGAGTTGGGCAGAGGTGTACTTATGTACATCCACATTTCGCCAGTTATATTAAAGTCCCATGTAATAGGGGCGATCCTATTGCCATCAACCGGGCACAAATCCAGACTCCGGGTTGCTACTGAGAAATTCCAGCTAGAAAAACCCAATAAGATTTTTCCCGACCTGGAAATCGAACCCAAGACCTCATGCTCAACAACAGTTGCGCTTCCGACCAGTTAACCAATGAAGCAGTCGAATAAATCAAAGGTCCTTCCACTCCATGAAGCAAGACAATGAGTCACCAAACACGTAACTAAAAGGTCGACAACCTGTTACAATCCCACTGAAGTTACGACATTTTGTTTATTTTGGTAAACAACTTTAAAACGGCTTTAAACATTGCCGGTAAAAGGTTTTCTCTTTGGTTAGCCGATGTGTGTTAAAGATTAGGTTGCTGGTTAAAAGGTTGTATGTAAATTGGTCTCTCAGAATTAAGGCTTCCGCAGACAGGTGCCACGCGACGGTACGACTCGATTCTGATAAAACAATCCCCATGAAGTTTTCACAGAAATTGTTCGCGCCTGTCTGTGTGTAGCTTGAAGAGTATTTCCAAAACAAATGCTTTATTATAATTAGGTAGGTCGTACAATCTCTTTTTTATCATTCCCTTTTTACAGTGGACGTTGTCCAAGCTAAAAAAATACATATTAGTTTATACAGCAAACACTTCTATACGCAACGATAATTAATTAAAAACCGGCCAAGTGCGTGTCGGACCACGCACAATGAAGGGTTCCGTAGTTTGGGATTGGGATGAATTTATCCCAAGAACAAACTTAACATTTTAGTTGAAAAACATGTTCTCCGATACATTTCAACTGCAAATATAAGTTGGTCGACTATTACTCGTTAACTTGTAAAGCCTACTTAATTAGCTGTGATAGTTTTCCTTTTAACTTCGTGAATTATGACACATATTGAAAAACAACCTTTTAGCTGGCAGCTTCTCCCCCCTCCCATCCTGAATCCCTGAATCAAAAATGGTTTTAAATTACAACATTTTTGAAAGGCCTATCCAACGATACCCCACACCATGGGATAAACGAATCGTCCCCACTCTACGTGCAAGGGAGGTACCCTACAAAGTTTTTGTTATACCACTTTGTCGGCGTGATTAATATGTATACCCATGCCAAATTACAGCTTTCTAGTACTAAGAGTCTCTGAGCTAAGCCGTGGACAGACAGACAGACGGACATGGCGAAACTATAAGAGTTTCTTATTGCACACAATTGAAGCTGCAACCTTTAGCTTTCATAACAACAGTACCTTTGCGTTCTTTTAGCTTTCAATTAAAATCCAATTTGGGCCTCAAAATTGCTGATTGTTAACCTAGCTTTTACAACTGAGTCCTACTTACCCCATTAGCAAACATTAACAACAGTTAGATAATTAACAGCAGAGTTTGTTTGACCCAAACGAACGACGTATGACTTCAAACGGAAGTGATAGTTTTACGAAGAACACATTAACCTATGTAGGAGGAAAACCATAAAAAAGAAATTACATATACCGCGATGATTCACCAAATTAGCTAAATATGTAATAGAACCGTGTCATAGTGAGTCAGCAACTTACAAATTGATAAACAAACGAAATGTTTACCTTTTTTTTTTTTGTTGAAAGAGGTGAATCCCCAAAATGAAATGTCAAAAATATTGTAAAAGATTAATTTATTTTATTTTATTCTTTACGGGCAAGAAACATGTGCCGCGTGTTTTTTTTTTTTTTTTAATAATTTTGTGTAACACTGTGTTTTGTGTTATTTTTTCTTTTTGTTTGAAAAAATATGTTAAATTAAAGCATTTTCTTAATAACTTATTATGTTAATATTTTAGATTATTTTTATATTACATACTGAAATTAATTTGTAAAGTTATGTCTAACGCGGATTTAAAACTGCGAATCACGCAAAATCTAAGAAGCGCATTTTTCTGAAACCTTTTTAAAGATGATTTAATTACTAATCTTTCAGTATACGGTCGTGTTTTATTAAAATACCTTTTGTTTTATGTATTTTTTATAATGCGTCTTATTTGGGACAGCGCTCCTCGGATGGGCGAGTCCTATTACTGGCTGGACGTACGACGCGTTGTGTGAGCTCAGTACAGAACACGCAAGCTAACCACTCAAGGTCACTGGCATACATCTGCGTCTTAACAGCTCCGACTTCGACGACGAGAACGGTCGTGGTTTCGAACCCAGGTTTGGTGATCATCACCATGGTGATGAAATTATTTACACAAAATATATTGCACTGCTCGCTAAAACGGTGAAGGAAACCATCGTGAGGTTTCCTCATGATGTTTTCCTTCATCGGACTTTCTTAGAACCAAAAACTCGAAGACATGAGACATCTAGTAACCCACACTAGGCCCGCGTAGTAGATTACAGCCCACTTCCTCTCGAAGAGGAGCAGCAGTCCCAGTCCTGTGTCCCAGCCGTGGGAACATTATAGACAGTTATAGACAGTAGTTATGTATAATATATCATTAATTATTGACAAAGTAGCATGGACTCATAGAAAATTATTACTGACATAATGCGTAGTTCTCTGTCTGTAACTTAATTATAAAGCCAGGGATCGTCACTTCGCAAACGGCTCTCATTTCTAGGGCTTTACCTTCCAATTTACTTTGATATAGAAACCGACCTCGTGCAGAAATTCTTCGATCAAAGCCAGTGCGGTTTGCAAGTTCAGAACTAAAATTGACACAGCATCTTCAAAGCAATTTTCTTCAAATTACACTAACATAGGTACATCATATAAGTAGGTAACACACTCTTGAGAGTAAATTTATAAATAATTACAACATTCAGTGTAGAGACAGCAAAGAAAGCATCAATCGCCACTCATTCGTTTTATGTTCAAATTGGAAAGGTTATTGATACTGAAACAAAAAAATAGACGAAAGTGTTATTGTTTTTGTTTTGTACTAAGAGTAAAAGTGTTTGACCTACAAATAAGTGCATTGCTAGTTTTGCTAACGGTACCGCGCACACAGACGCGGTCATTGCCCGGCGCTCGCGTGTGTGTGTGTGTGATCTAAACAGCGCTGCGCAGGAGTCGACAACCCGAAGCTTTTGCTAATGAAAGTGTTAATTGGAAGTAAGTACAGCTAAGTGTTATTTCTATTCAATATTTTTGTATTTGAATATCTTTTCGTGCTACCAGATATTTTGTAATTGTGGAGCTAAATGGCCTGAGTGTGCTGGGCGTACCTACTTACCTTTTATAAGTACCGTCGTTGGGAGAGACTAGAGAGCCTTGTAGAGCTGACACATCCACTTTGCTTTTTAAACGACTTCACAAAAAGGAGGGGAATTGAGGGAACTCCTCAAATTTTATTGGCATTTACATAGCGATTTTTATATTTTCATCAACAAATCAAGCATTTGCATTCAGAAAGTATCATTTGGTGAACCGGAACTGATGAAGAAGATCACAGATGGCTACTGGAACTCGTCAATGATACGTATTTCACGGGTAGCGATAATTTAAGATATCTCAACTAAGATGGTTAAGCGACTATGACGAAGCAAATTTAAATAAATGCTGATCAAATTGTTACCATCAAACTGATCTGATGATGAAGCCGGAAGGTAGGGCCACGGAACTCCATAATAAAACAATGTATCCTAGCCGTGTTTGGGCTTATTGGAATTGTCATGAGATGCACTCTGGCTATAAATGATGTTTAACCGACTTCAAAAAAGGAGGAGGTTCTCAATTTGTCTATATGTATAATGTGTTAAAAAATTAACTCTACAAACTTTAAGAGGTGTTTTAGACTATCGAACTGAATAATTTTTACTATGGGACCAGCTTTGACATAGCGAAAAAATAAACAGCTGTCCCATACAGTTTAGAACAGTAAGTATTAAACTTTAGTATGGAACAGCTGTCTTTTATTAATTAATTTAATTTAGCTGGTATTTAATCCACTCGGTGTATGTTCATGATGTTATAAGATGTCCTATCACTGTTGTGGTATACGAATTGGTGGGGAGTACCACAACTAAAAAATGATAAATAAAAAACTTTTTACAAAAAAAAACTCGCACAAAAAATATCGGTGTAAGTGTCTTATGTAAGCAAATTCTGAACACTCCGCGCGCAGCGCGAAGTTTACAAGCCAATATTATAACATAATATCCATATAGGTATATATAGACTAAACAAATATTTGTGCATGACTTTGTAATGTATGTTGAATTGTTGATCAATAATACACTCGAACATTCCAGAAAAATATGTTTTTTCAATAACTAAACAGTAATAAATATAAAAATGTTTACACCGCTCAAATAAAAACCCTTTCAAACAGGTTTAGTACGACTATAGAAGCATGAAATTCAATGTCACCCCATTACAACACACCATCCAAATGATTCACCTTACTTACATACGGAAACATCTGATCAAACTTTCCAAATGTTTACAACAACTGGTTTTACCGCTGCGGTTATCAATGAGCGGCGTACATTCTCGAAACACCACCAAGCCTATATAAGCCCCAAGCTAGCTTGCAGCCGTCATAGTACATTACGAAAGCAACAACGAAGCAACGAACGATGCAGAAATATCTTTTAGTCCTTGCATTCATCACCACCGCGGCCTGCCATGAGGGCAGGAAGCACCGGGTCGAGGATCCCTTCTCAGCGCTGGATAAACACATCACCCACACACTCGCTTACCACTACCTATGGCCTTGGAGTCAGCTCATCAAGGCAGCCGCGGCTATGGACGTCGAGGAAGCTCTAGAAGAACCCCAAATTATGTCAGACAAGGAGAAATTCCAAGTTAATCTCAACGTGAGGAGGTTCAATCCTGACGAACTAAGAATCAAAGTGAAGAACCGTTACATCATAGTTGAAGGAAAGCACAAGATCAAGGATGACGTCCAGCAGTTCATGGCGAATCACTTCGTTCAGCGGTTTGTGCTACCTCCCGGCAGCAAGCAGGAGGAAGTGACCGCGGTCCTCAAGGAAAATGGTGTTCTAACTGTGTCTGTTCCTAAACATGAGCTACCTCCACCGCTGCCCGAGAGAGAAGTGCCCATCGAAGTAAGACTACCAGTAAAAGTGGAGGACAAAACAGAAAAACCTGTAACGGAAGAGAAAGTCGAAATTGCCGAAACAACAACAGAGAAAAAAGAGGTTCCTATCCAAACATCTTCTGCGACACCACTTGAGCAGCTAGAATTAGTAGAAGCGACAACACACGTCGGCAAAATAAGGAAGAAGGAATTGAAAACAACAACAAAAACTGCAAAGGACAACGAAGTATCGAAAGGGCTCGAGGGCAACGGTTTGGATTATGCGCTAGTTGAACAAGAAGAGTGAATACAGACTGCACTAAGTGAACTAAGACTGAACAAAGCTTTAAAGCGACAGATAGTCGTTAAAAGCGTGTTTTAACTTTTCGATCGACAAACGAAGATTATAATTATGACAAAGTATTGTTTATTGCTACAAAATACATAGTCAGACCGTTGCGTTTACAATAAGTCGTTCGGAAGGTTGGTATAGGAGCAATAGTTGTTATTATTATTAAGTTTAACTGTATTTGTTGTGAAACATTTTCCCCACGAATAAACAGTGTTATTTATTACTCTCTGTGTTTCTACTCCACTCGCGCCGCCGCGGCCAGTCCGCGGTAATATTTATATTTTATAAGACTGTTCTTTACGTTAATGTTGTGTGTAAATCAGTGTAACGCACTGTGTAGGGATGAGATGCTGCCTTAATGGTGTAAAGCCTCATTTGCATCAGCGGAAGAAATCCGTGAATAAGGATGATGACTAAACAAATATTTTTTTGTCCGTCATGTAGATTATTAAAAAATATTGGACACGTATTTTTTCTTTTTTTACGTAATCAAATCATTACGGCGACACATTGGGTTCAAATGTGGCATGACGTCTTGTCAGTAGATTTTATGGCTTATTCCACAAATCCCCCCTGAAAATCCCCCTTAGGAGGAAAAGTGGAATCTATAAAAAACAGTCTAGAATTCACCCCTGATAATTCAGCTTATTCTACTAATCTCCCCTGAGAGAATCCCCCTCAGTGGATACGAGTACGTAGCTGTGACGTAACGAGCTCCCACTCCTCAAGTTTAATTTGTTTTATCTAAGTCATTTTTTATTAATATGATAAAGCAAAAAATACGTGTCTAATATTTTTTTATTATCTGATTGACGGACTAAACTGTTTTCTTTTTTTTTACCCAGGGCACATCCCTATTATTTCGTGGGCTTGAATGATGGTCATTCCTGTCGATTTTGGGATAAGCAAAGAAAAATGCGAGTGATTTATCTTTTCGTAAAAGAATGAGCATTCGTAATTTCTCTTTCTCTTCACTTTGATCAACGAGTATGGATAATATATTAGGTACAATAGGCTTGGTAAAAGCACCATATTGTGTTCTTTATCCGTTTTAATAAAATCGTATCCAATCTCTCATGAGTACCCCTACTGTCTAATATCTTGTGATTAATTGACGAGAATAACAACACCCAATCAAAAAATTTCTACCTGCCCAACTATGTTTTTTTTTAATATTTTTTTTTTATTTGGGGTCGGCTTCCAGTCTAACAGGATGTAGCTAAATACTAGTACGCACGCGCGCGCGCGTTCGTGCCTATGTTATCTCTACAACCCTTGCTGGGTAACATGATACCCCTTGGTAAGACTGGTTGTCAGATTTTTAAGGATCTGACTACTCGTAACGATTGTCAAAAATCTACTATTTACAGCAATAAAAACCCTTGACATTCGTAATTATTTACAGCGAAAGTTTCAACAAAGCTATAACCTAAACGTCAAATACTAGTTTTCGATATTAACGACGAGAGTGGTGGCCAGTGGAAAGAAACCCGACATGGCATTATAAAAAAAAATACAACCAAAGATATGAATAAAAACATAATATCCCAGGACTAAAAACCTCGGACGTCTTTGACGTCCATAAGTTAACGTATTTGAATAAAACGTAACAATATCGAAATAATTGTAATCAAACAAAACAAATTGAGAAAGAGCTATCATTAAATTGGCAGATTAACTTAAAATTAACTTCTTCGTGAAAAATAAAGTTAAATCTTTCATACGTCTACCATTTCATGTAATTTCATCGAATATATTTTTTACTTAGTTAAATATTACTATTTTATTTCTGTTTGACGAGACTTCGTTTAATTAACTCAATACAGAAAGTAAATAAATTGAATGCGTAGCTCTTCTTTATTAAAGTCTTCTATTAAAAATGTAATTTTCTTAATATAGGATTTCATTTATTTCTAATAGTAATTTCTTATGAAAAGCCAGAGGTTGATCAAATACCCTAAGTAATCATGTATAGAAAAGCATATTACGTGTTATTATGATTGACATTGGCGTTAATGTACATAATATCTTAAGACATCTCAATTTTATTATTTTATTCACCGTATTGGCCTCAAAAACTAAAAAATTACCTAAAACAAGTATGTGTCGGACCACACACAATGAAGGGGTAGTTGGGACGAATTTATCCCAAGAACAAACTTAACATTGTAGTTGATATACATGTTCTCGCATGCATTCCAACTGCAAATGTAAGTTGGTTGAGACTCGTTAACTTGTAAAGCCTACTTTTCTGTAATCATTTTCCTTTTAACTTCGTTATATAATGTGTGACTGAATTAATGTACGTTATGTAAGTTTGTTCAGAATCCTTTACTGGATCGATTTCTGTTATTTTTAACCGACTTTCCAAAAAGGAGGAGGTTCTCAATTCAGTTGTATTATTATATTTTTTTATTTATTTTTTATGTTTGTTACCTCACTTCTCCGTCGTATATGAACCAATTTGATTTTTTTAATTTCTTGTTTGAAAGGATATACTTCCAGATTGGTCCCACTTCAAAATCCAGTTCTGATGATGGGGTCCATGAGGAATTGAGAGAACATCTCAAATCTTATAGGAAAACATAGCGATTTTTGTATTTTCATCAACAACTCAAGCATTTGCATTCAGAAAGTATCATTTGATGAAGTGGAACTGATCAAGAAGACCACAAATGGCCATCGGAACTCCTATATGATAAGTATTTCACGAGTGGCGATAAGATATCTCGATTAAGATTGTTAAGCGACTATGAAGCAAGTTTAAATAAATAATTCTGATGAAAATGGTACCATCGAACTGATCTGAAGATGAAGCCGGAAGGTATGCACCGTAACTCCGTATTAAAACAAATGTATCCTAGTCGTGTTTGGGCTTATTGGAATTGTCATGAGATGCACTCGGGCTATAAATGGTTATTAACCGATTTTTATTAACTTTGCTTGGGTAGTTCTTGAGTTATTTAGTTTGTATTTAATCTACTTCGTATAAGTTTCTTGTGTCACTCTTGTTTGTGCGGTATAGCTAGTATCTAGTGGTAATCGAATTGTTGTGGGATATCATAAAAGTGAAAAATAAAAAACTTTTTAACAAAAAAACAACCGTCTTTAAAAAAAAAACACTAAAAAGTGAAACATTACTTTAATTTCGGAAGTCGGTGGCAAAAACGAAAATACAGAACCAAGGACACCGACTTCCGAAATTAAAGTTATTTTTCGCTTTCTAGTGTTTTTTTTTAATATACGTTTTTTTTAAACGTACATCTCTGCCTATACCTTCGAGGAAACCAGACGTGATGTTATGTTTATATTTTCATAAAAAGAGAAAATCTTTAACCAACCGAAGCTGATTATTCAGTCGAGCCTGGTCTTAACCAACATAAATTGTAACGTTTCTGTAAAAAAGGTTTATGCACTTTTCAATATTTGCTGTCTTGGTTTTTTTTTCCACCGCTTTTGGTGGTTTTGTAAAGCAAAATACCACATAGCCTCAGTATTTATAACTAACTAGGTCCATGTAGAGTACGCGTCATTGAATTTGAATCATATCCCTATACGTGTGATTAAATGAGAGTGTCTGACGAAAGAATAAAAAATATTGTGTTATATCCGGGACTTATTTTTAACCTTCAAAATTTTCATTAGAGTCGAACCGGGGTTTTCGGGGAAATGTGGTATTTTGCTTTAAAAAACCACATCATCTTGTCTTTAAATGTATGTATATAGTTTAGAAGGAGCTGACGTTCCCTATAATTTTTATTCGGTTAACCCTTTACATCTAAATCTAAGTTTTCATGTATGAAATCGTTTCACATTCACTCAACTTATACACACCGGAAATTATTTTCCGCCACCACGGATACCAACAGCGGTGGCTATAGCAATAATAATATAATTATTTTCAATTACGATTCCCTAAAGGCTCCTACAAACAGGCGCGACACGCGACGCGACACAAAGGCACCGCGTGCCGGCCGACGAGCGGCGGACGAGCGGTTTGAAGGAGGCTTAAATCTGTCACGGAAACCCACTCCCAGTTGCGGCTCTGTATGTATGTACATGACTGTGTACGGAACGCCTGATCAAATATACCCAGAGGGCAGTGCTCCGCGCTTCCAAATCAATTACTAACGCGGTCAGGCGCCTATGAGCTACGTACTCTACGCACTTTACCCCGTTGTACCTACCCCGAAATTTTTCGTTCCATTGCCGATTGTGCATTAGCCGATAGTTAGTAATTTGGCAAAAGGACTGGTATCGGAATCATGACATGTTTTGCAGTAAGTGCAACATTATGGGAACAGTCACTAATATAATAAACGTTTTTGTCAAGTGATATTCTTTCCATATTCCAAGAATATGTTTTATGGTATAACTAGCGGCCCGCCCCAGCTTCGCCCGGTTTTTACGACTTGACAAAATATCAAGATTTCTTTATTATATTGAAGTTTAATATAATTAATTATACATACATAAACCTTCCGGAATAAATTCTCCAAATGGAGTTCCAAACCACATCAAAACCCGTTGTGTAGTTTAGAAGAACAACGCGGTCACACAGACAGACCAACAGCAATCTTAATCTATACATAAAAATAAATAAAATTGAAGCGTCTGTTTGTAATGTCAAAATAACAGCTTTTAAATAAATGCATACGAAAGTACATACATACGGTACCTATAACAACAAAATATTTTTTAAATAATTGTCAGTCTGTCAGTTTGTTCTGGCTAATCTCCGAAACGGCTGGACCAATTTTGATGAAACTTTCACTGGCAAATAGTTGATGTCATAGGGAGTAACTTAGGCTACTCTTATTTTAGCAGCTAGTTTATAATATGTATGGATATAGATAGTTAGCTTATGAGTTTTCATTTGTTATTATATCTTGTTGTGTACAGCTTGAAACTTTAAAACTTTCCAGATTCACAGTTACTACTTTCAATCCAACAGTTCAATCGAAATGTACGAAACAGACAGAGATACCGTTTGCAATACTGTTATAGAGAAAGATCATTAGTTAAATATCATATCGTCGGCTTAGAGTGAAAACCTCGTATAAGCGAAAAAGGAAACTTTACAGGAAGAAGAAGAAAAACTGCACCCTGTAAAATTTTATTACCACAGCTTCTTAATGTATCTTTTAGTGTACAATATTCAAACTCGTCATACAGGTTGCAAAACTTTTTTTGTGTGAAACTAGGACGTGCGTTGCAAGGTTTTCTTTCCAAAAATGTAATAAAATAAAAATTACCAAAATTGCAATACCGAGGTTTTCCGTAATGCAATTCGAGGTTCACTCTAAGGCGACGATATATGAGGCCATGAGCGCCAGAGTGGCATAACTGTATTTTTTTAATACAGATTTTATTGTGAAAAACTGCTTCCGAGGTAATTTTAGAGCAGTTTTTTAGACCACTCTGGCCCTCATGGCCTCAGAGAGCCAGCGTGGCCTAATTGTATTTTTTTTTTTTCAATACTGATTTTATTTAAAAAAAACTGCTTCCGAATTAAGTTTAGAGCAGTTTTTTAGGCCACTCTGGCTCTCATGGCCTCAAATTTGCACAACCTGCACGTATTCAGCTATTCAAAACCGCAAACCACGAATATACAAGTTGTGGCACTTACTAACAACTTCGAAACAAGCTCTCAATTGTGCAAATGTAGAATGAATTACAAAATTGGATTAGGAGTAGAAACTTTGTAAGACATATAGATAAGCCCATAACCCCACGCCATACAACAACAAAACTTTAACAAACTCGTTAAATTGTAGCGTACAGTCGTTAACAATGTAACTTGAACACATCGCCGCCATTTAACGTCCCAAACAACATAATCGAGTACAATCGAGAACAGTTGTAAAAATAAATTGTCGACGAGTGGCGATCATTTGACACTGGAGCTGTCGACACGCTGGCTATAAAAGCCGTTGCATTTGGAGTCTGTGTACAATGTGTTTTTATTGTTTTGAGCGTGATTTTAAATGATTGGTTTAACAACAACCTGTATTTATAGCTTGAAACAAAAGAAAAGATTTTTTTATTTTTTATTTGGGATACGCACAGAAAAAAAAAGTATGAGGCTTGGGTTTAGATTGCATATAAATTTTAAAAAAAATTGCAGATGTCTAGATATCTAGATATAAGAGACTTTGATTCTTATTTTTTCACCATAATTATGATCCCATAAACAATAAGTAAAGAGACTGAATCCATGCGAGCAAATAATAACAATGTAATTCCAATAAAGCATAAACTCCAATTGCCCAATGATAAGGCTGTTTATTTAACAAAACCTCTAGTTTTTCAAAGTTGTTTTTGCTTCTCATCTGCTTTAGTGATCTTACTTCCATGGGCAATACAGAGTAACCTAAAACTGTGCTTACCCCCTCTCTCAAGCGACACCTATGATTACGGGAGCAGTATAATGACAAGCCCGCCATTACTGCGCAGGCTCCAAATTTAGATGCCCTTGCGAGCCATCAACCACTCCCCAGTCCCGACGGATATGGTAATATACTAGGGCTGACACTATTCCTTTTATATTTAGTACTATCTGCTGCCCGCGACTTCGCCCGCGTGAATTTTTTTAAAATAAAAGTAAGCCTAAGTTACTCCTTAAAATATCAAACTATCTGACAGTGAAGGTTCCGTTCGCCGCAGGAAACGCCCTGGGCGGCGGGAGTCGATAGCCGATTCCCTGGCCATCGTGGGCACGGATGGCGAGCTATGGGCAGCTCGCCGTCCGGTAAGGACCTGGCCCCGGTCGACGGCGCGTTGTGTTCCACGCGCGCCTCAAAGAGATGTCAGCCAGTGTTGCCACCTTGGTTTTTGAAAAGGGGCATTCGGACAAGCTAGAAAGAGCTAGATTTAGCAAATTTTGCCATGAAAAGAGGTACTAGAAAGGGCTAAAAACATAGATACAAATGCAAAGGGTTAAAAATTGGTTATTTGAAACGTATTAATCTCAGAAAGTGCGAAATTTAATTGTAATTAAGTTATTAATTTTTTTTTAATCAGAGGCTTCATCGGAATCTTCAGAAATCATATCTGCCGAAGCAGAAGAAGTTGATGGCTGATTGACATCTGTGTTCTTAGAAAATTTGAAAGAGTATTTCAAATTACTCTAACACTTTTTTATTATTTCAGTTGGCACTTTGTTGGAACAGCAAGACTCTTTCAATCCTTTCAAACCCCATCGTATAAGTAGTATGGATGTCATTGAATTTAACCCCATTTTATTCCTGTTTTTCGTATCGCTTGAAAAGGGCTAGATTGCTCTTTTCGGGCTAAAGCATGAAAAAATGGGTTTACCTACAGTAAAAAGTGCTAGATCTAGCCCGAAAAGGGCTAAGGTGGCAACACTGATGTCAGCACGCACTGACGGACCGCTAGGACCGATGCCTGCCAGGGTTGCGGATTTGTCCGAAAGCGATACCGTGGCCCTGGCACACACGCAACTGAAGGAACACGGGTAACACGGGTGGGTTTTAGTCAGACAGTCTGACACGCCCTCCCGCTCCGGCAGAGCTGGAGAAGTTATTTGAAAATTTCCCACCCAAAAAAAAGTGAAGGTTCCGTCAAAATCGGTCCAGCCGTTTCGGAGATTAGCAGGAGCAAACAGACACAGACTGAAAAAACTTCTTTTTTTTTTGTTATAATTACCGTATTTACTTTCATATGCATTTAGTAAAAAGCTGTTATTTTTACATTACAAACAGACACTTCGATTGTATTTATTTGTATAGATATATATAGATTAGCTGCTGCTGGGCTTCGCTAGCGTGTCTTTTTCTAGATTAAATTGATCCAGCCGTTTCGGAGCTTAGCCAGAATACACAGTCGGATTTTTTTAATTTTTTTTTTATTGTTATAAGTACGGTGGCCAGTACATCAAGTTACCACAAACTGTAAAATTTTCTCGTTCGATTCTGAACTGAATCACCAACATTTTAAAGTTTAAAATCGTTTGGAGAAATCGACAGTTTCGTGTAGATTGATGTGCTGGCCACTGTACCATATACACTTTCATATGCATTTAATAAAAAGCCATTATTTTGGCATTACAAACAGAACTTCAATTTTATTTATTTGTGTAGAAGATTATTGGTACTGCTGCAATTAAAACTGATTACAAAGTAGTAGAATTGCAAGAGAGTTATCTAGAGTTTCTAGATCATTATTCTCCATTGGGACCTACGTTTATGAACTAATAATTGCAATTTTCTGATTTAACTGACTCCTTAGTCACAGTTCTAAAATACCTATAAAAGGTTTCTTTTAGAAATGTGCTGGATAAAATAAGGCAGGAAGAGACAGAGTAGACAGCCTTGTGGCTAACTAATAACAGTCGCACGGGTCGATCGATCAGATTAAGGTACGCTTGCCGCGGTAGCTCTGTGGATGGGTGACCATCTTTACATACCAAGACCCCTCCGTGCCCCAGAAAGCACGTTAAGCCGTTGGTCCCGGCTGTCATTTGTGGATCTTTGACAGTCGTTACGGGTCGTAAGAAGCCCGAAAGTCTGAAATTGACCAGTCTTACCAAGGAGTATCGTATTACCCAGTAACTTGGTTGTGGAGGTCAGATAGGCAGGCGCTCCATGTAAAATACTGGTAGTCAGCTGCACCCACTTAGACTGGCCAGAGACTTAGCCAACCCCAACATAGTTGGGAAAAGGATAGTCAGACGATAAGTTGATAACTCCTCAGCACTTAGGCTCTATCATCAAAAGAATAATCAAGCTCCTCTGACTTTTCTCTACAACCTAACTTCTCAGCCAAGACCGAGCAAATAACAATTAAAGCTGCATTCCGTACTGGTCGTTAGCACGTTCTCCAAAATTATTGCTAAAAGCATTTCTTGTTTTCTTAATAACAGTTAAATTTTGTTCACATTTCGCTTAAAGTCCACGTCTTGCAACAGGTGCTGTTGAGCAAGCTGCATGAGCAATAACAGAAATTAAAAAGAAACTTCCAGAAGTTGCACTCAAATAAGTACTAAGTATGCACTGGCATACTTAGTACTGATTTGTGTAGAACTTTTGAACAAGTGCTATTGTTGAGCAAGAGGTCCTGCCGATCTATTCTGTAAAAATCTCACCGTGAAAACTCAGGTGAAGTGAGCATTAATACACAGTGTCAATCCCTAGCATCAATGAAATGACAGTTCACTTCACCTGTGTTTTCACGGTGAGTTTTTTACAGAATAGCACTGCTGGGTTCAAAGTGTAATTGGGTTTTACCATCTGAAACTTCTCAATAGCAGCCCGAAGTCTCGGTTTGTGCCATGTGTTGGTAGCAATAGGCGAAATGTGGGTGTACTATAGGTACACATCTGTCGAACCCTTCAGGGAATACAGGCGTGATGTTATGTTATGCACGAAAACTTTTAGTTTTGCCCGCGACCTCGTCCGCGTGGAAGGCAATTATACCATAAAACATATCCTATAGCACTCGGCAATAGTGTAGCTTTCCATCAGTGAAAGATTATTTGAAGTAGGATCAATACTTCCCGAGTTTACCTCTGACAAACAAAAATTTGGTTTGAGCTCCTCTCGCCCTTTAAATCTTGCCCCTTTCGAATAAAATGTTTCACTCACGCCGTTTTTTATTATTTTGGTGTCGTGATTCGCACCTTAGGAAGGGGCCTTGTCTAGTAACTCGCCAATCACGACGAACCGACCGACAACCCGAAAAAGAAATCTCTCAAACAAACTTCTGCGTTTTGTGGTCTATCATAGTACCTTCGTCATCATCATCATCATCATCATTTCAGACGAAAGACGTCCACTGCTGGAAATAGGCCTCCCCCAATTGGCGGGGTTTGCCATAATCGCCACGCTTGGCAGGCGGGTTGGCGACCTTCGTCATATTGGTGTTATTTTATTGGCTTCTCCACATAAGGCATTCTTCAGAATACCAAGAGTATTCTGAAGAAGGCGCCATGGGTGGCCTAGATGATGAAGAAGAAGAAACAGATGTATTAATGCTACGGATTGTGAATGTCTTCATAAGGGGCCGAGGGGGGGTAGGGGTTTATTTTTATTTTTTATTATTGATTGAGCCTGCTCTTGACCTCGATCTCGCCTGATGGAAAGCGATGTATGAGGTCTATGATGAAACGAGCGTGCCCAGAAGACGCGTGCGTGGTTTGATCCATTAACATGCCTAACCAAGATTATGTATGGTCTTTAAAGATACTCTGACCTTTGAGTTTGTTTCGGTCTTTGATCCCAGAGTACTTGGATAGGACACACCGAACTCTTCTTTTAAAAAAACATTATCTGAGGGCACGGCAGTGCTCTCGCCAAGTCGAGCAAAAACATTTTTATTTTTAATATTTTTTTTGCTTTTCGCATGTCAACCTCGGAGGTTGTCGTCTACTTAACCGGACTTTCCTGTGGGTACCTCAATAAATTACGGCCTCCACCCAGGGCATAAAACTTAAAATTATGCTACTATATGCTAAGGGCATCCCCCTGCGGAGGTACGAACCTCGGCTTAGGGCATCGCTGAGAGAGGACAGCAAGGGACGGGCTGGATCGGATTGTGATTAATTGGGGACGAATTTAAAGCTACAGGCTCAGTGGTGCGGACTGGCTCAAGCGAGGGTCGGGGTGGGGATGGACGGGGACGTCGCGGTGGGCCTTGTCGGCGAGGAAGGAAGGATAGATGTCGGAGGATGTGCTTTCTAACAGTGCTTGCGGAGGGACTACTCTCCTGGAGGAGAGTGGTAGCGTCATCGGGAATGGTGAGAGTATGCCTCGACATTTTGAGATACATATATATGTATATCCAAATTGCGGACGTAGAAGGGGGCACCTGTAACCTTTCTAAGAAATCGGTTCTGGAGGGTCTGCATCCTGTGGATATAACGGGGCTTAGCATGTGCGAAGATAACGAAAGCGTAGGTCATGACGGGACGGATAACCGGTGTAGGTGCGCAATATGCACTTATGTGAAAATTCGCTGCACGCGGTCAACATGAAGTGGAGTCTACCGAGAGCGAAAGAAGCCCGCGAACGAGCCGTCTTTTTGTGCTTGCTGAAAGTGAGGTTCTGGTCAAGGATAAAACCTAGGTATTTGGCTCGCTTCTCCCAAGGAATTGGCTTGCCATACGTAGTGATCGGACTGGAAAAACAATCAAACTAAGGCATTTCTTTTTTAGTTATAAAGTGTTTTTCTACCAATTTACCGAAATAATATCATAGAATAGAAATAATAATGAACAAACTGATTCTGAGAAAACTAGATATTATTTAGTTACCCATTTTTTCTTAGCGTGAATTCTTGCCAGAACTTCTGCAATATTTATTTCGAGGAAACGCTCCCAGACATAATAATAACATTTCATAATATTACATAGAAAGTGTTTGTAGCCGAGGAGGCTTTCCCTACGCTTTCACAGCTCGCGGGTTGCATTCTAGACTAGCTTTTACTTCGGCTTGGTTTGAAAGGAAATTGACTCCACACGGTTTTCTCTATTTTCTAGGTATTGAATAAACTTTGTATTTTATGGAGGAAAAATAACAGGTTTCTTATCATTGCGAGCACGTCGTAAAAATTAACTTTCGCTGTGATTGGAGAAAATTTGCGATAATGCCTGGCGGATAATTAGAAGTTTGGAATTTGCCAGAAGGCACGAACTGGGTATAAATTAATAGTAGATATTTTATTAACTGTCTACCTAAGTTAGAACTTCTCAAACAAACTTCCCAACTTATTTTCCTTATTAACTTATAAATATACTTAAAAACATAACTTATACAAACTAACACTAAAACATATAATATTATGTGGATTTAAAAAAGAGCCACCCCACATAGCATTACCCCATTTCCTCCCGTGGGTGTCGTAAAAGGCGACTAAGGGACTTACTAGAGAATGGGCAGCAGCGTTCTCTATGCATTTTAACACCATACTGCGATCGCCAACCCGCCTGCCAAGCGTGGTGATTATGGCAAACCCCCCCAATTGGGGGAGGCCAATGTTCAGCAGTGGACGTCTTTCGGCTGAAATGATGATGATGATAATAATAATAAAGAAAAAAAGTTCATTGGGCATCAAAAATTTGTCTGCATCGCTGTCAATGTATTTAAGTACCTACCTCATTATTTAATTAATAATGATATAGTACTTACACATTTTTGAATTGGTCTAGAGACTTACACTCTGACTAAATAAATTACCCTACTTTAACTTATTGCCTTCCCATCAAAACACAATGCTCAATGCAGTGTTGTTAATATATTAAAAACTGCTTGGTGATCGCAGTTTTTTTGCAATCACAACCACAACACACAATCACAAAAACAACACAACAACAACAATAACTCACACAAACACAACAATCACAACTCAACCAAACAAACTCAACCACAACAATCACTTCTCAAATAAACCTGATTGAGGCTTTATACTTCTATTTTCTTCGAACCAACACTCTTTGTTTAGCAGATCGTACATCAATGAAAAATAATGCATATATTTGCTCAAAATGTGTCGTATAAGAAAGTAAAAAAATACATCCTCTTTTAGACATTATCATTTTTAAAATCGTGGCAGCCCTGATATACAACGTTAAATATTTGATAGATTGATCGCCTCTGCAATCCTTAATAGTCATAAGGAGCTGGTGTAATCAGAACTAATAGCTGATATGTAGTCATAGGGAAATTCGTTCCGAGCACTTCGTAGAAATTAGCCAGACTGTTCGATCTGGTTGCTTCACATTACGTAGAACTAATAAAAGTTATGTAAAAGCTAGCTAGCTTTAATTTAAATTCAAGGAAGAATCTATGATAATGCTTGGGAACAAGAAAAGGCGTATAGAATTTAAAAAAAAACTCACATAGATTTCTTTTTCGTTTCGCCTTTCGCAGGTCTGCTAAAAGAAATTTCTTAAGAAATAAACAGTACCTTTGTACTCATAATTATAATTATGTCATTTATAATTACAAAAATAAAATAAAATTAGGTATAATTAAAATACGTACGTAGGTATTTTACTATGTGTACATAAATAATAAAATAAAGAAATAAATAAAAACAGTGAATATTATTACAATAGTACTGTAGGTAGCTATATTTTATGTTAAAACTAGCTTCTGCCCGCGACTTGGTCCGCGTGAAATTTCTTGTTCTCCCGTTCCCCGATCCATTCTCGAAATAACATCATAAAAGTCGTTCTGTACAAAATGTATGAGAAAGTGAATTTTGTATACATATTTTTTTTCGTGAATTTTTCGAATGTTTTAATAGTTATTCTGCTATTCGGGGTGGAGACAAAACCAACAAATCCAAGATCATAAAAATCGGTCCAGCCGTTCTTGAGTTATAAATGGTGTAAATAACCCAACTTTATTTATGTGTATAGTAAGATTGATGCTGCTGTCTACTCTTAAAGAGTCACCTTTTTAAAGAAATAAATGTTAAGATTATGAACTTATATTTTGTTCAAATTAAACAAACAGATATTTTTTTTTTTTTCAATTTTCTTTAACATAAAAAAATAAATATCTTAAACTAAACTATTTACACTTAATGACACTAGATAATAGAAATATGACTTTAAACAACAAATGCTCGCACAAGCTTCATAAAATTATTTAAAAAATATTATATTTAGGTACATCTAGTTGAGCCTTTATGCATTATCGCCCATTCGACACCTATACGTGTCTGGGAAAATAATTCTTAAGCAAATTGACACCCTTCATTAATTTACCGTGTTATAGCCTTTCCATACAGCTGTTAAAGAATGACAGTTATGATTTGAATACACTGACAACTTAAGTAGGTAGTTAATTTGCATAACAATTAATTTCCCTGACTTACAATATATACCTATGAGATTTAGTAAATAATAAATAAACAGAAACAGATTTCAAATTGAAACTCCATCATTTCTAATATTACTAAGAAGTTAATTTCCTTCAACTCAGAATATTTCTTTGACTTGAAATGATTTGTTTAATCTGCGCTTATTTATTTTTCATCGGCCAAACTGAACTGATCCTTGTAAACATAATTGTAAGACTAGCTGATGCCCGCGGCTTCGCCCGCGTGGCTTTTTCGTAAATTATCGCTCCCGCCGTTTCGGAGATTAGCCGGAATAAACAGACAGATCGATAGACAGATAGACAACATTTAAAAAAAATGTTTTTTTTTTTTGTTATAAGTTGATGGCAGTATATACTTATGCATTTAGTTAAAGCTGCTGTTTTGACATTAGAAACAGACTCTTCAATTTTATTTATTTGTATAGAAACGCACACATTTACACTTTATTAAAATCAATCTAAATATTTAGAGACACTGTAAATCTGATTCTCACAATTTCGTAGTGTAGGTTTCAAGAAATTTATTTCTCGAAAGAACATAGTTTACTTAAATATGAGAAACTTAACAAAATATCTATAAGGAATAAACATAATTACTGTCGTTCGATCTATCTAGTACATATTTATAGTGAGTAATGATTATTTTTGGTTAGCCAAATACTACTTTATCCTATTCTTAAAAATGTTCATTTAAGAAAAATCTCTTATATATTTTGGTAACTTATTATAAAGCTGAGCTCCCTCAAACTGAATAGTTCTTCTTCCTAGTGTACCTATAATAATATGATGTTCCATTGATATAGGTTTTTTTAGTACGTATATCAATGTGATATTTCCATTATTACAAAGATGCAAACTTTTTTTTTTTTTTTTTTTTTCAATAAACCCAGGAAAATTTTAAGTAGGTACACTGTTCCAAATTTTGTTGGTAACTAAAGAACAAATCATAATCACTGTCCTTTCACAGCGTATGACCCATCAGCATCATAGATCCTCTTTTTATTATCACTCCCATATCCGTACTTATCATAGCCATACGGTTGATGGTCAAAATTACCATAACTTTGGTCAAAATTACCATAACTTTGGTCAAAACTGCCGTAACTATGGTCATGAGGGTCAAAACTATGATCAAAGTGGCCGTGTTCATGATGGCTATGGTCAAAATGATGATCTTCGATGTACTCGTGGTGTTCATGTTTCTTTTTCTTCAGGTAGTGGATGAACCAGAGGACGAATTGCCAGCCTTTTGTTACGAGTACGTAGAATAGGGCTCCATACACTATCTTGAGGACGAACAGCTTCGTTGCTACTACGTAAATGAAGTGTACTGTGAACAAAGAAAATAAAATTTTAGCCCAAAGGGTCAAAGTCAAAGCATTTCTTTCAATGAAACAATTTACTGGCGTTTTTGAATTATCAAGGATTCGGTCAGTTAGTCAGAAAATTGAAGCTAGTAGCCCAGTCAAAAACGCAATTAAGTCGGACCAAAACATAGTATCTGTTTTGTGATTTTAGCGGTCTGTCCAGTCCTGTGCCCAAATCTCTCGCCGGAACGCCCTTACCGATCTACTCCGATTTTCGGTACCTCAGGTCGCTTGTCCAAGGGGATGGCGAAGTAGACCGCGACGTAACGCACCGGATCAACTCAGGATGGATGAAACGGCGACAGGTCACAGGTTCAACTTGCGACCCACGGATGCCCTAAGTTAAAGGGGAACATTTACAAGTCCGTGATAAGGCCTGTCGTACCGTATGGCTCGGAATACTGGGCAGTGAAGAAGACAAATGAAAAAAGATTGTATGTAACGGAGATGTGAATGTTGAGATGTGACAAAAATGGATAAAGTCAGAAATGAATATATAAGAGGAAGTTTGAAAGTGGTGCCGGTGACAGAAAAGTTGAAAAGATGTCGTTTGGCATGGTATGGGCATGTGATGAGGAGGGAGGAAACGCATGTGACGAAAAGAGTGATGAATATAAATCTTTATGAATGGAGAGGGGGAGGAAGGCCAAAGAAAAGATGAATGGATTGTGGGCGGAATGATATGAATGTGATACACGCTATCATTCACTCCCTGTGAATGATAGCCTGATGTTTGACAGGGGAGAATGATAAAAGAAAATGTGTTGCGCCGACCACAAGTAAACATGGGACAAGGGCAGGAAGGTGACTACAAATTGATTGCAATTGAAATTTTTGGGGTTACGACTAAAATTAAATCAATCAGTCATTGCAAATAGTATGACTGTCAACTAAAACTACGGTTAGTTTATTAATTTTTTTCATCTTAGAAGAACCAGACATATGCATCAAAATTTCATTAGATAAGATATTATACATAGACAGATAGGATCATCTAGGGATCAAGATTTTTTTTACTAATATTGTATTTATCTATAAAAATCGGTTGAATAGATTATAGATACACACCTACACCAATTACCATCTCTGCCGATTCTTAATGAAATCAGCAATCAAATCCAAGGCTTGGTACCCTTCTCTGTGATGAGAAAACTTATCTGGATGAGCCGCAAATTTATCCGGATAAGGCGCAAACTGTCCCGAATAAGGCGCAAACTGTCCCGAATAAGGCGCAAGCTGCCCTGGGAAAGGCGCAAAGTGATCAGTTTGCTGATAATACGAGTACGGGTCAGGTACATGCTTGTATATGACGGAGGCCCAGACCATTATAAGGAGTATCTTCAAGCTAGCTACCGTCAGGGCAATGACCAGAACTAGTTTGTACAGTCCAACTTTCGCAGCCAGTAAGATCGCGAGGTTGGCTGTAACAAAGAAAGGGCTGTGCTGTATTATTTTAATTTTGGTATTTAAAGAAGGAATGAAAATGAAAAGGGCCTTTGATCTGCTGTAAGACACCATAGATTCATTAAATTTGTGCAAAATTAGGTGTTAGATAAAAGTTGGCCTCTCCAAGATATGTCGGTGGCAAGCATGATAGATTCAATTTTGAGTACCGATATAAAGTAGAATTTTGTTTTAGTGTCATACTGCAGTGTAACTACAGGAAACAAAAACTATTACTATAATATATTTTCTATATATCTATCTATCTATATACATAAAAATCAATGTTTGTATGTTTGTCCTCTATGCGTTCCTAAACCATTGACCAGATTGTGATGAAACTTAGGTAGGGTTTTCTGAGGACGCCCGGTAGGGCTTCTGGCGCAAAAAGAAAGTTTTACCAAAAACCTTTTACGTTAGTTGGCATTGCAACGCATGCCGCATGCGGGTGCAGCTAGCGATTTTCATACCTAGACAGACGTCAACTATTATACTGTCGTAACTATTATTGCTTTTCCTCTCCCAATCTCTAATAAACAACTTCTCAAGCCCCCCCCCCTCCCCCCCCCCGCAATACGAGACTAGTTTTTTTAAATCTTAAAATGTTTCCAACCAGGGAAGGCTAAGGTTTCTGCGGGAAAACTTTCCAATTTGTTCTCGATTCAGATTTAAATCCTCGGTCCAGACTTCTACTTTAATTCGCTGTATAAACCGACACTGGATGCTCCCGGAATCAGGAATAAGCTTTCGCGGAGATCTTTTAGTTCCAGACTTTCTTGTTTGAGTTGTAACTATGTTTTTGTTATAAAAAAACTAATGGGAAGTGGACATAAGAATGATGGCGAATATTGATATAGTCAGGGAGTATGGCTCATCAGCGCTCAAGAGTGCTACTTTATACGTGTTACAAATACTTATAAATAACTACATAATGATACTTATAGCTTTTGGCCTGCAGTTTTTCTCAGCTTATGAGTAAAATATAGACACCAACCGTGTAATCAGTAATTCACTTCTAAAAAGATGCAGTATAATTATTTCATTTTCGATAATGTTGGTCCAACATAATCAAAATAACATATCATAATCTCTTTTTCTACTTCCCTATCGCAAGTTTGCTGAAAGACATTTCTTTAGAAATAAGTATCACCTTTGTACGTATTTTTCTGTTCCTTTCTTCTTGTCTGTACATAAACTGTTAAATAAATAAATAATATGACTCCTGTATTCCCCAAAGTCTCATTGTGGTATTTTTCTTCACAAAACCTCATCATCTTGACTTTATATGTACATAGTTTTGAAGGAGCTGATGTTCTTTACGTTCTTTTATTCGTTTAGACCTTTCTATCTAAATCTATGTTTTCATGTATGAAATCGTATCATACTCACTCATTAAATAAGCCCCTAATGCTCATATTTATGTCTCTTTAAACTCTTAGGAAGTTTGCCTTAAACTACCTTTAACTTGAGGTTTCTCTTAAACCTTACTCTCTTAGAGTGGTTTGCAACTCGTTAAAAAAGCCTAAAGGGTTTTCAAACAGGGGCCTAAGTCTACTAATTTACAAACGTTGCAATGGTCTCGCCATTGTGAGTATTTGACAGTGTTTGTATGGCAAATCTGTCAAAAACTCACAATGAAGAGACCATTGCAACGTTTGTACATTAGTAGACTTGCCCCCCCAGGTGCGGGTTACGATTACGACACCTATTTAAATGAATAAGCCTCAATATCTATAACTAAATATTTTCTTGTAAACTGTAATTTACTTTTTTTATTAATGTTAACTTATAAATAGCCCCCTCAGGTTATTTGTAACGTTACATGTAATAGGGGGCGAGCCTTTTGCCATCAACCGGGCACAAATCCAGACTCTGGGCTGCTACTGAGACATTCCTGACAGAAAAACACAAAAACACTGCTCGACCGGGGAATCGAACCTAGGACCTCATGCTCAGCAGAAGCGTTTGCGCCTACTAGACCAACGAGGCAGTCGAGTTCAAGTTACAAAGATATTAATTTATATTTTCTTAAATAATTAAATTCTAAAGTAAAGTATTTATCTCTTCATTTACCTAGCCTTTTCCCAACTATGATGGGTCAGCTTCCAGTCTAACCGGGTGCAGCTGAATACCAGTATTTTACATGGAGCGACTGCCTATCTGACCTCCACAACCCAGTAACTGAGTAATACCCCTTGGGAGACTTTCGGGCTTCTGACGACCCGTAACGACTGTCAAAGATCTACAAATGACAGCCGGGAACAACGGCTTAACGTGCTTTCCGAGGCTCGGAGGGGTCATGGTATGTAAAGATGGCCAACCATCCACGGACCAACCGCGGCAAGCGTAGCTTAACCTGATCGATCGACCCCTGCGGCTGGTATTACTTAGCCACAAGCCCCTCATCTCCTCTCTGAATAAACAAACAGTCCTAAGAAAATCAGTAAAAAAAATCTTAATTACAAAATGACCGGAGTCGTAAACCATATCAACGAACAATGGTAAACTTTATCTATTTACTTCTTCAATGGACGCCATTCCAGCTCCAAGGAGTTCTGGAAAGTAACACAACTCCTTTTTGTTACTGAGTATAAAGGCTTTGATTGAGAAAAGTATTTTGTATAGATTGGTGTTATTGTAGCAAACAAAGCTTTCATTATTTGTAAAGAGGTCTTTCAGCATTTATGCAAACAGAGGAGTGTTAGTCTGAATATTTGGTCTGTCTGTCTGTATGTACCACAGTATCTCCCAAATGGAAGAACAGATTGTGTGTTTTCAATGTGGATATTTTTTTTTTTGTCTATGTCAAATAAATGACTATGTTTGAAGAAGTTAAAACAAGTAGTATTAGATTAAATTGCACCTAACGTAGGTTAACTTTACTTAATCTCCTATTTTTTTATCTAAAACGGAAACACTCATTTTTCAAATTCACTATCCTTGATTCTTAAAGAACTGTTCATAAAATAATTAGTAATGAATACTCACTTATTAGCGCGTACTTTGCTTTGCCTCTCGGCTCCACTTCATTTGTTCTTTCACTTTTATTAGAAGCTTCCACGGACCACGATAAAGCCACAATCAAAATGAATAATAACGCCTTCATTATGAAGTGTTACAAAAAAAAAAAAAGACTTGCACTAAAATAAATTAAAAATGTTATTGCCGAAAAGAAAACATTTTATAAAAACAAGAACTTAAAATAGTATTAGCTCTTTTGTAAGAGATTTTTTTTTCAGACCTTCAGCTCAGTTCAGTGCCGTATTTTAAAATGACATTTCACACTCTGTGTTACCAGTCATACACAATGTGCTAATGTTACAAATAAACACTTTAGGCCGTGAAAGTGTACTGAGCATTATTACAAGATATTAACACGAATTTTCGTAATAGGAAGCGAGAGTTTTTCTAAAGTGAAGTAATATTTATTTTTGGAAGATTTATTAAGAGGGTTGTCACCAGTCCACTAGCGCCACTCCTTTAAATACATATTATCTCGTGACTGAGAAGGAATTATGAAAAACGGCTCAATCTACTATCTCGGTAAGTGTGTCTAGAATTTTCTGATACCTTTTTTAAAGTTTCATATTGAGAAACGAAGCAACAAAACTCCATCTAAATAAAAACGGCCACATTCCTCTAGATCGTATTTTGTTGCTTCGATTTTCTTAAGTCCACTTATTTATTTTAGGCATGCGGTCAGTTCAGAGGGACTTGTGGCTAAATGGTAACAGCGGTATGGGTCGATCGAAGGTGCCGCGGTCAGTTCATAGATGGGTGACCATCCATTACATAATATAGAGACTGCTCCGTGCCTCGGGTTGGTCCCGGCTACCATTCGTGGATCTTTGACAGTCGTTACGGGTAATCAGAAGCTCAAAAGTTGGTAAGACTGGTTGCTGGTTGTCAGCAACCAGTCTTACCAAGGGTTAATGTGTTACCCAGTAATTTGGTCGTGAAGGTCAGATAGATAGTCGCTCCATGAAAAATACTGGTATTCAGCAGTATCGGGTTAGACTGGAAGCCAACCCCGACATTTTTTCTCATCTTTTTTAATATTATTACCTATACTGTAAACAATTTCATTCAACTTTTATTCCCTGGACTATCTCGGTTAATAGTAACGCATCTTTCAGTGACTTTTACGACTACCCGTAAAAGTAGAACACGGCTTTATGAGCTGTACAATGAAAGGGCTTATCTAAACACTGCTGAATTTAATTTATATGTTATAAATTATTCATAATTATTTAAATAAGTTTGTTGTATAGCCAACTCGTGTTATTTAAGTTCGAAGATTAAAAACAGTAGTACCTAATGTAATTAAAAGGACTTAGAATATTACTAATAGTGAAACGCGAAAGTCTAGCAACCGAAATACTGACTACAGCCTATCAATGAATGACATCATAATAAAATCAGACTCACAAATCGTCGCGGCCTTTGAAAATTTACTTTCGGATATTCCCGTTTCAGCTACTAAATCCCTAAACTCATCACCGTCTGTTGCTGAGTCTTTGCTTAAGGAAAATGTTAATGTTTGCGGTTTGGAATTTCATTTTGAACATTACCTGTAGAGATATAATTTAAACCTTTCACACTTTAAATGTAAAAAAGACTGCGGATCAGTGGGGTAATTCTGTAGAAGTTGCTAAGACTATTATTGACATTGTAGCTCTTATCTTTATTAATTGTATCGACTGTGGGGAGTTTCCTGACCTTATGAAAAATTGAAAAATAATACCATTGTTTAAATCAGGTAGAACATCAGACCCTACAAATTATAGACCTATTTCAGTATTATTATATAACTAGCTTCTGCCCGCGAATTCATTCGCGTGGAAGTCGTAAGACACCACCATAGGTATACTAAAGTACCAGCCACACTTTAATAAACCTTCCCTGAATACTACGTTTGTAGTTTTGGTCTCAGCAGCCAAAATATACAGAGCGTCAGGACTGGTAACGCGGGAGCATGCGACGTACAGTTCTATGTTCTATGATATATGGTTTGGTTTCCGCACTTAGTCCTTCAGGCGAACTATTGTACATGGACCATGGCAACCGTCAGTGGTTATTCCAATCAGCCTACTTCCCTCCAGAAGTGAATTACGTCTACCGGTCTGTTTAGAACATCGTCGAAAGACCTAGGTGCCTCGAGGGTTTTTGTTCTAATCTGGGTGACGCCTGTGCATTCAAAGAGCATATGCGCGATAGTTTCCTCAGCCTCCATGCAAGCCCTACACAGAGGATTGTCGGTTATGCCTATAGTGTGGTAGTGTTTGTTTAGCGCTTAGTGTTCCGTGATGGTCGCCTTCACGAGGCACAAGCCAGTCCTGTCCAGGCGTAATAAACGCCTGGTTAGCCTACCATCTAAGGATAGCCTTCCTGGACTGTCTGCAGCCTAGTGTCGAGGTTCACCAGCTCTTTTCTAGTGAATTATTGAAGGCCTGCGTTCCTGCATATATATTAATGGCACAACACTGATACATTGAATGTTTCTCATTGTCATTCTTACAGATTATTCCTGACGAACACCTATCACTAAAATAATATAACAGGACATTGTGATTGTAAACACTCGGAATTTCTCATTAACAGTCACCTAACCATAGTTTTTTTTTTTTACTTAATTACACTCCCGGGCACCTGAATCGAGCCACCCTGCATATTTTTTGTTAAAAGATCTTTTTAGATACCTAATGTTAGTAAAAAGAAAAAGAAAAAAGTATTTTTGAAGCCAGTCACTATCATTTCCGTTTGCCAATTTGTTCCAAATTTGAAATCGGAAAACCTAAAAAATAACAGTTTAATTGCTATAAATCGTCCGTACGCGTTTCTCAGGGGCAAAATTAGCGTTGGATTTTTGAAGAAAACAGTGGTATCACTTGTGTTACCTCCAAGAATATTTAAAACGGCCGTCATGCGGAATTAACTAATGCCACTATGACGTGCTGTAGAATGTTCTCCCATGCTTCCAAAATTGCAGTTTTCAGCTCCTGCTAAGTTTCCGGAGCTGGTTGGTTAGCTCGAACACGCCTCTTTAGTCATCCCATATGTGCTCTATTAGATTCATATCAGGGCTTCTTGCTGGCCATTCCGTTACTGCGATACTACGAGTAACTTCATTCTCGAACAATTATTGCAGTGTGTTCTCACGTACAAAAATTAAATTCTGGCCCACAAACTCAGCTTATGGCATCACTTGAGCCTCTAGGCATTGACGAATGTATCGGTCGCTATTCAAGGTCGGTTTCTATTAGTGGTGGCACCCGTGGTCCTGTCACAATCTCGAGGCTAGTTTTTCCTTCATTGGAAATTCCACTCCAGACTGTTCATGACCCACCGCCATAACCACCTCACCCACCACTCACTCTCGTAACTCACCTTGTCTTCAATACAATGTTGCTGAAAACGTTCTCCCTGTCTTCGGTAGACTTTCCTACGTCCATCATTGCGATACAGCAATCTTGGTTTCGACCGTAAAAATAACCTGGCTCCATTAACTTTGAGCCCAATGGTCGCATGCAAACTGTAGGCGCGCCATTCTGTGAGCTCGTATCAGTTTGGGACCATTGGCTGGCTTATGAAGTTTCAAGCCACGTTTTTTGAATCTCCTTCTAACAGTTCGAGCGCAAACAAACAGTCAGTCCATGAAAGTATCGAAGGTATTCTTGGACCTGTACTGAGGTCAGGTGACGATTATGCAGGCTGATGGTAAAGATAAACTGATTATGTCGTGCTGTAGTGACCCGGTTTCGTGGTGCTCCTGGATGTCGCACGAAGCCGCCAGTCTCCAGGTATCAATGGTAAATTCTTTGAACGGCAGAAAGACTTACGTGAAGTTCTGCGCTTACGTTTCGCTGAATAAGCCCAGACTGAAAAAGCGACAGCTTGCGCGGCTACTTCAGGTGCAGTATCCATAATTTGAAAGTAAGAATGGATTAAAAAAGTCGGGGTGTGGCTGTGTCGTGAACACAGCCGTGTGTTTTACGTCAACACGTATATGTACGTAACGGGTAATATTTCATTTGAGCGAATTTTGATCCTTCAGCTATCGAGTGGTGTAATTAAATTTTGAACGATAGATTGTAGCTGCAACACCAAAGAACTATATCCACTGATTTTATTATCATCAGTTATTTGAATTGCCTCCTGAATTGCATTTTGTGTGATAACGTGAATGACGTGTGACGACTCAAAGTCTCTTCAAATACTAGAAATTAATAACATCAAATACATACCCAGTTCGAAAACATAGACTTTCGAAAATCAAACGGTAAACTTGAAAACAAAACATCTCAAGATAAACCGGAAAAGAGTTTAGCAGAAGTCAAGGCCCTTAATAGTTATTGTTGCGGCGAAATTACCTTAAACAATAAGGTTTGTTTATGATTAATTGCTAAACATTTCACCGGAATTTTAGGTTAACATTACTGTTGACTCTACCGTTATCTTGTTACAGGAAAGCCTACCTAAGCGTAAGTTTATTGAGACAAAGCCAACACCAAAATGTTACAAAAAAAAATTGGCATTCATAAGGGCTGACGACAGAAGAGAAAACTCAAAACTTTGGAATAACTAACACAACACGTCACGAGCATTTCGGTGACGCGAAATCATAACTTTTTCCCCTACCAAAAATCGCTCAACGCAGCTAAAGAAGTTTTTACTTCAAAAAACTAATGCTTTCAATCCGAATGACATCTATATCTACTAATAGTATAGGTATACTCGTAGAGGTGAAATGTTTGAGTTTGTATGTATGGGGTAGGGTAATTTCCAAAACTACTCGCACAATATAAAAAATTCTTTCACTAATAAAAAGCTACGCTATTTCCGAGTACAATAGGAAATGCGGGCCGTGCACCTAGCTTCTGGCATTTCATAAGTGACAACACAAAAAAATTTTTTTTGATTATGTTTTATGTTAAAAAGCATTGACGAAGTCGTGGGCAGAAGCTGTTTTCAGGATAAAGCAGATTTGAGTCTTCTCTCAGTTCAGCTATATCTTTTGAACCAATTAACTCTTTAGCTTTTACTACGACTTCTGTATTAACAAAGTATAAAACAGAGTTACAAAAAGTTTTCTCATACTTTCTAAAGTTTGCTAAAATCTTCTTGTTGAGCTAGCAAGTCGTAAATGTTGAGTGCAGGAAATGCTCTGCAAGTTGCAGCCAATCTGTCCGTAGTCTGTACATTTTATCACTGTACCAATTCTACTAACATTTTAACCTTGTTAGTAGGTACTGTGCTGATCGTTACTTTGTCTGTTTAACCTGTTGTAGAATAAAATAAAAGAAATTGACGCTTGAAAGGCAATATTGACCAAACAACATGTTGGCAACTTTACACTAGAGCATATTAGTTTTTTTTTTTTTTAAAAGCCTTTTTAATGTTTTTTTTTTGTGTATACTATAATAGAGTATACACCAAAAAATATAAAATACTCCATTTTAAAGTTTTTTTTTTTTTTAATACTTTAATATAAATGCTTTACACACATGAGTTGGAGATTACCTACCTTTTAAACAAGGAGATACTTGTGTTAGGTGACTCCGCTCTTCCACTTAAATAACGGGTATGCAATAAGCATCAAAATAAAATAAAAGCAAAAAACTAAATTTTTTGAGTGTGTGTGTGTGTAATAGTGTGAGTGTGGAATTGTGTACCTATTTGAGTTAATTTATATCGTTTTAGGTTTCAGTTTAGGTTCAGGTTAGCCCTGCGACACTGCCTTGGGATCGGAAGAAGCACGTCACAGCTTCCTCCACTAACGATTTCGCTTCCACGGTCCTATTAATTTCTCCTTCCTATTATTTACTATTATTGGGGTGTTTGGTGGTGTGCTTTAATTTCGCGTCATGTTGTATACCTATCTGAGCAAATCATATTTTGTGATTAAATCAAAAACAAGATCTGGTACACAACTAAAAATACAGTGTAACTAAGTAGGCACCTACATAGCTAAAAATACAGTGTTAAAATCATTTAAATTAAGATTTGTTTTTATAGTTCGCAATGCAATGTGTGAGATTACTTTACGAACTCTAAAATAATCTGAATTCAAAACACACACCCGCATAACTAGCGAAATGTGGGTGTACTTCAAGGTACACCTCTGCCAAACCCTTCGGGGACTACAGGCGGGATGTTTTGTATGTAAAATCAAAAACATCCCCAAAATAAACATTAATATCGTTCAATCAACATAGATCAGTATCGCAATGGCAGCAATCTTTTAAAACGCACTCAACTACCTATCGGACGATTGATTCCCGCAACACATCGCCTGACTGCACAGATCCGAACAGTGCGCTCAAACTAGCACATTTGTAAATAAAACCTTTGATGGTTTATTTGGCGTTTTATTCAACGTTCATCGTTTACCGGAATTGGTTAGTGATCAATAAAAAAGGGATGGGGCGAACGGGATAAGCCGTTCGGATCAGTGTTTGGAACATTTTGGTTGTAGGTAATTTTTCGCATGTCTTCCAAACTAGGTAGATATAGTAAAGTACAGCTTAAAGACGCTAGAATCAAGTAATTACAATAACAGTGTATTTGAGGTTTTTTTTTTTTTTTAATTCGACTAATATGTTTATTTGGGTGTCCCCTTGTTTCGCAGACAGAAATTTCATAGAATTTCGTTTCCCGGAAAATGTTTCATATTATATTTGGTCCTTGTATTTTTAGTTCGAATATTATTGTTTCAAAGACTATTTTACTTGAATGAAAAATATTTCACAGAAACACAAATCAATGAATTTTTAATCAAATTTTTTTGTTTATCAAACTTATCAAACAGTAGAATTATTTTTTAATGAATATTGTTTGTTCGGTATAAGTTAGTGACAGAAACGAATCGCTGCAAAACCGACTCCACGTAGTCATGTCTGCCCTACCCCTAGAGTGTAATTTAAATCCGCGTAGGCGCGGAGGGGCGAGGCGGCCCGCGAGCTGAGGAGCAGGTGGTTTGGTGGTGAGCGTGAATACCATCTGCGACGATAAGCTCGCGTGGGACCGCCGGAGCCCCGCAGGGCCGGAGCCGTGACAGAAACCATGCCTGCTGCATGTTGCATGCTCTCTTGCATGCTTGCTTGCATGCTGCATGCTTGCTTGCATGTTACATGCTTGCTTGCACGCTGCATGTTGCATGCTTGCTTGCATGCTGCAAAATGCAAAAAAAACTGCTTTTGAAAAATTGAAAATGGATAAAATTTAAATTTAAATTCTTGGTAATACATTTTATATTAAATAAACAATACCTATATGGATAAAGAATATTTGATTTGTTATTCTATGATATGACTATTCTAACATGAAATTTTATGTGAAACAAAAATCAATGATTTAAAAATCTTCAAAGTAAGTATTCTGCCTATTGATTATTGAAACGAAAATATGAGAAAAAAATTATTTGAAACGAAATTCTATAAAACTATTAGCTATGAAACAACGTACAACCGTTTATTTGCAACTCATTGGCAATTCGGGCAATGCAAAAAAGAAAAACTTAAATATGTAATCTGTATTACGCTATTCATTAAGTACAATCCAGCAACAGAATATTAGTAAAAGAACCAAAACATCCAATTCTACTAACAATGAAACCTATTCGTATAAGAAGAAAACTATCGGGTTGATTGTTCCATCGTGATCATCATATTTAACTAACCTCACGGTCTCACATAATCGATACGTAGGTATATGTATATAATCGCATCCCTTTTACGACTTCATTTTAAGGACTTCAATTTGGAAGTCGGTGGAAAGTCGAAGTTTTTCGACGTTTCCTCTAATCTTGAATGGTGGTAATATTGTGAAATTGCTTCCATACGTGTGTGCAATCATCGTTAAATATGGAAATAATGAGCCGTTCGCATTTATGAGTCTAACGATATGGACTAGTGATGTGCTGACTGTACATACAGATATAGACTGTCGATATTTTTGGTTCAATGTCATATCTTACCATCTCAATTTATACACCAGTCTACGTTGCATCAATAATGGATTTAATAAAGAGAGCTCAAAATATATTATTTTTGTAACAAGTTTAATAACTTTACCCATTTTGTTATTCCAATATCATTACGAGCTTAATAGATACAATATTCTGGAATAATTTCGCAATTTATTTTAATGAATTTTAAGGGCTACAACTAAAGTCCATTTCGTTATCCAAGGGCCACGGTTTGTATCATAATATCCAAACCGAATCCGAATTTAGACGAACAGAACCACGTAATATTTCTAACGAAATATTATTTATTGGTAAAATTATTTACATTCTCGTTCATCCGCGACCTCCTTTGTTATTAACTAGCTATGCCCGCGGCTTCGCTCACGTGACTGTCTATTCTGGCATTATAAGTTAACATGAAGTCATAATTAACCTCTACAATATCGATTAATATTGTTAATTTAATCTAAAACTTGGCAGTAGTCTTTGGTTTAAGTACCATGAACGAAAAAAACCTTATAATTCATGATCACTCCTGGGTTCCGACAATAAAAAAGCGTTCATGTAAAGAAAAACCTTAATTGTAAATGATTTCACTTCATTGAGAATTTGAACAGCAGATAGAAGTTCATAGATATGGGTGAGGTATAGTGTGATGACATTCATATCAGAGGTTAAATTCGTATCTAACTGTTTTTTTTTTTTTAATCTCGCGATATGCCGTTGAGGAATACGAACGTAATGCGATATTGTTAATGGGGCATACCAAATAGCGTGATAATATAAAGCAGCATATATTTTATCAGAATCTATTTAGTAGTTTTTGCGCCCGGAACATACACCCAGATAAATAGAAAAATGGACAAGAATTCTAAAAACTATATTTTTGGCATAAGAATCGTTCCTACTATTTTATTACATGACGTTTATTCTATGCTCAAAAGTAAAAATAAATAAAATTGAAGTGTCTGTTTGTAATGTCAAAATAACAGCTTTTTAATTAAAAAAAAAAATACTAAATGCACATCGACGGTTAAAAGGTAATATAAGTCATGTCGAAAATGAGTCATGAATGCCATCCTACTTAAAGTCTTATTTTAAGTAGGATAGCATTAGTGGCTTATTTTCGAAAAAAAATCGCTTATTACTTATTACCTTTTAACCGTCGATATGAAAGTATATACGGTGCTTATAAATTTTTGTCTCTGTTCTTCTTTCTTTCTGTCTGTCTGTTTATGACCGATTATGACGGGACTTTCACTGGCAGCTGATGTAATAACGAGTAACTAAGGCTTCTTTTATTTTAGAAATAGCCACGCGGGCGAAGCCGCGGGCTCAGCTAGTTATTAATATAAGTTGCCACGTAACATTTTGAATGGTATCATTTTAAATATCATGTAACATGACATCGATAGACCACAGTCCCATCACTATCACAATATTAGTAAGAGTATAACGCGTGGTTCATTTGACGATCGAACTAGTCGGCATAGTGATTAACTATATTAATGGCACGACCATGTTGGCGTCACATATCGGGTGTTAAACCCGTGATGAGTAAGTAGGTACCTATAGCCTTAGGAGAAACCATGAGAAGATAAGCTGCAGCATCTTTCTTTGCAGTACTTTATTCTGGAATCATCAATCCGTTTGCCAAGGGTCCGAAATAGTACATTATTGCAAAGGCCGGGAAATAGGCAATTGCAGGTCAAGTATGAGTTTGAAGGCCGAGCCACAGGCGAGGATTTCACTAATACGAGACAGGCAATTGCCATTTCCGCCGAGGCATATATAGTGCTTTTCTCAAAAGAATGCAGGGAAATAAAACATACTTTCATGTATTTGCTTTTGACTTCGCTGGAAGCAGGTTTTCCATTGCCAATTTGGCTTATGATCTTAAATCTGGTGGAGTACAATCAATCTCCATTTCACTCTCTGAACCGTTGGAACTCATTTTAATTAAGTATTAAAATTATATTTACTAAGTATGTAAATATAACAAATCAAGACGAATTTTCAGCTGTGCCGCCAATTTTCTATTTATCAATTATGCAGAAAGGCAAACGCATTTACGGCTATACAGCCACGTGAACGCAATTTGTGAGCAAAGAGACTTATGTATGCCAAGAATGATAAAAGAGATCCTATCAAAGAGTATTTAATGACCCCAGAACGCCGTTTCATACAACATTGCTGGAGCGTTGTAATGTTCCAAATTCTAAAACCGCTCCTGCAATGGATTTGATTTTCATTGTCCGTAAATTCGATACTTCGCGTGTTCTTTTTTCGAAAATAATGACAATATTTCCATGCATGTTTGAGAAAATATCTTTTAAAACTGATTATGACAGGAGAACAGCAGAATTGATTGATTGATACTGATAGGCATTCACTCCGTATAAAATACTGGTATTCAGTTTCATCCGGTTAGACTGGAAGCCGACCCCAACATAGAACCCATCCATCACACGAGTCCAATACGGGTTGGCGCAAGTTGAACATACATAAATGTAGATGCCATGTCATGTATGTGTGTGAGGGTGTGTTTGCGTGTGTGGTGTATGTGGTATTGTATTTATCTGAGAAACCAACAGAAAACTGGGTCATCACTTAAATTGCACCAACAGTGGGTAGACACCTAAATTGCACACAATTTTCTTAGTTGTTTCTACGTTTAGTCTAAGACAAAGAGCAAAAGGCACTGGAAACACTCAGTTTAATCATTAAGTAAGTAGTGAGACTGACGGAGCCGGATCTAGCAGAAGTTTTGCATAATTCGCACGTGACTTAAGGCTGGGCACACGAAAGCAGCGATGGCCTAGCGGGCGCGGGCGGTGGCGGCGCGGCGCACTATGGGACCAAACAATATTTTCCATCTCGAAAATGGTTTTTACGAAAGTCGTAAATCCATAGATTTCTTTATGGTTTTATACTCTCATAGGATGGAACTTACGAATAAATTACAAAAAAAAAAACTTAGTTTTACGTTTATAAAATGAACCTCAAACATTGGGCATAAATATTTTCATGCCAATTAAATTACCGTTAAGGAAGTTCAACACAAAATTATTCGGAAGTTTTCCAAGGAAGCATGTTAGTGTTATACATCATTAGATAGCTTAGAATGTACACTTTGCAAGCACGTTTGCTTTTTGTAAAAAATATTTTATTTTTATTTTTTAATATTTTTTTAGTGAAGTAAAGAAAAGTTCGTTTTTGTTTATTTCAATTGGAGTTTTCCTTGTTGCCGAAAGCTGCCAGTGTCAAGTTAATCACTCCATTAGAAACCTTACCTATTCAGTCATATGAGGATTTAAAAAAAAACTTGCGCGTTTTTTGCGTCAGTGGTGATTTAGAAGCAATAATGTCAATCGGGGGAAAATAAAAAAATCCCCGAAAATTACGGTTCTTCTTTTATATTATGAAATATTATATTTAATTGTTATATTTTGATGTCTATCTTGTTTTTTTTTTCCATTTCTATGATAGAATGGCACTTTTTTTTGCGGTGATCACCTTAACCACAAATATGATAAAGTATATTTCTGCGGAAGTTCTATTTATCTATTGTAGTAATTAATTACAACCAGTACTGATTACACTATTTCGATGAGAACTGTCATGATCAATTGTCCCATGGTTTTTGCACAAGGCACTAAAATATTGGTCCTTTATATACCCGTGTTTTCAGCATACTATTCATCAAAGTGTTCAGATACTTCTTTTCAATAACAATTAACAGACAAAAAACATATATTATCTATCAATGAGTGAATTCGTTTGTGTTTGACGCGATTTTTGTGTTCTAATAATAAGAGATCAAATTCGGCCAGTATACATTAATAACCGCGCAATTGTATGTAAGCAAATATAACTGGTACTACATACCATCTTCGGTCCATTAAGTACTTATACATGGTGCTAAAATAATAGAGCGTTATGCAATTTTGCCTATAGGACAATTATCCGAAGATGCCCAGGAAGCCCGAAATAAAGATTACAAGAAATACAGGTTACATCACGCTAGGAAGTGATCCAGATCAGCAACAAACGAAGACGTTCTGCATATTTTGTTATATACATCTGATCCTTCTATATCTCGCTTAAATAAACCAAGTTTTCTAATATCCAAAGAATTATTATTAATACGAACGGAATATTTACCATGTTAACATTAGTGACCATGACAGTTTAAAAACTTATATACAAAGAATTTTTTGACGAAGCTAAAGAATTGTTGGAAATAGAAAGTGATGAATAGGATAAGCGCAATTTTTTTTTTTATCTTGTAACTATTTGATTAATAATAATAATTTAGTTTTAAACTTATTTTAAGCAAAAGTATAACTTTTATTGCTATTCTAATATAACTGTATAATTTTTTGTATGAAATTACATATAACTTTATTTTTGACTTTTTTTTACGAAAAATATTCAATTTTCAAAATGATGATGTTTGATTTATTTTATTGCCTAGATATTCACAAATTCGTGAAAAAAAATTCATGGAGAAAAATCACAAAACAACAGAGTTATCGATTTTTGTGATGGAAAATACCGGTTGGTCCCATAGTGCGGCGGTACAATTTTGTACCGGCGTCGCGGCGTCGCGTCGCACGTCGCCCCGCTCGACCACTGCTTCACGCCGCTGCTTTCGTACCCGCAGCCACCGAACGTACGTTGCCTCCAAATCGATCAATCGATGCTTCGTAATAGCACAAAATACTACCAGTTTTCATTTGATTTGAAAACTGGAAGTGCAAGTGGGCATTGAGGTAAGGCCCACTTGCACCACAAATCATCACTAACGATTATCGCTAAACATATTTATTTAAACATCATTATCTCTTTGTCATATTGCAGTGATATGACTGCAATATGTAAATGAATACTCATTTACATATTACTTATCTTGGCCAAATAATATCTCCAACAGATCTAACAATAAAATAAATTAACAATAGAATAAACTTACGATGGAAGAAATACGGGGCTTTAAAAGATGTCATGAAGAACTCGGATATACAAATAAAATAAAAAAAGAAGAAGAAGTATTTCATGCACGTATTCTGCCGAGCTTCACATACGGGTGCCAGACATGGAGCTGCACAAACAAAGATTTATAAAAGCGCTAGAAACCTGCCAACATAGAATGGAAAGGAGTATACTCAACATAAAATTAAAAGATAAAGTACAATTAACAACATTAAAGAAACAAACCAAAATAAAAGATGTACTCGTAAAATACCAAATTGAAGTGGAAATGGGCAGGCCATCTCACAAGAAATAAGACAGATAAATGAGCCAAAGAAATGACATCATGGTGTCCTAAATATAAAACAAGAATAAAAAGCAGACAGTATCGTAGATGACATCAAAAAGGCGGCAGACGACTTGGGTGAGGAAAGCAAAAGATCGATGCTTGTGGAGAACACTTGCCCTATGCTGAAAAGCAAGACAATCAAGGAACTGGTGTAAATAGCTTTACTTTGTGTAAATAATGTCATCACCACTGCTCTCAAAACCATGAAGGAAAACATCGTGAGGAAACCGGCACGTCCTAGAACCAAAAATTCGAAAACGACATCTACCAACCCGCACTGGGTCCGCGTGGTGGATTACACAGTCCACTCCTTATCGAAGAGAGGAGGCCTGTGTCCCAGCAGTGGGAACATTATATCCTGATTATGATGTCTCTGCCATCTACAAACGATAGACAGAAAAAGAACTATGTTGTTCCAAATGTTGGTAATAATAGCTTTGATATTTTAAAACCTTTTCCCGTTTCCCCGGACGTAATTTTTGAATTAAAAATCACGATTCCCGCATCTCTATCTCATGCTTTAAAACTATCGAAATTTTAACTCAGTAATTTTCCGATTTTGCCGCCCAACTCGCTGTAACTTTGGTGACTTTTTAAGTCGTAACTTTAAACTGAGTGAGACTTCGAGGTCCGTTTTTCCGGAAAATAATTCCCTCGCCCGTTTAGTGGCGAAGTTTTTTTTTTGGAAACTTTATAGAGAGTAAGTTTAAGTTCTCTTGTTACAATGAGAATTCGTAATAACTGGAAATTAGGAAGGCAGATTTTTAAGCAACTTTATTAAAACTAAAATTGATGCATAAGTAGATGAAATACCAGTGCGATATTGCGGCCGCGACAGGCACCGACAAAGAAATTGTGCTATTAGGCCTGAAACTGCGTTAAGCGGGCTTCCGCGACGGGCACCCGTTGCGTGTGTACACGCGTGGATACGCGGGGGGCTCTGTCGGCAATTAAATACGGCGTAGTGTAATTTTAACGGTGTGCATGTACAGTTGTGTCAATGAAGAACTTAGCAAAACGATGACTAGCATAAATAAAACGACAGCCAGTAAGCTGGCGCTACCAGGCCCAGCGCGTGCCTCCGCGACTTACGCCCGCGCTTGTCCCTGCGACGGAGCACTTTTGTATAGAACCGCGCGGGTGTCCGCATAACGCAGTTTCAGGCCTTAGTGTCGCGTCGCGCCCGCGATATCGCATGAGTCTATACGAGCCTTTCATGTGATATGTCACACGGTTTTGCAAACTGTACCGTGTATTCAAAATTAATTTATTTACGTTATACTTCCGTATTTGGGTCATAGAAGTTCATATGTGTTAATAATTATGTCTTAATCGGCCCAGTAGATTCGGAGCAAATCAGCTGTGACAGAGGGACGTACAGACAGACAGACACACGAGTGATCCTATAAGGGTTCAGTTTTTTCGGAACCCCTAAAAATGTATGTGCATTTTACTTATGATATGTGTAAAGTATATTGCCGATTTCACTTTCCATTGCAGAACCTACAGGCTATTAGAGTATGAATGAGTTTTACAGTCTTTAGAAGCTTAAATCTTAAGTCTGATTCCACACTATAAAGCCTGTAAGACTACAAGGCTGTCACTACATTAAGCTCCAATGTAATCTAAACCCGACTTGACAGTGTTACATGAAACTTATTTCAAAGTCCTGGCATTGTTTTTAGAGTTTTTCACAGGGCTAAATTAAGTAAAAAATAGAACTTTAATGTTTCACGAATAGGTCATAAAGCCACAATTTTTTTTTTTTTTAATGTCTATACTACAGTGACGTGACTAACAAATTTCTTGAGAGCTTCTTGAATGCAGGTTTTCTGGTTACAGCCAATTTAGCCTGTGGGTAAGTGTTCCTAAAAGATGAGAAATATTTTATTTTACCTACTAATTTTCGGTACCAACCCATAGATTCACATACACGACGTATTAGTTGTAACAAAAATAGCAATTACAACAAAATATATTTTACGCATTTTGGCCAAAGTTTACGACAAGTTAGCCCACGTATGCACGGGCGGTTTTTAGGGTTCCGTACCTAAAAAGTAAAAAACGGAACCATTATAGGATCACTCGTGTGTCTGTCTGTCTAAATTTGGTACACATATGAACTTTTGTGACCAAAACATGGACTTGTGAGGTAATTATGTGAATTTTGAATATGGGGGTATCTTTTGGAGGCAAACTAGAAAATTAAAAAAAAAGTTTTGTACACTGTACCGAATGACGTATCTAATGAAAGTTTGCTTTTTGTAAAAATCACAGATATATATATTTTTTTTTTGTATAATTTTAAAATATATACTTTTTAAATTTATTTAAGAAAACAGATGAAAATTGACCATCCTTTTATCTCCGAAACTACTGAGCCTAAAGTTTTGAAAATAAATATTAAAAATAGTTCAAAGGATTACAAGAAAACCTATATGAAGTATAACATGGTAAATCTCTCAATATTGTGCATACAAACTTGCGTTTCCAGTTGGATGTATGGGAGACATATATTTTTCAACTACAATGTTAAGTTTGTTCTTGGGATAAATTCATCCCAACTACGGAACCCTTCATTGTGCGTGGTCCGACACGCACCTGGCCGGTTTTTTTAAGACGCAACGGATTTTCGACGCTCTGCGTTGAGCCGAGCGTAGGAAATCCAGAACGCTGTATAAAATACGTCACGTTAAAAAGGACTCGTGCGCTTCTTTTATGTGTGCCTATATCACAGTCGAAGGGACAGACGAAAATGTATGATTTGTGAAAGCGAATAAGATAGATTAGATGGGGATGCCCTACAATTTGTCATCTAGTAGTTAGATGGCGAGGGGTTGACCGATCACCCATAATATTAGAATCCGGAGTTCTAGCGACGCGCGACGGTCAGACGTTCCTTCTCATAGAACATTAGTTTATTTAAGCGAAGTTAACCTGTGATAAAGTTATTGATGATAAAATGATAATAAAAAGTGATTGGTAATGACATCAGAATACCTGATAAATAAAAAATAAAAAATCTTCGCAACCAAAACCACTAAATATGTTCAATTGTTTCCTCCAAACACATACATCTCTTGTAGTATTTGGTGATTATTCATGAAACTTTTTAAAGATCATAGATAAATGTAAACTTTCCTCGTTATTTGGATGCGCGTAAAGCGTATGAACTTACCTACCTAGGAATGTCAATTATGTAGCTCTAAATAATTTTCAGAATACCTTTGAATGCTGAATACTCTCAAAGCCGCAAAAACTAATACCGCGACCAGTAAACAAAACGAGCAGTAACGCTCTATGTCTAGACTGGTAGTATATCAGTCTACCTACAAAGTTTTGCCGCCAACTAAATGAAATATCACCTGTAAGCCCGAAGCTACCTACTTGTAACCGAAAACACTGAAATGGTTCCTACATTTTCGGTAAGAGGAAAATACACTAAACATAACTTCACCCTTGCATTGGCTGAAGGGATAGGCAGAGGTGTAGATAGATATATTTATTTATTTAACCATTTATGTAGGTACCTTCACACAAAAAAAAAATTGTCTGTCACAAAATGTCCGGGAGGTGTGAAACATCTATGTTAATATTAGAATTTATACTTAATAAAACCCATAACAAAATATATAGTAAAATAAAGAAAAATTTGAGTTTCGCGCGCGCATATACTTACACTATACATATAAGGGAGTCGAGAGCGGTAGCGTAGAGGGGGCATCACGGCATGACAGCGTCATGCCGTTTGCCTTCACGGCATACGAGTCGGTTTTACCGCCAAGGCGCACCAATAAATATTTCACATCAAACTTATACAAAATATTACTTTTATACAAAATAAAAATAACGAAACAATACGTGCAACGTTGATGCTTATTTCTAAAGAAATCTCTTTCAGAAAACCTGCGATAGGAAAGTAGAAAAAGATATTATAATATGATTATGTTGCAGCAACATTATCGAAAATAAAATAATTATACTACATCTTTTTAGAAGTGAACTACTGATTACACGGTTTGTGTCTATATTTTACCGATAAGTTGAGAAAAACTGCAGGCCAAAAATGTTGTAACACGTATGAAGTAGCACTCTTCTTTGCGCTGATGAGCCATAGATACTCCATGATTGTATCAATATAACCTGCGATAGGAAAGTAGATAAAAAGACATGTAGACAACGTGTGTAAGTAGAGAGAAAATAAAATACATAAAATCAAAGAAAAAACAATCCACTTATCAAATAAAACATATAATATATACATATGTATATAGCAACATACTTCCAAAATAACTAACAACTATGACAAAGTCGAAAGATAGTGTTCATTCACTCTTTATACCCACTTTATATTCTTAGTCCCTTGGTATACGAGAGCTTCGTAAAGAGCGGGCCTATTGATGACAGGCAAAGGGTACAAACCAGACTCCGGGCTGCTAAATCTGAGAATTTTACTAAAGAAAAAATCTTATAGCACTTTGCGCGACACAAAGTTCCAACCGAACCTCACTTTCAATTATAATTTAAAACAAAACAATTATTTAAATAATGGCAACTGCTTCCATTCACACGTTAAACGAGTATTCCATTTTTACTTTGTTTAGATTCGACGAGTCGTAAAATAAAACTTTTAGAAGAAAAGTTTTTGAGATAAAATAAAACATTCGGAGCAATTCAACCGAAGTTTAGAACTTTTCTTATATTACGAATATGAATTAAGAGTACCTACCTATCTACCCACAAGGTAGACCGATGACCGATGACGCAGGAATTCGCTGGATGCGGAAAGCACAGAACCGGTCGAAGTGGCGGTGCTTGGGGGAGGCCTATGTCCAGCAGTGGACGTCTTTCGGCTGAAATGATGATGATGACCTTTCTATCAACAGGATTCTGGCTAAAATAAAGGTTAACATATCTTTGATAAGCTTATAAAGTTATCAGCAATCAAAAATTTAAAACTATTTCTACAGCGAACCGTCACGAATTCGGCTGAAAAATTTGATACCTAGTAAAATTAAGAAAAGTTTCCTTCGAAATACGAGATTAAACTTTTAATATATTTTGATAGTTACATTCGTTCTCGGTGGAAGTCAAGAATTTTATAAAATAGAACTTCTTTAGTCACAGCCTCCGACGAAAAGTTCGTGGTTCAAATTTTTCAGTAAATTTTTGGTTTAATGTTCGCGAGCCCGTTTTCGGTCACATGGTTTTGATGGAAATATATTTAAATTGTCTTATTTTTACATCGATGATTGTATTTTTACTGAAAATCTAGACGTTTGTTAATTTAAGATATTGTTCAATTGAAACTAGATAATTCTAAATATAAGACGCGCCTACTTTTATTATTATATTTTTTTGATCAAAAGGAAAGGGTTTTGTCGCTCATGCGATAACGCCCCCGGTTGGCTTAAGAGGGCACTCACCGGTCCGCTAGCGTCAATCCCTTAAAAAAATATTATCTCCTGACTGAAAAGGAATTATAAAAACGGCTCAATCAGCAATCAAGGAATTATGAAAAAGGGCTCAATCAGGAACGTCGGTAAGTGTGTCTATAATTTTCTAATACCTTTTATAAAGTTTCATATTTATGCACGAAACAACAAAATACGATCTGGAGGAATGTGGCCGCTTTTCTTTAGTTCGAATTTTGTTGCTTCGTGTCTTAATATGAAATGATATAAAAGGTATTAGAAAATTCTAGACACAACCCAGGTTCCTGATTGAGCCCTTTTTCATAATTCCTTCTCAGTCACGAGATAATATTTTTTTAAAGGACTGGCGCACGGTCGGTCGAAACTGCTATATGAGGGACATTGGGTTTTTTTTTACAAATTCCATTTTTTTTTAAATACTTTTCGAAAGATCTGTCATTTTGATGAATAATTGTTAGGAAACTTTTTTCTGTAAAACTGATAGCTTGACCGGAGAAAAAAAATTTTTTTTGTTGTATGGAATGAAACATAAACTGCTAAAATTTGGCCAAGTCTTGACAGGTCTTGCTTTAAAACTACTTTATTCTTATTTTTTGGCTTGTTGGCTATAAGTCTACATTATCAGCGTGCGCCCATACTTGCCCGTTCAAGAGTTATGAGGTTCAATTAAATTGATTTTGATTTTTGTTCAGTAAAATGAAAAAAAAGTGAGTAAAAGGTACTGTTTTATTAATGACAAAATAGGTAAAATAATTTTGTTACATTAAAATACTATAATTAAGGAATATTAATCATTTCAAAATATATATTTATCGAAAAAACAATTATTCATCAAAATGACAGATCTAACGATAAGTATTAAAAAATAAATGGAATTTGTAAAAAAATCCCCAATGTCCACGTCTGCTCATATAGCAGTTTCGAACCTCCGTATGGCGCTGGTGGACCGGTGAACACCCTCTTAACAAAATATGTATTGTAAGAAGAAAGTTCATGAAAACAATGGTTAAAAAAAACAAAATCCGAAGATTTTATTTAATGAAAAAATAAGAAATAAACTACGACTGTTATGTCAGTACGTACTTTCTTTTTACCCTCTTGCAAAAAAACTTCTCATTTTATATAACCAACGACCATAGTGCCCTTCCCAATATTTCTTTTTATTAATGGTCTGTGACACGACCTCTTACTGTGACCATCAATCGCGCGTTTGGACAAGCAGTGGACCAAAAAACTAAAATCTCGTAACATTTGTGAGATAAATCGGTTTTTATCATCGACATTTGGAGGGTTCTGTTATCAACGTCCAAGACTGAAGTGAAATACAGAACCTCGTTTTTTGAACTCGATAAAAAAACTTGGGAGAGAACTACATAATGTACAGGCTACTACAGCAGTGTACTGAGATTGACCCGGTTGATTGATCATCTTTTAGTACACACTGAAAGTAATGTTTGTTTGTCTGTAACAAAATGTTTGATTAGGTACTGTTTAAATAAAAATTGTGACTTGCGAACTATGTGTTATCTGTTACAAAACCTTGTTTTGCACACTACAAAATCAGTTTTCTTAATTTAAGCAAAGTTTATTTCCTTATAACTAAAGTTGAGTTATTTTTGAAGTAACTTAATTAGTTCGGCTAATTATTTCTTTCAGTGCATCATCAGCAATTTCAGTACTGCGATTGGTTCACAAATATGTGCCTCCAATAGCTATCCATACTATTATAAATGTGAAAGTAACTCTGTCTGTCTGTCTGTCTGTATGTTACGTTTTTACGCCTAAACCGCTGAACCGATCGTCATGAAATTTGGCAGAGATATAGCCTGGGATATGGAGAAGGACATAGGCTACTTTTTTACGCGATAACCGACATCCACGTGGGCCGAGCCGCGGGCAAAAGCTAGTGTCGTTATAAACAGAGTGCCCCGTTGGTCTCGTAGTCGCAAGCGCTACTGCTGAGCATGAGGTTCTGGGTTCGATCCCCGGGTCGCTCAAAGTGTTATTGGGGTTTTCCATTAGGAATTTCTAAGTAAAAGCCCGGAATGTGAAAGTAGGCGGTGTGATACTCCCGTGCCTCGGAAAGCACGTGAAGCCGTTGGCCCTGCGCCTGATTTCTCTCCGGGCCTATTGAATTGCTGTCCCATCGGACTAAATGTGAAATGGTATTTTGAGGAAAGAACCACACAATTTTGAGTGGACCTGTCCAGTCAGTGCAAGCATTTGTCAGTAATCGTGTAACTCAACTCAGGATTTATAGAGCTCAACGGCTCGACGAGCAATACTAAAGAAAGGACATTTGGGTAAGCCGCATAAAGTACTCAAAATACCAGAACTGGAACGGATAAATCGGAACGCATGTGAGACAATGTGAGCGCTGTGAGCGATTATAGCCAATTCGGAAAGCGGCCTATGTGACAAATAATTACTGACAGACATAGCGGGTCGGCTGCGTACCGCCACTAATAGTCTTCTGAGAGTGTTCCAAGGTCGTTGGGACTCTTCTCTGCTGCGCCACTGGGTAAGGATCCACACCAGCTAAATATGTACATATTTCTTATATTCAATTACTAACACTAGTCTTTAAGCAATTTTGTATACTAACACTATGGACTCAAGTCTGAAATAAAGAATTTGAATTTATTACAAAATAAACGTTTATTACAAAGTTGTTATTATTTTTCACAATGTGTGTTAATTCTCCTTACTTATAACAGACCCAACATAAAATATGAAATACTTAAATATTCTGAAGAGACTTAATTGAAACAAGCCCACTTATTGTTTAAGTATATTAAAATAATGTCGTCTGCAACGCTTTGTCTTGTTTTAAAGATCCGTAGCTTATAAAGTTATCTGTTATCTACCAAATTTTCATAACAAAGGCTTTTAATAGACATATTTTTAGCTTTTAAATACATATAAAAGATGATGAGACTGTTTTTTTTTTTTCAAGCCAATTTCTAGCAGATGTATATATACCTAATAATATAATAATAATAATGATAATATTAATATGATAATATTTATATTAATATGATTATATTATTATATTATATTATTATTTAGAATTTCAGAACACATTTCCATTATTTGTTCAACATTTTTTTTTTTTTTTTTTTTTTTTGTTGTCCAACTTGAAATCAGCAAAATATGGACACAATCTATTCGTAATAATCAATGGGTGCGTACGCCGGCTAGCTCTACGTGGCGGGTGTCGACAGGGTGCAAGGTCGGCAGGGCGGCGCCACCGCGCAGTCCCGTTATGCACGCGCGAGTGACATCGCGTCGCTTTCCTGTGCATGCACCGCAATGCAAATGTATGGAACTTACAACGATGTCAGACTTTACTGCCGCGAGTTTTACGAGATGGTGCGAGTGTATTTAGTAAGTGGTAAAAAAATAGTGGAAAGGACCATTTTAGCAGCCACTCAAATGCTGCTTGATCAAATGATCACAGACAGTTCAGGACCCCGAATAAGTGTACCTAATTATTATTACTGTTATAAGTGCCTTAATTTAATTTATCACAATGCTTCATTTTCTGGATTTTGATGGTTCAAAGCCCATGAAAGTATGAAGGAAAAATTAGAATTACTCATCAAATAATTTCAAGACACGGCCTAAACTTAAAAAACTAGGTCGAACCTGATAAAATTAGCGATTAATAATCTGCTTAAATACCTTCGTCGGCGAATTGCGCGGGCACACAGCTGATAAGTAACTACAGCTGCGTTTCGCTTCATTGCACGCGCCGACCCGCGGCGTGTATACAAAAGGTATACAATTAACTAATCACTACATATTATAAAACAAAGTCCTCCGCCGCGTCTGTCTATCTGTCTGTCTGTCTGTCTGTCTGTTCGCGATAAACTCAAATACTACTGCACCGATTCTCATGCTGTTTTCACCAATGGATAGCTTGGTTCTCGAGGAAGGTTTTAGTATATAATTTGTTATGTTTTTGTATGCATTTTTGTATGAATTAACGATATTTGTTGGAGGTGTCGGAAAAAAATAAGCCGTCTGGGAGCTTTCAACGAAAACGCTGTCTAAACCCTTTGAGATATAACAAAATAATGTATGGTGGAATTGTGTATCAAAAAAGTCCGCGATGGCATATGTCTATCTCTTAAGGATAACATACTATATCCATTTTATTGACTTTTTGTAGGTACTTTTTTGCCGAATTTTACTCTTGGAAATACGATTACGATAACAATACGCTATAATATCAGTAGCTATTAGCCAAATTATGTTCGTAGATAAATAAGCTAGCTACTTACGTGTATTTCAAACAGTATACAAGAATATTTATCATAAAAACATTACTAAACATGGCGGCCTTATGATCAAAATTTGTGCATTCCAAAACTTTCGTTACTTCTTCACTGACATATTTATCACTTTTCGATAAACTAACACTCAATACGAAATTTACACTTATTTCTCAGTAATTCTGTATAAGATTCTTCTAAGATTAAACCGTTTTCTCATTGAATCCATTACTTTACGCACGTATAACCTTGATGAATGTTTACATTAAGCATCGCGTCACACCGCCACACGACCACAGAGTATAGACGTATTTTGTTTTCTTTTTTTTTTTTTTGGTTCCTTTAGTGGTGTTCCCGCTAAAATGTCAACCGGCCAAGTATTAGTCGATTAATCGAATTCTACATCCAGATCGTGTTACAAGTACAAAATAAATGTCAAATATTTCGTCCAATTGCGAACGTGACCCTGAGAAAAGTTATGCACCAATAGTGTTCATTAGACATTTCGAGCGTTTTCTCAGGACAAACGGTGTACCATGTGACATTTCGGAGGATTTCGTTTAATTTTTACATCGTTGGTACTTACGTGAATTATTCTAAAGTTATTATTTGTGTCGCATTTTTATTTCGTGTTGTATTTGGCACAATTGATTGCTTTAAGAATTTGAGTTAAATTTCGTATTTTGATTTTGTGTTTGTTATCTTTAGGTAAAGACTCATTCACGTTCAGAACATAAGTACTTTTACTATATTAAATCATTTGTTTCGGTTTCTATTCACATAGTGAGTCACATTAAAATTAATATTAAGTTAGAATTTTGAGATATAGCCTGGGATATGGAGAAGGACATAGGGTACTTTTTTATGCGATAACCGACATCCACGCGGGCGAAGCCGCGGGCAAAAGCTAGTTTTAAAATAAACATCTTTCGCTAACGATAACTTTTTTTTTTGTACTAAGACATATAAATAAGAAATAGGGACATATAAATAATAATAAAACTCGTTTATGACCCACTGACCTACAAGTTAAACCATCCCATTGATACCTCACCACCTAGAAGCCCTTCAAAGGTAGGTCGTAAATATCAGCCGGAAAAAGCTTGGCGGATCGTGTTAAATCGTCCCTAATTGATGTAAGTGAGAGATTCACTCAGGTTAATTGCGTTAACTTGGCACCCAGCCAGGTGAAGCGATTTATTTGATATTACTCTTGATACCTGATTTTTATGTGTACACAGCGAATATTCAAATATAGTAATGATAAACAAGTTGTAACTGAAATAACTGAAAATTTTAAAAGGAGTCATTGTATACACATAAGTCGAAAAAAAAATTGGGAGCAGCTGATATTTTTTCCCGACTTCATGCTTGTTCTCACAGTAGAAGCTGTTCATAATGATAAGTAAAGTTTTTTGTAATCATTTCAATCACACCTGGTATGTAACTACTTGTATGTATGTACACTACGAGTACTTACACTCGGAAATGAAATTTGAGACCAAAAATATAAACAAAGATGTTGCCAATTTAAAATAATAACCTCAGTTGTGTAGCTTGTCGAAAAATGAATAATATAGTGTTAAAGTTGTCGGCATATCTTAAACAGGTAAAATATAATATTGCACACAGTTTCCAGCCTTAAAGTGACGTAAACTGCGATCTAATAATAAAATACAACTGTTTGAAATAAAATCGATACATGCAGAAGCTCTATACTCACTCTACATGCTCTTAGCTTCTAAAGAAGAGAATCGTTAAAAAAATCGTAAATAATATTGCGTTATCTAAATAATCGATTCAAATTGGGCGTCCCTTGTCGCCATTTTGTTTTGGTCATTCGGCATAGAGGAAAGTAATACTGTCATTCGGTTTCTGGCGTTTGTCGTGATTAAATGTCTCCCTATCTGAGTTTTTATTTGTTGATAAGTTTTTCTTTGTTACGTTTTGTTTTTATTTTGTTGTGGCATAAAGTCGTGTTCACGCGTAATAAAATAGACGTACCTACTATGGATGACCAAAAAGGATATTGTATCCAAAAAAAATCGAAATCAAATAATTTGAACGAAACCCCAGAAAAGTCACGTTGATAATGATATTTCTTTGTTTACATTTTTGATCTCGAATTTGCATAGCCGTTTTTAATAATTCCTTCTCAGTCACGAGATAATATTTTTTCAAAGGAGTGGCGCTAGTGGACCGGTGAGCGCCCTCTTAAGGTAACTTTGACCCCATTATTTTTAAGGTTTATTCTCTGATTTATCAGCTCAGCTTATATCAATCTACTGTTAACTCTCGTACGACCACAAAACCGTGGTTTATTTGTTGTTTAAGCTAAACAACTATAGCGCTAAAAGGTTATTTTGGCGCGCGACCAAAAGCAGAACTAACGCCTCCATCTTGTTTTTTTGAATAAATTCAAGTGTCATTTCATAAAACAATTGCACAAATATTTACCAACAGCGCCGCCTTTCAACGTCATTCGAACGCCGTATTATCCTTGTAACGGTGTACACGACATCCAAGAACGGAATTTGACGTTAGACTGACATATGGCATGCGTTAATGATAAATGATGTTATTAAAAAAAAAGTAAGTAAGTAGGTTTGTACAAACACTTTTACACGTCAATCATATTTTAAAACTAGATGAGGTCGGCGTTTCGTATCTGACTACTCTGAGAAGAAAGGCCGAAACAAACTCAGAGGTCACTTTTTCTTTTAAAGTCAAGACATGATCTTGGTCAAATCATATAGATTGGTGTCTGAAATGGTCTATTGAGGAAAGAACCACACAGATTAATAATCCAGTCAGTGCACGCAATTATCAGTAATCGTGCAGCTCAACTCAGAACTTAAAGAGCTCAACGATTCGACGAACAATACCACAACCTGTTAAACAAGTGTGTAAGTGTTTGTGGCAATACCCCTAGTTATCGCTTAATACAAATAAAACACGTACAGAACCCAACCACAGAAAGCAAGTACTTATTGAAATTCCCTCGAGCCCCTGTGAGACGTGTTGTAGTAAGTAATTGGGTTCGTTTTATAAAGAACGTGGGCGAGCACGGAGACAGACTGCAGGCAAAGGAATCTGAGACACGATCCGTACGAAGTAGAAGGATTAGTGGGAGATGTTATTGTAAACAGCTTTGTGTAGATTTTAAAAAGTAATCACAATTTTGATGTGGGATGTTATTATAAATACTTTGTCCTAAACTTTGATTTCCCAGAGATGTGGTTACATGTGTACAGACATAAGCAATTAGATCCTATAAAATATGAAGACCCTGTGGAATATATTAAAACAAAATGTTTGTATTTAAACGCGCGACTCGTAGCGCGCATTTTATTGACTAAGTAGGTACCAAACTTAAAGAAAGAAAATACATTTATTTAGCACCGACTTAACGGCACACAACATATGCCTACTGCAAATTAAAAAAAAAGTGTAAAATGCATTGTAAGAAATTTGCTCCAAACTATGCTCCACTTACTATCCTAACCTCTGTGCCCCAAAACATGAAGCAAAAGTGACCTCTGCTCTGCCACCAATAACGCCGTGGAAGAAGCAAAGTTTCGGGCCAACAAAATATGAATAACTCTCGTGCCAGCGCCACGAATAAGAAGCAGGAAAGTTTGCATAACAGATGCGCCAATTAGGCCCAGAGCAGCTGCACCAAAAGTGCCGTGACACTGGTTTTTCCTACTTTTCATACACGTCCTGTAGCCTACTAAATTGTAAAGTATTAGCAAGAACATGATTTACCTACCACATTTCAGAAAATAAGAATAATTTGCACTGCAATGATGAGCCTCTAAGGATTGCGGAAGCTCGTGACTGTCGGTCATGTTAAGTTTATACGTAAACTAGCTTTTGCCCGCGGCTCCGCCTAGTAGCCTATGTCCTTCTCCATATCCCTGGCTATATCTCTGCCAAATTTCATAACGATCAGTCCAGCGGTTTAGGCGTGAAAACGTAACATACAGACAGACAGACAGACATGAGAGACATACAGACAGAGCTACTTTCACATTTATAATATTAGTATGGATGGATGTCATGTAGGTAGTCGGGAGATAAATAGAAATCATGATGTGCATTCGATTCACGTCTAAAACCTTTTGTCATCCTTTATTTAAGCGGTCATTAAGAGATTAAAACCGGGTCCAAACGTGTGTAATGTGTGATGTAATGTATCGTGTAATGTAATGCGAATATTGTGGACGTCACTCAAACTCAACGCAAATCCTGTATGTGTTCGAGCTGTGCCACACTAGCTGCTAGCTGCCACTGCTTATTTTTATTTTTTTATTTTTGAATTGTTTGTTTTTACTCTGGACGCTTTTAACGTGTACCTACGTTTTTATTTTTTATTTTTACATCGTTCTCACATTTCGTTATAAATTCAACATTATGATGTACCTAATAATTATTTTTGTAACAATTTAATTTAAAGGAGTGTCCATGGAGTTTCTAGCCCGTTCTTCTGCATAGGTACCTACTACGCTTTGGAATGGGCATGTAGCTTCATTTTTCTTACTAACCGACTCCTTGACAATTCAAAAGTGCCTGTAAATGGTTTAATTGAAATAAATGATTTGAGTTTGAGTTTGACACAATTTGAGCCTTTGTGTTCGCACTAAAAGTAAAAACCAACAGCCGATGGATCAGCGCGAGCGCCAGCCCGAGCGTGACTGTGAGTTTCATATTGAGACACGAAGCAACAAAATACGATCTAGAGGAATGTGGCCTTTTTTCTTTAGATCGAATTTTGTTGCTTCGTGTCTCAATATGAAACTTTATAAAAGGTATTAGAAAATTCGAGACACATTTGCCGAGGGAGCTGATGGAGCCGTTTTTCATAATTCCTTCTCAGTCACGAGATCACATGTTTTTAAAAGAGTAGCACTAGTAGACCGGTGATAGCCCTCTTAACACAAAATGATGAGATACATGTAGTTTCAGCATTTCATAAAATATCTAAGACTTAATATTCTTTTAATTTTACTTCTATTCCGATTTTAATTCGTATAAAGTCAATATTTAGCTCAATAATTAAGATTTAAAACCTACACCTATTATCAAGCAAAACATGAGAAATATTAATATTTTGTAATTAAAACTCGTGGTCTGCTATCGTCGAATGCATACAAACCACATTAATTATATTCGTGCAAGTTATAAAACTTAGCTCAAAACTTATTAACTGAGTAAATCTCAACTTACTAACTTAACTGGCCGCATAAGAAGTTTAAATACCTATAGTCTTGTTTACTTGTTTCAGTTGAAAACACACGGACTGAGCAGCCCATCGGTGTTTTTAGTGAGACCAGAATGAAGTAAGTATAAGTTGATAATGTCTTAAATGGTTTTCTTAATATTAATTATTCAAAGTAAAATAATCGTCACCCAAAAAAGTATGAGCGAGACATTTGCTCAGCAGTGGCATAAAATAGGTAAGTAAAAAAAAATACATCCATGGTGAGTTCTGATTTAGCATGTAGTATTTGTGGAAAATATTCCGTTTCCTGGAGCTCTAACACAGCTAGACTTTGATTTATGCTATGAGGAAAAAACAAACTAGTTTGTGAAACCTCATCCTGAGTATCAGTGAAAACAGCGATGATAGAATGCGGGCACTGTTCATATTTTTTTATATGTTGTAATTGAAAAACCATTTCGAGGAATAGCGTTACTGATCATTACGGACTAATTAATTTTGAAAAATATTCATATTTTATTGATATTTTTGATAAAATATGATTGACCTTCTTTGCCCTTCAGCTTTGGTCGTAGTTTTGTATCTTTGCCTCAGAAAACAAAAAGTAAGTGGCAAGTATTTTTTACAACCTGTCAAGTGTCAAATTATAGTTTAAATGTCAAAAATAAAAACTAACTTTTTACAAATATTATTCCTGCGACTTGCCTATAATTTCATTACTTTATCTCAACACTCGACAATATTTAATATATTGGAAAAGTTATGGAATACAGGAAGTGCTTTGTTCCAACTTGCAGCAATAATAGTAGTAATAGTCCAAACAAAATTTTTGTTCGTATTAGAGAAGATTTGCGAGTCAGCTTTAACAAAAGTATCGCTCATTGTGATTCAGGAAAACGAGCAATAATGTCGCCGCGTCGATTTACAAGATACACCTTCAAAAACCACTTTTCGTTTAAAATTTGCTACTGTTTCGGTCGCAATTTCGAAAAATATGTTTGTTTATATTTTGTAACTATTTCGACGTATTGACACTTTGACAGGTGTGAGATGGATGACGTTGATAGATTTAAATTTTTAATTATGTACTAGTGAGGCAACGGCAGTAAACTTTTGTGCCTTTGATGACGTCACCTACCTTAAAAATGTAAAATATTTAAATATTTTTATTTTAATAACTATTGAGCCAATCATCAAAATATTCAAATTAATTTCTCAAAATGCCTTAAATTTTCAAAAAAATAAATTTGTTTTAATAGTTAAAAAAATTAGACAATCCCCATTGTCAAAATATATGAGACTGACTAACCCTACCGAAAAGCTTATGTCAATTCTGTTGAAAGTCATGAAACGAAACGCTTTGAAAGCGATTGTCACTCGTCAAGGGCCTCACCGCCTCAGTCAAACAACTTAATACACATTTTTACCCGACTGCCCCAGAAGGACGGTAATGTTTTTCAAGAATACGTATGTATGTCCATTTCTTTGGCACGCTCTGTAACCTTTACGGCTTGATGAATTTTAACATTATGACGTGTCGTTCATCGTCATTTCAGCCGAAAGACGTCCACTGCTGGACATAGGCCTCCCCAAATTGGGGGAGTTTGCCATAATCGCCACGCTTGGTAGGCGGGTTGGCGATCGCAGTATGGTGTTAAAAATGCATAGAGAACGCTGGTGCCCATTCTCTCGTAAGTCCCTTAGTCGCCTTTTACGACACCCACGGGAGGACATGGGGTGGTGCTATTCTTTACGTCCGGCACCACTCGGTACTACGTGTCGTTAGATTCGTCTTAATTGTGGGAGTGAAATAGGCTAATTAATATTTACACACCTATTGCAAATACAAAAAAAGGGAGGGAAGTTTTTTAATAAATAAATTACAACAATACTGCTATTAAATATAAGCTTGTAATGAGTCAATTCCAAATACAACATAAACGAAAAGCTTGAAATAAAGCAAAGTATTTAAAAAAACGAAGTGGGGCAAACCAATATCCTTAAATATGGTGTAATTTTTGTTTGTCCCCCGCCTGCAATACCTTACAAAAAACAACGCTCATTGGATAATAATACTTGTTCATCACTTATCATCAGGTGAGATGAAGGCCAAGAGCTTACCCGTTGTAAATGCAAAAAAAAAAAAAAAATTGCAGTTGGGGTTTTATAAGATTTAAAAAACGCTGTGACTACAAAAAAATTAAAAAGGGACCCTTTTGTCCCTGAAACGCCTTTCAGGCCTGATTCTACAACAGGAGTGGCGCGGGCGTTGCCACTTATTTAAGACTCCAGTGTGTTTCCATCTGAAGTAGCAGCTTTGTTTTGCTTACCGCTTCTTAGTAAAACACTGGGTGGACGGTTAATTTATCGGGCCATTTGTACGACTAGGTGGGTGACCACATTTCGTAATGTTTATTAGGATTATTTTCATTTTAAAACCGAACGAGGATGACTCAGCCTCGCTTACAACTGGCTCACATGACCTTAGACAAATACCTAGAGTGGTTTATCACTGTCCTTCTAGTTCAAGAAAAATTTAAACTCATATTAAAAGCACACTTTGTAAACAAGCATAATACAAATTAGAGGGTTATATCCAAGATAAGAATGCTTGGAAACATGCTGATCCTGCTCCATAGGGCAATTTAGAGCCTAGTCAAAATCAAACTGGTTGCTAATTTAATTGTATAATTTATAATTTTGATGATATTATTTTTATTTTCTGTTATTCATCATTTCAGCCGAAAGACGTCCACTACTGGACATAACCCTCCTCAAATTGGGGGGGGTTTGCCATAATCGCCACGCTTGGCAGGCGGGTTGGCGATCGCAGTATGGTGTTAAAAGTGCATAGAGAGTGCTGCTGCCCATTCTCTAGTAAGTCCCGTAGTCGCCTTTTACGACACCCACGGGAAAAAATGGAGGAATTTCTGGGGGGAATTTCTGTAATTAATATAGTTTAACACACTTATACTGACTTATATGTTAGAAAAGTCATCTATTTTTCCAATGTTTATAAATATGGTGCTCACACCATGTATCTATCGCATAATTGATTTGTCTGTCATTACTTCACTTTTTTTTACCTATTGTGGTATAGTAAAATTATTCTAGGTACATCGTCTTCACACAAATAATTATTAATTAATGTATACAAAATATTGCTATCATTTTAAAAGAGTAGTAAGTATGGAGTTTCTTGCCCATTCTTCTCCATACGTAACTACCTTTTGGAAGGGGCAACTAGAATCAATTAATTTTATTTTTGTAATTTTTGACGTTCAAAAGTGCCTTTTGTGTGCCTATTTGAAATAAATGATTTGACTTTTGACTTTGAGTTTTCAGAAAATGCCCGAAATAAATCAAGACAAATCAATAAATTAATTATTATTCTTAATCAATTATCTTAATTATATTAGGCTTCCGATGCAAGTTGCCTCAAATAAAGGCGTTGCTATTCTACTTCTATTACCTTCCTCATTCAGGACTAGGCCTTAAGCTGCAAGGGACTTAGAGGAATAATTATTATGGTTAAAGAGGAACACCAAAGGAAAGGCGGTTCTAAGGATTTCAATAATACGTTCAAATTCTCCTTCTCTTTGTAATAAAATCATTATTCAACACCGGTATCGCGATTGTCTTGCGTTTCCGCAAAGGCCTCCCCTGAAGCTGCCACCGTTTCTGATTATGGGTCTTCTTACAAAGTAACAAATAAAATAATTCTTACATCATGGTCACTACTTGGTGTATGCAAACCACGTCACTGGAAGTTTTTTCTTGCGCCGCCACCTGCCGGAGTGGGGCTTAATGATATAAAAACACAGCTGATGCACCTTCACAGTACTGTGCAGAACAGTAGGACAAAAAATACTTATTGCCTACAATAAACATCTTAGGATCGCCCCCTATTACATGGGTCTTAAACATATCGGGCGTAATGTTACGAAATTGTGATACGCAAATTTAGATTAACTAAAACTAGCAAGTCATTTCTTATAAACAGTACCTATCCGCTTTTGTAACAAGTTGCCAAAGTCAGTTACAGAACTTAGCAATGGAAAGTTCAAAACCCACATCAAACGTGTCCTTATCGAAAAAGTGTATAATAAAATTGATGATTATATTGAAGACACGGAATTTTGGTGATAATTCCTTCTGCACATGTGGCTTCTCAGGTTACTCATTAACAGCGTAATTACACACATCAAAATTGTCTAAGGATCAAGTACGTTTTAGAGTATCGCCGCAATTGAGGATTATTATTTTAACTCTTTTGGATCGTTATTGATTATTTTTAGTGAATTTCACTATTTACCTAAATGAAGAAAAAATACTGCTCGACAGAATCGTACCATGACCGCCATGATGTTGGCTACGAGGCTCCACAGCTCTTCAGGCTTGCTGATAAACGACCAAACCATCCGAATTCATTTACGTGAAGTGGGTCTGCGTTCCCAAAGGGCACTGAGAGTTCCACCTATAGCACCCTGCAATCGTAGGGCCCGTTTACAATAGCCTCGCGAACACATAAATTGGGAGGAGCAAGACTGGCGTTGTGTTTGCTTTTCCGATGGATCTCGTTTGGTATGAGGCCAGATACAAGACGTACTCGAGTTTACAGGACCTCTGGACCTCAAGAACGTTTGAAATTTTATCGGGAAGTTCATTCATTTGGAGGGGGAACAATAATGGTTTGGATCAGGGCCAACCTCAATGCTCAGATTTCTGCGGAGAGAATTGTTTCAGTTGTGATCATCCCTTTGCGAAGCCGGTCGGGTGATTCGTTTCGACTAATGTACGACAATGCACGACCACACACGGCTAGAGTCGTAACATGTACTCTTGCCGATGCTCGCATCAACGTTCTGCGGTGGCCTGCTCAATCGCCAGACCTCAACCCAATTAAACACGCATAGGATATGCTCCAAAAGACCTCTGCCGAGTTTAGATGCTGTGCATACCCCACAACAACGTTTTGACTTGTTAGTAAGAACGTGGGCGGCTATTCCTCAGTGATTTTGATGAACTGATTTTAAGCATGCCAAATCGCTGTTATTGTGTGATTCGTGTCAATTGTGGAAACATATTGTTACAAGAAAAAATTAAAAACCGTAGTTTTGCCTTTTTTTGCTATTTAATTGTCGACATAACCTTGGCTTAATTTCCCACAATTTGCAAAAATTGCAATTTTTCTTAATTTTTACAACAAAAAGGGATAAGTAATAAAAAATTAAAATAATAAACTTAAACATAGGAATTAAAGTAAGAAGCCAGTCGGGAAGACAAGATTTGGTAAATATTAATTACTTGATTATTATTACAATATACTTGATCCCTAGACACTTTTGATGTGTGTATTTAAGTGTCTATTAACTGCTCCAAAAGAACTGTTTTATTTTTTACATTCTTCCTTGACATAATCAATTATACATCTTATTATTTGACGTTATATCTTTATTAGTTGCTTTTGTGGACATGATATTTATTCAGATTTTTACTGTAGTTGTAAACGCAACCATGTCATTTGGTTTAAATAGATTGTTATGTATTTTTTTTATCTTTATAACGATTGTTTTCTACTTTGTGAATGTGAAAACGTTGTTGGCCTACTAGACCGTAGATTTGTTGACCATTTTCTATTTTATTAAGTACTTGTTGTAAGGCCTACACATCTCTATTAACACTATTATTTGAAAATATTGAAAAAGCCAATTATTTATAAAAGTGTAAACGTGTAGTTTCTTGCCGGCTCTTCTCCATAGGAAACGACCAATGGCAACCATGCACCTAGCTTCTGATGTTTCATAAGCCCATGAAGAAAAAAAAATGATTTTGATTTTGTTCACCTTTGCCCTACTCTTCGGGAAATACACGCGTGATGTTATGTATGTGTATGTGTAAATATCTTAAAGGAACCCTGGCTTTCCTTCATCATTTCTAACAGCATCATTATAAAACCGCCGTTAAAAAATGAGTTGATCTACTTTAAATAAATTCTCACGACCAAAATAACAACAACAGATTTACTTTTACAGCGTTGGACTAAAAGAAGTATAAAAAAAATATAACCTACATGGGCACTAAAACATCAGAAGTGACCAATTGGAACCATGCACCTACATGGTTCCAAATTGGTCGTTTCCTAAGGAGAAGACTACTACTGTCATTGTGTTTTGTTCGTTTCTTGTTTATTTTGTTTAGAAGTTGTTATTAGCAACAACCTTGTCGTTCAAGTTAATTTACCGTTAGCTTTTAACTAGGAAAACACCTCACCGGTGTCGTATGTAAACAATAGCCCATACAACGCCATGCTTATGAAAATGTATGTGCATACTAATGTGATGGTGGCCGCGCCGGCCGTATCTACGCACTAACGAGTTTGATGAAGTTTGTTTACTAGCTAGAAGTTGTGGTGTATAACACACTACGTTAATGACGGAATTGCGATAAGCCTGAGGGGAGAAGGAAATCATAACACGACTCACACTCACTACTAAGTTCAATCTTCTTCTTTTTTTTTTACTGTTTGGGTCTGCTGACTGAGAGGATGAGAGCTATGATGGAACGAGCGTGCCCAGAAGATGCCTGTTCACTCTTGCTTTGAAGGCGTCTGCCTTTTTCATCATATGTGAAAAGGAACACAGACGCTGGCAGAGAGTTCCACACTTTGGTTGTGCGCATAATAAATGTGCAGGAGAAGCGCAGAGTACGACTGTACGAGATATCAACCAAATACGCATGTTACCCTGCAGTACGTCTGGTAGTCCGGTAATAAAAGGGCGATGGTGGGATCAGGTCGTAGAGCTCCTGCGCACACTCTTCGAAGTATAGTCTGTAGAACTACTGTTTTTGTAATTACAAAAATATCGCAATTCTGAGCCCCAAGGTAGGCTAGGCAAACGCCTTGTTTGGGGGTCACCGTCCAAATCTTATCTTTGTCAGACATTAGACAGTATTTACATATATATTATACTAGCTGCTGCGCGCGGCTTCGGTTTTTCTAAAATAAAAGTAGCCTTTGTTACCTACTCCTTATAAGATCAGCTAAATGTATCTATAATATCTATACAAATAACCGCTTTTGACGGGACTTTCACTGGCAGATCGCTGGGAAGCCGCATCTTAACCTAGGTACAGTGTCACTATTTTCGTTACGGTCAAACGCGCACAATGTCATCATCATCAAAGTGCGGATGAGTTCAGGAGTAAAGGCTCGTGCAGATTGGCGCGATATCGCAGGCGCGACAGGCAGCGCGTCCCTTGTCGCGCCCGTGATATCGCACCAGTGTGTAGGAGCCTTAATGCCGAATATATCCGTGCCGTCGAAGTTAATGCTTATCGTAGTTCCGTCTTTCAATTAAGTTTTAGTCAAACTTTAGTCTTGTTCTGTACATACATTATGATAAAGTTGCATCATGGACAATGCAAGTATAAGCACTCCTACTAAGACGCAAGCATCCAAAATTCTAAGCTCGTAGAGAATTATCTCCTCTATCCCGATATTACAACATCATAACAATGAAAGCCATTGTTCGACGTATAAAGAGCCGGTTACCGACATTAGAAGCAGCCGATGTGTTGAAGTTTCGCTATAATATAACAAAACGGTGTTAGGCATTAGCTTGGAATTTAGAAAACAGGAATAGAAGTTTTGGTGCAGTGGAGAGCAAAGTTTCCATGGAGTTTCTTGCCCGTTCTTCTCCATAGAAACTTACTACGCTTTGGAATGAGCAACTAGCTTCATCTTTCTGATAAAAGTGATTTAATTGAAATAAATGAGAGTATAACAGAGTTTGAGTTCGAAAGGATTAATAAAGTCTGGCACAACGGCTTGATTTACAAGCTGTACCAACTCGGTGTGCCCGAGCGTCTCGTGCTCATCTTACGAGACTTTTTGTCGAATCGCACCTTTCGCTATCGCATAGAGGGAGCCCTCTCCTCCTCCCATCCCATACGCGCAGGAGTCCCTCAGGGCTCTGTGATATCCCCCCTGGCTTTTACGCTTTACACCAGCGACATCCCGAAGTTTAAAAAGGCTCAGTTGGCTCTGTTCGCAGACGATACGGCCGTTTACTACAGAGGGAAGTGTCATAATGTCATTGCCAACACTCTCCAGACTGCAGCCGACAAGCTCGGTGCGTGGTTTAGAAAGTGGCGGATCGAAGTCAATCCTGACAAAAGCCAAGCGGTTCTCTTCGTAAAACCGAGAAAAATCCCCCCAAAGCCCAAACCTGTCACCATGTTCGGCAAGCCTATCCCCTGGGAGAAGCGAGCCAAATATCTAGGTGTCATCCTCGATCAACGCCTCTCCTTTTCTGAGCATGTAAGTAAGGCGCGTTCGCGCGCCGCCTTCGCTCTCTATAGGCTTCACTCCCTTGTCCACGAAAATAGCAAATTGTCACTCAAGTGCAAATTGCGATTGTACACCGCGTGCATCCGCCCCATCATGACCTATGCGAGTCCAGTCTTTGCCCAAGCAAAATCACATGTCATCCATAAGATGCAAATCATTCAAAATCGTTTCCTCCGTAAATGCACGGGAGCCCCCTGGTTCGTTCGGAACACAAACCTCCATGTAGAGCTTAGAATGCCTACAATAGCCCAATTTCTGAAACGCTCTTCCAAGCGATTCTTTGACTCTGCCGCCACCCACCGCAACACTCTCGTTGTGCAGGCCGCCAATTATACCCCCTCCCGCATTAGTACGATCCGCCGTCCAAGGCACGCACTGACCGACCCAGACGACCCCACCACTCTCATCCAGGAGAGTCGTAGGGAAACTAGTACAGCTCGAAGAGTACACACAACACGAACACGATCACAATTCCGACCTCGCTTTAGAGGTCCCGCGCGAAACCCACCCCGATCCACTATTATTATCGTCAATAATAATAGCCCTCCCCGTCCCTTGACGACGACGCTTAACGATGTGCCAGCATGTGGTTTAGCTGAGCCTGTAATCCAAACTCCCCCGATTAATAATCAGAACCCTGATATTATCCAGCCACCGACGGTCCCTTGCCACCCTCCCTCCGACACTGCCCTAAGCCGAGGTTCGAGCCCCACCTGGGGTGCCCTTAGCGAGCAGTCGTCTAGCTTAAGTAGATTATAGTAAAAACCCCCTGGCTGGAGGCGTAAACTTCGTTAGGAGCTTGCGGCACCACAGGAAAGCCCGGTTAAGGAGCAGGAACCCCCAGTGGTTATACCTCCGAGATGCCATACACAAAAAAAAAAAAAAAAAAAAAAAAAAAAAGGATTAATATAATTATATTATATTAGCTTCTGTTCTGCGACCTCGTCCGCGTGTTTGGCCTTCAAACCTCCGCGTCTTATTACATATAATATTTTGTTTACACATAGCGTTCTTTCTGACTTTTTTTCTTTTTGCCCGGGTCCTTAAGGTCGCAGTGTGATGTTTAATAGCATATCACCTTCTCCAGGAATTAGGCTATCAAATACAAAAAGAATTTTTAGAATCCGTTCAGTACAGAGATTACCCCTTACAAACTTACCAACTAATTCTAACTCTTTATAGTATTAGTATAGATTTATTTATTTTAATAAAGAAAAGGAATGGACGCTGACACACCCTTGTTGCACACTGGGTGGTACCTAGTGTTTTCTGAACATTGAGGTTTATTGACGATATTTTTCTTTGCCAAGAACGATTTATCTATCGTCTGCTGAGCTTATAAAATACAGAACGGCATTAAAAGCTACATAGCATAATTATACTGACAGTTACTTAAAAAGTGGGTATTTAAAGTTTAAACCACTAAATATTCTTTGTTGCTGACAAAGGTAATGGACAATTAGGAAAAGAAAGTAATCTTAAGAAATTATAAGCCCAATGGACATTACAGAGTTATTACAAAATAACGAACTCCATTAACTACTTAAGTGAACATAATAAATAAAACAGAATCATTTCCAGCGTCTGTTCAATAAAACTTAAAGCGCTTATTCCAATAACTGCTTGGAAAGAGACCACCCAAGTAACGACCATCTTGAAACTTTCAATCTATTGAGAAGTAGCAATATTCCTTTGAGAATGGAGCAAAGTTCGAGAATTGCTTGGCGACCCAAGCAGTATTTGTAAGGACAGATTTGGGCATATTATAAGAAAAGATTCATTATAAGTGATTTTACCTGTTACTATCAGCTCATATACGGACAAAGGTATTGTAGATAAGCGGAATATAACTGTTTTAAGTATAAATTTACATTTTGTCAGTTACATTTACGAGTAATTATATAATTCATGTGTACAAAATATTGTAAAACATTTTAAGAATAACGGTGTAGTTTCTTGCCCATTCTTCTCCATACGAAACTACCTTTTGGAAGGGGCAACTAGAATCAGTTCTATTTTTCTGTTCATTTTGACGTTCAAAAAAGCCTTTTACGAGCTATTTGAAATAAATGGTTTGACTTTGACTGGAATTGGATAAACTGGCTTTCAGTAACACTATTTTCAATACTATGTTGTACTACATTAAACGACAAGGCCTATTTGTCTATGTGACAAATTGAACCTTTACTAAAGTCGAAATTATGTAAATAGAAAGAAACACGTTTATTTGCGGTAAAAATGACGCAAAGACCAACAAAAAGAACAAGTTAGTAGAAAATACGCGTCATATCCACGCAAAACAGCCATCGTTCAGCATAATGCTGAGACCCTATGCGAGATATAGAGCACCAGCGCTGCACGCTGGTTTTCAGTGACAGCCAACGTTGACGTGATAACGTCAATCGGTGTAGCATATAATGAGATAAATATAACAAAAAAAAAAAAATCGACCTTAGTAAAGATTCAATTTACTGAAATTTATAGTGAACAATTATTAAATAAAGAAATTACGAGGATTATTATTACATTGTTTGTTGGAACACCGAAAGTACATATTAAAATTTTTCATTTACTAGTACTATTCCTCCTATGTTGAATCTATGGATATTTATACAAAATGACACAATAGATATTGAGTGTGCTCGGAAGTCGTTTACACATAGTTTCACAGTCCCAGCTCTAATTCCCTGTCATAACTGTTACACTTCTGATTAAAGCAGTAGTTTTTTAGCGACAAAGTTTTGTCTTTTAATTACTAAGTTCATAACGCGTTAATGATAGTAGAATTTCCTTATTTGATTTAGTAATGGGACTAGCAGATGGTTTTCCATAATAATAGCAGTTATCTCTGTCTAAAAGAACTATAAGACCTCGTTGAGCACGTTTTTCCAGGACTCGACTAGGACAATGATGGGAAGTCTCACGTTCTTAATTGCTAAATGGAAGCAAACAAAAAAATCTTATATACATAAACTCACTCCTTGCTCCTATTGGAGTAGGCAGAACGCCAGCTGATACGATCCTTACATACCTACTCCTTTTGCTTCTTTAACGTTCATACATCTGGTCATACACGCACGCTGATTGCAAGTACTACGCGACGGTAATGTTCTTCAGAAAAGTTAGGTCCAACATCACCAATAAGGTCATTATAATATGTCGATCCAGGGGGTCTCCACTCACTTCTACCTTGTAAAAAATCTTATAGTTTATTCAATACCACACTGAAAAAAAAGGCAGTTGCCACATTCAAGATTTTGTTTAGATTGACTAAGTTACTTGTTTGCATCTGAGCCTATCAAATACAATGATCACAGCTACTACTTTCATTTGATTGAGATTTGAAACGGGATCTTGATTGGAGTTATCACAAAACCTATTTGCAGCAATCAAGTCAAAACATATGTAGTTGCTCCAACCAAGATTATTAGATTAAAGTTTCAATGATCTTTATTGAAGTAATCAAAATGCTTGATTGACACAACTAACTTACTTTGTTACAGTTAAAAAAAAAATAACTTGTCTCTTTTTTAACTCTTCTACAATGACGTCATGTTAAGAGGCTACCGAGCGCACAGTGGCGCCCTCATCATTATTTCGGTGATTTCTTTTACCTATTTTAGAATGACAATGCAGAAAATAAGCTCGTCAAGTTGTGCTTCACAAGACTATACGATATTATTACTACAAACAGTAGTTTTAAATTGTTATGTTTTATTGTAATCATTAAAACGGAAAATAGTGGCCACTAAGCTCCGTTTTAATGATTACAATAAAACATAACAATTTAAAACTACTGTTTGTAGTAATAATAACGTATAGTCTTGTGAAGCACAACTTGACGAGCTTATTTTCTGCATTTTCATTCTAAAATAAAAGAAATCACCGAAATAACTATGAGGGCGCCACTGTGCGCTCGGTGCAGTCTTAAGGGTAATCGAGAAACTTGTTTGAGCGTTCAATCATTTGAACTAGTATTGCTGCAATCATGTCGTGATGATCAACTTAACAATCAAGCTAAAAAGTCACTTGGTTGGCTTGTATTTTTTTCAGTGCAGAAAATACTCCAGCTTACTGTCACAAATACTAAAATTACAGTATCCCCGAAAATGCTACACTGTGCGTAGTTATAAGTAATCAATTTACAGCTCTGGTTGTTATATGAAATTAACTCTGAACCTGCAAAATAACTTTGCATTAAAGTAATTCAGTGTAAACTTTCGTGAAGTTATAATTTAGTTACCTAGTGTTTTCATGCTTTTATTCATACGAGTCAGTTAGTAGAGCAGTGTTTATGCATCTCCTGGGGTGCAATGTGTTTGTTAGTGCTTTTAGTATGTTACACAAATTAGTTCTAGATAATCTAATGTGCTTTGAAAAGCCATTTTAGGAAAGATCTATGTTCTGTGAGCAACAGACTACCGAACTTTGTGAATTATTATAATTTATAAGTTTATTTTTGAAACTTGGTCAATCAATATCATTATGACTGACCAAGTAAAAAAATAAATAAACAATAAATGCTATGAATGTAGCACATGTATAATTTACATTCAAAGCATGTTTACAAGCTCTCACAGCCTTTACAATACTTATCCTCAATACACATTTTTTTGCGTTAATTATAACTTCACATTTGCACCAAAATTCTTCAGGTTTACAATGTTAATGGTCAAAATAAAACTCAAAATAATAAATAATGTTTAATATACTAAGTTAATAATTTACTAAACTAAAACTAAACAAATTAGTTTTTGAACTACAAAGGGTCCAGAAGTGTTTAAAACCGACTAGAGACAGTTTAATACACAACTTACTGTTTGGACATAATTCTACTACTTTCTATATAATAGGTACATTTCACTATGGCATTTTGTTCATTTCCTATGGCACTATGAGGGATTGTTCTTTTAAAATTAACTACAAAAGATCACCACTCAATTAGCAGCAATCAACGGCTATCTGATAACTTGAGCAGGTAAAATATTATTCCATTTTGAAAAATTACTGGGGTAGTCCAACAATTTTTGGAATGAAGATCTTTAACGTGGCTTGCGGTAAGAGTAAACTGGCAGAAATTGTCACGTAACGAAAAAGAGTTATGCCCGATAAACTCATTTTCAAGTGTCAAAAGTTTTAGCTTGCTAAAAACATAATAATTATACTAGATGGTTCTGTATTAAAAAACAATAGCTGTTGACACTTGAAACTTAAGACAAGACTATAATCTCTGCATTAATACATACAATAATACAGCGATCGAAGCTTCGTTCCAACTGGGTGTCTCACGACAACTACCGACTTTTTTAATTTTGACTAATACCCAATCTATACAATACAAATAAATAAAATCTAAGTGTCAGTTTGGAATGTCAAAATAACAGCTTTTTACAAAATACAAACAGCCTTACGGATCGATCCATCAGGTTAAGCTGCGCTTGCCGAGGTCTGTCTGTGGATGGGCGACCATCTTTACATACCGAGACTCATTTGTGTGCCGTTGGACCCGGCTGTCATTTGAGGATCTATGATAGTCGTTACGGGTCGTCAGAAGCCCGAAAGTCTAACAGCCAGTCTTACCAAGGGATATAGTATTACCCAGTTACTGGGTAGTAGAGGTCAGATATACAGTTGCTCCATGAGAAATACTAGTATTCAGCTGCATCCGGTTAGACCGAAAGCCAACCCCAACATAGTTGGGAAAAGGCGAGGCAGATTGTGTCGGACCACGCACAACGAAGAGTTCCGTCGTTGGGATTAATTTATCATACAACGATCTAGTGCCTGGCTGAAAAAAAAATAATACTTTGATTTAAATTTAACAAAATAATCACGAAAAACCTCTATAAATTGACATTGCCAGCCCGCGACGGATGAACGCTCTTAAATACAGCAGCGCATACATTTTATAAACTAGTTTAATATTTAATTAAAATGTTGCATGAAGTTGGGTAATCGTCAAAATGGGATGCAGCCTTATAAATCACCATACACTACTGTTGATGATTCTTATTAAACAACCAATTAAATCCGTTACTAAAATCAGCTATACTAGGCAACGACTCCGGTGTTTGAAACGGCTCATTATCGGCCGGCTCATAGCTATACCCCACAGTATTATACTCCTGGGGGGGACCGTACATCATTTGAGGAGGTGTTCCGGAAGGTGGCCCCGACTGGTTCTTCATGTAGTAGTTGAGGAGTAGACCACCAGCGTAGAAGAGCTTTTGGAAAAACGCGACCAGGAAGAAGAATGATGCGACCTTGACGACTGCCAGCTTTGATAGGACTGCTAGTGCGACAATTGCTGCAACAAATGAAACACATTACAATTCAGGGTAGTATAAAATTTAGAAGTGACCCCTATGTAGCCCTTTTAACTGTCGAGCGACCTCCTAGATCGGTAACAATAGAAAACTAATTGTGTCTCAACATACATACATGACAGTTGAGTCCAATGGAACAAAGATTGTAGACAATTAAATGAGTTCTTGTTCCGTACTGTATCTATGTCTTCACCGAAATCTCTGTCGTCTGACGTAAAACTTACTTTGAAACCTGGTGAAATAAAAAAGTTTCAACATTAAGGGCCGGTTGTTTCAAACGGTTGGTTAACGTAACATACGTACGTCAAATAATAACGAATACATATGATGTTTAACGTTCGTTAAATACAAAGCGTTGTTTCACTACATAAAAAACCAATCGTCAAAGTTATTAACATGAGTTTGAAATACTTTTTTTCTTTCGTCACTATTTGTATCATAATTAGATGAATTATCGTCGAATAAAGACGAATACAAAAAAGAGAGCCCATAAAGTTTTACTGTTTGGCGCAGATATTTGAGAATAAAATGACGTTAACCAGTGGGTATGGCACCGGTTACTGTAATCGTTATTTTTTAACGAACGTTAAGGCCATAATTTTGTGAAACAACGCTTTTTTTTGGTTTGACGATAGTTAGTGCCATTTATGAAGTATACGCGTGCGTGCGTTTCACGTCCAACAACCCGCCCTGAGAGGTTCTTATTCATAACAGTTTTATTTCCTCTAACGGTCTTCCTAATTTAAACCTTAATGTTTCATTTAATTTCCAGAACCGTAAGAAAATGAAGAAAAATAATTAAACTTAATGTTCTAAGGACTAAGTAATATTTTTATAAAAGTATTCTCCCAGGTCAGACCTCAGTCTAGTCCTAGTTCTCTTGATGGTAAATAAATTAGCTCCTTATTGAAAATGTCAAGACTAAGTAAATCTTGGCAGTCCGCAAATTGCTCTTACATTTTTATTTAATTACCCTTCGTCAGGAAGTAAGCAAATTATGTCAATTTACAGACCCAAGGAAATAAGAGTAGTTTTCTCTTAACGTTAAGAGCATGCGTCCCCAAAAAATAAAGTAATTACCCTTAATTACAATTTAGTACAACCTTTTCAATACAACAAATTACATAAAAGCCCAATATTTTTCAGTAAGAAAAATGTTTAGAAAACTGAAGCATACTTTTCAAATTCCAACTTTAACCTCATGGGAATAGAATCTATTTTCTTCTGAACATCACATCTGGGAAACGATACGTTAATAAATTGTATTGATGAGACGAAATGTCAACCCAAACCTAGTTAGTTTCCATTACGGAAATTGTATCAATTCTATGTAATCTCGTAGGTAGGCAGATCTAACTTACCTAATCTTGATTAAACCATGTACTTATTTGTTATTATACGGTTAAGATAATTTGAAGATAACGGAGGTTTAGGAAGGTTAATCTCGATTAGATTTTACCTCATTTCAACTAATTGGAATTTTGAATTTACTGATCGTACCTACCTGCGAGGCACAATTAAAAACACGAGCGAACGTGGCAGCTAACAATAAATACATGAAATACGGAATGAAAAAATATGCAAATAGAAAAAGTTGCTCATTACTTAAAAGTACTGCATTAAATTACTTTTCTTGATTCCTTCTTCAAGTTGCACAGACTTTTTTTTTTTTGCCAGTTTCTTCCCTTTTGTAAAAACACGGAAGTATGATTTACGTTGAAGTTTTATGTTCCGATGAACACCGTCATAACTCTCCAGCGATATTATTAAGACCAAAAAAGATCACTTTGAATTTTTCGGTTGTAAAACACTCCAATTAAAGCAACTACTCACCCAAAAGCCTTAAAGATCCTTTCTTTTTCTTCGCCCTCGCTTCTTCCGGTAATTGTTCGTTGCTTTCCAAACAATAACAACACACCAATAACGATAAAATAACGATTATTTTCTTCAACATTTTGACGTTAAAAAAGCTATTTATAATCTGTATTTAAATTGGAAATTATTATTCTATTTGCCCGCGCTTTCTGACAGTTGACAGTTTATTTTTTAATCTAAAATTATGGAGCAGCGGAATTAATACCGAGAAGTTCTGTCATAAACTCTGCGGGTAAATATGAAATGTTTGACTTTTAAAAAGTTTTGGCGGGTTAGACATATATTTTACACTTTTCCCGAACACCGAACTGTGCGGTCTGCGTTCCCGTTAATAAATAAGTATTGGTTGGTGTGTGGCATTCGTAAATTCTTTTCTCGAAGAAAGTTTGTTCATTGTTTCCATAACTTAAAGGAAACTGTGTCGAGTTTTCCATTCTGTGACTAATTTGCATGTAAGGAAATTATTATTATGTTCTTTTGTGTAACTTTCGCGTTCCATACGTTCTGCTTGTAACTATTTAAATTTTTACGGTTGTTTCAAAAAATTTCACCGTCATTTGCATGTGAATGGTAGTTATTGTATATTCTGCATGACGTAGGTAGTAGGTGCCTATAGGTATATGTGAAATACGTGCTTATTTACATTCTCTGTAATGTCTCCATGACGAAAGGGAAGGGACGAAGTAATTTGTCTTCGTCTTAATTAAAATTAAATTCAGGCTCGTTAGAACGATTACATACATTACCATAAACTCACGCCTTCTTCCCATGGGGGTAGGCAGAACCGACAAAACGTCAGAATGATTAATTTAGGAAACACACAAAATATTCCTCAATTTCAGTAGTTTTGTGAGCTACTTTATTCTCATGTAGGTAATATTGTGACACTTTCTGGACTTAATGTGAATGTCATCATTATCAGTCTTATTTTTTTCTTACAGCTGATAATCTAGGCCTTATGCCTGAGAAAGCTAAGGAAGAAATCAATTATTTTATTTTATAGAGGTTCACAGTAATGTCTAATCATGAAAATATATCCAGAACAACAATAGGAACCTAAAAAAAAAACCTCAAAGTTTCGGGAACGTAAGGGTTTTGCCTATTGACATTTGAACTAAACCGATCGAGGCGTCCGATCTAAATGGATTACTTACAGCTCCAATGGAAATATCAAAGAAAACCTTGTTTTTGTTTAAATCAAAGAAAACCTCGTTTTCTTTTTTAGTGTTCCATACCCAAGGGTGCCAAATGGAGTCCTATTACTAATCCTCCACTGTCTGTCCGTTTGTCTGTCAGCGGCCTCTATTTCACGAACCGTAATAGGCAGTCAGTTGAAATTTTCACAGCTTATGTATTTCCGTTGGCGCTATAACAAAAAATAATTAAATTAATTAAAGGATATGCGTTTTTTGCTCGATCTTAATTCTGTACGCAACCCTTAAGGAGCGAGTCCGGCTCGCACTTGGCCGGTTTTTAATTAATTTTACCGGTCAGAACAAGTTTGCAGATTGCTTATTAAAGATTTTCAGATCACATCAGTGTTTTCAACTTTCTATGTTTTCATGGAACTTCAATTGGTGATATTTTATGTTTTTGTGTCGTGTTTTAATTTTATTTACTTAAATAAATTATATAGGTAGGTACAGCCACGAGCATAAACACCAGCTACGTAAGATTCAAAAGCGATTTTCTCCTAGAATATATATTATAGTATATATACTAGCTGCTCCCCGCGGTTTCACCCGCGTAAGTTTCGATTCCGTGGTTTATAGGCAAAATTTTCTTAAGGATCTCTAATTTTTATGAAAATAAATTATAGCTTATGTTACTTCCTAATAATTTAGCTTTCTATTGGTAAAAAAACGTTTAGAATCAGTCCAGTAGTTTCGGAGCTTATTGGATACAAACAAACAAAAAAATCATTCCTCTTTTTAAATATTAGTATAGATATAGATATAAATATGCTGTTACGAACATAGTTTTGTCGTAACCGTACTATTATGGTATAGGTCTTTTCTCAAAGTTGTAATCGTTATTTCCCGAAAAAAAACTTTATATACATTTATTTCTTTATATTTTAGAGGTATGAGGAACAGGGTGTAAAGTTCACTCATACTCTATAGTAAAGGGAGGATCCTCCGACCAGACGGGTATTGTATTTGGTGGGCAAATGCCCAACGGTTGACGTCGGGATGTTGTATATATGCTAGTTGCGCGGTAAACTCTGATAGCGCGATGCAGGATTTGTGACGTCAGTTCTTTGATGCGTAGTTCGTATGTGGCGTTGTTGATATCGCCACAATATCATCTATTACATTTATTGTACCTTGTAAGCCTTTAAAAAATTCGATCTTAACCATGTCAGCATTAACTTACGTATCAATCTCGACGACATTATATTTATAAGATTTGATAAGCGGGACAATTGTGTAACATTGGTGGTACAGTAGCAATGGGTTTCACTTTGACAGTTCACCAACATTCATTGCTTTATTTACGTTGTTGAGCGGACAAATTGTTCAAACATAAGAAGCAATGGATTAGCAATATCCTTCAAAATCATTCAGATTGTAATTGATAGTGTGTTACGCAATTAGGGGGCTGGCAACTGGATTTATCTAACTTTACATAGCCCTCCAAAAAGATATTATATTAAAGACACTGAACTTTCCTTGCAGAATTTTTCCCATTAATATGTGATGGGATGTTGACAATTTTTTTGTCCGTCATGTAGATAATTAAAAAAAAAAAAAATTACGTAATCAAATAAATAAGGCGATACATTGAGTTCAAATGTGGCATGACGTCACTCTGTGCTAGATTTTATAGATAGTTTGTTAGAATTGTGACGTAACGAACCCCAACTCCCCAACTTTAATGTGTTTTATCTAAGTCATTTTTTATTAATATGATAAAGCAAAAAATATGTGTCTAATATTTTTTATTATCTGACTGACGAACTAAACAGATTTTTGTTTTTACCTAGGAAACATCCCTATTAAAATAACATAACACAACAGGTAAAAAAAAAATAACAAAAATATACTAAAATCTAAAACTAAATACATATGTCTACACTTCAGCCGTAACTGACACTTTTCGCCCAAAATGCTCCCAAATTTCCACTGTCAGTGCTCGGTATTTAGATTTAGTACGGTCATTAGCGCTTGTCTTTGTTGCTCGTGGCTCGTGGCTAAACAACCCATCAACAAGTGTTGATTTACATTTTAGTTTAGCTATATTCTGTTCTCGAGAAATTAGATAAGCTGAGCTTTTGTTTGGATTTTGTAGTATTTTACATTAGGCTTGCTTAATGGCAACAGGCTCGGTCTATCAGGCAGTTAAATGTTATATAGGACTTGTAAATGTATGAAATGTGGGTATACTGTAAATAAAATAAAAAATTGCGCTCTGGTAATTATTTTTTCCTGTATATAGGTATATATTCCCCCAACTTGTCTTTTCGTGATTGTGTTCTTTCTTTGCGTCATGTTTACCGTAAATCAACGTATTTTCTTCTTTTTTTTTCTATGTACTGAATCCATGGTAACAGATGTCTCTGCCACCCTGTATAAGAGTTAGTTAATTGAATTACCTTGTTTTTGTTATTTAAATACAAACTCACGCCTTCTTCCCTTTGGCACTTGACCTTTTTGAAGAACATCACCAATTAGGTCTCGTATCGTATCTTAGGGCGTTCCCGGCGTTTCCACTCACATCTGCCTTGTAAATACCTTTTGTTAGTCGCCTTTCATTCATCCTCTCAACATGATCAAACCATCTAAGCATACTCTTTTCAGTCTTTGTCACTACATCTTCATCTTGTTCCGCAATTATATAATAATCGCATATTGAACTCTATTCATTTTGACGCTCTATGGAAAATCAGCTCATTACTGCTCACACATGACTTAACACGCAATTCAATACTATGGCCGAATACAAAACTTGATTATTTACAATATAATTCAGTTAATTACAGTATAAATTCCAAATCAACACAGCTATTTACTAAATGCCAATCCAGCTACAAATAATGAGCACAACAATTTTGTTGAAATGAAACGCGCTGCATTTATAACGGAGCTCGAAGCTAAGCGAGGCGATATTACTACAGGCTAATAGAGAGCATGAATTATGTAAGCGTCGCAGCCAGTGATGGGGAAATAACCTGGGAACGTGCCAGGAACGCAGGCAACGGCAACGTTTACCGGGATTTTTGCCCGTCGCGCCAGGAACATGAAGAAGCAGAAGTTGGAAAACTCTGTATGGCTTACACTGATAGGTTACCTTCAGTAGGAACCTTATTAGTTCCTCCAAATGAAAAATAAGTTCAAATAAGATTATTTCTAATAAAATAATAATTACATGTAAAATGCAGCTCGAAAGTAACTAGCAAAGCTAAAATACGCATATTATTATGTAAGCGTCGCGTCGTCGTAATCTCAAACAGTGCAGGCTGTAGTGATATACAGTGAACCCCGGAAGGTAGGATCAGAGACAGTTGGAATGTTGGCGATACACCGATCGAGGTAGCCCAAATAAATGCATACCTACTTGGGTGAGAAGTCACGATTCAGAAATTGTCTTTGAAAATTAAATCTAATTTTATGTAGAATCAAGGATTGAAAGTCCCGTGTGTGTAGCTTCGATTTTTTACTACTTTTAACATTGGTAATTAATGGTAGGTACACATAATCCAATGAGCCAAAAATAAAACACATAAAACAAAATATTTATCCAACATTTATCCCGTTATTTACGAATCCCGGGACTTAATTTCCCGTATCCCTACACTGCTGCCGGGGCACAGCTTCCAGATTTTTATTGAATTTCACGTTATTTCGAGCTCATTCCGCTCATTGCGAAACGCCCTGATTTTCAGTTAACTATTTTAAAGTGTAATATTTTAACCGATTTCGAAAGACGCACTAGATGTTGCTGTTTATTTTTTCATTTTCCTTTTCGTTGGCTACCATTAAAACTGAATGTTAGTGGAACCAAGATTTTGAATTTTGATTAAATAACGGCGTGGATCAATTTTACGTAAAGAATAAAAAGAAAAAAGACGTGTGGCACTCGGGGACTGCCGCGGTAAAGCTATTGCATAGCATTTTGTATCAACTTATGCAATTATAATTATTTATTTATTTTATTTATGCAGTATTTCTTTTTCTTTGATATACTTTCTATATACTTTCTTTGATATACGGTATTCTGGATTCGGTCCCCGCGCTCAAGGCCCGCGATAGAAGCTATGCAATAGCTTAAAAACAAAATAAATAAGTGCTGAACGTCGTAAAAGTGTATAACTACGTAAACAAAGTCAAATACTATTCAAATATAAGCATAATAACAACTTTAAAATAGACGAAAGTGTTGAACCTAAAGTAATTTTAAATAAAAAAAGAGTGACAAACTGTTTTGACAGCGAAAAAATTCCATGTACATGAGTCATTTCCAACCGTCTAGTCCAGTTTAAAAATTGTTCAACTGGAATGGTATCAACTATTTGGCAAGCTTTAATTAAGTCATTGTAGCCTTGCGGTGCAACAGGGGAACTGAATATACTCATAATCGACTGGTCGTGAGTTCAAACCCCACTATCAACAATCACTTTTTGTGAAGATCATAATTTTATAAACTAATATTTATAAGAATAAAATACGCAGTACACAGAAAAAAGGAACTGCCAGAAATTATTAGATCACTAGAGGGTACTGGTGTAGTAAAATAACGGTCGGAGTGGGGAGCGTGAGGTTTTTTCGTTACGGAATTTCTGGATTTGGTCCCCGCGCTCAAGGCCCGCGATAGAAGCTATGCAATAGCTTAAAAACTGCACTTCGTGCGACACAAATAAATTTAAATTTTCAAAAATGTATGAATGTTTAGATTATTATTTTATTAGATCGTTTTTTTTACGGTTCCGTAGCCAAATGGCAAAAACGGAACCCTTATGGATTCGTCATGTCTGTCTGTCTGTCTGTCTGTCTGTCCGTCCGTATGTCACAGCCACGTTTTTCCGAAACTATAAGAACTATACTGTTGAAACTTGGTAAGTAGATGTATTTCGTGAACCGCATTAAGATTTTCTCACAAAAAAGAAAAAAAAAAAAAAACAAAAAAAATTGGGTGTTCCCCATACTTAGAACTGAAACTCAAAAAAAAAATTTTTTTTCATACCCATACTTGTGGGGTATCTATGGATAGGTCTTCAAAAAATGATATTGAAGTTTCTATTACCATTTTTTTCTAAACTGAATAGTTTGCGCGAGATACACTTCCAAAGTGGTAAAATGTGTAACATTGTAACTTCTAAAATAAGAGAATGATAAAACTAAAAAAAATATATGATGTACATTACCATGTAAACTTCCACCGAAAATTGGTTTGAATGAGATCTAGTGAGTAGTTTTTTTTTTTTTAATACGTCATAAATCGTAAACCGCAATTTACCTTTCATTCAATCAACTCAAATATAAAAAATAAAAAAACCATCCAAGTGTGTGTCAGACCACGCACAATGAAGGGTTCCGTAGTTGGGATAAATTTTTCAAATTACTGAACGTCGGCACGCCGCGCCTTCGTGCTTCGGACGGCATGTTTAATCAAATGTCGGACAGTTTCAACTGAGAATACCTGTATTACCAAGTAATTGGATTTTAGAGGTGAGATGGCAATTGCTCTTTAGACTAGAAGTCAAGCGATTTTGTAGTTGGTTAGGCTCGACAGAATATAATTTCATTAAGCGAGTTTCGGTTCTATTACATGTGCCATATAGTACAAAATAATACTTAGTAGTAAAATTCATAAGGACTTCAATACATCATATTTCATCATTATTATTAAACAGGTCCTCTGTTTCATAGTTTCTACTTACCTCACCTGAAAATTCAGGAATGAAACAGAATTTGTGTAAAGTTATGTTGTGTAATTGTAACGTTGCGAGATAAATGGTGAAACAGACCATACCTACCTACATAATTCTTGTTATTTTAAAGTAGAATGTTATTTCAGATTTTCCATCCCAAAACAAACAACACCGCAACACAAACTACAATAGCAAACCAAGCCGTCATGCACGCACATGCTACGGTGCTATCGTTACTAATTCGCAGAGGTCGTCATCACTCTTGTTCCGTACTCTGAATAAAATATACCAAGCACACGTACACTGTACATACATTCCTAAAATAACATGTGTGATGGTACTTTCTACACAAATATGTTAGGAGTGATGCATTCCATATGACCCTGGCCTTTGACCCTGTAAAAGAACATTAGTTACATTAGTTTTACGTGAAAGTCGTAACTTTGTTAAATTACGAATAACTCTATGCAGGTAGTATTGCTACGATTTAACACCCGAAAATTAGATGTTTATGTAAAACTAGCACTTTGCCATCTACTTCGTACACACTACATTCCCTATCACGAAGGAATTTCGTAAAATTCGGCCTTATTTCTCGTCTACATCGGAACTTTTGTCAGCTTGGTAGGCCCAAGTGTTTGGGCTAGGCGTTGATGAGTCCGTCAGTGAGTAATAATGCCTTCCTTTTAACCAGATTAGATGTTTTAAGTGCGACTTAAAAGTGGCACTGTTATAGAGGTATTAGGAACAGGTTGTAAAGTTTACACATAAATGCTAGTCGCGCGTCGAACTTTGCTTGCGCGATACAGGATTTTGCGTGACGTCAGTGTAATGCGTAATTCACATTGGCAAAGTAGATGCCACACTGATATAGCATGTGTGTGAGAGATTTCGTTCAATTTATAGGTACTGTCGACTAACAAGCAGTCCTTTAAATTCTACTCATTGACTCAGCTTCTTTACTTTGTCACCAGTTAATAAAAAGGGACAAAATATGCTTCAATCAGTGATCAATAAATACATAAAAGATGGGTCTTCACTTAATCACGACGTAGCTTGTAACGGAATCTCACTATAACTTTAATATCTTCCACCACACTCCATCCACGTACAAAAAGTACAACGTAACTGCATGCCCCTGAGGTAGCTAGTACTTTATGTGCTTGCACCGGTGCGCATGCACCAGATTCCCGCCAACCGGCCGGATTCCTGCCGTAATGAGCATGGCATTCCTTGGCGCGCGCTGAAACATAAAACTCTATATGCGCTGCTTGACTATGGTGACTTTGATTTGTGAAATTTTGTAGACCAGTCTTGATGTCAGTATTTAGGTATTTTGTTTATTCGTTTTAGATCTTGATTTGAAACTTCTACTGACGCGCATTGGCAGTAAAACCGACTCGTATGCCGTGACGGCAATCGGCATGACGTTTTCATGCCGTGATGCCCCCTCTACACCACCACACTCGACTCCCTTTTGTGTGCGCGCGCTATACATTTTTATGAATATACATTTTTTGTGTAATTATTATTATAATTAATTTAATTAGAAAAATAAAATGATTTTATTCATGAAACTCTATTTTTTCTTTATTTTTCTTCATATTTCGTTATAGGTTTTGATTAATTATGAATTCTAATATTCACATAGATGTTTCACATCTGCCGGGCGTCCCATGACGGCCATTTTTTTTAAATTTAATTCAAATTCATTTATTTAACTTATAGGCACATTAGTATTAGTTAAGGAGTATACAGGTGTCCCAGAAATCGACCGACATAATGTAGGTGGTAATAGCTTTGGTCAAGCCCTCCCAAAATAACAAAATATATGTTCCGCAACATCCACATATATTTTTTTTCAACTCCTCTTTTTATAATTTATTAACAACAATATATTTGAGGAACAAAATCAAACAATAGTGAATTTGTAAATCTTCATGGTGAATCAAAGGTAATCAACTAATCACGGATAGAGAAAAGTTATTAATAAAAAGATTTTATTTACACATGAGATTCAATAGAATGACGCATGGCGGTTATTTTTTTTTTTTAAACTAATATTACTCGAAATCAATAAAATTTTGCAGAACATAATGTTTATTCCACCTACAGTAAGTCGGTCGATTTCTGGGACAGCCTGTATACGGTTTAAAGCAGTTAGCGTTCTGTAAATCTGCCTACCCCCATAGGAAAAAGGCGTGAGTATGAAGAAGTATGTAGTAGGTATAACTTAGCGCTTTTCTGAAGTGTAGTGAGAACAGGGCTCTGATCACGTGATCTTGTAAAAATGATCCGAAATTTCCATTATCAACAATGTCTAATTACTAGCTTCCTAATTACCGACCTATTTCCACACAGCATCAACATGGCGCTTTAATTGAACAAAAAGCTGTATATGTAGGTATATTCAGTCTACCTACGCATGCCAAAATCACAACGATGATTAATTAATAAACAGATGTTCAAGACCTGATCCAGAAATGCGTATCGGTAAGCGTAGTGTGGGACGCCCCCCAACTAGATGGACCGATGACCTCAAAAAGGTGGCTGGGACAGACTGGATGCGGAAGGCGGAGGACAGGGTAATGTGGCGCAGCATGAGAGAGGCCTATGTTAAGCAATGGACTGCGATAGGCTGAGTTGATTGATTGTGTCAGTTTGATAAACAATTTCCTTGACTGTACGTAATTCGTGGTAAGAACATTATAATATATGTGTGGCGGTATCTACAACGCCACATGCGAATAACGCATCAAAGACTTGACGTCACATAAGTCCTGCATCGCGCAATCAAAGTTTACCGCGTGACTAGCATTTATACAACATCACGACATCAACCGTTGGCCAGTTGCTCACCAGACACATCACCCGTCTGGTCGGAGAATGAATGAACTTTACAACCTGTAGTGCTATTCTGTAGAAATCTCACCGTGAAAACCTATATAGGTGAAGTGAGCTTGAATTAATGAGGTGTCAATAGTGTCAATCCCTAGTCTCAGATGGAATGACAGTTCACTTCGAGATCACTTCACCCAAGGTTTCACGGTGAGATTGTTACAGAATCGACCGGCTGTTCCTCATCCATACTATCCATACTAATATTATAAGTGTGAAAGTAACTCTGTCTGTCGGTCTGTCTGTATGTTACGTTTTCACGCCTAAACCGCTGAAACGATCGTCATGAAATTTGGCAGAGCTATTGCCTGGGATATGGAGAAGGACATAGGCTACTTTTTACGCCTTTTTACGCGATAACAGACATCCACGCGGGCGGAGCCGCGGGCAAAAGCTAGTACCTCTATATAGGAACTTCCCTTTGATAAACATAATTTTATTCTCATTATCAATTTGAACGAGCTCCATGACTGCAATGTTATGCTACGTAAACGTTTCGCGCGCGGCAGCGCCTCATCCGATAGGGTTTGATTTTCACATTTTATTTTCTGGGTTTAAATTATTTTTCCACTAGCTGGCCACTGGCCCACGCCTTCGTTCGCGTGGAAGTCGTAAGACACCACACTATACTAAAATACCAGCCACTTTTTATAAAACTTCGCAGTATGCTACGCCAAAATATACAGAGAGTCAGGACTGGTGAAGCGGGAGCAAGTGACGTACAGTTGTCCGTGTAAGAAGCAGCTCGTCGTGAGGTCGACACCCGCAGCCTTCAGTAGCAATTTCCTACTGCGTGCGAACTTTTTAATTTTTTGTAAATTAATGATGTTCTTGCATCATCATCTACATCATAATTATCTTACCATACCAATGATACACTGACTGATTAATTTTTACAGATTATTCTTGACGAACGGCTATCACAAACAATACTGTGACTTTGAAAACAATCGTCAAAATTTAAAGGGGGTGTTCTACCCATCAATATAAACAACTTTTATAATGGGACTAACTTCAAATGCGGATTTTTTTTTTTAATTTAGTTTAAAAAAAAAAACTAAATTTTGGACCATTTTGTTTAATAATTTAGTTAAAAAAAAAAACTTAATTATTAAACAAAATGGTCCAGTCGGGTATATTGCATACCTACAATATACCCGACTGGACCATTTTATAATGGGACTAACTTCAAATGCGGAAAAAAAAAATAACTAAATTATTAAACAAAATGGTCCAGTCGGGTATATTGTAGGTATACAATATTTTGTTTAATAATTTAGTTTTTTTTTTTTTTCCGCATTTGAAGTTAGTCCCATTATAAAAGTTGTTTATATTGATGGGTAGAACACCCCTTTAAATTTTGTCGATTGTTTTCAAAGTCACCCTCTATAAAAGTAGATTGTGAACGCACAGAATTTCTCATTAACAGTCACATAACACAAGATATTTATTTTTATTATAACCATGGATGACAGAAGAAGGCCCCAAAACGTCATGTATCTGTGTAAGTACGTTCTACGAACGGTCATAAATTAGTATAACAATATGAAAAAAAATAATTGAAACTCAAAAAAATATCAGAGTCGAACTTACTGCCACAGATTTGTTTTTTGCGATTTCCGACTTTTCTAGTACTAATCTTAGTTCTTCCCACAGTTTTTTTTTTTGTATTCTTATAAGAAATAGGATCAATTGGCTCAAAAAAGTTTTTGTAAAAATTGCCCATTTTCTTGCTGATTGTAAAATGTTTTTAAATTCTGAATGGAGGTCAAAGTTTTTCAAATATTTAAGGAATGTCTCCTTAGACCGTTTTTCTAAAAACTATTTTTTTGACATTTATCTTATTTCGTATAATGTTTTTTGTTTGTTGTTTTTGGGGCTCGTGGCTAAATGATAACAGCTTCGGTTTGTGGATGGGTGATCTAACGAGACCCGTACCTCGAAAACTGTTGGTCCCGGCTGTCATTCGTAGATCTTTGACAGTCGTTACGGGTCGTCAGAAGCCCTAATATTGACAACCAGTCCGACCAAGCGGTATCTTATTACCCAGTTAATGGATCCGGTAAGACTGGAAGCCGCCCCCAACGTAGTTGGGAAAAGGCTAGGCAGATTGATTATTATGTTTTTTGTGATGCCAATAGATCAACTGGTGAACTTGGTTGAAAATTGAAAACCAATCGATTTTATCGTACATTTAGAGTCGTAGTTCGACTGTTCAATGAATCTGCATAGCGTTGGCGGGAGGGAAAACTGGGACAGAGAACTCTGCGAATATAACCTCGCCCAGCGTATTTCCAGTCGAGTTGTATCACTATCCTTTTGCCAGTATCTAGCACTAAAAAGCAATGAAACTACAAAAAGATAAGTATTATAGATAAAGAAACTACTACAACTAATAAAACCAAAACCACAGACTAAAACCATGCAGAACAGTTTAGATGTAGCTACAACAAACTCCCAAGGGCACACAAAAAGCGACTGTACGAACAAAACCACGGACAAACTACTGATAACTTAAGGTATAACTATGTTCTTCAAAGTGTTCTTACGATTAAAGTTGTCTCCAGAGGTTTGTCCCAAAGAGTCGCAAACGCTTTGTTTCCTCGCTAAGTCTCTTGTTTAGTTTGCAATGTGTTTGTTTAGCTAATGCATGAGTTTTGTTAAAATGCTCATTAAAAAATTCATGACTCCTGTAAGTAAGACAAGAAAAAAATGCTTAATTTTTATCAATGTGACTTTTCAATTAATGTACTTTCTAAGTTGATCTTTTCCATTACTGACATCGGTGAAGGAAAACGTAGTGAGGAAACCTGGACTTCTAATTACAAAACCATGTGATGAATAAATATCCCAATAACGAACTTAACATTTTAGTTGCAAATGTAAGATGGTCGACTATTTCTCGGTAACTTGTAAAGCCTACTTAGCTGTTATAATTTTCCTTTTAACTTCGTTATTTATACTACTGCTGTGAATTTTTTCACATATCCAAATATAAACATTTAGCTGGCATGATGGCATGACACAAACTCTAACAATAATTAGCACTTTAAAGCTAAATATTACGTAAACGTATTCCTGAAACGATTTCCAAAAAAATATCATACCCACTTTAAGTGTAGGCAAAACAAAAGTTGTTGTTTATGATATCATATTAGTTTTTTATTTTTTTATCTTATCTTATTCCTCCAAGGTTGTTAGTGTTTTACCAATAACCCTGTATATGAGGTGTATCTATTCATATACGAAATATAATATAGGTGGTAAAGAAGCCATGGAAACGTTTTTTTTTTTAATCTAAGTATATTATTTAAAAAATAAAATCAATTAAAATTGCTAGATAATTATGATGATTAATTATCAAAAGGCACCGCGCTCGCGCCGCCACCATCGCTGTGTCCGGGCGGGTCATTTATAGAATAAGTTGTAAAGGTTTTTTGCAAAATGTCTCAAGCAATTTTAAAATTATTAACAATTACGTAAAAATAAAAAATATTTTTCGTTGCTATGGCTTTTTTACCACTTAAAGATGTTTATCTTAAAATATTTACATACAATAAATAAATAATAAAAATAATAATATTTAGATACACCTTATATGTATAGATTTGTTTGAGTTTTCAAAATAGTTGTAATTACTAAAACTGTTGGTCCTTGTACTTGTATCCGTTAGAAAGCACGGAGTTATTTTTTTTTTTTTTTTTTAAATTGGTAGTATTTAAACGCAAATCGACAAAAATACTTTTTGTATCCAAAAACAATCCGAATTCCAATCAAAATGTCTGATTACACAGCAACTCAAAATACGTATAACTAAATATGCAACAATTTATATTCGTGGAGCACCGCTATTTATCTTAAAGCAAAGCTTTTTAATTATCTACAAAAGTGACATTGAAAGACCTAAATATCAAAGCGGGTCCATATTTGTTTCCAAGCAATAATAATGAGTAGTCGACGGACCCCCTTTTCGCGGGGCTCCTATTTCTGAGTGGTTTAAAAATGACCACTAAGGGAATGGTGGGGTCTTTGTTCGCTCATTTTGCTCGTTCACTAGACCCTGCCATCTCCTCCGAACCTAACCTGTCCGAGTCGGGGTGCCCCAAATCCCGAACTCGCTTCGCTCGCTCTTGCATCATAAGTTCTCATAGGTAACAGTAGGTAATAAAAAAATATCGTGAACGTGAAAATAAAGTGTACGTATTCAATGTCGACATTTTGTATTTAGGTAAAATGACATTAATGACTATCGACATTTTTAATCATTCGATATTTTAATCACTCGGCTTATATTATGTATATCAATTTTCGATTTTCCTGAAGGAATTTATTTGTCTCGCATTAGAAGAAAAATGTAATGTAGTGTTGATGTACATTTTTATCAACCTGTACTATATAGCTTTGTTTAACAATTAGTTTATTAATAGTGAAATAATTTATTTGATGTAAAAAATATATAAAAATAAAAAGTATATAAATGATGGAAATAAAATGAAAGGTGATTATTTATTAGGTGTGCAATTAATAATATCCCTTTTTAAATAGTTAGCCCTTTTAACAAGAATAGTCTCTTCTGTAAATAAATCATGTACACCCTGGCTGCAAGCGGTTGATAACTCAGTACGTCTAGTCTTGACAAAAATTGGTTTCACTATAGAAGCCGTGCGCCACGTTACCTACCCGCATATTTAAACCAAGTTTATCACCAAAAAAGAACGTAGGAATAATACCTTTCTTCGCTTTTGTGGTTCAATTTTTATGATATCATCGGTCCGTGTTCGAAGATTCTTCATTTACCTATTTAATATTTTAAGCACAAAAACGAACTGAGGCGGACTTAATGCCATAGTCATTTTCTACCAGTCAACCTTTATAAAAGGTAGATTACATTCGTATGATACTGTTTTTTTAGTCATGCTCACTTAAGAGGGCTGTCACCGGTCCACTAACGCCACTCCTGTAAAAACATATTTATCTCGTGACTGAGATAGAGAGAGCCGTTTTGAAAAACGGCTCAATCAGCAACATCGGTAAGTGTGTCTAGAATTTTCTAATACCCTTTATAAAGTTTCATATTGAGACACGAAGCTACAAAATTCGATCTAATCTAAAGAAAAACGGCCACATTCCTCTACTGACAGGACTTATTTTTAATCTTGTATTTTAGATTGTTTTTGATGTGTAAGTAACATCATTCCTCTCGGTTTCTGTGGGAGTGATTTCGTGAAAAAGGACAGAAGTGCGTAACAGGAAGCCGGGGCTTGATCAATGATCGCGCGCGGTGATTGAAATGGCCGTCATGTAGGACCTTTTTTATTTTTAAATGCGCGTCAAACAAAAATTTAGTTTTGCCACTTATAAATTAAAATCCAAGATGGCGGTTTTCGATTTTTTTATCATGGGTGTCGTTTTCGAGGGTGCTAAAGCTGAAAGTGAGGTCAAAATGAAAATCAAAGATGGCGGCTGCGAAAACTTTTAAATAAACCCATCATGGGTATCATTTACATGGTTTATCAGATTTTTACGAAAAAATATTTCAAATAATATCTGAATCATTATTTTCAGGATTAATGTTAATGTTTCTTATTACCAAGGTGAGATGCACATGTTACACATCATTATGCAACTACTGTAAGGCTAGCTAGGTTTTTTTTTAAATATAATATACCCATGATTTTGTATATCTTGATTTAAAAGTCTTGTTTAAAAGTCTTGATTTGTGTCCTTGGAGTTTCTTGCCCGCTCTTCTCCATAGAGACCTACGTTTTAAAATTAGCAACTAAAGTCGAATTATTAATTCACAGCAGGAAACTGACAGGTGCTAGCTGTCATATTGTTAAATAATAAGGAAATATGTATTGTATTCTAGACTTTTACACTTATACAATACATATAATTATACATTTATTTTACACTTTATAAATCAATTAAACTATACGATTACCATTACAATAAATATGACAATTTTATTATACAAAGTAACAGCTAGCATATTATTATTACTCCAGTAAATTAATTATTCGACTTTAGCTTCAACTTTTTGACCAACTGACAGACTCTATGGTAATTCAAAAGTGCCTGTAAATGGTTTCATAGAAATTAATGCTTTGAGTTTGAGTTTGTGAGTGGTTTGTAGCTTTAAGGTTGAGTTTGCAGAAGACAGTGGTTATTTATTTATTTATTCAGCAACGAGTTACTGAAAATGAACTACTTTTATGAAACTTTGTTTGTAACCCCACTGCTAACCGAGCCATTATCGCGCACAATCGAAATCAAAATAAACAAGGAAACAAAGTAATCATAGTATTAATATCACAATAATTGGCAAGTCACCGTAAATCCACAATAACTTGTTATAACGCGCGGCCACAAAAGAGTGAAGCAATCATCGTTAAATTAAGTCAAGGAACAGACAAATGCAGATATGACACGTTAACCTACCTATACGAGTGTCAGAGGAATAATAATTGATTTAAGTATAGTCAAGTCTTTTTTATATCTTCGTAATTTTTTTGAAGCTACGGGACCGAGCCAGCCATTGCATAGTAAACTATATTCAATAACTCCATAACAAAGATCAAAATATAAAGCCGTGTCGGTAAAGCAGATTCTATCGTGCAGACAAAAATTGCCCTTAAGGCTGCAGTCTCGCAAAATTCACTCGCGGTGAGTTATTTGCGCAACTTTGTATTTTTTTTTTAAAACAAATTAAAGAAATAACATGAAATATTATTATTGCACAGAAATCAACATAATATAAGTAATAGCTAGTAATTTTTTTTTTGTACATCGAGGTGGATTATGTTAGGTAAATCAAGCGTTGAATACAGCTCTTTCTGCCCAACAACATTTTGAGGTATGTTTGTGCTCCTACTTTAGGGTAATTAAGAATTATTTTCAAAATCTGTTCAGCGCATAATTAGCTGAACATTCTCGTCTTCAAAATACGCTGATTAGTTTTATCTAATTATTTTTCATTTTCTTATTTTGGAGGTCACAAAGTCATCAAAATTCTCTGTTTTTAAACGGTTAAAAAAAAAAACAAAGTTGCGCAAATAACTCATCGCGAGTGAATTTTGCAAGACTTCAGCCTTAAAGTGACGAACATATTTTAGTTGTGACTGTACAAAGCAGCCAAGCCAAAAAACCGTATCGGACCACGCACAATGAAAGGATCCGTAGTTGGAACGAATTCATCCCAAGAATAAACTTAACATTATAGTTTAAATATGTATTCTCCCACACACCTCTACTTACCTTAGGGACAATAATGGCTTGCACAATGTATGTACATGTAGGTACAAAACTTATTTTTCCCCATCTGTTCCTCCTGCCAACTTTGTCCATGTTGTTTTATGTTGAACGTAAAATGCTTATAATCGCGCCCGGCGGCATCGCATTTATAGCAATTTCGTTAACCCCTTCTTTATAACGACTGTTTTTATTATGTCGTACGTTTATACCCTTGGGTGGCGAAATTTTGGGTGAGCGTTGAGTTTGCAATGAGTTTAATTTCATATTGTAGGAAGCAGAAACTTTCCTATCGACAACATGAGCTCCTAAAGCTACTAAACGTAGATAGTACTAACTGCTGTCTAAGAATATAAAGACAGCCTTATCTAGTGAAATGATACGCTCTCAGTAAGGATATTTCTGTATTTTACGATCTTGTACACATACAAACTTGGTAAATAAAGCAATAACAAACTTATTTAATATTCCGATAATTATAATAACACTAAGGACTTTTATTTTATTTTATTCTATTCGGGAAACTTACAGCTAACATAAACAGTGTTCTTAAACGCATTTGAATGCCATTTACAAGTTTCCACTGATAAACACTTGAAACAAAAAAGACAACAAATAAAGTCGGTACAAAATACCTATAAAATAAAGTAGGAAACAAAATAACACGATCAATTAACACAAACTAAAAATCATTCAGACGTAAACAATTACTTTTCCGTAAAAAAGGTTTTCACCAACAACTGCTTAAGACTACGCCGAGTGCACAGTGGCGCATGGCGCCCTCATCGTTATTTCGGTGATTTCTTTTATTTTAGAATGAAATTGCAGAAAATAAGCTCGTCAAGTTGTGCTTCACAAGACTATACGTTATAATTACTACAAACAGTAGTTTTAAATTGTTATGTTTTATTGTAATCATTAAAACGGAGCTTAGTGGCCACTATTTTCCGTTTTAATGATTACAATAAAACATAACAATTTAAAACTACTGTTTATAGTAATAATGACGTATAGTCTTGTGAAGCACAACTTGATGAGCTTATTTTCTGCATTTTCATTCTAAAATAAAAGAAATCTCCGAAAAAACGATGAGGGCGCCACGGTGCGCTCGGTAGCCTCTTAAGCTTTTGTAGACAATCGTTTGGTTTCGAAGCTCGATGAGAACTCACTTAGAAACTAGACGACGCTTCAAATGTCATGTTTCCATTCCATTCCGTTGGAAAAAAACCAGTACTTTTTCGGTTGCTGTCAAATAAGTTACTTTTAAACTTCATGAATACACTGATACAAAAATCATTTGAGGCAAATCACATACTTTTAATTTAATATTTAGTATTTAAAATCAACAAAACTTATTATTATTTGGAAATCATGACACTAGTGGCCACGAACCAAGGCGCATATCGACAGGAGAAACTATATTGTTTCGTTTCCACTGAATGTGTAAAACACCTGGCACAGGACCAACACAACCCTTTTTGCAGTCGGGTAAAAATACCTATGCTGCATACGTGACCTCAGAGACATTTCCTTTGTCATTCCCAATCCAACGGCCAGATGAAGTCCAGAATAATATATCCTCCAACTTTTTTTCCAAAGTGACAATAGCGAAATACTATCATTATCAACTCGCTTCACACAATGGTGGTTTATAAAATCCCTTCATAAGTAGTTAGAATCCTGTTTGTTATTCGCAGATGACCTCAAGTTGCTGTTGGAGGTCAGGACGGAGTCTGATTGCAGACATTTGCAGGATGACATTGATACGCCAGTGGAATGGATTCATGCAAACAAGCTAAAGACACAGTTTAAATACAGTAAACTACATATGCATAAAAAAAACCTAATATAATAATATAAGATTTCATTCAGAAGACTGATAACTTGATAAGATTTTTTTTTTTCTAAGCTTCCTCTCTCCTACTATTTTGCTGTGCCCGACAGAGTCCATAATGATCGCATATAATTTTAAGTTACAACTTAAGTACACATTGTGGGATCCAAATAAAGTATTGAGTACATAAAATAATTAGCCTATCTATAACGTTCCCACTGCTGGGACACAGGCCAGGCAGGTCTCGGTGAAAAGGAGTGGGCCGTGATTAAACATTGAGCAATGCTCAATGTTTAATCGAGTATTGAAAATGAACAGTAAAAAGGCTTACATTTCTCCCTACACTACACGTCATAATCCCTGTCGCTTCCCACAACAACGGAAATGGAAACCGCACCCGCTGACACTCATTAAAAATTGAAAACTTTCAACAGTTATCGGTTATTTTAATACCGGAAGCACTGAAATATAAATCACGCTTTACAATTTCCGCTAGAGATAACCACGGCTACAGTTTTACGGTTTTTCGCTTCATCGAAATGATTCGCCAAATCAATATGTACGGTTTATCAGGAAGTCAGGCGTATAATACAAGATTTAAAGCGCATTGGTTAAATGACGCAATTTATTTGACAGTTTAAATGTAACTTTATGTTTGGCGGCTATCGTTATCATTATTTGAAGGAATTTCGGGACGACAGGGATGTAATTAGGTAACGGGAATGGGTGCAAGTGTTCCTCAAATTATACATGTAAGTAAACATTAACTTAGTTATTTTAGTATTTCGTCATATCACCAACAGGGTGTAACAGACTATACGGAATATTCGAAAAGACTTAAAGTACACTTACTTCACCACTTCACCACTCTATTGCACTTTATCACACACCAACACTCACCTCACCTACTCTACATACTTATCCACTTTGTTTCTTTTTTATGCTTGCACAACTGAAAAAAGTAATTATAACTTGAATATTTTTGTAAAAGCTAAAAGAAGCATTAATCATGTTAATAAAAAAAATATAAGGCAATGCGAGTAAGTGTAATAAATAAACTAAAACTCAAGCATCAGCATTTAAAACTTTCCATAAATTCTCACGATAAAGTCAGCTAAATGATAAAAATCATATTTCAAATATTTTACCCTCAATAAAACGAAAGATGTAGAAACGACTATTAAGCAAAATCATTAGCAAACTGAAATTAGTAAAGTTTTCGCATCATTTTTGCACCCCTGGACGTATAATTTTTGCACCCCTGAACGTTTGCACGTAATTCCAATCTTGATGATGCATCCGACGTGATGTTATGTTATGTTATAAATGTGATGTTAAATCAAGTTTAGTGTGTGGGGAAAGCGCAGAAATGGCGTAGTTTTTGCTGGTGCAAATATGAGATTCTGTGATTGCGTTTTTATGACTTTAGTTTCATTATGAAAACAGTTAAATATATCAGTCGTTAAAGTTTTAAAGGTGATAAACGAAGATATGCAATGAGAGCAGACTTTTAGGGTAAATAGGTAAATCAAATCTCGGACACCGAAGTTTTAGATCATGAGCTTAAACAAAAAAAAAATTATTCTTTTTCAAGACTTATTCAAGGGCAGCTGTACTATTAGGTATCTTCTCAAGCAAGCTAACGTAGTCCTCTATCAAAAGAGCGGTAGTATTTAACCTAAACATTAGGAAACCTTACATCAGCGTTGCACCCATAGATTAAGAAAGAAGGAGATATGCCTGGCAGTTGAAAATGTATCGAAACCCGATGTTTCCAATCTACCCTTACACACCACCGCCTCAACTACACATGCAGTTCAGTAAAAGCAATAGATACGAAGTCGCGAACACACTCGCAATTCATAAATCAGAACTTACTACACAATCAATTATAAACCTTATCTCATCAAACACAGCGTACATTAACCATGCACCGTACAACTCACTCACACGAAAACATCGGGCTCTATCGTTGTGCTGTACAAAAGCCATTTATTTTACGCTACGCTAATGATTGACTAAATTGGAAAGTTATCGATTCTTCCATGTATTTATTGGATTTAAACTTTAGTGGGGACCTGAAAATAAAATAAATAATAAACGATATACAAATAATAATATAATACAAAACAATATTTTGCTAAAACCAAAATATTTTTAAGCAAATCAATTTTATATGAGAAAATAAAGATGAGTAATAAACATTATTTCACATGGATCTTCCAACCGCGTTAAAACGGTTGGAAAATTGAAGAATAAACTATAATAGCAATATATTCATTAGACAATCGACATTGTTGTCGATAACCTACGTTAGTGTGGATCTGCACAAGCACATCACTAGCTCGCGGCAAGATACGGCGGCCGTACTACGCGATGCATCCGCATATACAAAGTATAGTTTTTTGATTTTTACATTGCATTGTCCAGTCGCTTAGTAGCATACTTATTTATGTATTAATGTATTCATTGCAAAAATAATACAGTCGCTGTTATTATGTATGAAAACAAAAATAACGTAGTAAAAGCAAGAAATATTTTACAATTTATTGTTTTTCATGATTTTAAAGACAATTAGCGGGAAGCACAATAATTTCACTGCGGGAAAAGGAGAAATCCACTACCGACTAGCTTTACCTTATTTGTCAGTTATACTTAACGCCAAAAACATAACCAACAGCTATGTCAGGTTACCATAAAAATTCGCGTCGTCGACCGAAAACTATTCGTAGGAAGAAAACCTCTTACAGTTAGTTTTTGGTTTAATATATCGTTCCTTAAATACAAAAGTCACACATTTCAAAAAATATCAAAAATGATTTTTTCGCATAAAATGCATCTTAATCGATGAAACTTTAATGTTTCGCTAAAACAGCCGTCGCTTTATGATCAAAACACACGCACACACGTTAGTTTTGTTTTGTACCGTTTCAAAATTTTAATGTTCTCGAAGTCAAAGTCTATATACAAAACTAACTTATTTGCATTTTTTCCAGAGTCCATTCGAGGTATGGTTAAGATTGCTTTATTGAAAAATAGGCTTTTTAATTACGCATCTTTTGATACAAAAAAAGTCTACGTAATTACTCATAGTTTAAACAAAAATCATAAAATAATCCAAATTATTTTTGCAAATGCCGCTCCTGTATAATTTGCTTATTTTGACTTGTGGTGCTTTTGTATTTAAGGAGCGATATGTCAATAAACTCGCTGAAACTGTATACTATTTCAAATGACAGTCTTAAGTACCGCGCACGCGATACTAAAGATTATTAAACTGGATACGGGCGGTTATAACCGGAGTTAACCGATTTTATCCAGTTTATGTCCTGATGGCGTGGCGAATTGTTATTTCTATTTTCATTTTCTTTAGGATGTGAGCTAAAATTGGACGAGATGTCAGGATAAAATTTTACTCCTTTAAAAAAATATTATCTCGTGACTGAGAAGGAAATTAAGCAACAACATTCGATCTAAAAAAACCGGCCACATTCCTCTTGATCCCATTTTGTTGCTCCCTGTCTGAATATGAAACGATATAAAAGGTATTAGAAAATTCTAGACACACTTACCGAGGTCCCTGATTGAGCCGTTTTTCATAATTCCTTCTCAATCACGCGACAATTTTTTTTTAAAGAAGTGGCGCTAGTGGACCGTTGAGCGCCCTCTTAATGCGTTGATTTAAGTAAATGTTACGGATAATATTAGATTTTATTTAGTATATGTTGAAAGGAACACAGAGAAATGAAGTCGTCTTATTAACTAGGGCCACTTGTGATTGTGAAAAGGAAAGAGACGGGAAAGAAAGAAAAATAGGTTTATTTGTCACAGAAACACGTGCATACAAAAAGATAATTAACTTGAGTAGGTGGTATACAGAAAAATAAAAAAAAAACAAAATAGATCTACATTCCAATCACGAGCACAAAACAAAATAGTCGGCAGCTGCACGTCATGACTGTGACAAGAAGGCTTCCACTCAGCATGATGCTGTGCTATGAGGGACCCACAGCACAGCGCTGATTTTCAGTGGTTACCCGGAAAAGACATACGGAAACCAAGTCAGGTTTAAAGAAATTAACATAAATAGGCAACTAGATAAAATAAAACAAACAGTACTCAGAATATAATCTAACTATACAACCAGATATATGTATAAATAAATATTATTAGATAAAAAAATAATCCGCAGGCATCACCGCGCGTGTAGAAATAAATAAATAAAGTAGGTATCCACTAAAACATACTATTACTTACGCAAGAATATAATTATGTCTCGCTCACACCCCCACCTTCGCGTCGCCCGCGCCTGCGCGCGCGCTCACAATCACATTATACAATCAAATACCGTTGCATTCCTCCATTTCTCTATTGCGTCTTTGAGCGTGATGACGTACTGTGAGTCATCGAGCCGGGCGCCCGGCTCGCGCGCCTCGGCTCAGTGGTGCACGGCGGTGGCCGCGGCCGGCGGCGGCGCGCGCGACGAGTCCTGTGATGTCACGTGCACGTCGCGCGTGAAAACCTGAATATGCAAAAGTAAAGTAAAAAGATTTTCTCCTAAAGTATTGATAGATGCTTGGAGTTTCCCTAAATGATCGAATCAGAAATGAAGAGATCCGCAGAAGAACCAAGGTAACCGACATAGCTCGAAGAATCGCCAAACTTAAGTGGCAATGGGCAGGGCACATTGCGCGCAGAACAGATGGCCGTTGGGGCCGAAAGGTTCTGGAGTGGCGACCGCGTACCGGGAGACGTAGCGTTGGAAGGCCTCCCACAAGGTGGACCGATGACCTTATGAAAGCCGCAGGAATCCGCTGGATTCGGGAAGCACAAAACCGGTCGAGGTGGCGGTGCTTGGGGGAGGCCTATGTCCAGCAGTGGACGTCTTTCAGCTGAATGAATGAATGAATGAATTGATAGATATTTATGGTGTTACGAACATAGTATTTTAGTAGTGGCTAAGGAATAACAGCCGTGGATGGGTGACCATCTTTACATGCCGAGACTCCTCCGTGCCTCGGAAAGCGCGTTAAGCCGTTGGTCCCGGTTGTTATTATATTTGTGGACCTTTGACAGTCGTTACGGGTCGTCAGAAGCCCAAAAGTCTGTCAACTAGTCTTACCAAGGGGCATCGTTTTACCCAGTTACTGGGTTGTGGAGGTCAGATAGGCAGTCGCTCCATGTAAAATACTGGTATTCAGCTGTATCTGGTTAGACCGGAAGCCGACCCTAATGTAGTTGGGAAAAGGCTAGGCAGATTGACGAACTTAGTATTTCTGAGAAAACTCTCGTACTTCCTCAGAGTTGCAATTGTTGTTTCACGAGATAAAATCCCATTTTAGGCAAAATAGGTCACACATCGATAATAGAGGGTTCATTTCCTAATTAAACCAAATCATGGCTTAATCAAGCTTTTCTTTGTTACTTTACACTATTAACAGTAGGTACCATAATGTTTTCACTACCAACAAAATGACTACATGAATATCAGCAAACGGCTTTTAACAGTTTTAACACAAAAGCGAGGAAAACAAGGCGCTCTTTTCATTTTATTATCATACAATACTTTTTAAAATAACGTAAAATTAACGTCAAGATAAAAACAGAGAAGTTGGCACTACAAGTGGCAGAAATGTGCCGCACTCACTGCCAGGGGGCGCTACTTGTTTATTCGCTCGGAAACTATAGTTTTCACCGGGTGGTTCTTACTCACGGATTAAAATGGTTAAATCCATAATATCCATACTTTCATATTAATATTATAAACGTGAAAGTAACTCTGTCTGTCTGTCTGTTAAGTTTTCACGCCTAAACCGCTGAACCGATATGGAGAAGGACATAGGCTACTTTTTTACTCGATAACCGACATCCACGCGGACGGACCGCGGGCAAAAGCTGGTAAAACAATAAAAACTGAAAACAGTCTGTATATAACTTGTTGTTTTTTTTTTAAATCGAAAATTCAGTAGGTACATACGTAGTTTATTTTGACAGAAATTCTTACATCAGCGCCATCTGCTTTCCACTAGCTCCATTGGGGTTTCCGGATTCTCAGACACAATTTAAACAGCTTACCTTTATACAATCATCACCGGGTACTCGATAAAGACAACTCGCTCTTACTTTGATGCGATTTCCCATACACCTGCTATTTTGTATATATATGACTATTTTGTAATAAAATCTCACCGAATCAAACGTAGGTGCAGTGAGCTGTCATTCCACGATACTATTGACAGCTCACTTCAAGCTCAATTCACCTAAGTTTTCACGAAGAGATTTTTAAAGAATAGTTCGGCTGTAGTGCTATTTTGTAAAAAAAAAAACTCACCGTGATCATTTAGGTGAAGTGAGTTTGAAGTGAACTTTCACCTCATCAGATGCTAGGGATTGACAGCTCACTTCAACTCACTTCTAGGTGCAGTGAGTTTTAAGTGAGCTGTCAATCCCTAGCATCGTTATCGTCCCTAGCGTCATCCTAGCTAGTTTTCACTATGAGATTTTTACATAATAGCACTACTGTTATTTTTTTATGAACTTTACGTTTGAATGTGGTACTTTGCTGAGTGTTGGTATAAGAAAACTGGATTCAAGGTTAAAAACAGACAAAACTACTCTTCTCAGCTGTACAGATTCACATTTGTGTGCGCTTATTTGCGTGAACTTTGCCAACTTCTTGATAAGCGTACATTACGGTGAGTACGGTAATTACTTTGTATTTAACTTCTCTAGTTTATGATGTGGTTCCACCTAACGCCTTCAGTAACCGAGTCTGCCTTTAACTTAGTACTAAGAGGTAGGAAACACAATGAATAGAGATTTCTCGATTAGGACCGTGACTGGTCGGTAATTAATTCGTTAAACTCTCAGATATACATAATATATTCTTTCATCAACCATATCCCAATTCATGAAGCGCACTTCAAAGCGCTTCTTCAATTCAGCAGCCACTCATCGCAACGCTCTAGTTGTGAAGGCCGCAAGTTATGTTCCCTCTAATATTAGTTCGACCCGCCGTCCAAGGCATGCACTGACCTACCCAGACGACCCCACTACTCTCCTCCAGGAGAGTCGTATGGAAACTAGTACAGTTCGCAAAATAAGAACACACAATACACGATCGTCATTCCGACCTCGCCACCGAGGCCCCGCGCGAAATCCCCGACTAACGAATAGTCCTCCCCGACCCTTGACTGTAAGTGAAGCGCCGCCAGCACGCGCTTTAGCTGAGCAGCAAGTAATCCAAACTCCCCATGATAATAATCAAAATACTGATTTTATCCAGCCACCGACGGTCCCTTGCCACCCTCCCTCCGACGCTGCCCTAAGCCGAGGTTCGTACCCCACAGGGGGTGCCCTTAGCGAGCAGCAGTCGTTTAGTTTATAAGTTTTTACGCCCTGGCTGGAGGCATTAAGTTTCGTTAGGAGCTTTAGGCAACCACAGGAAAGTCCGGTTAAAGAGTCGGAACCTTAGTGGTTACACTCTGAGACGCACTAGATTAAAAAAAAAAATATCAACCATAATTAAAGTAGTGTAGGAAAACTAAGGATTTAATAATAAACACCAGAAATTGCTACAATAAATTAATTTATTTATTACTACCTATTTACAATCACAATAAGTTAAAAGTAGCTTTATATAAATAACTTTAAAAATAACTTTATATATTTTTTTCCATATTGGTACCCAAGACAAGGCTTGCCTAGTTTGGGGCCAATGTAAAACCTATTTAATCGTATTAGCAATAAAGTTTTAGTTTTTTCTTAATAAATAGTACCTTAGATTCACACACATAGTGAAGACTGATAGATGTCATCAATTTTTGGACTCTACTGAGCCTGGAATCAAATCGCACAAAATTATCATCTCGATGCGAGATTTGAACTTGCGACCCAGCCTAAACAGGGTCAACACATAGAAACTATACCTACCATTCAAATATCACACAAAAATCCAATGCAATACAAAATAAGTACAGTCAAAATATCCTACCAACGAGAGGTGTTGGTAGAATATTCGAGGCAAACTAAAAAGGTTTTACATAGGGATATACAATGGTTTAGCCGGATAGGAACTTGGCTTCGAATAAGGGTTATACGGCTTCTCACTGCCCCTCCTATAAGGCCCAGGAGGACCATACTCCACATGGTGATGGTCGTGATGCCCATGATACTCTGGTTTCTCTTTGATGTAGCTAAGGAACCAGCCGAAGATGTAGCCAGCTTTGTGGAGCAGCAGAAAGAAGGCGAACGCGTATATCAGCTTGAGGATGAAGATCTTCTTGATGACCAGGTCTACGAAGTATACTGGAAAAGAGGAAGGATAAGGTCAGAAAAAGCACACTTTGATGTAGAGTTTAGTAATAATGTTAACTATAGTTTACATATTGGAGTTTATAATCATGGTGTGATGAATCCTCATAACAACATCAAGAGAACCAACATAAGACAAGCTTTAATCATCACGGATGATCGTAGCTTCTCTTATGTTGGGTTAAATCCTCTAGAAGTCAGAATTGGCAACGCTGCCACAATCAGCACACTTTCAAAATGGATTGTTGATTACAGACTGACGCTTCAACTGTAGAGATACCGTTAGGTCAAAATAAACATATTGTGCCATGTGATGCCGCACTTAATGAATAGCACCACCCCATTTCTTCCCGTGGGTGTCGTAAAAGGCGACTAAGGGACTTACTAGAGAATGGGCAGCAGCGTTCTCTATGCATTTTTTAACACCATACTGCGATCGCCAACCCGCCTGCCAAGCGTGGCGATTATGGCAAACCCCCTATATCCTATATCCAACAGTGGACGTCTTTCGGCTGAAATGATGATGAAACATATTGCTACATACAGATAAAAGAAGAGAAAAACCGGCCAAGTGTGAGTCTGACTCGTACACAAACGGTTCCGTATCACCGTTCAATATTTAGCTGGCCTATTGGTCACGTGGTCGTAAACGCGACTGATAAGGGTGGGGTCCTGTTATTGATTCTCAGGTCGGGCAAACTGTTATTGGGTTTTTCCATTAGGAATTTCTCAGTAATAGCCCGGAGATTGGAAGTTAACGGTGTGATACCCCGTGCCTCGGAAAGCACGTTAAGCGGTTGGTCCTGTGCAATTTCTTTTCTTTCTTTCTTTCTTTTCGGTCGTATCGGATTGCCATCCCATCGGACTATGCGAGTGAGGGAAGAGAGAGTGCACCTGTGTCTGCGCACACACTTGTGCACTATAATATCTCCCGCATCGATGGCTAGTCGCCGCTGAGATTGGCCGCCATGGCCGAAATTAGGTCTGGAGGACTTTTACTATATTTACTACTTTTGCAAAAAACGCCGAAAAAAAAACACGTTTCTTGTATCCCTTTAAATTTTTACTTTATTTTATTTTAATTATTTGTTGTTATAGCCGCGATAGACATATGTACACAATCTGTGAAAATTTCAACTGTCTACCTATTATGCTTTATGAGATACAGCCCGTGACAGACAGACGGACGGACGGTCAGAAGGTCAGGGCTTAGTAATAGCGCAGAACCCTAAAAATAAAAAAAATAAGTTTTCAGTGAAAATTTGAAAGGAGCGGAAAATATTTGTACTGTAAGTAATACCCATTTGGGGCTCGAACAAGTTTCGAATCATATAATTTTAGATGTCGTCAAAAGCTGTCAGGAAGTTATAGTTGAACCTTAACTACCAAAAAATGGTGCCGATTCTCTTGTCACAAACTTCTCTAAACTAGACAAAATATCACCAAAATGTAGTTTGTTCCTGTCAAACGACGATTTCCCATTCTGAAATTGAGTAAAGTGACACAACTATATTTTAGTTTGACAGGACTAAGATGGCACTGCGTTATTAATTTAGTGAAATTCGCAATTTTGCTATTCTGAATTTGGCGATTTTCACCTAAAATTTAAATTGTCTAACTAAATCTGATTATTTTTAATCGCGATTAAAAAGGTGTGGAATAAAATTTGTTGTCATAAACTAAAATTCACACCAACACCCCGACTTCAGGTACAAAAACAGTAGGTATCTACTGTATCTTTTTTTTTTTTTTTCTTTTGCTTACCTATATCTCAAAAATGGTGTGTTCTATCGCAAAAATGATAAAAACTGCGACCCCTTTATAATTATAAAACACATCAAAATGTCTCAATAAAATAAGGTCAGTCTCCTAAGACCGTTTTCCTGTAGCTTCAACGGTTAATGTACCTGACCTTACTGCCGCATCTCAAATCCACCCTGTATTAGCAATAATTTCGAGGAAGTTAACAACAACCTTCTGGACAAAAGCCCGCCGCCTTTTATGTCCTAACAAATTGAAAAGATAAAAAGATTCTGGTAGTTTTCTATCAAAAGTATCTTCATATTCATACTAAGCCAAGCACAAATCCGAAGGTTTTCCGACATAACAATAAAGTGGACTTAGCGAAGTAATTGTGTCGTCCGAGCATGCGTGAGGCGGAATTCAATAAACCAATATTATTTATTTTATTAATATAAACAAGATGTCAGGTAATCCTTGTTTAGGATATGGGTTTTTTTCTTCATGTTTAGTTTGTACGTATTATGTATACAGGTAGGAAAAAAAAATTGTGGATCAAACGAAACAGGGCGATAGTTGGGGTTATTAAAAATTGGGTATACTAGGTGAACGGAGTAGAAGCCTAGGCATAGCATTTTTTTTTTTTTCTGAAATCAAACTAAAATAAAAGATAAAAATATTGAAATTTGGGTGCGTATGATTTAAATTTAAATATTATTTATCGTATTTATTTATTGAATTATGTTTTTTGTTAAATTTAAATCAGTTCAACAAATTCGCAGAATGAATCAATCAAAACTCCAAACCATAAAATCCACAACCGCGTGTCGCGCGACAAGCGGAGCCTTTGTGTCGCGTCGTGTGTCGCGCCTGGTTGTGGGAGCCTTAAAATAGTGACAAATAGCTTCGTATTAGCTATAGTTATGAGCCCACTTCGTCGATAAAGTGGTATTCGATAATCGCTTTCCAATGGCCGCGCACATTTGAATTTATTGAACATCATCCATTTACGATTTAATAATAAAATATCTTTGTTCCAACTGCATAATATTCTGTTTGAGTGATGTTAAAATATCAATCTGTGAAATAGCGATAAAAATTACAGAATTTGTTTGGAGTTTTTCGAATGTATTTGATTTAAAAACGACCAAATCTGTATTTTTGTACCCAAGTTTTTTGCTGCTATGATTTCAATGCATATATTATGTTTTATAGAGGTACTTTGTACTTTAATTAATTCACCTTTTCAAGTTTTATTGAATACATTTATATCCAATTCGTTGTTAGGCAAATTTTACTTATGCTCAAAATATTTTCTATGCCGTTTTAAGTTACATTTCAACATAAATACTTACTAAACAATCCAATTTTCTTTTTCCCCCTCTCTTCGACAGCATCTTCCAACCCCTCACAGAGCACCACATATAAACACACTAGCAACACTGTCAACTGACTCATTTTTTTAATGGCAACTCCGAAAAAGAGCAAGGGTCAAAAAGTTTTTATGTATTTTTTAAATATCGATTTTATTGTCTGTATTCACCATGAATCGATCGCGTAATGGTCGAAGAACATACATACAGTAATTTTTAGTCTCTCAAACCGCAAGCGAGTGCTAATTGAAGGAAAGCTGTATGTTTGTTTAGTTACCACTTTCTATGAAACTGCTAAACTGAATATAATGGAGTTATGCTGAACTTGACAATGTTGTAAATTATTTTCACATAGTTAGATGGTTGTTACGTAAGATGTTTCATGGAATTTCATGACTTGACATTTTTTCTTCAGATTTTTAAAATAAAAGAAAGTGTTTGTTGGTTATACTTTCTGACTAGAATGACTTCGTAACAGTTATGTAAATGTTGGTTAAATTATACGTATTGTTACACAGTTACCTTCGAGAACCTGGCGGGCGCCTGGTCCGTTGGTAAATACTTGATAGCTGAGTAAACGGAGAGCTTTTCCTTGAAAATTGAATGTTTTCGTATCTAGGTATAACCAGAACAGTTTTGTATTTAACATTTTTGTATTAATTCCTTGTTAATTGAAAGTGTGTTTCTTTATCTATACTAATATATAATCTATACTAATCTATATCTATATCTATACTTCTATACTTCTATACTAATATATAAAGCTGAAGAGTTTGTTTGTTTGTTTGTTTGTTTGAACGCGCTAATCTCAGGAACTTCTGGGTGGAATTGAAAAATTCTTTTTGTGTTGGATAGTCCATTTATTGAGGAATATTATAGGCTATATAACATCACGCTACAACCAAAAGGAGCGGAGCATAAATGAAAAATGTTGCAAAAACGGGAAACATTATTCCTTTTTGAGAGCTTCCGTTGCGTGCGCTGCGTAAACGGTTTAAGTTACGCAAATATCATGTATGATGGAATTGTTTCTCTTAAAATTTTCTAAAAAAAAGTCCGCGACAGCATATGTCTATCTTTTAAGATTGACTCACTATAACCTTTTTTATGGTAATCAAATTTGTTCGAAATTAATGCATTATTTGCGAATGAGTTTTCATAAACATGGTATTAATCCTTTTCCAAATAAATACGTTATTCATCACAAGTATTTAATTTTGAATAAAGTTGCCCTTACATCATTTAATTTCAATGAATATCTTAGGAGATATAACTGTTTTATAATAACTCCGCAGCAAAATAATGATCAACTCTGCGAGGTAGTCTATTCTAAAGCTGAAGAGTTAGTTTTTAGGGTTCCGTACTCATAGGGTAAAATGGGACCCTATTACTAAAACTCCGCTCTCCGTCTGTCTGTCTGTCTGTCTGTCCGTCTGTCACCAGGCAGTATCTCATGAACCGTGATAGTTAAACAGTTGAAATTTTCCCATATGATGTATTTCTGTTGCCGCTATAACAACAAATACTAAAAAACAGAAACAAATAATATTTAAGGAGGACATACAACGGACATGATTTTTTTGCCGTTTTTTTTGCTCCGCCCGCGTGGATGTCGGTTATCGCGTAAAAAAGTAGCCTATGTCCTTCTCTATATCCCAGGTCGATCGGTTCAGCGGTTTAGGCGTGAAAACGTAACATACAGACAGACAGACAGACAGACATACAGACAGAGCTACTTTCACATTTATAATATTAGTATGGATTGCTTTTGCCCGCGGCTCCGCCCGCGTGGATGTCGGTTATCGCGTAAAAACGTAGCCTAAGGCCTTCTCCATATCCCAGGCTATATCTTTGCCAAATTTCATGACGATCGGTTCAGCGGTTTAGGCGTGAAAACGTAACATACAGACAGACAGACAGACAAATAGACAGACAGACAGAGTTACTCTCACATTTATAATATTAGTAAGGATAAGGATTTGTATGGATGGTACGGAACCCTTCGTGCGCGAGTCCGACTCGCACTTGGCCGGTTTTTTGTTTTTTGAACGCGCTAATCTCTGGAAATGCGAGTTGGATTTGAAAAAATCTTTTTGCATTTTACAGCCCAACTCTTGAGGAAGAATTACATTCCTATTAACTAGAACACCATTTTTTTTAATGAAAGTTTATGCGAAAACGAAGTAAAATCACGGGCAGGCAATGTGTTGCGACGGGGTGGGTCGGGGGAACAAGAAATTTAACGCGGACGAAGTCGCGGGCAGAAGCTAGTCTTACATATAAAATTCTCGTGTCACAATGTTCGTTCCCGTACTCCTCCGAAACGGCTTGACCGATTCTCATGAAATTTTGTGAGCATATTGAGTAGGTCTGAGAATCGGCCAACATCTATTTTTCATACCCCTTAGTGATAAGGGTTGTCCACCCTTAACATTTTTTTGACACAACGAAGTCTGTCGGGTCAGCTAGTAATCTATACAAATAACAAAAATTGATGTGTCTGTTTGTAATGTCAAATAACAGCTTTTAACTAAATGCATATGAAAGTATACACAAAACTTATAACAAAAAAAAATCGTCTGTCTGTCTGTCTGTTTGTTCCGGCTACTCTCCGAAACACCTGGACCGATTTAGACGAGACTTTCACTGACAGATAGACTACTATTAGTTCTGGCAGATGTTATAACATAGGCTACTTTTATTTCCGAGCTGGGAGTAGCAGCTAGTATCAAATAATTATGCTGGCTGTGAAAAAATAGTGCTATATTCGATACATTTTATTATGACGTAGGCATGTGACTCCGTCATTGAATTTTTCTGTGTACTTATAAATAAACCTCCATCCATACATATTAATTATTAATTTAATTAGTGTGATGCTCAATTTTGTCTACTCTAGAATCATTGTGTTGCATTTATGCCTATTTTCACTATGGAGTAAACGGAACAGACGCAAAGCTTTTAAAGAGCGTGCAAGATGTATATCTATTTTGGTAGGGTTGCTTGGTACAGAAGGATAAAACTAAATAAACAGAACGTTAATCTGCTTACAAGTTTCAACTTATAAACATAATTATTCAATCACTAATAGGTCGGTAGGTATTACCTGCGTATTTCAAATAATAAAAACACCTATCACCTGGCATGAATTGTAAAAAAAAAGTTCTCAAATAGTCGTTATTTTTTCTCTTGAACACACCGTTTACGAGATAGGTCGAGGTAGGTGAGACCTATTCAGTGCCACTTACAAAAAAAAACATATACGATCAATATCAAAACTTTTTTGCATCACCGGGTTGTTTTCTTTCGATGCGATGTTGAGGTATGAGGTATGTCCACCACATTTAGTGGATATATCTTCGGGATAATTAAGAAATTATATGTTTTTATTCCTATAATATTATCCACACACACTGTACAGTAAACAGCCATATTTACACTTTTTTATACTAAAACACTATTATGTTTTACTCGTGTCAAAACGTGAAACCTAAACAAACACGACGCGCGACGCGTATATGCAGCCCTGAGCGATTCAACTGGCCGAGCCGGTAGAAACCGGGTTTCTCTTCCTACGCGACGAAGCCGCCGGTGGCACGCACGTACTTACACACGCAACTCATGCTTGTAGTAGTATACCTCGCGGTTGTATGAAGCTTTGCCTCTGTTCCGTTTCTTTACTCATGTGCTAACACTACGCGATATATGAACATAAGCGAAGCAAGAGGAGTATGTATATGTAAAGATCGTTGCAGGTGGCCTTCTGTAGTTTCTGCCTACCCCCATGGAAAGAAGGCTTCAGTTTTATGTATGTATGTACAACGCGACATCTATAAGTAAAGCCTAATAAAAGCACACTGTTGGATTTTCAACGCTCAGCTAAGGGCTCAAAGTTGTTAATCCAACAGCCAGGCGTCAGTGTGTGATCGATGTTGCCCTTGGCTTTACGGACACATTACTTAACACCAGATTTCCGATTCATTAAACTAAGAGAGCCGTTGTGGCCCAGTTGTAGGTCGTGGGTTCGAATTCGAACCCAGGCGAGTGCTTTACTTTGTGTAAATATTTTCATCACCACTGCTCTCAAAACGGTGAAGGAAAACATCGTGAGGAAACCGGCATGTCCTAGGACCAAAAATTCCAAGACGTGACTTCTCCCAACCCGCACTGGGCCCGCGTGTTAGATTACACAGTCCACTCCTTCTCGAAGAGAGGAGGCCTGTGTCCCAGCAGTGGGAACATTATAGACTGATTACTCGTATGCTAAACTAAAAATAGCCGTTTTAATTTTGTCATACGCAAAACTATTATACGTACTTATACATATTACTAAAGGTCCGCTCCTATTTCGCTCAGTTTTTGCGACTTGACAAATCAACGAGATTTCTTTATTATTTATTTATTTATTTAACAATTTATGTACACACATATAAACAGACAAGAAGAAAGGAACAGAAAAATACATACAAAGGTGGTGCTTATTTCTAATGAAATCTCTTCCAGCATACCTACCTACATTACATTAGTTACATGTTTCCGAATTTTTAGTTCTAGGACATTGTTTCTCTTAAATTAATGATATTTTTTAATACCTATGCATTCTATTATGTTATAATAATAAGTTATGTAAGCTTAATATTAATGTATAAAGGCTCCCCACACACTGTTGCGATATCGCGGGCGCGACATGGGTCGCGCTGCCTGTCGCGCCCGCGATATTGCACCAGTCTGCATGAGCCTTTATACACATAAAACTTCCGGAAAAAATATCGAAATGATGGTGAAAACCGCATTAAAATCCGTTGCGTAGCTTAGAAGAGTTTTTTACTTATCGTCATCATTATAGTTTCAGCTGACACACTCCGACTGCTGGAAATAAGCTTCCCCCAAGTACCGCCCTTTCAACCGGTTCTGCTGCAGCCTCCCGCTGGCCTTCACAAGGTCATCTAACTTATAATAATACGTAAATAGATATAGGGTATCTGTTTATTTAGTTCAACAAATCTAAATTCCCTATAGTGAATACCGAACATCAACATATTCTGTAGCAAGTGTTGTCGACACCGATATCAATTGATAGAACGGTGTAAATATATTGAATCCCGGAATCGTAGTCGATAAATATGGCGGTATCACTAGGGATGGGTAGACGCATAAATCGGGAGCGGCCAGCATTAATTGAACTGTCGGATATACGGGGATTTTTTATGAAGTTCGGAAATTAGGAATGATAGGATTTATATTTTTATATAAACACTAGCTGACCGAAAAGACGTTGCCCTGTTGTGTTGTTAAACTATGTGTGCCAAACATCCAAATCCGTTCAGTCCTTTTTGCGTGATTGCATAGCAAATACCTAAACATTCAAACATACAAGCTTCTAGGATTCTATTTCTCTCTCAAAACTCCGCTTTTATTTGTGAGGAAACGGAATCGAATAAACCTTATCCCAGCCTTGTTTTGACGTGTGGGGTCAGAATCAGAATCAGAATTCATTTTTTTGTAAGAATGTAGTCTAACATAGTATAATTTTAATATTTCATAAGTTCTGACACAACATTATGGTGTACACACGGCCACAAATCAAGCTATACATATCCAGTTTAGGCAGATCTCGCATTGTATAGGATTTCCTTACAATGAGAGGTCAGCTTATACTGGAAATTATAGCTTGATTTGTGACCGTATGTACAAATATTCAAATGTCATTCTTTACAAAGTGTACAATGCGAGATCAGCTTATACTGGGAACGTATAGCTTATTAAGTAGCCGTGTGTACACACGGCCACAAATCAAGTTATGCATTTCCAGTTTAGGCTGATCTCGCATTGTATAGGATTTACGTACAATGAGAGGTCAGCTTGTACTGGAAATGTATAGCTTGATTTGTGACCGTGTGTACAATTCATTTTGTCATCAACTACGCATTTGTCTGTAGGTGTGGGCTCACAAACTTAATTACTCTCGTTCCTTTATAAACCTGTTTAATGGTGAATGTTGTTGAACTGTCAAAATGAAATTCATTGCTACTGACAGTGTGTTTACGCTTACGCAATTACCCCGCTGAACAGGGTTTGTTTACACTTTCATTATTTTGGAACACACCCTAATTATTCCATCATATTCCGCCAATTTGACAACCCTGCACCCGGGTACAGTCGCAAGCGGAACTCGTGAAAATGATTCAGTTATTACAGCGATATGTTATGTGGCACAATTTTGCACGCGAGTGTAATAGTGACATACTGTCGCCTTGTTTGCGCTATTTATTTGGTGTGCGACAAATATTGTTATGAGCGTGCGGTAAATGAATATAAAAGGTGTTGATGATGCAGGAATAGGGATTTAATAGGATCAATTTTAAAAAGGTGTTCACTTCCAGAAAAGCGTCTATTCCGTACCACCGTACAATATTTAACACTACATATTTTTATAAATACCTTAAAGTAAAGAAAAGCGCCGTAAAAAACACGTTTCATAAAACTGAGTTTTAAATTCATTTTATTTTTACTGTTATAGCGGCCATAGTAGTACACACTGTGAAAATTTTATGTGTCTACCTATTACGGTTCAAAAGATACAGCCCTGTGACAGACGGATGGACAAGTAAGACTAGTTGTCAGACTTTCGGATTTCTGACGACCCGTAACGACTGTCAAAGATCCACAAATGACAGCCGCGACCAACGGCTTAACACGCTTTCCGAGGCACGGAGGAGTCGCTGTATGTAAAGATAGTCACCCATCCACGGACCAACCGCGGCAAGCGTAGCTTAACCTGATGGATCGACCCATGGGCCGCGGCTGTTATTACTTAGTCACGAGTTCCTCATTGTAAATGGTCTCATAATGATATACAATATGTTACAAAAACCCTGTCCGATCCAATAAAGGCGTATTCCTGGTTCAACATATGTACTAGAAAAAATGGTTATAAAAATATAACTCATAAAAAACAAAAGTTATTGATTTTTTATTTTTATAATCCATGCGAAATTTAACACTGAATATGGCAAATTTTCATAAGTTGACAACACTCCACCCGCTGGCAAAATCTTTTTATTTTTACCTATTTTTATTTCAAAGAACACCGCCCTACACTACCGCATTGTAGGCACTTTTTCAACTAGTCGCCGACTCTTTGATGTCGCCGACTGGTTGCCTACCGGCGCGCTACTTGTTGGCCAATGGCCAGTCTCCCGTGGAGATAGCTTTTGATCGGACGTCTGTACGTATCACGTGCCGCTATCGTTTCGTTTAATATGTTGATGTGCAAGGCCGACTGTAATTATGCAGCTGCTCGTAGAACTTATGAAGTGCGCTTCGCTAATATGCCAGGTGTGACAATACCATCGGAGCGTGCGTTCCATCGCCTGCATAACCGTGTGTAAAAGCAAATTTAGTGAAAAGGTGACGAATGTGTATTAGTGTTGGAGGTGGACATGTGGAGCACGATCGCCGAAGTATGCAACAACAACAAGCGAACTGATTACCTGGTCGGTAAGTACATTGCCAAAAGCACATCACATTTAAAAAAGCCCTTATCAGGGCTACATTAAATTCAATAAATTGTTTCTTCGGTTTAAAGAACTTTCTTTTTTCGTTTCTTGATAAACAGAATTAGGTCAGAAATCCGGATCACTATGCCTACAAAACAATATCAGCTGATACCTACGCGTAGGCATTAAGGTATGACGTAGCGTAGGTTTCTTTCGTTATAAGTTTGGCGGCACGCGACAAAGTAGATTCATGACAAAAAATCATACAAACCGCCTCGCTCGGCGGCGACAAAAAACTGTAGGTAGTGAACTTGTGAACTTTTTCGAGCAATCAGTGTTGCCTCTGATCAGTTTTTATTTTTAATTTTTATTTAATTATATTCACTGGGGAAAAATAATAATTTCAAATCTATTAAATGGTTACGTAATAGTGTACGCAGTACGATGCCGAATAATACTCTTAAGGATCGGACAGGGTTTTTGTTACATGCTGTATGTAATTATTTCAAACAACTCCCACAAGCCTTCATACATTTACCCAATCAATAAGATATTACACACATAATCTACACAAATAATAGAAATCGTAAAATAAATCAATTTCCTCTGGCATTGTCACGAATTCAGGATAACTCGGTCCATACATCTCACTAACACCCCGTGCTTCATTACGGGCTTACAATATGAAACAAATCGGGGCTATTATCATAACAAAATAGCCCGTCTTAAGCCGAGCTCAATAAAGTATGACATTACGAGACTGGTTTGATAACGTTGGTAACGTCCAACAGTGGTGGTCAAAGTTTTAAATTTAAAGCAGTTTTTTTTTTTTTTTTTTTTTCTTATTATATTCTGATTGGTTTAGTGCCTTTTTTATCAAACTGATATCTGAGCCCTATTTCATATAACTGACAATAGAATATAATAAAATATATATATAGATTACATATATAAACGTTGTATTTATCAAAAAATTACACAATTGGCACATTTTCATAAGAACATGCTCTTTAATAAAGCAGAAAACTATATTTTTAAAACTCACAAAATGTCACCTGTCAAATGGCGGTTTTATTAAATAAGCCACTAGAGTCGGCCGTTGAGAGAACGCGTTCTTGAGAATTGTCAGTTTCATTCATACTAACGAATATTTTTGTTTTGCGATTTTGATCCTTATATTTACTAGAAAATGTCCAATCTAAATCAAATCAAAATATTTTATTTCACATAAACCTACATGGGCACTTATGAAACGTCAGAAGCTAGGTGCACGGTTCCAATTAGTCGTTTCCTATGGAGAAGAGCCGGCAAGAAACTCCACGGTTACTCTTTTAAAAATAATTGGCTTTACAATATTATTAAATAACAGTGATAATAGGTATGGGAGGACAGTGTAGGCCTTTCAACAATTACCAGGTACTTAACAAAATAGAAAACCGCCAACAAATCTAAACTCTACTAGGCCTACAACGTTCTCACATTCACAAAATATAAAATAATCTGAGTATATAAAATATTAATGACATGATTGCAATTACAATATCAGTTAACTGCCTTATTTTTCTTACTGCATATGCAGCTGAACTTAATCTACCTGTCCAACTGACAGGTGTCAGGAACGCATTCTCTCGACGACCGGACTACATCACTACAGTAATTCTTAACAAAATTAGATTTGGCGAATCTTCCTAATTATTTCAACATAGTTTTTCTCCGGTAATTATAAAGATACATTTATGAATGAGCATACAAAAAGCAACTACTCGGCATAAATATATTCATGAATTAGACCGTTATGCATCATCACCAACGATAATTTTCAATGGCTATCAACTCTTACCTATCAGCAACGAATATTCATAGACCCAAAACGCCCGCCGGGCTGCATAAACCACTTTGGCAATCTCAGCACCGACCAATTAATTGTTGTATCGGTTTTATGACCATTCCTAATCCCGGCCGCCCGACCATCGGCACAATCATTACATGAAAACGGGGGATTACGGCTTAACGAGCCACTTTGAGAACCACTAGAGGGACAAAAATAGGTTAGGATGGAAATAAAATCTGTTGTTTTGTTTCTGTGTTGAATTGGTCAAGGTTTATGCCTGTAGGAGAAATATGTGCAGCTTGCCTTTGTTCCGATTCCGAATACTTAAGTACTGGTACTTACTTGTAACTTGTAAATACAAGAAAATATATCAAAATCGTATAGCATATTTACCTAAATACAAAGTCAGTCAAAATAATGAAACTAGCTTTTAAAATGTTGCCTGTACATAGCTATTACCTAATTAATTTGAAGATTCACAATCTATATTAATCCTCTCAGTACCATATTACTGACATCATAAACAACAACTTTTGTTCTGTCTTTTAATAATTCTTTAGATTTCATATTTTCATACAAAAATAAATAATATTTTTTTAATAATTTTATTTATTTAAGTACATAAACATTTTGTAGTACATGAGGGACTTACAAGGTAGGCAGCATTATTAATTACATGGTGTAGGTACAATTTAATTGTCGGGTGAATCGCTGCTCTCCTAGCTAGATCACTGAGTAATCTGTATTAAGGAGAGACAGTTTCGACTCCCAATTTGAGTACCATAAAATCATGTTTTTAAGTTTTGGAGCTTACAATATAAAACAAAACACAAAAAAATGATCATAAAACTTCAAATTAAAACTAAATAAAACAAATTAGAATAAAGTGTGGTGAGTCGAGTGAGTGCGTATGCGAGTGTGAGAATAAAATTATTTAAATTCAACGCTCTGAATGTTATGAAGTCTATGCATAGCAAAACAACGCTACCTTATAAATAAATAAATAAATAAATACTGGGGTAGTTTAAGAAAAACCCAAAGGAACAGGCGAAGAATCGAAAGAATCTAAATTTTGTTCATCATCATCATCATTTCAGCCGAAAGACGTCCACTGCTGGACATGGGCCTCCCCGCACGGCACGTTTGTGTTTCATTTCTTTTTTTTGCCTTTTTCTCCCTAAATTTTGTTCACGTGATATTTATTTATTTACTAGCTTTTGCCCGCGGCTCCGCCCGCGTGGATGTCTGTTATCGCGTAAAAAAGCGTACCCTATGTCCTTCTCCATATCCCAGGCTATATCTCTGCCAAATTTCATTTCGATCGGTTCAGCGGTTTAGGCGTGAAAACGTAACATACAGACAGACAAACAGACAGAGTTACTTTCACATTTATAATATTAGTATGGATTATGGACTATAATGGTCTATTTAAAGTGTTAGTACAAAAAAAAAATAGTTCACCGGGTAATTTATATAATAAATATGAATTACTCTAAATAATATTTATTATATAAATTAATATCATGAAAACCAATAACATAGCCAACTCTACGGGCATACGCAGAAGCACTGTTATGCGACACCCAGGTGCGTAAAGTGCCTGGGTTCGCATAGCACTGCGGAATGCGAACGTCCCAAGGACCGCGCACTATGCACCGAGCCACCTAGCTGCGTGCTATGTGGCGAGGCAGGCCACCCCGCGAACTACCGTGGCTGCGCTAAAGCTCCAAAATCCGCGCCCCCTCGCTTAGCGAAGCGTACCGACGCGCGTCAATCCCGCGAATGCCCGTCCTATTTGGAACCAGTAAGACTCCCCCAAGAGTCCCCCAAGAGTCCCCAGAGACCCAGTCCCTGGAATTACCTGCACCATCAGCAGGCGTTCCCAAGCCTCCAGGCTAGACCCGCCCCTCAGGCAGTCGCTCCCCAGGCCCCCCAGGCCAGTATACCCCGATTAATGGACCCGCGAACCCGATTCGAGAACTCGCAATCGAGACCCGCGACCATCGCGCCCCCCACCGCACCCGCGCCCCTCGCCGCCGCGCCCGCGCCCGCGCCCGCGCCCGTCGCCGCCGCTCCGTACGCGCGCCCCCCTCCTAACCACACCCCCACTCCCGTGGCCGGTGTCAAGAAAGTAGATCCCTTCCAGGTGATCTCTTCCACCTACATGGTCTTCCTCACCCCCCGCGCGAGGAGGATGGCCGACGAGATAGTCGCCGCGACCAACGCCGGTGACTTATACCAAATTCAGGCAATCTACAATGCGTATCCCGAGATCACGCAAGCATTGTCTAGATTCGCGAACAACACCCCTAGACCACTTAATGGATACTAGGTCCCCCGCTAGAAACAAACCCCGATCCCTAATGTTAGGCTATTTTAACGCCAATGGCTTGGACGGCCAAAACTCAGAGATCACCGAATTCCTCGGCGATCATAAGGTAGACGTTTTCCTCATCCAAGAGACCTTTTTAAAACCCAGGCACCGAAACCCGTCAATTGCGAATTATCGTATAATTCGCAATGATAGGTCGCGGTGCCACCTGGGAGGTACTCTAATCTATTATAAATCAGAGCTCTATTGCATGCCCATAGACCCTCCTGTCCTAAAGTCCCTATTAGAAGTCTCGATCTGCCGAATCGGTATGACGGGCCACCCATCTATAACAATAATATCAGCCTATCTGCCCCCTACCATTACAATTGATCCTATCCAAGATCGACTACTGACCGACGACCTTAGCACCCTCTTGAGCATGAGTGATTCCGTCATCATGGCGGGTGATCTCAATGCCAAGCACCCAGCCTGGAATAGTAGACTCACCTCCCATAGGGGTAAAGTCCTCTTTGACCTCTGCCCCCTCCTAAATTTTGATATCATCGCCCCGATGAATCACACCCACTATCCGCATAATCCTGACCATGCCTCTGACGTGCTCGATGTGGCACTTCTAAAGAACATCAACCTACGGTTGGTCTCTATAGAGGTGCACCACGAGCTTCACTCTGACCACCGACCTGTTCTCGTAGAAATGGCCCCTCGCATAGGTCTTCACGACCCCAATATCCCCCCGCGCACCAAAAGGATAACGGACTGGAAGCGAGTAGGCGAAAGCTTGAAAGCTAACACGTCCCCCCAATTGGATTCGATCCCCGACCAGTTCGACTCTATCGCAGACACGACGACCGCGATCGACTCTCTCACAGAGCACGTACAATCTGTCCTGAACACATGTTCAAGGGAGGTTCCGGCGACGGATAACCGTCGCGGGAAACTGCCGGACGATGTACGTGCACTGATGACGGAGAAGAACGCAGCCGTCCGTGCGTACAGTAGCTTTCCCTGCACGGCTAACAAAATCCACATGGCTACTTGCAGCGTGCTGTAAGTAAACGCGTGAAGGAATTTCGTGACGCCGACTGGGATAAGCTACTGAGCAGCCTAGAGCCGAACCATCTAGCATTCTGGCAACTCCAAAGGAAACTCAATCCCCGAGGAGGTAGCTCAGCCTCAATGCCCCCACTGATCCGCCCAGACGCGTCTCTCGCTTTCGAAGACATCGACAAAGCCGAATGCTTAGCCGACAGTCTAGAGGCCCAGTGCTCGCCCAGCTCTCAACCAGTAGACCAAGCTCACCTCGATGAGGTCGACGCTGAAGTCGAACGTAGAGCCTCCCTCCCGCCCGTCGAAGACCCTGAGTATCCTCTGGCTCCCGTCACACCGGCGGAAGTGCACGAGCTCATAAAGGGACTGAAACCTCGTAAAGCCCCTGGCTCTGATGGTATCACCAATAGGGTTGTCCAATTGTTCCCCGCCCACCTGATAATGCTCTTGGCCACCATCTTCAATGGAGCCATGAACAATAACGTCTTCCCGCAAGTGTGGAAAGAGGCCACAGTAATCGGTATTGCCAAACCCGGTAAACCCAAGAAGGAGCCCGCGAGCTACCGCCCCATTAGCCTGCTCACAGTCATGGGCAAACTCTACGAGAGGCTTATTTATAAGCGTCTCAGAGACTACGCCGAGACTAAGGGCCTTATCCCCCACGAACAGTTTGGATTCCGTACCAAACATTCGTCGACCCATCAGGTCCACCGTATAGTCGAGGACATAAGCGCCGGCCTTCAACGCGGCCTTATGACAGGAGCTATCTTCTTTGATATAGCGAAAGCGTTCGACAAGGTCTGGCACAACGGCTTGATTTACAAGCTGTACCAACTCGGTGTGCCCGAGCGTCTCGTGCTCATCTTACGAGACTTTTTGTCGAATCGCACCTTTCGCTATCGCATAGAGGGAGCCCTCTCCTCCCCCCATCCCATACGCGCAGGAGTCCCTCAGGGCTCTGTGATATCCCCCCTGGCTTTTACGCTTTACACCAGCGACATCCCGAAGTTTAAAAAGGCTCAGTTGGCTCTGTTCGCAGACGATACGGCCGTTTACTACAGAGGGAAGTGTCATAATGTCATTGCCAACACTCTCCAGACTGCAGCCGACAAGCTCGGTGAGTGGTTTAGAAAGTGGCGGATCGAAGTCAATCCTGACAAAAGCCAAGCGGTTCTCTTCGTAAAACCGAGAAAAATCCCCCCAAAGCCCAAACCTGTCACCATGTTCGGCAAGCCTATCCCCTGGGAGAAGCGAGCCAAATATCTAGGTGTCACTCTCGATCATCACCTCTCCTTTTCTGAGCATGTAAGTAAGGTGCGTTCGCGCGCCGCCTTCGCTCTCTATAGGCTTCACTCCCTCGTCCACGAAAATAGCAAATTGTCACTCAAGTGCAAATTGCGATTGTACACCGCGTGCATCCGCCCCATCATGACCTATGCGAGTCCTGTCTTTGCCCAAGCAAAATCACATATCATCCATAAGATGCAAATCATTCAAAATCGTTTCCTCCGTAAATGCACGGGAGCCCCCTGGTTCGTTCGGAACACAAACCTCCATGTAGAGCTTAGAATGCCTACAATAGCCCAATTTCTGAAACGCTCTTCCAAGCGTTTCTTTGACTCTGCCGCCACCTACCGCAACACTCTCGTTGTGCAGGCCGCCAATTATACCCCCTCCCGCATTAGTACGATCCGCCGTCCAAGGCACGCACTGACCGACCCAGACGACCCCACCACTCTCATACAGGAGAGTCGTAGGGAAACTAGTACAGCTCGAAGAGTACACACAACACGAACACGATCACAATTCCGACCTCGCTTTAGAGGCCCCGCGCGAAACCCACCCCGATCCACTATTATTATCGTCAATAATAATAGCCCTCCCCGTCCCTTGACGACGACGCTTAACGATGTGCCAGCATGTGGTTTAGCTGAGCCTGTAATCCAAACTCCCCCGATTAATAATCAGAACCCTGATATTATCCAGCCACCGACGGTCCCTTGCCACCCTCCCTCCGACACTGCCCTAAGCCGAGGTTCGAGCCCCACCTGGGGTGCCCTTAGCGAGCAGTCGTCTAGCTTAAGTAGATTATAGTAAAAACCCCCTGGCTGGAGGCGTAAACTTCGTTAGGAGCTTGCGGCACCACAGGAAAGCCCGGTTAAGGAGCAGGAACCCCCAGTGGTTATACCTCCGAGATGCCATACACAAAAAAAAAAAACCAATAACATTAGCAGCTAATAAACACTTAGACCATTAACTTTAAAGACACAACTTTTCATCACATTTTTAAACTTCAATCTTCTTTCCAATATTTCCGAAGTGTCCACTTTTGAATTTATTGCACACTTTCGCTCAAGATATTATGCTTTAAAAAGTTTAAAAGTTTAAAACTTCAGAAGTGTCGATAAACTCCGATCAAAAGTGGAACATTGATATCGGAGCAATATCTCGGCCTTAACTAGAGCTTTGAGCAAAGTAATACGTTGGTTGCCTGCACTCCCTGGTGTTCCTCTCTCAAGGTAAATAGTTGGCCGGCATCTCCTCTTCAACTGGTAGGTACTTGCAATGCCCCTAAGTACAGCACATACATAAATGAGTATCATGTACATCATCTATACATATATCGTATAGTATCGTATAGATATTTTGTTTTTTGTATGCAAATTGAATCAAGCAAACGCTGCTGACTTTAGTTAAAGTTAATCTAAAGTATAACTTAATGTATTCTGCTTGTCTCATTAGGCACATTATACATACCCTTCTAAGATTGTTTTACAAAGGAGTAGGTCGACAATTTTGTTTGTTTTAACCAACAAATTAGATAAAATAAAGCGAAAACTTGTAAGAATACCTATCTTCTTACCACAGCTGTAAAGTAAGCATTACAACTGTTTAAACAATAACAACAAACAACCTTTCTTTAAAAAGATAAGCATACGATTGACTTACTGAACAAAACCAAAACTCCAGTTACAATTCTAAATTCCCCATCCTTACTGAACATTGAAATATATCCAGTACATTAATGTAATACATGCCTACACATAGGTTAGTCTCAGACTCCTTAGAGTCACGTCCGAGACAAACGACAGCATCAGTTCTGTCTGAGACTGAACAGCGGATTGATTTCAGTTTTCAGCAGCTACAAAAGAATGTATTTTGAGAATAGATTTTTAAAAGAATATAAACAAGGAATCCCTTTTATTAGGGTTCCGTAGGCTACAAGGAACCGTTAGTAAAAAAAGTAAGGATTTTAATATTTTTTGTAAAGAGTTCTCATTTGAACCATTTACCACCAAAACCTATTCTGCGCGCACTCAGCTGAACGCCGACTTCTTTAGAATGGCATAGTGCTTATTGTATCTTAAATATATTGATAATCTTTTCTATCGTGCTTGTTAGTGATCCTAAGATTTCTACAGCTTTTTTTTTTTTTACCCTTGAGAACCTGTAATTGGCTCTATGTTTCATATTCAATTGTTATCCATCTGTTATAGCTGTTGGTTCTCCTCTAGATAAATAAATAAATATAGTTTCGCAATGTCCGTCTGTCTGTCTGGTCGCGGCTTTGCGCAGTCTTTTAGTACTAGAAATACACAATACACAAAGAGGTAAAATCAAATCTTTAAAAAAATTATCCCCACTTGGGGATGATTGTTTTCTCGTCTATTCCAAGTTGTGCGGTAACGTTGGATAGGCCTTTCAAAAAAATTGCGGGTCTGTGAAAACCATTTTTGATTCAGGGATTTGTTTGCGTAATATTGAGCTTTAAAGTAATACTTTTTATAAGAATCAAGTCACAACCATTTTCATATTCAGTACAATTTTTGTTTTTGTATATTTGAAATAATTCACGGCAGTAGTATATAATATGAGGAAGTTAAAAGCAAAACTATCACAGCTAAGTAGGCTTTAAAAGGTTAACGAGAAATAGTCGACCAACTTACATTTGCAGTTAGAATGTATGGGTGAACATGTTTTTCATTCATCCCAACACCGGAACCCTTCATTGTGCAATAAGCCGGTTTTTTTTTTTTTTTTTTTCATTATGGTCGCGCAGTCCGGCGCTATATCGCGGGCGCGACAAGCATAATCAATCACTAATGGGAATTAGTAACATAACACATTCATCTGTATTAAGAAGGTTTCAACTTACTAGCTCACCATTCCAACAATAAAATTATTGTTTGAATGACATTATTAAATTCTAATTAAACAGTCATCGAAGTAAAAAAAATCGGCGTCAAACATCTGTAAGGTGATTTACATGTATAATTTCGGGTATTGAAATCAGCAAATCAAAGCACTCAATTTGTAAATAGCACTACAAATTGAAATCTTTAGGTACGTTTTTAGATCCATTTGTTTGATGAAAATTCATCAGATACATTTGGAATAGGCCATAAATCAGCGTCACTTGTGAGTCTGAGACCTAAAAGTGTCATTGTACGTACACTCATACAACGGGAAACTCATCATCTCCATCATCGTCCTACCCTCAATCATCTCAGAATTTAACGCCTTTCTAATCCTTCGTTTTTTTGGTATTTTCACCATTCTGAAAACTTTCTATAGTGATTGAAAAACAATTTTCATATTTCAGGAGAATTTCCTATCCAATGCTTTCTTACCTTAAACAACTATCTATAGAGTTTGTTTGTTCTACACCATCATCTGAACAACTGCCAGTGGATTATTTCCTTATCAATATGCCATCACTTAAAGTTCCCATTAATTTCGAATGCCAAGAGAATAGCCACGTGAGCGAAGCCGCGGGCACAGCTAGTTTGAAAATAATTATGTCTCTTTTACTAGCAATGTTCCCCTCGTTGCAAAACGTACTATTCTCATTGTTCTGATACTCTCACGTTCCAGACAAATTGCCGCATCAGACGACTGCGATATATGGTTAGCATTTACTATCGGATTGAAAGATTTCGCTAATAATAGAAAATCGAATCAAATCATTTGTTTTATGTGTCCCGAGAGCCACGAAGTTAATGTTTTAGGCGCGTACCCAGCGTCGCGTGAGTAGTTGCCAACGGAACGGAATGTTGCCGTTTTAAATATTATATTTATATAAATGTTTAGAACTGAGTATTTAATTTATTTTATTTGTTATTTTGTTATTTTTATCTCATTATATGCTACACCGGTTGACGTCATCATGACAACGCCGCGCGCCGGCTGTCGCTGAAAATCAGCGCTGCCTGGGGCTCTGTCTCGCATGGGGTCGCAACATTAAGCTGAGCGATGGCCGTTTTACGTGGATGGCGCGGATATTTTCCCACAACTTGTTCTTTACGTTTTTCTTACATATTTATAAAATAGATATTCTAAATTTAGCTTGATTTCTCGTGTATAGGCAGGTATTCGACATTTAATTTCAATGTCAAACTGACGATATAAAACGACTTTACAAGCATACTGACTACATCCATACTAATACTATAAATGTGAAAGTAACTCTGTATGTATGTTACGTTTTCACGCCTAAACCGCTCAACCGATCGTCATGAAAGTTGGCAGAGATATAGCCTGGGATATGGAGAAGGACATAAGCTACTTTCTTACGCGATAACCGACATCGCGGGCGGAGCCGCGGGCAAAAGCTAGTTATACAATAAACTATACCCAAAGTCTCTAATTCAGATAATTTATGTAAACAAAGGGGATAACATATCAAAAAAATATCTTCGTAATGGTAATTCACATAAAATAGCGAAAAAAAGAGGTTTCATTTTCTTTTAAGCACTGATTTTAAGAAATATTAATTAAAAAATAATCATACTGTAATTGTCGCGACTTCACGTGGTTTTTTTTTTCTTTTTTCTTCGTAACGTGGTACTTGTTTGCCCCACTACGTGATTTTTTTGATCTGGAGGCGCGCAGTCGGGGCAGCCTCGACGTGTTTTATATGGAATTTTTCATTTTTTGTATGGAAAATATGAAAAAATTTAACCCACATGTTTAATTTTAGGGATTTGTGAGTTTAAAAAGGAGGTCGAATTTTTTATTATTTTTGCGATAGGACACACCATTTTCGAGATATAAACAAAAGAAAATAAAAAAGATACAGTACCGTTTTTGCACCTGAAGTCGAGGAGTTGGTGTGAATTTTAGTTCATGACAACAAATTTTATTCCACACCGTGCCCATTAAAAAATCGTCTTATAAACAAGTGAGCATAGCACGCTCCTAGAGTGACTGTCACATTTTTATACATCATTATACTATAATTACGAACACGACTAAATTTCGCTTCGTGCATCCTATTGGTCAAAACGCATGCATTGTGCGATCGAGTAATGAGCCGTGTTATGCGATTATCGCCTTTAAGGTGAGCATGCGGAACTTTGAACCATTGTACATCTGTATATGCATATTTTCCAGTCAGACGCCAATTTCTATTGTTATTGGTTAAAATGAACATTCGTAGAGTTTTGCCCTAAATCTTGACAAATTATGTTGAAGAACTAATAAGTTTTAAGCTCTACCCGTCGTAAGTGGACGAAATTTATCCATTTGATAGATTTGTGTTAGAATTATGCACCTCAGCCGCTGATGCGTCATCGCTCTAGAGACAACGTAAACAAGTCTCATAACGTTATGTGTCTGTAATCTCACCGGCCAGTGGCACCCATACTCTAAAGGCGCACCCTAGCGGACGGCAGGGAACGCCATCGAGGAGGATTTACCTCCGGCCAGCGCATTCTGATGATTTGCGATGCCGCATGCCGCCAGCGGCCACTGCGCGCCGGCGCACTTCTGGATGCTGCGGCATGCAGGCAGCATCCAGTAATGCAGCATCCGGTGGTAAGCCAAGAGGCGTGCCCGGTGGTACCTCGAGTTTGCTTAGCGACTACGTAACGCGGTCGAAAGGTTCTGAACGAGTTGGCTATGTTAAAGTTGTTAAAATGGTGGATTGGGATTTGGTGTTACCCTCGATTTTTGCAGACGAAGAACGCCATGCCAATGCTAATAATTTGCCTTCGCATGCCTCCGCATGCTGTCGCGTCCAGCCGTATGTCATTGCATCCCACTACGGTATCCTCCAGCGTGCTCTTCAATACCGTAGAGCGCAATCCCCTTTGATGCTCCGTGGTAGGTCTCTGAGCTCTGAAATCTATATCTTGTTAACATTAGTATGAATTTACGTTGTTAAATTTAAAATAGCCTGTCCCGCCGTCCGCCGATGTGCGCTGGCCTAAAAACAAAAACTCCACAAGCTCAACTAACTACGTACGTTTCATTACTACACTTTTATACGTATATCCTAACAAAACTTAATACAAATTAAAATTAATTACATTTTAAAAGAAACTGTTTTTCTCAGCCAGCTAAACATAACAAAATCGTAGCTGCAAGCAGTGCAGTTTCCCATTGCATCAATATTTCATAAAGCATGAAAACTCCGCGAATGTAGCAGCAATATTGAAGGTTTAATTAATGACTAGCTGCTGCCCGGGCTTCACCCGCGTGGCTTTTTCTATACAAATAAATAAAATTGAAGTGCCTGTATGTAGGTAATGCAATATTTTTTTTATCCACGCGGGCGAACCCCTCGGGCAGCATCTACTCGAAAATAATAGCCTTCTCATAACATCAGCTATCTGCCAATGAAAGTCCCGTCAAAACCGGTTCAGCCGTTTCGGACAGATAGACAGACAAACAGATAGACAAAAATTTAAAACCTCCGCGCCGCGAGGCATACATTGCTATTTTAAGTGTAATCTGTGTTTTTTGTTCTGTTCTGTGTCAGTATTGTGTGTCTTAAACTGCGTCAAATAAATTTATTTTCTTTCCTTATTTTCTTTAAAAATTGTCAGTACCTGAACCATTGCTGTATGGTTCACATACAGATTTTTTATTTTGTAATCTTTGTATCCTATGATCCTTTGTTGGTCGAAATAAACGTTTTATTATTATTATTATAAGTGCCTACTTCAATCACCAGTTCGTCTGCTAAACATGGTGATATCAATTATATTACCTACTACCTACTCAATATCTCGTCATGTCCATCTATGATGATATTCTGATTACTTTTTGCATATCCATGCCACAGAAAAAATGTTTACCTCTTTAGGGTTTCCATAATCTATCTTCTATTATACATATACAAATATATAAATATAGTTACTAATATTAAAGCTAAAGAGTTTGTTTGTTTGAATGCGCTAATCTCTGGAACTGCTAGTCGGATTTGAAAAAGTATTTTTGCATTTGATAGCCCAATTCTCGAGGAAGGTATTTAACATCATACGACGACCCTTAGGAGCCGAGCAAAAAGAAATAAATTCAGAAAGAACGCTAAGCGAAAACGAAGTTATACCACGGGCCGGTGATACGATACGATGCAATGGGGCGGAGGAACCAGAAATTTCACGCGGACGAAGTCCCGGGCAGAAGCTAGTTACATAATATACAACTTAACTTCTTTTACTCTCAAACTGTGCAGAAGTCGTTTATGTTTTTGTACCTACACATAAAAAAAGACTTTTTTATATTTTGGGGTCTAATTTAATGAAGTTAGCCGTCTTGCTTTAAAAGTACCTACACTTGGGGAGAAATATCATGTTTTATTCATGAATAATATTAAAATAAACAGAAAATTAAGTGTCTTTTGCAATTTCAAAATATAATATTGCTTGCTGGCTCAAGATAAATTCTCAAATTAATGGGATTGGATACCGAGCGGCGAATATGCTTCTATAATATCCAGAAGTTAACTATAATACGCCGAGTTTAAATGATAATCCTTACGCTATTCATTACCTATATTTTTGTTGAGCCCGTCATGAATATTAATTTTAATAGGTATCTATTAATAGAACATAAAGTTATCAATTACCAACCAAAAATATACAAGAAGGAGAAGTTATTTGATAATTTCCCATCCAAAAAAATATATTTTAAGCGCATACGAAAGCCGAGTAAGGTACACATAAAAACGTTGTATTCCTGTGCGTAAAACCTTTAATAACTTTACAAGCCCTCGTAAACGTAATAAAATCAATTTACGAAGAATACACCAAGTTTATTATTCATACAAGTATTTTATAGCGGTCCACGGCGAATCTATTTTAAGACAGATTATTATAATAAGCACTACCCTTCGTACTTAGTCATATACATAAAAATAAAGACTAACTTGGTGCCTCTGAAAGTGCTTTTAATATTTAAGCACATGTGCTTGGTACTGGGCTATGAATAGGCTTATGTGGGATCCCGTGGGTGTCAATAACGACTCCTGAATAAGGTCAAAGTTAAGGAATTTAATTTAAAAACTTCAAAGAAAAAGAACTTTCTTTATCAATAATCTCCAAAATTATTAATTATTCTCCCTAAAGATATAATATATATACATATTTTTTTTTTATATTATCAATAAATAATTTACTAATAAAATATATATTTAAAATATAAAATGAAGAATATTTATAATTCTATTTATGAATGAATATATAAAAAATAGAAAAAAACCTGAATAAATAACTATGTTGTTATGTGGTGTAGTGTGTTCACTGTTGGTAGAAGATAGTTCTAATGTAACATTGTCGTAGAACATTCTGTACGTAATGTAATTATTGTCCATAGGTAGGTATTTCATCTTTTTAATGAGCATCCAAGCTCCAATGTCTCAAGAATAGACAATGTCCAACGTTTGTAGAGGGTGGATAATCTAATCAATATTTGTAGTAGATAATCTACTTAGTAAAAATCTGTTTGGTGATGAGAGGCAACATGCTCGCGCGCAGGTTTGCACGTTGCACCAACGAGGTTAAAATACCACTCTTTAAGGCATTCTACTCGAGTGGCCTGTGGGTGAAACATACGCAGCAAACCTACAGAGCCCTGTGCACCCAGTATAATAACGCTTTTAGGATGTGGTGGGGCTCGGGCTGCCGTGGCACTGCAGCGCGTCTGTTATGTTTGCTGAAGGGCGTACAAATGGCTTTCAAGCCATCATGCGCAAGAAAACAAACTCCATGCTGCAGTGTCTACGAAGCAGCGGCAATAGCATCCTAAATGCTATTGCTACCCGTTTTGACTGTTGTTTCCAAAATCAGTGGATATGGACAGCCTAAGGCATCAGTTATGTATAGGTACTTACAATACCTACTAACATAATTTTAGGTACAATTTTGTTACTAACAATCTAACATTTTATATACTTATTGATAAATAATGCTTAAGAGGGCGTACAAGGATCCACTAGCGCCACTCCTTTAAAAAAATATTATCTCGTGACTGAGAAGGAATTATGATAAACGGCTAAACAGCGACCTCGGTAAGTGTGTCTAGAATGTTCTAATACCTTTTATAAAGTTTCATATTGAGACATGAAGCAACAAAATGCGATCTAGAGGAATGTCAAATGTGGCCGTTTTTCTTTAGAATGAATTTTGTTGCTTCGTATCTCAATATGAAACTTTAAAAGGTATTATAACATTCTTATACTCCATTTACTATAGCATTAGACAAATAACGGTTAAATAACGACAGTTACTGTGTAATATTGTTAAAATTACTGCACTTTAGAGTTATTTTTTTAATGTAAATGGTAAATAGATTACAGTGCTTTGTATTTATCGTGAAATAGCGGAGTTTATTAAACGTTTACATCGAAATAACGAAAGGGTGAGAACAGTTATTTGTCTAATGTTATCATAAATGGAGTATAGACACACTTACCGAGGTCGCAGTTGAGCCGTTTTTCATAATTCCTTCTCAGTCACGAGATAATATTTTTAAAGGGGTGGCGCTAGTGGACCGATGTATGCGCTCTTAAGTATGTAACTTATATTGAGATTCTCCGAAATAAATAAATAATGATAATTAATTCACTGACAGACAAAGCACAGCAGCAGAACAGGCACCTGTTTAAGCTGTGATTTGTATTATTGTTGTGCTATTCTTCGTTCCTTAGTTAGTTCCTTCATGTGTATAACGAAAGTGAGCACAAAGGAAGGATTTTAAAAAATTCATGCCCTAAAAGCGTTTAATAATGAAAGTTTGTATGGAAGTTCGTCATTTTTGCTGATGGGAAATCCCATCGGGCACACGGCTTATATGGGATATCATCCAAATAGTTCACTGTTTACGGTATTCACGATCCAAAAAAAAATTGGTTGGCTGTAAAGTTGGGTTACGGACGATAGTTTAACGTGACAACTTCATAACAAAACATTGATGCGGCGCAAGCGTACAATGAGCGTAACGGGACATTTTCGTGCATGCAGTCGGCGTTCATCGATTTATTAGACGTTTTCATGTCAAAAAAAAACAAACCACTGCAAAAAGCTTGCGACCAACCCTCATAAAGCGGACGACAACCAAATGAATCTAAAGACCACAGTCCATTTTACCAGCGCGGTGACCAGACAGCATGAAACCCTGAACAGATTCCGTTTTAATTAACCCTTTGCAATAATTGAAACTCTCTTGTAATGAAAACGTAAAAGGCCATGAAATCATTTAAAAATGTATTTTTGTTTCGAATCATTTAACTTTGAGTGCTGTGCTATAAAATAAAAGAACAGTGTCCGTGTGGGATTTAATTATATAGTTTAATTACATTTTAAAGTGGCCACCTAGTGCAGAGTCGCGTTTCGACGACCCAAGATGTTAGATGCAGTGAAATACTGTTTAGCTAAGATGAAGATTTGGTAGATACTTTGTTGTAGTTTTGGACAGTATGTAATACCTATTTTTCACACTGTCAAAGCAAACTAATCAGGAAGTGGTACCCCTCTTCATGATGAGTTAGAAACTAACTAGTTTAACAATCGTACTATGGGGGCCATCCGAATCGGCATACTTTCAAAACAAAATCCCGTGCTCATGGATGTCCACATCTGTTTACGGCCACTTTTTACGACGACCAATAAAAAAAAACTTTTGTTTAAATAAATTTCTCTGGCTCTGTTACAGATTTCTGACCACCTCGGCTGGTTATTGGTTCTGGTCTTTTTTTTTATTAAAAAAAAACAAAGAGCTCAGCAAAAATCTGATGCCACGATGCTATTGGTCGATAAGCGTAAGTAAGCGTTACTATAGCGGCCGAGCGCTACAAGCAAGAATAGTTCTTATGGTGGTCCGATTCGGATGTCCGTGATAGTACATTCACACACAGAACATAATCTAGCTTCTTTCAATTAGTTTGGTACATTCCTTAACTGCTCCAGAAGTTTAAATCTATATCTTTACTAATAATCTATATACTTATACTAATAATAAAGCGCGGAAGAGTTTTTTTGTTTGAACGCGCTATTCTCTGAAACTACCAGTCAGATATAAAAAATATTTTTGCATTTGATAGCTCAATTCTTGAGGAAGGCTATAGGCTATTTAACATCACGCTAGTACCCTTAAGAGACGAGCAAATAGAAAAAAAGTTAGAAAGAACGCTAAGGCCGCTTTCACATTAGGACGTTAGCAGCGCGACAGTAGCGCGGCAGAAGCACATTCCTTCACATTATAAGAACGCTGCGCCGGAGTTTAGATCTACTATGGCGCACTTCATTTCAAAAATTCGAATATAAATTCATACTTTTCGAAATCAGGAATAAACAATACACATAATTCTTGCCATTATTCTTATTTAGGGTCCTGTTGTTGTAATTGTTGCTTCATGAGTCCCACAAAATCGTGTAAGTTTAATTTGGCCCATTTTTCTGTACGTGTCACTGGACTGGCAATAATATACAAAGTTGTAAGTAACTGATTTTAATTTATCATCAACCTTCTACCCAAACCTGCCTTACAAACTAACCCTTCAGATATATCTGCCGTCATAAGGAAAAAGGGCACATCTAACATTTTATAAATATGGAGAAAATCGAGATTCAAATTTTTATTGGTTTTTGGCCAAAAATATCGACTATAATATTATTTTTCGGAAATAAATGAATTAAAATAAATTCATTTTCACGATTCCTATACGATTATTGAAATACAAGTTTTTATTTTATTGGTATTTATTAAATAATCAACATTTTCTAATTGGTAAACTTTAAATCAAAGAGCACATCTGTGGTAGTTATACCTTTAATATTTAACGCAGGTCAATTATGCCTTTTCAACTAAATAAATTATATTTATCGTGGCACAAATAAAAGCCGCATTTATGCATTATGTGACCTTTTGACGTACTATAAGTCAGATGTGCTCTTTTTACGTACAATTACTTAAAAATTGGCTCAGTTGTGCCTTTTGAGCTTACGGTATTTTTGTTTATCTTGTTCCTAAAATTGTACAAAAAATATTGGCAGAAAGGTCTTTTTTTCTGATTCCGAATAAGTATATAACTCAATTTCGGAAAAAATGTTAGTTGTGCCCTTTTTCCTTATGACGGCATAATAACTCACGCCGCTCGCGCCACGCCGCGCCGCACCGCCGCCACCGCTAGATGGCATTGCAAATAATTAATGAAAAAATTACTTCTTCCTCACGTTCGCGTGGTTCCAGTACAGTTTTAATTTTAAACCTAATGTTGTCCTTACGGGATGCGAATTAACTGATGTTAATTGCACTTTGATAATTTAACAGTCGTGTCTGGTAAATTATTCACTGTAATTCGAGACCTCTGGGAGTTTCCATAATTGAATTTGAGAAACAAATGTTTTTCGTGGCGTTGTTCGTCCAACGGAAGCGGAAACGTGTTGAGAATTCAAAAAGGACTTCTGATTATTATACTTTAACCTTTATGGTTTGTTAATTAATTTTTATTTAACAACAAAACCGAAACGAACACCCATTTCAAGTATTAACAATAGATATGGCAGTAAAAGCTACGCTAACCCAGTAAATGAATTAGAAATAATTAAAGTTATAAAGAGATTAAAACTATAAAAGAGACCTGGCTCCAAAAACATTACAAACGAAGCACTGAAAAATAGCACACACAAGTTTGGCTGTACCGTTAGCTGAATTATTTAATTTGATACTACAGAATTCTGAAACACCCTCACAATGGTCTGAATCCAATATCATACGTATCTATAAAAAAGGCGACCCAAAGGATATTGACAACTATCGACTAATAAGTTTGCTACCGAGTGTCTACAGTCTTCTCCTCTATTGTACCTACCCAGTTATTATTATCTTTTTTGTAAATATTCTATGTGAAGTCTAATAATTTGTAACAATAATGTAAATGTTATTTCTATGTAACTATTATATGCTCTAAGGGCGGGAAAAATACTGATTGATTGATAAATATATGAGCATATCCACAAGAAGGAAAGTTATCTTACCTGAAAATCTATGTTATACTGTCTCATAATCACTGCAGGACCTGATATATCATATGTGTATGGTGACCCAACATAATTGTGAAATCAACTAAATTCATGGCTATGCGAAAGAGCAATTCTGGGACACGTAACGATCAGGCTATAGCAATATTATCAAGTGTACCGCGGTGAATCACTGAATATAACTCTATTAACAAAGTAATGGAACAAGAAGACGCTAACATACTACGAGTATCCTATAGAATTTACAGTCTCTGGGTGCCCCCAGATTGCCATCACACATTATTAGTTTAAAAGAAGGAGTACCTACCCATCATACTTTTAAGAAAGTTAAGTCCTCCTCAATTATGAAAGGGCTACAGATTGGAAGTCAAGAGTTTACAACCAAACGTTATGCCGAGATTTTGACAGGTTACGGCACTGGAGATAGCGTTTTCATGCCTCGAAATCCACTAATTCCTAATAATTAATTTTAAACGCGTACAGTTTCCGGTGAGTTTATGTTACGCTATGACCTTATGGTCGCATAACGTAACATAACTCACCGGAAAAAAATCTACGCCCGCTACAGAGTTTGTCCTTGAGCTTTATAGCACAAGGACAAACTCTGTAGCGGGCGTAGATTTGAGTATGAGTTGCTTTTCGCACGGTCAGCTATACGTGGGTCTTTCCCATATTAGTAATTAAATAATTTATATGCGCACATTTTTGGAAATTCCACTTATAATACAGAGAAGCGTTCATCATCATCATCATAATCATTTCAGCCGAAAGACGTCCACCGCTGGACATAGGCCTCCCCCAAGCACCGCCACCTCGACCGGTATTGTGCTTCCCGCATCCAGCGGATTCCTGCGGCTTTCATAAAGTCATCGGTCCACCTTGTGGGAGGCCTTCCAACGCTACGTCTTCCGGTACGCGGTCGCCACTCCAGAACCTTTCGGCCCCGACGGCCATCTGTTTGCATTGCCACTTAAGTTTGGCAATTCTTCGAGCTATGTCGGTTACCTTGGTTCTCCTGCGGATCTCTTCATTTCTGATTCGATCACGTAGGGAAACTCCAAGCATAGCCCTCTCCATTGCTGCATTGCTCTGAGAAGCGTCATTGTAGATTAAAGAGATACATTAGCGATGGTTGCGGTTTCATTTACGTAGGTCATTATCGAATCAAATCTATAACCTGCCCAATCAACAAACAACAAAATAATGGTGTAAATTGTCTGTCTTTGGCTACTTTGCATGATTGTGTGTATTTTATTTTTTGTAATGTGCGTTTTGATTGTGCAGAATAAATAATTTTTCTTTCGTTTTCTTTCATACTAACGAACAGACAAAGTCATGTTGCGTTTTATAATAACATGCTGAGATAGATCTAATGAATAAATCTCGATGTTTTGTCAAGTCGTAAAAACCGGGCGAAGCAGGGACGGGCTCTAGTACCATAATAATATGGGTAGAGTCAAACTAGAAACCCTAGCTCCAAGTTTTCCATTAGAAAGGGAAAAGACAGGGCGACCCGCTATCTTCAAAAATATTTATAGCAATCCTTAAATCTATCATTAGCAAGCTAGATTAAAGCAATTCTGGACTAAACATACAAAGCACGTACTAAAGCCATCTGAGATTTGTAGACGACCTGGTGCTTCTATCAGAGACAAGCTCCCAACTGCAGCTCATAATCGAAGCCTTAAGTGCGGCCAGTGTAAAGAACCTTACTAAGCCTATGGATTGCCATAGGCTTAGTAAGGTTCTTTACACTGGCCACACTTAAGGCTTCGATTCGATTCGATTTCTTTCTATTTCGTTGTATTTCGTTGTTTATTCTATTAAAACTATTAGTCCAATGACTACTCGTAATAGCTTAAAAATACCAATAAGACTTAATAACAAACTACTCGAGTATGCCGAAAACTACATCTATCTAAGGGAAAAAATTAGTTTTAATAGAATAAACAACGAAATACAACGAAATAGAAAGAAGGGTACAAAATACATAGAATAAATACTGGGTTGTTTAAGAAATCTTCAAAAGTAATATGCCAATAACTTTAAAAACAAACATATTGTTCACAAAATTCGTGTTCACAAAATCCTTTGCGACTTGCAAAGGTTTTGTGAACACGAGTTTTCCTCAATATATTTTGACACGGTGTAAACCTAAGCTCAGTATCATCACGGCGGTGTTTTGTTATCTCTAGTCTGAGCAGTGACAGTAATCTTATAATTAATTAAAACCCCAGTCGTTGTGCCTCATGAATAGTAATAAGCTACGCTTTAGACGGGATGGGAGGTGGTCTGATTGATAGCGCAGAGGATGGTTTAGGTATATTAGATCCAGTCCCTAGGTCCCACGAGTTTGTACTGTTTAATAAGTGAAAAATCAAATAAGAGCGTAGGTATTTGACTTAAATATATATATTTTTTTAATTAAAATATCTTGAACGATAGTTTTTTCGAGCCTGCCTATACCTACATATTATAGACCGTAAATACGCTAGGCACTAATGTGCATTTTTCATTTCACCCGACTACAAAAAAAAGGAGGAGGTTCTCAGTTCGTCGGAATGTATTTATTTTGTTTTATGTATGTTCCCCGATTACTCGAAGACGGCTGGACCGATTTGGAAAATTATTTTTTATTTAGTAGTTATTAAGAATGCATGGGTAGTTTTTGAGTTAGCTTCAATAATACGCTTACATAATATTTCCCACTTATCCTAAGTGGATGATATTTTTTTTTTAAATTAATTACCAACTTATACTAACAATTTGCCATACATACAAGTTATCGATCAATACTAATGATTACACATACAAACATAACATTAGGTTAAATTACTTAAAAACTAGACAAAATTAGATAAAATTAGATAGAATAAGATAAAATCAGATAAAATTATATAAAATTTGATAAAATTTGATAAAATTAGACAAAATTAGATAGAGTTATAAAAATGGATTAAAATTGGAATAAAATTATTAATAACAAAATACAATTTTACTAATTTACTCCAAGGAGATGGTACTGGGAGTGGCAATAGACTCCAGGTATAGAGTAGCAGTGTTTAGGAATCTCAGTTCAATACTCACGAAGAAATCAGAGGATTCGTCATATAGCAGAATATTGTTCATATGGGTGAGGGCTAGGTACAATGGACTGATCTTAAGGGTTATGATACTGGTTCGAGGTATTAAGAATAGAGGACGTTGACGAGGGTGAAGTGTGTGTCTAATAGATAGTGGGATTGGTTGGGTGGTGCTAAAGGAGATGTATTGCAGTAACGAGGAATTGAAGTGGGAACCACGAATTAGGCGGATGTAATATTTCACCAGACTAAGATTTCTCCTTACTTCTAAACTTTGGTACCTCACTATACCTAGCACAAATGGTGTTGGGTACATATACGGGTAATATATCCATAAAGTTTTAAGTAGAGGTACCGGACAAAAGACTTCTGAATCTTTTCGATGACCAGTGTTTCATGAGGACTCCAGATTGCACTGTTAGTCTCCAGCAAACTGCGGAAAATTTTGGCTTGACGCAAGACAAACCCTAGGTTTTTGCGGGATTTGTTGCAGGTATGTATTATGTGCTGGGTAAATGTAAGGTGTGGATCAAATTGAGCACCCAGATCGGTTTCAGGGGCTCATTGTTCATAGTGTAGATGTTGTGTATAATAACTTCCTGTCACTGTTATTAGCATAACAGGTTGAGAAACAAAGCCTTAAAAAAAACGACTGACTTAAAAAAAAAAACACTACAAAGTACTTCTTTCACTAAAAAGTGAAAAATAACTTGAATATCGAAATTCGGTGGTAAAAAACGAAAATACAAAAACAAAGAAACCAACTTCCTAAATTAAAATGATTACAAGCTTTTATTTAACTTGCTGTTTGTGTGTAAGTAGTATGTTCAGGTCAAAAAATACGGACGGACGGACTAAAAAATAATTAGTAAAAAAGCATATAAATAACAAGATTTTATTTAGATGCTCTGAAAGGAAGAAAATAAACTTTAAATTAAATCAAACACGAGATTTACTTGTGTAGATAACAAGAATACAATAATTATGAAACTTAATCTTGACGTAAGTAAATCCAAGAAAAAAAGTATGTATTTTATAAAATAGGTACATCTACAGATGTACCTATTTTTATATATAGTAATTAATTAGTTTTTTTGGAAGTCGTTAGTTTTTTATGAGACTACAGAAGGAGCTTAGCACCTAAGAAGAATCTTGCAATCTTGTCCTAATCTAGAAGGTCAATTTACTATGATAACTTGACTCTCTTCCTGTAGTTCTACAAAACGAAGTTCTTATGAATAGCTTGTAAATTTTTCCTCGTCGCTTTCAGAGAGACCACAGCCTCACTTCTTACACGACGCACGCCTAATGTTATGTACGGAACAGCTAATGTTAACATCTGCTGAACTACGACGTATACCAAGTGATAACACTTCAAAACCACCATGTTCTTACTAAACTTGTTTGTCATCCTTTAGGTGGAAATGTATGTACAGCGAGTTGTGTTATAATTTTGGTGTTTAAAAAAAGAGTAAGTGACTTTATTAAAAGCAAATCTAAATACATTTAAACGAACTAACTAATCTCCAAAATGCTGGTTGACACTTCTCATGACCGCTGCCGCTGGCCAGAGGCTAAGCATTGTCGTACAACGTGGCTATATGCCGCCCAGCCGCCAAATAGTATTTATAAAAACAATAAACATCGAAATTCGTTCAGATTTGGCAGTGAAATAGAGTAGCATGGTCATTAAAAATGAATTTATTTATACGAAATCTTTTGAGAAGAATTAAGTTTAACCTAGGCCTAAATACTTAAGCCTAGAGTATTTAGGCCAAACTAGATTGTCCTGGGCTAAACTAGTATATACTGACACGCGTAGGATAAACCGAATTGGCCTAGGACAAACTATGTTTAGCCTGAAATCGGGTTTGGCCGGTAACATATCATATATATCATCTCAAGAGTTCCCATTTAAATGGCAAATGATTTTATTTCTGTAAGTAGGTTTGTAAAAAATCTTTTACACGTCGATCATATTTTAAAAATAAAAAATAAATAGAGAGAGAAGGCAGGCGAGTTTTTTTTTTTTTTTTTTTTTCATTTCATACATCTCAGTGATAAAACGATATTTTTGCAAACGCACAAGTGAAAGATAACTTTAATTTTTTAGGAAATCCATATCGATATCGAAAAAGTTGGCTGGTTAAACAAGTTCTAGACAATGAAAATATACGTAGACAATTTTTTTTTTGATAAAATAAAAAAATCATGATCCATGGCTCCCCAATAAGGTATATTATTTTTTTCATTTTTACCTGCCTATGTTACCCGGAATAACGCAACACTTCTAACGACACCACATACATAGATATCGATTAAGCCGTTTAGAAGTTATGGTGGAATAAAGAAACTCACAAATATACATGAACCCTGAAAACATAACACTCCACTTTTTTGGGCAGTCGTGTAGCTTGATGAGGTTGGCGTTTCCTACCTGACTACTCTGAGAATAAATGCCGAAACAAATTCAGAGGTCTCTTTTAACGTCCAGACGTAGTCTTGGTCAGATCATGTGAAGATCATGTAGATTGGTGTCTGAAATAGTCTTTTGAGGAAAGAACCACACAGATTGAGTGGACCTGTCTAGTCAGTACACGCATTTGTCAGTATCGTGCAGCTCAACTTAAGGAGCTCAACGACTCGACGAGCAATGCCAAAGAAAGGAAATTTGGGTAGACCGCATGAAGTACTCAAATTGCCAGAATCATTCAAACTAACTGAGAAAAAGTAAAATATTATGACCCATTTTTGGGCAGCAATGTGTATTTTCGCTAACCAACAACACAAATACAGGCAGGCCACACTTTACACACTCCTACATCAGAATCTATTTGCGTAATGGTCAAAAGCTTTCTCGGAAAATGTAGGCGATCTGCGTCTACTACCTACCTACGTACATTCGTCCAAGAAATAGTACCTATCTAATAGATGACAACTCAGAAAGTGTACCGATGTTTGTCTGTTAATCATGGTGAGAGGCTGTCTGCCTTGTGTGAGAGAAATAATCCATTCGGTCTAATACTCGTACACATGGATTGGGGCTAATTTTTGAGACTGGTTAGATGTTAATATAATATATATACCTAGAAAAAGATTCATATCGGCACAAAGGCATATAAGGAAGAGATTACTAACCTATTCCATACAGCCAAATAACATCACGCCTGTATTTCCCGAAGGTTTAGGCAGAGGTGTACACAGAGTAGTACACATACATTTCGCCAGTTAAGTCCCATGAAATAGGGGTCGAGCCTATTGCCATCAACCGGGCATAAATCCAGACTCCGGGCTGCTACTGAGAAATTCCAGATGGAAAAACCTTATCCACTTTGCCCGACGCGGGAATCGAACCCAGGACCTCGTGCCAAATAGTACCTTAAGACATACTCGTATTACGTAGATAAATCCTGAAATACCAGAAATATCAAATGGAGCAGCTTATCGCAAATGTATTCCGAATTCAAAAGTTTGCATCTACGTGCGCCGTATGTCTATGGGTTACAATTGAAATCGTTTGTTCAAAACTGTTCAAAGCTAACTTTGACCGAAGTTTTATTCGTGCGGTATCCGGAATACTTAATAGTTTTCTGTAAGGGGAACCGGGCAAGTCTTGATCTATAAAAATATCTCAGCTTTTGCTTGCGATAAAAGATTTTAAAATGTTAATGTTCTTTTTGGTCTTTTGGTTTCCTACTTTCAGAAGGAAGTCCCTATTTCATGACATGGCCGTCATAGAAAGTAACGTCAGGTATGAGTCAAGAGGGAGATTATGAGATCCCAGAGGGTTTTTGAGCTAGCAGCAGGGTGAAAAGATGATATATATATACATAATTATACACAAAATTAAACACATCTAATCATTTATAATAATATTGAATTGCTTGAATTGTTACATAGCCCTCTTACTCTCTCCTAATTCTGCTGTGCCCGACAGGGTCCATATTGACCTTTTACTCTGTTATACCATCTATGTAATACATATGGAATGCAATAAAGTATTGAGTATTGAGTATGATATCTGAGTAGGTGCGTCATAATAAGAGAACACCGAAAATATATTTATCGGGAGACAACCCCAACACAAGCATTATTATTTACTTACTGGGGCTGTTTCATTCACATGTGTGAATGTAACCGTTTGAGGCACAATAAACAATTTTTTATTATTATATTTGAAAAATTCCAGGTAGGAGCCCCACGTTCAGAAGTCCACATTCAGATTTCCAAAATAGACAAAAAATTACGTGATTTTCATACACCTTTGATTTTCGTATGATCGTATGCGGTCTGACGCATAATGACTTAAATAGTCAAATCTGTTGAAGACATTTTGGGATTTCCCTAAATCTAACGACATCGAAAACTCAGATTTGGACAATTCTTAAAAGGGCAAAAAAGATTTAAGCAGTGCAATAGTGCAATATACCCTAACTGTGAATGTATAAATATCTGACGGATTGATGGAACCTTTCCCCTCCTAATCACACCCCCACTCCCGTGGCCGGTGTCAACAAAGTAGATCCCTTCCAGGTGATCTCTTCCACCTACATGGTCTTCCTCACCCCCCGCGCGAGGAGGATGGCCGATGAGATAGTCGCCGCGACCAACGCCGGTGACCTATACCAAATTCAGGCAATCTACAATGCGTATCCCGAGATCACGCAAGCACTGTCTAGATTCGCGAACAACACCCCTAGACCACTTAATGGATACTAGGTCCCCCGCTAGAAACAAACCCCGATCCCTAATTTTAGGTTATTTTAACGCCAATGGCTTGGACGGCCAAAACTCAGAGATCACCGAATTCCTCGGCGATCATAAGGTAGACGTTTTCCTCATCCAAGAGACCTTTTTAAAACCCAGGCACCGAAACCCGTCAATTGCGAATTATCGTATAATTCGCAACGATAGGTCGCGGTGCCACCTGGGAGGTACTCTAATCTATTATAAATCAGAGCTCTATTGCACGCCCATAGACCCTCCTGTCCTAAAGTCCCTATTAGAAGTCTCGATCTGCCGAATCGGTATGACGGGCCATGCATCTATAACGATAATATCAGCCTATCTGCCCCCACTCGTTACAATTGATCCAATCCAAGATCGACTATTGACCGACGACCTTAATACCCTCTTGAGCATGAGTGATTCCGTCATCATGGCGGGCGATCTCAATGCCAAGCACCCAGCCTGGAATAGTAGACTCACCTCCCATAGGGGTAAAATCCTATTTGACCTCTGCCCCCTCCTCAATTTTGATATCATCGCCCCGATGAGTCACACCCACTATCCGCATAATCCTGACCATGCCTCTGACGTGCTCGATGTGGCACTTCTAAAGAACATCAACCTACGGTTGGTCTCTATAGAAGTGCATCACGAGCTTCACTCTGACCACCGACCTGTCCTCGTAGAAATGGCCCCTCGCATAGGTCTTCACGACCCCAATATCCCCCCGCGCACCAAAAGGATAACGGACTGGAAGCGAGTAGGCGAAAGCTTGAAAGCTAACACGTCCCCCCAATTGGATTCGATCCCCGACCAGTTCGACTCTATCGCAGACACGACGGCCGCAATCGACTCTCTCACAGAGCACGTACAATCTGTCCTGAACACATGTTCAAGGGAGGTTCCGGCGACGGATAACCGTCGCGGGAAACTGCCGGACGATGTACGTGCACTGATGACGGAGAAGAACGCAGCCGTCCGTGCGTACAGTAGCTTTCCCTGCACGGCTAACAAAATCCACATGCGCTACTTACAGCGTGCTGTAAGTAACCGCGTGAAGGAATTGCGTGACGCCGACTGGGATACGCTACTGAGCAGCCTAGAGCCGAACCATCTAGCATTCTGGCAACTCCAAAGGAAACTCAATCCCCGAGGAGGTAGCTCAGCCTCAATGCCCCCACTGATCCGCCCAGACGCGTCTCTCGCTTTCGAAGACATCGACAAAGCCGAATGCTTAGCCGACAGTCTAGAGGCCCAGTGCTCGCCCAGCTCTCAACCAGTAGACCAGGCGCACCTCGATGAGGTGAACGCTGAAGTCGAACGTAGAGCCTCTCGTCCGCCCGTCGAAGACCCTGAGTATCCTCTGGCTCCCGTCACCCCGGCGGAAGTGCACGAGCTCATAAAGGGTCTGAAACCACGTAAAGCCCCTGGCTCTGATGGTATCACCAATAGGGTGGTCCAATTGTTCCCCGCCCACCTGCTAATGCTCTTGGCCACCATCTTCAATGGAGCCATGAACAATAACGTCTTCCCGCAAGTGTGGAAAGAGGCCACAGTAATCGGTATTGCCAAACCCGGTAAACCCAAGAAGGAGCCCGCGAGCTACCGCCCCATTAGCCTGCTCACAATCATGGGCAAAATCTACGAGAGGCTTATTCATAAGCGTCTCAGAGACTACGCCGAGACTAAGGGCCTTATCCCCCACGAACAGTTTGGATTCCGTACCAAACATTCGTCGACCCATCAGGTCCACCGTATAGTCGAGGACATAAGCGCCGGCTTTCAACGCGGCCTTATGACAGGCGCCATCTTCTTTGATATAGCGAAAGCGTTCGACAAAGTCTGGCACAACGGCTTGATTTACAAGCTGTACCAACTCGGTGTGCCCGAGCGTCTCGTGCTCATCTTACGAGACTTTTTGTCGAATCGCACCTTTCGCTATCGCATAGAGGGTGCCCTCTCCTCCCCCCATCCCATACGCGCAGGAGTCCCTCAGGGCTCTGTGATATCCTCCCTGGCTTTTACGCTTTACACCAGCGACATCCCGAAGTTTAAAAAGGCTCAGTTGGCTCTGTTCGCAGACGATACGGCCGTTTACTACAGAGGGAAGTGCCATAATGTCATTGCCAACACTCTCCAGACTGCAGCCGACAAGCTCGGTGAGTGGTTTAGAAAGTGGCGGATCGAAGTCAATCCTGACAAAAGCCAAGCGGTTCTCTTCGTAATACCGAGAAAAATCCCCCCAAAGCCCAAACCTGTCACCATGTTCGGCAAGCCTATCCCCTGGGAGAAGCGAGCCAAATATCTAGGTGTCATCCTCGATCATCACCTCTCCTTTTCTGAGCATGTAAGTAAGGTGCGTTCGCGCGCCGCCTTCGCTCTCTATAGGCTTCACTCCCTTGTCCATGAAAATAGCAAATTGTCACTCAAGTGCAAATTGCGAATTTATACCGCGTGCATCCGCCCCATCATGACCTATGCGAGCCCAGTCTTTGCTCAAGCAAAACCGTATATCATCCATAAGATGCAAGTCATCCAGAATCGTTTCCTCCGTAAATGCACGGGAGCCCCCTGGTTCGTTCGGAACACAAACCTCCATGTAGAGCTTAGAATGCCTACAATAGCCCAATTTCTGAAACGCTCTTCCAAGCGCTTCTTTGACTCTGCCGCCACCCACCGCAACACTCTCGTTGTGCAGGCCGCCAATTACACCCCCTCTCGCATTAGTATGATCCGCCGTCCAAGGCACGCACTGACCGACCCAGACGACCCCACCACTCTCATCCAGGAGAGTCGTAGGGAAACTAGTACAGCTCGCAGAGTACACACAACACGCACACGATCCAAATTCCGACCTCGCTTTAGAGGTCCCGCGCGAAACCCACCCCGACCCACTATTATTATCGTCAATAATAATAGCCCTCCCCGACCCTTGACGACGCTTAACGATGTGCCAGCATGTGGTTTAGCTGAGCCTGTAATCCAAACTCCCCCGATTAATAATCAGAACCCTGATGTTATCCAGCCACCGACGGTCCCTTGCCACCCTCCCTCCGACACTGCCCTAAGCCGAGGTTCGAGCCCCACCTGGGGTGCCCTTAGCGAGCAGTCGTCTAGCTTAAGTAGATTATAGTGAAAAACTCCCCTGGCTGGAGGCGTAAACTTCGTTAGGAGCTTGCGGCACCACAGGAAAGCCCGGTTAAGGAGCAGGAACCCCCAGAGGTTATACCTCCGAGATGCCATACACAAAAAAAAAAAAAAAAAAAAAAAAAAAAAAAAAAATGGAACCTTTTAAAAAATATAACAAAACTTCATTGATGAAGAAAGTACCCAAAAGCGATCACAATTTTGCATTTACCTCTGAATCAACTAGCCCAATAGCTTTGATGTCTGTTTCAATTTGAAGCTGGCACTTTTGTGAAGATTTGTCGGTATTTAGTTTGCAAATATCAAACATTCCAAAGAAATTATTAAAAGTTAAGCAGCAAAATTAGAACATCGTCGCAGTGGTTACACCATAAACAAGGTTGATTATTTCAAAATTTTACTGTGTCACTATAAGCAAACAAATTGGTTGAAAAACATCCTCATCGTATTCTTGTTTTAGGCTGTTGGTACGATGTACCTAAAATAAAATTCCTATACAAAAATTGGTAAAAATAATGAAAACTGAAATAATGAAAGATACATTTATTATGTGATAAATTGTTGCTCACATATTTACAAACATTATAAAAGTAGATAATTAAAAATAAAAAACAATTAGTATGTCAGTTTGTGAACCGGGGCTAACCCGCGACCTTCCGAATGTCATCCATCCATCTAGCTATTGGACTGGATAATATCTTTAAAATAAAATAAATATTTCACTTCTCTAGGAATGCAACATTGTAACTTCTGAGGAAAAACATGGTGACCGCTTAAAAATCATCCCGTATGTGGGAACATTTTTTTTTTTTTTTAATCATAGTCTAGCACTATCCTCGTGTCGTGAACATTAATCAATTTAACTTAACCCGAGGTACATATTACACCGTACCGTGTGGTGCCGGACGTAAAGAATAGCACCACCCCATTTCCTCCCGTGGGTGTCGTAAAAGACGACTAAGGGACTTACTAGAGAATGGGCAGCAGCGTTCTCTACGCATTTTTATACCATGCTGCGATCGCCAACCCGCCTGCCAAGCGTGGCGATTATGGCAAATCCCCCGACTTGGGGGAGGCTTATGTCCAGCAGTGGACGTCTTTCGGCTCTAATGATGATGATGAAGACATATTGCACATTAGTTATTGTTAATTCAACTACGTAATTACTTTATCTATACTAATATATCTATATACTAATATATAAAGCTGAAGAGTTGGTTTGTTTGTTTGTTTGAACGCGCTAATCTCAGGAACTACTGGTTGGAATTGAAAAAATATTTTTGTGTTGGATAGTCCATTTATTGGGGAATATTATAGGCTATAAAACATCACGCTACAACCAAAAGGAGCGGAGCATAAATGAAAAATGTTGCAAAAACGGGAAAAATGATTCCTTTTTGAGAGCTTCCGTTGCGTGCGCTGCGTAAACGGTTTAAGTTACGCAAATATCATGTATTATGGAATTGTTCCTCTTTAAATTTTCTAAAAAAAAGTCCGCGACCGCATATGTCTATCTTTTAAGATTGACTCACTATAACCTTTTTTATGGTAATCAAATTTGTTCGAAATTAATGCATTATTTGCGAAGGAGTTTTCATAAACATGGTATTAATCCTTATCCAAATAAATACGTTATTCATCACAAGTATTTAATTTTGAACAAAGTTGCCCTTACATCATTTCATTTCAATGAATATAATATAATTTAATTTAATTTAATATCTATTTCATTTTTAATTCAATTAATTTTTCTAATACTATGGGTGTATGTGTAAAAAACTTGCCTGAAATAAATGTTTTTTTTTTTTTTTTTTTTTTTTAAGGAGATATAACTGTTTTATAATAACTCCGCAGCAAAATAATGTTCAACTCTGCGAGGTAGTCTATTCTAAAGGTGAAGAGTTAGTTTTTAGGGTTCCGTACCCAAAGGGTAAAATGGGACCCTATTACTAAAACTCCGCTGTCCGTCTGTCTGTCTGTCTGTCTGTCCGTCTGTCACCAGGCTGTATCTCATGAACCGTGATAGTTAAACAGTTGACATTTTCACATAATTATGATGTATTTCTGTTGCCGCTATAACAACAAATACTAAAAAACAGAAAAAAAATATATTTAAGGGGGTCTCCCATACAACGGACATGATTTTTTGGCGTTTTTTTTGCTCCGCCCGCGTGGATGTCGGTTATCGCGTAAAAAAGTAGCCTATGTCCTTCTCTATATCCTAGGTCGATCGGTTCAGCGGTTTAGGCGTGAAAACGTAACATACAGACAGATAGAAAGACAGACATACAGACAGAGCTACTTTCACATTTATAATATTAGTATATATAGCTATATCTTTGCCAAATTTCATGACGATCGGTTCAGCGGTTTAGGCGTGAAAACGTAACATACAGACAGACAGACAGACAAATAGACAGACAGAGTTACTTTCACATTTATAATATTAGTAAGGATAAGGATTTGTATGGATGGTACGGAACCCTTCGTGCGCGAGTCCGACTCGCACTTGGCCGGTTTTTTGTTTTTTGAACGCGCTAATCTCTGGAACTGCGAGTTGGATTTGAAAAATCTTTTTGGATTTTGCAGCCCAATTCTTGAGGAAGAATTACATTCCTATTAACTAGAACACCATTTTTTTAAAATGAAAGTTTATGCGAAAACGAAGTTAAAGCACGGGCAGGCAATGTATTGCGACGGGGTGGGTCGGGAGAACAAGAAATTTAACGCGGACGAAGTCGCGAGCAGAAGCTAGTATCCTAATAAAATACCTCTTGCTACATATTAGTTACCTATCGTTAATTAAACTCCGTAATTACATTTTTTCCTAATCATTGTTGGCCTATTGTGATTAGTGATTGGATTTTGTTTTCTGAAAAACTTGCAATTTATGAAAAGCTATCGTTGTTATCACGAATAAAAAAGGGAGTGTGAGATGGCGTGTCGGTTGAGAGGAGGAAATGGAAGAAAAAAAAAGCGGCCAAGTGCGTGTCGGACCAAGCACAATGAAGGGTTCCGTAATTGGGATGAATTTACACCAAGAACAAACATAATTATCATTCTGTATTGGGAGAACACGTTTTTCAACTGTTAATGTAAGTTTGTCGACTAACAGTGTTTGTCAGTAACTTGTAAATCTTACTTAGATAGTTTTCCTTTTAATTGCGTTATATTTACTACTGCTGTGAATTTTGTCACGTATCCAAATACAACCATTTAGCTAGCGGCGGGGGGGGGGACATTTGACACTAACAAAAATGAGCACTTTAAAGCTTAATATTACGCAAACGGATCCCTGAATCGAAAAATGGTTGTCACAAACCCGCGACATTTTTAAAAGGCCTATCCAACGATATCCCACACCACGGGATAGACGAGAAAAAAAAATATCATCCCAACTTTACGTGTACGGGAGGTACCCTAAATAAATTTATTTTTCAAGATTTTATTTTACTAAATTGTCGGCGTGATTCATATGTATACCCATACCAAATTACAGCTTTCTAGTACTTAGAGTCTCTGAGCTAAGCCGCGGGCAGACAGACAGACAGACGGATAAGGCGAAACTATGAGGATTCCTTGTTTACTACGGAACCCTAAAAACGACCTAGCCTTACAGTAGTCGCATATGATGTGTAAATCTGACATCTCACCTTGGTAATAAACAACGGTAACATCATATTCTGAAAAAAATGATTCAGGTATTATTTTAAATTATTTTTCCTAACGAATGATCGGATAAACCATGAAAACGTCACCCATGATGAAAAATTCGAACATTTTCGCAGCCGCCATCTTGGATTTTCATTTTGACCTCACTATTGGCTCTAGCACCCTCAAAAACCATGAAAACGACACGTGATGAGAAAATTTTCGCGGACGCCATCTTGGGTTTTAATTTAGTGGTAAAACCAAATTTTTGTTAGACGTGCATTTAAAAATAAAAATGGTCAAATAAACAAAAATATAAAATGGGTTGGTACCATTGGTCAAATCAAATAGCGCGCGCTTCCCCGGCTTCTTGTTACACACGTCCGTCCTCGCGAAATCACTCCCGAAGCGAGAGGAAAGGTCAAAACGTATTGCGCCGACCCCAACTAACATGGGACAATGCAGGAAGATGATGACGATTGTAGTCATCGTATAAATATTCGATGGATTTTCAATGCGTTTTGAAAAGGCACGTTTACACAAAGAACAAGGGCGAACTCAAAAATATGTAAAAGTATAGATTTTGAATTCCTGAACAGTTTTGTCTTCAGTTATACTTTTATAGGAAGTCAGGAATTAAATATATTCCAGTTTGAAGTTCTAGAGGTTATGTCTTGTCAACAACAAACTAATCGAAAAAGAAATACTTAGATATCACTTAAAATATCATTGATAGAAATGCATTTTTACGACAAAATAAGATACGGAGTACGTATTCAGAAAGTTATATAATTATATATTACTAGCTGACCCGACAGACTTCGTTCTGTCAAAAGCTATTTGACTGTGGCAGTTTGTCTACGCGCAAAGGAAACTACCTACCTACCCTACCCTACCTTACCCTATCCTATCCTACCCTACCTACCTATCTACCCTACCCTACCCTGCCTACCTACCCTATTCTACCCTACCCTAACCTACCCTACCCTACCCACCTACCTACCCTACCCTACCCTACCAACCCTACCTACCCTACCCTACCCTACCCTACCTACCTATCTACCCTACCCTACCCTACCCTACCTACCCTACCCTACCTTACCCTACCTTACCCTACCCTACCCTACCTACCTATCTACCCTACCCTACCCTACCTACCTATCCTACCCTATTCTACCCTACCCTACCCTACCCACCTACCTACCCTACCCTACCCTACCCTACCAACCCTACCTACCCTACCCTACCTAACTAAAACCTTCAATTTTTTTTTTTTTTGATTAAATCTATTCTCAGACCTACCAAATGATGACTGACACGTTATGTCAAACGCCATAAAGTTACATTAGAAGATAGAGTTACCTACTTATTATTACAATAAAAATGTAAATATGGTCGTTTTCTTACAATATTTTTTTTTTTTTAATTTTCTTAAATTTTTCTTACATAAGAACCTTCTCCTGACAATAACAAACACAACAAAAAAATAATTAGCTAAATCGGTCCAGCCATTCACGCGTGATGCCGTGACCAAGGGAAATAGGGATTCATTTTTATATATATAGATATGGTCAATTACATGGTAGAGGTAGGTCACGGGTATAGAAAAAAAAAACTTTTTTTAAATATTTATTCCTCATCTTCTCTTATTAAAATGTCATCAAGAAAACCTGCAGGTGCTGAGATATTTTATTGATGTCTAGCCCATCCTAGATATCACACTACAGTCATTGTATGAGCGCAACATCTAACAGTTCGTTATTATTTTATTTCACAGTATTATTCCCGGCATCGGCGTATTTTATTGGCACATATGTTGCAGTTGACACACATGATGCGTGTAGGCTTTACACGGTTACCCATCGTGATAAACAAATCGATGCACACACAACAAAATCCAAGGTATCAGCCAGAATCGGAATCCAGAGTCACAGAAAAATGTCGTCGTATAGGCAAATAATCAGAATTCTTAGGCAAGCACTAGTCACACAGGGACAGTAAATCTCAGAGTCCCTAAGCAGAAGCAATTGATGAAGTAGAAAATCACGGAAAATCGATGGAAAACTAAATAACCAGACGCACGCGTAAATAACAAGTTGGCAGTACGGTACATGTCAATATGCAACGTTGACAACTTAAATGTTATATTTCTTTTTTTTGCGATGTTGCCATACTCGAATAAATTGCACTACGAGGTCATGTATATATTAAATTAAACAATTAAGACCGCTATATTCTTAGCACAAACAATTATTTTTATTTTGACATTTATTTTCTGTTGCAGAAATGTATTTCAAAAGTATATTAATGCAATACGAAAAGCAAAGCATTTTATGTAACTTGACCAAGATTTATATTGCATGGCAACATTAAACGTTCAGCTTAGCCAAAAGTCATGAAGTTATGCCATAAAAAAGTAACGAAGCCATGATTATTTATCATCATCATGGATCTAGTCAATTCCATTTTTAATTATGACGACTTTTTTTTCCAGAGTTTAATAGGTCATAAGCTTGATTTGATAAAACTTAGTGAATTATTTCGTCGGTACCTATCACGGTGATATATGTAGACGCTTAATAATTTCATCAACAATTTTTTCGCCATTGTTCTTTATTTTTAAACGAACACCTTAGGCCCGTTAGGGAAATTTGACTGTCAATATCAATGTCAAACAAAAAATAACAACCGATAAAACCAGACACCGACTGCCGAAATTAATGTTATTCATGTTGTAGTGTTTTTTTTTTGAAAGTTGGTTGTTTTTTTTTTAATTGTTGTACCTACGTACCCCACACAAATTCGTATGCCATTACTTGTTTTGTAAATATCAGTGACAGGAAGTTATTATAACATCAACAACATACACTAAGAGGAAAAATACGTTACTCAAAAACTACTCACGCAAAGTTAATACAATTTATATGGTACCACCGCGCAAGCTTCCTCTCTAATATATGAAAAGAAGAAGAATCACGTAAATCGGTCCAGTAATTACGGAAAACTCGATGAACATAGGTACATAAAAAATACATACCTACAGACGAAAATAGAACCTCCTCCTTTTTGAAGTCGGTTAAAAAAGGGATCCATTTAGACAGTCTAAATTCCGTGGTACATAAATATTTTGATTCTTATTTGTATTTCAATTAAAATCAGCAAACTATTTGTAAATTCTCTTATACAATCAACATAAGACAGCGAAAAATCCAGACTGAAATCAAGCTGTACCTAGGTTCTATCGCTTTGTATCTTGAATCTAGACGGTACCCGCTGCGAGCCGTCAAATATAATTTTATTTTCTTTGTGTATTCCGAGAGCAGACATTCGCTTATTGTTATTATCCATCATAAGTATTACAGTCTTTGTTTTGAAAATGCTTTCCAGTCCGAACTGCAGGAGGTAACGAATTTTGATGTTATTTGATTTGTTTTTGTAAAAAATATGGGGGTGTGAATGAAATGTTGCTGCAACGATGATTAAGGTCGGTTTCAGATTTTGTGCTGCTTTGAAATCAAAAGAAAAATATAGTATTGCTTTGAAACACGATAGGATGAGTTCTATATATTGCAGCCAGAGTTTATGAATCCATTTCTTTGTTTAGTAATTATTTTGCCATACTCGTGACAATAACTACGTACGTATTCATCATTTATCTTCTCGGCAACCTTCTGCGTATGAAATCAATTCTATGAATTTTTAGTATCAGTATTTTCTGCCCCTATTATTCTAATATATCTAACATTCTTGTTATTTTATATTCTAGTATTTTCTTGACGTAGTTGTCTTCCAGAATTTGGACACTTCTTATTGCATCGAACTTCGCAACTGGTCCTCAGTAAACGGTGACAGTCCAATTAGGGGCCGCCACAAGTTGGCAGCCGCAGCGGCAGATCACACGGAATTCAATAAAGGAATCGCCTCCCACCTGTATTTGCATTTGTGCAGTGATACTGAACATTTTGGGGTTTATTTATAAACGTTGCTTAAAGTTAAGCAATGATTAGCGACTATTTAACCATAATATTTTTTTTATTTTTTATTTATTCTAAATCTGTATAACAATAACATACATAAAGTGATCATTTGAACGTCTCTTAACTTTAAGCAACGTTAATAAATAAACCCCTTGATACAGAAAACTTAATCAACGTTTCACAGTCGTGACATCGCGTCAGGACGTATCTCTTGCAAAAGATCACTGATATTGTAGCCGTGCTGGTTCCCACTTTCGTAAATCTATTAGATACGTTGAGATATCAAAGTCAAACTCAAATTGCTTATTTGCTAGCACTAACTATATACCCTCTACCCTACTTACCCTACCTACCTAGCTACCTACCTATCCTACCATTCCTATGTATTCTATCTACCCTACCCTACTTACCTACCTACCCTACCTTACCCTACCTACCTACCTACCCTACCTTTCCTATCTACCTAGCTACCCTGCCCTACCCTACCTACCTACCTATCCTACCCTACCATACCCTAACTACCTACCCTACCTAAAACCTTCCCGGGCGTATACAATATTGACATTATGACTTATGGTCTGTTTGAATTTAACAACTCCTCGCTGAACAACTGAACGTATAAACATATGTTAAAAAAATATACGAGTAAATATAAGTTTAATAACCTTGTCCTAACAATAACGAACAAAAAAAAAAACAATTTGGTGCAGTAGTTCGGAAGTTATGCGCGTACAATCACTTCAGCGTTTCCTTTTTTATTTATTATATAGAAGAAAGCAACAAAAATTGAAGCGCCCAAACAACTTTGCGCTATTACCAAACCCACAACTCCCATGGCAACACTATGTTTTTCGACCTCATGAATGCTTTGCATAAGTACCTACCTAATACTTATAAGTATTTTTCAATCAATGCCTAGTATTTACTAGTCACCTTACCTAACATATCTCCCCACATTTTATCGTCCACTCTGCGCCCCGATCACCCTAAAAAGCCAGCAGAGCCCAGTCGTACAATTATTCGGGAATTTGCGCCAATTGCATAATTGGCACTCTGCATGTTTTAGCCAAGTTACAAGCTTTTTGGAGCTGAACTTAGTTGGAACGTTTCAGTTAACCGGACGTGACTAGTCATTGCTATAATGTATGCTGGTGGCAAATTTTGGAGCTGAATTAGAAGGAATTTGAATGAATTATAGCATGTATAGGTTGGAATTTATTAGTTGCTGCTGACTAAGGACTTCGGTCTAAAGGCTCCATCATCAGCTCGGTTGGCGCAGTGGTTAAGCGATTGACTGCTGCGTTGCGTGTCGTGGCTTCGATTCCCGCACGGAACCAATATTTGTATGACCAACAAGTAGTTGTTCCGGGTCTGGCTGTTTGTGTATGTGACTTTAAATGTTACACACAATACAGGATAAATTCCTAGTGTGGGGCAACGTTTTCTTTAAAAAAAAAAGTTTTATAGAATTTATTCTCAGAAATAACACAATCAGTTCACTTAAGAGCGTTGTCAGCGGTCCACTAGCGCCACTCCTTTAAAAACATTATCTCGTGACTGAGAAGTAATTATGAAAAACGGCTCAATCAACTATGTCGGTAAGTGTGTCTAGAATTTTCTAATACCTTTTATAAAGTTTCACATTGAGACACGAATCAACAAAATACGATCTAGAGGAATGTGGCCGTTTTTATTTAGATCGAATTTTGTTGCTTCGTGTCTCAATATGAAAGTTTAAAGAAGGTATTAGAAAATTCTAGACACACTTACCGTTATAGTTGATGGAGCCGTTTTTCATAATTCCTTCTCAGTCACGAGATATGTTTTTAAAGGAGTGGACCGGTGACAAGCCTCTTAACATATTATGAGAAGATATACTTGAATAAATCATGGTTATACAGTAGACTAAGGTTTTTACCTTAGTCTTCGTGAGTCGATAAAAGGAAAATAGAATACTTAAAAGTAGGCTTTTAAATATTTTTAATTTAATTTTAGGTTATTTATGAAATTATCATACACAGGATTATTTTTTTCTAGGTTTTGCAATGTTCCTAAACCGAAGCTTTTTTTCGTGTTTTAATATATGCATTAACAATATTATCTGGAAATTTATTGACAGTGGTACCGCTGTACAGACTTAATTTATATAACACTCTTGTTACTACCTATCTAGTTAAGTACCTATTGAGACTATTATTAGAAAAAAATTATTACAGTGTTCAAGAATACTAGAGGATAAATCATTAATAATATAATCAAGTAAAAATAACCTTTAATTCCGCTACATGCAAAAACGACATAATTTCATTATTAATTAATATTATTACCACAATACAATCAATACAATACAATTAATTAACTATTATGCATTCATATTTTATTCTCTAATTCATTATTATTCATAATTATTAATAGATTAGTAATAAAAGGTTTTGTTTTTGGAAATATTTGTATGCCATACTATGGCATGGTATGCTGGAACCAATATTTATAACATCTATTGTACCATAACCTAACAAATAAACATTTTTGATTTAATTTGATTTGACAATATCTTTCAAGCGAATTTTCTCGTTGGATGCAAGGCACACCCGCTCGTGAATGGTAGCGGCAGCTGACCAAGCTGTCAATTTCCTTTATTTGATTATTTCATAGCAAAATGCGCTTCTCTAAAACGCTTTGAAGCGATTCATAAAGTGGATTCTGCAATGGTAAAAGGGTTGTGCATCGGAAATTCGGAATTGTCAAGTTGTTGACTTGTATGCTAATAAATGTTTAGGTTCTGTATTTATTTCAGCATTTTTTATTTTCTATCATTGTAAAGTAAACTTTTGATCAATAATAATTATTATGGATCAAAAGTTTACTTTTGAACAGTTAATAATGGTTATAATGGTGATGAGTCCAACCACCCCACTAAACCCACATACTTATAGATATACCTCATTCCCCAAAAACATTATCCTCTGGAATCACAATCTCCCATAGTTGCTGCAAATAATCACTCTACCGTTCCACTCCGTTGGAACATGAAACTTCCATAAATTCGCGATATAACCAAACGACATCTCATTTACTTTGATGTCGACGAACATAACTGAATTCAGGTAAAGTTCAGGTCTTAATTTCAGGTACATTATGTTGGTCTGTGACCTAGCTTCCCGGTGAAACGATTTCGCAGTAATGTTTCATTTCACGAAAGCAATTTATATAAAGACTTGAAATTACTGCGGTAAAGAAATTTTTAGAATGTTTCATGGAACCTTAATATAGAATAAATATGGGTTGGGTGGTATTTTTTACTAGAATTGGGTTCCTCTTTATAGGATGTTTCCATTCTGTTACAAGAAAAGCGATTGTTTCTTTACTAAGAAACAATCGCTTTTTTTATATTTATTTTTTCGACTGTCATCAATGTAGCACTTAGGCCTGGTAAGCACCTGGGTACTCAAACCAGAAAACTGCTAGGTAGGTATATACTAGGCCTAGATGCCAGTATCTAGGCCTGGTATATATTTATTTACACAGTCTTACATAGATCGCTTTCAAACGTATGTTTTTGTTACCCTAGCTGTGGACACGACCTATTATAACTTCCATACGGAATGACTTGACTGCTTAAGGCGACGATAACCGCATTTGAATGATTTTATACTAAAGATCACGTCTAAACGAGTAGTGTTAATGATTTGGAAAAAATATATTTATGTTAAATTAGAGCATATTCTTAATAACTTAATAGGTATGTGAATATTTTAGATTATGTTTATATTACATAGTGAAATTAATTTGTAAAGTTATGTCTAAGGGTCAGTGCACACCGAGACGCGACGCGACGCGGCGCGACGATATTGGAAGAGGCCAGTGAGCGCGCGCCGCCGCCGCGAGACGCATCGCAACGTCGCGAGGCGCATAGTAAAATCGTTCGCAACACGTCGCGTCGCGTCTCGGTGTGAGCTGACCCTAACCCGGATAAAAAACTGAGAATCACGCAAAATATCACGAGCATATTTTTCTGAAACCTTCGCCTTTTTAAAGATAATTTAATTATTTATCTTTTAGTACACGTGTTTTATAAAAATACCTTTTGTGTAATAAATTAATAATGCGTGTTATTTGGGACAGCGCTCCTGGATGAGCGAGTCCTATTACTGGCTAGACGTACGACGCGTTGCGTGAGCCAGTACCGAACACGCAAACTAACCACTCAAGGTCACTGGCATCTGGGCTTTAAGTTTATCCGTTTTACAAACATTAAGATTTAAACATTTGCTAACTAATGCGTAGGCTGTTCAAGTAACAACAGTAATTAGAAACGAAATTGATAATTGAACCAGTGTTCCGAAAACCTACAATTTTGATTAAACAAACAATAATCGCATTTAATTAACGGTAATCTGACATCAAAATCTCACTAGAGCTTCAATATCAGTCTACCCTCATTGATTAGGTAGCTAAAAAGTAAGTGTGTCGGTGGAACGAATCGAAAACGTGACGTCACGTAAAAAGTTAATGCAGACGACTTTATCATTGAACGCATCGGGATGGAGCCCAAATCCCATATCCTTTCATAATTAAACCATCCCATTTGGAGTCGTCGAAAATGGGGTTTTGGAAGTGATTTCCTAAATTGAAAAAATGTGCTTGTTGAAAGGATGAGCCGCACGATAGCTATGTGCCATCCATGATATGTTATGTTCCCATAGGATCATACGATCAGTTTGTTCCTTATTCCAAGGTTGTTGAAGCAATAACTCTAAAATTGACACAGACAAGATTTTTTACTTTGTTACGTAACCCTGTGAAACATAGAAACTTGCGCGAAAGACACTTGTGTGAAAAGACATTTTGCGCGAATGGACTCTTGCGCAAAAGGACACTTGTACGAAAGATACTTGCGTGGAAATGCACGCAAGTGTCTTTTCACGCAAGTATCTTTCGTACAAGTGTCCTTTTGCGCAAGAGTCCATTCGCGCAAAATGTCTTTTCACTGACTTTTCATGGACTTTTGCGCGAATGGACATTAACGCGAAAGAAACTTGCGCAAAAGACACTTGCGCGAAAGACACTTGCGCGAATCCACTTGCGCGAACCACCTGCACGAAATCATTATGGTAATCTTAGGACCATAATAATAATGTACCATAAATAAATATTCTGAAAAATAGATTATTATGATTATGAAAGGACAGTTGCGCGAAAAAGTTGCGGAAATGAGACTTCTATGTCACACCTGTAGTATTCTTTCAAAAGGGTTGGGCGGGATGTATACTGTGAATAGTTCACCCACAAATCGCAGTTATGTTCAAAATAAAAAGAAAGAAAATTGAAACCCAAAAAAAAAACTAGTTAGGTACAATAACTGTCTATGACTCGAAAATAACTGGCGAATAATTCTGCCGCGCTAACGAAGAATGCAATAACTCGATTTTGAACGATTTTGAGTTATATATTCGTTGAGATATTTGGAGTCAGCGAATCAAAATCTATTAACTCTCTCTAAGCAACTTTTTATTGATCCTTCAGGAACTCGGTTTTTCAGTAGGTACTCGTACCTAAGCAAGAATGCAATAACTAAAACTTCATAACAAATTCAATAATCAAAAATACAATTCTCGGAAGCGGCAAAATCGAGTTATTGCATTTTTCGTTACTGCGGCAGAATTGTGTGCGTGTACTATTCACAGCATACGGGGTACCCTTCGAAATAATATAGGCGTGTGATGTTACGAAGGAATCTCATTTCCGCAACTTTTACGCGCAACTTTCCTTCGCGCAAGTGGATTTGCGCAAGTGTCTTTCGCGCAAGTGGAATGATGATGACTAGAGATCGGATATTCGAATGCATATTCACCTAAAGTTGAGATGTTGGCTAATATAGAATGCGCTAATGTATCGAATAAATCCCGCTGTTCTGGGATCTACAAATTTAGGTTCTGATTATAGTGGGCCGAAAGGTTCTGGAGTGGCGACCGCGTACCGGAAGACGTAGCGTTGGAAGGCCTCCCACAAGGTGGACCGATAACCTTATGAAAGCCGCAGGAATCCGCTGGATGCGGGAAGCACAAAACCGGTCGAGGTGGCGGTGCTTGGGGGAGGCCTATGTCCAGCAGTGGACGTCTTTCGGCTGAAATGATGATGATGATGATGATGTATATTAATTTCCTTACAAATGTTGGCTTATATGGAATACACTTTGGTATCGATCGTAAAAACCCCAATTTTAAAGAAATATGCATCTGAATAGCTATGCAATCCAAGAATACCGGGTTTTATTTTATTATATGTGCGGTTTCGGTTATATGTTAAACTAGCTGCTGCCCGCGGACTGCCCGCGTCAAATTTTCAAAATTTTCTTAGAAACTTCCACCCCCTATTTCACCCCTTTATGGGGGAGTTTCCAAAAATCCTTTCTTAGCTGATGTCTCCTACTCATAATCTACCTCTGTACCAAAATTCATCTTCGTAGGTCCAGGTCTTCGTAGGTTGGGTTTTTGAGATTTCGTCATTAATCAGCGAGTATATACAGATAAATTATAAATTTACAAATTTTCTAAAATCAACCTATATTGCAAATATCAACGCTTATTGAATTTCAATTAAAATAAGTTGCTCTAAGTAGTATACCTACTCCTGTTTCTATAACAATAAAAGTCTGTAAATCTACATAATTTATCTAGAGGCAATCTATGGATTTTTTAGCGTCACAAAACGGATTTTTATAAATCTGATCTGGCAACACTGCTCCCGCGCCTCTCAAAAGGCGCCATCAAAATTTTGTTTTGCGCTGGAAATTGTTTTCCGCATTTGACTTTTTGGCGCCCCTTGCCATCTGGTGCCTAGAGCGAACGCTCCTCTCGCTCTACCCGATGGCCCTGGGTACCTAAGACACTTTTCCATCAGTCTCTGATTATCCTCGTACCTATAACATAAATAAAACGAACCAGATTTATTGAATGAGAAATGAACACGTTACAAATACTTAATACATAGGTAACTTAATATATAGGTATCACAAGCTTTTTGCCGGTCGTAGTGAACAGACGTATCGAGCAATTATTACAATAAACAAATAATCAATTACGAAATTGTGACCTAGTTTTACCGTATAGCCAATAACAACGCATACTATTTTATTAGATTTGTGTAAGGAGTGTTAATAGAAATGACTGGTGTTTAACAGAAACAAGATAACCAGCTTCACGATGGAGGATAGTCCATTCAACCGGAGTAGTAGATGCGTTCGATCTCCACCTTCTACACCTGTGCCCGTGGCCGTACCTACTTCTACCCCTCAAGCGCCTACCCAAAGAAATGATGCCCCTGAAGTGATCTCGACGTCAGAAATTCAGAACTGGATGGCGATTATCGAACAGAGCCTGAAGGAGGTGTGCACTATAGCAGCTGATGGAAAGTTGAATGTGGAGCAGAAAACGCGCATCAGTAGCCTATGCCGGAAGGTTGGTCACGGGACCTCGCAGATGGCCGTCATGTACCAGTCCGTCAAAGCAAAAGTTCTCCAATCGCACTACAAAATTAGAACTCTCGAAAACCAACTCGATCTTTCGCAGCAGCTACAGAACCTTAAGCTAAGTATCGAAGATTCGACGAAACCTGCCCAGGGATCTTCCTTTGCTGACATGGTAAAGAAAGGTGCCAATAATTTTATCCAGCCGAGTTATATAAGGTCGGTGGCCATCTATCCGAGTGACAAGTTGAAGACCAGCGATGAGACCAAAACTCTTGTCCAAAAAATTATCAACCCCGAACAAATGAAGCTCCATGTGAGAGGTCTGCGCAAGACAAAGAACGGCGGTGTAATCATCAGCACCGAGACAAAGGACGACATCGAGAAGCTGAGACAATCGGTGCAGCTAACCAAGTCAGGCCTAACAGTCGACGAGCCCCATAAAAGGAAGCCTAGGGTGGTGATGATAGGAGTACCAACATCCATGCAGGAAAATGAGGTTTTTACCTGTTTGTACGAGCAAAATATAGCCGAGAAACTTCAGGACTACAGCCTTGAGGCGTTTTTGAGTTCAATTAAATTAAGTCACAAGTCAGGTAAGAAAGACACTGAATCCTGTAATTACATAGTTGAAGTACCTGCAGTCATACGCAAAGCCCTGATATCACAAGACCGAGTTTTTGTAAATTGGTCATCATGCCCTGTGAGAGACTTTACTTTGGTCACTCGATGTTATAAGTGTCAGCAGTATGGACATGCGGCCAAGTCATGTCGACAGACATCGTACACCTGCGGCCACTGTGGTGATCAAGGTCACTTTCAGTAAAAGAATGTCCAAAAAAGGCTGACGAACCAATATGCGCTACTTGCTTGCATTTTAAAAAGCCAGACAAGCATAAATAACACAGGCGCTGCTGAATGCCCCGCGAAAATAATGGCTGAAAAAAGGTACATCAACTCTGTAGATTATGTAGGCGCCTAAGAGCGCCGTTAATAAGTTATTTTTCTGACCTTTTTTTATTTTTATTTTTTTATTCTTAACTACCATTATGATAAATAGTTTGATTAATGATTTAGATAATTTCACTGTATCCGAATGCAAAGTTTGTGAAACTGAAAACTGCAAACAATATCTATCCGACTACAAAACTCCGCTTACCATATTAACGCAAAATATTCGCAGTGTTTTTAAGAATTTTGATAGCTTTAGTACATTTCAACAACGGCTAAACATAAACTGTGACGTTATTGTTTTAACCGAATGCTGGCTTGCTAAACAGTATAGCATCCCACTAATCCCGGGGTATAATATGTATAGAAGTACTATAAATTACAACCAAAACGATGGGGTGATAGTTTATGCAAGAGATCATCTCAATGTCTCTGTTCAGGAACCTGACATGCACGACTGTAACAGATTGTTAGTTAAAATTGGATTAGAATTTGCGATATTAGCATTGTATCGACCTCCGTCTTTTAAAAATACTAGCATTTTTACTGAATCTCTGAATGAAACCTTGCAAACACTGTCATCCATCAAAAACACGGTTGTAATAGGAGATATTAATATCAATATTCTACCAGGAAGTGCTGATGCGCCTGCTCAGGACTACCTCAACATATGCGCCTTTCATGGCCTACTCCCAGCACACAGCTTTCCTACACATCACAGTGGCTCCTGTTTGGATCATATTATGCTAAAATCGAATTTCCCTTCACTTGCACTTGTTGTTAACTCAACAATAACCGATCACAATGCTGTCCTACTAACCCTAAATTGTAAATTACCTAAACAAGACACTCGCAAAATTTCAAAACTGAATATAAATAAACTTGAAGAAGATTTACGCGTCATCAATTTTGATCCAGTCTATAATTCCGCTGACCCGCAGTTTTGCATGTTGTATGTAATTGAAAACTTACAAAATGCAATTCAGAAAAACACAGTCGTAACGCAGTTGAGCAACAAAAATCACAACCTTAAACCATGGATCACATCAGGTCTTATTCGCTGTATGAAAAATAGGGATAAACTGCATATGAAAGCTAAATCTAATCCAGACAATGCAGTATTGCAACTTTCGTACAAAAGATATCGAAATTTTTGTAATGATCTCCTTAAAAAAATTAAAAGGAACTACGACAAAGTGGCATTGGAAAAGGCTGGAACAAATAGTAAAAAGATCTGGAAATATATTAAAGACGCAACGTATACCACGAAAAAATATGAGTCATCTTCAGGTTTATTACAAGCACACTCGTCACCGCTGGAATCCGATAACATAGCAAATGATTTCTTTATTAATGTTAGAAAGTGTCTAGCAGAAAAAAATCTGAGTCAATCCCAAAACCCAACGAGCACTCCTTTAACATGCAACACTGCTTTAACATCTTTTGTGCTGCTAGATACTGACGAGACTGAGGTAGAAAATATAATTATGTCCTTGAAAGAAGACTGTGCAGTTGGCTGGGATAACATATCGAATAAAATTATTAAAAAATTCAAGGACATTTTGGTACGACCACTAACCTATATTTTCCGTATTTGTTTATCTTCAGGTCATTTTCCTGAGTGTCTCAAAAAAGCTGTTATTGTCCCTGTATATAAATCAGGCAGCAAAAAGCAAGTGACAAATTATAGACCTATTTCTCTATTACCTTCTATGTCAAAAATATTGGAAAAAATTATAAACAAACGGTTGTTGAAATATGTGGAAGATAGATCAATTCTGTCTGAACGGCAGTTTGGATTTAGGCCAAAGGTTTCAACTTCAGATGCGGTACACCATCTGACTGATTATCTAGTGCAAGAACTTGACAAGGGTAACCACACAGTAGGAATTTTCCTTGACCTTGCCAAAGCGTTTGACACAGTTTCCATTCCAATTCTGTTGCGCAAGCTTGAGATCATGGGTGTAAGAGGCACCCAGCTGAAAATTTTCAAAAGTTATTTAGAAGATCGCACCCAGTGCGTAAAGGTTGGCAATGTTCTCAGTGCTGTTCAAAAAAACACATATTTTGGTGTTCCCCAAGGAAGTATTTTAAGGCCCACTCTGTCTTTGATTTACATAAATGACCTTTGCAATCTAAAGCTAGACCATGGCACTATTATAACTTACGCTGACGACACTGCTCTACTTTTTTCGGCTGACTCAGAAAATGAAGTCTACAATCTTGCGCAACACGGATTCAATATTGTAAATAAATGGCTTCAAAATAACTCACTAACTCTAAATGCAGAAAAGACACATTACATTAAGTTTTCGATGCGCAAGCAAATATCGCATATCCCCTCAACGTTGCATGCTCATTGTTGCCCAGTTCCTGCAGATAGCCAGTGTAAGTGTCCCAATATTAAAAAGACAGATAAACTAAAATACCTAGGTATAATATTAGATGAAACCCTTTCCTTCAAACAATATATGGAAGCTCTAAATAATAGAATTCGTAAGCTGATATATATATTTAAAAAGCTACGATTTATTGCAAATCCAAAAATAATTAGGCAAGTATACTTTGCTCTTTGTCAGTCAATTTTGACTTACTGTATTACTTCATGGGGTGGGGCGAATAAAACTTTGTTATTGACCATTGAAAGAGCTCAAAGAGCTATTCTCAAAATCGCTACTTGCCGCCCTTTCCTTTTCCCCACTAACCTCCTGTATAAATCTTGTGAAGTACTAACAGTTCGACAGTTATTTATAATGAGCACTGTACTAAAACAACATGCAACACTTCCATACAGCACTGAATTTACTAAAAAGAGACGGAAAGATATAGTTTGCCCTCAAAAAAGTACAAAACATGCTTTCACAGCCAAATTTTATATGTACCCGAGGTACATATAAAATTTGCCGCTACTTTAACCGCTACTCTATAACAGGCTAAATGAAAAGGGAAACATCTACTCCTTAAATCATAGTAATTGCAAGAAAATCCTTAAAGAAACTCTTCAAACTATGTCCTATGAAGATACAGAGAAATTATTACTAGTGCTAAAGTAAATATTGTTTGTATTATTGTTATTTTGTTTTTTAATTAGTTAGCTAAGTTAAGATTCTATAATTTTATACACCTTTTTACATATGTACCAATGATATTAATATGATGTGATTATTTCATCAATTAATGTTACCTCCAATCACCTGAAACACAGGATTACCTAGTTCAGGCACAAATAATGAGTGAACTTGAGATAGATATAAGAAAAACTGTATTTAACTTTATACCTTATATTTTTGAATAAATTTTATTATTATTTTTTATTATTATTATCTAAGTGCTAAAAACTCACAGTATCCCTTAGTAGGGACACACGAGTAGGCAAGACATTGAATATTAAGCGAGGAATCCCTTCAATTATTAACAACCCCGTCTTGGGAGCGCTGTAAAGAAATTGAGTTCTATTTTTCCCCTTTTGAGATTTATTGGGTCGATCATAGGCCTTTGTTCAGTCTTTAAGGCGAAAACGCAAGGGTAGTCCGCGAAATTCAAATTTTCTTACGTTTTTTGCGATGCAGGTCAGTATTAGGTTGTATGTTGATCAAGATATGATTCGCGACCGCAACAAGTACCTACATTTCAATTTTATTGAATGACTATTTCATGAAATCATTAAGATTTTTTTTTTAGAGCAATCTAACTTAATAGGGTACCCGAGCACGCAGTGCGTGCCCTCATTGTTTGGCGATTTCTTTTATTTTAGAATAAAAATGCAAAATAAGCATGTTACGTTGTGCTCCACAAGGCTGTACGTTATTATTACTACAAACAGTCGTTTTACATTGGGATATTTTATTGTAATCCTTAAAACGGAGCTTAGTGGCCACTATTTTCGATTTTTAGGATTAAAACTTAACAATATAAAACTACTGTTTGTAATAATAAAATAAAATGTATTATAGAATTTTGGGCTGTAATATATATTACTGTAGGTAATTTTTCTTTTTGACCTAGATTTAACCCAGAAAAGAGGTAATGTTTTAGAATTATCTATATAAATGAGGTTCTGGAAAGCTCTCTCTCACACACAGAGAAGAACTCTGTGCCCTATCAGTGGGAACGTTATAGGCTGATTACGCTGAAAAGCCAGACGATCATGCAATGATCGGATGAAGCCTTTGATGAAATATCTGCCTTACCTTTTACGTAAAAACAAGCAGATGGCTTCTCGTGCATTTTTGAACGCAAAACCAACATTGTCCCACAATATTCAGCACTTACTATTCACGCCGTCAGTTTTCCTTGACCACAGCAGCAGCATAAAGACCACATCTCTTATACAATGTATAAGGCATTACTCACCGTAGGTAGTCGAATGCGGCGACGGAGGCACGCTCGCCCAGTAACACGTGCTCAATCAGGTGCATGCACGCCCATTTTATTTTGACGTACCCTCCATATTTCGTAAGAGTTTCGTGCAAAGACAAAACTGCAGACGCGAAATTATATGATTATGCTCTGATATTCGCTTGGCTACTTTTAGCAAATGGATTTTTTTACGATCTAGTTTTAATATTTTGGTACCATTTTGTGGGGATGTGAATTTTCAGACATCCTATACGTCTGAAAATGAGGAAAATTTATATTAAACAAATAAAAATATTAAATTTATTGCTAACAAACGTGACTTCGCAGTCCTTTTAACCTGATTGAAAACTTAAAAATGTTAGAGAAACCTAACCAGTGAAAGTTCAGATCTGCAATCTTATTAGGCGTGCTGCGAACAGGTCACTTCAAACTAGTGTTCAGTTCAGATGGATATAGGTACTGTTTTTTTTTGGGCTCGTGGCTAGGTAATAACTAGGAGTGGGCGTTGCAACGACGAACCGTTTTCAAAGACCGTTTTGTGTTCTGCGACGATGAAACCGTTTTACGTCCTGGGTTCAAACAGTCTTCGTTGCACAAACCAGTCTTCGAATTACCTATTTAGTGCGATTTTTTATTTTACGTCTATGAAAATACAGTGGAGAACGCAATGAGTCAACTATCTCGTCCGTCGCGTCGTCGTCCTTAACGTTCCGCGTTCGTTTACAAAATAGTCCTTACAATAGAAAGTGAACTTTTTGTCAATGAAATTATTTCATTGACGAAAAGTTAACTTTCTATTGTAAGGGCTGTATTTCATTGAAATACAGTCCATAATGTATTACCTACCAGTTGTCAGTGCTGTCGTTCGTGATGCGACGATCAAACCCGTTTATATTATAGTTGTAAGAAACTACAACTATTTCACTCGACGAAAACGTAATTCTATTCCATGATGGCTAAGTTTCGTTCTTTAAGCCGTCTTCAAACCAGTTGCAACGATGACCGTTTTTTGCAACCGTTTTCGTCGTCGGGAAAACGGTTGCGTTTCGTCCGTCAAAAATTCGACAACGACCCACCACTAATAATAACAGCCGCACGGGTTGATCTTCAAGGTTAAGCAACGCTAGTCGAGGTCGGTCCGTGGATGTGTGAGTGTGACCATCCATTTCATACCGCAACCCGAAAAAGCACGATAGGCCGATGGTCGAGCTGTCATTTTGTAGATCTTTGACAATCGTTACGGGTAGTCAGAAGCCCGAAAGTCTGACAACCAGTCTTACCAAGGGCTATCGTTTTACCCAGTAACAGGGTTGCGTATGTCTGATGGGCAGTCGCTCCATAAATAAAAATAAAAAATAAAATATAATTTATTCAAGTATAAAGTAAAATTATGATTTAGATTAATTACAATCGAGGAACATTTTATTCTAACTGTAATGTAGACCTGCCTGATCTAGGTTTATTAAAAACCTGTGTTTCAGGCCATCAATTTACATCAACCATTTAAAAAGAAGACAACAATAGGTTTATTACTTTAAAACTAGATTATGTAAGATAGATTATGTTTAAATACATTAACAAATAATATTAAAGTAAATAAAGTGGACACCATTAATATTTAGGTAAAGGAAGAGACTTATATTAGAGTAGGTAGCTAGAGATATTATTTTAAAATTTCTAGTAGTTTTTCCGTGTCTGCGTAATTGAGTTTTGACAAATATTCCTGTACCAGTAAATTACACCTATTATAACTTAAACTATAAATCTTTAACACTCTGTTAAACTGGTTATACAAGTAGGGCCCTAAAAATAAATAAAATCGATTAGCAAAAGCATGTTTAGTCTGAGAGTTAGCACAAACCAAATCTTTTCTTCTCCTATCAGAAGGTACTGGGTTAAAATAGAGTTCAGTGTGTTGGAATAAAACTATATTCAAAACAAATAATTGACGTACTGTTAGCACCTCACATGCCATATAAAGCTGGTGTGTAGGAAATCTAAATGGACGAAAAGTAGCAACCTTTAAAACTGCTCTTTGGGCGCGTTCTAGGTGCAGTAAAATTGATTTAGCAGCACCCCCCCAGGACGTTATGCAGTAGGTAATAATAGATTGACCCAACGCCAAATAAACCTGCCTAATTAATTTAAAGTCGGCAATGTTACGTAAATTTTTAAAAATGTATATTAGTTTACGCACTCTGGTGCATAATAAATCGATGTGTTTGCGGAAATTCAGGTTTGTGTCAATCGTGACGCCTAGATATTTGATATGATCGGTTTTAGCTAAAGTGGGACAAGTGCATGCAATGTCAGCATTATGTAAATTACAGTTGTTATGCGATTGAATGTTTAGATTAGTAAGCGTTGGATTAGTGTTTCTCATTGTAAATAATAGGTACTTGGTTTTATCTGTATTTAAAGTTAAGAGATTTTTATGAAGCCAATTAGACACAGTATTAAAACCATTCTGTGCTACCTCATAGACCTCGGCCTTTGATTTAGCCGCGAACAGTAGAGCTGTGTCATCCGCATAAGACATAATTACACCCTTTTGTAGTGTCAAATTGCACAGGTCATTTATATATATTAAAAACAAAGTAGGACCCAAAATACTGCCTTGTGGGATTCCATAACAGCTATTCTTAAGTTCAGAACTAATGCATTGACCTATTTTTACACACTGATGGCGGTCGGTAAGGTAATCAGATAATAGTTGCAATTGTATTCCCCGTATTCCCAGCATTTCCATTTTGTATAAAAGCAAAGTACAAGAAATTGTGTCAAAAGCCTTGGCAAGGTCTAAAAATATCCCTATGGTATACATGCCGTTATCCAAATTTGTGCTTATAAAATTTGTCAGATGGTGAACAGCTTGGCTCGTTGACCTTTTAGGCCTAAAACCAAATTGATGATCAGAGAGTAATTTACTACTTTCAAGATAGTTTACTAATCTTCTGTTTATAATTTTTTCCAAAATCTTTGAGAGCCCTGTTAAAACTGAAATTGGCCTGTAGTTATTTAAACAATTTTTGTCTCCAGCTTTAAACACAGGGGTGACTACGGCTTTTTTAAGCAATTTAGGAAATATTCCTTTTGTTAAACATAACTGAAAAATGTGAGTCAAGGGAGGGGCAATGACGTATTTAAATCTTTTGAGTATGCTATTAGGTATGTCATCACATCCTACGGCACAAATTTCCTTTAATCCATCTATTATACTTACAACCTCATTAACATTAGTATCTAATAAGACAAAAGAGTTTCGTGCTGCATATGTGTTAGTTTGGCTTTGAATGGAAAAACATCTATTAGATAATAGGTTTTTTTCTGCTATGTTTTTTCCTACGTTAATGAAGAAGTTGTTAGCTTTATTTACTGCTTCGATAGGGCTTAGATCAGAAGATAAAAGATCAAGCGCAGTTTCGGGATTTTTTGACCTAAAAGTGTTAGTTTTTATGAATTTCCATATAAGTTTACTGTTTTTACGTGCTTTTTGAAGTTGACTTTGATCATATTGGTTTTTTAGCTTTTTCAACAGATTATTACAGAAATTCCTATATCGTTTGTAAGTAATTGATAGTATTTCATTATCCGGTGCGTTTTTTTATTTTTGGTGAAGTTTGTCTCTATGTCTGATACAGCGAACAAGTCCTGGCGTAATCCATGGTTTGATATTACTATACTTTCTGGGTATTACTTTAGTTAAAGTATTTTTCTTTATCGTAAATTGTAACAAATCGACAAAATATTGTAGAGAAACATTTGGATCATGTGAATTGTAAACGGGGTCAAAATTAATACCGCGTAGGTCTGTTTCAAGACTCGTCATATTGAGTTTAGTATAGCTGCGCATGCAATTATTTCTAGGTGAGGATATTTGTAATGTTAGTAAAACAGCTTGATGATCGGTTAGTGACGAATTAGTAACCAATGTTTTGGATGGACATTTCGATTTTATAAGGATATGGTCTAGACAAGAGCCGCTCTGGTGGGTTGGGTGATAATGAGCTGGTAATAGTCCATGAAATGAGCAGATATTGAGGTAATTATGTGAATAAGTATCGATTTTTTCGGCAGCAATGTTTATGTTGATATCACCTATCAGTATGATATTTTTAAACGAGGATAATTTTCCTAAGTTACTGTTAAGCGAATCCAAAAACCCATCAATACTTTGGGATGGAGGCCTATAAATAGCCATAATTACTGTATCAGGAATAATTTTAATTACTAAGCAATTGCAGTCTAGAAAATGGGGTTCATCTACTAATGTTCTTAAATCATTTTTAATATAAACCACTATACCATCATTCTGGTTGAATGTTCTAACGCTTTTGTGAAGATTAAAGCCCTCGAGAGATGGTATATTGGCCGTTTGTTTGGATAACCAACATTCTGTTAGAACGATAATGTCGCAGCCTATATCAAGATTCTGTAACAAAACTTGGAAACCGTTAAAATTTCGGGTTATACTGCGTATATTTTGTGTAAGTATAGTCAAGGTTTTATTTCCAGTATAGACTATGTTTTTGCACTCCTCAACATTACAGATTATAGCTTCAGACACGGAAAACCCATCTAGATCACAGATTAGCTGATTGGCCATAAAAATAAAATAAAATATATGTAGAAGTTAACCTACTAACTATGTGCTTAATTGACTGGTATTCGGCGGCGCTCTTAGGCGCCTTCATAGTCAATGGAATTAATATAATTATCTTCTGCATATTTACGTGCTGGGCAATTTACATCACCAGTTGGATGATCGTCTTTCCTCTTGAAGCGTTTGCAGGTCGCACAATGAGGCGGAGAGTCTTTGTTATTGCAGTCCTTGAAAGAATGCCCTGTTTCGCCACAGAGGTTGCAGGTAGGGCTCGTTTCTCTGCAAAATTTGGCTGCGTGTCCGAACTGCTGGCAGTTAAAGCACCTGGTAACAATAGTGAAATCTTTCACTGGACATGATGTCCAATTTATAAAAATTCGGCCTTGGTCCACCATAATTTTCCTGATATTAGCAGGAACTTCCAATATATAATTACAAGTAGGACGATCTTTCTTTCCTGACTTATGGCTCAATTTTATACTTTCTAAAAAGGACTCACGAGTAATGTTCGGCAGTATATCTGTCAAGTTTTGAACGTAAATGCAATCAAATACCTCTTTTTCAGTCAGGGCTACGGGGACACCAATAACAGCAATCCTAGGACGGCGTTTGGATGGTTCTTCAACTGTAAGGCCTGAGGAAACTAGCTTCTGTGAGCTTTTTAATTTGTTAATGTCATCTTTGTTATCCGTCCTAATGATGACACCTCCGTTTCTAATTTTCCTTAGCCCACGAACATGGAGTTTTAATTCCTCAGGCGAGATAATTTTTTGTATCAACGACTTGGTGTCGTCACTGGTTTTGGTTTTATCGCTGGGATATATAGCAACCGAACTGAGATTTGCTGGGCGAATAAATTTATCAGAGCCTGTCTTCACCATGTTAGCGTAGGAAGTACTTTCTGGTTCGGGTCGGCTCATCTTCGTTTCCATGACTTCTTTGAACTGGCAAAGGGATTCCGCAACATTCTGCTGAACTTGAAGGTGCTGGATGGTTGTGTGCGACTGGATGGACTTCTGCTTCAGGGATTGGTACAGCACGGCCATCTGAGACGTCCCATGGTTGACTCTTCGGCAGAGATTGGTGACACGGAGTTTTTGGTCGGAATTCATTTTTCCCTCCGCTACAATTGAGCAAATTTCGGTCAAAATTGTGTCGATGGACCCAAGCCATCTCTGAATCTCCACCGTAGTAACGACTTCAGTCGGTAATTCGTTCTCTGTGGCTGCTGGCGGCGGTGGTTCCCTTGTCTGGTTTTGAGGGGCAGGCGATGGCGTCGGTGGGGGACTTCGTGGTAACAATTGACTGCGGCCGAAGGGGCTATCTCCTGGGTTAGACATACTGCTAACACAGGAAACGTTGATTGTCTATAAACTATTTAGTTCATCTTTCACAACGAAAAAAAAAAAAAGTTGTTAGTCACACTTTTCTCTTACACAATAAACTGACTCCGCAAATTATTGCAATAACATTATTCGTAATTACTTAAATCAATATCGTTATAATCAACGCAAAAAAACACGTCTGCTTAGAACTGTAAGTTAAGCATCAAAATAATACTGGAATTCAGCTGCATCCGGTTAGACTAGAAGCTGACCCCGATATTGTTGGGAAAGGGCTAGGCAGATGAGGTACTGTTTCGTAAAAACTAAACAAGTGTTAGCAGCTAATCATCGCCCCCCGTGACACCACCTCACAACATACGTCACATCCTACTACTACTACATTTTAATTACTATATTTTATCATAAATAATTATATTATCATGTAATAGGTACCTAAATATTAACAAATAGAATCAATACTATGAATTAATTGTAAATTAAGATCAATAACGTAATTGTTCATGCTTTTCATACTTCCTGGTAGTGACGTCATTAGACATTGTCGAATATTGGAGTATAAAATCATACTTATTAATTTATTTATTTTACTATAATTCTAATTTAATTATTTCATGCTTTTAGGAACAATTGAATAATTGTATTAGTTTTTAAAATAACTTACCAAACGTATCTTATATTTTTTAAGTTCAATTGTATTGTAACGGCTTCCAAGGCATATAAAAGTAGGATTTTGTAAATTGAGGTCCATTCTGTGAACTCGCATTCTTAGAGGAAGTGCTGTCCGCGAAAATATACTGGTGCGTCAAGAACCTGAGTATTTATTCACCCCACGGTGTCACACAAGGTTGATCCATTATTAGATATTGGTGCCGATTCTCTTGTACACCGAACTAAACTAACTAAACTATCACTAAAATTCCTTACTTTTGGCTATGAGAATCATAAAGCTATTCTGCAAACAAAATTCTCTAAATTTAAAAATAAGTTTGACACAACTAAATCGAATTTGACAATCGTGACTCCACGTGGTATTTATTTTTTTTGGCTTCGCAATGTTGTTCTTGTTTGCCTATGATTTTTTTTAGAGGCGCGCATGGGGGGCAGTCGCGACGTGTTTTTTATGGAATTTTTCACTTTTTGTGTGGAAAATAAAAAAAAGATTAACTACATGTCGAGTAATAGGGGTTTAAGCGTTTCTAAAAGGGGGTCGAAATTTTCATTATTTTTGCGAAAGGACGCACCATTTTATATAAGTAAAAGAAAAGAAAAAAAATATAGGGATAAACACGAAATATTTTAAGTGATACACCTTTAGGTGGTAAAGAAGCCATGGAAATGGTTTTTTTTTTATTCTGAGTATATTATTTAAAAAATTTAATAATTTTAAATTACTTAATTATCAAAATTCACCGCGCTCGTGCCGCCACCCCACCGCACCGTTCGGCGTCACCGCGTCGAGGCGGGTCATTCATAGAATAAGTAAATAAAGGATTTTTGCAAAATGTCTCAAGCAATTTTAAAATTATAATAATTATGTAAAAATATAAAACACTTAGGTAAAAAAAAAATTCGCAGCTGTGACTTTTTTACGACAAAGATGTTTCTCTTAAAATATTTCGTATATGAATAGATACACCTTATATACAGTACTGGTTTTGCACCAGAAGTCGAGGTGATTGGTGTGAGTTTTAGTTCATGAAAACTAATTTTATTCCACACTTTTTTAATCGCGATTAAAAATAGTCAGATTTAGTAAGAAAATCTAAATTTTAGTTTAAAAACGTCAAATTCAGAATAGCAAAATTGCCATTTTCACTAAATTTAAAAACTCAGTACCATCTTAGAGCTGTCAAACTAAAATATAGTTAAATTGTGTCACTTTAGTCAATTTCAGAATAGAAAATGGTCGTTTGACAGGAATAAACTAAATTTTGGTGATTTTTAGTCTAGTTTAGAGAATTTTGTGACAAGAGAATCGGCTAACTGAACTCTGAAAATCCCCTACGATCCATGCAAGCTTGGCTCTCAACGACGTAAACATACTGTTTGCCCCTCCTTCCGCACAAATTGCCGTTCGGCCCAACGTAGTTTCCCTTTCCTCAGTGGCTACGTCTATAACAAGGCTAATAAAATTTTAAATATATACCCTACGTGCAGATAAAAATGTAAAAAGACTATTACAAAATGGCTACTTGAATTAGATTATGCAGAAACTGAAAATTTACTAAACATCCCAAAATAATTTCGTCTATCGGAAATATTCGCCTATTCAAATTAATCCTAGATCGCGTTTCACCTTACTAATCACACACAGACACACATTCACTTTCGGGCAAGTAGGTGCTCGCGCCCAGTGCCCTTCGCGGGCGCTGGGCGCGAGGACTTATATTGCACTCACGGACACACAACACTCCAAAGACACACAGCACATCTTTGTATTTTCTTAATTCTATTCCTCTCAGTACCTACTTGGAGTTTTCAATGTTGTAGTACGTAAGTGCAATTAATATTGTATTTTAAGGGTGTGAGCCTGAAGATCTGTCATACAGGTCCCGAACCCAGTATAGACTCCAGCTCTCACAAAGGATATACCGGAAAATGTAACTTATGCTATGAATCAAAATTGTACTTTTTTTTTAAGAGAAATAAATTACTTTATTACTGTTGTATAAGTACAGTACTACAAAAGTGTGGTCATTTCACGCAACCGCAATTTTTATGGTGTACATAATAAATAGTTCTATCTATCTAGCTAACATTTTCATGGAAAGCCAATGCGTATAAATCGTATGCGTATATCATTCATCAGGTTCATTACACAGGATGTCATAATTAAAAACCAAAACTGATCAAATAATATTTATTTTCTCCATCCTTATCAACAAATTCATTAAAAAACATCGACCTGTATGTGGCAGTTCGACACACAGGTTCAACAATCGCCTCGTTACAGAACTTTTGCACAGACAAGTAATACAGTCATAAATAATAAAATAGAATACAATGACATTTTATACACAGCACTATAAGCCCTCGATTACTTGAAGACATGGACACAATACATAATATTATACTTTAAGTAGTTTAATAACGGGAATATAATAAGGTATGATAGATGCTTGCAACTCATAAAGGTTTGGAAATATTTTAAAAATGGTGTTTCACAATCGTAGGTTGGTTAATGAAAACCTTCATGAGATTTTCTTTACCATATACTTCACAATAAATTATTGGACTAAGAAATCTAGGCTGCCAAAGAGTATGCGATTTACTATGGCTTATCAGGTTTTATCAATGGGGCAAATAGTTCATACACAAAACGATAGTCTGGGATCTCTGATACAGAATAGTTTTCGCAATTATTATTTATTAATGCAATATTATTTTGTTGTATTAGGCTATGAAAGCGCCTTATGGGCTGAAACATTATTTTACCGTAAACTTTGAAGGAGCAACAAAATGATGAGGAAGACTTTTTTGCAGCCCTCGTACCGTTACTGACTAATGACAAACTGAAAAAAACATCTCACTTTAATGAAGAAGCATTTATTTTTTATTTATTTTTTTGACAATATAACGATCTCTCCGCATTTTCGACTTACTGACGGCTGCTTCCTAAGTTTACGCGGCATTTTCTGTAGAGAATGTAATCTTTTGACCTTTTTGAACTCACTCGGCAAAAAATACCCACTTAGGAGATGGGGAGAGATGGAGGTAACATGACATAAATAATATAATTCAAAAAGGTATCGAAAGTAATTCGGGGAACACTATAAGTAGTGAGGTGCAGTCCGCATGTTTCCTTTGAGGTCTTTTCTAGCCCAAAAAATCGAGCCAAAACTCGACCGAAAACCTGTAGGTATGTATCTTCGTATCATCAACCCAAATATTCGACTCTCTATTTCACGTCAATTTCACATAAAAATCGTGTAAAAATTCAATATTATATTATTTACACTACAATCTGAATATAATTTGTTAACATTATTATTGCTTTCGTGTACTGTTTGCCTTATGTCTATTTCTATTAGTGGTGGTACACAGGGTGAATTTTTGAGATAGGACAGTAAGGGCAGGTATCTTAACCGTTGTAGCTACATTAAAACGGTCTTAGGAGACTGTCCTTATTTTTTTTTTTTTTTTTTTTTTCAGAAATTTGGATCTCCATTCACAGATTTTTGAAAAAAATTACTTACAGTCAGCAAGATAATGGGCCATTTTCCCAAAAAAATTGTTTGATGCCAATCGATCCTGTTTCTTAGAAGGATTAAAAAACTCTATGGGAGGTTTGAGTACTAGAAAAGTCAAAAATCGCATTTCTTAGGAAATGAGACTCCCAGCTTACTTTTTCTGTAACTACAATGATTAAGGTACCAACTTTTACTGCCCGTCTCAAAAACCCAACTTGTATAGTGGTACTTATCATTAACTAGTTTATTTAATAGCAATTTTGGTGTTTAATATTCAGTTTGGAGCTGTGTGTACTTTGAGGGTGTCAGAAGCAAGAGCGATTACATATTCATTATATATTTGTACATACATTTTACTAAAGCTCGTCAACGCGAAATTAGTAATTGATTGCAGACGAACATAATGGGAACTACTTTATCGTTTAAAAAAAAATTGCAGGAGGAATGAAGAAAAAGAAACACACACCCGCGATGCAAGTCTTTCGGTCAGTGGGTTAATCATACGTCTGCATAATGTTTCTTGTATAGTGAGACATATCGACTACATAAAACGAACCTCAAGGCGTCTCAAGACCCTGCATCGTCACGCATGCTAAATTGTTTCCTAACGCACTCTACCTGAGGTTATCTCAGATCAGTAAATAAAATAAATACACAAAATAACTTGTATACATTAAAAATTAAACATTATGTAGATATATTTGACATTTTACTAAAGACGTGTCCAAGTAAAAGCATTGAACTATTTTGAGCACACAACAAGAGCACCCTGTCATTACAATTTGTATTAAAACTATGAAATGGCTTATTTTACACAACATCCGACTATTGTAAGCATTCAGATAGGATAAGGAATCTCGTATTCATTTGATAATAATTCTAAGTTCGTAAAAAAATACAAAAAATAATAATAGCATTTGAATATTATTAAATGGATTCCGAATCATTCAAATGCATAAAACATGAAATAAATAGAGATTATTCGCGAAATAAGTTACTAAAGTGTAAACTTATTTTAACTTAAATATAATTGAATCAGCATTGACATAATATTTAATACTTATTCAACAAATCCGTAACACCATTATACGTAGATGAATAAAAGACTCCTTATGCTTTGACCAACTTTGTCCACTATTAGCATGCAAGCTTGCCCAGCGTTGGGCACCGTGGCCACAGTCTAAGCTTAGATCTCTAAAACAATAATCTCCTAATATAACATTTAATTTCTTTCTATCACTCCAGCAGTACGCACTGTATTTAGAAGCCATCTTTTAAAATCATTGGAGGAATTGAATTTCATCAATGGAAGAATATAATTTTATTGTAGATCATTAATATTTTTAACACATAGTTGCATAGATTGGACTATAATTATTATTGTGGTCGACTATGCGATCGAAAGAATAATAGAAGTTGTATTTAGTTTTATTTTTCAGTAGTTCTTTAAGTTCCTCGGTGAGGATCTCCTCTATTGCTTCTGCGATCGCACATCGTCATTACAGATCGTCACTGATTTCGTGGAGACGACAGAAAATGAAGTGAGGTCACAATATTTCGAAGCAGGAAGAATTTAACTATATAAAGTTCAATCATTTGGACTTGCGTAGTTTCTCAACGATACAACATCGTCAACAATTTATCTAAAATCTATCAAAATCGGCTATCGTTTATAAATCTGTATTATTATTTTCTATTAAAATTATCTGCATTATGAAACAACAATATGTCTGAGTGTAATACATACAAAACCTTCGCGAAGCGGTCTACAGTTGTAAAACTTCAAGCAAGACTTGTTTTTTTATAAATATTTCCATTAGTGTTAATGTATACTGATAGAAGATAATTCATAAGATTGTTAAATATTCCTGAAATGGCCACTGTTGGGTGAAGAATTCCTCTTCTTCCGCAGACAACCACGCAGGCAATATACGGGTCCCGACAAAAGTTGAAAGAATAAGCATTTATGATTAAAACTTCATTCAACAGTGAGCATTTACTGACGATAATAAATTGACGCAGATTTTGTTGCTATCTTTTACTGACAGGAGAAACAAGAATGAGATATTACTATATTTAACTCTCGTGTGGGTTTGGGAGACAAGGTGTCGAAGTCGGCTAAAGTTTGAAGTTTTCGTCCCACTTAATGTTATAATTTCTTTTGTACAGCATAGCAGATAATTAGAGGGCGCGGTCTTCAACCTAATCTGGGTCAATCCAACATTCTCCCAGTACACACTAACACCTCCTCTATCATCACTACTTCAAGTGCTAAAACGGTCTGTAGCTAGCTGGGTATTTAATAGGCATGCTCGACTGCGCCGCCTTGACGTAGAAGGCCCACCCCAACTGCTGGTACGCCTGTATGAGTCGCTCCTCTACTTCCTTGGAGGGACGCTCTTCTTGGATCTTCATGAGAAGCTTGATGGCGCGGCCCCATTGCTTGAATGTGAAGGTGTGCCACACTCCGTAGTGGATTGCCTATGGGAGGAAGGTATTTTAGTACGACTATATTTTAAGGATAATGCGGTAAATATGTTTTAATGTTTTTTTTTTTTTTTATATTCTACTATGAGTTTGCCCTTGACTTTAGTCTAGGTCTGGATGACAGAGACAAAGTCTACGATGGAGTGAGCTTACCCAGAAGAAGCCTGTTCACTCTCACTTTGAATAGATTAGGGTTGTATGCGTTCGGAAACACAGACGCAGGCAGAGTTCCACTCCTTTGCTGCGCGCATTATAAAAGACGTTCGAAAACGCTTAGTGCGAGTTGGTGGAATATCAACTAGGTAGGGGTGGTAACTTGCAGTGCGTCTAGATGTCCGATGGTAGAAGGGGGCCGGTGGAATGAGGTCGTGGAGTTCATGGGCACACTCTCCGAAGTACAATCTGTAGAAGACCGACAAGCAGGCAACCTTGCGGCGATGAGCCAAGCTGTGAAGCTTGGCATCCACCAGTTTCTTCTAGTTACGGGGTATTTCGATATAGCTAATGTCGTGGAGAATAAGTTGGTAGCGGCGCATACTTTAGGGTACGTGCCGAATAAATTTAAATCACTCGTCCCAAGTTTCCTTCTGGGCAGAAAGCTCCCCGCACAAAATGAAAATTTTAGATGGTTGCTGCGAAAATTTTTCATCATGGGTGTCGGTTTTCATGGTTTTCGAGGGTGCTAGAGCCGATAGTGACGACACGGTTGGCGCAGTAATTAAACGATTGACTGCAACACTGCGTGTCGCGGGTTTGATAACCGCACGAAACAAATATTTGTATGACCTAAAACTAGTTGTTCCGGGTCTGGCTGTTTGTGTATGTGAGTTTAAATGTTTGTGAACACACCCACTATACAGGAGAAATTCCTAGTGGGGCAACGTTTAATTGTTTTGTTTAAATAACAAAGCCATCTTGGATTTATATTTTGACCTCACTATCGGCTCTAGCACCCACTAAAATCATGAAATAACACCCATGACGAAAAAAAATTCAAAATGTCGTTGCCGCCTTATTGGATTTACATTTTGACTTCACTATCGGTTTTAGCACCTTCAAAAACGATGAAAACGATACCCATGACTAAAAATTTGGAAAATTTCGTTGCCACCATCTTGGATTTATTATTTTGATCTCACTATCGACTCTAGCACCCTCAAAAACCATGAAAACGACACCAACGACGATTTTTTTTTAATTTTCGCTGCCGTCATCTTAGATTTATATTTTGAGCAAAGAAGAAAGTCACATGGAGGTGTCGCATAAAATTTAGGAACGCTTTTTCGCGTGACGATTTCTATCAGTCAACTCCTACCGCAAGCCGCGTTAAAACACTTCGTTCCAATAAAACACTTTAACAACTGTGCAAACATTAGAGAGTGCCAACCCTATCGCTCCAATGGAGCGTAGATAATTATTTCAACAAACAGGGCTAGTTTCCATACTGTCCATAATTATACTGTGCTATTGCCAACAACAGAGCAGAAATACAGACCAAGAAACCCAGGATCTCATGCTCAGCAGTAGCGCTTCCGACCACTAGACCAACGAATAATCTGATTTGGCCACGCGCCAAAAGATATTCGTATCGTCGTAGTTACCTTAGTATCAGTAAGATCAGTAAACTTCAGCAGGTCAGCGACGTTGTTCTGCAGCGCCTCGGTGATCTTCTCCTTGGCAGAGTTGCTCTGCGCCAGCGCGCGCAGGCGACACAGCGCGGTGCCCTTGCGACACAGCGCGTCTATTAGGTAGCCTCGCTGCTTTTCTTGTTCCCTGAGGAAACAAGGAAATCCCGTGTAAAAACGCTACTTGTCGAATTTCAGTGGACCGTTATTGTAATAGATCGTTAAGGAGTTACCATAGAGCGTCTTGCCCATTCTTTTCCATAGCAATCTACACAGGAACGCGCACAAGTGCTTGAAAATGGTTTTATTTCAATAAATGCTTTAATACATGGACTAAAAAGTTTCTTGTATTTATAGTTTTTATCCTCATAGATATCTCAAATAGTTTACAAGAATAGAAGAATTACTAACTGTTTAATCTTAGTGGCGTCGCTTCTCGTGTCATTCTTCATGCCAAGGTACGCGAGCAACTTGTCCTGCTCGATTGCCTTTATTACCTGCGAATAGAGATCAAAATCGAATAAATAATAGTACATTATGAATCATGTGTACGAAGTCGATCATTGCGCTTGAGGCGGTATTATTCGCGCGAGCCGTAGGCGAGCGCAATAAGGAAACCGAGAGTGTAATGATAAATGCACACGCGTTTCATACGACGTTTTTCAACACACTTGCGAGGAAAAAAACCGACATGTATTGTTATTAACTTTATGGAAAATGGCGCTGGTTTTATTTTCCGCGCGCCACGCTTGCGATGCGCGTGCAGGTGTAAACAAAGGCACTGGCAAAACCGCTAGAAAACCATTAAAAAAAAAACTAAATAATGTTTAGACTGATCATAGTGTTGTCGTCATCGATTTAGAATACACCGTCAACGCTTGAAATGTGTCTCGATACAACTGTGCTTAAATTACTTCTAAGCACAGTTGCGCTCTCAGTAACGTGCGCTTTTATGAAATTAAAGTGAATTAATTATAAGAACAGTTCTTCACGGTATTTTGTTTGCATAGTTACTATGCAAACAAAATACCGCCCTTTTAAGTCCACTGCTAAACGTTACGTAGGCCTCCCAAAATCAATTTCTACTCGAAACAGTTTACAGCCGCTTTCATCCAAAACGTGGCTAGATATGCTACATACAATATGAATCTATGAATGAGAGTTGTAATACTAGTGTTGTTGAAGATGTAAAAAATGTGAAAAGGTTTGGATCTCCTGCATTGTTACCATTCAGAAATCAAAATCAAAATATTTTATTTAACATAAACCTACATGGGCACTTATGAAACGTCAGAAGCTAGGTGCACGGTTCGAGTAAGTCGTTTCCTATGGAGAAGAGCCGGCAAGAAACTCCACAAATCCATTATCCATACTATTCCATACTAACATTATAAATTCGAAAGTAACTCTGTCTGTCTGTCTGTCTATCTGTATGTTACGTTTTCACGCCTAAACCGCTGAACCGATCGTCATGAAATTTGGCAGAGATATAGCCTGGGATATGGAGAAGGACATAGGCTAATTTTTTACGCGATAACCGACATTCACGTGGGCGGAGCCGCGGGCAAAAGCTAGTCATAAAATATTTTATACCAGAAAATCTCCTTATTTTAATAACTTTAATTAAAGCCGAAAATTTATAAAAATAATTACGGTATGATTATTTTTTAATTATTATTTCCTTAATTCAGTATCTACTTAAAAGAAAATGGATCCTTTTTTTTTTTCGGCATTTTATGTGAGTTACCATTACGAAAATATTTTTTTGATATGTTTACATAAATTATCTGAATTTGAGACTTTGGGTATAGTTAGTACTGAGTAAAATTTCAAGACCACTCCATTATCCTTCTGTTCCAAAGCAAACATTTTTTACGATTGTCACGCGGCGTAAACTGAATTTGACTTAATAAGCATTTGCTTAAGGAATAGTATCGTTTAAAATTATTTTACCAACAGCTGCGAACAATAAAATTTTACGACTTGCGCGATGGTCTAATTTTATAATGTCATAACATCCCATCGCGCGCACTCGAAACCACACCTTAATTCCATTCCCATAAGGTTGTATGTCAGGAAAATTAAAATGTTCTTAAGTACATTATGTGTTTTAGATTTGCCTTAGTAGACGCACACACACGTAACTTAGCGATGGGACACTTTTGCGACTTGGATTTGTAGGTGATAGTGTATCTAGGGTATTCTAAATCGATGGTTGTCGTTGTCAAATTGTAGTTTAGTTAGTATGGAATTATACCCAAAGTCTGAAATTCAGATAATTTATGTAAACAAAGGGGATAACATAACAAAAAAATATCTTCGTAATGGTAATTCACATAAAATTGCGAAAAAGAGGTTCCATTTTCTTTTAAGTACTGATTTTAAGAAATAATAATTAAAAAATAATCATACAGTAGTTATTTTTATAAATTTTCGGTTTTAAACAAAATTATTAATAAAAGGATATTTTCTGGTATAAAATATTTTATGACACTGGTAACAATGCAGGAGATCGAAACATTTTAAAATTTTTACATCTTCAACAACACTAATATTACAACTCTCATTCATAGATTCATATTATAAGTAGCATATCTAGCCACATTTTGGATGAAAACTGTTTTGATTGGAAATCGATTTTGGGAGGCCTACGTCTAGCAGTGGACTTATGACGATCATAGGCCGTGTCTCCGACACACTACACAAAACATTGTTTGGCAACGGTATTTTGTTTGCATAGTTCTTAATTAATTCACTTTAATTTTATAGATTATTATTTACAAAAAATTAATGATAAAATGTTTTGCACCACTGTCCTGTCATTTTGACAGTGACATTTCTTGACATTACTTTGTTTACATAAATTATCTGAATTAGAGACTTTGGGTATAGAAAGTACTATTGGCATAGAGAAAAATACTATACATTAGTTCAGTGAGAATCCGCAATAATAGAACGCCAGTCAGGGTCTTTTTCGTTTGGTTCCGGGAGGGACCACGGACAATTTAAGGTAAATTTTTAGTTCATTTTGGGACCAAGGACAATTCAGACTATAAAAAAAGTTAAATATGGCATTATGGCTAAGTAATAACAGCCGCACGGGTCGATCCGTCTGGTTAAGCTACGATTTCCGTGGTTGGTCCGTGGATGGATGACCATCTTTACAACCCAGACCCCTGCGTGCCTCGGTAAGCACGTTAAGCCATTAGTCCCAGCTGTCATTCGTGGATCTTTGGCAGTCGTTACGGGTCGTCAGAAGCCCAAAAGTCGCCAGTCTTACCAAGAGGTATCGTGTTACCCAGTTACTGGGTTGTGGAGGTCAGATAGGCAGTCGCTCCATGTAAAATACTGGTATTCAGCTGCATCCGGTAAGACTGGAAGCCGACCCCAACATAGTTGGGAAAAGGCTAGGCAGATTTATTGATGGCATTATGGCTCCAGCAATATGGAATACTCTTTGATGAGATTAAAAAAAGCGCAATTATCCGACTAGTAAATAATTATCTGTGGCGTTACAGCACTAGCCCGGTAACTTAAAGTAAAAAGCACGCGTTTTTAATACACTGCATTATGGACCTAAAAGCGGTTCATTAAGAGCCACTTTACGAGCAAGTGTGTTGAAAAATTCTTTATACATAGGAAATAACTGGAAAAATGTGGGTGTATGAGTTATACCTTCTCAGAGATAGTAATTAGTTGTTCACACCACGCTGTCGTGACATCGGGGTCTTCATTAGCATGAGGTAGTCTGAAACAATAACACGACGCCATTAACATTGCGGCGCCACCTTCACGGCTACGTACGTTTAGTTTTAAATCACGCAAGTGAAGTTAAACAAGTACAGGCAGTTTTTTTTTAGAGGCGAAGAACTTAAAATTGAAATAAAGTATGCATTGTTTTTAATATCCAGGAAATTTGCTTTATTTGACTGATAATTTTATGGCATTAATGCTTAAATATGATTTCGGGCATGTGGCCGCCACGACTGATGCGTAGTACATGGCGTAATCTGAAGGTACAATTTTCACACATTCTTCGTAGTAAATCAGGCTGTATTTTGGCAATATTGCGTCGAATGTTGGCGTAAACAAGCTACTTTACATATCCCCAGAAAAAATAAATGCGTAGGTATATTAAATTTCGTGTCTGTACCGTTGACCGTTAAGGTTTGGTTTGTTTGGTGTAGGTTTCCTTCGTCTGGAGCCAATCCCGGGTGAAGAATCAGGTCATGCATCATAAAAATGCATTGTCTTCGCAACATAATCAACATGTGAAATTTCAACTCCGTAGGATAAGAGGATGTAGTTTTAATTCAGCTTGCAAGATTTGACCAATTCATACTAACTATACTCCATTTATAATAGCATTAGACAGAAGTTAAAAAAGGTGATTTTTGATGCACACTTTATAAAAAAAGTACAATAAACTTGTTATAGTTACGATTGACGCCAAATCGATTAAAATGAATTTATATATCAGCTATCACACTTAATTGTAATCATTTAAAAAAACAACCATATGAAATTAAGTGGCTTTCATTTAGATATATTATTTCATTCCAATTTAAAATTACAGTGCCTATGCTAAAAACCTAAAAGAAGCAGGAGTCAACAATACTGCAACGCTTTTTGTTTCACTATAATCCTACCAAATCTAAAATGTTACTTAATCCCTTCATAAGCTGTGACAGCCGGTGATTTCTAATTTTACTGGTTTATGTCGTCTGTGAAATTGACTTGACAATGTTCTAAGATTGTCATGTATGTCATTTACTTGTGAATACTTTGTTTGTTATTGTTTAATTTTCGTGATTTTGTTGTTATTTATTAAAATAATAAATAATATTTAGTTATTTCTTTGTTATTGTATTGTTATCAGTGTTGTCATTGGGTTGTTTGTACAAAACGTAACTTTTTTTTTGAGCTATGAGTGATCCCGGTGCGGGGGCCGAGTGGCTTACAACATATAAGTGCTGAGTCTGACCAAAGCCAACGGCGAAAAAAACGTGGTCCAAAAGTTGACTCCGACGAAATAATAATGTCTCCCAAAAAAAAGAGAACGCTGCGTGCTGTAGAAAAACAACCTGTGATAAATATTTTTAAACAATTGGAGTCCTGGCCTGCAGATACTTCTCATTATAAGACTGAGATGATAAACAAAATCGCAGAAGTTGCCGGTAAGGATAATTCATAAAATAATTACTATAAAAATATTTGAAACTAACATGCATTGTGATAAAATGTATTATATTTTAGAAACTCCGCACATGATTTTATTATTTACAGGCGTATCTCGGGCTACTCTGTCCAATATTCTCAAAGAGTACAACATAAAAAGTCGCCTGCAATCTCCCCCTCCCCAACAGAAGCACATGAAACGTGATGGTTTTGATGACATCACATTTAGTGGAATATGCAGGAAAATTCATTCCTTCTTCTTTAATAATGAGTTGCCCACCTTGGACAAGATGCTGGAAGCAGTTAACAGGGACGAGTCTCTGCCAGATTAAAAAAAAAGCAGTCTGTATAAAATAATTAAATAAACATTAAAGTTCACATAAATGAAACGGAGCAGAAAAAGTGCACTCATAGAAGTCATAGACAAGCGGGAGATCGTCCTTTGGAGACTAAAATATCTTCATGAAATAAAAAGGCTAAGGAATAAAGGAAGGAAAATATATTATTATTTAGATGACACTTGGCTAAATGAAGGTACAGTGCTACTAAATTTCTTAACAGCTATTTATGCACTAAGCAGTGTATGACCTCTTGCATTCAATAACATTATAATTAATTATACAGTTAAACATAATTTCATAAAATTGGTTCGTGAAATGAATGGTATTTATATTAATAACCTTTTATCATACAAACAGGTCACACGAAAAGCCTAATATGGCATGACACTAATAATAAGTCTTCAAAAGAAGCACATTGGAAAGGTCTATCTGCTGGTTTAAAAAATCCAACTTATAATCGGTCATACTCGTACTGGTATGTATTTTATGTACTGTCCTCGCCATAAAAAAACGAACACCCCATTGTTATTGACTATTAATTAAGTAATACATATTATATTGTATTATGAATTAACGCATGCAAAGCGAACTTTTAAAGTTATAAATTTTGTTATAGTATGTATCTATGACCTATTTCCAGCAGTGAAATTATATAGGGGGTACGGAATAATTGACTTGTATTAATTTTATTTCACAGGGTTTGTGAAGGGTTTTTAATGGATGCTGCATTAATATTTGATGCAAAGAAAGGTGATGAAGATGACCACTCCGAAATGGACGCCTTCAACTTTAATAATAATAATAATTTATTTATTTACACTTCAAGACACAATCATCTGTGTAGCCCTGACTCTTGTACTAGGATTTCCTGTTTCATAAGAGCCAGACCTCTCAATTTATAGAGAATATGTTATAGAAGCGCGATAGACTAAAGTGAAAACGGTTCAAGTTAATTTTGTCAAAAATTGAGAGTGGCGCTGTAATTGTTATGGACAATGCGCTATACCACTCAAGGACATTGGAGAAGCTGCCAACCACAGCTACACGAAAGGCAGATATACAGGAATGGTTTAAAAGCAAAAATATTCCTTTTGAGGAAAAAGATCTTAGGGCACCTTTATTAGAAAAAGCAAAAATACAAAGACATTTATACCAAAAGTTTGTTGTAGATGAGATGGCTAGAGAGAAGGGTATTTCAGTATTGCGCCTCCCACCCTACCACTGCGAGTTCAACCCTATAGAATTAATATGGGCTCAAATGATGGGGTATGTGGCTCAACATAACAAAACGTTCAAATTAGACAAGGAGAAACAATTACTCCCACAAGATCTGGATAGTATTACGCTAGAACGATGGCAGTCTTGCGTTGTTCATGCAATTAAAGAAGAGGAAAGGTTAAAGCATAATGGATGATGTGGTAGAAAGATTTATTATTAGGTAACGTCGGTGAAACTTCTTCATCTTTATTCTCTGATGATAGTGACTAAATTATATGATGAAGACGAAGAAGTTACACCAACTATTGTGTGTTGAAAGTTGTTGTTTTAAATAAAATATTGTAAAAAAAAAAGACTTTTATTTCCTTTAATCTTAATTAAATTTAAATCATCACGACGTAATCGTTTGTTTCATTCATTCGTTTCGTTGTAAGTAATGTGTGATGAAGATGTTATTACGACCTATTTATCAAAGTTATGTTAAAACATTTTTAGTTTAATTGTTTAAACTTTTAACTTTGAATAAAATGTTTCGCACTCCTGCTTCTACGAGCCTCTTTTTTCTAATGCTATAGTAAATGGAGTATAGCTAACTAACAAGGCAAATGTTTCTTTCAGTAAATTAGGTCTTAGCGCCAGCCGCAAGCCCGAAATCATATTCAAACATTTATGCCATAAAATTATCTATCAAATAAAGCCAATTCCATGGATATTTAAAAACATTTTTCTGTGTTTTATTTCAATTGAAAGTTCTCCAACCCTAAAAATAAAACACCCGATACAATTATTGTTGGAGGAGCATCTGTAGCCGTTCCATCGATGCTGTATAGATGTAGTATAAATGTTTAGTATCTCACGTCAACATCGGTCAACATACGGTTAAAAAGGCTATATAAAACTGCCGTGTGATCCTACGATTTTAAGGTAAAATATCGTATAGTTGAATGCCTTATGAATGTAGGCTACGTTCGATTTCTAGCGATTTCTAGGCCATGGTTCCTTAGACCACTTTGCTCTACTACCCATAGCCTCGGATTTAGCCCAAGGAGAACTTGTCCAGCAGCTCCTCGTACACCTGCTCCAGCTGGTCTCCTTCTGCACCCAACACAACATCGCACTCACTTCTTGGCGTCGGCGGGCGCGTCGAGCGCGTGCAGGTAACTGACGTGCGCGCCGAGGAAGGCGGGGAACTTGTCTAGCAGCTCCTCGTACACCTGCTCCAGCTTGTCTCCCTCTGCATAATACAAGCACACATTGTCGTTTTATCTATAAAAATACAGGGTGTAAAAAGACCCGCCACGAACCCGTCATCTGCAGTGGCGTAACTAGCACTTTTGGGCCCCAATGCAAAAAAAAAAACATGATTTTTGCCTATTATGATAACGAATGTGGGCTGCAAATATGACGGAGACAGTTTTCGAACTTCTCACTTTTTTCAAACCCCTCTTACGGAAGGACGGGTAGAGAATTTAGTAAAAAAAAAACACCTGAGCTTATAGGACTATTCAACATTTTATAGAACGTAGGTACGACCACATTCCTCCGTTATCCTCAAATCCCTTTTTATTTTGCGTTTTTTTTTAACTTCTACGAGGGCCGTACTTGAAAAAAAAAAAGCCACCGTCCCATGCGACCGCATTGGTTGCATTGGCATAGCTCCGCCACAGCTGTCGTCTACTTATTCTGTACATCCTAAGTAACTTTGTGCAAAAATAACTAAAAGTTGAGATTAAAAACACTAAACCACACAATTATTGACTACTACATTTATTACACTAACACTTTTGGGTATAACTTGGTAGTCTGATTTCAGGTTCCATTTTTGACTTTAGTCCAGCGTGGTGGCGTTCGCTCGTCTTTTCAATATAATAACGACTACGCGACAATAGCGAAGCTTATGCACGTATGCAGTGGTTACCTGACATCAATGTAGCGTCAACTCTTACGCTGGATGTACGCTTAGTAAGACACTCTAAGGCCCTCTGAGAGTATGTCATGCTCACTTAAATGTCTCGCTGATGGCGTGTGTGTTGGATCATTTAGCTCCCTTCAAAATGGTTGAGCTGAATGGTGCTAATCCATGCGTCATGTTCGTGAACGGGCGCCGTCAGTTGGGACTGGTCATCTATTAGCTGCCACGGGTTTTTTTATTTTATTTTATTTCTATTTGTTGTACCTACGCTTGACGCTTTTAACGTGTAAGTTTTTATTATTTTTATTTTTACATCGTTCTCACTTTTAGTTATAAATTCAACATTATAGATGTAACGAATACTTTTGTAACAATTTAATTTAAAAGAGTGTCCATGGAGTTTCTTGCCCGTTCTTCTCCATAGGTACCTACGCTTTGGAATGGGAATGTAGCTTAATTTTTCTTACTGACCGACTCCTTGACAATTCAAAAGTGCCTGTAAATGGTTTAATTGAAATAAATAATTTGAGTTTGAGTTTTGCCCACTTGCACAACACATCATTGAAAAAAACGTTTAGCGTTAAATGAATTTAGTAATTAGTGTTTCAAGTATGCTTAAATAAGACGACCCGCATTACATTATTGTCTTGCATTTAGAATCATGGATAATTTTTAATCAGTAGTAAGTAGTCTAAGTTCATTTTCGTATGACCACTTGTAACAAAACTGGTCCTAAATAAATGTTGGTTGCAGTGGAATTTGAACTTTGTCATATATGACATTGAATTTGTTGTCCAAATCTGAATAAAAGTTACGCACCCAGTTTGGTGAGCCAGCCGACCGTGAAGTCCTTGACGGCGTCCAGGTAGTCGTCCTGCGGCTTGGGCTTGTCCTTGGGCGCGGGCGCGCGCTTGGCGGGCTCGCACGCGCAGAAGGCCACGCCGTAGCTGTCCACCTTGCGGCCCAGCTCGTCCTTGCAGAACGTCACCGAGCCCGTCAGCGTGTGGCCGATGCTGAGGTTGGAGCGGCTTATCCTGTTGGTGAGTGATCTTTCTAGTAATCTACTGGCTTTTATTCCGGTTTATCATATTTTAGCCCAGGACAATCGAGTTTGGCCTAAATGCTTTAAACTATGAGTTGAGATTTGTTTTAACATACATCACGCCTGTTTTCGACGAAGGGTTAGGCAGAGGTGTACCTATTATAGGTGAGACGTATTTACTGGAATAGGTTTTTGGCTAGACGCATAAAGACCGATTCCGTGCTCACCACATGAATGCGTCTCGAGTATTTAAGTTTATGGCGTTTTACACATACTACCATACTCGCGGATAGTTGCGACCAACGAGCTCGGTCAGTTTCGGTGACATTCGGAGACGTTCGGTTCGGCACTATGTTTGCGAGTCGATTTATTTGTTTGGCGTATCTAAACCATACTTATAAAATCAATATTACTTTGGTAAGCAGCGTGCATTATTATTTGCTTAAGTTTGGTGAGTACTTACCAATACAATACTTTGTGAGAATGTTTAGCAATATTTGTTTGTAAAATGTATATAAAATCAATTGAAACCTTCTAAATATGCCAGCTTTTCTTTGATATGAACACGAACAATTATTTTTTCTGTTTCTTTTATCATATTTATAAAATAAGCTGAGTCTGAAAAGTATGAAGAATTTGCAATAAAATTTAATTTTAAGTATTTCAAAATGTAGAAAAGACACGAATACCTACGCGTAGTCTTATAAACGTTAATAATCCATAAACCTAAAATACTCCATTACTCGATCACGATGTTACGGAAACTCGCAAGATAAACGTCAATAAACTAGAGACGCCTAAATACTCGTGGACTAGTTTTTGGAATAAGGTTTTAGGTGGACGCGTACTTCTAAGACTCAGTACGCATTTTACCTATGGTGGCCGCCACTTAAATCTGAAATCTCTTTCCTTAATTTCTCTGCGTAGGTACCCCGACAATACATTATGAATCGTTTTTATTACTAGAAAAAGTCAAGGATCATGATAAAGGTCGTTTCGGGACAAGTTTATGTCATAATTCCTGTTTTCGGAATTACGTATTTGAATAAATTTATGCGGGTCAATGACCTTTAATTCAGATTTATTTAACGTTAGGTATAGTACATCTCTCCTCCAGTACCTATAGTACACCAACATTTCGTCAGTTATGTGTATTGTTTTTGTTTTGTCGTCATTAAATATCGACACGTATCACGTTTGTGAATATTCGCCAGCTATAATTTAATTTGACCCTGTTTTATACAGAAACCAAGCAAAAAAAGTTCCGTGTTATGCGTTTACTTACTTATCTGAAGGCACAGGTGTGATGTAAAGAGGTAGTAGGTTTCCACTTGATAACGACCCTGAACTGAACTTCTTGCCGCCTGTCAGCGCCTGGAAAATAAGAACTTCAATTAGATGTGGATAAAAATCTAGCTATGATAACTTAAAAACTTATTGATAAACTAGCTAGAAAATAAAAGTAGCCTATTATTACTCTTTATAACATTCGCTATCTGCCAGTGAAAGTCCCGTCAAAATCTGTCCAGTCTTTTCGGAGATTAGCCGGAACAAACAGACAGGAAAAAATTGTTATAAGCACCGGATATACCTACTTTCACATGCATTTAGTAAAAAGCTGTTATTTTGACATTACAGTCACTTTAATTTTATTTATTTGTATAGAAAATGTATAGAAATGATTGAAGACCCCATTTGCACCACAAATCACTGAATGCATTTAGTGCTTAACAAATTTAAAATGTCCTATTTCTGATAATCTTTTAAAGAACAATGACAAAGAGACGGAATAATCTGATAAAATACATTTAATTGTGGGTTTAAAAAAAAAAGTACTATCGCTTTTACCAGTGGTAGCGAGCAATACACATCTAAGGTGATGGGCTGCTGTAGTCGTTGTTGTATGACGGCCGGTAGCTCTTGTAACTTCTCTAGTAGAGACTTGTTTTCGTGACGGATGCTCAACCGAAGAGTATAGTCGCCTTTCTCTAGCTTAACTGAGTACTGGAAAAGAAAAAAAGATTTAAAAAAAAAAATGATTACACAACTTATACATTTTTTTAATAATTTTTTTGTGCATCTCTGTTATTTTTATTTGTTAGAAATCGAAGTTACAATGTACTATCCTCCATTTGAAATAAGATTAAATAAACCTTTTTTGACTGTTCGTCCAACCGCTTTCGACTTCTATTCCGTAGGCATTAGGCATTAAAAGCAAAAAGTGGATACAATACTAACTGTTTACTGCAGCTGCCATTTGTCATGCCACCGACGTAATAAAGTCAAAATCGGTTGAACGGACTGTAAAAATAGGTTTATTTAAATGTCTAATTTTATTTCAAATGGAGTATAGTACATTGTAACTTCGATTTCTAAAAAATAAAAGAGATGCACAAAAAAAAATTTTTTTTTTTAATAACTTGTATATAATAAACCTATTCGTTTGGGTAATTTAGCAATGATCAACAAAAAAGCTGTGAGATAGAGGTAAATTGAAAGAGTAGTAGTTCTAAGATCATGCGCAAAATTTAGAGTAGACTATAACCATGCGTGCAAACTGCACAATTTTCGTGTACACTTATGCATATTCTATCGATATATTTATTAACTATCTAAAGGCTCATTCTCATTGTTTGATAGGGCTTGTATGCGGGGTGCGAAAGATTTCTGTTAAGCATGCGATAGGGTCCGTATTCGGGGAACCGTTATCATTTGTCGATAGGGAACGATTGTGGTATATGGAGAACCTGTACCGCACTTTTGGCAGTTGCTTTGATGGCGCATTTTCGCACACTTTTTACCGTCCGATGAATTTCATTGGTCGCTACGCCCACTACGGGGATTCCCCGCAGACGGCGTACCGATCGCGTTATCGACTTACGACTTTCACTAGTCCCCGCTAGTCGATGACAAAGGTAAAAATATTTGATAATGTTAGATGTATCGCGACATCAGTGGCGTATCGCAGGAGGCTGCGGAAAGGAAGAGGGAGGCGGAGCAGCAGCAGGCCTGAGCCAAGTCCAAGGCTGCGAAGGGAACCCCGGGGTGGGACATAGGAATTCAATCTACTAGCTACTGCTACTCTACTGGTTGCCAAGGGTAAATCATTATTACTTTTTTTTTTCTACTTCTCCGGGGTCTCACCTTAGAAGGGTAAGCGTCGCCGGTCGCCATCAGCTGTTTACAACTGTTGTAGATCATCCACATCTGTGATTCAAACTCCGATTCGTATAACATGTCGCATAGTAACGATATTATTGGTGAAACCTGGAACAGAATAAATTTATTATTTCTTATAGTTTTTACTTTACGTTGAAGAAAATGTGTAGAGGATGTTCTATCTCTTTATGGGGTGCCAACAATGCAAGCGGTTGCTTTTATTCTATACGTCTTAGAAATAATTACTGGCTCGTTGCTCTGGTTTTTCAAGCGCGACTACGAAGCTTGGTGTCCTGGGTTCGATACCAGGGTAAAAGTGTTCCTGGTGATTCGACAAGGCGAAATGAGACCTACCCTTTGAAGACTATAGACAAGATATTACTTACAGGGTAAGAGGGTAATAGCGGCCTACTTATTTAGCTAATTTGTCTGGTTACAACCATTTTTATCTGAATTTTTGTTATAAAAAAAATATAAAATAACGAGCGGTAAGCAAACTACTAAGACATGGACACCAGGCCGTCTTACAATAAAATTATATGAACTTTACCTCAGTAGCTTTAGCAATATGGAAGTTGTATGTATTGACTAGTTGGTAGATCTGTCTGCTGGGCGGGATGACGTCACGGGCTGTTAGAGGCGTCAGCTTTGATTCTGTCGGCCTGCAAGTATGTATTGAACCATTATAAAAATGTAATAAACGGAGTTGATGAACAAAGCCCACGTGCCTGTATACACCGGTATCCATACTCTTCAAAGCGGAGCACAGCGACGATACTTTGCGGCTGAAATACAAAATTCTGTTCCAAAAGTAACAAATGAAAGTGTAAACAAACCCTGTTCAAGTGTTCAGATAAAAAAGGAAGTCATAAAATGGGATAATACCCATTTTTTGGGTGGGTTTTTACCCAAGAATTTAATTACTGCCCGTTATATTTTAAGTTGAAATAAAAAAAGGGGCAGTAATAAAAAAATTCGGTAGTTGATATATTTGTGTGACAGTAAAACATGAACAGGATTAAAAAGAAAATTGGTCGATTATTTCATCCTACAATGTCAGTCCAAAAAAGTGGCTGGCGAGCACTTCATCCAAGTCAGATATCTTACTGACTAATTCCGATTTGTTATATGTCCGTTCAGTCATTTTACCACCCAATTATTTATTTAGTTAATTACCCATTTAAATATTTGTTATGTGTGACTCATTTTTATTTAGTTCAATGCTCAGTTTTTACTGCCGAACTTGTTAAACATGCATTTTATATTTACCAAAACTACAATAATAATCAACTGCCGCTTCAAATCAGTGCCTTATGAAAACAAGGCAATTTATAAAATTAAAATTCTCAGTTACAGCATTCAAATAATAATCAAATCAAGGCACTCAATTTGAAAGTGGCATTACGAATTGACATATCACAGCTAAAATTAAAAATAATTCCATCCGTCTCACCTGACAATAGGCTCTGAATACTTGAGCTGCGCGGAAGGCTGTACATCTTGCAACCTCAAGGAGCTCAGCAACACGGTCTTGACTCCGTCGCCGGCGCCCATGACCAGCTTGTTGCCGAAATCCGGCTTCAGGCCGTGGAACTCTATACAGTAGTCCACGGACAGGTCGCCTATATTCGCCCAGTATTTAGCTATCACGACTTCTAGTGTAACGCCTCCCTACAAAACAATGTTTAATATTTCAAATAAATGAGACAAGCCATGTGCCCGATGGGATTTACATCGGCAAGAATTACGAACTACCATACAAACTTTCAAGAGGGTGAATTTAAAACAATATTTCCTTCCTCTTTCGTATGTATGGAAAATAAATGATTGAATTGAAGGCTTTATTATTATTATATTTTTTTTTTGTATCCAAATGGTAGTGAGTGGGAGATTTTTTATTTTCAATTTAGGTGTTTTTTTTTTTTCTTTTTTGGGAGGACGAAGATGATCTGAAACGGTTGTGTTTTATGATTTTCTTAAATAATATAGTTTTATCGAGTTATAGGGTGAATTTTATTTGCACTACCATATATCATTCCCACATTTATACTATGATGCAAAATTGACTTGAGCTACTGAGCGAAGCGAGGGAGTTAATACTCTAAAGCTAAACCCTCAGTATGCCAAGGGATTCAAGATGCCCAAGAAAAAGACACCTCCCGAGAAGAATACTCGACTTTTCACAACTTTTTCAAGGTAATAAAAAGTAATTCGTTATTTGATATTTTTGTTCATTATTCAAATCACATTATTAACCGGTGGGCTACAAAAAAACAATCTGTACAATATTATTACCCGGCTAAACCCTAGCCATCTTATTCATAATAAAGTTATCTGCTTCATTAACCTATTTTAGCTATCGAACTGTTTTGTCCCTTTAAGTTTGACAGAAAGGGGCAAATGAGTTCACAAAAATTACTTTACATGTGATAAGCTGAAATAGAAAAAATATTGTTTAAGACCACGCTACTGATTTGGGGCAACCTGTAATGCTAGTTGTGTTGGGAATAATAAATAAATAAACAGTTTCATAGCTAAAATAGGGTTATGGAGCGGATAACTTTATTATGAATGAGATGGTTTGGACTTAAATGAGTTACTTTATGTTAGATTTGCATGACATATAATTTCATATTATGGAGCAGGTGGTGGGTAAATATTATCCACTTAACAATAACTGGTAAGGTAACAAAGTAGGTGCTTCAGCAGTAACGTTATTCATTTTCTGTGTCTCATGGTATCTACAAACCTTCTTAGGTAACAGATCCATAGTGTACTAACAACAACCTACTGTATTATAAACCTCTGCCTATCCCCTAGAAGAATGGTCATGATGTTATGTCACTTACCACTAACTGGAAGGGTAATAAAGTAGGTGCTTCAGCAGTAACGTTGATCATTTTCTGTGTCTCATGGGATCTACAACTCTTCTTAGGTAACAGCTGCATGGTGTGGACCAGGAATCTGCCAGTCTTTTCTTTGTCTTCTGTTGAGATCTTCAGCACTCCCCAAGAGGCTTCAGGAGGGACTGTGGAGGGATTGATAGTGAAGTTATTAAAATCGTTGATGAAATTATAGACAGTTGTTGTTCAGTTTTTACAATAAAAATATTACACTTGCTTATATGATTACCAGCATGTGGAATATGGACACAGCAATAAATTTTAAAGTGCCGATATAGTCGTAAGTAAATGATTTGATAGTGAAGAGCTTCGATCAATAATAGCACTAGATTCCCGATAAGCGCTTCAAAAACGGCCCGGAAAATAAGAGCACAAATACTTTTGTGGTCTTATTTCAAAATAGTGTCGTCCAAACATAGCCAACATTAAGACGTCAAAATGCCGCAGTGCGCGTTCAATAATTGTGTAAATAACCACCGTAACACCAAGATTTTGGAAGGAATATCTTTTTTTCGGTAAGTTTATATCATTATGTTTGTGTTTTTCATAAAATAATAACAATTAAATAGTAAATTATACATCATTTAGCAAATATTATGATTGTTTGGCCAATGTTTGCGACAACGCACCAACTATTGTAACAAACATCGACTGTTCTGGAACAGGGAAAAGCATTGAGTAGTATTATTATTTTATATGTTATTTTTGTTTGTAGATTTCTTAGCGACCAATTTCTCAATGCAAAATATCATAATATAAAAAAATATCGTAATATATGTTTTTGTATCTATTGTCGCGAAAGAAAGAGGAGAAGAAATATTTAAACCTTGAAAAAGTTATAAGTAACAAATTGTTGAATTTTTTATTCAACAATTTGTTCAATTCATTTTGATAAATTGGACATAACTGAACTGATCAATATTACAACCTGACACGGACCTGCAAATTGCATAAAACGCAAGAAAATTTGAATTTCGCGGGCTACCACAGCGCATCCCCCTTAATAAAATAACTATTATACTAATTTAGTCCTACTACCAACTTTTTTAAATTGATCAAAAATATTTTACGCCCGCTGTCCTCATTTGGGTTTTAAGTATCCACATTTTTAACTTATTTTAGCTATCCTTAGTTTGCAGGCAAATTCGTAGGGCCCAAGAGTGTGGCTTTGTAAAACAAATTATACTTTTGTGATTTATTGGATTGAGTGGATGAAATAAGTGATTTTATTCACTTCATTGAGCAAATAGGTGTTGGACCAAAGGTGAGTCATATTTTTTTTATATTTACAATATTTTTTCTCTTTTTTTTTGTATTTATCACTTGGGCATAGTTTCGACTAGTAAATATGACTAACCGATCGTTTGATGTTGCAAATGACTATCGAGGACTCGAGGAAACTATCGAAAACATTCTGAATGAAGTGGGTGATCCAGCTGTTAGTAACGTCATAGTGGCCATTTCTCCAGGCAGCAGTTCATAAGAGGCAATCCCGTACGATTTGGGAACAAATTGCTGATGGTTATTGTTATGCCTTCGATGTATGCTGTGGTAAATCAGTAGGAGGACCCAGTAATGAGCCTTTGGGATCAAAAGTGGTAAAGGGCCTGTTGGAAAAGTAATCGCTCGTTTGCATGAGGATATCGTGTATTTCGTAAACTTTTTTACCAGTCACGCATTGCTGCGAGATTTGCGTGAAGCTAGTTATCGTACGACTAGTACTGTGAAGGAAAATAGGACGAAGAAATGTCCTCCAGTGGCTTGACAAGTATTTGTACCCCCATGGTACAAACACTTGTCAAGCCACTAGTGAACATTTCATAACATTTACAAACTATGACTTTGTTTACCCTCTTGGTAAGGTAAAAACATGGAGCTCTGCAGAAGGAAGAAAGGTAGACGTGGACATCCCTTTTGTCTTCCAGAACTACACCAAAGGCATGGGCGGAGTTGATCAAGCTGACCAGTCAATCGCAGTATACCTAACAGCTATAAGAGACAAAAAATTGTAGTGGGTTCTGTTTACCTATGTACATGCTGGATTTGGCTGTAGCTAGTGCTTGGCGTCTCCATGTCCTGACCGCTGAAGAGAAACTAGACCAGCTCCAGTTTCGGCGAAGTATCGCCCGATTTTATTTGAGGAGTGTAGGCCAATGCCTACACTCCTCACTCCTCTTTCAGTAAAGACCCGATGAAAAGCGTCATAAACCTTCTTCAGTGGTGCCAAATATGAATCTAGATAGTGTTGGACACTTCCCCCAGAAACTGCCAAGCCAGCTAGGATGCAACGAATGCCAGATGCACGTTAGCAATATAAAAAATGCATCAAAAAATTGTGCATCGAAAAAGTATGCTTTGAAAAATACCATACATAAGCCCATTGGCCCCATTTGAGGACGGTGTTTTTTAATACATAAGGAAGTTATTTATTTTTTATTTTTCTTTATAAAATGTCTTACTAGCCTCCAATAGTTACGTCGATAAAGTTTTTAATCAAAATTTTACTACTAGTTTGTATTTGGGTCCAAATGGGTTAAAAAAATAACATTCGCTTTAAAAAATAATATTATTATTCTGCAACTCTACGTCTTTCAATGATTACTGTGTTCTGAGCATTGAAATGTCATACCAAGAACTACGTCTAGTTCCAAAATAGAGTAAGCACAAAATTGTCAACAAAATGTCTTTAACCTTATTGCTTAGGTTTTAAGTTTCATTTTAGAATAAATATTCTTGTACTTATTATAAAAATGACTTTTTATTTTCAAGTGACATTTTAAATTTACCTTTCTCCGATGATAGAAGGACTTAAATATAAATATTTTGCAATCGTAATAAAACTTAATAGTTGAGTGTTAAGGTTTATATTGAACTGAAGTTGTTAATATTATAAAACTTTTTTCTATATTTCGTAGTAACAAATGTAAATGTGTATGTGTGTGTAAACGTGGCCACTTCAATGACTTATTTTTGTTCCTGATCCTGTATCTAGTGCTATTATTGATCGAAGGTGAAGAGCTTCGACGAAAGTCTTGAGTAGCGTTTACTGAACAGCTGGGTTAGGAGTCAGATAAAAAGCCTTCATACGGCACTCATTGTATGAGGTTTCCTTAGCTTGGGATCATAGTCTGGCAGTTTGAGTAGTTTATGCGGCCTACCCAAATGCCCTTCCTTTGGTATTGTTCGTCGAATCGTTGAGCTCCTTAAGTTCTCAGTTGCTGCACGATTACTGACAAAGCATGCACTCACTGGACAACTCCACTAAATATGTGTGGTTCTTTCCTCAAAATACCATTTCAAACACTAATCTACATGTACGTATCATGATCTGACCAAGATTAAGTTTGGACTTTAAAAGAGACTTTGACTTCTGAGTTTGTTTCGGCCTTTCTTCACAGTGTAGTCAGATAGGAAACGCCGACCTCATCTTGATTTTAAAATATGATTGACGTGTAAAAGTGTTTGCACAAACCTTTTTACAGAAATATAGTAGATTGTACATCAAGTGCATAAAACGCACCATTTTACGCGAGACGTTTATCCGGACGGATATACATAAAGTAGAGTGTAACATGGGTTTTATGGACGAGTTGTACACTCTACTTTTCACTTCGATTGCGAGGAAATGAAACAGCAACATGTAAAATAATAAATGGACGAAATAAAAAAATATAAGTTTATTTCATGAAGTTTTATTGTGTACTTTGGCTGTTGGTATTCTTGCCATGTTCTTAGAATACTAACGAAACGAATTTAAATAAAGAGGTTATTTTATGAAGTTGAAGTTGTTCGTGTGGCTGTTGGACCGATTGCCTTTGTCTTCCGACGAAGATTTTACTTTATGCTCTAGAGCATAAAAAGCGACTTTATGTCGCCTACACACGACATAAAGACGAATTTTAGAACATGAGAAGTGAAAAAATCATTTATTATTTAGTATGTGAAATAGGATCATCACAGTTATGATAATATTACTCACCGATAACAAAATGCCTGACAATAGTAGCAGGTTTGAACAGCACATTCTTCTCACTAATGCTGGGCGGCGCGGGCGCAGCTAATTGAAGTGGTTGCGGCTGTAGTACTGTCACAGGCACTCGGAATACTGGGCCCTTCTCTATGCAGGCAACGTCGTATGCATTTATACTGGAATCATGTAGTAAATGTTGGAGTGTTAAATGATCATAATCTGGGGTTGGTACCTATGGTTCGTACATTAATAAATAAATACGGTTAAGGTAAGGTTTATTATTTGTTTAATTTGCATTTTGTAAACTTTTTATATACCCAGAAGATTATTATATCTATATTATACCTACGACATCGGCATTGTATAGAAATAATTTAACGAAATAGAAAAAATCCGGCCAAGTGCGTGTCGGACCACGCACAATGAAGGGTTCCTTAGTTAGTATGAATTTATCCCAAGAACAAACATTGTAGCTGAAAAACATGTTCTTCCATACGGAATGTATGGGAGAACAGGTTTTTCAACTGTAAATGTAAGTTGGTCGATTATTACTCGGTAACTTGTGAAGCCGACTGAGCTGTGATAGTTTTCTTTTTAACTTCGTTATATACATGAAAAGTTTTTAACCAGTGCGCAAATTTTGTCAAATTAAACATTAACGAGTTTTATTAACCACCTATTTCTTATTTTGATATGTCTTAGTACAAAACAATTAAGTTATCTTTAACGAAAGATGTTTATTTTGAAACTGGTAACAATGGTAACCCGCTGCGCGCTGGCGCGTTCAGTGTAGCAGAACGCAATAGTAGGTACCTATCAGCTGTGCGCCCGCGCAATTCACCGACGTAGGTATTTAAGCGGCAAAAAAAAAAACGATTTTTCTCCATTTGAACTTTGTTCAATCAAGAAGTTTAAATGACACTGTCACATGTAAAATTTTTTTGGGTAACAAGCAGTAGTTGAATTTAAATTTCTTTTCTTGGGTTTACATAACGGTCTTTTATCGGTTTAGTAAAAACACAGTCGGCCTCACCTAGTGAAGTGCGGGCCCGGCGGCAAGCCCTCGGTGTGGATGCGCACGGCCAGCGGGCGCGGCGCGTTCATGACGTCCACGTGCTGCGGCGCCGACAGCCACGAAGCGTCGCACGCCAGCGCCAGGCGCATGCCGAACGCGATCTGCTTCGGAATTATCGACTTGTCTGCAACACATGCACGCTACATAGCTTTCGTTGTATCTGCTACTAGTGGCAAACAATACGGACCTGTATCGGCATAGCCAAGCTTACAAAACCCCACGACAGTCCTTGTGTGATCACTGATCACAAACGATTGATTATAATAAACGTATTGTTTTCTTTCTTCAATACAGTTACTGGATTCTTTTTGGAAAACTAAATCCATATTGTAAAAAAAAATTGCAAACGCATTGCATGGTTAACCTTATAGTGATTTCTATATCCATAAATCTAATTTATTGTAAAGGACTGAACATTTCCCTGATATAATTCTCAAGTATTTTATGCCAGTTCTATTTAATACCTTGTCAACAAATCAAAACTACATAATATAAACATCTTGGACGTACCGTCAGATATTATATCCTCGACCAAAGGTATTTTCGAGCCTACGAAATGAAAATACGGATCAAGGTCTACTTAGCTTTAAAATTAAATGACTATTGTAATTTTTCATACAAAATCCAACATAAATAACTAATCCAAAATTTCTTACGTCACTTAAACTACGCACCTTAAACTGACGTCTGCAACAATCAACGTCTACTCTAATATTATAAAGAGGTAAAGTTTGTAAGTTTGGATGTTTGCACTGATTGGACAGATCCACTCAAATTTGTATCGTTCTTTCCTGCAAAGACCATTCCAGACACGGATGTACAGTCCCCAGCATATTCAAGTTATCACAAACTGTTAAATTTTCTTATTCAATTTTGAACTTAACTTTCAACATTTTAAATTTAAAAATCATTTGAAGAAATTTGACAGTTTCATATAACCTGATGTGTTGGCGACTGTATATGGTTCTCACATGATCTGACCAAGATTATGTCTGGATTTCAAAAGGGACTTTGACCCCTGAGTTTGTTTTGGCATTTTTTCTCAGGGGTAGTCAGATAGGTAATGTCGATTTCATCTAGCATATTTTTTAATATATTTTAATATGATGTGTAAAAGTGGTTCCGATATCCTATTTACAGAATAAACGATTTCATGAGGAAATTTCCGAAACAACTAATGCATTTTAATTTTTTTTTTCAGTGTTATGAAAGTAGATAGATAGAATACTCTTTATTATGTACATCATAAAAAGTACAGATATAAATGTAGACATTTTATATAGGGTGACACAATAGGCGGTCTTATACAGACAAGCAGGTATAATAAGGTGTAAGCAACACTCACTCTCCATGTCGCGATGGTCCTGCAGGAAGCGCGGCTCCACGGTGAGGCCCACGTCGCGCGGCGCGGCGCCCGGCCGCGGCCGCAGCAGCACGCCCTTCGCGCCGCCCAAGCCGCACGCCACGCCGAAGCTCACGTCGCGCTCCGGCTGCTCCGAGTACGTGCTGAGGAGATCGAAGGCCTGCAACGAGTGTGGCAACTCAGGGCCGAGCACGGGCACCGTCTGTCTGTCTGCAAATACTAGCCACAACGCAACCACACGAACTTGCAGAGACACTATTCACACGTAATCACTGCTTGCCCACATTCTGTCGCTGCGATGAGGTGTAGTCGCGGAACATGTGAACGGACCCTCCGGCATTGACACCATTGCGTCAACGTCGTATTGACGTTATTTTATCGAAGATACATCGCGTTAGTGGGGCCTAATAAATAGGATTTATAAGCCTTAGCGATAGACGCGAACGCGTTTAAATCAAAAGGACACAATCGCATTCTCTTCTCATCAAAACAAAATACTTCAACAAAAAGTTACAAAATAATATAAATAAAGTTCACCTTTTCAACATTCAGAAGACCGCAGCCCTGTGCCCAGGGCTCCACATGTGATAAGTATGTAGCAGAGTTCTCTAGCGCGCGCTTGATTGAGTACGGCGAGTATGGAAGGCCCTTCGCTTTCAGTCCGGAGACTAGGGCCGCTAAAAAAAGAGTAAAGATTAAAATTATGACAAAGCAATTTCATTTAATTTTATAGGTTTTTATTTACAAGTTTATGATGCTATACATGATGTTAAACCTGAAAAGGGGTCATTGGTCTCAACATTATGAATCTTCTCCACAGGAACCTACTATGCTTTGGAATAGGCAACTAGCTTCATCTTTCTCACTGACCAACCCCTTGACAATTAAAAATTGCCTGTAATTGGTTTATTTGGCATAAATGCTTTTAAAGTTTGAGTTTATAGGACCAACCATATATCACATACAAATTAAGTTGTTGAACATTTACGTTTGTTTGTAAAATTAGACAAAGAATTATGTAAAGAAATTACGGACTAACCTACTGCGCCCGCGACGTGTGGTGCTGCCATTGATGTACCGTTCATTAGTTGACAATTTCTTAGTGTAAATCTGCAAATACAAAAAAACAAACACTATTAATAACAGTGAGATTGTCTTGCAAAAACAAAACATTAAATTCTAACCTACTAGTACTATTTCCATCTAGCGTAGGCCATTTTCGAACGTATACGCTGCGCAAGCGCCATGTCATGTTCGTTGCGACGCATGCAAGTCGTCTACGTTGCGCAAGCAAAGGCGGCTTTAACGCGATGTTAACTGTTACTTTTTTACGCGATAACCGACATCCACGCGGGCGGAGCCACGGGCAAAAGCTAGTAATATATATCTTTGGAAATACTATTGCGCGATGATGATATCTAATCTAGACCTGTTACAACTGGGTTAGTAGCATTAGTCCCCAGTTGAGGTTCCACCCGAATAATAATACCACTTTAAAAAACAATGCGTCTCTTGCGTAAACTCAGTACAAAAAAAAAAGGAACAGGTACAGATGGCGAGAAAGTGTTTAAAAAAAATCGAGCCATAAGTGCCAAATATTTGGGCCACTGGGTCACTGAGGACCTAAAGGACAGTGTGAATATAGAAAGGTAGCGCAGAGCGCTGTCTGTCCGATGGAACATGTTGGCGCGCAGGTTTTCACGGTGTGCGGGAACTGTCAAAGTTGCGCTTTTTAAAGCACACTGTCAGTCCTTTTACACCTGCAGCCTGTGGGTTAACTATACGGAGCGGACATACAGCGATCTGCGCGTCCAATACAATAATGCGCTCCGCGATGTTCGCGGCTGACACCGACGGCTTGCGCAAACGGTGAGCTTCTATCATGCGCACACTAGCGGCCCGGTGGGACTCTCCGATGCTGGCTCGCTGGATACGGCTGCACGCAGTCGTATAGTGGCTTGTCACCATCATCGAGGAGTTCATCCGGACTTAACTTGCTCGACGACGAGAACGCGAGCTCCAGCTGTAAGTGTCACATACCTAGCGACCGCGGCCACAGCTCCTCCGGGCGCACACACAGAGAGCCCGGCCGCGCCATCTGCGGCCGGCCCGCGCGAGCTCCAGCTGAACGCGCCGCCACACACGCGAGCGCGCATGGAGTATGCAGCAGACATCATCTCAGGAGACACATAGGCTCCCACACCTGTGCATATGCACAACACAATATACGTTAGTTGATTCGATGATCGATGGTCGGGGGCGCAGTGATCTCCTTCTGTGAAACGACGGTTTACAGAAGGAGGCTGCGGAAAGGGAGAGGGAGATCATAAGTGCTCTCCCGTCCCGCAGCAGGCGCACAGGGCGTCGGCGGAGGGCAAATAACGCCCTTTTCCAGCCCAGGCCACCAAACAGATCCAGGGGCGACACAGGACCCGAGATGGTGACGCGAAGTGTACCACACGCGCTTCTCTAAGACCTAACAGGAGTTCAACCCTCCCCCTACGGGACGGGCCCCGCAGAGTGCGGATCCGTCACCAGTCCGGGCAGCGGTAGACACATTCGCACCCGCAGCCCCCTGACGCAAGTCTGCGAGGGAACAACGGAGTGGTTTCAGTCAGTAAGAGTCTGACAAACCCCTCTGGTCACGCCAGGGCGGAGGACATCCATAAGGATTTCCAAAACGACAACAAAAAAAAAAGGGCGCTTGCAACCGAGCGGGTGGTCAGGTTGCGGATAGCCCAACTCCGACTGCGGGACCGACTATCAACGGTCGATCCTGTACGAGGAGCATCTCGAAAGAGATCCCGGACAAGTGAAGTTCCCGAAGGCCAATTCCCAGGCTTAAGGTAACCTGTATACCAATTCCTATGTACCTATCACCAAACCAAGCCTTCCTTCCTTATCCATACATCCCGTCGATCCTAAATCCCAAGGCCAAATCCCAGGCCTAGGGTGACCCAAAGAACCCATACCTTTCCCCCACCAAATGCTTTTGCTCCTATCCCTATATCCGGTCCCAGAAGAGGGGTAACCTCGATTCTAAAAAAGCCAACTCCTACCCCACCATCCCATATACCCAACCTGTGATGGTTGGGGATAGACCATGAAGCTAAAGAAAAATATTAGTACCCAGGTGGGCCCCGGCCAAGCCAGGAAATCCCCCACCGCTTTGGCGATCATCCCACAACGTAATCTGGGGGGGGGGGGGCACCCAACTGCACTTAGGTCGGCCGGCTGCTGACTCAACGCCCATTACCTAAGCTGCGACTTGTGCGCTGAACGACCCGACCCCGGCTGCGACCAACGCGCCAACACCCATTTCACAGTGTATGCCTTCCACAAGCCTCTGGCAAAGAGCATCCTGCGAAACAGCATCACAAGTCCATACAACGAACAAGACCGGCACAAACAGAGAGGGACGGAGAAGGATGGGCCTGGTAGCTCTACCACTTTCCCGGTTGATGGAGTACGCATGCTGAAAGAGCGCGGAAAAATCATGGCTCGGAAGAGGAAATTAGACGACTGAAAGCGCAAAACCCACGAAGGCACTAACCAGCGCGAAGTGCGATTGGGCACCGGAGAGGACGTACGCGACTAGCCAAAAGCACGCGAAAGGGTAACCCAGCGCGAAAAGCCTTCGCACGCAAGTCTTCCGGGCGGCCAGTCAACCCCAAAACACCAGCAGAACCCACGACCAACCTCGACAAAGACAGAACAGGGGGAACAGGCGATCTGGAGCCTCGCACCAGGCGTTGCCGGCAAACAACATCCAGCCAGGCACCTCCAACAAGTAACTTTAAGAGAACCCTGCACAATTGGAATAAACCATGAAAAATTATCAGAATACCTAACCAGAGCATACCATACATGCTGTTAAATAAGGGCGCCACAAACCAAGAGCGAGAGGAACCCCTGGTGGAACACTGAACTTAGTAAACTCAGAGATGCACTACATAAGCAATTCCACAGAGCCAAAAACACTAGACTCCCGGATGACTGGGAGCTATACAAAGCGGCCCAATATATACAAAAAGCTAACCAGAACTGCCAAGAGAAACCAAAACCTCTAACATAGAATATAGATACATAGATGGATCATTTCGTTCAAAATCAGTCGGATTGTGATTGACAGTGTATTATGCAATTGGGATGCTGCTCCGCTTGTCTCCGCTTCAATGGAAATGCACCCTAGGTAATACGGGCTGGTATCCGCAACTCTATGTCAAGGCGCGTATTTTGCGTGAACGCACCCTTACATTTATCATACCCACCTTTAAAACTTAGGGCATCATAATATTTTTAACTAATGACAATGCTGCTACATTGTCATTAGTTAAAAATATTATGATTCAAGAAACAGCTACAATGACTACAGAAATTACTGACAAGTTTCTTGTTTACCATGAAATTATCAAGTAAAGAATAAATAAAATACATACCAATAAGTATAGGTTGCGCGATGTCGGGAGGCGCGCCCACAGTGCAGAGCGCGGGGCCGTGGTTGCCGGCTGAGACCACCCACGAAACATTGTAGCGGTTCACTACCTCGCAGATTATGTCGCCTATACGACTGGGGAAAAACAAAGGTAGTGTAAAATAAAATTATTTGACAAGGTACATAGGATAGATGGAGTGAGAGAAAAACAAAAATTACTTTCTACTAGTTTGACCTCACCGGGAGCCGCGCACTCCCTAAGGCGCGGTACAGCGGTAATGGTCAAACTATAGTAAAGTATCAAACAACGAGTATCAAAGTTTCTTTTTAAACTGCAACAATGGCTTAAAGACAATCTTTCATTTTCAAATGTGTAAAGAAGTGAAGATCTTCTATACACACATCTTTCTTTCAAATATCATTCATCATCATTCTTGAAAACATGGCGCTATGAAGAAGTTATGTTTGAATCTGCTTAATAAGTTCATCTTTAAATGTTGAAAAAGAGTAATAAAAACATAGAATATTTTAAGCAAGCTTGCTTATTATATTCTATGTTTTTATTATTAATCCTTTTACGCTGTACCCCTAGGTACAGAAGCGAGAAAAGACTATGTGCCGAGCTGCCAAGCAAGACAAATGTCAATGTGTAGATGATGAAGACTTTCCAACTCACCCCGCATCAGACCAATGCGCGTGCTCGCCGTAGCTCATATTAATAACGTCGATCCGCATCCTCTTGGACAGCTCCATGACCTTGATGCAAGCGCGCACCAGCGCCGTGCCCGTCTCCATGGAGCCGAGGCGGCTGTCGCCGATGGTGAGCGACACGAGGCGCGCGCCCGGCGCCACGCCGTTGCGCTCGGGCGCGTCCGCGAAGTAGCCCGCGGCGATGGCGGCCACGTGCGTGCCGTGGGTGGCTGGAAACGGACACATGTTCTGTGATACTGTCCCAAATAAACGATACATCTATTACATATTCTAGCCCCAGTGGCACAGATGCCTTTAAATGGCATGGTTCGTTAACAAGTTTAGCAGTAGCTTAGCCCAACATAGTTTGAGTCCACTCCTGCACGAAAACAGTTGTTTCTGGCCTCATTACTCTGCATGAAAGGGCCACTCTCTATATAATACCTTAAGGCGCTATGATCCGGCACTCGAGCCGACTGAAGTAGGCTCACGAAGTCGCGAGTGGTTGCCTCACGCATTTGGTAGGTATTTAAAAATCCATGCATACTAATATTATAAATGTGAAAATAACTCTGTCTGTTACGTTTTCACGCCTACACCGCAGAACTGATCGTTATGTAATTTCGCAGCCTGGAATATGGAGAGAAACATAGGCTCATTTTTTAAGCGATAACCAACCACCACGCGGGCGGAGCCGCGGGCAAAAGCTAGTAGTAATAATGTTATCAAGACAAACTCAGCGTATTGTGCTAAACAATCTTACTACATTCTCATTTATATAAATAATAAGAAAAAACATTACGTAAAGGACGTAAAACATTACGTAACTAGGATTTTTTCTATCCAGCAAAGTTAATCAAATCGTGTTTTTAAAAGCGATTGCATGTCGGCCAATCCTTAAATTAATAAGATATACCTTTTATTCAAAATTATATGACACTATTTTTTTATGTTTCCCATGGATTCAAAAAACTAGTAAGCGTGGTCTCTGTCGGATCATACCGCCTTAAGTAGGAAAAACCTCTGTTCAACAATTGAGGACTATTACTCACAGCACATGCCGACGACCTCAAGTGTGTGTCCATCATCATGCACGTTGATGCTGACTGTCATCTCGTCGAAGGGCGTCAGGTGCGTGTGTTCGTGCGTGACACTGTATTCTCCCAGCAGTGGGCCTGAAGCCAGGTCGCCTGTCTCTGACGTATCGATACATGCTCTGTTGAGAACGAACAAGACAAGTTTTACCTGTGATGCTAATAATTGAACAATTATTATATAGCATGTAGTCAACAATTATAACTTGAACAAAAGATCAGTGTTGCAATGACTAATAAAGTAATAACTTTAGTCACAATAGACTCATAAAAAAGTCGAATAATCCACTTCAGTGTGTGGCTTTTAATAAAACCAGTTTGTTATATTGTATGTCGTATTTTTATTTTTGTATTTTTAGTATGGATAATCACTTAATTACCGATATAGATAATACATTTTTAACTGTGTCAAAGACATGTGACGTTGAGGATTGCAGACAATATCTTTCCGATTATCAAAAGTCACTAACCGTACTGACCCAAAACATTCGTAGTATTTATAAGAACATAGATAGCTTTAAAATTTTCCTACACAGACTAAACTTTGATTGTGATATAATGGTATTAACCGAGTGCTGGCTAGGTAACCGCATCGATTACCTTCCAGTAATACCTGGGTACAACTTAATGCATACCAAAATAAACCACAGTCAAAATGATGGTGTGGTAGTCTTTACAAAACAATCACTTAAGGTCACAGTCGAGGAACCTCCTCTACAAGACTGCATGAGTAATTGTTTAGTTATTAAAATTGGTACAACCACAGCGATAATCGCTATGTATAGGTCTCCTTCCGCTAGAAACTTGGATTCTTTTCACAATTCCTTAAACCAAATTTTTCAAGGGCTAAGCTCGTTCAAGAATGTAATACTAACAGGTGATTTAAATATAAATATTGGCTCTGAAAACTGCGATGCTGGGACCCAAGATTACCTTAATATCTGTTCGTACCATGGATTTCTCCCCGCTCACACGATGCCTACTCATCAGAGCGGTTCCTGCCTCGATCATATGATGATCAAAACCAGTCTATCATATATTACGCTTGTTACTAACGCAACAATTACTGACCATCACGCTGTCCTACTCACCGTAAATTTAACGCTGCCTAAGCTAAATCGTCCCCAGACCAAAAGCAAATTAAACACAAATAAACTCGAATATGAATTATGCAACCTTGATTTTAGCCTAGTTTACAATACTGCTGACGCTAATTTGGCTTTATCGTACTTAATAAAACATGTCCAACAAGCAATTTTACGTAGCACGATAGTTTCTACAGTGAATAAGAAACTTTATAATATTAAACCTTGGATTACTCCTGGACTAATTCGGTGTATAAGACACAGAGATAAACTTCATCAGAGAACTAAGAGATACCCAGATAATCTAATAATTCAGACTACCTATAAAAGATACAGAAATTTCTGCAACAATCTTCTAAAGAATTTAAAAAATAACTACGATAAAAATGAATTAAAAACAGCAGGTAACAATAGTAAGCAACTTTGGAAACATATTAAAAACGTCACCAATATGTCTAAACAGCGTGAAGCAAATTCGAGTTTACTGCTTACTAATCCTTCACCAGTCTTGTCAGCTAACGACGTTAATAACTTTTTTGTCAATATTGGGAAAACTCTTGCCGAACAGATTCCGAAAAATTATTGTGACCAACCTTTTCAAAAATCAATCAATATCTGTAACCTGAAATCTTTTGTTATGCTTGACACTGACGAAGACGAAATTACTCGAATCATTTCTGGGCTAAAAGATGACTGTGCAGTTGGATTGGATAACATAAGCAATAAGATCCTTAAACTTTTTAAGCATATATTGGTACCTCCTTTAACGTATATTTTTCGAATCTGTATTTCCAAAGGAATTTTCCCTACTTGTCTAAAAAAGGCAGTTGTAATCCCTGTCTTTAAATCTGGAACTAAAGACTTAGTTAATAATTATAGGCCAATATCGTTACTCCCCTCAATATCAAAAATATTAGAGAAAATTGTAAACAGTAGACTGGTTAACTATCTCGAAAAAAATAACTTTTTGTCCTCTGCGCAATTTGGTTTTAGAGCAAAATTATCTACAGCCGATGCGGTGCATAGCCTGACCAATTACATTTCAGAAGAACTCGGCAAAGGGAACCAGACCCTGGGAGTCTTCCTTGATTTAGCCAAGGCCTTCGACACGGTGTCTGTTTCTGTTCTTCTCAACAAATTACAGGCCATTGGAATAAGGGGAACGCCGCTGAAACTATTCGCTGACTACTTAGATGACCGATACCAATGTGTTAGAATAGATAATATCACGAGCGCTGAGCAGAAAAGTACTGGTTTTGGTGTTCCTCAGGGAAGTATTCTGGGCCCCACGCTATTCCTGATTTATATTAACGACTTGTGCAATCTTAATATTAAAGACGGCAAAATTATATCATATGCCGACGACACTGCATTAATATTTACCGCTAAAACCAGTAGCGAACTGTTCCAAGTCGCTCAATTAGGTTTTAATAATGTGACTAACTGGCTTCAAAGCAATTTACTTACACTAAATGCTGACAAGACAAAATATATTCACTTCTCCATGCGCAAGCCTCAACTTAACATTGCTAACCCTCAGTTATATGCCCATCAATGTGGTATCCGTTCAGTCAACATGTGTAATTGCCCTTTTATCCTCGAAACGAGCAACATAAAATACCTCGGAGTAATAATGGACGACACACTGTCTTTCAGAAAACATATTGATAGTTTAGTTAAAAGAGTACGCAAATTAATATATGTTTTTAAAAAATTGCGAACATTTGCAGATTCAAAACTAATAACACAAGTTTATTTAGCCCTATGTCAATCTATAATTCAATACTGCATTACTTCATGGGGTGGCGCAGCAAAAACCAATTTACTTCCTCTTGAAAGAGCTCAGAGAGCAATTTTAAAGGTAGCAAACTTCCATCCCTTTTTCTTTCCCACTGATCTGCTTTATAAATCCTGCAACGTGCTGACTGTTCGCCAACTTTTCATTATGCACTTAGTATTAAAACAGCACACCATGCTTACCTACACTGCTGACATTACTAACAAGAGACGGAATGATATAGTATGCGCATCAAATTTTACCTCAAAACATGTCTTTGTGGAAAGATTTTTTACATTCTTAGGCCCATTTCTGTACAATAGATTAAATAGAAAACTAAGTATCCATAAATTGAATTATTTTAGCTGTAAAAAAATTATACTTAAATATTTACTAACCATCGCCTATGCACAGACAGAAGAGCTACTTGTTGTCTGCAAATAGAAACGCTTACATGCAATTTTACTGTTACTAACCTAAATTAGATTTAGTTTTCACTTTATACTCATTGTTAATTTATTACATTAAGTATTTATGCACTTCCTAGCCTGAAGCACAGGTTCAACCTAGTTCAGGCAAATAAGCAATTGTGTTCTATTTTAATTGTTAAGGAACTTATTGTAAATGTGCCCTTTTTATAAATAAACGATTATTATTATTATTATTATTTTGATATTTATTTCATATTCTCGGCTAGCCGGGAGCGCTGATAACACGGGCCTAAGCCAAGTGATTATCAGCTGGATTAAGTGCGGCCACGTGCAGAAGATTGCACAGAAGATGTTAGCGTATTTGGGTTTGGATGTGGGTTTTCTGATTCACATTGCAGAAACTTTCTCACGAGTCTGCATGTGTTTAGTATCGCTGCCTTCTGCAGCAGATGGTAGGTATTTGGAGATAAGTTAAGGGAGTTAAGAGACTGGTGAAGTTGTGTTGGTATTACTCCTGTTGTAGACAGTACTATTGGAACTATTGTAACTTTTTGTAAATGCCAAAGTCGGACTAGTTCATCTTTTAATTCAGTGTATTTGGTCAGTTTCTCTGCTATTGTTGTCTGCAAGTTATGTGTATTTGGTATAGCGATATCAATTAAATATCCAGTTTTATTTATCTTGTTTATAAGTGTAATATCAGGTCTATTAAAATGGATTGTTCGATCGGTGAGAATAGCGCGATCAAAATATAGTTTTGTTGAAGGGTTCTCTAATACAGTTTCTGGATTGTATTTGTAGTATGGTGTAAGGGAATCTATAAGTTTGTACTGGTGTGCTAATTTTTGGTGTATGATGTTGGCTACTTGATCGTGTCTGTGTTTGTAGTCTGTTTGGGCTATTGATTTGCACGCGCCTGTGATATGCTGAATAGTTTCCGGAGAACTATTGCATTTCCTACATGTGTCGTTATTTAAATTCTTTATTATAAACTTTCTGTAATTTTTGGTTTCAATTACCTGATCCTGAATAGCAAGCATGAACCCTTCAGTCTCTGGAAAGAGTTCGCCTCGATTTATCCACGCGTTCGACGCCTCTTTGTCGACATTTATGTGGCATAAGTCTTGGCGATGTCTTCCGTGTAGAGGTTTCTGGGTCCATTCTAAAAGCTTAATTTTGTCGTCGGTTACTTTCTCATTTCTCTGTTCAGATGTATCTTTTAAATTAAGGGGTGTGAAGTGTTGGTCGTTGTGTCTTATAATTTTATGAAGAATAGAAGTTTCGGTTTTTGAATAAAAGAATTGTCTTAGTGCCTTTATCTGTCTATTGTGTAGGTTAAGAATATCAATTAGTCCTCTGCCTCCTTCTTTCCGCGGCAGTGTTAGTCTCTGCAGACAGGATCGTGGGTGGTGTTTGCGGAATTTGGTCATTGTGGTATTAATTTTTCGTTGAAGGTTTTTCAGGTCGGATTTGGTCCAATTGATTATCCCAAAAGAATATGTGAGAACTGGTATAGCAAATGTGTTAATCGCTTTGACAGTATTTCGAGAATATAGTTGCGTTTTAAGAATTGTATTTAGTCTGTGTTGAAAGTGTAGTGTTAATTTTTGTTTAATTTCTTTATAGTGTATTTGTCGTGATTGTGTGTAGCCTAGGTATTTATAACTATCGTGTTCCTCTAGTGACTCTATCTGTTTTCCTGTTTCTAAAGTATATTGGTGTTGGTAATTCTGTCCTGCTCTGATTGAATTTATTTTACATTTATCTATGCCAAATTCCATTTTAATATCGTTTGAGAATTGTTCTGTCAAGTTTGCTAATTCATAGAGTTGAGTTTCACTTTTGGCGTATAGTTTAATGTCATCCATGTACAGCAGATGATTTAATTCTATTTGTTGAACCTCAGTATGTCCTTCGGTAGTTGTATTTAATGGGATTCCTAAATTAGTTGCATTTAATATATTAGATAGGGGATTTAGCGCAAGACAGAACCACAGCGGGCTTAAAGCATCTCCCTGATAGATCCCTCTTTGAATTTTTATTGGTCTGGTATCTGCTGTTTTATTAGAGGAAATTAGTCTAAGTACAGTGGTCCAGGTTGTCATCATGACCTTCAGGAATGTTACTATTGTTGGATGTATTTTGTATATCTCTAAAATTTTTACAAGCCACGAATGGGGAACAGTGTCGTAGGCTTTTTTGTAGTCAATATACATGCTAAATAGATCGGTTTTGGTTTTTTGAACTTTTTTAAGAATTACTGAGTCTATGATTAATTGTTCCTTGCAGCCTTGGCTCAATTTCCGACATCCCTTCTGTTGTTCAGCTAGGATGTTATTAGTGTCGATGTGTTGATATATTAGTTCAGATATACAAGATGTGATGATTTTGTACAAAGTCTGCAAACATGTTATAGGGCGATATTTTGCTGGATTAGAGAGATCATTACGATCTTTAGGTATCATAAAAGTTGTACCTGAAGTTACGTAGGATGGTATTGTTTTAGGGTCTTGGATGAATGTATTTATGTGATTATATAAAAAACTATGGATAGATGTAAATTTTTTGTACCAATAACTATGAATGTTATCTGATCCGGGTGCTTTCCAGTTATGTAAACGAGAAAGTGCTTTATGAAAAATTTCTGGGGATATGTGCTCAAATGCCATTGCCTGAATATTTGTGTTGCTGTTTGTCAGTTCTGTTTGTATCCAATCAGCTTGGGCATTATGTTCGATTGGTTGTTCCCAAATTCCTGCCCAGAAGTTTTGTAATGTCTCTGAGTCAGGGTTGTTATGATCATCATCATTTGGGTTGTTATGCTGAACGTTAGATGTCGCCTGTCTAATATTGCGGTAGAAAAGTTTTTCATTGTGGGTGAATTGAGTGTTTTGTAGTTTTCTTTGGGTACATGCTTTGTATCGTTGTAGTCGGCCTGTTACGACTGACAGTTTTTGTTTAAGTGTGTCTAATGTGTGAGCTGCTTGTGTATTTGGTTCTTCATGAACAGTGTGAATTCTGTATTGTTCTGTTATTTTGTTAAATTGTTTAATTATTTTCCTACTTCTATTGCCATTGATGAATTGGGTCATTTGAGCTATCTTTGATCGTAAATCATTTAATTTTCGTTCAAGTCGTATCTCCCAGTTAGGTTTATATTCTTTTTTTACCCTTTGGGTGACTACTTTTGGTTGAAGGGTTATCTTTGCTCCGTTAACTTTAGCCGCGGTCCAGGCCGCACAATATATAGTAGTCTGTAAAGTGTAGAAGTCAGTTTCCTTATTAACGTTTTCAGGTAAAATGGTTTTGTTTAGGTAGCTAACTATACGGGAAAGATTTTTGGAAGGCTTTTGTTTGGGAATAAAAATTCTATTTGTAGGGCTAGTTTCTTTATAATATAGGAATGCTTGTTGGAACGTCTCATCTATTAGTGGGTCCCTATCTAGGTTCACTTGTTGGTTAGGTAGAACTTCTTGTGCAATGTTAATTTCAATATGATTTAAAGTATGTGAAGATTCTTGTGTGGAGTTACTGTCAATGTTGTTTATACATTGAGTTTCAGAATTACTGTTATGGTTTGGGTTTACTATCGTCGTTTCGCTTGTGAAGTTGCTAAAGTTAAGATTACCTAGTCGTAATTCTTCGGATATTTCTAGTTTTATTGAATATAATCTGTCACTTGTTATGTAATTATTGTTAATAATTGCTCTCCTCTGATCAGCTATTCGTTGTTCGCGTAGATGAGCGAGTTCAGGAAAGCGATTGATAAAATCTTCATACATACGTTTTCTATATACTGTTTCATTTCTACCTAAATCTGTAACTCGATAATAAGAGCGCATTATAGCTTCATTTTGTTCATTGGTCCATCTCATTCGAGTTTGTGTTCTATTTTTAGTACTATGTGTTTCTGGGGTTCTAGGTTGCATTTGGGTAGATTGTGTGGGTGTAAGTATTTTTTGTACATGTTCGATAGAGTTTTGTGACTGTCGGGTGGAATGATTAAATTTTAGACGGTCTAACTCTTCTTTTACTTCATTTTGTATCTCCTCTATAGTTTTTTGTGGTAGTAATTTATTGTTTATTATGGCTCTACGTTGGTCTCCTATTCTCTGTCGACTAACCTGCATGCTCGGGTATTTTTCTATAAATTTTAGGTGGAGCGGTTCAAGATAAGTTTTTCTGTCTGTATCTAGTGCGGTCAATTGAAGATAAGTGCGCAGTATGAATTTATTCATTTCAGGTGTCCATCGTCTGCGCGTACTTGGAGCGCTTGTAGTGGGTGCAAGCTCAGAGTCAAGGTTGACTTCCTGCACAACACTATCAAGCGTGCTGATGGTTGACAAGCTAGCTGTTCTTCTTGTCATGTAGGAGGGGCGAGTCGAAGGGATGGATGAAAATAATGAAATAGTATCATCGCCCGTGGAATCGGCTGTGGCTTCTACGTAGTGAGCCCGCCTGTTCAACTCACTACGACCAGCTGTAACAATTTTGTTGGTGGGAGCCCGCTTGCTCAACTCCTCACCGCCGATGGTTCGCATGCTGTGGCATCTAGCATCGGCTCCAGATGCGCCCCGGCGCTCCCCGGGAAGCGACCGTAAATTGTATACTCTCTTATTACTCATCTCCATAAAGGGTTACCTTTCCTTGTTAGCCGCGTAAGTTTTTTGTACAGTTGTACAGTACGCGTGTCCGCCCCCCACGTAGCTAGGTGTTCAGCTTGGACGTAAGGTAGGATTTTAGGGGGCTTATTATTATTATTATTATAGGTATTATTGTAGCAGTAATTTTATTAGTTGAGAATATTAATGCAACATCAGCTTGATTTGAATTCTAGGAAATAACATTGGCTTGGCTATATAAAAAGGTAAATAAATAGTAATAAGGATTTAAAATCAATAAAAAAAAAAAAAAAATTGGTGCAGTTAATTACAAGAGCAATGTATGTTTAGGTTCTAGGATTAAACCTTGAAGATTATGTTTTAGAACCATAAAAAGTAATTATAATATTGTATGATAAAATGGTGAAGCAATTCTAGACAAAAGGTATTTTATTAAAAAAAGCTACCTGCCAAGAATTAAGAAAAAGCTTAATAATTATTTGTCTCTTAGCCTATTAAGGATTTTAGACCCTACAATGCTATTTTCTGCAATGATATGGTTAGAAAGGGGGTGGCTACCAAGATGACAACTAATCCATACTAATATTATAAATGTGAAAGTAACTCTGTCTGTCTGTCTGTCTATCTGTCTGTCTGTATATTACGTTTTCACGCCTAAACCGCTGAACCGATCGTCATGAAATTTGGCAGAGATATAGCCTGGGATATGGAGGACATAGGCTACTTTTTTACACAATAACCGACATCCACGCGGGCGGAGCCGCGGGCAAAAGCTAGTAGAGAAATATAGTAGCAAATAAATTGGGATAAGGGCAAGAGAATGATGTTTATGTGGACAATTCAGTAGATTTTTACTTACATACTAAATGATTAATATCCTTTTGTATCAAATCCATAACATACCTCCACACAGTTCCATCATGGAACAGCACACAGTCATAAGTAGGTCCCACATCATTGTACTTCTTCTCTGCAGACTGCAGCACTTCCACCCTGGCTTCCAACTCCTCTTTCAAGAGTTTGTCATCTGGGCTCAGTACAGGGTTCTTGGCCACTTAAATAAAATCAATCCTTGAGTTAACTTGAAATGGATATTGTTAGTCCTTGTGACTAACAATATCCATTTCAGGTTAAAAAAAAATTTGTTAGTTCTCATTTTACAACTGCTGGGCACAGGGGTTCCCCAAATTCTTCCAATTTCCCCCAATATTTCTGGGACAGGCACAATTATATTCCTTATTCAGTGAAGCAAATAATAATACCAGTTTATAGTCATTCTGTGATAGAAACTTAAAAAAGGAAACATTAGAAGTGGTTAGTTGATTTAAAATCAAAATATTTGATTTCACATAAACCTACATGGGCACTTATGAAATGTCAAAAGCTACGTGCACGGTTCCAATTGGTTGTTTCCTATGGAAAAGAGCTGGCAAGAAACTCCATGGTTACTCTTTTAAATATAATTAGCTTGTCTGTTGCTACTACAACTATGGTTTAGAGAAAGAAATTACCAACCATATCCAAAATTGGGGCTCCAAAGGTGAAACAAACATTTAAATTAATGACATTGGAGTCCCACTTCATCAATATTACACATGTGCCTGCATTTTATGTAAAAAAAATCTATAATGATCAATTCCACTTACCAACATCAGTTTCAAAATCTTGCAAATGCTTATTAGCCTCAGCGAAGGCTGGCTTGTAGCCGACATCCCAGCCGTGCTCCTTCCGATGCTCTTGCATACGTTCCTTCAACTTTGTTGGGTATAAACTGAATGGGTGTAAAATTCCCACTCGCCATGATCCTGAGGGATTCTTCCATAGCTCTGGGATCTATGGGAAACAATATTTGGTAACAAAATATTTAATGTAGTGAAGTTACAAGAAGGATACCATGATTGTATAATAAATATTCTTGGTTTGCCTTATTTGAACATTTAATTTAGTATTAAATAGTAGTAAACGTGTTGTTAACATAGGAAGTTTTGTAATTATTATGACTAAAGAGAACAACTTTTAATGTGATTCTGGCACCAAACCATTTAAATAAAATAAGTTCTTTGTTTGTTTTAGACTAATAGGTCTAGGGACTTGCATGAACCAGTAGTATTTACAAGAGGTAATTAATGATAGCAGCAATTTATTTAGCATAACGAAAAATTGTGATACTTTGTAATCAGACCAAACAACTACTTAGAACCAACCAAGTAGCAAAAATACACATTAAAAAAGTAACTTGATGATAATATTATCCATTCATTGGCACCTATTGTGTTATATAATATCCCGACTGAACATAACAAACAGAAAAAGTCGGAAAAAAAACAATTTCCGCAAGATTTACCTTCAGTTTGCGGCCTGTGAGACCGGTAATGCATCCATCAGTGACTTTTTTAATGACAGTACTGGTGTCCACATCACCGCAGCCGCTGCAGTCGTACCTCTCAATAACCTTCGTCTCACCCGTACTCGTTACCTGCAACCTCAGCAATACATAATATCGGCCAAAATTGCAATAAAAGTGCAACTAAACAAATCGTGACATGACAATTTTTTACCGTAAGTCCAACAGCTGCAGGGTCCACGCCCGAATCGAAAATAGCAATAACGGTGTCTCTGCCATCATAATTTGAATTTTTGTTGATAAATGAGACAACCCCTGTCTCTTTTTTCGGCAATAATCCCCAAACGGGGAAATCACAGTCGATCGGAGCGCCTGCCATTTTTGATGACCCGATAACTAGTGTTGCCAAGAAAAATGAACATCCATGAATTAAAAAAATAAACAGTGTTTCCATAATAAAAATAAAGTTAGTTTGGAAAATGAACAAAATATTTGAGAGTTGTTACTATACAAACAAGTAAATGAGTTGCGAAAAGGCAACGGGTATTCCTAAGTTATATAAATAAAGAACCATGCCAGACTTTACCTGTGACTACATAGTCTCAATCAAACTATTGCGCATGTAATGTACGGTAGCCAGCACATCAGGTTATACGAAACTGTCAAATTTCTCCAAACGATTTTAAACCTTAAAATGTTTGTAATCAAGTTCAAAATCGAATGAGAAAATTTGACACTTTGGTAACTTTATGTGCTGGCGACTGTACATACATACAGTCGATCGCAAGTGTGTGATCGGACCTTGAGCTGGCTTAAATAAGAGGCACAGACTACATTGAGTTATTTATATGAGACCAGCATAAACCGGTTGTGTTACCTAATGCTGCGGTCAGTGGTACTGTCTGACAAGCTGACTGTCACCGCCGCCACCTTTGTCTGAACAACACTTGTAAAAGGAGGTTCAAACTTCGAACACAGTCTCCTCCTTTTGAATTCGGTTAATAATATTAAACTTATTGCACCTCCTTGTCAGTGCTCACAAAAATTCACCCAAAAACAAAAATGACACACTAGTAACAAAGATGACAATACTGTCATGTCAAAATAAAATAAAGTTGTTTTGATTGTTAAAAAAATAATGTGGTTTAATATTCTTCCAGCGTACTTGATTATTACTGGGGCTGTTGCATTCCCAGGATACGGACTCTGGTGGACTCATTATTTTATGGTTGGGAACGTAAGTTATGAAAATTGAAAGACATTATTGTTATCACAAAATTTAGAGAGGTCTAGCTTATTCAGCTTAGAACGTTTCCACTGCTGGCTGAGACATAGCCCTCCTGACTCCTCTCTGTAAGAGGGACTGGGCCATAATCCACCACGCGGGCCGGGGCCCCGTGCGGGTGTGTATTTTGACCAAATTTTATATCAATTAAAACAATAATAGGCAAGTGGCCCTATTCCTTTTAAAGTGTCCTTTGTTTTGATTGCACGAGTTCCTCGAGGTAGGCCAATCAAGGATTATAAGACTTTACAAATATATAAATACGTAATATATCATTATTGTAACATATTATAACACGCCTGTTTTGCCCCTTAGGGTTAGGCAGAGGTGTCCCTATATTAGATTCACATTTACTTATCGTAGATTATGGATACTACAGCAAATCCAATGATACCTCACACGCATTATATATGTGCATTGATTTTTTTTTTTTATCCCCCGGTTAAATGTATGAGTAGTGTAATGTTTAATGTTTTTTTCTACTATAACCACTGATTAGTGACACAGAATACACCTTTATTCAATTTTTATCGAATTTAAATAATGCTTTGATAGTCTGCGAGTGAAATGGGTGCTTGACTTCCAGACGGAAGGACATGACGATAATATTCACGGGTTCCGTTTTTGCCATTTGGCTTCAGAATCCAAAAAAAAAGGGAGATGGCGTGAAAGAGATTATAATATAATATATCGGTAGATTACCTGCACGGATTTGTCCACCTTCTACTTGGTCACACTGTTGCTTGCAGTTGCAATATTTTATACCGAACTCTGGCAACACGCAGCTTACTGTCATTCGAAATACGAAATTGTTGCTCTTGCTACTGTGTGTCCGATAATTTGCTAATATGTGGTACGAAATTCTGCCCAGCGCCTTCATTATCACGGCTGCCCTAGGTTTGCCAGGCTGGGGTCTATATCACATTCACAATTTAACAATAGGCAACGTAAGTTCACTTAGAATAACATGTTAGATAACAACCTCCCAGCAGTGTCTTCTTCCATAGATCATACAGAATTCTTTATTAACAGCTCAGTTTTGGGTTCACAGATAATTTATTGTGTAGTCAAGTCAGACAAATCATGGTCAAAATCATCAGTTGGTAATAGATTCTATAGAAATGTAAGAGTTTTTTCTAAAACAAGTTTACGGATGCTGTAATGTGGTTAAGCCCTTGCTGCATTGATTATATTGAGTAAATATGTTGTGTCCAGCTGTAGATGTTATACTAAAAAGAATTAATTTGGTTTTGCAGCACTACAGACGCAACCTCAATGACAGATGGGACCGTCAGCTGTACCAGAGGGATCTCAGACTGACTGGAAATCCCTACAAAGTTGCGGTAAGAAACGTTTGTTTATAAACAGTTATTACCTAACATTTCAATTGAAGTCCATTATGATTGAGTCACCAAAGATCTCCAACAAATTAATTATGGTTATAAGTTAATTTGTTTTGATTGTTATACCTCCATAATAGATCTCATAGTAATTTTTTACTGTTTCTAAAATAATAATAATTTATTTTCAGGGACTGGAAACAATTAAGGATTAATGTGGTAGGTACATCACAACAGATCTCATACAAAAACTGCGCTTCAGCAATCATTGTCTACCTTCAGAAATAAAAATGTGCGATTATGAAATCTGTGGTTATAACAGCTCTCATCATTAGAGATGAGAGCTGTTATAACCATGGAAGTAATGAGTTAAAACCTGTTTTGCATTGCCATGATTACAAAATTAACTACAACTTCTAACTTTTTAATATCAGATGAGCAGGTGTGTGAATGCCAGAGTAGATTACAGACGCTTTTAATAATCTGCATCATTCTCACATGTATAATTTCAACATGAATGATGTAACTAATACTTTGTAAACATACTTTGATTTAAAAGAGTGTCCGTGGAGTTTCTTGCCTGTTCTTCTCCATAAGCATCTACTATGCTTTGGAATGGGAAATTAGCTTCAACTTTCTGACTGACCGACCCTTTGACAATTCAGAAGTGCCTGTAATTGTTTTATTTGAAACATATTCTTTGAGTTTGAGATAACACAAACTTCATAAAATCACATAATGATAGTTGCCTGTGATCTATGCCTGTGGTTATTCCACAGATTATATTATAGGAATATAACCTTAGTTTTGTTAGCCTGGTACTTTCAGATGTAGCCCAAAAATGTATCTTAAATGATTGTGACCTTTATTACAAGCTTTACTCCAGTGAAGGGTTTCTCTCTTGCGCGACGACAGAATACTAAATGATTTTTTTTGTAAATTTGTTCAAAAAAAGACAGTTATACATCAAAATTTAATGTTTTTAAAACTAGATGAGTTCAGAAACTCGAAGATTGCTGAAGCTCATACCTTTTCTGATATACATAACTATACACCTAATTCTAATACATAGACTTTTTTTTTGCAAAAAAAAAAGGTATAATCTTTTCTTAAATTTTATAGGCTTGCACGTAAATATTTAAATCGTCTTGCCTGCACGTTTTGTTGTTGAGTCACCAAAGATCCCCAACAAATTAATTGCCAGAAATAAATTTATTTTGATTGATATACTTAACAGATAGGGTTTATGTATCTAAAATACCAAATATTTTTTGTTTTCAGATAATGGGGAAAAGAAGTAAAGATCAGAGTACATCAGAGTAGACCTAATTAAAATATGTACTAGATATTTCTGTTAATAAATTTATTTTAATTTATGTCTTTACTTTTTATAACAAAATAATAGGTGTTAGTTTATACACTTTCGTATTGAAAACAAAATTTTACAATGCTAAAATAACAGCTTTTAAATTAAGTATCCCTTTTTAAACTGCCTTACAATTCAGTGCATGGAGCCATGTAAACACCAATAGACCAACCCACTTCTATTCCTAAGAAGGCAGGTATGTATACTCTTATGTATAGTATACCATTCAGGAACTGGTGCAGCAATGTAATGCCTATAGCAGCGCAGACGCATAAGGTCTTAGCTCTTTTCAGATAGTAATATTTTCCCGCTGCACTTCAGTATAAGAGTGCTGCTTCCCTAGAAATGTTACTCTTATCTTCATTCAAATATGATCTGAATGCAACCACAAATACATTTTCCTCAGGTTCAATTTTGACTTCGACTTGACTTATTACTGAGTGACTTTCATTTGTTTTTATCATAGGTTCTGAGTTATTAAAGTTATTACATTCATTTGTTTTAATTACATATAGGTGCCGATTCCCTTGTTCATAAACTAAACTAAATTTAAGTTCAGTGCATCTTTTTCTTTCTAGTTCATTAAGAAAAGGACAGAAGACAAATTTTAGTTTAGTCCTGTCAAATTAATCAGCGCTTGACGTAAATCACGGCGGGTAATCTCAGAACAAAATATCCTGGCAGTAATAGACGTATTTTGTTTATGGTTGATTTCTTCAAAGTGACAACCGCCCCTCGTCCCTTACCCCTTTGTCGCCAGTGCAATCGACGCCATATTTGTTTGTTGTAAGTCTATCGTAGCTATGGTTGTCTCTTCATCCCGCTATTACTACTTTATGGTCTGATGGTCTGTGTTTACAGTTGATCGAGAAAAGTTTTACGTTGATTAATTTCCATAACATATCCTCTCAAAGTTAAACCTGTAATAGTGTAATTACAACGTGCAGTATGTACCGCACTTGCTGTGTTGTGAATTGTGCTAGTAAACGAAAGGGCGTTAGATTATTTCAATTTCCCATACGTGAGGTAGGACTCCGAAAGTGGTTAGAGTGTATTAACTGTGAAGTACTGCGAAACACAGACACGACGGTGGACGATCTTCGCAAGCGTTATGTCTGTCAAAAGCATTTTGAACAGAAGTTTATCGTCTCGACTAAAGCGATGACTCGTCTTCATGTTGGCGCATAACCCACGCTGTTTTCCGATAACGAAATCAGCAGTGGCATTCCTCGGTTTCAATCTATGGACACTGACCACACTGGTAAGTACCACGTTAACCTGACAACATATAATAGTATAACACATTTTTTCATATATTCCTCATATAATTATACTCAAATGTGCATCATGTAATATTCATGCACTGATTAAAAAATAAAATTGCTGCTATTTCGGTTTCAAAACTTGAATTATCCACTGTGGAAATTCACAGAGAAGCCATACATTTTAAAGAAAATAAAACGTATCCTATGTCTGTCCATCAATGTTTCTCTGTTTTACGTGCAAAATTATTACAATACCCAGACAAAATTAAAAAATTGTTCATTATAAAAACTACTGTGTAATTAACATTTTTACTGTTCAGTGAAACAAAATAATAACTTGATATTATCACATAGTATATGGGAAAGCATAAACATAGTTACTATTTTTATGGTTCCAAAATGGGTGCCAACGGGACCCTATTACTAAGGCTCTGCCATCCATCGTATCTGTCACAGGGCTGTATCTTTCTCTAACCTAACTACTATAATCTAAACTGGATTGAAGTATAATTCTTAATTTAAGTTTTTTTTGTTTCCAGATTTTGATGTTATGGCTGCTAGTGTTATCGCTAACTTTGTGGATCACACCACAACATCATTAGTTAACGTGCCCTCCAATTCAGGCTGTGGAAGTGAAGCCTCACAAAGCCACATCATAAGAGGTATTAAAATTGATTATTACAATTATCTTTCACCAGTAGTGAGACATACATACAGCGTGCTGCTGCAATGGTGACATTAATTGACAGAGGCACGCTGTATTCACTGAACAATGTCCTCTACTATGGCAAATAATTTAAAATAAGTAAATATAGTTCACATTATTTAAATTATTTGCCATGGTTGTTGCGGATGGTATGGTTTACAATCTGCAAAGCACACTCATATTTTGTTGACTTATCATACATTTTTATTTACAGATGCAGTTATTCCTTCTACACTGAGGCTTTGTCACAGAAGATGGCAACATTATAAATAAAATAATAAAGGGTACAGATGTGTTTAGGTTGGAAAGCAAAAGTTTGCCACCAATGCAAAATAAAGCATTTGTAACTTATAAAACAATAAAAATATAAATAAATAATTTTGGTTTTTTATTTTCATCACGCAATCACAACCTTGGGTTGAATTAAAGCAGCACCCCTTTTTTTTAAGTCGGTTAAAGGCTTAAAAGGCTGGTTTCCAAAGTATTCTGGGTTCGACAAACTTTGGCAAAAAGACCCAGCCTCATAACAACAAGCGAAAAATTGATAAAATTAAAAAAAAAACAAACGTCACTTTCAAGAAAGCAGATTCGTATGGCGATTTTTCTTCTATGGGAGATTACCGTCTGAATACTATATGGTCTGTGACGTAAATTAACGTAATTTTAGTAGGTAGGCAAGTTTTTAATCGCGTCTAAACTTGATTAATTTGACTAAACTAAAATTTATCTTACGGCACCATTGTGAGCTAATAAAAGTAAAATCTTCACCATCAGTAAGATGTTTTTATCTATAATGTAGGTGCATAGAATGTCTTCTTGCAAAAAAATACTCTACTATGCTTATTCAGAACCATTGGATTCAATCTGATAAGTCTAAGCCCCAACATTTTTACTTCTTCATTTGTTCTGTAATTAAATCTTGGAACAAATTTCATATGTCGCTCAAGATGGCTGGACAAATCTTCAAAATAGCTCGCATTTAACTAGGTCAATAGGGCACTTTATGTGACGGCTGAACACCCATATTTCAGAATTTGTGACGCTACAGAATCTTAGATAATCGATCGAAAACGTGTCCAGCCAGCTTGAAAATCCACTTCGCTGGTCTCTCAATCTCGGTAACGGAAGTGATTTTGACGACTTTTTGCATATCAACGGGCGTCACATACATTTGTGACAGGCATAAGGCTAAAAGTTTTGTGATACGTACAGCGGTTTAGTAGAAAAATGCAAAAATCTGTGTCCAGCATTGACATATATATTACTGCGTAAGGACTGGGCGGACCGCATGTTATAATGACGCCTCGAACGTGGTCCCAAAATGGTCTTCCCTATAACGAAGTGAACTAGAACGCGTTCGGCTGTCTTCGGGAGCGGTCGTAACATTTTACAAGCAAAAATGCCAAGTTGTGTCGTGAAGGGTTGCGTGAACTACGACAAAAAGCACAATAAAACAATTGATAACATTTCATATCACCGATAAGTTAAAAATATGTAATTATATCAACTTCTAACATTATTTAAAACAACTTTCTTTCTAATTTGTCTCAACGTTTGGCAAAGACAACGCGAAGCCGCGTAAAAGTGCGACATAACTTTGCAGCGGCGCGCGTTTTTATCCGATGAAAAGATTTATTATTATTACTATATGATTTAATTATGTATAAAAATATTTTTATTGTTTATTAAAAGCAAATTAAAATGTGTTTTTATGTACTTACTGCTAAAAAATCTGTAAGTACAGTGAAATACGTATTTATTTTGCAGATTTCCTTCTGATTCCGTGCGAAATAAAGTTTGGAGTCGTGTCATAAGTTAAAAAAAATAAGTTTAAAAATATTGTTTTATTCGAAGGCCAATGGAAATTTTATAACACAAACAAACTGCAATAAATATAAATTTCGAAAAATAGAAGGTTTTTTTATTTCTTTGTACCTCGAAAAATACCCGCTCTTACAAGTTTACGTCTAGGAGCAGACCACGCCGATTGACATCGTAGTTCATAGTAGTTCTAATAGATGGCGCTAGTGTTTTCGTATGGCGACCGTGTCCGACAAACGTTCGGACGACCGTATCTTTACTATTTATATCAATGGTGTCCAGCCATCTTTGAATTTACGTATAAAACTTTTGTCTGGCACTTCCAAATCTCAATAACGGGAGCGTTTTCGAATAAGATTCCTTTACTAACATTTAGTGACGCAATTTGTGACAGTAATAACGTTTGATTTATGGCGTCACATGTAAGGGTTTACGAGAAATCAATAAAAACTTAATGTCCAGCCAACCTGAGTTCTAGCTGGCTGGACACGTGTATCTCCGCTGCCTGATGATCTATGGCCTTCGAAATGGGTTCAAAATTTTGTGACTGGGACAATAATGATAACCTGAATTTGTGACGGAGAAACTTTGAGTAGTTTCAAAGATATTGATCATTTAAGTTTTCCCATACAAACATCCATTAATATTGTGAGGTGACCATAATTTTTACATAAATAAAGGATTTCTTTTTAATCGACTAATCGGCCGGTAGCAGCCACGCTTGCTTTGTATTTGATTTTCCCGTGGGAATAAAAGGTTTTCCCGCAGTAAAAAGCGTAAGTATGTGGTTGTTGTGAATTTAATTTAAAATAATAATTGACTACCGGGCTGCAAAAGAGAGCCCACTTGTATTTCGCGTTTAGTTCATTATCTTAGGTAACTAAAAATGAGAACTAAACTCGACAGTCGGCATTGTACACTTTTTGAAGTGTAATCACTAATCAGAGTAAGTCCCGTATTACAGAACGTTACTCAATATTCAAGCATTACTTAAAACTAGTTTCAACCAATCAAATGGCTTGAATCTAGTCTTAAGTAACGCTTGAGTATTGAATGACGTTCTATAATACGGGCCTTAGACAACGATTCGACCAGTTGTCCTAGTAATACCAACTTTAAGCAATAGATGGCGACATCAACATCAGCTATCATGGAAGTATTACATTCTGTACAGTTATTTTGTCCTACGTTAGTCGTTACGTGGTCGTTACCATTTTTTGTTTTACTATGGGTTTGCTCTTGATTTTGGTCTAGGTCTGGGTGATAGAGACAAAGTGTAAGATGGAGTGAGCTTACCCAGAAGAAGCCTGTTCACTCTCACTTTGAATAGATTAGGGTTGTATGCGTTCGAAAACACAGACGCAGGCAGAGAGTTCCACTCCTTTGCTGTGCGCATTACAAAAGACGTTTGAAAACGCTTAGTGCGAGTTGGTGGAATATCAACTAGATAGGGGTGGTAACTTGCAGTGCGTCTAGATGTCCGATGGTAGAAGGGGGCCGGTGGAATGAGGTCGTGGAGTTCATGGGCACACTCGCCGAAGTACAATCTGTAGAAGACCGACAAGCAGGCAACCTTGCGGCGATGAGCCAAGCTGTGAAGCTTGGCATCCACCAGTTTTACGTCGCCAATGAGCCTCTTATCTTTGCGTTCCACCGAGTCAAGCGCAGCAAGTTAAATTGGTACTTTGCTGAGCCATCCCAAAGGTGGCTGCAATACTCCATGCAGGAACGGACTTGTGCTTTGTAAAGGGTTAAAAGCTGTCCAGGCGTAAAGTATCGCTTCACCCTATTTAGGACGCCCAGTTTCTTGGCCGCAGTTTGAGCTTTGCACTCGATGGTGGAGCCGAAGTTACGACCAGATGTCAACTCCATGCCTAATAAGAGCTCGAGCCGATCAGTTACAGGAACAGATGTACCCCGAAAAGTAGGAGTTTGATCAAAACGACTCCTTTTAGCGGTAAAGAGACACGCCTGTGTTTTGGTGGCATTAAAAGAGACCAGATTGTCATCACCCCACTGGGAGACAAGGCTCAAGGTCAAATCAGTCCGCTCCACCATAGCCTCTCTCTGAAACAGTACTGTCATCCGCGTACCCAACAATACCAGGCAGAAGCAGGTCATTGATGTGCAGCAGGAAAAGAGTTGCAGAGAGAACAGATCCCTGAGGAACTCCGGCATCAATAGCCATAAGGTCAGAGGAGCAGCCGTCCACGACTACTCTAATCGACCGTTCACTCAGGAAGTCTGATATCCAGCTACAAAAATCAAAGGCCTTCGAGATATCAAGCGATACAGCAAGTGCTTCGCCGTGCTTCTCGATGGCTTCGCCCCAGCAGTGCGTGACATACACAAGAAGATCGCCAGTTGACCGTCCCCGGCGAAAGCCATTATAGAGTTTTGGGGGAAAAAGTCGAATTGTCGAGGCGCTGCTCAGTGAACCAAGTGGAACTCTAGAGCCAGCCAAACCTATGGGGAACTCACTTGGAGGCCGCGGGGACGCCCGAACCCCCCCCCGAATATGGTCACCGGGTCCTCCCATCCAGTCGCCAGCTGGCACGGTGGAGCATATCGGGATTTTTTACGCGAGTTGGCGGGGCAGCCTTTAATTGGCACGTGGCTGACGTGCTACTTGGGCCCCCTACTGACTGCGGTCGGCCAACGGCTGGCACCGTGCTTCGGATCCCGATACCCTTCAAAATGAGTTACCCGGCAACTGTGCCCAGAGACCAAGATCGGTTCTGAACAGCGCAACTGACAATCTCCTTCCCCCCCAAAGGCACTGGCAGTCCCACACACCGACGGAACACAGCAAGCTGCTTGGCGCCGGACTCCGGTGGGATGGTGGTCGCGAGCCAGGCGGCCCCTTGCGGAGCCTACCACCGCTAAGTAGGATCGTTCAGCCGTACCACAGGCAAGCCTGTGGTGCCTTTGCCCGGGGTGGACCACTAGGAGGTAGATCCAAAACCACCCCACCACCAGATCCAATACCATAGAGTATGATAAGTATTTAAAGGAAGTCGTTACTGTGAACCTCTGTGAACGGACTGTAAGTACTAATAGGGTTACCAGACGTTAGATGTTTTTCCTCGTACCAGGGTTGCCAATTATCTCGTAATTTCAGAACATGAATGAATGAATAAGCTTTAATTAATTCCATACAAGATATGGATGTCCGAAATGCATTAAACGTTGAGCGACATGCAAAATCAGTCAGTTGAAAACAATCGTTGCGTGACGTCACGTTAAACCATAAAGTAAAGATTGTATTTTATTTGTGTATCAAAACGCCTCACGTCTTGTTTTTGAAGGAGGCAAGATCTCGCGATATGACGTCACGTATTCAATACGAACGAAAAATACAGAAAGCTTTTTTCAATGAAACTGATGATTGCTTCGGACTCGTTGGTCAAGAGTTGGGCGTTGGCGCGACGGCAGAACGTGGGGCCTACGCTCTCGTGGGCCGATGGAGTCTGGAGCATAGTATAAAGTACTCTGTGGTCTGGAGATCAACCTCCGGATTGTGCAGTGGTTTTCCTATCATAATTTCTCAGTCGCAGCCTGCTGGGCTCTGCTTACAGATAAGCACCTTGAACATAACTGGCGATTGGTGAACTGTGGCCCAGTTTCGAGTCGAGATGTTAAGGTTTTTATAAATATTCTTTGTTTCCATTTCGGGATTATTCATGTTTTGTGAATGGGATTTTTTGTTGAATCTGTGGTTGACACTTGACATTTGATCAGTGTGGCCAATTTAGCAACTTTTTCTCTAGATATAAGACGCTAAGCGACATAAAAAAGATGACAAAAATGATTTAGCGACTTACCTGACGACTTTTGGAGTACAAATCAAAACAGTTTTAGACAGTGGATCTACGTTTGTTGACAACTTTGTAATGAATGCAACATTTCGTCTCTGGATTTAATTAGGTTTCTAGATACGCTGCAATTTTTTTTCCCTGTTATTCCTTTTTATTTTTTGCCCTCGTTTCATGCACTGGCCTGGCGAAATTCTGGATCCGTCCGGTAAAATCAGTGCTAGAAAGTCACTAACTTTCTAGCGACTTGTTGTTCAGCCAAGCGAATCGATTTATTGGAGTTGGCAACACTGCACTTGATTGTCACTAACATAAGCAGTGTTGCAAAAGTTCCCGATTTTTCGGGAGATCTACTGATTTCGGCTCTTCCCTCCCGATATCCCGATTTCACGACCAAATCTCCCGAATTTCAGTTTTGCTTTTTTTGTTTTTTTTTTTTATTATTATGGTGGCAAAAATATTATTAAGCCGACAACACTAAAATTTACCTGGTAACACTAAAACAATTCAATGGGATTCCCCAAAACTTCTCGCACGTCCTTTCAATACCGCAGTATACATAAAATATATAAGATCGAAATGCCTTTGAAATAAGGTTCATTATTGTTTGGTGAGTGTATGGGGGAAATTCCCTAAAAATAAATGTTTAAGTTCGAGTTGTTTGGTGAATGTACTGAGATGTTTTTTTACACTTTATTATCGTTTCGTCCGTTCGCAAGTGTACTGGTTTTGTTGTGCTTTACCTTCCATTTATTTACAATGTCCGATAGCGATGATTCGGATGGAAATACGAATACCCCAAGCACTAGTACTGGAGCTAAACGTAAAAAATATGCCCAAAATTATAAAGTGGAATGGGAATCACGACCAGAATGCTCTAATTGGCTTAAAAAAAGTTTGAAAGAAAAAAACTACGCACATTGCAAAAGTTGTAATAAAGATATTAATATTTCTTCTGGCTTCGACGCTGTTAAAAGACATGCCGCTTCCCAACTTCACATCAAAAGTATAAAATGCATTGCGGATCAACCTAAGATGACCAATTTTGTGAATCGAGAAGTGATCCAATTTAAACATCAAGTGAGGGAAGGTAAATAACAAAATATATTATTATGACAATGTACATACTTAATTTTAAAAAAATTGTTCAACTATGTCAATTTTTATCAGGTCTATGTTTAATGGATAGAAGTGTTTTTGACTACATATATACTTGGTATAGATTTGCAAGTTGTTTTTAAACAAAAACATTGAAACTATTTCATCTCATTGCATTATTTAATTGTTTCAGGTGAAATTCGGATTGCCGGCTTTGTCGCTGAACACAACTTGCCATATGCGATAACTGACCATCTAGGCAAGTTAATACAGAAGATTTGTCCAGATTCAAAAGTAGCTGAAAATATGAAGTGTTCTCGCCCCAGGATTCAAGCTGTCGTAAATAACGTAATCGGACAAGAAAGCTTTCATACTCTCTGCGAAGATCTACGACAGGTTAAGTTCTCACTTATAATTGACGAGTCCACCGATAGGAGTACCACCAAACATCTTTGTCTCGTCGTTAGATATGTCAAAAAAAATCATGTAGGAGATTATTTTTTTGGGCTTATCCCTGTTGTGACTGCAGACGCAACTACGTTACATAAAAGCATTGTAGACTTTTTTGAACAACATGGCGTTCCATTTCGACAAAATCTCATAGGTTTTGCTTCTGATGGTGCAAGTGTTATGATGGGACGTAATCATTCAGTAATGACGTTACTAAAAGCTGATGTACAACATTTATTTATAATGAAATGTATATGTCATTCATTCCATTTGTGTGCGTCCTACGCTTGCAACAAAATACCTCGGTTTATTGAAGAAGTTGTAAGGGAAATATACAATTATTTTTCTTCTAGTCCCAAAAGATCAGCTGAATTTAAAGAATTTCAATTATTTTGTAATTTAAAAATACATAAATTATTACATCCTTGTCAGACGAGGTGGCTGTCAGTACACGCAGCTATATCAAGAATTTTGGAGCAATATCAAGCTTTGAAATTATATTTCATTGATGCGTCGCTAAATGACGATATTGCAACAGCTACAAATATATTACACAAATTAAACGATCCATTAACGTTACTCTTTCTTCAATTTTTAGACTTTGTTTTACCTATTTTCAATAAATTAAATCGAGAAATGCAATCTGAATCAGCAAGAGTACACGTTTTGTATTTCCAAGTTTGTGTTAGTTTAAGAACTTTGTTTGATTGTTTTCTGAAAAAAGAATATTTAGAAAAAAACAATCTCGAAAGCATTGATTATAAAACCCCACGTAATTTTCTACTTATAGAAGATGTATATTACGGAGCAAATGCCATTAATACTTTGCTTACAGATAAAAGATTGACTTCTGAACAAATCCACTTATTCCAAACGAGATGCATTCAATTCTTTATTGAAGCTTGTGATCAAATCATACAAAGGTTCCCAATTAGCAATAACCCTTTAAAAGATTTGGGAGCTTTCTCTCCGGAAAATGTAAAAAAAGGTGATCTGTCATCAATAGTACCAATATGTAGACAATTCCCAAATTTAATAGACAACAATAATTATCAAAGTATTGACACAGAATGGCGATTGCTTCGGAACACGAAAGAAATTGCGTCGTTTAGTGATAAAACTGAAGAATTTTGGGCGAGCATTGGCAGCATGAAGTATGGTGATGGTACACTCATATTTGAAAACATTTGTTCTTTTGTTTTTAAAATACTATGTTTGCCACACTCATCTGCCAACGTGGAAAGAATTTTCTCTTCAATAAATTTAATGAAAACTAAACAACGCAACAAACTATCCACGGAATCGATAATAGGTCTCCTACACACCAAACGAGTTATAACAGAAAACAACCAAACTTGTTATAATTTTAATATAGAAAATAAAATTTTCGAAAAAATTTCTACCAAGAAATGGTATGAGGATCACTGAACCTAAAAATCTTAAAATGTACCTATGTATGTTTCTTTTTAATAAAGTAATTAGAGCGCAAAATACATTTATTTTATTTTTTTTAAACCTCCCGATTTCTCCCGATTTTTGGCTGGAAAATCTACCGTTTTTTTATTTTTGACTTTTGCAACACTGAACATAAGTCATAACAGTTGACATTGTTGACAAATTTAAGTTTCAGAATTAAAAAAATAATAAGTTAACTATGGATAACTGTTTTGTAGACATAACAATAGAATTCTTAGCAGTTGCCTTCCACTGCATTCTTTATTACGCGTCAGTTTACCCCAAAAGTGTCTTTGAAATTCGTAAAAAGTATAATATTGTTGTCCATCGTTCAATTCATCCTGAAGTTAATCAGTATCTGGATCTGTGCCTGAAAAGTATAGGAGAATGTTTGAAGAGTGACCAATTAGGTTGTGTGGAGTTGGTAGTTACAGATAATGAATACAAACCTTTATTAAAATTTGTGTTTCAATTTGATAAGAACATTTACTTTGACGAGACAATTGATGCTTATTTGGTCCAAAGTGAGCAGAATTTGCGGGCTTTTTGCTTAAAAATTTCCTCAGTGAGTAGTAACTTTAAAAACTTGCCTGAAGATTGCAGTTTCTCAATATACATTCACACCAATGAGTCTAATGCTGTTGCCATGTCTACCAATCCTGAATTCGAAGAGTTCCCGCTGGTTGAAGTCGGTGAAAAGCAAGAGGAGACAGGTAGAATTATTCCAATCAGTAGGTTTTCAATAAGAAGTTATGCTGTAGATACTTATGTGGAGTTTAAGTAGGAGTTTGAGTATTATTGTAAATAAGTAGACAATAATAATACTATGAAAGTGCACATAACATTTATTTAATGGCTGTTCTGGCTACTGTGTACTTACCTTCACATAATAATTGAGTCATAAAATTCTATGAGAGATATCCAAGTTATTTCACACCTATGCCCAGTGACCAGATTTAAGCGGAAGTAATGTAGTAGGTACACAACATTATAAGAAGTGACACCCTACCGAGTAATTCCTGCAGATTGAATTGGAACCCTGCATGGCTGAACATAAATAGATATAAAACTCTGCAATAGTTTGGATGATGCAATGGATGAATCAAAACTTTGTTACAACTGTTACAATGTGCTGTTGAATTTTACCTAGTATGGTGCTAATTGTTACTTTTTTATTCCTAATAATATAATATTTGTCATATTGGTATCCATCTTTTAATAAAAAATAGGCAACATAATTATCTACAGTTTTATTAGTAGTAGAATCATTTGATACACGCTCATATTACAGAACCTCACTCAAGACTGGAGCATTACTTAAAAGTAGTTCCAACCAATCAAATGGCTTTAAACTAGTTTTAAATAATGCTTGGATCTATTATTTATTTAATTTCATGTCCTTATCAAAATCCTCTCAGCAAAATCTCAACAGATACCATCTTCATTCTTCAAATGAACTTTCAAGCATCTCAATCTTGAGTATATCTCATCCCAGTCCACATAAGCTCCTATTAGTTGCCGTACATTATTCTCACTGTCCTCGTACGCGTTCCGACCGTGCAATAACCTTATATTATTAAAGCACAGTATCTCTCCAGCCTTAGTTTTAAACCTCGCGGCGAACTTGTGGTTCAAAGCTAGGAACATGCCATGAGCCTCATACCATGGCTTCACTAACTCAATCGGCCCAGGGAACTGACTACCTCTTTGTGGAATCGAGAAGTTTATTCGGGTTATTTCGCCGTGTCGATCTAAGCAGATGACGGGTTCACGATGCAGTTTAAAGAATTCATTGCCATCTTCTGTCCCAACATCCCTCCACTCGATTTCTGTGTCAGTGAGAAGCTTATATTGTTCTGGGTGGTTCTCCTTCATATAAGCGGCGACATAGTGGCAGTCCGACAGCAAATTCTCACCTCCTCGACTAGTTGTTTGAACTAAACAATGTAATAAATTAGCTCCCGGACAATACTCATAGTAGGGCAGGTCAGTGTGTAGCTGTAGATTACTTGATAAATAGGCCACGTTACTCGTGTTAGGGACATTCCGCACAACAAACTTGACACCATAGTGTGTCCTCTTTGTAAATCCAATTTTATTCACTACGGCATCTATAGCTATTTCAGAGTTTGGAGTGTTCTGAATCAACGCGACTCCATAAACAGATAACTTGTATAGCCAGTTGTACAGAGCTTCGTCTGAATTTAATACCTCGTTGTAATCATGTTTGGAAAATATTTTATCGAAGTCTTCTCTATGCCACGTAATTTTCTTAGGTTTGTAGATAGCTTCGCTGTAATTCTTCTGATTTTCTGGCGTGAAACTTCTGAATTTGAGCCAGTTCAAATTGTATTCAGATGTGTGTCCGTCGTTCCAGGTGACTTTCAGAGAATTTTGGTCCTTAGAAACGTCTTTCGGCTTTACATTTAGATCGAAATTGCTCCAATCAAGGATCCGGCTTTTAGCTGAGGTATGATAGCACTGTTCACACTGGCAGTTTTCTCGTAACCACACGTATGGGAACTGTAAAGGTTCGTCGCGAATGTCTATGTTTAGTAAATCGTCCGTTTTATTTTTGTATAGCACATTCCGAGTATGAATTAGTTTGATACACGATGCGGTTGGCAACGATTTAGTGAAGATTTTCGCTCTCGTAGCGAATCTCAAGGCGAACATGTCGACGTGCCGAGCGAGCGGACGCCACACTGAGATAAAACTGTGATAGGTACAATTTATGTTCATTATGTTAATGAACTAGGATGTTCGCTGCGATATAGCAAACAATCTTTGGTGAGATAACGGTTGTGTGTAGCTACGCGACTATTTGGATACGCTAGTTTAGAAGACATACGATAAGTTCCATCTTCCATCTAAGTACAAAAATTACCGTCTAATTATGTACTTAGACTTACTCAGCGCACGTTCTTTCAAACTCACCAAATCAACATAATAGAAACGTCCGTTCAAAAATGTGGTGTCACCGGTGTTAAATCGGGTTTCGTGTGGAGTTCCGACCGACCTTATTGTTGCTGAAATAATCTTAATTGCACCCAATAATAAACAATTATTATTTCAGTACTTACCTATGTACCTACTAATTACTCAAAGAATAAAAGGAACAGTACCTACCAACTTTTTGTTTTACTTTCGCTTTATTTATCTCGTTAAATGCGTCAACGCCAGATTATTGGTACAAAGTTCGCTATTTGACGAACTGCTACGGCCTTCAATCGTTCCAATTCTCGCGAGATTTAAAACCAACTGACACGAGTGGGACTCGAACGCATGTTCTCTGGTGAACTGTGCCTTTGTTACCTATGAGCTATCGGATAGGGTGCCAATTGTTTTGTATTTCCAAATTATTGTAGAGGTCTTGGATAAAAAGCAGATTATAGTGTTACGAGTCTTTAGGGTGCCGTACTTGAAGGGTGACAAAAGAAACCCTATTACTAAGCCTCTGCTGTCCGTCCATCCGCGTGTCTGTCAGTGGGCTGTATCTCATGAACCGTAGTAGGTAGACAGTTGAAATTTTCACCACACGATTGTGTATTACTATTGCCGCTATGACAACACATAATAAAAATTAAATAAAGGGTGTCCCCATTCATGAAACGTTTTTTTTCCGGCGTTTTTTGCTCGATCTTAATACGGGTACGCAACCCTTCGTGTACGAGCCCGACTCGCACTTGGCCACATTGGTGGATTTACACATTTTCCAAGTATAGGGTGTAGAATTTTTGTCGCACTTCTATAATTTTCAGGGAATGCTGATGAGAGCGACCAAAGCGGTGTACGTTACCCCAGCAGGAAAGTGTCTCCTAGAGTGATATGAGTGGAACGCATAATTAGATCGTAATCTGCTGTAAATGTGCGCCAAATAAAAGTTATGTGCGCCAAATAAAAGTTTTGTGCGCTTTGTCGTTTTGGAAAAAAAAAACGATTCCTGCTGGAATAACGTTTTTCCAGCAGGAAAATTCTAAACGAAAGGTCGGAGGGAGAAATATTTTGCATGGGCAGAGAGCTTATATTTGTGCAAAAGTGTGCGCCGAAAATATAATTTGTGCGTCTTCAAGTTTTCGAGATATTGCATTTCCTGCTGGAGTAACGTTTTGCAGAATCGTGTATCTCTAAAACCATTATATGTCCGCCTGTAGAACAAACATATACGAGTATCTCTTTATTTGTGTGTATTTGTGACAGACTTAGATTTAAGAAAATATTTATAATTTTCAAGTAATCGTGCTTTTTTGAAAACTCGAAACACACCGGAGACACTTTCCTACTGGGGTAAGGTGCACAACAAAGCGAGCTTGAAAATTTTTGCCTCTTTTTCACCCTGCATTTTAATTTTGCTTATTTATGGGATCTCGCAACTGCTTCTTACTAAATCTAATTTGGCCTTGTTTGGGTTTTGATTAAAAAGTACTTCACAAGATTTGGGGGCCACGGCCGGAGGACCGCCCCCCCTTCTCTTAGTCCGCCAGTGGTATGCTACACAACAATGAACTTTCGGTAAATGTTATTTAAAAAAATATTGTGCTAACAGTAAAAAAAATAAAAATAAATTGGTTACACAAATTGGTTAATTGGTTAATACAGGGTCGAAGTTTTTGCCGCCCCACTAGCTACGCCACTTTGTACCGCTAACTTACACTTCCGGAGACCTTGTTGTTTGCACCCCTTACGTTCGCTACGGATTGGTTTTTGCACTTAATAAAACACTTGTTACTCAACACCATTTTAATGTTGAAAAAGTAATATAAAATACCTACACTATGAAAAATAACAACATTTCACGGTAAAACGCTACTTACAATATTCATTGCAAAAAAAAAGTTGCATTGTATTTTTTAAACACTGAGCATAAAATTATGGTATTTCGTTTCGTAAGTGGTCATGATTGTGCTAGGTTGGTACAGAATTAGTCGTTATTTTAGATTAATCCATACTAATATTATAAATGTGAAAGTAACTCTGTCTGTCTGTATGTTACGTTTTCACGCCTAAACCGCTGAACCGATCGTCATAAAATTTGGCAGAGATGTAGCCTACATGGGCTACTTGTTTACGCGATAACCGACATCCACGCGGGCGGAGCCGCGGGCAAAAGCTAGTGCAATTATAAATGAGAATATGTAGTTGACAGTGATAAACTATTTTGTAACATACATTACTATTATTGGTTTACAAAAAGTCATAGGTAATTAATATTATAATTAATCAGGAAGACAAGAAGTTTTATGCCTGCTTATTTATGGTGTACGTTACCCCAGCAGGAAAGTGTCTCCTAGAGTGATATGAGTGGAACGTATAATTAGTGCGTAATCTGCTGTAAATGTGCGCCAAATAAAAAGTTTGTGCGTTTTGTCGTTTTGGAATAAAACGGAAAAAACGATTCCTGCTGGAGTAACGTTTTTCCAGCAGGAAAATTCTAAACGAAAGGTCGGAGAGAGAAATATTTTGCATGGGCAGAAAGCTTATATTTGTGCAAAAATGTGCGCCGAAAATATAATTTGTGCGTATCTTCAGGTTTTCGAGATATTGCATTTCCTGCTGGAGTAACGTTTTGCAGAATCGTGTATCTCTGAAACCATTATATGTGCGCCTGTAGAATAAACATATACGAGTACCTCTTTGTTTGTGCGTATTTGTGACAGAATTAGATTTAAGAATATATTTATAATTTTCAAGTAATCGCGCTTTTTTGAAAACCCGAAAAAATATCGTAGCGCCTAAATGAGAAAACGTATAAGCTCGCTGAAAACTGTATTCGATCCTTCTTGGCGCTTTTAATAACCATAAAAAGTTTCAAAAGTGCACATGCATGCGTTGTTGAATAATATTGCTAAAAGTCAAAACGCCGGGGTCATAACTTTGACGGTAAAATACAAGAAACCGGCTCAACCCAAGATGTGTGGGTCTAAACCAAGAATTAGTGCGTTTAGTCAAAAATATACAGTTAAAATATTCAGCTTGGAAATGTTCGCATTAAGTAGATATAAACAAAAAACAAAACATGTACACAACGGCTGGCTATCCCACCAAATTCGAATGACAATGCGAGGATTTCATACTTAACGATGACCATCTTAACTTTACTCACGAACCGGTTGACACGTGTTGTGCCTGAGTACACTGAAGTAGAAAAGAAGTAAAAAAATAAACTTTTTATTAGATTATATTCCATTATCTGTTTCCGTGACTTTTGCACATGATTAAGTACATTATAAAAAGTAGCCTAAGTGCTATTCCAAGGTATATGTTATCTTCTTATTTCCAAACATTGAAATACATTCAGTGTTTTGTGTGTGAACGAAGGACTTATGTAGGTACATCCGGACATTTGCACTATAAAGACCAAAAACATGATATGCGGACGCTTAAAAAAAAAAAAAATGTAGTTCAAGAAATGTGTGAAAAAGAGACTAAAGATACCTACAGTTTATAGATAAAAAATAAAAAGCCAATTAACATAACAGTAAAAAGACATAGACATTGATTTAAGCCGTAGGTTAGATAAAATAATTAAATTTTTCGTCATCAATACGCATTTTTTTTTTCAAATCATGTTTCCTTTCCCCGAAGGGTTGGGCAGAGGTGTACCTATAGTAAACCCACATTTCGCCCAGTTATGTTTAAGTCCCATCTTAATATTTTTAATTAGCCCCCAAAGTTAGGTCATATAATTGCCAATAAACGTTTGAACGCGACTGTACGGACAACAGCTTAGGTTTAATACGTCCAATAAAGATGGTCATCGTTAAGTATGAAATCGTCGAATTTTTCTAGTCATTCGAATTTGGTCGGATAACCAGGCGTTGTGTACATTTTTTGTTTTTTGTTTATATCTACTTAATGCGAACATTTCTATGCTGAATATTTTCACTATATATTTTTGACTAAACGGACTAATTCTTGGTTTAGACCCACACATCTTGGGTTGAGCCGGTTTCTTGTATTTTGCCGTCAAAGTTATGACACCGTCGTTTTGACTTTTAGCAATATTATTCAATAACGCATGCATGTGTACTTTTGAAACTTTTTATGGTTATTAAAATCGCCAAGAAGGATCGAATACAGTTTTCAGCGAGCTTATACGTTTTCTCATTTAGGTGCTACGATATTTTTTCGGGTTTTCAAAAAAGCGCGATTACTTGAAAATTATAAATATTTTCTTAAATCTAATTCTATCACAAATATGCACAAATAAAGAGGTACTCGTATATGTTTATTCTACAGGCGCACATATAATGGTTTTAGAGATACACTATTCTGCAAAACGTTACTCCAGCAGGAAATGCAATATCTCGAAAACCTGAAGACGCACAAAATATATTTTCGGCGCACATTTTTGCACAAATATAATCTTTCTGCCTATGCAAAATATTTCTCTCTCTGACCTTTCGTTTAGAATTTTCCTGCTGGAAAAACGTTACTCCAGCAGGAATCGTTTTTCCCGTTTTATTCCAAAACGACAAAACACACAAATTTTTTATTTGGCGCACATTTACAGCAGATTACGCACTAATTATACGTTCCACTCATATCACTCTAGGAGACACTTTCCTGCTGGGGTAACGTACACCTATTTATGCCCGTTTGATGGCGAAAGGCTGGTCCCTATTACATGGGGCATATACATAACTGGCGAAATGTGGGTGTACACACTATAGGTACATTTCTGCCCGATCCTTCGGGGAAAGCAGGCGTGATGCTGTTATATTTGTCCAGTCGTATCCAGTCTTACTGGTAATCAAATCGTAATTTCGACTATTGACCCACATGAATTAAATAAAATGTCTGAATACCGACCAATCCTCCCTTTCTTCTTCTGCCCTGCATATGCTTGCTCAAAAACCATCTGGGCTCCACCATAAGTAAAGGCCTAGCTTCAAAAACGACTGAGTAATTTTTGTAAATAATTTATAATTTATATATATAAAAATCAATTGCTGTTCGTTTGTCTCGCTAAAACTCGAGAACGGCTGGGCCGATTTAGCTGATTTTGGTTTTAAAATGTTCGTCGTAGTCCAGGGAAGGTTTAAACGGTGAGAAAATATATATATTAGAAAATATATATATTAAAAAAAAACTATTTGTGAATGGCTGGACCGATTTCGCTACTAATTGTTTTAGGTAGGTAGGGTAGGGTAGGTAGTGTAGGGTAGGTAGTGTAGGGTAGGTAGGGTAGGGTAGGTAGGGTAGGGTAGGTTAGGTTAGGTAGGGTAGGGTAGGGTAGGGTAGAGTAGTGGAGTTTATACTATATTTCCTTTGCGCGTAGACAAACTGCCACAGTCAAATAGCTTTTGACAGAACGAAGTCTGTCGGGTCAGCTAGTTTCTAATAAATAACTTAATCAACCTAAAAGCATATAAGTCATTCCATACCATAGTGATGTAAACACGAATGTCGATAAAAAATTAAAATACCTTTCAATGTTCCAGGACACATCCTACATCAAAATGAATTAGCATAACAGTCTCTAAAGCTTCAATAATAATTAAAACTACTGAATATTAATGTTTGATCTGCACTTTGATTTTATGGTAAGCGTTGCTGAGTACTCCTCGTATATTCCAGATGTCTTCAAACCTCTCTGGCTGAGTGTTGAAGTTACTATCTGTCGCTTTCGCCCATAATTCGAGCTGCAAATGAAATCAAGAAAATGTTAGATTCAGGTTTCTGGGATCTGCTAAATGATATTTCTGTAAATTGGTTTAAAAAAAACACTTTTACACGTCAAAAATAAATCTATCTATATAAAATTGAAGTGCCTGTATGTAATATCAATATAAAAGCTTTTTACTAAATACATATGTAAGTATACACGGTACTTATATTAAAAAAAAATTGTCTGTCGGTCTGTCTATTTGTTCCGGCTAATCTCCGAAACGGCTGAATCGATTTTGACGGGACTTTCACTAGCAGATAGCTGATGTTATAAGACTTTCATTGGTCCATTAATTAGTAACTGATGGGACCGACATTTTTCCATGAACGTTAGACCCTACCTCCTTCTGCCCTTCCTGCACCGGTACCCTGGCCGTCCACAGCGTCCACGCATAGTGTTGCTGAGGTGGTGCATCATCACACTGCAACTCTTCAGCCTGCACCCACGTGGCGCCGCGGTCGGGCGAAACGTCCACTCGCAGGATCTTGGCACCGCCACCGGAGTAGGCGTAGCCTGGTGATGGAAAAGAGAAGAAATTAATTATTTCTGGCAATAGAATTGTTGAGTATTCCGCTCGCCGCCCCGCACACCAGAACAAGCACGTTCGGCGCCACTCAGGACACAGAACGCCGCACACGCCGTCCCGCCGGACGCTCGAGTCGAGCGTGCACTCAGTTCGAACACTTGGGGTACCTACCGACTTTAGGAAGTAGTTTGTTAATGTTTATGGTGTTATACATATATGCTACGAGCTTCTGCCCGCGACTTCGTCCGCGTGATAGATGGATAGAATAATTTTTATTATGTACACCATACAAATTACAGATATGAATGTAGAACTGTTAAATAGGGTGTCACAATGGGCGGTCTTATCGCTAAAAGCGATCTTTTACAGATAACCTTTGGATGGATCAAAAAGTAGAAGGAGAGACAATACTGCAGGTAGTCAGTGGTGTACCATTTACATATATACAACAAATACATACATACATAAAGCATATACATACTTATCCATATATATATATATAAAATATATATATAATAAAATTATGCCTATCACTTATTTTATTAAAAAGATGTAGATTTTTTCTTACATACATAATATTTTCATAAATGAATTGGTACCTTGCCAATTCATTTATGAAAATATTATGTATGTAAGAAAAAATCTACATCTTTTTTTAATTACACACAAACATTACACATTACTACATTTATTTTTTTTAACAAAATAAGTGATAGGCATAATTTTAATACTAGAAATAAAGATAAAATAGATCAACCATTTTTCAGATTATCTAAAGTACGTACATCTTTTATGGGGTACTGTGTTAAATGTTACAATAAAATACCTTCTGATATATTACAATTAAATGAAAGAAAATTTAAAACTCATATAAAAAGCACACTTTGTAAACAAGCATATTACAAATTAGAGGATTATATCCAAGATAAGAATGTTTGGAAACATGCTGGTCCTGCTCCATAGGACAATTTAGAGTCTAGACAAAATCAAACTGGTTGCTAATTTAACTGTATAATTTATAATTTTTATGATATTAATTTTATTTTCTGATAATAATATAATTTAACTCACACACTGATTTATTATACAGCATGTAACAAAAACCCTGTCCGATCCTTAAGAGTATTATTCGGCATCGTACTGCGTATACTATTACGTAACCATTTAATAGATTTGAGATTATTATTTTTCCCCATAGAATATAATTAAATAAAAATTTAAAATAAATACTGATCAGAGGCAACACTGATTGCTCGAAAAAAAGTTCACAAGTTCACTACCTACAGTTTTTTGTCGCCGCCGAGCGAGACGGTTTGTATGATTTTTTGTCATGAATCTACTTTGTCGCGTGCCGCCAAACTTATAACGAAAGAAACCTACGCTACGTCATACCTTATGCCTACGCGTAGGTATCAGCTGATATTGTTTTGTAGGCATAGTGATCCGGATTTAATTCTGTTTATCAAGAAACGAAAAAAGAAAGTTCTTTAAACAGAAGAAACAATTTATTGAATTAAATGTAGTCCTGATAAGGGCTTTTTTAAATGTGATGTGCTTTTGGCAATGTACTTACCGACCAGGTAATCAGTTCACTTGTTGTTGTTGCATACTTCGGCGATCGTGCTCCACATGTCCACCTCCAACACTAATACACATTCGTCACCTTTTCACTAAATTTGCACGTACTCTTTGCAGCGCACTTGAAAATGACTCTGTTTCATAGGGTGCAGGTTTTCGAGCGCCCACACGTATTCGTTGTGGTAGTTGAATACACACCTGTTCTCTCAAACTAGCATTCATCGGCGAAAAGCACACGATTAGACCGGAGAACTGTGTTCCTCGATTTCCACGTTGCACTCTCGTGGTCTTCCAGCATCAGCGGCCTGCGACTCGTGCCCATGAACACTGCCTGTGGTGTACACACGGTTATGCAGGCGATGGAACGTACGCTCCGATGGTATTGTCACACCTGGCATATTAGCGAAGCGCACCTCATAAGTTCTACGCGCAGCTGCATAATTACAGTCGGTCTTGCCTAAGCACATCAACATATTAAACGAAACGATAGCGGCACGTGATACGTACAGACGTCCGACCAAAAGCTATCTCTACGAAAGACTGGCCATTGGCCAACAAGTAGCGCGCCGGTAGGCAACCAGTCGGCGACATCAAAGAGTCGGCGACTAGTTGAAAAAGTGCCTACAATGCGGTAGTGTAGGGCGGTGTTCTTTGAAATAAAAATAGGTAAAAATAAAAAGATTTTGCCGGCGGGTGGAGTGTTGTCAACTTATGAAAATTTGCCATATTCAGTGTTAAATTTCGCATGGATTATAAAAATGAAAAATCAATAACTTTTGTTTTTTATGAGTTACATTTTTATAACCATTTTTTCTAGTACGTATGTTGAACCAGGAATACGCCTTTATTGGATCGGACAGGGTTTTTGTAACATATTGTATGTATTTTTTTTTGGAAAATCATGTACAATGTTTGTAAATATGTGAGCACCATGTATACTTACATACCTATCGCATTTATTAATTTTTCTGTCATTACTTTACTTTTCATTCTTTTTACCAATTGTGGTAAGTAATTTTTATTTTTATTCTAGGTACATCGTCTTCACCTATTGTAGAAGGTAGGAAGATATTCAATGATAATGCTGCGGATAAGGTGAAATAATTATATTAATCGGAACAAAGGTTTTATATAAAGGAGCGAGGGAGCACACGCGATGACCGCTAGTCATGTACTAATTGCTCAATTGATATTAATTAATTATGTTACTAAAAACTGCTTAGTCGTTGGTAGTGTATGGTTTCACCGTACATGCTCCCGGGCCAAAAAGTTACACATCTTCTAATCTAAAGCGACATGTTTTAGACATAGGTGACGTAGATTTGTCTCGTTTATGGTTAGTGTCTTCACTAGTTATATTCACTTCACTAGGCTGACGGTCAGCCGTGCTCTGCTTTCGCGAAAACACAACACTATTTGCCACACTTTGTGACAGCTCAACTGAAGAAACTGCACGGCACCTTCTCCATAAGAAGTATGACGCCAATAAAGCGGCTGCACCCAGCAAACCGTAACAAATAATGTACTGATGAATGTCATGTGTAGACAGAGTGTAATCTGGTAAGTTATTATTGGCAGACTTCAGTTGTTCTATTCGTTCTCCGAGATCCACTAATGTGCTGTTCAGTGGGTCTTCGTATGCTGTGTAGTGAGACAATGTTATATTTACCATATGATTTAATTCGGCTATGTGTGGGGTCGGAATTTCAGAATTTGATTTAATTGTATTTGTTGATATGGCATGAGAATATAAAGTAAAATCTTTACTTTTTATTACGCATTTCGAACCTAGGTCAATAATTCCGACTCCAGTCACCTGTTTAAAGGCTACTTGATCTTGACATATAATCCTCATTGAGTAGGTATTGCAGCAAAAATACATGTACCTCGACGGATCATTTAGTTCAAGCCAGCTGTCTTGACAAGGGGATTTAATTACAACGCATTGTTTTAATTTGTTATCCAGTTTGCAGAATTTTTCATCGATGCTTAAATGACTAATCGGTTTGTTGGCTTGGCACAAATATGAGTGATCATTATGTAGACATGATTGAAGCTCCATATACGACATTGTGAAGAAAGCATCTTTTTTCAAACTAATAGCTACGAACTCTGCAACTGGTAGTACGCTAATCATATCATTTTGAACTTGCTGAGGAACTGGTATGATTTTATAAATCTTGTAGCTGTCTCTGCTGGTCAATGGAAAAGTAATCTCAAATATGAAGTATTCTTCCATCATTCTCGCTTTTACCTTTAACATACTGTAAATATGTTTTAGGTCAGACTGTAGGTTGTCCACGGGCAGGGTAGTATCCTTTGTTAGTTGTCCAGAAATGAACTGTAACTCACGCTGTAACTGATCTGGAGTTAACAGATGTGTGTTAAATTTCCCGTGGTAAATATCCGTGACGGTATCTAACAGAGTATCCTGGATCCTTTTGAGATTTTGAAGTAAGTTGATAGTTGTGACTGCAGACAGAGTAAAATCTTGCGTTTTAGCTAAACCTTCAACTTCTTGCTTAATAACCAAGGCAGAATTATCCAATTCATTCAAGTGTTTGTTTATTGTTTTGTGTTGTAATTGGATAGTTTGCTCGGTTCTTTTTAATACGTTGTATTCAGCCTCAATGATAGAGGTCTGATTTCGTAACAAGTTATTAAGATGCTGCTCGTTTTGTTTTACAAGCTGTATATCTTTTTTGTACTGTTCGGCGAATCGTTCGTCTAATACTCCGAACAAGCTATTGGCCACGTAACCGATACCGTTAATGAGCCCGCGACGCTGTCTGGTGTGCACATCAAAGTGCTGATTAATCATAAGTTGATTATAATGCTGTATTTCTTTGTAGTCGTGATTTACACCTATAATTATTAATTCATGTATACAAACTATTGTTAACATTTTAAAAGAGTAAGTATGGAGTTTCTTGCCCATTCTTCTCCATACATAACTACCTTTTGGAAGGCGCAACTAGAATCAATTAACTATTCATGTAATTTTTGACGTTCAAAAGTGCATCTTCGTGCCTATTTGAAATAAATGATTTGACTTTGACATGATACAAGAGTGTGAATTTCTTGTTCCCCTGTACCCCAATCTTTTCTCCAGATATCATCAAAAAAGCCGTTCTGTACAAAATTTATGAGAAAGTGAATTGTATGTAAATTTTTCGCATGTTTTAATAGTTATTCTGCTATTCGGGGAAGACAAATCCAACACATCCAAGATCATAAAAATCGGTCCAGCCGTTCTTGAGTTATAAATGGTGTAAATATTTATTTATTTATTTATCAGGAACAATTTACATTGTGTTTGATAAATTACATACATCATAATTGCACATGCAAGAACATGCAGTAATAATAATGAAAAAAAAAACCCTTTACAAAAATCAATAATAATAAATACCTAGCATTTTTTTTAAAATAGAAAATTGGAAAACTAATATTAAATTACAGTTCGTCCATTGAGTACAAGGTTTTATCTAACAGAAATGCTTTGAGCTTAGCCTTAAAAGAGCTAGTGTTAAACAAAATTTTCAAATCCGCTGACAGTTTATTAAATATATGTAGTAGCTTGATGAGGGCTATGTTTGACAATGTTAAAATCAGGTAACTTTATTTTTAAAGTCCTTTCTACGGGTGTTTTCCCCGGCTATTCTTTCCTCCCAGACTCGTATTCATGGATATACATATATTTTTTAAATAACTAACAACACAAGTATGTAGAAGCTAAGCAATGTTAGAATATTTAAACGCTGAAAATAAGATCGACAGCTTTCTCTTTGTGTAATTCTGACAATTGTACGTATTGCTCTTTTTTGGAGAATGAAGGCTCGCTGAGAATTATAACCGTAGTTTTTCCCCCAGAACTGTATACTGTATTGAAGTCTGGATTCAACATAATATACCATCTTTAACTGGTCCGTATTTATTTCGTCTCTCAATGTCCTCAACGCATAACATGCAGATGATATAGTGGAGTCTATGTGAGCAAGTTCTTTTTCCCAGTTCAGCAAATCATCAAAATGGATGCGATGGTCTGAGGACGTCCCTCATTAATGCTATCTTTTGATTGTTAAGGGGTATATCCATATTATCTTTATTGCCTGCAGGGGTTTGAAACAACATGATGTTAGATGTTTAAATTATTTATTATTAATCTATTTGTATTTAACCAAAACTGAAAAGCTGCCAACGTAGTATTGACCTTGTCAGTTCACTAATACTTTCCGCCCCTACTACATCATTAGTGTCATCAGCAAAGACTACGAGATTAATTTCTGGAATGATTTTTTTAAAGTATTTTATCAAATCGTTAGTGAAAATAATAAACATAATGGGACATAATATGGAACCTTGCGGTACGCCAGTGGTAATATTAATCATAGACGATCGTTATGTTTTCCGTTGTCCATTCTGTTCTATAGTACTGGTTTCTACATACATTTTCTTGTTTCATAAATACGATGTAAATAATTGCAGGGCTCTGCCTCTGACACCATAATAATTTACTTTAGCAATAAGTAGATCGTGATCAATCGTATAAAAAAAATAACCCGACTTTGTTTTATATATTAAGAATAACGTGGCCATCTACTGTCTGGGCCCAACTAATCTGAAGAGTACCATCGACTCGGAAAGATGAAGAATTTATTTTGGTGAAATGAAAATGTTTTTTTTTTATAATCAAAATTTATATCCTATAATTTTTTGAGATTCAAATAGATATAGTATTTAAGCGACTTTGTCACTATTATATGACACTTTTTCCTTCCCTTTCCCCCGAAAACTGACTTCAAGGAGAGGGAAGAAAGAGTTACACCAATTTCTAATAGTTAATTACAACAGACTCAATTTATTTGCATTTTAAATTATGAATCTTTGGGTAAATGGCATAGAGATCTGACAGAGCGGTCGCAAAGAACAAACTTGACTCGGTGGAACGTAGAGCAACAAGGCCTATAGGCGACGAAACGTTGGTGGCTAGGCTTTAGAGCCAGGCTCATCAGCATAATGTTGCTTGCCTGTCGGTTTTCTACAGACTGTACTTCGGAGAGTGTGCGCAGGAGCTCCACGACCTGATCCCACCATCGTCCTTACCGGATTACCAGACGTACTGCCGGGTACCATCCGCACTTGGTTGATATCCCGTCCAGTCGTACTTAGCGCTTCTCCTCCACGTTTATTATGCGTACAGCCAAAGTGTGGAACTCGCTGCCAGCGTCTGTGTTCCCTTCCACATATAAGCCTTTAAAGCAAGAGTGAACGAATCTTCTGGGCACGTTCGTTTCAGACCTCATTCATCGCTTTGCATCAGGCGATAACAAGAGAAGGCCCAATCAGCAATAAAAAAAAACTCAAAGTAATTAGAACCGTATGCCTTACCTCTAACCTCCACGCAGCCAGCCCGCACAGCGACAGTATCTCCGTCGGCCGGGTCGCAGATCGCGGACGTGACGGGCAGGCTGTATATCGGCGGCGCGCTCGCAAAGTCCGCTGTTTCCCATGTCTTGGATGCGTTGAAGGAGCGGTAGTCTTTTTGATGCCAGTGCGATGGGCTCTCGTCGACGGATACTGTTATTGATTCTGTTGGGAGACGAGAAATATCATTATTATAGGTACTATATACTACTATGATGGCGCCGACGAGGCCGGCCCAGGAAGAGGTGGCGAGACGACCTAGATGCGTACCGCAAGGGCTGGACTGAGGTGGCTCTAGAAAAGGATGCCTGGAAGGATTTGGGAGAGGCCTTTGCTCAGCAGTGGGATAGTGTAGGCTAATGAAAAAAAAAAAAAAATTGGTCCTATGTAAAAGAAAGAAAGAATAACGTTTATTTGGTCATAGTTCGTTAAACACAAAATACAAACCACCATTCGACATTGAAAAATAAACGCGTGATGGTGATGGTAGCAGGTTCAATCATCTTTGCATCTCTTTATTAATTTAAACACAGTGCTTTATTTAAATCTGCTCGGATATGGTCAGTATTAACTTCACTGTTGCAAACCACCATGAATATTAACAGCCAATACAAATTTACGAAATTCATACATTTAGAAGTAAGCTTTAAAAGGGACACAGCTTTTCTATACAAATAAATAAAATGGAAGTGTCTGTTTGTAATGTCAAAATAACAGCTTTTTACTAAATGCATACAGTACTTATAACAAAAAAAAAAAAAACTTTTTTGTCTGTCTGTTTGTTCCGGTTAATCTCCGAAACGGCTGGACCAATTAAGACGAGACTTGCACTGGCAGACAGTTCATGTTGTAAGGAGTAACTTAGGTTACTTTTATTTTAGAAAAAACCACGCGGGCGAAGCCGCAGGCAGCAGCTAGTTTATTTATATAAAGGCTGGCCAACTAAATACATACACAGCATTACCCCAAAAATATTAAATAATTGGTAATAATAGAATTTTTTTTTTTGTTAAAGTGGAATTTATAAATTAAATTAAAAATTCATAACATAAAGTAAATTCATAAAAATTAGTAACATCGGCAAGTACACAGAGATGAAAATTAATGTAAATGAAAATAGGATTAAAAAAAGTTCAACAATTTTTTTAAAATTAAATTAAAAACATTGGTAAAAAAAAAAAAGTTAAAATGGATAAACTTATAATAACAGTGGTAAGTTGAGATTAAGGACTGCTCGGTAAACGATTAAGGATAGCTTTTTGTTTAGCAAACGAGTCAAAGTGGAGATCAATAGCATCACTGTAGCACTGTAGTCATTTACTGCCTTACACATTCTCGAAATAGGCGAATTGGCTCCCAAAACAGTCCTTCTAAAAGGGGGACACAGGGGCGTGATGGCACTACGCGGCATTCTAGAAGGTGCACGAAAATTGAAAAAGGCGAGCAAGCTGGGACTGTCTATTTTATGCTTAATGATTTTATAGGCAAACATTACATCAATTAAGTGTCTACGTCTTTCCAGAGAAGTCATGCTAAAATGCGTAAGTCTTTTTTTGTAAGAAAAAACACCTTCGAAAATAATGCATTATTTTATAACAAATTTGATTGAGTACCATTAAAGTTATAGTGAGCCAACCTTTTGCGGACTTTTTTTTTGAACTTTTTAACAGGAACTATTCCGTCACACATGATTGTTGCGTAACTTTAACCGTTTACGCAGCGCACGCAACGGAAGCTCTCAAAATGAATAAATTTTCCTCGCTCCTTTTGGTCGTAGCATGGTGTTATAATGTTGCTTCCTTGATAAATGGACTATCCAACACTAAAAAAAATTCTATTCGAACCAGGAGTTCCTGAGATTAGCGCATTCAACCAAACAAACAAACTCTTCAGCTTTATAATATTAGTATAGATGCTATAATAACCGGCACGAGTCGTGAGCACAGATGGGCAGTAGTGGGGGCAAGCTCGCGCATGTACACTTTCGGCTAAATAAAAATGACACGCGAGAGTCCAATAGACGACGAGTATCGACTGACCGAACCAATCGCATGCAGCTCGGCACCCCCCGGCTTTTTCATTCCGCCAAAGAGACCTAAAAATTTACTACTGCGCAGGTGTCTGTGCTCACGGCTCATGTCGGTTACTATACTACTTTCATCTGATACAAGGACCGTGGAATCCTTGCATAATCATGCGGGACAGTTGATACGTTGGCAGTTAACGACTCCCTTCTTGGAATACGGGTGTATTTCAAGGGAGTCGCCAGTGTATTAGTATAAGCAGATTCAGACTGACCCAGCCACTTGACACTCCTGACAGCAGGCGCCCCCGGCACTACAACCCGCAGAGGATAGCCGTGGTCGGGCGGCAGCGGCCGGCCGTTCATGGCCGTGGCCAGCAGGATACGACCGTTGGGGTTCAGTGCTTGGTCCAGAGGGATCGATGTCGAGAAGTTCACGCCTGTTGCGTCTATGTCTGAGCCTGTGAACTGCAGATAAATGTTACGAGGTTTGAATGAGGAAAATTTAATCAAAATTCAAATGATGATCATTTGGTTGCATGTAGAGATTTTTTAGCCTGTGCACATAGGCTAAAAAATCTCTAGATGTTGTAACAGACGAATTTAGGGTAAATCAGATGAATTGACAAAGTAATCAGTGTATATTGACAGACAATAGGGCTCCTTTTCCTGAGATTGGTTATGTAGGTATAATAGAATCAGCTTAAAAGTTTATCTATATGTAGGTTCCAGAGCGAAAAACAGTAAAAAACATTGTATATTTTATAGTGTATAAGTTTTTCATTTCTTTTGTGATGTTAAATCTGATGTTCAATAAAGTATATATAAATAAACTAGCTTCTGCCCGCGACTTCGTCATAAGATGACACAATATACTAAAATACCAGCTACATTTTAATAAAACTTCCCTGAAAACTACGTTTGTAGTTTTGATCACAGCAGTCAAAATATAGAGTCAGGACTGGTGACGCGAGAGCAAGCGACGTAGTTACATGTTCTATGGTAAAGGGTTTGGTTTCCGCGTTTAGTCCTTCAGGTAGGTGGACCATTGCACATGGGCCATGGCGGCCATCAGTGGTTACTCCAACCAGATCACGTCCCTCTAGAAGATAATTACGTTTCCCGGTCTGTTTAGAACATCTCTGTGAAAGACCTGGGTGCCCCGAGGGTTTCTATTCTAATCTGGGTGATGTCTGTGCATTCAAAGAGCACATGCACGACGGTTTCCTCAGACTCCATGCAAGCCCTGCACAGAGGATTGTCCGATATGCCTATTGTGTGGAAGTGTTTAGCGAGCAGTGTCCCGTGATGGTCCCCGTCACGAGGCGCAGGCCGGTCCTGTGAATCAATTGGCAATTCCCGGCCACCGTAGGCGCGGTTCGGTAAGGACCAGGCCCGGGTCGACGGCGCGTTGTTCCACGCGCGCCTCAAAGAGATGTCAGCACGCACTGACGGGGTCCGCTAGGACCGATGCCGGCCAGGGTTGCGGGTTTGTCCGAAAGGGATAATGTGGCCCTGGCACAAAGGCAACTGAAGTAACACGGGTGGGTCTTAATCAATAAAAGTCTGACACGCTCTCTCGCTGCGCCAGAGAGGGAGAAGTTATTTGATAATTTCCTCGAACTATCAAAACTACAGTAAAAAATGTTACAAAAAAACCGGTTCAGGGCGAGTCGGAATCGCGCACCGAGGGTTCCGTACCATCATATATAGCTTTATTCGTATAAGTACCTAAATAATTCTGTGCCCAGAAAAACTACAACTGTGCTTCACCCAAAGCAACCTGCGAGTAGGTAGGAAGGTCATTTTGGTTGTGAACCGTGAAATGTTTTAAAATTTTCATCGGCTAGGCCTAATTCGTCAGAGAATTTTAATACTGCGGTGTAGAATATCACAGTTTTAGGTCAGCGCCGTCTCCTGACCTATAGAGTAACTAATGTAAGTTTTGTTGATGATTTCTGAAAAAGTATGTTATTTAGAGAAATCGTTTTATTTTTCCTGTAATCTTTACATAAATTTCTATCATATAGAATAATTTCAGATTTTTAGCTATGCACACTTCGGAGATAAGGGAGGGAGAAAGGTTTTTTTTTGTCAGAAGTCGAAAACAATGCGGCCTAAAAAAATGTTTGAGAATGTGCAAATAGCGCTCTCTCATTCGATACCCTTCATGCCTTAGTAGCCCCCCGTTAAGTACCAGTCGCAAAATAAAAAAAAATCTTTCTTATTTGCAAAATAGTTGGGCAAACGTCATCTAAAACTATTCCAAATTTCAAGTTGATAGCATTAGGAGTTCTTGAGATATCCAGCAGACTGAGTCGCAACTTAAGGGTTCCTTTTTATCATTTTGGTACGGAACCCTAAAAAGAAGCACAAAAAATTTCATTTTTTTTTAATCGAAACCAGATATGCATTGCTTTGTTGAAAGTTGACTGAAATAGCATAATCTATACAGGGTGTTTGGCAGAACGTTGAACATACGAAAATGGTGGATAGGTAGGGTGATCTGCTACTTACTCAGGCCTAATTTATTTGGCCCTGGCCCCCTGGATATTAAAAAAAAAATTTTTTGCTTTCTTCTAGTTTCACCACTTTCTTAACTTTAAAGTGTAATTTGTATAAAAAATGGGTAAAACAGGCAATATTTTTATTTATTACATCTTTCTGTAAGTTTGAGGAGTCATAACTTTTTTTCTAGCTAACATCTGAATAAAGCAATAATTTTATAAGAATCTGCCAATATTAAAGATAAAAAAATAAACTAAAATATTGCCTGTTTTACCCATTTTTAATAAAAAAATACACTTTAAAGTTAAGAAAGTGGTGAAACTAAAAGAAAGCAAACAAATTTTTTTTTTATATTCAGGGGGCCAGGGCCAAATAAATTAGGGCTGAGTAAGTAGCAGATGACCCCACCTATCCACCATTTTCGTATGTTCAACGTTCTGCCAAACATCCTGTATATACTAATATATAAAGCTGAAGAGTTTGTTTGTTTGTTTGTTTGAACGCGCTAATCTCAGGAACTACTGGTTGGAATTGATTGGTTCTTTTTGTGTTGGATAGTCCATTTATTGAGGAATATTATAGGCTATATAACATCACGCTACGACCAATAGGAGCTGAGCATAAATGAAAAATGTTACAAAAACGGGGAAAATTATTCCTTTTTGTGAGCTTCCGTTGCGTGCGCTGCGTAAACGGTTTAAGTTACGCAAATATCATGTATGATGGAATTTTTCCTCTTTAAAAGTTCTAAAAAAAAGTCCGCGACAGCATATGTCTATCTTTTAAGATTGACTCACTATAACCTTTTTTTATAGTAATCAATTTTTTTCGAAATTAATGCATTATTTGCGAAGGAGTTTTATCAACATAATATTAATCCTTATCCAAATAAATATGTTATTAATCACAAGTATTTAAATGTAAACAAAATTGTCCTTGACATCACTTGATTTCAATCAACATCTTAGGAAATATCATAATTTTAAAATAACTCCGTAACAAAATAAGTAGGTAGTAAATTCATTACTTAAACCACTCTCTCTCTTAGGTGACGCAGACGAAGTTGCGCGGGTCAGCTATATTATGAATCTATATAGTACAGTATAAAGAAGAGTTTGTTTATTTGGTTGAACGCGCTAATCTCAGGAACTAGATACTGGTTCGAATAGAAAAATTATTTTAGTGTTGGATAGCCCATTTATCGAGGAAGGCTATATAACATCACGTTAGATCCTTAGTTCCGTGTGGAGCCGGACGTAAAGAATAGCTACATCCCATTTCCTACCGTGGGTGTCGTAAAAGGCGACTAAGGGATTTACTAGAGAATGGGCAGCAGCGTTCTCTATTTATTTTTAACACCATACTGCGATCGCCAACCCGCCTGCCATGCGTGGCGATTATGGCAACCCCCCCCCCCCAATAGGGGGAGGCCTATGTCCAGCAGTGGACGTCTTTCGGTTGAAATGATGATGATGATGATGATGATGAGATCCTTAGGAGCCAAGCGAAAAGAACAAAAGTCAGAAAGAACGCTAAGTGATAACGAAGTTATAGCGCGGGCGAGCGACGGGATGCGACGCGATGGGTGGCCCGAAATTTCACGCGGACGAAGTCGCGGGCAGAAGCTAGTATGTCATAATTGACTGCTTAGATCCATAAGGTATGATAATCATCTAAAAGATTAAATCTGTAACTACCTGCTATATTCGTTTCCTATTCAACCCAGCGAATGAGCGAAGTTGTAATGGAATAATTCAACTGTTGTCATACACTGATACATTGTGTTCGTTCTCATCTCAGTCTCAGTCTCACCTATGAACTGTATGGGAAAACTTTTTTCGATTTCTGACTTTTCTACTTAGTACTCAAACCTCAGTTGGTCGCGTAGTTTTTTGATCCTCGTAAGAAACAGGATCGATTGGCATCAAAAAACTTTTTTGTGACAATTGCCCATTTTCTTGCTGACTGTACATTTCTTCAAAATCTGTGTGAATGCAGATAAATTTTTTACTAAAAGTTAAGGATAGTCTCTTAAGACCATTTTCTTGTAGCGACCACGGTTAAGGTACCTGTCATTGACCAACCTCAAAACATAATGCAATACTGCTTATGTAGTTTGCATTATGTTTCGAGTTTGAGTTTAATTGCTTAGTAATTTGACCAGTCCTATAGGGAATATCTATGTAAAATTTGAACAAAACCTGTCCGGTAGTTTTTGCGTGTGATGCTGGAACATACATTCAGACAAACAGACAAAAAGACAAAAATTCTAAAACTATATTTTCGGCAATTACTTTTTTTCAAAAATATTCAATATACAGTTTTGACTTCGCTACGATTTTTTGATATGTATATAATATATAGATAAATAAACGGATGGCGGTATTTGTCCTGCATAGCTCCATCTCTTTCTCGCACTGGAAAAGTGATGACTTTAACACCGCCTTTTACGACCCCAGGTAAAGACCATCATCACTTTTCCAGTGCCCTTCATATCGATTTAATTGTATCTGTAATTACGAGATGATACGAGAGGTTAAGGAAGGCACTGTTCACATAATGTGTATCTTAAGCATAATACACAAGATATACGTTACAATGACGTGTTTCCCGACGGTGTTCTGCGTGTCGACGCCGCAGTAGACCAATACGTCACGCAGGTACACTCCCTCCCACACTGCGTTACTGATAGCTCCGCCTTTCCAGCTGATGCCCTTTACTGGTTTCACCTGCTTTTTTGAGCAAACAGAAAAAAAAGTAGAAGAATATTAGTCTGGTGCAACTTTTGATTATGCCTAAAACAAAATTATACCGTGTACGTGTAATGGGCAAAATTCAAACGCAGTATTATCGATGGAGTCTACGTTATTCCGAATGGGAATTAGAAATGGGGCAGAAAAAATGAGCTCTATAATCACGACACCGCCCTACCTCATTCATCTCGCTGCGCCTGTTCCCGGCGCACATGAGCGCGGCGCGCACGCTGGCCCGCGGGAACATGTCCAGCTGCTGCAGCGTGAACTCGAGCGTGCGGACGCTGCCGTTCTTAATGATGATGCGCACGCGGTGCTCGGACGATGCCAACTCTGGAACAGGCATGTGTTGACGCACGTAAAATAATTCGCTGCAAACAAAAGAATAGTGCGAGGTGAGGAGGGAGGGGCGGAAGGCCATATATACTTCTGTGTTAACAAAAACTAGTAAGACATGATTATTGATTCATAGATCACTAGCTATTGCCCGCGGCTTCGCCTGCGTGGAGGTCTATCAAAGACAAAGTCAAAACATTTATTTAAAATAGGCACGGCACTTTTGAACGTCAAAATTTAAACAATAAGAGAATTGCTTCTAGTTGCCCCTTCCCAAACATAGTTACGTATGGAGAAGAATGAGTAAGTAACTTCACACTTACTCTTTTAAAATGTTAACAATATTTTTTATACATTAATTATATAATTATAAATGGCTCTAGCAGCTCTCTTTGCAAAATAAAAATGGAATCAATCTCAGCAACTCGTCCTCACAGTAAAATGTCATACGACATAATGCTGTGGAAGTAGCTAAAATAGACCAAACGTACGGTTTCTGTATCCGTTAACTGTCTTATCTTTCTAACAGCATAAGTGGCCAAGCTTCACATCAATATCTCTTGAAGGGCGGCTAAGCTCGGCCAAGCGTAGCCGCCCTACAAGAGATGTTCTATGAGGTTCTCATTGTAATTTCTCGTCTAGCGTGATTCATAGGAAAACTATTTGATTAATAAATTTCCAGTTATTATATAATTATAGTTATTATTATATTAGCTACTTCTAAAATTAGGTAATTTCAATATACGAGTAATGCATTTGTTTTTGAAGTAAAAACGTTTTTAGGCGGGTTCGGCACTTTTTGGGTGAACAGAAATCATTGAACTCGCGTCATCGTCACCGTGCTTTCAAGTCATTGATATATAAAAAACCCAAGATACACAGTCTCGAAGAAAAGTAACACTCAAAACTGTCTCCAATTATACATAAGTAATTATAGTTATGATATAAACATACTTTTTTGCAAATTCAAACCTTACGCGTATGATTTAAAGTTGTTTTTACAAAGCAATGTACAAAAAGCAATAAAATTTTATGACCAAAGTTTGCCGGCAGGACAAGGCATGAAGTGGAGTCGAATATTATTTTATAGTTTTTATTGTTTGTAGATTGACTAAGTATTTTAAGAGTTGGTATTTTTTTTATAAATGTGTAAGGTATTGTTAGAACAACAATGGTGCAGATTCTCTTGTCACAAAATTCTCTAAACTAGACTAAAAATCACCAAAATTTTGTTTATTCCTGTCAATCGACGATTTCCTATTCTGAAATTAACTAAAGTGACTCAACTTAACTATATTTTAGTTTGACAGCACTAAGATGGTACTGAGTTTTTAATTTAGTGAAAATGGCAATTTTGCTATTCTGAATTTGACGTTTTTAAAATAAAATTTAGATTTTCTAACTAAATCTGGCTATTTTTGATCGCGATTAAAAAGGTGTGGAATAAAATTAGTTGTCATGAACTTAAATTCACACCAACACCTCGATTTCTGGTGCAAAAACAGTACTGTATTTTTTTTGTTCTTTTCTTTTGCTTATAACTCGAAAATGGTGGTTCCTATCGCAAAAATAATGAAAATTTCGACCCCTTTTGAAACTCGCAAACCCCTAAAACTCAACATGTAGGTAATATTTCTTTTTCCATGCAAAATGTAAAATATTCCATATAAAATACGTTGATGCTGCCCCGCTCATGTGCGACTCCGGCTCTAAAAAAAAAATCATGGGGTACGGGCTACGGCAAACAAGTACAACGTTGCGAAGCAAAAAAAAAAAAAAAAAACATTAGGGAGTCGCGATTGTCAAATTCGATTTAGTTGTATCAAAGTTATTTTTAAATTTAGAGAATTTTGTTTGCAGAATAGCTTTAAGATTCTTATAGCCAAAAGTAAGGAATTTTAGTGATAGTTCAGTTAGTTTAGTTTGGTGTACAAGAGTATCGGCACTAATACCTATATCGAGACTAAATACCTACTTAGGTTAAAACATAACATGTATAAGTTTTTTTTTTATTAATCAAAAAATCTTTTTACAAACATTTGTTGAGGTTTAAACATACCACACAAACCATCGCGGGTTTAACAGCGGTATGGCCAGACACGGCAACTCGGTGCCACTAAATATTAATTATAAATTAATTAACAAGTAGGTAGGTAGGTTGGTACGGTGACCAGCACATCAGGCCACACGAAACCGTCTAATCTCTCCAAACGATTTCAAACCTTAAAATGATGGTGGTTAAGATCAAAATCGAATGAGAAAACTCGACCGTCTGCGCTAACCTGATGCGCTGGATACCTTACAATTTATATTTATATTTTTGTGATAGACACTATCTAGATCGCACTGCAATCTAGAAAGTACAACAGTACAGTATGCAGTTTTTGGTTCTTATCTTAGTTCTGTGAATATTGGGACTATGGATTATTGATAATTGTGTAATGGTGGTATTTTAAAACTAATTTTAAGAAATAAAATAAAACTCATAAATGCAAATTTCAATAGGTATTTATTTCAAATAACACAGTAGGAAACACATTAATTTCGAGTTAAATCGGAGACTATATTCTTCCAAAGTAAAAAAAAGAATTACTCAATTAGCCCCAAAAAAGAAGTAATCGAGAATACAAACATTATTTTAATCGTCGAATTGATGACCTCTTTTCCTTTTGGAAGTCGGTTTAAAACGAAATATAGAAAAGTACAAAAATTTATAAACTTATTAACAAAAAAAAAAATTTACACAATAAGAAAAAATCGACTCCTTTCCTTTCAATCCGGTCAGTTTGTATTATTCGACTAAATTCAATGGAGGTTGTAATGCATGTTCTTACACTGAAAAAGCAGCCATTAAAATTTGCCATATTATACTCGGACCGTTGAGTGACGTTTTAAGACAAAATAAATTTAAATCAAATATTTCTCCCCATAATTAGCCGTATAAACAACAAAAAACAGATCTTTTTAAACATTTTTGACGTAATATTTAAACAATTTTTCAAAATTATACTTTTACGCGGCGGACGCGATACTATCTGAAATATACGCACAATTTTAAATGTTGCGCCTTTTTTATGCGGACGCTTTTGAGACGCTGATTGTGTATCTTGGGTTTTTTAGTATATCAATGTTTCAAGTTACTTAGTCTTCACTTCTATCGGCAGTCCCCAAAGACTGCCCCGTTTTTTTTTTTTTTTCATTTAGTACCAAATTATTTACCGTAAACTAATCTTGGACCTGAAGAATAGTTATTCACGTCGTCAAGATTTTGTGACGTCAATTTATTAAAAAAATCTATGATGTGTGTCTGCAAATAACACCATCTTCCGTTTATTTTTAAGTAATTGGGATCAAATCATTAATGTAAACTAAAAAAAGGAATAGACTATTATATCGAACCTTGAGGAACGCCCATTTTCATTTCAGACCTTAATGAGTTTATGCCGTTTTCCTGAACTTAAACCATCCTATCCGTCAGGTATGATCTTAGCAAATCAAGAGTTGTATTCCTAATACCATGATAGTGCTCCAGTTTCAGCAGAAGAGTCTCTCATGGTTTACGCAATCGAACACCTTAGAGAGGTCGCAAAAGATTCCAATGGCATCTTGTGCTTCTTCCCAGGCGTCAAAATGTTTCTTTTTTAGGGTGACACCGACGTCAGTTGTACAACGCCCTTTGGTGAAACCGTACTGTTGTTCATGAAAGATGGAATTTATATTAAAGTAACGTAACATTTGATTGAGTAACAACTTTTCAAACACCTTACTGAGTACTGGCAGAATTGACACAGGCCTATAACTGTTAGGTTCTTTATTATCACCGGATTTGAACAATGGAACTACTTTACTGTATTTCATGAGATCCGGAAAGACTCCTCGGTCTACACTAGTGTCAAATTTGAAAGCTAAATAGGGCGCAATGGTTTCGATGATAGACCTACAGACATTTGCTATTATTCCGTGTTCTAACCCAGGTCATGGTCTACATGTGTGCCGAAATTTCTTCGAAATCCGTTCAGCCATTAATGCGTGAAAAGGTTACTTTCGCATAAATTAGACAGAGTTCCTTTCGCATAAATAATATTAATAAGTATGGATATATTTTGCCATGGTATGAGCTCAACCTTTGTGCCTGTAATTGAGAAGGTTATGTTGAAACATACTAAAACCGTATGTCTTAAGGATAAATTAAAGTGTCGAAGTAGTTATTTTATGTTCATGGCGTTCAGAACGCCAAGAGAAACAAGTCTCTTGAGAAACAAGTTTACATGCAGGTTAAAATTAAAACATGTACTCGGAGTGAATGTACCAATTAACAAGACCTACCAATAACTACAAATAATAAACATTTATAACAGTACACTCCACACTTTCTCAAGATCTACGAATAACTGCAAAAAATATAAACTAATAGCAAAAAATCTAAGGGCATGTGGTGATGCTAACTATTTTTACATGCTTTTATGTATATCATCACGTCTACACAACACCAGCTCAGCTTCTACGCATCAACGCGCAAGACATATCTACGTAAAAACACTAAAATCTAACAAAAAACCATTCACAAGCACATTACCAACATACTTGGGCGTGTCAAAGTGCGCTATCTGCATCTTGGGCGGTATCTCGGCGTTGAACGGCTTGCTGGTCTTCACGATGAGTCTCTTGTCTCTGTTCGGTTCCTTCACCCACATCTCGTCATCCGTGTGGTCAACTACGTCGTCCTCGTGAAGGTTACCTATGGATGTGCTGCTTATGTTTTTATTGGGAACTCGTAGGGTAATTTTGAGGTTCAAGAGGAGAAAGAACTCTTATTAAGTGTTAGCTTCTTTACGGTCTTGAATATTCTTGAAGACATGTCTTAAGTTACAGGAGTAGCATAAATCAACAAATATATTTTTTTGTACAACATCTCAAAAGGTATTGCGAATCACTGCCAATCAATACCATAATTCTCATGGTCCTGTAATTTCACCAACACCTATAGACGTCGGTATACCATTTTAAGCCCGACATCATAGCTTAGGTACTGCTTAGATGTAAATTAGTACATATACTTCGCTACCTCTACCTCATGCTTCATAATATGAAAATACCTTAAATATAAACACTCACCTATCCTATAAGACTCCAGCAAGGCATACACCTCCTGCGTCTTGTGCATTCCGTACACGTTCCAGAAGGGTTCAATACTCAGCCCTCCCGCGTTCATGATCTGAGCCCCTCCCGGGTGAGAGGGCAAGAATGACGTCACGTCGTACACGCCATTCTTGTAAATCACCCAGAAGCTTTTCCTGTGGAGGGGTTAGAGTTTAGAAGTGGGGTCCCATTCAGAATTCGAAAATGCAATTTTGCGTAAGGCTTAATTATTCGTACCTATACTGATGCACATTCTGGTATAATAGACTTACAATTTATAGTCCCCAAGATACAGGTTAATACCTACATAGTTTAGAAACCACCGTCACAAAAAAAATTGATTGCCAAGATAGTTACAGATTTAATTATGTAATAGTTGCAGGTGAGTCATCTTTGTAACAATAACAAACATTCTTGACTTATCATTTAGAAGAAAATGATGCGATAACATCGAGCAACTTGGGGGGCATCGGATTAAGAAATGATGTTACGTCAAATACCTACATATCGATAAAGTGAAACACTATCGATGATCTATTTGCCTTTAACTTCCAAGGTTTACAGCGGTACCTATCATAAAATAAACCAATAAATTAGTTAAATATTTGCGTTTCTGTTTAGTTTCGAAAGATAACTATGTGGGAAAATGCATCAATCAGTCAATATTAAGTTATTTATTGACCTTTAAACGTAAATAAGAATACGTCAAATCTACATATACACACAATCATTGTTGACACTGTTTTGTTATCAACCATTAACACTGCGTTCCGAAGTACCAAGAATACACTGTATTATGTGTTTTCGTGACAAGCTCACACAGTTATTTCTAGCTTCATGTAAAATTATCCTAATTGAGAGAAAAGAAACCGCACACCGACTGTTGAGTACGTATATTTTTGGGGTCAGCTTCTAGTCTAACCAGTGGCGTAGCTAGTCCTAAAGGGGCCCTGTATCAAAACTTTGTTTTGTTGGGGCCCCCCCTTTACCCGACTGCGTAGGTAGTTTTCATTGCGATTGTACTAAGAAAATGAAATGAGCATGACCGAAATGAGTTCGAATATTGGAGCACCCTGATTTTGATAGGTTAGAATTTCTGTATGATTTTACTAAATTAATGTAAGAGCTTGAGAATTGGGCCCCGCCTGGGGGCCCTGTAGCTCGGGGGCCCTGTATCATTGATACGGCTGATACCGCGGTAGCTACGCCTCTGAGTCTAATCGTATGCAGCTGAATATTACATGAAGCCACTCCACAACCCACAACCCAGTTATTGGATAACACGATACCCCTTGGTAAGACTGGTTGTCAGACGTCCGGGCACCCGTTACGAATGTCAAAGATCCACGAATGAAAGCCGGGACCATGGCTTAATTTGCTTTCCGAGATACATTGTGTAAGTACTAAAAATTCATGATGAACGCTTAAAATAACAATAATTTCATCATACTCAAATACGCAATGACAACCATATCTTGACAACAACACAGTACAAATATAGTTTATATATTTATGTATTACAAACTCAGTTATCAGTGCCAAGATTGTTGCCAAACAGAAGCCGATAATATTAAGTACAGTCGCGGTCTAAAAATGTTTATCAGTTTTCACATTAGATTCTTTATCACACTGTGCAGTAAAGTCTAAAATGCTTTAAATGTACTTATTACTTTTTTCTATTGCTACTATGCAAACGGCATGACGTTCTCTTATTCCCTCTCTCCGCCATATTTAACACCTGCGAGTCCGCGTCTGCGATATTTTTGTTTATACTTGTAGTAAAGCATTTTGTTCATTTTATTCATTGAATTTATTAGTATCACTTGGAATTTGTTTGCTGGTATAATAAAGTGATTAGTATTATAGTTGGAGTATGTTTAATATTTTAACTCATCAATATGAAAAATGGGATAAAAATAAAAATACATACATGCTTTTATTGTAAGAGATGCGTTTATTGATTTGCCTATTGCATATTCAAAGACAATGAGTACCTAAACTCCAGTCGTGCGTCGGAGCTGACACACACACACTTTCTTTTAAGTATGCATTTTTGTCATAAGTTCAACCTCGCTTGGTTAATGTCTGTATAATGCCAGTAAATTAATATTAATATTTTATCGTTTTTATTTAAAAAAATGTTTTCTATATTTATCATAGACTTGTAAATAAAAAAAATCTATGCTCTATACCTAATCAAATCACATATTATACTATAGACCTCATGACATAATGTGTGCATGCAATTATAAACCTTATGGTGGTAAGCATTTTCAGACCGCGACTGTCCATAATGTACGATTCTTATCAGTTCATCAGCAAGTGTTGATCTTGTTAATCTAATCTTATTTGCAGATTTTATCGACCGAAAAAATTTTCCTCTTTTAATTTGATGTCCACTTCATTTGATATGTCAACAGGAACTATCTTGGGTGGTTTAACACCTGATATCACTATTAAATCAAAATTATCAATAGGTTTAGGTGATTATTATTACGTAATTCAACGTTCAATAACACAAAACTCACGTTTAGAGTAGGTAGGTATGTGTACCCTGCTAGATGATAGATGTAGCTAAACGACTATAAATAATAGTTATGGAGAGCTATGGCCGGTATATTTCAGTTCGGGGCTCGTTCTGATTCTTAAAACTGCGGGGTAACTGTGTAACCTGCGTATATTAGCAATGGGTTTCATTTTGACAGTTCAACAACATTCACTGCGTTATTAATTACGTTTTTGATCAGACAAATATTTCGAACACATCATCATTTCAGCCGAAAGACGTCTACTGCTGGACATAGGCCACCCTCAAGCTACGCCACTTCGGCCGGTTCTGTGCTTCCCGCATGCAGCGGATCCTGCGGCCTTCACAAGGTCATTGGTCCACCTTATGGGAGGCCTTCCAACGTTACGTCTTCCGGTACGCGATCGCAACTCCAAAACCTTTCAGCCCCATCGGCCATCTGTTCTGCGAGCAATGTGCCCTGCCCACTGCCACTTAAGTTTGGCAATACTTCGGGCTATGTCGGTTGCCTTGGTTCTCCTGTGATCTCTTCATTTCTGATTCGATCACGTAGGGAAACTACAAGCATAGCCCTCTCCATTGTTCTTTGGGTGACTTTTAGCCTTCTTATAAGGCCCATTGTAAGCGACTACGTTTCAGTGCCATAGGTCATCGTTGGCAACACGCACTGATCAAAGACTTTTGTCTTGAGACACTGTGGTATGTGGAACGAGAAGATATTATTGCGTAGCTTCCCGAACGCTGCCCAGCAGTCGGATTCGACGATTGACATCTTTCTCGAAGTTGGACCTACCTAACTGGACAGTTTGTCCTAGGTAAACATACTCGTCCACAACTTTGAGTGTAGCGTCTCCGATCTACATGAAAGTGGGTATTACATGAGCTTTTGACATGAACTTTGTTTTGTCGATGTTCATTCTAAGACTTCTCTTTCGGAAGCTCTACTGAGGTCATCGATCATTATACTGAGGCCTTCCATAGTCTCAACCATGACAACTATATCGTCAGCAAACCGAAGGTGAGTGATGTACTCGCCATTGATGTTGATGCCTACCTCTTTCCAGTTCAGAACCTTGAAGATATCCTCCAGAGCAGCGGTGAACAGTTTCGGAGAGATAACATCTCATTGTCTCACAACTCGCTGCAGAAGAATAGGTTTCGAGGTTTGGTCGTGGAGTCCGACTAATGTAGTGGCGTTTTTGTATAGACATTTCAGTACCTGGCACCGTTGAAGAGACTGCAGTACAGCCCATGTCTCGATCGAATCGAAGGCCACAAACGCTAAGCAGAGAGGCAGGTTATACTCGAACATATGAAACAATGGATTAGCAATATCCTTCTAAACCATTCAGATTGTGATTGATAGTGTGTACGCAATTAGGGTGCTGGTCATTTATGTGGGTGTGTAAATACCTTTTAGAAGTTTGACAAGTGTCATTAACGCTAGCGATTAGTAAGGTAGATCTAATAAACAGATATGAATCAACAAATAACAAAAAATCTGTATCAAACATGATGAATTATATAGTCACGGCATTTAATAAATTATCGATTGAACAAATATTGAATTGTCACAATTTCCTTAAAATATTTCTCATGGGGATTCTAATAACTTGTTGGGTACCTAATTATACCCAGTCTCAAATTCAGATAATTTATGTAAACAAAGGGGATAACATTACAAAAAAATAAAGAGGTTTAATTTTTTTTAAGTACTGATTTTAAGAAATAATAATTAAAAAATAACACTGGTTAACAAAATTTAACTTTTTTTTTTGTTTTATGAAGTTTCTAAACTGTTTCTTAGTAATTTGAGTTCGCTGATTTCATATCTATCCTCAATTTTTTTCTAGCAGCTCTAGTTTTTGTGATACAGGTACTTCTTAAAATTTCGTTACGCGGCTTACTAATATATTTTTTTAGTGCAAAAAAATTATTAAATTCCATAAATAAATCACAATCGATGGATCGTTTAAACAAGTTCTTCTGTAGACATATTCTACAGAAGACGATCCAATTAGTTTTTGTGCTGTTTGTGATGAATATATGTTTCGAGAATGTCGTTTAAGTGCGTCTGACTTCATAAAAAAGGCCTACTTGGACTTCTTTGGGACGCCATCACAAGCGTTTAGTAAGCCATGGATCCCAAATTTTGTATGTGGTAGTTGCGTAACATCATTGCGTTTATGGGCTAGTAAAAAAAGACCTACTTCGAAGTTCAAAAGTCCTATTAAAATTTAAATTTGGCGTTAACCGACTAATCATCACGATGGCTGTTATTTTTGTGTTGTGAATATTACTGGAAATAAACCGCAAAAATTGTTCCAAATGGACTTACCCGAATTTAAAATCAGCTATTAGACCAATTCTAAGTACCAGCGATGAACCTGTGGCTGATACGCCACATATACCTAGGAAATAAAGTCTCCAGACTACACTCAACACATTGAGCAGCTCATGTTTCACTTTCAAAGACTAGGATGTAACATGAGCACCAAGCTGCACATCCTCTTCAGCCATTTAGACTGCTTCCCAGAAAATTTAGGCGATTTAAGCGAAGAACAAGGAGAACACTTTCATTACGACATTCGCACGATGGTAGAGCGATACCAGGGTCGTTGGAATGCAAATATGATGGCTGATTACTGCTGGAGCATTCAAAACAAGGCTGAAGTTTCGATTCATGCAAGAAAATCTTAAAAAAAGAAAGATTTTTATGTTAGATTAGAGAAGAAAAAAAAAAACATTTTATAATTCGAGTATTTTTCGCTAAAAATGAAATATGTTAATATTTCAAAAACTAGAGCTGCTAGAGAAAAACTGACAACAGTTTTAGAATCAGCGTGGCGGAATCATATAAAATCAGGTATGAAACTTCATAAAACAAAACTACTGTTTACCAGTGTAATCATGACGTAATTATTTTTATAAAATTTCGGTTTTAAACAAAGTTATTAAAAAAAGGAGATTTTCTAGTATAAAATATTTTATGATACTGGTAACAATGAAGGAGATCCAAACATTTCTAAATTTCATGTTCAACAACACTAATATTACAACTCTCATTCATAGATTCATATTGTAAGTAGCCTATCTAGCCACATTTTGGATGAAAACGACTGTAAACTGTTTCGACTGGAAATCGATTTTGGGAGGCCTACGTCTAGCACTGGACTCAAAAGGGCTGATTATGACGATCATATGCCGTGTCTCCGACATACTACACAATACATTGTTTGGCAACGGTATTTTGTTTGCATAGTTCTTATTATTAATTCACTTTAATTTTAGCAATGATCATTTACAAAAAAAAAAAAAAAAAAATTATACCTAAAATGTTTTGTACCACTGTCCTGTCATTTTGACAGTGACATTTCAAGACATTACCCCTGCGTTCCGAGTTGCGATAATATCGATATTCGCGTGCTAAAACCCGTACCGAATTAGCGTGAGCGCGATAACGATGTCCCGTGAAACGTCATAGATGACGTCATGACATTCGCCATCTTGCGATAACGCCAACCATGCCTTTTACTAATATCGCCGTGAGCGCTGTCAAAAATGAGAGTGTGCTGTTTTGTTTTGAGTCGCATCTTATCGTATCGTGGCATTTTCAAAATTGTTCTTCTGGCTACAATTGCTACCTAACCTAAGAACAAATTTTTGGTGTATACACAGGGAAATACTCTAATATCGTTTTGACATTGCGTGAGCACCGTGAGCGCGTTTCGAGTTGTTGACAGCCCTCGGCTGTCATAATCGTAATATCTAAATCGGAACGCATGTGAGACGATGTGAGCGCTGTGAGCGATTATAGCCAATTCGGAAAGCGGCCTACTTTGTTTACATAAATTATCTGAATTATCCTGCGTTCCGAGTTGCGATAATATCGATATTCGCGTGCTAAAACCCGTTCCGAATTAGCGTGAGCGCGATAACGATGTCCCGTGAAACGTCATAGATGACGTCATGACATTCGCCATCTTGCGATAACGCCGACCATACCTTTTACTGATATCGCCGTGAGCGCTGTCAAAAATGACAGTTGTGCTGTTTTGTTTTGAGTCGCATCATAGCAATCGTGGCATTTTCAAAATTGTTCTTCTGGCTACAGTTGCTACCTAACCTAAGAAGAAGAAAATTTTGGTGTATACACAGATAAATACGCTGATATCGTTTTGAAATTGAGTGAGCACCGTGAGTGCGTTCACAAGCGTTCCGAGTTGTTGACAGCCCTCGGCTGTAATAATCGTAATATCTAAATCGGAACGCATGTGAGACGATGTGAGCGCTGTGAGCGATTATAGCCAATTCGGAAGGCGGCCTTAGAGACTTTGGGTATAGTACAGTCAACAAAAGAGATAATCAATTAGGCAACTAATAAAGCGACATGTGACCACAGATATGGTTGCAGACAGGAATGTCATGTTTCATGCTTACTTTTCAATTCATTCAGTAAAATTATGTTTTTCCTTTGTTTTATAACTCACTCGCATGCAATAACAATGAATACTGACGCCGTGCGCCGTAGTGCAGATGATTACATAGGTAATTATGTTTATTTCTTGCATGCTAACCAAACTTTTTTGCAGACTGTACAGCACTAATAATTAGTACTTATTTATTGTCGATAAAACGTTGACTAGCATTTATGAAGTGCTAATATTTTCCTGCTTGTTTTCTTGCCAGATTGATGTGTAATCAAGTCAAGATTATTGACGTTTTTCCTACTCACACAAATAATATTTATTGGCTAATAATTGTCAGGACTAGGTATATTATGTTTATGGTCCTCAGATAACAATGGTAGCTATACCTATATAAATGTACTCTGTGATGGTAGCTTTAACCTCTCGTATACAGTAATTACAGACAAATTTTAAAAGCCAATTGTGTCTCGCGTGGATCCACGTTCAATAAGACGGGTTAATTGAAAGTTAATTTTATTACGCAATACTTTTAAGACAACTTTTTTTTTTGCCAATTATGTTGGGTTCGGCTTCCAGTCTAACCAAATGCAGCTGAATACCAGTATTTTACATGGAGCGACTGCCTATCTGACCTCCACAACCCAGTTACTGGGTAACACGATACCCCTTGGTAAGACTGGTTGTCAGGCTTTCGGGCTTCTGACGACCTGTAACAACTGTTAAAGATCTACGAATGACAGCCGGGACCAAAGGCTTAACGTACTTTCCGAGGCACGGAGGAGTCTCGGTATGTAAAGATGGTCACTCATCCACGGACCAACCCCGGCAAGCATAGCTTAACCTAAATCGACCCGTGCGGCTATAATTACTTAGCCACGAGCTCCTTAAATTTAATAGCCACCATGATCTTACAAATGTCTTTAGCAAGTCACTGACTTTTTCGCAGATTGTCTATTTAGACAATCAATCAATAATCAATAAAATTAAAATTTTTACATAAATAAATAAATATTTATTTATGCAAAAATAAGTATTTTTACATCTGCCCAGATACTATACTCCATTTGAAATAAGATTAGTCATTTAAACATTTTAATACTTTACCGATTTTGACTTCTTATTTCAAATGGAGTTTATGGATATTGAAGATGGATGGTGGCCTTCAAGAATACAACTGTTGTGTATGATGTAGCATCCATGAAGGGTTAAGTTTAAGTAACAGTCACTTACTCATTGTCATGCTTGCTGATTTCATCAGCCCTGAAGGTAGGAAGGTCAGGCCTCTTCTCTCCGGCTTCCAATATTTTTTCTTCACTGTCTTCATTTTTCTTTTTTCTTTTAGTTTCATTATTGTCTGGGTTTTCTGAAATTTAAATGCATAATCTGCAATAAAAATAATGGCAATAACATTTTAATTTAATTTATATTATTGTCTGATTCTATAGGAGACTGATCTTTTTATTTTATACTAGCTTTTTCCCGAGGCTCCGCTCGCGTGGCTATCGGTTATCGCGTAAAAAAGTAGCTTATGCCCTTCTCCATATCCCAGGCTATACCTCTACCAAATTCCATGACACTTGGTTCAACAGTGTAGACGTGATAACGTAACATACAGACAGACAGACAGAGTTACTTTCGCATTTGTAATATTAGTATGGATTTCTATTTAAAAAATAAGTTAATGATTATCTTAAAAGTTGCTAGTTTTAATTGAGCCCTCATTAGCATTTGAATAACTATCATGCATAATATTCTGTATTGAGGAAATTCAAGCTATTTATTTCAGTATGTTGAAATGTGTGTTCAGTCAATTCTCAGAACTAACAGATAAAACATTAATTACCTATCATTTACCTGTGCATTTTGTTTTGATAGGTTTTATACATCATGTGTATTTGGTGTTATCATTTAACTTTCAATTCACAATTCTTTATTTCATTTCATAATGTTGTTAAAACATTTGGTAGGCTTAAAATTAATTAAACAATTATGGACCCTGTGGGGCACAGCATAGCAGGAGAGAGGAGTAAGAGCGCTTATTTGTGTTTATATTATTTATGTATTCTGGTCTTTGTATCTTTATTTTATTTCTACTATTACTTCTACTAATATTTAATTTATCTAAGTATTTTAATAATATTTTAAGCAAATATTTTAGATATAGGTAGTTATAAAATACCTGCTTGAGCAAGAGGTTATTTTTTTTTATTATACCTATTATATTAGTAGTTTTAGTTAATAGTTTTAGTTAATTAATATTTTCTACCTAGAGTGTCATATGAAGGCAACTTATCTAGAAGATAAGTAGTAGGAGGTCCTCTCAGTTAAGAATTCAGCCCTCAGCTTGGTGAATGTCAGGGCTAGCAACTTAGGCCTTTTACCAGTGTTAACAGTATGAGGCGTGGGTAATAGTTGTAGATAAAGCTCACAGCTAGTCACACAGCCACCTCAATCAACCCCTTAATCCAATCATACACTAGAAACCTTGTGAAGAAAAAATCTAGTTGGACTAAGCATTATGGCATAACATTGCATAGTACTTTGGAACTGGCTGGAAAAACTAAAAAACCCAACAGAAGTTTGTTCATCAAAATAAAAGAAATATTACCTGCTAGTACAGTTCCAACAATCACAGAACTAAATAGTGCTGTTGCTACAGTTTTTCTGTAATGACCATAGTGTCTCTTGTCTTCTCTATGGCCATATTGTTCTTGATTTGATACTTTTACTGCGGTCGCAGCTAGGTTGATGAATTTGTTCTTTTGGTTGATAGTTCTGAAAAATGCATTCATTTGTTAAATTAAAATATACTTACATGGAAGTTGCTAAGTTTATAGTTCACTGTTATATAATTTACGATAAAAAGGATGCTCTTCAGGAACTAAGGTACGTTTATAGGTTTAATACTTTTTCGAAGAGCCTTATTTTGAGTGCTCCAACAGCTGATATAGTAATTGTTGCTACCACTAAAAGGCACACAGAGTGAAAGAAATTTATGGTTTCTTGCTGGCTATATGGTTAAAGACTGGTGTAAATTTACACATTTTTAGAATATTATTCCCATCCAGATACAATAAAAAATGACTGAATAAAATACTGGAAGATTATCGTGAACCACGACTTTTTCTAATACAAAAAATAGTTTAACGAATTATTTCCCTTAGTTCTTTCCTTCCAGAAAAATAAATTAAGTGAACACTACACTTTTTGAACATTCAGACCAATTTATCACTGACTCACCTTAGCAGTACGTTTTTGAGCGACATTTTGATCGAAATTCTTCAAAACAATGTGTTGTTACGGCGTTTACATGATAAACTAATAAAATAAAAAATATTGTCTGATATCGGCTATCACAACAATAATCCGACCTTGGATTCTGGACTATTTTTGACGACCTTTTGTCATTTATTTTAATTTATCACTATTCAAACACGCCTGGCGACTCGCAAGCAAAATGACGATTCGACTTTCGACGAAGTGGAAAACTCGACACGTATTGTCCCGTAATGACAATGACACTAGTAATAAATGTCATAAATGACAATCAGCTGATTCGATCTGGAAGTAATTTCGCGTTTAGTAATAACAATAATTCTACTGAGTTTTTTTATTATTTCACATTTATAGTAAATAGAAATAGTCGGCCAGAGTAACCTACTAATTGTGAAGATTGGTTGATTTTGGCTTTAACAGAAAATACGCTTTAGCGTTACATAAATGATTGATCTCGTTGCACCGAGCGCAGCGAGACCAATCATTAATTTATGGCTTTAGCATTAAATAAATGATTGATGACCAATCATTTATATAAGGCTTTAGCATTTTTTGCAAAAATCTGTAAAATGGTAGGTAATTCATTGTGTAATAATTTTCAAGAGTAGAATATATACTTAATAACTCACGTTTTATTCTTTATGACGCCGTCGTCATCGCTCGTCGTCGTATTAAAGATTAAAAGTGATTGATGCACTCAATAGGCGACAGGTGTTCGTTGTCCGCTAATGGACTGGCATAATTAATAACATGTTCATAGGTGGCGACATCATTATTTATTTAACAGGCTTAAGAGGGTTGTCACCGGTCCACTAGCGCCACTCCTTTAAAAATATATTATCTCGTGACTGAGAAGGAATTATGAAAAACGGCTCAATCAACTATATTGGTAAGTGTATCTAGAATTTCCTAATACCTTTTATATAGTTTCATATTGTGACACGAAGCAACAAAATTCGAATCTAAATAAAAACGGCCACATTCCTCTACTTAGATCTCTTCCTTCCTATAGAATTGGTTTTTACAATATTTTGAAACATTAAATAGCGTTAATAGATAAAGGAGGGAGGTCTACAGGCCTTTCAACAATTACAAGGTACTTAACACTTAAAAAAGGCTATCTTCTTTAAAACATAAATTCTCTGGACATGATTAGGACATACATGGTCAATGATTATGGTCAATTAAATAAAGTAATTAGCTACCAACATACCGTTAGTGGAATCAGTTAGCTTTGCCTCGTTGGTAGGTACCGCTACGTACACTACATACATAGGCAAGCTTAAATATATACATTACATTAAGGGCGTTGCATATTAAAAATGCATGTTCACAGTACTAGCAAGAAGTAAAAATAAATGCTACGTTTGTACGTCGTTAACCTCTTTCTCATGTTCTAATGAGATTTTAAAGACTTTATGCATTAGTTATACCTACTACTTAGTTTTGCACGCAAAATAGTTGTTGATATTTAAGATTTCTTTTCAAGTAAGTACCTAACTACATCACTTCACCGTTGTCATGGGGAACTTCAACGCGAAACTGGGCAAACGAAATGATGATGAGCTGCGAGTGGCGCGATTTGGAGTTGGACGTCGGAAACACCGGGGTCACCTACTGGCCAGTTTTATGGCGAAGGAAGGCATCCTTATGATGAACTCCTTGTTCAGAAAACGTGAGCACAGAAAGTGGACCTGGCAGAGCCCTGACGGTGCAACAAAAAATGAGATTGACTTCATTATGTCGACGAAGAAGCAAATCTTTAATGATGTCTCTGTGATCAACGCGGTGAAAACCGGAAGTGATCACCGCATGGTAAGAGGCACATTGAGCTTAAATACCAAGCCGGAAAGATCACGACTGATGAAGTCTACGCTCCGCCCAGCACAGATCCAAGTCCAAAACCCCGAGAGCTTTCAGTTAGAACTTCAGAATCGTTTCGAGTGCCTAGGGAGCTCCGTGAACGATTATAAGTCATAAGTAATTTATTTCACAACAATATAGGTACATTGCGTTGAAAAATTAAAAAGTAACGATGGGTTCGTGGAAATTGTCCATACGGTCGGGTCTAAGATCTTCAAGACCCGTCGTACAGGTAGAAATAAGAAGCTCTCTGATCCTACTTTACAGCTCATGGAGGAGAGGCGCGAGATGATCCTGCAGTCTTCAGACGATGCGCTCAAGTACCGGCAGCTCAATAAACAGATCTCTAAGTCCTTGAAAACCGATTTTCGCCGCTTTAATGCAGAACGCATTAAGGACGCAATAGAGCGGAATAACGGCTCCAAGATCTTTGCAAGAGATCTGTCTATTGGGCAGAGCCAGCTTGCAAAACTGAAGACCGACGATGGCAGGATCGTATCCGCCAAACCTGAGCTGTTGAGAGAGATCGAGAGGTTCTATGGACAGCTTAACACGTCAACAAGTAACCCCGTTACAAATCTGGCTAAAGATCCAAGAGCTAGACTGACCCGATACTACACCGAAGACATCCCGGACGTCAGCTTGTACGAGATATTGAAGATGGCTCTGAAGCAGCTCAAAAACAACAAGGTAATGACGAAATTACGGCTGAACTCCTAAAGGCCGGCGGAAGACCCGTTCTTAAGACCCTCCAGAAGCTGTTTGATTCCGTCATACTCGAGGGCAAAACGCCACAGGCATGGAACAGAAGTATGGTGATACTTTTTTTTAAGAAGGGTGATAAGGCCCTCCTTAAGAATTATAGGCCCATCTCACTTCTGAGCCATTTCTACAAGCTGTTTTCAAGAGTCATCATGAACCGTCTCGCGCGCAGGTTTGACGACTTCCAGCCTCCCGAACAAGCCGGATTCCGTAAAGGCTTTAGCACCGTAGACCACATACATACGCTGCGGCAGGCTATACAGAAAACCGAGGAGTATAACCTGCCTCTCTGCTTAGCGTTTGTGGACTGCGAGAAAGCCTTCGATTCGATCAAGACATGGGCTGTACTGCAGTCTCTTCATCGGTGCCAGATCGACTATCGGTACATCGAGGTGTTGAAGTGTCTCTACAAAAGCGCCACTATGTCAGTCCGACTCCAGGACCAGACCTCGAAACCTATCCTCTTGCAGCGAGGTGTGAGACAGGCAGATGTTATCTCTCCGAACCTATTCACCGCTCCACTGGAGGATGTCTTCAAGGTTTTGGACTGGAAAGGGTTTGGCATCAACATCAATGGCGAGTACATCACTCACCTTCGGTTTGCCGACGATATAGTTGTCATGGCTGAGACTATGGAAGACCTCAGTAAAATGCTCGATGACCTCAGTAGAGCTTCCGAAAGAGAAGTCTTAGAATGAACATGGACAAGACAAAGGTCATGTCAAATCCCCATGTAACACCGACTCTCATGAATATCGGAGACGCTACACTCGAAGTTGTGGACGAGTATGTTTACATAGGATAAACTGTCCAGTTAGGTAGGTCAAACTTCGAGAAAAAGGTCGATTAGCGACTCGGGCACCATTCGGAAAGCTACGCAATATCTTCTCGTCCCACATACCGCAGTGTCGAAAGTAGACGAAAGTCTTTGACCAGTGCGTGTTGCCAGTGATGACCTATGGCACTGAAACATGGTCGCTCACAATGGGCCTTATTAGAAGGCTAAAAGTCACCCAAAGGGCAATGGAGAGGGCTATGCTTGTAGTTTCCCTACGTGATCGAATCAGAAATGAAGAGATCTGCAGGAGAACCAAGGTAATCGACATAGCTCCAAGAATTGCCAAACTTAAGTGGCAATGGGCAGGGTACATAGCGCGCAGAACAGATGGCCGTTGGTTTCGAAAGGTTTTGGAGTGGCGTCCGCGTACTGGAAGACGTAGCGTTGGAAGGCCTCCCACAAGGTGGACTGATGACCTTGTGAAAGCTGCACAGGAATCCGCTGGATGCGGGAAGCACAGAACCGGTCGAAGTGGCGGTGCTTGGGGAGGCCTATATCCAGCAGTGGACGTCTTTCGGCTGAAATGATGATGATGATGATGAACTGGTGGATTTTAAATGCGACCTTTTCTAAACAGAACTGCTGGATTTAATGAAAACATCCTGCACCTATTGAATAGGTAGGTTAGTATGGGTAAAATGATATCCCAATCCTTTTGTTTTTTGACCAAATATAGCTATTTACTTCGAACTGATAGCATAATTTTGTAGGCAACAGTTGATAAAAATTAAAATTTAAGAAACCCCCGATACGACCGAAAACCACTTAAAAGAATAAAAAAATATGTATTGGCCCTCTAAGTTTGTTGTAGGTAATATTTTGGTCCAAACGTCGTCGTCGCTTCGTGGGACGGCTAATCAGAATAAGAAGTTTACAGCAGCTATCCTCTCTACAATAGAATACTTTCTTTTTAGGGTTCCGTAGTCAACAAGGAATCCTTATACTTTCGCCATGTCCGTCTGTCTGTCTGTCCACGGCTCACAGTGGAACGAATGTATGGGAGCGGTTGGACGTAGACATGTCCGAAAAAAAAGAGTAAAATTATGCCAAACTAATGATGCCATCTTATTCGATTACTTAATGCCTTCATAACTTGTGGTGATGAATTTCTTCATAACTCCCATATTTCGGGAGTAATTTGAGAAAATGTGAAATTTTACTATGAAAATGAGTGTATCGAGCTCTCTCCCTCCTGATTCCGGGCTTGTTTCAAGTAGCGGTCTCTAATATCATAATGCTAATACTAAGAGCTATATTTAATACTAAGACACATAGTGCGCCAAATGTGCACTTTCTGGGATAAAGAGTGATGTTTATTTTATAACACAATTTTTTTATTTTTTGTTTATTTTGTTGATTAAAACCGTTTTTCTAAAGGTTTACCTTATTACAATAACATTTCTGAGCAGCCAATTAGAGAAGATATAAGCTAATTAGGATATATAATTAGGGACTTAAGGTTTACATATAAAACTGATGCACTAATGATTACTGATAAGAACATTGCTATTATTTAATTACTAAATGGCTCTTAATACACTAATTTAGCATGCATCATTTACTAATTATCACAATAACTAATTACCTTGCAATATTTAACAAAGGATACCTGGGATACCTGGATTTTATATAAATAGGTCACTATTAGTAACTTTAAAATCAGTGTTGATTTACACCTCGTTGTATCCAAGCTAATCTCGCAATGTATTTTCCAAATTTTAATACAAATCTTGATATTCACGTTGCTTTATGCGCACGCGCACATAAAGATTTACGCGACTTTAACTATTTGTTCAGTGTTTTAAAAGATAACAGTTGTGTTCAGTTATGTGAAAGTGCTGAAACAAGTTTAAAAGACTGGTGTCGTCGATTTTGCTACCGCATTTATGCAAAATGGACACAGTCTGGAAGAAGCACAGATAAGTTTCGGAAGAAACATGAGATTTGGCTACAGGCTGCAATTCAATGGCCGGAATTACAGAATGAAAATATGGAACCTTCTACAGAAAATATAAGTGACGTCATCGAGCCCATAATTTCTCCTGCTAAATCTGATGCTTCAACTTGTACACATCCTAGTCCTCGTAAATCTTTTGAGGACCTTAGTAACCGGCAAAAAAGAAGACGCACTGAAGATAGTCTTTCATGCAGCAGTAGCAGCGCTGAAATTATGTTTTCGGCCGAAAGGGCGCTTCAAAAGGCAGGACAAAGCGATACAGCTTATGTTATGAAATACTTGACGGAGAATCCAGAAGAGGCCTCAAAAATCAAAGCCTTCATTGAAGGTAAATCAATTCAGGTACGGGAAATATCCCCTTTGAAGGCATTGGCTCTTTATGTATCGATGAACTTATCGAAATGGCGCTATAACACTCTTCGGGATTTCAACACTCAAGAAGGAGCTCTTCAATACCCGAGTTACTACATGTTGGTTAAAGAAAAAATTAAGTGCTATCCGGCCAAAGAAGATCTCACAGTTACAGAGAGCTCTGCAAAAATCAAATTACAAGCCTTGATGGATTTAACCTCAAGAAGACTTATTAGGTCGTTAGAAACCCCTGTTGATCCCAATCAACAGCTCGTATTGACCAGCAAATGGGGTTTTGACGGATCATCTAGCCAAAGCATTTATCATCAAAGGACGAGTGAAGATGAGCAAATCGATCTTGCTAGTAATTTTATGATTAGTCTTGTACCACTGCGGCTCGTCTCAAAAGGTGTAACAATTTGGGAAAACGAGCGACCATCTTCCACTTCATTTTGCCGGCCAATATTGTTTAAGTTTATAAAGGAAACCAAAGAAAATGTGCAGAGAGAGATGGCTGAAATCGAAGCAGAGATTGAAGCCTTAACTCCATCCACCATCACTGATGGAATTAGTGTCAAACACCAACTGCTGTTGACAATGATTGATGGTAAAATTCATTCCATTATATCCAATACAGCAGCTTCAGTGTGTGACATATGCAAGGCTTGTCCTAAAGAAATGAATAATTTAGAGTTAATCAAAGATAAACACGCAAACGAGGACATGTATAAATATAGCTTAAGCACCCTTCACGCTTGGATTCGCTCAATGGAATGCTTATTACACATTTCCTACAAATTAGACATAAAATCATGGCAAGTAAGGGGTGATATAGCAAAAAGGCAAGTTGATGACAGGAAGAAAAGAGTTCAAGAGGCTGTAAGAAGAGAAACGGGCTTACTTCTCGATGTTGTGAAACAAGGCAGTGGATCCACCAACAATGGCAACTCGGCAAGGAGATTTTTTGAAAACTACACTAAATCTGCTGAACTGACCGGAATAGATGCTATGCTTTTAAGAAAAATCTGTGTGATCTTGCAGTGTATTTCATCAGGAGAGAAGATCAACGTAACTAAATTCCGAGAGTTCTGCTTTGATACTGCTAAGCTTTACGTGGAGTTATACCCATGGTATTATATGCCTTCTTCACTTCATAAAATTTTAATGCATGGGCCAGACATAGTTCAGAACATGTCAATTGTGCCCATTGGTTTTCTATCCGAAGAGGCATCTGAGGCTAGAAATAAAGATTTTAGAAAATATAGAGAGGGGCATTCTCGAAAGCATAGCAGTATCTCATGCAATGAAGATATTATGCACAATCTTTTACTGTCTTCTGATCCACTTGTTACAAGTATCCGTCCAAAAGGAAATAAGTTTGTAAAAAAATCTTCTTTTAAGGAATTTTATGAGCTTACGGATTCTGAGAAAAGTGATATCGAATTTGTTAACATAAATGATTTAGCGGACATCGATTCTGAATTTGAATTAATTGATGATGATGATGATGACGAAGATAATTAAATGATGTTATTGTTTTAAAATGTGTAACTTAGTAAATTAGAGCTTACATCTTAATTATTTATTGTACTTTTAATGAAACTAGGTAATTTATTATCAACTTACTTAAAAGTCATACTCTCATCAGTTCTTGTGAATATTTTTGTTAATATATATTTCTGTATATATATAATATATTTATAGACCTCTTAATAAGTCTGTCTGCGGTTTAAAGTAAATACAAATGGGGAAAAAACGTTTTTTTTTTTAAATTTTCATTTCCTTTTATCCCAGAAAGTGCACATTTGGCGCACTATGTGTCTTAGTATTAAATATAGCTCTTAGTAATAGCATTACGATATTAGAGACCGCTACTTGAAACAAGCCCGGAATCAGGAGGGAGAGAGCTCGATACACTCATTTTCATAGTAAAATTTCACATTTTCTCAAATTACTCCCGAAATATGGGAGTTATGAAGAAATTCATCACCACAATTTATGAAGGCATTAAGTAATCGAATAAGATGGCATCATTAGTTTGTCATAATTTTACTCTTATTTTTCGGACATGTCTACGTCCAACCGCTCCCATACATTCGTTCCACTGTGCGGCTTAGCTCTTAGAGACTCTTAGTACTAGAAAGCTGTAATTTAGCATGGGTATACATCATATAAATCACACTGGCAAAGTCGTAAAATAAAATATATTTTTTTTAGGGAACCTCCCCTAAGCGTAAAGTGGGGATGAATATTTTCTCTCGTCTATCCTATAGTGTGGGATATCGTTGGATATGCCGTTCAAAAATATTGCGGGTTTGTGAAAACTATTTTTTTTCGATTCAGGGATCCGTTTGGGTAATATTAAGCTTTAAAGTTGCGAACATTGATTAAATATACTACCAAAACCTTGACCAAATTTCTCAGAAAATACATAAATATGTTGTTTTAATCAAATTATTCATACTATTATTATTGTCATGATAGCATGCCGTTTTTATCCGCTAGAGGATAAAGTAAATTGAATTTAGAACATCGTGTGCACTAAGTTTGTGAATTCAAAACATCATTAAACCTATTTACTTCTACCTCCATGGTGCCGAATTTATCATATAACCTTGTTTAATTTGATAGAAACTCAGACTCGGAACCTTCTTGGTGTACTTCAATGATCTTATATAGGACTAGATCAGCAATGTACGGCACCAACGCATTACTACGTTGTATATGACCACAGGCATATCTGACTTCAGTTGTCAACTTGACGTCAAGTGAACGATAGCTTAAGGATAAAAAATATCAAAATGGTGAAACGTGCGGTTAAAATTTGCATGTCATGGTCTGAAAAGATTAATAAAGCAAGTGGTGTTACATTTCACAAGAAAGTTTCCTAAATTTTCTTCAGATTATCCAAAAAACAAAACATTAAAAGACGAATTACATTTATCAAACATTTGTTTGCCATCAGGGTTACTAGTCAAAACGATTTTGATTTTGCCAGACTGTTGGGAGTTTAGTGAATGACGAATGTAGGTATGTTCCTGTAAATCTAAATTATTATTATAGTCTGTTTAGTTTAAACATACTGTGCAGTACCCAAACACATACTAAATAGAAAAGTAACACATTCACGTGTATTTCGAAAGTTTTAACTTAATAAATCATCACTTCTTACAAAAAATAATAATTTTATTAGCAATGAATAATCTTAGACGTAAAGTGAGGTTATATTTTTAAATGAAAAATTCTAGATTGTTTATGATCACATTGTGTTAAATAGTGTTGTGCACTGACTGGATAGGTCCACTCAATCTGTGTGGTTCTTTCATCAAAAGCCCATTTCAGACACCAATCTACTTGGTCTTCGCATGATCTGACCAAGATTAGGTCTGGACTTTAAAAGAGACTGTGACCACTGAGTTTGTTTCGGCCTTTCTTCTCAGAGTAGTCGGGTACGTAGGAAACGCCGACCTCATCTAGTTTTAAAAATATGATTGACGTGTAAAAGTGTTTGTACAAACTTACTTCAAACGACTACTAACAGAAATAAAATCATTTATCATTTGCGGCTCCGCCCGCGTGGAAGTCGGTTATCGCGTCAAAGGTAACCTATGACCTTCTCCATCGCAGGCTATATCTCTGCCAAATTTCATGACGATCGGTTCAGCGTTACTTTCACATTTATAATATTAGTATGGATAAATGATTTTCATAAACATTGAAATAATATCATTCCATTTTTAACAATAGTTATTTGACACAATATTAATATTTTGAAAAATTATATTTACGTTTACGCACTTTTTTTTTCTTCCTATATGTATCAAATTCTTCAATTTCTTTCAATCATTAATCTATTGAAAGTTCCATAATAATACAATCTTTCATAGTAGGTAATTGATTCAATAAAAAATATCTTTATTCATTCTGAGGTAATTACGTTGATCGTTGGCAACTCTGGCTGTTTTTCCGTAGACAATGTCTTGTCTCGTTCCAAAGTAATTAGTTTGACGGAAGAAGAAATGAGACAAACAGATTATTTTGATATTTTGACAAAATATAGGTATCCGTTTCAAAGCTACGTCTTTAACTCGTAAGTGGTTACGTTTTTCGGTCATTTTTAGTTGGACGTTGCGCCTCTATACCCAGTCTCTAATTCAGATAATTTATGTAAACAAAGTAATGTCAAGAAATGACACTGTCAAAATGACAGGACAGTGGTGCAAAACATTTTATCATATTCTTTTTTTGTAAATAGTCATCGTTAAAATTAAAGTGAATTAATTATAAGAACTATGCAAACAAAATACCGTTGCTAAACAATGTATTGTGTAGTATGTCGGAGACACGGCGTATGATCGTCATAATTAGCCCTTTTAAGTCCAGTGCTAGACGTAGGCCTCCCAAAATCGATTTCCACTTGAAACAGTTTACTGCCGTTTTCATCCAAAATGTGGCTAGATATGCTACTTACAATATGAATCTATGAATGAGACTTGTAATATTAGTGTTGTTGAAGATGTAAAATATTTGAAAATGTTTAGATCTGCATTGTTACCAGTATCATAAAATATTTTATACCAGAAAATCTCCTTTTATTAATAACTTTGTTTAAAACCGGAAATTTATAAAAATAATTACGGTATGATTATTTGTTAATTATTATTTCTTAAAATAAAATTTAACCTCTTTTTTCGCCATTTTATGTGAAATACCATTACGAAGATATTTTTTTGATATGTTATCCCCTTTGTTTACATAAATTATCTGAATTTGAGACTTTGGGTATAGTATAATATAACCTAATTGGTGTAAATTTGATTTGCGCGCGCCATTTTCTTTTCACGTCTTATTGTTAAAACCTTAGGTTAAAACAAGAAACTTGAAAACAAGTGAAAAACCTAAGTCAAAGTCAAAGTCAAAGTCAAATAATTTATTTCAAATAGGCACGAAGATGCACTTTTGAACGTCAAAAATTACATGAATAGTTAATTGATTCTAGTTGCGCCTTCCAAAATGTAGTTATGTATGGAGAAGAATGGGCAAGAAACTCCATACTTACTCTTTTAAAATGTTAACAATAGTTTGTATACATTAATTAATATTTATAGGTGAAGACTATGTACCTAGAATAAAAAAATAAAAAATATAAAAAAATTCATCAAAATTACTTACCACAATTGGTAAAAAGAATGAAAAGTGAAGTAATAACAGAAAAATTAATAAATGCGATAGGTACATGGTGCTCACATATTTACAAACATTGTATATGATTTCCCAAAAAAAATAAAAAATAAAAACAACATATAATAAGTCAGTGTGTGAGTTAAAATATTAATCTAAAATGAGTGATTCTAGCCACGAGGAAGTTTATTTGACGCCAACAGAATTGACTGAAACTGTTAATAATGCGCAAATGAGCTTTCTCCCTCAACAATCACGCGAGAAGTAGGTATTTAAAACAGTAAGATATGTTTAACACGTGGCGACTAGCTAAAGGAGCCAAAACTTTCTCAGAAAACGTTTTGCTGGCATATTTTATTGAATTATCCGAGACCAAGAAATCAAGCACTCTATGGAGTACGTATCCAATGCTAAAAACAACAATAAAGATGAAAAAAGACATACATATCGATACCTATCCTAAATGTGTGCCATGTGTGCCAAAAACCTAGTACCATTTTAAAAAGAGCCTCATCTGGTCATAAACCAAAAAAATCGAAGGTTTTCACAGAATGTGAAATTGAAAAGTTTCTTAACGAAATTCCGTATATTTGGCGGCAAAAGTAAGTCAGTTGCACATTCAGTATCTACTTAAGTATATTAATCAACTACTTAACATAATCTAATACGTACTTAGTAGATAGATAGATAGGTAGAATACTCTTTATTATGTACACCATAAAAATTACAGATATAAATGTAGAACTGTTACATAGGGTGTCACAATGGGCGTTCTTATCGTTAAAAGCGATCTTTTACAGACAACAGATAGTAGATGTTGATAGGCATAATTATGCATGCATATCAATTTTATTAATTTATCTACAAAATACTCTTTACGTTACAGATTGTTCTTATTATTGGTATAAACGGAGCATGTCGAACTAATGAACTTTCAGATGACTTCCCAGATAGCATTCAAGTTTGCTGCAAGTTTGTTTTTTATTTGATATTGAGTTGTTACGTCAAATTTGTCGTGGCAAATTTGTTTCAAATTTGTTTCAAATTTGCTGTATACTTCCAAATGTAAAAAAGATACGGCAAGTTTGTTTTAATACTGTTGCAATCTTATTAATGTAAGTATGATCTGTCAAGTTTGATTCATTATTACTATAAACTTGTCACGTTAAACGTTACAGTCATCAATATAACAACCATAAAATCCGGCCAAGTGATAGTTGGACTAGCTCATCAAGGGTTCGGCCTGTACCATAATCATCATCCATCAGTTCCGAGTCAGTGGGTCATCTTAGGGGCGGAGTTTTAGGAGTTGGAGTATACGGTTAGGGGCACTATGGGCAGCAAATAAATCAAAAAAAAAATTTTTTTTCGTTAAAATTTATTTTGGGACTTTTTTTTTTAATGATAATTTGCAATCTTATTACAGTACCAGGTTGACCTTGACCATAAAAACCATTTCGGTTCTGAAAAGCAAGGCCCTACGACGCACCGTTTCCGAGTTACGAGCTTTTTTGTTTCTTGTTAAGAGGCCGTGCACGAAATCGACTGATTTTGATCAATTTTGTTCATTGTTTGTGAGAAAGGGAAACATAATTTAAACAAAATTATTTGAGATTTGAAAAGTCGTGTTCTTTGTTTTTCATGTGGCTGAAAGGGATTTTTCAAATAAATTAAGTACTCACGGTAAATCACTAATATTTGCAACAAGTTTTCCGAAAAATGACGCGAGACTGACATTTGATCATCATTCTACAAGAAACTACTTTTGATTTTGAACATTAAAAATTATCATCAACATCATTATATGGTCTACTTGCATGTGGCGTAACCACTTTTTTCAACTTCCATACAAAATATAGCAGAAAAATTATATTGAAAAAACCTTTTTTTGTTTTAAACCTCGTCAGTAATATATATTTTTCCTATTATTTAGCAAATCATATCAAGAAATTTAAAAATCACAAATTAGTCTTCAGCTATCCTTGAAATATAATCAAAATTTTATTTAATGATTAAACAATATCTTCATTAAGTAAATCAATGGCGAAATAAACTATACTTTGGAGAGCACAAAAATGATGAAACCATTAAAAGCTGCTGTGACTGACACGAATGGTTTAGCACCATGAAAACTGTACTTTTATAGTTACACAGACTTAATGTTTCGATTATTTCAAGTTTTCTGACAATTAGATAAGAAATTGATAAAAACGAGTTTTTTTCGTGCACGGACCCTTACGCCAACAACCACAGGGAGTCAGCTTTCGTATCTGCCAATGCCAACACTGGCATTATTTGCAAAAACGAAATACTGCTCTACAATAGAAAGTGATAACAAGATCAGTGATGTCACATGCCCGGTTGAACAGATACCCACCATTTCGGTAAATGCAGATTCGAGATAAAGAGCTGTGATAATTTTAATGTGCATTCGAATATTGTAAAGCAATTATTTAAAACAGTTAAAATCCTTATTTTGTGTTTCAATTTGTCGTACAATGCAGACTAAAAGAAAAAACTTAGAACCAAATAATGATTGTATGGCGATTTTTTTTTATGAAGTGGCCACACTCATTTCTAACATGGCGGATTTGTTTCTGATACTTTTTGTTGTAATTGTTCCCGTTTTTCCAAATCGTATTTTCTGCCGGTTTTACATTGTTTGTGAATAATTGTTGTCTTAACCACTCCGAGATATAGACTCTACAGTGCGAAATTGACCCTATAGTGTTGTGTTTTCAAACCTGTTGCCATAATCATTACGAGATAAACTCTACAGTGCGAAATTGACATGAAAACTTTAAATTAAATTCTTTAAAGCTTGTGAAAACATAAATACAGATTGGCTGAAGAGGTGTGAGGATCATTACAACCCTAATGATGAACAAAATTTTATCTAGCACAATTGCTATAAATATGCCTGAAACGGTTTTGTAAATTGAAAAACCAGGAGTTTGTTGAAGAAGCCTCCAAAAAGTGTATGAAAAGAAAATTGCATTTTGTTGGACTAAGTATCGTCTTGATAAAACATCCCTACTGACTGATGGTAAGTTTGGTTTGGTTAGTAGTAGCCGGGTCCGCTGCGGAATGTTTTCGTATAATGCTAACAAAATAACACGACTTTCGATAATAACACATTATTCGTTCGCAGTTTGTGTGCAGAGTCGAATGGATAACACGTTATGTGTTAGAAAAACACTAAAACATACCTCAGCGGACACGGCTTTACAGTGTGGTGATCATTTTAATCAATTAGAGCTAATGCAGACCCCCTGAGAACTTTGTATAAAGTCACATAACCTCAAAAAAATCCCAACTTACCATAATCTGATAACAGTTTTTGTCACAGATGGCTGCTAACTATCTCGCAATGTTGTGCGATTCCCTAATTATAATACCAGCCAACATACATCCCAATGTAGGGCACGGGCCTCTCAGAGAGAGGGAAATTACTGTATGCCCACAGCTGCCTGTATAAACACCTCAGGTACTCGGGTTTCCTAATGTTTCCTCAAAATTTTCTTCATTTTTAGCAAGCTGATGCTAACAATGTTGTTAACAATTCCCATGTAAAACTGCTCCAATTACCCCTAATTTGTATAAAATTCGTTTTTGGAATCATACAGCTCTTAATTTTGTAGGTTAGTACTCGGCAAAAATGTCTCAAAAACCGTTTGTACAAATGTCGAGACAAGGCCGGTTAAAGAGCATTAAAAGAGAAAATATGACATTTGCTTCAGCAACTAGAGGTGACAACCAATCAGAAGAAGAAATATCATATTCAGCTACAAAAATAACATGACAGCTACCTACAGTGTCAGCTACCTCCATACAAAATTTTATCAATATTGGTCCAGCTGTTTGAGTATGAAGCACATACGCAAAATACCCTCACACACACACACACATAAACTTTCGCCTTTATAATATTAGTGTGATGTATGCAGTATTCAGAGGATGTTAATGATATTTTAATTTTAATATTTTTGTTACAGACTGTGCTACAAGCAAACAATTGGCAATCCAGCAAAGTCATCTCATCCAGATGGTGACTGACCTGTCAAAACAAGTGTCAGAAACTAACAAAAAAAAAATGGACCTGATTTTAGGGCGGCCGGAAGAGCCATTAACTTCACGAAGGCATGATCCCTTTTCACTGCCACAGTTTTTAACAAACCTGCCAGTAAATGACAATGACAGTTTCTGTCATTTAAATGGACAATTAAAAAATAGTGACAATCAACAGGCAATGGTAAGGGTAGGGTTGCCAACTTTTTTTGACAAATAAAACGTATAAAAGTGGTTTGGATAGGAAAAAAATAAAGTATTAGGAAGAAAAAAAAGTATATTTCAAATTTTATGTTTTTTTTGCTTTAAAAACGTCGTTTTGTGTGCTTTTAGCACATGATAACAAAGAATTACTCGTCATTTTCAGCATTAATATTTACTCGTCATTTTCAGCATTAATATTTACTTTAAAATGCATTCTTCACTTATAAACAAAACTAACGGACCAGTTTTGTACAATTTCGTCGATAATGAAAGACATCTGTGACAAATGTCACAACTGACATCTAACATTTCGTTCAGTAATTAAAAATTGTTTCCATTATCCGTTTTAAATACTTCGTTCAGCAATTATGAATCGTTAAGTACCCATAATGAGTATTTTGTTTTACGCACCACAGTAAAGGTTGACAATAAAGTATTTTTGCATACTTTATTTGTATGTAAAAGTATAAAGTATAATTACCAAAAATAAAGTAGGATACGTTATTATAAAGTATGGTTGGCAACCCTAGGTAAGGGTGACATTTTATTAAATACACTTATAATAATGTTTAATATTAAGGGTCAATTCAATTCCATGCCATTTTATCTGGCTTTTACTTGAGTAATTGCACAACTAACTATTGACTTTGTATGTATAAACCTTATTTAACAAAATAAAAATAAAAAATTTTTATTTATGATGCACCCAACATGTATTTATAGGTACCATATATATGCCATTACCTAAATTTTTCAGGTACAATTCTTGACAGGTATTGGCAGTAAAAACCTCCGTCCTTTCACCACAAACATGCTGAGAAAAATACTGCTGGATGCAGTAGTTGAGCAATATTCTCTGATGGGAAAACAAATGAAGAACTCAAAAGAAATCATTTCTTGACACAGAAACTTGCAAATTAATATTTCGTAAGTACCTACCTATTTCGGTAGATCTGTTTATTTTTATTATTGTTTTAATTCCTACATAACCAACAGTCACATTACGAAACATGCTGCTTATTGTCAACTATCATTACTATAGCCGTTTTATTTATATTTTCAGAAATGTGTAAGAAAGTGCATGGAACTGCTACTGACGATAAGCAGAAAGAGATAATCAGTGACTGGCTAAACCAAGGCAAAGTGAGATTGTCAAGAAGGTAAATTACTCTCTTCTTATAATAATACTCTGTAGAGCGGGTGTAGATAGTCTAGTGGGGCCCTTGGTACTGGGTTCGAACCCCGGTGCTGACACCAATGACTGAAAGTTGTATAGGTAGTTGCATACATTTATTTATTTCATAACAAGACAGCTCGTTCAGGGTGACTGTAATTGTGTTGTATTTCAATGGTACATTAATTTAAAAGTTAGTTTCGCAGGTGTTTATTGACTAACAGCCATTTTATTTCATTGTTTCAGGGCCAAGAGACAAAAACAAAATCAACTATGATGCGAGTTTAGTTTAGTCCTTTATAGTTCCTACTTTGTTTTTAATACAATAATATTTTTTTTAATAAACCCATTCAATTTTAATTTCAATGGATTTCATTTCATACTTTAAATGTCGTCAAGTTTTTTGTTTCTTCATGAGGCCTACTCGCAAACGACGACACAATTTTTAATTTTTGTCGTAGTGGTTTGCGTTCGCGAGTAAGCCTCCTGATAAACAAACATTATACAAGTTTGATGGGCGGAAACTAGACATTTGATACAAGTTTGATACAAACTTGCCACAAGTTTGATAGAAACTTGCCACAAGTTTGATACAAAATTGCCACAAGTTTGTCAAGTTTGCATTGGCAAACATTATGCAAAGTTTGAAAGAGGGAAACTAGACATTTGATACAAGTTTGATACAAACTTGCCACAAGTTTGTCCCTTGCCTCGTCAAACTTGATGCAAGTTTGCACATTTGATATTTCTAACTTGCTGCAAGTCTGAAACAAGTTTACACTGCTATCTGGGTTACTATTAATTAATTTACCTAATACAAAGACAAACAGAGACCGTAACTTCGTCATTCGCAAGGAATACGTAACAATTGTTGAGAAATATCAAGCCTTATGCCCGCCTAACACTCCAATCAATCGATTTTTTCTACAATTTCGCAAGTGTGTTAAACAGCCTATGGGTGCTAATAAAATTGGCAGTATCCCACGAGAAATAGCAACATTTCTTGAACTTCCAGACCCCTGTTGTACACGGGTCATTGTTTCCGACGAACTTCAGCCACACTTTTGGCCGATTCAGGAGCTGATCTCCTGTCCCTTAAACGCCATGGAGGCTGGAAGTCCAATGCAAAATGTAGAGGGATACATAGAGGATTCCATCCAAAATAAGTCTAAAATATGTAAAGGCATCTTAGGAGCCATTACACTGAAAGAGCCTCAGTCAGATCCTTGGACTGGCCCTTCTACATCAAAAATGAGCCGTTACAAAACACCTAACCATCGCCCTCTCTCGCCACTATTTACGCCAAGGGAATCCGCTGAATCGGTACAACTATTAAATATGACAGATAGTTTACCGAAAAACAGTACACAAGTCACTAACACCAACATTACAGTACACAACAAAGATATTAATTACACTCAACTTATGTAACTGTAGCAACGTTACTTTCAATTTTTCTTAATTATACCTATTTGTTATAATTAAAAAAATATTCTGTATTAACTATCATAATGTTGTAGTTAATACCTAAACTGAAATAAAAGTATCTTGTGATTGTAAATGTTTTTTTTTTTGTTGCATTTAGTCATTTCCTCGCTGAGGTTTTATTTTAGCTACTTCCATAACATTATGTGGTATGACATTTTACTGTGGGGTCGGGCTGCCGACATTGAATCCATTTTTATTTTACAAAAGAGGGCTTTCAGAGCCATTTATAATCTACATCGCCGCGAATCTCTTAGAGAACTATTTAAAACGATTAATATAATGACGGTAACTTGCCAATTCATTTATGAAAATATTATGTATGTAAGAAAAAATCTACATCTTTTTAATAAAATCAGTGATAGGCATAATTTTAATACTAGAAATAAAGATAAAATAGATCAACCATTTTTCAGATTATCTAAGGTACATACATCTTTTATGGGGTACTGTGTTAAATGTTACAATAAAGTACCTTCTGATATATTACAATTAAATGAAAGAAAATTTAAAACTCATATAAAAAGTACACTTTGTAAACAAGCATATTACAAATTAAAGGATTATATCCGAGATAAGAATGCTTGGAAACATGCTGGTCCTGCTCCATAGGACAATTTAGAGTCTAGACAAAATCAAACTGGTTGCTAATTTAACTGTATAATTTATAATTTTTATGATATTAATTTTATTTTCTGTGATTCATATTTTAACTCACACACTGACTTATTATATGTTGTTTTTATTTTTTATTTTTTTGGGAAATCATATACAATGTTTGTAAATATGTGAGCACCATGTACCTATCGCATTTATTAATTTTTCTGTTATTACTTCACTTTTCATTCTTTTTACCAATTGTGGTAAGTAATTTTGATTATTTTTTTAATATTTTTTATTTTTTTATTCTAGGTACATAGTCTTCACCTATAAATATTAATTAATATTGTATACAAACTATTGTTAACATTTTAAAAGAGTAAGTATGGAGTTTCTTGCCCATTCTTCTCCATACATAACTACATTTTTGAAGGCGCAACTAGAATCAATTAACTATTCATGTAATTTTTGACGTTCAAAAGTGCATCTTCGTGCCTATTTGAAATAAATTATTTGACTTTGACTTTGACTTTGAGGTGGGATGAAAAGTTACGTGTTGCACTCGAGTGCAAAGATTTTTCATCTAGTGCTCTTTTGATTTCCTCGCTAACGCTCAGGATTCTTATTTTTGAATCCTTCGCTTGCTCGGTCATCGAAATTGAGCACGCGGTTAAAAAGCAACTTTGCACTCTTGTATAACAAATAACTATTTTTATCTTATTATGGCTAGTAAATAAATTACATTTAATGATGGTATAGAGGTATGAGGAACAGAGTTAAGTGTTCACTCATCCTCCATAGAAAAGGGAGAATCCTCGGACCAGACGGGTGTTGTGTCTGGTGGGCTACTGCCTGACGGTTAATGTCGGGATGTTGTTATATACCATTCACGCGGTAAACTCTGATGTGCGATGCAGGATTTGTGTGACGTTAGGTCTTTGATGCGTAGTTCGCATTTGGTATATGCCGGCTACATCCCTCCCCTCCGGAGAACGGAGGTCGATAGTGGGCCGAGTCAGTGCATATTATCATGCTTGCCAGGGTCAGCTGTGGTTCCAGTGGGTCGGAATCGGGTGCCGAAACTGTCTAAACAACAAAAAAAAAAAACAAAATCAGTTCAGCCGTTTGGGAGCTACGATGGCGCAGACGGACACACATACACACGTTAAACTTATAACACCCCTCTTTTTCGGTCGGGGCCGGGTTAAAAAGTATTGGTGCCTCCGCCGTAGTCGTGTCTGCATCTTACTAGATATAGTTATACTTATGCACCGGTATTTGTACATATTTTTTTTTTTTTGGTTCGTTAATTATCGAATAACTTCTCCCGCTCTGGGCGGAGCGGGAGGGCGTGTCAGACTTTTACTGACTAAAACCCACCCGTGTTCCTTCAGTTGCTTGTGTGCCAGGGCCACTGTATCCCTTTCGGACAAACCCGCAACCCTGGCAGGCACCAGTCCTAGCGGACCCCGTCAGTGCGTGCTGACATCTCTTTGAGGCGCGCGTGGGACACAACGCGCCGTCAACCTGGGCCTGGTCCTTACCGGACGGCGAACTGCCCATAGCTCGCCGTTCGCAAGCCCGTGCCTACGGTGGCCGGGAATCGGCTACCGATTCCCGCCGCCCAGGGCGTCTCCTGCGACGACTAGGGGCGTGAGGGCGCACAGAATGCCGCTCCCTCACGCGTTCCGCCTCCTCCTTCGCGAGCATTACTACGTGGTAACACCCGGGCGTTTCCTCCCGCCTAATCCGAATCAGGAACCTCCCGAAACAACCGTGTCCGGTGAGGACCTGTGTCAGGCGAAAGATGAGGACGCCGCGGCGCCTCTCTAGCCACTCCTCAAAGAGGACTTATTGCCACAATTGTGGCGTGCCCGTACCGGTATTTGTCCTAGCTCTTCAATTCCACACGGCGAAAAGTACGTCTAAGAGGTAGTTTATCAATAAAATCCTCCCATTATTACATTCCGTCACGTACAGCAGTGTTTTATTGCTCTCCTTACGAGTAATGACCTCTCGAACTACAAGTAGAATAAAGTTTATCTATGCCATCGGGAACGTGTAGGGGCAGATGGAAACGCCTGCAGAAAAAGTAATGGTTTCAATAGCATAGTTGCAAGTGTTGCAACTAGGTATAAAGTAAGCACGTTTAGTTTTCTTAAAAAAATTACGCATGACTGCCCTAATAGAATAACAGCGCTGCGGTATTAATTTTTTTAATGTCTCAGTATTTTGCAGAGAAAGGAGCCTTTCTTTTGTTCTTTTTTTGATTCGAAGAAATATTTTATCAATTTAGTAAGTTTTTAATTAACATTTTTAGGGTTCCGTAGTCAAAAAGGAACCCTTATGGTTTCGCCATGACCATTTGTCTGTCCGTCTGTTCGCGGCTTAGCACAGAGACTTAGTACTAGAAAGGTGTAATTTGGTATGTGTATACATATTAATCACGCCGACAAAATGGTTAAAAAAAATCTTTTTTTTTTTATTTATGGTACCTCCCCTACACGTAAAGTAGGGACAAAATTTTATTTCTCGTTTATCCCATGGTGTGGGGTATCGTTGGATAGGCCGTTCAAAAATATTGTGGGTTTGTCAAAACCATTTTTCGATTCAGGGACCCGTATGCGTAATATTAAATATGCTTTTTGTTAAAGTCAAGTGTTCCCCTCCTGTCAGCTAAATGGTTGTATTTGGATATGTGAATTCACAGCAGTAGTATATCAATATATAACGAAGTCAAAACTATTACAGCTAAGTAGGCTTTACAAATTATCGAATAATACAAATTAAATTTGCAGTTGAAAAACATGTTCTCTCTTACATTGTGTATGGGAGAACATGTTTTTCAACTACAATGTTAAGTTTGTTCTTGGGATAAATTAATACCAACTACGGAATCCTTCATTGTGCGTGGTCCGATACGCACTTGGTCGATACTATTTGTTTTTCCTGTGCATGTCTCAAATAAAATATTTTTCTTCATTTTCTTTAAGTGTAAGTGCGTCTCAATACTCAATACTCAAATCTTTATTGCATTCCACAATGTATAAGCTTAGGTTAGCAAAGTACGTTAAGCCGTTGGTCCTGGCTGTCATTCGTGGATCTTTGACAGTCGTTACGGGTCGTCAGAAGCCCAAAAGTCTGACAGCCAGTCTTACCAAGGGGTATCGTGTTACCCAGTTACTGGGTTGTGGAGGTCAGATAGGCAGTCGCTCCATATAAAATACTGGTATTCAGCTGCATCCGGTTAGACTGGAAGCCGACCCCAACATAGTTGGGAAAAGGCTAGGCAGATTGATTTAATGTATAAGCTTAGGTGATAATCATTAAATAAAGAAACAATCCTGGACCCTGTCGGGCACAGCAAAAGAAACACAGTAAGTAGAGAAGACGAGTAAGACGACTTATATTTTAGATTATAAGTCGTCTTACTCGTCTGCTGTCAGCTGGTGGCCCACCAGCCACCAGCTCCCCTTTGAGGAATATAGACACACACAACAGGCTGATGACTGTTATGTACCTATGTATTCAAACGCTGAAACAGTACTTAGTATCTACATATAACTTGCTTCATCATCATCATCAGCCTAAAGCAGTCTTCTGCTGCACATATGTCACTCCTCTCCTCTACTTATAATTTGCTTAATTATATGCGATCATATTAAGTGTGATCGAATTTTGTTGCTTCGTGTCTCAATATGAATTGAATGAATTACCGAGGCAGCTGATTTGAGCCGTTTTTCATAATTCCTTCTCAGTCACGAGATAATCTTTTTTTAATGGAGTGGCGCTAGTGGACCTGAGACAGCGCTCTTAAACAGCGTAACTCTGAGAGGCTCTTTTAATACGCCATAAATTGGAATTAAAGTGAGAGCGACCCATGAAATATGTCAAAAATTTTTCATACAGCAAATTTTTATTTTTACGAGCCCTAATTCTTATTTTATGACCGACATGGCGGTCCTAATGGTTTTACCTTCTGATTTTTTCGACGAAATAATCGTTCACTTTTATGTCACTTTCCGAACGTGTTGAATAGAAAACTATTAGGTATTGTGTTTTTAATAAAATACTTTTATGAGTTTCATGTGTCGCTGTTATGGATAGTTCGAGTAATATAATCTATATCTATATATCTATACTAATATATAAAGCTGAAGAGTTTGTTTGTTTGTTTGAACGCGTTAATCTCAGGAACTACCGGTTGGAATTGAAAAATTCTTTTTGTGTTGAATAGTCCATTTATTGAGGAATATTATAGGCTATATAGCATCACGCTACGACCAATAGGAGCGGAGCATAAACGAAAAATGTTGCAAAAACAGGAAAAAAATATTCCTTTTTGAGAGCTTCCGTTGCGTGCGCTGCGTAAACGGTTTAAGTTAGAGAGGGAGGGCCATTTTATGTGCTTAAAGTTTTAAATAAATACATTATTATACACAAAATACTCGTAGGAATAAAATTCAATAAATTCGAAACAATGTCATAATTAGGTATGTCAAAATTGCGCGAAGTGCTCTTTTAAGAGCCCGGAGTGCGTAGTGGTGGGGGCTACTGGCAAGAACCTGAGAAGGTACTTTCAGAAGCGCTCCAAACCAGGGGATGGCCAGGGGTCGTCCTCTGACGGCGGGGTGGGCGCAAACCCTAAAAAGGTTAGTCGGCGGGGTGTTGGCAGAGGGATCATCACCACCACTCAGGAGGACAGTGAGCCGAGCCGAGCCAGCCCAGTCGAGCTGGCCCAGAGTACCGAGAGGCTTGCCACGGAGGAGCACGACCCTGGAGGGACTACTCGCAGAGTGGCCCTCTCGGAGTCATCAGGCGGTGAGCTGGACACCGCTGGTGGCTCCATGTCAGAGCAAGTGGCCAGGTTTAAGGAGGTCGTGGTAGCTGCCATCAAGAGTGTGGCCTTGAAGAGGATTCAATCCTCTAAAGACAAGGTCATACCCGCTGCCACAGCCTCTATTATGGCGGCAGTGGAGGCCTTTAATATCGGGCTTCCATTGGATGGACTATCCGAGATGCGGGTAGAGGTCGCCCGATTGACAGCCGCCATGGAGGTCCTCCGAAAGGAGAATGAGGAGCTCCGAGCAGACCTGGCCGGGCTCCGAGGAGCTGGAACCCCCCAGGAAGTGCAGGCGGGGGGGGTGCAGCAAGAGCAAAGACGGTCCGTGCCTGCGGAGGACCCGGTTCTGACCCTGGTGCGGCGGGAGCTGACTGCCTTCCAGAGTCGGTTTTCAGTCCTGGAGGCTATTGTCCTGCGCCCCCCGCTAGCAGCCAGCAAGACGTTTGCGACCACTGTGGCTGCTGCGGGCAAACCTGGATCGTCGGGGCGGCCTAAAAGCGGGGCCGTGGTGGAAACCGCGGGGCCGCCTCTGGCGAAATCGTCACCGCCCAAGAACAAGAAGGGAGGGGTTGCACCGCAGACGGTGAAGGCCCCAGCCCTGGTGGAGACACGGTCGCCCCCGCCTCCTAATTCTTCTCCGACCAACGCCGAATGGCAAGTGGTTGGGGAGAAGAGTAAGGCGGGTAAGGAAGCAAGGGCGGCCAAAAGAAAGGAGAAGCGGCAGCGACGCAAGAAGCGAAGCGTTGCGGCTAGGCTCCGCGCCCCGAAATCGGCAGCTGTAGTTATCACACTACAGCCGGAGGCGGCAAAGAAGGGCGTGTCCTACCGCGACGTGCTTGCCAAGGCGTGGGCGGCGGTGAACCTGGAGGAGCTCGGCGTCACCGATGGCCTCCGGATGAGGGTCACTGCGACTGGGGCCCGGATGCTGGAGGTCCCCGGTGCGCTCAGCGGACCGACCGCCGACGCTCTGGCCGAAAGGCTTAGGGCATCCCTAAATGCGGAGGAGGCCCGAGTGTCCAGGCCCACAAAGTGTGCTCACATGCGCATCCTGGGCTTGGACGAATGTGTGACGGAGGGTGAGGTTGTGGCCGCCGTAGTAAGGACTGGGGGGTGCTCTGTCGAGCAGGTGAGGGCGGGCATCATTCGTCCTGACTCCACGGGGATGCGAACCGTTACGGTGAGCTGCCCCGTGTCGGCGGCCCAAAAAATAGCCGGGGAAGGCCGAAGGCTCCGAGTGGGCTGGGTATCCGCGCAGGTGAAATTGCTGGAACCCAGACCTCTGAGGTGCTTCCGCTGTCAGGTGGGCAACCACGTGGGAGTGCAATGCACCTCGGAGGTGGACCGCAGTGGTCACTGTTTCCGCTGTGGTCAGCCCGGTCACAAAGCCGGCTCGTGTAATGCCACGCCGCACTGCTTCATATGTGCGGCATCTGGCAAGCCGGCCGATCACCGGGCTGGGAGCAGGGCCTGCACTCCACCCGCCAAACCCAGAGGCAGGGGCAAGCCCTCCGCCACTGCCGTCTCCGTCACCGCCGCAGCCGCCACCACCACTGTCGCCGCCGCTGCCGCCTCCACCGTCGTAGTCGCCCCCGTACAAGTTACAGCAGGGCCATCACAGGAGGCCCGGGAGGGGGATGAAATGGAATGTCAGTGACGGCCCCATTTCGCCTCCTCCAGGCGAACATCAACCACTGCGCCTCCGCTCAGGATCTGTTGCTCCAGAGCATGTCGCAGTGGTCGATTAACATCGCCGTGGTCGCTGAGCCGTACTTTGTCCCGCCCAGGGATGACTGGGTGGAGGACCTGAGTGGCTCAGTGATCCTAATTTCGTCGGCCGCCGCTGGAACCCCGTCCCTCGAGACTGTGGAGAGGAGACGGGGTTGCGTAGCAGCACGGTTCGGGGAGCTTGTTGTGGTAGGGGTATACTTTTCCCCGAACCGAACTCTCGCCGAGTTCCACAATTCCCTTGTGGAGTTGAGAGCCGTCGTCGTCGGGTTCCGTGCCCTACCTGTGTTCGTCCTCGGGGACTTCAACGCTAAGAATTTGGCTTGGGGTTCCCGGTATACGGACGCACGGGGCAGGATGGTGGAGGACTGGGCTCTGGAGACAGGCCTGGTCGTCCTAAACCGGGGTTCTGTCCCCACGTGTGTGCGGATGCGGGGTGACTCAGTGGTGGACATCTCGTTCGCCAGCCCTGCTCTGTCGCTGCGTGTCATCGACTGGCGCGTCATGGAGGGGGTGGAGACCTATTCTGACCACCGGTACATCCGGTTTGACGTCTCCGCCCAGACCTCGAGTGCGCCGGTCCGACAGGCCCCGAATGGTCCGCGGTGGGCGTTGAAGCAGCTGGACCGGGAGCTCCTTCTGGAAGCCTCTATCAAGCAGGCCTGGGTGTCATCACCGGACAGGCCTGTTGACATCAACAGTGAGGCAGAGTGGTTCCAGGAGGCCATGTCCGAAGTATGTGACGTGGCAATGCCCCGAGTCCAGCCCGGATGCGCCCGATGTCAGGTGTGCTGGTGGTCGCCGGAGCTAAGCGCTTTACGTGTGGCGTGCGTTGCTGCGCGACACCGGTACACCAGGCACCGCAGGCTCCGTATTCGCCCTTCGGATACGGAAGCCATTCAGGCGGAGCTGTACGAGGGGTATAGAGCGGCGAAGATTGCCCTCCGAGCGGAGATCCTGCGGGCCAGAGACCGGTCCCGCGAGGAGTCGCTGGAGACTTTGAACAGAGACCCGTGGGGACGCCCCTACAAAATGGTGCGGGATAAACTCCGCCCATGGGCTCCCCCGCTGACGCAGAGTCTCCGGCCTCAGCTCGTGGAGGACGTGGTGGGCGCTCTGTTCCCTTCGCGAGGGGAACATACTCCCCCGCCCATGACTCCGCCTCCTGCGGTACCCGATACGGACCACAACCCAGACGACGACGACAATGTTCCGGAGGTGACCGAGGTTGATCTGACAGTAGCGGTACGTAGGCTGAATGCCAAAAATACCGCCCCAGGACCCGACGGCTTACATGGGAAAGCCTGGGTTCTGGCCCTGGACGCTTTAGGGCCTCGACTAAGAGGGCTCCTAAGCGCATGCTTGGAGAGGGGCCAGTTTCCACTTCGTTGGAAGACGGGGAAACTGGTCCTCATTAAGAAGCAGGGGCGCCCGGCGGACTCTCCGTCCGCTTACCGGCCCATCGTGCTGCTCGACGAGGTGGGCAAGCTCTTTGAAAGAGTCATTGCAGACCGCCTTGTCGGGCAGCTCGTGCGGGTGGGGCCGGATTTGGCGGAGAGCCAGTTTGGTTTCCGCAGGGGGCGCTCCACGGTGGATGCCATCATGCGCGTGCGAGCCCTTACGACGGGGGATGCGGTGGTCAGGGGTGGGGTCGTCTTGGCGGTGTCGCTTGACATCGCCAATGCCTTCAATACCCTGCCCTGGAGTTGCATCAGGGAGGCACTCCGGTATCACCGGATGCCGACCTATCTCTGTCGAGTGGTCGAGGCCTATTTGAAGGACAGGGCTGTCATATACCCCGGTCACCAGGGAGAGTGGAACCGGCAAGAGATGTCGTGCGGTGTCCCACAGGGATCGGTCCTAGGGCCGCATTTGTGGGACATCGGTTACGACTGGGTGCTGCGCGCCGACCTGCCGGGTGGCGTCAGTGTAGTTTGCTACGCTGACGACACGCTGGTCCTGGCGCAGGGTAGGTCGCACCAGGCGGCGGCCGAATCAGCGACACGTTGGGTTGCGACAATCGTCGAGAGGATCCGGCAACTGGGACTCGAGGTGGCCTTGCACAAGTCCGAGGCCATGTGTTTTCATGGTCCTCGGAATGCGCCACCGACGGGTTCTGAAGTAACGGTAGGAGGGGTTCACATCGGAGTCGAGTCGACGATGAAGTACCTGGGACTCGTCCTCGATAGCCGGTGGAACTTCGTGGAGCATTTCAGACGTTTGGCTCCCAGACTGGAGCGGGCCGGGGCTGCCTTGAAGCGGCTCTTGCCCAATCTAGGGGGTCCAAACGCCTCTTGCCGGAGGCTCTATGCTGGGGTCGTGCGGTCCATGGCCCTTTACGGGGCACCGGTGTGGGCGCGTTCCTTGAAGCGGCGACCTGCCCGCCGGTTGAACGCGTCCCAAAGGGTCATGGCCATCAGATTGGTACGGGGATACCGCACGGTCTCCGGTGAGGCAGCGAGCCTCCTTGCCGGATTGCCGCCATGGGATCTGGAGGCAAAAATTCTCGCGCACTTATGGGAGTGGCGCGAGAAGTGAGTGGAGCATACGGTGGAGGTCTGCCCGGCTTGGGCAGAGCACCGCCGTGTCCTCACGGAGGCGATTGGCGGCGGCGATCTCTCGCGTCCGGCCCTGGTCCAGGCCATGGTCCGGAGCGAGAGTGCATGGGAAGCAGTCACCTCCTTCTGCGAAGTAGTAATGCTCGCGAAGGAGGAGGCGGAACGCGTGAGGGAGCGGCAGTCTATGCGCCCTCACGCCCCTAGTCGCCGCAGGAGACGCCCTGGGCGGCGGGAATCGGTAGCCGATTCCCGGCCACCGTAGGCGCGGGCTTGCGGACGGCGAGCTATGGGCAGTTCGCCGTCCGGTAAGGACCAGGCCCGAGTCGATGGCGCGTTGTGTTCCACGCGCGCCTCAAAGAGATGTCAGCACGCACTGACGGGGTCTGCCAGGACCGGTGCCTGCCAGGGTTGCGGGTTTGTCTGAAAGGGATACCGTGACCCTGGCACACAGGCAACTGAAGGAACACGGGTTGGTTTTAGTCAGTAAAAGTCTGACACGCCCTCCCGCTCCGCCCAGAGCGGGAGAAGTTATTTGATAATTTCCCACCCAAAAAAAAAAAAAAAAAAAGGTATGTCAAAATTAAATTACATTAAATTATTCAGTACATTACTCAGTGTCATTTAGAAAGTCATTTACAGAATAACAGCATTTTACAAATAATAATCTGTCAGTTTCTTAAAAATAATTGCAAATGTTGACCAAAGGGACTTTATCGGCGTGATTAATATGTATACCCATACCAAATTACAGCTATCTAGTACCAAGAGTCTCCTAGCTATGCCGCGGACCGGCAGAAAGACAGACAGACAGACGGACATGGCGAAACTATAAGGGTTCCTCGTTTACTACGGAATCCTAAAAACCGAAAGCAATATTATTTAGAAATTTCACAGATAGATCTGAAAACTAAATACGAAAGGGTCTATAGGTCACGTGACAGATCAATCTAATATGATGTACCACAAGGGAGCGTGTTTGGCCCCCCTCTATTTATCTATATATATAAAATTCAGTCCTGACTGACTGACTGATATATCAACGCACAACCCAAACCGCTGGGTCTAGAGATTCCAAATTTGGCACGTAGGTTCCTTATAAGGTCTAGGGGTGCACTAAGAAAGGGTTTTTGGAAATTCCATCCCTAAAGGGGTAAAATAGGGGATTGAAGTTTATATGAAAGTCCGTAAGTTTTGAAGTTAGGATCTTCAAATTTTATGTTTAGGCTGCCGATTGAAAATTAATTTATATTTGTCTCAGCGTTTTTGATAATTCCACACCCGAAGGGTAAAAAAGGGGATGAATTTAAAAGTCGAAAAACCACTAAATTTACTATCTAGGCTTATGGTTGGAAGCTAACTCAACGGTGTTGTTAGAATTTCAACCAATTTTAAGGGGGATGAAATTTTGTTTTTAGTTAATGTTCTTTATTTTTTAAGTTAAAATCACTAATATTTCGGCTTAAATTTGGAAACTAACACAACGTAAATCGTTTTTTTTTTATTTCAACCCACAAGGGTCTGAAAAGAGTGATGAAGTTTTGTATTGAACTAGTTCATTCCCTAAATTTTGTATTCAAGTAAAAATAATATAAGTACACGTGTATTGTTTCTAACTTTACAGTATTTTACATGGAGCGACTACCTATCTGATCTCCACAACGCAGTTACTGGGTAACACGATACCCCTTGGTTAGACTGGTTGTCAGGCTTTCGGGCTTCTGACGATGACAGGATATGGAACCAAAGATATTGGACTATGGGTTTGGGTGGTTGAAATGGACTGGTTACCAAAAACTATGGAAGGACTATGGCCCCTGCCTGATCAATGTTTTATTATACACGGATAAAATGGCAGGGGGCGACTTGCACACTCAATAATGGGCCCCCGAAAACGGTCTCTAGCACATAGAAATTAACTTGTAAAATTTGTAAAATGTGATGATAATGATATTTCTAATGCTACGATATAAAATTATATTAATTGATATGCATGCATAAGTGACGGCAGAACACGGAGAACTAACTTTATGACAACACCTATGTACAAAACCTTAGAAAGTTACCCATGTTTGCAAAGATTCATGAATGATTCTTTTTAAAGTTATAATTAATTGTGTAATTTTTAATTATGTTAGGTATTTTATTATATATTATTGGGTCCATACTAGTAAGGCTCTCGGAACAACTTACTTAATTTGTTTGCTAGCGTTTTCTCGCGTTACAACTTTAAAATCCGATCCCTACAAGCACTTACTGGAATACTTCCTTCCTCCGAGCACGTTTGCTCTTGCGAATCTCCACTCAAGCCGGCCAATAAAGGCAAGAATGAGGTGGGAGCTCAGTTCCTCGTCAGTGTTAACTCCAGCTGGCCAATAAAGGCAAGCCAGAGATGAGGAACATGACTTCTCCCGGGAGATAGGGTCCGAGGGGTCGCAAATGCCCAACAGCTCGCCACGTGCTGCCTTGCGAGTTTCTTTATCTCTCTTGGTCTAGCTCCTCGCCCTAGACCTGTTCCGGTAAAGTAAACTCTACCGGCACAGACCTAGAGTTCGGAGCGCGCAAGCCCCACCACGACGTCAACGTAGAGATACGGCGGTGGGGTTCTTATTATTATTATTTTTATGTGTTTACATATCTCGGGACCCTGGGGTCCCGGACCTTTGGAAGGCGTACGAGGGGCCGAAGCCAACTCGCAGAGGCCCGTTAGTAGCAATTTAATTGAATGAAGCACCAACCGACGATTATCCCTGTACGCACTATGCAAGTGCACCCAAGGACAACCCCCGGTTGGTGTAGGACTATTGCAGGATATGAAACCAAAGATATTGGACTATGGATTTGGGTGGTTAAAATGGACTGGTTACCAAAAACTATGGAAGGACTATGGCCCCTGCCTGATCAATGTTTTATTATACACGGATAAAATGGCAGGGGGCGACTTGCACAATCAATAATGGGCCCCCGAAAACGGTCGCTAGCACATAGTGACGTAGCGACAAGTGGGCAACATGTCCTGAGGTGCTCGAGGAGTGAAGAGGTATTCCACGGCTCTCAGAACAATCCCAGAGCCCGGAAGGTGGTCAAGATCCCTACAAGCACTTACTGGAATACTTCCTTCCTCCGAGCACGGTTGCTCTTGCGAATCTCCACTCAAGCCGGCCAATAAAGGCAAGAATGAGGTGGGAGCTCAGTTCCTCGTCAGTGTTCACTCCAGCCGGCCAATAAAGGCAAGCTAGAGATGAGGAACATGACTTCTCCCGGGAGATAGGGTCCGTGGGGTCGCAACTGCCCAACAGCTCGACACATGCTGCCCTGCGGGTTTCTGTATCTCTCTTGGTCTGGCTCCTCACCCTAGACATGTTCCGGTAAAGTAAACTCTACCGGCACAGATCCAGAGTTCGGAGCGCGCAAGCCCCACCACGACGTTATTATTATTATTATTTATAGGTAATAATTATTATGTTGTCTCGTAAATTTAAAGAATCTCCATCGGTAGTGATGTTTTTATAATAGAAAATTCCTAAGAAAACTTGTAAAAGGTGTGGTGGCCTTGAAGTAGCCAGGTAAGGTATGTACGTAGGTAAGTTGTGATCTAGGTTTGAAAGCAACTTTCTTTTGGGATGGCAACTACGCTCCCGGACAAAGATTACGGGTCAGTACGAAAACTTAAAATTACTCTTAAATAAGAGAGCTAGCTATAAATGAAACTGTATGTTGTAGATAATTTACCAGTAATAAAACATCATCAAATGTTATTAGTTTAATTGTCAAAATTACATAAAAAAACAAAGTATCAATAATTTTGACGTTGAAAAAATAATGGTTGGTACCTCACATACAACACAGAAACAAACTTTAAATCAAAATTTATACTTTGTACTCGTGTTGACTCCACGGGCTCTTCTCACAGCTGCCAGATGATTGAGCATGCTAATTATTAAGTTTCTTATGCGATGTTGCGGGATATTGGTCCATTCTTCCACTAACGCATGTTTCAGGCTTCGAAGTGTAGCTGGTTGATTTCTTACACACCTATCAAGCTCTTTCAAAGCGTGTTCAATTGGATTCAGGTCCAAGCTTCTCGCGGGCCAGTCCATGTACTTGATGCCAACGTCCTGAAAATACTCATTTATAATTTGAGTTGTATGTGGCCTTGCGTTGTCATGCATGAATATTACATTTTTACCTATACTCATTAAAAAATTCTTCTACATATCTAGCACTAGTTAGCGTACCATTTTCTATCAGTACTAACTTCGTGTGACTCTCTGAAGAGATTCCAGCCCACACCATAACAGATCCACTGTCGGACGGCACTTTGTCCTCAAAATAAGCTGGAATAAAACGCTTCCTTGGCCGTCGGTAGACTCTTCGCCGCCCATCATGTACATACAATAAAAATTTGGATTCGTCAGAAACACATAATATTACTCTTGCCTATTCTTTGTCTCCCTAATGTGTGTGTTTGCGGGCGTAACGTAATCTTGCTAGTCTTGCTACCCGATATTCCTTTTCATGTTTTGGACCATTTGCGGACCCCAACGTGGAGTCAAATTAGCTTCAAGGAGCCGTAGCCGCCACCTTACAGTCCGCTCGCTTACGTCGTCTCTACGGGTCTCTAGAAGTCGATTTGTTACTTCAACTGCCGTGAGGTGCCGTTTTCGGAGCATTGTCGTAAGAATAAATTTTTGATCGAAGCTTTTATTATTTTGTTTTGACAGAATGAAAACAAAAGTGAAATTCGAGGTTTACAAAATTTTAACATTTTTAAATTAAGTTGTAGATCATTTAAGGTTTTATTTTATACGATTTAACATTCTCTGTAATATAAAGTTAGTTTCATGCATGTACTTACCATTATTAATTCGCAAGTTACAGGGATTTCGTCATCGACCCCAATTATTTGACCGCGAGTGTATGATTTAGGTGCTCATGTGAAAAACGTAGGTTTGTTTAAGTGAATGTTTAGTTTGAAGCCTCTCTTAAGATGCAGATATATGCCAGTGACCTTGAGCTTGCGTTTTCTGTACTGAGCTCACGCAAAGCGTCGTACGTTCAGCAAGTAATAGGGCTCGCCCATCCAGGAGCGCTGTCCCAAATAAGACGCACTATTAATTTGCTTTACATAAAACAAAAGGTATTTTAGTAAAACTCGTACACTAAAAGATCAATAGTTAAATTATCTTTAAAAAAGTGAAGGTTTCAGAAAAATACGCTTGATAAATTTTGCGTGATTCTCAGTTTTTATCCGCGTTAGACATAACTTTACAAATTAATTTCACTATGTAATTTAAACATAATCTAAAATATTCATATATTAAGTTATTAAGAAAATGCTCTAAAAGATATATTTTTTCCAAATCATTAACACTACTCGTTTAGACGTGATCTATAGCGAAGTCAAAACTGTACATTCAATATTGTTGAAAAAACAAAGGAAATTGCCACGAGGTCTGGCAACGATTCTGATTCCGAAAATATAGTCTTTAGAATTGTTGTCTGTTTGTCTAAATGTATGTTCCAGAATCACGCAAAAACTACCGGATAGATTTTATTTATCAAACTCAAACTCAAATAATTTATTTCAATTAAACCATTTACAGGCACTTTTGAACTGTCAAGGAGTCGGTCAGTAAGAAAAATTAAGCTAAATTCCCATTCCAAAGCTTAGGTACCTATGGAGAAGAACGGGCAAGAAACTCCATGAACTCTTTTAAATTAAATTGTTACAGAAGTATTTGTTACATCTATAATGTTGAATTTATAACTAAATGTGAGAAAGATGTAAAAAAAAAGCTTACTCGTTAAAAGCATCCAGAGTAGGTACAACAAATAGAAACAAAATAAAATAATAAAAATTACCCGTGGCATTATTATGCATAGATATTCCTTATAGGTCTGGTCAAATTACCAGGTTTAAATTATCACGCTATTTGCTACGGGGGATGAGCAGTATTGCATTATATTTTGAGATGGGTCAATAAGGGCAGGTACCTTAACCGTGGTCATTACGAGAAAATGGTCTTAAGAGACTATCCTTAACTTTTAGAAAAAAATGATCTGCGTTTATAGATTTTGAAAAAAAAAAAATACAGTGCATGAAAATGGGCAATTTTCACAAAAAGTTTTTGGATGCCAATCGATCCTGTTTTTTTTAAGAATCAAAAAGCTCTATGGGACTAACTGAGGTTTGAGTACTAGAAAAGTCAGAAATCGCAAAAAACTTTTCCCATACAGTTCGTAGGAATGATACTGAGATGAGAACGAACACAATGTATACCTATACACAGTCGAATTATTCCATTACTACTTCGCTGCTTCCCTGGGTTGAATAGGGAACGAAAATAGGAGATGGTTACAATTAATCTTTTAACTGATTATCATACCTCCTGGATCTAAACAGTCAATTATGACATATTATGCTATTTCAGTCAACTTTCAACAAAGCAATAGCAACTTTCAACAGGGACTTATCGGTGGTCTTAAAAAATCGAAGTGGAGCTACTAGGGCATGGGGGTTTCATATAAATGAGCGCTTGCAATGTGCAAGCGCTCAAACATTATTTTATCTTTTTTGGCCGCATTGTTTCGGACAATTGACGAAAAATAAAATACCGTTCTCGTTCATAGTTCGTTATCTCCGAAGTGGTTTGCATAGATAAAAATCTGAAATTATCCTATGTGATAGGAGTTTATGTAAAAATTACATAAAAAATAAAACGATTTCTCTAAATAACGCTTTTTCAGAAATCATCACCACAAATTACATTAGTTCCACTATCGGTCAAGAGACGGCGCTGACCTAAAACTGCAATATTCTACACCGCAGTGTAAACATTCTCTGACAAATATACTCGTAGGCCTCGCCGATGAAAATTTAAAAACATTTCACGGTTCACTACCAAAATGTCTTCCTTCCTACCTTCTCGCAGGTTGCTTTGGGTGAATAACAGTTGCAGGTTTTTTTTGGGCACAGAACTATTTAGGTGCGTATACGAATACAGCTATATAATACTAGCTTTTGCCCGCAGCTTCGCCCGCGTGGATGTCGGTTATCGCGTAAAAAAGTAGCCTATATCCTTCTCCATATTCTAGGCTATATCTCTGCCAAATTTCATGACGATAGGTTCAGCGGTTTAGGCGTGAAAACGTAACATACATACAGACAGACAGACAGACCGACAGACAGACAGAGTTACTTTCACATTTATAATATTAGTAGGGATTATGGTACGGAACCCTCTGTGGGTGAGTCCGACTCGCCCTTGACCAGTTTGTTTAGATCCAAGTATTGAAATGTTGTGTTGTCTTGTTTTACATAATAGGTATTCAAGTTATGTATATACCTATGCTTTTTGATAAAAGCAGCTTGGGAAAACTGGATGCCGAAAATCTAGGATGAGACTTATGTTTTCTAAATAAACAGAAAAGTCGCCAAAAAAGCTTATGTAGCTACACTATCTACTTTATACACTTTGTACGAAAAAACGTAATAAAAAATTAATGATCACTGGTATTTCTTTAAGAATTTATTCTCTCAAAAGTTTATAGGTATATCTGTATACGTTCAAGACACTGTAACGAGCTCATATTTATTAAGCCTCTCGTAGGAAAGGTTACAGTAGCAGCGGGCGAATCTACAAAAGCAACGTCATGATTAACAGGTCCTACTCGATAGAAATAGAAAATATATTACTGTCCATGTAATACAGTGAGCTGAAGCCATGGTAAACGAACTTAACTTTGGTAGCACCAGAATAGGGCTTCAATTAAATACAAGTAGCTACAAACAGGCTCTATGCATGATACCTGCGAAAACAAACATCTTTAAATCCCTTAAGAAACGAAGACAAAGTCAGTGGGCGAGTTTCCATGACATGGAATAAGTTCTGGAGCCACAAAGAAGTCCTAAAAGCAAAACTGCCACTACATCTGAAGAAGAAAGTTATGGATTCCTGTAACTACCATGTCTTACATACGACTGCCAAACATGGAACTTTCAAACTTAAAGATAAACAAAAAACACCACCATTCGCGAGAAGGCATAAGAGTGATAGACGCCCTACAACACTCATAAACTGAAGTGGAAATGGGTGGGAAAAGCACCATCATCTGTGGACGGACGGATGGAGGTCAGGACGGACCCGAGAAAGGTGGGTCGACGAGATTTTAAAAACTAGCGGGCCAGAATTGCCCTGCAGTAGCACAGGACTGGAAAAAGTGGCAATAGCCCTCCTCCTTAAGAGGGCTCTACCCAAAGAGGGGTCCTAAATTATTGTCCTCAATTTTATTTAATATTTACTTTTTTCAGGCGTTATTTCTTAATTTTTAGGGTTCCGTACCTCAAAAGAAAAAACGGAACCGTCATAGGATCACTCGTGTGCTTCGATCAATAGCTATTATTGATCGAAGCTCGTGTGTCTGTCTGTCTGTCTGTCCGTCTGTCACAGTCAATTTGCTCCGAATGTAATGGACCGATTAAGTTGCAATTTGGTGTACATATCAATTTAAGTGACCCAAACACGAACGTGAACCGTAAATAAATGAATTTAGAATATTAGGGTTAGTTTTGGGGCAAACAAGAAAATTAAAAAAAATAAGTTTTGCAAACTGTACCGTGTGACATATCAAATGAAAGGGATTACTGTGAGGGTCTCAAATATTTCTTTTTTAATAATTTTAAAATAAATTGTTTTAAAGTTATAAGTGAAAAAAGACGAAAATTGACCATTCCCCCTTCCTTATCTCTGAAACTACTGAACCTAAAATAAAAAAATTGTTCTATACTTATAGATTACAGGAAAATCTATAAGAAGTCTATGGTCATAAAATAACATGGTAAATCTCTCGATATTGTGCGTACAAACTTACATTTGCAGTTGGAATGTATGGGAGATTATGTTTACCAACTACAATGTTAAGTTTGTTCTTAGGATAAATTCTTTCCAAATGCGGAACCCTTCATTGTGCGTGGTCCGACACGCACATGGCCGGTTTTTTTTATTAAGGAATAAATAGGCTTTATTATTATTATGTTATTAATAAGGTAAGCAGGTTGACCGGTTAACACCAAGTTGAGACGACATGAGTAGGTAGCTTAAAATATACATTCATATACCACGACTAGCTTTTGCCCTCGTGGATGTCATAAAATATCCCACGGGAATGTACTATCGGGTATAAAGTATCCTATGTGTGTAATCCAGGTTATAAACTATCTGTGTGCCAAATGACATGACCAGTGGGACTATGGGCGCCTGCCTAGGTATCAACATCAATGTGCAGCAAATATTGTTTTATTTTTGGAATTGTTATATTCTGTAGTTTACAGATAAAAAAGTTTCACGAGTCTAAAAGGTAAGGAAACTGAGAAAAATATAGATAAGTTTTCACTAAATAACTCTGCTTTTTGATAAGAGATGGCGCTAGGCGCTGTGGTTATCGAGTTTATGAATGTTTTTTTTTTTAAATTATTCGACGCCATCGAGGCGCTAGGTTTTTTTTTATTCCATCAAGGGGCAAACGATCATACGAGTTTCCTGATGTTAAGCAAGCAACGTCGCCCATTGACATCCACAACACCAGGGTTATTGCTGATGCGTTGCCACCCTTTTCCCACACCAAATCCTGGGCTTCCGGTTCTCTCACTCACCATTCGAAGCGCAGCAACATAATGTTGGTATTCTGTAAGATTGTGGTAGCTCCACGTTCGAGCCAACCCAATTACGAGCTACAGTCAGCTATTAACTACAATAACTCTGCTCTACATGGCTCAGGAAATAAAAATAAGGCTTTATATTATTAGTGAAGGGATGAGGATTACATTGAATAATAAAACTATTATTTGAATGAATGAATTTTTATTTTTTATTAATTCAAACTAGGTTGAGTATCAGCACTTTTTGAACTTCAAAAATACATAAGACAGTCCCCCAAACGGCCCGCCTTTCACCACTTGAAGTGGCGCAACAAACTCCCTAGCAGCACAGCTGTCTGTTCAGTTACAAAAACTTGATTATATACAAGATAAATAATTAATGTACGTGATAAGAAAAAAAAAAATACCTAATATACTTGTTTTTTTAAACAATTTCTAAAATTTTTCAAAAGAAATTGTTCTGTTGATTGAGGTAAATTGAATAATTATGAAAGTCGTCTGTTGCTGTCACCAATTCTTAATTTGATCAAATATATTGCTAAAGCACGTTTTGGTTTCTTAGCATAATTGGGAGCTATACTATTGTATAGTTCTAAAACTTCTGTGACTGTGAGACCTGTCCAATAATGGCAAACATTATTTGGCATTTCTTCTACATTATCAAAATCTAAAACATCCACATTCGATTTTGCTATACTGATTATGTCTTGCATTGAATGTAGACAAAATAACAGTATTTTGTGGTAACAAGTGCCACTCATTAGAAAAGAAATGTGTCTGACAAACTCTGCAACTGCGTGGCTGCAGCAGCAGTGGTGGTGGTGGTGGAGACAGTGGTGTTGATGATTCATGGAGCATGGCTGGCTCCACATTCTCTTGTAAGCCCTTGGATGAATCCTGAATTAACTGACAATTCACTCGAGTCCAACAGGCCGGGACATGCATAGATTGTTGCAACATCCTAAAATAGAATGACTTATTTTAATATACATTTTTAAATACCATTATAACGTTGATCATTGGTCATCCACCTACAGACTGAATATGACAAATACAGCATAGTTGTTAGTTGTTACCCATCACATAGAATTACCTCACCAAGAGCGCTTCGTATCATGAATAGCAGAATATTAAAAAGTTATTCTCTATGCAACTAACCATTGTATCATTAATACCTGCAATTAGATAATCAAAAATCTTACCTGATAATTATTATGGGAAATAATAGGTAGTAATTGGCTGTCTGCAGGAATCACATAGAAACGCAGTCCTCTGACAGAGAGACCACACCCACGACAGATCATTATATGACCTAGCAATCTCTCATTGTCAGCCTGTTCGGTATTCAATAAGTTGAATCAGGGGTGACAAATATATGCATCTAACGGCATCTGAAAAATATAAATATCATTTAGTTAAAATACCTTTTAATTGAAATTCTATGAAAGTACAGACGTGTGTGTATACTTGAACAAACAGTGACTATCCTATCCAGTCATGTGTAGCAATAAACATTATAGATTGAGTATTCATAGGCCTGGGTCATCCACGAAATCAATGCTGCTTTGTTAAGTTTTGCTGGCTCACATGTGATCGAACTACCTACCAGACTATAGCTGTCTTGTTGCTAAATAATATTATTTCATTGTAGTAACATAATATGTACCTGATTGTTCTGCCAACGAGATACGTCTCTCTTGCAGGGATCTCTTTTGCTTAGCGTTGACATAATATGCCTTTGAACGCGCCTTACGGATATGCCACAGTTTAGGCACCTTATCATAATATCCATTTAACTGAATTGTACTGATAGTACAGCAAAACACAACAAAACAAACAATCGCACAGAATACAACGGAACTGCAATGAAACTTGACGTGAATGAAAGGGATTAAGGGACGCCAAGTAGGGATGTGATTATGGTGATCTAAGATCGATAAATCGATATTTAATTTTTTCACGCATACTGAGATTAAAATCAGTTTTTTTATTAGATAACTCTGACCATCCGTAGAAACATATTTAACACATATTTATGCTATGTTACTTCAGTATACAATGACATTAATAGGCAGTAAGAGCGTAAAGGCAGAAACACATTATTAAACCGCGACGCGACCCGATGAAACGCGACGTGTGTTGAGTCGAATCAAATTGTATTGTTTTCTATGACCAGAATCACACTATGAACATCCGACGCGACGACATGCTCGTACACGCCACCCCGATCCAGATCGGCCAGATCGATGTGTTGCCGATGGTGGGTGTAAACACGCCAACCAACTAGTGGTGTTCAAAATTGCTATATGGCAATCACTTGCTTAATGCTTTATGCTTTATATTTTAAGCAAGTTATTTTATATGCTTTATTAAAGCATGCTTTTTATATGGGTAGGTATTTTTTACGGCCAAACGGGCGGGCGCGAATAAAGCAAGTATGCTTTATAAAAATATTATATCGCGCTTATGAAATAAAACGGAACAGTAAAAAAAAACCCATTGAACTTTCCTTCATACTTTCCAGGCTTAGGCCTGTCTATAATTTATTGTTATTATAAAAATAAGTATGTTGGTATTTCAAGTATTTACGTACACACGGCCACATATCAAGCTATACATTTCCAGAATAAGCTGACCTCTCATTAAACGAAAATCCTATACAATACGAGATCAGCTTATACTGGGAAATTATAGCTTGCAAAATAAGCACGAAACAAAATAACATTATATTACGTAAGCCACCCGAGATCGCGTATTCACACGCGGTGCGTAGAACGATTAAGCACACGACCGATAGCAATCGCAAGATTGCGACGACTGGCCGCCCGCCGCGCCGCTGGCCCCTGCTTTGCAACTTGCGCTTGCGATTTTGCGATATGCGACGGACAGAGAGTGCGATGTAAAGCAAATAAGCAAATAGCAACAAGTGAGAGCCACGATAGCATTTGCTTTATGATATGTATGATAAGCACGGTGCTTTATTTTGCTTTATAATATATTAACCAACACTACAACCAACGTGGTGCGCGCAGTGTGTTTCTAAACAACACCCAACGCCACGCGTCAGTCGTTCGAGAACTTTTTCAGAGCATATACGTGTCAAATGCCAATTTTTTTTTCATTATTGGTTTTTCTTTTTAATTCGCCCAAATGGGCAGGCTTTTTTTAATGACTATGTGGGTCATTTTTTTATTATTCTTTCTGTTCTGTTAGTTTTTGTCATGGTCTGGCAGTTTGAGTAATTTATGTCCTTTCTTCCGTATTGTTTTTTTTTTTCTCTGGGATGCCATCATCAGATCCTGGTTTCCTTATCATGGGACCATTTGGGAAGTATACATTTTCCAATAAAAAAAAAAAAAAAACAAATCGGTTTGCAAGCGACTAAGTTATGTGCGAACAAACATTTAAAAAAATGTAAACATCCGAATTGAGAACCTCCTCCTTTTTAGAAGTCGGTTAAAAATAGCTTAATACATTTATACATAACTATAAACTACTTTATTACTTACTCGTATTATTAATTAAACAGATAAAACGGTAAAATAAAATATCAATCCAAAAATCTATTTGAATCTCGATTTTTTCTGAATTGATTTTTCATGCTTTGACTCGAATCGATTGAATTATCGATATTATGAAACACATTGCTGGCCGTCCCTACACAGGTGTCCGCCACTAATGTCAGATCCATTGTGAAAGAAATGACACTCCTTTACCCGCAGTTATTTTTTTTTTTTAAATGGTGTTCGATCATAGAATTACACACACGTGTCAATAAAAACTTAACATGTAGGCGTGTCAGTAAATAAATTAATTATAAACAAAATATACATAATATTCATTTGTCATTAAAATTCATTTGATCGAAAATAGCTCATTAAAGTATGTGTAGGTTATTATGGTTACCGCATGATTATGGTTACAATGGAACGTCAACAGCAGGAAATGCGTAAAAGAGATAAGCGGAAGCAAATTAAAATACTGTATTCTTGAGATTTTAACCTGGCCTTTATTCGGAATAATATAATAATGATAAATTAAGATTTTCATTTTTAAATTTTAGTGTAAAAACGGTAATCCTGCACAAATGTTCCCGAACTCGAAGGCAGGAACTGGTCATCTCCTTTCATTCAAATTCGTTCAGCCGTTTTTGTGACAATCCGGAACATACATCCAGACAAACAGACAAACGGACAAACATTTTTCGTTACTATTTCGTCGATATTACTTTTAAAACGGACTCCCAATTAAAAACAAGAATCAGAACCAAAGTTTTTGTATTTTTAAGAATGTAGTTTTCCATACCTAGCATGATGTTTATAATGATATAAGTTCTGAACATTCCACCACAACAAGGTGAGCGAAAATGTAAAATATTCTTCCTAAATTATAACCCAGAAATCTACAAAGGACGTTTTACTTTTTGCATGATTTTTATCATAATCTCGCAAGAAGCCGCCTGGAGTGAGAGTTGAGGAAGACTTACATTACTTATAGATAGACTGGATTCGAAATGAATCTGATGGAAATGATGTGTTTAGGCGTTTTGAGGTTAAAGGCTCCTACAGACAGGCGTGACACGAGACGCGACACAAAGGCACCGCACGTCGCGCGAAACGCGGTGCCTTTGTGATGCGTTGCGTGTCGCGCCTGTTTGTAGGAGCCTTAGATGGACTTGATTTAGGCACATTTCATAGAATTCTGTCTCAACCACATCGTGATGATGCAAACAGTCTGGTCAGGTTCATGGCCCAAGTTTAATCCGTAGCAGCGTGTATTTAATCATTATTTATTTAGGGTATGAGGGACTTTCATACGCATTGCGGTTATAAATGTCCCTAATTAAAAAATAATTTAATAAATATAAAAAAACCTGCCAGGTGCGTGTCGGACAAAGCACAATGTAGGGTTCCGTAGTTGGTATGGCATGTTCTTCCATACGGAATGTATGGGAGAACATGTTTTTCAACAGTTTATTTTTTTATTTTTGTTGAAAAAAATGTAAAAATAAATTAAAAAGTAAGTTGGTACACGTATAAATGTAAGTTGGTCGACTATTACTCGGTAATTTGTGAAGCCTACTTAGCTGTGATAGATTTCCTTTTAACTTCGTTATATATACTACTGCTGTGAATTTCTTCACATAACCAAATACAACCATTTAGCTAGCAGGGGAGGGGTTGACTTTAACAAAAATTAGCATTTTTAAGCTTTTTTTTTTACTATGGGTTTGCTCTTGACTTTGGTCTAGGTCCGGGTGACAGAGACAAAGTCTACGATGGAGTGAACTTAAGAAGAAGCCTGTTCACTCTCACTTTGAATAAATTAGGGTTGTATGCGTTCGGAAACACAGACGCAGGCAGAGAATGCCACTCCTTTGCTGTGCGCATTATAAAAGACGTTTGAAAACGCTTAGTGCGTAAGCTTAATATAAGGCAAACGGATCCCTGTATCGAAAAATGGTTTTCACAAACCCACAAAATATTTGAACGGCCTATCCTAAGATACCCCACACCATGAGACAGATGAGAAAAAAAATATCATTCTCACTTTACGTGTAGTGGAGGTAAAAAAAAATTATTTCAAGATTTTATTTTACCACTTTGTCGGCGTGATTAATATGTATATTCATACCTAATTCCGGTTTTCTAGCACAAGAGTCTCTGAGCTAAGCCGCGAACAGACAGACAGACAGACGGACATAGCGAAACTGTAAGGACTACTACGGAACCCTAAAAAAAGAAGCCGCCTAACTACAAACTTCTGAGAAATACGACGTTATCTTCGCAATTATATTGCTAGTGCTATTTTTGTTGCTACGAGAGAAAAATACGAAGAAATGAGATCCAATCACCTTCCGACAACGTTTTATAATTTTATTATTATAACTCTGGAAAACGTTGTGAATTTCTTATTCGATTGCCTACCAATAGTTGAACAATATTTTGCAAGTGCTCTGTGTTGGTATCCTAAACCTTCTTACATTTGCAAAAACATTGTCTCGTATTCAGTGGGACCCCGCTCCAATCGCGAGGTCCGTTTTGCCCGGGACTCGGGTCTCGGGGGACGGTTATTGAAAAAGTTAGCAGCGCGGCCGAGGCCTGGCCATGAATTAATGCCGCGCAAATACGGGAACTCATACTTTACCTTATCGAGAACCGGCACAAAGAAATGTAAGGGATTTCCAAACGACTCTGCGTTTTCCGTACTGATTAAATATTAGACGACGAATTGAAATGTGATGGAAATTGATTTCTGATTCGAACAGTACCTATTGAGTTGAAGTAATAAAGTAAATAATGTAAATTGAGATATAATAACAAACCGGCCAAGTGCGTATCGGACCACGCACAATGAAGGGTTCCGTAGATGGGATGAATTATCCCAAGAACAAACTTTTTAACTTCGATAAAAAAAATATCTTCCCCACTTTACATGTAGGGGAGGTAACCTAAAAAAATATTTTTTTCTACATTTTAATTTACTTCTTTGTCGGCGTGATTAATATACCCATGCCAAATTACAGCTTTCTAGTGTTAAGAGTATCTGAGTGAAGCCGCGGACAGACGGACAGACAGACAGATAGACAGACGGACATGACGAAACTATAAAGCTTCCTTCTTAACTACGGAACCCTAATAAAAAAAGCTTAATCCTCATACCTCAAAACGGTGACACGAATGTGTGTTATACACCTTTGTCTACCCTTCCGCAGAATACTAGCGTGAGGTTCTGCTTACCTCAAATTGTTAAATACAGTGTATCTTTCTTCCACCTTTTCCATTCGCGAGAAAATGAAACCATCACCTAATAATAAGCAGGATTGAGGGATGACTCGCCGAATGTGGATAACGTTGCCTCAAATGATGGATAAGGCGGGTGCGGTAGGGCAATATTGATTGTGTACACTTTGCTTATAATGAAGTTGATTTTCACCTTGCGCATAGAACGGGTCAATGGATGTCTTGTTTTATTCTGCTGAAAATATGTTTTGTTTGAATCAGAAACTAGTAGCAGCACTTTCTTCTAAGTACTACCATTTTTAGGGTTTATTTTTACCTTAGTCAACAAGGAACCCTTAGGCTGGTTTTAGAGTCATGCTGACCGCAAGCTGACCGTCGGATCTAGTGGGAAATTAATGGCAGTCCTAACCCTGCAAAGTATGAAGGAAAATCAAAATAGGTATAAATGCCATTCGCTTACTATACTATTAAAATGTTATTATTTACATTAGTTTTTGCCAGCAACTTCGTGGAAGTCGTAAAACAACAAAAAAACTAGCATAAATATTACTACTAACATATCTGTGCCTGTGATACCATCAAAGCACTCGTTGTAAAACTATTTTAACTCTTCATTCAGTCAGTGTACTAATCACAGGTCAATAAAGTATTGTACTAATAGTACTAGAATACCGAACTAGTACATTTCACAGATTGTACTAGATCGGAGCGCTCCGTTCTATGACCGAGCAAGAACAAGTCTAACTAAAACGTCTCGCGCTGAACCTCAGCGCTGACAAGCTACGCTACGCGCTAAGCTGTCAGCGCCGATGGTCAGCGTGACTCTAAAACCAACCTTATAGTTTCGCCATGTCCGTCCGTCCGTCCGTCTGTCCGTCTGTCTGTCCGCGGCTTAGCTCAGAGACTCTTGGTACTAGAAAGCTGTAATTTGGTATGGGTATACATATTAATCACACCGACAAAGTGGTAAGCAAAATCTTGAAAAATAAATTTAATATATCTTGGGTACCTCCCGTACACATAAAGTGGGGATGATACTTTTTTCTCTCGTCTGTCCCATGGTGTGGGGTATTGTTGGATAGGCCGTTTAAAAATATTGCGGGTTTGCAAAAACCATATTTGAATTCAGGAATCCGTTTGCGTAAAACCTTTAAAGTGTTAACTTTTGTTAGAATCATGTATGTGCTAAATGGTTGTAAACTAAACCAGCTAAATGGTTGTATTTGAATACGTGAAAAAATTCACAGCAGTAGTTATACACCGTGACATTTTAGTCGTCTTACAAAGGTGGTCCACTATTGGTATCCGATATAAAATACCTCTAGGCGCGATTAAAAAAAGAAAGATTGATGTTTATTTATTTTATTTATTTATTTAACAATTTATGTACACACATATAAACAGACAAGAAGAAAGGAACAGAAAAATACGTACAAAGGTGATGCTTATTTCTAATGAAATATCTTCCAGCATACCGGCGATAGGAAAGTAGATATAGAGATGTAGACAACGTGTGTAAGTGTAGAAGAAAAAAAAATGATATAAAAAAATAATAATAATATATATACATAAAATCAAAATAGCTATACACTAGTATAAATACTTATAAACATACAATAAGAGAATATACTTACATACATACTTCTAAAATAAATATCACTCAGTTTAGATTAAGTTTAAGTTGCAACATTTTTGCATTAGGGTTGAATGAACTCTGATAAAGATGTCGCCGCTCCATTCCGCGCTGTCCTTGGAACACAAGGCTCGGATTGCGCTCGTAACAGGGTGTTTCAAACTATGTTATGTCATTTTTATTTTAAATATTTTATTTTGTGTATTGAATGATTAGTAGTCATTGGATACACGAAGTGTGCTGTCGTTGTAAGACGACTAAAATGCCACGGTGTATATAACGAAGTTAAAAGAAAAACTATCACAGCTAAGTAGGCTTTACAAGTTACCGAGTAATAGTCGAGTTAAATTTGCAGTTGAAAAACATGGTTTTCAACTACTATGTTAAGTTTGTTCTTGAGATCAATAAATCCCATTTACGGAACCCTTCACTGTGCGTGGTTCAACACGCACTTGTTCTTTTTATTTATTACCTTCTGTGGCTGCGTGTGGGTAGGTTTAGACAGTATCCAGTGCGGCGAATGTACAAGTATCTCCCGGGCCCCCGACTCATGGTTCTAGAAGGAACCGTGGGGTTTAAGTCGCTAGGAGTCAGACATAACCCTCCGTTCTTCTCAGACGGAGGGTATCCACGAGGATTCCCCACGAAAACAAAAAGCATAGCCAGCAAGCATATTCAGTATAGCCGGTGTAATTTTGACACTCCGAAATGTAAACCGTAAATAATCGTAAATATGACTTTTGATGTCACATTAGTTAACAGGGTTTGAACCTTTATCTTTTTTCTTGAGAAGCGGACCTTGAAGTATACCATCTTAACTTTTTTTAAATCATGATTTCATTGCATGACAGTTATGAAATAAATATTTAAAAGCACAGCTGATGTTGTTCTTTCTTTTCAAATGCACTGACTTGTTTAACTTTGTGAGCTTTCCGTCCAAGCTTTTAATGGACTGCTCTACTTCTGCCTCTTCCATTTATTATTATAAAACTTTTAAACACGGAAGTTGTTCTGCACTCTACACGTGCAGACCAAGTTTAAATATTTAATTTCAGTTTGTTTGTTCATGTGGAACATTACTTTTTAATTAAAATTTCAATGCTGGCACTTAAAGGCAGCTGCGATCATAACTATTTGTATTGTTGTTGTGCCATGCATTGTTTTAAAATGAGTAATAGTTTTAACAAAACAGATGACTTAACAAACCACCGATTTAAATAAATTAATGAGAAAACGTGCTTAAATCAGTTTAGGTAAGAAAGCACAATCTAACCTTTTAAAATACTTCCTAAGCCCAATATTGACGATAAAAACACAATTAGCAAGTAAGAAATACAATCTATATAATAAGGCCGACATAAGCGACTAATAGTCATCTGAATTGACAAGTTATAGTTACCAACATAATTTTCCTAACTCTGAAAGCCACATTAACGTAACAGGAAAGTATAAATGATTCCAGTATATTATAGTGCAATATTTCATTTGAAACAGTTTGTCAGCGGTCGGATGGGTGGGTTCATCTCGTTAAACTAAACTAACGCGCATGTAATAAGTATGCTGATAGCAATAGGAATGGATGTAAAAGAACAATGAAGATGTAGATATTATGATCTTTGTTAACACCATTTATTCAAGGGTAACCACCATCTTTTGAATATGACAAAACAACTGGAGTTAGATAATAAGGTATATCTTTAGAATATAATAGGTAGGATAGACATTTATTTTACCATACATTAAACCTAGATGACCAAAAGTTTTATCAGAAAGTTCGCAAAGTGCAGTTTTGTAATTTGGGTACAGTGGCCAGCACATCAAGCTACACAAAACTGTCAAATTTCTCCAAACGATTCTAAACTTTAAAATGTTAATGATAAAGTTCAAAATCGAACGAAAAAATTTGACAGTTTGTGGTAACTTGATTTGCTGGCCACCGTACAAGCGTTTTTATGTCTGTAACGATAGCAACTGTATAATCGTTGTTGCTCCCTATAAACACCCATGGTATCGATACCTGACAAGTTGTACATATGCCGCATGTTACCATTTGGTTCCTAAAAAAAATTATTGCGCAGCCTCCTGCGCAAACTTAAGATCCGCCGTATTGTAACGGACATAGAAATATAAAAAACTGGAGAAGTGGCAAAGGGGAGTGTCTGTGTCCGCGCGCAGTGATCAAAATGCTTGCAAAGTAGGCAAATGGCGGTCTCCGAGAACTAGTGCGCTTTCAGCCGTGATCGTGATAAATTATAAGAATGCCGTGTTGTTCAGTGATTTCCTGTAAAAACCGAAACCAAAACAAAATGTTTGTACATCATAGCACTTACCATAAGTTAGTACAAGTATTTAACTATATTTGTCTTTAAAATAATGAAAAACAACAAGTCGTAAAAAATTTCTTGCTTTTACTACGTTATTTTTGTTTTCATACATAACAGCGACCGTATTATTTTTGCAATTATTATTATTTATTTTTTGCATTGCTTCTTAACCACTACGTAAGAATGACGCTAAGTGACTGGACAACGCAATGTAAAAATCACAAAACGATACTTTGTGTATGCGGTTGCATCGCGTAGTACGGCCGCTGTCTTGCCGTGAGCTAATGATGTGCTTGTGCAGATCCACACTAACGTAGGCTATCGACAATAATGTCGATTGTCTAATAAATATATTGCTATTATAGTTTATTCTTCAATTTGTTATCCGTTTTAACCCGATTGGAAGACCCATGTGAAATAATGTTTATAACACATCTTTATTTTCTCATATTGTTTTATTATTTTTATTTACTTAATAATATTTAGTTTTTAGCAAAATATTGTTTATTTATATTATATTATTATTTGTATACCGTTTATTATTTATTTTATTTTCAGGTCCCTCACAAAAGTTTTAATACAATAATAAACATATATCCCAACTAACTACATGAATGAAAAAAAAAAAACTAACAGACTGGATAAAGCCATTAACATAAACGTATACTGAGTCACTCCTACAACAAATGATCTAACATACACACACACACCCCCACATCACACACAGCCACACCACTCATAAATGTCAGTCACTTTCACACCACATCACTCACATCACATCACATCACACCACTTTAACACTTATACCCCCACACTCCAATTCACAAGCCAACACACATACTATATCTTTTTCCACACACTTGCTCGTAAAGTGGCTCTTATTGAACTGCTTTTAGGTCCATAATGCAGTGTATTAAAAACGCGTGCTTTTTACTTTACGTTACCATACGAGTGCTGTAACGCCACAGATAACTGTTTACTAGTCGAAAACTTGCGCTTTTTTTTTTAAATCTCGTCAAAGAAACTTCATGCCAAAAGGAATGCGCGCGTTCACTTTTTTTTTAATAGTCTGTATTTTCTTTGGTCCCAAAATTAACAATAATTTATTTATCTTATATCAGGAGTGGGTTGTAACAGGTAAAATCCCATATCTGTTCCGCCTGTTTCTGTTCCACGTAATTAACAGTTCCAAAAAGCTGTTACAAAATAGCAGGCTGTTATTTCATACTATGTGGGAACAAGCTATTGTGTGTTCTCTGTTACCACAGCTGCACAGTTATAATACACGGAGGTATTTCTCTTTCTAACTATGGTGTTACACCTATGCGAGAAAAGGAAAGAGCTTGTGACGGACGATGTAACAGGGTGTCACAGTGTAACAGTAACATTTATTATCTATATTCTAACTAAGGTCATAAGCATGAATATACAAAAGCTTGTGACTGGATGGATTCTGTTATCTCGTCGTGGAACAGAAGCTTTTTTTTTTCAATTTATTTGTCACAGTTACAGTCTGGTATCTTGTGATACCTGTGTGAGTATCTTTGACGTAATGTTTGTGGTAATGATTCTAATTTTCTCTAATTAATATTATGGGTAAATTACCCCACTCAAGACAAATTTTGGCATTGCAGACTGCCAAAGATTTGTTTCAATTAGTTTATAATTCTGGATCAGAAGGATTTTTTGTGTTTCAGCGTTTTCAGCGAGCTGACTCGAGGAACGGGTCTCGCGTCCAGGCCCCAGACGCTACTCTAGATCCTGGCGGCGAGACGAATCACTCGAGGAGCCTCACCTGGAATTGACAATACGGAGACCCAATAATATAATGAGAATCTAATTTATTTTACTTGAGGTGACCGAGCTAGGAAATCTAGACGGCTAAAACATTAGCCGGTTAACATAGCCTGTTGCAAACACAACATAATGAGCTACAACTTCTGTTTGCCTTATCTTGAGTGGTGGGACAATAGGAATAAGAATTACCCACGCGGCGTCTATCAACTTCACAGAAAAACCTCAATACACTGCCTTGAACATTCTAATCCAATACCATGAGTAACCTCCTATGGCATATCTATTGTAAACAGTCAGCTGCTGAAATACTCACGGTTGGTTTAGGGAGAAAATACTCGACTGCAATATCTTCGACCGGCCGGAAAGCAACCTGCGTAGACGCAGCTAAGAATCCTGTAATAAATATGCCATAGGAGGTTACTAATGGTATTGGATACTGTTACATAAAAGATTTTGTCCCTCTATAGGTATTGGAACAAGGCCCAGATGTAAGGTGGTTAGGTATTGAAATACAAGGAAACAATAAACTGTTTGAAATAATATATATTTAAAAAGAATACTCCTTCTTAAAACAATACACGGTAGCCTGTAAGGGTCTACCGCATTAATAATTAATTACTTATATCAAACACTTATACTAAGTTAACCTATATAATAGGTAGGTGACTATAACGTCACTTATTAATGCCCGGCTAGCCGTTACGATATATACGCCTCACTCCTACCTTAAATTGTCCGTGGTCCAAACGGGAAAGATCCTGACGGACGTTCTATTATTGCGGATTCTATTGTACTTTCTAATTCCATACAAACTAAACTACGATGGCCGCGGGGGGAGCGCGCGGAAAAAAAATACAAAACCAGCGCGCCATTTTCCATAAATATTTGTTAACGTTTTCGTTGTATTGTTAGTTACTATTAAAAATACGAAATCTAAAGTATTGTCACCAACCGACGTTAAACAGTTTTTTTTTAAAAAAACGTCCGGATACGCCTACGGATTGCCAGTACCTGGCAACAAAGGTCAGTTGAGCTTTATAAATCTAAATGTATCATCTCTATAATTACGTTATTGTAGCATAAGTTTTTACAACAAGTCTGTTTTTTTCCTTGCAAGTGTGTTGAAAAACTTTGTATGAAACGCGAGTACATTGATCATTACACACTCGTCTCCCTTATCGCGCTCGTCTGCGACTCGCGCGAATAATACCGCCTCGAGTGTAATGAGCAACACAGCACACTCGTATCATAATGTACTATTATAAATCACCTTTTATCCTACCTAAGAAAGAGCGGCGTCTTCTAACACAGGCATTATCTGCTTAAAAGGAGGCGCCATTCACCAACAAAATGTAAACAACTATGGTCAAGAAATAAACATTTTTGTATTTTGTATTTTAAATGGAAGAATCGATAACTTTTCGATTTAGTCAATCATTAGCGTATATGTAAAATAAATGGCTTTTGCACAGCATAGCGATAGAGCCCGATGTTTTTGTGTGAGTGAGTTGTACGGTGCATGGTAAAAGCGCGTTGTGTTTGATGCGATAGGGTTTATATTTGATTGTGTAGTAAGTTACGATTTATTAATTGCGAGTGTGTCTTCGTATCTATTGTTTTTACTGAACTGCATGTGTAGTTGTGGCGAGTGGAAGGGACAAACTGGAGACACCGGGTTTCTATACATTTTTAGCTGCCGGGCATATCTCCTTCTTTCTTATATCTATGGTAACGGAGTTCGCGAAACATTAGGGTAACGCAATGGTGCGGCTGATCCGCTGGACTTTGCTCTACTTTTAACAACTTACGTTTATCTATTAAATATGCTGACAGCAATAGGAATGGAAAATAATAGAACAATGACGATATATTCTTTATTAACATGGTTCATCAAGGGCAAGTGTAACTACTATTCTCTAAATAAGACAAAACAACTGGAGTTAAATAATTAGGTATATCTTTACCATAAATGAAATCTAGATGACCAAAAGTTTTATCAGAAAGTACGCAAAGTGTGGGGTTTTGTAATTTAGATACAAGCGTTTTTATGTCTGTAACGTTAGCAACATAATCGTTGTCGCTCCCTATAAATACCCATGGCATCGAGATATCAGACAAGTCGTATAACGGCGGGCTTTTCTGTCCATATGTAATAAGATTTTTAATTAAACCATAATCGTATTCAGAAAAGCCATTATTCTGCATTTGCCCCCATCTGATGAAGTTTTTAAGAGAAGTTCCAGAGGGAGTATGACCAACAACTACAGGCAAAACATCCTCGGTGATCTGGAATTTATTGTAACCTAAAACTGCGAATATGAGTACAGAGCATAATGGATATGCTAGGTCAGTGGTTCCACACAAAAGTTGTCCTGAATTTTGCAGTAATCCATTTCGTTTGAATACTTCTTTATTAAGAAACGAGCCTGTAAGTGATAATCCCGGGGCAATAAGACTTTGGATCTTTATCACAATAAACTTAGCATGTTCTAACCACGCCGTCGGTGATAAGCCAAAGCCAACCTTGATCTTAGCATTGTATTCAGGCTTCTTGGAGCATAGAATTAATAGCATACTAACTCCTTGTGAATGAGCGACATATGATAATTGAGTTTCATTTGTCGTAAGTAAGACATAATCTATGGCTGCCGGCAGATCATAAGTGGCCATTTCATCAACAGAAAAGTCCCAGAATGCTGAATCTTTGTCGGGATTATACGTAGTATGGTTCCTGCTGTAAAAGTTTCCTCTGGCGTTGGGAACCCAGATGTCGTAACAGTTGTCAGAGTAGACGTAGCAGTGAGCTTTCCCAGGTCCCGGTATGAGGCAGTCGTCACCACTGAGGTAGAGGCCGTGCATGAACATTATGACACCCTTGGAGGTTTTGCAGGATTCCTTGACAGGTATTCGGAATAGGCCCAAGATGTATCCATCGTCTGTGGTCACAAAATGTTGTTCAGCTGTGTAACCATCGTATTTAGCAAGTTCCACAAATGTTAAATCTTGTCTTGGTGATATTCCAAATAGAGACGAGACATCATCATCGCAGAAAACGGTGTGTATTGAGCAGAGCAGGCTCAGGGCGTAGAGTAATTTCATGTTAGACGTAGTGTGCCTGCACAAATAGAAAACAAAGATAAGCTCGAACGAAGTGGTCATAATTTTTCATAATATTTATATATATACCTACATCGCTGTAAAATAATGAGATACATCGTTTTCCTTTCTTTGAGCAGTTAGGGACAGTATTTATTATTTAATGTTTAGGAATAATTACTATGCTTATGTAAACATATATTTTATCCTGTCTTTTGGTCGAAAGCGAGCCTGATAAGTTCCTGTTTCATTTTTATGATCACTACTTCCGCCGAAAGACGTCCACCGCTGGACATATATGCCTCCTCCGAGTATCGCTTTAACGATTGGTCATCTAGTGCTATTCTGTCAAAATCTAACCGTGAAAACTTAGGTGAAGTGAGCTGTAATTCCAGCATAGCACTGCACTGCCCACTGCCCGCATTCTCCGCACTCACGTTACCTTCACTATGCCATCGGTTCACCTTGTGGGTGGCCTACTTACGCTAGGTGTGTTTAAAAATGGCTATGGTACTCATTAATACCTAGCGTGAATCCAATCTATTGATAGTCAACGGGCGGGCGTACCTACTTGCATTTCAGTATTGAAGAATTTCTCGAGAAAATTTAAATTCACATGCTTTAAATACAAAGGGATGTTTCCAAATGATCTAAAATAATCACTTTGGAATCCCTAACCTACAAGCCAGAACGCAGAATGCACACAGATACGCATACGCAAATTCAGAAACTGTATATTCAAGGAATCCCTAAGACCAGTAAGCCCAAACACGGCTAGGATAGATTGTTTCATTACGGAGTTCCGTTGCCTACCTTCCGGCTTCATCATCAGATCACTTTGATGGTACCATTTTGATCAGCATTTATTTAAATTTGCTTCGTCATAGTCGCTTAACTATCTTAATCGAGATATCTTATTGCTACCCGTGAAATACGTATCATTGACGAGTTCCGGTAGCCATCTGTGGCCTTCTTCATCAGTTCTGGTTCACCAAATGATAATTTCTGAATGCAAATGCTTGGTTCGTTGATGAAAATACAAAAATTGCTATATGAATGCCTACAAAATTTGAGGAGTTCCCTCAATTCCTCATGGATCCAATCATCAGAATTCGATTTAGAAAAAAAATGGGACCAATCTGGAAGTATGTCCTTTCAAATAAAAAAATATTTTTTCTTATCGGTTCATAAACGACGGAGGTCTGAGGTAACAAACGTTAAAAAAATAATACAACCGAATTGAGAAACTCCTCCTTTTTGTGAAGTCGGTTAAAAAAGGGAAGAAATTTGTATGTTTTCTGGCAGAATAACAGGAAATTAATTGGCGCTGGTTATCATAATAATAATAATAATAAAAACTTTTCAGTGGTATTGTCAGCGGTACGAAGGAAAATAAAAAGGGACTTACCTTTTCCTTTACATGAGTATATACTCGTACGAAAAGAACCAGTAGACTCCACAGAAAATGAAACAAAGCTATTTATTTTTCAAGATATCCGCCTTTTATAGAACCCGAAACAATACTTTATTCAATGTTTTGTATGACAGTTACTATACGGGCTTTTATTGAATCTTCACACGAGTCATGGTTATAGCTAGCTATAGTTTTCATGGCTAGCTATAGTTTTCATAGTAGGTAGTTCTCATAAAAGCATTCATAAGGAAAATGGCTTCAAGAAGACCACTTAGAATAGTTAACTGGTAAGATGAATCTGAACTTGCCATAATATCTACTAACGACTCGTGTCATCGTTCATTTGTACTCTTACTCAACACTCACAGTGTAACAAGATAAATTCAAAGAAGAGTTTTTGGTCTCCAACGCGACCTTCAGCTCATATATGTGCTTTTTTTCGATTCATCTCTTTAGCTGTTTTTCCCTTCGGTGGCTGTTTTTCCCAACCTCTACTGACGTAGAGGTTGGAGACAGTATAAAAACAAACCATTTGTTATATATAATAAATACCACCATGTCCGTGTGTTAGTCGTTACTTGCGTACGATGTACTTTCTCAGGAAAGAGAATATATATATATGTATGTATATATTCTTAAAACAGCCGTATGTACAAAAAAAAGTCTCCCAAGTTTGTAGCTAGCCTAATAATATACGAAATACTTAATAAATAATATTATGTACTCACAGTCTGTTCCAATATCAACTTAATACAGTACTCATTTGAACAAGTGATATGGAAAAATCTTGCTAACTTTTGTCAAAATTCAGAATAATAGTGACAATTTATTATTTACACAGAAATAAATTGCAATTCATTTTATTTTAGACTACCTACTTTTTTTTAAATCTTTATTTATTAACGAAGGTTTGATCATGTCACCCGCATTGGAAATCATTGTTACATGCAAAGCTTAACATCTACTCTTAATCCCTAAATTAACTAATTTATATAATATTCTAGCGGCTTTGGATGTTGGAAAAGCTAAAATAAAGTTACATTCTCCTAATAAAGTTGACAAATATTCATATGAAATTGGTCTCGAATCAAATACATATCTTTCTGCTCCGTTCCGGACACACTCCACCATAATATGAAAAACGTCTTCGACCACATTGCATTCCGTGCAGTTTGGAAATGTTACTTTGCCAATCAATGCAGCAAAGTATTCAATGGGATGCGTCCGGAACGAAGTCTCAACCTTGTCACGATTTCTTGTCTACTCATATCGGCATTATCCAACCAAGGATAACTATGAATGATTAGCTGCATTGTCCGATACCAAATAGCTTTTGTCAATGACTTCTCGTCGAAGTATTCTTTCCAAATTTCATAACATTTTAATCTAACTCCTCTTAAAATATCTGTCCAGTAAGGTTTATACGTCACCGGAACACCCTCTACGCACGCTTCTTTGGCTAAATGATCAATTTCTTCGTTTTATTCAATGCCGATATGAGAAGGCACCCATTGTAAAACAATATGTTTATTTTTATCTCTTAATCTATTAATAGAATCTATTATCTGGTATGCTACCGGATAACCACAAAAAAATCCCATAAACTTCGTTAAATTCCGTTCCGTTCCTGTTTTTCCTAACGGAGACGAAGATAACAACCCCGTCGGACGTGACGTACCTCAACTACCCGGGTTACTCTCTTGAACACAAGTTCAAGAAGCAGGCTGGGGTCTGTGTGTACGTCCGCGATGACATTTGTTGTCGTCGTCTCCGTTGCTTTGAGAAATCGGGTTTTTCTGCCATATGGCTACTTGTGGACACTGCCGTGGAGAAATCTCTCTACATCGGAGTCTACCGATCGCACAGCGGTGACCAGGAGACAACAGCGCTCTTTAATTTCCTCGTGGAGTCGACTGACGTAGCCCAGCAACGGTACCCAACAGCGAAGCTCATTTTTTGGGGGACTTTAATGCCCATCATAAAGAGTGGCTGTTCCCGTACCAGAAAACTGACCATGCCGGGTTAGAGGCGCGCAAGTTTGCTTTAACGCTAGATCTGACCCAGATGGTGAACGTAGCAACGCGGGTACCGGATGTTGATGGCCATACACCCAATTGCCCACACACACTTGCCCACACTTGCCCAATTGCCTACACGAATTGAGAACCTCCTCTTTTTTTTGAAGTCGGTTAAACATCATTTATAGCCAGAGTGCATCTCATGACAAATCCAATAGCCTTCAATGTATCCTAGCCGTGTTTGCACGGCTAGGATACATTGTTTTATTACGGAGTTCCATTGCCTACCTTCCGGCTTCATCATCAGATCAGTTTGATGGTACCATTTTGATCAGCATTTATTCAAATTTGCTTCATCATAGTCGCTTAACTATCTTAATCGAGATATCTTATTGCTACCCGTGAAATACGTATCATTGACGAGTTCCGGTAGCCATCTGTGGTCTTCTTCATCAGTTCTGGTTCACCAAATGATAATTTCTGAATGCAAATGCTTGATTTGTTGATGAAAATATAAAAATCGCTATATGGATGCCTATAAAATTTGAGGAGTTCCCTCAATTCCTCATGAATCCCATCATCAGAACTGGATTTTGAAAAAAAATGGGACCAATCTGGAAGTATATCCTTTCAAACAAAAAAATAATTTTCCAAATCGGTTCATAAACGACGGAGTTATGCCCGAACATACATTAAAAAAAAAACCGAATTGATAACCTCCTCCTTTTTGAAGTCGGTTAAAAAAGAAGTAAATCAAACTATCAACGATATAATAAATTGGCTAAATGAAAACAAAGGTAAATTTATCTAATACAAAATTCATTCAATTTGCAAACTATAAACAAAACCCCCCAAAAAATAATTTAAAACCACAATAACGAAATAATTAACAAAGAAAATAGTATAATTTTTTTAGGTCTAACACTAGATCGTAATTTTAATTGGGGAATATAATTGAAAAACTGTAAAAAAATAAACAGATTTGTATACGTACTAAGAGAACTACGCAAAACAGAAGAAGCGGCACTCAACGCCTATTACGGCTTTGTAGCGTCGTATTGAGCTATGGCTTACTCCTATGGGGAAACTCGTCAAATATTCAAAGATCATACAAAGCGCAAAAAAAAAAAACTTGAGAGCTACAAATAAATGGAGCTCTCAATGGGGGTTCCCATTGGAGAGCCGTAGACCAATTGAAAAAAGTTAAAGGTTTTAACGCTAGCTTGTATTTAGAAATAGCCATATTTGTCAGGAAAAATTCACACTTCTCCACAGTAGGTATATTCAAAACAATAGGTTTACAAAAAGTGACCCCAACAAGTTAAAAAACAAATTTTGTAACAGCACTCTCCCCTATAGAAACAGCTACCTTATGTCTATAAAAATTTACAACCATATTCCAAAACTAATAACACCATTTAATTTTTTCCTCCAAAAAAAAAAAAAAATTACATTAATTTTTATACAGTAAAAGATTTTTTTATAATACAAATTTTGTTGTTTTGGTGATTTTATTTTGAGGTCTATTACTAAGACTCCGCTGTCCGTCTGTCTGTCTGTCTGTCCATCTCTCACCAGGCTGTAGCCTGCTCTCATGAACCGTGATAGTTAGACAGTTGAAATTTTCAACATTCATTTTCACTATCGGTCAAGACATGGCACTGACCTAAGACTGCAATATAAGAAAAAGTGTGCTATTTAGAGACATCGTTTTATTTTTCCTGTAATCTTTGCATAAACTTCTATCACATAGAATAATTTCAGATTTTTCTCTATGCAAACTTCGGAGATAAGGGGACGGTATTGTTTTAAAATTTTTCGTTTTAAGTTTAAGACTATGCGGCCTAAAAAGAAAAATGATTGAGAATATGTAAATAGCGCTCTTTCATATGATACCCCACATGCCTTAGTAGCCCCACTTCGATTTTTTTAACCCGTTCAGTACCTGATGCAAAAAAAAGTCTTTCTTTTTTGCAAAATAGTTGGGTAAACTTCATCTAAAATTATTCCAAATTTCAAGTTGATTAGCATTAGTAGTTCTTGAGATATCCAGCTGTGACAGATGGACAGGCAGACTGAGTCGCACCATAAAGGTTCCTTTTTATCATTTTGGTACCCCTCAAAAACCGAGTAAATTCTCTTCACAAAAAAGAGGAAACTGACTGAGGCAGCCCTGGCCGCTCTCAGGCTCGACATAACGGGAATACTGAGCAAAGACTAGAGTCAAGCACATACGCATTAAGGAAGATGCGATCAAACGACAGCCGATGATGGCAGCACCCTGCGACAACGCCCCGAAACTACACTATTTTCAAAAACACTACAACATTGTACTCACAGAAGAGCGATGTGACTACTCAGGCCCGAAAGAAATGAGAGTGAACACCGACGGGTCAAAGACCGACTCCGGAAGCGGAGTCGGAGTTTTCTCACGCGCACTTAACATAAATATATCGAGCCCGCTGGGAATGTTCAACACCGTCTACCAGGCGGAGTGTGAGGGTATCATACAGGTGGCGTACGCCATAGAAGCCAGGAGAGTTACGGACACCCATATACGTATACTCTCCGACAGCGCTTCATTTCTCCAATCCTTAGGGAAGAAATATATTACCTCGAAGTTGATACTAGAATGCCATAATGCGATAGAACGAGCAACGGTACTCAACCGCAACACAGTGACACCACAATGGATAAAAGGCCTCAAGCGGATCTCTGGGTAACGACGCAGCTGACAAACTACCATGGAGAGCATCCAGCGCGTCAGTCTGTGGTCCCGAGCCTATCATATCCACACACAAGTGGTAAACTGGTCGACCTCGACACCGGGCTGCAGGCAGTCCAGAGAGGCTATGCCATCCCTAGATCATAGGCTGACCAGGCGGTTATTACGCCTGGACAGGAATGGTCTGCGCTTGGTGACAGGGACCATCACGGGACACTGCTCGCTAAACTAACATTTTCACACAATAGGGATAACGGACAGCCCTCTGTGCAGGGCCTGCATGGAGGTGGAGGAAACCGTTGCGCACGTGCTCTTCGAGTGCACAGGCGTCACCCAAATTAGGACAGAAACCCTCGGGGCACCCAGAACCTTCACCGATGTTCTGGACAGACTGGGAGACATTATTGACTTCTGGAAGGAGGTAGGTTGGTTGGAATAACCAGCGACGGCCGCTATGGCTCACGTACAATGGTCCGTCTGAAGGACTAAGTGCGGAAACCAAACCCTCTAACATAGAACATAGAACCACTTTGGTACAGAACCCTAAAAACTGCTGTAAGTTTGAACTTACAGCAGTTTTTAAAAGCAGTTCAGCAGCAGTTCTAAAAACTGCTGTAAGTTTGAACTTACAGCAGTTTTTAGTTCTTTTTACTCGTAGTTTGACCGAAGCGTTGACGCTTCGGTTTTTGGTTATTTTATTTTGTCAATACATTTCTTGTGCACGTTTAGGGTGGCCACGATGCCTTCACTCCCATGGCCGCTTTGGGCGGCCACTCGGGCAAAGCGGTTTTTTGACAAGTTTTCGTAATTTACAAATCATATGGTTATTTTTAAATTTGCGCTAATTTGAATTTCTGAAAATCTGGCTGTAAGTATAAAATACTCTTCAAAAGTCTATCGTTTATTAGTTTTTATTTTAACTTCAAGGTCGCTTTGAGCTGACCTTCCCTAATTCTTCCTTTTTGGCAGATGGCATGGCACAAATCTATCCGGACAAAATATTTTGTACCTTCGCGGTCTTACCGAGCCTTGGAAACCAATCATCGTTAAGAGACGTTTATTATTTATATACTAAGGTAAAATTCCCCTCTTCTATTCAGATCCCAAACCTACGATTTGATGTCAGGAGCCCGGATCTTACGATAATCATTTGCAAGGATTTGCAGGGCAGATCAAGGCTTGGTTTTCGAGAGTCATGTCACTTTTCGTCTCATATATCTATGTATCCGCTATATGAGTGCATGGTAACCCTCAGGATACTATTACTTATTTGGGTTCTGTAGGAAGCTACATTTTTCATGTTCATCTATCTTTCTGCTTGCCTATGTCGCAGTCTTAAAAAGAGGTATCGACCGTCTTTTTTCCACCCTGTCGATACTGACTACGGATTCCTACGTGGGCACGCACTGGTCCGGTTTTTTGCAAAGAAACTAGGCAAACCCCATACCAATGATATTAGGAAATTCCACATATTTACTATCGGTACAAAGTTAAATAAATACCGGTACTAACCTTTTCCGTTACATGAGCATGAAGATCCAGTTGACTCCTCAGATGATGGACTTGCGGTATTTGAGTTTTAAGATGTCCGCTTTATATAGCACCCGAGATATCACTGTATTTATTGATAAGAAATAGAAAGAATTGATTTGTATGACAGTGATAATAATATGAATTAAAGGCATCTGCACACGAGTCATAATTCGCTGTCTGTCGTGTTGGTTGTGAAAGATTTAAATTTTTGATGTGGTACTCAAGTATTATTAAAAATAATTCTATCAATATATTTTTTATTTATTTGTTTATCTCTGATAGTGCGGTCTTTTATAATTATACTGTCTTTATTTAATACTACTTATAAAACTATTAGAACACTATACTGTTATTAAAACTAATACTATTACTACTATTTAAAACTATAATTAAACCTACAATAACATAACGACGACACAATGACATAATTGGATTGGTAGAGAATGCCTTGTGGCATTAAGTCCGTCTATGTACCACTATTGTACATGAAGTTTAAAAAAAATTATAATAATTGGTAGAATACATCTGTCTTCCACAATAACATAGTACAATAATGTATTCGGTATAACATAAAATAAATAACAATAATCTTGCGAATTCACTCAAATTACATGTGAATAAAATAAATCAATTTTGATATGAAGATCGTTAATGACTCGAATTGCTCGGGTTAGCGGTTTCTGGGCGAGTAAGTTGGTCCTGGCTGCTGGCATGGCTAGCAGTGGCGGGTATCACCGCCTCCACACATAGCGCTCCGGTACGTAAAGACTCAAGCGTTGTAGCATCCCCGGATTATGTTCAATGTCCCGGAGTAACTTGACTAAGTAAGCGTCAAGTGTAAACACCCATCGCACCCTCAATTCATTGTACCCGACCATACCCAGTACAAATAGAGTGGGGTACATCAACGGGTAAAACGGATATACCCCGTAAAGCTTCCTGTACAAATGGGTCGTAAACTTATCTGAACAAGCTCCAACATAACAGAGTATTTTGGCTACATGTGGAGCCCATATGATAGCACTATATTCCAGATGACTCCTGACTAGTGCGTCATACAGAACCCTGACTGCTACTATGTTGGTGAAGTCTCGTGGCTGTCTCAGCACGCAATTTCTGAACGCTCTTTTGCAGATTTTAGATATATGATCGCGAAACGAGAATTTAGGAGTAACAGAAACCCCTAAATCACGTACCTGTGTGACTCGTTGCATAGGCGCTACGTTCATCACGTACTCGCGAAGTAGAGGTGCACGTGCGCGGGTGTAGTTTTCGTAGCTTGTGTGTTTGTTGAGCCTTTCTTCGTTTAGAGCCTTTAAGGTAAAGGCGTGTAGACTTTAAAAAAATTCGTTGCGAGCCGTTTTTATAAGAGCTTTAAAGGCGATTTTGGTTTAATTTTATTTTACTCGTGACGGAGCCACGAATGGTGGCCAAGTGATTGGTGGGCTTCCTGGCATAAGATAGTCCACTGATTAACCACATAGGGTAGAATGTATACGATGAATTGATGATACATAAATATTGATGATACCTATATAAAAAAATCTGTGACGAAGTTCCGTTTTCCGTTAGTGGTTGGAACCTTAATTAATAATTTTGTCGCTTTCTAAGATTGTAGCTTGTCTAAGCAACTAAAGATAAAGTATAGCTAATTAATACCACCTGACTGTGTATACATAGTCTGTTTCAATATAAGCTCATTATTATATTATACTGTGATAGCGGCTTTATCAGGATAATAAGTAAATGAACCGATAAAAATGTAACAAATAAATGACCGATAAAAATGAGAATTTTTCTGATATCTTTTGTTAGTCTTCTGAATTGTACCTAGTAATACTCGTAATGTTATGATTATGTCGCAGCCAACTAGCTTATTAAGCCATTCTTAAAATGCCTAGCCTTGAAAGTAGCGCTCGCCGGCTACTGCCGCGGTACCACTCGCGTCGTTCGCTCGGCTCGCGCGCCGTTGGTCACAGTCCCAATCTTGTTTTTTTTTTAGTTATCTTGGAAATCCTTATGGATGTCCTCCGCCCTGGGTTTGGTAGAGTCTGTCAGACTCTTACTGACTAAAATCACTCCCGTTGTATCATAGACTTGCGTCGGGGACTGCAGTTGCGAATGCGACTTCCTCTGCCTCGGGCTGGTGACGGCTGACACTAGGCGGGCCCCATCTCGTAGGGGGAGTGAGCTGCTGAACTCCGCACGTTACCTCTTAGAAAGACGCGCGTGGAACACTACGCGCTGCTCTCTCGGGTCCGGTGGATTGGGGGGCGAAGGATGTCTCCGAGTCCGTCGGCGCTGGACCCATTTAGAGGGCCTGGAAAAGGGCATTGTCCACTCTCCGCCGACGCCGAGTGCGCCTGCTACGGGTCGAAAGAGCACTCGTGATCTTCTTTCAAACAATTTAATAAACACTTTTTCTTTCTTTCTTTTTTCTCTCTTTTCTCTATCGTAGCTTTCTTATGCAAGATCATAGTTCTAACCAAACCTAACCCATTTGATCGGGGTGCCCCTTCTTAGTTACTGCGATCAAGTCGGCGCGCGCGTGTTTGGCCACAGTTCCAACTTAAACTTAATGAATATCATTCGAGCCGGTAGTTGAACGACGCCGTTTAGTAAAAAGGCTAGGCTGGGCCTCAAGGCTGCTATTACAATAGTGTCAGAATGGTCTCGTCATTGTGAGTATTTGACAGTGTTTGTATGGCAAATCTGTCAAAAACTCACAATGAAGAGACCATTCTGACACTATTGTAATAGCAGACTTGAGGCCCAGCCTAGCCTTTTTACTAAACGGCGCCGTTCAACTACCGGCTCGAATGATATTCATTAAGTTTAAGTTGGAACTGTGGCCAAACACGCGCGCGCCGACTGCGCCGCGCCCTGTTAACTGAAAGGCTAATTGTAGTTGGCTGCGACATTTGTACAGCTAGCAAGTGACTTGGAAACAGTAAGAAAAACAAAAGGAATATAATTAAATGGTTAATAGGTATATTACATTTTTATCATAGTACAGATTTTTTAATTATGTTGATGTTTGAGAGTTAGGTAGATTCATATTACAAATTGGGATTGAAAATAACAGTAGACCCTGTTGATTGTGTTGCATTTGGAGATTGATTATCAGATCAATGTTAGTCCACTCAAAAATCATAATACCGGGTTATTATAAGTTTAAACCGTTTTTTCTTAATAGGAAAATTCAACGAACAAAGAAATACTGTAGCGGAATCTACAATCTGTACACCTGCCTATCTATTCTGAAAAAACTTAGGTGAAGGGAGAAGAATAGAAGAGATCTAGTCTAGATAGTATTTTAAACATACACAATTAAAAGTGTTAATAACAATTAAAATTATAGCCGTGAAACCTTTTTTTTTTGTAATACGAGTATATTATTATATTTAACAACATAAACCTTAATTTGTGATAAATAATCACATAACACGTCGGTAACAATACCATAGTTTGAGTTGAATTGTTGATACCATCATCCCGCGCGTGTATAGTTAGTGCCTTATTATCAGGGTGGTTTATTTCAAGCCAACTTTTACACTATTTATTTTGTTTGAAAAATTTGGTTTTATATTTTTAGTAAAATTGTTTATTTTATTTGTTTAACAGACTGATAAAAACTTGTAATAACCGCTGTACTATTTAATGTGATAACCTAATCACCACTCTGTAGATTAGCAGCATATTTTTATTTTTTTTTAAATTACACGTCAGCAAATAGAATTTCTAGACGTATACGTAATGGAAGCCAAACTGATCGGTAACAAGCGTTCGCGAAACATTAGGGTAACGCAATGGCGCGGCTGATCCGCTGGACTTTGCTCTGCTACAGGAATATGTTCGAATTTAACTTATACTACAGGTTATTGATTGAAAGTTGGATTTATTATTTTAATGTTGACAAATTGATATCAGTATTAACTGATGATCTAGGAAAAACTAACTTTTGACGATCTGTGTGGCCCAGTTGATGTTGAGCGGTAGGTAGAGGTAATTTTGATGATCACGACTATCTATGATGAGTATAGTACCTATCTATAGGTACTCATCAAACTCAAAGCATTTGTTTCAATTAAACTACTTACAGGCACTTTTGAATTGTCAAAGAGTCGGTCAGTTAGTCAGAAAGTTGAAGTTAGTTGCCCATTCGAAAATGCGTTTTCTATGGAGAATAACGGGCAAATAAACTTCAAGAACACTCTTTTCAATCAATATTTGCCTAACCTTTTCCCAACTATGTTGGGGTCGGCATCCAGTCTAACCGGATGCAGCTTAATACCAGTATTTTACATGGAGCGACTGCGTATCTGACCTCCACAACCCAGTAACTGGGTAACACTCTTTTCAATCAATATATTACAAAATCCTGGGTACATTATTCTTGTTTGTTATATATGAGAACAATGTAAAATAATTCAAAACATAAAATTAAACAAAAGCCCTGGTAAGGTAGGTAAGAGAGGAACAGTCTCGATTGACGGCGCCGGTTCACGATCATGGCGCATGGATCAGCACCATCCAGTTTAATCATTTTGAAGGGAACCGAATGATCCGACACACGCGATACCATCCGCGAGACATTTGAGTGAGCATGACATGCTCTCAACTGCTCTTTCAACTAAAATACAATTATCATATACCATGTTCCGTCTCCGCCTCGTCCTCGTCCTAACGCCGCCGTCGTGTAGCGACCCTTAGTCGGCAACAACGGATATAAAAAAGTTATGTAGTAAACTGTGGTCATCATAAGGTATTCAGAATTTATTAAAATAATATGTACAAAATACAAATATAATAAAAAATAATATATACAAATAATAATATAATATTATACCTTACTAAAACTAATACAAAACTAAAATATGGCGACGAAAAATTCTTCCGCATCGCTGTCGACTGGAAATGTACCCAAGAGACTGGCGGCATTGCCACGTTGTATGGCAGTGGAAGTGTCAACCAGCCGTTTGGAAATTTCATTAAACAAACCATGAGCATTCAGACCCCACGGTCCGAGGGTTTTAACCCCAAACGGCTCGAAAATATGATTACTGATAAGGTCATAAACTTTCGCTGGTTGAGGTTTTTCCGCAGCCACAGCAACAGCGCCAGCATAGCACGCCGAGCCAGGAAGATGGGGTGGCGCAAGTATCGACACACGTTGCGTCCCACACTAAAGGCCTACAAAAATAACACCTTTTAAAATAAAAACAACAATAAAAATAACACATAATAATAATACCTTTCTATAACTTTTAGTAAACTTGCATAAAGTTATAGAAAGTTACTTAATGGTGCCGATTCCCTTGTTCACAAACTAAACTAAATTTAAGTTCAGTGCGTCTTTTTCTTTCTATTTCATTAAGAAAAGGACAGAAGATGAATTTTAGTTTAGTTCTGTCAAATTAATAATTTTTCAATAATTTAATAATGATTTTTGAGCAGTTCCTTGTGAATCTTTCTAACCATAACTTTCAAAAGCAAATAACAATCAGTCTCTGTAAAGCGGCTAATTTTTTAGTGAAAGTTGCAAAATTTTCTTTAAACCTCAGCACCAATCTTAAATTATGTAGCAATATCTTCTGGCTATAAGGACCACGATTCTGCATTGGTTTGCAAATGCAGGGGATGCGAGAATGTAAGGCCAGCTTAACGGCAAGTAATTTATAGGTAACATGCTGTGTGGCTGCAGCGACGCAATGGCGTGGAAGATACGGTGCCGTAACTGGGGTAATGGAAAACTAACAGGAGTATACTGTAAACTGGGTAGAAAATTGAGCTTTATTACGTTAGGTGCAAGAGAAACTTGTCGTCCAAAAGTTAGCGGTTAGTTCCACTTTAGAGATGAAGCTCCATTAAGCCGTGCATGCTCAGATCAGATGCCCGATTAATTATCTCCACGTCCCTGTAGGTATTGCGGTCCTAGTTGTAGCAAAGATACGAGGACCTATTCATTACAATATATTGTATTACTAGGTTCAAGACTTCACCACATCTCACCATAAAACATACCTACTAATGAATATTCATGAGCGATTTCTAAACAAAGCCGAGGCACATAGTTGTAGTATGTATTAGAGACGGTGGTGTAGTGCTAGACAAACAGGAATGTTTGGAGCCATCGCCGCGATATTGGTGAACTCCCCGTGCGAAAGTGCGATGTGGTATACTGAGCAAATATGTCCACTCATTGTAGTGGACAAGGAAATCTACGGGTGAATACTTAAATAGTACAAGACCATGAGAAGACGAAAGAAAACATATTTTATTGACACAGAAACACGTGCATATAAAAAGGACAAGTTAACTCGAATACCTACCTACTTATTAAAACAAACCAAAAATATAATTAAAAGCATGAAAAATAGGAGTCAGCTGCTGCACGTCGTGACTGTGATAAGAAGGCTATCACTCAGCATGATGCTGTGCTGTGCCACAGAACAGCACTGATTTTCAGTGGTCACCCAAAAGATGAACATGATTTTGTTTAGTTTGAAGATCGTGCAGAGATTTCTCTTATATTGTTGTCGTGGTTATCATGGATGCAACTTAGAAATTTGTCGATTTCAGTCTGTTTATACTGTGATTGCAAGTGCACGTGGTGAGTTGATATTCCACAGCTATTCTTTATTTATTTATTTTGTTAAAAGTTGGCGAATAGATCAGCTTATTTGATTTATATCTTTTAACCACAAGTGCTTGTGCGCTTGCATGACTGTTTTCAATAACTAACCCATTGCACCTACTGTGATTACCTGTTACCTAATGTGATTCTGGACTGAAGAAATCAATATATTTTGTACATAACGGTCAGTCGAATGAGTGGTGGTGGTATCGGCTCCGACCTACAATTATATTACTTGTCGTGGTCGTGGGTTGAAACCCTGGCAGGCGCTTTGGTTTGTGTAATTTATTTCATTACCACTGCTCAAAACGCTGAAGGAAAATATCGTAAGGAAACGGGCATGTCCTAAAACCGAAAATTCGAAGACATGTGACATCCACCAACCCGCACCGGGCCCGCGTGGTGGATTATGGCCCACTCCCTCTCACCGAGAGGAGGCCTGTGTCCCAGCAGTAGGAACATTATAGGCTGCTTATGGTCAGTCGAATATTATTTATTATTTTATACTTCCTCAAGACCCCTACACACATTCATCTAACCGACCAGACCTACATTAGTGATTAGGCTTTTGCTCACCTTGCCTATTGAATATTTATATTTGCTAGTCTGATACCAATTTGTTGATTGCATAATATCTACATATCTACTCATATGGACATCTTGTTACTTTTTCGGTAGGTACTCATACTCGAATTCTTAGCGATGTAGCAAAAAATTCTGCAATATTAACAGTTAATAGGAATTTGGATAGTAAATAGTAATTCCATAAACAGTCTTTCCCAAGAAAACCTAATACCATTTTATTTTGTAACGTTACGTTGTATTTTTCAAGAGTTTGCTTTCTTTCCTCTGAAGAAAGATTCAAATTCCAATGCCACCTCCAAACATGAGTAAATTCAAGTTTGAACTTGGAATCGATAGTATGCGCAGAATGTTGGAAATGAAAGCGTTCAGTGTTATTGGGTAAATTAACCACTGCTTTGGCTGCGTCCGACAACTTTGGACCGAGTTTGTGTGTGTGTTTGTTTGTTTATCTATTTATGAAATTCCAGCTATGTGGAATGTTGGTGTATTTCTAGACGTTTACACAGGCTATCTATGTAGCTAAATTATACAAATATTTGAATTATGGATAGGTAGGTAGATCTTAAATCTTAAACTTATGAATTATATATATGTTTAACTAGCTGCTGCCCGCGGCTTCACCCGCGTGCCATTTTTAGGGTTCCGTTGTCAACAAGTAACCCTTACAGTTTTGCCATGTACGTCTATCTGTCCGCAGTTTAGCTCAGATACTCTTAGTATTAGAAAGTTTTAATTTGGTATGGATATACATATTAATCAAGCCGACAAAGTGGTAAAATAAAATCTTGAAAACAATTTTTTTTAGGGTACCTCCTCCCCTACACGTAAAGTAGGGATGATATTTTTTTTCTCGTCTACCCCATGGTGTGGGGTATCGTTAGATAGGCCGTTCAAGAATATCACGGGTCTGTATAATCTATTTTTCAGTTTAGGGACCCGTTTGCGTAATATTACGCTTTGAAGTGCCTGTGCCTGTGCAAGTAATCAGCCATCTGCCAGTGAAAGTTTCGTCAAAATCGGTCCAGCTGTTTCGGAGATTAGCTGGAAGAAATAGACAGACAGACAGACAAAACCTATATATACTTTCATATGCATTTAGTAAAAAGCTGTTATAATTTTTTTTATACAATACAAACCACTTAAATTTTATTTATTTGTGTACATATATAGATTTTCGCTTAGTAGTATTTTGAGGTTCGACATGTGATTTCAATTGCACTGGCTGCTGAAACTCATGCGGTATACAACCGTGGGTTCAGAGCAATAGTTATTTTCATCTAACAAGTCATTTACAATTCACACTGTGTTCAGACTCCGATACAATGGTGCATAACCTCCGAAGGTATCAATCTCAAGTAAAAACGACACTCAATTTACAAAACTAAATTTGATATTCCCCACAATATAAAGCTCATAAAGGCAGGCTATTAGCTCAGTAGCATGATGGATGATAGTCCCGCGCGTCTCATATATTGGACGAGGAAATTGTGTTGCACTGCAGTCGAGCTACTAAATTATATTATAGCCTGCTTGTAATGAGCTCTTAACTTGTGAGGCCTTATTACGTTGCTGCGTGGTATGCTATGGTTTAGAAATTAGGCCATCTTATGAGCTTTACATGGAAAAACATTGAGTTATGTTGCTCTCAACTAAACGATGCGCTATCCAAAATTCACCATTGTTATTTTAATAGTATGTAGTAGATTTAGGTGTCCTAGCAAGTTAAAAAAATACAAGCAATCACAGAACACATACAACTCTGCTATATTGCAGTTGGCATAATGTAGTAGCTTAAAATAGGAAGAGTATGTAACGCAAACCTAGGCCCCTAACCATCTTGAATTAAAAAAAAAACAAAAATAAAAAGTGTGTGTTTGTCAGCTCCAACGCACGACTAGAGCTTATTCCTTAATACGATTGTCTTTGAATATGCAATAGGGTAAATAAACGCATCTCTTATAATACTGAAAGAGTGTATCATGTTTTTTTTTCTATTCAGATTATTCATATTGATTCGGTAAAAAAATATTATACAAAAATCATGTTACATAATAGTACATTATGATAAAAGTGTGCTATATTGGTCATTATACTCGACGCGGTTATTATTCGCGCGGGCAGCAGGCGAGCGCGCATTGATATATAAAAAAATCCAAGATACAGTCTCGCAGAAAAGTAACACTCAAAACTGTCTCCAATTATACATAAGTAGTTATAGTTATGATATAAACATACTTTTTTGCAAATTTAAACCTTACGCGTATGATTTAAAGTTGTTTTTACAAAGCAATGTACAAAAAGCTATACAATTTTATGACCGAAGTTTGCCGGCTGGACACGGTATGAAGTGGAGTCGAATATTATTTTATAGTTTTTATTGTTTGTACATTGACTAAGTATTTTAAGAGTTGGTAATTTTTTTATAAATGTGTAAAGTAATGTTAGAACAACAATACCTGTATCGAGATTAAATACCTACTTAGGTTAAAACATAATGTATAAGTACAACAGTATGCAGTCTCTGGTATTCATTTTAGTTATGTAAATATTGGGACTGTGGATTATTGATAATTGTGTAATGGTGGAATTTTTAAACTTAATATAAGAAATAAAATAAAACTCATTAATGCAAATTTCAATAGGTATTTATTCCAAATAACACAGTAGGAAACACATTAATTTCGACATAAATCGGAGACTATATCGATTGTTTAAATAAAATATTTTTTATGAATATTTTTTCATTCATAGTAAAAAAAAAGAGTAAATATTAGCCTCATAGAAGAAGTAATCGAGAATACAAACATTTTTTTAATCGTCGAATTGATGATCTCTTCTCCTTTTGGAAGTCGGTTAAAAACTATAAATAATTATATAAGTATATATAATATTAATTAAAAACGAAATATAAAAAAGTACAACAATTAATAACATTATTAACTAAAAAAAAATTAACACAATAACAAAAAATCGACTCCATTGGTTCAGTCCAGTCAGTTTGTATTATTCAACTAAATTCAATGGAATCTCCATTGAATTTAGTCGAATGCATTGTTCTTACACTGAAAAAGCAGCCATTAAATTTGCCGTATTATACTCGGATCGTTGAGTGACGTTTTAAGACAAATTAAATCAAAATAAAATATTGCTCCCAATAATTAGTCATATAAACAACAAAAACAAATCAATAAACTCTTTTACTTACCGAAAGTTCGAAATCCCATCCTTTTTTAAAAGTTAACGTAATATTTTTTGACGTAATATTTTTAAAAATTTTCAAAGAATACTTCGACAGTTTTAGCTTGCGTACAGTGACGCGGCGGACGCGATACTATTTGAAATATGCGCATAATTTTAAATGTTGCGCCTTTTTATGCGGACGCTTTTGAGACGCTGATTGTGTATCTTGGGTTTTTTAGTATATCAATGCGAGCGCGTCAAAAATCGAGATATGTTCGACCAAACACGTTCCTCTCGCACAGTGTTTCAATTGATCAAGAAAAATCTCTCTACTGTTTATGGTATTTATCAATCAAGGGATGCATTGGTAATGCACGAGTAAAACACCCACGTGTCCATTTCAATTTTTTTTTTAATAATGAAGTTTGGGTGACCTTTTCATTAAAAAAATTAAAATTATTTCTGATATCGTATCTGTACAAGATATTTATTTTATATAAATATATATTGATAGAGCATCTTTGGGCGCATATTTTACAGTTTTTATTTCTGGAAAATCACCTCCGGATATCGAGTAATATTTTTTTTTTCAGATTTTCATTTTTATTTTTTTTCTCCCTAAAAATTTCTCATCTCCCTCTCCAATTTTTCAACTCCCTAAAAACTCAAAAGTGCGGCTTGACACTAGCACAGAAATATTGCTGGTAACAAAGCTTATCACTGATTAAAAAAAAACACGTTACACTATCGCGGTTTTTGGGAAAAATTCAAATTCAAATTCAAATTTAAATGTTTATTGCTCAACACAGTACATAATCATACATTTCTAGATGTCAAGTGAATGCGCAGTCCACTGTGTTGGACCAATTGAGGCATGCAAAATTATTATTAAAATTATAAGCACCATTAAAATTATACCATTTCATAAATTGACAGTTATACAATAATTTCAAAATAGTACCATACACAATGTCATAAACTGCAATCAATCAATAAGCATGTAATGTCAGAATATATAATGTCATGATAACTAACGTAATGTTTAATACAGTCCACACATAATTTACAATACAAATAAGAATAATTTTAATAAAAATAAAAACAAATCGGACTCCAGTCTTCACCCTAATTATATGTAGGTATTATTATTATACACCCAAATTCCTATCAGACAGGTATTCATTGATTGTGTAGTATGTCTTACTTATCAGTAGATTATTGAGTTGCTTCTTAAATAAATGGAAGAATACGCCATTTCGTTCTAAGGTCAAATAATACGACATAGGGTTGTCGCAAAAGGTCAAAAAGTTTTTTCTTTTTTTTGTGAGTTGGTATACAAGGAAAAAAGCTAAAATGCAAAAAAAAAGTTCCAGTAAAGAAAAAAAAATTATTGAGGGGTTTTTTTTCTGTTAACGTTTTTTTTATGCTATTGTTATATAGAATAAAATATAGTTCAAAACAAAATAAAATGTATTAAGTTCAAATACAGTGACATCCCTAACAACTATATTTTGAAATTCAATTCCTTCTAAAAACCGCGATAGTGCGACGTGGATTAGGCTTTGTTACGAGCAATATTCCTGTGCTAGTGTCAAGTCGCACTTTTGAGTTTTTAGGGAGATGAAAAATAAAAACGAAAATCAGAAAAAGAAAAAAATATTACTCGATATCCGGAGGTAATTTTCCAAAAATAAAAAACCTTTACGCGGGCGAAGCCGCGGGAAAAAGCTAGTTTATTATAAAACCCCAATTAAAAGTGTTTTTAACGAAAATTTGAGTATGTACCGCTCATACACGTGCAAACCTCACTGCCTGGCTCACGGCCAAGGGAATAAATATCATATTGCTCTTGACTTCTTTCTAAACTCAAGGTCGAGCTATCAATTGTACACGTGTGAAAATATAAAGAAAGTAACACAACATTTTATGACCAGCACGCTTTTGACAATACACAGATAGCTACAAAAGGTTCGCTGTAGGGTAACAAAGTGTTTTCTACTTTTCTTTAGGCCCGGTTTTAAAGCTTCGCGCACGCTTTTTCAATTCCAAATATTTTATTCGACACTGAATAGTCTGGTGAACTTGGTACCACGTGAGACAATTTATTTTTATTTTATTGATTTTTTTTTCCCTAGTATTGAGGCGAACAAAACAAAAAAGAAATATGTAACAAATCAGTTGAGCCATTTTCGAGTTTTTGCGAGACTAACGCACGGCAATTGACTTTTATATACAGGGTTATCGGTAAACCACTTAACGTAACGACACCTTGCAGGACTGTAGGTATTACTAACGTCATAAACAACAACTATTGTTCTATGGCTTTTTACAAAACATAATAAATTTACCAAAAACAAACCTTCAAGATTTCGTTGTTCTGAACATTTAAAGCGTTGAATTTTAATATTTTTATTTATGTACGAAAGTTTAATGAATTAAATGAATGAATGATATCTTTATTTGCTAGAATATAGGATGTACATAAGATGTTATACAAATGTTAAGTCAAAATAAAATAATAAGGAGCATTGACATTTTACGTTTAGAATACAGTTTCATGCAATTTTAAACTTGATTAACAATAGCTTAGTAAGTCATTTAAATCATTTGGGTCACTTAGTTAATTAGTTATACATCGAGTCTACATACATACAAGACCCAGTCGCTTCCTAACAATTTATAACTGCAATACTTAAATATTTTAAATTGATTTATGTTAATTGTTTATTACGAGTAGTTCAAAATAAATTCATAGCATTTAAAATTATAGATGTTTAAATACATTCATAGTATATAATTAAAAATTTTCATGCATACATAAATATAAGATGTAGTTTTTTCCCTAGTTAGTGAAATATTAGCCAAATTCAATGTTTTAATTTCATAAATTCATCGATTGAATAGAAACATCTATCACAAAGCCAATTATAGAGAGTCTTGCTAAATTCTAAGCTTGATAAATTTCTTATGCCTACAGGTAGTTTATTGTATATTTTAACAGCCATAGTGTAACAGTTTCTATCGCACAATCAAAGCCGATTACTTGGGATGAGAAATGGTTTTTGAACGACTTTTCTTTTAAATGGAGCTTCATCGTCCTTGTTAAAAAGTGATGGATTATTTCTTACGAATTTGCTTGATTCAAATATGTATAATGCCGCAAGTGTAAGTAATTTTTGCTGCATAAATATTGGTCGACAAGAATCTGTCCACTTAAGATTAAAAATCGACCTGATATATTTTCTAAAATCTGATGAATTATTAAAAGTCATAGAACAAAGTTGTTGTTTATAGAAAGGAGAAAGTAAAATTGTTTATTCTGCACAAACAATGTTATGATGTTAGTTATTACTAACGTCATAACATATATTATTATATTGTTTGTGCAGAATTGAATTTGTGTGTATTGGTAAAACACTAACAACCTCTCAGGACTATATATTATGTCTCAAGACATATGTATATATTTACCAATAACCCTGTATATATTTAAAAAAGAATACATACATATAATTCTACATTGGCACTTATTTATCGTCAAAAGATTTTTGCACGGTTTCAATTGGTAGTTTCCTATGTAGAACGGTCAGCAAGAAACTCCCAAATGCCTAAGGTATTAAGTCGGCCTTTGTAAAGAAAAGAAGGAAAATTCGTTTATTTGCGGTAAGCACCGCAAACCTTATTGTGTGTGGGAAGTTTAAATATTCGATGGACAAAATGGTCTACATATAAAAGTGTACCTAGTGTGATTCATGATCGCAATACTATGAACAGTTTTATTGAAAGGAATGTCCATGGAATTTCTTGCCCGTTTTTCGCCATAGGAACACTTAGGAAGTCAGTTCTTGACAATTCAAAAGTTGTTCAAAAGTTTTGAGTTTGAGTTGTACAGAGAATTTAGTCTTTAAGCCCAGTTAACTCATCCAATACAATTTCTCTTACAAAGTGCTCCTTCTGCTATTTTCACGTTTAGGATAACATTCTTGTTATGATTTTAGCGACACGATTATTATTTCTCTTTTATATTCTACCCCCGGAGTAAAATGTCCCATGTCGTAAACTGACATTGACGTTTTTTATGACGAACTAGACTTATATGTTCGTGCTGGCAGTTATTTATTTTTATCTTTCTTTATACTCGAGTTGTGTATCCCGGTTTTATATTTTACTAGCTGAACCGATGGATGTTGTCTTGTCCAAATTTCAATAATTCATACAAACTTCTCATAGAAAATGCATTTTCAGTTTTCCCGAATTTTCCAATTTTCCCGGCAACATTTTAATTTTTTTCCCGTATAAACCTATTTCGGACTATTAAAACATTTTAAAACAAAAAAATAGCTAAATCGGTCTAGCTGTTCTCAAGTGATGCGCTTATCAACGAAAAGCATTTTGTTTTTAGGGTTCCGTAGTCAACAAGAAACCCTTATAGTTTCGCCATGTCTGTCTGTCCACGGCTTAGCTCAGAAACTTTTACTACTAGAAATCTGTAATTTGGCATGGGTATACATAGTAATCACGCCGCACGTAAAATTAAAACTTAAAAAAAATAAAATAAGGTACCTGCTTGGCACGTAAAATGGGGATGACATGTTTCTCGTCTATCCCATGGAATGGGGTATCTTTGTGTAGACCGTTCAAAAATATTACGGGTCGTTTAAACCATGTTTCGATTCAGGGATCCGTTTGCGTAAAATTAAGCTTTAAAGTGCTAATTTTTGTTGCAATCATGTGTCCCGCCCGCCACCCCCTGCCACCTAAATGGTTTTTGGATACATGAAAAAATTCATGGTCGTAGTATATACAAGGTGGAGACGACAATACGACAATAAATTAAACGGTTTATATTTATTGCCGTTCCCAGTCTGCATACAAAAATTCAATCAAATATATCCAATAGTTTAGTCTCTAGACAAAGATTAGCAAAATCCATAATCGGCGGATCACTTCTAGTTTGTTTGAAAAAATCAATTTTTTAATTTCGATGCTAGGATTTATTTGATTGTTCCAAAATACTCTTATGGACTAGTATTGCTAGTGTTTTCATTTATTGACGTTTTGTTGACTCCACATTGTATAACGAAGTTAAAATAAAAGAAAAATGTCATAGAAAAGTAGGTTTAACAAGATAACGAGTAATACTCAACCAACTTAAATTTGCAGTTGGAATGATTGGGAAAATATGTATTACAACTACAATGCTAAGATTGTTTTTGGGATAAATTCATCCCAACTAACGGAACCCTTCATTGTGCGTGGTCCGACATGCACTTGGCCGGTTTTATTAAATACTAGCTTTTGCCCGCGGCTCCGCCCGCGTGGATGTCGGTTATCGCGTAAATAAGTAGCCTATATCCTTCTCCATATCCCAGGCTATATCTCTGCCAAATTTCATGATGATCGGTTCAGCGGTTTAGGCGTGAAAACGTAACATACAGATAGACAGACAGACAGACAGACAGAGTTACTTTCACATTTATAATATTAGTATGGATGTTATTACAGAAACAGGTAGCTAGAGTATGTTGTATACATAGGACGGGAAATTGAAAGTTGTAGTGCAATTTGGTTGTAGTTTATGTCCAGCAGTGGGTTGCGATGGGCTAAGTTGTTTTAATCTACCCTTTGATGCAAAAGTTATCAACATGTTATCGCTATTGCTGCTACCTCTCACTAAAATATGGTATGAAAGTGAGTTACTGTGTTTGTTTTGCTTTAATGCCCCAATGTTATCAACTATTCGGTCGAATTTCTCGAAATTCCTATGGCTATACTATCATCCAACCATATTATTAACTTTATTAATTTGTTTGCGAAACTGATAATTAATAAAACTGAAGTGTTTGTTACATTCTACTTGTAGTTTGGAACGGGTCAAACAATTAGTAACCATTTTGTGGAATAGCAATTAGAAAAATTTATATTATGTAATTTAAAATGATTAAAGAAAGAAAGAAAATACATTTATTTAGCACAAACTAAAAGGCACACAATATAATATACAGAAGATAAATAAAAACCGTTCCGTACCATTATGTATAAAACGAGAATATTTATTTTATTCAGTTTTTTGTATTTGTTGTTATAGCGGCAACAGAAATACATCATCTGTGAACATTTCAGCTGTCTAACTATCACGGTACATGAGATTACAGCCTGGTGACAGTTGGACAGACAGACAGACGGACAGCGGAGTCTTAGTAATAGGGTTCCGTTTTACCCTTTGGGTACAGAACCCAAACTCACCCTTTGGGTAAAAACAAATATAAAGTGTAAAGTTCGAAGTAAGAAATTAGCAGGAAAGTGTGAAAAAGAAAAATCTGAAATTTAAATTAAAATGGCCGATCTAGCTTGATCGGCTGTTTGAATATAAATATTTTACATGAAACGGACGCCGTTTGATCTTGAAAACCTAACTACTAAGAACAGTTAAGTCCATCATGAGAATTCTGAGTAATTGTAATGATTGCCATAGATATTTGTTTCGAGGCACAAAGTGGTATCGAAATGGTCACTATTCTATAGACTGATTACAGCACGTGGAACTTGACCGAGGAGATTCATCGGTCCATGCGGTTACCATTTAGCCAGAAGATTCTCATACAATTGTACTTACCACATAACAAGACATAAAACAGATAGATAAAAGAAGTTTCATTTTATGTCTGTTTTGCGCGCGACGTTCCGATATAAAACCGTAGCCGGACCGTCAGTGTTCGCGGTTCGTTATCTTGAGGAAAGTGCCTTAGTAATAGCCCCTGACGAGGAAGACACAATTATGGTTAGGGAGCTCTTATTATTTATAGGAAATGGATTAAGAATGCGCTCACCGGTCCACCAGCGCCACTCCCTTAAAAAAATATTATCTCGTGACTGAGAAGAAATTATGAAAAACGGCTCAATCAGCAACCTCGGTAAGTGTGTTTAGAATTTTCTAATACCCTATAAACAGTTTCATATTGAAACACGAAGCAACAAAATACGATCTAGAGGAATGTGGCCGCTTTTCTTTAGATCGAATTTTGTAGCTTCGTGTCTTTATTATATAATTTAATTATCCCGATAAGGAAAATACACTGGTATAAACAGCGCCTTTTGTCTGATACTCAGAACAAACTTGGATCTCCAATGCATTGGTCAAGACCGGTTATTGTAGTGGTTAATAAGAGGTTTCAGTTCAACATACACGATGACGAAATGAACGACAACCCGATCCAACGTTAATTTTACTTTACGAATAAACTTAATATCAGTTTATTCGTAAAGTAAGGGTTTAACGCATGGTTATAGGATAAGCTCTTCAAGTTGCGACACAAAAAAGTTCACGGTATTCAATCACAGTAGACTTTAAAATTCATACTCAAACTCCGAAGCCGAAGGACCTATAAAATCTACATCTTTTATTATACTTTTATGCGTACTAAAACCTTCGTAGCTCGTTCCTCGTTGGAGCCGCACGCAGTCAAGTGTGGTATCGAAAACATGTGAGTGTGGTATAAAATCGTTTGCTTTGGTGTGGGGTGCCGGGCGAGGCTTTTTGTGACCCGCTACTGCGACGAACATTAAAAGGGACAACTTGGAGGGATGGTATACTGGGTGGAAGGGGACGGAGCTATGTAAATTAGGAAAGAAAGAAAATATGTACTTAGTATTTACGTAATGGCACAAAATATTAACTCAACAGACATAACGTAAATAATTTAAAAAAAAAGTGTTAACCGGCTGCGCCAAATATGCCTTCGACTTCAATTCGATGGTTATCGATGTTCGCTGAAAGTAGACTGGGTAAGGAAAGGACAACCAGCAATTTATTTGTCTTAAAAAAGAAAAATCTGCCTGCAAAACAAAACCTTGCCAGCCTGCCTTGCCAGTTTGCAGAGCAAAACTGAAGGTATGAAAGAATTGGCCACTATTTGATAACTGTTTGTTTACCTACCATAGTTTAGCACAAGTTTCCGTAAGTTTCTGGCTGATTTACACCCTCATGGCGTATTATGACTGACATGCTTAGTGAATATTTCAAAAAGCAGCAGGTAATTGGTCATCTGATTGAAAACTAGTGTGCAAACCTCCTAGTTTCCACAGCCCCTCATAAATGTGTCATTTCACACTGAGCGCCCGCGTCTATGAAGGACATTCTTTATTTTTTTCTGAGCGATTATTATAAGGGCAATGTGCCCAGCGTCACGTTAAGAGCTGTGACATTCTGATGACGTCATGGTGGTTAGCTTTTATAATGCGTACAAAGAGGTTGGGTTACGTTCTATTATATGGAGTACAAGGCAGTAAATGTATGTAGGCACAACATAGATTATACACTAGCTGGCGGAAAGGCGGGAAAATTTCGTGATAATAGAAGCTTTCTTTTGACAGTTGAACAATATTCATTGCTTCAGTCAAGATATCTGGAATCTGGAAGATGGATGATTGTAAAAACGTCGAGGCAATGAACATTGTGCTGTTGTAACGAGAAGTGAAACGTCTCTATGGATATTTCAAATTTTAACTTTTGAACTAGCAATGTGGGTTGCACAATTTTGCGCACTACGGTCACCAATCCATCTTTCGAACATTTATTGTAGTTATTATTATTGTTACATGTTTACATATCTCGGGACCCTGGGGTCCCGGACCTTCGGAAGGCATACGAGGGGCCGAAGCCAACTCGCAGAGGCCCGTTCGACGCTTTTAATTAAATGAGGCACCAATCGACGATTATCCCTGTACGCACTATGCAAGTGCACCCAAGGACAACCCTCGGTTGGTGTAGGACTATTGCAGGATATGGAAACAAAGATATTGGACTATGGGTTTGGGTGGTTAAAATGGACTGGTTACCTAAAACTATGGAAGGACTGTTGTGGCCGCTGCCTGATCAATGTTTTATTATACACGGATAAAATGACAGGGAGTGACTTGCACACTCATTAATGGGCCCCCGAAAACGGTCGCTAGCACATAGTGACGTAGCGACAAGGGGGCAACATGTCCTGAGGTGCTCAAGGAGTGGAGAGGTATTCCACGGCTCTCAGAACAATCCCAGAGCCCGGAAGATGGTCAAGATCCCTACAAGCACTTACTGGAATACTTCCTTCCTCCGAGCACGTTTGCTCTTGTGAATCTCCACTCCAGCCGACCAATAAAGGCAAGCCAGAGATGAGGAACATGACTTCTTCTTCTTCTTCTTATTATTATTATTTTTAAGAAACACTAGCAGCTGATGCGTGTTTTTCAAAGAGTTCCTCTGGCAATATCTCTCAGCGGTCATTCCAAAGTCGTTTGAGAACAGATTGATACAATTTATCATGATAAACACACAATTAAAAACCCATGGATAATATACTCTTAAATTACAATTTCGGTTGGCAACATAATAATTCCAAAAACATGAATTGGTATAAAATGAAATATTACGTCGCGGCGAATCCCCGTGCCTAATGGACAGACCTTTTTGTGGCCATTAAAACTGTTGTTTAAAAGCCTTTTTTAAATATTGTATGTAGTGTTACTTGTGGGATAGGCATTTGTGTCCAGATGAAGATAATTCTAAAATTCAGAAGAGGCTGTAGAGAGACGATTCAATTTGAATATTATAAAAGGACTGGCTCTGCAGAAATCCGCACCAGTTCCATATACGTACTATTTATTTTCGAGAGCACGACTACAGTGGCCCACTGTGGAATTCGAATATCCATTTTAAAACCGTGAACACATATTTATGTATGTGCTTGTTGGGAAAGTAGATGGATGACGCAAAACACGATACAAAGTATCTGCGAACAGACTCCCACAATATACAGTTTCGCAACCGCCATGTTTTAAGAACGGTTGTTTGTTTGTTGTTGGTATTTAGATAGAATATGCTTTATTGTAGAAATGTACACCTAAAGCATATGATTATGCTCACAATATCTTTTATTTTAAGGGACGACGGTGGCCAGAAATCAAGGTGGATTCTTAAAACTAGTTTTACAATTTATTAAAGGTTTAGACATTAGAAATCCCCAGATCACTTTGCTCTTTAGCATAGGCCTCCGCCAGGGTTTTCCATAGCTCACGCACAACCGTGAGCTATGAAAAACCCTTCATGTCCCTGTTTTTCTCCTTCATGTCCCTCCTGCAGTCGTTTTTATGTCGTCTTCTCATCTTTTGAATGGTTTGAACTTTTTTCATATTTTCTTCTCTAGGATACCATTCTGTTACTTCTCTTGCCCATCATCCGTTTTTATTCCTGATGACATTACGTGTCCACTTCCATATTAGTAAGGTTCTGCCGAAGTCATCCTGAAACTCTACTAGATAATATTTAATGAAATTCTAGATTCAGAAGAAATACCAACAATACTAGGTATAATTATGATTAATTCTTAACTGATCTGGCAGAAATTCCTTTTAATCCATACTAATATTATAAATGTGAAAGTAACTCTGTCTGTCTGTCTGTATATTACGTTTTCACGCCTAAACCGCTGAACCGATCGTCATGAAATTTGGCATAGATATAGCCTGGGATATGGATAAGGACATAGGCTACTTATTTACGCGATAACCGACATCCACGCGGGCGTAGCCACGGGCAAACGCTAGTCTTAATATATAAAACAAAGTCGGGTTATTTACACCATTTATAACTCAAGAACGGCTGGACCGATTTTTATGATCTTGGATTTGTTGCATTTTTCTCCGCCCCAAATAGCAGAATAACTATTAAAAAATGCGAAAAATTTGAAGAAAGTTCACTTTCTGATACATTTTGTACAGAACGGTTTTTCAGTCGAAAGACGTCCACTGCTGGACATAAGCCTCCCCCAGTTGGGGGGGGTTGCCATAATCGCCACGCAGGCGGGTTGGCGATCGCAGTATGGTGTTAAAAATGCATAGAGAACGCTGGTGCCCATTCTCTCGTAAGTCCCTTAGTCGCCTTTTACGACACCCACGGGAGGAAATGGGGTGGTGCTATTCTTTACGTCCGGCTTTACACGGTACGGTTAAGCTCCTTAAGGGCCTATACTACCTCAAATGGCTTAGCACGATCCTTCGTTATGTCGAAAATACTGTAGCATTAATTTTGAAATAAATATATGGTAAAGTTGAGGATTAATGTTAAGTACTATGTTAGCCGAAAACACGATTCCATAAAAGGATATTGCCCGTTTTGTAAGGGAAGCTCGGTCCCAGTGGAAAATTGTTGTGCCTTGAAGATTTTTATTTTACATAATAGTAAAAACATTGTATTTTCATAATCATAAACCATTTTTCATTTATTCACCCTGGCTCAAGAGATATCATTGTTTTTCGGTTGTAAAAATCTAGGTTATAATTCTAAATTGACATTAACATTTCCTCCTTATCGGTTCGGGAGTCCAATATCTCACCAAGGATAGCACTAAAAGTCATATATCTCACAAAGAACAGCACTAATACGAGTATGAGTCAAATATCTCACAAAACAAAATGCACTCGAGGAACTTATTAGCTCAACTTACGATACGTGCTCTTTCTGCTACTACATAGCAGAAAAAGCACGTATCGTAAATAATATCTAAGTAAATAATAAGTAAGAAAATAATAATAAGTAAGTAAAGTACCTAATAAGTATAATAATAAGTAAGTAGTTCTAAGATATTATTTACGATACAATGCAATCACGCAAGTAACGAACCTGCATGAGCAGTCTCAGTCTGTGACATGTGCAAGTAAATGTTGCCAGATCAATTTTTATAATTTATAAAAAAATCGACTTCAGTTTTTTTTTCCCTATCAATCGATATAAACAACTTTGTTAAATAAGGCGTTTTCTAAATACATATGGCTATTAATATTTGTGTCTATTGCTTTTGTGAACATCTATTATAATTTATCAATGTAAGTAGGCCTGTTATGAATTTATGCATCCTATTCTTGTCAAGGTTCCATCGCTTTTACTCGCATCGACTATGAGCAGTGTATATCCAATAGTTTTCGTCATCAAAAATACTTACATAAACTCATATTTGGCCTACACCTATCTTTGTTTATTTCAGATGTACAATAATATATATGCAAAAGGACAGGGATAACATTATTCTACCTCATAGTCGTGAAAACAAAACGCTAACACAGTAACGTTGAAGTTGTCAAATGTTGAGATCTAAATCTAAATGTTGACAACTGCCAATATGTTATATACGTATATTGAAAAATAATTGTTTTTTTTATTGTTTAGTCATAGTTTTATTTTGATATCGATTACTCAATTGATTAACAGACGTAATTTTTATTAGTTACTAGCTGACCTGACAGACTTCGTTCTGTCAAAAGCTATAGTATAAACTCCACTACTCTACCCTACCCTATCCTACCCTACCTACCTACCTACCTACCTACCCTACCCTACCCTACCCTACCTACCTACCTACCTACCTACCTACCCTACCCTACCCTACCCCACACTACCCTACCCTATACTACACTACACTAAGTGTAGTGTAGTGTAGTATAGGGTAGGGTAGGGTAGGTAGGGTAGTGACCCTACCTACCTACCTACCTACCTACCCTACCCTACCCTACACTACCCTACCTACCTACCTACCCTACCCTACCCTACCCTATACTACAGTACACTACACTACACTACCCTACCTACCTACCTACCTACCCACCTACCTACCTACCCTACCCTACTCTACCCTACCCTAATTTTTCTCGCCGTAAAAACCATCCTTGGAGTTCAACGAACATTTAAAAAAGGAATTGGTAAAACTGGTCCAGGCGTTGTTGAGTTATGCGCTTACCAACACATTTTGCGATTCATTTTTATATTATAGATTTAATTCTTTGATACCTGGCAACTTTTTTGTATACTTACCAATCAAACGGATGCCGACGTACAGTTTAACTGTTAATTAACTTTAACTTTATTCCCAGGGTGAAAGAAATTGTATAAAAAATACCCTGTACACAAAAAAATAAATAATATTTTAGGTTATTATTCCAATCAGGCACACGATACCTACCACAAAAGGGACCTGTTCCGTGGCAATCTCCTTTTCTCGATAGAAAAAAATCCAAAGTTACCACCAAACCGAACAATAAACCGCTGGTATTAAAAATTCTTCAAATTAGATAATGAAACTTTGCATATTAACTGAACTAATTATAAAGCAGGTCTTATGTTATTTACTTTTTTTAAATGACCATTATTTTCACCGTAAAACGAAATTACCTAAACTATCAGCGCCTTGGAGCCTTTTCCCTGCCGCCCTGTCTCGCTTACTCGCGTGACCGGTAGCAATAGTGTGCGAGCGAGATACAGAGTGAGGTAGCGCTGAGGTTGTATAGACTCTTAAGGTGAACTTTTCGGAATTTTACGGTATTGCCAACATTTTGAATGAAAATGATAGTTCGAAAAGGTGACATGCGCCGGCTATCTGAGAAAGAAATTTGTTTGAAAATTGCTTAAAATGATCGCTCCTTGACAGTACATACCTCCTTAATTACTCGCTTCTCCTATGGCCTTGGCCAAAACGTTTTATTCATGTCACGAACCGTCCCTCTCATATTTTTATTGTCCGCAACAGCTTAAGAAAATGCCCCTCACTGAAAAACAAGGGCTTTTAATGGTTTTCTGTAAAAAACAATATGAATTATTGAATAACCCGTGTTTTTTTCCATTGTAACGCTAATGCTCGTCAGAAATCTTTTATTTAAAGTAATATGTAACTTATTATTACTGTAGGGTAAATGGATCTACTCGTACTGTAATGGAATGGGCATTGATCTCATAACTCACTATTTCAACGGTGAGTTGGTTGTTTGGTTTTTTTATGTTAAAATGTTTGCGGTTCTGTGAGAAGACAGTGAAAAGATTGAAAACATTTAGTATGAATGGCTAATTTGCTTTAATAACTAAATCATCATCAAAACCAGCCCTCAATGTGCCCACTGTTGGGACACAGGCCTCCTCTGGGTGAGAGAGAGTGGGCCGTTTCCACCACGCAGGCCCAGTGCGGGTTGGTGGATGTCACATGTCTTCGAATTTTTGGTTCTTGGACATGCTGGCTTCCTCACGATATTTTCCTTCACCGTTTTGGGAGCACTGGTGATGAAATAATTTACACTACGTAAAGCGCCTGGCAGGGTTTGAACCTACGACTTACAACTAGTAAGTCGCGGCCATTACCACTGGGCCACCACTGCTCACTAGCTAAATAATAGCTACAATAACTAGCTACTCCCCGCAGTTTCACCCGCGTTAAGTTTCGATTCTGCGGTTCAAAGGCAACATTTTGCTACTTTGTGTTACGTTATTGCAATTTTCTTAGGGATATCTAATTTAAAAAAATATATATTAGTTTTATGTTGTTTCCTGATAATTTAGCTTTCTATTGGTGAAAAAATGGTTAAAATCTGTCCAGTAGTTTCGGATAGATTTTTTGTTTGTTTGTTTATATTGATACAAACAAACAAAAAAAAAAAAACCAGCCAAGTGCGAGTCGGACTCGCGCACGAAGGGTTCTACTACTACACTACTTACTAGATCTCATTCAAATCAATTTTCGGTGGAAGTTTACATGGTAATGTACATCATGTATTTTTTTTAGTTTTATCATTCTCTTATTTTACAAGTTACACACATTTTACCACTTTGGAAGTGTCTCTCGCGCAAACTATTCAGTTTAGAAAAAAATGATATTTAAAACCTCAATATCATTTTTGAAGACCTATCTATAGATACCCCACACGTACGGGTTTGATGAAAAAAAAAATGTTGAGTTTCATTTCTAAGTATGAGAAACCCACAAAAAATTATTTTTTTCTATTTTTGTGTAAAAATCTTAATGTGGTTCACAGAATACATCTACTTACCAAGTTTTAACAGTTCTTATGGTTTCGGACAAAAGTGGCTGTGACATACGGACGGACGAACAGACAGACAGACATGACGAATCCATAAGGGTTCCGTTTTTTGCCATTTGGCTACGGAACCCTAAAAATCTGTCCACCAATACCAATAAGCATACAAAGGTTATAGTTTGACGCTAAAACAATTAAGGCAATTTTATGATACATTGAAGTGTTTTAAATAACTACCACACAATTATTTATATATACAAAACTACCTTTTACCCGCGGCTCCACCCGCTTGGATGTCGGTTATCGCGTAAAAAAGTAGCCTATGTCCTACTCCATACCCCAGGCTATATGTATCTCTGCTAAATTTTATGACGATCGGCTCATCAGTTTAGCCGTGAAAACGTAACCTACTTTTTTACGCGATAACCGACATCCACGCGGGCGGAGCCGAGGGCAAAAGCTAGTGTATAATAAATTCCCAGAAAACAATTAAGAATACCAAAAATGTAATACATTCATAAATAAATTAAAACAAATTTTCTATGATCTAAATTCTATTACAATATCAATGAATATGTGAATGAAAAATTTTAAATTACATGTTTTATAAAATAACTAGCTTCTGCCCGCGACTTCGTCCGCGTGAAATTTCGGGCCACCCATAGCGTCGCATCCCGTCGCTCGCCCGCGCTATAACTTCGTTATCACTTAGCGTTCTTTCTGACTTTTGTTCTTTTCGCTTGGCTCCTAAGCATCTCATCATCATCATCATTTCAGACGAAAGACGTCCACTGCTGGACATAGGCCTCCCCCAATTGGGGGGTTTGCCATAATTGCCACGCTTGGCAGGCGGGTTGGCGATCGCAGTATGGTGTTCAAAATAAATAGAGAACGCTGCTGCCCATTCTCTAGTCGCCTTTTACGACACCCACGGTAGGAAATGGGATGGAGCTATTCTTTACGTCCGGCACCACACGGAACTAAGGATCTAACGTGATGTTATATAGGCTTCCTCGATAAATGGGCTATCCAACACTAAAATAATTTTTCTATTCGAACCAGTATCTAGTTCCTGAGATTAGAGCGTTCAACCAACCAAACAAACAAACTCTTCTTTATACTGTACTGTATAGCTTTATAATATAGCTGACCCGCGCAAATTCGTCTGCGTCACCTAAAGAGAGAGAGTGGTTTAAGTAATGAATTTACTACTTATTTTGTTACGGAGTTATTTTAAAATTATGATATTTCCTAAGATGTTGGTTGAAATCAAGTGATGTTAAGGACAATTTTGTTAACATTTAAATAATTGTGATTAATAACATATTTATTTGGATAAGGATTAATATTATGTTGATAAAACTCCTTCGCAAATAATGCATTAATTTCGAAAAAAAATGATTACCATAAAAAAAGGTTATAGTGAGTCAATCTTAAAAGATAGACATATGCTGTCGCGGACTTTTTTTAGAACTTTTAAAGAGGAACGATTCCATCATACATGATATTTGCGTAACTTAACCCGTTTACGCAGCGCACGCAACGGAAGCTCTCAAAAAGGAATAATTTTTCCCGTTTTTGCAACATTTTACATTTATGCTCCGCTCCTATTAGTTGTAGCGTAATGTTATATAGCCTATAATATTTCTGAATAAACGGACTATCCAACACAAAAAGAATTTTTCAATTCTAACCAGTAGTTCCTGAGATTAGCGCGTTCAAACAAACAAACAAACAAACAAACAAACTCTTCAGCTTTATATATTAAGTATAGATAGATTATAAATAGTTATAACAACTAAGTAGTCAAATAAAAGCCCCTTTTCCTCTCTCTTACTTTTGCTGTGCCCGACAGGGTCCACAATGATCATATTTTTATAAAACCAAACACATAAGTTCACGTGTGGAAGCAATACATATATTGAATATTGAGTATTGAGACCGGATACCGACCCTGGGCTAGCCAGATGATGATGATCAAATAATGATTAGCTTCTGGTTTCATCACCATGCGATGTTTTCCTCTGTCGTATTCAAAATCCAGAGAATTTCAAGGCAGAGCACAACGCAGAATACAGGTACGTTTGTTCGTATGCCATCACGGATGCCATCCACCGCGGGTGGAAACCATACTGCGTTTCCCGAACTACCTCTGAACGGGGTATTGTGATTTCTATACCTACTGGATGCTGCTGGCAGTTAGAACAAAATATTGTTTTTCAGCGTAAAGTCTAGGGGCCTTACAAATAAATACGGATTAAACATATCCTAGGAATAACAGCTTCGGTATAGCTATAAAGTTTTTGACGTTTATACCTAGTATAACTTTATTCTGCGTTTATTTGTAGTGTGGTAGTTATTTAGGAAATGCGGAGAAAAAGACCTTAAGTTCAAGAATTTAACTTGTTTTTTATGTACCTACAAGTTTTGAATTTAAAGAAATGCTTTAGATAAGATATACAATTTATTTGCTCAAACATTATAATTTATACATGTAAATATTACTTAAACAAGAATAAAAAAATAAACAATTACTGCCCAAACCTACTAAGTTTCATAAAGTTTCGTGCCTCAACCCGATATCCGCGAAATCCTATCACACCACTATACCCACCCTAACGTAGATCAGTTCTGGGTGCTAACTCGCCGATTCCACGCATGTGTAAAAATTTTAACAGTTGCAATTATCTTACTGATATTATAACATGACAGCATAGGATTTTTTTATAAAATAACTAGCTGACCCGACAGACTTCGTTCTGTCAAAAGCTATAGTATAAACTCCACTACTCTAACCTACCCTACCCTACTTACCTACCTATCTTATCCTACCCTACCCTACTCTACCCTACCCTACACTACCCTACCTACCTACCCTACCCTACCCTACCCTACCTACCTAACTAAAGCTTTAACATTGTGACACGTGAATTTTATATTTAAGATTATTGAGCACTATTCTCACAACCAATGATCATAGAATACTTTGAAATTGAATCGAATAATTGAATTGAATGATGATACTTTTGTTACTATTTTAATGTTATTGTTATAAATCTGTTTTTTATTTTATATTATTATTATTTTTATTTAGAATGAAATTTTGCTATTGTTATTGTTACTTAAATTGTAAATAGGTATCCTTTTTGGCTTTGTCATACCAATTATATAAAACCATAAATGGTGTATGTTGTGTTAGCCTGTAAATAATTGTTGCACTTATAAACGTATTTACTATTTTTGCCACATACATACATACATAAACTCACGCCTTCTTCCCATGGGGGTAGGCGGAAACTATAGAGCGGCACCTGCCACATATGGCGTGCAAATATGAATAATTATGATTGTTAATAATTTAGGTAGTCAAGTCAATATCGTTAATTTATCTTGAATTTAGCAAACAATAATAAATTATAAATGTCAAGAGTATTAAAAAAAAAACCTAATCTATGTCAAAATAATTGGTTCTGTCAGAAATTCCTTAGATGATTGTCTTTGTCAGTTAAAAATTCAATTGTACGCTTAAGCTCCCTCCAACTTTTCGGTAAAAAAAAAAAAAAAAAAACACTTTTGCGCATAAGTGCAGTCCTAATACTAGACAGAGCTGACTTTGACCACGCCTGTTTCTGGGAAATTTATCTGCCATTCGCTAAAATAATTACTATTACTTTTAACAAACATTACTGATTCCAGAATTTAATGTCAATATTTTATAGCGTATGAAATAGGGCTTACAACTATCGGATGGTTTCAACTTAAATATGACTCTGAAGCATCTCTTTTGTGCTTTAAATGCAACTTCTTTGTTAGTTGAGTTGCCCCAAATTATAACACCGTATCTGAGAACAGCTTTACGATTAATTTTATTCAGTGCTTTAGGAAAATATTGAAACCCTGATCTGTATTAACTTGAATATCCCTTAAACCCTAAATGTGTACTGCTTGTACTAAATTTCTGCGACATGTTCAAAGAATTTCTTATTAGACATGTGTTTGTCGCTTATTGCGCTAAAGCCTCGTGGCAGCGTGTTTCATTTCGAAGTGCACTAACTTGCATACTCAAGCGGTCAGCGTTACTCGTACAATCTGCTGAAAGCGCTGGACTGCGATCTAACATGTTTGTGATAGGGCAGACGAAAACAGACGTGGATTTTGAAGTGTTGATCTGAGTACGAACGCGCGAAGTAAACGTAACGTAAATTAGTTTTGTTTTTTTACAAATTATATTAGTATACTCGTTTCGCACATAATATATTTGAAGACTGGTTACAATATAATTTGCTTTTCTCAAGAACGATGCGTTACCTTAGAAGTAGTATTATGAAAGTTAGGTCTAATGAACATTATATAAAAAGAGCATTATATAAAACTATATGAAATTAGAGAAAATGAAAATTATATCACATATAACATTAGATCATATGAAATTATGTTAAATGTTTTTATAGCATATGAAAATTATGTTATATGAAAGTTATGTCAAATGAAATTAGACTATCTGATATTATACTAAACATTACACACCCGTTATTTATTTTATAAATTGAAAAAGAATGAGAGAGCTTTCATACATAGCATCACGCGCTGTATCCCCGAAGGGTTGGGCAGAGTTGCACCTATAGTACACCCACATTTCGCCAGTTATACAGGGTGGAATTTTTAGACGGGGCAGTGAGGGTAGGTATTCACAGATAAAAAAAAACCAGTCAGCAAGAAAACGGACCATTTTCACAAAAAGTTTTTTTGACGACAATCGATCCTGTAGAAAAAATAAAAAATTCTATTGGACCAACTGAGGTTTCAGTATTAGAAAAGTCAGATATCACAAAAAACGTTTCCCCTACATTTCGTAGGAAATGAGACTCCAACTTATAAATCACACGTCATTACGTCATTCCGAAAGGTAGTTGCTGAAAATCAGCGCTTTGATGGTAGGTTCTTCCGAAGTCACAGCATTTTGCTGAGCAACGACCTGTTCTTGCACAGATGCGACGCACGGCTTAATTGTTCTTGTTACTGTTGTTTGTTTTCTACTCTGTAATCGGCATATTAGTTTTGTTTTGATCGTTTGTTTGTTGACATTTTTGCCAGTGACGCAACACAGTGTAACAATGTATATTGTCTTTGGTCCCTGGTCCTGACATCAAGCAATGGACTAAATTGTCACACTTTTATTGCTCGATGAGGCTTTTGGCTACTTCAATGTATGTATTTTATAAGTTTATTTTTATTAAGTGCGTTTTGTTTTTTCAGAATAAACAATTTTTCTTTCTTTCTTTCAACTTACTGTTTTATGATGGATAGACTGGACACTACAAAAGCCAGAAATCACAAACTTTTCCCATACATTTCGTAGGAAACGAGACTCCCAACTTACTTTTTGTGTGTGAATGAGCACCAAAATTTCTCTAAAAAATGAGGACAATCTCTTAAGACCGTTTTCCTGTAGCTACAATGGTTAATGTACCCGTTACTGCCCCATCTCAAAAATCCACCCTGTATTTAGGTCACATGTAATTGGACATTTTGCCCCTGAACGGTAATAGGGGGTGAGCCTATTTCCATCAACCGGGCATGAATCCAAACTCTGGGCTTGTACTGATAAATTACAGATGGAAAACCCAATAACACTTTGCCCGACCCGAAAATCGAACCCAGGAGCTCATGCTCAGCAGTAGCACTTGCGACCACTAAACCAATGAGGCAGTCAGTTTAGTATGTGGGTGGTGCCGGCGAAGTTACAATGCAATAATGTTAAGTTGTAAATTAGTGTCTAAAATTGGGTAGGTTTCGGCGATTCCTTGGTATTCGTATATACAACTTTGCGAACGAACAATGTAACATCAACAACATTTTTTATGTTATATACTAAGTGGTAAATGTAAAATTGTAAAACTGGAAATTAAGTGTGTATTATTTCTGATAACTGTATCTTTGTTCTGATGAAACCCTTAGTTTAAGATGTGAATTAAGTTAATTATATACATATTTTAAAAGAGCTGGTTTCAGGTTGTATAGTGCAGCAATAAACGAAGCAGAATATAATGAAAAACTGCAGTGCACGTATTATGAAAGTAGAACTCCGAAATAAATTCTACCATTTCCAAGCCATAAATATCAGAAGCCATATATTTTAAATAAAAACCTGGACCGACGAACTTTACCAGGACCAAGCTCTAAAATATAATAGCGTGCTTAATCCTAGCCTGCATCTGCGATTTCCAACTAAGCCCATTAAAGAGGAAACAAACTTACAATTGCAGTTGACACACCTTTACTCCTTTCCAATACGGTTGCTTTCTGCGATAGCACAGTTTTTTACACAAAATTACTTTTGCGTTTTACAAGGACTTTACACCCTTGTGTTAGAGTTGGTTTTTGCAGTTGTGTGCGGTTAGTAAGTGTGCCTAAACTTGTTGCATACGACTTTGGAGTTAGGTTCCACCAGTTTGATGTTTACTAGGTCGTGCATGGCGGGTCGCATGTGGTTTTGTTTAGGTTATTTACGGGTTTTGGATAAGACAATTCTTAGAATAGGTTGGATGGTAAATTGTTGGACTTTCTTTTTCTAAATATTGGTCAGAAGAACGTGAAATTTTTGCCTCGGCAGATTACCTTTTATTATTGCCCCTAAAAGAAACTTCGAATTTTTCAGTTGTAATAGTATTATGAGGAAATTAATGTTGGATTACCATTAAATACCTATTATTGGTTACCTGATCTTTCAAAACTTGTAGGTGGTCTGCGCGAAATATAAACTGAAAAGATACATTTTACAAATGGATATTAAAATCTCTAGACCATTTATGCCTTTGTTAGAACCAGTCTGGTAGTTTTTAATATGGAAAGTGATATTAACATGCTGTTCTTTTTATGAGTGTTTCGAAGCGATCTTTATTGAATTGCATATTTCGTCCAATTTACCATAGAGATGACATTTAATGAAAAAATCAATAATACCAACAAGGTATCTTACCATAGAGATGACATTTAATGAAAAAATCAATAATACCAACAAGGTATCAACAATTTTTAACAAACGTGGTAATTAACAATAATTCCAAGCCCAACAAGTTTTTATAAGGTCAACTTTCCTCAATTTATGGCCAAAGTACGAACCATAGAATAGGAAAATGAATAAATTAGATTATATAGCCCTTTGGTATCTCCCAAGAACTGCCACCAACATTTTTATGAATGCGAAATGCTCTTTGGTTGCTTCGTCGTTCAATTTCAGAGATCGATCATGGATCAATTTTATTAGTCAAAGAGCGGCAGCTTCACTATTTTCGAATTAAAAGGACATAGTAACTTAGACGTACTTTAGATACGGGTGAAGTTGGCATTGGAGGCACATAATGTATCTGTCGAAGGCAGATTGTATAATTCGTTATTATACTTACGGCTCCGTTTGCATACTGTCACCGTTATGTATAATGCCCAAGGCGCGCCTAGGCATTATGTAAAAGTTCTTGAAACCCAATTGATGATTCGATCACCGTATACATATGGCTAGGCGAATTGATACAACTAGTTCTATTATCTACCACCTGAGGCGCTGAAGTCATTAAATTTTTCGGCGGTTGGTAAACTGGTGTCACAGTAAAACATGAACAGTAATAAAAAGAAAATTGGTCGGTTATTTCATCCTACAATGTTTGTATAAATGAACGGCCAGTAAAAATGTTGGAATTGGCAGTTAGGTAAATAGTTTGGCGAGCCTAACTGGTCACAGTAAGTCACACCCCGACCAAATAGGTTAGGTTAGGTTAGAACTATGACCCCCCCCCGGTGGGTTCCCGCATTGTCGAGGCGGGGGGGCTCAGTTGCCGTGGCTTGGAGGGCCACGGTGAAGCTAAGAGGAACCCGAGGAGGGGGCCGCTCGTCAGGGCTTTTGCGGCTAAGCCAACGACGTAGCGGCCGTAGGTTGCGGTGCCGCTTTGGCGACATCGCAACTGAGGCGGGCCGCGATGTCGAATGGGCGGCATCGCGGCTGAGTGTGGGAGGCCGCGGCGGGAGAGGAGTGCCGGTATTGCGGTGAGCCGTTCTCCCTACCTTCCGCGGCCTCGACGGGGTCGCCACCGTTGAATGGCGGACGCGGTGGGGCCGCAGAGGAAGAGGAGTGTCGGTATTGCGTTGGCCGCTCTCCCTATCCTCTGCGGCCGAAAAGTGGTAGGCGGCGGGGCCACTGATCAGGCAGTGGCCATAGTCCTTCCATAGTTTTAGGTAACCAGTCCATTTTAACCACCCAAACCCATAGTCCAATATCTTTGTTTCCATATCCTGCAATAGTTCTACACCAACCGAGGGTTGTCCTTGGGTGCACTTGCATAGTGTGTATCGTCGGTTGGTGCCTCATTTAATTAAAAAACGTCAAACGGGCCTCTGCGAGTTGGCTTCGGCCCCTCGTACGCCTTCCAAAGGTCCGGGACCCCAGGGCCCCGAGACATGTAAATATGTAAGAATAACAATAATTATGATTTTATATTTTTTTTAAGAAATATTTAAAAATGTATTTTGTATGGATAAAAAATTAAATTAGCAAAATAATAACTTTATTCAAAAAGTTACTTTCACCGCGTCTGTACATCGAGCGAACCTGCGGGCCAGCATGTTCGCCCGGACTGACAATGCCCTCTCTCCCTCTCTATGTCTACATTAATTCCAAGATTTTCGGTAACAACATGCCCAAGATATTTGAATTGGTATACTCGACTAGAGGAATACAATTGAGTAACAGTGGTGGAACAACAGTTGGACACTTTGTACCCGCCTTGAAGATCCATGCACTCTGATATTTTTATATTATAACTCAGACCGTGTGTGGCCGCATACTTTTAACATGCAGCAAGCAACTTCCGCAATGTAATTAATAACTTTAAAATTACTTATTTTAAAATGATAAAAAAATATATCAGAAATTCTTAAAATAAGCCCTTTTATTTGATACTAGCTTTAGCCCGCGGCTCCGCCCGCGTGGATGTCGGTTATCGCGTAAAAAAGTAGCTTATGTCCTTCTCTATATCCCAGGCTATATCCCTGCCAAATTTTATGACGATCGGTTCAGCGGTTTAGGCGTGAAAACGTAACATACAGACAGACAGACAGAATTACTAGCACATTTATAATATTAGTAAGGATGTACAGTTTGCAAAACTTTTTTTTTATTTGCCCCCAGAAGTGACGCCCATATTCAAAATTCATTTATTTGTGACTCAAACTCAGACGTGTAACTTACGTTATACGTCCGTGTTTAGATCACAGAAATTCATAATATGTGTACTTACTTTCGGGCCATTCGGAGAAAATTGGCTGTGACAGACGGACAGACAGATACACGAGTGAACCTATAAGGGTTCCGTTTTTACCTTTGAGGTACGGAACCCTTAAAAATGTTCTTTATATTACTAGTGAGCCGCCCATGCTTCGCACGATAGCAATGTACTGATGTAGCGACATGTCGAAACGTTGAGATTCTGTGGTAAGTGAGTTCGGTATAAGTAGCAAAGTTAAATAACAATGTATCACTCCCATACGGAAACATCCTCTGAAGTTTAAATGATGATGGAAACCGCATCAAAATCCATTGTGTAATTCAGAAGAACTAGGCGGTCGCACAGATCTTGTTCATACAATTTTACTTAGATAACAAAATTCCATCGACAGCAATTAATGTTACCTCAAAATCAGAAGAGAATTTCAATCTCTTTTTACTTGTAGAGTATAAATTCAAGAGAAAAATCCTCGCTTCTCGTAAAAACTCGAAACTAGTGAGTCGCACTGGGAAATCTCCAACTATTTCCGATAACTGCTGGAATCCTAGCCGCTGGGTGTAAATAATGAAGCATGGCCGCCGCAGGGCTCAATTAATATTGACTGGTAGGCCCCTGGAGGATTGCGTTGCGTATCTTCTTTCTATTTGCTGTGTAATGGCGGAAAAATGTGCGGATGATACTCGGTTTCTATATGTATAACGGAGCGTTCTAATTATTGATCATTGGTTTGGTAATGCCATACTTTTTTGTCCGCTATAGAAAATAATATTCATAACCTCTCGATATACCTATGGCTGTTGAAATATTCATAGCTATATTCCAAGACTTATCTTTCATTTAACTGCATTGAGCTTAAGTTAATGATATTATAAAGGAAAGATGCGCTACGTTCATCTGAGCGGCGGCGCGGCGGCATTCAGATATCGTTGCGTTGTTATTACAAATTATGGTATGCAATTCCTTCAGTCTTATTTATATTGGAACCATAGTTTTTACACTTTCTTAACACACAACTTGGCATTTTAGATATATTATTGTCACGCCACGGACACGCCATGGACACGCATCGTTTCGCTCGGCGCTATTAGTCGACTAAATCAAATTACAACAATTGTCTGAATTTGTCTGCAACAATTTGCGCGCGCTAGTGCGATATCTACCTCTTTAGGGATAAAATATCATTATTTATTTAAAATATTTCTTAGTTTTCAGCGCACCTTTACGGAACACAGCATACTGCTTTGCCATACGAATATAGATAATATAGAAAGAAAGAATCAATAATTGTTTATTCTGTACAAACAATGTGCACACTATAAATTATATTTTAAATCTGTGTTTTCGTCAAAATAAACATGACATTATTCGAAAAAGTGTCGCCATTACGAGATGTTGCGATTCGTAGCCAATACGCAAACTCGTTAAGCAATCAGCGTTGTAAGACTGCCTTAGTGAGAAAGAGTGTTTTAGGCATGGCACCACGCATTTATAATCACCTACCAGCTGAAAACAAAATTAAACTGTTATGCGATTGATGAATTTCTGAATGATAAATTAATGTAGACTTATTTACTTATGGGTGTTATTTAATAGTACTTCAATTTATTCCCATTTCATTTACCTAATTTTGCCTGTGTTCCACCAAATATACTGAATGTGCACCAAAATACTTAATTAACCTAACCTAACCTAACCTTTAATATTTGGTGCACGATCAGTATTTTTCGGGGAAGAATAAGATTTTTGGTGAACACAAAAATATTAGCCTTTACTTATTTGTCTGGAGAAACAAACAATTTTTAATTGAATATTGTGACTAATTGTAATTTAATGATTGTTTATTTATGAATTGACTGCAGAAATTATTCCATATTGTTTTTATTTCGCATGTAACCAACATTTGTACGCCTTTTGGCATAATATAGCGACCTATGAAGTTTAATTTAAGAACTGTATTCACTACCTATGTTATACAAATAAAAAAATGATTATGTGAAAAAAAATATTGACAAAATACACACACTAATACAAAGTAGCAAAAAGCCTCGTATTCAACACCTTCAATGTTAAAAGCTTGACAATGTGGTCCATTGCTTGATCTCAGGGCAGGTCATAATTTAATGGTCTACACCAAGACCAAAGACAATAGGTACACGTTGCGTAATTTACTAAGCGTTGCGACAAGCTAATTAAGTAGTCTGTGGTTGCGAAACTGGCAAACGACAACAAACAAAACAAATGCCGATTGCAGAGTGGACATTATCTAGTTTTGTAACAAACAACACATCATACATCTTTGCTATCAAGAACCTTTATCGCTTTAAATAGTTATAAACTGAGTAACAACCTCACTGCTACGACATACGTAGTGGAAAAGAGCAACGTGTGCAACATAAATTGGCGTCTCGTTACACTCAATTTACAGCGAGTGCAACCGAAGCGTTGCAGATATGATTCAGTTAGGCTGGCTCGTATCTCAGTATTCTAGTCGGCGATGTTGCTGGTTCTGAGATACATAAATTATCATTATAAATTATGTTCATAAAATATTATAGTTGTAAAATACGCGGGTAATTAGAGGATCTTAGCTAGAACGCAGCTCGGTAGCGCGTACTTAGAGGTTTGCATCTTAAAGTGGACTGTATAACAATAGGACCCCTGCTGCTTGCATCGAACAAAAAACCGCCGCTTATGATTGCATTAGAACATCTTTATAATTTTTGAGCGCATGTTGACCTGAATACCTGTAATAAACAAAGTATTTTTGGGTTTTTATAATTGATGGGCCTACGCTTGACCTCGATCTCGCCTGACGAAAAGATATGGATGAGGTCTATGATAGAACGAGCGTGCCTAGAAGATGCCTGTTCACTGTTGCTTTCAAGGCAGACGGGTTATATGTGGAAGGAAACAGTGTTCCACATTTTGGCTGTGCGCATAATAAATGTGGAGGAGAAGCGCTGAGTACGAGGGGACGGTTTATCAACCAAGTACGCATGTTACCCTGCAGTACGTCTGGTAGTCCGGTTATAAAAGGGCGATGGTGGGATCAGGTCGTAGAGCTCCTGCGCACACTCTTCGAAGTACAGTCTGTAGAAGACCAACGGGCAAGCAAAATTACGCCGATGAGGCAGGCTGTGAAGCCTAGACACCAGCGTTTCGTCGCCTATAAACCTTTTCGCTCTTCGTTTCACCGAGTCAAGTGCAGCAAGTTGTTTTAATACTCAGTAATAGCATAGTTAAGGAACTGTACGCGATAAATGATAATAGGCTTGCCCCATTATCTACATGATACCTGGGGCCTACAAAGTATATGTGGCAAAAAGTGATCGCAATTGCATGCAGTACACTTTTGCCAACCGCTTCGATGAAAAAAGCGTGATGCTACATAGGTATCCTACACACAGCTAGACCCAGTATCTAATCCTCGACGCAAAGTCGCACTAGTGCCGTCTGCTCGTCTAATTAGTCGCACTCGGCGCCTCATCAGCGGCTTCACACGGCGTATTATTTGCGCGCCTCACGAGTGCACGTCGCCTTGCACGATTGCACGAACAAATTGATACTTCAGTTCTGCTTATTGTGTTATGAGAGTAGACTATGTGGTTGCTAAACTAATGTCTATACATTATGGTACTGTTTTTCAAAGAATATCGAACATAGTTAATGTCACGCATATACTCCGAAGGGTTAGGCAGAGAACTTTAATAGACCCATATAAAAAGAAGAAGTGGTACGAAAATATGTGTAACTTAGGTAAAAGTACGAGTATCTATGTATTTCTTTGTTTTTGCAGGGGATCCTTTCTCACCTAAAAGGTACGAGAGAAATTTCTGGAAACTGCTAAAGATTTTAAATATAACATTTATAAGTATACAACATATTCAAAATCTTTAGCAGTTTCTAGAAACTTCTCTCGTATTTCTCATAAATATAATATTTAAAATAAAAATAATAATATTTCAAAATCTAAAGCGATAACCTTATGTAATTTTTTTAGATAAAAATAAAAATAAACATATGTAACCTTATTTTTTTACCTAAAAAAAGGCAAATTCAGTCTGAATCAAATGACATCATAATAGTAACCATTTTTTATACAAAGTTTGTAAATAGAAACAAATAACTCTACAAACCACCCACCCGCGGCGTGCCCCAACACGCCACGCCGTCACTTCAACTGTCCATATACTATTTTTTATGCCCATATCAACCAACGCCACCTAACGTAAATATCAGGAATTTCAATGGCTTACTGTCAATACAAGAACGAAATTTGTATCAGCATTAAAAAAAATAAAAAGGGTGCGCTGTCTGCAAAAATTCGCGCATAAAAATCAAGCCCACTCTCGTGGCATTGGACATTTCAGCGGTTTCGCTCATCGCCATTAGATTGGATTGGACACGTGAGTGGATAAAGATATTTTTATTTTGTAAAACATGAGTAAGTACAATACATGTGCATTGTGGATGGAATTCATAAAAAGGAGCTATACCCAAAGTCTCTAATTCAGATAATTTATGTAAACAAAGTAATGTCAAGAAATGTCACTGTCAAAATGACAGGACAGTGGTGCAAAACATTTTATCATAATCGATAAAATTAAAATGAATTAATTATAAGAAATATGCAAACAAAATACCGTTGCCAATTAATGTTTTGTGTAGTGTGTCGGAGACACGGCATATGACCGTCATAATCAGCCCTTTTAAATCCAGTGCTAGATGTAGGCCTCCTAAAATCGATTTCCACTCGAAATAGTTTACAGCCGTTTTCATCCAAAATGTGGCTAGACATGCTACTTACATATGAATCTATGAATGAAAGTTGTAATAAGTATATGTTGTTGAAGATGTAAAAGTTTGAAAATGATTGGATCTCCCGGATTGTTACCAGTATCATAAAATATTTTATACCAGAAAATCTCCTTTTTTTAATAACTTTGTTTTAAACTGAAAATTTATAAAAATAATTAAGGTTTGATTATTTTTTAATTATTATTTCTTAAAATCAGTACTTAAAAGAGAATGGAACCTCTTTTTTCGCCATTTTCTGTGAATTACCATTACGAAGATATTTTTTTGTTATGTTATCCCCTTTGTTTACATAAATTATCTGAATTTGAGACTTTGGATATATATTTTTTACCACTTGATTTTTTTGTACGCTTTAGTACAAAAAAATCAAGTATTTATTTACAATAAATTGTTATTGTAAATAAATACTTGATTTCTTTTTAACTGTTTCTGGGCCTCAAGTCTGCTATTACAATAGTGTCAGAATGGTCTCGCCATTGTGAGTATTTGACAGTGTTTGTATGGCAAATCTGTCAAAAACTCACAATGAAGAGACCATTCTGACACTATTGTAATAGCAGACTTGAGGCCCTGAACTGATGTATTGACATCAGTTCAGAAACACCTTAACTAAATAACATACAACAGTTTATTTACCAATCGTAAACTAGGAGAAATGTCGCAAATAATGTGCCTATATTAATTGCGCTCATTTAGGAACTCTGATAGGCTGTAGTAGCATTTGGCTATTAGATTTTTTTTTAATGCAACCGTAACAACCTAGTGGGCAAAGATGTTGGGAGCTTATTATAATTTTTTGGGGCCCAGCAGAATATGCATTTATGCATCAAAGCCGTGCTTGACCTTACTATATATAACTCATACTTAACCCGACGACTACGAATGTTAACGTCTGATTGCGGATTACTTTTAACAAAATTAGCAACTTCATATATAAACAAGGAGGGAAGACTATATTTTATGCTTAATTAAATATGGTTTACAGCTTCGGTTATCTTTAGACCAAACATGAACTTAATGCACCTTTTTTGTGATTTAAAAATGGTTTCTATATCGGTCGAGTTTCCCCAGAATATTACGCCATATCTTATGACTTAGCCAACTATGCCATGATAAGCTGCAAGAAGTGCATCTAAACTTATAATGAGTGGTAGTTAATAGAGCGCGTAAGCCGAAGAACTAATTTTCTTATTTAATTTTTCTGTGTGCGCTTTCCAATTAAAATTTATATCAATAGTCACCCCTAGAAGTTTTGTTGAGTCTACTTTGTCTAGTACTGTCCCTTGATAGTAGACGCACATTTTTGGTGCTGCTACGCGTTGACTGTAAAACATAATTTTAGTCTTATCAAGGTTAATTTTCAAATTGTTATCATTTAACCAGTTGATTATTAAATAACAGAGGCCCCAGTACACTCTCTGGTGGGCCTCCATATTTTACTAGTCTTTCATCTTATGTGCATAATATTTATTTTTTAGTAGCTATGTCTATTTTGGAAATTTCTGTGTATTGCTTACGGTTTTTCAAGTAAGACTCGATGAGTTTTAATATATTTCCTCTAATACCATAAGCTTCTAGTTTGTCAAGCAGAATGTCATGGTCAACACAGTCAAACGCCTGTGTCATGTCGCAGTAAATGGCACAATCCGGTGTCCTTTTGTCTACATTAGCCATAACTTCCTTAACAAAATCAAAAATAGCCAAAATGATTTTGTTTTTTCCTAAAAAAATATTTAACTTTTGTTCTTCTTTAAAAATATTTAAATTTTTCAAATAAATGCATATTTGTAGATAAAAGTTTTTTTTTTAAACTTTGGAAAGTATACCTATACTAGGCCTACCTATACTACTCGTATAAGCGCAATGGGTTTGTAATAATTCATGCTTTGTTTGTCTTCTTTTTTAACAGTTGGTTTTATTATTGAAATTTTTTGCTTTTCCGGGCTCAGACCAAATAACCAAGATAGAGCGCTGCGAACAATACAGTGAAGCATGCAAAACTACGCCTCCGCGCTGCGCGTACACGCTCACATGCACACATTTACAATCAAACTACACCACTAACTGCACACATGTTTACGAAACTGGCCTCACGTCATTGTTAACAGCGCTCAGTCTTGGTTTTTTATATGGTCTGAGTTTCCGGGTAGATTCCTGTGCATCATATTATGTTCACTATATGACTTAGATTATACACATAATGTTCACTATATGACTTGATGCTCACAAATATAACAAGCAACACACTTTATAACCTTAGTGGAGATGCCATCATGCCCGACACTTTCAGTGCTTTTTAGTGATCTTATGATTTGAAGTACATATGTCGCTTGGTGTACTTGGTGTCATAAACATAGACTGACTTGTTATGTCAATATTTGTGGTTACTTTTAACCACAAGCTTTTTGCACTTATTCGTGAAATGGTCTTACTTCACAGATCTTGTTGTAGTGTTTACAAAGTTTCACCTGGTTATTTCCACTTTTATTCACTTTTCAGAGTTCACCAGTGACATTATAGTAAATTATACGAGTAGTACGTAAACATTATAGTAGTTGAAAGATAAATTTTGTATACCTAGATGATTTAAATTTATCAAGGTTCTCTTTGGAGTACCTAATTCTTTTTGACCGTTTTCCAAAATTTTAAGCGACACCTTTTATTAGACAGGTATTTTAAGTCTTTTTGTGACGTGTGATCTGATAACATGAAGTCTATAATTTCCGTTTTCCACCCTTTTCTTAGATTATGTGCAAAGTTATCAATGCACGTTTTACTATGAGGCCTAGTAGCCTGTTTTAGAGCTAGAGTCAAGTTATAGTTAAGTAGGAAGTGTTCGAAATCCAAAGTAATCTTATTTCTTAACAGTACATTAAGCTAAAACCACACAACATAATTTTTTTATTCGATAATACACAAACTTTTAGGTCGATTTCGTCAGAAAAAATCTACCTATTGGTCTTGCACCTTAAGTCGAGTTTTCCGAAAATTTCACCATAGGGGGTCTAGTTATGACCCCTAGAAAAATATGAAAATGGTGAAATGTGCGAAAAAAAATTGTATGTCACGGTATGAAAAGATTAATAAAGCAAGTGGTGCCATGTTACATTTCACAAGCTTTGCTAAATTTTCATCAGATTATTCAAAAAAATATTACGAGACGAATTAGATTTATCAAACATTGTTTTTGCCATCAGTGTTATCGGTAAAAACGGTTTTGATTTTGCGAGACTGTTGGGAGTTTAGTGAATGACGAATATATCGATAAGCACCACCTGAATAATAATGTATAATTGTAAGTTTTTACCGTTTCTATAACGTTATTTTAGTTTATTACCAAGCGAAACCGTCGCTTATCTTAATTATTATGTTTTTCCTCATAGAAGTGAATAATTGTATTCTTTTTGAGCGAAATAAATTTTCTTAAACCGTAAACCGTATATATATGTTCCTGTAAGTCTAAATTATTACTACAGTCTGTTTGGTAAACATAGAAATAATATAATTCCATTTTAAACAATAGTTATTTGACACAAACTTATTAGTTTTGAAATTTAATATTTACGTTTACGCACCTTTTTTTTTCTTGATATATGTACATATGTACCAAATCCTTCAATTTCCTTAAATCTTTAATCTATTGAAAGTTCCATAATACAATATTTCATAGGAAATAATTTATTCAATTTTACCTTCATTCATTCTGAGGAATTTAAGTTGATCATTAGTTACTCTGGCCGTTTTTCCGATAGCCATGTCTTGTCTCCTTCCAATGTAATTAGTTTGATGATAGAAGAAATGAGACAAACAGATGATTTTGACAGATTTACATATTTAAAATCAATCCGATACTCTTGTAAATTCATTCTGCCACATTCCAGCCCACAAAAAGCGCGTCTCTTTGAAAGGTCAGTGCGGCCCGGCACGCCTAAAAGCCCATAAAAACGCTCTCAAACGCCTGTCAAATAAGCCGCTGTATCTTTGCAGCGCATTTCGTAAGCAGAAACAATATTAACCGGGGTTCCAGTTTAATTTCCATAAGAAAATAAAAATGCCCGTTATTTGTCTTTGGCGAGAGGGGATCTTGGATTTTGTGAGGTAACTACCAGTTGTACTATATGGGTTTTAAAGCGATTATTGTGTGAGTAAAATATAACTGAAAGAGATTCGTCGGCACATCGTAGATGTGAGCTGTGGGAGGCAGAAATCGATGGTACCGAAAATAAACTGAAAGCGTGCAGCTAAACTTGAAATGTCTTAGATTAGGTAACTTAAAACATACATGAAGAGTCACATTGCTAATAATTGTCAGTATTTTTTACTATAATGTCATGAAGATCAATCAGCAAATCAATAGGCTACCGTGACGATTTAATATCAAATAAAAGTTATTACTGGCGTTGCAAAAACTAGGCCCATCGTCCATGGCGCTACTCAGAAGTAATGTGTTACAATTACAAACGGTTCTCTATTGTGTAGCCTAACTTTTTTATCCATAATCTAAAGTACCATTTTTTTTTTGTCCTACTCATCATTTGTCCGAATGATAACTCCCCAATTTAATGTCACATAATATAACATGCCATAAAATTGAAATCCCTAAATACAATGCCCTAAATTTGTTTGTCATAAATATTAAAATCAAAATTAAAACCGTTTACAGAAAATGTTATAAGTACTTTTAAAATATTATAGTTTATTTATCCTAATAATGTTTTTAAAACAAAGTGTTACAAAGCTTTTGCTATGAACTTCTCTCAGGCGTTAAGTAGATACGAGTTAGGATATGACACCGGGCAATATTTTTTCTTCTATCGACTTGTTTTGAGATAGTTCACTTGTTTGTTTGAAGTAGCAGGATAAATACGTTTTTGTTATACGTAAGCGAGCATGCAAGCAAGCATGCAGCATACAAGCGAGCATGCAGCATGCAATCGAGCATGCAACATGCAGCAAGCATGGTTTCTGTCACGGCTCCGGCGCTGCGGGGCTCCGGCGGTCCCATGCGAGTTTATCGTCGCAGATGGTTTCGCACTCACCACCGCAGCTTCTTCGCGGCGGCGAGCGTTACAACCACCTACTCCTGAATTCGCGGGACACGGGGTAGGGCAGATAAGACTGCGTGGAGTCGGATAGCGATTCATTTCTGTTACTAAAACCTAATTTTTTGCAAATGTTTTAAGACTAACAATTTTATTATAAATGAACATTCGGAATAATATACATTATAGGTATAATACGATACTTAGGACATGACTTTATTTCATGCAAAATTAGGAGATTCAATTGTTACGAGTATAGTACTCGATATTTTGACAGAATAGTTTTAGAAGTAAAGATAATTATGTAAAACATAATTTCGTTTTTTTTTGCATTATGTTTACTGAAGTTTATAGCAAACATGTTATGGATAAAGATTTTCGGACAAATAATTTTAGGAGTAGAAAGGGAGTACCGTTACAAATTCCAATTAACAATGAGTAGCTAAAATGTCACAGTACTAGTATTTTATTGGCTATCCGTACACGACACAAGCAATCACAAACTAATTATTAAAGTGTTAGTAAGTCGTGTCGCATACGGACCGACAGCAACTCGTCTGAAACTCACCACGTTGGTAGTAGTCGAAGTCCATAATCCTTAACTTATTATTTCTCATTTGCATTCGTAGAGACGTGATTTCAGCAAGAATTTTAGCAAAAGGTGTTATTGTTTGTCAGCAGTTTAAGACTATATTTAATCCTGTCTACTCTTTTAACTCTTAAAATTTCTCCTGTTAGCTCCGTTGTTTAGTTAAAAAAGGTTTTTTTTCTATCGATAGTTGTAAAGGCCACTAAGGAATAGGTACCAACGTCCGTGTGTTTGCTGAAAATAGCAAAAAAAAAAAATTCGTTGACCATTTCTAATTTTATAATTCTTCCTTACTGAGAGCAAGTAGGTTCAACATAGCTTTCAGCAAAAGATCTTAACAGATATATATAATAATCATAACAAAAAAGCATACAACAATGAGACTCCAAGGACGAAGTTATTGAAAGTGCCAGAAGAATATACAGTGTAAGCCGACATAAAAGTTCAAGGTTGCTTTCTGGGAAGGAGCGCTAAATAATAGTTTCAGAAATTATCGCGAGCGTATAATCCAGTAAAAGTAATTTTCTGGATTAATTGTTTCAAGTAATTAATTAGGACTAGTAACAGGGACTACATACTTCAGCACCTCTTAATAAATTCTAGTTATTTGGTAGATAGTGCCTATCCGGACGCTGTGAAACAAACTCTTACCATAATCTATACTTCTTCTTCTATTGTTTGTTTGTTTGTTTGTTTGAACGCGCTAATCTCAGGAACTACTGGTTGGAATTGAAAAATTCTTTTTGTGTTGGATAGTCCATTTATTGAGGAATATTATAAGCTATATAAAATCACGCTACAACCAATAGGAGCGGAGTATAAATGAAAAATGCTATAAAAACGGGAAAAATTATTCTTTTTGAGAGCTTCTGTTGCGTGCGCTGCGTAAACGGTTTAAGTTACGCAAATATCATGTATGATGGAATTTTTCCTCTTTAAAAGTTCTAAAAGAAAGTCTGCAACAGCATATGTCTATCTTTTAAGATTGACTCACTATAACCTTTTTTTATGGTAATCAATTTTTTTCGAAATTAATGCATTTTTTGCGAAGGAGTTTTATCAACATAATAATATTAATCCTTATCCAAATAAATATGTTATTAATCACAAGTATTTAAATGTAAACAAAATTGTCATTGACATCACTTGATTTCAATCAACATCTTAGGAGATATCATAATTTTAAAATAACTCCGTAACAAAATAAGTAGTAAATTCATTACTTAAACCACTCTCTCTCTTAGGTGACGCAGACGAAGTTGCGCGGGTCAGCTATATTATAAAGCTATACAGTACAGTATAAAGAAGAGTTTGTTTGTTTGGTTGAACGCGCTAATCTCAGTAACTAGATACTGGTTCGAATAGAAGAATAATTTTAGTGTTGGATAGCCCATTTATCGAGGAAGGCTATATAACATCACGTTAGATCCTTAGTTACGTGTGGTGCCGGACGTAAAGAATAGCTTCATCCCATTTCCTACCGTGGGTGTCGTAAAAGGCGACTAAGGGATTTACTAGAAAATGGGCAGCAGCGTTCTCTATTTATTTTTAACACCATACTGCGATCGCCAACCCGCCTGCCAAGCGTGGCGATTATGGCAAACCCCCCCAATTGGGGGAGGCCTATGTCCAGCAGTGGACGTCTTTCGGCTGAAATGATGATGATGATAATAAGATCCTTAGGAGCCAAGCGAAAAGAACAAAAGTCAGAAAGAACGCTAAGTGATAACGAAGTTATAGCGCAGGCGAGCGACGGGATGCGACGCGATGGGTGGCCCGAAATTTCACGCGGACGAAGTCGCGGGCAGAAGCTAGTCTGTTATATACACGAGCATGCCTTATACTTTCGATACATAATCAGAGATCATAAACTGTTATATAATTCTATTTCTTTTTATAACCATAGCCGCTGCCATCCCACAGCGGGTTATAATTATTGGTTCTGAAGTTAAAATTATGCTGACCCTCCCTTGCTGGGTAGTCGTATTGGTCCTTTTGGATCGGATAGTCGTATTGGTCCTTCTTGACCGAATAGTCGTTCTGACCCTTTTGAACCGGATAGTCGTATTGATCCTTCTTGACCGAATAGTCGTTTTGATCCTTTTGAACCGGAAAGTCGTATTGATCCTTCTTGATCGAATAGTCGTTCTTATCCTTTTGAACCAGAAGATCGTATTGATCCTTTTTTACCAAATAGTCGTACTGATCCTTTTGGACCGGATAGTCGTATTGATCCTTCTTGACCAAATAGTCGTACTGGTCCTTTTTGGCCGGATAACATTTAGGATCCAACCATTTATTGAGATCCATACCTGGTATCTGCTTGCAAGATAATATTTTGTTCCTAAAATGTTAAGAAACGTTAGTGTTTGCATTAGATACAGGTTTCTGGGTCTCATGGCTTCGTAGACAAGCAAGCTATTTTGCTTAATTGGCTTTGCTGAGAAATACGGAAGTCTACTTAAAGTTTATTTTGATAGCAGGAACTAGTTGAAATTATTGAGTTCTTCTCAAAAACTTTCTCACAGTAAGTTTTCGTTAAGTTTGTAGCTGACTAAGAACAAAATAAAGAAACAATATTTTTGAAGAAAGGCATCGAAACCAGAATGTATTTTTGCGTTTGAGGTATAATCGGATTGGGAAAAACTAAGAAATGAGGAAAACTATCACCACTTACTTCTTGCTGATGTTAAGGAGAGCCTTAGGTTGTATTTCTTCAACTCCATCTCCGTTGTCACAGCAGCCGAGCCACACTGGTACTCCTTACTTCGTCCAATTGAGCTGTAGAAGTAACGAATTTATGGTTAAGTTATTAAGGAGTTTCAGTGTATGGAGTTTTTTGCTGATTCTCCATATGAAACTACTGTTTGAAAGGGGCAACAAGAAACAATACTACTTTCTTTTAAATTTTAAACGTTTAAATTTTGTCATTCAAAAAGTGTCCTTTATGTGCCCAATTGAAATGATTTGACTTTGTTTGACCATTTATTCGTGGATACCTAAGCTGGGTACTAGGTGGATACCAATGTCAGACAATCCAAAAGATAGCATGAGTGTTTTGAACGTTTTTGCTGAATACTTACGCAGAGTCAATGCAGTTTGTGAGTATCCATTCTCAAAGAAGAACCGATCAGACCTCCTCCAGTTGATCAGGTTCTCCACTATGATGCAGAACAGCGTCAGTCCCACTCAGGCGCCGTGCAACAGTCTCTCGCTGTAGATGGCTACCATTACCTCCATGTCGTCAACCTCGTCGTCGTATATGCGACGGAGTTGTTCCACTTTCTGAAGTACAAGAAACCTTTTCATTGGATTCGGAGATCATTTTTAAACCTACTTGAGAGAGATAAGCTGATCAATCGAGTAGCTACTTTATGACTGATCTCTATTTTCTCTCGTGCCGGTACAAGCTATACGTGAATATTTGCTCATGCAATGGTAAACGAAGTTTATGAATTATATGAAGTTATGAAGACTGGCTGATGAATTTGACAATGGGAAATAATTAATGCCGGGGGTCACGGCAGCAACAGCGCCATAACAAGTCGCGATGGTAAAAATAATCTGACGATCATACAGATGGTCTCAAGAGTGATAAATCTTAAATAGTTCTTACATCAGGGTATATGGCGTCCTCGAAGTCCTTAAACTTGTGAGCCACAGGCATGCCACAAATCTTCCTGTACTCATTGTATGGAGGTAGACCCTGATCTCGTCCTCTCATGATGTCGATAGCACTGAGATCTGCGGCAGATTGTAGTTCTCCTAGGACACGTTCCGCTAACTGTATTGTAAAACATGGTGTTATCATGAATCTTTTGTACCCACTGTGAGATTGAGGTATTTTTACCCGACTACCACCAGAAGTAGAGAATAGTTTGTTTTGGTTCATACTTATTATTATACGAGTAGTAACTACATATCGTCGACCGTAGGTTCAATTGACGTAAGGGACAAAATACCCAAAATGAGCTAAGTATACAGTTTTGTTCAGAATTTTTCGCTCTTTCGAATGGTTTATATGAAAAAATTCTAGCTTAAGAAAAATGTCCCTTACCCTACTGATTTTTTGGATCCAAATTTCGAATCAGCCCCATAATAACAATGCAATCTGAAAAACTATGCAATATAGCAACTTGAAATGGTGTATTTACCGCCGCCAATCGAATCAAATAAGGTAAGATAAGGTAAGGTAGGTAACGATTTCCAAATTTAAGATATCTGTACGTCAAAAGTGTGTACTTAATTTTCTGTCAACAATCTCTTTACACTGTATTTCTTTTCATAAATTTTTTAAACAAGTGATTTACACTATCTTTTCACAATTTTTCCACAATTTTTGATTCAACGTAGAGGTCAATTTAATGTAAGGGACGGGACTACAAGATACTTGATCAGTAAGGGACATTACTAACAAAATACGTTGGTGTAAGGGACATCTATTTTCTTAAATAGATAACTTATTTAAATAAATTTTACACAGGTAGATAGAGCACTAAAATAAAAGATTATGTGCGAAATCAGATCCGAAAAAGGTTAATAACAAAAAAAGTTATGGGCGATTTAGTCCGAAAAAAAACTTTGTCGGCCTCTCCTGAAAAATCGTATTTTGTCCCTTACCTCAATTGAACCTACGGTCGACGATATGTATAGGCCTTTTATTACAAGAATTAGAATTGGAATACTTTATTTCAAAGCTGTTTGGATTTATCGAAAAATACACATAACCCAAAACTGCTTTGATTTCTGGAAAAATGCAACCAATTTTTCATTAATACGACATTTTTATTGTAAATCAAAAGATTTGACATTTATTTGTATTTGGTAATATTATCATTTCCTATAAGGTTTTCTAAATTTTTTTTTGTAATTAAATTTGATTTGTATGTATATATGGCGATAGAACATGGAGGTCTTAAATAAAAAAATGGTTTGGTTAGTATGAATAATGCTAAAAATGATAATGTTTACTCACATCTAGCTCAATAGTGTAATCGAATTTAGCGGCTCTTTGCCTGAAAGCTCCTTGCGTGAGATCAGCCTCAGTGTTGTTCACCTTGAGAATACTGCTCCTGAACTCATCATCCACTGTGGTGCCAGTGCCGAGGTATTTACCCTTCCCGCTGTACAGGCTGGAAGAATAACACGTTCACTTGAAGACATGCAATAGGTTCACACTAGGAATGGCTTTGTTGGAAATGTTGACATTTCATGTGAAAACATCTTTGATCTTGACAGTGCAAATCTCGATAAAAAATATAATTTTAATGTTTTTTTTAACCGAATACTACTACAAAACCCGGGTCGCGTTTTTTGTTTTGTTAAATAATTTGCTTTTTTCAAGCTTTATACTTTTTATTTATATATTTTTCTGTAACAATTTTTACATTGTATCGAAATTTTACACAACATTTTATAACAATAAAAAATTGAAGAATTACAATATAAATCATTATCATAACATTAACCAAATAAGAAATTAAAAAGTAAAACATTTGCGATTCCCTGTTATCAATTTACAATATATTATCTGTAACCATACCTATGTTTAACAAAATAAATGATTGATTGATTGATTGATTGTTATTATGTCAAATGTCAAAATAAAAAAAAAATAAAAAACTAAGAATAATACCAAAACAAATAAACTAAAGATTTCACTATTACATATGACAAAAATATAATCTAATGTCAATAAAAATAGTGATGTTATAAATGATATGTCAAATAAAGAAAATAAAAACAAATTAAAAAAGATTCATCCATTACACAATGTCAAAAATAAAAAATAAACCTATCATGTCAATAAAAATAGTATAATAATAATTAAAGTCTAGTTGTATGTGTCACAGAGAAACCCATCAAGGGTGTAATAACACTTTTCTATCAAAAATGATTTTAATTATATATGTATACAGGAAAAGTTTTTAACCAGTGCGCAAATTTTGACAAATAAAACTTAAACGAGTTTTATTAAATACCTATTTCTTATTTTGATATCTTGGTGCAAAAAAATTAAGTTTTGGTTTTCGAAAGATGTTTATTTTGAAACAAGTTTATAGAATACACGTCGCGCGATTGCGCGTGCTTTGAAGCGGAACGCATTTTTAGGTACCTATCAGCTGTGCGCCCGCAAAATTCATCGACGTAGGTATTTAAGCAGGTTATTAGGAATCAGAATCAGAAATAATTTATTTGCAAAGAATGTAGGTAACAAAACATATGTAGGTTTGATGGCGTAAAAAAGAAAAACAATTGGATTCAGTACATTCTACCATAATGCATGCAACATTAAGCACTATAAAAATCATAAGTATTACAAATCTATCATAATCTATAATTGGCAGGTAATCAGTTTTTAATGTCATATTCTTATAAGTCAAATTCACACCGGAAAAATAATAGTAATGCATGAATACAAAATAAGAATATAGCAAATTTAATAAATAAAAATATTTTTGAGCAATGTCATAGGGTGTTATCATTTAAAAATTCACTGACAGCGTAATAACATTTTTCAACTAGTAGTTTCGTTAATTTCTTTTTGAAAAAATGAGTTGTATATTTTTTTATGTCGTTAGGTATTTTACCGTAAATACTTGTCCCGTATGCAAAATATACTTTTCAACACACTTGCTCGTAAAGTGGCTCTTATTGAACCGCTTTTATGTCCATAATGCAGTGTATTAAAAACGCGTGCTTTTTACTTTACGTTATCATACGAGTGCTGTAACGCCACAGATAACTGTTTACTACTCGAAAACTTGTGCTTTTTTTTTAATCTCGTCAAAGAAACTTCATGCCAAAAGGAATCCGCGCGTTCACTTTTTTTTTTAAATAGTCTGATTTGTCTTTGGTTCCAAAATTAACTAAAATTTATTTTAAATCAGGAGTGGGTTGTAACAGGTAAAATCCCATATCTGTTCCGCCTGTTTCTGTTCCACGTAATTAACTTATTTGTCACAATTACAGTCTATCCTGTGATACCTGTTGTATTTAGCTGTTACGATATATACGCTTCACTCCTACCTTAAACTGTCCGTGGTCCCTCCCGGAACCAAACGGAAAAGATTCTGACTGACGTTCTATTATTGCGGATTCTCACTGAACTAATGTATATTTCACTATGCCAATAGTACTTTCTAATTCCATACTAACTAAACTACGATCAGACTAAATATTTTTTTTTATAAAGGTTGTTTAGCGGTTTCCCAGTGCCTCTAATTACACCTGCGCGCGCATCGCAAGCGGGGCGCGCGGAAAAAAAAAATACGAAACCAGCGCGCCATTTTCCATAAATATTTGTTTTGTTTAACGTTTTCGTTGTGTTGTTTTAAGTTACTATCAAAAATACGAAATCTAAAGTATTGTCACCAACCGACGTTGAACAGTTGTTAAAAATAAATGTCCGGATAGTCAGTACCTGGCAACAAAGGTCAGTTAGAATAAGGTGTTTTAGGTGCAATTTTTTTTAGTATTTGTTTCGTTGTACTCTTGGCATTAAAATAATTTAATTATTACATACATACATACGATTCATTTTATATAAGAAACAAACCGTTTATTAAGAGATAAAAACAGAGAATTTTGCTGACTTTGTGACCTCCAAAATAAGAAAATGAAAGATAATTAGAAAAAACTAATCAGCGCATTTTGAAGACGAGAATGTTCAGCTAATTATGCGCTGAACAGATTTTGAAAATAATTCTTAATTACTCTAAAGTAGGAGCACAAACATACCTCGAAATGTTGTTGGGCAGAAAGAGCTGTATTCAACGCTTGATTTACCTAACATAATCTACCTCGATGTACAAAAAAAAATACTAGCTATTACTTATATTATGTTTATTTCTGTGCAATAATAATATTTCATGTTATTTTTTAAATTGTTTAAAAAAATTACAAAGTTGGCCAAATAACTCACCGCGAGTGAATTTTGCAAGACTGCAGCCTTAAGTGACCATCATATAAATCCAGCCATGGACTGCAATAAACTAATGATGATGATAAGAAGTGACAATAAATTAATTTCACTCGAGGTGGAATTGGTGGTTCAAGTAGGCACATATTCTCCACACACAAATTACAGTATGACACAACCGATGAGGCGTTACAGACGTTTTTAAGTTATCTATGAAAGTAAATAATGTGTAGAATACATTTAAAAAAAAGTGAATTCTACTTACCAAACTCATAGCAGGCGTTCTCAACAGGCCTCCTGTTGTTGATGCAAATCGGTGAAGTGCAAGGAGGTCGCTCGACGCCATCTTTGTTATCAGACTTCAGCAGACCTCCCTGGTACGTCCTGATCTGTCCCTCCCGGATGTCGGAGTAGCCGTATACTACTGATAAATCTTGGAGTGGAGTTGGTAGGTTGTACTGTTAAAGAAATATGTGTAAGATAGACTTAATCTTGATGGGTGTATTCTAATAGTTGTCTAATCAATGCAATCATGTCATTAATATTTTATATACTTAGATTATTTTATATTTTGTGAATGTGAGAACGTTGTAGGCCTAGTAGAGTGTAGATTTGTTGGCGGTTTTCTATTTTGTTAAGTACCTGGTAATTGTTGAAAGGCCTACACTGTCCTCCCATACCTATTATCACTGTTATTTAATAATATTGTAAAGCCAATTATTTTTAAAAGAGTAACCGTGGAGTTTCTTGCCGGCTCTTCTCCATAGGAAACGACTAACTCGAACCGTGCACCTAGCTTCTGACGTTTCATAAGTGCCCATGTAGGTTTATGTGAAATAAAATATTTTGATTTTTGATTTTGAATCAATTAGATCTTAGTCTGAATTATTCATGCAACTCATCTCAAACTGACTGCCAGATTAGGTTTACATACTCACAGTAACTGCAAGATAAAGTGGCTATATTGTAAAGGTGAAATTTATTTTAGCTTCAATAAATTGTTTCCTTTACAAGACCTAAGTAAGAAGTAACATAGACCTTACTCTTTCAGCCGGTAGCGTGTTGGGGATGCATCCCATCTCCTGGTAAGTCGAGAACCTGGTGAGGTTCATGCATCTGATGCCAGTTCGCCGAAGATAGGGATCGTCCTGTGGCACGGGAATGGGGATGCAAAGAGGATTTACGCGGTTCGGCGTGTTGCCAAGACAGCAGTCGCTGGCGATCGCGTAGCGTACTGATGAGCAAGAAAAACCAATGCTATAGTCATAAGCAGATGAAGCTATTGTCTTAGGACCTGATTCATCACACTATACACTAAATATGTTAAAGTATGGAATAGAGAGATGGGGGAGGCCTATGTTCACCAGTCGGTTGAAATGATGATGATGGAACAAATTTGTACGTTTTGACATAATTTAACCGGAGTTTTTCCGGAGACAGCGACAGGCCCTTATTTTCTCGTACTGGAATGAGCTCATACCTAGAAGTAGCTCATAGCGTGTCAACAAAATACTAGGTTCAACTAATAAAGATGGGCGAATCCGCCCAATATGAAGTGAGTGAATTTAAGAGATTTTATCTGATGTTGATTGAATGTTGGCATACTTACGAAGAACAGTTAAGTCAGCAACATCCACAGTTGAGAAAACGAAGAAATGTGTTGCCGTCACTCAGAATCTTGGTACGCAGTAGACGAGCTGATGGTAACTCGGAGCCGTTCATGGCTGGTCGCAAATTGTTGCCTGAAATATGCAGTGAAAGTTGAAATTGTTTGTTTGTTGCATCTTCTACTTAATAAAATTCTTAAATTCCTGATACATAACGCACAGCCTAAACTGCTGTGTCAATGTGTATGTGTGTTATGGGAGGATTTTAGAAAATTCATGTCCTGTCCAGGGCCTTAAACATAACTGGCGAAATGTGGGTGTACTATATAGATACACCTCTGCCTAACCCTTGGGGGTATATAGGCGTGATATGTACATACATATCACGCCTATAATAATAATAATAATTACATTATATACTATATAATTCCCATTTGCAAAAATTATGCTTTAGGACATACATATGTCCTAAAGCATAATTTTTGCAAATGGGAATTCACATCGGGCACACGGCTTGTATGGGCAAAATAATAATAAAATATAATCTTTTAATTAATATAATTCTCATTGCACTTTGCCTCCTTTGTCTTCGTCCATCCTTTATCAATTCTGTGGCTATAGTTGCGATAGAAGAAGATAGTAGTCGTAACCTACGACCAATATTTTAGTTTTCAAAAAATGAATAGTATTACGCTACTGTCAGCCATCAGTCTTAGCTACAGAGTACGGAAACGCCTCGGCAGCCGCTCGCGCTGCTAGAGACGGCAATGTCGACTCTTTCTATACAAACCGATACAAAAACCAAGCGTGTCACCGTTTACTCGTACTATGACACAAATGAAACTAAAGGCTTAGAATGACGAATTACATTAGTACTGGCACGGCGATTTCGCGTTGTGATCCCAGCTTACCGAGTCCGAACTTAGCAGGTCTCATCCTTAGCAAAGGGGTGGGTGACCCGCCGCGGGAGGGGTACTTTGGGTTAACGCACGTGCCGTCGATACGCCGACCCTCGTGCTTCTTGCACGGCTCCACCTTCACCGTGCATGGTCTGGTGGACAGTTGGATATCATCAAACGTGTGTTACTGACATATAGTTAATGTGACGTCATAGTTAAATAATTATGATTGACTTGTTAATGATTGATATGAATGCAACAGCTATACAAATAAATAAAAGGGCTTTGCCTGAAATGTATGGGCGACTGGTGCCTTTTTTTTTTTTGATGGCACACTAACGTCACCTTATTAGAAGTGTAGAGTACTTCCATTCAAACAATTGTTACTATGGCAGCTCAGCTCTAAAGTACCATCCGTCTCGAGTTATGCACCCTCATATAAGGAGTAACTTAGGCTACTTTTATTTTCGATTAGATGCTGTCCTCGGGTTCGCCCAGTGAATGTTAAAAAAAATTATTACAGGACACTTAAATTTTATTTATATGGATAGAAAAAGTCACGCCGGTGAAGCCGCGGGCAGCAGCAGCAGCAGCTTCTTTAATATTTGGTTGAATGGGAATTTGTCCAAATAGCCGCGAATGGCGACTTCTTAAATTTCTCTTGGCTAGCTAGATTATTTCAAGTCGACTAAATTTGAGGAGTCTGTCATTGGGGGAGGGGTTTATCTCAAGCACCGGCATGCTATTTTACCTGCCGGAGCAGCTGCGTCGAAATATTTAAAATTATATTTGTCGGTAAATCACTAACTAATTCTTGAAACGAAACTTGATTGTTTGCTATTTGTTGACGACTTCGCTACCCCTTTGGACACCGATTAGATTGCTTCTCTGAACGACTTCGCTATTTCTTTGATTACCGATTGGATTGCTTCTCTGTACGAGCTTGGCTTACTGACTGGACACTGATTACCATTGATAAGTGTGACTGTTCCTAAAATACCCTAGGCTGATAAAATGAAAATTTTTCCTAATTATGTTAATATTGGTATTTAGGTCGGTGTCCCCCTTAGAGGAAGAGGCCGCACCCCGCCCCGTACGGCCTTGTAGAGCTCGTCTCCAGACTGGGCACTCTCCCACCGATAGAGATTAAATGAATTCCAAATATGAAGAAGTCCAATGTCTTGTCCCATTAATAGGGTAAAGAAAAGGATTGAAAGAAATAGTAATGCATAGTTATGAAATTGGACTTGGTTTTGAATTGGATTGGTTATTGGATTGGATTGGATTGGATGTGGTTTTAGAAAACTATTAAATAATAGTGGGATGCAAAGTATATTGTTATATAAACTTGTGAGTATACCATTTGGTCAGTCATTACTCACACGATACTTTACATCTGCACTCGGAGTATTCAGAGCAGCACTTCCATAAAGTGACGCAAGCGGATTTTCAGCGGCATTGCGTCGGCATCATGCTGTTTTGGAGACATTATCCCTAGCAGTTCTCTCGAACTGATAAACGTGACATGACGTGCGACCGTCCTTGTAAACCGAGCAACCGTGCAACCGAGCGGCTAGTTCCAGCGGCATTGCGTCGGCAACATGCTCTTAAGGAGACATAGTCCCTATCCGTCCTTGGACTGGATATGAGATAGATGTGCTTACTCAAACCCCTGGAAGTTCACCCTTTGCACAACAAGCATATCTGCAAGACACGTGTTCATATCAGTTTGACCGAATTATTGGTCTGAGATATATAAAGAATACAATATTCTAGAATTACTAGATAATAGAGTAGAGAATCGGAACTCAAGAATCATTGAGATTTTTGAATAATCTCTTTTAATGCCCTTTATTGGCCGGAGGCAAAGAATACAAAGTTCAAGAATAAAGAACTCGATAATAGAGTAGAGAATCAAAATTCAAGAATAATTAACTAATAGAGTTGTGGATCAACTCTATTAAAGGTCTATAGACAGCCCTAAAGCGCCCACCTGTTCACTACTTCCTAAATTTTGGGCTGGGGAGAAGTGATAATACACTTCTCCTGAAGCAAAAGTATTTTATAGTTTGCATAGGTGACAGTATTGCAATATGTTAGTCGCGCGGCAAACTCTGATAGCACGATGCAGGATTTGTGTGACGTCAGGTCATTGATGCGTAGATTGCATGTGTCATTATAGATGCCGCCACATCACTCCCCTCCGGAGACCAGAGGTCGATAGTGGGCTGAGTCAGTGCATATTATCTTGCTTGCTAGGGCCAGTTGTGGTTCCAATAAGTCGGAACCGGGTGCCGCATAATTCTCGGTGAGTCGGAACTGCCTATGGTAATTCGCCAGTGAGTCGGGGTGGCGCTGGGTTATGCTCCAGTGAGTCTGATGTGGTACAGCGCCGGGTTGAAGCTGACTGCTGGCGTCGACCAGCAGTGAGTTGAAGGGCTCTGCTTGTGGACCGGCCAAAAGTGCAGTGTGCTGTGCCAAGGTTACTGATGATGCTGAGGTTGATGAACAGGTATGCGCGTTCGCTGCATGCTGGTAGTCAGGATACCCGTTGAAGCCTTGGGTGCTGGCTGGCTGTGTGACTCGCCACTCGAAAGCTTGAGAAAGTGATGATGACGTTACGTTGAACTAGTTGCTCGAAGGTTGCGTTAATGTCCATGTTTGGGGTCACCAGTATAGAGGTATGAGGAACACTTCACTTATACTCTATAGAAAAGGGAGGATCTTCCGACCAGACGGGTGTTATGTCTGGTAGGCTACTCACCTCGGGCGGGGGGGAAAGATGGGGGTGACTCTACACCGCTCCGTCCCCCCTGCACCATGTCCTCCCACCCTCCCCCCTTTACCACCTCCTCCTCCCTATTAAGGCGATTTGATTTAAGATTTTACCTCATCAATCCTTGCCAGTTACACAAATACAGTACCGTTCCAAGCACAAACATTTTACATTTCCTCTTGTAAACTCGGGTAGGGTTTCAGGGGTCACAGGAATACTAAGTACGAGTATGAACGGGCATCATGATAGCTAGTCATTGAAGAAATAAAGAAGAAAAAATTATTCTGCACAAATGTTGCTAGTAGTAACATTTACTTAAAAAAGTACTTACCCAGTCAAATTCAAGCTTTCCAATTGCTTTCCCCGGTCATCCTTTATTGGTTTACCGAAATAAGCATCGTATAATATCACTTGGGACACCACAAAATGAGCCAAAAGGAGATAAAACGCGAATTTGACGATCATCGCAGCCGCGGGGCGAGATTTCTATAATTATCTCACTCGGAAACTGTTGCACTTATTTATGCTGTGCGGTTAAGTACTTATTATTAATTTGTGCTAATTGTCGATAACTCGATTGTGGTTGATTTATTGCAGTTTTAGATTTGCTGATTTTGGTATTAAATTATTTACGGATTTGATTTTACTGATCTGATTCCTTTTTGCGTAGCAAATTAGGTTGTACTATGATTTTCTTTGTCAGTTAATTAGCATTTATTGCCGTATTTTATATGTAAAACAGGTTTTTTTAAGGTATCTTTGTGATTTTATTATACTTTTGTATTCGAGGAAACTAGTATGTCTCGGAGTGGGTAGATATTGTTAAGATGCACCTTTCCACAATTCTAAGAAAGCGAATAAATAAAAAAAATGAAACCATGATTCACGTATTTAGTTGTTTAAGAAAACAAGATTTCATAATTTCGGTATATAAGAATCCTTTCTCATAAACTGAAATGTTGAATTCTATATCATCAACCTACCCACTTAACTTATTTCTTTTATCAAGCACAACAATATTTTTTCTGAAACAAGATGGTCCTTAACGTAGCAATTAAATCTTGGGCCGTGCGTGCTTTGGACACGTTTTCGTACGAATTTTACTCGTGCGAACACGTACGAACATGCACGAACGATCCCGACCTTCCAAGTACTAAGAGAGCGCGCAGATTGAGTGTGAATAAGTTGTACCTACGTGTGGTGTCGACGTCCGATAATAATCCGAGTTTGTTGGGATTTTAAAGGAACACTACCTATTTAACGGAGAAAAACGTATCCAGTGTGCGCACTCAATTCGTACGACCACGATTATACGTTTACGTACGATACAAATTCGTGTTCAAAGTGGTCGCCGCCTACGATCAACAGCCACATTTTTAACCGCTCAACCATTTCAAGTTTGAGCTGCAACGATGGATCTAAAGAGCATCCAAGCGAGAAGAATTAAATACATCGCATGTGCAACAAGTACTCATCCTCAGCAATCAATAATCACGGTCTTCCGTTTACCAGTCGAATTAAAATCTCATTACAGCAGCTGACCAGTGGTTGGTGTGAATAATAATGTGATCATTATAAATGATATCTCTTTTATCGCACCACTGACAGACACTTCCGTATACAAGCAATTTTCGAGACAATACCTCGTGGTTGTGGTATTCACTTAAAGAAATCATCATCATTTATCATCATTATCTCCAATAGCTGGGTTTCGTTCACGTGCAAAGTAATTTATTCTTACAAATAATTAGGTCGTAAATATTTACTAATGAAGATAGGTCTTCCAAAATTGTTCATTACATGTCGTAACAGCAGTTCAAGTCCCCGTAAATATTTAGAAAAAAAAAAAAAAATTGTTCATTACATGTCGTAACAGCAGTCCGAGTTCCACCTTGATCCTTTATATTAAGACACTCACCTACTCTATTGAATATCTATTAACAAAGTAGGTATTTCGTATTTTGGTTAACTTATAATTACCTATACTAATAGTTAAAAAAAATGGACAGGAACACATTAATTATAAACTCTTGATCTTGATAACACCACACGATAATATAGTACATCCACTACAAATGCTAAACTGTAGGTAAATTATTGTTTATCTCTCACTTTCGTTACACACAACAAAATCTTCAATACTTAACCAAATCAGGTACGAGTGACAGTCTGTTGGATTTCTCGTTATAATTCCACTAAATACGAGTAAATTAGGGCCAAGTTTTCGCAGAACATCATCTGCCTAGCCTTTTCTAGTGACTTCCACTTAACATAATATAGGGATCAAGTGTTTGCGGAACTAAAACTAATAACTAAGAAATAATTGAAAACAAAATTTATATCAATTAAACTAATTATTTAATCAACAAGAACACAAGTATCTGCCATTCTAACAAAATTTGCCGGACAGGGGTCCGCCTCAAGTACGGAACCAGAAGTAATCCAACTGTCTTCTGGGTAATCCGTCGCACCCGTGTCTTCTGCAATGGATGGGTAGTACGTAGTGACACTTAGGACACAAACTAAAGTAGCTAAGTAAAGCTTCATTTTCGTTACTGTTCTTGACTTATCTCTGTGCCAGTATACGAAGAAATAGCTTGATGGTAGTTTATGCAGTTTATATTCAAACTTTAGAAAAGTTCCAATATTTATTTTATACTCGGCACGTGGCACTTCCACAACAAGACGTCCATTAAAGTTAAATACTAAAATGAGAGTGTTTATGTAAAACTGTGTCATTATGTAGGTTATAAATAAATCACAATTTTACTTGATGTGATAGTTGATGAACAAACTTAGTGCGAAGTGTTAAATAAACTTTGCACTAAGTTTTTCTTTACAAAATAAATGTCGATGTTATCTTAGAGATCATCCATTAAAAAAAAAAAACATTATACCGTGCAACTCATGATTTAATCGACGGGTACGGAATGGAATATATTTATTTTCAACTAGCTTCTGCCCGCGACTTCGTTCGCATGGAAGTCGTAAGATGACACAATATACTAAAATACCAGCTACATTTTAATAAAACTTCCCTGAATACTACGTTTGTAGTTTTGGTCACAGCAGTCAAAATATACAGAGACAAGACTGGTGACGCGAGAGCAAGCGACGTACAGTTCCATGTTCTATGGTAAAGGGTTTGGTTTCCGCACTTAGTGCTTCAGGTGGACCATTGTACATCGGCCATGGCCGCCCTCAGTGGTTATTTCGATAATTACGTCTCCCGGTCTGTTTAGAACATCTGTGAAAGATCTGGGTGCCCCGAGGATTTCTGTTCTAATCTGGGTGACGCCTGTGCATTCAAAGAGCACATGCACGACGGTTTCCTCAGCCTCCATGCAAGCCCTGCATAGAGGATTGTCCGATATGCCTATTGTGTGGAAGTGTTTGTTTAGCGAGCAGTGTCCCGTAATGATATCGGTCAGCAGGCACAGGCCGGTCCTGTCCAGGATTAATCCACCGGCTCTTTTCTAGTTAATTATTGAAGGCCTGCGTTCCTGCAGATACACTTATTGCACAACACTGATACATTGAATATTTCTCTCTGTCATTCTTAGAGATTATTCCTGACGAACAGTCATCACTAATATAATATAATAGTACATTGTAAATGTAAACACACGGAAAGTTAAGTATAAGTATAAGTCCCCTCTTTGAGGAGTGGTTAGAGAGGCGCCACTGTGTTCTCACCTTCCACCTGACACAGATCCTCACCGGACACGGTTGTTTCGTGAGGTTCCTGTTCAAAATAAGGCGAGAGGAAACGCCCGGGTGCTACCACTGTGTGGATCGCCCGGATAATACGGTAGATCATATGGTGGAGGGCTGCCCGGATTGGGTAGAGCACCGCCAAATCCGTGAGGACACGAGAGATCGAGATCTCCTCACGGAGGCGATCGGTGGCGACGATCTCTCGCGTCCGGCCCTGCTCCAGGCCATGGTATGGAGCGAGAGTGTATGGGAGGCCGTCACCTCCTTCTGCGAAGCAGTAATGCGCGTGAAGAAGAAAAATCTTTCTTATTTGCAAAATAGTTGGGCAATCGTTATCTAAAACTATTCCAAACAAGTTGATAGCATTACAGACAGATGGGCAGACAGACTGAGTCACACCATAAGGGTTCCTTTTTACCATTTTGGTACGGAACCCTAAAAAGAAGCACAAAAAATATCAGTTATAAAAATAAAATTCAAATAAGATAAAAATAAAATTATAATCAAAACTCAAATTGAATTAAATTAAAATTTACAAATAAAATTCAATAGGGTAAGTCGGTGTAAGACGCCATACTTAAGGTTTAAAGTGCAAATTCGTAACAAAAAAATAATTAAAATTAAAAATTTAGCATCATCAGTACTTTAATAATAATATGTAAACAAATCAAAAACTCAACTTTTACGTACTTAAGTGATTAAAATTACAGCTTTTTTTAAACTAAAAAAAGTAGCATCTCACACACATGCGTGGGTAAAATGCAACACACCGATTGATTGTGCTACCATCACATACATAGATGCACCATTTTACTTAGTATTAATCAGTCAATAATACGTTACTTAAAATTAATCAGTCAACAATCAGTTTTACATTTTTGGTATATTTTTAATAATTTAATTATCATTATGAAAGCTTTTTAATATTTTGTACTTTTAATTATTATCAGTTTCTAATCAGTCGGGCATGTCAGTTTCTAATCAGTCATGCATATTGTACAATCTCCTCTCTGGCAACAATCTTCATGCCTCCACATCAGTGGGTATCATCAATAGGTCTGATTGATTCGAAACTAGACGTAGAAGGCGATTGAAAATCATTTGAACATCCAGGTATAGGTTCTGGTTCAGTGGTTGAGCTGTTTTGTTTTGAAAAAAACGAGGCTCCAAATAACGCTTTTTTCTGTACTGTGATCCTAATAAGCACCACACACACGCCACAGATATCACTGTTGTTGATCTATTAATAGTGCAGTGCTCTATCAGCTGCAAGAGCGCATATTTGTGAACACAAATAATGCAGTTTTCTGCCTGGCACAAAGGCAACTGAAGTGATACAGGTGGGTTTTAGTTAGTAAAAGTCTGACACGCTCTCGCGCTCCCCCCAGAGCGGGAAAGTTATTTTATAATTTCCCACCCAAAAAAAAAGTCCTATAAAGTTCTTCGAACTGTCACAATTGTAAAAAAACCGGTCAAGGGCGAGTCGGACTCACGCACCGAGGGTTCCGTACCGTCATAATTGTATAGCTTTATTCGTATTAGTACCTAAATAGTTATGTGCCCTGAAAAAACTACAACTTACTGTGCTTAACCCAAAGCAATCTGCGAGTAAGTAGGCAGGTTGACATTATGGTTGTGAACCGTGAAATGTTTTTAAATTTTCATCGGCGAGGTCAATATTCATCAGAGAATTTTAACACTGCGGTGTACAATATTGCGGTTTTAGGTCAGCGCCATCTCTTGACCGATAATAGAACTAATGTAATTTTTGTTGATGATTTCTGAAAAAGTGTGTTATTTAGAGAAATCGTTTTATTTTTCCTGTAATCTTTGCATAAACTGCTATCACATAAAATAATTTCAGATTTTTTCTATGCAAACAACGGAGATAAGGGGGGGAATGGTTTTTTTTTCGTCAAAAGTCGAAAAAATGGGGCCTAGAAAATTTATGAGTATGTGCAAATAGCGCTCTTTCATACGATACCCCACATACCCTAGTAGTACCACTTCAATTTTTTAAGACACCCAGTTAAGTAGCAGTTGCAAAAAAAAAACTTTCTTATTTGCAACATAGTTGGGCAAACGTCATCTAAAATTATTCCAAATTTCAAGTTGAAAGTATTATTAGTATAGTTCTTGAGATATCTAGCTGTGACAGACAGACGGACAGACAGACTGAGTCGCACCATAAGGGTTCTTTTTTACCAATTTGGCAGGGATCCCTAAAAAGAAGCACATAAATATCAATTCTTTGGAATCGAAATCAGATTTGCATTGCTTTGTTGAAAGTTGACTGAAATTGCATAATATGTCATAATCGACTGCTTAGATCCATAAGGTATCATAATCATTTAAAAGATTAAATCTGTAACTATCTGATAAATTCGTTTTCTATTCAACACAGCGAAGTAGTAATGAAATAATTCGACTGTTGTCATACACGATACATTGTGTTCGTTCTCATCTCAGTCTCACCTACGACCTGTATGGAAAACTTTTTTCGATTTCTGACTTTTCTAGTACTAAAACCTCAGTTGGTCCCATACAGTCTTATTACAAAAAGCGGTTTAGTTAAAAACCCAGGTTTAAACCTCTGCAAACTACGGTTTAAACAAAAATGTTATTACAAATCGTGGTTTTTCGAAAAACCATAGACCATATCATGGTCTAACACTAAACCGCGGCGGCCCCTAGTTTAAACAATCAAACGATGGTCTAAATCGTATCTGTCAAAAATTTCTCTTTTATGTTAAAGCATCTTTTTCATTGTGTTGTGTTGTTTTTACACGAAAATGGATATTAACATAGTCGATTTAATTGATATTGAGGATATTGAAGCCGCTGAGTTGTTGGGAATGCCACGCCGAAGTAATTTATGTTTACTTACTTTTTCCTCGGTACTCCAATTCTCAGATCGTTTTTTTTTTTGTTGGTTCATCACAATATAATATTAAAATTGCTAAAGAAGGTAATACTATTAACAAAGAGGCAATTGTTCTATTTGAGACTTCGATAAATCAAAAATTACAACTTGTTTAACTTGCGTCTGCGATGGTTTTGTTATTGTTATGGTTTCTTATAACGCGCGAGGATGTTACGTTTCGTTACACGTCTTAGATGTATTATTATTAAGTAATTAATACGACATTAAGTAATGAGCTTAAACCTAAACAAAACTACAAACGACGAAATAACTATTGTACCATGCAAGATAACAGTCTCAATATTTTTAACACTCCTAAACATCATAATAATCATTAGCTTACCAACAAAAAGTTTTTTTTTCTGAGCATACGGAACGTTGCAATAGAATGATATCATGGTGAACGAATAATATTTGTATTAATCTGTGGTTGATATAAAGACGATGGTTCAAATGCCGGTACTAAGAAGACCACGGTTTTTTAAAGATTTGTAATACGGACAAATTTAGACCTGGTCAGTCTTATTACAATAAACTGAATAAACCTTGGTTTAAACCTGTCCTATCAAGTCCAGGCTTATCTGCAGAACCATGGTCTAAATTTGTCCGTATTACAAATCTTTAAAAAACCGTGGTCTTCTTAGTACCGGCATTTGAACCATCGTCTTTATATCAACCACAGATTAATACAAATATTATTCGTTCACCATGATATCATTCTATTGCAACGTTCCGTATGCTCAGAAAAAAAAACTTTTTGTTGGTAAGCTAATGATTATTATGATGTTTAGGAGTGTTAAAAATATTGAGACTGTTATCTTGCATGGTACAATAGTTATTTCGTCGTTTGTAGTTTTGTTTAGGTTTAAGCTCATTACTTAATGTCGTATTAATTACTTAATAATAATACATCTAAGACGTGTAACGAAACGTAACATCCTCGCGCGTTATAAGAAACCATAACAATAACAAAACCATCGCAGACGCAAGTTAAACAAGTTGTAATTTTTGATTTATCGAAGTCTCAAATAGAACAATTACCTCTTTGTTAATAGTATTACCTTCTTTAGCAATTTTAATATTATATTGTGATGAACCAACAAAAAAAAAAACGATCTGAGAATTGGAGTACCGAGGAAAAAGTAAGTAAACATAAATTACTTCGGCGTGGCATTCCCAACAACTCAGCGGCTTCAATATCCTCAATATCAATTAAATCGACTATGTTAATATCCATTTTCGTGTAAAAACAACACAACACAATGAAAAAGATGCTTTAACATAAAAGAGAAATTTTTGACAGATACGATTTAGACCATCGTTTGATTGTTTAAACTAGGGGCCGCCGCGGTTTAGTGTTAGACCATGATATGGTCTATGGTTTTTCGAAAAACCACGATTTGTAATAACATTTTTGTTTAAACCGTAGTTTACAGAGGTTTAAACCTGGGTTTTTAATTAAACCGCTTTTTGTAATAAGACTGGGTAGGTTCTGCAGATAAGCCTGGACTTGATAGGACAGGTTTAAACCAAGGTTTATTTAGTTTTTTGTAATAAGACTGATAGAGTTTTTTGATCCTCGTAAGAAACAGGATCGATTGGCATCAAAAAACTTTTTTGTGTTTATTGCCCATTTTCTTGCTGACTGTACATTTTTTTCAAAATCTGTGAATGCAGATCAATTTTTTTCTAAAAGTTAAGGATAGTCTCTTAAGACAATTTTCTCCCGCCCAGGACCCATCTCAAAACATAATGCATTACTGCTCATCCCCTATAGCAAATAGCGTGTATTTTATACGTAGCAATTTGACCAGACCTATAGGGAATATCTAAAATATTCAATGTACAGTTTTGACTTCGCTATGATTTTATTATATAATAATAAAAAGATAATAAGTATTATAAAAGTGTAAAATGTAAGTTGAGTGAGTATGATACGATTTCAAACATGAAAACATAGATTTAAATGAAAAGGTCTAAACGAATAAAAGAACGTCAGCTCCTTCTAAATTAATGTATAGACGCCAGCACATCAAGCTACTACAATCTGTCAAATTTCTTTAATAAATTTTAAACTTTATCTCTACAGTGTAAGGTTCAAGGTTGATTGCAAAAATTTGACAGTTTCGGGTAGCTTGACCGGCTGGCGTCTGTACGTAATATAAAGACAAGATGATGTGGTTTTGTAAAGCAAATACCACAAATGTAAAATGAATGTCATAAAAATAATATCTACTATATAAAAATAAGTCGGGTTTTCCTTCCTGACGCTATAACTCCAGAACGCACGAACCGATTTCCACGGTTTTGCATTCGTTGGAAAGGTCTCTGGCTCCGTGAGGTTTATAGCAACTTTTTTTTTTAATGGTTTTTACGAAAAATTAGGGTAGGGTAGAGTAGGGTAGGGTAGGTAGGTAGGTAGATAGGGTAGGGTAGGGTAGGTAGGTAGGTAGGGTAGGGTAGGGTAGGTAGGGTAGGGTAGGGTAGGTAGGGTAGGGTAGGGTAGGTAGGTAGGTAGGGTAGGGTAGGGTAGGTAGGTAGGGTAGGGTAGGGTAGGTAGGTAGGTAGGGTAGGGTAGGGTAGGGTAGCGTAGGGTAGGGTAGGTAGGTAGGTAGGTAGGTAGGTAGGTAGGTAGGTAGGGTAGGGTACGGTAGGGTAGGGTAGGTAGTTAGGTAGGTAGGTAGGTAGGTAGGTAGGTAGGTAGGTAGGGTAGGTAGGTAGGTAGGTAGGTAGGTAGGTAGGTAGGTAGGGTAGGTAGGGTAGGGTAAGGTAGAGTAGTGGAGTTTATACTATAGCTTTTGACAGAACGAAGTCTGTCGGGTCAGCTAGTTACATTATACAATTAAATTAGCAACCTGTTTGATTTTTTCTAGACTACATCTCGGGACCCGGGTCCCGGACCTTTGGAAGGCGTACGAAGGGCCGAAGCCAACTCGCAGAGGCCTGTTAGACGATATCAATGAAATGAGGCACCAAAGTTTATCCACCGCCACCACCACCTATTTTTATAACCATTATTATTATCGTATTGGCTTTCGGAAACCTGAGGAGTGAAAATAAGTTATTACAAATTGTGTTGCAAAGAAAATAACAAAAGGGTCATAAAAACGTTTAATCAGCAGGTACACAAGCATTGTGCAATCGAACAGTATTCACTGGACAAAGGTTCACACCAAACGCCATAAAATAATTAAAATAATTGAATTCGTTTTTCGTTATGTTCGGCTGCAGCGTTTTTATTTGCAATATTATATTATTATCCACTATAACTTGAGAACCCATTACACTTATTATGAAAACACAAACTATTAAACTAGCGAAGAACTTCATTTTGACTGCTTTCGGGGATAGTTTTCAGTGGAATGGTTTGTTGTTGTTGGTAGATGCAGTTTATATGAATTGTTCTGGTTCTGGTACAGTCCTGCTCACAACTCCAGTGCTCTTTTTCACAAATTAAAAATGTACTGAGAACTCCGTACAGATTTTCGGTTATCGTGTAGCTGTACAATACTTAGTTCATTTGCCAAGATATTTTTTGAGTTCCAAATGCGCTGTTACAATTACAACTACCATAATATATTAATACAAACAATTTGGTTGTAACTAAAAAAAAAAAAAAAAACAATATTAATAAAATTATTTAATAAACTGGAACAGATTTACTATCAATTCTGATAAAATCAACTGGATAGAAGTCCACGCTAAACATTAAACCAAAAGTAATTCAATCTTCTAGGTAATGCGTCACTCCTATACGAGTATTCCGCTCAGAAGAGCGAAGCCAGAAGGACTGGTTGGGTAGCACATAGCTACATTGACACTTAGGACACAAAATATAAATATCGCTGAGTATAACTTCATGGTAGCTGCTACTGACTGTTCTTCACGTTATATAGTTGAATGATTAGTGGTAAGTTGAGATAGTTTCTGCATTTCGCACCCCCAGTGCGACAAAGGCGTAAGAAGAATATACTAACTTTACAGGAGAGAAAAAAAACTGTTTGGTCTGGTGTATATCTATTTAGCATTTGATCTTATGAGCTTTTGTTATATACCATTAAACAGTAAAACAATCTAGCTTTTTTTCAACAATATTTCAGATACCTCAAATTGTCGTGTATAAAGAATAATTTACACGTTTATGGATCTTTTTATCTGAAAAAAATTAAAACTTATGTGACGCGACAAATGTCTTTTTTGGTATAATGGCTTAATTTTTCGTCAGATCTTAACGGACAAATTGAGCATTGTGTATCTTTGTCTGCGCTATACGAAACTGCAATAAAAAAGTGACGTATTCTCAGGCCTTTATCGCACTGGGGGTGCGATTTATTTGAACTGCAGAGTAATTACTAAATAATTTTTATTTAATATAATATTATATATAATACTTTAACATTATCGTGTCACATATCGCTGTCAATGTTGTTGTACCATTCTGTTGTTAAATAAATTGTCGATTAAATTTAAATAATATCCTAGAATAATAATGGTTCAGCAAATAATAATATTAATATATTTTATTTTATTTGACACCATCGGTCCAAATTGGTCTAAATGTGCAACCAGGAAAAACTAGTTGCTTGAAATTCTTGATTTTGTATTCATGTTTTTATAATTTAACTTTTAACCTATAGCAAGTCTCCGGGATTGGTTAAATAACATCATAACAGTAGGTGATATTAATGGCAGATTAAATAGAAAAAAAGGGCTCCTAAAAAATATCTTATTTATTATTTAAAAAACAATTAAATATCAAAAACATAATTTTAAATCATTCTGACAAAATCAATTGGACATGGATCTGCACGAATCAATGAATTATAAGACGGGTATCCTCCTGAGTGAGGGTTACGTGCTACTCCCATACCACGTTCTTCTGGAGTGGTTGGGTAGCACACAGTTTTATTGACACCAAGGATAAAAACTAAAAATATAGGCAACGAAAACTTCATTGTAGGTAGTAAGTAGCTCTTGACTGTTCCCGTGTTAGGTTAAAGTAAAATAGTTTAATGACGATGGTTTATGCGGTTATTTTATACCTCTAGAAATTACTACAATTTACACTAACCATTGTAGCGTCACTATGTTTTTAAGAAACGGAACCAATATAGGATCACTCGTGTGTGTCTGTCCGTCGGTCACAGCCAATTTGCTCCGAATTTACTGATCTGATTAAGTTGAAATTTAGTACACATATTAACTTCCGTGACCCAAACACGGAACAGTAACGTAAATAAATGATTTTTGAATATGGAGTCACTTTTGGGTGGCAAATTAGAAATATATATAAAAAAAAAAATTACAAATTCTACCGTGTGACATATCAAATGAAAGGGCTTATTGTAAGACTTCCTGTTTTTAGGATTCCGTAGTAAACAAGGAACCCTTGTAGTTTCGCCATGTCCGTCTGTCTGTCTGTCCGCGGCTTGGCTCAGAGACTCTTAGTACTAGAAAGCTGTAATTTGGTATGGTACATATTAACTACGCCGACAAAGTCGTAAAATAAAATCTTGAGAAAACAAATTTATTTAGGGTACCTCCCGTACACGTAAAGTGGGGATGATATTTTTTTTTTCGCCTACCCTATGGTGTGGGGTATTGTTGGATGGGTCTTTCAAAAATATTGCGGGTTTGTGAAAACAATTTTTCGATTAAGGGATCCGTTTCTGAAATATTAGGCTTTAAAATGCTAATTTTTGTTAGAGTCAAGTGTCCCCCCCCCCCTGCCAGCTAAACGGTTAGTTTTGCATATGTGAAAAGTTCACGATAGTAGTATATATAACGAAGTTAAAAGAAAAACGATCACAGCTATGTAGGCTTTTCAAGTTTACGAGTAACAGTCGACCAACTTAAATTTGCAGTTGAAAAACATGTTCTCCCCCATACAATCTGTATAGGAGAGAATGTTTCTCAACTACAATGTTAAGTTTGTTCTTGAGATAAATTCATCCCAACTACGGAACCCTTCATTGTGCGTGGTCCGACACGCACTTGGTCGGTTTTTTAAATCAGATCAACTTTCAGAAACCAGATTCAAATTCAAATTCATTTATTGTTTGTCACAGGTAAAATATCAGTTCTTATGATTATTATAAAGGATCGCTGTAACATACCTCTAGTATAAGGTGTACAATATTTAATGTTGGTTCTATTATATTCATTTAACTTTAATATCATTATTCGTCCTAAGTCAAAATTCATCAAGCATTAATATAAATTCATGCTCAAAGACAGATTAAAAAATTAAGTAATTCAAATTCATACATTAATTCATACATTTAAACACATTCACATATACATTGATTTCATACTAATTAAATTATTCATTGATTTCATTAAAATTAAATTACTTAGGTATTGATGTCATATAAATTAACTTACTCATTGAGACATTAGCATAGCTTATCATTAGGTGTGTCACCAGTATATTTGTCATTAAAAAAATCATTGATTGAATATTAGGCTTTACTTATCAAGAATTCCTTTAATTTGTTTTTAAAATTATGTACGGTTACACTGCTTTTTACATAATTTGGAAGTTTGTTATAACGTTTTACTCCTATCCCAAATATACTTTTTTCAAACTTAACTGTCCTACACTTAATTCCGCTTAATAAGTTTTGATACCGTGCACTTCTCAATGTGTCATAATTATTTAAATCGCGTTTTATCATTTTTGCTGCTTCATAAATGTATAGTGAAGGTAAAGTCAAAATATGTAATCTTGTAAACTCTGTTCTACATGAATCGGTCTGTTTAAGTGCACATATGCTTCTAACACATTTTTTTTGTGCCTTAATAGCATACTCTCTGTTAGTCGAATTTCCCCAAAAAAGAATACCATATTTTATTGTAGAAGCTACATACGTATGCATGGTAAGCGGTCAGTAATGTTCTCTCGTTAACAACTTTTCTGAGCATATATTTTGAGGCATAAGGATGTTCTAATTCGGGAAAGAAAGAAGAACAAATAAAATATTAATAATTAATTTTAATCAATAGGAACGCACATATCTGCCACTTTCACAAAATCAACTGGACATTCGTCTGCAAGAATCATCGCACCTGCTGGGTATTCTGGCAAATCGATCACTACTGGATCACGCTCTTCTGGACCGGACGGGTAGCCCATAGCTTCATTGATACTTACAATAACAGAAATTATAAATATTGTTAAGGAGAACTTCATTGTAGCAGCTCTGTTCTCCGTGTCGGTCTATGACGGAATACTTTGATGACGATGGTTTATTTATTTATACATATTTATACCTCGGGAAATTACCAACAATTTGTATTCTACATTGTAGCGTCACAACTTAAATTTTGCTCTGTGCCTGAACTAAACGTTAAATTAATTTAAATAGTAGGTAACGTCAATTGAGCAAAGTTTTTTTGCCTTGTAGAGCCAGTTCAAATGTTCTAACTGAACAGACAGCTGTGCTGCTGGGGAGTTTGTTGCGCCATTTCTTCTTCCCAGCTAAAGCACTAGGAAGTGGTGAAGGGCGGGCGTTTTGGGAGACTGTCTTATGTAATTTTGACGTTCGAAAAGCGCTGATTCGCAGCCTAATTTGAATAAATGACTTTTGATTTTGATTTTTAATGAGATATTAATATAATTACTTATTTATAGGCTTAGAAAACAGAACAACTAAAGCTTTTTAATTGATTAAGTTCTTCTCCACACAATAGTTAACAATTCTTCTTCTATATTTCAAGTAACAATACTTTAATGCTCATTGGCATTGGTATATCTGTAACTTTAATAACATTTACCTTTTCTTGCACGGTGATTCCTTGGTCGTGTCGTTTATACTCTTACATCGATAACTGGTAGGACAGAAATCATAAAAGTAGCAAATAGAGGTAGAAACGTTTCATCGTCTCCGGTCACTTCTTCACCCTATTCATTCACTTATAATCTCTCTCGAAATCCACTAGGGTAGCTTAAATATTGACAGTACGTCACATTGATCATTAGTAGTATAAATGTACAATAATATTTTGGTGCGTGGTCAAAATTGGAAGTAACGACGCTATCTTGTTTTATCAAAACATTTCACAAAACAATATTGCATGACTGTTTACCTACTGCACCTTGTCAACGTCGTTCAAGCGCCAAAAGTTCCGTGTAGCAGTGTAACTACTGCAGTTATAATTATTGACCTGGTGTCACTATGAGATATTTGATGATGCAGTTTATAATTTTTATCATTAGAAAACAATATTTTAAATGTCGCTGATCCTTTGTAAATTCGAATGCCAATATTTAATTTAATTATGTAAGTTTAGTAAGTTTAATGAATCATACCGATTCTGCGAGTGATGGTGTATGATTATAAAAACGGTAGTCGTTTTTATAATTATGCATTGTCGCTCGCAGAATCGGTATGATTTATGACCTGCATACCTTACGATATTTGTCTACGCTTGCAAAGATTACGACTACAATAAAATAGTTTTTGGCCTGAATGAAAACATACTTAATACGAGTATAAAAATTGCCTCAATTAAACAAAAACCTAAAACTCTACCTCGAATAAAACCTGTTTGATCGTGAGGTGACGCTGGAGACTTGTTTTGCACTTATTAAATTAACAGAAACAATGGTTAAGCCAATCAATAAATATAAGGACCAGGAAATAGAAGCCACAATTGCGGCAATAAGTCCTCTTTTTGAGGAGTGGCTAGAAAGGCGCTACGGCGTCTTAACCTTCCGCCTGATGCAGGTCCTCACCGGACACGGTTGTTTCGGGAGGTTCCTGTTTCGGATAAGGCGGGAGGAAACGCCCGAGTGTTACCACTGTGTGAATCACCCGGATGACACGGTTGGATGGCGCACCACCGTGTCCTCACGGAGGCGACCGGCGGCGGCGATCTCCCGACTCCGGCCATGGTCCAGGCCATGGTACGGAGCGAGAGTGCATGGGGGACTGACACCTCCTTCTGCGAAGCAGTAATGCTTGCGAAGGAGGAGGCGGAACGCGTGAGGGAGAGGCAGTCTGTGGGCACTCACGCCCCTAGTCGCCTTCTGAGACGCCCTGGACGGCGGGAATCAATTGGTGATTCCCGGCCATAGTAAGTGCGGGGTGGTGGACGGCGAGCAATGGGCAGCTCGCCGTCCGGTAAGGACCAGGCCCGGATCGACAGCGCGTTGTGTTCCACGCGCGCCTCAAATAGATGTCAGCACGCACTGACGGGGTCTGGTAGGTCCGATGACTGCCATGGTTGCGGGTTTGTCCGAAAGGGATACCGTGGACCTGGCATACAAGCAACTGAAGCAACACGGGTGGGTTTTAGACAATAAAAGTCTGACAGGCCCTCCCACTCCGCTCAGAGCGGGATAAGTTATTTGATAATTTCCCACCCAAAAAAATAAAAATGAAGGGTGTAGAATAAAAAACTTTTATAATATATGAACATTGATTTAATCTTCTTTTTGACAATTTCCATTGATACCTCTATCACTATTCGGACAATGGTTCCCCGAAATTCCTGCATATCCTCCTGTAGGTGGGTTTCCTAGTTGTTTAAACTCTGCCTCGTTATACTCAAACCCTGCTACCTGCTGTACCCACACTTGTACTTTTCCACGTTTAAGTGATTTTCCAGAATTCCTATCAGTAGCCTTTGGAAGTTGAAATCCTTGACCATTTTCTTCCAGTTCCATCACCGGCACATTGTCAACCGTTACTTTGTCACCGCCGGGGTAAACCACATAGTAAGAATAAGAATGCGTTAGATCGAACATTAGAACACAAACCAACACTATAATAGTCAAGTATTTCATGTTGTCTGCTTCCTATGCCACTATGAGATATTTGATGATGAATGCTGCATTTTATAATTTTTTATCGATGGAATGTATACATACAAGGTTTTTTATACCTAAGAAACTAGATTTTGAATGTCGCTTCTTTGTATTTTTGTATGTTGAATTTAAATTAGTTGCGCCTTGTTTGGGATATTAACTCTGGTAAGGTTAGTTTCGCAGACAGCCGCCGTATTAATCATGCATCATCACTTGCAGAACAGTTATAAACCAACATAGTTTAAGATTGTCAAGCATACGACAACAACAACATTATCATAAATTTGTAAATAAACACTGAAGGTGTCTCTAACAGTCTTATCTATTGATAGGTCTTATTGACGCAAGCGCGGCTGCTGAGCATGAGGTCCGAGGTTCGAATTCCGTGTCAAAATAAGTCAGGTTGTTAAGAAATTCGATCAGATCGTATTTTGTTTTTTTCCTGTCTCAATTTGAAACTCTATAAAAGGTATTAGAAACTTCTAGACACACTTGCCGAGGTTCCTAATTGAACCGTTTTTCATAATTCGTTCTCAGTCACAGGATAATACTTTTTTAGGCGGTGAAAAGAACGAAAGAAAGAAAATATATTTATTTAACACACAGTATAAGCAGAAAAACAAACAAAAAGTGTTAAGTGAGACACTCCAGTGCACCACAGGGCACATAATTTACAATTGGGAAGGTCACAAATACAATTATCGCAAGTGTACAGTCGCAAGCACATCAGGTTATACGAAACTGTCAAATTTCTCCAAACGATTTTAAACCTGAATATGTTGACGGTTAAGTTAAAAATCGAATGAGAAAATTTGACAGTTTGTGGTAACTTAATGTGCTGGTGTGTGGAGAAAAAAAAATAGTTTTTATAATTGATTTAATCTTCTTGTTGGCAACGTCCATCGATACCTCTTGTACCATTATTCGGGCAAAAGTCCGCTGCAAGTCCCCCATGCCCTCCAATACTTCTCGGAGAACCATCGAAAGGTCCTCCGAGTCCATCAGTTACTTCTATAACATGTACCTTGTGTACCCACACCTGTACTCTTGTGCCATGATTCCTTGGAAGAGTCGTTTGTTGTCTTACATCTACAAATGGTAGGTTTTCATAATGCCTATAAGTAAGAGGAAGAGGACGAACCTCCTCACCGTATTCATTCACTTGTATCACCTTCACTTTCTGTACCAACACTTGTACACCACTGGGGGACTTCACATATTGACAGTACGTCACATTGATCACTACAACACATAATACTATAGTCAAGTATTTCATGTTGACTGCTTCCTTTGTCACTATGAGATAATTTGATGATGAATGCTGAATTTTATACTTTTATATTGAGGGAACGCACAAGGTTGTTTTTATGAGTAATAAATAAGCTGGATATTGAATGTTGCTTCTTCTTTATATTTTTTAATGTGTTCAATTTAAATTAGTCACGCCTTGTAATACTTCTGGTAAGGTTAATTTTGCAGACGGCCGCCGTGTTCATAATGTATCATCACTTGCGGAACCGGTATTTGCCATCATAGTTTACAATTGTGAAGGTCACAACAACAATAACAAAATAAACCTAAGTAGTTTACCATTGGGACAATATTCATCCTGTATTCCATAACTCCCGCCGGAGGTGGTCATCTCGTAATTGTCGTTCTTTCCTGTCTATCGGTAACCATTGTTGTTGTTGTTCCTCGTCATTAATTGTCAATGTCGTTTCTTTTCCAGAATTTCCATCAATAACCTTTGGGAGTTGAAGTTGCGTCACCCTCCAGTTCGGTCACCTGCACGTGGTCTACCCACACTCTTGCACCGACGGGGTGCTACATAGTTAGAATGAAACTTAGTTAGAATGTGTTATATCGATCACTATCACACAAACGAATACTGAAGTCACGTATTTCAAGTTGATTGGCCCATATATATTTAGATAAGTTGTTTAAAAGCTAACCTTAGCAGCATACGTCGTTAGAAGAATTCGTAATTTAACTGGCAAAGAGACAGCCCGCTTGGGATAGTTTATTTCAAATTCACAATACTTTAAGATAACTTTCCTTTTTCATCAGTAATAGCATACGTTATCACTATGAATTGATTTTGGATAAAGATTTTTATGGCATATTTTGTACCTACTCTAAACTCGGTTATTCCCATAGTTTTTGGATCCTTATAAGGAACCAAATCGATTGGCAGTAAATTGACAAATATTGTCTTGCAGATTGCACTTTCAAAAAAAAAATCTTTAAATGCAGGTCAAAATGTTTAAAAATGTTAAGGGCAGTCTCCTAGGAGTGTTTTCCTGTAACTACAGCGGTTAAGGTGCCTGCCCTTACTGGCCGTCCAAATATCCACCCTGTATCTTATAAAAGTGTATTTTTCTCAGGTCAGGGCCTGTGGACACCACGTTTTTTTTACGCGCCGTCGACGCGCTTTTATCCTACAGAGCAGTTTGTTGTCGTTTGTATCGATACAAACGCGATGCTAACGCGCATGTGTATCGATACAAACGCGTGTTAGCATCGCGTTTGTATCGATTCAAACGCGCGGCACCGGCGCGTCTGTATCGATACAAACGCGCGTTAGTATAGCGTTTGTATCGATTCAAACGCGCGACACCGATGCGACCGCTAACGCGCGCGCCTTCCCTACGGGCGGGACGAGGGAAGTGTGAATCTATGCTAGTAGCAATCGAGCAATTTGGTGCACCGCACGTCTTCGGAACAAAAAAATGGAGCCTTTCGACGCAGAAAACTTAAAAACGCAAAATGCCAGCGCGTTGGTATCGATACACACTCGCGTTTGCATCGCGTCTGTATCGCTATACACGCGCGTTTGCATCGCATCTGTATCGCTACACACGCCCGTCTGTATCGATTCAAACGCGTATTTGAATTTATACAGGTGTGCAAAGGTCTACAGGCTGCGTCTGAATTGCGTGCGTATCGCGTCTGTACAAACGCGCGTCAACGGCGCGTTTAAAAAACATGGTGTGCATAGGCCCTAAGATGAGGTGTCCCTATGCAAACATCTAAACGCTGTTGATCCATAGACTGCTTTTGCCCAGTTTCCTTTAGTCCGACACACTCTCTCAGAGAGCCATTTAATGAGATTAATGTAATTACTGTGCCTTCTCAGTATATTAAAAAAAGCACAAATTTCACAATTAAAGGCTCAAGAAAATACTCGTTCGTTCACTCATTCGGTGGCTCGTTTAGATGTCAATGCTTTTACAATAAACTTCCAAGGCACATTCAAGAACTAAGCCTTAATTCATTCAAATCCTTTTTTAAACGTAAACTATGCCAGAAAGCCTTAAAAACTGTTAAACACTATATTGAGGACAAAAAGGATTCGGATTGAACTGCTCCAATTAAATTACCACAAGGAATGTTGATTTTTGTAGTAAATACTATTTTAATATATTATACGTATTTACTTTTCATTATACAAAAATGAAATATTTTGTTTACTTATAAATTTGTTTTATTTTAACCAGTTTAGAGTATCATTAACACCAGCATGAACAATATTATTTATCATTTAACATCTTGTCAGGCGACGCGGCGTGATAAACTCGTCATCAGCAAGCGGAGGCGCAGCGCGACGGCAATACGGCTCGGCCCGATGACCATTCACTTCTGTGGACACCACCGCAGCAGATGATACTCCTCTCGAATTTAATTAATGACTTCCTGTCCGGGAAGTTAGAATTTTGTAAAATTGGACGGCAACGTACCAGTCTTATTTAATACAGTCCACTCTTTCATTCCACCCCGAGCTAACATTGAACATTCGAGCCGGAAGTTTACATATATTTTTACATTTAAGCAAAGTAGCCGAACAGTGTGAACGTAGTGTTAGCGTGTGTATGTAGTGTTTAGCCGTCTTTTTAACAACGTTTAAGTCAATTAAGTAGTGAAATTAAATGCATAAATTAATGAAACAGAAGTAGACCATTTTTGTTGTTGAATTAATTGATTTAATCTTCTTCCCGACAAGTTCCATCGGGAGCTCTTACACGATTGTCCGTACAATAATTCCCCGACGCTACATCATATGCTTTTCTAGGTGAATTCTCTAGTCGTTTAAACTCTGCCTCGTCGAATTCTAACCCTTCTACTTGCTGTACCCACACTTGTACTTTTCCACGTTTAAGTGATTTTCCGGAATTCTCATCAGTAGCCTTTGGAAGTTGAAATCCTCCAGCGTTTTCCTCCAGTTCCGTCACCGGCACATTATCAATCGTTACTTTGTCACCGCCGGGGTAAACCACATAGTAAGAATAAGAATGAGTTAGATCGAACACTAGAACACAAACCAACACTTTAGTCAAGTATTTCATGTTGTCTGCGTCACTAAGAGATATTTGATGATGAATGTTGCATTTTATACTTTTTATCGACGGAACGCATACGTTGGTACAAGGTTTTTATAATAAAGAAACCAGATTTTGAATGTCACTTCATCTTTATTTATTTTTTTATTATGTTGAATTGTATTTTTTGCGCCTTTTTTTGGTTCTGGTACGGTTAGTTATGCCGAAAGCCCTGTTCATCATTCATCATCACTTGCAAAACCGGTATGTGCCACCGCAGTGCACGATTGTCAAGGTCACTATAACAATAACAAAATAAACCTAATTATTAGTATCGGTTTTTCTAACAGTTCTTAACTATTGACTGCCTCGTTGGTCTAGTGGTGGCAAGCGCGACTGGTGAGCATGGGGTCCCAGGTTTAAATACTGGGTCAGGATAAATTAAGTTAGGTCGTTACGTAGTCGGTAGACACCCCAGTGCAGTGTATCATAGGACACATAATTTACTATTGTGAAGGTCGCAAATACAATCATCGCCAGTGTACGTCAGGTGGAAATAAAATAAAATAAGTGTTTGTATAATTGATTTAATCTTCTGTTTGGCAACTTCCATCGGCAGCTCTTGCACCATCGTCCGGACAATAGCTGCCCCCGATTCCACCAATGGCTCCAGGTGTTGCCCGATAACCATCGAAAGGTCCTCCGAATCCATCAGTTACTTCTATAACATGTACCTTGTGTACCCACACCTGTACACTCGTGCCATGATTCCTTGGCAAGGTCGTTTGTTGTCCTACATCTACAAATGGTACGTTGTCTTAATGCCTACGAGTATAAGAAGGAGAAAGAGGTTGAACCTCTTTACCGTATTCATTCAGTTGTATCACCTTCATAGTAGGTAATTGATTCAATAAATAATACCTTCATTCATTATGCGGTAATTATTGGCAACTCTGGCCGGTTTTCCGATGACGATGTCTTGTCTCATTCCAACGTAATTAGAAATGAGAAAAGCAGATTATTTTGATAGATTGACATAATTTATGTTTCCGTTTCAAAGCTACGACTTTAAACTCGTAAGTGGTTACATTTTTCTGAAATTATTAGTAGGACGCTGCTCCTCTAGTCTAGCAATATGTAACTTCTTTTGTGTGTTGGTACTTTCTGTACCAACACTTGTACACCACTGGGGTACTTCACATATTGACAGTACGTCACAGTTGACTGCTTCCTGTGTCACTATGAGATATTTGATGAAGAATACTGCATTTTATATGATGAAAATCGATGGATCGCACACATAAACAGTTTTTATATAAGGAAAGTTGAATTTGATTTGAATCATCCATACTGAGTTTAAGTTGTAAACAAATATGAAAATACTAGCTTTGGCCCGTGGTTCCGCCCGCATGGAGGTCAGAAAAGTAACCTATAAAAACCTCCTTAATGAAAAAGCACTTACAGGTAGATGTGCTAACTTTTACGGTGATCGGCCAAACGGTGTTGAAGTTTATCTATAGGTATATCTAAAATCCATTTGTATGTTTATAGAAGACTAGCTAAAAAAATACATATATGTGACAACTTTCATGGTTATCCGTAAAACGGTGTTGGTGTATAACAATCTCAATACCTACCTGTTAGTATCCATATAAATACTTAGTAATATTGTCGAAATCAACTTTCAAAACAATTGAATAAAGGTGGGTTCGTCAAGCAGTAGCAAATTTTTTTGCATAAATAATTTTATTGTGATAATGTGATGATTGTGACAATAGATCCCCGCAAATCCCGCTGAAGGGACACCGAAACTCGGCGTTTGTTGTCTTACATTCATAACTGGTAGGTTTTCATGATGCTTAAAAGTAGGCGAAAGATGAACCTCTTCACCGCATTCATTCACTTGTATCAACTTCGGTTTCTGTACCAACACTTGTACACCACTGGGGCACCTCACATATTGACAATATGTCACATTGATCACTAGCCAATTAACTAATGCTATAGTCAAGTATTTCATGTTGACTGATTCTCTATGAGACATTTGATGGTGAGTACGAGCATTAATAGATTTTTAATCGAGGTCCAAAACCTGTGTATCCAGTCTTTATGAACAAGACTGGATACACAGTTTTTTATAACAGGGAAACTAAATTTTGAATAAACCATCTTCCCTGCAATTGAAATGCTCGTATAATTGATTTATTAAGGACTTAAACCGAATTTATTTCAATTGATAACGATATTGAGACTCAAAATGGGCAATCAGATGTTCTACAACGTGTTTTTTTTCATATCCCATAACTCTAGGGTTATATTCTATGAGTAAAAATAATACAAAAAGTCCTAGATTATGTGGTCCAAAAATGCATAGTTTCGAAGATAATTATCATCAATCATATTAATTTAGGTCAAAAATTGTCACCCGTATGACGAATTTTTACTTTTGCGACGTTGTCAAACTGATGAAACTGTGACCCTCGATGTATGTAGGTATCTAAGTTTCATTGATAAATACGAGTAATTCATTTTCATTCAAACCAATCATTAATATTTAAAGCTAAGAAAATGTGACGTTGTCATATTTCACGTAAGGGTGTTTTACATTAATAATCGTGAATTAAAAAATAATTTATATGCCAGTTGATTCTTTGATATGGTCTCATTCCTACCCTAGAGTTATGGGATATAAAAAAAACACCTTGTATATTGATTCATAAGCAAGTAGTCAACGCAATGTTGCGACATCATGACCAGTTTATGGGCTTCAGGAACTGCAATATAAAATAACAATATATTCAATTTAGTTTATTTAATCTTCTTTTTCACAAGCTTCACCAATTCTCTTTTTACCATCGGGACAATATTCACCCTGTATTCCATAACTCCCGCCGGGAGGTGGCCCCTCTCGTTGTAGTTTTTCGAGGTCTATCGGTACCAACCATTGTTTTCCTTCACCGTCGTTCGTTGTCAATGTCGTTTCATTGCCAGAATTTCCATCAATAGCCTTTGGTAGTTGAAGTCCTCCAGCGTCACCGTCCAGTTCCGTCACCTGCACATGGTCTACCGATAATTTTGCACCACCGGGGTGCGCGACACAGTAAGGATGTATTATATCGATCACTAGAACACAAACTAATACTGAAATCAACAATTTCATGTTTGCTCCGTGGCACTATGAGATATTTGACGATGAATGTTGTATTATATACTTTTTATCGATGGACCGCACACATGCAAGGTTTTTTCTATAATTAAGTAATATAATATATGTCGTTGTTATATGTAAGTAGGTTGTTTATTAAATTGTATTGTGGCTTTTTCCTTGTATTCTATAATTAACTTCTGCCCGCGACTTTTTTCGCGTGGAAGTCGTAAGACGCCATAATATACTAAAATTTTTATAAAGCCACATTTTTATAAAACTTCCCTGTATACTACGTTTGTAGTTTTGGTCTGAGCAGCCAAAATATACAGAGAGTCAGGACTGGTCTTGCGGGAGCAAGCACCGCACAGTTGTTTGTGTGAGAAGCAGTTCGTCCTAAGGTCGACACCGGCAGCCATTAGTACGAATCTCTCAATGCTTACGAAGTTTTTCGTTGAATTAATGAACGCCTGTATTCCTGCATATACTATGGCACAACCCTGATACACTGAATGATACATTCTAGCAGATTATTCCTGACGATCAGCTATCACTAAAGTAATACAGTGCCGGATTAACCACGTAGCAAGAGTAGCAATTGCTACGGGCCCCGCGCAAAAGGGAGCCCCGCGTATCCAAACCTGGCCACCTCCGCCTGAACATAATTTCTTTAGTGAAACTTATTAAGACGTTGAATATTATATGTTACAAAAACGTGAAACACCCTTTCCGACTAAGACAATCCACGTCAGACAATCGGTAACCGATTCTTTCGTTAGCTAAAAATACATATTTTTTCTCATGTTATTTAAATGGAACCTGGGAAATTTCGTTTCGTGACTTCTAAATATCAATATTAAAGGCTGACATTTTTACAGGGTCTTTATTTTGGCATTATCTTGTTTTTTTTTTACCCGTTTATACTTGAGAACCCATAGCAGATCAAGGGCCCTTCGGTAGAATTTACTACGGGCCCCGCGATTGCTTAATCTGGCACTGAAGTAATATAATAGTACATTGCAAAGACATTCTTATTAACAGTCAATGTGTTCGTTTTACGAACTTTCATACAATAACTTTAAAAACAAGAATCACAAAAAATATAATTAGTTGGGAATCGAATTTTCAACCATAGGTTTGCAAAGCATTCGTCGAACCGATAAGCTATTTGCTTGTTGAACGTTGACTAAAATAGCCGTTCTTTTAATGCCATGATTGCCTGCTTAGCACCACAAAGAAATAACGTGATTAAAAATATACGCTATAAAAAACATTTAAAAGGTTAAATCTGTAACAATCTGCAATATTCTTACCGGCAATATCATAGGGTCGTCTTTTTTACAATTCGCGGTAAACAATAGAAGAATACGAACATATTGCAATATTGCTCATGTCCATATATTCATACAAAAAAAAAAAATATTGTCATGACAAAAATTGTCCATATATTATAGTGATTGTTGTTTGTCTCTTGCAAATAGCTTGATAATTTATAGCCTACAGACTGACCAAATTAATAGGGAATATCTACGTAATATTTGAACAGAATCTATTCGGTAGCATTTGCGTGATGCTGGAACATACATTCAGACAAACAAACAGATAAACACACAAACAGACAAAAATTCTTACAAAACGATATTTTCGGCATTAGCATCGTTCCCAGACCTTGGAGCATACTTTTTTTTAATTATTTAAAGTACAGTTTTGACTTCGCTACAGTTGTATTATGATGTATAGATATGTTTAATTTAAATTAGTGACGCCTTGTTATAGTTTTGCAGACGGCCGCCGCGCGCCGTGTTCATTTTTGATACATCGTCTATGTTTGTCAAGGTCACACCTACAATAATAATTACAATATAGAATAAACACATTGATTTATATATATTTATTTCTCTACTGGTTTTCAAATATTAGGTTATCAATTTAGTACAGTGCAGTTCAATGCTTGACGTTTCACATGACCCCATTAAAGCCTATTTGAAATAAAACCATTCGGTTTTATCAGTTTTGATTTTGTCAGGAGCAAATAAAACAACTTTTATTGGTACTATTACTTTTATGGTCTCGAACACACGTTCCATCTATTATAGTCTTTTGGGACAATTATCACGTGGCAATCCTTCCATACATATTTCCATTTATTGCGTATCGTTAGAAGAACTTTAGTCCTGTATTTTTATTTAGTACCCGCACTTGTTATTTTCCCTTTTTATCACTTGGCTTATCAGTTAGTCCCCCAAATCGTTCGTCTATAGCTGGAAAGTTTACAGAGTTTGTGTGAAATTCATCTTGAGGCTGCACCTTATCATCAAATCGTTCATCTATGGCTGGTGCTTTTACAGAGTTCGTATTAAGTTCATCTAGAGGCTGCACCTCTTCATGATTCGGACTTGAAACCACTTCACTGTTTCCTGTCACTGTTTCACCGTATTCATTCACTTCGATCACTTTTACTTTCTGTACCCACACTTGTACCCCACTGGGGTACCTAAAGTATTGACAGTACGCTAGATCTAAAACTAACACACAAACTAGTAAGACACACAAGGGGCTCATGTTAGCTGTTTTTCCTCAACGTTTTCGACAAAATGATTGTGGCAAAAAAAATGCTGCCATTTATATTCCTTTGATAGTATGTTACATACATACTATGTATAATAATAAGGTGGCAAATTAAAAAAGTTTCAAAGACTGCCTTGTATTTAGCATTTTGGTTTTTAATTAATTCAAATGGTTTCAACAAGGAACCGGAAATCAGGTCGTCTCGCTCACAGATGGGCAGATGAGCAGATTGAAATGAAGGTCACAGGTATGACACCAGTGGTTCTCCTATTTCAGACTAGTTGTTGCCCGCGACTTCTTCTATGATCGGTTCAGAGGTATAAAGATAACAGACAGATGGACAGAATAAAATTACCTACTTTCGCATTTAAGTATAATATTAGTATGGATGCATGTTATCATAGTGCACATCTTTAGCTAAGACACTGGTGATAAATATTGAAGCTATTATTATATGCCAAAAGTTCCGCTGTTAATCTTTAGATAGATAGATAGATAGATAGAATACTCTTTATTATGTACACCATAAAAATTACAGATATAAATGTAGAACTTGCTTACTTTAATTTGTTTTCTATTACACACTGCTGGTCTGTGTTATCCCTGGACCCAGAACTTTTAATATCCTGGCAAATAGGGAGTAAGTTGTGAAATGGTGAAATGGGAATGTATGATCTAAATCGGAACTATATGAGAAATAAAAAACTAGCAACAGCTCAATTTGAGCCACATGCGAATCTTGATAAAACGCTCTTTTGTCCACTAAACCGATTCGAACTCGCGTTGTATTAATCGGTAGACGGATGTCTACCGATCGATGTCGCGTATTTCGAATTCTTATATACTATACAAAATGTACATCATAAAATATCTCAAATGTCTTAATAATAATATGATACTCAATGCCATACGGTCGATCACCTTCACATAACCTTAATTGTCAGGCAAAAAATACAAACTCCACAGATAGGACATGATAAAATAAATAAAAGTTTTGCTTTTGTGGATTGAAAATCTCATCTTTATTATCATCATGCGTAAGCCTTTCCCAATTACGACTGGGTATGTTGGGGACGACTTCCAGTCTAGTTGGATGCAGTTGAACATCAATACTCCACTATTTCTGGTCTTTGAGGCACCAGTGGTCCTTCCATTTGTTAAGATCTATACCCGGGATCATTTCACAGGGCACGGGGTAGTTCCTGAAAATTAAAGAAATATAATGTTAATTTAAAGCTCATGTGCGCTTTTACAATTTGTAACGTGGCGATATTATTGTGGACGTCGTCTATAGTGTGATTAATTAAAGTATACTCATACCAAATTAAAATTTTCTAGCACTAAGACTCTCTGAGCTAAGCCGCGGACAGACAGACAGACAGACGGACATGGCGAAACTATAAGGGGTCCTTGTTGACTACGGAACACTAAAAAGGCGTACATTTGGAGTCTGTCGGACTATTCAGAACGAACTTAGGTTTGCAATTACTACCAGGGAAGTTAATTTCTACAATAAGGTACAGCCAGTGCATAGGTACAAAAGGCACTGTATAAGATTTTAGTTTATTTTTGACTGCCTATGTATCCACGATATAGTTTTCCGCTTTATCGAACTAATTCTCTATCTCACGACCCTCAAGTTTTTCAACCACTTGATAGATTTATCAGCCATCACATGTACCAGTAAATAAATGAGGTAGGTGAAGGCAATTTGTTTAGAAGGTCGGTATCGGTATCTACCGCACGTACGCTATAGTAAATATTTTACGTCCGATGGGCTGTATATTAGTTTCCTGCGAAATATTTAGAGACGGTTTCTTTTTACTTATTTATTTTACTTTATTCCATGCGCAACGATTTTGTTCAATATTTTTAGTAATAATAATAGTTTGAGTTAATGATCACCTAACAGTTTTATGATTCTGGTGCTTAGCAAAGAAACTACTTACTACTACATATTATTTTGTATGAGGAAAAAGGCTCAAACCACTTACATATAACCTTCGATAAGTTAAGTGACTTATAAGAATTTATACAGGAAAACGTAAATCAAGGACTCCTAAGGTCTGTCCTGTATCCTTACCAAGGTCCTCTTCTGAAGAACGCGGCCGGTTGTATTTGTTTGACGTCATCACCGCTGTCACACAGCACACGAGCAATGCTCGTTTTCCGAATTTCCTTTAGTTGAGCTGAAACATGATTTGACAACAGAATGATTAGACTGTATTAGGTAACTAACCCCGTGGCCACGAGTTGCACGCTTCTTGCAACAGCAACTGCGGAGAAAACAAATGAAACAAGTCGTTTTTATTTTTATTAGAGCATACCACGAGTCACCGCAACGCGTCTAGCGGAGGGACGGACAGAGACAGATGGGCAATATCCCGTATTTTTTTATGAAGCCAGACGAGCGTAATTTATTGAGTTGTGAGTCGCGTAATTTCTGCTCGGCAGAAATTCTGTTGGGCTGCCAGACGAGCGTAATTTATGCAGTTGCTTTTCAACGCTTGTATTGGGTGTTTGTGTAGTGCAATGGATATAATAAAGACGTTGTGTATAGCGAAGCATATTATATAGCGAAGACACAGAAAATGATAGAAGAAAATACTGGGTGAATCCACTCAACAGTGAAAGACTGATGCGCGGACAGTTTCATGTCTTGTATGAACGTTTATGTGCAAATCGAGATATATTTCAAAATTACTCTATATGCCATTATATGTTTTTCAAGAATTATTACATCTCGTAAAACCTTTTATTAGTAAATCAGACACAAATATGAGACTAGCCATCAGTGCAGAGGAAAGACTAATAATAACATTCAAGTAAGTTTTTAAAGTGTTTTTAAGCTATTGCATAGCTTCTATCGCGGGCCTTGAGCGCGGGGACCGAATCCAGAAATTCCGTAACGAAAAAACCTCGCGCTCCCCACTCCGACGGGCACGGAGGTGTGGCTTGAAGGCCGTGCATCGTCTAACGTCGTTTCAGTTCGGCAGTCAGGGGGGTGCAACTGCCTAGTAAAAATTTGATGTATGAAACGTGCGCTAAATTTAATGGCGGCTATCGCTGTCTCGCTTTAACATCTATTCGACTCTATAGCACTACGCTACTCAGCCGCCATAGCTACCGGCCGCCATATTCTTGTCTTGTTTGTTGTCAAGAACTTTGTCAACAAAGCGCTGTTTTTGTTTTTATTCTGTGTTTTGTGGATATTTATCGTAAATTAGAGTTATTGTTGTATTTATGTATGTACGTGTGACGTAATTTAAGTTGCAATGCATTACAAAACGTGTGAAATATGTGTTATAAGATCCGGCCGGTCAGATGGTCAAATGCGAATCTTCATAGCCAAATTTCCTTTGAATGAAGATAGGTAAGCATATATTTTCAATTGTTATGTTAAAAAACATTGATAAGCTCTTACAGAAAATAAATTACTTGATTTAAAGTCCAAAATTTCCAAAATTACAAAGTAACCTATCAATATGCTAGTGCTTGACGCATGTTACTTTTTTATCGACTGTCGATATTTTTATTATTATAATATTCCTATGTCATTTAATTTTCTCTGTTATTCTATTAATACTGCAAAACCAAAATAACAAAGATATAAGTTTAAAAACACTACTATTATAATCATAATAATGTAATAAAATGTTCCAGCTAGATGTAAAAAATTTGTTAAAGTTACGGGAAAGAAGACTTGGTGTATGTACCCATTGAAAAGCTACATCAATTGGAACATATTTGTGGCAGTCATTTTCTACCAAAGGATTTCAATAACTATTCAAGATTAGAATTAAATTTGAATTCACTTGTTCATGTGTCAGTTAATAAGCAACGTGTTTTCTACATTTCAGTACCTTCAACATCAACTGCTGAACCATTGCCAATTGAATGATCAATAGAAAGGAAAAGGTGTTCTAATTATTATAAAAAAAACTTAAGTCCAAAGTTTTGTTTTATTTTATTATCATCACAGCAAATCTCATCTTATAGTCAAGTTTACCTCGGATTAGATCTAGACTATACAATGGGATTTGTCTCTGAACCCCGCTTACGCCAACGTGGAATCACAGCCGTAGCTGGTTTCTTTTTATAAGAAAATTACCACGTAACCTTAGTTCAAATCGAAAGTTACGGTTGGCCTAAGTGACCTTTGCCTTAAATTTATTAAGAATGAAACCGTAAAAATGTCAGGATCCTAAAACCAGAAATTTTTTACAGCAACATATCGATAAAAATTACGAGTGAGTAGTAGTACATTCCTATCTTGTTATTATGTTGGCAGCTTTATGTCATGTCTGCAGTCCGTGTCATTTCTGTTATGTTGGTATTCATTATTAGCTCACGTTTCATACAAGCGACGTTTTTCATTTTTATCTATGGGACTCCCGTCTCTTAATATTATATACTCTTTGTTTATTTAATAAAAGAAAAAATTGTTTTCTTATCGGTCACCACGCTCAAAAAGTGTAACTTGAATTAATATCAAAGAAAAAGAAATACTGCATAAATAAAATAAATAAATAATTATAATTGCATAAGTTGTTTTTATCTATGGGACTCCCGTCTCTTAATATTATATACTCTTTGTTTATTTAATAAAAGAAAAATTTGTTTTCTTATCGGTCACCACGCTCAAAAAGTGTAACTTGAATTAATATCAAAGAAAAAGAAATACTGCATAAATAAAATAAATAAATAATTATAATTGCATAAGTTGATACAAAATGCTATGCAATAGCTTTACCGCGGCAGTCCCCAAGTGCCACACGTCTTTTTTTATTTCCTATTGTGGGCGTGAGTCGGCAGACAACTCATTTTGCGTCACCATGTGAAATGAAACATGATTTTTGTATGAAACTGAATGTAGCAGAAATTACGCGACTCACAACTCAAAAAATTACGTTCGTCTGGCTTCACCCATATACATACGAGTATTCATATACCTCAAATTTACATAATTTTTGGCAACTTTTTGTCATTGATTGTCGCTGAGATGAGATTGCGACTGGATTTTTAACGTTTTAATTACGGGAAATGGTCTTCTGGTGACGCGCGCGCGTGTCACTTGACACAATTCGCGCCGCAAGTCACATCACTCGAGGCCGTGAACGGGGCCTACAGTAGTGCTATTCTGGAAAACCTCACCGTCAAAATTTTCGTGAAGTGAGCTGTCATTAAAACCTCCTTTCTTCCTCTGTCGTCTTTTTTTTTGCTTTAAGTTAAGGAATAACCTCTTAGTGAAAAAGTGTCATTATAAAAATCATGTTATTAAATACAAAAAAAAAGCTACGTCTGCCAATACAAACCACATTGCAGTTTGGCAGAGGAACCTATATACATCTTGTAAACCATTATTTTTGTGAATAAACACATTTTTTTTTCCATGTGGTTCAAGGGATTGACACTATTGACAGCTCACTTCACTTAGGTTGCCACGGTGAGATTTTTACAGAATAAGGCGGCAGGAATTGATCGCATCAAAAAATCAAGATTAAGTAAGTAAGGTAACTACTGTATTTCCACGCAAAAGTAATTTAACTAAGTAAAGTAACTTCTGTATTTCCAGGAGAAATCACAGCTAAATTCATGAGAAGTTCACAGCTATTTTATGAGAATCACCTCATAATGTACATAACGCAGACAAATACCTGAGTGTTATGATTTTGGTTGATGTTTGAGCATTTTGATCGTTAAAATTAAACATGTAGAAATCACTATCAGTCTCATGTTAATATTTAGACCAAATAAACCAAGACAGAGCGCTGCGAACAATACAGTGAAGCATGCCAAAGCCTCACCTCCGCGCTGTGCGTCGCCGCTCACACGCACACATTTACAACCATTTACAATCAAACTACACCTCACTAAGTGCACACATGTTTACGAAACCGGCCTCACGTCACTGTTGACAGCGCTCTGTCTTGGTATTTTATTTGGTCTGAGTGTTAATAGACTTTGTTCACGTGGAAGACGTTATAAGACATCACAATATACTAAAATAACAGCCACATTTTTATGAAACTTGTCTGTATACTCCGTTTGAAGTTTTGGTCTCAGCAGCCAAAATATGAAGTGAGTCACAGGACTGGTGACGCAGGAGCACGAACAGCCGTCCGTGTGAGAACCAGCTCGTCTTGAGGTCGACAACTGCAACCTTCAGTAGCAATTTCTCATTATTCGAGAAGTTTTTCGTTTTTAGTGAATTAATGAACGCTTGTATTGCTGCATAATACCTGGCATAACACTGATACATTGACTGATACATTCTTACAGATTATTTCTGACGAACAGCTATCACAAAAATAATATAACAGTATTACAAACACACGGGATTTCCATTGTAAACAGTCACCTAACCATAGATATTTATTTTTATTATAACCAAAGATGACAGAAGAGGCCTTTACGTTTTCCGTGTACGTTGTACGATTTTTCATACACAATAATATTAAAAAAAATAAAAAATTCAGTAAAATATAATTCTTTGGGATCGAACTTATAACCACAGGTTTGCAAAGCAGTCGTCGAACCGCTAAGTTATAAAATTTGCTTGTTGAACGTTGACTAAAACAGCCATTCTTATACACATCATGATTAACTGCTTGGCTCCTTAAAGGATCTCTCGTGATGATAATCATTTAAAAGGTTAAATCTGTAACTATCTATAATATTCTTACCATTTGGCTCGTCTTTTTACAATTTGTGGTAAACTGTAGAGGAATACAAACATAAAGCAAAATTGCTCATCCCCCATAACACATAGCGTAATAATTTATCACTATCATCACTATCACTACATATTATAAAACAAAGTCCTCCGCCGCGTCTGTCTGTCTGTCTGTCTGTCTGTTCGCGATAAACTCAAATACTACTGCACCGATTCTCATGCTGTTTTCACCAATGGATAGCTTGGTTCTCGAGGAAGGTTTTAGTATATAATTTGTTATGTTTTTGTATGCATTTTTGTATGAACTAACGATATTTGTTGGGGTGTCGGAAAAAAATAAGTCGTCTGGGAGCTTTCAACGAAAACGCTGTCTAAACCCTTTGAGATATAACAAAATAATGTATGGTGGAATTATGTATCTTATAAAGGTCTTCAAAAAAGTCCGCGATGGCTTATGTCTATCTCTTAAGGATAACATACTATATCCATTTTATTGTCTTTTTGTAGGTTTGTTTGCCGAATTTTACTCTTGGAAATACGATTACGATAACAATACGCTATAATATCAGTAGCTGTTAGCCAAATTATGTTCGTAGATAAATAAGCTAGCTACTTATGTGTATTTCAAACAGTATACAAGAATATTTATTATAAAAACATTACTAAACACGGCGGCCTTATTATCAAAATTTGTGCATTCCAAAACTTTCGTTCTTTTTCACTTACATATTTATCAATTTTCGATTAACTAACACTCAATACAATCTACACTTATTTCTCAGTAATTCTGTATAAGATTCTTCAAAGATTAAACCGTTTTCTCATTGAATCTTTACGCACGTATAACCTTGATGAATGTTTACATTAAGCATCGCACCACACCGCCACACGACCACAGAGTACAGACGTATTTTGTTTTCTTTTTTTTTTTCGTTCGTTTAGTGGTGTTCCCGCTAAAATGTCAACCGGTCAAGTATTAGTCGATTAATCGAATTCTACAGCCAGATCGTGTTGCAAGTACAAAATAAATGTCAAATATTTCGTCCAATTGCGAACGTGACCCTGAGAAAAGTTATGCACCAATGGTGTTTATTATATATTTCGAGCGTTTTATCAGCACAAATGGTGTATCATGCGACATTTCGGAGGATTTCGTTTTGTTTTCACATTGTTGGTACTTACGTGAATTATTTTAAAATTATCATTTGTGTCGCACTTTTATTTCGTGTTGTAATTTAGTACAATTGATTGCTTTAAGAATTTGAGTGAAATTTCGTCTTTTGATTTTGTGTTTGTCTTTAGGTAAAGACTCATTCACGTTTAGAACATAAGTACTTTTATTATATTAAATCATTTGTTTCGGTTTCTATTCACATAGTGAGTCACATTAAAATTAATATTAAATTAGAATTTTGAGATATAGCCTGGGATATGGAGAAGGACATAGGGTACTTTTTTATGCGATAACCGACATCCACGCGGGCGAAGCCGCGGGAAAAAGCTAGTAGTCTATAAACTGACCAGACTTATATATAGGACATATCTGTGAAAAATTTGAACTGAATCTATACGATAGTATTTGCATGATGCTGGACACATACATACATTCAGACAAACAGACGAAAATTATAAATACTATATTTTCGGCATTAGAATCTTTCCCAGATCTCGTAGCAATAACTTTTTTTTAATGTACAATTTTGACTTTGCTAGTATTTTATTATAGATTAATAATGATTCAGTTGAACTTTTACAAATCCTTCTTAAGGCTCGTACAGACTCGCGCGACATCGCGGGCGCGACGCGACACTGGTAGCACAATTTCTTTGTCGGTGCCTGTCCCGGCCGCGATATCGCACGAGTCTGTACGAGCCTTTATTCTTCTGTTATTATTTTGTTGAATTACTATTGTCATAGTGAGTATGTGCATTACTCGTGCATTGTTACTTCTCCAAATACTTACGAATCGTGAAAGCAGCAGGAAAGTCTCCATGCTCAAAGAAGAACTTGTCAGAACGCCTCCACAGCAGGAGGTTATGTGTCATGATGCAGTACAACGTCGGGCTCACGTATGTCCCTGGCAGGAGCTTCTCTATATAGATAGCCAATATAACATCCACGTCTTCTACGTCGTCGTAGATTCGTCGGAGGGTTTCTACTTTCTGGAAATAACGAGATACATAATGGTTAGTAGAAACCTTCAGACAAGCGTAACAGAACTTTCATGATAGATTCAGCACAATTCTTGACATGCTCAAGTTTGCTAGGTTGGATTTTCTTCATAAGATGTCATAACCAATGGCTTAGATTTTTCCTTTATTGCCCTCTATTACTCAGCCCAAGTTTGACTTTATGCGAGTAACTAGACGTTTTATGACGCACCCGCTCAATTTCTGTTAATTTTAAAGTCACGAGTATACAAGAAAACGATATGCGGTTAGCTTGCAGATTCTTAAATCTCAGCATAATTATGCACTTACATCTTTATCAATAGTATCGTAGAAGTCTTCCCACTGCTTGGCTGGCTTCAACCCACAGATCTTTCGGTAGTGGTTGTAGGGCGGTAGTCCAGCATCTCGACCTCTCATTATGTCCGTAGCTGGGAGGTCACTGGCCCGCTGCGCGTCGCCAAAGTACCGCTCTGCTAGCTGTACAGAATTAAGAAAGAGAAATCAATCAATAAAGAAATCAAGCTTCAATTAATATCATTGGGATTTTATATTCATTGAATATTTAATTTTGATGTCTACATTTTTCTAGTAACAACTCTAGACATTCCTGGCCAATTGAAGGTTATTTTTTCTTCCTTGCTTCTTTCTTGTATAGCTACTTTTATTTCACTCAATCAAATAAAAAGTCAAGTTAATCGCGATTTATTTATCTTTATTTTATCACGATTAAAAACTCAGTACAATATGGACCTATGATAAAAGGCTGGTGTCCTAATGCCTAAGTTCCCTAGTTCGTTTTTCTTGGTTTTTGTTTAGATCGGTTTTTCTCCTTAGGGGAAAAGGCGGTGGTCCACCCCTCAAGGTCCTGTAGAGCTCGTCTCGAGACGGGAAACTCACCTACTTAATTAAATTAAATGAATTCTCAAGAAAAGTTTAGTTATAAAGGCTTTAATAACACTATCAGACTAGGATAATTCTACCAGTCGCAATAAAAAAAAACACAAATACTACATTAGTCTAATCCGGGCTTCAACCCAACTATTTTTAACTAATAAATAATACTAGCTATCTTACGATAGCCTATTTGGACATGGCTTCTTGGTATTAAGAACCAAGTCTTCTAACTTAACTAGCCTGGGCGATGATATCCGCACCCTATAGCGATCTAAAAACGGCAGCTCTTAACTTAATAAATAAATCCCCTTAATTCCTCATTTTCGCAGAATAGGTTTATGGCTGCTTTTGCACCATTTCTCAATTGGGCCAGATGAGGCACTAGCATAGATTAGATTTGCAATTGAATATTTTACTCGTTTCTTTAGAATTTGTTAAATTTTTGCATTCGACCGGTCTGCTTTTACTTGTCCCTAGTTTGTTTTTGTTTAACAGACTAGGCTTTTTACTAAACGGTACCGTTCAACTAGCCGCTCGAATGATATTCAGCCATTCAATCAAACAGCTAGGCAAATGAATTGGATCGATAACGTTTATTTAACCTGCCTAGCATAGACATTTATATTGGTTTATTCTAGTTTTGGTAAATTAAAAGTTATAAAATGCATATCTATTAACAAGTTAGGCGGTAAAAACTGAGCAGTTAACTAAATAAAAGGAGTCGTAACAAATATTTGAATGGGTAATTAAATAAATATTTAACAGTAATTGAGTATTTTTTGTATTGACATTTTAGGATGAAATAACTGGCCAATTTCTTTTTCATAACTGTTCATGTTTTACTGTCATAAAAATTTACCAACCGCTGAAAAATTAAATGACTGTCCGTTATATTTTTCAACTGAGCATAATAACCTCCCTAATGTTTAATTATCAGTTGTTTAAATTATTACCCATTTAAATTTAGTTCCATTTTTTTATCGTCACATGGTCACCCTATAGTATGGCCTAAGCATCAGCACAGTAACTTTTAAATTATTATCGTAACAACTTTATGGAGCTAAGCAGTCAATCATAGCTTATGTAAGTACGGCTATTTTAGTAAACATGCAACAAAGCAAATAGCTTAGCAGTGCAACGACTGCTTTGCAAAGCTAAGTTTGATTCCCAACAATTTAAATATATTTCAATTCTTGTGCTTTCTTTTCCTAAATTTTTTATATGGTAGTTCGTAGAACGTACACAGGAAAACATGAAGTTTGGGCCTTTTCTGTAATTTATGGTTATAATAAAATAAGATAAATCTATGGTTAGGTGACTGTTAATGAGAAATCCCGTGTGTTTGCAATTACTGTTATATTAATTTGGTGATGCACGAATTCAGGCGTTCATTAATTCGCTGCAAGCAATGGAAATTGCTACTGATGGCTGCGGGTGTCGACCTCAGGACGAGCTACTTCTCACACGGACAGCTGTACCTCGCTTGCTCCCGCATCACCAGCCCTCTCTTTTTATATTTTGGTTGGTGAAACCAAAACTACAACCGTAATATACAGGAAAGTTTTATTAAAATGTGGCAGTTATTTTAGTATGTTATGTTGTCTTACGACTTCCACGCGAACGATGTCGCGGGCAGAAGCTGATAATATTATAAATGTGAAAGTAACTCTGTCTGTCTTTTCACGCCTGAAAGGATTTCTATGAAATTAGCACAGTACATATGGTACATAGGTAGACGATGATCTGTGTTGGGATATAGCATACTTTTTATCCCGGTACTACCTTCACGTGGGATATTTCCGTGAGCATGCAGCCGTGGGCAAAAGCTAATTTAACTATAATTACATCCGGAGCCATGACGTAGTCGAACTTATCAGCAGGCTGGGTAATTGATCCCTCCGTGAGGTCAGCCTCAGTGTTGTTGATGGCGAGAATTCCGCTCCGCAGCTCGTCATCAGGCGTGGGTCTACTGCCCACATACCTACCGTTCCTGTACAGACTGATGGAAACAAGATTAGTTACTGTTTCATAAGTTATTAAATTGTAAAATGTTGAAATTAACATGATATGCAATCCACGGATGTTAGTGAATTGAACTGCATTTTATGTGTAGATAAAGATTATGTAGATATAGAAGAGGGTTAGATCAATAATGTAGCCTTTCCATCCGAAATGTATTTGTTATCGAATATCTGCAAGCCTTACTAAATACTATAACCTATTGTAGACGTAATTATCGGCACGCTAAATATTTTTATTTTTCTTTCTTTTACTCTTGGGTACTTACTCTGTACGACCTTGTTGGAAGTTGTGGAACCATCGCATGCCGATGATGTACTCTCTGATCACGCCAGGCTCGTAGCGATTGTCGAAATCGTTGACGTAGCCATCTGTCTCGTATATTATGCCTTCTGCTAGAGCATTCTTCTGACCTGGGATGGCCAAGTTTTAGAGTAATGTACTAACATTATTACCGACAGCTGAGTAGATTGTTGGGAACTTTGAATCTAGCCAAAGAATATTAAGAATGGTGTAGGTTGGATTGTTGACTTGCTATGATTGCACGATCTGATATTGGATTCATTTATTGAAAACATACATACATTAAATCTATTAACCCTTTGCGAAGGCAAAAGCTACCTAATCTTATTTGTGAACAAGCTAGAATATACACAAGCAGCTCTAGTTTAATTTTCTTACCCAGAAATTCCACAACAAGTTCATAATAGAAGATGTACTGGAACTGAGCTATGTTGATCTGTCTGGCAGTCAGGAACAGCTTCTCGTCATCCCAGCAGGAGTTCATCTTAGCTAAGTGACGAGCTATCCGGTTGTGCTCCCTGAAGAACCACATCACCGTTAAGTAGATCCCTGAGAGTAGGTTGCTTTGGAAGTCGTCACCTGCAGAAATTATTTATAGGAACTAGGAACATTGTTTTTTTTTAACGGTAGTCCCGCCGTCGTGAGTACATACATAATTTTGTTTGAAAATATAGTTACAAATAACCTATATTTTGAATACAAAATATAGATAACTTAATAACAAGCGTGCTAATTACTGCGTATAGATGAGAATACTATAGCTTGAAGAAGTAGATTGTAAAGTAAGTACATATGTATGTCTAATTATACTTTGAATGAAGTAGTTTCTGAACTTGGTGACCAGTAGATAAAAAGTCAGAATAATCATGCACACCTTAGAAACACATTCAAGTTCTACTAACAAGAAGACGATGCTTTAGATTGATAATTTTTGAAAGGGTGACTTTTATATAAATAAAATAATCAGGAGGAATGTAAATATTTGGAAGATTTGTTATATATGTATTTTTTATTTATACTTCTCGCAAACAATAAGGTAGAAAAGCGGACTTAATACCTTAGGCATACTCTACCAGAACAAAAAAAAAAAAAAAAAAAAAAAATCCTTGACATACCGAAGTTATAGCAGCTGGTTTCCGGAAGTTTGTTATTAATGCAAAAGACGCTGTTCCCTTGCGGCACTTCACGATTGCCCTCCATCCTGAATGCAAGTTCACCTCCTTGGTAAGCCCTGATCATTCTGCTCCTAGCTTCGTAATTCCCATAGACAGTTGAAAGATCCAGCAGGGGAGTTACTACGGAATACTGGGGAGGAAAGAATTTGATGGTGATTTCATTGTACTTTTACTTATGTTAACGCCAAAAATGTGCTGGAAAATAATTTGATTCTTATTGTCCAAAAGGCCTAGTCATCATTTCAGCCGAACGACGTCCACTGCTGGACATAGGCCTCCCCAAGCACCACCAATTCGATCGGTTCTGTGCTTCCCACATCCAGCAGATTTCTACGGCCTTGACAAGGTCATCGGTACACCTTGTGGGAAGCCTTCCAACGCTACGTCTTCCGGTACGCGGTCTCCACTCCAGAACCTTTCGGCCCCAACGGCCATCTGTTTTGCGAGCAATGTGCCCTGCCCTTAAGTTAGGCAATCCTTCGAGCTATGTCGGTCACCTTGGTTCTCCTGCAAATCTCTTAATTTCTGATTTGATCACGTAGGGAAACTCCAAGCATAGCCCTCTCCATTGCCCTTCAAAAAGCTTAGTACGCAATCATTATTAGGTAATATTTTTTTTTTTTTAGTTATCGTTGCTATGAGCTTTTCATTAATCCTAGATACTATCCCTTTCATTCCTATGACTCGATCACAATGAGTGAAAGATAAGAAGACGGACTTCGGCCAATCTTCGAGAATAATCGGGAATCGTTTGTCATGTTCGCTAGCAACGCACGCGAAGGACTCTGCTACGAAGCACCGTTGAGTAAAACAACGTATCTATTACCATTACCATTACGTAGGTAATAATAAAACCGCAAATAATAAGTACTTAATATCACCGCACGCAATATTAATAACACTAAATAATTATCTAACTTAGCTGTAATTATCATGAGAAGTGCACTTCCTGGCAAGAGGAGGAGCACTAGCTTCATCTTTCTGACTGACCGACCCCTTGACAATTCGAAAGTGCCAGTAATTGGTTTATCTACATCTACACTATCTACACTAATATTATAAAGAGGAAAGATTTGTACCTATTTTTGTATGTTTGTATGTTTGTAATGAATAGGCTCAAAAAGTACTGGGCCGATTTAAAAAATTCTTTCACCAATAGAATGCTACATTCTTCCAATTTGACATAGGCTACATTTCATTTTGAAAAAAATTAGGGATCCTTGGTAAAATTTGAACAATGTAACCGAAGGTGTAGAAAAATGAGTCTTAAAATGTCTTTCGTCGAATGCGCTGCCGAAATTTCCAAAAATAAATAATTGTCTACCCCGTGCGAAGCCGGGACGGGCTGCTAGTTTGAAATAAATGCTTTGAGTTTGAGCACTTCTTCCCTTTTTTTCGGGTGTCGAAAACGTGTTAAAAGTGGCACCAGCTTCCTCAAGTCTTAGTACGATCTGATTGTAAGTTATTGGCAAGTTCCAGTTTCCCCTTAGTTATATATTTGTTCAGCAGACGACTCAGAAAAGAATGATTTAATGAAAAGGCACTTACTCTTTCAGCAGGCAAAGTGCTCGGTAGACACCCAAGGTCTTGGTAAGTGGTGACCCTTGTCAGGTTGAGGCACCTGATCTGGGGGATGCGCAGATAAGGGTCGTCTCTGGGTACAGGAATGGGGATGCAGATCGGGTTCACTTGATTAGGTGTGTTGCCTACGCAGCAGTCACTTAAGCGCGCATATCTAACTGTCATAAAATCAAGGAGATTTTAGAAGAAGTGAAGATGTATCGAAAGATGTGATGCTTGAAAGATGCGCATGATGATTTAAAAAAAAAGTGAAAAAACGCTTTTAAAAAGAATATCATAATTGTGTGAAAAAGTTTATTAAGACAAGTGTGTCTTTGATTTGGTTTCATCTATTAATTGGCACTAACTTGGTAAACAGTAGGAACTTCTTATAATTTATGTTAATTTTCTATTTTGAATTGCATTACAAAGCAGGATCTCTCTAACTACATTTAATAGACTGATTTAAGATTCTTACAAACGTATAAAAGATCCACGTTATCAGCTACTGAAGCCACCAGGACGTGGGAAGCTAGTGTAGAGAAGTGATGGTTGGTGAAGGACCCGTCGGCGATAAGAGAGGTGCGGAGATATCGCGCTGATGGCAGCTCTGACCCATCCCTCGCTGGTCGCAATGTGTTGCCTATTTCAAAAGGATTTATTAGGGACCTAATGGTTCCATAGTAAAGGTAGATTTGCACTCACCGTACTAAATCGCGAGAAAATGTATCCATAATAATGTTGTTTAAATGACATGTAACTCAAGTTTCATGCAAGGTGTCAAAATGTTTCGGAAACGCGACTATTTGGCGCGGTAGGTCTACGATTGAAATCTTTGTTTCGCAGAGGGTTAGAAAGATACTCTATATGAAGAAAACTCTAAAAATGATTCAAAAATAAGTATCCAGCCCCCTAATTGCGTAACACACTTTCAATCACAATCTGAATGATTTTGAAGGATATTGCTAATCTATTGCTTCATATGCTCAAAAAGTTTGTCTGCTCAACAAAGTAAATAACGCAATAAATGTTGTTGAACTGTCATAATCAAAGTCATTGCTACTGTAAGGCCTCGGTCTCGAAGTCAGCGATTGCGGGGCAGGGGCGGCGACGGCGCTGGGAGCGGCGCGACAACGCAGACCTGGTCTCGAAGCCAGCGGGCAGATCGCGCGGCACTAGAGCGGCGTAGTGTTGTGCTAAGAGATTAGTATCTGATCGCGAAAGAAATGACTAAATAGCGACGACAACATCTTTTTAATACAAATTTCTTCGTAACGTGAAGATGAAGAAGATGAATTCCTACAACCGGGCAAGGAAACACTACGTCAACGCAGACGCGCGGGCACCGCTAGACTGGTGCGCATCGCTCGTACGCCGCTCCCCGCACCGCTGCCTTCAAGGCCACCCCGCGCCCGACTTGGTGTTCGTAGCCTTAGTGTGTTACGCAATTACCTAGCAGGTTGTTTCACAATCTTCACTCGATTCCCGTTCTACTCTAAAATGACAAAGCACCACATACCTGGTCCAAACTGTGGAGGCAGGAGTCGTGGGAGGGGCGTCATGCTGGCTCCGCGGGAAGGGTACTTGGGGTTGCTGCATGTTCCGTCTACGCGACGACCCTCCGCTTTGCGACATGGCTGAACCGCTATTGTGCATAAGCTGGACAGAGAAAAAACCCCTCATAACAGGTATTAGGTATAGCTAAGTTTTTAAAGCTTCCTATCTCTACTATCCAAAAGATAGAGTGAAAAATATAGACATCCGCAAAAAAGCCAGCATAACAGACGCACTAACTTTTTCTCTACAAAGAAAGTGGAACTGGGCAGGTCATGTAGCCAGGTACGCTGATAACAGGTGGACTTTAAAAACCGTAAAATGGATGGGACCTCGCGGCGCCAGAGCGAGAGGCAGACCTAGTGCTAGATGGGTAGACGAAATTATGGCGGCAGTAGGTCGAGAATGGCTTGAGAGGGCTAAGGACAGGGAGAAGTGGAAATCTTTGGAGGAGGCTTTTACCCGAAGGGGGTCCATACAAAAGTAACAGCGTAAACTATTCACTAATTACTACTAATTATTATTTATTATTTTTAATTTCATCGAATTATTTTTTGTTTGTTAATAATTATTATCCTTGGTTATTGTTTATTATTAATGTTCTTTGATGGAATTATTTATTGTTTGTTATTTTTTAATGATTTTTAATGCTATCAATCTGGTGAAAGTAGTTAGCGATTATTATTGCTATTACTAATTTGATGGAATTTATTATTGTTAATTTAATTTAATTATTTATTGATTTTTATTATTAATGATGATTTGCTGTTGTTAATAATTGTTAATGTTACTTGTATGGAATTAATTAAAGCTTATTCATTCATTCATTCATTCATCTCTACTATCCTACTATTTCACTATGCCCCAGGGTCCATAATGATCTCATTATTACCACCTAAGTACAAATTGTTGAATGCAATAAATGATTGAGTATTGAATATTTTAACGACATTAGTCAACCGACTGTACCTCGTGTTTTTGCGGAAGAATTACCATAATTTCACCAATGCATTCTGATGTAATAGACCATTAAACGTGGGTAAACTACTCTCTTTAATGGTCTATCAAACAAATCTTTAGTGAGTCAGTGAATCTGTTTTTGCATTTATTATGATGACGACCGTGACATCATTGAAATTTCCTAAAAACATCAATTCGTCATGCTACTTATAGTCGTTTATTAGATAAATTATATTATTTCTGTAAGTAAATTTGTGCAAACACTTTTACACGTCAATAATATTTTAAAACTAGATGAGGTCGGCGTTTCCTATCTGATTACTCTGAGAAGAAATGCCGAAAAAAACTCAAAAGTCAGTTTCTAAGTCCAGACATAATCTAATGACGACACGGTTGGCGCGGTTATGCGATTGACTGCTGCGCTGCGTGTCGCGAGTTCGATTCTCGCACGGAACAAACATTTGTATGATCTACAAGTAGTTGTTCCGGGTCTTGCTGTTTGTGTATGTGAGTTTAAATGTTTGCACCCACAATACACTAGAAATTTCTAGTGAGTGGCAAAGTTTTTTAAACGAAAAAAAAAAAAAAAAAAAAATTGTCAGATCATGTGAAGAGCATGTAGACTATTAGTGTCTGTAGCGGTCTTTTAATGAAAGAACCACACAGATTGAGTGGACCTGTCCGGTCAGTGCACGCATTTGTCAGTAATCGTGCAGCTCAACTCAAAACATAAGGTGATCAAATAGCAAAGATGTCTATGGGCTTGATTATGCATTTTTGTATCCTGTTATCATCTTGATGCTAATAAAATTAATAGCCTAGTTTACCTACTGGCGACAGGTGAAACCGGTGCGGTTATGTCATCTTGTGTGAGTGTGATATGCGATGCGATTGCATAAATTATTTACTATTGTTCTTTATAACATTGATCACTTAAATATTAGATAACGACCGATGCGCACGATTTTTTGCAAAAAGACTATTAAACCTTCATTTTCAAATTGGCCTGGTGTTTAACAAGATCACGTTTTAATCCCGTGTCTAAACATGTTTTAAACCGTAACCTCTTTGGACTTGTTAAACTCCAAACGTACATAAATATCGTGGTTAAAAGAAAACACGATCTGTTACACACGATTTTGTGGAAAGGTAGAAAAAAACTAACCTTGTGCCGTTGACGATGCCCGCCAGGTAGTTACTTCGTTTATCTGTGATAGGCTTCCCGAAGTACGCATCATACAACACTGGCGCTTCTTGTGGCAACACAGATCCGAATATCACAAAAAAAGAAAACAGGATTTTCCAATCCATTGTGACATAAGCTATAATTTTAATCTGTCTGTGTCTGTTCTAGATTTTTATATCTTTGTAATTATGTAATCAATTTTTCATATCGACGTACACAAGTATGTATTGAACGTGATTGAAAAATAACTCAAACGTTCAAGTGTGAAAATTGAAGTATTTATATGATTAGAAAAGTTAAGATTCTTTAATTGCCTTGTATTTTTAGAGCAAAGTGATTATATTTTTAGCATTGTAATGAGGTTTTTGGCACGATCAGCCACACATAATAAGTAAACGATCGGAATAATTGATTCAAACCTAACACACTTAAGTTTTTCAAATCCAATTTTATTTTAGCTGCATAACACATTGCACGCTATTGGTGAAGTATCATTATTTTAAAATAGCTGCTTACCGCGGCTTCGGGTTAGTAGCATTAGTCCCCAGTTGAGTTTTCACCCGGTTTTATTACAAGATACAGCCGTGTTCAAAACTGTTACTAAATTATTAGCTTCTTAATAATAATAACCCCACCGTCGTTGACGTCGTGGTGGGGCTTGCGCGCTCCGAACTCTAGGTCTGTGCCGGTAGAGTTTACTTTGCCGGAACATGTCTAGGGTGAGGAGCCAGACCAAGAGAGATACAGAAACCCGCAGGGCAGCATGTGGCGAGCTGTTGGGCAGTGGCGACCCCACGGACCCTATCTGCCGGGAGAAGTCATGTTCCTCATCTCTGGCTTGCCTTTATTGGCTGGAGTGACGAGGAACTGAGCTCCAACCTCATTCTTACCTTTATTGACCGGCTTGAGTGAAGAATCGCAAGAGCAAACGTGCTCGGAGGAAGGAAGTATTCCAGTAAGTGCTGGTAGGGATCTTGACCATCTTCCGGGCTCTGGGATTGTTCTCATAGTCGTGGAATACCTCTCTAGTCCTCAAGCACCTCAGGATATGTTGCCCCCTTGTGCTACAGCACTAAGTGCTAGCGACCGTTTCCGGGGGCCCATTATTGAGTGTGCAACTCACCCTCTGCCATTTTATCCGAGTATAATAAAACATTGATCAGGCAGGGGTCATAGTCCTTCCATAGTTTTAGGTAACCAGTCCATTTTAACCACCCAAACCCATAGTCCAATATCTTTGTTTCCATATCCTGCAATATTCCTACACCCACCGGGGGTTGGTGCCTCATTTAATTAAAAAGCGCCTAACGGGCCTCTGCGAGTTGGCGTCGGCCCCTCGTACGCCTTCCAAAGGTCCGGGACCCCAGGGTCCCGAGATATGTAAAATATATGAAAATAAAATAATAATAATAATATTAATCATTTATTTCAGGAAGTTATTCCCATATTAAGTATTACAAATTATAGAGAAAATTGTAGAAATATACATAAGGATTATAGATAAGTCATGTTTAAGATATTACATAAATAAAAAAATAATGATTATATACATACATTAAAGCATTATACATTAAAACCATTGCATCAAAAATAAATTTAAGTTATAGTACGAGTACAATATTAGTAGATATTACGTTAAAATACATTCGATTACATTAAAATTTTATTATAATAATAGATCAATAATTACTTAATAAAAGGTGACGAACTAGCATGCAGGTTCATATGTACCTAAGTTACTCTTAGCCATTATTAAAGTGAAATCTAGAAAGTTTTCGAGTACAAATATAATTTAGGAAGCTACATGTATAAACTTATGTTCCAATTTAATACAATATTAAAAACTGAAATTATAATAATGTCGTATCTCTATGTATTTTACTGTGTGTACATAAATAATAAAATAAATATTATTTTTATAAATAAGTGTTGAACGTTATTAATTTTATCATATTTTAGAGGTATGAGGAACAGGGTGTAAAGTTCACTCATCCTCTATTGAAAAGGGAGGATCCTCCGACCAGACGGGTGTTGTGTCTGGTGGGCAACTGCCCAACGGTTGATGCCGGGATGTTGTATATAATATGCTAGTCGCGCGGTAAACTCTGATAGCGCGATGCAGGATTTGTGTCGTCATGTCTTTGATGCGTAGTTCGCATGTGGCGTTGTTGATACCGCCACAATATTAGGTATATTTGGGGTAATAAACAGTATACAATAATTGTAGTATAATATTGGTCTACACTAAAATTTATCTACGCCAAATAACTCTAGTAGGTACTTGGCTAAAAATTAAAAATTATTACTTGAATTTAAATTGAATAAAATAATCACGGAAACCCTCTAGAAATGCAACGGTGCTAGCGCACGCGGGATGAACGCTCTTTGGTGATTTAAAAAGACCAAAAAATGTTTCATTAAATTGTTTGTATATTAGGAGTAGAATAAGTATATATTTTTTATGTTTTCTGTACCCATTTGTTGACTAGTAATTATTTTTTATTTAATACTATACACGTGATTTTTAAGCTCCGTAATTAGGTATTAGGAAAGTTGTGATTCTATGATTAGGTAAGTGTTATGATTATTATTGTGATTGTTAGATATACCTATAGAAATATAAAAAACAGGAGAAGTGGTAAGTGGGCGTGTCTGTGTCCGCGCGCGATAATCAAAATGCTCGCAAAGTAGGTAAATGGCGGTCTCCGCGAACTAGTGCGCTTTCGACCATGATCGTGACAAATTATAAGAATTCCTTGTTGTTCAGTGATTTCTTGTAAAAACCGAAGTCAAAACAAAATGTGTGTACAGCATGGAATCACATACCATAAGTTAGTACAAGTATTTAACTATATTTGTCTTTAAAATCATGAAAAACAACAAGTCGTAAAATATTTCTTGCTTTTACTACGTTATTTTTGTTTTCATACATAACAGCGACTGTATTATTTTTGCAATAAATACATTGCTTCTTAACCACTACGTAAGTATGACGCTAAGTGACTGGACAACGCAATTTAAAAAACACAAAACGATACTATGTGTATGCGGTTGCATCGCGTAGTACGACCGCTGTGTATTGCCGCGAGCTAATCATGTGCTTGTGCAGATATATACTAACGTAGCCTATCGACAATAATGTCGATTGTCTAATGAATATATTGCTATTATAGTTTATTTTTAAATTTGTTAACCGTTTTAACCCGGTTGGAAGACCCATGTGAAATAATGTTTATTACATATCTTTATTTTCTCATATTGTAATTTTTTTTTAAATATACTTAATAATATTTTTTTTTCTAGCAAAATATTGTTTATTTATATTATATTATTATTTGTATACCGTTTATTATTTATTTTATTTTCTCGTCCCCCACAAAAGTTTTAATACAATATGGAAGAATCTATAACTTTTCGATTTAGTCAATCATTAGCGTATTATATGTAAAATGAATGACTTTTGCACAGAACAACGATAGAGCCCGATGTTTTCGTGTGAGTGTGTTGTACGGTGCATGGTAAATGCGCGTTGTGTTTGATGCGATAAGGTTTATAATTGATTGATTGATGATGTAGTAAGTTACAATTTATGAATTGCGAGCGTGTGCGCGACTTCGTATCTATTGCTTTTACTGAACTGCATGTGTAGTTGTGGCGAGTGGAAGGGACAGACTGGAGACATCGGGTTTCGGGTTCACATTTTTAGCTGCCGGGCATATCTCCTTCTTTCTTATATCTATGGATATACCTACATAAATACACATACTAACATATTTATAGATACACACTACATTATTTTATATATTTTAAGAAATATTTTGATTAACCTTACACGGTAAAAAGACCATTCTAATTTTGTAAAAATCTTTTAATAAAGACTGTTATAAATTTTGAAACACTTTTTCTTGCCATCTGTACTTTCCTTATTTTTTGTACTGAGTTTACGCACAGATCCAATAATAGGGTGAAAACGTAACAGACTCATTGTTTTTTAAAGTGGTATTATTATTCGGGTGAACCCGCTACTGGAGACTAATGCTACTAACCTGCGGCTTTGCCTGCGACGCTTTTTCTAAAGTTAAAGTAGCCTAAGTTACTCCTTATAACACCAGTTATCTGTTAGTGAAAGTCCCGTCTCGGTCCAGCCGTTTCGGAGATTAGCCGGAACAAACTGACAGACAATTTTTTTTGTTAAAAAGTATTTTTAGGGTTCCGTACCACAAAAGGAAAAACGGAACCCTTATAGAATTACTCATGTGTCTCTCTGGCTGTCTGTCTTTCCGTCTGTCACAGCCAACTTGCTCTAATTTAATGGATCGATTAAGTTGTTTGTGATACACATGGCTTCACATCAAGCTATACATTTCCAGATTAAGCTGACCTTTTATTTTCATTTAGGACAAGTCAAACTACAGGCCTATTTCTCGCCACCGTTGTAGCCAAGGTCCTTGACAGCGTGCTTAACTCACATCTAAAAAAGCATGTGTGGCTCTGTGATGCCCAGTTTGGATTCCAGCCTGGGCTGTCAACGGACACTGCTATTGTTAGTTTGAAGCACGCTGTCAAGTATTACACGGATAGAAATACACCGGTTTATGCGGTTTTCTTTGACTTGTCCAGGGCCTTTGACCTTGTTTCATACGATCTTCTCTGGCAAAAGCTAGAAGAGACAGCGCTGCTGCCAGAGTTCGTATTACTCCTCAAGCACTGGTACCTGAACCAAGACACGCAGGTGCGGTGGGCGGGAGAGCTGTCGGAGCCATGCCGGCCGGAGTGCGGGGTGAGGCAGGGGGCCTGTCCTCGCCTTTACTCTTCGGTTTGTATGTTAATGCTCTGATTGAGCGGCTCAGCCGCACACGTGTCGGCTGCTACGTGGATGGAGTTTGTTTTAACAACATTAGCTACGCAGACGACATGGTGCTGCTGACTCCCTCGATCGGTGCTCTCCGAAAGCTATGCTAGTTAGCTCATGGGTTAATTTACAACTCAAGTTAGACAGAGTTCATGGTCTTCAGGTCTGGCACCAGGTGTCGCACTACTGTCCCTCTTCTCCTAATGAAAGGCCACCTGATTAGCAGGGTATATAAGTTTAAATACTTGGGCCATCTGGTCACTGACGACCTGAAAGACGACATGGATCTAGAGAGGGAGCGCAGAGCATTGTCAGTTAGGGCGAATATGCTGGCCCGCAGATTTTCTCGAGGTACAGACGCAATTGAAATAACCCTGTAATAATAGCACTGTACTCGGGAGCCCTGTGGTTCACATATACGCAAAAGGCTTACAATGCTCTGCGTATCCAATGCAATAACGTATTCAGGGTATTGTTGCGAATGCCGTGGTTTTGTAGTGCCTCGGCAATGTTTGCAGATGCACGTACTGACAGCTTTGATGCACTGTGGCGTAAGAAATCTGCCTCGCTACTCCGCAGGCTGCGTGGCAGTCCTAACACTATCCTGCAATCAATAGCCGCCCGGGCAGACAGCCCGCTGGTGTGGGCGCTTGCAAACCGGGCCCGTTCTGTTTTAGTTATTAAGTACTAACATAGGCTAAGCCATTTTGTTACTAACACTATAGACCATTGTAGTCTGAACAAATAAAGATAAATAAATAATTAAATAAAATTAAACGGAAATCCTATACAATTCGAGATCAGCTTATACTGGAATACGGACGTGTAACGAAAATAAATAACAAGCCACCACTCAGTGGATCCCAAATAATAGGAAACGACTACGCGGTAGGCCCAGAAAGAGATGGCGGGATGACTACCATATACAGATACCAAATATTATACAAGGTAATCCAATCCTAATGTATAAAAAGAAGCTGACAGCCCTATTACTTGAGAAGTGTTATTATTCATTAATGATTTTTTAAATGACCCTACAATTGAGATTTAATATTTGACATGTCCCAGTAGCAGTGGAATTCCCAGTAGCAGTATTAAGACTTGACAGTTTGACACACAAAAAATATTTGCATTGTCTATATTATATACATATAGTTACCCGGTCTTGTGCACGAGCGATTAATATTTGTAAACAAACCTACAATAGGGTTGAAAATCCAACAAAAAAAAAAAACATGTCTGCGTGACGCATATTTTTAGACACGCGTGCAATCAAAATCGTGCAAATAACTAGAATGATGTAGCTGTTACAAACACTTAATGTGTTTTTAAATGTTTGATTATCAAAATAGCAGTATTTATATCATACCTACACTTAGTAGGGCGGCAAATTATTTTTTTACCAATGTATAATTGAAACAGTTAAAGAATTGATTGATTTTTATAATGCTTGTTTGCTGTAAATTGTGAAACTGGTGAATATTGATCTCACTTCCCCTTGGTCGCAAGCCCGCGTCTAAACCATTGGGCTATTACTGTTTAGATTCAATGAGGGTTTTCATAACAATTCACGCCACCAGTTGGCGCCACTATGACAAGAGGACGATCATCATTCAGTCACGACTAAAGAAATTATAGGCACTTTGACATTTTTTACAGGTGCCCGGACCTGACGTCGCAGTGCTGCCACCTAGTGAATGTCATTTCAGAAAACCCTCACGGCGTAGCATCGTTCATACAATTAGGATTGGATCGTCAATTAATATATCCGCGAGTACACACACACTACAGAAACCACAAAAATGTGTAGGTAATAATTAAAAATATTATAATGCGATAATCATTTTAAATTGATGATACAAACCAAATTAATAATAATATTTCAATTGTAAAATATGAGAGGATATTCAAACTGTAAATGAGAAATATAATATCGTGAATTCTCTGAAATTCTGTCGGTGTTAATCTGAATTTGTTGGGGTCAACGATAATTGCATAGGGTTGACACTAAGTAAAATGAAGGGTTTGGACTCCGCTCGCCCCTTGGGTCTTGCCCCTAATTACCTAAGTGTATCTACTCGCCCCCGTGAATATTAGACACCCCAAATGGCCTCCGATTGTTAGTAAGTTAAAAGTACTGTCAGCATTGAAGTTTTTTTTTCTTTCTTTAAACTTCAATAGTGGCTTCTTGGGATTTAATGGTGAAGATTGAAATAAAACTGCACATGGTTTAAAAAGTGTAATTTGGAATCTAATCACGTAGTATCGCGGACAGCCGAATTATACCACCAGTACTCTGCTGGCAGCGCTCGGTCCTCGGTCGGTTTCTCGGCCATGCATCTTTTATTGTTAATTTTTTTTATTGTTTCTTATTGGTTGGAAAAGGATGGTCAGACATCTGTGATTTTTGTAATAGAGCCTGAGAAAGGACATTGACCAAGTGACTAAGGAACCTAGTATCGGTATGAAACATGCGGTGACTCAAAGATTTATGGTTTAATTTAAAGAATGATTTTAGGGTTTTCATATGTTATTTACTATTTTATCATAATTCTCAGCATTACACAGTAATTAGGTATAAAAATCTAAGTTTCGAATCGAATCTCCTAGTTTTTTGTCACAATGTATGCTGGTAAATTCAAAATAAGAATTAGTAAAAATGACGATTGAGCATTTTTAATACTCGTTAATTTAGCTCGAGAATTCACATGTAACGATCATCGATCATTTAGCAAGATGTAAATCTTGGACGGAACATCGAAAATATCAAAGCATGGTTTCCACGAAAATGTAGTCTGTTATGAAATATAAATCGCTTTCAACGCTTACCGTTGTGTTCAACTTAATTTATATACTATTATACAATTGCCTACGTTACAACAAAGTCACAACAATAACATTAAACCGCTGAACATTTTTGGTCTAATAAATATTCAGAAAACACACGTGTCAAAAGCATTTAATTGAGAACTGCGTTACCACTAAAACCCTTTTTTTAAGTGTATGAATATGTTCCAGTTTCTACTCACCTTTAATATGGAGACTTCTTTTGAGGTTTTGTTTCACTTTACAAGAGAAAGGCTAAACTAGGAATGCGTAATGCAGGTTACAGACATTGTAAATTAAAACTCCAGTAAATAATATACACAAGTTCGTCTATTAAGCAAATAAGAAAATGAGCATTGAATTCTATGGCGCGCGTTTGTTCTGTTTTCAAAGAGTTTTTAATGATGAATCAAACAGGCTAAGGTCTCGAAAACATTCTGCCTTTCTATTAACCAAAAGTTTTGCTTAGCTACTTTTAACACTTTATCAGATTGTTATTACAATGTAATAATAATAATTAGTTGTTATTAATATCTGTTGTTACTAATTATTCTATAAGTTCAATAATCGGATGCGTAATTTAATTATTTTGCGTAAGTCAAGGTTTTATTATTTACATACTCTTTGAATGCCATGCCAATGACATGTGACAATACTTGCGTGAAAAAAAAAAAAAACTATGTATGGGTAAAATAGGAAATCGAAATAAAAACTAACACATTTATAATGTTTTTTATGCGGAGAATTTAAGGATTCGCATTACCAGATAAAATCATTATATTTAAAAACAAGAATTATCAACATTATAAACTTAAGTCACCACAGAACAAATAACGATACTAGGTCCTGTCAATCTCCTTTATGTTAACAAAATATTTCTATGTATTTTTGTTTTATTGGTTGATGCGAAAAGGGGAGTCAAACAGATGTGGGTGCCGTGTGGTGCCGGACGTAAAGAATAGCACCACCCTATTTCCTCCCATGGGTGTCTTAAAAGGCGACTAAGGGACTTACTAGAGAATGGGCAGCAGCGTTCTCTATGCATTTTTAACACCGTACTGCGATCGCCAACCCGCCTGCCAAGCGTGGCGATTATGGCAAACCCCTCCCAATTGGAGGAGGCTTATGTCCAGCAGTGGACTTCTTTCGGCTGAAATGATGAATGATGAGCACGGGATTTTGTTTTGAAAGTGAGCCGATTCATCTGTCCGTACATAATTTTTTCTATGTTTAATAATTAAAATAAAAAAGGTTGACTGGTAGAGAATGCCTTGTGTTGTGTTGACTGTCCGCCTATGTATCACTATTGTACATGAAGTTTAAATAAATAAATAAAGAAAATTTGTTACACTTATTGGTTCATATAATTAAATTAAATCACAGATCAAAGTCAGAGGGAGAGAGTCAGATCATGGGCGGCATAAAATCTCTGACACCACTAACCACACGAAAAGAAGACAGATTACGGTTACGGTACAAGAATTAAAGATTACGGATTAAAGATTTAAAAAAAAGTTTAGAACAAATAATGGATCTGTGTTCTTTTTAACCGACTTCAAAAAGGAGGAGGTTATCAATTCGGATGTTTATATTTTTTTTTTTTATGTATGTTCGGGCATAACTCCGTCGTTTATGAACCGATTTGGAAAATTCTCTTTTTGTTTGAAAGGATATACTTCCGGATTGGTCCCATTTTTTTCAAAATTCAGTTCTGATGATGGGATCCATGAGGAATTGAGGGAACTCCTCAAATTTTATAGGCATTTATATAGCGATTTTTATATTTTCATCAACAAATCAAGCATTTGCATTCAGAAAGTATCATTTCGTGAACCGGAACTGATGAAGAAGACCACAGATGGCCACCGGAACTCGTCAATGATACGTATTTCACAGGTAGCGATAAGATATCTCGATTAAGATAGTTAAGCGACTATGATGAAGCAAATTTAAATAAATGCTGATCAAAATGGTACCATCAAACTGATCTGATGATGAAGCCGGAAGGTAGGCAATGGAACTCCGTAATAAAACAATGTATCCTAGCCGTGTTTGGGCTTATTGGATTTGTCATGAGATGCACTCTGGCTATAAATGATGTTTAACCGACTTAAAAAAAAGAGGAGGTTCTCAATTCGTGTATATGTATAAGGTGTTAAAAAATTTACTCTAAAAACTAAGAGGTGCTTTAGACCAATCCAAATGTTAGAGTTGGCTTCCAGTCTAACCGGATGCAGCTGAATACCAGTATTTTACATGGAGCGACTGCCTATCTGACCTCCACAACCCAGTAACTGGGTAACACGATACCCCTGGGCAATGAGCCCCTGGGTAAGACTGGCTGTCAGACTTTTGGGCTTCTGACGACCCGTAACGACTGTCAAAGATCCACGAATAACAGCCGAGACCAACGGCTTAACGTGCTTTCCGAGGCACGGAGGAGTCTCGGTATGTAAAGATGGTCACCCATCCACGGACCAACCCCGGCAAGCGTAGCTTAACCTGACGGATCGACCCGTGCGGCTGTTATTACTTAGCCACGAGCTCCTCAGAGGTGCTTTACACCATCGAACTGAATAACTTTTACTATGGGACCAGTTTGAAATCGCGAAAAAATAAACAGCTGTACCATACAGTTTAGAACACTAGGTAAACATTACTATGGAACAGCTTTTTTATTAATTAATTTAATTTAGCTGGTATTTAATGCACTCGGTATATGTTCATGATGTTATAAGATTTCCTGTCACTATTGTGGTCACTTTTTAGTTGTGGTACCTACCCCACACCAATGTGTGGGGTAGGTACCACAACTAAAAAGTGAAAAATAAAAAACTTTTTACAAAAAAAAAAAAACCGACTTCAAAAAAAACACAAAAAAATTGAAAAATAACTTAAATTTTGGAAGTCGGTGGCAAAAAACGAAAAACCGGAACCAAAGACACCGACTTCCAAAATTTAAGTTATTTTTCAATTTTTTTGTGTTTTTTTTGAAGTCGGTTTTTTTTTTTTTGTAATACTGATAATGAACCACAAAAAAAAAAAAAAAATTTGCGCTCTGATTAAAAACTTTTCCTGTATAATAAGTAAAAATTACAATTAAATCACAATTCAAACCAATAAATGAATTATAATTCCACTTTTTTATAAAAAAAATAAAGTTAACTTATATTGTATATACAAAATATGAGTATTTTTTATAGTCACTATAAGTTCATTACAATTAAGGTATTTTTTACACATTTTTTTTGATAATAGTAAAATTTCTAAATTATTACCTATGAGTATTGTAGTGATTTTAAAAGGTTCTCTATTGTGTTCCCTAACTTTTTTATCCATAATCGAAAGTGCCATTTTTTTTTTTGCCCTAATCATCATTTGTCCGAATGATAACTTGCTGGAACTTAATGTCACCTATTGTAACATGCCATAAAATTTAAATCCCTAATATAATATGTCTTAAATTTGTTTTGTCATAAATATTAAAATCTATAATATACAAAAGGCTTAAAACTGTTTCCAATAAATGTCCTAAATTAAAATTATTTAAGTATTATTATTTTTGCATCTGGTCGCTCCTTGCTGGGTTCCACATCGCTGTCAGTGCGGTGAAGCATTCGACCGCCTTGGACACCATGACTTATCCTGCAGCAAGAGCGCTGGTCGGTTAGCACGGCACGCTAGCATTAATGACAACATCCGTCGGGCCCTGGTCACCAGTGTGATAAGAGCTTGTCTTGGTGCCAGCTGTTTTAGAACAAAATGACTTGGCACGCGACGATGGGAAGAGGCTAGACGGAATGACTATATTGCCTTGGAAGTTGGGTAGGCCTTTGGTGTGGGATGCAACCTGTGTCGACACCCTCGCACCATCCCGTCTTCCCACCAAGCGGTTGGCTGACTCTTCACGTGACGAGAGGGCTGGCCTATTTTTAGGCCAAAGAATCAGCATTGCCATACAACGTGGCAACGGTGCCACGTTGTTGCCTTTTGGGCAAATTTCCCACTGACAGCGATGTAGACGAATTTTTTGATACCCAATGAGGACTTCCCCCCTTTTTTGTGTGTATTTAAAATAAATATTTTAGTTTTAGTTTGTATTTTGTATTTGATTATTAGAAAACCTCCTAATTGAAATAAAAATTCAACAATTAAAACAGACAAACAAAAAAAAATGTTTCTTTATCTAATAATGTTTTTAAAATAAATTAGTATTAAAAAGCTTTTGAGCGGGCAATATTTTTTCTGCTACCGACTTGTTTTGAGATAATTCACTTGTTGTGTAGTTTTTTTGATAAATACGTTTTTGTTAAATGCATGCAGCATGCAAGCGAGCATGCAAGCAAGCATGCTGTATGCAAACGAGCATGCAACATGCAGCAGGCATGGTTTCTGTCACGGCTCCGGCGCTGCGGATATCCGGCGGTCCCACGCGAGCTTATCATCGCAGATGGTTTAACGCTCACCACCGCAGCTTTGTCTTGCTGGCGGGTTAGCCGACCAGCCTCAGTCGCGGCGGCGAGCGTTACAACCACCTACTCCTCAACTTGCGGGCCACCTCGCCTCTCCGCGCCTACGCGATTCTAAATTACACTCTAGGGCTAGGGCAGACAAGTCTGCGTGGAGTCGGATTTATAGCGATTAGTTTCTGTCACTAAAACCTAATTTTACTGTTACTGAGGTTTATAGCAAACATGTTATGGAAAATGATTTTCGGACTAACAATTTTAGTAGAAGTAAGGGAGTAAGTACCATTTTACAACTAAGATTTGTTATCAATAAAATTTAAATGATTAAAATCAACAAATATATTGTTTTTTAGAAATTAAATTCAATCACAACACGGCAGATTATCCATAACTATAAAGCAGTCATAAGTACGTATACAGTTTTTCTAAACGTAGTTTAGACTAATTTCTCCATTTATAAATTTCGTCACAATGTACTTTAATCTTTGGTCTCGTTCAATGTACCGTTTTATTCGATTGTTTGATTCAATGCCACAATTTTTATTTTCTCGTATTATTTTACTTTCCTTGATTAAAATAGTGCAGAATTGTGTGTGCGTACAAGGCAAGAGTAGCAAAATTGTTATATAATTATGTGTGTAGCCATGTAATAACACTGATCCCAAACAGAATTAGATGGAAATTCGATTGTAATAAAAACTTACCTTAACTTCCAATCAGGATAGTACTCTCAATACACAGGAATATTTCATGTACTTAGTTACACTTGGAGATAAGTATTAAACTAATTAGCAAATATCGCAAAACGTATCCCTTCCACATTTAAATACGAACTTAGAAAGAGAAAGCATTATATATACGACTCTCTCAACGGGTACCTAACATATTTTAACAAACCATTTGTTTATTGGACCCATGAAAAAGGTTCCTTTTGTTATAATAGGTAGCAAAACCTATCACAAGTGTCACGAGTTCGTGAGATTACAGATAGAGTTATTAAAGTGAGTTGTTCTCAAAAAAGTGGCTCTGTAACCTGTCAGGCAGTTTTTAGTGGAAATGTGTGATTTTTAAAATGCTTTTTATTAAATTCTACACAATATTGTACTTAAAGAGGCTTTTCACGCAGAGGCTGAGTAATATTAAGAAAACCGTAGTGACATTCTTACAACAAAATAAAATTGTAACATAATTATGTTTCTCACTCACCTGCCATGTCCAAACTCAAAGAGTCACTTTGAATAAACATAAAAAAATAATATTAAAATTATGGGTTCAAAATTATTAAAATACTAGTCTGTATATTAATAAATTTAACTTTTTTTTACACTGTACTTTAATAATGAACATAATTTTCGAGTTATTCATGTTCAAATCGTGTCCGGAGTGATTTTCTCCATAACCTGTGCTTGCACACTAACGCGCATCACACAAACACTATTACTTACTCAACATCCCACCCCCGCGCAAAATGACCAAGTAGTATCGGAATAACCGCTGCTAAGGAAAGAAATGTAGAAAGTGCCATTTTTTCAGAAATAACGTCGAATCGCTTCAATCTGAGTTTGTAACAGGAATGTCTCTTTAACCTGTTTGGAAAGCACAGGTTATTGAGACTATTAACAGGTTAATGAGACTTTGCCTGTTATTGTTTAATAAAACTGTCTTACTTGTAAAATTTAGTTACGATTTGGTGTGAATACTAATACTGAAAGTAATAGTAATAGTCCATTTATTTGTCAGAATATTGTTACAGAGTTGTTACATACATTTTTAAAAGTTCATAATATTCTGCCGTTTCCGGCGTACAAATACATTTTCAGGATTTTGGTTAGATGATTATATTTTTAACATTGAATAAAATAAAATAGGATAGAATTAAAAAAAAAAAAAAAAAAAAAACAAAAGAAAAAAAAAAAAAGAAAAAAAATATTAAATTAAGTCATAGAGATAATTAGTATTTAAGTCAACTTTTCATTCATAAAATCATCAACTCTTCATTCATAAATCGTGAATCATCTAAGCATATTTTCTTAATATTTACTATGATGATAAAAAAGTTATGTTAATCCGATAAAGTTTTTAATTAGGGCATTTTTACTGTTTTTTCTCAAAATGCTTATTCTTGGTGCATTTAGGGTTTCATTCTAACCTATTTGTTTATTTTTCAAAGGTAAAATGTCAAAAACTAAGATTCTGCTGCCGATTCACAGCCTAATTTGAATAAATGACTATTGATTTTGATTTACCTGTTTGATTCTCTTTAACCTGTACGATATTTCTTTAACCTGTAAGGTAGTTTTTTTGAATAGCTGTATTTCGTTTATTTATGTGAAGATTTTATTCCCTTAGAACAATTCAACATAAGAAAAATACGCAGAATGGATTTTTATATAAAAAAACTCAATAATTGATACATTTCTCAAATTGATAAATTTATTCGAGCGGTGCCACTTTTTTGAGAACGATCCAAGTAATCAAACATGGCGATATTCATAATGTGTGCATTTTTCTGTCTAACTACCTTTTTTGGTTAAATTTAAAAGGAAATGTCGCAAAGGGCGAATCGATACACGAAAATAATTATTTATATGTCAATTTTCCACTCGCCCCTTAGTAAGGGACGAATCACTACACCAAAATAATAAAAAATGAGGTGAGTGGAACATTTTAACAGAAAGGGGCAAGATCCAAGCCCAAACCAATTGAAGTATTAAAATTTGATACGTTCGTTGAACTAGAATGATACTATATTGTCACACTTTTGCATTTATTAGTCTACACCAGAGGGTTAGGCCTGGTGGACTGCTAGTGGTTTTGATTGCAATGTTGATAATTTATTTAAAAAAAATTGCTACTTGTTGAAGTTAAACTATTTCTTAACTCGGTAAATAGGCAGGAAAATTGTCTATATTATTTTCTCTTCGGAGATCTAAGCCCCTACCCAATATTTTGCCCACTAATATTGAACTTTTAATCCTTCATACGCCACATCAACATTTCATAAATGGTTCCACATAATTCAGTTTAAATTTTCCACTTTCCCACTACTTTCCAGTCTAGTAACCCTACGTACTAGCGGAAGCGGGAAACCGTCGGTACTTTCCGCCAGCCGTCGGATTTTTCCGTCGCAGTGTCGGATCAAGTTATGAGGATATTGAAAGGAATGTTATACCCATTACGTGTAATTTTGTCGGAGTAGGGATATTTTGAATCGGACTGTGGTCCTCTTTACTTTAGTTTTGGATTTTATCACATGTTTTGAAATGATGATGTTATCATTTTTGGGATATCATCTTCAGCTTTTGTTTTCATAAAATTTGGGTTAACCCTGCCAACCTAGAAATCTGACCTAACTTTTATTTTATTTTAAATAACAATAATGTACCTATTGTGTATTTGTATGTGTTAAATGATAACGGGTACAATTAATTAACATCGTATCATAATAAAGTGTGTTAACCCAAAACCCTAATAAAGAGCTAACAGCAAAAATGAAAAAAAAAAAAATTTTTTTATCGCATATAGAAAACAATAATTAGTAAAAGTTTCAATAAATCCATTAAAAACATGTTTATTTTCCCTCTTCACCTTTCCCAAAAATCACCTGAAAAGGTTTGACACGTGTATGTGCTTAACTTGACTGTTTTGTGGCTTTTTATCTCGTATATCAATCGGGCCATTAGGAAAATGATCATTGAAAATTACTTTGGATATATCTATTTAATTTTATTGATTGCCTTTGATGTTTGGCACGTGGAGTGTTTGCTTTGTTGTAGACCTACCTGGGCACACGCACTACTAAAGATTATTTAGGTACTCGTGATTTGCCAATCTTTTAAGAATTGTTGTCTTAAAAAAAGTCGTGTCATCTCTCAGGCGAAGCGCTGCACATATCAGCCTCCACTCTTGTCGGGTTGGCGATCACAGTACGGTTTTGCAGTACTCAGACTATGTTCCTGTCCATCCTCTTGTGTATTTCTTAATCGCCTGTTACGATGCTCACTAGAGGAAAAGGGGTGGTACTAATCTTTGAGGAAGGCTCCACACGGGTGACTACAGGAAAACAAAACAATGCTTTATTTAAATGTAAGATACGATGTTATTACCTGGGTTTAGCTTATGATCATAGGGGAACAAGTGTGAATGCTAAGAGAGATGTATGGTGTTACGCGAATGGATAGAATAAGAACTGAGTGTATAAGAGGAAGACTGAAAGTGGCACCGGTGACTGAAAAGTTGTGCGGAAATCGGTTGTCATGGTATGGGATATAAATCATAAATAAAAATTAAATTAAATATAAACTTTTTAATTCAGACTTTTTCAAATCCATAGAATGTTAGTACAGAAAAACTTATGAAACTAGTGTTAGTAGTAAAAACATTATAAATACTTATTTCCTAATATGGGTGCTAACCCAGTGCTGGACGTAACGCGTGTCCAGCCTATCCGCAATGACGGCCAGGATGCTGTTGGTGCTGGCGCGCAACCTCCCGAGTGCCGCGGCGCATCGCTTGCGGAGCACGGCGTGGAAACCGTCAACGTGTGCGTCCGCGAACATGCCCGACGCACTGCACCAGCGCGGCAGCCCCAACAACGCCCTGAACGCATTGTTATATTGGACGCGCAGGGCGCCAAATGATCTTTGCGTATAATGAGCCCACAGGCAGCACGTGTATAGCGATGAACAATGCGCTCTGAACAGTGTTATTTTCACTGGAGCATTGCAACGTTTAAACCTGTGGGCTATCATTTTCGCTCTGATTGACAGCGCCCTACGCTCCCTGTCCATGTCTTCATGGTCGCGTAGGAGAGCAGTGACTATGTGTCCAAGATATTTGAAACAGGTGACCACTTGCATGGGTGTTCCGTTCAAAGTCACGGGAGGAACCTGATCTGGTGACTTGGTTCCTGCTTTAAATACCATGAGCTCACTTTTTGTGACATTATATTTGAGGCTATGATTAGCCGCGTACGTCTCACTCACACTTACTAATTTTCTAAGTCCACCAATCGTTGGATGATATGGGTAGGGGTGTGATGTGGAGGAATGAGAAAAATGTCGTGAGGAAAGTTTTGAGTGTGAATGTGGATGGCTTTAAATATTGGGGAAGACCGTAGAAACGATGTATGAACTGTGTGAAAAATGACAAAGCTGGAAATGGCGGCTACCCAGATGCCGACCGCAAATAAATTGGGATCAGGGGAAGAGAGAATGATCAGGTGACAAAGTGTGATTAGAAAATAATTAATAATAATGGAGCTACATCTGCCAACAAACTGTCTTGCAGTTTGGCAGAGGTAATTATGTATTCTAAAAATGAAAATGTCTGTAAGTTAAAAACCTTTTAAATTTAAAAAAATACTGAAGTTCTTGGACGTAAAGCCAGTAACACTTTATTATGAAAATTCTAGTTCGAAAATACTGTGTATATATATTCGGCTGACTTAAAACTGTGAATACTGAATCGTCGTTTGATTCCTAGCCTATGATATTCACGACAATCGCATTCATAGGAAGGATAACCGGATATTGCGACACGCGGAAGTGACAAAATATATTGTTACCGCGTCACGTCGACATTCATAGCTTGTTCCTGAATATAGACATGTTTTATATGGGTATGTAAGTTCAGACTTATTTGTTTAGAGTCGGTTTTTATATTCTTGTAAAGTAAAAATAAAAACATATAAGTATAAAAAAAGCAAAAAGTAGGGAACATAATTCTTTCTTTTCTTATTTTTTTTTCTTTTCTTTTTTTTTGTGATTTAAATCACAAAATGTCATTCTTTGACAGTTTTGTGAGATGGCATAACGCGGTAAATTATCAGAGTCTGATAATTTGATAAATAATGACAACTTCCCTGACTTTACAATCAACTGTTACATAATTAAACCAACTAGAGTTCCGTAAGCTTGATTACATATTTGACAAGTCAACTATGCTGCCTCATTTTAAGCCGTTGTGATCGGCTGACCGAAATCACAACCGGCGATTAATTTTCACTTTGAGTGAGTTTTGAGTCTTAGAGAAAATTAAATTAGATAATTATGTTTACGGAAACCGGATGGTAATATGCCTAATTAACACAAATGTATGTCGTGAGACGAAAAAACACGTAACAGGGTATTATTTCCCAGGCAAATCAATCCACAAGTAGCTACTTAGCTGCTACCTAAAAGCCTTTCTAACCGCCATCTTGTCCCACAAAGCTGCTAAAAACTCTTTCAAAAGAAAAATGTTCGATCCAGCAAACAAAAGCGCGCGATTTTCATTATTTTTGTTGGAATCGCACGGTTAGTTCCGTACGTGAACGGGGATGGTATATGAACGTGTCGCTACACATGGTTTGAATCGGGAACACGACACGTCAGTTACAGTGTGACATGGGATGATGTCTGCTCACATCGAAAGCAGAAGAGTGTGTAGAAACATCGTATTATTTAGGTCAAAGCATTTCATAATGAAATAAATACGCAAAGCTGAATTTAAGCTAGTAAAGTTGAAGAATAGCCAAGATCTATCGCTATATTTATAAAGAATAATGTAAGAGAACGTGCCGATTTGAAAGAGTAAGTATGGAGTTTCTTGCTCATTTTTCTCCATACGTAACTAGCTTTTGGAAGGGGCAACTAGAATCAATTAATTATTCTTGTATATTTTTACGTTCAAACGTGCCTTTTATGTGCCTATTTGAAATAAATGATTTGGCTTTGACTTTGATTTTGATCTAGATTTTGGCAGAAGCTACTTACACACATCAAAAAAAGTTTGCGATCACTCTTTGAGTAATTAATCATAATGTAATTGTAACAGAAATTTGGTAGAAAGAAAAATACTGTTTAACCAAACTTAAATAAAAATTTATTAAAAGGTTTATATTCAATATAATATAATTTAGGTGAATTGTTTTTTGTTTTTGTGCTCACACCATAAATTATTACCTATTCTATGTCTATACGTGAGGATTTGTAATTGGCTCTCTGGTGACTATGGTTTCCTATTTTGTTTGTTTTTATTAGCTGTAAGTCCTCCATGTACTAAATAAATAAATAAACTCCTCTCCTGGCACGAACACATATGGTGATCCTCCTGGGCATGCTGAGAATCAAGCTATCCAGCATTTTTTGGGGTAACCTGTCCCATTCTTGAATAGCGGCTTCCCTGAGCTCCGGCACTGTCTGGGGACGTGGCTGACGGTTCCAAACAGCTCGCTTAAGAGCATCCCACGTGTGCTCTATTGGGTTTAAGTCAGGCGAGCCGAATCATAATACATAAATAATCTACCGTACCTAACAAAAAAGATTTCGATTCTGCAAAGTGATCGCAAACTTTTTTTGATGTGTACTACTCAAAACAGAGCTGGCAGAAAAATGGGAACCTCTGCTTACTCCTTTGTTTTTATGATATACATATGTGGTGGTTTTGTCCTTAATGCAGATGAACCCGTAGATGCAGAGGTACAATATTTTTTGTACACAAAAAGTAATGTGAAAATAGTATATTATGCAATTAGTGAATAAAGGACGGGTTTAAAGCGAGGGCCATAGATGAATCACGAGCAAGTGACACGAGCATAGCGAGTGTTTCAAGTGTTAGAATCCCGAGTGTCGCGACTGATTCATGGCCCTCGATATAAATCCGTTTTATGCAAGTGTTGCATACTATACTTTATACCTACCTATATAAAGATTTAAGCGAAAATAGACATTTAATGAAGAAAAAAGGAAGGTTAAATTAATTAAAATGCACATTAAAATTGGAAATTTTTTGGAGTAATATTCTTATTATTATTATTACGATGGTCAACCTGTAAAGCGATATTTATTTCCTGTTGATGGTCAGAACTTTCTGCTGGAAGAAACTCTGGGGCATCTTTGGACGTTGAAGGGCGTGGAGTGCACAAGGAGTTTTTTTTTTACTTTGCTCCTCACTAGGAATTTCTCCTGCATTGTGGGTGCGTTTATAAACATTTAAAGTCAGATACACAAACAGCCAGACCCGGAACAACTACTTGTAGGTCATACAAATATTGGTTCCGTGCGGGAATCGAACCCGCGACACGCAGCGCAGCAGTCAATCGCTTCAACCGTGCCGTCGAGTTTTGTTTGTATCGAGTACCTATTTTTCGCAAGGAGGTTGTATAGCATTGAGATGGAGGTCGAATATATTGGTGTGTTCTAAATTCAAACACCAAAATAGTGATTAAAAGTGCTTATAATTCACTGTTTTCAGTTATTTTTAATCACTATTTTGGTGTTTGAATTTAGAACACACCAATATATTCGACCTCCATCTCCATTCCTAATTGTAAGGGTTTAATGTCGTAATATATTATTATGGTAGACCCTTAAAGGCTACCGTGTGATGTTGTATGGAGGCGACATATTTTTATAAATATAGGTTATTTCAAACAGTTTGTTGTTTTCTTGCATTTCACTACATAACCATCTTGCATCTGCGGTTTTGTTCCATTACTTACAGAGGGACAAAATCTTTTGTGTAACAGTGAATGTATGTCGTGTGACGTCACCACGACACACGACGTACATTCAGGAGGTATAGAATTATATTTAAAAAAATTGATGTAGTTACACAAGTGGACTTGCATTAAACGTTTGAGATTTTTATTTTGAAGTGTATCTCGATCATCAATGATGAGTTGAAATTGGTTGCCCTATGTGATGCTATTGGTATGTCTACCATACTGTTAGTGTCCCAGCATGACATACCACTGCAGGACCTCTTCTCATACAGAAAAGGCAATCAGCACGCTTGCTCAGTGCAGGAAGGCGATTACATAGCATGGGCTCAAATATAATGCACCAAAGAGCGAATTCATGTTATTTAAAGCAGGCAGTAAATGCCATAGCACAATTCCACCAGTTGTGCTGTGCGGTAGACCTCTATAAAGAGTCGCAAATTTTAAATATCTGGGTCATTGGGTCTCAGATGATTTAAAAGATAACGTTGATGTAAAGCGGGAGTGCAGGTCACTGGCAGTTGGATGTTGGCCCACAGGTCAGCACGTTGTACGGCTCAGGCTAAGGTGACGCTTTTCAAAGCCTACTTACTCAGTCTGTGGGTGAATTTTACGCAGAGAGCATATATTGGCCTGCGCACGCAATATAACAACACGTTCCGGGTGTTGATGGGGCTGCCACGTTTCTGTAGCGCTTCGGCTTATGTTTGCCGACGCGGACGTTGATAGTTTTTCGGCCATCATGCGCAAGAGATGCGCATCTCTGTTACGCCGTGTTCGCGCCAGCCCCAACATCATTCTTAGAACATTGGCTGATAGGTGGTACTCTCCGATCTTGGGGCGGTGGATACGACTACACGCAGTCAAGTAGATATTCCCCAGGATTGGCGTGCCTCACGCAGCTTAGAATATATGTTACTAACAATAGTTTATAAGTTTCCACTGTTATTAACAAATATGGAAGTGATTGTGAAATAAATGTTTATTATTATTATTAATTATTACTATTATAGCAATTTTCCCTACCATGGGAACAAAAATGTATGTATGGAATAGCAGATTTTTTTTTGCGATTCCTGTTTTGTTACCATAGAGAAAGTTGCTCATAATGATAAGTAGTAGTATTATAGGTACAATGACTCCTGAAGACATTTTCAGTTATTTCTATTACACCTTATAAAAGAAGGATAACGTCGTCACATTCTGGAAACATAAATTTTTGTTTGAAATAATAGTAATTTATTTTCACGGATAAACCCAGAAACAGGCGTGATCTGTCTGAATAGTAGTAGGACTGCACTTATGCGAAAAAGTGTTTTTTGCAGCTTATATATAATAATGTACAATTGAAGAAACAACTAAAGGCTAACTGACAAAGCATAATATAATATTATGGAATTTCTGACAGAACCATTTATTTTGACATAGATTTAATGAATTATTTTTATTTACTGTTGAGTTTTATAATTACCTATATTCATATTTGCACGCCATATTATGTGGCAAACATGTTTAAACATGTATTTGTCGGAGAACGGAAGTTTTTTCTCGTTATCATCAGCCATATTTTAACTACTGTTGGCGTACTGTGGGTAGTGTTGGTTATTGCGCAATAGAAAAACCGTTATTAGAATCTAAAGTCATTTACTCAACCTTGGCTGATATTCAGCACCAACTTCATAATTTACATTAGACAGTTCCCCCAAAACGCTCGGCCCTTCATCACTTCCTAGTGCTTTAGCTGGGAAGAAGAAGTAGCGGAACAAACTCCCCAGAGGCACATCTATCGGTTCAGTTAGAAGAACTTGATTCTATACAGTAATGGGTATGCAAAGTAATTAATGTAGGAACACGACACAACTATACCGAACGCGCAACAGTTTATAGACGTCTTCATGAATCTAGTATCACTTAGAGCGTCTTTGTAACCATAACTAATAAGCACCACGTATGTTCTGTAATGAAAGCTTGAACGATATAATGTGTGCATCAGAGTCCGAAGCCCAAATACAAAGAGTAATCCGAACGAACAATTAAGGGGCCGGGCGCAGCTGTGCATGCCCATTAGTCGGTAACAGTGAGGCAATAGAATAGCATAGCATCTAGAGCATGTGTGCCACGACCACGGACTGAGGCGCTATGCCTACCTACATTTGGATAATGCGAATAAACTACGATATTGACTTCTTCAATTAGTACTCCATAAAAGGAGTAATAATAAAAACGCACAATGAAGGGTTCCGTAGTTGGAATGAATGAAGAACAAACTTAACATTGTTGAAAAAAATGGTAGAAGGGGTTTACATCGGCATCGAGTCGACGATGAAGTACCTGGGACTGGTCCTCGACAGCCGGTGGAACTTCATGGAGCATTTCCGACGTTTGGCTCCCAGACTGGAGCCGGCCGGGGCTGCCTTGAAGCAGCTCCTGTCCAATCTAGGGGGTCCAAATGCTTCCTTCCGGAGACTCTATGCGGGGGTCGTACGGTCCATGGCCCTTTACGGGGCACCGGTGTGGGCACGTTCCTTGAGGCGACGACCAGCCCGCCGGTGGAATTAATTTATCCCAAGAACAAACTTAACATTGTACTTGAAAAAAAATTATGGTCATCGTGACGCTGACTGTATAACAAAGAGATAAAAAATAAGTCGTGGCAGCTAAGAGATGACCAGTCCCAACTGACGGCGCCTTATGGGAGTGGCGCGAGGAGGTGAAACGCCGTGTAACTCCGCTGCCACGAGAAATCACGGCATAGCGGACAGAGCTCCGGCGGGATCTCATGACGACATGGAGAGTGCGATTGCCGCAACCCAGCGCTGGGCACGCCACAATTGTGGCGATAAGCCCCCTCTTTGAGGAGTGGCTAGAGAGGCGCCACGGTGGCCTCACCTTCCGCCTGACGCAGGTCCTCACCGGACACGGTTGTTTCGGGAGGTTCCTGTTCAGGATAAGGCGGGTCCCGGAAACGCTCGGATGTTACCACTGTGTGGATCACCTAGAGGACACGGTGGAGGTTTTTTTCAAGGTTTTATTTTACTACTTTGTCGGCGTGATCAATATGTAGGTATACATGGGTATACCTATATATGTATGTAATGTGTATATGTAACTTGGCATGGGCCAAATTACAACATTATATTACTAAAAGTCTCTGAGCTAAGACACGGACGTACAGACGGACATGGCGAAAAGGGTTCCTTGTTGCCTAGAGAACCCTAAAAATAATTGGAAGAACAGGACTAGTTGTTATGGCATTGCTTGGGTTGGGGGGCTGTGCAGCAGTGAGCGTTTTTTGACCAAATGGTGACGATTAAGAAGATTTTTAATGCTATGCGTTCATAATCAAGCCCTTTGCCAAGTATTTATATTACTGGTGACGGTATTGGGTGGAAATGAGGCATTCGGCCATTACAAAATATTGTGCGCTCAGCCATTGAAACCGGCAATACCAAGGAGATTGCTCTGAAAGTAATCTCAAATGCCAAGTTCAAACGTCTCATGTGCCAAACACCATTAAACAACGCTTCACAGCAGATTTTCTGCGGGTTACGTGTCGTTATCGTCAAAATATCTATCAGAATCGCCACAATTGTACCTTAAGTTATCCGCTCCCGGCTGAAGTAACCCTCCATAACTTAAACGCTAACAAGAAAATCCATGCTAACCAGACCGCCGACGGCCCCAACTTCCCAAAACATCACACTTATCATCCCCTGCTAGAAAAAGACAGCACTATCTGGGAATATCTCCGTCTTCATCGTACATAGAACAATGATCTCAACCCGGCTTGAGTTCTATCAGACAGGATTAATGTTCCATCAGAAGTACTTCCAGTAGAAATGCAATATCGCTGGGGAGCTGGGGAGTGTCGACAAACAATTAAAGTGAGGTATAAGAAACCACTCTCGCCCGTCAAAACGATAAGAATCTTGTTATTAAATTGAAAAATGGGTGACGGGTACGAGTAGTATGGGTTCAGATAACCTTAGTGGTGAAAACAATCGTGTTGTTGTTATGATAAGGAATCAGATTTAATTTTTGTAACAGCAATGCTTAGGATAGAGTGGCGATGAAACTAAGGAATAAGTTTGGCATGCTCGAGTGTTAAGAAAAAGTTTTGGCTTTGTTGTTTTTTCTGTAATCTATAAGATGCGGATTGTATGCATGCTTACACTCTTACATAATTTTTTTACCTATACCCCAAGTCTCCAATTCAGAAAATGTATGTAAACAAAGGGGATAACATATCAAAAAAATATCTTCGCCCAAAAATAGCGAAAAAAAGGTTCTATTTTCTTTTAAGTGCTGATTTTAGAAATAATAACAAAATAAATATAATACCGTAATTATTTTTATACATTTTCTGTTTTAAACAAAGTTATTAACAAAGGAGATTTTTTTTTTTTGTTGGCATTTAGTTGGGCCACTTACCTCTGTAAGTGGCCCAACTAAATGCCAACAAAAAATGCTACTAGGGTACACTAGGTACTAAATTAAAAGACTAACAAACTAAATATAAAAAACAAAAAAAAAAAAAACAAAGAAAAACAGAAGGACATATGTATGTATATTATGTATATATATATTATTATATTATATATATATTATATGTATGCATAATAGACTTTTTGCAACGAATAAAATTGTTAGAGACTATTACAATATTTTCGATACGTCACATTTCCAGTAAGATGCTCTTACCATTATATTCGCGGGAAAAGTATTCAATACAATTTTCGTAAAGCTTAATACAATTTTATTCCAGTAACAGACAATTTTATCTTAATATCGTTAAGTTTTGCCATGGAATACACATGTAAGTTGCTATTACCTACTGTAATCTGCAATTGATTGTTTGTCGGCGAATAAAATGGTAAAAGTACATTACGATATGGGATCCTATAACTATTTATCAACCAATAACATAGCAATGCTTTATATCGAATAATATCGGAATGTTGCTTTACAGTTTAAGATTATGCCTTTAATTTATGCTAAATTTAATTTCTTTACTAACAAAATTTCTAAGAAAGTTATATTAGTCAATATAAGTAGTATACAATTATTGTGTGAAAAATCACCTTTCTTTTGGTATTTGAACAATCCCGCTATGTATCTATATATGTTAATGAGATATTCACGAAAAACTGTTTTTTACTTCTCTCATTCATAGATTCATATATCTTGCCACATGTTGGATGAAAACGGGTGTAAACTGTTCCGAGTGGAAATCGAATTTGGGAGGCCTACGTTTAGCAGTGGACTTAAAAGGGCTGATTATGATGATTTATTTATTTATTTAACAGTTTATGTACACACATAAACAGATAAGAAGAAAGGAACAGAAAAATACGTACAAAGGTGATACTTATTTCTAAAGAAATCTCTCTCTTCCAGCATACCTGCGTGCGATAGGAGAGTAGATGAAAGAGATGTAGATGTCGCGTCTCCGACACACTATACAAAACATTGTTTTGCTACGGTATTTTATTTGGATAGTTCTTATAATCAATTAACTTTAATTATATAGATAGAAAAAAATTATGATAAAATGTTTTGCGCCACTGTCCTGTCATTTTGACAGTGACATTTCTTGACGTTTCTTTGTTTACATAAATTATCAGAATTAGAGACTTGGGTTATACATGTTATCCGAAAGAGTTTTACGCCGTAGTTATTTATAATATTATGTTATTCCTATTTTTCTGATTGTATTTATGTACTTTTGAAGCACAACAAAGAAAGCTCTGAAGACACTGTTACATAAAAGAGTTGCAACACGTCCACAAGGGGACCAAATGAAATACTCGTAGAGAGCGGAATGGTATGTACAGTGACTGGATCCGTGTGAACCCGTTCTTATCGACGAAACAGCCTGACAAGCAATGAAAACAAACGCTACCGCTTCGCGAAAACTACGCGACCGTGGAACAGAGGAACTTTCAGGAGTTTTAAAATGAAGAATGTGCATTATAATGCAACTATCAAAGACAGTATCATTTCATTTACCTATAGGTACCTGGAGGTAATTTGATATTAAATTGGCTACCCACTTAAATTGTTCATTTATTCAAACTAATCAAAACTGCCATTCTTTGACAGTTACTTAGAATGGCGAATTGACGAAGTGTGATCAGTGGGTCATTTGATAAACAACATTTTTTGGCAAACATTTAAGTAATACACCTCAGTATTTTTTCCTGAATTTATATAGCAAATAAAATTGAGATTTTCTTTTTCTTTGCAATATAAGTGTGGATTTTTCCAAAGCTTCACTACAGACTTACTATCACAGCTACGTCCCGATACCCTCCCGACAAGGTTATCGCTCACTGTTTACAAAAGAAAGCCCCTCACTTATCCGCCCGGTCCAATCAGTGTCCAATACTTAGTAGCCGTTGCGATAAATTACTGGCACAATGTGTTATTGTGTAATGGGTGTTATTCCATGTGCCACGTAATCTGTCAAGAAGTTCTAATATGAGGTTTTTCTGCATGCCAAGATGTCATACCAACTTAAGGCAATACTGTCCACTGTCTAGAATGTATGCTGCAGACAAAGAGCACGAAGCGGACATTGACCTCTTTCACTCATCAGTACCTGCTCTAAACAAGCTGCGCTTGCCATTTAATGGGTGTCTCTAATAATCCATAACTTATATGTTTTTTTTTTTCATTTAAGGTAAGTATTAATCTCACAAAAATATAGGCACATAACCATTATATTGGCGAATATATTAGCGAACAGATCGCAGTCCGGGTTGGCTTCCACGAGTTTATTTACTGCGGTCAACACGCGCGGTACGGAGTACGCAGCACGGACTGCTGTCCGACACGAGGGCACGCCTAGCAGTCGATGTTTTCTGCCACCGACTGCTATTACTGGTACTAGTCGAAATAAATTGCCGAACTGGCCTCCTGAGCTTTACCGCGCTTGCCTTGATCCTGTAAATTATGACAAGCTTGGAACTGTGCCGGAAGTTTTTACCGTAAGTACTTGACGTGAAAGCATTTCGAAGCGAACTAATTAGGCCAATTATTTATGTCTATATTTGCTTTCAGAGTATTAAGAGATTTGTTAAGTGACTGAAGACTCTTTATGATGAGTAAAAACCTCAATGTTAAAGCCAAAATTTATTGCAAATAGGCACATAAAAGGTACTTTTGAACGTCAAAGGAGACTGGGCGAATTTGTATGGGAATTGGTCTATGGAAAAATAACGATTCAGTTTTGATATTTGTGTAGGGATACTTCATGATCTATACTCTTGTGCAAAGCCGTCGGGTCCTGGGGCGATATTTGTAGCATTCAGCCTACGTACCGCCACTCTCAGATCCACCTCTATCACCTCCGGAGCATCGTCGTCGTTGTCGGCGGTGTGGTCCAGATCGAGCACCACAGTAGGCGGAGCCATGGGCCGGGGAGTATGTACCCCGCGCGAAGGGAACAGAGCACACACCACGTCCTCCACGAGACGGCTGGGGCCGAAGACTCTGCGTCAGCGGAGGAGCCCATGGGCGGAGTTTATCCCGCACCATTCTGTAGGGGCGTCCCCACGAGTCTCTGTTCAGAGTCTCCGGTGACTCCTCACGGGCCAGTCCTCTGGCCCGCAGGATCTCTGCTCGGAGGGCGGTCTCCGCCAATCTGTACCCTTCGTACAGCTTCGCGTGAATGGCTTCCGTATCCGGATGGCGGATATGGAGCCTGCGGTGCCTGGTGTATCAGTGCCACGCAGCAATGTACGCCTCGCGTAAAGCAGTCAGCTCCTGCAAACACCAGTACATCTGGCGCCGGGCGCGTATGGGCTGAACCCGGGGCATTGCCAAGTCACATAAATCGGACATAGCCTCCCGGAAACACTCTGCCTCGTCGTTGATGTCAGCAGACCTATCCGTTGATGACACCCAGGCTTGCACGATCGAGGCTTCCAGGAGGAGCTCCCTGTCCAGCTGCTTCAGCGCTCACCGCGGACCAATCGGGGCCTGTCGGACCAGCGTGCTCGAGGTCTGGGTAATGTGCAGGCCTACTGTTATAATCAAGCAATCGATAACCTTCTTCAAATACCTAAAGCCAAATCTGTAAAAACCGTTTTCTGATTTCAGATTCCTTCATACTCTTCCAATATAATATGTACGTAATTCGGACCATCTTCATGATTTAAGAATCTAAAAAGGTTCGGTCCCTTATTCGTTTTTATCGAGAGTGCCCATCCCCGGCCGCATCAGATTTCTGGGCATATGTAAATACGCTAACATCTGCCTCTTTGTATTGTTTCTTATAAAATATGTGGACATAAGTAAAGGGTTTTGCCTTCAAATGGGATTTCCTGATTAGGGATTCGTTATGTTTGGATGTCGACTTATTTTTTATGCAAAGTTATGTAAGAGGTAATACGGTTCAAAAGCTTCACTTTGTACTGTCTTACTTTTTACCCGACGATGGCAAAGCCAAAAGGAAAGGTTATGTTCTTTACACGTGTAGGGTCTATGTATGTTTTTAGATCCAATCATTAATTTATTTAACGTTCAATTCGGTAATAAGTATTATTTACATGTGATAGTGTAGGTTTGAATACAAAATTATGTTATACTACCTTATGCCTGCGACTTCGTCTGCGTGAAATTTCTGGTTTTAACTTAAAATATATCCTTTGACACTCGTCAATACTGTAGCTTCCTATTAGTGTAAGAATTTTTGGGATCGGATTAGCAGTTCCGAAGAATACCCCCTACATAAAAACTCACAAATTTTACCTCTTCATAATATTAGTATAGATTGCTGGTAAGCCTTTTAGTTTGATGGATGTGCATCATCATCAACTGACGTGTCAGTGTGCATCGTCTATTTACTGATTGCTTCTCAAAGTGTTCTTAGTGAATGACAGTGGATTAACCATTGGAGCTGTACTCAAACTAGAGAGTATTCAGTACCTTACTTCCCTTTAACAAATTATTATATGGGTTTAGTATTAACTTAGTAAAAAAACACAAAGGTTGATGTCAGTTGATGCTATAGTTTTTATGCGTGCAGAAAAACATGTCAGCTGACCCTAACCCTGAGTAAAACGCTGCGATAGTGCGTTTTTCAGAGGCTATTAACTCATAATTTAAGAGAAATCAACTACATCTAAAAGCAAATTATTAATGTTCGATATCCTATTATCACATTGCACGTTCTTATTTATTTTTATGTGTAATAAATACATTTAAAATTTCCTTGTAAAAAATACTAAAATTATTGATTGCATGCAACTTTTGCTAAAGGTTTTATTAAGACTTTGACTGCCAGACAACAGACACAATAGAAAAACTATTGTTAGCGGTCACCGGTGACCGCGGTGGCAGTCAATGTGTTAATTTGAGGGTTACACCAATGGATAGATAATTTAAAAGTCGTAGTTATTTACGTTTTATTTTATTTCACTAGATCGCTTTTCTTTCTTTATTAATATAATTCCAAAAAATGTGTGAATTCGGCGTGCGCAGCGACCGGTTCAAAGCGGGACAGAGCGGTGGGTCAGAGAACGACCGAACATTCAAGGTCGTTCACTAGGGGTAGCGACTTAACATAAGGTAGATACATCATAAAAAAGAGCGAGTGGGTTTCATACGACTCAAATTAGATTGGTACAAAAATAACTTCAGAAAATTTTACTAGGAAAACTTATAAGTAGGTACACGTGTTCAAATCATTGACAGATAGATACATATAAAAAAACGGGGCAGTCTTTTGGGACTGCCGATAGAAGTGAAAACTAAGTAACTTGAAAGCGTTCGGTGACGATGACGCGAGTTCCATGATTTTTGTTCACCGAAAAAGTATGCATATATACACAGTATACATATAGCTCATGGAAAGCGTTCGGTGATGATGATGCGAGTTCCATGATTTTTGTTCACCCAAAAAGTGCTCAACGCGACTAAAGAAGTTTTCACAAAAAAAAAAACCTGTTTTTAAATGAATTCTTTTGTTTATAATTTGTTTTAAATAAAAAAATATTTTTTTTTTACCCCAAATTAAAATAATAGTAAAAAAAAAATGCTAGATGTAGCTTCACGGAAAATAGTTAAATAAATAAAATAATTTATTTGTATCAACACAGAAGAAGAAACAACACAAAAACACAATTATATGATAAATTATTACTAAGTACACCTTCATAAATATAATAAAATACTTGCACAATTTACCGACAACAAAGAACAATATTAATAGAAAAAAATAAAAATAAATAAAAAGAACGTGGCACTATGATCTTCCTACTTAGAAAAGAAAATTCAAATAAAGAATAACCAAAGTGCGGTGTGCGTCTCAAGGTTACACTAAATGGGAGTCCAGCTCAGCATTTTGTCAGGCATATATCTCCGTGACTAGCCTGATGCTGATTTTCGGCCGAATCCCTGCAGCGGCATACGGACGTCGACCATACGAGATAAATACGCGAACTATTGGTTGAAAAAGCGTAGTGAAATTATGTAAATGCCTATACGAGTACTCTCTTTAGTCAATTTAAGTTATTTAATCTGCAGTGAAGTTTTGCATTCGTGGGAAACGTTCTTAAATGTTAGATGATGAATGTATTTTTATTGTATTTGACGGCACGGTTGGCGTAGTGGCATAGATATAAGAAAGAAGCGCAGTGGTTATGCAATTGACTGCTGCGCTGCGTGTCGCGGGTTCGATTCCCGAACGGAACAAATATTTGTATGACCTACAAGTAGGTAGTTGTTTCGAGTCTGGCTGTTTGTGCATGTGAGTTTAAATGTTTGTAAACGCACCCACAATACAGGAGAAATTCCTAGTGTGGGGCAACGTTTAAAAATAAATATATATGTATAGTTATGCGTATAATGTGTAGGTATATGAATAATCTTATTATAAACAGTACAATACGTGGAAAAAAAAAACTCATGTTGGTTTGCATTGGCCTATTGTACATATTACAAACGAGTGTCATAGGATATATATTTTAAGTTAAAACCAGAAATTTGCCACTGTGTGGATCGCCCGGAGGACATGGTGGAGCATACGGTGGAGGTCTGCCCGGCTTGGGTAAAGCACCGCCGTGTCCTTACGGAGGCGATCGGCGGCGGCGATCTCTCGCATCCTGCCCTGGTCCAGGCCATGGTACGGAGCGAGAGTGAATGGGAGGGCGCCACCTCCTTCTGCGAAGCAGTAATGCTTGCGAAGGAGGAGGCGAAACGCGTGAGGGAGAGGCAGTCTGTGCGCCCTAACGCCCGTAGTCGCCACAGGAGACGCCCTGGGCGACGGGAGTCGATAGCCGATTCCAGGACACCGTAGACGCGGATGCCGAGCAATGGGCTGCTCGCCGTCCGGTAAGGACCAGGCCCGAGTCGACGGCGCCGCGGCGTGTTGTGTTCCACGCGCGCCTCAAAAAGATGTTAGCACCAACGGACGAGGTCCACTAGGACCGATGCCTGCCAGGGTTGCGGATTTGTCCGAAAGAAATACTGTGTCCCTGGCACACAGGCAACTGAAGGAACACGGGTGGGTTTTAGTCAGTGAAAGTCTGACGCGCCCTCCAGCTCCGCCCAGAGTATGATAAATTATTTGTTAATTTCCTACCCAAAAAAAAAAGTGGCAAAAAACTAAAATACAGATCCAAAGAAACGGACTTACGAAATTAAAGTTATTTTTCACTTTGTAGTGTTTGTTTTGGAAGTCAGTTTTTATTTGTTGTAAAAAAGTTATTTTAAACAAGAGTCACGTTTAAAAAAAACTTTTAACTTTTTTTAAACTTTAGTTAATTACCTAAATCAAAGGACTATAGTTGGTAAGGTTTAACGGTCGATTTCGCAGTCATTCTGTTGCTTTGGTTGGTTAAAGGTTGAAAATTATTATATCTTCGAATTAGGTATTTAATGAAGTGACCCGAAACCTAATTGCGTAACACTATCAGTAGCAATCCGTTTCATTTTGACAGTTCAACAACATTCATTGCGTTATTTACGTTGTTCAGCAGACTCAAACCCAGTTATTTGATGGGCTGAGCGTTGAGTCCATCAACTAACTTAGCTCTCTTCTCCTATTTTGGACAAATAGGAGAACAGTGCTATGTTATTTGACCATAATAATTCAGATCTGATCTACAGGAAGTAAAAAAAGTAATAAATGAGAACTCCCTCACAAAATAAAAACAATAAAATAAATATTATTTGTGTATCTATGACAAACGATGAGCTCTTACAACTTCCGGCGCAAGAATTATTATTGTGGTCGTTCCATAGGTTTACAGGGCAACAATAAAACGGTTTCACTTTCCTCGTTTAGATATAATATTTTATAAAACACACAGAAAATAAAATTAATTTGTATTTTCTATAGCAAGTAGTCAAAATGGTTTCTTCATTATAAATAAATGATTCCAGATTTTTCCGTGAATATTTCCACCTCACAAATCTTTATTTCATAAAAATTATGTGATAGAGAATTGCGTTTGATTCGATGAACCTGCCATTAATTGCCTAACCGAATATAAACTGCTTATTACAAAACAACATATTAAGGCGATATGACCCGACAGAGACCGCGCGTGTAAACCGTAAATATACTAATAGACCTTATTAGTAATAAACTGTGTGTTCTGTTCCCACAGACTAACCGTGAAAACGGTTTTGTTGGGCATAGTTCTTAAGTTATTTTTTTTATAAACTTTGTTTTTAATTAAAAAAAAAAAAAATAATTACCATCTAAAAAAAATTACAAAGTGTTTTAGTAGAATAGCATTTTTAACCACTAAGGTTTGTACTTAATGCTACATGTAATTCTACATCGTAGTAAAAACAAAATCAAGGTAAACAATAAATATAACATAATACCATATTTAAAAATTTGGTAACTTCATCTCAGGTGATATGCTAGTTACTACGTAAACCGCATTTCACATAATTAATTTTCAAATAATAGACCCACCGCCGTATCTCTACGTTGACGTCGTGGTGGGGCTTGTGCGCTCCGAACTCTAGGTCTGTGCCAGTAGAGTTTACTTTACCGGAACATGTCTAGGGTGAGGAGCCAGACCAAGAGAGATCATCCTCATCTCTGGCTTGCCTTTATTGGCCGGCTGGAGTGAACACTGACGAGGAACTGAGCTTCCACCTCATTCTTGCTTTTATTGGCCGGCCTAAGTGGAGATTCGCAAGAGCAAACGTGCTCGGAGGAAGTATTCCAGTAAGTGCTTGTAGGGATCTTGACCAACTTCCGGACTCTGGGATTGTTCTGAGAGCCGTGGAATACCTCTCCACTCCTCGAACACCTCAGGACATGTTGCCTCCTTGTCGCTACGTCACTATGTGCTAGTGACCATTTTCGGGGGCCCATTATTGAGTGTGCAAGTCACCCCCTGCCATTTTATCCGTGTATAATAAAACATTGATCAGGCAGGGGCCATAGTCCTTCCATAGTTTTAGGTAACCAGTCCATTTTAACCACCCAAACCCATAGTCCAATATCTTTGGTTCCATATCCTGCAATAGTCCTTTTTTTTTTTTTTTTTTTTTTTTTTGTTCCGCTGGGAAAAATGCATTACGCATACCCTCCCGTCGGGGGACGGGAGGGGTATGTGGGACTCCCCGGCAGAGTGCCGGTATACCCACTAAAAAACCCAGCGGTGTTCCCTCAATGCCGTTATGGGAGGGCCATGGGAAACTGGCACAGCCTTTACGTCCACGACCCTCCCGGCGCGTGCCCGCCTAGCTGGCAGGCCCCGCATGCCCCCCAAGCTGGGGGGCTACGGGAATGGCCGGGAACACCTGGCCATTCCCATCCGACACTGATGGAGGCCTGTGCAATACAGGCAAGGGTGCCCCCGCACCCGTTGCCTGCTGGCCTCCACCTGGGAGGAGTCGGAGATGACTGTCATACTGACGTCTTCTTCGACCCCTCCTCCGCCTTCGGAGCGGCGCCGCGAGAGGGTCGTCCTCCCGCACGCGCTCCGCCTCCTCCTTCTGCGACATCACTTCCTCGCAGAAGGAGGCGACCGCTGCCCAGGCCCCCTCGCTCCCCAGCATGGCGCTGACGACGCCGGGAAGCGAGAGGTCCTGCCCGACCGCTGCGACCAGACTATGGCGCAGCTCGGACCAGGCAGGGCACACCTCCAAGGTGTGCTGTGCCGTGTCCACCGCCGCGCCACAGTCGTGGCACGACGGGGTCTCCTCCCTTTGGATCCGTTGCAGGTGCGATCCGAAGCATCCATGCCCGGACAACACCTGCACCAGACGGAAAGAGAGGAAACCATGTGACCGCTCGAGCCAATCCTTCAGGACTGGCCCGAGCGCGTCCAGGGTTCGGCGGCCAAAAGTGGCAGAGGCGAGGTCCTCCGTCCAATGATGGACGATCGCGTCCCTCGCCTCTTGCCGCACGGCCTCCCGCTCCTCCGGGGCTGGGTGTTCCCCTCTCGCCCTCCGCCTCGCCGTATATTCGTACACTCTGGTCAGCACCCATGCCTCGAGCTCCCAAGGAGGGGTGCAGGCCAGAGCGCACGCCGCCGAAAAGCCTACTGTTCGGTAGGCCCTCGCCACCCGCTGAGCTATAGCCCTTTGGGGTGCCCGCAATGCGGCGGCGTTCTCCCTCCTGCGGAGGGAGTCCTCCCAGATTGAGGCCCCGTAAAGGGCCATGCTCCTCAAGATGCCGGCGTACAGTTGCCGGCATCGCGATTTGGGTCCCCCCAAGTTGGGGAGCAACCACGAGAGGGCGCCCGCGGTCTTCAGCAGGCGCGTCGACAGCCCGCTAAAATGCGGGCCGAAACGCCACCTGCTGTCGAGTACAAGGCCCAGATATTTCATCTAGGCCTTCACCTCAATTCGGACGCCCTCTACGTATACGTGGGCGTCAGGTGGGGGGCGCTGCCGAGGCCCGTGGAAGAACACGGCTTCGGTCTTGTGCAGCGCCACCGTCAATCCTAGGCGGCGGATCCTCCCTGCGACCAAGGATCCGCCTGCCGAGGCCAAGTTGGCCGCCTCCCTATCCTGCAATAGTCCTACACCAACCGGGGGTTGTCCTTGGGTGCACTTGCATAGTGCGTACAGGGATAATCGTCGGTTGTTGCCTCATTTAATTAAAAAGCGTTCTAATGGGCCTCTGCGAGTTGGCTTCGGCCCCTCGTAAGCCTTCCAAAGGTCCGGGACCCTAGGGTCCCGAGATATGTAAATATATAAAAATAATAATAATAATTGAATTGCAGGCGACGCAGGCCCATAGATAAACACCTTAACCTAAACATACCTATTATAATATAATGAAATTAAATTATTGTACACGAAGTGATGACTGTATCGGCGTCGTGTTGGGCTGCGTGGTGTCGCGTAACCTTCCACGAAAACGTCGGTACGCCACACCTTTCGGCCAAAACTCTTCTTTCACAAAACTCTTCTTTTACAAACGAATTGAAGTTTATGTTATGGCGTGACTCCAACTTTTCTACTCTCAAGGTACACTTGGTCTTGACTCGGATGTGTTCCACGATGTCTTCAGTCATCGTAGAGTGATGCAGACGGGATACATACAGCTGCGTCGACGGTGTAGCAGGACGCAGCAACAAATTTGGTCCCGCCAGAGCAGTACCACATCGGTTACGGCAACGGGCTTCCTTCGCTTTGGCTCTACCGTCATGAAGCCCTCCTGGTCTGGCTGCCCTTTCTTAGGGGCTGGGGACACGATGCTGGAAGCCGGTGTATTGCAGCTTATAGTGCCTCCACGGTTGTTTTTGCACTTTTAGCTAAAACTTTCTTCTTTTGCTGCTCCTTTTGGATGGGAGGTTTTGCAGCGGCTGCTGAGTAAGCACGGCGAGGTGTTGAAATGCTAACTTGTGACGTCGCCTCTACTACGGAAGAGGCAGGATCGGCGGGGTGCGGTATTGCATCGCTTGCAATACCGCGCCCGGCCGATCCTGCCTCTGACAGCGGCCGGTGACAAGTCCAATTTCGCTGACTCGATACTGGGCAGCGATGCGTTGTTTGCACCACGACGAGTATTCACCTTTGATGCGAACTCGGGTGACCTACATACCGCTACAGTATTGCGTAAGTCAACCATATCGGCACGTAACTCACTGACGGTGTTTTGAGACGCATCCAGCTAGAACTTCATTTCGGCCAGGCTTGCCTTCAGAGTGACAATATCCTTCAGAAGCCTGGTGACGTCAACGTGGTCAAAAGTGACGAGGGGCAGCTTCCGCAGCTCCTTTGCCACAAAGGACGGCACGTCGTCAGGGTCCGTCTCCTTAAACACCTGAAACATGTCTTGGAGACTCCTCTCTCCCTTTTCGTCCCTCCTGCGGGACGGCATTCGGTCAGCTAAGTCGAGCGACGTGTACAGTGTCGTCTTTGCACTGCATATCTCGTCTTCGTTGTAGCTCGAGGTACAGATCTGCATGAGGCTAATTTCGTCCGTGACGTCCAGTTGATGTTGCAGGAACGCCAGAAGCTCGTTGACTATGAGTTTTTCGGAACCCATGACGGCGACGGCTAATGCCACGCTAAGCGCGAATTAAATCATTTGTAGCGAATTGTGATGCGCGACCGTTACCGAGCGCGCATCGCACTAGAACATCCTGTCACTACTCCATACAAGTATAGACGTGATTAAAAACTTGCCGAATAAAATTACGTCAATTTACGTCAAGCGCTGATTAATTTGACAGGACTAAACTAAAATTTGTCTTCTGTCCTTTTCTTAATGAAATAGGAAGAAAAAGATGCACTGAACTTAAGTTTAGTTTGTGAACAAGGGAATCGGCACCACTGTCTAATTTTCCCGATAAAACGCGCTACAACCTCTGCATAATATGGAGAACTCAGTATTCTTGATACATGGTGTTCATCATTATGAATCTCAATTTCAAGCAAATGAATTCAAAGCATAAATAAAGATATAAAGCCCCGTTTGTAGGTTATTCACCGAAATACGAGTATTGCCCTGGAGTAAATCCTACAGAAAGATTTAACAGAACAATAATAACAGCATTAGCACAATTAGTTGGGGAAGATCACAGATCATGGGATTCATACGTACAGAAAATTCAATATGCCATGAACATTTAACGTCACAACATGTTTTTCTCACTAGTTTTTTGAATCAATGGGAAACAATAAAACCGGCCAAGTGCGTGTCGGATCAGGCAAAATGAAGGGTTCGTAGGTGGGATGAATTTATCCAAGGAACAAACTTAACACTGTAGTTGAAAAACATGTTCAACATGTTTTTCAACTGTAAATGTAAGTTGGTCGACTATTACTCGGTAACATATAAAGCCTACTTAGTTGTGATAGTTTTCCTTTTAACTTCGTTAAATAGGGTTTATCTATTCAAAGACGAAATATTTTAAGAGATACATCTGTAGGTAGTAAGGAAGCCATGGAAACGATTTTTTTTTTAAATCTGAGTATTTTATTTAAAAGTATATTTTTTGATTACTTGATATGATAATTAATTATCAAAAGGCACAGCGTTCGTGCTTCCATTGTCGCCGCGTCCGAGCGGGTCATTCATAGAATAAGTAAGTAAAGGTTTTTTGCAAAATATCTCAAGCAATTTTAAAATTATAATAATTATGTAGAAATAAAAACCAAATACAACCATTAAACTGGCAGGGGGGACGGGACACTTGACTCTAACAAAAATTAGCGCTTTTAAGCTTAATATTACGCAAACGGATCCCTGAATCGAAAAATGGTGTTCACAAATCCGCAATATTTTTAAACAGTCTATCCAATGAAGCTCCACGCCACGTGATAGACGAGAAATAACAAAATATCATTCCCACTTAACGTGACGTAACGTAATTTTTTTTACATGAATTATTAGTAGTCATTGGATACATGAAGTGGGCTGTCTTTGTAAGACGACTAAAATGCCACGGTGTATTTATTCAAAACAGAATAAACAAGTTATTTGCGCTCTTACACACGGACAGAAGCTGTGTATTTTGACATTTAAGGATAAGAATGCACATGTAAATTGTAAATGACTTTTTTTTTCCTGAATGTAGAAGTTTATCTTCACTTTATTTGTCTGATCACGTACAAATACAATTCAAAGTTTTTTCCCGAATCAGTTTCTGTGGGCTTCCCGTCCCTGTAATAAAGGGCTTCTTCTTTAGAAAATTCTCTTTACATCATTTTGTGTATGTATGTAGGTTGTAGTCATAGGAACCTTTTACAAATTGCCTCTGTTCAGTCATCCGCCATCCGCAAAGAATTTAAGTAATTACAGTAGGTATTTAATCTCTAATTAATAGACGTTAAAATCAAAATCCAAACTTTTGTAAGTCATCTTGTAAATTTTTCTCATTTATCTTGTGAAGTAGGTATCTACATGTAAACATTACAAGAAAAAAAAAAAAAATTGTAGTACCTACTTCTCGATGTCGATAATCATACCTACTATACAGGGCTGGGAACGATAAATTGGACCCTAAATTAAAACTAGATCCCATCCCCTTCGAACCTAACCTGTCCGAGTCAGGGTGCCCTAAGTCCCGAGCTCGCTTCGCTCGCTCTTGCATCCTCTGTTGTCCTAGTAACAGTAGTAACATTGCTTTTTGTACACACATACAATCAGTGGTGGTACACTAACTTTCTTCTGAGCAGGATTTCTAGGTTAATAAAAAAACAAAACATTCATATGAAACGAACTAACGAAAATGAATGACATGAAGCAAATGGAATTCTGTTTTTTTTTTTTTTTCAAGTTTCGTTATCGATTTTGCACGACATTTTACGCCACGGACAATATTTTAGGACCGATTTAAATGTCAATCGCCCATATTAACGTTTCGTTTTCGATTTTTATCTGAGTGGTAGCTTTATAATCGGGGACTCAATCCCTACCAGCTTTACCCCTTTTTACCCCCCAACTCCCGCCAAACCATACTAGATCCAACCCGGTTCCGTAGTTGGAATGAATTTATCCCAAGAACAAACTTAACATTGTAGTTGAAAAACATGTTCACCCATATATTCCAACTGCAAAATCTGTAAGTTTTTACGCAGAACATTGAGCGATTTACCCTGTAATTTGTCGATCCGACACGCATTTGGCCGGTTTTTTAATGAGGTTATATATAACTAGAGGAGCAGCGTCCTACTAACAATCTCAGAAAAACGTACCCACTTACGAGTTTAAAGTTGTAGCTTTGAAACGGATACATAAATTATGTCAATCTGTCAAAATAATATGTTTGTCTCATTTCTTTTACCGTCAAACTAATTACAAAGACAAGACATTGTCATTGGAAAAACGGCCATAGTTGCAATGATCAACATAATTTCCCCAGAATGAATAAAGGTATTTATTGAATCAATTATCTACTATGAAATATTTTATTATGAAACTTTCAATAGATTAAAGATTTAAAGAAATTGAAAGATTTGGTACATTAAAGAAAAAAAAAAAAAATGTGCGTGCACATAAATATTATATGTAAGTATTTCAAAACAAAAAATAAGATTGTGTCAAATAACTATTGTTTAAAAATAATGGAATTATATTGCTTCAATGTTTACCGAACAGACCTATGATAGTAATTTAGACTTACAAGAACATAGATTCATAATTCCCAAAAGTTCCAAAAGTCTAGCAAAATCAAAATCGTGTGATAAATCTAATTCGTGTCGTAATGTTTTTTGAATAATCTTAAGAAAATTTAGCAAACTTACGTCTTGTGAAATGTAAAATCAGTAGCTTTATTAATCTTTTCAGACCGTGACATACCAATTTTAAACGCTTTCACCCTTAGATCATATACTTGTCTAGATGGAGCAATGCAAACAAATGACGCCCGAAAACTGTCTCCAATTGTGTGATACGTGTGAGTACCGCTCGTGTACTTATTATAGTCAAACTGTCAAGGTGTGCGTGTTTAGGGATGCCTGCTCCAAATTATTAACTCACCCTTTCTCCATTATTTAATAAGATGAAAGTTAAACAAAATAGGTTAAATAAAGTAATTATTTTGTAGATTAGTGTTTTATTTAATTTAGTTCAACAAAAAATTTATAAATCAAAACTCATCTCTTTGTGTTTGTTTTCGGAACAGTTTTCTATTTAATTTTATTGCCTGGGCTGTCTGATTTACAAATATGGTGACATCTTATTATATTTTTTTTTTTGAATGATGAAGTAATGATATTTTTATTTTGTCTCCCATAGTTTCCCTAGTAATAAACTGACAACATCGGCTGATCAGACTAACCTATGAAATAACGAATAAAAAATCGTGTTTACTTAAAATAATTGTGGTTAAACCGATGAAAATCTTGGTGTTATTATATGGTTTTCCCACATAATTACGAAACACTTTTTGACAGCACAAACCGGCATAATTAATTATTTTTCGTGAGCACGTTACCCTTAAGTGATTCAAATGATACTGACGTTTGTGAGAAGCGACACGTATATGATCTAAGCTTTCACCATATTGATAATCACTCACTTGACGTAAAGTTGATAACTGCAGTCGGATATGCCTGCGGACATAAGACGTAGTAACGCGGGCGCGCCGTACACTGCTGATCTAGTCGTAGATAACATCATTGCGGTTTTTAATAATTTTATTTCAATGTTTGGATTTTGGTATTTCATGGTTTCAAAATATTCCTATGCACTAATGATGGTGATTGTGTCGGTATGGTTTACAATTCATCCAATACATCTTTTGGTATTAAATATTAGTATAATTTTATCATAACATTTATTACCTATTAGAATATTGGCGCGCCATTATGTATTATTACGTAACCAATATGTCAAAACGTCAAACGAAGTTTTATGACAGCTGTGTACACAGATTACATTTTGCCAGCGTCGCACGAGTCGTTGTCGATGGAATGTTGCCATATTAAATATTATATTTATTTATTTAAACTTCATGTACAATAGTGATACATAGGCGGACTTAATGCCACAAGGCATTCTCTACCAGTCAACCTTTGGGGTAAATATAAAAACATTAACTTTTAGAACGAAATATTGTAATTTTTTTTCTCATTTTGTTAATTTTATCTCATTACCTATATGCTGCACCGGTTGACGTCATCATTTCAACGCCGGCTCTTGCTGAAAAGTAGCGCTGGGGCTCTGTCTCGCATAGCATTGTGCTGAGCGATGGCTGTTTTCCGTGGATGTGGCGCATATTTTCCCCAACTTGTTCTTTTTTTGCGTAATATTTACCGCAAATAATCTTTGTTTTTTCACTAGTGCTGCCAGTGGTTTTCATTTATTGTCATATTATCGTTCGCACATGGTACTTATATTTATTGTTCACAGTGCACGAAGAATACGTAGTGCACAAAAAGCATAATGATAAAACGTTTACGTTCATGTTAACGTTAGGACTTGCACTTAATTTACTAACTATAGTAATAGGCAGGAGTGGACTTAGGTCTGAAAAATCATTCAAGGTTAAAGAATTTTCGGGATGTTTTCACATTTTAAGTGATGAAAGTGAGCGATTGAAACGTTTTGCTTTAAAAAAATACATTTTACAAGTTAAATGCAGTAGTTGAACGTTTAAAGAAAATAATTTACTTTCCAATGGCACAAGACTTTTGATAATAAAAAAAAAAAAAAAAAATGTCCATCTCATCCAAACACTTGTTGCTATGGGGTTAGGTTAAAATTGAGCTTCCATGCGTTCTATTAAATTGGTATTAAACTTAAATGAATACCTCATTATCTCACTTTGTCAAGTGAGATAATGAGGTATTCATTTAAGTTGCCCGATTCCGCTCATGACTCGCGCGGGTGTTAAGTCGGCCAATTTGTAAAGGCTTCCTGTTACCGCCCTTGAGGGTGGCATTGAGAAGTGTGCTGTGTATCTTGAATTTAAATTGACCGCCACCAACTTTTGTTTGTTTATTTTACTTTTAATTTAGACTTTTAGTTATGAATAATAGTTTTCTATCCATGAAGATAGCAATTAATTAGCATTTTTTAATGTTATAAAAGACAGGCAACAGTCATTATTTATCAACCATGGTTATCAGAAGAACATTTAGTAATTACCCAACTCCCGGCTTCTATCAACTCATCAAAACTATTTTTGTCTTTTCATAAATAAATATCATCAAAAAATCTACATTTTTGCATTTCAATACCCAACAACTAGACAACATAAAGCAATAAATTTCAATACCAAATTTTGTTTACTGAAACCATCTTTAACTTTTTAGGGTTCCGTACCTCAAAAGGACAAAACGGAACCCTTATAGGATCACTCATGTGTCTGTCTATCTGTCTGTCCGTCTGTCACAGCTAATTTGCTCCGAATCTACTGGGCCGATTAAGTTAAAATGTTGTACACACATGAAATTCCGTAACCCAAACACGGACGTGTAACGTAAATAAATGAGTTTTGAATATGGGGGTCAAATTTGGGGAGCAGATTGGAAAATAAAAATAAAAAAAGGTTTTGCGAACTGTACCGTGTGACATAACAAATGAAAGGACCAGGAACAATTAATGTAAGGATTTCAGATATATTTTTTTTAATAATTTTTATTAATACTTATAAGTTGCACTTTTTGGACATCTTAGCAGATCTATAATATAATAATAGCTTAAAATTGTACCTTTGCCTACCCCTCCGGGGAATACTTGTGTGAGGTTATGTATTTCTTCTCAGTGTAGTCAGATACGAAACGCCGACCTCATCTAGTTTTAAAATATGATTGACGTGTAAAAGTGTTTGTAAAAACCTACTTACAGAAATAAAATCATCATTCCACCCACTTCTGCTTACCTTTGCGTGGAATATAGGCATGATGTTATGTTGTTTCCTGTTCCATGTACATAATTCGGCAATTACTGTTTTATGTATTTTATTGTGACGAAAAATAGAAATCAAACATCTGTATTTTCGTTAAATTAAAGAAACTGAAATATGACTTTTTTCAGGAGACCACATATTAGGCCATGCGCGCCAGAGTGGCTTAACTGTCATTTGTTCAATACTGATTTTATTTTGAAAAACTGCTACCGAGGTAAGTTTAGAGAAGTTTTTTAGGCCACTCTGGCTCTCATGGCCTCTGAGAGCCCGAGTGGCCTAACAGTCATTTTTTAAATACTGATTTTATATTGAAAAACTGCTTCCGAGGTAAGTTTAGAGCAGTTTTTTAGGCCACTCGGGCTCTCATGGCCTCATATTATATAAGGTGTATCTATTCATACACGAAATATTTTAAGAGAAACATCTATAGGTGGTAAAAAAGCCATAGCAGCGAAAAAAACTTTTTATCTAAGTGTTTTATATTTTTACATAATTATTATAATTTTAAAATTGCTTGAGACATTTTGCAAAAATACCTTTATTTACTTTTTATTTTAATTCTATGAATGACCCGCCCGGACGCGGCGACGGTGGCGGCACGAGAGCTGTGCCTTTTGATAATTAATCATCAATTATGAAGTAATTTTTTTTTTTTTTTTTAATAATTTACTTAAAAATATCGTTTCCATGGCTTCTTTACCACCTAATAGGTGTTTGAATAGATACACCCTATATTTAAGATTTGAATCAAAAGTTTGTTATTTTGTATCCCGTAACGAAATATATGAGACAAAAAAGATGCCTGTTGGATAAAAAAAAAAAAAACAAAGTGGGGACGGGGTCTAGTAGCCTGCCCATCATCCTTTAAATTCCATTCCATACAGTCCACGCATTATGCAGCGCGGGGCGTTGCCTTCCGTTGTCCATTTATTTTACATGTGATGGAAAATTCCCTGAACGTGGAAAGGGTTTAAACGCGGCACTACGGTCAGGGAAAAACGCGGGAACTCACTCCACATTTGTGTGACGCGTCACTATCTCATGCCCAAGTCCGTCCCTGGTCGCGCACATTGATATTACTTAATGTGACTGTTGGGGTGGAGTCACTGTTTATGCATGTGTGCGTACGGTGTGTCTGTTCGTACGGTTCGTACAGTGCCGTTTTAAGTGTGTTCGTGTTAGTATGTGTGTGTAATGTTTGATGGCAGACAGCGTTCCGCATCGTCATCACGACTGATTGGAACCACCTGCTGCCCGTACGATGGGAACTCTAACGACTATTTTCTCGCTTGAGGATTCTTTGATCGTAGTTAGTGAGGTTTACCGCTTTGGAAGTTAAGAGGGAATTAAGGGTGTAGCTTTCGAGTATTGAGATTGGTCTGATTACAAGAAAAATCATATTATCATTTACAGTTTTATGATTTCGAAATTATATAGATCGATATACTTTACATGAACTTTGTAAGTAAGAATCAGTTGAGTAAACAAATAGTAATTGTTGTTACTATTTTTATCTACGCCCATGCTATAAATCCTCTATAAAAGTTTCTGAAACAGTTAGCTTATTGCCAACATTAAAACACCCAGTGTCATAGTAACCATAATAGCATCCAAACGGGAGTTATAATGTTGTACTGAATTTCATAATGCAACTCCTTTGCTTTTACGAGGATGATGATCCCTTCCATTCTCACTACTCAATTCGTGGTATATTTATGAATTTCAAAAAAAGAACATTGTCACGCACGCGCGTTTCACTATATCGCGATTCATATCATGGGTGTAGATAAAGTCTTGTATGCAACTGTAATAATTAAGTATTAAAACACTCATGTGATACTGTTATCACACTCGCTTCACCTCGTGTGATAAACCCACATTCGTGTTTTCATACCCCTTATTATACAACAGTTGCATAAATAACTGTTAACAGCTCCACAGCTGGTTTTATTTTCAGCGTAGTTGCAGCTGGAAACCGTAACAAGTGTACAACTTAAGTAAGTGAACGAGGGTTAATGGTAAAGTACCACTCAAAACTGGACTTATAAACTAGTTTTATTATCTTATGGAACTCAGATTTACCTACATTTAGGAAAAACAAAATAACACAAACCTACATAGGCACTTATGAAACATCAGAAGCTAGGTGTACAAAAAAAGCGAAAGAAGCTAGGTGGTACAAAATAATGATGATCAAAAATTTTCTAATTCAACAAGAGAGGGCGCTGCTTGGTACAGAACTAATTTTAGTTTGGCTAGTAGGTAATTGTTATAATCCTAAAAGTCATTATTTAATGAAATAGTCTTTAGTCAGATTATACGAACTTAAGGAGGTGTATTACTGATTCTAATTATTATAATTCTGTAAATACATATTTGTTACGGTCGCAGATCAACATGCAACCTGCCTGATACGGACCCGCAATTTGCAAAAGAAACGTAAGAAAATTTTAGTTTCGCGGACTACCCTGACGGTTCCCTCTTAATGAGTAAAACAGAAGTGTTTCCCTAAAGATCGGTCATTATGACCGTCTTGTGTGGTCACCGACGCGTGTACAGTAACAAGGGGCTGACAACCCCACCGCTAATGTTTCGAGTTAGCAGTTCATCGCTCAATCGAACATCCATCACGCCAGTAACCGTTTAGTAGTGTTTGTTGGTGAAATAAAATGTAGGAATAATAGTGTTTGTTATAAAAACAATTGATTTTTTTTAATCTGCCTCGTTGTGCTAGTGGTCGCAAGACTACTGCTACTGCTACTGCTGAACTGGTTAAAAGTGGTTGAAAGTGTTATTGGGTTTTTCCATCAGGAATTTCCCAGTAGCAGCCCAGAGTTTGTATTTGAGCCCAGTTGATGGCAATAGGCTAGCTTCCTATAACATGAGATTTGAAACATGGCTGACAAAATGTGGAATAGCGGCGTGATGTCATGTTATGTTTTATTTCAGCAATAGTATCTAATATAATCTACATCTTAGTACTAATATAATCTACATCTTAACTACGATCCAAACAAAATCATACATCATCATCATCTTATTCATTTCCTTCCATCTAGCACCAAACTTACCTTGGTCCAGTCACTTGTGCTTCCCATTGTAGACTATGCTGATTTTTGTTGTTCTGATCTTTCCCAAGAACTTCTAAATAAATTGGATCGACTTCTTAACAATTGTATTCGGTTTGTTTTTGGCCTTCGTAAAAACGATCACATTTCTTCCTCTCGTTTTCAGCTTAAATGGTTGCCTATCCGACTCAGGAGGTCCCACAGATCTCTCTGCTTTATCTTCACGATTATGGACGATCCATGTGCTCCCGATTACTTAAAGAATTATTTCAAAGTATTGGGCAGTTCTCATAATCGTAACCTACGAGCTTCCCAGAATCTACTTCTCCAAATTCTTTCACACCGTACCGGTTTTGTTTCAAATTCTTACGCTATCTCTACTATAACCCAATAAAATAATATAAAGCTCTGGAACGCGCTACCTTTTGGCATTAAAAAAGCTGAAAGCAAATTTACTTTTAAAAGAAAAGTTCGTAACCACTATTTAAGTCAGACTGAATAATTCTCAATTAGGAGTGTAGTCATAGTATTTGTTAAAATATCGATTAGTTTATTTTATTTGTTTATGTATGTTTGTTTTGTATGTTTGTGTGTTGTATTAATAAAAGTATATATATTCTCGTAATCAAGAAGTTAGTATTATTTTTGTACCCTATCACTAAGTTTTTATATTTAACCCAAAGGTTGACTGGTAGAGAATGCCTTGTGACATTAAGTCCGCCTATGTACCACTACTGGACATGAAGTTTAAATAAATAAATAATTTTCATAGCGTTTTACATAATATCCGGACAAAAACTTAAAATGAAGAAAGTTGACTAATAAAGAATGTAGTGGACGCGATCGGATCGAGTCGGAATAACTCGCATAATGCGAACTGATGGAGAGGTATAATTAAAGAAACGCTCATGGCACCACCTGACCCCACTGGGATTAGAAAAAATACAAGTACACTACAGCCGTTTGTGTCTGTTGGGTTCCGTAGGCACATTCATTATAAACTGTTTATTTGTGTAATAGACAGTCATATTTTAAAAACGGATTATATATATATTTTTTATTGTATATGCACACCATTACATAAAAAAATAAACACATAAACCTACATGGGCTTTTCTGAAACGATAGAAGCTAGGTGCACGGTTCCAATAGGCGAAGAGAAGAATGAGCCGGCATGAAACTAAACGGTTACTCTTTAAAAAAATTACAAATTAATATGTATTATAAATGTAACATAGATACCTACATAAGTTAGGTAAAAGAGAAATTTAAATAAAAAACCGGCCAAAAGCGTGTCGGAACACGCACAATGATGGGTTCTGTAGTTGGGATGAATTTATCCCAAGAACAAACATAACATTGAAAATTTAAGTTTGTCGACTATTACTCGGTAACTTATAAAGCCTACTTAGCTGTGATATTCAAATACAACAATTTAGCTCGAAGGGGGGGGGGGGGCGCACTTGACTCTTACAAAAGATAGCACTTTAAAGCTTAATATTACGCAAACGGATTCCTAAATCGAAATGTAGTTTTGACAATTCCGTATTTTTAAACGGCCTATCCAACGATGGGAAAAACGAGAAAAAAATCTTTCTAGTACTAAGAGTCTCTGAGCTAAGCTGCGCACATGGCGAAACTATAGGAGTTTCTTTTTTCTTGTTTACTACGGAACCCTAAAAATATATATGTATGTAAACACGAGACAATAACAAAATTAACAACCAAAGTAACACTTGTAAAAATAAACAAAATGCAATAAAATTAAAAAATAAATAAATATTGAATACAGTAATTATTTCTTTTTACTTGATTGTATTTTTTATCTAATTATTTCTATCTTATTATCTTTCATCTATCTCATCACATAATCTTACACATTCGCGACTCACATGTATCCATCTCCTGCCAAACAGGTCAACAACACAAGTAAAGAATAGCTATATTTTTTATAGATTACATACTATAAATGGCAAAGGGTAACCGTTTAAAAAAAAAAACATAATATATATCAGTAAGTTACAGTTGGACGTAGTTTTGCAGAAAGGACTCAACCCGCATTATGGTCAAAATTGCCTTCATGTGGATTGGTTCCCATCATTAAAATAACATTGTAGTGTCACGGGTCTTGTTTGCTGAGTGGAAAAACCAACCATTAGGACCTCTTTGGTCATTATCATCATCATTTCAGCCGAAAGAAGTCCACTGCTGGACATAGGCCTCTCCCGATTGGGGGGGTTTGCCATAATCGCCACGCTTGGCAGGCGGGTTTGCGATCGCAATATGTTGTTAAAAATGCATAGAGAACGCTGCTACCTATTCTCTAGTAAGTCCCTTAGTCACCTTTTACGAAAACCCACGGGAGGAAATAGGGTGGTGCTATTCTTTACGTCCGGCACCACCTCTTTGGTACATACAAGAGCTAAAAATAATACCACTGCAGCTACTATAATAGTAGCTGCAGTGGTATTATAATTGATCTGATAACAAATATCAGAGATAATACAGATAAGAAAAACATTTGTTATTAGAAAAACTAGATAAAGTTAGTATCAAAGGCAATGCATTTTAAAATGCTCAAATCTCACCTAACAAATAGATTCCAAGTAGTCAAAGTAGATAATGTCGAAAGTGAAGCTTTATCTATTACATATGGTGTCCCAAAAGGATCCATATTGGGACCGTTATTATTTTTAATATACATAACTAATAGTCATTTAACTTTATATGCAGATAACATATGCTTGTTTTATTTCGGAACAACACACACATACATATTTTGTTCATGACGCTATTTTACGAGCCCAAGAAGATTGAAAAACTCTGAACGGTTCCAATATAATTTGCTAACCTTAAACGTCTCAAAGACATGTTACATTATTTTTAAAGCTAATAATAAAAAATAAACCGCTGAATGATCCGTTAACTATAAACAACGTTCCATTAGAGCAAAAAACGTACGAAAAATACCTTGGCCTTAGAATCGAAAATTGTTTAGCATGGAACAAGCAAGTTGATAGTATTAGAAATAAAATGTCCTCACTTATTGGGTCACTCCACAAAATAAGTCGATGTATACCCGGAAAACTTCGTTTTAATATTTACAATTCACATATCAAATCACATTTATTATATCTCATAGAAATCTGGGGTAGCGCCGGTAAAACAAAGCTACACGAACTGTAACGAATGCAGAACAGGATCATAAATAAAGACACTGTTTCGCTATCCATACTTGACACCAACGTACAAAATTTTAAAGAAACAAAACTGATGAATATCAAACAACTTTATATCGGACATCCTCTAAAAAACTGTCGTAACACGCCGAAAACAAGTTTAGAGAAAAAGCCGATTTTAATTATTTTCCAAAATATAAAAAGCTAAAAATCATCTCTAATCAAACATTAGTTATGTTTGATAAGAGATGATTTTTAACTTTTTATTATTTTAATCAACAAAGGATTTATCAAACTATTTGCACAATTTTAACTTGAATGTGCCCTGGCGGCTGAGAGTATGTCATGCTCACTCAAATGTCTCGCTGGTGGTGGCGTGTGTGTTGGATCATTAAGTTCCCTTCAAAATGGTTGAGCTAAATGGTGCTGATCCATGCGTCATGTTCGTGAACGGGCGCCGTCAGTTGGGACTGGTCATCTCTTAGCTGCCACGGCTTATTTTAATTTTTGAATTGTTTCTATTACGGACGCTTCTAACGTGCACGTCTTTCTACATTGTTCTCACATGTATAACTTCAACATGAATGATGTAACCCATATTTTGTAACAATATTTTGTTTTAAAAGAGTGTCCATGGAGTTTCTTGTCCGTTCTTCTCCATAGGAACCTACTACGCTTTGGAATGGGCAACTAGCTTCATCTTTCTGACTGACCGACCCCTTGACAATTCAAAAGTGCCTGTAATTGGTTTATTTGAAATAAATGCTTTGAGTTTGAGTTTTAAATGTAAATGAAATGAATGAAAATAATGAATGTAATCTATTTTTTGTGTTACGACAGTTTTTTTAGAGGATGTGCGATATGTATGATGTATGTATCTTGGTTAGAAAAATAATGGATTGAACCATACACAAACGTAACATTTACCAAAAAATCTCAAATATGTAGGTAAACGCAGTCCTCGTCGACCCAGCTTGCTTGTCCTACCAAAGACACGTACAAATTATGCTAAAAAGAATATCACCTATGAAGGAGCACAATTTTACAATAATAGTTAGTATTATTAAGTTAGTATTTTAGACATTATTTTTGCACCCTATCACTATGCTTTTTATATTTAACCCAAAGGTTGATTGGTAGAGAATGCCTTGTGGCATTAAGTCCGCCTATGTACCACTATTGAACATGAAGTTAAAATAAACCTAAATAAAAAAAATAAAAAAATCTACCATCCTATATAAAAAATTGTAAGCTCTTTAGAATAATTTTAAGCCTAGATTATATTTATATTTAATGTCGGTGCTATCATCGGCGAATAGTACCATGGGGTGGTTTATTTGCTTCGGAAGGTCATTTAAGTAGAGCAAAAAAAGGGGGGGGAGGAGAGATATAGCGCGTGTTGATCACTCACATCCTACCCTCAGTTAAAAAGAAAAAAAAAAAAAAGAAAAAACAAAAAACATGCAGTCTCTATTAGGCTTGCCAAGGTAATGTTTATATGTAATATTTTCTAGTCCGCTCATTGTCAGCAGTCAGTTATGTGCGGTCAAAGAGCGTTAATGTTATACAATTTTCAAACAAATTCCCTCCCCACATAGCGGGCACATGTAACCTTTCCGAATTATCATTTTCGTTTAAAATGTTGGCAAAGACGTAGTCCGAAAATAATAAGATGCAATAAAAAATAATTTTAAAATGCTTAAAATATTCACTCTTTGATTGTAACATGCACAATGCAATTGTACTCGGTGGATAGACTGATAATAATATTGTTTCCTCCTATTTCTCTGCTTTTCAATGACATCCATGGGTGATCTGTATATTCTAGAAATATGCAAATTTCGATCGAAATTACCAACACTTTTCTACGACAAGTGAAAATATACATCACGCCATAAAAAAACCAAGCTCTAAGCTAAAAACACTAGTCATGTCAAGTAAAATATATAATAAATTACCAGAAATAATTAATGAAGAACAAAAAAATGCATTCATAAATAAATTAAAACAATTTATTTTTATTTAAATGCTATTATAATATCAATGAATATTTAAATGAGAAAATAAATAAATGATTTATAAAATAATTACAATATATTGTATAACAACTAAGTAGCCAAATAAAAGCCCTCTTGCTCTCTCCTACTTTTGCTGTGCCCGCCACAACGATCATATTTTTGTAAAACCAACCACCTAAGTTCACATGTGGAGGCAATAAATGTGTATATTGAGTATTTGAAAATTAATTTGAAACATTTGAAAATTAATATAAATAAAAAGATATTTGTTGTTGGTTTGTTCGTATTTTATGCACTCCCGTATAATCCCGTTAATCCGATTGCGATAAAACTTTGTCAACTTATTGCTTGCATTTGCGCGAAGGCTATCGTCATAGTAAAATTAACTTACAGGCAGCAACATGCTGGGTACCAGCTAGTACTTGATTAAAAGAAAAACATTCATTGATTAATTGTCAGAAAACATACAGTGATAGTGATGAAGCATGGATTCCACCGCTGGGTCTAGGAGCATGAGATTTTGCACAAAAGTTATCGAAAAAGAGAACTAAGGAAGGATTTAAAAAAAAAAACATTCCAAAGTTTGTTTTTAAGTTCGTAGTTTTTGTCGATGAGAAATTCCATCGGGCACATACGGGCTTGCATAAAGGATAATAAATGTGAACACTAACCAAAACATAAATATAAGCTTAATGTAATGGTATTGTATTGATTTCACGTGCGGTACCCTAAAAAGTAGGTTTTAATGGCGGTCGAAATAAATTAATGACATTTTACGGAAGCGCCCACAAACCACTCGGGGGATGCGCTTAATTGACTTAATTTATATTTATATATAAAACCAAGAGCAGCTGTGTTTGTATGTTGAAGAACCTAGCGGCAAAACTAAATACTTAAGTAGAAAATATAATAAGAAAATTTTCATACTTAAGTATGAAAATTTTCATATTTAAGTATGAAAATTTTCACCAATGTATTTAGTTTCAGCTTTTAAAAGCTGAAAAAGACCTTCGAAAAAAAAAAAATGTTGACGTGAAACTTTTTGCAAAACTTGACTATTTATGCAAAAATTGACTATTATTATTATTTATTATTATTATATTTTTATATGTTTACATATCTCAGGACCCTGGGGTCCCGGACCTTTGGAAGGCGTACGAGGGGCTGAAGCCCGCAGAGAGCCCGCAGAGGCCCGTTAGACGCTTTTTAATTAAATGAGGCACCAACCGACGATTATCCCTGTACGCACTATGAAAGTGCAACCAAGGACAACCCCCGGTTGGTGTAGGACTATTGCAGGATATGGAAACAAAGGTATTGGACTATGGATTTGGGTTGCTAAAATGGACCGGTTACCTAAAACTATGAAGGACTATGGCCCCTGCCTGATCAATGTTTTATTATACACGGATAAAATGGCAGAGGGTGACTTGCACACTCAATAATGGGCCCCCGAAAACGGTTGCTAGCACATAGTGACGTAGCAACAAGGGAGCAACATGTTTATTATTATTATTTTATTTACATATGTCTACATATCTCGGTACCCTGCGGTCCCTGACCTTTGGAAGGCGTACGAGGGGCCAAAGCCAACTCGCAGAGGCCCGTTAGACCCTTTTTAATAAAATGAGGCACCAACCGACGATTATCCCTGTACGCACTATGAAAGTGCACCCAATGACAACCCCCGGTTGGTGTAGGACTATTGCAGGATATGGAAAAGAAATATATTGGACTATGGGTTTGGGTGGTTAAAATGGACTGGTTACCTAAAACTATGGAAGGACTATGGCCCCTGCCTGATCAATGTTTTATTATACACGGATAAAATGGCAGGGGGTGACTTGCACACTCAATAATGGGCCCCCGAAAACGGTCGCTAGCACATAGTGACGTAGCGACAAGGGGGCAACACGTCCTGAGGTGCTCAAGGAGTGGAGAGGTATTCCACGGCTCTCAGAACAATCCCAGAGCCCGGAAGATGGTCAAGATCCCTACAAGCACTTACTGGAATACTTCCTTCCACCGAGCACGTTTGCTCTTGCGAATCTCCACTCAAGCCAGCCAATAAAGGCAAGAATGAGGTGGGAGCTCAGTTCCTCGTCAGTGTTCACTCCAGCCGGCCAATAAAGGCAAGCCAGAGATGAGGAACATGACTTCTCCCGGGAGATAGGGTCCGTGGGCTCGCAACTGCCCACCAGCTCGCCACATGCTGCCCTGCGGGTTTTTGTATCTCTCTTGATCTGGCTCCTCACCCTAGACATGTTACGGTAAAAAAAACTCTACCGGCACAGACCTAGAGTTTGGAGCACGCAAGCCCCACCACGACGTCAACGTAGAGATACAGCGGTGGGGTATTATTATTATTATTATGAAAATAATGTCGCATTGATGTGTCCCTTCGGCCCTCAGAGGGTCAACAGGCTGTGTCGGATTAGCCCATCAGCAAATTAAGCAATTGCTTAGGGCATCACGTCTTCGGGGGCACCATACACAGCACCAACAAAATAGGTTCAACTTCAGAATACAGTCAGCATTGTAGAAATTTAGTAAACACATATCCACAAGACATAAGTAGGTCTTGTGGATATGTGTTTACTAAATTTCCGAAATTCAGCAGTTTCATTCATATGTCAAAAAAATAAGTTCCAGAGATTTGCCCCGCACAAGTTCACATCAAACTCACGCACAATTGTATAAAATAATACACGATGATAAAATTGAATCAACGTTCTCTAATGTGGACACAGCCCTGCGTATATTTTTATGCCTGATGATATCAAACTGCACTGCCGAACGATCTTTTTCGAAATTGAAAACAATAAAAAATTAAAAAAGAACGACGGTGCTGCAGGAAAAGCTCGATGCTTTATGGATATTATATACAGAGTCAGACATGCTAAACACGTTGGACTTAAGAACTATTTTCCGCGAATTTAATACCCGTAAAAGTCGCAAGTCGCATTTCAAAAATAAATAAAAAATGCTTAGATTTTTATTGTATGTAATATCAACTCCACATATCTCTTTCGTCTTCCATAAATATTTTAAGGTACATAATGATCTACTTCGTTTGAATAAATACGATTTTTTTTAAAGACCGATTCTAGGTTACTTATGGGCACAGGCGTAGATTGCTTAGGGCATCAAGCAGTCTTAATCCGGCACTGTCAACAGGATTGACATAAACTGTTCGGTAGGTATAATGTCAATGCATATAATTTTGACGTTTCTAGGCTACACAGGCCCTATTGATTACTTATACAATCTATCCGAGATATAACGTATTTCTGAGCAATATATTTCTATAGGTTCAAAAAGCTAGTAAACAATGCCATAGTGCAAAGCTAGTGATCAAAAATATATTAATTAAAAAGCGCCGCCTTCTCTTAATTTCTCCCTGATATCTTTTTAATGGAGTATTATAAAAGCGTTAGACTGGCTCCAGCCTCCAGAGGTAATTAAATAAGAAATTCTACTAGTTTACAGTCATTTCATGCGAAATATGAATTATAATGTGGTTCTGTAACAACATTATATTTTATCTTTTCGCCCTCATTCATTTAATTTTTTTTATCACTTTAAAAAAAATCACTTAGTGAGAAACATAATAGATACTCGTACTTACAGGAAAATAATGATACGAGTACTAGCGAACCGAGGTTTACAGTATTAGGTTACAGCAAACACACACACGCAGTACAAAAAAATATATATTTTTAAATAATATTAAACTTAACGGCTTATTCCACTAATCCCCCCCGAGAGAATTTAAACTTAAACTGAACCCTAACGTAAAAAAATCACTTTCAGGGGATCTTGGAATAAGTTTTTAACCGACGAAAAACGGAGGAGGTTATCAAGTCGACGCGTATATTTTTTTTTAATGTATGATCACGCATGACTTTTTACAGAGTAGTCCGATTTTGATAACTCTTTTTTTATTGAAAAGAGTATACCCCGAAGTTGGTCATCAAGTAATGTCAATTAACTATGAAAATTATTGCATAGTCAGCCATTTCAGCCGAAAACGTATGATACACGGCGGATCATTAATATTGATTAAAAAATCGATTAAATCTAAAGAACGAAAAGACATCATTGAACTGTCTGTTGAACACACAATTGAATTGTCCTGTGTTGAGCTCGATAAGCATGTTATAGTATGCGTATACAGACCTCCAAGTTACCAGAATCTTGTTATGTTCGATTCTGTAATGGAAGATGTGTTAATGAAACTTAGTATTAGTAGTAAATCAATAATCGTATGTGGTGATTTTAATATTAATTTATTAGAAAATAACTTGAATAGTGTCAGATTGTTAGGTCTTTTTAGGTCATTTGATTTGTCAAATGTTTTTATTGAACCAACCCGAGTCACAGCGTCTTCTGCCACTTGTATAGATAATATATTTTGTAATTGTGATTACTTACACAAACAAATCGTAAATAAGTTGCCATCGGATCACAGTGGACAAACAATAACATTTTGCTCTTACATGCCTTTACAAAAAATTCAAATAAGGTTTAGGCCAATTACATGTAAAAATTTAGAAAAATTAAATAATTCTTTGGCCAGTAAATTATGTCTTCAGAGTTTTAATAATGTATATGACCCAAATGAGTTCTACGCCGAGTTCTTTTCACTATTAAATACGCAATTTAATGACACATTTCCACTAAAGACTAAAAGTATTTATACAAAGTTCTTATTTAGTGATTGGGCAACTCCAGGTATTCGTAAAAGCAGGGAAAAGCTATTTGAACTTTATGGACTAAAGCAACATATGAATAATACTAGCTTTCATAAATATGTTACAAAATATTCAAAAACATTTAAAAATGTATGCAAAATAGCTAAAGCTCTTTATATTAGCAATAAAATAAAATCAGCTGATGATAAAATAAAAACTACTTGGCAAATAATAAATAATGAAACAGGTAGGAAAAAACAGCAAAATACTGAATTTAATTTAGAGACTGCACATGGCCCCATCAACTCCGATGTAGAAATAGCTCAGGAATTTGAAAACTTTTTTGGTAATATTCCCTTTAAAACTACAGAAACTTTAAATTCCTCACCCGCGCTTTCTGCTGCTTTACTTAGAAAGAATGTAAAGGCATGCCCTTTGGAGTTCAGGTTTCAACACACAAACCCCCAGGCTGTTATAAAAGCTTTTAAAGATCTTAAAATTAAATCAACAGAAGATCTTTGGGGAATGTCTGTAAAAGTCTGTAGGTCTATTATCGAAACCATTGCACCCTATTTAGCTTTCATATTTAACACCAGTGTAGACCAAGGAGTCTTTCCAGATCTCATGAAACACAGTAAAGTAGTTCCATTGTTCAAATCCGGTGATAGTAAGGAACCTAACAACTATTGGCCTGTGTCAATTCTTCCAGTTCTCAGTAAGGTGTTTGAAAAGTTGATACTCAATCAAATGTTACGTCACTTTAATAAAAACTCCATCTTTCATGAACAACAGTATGGTTTCACCAAGGGGCGTTGTACAACTGACGCCGGTGTCACCCTAATAAAGAACATTTTTAACGCTTGGGAAGAAGCACAAGATGCCATTGGAATCTTTTGCGACCTCTCTAAGGCGTTCGATTGCGTAAACCGTGAGACACTTCTGCTGAAACTGGAGCACTACGGAATTAAGAATACCGCTCTTGATTTACTTAGATCATACCTGACGGATAGGAAGGTTAAAGTTCAGGTAAACGGCGTAAACTCATTAGGGTCTGAAATGAAAATGGGCGTTCCTCAAGGTTCGATATTGGGTCCATTCCTCTTTTTAGTTTACATTAACGACTTACCCCAATTACTTCAAAATCAACCGCAGATGGTGTTATTTGCAGATGACACATCATTGATTTTTAAAATAGATCGACGGTCACAAAAACTTGACGACGTGAATAACTCTATTCTTCAGGTCCAAAATTGGTTTACTGTAAATAATTTGGTACTAAATAATAAAAAAACCAAATGCATTCGATTTAAGTTACCTAATGTTAGAAGTAGCGAATGTGACATCATATTGAACGGAGAAAAACTGGAATTTATTAATAAAACGGTTTTCCTAGGAATCACGCTAGATGAGAAATTACAATGGGGACCTCATATAACATCTCTTGCGGGGCGGCTAAGCTCGGCCGCGTATGCTGTTCGAAAGATAAGACAGTTAACAGATATAGAAACCGCGCGTTTAGTTTATTTTAGCTACTTCCATAGCATTATGTCGTATGGCATTTTACTGTGGGGTCGGGCTGCCGACATTGAATCCATTTTTATTTTACAAAAGAGGGCTGTCAGAGCCATTTATAATCTACATCGCCGCGAATCTCTTAGAGAACTATTTAAAACGATTAATATAATGACGGTACCTTGCCAATTCATTTATGAAAATATTATGTATGTAAGAAAAAATCTACATATTTTTAATAAAATCAGTGATAGGCATAATTTTAATACTAGAAATAAAGATAAAATAGATCAACCATTTTTCAGATTATCTAAGGTACATACATCTTTTATGGGGTACTGTGTTAAATGTTACAATAAAATACCTTCTGATATATTACAATTAAATGAAAGAAAATTTAAAACTCATATTAAAAGTACACTTTGTAAACAAGCATATTACAAATTAGAGGATTATATCCAAGATAAGAATGCTTGGAAACATGCTGGTCCTGCTCCATAGGACAATTTAGAGTCTAGACAAAATCAAACTGGTTGCTAATTTAACTGTATAATTTATAATTTTTATGATATTAATTTTATTTTCTGTGATTAATATTTTAACTCACACACTGACTTATTATATGTTGTTTTTATTTTTTATTTTTTTTGGGAAATCATATACAATGTTTGTAAATATGTGAGCACCATATACCTATCGCATTTATTAATTTTTCTGTTATTACTTCACTTTTCATTCTTTTTACCAATTGTGGTAAGTAATTTTGATGAATTTTTTTATATTTTTTATGTTTTTATTCTAGGTACATAGTCTTCACCTATAAATATTAATTAATGTATACAAACTATTGTTAACATTTTAAAAGAGTAAGTATGGAGTTTCTTGCCCATTCTTCTCCATACATAACTACATTTTGGAAGGCGCAACTAGAATCAATTAACTATTCATGTAATTTTTGACGTTCAAAAGTGCATCTTCGTGCCTATTTGAAATAAATTATTTGACTTTGACTTTGGTCCCATATAAATTAAAAAAAATCCAACCCTAAGGGTAGGAAAACAAGGGATGATTGATTGTTCACGCACTGATTGTAATGTATGACCAGTTGACCACGCATAACTTTTTACAGAGTAGTCCGATTTTGATTGATAATTCTTTTTTTATTGGATAGGGTATACCTCGAAGTTGGTCCTGTAAAAATAAAAATCCCACCCTAAGGGTCGGAAAATAGGGGTGATTTATTGTTCACTCACAGATTTTAATGCTGATATCATTAGGATTGATCAGAGAAAATGTCACACTAGCAACAGTTGCAATCCCTGTGCATTGCGGACCACGTGACTCCAGGCTGAATTGTTCATTGCCCTGGTGAAAATAACCATGTAATATAGATACATTGTTACTCAAGGCAGTATATTTATTTGTAGGTACAGTTGACCGTTCAGCAATTGGTTCTTCACTATCATGACCATGTGCGGGTTCATCAGCTATTTGTGTTATCGTAGAAATATCGATCACAGTAGGAAAATATACACGACCATCTTTATAGAGTGTATTATTCCTTAGGAGCCACTGCAATGCTGATTATCTATTCTATTTGAAACTCCCTAGAATGTTTTAAATTATCACGACTTTCTACTACGAGCACTAATCCAGTTTGACTAGGTTCAAGCGGAAGTTGCTCCGCCAGCTCGACCACATCCTGGGCAAAAATAATTGTCTGCCCTTTGCACCAGTCTTGGCTCAAACGATTTTGAAATTTTATTATTTAAAAAAAAGGCACTGCTCTGCAAATGAAACGTTTCTCAATTTCCGATAAGTCATCAATTTCTGTAGGTATTTTAGCTACTGACATTTTATTCCAATAGGCCTGGGGTGGAGTATTATGTTTTTTAATATTGTTTGAGCATCGTGAACAAGTAATTATACTCGTATTACCAAAAGCTACCAATTCATTAGGCAAAATAGAGCCTAAATTTGTAGTTTGTAATTTCGTACGTTGCTGAGGATACAAACTTTTTTTGCATATTGAACACGGCAAGTCAGCATAAACAATAATCGCTTTCTTAAAGTTTTCTGCGTTACACTGGTTTCTTCGCTCGCAAGCCGCTTGTTGCATGGCGCTCAAACGATTAGTTCTCTCCTCGGGAGTTTCGTGAAGTACCACCATTGCAGAACGGTTACGAGCAGCGTCCAAACGCAGCAAATGTTCGTCTTCAGTTTCATTTGAAAGTCGCTTTCTTACCAGACCTAAACGATGACCGCGTTGCTCTTCAGTCTCATTTGACAGTCGCTCTCTTATGAGATCTCAACGACGAGCGCGCTGCTTATCACCTTCTTGCGATAATCTATCGTTAATGTAACTTCTCATCTTCGACAGTCTTACCACGCGCTGATCTAAACTCTCCTGTGAACGTGTTAATCTAATTTTATTTATATTTACTTCCAACCTTTTTTTTCTCATTATTAGATTCTTCTAAATATGTTTTTCTCATTCGAGCAGCTATTTTTGTAGGCCTACTCATGTTGGTATATAAAGCCAATTTTTTTTAAGTATTTTAAATATTATACAACAAATAATAACTAAAGTAAGGTATTTAGATATTTTAAAAGAAATCAAAAATCAAGAATTTAGTAATAAGTAGATTATAGCCATAAAAAAATTATGAAATAAAAACTTTTTAACAAAAAATTAAACCGCCCAAAAAATAAAAAGCAATAAAAGCACCAAAAAGTTAAAAATAATACTATAACCTACTTACCTATATTAATAAACCTAACCTAACCTACGATTAACCTATAATACAATTTTAAAACAAATTTGGACTCGGTGCCAAGCAATATAATATACTATACCTACTTAAATGATTAATAACCTACAGACTGAGGCCAGAAGACACTAACGTTAATACTTAATAATAATAATAATAACCCACCGCCGTATCTCTACGTTGACGTCGTGGTGGGGCTTGCGCGCTCCGAACTCTAGGTCTGTACCGGTAGAGTTTACTTTGCCGGAACATATCTAGGGTGAGGAGCCAGACCAAGAGAGATACAGAAACCCGCAGGGCAGCATGTGGCGAGCTGTTGGGCAGTTGCGACCCCACGGACCCTATCTCCCGGGAGAAGTCATGTTCCCCATCTCTAGCTTGCCTTTATTGGCCGGCTGGAGTGAACATTGACGAGGAACTGAGCTCCCACCTCATTCTTGCCTTTATTGGCCGGCTTGAGTGGAGATTCGCAAGAGCAAACGTGCTCGGAGGAAGGAAGTATTCCAGTAAGTGCTTGTAGGGATCTTGACCATCTTCCGGGCTCTGGGATTGTTCTGAGAGCCTTGGAATACCTCTCCACTCCTCGAGCACCTCAGGACATGTTGCTCCCTTGTCACTACGTCACTATGTGCTAGCGACCGTTTTCGGGGGCCCATTATTGAGTGTGCAAGTCACCCCCTGCCATTTTATCCGTGTGTAAAAAAACATTGATCAGGCAGGGGCCATAGTCCTTCCATAGTTTTAGGTAACCAGTCCATTTTAACCACCCAAACCCATAGTCCAATATCTTTGTTTCCATATCTTGCAATAGTCCTACACCAACCGGGGGTTGTCCTTGGGTGCACTTGCGTAGTGCGTACAGGGATAATCGTCGGTTGGTGCCTCATTCAATTAAAAAGCGTCTAACGGGCCTCTGCGAGTTGGCTTCGGCCCCTCGTACGCCTTCCAAAGGTCCGGGACCCCAGGGTCCCGAGATATGTAAACATTTCAAAATAATAATAATATATTTTTAAATACAAATCAATAAAATCAGAGCAAACACAATGCAACGCAAGAAAAGCAAGGAGTTCGACGATTAACTTCAAAAGCTTGAATCACGTGATTATGATGAGCAATCTTACTTGTAGAAATATCAGTAACGAAACCATAGCGCGATTCAGAAATAAGGCCTCAATAAACAACGCCATCCATCGAGCTTTGTTGTACTAAAACGGAAAAACACGTTGGAGTTAAAAATAAAAAACTAAAATAAAAAGCAATAAAAGCACCAAAAAGTTAAAAATACGACTGGTATCGTTTCATTACTTAGCTTGGCACCGAGTCCAAAGGTCATTGGGCAACTTAGTATGGAACCTATACCCACGGCCTACAGAAAACAAAATGGGTAGGATGTTTAGTTAAACGTTCCTAGTTTACGAATATATATGTCGCATTAATGCAGATAATGGGAAAAACCAAAAAACAACCAAAAACTAAAAAAATAAAAAATAATATGTTAAGCTTAATTATAACAAGGCTTAGCACATGTGTATTGGTTACTTGATAATATACATGTTTAAAAAAATAAAATAGGTAAAAATAAAACATGTATTGAAAAGTTTTTAAGTTTTATTCGACATGATCAATGTCTACAGGAATAATTGTATCATCTAAAAACCCCGCAGGCGCATCTATTTGCTCTTGATGTCGGGCCCAAGACAAATAATATACTACGCTAGCTATATGCGCGCAGCATCCAATGGTACGGCGGCCGTGGATACAAGAGCAGTAGTAATCTTTGATACTATCTCTACCCTGTCTTGTTGGGTTCACCAATATGTAAGTATAGTATTTTTTGCTCCTGATATGTCGCGACTGCATTCTTCCTCGTATTAATATTTTGTTGTTAACCATTTCACGGTGCCGGTATAGTTCAACAATGTACAGACCATTTGGTCGCAAGTGTTCGTGAACGTATGATTTAGCGATCCTTAAATGATAGGTGCCCAACGTAAATAGTATCAAATCTTCGAAAGTTAGTTGTGGAAAGTTATCCAAAGCTGCATTACTTGCGTCAATTGAAATAAAGGCTACTCTTTGCCTATTCAGATTGTGCTCGCTCACATAATCTGCCAACTCATTTCTTCTATTTACATTTTCATTAATTATATGTATGAATTGCTCGGCGTATATGGTGTTCTCGTATGGACGCCGAGTAGCGTTGATGAGCGCTGCGGTAATTTTGAAATCTGCCATCATGTTTGGTAAGGAAATATTGAAATAGGTGTGCCGAAATATTTTAAAATCTTTTTTAAAACGACCATTCACAGTTTCGACCACCCACCGGGTCATTGTGATAAGTCTCGACTTATTTGCATCGTCTGTTGTTAGTTGTTCCCTTCTGAATCTGGATGGTGGCATATGGGGATTATAGCCATATTCTTGTATAGAGCGGATTGAGTCTCGGAAGCCACGGTCTAGTATAAAGACATCGTTAGACCGTAGAAACCAATGCCAAGTAGAGTTTTCTTCTTCCATTAGGCTACGCATAATTGTCGCATCCGATGTTGTTGCTGCATATGGCCCTAAAACATCTAAAATGTAGCCATCTGAGCAAACTATCAAAAAAGGTTTTACTAAGTTCCTGAATTTATGAAGGCTATACAGGGTGTTTGGCAGAACGTTGAACATACGAAAATGGTGGATAGGTGGGGTCATCTGCTACTTACTCAGCCCTAATTTATTTGGCCCTGGTCCACTGGACATTAAAAAAAAAATTTTTTTGCTTTCACCACTTTCTTAACTTTAAAGTGTAATTTGTATTAAAAATGGGTAAAACAGGCAATTTTTTTTTATCTTTAATGTTGGCAGATTCTTATAAAATTATTGCTTTATTCAGATATCAGCTAGAAAAAAAGTTATGAGTCCTCAAACTTACAGAAAGATTAAAAAAAACTAAAATATTGCCTGTTTTACTTATTTTTAATAAAAATTACACTTTAAAGTTAAGAAAGTGGTGAAACTAAAAGAAAGCAAAAAATATTTTTTTTTAATTTCCAGGGTCCAGGGCCAAATAAATTAGGGCTGAGTAAGTAGCAGATGACCCCACCTATCCACCATTTTCGTATGTTCAACGTTCTGCCAAACACCCTGTATGTTAGTCTTTGGAATAAAAAATTGGAACTCTTTTGCACATATAGATATGTGCCATCGAACACCAAAATGGCTGATTCGTGGTCGCTCCCGAAAATATGAGCCGGGATGGAAAGATTTTGAGCAACCACCTCTTCTCTGGTCATATGATCTAAGCCCAGAAAATGCGGAACGAAATCATCAGTTAAACATTCTCTTGCTAATCTTATCTTTCTCTCCAACGTTCTTCTGGACATTTGGAATTTCGTAGCCAACCGTTCATCTGGTTCACCAGTCCTTATTTTTGACAGATAAATACCTAAAGCCGTGGCAGGACGATCAGTTCTGTTATGAAGAGACGGTGTTAGTTGTAGGACAGTGTTAAATTGCTGTTTAGTTACTCCTGCCCAAAAATGCAGTTCATTATCGTCAACCGAATTAATATTTTCAAAATCCAATTGGTTCCTTCGTTCCCAGCCCCATTTGTACAAATCGATAATATCGAGTACATGAGTACTATTGAAATCATGCATAATCCTCTGAGTATTCAGTTCTTCCCAATCATTTCTTTGTAAATGTGAATGACAAACACGGGCAAGTGGAGGTATATAAAAATTATTTGTATGCAATAAATGGAACTTAACATACAATGGCACTACGTGCGTAGCCATATTCCTGCAGTTTTGGAACATGCATCGTCTAGCTGTATTTGGAGCACGAGAATATCCTTGTAGGGAAATAAAACCAGGATTCACTTGTTGACTCACATCTTGTTCTTCCTCACCAGTATCTTCTACTCGTTGGGGGAGTTGATCTTGTACTTGTTGAGGTGGATCGACTTGAACTAGTTGAGGTGGCTGATTTTCCCTAGGCTGATTTCTCAGAGTTGTATCCAATCTCACCCAACAAGCATGGCATATAGATCGTGAACCATCAAAAGGAATCTGAAGAAAAAAAGGAATAATATTAACTCACAATACTTTATCAATCCCATTGGGTCGTTTTATAAAGACTTACACCCGTATTCACAAACATTACTATGAGGTCTCACAAACGTCTCAGTGTCTACACTGGGTCTAAAAACGTATAATTACACAATACTTGAGTGGCGAACTGCACTATGAGACCCTTAAAATGAATGCATAGGTGAGGTAGCCAAGCTACCTACATTAAGCAACACATAGTTCCCAGCTTATTGTTTGAGAATACGGCATTAAATCTTTTATACACTTGCTGTATAAGTCTATAGATGATAATTCGATAAATGATGCTTGAGAGTAAATGATTTATTATCAAAGCCAACAGCATTATTGTACAAATGGAACAATAATAAAACAAATCTGGTAAGGCACTCACCTCACGTGGTGTTATTTCCTGTAATAATAACTCGGCGTGATTTCGGAACCTTTCAAGAAAAAGTTCTGTGAGGCTGTGTTTTCTGCGCCGCAGCACAGATCGGCTACATGAAACACAACTATTTTGTCTTTCCATATTATCAACTAAATCCAATCCAAATGCAAACTATAATCCAATAAACACGCCAAAGTAATCGATAAAAACAATAGAAGCTCAAGAAACACACAGATCGCAACGACAAATGACGAAAGACTGCGTGCGTCGATGTTAGGTTGCGCGCGACGCGAGCGCAACGATGAAACCGGTTTCTACTTGTCTGAAGTGCGAGTGAGACGGCATATGCATGCCACTGACTGCACACTTTTAGCGCGCAAACGTTTCTTTTGTTTATTTAACAGAATGCTTCACTGAAATTGTTCTATGTACACATTTATAGTTCACTGAACGCCTATTTTTTATTCATATTTTACATTTAATTCCCATGGTTTAAAAAAGAAATAACTACATAAAATTAAGTATAGGTTAATACTTAACAATTTAAAACTAATTTGGTTTGTGTAGGAAAACTTTCGTTAACTGGGTCAGATTTTGCCCAATGACCTTTGTTTTAAAATTTTATTATAGGTTAATCGGAGGTTAGGTTAGGTTTATTAATATAGGTAGGTAGGTTATAGTATTATTTTTAACTTTTTGGTGCTTTTATTGCTTTTTATTTTAGTTTTTTATTTTTCAATTCTAGTTTTCTCCCCTAAGCGGGATCATCAGGGGTGAATTCTAGACTGATTTATAGATTCCACTTTTCCTCCTAAGGCGGATTTTCAGGGGGGATTTGTGGAATAAGCCAAACTTGCTCAAAAATAACAAAACACAATATTAAACTTTTTATAGTACACTAGCTGCGACCCGACAGACTTCGTTCTGTCCAAAGCTATAGTATAAACTCCACTACTCTACCCTACCCTACCCTACCTACCCTACCTACCTACCTACCTACCTACCTACCTACCTACCTACCTACCTACCTAACTACCTACCCTACCCTACCCTACCTACCTAACTACCTACCTACCTACCTACCTACCTACCTACCCTACCCTACGCTACCCTACCTACCTACCTACCCTACCCTACCCTACCCTACCTACCTACCCTACCCTACCTACCTACCTACCCTACCCTACCCTACCCTACCCTACCCTACCTACCTACCTACCTACCCTACCCTACCCTACCCTACTATCCTACCCTACCCTACCCTACCTACCTACCTACCCTACCCTACCCTACCCTACCCTATCTACCTACCCTACCCTACTCTACCCTACCCTAATTTTTCGTAAAAACCATAAAAAAAAAAAAATAACGTTGCTATAAACCTTACAGAGCCCGAGACCTTTCCAACGAATGCAAAACCGTGGAAATCGGTTCGTGCGTTCTGGAGTTAAAGCGTCAGGAAGGAAAACCCGACTTATTTTTATATAGTAGATAACAAATAAGTGAACAAGGGCAAATAGTGACATTATTGTTGATGTTCTTCAGAAAGGTCAGGTGCATAGTGTTCGAAACCGGCGTGCGTTTATGACCAGATGTATGATCGTAAACGAAGCAAAAGGAGTATGTATGGATCGTAGCAGGTGGCGGTTTATAGTTTCTGTGTACTCCCAAGGGAAGGAGGCGTGCGTTATGTATGTATGAAAATAAAATAAATAAATAGCTATTGGGCTGTAATCTAATGTTGTTTGTGAACTTTTAAGAAAGCTTATGTATGTATCTACAACAATTTACCGGATAGGTTACCTATGTACTTGATATAAACAAACAAAAAAATCTGCTACTGAACTCCGCAAACATACACATTTCAATAAATTCTCCTTTGAATAACTAATAACTTTTAGGCAAGCGTGCATCAGGTCAGATATTGGTTAGACATAAGCCCTCCTTTCTCGTCTTCTTATATATATATATATATTTTTTTTTTTTATTTTTTTTTATTAGAATAAAAAAAAATAAAAAAAAAATATATATATATATAAGAAGACGAGAAAGGCTCAACTTTAATGAAAAACAAACTTTTAAAATTAGTATCGTTACATAAATTAAAATGAAACCTCAAAACTACATAATTACTTAAGACAGCTCATAAAGTACGCTTTAAATTAACAAGATTCTCGAATATAATTACAATTCGCCGAATAATTACGAATCAGAAGCCATTGCCCTAATTCCAATCAACTGAGATCAGATCAAACAGTGATTACAGGCTCCGACGATGTTTGCACTCTTAATAGATCTATGACAGGCGAAACTTTTCAAGGCAAACTCCAACAATAACTCACCACCCTGTCAAACGAAAATAGATTTTATTTCAAAGGGTATAGAAATATGTGGACGGTAAATGATGTTGTAAATGCAGCACTTATCGAGTTTGTATTCCAAAGATTGGATTAAACGAATCGTTTGATTAAGTTAGTGTATCGTTGTTCTTAGGTCGCGTTTTGGTTTAGTTAGTATATTGTTGTTCTTAGGTCGCTTTTGGTTAAGTTAGTACTCGTATATCGTTGTTCTTAAGTCGCGTTTTGGTTAAGTTTTTCAGATGGATATGATTTAGAAGTTGAGTTTTTTAAGGCACTAATGACGATGTGATTTCCCAAAAATGACAAACTTTCACCCCTTTTTAACTCCTTTAGGTGTTGTTTTTTTTTTCAAAAATCATTCCGTGTTGTTCATATACATATTACATACATAAGGTAATCTTTTTAATTAAGTAGCACGTTGTTTTGCTGTAAAAACACAAGATCATTTATTCAGAAATTGAAATTCAATAGAAAACATAGTAATTAGGTCTAGTCTAGCCAAATGGCGGAATATCAATATCCAACATGGATCGATGGTCGTCGTCCTTCACAAACAAATTGTGGTCACGTCTATATTATTTTGTGTATTGGACTCTCGGGACTCTGACACCCGCAAGAACTTTCTCACAGATTCGTATGGCAACCGGCGAGTTATAAATCTACTTATCTTTTAAAATTATTTAATAGCGCAACGGGCATGACTAACTCCATAGTAGTCATTATTATGTATACCTATGTATGTAACTATGTAGATTGTTTGAGGGTAGAATGAACACTGCTCTTGCATGCATACTAATTGGTGCACCTGTCTAGTTGTTCTTTATTTCTTTACATTTACTTTGTCTGCGTAAATACAAATTGCTTACTCGTAGAAAAAAAAAAAAACGAGATGTGTTATGAGGAGCAATACGCTTATTACAAATATTTATTTCGACTCATTTAGGATGCTCAGGAGAATTCAAAATGAGCCGTCATTTTGAACTCTCTTAAGCTTCCTTAAAGCCTCGTAAAAGACTTTTATATAAGTTACAAAACATGCCTACCTTCACACATGTATCTTTACGGCTGATTATGAGTATTTTTCGCTTTGCGAGTAATAAATTAGGTAGTAATTTACCCTAATTTGTTGAGGTCCTTTACAAGATCATTAATGATACCTCAAAAATTTAACATTGAAGAAAATCGTAAAATATTTAGTACAAGTTTTTGAAATAGCTCTGACTTCAAAGGGCAAAGCTTGCCTTGATTGGCGTAAGCTCCTTTGCAGCCACTTCGTTAGTGAGATGCAACCTTGTTCCTAATGGCGTAAGGTTTAAATTACATCTTCTGAGGTGTAGCGTTTGAACGTGGTACGTGAGTATATTTTGCAAAGGTGCCTTTTAAGAGCACGTATTTCATGTCCTTGTGTGCGTGTATCTTCAGGAATCAACGTTCGTTTATGTGAGAGAGTATAGAAAAAGTTTTTCTTTTAATTTATAAGCACTTTGATCTTGTCCGTGAGCTACGTGAATACCACAAAACTTTTTCCATTCCCTTTCTTCTGAATTTTTATTTATTATTGAGAAATATAAAGTACACGCACGCTGCCTACTCTAGAAAATCAGAGGAAAATCTTAACTTGTATAAACATTTCCATTCCATTTATTACTTTGCCATATTTAAATAGCATTTTTTTGGTGGCATGTTAGCTAGCTAGATAGATTCAGCAGTTCCTTAGTCTGTCTGTGTGTTCACCAACACACTATGATAGATAGCTAAAGTCTCAATTTAGTATTTTTCATGGAGTGCAGTCGCTCCATGTAAAATACTGGTATTCAGCTGCATCGGGTTAGTTTGGAAGCCTATTAAGAATTATTTTTCATGGAGCAACTGCCTATCTGACCTCCACAACCCAGTAACTGGGTAATACGGTACCTCTTGGTAAAACTGGTTGATAGACTTTCAGGCTTCTGACGACCCGTAGGTAAAGACTATCAAAGATCCACGAATGACAGCCGGGACCTGTTGGTCCCGGCTGTCGGTAACGTGCTTTCCGAGGCACGAAGGAGTCTCGATCTGTTAAGATGGTCACCCATCCGCGGACCAACCCCGGCAAGCGTAGCTTAACCTGCTGGATCGACCCGTGCGGCTGATGTTACGTAGCCACGAGCTCATAAAAAATAAACCACATTTATTTGTTCCTTCAAAAATGTTTGAAAAACTCTAGAATTGAAGGACGAGGGAACGTCCTGCAAGTGACACGTGCACCACAAAATAACACAATGCACAATACAGTTGAGCAACCATACTCATGCACCTCGATACAAAAGCAACAATCTTAGCTCAGTTTAACCCGTATAGTCCTTGAGCTCTCTCTACAAACAATGTATATATCGTCTCTGGTGCAATCTAGCGTGAATGTAAAGATAAGTGTTATTTTTCTTTTTAGTTCGCTTGCCATGTAAACAAGGCACAGGGTCGGATCGATAGCGGCGACGCCGACATTTGAATGAAACGTATGCTGTGACATGGAAACGCACTCGGATTTTCAATGAGAAGTTGAGGTTGTTTAGTTCATAGACTTTCTAGTAGATATTACTTTAACTTGTTACTCAGAAGTATCAATTTTTTTTTCGTTAATTAAATATTTTTTGTGTGTGTTTTGTTAGTGCAGAATAAACAATTGTTCTTTCTTGTCTTTCTATTATATTTTATTTCATCATTTATTTCATATTTTATTTTTTCCAAAACTATTAGTAATAGATGGTTTGTTTTACATACAGCTACTGATGTCTGGATCGCATAATCCAAGGCACGACGAGAACTTAGTTTTACTAAATCAACTCTAACAAATATTTCAAACCAAACTACTTAGGACCTTACAAATAAACATGGAATAAAGTTGTCCTAGAAATAACTTCGTAATAACCATAAATTTTTTGACGTTTATAACTAGCATAACTTTATTCCGTGAGTCGGTCAAATGAGTTTGATCGTCTTTACCTCTTTGATTCAATGCTTTTAACAATACAAATCACGGATGAAAAGATAAAGTCACTTTCAAGTCTAATTTTGCTTATAAATTGTCAGTAACTTACTGTATATCTTTCGCCAACCTTAGAAGTGGTTTCAAAAGGTGACAAATACACACCAAATTACAAAATAAAGACCCTATATTCCGACATGTACTCTTGACGTTCACGACCTACACTACTAGCTACCCCCAAGTCAGACGCATTTTGTCGTTAAGTATTGGCGCGGAGAGTAATGGCGCCGGCGCGTGTGTCGAATGAGAATATTATAAACTATAACAGCTGGCTGACCGACGCCGACTGTACCGCGGTCGGAGCGTAATGGACCTCCTTATAATATAGCTGTGCGGAATATTAAATGATCAGTTGATCACCTTATTGGTGTAGTTGGTGGAAGTATGACGGGGAGTCTTAAAAGGCATCAATTGCGAGATTTGAGAGACAATTCTCAGATAGTAAACTAACATTGGAACCTAGGACTTTCAAAGAATACACCAATTCTTTCTCAAATTTGTAAATGGTACATAAAGATTGACATATAAAGTACATAATGACATGTTAAACCTTTTTACTAATATTTAGCTCACAAGAAAATATCAATCCTCAATTTAACACTCTCATTATTTATTAAAGTGCACACAAAACACTTAAAAGTCGAATTAAACAAAAATACGTAGATCATTAAAGCTAAAACTTGCAGCAGACAATATATTTACTTTAACTTAACAAATCACTAACACTCCACTCCATATTGTACCACCATATCTACATAACACTTCCACCGTCATCATTCAGAACAATTCCCAAATCCCCTGCCTTCATGCCACAGTCCTCTCGCTGTGGTGCTGACGGTCACAAAGCAGTGAGCCAATACCGGGTGACAATGCCGATACGTAAACGATCGTGTCTTGATGGCTATGACAGTTTTTTTGAAAGCTGAAAATTAATTGGGTGGTCCATTGGTGACGGATTTATGTGAGTTGACTATGGAGTTACAATACTTTGGTTAAGCTTAAAACAATTCTAATGTTACTTTTTCTTTCTCTTTCATTTAGCATTATAAGCGATTTGGTGTAAGTTTATTTGTATTTTTAGTAAATAAATAAACTAGTAGGAAGATTTTAAGAGTTAATAAAAATAAGTGTTGCTTAGGGCTTCACAAATTTAACAAATACTGGTCCTGTTTTACGAGTAAGTTAACGTTGGCCAAATTAAAAAAGGTCGTTCTTGATTTTTGTCTTCTTTCCGAAGTTATTGAACTCGTTAAAAAAATGTTAAAATATTATGTACACTATAATTAAAGAAAAAAAAAAAAAAAAACGAACACTGCCAAAAATGTTTTCTTACTCGCGGCTCAAAACACCAGCGTGAAACAAACCGAAAAATTATATTTCAAACAACATTCTTTAAACACACGAACTTTTTGCATCGCACAGCTGTTTTAAATGCTAAAAATAACGAGCCTCCGACATTTCTGGCCACAGAGAGATTAAAAACCTTTGTTGCTCATTTTGCTCTAAACGTAGAAAATAACTGTTGCTATGTGGCTTTAATTAAAAGGCCACATGGCTGAAATAATTGTTCGTTAAGATATTAAGAGCGTTCATCCGTCGCGGGCTGGTAACGTCGCATTTCTAAAGGTTTTTCGTGATGGATTATTTTATTCAATTTAAATCAAAGTACCATTTTTGTTCAGCCACGCACTAAAGGAGATTGTCAGGACCTAGTATCGTTATTTGTTCTGTGGTGACTTAAGTTTATAATGTTGATAATTCTTGTTTTTAAATATAATGATTTTATCTGGTAATGCGAATCCTTAAATTCTCCGCATAAAAAACATCATAAAAGTATTAGTTTTTATTTCGATTTCCTATTTTACCCATACATAGTTTTTTTTTTTATTCACGCATGTATTGTCACATGTCATTGGCATAGCATTAAAAGAGTATGTGAATAATAAAACCTTGACTTACGCAAAATAATTAAATTACGCATCCGATTATTGAACTTATAATATAATTAGTAAGAACAGATATTAATACGAGTAACAACTAATTATTATTATTACATTGTAATAACAATCTGATAAAGTGTTAAAAGTAGCTAAGCAAAACTTTTGGTTAATAGAAAGGCAGAATGTTTTCGAGACCTTAGCCTGTTTGATTCATCATTAAAAACTCTTTGAAAACAGTGGAACAAACGCGCGCCATAGAATTCAATGCTCATTTTCTTATAACTTGTTTATATTATTTACTGGTTTTAATTTACAATGTCTGTAACCTGCATTACGCATTCCTAGTTTAGCCTTTCTCTTGTAACGTGTAACAAAACTTCAAAGGAAGCCTCCATATTAAAGGTGAGTAGAAACTGGAACATATTCATACACTTAAAAAAAGGGTTTTAGTGGTAATGCAGTTCTCAATGAAATGCTTTGACACGTGATTTGTGTGTTTTCTGAATATTTATTAGACCAAAAATGTTCAGCGGTTTAATGTTATTGTTGTGACCTTGTTGTAACGTAGGTAATTGTTTAATAGTATATAAATTAAGTTGAACACAACGGTAAGCATTGAAAGCGATTTATATTTCATAACAGACTACATTTTCGTGGAAACCATGCTTTGATATTTTCGATGTTCCGTCCAAGATGTACATACATCTTGCTAAATGTTCAATGAACGTTACATGTGAATTCTCGAGCGAAATTAACGAGTATTAAAAATGCTCAATCGTCATTTTTACTAATTCTTATTTTGAATTTACCAGCATACATTGTGACAAAAAACCAGGAGATTTGATTCGAAACTTAGATTTTTATACCTAATTACTGTGTAATGCTGAGAATTATGATAAAATAGTAAATAACATATGAAAACCCTAAAATCATTCTTTAAATTAAACCATAAATCTTTGAATCACCGCATGTTTCATACCGATACTAGGTTCCTTAGTCACTTGGTCAATGTCCTTTTTGGTAAGTATAAGTATGTATGCCATTTTTTTTACAGTTATTTTGGTATTTACTCATAAAATTGACTAATTGACAATTGTTTTCTATTTGCAGGAATTCGGACTAAATATTTGTATTTACTATAAAGTAAATGTTCAAAATAATTATAAAATATAACGATCTAGTACATGACTGAAAAAAATATTACTTAGATTTAAATTTAATAAAATTATCACGAAATACCTCTGAAAATGCGACGTTGCCATCCCGCGCGGGATAAACGCTCTTACGCTGAGGTTTGGTTGTGTTATAACGGGATTACTTCAAGGAACATAGGATATTATTCTAATTAAATTCATCGCATTATAATTATTATTTAAGAGTGGTAGCTTTTTAAAATGTGTAAATATTTTTCTTGGAAATTGAAATACATTTAAAAAGTAGGTAAAACTATTAAACCCATCTCATTAAAATCATAACTGACTTTTCTACTAGCAAAACAGCTGTTGCACATCAATGTACCAAAAATTGTGAAACGACGATGACGCGTAGCGGGTTGGTTACATGCTACGGCGTAGCTGGCGTAGCAACAATATCATAACGTCAACTATGGCGCGTGGCGTAGCCACAATATCATCACGTCAGCTATGGCGCGTGGCGTTGCAACAATATCATCACGTCAGCTATGGCGCGTCGCGTAGCAACAATATCATCACGTCAGCTATGGCGCGTGGCGTAGCAACAATATCATCACGTCAGCTATGGCGCGTCGCGTAGCAACAATATCATCACGTCAGCTATGGCGCGTGGCGTAGCAACAATATCATCACGTCAGCTATGGCGCGTGGCGTATCAACAATATCATCACGTCAGCTATGGCGCGTGGCGTAGCAACTGACAATGCAAACATAGGAAAGAAAAAAATAATATACATTAATTTGACCCAAGTTAAGGCACACAGTATTCACAAAAAAAAAACAAAAACAGTCAATTTTAAAACAGTACCTATTGTATGCCTCGCGGCTGTGTCATATAGGCCTCACATCGTACTGATTTTGATGCTGCGTATCAAAATGTAAATCAAATCGAATGTACAGTGGCCAGCACATCAAATTACGCGAAACTGTCAAATTTCTCCAAACAATTTTAAATTTTAAAATGTTGATGATTAAGTTCAAAAAACGGACGAAAAAATTTGACAGTTTGGGTTTAGGCCTAGTACAGTGTAGATTTGTTGGCGGTTTTCTATTTTGTTAAGTACCTGGTAATTGTTGAAAGGCCTACACTGTCCTCCCATACCTATTATCACTGTTATTTAATAATATTGTAAAGCCAATTATTTTTAAAAGAGTAACCGTGGAGTTTCTTGCCGGCTCTTCTCCATAGGAAACGACTAATTGGAACCGTGCACCTAGCTTCTGACGTTTCATAAGTGCCCATGTAGGTTTATGTGAAATCAAATATTTTGATTTTGATTTTGATTTTTAACTTGATGTGCCGTACAAATTAATTCAAACCCTTTCAACTGTATTAAGACACGTGAACAAATAAACGCTTAATATATTAAATAGAAATACCTTTAGATTAGAATCTAACAAGTTTAGTAGGCCGCACCACAAACACAGGCCAGCCTAACAAAGTTCCATCCTTTGCTATTATTTGCACGTTTTCAGCGGTATTTGATCGGCGCTGTCCCAAGGCGCTTTGAGATTCAAGATGTTGGTCTATTTTAAAAGGATCTTCCAAAGATTTGTATATGTTTGAAGTAGGGGTGGAAAAATGAAACAATGATGGGTTCCGTAGTGGGGATGAATTTATTCCAAGGACAACTTAACATTGTAGTTGAAAAACATGATCTCCCATACATTCCATCTGTAAATGTTAGTTTGTACGCATAGTATTGGGATATGTACGTACCATGTTATTATAAGACCATAGACTTCTTATTGGTTTCTTGTAATCTATGGGCCTTACAAATAAACACGGAATAAAGTTGGAATAACTTCGGTATAACTATATTTTTTTTGACGTTTTTACCTAGCATAACATTATTCCGTATTTACTAGAAAAAGCACAGAAAATAATTCTATACTTAAAGCGCCTTCCGCCTTTGCCTGCCTTCTATTCAGCCTATTAGCATAGAACAATTTTCTGTACTTTTTTCAAAATTTTAGGCACTGTAGTTTCTGAGGTATAGGGGATGGTACATTTTTATCTATTTTCTTAAATAATTTTATTACTTTATATTTTTAAATTATATAAAAGCATACTTGAGACCCTCACAGTATGCCCTTAATCATAATCATAATCATCATTTATTGCATCCATGTAGTTTACAAGTTGTTATATAGGTTTGTATAGGTTTCATACATGAACCCTGCTAGGGCACAGCAATATAAACATAGTTTTTTGTGCTACAGTTTCACAATATTAAAACCACTGAGCTTAAACAAAAATACTAATTTTAACAAGTTTATCAGATGTCCATCATTTGTTATATATGTAAATAAGTAAATGTCATGCAAGATAATTATAATATAGGATAGGTTAATTAATAGGTCATTCCAGTTGATGTCACATGGACGAGTGTGCAAAACTATTTTTTTTTATTTTTCTTATTTGTCTCCCAAAATTGATCGGTCCATTAGATTCGGAGCAAATTGGCTGGGACAGACGGACAGACTGACAGCCAGACAGACAGACACACGAGCGATCCTATAAGGGTTTTGTTTTTTCATTCGGACCCACGGAACCCTAAAAATGATATTACTTGTTTTCCAAAAGGATCATTTCAGGGGTACACAACAAACACTTGAAATTAAAACGTCTGGGATGTATTAGGTTGGGAAAAAAGTTCTTTCGTATTTTATATACAAATTCAAGACATTTTTTTTATAGTTTATTTACTTTTAATTATAATATATGTACTATTTTGTTCGATAGCTTGTTGCCAATTTTTAGGTAGTGACATAATTCCATTGCTATAGAAATTTTGGGACTTCTGATCAAAATTCTGCGAAAAGTAGTTTTGACAGTCCTCTCTTGATGTTAACCTAACGCTACCTAAGAAATTCTGAAGAGACCGAAACAGATGGAAATCTGAGGGTGCAAGATCAGGGCTATGTGGTGGATGCATTAATACTTTCCAACCAAGCTCTCTCAATTTTTGCTGAGTGGCTAAAGTTGTGTGTGGTTTGGCGTTATCATGATGAAAGAGTGTGTCCTTTCTGTTGATCAATTCCGACCGTTTTTTCAAAAAAAATTGCTTGGGTCTCATCTGCTGTTGGCAGCAGAGATCCGAATCGATGGTTTTCCCGGCGGTGAAAGCTCATAATGAACGATGCCCTTCCAATCCAATCATACACACAGCATCACCGAATTTCGAGTTAATCCGTGTTTCCCTATAGTCTGTGGAGCTCGACTGCCCTTTAACCATGATCTTTTTCACACATTCTTGTCATAAGTGATCCACTTTTCATCACCAGAGCGGAGCTTAGTGGCCACTATTTTCCATTTTAATGATTACAATAAAACATAACAATTTAAAACTACTGTTTGTAATAATAATAACGTATAGTCTTGTGAAGCACAACTTAACGTGCTTATTTTCTGCATTTTCATTCTAAAATAAAAGAAATCACCAAACAAACAATGAGGGCGCCACTGCGCGCTCGGCGCAGTCTTAACAGGGCGACCAGAGCGAGCTACATTTTTGATATCAAAATTCCCGGACTGAAAACGATTGAAACAACTTTGTGCTACTCTCTTACTGACACTGCGTTAAGTCCATAAATGTCACAAATTAAAGTCGCGGCTTTTGTCGCATTTTTCCGTTTTCACTACATATTATAAAACAAAGTCCTCCGCCACGTCTGTCTGTCTGTTCGCGATAAACTCAAAAACTACTGCACCAATTTTCATGCTGTTTTCAACAATGGATAGAGTGGTTCTCGAGGAAGGTTTTAGTATATAATTTGTCAAGTTTTTGTATACATTGGCTAAAATATAATGATATTAGTTGAGGTGTCGGAAAAAATAAGCCGTCTGGAACGGATCTGGCTGCAGTGATAGATATAGCCTGGAATAAGGCTACTTTTTATCCCTGGAATAGGTTTCCATGGGTTGCGGGAACGGTATCAAAATTTCATGATTACTTTTGGTCGCGATAACCAACATCCACGCGGGCGAAGCCGCGGGCATCAGCTAGTTTGTAATAAAACTTCAAAATGTATCGAATTTCTTCGTTAGATTCACTCATTTTGGTGGACAGAAAAATAATTTAAAAATGGCGGGAAATCGTTTTTACCTTTTATTTTGCGCGTTTAAAATGTCAGCATCTTTACAAGGGTAACAAAACCAGTGAGATACAAACAGTACAGCCAAAAACAAGTAACTTGTCCAATGTTTAGTTTTTTTTTTCTCGTTGTCTGTCACATAAGTATCTTTTGCGAAATTTGCTAATCTTCCAATCTATAATGTACCCCCATCACTAGTTTATTTACATTTCTCTATTATTCCCGTTAATTAACTACCACAGAACACTTTTTATAATATATTCGCGATATAATTATTGTTTGTATTACAGCCGTAACGTTTTCGGTTTTTGTGTTTGTTTATTTTCGCCGGAGTGTCGGCGCTCGCGTCCCTTTACTTGTCACCACAGATGTCACAAGTGCCACAGACGCTTAAGGCACATAAGTAATGAGGTTACGTTGGTTTCTGACGCGCGGAATATTTTAATTGTTATTTGTTACTTAATATTTTATTTTTTATTTGTTACTTTGTTAATATTTTACACGATTATATCTATTTTATTGATAATTATTTATATTTCTGTATCTGCCCGTGACATCACAGTGGACCCCATCAGAATACCAGCACTGCGGCACTTATTTTAAATGTCGCAGCATCATGCTGAGATAGGAGCCTTTTGGCCTCGTACAGGACTCTGTTTTAAAAAAATACTTTTGTGATTGTGTGTTTATTAATTTGTGATCTTCCTGTGCGAGTCACAATAAATACTTTTTCTTTCTTTCTTTCAAAAAAGATTTTACTATAACTTTATACCTATACAAAATTTATACAGCAAATAAGAAAGAAGAAATATTTCGATCATCACAGCGTGTAGTTAAATTTGGAGTACCACAGGGGAGTGTACTGGGTCCATTTATATTTTTATATTGTACATTAATGACTTACCTAATTGCATTGAGGAACCAGTAACACTTTTTGCTGATGATAGTACCGTGACAATACCTTGTAAAAGTATAGAGGTAGGTATTAATGTCGCTTTCATAGGTATAGATACCTATGAAAGCGACATTAATAAGTCTTTAAAATTAATTGTAAACTGGTTAGACGAAAACAATTTAAAAATAAACTTGAGTAAAACGAAAGTTATACATTTCAGTCAACGGATTCCTAGCATGAGCCTTAATGTACATTACAATAATCATGTTGTAGAAGAAGTTGAAACTACAAAATTCCTGGGTCCTGAAATAGACAAACATCTTAACTGGAAATCACACATTAATATTTTATGTAAGCAAATGAGTAAATCCGCATATGCTTTACATACATTATCATCAATAATAAACACGGATGCACTTCTTACTGTCTACTACGGTATAGCAGAATCCTACTTACGATATGGAATAATATTTTGGGGTAACTCAACCGAAAAAGAAACAGCTTTTAAGGCTCAAAAAAGATGCTTACGGGAGATGTTTAAGCTTAAAACAACCGACAGTTGCATATACTTTAAACAGTATAAAATACTAACACTACCATGTTTGTACATACTAGAAGTAGCTGTGTTTGTTAAGTCGAACCCTAATCGTTTTAAACGTCTTGCCGATGTATTTTCACGTAATAGGCGTGATAATACCCTACTGTGTCATCATCCCGCTAAGACAGCACTAATGCGCAAAAGTGTCTACTACATGGCTCCAGTCATATATGATAGAATACCTACAAGCTAGAAAGAGAGCTTCGAAGCCTTTTTTTTAATAATGATAGCGGCAAGCTATCATTATTAAAAAAAAGGCTTCAAAGCTTTTTACCGGTCAAAGCATACCCTGTATCACCATGTACTGTACCCATATTTGCAAAAAATAAAATATCTTATTTTATATCTTATCTTATCTTATAAAAAACGAAATAACTTTTTCCCCGACCAATTTCTTTTTTCTGTATATTGAAAACTATATTATTTAAATATTCGTGTCAGCCTATAATTGTTATTCTAAGTGCACAATGGTGCCGATTCTCTTGTACACCGAACTAAACTAACTAAACTATCACTAAAATTCCTTACTTTTGGCTATGAGAATCTTAAAGCTATTCTGCAAACAAAATTCTCTAAATTTAAAAATAAGTTTGACACAACTAAATCGAATTTGACAATCGTGACTCCACGTGGTATTTTTTTTTTTTGGCTTCGCAACGTTGTACTTGTTTGCCTATGATTTATTTTAGAGCCGGAGGCGCACATGGGGGGCAGCCGCGACGTGTTTTTTTATGGAATTTTTCACTTTTTGTGTGGAAAATAAAAAAAAAGATTACCTACATGTAGCGTAATAGTGGTTTAAGGCTTTCTAAAAGGGGGTCGAAATTTTCATTATTTTTGCGATAGGACGCACCATTTTGGAGATATAAGCAAAAGAAAAGAAAAAAATATAAAGGGATAAACACGAAATATTTTAAGTGATACACCTATAAGTGGTAAAGAAGCCATGGAAATGATTTTCTTTTTTATTCCGAGTATATTATTTAAAAAATTAAATAATTTAAAATTACTTGATATGATGATTAATTATCAAAATTCACCGCGCTCGTGCCGCCACCCCACCGCACCGTTCGGCGTCACCGCGTCGAGGTGGGTCATTCATAGAATATGTAAATAAAGGATTTTTTCGCTTTTTTACGACATAAAGATGTTTCTCTTAAAATATTTCGTGTATGAATAGATACACCTTATATACAGTACTGGTTTCGCACCAGAAGTCAAGGTGATTAGTGTGAATTTTAGTTCATGAAAACTAATTTTATTCCACACCTTTTTAATCGCGATTAAAAATAGTCAGATTTAGTTAGAAAATCTAAATTTTAGTTAAAAAACGTCAAATTCAGAATAGCAAAATAGCCATTTTCACTAAATTTAAAAACTCAGTACTATCTTAGAGCTGTCAATCTAAAATATAGTTAAGTTGTGTCACTTTAGTCAATTTCAGAATAGGAAATGGTCGTTTGACAGGAATAAACTAAATTTTGGTGATTTTTAGTCTAGTTTAGAGAATTTTGTGACAAGAGAATCGGCACCAATGTCTATCCATATAACAGAAACATTTGCCATTATTTATATCATCATGATCCTGCCCTTATCCCAGTTTATTCACGGCCAATACAACATGTCTTATTCCATACATCTGCCCCTCCATAAGCCATTTTTATTAGTCGTTCTCTCACTAGTTACCGCCTTTTTTGCGCCTTACTAGCTGCGCCCCGCGGTTTCATCCGCACAAATTTTGATTCCGTGGGAATATCGGGATAAAAAGTATCCTATGTGTTAATCCAGGCTATAAACTATATATGTGGCAAATCCGTTTTGCCGTTTGTTCGTGATTGAGTAACAAACATCCATCCATCCTCACAAACTTAAGAGTTTGTAAACTCGGAGTTAAGTTATTAACATTTTAACTCTTATTACGCGTTGCGCCACTAAAAAGTAACACCGGGTTAGTTAACTTGACATTAGTGCACACTATAAAATTTTAAAAGTCAATCAGCAAGAAAATGGGCTATTTTCACAAAAACTTTTTTTGATGCCAATCGGTCCTGCTTCTTATGAGGATCAAAAAATTATATCGGACCAACTGAGGTTTGAGTAGTAAAAAAGTCAGAAATCGCAAAAAAAAAACCTCTACATTTCGTAGGAAATAAGACTCCAACTTACTTTTATATAATGGATAGACTGACCACGAAAGACTGTTACGTAGATGACATGGTACTGCTGAGTCCATCGATCGGGGGTTTGCGTAAGCTGGTACGGATTTGTGAGTCCTATGTGGAGGCCCATGGGTTCAGATTCAACGCGAATAAAAGTGAACTCCTAGTATTTAAGGAGCGGTGTAAAAATTACGTGACTGTACCTGCAGTCACTTTAGCTGGTACCCCCTTAAACAGAGTCGCTCTGTTCAAGTTTCTGGGCCACTAGGTTTTCGAGGACCTTAAAGATAACGAGGATGTGGAAAGGGCACGTAGGGCGTTGGCTGTCCGGTGTAATATGTTGGCTCGCAGGTTCGCGCGTAGCAGTAATCAAGTGAAAGTGATTCTTTTTTGGTCTTACTGCCTGTGGGTTAACGTCACACTTGGGTCATACAACGCCCTGCGTGTTCAATGCGTTTAGGGTGCTGCTGGGGCTACCACGATTCTGCAGAGCTTCGACTATGTTCGCAGAAGCACACACTGATGGGTTTCATGCTCTAATAAGGAAGCAGTGTGCGTCGCCACTGAGTCGTGTTAGGTCCAGTAACAACAGTATAAGCATGTTCGTGAACAGGTGGGACTCTCCACTGCTGCGCCACTGGATACGTTTGCATACTGTTTTTTTATGTGAATTTTATTAGTTTTATTAGTTAAGAAAAGTGTGTGTCATATGGAAATTTATATTCTGAAAAAAAAAAAAAAAAAAAAAAACTGAACGTAAACAAGAAACGAAATATGTTGAAATTTTTGAAATACGGGACAATTACGGGACGCGATGATCAAATATGGTGACATTCCCCTATATACGGGACGTATGGCAACCCTAGTGATGGGAAATATATTAAAGTATGACATCTTTATTAAATACAAAATCAACTAGATTTGATAACCTTTTGGTAACAGAAGGAACCCTTTGTCTCTGACTTAATTTTAATTAATAGTTGACATGAGATCTTTAAACTTAAAATAATGATAATACTTAATACGGAGATTCGTGTCACTGGACTGTTTTCTAAAAATAATAAAGTTTCGGTCGGCTCTGATAGCATTATTGCACTTTATATCTTTTGTTGAAGATGAAAAGCTTTAATTTCTCTCTCGGTTTTTTCATTTTAGTAACTTATATCGATAAGACGTGCACGCACGCGTCCACTTTATACAGCATTAGGCAAGACAGAGTGCGCGGCGCGACCACCACGCAGTGCGGCATGAGGTGCTTGTCCGTATCGAGTTACTTCTCATGCCGTACATAACGCAAAATATTATGCTTCTGTGCATCATGAAATTATTTTGCCATTATTTTTTTTTAAACAAAATATATTCTATTTCAAAACAGATTCATATCACGTTCATATATGTATTTGTCACTTTTGTACTCATGGAATATCTTAAATACTGTCCATGACGCATGGAACTTGTTAATTTAGGTCTATCGTACACTGTACTAATTGTTTATTTTAAAAAAAAACATACGTTCTGTGAAAAAAAAAAAATTTGTTTCCGCATGACACGCTTTATGAAGACGTTCATTGTATAACTTTATTTTGTGAACATTGATAAGTTGTGCAATTACTGTTCCATCCAGTAGATACTATTAATATTTTAGTACGAGATTCAGTAAGAGTCACAGGTACTTTCAAGAATAGAATATAGTATGATTTGTTGCTACAGGTATTTACAAATTAAGCTGGTCAAAATAAAAATAAAGGGTTGCTGCAAAATATCCGTACGACTACTTCAACTACTTACAGTTTTCATTAAAATTAAAAGGCTCCAACTAAAGAACTTTTAGCTAAGCTGTTTTCGCAATCAACAGTAATAATGTTGATGTCTGTAAACCAGAAAAGTTTGGGGAGCTGCGGTTAAAAGATACGCCGTTTTATGAGTAATTCGTGCAAACTTACGGAAAACTCCGTGTCAATTCCGAATTTCTACGTTTCAAGTATTTAGTAGTGATGTTACGGTCTTTAAAGTATCGTTTTAGCTTTGTCGTGCAGTTTTTGGTGAATAAAATCCCATGGGTGATAATGAAATACCTACTTAGAAATTGATATTTATCAACTCATTTGCATAATGTAGTACATATTATGTTACCGTATGATTATGAATATCGTTAGTTTATAATCTACTAGCAGCCCGTCCCGGCTTCGCACGGGGTAGACAATTATCATTTTAAGACTCATTTTTCTACACCTTCGGTTACATTGTTCAAATTTTACCAAGGATCCCTAATTTTTTTCAAAATGAAATGTAGCCTATGTCAAATTGGAAGAATGTAGCATTCTATTGGTGAAAGAATTTTTTAAATCGGCCCAGTACTTTTTGAGCCTATTCATTACAAACATACAAAAATAGGTACAAATCTTTCCTCTTTATAATATTAGTGTAGATCTAGCGAGATTATAAACTATCGAATAATTGTAGACAAAAAATAAAAAATAAAAAAAACAAACCATTAACAATTTAACGCATTCTTTTTCGATAGTTTATAATCTATCTATGGCAAACCGACAAATTGTGAACTGGTATCAAACTTGCGTCCGACGAAGGCGCGCTAATACTAAATAGCCGAAATAACTGCGACCAACTTGGAAGAAGCGGTTCCGCGGTTGGTCATTGTTCTAACCCATTTGGTCGGGGTGCCCTGGCTTAGTTACTGCGACCAACTCGCCTACCGCCAAGACCAATCAGCGACGACGGTTCACAATTTTATGGGTGATAAAATCGTACAGATTGAGAACTCTGTCTAAGTGTAGGTTCGTTCACAATTTGACGATTTGACATTGACAGATTAGAAACTACCGAAAAACGTACGCATTCAGCGTTATACTAAAAAGGAAAAATTAATATCACCGTAGCAGTTCACAATTTTTCCATAGTTTAAAGTCTCGCTAGATATATCTTAAAGTAACGGTGCTTACAATATTCCGGTGACATACTTAAATCGAGACTGACGACAATCCCACGACGAAATAATACTCAGCAGTGACCAAAAACGGGTTGAAGTAAGTTAAATAAAAGCACACAAATTATGCACCTTACAGCGCAACGTTGAAGGCAAATGACCCAGTAGTTGTCTCTCCGATCCTGAAAAGCACTTTCACTAACAAAACGATCACAACCGGTAGCCTTTACCTCTTACACAACAACAGTCGCATCCAATCCAATCCATTACGATCGGTCGTGTGCCCGTATAGATGTAGAAGCTTTTGGTCAGCAATACACGTGCGACCGTGGCGATTATACAGGGTCATTTGGGATTGTTTTGTCACGATTATTGGTATTGGATTGTGTGTCAGTGACCCGGAAGGTGTGCTCCCGGTGGCTATAGTTTTATGTTTAAAAGCTGGATGTGGTCGTTACCCCTGACTATTGTTGGGGCTGGTTAATAATAGGGCTCATAGTAATAGGGACAGAGCACGTTTCGGAACACTGAGGGAACAGTAGGTTGGGTAGCCCTGACCCGCATATGTGTGGATAAAGAGGCGCTCGATGCAGACGGCGTGGCACGTCTGAGGCTGGTATAGTCACGCCGCTAGACGCGCCGCTGGGCAGCGGTTAAACAGCGGTGCACTCTGAAACGAGATAAGTACCGTGCGTTCCGCTGCTGTGAGACAGTCGTGTACGAAATTAACATTAATGCGTATCGATGTAATTTATTTTGTAAACAATATCTTACGGCGCGTTTCAACGGCGTCACACTAAAACGCATACTGGCCATAGAAGCGCACGAGCGGTGTGCGCTTCCCGAACGGCGCTGCTCAAGCGCGCGACTTTGAAACGCAACTACTACTCTATACATCTTCGAACGCGTGCGCTCCAACGGCGTTGCCGAAACGCGTAACAATAAAACCAGCCTGAGACTTTTTCTCTGTTTAGGCGAAGTCTGTTGTATATAGTTACTAACCCATGTGGCGCCCCTATTGCCTGATTTCCAGACTGTGGAATGAGTGACGACTCCCATCGCGATGAATCTTGAGGTAATGAAATTAGAAAGCCATCTTTATATTTGAAAAGAACTCTTCCCTTTATATCGTTGAAGCCTTTATTTACCAACCTTGCCTTGCCGGCTGAAAGGAATGTGTATATCTAGGAAACCTATAATCATCCCAAATTAAATTTTCCGTTAATTCCCCAACCATTTCAATAGAAAATATTTCTAGATCCATTCCGCTCGCGGGACAAATATAGTTATTGAAAAGTTGGTGAGTTCCGCGCTGGAATCGCATTCGCACGAGATCGGATGTAGTCGAGATTGTGCCGTTTAAGTTGCACGGCACGGGGAAGGGACGACCGGAATTAAATGGAGCAATATCCTTTTGGGTTCACGGGACAATTTTAAAGCTTGAACTATTCTCTCTATTGTCTACTGAGAGGAATTGCATTTTATTTAAATCAGCCATTTTGCTTGCAGGTACCTAATCAGTTAATAAAAAGATTAATTCATACATTGAAATATTCGTCTACTGCTAGGCCATCTACCATTTATATCAATACTTATGAAGTCATAATTTAAAATATTAACTCCATTAAGATGTACAAAATTATGTGTTCAGCTCATTAGGGAGCTGTGTACACATACTCACTATAGCAACGGCTTACAAGATCAACGGCTCATAACATTTTTCCTCACTCCTTCACAGTTCAAATCAATATCTACGAGTATATATTGTTATAAATTAAAGTCGCTTTTCGTGTGTGCCCATGGAACGGATTTTGATATGGTTTCAACATAATTTTATCAAGAAATCTAGATGTCAACCATAAACTACACTTATTAGAAGCATTTCTCGATGAAAAAGGCATGTACCACGCACTTTGCTTATAGGAGACGTGTTTATCACAGGGAAAGAAAGAATTAATTAATTGCAATGGATACATCCTCGCTACGTCATACTGTCGACGGAACTACGAAGGCGGCGGTGTATGCGGTCTACAACTTACGTCATTGTCAATATACACCAATTGGTGTATATTGGCAATTTTTGTCTGTTTGTCGGTTTGTCTGTTTGTCTGAATGCATGTTCCAGCTAAACGCAAAAACTACCGGACAGATTTTGTTCAAATTTTGTATAGATATTCCCTATAGGTCTGGTCAAATTACTTTACTAGGTTTTTTTTTTTCCTGATCATGGTATGGCAGTTTGAGTAATTTATGCGGCCTGCCCAAATATGCTTTCTTTGGTATTGTTCGTCGAATCGTTGAGCTCCTTATGTTCTGAGTTGAGCTGCACGATTACTGACAAATGCGTGCACTGAATGGACAGGTCCACTCAATCTGTGTGTTTCTTTCTTCAAAAGACCATTTCAGACACCAGTCTACATGGTCTTCACATGATTTGACCAAGATTATGTCTGGACTTTAAAAGAGACTGTGACCTCTGAGTTTGTTTCGGTCTTTCTTCTCAGAGTAGTCAGATACGAAATGCCGACCTCATCTAGTTTTAAAATATGATTGACGTGTAAAAGTGTTTGTAAAAACCTACTTACAGAAATAAAATCATTTATCATTTATCATTTACTACGTATAAATTATCACGCTATTTGCTATGGGGGATGAGCAGTATTGCATTATGTTTTGAGATGGGTCCATAAGCGCAGGTACCTTAACCGTGGTCGCTACAAGAAAATGGCCTTAAGAGACTATCCTTAACTTTTAGAAAAAAATTGATCTGCATTCACAGATTTTGAAAAAAAATGTACAGTCAGCAAGAAAATGGGTAATTTTCACAAAAAGTTTTTTGATACCAATCGATCCTGTTTCTTACGAGGATCAAAAAACTTTATGGTACCAACTGAGGTTGGAGTACTAAAAAAGTCAGAAATCGAAAAAAACTTTTCCCATACAGTTCGTAGGAATGATACTGAGATGACAACAGTCGAATTATTCCAATATTTAATATTTTAAATGATTATAATACTTTTGGATCTAAGCAGTCAATTATGACATGACGCTATTTCAGTCAACTTTCAACAAAGCAATGCAAATCTGATTTCGATTTCAAAGAATTGATATTTTTTGTGCTTCTTTTTAGGGTTCCGTACCAAAATGGTAAAAAGGAACCCTTATGGTGCAACTCAGTCTGTCCGTCTGTCTGTCACAACTGGATATCTCAAGAACTACTAAAGCTATCAAATTGAAATTTGGAATAGTTTTAGATGACGTTTGCCCAACTGTTTTTCAAATAAGAAAGATTTTATTTTTTTGCATCTATGATTTAACGGGGGTTTTAAAACTAGAAGTCGGGCTACTAGGGCATGTGGGGTATCGTATGAAAGAGCGCTATTTGCACATTCTCAAAAAAAAATTAAGGCCGCATTGTTTTAGACTTTTGACAAAAAAAAAAAAAAAAAATACCATTCCCACCTCTCTCTCTCACTCGTTCCGCCTCCTCCTTCGCGCGCATTACTGCTTCGCAGAAGGAGGTGACGGCCTCCCATGCACTCTCGCTCCGTACTATGGCCTGGACCAAGACCGGACGCGAGAGGTCGTCGCCACCGATCACCTCCGTGAGGACACGGCGGTGCTCTACCCAAGCCGGGCAGGCCTCCACCGTATGCTCTACGGTGTCCTCCGGGCAATCCACACAGTGATAACACCCGGGCGTTTCCTCCCGCCTTATCCTAAACAGGAATCTCCCGAAACAACCGTGTCCGGTGAGGACTTGCGTCAGGCGGAAGGTGAGGAGGCCGTGGCGCCTCTCAAGCCACTCCTCAAAGAGGGGACTTATACTTGACTTCCCGAGTGTTAACAATTACAATGTACTGTTATATTATATTAGTGATAGCTGTTCGCCAGGAATAATCTGTAAGAATGACAATGAGAAACATTCAATGTAGGTATCAGTGTTGTGCCATTAGTGTATTTCCAGGAACACAGTCCTTCGATAATTCACTATAAAAGAGTTGGTGGACCTCGACACCGACCTGCAGACAGCCCAGGGAGGCTATGCCATTCTTAGATGGTAGGCTTAACAGGCGGTTATTACTCCTGGGCAGGACCGGCCTGCGCCTGGTGACGGGTACCATCACGGGACACTACTCGCTAAACCAACACTTCCACACAATATCGGACAATCCTCTGTGCAGGGCTTGCATGGAAGCTGAGGAAAACGTCGTGCATGTGCTCTTTGAATGCACAGGCATCACCCAGATTAGAACAGATACCCTCGGGGCACCCAGATCTTTCACAGATGTTCTAAACAGACCTGGAGACGTAATTATCTTCTAGAGGGAGGTGGGCTGATTGAAATAACCACTGATGGCCGCCATGGCCCATGTACAATGGTCCACCTGAAGGACTAAGTGCGGAAACCAAACTCTTTACCATAGAACATGGAACTGTACGTTGCTTGCTCTCGCGTCAGCAGTCCTGACTCTCTGTATATTTTGACTGCTGTGACCAAAACTAAAAACGTAGTATTCAAGGAAGTTTTATTAAAATGTGGCTGGTATTTTAGTATATTGTGTCGTGTTACGACTTCCACGCGAACGAAGTCGCGGGCAGAAGCTAGTATAAAATAAATTATTCGATGTGATATCGTGCGGCGTAAACGTAGCTGGGCAGTATATCGCGCGCGGATTAAGTTTTAATCGGTCGATGTTGTTCGCCCATCGCACTACGCCCGGACTTACTGAACTATGCTAAACTCGTTATGTGATCCATTCACGACATGCTACCGTGAAGTACTTTATTGCTATGATCCTTTTATTGTTTAATAATTAATCGTTACTGGTACAATAATTGTAATGTAATCTAGATCAAAAACATCATGAGGAAACCTGAACTTAGAGTTAATATAAGTCTGTAATCGCCAACCCGTCTTGAACAAGCGTGGTGATCAATGCAATTCTCGTGCTTTCTCTGTATGAGGAGAGGTCTTTGTCGTAAAGTGGGACAGAAATAGACATTGAAAAATCAATGAAATTTAATTTCGGAATATACTTAGTTATATTGTGTCCTCTTAGTCACTGAAAATTCAGGCATCTAGCTTTATCCACAATAAAGTTATCGGGGGTTTAAAAATGTTCTGAAAACCTTAGAGAATAGGATGGTACGGGTGTGGCTTTGTTGGTTTGTTTTTCCTCGACTTGGCGGGGGCACTGCCGTGCGCCCAGATTACAGCTTCCATTGTTTTCCATTTTAGTTTAATATTATTGCAATAATTGAACACTAAATCAAGTTACAATAACTGTAGCGGACATTAGATGCCAAACTAAATATCAATTGGAAACCGGATTAATTGTCATACCTGAGTGAATTTACCTATATTATATAGTCAAAAATGCAATGAACGAATAACAAAATGATATTTATGATGATTTATGATGATGGCTCCTAGTACGAATAAAAAATCCTAAGAAGTAGGTAGTACCTGCCTGGTTTTTCAGAAGTGTTAGAATATATTGTGTTCCTTGTAGTCTGTAAATTAATGTATTTTCTTTCTTCCTTGTAAAATATTTTATTTTCTTTGAATTTAAAAAAATGTTATAACAAGATTGTACAAAGATGTTTCTCTTTCTTTTTACATTTTCTATCTTTAGCCGATCAGCTTAAACGGACGTAAACAAATCCCTTTGAATTTGAACTAAATTTGTCCTTTTTAAGGTTCCGTAGTCGCAGGAACCCTTGTAGTTTCACCATGTTCATTTGTCTGTCTGCGGCTAAGCTCAGACTCTCAGTACTAGAAAGCTGTAATTTGGAATGTGCATATACATATTAATCATGCCAAAAAAGTGGCAAAATGAAATATTGACAAAAATAAAATAATAATAATAATGTTGTTGGATAAGGCTGTTCAAAAATATTGTGGGTCTGTGAAAACTATTTTTCGATTCAGGGATTCGTTTGCATAATACTAAGCTTTAAAATGAAATTTTTTGTTAGAGTCAAGTTTTCCGCCCGGGCTTCTCCCCCTGCCAGCAAAATGGTAGTTTATGATATGTGAATAAATTCACGACAGCAGTTTTATGTAACGAAGTTTATTTATTTATTTATTTATTATTTTTTATTTATTTATTTATGATAACACCTTAAATCTATCATGACAGGTTACCCTAATGCGATAGTTAAGCCTACATAATATGTATCCTCCATAATTTCTAATTATTAAATAAATACTGGTCTATTATAAACGAAATTCACCATAAACAAATATAACACCTAAATTTAACTTAATTATAACATAACACCCTAGAGGTCGCCAAAGTGAAGTCGTTCAAAGAACAAGAAAACACGTCAATTGTATCCGCTACCCTGTTGAGCGTGCTCAGCGCACGCGTTAGCGGTGCTCGCTGGAGCAGATTGGTGCGCGCGGTCGGCACCACCAGCAGCCGCGGCCGCCGCCGCCTGCTCACATACTCATCTGGTACACACAGCCGAATTGACTGTAGTATCGCTAAATTCGAAATGTTAAAAGGAAAACTATCACATCTATGTAGGCCTAACAAGTTATTTATTTATTTGAATCACAATTTACCACCTTCACAGACTAATTCAATGCGATGTTATAAGTAACAATTTCTACACAGAAACACAAAAAAATAAATGAAATGCAAGCATAATTACAAATAACGAACGACAATCAACGAGTACCTAATAGTCGACCAACCTTCATTTGCAGTTGGAATGTGTTTCAACTACAATGTTAAGTTTTGTAATTCCTCTACGGAACCCTTCATTGTTCGTGGTCCGACATGTACTTGGATGGATTTTACTACTGAAAAATTGATGGATAATAAAAAAACATGGGACCATTCGTAACTTTGTATGAACGGGTTCGCTGAAGCCCCGAGCGGGCACAATTAACACAAAGGAAGTATGTTTTTCTCTTTTAGGGTTCCGTACCTCAAAACGAAAAAACTGAACCCTTATAAGATCACTCGTGTGTCTGTCTGTCTGTCTGTCCGTCTGTCACAGCCAATTTGCTCCAAATGTAATGGTAGGTCCATTACATTTGGAGCAAATTGGCAAATTGGCAATTAAGCTGAAATTTGGTATACATAGCAATTTGAGTGACCCAAACACGGACGTGAACCGTAAATAAATGAATTTGATTATTGAGGTCAGTTCTGGGCGGCAAACAATAAAATTAAAAAAGTATTGCAAACTGTACCGTGTGACATATCAAATGAAAATGCTTACTGTGAGGGTCTCAAATATATTTTAAAATAAATTGATTTAAATTTATAAGTGAAAATAAAAGAAAATTGACCATTTACCCCCCTTACTGAACCTAAAATTTTGAAAAAAATACAGAAAATCTATAAGAAGTCTATGGTCTTAAAATAACATGGTATACAATATCTCTCGATATTGTGCGTACAAACTTACATTTTTAGTTGGAATGTATGGGAGATTATGTTCACCAACTACAATGTTAAGTTCGTTCTTAGGATAAATTCATGGTATTGAGAAAAGTTTTAATCTTGGAGGTAAAAGTAAATTATGAGTTGAAAATTATGCTGTTGTACCTTTTATGTATGGGAATCTTGAAGGACTTCCTCTACATCTGACTATAATGTCGAATCCGCTTTAGTGGGCAAAAAAGTCATTTTTCTGTCTTTCATACAACAATCGATGTTTAACTTCGTAATTTTTGGAAGTGAATTTACATTTTAATATAAAAAGAAAAATTCACTTCGCTTAGACTTACGTATTACTTACAAAGCCCAATAGGTATAAACCAAGCTTAAAGTGGGGGTTCTCTTATTAGCCGGGCGTTCGGAACGCAAAAGAAACGCATACTATCTCCACTAACGCAAATACTCGTAGGTATTACAGGGAACGTAAGAATTTGATTTTATATCAAAAAGCATCGACTGTATAGAATGTAAATGAATACTTTTCGAGAATACGAAGACGCTGTCTTACGGGATCTTGGGTAAATATTCACAAATACACACAACCTTTTAATCAAGGAAAATAAAACCTTATCTCACTGCAATAACGACTCATGAAGTGCACTGATAAGGTTGTCAAAGACTAAACCCTTGGAAGCCGGAAATCTATTCTAAAATGACCTTTGCTACATTGTAATAAGGGCGTTCCATTAGGCAGTATTGTTGCGCGTACCCCACGTGTCCCGATTGTAGGATATTTGTATTGATAGTTTTCAAATAAATATCTTGTTGTATCGCGCGATTGATATTCAAGATGCGTAGAGAAGGGCCGTATTTTTATGTTATATATTTAGTATATTATATTATGTTTTGTCACGTAGTTCTGTAATGCGGGTTAGCGGGACTGTCGGAGGTGGCTCGTGGGCAATATAGTGTGATTGGTAGTTGCCCGGTAACGATGTGACCGCTCCATCATTTCTTGAGGCCGTCGCCAGAAGGTACTGCCAATAAATTTTATAGGTATGTATTTAATAATAATGGAGTTTTCCTCTTTTTAGACTATCGGTGAAGTCTTTTCTTCCCCAGTTAAGTAACGATTACGCAGTGTTATCTCCCTTAATTATTTAACTTGTCATTCTTAATTCTTAGAGGGATATAAGGTACACTATCTACTATAGCTAGGCTATAATACGATAAAAATAAAAATAAAACATGGTATGAATAACTGTAGATTGTAAACACACGGGATTTCTCATTAACAGTCACCTTACCATAAATATTTCTTTCTTATATACATATAACCGAAGATGACAGAAGAGTAGGCCTCTTCTGTCATCTTCGGTTCTTTATGTTTTTCTATGTACGTTCTACGAGCTATCATAATAATTTAGTAGTATGTATCTATAGTAAAATATAAAAAGGAAGCACGATAAATATCAATTGTTGGGAATCGAACTAAGGTTTGCAAAGCATTCGTCGAACCTTTAAGCTATTCGCTTTTTTGAAAGTTGACTCAAATAGCCGTTCTTATATTATATAATTCATGATTGGCCGCTCATGCTTAGCTCCTTAAAGGTTTAGCGAGATAATAATCATTCAAATGGTTAAATTGAACTATCTGGTATATTCGTTCCCTATTTAGCCTAATGAAGTAATGGAATAATTGTCGGGTCGGCACACATAAGTCAAAATATTGCTTTATTTTTTCTTTGTATAAAATTATTAATTTAAATCAATACATCGGTAGACTAAAATACATAAGTTAGTTCACTTGTTCGGGCTTGAATATCAAGGCTTGTTCGTGCTTGAATATCAAGTGGCGTTCTTTTTCAACCTCTTGATTCACACGAATTTTGCGACGTTATAAAACACATAAGTTTGACTTATGTGCTTTAGTCCGCCGACCCGACAATTCAACTGTATACTGGTATATTTCGTTCTCTCTCATCTAAGTCTCATTTCCTACAAAATGTATGGGAAGTATTTTGCGATTTCTGACTTTTCTAGTACCTACTCAAACCTCAGTTGGTCCGATAGTATTTTTTGATCCATATAAGAAACAGGATCGATTGACATAAAAAAAAAATCATGCATGCATGCATTTTCTTGCTGAGCAAAACCTGTGAATTCAAACACAAATTAAAAAAAAAAAAAAAAAAACAAACCATTTATTTCAAATAAACCAATTACAGGCACTTTTGAATTGTCAAGGGGTCGGTCAGTCAGAAAGATGAAGCTAGTTGCCCATTCCAAAGCGTAGTAGGTTCCTGTGGAGAAGAACGGGCAAGAAACTCCACGGACACTTTTAAAACAAAATATTGTTACAAAAAATGGGTTACATCATTAATGTTGAAGTTATACATGTGAGAACAATGTAGAAAGACGTGTACGTTAGAAGCGTCCGTAATAAAAAAAATTCAAAAATTAAAATAAGCTGTGACAGCTAAGAGATGACCAGTCCCAACTGACGGCGCCCGTTCACGAACATGAAGCATGGATTAGCACCATTTAGCTCAACCATTTTGAAGGGAACTTAATGATCCAACACACACGCCACCAACAGCGAGATATTTGAGTGAGCATGACATACTCTCAGCTGCCAGAGCACATTCAAGTCAATAAGACATATTACCCGGGAAATGGTTGCTCTATAGTACATAGTACTCACACCTGTGCTATGCAATTATATAATTCAAGGAGATTGAGTATATAATGTTATGTAATTGCTTATACAATGCAAAGATAGTCTTACAATCTTCAGCAGCTCCAATAATATTTTCAAATGCTAATTAATTAGTTTATGCGCCCTTATGGAGCAGGACCAACATTGAGCCAAGTATTTTTGTCAGCGATGTAATCCCCCAACTTATAATATGCTTGGCTGCATAGTGTGCGTTTTATACAAGTTTTAAATTTTGTTTCGTTCAATTGGAGTATGTGGGGAGGTATTTTATTGTAACATTTTAAACAGTACCCCATGAAGGATGAGTCTACTTTAGCCAGTCTGAATCCTGGTTGAACTAATTGGTCCCTATAATTGTGTCTTTCACCTCTTTTACTGAAAATATTTAAAGTTTTCCTTACGTACATGATGTTTTCATAGATGTATTGACAAGGTACCGTCATGATGCGAATATCTTTAAACAGTTCCCTTATGCTTAGGCTCTTATTTATTTATTTATTTATTTATTTATTTAAGGATTACCAACGAGATACATTACAATTATCTTTTACAATAATAAAAACTTGTATACTACATTATCTCTTTTCGGTAGAATAAAAATCGATTCGATATCTGCAGCTCTCCCCCATAGTAAAATACCGTAAAACATGATACTATGAAATAACTAATATAGACTAGCCTCGCGGTATCTACATCAGTAAATTGTCGGATTTTTCTCACAGCATATGCTGCTGAACTTAGCCGCCCTGCAAGAGATGTTAAATGAGGACCCCATTGCAGCCTTGAGTCGAGCGTGATCCCTAGGAAAACAGTTTTATCGACGAATTCTAGTTTCTCCCTATTCAATACTATGTCACAATCACTACTTTTAACGTTTGGTCAAGCAAATCTTTTGCATTTATATAGTTTTTTCCCATTTAATACGAAATTATTAGCAGTGAACCAATTTTGTACCTGCTGTAGGGCGTTATTTAAGATTGGATGCACGTCTATTTATCTTAAAAATTAAGGAAGTATCGTCAGCAAATAACACCATTAGTGGTTGTTTTTTTTTAATAAATGGGGTAGATCATTAATATACACTAAAAAGAGGAAAGGACCCAATATCAAGCCTTGTGGCACACCCATTTTTACTTCTAAGGCGTATGAATATACTCCATTTATTTGAAACTAGCTTTCGCCCGCGGCTTCGCCCGCGTGGAGGTCGGAAATTATCCCACGGGAACGTACTGGATAGAAAGTATCCTATGTCCCATAACAATATGCAAAGTAATTTTAATAAATTTATGTATCTTATGTTAAAACATTTTTGTAAACAGCACACTAAGTGCAAAAGGGATTTAAAAAAAAGGAAATATTTTTTTAAACCTTATGAACTAATTAAAAATACGTCTTATTGAATACACTACTTATAAAACAACATATAAACCTACGAATTACTAAGATCAACGTCAACGGAGACAACTAACAACTTTGAGATCGTGAAGGCAATTAACATTCTCGGCAACTGCGATCAACGGAAGTTAGATTAAATTCATAAATTGATTAAAAACTCGATAGAGTAGAGATTTAGAAAACACTTGACCGAGAAGCGAGACCTCCTGACCTCGTAGTGAAAAAAAATCCGATCGAACCAGAACAGAATTTCGACCAGTTCGATCGATTTTTTTTTTCCGAGAAATTTATAGTGGCCAGCACATCAAGCTACACGAAACTGTCAGATTTCTCCAAACGATTTTAAACTTTAAAATTTTGACGATTAAGTTCAAAATCGAACGTGAAAATTTGACAGTTTGTGGTATTTTGATGTGCTGGCCACCGTACATACACAACGAAGTGAAGAGAAGAACCAATAAAATATAGAGATGAGTCCGATATCATGTAACATGTGAAAATCATTGATATTTTAAAATCATACAGGACGGTGAGCTTCCCATAGCTCGTCGACCGTAAGCCCGCGCCTACGGTGGCCGGGAATCGCTAACGATTCCCGCCGCCCAAGGCGTCTCCTGTGGCGACTAGGGGCGTGAGGGCGCACAGACTGCCGCTCTCTCACGCGTTCTACCTCCTACTTAGCGAGCATACTTCTTCGCAGAAGGAGCTGCCTCCCGTGCACTCTCGCCCCAGACCATGGCCTGGACCAGGGCCGGACGCGAGTGATCGCCGCCGCCGATCGCCTCCGTGAGGACACGGTGGTGCTCTGCCCAAGCTGGACAGACCTCCACTGTGTGCCCCACCGTGTCCTCCGGGCGATCCACACAGTGTTAACACCCGGGCGTTTCCTTCCGCATAATCCGAACCAGGAACCTCCCGAAACAACCGGGTCCGGTTTGGACCTGTGTCAGGTGGAAGGTGATTTGCTTGATGCTAAAACATACATTCAGACACACAGATAAACAAACGATTTTATTTAAACTATACTTTTGGCATTAGAATCATTCCCAGACCTCGTAGCAATCTCTTCTTAGGGTTCCGTACCAAAATGGTAAAAAGGAACCCTTATGGTGTGACTCTGTCTGTCTGTCTGTCTGTCACAGCTGAATATCTCAAGAACTACTGATGCTATCAACTTGAAATTTAAAATAGTTTTAGATGACGTTTGCCCAACTATTTTGCAAATAAGAAAGAAACAAAAAGTTTTTTTTTTGCAACATGGACTGAAAGGTGGTCTTAAAAATTCGAAATGCCGCTACAAGAGCATGTGGGGTATCATATGAAAGAGCGCTGTTTGCACATTCTCAAATATTTTTTCTTTTTTCTTTAGGCCGCATAGTTTTCGACTTTTCATGAAAAATGTAAAAAAAAATTCCGTTCCCCCCTTATCTGCGAAGTTTGCATAGAGAAAAATCTGAAATTATTCTATGTGATAGAAGCTTATGTAAATATTACAGGAAAAATAAAACTATGTCTCTAAATAGCACAGTTTTTCAGAAATCTACAAAAATTTCATTAGTTCCTTTGTCTGTTAATAGATGGCGCTGACCTAAAACTGCAATATTCTACGCCGCAGTGTTAAAATTAACTGACGAATAAAGGCCTCGCCGATGAAAATTTAAAAACATTTCGCGGTTCACAACCAAAATACCCTCCTTCCTACCTACTCGCAGGTTGCTTTGGGTGAAGCACAGTTGTAGTTTTTTCTGGGCACATAACTATTTAGGTCCTACTTATACGAATGAAGCTTATGAAGCTATATATGATGGTACGGAACCCTCGGTGCGCGAGTCCGACTCGCCCTTGACCGGTTTTTTTTTCAAAAATATTCAATGTACAGTTTTGGCTTCACTACGATTTTATTTTATGTTACATTGATTTTATAGAGAACTTATCTGTATTAAAATGAGTAGAAAAGAAATATTACTCTGTTAGGTACTCTGAAGAATATTCAAAAATATGAAAATACCGTTACTTGCTACGTTTGTGCATAGTATATCGGTATTCAAGTGTTCACTAAACGTTATTGAGTATTGCAAACAAGTTAGATTTCAACGTTAATTATCAGGATTTCAGAGAAAATATAGATTGAAGCCAAATTATAATATACCTATTATTAATTTATTGCATTACAGAACATCACTCAAAACTCAAGTATTACTTAAAAATCGTTTAAAGCCATTTGGTTGGTTGAAACTATATAGTTTTAAGTAATGCTTGAGTCTTGAGTAAGGTTCTGTGATACGGGCCTAAGATTGGTTATTGTGTGCCACCAAGTTGAGTGTTATGACCGGAGGTAAGTAGTAGGATGTTCATTGGGGAAAAGTTACAGGGCCTCAAGTCTGCTATTACAATAGTGTCAGAATGGTCTCTTCATTATGAGTTTTTGACAGATTTGCCATACAAACACTGTCAAATACTCACAATGGCGAGACCATTCTGACACTATTGTAATAGCAGACTTGAGGCCCTGATTATCTATAACCAGTGGTGGTCCAGTGGTAACGGCCGCGACTTGTAGGTCGTAGGTTCGAACCCTGACAGGCGCTTCACTTTGTATAAATTATTTCATTACAAATGCTCTCAAAACTGTGAAGGAGAACATCGTGAGGAAACTGGCATGTCCTAGAACCTAAAATTCTAAGACATGTGACATCTACCAACCCGCACTGGGTCCGCGTGGTGGATTACAGCCCACTCTCTCACAGAGAGAATTATAGGCTGATTATGTTTATCCATGCACAAAGGGTATATATTCATCATATCTCATCTCTAAGGATATCTAGACCCGAGACCACTAGTATCATGCTTAGAAGATTCAAGGCTAAGCATGCTAGATTATCGTTGATCATAAACATCTTTCTTCTACTTCTTTACTTGTAACACAGCATTCTCCTTCTACTTTTTTACTAGATGTCCGACGAATGTACCTACACAGACTGGATAGCTGGGTGCGAATAGTCGTGCATGACTGGCAGGAAAGAAGGTGCGACGTATCCTATGAACGGTTTCACAGGGTTCCACATTCACACTGTATTTAGGATGGTTTGATGCTAAATATAACTAATCTGTTAAACTAGTTTTGGCCAACCTTTGCCCGCTAATTTCGGGCAAGGATATTCAATTTTCCCTATATCACTGCAGTTTCTGTCCAGGGGTCATTATGTTATTCCAGAGTGGTGTAGTGTGCGAGGGGGGAGGGGTTTCTCTATAATTCAGATCTTCCATCAACTGCTTTGTCTTCCTTGTACGAACAGTAAAAACATGTTTTTCTATACAGGACGCAAGGAGAACATGTTTTTCTACTGCAAATGTAAGTTGGTCTACTATTACTCGGTAACTTGTTAACTCGCCTACTTAGCTGTATAAGTTTTCCTTTTAACTTCGTTTACTGCTGTTAATTGTTTCACATAATATCCAAATATAACCATTTAGCTAGCAGGGACACTTGACTCCAAAAATCAGCACTTTAAAGCTTAATATTACGCAAACGGATCCCTGAATAGAAAAATGGTTCTCACAAACCTGCAATAGTTTTGAACGGCCTATCCAACAATGCCCCACACCATGTGATTGAGGAGAAAAAAAAATCCCTACTTTACGTGTACCTCACACTTAAAATAAAAATAAACAAATTTTTTTTATTTTATTTTACCTCTTTGTCGGTGTGATTAATATGTATACTCATACCAAATTACAGCTTTCTAGTACTAATGTTCTCTGAGATAAGCCGCGGATAGACAGACAGACAGACGGACATGGCCAAACTATAAGGGTTTCTTGTTGACTACGGAACCGTAAAAAGAAGTGATAATAAAACTTTTTATCACATTTGGTAGCAAAAAAACGAATAGTAATGGACTTTAGGTCAAGTCTCATGTCTAGACCTTGGTGTTACTTAATATAATATCAACTGAAAAAAGGTAGATGGAAAATTGGTTTTCTGATGATTGCAAATGAAGCTATGATCTGTAAAAAAAAAAAATACGTTTTTTTTAATAATATCTGTTTTCTAGCTAGACCATCGATATCGATTCTAGCTAAACCAAAAATAATATATTGTTTTATTAACCGACTTCCAAAATGGAGGAGGTTGTCAATTTGGTTGTATTTTTTTGTGTTTGTTATCTCAGAACTCCGTCGTTTATAAACCGAATTGTTTTTTTGTTTTTTTTGTTTTTGTTTGTAACGGTATACTTCCAGATTGGTTCCATTTTTATCAGAAACAAGTTCTAATGATGGGATCCATGAGGAATTGAGGGAACTCCTCAAATATTATATATAATTAAACACACTTTATTTATCCTACACAATCTCATCTGAATTACTAAGACGCTGGAAGATAATATAGGTAAAATTTCTAATAAAATCCTCCGCAAGTCTTCCAGAATCATGTTGCCTCTAATATTAACGGATAGGAGGAGTAATAAACTTTAAGAATAGCTTAAAAGTTTAGAGGAAAATTATATCCGAAAGTTGCGTTAGAACTTCATTCAAGGTTTAATTTTGAGATTATTCAAGAACTTGTTGAATGCTGGCAGCGACGGTGTGGACTCGATGATTGGTTTTGGGCCTTTTTAATAAAACTCCAAACTATAATGTTAGGTTTAATGACTTTTACAATAGTTAGGTACAATAAAAATATTTAAATCGACACACAACATAACGACGGGTGTCGTCGACTGGCGCTCGCAGAACAGTGGAGGCGCACCGTGCACTCCCCGCGCAGGTACCCCGCGCGCGCCGCTCACGCCGTGCTGTGTGCAGTGTGTGTAAACTTCTTGTGCACGCACACATGCAAGGCGTCAACAACTATCTTGGTTATTTTTTTTTTTCAATTCATCATAATAACTTCCCTTATGTTTAAATAACAATTGTAAATTATATTATCCTTAAATACAGCTGCCGATAAATACCCAGGAGTAGACAGTAGGATGGCTTATTTTTGTCTAACTACATAAAATACATTTTATACATTTGCAGTGCCCTTACACGGTGCATGTCATAATAATGTGTCATGAAATTTGAATACATGCCAGGGTTTTACATGTTAGCAAATAAATAAATAAACTAATGTCGTGATTTCATAGATTTAATTTAAAATAATGTGTTATTTTAATACCGAATTTTATTATCCACTGTGGCAACACTGTCAAAGTACAAATTTATTGTAACAAACTTTTAAATGTATTTTCATTATGGCAACCGAATGCATTATTTTGTTTTGACAACACTTAGAAATAACGGTTATGATATTGTTATTTCTGGGTGGGGACAAAAGTCGTTTTAAATGGTAAAATGTAATGCAAAGGCAGTCTTCGTTTGATTGTGAAACAGTGCAGTTGTGCGAAATAAAAGTGTTAGCAAGAACAGAGTGTTTTCTTCAAACTATGTGTGTAACTGTGTATGTGTTTTTATTTGTTCTTATATTTATTATTATTATTAACTTACCACTGCTGCACTATTTGTCTCTGCATCTCCCAAAGGTTGACTGGTAAAAAATGCCTATGGCAAAAGTCCGCCTCTGTACATCTGTGTGCTAAAAGTATTAAATAAATAAATAAACTCGTTGCACTGTTAATAGCTACTATCGCGGACAGATGAATCGGCTCACTTTCAAAACAAAATCTCGTGCTCATGGTGCCCACATCTATTTACCTCCCCTTTTTGCATCGACCAATAAAACAAACACATACATAGGAATATTTTGTTTACATAAATTTCTCAGCCTCTGTTACAATGATCACAGATGTCTGACCATCCTTTTTTCGACCAAAAGGAATAGAACAATAAAAGACCTTAAGTTGATGTGCTTATGTAAGCGTTACTCTAGCGGCTGAGCGCTGCAAGTAAGAATAGTCCTTACGGTGGTCCGATTCATCTGTCCGCGATAGTACACACAGCTCCATTAAGTGGTTACCCCCCCAAAAGACATGTGCATTCAAATCCGTGATAGGCCCAAGTTGGTTTTTGTATTTTGTAAAAACATTGTTATTATAATTAATGTATTGTTTTAGTGAATAAATAAGTCTTTTTTTAAAGTCTGTTTTTAATATTGTTTTTATTCAGTAAAAAGTACAAAATAAGAAGCAATAATAGGATTAACATTTACGAAGATTTATACAACGTCTAAATAGACCGGAGATTTCAAGACTGCTTGCCATGCATAATATTGGAGGTTCAAAACCTAGGCACAACATGTGCAGCGTTCTGTCATGCATTATACTATTTTTACTATACAGTATTTTTTCTATTTTGTTTTAATAATATTTATAAAGAATTAAAAAATCAAGAAATATAAAATACATTAATTATGTAATAATATTTATTATTGCTATTATTTAACAAAACTTTGATCTTATTTTACTACAAAGATTTATATTTGACAATTTTATTTGATAATTTACAGTTATCATAATATACATATTTTGCCAACTGACATAAACGGGTCCCAAGACAAGTAACATCCTATTAACGAAAACGTTGTAGTTATAAATTTAGTGTATGGATTAATTTTATAAAGAAAACGTAAGTAAGTAAAATTAATGGATACCCTCAAATTATAACATCTATCGAGTAGACAAAGACCTAAAGATGAACTGACTCGGACGCTAGTAGATAAAAATTTCATCGCAATTCACATGGCCTCACTGGCTAGTTCGTCAAACTGCCGGTATAAGTATACGACGTTTGGTAATGCAATGGTTTGAATCCAAGTCGAACTAAAGAACTCTTTTTGAAGTATTCTTTAGATTATTCGTTACGAATTAAATATTGTAGCAGTGTAACATTTTAAAATGATATATATAATGACGCTGTGTGTACTAATCTACTTTAGGTCACATGGCATTTCTACTGAAGCCAATCATATGACCTTTCAATACAATATTTAAGGTCGGCTTTCTAAATAAAATCTAGATATCACTCAACTAATATTATCTGTCACTCAGAGATTATAAAAAGTATGTGCGCGTACGTCGTATATTGTGAAGGTTCTATGTGTAGAACAAATACTTATTTAGGTTTTCTGATCGTTTTATACGCCTAAGATAAGGGTATACCGTGTAATCCTTGAAGAAGCGTTGAATTTAGCAAACATTTCTTTATGTTATGGGTTAGTAAGCAAGACGTAGAGATTCAGCTAACAGAAAGTGTTTAGCACCGTTTATCTTCAGTAAAGGGTTCCCGATGCGTTGTCTTCAGGGAAAAGTTAAAAGGTGTCATTTGCAATAAGATTTACTTGCTCTCATATTCTTGAAACTTTCGCTAATCTTCTAGTTCCTTTAAATACTAAAACTAGTCACACAGAGCTAAAATGTAGGTAGCACTAAGTAATAGTTAGACTAGTGTTAAGTCAGCACTAATTACTGCTAAGTTTTTTAGACACGTCGAAACATATTTCTTCGCTCTACTGCAATAAGACTGGCATTGAAGTATTATTGAAATATGCTGCTTTTCAAGAGTGAAATACTACGTTGAATCGTAGATGGATTTTAAAGTCGAGAAGATTTTGGTGACTTTATTTTTCAAACAGCGATTTTCGGTAAATAACTTTTGAGTTTGACACATTTCAGTTTACATAATTATATTTCATTCACTATGTTGGTTCTCAGGTCGTCACTGTGAGAGTTTTCTGTACAATTACCAATTACATAGCTTCTGACGTTTTATAACTGCTCATGTAGGTTTATGTGAAATGAATTATTTTGAATTTTTATTGATGACAGCAGGTTGCAGAGCTCTATATCAATTAATTTTTTTCTCCTTTTATTCTACTTATTTTACCAAAAAGTTTTTTTGGTAAAAGACTTGTTTGATGTACCAGATGTAGCGTTGTGGTTCCTAAAAACGAATTAGTCGAGTGAAGTAAATATTTGACTAATATTTACGAAAGCTCTTAAGAAGTTGCTCTCTGCCATTTCGACATCAGCTTGCAAACTAAGGACAAGTTACGCCCTCAGCCACAAGATTCTACGTACCCTGACCTAGGGTAAGTTCCTCATTAATTTACCAGACCCTCTGTGCTAGTTATAATCTGCTAAGGTATTTCTTTGTTTTATGCTCGCCTGTCACAAACATAATCTATATTCCATCTATCATCGTGCTACGCTGTCCTTGCACACTATCTGCCTGTAAACCGCTGCGATGTGTTGAGCTTTCACCTATCCTGCACTCTGTCTTTGGTAGCTGAAGAAAGGGGAAGAAGCTGGCATATTGCAAGCGGCTTGCTGCTGACGCACTCAAATAACATGCGCTTCCTAACGCGCTTTTCAGGGTTCTATGTCCAGGCTGAGAGCACCTAGCATCTACACGCTACTCCAGACCGCGTGCTATAAGCGTAGCGGGACTGCACGCTACATGCGTGACGGAGCTGTGCAGCTTGACAATCACTACGGCTACTAACGCCGCTGGCTAACTGCTGTCCCGGCTGTCGACTGAGCCTGTGCTGACAGGCGCACCACGTCTGCCACGTGTTGCCAAGGACGGCACCTTACCTACTACTCCTCAAGTGTGAAAGTGCTCAGAATGGTGTAGTGACCTTACCCACGACCTAGCCGTGTACCTATTATATGTATTAACCTATCTTGCTGTTTCAATTCTCTCTACCTACAACCTAACAGATAGCGGCCTGCGCAGCCTACCTGCAAAGCCCTAGCCGTTACACCGACATTAATTATTGGCAAGTACCAATACATTAAAATTCTCAAGATTACACAATAAAGATCGTTTGATTTAAAATATTAGAAATATGCAAAATATTAGTTTTTAGGGGTAACTTTGAAAGTTGTAGATTTGAAGTACGTTGAACTAATGAGATACACTCTAATCTTTGTTTATTAGAAACTAAAATTAGTGAGTATTTGCAATATTTCTTTTTAAGCCTACTCTTAACAATAAGTTTACAAAGTAGCAAAATTTTAATGAATGGGAGCTTATTTCTACACAATTTAAACTGCAGAATACCTTTTTCATTTATCATTATTTAATTTTAATACTGTAAGTTGTCTTTATTTGACCTATATCATATCGTCATCATCATCATCATCTGTAAAGTCTTTTAACAAATATATTAGGGTCGGCTTTTAGTCTAATCGGATGCAGCTGAATTCCAGTATTTTACATGAAGCGACTGCGAATCTGACCTCCACAAACCAATTTGTGCGTAACACGGTAACCCTTTGGTAGGACTAGTTGACATATACATACATTTAGCTACAACTTACTAAATAATTAATAACAATAATTCTAGCTATAGGTTCATTGTTCGTATTCAGCTCGTAACTAACCAATAACCACATTATGGTTAACTGAATCACGTAATACGGTTACAATGTACCACATTGACTTGCTAGGATGCCTAATACATATAATGCTAATTAGTGCCCGGCTCGATTCCAGTTACGAGCTTATTACCTAACTATCGTGTAAACTATTAGGCAATAGAAATTATTGTACATTGCTATCTGCTATACAATAATAAATGTCATAGTTTGAGTACTTGTAACCCAATCTATACCGTATTAATGTATGAAATAGGATACTTTTTATGCCATTGAAACTGCGGGAAACAACTCAGCATGCAAACGGACTTACATTTTTAAGTAATTTAGGTACCTACTTGCATGTGCGACTGTCAGGCACGTACTCCAATTTAATAACAAAATGTTATATTTATTTTAAAACCGGCACATACCTATGTAGTTGCGGCCACTTAGAATCACATAAATTCACTATTTATGAGAATTAAACTAAGGACAAGTACAAAAGGACAGGTCGAAGGCAATAATTCAACACATTCTAAAGAAACTAGTAAAATATCAGATTTCTAATCTTAAATCACAAAGCTAGTCCCTTATTTGGCAACTAGAAGTGGGGCACAGGCAAAACCCAAGCGAACCCTTAAGATAATTGAAAAATTGCACAAAACAACCATAAAGGGATTCTAGAAAGGATCGGAATGTAAGCAGAGCCTCCGCGGCCGTGTGGCGATTTTAAGGGATTTTAGGTAACTGAAGTTTTAAGTCAGGGCAGTCGGTTTTGAACTGCTGTAGGATATAGACGTCCAAGTCTAGGCTGGACTACCAAATTACGTTAGTTTACGACTTTCATTTAAGATATATTTACAAAGCTCTCTAATTAGCCCGCAATAGACGCGATAATAGTGTGCTATGTCTGGAGTCAGCCAAGTCAGCACTTATGCGCAAAATTGTCATTTCACCGTTCCACTACACGTACAGAAAATACTTTATTTGGCTCGTCACACTTTTCACCGTAAATCATGTCTTTTTTGTCGTGACAACGTCTAATAAATCGATGAACGCCGGCTGCATGCACGAAAAAGGATGACTCATTGTCCCGTTGCGCTCATTGTCCCGTAGTGCTCATTGTCCCGTTACGCTCATTGTACGCTTGCGCCGCATCAATGTTTTGTTATGATGTTGTCACGTTAAACTATCGTCCGTAAACCAACTTAACAGACAACCAATTTTTTTTTTTGACGTGACAACGACTATTAAGTCGATAAACGCCGGCTGCATGTACGAAAAAGGATGACTCATTGTCCAGTTACGCTCTTTGTACCGTTACGCTCGTTGTCCCGTTACGCTCATTGTACGCTTACGCCGCATCAATGTTTTGTTATGACGTTCACGTTAAACTATCGTCCGTAAACCAATTTTACAAACAACCAATTTTTTTATATTTTACGATGGGTTTCTCTTGACTCTAGTCTAGGTCAGAGGTGACAGAGACAAAGTCTACGATGGAGTGAGCTTACCCAGAAGAAGCCTGTTCACTCTCACTTTGAATAGATTAGGGTTGTATGCGTTCGGAAACACAGACGCAGGCAGAGAGTTTCACTCTTTTGCTGTGCGCATTATAAAAGACGTCACAGAGTGTTTTTATTTTAACATCGTTACTTCAAAACGGCCTTTACGTATGTTGGCTATTAGTCCAAAATGGGACCATTCTGATAGGATATAGCCTCTGTCGTGTTGTAGGCCATTCGTCTCAACATGTAGCCGGGGGTCGACCTGAAGCGTCGGCTTGTCGGTCCCTTACTGCTCTTGACATTGAAATTTTATTTGTGTTTGTGTGAAATATTGACTTCTTCGGTGGTTATGTTTCCCTGGTATGTTACATCATTTTAGAAGAAGAGGAATCTTTTGATTTGATAGTTTTAAAATCGTTTTTGGTTTACGTAAGGAGTAATTTTTCTTCCTAGAATATGTAAGTACTGCCTGCCATAACGAAACGATTACAACTTTGGGTGAGATTTTTAGGTATATCCATCCTAAAGGGTAAAAATGGCTGAATATGGTTAACAAGCTTGTAATAATAATAATGCTGATTAAATTCCTGTATCTCTATCCATGAATAGCACAGAAAATGGAATTCATGTTTTAAAGATGAAACGAGCATAAAGTTCAAACCTAGAAACGCAGTCATTAAAATAATGACAGAAAATTATTAACGACGATCATTTTAAAATTACTTGCGACAAAACTTCTACTAAGTTAAGAAAGCGTTTCCTTAGTTAATTAGCGGCTTCACTAACTAACTACATTAGCAGCTGCAGGAGATGCTGCGACTCGCGAGATGCCGTCAGTTAACTCAAGTTTAATGATTCGACTTAACTGCGCAGTTAACTATAAATTAATTTTTAATGTTAAAGAAAAATGAGAAAGATATTGGAATCTGGCGTCGTAAAGTGTTTGTTTAACTTTTCATTGGTCTCTTTTGTTTGATATGAATATGAAAAAAAGTATGAGTTTTAAGGTTTTAAGCCTTAAGACAATGTTTTTATTCCTGCACGGAACAAATATCACCCAAAATACACGAAGCGCAGCAGTCAATCGCTTAACCACTGCGTCAATCGTTCCGTCAAATTGTTTGTTATGTGTGTGTTTTGTTGTTTGTTGTGGCTGTTTGTGTTGTTGTCCCAGTATTGTGAGGAAACCTCTGAAACGATTTAAATTAAACAATTTCTTGTAATTTGGTATTGTTTAAATCAGTTTGTGAGAAAAATAACGTGACCTGTCAAGACGTCTTCTATAGTATTTTTTGTGGATTTTCTTGAGTTATCTAAATTGAAGAAATAAGGCATAGAGCAACAACCATCGTTATCTATAAACGTTATAATCTATTGTTAGGTACTTATCATCATTCCTGTATATGGATGTTTATATGGTCTGTATTATTTGTTTATTATATTACTAGTAGGTATTTAAACAACCTAACCTATTTTTTAACCTAGCTACAACGTCCCATTCAAATTGAATCAGTACATAGTTACATAACTTTGTACATGTAGGCCATAGCGGAACAGAACGATTCAGCTTTGCCTACATTATGCTAAGTCCGAAGGTTCGCTTTGTCATGCTAATGCCGATTCGTCACTTTTGCGGCTCTGTTTGCGCCGACAGGTTTATTTATTTTGTATAAAATGGATTTGCGCTCTTATATGTTTGCTCGTTTATAGGCCAGTCCGGCCATAGGCCAGTCTCATTCGTGGGTATTGTGATGGCACTAAGGGATAAACTCTAGAGAACAGACTGAAATCCTCCATACATTCGTCTAATAACTAGTGTGTGTTGATTACGGTGCTTCGTTGTTCCTATCGGCATTCAATAATTTTAAGAAACACAAAGTAGTTAGGTATACCGAGTAATTGAAATTAATTACTTATTTAGGTAGTTTCGGGTATTATGGTCTGGTCGGCCAATATGGCCTACTACTATTTCTCCGAAACAAACCAACACTAGCGTTTAACTTATCTGCCATGTTGGCGCAACTCGACCCTCACCCCTCTCAGTTCATCCGTGCAGCTCGGCGAGTGCGCCCGTGTCCTGGATGCGCTGCTATCCAGAATTGCGTATTTCGATGTTATTTTTTGGTAAGTGTCAATCATTTCAGTTATTCGAATTATGAATGGTTTTTTGTAATGTTACTGCACAGTTTTGTAGGTAAACCCTTAATTTATAGTGTGGTAACAGTTTTGTATGCATATTGTTCAGTGGTTTTCAGGTTAAATTTAATTTGTCGAAAATGTTCCTGCGGCTAATATGGCTCACCAGGTAGAGAGACAATATGACCTACTAGGCCATAATATCCCTCACAACATTAATGGAAATAATACAGCATTAGAAATCAAGATAACATCGTACCAGATCCTACAACTACATCTTCTACTCCTACAGTAAAAAATAAATTTGCTGATATACCCTCCGTAAATGAACCCGTTATGAGTCATGCCTCGTCTGATGTAGAAATCCCTGTACTAAGTGACCAGAACAAAATTCCACCAGTAGGCTCTGAACAAATTATGGTTCCTGTCACGATGTCTCCACAACCGTCGACTTCTAAAGATCTGAAATTTATAACACCGTTCCAATTATCCCCGATACCAGAAATAGCACCTCGAAAAGTTAGTAACCGAGGCAGAAAGGCTTGTAAATTGACATTGCTGACTTCATCCCCGTACAAAAGAGATTTGAAAGACAAGCTATAGAAGAAAAATGAAAAGGCTACTACGTATAAAGGAAAAAAAACAGAAAGGCAAATGTAGAAATATCAAAACAATGGATATACACATATCTAGCTCGGAGGAAAAAAAATAACCTTCGTACGAGGACAGCTCTGATGAAAGTCCAGATAGACGCAATTTTTCTGATGCGAAGTGCTTGTATTGCGAGAATCTCTGCTGCTAAGGAGTGGAAACTGATTTTTTTCTGTGAATCAGAATCATCTCCACAAAATAACTTGCACTTAATTGTTTGCTCTGGTGGGCATTGTGGGCCATGGCATTTACGGCCAATATGGCCCTAGGCTATATTATCCCACCATGTTCAGATTTCGATGATTGTTCAAGTTTACGAAAAAAATTATTTTTACTACACTTCTAGTTATTGATTACTGATTAGTTTAATAACTTAATTAACAAGTAAAGATTGATTGATCTCATACACTTCGAGATTTATTAAAAAAAGGCTTATGGTGTGCCATAATACCCGAAACTACTGTAATAAATTACGTCATCATCATCATCATCGTTTCAGCCGAAAGACGTCCACTGCTGGACATAGGCCTCCCCCAAAAGGGGGGAGTTTGCCATAATCGCCACGCTTGACAGGCGGGTTGGCGATCGCAGTATGGTGTTAAAAATAAATTACGTATAGTTCCTTTATTTATTAATAATGTGTAACTTATACCGTTAACCCGTTTACCTTTCTGTAGGTATTAATAACTAAATTAGAGACTTCAAAGTTATTTACTCTGACATCATAACGGTTAGCTTTGACATTTTGAAAGGTCGGGCTTAAAAGCCCGACCTTTCAAAATGACAAAGCTAACCTTAATTCAACGTTAACGTAAAGAGTCATTTCTTACCAAACGGAGGGAATTACCTTCAAATCGTCCATCTTGCTACAAAAACAAAATTTAGTACAGATCTCATCTCGAGATTGTCTAAGCTATCTTTCTCAAACGGTGAAGACTGATTTTGATAGAGTTCTCGAGAGTTCCCGAGAGTCCTTTTTAATCAGTAATTAGATTATATTGCCCCCTTGTCCTTCCATCGCCGTCAGGAAGATTAAATGTTTGAAGATTATTTAATGAAAATATTTGGGTAATAAAGGTGAACTGTTAAGCTCTTTGAATTTCTTATTTTAATAAGATAGGTCAATGTGTAGATGTTTAGTTTATTTATTTTTTTAAACTTTATTAACTAACTGATAGATAGAGAGTCATACTTTGAAGATGTGTTCCTGTACCTACCTTGGTTCTTTATCACAATTGCTTGGACCCCGTGAAATATATGCTTTGTTTTAAGTAAGTCATCCAATGTACAATTTATAACTCTTTCTAAGTAAAAATTCTCTTAAGTTTAAGTAAATACACCGATCGATGAATGAATTTAACACTTTCCGGGTCACAACGCTCATAGACGTTATAACAATAAAACTTCCATTGTGTGTCGTTCAAGCCGGCAAGTGGCCTCAAGTTTACTTTAAATGAATCAGCATTGAAACAAATATATCAAGTACAGTCACAGACAGTATCAGTTAGTAGAATCCATTTGGAAAAGAATCAATCCATTAGAACGGGCGAGTCCACACTGCGGTATCCGCGGACCGATCTTAATGTGCTGCCCTAGTGCTGCGCCACGCGTGACACCGGCTTTAGAAGTCGTTCGACTATGTAATTGGGTGTTAATCGACTTTTAGATTTTAGGCAATTAGGTTTCTGAAATTTAAAAGATTTTGTTTTAGTTAACCTATGTCCACTGTTAGGAAAAAGTCTACCCCATTTAAGTAGTTAAGATACAAAATGAAGCTATTGTAGGGCAACTAGGAGAATTATAAATTGTTTACCGTTGCTTGGACAGACAGGTACATAAAGAACCAAACGTCACAATTTGGTCCTTTTGTACAATTATCTTGCCTCAAGATAGTGCATATTGTTTTGATTATCACAGTCTTCGCTTAAACCTTATAAATTTAAAACGACTACTGCCGACTTCATTATAATTAACATACGACTTTCAACTCCAAATTGCCACAGTCCTCTCACTAAAAACATTCACGTTCTATCGGATAAGTTCGTTCGATGACGTACGATCCCCGACCGTCCGCGAATATTGGCATTCCAAATTTAAAATTGAATTTCACGTCGCGCTCTGTTGATTGGCATCGCGATGATTAGTGCTGAACATACTAACGATATTTTTCTCGTCGATATTTATATTGATTGTTAACGACATTCCTGTACGTTTTTAATAAGTGCGGTTACGCTATTTAAAATTGTCTCTATTGTTGTGATCACATTCTAAGTAGATGATTACTGATTGTTAATTTATTTACGTTAACATGTGTCGGCATCCTTGCGCCATCCCATCTTCGTTGCACTGCGGGCTATGCTGGGACGGCTGCTGCAGCTGCAGGTGCGAAAAATCTCAAACGATGCAAATACTCCAATCTTATTAGGACTTATATATTCGAGCCGTTTGGGATTAAAATACTAGGGCTATAGGGTCCAAGTGCCCACTTAGTTTTTCAAGACATCGCCAAGCGATTGGTCTACTCTTCACGTGACTTCACGTGGCTTATTTTTTGGCCAAAGAATCAGCATTCCCATGCATGCATTTGGTCAGTTTTCCTGTTGACTGCGATATGGACGAACTTTTTTGATGCCCTATAATTCTTTGCCCTCAATTTTTAAATACTTGTACATATTATTATCTTAAGACTATTAGCTTATAAATATTATGTAAATATTAATTATTGACGAATTTTTAAATTGTTAGCATGTTGTAATGGTACTTACACATTTTAAATACTTTGCTTAGAGAACAAAAAAAAAAAAAAACCCGGCAATCTATTTCTAAAAACGCCTACTGATTATCCATCCATGTTTAAGTTGAATATGGCACAACTTATTCTACCAAATCGACAAAAAACTTAGAAATAAATAGTGCTTTTAGCCCTCATATGTACCTGTCTGGTCATAAACAACTAACTGTCAAGAAATCCTTTAAGAAATGTTACAACAATATCTTATTTGAAAATCGAACAAAGCCGCGGACATACCCGAGTATCAAAGTAACAGTTTAATTTATCCTAGCTAAAGGGGGAGGGGAATGGGAGGACATTTTAGTGCAGAATCACTGTGTTCAGATAAAAGGTATATGATTAAGTTTTGTAAGATGAATCGAAAGTTGGAATATTTAATGGTTTACCTGATGAAGTCATTTGACTTAAAGTAGTAATTACTATTGTTTGCGTCAGTTTTAACCGATACAAATTTGAACTATTTTTTAATTGCTCTCTAAGAGCTTGTGGCTAATCAATCGTTGTTGATCGATGAGAGATTTGTTTTTAAGTGCGTAGATAGATATACACGGTGATACTGTTATCATGAATTTAGCAAATGATTCTAGAACCTTCAGGAAAGAAAACTCGCAATAAAAAAAAATGCTGTACAACAGTGACCTACATCGTCGAAATGTATCGAACAGCAGATTTCTTTTTTAATAACCTACGTAAATAGTGCGCTTCGATGTCGAATACTCGAAATCTGATGTACAATAAAGTATATATAAATAAATAAATAAATAAATAAACCGAACTTTCCAGAATCTCCTAGAATTACCTTCGTTACATCGCTTCGTTTCTGAGTTGCGAAGGTCAGGTAGGTGTCTTTCTACGTAACACTACAGCACCTCGTTGACATAGAAACTAAGGCATAAGAGACCTCAACATAGTAACAGAATGTCTGCACTAATGACCAGTACTAAGGAACACTACGTGACGGCACGAAAGAGATTTGTATGTATACAACTCTGGCGCGCGCCCCCGTTGCGTATGGTTTTTAGAACTTGACTACACATCGAGATTTCTTTATTATATAATATTTAAGTTTAATATGACTTGTGGCTAAGTAATAACAGCCGCAAGGGTAGATCGATCAGGTTAGCTACACGTGCCGCGGTTGGTCCGTGGATGGTTGACCATTTTTACATACCAAGACCCTTTCGTGAATCGGAAAGCAAGTAAGCCGTTGATCCCGGCTGTCATTTGTAGATCTTTGACAGGTGTCACGGGTAGTCAGACGACTTAAAGTCTGACAACCAGTCTTACCAAGGGGTTTCGTGTTACCAACTAACTGGGTTGTGGAGGTCAGACGACAGTTGCTCCTTGTAAAAAATACTGGTATTCAGCTGCATTTGGTAACCAGATTCTGGTAAAACTGAAAGCCGACTCCAACATAGTTGGGAAAAGGCTAAGCAGATGATGATTTACGTTAGTAAATATTAAATGTTAATATGAATGTACTAGAAACCTCCTTCCTGAATAAATTTTCTTAATGATGGTGAAACCGTACCAAAATCCGTGCCCTTACCAAAATTAGTCACACAGAGAGATACGAAAAGCAACTTTAATTTATAATAATGTATATATCGGAGACGTGTTGTATCCGGTACACCAGCGCCATATAGCGGCGTTCGATGGAGTTATTGGAATTCCCGCCATCGATTCTTGACTAATTGGGACGCAAGTGCTGCCTAGCGGTGCATGACGGAGTCTACAACATAACGTTCGACCGGCGACAAGTGATCGCCGCACAGTCGACAAGTAAAGTTCATCGGTGGCGGTCAAGCAGTGAAGACGTCAAGGAACTGATGCGCGTTCGGTATAGTTGTGTCGTGTACCATCATTAATTACTTTGCATACCCATTACTGTATAGAATCAAGTTCTTCTTACTAAACAGACAGATGTGCTGCTGGGGAGTTTGTTCCGCTACTTCTTCTTCCCAGTGTGACTGTCTGTCACGTACTCCAATATAATAACAAAATATTATATTTATTTTAAAACCTGCACGTGGTTCGGGCCACTTAAGAGCACATCAATTCACTATTGAATGTGAAAATAAACTCCTTAGGACAAAGCAGACAGTTCGAATACAATAACTCAATAAATTCGAAAGAAACTAACAAAATATCCTATTCCTTAAAATTGTAAAACAATATGAGTCTTCCGCAAATTCTAAGAACCATTAGAATAATGGCCACATCTGGTTAGAGTATGCTGGGCCGAGGCGGCTCAAATAGACCCTTGAAACAATTGAGATCTTTTACAAAAGCGGCAATAAATATCCGAAAGCATGGGAACGCGTGAAAGGCCAGCGCTCGCGTCGTGTTTTTAGGGAATTTGGAAGTTTTAAGTTTTAAGTTAGGGGCAGTCGGTTTCGAACCGCTATAGGACACGGACGTTCGAGTCTAATCTAGTTAAGTTAGGGACTTGGTATTGATACCAAGAGGCTATGTCCGAGTGGGTTGTCGCAAGACAGCGAGTATTAGTTATTAAGTTAAATATAGTTGGGTTAAAGCCCAGATTAGACTAATTTAGTATTTAATGTAAAATGTGTGTGTGTGTGTGTGTTGGAGGGACTGGGTGAGTATAATTATAATAATTATCCTAGGCTGATAGTGTTATCAAAGTTCTTCTAACTAAACAGACAGATACGTGTTGCTGGGGAGTTTATTGCGTCACTTCTTCTCCCCAGCCCAAACACTAGGAGTGTTGGAATGGTGGACGCTTTGGGGCTGTCTATAGACTTTTAAGAGAGTTGATCCACAACTCTATTAATTAATTATTCTTGCATTTTAATGCTCTACTCTATTATCTAGTACTTGATTCTTGAATTTTGTATTATATGCCTCCGGCCTATTAAATAGGGCTATAATAGGGCTTCAAAAGAGATTATCCAAAAACTCTATTAAACAATAATTCTTGAGTTTCGATTCTCAACTCTATTATCTAATAATTCGTGAATATTGTATTCTTTATCTCAGACCTATAATTCGGTCAGACTGATATGAACACGTGTTTTGCAGATATGCTTGTTGTGCAAAGGGTGAACTTCCAGGGGTTTGGGGTGACCACATCTATCTCATATCCAGTCCAAGGACTGATAGGGACCATGTCTCCTTAAGAGCATGATGTCGACGTACTGCCGCTGGAACTAGCCGCTCCGTTGCTAGACAAGGACGGTCGCACGGGTGCCGCAGGAAAAGTGGTTGCGTCACGTTTATCAGTTCGTAAGAACTGCTAGGGAAAATGTCTCCAGAGGAGCATGATGCCGACGCAAAGCCGCTGAAGAGCCGCTTGCGTCACTTTATGGAAGCGTTGCCCTGAGTACTTCGAGTGCAGATGTAAAGTATCGTGTGAGTAATGACTGACCAAATATCCGTTACGCTAGCGTATGGGTTACTCACAAGTTTATATAATAATATACTTTGCATCCCTTTATTATCTATTAACTTTCTAAAACCACATCCAATTTCATAACTATGAATTCCTAAGTTTTATTTATTATTTCTTTCAATCCTTTACTTACTCTATTGATGAGACAAGGCATTGGACTTCTTCATATTTGGAATTCATTTATTCTCTATCGGTGGGAGAGTGACCAGTCCGGAGACGAGCTCTACAAGGCTGCACGGGGTGGAGTGCAGCCTTTTCCCCAAAGGGGGAAACCGATCTTAATACCAATATTAGCATAATTAGGAAAAACGAAAATTTTAACTTCCAGGGGTAATTGGGGTACAGTCACACCAGCTAAAGCACTAGGAAGTGGTGAAGGGATGGGCGTTTTGGTGGACTGTCTTATGTAATTTTGATTCTCAGCTTAGATCGAGTAAATGACTTTTGAGTTTAATTCGGTTTTTCTATTGCGCAATAACGAACACTACCCACAGTACGCCCACAGTAGTTAAAATATGGCTGATGATACCGAGAGAAACCTTCCGTTCTACGACATATAGACAACTTGACAACTATATTTCTCGAATGTAGGCAAAGGTGTATTTATCTAGTTGAGTCCCAAGTAATAAAGGGCTATTACCATTAACCTGCCGCAAACAAGATTCCGAGCTGTTATTGAGATATTCCTAAAAAACACTGCCCGATGGCAGGACCACGCGCTAATTAGCAACGGTGACCCCTATCCTATACCAACGACGCAGTCAAATAATATATGTCATGTGTATAATAAATATTTCCACTTTCATTTACTACAATACCCACATAATACATTAAAAAGTAAACCCACTTCCCCCATACGTAGGGGAAGTATGGGGTAAGCGGCAGGGGGGATTCTTAGCGTGGGATACATGATCAGACGTTACAAGAGATTTAGTTGCCTAGGAACGAGGGGCGGAGTTTTATGGGCAAATAAATAATGTTCGCAGGTATGCAGCTCGCTCCAGCTTGAGTATTATCGACGAAGCTGGAAAAGAGAGCAGTAGAAAATCTTTTCAAGCTTAAAAATATTTTTCTCTGTGTTTGTGAGAAATAAATGTCTTATTATTTTTGCCTTTTTGTGAGACGAAAGTCTTTTAGTAGTGTATTTTAAATGATAAATTGGTCTAAGTATCGACTCATGGTCATATTAGCGTGATATAATATTATTGACTGACACAGACCACAATATGACAACTAAAACACAAAACATAATAATTCCGAACTCGATAACAAACGAAACTAGAACAGCTCAAACGTTTCGATCCCGCCACAATATAGGTAACTTACGGGCTACGAGCTACGCGGCTGCTACGCGTGGGCGGTTCGGTTACAAGCGTAGTAGCTACGGCGTAGCGCGTAGCAACGATGTTATTGTATATTTTGACGGCGTCTGGCAATCAGCTGATGCGTTTGTAGCATAGTAAATTACAAATACAAATGTATTTTGTTTGTATATGTTCTAGTTTCTAAAAGCAAATGTGCACAGTTATTAAAAACCTGTAGAGTTGAGACTAACAACAATGTTAATTGCACACAAAAATATTAACCGTATTGCGTGTGTAGTAGAAAGGTAAACAAAAAACAATAATTCGTAATTTTATAGCATCGCAAAGATGGCGAAACGTTAAAACACATTATTTTCTCAACAAAATAAACATTTACATAGTAAATACTTTGTACAAAAGGACTACAAATACTAAGAACTGCTGAGACTTTGAGGACCACTATCAAGTCCCTCCAATTCTACAAGTTTGACACAGCAAAAAGTATATCTTTCAAATGTATAGTACCTACGAAGAAATGTATACCGTAACGTTTGGTGTGGACAGCCGTCGTCAAAGACGTTAATCAAGATAATGCGGGTAGGAAGATCAATCACAGGCCGGGATAGTTCTTTGACATTTTTCAAGGTCAACAGGGGGTTTTAGGTGGTAGGTGAGTCGCTAGTTTTAGGGGCGTTTTGTGTTAGTAAAAAAAAAAACTAAAGTAATTAATAGTAAAATTATTATTAATTATTTTAAATAATTATTAATTATTTTGACATTATTAGTCATTATTACCAAAGCCAAATGTATATACTAACACTAGTGTTTAAGATGTGTATGTAAGTACTAACAAATTGGGTTGTATGATCTGGACAATAAATGATTATTATTGTTATTATTATTAAACTAGCTAAATGAAATAATCTTTGTACCTGCTGTCTCAGTGCTGTTAAAACAAGGAAGTTTGGCTTTCTCAATTCCACGTTACCTAATTTTATTTTTAAATGAATTGAACAAAATTAATAAAATACCGCTAAATTCTCTTGTCGGGGTTTTTTTGGTTGCTTAGTAGTTACCTAGGCTCGTTGTTCTTATATAATTGAATGCAACCCAAAATCATTTCAAAAGTACATAATATCATTTCATCGTCACTCATATCCCGAATTACTAAATAAAATAATAAAAAACCGGTCAAGTGCATGGCGGACCACGCACAATGAAGGGTTCCGTAGTTGGGATGAATTTATCCCAAGAACAAACTTAACATTGTTATTGCAAATATATGTTGGTTGACTAATACTTCTGTGATTTTTTTTCTCATATCCTAATACAACCATTTAGCTGGCAGGGGGGGACACACACCTGACTCTAACAAAAGTGGCACTTTAAAGCTTAATATTACGCAAACAGATGACTGAATCGAAAAATGCCTATTCGACGATACCCCACACCATGGGATAAACGAGAAAACAAAATATCATCTCTACTTTACGTGTAGGGGAGGTACCCCAAAAGCATATATGTATACTAAAATATACTTTGATTTTATTTTACCACTTTGTCGACGTGATTAATATGTATACCCATACCAAATTACAGTGTTCTTGTAGTAATAGTCTCTGAACTAAGCCGCGGACAGACAGACAGACATGGCAAATCTATAAGAGTTCCTTTTTGTCTACGGAACCCTAAAAACTACGGTACAATACAAACGCTAGCAATTGCTGTAATACAGAATAATATCCCACATTTGTCTAGCTCGAAGTGACGAACTTGTGGGATTAGGGCGAGTGTTCCTCTCCCTTGACACCGCGGTAACTGGCAGATAGTCAGATGGCCGTAAATATTATAGACCTGGAACTGCGCTTCGTTGCCTCATCGTATATGTTCAGGAATGAAGGATGAGATTACTAAGGTTTGTGATATCTCTTGAGATACAAAGCGAGTTATTATGATTAGATACTGTCAGCTTGTGAGTAAATTCTTATTGATACCCTACATAATTGTGGTCAATAATTTTTAAAAACGATTTGAAATCAAGTAATGAAAAAAATATACGTATTTCTATTTTTTTAAATCTGCTTTTATGTTGTTATCATATTGATTTTTAGATAACTCTTTTATAACACGGCGTGTTTTCAAACCAAAAAAGCTTCATAATGTTAAACCGTAAAGAGTAGTCATATAAACATTTCATACTGGGACATGAGTACACGACCATTTCCAAATCCACTGTTGAATCGACCGACTTAGTAATCAATTCGGTCGACATTTAAAAAATAATAAATGTTATCTTTTCACGCATCGGTGGTGATGACATGGAAATATGTCATGTGTTACTATGGACGCCTTTAGGTAATGTTTTATGTAACCTTTAGGGCGTTTGTGCACTATCTTGTATTCGATTCGTATTCGTGTTTTTTAAGAAATGCATGAAAACATATCAGAAATTCACAAATAAGCGCTGTGTACTCACTTCGATTCGTATTCGTGGTTTGTGTTGGGAATTTGATTTGATCCGTTTTAAAAAACACGAATACGAATTGACTCCGAGAGCCTCATCGAGTCCATGGATACCGATCCGAGATAAAAATTCACGAATGCGCGCTTACTCGTATTCGATTCGTATCCATGAAAAACAAGAATACGAATCGAATACGACTAAGTGCACAAAACGCCCTTTATTAAGCATGACGGCACTGTGATCCGTAAAAACTGACTCGATGTGAGAAATGCACGAATATAAAAATACGAAAACGAAGTAGTGCACTTATAACCATACATTTATAATGAAGGCTATTTCGAATAATTTTTTTACGAATCTCGAATATGAACCAAATACGAGGTAGTGCACAAACCCACGGGCAAACGGACAAAAAAGCGGCGATACACAACCCGTGTTCGGTGTTAATGGAAAACAGGAATAACAAGTCACTTTTGAAAAATTACTTGATATTGGACTTAGAGAAAACTTGATTTTTAAAAGATCTGCAGATGAAGAAGTAAAAATCACAAAGTAAACAGTCTGTGTGCCTAAATAGATAGATAGATAGATAGATAAAACATTTATTCAGTGCACACAAAAGACATAGCACAACACACAAGAGCACAAACGATTAAAAATTTCATGAATATTATTAAACAGACAAACATGACATAATTCTATTAAATAACGAATATACAAGGTGCGGTGTGCGTCTCAAGGTTGCACCAAATGGGAGTCCAGCTCAGCATGTGTCAGGCAGATATACCTGACGCTGATATTCTGCTGGATCCCTGCAGTGACACACGGACGTCGAGCTGACGATATAAAATAAATTGGTGTTGTGATTGTGACAGGCGCGGATTATGCAAGTATACCTGCAACTATGGATTCTGCAGTAAGTTTCGCATTAAGAAAAGTTCTCGTTCGTTGATGTGCTTATTGTTTTTATATTACTTGATTATAAAAGTTATAAATGTATAATGTGATTATGTGAATTAATATGTGTAAATTTATAGTGTGATGTGATTACGAAATATGAATAATCTTAAATTATTTATAGTGACGTAGGTGCGAATAAAATAACAATTTGGCTAGACTAAAGTATGTTTACAATAAATAGATATAGGTAAATAACATCTGTATTATACCTATTATCCAACAAAAAAAAAATAAACAAAACCTATTGAATTACCTACTAGGTAAGTACCCCTTTGTTCACAGGTTTGTGACCACGAGTTACGCTAAACGACAGATTGATTCGGGAAGAACACGACAGCCAGTTATATAATGGATGTGTTCGAAACAGTCATACCCAGTTTTTTCTGCGAGGCGATAAGAAACTGCCGCAGTCGAACTCTGAAGGTACCAAGATATTTAAGATTCCTTATCGGCGGAGGAATATTGTTCCAGCATTTGGATGCGGCGTACCTAAAACAATTAAATTTCAATTCCCATTAATTATTAATTAATTATTATTAATTAAATTCCCATTTCTCACTGACAAAACACGGCAATATTATTTTTTGAACATTCACGGCACAAAACCTCCTGTGTCGTATATTTTCCTGTCATCTTCAGACAACCGGAGCTATATTCATATCAGCCAGTAAATTGATTTACATCCATGAATACATTATTTTCTTTGAAATAAACAAATAATTGTCAAAGAGGACTGCAAAGTTTCGTCGTTAATATTCGATGAATAAAACTTGGTTAAGTACTTATTGCTTTTGATTTTGTGTAAAACATTTCTATTTCTGAGTGAATGCATTCACAAAGATGTCATTTAACTAATAAAACTTTATATTGTATTTTAGTTATTTAAGTTTTCATGCACAGCATTACAGAATTAAATCCCACGGCGTTGTACAGAGCAATGTACAAACTACAAACTGACAGACACGCAAGTAGGTTTAGTAAAATACAATTTACACACGTTGTCTACATCTCTTTAACTACTTTCCTATTGCAGGTATGCTGGAAGAGATTTCATTAGAAATAAGCATCTCCTTTGTACGTATTTTTCTGTTCCTTTCTTCTTGTCTGTTTATATGTGTGTACATAAATTGTTAAATAAATAAAAAAAATAAAAAATATAAAACATATGTAAACACGAGAAAATAACAAAATAACACTTGGGAAATAAACAAAATGCAATAGTGTGGCGCAAATAATAAAAAAAAAAAAAAACATTTTTTGTACTTATCCAATTATCTTTCATCAATCTTCTCACAAAAACATACATTCACGATACACATCTATCCATCTCCCAGCAAACAGTCAGAAGAGCATTGAGCATAGTAAGGGCCCGAACGACGAGGGGCGAGTAGCTCACTCGCCCCTACGTGATGCTGTGAGTGTTGACGGTATGACTAGTAGCCGGTGATTTCACGGCCTGAGTTGTTGTTTGGTCACAACAGGGACCAAAAGCCTTACCCACTGCGCCTCCAGTTGCTAGCAATCGCACTCACCCCGCATAACACGGCAGGCAGTGATCATTAGGAAGTATTTACGCCTTATTTCAAAAAAAAAATTAAATTTAGTACACAGAGTAAACATTTTGTAGGATAACGGAGGGTCCGTTCTCAGTCCTTTATCCTACAAAATTAGTAGTATCGAAAGAGTTTTTTTTACAGAAATATAAGAAAGGCCTTCTGAACATTATCAAGAAGTAAACTGTAAGTGCATTCGTAAAATTTCTAAATCACTGCAGCTGATTCTAGTTTACTCCTGACTATGGTTCTTTAACGTACACCCAATCAAAATAATAGGTTTCGGGGCGTAGATCGAGGTTTTGTAAATTGTATCACAAAGAATCACTATATTGGATCCCGAGACCAGTTGACAGACGTGAGATGACTGATGTCAAAAAAAGAATGGGGTCGTCTGTTTTAAAGGAAGCTTCTAGAATGTTGTAGAAGATTTTGCTTCGAACGAGAGGCGTTCCCGCCAGAAGCACCGGATGGTGGCGGGAGCGGTTGAAAATAGTTTCGCATTATAGTTCCCTTTTATCACGAGCATTTATTGGCAGCAATAAAAAAATTGTATGAAGGAAATATTAAATATGCCTTCCTAGCAAGGAAAACTCTCGATCTCTCTAGCAACAGATAGGGAAGGAAAACATGTAGAATACAGGAAAATTTGTAGACGTTTCTCGGAAAAAACATAGAGTCTACGGAATAACATATTTGTATTTCTAAAACTGAGCGAAATGACGAACAGAATCGGAGAGTATAATAAAGGAATGGACGCCTATACCCAGCAGAAGAGTTGAAGATTGGATGATTGAAAGAGAGAAATGATGATGGTACGTAATGATGGTACGTAATGATGCTCCTATCTTGTCTCTTAGCTATTAAAAAACGAGGTTCTTAGTTTCACTGTTAAGATAACTTATAAGAAAACGAACCACAAAGATGATTCAAATTAATTTGGTTATACAAACATAACGCTGGTAAATCGTTAAAAACACAACCGTCAGCCGTCAAGTGAATTCCAAGGAGGCATAAATCCTTTTCCGTCGGACTTTTTTAATAAGCATCAAGGTGTGGCGGTGAGGAGGGGGGTGCGGGGTCGGCCTGGGCCCAGACGCCCGCCTACGCGCGTCGCTGCGGACGTCTCCACGTCCCGCCTCCGCCACAGTTTGCCTGCGGTGGGCCGCGTGCCCGCCGCGCTGCCGCGACCATTACTACCAACACTTAACGCATTTTCTACTTATTTGTATTTTTAATATTAAGTTAAAGGTGAGTGTGTCTTATTTCAAGTTTTAAGTGGATATATTTTTTGTTAAGTATTGTGCTTTTTATGGTGGTTTACTTTTTTTTGCTTGATATTTTAGTTAATTTTTGTTTTTATTTTTCAGTGTATTATTCGTGTGGTTATTTATTGTGAATTTGGGAATACAGGAACATGTTTTAATTTATTTTACAAACGCAATGCAAAGAACCGGATCATTAAATATTAACCACTATTATTTTAGTGTTGGTTATAAAAATGATAATTTTAAGTTAAACCTGTAAAGATAGAATTCTAAATTATTTTGCTTCTTAAATCAGCCGCTACCTACATTACAATTGAATAACCTGCTAAATATTAAATTACTGTCATAAAACGATAACGTCTTCGTTCATTAATGATTTTTAAATTAAAACAGGTTCCATTTAAATTGAAGGTGGACAGTTTAAGTATCTCTTAATTAATTTATATCAATTAACGCGATCTTAAGAGTTCAAATTCTTGAGTGAAAATTCTGGTCCTTTTCTCGAATCATACTTGTGAGATGGTTTTTAATTTGTTAAAATTATTATAACGTAACGTAATTTATTACTTTAAAAAAAATACGCGATTTCGGCACCGTTTAATAAAAAATGTGAACGATTTCGGTTAACGGACATGGTGCGTGGCATTAGTTTTCATCCCACGCTTTTCATTTGGCATTTTTATTTTACAGGTTCACCCTTTACTAACGTGTGTAATAACTGCTTGGATTTTACTCTAGCTTATGCTTTGTTGACGTTTGAAGAAACCTTGTGTGTTTCTAGTTACGGGCAAGATTTATTTTTGGTCTTGTGAGTTTATATGCGTCTATGTATTTATTATAATCTCAAACTCAAACTCAAAGCATTTATTTCAAATAAACCAAGTACAGGTACTTTTGAATTGTCAAGGGGTCGGTCAGTCAGAAAGATGAAGCTAGTTGCCCATTCCAAAGCGTAGTAGGTTCCTATGGAGAAGAACGGACAAGAAACTCCACGGACACTCTTTTAAAACAAAATATTGTTATAAAATATGGGTTACAACATTCATGTTGAAGTTATACATGTGAGAACAATGTAGAAAGACGTGCACGTTAGAAGCGTCCGTAATAAAAACAATTCAAAAATTAAAATAAGCCTTGGCAGCTAAGAGATGACCAGTCCCAACTGACGGCGCCCGTTCACGAACATAGTATAGTATAGTATTTTATAATTATTTTGGTGTTATGTTGCACCTGCCATGATTTCTCTCTGCATCACTCTGAGGTTGACTGTAGAAAATGCCTCAGGTATTAAGTCTGACTTTGTAAAGTATTTCTTTTTAATTGTGCATAAAGTTTTAATAAATAAACTGTACGTGGAAATTATATGAATGTGTCTATCTATGTTATATTCCGTGTAGTCATCGGCGTGACGTTACGGTTTCATTTTTTCTACATTTAAGACGGAACCAGTTGTGGATGAAGAAAAAAACGATAAAGATAACGCCAAAAGCACTAACAACATCCAATTTTTTATATTGCAATTACCAATCCATGAGCCTTAAGAATTACATTTAGACCGTTAAGTTTAAGCATGCTAAGGAGTTGATGTTGAGGGACAGATAATATGATGATGATGGTGATAAGCTTATAGGTAACTAAACACGGACATCTCATAAAATAGCTCCCGTTTGCACCTTTCTAGAAGAAAATTGTGGGGTAAGAAGGGGGTTTCTTAGTTCTGTAGTTACCTACAGTGATATGGTTCAATAGAGATCATGTGGGCTTTCCAATTAATAAGAAGCGGCTATAACTCATGGCGTTGGCATCGGACAGATGTGCGCGAGCTCCTGAGTTTAATCCCTATTACTGCACTATTGAACTAGCACAAACAAGGAGGTGATAGGATTTTTAATGACCCGCATTACGAGTAAAATTCTATAAAAAAAAGGTTTAATAAACGTTTTAAGGTACACGGGCTGGTGATACTATCTATTTAATATTAGCAGATGGCACAATTCCGCTAAGAATCCTCTAATCAAAGACGTCTTTTGAAACACTTACGGCTGGCAGGGAAGTGGAACCCATTGTTTTTTTCCGATATCAGCTAAAAAAGAGTTTATTCCTTCTGAAAAAAAAAAAAATATATATATATATATACCGGATGACTTTTTTTACCGTCTCGAAAAAAATTGGGTATACTAGGTGAACGGAGTAGAAGCCTATGGCATAGCAATTTTTTTTTTTTTTTTTCAGAAATTAAACTAAAATAAAAGATAAAAATATTGAAATTTGGGTGCGTATGATTTAAATTTAAATATTATTTATCGTATTTATTTATTGAATTATGTTTTTTGTTAAATTTCTGTGTTTATTGTTATAGTATGATAAGTTTACTTCAAATGTGTGGTATTTATCCATAGATCAATTTCTTTCTAGGTTAAAGAAAAAATAATAAAAACTATGCCATAGGCTTCTACTCCGTTCACCTAGTATACCCAAATTTTTACGAGACGGTAAAAAATGTCATCCGGTATATATTGTTAAACGTCGCTTTAAAGAATTATTTCAGATGTAGTTATTTACAATAAGTGCTTTGCATGTGCATGATATGGTGAAATTAAATCTCCAAAATTATTTGGAAGTGGTGACTTCTTATTTTAATTGAGTAATTCAGGAAAATTATAATCAAACAGCCCTTCTACCCAAACACTCTAAAATAGCCTTCAATATAATAGCCAAGTATGTGGTATTCAAAATAGACTACAATACAATATGTTGGTATAGTCCTTTTGAGCACAAGTTGCGGGTATAAATGAACGCTTTAATTAACACGCTGCGAGCTGAGTTAGTAACTTGTCACTACATACTATAACGTACCCACTTGAACTACGTAGTTACTGTATGTATACGTATAAGCCTTTTGAGAAAGGTATACATCTTTATCTATATCGTCGACCGTAGGTTCAATTGAGGTAAGGGACAAAATACGATTTTTCAGGGGAGGCCGACAAAGTTTTTTTTCGGACTAAATCGCCTATAACTTTTTTTCTTATTAACCTTTTTCGGGTCTGATTTCACACATAATCTTGTATTTTAGTGCCATATCTATATGTGTAACATTTATTTAAATAAATTAGCTATTTAAGAAAATAGATGTCCCTTACAACAACGTATTTTGTTAGTTATGTCCCTTACTGACCAAGTATCTTGTAGTCCCGTCCCTTACATTAAATTGACCTCTGCGTTGGATTCAATCTATTAATGAAAAAATAGAGTAAAGGACTTGTTGAAAAAAATTATGAAAAAAATACAGTGTAAAGAGATTTTTGACAGAAAATGAAGTACACACTTTTGACGTACGGATATCATAAATTTGGAAATCGTTACAAGAAATCATTTAAGAGACATTAATATGTTTTAGAACCGTGTGTCTGTTTTTTGTGTGTTGCTTACATGCAATGAAATGAAATGTTTGTACATTGTAATAGCTAATTTGTATAGATTTAATAACACAATTTATATTTCATTTAACATGTTTATTATAATCAAATTATTAAAAGAAATGGTAACAATTTTACCTATACTTACTATGAATTCTTATTCAAATAAAAAAGTAGCTGCAAATAATCCTAATAGAGCCTCTAAGGCATTGTTAATCAAATTAAAATAAACAATTTTACTTCTACCGCTTAATCAGCATTCAACATGAGATCAATGTTTAATCATTATAATCATTAAAAAAAAATAAAAAATAATTGAGATCAATAAATGTTTCAGAATTAAACGTTTTTTTCATCAACATTATCTTCTTCGTCCGTTTGATTCAAATTGTCAATCACTTTAGCGCAATATGGTAGCTTCAAATAATCTTGATGAAATCTACTGGGCATAGCATTCACGCACAATTTTTTTAAATCTTTGTATTTTGCGAACGATATTGGCAGCCTGGTGTTATACAAAGGTCTTAGTTCTATGCAATTATTGTCTACTGTCATATCAGGCGCGTCTGCTAGTTGTGACGGCACACTAACAGATGTTTTACTCTTAACCTTACCCTTGCCCGTCCCTTTTCCTTTTCCCTTCCCACTTTTCGTTTTACGTTCTGGATTACTCCCTAGCTTTTTGGCTGCCAATTCCCCATTTATTTTGATGACATAAACAACCGCTTCCTCCTTCATAGAGTGTTTAGTCCAAATGGTTTTAAGGTCTTTTTTCTTTAACGTAGCTATTCTAATTTTCGTAACTTGCAAGTCCTTCGTCTTTTGTGGAAACAGTTTTTCTGTAACGGGGTCCCAGTCAATGAAATCCTTGTGCTCCATAACGGTTACGACGTAGGGACGAGGATTCTTTCTAGCACATTCCATGTAACTAGGCCATTGCGTGTAACTCCAAACAGTCAATTTTCGCACTTCTCGTTCAATAACAGATTGCATGCTGTCAACTGGCATGTAACTATGACCGGTCAGTAAAAAGTTAATCTGAATCGTTTCGACATTCTTGGATATTGACAAAAAATAATGCAATATTGCCAGCATTGTCCTATTACGATTTTGTCCAGTGCAAGCATCGCAATACAGGATAACTTTTCTTATTCCTCTATCATCAACATCTTTCAGATACATGAAAAGGCAAGACCCTATCAATATAATCAAAGCTTGCCACTAGAGTGTCCTTGTTTACAGAATAGTTTTGATGACTAGTAAATCTTTCATAAGTAGCATATTTTTCTTCCATGTGATCTTTAATCTTTTCCTTGTCCTTTTCTGCCTCCTTTGGATTGTTTTCATGTTTAGCACAAATGTTGCACTTATCCTTCTTCGGAACGTGAATAGTTATGTTGCTGTATTCCTTATGTACCAGATTAATGAAAACACGTTCGCTCAGGTAATTTATCTTTTTCTGTTCGCATGATTTTCGGTATAGGCGGTATAAGTTTGTCAACGTTTTGTATTCTTGTGGTAAATACAGCCTATTGTTTGATTGCCTACAGTAATGTGAAGGTAGTACCGGAAGAGACTCAATGTACTCCTTTGCCGCATTTACAGTAGCTTCTTCATATTTCATATTATTAATTGGTCTACTTCGTTTATCTTTTTGGGATAAACCCTCTTCTTGTGCATTACACAGTGTATATAACAAAAACTGCTGTGTAATATCTATAGTCTTAAGCAAAAATTGTTGAAAAATTTGTCTCCGTCCTTCTCCTTCATTTATATAGTACTTGTATGTACATTGTCTTTTACTTTCAGTCGAATCAGTCTTTTTCCGTTTAATTGGTACTCTTAGTGCACAGTGCACTAACCAATCTTGAACTCGCACTGATGGCGACTTTTTTGATGCCCGCGCGCTGCTTTCGCATTGGTATCATCCTCTCTTTCGCACACAGAAAGACGTTGTGAGATAGAAAAGGATGGTAATAGTGCAAGTACGTGCTATCTTGTGTTATGAAGTTAGAAGTGTGTGTAAATAAAGGTAACAGGGATAAATAATTCATTACTTCTCATCAGCAAATTAGTGTAACGGACACCGAACCTAAATATAATTCGATTCAAATTAGTGTAACGTTGACACTGCTTAAAGTATGACAATGCAAATTGAGGTAAGGGACAACTATGTCAAAACTCGTGTAATCCATTTAAAGTATGGATGATATTAATTTTTTGAGATAACAAAGACTTTAGTGTAAGGCCAGTTTTATTATTGTTTCTTCAAAAATAAACCATGTAATGGTAATTCGTTGATTGGGAAGACCCTTACCTTATTTGAAGTGGATTGGCGGCGATAATTACACCATTTCAAGTTCCTATATTGCATAGTTTTTCAGATACATTGTTATAATGGTGCTGATTCGAAATTTGGATCCAAAAATCATTAGGGTAAGGGACATTTTTCTTAAGCTAGAATTTTTTCATATACACCATTCGATAGAGCGAAAAATTCTGAACAAAACTGTATACTCAACTCATTTTGGGTATTTTGTCCCTTACCTCAATTGAACCTACGGTCGACGATATTATGTCGTATGTACCACAATCCAAGGTTTAAATACACCATTACACCATAGCTTTTAGTATGCGTTTACACGTCAACTTTCCATCATGTTTTCAAAAGATCAGGACTGTTCGGCCCTAAGACCGAAAACGGATGTCTTACCAAAGATAACCATTGGCATGGTTTTACTGGTCCTTTTTACGATTCCGTAGTTAACAAAGAACCCTTATAGTTTCGCCATGTCCGTCTGTCTGTGTGTCTATCTGTCTGTCCGCGGTTAAGCTCAGAGACCCTTAGTACTAGAAAACTGTAATTTGGCATGGGTATACATATTAACTACGCCGACAAAAAAGTAATAATAAAGTCTTGAAAAGTCTTGTTTTTCAGGGTACCTCCCCTACACGTAAAGTGGGGATGATATTTATTTTCTCGTCTATCCCATGGTGTGGGGTATCGTGGGATAGGCCGTTCAAAAATATTACGGGTTTGTGAAAACTATTTTTCTTTTTAGGGATCCGTTTGTGTAATATTAAGCTTTGAAGTGCTAATTTTGGTTAGAGTCAAGTGTTCCCCCCTGCCCGCTAAATGGTTGTATTTGGATATGTGAAAAAATCACAGCTGTAGTATATATAATAACTAGCTTTTGCCCGCGGCTTCGCCCGCGTGGATGTCGGTTATCGCATAAAAAAGTATCCTTCTCAATATCCCGGGCTATATCTGAAATTTCTAACTTAATATTAATTTTAAAGTGATTTACTGTGTGAATAGAAACCGAAACAAATGACAATGATCTAATATAATAAAAGTACTTATGTTCTGAGCGAACTTTACCTAAAGATAAAAAACAAAAGCAAAATACGAAATATCACTCAAATTCTAAAAGCAATCAAGTGTACCAAATTACAAAACGAAATAAAAATGCGACACTAATATTAATTTTAAAATAATTCACGTAAGTACCAACAATGTGAAAACAAAACAAACCTCCGAAACGTCGCACCGATTGTGCTGAGAAAACGCTTGAAATGCCTAATGAACACCATTGGCGCATAACTTTTCTCAGGGTCACGTTCTCAATTGGACGAAATATTTTACATTTATTTTGTACTTGCAACATGATCTGGCTGTAGAATTCGATTAATTGACTAATACTGACCGGTATTTATGCATTTTAGCGGAAACACCACTAAACGAACGAAAAAAAAAAGAAAACAAAATACGTCTGTGGTCGTGTGGCGGTGTGGCGCGATGATTATTGTAAACATTCATCAAGGTTATACGTGCGTAAAGTAATGGATTCAATGAGAAAACGGTTTAATCTTAGAAGAATCTTATACAGAATTACTGAGAAATAAATTTAGATTTCGTATTGAGTGTTAGTTTATCGAAAAGTGATAACTATGTCAGTGAAAAAGTAACGAAAGTTTTGGAATGCACAAATTTTGATCATAAGGCCGCTGTGTTTAGTAATGTTTTTATGAATGAATGAATGAATGAAATGCATCGACCCCAGCGTGGTTAAACCAGACTCGATTACTCGAATGAACCCAAAGATTCGCACTAGCACCTGGAGCCTCATGTTTCATGGTGCTACAGTGACCATTAAATATCCAAGAGTAGACCGGGGGGCACGATAATGGTAGGGAAGACGTGCCCATAGGATATGGAAGGATTATTAGAGCCGTACCGGATATGCATCCTTGAGTAGGCAAAGGAATAGTGGAGAGACAGGTGTATTTAATTATGGGAGGGCATCTTTTCACGTCTTCGCCGATGTTGGCTCCGATCAGGTCGAGCTGCTTCCTCGGTCTCGTTCTTGTGCTGCTTTTATAATGTGTTACACGTTACTGTTTCCAATTTCCTCGTCTGAAGTCTCGCTACTATCCGTTTCAGGGTTCTTGTAAATATCGTTAGCAGCTTTCTTGATCTTGTCTCTATCTTCAGCCGTGTCCATCCAAAAGTTGATTTCCTTGCTGAAGTACGTCATGTCCTGTTTTAGGTTATCATTCCATGTAAAAATAGGACGGCCGACTTTCTTTGATTTGGCCTTGTACTGCATAGCTGCATGTAACAGATGTGGTTCATGGCGCCTGTGCACATGTGCGAGATAGCACATCCTGTGATTCTTGATGCGTTTGGTTACCGTTTTTCCGTCTAATATTTTATGCATTTTCCTTTGTCTTGGTTTATTCCTAGCATGGTTAATCAAGTCTCTCATGATTACTTTCTAATATCTTCTTGGTCTTGACCTGTTGGCTTTGGTAAGTGCCGATACTTTCAACCCATGTATCATACAAGGCACGATCACCATTCGGTACATGATTTCAGACTTATATTAACTATAAGTCAAGGTTTCCTCACGATGTTTTTCCTTCACCGATGTCAGTAATGTCCAAGATAAACTCAGTAAGTACATATGAATTGAAAAAGTCACATTCGTACTTGCCCGAATTTGAACCCACAAAGGAAAACTATCACAGCAAAGTAGGCTTTACAAAATACCGAGTGATAGCATTTACATTGAAAAACATGTTCTCCCATACATTCCGTATGAAAGAACATGTTTTTCAACTACAATGTTAAGTTTGTTCTTGGGATAAATTCATACCAACTACGGAACCCTTCATTGTGCGTGGTCCGACACGCACTTGGCCGGTTTTTAAATACTCTATTTTCACTAAGAATACTCTTTGATATGGCTAATAAAAAAATGATTACCACATAACCAACAACGGTAGGTAAACCACGAAACTCCCCCTTACTGGTTCCTATAATTATTAGTATGGATAATTATTAACTAATACAGGGTCATTACCCGTTAAAAAAATGTTTACGTTCGCTGTATGTGTAAGTTTTTTTACTCGTATTAACGGAACAACAATATTAAAAATGTACTGTTCAAAGCTAAAACATACTCAACTGCCTATACTCACGGGGCAATATAAAATACCGATACATATGTACTCTGTCTCATCAAATAACGCTGCCAGACATTTTACAAACCAATTTAATATCGTGACCGTGGCCCGGGTTCTGGAACATTATGGCACACAAGCCCCGGGCACTGTCACATATAGCACACCACACAGGCCCCTAATGAACGGAGGACGGCCATTTGCATTTTTTCCAACGGTTTGGCGCCAATAATGTGGATATTATTTTAATGTCCTAAGCAGTAAAGTGGTTTCGCATAACATGAGTCTTTGTTAGACGAGAAAATAGCGACGAAGAATCTCGGAGTCTGGATTTAAACACACTGCACAATGGTGACATATTATGTGATTCTCTTTTGGGAAATACAGACGTGTTGTTATGTTCTGTTTTCTCTTCATGATATACAAATTTGCCACAACCGCTCCTTATGTAGTGTAGGAAGATTAAAAAATTTGAAACCGCAGTTCTACTTACGAGTAAAACGAGAAGGATTTAACTTTAAGCGAAGAAAAGTTTTTTAATTGCTGATTGGGCCTGCCCTTGACCTCCATCACGCCTGATGGAAAGCGATGGATGAGGTCTATGATGGAACGAGCGTGCCCAGAAGATGCCTGTTTACTCTTGCTTTAAAGGCAGACGGGTTATATGTGGAAGGGAACACAGACGCTGGCAGAGAGTTCCAAACTTTGGCTGTGCGCATAATAAATGTGGAGGAGAAGCGCTGAGTACGACTGGACGGGATATCAACCAAGTGCGGATGGTAACCTGCAGTACGTCTGGTAGTCCGGTAAGGACGATGGTGGGATCAGTTTGTGGAGCTCCTGCGCACACTCTCCGAAGTACAATCTGTAGAAGACCGACCCGACAGGTAAGCAACATTACGCCGATGAGCTAGGCTGTGAGCCTAGACACGTTTTGTTGCCTATAAGCCTTTTCACTCTGCGTTCCACTGATTCAAGTTAACTAGTTAGTTAACTTTATATTGTATTAATTACCGCTGAACGACAGATTTATCGAAGCCATTTTTACAAACTGTATTTGTTTATAAGTTCATATTTTTCATCAATTGTATCTAAAAGGGTCTTTTTGTAAAGGTCATAAGAAAATCTGAATACAGTTCCTTAGTAAAGGCTAAGATACTCGGATGACCTTTAACAATTTGGGTTTATGTTAACAAAATTATGAGTAATAATACCACGTTCAAGAGCGGTGACGTTCATCTAACTGAATAATTATATAGAAGTAGGGCCCTACTTCTATATAATTATTCAGTGAACAGGTGCAGAACCTGTCACCTAAAACAAAAAACAATTGTCAAACCTTGCATGGAAGAAAAAAGAACATTCCCATTACATAATTTATGGTGTTTACACATAATTATGTAATGGTAAATGTCTTTTTTTTTTCTAATGGCAACAGTCTGTGTTTGTCAAGGTGTATAGCAAAATAATAAATATTACGTTAACATGGAACTTCGTATTCAGTAAATACAAAGTTGGACAAGTATCGAAATGTGTCAAAAGTATAAATTTTAGTAGAAAAATAATCTTAAACCCTCCTGTCTGAAGTCGGTGAGCGATACAATAATATTAAATCGATTCGTTTTAATTATAGTACTCTGATTGTAAGTACTTATGGAAAATTTTATGTTAATTGCTTGAAGTAAAATAAAAACTAAATGTTTGTGATTTTTTTGTAAACGCTCTTGAATTTCACATGTCGCAGTCACTTGGTTTTGAGGTTCCCCATAGTGTTTTGGTGGATTTGGCTTGAAGAATCAAAAACATGCAGTCACGATTTGCGCTTATTATGCTTCGACTAATAAGACAGAAGAGACAGTCTCATTAACACCCCTCAAATCCACACAGTTGTTCCGTAACTTCGGTCTGTTCATATTTGAATATCAGTAACACCTTACACAGAATTCATGTCACAAAGGACCAAACACAATGTCTACAGTATTCCCAACAAACAAATTCCTCGCAATCTTTTTTCCCCTTCGTCCTCCTCACGTCACTAATCGCTCACACTCCTGAGCCCTTCACTTCCATCTCTTTCTCTCACATTCAAATGAGGAAGAAAGCACCACTCGAGTGCCCCTCCCCCGAACGTCGTATTTGGGTCAAGTTCAGCCACCATCTGGACCGTTTTGTGCTAAGTTTGACAATAAATATCGACTTCTTAAGAATTATAAGGTAGATAAAGGTATTAGTGTTATGGGCATGGTGGTTAGATAGTGTATGTTTTGAACAGGTAGTTTGAAATAGCAGCGTTCGTTTTTGGTTACCAAAAAAAAAAAAAAAAACAGAATAAAAGTCATAGCGATACTCGTAGCACATCTCTTGATGGTTTATAAATATATTTGTAATTTTTTTTTGCAACACAAACAATTTAAACCGTATCTTTTGTGATTGTACCTACTTAACGCTAAATGAATCCTGAGATAAACTGATAATTAAAGAACCCTCCTAAAAAAACTGTTGGTACTGTCAAAAGAATCCCATCTATTTTTCGCTGGAGACATATCCCCGTCATTCCCCGTGTCCAACGCATCCAACGGTCACTAGAGAACCTCCATGAAGAATAACCCGGGTCTCAGTTAATGTGGCCCATTCACTTGTTTTTTGGACCCCGCAAAAAGCAATAAAAGTTTGTTCGAGCAGAAATCTCAATTTGCCCAAAGTTTAAAGACGCCCTCAGTTTATCATCTCTCTAACATTATAATTGGTTTATCGTGAGTTGTGATTCTAAGATAAAAAGAACTTTTTCGGAAGGTATCTTCAGATGTCTTTAGCATTCATTGAAGCATTTTGAAAAGTAATTTTGACGATTTTCTTGGTCCAATGTGAACTGATATAAATTTTTTGTATTATTTATATTCAAATCAAAATTGTCGTGAAATAAATTCTCTGAGATGATACTCGTAAAGATGTGTCCGATACTCTTTTTCAATTTAAGTAATGTCTCGTCCAAAAAAAGCGCGCAAAAGCAGTTTATTTTAAACTGCTATTGCGCGCATTATTAAATTTATTATTATTGTAAATTAAAATAAAATAAAAAATAATTCAATTAATTATTTATTTAATAAGAGCTATCTAATTTAAGTTTTTAATTAAAATAAATTATAATTTAATATTATTATTATTTTAATTATTTTATTATTATTACTTTTTCTTCTTTTTGCATTATTTTAAATGCTTGTGACAATACTTTTTTTCTGTGAAGTATGTTTTTGTTTGTTTAAGTTATTATTAATTTTTTTAACTTTACCGTAAATAAAAGCTTTCATTGCGCTGAATTTGTTGTAAACAAATCACATGGGCGTTAAACTGACCAACAGTAAAATACTATGAAAATAAAGCATTTAAAAAATACCTTGCAAACCGCGTTTTAAACTACAAGTTCAGTCAATGGTATAAATGTATGTCCGTATTCACCGTTTGGCAATATATCAGACTTACCAGCACCTGTATTGTTTGCGATACCGCTCGTAAATTTGTTTTATTGCTTTCGAAATCAATTTTCGATGCAAACTGTACCTTCTTTTTGTGGCCCAAATTGGCAGCTGATTGTTGGATTTTACAATTTATTGAAAGGGTTAGCCATTTTGAACACACCCTCATTCTATCTTTATTAAAATTGCTTTTATAAATCTTTGGTTTCCTGTGTGATAAAAATTCACGTGTTTTTTTAAGAAATGAGATTATTAAAACTACAATAATTCTCCATTTTTTGTGTTCAACCTATCAAGATATCGACACAGACAGTTGAATAAGTCCACTTATTCAATGTCGATCAGCGAGCGACGGGACAAGAAAAAGAAATTATTTTTGCAACCAGTTTATCTGAAGAGAAAAGTTAGCGTGACCAACTAAAATGGTGGTGGCTTTTTTTTAATGGATGTTTCTGAAATAAAATTATTATTATATTATTATTATTATTTAAAAAGTATTTTTTTATTTAACCATCTCAGGTCTGAATAATCTGCAGTCTACTCCCTATTACCAAAATTGCGGTACACCATCTATAATTCCCTAGTGAGGCTGCATCTACTTTTTTTGATCGAAAGCGCTGCAAAAACAAAAAAATTCAGAACTTCAAATTACCCAAAATAAACTCATAAAAATACTATTCGACTATCCATATTTAAAATCAAACAGTAACATTTATAGAGATATAAAAATACTGAATATCAGATAGCTGAATATTTACAATACATGTGTTGTTATCAGATTTTTTTTTACCAATAGTATTCACACGAACATAACACTCACCTAATATACAGTCAACGTAGCACACGGCGAGCTAGCTTGCAAGTTATGCCCACAACTAGAACCAACTATGGAAAAAAAAAGCTTATTTTTGAAGGAGCACAACTTTATAATAGAATAGCCTCTAGTATCTATACTCTTTCAATGCGTTCAAAGCTCAAATTAGTCAGTATATAATTGCGAATCGATCAGTTCTGGAGAAATGAAGCCATTGTACCTATATCTAGTTTGTAACTGATGACGACGAACTTTGTGTAATCTATGTATGTTCTGTTATTGTGTAATTGATGATGACGAACTTTGTGTAATTAATATATGTTCTAGTATTGTTCTCAAGTGAGTAACATATGTCTTTATTGAGAATAAAGTTTTTTTTAAACCTAAACCTTTATTCAAAATAATCAGTTTCTTATGGTCCCATCGCAGGGCCGACCACCACGACTCATTAATGGAAGGCACAATTTTTTTTGAGACTACTCGTGTATTATATTATAGCGAACCTGTACTTATACAAAGCTGGACAAAGTTCTCCCTCATTCTTTCCATTAGTCCTGGTTCTGCGCCTCTGCTTGTCAGTTCTTAAGGAAGAGATTCAATTCGTCCCGCCATCTCCTTCGCGGTCTGCTGCGGCCTCGTCTCGCGGTTTCAGAGCACCAACTCTGTGTTTTACTGGCCCACCGTTCGTTCATTTACATTATAATATGTCTGCCAGATTATCATGAACACAACCAGAATTAACTAGGTCTAAACGAGCAAGACATGTCGATAAATTATTAACAATCGTGCACATATTGTTGCCGTGCACGTTTGCTAGTTTGCGAGCGTTTAACTAGAATTGTTATCATGTTTCCACACCAATAAATAGTATTTGCCTATCTCTGTCGGCTCACTGGCGCAATAGATGTAAATAGAGATATGGAAGTTAAAGCTTATAACATCGATGGTACCTATTCGTGAATAGTACCTACACTTCTCTTTCTATTTGTTGTACCTACCTGCTCTCGACGCTTTTAACGTGTATGTTTTTTTTACATCGTTCTCACATACAGTTAAAAATTCAACATTAAAGATGTAACTAATATTTTTGTAACAATTCAATTTAAAAGAGTGTTTATGGAGTTTCTTGCCTGTTTTTCTCCATAGGTACCTACTGCGCTTTGAAATGGACAACTAGCTTCATTTTTGTGACATAATGTCAAATTTTGAGTTTACAAAACATAAATACGAAATAAATTGCCAATATAATAAAATGCGGCCCTGAAAATAAGTGTTTCCCAAATGTTAATGTTCTTCATACCATCATAATCACGTAGTAGGTGGGTAGATTAAACATTAATATAATATTGGAGCAATTCTGAGAAACATTTTAATACCAACTTTATCCGTAAGATTTTTTTTTGTTATCAGGTAGGTATACTCTATCTGGGAAATTCTTCTCTCCAACAGTTAATGAGGTAGAAGTTTCAAAAATACGATTTTGATCAAGTTACTCCTGAATCGGAGAATTAATATGTATTAATGAATTTGTCGAATTGGAATACTGATATTTTAATTTTCCATAACATCAACGAGGCGAATGCTAACCTAGTTTGTAGAACAGTTGAGAAGCTTCGACCATAAATTCGAATCTATTGTTGTCAAAACTATCGAATTTTTTTAGACATTATTTAGCTGTTATTACATAAATGTTTGTTTAAGGAATCAGTAATATTTTTTGTGTAGCATACATCACACGACTTCACAACTACAAAAAGAATGATGGAACTGATAATTAAAACATTTTTCGTGTTGAAAAACAAATGTCAACATTACATGAGACAGGTTCTTTCAAATGAACGACTGTCTGCGGTACACACGCGGTAAGGATTGCAATCCCGCAAAGTGCGTTGTAAACGTTGTGGGAATTTTATGCGGATTATAAAGTTTATTAGATTTTGTATTACCGAAAGTTCTAACCGCGTCTGTGATTAGTTAATTTAGTACAGAAGAATAATGATGATATGTCTTTTAATAAGCGTTCATAAGCAATTTGTTGAACTGGGTCATAATAAAAAACCTCAGTCATTAGCATATACATAATATATATATAATATATTATCATATACCTAAAGTTCAAAAATAGAGACAAAAAACGTGGAAACTTCCTTACAAAAATATTTTTTCGGGACTAATCTCGAGGTTTCGGGACATCACTTAAGTACATTTAATATTAATAATAATAATAACCCCACCGCCGTATCTCTACGTTGACGTCGTGGTGGGGCTTGCGCGTTCCGAACTCTAGGTCTGTGCCGGTAGAGTTTACTTTGCCGGAACATGTCTAGGGTGAGGAGCCAGACCAAGAGAGATACAGAAACCCGCAGGGCAGCATGTGGCGAGCTGTTGGGCAGTTGCGACCCCACGGACCCTATCTCCCGGGAGAAGTCATGTTCCTCATCTCTGGCTTGCCTTTATTGGCCGGCTGGAGTGAACACTGACGAGGAACTGAGCTCCCACCTCATTCTTGCCTTTATTGGCCGGCTTGAGTGGAGATTCGCAAGAGCAAACGTGCTCGGAGGAAGGAAGTATTCCAGTAAGTGCTTGTAGGGATCTTGACCATCTTCCGGGCTCTGCGATTGTTCTGAGAGCCTTGGAATACCTCTCCACTCCTCGAGCACCTCAGGACATGTTGCCCCCTTGTTGCTACGTCACTATGTGCTAGCGACCGTTTTCGGGGGCCCATTATTGAGTGTGCAAGTCACCCCCTGCCATTTTATCCGTGTATAATAAAACATTGATCAAGCAGGGGCCATAGTCCTTCCATAGTTTTTGGTAGCCAGTCCATTTTAACCACCCAAACCCATAGTCCAATATCTTTGTTTTCCATATCCTGCAATAGTCCTACACCAACCGGGGGTTGTCCTTGGGTGCACTTCATAGTGCGTACAGGGATAATCGTCGGTTGGTGCCTCATTTAATTAAAAAGCTTCTAACGGGCCTCTGCGAGTTGGCTTCGGCCCCTCGTACGCCTTCCAAAGGTCCGGGACCCCAGGGTCCCGAGATATGTAGACATAAATAAAAATAATAATAATAATGCATCTTGACCATCTTCCGGGTTCTGGGATTGTTCTGAGAGCCGTGGAATACCTCTCCACTCCTCGAGCACCTCAGTATATGTTGCCCCCTTGTCGCTACGTCAATATGTGCTAGCGACAGTTTTCGGGGGCCCATTATTGAGTGTGCAAGTCACCCCTTACCATTTTATCCGTGTATAATAAAACATTGATCAGGCAGGGGCCATAGCCCTTCCATAGTTTTAGGTAACCAGTCCATTTTAACCACCCAAACCCATAATCCAATATCTTTGTTTCCATATCCTGCAATAGTCCTACATCAACCGGGGGTTGTCCTTGGGTGCACTTGCGCGTACAGGGATAATCATCGGTTGGTGCATCATTTAATTAAACGTCTAATGGGCCTCTACGAGTTGGCTTCGGCCCCTCGTACGCCTTCCAAAGGTCCGGCACCCCAGGGTCCCGAGATATGTAAACATATAAAAATAAAATAATAATAATAATATAGCCTTCATTTCCTTAACTTATAAAACAGAATATTTTTGTAAAAAAAAAAACCGCAAAAATAATAATAAAAAATAAAAAACAATTATAACGCTTGGTTTGTTAAGGTCCCTTTCGGGTATAGGTCTCCTCAAAAGGTTTTCCAGTCTGATAGATTTTTGGCCTTATTAATCAAGTCAACACCTGCTGTAATTTTTTATTTCGTCGGTTAAACGAAGATAAAGTGATTACCTTTATTTTTTGAAAACAATAAAAATCATTCATACAATTTTTTTTAAAGTGAAATAGGATATGAATTCGATAGTTGTTTTACTTTATTAATTTCAGTTGTACTTGAGTAATGTTCCGAAAGAAGAAGAATAGGTACCTAAAGTTCGAAAAAGAACAGAGACAGTGACAAAATATTTTTTTGGGACTAATGTCCCGGTAGTCCAGAAAAAATATTTTGTCGTAAGGCGTCTCCACTTTGTCTTTGTTCTTTTTCGAACTTTAGGTATTTTAGCTCACCTATTTCCTATTCAACATAGGTATACAATGGTATAAAAAGATAATCAAGAGTGCGCTATGTTATGCCAGAGGGCGTATAAATGTTTGTAATAAATAATTATAAGCAATTCCATTAAAAACACAACTAAACACAAATATTATCACATATTTCATAATACAAATTCATTAATAAAAAAATATAGTAATAGAAATAAATGTCAAAAAAAGAGAAAAAATAAAATAAAATATAAAATGTCAATACAGTACATGTCAACACAAACTAAAAACAAATAATAATAAAAATAATAAGACTATGTCATATACAACGCTAATTTAATGCTAATATACAATACTAATGTCAATATACAAAATACATGGATTTTATTAGCATGTCAACATTCTGTCATCACATTTTTGTCTGTTTATTCCGAAATAAAATATGAATATGCTTTGTTTACTAGTACGGATTAAAGCCGATTCTTAAATAAGCTCACGTTCAATTCTTGGATTGACCGTGGTATGTGGTTAAATACGAGTATGACTGATGCCATGCAAAATACACTTTTATACATTAATGCTTACCTTCTTACGCACAACCCTTTGTTATCCCGTCGACTTCGGTTATTAATGTCCAACATTTTTTTAAACAACTTTGGATTGGTCTTAACAAATACAGCAACCTCAAAAATATAGAAGGATGGAAGAGTCAAGATTTTAAATTTAATACATAATAGTTTACATGTATCTGTTATGACCTGTAATCTAAATATTGTCCTGATACACTTTTTCTGTGCTTTAAAAATAATTTCTCTATTGGTTGAATTCCACCAAAAATAACACCATATCTCTGAACTGAACCCAACAAAGTATGATACGAGTATGCTGTGACTAAAGCGTCCACACTGAGGTAAGTTTTTATAGGGCATAGGCAGACTTACTAATTCGTTTGGTTAACTTATAACAAGGAGATAGCATATCTTAAACATGACTATGAAACTAACATAAAATAAAAAAATATCTGTAATAATAACATACCTACCAACTAAATAACAATAAACGAAGTAAAACTATTTTGTTAACTTATCCGTGTGTGTTTTCCAATCTAATTTATTGTCAACTGTTAAACCTAGAAATTTAGATTTCTAATTAAGTATTTTTTCATAACAACTACATTTCCTTGAGGTCTTGCCAATTTTCAATGTTTCAAATATTTCTATAAAATCGAAGTAAAAAGGCATAATTAAAAAGACCTACGTATACGATTTAAAATCTAAGAAACGGTTCTTTGATAATTTCCGATCGCGCTCGAAGGACCACGAACCCGGCCGAATGCCGTCGGCTTTCAACCCGCCAGTCTAGCTACACAAATGAACTTCCAAGAACATGCTCCGTATGAAATTAATCAAGACATACCTAATAATATAAATTGTATTGTGGGTTAGGTCGGATTGTTGTATCAGAGACATGTTAGTAGTGCCTTTGTTATAATGTTGTAATGAGCGTAAGCCGATTTGGGGAGATTATAGGAAGAAATTCTCGTATAATTGTGGGCTAGCAATGTTAACGTTATTGGAAGATACGGTTTGATCACCGTTTCGATTTAATCATCACATCTAATGCATATAGAAATTATATCAATGTAATTTAAAGTTTAAACTTTGTTTTGTTACTCGTTGTTATGTGACATTCATGCAAAGATAATTAATTTCTGAAAACTTTTACTTAAGATTTCCCAATACAATGCACTTTTCACTTTCATCGCTAATTTCCAACCAATAAATTTCGATATGAAATTCCGTGCCTCGAAAAGCGCGCTAAGCCGTTAGTCCCGGCTGACATTCGTGGATCTTTGACAGTCATCTGGCTACGTCTAAAGGCTTCTGCCGACCTACGCGTCATCCGAAAGTCTGACAACCAGTCTTACCAAGGGGTATAGTATTATTACCCAGTTACTGGGTTGTGGAAGTCAAATAGGCAGTGGCTCCATGTAAAATACTGATAGTCAACTAGTCAGCTGTATTCGCTTAGACTGAAAGCCGACCCCAACTTAGTTGGGAAAAGGCAGATTTGATATTCCGCTATGAAAGAGAATCAATTAATCTTTTCCATACATTTCATTAAGATAAGATAAGATAAGACATTTATTCGTAGATCGTCATTGATGTGTGTAGTAAGTCAGTGGTATAATTAACACCAAAAGGATTTAATTTAACTCATTAGTTGTCATAATCCTTTAAAGCCTATTAAGATTTCCCTTTGTCAATACATCATGCAAATATTTGCATCAAGTATTTTTTTACGTTGTCCCACACTAGGAATTTCTCCTGTATTGTGGGTGCGTTCACAAACATTTAAATTCACATACACTAACAGCCTAAGTATGCATCCAATTAATTCGCGGAGTTCAGGACTATATTCATTGGTCATGCAGTATTCTGATGTTATTTTCAAGTGTCGTTCCATGTTTCAATTTATACTTACTTATTCTAAAACGGATTGTATAATTTGAATACGTCGTCTAAAAATAACTTTAAAAGTACCCGAAAACAGTCAGACGTATCATTAAGTTCCAAAATACCTGCTTAAAAATACCAGGTATTTACATGTGCCTTCATCTTGCTAACTAGACATGTATGTAGAACCCTTGCGTGCGGGGTCGATCAAATTAATGTTTAATTAAGAATGAGCCCTTCTCGTTCGTGTTTTAATAACATTTAATTAAACATGTGACGTACGGTTTATTTTCAGGCAGATATAAGAGATTGGCGATGTGTTTGGAAGAGAGAATTGCATTTTGAGTGCAATGTTTGAGAATAAACTGAACGGAAATTGCCTAATGGCTAACGGCCGAACCCAATAACTAATCTATCACCAATTTTGGCATAATGGAGATAAAAAAACCTATCCATTACTGGTTTTAACATCTCAATAATCTATCAGAGATTAAGGAATCGTACTGGCCCGCACTATCTATCAGTGGGAGTTCTATCTTTTATATATTTTTTACAAAAGTGCACTTTACTTATTGTAAGTAACTACTGTAACATCCATAATGGACGGATGGATGACCCCTGTAACACAGGTTTTTCCTAGCATAGGGGTCATTGATCAATATTTTGTGTGAGGCTATTCCCATGTTTAATTAAGTGTCACTCTGTATGTGTACTTTTACATCAAATAAAATATTATTATTATTATTATCGCTTAGTACGGATAGATATTTGTATGAAAAACCCAAAGTATGCGTCCCAATAACGAGTTGACAGCTACTTGTTTGACAGGACAGTTACTAAAGATAACAGATTAATCTATTCGCCAAATTACAGGGATAAAATTATCTCAGCATTGTTTACTTAAAAATACACTTTTATAAATATAAACATATTCAAGTGAAAGTACGTGAACTGAAAGTGATTTTGAAATTGTAAAAGAGTTATCCGACTGAGAAAGTGAAGTGAAGTGTGTGAGTTCGCAGAGCACTTATAAATGCCGCATGGAACGAAAAATTAAGCACTCAGCTCGGCTAGGTTAAGTATTTTTTGTACAGTCATATAGTAACGTTGTCAATTTATGCAGAAAAGCTTAAGAATTATGCGCTAGTAGAATGTAAGAGCAAATCAAGTTGTGATGAATTTACATATTGATTTCGTCTAAATAAAACAGCAAGGATAATTTACTCACCGAAATATATTCTCATTTAAAAGTAACCTCAACAAGGTTAGTGAATTTGAACTAAAAACAAAATGTTTTGAGATTTGATTTTATACCTAGTCTTTACGAGTACTACTTCATTCTCGCATTTACGCACGTAATTAATACGTACAGCACTCAATCGACAAGAAACAATCTCTTCATTCAAGATCTAATAACTTTTCATTGTATTCTCACTCAATCCTCTCAAACAAAACAAAACTTTCCTTGTGTGTAATTACGTTTCATTCCTCCTCTGCAGTGTTAACAATTTGTTCAGCAAAAGTGTAGTAAAATCTTGTATAATGTACTACTTACTTACGGAGTTTTAATTTAATATAAATTAGAACTTAATCCAGTCATTTAATAATTCAAGTATAGACAAGTTTTTATAAAAAGGCTGATAATACACGTGGTTTTTTAAAGTGATGGTGGTTGTAACGGAACTCACGGGGGCCCCTCCATTCTACAACCCTATTCTAGTTAGATAGATAGCCTTTATTGATGATTTTGAGACAAAATTTAAGGATAGATAGAAATAAACTATCATCAGTAGCGATCTATTTTTCATTGAAGATAGATTATTGTGTTCGACCATAAGTGGAACAAAACATCCAGCCGAAATTATGCAGCTGACGTTTTAAATGCAAATTGCGCTACGTAATTTCAGCACGACATGTTTTAGGCAATTTAAAAAGCATTGCCACCGTAAAAACGCCGATATTTCCGTCACGTATTTATCGTAGATGTGTCAAGCGTGAGACAAGCTAACGAGATATCGAGATAAAGTTTGTTCAAACCCCACTCGTTGACGAGAGACGAGTACTTTGCGTAGAGTATCTAGTTACTAGAAATACTATCAGCACGCGATAACAGTGGACAAAGAAAGAAAGGATCCATACTTGGAAACACGTGGACTTTTAATAAAATTAAAAGCAGCATAATTATAATGGAGTATTCGCTGAATCGAGTGATGGTAATTTCCATTTACACTGTAACACAAAATAACATCATCGCTCAAACTAAAAAGGTAATAACAAAATAATATTGGCATTTAAAGAATCCGTCCGATTTGATCGCGCCTCGCTATGAAACACGTCGGCAGGAAATGAACGCCCGCTCCACCGCGCAAACATGATACATTTTGCTTTTACACCCTGGAATTTCATATTTATTTAGGGCATTTTTTATAAGTAGGCTCTTAGATTCGTTTTGCGAGTCAAATTATTAGTAGTCATGGAAGTTAGACTAAATATTTAAAAGTAGATACCACCATCGGCGTGGGTGCAAATAAGAAAATAAAATAATAAACAGCGTCAGCGGCACGCGAGCACAGCTATGAGTTCAGGAATATTTTAATTGTTCACGGTTTTATTTATTAAGACTTTATGCACAAGTAAAAATTGTACAAAGGCGGACTTAATGCCTTGGGCATTTTCTACCAGTCTACCTTAGGTTTTCAGTTTGACATTTTTATGATTGACTCGCAGTTGACAGACACACTGAATTTTCGCTTTACAGACATTATAACCCCATGTAGGTTTATCTTCTAGAACTTCTATAAACTAATATATAAAGCTGAAGAGTTTGTTTGTTTGTTTGTTTGAACGCGCTAATCTCAGGAACTACTGGTTGGAATTGATTTTTTTTTTGTGTTGGATAGTCCATTTATTGAGGAATATTATAGGCTATATAACATCACGCTACGACCAATAGGAGCGGAGCATAAATGAAAAATGTTGCAAAAACGGGAAAAAATATTCCTTTTTGAGAGCTTCCGTTGCGTGCGCTGCGTAAACGGTTTAAGTTACGCAAATATCATGTATGATGGAATTGTTCCTCTTTAAATGTTCTAAAAAAAAGTCCGGAACAGCATATGTCTATCTTTTAAGATTGACTCACTATAACCTTTTTTATGGTAATCAATTTTGTTCGAAATTAATGCATTATTTGCAAAGGAGTTTTCATAAACATGGTATTAATCCTTATCCAAATAAATACGTTATTCATCACAAGTATTTAATTTTGAACAAAATTGCCCTTACATCATTTAATTTCAATGAATATCGGGAGAGGAGGTATAACTGTTTTATAATAACTCCGCAGCAAAATAATGATCAACTCTGCGAGGTAGTCTATTCTAAAGCTGAAGAGTTAGTTTTTAGGGTTCCGTACCCAAAGGGTAAAATGGGACCCTATTACTTAAACTCCGCTGTCCGTCTGTCTGTCTGTCTGTCTGTCCGTCCGTCTGTCACCAGGCTGTATCTCATGAACCGTGATAGTTAGACAGTTGCAATTTTCACAGATGATGTATTTATGTTGCCGCTATAACAACAAATAATAAAAATTCCGTTTTTTTGCTCCGCCCGCGTGGATGTCGGTTATCGCGTAAAAAAGTAACCTATATCCCAGGCTATATTCCTGCCAAATTTCATGTCGATCGGTTCAGCGGTTTAGGCGTGAAAACGTAACATACAGACAGACAGACAGACAGATAGATAGACAGACAGACAGACAGAGTTACTTTTACATTTATAATATTAGTAAGGATTTGTATGGATGGTACCCTTCGTGCGCGAGTCCGACTCGCATTTGGCCGGTTTTTTTGTTTTTTGAACGCGCTGATCTCTGGAACTGCGAGTTGGATAAGAAAAAAATCTTTTTGCATTTTACAGCCCAATTCTTGAGGAAAAATAACATTCCTATTAACTAGGACACAATTTTTTTTAAATGAAAGTTCATGTGAAAATTAAGTAAAATCACGGGCAGGCAATGTGTTGCGACGGGGTGGGTCGGGGGAACAAGAAATTTAACGCGGACGAAGTCGCGGGCAGAAGCTAGTGTGACATATATTTTTTTTATTATTGTAGTTTATTCCTTACGTTTGGCGGTGCCGATTTAATGATTGATGTGCTTCTTGACAACTTGTCGTGTACTCGTATAAGATCTCTTATTGTATTACACCATAGCTAGCCGTGAAAACCTATAATTGGCTTCATGTTTCTTATGCCAGTTTATTTATTGTGTTTATGTAAAGCTGTTGGTTTTCCATGTGATAAATAAATAAATAAATAAATAAAATATTTTAATTTGGTTTGATTTGTTGAAAAACAAGTTCTCCGATACATTCTAACTGCAAATGCAAGTTTGTACGCACAATATTGAGAGATTTACTATGCTATATAAAGACTCTATATAGGTTTTCCTGTAACCTATAAATAAAGAACTATTTTCAGCAATTTTTTCAAAATTTTTGGATAATACCTCCGAAACTAGTTATCCTAAATTTTTTATCTATAATCACTACATATTATAAAACAAAGTCCTCCGCCGCGTCTGTCTGTCTGTCTGTCTGTCTGTCTGTCTGTCTGTTCGCGATAAACTCAAATACTACTGCACCGATTCTCATGCTGTTTTCACCAATGGATAGCTTGGTTCTCTAGGAAGGTTTTAGTATATAATTTGTTATGTTTTTGTATGCATTTTTGTATGAATTAACGATATTTGTTGGAGGTGTCGGAAAAAAATAAGCCGTCTGGGAGCTTTCAACGAAAACGCTGTCTAAACCCTTTGAGATATAACAAAATAATGTATAGTGGAATTGTGTATCATAAAAAGGTCTTCAAAAAAGTCCGCGATGGCATATGTCTATCTCTTAAGGATAACATACTATATCCATTTTATTGACTTTTTGTAGGTATTTGTTTGCCGAATTTTACTCTTGGAAATACGATTACGATAACAATACGCTATAATATCAGTAGCTATTAGCCAAATTATGTTCGTAGATAAATAAGCTAGCTACTTATGTGTATTTCAAAGAGTATACAAGAATATTTATCATAAAAACATTACTAAACACGGCGGCCTTATGATCAAAATTTGTGCATTCCATAACTTTCGTTACTTTTTCACTGACATATTTATCACTTTTCGATAAACTAGCACTCAATACGAAATCTACACTTATTTCTCAGTAATTCTGTCTAAGATTCTTCTAAGATTAAACCGTTTTCTCATTGAATCCATTACTTTACGCACGTATAACCTTGATGAATGTTTACATTAAGCATCGCGTCACACCGCCACACGACCACAAAGTATAGACGTATTTTGTTTTCTTTTTTCGTTCGTTTAGTGGTGTTCCCGCTAAAATGTCAACCGGTCAATTATTAGTCGATTAATCGAATTCTACATCCAGATCGTGTTGCAAGTACAAAATAAATGTCTAATATTTCGTCCAATTGCGAACGTGACCCTGAGAAAAGTTAGTACTTACGTGAATTATTCTAAAATTATTATTTGTGTCGCAATTTTATTTCGTGTTGTATTTGGTACAATTGATTGCTTTAAGAATTTGAGTGAAATTTCGTATTTTGATTTTGTGTTTGTTATCTTTAGGTAAAGACTCATTCACGTTCAGAACATAAGTACTTTTACTATATTAAATCATTTGTTTCGGTTTCTATTCACATAGTGTTCATGAAGAAACCATAAAACCATAGTTATTATTGTGAAATGTTAAAAGTTTGATGTCAAGCTCGATAGATGGCGTTGACGTCGAAATAGATCTCGCTATGGTTTCGTTACCGCGATTTGGTTGGGGTCTCGCAATTTTAATTAAATATACCAGCTTAGATCAGTACACAATTGTGGTTTTATTTTCAACCCTATTAGTGTGCACATTAGTTCGATAGTTCAACTCATTACCAGCTCGGTAATAAACACATAGTGAGTCACATTAAAATTAATATTAAGTTAGAATTTTGAGATATAGCCTGGGATATGGAGAGGGTAGTACATAGGGTACTTTTTTATGCGATAACCGACATCCACGCGGGCGAGGCCGCGGGCAAAAGCTAGTCTTAAATAAAATTTAAAGGTAATTGTTTTAAAATTATAAAAAATATATATCTGTAATTCTTTCATTTCTTTTTCATTTGGTGTAAGAGTATTAACTTCCTTTTTTAATTTTCTAATTTGGCCTTCAAAAGTAAAAAAACATATTCAACATTCATTTATTTACGTTACACGTTCATGTTTGGGTCACAGAATTCATATGTGTACCAAATTTCAACTTAATTGGCCCGGTAGATTCAGAGCATATTGGCTGTGACAGAGGGACGGACAGACACACGAGTGATCCTATAAGGGTTCTGTTTTTTTTCCTTTTGAAATAGGAGCCCTAATTATGATATTATTGTCTCTATTTCATTTCAAATCACTCAAACAAAATTTATGACATAATAATTGGAATGGAAAGTAAATAAGCTTTTCCGCCCATTTCATAACATTATTCTTCGTGTTATCCATTCGACAGAGGTGAACTTACGAAAGGGACGGCGCGCGGCGGGTCACTTCTGTGGGAACAACTAATAGTACGTTTGTAAGAGAGTGATTTCTTAACGAATATTATGTTTTATGCCAGTGCTCAAAAATTATGGCAGTGGGAAACATCTGCTTAGACGTGATTAGCTTCTGGAAGGAGGTTAAGGAGGTTAAGTCCGGGTGGACTCCCCGATGATGGTGACAAACCACTATACGACTGCATGCAGTCGTATCCAGCGAATATAGATAGAACATCTGCTTAAAACCTTTTTCATGATACTCGTTATAATTTGATTGTAGTGTAGGTACTAAGGTATCGTCTTCACAATGTTTCCTATTGTGAAAGTAAGACTATGTACCGTTTATTATTTTGTTGTTGGCTTGCAAAAGCAAGAAGAGAGACTTCTGTCAAAGAGTCAAAGAGACTTCTGTATCTCTTTTCTTTTTCCTGTAATTTTCACCAGTGGGATAAAAATTAATTAATTTTGGCGTAACACACTAACAATTCCCATGACTTTTATTTTGACAAATCGATAACGGTCAGACATAAATGAAGCAATGGATTAGATTACTTTCTTTCAAAAGTTCGCATTGTTCTGTTTATTTGAGTCTACAGTGCCTAGTGTTTCAAAAGCATCCGTCATCAGCGTACTCATTTGTGTTGCTAAGCAAGTGCCTAAGCAATACAGGGTCGGTCTTTTTACTTCAAACAGTTTATACGATCACGGTCATGGTACATGTAAATTCGTATTTTATATAAATTCTAGCAACTTTAGACTTGTGATTTAATTTGTAATTTGATATAGAGGCAGTTTTTTTTTTTGTCTTTGACATATTTCGGGGCCCTGGGGTCTCGGAAGGCGTACGAGAGGCCGAAACCAACTTGCAGAGGCCCGTTAGACGTTTTTTTATGAAATGAGGCACCGACAGACGATTTTCCCTGTTCACACAATGCAAGTGCACCCAAGCACAACCCCCGGTTGGTGTAGGACTATTGCAGGATTTAGAAACAAACATATTGGGTTTGGGTGGCTAAAGTGAACTGGTTATCTAGGACTATGGAAAGACTATGGTCCCTGCCTAACCAATGTTTCATGTAAAATACACAGATAAAATGAGAGGGGGTGACTTGCACCCTCAATAATGGGCCCCTGAAAACGGTCGCTAGCACTTAGTGTCGTAGCGATAAGGGGCAACATGTCCTGAGGTGCTTATAAGGAGTGAAGAGATATTCCACGGCTATCAGGACAATCCCGGACGTATGGTCAAGATCTTTACTAGCTTCTTACTGGAATACTTCCTTCCTCCGAGCACGTTTACTCTTGCGAATCTCAACTCCAGCCGGCCAATAAAGGCAAGCCAGAGGTGAGGAACAAGACTTCTCTCGAGAGATAGGGTCTGTGGGGTCGCTACTGCCCAACAGCTCACCACAAGCTGCCCTACGGGTTTTCGTATCTCTCCTGGTCTGGCTCCTCACCCTAAACCTGTTTCGGCAAAGTAAACTCTACTGACACAGACCTAGAGTTCAGGAGCGCGCAAGTCCCACCACGACGTCAACGTAGAGATACGGCGGTGCGGATATTATTATTATCTTTTCAAGTTAAAAGTCTTGAATAGTTTTACCTTGTTTTTACATTTTATTATGTCAATTTTATTTTCATTAAAATTAATAGTTCCTTTCAGCGTTTTTCTCTAGGACCTTCAGTTCAGAATCTACACAAACTGGTTAGAAAAGAAATTCACCCTGTGAATCTCAGTTTGTACACAAGACACAACTTCAAGGCGTACAGTCCCACAGTCCCCTTGGGTGGAATGAGCCAGATCGCCAGAGGCAATGCTCTTTGAGTATCCTCCTTTTGAAACGTTTCTTATTTCTTTTGCTGTTGTTTAGGGGACGAAATACGATATACTATGGAAAAATACTAAACGATAGAACATAATGGAAACGAACTACGGTTTCCTTTTTTTATTCAAAGTAAAATTCATTTATTTCAAATAGATACATAAAAACCACTTATGAACGTCAAATTTTACAAAAACAAAAAAATATTGTTTCTAGTTGCCCCTTCCAAAAGGTAGTCACATAGGGAGAAGAATGGGCAAGAAACTCCACACAATCTTATTAATCTTTCAAAATATTAACAATATTGTGTTAAGTGTTGTCGCTAAGTGGACATTAATTATACAATGCTCACATTTTTACAAATATTTGTAAAAGTAGAAGAATAAAAATAAAACATTTCGATGGTCATACATTGACAACTCGTAACCCAATTTTTTTTCTCAAAATGAGATAAGTACATTTTTTTTTAAATTAAGCGCCAAATCTTCCCATTGATAACTCGTAATGCACAAAAAATTTGGGTTACGAGTTGTCAACGTATGACCATCGATTTATGATAAGTCAGTGTAAAATAATGACATAAAAATAATTAATTATACAATCAAATTAGTAACCACTTTGAGTTTGTCTTGACTCGTTCTATGGAGCAGGACCAGCCTGTATAATTATGTATGTATTAGGTTGGGGAAAAAGTCTTTTCGCATTATAGTATGTATGAACTTGTAATAAAATCTCTTTGGCTATACTATTTGTATCTGGCTGGTTTTGGTATCATTGTGTGTACACAGGAAAATGTGTGATTTTTATTTGTTTTTCGTACTGTCAAGATGAGTGAATCTAATGAAGAAACTCGATACATTTTAAAATTTTATTACAAAAAAGGTAAAAATGCAACGCAAGCCGCGAAAAAAACTTGCGATGTTTATGGACCTAGTGCAGTGTCTGTGAGAGTAGCACAAATTTGGTTTAAGCGTTTTCAATCCGGAAATTTTGATGTCAAAGATGCACGTCGCTCTGGTCGCCCTATTACGGATAAAATGGATGTCATTTTTGAAAAAGTGGAGCAAGATCGGCATATCAGTAGTTACGACGTAGCTGAAGAACTGAGAATTGACCACAAAACAGTTTTGGCACATTTGAAAAAAACTGGGTACACAAAAAAGCTCGATATTTGGGTACCTCACGATCTCACTGAAAGAAACCTAATGAACCGTGTACTCATTTGTGATTCTTTATTACGACGTAATGAAACCGAACCATTTTTGAAGAAGCTGATAACTGGTGATGAAAAGTGGATCACGTATGACAAGAACGTGCGAAAAAGGTCGTGGTCAAAGGCCGGTCAGGCTTCACAGACTGTGGCGAAATCCGGGTTAACTCGCATCAAGGTGATGCTGTGTGTGTGGTGGGATTGGAAGGGCATTATTCATTATGAGCTGTTACCACCAGGCAGAACCATCGATTCTGGACTCTACTGCGAACAACTGATGAGATTAAAGCAAGAAGTTGAGTGGAAGCGGCCGGAATTAATCAACAGAAGGGGTGTGGTTTTTCATCATGATAACGCTAGACCTCACACATCTTTAGCCACTCAGCAAAAATTAAGAGAGATTGGCTGGGAGGTGTTAATGCATCCGCCGTATAGTTCTGACCTTACACCTTCAGATTTTTACCTGTTTCGGTCTCTTCAGAATTCTTTAGGCAGTGCCAGGTTAACATCACGAGAGGCCTGCCAAAACCACTTGTCGCGGTATTTTGATCAGAAGTCCCAAAATTTCTATAGCAATGGGATCATGTCCCTACCTACAAGATGGCAAAAAGTTATCGAACAAAATGGTACCTACATACTATAGTTAAATGTAAATAAACTATATTAAAAAATGTTTTGAATTTGCTTAAAAAATGCGAAGAAACTTTTTCCCCAACCTATTATTTCTTTGTTACTACGTTTAACCTATTGACCGCCCCAGTCGGATTAATATGACAAAAATTTCGTTTTTTATTTCATTGCACGACCCTATTCGTCGTAGATATTATTTTATTTGTCAATTTATGAGCTGGTGCTGGGGGCACGTCAATAAGTTAAATAAATTGTAATGTTTTCAACTAACAATATCACCATCCAACCAATATCACAGTCCAGAGTAGAGAGATTTCAGAAATAGTCCTTAGATATTTTAATTTTACAAACTTTGTAACTAGCTGTATTTCATTGTAACTTAGTGAAAAGTACCGAATTGAAAAATAAACTTTATCTTTACGTTGGCCGAACAACTAATTGCCTCGGTCCAGGCCTGTCATTGCTTTGATTAAAACGCGCTGATTGTAATCTGTCAGTTTGCCGTGTTTTTGCTTGCGTTTCCTACAGAGTTACATAGATGAAATTATTTATGACTAAGTAATTAGTTTCTAGAAAGAGCTGACCAATCTCTTTGAATCATTCCTTACAATAAGAAAATGCAAAGGCGTGTTGTTTAAAAGAAAAACGATTACATGATAAAAGCAAATAACAAAGAGGGCTCATGCAAAAACAATTATGATTTTTGTCGAGACTCACAAAGGTGGAATGCTTAGCTTAGCAGGAATGCTTCCGTTTTCCGTCCAAGATAATAACAAACATTGTTTTCGGGTAAATATATTTACGTAGAAGAAAATAAATAATTAAGAAACGCCTTCTGACTTTTAACGTCTGCTGCTTACTTCTTTTCCTTATGAGGTCAGTGTCTGTTTTTACACACTCAATTAATGCTGCCATTTAATATTGACGGCGTCTATACATTTATGTCACAGTAGAAAGAACAGTTTTATTTGCGGTTGACTATTATTACTCCTGTGTGGTGCATCACCATTTTATTAAAAGGTTTTTACTTACCATCGACTTCCACGGGACTATAGAACAGGTACATAGACTGATGGAGAAAATCAACACCTCATTTGAAAATAAGGAGTACTGCTCCGCTGTTTTCCTGGACATATCCCAGGCATTTGATCGCGTATGGCACCAGGGTTTACTGACCAAAATCAAAATGTATCTGCCAACAAATTTCTACCTGTTCCTGCGCTCCTACCTCAGCAATAGATTCTTCCTAGTGAAGCAAGGAGATGAGATGACAAATCTATGGGCGATTCAGGCCGGCGTACCTCTGGGCAGTGTCCTGGGTCCAACCCTGTACCTGTTATTTACTGCCGACTTGCCGTTAGATAGACAGGCTGATGATACAGCCATACTGGCTTCCGATGCTTGCCCGAGAGAGGCCTCTGCAAAACTTCAAAAAAGCCTCAAGCTGATCTCCAAATGGCTTAAAGATTGGAAGATAAAAGCCAATGAAACAAAGTCAGTCCAGGTGATTTTCACCACACGTAAAGAAACATGCCCATCTGCGACCTTAAATGACATAGAAGTACCCCAAGCAGAGGTCACACGATACCTTGGAATACACCTTGACAGACGCCTTACTTGGAGACATCACATATTTACCAAACGCAAAGCCCTAGGGAAAAAACTCCGTACCATATACTGAATGTTTAACAAAAAGTCCCAAATGTCACTGGAAAGCAAACTCTTTTTATACAAATGCATTCTCAAGCCTATCTGGTGCTATGGTATCGAGCTATGGGGAACTGCAGCAAATTCTAACATCGAAATCCTTCAAAGGTTACAATCAAAAACACTGCGACAGATAGTAAATGCCATCTGGTACACACAGCGTCATTATGTGTATATATAACCTCTCAAGTTTTAAAATGTTACACTGCTACAATATTGAATTCGTTACAAATAAACTAAAGAATACTTCAAAAAGAGTTTACTAGTTTGACTTGAATTCGAACCATCGATTACCGAATGTCGTCATACTCATACCGGCAGTTTGATAGACTAGCCAGCGGCCCATGAGAATTGCGTTGAAAATGTTTTCCACTATCGTCCAAGTAGTTTATCTTTAGGGCTCTGTCTAATCGATGGATGTTATAATTTGAGGGTATCTATTAATTTTACTTACTTACGTTTTCTTTATAAAATTAATCCATACCCTCAAATTATAACTACAACGTTGTCTAGGGACCCGTTTGTGATAGTTGGCAAAATATGTAATGACTAATGATAACTGTGTTATAAAATTTTTCCAATAAAAAAAAATATAAAAAAAACAAACAGAACTTTTACAAAAAGAAAAAAATATATAAAAGAAAATATAAATAAAAAGATTGTAAAGATAATATAAATTATTATCTTTACAATATATATATTTTTTTGTAAAATAAGATCAAAATGTTGTTAAATAATAGCAATAATAAATATTATTATTTAATGATTATTAAAATATTTCATTTTTCTTGATTTTTGAATTCTTTCTTTATATTAGAAAGAAAACACATATTGTGCCTAAGATTTGAACCTCCAATATTATGCTCGGCAAGCGGTCTTGAAACCTCCGGACTACTTAGTTGTTGTATAAGTCTTCGTAAATGTTAAGCTTATTATTGCTTGTCATTATATGCATTAATAAAAGTAATAACTTTTTATTGAATAAAAACAATATTTAAAACAGAAAATACTTATTTATTCACTAAAACAATACATTCATTGTAATAACATGTTTTTGCAAAATACAAGCACCAACTTGGGGCTATCACGGATTTGAACGCATGTCTTTTGGGTGGGTAAGGACTTAACGGAGCTTTGTGTACGTCACAAATGAGAGAATTCACAAGGATTTAAAGATAAAAACTGTCAAAGAGGAAATCAAAGTTACCACATACTCCACCAGGTTAAAAGTTCACCCAAATCAACTCGCAATGGAACTCATGTCAAACCCAGTTTACCTTCACAAGACTGAAAAAAAAGGCACCCCAAGACTTACTACAACCAGGGCCTCAAGTCTGCTATTACAATAGTGTCAGAATGGTCTCGCCATTGTGAGTATTTGACAGTGTTTGTATGGCAAATCTGTCAAAAACTCACAATGAAGAGACCATTCTGACACTATTGTAATAGCAGACTTGAGGCCCAGGACCTCAAGTCTGCTATTACAATAGTGTCAGAATGGTCTCGCCATTGTAAGTATTTGACAGTTTTTGTATGGCAAATCTGTCAAAAACTCACAATGAAGAGACCATTGCAACGTTTGTACATTAGTAGACTTGGCCCCCAGCATGAATGTGCTGTAGTATTGATCGGATGGGGCAGTGGCTTCATACCGTGCAAGTTTAGCAACCATAATCTACCTATTGCTGAATGTCCCAGGATATTTTATTTTATTTTTATATCCCTTCTGTTTAATGCAATCGGGCATTAAACAGAAGGGATAAAAAAATAAAAAAATAAAACTTACCATCGAGGCATCGCGCCATGGTCTTCAAAGTTATTTGATATTTATTGCAGACCCATAATTCACAATTAATACGTACTATTAATTTCAACAAAGGACTAAGAAAATATTGCTTTATCGTCCCATATCAATCGTAAGTACTTACCTCAGTATCCATTTAACGTTGTTTTTCTATTGCAGGTAATTGCAACGCAAGTGTCAAGTTCCGCGGGACATTGACTTGACGAGAGCACGCGGAACTGATAGATGAGCACGATACATACGGTCGCGCGCACACAACATGGCATCTTTCAAAGGTAAGTGGAGACAACCAAGTGCTTCTCCAGACAAAAAGATTAGTATCTTGAAGGTTTCAACTAAAATTGTAGTCAAAAATCATCGATAGAAGTTGAGGTTATAAAATTAATCTCAATGTCATAAATTACATTCAACACTTTATTTTTAATTAGATTATTTCGTTTTGGAACAGAACATACTTATTCTGTTACAGTCGTCCAGTCGTCGTGAGGCATCATAATAAAATACTTTCTGAACCATGTGACACCGCGTGGTAAACTAAGTCCCAGTAGTAAGAACATCAAAGACTAATTAGTAAGTTTACAAGCAATACTGCAAACCATCAAAACATATGTTAATTTCTGAAAATTGGTCCACGTCTGAAATACCACAAAGGTATTAGAACTGAATTTTCAATATACCTACAAGCTCCTAACGAAATTTCCAGCGGTATCACTCGACGGTTTGGAACCGCTCCAAGCCATAAGCATGCTAAATAGCAATTACTGTTGTAGACATAGCTAGTAAGACCTACTTAATATAAATATTCAAAAAAGGCCACAAGGTAAAAGGCGGTGATGACTGTAGCAAGCTACAAAGGGACATTGATAGGGTAGTGGGCTGGAGCAAAGAAAATCTCCTGCAGTTTCATAGCTCGACTATTAAACTGCAGGAGATTTTCTTTGAGATTTATATGATCATCACTTTTTCTCGCGCACACAATCCATCTTACATAATTACTATATTGACGGGTTACCTATGGCACGGGTTACAGAAGTCAAGGACTTCCCAACTAGCAAAACATAAATCGTAAAAAGTCAGCAACACGTTATTTCAGCTATTTCAGCTATTGGTGATGAGACAGATCTTCAAAATGTCGAGTAAATGATCTGTGCACGTTCTCTCAACGCGATTTGGGCGCACTACTCTCTGCTTTAAGTGATGTAAATATCGTAAGATTATCGTATGAATAGCCAAATAGTCGAAAGAATATAGAATAATCGCAACTCGAATGTTACTAGTACTATAATAAACATCAGTATGCCTTTATTCCACACATTAGCTTTTCCCAAGTCGGTTTAAGCTCTTACATTCGAATACCCATAGTTATTGTAATCTATATCTATATCTATATCTATACTTAATATATAAAGCTGAAGAGTTTGTTTGTTTGTTTGAACGCGCTAATCTCAGGAACTGCTGGTTGGAATTGAAAAAATCTTTTTGTGTTGGATAGTACATTTATTGAGAAATATTATAGGCTAAATAATATCACGCTACGACCAATAGGAGCGGAGCATAAATGAAAAATATTGCAAAAACGGGAAAAAATATTCCTTTTTGGGAGCTTCCGTTGCGTGCGCTGCATAAACGGTTTAAGTTACGCAAATATCATGTATTATGGAATTGTTCCTCTTTAAAAGTTCTAAAAAAAATCCGCGACAGCATATGTCTATCTTTTAAGATTGACTCACTATAACCTTTTTTTATAGTAATCAATTTTTTTCGAAATTAATTCATTATTTGCGAAGGAGTTTTATCAACATAATATTAATCCTTATCCAAATAAATATGTTATTAATCACAAGTATTTAAATGTAAACAAAATTGTCCTTGATATCACTTGATTTCAATCAACATCTTAGGAGATATCATAATTTTAAAATAACTCCGCAACAAAATAAGTAGAAAATTCATTATTTAAACAACTCTCTCTCTTAGGTGACGCAGACGAAGTTGCGCGGGTCAGGTATATTATAAAGCTATACAGTACAGTATAAAGAAGAGTTTGTTTGTTTGGTTGAACGCGCTAATCTCAGGAACTAGATACTGGTTCGAATTGAAAATTTTTTTTAGTGTTGGATAGCCCATTTATCGAGGAAGGCTATAGGCTATATATCTACGCTACGATCCTTAGAAGCCAAGCGAAAAGAACGGAAGTCAGAAAGAACGCTAAGCGATAACGAAGTTTTAGCGCGGGCGAGCGACGGGATGCGAATGCGACGCGATGGGTGGGCCGAAAATTCACGCGGACGAAGTCGCGGGCAGAAGCTAGTAATAAATAAATAAAAAAATGTAATATAGCAGTGCGGTCGCAATCACTCGACTTTTTGATCGTGTGAATGCAACCAAGCAGCACTCATGGACCGTTTTATTTATCTTCAAATCTTAAGCGCGTTGCTGTTGTGGTTGTGGAAAGAAATGGAAGTATTTTGCCATATTATAATGTCATAAAATTTACACGATTGTTGATGACAATTATGATACTTTTACCAAAAAAACAGCAGCCTGCCTGAAAACCTCCTAATCTAATAACAATAGTATTTGATCGTGAACCCCTCGACAAATATATATCGTTCCGTGATGTGTTGCAAGCGAGCCCGTGATGAGAGGCAGTGACCTCGTGTCCTTGGAACAGAGGTTGAAACACAACCTGTTACTATGCTCGTATCATTAAATTTAATTTTCCACAAATGTACATAAAAGATTTAATTATTCTATCTTAAGCAGGTTTTTAACCTACCACCTTAATAACAGGCTAATATTTTTACCCAACTATATACACTAAACAATTCAGATTTAAATCGTCCAACGATTTTAGATACAATCCACAAGCAAGGTTCAAGAGAAGTCTAGTTCGTACGTCTGTAGTAAAAGTTTCCTGTTGGCTGGAATTATAAGAGATAAACTTGAATAAAAAAACAAAAAACTAAGAACAACCTTTATTTACCTTTACCAAACTTTACCAATTTAAATTCTGAATAAATATTTATGCATTTATTTTACCTAACAAAAAACCTGCTTAAGATAGAATAATTAAATCTTTTGTGTACATTTGTGGAAAATTAAATTTGATGATACGAGCATAGTAACAGGTTGTGTTTTAACCTCTGTTCCAAGGACACGAGGTCACTGCCTCCCATCACGGGCTCGCTTAGATCACATCACGGAACGATATATATTTGTCGAGGGGTTCACGATCAAATACTATTGTTATTAGATTAGGAGGTTTTCAGGCAGGCTGCTGTTTTTTGGTAAAAGTATCATAATCGTCATCAACAATCGTTTATTAATCACTAGCGACCTGGCCTTGCTTCATACCGTTTTTACGACTTGACAAAACATCGAGATGTAAGTTTAGGCATGTTTTATACACATAAACTTTCCGGAATAAATTCTCTAAATGATGTTCAAAACCGCATCAAAATCCGTAATGTATTTTAGAAGAATAACGCGGTCACTCAGACAGACACGAAAAGTGATTTTGTGTAGATACCATAAGCTAAATCTTTGTTCCCGTTGCATTTAAAATGTTGAGAGTATTAATCATTTGCGTATAATTTAACCCACTTGCACTTCTGAAGTTTGCAGCAGACATTGAATATCCACGTTTTGACGAGGATTTTCAATGTCGATGATTATTCGCTAGAATGTAGAGAGGAGTTCAGCAGCCATGATGATCAGGACTCGTTCCTCCTCTTTACCTTTCACCGAGATAGATCGGTATGCGCTTGTTTTGTTTTTATTTAAATAGTTTATTTACTTCAGTTGCATCCTTTAAAAATGCCAGCTCAAGAGTTGAATAAACTCGTATCGTCAACTACATTAAATCGTTCAATTCGCAATAAATTCAAGTGGATCTGATTGACTAATTTTAAAATGGAAACAATTTTAATTAATTTTGTTAATTTATCTCTATCAATCTATTAATTAAAAAAATCTCATTAGTATGCTTATAAAATTAATTTTGTATTTTTTGTTTTTGGAGTCAAAGTGACTACACAAATTGATAGCAGAACAAATTAAAATTTACTGTTTGCAGTTTAATAAATCTATTTTATTTAACATGAAGTTTCGAATTTGATGTGCCCATACTGCATTACTTTAATTCTTCGTCACTATTAAACATACTGAACGACACGTCAATGTTGTTAAACATAATGGCCGACACATCAGTGCTGTTAAACATAATGGCCTACACGTCAATGTTGTTAAACATAATGGCCGACACATTAATGTTGTTAAACATAATGGCCGACACATCAATGTTTTAAAACATAATGGCCGACACATCAGTGCTGTTAAACATAATGGCCTACACGTGAATGTTGTTACCCAAGAAACTTAATTACTTGAGCCGGTTATAACTTTTCATTTCTTGATTTGGTATACTTACTTACAGAGCTATGTTGGTAAAAATATTGTTACTAGTAAAGAAATTAATATTAGGATTAGGTAACGAAAATGAAAAAAGAAACATAAATATTATCAAAAACCGGAACGGCAATCGCAGTACCCATGTTGTTATCCTTCCCCTAATCCCTTAGGATAGCATTTTTGAACTCGAGGTTCAATTTCTCCGCACAACCAGGTTTCTATACCAGCTAAGTGTGCTACTCCTCATATTCGACCATTACCTTCAGATTATAATTACGAGTAATAAACCGATATTGGGCACCTCGGCTTGTGTCGACAGAATTCCTTATCAGTTGCCGCCACTTGTGTGAAGTTGTATATGTGTTAACTTAGGTATCTTTATGATAATATATGTTTCACCAAGTAAAGTACAAAGGGTATTGTGCGAATACAGACGAAAAATATTCTTATTACGGAGAAATATTAAGTGTGTGAGCTTTACCAAAAAACTTTAGTTTTCAGCGGTAGGAGGCCAATGATGGAAAACAATGCCACGTTACTTATTTCTGCAGACAAGTTTTATTATCTATATTGTGCCGTGGATATTGTTCCTGTGATGTTATGGTATATGACTCTTTTGTCTCTGGTAGGACTTGACCTGGGTTGACGTGACCTGCATAATAATGTACATTTAGCAATGGTGTGCTATCACGGACATGCATTAGGTAATACTCGTATAAAAATATATTACCATACTTACTAAATTACCATATTTACTAACTAATAAAGTTTGAGATGTAAATTTATTATTACCTACTCAAAAAACTGTTATCTTTATTTAGACTGAGAATTAAAAAAAAAAAAAAAAAAACTTGAGTTTGACATTTACATTATAAACCCTGCGATAAAAATAATTCACAGAGCCACAAAAATAGATAGGTCTGGAAAAAACAGATACTTAGTGCTACGAGTAGACTGCAGAGAAGTCTGTAATGCTGTCAATGTCTTATTATAATGCTAGAATTTTATTAATAACATAAACGGGATATTTACCATGTTTATTAATTGTTTTGAGTTCCCGATATTTCGGCGCTGTTGCAAGCACCATGATCACGGATAAACTGAAGTCACTGCGGGTGGGTGTGTATGAGCAGACAAAACGGTCTACCCTGTTTCTTGTTCGTTTTTTGCACTCAGTACCGCTACCACTGTCACTCGCAACTCGATTCTGTTCCCGACACACGAAACTCACTGTGTCCGCTCGCGAACTTTTTTCGGCACTTCTTCGGTTTTTAAACAGTTGAACCACTGGATTCCAGGCTCTCGACAGTTGAAACCCATCATCCCGGTTGAAGTTCCTATATTTGGTAATCTCAATAGCTTCTCTAACCAGTCTAGGAATATAGTGGCGTTCTGTCGAGATGACCTGAGGGTTATGTAACTCAATCCAGTGGTTCGATCCTGATTCCAAAAGATGTTGAGCTATGGCCGATTTTTGGGTGTCGTTGTTCTTTACCGCCCTGATATGCTCTGATATTCGACAAGCTACCGTACGTTTCGTCTGACCGATATACGACTTGCCGCAACTGCAGTCTACTTTATAAACACCAGGCTTTTCCAGCGGAAAGTTGTGCTTGGGCGAACGCTACATCTGAGACACTTTTTTGAAAAGAGTGAAGATATTCTTTACGGCGTATTTCCGAAGAATGTTGGCAACCTTATCTGTCACTCCCCTCACGTACGGCAAAAATGCTGGTTGCCTCTCAACCTCGCATTTCCGGTGCTTACGACCCGTTTTTTGTTTAGGTTGTGCGGGCTTCCCTGTATATCCGTTTCAATAATAATATTAGTGACCATGACAGTTTAAAAACTTATATTGCTAGAATTTTATTCTACACTTTCATGAATGAAAATGCTAATAAGCATGATGATTATTTTTGTACAAAAACAATAGAAATAAGAAAATGTAGACAAACTATGAAGAAGGTGACCATTGCCACAATAATGTTTGACAAACATCTACAAGAAGAGATGCTTATCATGGAAATAACCAAAGTAGGAGTTATATTGCAAAAGTATGTATCGGTTTTTCCAATCAATTTATACCAGGTTGATTGATCGAAAAATTCTGTCACCTAAGATACATTTTTTTTAGAACACACAAACAAAATTGAGTCATCCGGTGGAACTAAATAAACAAAATGAATTGCCCGTATATCAAATTGTGAGCGATATTCTTTCAACATTCAAACATTTTTAATATCACTTCGATAAGTCGGTGTTGTAACTTTGCCGGGACGACTTTTGTCGCTCAACTTCAACTTATACTATAAAAAGTACTCGAGCTACAAATTGTTCCATGGACTACAGCTTTATGAATTTAATTTTCGAGGACTTTGTTTATTGTGTTGTTAAAACACGATCTTAAGTGCTTTCGAAACGATTTTCATAAAATCTCTATACGCACCTGAAGGGCACAGCGAAACATTATAGCCTAATGTACTTATAGGTTATAATCCTTTATGTACATAATTTTCTTACTCTGCTTTGCTTATTTCCACAGTATTATGTCTTAGGGCGTTCTGCTGTAGGGATCGGCAGCTGACGTAGATTCCATTTTCATTCTAAAAAAGAGAGCTATAAATATATATATATATATATATATATATAAAAATATATATATATATATTTCTATAAAATGGGTCCTCGTGAGTCCCTTACAAATAAATTCAAAGAAATTGATATACTAACTTTGCCTTCTCTTTACATCTTAGAAAGTATTTTGTATGTTCGCAAAAACTTAGGACTTTTCAAAATAAGAAGCGATTTCCATAATATAAATACACGTGGTAAACATGAAATTGTGATACCCAAATTCAGATTAACTAAAACGAGCAAGTCATTTCTTACAAACAGTATCCGCTTTTATAACAAGTTGCCAAAGTCGGTTACATAACTTACCGATGGAAAGTTCAAAACCCACATCAAATGTATCCTTATCAAAAAAGCATAATATAAAGATAAAAGACTACGTTGAAGACAAGGAACTTTGGCAATAATTCCTTCTGCTCATGTGGCTTCCCTGGTACCTCATAAACAACATAACTATGTTAATGTCTATTAACTGCTCCCACATAACGATGTTTATTTAGATTACAAAAAAAATTTCCTTGACATAATCTTTTCAGTATTTGACATTATTTACCTACAAATCGAATTCTAATTCTTTATTAATGGCTTTTGTGGACATGATATTTATTCAGATATGTTACTGTAGTTGTAATTGCAATCATGTCATTAATCTTTTATATACTTAGATTATTTTCTATTTTGTGAATGTGAGAACGTTGTAGGCCTAGTAGAGTGTAGATTTGTTGGCGGTTTTCTATTTTGTTAAGTACCTGGTAATTGTTGAAAGGCCTACACTGTCCTCCCATATCTATTATCACTGTTATTTTATAATATTGTAAAGCCAATTATTTTTAAAAGAGTAACCGTGGAGTTTCTTGCCGGCTCTTCTCCATAGGAAACGACTAATTGGAAACGTGCACCTAGCTTCTGACGTTTCATAAGTGCCCATGTAGGTTTATGTGAAATCAAATATTTTGATTTTTTCTTATTGTTTAAATGACTTGGGTACAAACTTCAATACTGAAACCCTTATTGACTTCAACACATAAATCATTTATTTTGTCTTCCCAAAGTCGCTCAAAGACAGCACATATTCAAAATAACAACAAAGTAGAATGTCTTGAATGACGTTATTACTATCAATAGTTTGACCCACATAACGTCGTCATGCAATCGGTTCTCGTTGGCGACGCACCAAGTTTAAGGTTATCACTTCACCTTTGTTGATGGAAACTAGTTTTAGGTCTTAAATTAGTTCGTACCTAGTTGTAGTTACATGGTCTCAATATTTATAATTGTGTTAAGTTAATTAGCAAGAAATATTGTAACTCTCACAAATAACTATTCCAAAATTTTGGCCACTTAAAACAATCTTGAGTGATTTTGATTCTAAAGTAATTCAAGCAAGGCGAAGTGTTTTCTAATCTTAAACAAAAGCATTTTTTATGTCAGATTGATTTAACAAATCAAAGACACTAAAATACGGTGCATCACTGAAAATTAACTAACTCGCGTATGTTTACTTAAAGTACCTATAATATTCCTGTCTTCCACTAATTTATTGAAACCAACTAATCCTCTAATCTAAACTGTTGAGCAATGCATTTGTAAACTTGGGTAATCTGCAAACCATTCCACTAACGTTCTACATTTCATATTCAAAAACTTGATCCCCAAAATGACCAGCTCCATTAGTCCCCAACTCAATCAAAGCGCTATCTGTTTGAGCGTGTTAAGCTTTGCTGAGCATGTTGAGCTTGTTGAGCTATGTCAGCACACGAGCGTAATTAAGCGCTCCTAATGGTTGCCCCACGTGTCAACTTGCACAACTCGAAAACTTTCAGTTGTCGTGCTGTTGACTTTTATAAAGTTCGGTTTATGAGGTTCTTGACTTGGGCTGGTTGCGTTCGTCGACGATGTTTTGGTTTCGTTTTGCTGAAAGATGCATATATAAACAAACATATGAGATACATTTTTAACACTTTTACGGAATAGTGATATCGCAAGTAAAATTGAAATTAGAGGTTTGCACCGGAGCAGTGAGTACCGGAGAATAACCGGTGCTTTACCGGTAAAAGTACTCGATTGAAATAATCGGTAATTAACCGATTGATCTCTGGTGTTCGTCGCATCTTATTTTTTTTTATATAATAAAGTTACACAAATAAAAGACACATTCAATAATATATCTACTATATAAAAATAAGTCGGGTTTTCCTTCCTGACGCTATAACTCCAGAACGCATGAACCGATTTCCACGGTTTTGCATTCGTTGGAAAGGTCTCGGGCTCCGTGAGGTTTATAGCAACTTTTTTTTTTTTATGGTTTTCACGAAAAATTAGGGTAGGGTAGGTAGGTAGGTAGATAGGGTAGGGTAGGGTAGGGTAGGGTAGGTTAGGTAGGTAGGTAGGTAGGGTAGGGTAGGGTAGGGTAGGTAGGTAGGTAGATAGGGTAGGGTAGGGTAGGGTAGGGTAGGTAGGGTAGGGTAGGGTAGGGTAGGGTAGGTTAGGTAGGTAGGTAGGTAGGGTAGGGTAGGGTAGGTAGGTAGGTAGGTAGGTAGGGTAGGGTAGGGTAGGGTAGGTAGGTAGGTAGGGTAGGGTAGCGTAGCGTAGGGTAGGGTAGGTAGGTAGGTAGGTAGGTAGGGTAGGGTAGGGTAGGGTAGGGTAGGGAAGGGTAGGTAGTTAGGTAGGTAGGTAGGTAGGTAGGTAGGTAGGTAGGTAGGTAGGGTAGGTAGGTAGGTAGGTAGGTAGGGTAGGTAGGGTAGGGTAGGGTAGAGTAGTGGAGTTTATACTATAGCTTTTGAAAGAACGAAGTCTGTCGGGTCAGCTAGTTTTTTTATAATTATTTAACATTCATGACAATTATTTACCAACTTGTTTCTTTCGAATTAGATTAATTATTTCAGTCATTAGTTCATAGCGGTCTTGGCCGTTTATGTGATTCATTTCACTAGCAACTAACTGGCCAAATAATTTGTTACATTGCTCATTACTATGGGTTGCTTTTTTGAAATATTTCTAGCACAATCACCTTCTGGTTCTTCGTCAGAAAATGTCATCCTTTGCGCATATTCTTTAAATAGATATAAATAGAAAAAAAAAATTGGTAAATAAAAAACATATAATTGTATCTTGCATACGTATAGCCTCTAAATACCTAGCTGTGCCTGCTACTTCTGTAAGGTCAGAGAGAGTATTTTCGGCGACAGGACAAATACTTAATGATAGAAGAAACATGTTACGCTATGACGCTGTTGACATGTTGTGTTTCTTAAATCAAAATCAGCATTTGTTATCTTTATAAAATGTTTTTTTTTTAATAAATGATTATATAAAGTGTCATAGTTTAAAATACGTGTCGCTTGGTTACGGTTGTTGACTAGATTTATGTCATTCAATAAAATACTGCTATCACGAAATATATGCTTTAATTCATATATAATATCTGGCGACGATGCCATTCGATATAAAGAAAGCAAAACGTTCGCGAGCCATCCTACGCGGTTTGTTAACGAAAACTAATAACGTATTTCAAGATGAACAAAATGTATATACTACACAAGAAGAAATAGAAACAAGATTACTGACACTTCAAAATACCTACCAAGGTCTGCAAAACCTACAATTACAGATAGAACAGGAGACCGAAGACGAATACATTGAAGCCGAAACCCATTACAGGTACGAAGTGGACGAAATTTATACAAATTTACGTACAAAAATGATACGACTGATGAACACTTCTTTCAAATCTCCTGAACCGTTACCCAACGCATCATCCACACACCATGCGTGCGAATTCACGAGCGCTCATCAAGAAGTACATCCTAGACTCAATTTCCAACCGTTTCAAGCAAACGAATCGTTTAAAAATTTTATAAAAAGACTTTCTGTTTACATGATGCTCAACAATATTACTGTTCCCACAACGAAGGTCTACACCCTGCTTACCACTTTACCACCTGACATTCATGAAAGAATTTACGACCTGTGTTCACCCGACGATCCAATCATGAAGACCTATGAAGAACTTATCGAAATCTTGGACAATTTCATAGATCCAAAACCTAGCATATGGGTCTCACAGCATACTTTTATATCAAGACTACAACAAGAGGATGAATCGATTGCTGTTTATGCATCAGAACTTAAAAGACTGTCGTCAAAATGTGAATTTAAGTGCTCACATTGTCTGAAACCCACTCTCGATTCATTTTTATCGTTACAATTTATTCGAGGATTAAAAGATGGAGAAATTCGCACAAAAATTCTACAAGCAAAACAAGCCGTACCATTTTCAGAATTAGTACACACGGCCACGTCTATGGAAATGGGAAAAAATGAAAATTCAACCATATCTACATCCATCCGTCCAACACCATTGGACACGATCAATACAGTTTCAAAAGCACATAATGAATTACAACTCGCACCAAATAAAGCACGTTCAATTAAAAGACCGAATTCTATAAGAGATCTTAAAGGTAAATGCTACCGCTGTGGAAAAGACGACCACAAAGCAAATGAATGTGGGGCCATTAAAAGCACGTGCCGGAAGTGTCAAAAGGAAGGACACTTAGCCCGAGTCTGCCTTCAAGGACATAAACGCAATGAAACGAACTTGCTGAATTACTCTACAAGCAGCGTCAGTAACGACAGCATCGCAGAAATCAACCTCGTAAAGAGTGAAATCTCAGACAAATACATTATAACTATCGAAATTGAAGGAAAGAAAACAAACATGGAATTTGACACCGGTGCAACACTCTCTACTATCTCACTTAAGGATTATAAGAAGCTTAACATAAACAAAAGACTTTCTCACACAAGCATCAAACTAAGAACTTATACAGGCGAAATTTTTGAACCCATCGGTGTCACGTTTGTTCGATGCAAATTCAAAAACCAATTGTTCTATGGAAAACTATACGTGATTAACAAAGACGTAGAACCCATCTTGGGTAGAAGCTGGATGAAGGAGTTTGACATTAAACTAGCAGAAATGAAATCGGTTGATACATGTAAGGAAACACTGAAACTTGAACAGTTACTTAAAGAATACGAACCCACCGTCTTCAGTACCAACCTAGGCGAAATTCCAAACGTTCGTGGCCACCTGACACTTAAAGTTAATGCGCAACCAATTTTTATTAAACCACGGAGAATTCCATATGCCCTACGATATAGAGTAGATGAAGAAATTGACCGACTTGAAAAACTGGGAATTATTACAAAGATTGATCACTCCGATTGGGGCACTCCCGTCGTCCCAATAGTGAAACCAAACGGAAGCATCAGACTGTGCGCCGACTACAAAATCACATTAAACAAAATGATAGAAGACGAACAATACCCAATACCAATAATTGAAGATATCCTAGCTGAAATGAACGGCGGACAATTTTTCTGCACCTTAGACATCAGGCAAGCCTACTTGAACATGGTGATGGATGAAGAAAGCTCCCTGATGCAAACATTAAGTACACATAAAGGTACTTTTAAAGTGAACCGACTTATGTTTGGAGTCAAAGTAGCCCCAAGTCTCTGGCAAAAATACATGGACCAATTACTACTGGGTCTCGACGGTATTAAGTGCTTCTTCGATGATATAATAATTCAAGGCTCGACAGAAGAACAGTTATTATCTAGATTGAAACAAGTTTTGCATAAACTTAAAGACAGCAACCTTCGTGTTAATAAAGAAAAATGCCAATTCTTCAAAAGAAGTATCAATTACTTAGGACACACAATAGACAAAGAGGGTTTACATAAAAATCAGGACAAGATTAAAGCAATTTTAAATGCACAACGCCCAACTAATGTAAATGAACTAAGAACATTATTAGGTATGGCAAATTATTACAACAAATTCATACCCAATCTAGCATCCATCACTGCCCCCTTAAATGAACTTTTGAAGAAAGGAGCAAAATTTACTTGGTCTACAAAATGTGAAGAAAGCCTGAAGAACATAAAAAAAGAAATACTAAGCGAAAGAATCCTAATACACTTCGATCAGAATAAACCACTCATACTAGCCACAGACGCGTCACCCACAGGACTTGGTGCAGTTCTAAGTCACAAATTACCAGATGGCTCAGAAAGACCAATAGCTTTTGCTTCTAGATCCCTGACCAGCAGCGAAAAGAAATATAGTCAAATCGATAAAGAGGCAACAGCTATTTTCTGGGGTTTGAAGAAATTCTTTCACTATTGTTACGGCCGGAAATTCACCCTAATCACAGACCATAAACCTCTTACGTCAATTTTTCACCCGCACCAAACTTTACCAGCCTTGAGTACTATGAGGCTATTCCACTACGCACATTTTCTATCAGGATTTGACTACATTATGGAATATAGAAGTTCCTCAAAGCACTCCAACGCCGACTACCTCTCACGTTTTCCCGTTGAGAAGATTAACGAGAATAAATATGACCAGCATTACATATTTCAACTGAATCAGATAAACACATTAAATATTTCACCAGCAATAATAGCAAAAGAAACAAGAGAAGACCAAGAATTACAGAAATTACTCGAAACACTCCATTCAGGTACTTCACTTAGGGAATCTGGTTATAAAGATAATGAACTAACTCTTCAGAATGACTGCATCCTAAAAGGTACGAGAGTTATAATTCCACATAAACTACGCCAACGCATATTAGATGAACTTCACGCGGGACATGTCGGGATCTTGAAAATGAAACTTCTTGCGCGGAGTTTCGTATACTGGAAGAACATTGATAAAGATATCGACAACAAAGTTAAATCGTGCAGAACCTGTCGATTAAACCAGAATGATCCACCAAAAGCCCCTCTGCATCACTGGGAAGATCCAACTGGCCCATGGCAAAGAATACACATTGATTTCGCAGGCCCGATATCGGGCTATCAACTTCTAATTGTCGTAGATGCATTTTCAAAGTGGGTAGATATTATCCCTACAAAAATTACAACGAGCGCATTCTGTATTCAGAAACTAGACGACTTATTTGATACATTTGGATTACCCTACACGCTGGTTTCGGACAATGGAAGACAATTTGTCTCTCAAGAATTCCAGACGTTCTTAACTAGCAATGGTATTATTCACAAAACGATCGCACCGTACCATCCCGCAACTAATGGACAAGCTGAACGATTTGTGCAAACGGTTAAGCGATCACTGCATAAATTGGAGGGGGAAAGTGGTGGAATACTGCACAAGGTCCGTACAGTTAGAAGTATTCTCTGGGCTACGCCAGTCATCTCAGGCGACTCGCCCTATATGCTCATGTTCGGAAGAGAGGTAAGAACGAGATTGGCAGCCAAGATTAGAGCTCCACCAAAGGCACTACATAGGGACAGAACAGAAGGGGTGAGAGAGTTTGCAGTCGGAAGCAGAGTACAAGCTCGCAACTACTCTGTATCAGGAAGGAAGTGGGAGTTTGGTACAGTGACCCGCCGACTGGGAAACCTCCACTACGAGATAGAAACCGACAGTGGACGCACATGGATGCGCCACCTCGACCAGCTACTTCCGGCGTCTCTCATTCCTGGGAATCACGGCGGAGGCGTGTCATAGTTTAAAATACGTGTCGCTTGGTTACGGTTGTTGACTAGATTTATGTCATTCAATAAAATACTGCTATCACGAAATATATGCTTTAATTCATATATAATATAAAGTATATCAATTGATTATTCTTATTTCTTCATTTTTAATGTATAAATAAAAAAAAAGAAACAAAATTTCTTTATTCTCCGGTGACCTCCGGTTTTTCACCGGAGATTGCCCAATCGCCGGTGAATTCAATCGGTTCTTAAAATCTCGCTCCGGTGCAAACCTCTAATTGAAATGCATGTAGGCTTTATGTACCTGTGTCACCGTCTACGCATTTGGCAACTTCCCTTGGTCGGGGTATTACCTACCCATTAAACCCATTAAAACTGTAATTTATTCTTTATTTATTTATCTTTATTTCGGACACACAGTCCATAAAAATTGTTACATACAAAGAAGCTGTTAGTAGGGTTGTTAGTAGTACACACAATTTTTTACAAATAATAAGATAAAATAAAACAATATGGTGTTAGATTTGTTAGTAAACAAAACAAGTTACACAATAATAATTTACGTCTATTTCCTGTTCCTGTGAAGGTGAACACCTGCCCAGTAAACATTAAATGGACTGTCAATTTTGCACGCTAACGCTTTGAGGACAGTGTTGGTGCTACCACGAACCCTGCTCATCATCGATGCAGTTCTTAATATCTTCCGTAGATAAAAAATACGAGTTCCATTTCTATATCCTGTCAATTTGTAACTTCATTGTAGACGACAAGGTTAGAAAAAACAAAAAATGTATGAAGCGAAAAACGACGCTGACGCCATGCTTGATACCTACAATTGGACAGCTCTGGGATTTGCGCAAATATGAACAGGCAGCAATAAAATAAATAAAATCAAGCCAGAGGTGCAACTGCGAAATGCCTTTCCGATGCAAACAGCGTATTTGTTTTATTTTCTACAGTAATCGGATTTACCTAACATGGGATGGCATACAGCTGAAAGTTTTTCGGATATTTTTACAACATAAAAATACGAATAATTCGATTCAAATCCTTATTGCACATTGTTTTATACATAAACCCCTTTTTAATGCGTGGAGTAAAGTTACAACCAGTATTGGCTTCAGATTAACTATAACGTTTTTAAGGTTAAAGTTTGGCATAACTTTCATCATCTTCTCACCTCTCTCATCACTGATGGGCATAGGCCTCTCTTTTCTTGTGCCAATCCCCACGCTCCTGTGCCAGCCTCCTCCAGGTTCCTCCCGCGATGCCAACGATATCGTCTATAACTTTAAGTAACAAACTTCACTACTAATATTTAGTAAAGGGGAAAAATTCTCATTCCATTGTTCATTTTCAACGAAATCCTCTATCCTAACGAAATCCCTTTACACTTGGTTTGTTACGTACATTCTATTATCTCGTTAGCACAAAATATATTCACCTCTAATTCTCTGAAACACACCTGTATAATACACACTTGTATTTAAGTGAATTTAGCTAAATATAGAGAATTAACCATTACCCGTGAGCGCTAAGACAATATCGTTTAATTTTTTTGTAATTAACACCCTCTTACAAACGAGTAGTCTCACTTACAATGGGGGCAATTGTAGAAACACTTCGCTATTGAGCTTTTTTATAGGGTTAGTACCTTAGTTCATTTGTAGCTAAATCTTCTTTGGCGACAGTGAGGATTTTACACAAGGGTGCTTTGTGAACAATTACTTATAATAACTTACCAAAACCAGCGGTTACCTATATTCTACTAAGAAACGAGCGCTTGGTTAGTACGCGTTGGTGATTTAAGATCATTGTACTTATTGATATCTACTAATATTATAAAGAGGTAAAATTTGTTTATAAGTTTGTATGTAGGGGGTAATCGATGGGATGGGAAGGGAAAGGGATGGGAAGTTCACAAAAAGAAGAGGAAGAAGAGGCTTCTTCTTTAAATATGACATGGCACAGCCCATTGTAAAGCATACTTGCCGATTTATAAAAACGAGGGAAGATTTTGGACAATTCGTAAAAAGCATTCTACTTCAGCTATTAATCATGTAACAGCATCAACCCTACTTGTAAACAAGAAGCTAACAGTCGTCGTTTACAAGTTGCGACCATACTTAGAGCAACTGAAGTAAAGGACATTGTTTTGTAGTGGTTGTAAGAAACGGCCCGAACCCTTCGCTATTTATGTTAATTGTTCTTACTACAAACTTAATTTTGATGAGCCAAGTTAGTTGGTCTCGTTTAGTAATTTCTTGAACATGTCGTTACTCTCTAATTGTATTTTACTTGAGTCTTATCAGTTTTTATGATGATTTTGAAAAACTCGGCTAGAATTGGGAGGATAGCATTATAATGGTGATCAGCAATTTATCCGCCGAACGTTATCGATGCTCCCTTGTTTTAGATCTATGATGAGGTTTTGTCTACGCTGATATCAGACGCTTCACTAGAGTGAATGTTCATTTTTGTATCGTTCCACGTTCAAACAACACCGACAAAATAACATACGAATGAACGTTCATCTGCTCCTTTCATTTTTCCTTAGATTTTTCGATCATTCGGTAGGTTATTTATTTAGGCAGTCGAATGAAAAATGCCGAGTGCCGAGATTCAAAATCGTTAGATCGGTTCACTAATGAATTAATTTTGTGTTCAGACGTTTCACTTCGACCTAAAGATGCCGAATGATAGGAGCAGATACACGTTCATCTACAGACACTAATTGTAAGCTTAATCCTCATAATCCTATCATAACTCAATGTGGAATAATAACCGTAGTATAATGTGTGTAATTGCGTTCAGTTATAGTAATAACTGAACGCAATTTGGAAGAGATGCAATAGAATTAAGTATACTAATAATTTGAATAGCATTTAATGGCGCGGTGCACAATGTGCACGCCAGTACGACAAACGTCTCGACGTACACGGCTCGTATTAATTGAAGATAATCGTATGTATGTAGTAACATGACCACAATATAAAAAAGTACAGTTGTAGTAAAGTAGTCTTACTAAAAATGTATAAAAATATAAGACGGCAAAAATAAATAAGAGGGCCATCAATTCATATAAAATAACTAGCTTATGTTCGTAACTTTGTTCGCGTGAAATTTCGGCCCCCCACCGCGTCGCATCGCATCGCCCTCCCGCGCTATTATTTCGTTTTCGCTTAGCGTTCTTTCTGCCTTTTTTCTTTTGGATCGGCTCCTAACGGTCGTATCTTGATGTTAAATAGCTTTTGTTGTGTAACCTTCCTTAAGAATTGGGCTATAAGATGCAAAAAAAAAAATCTGATTCGACGGATAGTTCCTGAGATTATTATTTTGTTTTTTTTTTTCTTGTGTAAAGAAAACTGACAGCTAGGATTAGCGCGTTCAAACAATAAACCGGCTAAGTGCGTGTAGGACCACGTACAATGAAGGGTTCCGTAGTTGGTATGAATTTATCCCAAGAACAAACTTAACATTGTAGTTGAAAAACATGTTCTTCCATACGGAAAGTTTGGGAGAACATGTTTTTCAATTGTATACGTAAGTTGGTCGACTATTACTCGCCAGAGGCGACTAGCAAGCCGAAGTTGCGGAGGTGAGCATGGGTGCCTATCCTTTGTTACGTAAGGGCGAAGGGGTTGCACTTCCCGCAGCGCCGTAGACGATGCAGAAGCAACTTTAATGTTTTGAGGTTAGGTTACAATATAATTTGCTTTTCTCAAGAACGATGCGTTACCTTAGAAAATTAGTTAGTATGAAAGTTATGTCAAATGAACATTATATAAAAAGAGCATTAGACAATTTGAAAATTACATGAAACGTGTATTAAATGAAATTAGAGAATAATTAAATGAAATTAGAGAAAATGAAAATTATATCAAATATAACATTAAATCATATGAAATTAGGTGAAATGTTTTTATAGCATATGAAAATTATATCATACGAAAGTTATGTCAAATGAAATTAGACTATCTGTTATTATACCAAACATTACACACTCCAGCGTCATTATGTGCTAACCACTCAAGTTTTAAAATGTTACACTGCTATAATATTGAATTTGTTAGGAATAATCTAAAGAATACTTCAAAAAGAGTTCATTAGTTCGACTTGGATTCGAACCATCGCATTACCGAACGTCGTCGTCATACTCATATCGGCAGTTTCGACGCACTAGCCAGCGAGCGCATCGGCCCACAGGCCAATCGGAGCGCCGAACGCGCTCGATACGTAAAGTCGAGATCGTTAAAAGAAACTCACACTATGGCCTCTGGACTCGATAGTCGCCCGGGCAGATAAAATGATGATAACATGTCAATAAAATAAAATATAACATTGTCATCTCAAAAACGAAGAAAAATTGTCCTCTTTCATAAACTCTCCTATATTGTAATATGCTCTGTCAGTCCGTAAACTCTTCAATTTACTTTTAAGAGCAGATTTATATGTAACGTTCTCCATGATTTGGGTAATTTATTAAAGATGGTCGGACCCATGCAAAAGATGCTTTTACGCATAAGAGTGGTTTTAGCGCTGTGACCACAGAGTTTGAAGTTATCACGTCTATTTCTTGGGACAGCATCAGATAAAAGTTGAAATAAATTAATATTTGATTTAATGAACATTACTGTTTCCAGGATATATAATGAGGGCAATGTCAATATCTTACATTCTATAAAGTAAGATTTACAGCTGTCCGTTGTTTGCAGTCTAAACATCGATCTAATGCACCTTTTCTGCGCCCGAAACGCTATTTCATTGTCATTGTTCGTGCTATTCCCCCAGAAGATGACTCCATATCTAAGAATTGATTCGGCTAAACCATGGTAAGCAGTAATTAGCGTATCTGTGTTGAGAACCACAGCAAGCTGTTTCAGAGCGTAGGCTGCACTACTCAACTTTTTACTAAGTGCCTCTATTTGAGGTTTCCAATTCAATCTAGAATCTATTATTAGCCCCAGAAATTTTGTTGTGTCAGCTTCATTGATATTTATATTATCAAATTGAATATTAAGATTGTTGATTGCTTGTGTACGTTGTCTAAAATGCATTACGTTAGTCTTTTTAAAATTACTCGTAATTATTAAATTATTATCATTTAACCAATTTATAATAGATATTAATGAATTATTAATGTCATGTTCATATGTGTTTATGTCATTACAAGCTATTGTCATAGTGTAATCGTCAGCAAAAAGTGTCATCGGTTGTTCAGTTACTTTAAGCAAGTCATTTATATACAGGATGAAGAACGGAGGCCCCAATACACTGCCTTGAGGTACTCCGTACATAACTTCGCGTTCCTCTGATCTTGAACTTTCTTCACGTTTACTTTTTTATTTATTGCACTGATTTCTGTAACTTGTTTACGATTATAAAGATATGATTTAATTAAATCTAAAACGTTGCCTCTAATACCATAGGCTTCAAGTTTTCCTGCCAGGGAATTATAGTGGACGCAGTCAAAGGCCTGTGTCATGTCGCAGAATATGGCACATACTGGTGTTCTCTTATCTACATTTAGCATGACATTATGTAGAAACTCATAAATAGCCAAATTTATACTTTTATTTTTACGAAATCCCTTTTCTTTATTTATTTTTTAAATGTTTCCCACACTAGGAATTTCTCCTGTATCGTGGGTGCGTTTACAAACATTTAAACTCACATACACAAACAGCCGCAGCAAAAGCGCAGCTTTTGTTCGTCACTTAATATTTTATATTTTTCTAAATATGTATTCATTTCACCACATAATTATTTTTCGAACACCTTAGACAAAACTGGTATAAGCGCGATCGGTCTGTAATTTATCATTAATTGGTGATTATCTTTCTTATATAGCGGTTTCACTATGGACTTCTTGATAGCCCGCTTGTGTGGGCGTTAGCCGATTGAACAAGATCTGTTTAGTTATTAAGACTAACATAGGCTAAGTAAGATTGTTACTAACACAATGGACCTCATTTGTAGTCTGAAATAAATGAATAAAAATAATTTACAAGTTACCGAATAGTCAACAAATTTACATTTGCAGTTAGAATGTATGGGAGAACATGTTTTTCAACTACAATGTTAAATTGGTGCTTGGAATAAATTTATCCCAAGTACGGAACCCTTCAATGTGCGTGGTCCGACACACACTTGGTCGGTTTTTAAACTTTGGATAGGTGGGTGACCAAGCTTATTAAGCGAACGAAAGTCTGTCTAAAAGTCCAACCTAAGAATTTGTTTGCCCAGTGATTGGTCAGAGTGCAGTTGCTTCATGTAAAATAAAACTAATGTGGAATGTGCTAGCACGATGTTTGTGTGTATTGAGCCTTCTACGTCTCTGTTACATGTGGTACCTCGCAGTGAACAAACTGTGGCCCCTAGCATGACATTCAGTGTAATAACTTTAGTTCTAATTGAACCACCTGGGAGGTTAGTTATCGTGTCCTTTACTGTTTACACTAGGATTATAGAACTTATTGTGAGTACTTTTGTATATTGTTGTTTTGTTCTGACTAATTGATAGTACGAAGTACGATTTTTTTTTGTTTGTGTCCCGTAGAGGATTAGGATCTAGATTAATCTAGATGAAGATTTAAATATTTTCTATGTTCACCACACATAGCCGCTAGCTAGACCGATATCATAGCTCTAGCAAACCAAAGCGATACTCCGAAAAAAAAAAGGAATTTCTTAGATTAAATAACTTTTGAATCAAATCAATTTATTTGTCAGAATGTAGGTTTACAAAGTATGGTCTTAAAACTATAATGACCCCTTTATATTCAGTATTCTACTTTTGCAAATGGTGTGCAAATATTGAATTTTAACGTATACAATTTTATTATGTTAATTACATAAAAAAGACAGCAACAACTACTAAGAGCTCATGCTCATGCAGGATTTCTAGGAACTAATTAATTTATTGATGACAAAGTTATACCTATGTCAGTTAAAGAGATAAAGTTAATAAAATGTCAGATTACAAATATATAAATAATTGTAAATTGTAATTGATAATGTCATAACTATTATAATTTCAAGGTGTCGATTCGGTAAAATTTTGATATTAAATAATTATTATAATTATGGTATATGCCAATGTTACTTATTTAAATTACCTTCTCCGCGATCTGTCGTTAAGATTGTAAAAGCATTTTTCTTTTAACCATTGCGTTACCTTTTTTTTAAACATGGTCAAAGGTAAATCTTTTCTTTTGTAATGTGTAATCTGATGTACAATAAAGTATATATAAATAAATAAATCTCTAATAAAGTCCGGTCCGGTCTAATAGGTCAAACCAGATTTTTGATGAGATTTTGCATACCTATTAAATAAACTCAAAGTTATTATAATAATGTTTGTAAGTAACTGAGATGTCTCTTGAAGGTAAAAGCAAGGTGGGAACAACCAATTTGCTAAGTCTGTTGTGGCAAATTCTTAGAGTTCTGAACAGTAGCACTATCCAGACGCAATATCACTTCCAAAATTCTTCACCGAAACTTGACACTTTTCTGCAAATGCAGGATTTGGAAATTAATTTATTTTATTATTATTTGTTTAATTCGAACACAAGCGATTCATATTGTTGTTAGTAACACTTATAAAACTATGTTAGTGACATTTTTATTTAAAATAAATAAATGCAGAGGTACACCTGAAAATATAAAAATTACGTTTTTGGATTTACCTTAATCGGAATTTAATAAAATAAAGAGATAAAATTAGATCTTTGTAAAGAGTAATCTCTGGAAGTACGGAATTGATTTCGAAAATAATTTCACTGATAGAAAGCTAGACTATCGCCGAGTATCATGGGCTTACTATATATACTTTGTATCTTGTTAAAATGTACGCTTTCCGCAGGATAGGCCACGGCTGCGAAGCCGCAGGAAAAAGCATATAATAGTTTAAAAAACTGGTTCGGAGGTTTAACCGTGAACTAAGATAGACGGCTGTGACAGATGGACAGGCGGACAGATTGGCATATGCTTATTATAGGGGCCACCGGGGAAATCATTCTGCATCCCATTCATCAGTATTTTAACTAAGTTTTATCGTATATTGATACTCACCATCTGGCTAGGACTGAGCAGTTGAGCACCCAGGAACACAGCAAATATATCTAGGCATTGTGTAAAATGTAAAAACAACCCTACACTAAGATATAAATCTCCAAAGGTCCAAACTCCTAACGGAAGGCCTATTTGCATGTGTATACCACAAACACTTTCACAAAACCACAGTCAATGCTGGAATTTTGTTGTTTCTTGGTATACGGAGGAACCAAAGCTGAACTCGACGTAAATTACACAAAATTACAAGAAATTTGCGCACAAGCATGTAAGTACCCACAAAATAAAACCTTGTGACCTTTTTATTTTTTATACGGGTTACAGGTGCTAATATTTTGGGGTCAACTGTAAATCAGCGTCACGTGTTTTAGTTTGGTACCTAATAGTTTTAGTTGAGTTAGGATATTATATTGTTATTTTGCATTCGGTGCAGACTGGACGTTCTCAACCGACTTGGGAGTATATAGAGTTCTTAAAAATAAAAAGTATAAAGGGCAACTGATAGAAATCCGACGACTGACGAAACACGAAGTTTGTCGAGGGACATTTAGAAAATAGTTTTAATGTACGTCGTTTGCTCCCACGTTACGTTACCACTACCCTCTTTATATTTTGGTTGCTGAGACAAAACCTACAGGGAATTTTATAAAAATGTGGCTGTTATTTTTGTATATTGTGATGTCTTACGACTTCCACGTGAACGAAATCGCGGGCAGAAACTAGTAGTTAAATAAGGGAAAAATAAGTTAACAATTACCATTATGTAGAGCCCTGACACAGCAAGAAGGCGTCGCGGCAGACCCCGTAGAAGATGGCGGGACGAGCTGGAGATAGCAAACGACCAGTGGTCCACATTAGCCCTGGATCGCAAGAGCTGGAAGTAATGGGGAGATACCTTTGCCTAGCAATGGGATGATGCAGGCTAACAGTAACAAAAACAAATACCTAAACGAATTGTTGTCTTGAGTAATGTCTATCACTGCCAGCTTATGGTGCCAATCAATACACGAACAAAAGCTTATAATTATAAATGTATAGACTAAACGATCATTACACTTGAGTCCATTGTGACCAAGTTTCAATAAGATAAACTATTAATGAATTATTTCTAAATTATTGTACAATACATTAAGCTTTGTTTATCCATAAAACTATTTTGAGAGAAAGTTTGTTGAATCCATACAGAAATAGTTGCTCTTGTACCGATACATAACTTGTGAGGAGTTAGATATAGAGTGCCTACCCTGGCAGTAAAATAACTAACATTTTAAAACAAGCTGTAGCGGTCGAGTCAGTAAATATTTGAGTATTTGAGTATTTGTGCACAAAAGGGATAAGTAGGTATGCACATCGCATACCAACTTTTGGCAGTTTTGTGCGAGTTTTAAACTGCTGAGTGGTCAAAACTTTCTCCTGAGAATGTTGACTGACTGCAGAAGTTGCCTGCACACCTAAAGCTTTTGCTGTGTGTACCTACTAATATCAAACCTCATTTTAACATCCTCGAATGACGGAAATCGTGATGCACCACCGATGCACGACGGTTTGACAAATATTTTCTTCTAAAATCGTGTAGAGAGCCGCCGAAACTCGATACAAATCGCAAAACAATCGATTCTAAAAAAAAAAATACTTTTAAGGGTTCGGCACAAGCACGTAACTCCTGTAGTGCGGTAATAGTCCCCCGTTTGTTTGTTCCATTGAGTTCTTTCCTCAAACATTACTATCATGACGCTAGAGTGAGACGGTGAATATAAAGTTAGATGTGTCAGACAGAGATGGAATGGCAAGGTGGAGCACACAAAGGCACGTAGATTGCTATAAGAAAACATAATGTACGGTCAGCAGATGAAGATAGTTGTTTCTTATTGTATTTTATGGTCTATTTCGCCTTTTTGTCTGTAGTATGTACGAGTATGTATATAGTTGACAGAAGCTTATTTTTTTTAAGCTTATTCAGTTGAGTCATAGGCAAAAGAATCCATACTATCCATACTAATATTATAAATGTGAAAGTAACTCTGTCTGTCTGTCCGTCTGTCTGTCTGTCTGTCTGTCTGTCTATCCGTATGTTATGTTTTCACGCCTAAACTGCTGAACCGATCGTCATGAAATTTGGCAGAGATATAGCCTGGGATATGGAGAAGGACATAGGCTACTTTTTTTACGCGATAACCGACATCCACGCGGGCGGAGCCAAGGGCAAAAGCTAGTATCAAATAATATGTAGGTACGTAAATAATAAGTAGTAATAATCCCTAATTAATTAATAAAAATAACAAAATTGTCTCCTAACTTCTAAAACTGTTCACAAACTAAAATATGGCGTCGAAAATTCATACGCATCGCTATCGACTGGTAATGTACCCAAGAGACTGGCCATTGCCACGTTGTATGGCAATGCTTAGGGTACGAACTGAGTGCATGCTCGACTCGAGCGTCCGGCGGGGTGGCGCGTGCGGCGTCATGTTAAACACATACAATCACTCGCGAGTGTCCTGAGTGGCGGCGAGCGGCGCGGCGATCAATCTCTCGCCGATTGCACGTGACGAAAAACGCCCCGCCGCGCACGCCTTTTCACTCAGGCCGTACACTTAGCCTCTGACCAAAGTAAAAGCCAACCCTTGGGTCACGGGAAGTGTCAACCAGCCGTTCCGAGATTTCATTAAAGAGAGCACTCGGACCCCACGGCCCAGGGTTTCAACCCCAAACGGCTCAAAAATATAATTACCAATAAGGTTACTATACTTACGCCGTTTGTGGTTTTCTGCAGCCACAGCAGCAGCCCCAGCACAGCACGTCGAGCCACGAAGACAGACGTTGGATCTCACAGTAAAGGCCATGGAAATAAAGATATGCCATCCAATCTCTTGCCATCGTCGCGTACCAAGCCATTGGGTTCTAATACAGCTGTAAAGGAACGCCGAAGATCTAAGTTCGGGCAAACGAGTCTCCAGGCATCCATAGACTCGGTGAAGCACGGCACATCAAAATTAATCAGTATGGAGGCTAGGATTCCCTGATTAATTTCTCGGTGCCGTGGACCGAAGATATGAACACCTAAACTAATTCTAGAAATTTTGCGGACCCCGAGGCCTCCCATTACAAATGGGAAAAGTATCTTGTGCCCAAGCTCGGTCGTCCATGTGGCTATGGACGACCGAGCTGGGGCACAAGCTACAAGAAACAGCAGTAGGTAACGAATTAAGGCGATGGCCGAATGTATATTAATTTGGAATCATCTTTACGAAACGTCGTTGGAATTTTGTATTTTTTCCTCAATAAAAACGGGAAAGGAATTCTTCCTCAATAAAAACGGGAAAGATTGGAGAAACAAGGAGCTGAAGAGAGCTTTTATCAATAATTTTGATTTCTGGAGCTATTCGTAACATTTGGAAAGTGTCAGAAGTCTATCAGTACCCTAGTAGCATTTTTGTTGGCGTTTGGTTGGGCCACATACCTCTGAAGGTGGCCCAACTAAATGCCAACGGAAAATGCTACTAGGGTAGGTACTGTCCGCTAAAGTTCACATTTCGAAAGGTTGAGATCAAGGCCAATGGAATGACGTTCAAGAATTTTAGTTTATTTAAAACGGTTTCTACATCGCTTCCTAAGGTTCCATCATCAAGACACCAAACATACAATTTTGAATTTAGCTGTCGAATAATTGGGTGACTGGCTAAACTAAAAATCACTGGCCCAAGGACGTCACCTTGTTGATAGGCAACAGCAGATTCCAAAAGATTGTCGCGATACATTAATTTAAATGGGTATCTGTAACATTGCCAAAGAAAGCTATAGATTTGGGGTATAAAACATATAATATAATAGGTCGCCATGAGTAGGTACGTCAATTTACAGGCCACAATCTAGCAGTTATCACCATGAATGTTACTTACATTCCTAATATTTTTTCTCTTGAAAATACTACAAATGTCCATGATTACAGTTGTAAAACTAGCCTATGTACGATTACAATTAAAATATTGATTCAACATGTCGCTCATAAAACAACTATAAACAGTAACGTAATTTACAGTTTTCCAATAACGGATACAAAAGATAAGCCGAATATTTCATGCCATTAATACAAAAAATGAGGTGGAGAAACAATATTTTTCCACAAACAAAAGAGAAAAAATGGTATGGTATTTTCGTTTTGCTATAAAAACTTATTTCATGTAACCCGACTACGACAAGTTACTGGTATTTACAAATACTAAAAAAGAACATCATAAAAATACTCACACCCAGAATTTAACAAGATAATATCTGAATGTTTCCGGTGTCTCTACACAAACCGCTTACAATAAAAAAATGTGGTCTTGTGTTTCTATTTCTTTTGATGCTTTTCTGTGCAACTTCCAGTCTTTTGTACATTGTGTCTCTTTGTATGCTCTTAGGGTGTGTTTAGAACTATCGTCCAGCTGTCTTATGTGGTCTAGTCTGAAAGAAGCTTGTCGTTAATCATTTGGAAGAAAAAAAACCGGATTTATTTATTTTGTTAATTTTGTTACATTAAAATGATCGTGAAATCACAAACACAACATATGGAGAAGTATACTGAAGAAGGGATTGGGAGTATTTTGTGCAACAAGAGGCATATAACTTGAGCAACTAAAGCGATTATAAAGTTAAAGATGGTCGCCAAAGCAGGGTTGCCATGGAGTGTTAATCTTATGAGGGAAAGTATAGCGTAGCGTAACATGGAGTAGACAGTACACAATATGCGCGGATTATGATACAATTATGGTACTTCATAATTGTATCATAATCCGCGCATATTGTGTGAGGCGAATTAAGACACGGCCAATTGTGGCAATTCAGGCGATGGAATAACCCAGAGCATGCAATTGTGGTCTATTAGGAGCGAAGGAATAAAAAAAATAAAAAACCCAACAATAGTGAAAAGTTTCTTTCTGTCATTTTTATGGACATAATTACCGCGCATTATTTTGGTCAGAATATAGATCTTTCAATATACCTAACTGCTAAAACTTTCATTAAGATACACAAAGTATACTACAGAAAAGGCATAATATACTTATACCAAACAGTTATAACCTATTTAGTTATGAGAATAAAACTAATATACAATTAATTCCAAATATTACATTTTTGAAACAAGCCCTTGACATAGACACTAAATCTGCAATCAGTGAGTTCTCTAAAGGCCCACACAGGCACGACACGCGACGTGACACAAACACACCACGTGTCGCGCGACGGGTGGTGCCGTTGTGTCGCGTCGCGTGTCGCGCCTGGTGTAGGAGCCCTAAATTGCATCAAACTGATTCAAATTCTTTGTTTCTGTAGACAACTTTACGTTCACTGGTAGACAAGCATAAAAAGTGCTTATAAAGATCCGTTGTTACTGAGAGACCAGATCAATCCTTTGAAAAAAAAAGACGTGTGGCACTCGGGGACTGCCGCGGTAAAGCTATTGCATAGCATTTTGTATCAACTTATGCAATTATAATTATTTATTTATTTTATTTATGCAGTATTTCTTTTTCTTTGATATTAATTCAAGTTACACTTTTTGAGCGTGGTGACCGATAAGAAAACAAAATTTTCTTTTATTAAATATAAACAAAGAGTATATAATATTAAGAGACGGGAGTCCCATAGATAAAAAAACGTGAGCTAATAATGAATACCAACATAACAGAAATGACACGGACTGCAGACATGACATAAAGCTGCCAACATAATAACAAGATAGGGATGTACTACTTACTACTCACATGTAATTTTTATCGATATGTTGCTGTAAAAAATTTCGGGTTTTAGGATCCTGACATTTTTACGGTTTCATTCTTAATAAATTTAAGGCAAAGGTCACTTAGGGCAACGGTAACTTTCGATTTGAACTAAGGTTACGTGGTAATTTTCTTATAAAAAGAAACCAGCTACGGCTGTGATTCCACGTTGGCGTAAGCGGGGTTCAGAGACAAATCCCATTGTATAGTTTAGATCTAATCCGAGGTAAACTTGACTATAAGATGAGATTTGCTGTGATGATAATAAAATAAAACAAAACTTTGGACTTAAGTTTTTTTATAATAATTAGAACACCTTTTCCTTTCTATTGATCATTCAATTGGCAATGGTTCAGCAGTTGATGTTGAAGGTACTGAAATGTAGAAAACACGTTGCTTATTAACTGACACATGAACAAGTGAATTCAAATTTCATTCTAATCTTGAATAGACTTGGGCTTAGTCTCATTCTTTTTATCACATTTTCATTTGAAAAAGGGTCTGTAATAGACAAAAAAGTATCTGTAATATTTACAATTGATACATTCAATACAGTTAATCAAATAGTAAAGTGAATTTAATAAGTTTAAAATAAACATAAACCTTACCCGCAATAGAACATATTTTCCTGTCTTTTTAACATTCTACTGGCAATGGTTCAGCAGTTAATGTTGAAGGTACTGCAATAAAAACAAAATGTAGTCATTCACTTCTAATTCCAAAAACAATGAAGGGTATCGTAGTTGGGATGAATTAATCCCAAGAACAGAATTAACATTGTAGTTGAAAAACATGTTTCCCCATACTTTCCAACTGCATAATAATAATGTAAGTACACACAATATTGAGTAATTTACCATGTTATTTTAAGACCATAGACTTCTTAAAGGTTTTGCTGTAATCTTTAAGTATAGAACTGTACACTGTATTTTTTTTTTATGTTAGTATCAGCAGTTTCGGAGATAAGGGGGAAATGGTAAATTTTCATCTATTTTCTTTTTTTTTAATGTTAGGATCAGCAATTTCGGAGATAAGGAGGGAAATGGCAAATTTTCATCTATTTTCTTTAATAATTTTCATTAAAAATGTAAAATGAAATGAAATGAAAGGACTTGTCAAGAGGATTTTTTTTTAAATAATTAAAAAAAAAGTTCTCTTGTCAAGTCCTTTCATTTCATTGCACATGATACATTTTGCATGTGTACCAAAATGCAACTTAATCGGTCCAGTAGATGAAGGTACATAAGGGTTCCGTTTTTTCATTCGGACGTACAGTACCTAAAAAAAAAAAGTTACTAGATGTACCAGTCCAAGAATCGCAGTAGTCGAAGTGGAAGATAACTCTGCAAAATATAATTGAACATGAGTTACTAAAGTAATCGGAAAGGGTGAGTTAGGATGAATTACGACTGGAAAATAAAGTCTTACCTGTTTGCTCACTTTTGAAGATGTGTAGTGGAAATCCAACGAACAGCTCATCTGCCATTGGTTCTGCAGTAAGTTCTACAGACGGAGTAGCATTTTTTTTAGTTGTGTCTTCTTTTTATTGAAATCCTTTGGTAGAAAATGACTGCCACAAATATGTTCCAATTGATGTAGCTTTTCAATGGGTACATACACCAAGTCTTCTTTCCCGTAACTTTAACCCATTTTTTACATCTAGCTGGAACATTTTATTACTTTATTATGATTATAATAGTAGTGTATTTAAACGTATATCTTTGTTATTTTGGTTTTGCAGTATTAATAGAATAACAGAGAAAATTAAATGAAATAGGAATATTATAATAATAAAAATATCGACAGTCGATAAAAAAGTAACACGCGTCAAGCACTAGCATATTGATAGGTTACTTTGTAATTTTGTAAATTTTGGACTTTAAATCAAGTAATTTATTTTCTGTAAGAGCTTATCAATGTTTTTTACATAACAATTGAAAATATATGCTTACCTATCTTCATTCAAAGGAAATTTGGCTATGAAGATTCGCATTTGACCATCTGACCGGCCGGATCTTATAACACATATTTCACACGTTTTGTAATGCATTGCAACTTAAATTACGTCACACGTACATACATAAATACAACAATAACTCTAATTTACGATAAATATCCACAAAACACAGAATAAAAACAAAAACAGCGCTTTGTTGACAAAGTTCTTGACAACAAACAAGATAAGAATATGGCGGCCGGTAGCTATGGCGGCTGAGTAGCGTAGTGCGATAGAGTCGAATAGATGTTAAAGCGAGACAGCGATAGCGTGAGGTTTTTTCGTTACGGAATTTCTGGATTCGGTCCCCGCGCTCAAGGCCCGCGATAGAAGCTATGCAATAGCTTAAAAAAAAAATATATATATTGAGACCAATTAAATAAAAGAAAATTTTAAACTCATCTTTGCAAACAAGGATATCACGAGTATAAATTAGAGGATTATATTTAAGATAAGAATGCTTTGAAATATTCTGGTCCTGCTCCATAGCACAATCTAGAGTCGAGTCAAAGTAAAACTGGTTGCTAATTTATTTGTGTAATTTATTATTTTTATGACATTCATTTTATATTCGGTGATTACCTTAACTCACACACTGACTTATTATTACAATTTTATTTTTTTGGAAATTCTTCTGCTTTTACAATGTTTGTAAATAATTATGTGAGCACCATGTATCTATCACATAATTAATTTATCTATCATTACTTCACTTTTCATTCTTTTTACCTATTGTGGTATAGTAATTTTATTCTAGTACATCATCTTTACATATAATTATATAATTAATGTATACAAAATATTGTTAATATTTTAAAAGAATAAGTGTGGAGTTCTTTGACAATTCTTCTCCATACTTAACTACCTTTTTGGAGGGGCAACTAGAATTTTTTTTACCCGCTGGAAAAAACTTAAGCATGCGCACTTAAGAAAATAATTTTCTGCGGGAGCGCAGCTAGTGACAAAACACCCCTTCCTGGTTTCGCCAGTTGGACTCGGCAGGTGGCGCTGCAATCGGGTTCTAGGATCGTTCAGACAGGACAACGTTTGTCGGGTCCGCTAGTTCAGTATAAAAATAGGCCATTTTTTGTGGAAGCTACAACTGCGTTGCATGAAATGGATTCAAGTTGCATGATAGTGTTCAATTGCGACTATTTGCTTTCTTTTATTTACCCACAAGGACTTTCAAATAGTTTATGGTGACATTTCGGGATGTCATTAAACCTGAAATCCTACATGAAAGCTAATTTAACAACACCTTAATTAAGTCATAGAAACACAGGTCACATACCTACTTAATAGCCCTCTCCTAAGCGTCTGCTATACAAAACCAGCTTGAATCCAACAACCCTATTATTTCCTCCAGTGAAGATTTATTGGCATCATGAACCTTATATTGAGATATTCATCTTCTTTGGACTTCGTCTCAATATTCATCCGCCTGAAGCTAATGTATTCAGCGGATACTTCAAAAGGCTAGTGTTTGAAGACAGGTTAATGTATTGGTTTGCTTTGCTTTTGGATATAATGAAGTAACGGGAAAAGTTATGTTTATTGTCCTTTTTGAGTATGGAAAAATACATCGTGAGTCAAGTTAAAATAAAATTACAAATACCGATTGCACGAGTAGGTAGTTCGTTTTTATTTTGGTGACAATTCGTCTTGATCTACCCACGTCGCATAAAATGAAGAGTGTGAAAATAGTTTCGCTACTGAAAACTTAAAGATGATTATCTATTTATAAATGAAAAGGCTTGTCTGAAGTGGGCTTACTAGCTGTTGGTCAAAGTATCTGAAAAGATGACATCTTTAAAAAACCATACTATATTTGAAGGCACTTAAACCGAACTATGAAAACCCTTTGTTTAACAACAAAGACATGACGGACGATCAGGAGAGCTACCTTAGACCTCTAGCCTCAGGTAATAGCTGGGACATAACTCATCGCTTTGCATAAATCAGCGAGATTCGATTAAAGTAGGGTCTCAGCCGACCACGTTATAACAGCCGCGTTTTAACAGCTTGGCTATATTAAATCCATGATCAAATTAAAGCATAGAAGATAATAGATAATATTATGGTAGGAAGGTAGGATTTTCATCATAATGATTCATTTCTATCATGTAAAATAATGAATGTAGATAATTTTATCTTCTGCATACCATCATTTTAAAGCTATGGATGTGACCTGTGGAAAAAGTATTTCTAATACTTCACTAGGAAAAATTGTAAGAGTAGAACCGCGTAATATCACAAACTACGTTGCTTGCTATCTACGAGTAGCACTTATAAAAACAATTTTGTATTCTATTTATTACTTTATTCTGCTGTCTTCCCTGCTACTATATCCCATGAAATGTGGTATTAAATTACATTAAAGTTTAAATAAAAGAAGCATTGACGTATTAAGTTCCCATTTTCACCACAGGGATGAAAACATTTTTTTTTTATGTCTGTCTTTTTGTTCCGACTTATTTCCGAAACTGCTAGACCGATTTTTACTGGCAGATAATTCATATTTAAAGGAGTAACCAAGGCTACTTTTATTTAAGAAAAAGCCATGCGGGCGAAGCCGCGGGCAGCAGCTAGTTTGATATAATATTAATATATTCTCTCTGAACCCACGTTTTACAAGTACAAGTATCACTCAACCGCCACTTCAGGGTCTCTGAAATACAGAACGTTTTAAATAAGATCTCATGTTGGTAATTCCGGTAAAGGTTAAAACTGTTAGTTAATTTTTGGCCAATTAAGAAGTTGTTAGTACTCGTAAACCTAATATAAATTATTCAATTTATTATGTTTCGCCGCTATTTCGAAAGGTCAGCATTTGAATACTAAGGCAGAAAATTACCTCAGTTTCAAGTAGGCTTCGTTTGATTCAATTTCGTACTGAGAAGTGCACTTTATATTATTGACAATAGACTATAAGAGGATCTATCGTTATATTCAGTCTACGACGAATACTTGCTTGTATGCCCTCTACGAGTATATCATCATCGTCAATATGCTCCTGCCCTTATCCTTGTTTATTTTGGAGTTGGCGCAACATGTATTTTTACCCGACTGACAAGGAAGGGTTATGTTTTTCGTCATAGGTATCTTGTACTATGTATGTTTGTTTGTAAATTTCTTTATTACCTCGTATCATCCAAACAGCTGACTGGATTTCAACAGTTAAGGTATCGTTATATTCGTTTTCTTGTTAAAATCCCAAGTGTCACTAGATAGGTGTTTGAAAAAAAATGGCGGATTTTTGACGCGAAATAGTAATACGTTTATTAAAAAATAAAAAATAACCAAACCTGTCGATACAAGAAATTAAAAATACAACTACAAAAATATACATAAGTTATACGTTTAATTGTAATTTTCGTTTGCCTGTTTTGTTGGCATGCAATCAATCAATTTTGCGCGACTTATATAAGTAACACAGTTTTTGTTCATAAGAGTGTGCCAGGACACAGGACACAAAAGTCTAAAATAAAATAAATAATTAAAAAAAAAAAAAACAAAAACCCGAAGTAGAGAGAAGTAGAGTTTACTTTGTTTATAGTTTATCTCAATCTTATTTAGGTCATTTTAGTGCATTACATTAAAATTGTCTTTAGCAATCGGGTTTTAGATTTTTTAAATTATTTATTTTATTTTTCCATACTTTCATATGTATCTTTAATCTAATGTAGGTACCTATTATTTGGTATAATAAATTATTGACAATTCCTGAAAGGTATTGGTATTTTCCTTCAAAGTTGTTCATAGAAGTTTTAAATCTTGTGTCAGATCATTATGAACACCGGTATGGTACGGCATATTGACGTTCAAAAGTGCCTTTTATGTGCCTATTTGAAATAAATGATTTGACTTTGACTTTGGTAGCTACAAATAATAAAGCTATTAATCGATACAATAGTATCGTGGCATACCGACTAGTTACTAATGTCCTTCGAGCTAAGTTTATCCACACCACCAGCTATATATAATTGTGCTCGAAGTTGGAACTTTATGGATAAACATGTATACATTTTAAGATGTAAGGTAAGCTTCTGTTTGGTCTGTGCCAACACTTCTCTAAATAGATAGACAGTAACTCTACACATACAGTATCTGGTGGATCCAATCCCTATAGACGCGTAAGAAATAAGTGTGAGTGTATAAACTACTAAGGGAAACGTCTCAGGAGACGGTTCAATCTACCCTCTTCAAATATCTGACGTTTGGATTCTACATAATATGATATGAAAATCTCATACGTTGCCTATGTAATGTATGAAAATATACAAATGTGTTACATAAACTAGAAGGATTTATGACTTCAATGAGAGATAATAATATGTAAAAGTTGCTTGAGTATAAAAACGAGGAATCAATAAAAAAAAAAAGGGCATCCGTGCAGCTAGTTCGTATTTCGATATTATTTTATTGTCAATATATGTAATGTTTAAATAATACATGATCTCGTCATCATAATTAAATATAGTATTTTTGGGTGGAGGTTTATTAATTTGACATTAGGTACCTACTTACCGTACCGAAAGAGGAAAAATGGTGTATGAATTACACCATTTTCCTTTTAGTTAGAGTATAGAGGTATGAGGAATAGGGTGTAAAGTTCACCAATACTGTTTAGTAAAGGGAGGATCCTCCAACCAGACGGGTGTTGTGTCTGGTGGGCAACTGCCCGACGGTTGATGTCGGGATGTTGTATATATGCTAGTCGCGCGGTAAACTCTGATTGCGCGATGCAGGATTTGTGACGTCAGGTCTTTGGTGCGTAGGTCGCATGTGGCGTTGTAGATGCCGCCTCAGTGCCAATGAGTTTAGATTTGGATGACTCCTTTTTGGTTTGACAAATCTTGTAAGCTCCAGAATAAGATTATCATTTAGTACATTTAAAAGTTCAATAAACCCACGAATCACAATATAAAAAATAAAAAAAAATATCAAAAGGAATCCGATTCAATTGTTTTAATAATTACAAACGAAAAACACAATAAACCACTTTAATTGTAAAACAAAAACAAAGAATAACAATGTATTGTAGGAGTCCTTTTGTAAAGGTTTCGCGAATACAAAAGTGGCCAAGTTTGTGGGCCGTTGCCATGGCAACCACTCCTACGTAAATAATGAATTTCTTCGCAGTAAAATTTGTTCTCAAAGTTAAAAGTAATTATTTTCCTGTTTGGATAGAAAACAAACAAATAATTTATTAAAGAAATGATGTTTGTTTGTAGTTAGAGTTCTTTATTGTCCACGCGTGGACGTCCTTAGAAGTTATTACGTTTGTTTCCCTAGAATGCTCCATTCATTTATTTTCTTTATGTCTTTCCTTCTATCAAGTACTTGATTTATAGGGTATTATATGTAGATAGATAGAATACTCTTTGTTATGCACGCCATAAAAATTACATATACATGTATGAATTTGACAAGGGGTGACACAATGGGCGGTCTTATAGCGATCTTTTAAAGACAACCTTTGGATGGATAAAATGAGAGGCAATACTGCAGGTGGTCTGTGGTGTACCATTTACATAAATACAACAAATACATAAAACATGTTATACTTCATCATCTTCATACCCTTGTCCTATGTCACTTGAGGTCGGCGCATCACGTTTTCTTTTTCCATTCTCCCCTGTCAACCGTCACACTATCATTCACTCCCTTCTCTTTTATATAATTCCTCACATAATCCATCCATATTTTCTTGGGCCTTCCCCTCCCTCTCCATCCATCAATATTTATATTCATCACTCTTCTCGCCACATGCGTTTCCTCCCTGCTCATCACATCCATCACACACCATGCCAAACGACCTCCATCTAACTTTTCTATCACCGGCGCCACTTTCAAACGTCCCCTTATATACTCATTTCTAAATTTATCCATTTTCGTCACTCCACACATTTATCTCAACATTCTCATCTCCACTGCATGCAATCTTTTTTCATTCGTCTTCACGGCCCAGCATTCCGACCCATACAGTACCTGTCGTACTGTATGGGTCGGAATGCTGGGCCGTAAAGGGGAAAATTTATAATTCCGTGTAAGGCACATGCCTTATCACGGAATTGTAAATTTTCCCCTTTAACTTGAGGGGCATCCGTGGGTCGCAAGTTGATCCTGTGACCTATCGCTATTTCATCCATCCTAAGTTTATCCAGTGCGTTACGTCTCGGTCTACTTCGCCATCCCCTTGGACAAGCGACCTGAGGTAGCAGATCGATAAGGGCGTTCCGGCGAGAGATATGGGCATAGGACTGGATAGACCGCCAAAATCACAAAACAGATATTCTGTTTTGGTCCGACTTAGTCTCAGGTCAGCGGTCTCCAGTCTTGCCCACCACACCTCCAGTCTTGCCCACCACACCTCCAGTCTGCTCTGGACCTCTAAGTCGCTCTCGTTAATCAACACAATGTCATCGGTTGCTGTTGATTTAAAAAAAAAATATACTTATCTATATTTAAATATTCAGGGCGTCCCACGACTTTGCCACATGGAGGACGGAAAATAAAAATTAAGTCTTCTTTCAGTAAATTTTTATATATAAAAAAAAAAAAAAATGATTTATTTATCACAAAAACATGTGCATACAAAAGGATAATTAACTCGAGTAGGTAGGAAAACAGAAAAAAAAGGACAAAATAGATCTACATTAAATAGATCTACAGTATTTAAGGTACGTAAGGTATACCTTAAATACTGTAGATAGAAAAATTTACTGAAAGAAGACTTAATTTTTATTTCAAAAACAATACAAACTGCATTCAAAGAATTTTAAATAATCGCCTGTCTGAACCGGGTATCGAACGCGTTAAAGGTGAAAAAAAAAAAAAAAAAAAAAAACCTCTAATTTTACTGTACCGATCGAAAGGCTCATTCATATAAATTTATTCTTTTAAATATCATAGACTCTAAAATAAAAGGAAGACGACGGACATTACATCATCCTATACGTTTATTTTGATGTGATTTTCAATACATAATGTGGTATAATATTGAAATAAAATCATTTTAATCTACAAAATAAGGGTATGTTTTGATTTTTTTTCGATCGAGCGAACTTTATCCAATTATGTAACGAGTACCCGACGTATGTACCTACAGAAAGGTCTCAAAAGCAACATATAATTTTTTCACGTGATTAATTATTACCGTTTCTAAATAAAATGACACTAAAATTATATTTCCTAGAGGTTAACTTGAAGAAACTCGCCTTAACATTGTAGTTGCAAATGTAAGTTGGTCGACTATTACTCGGTAACCGTTAAAGCCTACTGGGCTGTGATAGTATTCCTTTCAACTTCATTATATTCTTGAAAGAGTTCAAAGGGCAGTCCTTAAAGTTGCTTTACTCCTTCCTTTGCGTCATCCCACTGTAGAAGTTTATAAGGCCTCCAAAGTCCTCTCAAATCGGCAGCTGTTTATTCTCCACGTTGCTTTAAAGCAACGATCTCTTATTCCTGTTATAAATACCCATCAAAATTCTGACATGAGAAGCAGAAGAAGGAATGTATGCCAATCTAAATCAGTAAAAACCACTTTTGCCCGCAATTTCTTTTCTTTTCTTGACCCATTTCTATACAACAGAATGAATGATTTACTTGTAATTCATACCCTGAACAAAACAACTTTTAAAAGAAAAATAACTGTCTTGCTTATCACCTTAAATTATACCCAAATTGAAGATCTTTTCAAAACCATGTCCTAACATAATGTTCCCTTTGCGACGCACAATTACCCAACCACATTCTCACACTCCACATCACACACACACCGCACACATAAACTCACATCTTCCTTTGCATGTATCCTTAATAAATTACTTTACTTTCTATATTTATTTTTGTATATCAACTTTTATGAGCAATAATATTGCAACATTATAATGTATGAGATTTTTATTTGAATAATATTTTATGCGAATCAGATCGTCGCCAGTATAACAATAAACTTTGTTTTAGTATCTGACACAGTGTGTGTGTTTAGTACGTAGTGACCTGACATACAGGTTTTGAAAAAACCAAGTTTAGGCACCAGTCTTCCACAAATTAATTATAAAATTGTGTCTGTAGACTTTGTACTAATTTGTGGTAAGAAATAAAGAAATTATTATATTATTATTTATACTGCTCAAACACAATCATTTAGCTGGTAGGGGGAGGCACTTGGATAAGTCTCCTCTTTGAGGAGTGACTAGAGAGGCGCCACGGCGTCCTCACCTTACGCCTGACACAGGTCCTTACCGGACTCGGTTGTTTCGGGAGGTTCCTGTTTCAGATTAGGCGGGAGAAAACACCCAGGTGTTACCACTGTGTGGATCGCCCGGAGGACACGGTGGAGCATACGGTGGAGGTCTGCCCGGCTTGGGCAGAGCACCGCCGTGTGCTCACGGAGGCGATCGGCGGCGATCTCTCGTCGTCTGGCCCTGGTCCAGGCCATGGTCAGGAGCGAGAGTGCATGGGAGGTAGTCACCTCCTTCTGCAACGCAGTAATGCTCGCAAAGGAAGGAACGCGTGAGGAAGCGGCAGTCTGTGCGCCCTCACGCCCCTAGTCACCGCAGGAGACGCCCTGGGCGCCGGGAATCGATAGTCGATTTCCGGCCACCGTATATGCGCTCAGTAGTATTGGTGGCCACATTAATGACATTATTCCATACTTAACTGCAGAGCGACTCAGCCCACTGTCTCTGGGAAGATGAGTTCACGGGCCAATCTATATCCGGGCAAGCCACTTTTCTTTATATATATATATATTTTTTTACTTTGCCCCACACTATGAATTTCTCCTGTATTGTGGGTGCGTTAACAAACATTTAAACTCACATACACAAATAGCCAGACCCGGAACAACTAGGAAACAATGAGTGTAGGAACTAGGAGATAGGTAGCTGCCACTTAAGGTGAAGCTAGTCGACGGCTCGAACTCGTTGGTATTTGTGGTCAAAATGTATGCTATTTCATCCAACATCGTGTGCGAAAGAGACAGATACTGTGATGAGCAGTAAGAAGCCATTAGTGTGCGCACGGATACACACTCCCATATAGTATACCAACGCTAATAACAGACTTCATTTTATGAACACACCTTTGGGCGTATTGATATATTATAATGACAAAATTACTTAATAAACCAACCAGCATTTTTGACTAAATTATCTATTCTATGCCTGTACGGTAGCTATTGTCATTTTCACACTACATAATTTATTTATTTACGCCCAAAGATGAGTTGAAATAAGTGTTGAAATATGGAAGTTTGACGCTCATAACTTCCTAACCAATAATTTATTTCTAATTCTGTTTCCATACAGGACTAGATAATGGCGAGACAAATTGATATTATTTTTAGTTTTGAATGTATACCGTCAAACAGACGAGTAAACACCATACTGCGTTTGTATGGAAGATAACTGACTAGAGTGTCCTTAAGCACCCCGGTTAAAGGCAAACGTAATAAAATTGTTAAGTGATTTCCTAATAATCTTTTCAATTTTCTTTTCTATTTACGAGAATTTTTCAGGAATAGGGAAGAATGCCTCTGTAAAAACGTTAATATTGCCAAGCTTATTAAAATGTTACGAGAGTACCTATTCTAGGAAGAGGTGTACTCCAATAGAGTAGATAAAAAGAGAGTACATTTTTTAGTAGATTCCTAGTAACGGCTTTCCGTAAATATTAAATAATATACAGAGTGGATTTTTGAGATGGGGCAGTAAGGGTATGTTAACCGTTGTAGCTACAGGAAAATGATCTTAGGAGACTGTCCTTATTTTTTTGGGAAATTTTGAGCCCCATTCACAGGTTTTGAAAAAAAAAAAAATATATATATATATATAGTCAGTAACTAGGTAAATGCGCAATTTTCCTAAAAAAAAAAAAAAATGTCAATCGGTGCTGTTTCTTAAAAGTATCAAAAAACTCTATCGGACCAACTCAGGTTTGAGTACTAGACTCAAACCTGAGTTGGTCCGATAGAGTTTAAAAAAACTTTTATGATAAATTTGTAGGGTCGCCCAATGAGTCTCCCAACTAACTTTTTTACTATGGATGACTGTCTGCTACAATTTTTTTTTTTTGTTAATTTGCGGCCAGTCAAAACTGGCCGGAAATTAACAAAAAAAAAAAATGTTAGTTCCGGATTTCGTACAAAAACGCGGTATAATTTTATTTACTTTGAAATTAGATTTTAGATTGTTTGTTGCTTGTGATTTCTGTAATTCTGAGAAAAATAACCTTCCATAGTTTAGGCCGTTTAGACTTTTTTGGGAAAAGTTTTTTTCGATTTCTGACTTTTGAAGTGGCCTGTCTATCCATCATTAAAAAGTAAGTTCGAATCTCAATTCCTACGAAATGTATAGGAAAAGTTTTTTACAATTTCTGACTTTTCTTTTACTCAAACCTCAGTTGGTCCAATAGAGTTTTTTGATCCTTTTAAGAAGCAGGATCGATTGGCGTCTAAAAAAGTTTTCGTGAAAATGGCCCATTTTCTTGCTGACTGTACATTATTTTCGAAATCAGTGAAGAGGCATAAAAAATTCTCAAAAAAAAAAAAAAAAAAATTGTACAGTCTCCTGAGAACATTTTTCTGTAACTACGACGGTTAAGATACCCTTACTGCCCCATCTCAAAAATCCACCCTTGATATGTATATTTAAATATACATACAAACCTACTGACAAGTAAAATAGTACTTAACTACCGTGTGATAAGCTTATCACACGGTAGTTAAGTACTATTTTATAAGCTGAGTGGAAAAATAAAACAATAAGAATTCCTCGCTAGTGAAGAAGAATGTCAAAAGTCATTTTTTTTTTCATAAAGAAAGAATTAACATTGAAGTTTAAATATGTACTTAACTTTGTTCTATGTCTTCCACTTCATTTCGCATTAAATATCTACGTATCTTTAGTGTAGATATACTAACAGCCTTGAAATGAACATGGACGTAGTAAACTCCTTTATTACAATTCCCTAAATGATCCGACATATCCGCGCAGATAATTTGAAAGAAGCTCTTTGTGTGGAGCGAGAGCCTTCATCCCATTAGCCGCGTTTAATTCAATTACCGGAGATATTTGTGAAGGGACAGTCCCTGATCGGACTACAAAGTATTACTGATACTTTTTTGTTGGATTTGCGAAGCGAAGCGTGTAGCTTCTCTGACAATCAGAAGGGATTTTCGGTAGTTCTGAAGATCCGTAGATGTGTGTAATTTTTACTTTTAGATTATAGGCACTGTAAGAGTTCAGCGCTCCTTCGGTACAGGTTATAAATAAAAGGTTTATATTATACAAATAAAATAATAATTCCAATAATCAACTACCATTTTACATGCCAAAACCGCGAGTCAACGGGACTGACTGTCTAATGTTTTCCTATTCTAAATATGAAATAGTGAAGTTATAAAAGTACTTGAAGATGTTAATTTAACAAACACATCTAAGCCCCCTATTGCATGGGACTTAAACATAACTGGCGAAATGTGGGTGTTCCAGTAGGAACACCCACATTAGGGTTAGGCAGAGGTGTACCCATAGTATGGGTACACCTCTGCCTAACCCTTCGGGGAAACAAGTCGTGATGTTATGTTATTTTTATTAAAGACTACGTTGAAGACAAGGAAGTTTGGCAATCATTCCTCCTGCACATGTGGCTTCTCTAGTGCCTGATTAAGGGCATAACTATACACTATGTAAATATCTATTAACTGCTCTCAAATAAAGATGTTTATTTTTATTTAATTTTTTTACATACTTCCTTGACGAAATCTTTTCATGATTTGACATTTAATATGCCCACAATTCTAATTTCAACTCTTTATTAGAGGGTTTTGTGGACATGATATTTATTCACATTTGGTACTGTACTCGTAGTTGTTATGACAATCATGTCATTTGATTGAAATAGGTTTTAACTTTTTTTTAATTTATAAAAGATAAATTATTCTTTTCTATTTTGTGAATCTGTAGTAGGCCTAGTAGACTGTAGATTTGTTGACCATTTACTATTTTGTTAAGTACCTGGTATTTGTAGAAAAACCCTACCCTGTCCTCCCATACCTATTAACACTGTTATTTGAAAATCTTGTAAAGGCCAATTAATTTGAAAAGAGTTACCGTGGAGTTTCTTGCCGGTTCTTCTCCATAGGAAAATACCAATTGGAAGTGTGCACCTAGCTTCTTATGTTTCATAAGTTCCCATGTAGGTTTATGTGAAATAAAATATATTATTTTCATTTTGAGTACATTCTAGGCTGGGTCATTAAAAGTATGTAAAACCCAGTGATTACAATTAATTCTGCTACGTGCCTTCTTCCGTGAAATGGCTCGTCATTTTTCAGTAAGTGGCAAGTTATTTCAAAAACTTAAATCAAAAATTTAAAGATTTTCGTATGCTCTCGGTGAAATTAAAAAAGCACCAATCTTCAAACAGCGCTCACCACCTACTATGGGTATGATTATGAATGGCTGAGCTACGGCCCTGCGGCCCTACTCGTATTTACCCTTTGGGGAAATAGCACAGATGCACCAACACTCTTCACCCTTCAAAAGAACTTCGAGTAATAGTAAACATCAATCAAACTGACAGCTGCAAACCTCAATTCCAAAATTCTCCAGAAAACTCGCCAGATATTAGAAACCTGCAAATTTGTACGTAGGAATCAAGATTTTTATACAAATCGCGAAGACAGTCACTTTACACACTTCGACATAAATCAAGATTAAACATTCCAACTTCTCGGCTATACTAGCTTTTGCCCGCGGCTCCGCCCGCGTAGATGTCGGTTATCGCGTAAATAAGTAGCCTATGTCCTTCTCCATATCCCAGGCTATATCTCTGCCAAATTTCATAACGATCGGTTCAGTGATTTAGGCGTGAAAACGTAACATACAGACAGACAGACAGACAGAGTTACTTTCACATTTATAATATTAGTATGGATGGATATTATATATATATATATAATAATAATAAAATCGTAGCCAAGTCAAAACTGTCATTGAATATTTTTGAAAAAAAGTAATTGTCTCAGGTCTGGGAACGATTCTGATGCCGAAAATATAGTTTTTAGAATTTTTGTCTGTTTATCTGTTTGTCTGAATGTATGTTCCAGCTAAACGCAAAAACTACTCGACAGATTTTGTTCAAATTTTGTATAGATATTTCCTATAGGTCTGGTCAAATTACTACGTATAAATTATCACGCTATTTGCTATGGGGGATGAGCAGTATTGCATTATGTTTTGAGATGGGTCCATAAGGGCAGGTACCTTAACCGTGGTCGCTACAAGAAAATGGTCTTAAAAGACTATCCTTAACTTTTAGAAAAAAAATTATCTGCATTCACAGATTTGGAAAAAAATTACAGTCAGCAAGAAAATGGGCAATTATCACAAAAAAGTTTTTTGATGCCAATCGATCCTGTTTCTTACGAGGATCAAAAAACTCTATGGGACCAACTGAGGTTTGAGTACTAGAAAAGTCAGAAATCGAAAAAAAGTTTTCCCATACAGGTCGTAGGTGAGACTGAGATGAGAACGAACACACAGTGTATGACAACAGTCGAATTATTCCATTACTACTTCGCTGTATTGAATAGGAAACGAATTTATCAGATAGTTACAGATTTCATCTTTTAAATGATTATCATACCTTATGGATCTAGGCAGCCAATTATGACATATTATGCTATTTCAGTCAACTTTCAACAGAGCAATGCAAATCTGATTTCGATTCCAAAGAATTGATATTTATGTGCTTCTTTTTAGGGATCCGTACCAAATTGGTAAAAAAGAACCATTATGGTGCGACTCAGTCTGTCTGTCCGTCTGTCTGTCACAGCTAGATATCTCAAGAACTACTAATGCTATCAACTTGAAATTTGTAATAATTTTAGATGACGTTTGCCCAACTATGTTGCAAATAAGAAAGTTTTTTTTTTGCAACTTCGACTTAACTGGGTGTCTTAAAAAATATATAGTATGTGGGGTATCGTATGAAAGAGCGCTATTTGCACATACTCATACATTTTTTTAGGCCCCATTTTTTCGACTTTTGACAAAAAAAAATAAAAAACCTGAAAAAAATCTGAAATTATTTTATGTGATAGTAGTTTATGTAAAGATTACAGAAAAAATAAAACGATTTCTCTAAATAACACACTTTTTCAGAAATATCAACAAAAATTACATTAGTTCTATTATCGGTCAAGAGATGGCGCTGACCTAAAACTGCAATATTGTACACCGCAGTGTTAAAATTCTCTGATGAATATTGACCTCGCCGATGAAAATTTAAAAACATTTCACGGTTCACAACCAAAATGTCCTTCCTACCTACTCGCAGATTGCTTTGGGTTAAGCACAGTAAGTTGTAGTTTTTTCTGGGCACATAACTATTTAGGTACTAATACGAATAAAGCTATATAATTATAATGGTACGGAACCCTCGGTGCGTGAGTCCGACTCGCCCTTGACCGGTTTTTTTTACATTTTGTTACTGTAATTGTGATAGTTCGAAGAACTTTATAGGACTTTTTTCTTTTTTTTTTGGGTGGGAAATTATCAAATACTCGTAACTTCTCCGGCTCTGGGGGAAGCGGGAGGGCGTGTCAGACTTTTACTGACTAAAACCCACCTGTGTTACTTCAGTTGCCTTTGTACCAGGGCCGCGGTATCCCTTTCGGAAATACCCGCAACCCTGGTAGGTATTGGTCTTAGCGGACCCCGTCACAGTTCGTGCTGTCATCTGATGTGGCACGCGTAGAACACAACGCGCCGTCAACCTGGGCCTGGTCCTTACCAGACGGCGAGCTGCCCATTGCTCGCCGTCCGCAAGCCCGCGCCTATGGTGGCCGGGAATTGTCAATTGATTCCCGCCGCCCAGGGCGTTTTTTGCGGCGACTAGGGGCGTGAGGGCGCACATACTACCTCTCCCTCACGCGTTCCGCCTCCTCCTTCGCAAGCATTACTGCTTCGCAGAAGGAGGTGACGGCCTCTCATTGACTCTCGCTCCGGCCATGGACCATTACGGGACACTGCACGCTAAACAAACAATTCCACACAATAGACATATTGGACAATCCTCTGTGCAGAGCTTGCATGGAGGCTGAGGAAACCGTCGCGCATGTGCTCTTTGAATGTACAGGCGTCACCCAGATTAGAACAGAGACCCTCGGGGCACCCTGATCTTTCGTAGATGTTCTAAACATACCGGGAGACGTAATTAACTTCTGGAGAGAGGTAGGCTGGTTGGAATAACCACTGATGGCCGCCATAGCCCATGTACAATGGTCCACCTGAAGGACTAAGTGCGGAAACCAAACCATTTACCATCTATGGTAAAGGGTTTGGTTTCCGCACGTAGTCCTTGGTGACACGGGAGCAAGCGACATACAGTTCTATGTTCTAACATAGAACTGTACGTCGCTTGCTCCCGCGTCACCAGTCTTGACTCTCTGTATATTTTGACTGCTGTGACCAAAACTACAAACGTAGTGTTTAGGGAAGTTTTATTAAAATGTGACTGGTATTTTAGTATATTATGGTGTTTTACGACATCGACGCGAGCGAAGTCGCGGGCAGAAGCTAGTTTATAAATAAACTAAAACATTTTCTAATAAGAAAGTGCTATTTTAGTATTAACGAATATTTAAACGACAAAAATAATATAATTACTAAAATATCTTATAAGTATTAGTAAAGTATACTATGTATAAAAAACCCAAATATTATAATATTATATTTAATTTAGTTCAGAAGACTGATAAGCTAAGTTTTTGAAGCTTCCTCTCTTCTAATATTTGTGCTGTGCCCGTCAGGGTCCGTAATGATCTCATATAATTTTAAGTTACAATCTAACTAAGTACCTACACATTGTAGAATGCAAATAAAATATTGAGTATTGAGTATTTTTTGCGGTCTTGGTGTCTATACCAAAGAACACTTGAGATAGCCATTTAGCCATAAGTCCCTCAAGATTATGTCAGATTACGTCTAAGGGAGGGTTCAATAAAATATCTCGATAAATCTGCTAAATACGGCGTTTTTCAATTCTTCAGAGTCAATATTCACTAATCCAGTTTTGCAGCGAGCAAATCTTTAGATTATTTAAAGAAAATATATTAAACCTTTTGTGTATTATACATGGTGGCCTGTGAAACGAGTTCCTAAGAAAAAGTTTTGAAGGCTCTCCCCAGGGGCTTCTCGAAACACCCCTATGTATTTTCAGCGATTATATACAGTTTAGAAGCTTGTCAGTTGTGTTTCTGTGTCATATTTTTTGAAAATATGGTTGTATTTTATATCCTTAAATTATATATTTTTATCAATCACCCAAAGTGACTCAAACTTAGCTCAAAGGTAAAATTTTAGCTCGACAAGATTCGTTAGAGATTTTCATTATTTAAAAATAGACAAATAGAAGAGCGACAATGACCGCAAAGAAGTTTTAAAAACTTTCACAGACCCTCAGCTTTCAGAAACAATACAAATAATAAGTATTTTATGGGACATTATTTGATGAAATTGGTTAGTTCGAACATGGTATATGTCAGGCGAAAAACACATTTTTTTCTTAACAGACATGTCTTTTAAGTTCTGTCGTTTACATAATTTGCCGCCAATTTTGAATTTAGAACTGTATAATATTCAAATTTGTTGGAATTTAAAATATCAAGATAATTGAAGGAATTAGGATTATAATTGTTTAGTCACGGCGTTGTTTTGAATCTGGCAGGTTACGTACGAAAATGAATCTCACTGAGGAAAATGTCCGTGCAATAATTTTCTATTACTTCCGAAGAGGCCTAACACGGCTTCAGTGTTTTGAAGAGCTAACATCTGTGTTCCATGATATTTAGAATTCCAGCGTGGACATACCAGTCTTAGTGACAAATCTCGTGAAGAACGTCCAAAATCCGCCTTCACTGAAGATAACATCGTTGCTGTGGGACAACTAACCCTCGAAGATCGTCATGTGACATATCGGGAGATAAAGGCATAGGCATACATATGTTTATTAGGCATCTCAGGGACAACCATTCAAAAGATCTTGCATGAGACGCTTGGTGTGAAAAAGCTAGTTTCCCGTTGGATACCGCATTTGCTTTCTGACGATCATAAGGCGGCCCGCGTCAGTTGGTGTAAGAAAACTCTTCAAAGGTTCAACCGAGGAGAGTAAAATCACGTCTACGACATCATCAGTGTTGACGAATCTTGGATCTATGCTTACGATCCTGATTCCAAGCAACAATCCACAATCTGGGTCTTTCAAGACGAACCCAAGCCGACTAAAGTTGTTCGCTCTCGAAGCACTTCAAAGAAGATGGTGGCTATCTTCGTGGCGAAAACCGGTCATGTTGCGATGATTGCACTTGAAGATCGTAGGACGGTTAATGCAGAGTGGTATACCATAGTTTGTTTACTACAAGTCATCGCCGAACTTCGGAAATCTAACCCAAAGCGACGATTTGTCCTACACCATGACAACGCAAGCTCACACAGCGCTCGTTAAACGATTGAGTATTTGAAGCAGAAAAATTTAAAAATTCTTGACCATCCTCCATACAGTCCCAACCTAAGTCCTAACGATTTCATTACATTTCCTGAAATTAAGAAAACTCTTCATGGTCAAAGGTTCCAGTCCGGTGAAGAAGCAGTAGACGCTTTCAAATCAGCCATATTGGACACCCCTACTTTGGAGTGCAATAAATGTTTTAATAACTGGTTCGAGCGAATGGAAAAGTGTATTAAACTACGTAGTGAATACTTTGAAAAACAATAAAAAGTATTATAAGGTTCTAGTTGTTTTTTTTTTTTCTTCAAACGACAATCCTTAAAAGACACTCCACGTATTTGGTAGTTTTAAGATATTACGGTGCAGGGTGGATTGTCTGCAGAATAAATAATACACCACTTTCTACCACTCTCCACCACTAGCGGCGGGTACCTCAGCTTCTTCCCCGCCTTCTGCTACGTCGTTGCTTTCGTCGCGGCGCCGGGAATGGCAGCAAGGGGTGCGGTGGATGTTGAGGGGGCAGGGGGAGACAAAAATGTAATCACCCCTGCAGTCGTCCTCGTCGGTGTTGTTGGTGTAGTTGGCGACTGCATGTGATGAGTCGCGTCGGCGAAAGTGGACGACGGAGGCGCGCCCCGACCCCGCGGCGCGCATTCGCGCTGTGGCCGTGGCGGATCGAGGCAGAACCTCTTTGTCTCCTCCGACGCGGTCTCGTTAGCGCTCCTCCTGCGTCGCTGCTGTCGAGCTTCCAGAGCAAACTCGAACTTAAACCCAGAGGTGGGCTCGGGGAGCGCGAGGTGCGCTTGCGGCGCGACGACGCGCGCGGCGGTCGTAGAGGTGCGCGCGGGCGTGGGTACACGCGCAGTTGGAGCCTCGGCGCGCGCGTACGGCTCGCGGCTTGTGGTCGCGGCCGGCCCCGGGGCCTGCGTGGGCACCGGGCGGCACGCGGCGGGGCGGATGGGCACAGCGTGCTCGATGGCGGCGGCGGCATCGATGACGTCGGTGGACCGGCAGCTACAGCAGCACTCGTTCCCCTTCCTCTCTCTTCCTCCTTTCTTATTGATGGTGATGGTCCGGCTGGCGACACACCGGGCGACATGTCGCCGATATCCGGCATCAACGTCGACCGGTCCAACGCCAGTTGGGCCTCCGGGGACCTGGCATCGCTGTCCAACGAGTCGCGTTGAAGGGGCGTGGTCCCTGCAACCGCGACAGCGGTGACCCACCGGGCAACACGAGCTACTCCCCCTGTGTCCGCACAAGTTCCGGCTAGATAACTTGTGCACACACAAGGAAAACGGATTAAATTATGGGCAGTACGCGCGGGCAAAAACTGAGCACTTGTATAGGTGACCAGTGTGTTGGACCACGAGCCAATCCTGAGCGACTATTATAATTATTATTTCTTTTTTTTAACCAGGGCATCTCAGAGTTGACCGTTAGAGATCGTGACTCCATAACCGGACTTTCCTGTGGTTGCATTAAGTTCCCAAAAACTTAAAGCCTCCAGCCAGGGCATAAAACTTATAAACTAAACGACTGCGCGCTGTCAAGCGGATCAGAGGGAGGACAGCAAGGGACAGGTGGTGGCTGGATCAGTTCAGGGCTATGATTATTAATAGGGGAATTTAAAGCTATAGCGCGGGGTGGTGCTTCGTCGAGCAAGGGTCGGGGGGACTATTAAGTCGGGGATTTCACGAGGGGCCTCGGCGGCGAGGTCGGAATGACGGGCCGTAATCCACCACGCGGGCCCAGTGCGGGTTGGTGGATGTTACATGTCTTCGAATTTTTGGTTCTAGGATATGCTGGTTTACTCACGATGTTTTCGTTCACCGTATTGAGAGCAGTGGTGATGAAATAATTTACACAAAGTAAAGCACCTGTCAGGGTTCGAACCTACGACCTACAACTCGTAAGTCGCGGCCATTATCACTGGGCCACCACTGCTCTATAGTTCCCATTGCTCTATAGTTAGCACTCTCTCCGAATAAATGAGATTATCGAAGAGAAAACTATAAATAAACTCTTGATCGGCCCAAGTTTAGTACTTTACAACCTATTTGTTGGATCCATCATTGATACTACTTTTAACGTTATTTTTGTGATCAGCTAAGTCTGTCACCGATAATAAATAGTGCCGGTGGTAAATGTTATGAATAGTTCGCATCATATTTACAGCATAGCGAGCAACTAATGGAATTAGAATTTTTTAACCAAAAAACTAACGAAATAGAATTGTTCCGATCCGAAAACATGCCAATCACCGCTTCAATCCCACAGGGCAGTGTAATAGGCTGCTATCTGTTCTTAGTATACATTAACGACTTCCCAAAGCATATCAGTGAACCTTATAACGCTACAACTCACTGGATGACAGAACATAACCTGGAAATTAATTTTAACAAGACAAAAATAATGACAAGTAATGATGACAAAAAAAAACCTATAACAGTAAGCTTCAGTTTTTAAAATTATAAGTTAGAAGAAGTAAATAAATTCACCCTATTAGGCCTAGATATAGACACACACATAAATTGGAAGTCGCATATCCAAAAATTAAAGCAAAATTATCAAAATTTCCATACCCTTCGGGAAATCAAAAAAACTACAGACAATAATACTGCGTTGGTAACATATTATGCATAATTATGCCTATGCATGGCTTAAATAGGGTGTCATATTATGGGGTAATATTATGGGTATGCACCTACACTATTTACCCTAAAAAATACTTATTAGAATTCTAATAAATATTGAACAAACGGATAGCTGTAAACCCCACTTCTAGGAGTTAGAAATTCTAACCCTACCGTGCCTCTACATTTTTGAACTCTGTAAATTTGTACGTAGATACCCGGGTATTTACGTACAAATTAAATTATGATGAACTCCGGAGTTCATCATAATTTTATTAGAACTTAAAAATATTCCAGGTGTTGTCTTTAAACCGATTTAAGACGAAACATAATTTAATCCATGACTTCTGTTGCAAATAAGAATATAGCGTTTATTAACGTTGATTTAACAAAAAACGCTCATATGATGTGTTGTCTCCAGACTGGCTGACGGTGACATGGGCGCAGGGCGGCATGCAGCTGCAAGGAGACGGCTCCGCAGACGAAGACGACTCCGTCAAGGGACGGTGAGTAGAACAACTTGCAAAAACCGGCCAAGTACTTGTTAGACCACGCACAGTGAAGGGTCCCGTAGTTGGGATGAATATTTACTACGCATAAACAGTACTGCAATTACCTGCAGTACTGAAAACATCATGTACGTAAGGAAAAATTTAAATATTTTCAGTAAAAGAGGTGAAAGACACAATTATAGTACTAGAAATAGGGACGGTGACTCATCCTTCATGGGCTACTGTTTAAAATGTTACAATAAAATACCTCCCCACACACTCCAATTGGACGAAACTAAATTTAAATCTTATATAAAACGCACACTATGCAGCCAAGCATATTATAAGTTGGGGACATCGCTGACAAAAATGCTTGGCTCAATGCTGGTCCTGCTCCATAAGGGCGCATAATCTAATTGATTAGCATTTGAAAATATTATTGGAGCTGCTGAAGATTGTAAGACTATCTTTGCATTGTATAAACTCAATCTCTTTGAATTATATAATTGCATAGCACAGGTGTGAGTACTATGTACTACAAAGCTACCATTTACCGGGTAATATGTCTTTTATCGACTTGAATGTGCTCTGGCTGCTGAGAGTATGTTATGCTCACTCAAATATCTCGCTGGTGGTGGCGTGTGTGTTGGATCATTAAGTTCCCTTCAAAATGGTTGAGCTAAATGGTGCTAATCCATGCGTCATGTTCGTGAACGGGCGCCGGCAGTTGGGACTGGTCATATCTTAAATGTCACGGCTGATTTTAATTATTTTATTATGTTTCTATTTGTAGTACCTACTCTGGACGCTTTTAACGTGTAAGTTTTTATTATTTTTATTTTTACATCGTTCTCACATTTAGTTATAAATTCAACATTATGATGTAACCAATAATTATTTTTGTAACAATTTAATTTAAAAGAGTGTCCATGGAGTTTCTTGCCTGTTCTTGAGTTTGAACGTAGTTCTTAAAAAAAAAAGTAGCGTCCCTGTCAGTCGCCAACATACCGGACCCCCAGTGGAACACTAACAACCGGTCGCTACCTACTAACTGGGAAGCAGCTTCCATTAACACGAGCGTACTGCGCCGATCAAGGAACCCAACGATACCCTAAACGCTTACGTGCATCGATTTTTTTTTTCATCCCTCGGTGTGTAGTTCCACTTCTAATGACTTTTTCCGTTATGTCACTAAACCATTGTTTAGCAGAGCACAGAATACATCTCAATTTTCATCTAAGTGCAAATGGGCTCTGAGTGAGTGACATCCGAACAAACGGAAAGTCGGACAAAAAGACCGACAGACGGACATGATGAAATTGTAAAGGTTCCGTATTTGCTAATTGAGTACGGAACCCTAAGAAAGTAATAAGAAGTAGTAGTAAGTTTCTCGACCGTCGCGAGGCGAGAATGTACTCGCTATACTCGTAGGCGACTTATCAGACTCATGACTCGTTTACACACTTTTTGTAACCGATGCTTGAACACTTGAGAGTAGTGGAACTGTTGTAGAACTCATCCTCAGTCCTTTTAGGGCCTTCGTTGCCTATGTACATACCTCTGGTTTGTTATTTTTCCTACCATCTTGACTGGTTCCAATCAATGATATTTACAAATTGTAACCTCATCTAAAATCATGGGTCATCGACATCTCCAACCAATGCAGTTGTAACTCTCCAATAATCCAGTTAGTGATCTCGGTGGGTTTACTTTGTAACTTGCGATCCGTTTACAAGCGACACCATACCGCGCCGCCCCGGCGCACGCCGCGACGGGACGCGCTTATTGAGAAAACTTTACTCTTGTGTTTTAAATTAAACAAATTTGTTCGCAACTTGAGGTTTCTTGGTTATGTTTGAATTAATTATTAATTTTAAGAATAGTCTTGCAAGATTTTTTGTTGTTGTTGTTGTTTTGAGATTTAATATCTGTTATCGTCCATTAATTTATTCTTCATCTTCGCGATGTCAGATGGTTTTTTTTAATTTGTATTACAATATTAGTTTGTTGCGTCGAATTCTCATTCCTGAGAATCTTGACTCAATTTTTTTTCTAAATAATTGTTACTTCATAACGTCTTGTAGTTTTATTTCTCGTAGGGTTATGTGGTTATATTAATCGGCTCCGGGCACGAGGCCAGTTTGCGAGTCAGTTCAGTATACATATATCATATATGAATACATTTGAAGTCAGGTCAGTAAGTAACTCGGTGTGAAGTCTTCGGACGAAATGAACTGACTGACTAACAAAATTGGCAATTATAGACCAGTAGATTTCCTGACAGATAAACTGCCCGCGGGCTGTCGATTTAAACGGATTGCAACAGCGTTTGCCGCGCAACTAATATAGCGAGTCTATGCCAAGTGTCCAGCAGACCGGACTGTCGCCCGCAGACACCGCTCTGCGAGATTTGCTGATTATTACTTCATTTCAAGTCGCTGATAAGAATACTACTCAGAATACCTGGTAGTGAAAGTCATATTACTTGGTTTTCTTTGGCGATTTTTGGGTATATTCAAAAATTTTTGAAGTAAAAAAGAGATGAGAATTGCCATTTGAAAATGTAGTTTCCTGTGTAAAGGAGAGGGGAAAGTAATTGTAGGGTTAATGTTTAAAAAAAAAATGTATTTATATATTACTGGCCGGCTTTTCTTGCGAATCTCAACTCAGGCCGGTCAGTAAAGGCAAGAATCAGTTGAGATGCTGGCTCTTTTCCTCGTCATTCTCCACTCCAAGGCAAGGTAAGTCAGAGATGAGGAACAAGACTTTTCTCATGAGATAGGGTCCGTCGGGTCGCTAGTAGGATATTTTTGGGCAATCTATCCGACCTGTCGCTTTCTATACAAGGCTCACTTCACCTTCGTCGCTTTCGGTGGAGTAGAATGCCCAATAATATAAATGAAATCCTACATTCGACGCCTATTCCACTATTTTAGTTCTCAAACTCAATATTACCTTGCTACCTTATATTACCTTGATACCTTGTTACCATGTTACCTTATTTTACCTTGATACCTTGTTACCGTGTTACCTCAAGTTACCAAGTTGAACGGATCAGTCAGCCTAGACAGTCTCATCACAAAATTAGAGATAGCGCATATACACACACCACTCCGTTTTCTGTGACCATATTGGCTCGAGGACATCTGAACGTTAGGGTATCGTCTACATTAAAATAAAATTTGGGACAGATTGTCTCATGTTTCGCCACGAAAGTAAAAAAATTGCGTACAGGCAAACACGTACATTCTATTGTTAATAGACTAGATTGGCTCGAGGACATCCAAATTTTAATGTAATTAATTCAAACAGACGACACTACCTTACTCGTTAACGTACAAGAAATGTATTGAGTAGTTTTCTCACACTCTGCTGTCCGAGCATTCTGCTGGTTTCGCATACTTATACACTTGCCGTCGTCCTCGTCTAGTCTGCTGGACCGCATTTGGACGTACAAACTCTCGGGCTATTCTTATCAAGAGTGAAGCTCAGGTACATCACTTAATGCAAGAACGTGTCTAAGCTATGTAAAGGTCTTTAATAAGTTGCTACTATTAATTATTTTCTTATGTATTAGTAACCTATTTTTTTAATCTTTAGATCTTGTTAGATATGTCAAGCATTAGGATAATTTTTTAAATCTACACATTCAAGCATGTTCAATACCACCATAATGTAATAAAATGCAATACTCATACAACTTACACATTACACTTAACAACACTCACACTAACAATCTCTCAAATTCTTATCACGCACCCACCTTTACACAGGTCACACACACTCTCGAACATAAAATAACATGGTTAATCTGTCGATATTGTGCGTACAAACTTACATTTGCACTAGGAATGTATGGGGGAACATGTTTATCAACTACAATGTTATGTTTGTTCTTGAGATAAATTCATCCCAACAACGGAACCCTTCTTTTACATGGTCCGACACGCACTTGGCCGGTTTTTCTAAAATGAAATGCCTGGTACTCGTTGCAAGACTTTTTCAAAAAACGCACAAAAACTTACTTGGGTTGTTGCAAGGTTTTCGAATAAACATAAATATTTTGAAATCTTAAACCATTCTCATGTATAAGACGACCAATTTATAAATCGGTTGTTCCACAATTTGACGGCCCGCAAATGATGCTGATTTAGGTAATAATTCTCCATCACAACAACACAGAGTTTGGACATTCTAGACCACTTTCCATTCCATTGGGTAGAATAGACGCCGAACCAGTATTTTACTGCAGTATGTAGAAATTCGTACATGACCTTCCGTTCCATCGAGTGGAATAGGCGCCAAACCAGGATTATTATTATATTATATTATTGGGCATTCTACTCTACCGAAAGCGACGAAGGCGAGGTAGAATGCCCAATAATATCCTACTGTCGCTACTGCTCAACAGCTCGTCACTTGCTGCCCTGCGGATTTTTGTATCTCGGTTGGTCTGGCTCCTCACTCTAAACTTGGTTCGACAAAATAAACTCTACCGGCACAACCCTAGAGGGCATAGGAGCAGGTTAGGCCCACCATGACGTCAACGTAGAGACACAGCGGTCATCATACAAAAAAATCGTAATAACACATTCAATAACAGTCTACGCGGCCTCAGAAGATCTAAAAATATGAAGATGCTTATGAGCATCTTCATATTTTAAACAAATTCAACCAACCACGATGATGTAATTTCAAAATACTGCATGCACCTATTAAAAACATTTGCACGACTGATACGTCGAATATAGTGAGACTAAAATTATTCCACCATCGTTATTATGTATGTACCTATATTCTGGCAAATAAATAAATTTCATATCAGTATGGATGAATCTGTTTGTATAATCTGCAATAAGGCAGATGATAAGCAAGTGTATGAAATAAAAACAGCTGCTTTGAATCGTTTAGTGGGGTCTAGCAAGAAAAGAATCGACAATAAATACAAAAAAATCTTATGAAATCCCCTTTAAATCCTATCTTTAATATTTAGAACAACTATTTTCGCATGTTTTTTGCAATCTTTTTGTCTTATGGATTTGGATTTTTTTTGTTTATCAAAGTAACATGGAATCTTACGTTTTTCGAGTAATTAAAGGATAAATTTTAATAAATAGCTCAAAAATGTAATAATGATTTTAAAAAAAAATCGGTTTCGATTTTTTTTCGTTATTTGCGTTTTCTGAGCAAATTTACCATAGTAATGTATATTTTTTTTACATCATCAGAAAGTAGAGATTTCAACGAACAAAAAGCCCTCCGACTTTTTAAACAAAGCAGATATTTTGACGTGGGAATTTTCGATTGAAAATTAGGATGCTTTTTCAATATTAAGTCAAAATAAGGTGAAAAATAAACATTTTAGATCAAAAAAATTACAGTGTGTCTGGGACCTAAAAAGGTAAGTTTTCAAATTTCGTGAAAAAAAGAAAAAAAATGTTTTGTAAAAGATAAAAATAAAAAAACCTAAAATTTGGTTATTTGAATTTTTCACATAAATTTTGAGGTTATGTGAAAAAAGTGTAAATACAAAAGTTGTAGATCTTTTATTACCTAGAACTTTGCCATTTAACTTTTTTCCATAGGACTTGTAGTTTTGCCGGAAATCGAGATAAACCGTTTTTACCCTTAAACCCCTTTCCACTTACCGATCTCAGATCGCCCGTAAATTATTTTTCCTTTAATTTTTGTTATATTCTCTTCCTTTTCCAATGGGTTTCATCCTACTATAATTTTTTTTTTGTTTAAAAAATTATCGACCCTGGTCTATTTGCAAAGTGAGTAAAGGCCAAATGTCGGATAGCGGAATGGTTTTTTTTAGAAAGGACCTTTAGTACGGCCCTCTGCGCCCTCTCTAGTCGCAGCATGGTTGTTTTGAGGGCACCACCCCACGTGGTCACGCAATACCCAAGGACTGATTGAGCGAGAGCAAGGTAGACAGTTATCAGACATTTGAAGTCAGTAACTGTATAATTTATAATTTGTATGATATTAATTTTATTTTCTGTGATTAATATTTTAACTCACACACTGACTTATTATATGTTGTTTTTATTTTTTATTTTTTTGGGAAATCATATACAATGTTTGTAAATATGTGAGCACCATGTACCTATCGCATTTATTAATTTTTCTGTTATTACTTCACTTTTCATTCTTTTTACCAATTGTGGTAAGTAATTTTGATGACTTTTTTTATATTTTTTATTTTTTTTATTCTAGGTACATAGTCTTCACCTATAAATATTAATTAATGTATACAAACTATACACCACACACTCACCGTTCGACCTCCGCCCTGGACGGTCGTTACGCTGCTCCCGCTCCCTGCGCCCGCCCCGGTGCGCTTGTTCGGTCATTCCGCGTCGCGACACCGTTCGGAACGGTCGTGTGCTGCAGCTCCGGCTCGCTGCGCCCGTGCCGTGTCAAGTGTCCGCCGCCGCCGCCATCCGGTAATCGTTACGCCCAGTCGTAACGATTGCACTAGTAGTCCGACTACTAACAATAATATCAACTATTGTCTTTTTCAAGACAGGTTGGTATTGGTTTCTTTAAACCTTGTCGGCTAAAACGTTGCGCGCGTTTTTACCCCGTCAGGGAAAAACCACAGTTTCGTGGTCCTTGGTTGAAACCTAACGGTGCTAACGAATCCAAGGGGGTGTTGACCCAATCACACCCGCCGAACCCCATCAGGGCAAGGCAGTCAATTGGACGGGTCCCAGAGTTAACCGGCCTTGGGGGATCTCCTAGTCGGCTCTGGTGACAGTTTTCCCTTCACAGCTACTCACCCGGTGTCTTTAGGGTGTGTCTACACCCTTCGCACCGGATTTATAGGGCCCCGTTCGCACAATAAGACTGGCGACGGGTTACAAGCTTAGGGCTCACCATTAGCACACATCTCCCTGCCTGACCCGGCAGGGAGGCTTCACTCATCCCCGGGCAAACCCACCCGGGGAGTTAGGGATATAGTCGTAGGGATAACTTCCCCGCCGCCATCATGGCCCCCCCCGAATATAAGAAAAACCCCGTCATCGGGACCGTTCTGATTGACTTTTTGATCGGAGTCGTATTAAAGGACCCCGTATTCCAGTCCAAATATGGACAGGAATACGGAGCCCTCGCGGCTGCCACCCTCTCGGCGTCCGTTCGCACCCACCCGACGGATAGCCCCCGCTCTCCCTCTCCTTCTCCGTCTCGATCGCGTTCGCGTTCTCGCTCGCCTCTGTCACAGGCTGGCTCATCTGTTTCCGACATGGAAACAGAAGAGGCAGTCAGTGGTGGAAGAGCCGACACCCCGCGCCCCGCCGGTTCCGACTCAGAATCGGACCGTACCGTCACGACACGGTCGGCAGCGTCCTCTGCCTCTTCCCCCTCCACCTCGGACGAAGGCTTCAGCCTAGTCTCGGGACGGGGGGGCAAGAGGAAGAAGACGAAAGCCCAGAGAAAGGCCGCCAAGAAAGGGAAAGCAGAGGCCTTCAGCCCTCCTGCGTCCCCCACTCCGTCTACCGCGTCCGCGCCCTTCGCGTCGCAGGTCCCCACCCCCACCCCGTCTACCGCGTCCGCGCCCTCCGCGTCGCAGGTCCCCACCCCCGCCCCGTCCACCGCGTCCGCGCCCCTCGCGTCGCAGGTCCCCACCCCCGCGCCCTCCGCCGCGCCCGCGCCCTCCGCCGCGCCCGCGCCCTCCGCGTCCGTTAAGAAAATCCCCCTCCCACCGCCGGTATTTATCCAGGACAAGTCCAAATGGACCGACATATCAAAATGGTGTGTCGAGCTCCGGATAAATTACTCGCACGCCAAATCCACCCAGACCGGCATCAAGGTCACGGTTCCCACGTCTACGGACTACAGGAGCCTAACCAAAATGCTTCGCTCTAAAAACGTGTCTTTCCACACGTATTGCCTCCCCGAGGAAAAGGAAACACGCGTAGTCATCCGCAGGATCCCAAGGGAGATCCCATGCTCCGAAATCATAGCCGACCTTAGGTCGCAAAACGTCCCTGTAAACGAGGTCCACCGTATGCATCGCGCGCGACGCGGTGAGGCCTTTGACATGATCCTCGTGATCTGCCCACCCTCCGAGGGTCATAACCCTATCTTCCAGATCAAATCGATCTGTAGTCTCTCGGGTCTCGAAATCGAGAGACCCCGCAAGTCAAGCGTGATTGCCCAGTGCCATCGTTGCCAACTCTACGGGCATACGCAGAAGCACTGTTATGCGACACCCAGGTGCGTAAAGTGCCTGGGTTCGCATAGCACTGCGGAATGCGAACGTCCCAAGGACCGCGCACTATGCACCGAGCCACCTAGCTGCGTGCTATGTGGCGAGGCAGGCCACCCCGCGAACTACCGTGGCTGCGCTAAAGCCCCAAAATCCGCGCCCCCTCGCTTAGCGAAGCGTACCGACGCGCGTCAATTCCGCGAATGCCCGTCCTACTTGGAACCAGTTAGACTGAGTCCCCAGAGACCCAGTCCCTGGAATTACCTGCACCATCAGCAGGCGTTCCCTAATCTCCAGACTAGAACCGCCCCTCAGGCAGTCGCTCCCCAGGCCCCTCAGGCCAGTATACCCCGATTAATGGACCCGCGAACCCGATTCGAGAACTCGCAATCGAGACCCGCGACCATCGCCCCCCCCATCGCACCCGCGCCCCTCGCCGCCGCGCCCGCGCCCGCGCCCGCGCCCGTCGCCGCCGCTCCGTACGCGCGCCCCCCTCCTAACCACACCCCCACTCCCGTGGCCGGTGTCAACAAAGTAGATCCCTTCCAGGTGATCTCTTCCACCTACATGGTCTTCCTCACCCCCCACGCGAGGAGGATGGCCGATGAGATAGTCGCCGCGACCAACGCCGGTGACTTATACCAAATTCAGGCAATCTACAATGCGTATCCCGAGATCACGCAAGCATTGTCTAGATTCGCGAACAACACCCCTAGACCACTTAATGGATACTAGGTCCCCCGCTAGAAACAAACCCCGATCCCTAATGTTAGGTTATTTTAACGCCAATGGCTTGGACGGCCAAAACTCAGAGATCACCGAATTCCTCGGCGATCATAAGGTAGACGTTTTCCTAATTCAAGAGACCTTTTTAAAACCCAGGCACCGTAACCCGTCAATTGCGAATTATCGTATAATTCGCAACGATAGGTCGCGGTGCCACCTGGGAGGTACTCTAATCTATTATAAATCAGAGCTCTATTGCACGCCCATAGACCCTCCTGTCCTAAAGTCCCTATTAGAAGTCTCGATCTGCCGAATCGGTATGACGGGCCACCCATCTATAACGATAATATCAGCCTATCTGCCCCCTACCATCACAATTGATCCTATCCAAGATCGACTACTGACCGACGACCTTAGCACCCTCTTGAGCATGAGTGATTCCGTCATCATGGCGGGTGATCTCAATGCCAAGCACCCAGCCTGGAATAGTAGACTCACCTCCCATAGGGGTAAAGTCCTCTTTGACCTCTGCCCCCTCCTAAATTTTGATATCATCGCCCCGATGAATCACACCCACTATCCGCATAATCCTGACCATGCCTCTGACGTGCTCGATGTGGCACTTCTAAAGAACATCAACCTACGGTTGGTCTCTATAGAGGTGCACCACGAGCTTCACTCTGACCACCGACCTGTTCTCGTAGAAATGGCCCCTCGCATAGGTCTTCACGACCCCAATATCCCCCCGCGCACCAAAAGGATAACGGACTGGAAGCGAGTAGGCGAAAGCTTGAAAGCTAACACGTCCCCCCAATTGGATTCGATCCCCGACCAGTTCGACTCTATCGCAGACACGACGACCGCGATCGACTCTCTCACAGAGCACGTACAATCTGTCCTGAACACATGTTCAAGGGAGGTTCCGGCGACGGATAACCGTCGCGGGAAACTGCCGGACGATGTACGTGCACTGATGACGGAGAAGAACGCAGCCGTCCGTGCGTACAGTAGCTTTCCCTGCACGGCTAACAAAATCCACATGCGCTACTTGCAGCGTGCTGTAAGTAAACGCGTGAAGGAATTTCGTGACGCCGACTGGGATAAGCTACTGAACAGCCTAGAGCCGAACCATCTAGCATTCTGGCAACTCCAAAGGAAACTCAATCCCCGAGGAGGTGGCTCAGCCTCAATGCCCCCACTGATCCGCCCAGACGCGTCTCTCGCTTTCGAAGACATCGACAAAGCCGAATGCTTAGCCGACAGTCTAGAGGCCCAGTGCTCGCCCAGCTCACAACCAGTAGACCAAGCTCACCTCGATGAGGTCGACGCTGAAGTCGAACGTAGAGCCTCCCTCCCGCCCGTTGAAGACCCTGAGTATCCTCTGGCTCCCGTCACACCGGCGGAAGTGCACGAGCTCATAAAGGGTCTGAAACCTCGTAAAGCCCCTGGCTCTGATGGTATCACCAATAGGGTGGTCCAATTGTTCCCCGCCCACCTGATAATGCTCTTGGCCACCATCTTCAATGGAGCCATGAACAATAATGTCTTCCCGCAAGTGTGGAAAGAGGCTACAGTAATCGGTATTGCCAAACCCGGTAAACCCAAGAAGGAGCCCGCGAGCTACCGCCCCATTAGCCTGCTCACAGTCATGGGCAAACTCTACGAGAGGCTTATTTATAAGCGTCTCAGAGACTACGCCGAGACTAAGGGCCTCATCCCCCACGAACAGTTTGGATTCCGTACCAAACATTCGTCGACCCATCAGGTCCACCGTATAGTCGAGGACATAAGCGCCGGCTTTCAACGCGGCCTTATGACAGGAGCTATCTTCTTTGATATAGCGAAAGCGTTCGACAAAGTCTGGCACAACGGCTTGATTTACAAGCTGTACCAACTCGGTGTGCCCGAGCGTCTCGTGCTCATCTTACGAGACTTTTTGTCGAATCGCACCTTTCGCTATCGCATAGAGGGAGCCCTCTCCTCCTCCCATCCCATACGCGCAGGAGTCCCTCAGGGCTCTGTGATATCCCCCCTGGCTTTTACGCTTTACACCAGCGACATCCCGAAGTTTAAAAAGGCTCAGTTGGCTCTGTTCGCAGACGATACGGCCGTTTACTACAGAGGGAAGAGTCATAATGTCATTACCAACACTCTCCAGACTGCAGCCGACAAGCTCGGTGCGTGGTTTAGAAAGTGGCGGATCGAAGTCAATCCTGACAAAAGCCAAGCGGTTCTCTTCGTAAAACCGAGAAAAATCCCCCCAAAGCCCAAACCTGTCACCATGTTCGGCAAGCCTATCCCTTGGGAGAAGCGAGCCAAATATCTAGGTGTCATTCTCGATCAACGCCTCTCCTTTTCTGAGCATGTAAGTAAGGTGCGTTCGCGCGCCGCCTTCGCTCTCTATAGGCTTCACTCCCTTGTCCACGAAAATAGCAAATTGTCACTCAAGTGCAAATTGCGATTGTACACCGCGTGCATCCGCCCCATCATGACCTATGCGAGTCCAGTTTTTGCCCAAGCAAAATCACATGTCATCCATAAGATGCAAATCATTCAAAATCGTTTCCTCCGTAAATGCACGGGAGCCCCCTGGTTCGTTCGGAACACAAACCTCCATGTAGAGCTTAGAATGCCTACAATAGCCCAATTTCTGAAACGCTCTTCCAAGCGATTCTTTGACTCTGCCGCCACCCACCGCAACACTCTCGTTGTGCAGGCCGCCAATTATACCCCCTCCCGCATTAGTACGATCCGCCGTCCAAGGCACGCACTGACCGACCCAGACGACCCCACCACTCTCATTCAGGAGAGTCGTAGGGAAACTAGTACAGCTCGAAGAGTACACACAACACGAACACGATCACAATTCCGACCTCGCTTTAGAGGTCCCGCGCGAAACCCACCCCGATTAATAAGCCCTCCCCGTCCCTTGACGACGCTTAACGATGTGCCAGCATGTGGTTTAGCTGAGCCTGTAATCCAAACTCCCCCGATTAATAATCAGAACCCTGATATTATCCAGCCACTGACGGTCCCTTGCCACCCTCCCTCCGACACTGCCCTAAGCCGAGGTTCGAGCCCCACCTGGGGTGCCCTTAGCGAGCAGTCGTCTAGCTTAAGTAGATTATAGTGAAAACCCCCTGGCTGGAGGCGTAAACTTCGTTAGGAGCTTGCGGCACCACAGGAAAGCCCGGTTAAGGAGCAGGAACCCCCAGTGGTTATACCTCCGAGATGCCAAACACAAAAAAAAAAAAAAAAAAAAAAAAAAAAAAAAAACTATTGTTAACATTTTAAAAGAGTAAGTATGGAGTTTCTTGCCCATTCTTCTCCATACATAACTACATTTTAGAAGGCGCAACTAGAATCAATTAACTATTCATGTAATTTTCTACGTTCAAAAGTGCATCTTCGTGCCTATTTGAAATAAATTATTTGACTTTGACTTTTGACTTTTAGTAACAGCCTTAAGTTTTTTGAAGCTAGTTCCTAGACCTCCTTATAATATGTTGCGACCTTCTTCTAAGACCTTCCACTCTACTAGAACCTTTAAATTGAGTTTCTTTCTGCTGATAAAGTATATAGAATAAAATATAATAATATAATATTGGTATAAAATAAATAACAATATAAGTAATTTAAAACTAAAATCCGACAGCGTTTCCTCAAGCTGCTCACGCATTTAGTTTGCAGCTTCTTCTCACAAACTAAGTCAAAGTCAAATAATTTATTTCAAATAGGCACGTGAAAGGCACTTTTGAACGTCAAAAATTACAAAAATAGTTAATTGATTCTAGTTGCCCCTTCCAAAAGGTAGTGATGTATGGAGAAGAATGGGCAAGAAACTCCATACTTACTCTTTTGAAATGTTAACAATCGTTTGTGTCCATAAATAATAATTATAGGTGAAGATGATGTACCTAGAATAAAAATTACAATACCACAATAGGTAAAAAAAAATTAAAGGTGAAGTAATGACAGACAAATTAATAAATGCGATAGATACATGGTGCTCACATAATTATTTACAAACATTGTATATGATTTAAAAAAAAAAAGTTATATATAATAAGTCAGTGTGTGTGTTAAAGTATAGTAATCACAGAAAATAAAATTAATATCATAAAAATTATAAATTATAAAATTAAATTAGCAACCAGTTCGATTTTGTCTAGACTCTAAATTGTCCTATGGAGCAGCAGTGCTATTCTGTAGAAATCTCACCGTGAAAACCTAAGCCTGAATTAATAAGCTGTCAATAGTGTCAATCCCTAGGCTCAGATGGAATGACAGTTCACTTCGAGATCACTTCACCTAAAATTTCACGGTGAGATGATTACAGAATAGCACTGCAGGACCTTTAGATAATCTGAAAAATTAAAAGTAAGTGTGAAGTAAGTGGCTGGAATGCCGGTCGTTTTTTCCTCCGTTTTTTGAACGACGCTTTTTTATGTACTTTTCTGTTGTCTCCCCCTAATCGCAATATGAAAGTATAGCCGACTATACAAAAACAATTAATTCCACTTTTCATTTTCTAAACTGTTACAAAAATAAACTATAAAACGCGAGTAAACATTGTGTTACGCAACACAAATTTGCATTTGCGTCCCATTCATGATTAAAAGTAAACAAAACATAATAATGGCAGCGATTTATCAACTGACGATCTGCGAATGAAAAGCCTCGCCAGTTTAATGTGCACCCACCCTAGCCGCCTAACGAGCTTGTTTGTGGACACAGATGATAAATAAACAGTTATGTTTATCGAATCCTCGAAGAGATGAGATTTAATGTTGGTTGCATGAAAAGATAATTTTGTGAACAGGTCGTATTTTCTTATATTGCAGTGTATCATTTCAATATATTGAACCATGGCCATCTGAAGTTGTTGTAAAAGAGCCATATCAAAAGTAGGTAAGTATTAATCTTATTATGCTGTTCATAAAACGTGGTGTCTGTGCTGTGGCGTTTTCCGAAAGAAGCACGTAGTTAGGTATGGATAATTACTAACTACAGCAATAAAATGATTAGATAGTCGCACTTCTTCCCATCTTATAATCGAAACAATAACTCAACTAAAGAGGCGATCCAGCCAAAAGATGTTTGCGACAGCTTAATAAGAAAACTTAATACCTAACCATCGATTACCAGATACATCCCATTTTCATAGTCCCCAGTCCCAGGAGCTACTAGGAATGCAGCAATACTCCTAAATGTCCCGTGGTTGATTGATGAGGCCGCCCTAGGTGAGTACAATCAGCGTCAAAAATACAGGGGCAAACAGACCGTTATAATTATCCTCGCCTCGCCTCTTTAACCTGTATATGAACCGGCTGATCGGTGAGCTTTGTAACGTTACAAATAGCCTGTCTGCAAGTTAACATTTAGATATTAACAAAATAAAGGCCAGTCTTCGGTGAAAGTGAAGAACCCGAGGCTCTCCAAGCGCAGCAGTCACACCTGATGGCCCCAAGGCTCCTTACACGTAGAGATTCACAATCACCGTCGCTCGTCTGAGTATTTAGTGATGAGTTTCCTATGCAGCTAGTTGATCCTCAGCAGATTTTGACGTTTGCAGCATCGACAAGATTTAGCAAAGATATGCAAATGATGCATTCGTAAAACGTACTTTCTTTTAAGCAAAGATCAGTTTGCTACTCTTTGACAAAGCGTGAGAATTCTTGCTTTAATTTGTTTTAACCTCTCGTATGTCGTAATTAGAGACACAATTAAAAACCCATTGTGTCTCGCGTAGATCTACGTTCCTCTCTCTCCGATATGAAGGGTTAATCAACATTCCACAATAATGTAACACGCATACTGCTTTCACAAATAGTTTATTGTATGAATTTTTGCTTATATACGACACCAACATAAAAGTCACCAAATCATATCTAGCGGTTCCTAACAAGCCTTTTTAAACTTAAGTCAAGATAAATGTCAAAATTGATTAGCCGACCATTATAGCAAAAGAGCGGCTTACAATTTAGACCTAACTTACTCGTATTAACAAGTTTTACAAAACGACAGTGAAAAATTTACTCTAATTTTATACAAAAGAATGTAAAAAAGACAGCCATATTATTACTCGCCTTACAAGAGGTTCATAGACAATACAGGACTACCATAAAGAATTTACATAGAAAAAGTAAACTGACAGGTGACAATTCATGATAAATATGTCAAAGTATAAAAATATTTTAAAAGAATAACAACAAAGACAACTAATATAGTCAGTCGTTTTACACGTGCAGCCAATCGTGCAGCCTGTGGACCAACGCTACTGCGCGTGCAGTACAAAAATGCTTTCAGGACACTGTAAGGGTTTCCGCGGTGTTGTAGTGCCTCGACTGTGTTTGCTGAGGCGCGGACTGATGATTTGTTCGCGATCATAAGAAAACGGAGCACTTCGCTACTAAACAAAACATCGTCCTGAAGGTCCTGCACCTGCGGTGCTATTCTGTAACAATCTCACCGTGAAAACTTACGTGAAGTGAGCGTGATGTGAGCTGTCACTAGTGTCCAGCCCTAGCAATGACAGCTCACTTCAAGCTCACTTCACCTAAGTTTTCATGGTGAGATTTTTACAGAATAGACCGGCTGTTGTAGAGGTGTATGCAGCTGCATCCACAAAAAATAAAAACAAAAAACAATAATAAACTTAAATATTACCTACATAATACGAGTATTATTACCTACATAATACGAGTATTATGTAGGTAATATTTTTGTTTTATTTGTTTTGAATGACATTTGTATGTATTTTTTATTTGATTCGATTTGAATGGCATGTGTACGTATATATATTAATTAATTATGTATGTGTGATTTTTATACCAATTTTGTGTTATTATTTAACGTAACGGACTTTATCTGAAAATAAATGAATTATTATTAAAATGTTCAGATGAACTGAGAACATTAAACTTTTGACCAGTTTGTTCGTCCTATTTCTGACGCTGACTGTACCTAGGTAAGTAGATACTCCCAGACCAATTTCTCGGCACAGGCTGAGTAGTACGACGTGACTAAATGAGACAAATTTGTCACATACAAGCGGCAAAGGGCCCGTGATTAATTGCTGTTTAGAGGTTATGTTAGAATTGTTAATACCTGTCTGGAATTTTGGAGGCTTGTATGTTTAGAGCGTATTAAATTAAATGTTTGATCCTTTGCTTGAGAAGAGAACGCGTCTTTTTAACGCGATTTCTGGAAAAGCAGGATCTCTCTCTATTCGTCGGAATCCTTTTTTCTTGTCATGACAATGTTAAGTATTAATGTCTACTCATCATGTTCACTCATCAGTTAGGTTACATCAACCGTTTAATGAACGGATTTGGAATTCACTGACCCTCGCTCGCGATAAGTTCAGTCTAATCTAGATCTATTCGGGACAAATGGAGACAATAATTATTAATAACTAGCTTTTGCCCGCGGCTTTGCCCGCATGGAGGTCGGAAATTTTCCCACGGGAACTTAGGTACTACCCGGATTAAAAGTAAATTTTAATTACAATTCGTTCAGCTGTTAAGGCATCAAAACGTAACTTACATTACGAAAGTAGTTTGTTTAGAATCGTTCACTGTATCGGTTTCTGTCATTTTTAATAAAGGTAATTTTTTTATCCCAAAAATTATATTAAAACTACGTAAATTACAAGCACACTTCCGCTGTACAGTCAAAATAAACAAAAATGGACGAAGTACCTACTATGCTAGACCCTTATACGTGTGCGACTGTGTGCGTGCGTAGATTGGTAATGGGACCACAATTTTCTCCCACAATCAGTTTATCAAATTTAATAATTAAACGATGTTTTATTATATAAATTATTTATTCTGTTTATTCATCTTTAATTCAGGCACAGTAGGTACCCAAAATTTGTTAGTATTACTTAAACTATGTTAAACTAAATTAATTAAGACACAAACATACATACAAACATAAACAAATTATAAACAACAATAACAATACAACACAGCCAAAAGAACATAATGTCTATTCTGCCATCTTCCGGAGACACCAGGCAACAATACATGCACTGCGCACAGGTGCCCTATCAGTTGGCCTTCAGACTTACTGGCAACAAATGCTCAGGAGACTGTTGTCAGTGTCTCGCATCCGACGCAGTAGTGATGCAGTTACGCATGATCGCGAAGAAATCTGTACGCGCTGCTGCGAACATCCCTGACGCGCCACAGAAACGTGGCAGTGACAACAGTATCCTAAAAGCATTGTTGTATTGCACACGCAGGCCATTATACGTTTTTTGCATATATATTGTCCACAGACTGCAGGTATAAAAAGCCTGACAATATGATCTAAATAGTGTTACCTTGACTTTATTGTCGTAATTTGCAAATCTGCGGGCCAGCATGTAGCATCGAACGGCCAATGCCCTGCGCTCTTTCTCCATATCACAGTTATCAAGAAAATAAATAAATTTATTTGACGCAGTTTAAGGCACACAATACTGACACAGAACACAAAAAGACAGAAAAAACTTAAAATAGCAATGTGTGCTCGCGCCTACGCCAAATAGGCCCAGTTCAGCATAAATGCCAGCCACCTAGTGCCTGACGCTGGTTTTCAACTGGACCTTGTATTGCGAGGACGTCTTACGGATGTAAATCAGTTTTATAATGTGTGTAATATTTATAATGTGTATAAATATTTAAGTAAGAAATAGATTTGTGATTGTATAGCGAAATAAAAATAAACTCGACTACATATTTGTTTAAAAAAATTATTAGATATAATTATATAGTAGTGCCAAACTGTCAAGTCTACTTATTCTTAACAAATAAAAAAGTAAAAAAGTAGACTGAACAATTTAATGAAAAGGTAAAAAATTCAATTTCTAGAATTACAATTATAAAAACCTACCTAACTCGCACTCTCAAGGCAAGAAGGAGGTAGATTTATATTACTTGAAAGGTAACTCCCAGCTCCTCGTCAGGAAAGCTCCGCAATCTAGTGAACAGGGCAGCTCCCGAGGAACAGGAGTCAAGGCAGCTCCGAAGAAAGGATGTTAGCGCAGTCTCCGCAGTGTCGAGAAGTATACTCAGAGAAGAAATATAGGGACGCGTCAGAGCGTCGGCGCCCCATACACTGTTAACTTTAACAGTTCCAACTTCATAGTTCTCAAGGAATCAGACAGCAGACCTTCTACAGTGGAGATGGTTCACTCAGAACCCAGACGTAAACGTAAACTGATCAAATTGCTTCTCCAGGCTCCTTTTATAGGGAAATCTGGACGTTCTTGAATATTCTGTTCTCTTCAAAAAATCCATTTTCGGTTTCAAGTTTTTGCTGTCCTCTGTCCTGCCAGTTATCTAACCAGCCAGGTGTAGTCGGCCAAGATGTATAAAACCTCCTGAACAAATTCTGAGAGTGCGTTTAAGAAACTTATAATTATAATAATTTAGAGTTTAGTTATTTAGTAGACAACGTATTTAAGTATAAAAGAGATTTAGAATATCCAAAATTATATGAGTAAATGATTTTTAGAAAATACAAACCTAATGCAACCTTCATTGAATAGGCTGGTAAGAAAATCTATGAAATAGCTGACTTCAGTTTGACACTTTTGACGTAAATGTCTTTTCAAGAATAAAATTATGTTAAATGATGAAAAACTAATAAAAAGTATGATAAATGGAAAGAAACATGTAAGTAGAGTGATAAATTAAGCATATAAAATAAATAAAATAGTACGGTTACACAATAAATAATGGTAATTTATTCAATAATTAATAAATTTGTCTAAAATAACTCCATATCCTTATATAAATTATTGGTCTCGCTGCACTCGAGCGCAGCGAGACCAATCATTTATCTAAATTCATATCAATTAAACAAAAATTTCTGATGGACCATGTCTAGCTTCCGTTGCGCATCTATGAGGTACTGCCATAGGCGTCTTCTAAATGTGTTGATCGTGTTAATAGATCTAATAGGTGGTGGCAGGTTATTCCACACTTTGGAAGCCGCATAACGGAAGCTACCTTTAAAAGCGGCTGAATTATGCGACTGGGTCGAGAGTTGCTGTGAGCATTGCCTTCTCCCACATTCTCTTCTACTTGCTATCCAACTCAATTTGTCGTACAAGTAGTCCGGTTTCTGGCATCTAATTACACCGAACAGAAGGCACGCTAAGTGTAATTTGCGTCTCGATTTCATTTTCAATGTGTAATTTTTGTTTAAAAATGGAGTTACACGACTTCTACGTAGGAGCAATTTTATAACAAAACCGAGCACAAGCGTTTTGGACCCTCTGAATGAGCCGATCTGTGCGAGCCAGTAGGTGCGGGCCCTACACTGTATCTGCGTAGTTTAGCCTAGACAAAACCAGAGTACAAGCAAAGCAAGCTACAAGCTGCTCCCGTAGTGTTTCGGACAAGTAAGACCTAATCTTGTACAGAACTTTCGGTCGATAAAAACAGTTTCTTACCGAGTCAGCGACATGTTTTTCGAACCGAAGGTCTTTGTCCATAATAAGACCAAGGATTCCGTGCTTCAGAGACTCTGTCAATTGGTTACCCCATTAGCTCCAGGTGAAATATTGCGGGTAGTTTGGCTAGTTGCTGTCTTGTGCCAAATACCAAGTATTTCGTTTTGGTTGGGTTAAGTGACAGATAATTCTCTTCAGACCAGGCGGCGAATCAGTGCCATCCTCTGCTTTACTCTGTTAAGAGTTGCACCACATAGCGAGACTGGTGGTACCAATTCATAGGTCTTGTTTTGTGCCATAAAAACGAATAGCTCGCTTTTCTTGGCATTATACCTTAGTCCATGAGCTCCAGCATAGGACTCACAAATATTTAATAGCTTCCTGAGAGCACTGATCGACGGAATTATGATTATGTCGAAAATTATGATTATAACAAAACATTTTAATTGGGGTGTTTGGTGGTGTGCGTTAATTCCGGGAAATGTTGTAGATAGATTAACTTAGCATCACTATCACTATCACTACATATTATAAAACAAAGTCCTCCGCCGCGTCTGTCTGTCTGTCTGTCTGTCTGTCTGTCTGTCTGTCTGTTCGCGATAAACTCAAATACTACTGCACCGATTCTCATGTTGTTTTCACCAATGGATAGCTTGGTTCTCTAGGAAGGTTTTAGTATATAATTTGTTATGTTTTTGTATGCATTTTTGTATGAATTAACGATATTTGTTGGAGGTGTCGGAAAAAAATAAGCCGTCTGGGAGCTTTCAACGAAAACGCTGTCTAAACCCTTTGAGATATAACAAAATAATGTATGGTGGAATTGTGTATCATAAAAAGGACTTCAAAAAAGTCCGCGATGGCATATGTCTATCTCTTAAGGATAACATACTATATCCATTTTATTGACTTTTTGTAGGTATTTGTTTGCCGAATTTTACTCTTGGAAATACGATTACGATAACAATACGCTATAATATCAGTAGCTATTAGCCAAATTATGTTCGTAGATAAATAAGCTAGCTACTTACGTGTATTTCAAACAGTATACAAGAATATTTATCATAAAAACATTACTAAACACGGCGGCTTTATGATCAAAATTTGTGCATTCCAAAGCTTTCGTTACTTTTTCACTGACATATTTATCACTTTTCGATAAACTAACACTCAATACGAAATCTACACTTATTTCTCAGTAATTCTGTATAAGATTCTTCTAAGATTAAACCGTTTTCTCATTGAATCCATTACTTTACGCACGTATAACCTTGATGAATGTTTACATTAAGCATCGCGTCACACCGCCACACGACCACAGAGTATAGACGTATTTTGTTTTCTTTTTTCGTTCGTTTAGTGGTGTTCCCGCTAAAATGTCAACCGGTCAATTATTAGTCGATTAATCGAATTCTACATCCAGATCGTGTTGCAAGTACAAAATAAATGTCTAATATTTCGTCCAATTGCGAACGTGACCCTGAGAAAAGTTAGTACTTACGTGAATTATTCTAAAATTATTATTTGTGTCGCAATTTTATTTCGTGTTGTATTTGGTACAATTGATTGCTTTAAGAATTTGAGTGAAATTTCGTATTTTGATTTTGTGTTTGTTATCTTTAGGTAAAGACTCATTCACGTTCAGAACATAAGTACTTTTACTATATTAAATCATTTGTTTCGGTTTCTATTCACATAGTGTTCATGAAGAAACCATAAAACCATAGTTATTATTGTGAAATGTTAAAAGTTTGATGTCAAGCTCGATAGATGGCGTTGACGTCGAAATAGATCTCGCTATGGTTTCGTTACCGCGATTTGGTTGGGGTCTCGCAATTTTAATTAAATATACCAGCTTAGATTAGTACACAATTGTGGTTTTATTTTCAACCCTATTAGTGTGCACGTTAGTTCGATAGTTCAACTCATTACCAGCTCGGTAATAAACACATAGTGAGTCACATTAAAATTAATATTAAGTTAGAATTTTGAGATATAGCCTGGGATATGGAGAGGGTAGTACATAGGGTACTTTTTTATGCGATAACCGACATCCACGCGGGCGAAGCCGCGGGCAAAAGCTAGTTTATATAAAAAAAAATTAAATATGGAAGTATGTATATAGAGTTAATAATCCATATCCAGACTAATTATATAAATGTGAAAGTAATTCGGTCTGTGTGTCTGTATGTTACGTTTTCACGCCTAAACCGCTAACCCGATCGTCATGAAATTTGGCAGAGATATAGCCTGGGATATGGAAAAGGAAAAGGCAAAAGCCAGTACGACAAAGTAAAGAAATACAATTATGACAGTAGAAACCAAACACGCATAGCAACTAACATACACCGTAACCTGACCCTGACCCTACTTTCAATTAAACCGGTATTGTAACCTCCATCAGTGAAAGGCCTCTAACTATTAAAACTCATTTATCCTATCAGGACTTACTTCCATCGGTTTACCTATCAACTTTCAATTTAACTTTGCAAACAGATCGAGATCAATAAGTTTTGTTATCAAGCTTTCCGAATTCGGAAAAAAGTTTTGAAAAAGTCTTCTATAAGTTTTCCTGAAATTCTTTACGAGTATAGCTTTTAAATTTCCTTTAGAGGTGAAGTTTGGTATATCTTATAGTATTGTGAATCCGTTATGTTTGATAGCTAAGAAAGATGAACAGAAAACCTTTTGTTTTGTAACTACAAATACAATTTCCAACCGGTTTTGTTTGTTTGTTACCGCATTTCAGTCGAGCGCATTTCAGCTAGTTTGAATTTTATTCCTAAAAAACCCTCAAACTAAACACCGTTTCAGTCTGTGTTACAGTCAGTCAACAAGTAGCAATGAATAATGAAGCAAAACTCAAGTACACCGAATTATACGAGCTTTGAGCCGCCTAGCAACTAAAGTAAGTATTTAGCGGCGACAGCGGAATGGCTTTAAAGTCGAAAATAATCACACATATTATTTAAGAACAATCACGTATCGTTGTATAATCACGTACGGCAGAACGGCAATTTCATAGGTAAAGACCTATTATTAGAAAACATTTTAAGCAGTTGACGGTGCTTCTGTAAAATTAACTTTCTACCTAAATTTAGAGAATGATTGCAATAGGTCGAAGTTGTGGACGTCTAAATGAATAGGAAGTAATATGAAAATATACTTTTTTTATTTACAATTTATGTTATTTACCCCTTAATATGTTGTGTTACCCCCTCTAGCTCTAATGACTGCCTGTAAACGGTTTTTCATTGACCGAATGAGTTTCCTGATGGAATCCTGTGGGATTTCCTGCCACTCTTCGACTAAAGCAGTTTTCAGTTCTTCTATTGACGCCGGAGCTGGACATATTCCTCGTACCCACCTTTTCAGGTCGTCCCATATATGTTCAATCGGACTTTAGTTAGGGCTGAGGGCTGGCCAGTCTAGTGTGGGAATCCCGACTTCTACAAGGTACTGTCTAGTCACTGCAGCGGTGTGGCAACGGGCATTATCGTGCATTAGCAGGAAATCTTCGCCAATACACCCGGCGTTGGAGAGCACATGGCCTAGCAGAATGTCGGTAATGAATCTTTCTGCGGTTAGCCCCCCTCCCCGACCTCCACCAGGTACAAATATCAACTCCGTTTTTGCTTGAATAGATATCCCCGCCCATATCATACAGGACCCACCCCCGTATGCCACTGTTTCCGCAAAACAGCATTGTGCGAATTGCTCCCCGGGTCTCCTACGAGTATAGACTCTTTGTCAACGGTCGCTACTATGCAGGCACAAATCCTGGATTCATCCGAAAACAGGACTCGCCTCAATAGCTCGATATCCCAATCTAAGTGATCGCGAGCAAACTGAAGCTTGTCGGTGGGTTGGAGACAATTTAGGTCCCGTGGCTGACCTTTTCGGAGTCAAGTTCGCTTCTTTGAGTCTTCGCCTCACTGTCCACTCGCTGACAGCCCTCCCTCGAACTTCTCTAAGCTGCTGCTGGACGTCCACGTCGGTCAGTTGTCGATTTCGGAAAGAAGAGGTGAGAATAAATCGGTCATCTCTCACCGAAGTGCATCGCTGTCGTCCAGATCCTGGTCTCCAGACTAAGTTTTCACTCTCTTTGAACCTCTTGTATACCTTCGAGACACAAGACTGGCTCAAATGAAGCTGTCGAGCGATAGTACGCTGAGACAATCCTTGCTGTTTTTTTTGTTTGACGAAGTGGCGCGGGTCAGCTATATTATAAAGCTGAAGAGTTTGTTTGTTTGGTTGAACGCGCTAATTAATTATAAAATTATTTTAGTGTTGGATAGCCCATTTATCAAGGAAGGCTATAGGCTAACAAACATAACATTACGCTATGATCCTTAGGAGCCAAACAAAAAGAACAAAAGTCAGAAAGAACGCTAAGCGATAACGAAGTTATAGCGCGGGCAAGCGACGGGATGTGACGCGATGGGTGGGCCGAAATTTCACGCGGACGAAGTCGCGGGCAAAAGCTAGTTAGATATATAATGACAAGGGCTATGGCACTAGTTGGTGTTTTGGGTCTGAAGATGGAGCTGGAAGGTGGTCATGGGCACTCCTTAAGTAAACCAGATTGTCCCGTTGTGTGTGGATTCGTAAGATTTGTCTTGACAAGTCCTATCACACTAGGTGGTGTTCAAGGTCTGATGATGGAGCCGGAAAGTGGCCATAGGAACTCCTCAACAAAACAAGATTACACCATCGTGTTAGAACTTTTTGGCTTTGACTTGGCAAGTACTATCACCCGAGGTAGTGTCCAGAGTCTGATGATGGAGTCGGAAGCTGGCCAGGGACTCTCGTCAAGTAAACATCAAGTTTCCTCGTGTGTGGTTTCATTGGATTTGTCTTGACAAGTGCTAGTACAGTAGGCGGTTTTCAGGGTCTGATGATAGAGCCGGAACGTGGCCGTAGGAACTCTTTAACAAAACAAGATAGCAACATCGTGTTTGGACTGGTTGGCTTTGAGTTGTTAAGTACAGCCCGAGGCGGCGGCGCGAAGTGTTTCACGCGCGGCCCTATTGGACGATGCGGGGGGAGTCTAACACCAACACTAACAGTTACTTTTTACGGAAGCATGTGGACAACTCGATTACATTTTAATAAAACTTGGGTACTGTGGCCAGCACATTAAGTTACCACAAACTGTCAGATTTTCTCGTTCGATTTTGACCTTAATCATCAACATTTTGAAGTTTAAAATCGTTTAGAGACATTTTACAGTTTCGTGTAGCTTGATGTGCTGGCCACTGTACAAAAGTTGGCAACTAAACTTATTCATTTAACGTTAAAGTTTTTAACCGACATGTAGTGGTAACTATACTTATTACATTTAGGGTTCAGAACTTGGCCGTAACCGGACATCTCAATTTGTCACGATTTAATCAAAAAGACCTCAGCTGGCCATATCTAAACACTTCAAGTTTTCAATTTAAATTATTACATAAAGAAAACTTTTATATGTCTAAGTTCAGATATCAAATAACGAATATTATTTTGGTTGCTCAGTGTAGGTTTTTGTGAACGAACATTGATATTTTATTATATCAATGTCATGTCTCAATTGTTTTATTAAGAGCGAACGTTCCTAGCTGCCCGGTTGAATTTAAATTTAAACATATAAACCCTATGATAGTTATAAAAGCTTTTCGGCAAATCAAAATCAAATTAACCGAAGATCTATGGGGAATGTCCATTAAAATTTGTACATCTATAATCGAGACTATAGCACCATACTTAGCTTTAATATTTAATTTGTGTGTGGATCAAGGAGTCTTCCCGGATTTAATGAAATATAGTAAGGTTATTCCACTTTTTAAATCAGGGGACAGTAAAGACACTAATAACTATAGACCAGTATCCGTGTTGCCGGTATTCAGCAAGGTGTTCGAAAAGGTGATGCTCAATCAAATGCTTAATCATTTTAACACCAACCAAATCTTACACGATCAGCAATATGGTTTCACTAAAGGACGTCGTACGACTGACGCCGGTGTTACCTTATTAAGACACATATTTACAGCATGGGAGGAGGCCCAAGACGCCATAGGAATCTTTTGTGACCTCTCCAAAGCATTTGACTGCGTAAATCACGAAACCTTACTCTTGAAACTTGAGCATTACGGACTAGATAAACTTGTGCTCAGTTTAGTAAAATCATATTTAAATGATAGACAACAGCAAGTTCAAATAAATTAAGTCAATTCACACGGCTTAGGAGTAAAAATGGGTGTGCCACAAGGCTCGATATTGGGTCCTTTCCTCTTTTTATGATCTACCCCATTTCTTAAAAAACGAACCACAAATGGTGTTATTTGCTGACGATACTTCCTTAATTTTTAAGATAAATAGACGTGCATCAAATCTTGACGACGTAAATAACGCCCTACTGCAGGTCCAAAATTGGTTTACTGCTAATAATTTAGTATTAAATGGGAAAAAAAACGAAATGCATAAGATTTACTTTACCAAATATTAAAAGTAGTGATTGTGACATAGTATTGAATAGGGAGAAACTAGAATTCGTCGATAAAACTGTTTTCCTGGAGATCACGCTCGACTCAAGGCTGCAATGGGGTCCTCATTTAACATCTCTTGCAGGGCGGCTAAGTTCAGCAGCATATGCTGTGAGAAAAATCCGTCAATTTACTGATGTAGATACCGCGAGGCTAGTCTATTTTAGTTACTTTCATAGTATCATGTCTTACGGTATTTTACTATGGGGGCGGGCTGCAGATATCGAATCGATTTTTATTCTACAGAAAAGAGCCATCAGAGCAATATATTGCCTCCGCAAGCGCGATTCTCTAAGGGAACTGTTTAAAGATATTAACATCATAACGGTACCTTGTCAATACATCTATGAAAACATCATGTATGTACGTAAGGAAAAATTTAAATATTTTCAGTAAAAGAGGTGAAAGACACAATTATAGTACTAGAAATAGGGACCAATTAGTCGAACCAGGTTTTAGACTGGCTAAAGTAGATTCATCCTTCATGGGGTACTGTTTAAAATGTTACAATAAAATACCTCCCCACATACTCCAATTGAACGAATCTAAATTTTAATCTTATATAAACCGCACACTATGCAGCCAAGCATATTATAAGTTGAGGGATTATATCGCTGACAAAAATGCTTGGCTCAATGCTGGTCCTGCTCCATAAGGGCGCATAAACTAATTGAAAAATGGCATTTGAAAATATTATTGCAGCTGCTGAAGATTGTAAGACTATTTTTGCATTGTATAAACTCAATCTCCTTGCATTATATAATTGCATAGCACAGGTGTGAGTACTATGTACTATAAAGCTACCATTTACAGGGTAATATAATATGTCTTTTATTGACTTGAATGTGCTCTGGCGGCTGAGAGTATGTCATGCTCACTCAAATGTCTCGCTGGTGGTGGCGGTGTGTGTTGGATCATTAAGTTCCCTTCAAAATGGTTGAGCTAAATGGTGCTAATCCATGCGTCACGTTCGTGAACGGGCGCCGTCAGTTGAGACTGGTCATCTCTTAGCTACCACGGCTTATTTTTTTTTATTATTGTTTTTATTACGGACGCTTCTAACGTGCACGTCTTTCTACATTGTTCTCACATGTATAACTTCATATTTTGTAACAATATTTTGTTTTAAAAGAGTGTCCGTGGAGTTTCTTGTCCGTTCTTCTCCATAGGAACCTACTACGCTTTGGAATGGGCAACTAGCTTCATCTTTCTGACTGACCGACCCCTTGACAATTCAAAAGTGCCTGTAATTGGTTTATTTTCAAATAAACCAATTACAGGCACTGATGCTTTGAGTTTGAGTTTGAAAAACAATAATAAAATATCAATATTCGTGTGGATCATTAATTTGACATGAGGTTTTGTCAAGTTAGACATGCTAAAATGCGAGATGTCAACATATTACCAATTTTGATATCTCCAAAAATTATGTATATTTGGAACTATATTTTTTTTTCATATAAATTCCCAATGCGTAGGAAGTATCTCTATCTATACATATAATAAAATCGATAGTATATTTCTGACTGTCAACTGTTAACACGCGTAAAAGTGCTGATGTAGATTTTTGTAATTTTGTGTGTAAAGCTGATAATCAGTGTTTAGAAATGCAATAAAACTGTACTTTTGTTAGTGATAATTAAGTGTAATTGTTAGTAGCAAAAAGTGTTTGTGATCTAAATAGAAATCAGTGATCAAAACTAAGAAGTGACAATCGTCTTTTCGAAGTTTTCTCCACATACCCACTTAACTATTTACTTTTCCCGGACAATCTAACTCGTCATGTCAATATGTCATCTGACATTTGGAAAAGTGTTGCCACAGTGAAATTTAATTATATACTATGAGTAGCGAAAATAGTAGAAATGTGACTGGAGTGGAGCATCAGGCTCTTAGTCAAATAAACACTACTGATGAATCACTGTCACCTAAGCAACCAGCGCGTGTAACCACCGCCACAAGTAGCAAAAAGATCATGACACAACAAGCATTCCATCCTGGCCTATTCTTACAAAGACCAAGATCTGCATCAATTGGAAGCTATCCAACACAACCACCTACTAAAGACATGAAATCTAAAGATGTGCCCTTGCCACCTACAGATTCACCGCCTCCTCCTTCATGGCAGAAAGTGCCCAGTAGTATGAATAAAAAAGAAAGTTGTCTACCAGCCCTCCTATAGATTCGACCAAAACATCAAATCGTTATGATGGACTACCTATTGACATAACTGATGAAGTGGAGAAACCAACGAAGCAAACTAAACCACCACCAATAATTCTCTATGGAATTGAAGATCTAAAAGAATTAACAAAACTCTTAGAAACAGCAGCCTACAAAGATCAATTTACATATAAAATTGTCAACAAAACTCAACTTAGGATTAGTACTGCAGATATAGATGTCTACAAAAAACTTATCTCCCTGGTTAGAGAAAAAGGCTTGATAGGGCACACTTTTAACAGGAAAGATAATAGATGTTTAAAAAAAGTTAATTGAATTGTAATAAAAAACTTACATCCATCTACACCAGTGAACATTATCAAAGAAGATATAGAGGCAACAGGAAACACAGTAACTGGAGAGATAATAAATGCAAGATATGGACCAAACAAGAATCCAACATCTACCTTTTTGTTAATCTGCTTAGTGGTCCCCACAATAAGGTTATTAAAGATCTGAAATATACCACCAGAGTGTCACCAAGGAAAAAGAAAACAATAGTTCAGTGTCAGAGATGTCAACAGTATGGTCATACCAAGAATGATTGTATGAGACCATACAGGTGTGTGAAATGTGGGCAATCACACAAGATTTCCGAATTTAAAAAACGTGACCGAAACACTCCAGCACTGTGTGCCTTATGCGATGGACCACATCTAGCTAATTACAAGGGATGTGAAGCATATAAGGAAATCCAAGCTAGAAAACATAAAAATAATATCCCACCGATAGTAAACAAAACAGCATCTAAAACAGATATGACAAATGAACTGATTACTAGTACAGAGCCAAAGAGTCAAAAACAGAGTTTGTCCTACGTAGAAACCGTAATACCAGCCCAAATAAACACCACTTCTTAGAACACTTCTCATATCCCAGGTCAAATAAACATGACCCTAGAAAAAATCATTATAAAACAGACTGAAAAGTTTGATATCTTCCTCCAACAAATGAGTACTCTTATGATTCTCATAGCTAAGCTCGTCGACAACTGACAAAATGACTTCACTACGGATTGCGACCTGGAACATCAATGGTCTTGCCACTAATAACCATGAAGTTAAATTGTTCATGTCTCAACATAAACTAGACATTCTCCTTATCTCTGAGGCCCACTGTAAAGCTAATTCCATAGTAAGGTTTTCAGACTACCACTGCTATATTACAAACCACCCAGATGGTACAAGCTATGCGGGATCGGCCATCATTATAAAAAAGACTATCAAACATCATCAAATGCCTAACTATGAAACTGAGCACATCCAAGCAACCACGATAACCGTTGATGACAAATCAGGAGACATCAATGTGGCAGCAGTGTACTGCCCACCTAAACACAATATGACTGAGTTAATGTACTCCGATTTCTTTGACACTCTGGGACACCGCTATAGGCAGAGATTGGAATGCCAAACATACTTCTTGGGGCTCCAGATTAACGAATACAAGAGGAAAACAGCTTAAACTGAGCGTAGATAAAAACAAATTAAGCACCATTTCCACAGGAGAACCTACTAATTGGCCAACTGATACCAAGAAGGTACCAGATCTTATAGATTTCTTCATAGCCAAAGGTCTCACGAAGTTATATATGAAACCTGAGTCTTGTTACGACAGTTCCTCAGATCACACCCCGGTGCTCTTGACAGTTAGTACCAACCTTATAGAGGTGTCAAGATCAATAAGGCTGTGTAATAAACTTACAGACTGGAGTACATTTCGAGATCACATTGAAGAATCAATAAACATGAAAATGGCCCTTAAAACACCTGAAGATATAGATGAGGCAACTAAATATATAACGTTGCTCATACAGGAAGCATGCTGGATGAGTACTCTTGAAAACCAAACCCGGAACAGTAGGTGAGTAAAAAACTATCCTCTAGAAGTAAAAAAGGCTGTTCTAGAAAAGAGACGACTTCGAAATGTTTGGCATTTAAGTACGCTTACTGAAGATAAAACTAATCTTAACAGAGCTGTAGAAGATCTCAAGTTACTGTTGCAAAACTGGCATGATAACTCATTCCAATAAAAGCTAGAAAACCTAACTGCTACAGAGTCTACAAACTATTAGCTCTGGAAAATAACAAAGGATTTTGACAGACCGCAAGTTGCTAAACCACCCTTGAAGTGCGATGAAGGATGGATGAGAAAACCACAGCAAAAAGCAGACCTATTTGCTGAACATCTTGCAAAAGTATTCCGCCCAAATGACTCTGTGGATGAAGAGTTCGATGACCAAGTGAATACAACTCTAAGCCAAGACTTCCAGATGGACCTACCGCCAAAACCTGTGTCTGTACGGGAAGTGTGGAGAGTAATAAATGAACTAAAGGATAAAAAAGCGCCGGGTTTTGACCTAATAACCAAAGAAATTCTTAGGCAACTGCAAAAGCTGTAACCTACATCACAACAGTATGTAATGGAATATTAAGAGTCCAACAATTCCCTGCAATATGGAAAGTATCGCAAATAATTATGGTCTACAAAGACGGAAAACCACCAAGTGACGTCACATCCTATAGACCTAAAAGTTTGCTCCCGATATTATCCAAAAATTTTGAAAAACTGCTCCTGTGGCGAATCCTTCCAACTCTAACGGAAAATGGTATCAAACCAATCCATCAATTTGGCTTTAGGCAGCAGCAGTCCACTGTGGAACAGGTGCATAGAGTCGGCGACAAGATAAGGAAGATACTGGAGGAAAAAGAGTACTGCTCTGCAGTTTTCTTGGATATACAACAGGCTTTTGATAGTGTCTGGCACAAGGGGCTGCTACGTATGTAAAATTAAAAGTTGTCTTCCACACAGTTACTTTTTAATATTTAGTACCTCTCAGGAAGACTGTTCCAGGTCAAAGAAGGTGAAACTACATCAAAATTTTGAAATACAAGCTGTTGTACCGCAAGGGTCAGTGTTGGGCCCTATACTCTACACTATTTTCACAGCTGACCTCCCATGCTCGAATACCATAACTAAAGCTACATTCGCAGATGATACCGCTATCCTCGTAAGTCACAAGGACCCAGTAATAGCCTCAAAAATCCTACAGGAAGGCCTAGACGAGACAACCAAATGGCTTGGGAACTGGCGGATTAAAGCTAGTACCTCTAAATCAGTGCAGCTTACTTATACCCTACGAAAAGGTAACTGCCCCTCGGCGAAATTAGAAAACGCCACCCTTCCTCACCAGAACTCTGTCTGATACCTTGGCCTTCATCTTGATAGGCGTATGACATGGAATGAGCACATCAAGAAGAAACGCGATGAACTGAATATTAAATACAAAAGGTTCTTGTGGTTGCTAGGTCGAAACAGCAAACTGTCAGTAGACAATAAATTACTAGTGTACAAGTCCATCCTGTAACCTGTATGGATGTATGGCCTTCAGCTGTGGGGTAGTGCTTGTAACTCCTACATCATACGAATCCAAAGAATGCAGAACATAATCCTCCGAACAATCAGTAATGTCCCCTGGTATGTGACTAATGCTGAGATCCACGAACACCTGGAAAGGCTCACAGTGAGAGAAGAAATCTCCAACGTCCAGACTAGATACAGGGAACGACTAGAAAGAAGCCCACCCCAATACCCTTGCACGACAGCTCACAATTTTCAGCTATGCTAAACGCCTCAAAAGAAAACACATCCTATAGGGTAGAGAATTAAGGGTAGATGTTCTCGCTGGAGGAAACACTTTGAATGAGAGAGGCAAACAACACATCTGCTAAAAGTGAATGCACTGACTGCAGATGAAAATATAAAAAAAATATATATAAAATAAAATCGTAGCGAAGTCAAAACTGTACATTGAATACTTTTGAAAAAAGTAATTGCCACGAGGTCTGGGAACGATTCTGATGCCGAAAATATGGTTTTTAGAATTTTTGTCTGTTTGTCTGAATGTATGTTTCCAGCATCACGCAAAAACTACCGGACAGATTTTGTTCAAATTTTACATAGATATTTCATAAAGATCTGGTCAAATTATAATAATATAATAATAATAATATTTTTGAGATGGGTCAATAAGGGCAAGTACCTTAACCGTGTTCGCTATAAGAAAATGGTGGTAAGAGACTATCCTTAACTTTTAGGAAAAAATTGATCTGCATTTAAAAATTTTGAAAAAAAAAAATAAAAAAAAATATAGTCCGCAAGAAAACGGGCAATTTTCACAAAAAAAGTTTTTTGATGCCAATCGATCCTGTTTCTTAAGAGGATCAAAAAACTATGGGATCAACTGAGGTTTGAGAACTAGAAAAGTCAGAAATCGAAAAAAGTTTTCCCATACAGTTCGTAGGTGAGACTGAGAACGAACACAATGTATCAGTGTATGACAACAGTCGAATTATTCCATTACTACTTCGCTGGGTTAAATAGGAAACGAATATAGCAAATAGTATTTTAATACAGATTTAATATTTTAAATGATTATCATACCTTATGACAGAAATAAAATCATTTATCATTTATGGATCTAAGCAGTCAATTATGACATAATGCTATTTCAGTTAACTTTCCACAAAGCAATGCAAATCTGATTTTGATTCCAAAGAATTGATATTTTTTGTGATTCTTTTTAGGGTTCCTTACCGAAATGGTAAAAAGGAACCCTTATGGTGCAACTCAGTCTGTCTGTCCGTCTGTCAGTCACAGCTGGATATCTCTAGAATTACTAAGGCTATTAACTTGAAATTTGAAATGGTTTTGGATGACGTTTGCCCAACTATTTTTCAAATAAGAAAGATTTTTTTTTGCTACTGGGACTTAAGAGCGTTGTCACCCGTCCACTAGCGCCACTCCTTTAAAAACATATTATCTCGTGACTGAGAAGGAATTATGAAAAACGGCTCAGTCAACTATAATATCGGTAAGTGTGTCTAGAATTTTCTAATATCTTTTATAAAGTTTCATATGAGACACGAAGCCACATAATACGATCTAGACTCTATATCGTAATATGTTGCTTCGCGTCGTGTAGAAATGTATGTAAATATTACAGGAAAAATAAAACGATTTCTCTAAATAACACACTTTTTCAGAAATCATTAACAAAACTTACATTAGTTCCACTATCGGTCAAGAGACGGCGCTGACCTACCCCTGAAATATTCTACACTGCAGTGTTAAAATTCTCTGACGAGTATGGGCCTAGCCGATGAAAATTTAAAAACATTTGACGGTTCACATCCAAAATGTCCTCCTTCCTACCTACTCGCAGGTTGCTTTGGGTGACACAGTTGTAGTTTTTTCTGGGCACAGAACTATTTAGGTAATTATACGAATGAAGCTATATATGATGGTACGGAACCCTCGGTGCGCGAGTCCGACTCACACTTAAGCGTTTTTATTTTTCTTTTTTTTTACTGTAATTGTCCCCCGCTCCTGGGAGGGCGTGTCAGACTATTACTAATTAACATCCAGCCGTGTTACTTCAGTTGCCTTTGTGCCAGGGCCACGGTATCCCTTTCGGACAAACTCGCAACCCTGGCAGGCATCGGTCCTAGCGGACCCCGTCAGTTCGTGCTGACATCTCTTTGAGGCGCGCGTGGAACACAACGCGCCGTCCACCCGGGCCTGGTCCTTACCGGATGGCGAGCTGCCCATTGCTTGCCGTCCGCAAGCCCGCGCCTACGGTGGCCGGGAATTGCCAATGGATTCCAGTCGCCCAAGGCGTCTCCTGCGGCGACTAGGTGCATCACACGTTCGGCCTCCTCCTTCGCGCGCCTTACGCGCTTCGCAGAACGGCTCCTCCGTGACAGCCTTCCATGCACTCTAGCTCCGTACCATGATCTGGACCAGGGCCGGACGCGAGAGATCGTTCCAACCAAGCGCCTCCATGAGGACACGGCGGTGCTCTACCCAAGCTGGGCAGACCTCCACCATATGCTCTCCCATGTTCTCCGGGCGATCCATACAGTGGTAACACCCGGGCGTTTCTTCCCGCCTTATCTTGAACAGGAACCTCCCGAAACAACAGTGTCCGGTGAGGACCTGCGTCAGGCAAAAGCTGAGGACGTCGTGACGCCTCTCTAGCCAAGGGAAAAAGAAGGGACTTATACTTGACTTCCCGTGTGTTTACAATTACAATGTACTGTTATATTATATTACTAGCTTCTGCCCGCAACTTCGTCCGCGTTAAATTTCTTGTTCCTCCGACCCACCCCGTCGCAACACATTGCCTGCCCGTGCTTTTACTTCATTTTCGCATAAACTTTCATTAAAAAAAATTGTGTCCTAGTTAATAGGAATGTTATTCTTCCTCAAGAATTGGGCTGTAAAATGCAAATAGATTTTTTTTAAATCCAACTCGCAGTTCCGGAGATTAGCGCGTTCAAAAAACAAAAATCCGGCCAAGTGCGAGTCGGACTCGCGCACGAAGGGTTCCGTACCATCCATACAAATCCTTACTAATATTATAAATGTGAAAGTAACTTTGTCTGTCTATCTGTCTGTCTGTCTGTCTATATGTTACGTTTTCACGCCTAAACCGCTGAACCGATCATCATGAAATTTGGCAGAGATATAGCCTGGGATATGGAGAAGGACATAGGCTACTTTTATACGCGATAACCGACATCCACGCGGGCGGAGCCGTGGGCGGAGCCGCGGGCAAAAGCTATCCATACTAATATTATAAATGTGGAAGTAGCTATGTCTGTCTGTCTGTCTGTATGTTACGTTTTCACGCATAAACTGCTGAACCGATCGACATGAAATTTGGCTGGAATATAGCCTGGGATTTAGAGAAGGACATAGGCTACATTTTTACGCGATAACCAACATCCACGCGGGCGGAGCAAAAAAAACGGCAAAAAAGTCATGTCCGTTGTATGGGAGCCCCCCTTAAATATATTTTTTTCTGTTTTTTTGTATTTGTTATAGCGGCAACAGAAATACATCATCTGTGAAAATTTCAACTGTCTAACTATCACGGTTCATGAGATACTGCCTGGTGACAGACGGACAGACAGACAGTCAGACGGACAGCGGAGTTTTAGTAATAGGGTCCCATTTTACCCTTTGGGTACGGAACCCTAAAAACTAACTCTTCAGCTTTAGAATAGACTACCTCGCAGAGTTGATCATTATTTTGCTGCGGAGTTATTATAATACAGTTATATCTTCCAAGATATTCATTGAAATTAAATGATGTAAAGGCAACTTTGTTCAAAATTAAATACTTGTGATGAATAACGTATTTATTTGGATAACGATTAATACCATGTTTATGAAAACTCCTTCAAAAATAATGCATTAATTTCGAACAAAATTGATTACCATAAAAAAGGTTGTAGTGAGTCAATCTTAAAAGATAGACATATGCTATCGCGGACTTTTTTTTAGAACATTCAAAGAGGAACAATTCCATCATACATGATATTTTCGTAACTTAAACCGTTTACGCAGCGCACGCAACGGAAGCTCTCAAAAAGGAATATTTTTTCCCGTTTTTGTAAAATTTTTCATTTATGCTCCGCTCCTATTGGTCGTAGCGATGTTATATAGCCTATAATATTCCTCAATAAATGGACTATCCAACACAAAAAGAATTTTTCAATTGCAACCAGTAGTTCCTGAGATTAGCGCGTTCAAACAAACAAACTCTTCAGCTTTATATATTATAAGTATAAGTATAAGTATAGATATAGATATAGATATAGATAGATTAATAGCTGTTCGTCAGAAATAATCTCTAAGAATGACAATTGGAAACATTCAACGTATCAGTGTTGTGCCATTAGTATATATAATATGCAGGAAGGAACATAGGCTTTCAATAATTTAAAAACAAAGAGCAGGTGGACCTCGACACCGACCTGCAGATAGTCCAGGGAGGCTATGCTATTCTTAGATGGTAGGCTCCAGGCGGTTATTACTCCTGGACAGGACCGGCCTGCGCCTGGTGACGGGGACCATCACGGGACACTGCTCGCTAAACAAACACTTCCACACAACAGGCATATCGAACAATCCTCTGTGCAGGGCTCACATGGAGGCTCAGGAAACCGTCGTGAATGTGCTCTATGAATGCACAGGCGTCACCCAGATTAGAACAGAAACCTTCGGGGCACCAAGATCTTTCACAGCTGTTCTAAACAGACCGGGAGACGTAACATCTTCTGGAGGGAGGTGGGCTGATTGGAATAACTACCAATGGCCACCATGGCCCATGTACAATGGTCCACCTGAAGGACTAAGTGCGGAAACCCAACCCTTTACCATAGAACATGCAACTGTACGTCGCTTGCTCTCGCGTCACCAGTCCTGACTCTCTGTATATTTTGACTGCTGTGACCAAAACTATAAACGCGGGCAGAAGCTAGTTAAAAATAAAAACATCTAAGTTGACATGTCAATGTCTTCACGCCAGCAACGGAAATATATTAGGACCTTTTAACGGTAGCTGCCCGGCAACAGCCCGGCTGTCCATCTATCTATCATAATATCAGTATTGCCAGGTGCCGCAGATTACACGCTAATACCCCGACTATTGTGTTAAATCAGTTTTTACTCGACAACCATCGGCCTAATGTTTAGAGATCTTGTCTGAGCAGACTTTTTCAAATGGTTTATTTAAGTAAGTGATGAATGTCAAAACGTTTTGCACAAAAGTGAAGGCATTCTCAATTAGTTCAGTGGCTGTATTGTATTGGTTTTAAGCTATTGCATAGCTTCTATCGCGGGCCTTGAGCGCGGGGACCGAATCCAGACATTCCGTAACGAAATAACCTCACGCTCCCCACTCCGACGGTTTTACTACACCAGTACCCTCTAGTGATCTAATAATTTCTGGCAGTTCTTTTTTCTGTGTACTGCGTATTTTATTCTTATAAATATTAGTTTATAAAATTATGATCTTCACAAAAAGTGAATGTTGATAGTGGGGTTTGAACTCTCGACCAGTCGATTACGAGTACATTCAGTTCCCCTGTTGCACCGCAAGGCTACAATGACTTTATTAAAGCTTGCCAAATAGTTGATACCATTCCAGTTCAACAATTTTTAAACTTGACTAGACGGTCGGAAATGACTCATGTACATGGAATTTTTTCGCTGTCAAAACAGTTTGTCACTCTTTTAAGCTATTGCATAGCTTCTATCGCGGGCCTTGAGCGCGGGGACCGAATTCAGAAATTCCGTAACGAAAAAACCTCACGCTCCCCACTCCGACGGTTATTTTACTACACCAGTACCCTCTAGTGATCTAATAATTTCTGGCAGTTCCTTTTTCTGTGTACTGCGTATTTTATTCTTATAAATATTAGTTTATAAAATTATGATCTTCACAAAAAGTGATTGTTGATAGTGGGGTTTGTACTCACGACCAGTCGATTATGAGTACATTCAGTTCCCCTGTTGCACCGCAAGGCTACAATGACTTAATTAAAGCTTGCCAAATAGTTGATACCATTCCAGTTGAACAATTTTTAAACTGGACTAGACGGTTGGAAATGACTCATGTACATGGAATTTTTTCGCTGTCAAAACAGTTTGTCACTCTTTTTTAATTTAAAATTACTTTAGGTTCAACACTTTCGTCTATTTTAAAGTTGTTATTATGCTTATATTTGAATAGTATTTGACTTTGTTTACGTAGTTATACACTTTTACGACGTTCAGCACTTATTTATTTTGTTTTTAAGCTATTGCATAGCTTCTATCGCGGGCCTTGAGCGCGGGGACCGAATCCAGAAATTCCGTATATCAAAGAAAGTATATAGAAAGTATATCAAAGAATAATCAAATATCAAAAAATAAAAATAAATAAAATAAATAAATAATTATAATTGCATAAGTTGATACAAAATGCTATGCAATAGCTTTACCGCGGCAGTCCCCGAGTGCCACACGTCTTTTTTTATGATTTCACTTTAATATGATTCTTTAGAATATTAAACGTTTTAGGTACCTAAAGGGAAGTAGAAGTATAGAAACTTTTGCCAACCATGTATGGCAAACAAATAGATGCGAATTCGTATACATATAGTGAAGTGGTTATTAGAAATAAATAAAATAATAAAGAATTATGTATTTCTTGTAGCCGTTTATGTGTGACGCAGAAACTAGGAGGTACTTCAAATTTTAAGTAATCACAAACCCAGTTCCCTGATGTGGGTCTCTCATGCCTAAGTAAAGCTGGGTACGTGCTCATTCCATTAGCGGGCAAGCAGTTGGAACAGCTCCAAGATATTTACTACAATATTTGTTGATATTAAATTTACATAAGCTCCCGTGCTATGAACTTATGCAGTGATTTTCACTAGATTTCTTTGTAGACATTTTTCTTAACATTATTCAAACCACCTTTTTATTGGTAATGGTAACCTAATTTACTTAATATAATTATGGTAACTTGTTGTTATTTCTAATGCCGTTATAAAATACTCTATATCAAGTACTTTCATCAATCACGGAAAAGTATGATTATGTTTATTTTTATTTTTTATTATATGTTTAATTTACAATGTTTGTAAATATGTGAGCACCATGTACCTATCGCATTTATTATTTTTTCTGTCATTACTTCACTTTTCATTCTTTTTACCAATTGTGGTAGGTAAGTAATTTTTATTTTGTTTTTATTTTTATTCTAGGTAGGTTCGTCTTCACCTGTAATTATTAATTAATGTATGCAAACTACTCGTATTGTTAACATTTTAAAAGAGTAAGTATGGAGTTTCTTGCCCATTCTTCTCCATACATAACTACCTTTTGGAAGGCGCAACTAGAATCAATTAACTATTCATGTAATTTTTGACGTTCAAAAGTGCCTATTTGAAATAAATGATTTGACTTTGACTTTGACTATGTTAGATTAGGTAAGTATTACATATAATTATATCATAACTAGCTTTCACCCGGCATCGCTCGCGTGGTATGTCAATAAAAAGTAACCTATGTTCTTCCTCAGGGTTCAAAGTATCCCTCAACAAAATTTAATCAAAATCGGTCCAGCCGTTTAGCCGTGAAAGCGTAACAAATAAACTCACATTCGCATTTATAATATTAGTTAGGAAAGGATAATGCGCACTATTTTGAAAATGTACCTAGGTATACATACACACATTAAGATTCAAGCCAAATGAAAATTCATGACTACCATGGTATTTTTGTCATGCTATTGAAGATAAAACGAAAATATCGATTATATCTCAGAAAGTGCACGATTGTAGCACCATGTGTCTTTGGACAAAATGTGGCACTTAGTCGATACCAATTATAAAAATGACTATACGAAACAAGGCGAAACTCAGGCGGTGGGGGAGTGAAACAATTTATAGATAAGTGGTCACAATGGTTCAAAAATTTGGTAAAGGTTTTGAACAATTCAGTTCCCCGCTGCTATTTCAATTCAATGGATCATATAGATTCAATTCAATTACATGTTTTTGCCGACGCAAGTGAGCAAGCATACGCTTGTGTTGCTTACTGGCGTGTCTTGTTTCTGTCCATTCCATACTAAGAAAACACTTTTTGATATTAGAAAAAGTCTGAGAACAAAATTTGTAGGGTTTTGATAAAAAATACGATACCTTTTTTGTTTTCTTTAAATATCAATTTTGATGCCAATGTCCAAACTCTTCTATGGGGACGATCTACTGTGCGCCGCAGAGACGATTGTTAAATTAGCTGAATTTATGCTTCATATTCCCTGGAACATTAAAGTGACAAGAAAGCGTGGACAACGGGTTATTGTGAAACAAACACTAATAAATAGGCGAAGCAATACACCCGTTGATTTTACACACACCAACATCTATGTTAGTGTGCCCTGCAAACCTATCTAGTTTGCTGTGTGTACAATGAAGGGTTCCATAATGAGGATGAATTTGTAGTTGTAGTTGAAATAATAAATATTAACGATTTTCGGACATTTATCTTTATATGGGCTGTGAGACCTTGCTTCTTGCCAAATTCGTTTCTAGGTCAACGGGAATTACCGGTACCCGGTTTTGCTTTATTTGCGAGTATCAAAATATGTAGCATAAATGGCCGTATGTTTTCATTAAGTTGACTAAAAAATTTGATTTTTAAACCTACTTATTTGTAGATGTACTTATATGATATTAATTTCAACTTGATACCTTCATGCGTTCTTGCAAAAAGAATGGGTCTTGGCAGACAGACATATAGACGGACGGACAACAAAGTGATCCTGTCGTTATGGGTTCCGTTATTCCTTTTCCGGAATCCTAAAAAGATAGTTTATCCATCTCTATCATCTTATTCTGGGACCACAAAACAAGGCATGACCACAAAACGAAAGTACACACTCTCGAATTATTCATAATCCGCGCACAGTTTGTGCCATCGTTTCTTAGCATCATCATCTGTGACATCACGTCTTGTCTCATTGTTTAGATTAATAAACTGTCACACGAAGGGGTGGTGAGGGGAGGAAATTTGGAAAGGCTGTTACAGGGCTAAGTTCAGGACAGGCTTGAGAAATTGATGTCATTCGCTGGAATACTACTGTGTTCAAGCTTTATTGGGACGAGATGTAGTGTTTGTATTCTTTCTCTGCGTCATGTTTACCGCAAATAAACATATTTTCTTTCTTTTCTTTTCTTTAGATGTGCACATTTGGTGCACTAAATCAAAGTCTCAATCGAAACAACAAATCTGCATTTTATTCATCATTATTTCTCACTAGCTAATCTTTTCCCTTTGACATGCGATTGCATATCACAGCTTACACCGAGGAACATTTTATAAGAAAACTTTGTTTAATTACTCAGTTACCCCTAAGTTAAATCTTAAATGTTTCCCAAAAAAACAAAATACGTCTCACGAAATCGCTGCAGGAATAGGAATTTCTTCTGTATTGTGGGTACGTTTACAAACATTTAAACTCACATATACAAACAGCCAGACTCGAAACAACTACTTGTAGGTCATACAAATATATTTTGTTCCGTGCGGGAATCGAACCCGCGAGACGCAGCGCAGCAGTCGATCGCTTAACCACTGCGCCAACCGTGTCGTCATTGATTGAATTAAACCGCAGCGGGGCCGGTGGCGGCGGAACCAAAGCGGCGGCATTCGATTCATTACGAGCATGTACTCAGCAGCCCCCATTCGTCGCTACATTTAATTCTCGAGTTTTCAAAGGATTTCTATGTGGTTGTTGTGCTATGGGGTTTCGGGTGTAAACAAACATTTAAGTGTAAGTGAAACGTTAGGGGTAGGTATTTCAGACGTTTGGCTCCCAGACTGGAGCGGGCCGGGGCTGCCTTGAAGCGGCTCTTGCCCAATCTAGGGGGTCCAAACGCCTCTTGCCGGAGGCTCTATGCTGAGGTCGTGCGATCCATGGCCCTTTACGGGGCACCGGTGTGGGCGCGTTCCTTGAAGCGGCGACCTGCCCGCCGGTTGAACGCGTCCCAAAGGGTCATGGCCATCAGATTGGTTCGGGGATACCGCACGGTCTCCGGTGAGGCAGCGAGCCTCCTTGCCGGATTGCCGCCATGGGATCTGGAGGCAAAAATTCTCGCGCACTTATGGGAGTGGCGCGAGGAGGTGAAACGCCGGGGCGTAACTCCGCTGCCACGAGAAATCACGGCACAGCGGACAGAGCTCCGGCGGGATCTCATGGCGACATGGAGGTTGCGATTGTTGCAACCCAGCGCTGGCCACGCCACAATTGTGGCGATAAGTCCCCTCTTTGAGGAGTGGCTAGAGAGGCGCCACGGCGTCCTCACCTTTCGCCTGACACAGGTCCTCACTGGACACGGGTGTTTCAGGAGGTTCCTGTTTCGGATTAGGCGGGAGGAAACGCCCGGGTGTTACCACTGTGTGGATCGCCCGGAGGACACGGTGGAGCATACGGTGGAGGTCTGCCCGGCTTGGGCAGAGCACCGCCGTGTCCTCACGGAGGCGATTGGCGGCGGCGATCTCTCGCGTCCGGCCCTGGTCCAGGCCATGATCCGGAGCGAGAGTGCATGGGAAGCAGTCACCTCCTTCTGCGAAGTAGTAATGCTCGCGAAGGAGGAGGCGGAACGCGTAAGGGAGCGGCAGTCTGTGCGCCCTCACGCCCCTAGTCGCCGCAGGAGACGCCCTGGGCGGCGGGAATCGGTAGCCGATTCCCGGCCACCGTAGGCGCGGGCTTGCGGACGGCGAGCTATGGGCAGTTCGCCGTCCGGTAAGGACCAGGCCCGGGTCGATGGCGCGTTGTGTTCCACGCGCGCCTCAAAGAGATGTCAGCACGCACTGACGGGGTCCGCTAGGACCGGTGCCTGCCAGGGTTGCGGGTTTGTCCTAAAGGGATACCGTGGCCCTGGCACACAGGCAACTGAAGGAACACGGGTGGGTTTTAGTCAGTAAAAGTCTGACACGCCCTCCCGCTCCACCCAGAGCGGGAGAAGTTATTTGATAATTTCCCACCCAAAAAAAAAAAAAAAAAGGGTTAGGTATGTAAAGTTCATACACGTAAATGATTCGATAGAAAATAATCGTGATTGTTACGTACACGATGAGTTGCGTTAGTTCCCGCCTTAACGTCATGTAGGCCAGCCAGCCACTTATTTGCTTATAATCACAAACCCAAACGTTGTTACAGTGAAACCTTTAAGCGTGCTTTGTTCTCGTTTATCCTAAAACGATGTGTCATGCTCTGCCGCAGAGCCACCATATAAAAAACAAAAAAAAAAAAAAAAACTATAAGATTATATACATAAAACCATAACCATATTAAATATGGTTATGGTTTTATCCCCAAAGGTGCGATATGTTAAACTTTAACATTATGGTAAAACAAAAATAAAAACAAATGAATTAAAAATAAAATAATAAATCAAAATTAATTAAATAATAAAATAATTAATTAATAAATTAATTAATTATAATTTAATTTATCATTTTTTTAAATTAACTTTTTTATTTCCATAAATGAATATTTTCTTCAAGAATTAAAAACCGACCAAGTGCGTGTCAGGCCACGCACAATGAAGTTCTTTATTTAAGATGAATTTATTCCAAGAACAAAATTAACATTGTAGTTGAAAAACATGTTCACCCATACATTCCTACTGCACATATAAGTTGGTCGAGTATTACTCGTTAACTTGTAAAGCCTACTTAGCTGTGATAGTTTTAGTTTTAACTTCGTTATGCACTACTGCCGTAAATTTTTTCACATATTCAAAAATATCCATTTAGCTGATAGGGGGGACCAATTGACTCTAAAAAAAAAATAGCACTTTCAAGCTTAATATTATACAAACGAATACCTGAATCGAAAAACGGTTTTCACAGACCCGCAATATTTTTGAACGGCCTATCCAACGATACCCCACACCATGGGATACAAGAGAAAAATATCATCCCCCCTTACGTGCGAGGGAGGCAAACCAAATATTTTTTTTAATGATTTTATTTTACAACTTTGTTGGCGTGATAATATGTATACTCGTGCCAAATTACAGCTTTTTAGTATTTAGAGTTTCTGTCCTAAGCCTCAAACAGACAGACATACGGACATGGTGAAACTATAAGGGTTCCTTGTTCACTATGGAACTCTAAAAATGTGGAGCTCTGTAGTTAAGAACTATACTTATTCGAGAAGAGAGTTTATAAGTGGTTTATCATTAAGTTGAAGACGCAAGAGTTAGTAAGTGGTGAAACAGCAACTTGGCACCACTTGAGTAGCTTTAGATTTAACAAATTAACGATTCTAGTCGTAACTGTTTGCTGTTGATTTATTTGCTCATAAACTTTGGAGGAGTGTTAAATTGTAGCCACAGAATCAATAGAAACACGTTAACACTGTTGTGTAACGAATTAATATTTATTTAAGTACTATCCAAATTTCTAACGACTGTTAATGTCTCATATTGTTGCTACGCAAGTAACCGTTATTCTCAAAATTATATTATTATTAATGCAAGTTGCCATTGTTAATAGTAAATACCAAGAAAGTGTGCATATTCATACCATAGTTTACGCTAAGTTCAACTAAAATTCATACTCAAAACGTAAATCCAGCATTCGATGAATCAATCTTTATCTGGTATCTGATTCAAATACAGCCTCATCTATTCAGGAGCAAACGAAGCCAATCAGAGTGCAGCATATTCACTAACGCATTTCGTGTCTGACAGACATGTCCGTTCAGGCTTGTTCGTCATTCATTAACCGGAACTGTGATCACCGGGTGACATTAACGGGTATTCTGTTTACCTGTGTGTTGTGTGTGGGTACCCATAGCCAAGTCTGGGTAGGGACGTGTTCTATCGAGGGGTATAAAAAGTGTGACATTGTCTTATCAGTTTTAGTAACAAGAAAATCACTGTTTATTTCTTTGAGTGAGTGTTAGTTAGAGTTATCATCCTGTTACCTACAGAACACATACAAGAGCTATAATATTATCTCCAAAGCACGTCAAGAAATAAATCTGTCTTATTATACCAATAAACCATAAAAAATGCCCAGATTAATAATATCTACATCATCATCATCGTTAGCACAAGCTACAAAGCAGCCAACAACTGGACATAGGCCTCTCCAATCACGCGCCATTAAACCCGATCCTCGGCTTCTCAATTAGGACGACAGTTTTCAGAAACTCGAATACTGCCCATTCACTTGATGACTGTTTTATCATTTCTTTCAAAACTACATCTAAAAACATTCTTAACACGTTCAAAACTTCAAAGCCTTCAACCGCCACAGTATCACAGAGCTCAATAATGAATACACATATAATTCATACGCTGTTCAGACCGGGGCGCGGTGGGCCGGGGCCGGCGACTGTCCTGTAGAATTGCACTGCCCTACATACCATTCAGAGCCGGACGTGTAATCGCCGGGACGCGTGTCGGGAACCACTCGCTTCCGTGTTTGAACAAGTTTACTCTATGTTAACTTAGTACGAGTAGGATTGAACCGTAAACAAAGGTATTTGACGACGGGCTGCAATGAAAGGTGGCTTAGTTTGGAATGCATGGACGATGGACATCACATTCGATTTAAACACCTTCTGATATTATTACAATTTAAATGAAAAAAATTTTAAAACTCATATTAAAAGCACACTTTGTAAACTATACCCAAAGTCTCTAATTCAGATAATTTATGTAAACAAAGTAATGTCAAGAAATGTCACTGTCAAAATGACAGGACAGTGGTGCAAAACATTTTATCATATTCTTTTTTTGTAAATAGTCATCGCTAAAATTAAAGTGAATTAATTATAAGAACTATGCAAACAAAATACCGTTGCCAAACAATGTATTGTGTAGTATGTCGGAAACACGGCATACGATCGTCATAATCAGCCCTTTTAAGTCCAGTGCTAGACGTAAAAAAACAGTTTACTGCCGTTTTCATCCAAAATGTGGCTAGATATGCTACTTACAATATGAATCTATGAATGAGAGTTGTAATATTAGTGTTGTTGAAGATGTAAAACATTTGAAAATAATATACCTACCTATATGTATACCCTCAATTCGGCCGGCTATACATTCGTTAACCGGCCTCGCTGAATCAATACAAACCAATTGGACGATGAAATCTATTGAGCAGCCGGACTGCACTCGCCGGCCGATGGCTACTGTCGATAGATTCGGCAATAGCATTCTTGTGTACGGTTTTAGTGGAGGTTTCTATTTTGATTGCAGGTAGATTGGTTGAAGTTTGTTGCGGAAAATAAATGGTTGATACAGTATGGACTGGAATAAAAGTAAAGAACAAATTATGGTCTTTCTTTTAAACTATTCTGGGTATTCTCCTTTGAATGAGGTTTTAATCTTCTAACATTTTTCCACAGAAGATGTTTTGATGTTTTGTTTTTTATTCTTATATATTCATTTCATTCTACCTTGTCGTTTACCCACTGGAACTGTTAAATGGTCCCAAATTTGATCGGTTTCTATTCTTATACCATCTCTATATTGTCTACAGATGCGGTCGCGCCGGCAGCCTCGCAGCGACTCCAGGAGAGAAACTTCTAGAACTGCTCCGACCGAGCGTCGGCACCCCTCGGCGACACAGCACGGCGGCGTGTGCGCCAGCGCAGCCGCAGAGACCGGCCGGCTTTGTGTACTGCCCCTCTGACGCGCTGCCGTACTGTCCACCTTCGAGGATCGCGCCGCCAAGGCCCATCATGAAGGTACACATGGTAACACTATTTTGCAGATGGTAAATACTTTGATGGAAGTTAAAATACTGATCTTTTTGTACATTGTGATGACAGCTCCAGCCGCCGCCGCAACAGAAGCAGCCAGTGGCACCGCAGCCGCCGCCCGTCCCGCAGCGCACGGCCGCGCCACCACCCGCGCCGCCGCGCCGCGCCTCGCCGCAGCCCGCGCGCCGCGGCCCGCCGCCCACGCCGCCCCGGCCGCCTCCCACGGCCACAGCACAGACAGACCCCAACGGAAACAGAAGAACAGTCGCCCCAGTGCAACCACAACCGCGACTAGACTGTAACAGAAATCCTGCGCACACACAGTCTTTGTCCGCCAGAAGAGCGCACCCGCCCGCAAGAATCCCTGACTCTACACCTTTCCCTGCCCCTTTGCCTCCTCAGAATACTGTCCAGCCGATGAAACGGTCACCGAGTTCAGGGTCTAATATAAGCGTTCGACAGGACTCGAACGTGTCGTCCGACTCATTCAGTCAGACCTCCTCACCGTCTTATACGACGAAGACAATGGAAGCTCCCTTGCTTCCGCACCAACATGTGAATAAAAGCCTCAACGCTAAGATAGCTCGGGGTTTACTCCTGAAGGAGCAGCAGGATAGAGACTCGGGCAATGGTTCTATTACCAAGAGTATGTCCACACCGGCGTCGTTACAGACGATTGTCAGGTTCCAGAATGGAAGCAACATGTCTTTGCATCATCGGGTGAGTATCATTATGATAAATTAATTATTAACAACAATACTAGCCAGACAAGTTTATCATCCTGTCGGCCCGTGTTTCCACGATTCCTTATCTTAAAAGAACGCCGCTGTGTAAATTGTCATTGAAGAATTATACCTACCACAATAACAATTTAAACATTAAATACTGCGGCAGAGTCCGGACAAAGAGACAATTAATACCATCAGTCAGTTTGTATTTTCCACTTCACATTCCGCGCTCCACGATCCGAAAACGGTAACAAAAACGTTTGCAGAAACATTTTATAGCTACAAATGCTGCAAAAATCCGCGCGTTTAACAAAATGCCGTAACAGTTAGTAGTAACAGTGTTTTCCCGCACAAGTGTATGACACATATGGCCTCTGTTAAATTAAGTGTCGCTCGCAAGCGCTGCGTCGTAATTAAAATATTGCGGCGCATTAAGCGTTTCCTGTGTTTACGGTAAAAGCTTTGCCAGTTGAGGTCCGAGGCATAGGAGGTAGCAATAATAGCGCATTTGAACGAATGTGGTTGTGACACTTTTATAACTACAATGTCACTATGCCGAATCGGCTTATTCCACAAATCCCCCCTGAAAATCCCCCATAGGAGGAAAAGTGGAATCTATAAAAAACAGTCTAGAATTCACCCCTGATAATCCCGCTTAGGGGGGAAAACTAGAATTTAAAAAACCCCCTGAAAGTGTATTTTTTTACATTAGGGTTCAGTTTTCCCCACTGAGGGGGATTCTCTGGGGGATTAGTGAAATAAGCAGGGGTGAATTCTAGACTGGTTTTAATAAATTCCACTTTTCCTCCTAAGGGGGATTTTTCAGGGGGGATTTGTGGAATAAGCCTGCCGAATCTTTATAAGATTAAGATTCAGGTTAACAAAATGCTTATAAGCAGTAGTTTGAAGCCAGTCAAAGTGCTACTCTAATACAAATAAACAAAAATAAAATGAAAAAGCCTCTTTATTTCATGCAAAATTACGATTATTACGATTATGCTAATTTCACACACATCATTATAATTATTATTATTTATTATAATTACATTAATTATAATTATAAGGAAAATAATTTATATTTATACTTTTAATTTAAAATGGTAACACAACAATAATATTTTCTTTTATTGCTGTTGGCCTGACCATTATACTCTGTTAAATAATGACAATCCAAATAAAATAAATTACAATCTGAAACGTGCAATGTTTCGTAATTTCCGTACTTTATAAATATTCTATTAATAATCGTTTATAATAATAAGAAGACCTATGACAGTGTGCGGAGGGAAGAACAGCTGTGGTCGACACTATCCGCGTACGGTGTGGACTGGCGCTTGGTACGGGGCACTGAAATCTTTATACAAGTATTCCAGTGCTTGTGTTAGGATAAATGGGGCATACACAGACTGGTACTGCATCTCAAGAGGCTAATACCTCTTGAGATGCAGTACCAGTCTGTGTAGCGTCACCGTGGCTGTTCAACTTGTACATGGATAGTTGTCTGATGGATTTGAAAAGGGGGAGAGGGAAGAGTGCGTTTTGTGGATGAATGAGTTGCCTGTCAAAAGCTTTCTCTACTCAGATGATCAAGTTCTACATGCATCGTCAGCAGAACAGTTGCAAGACCTGGTGACTGTGATGGACGATGCATATAAGATCAAAGGGATGAATATAAATGTGAATAAGATGAAGGTCATGGTGTTTGAAAGAGAAAAGGATGTTTGCTTGCTTTGCGTAATGCGTAGTTGCATTTGATTGGCTGACGGCCGATTTCTTACTGATCCTTGGTGCCGTGCAAGCCTCACGAGTGTGATATCAGGCATATTCGATAACCTGTATCCGAATGCTTATGCGTCATGTCTACGCGAACCCTCCAGCTAGGTTGTGTTGTATGTATCGGTGTATGATGTGAAAATAAATGATAAGAGTGTGTATTAATTAAGTAAGTTTGTATATTCGGGGAGTCAGTTTACAAGGTATGGAAAGATCGATGAAGATGTGAAAAGGAATGTAAATGCGGGGAATAAAGTAAATGGTGCTATATACAGAACAGATAAAAGAACGTATAAAAGAGGTTAGAATGGCCTTGTGGGCGGGGCAGGTGCGCCGCACTTATGAGCAAACGCTCAAGTCAACCGAAATTTGCTTCACCAGCCAACAATTGCGCTCTTATTGTGACACGGTAAGAAGCTACGCGAAAAATAAAGAATTATGCCGTCTTGCGCTATTATAACGTGTCGGAAAAGAAGCCAGGTGTGTAGTGTAGCCCGAGAAGGGATTTCTTAGGTAGAAATAATGTTTTTTCCAGGTTAAAGTAAAAGCGTTCACATCGAATGCTCCAGGGTCTCTATTCCATGAGATGTACTTAACACATTAATAATTTAATCTTTATGTGAAAAGACCGATTTTAGGTTGCCCCAAAAGCTTGTACAATCAAAAGCTTTATCTTTGATCTGCCTTTCGGTATCAGGGTGAGATTTTCTAGACTCCGCATCTGCTATTTGATTATCTTCTGAACTTATGAATAAAGCGAACACAAATATACCGCGAGCTTCACAACACTGCCACAAAGATTTTGTGATTTCAGTTAGATGTGGAAATTTTACTCCACCCATTCGGTTGATGTACGAAATAGCAGTTGTATTGTCAATACATTGTAAAACTTTTGGATTTTTTTTAAGAAATAGATACTTTGACTGTAGCCTCTCAATATATATTTGGAAATCAGTATGTACACATGAAATTTTGTATGTACACGTAAAGTATGTACACATAAAATTTTAAGAAGATTTCCGTATTTCCTAGTCTAAATACCAGGAATAAACACAATCTTACTTCACATCGCACTCGCTTCCACAAAGTAGGCAACTCGTTCATGGGTCAATGTATAGGTACCTACGCTTTTACAAAAAAAATGCCACTAAAATTCGAAACTTACCCATTAAACGATTTAAAAGCTGTATTAAAACCAAACTTTGTAAAAAAGGGTACTATAAAACTTCTGATTATTTAGAAGACAAAAAAGCTTTGTGATTAAACCGTAAAACTTGACGTTTTAATAATTATACAACGTTTTATATACATAATTATTGACATTACTAAATATTATATACAAAATTACATGAATATTTACTTTGAAATGTATTACATATATTACTTTAATTATTGTGAATGTGAGCACTATGTGGGTCATTAAATTTGTTTTCTTTAAGATTATCTCTTTTTTTTTTCTCTTTCTCACGTAGTTTTGGTACTACCCAAATGTCCTTTCTTTGGTATTGTTCGTTGAGTCGTTGAACTCCTTAAATCCTGAGTTGAGTAACACGTTTACTGACAAATGCTTACACTGACTGGACAGGTCCACTCAAAATTGTGTGGTTCTTTCCTCAAAAGACCATTTCAGACACGGATCTACATGGTCCTCACATGATCTGACCAAGATTATGTTTGGACTTTAAAAGAAATTTGACCCCTGAGTTTGTCTCGCCATTTCTTCTCAGGGGTAATCAGAAAGGAAATGTCGACTTCATCTAGCTTATTTTTTTTTTTTTATATGATGTGTAAAAGTGATTCCGATATCCTATATACAGAATAAACGATTTCATTTAATTTCATTTCATTTCCTGCCTGCACCCGTTTATTTTCCAGTGCTTTGTCTTTTTTGATGAGTACATCTGATAAAGCAGCCTTTATTTCTTCGGCGCATCAATCTTTGTGCAATTTTTTGGAACAAGATGCTTTTCTAGCAGCTCCTTTTTAGAATCCTTTGTCAAGCCTGTCATTGCGATGTGTTCCCAGCGAGCAGATAATTTAACTTTTTTTTTTTTTTAATTTTTATTTAACAATTTATGTACACACATATAAACAGACAAGAAGAAAGGAACAGAAAAATACGTACAAAGGTGATGCTTATTTCTAATGAAATCTCTTCCAGCATACCTGCGATAGGAAAGTAGATATAGAGATGTAGACAACGTGTGTAAGTGTAGAAGAGAAAAAATGAAAAAAAAAAATACATAAAATCAAAATAGCTATACACTAATATAAATACTTATAAACATAAAATAAGAGAATATACTTACATACATACTGCTAAAATAAATATCACTTAAATATATACTTAGAACTACAATGTAGTGGAAAATAATAAATACATAATAATATGCAACTATGACGAAGTAGAAAGATAGTGATCCTTTACTCTTCTTTTAAAGGCTGCAACAGTTTGGCAGTCCCTAATGTCAGGTGGCAGTGAATTCCACAACCGAGCCGCGCGCACAGTGAATGAGTAGGAGTAGAAGTCGGATGAGTGGGGAGGGAGTCTAAGGAGATTTCTAAGATGCGACCTGTAAGGTTTTAGGGTTGTGAAGGATGTTAAATAGCAGACACAATATTCGAGTGTTCCGGCGAAGTCGAATAGGGAGCCACTTGAGTATCTTGCAATAGATAGAAACGTGATCATACTTTTTAAGGTTAAAAACAAAACGAATACATATATTTTGTAAACGCTCAAGTTTATTTAAAAGCTCCTCAGTGGCATCCAAACAACAGGCATCCGCGTAGTCAATGATGTTTGTGAGAGTGAGGGGTTGTATGAGAGTTTGAGCAAGGGAGATTTTGGTATTCAAGGGCAAGAAGCACCGCACCACACCGCCACACGACTACAGAGTACAGACGTATTTTGTTTTCTTTTTTTTTTTCGTTCGTTTAGTGGTGTTCCCACTAAAATGTCAACCGGTCAAGTATTAGTCGATTAATCGAATTCTACAGCCAGATCGTGTTGTAAGTACTAAATAAATGTCAAATATTTCGTCCAATTGTGACCCTGAGAAAATGTATGCACCAATGGTGTTCATTAGATATTTCGAGCGTTTTATCAGCACAAATGTGTATCATGCGACATTTCGGAGGATTTCGTTTTGTTTTCACATTGTTGGTACTTACGTGAATTATTTTAAAATTATTATTTGTGTCGCACTTTTATTTCGTGTTGTAATTTGGTACAATTTATTGCTTTAAGAAATTGAGTGAAATTTCGTATTTTGATTTTGTGTTTGTTATCTTTAGGTAAAGACTCATTCAGAACATAAGTACTTTTATTATATTAAATCATTTGTTTCGGTTTCTATTCACATAGTGAGTCACATTAAAATTAATATTAAGTTAGAATTTTGAGATATAGCCTGGGATATGGAGAAGGACATAGGGTACTTTTTTATGCGATATTGACATCCACGCGGGCGAAGCCGGGGGCTATACATAAATTAACAATGAAGCTTAGGTTCAGATATAATATGAGCTACATCTTTAACAATATTTGTCATAATGCTGTCATAGCCGGCACTGATTTAATTTTTTAGAGCAATTATTATTTGATTAATGTCATCAGAGATAGTCGGTGTCATAAATATTGAATTAGAATTATAAGTCAGTTTATTGGAATATTTTTGGGCACACTAGCATTATTATCATTAATGTCCAGAAAAACCAATAATTGAATTCGCAATGTCTTTAGCATTATTTATGATTTCGTCATTCGTAATTAATTGATTTACGCCTTCATGATTTGATCTCATTTATTACTTTCCACGTTCTATATTTTTTTATCTGTTCTTATTTGTGGCAGATTTAATTGAGTAGTCATTTTGAGATATTTTTGTCAGTCTGATTATAGTTTTATATCTCTTTGCATATGCCTTAAAAGCAGTTTTAGTAGCTTGATTTCGATTATTCCTATTTGGATTATTGCTACAGTATTTGGCATTTACTATTGCTCATATTTTTAAGCCACATGAGATCCATTTCGGTCTAGACCTGTCATGTATCCTGACTTTTTGTAGAAGAAAACAGAGATCATACAACATAATGAAATTGTCATAGAATTTTTTGTAGGCTCTACGAGTATTTGCATCCGTGCAAAAACGTCACTATTGGTTAGTTGTTTTAAATATTTCATAAATATTGCTCTATTGTCTTGAGAATAATCCCGTTTATATATACACCAATATTTTATGGTGCAGGACTTTTTGGCAGGTACCTTTATGATTTGCACAATATGGTCTGATAGCGCTCGCTAATTCCTATATAGTGCTTTTGCAAGCTCGTATGATATGGGCTATGTTGTCTATTCACGTTTTACTAGCAATTCACGCACTTGCTTGAATTTTAGTTTCAAATCATATCTAGTTAAGAGTTCTATAAAATCACTGGAAAGTTTAGTATGCTTCAAAGTATCTATGTTGAAGTTTCCGCATATTACGATCGTTTTCCCGTATGAACATAAGTTACTTAATATTTTATTTAAAGTTGTGAAACTGTCTATAGAGCCAGCGGTATTAATTGTCGGTCTATAAATGCATATAACAAGTATTTGATGTTCCAATAGCCTGATTGCAGAGCATTCTATTGTGTTGCTGATTGAATGTTTTGTGATGTTATGAAGAATTATATATTTTATATTATTTTTAGTTAATATACAGGAGCCTCTATGTCTGCTATCTCTCATATAATAAGACGCAAGTTTATCATTTGGAATTGTGGGATACACTTCCATCACCATTCGTCATGTTGTGTCCAGTGGTACATAGTATGTCAACAGAATTGTTCTGGATAGCTAACTCGTTAATGCAAACAGAAGTCATATCAGGTTTATTGAGCAATCCATTAGGATTTTTATGAAGGATGGTGACAAATCTATAAACGAAATAAATTATTCGAGTTTGGGTTTTCGATTTTGTTACATTCCGATTCACCGTGTTCGTTACTTGATTCATTTAAACAGTCTGTGTTAATTTGATCTATAAAATTTTGGTCAGAATGTAAGTTAATTTGCACGTATTTACTTTCAAATGACTTTTAATTTTTTAATTTGACACATTTGTTGGTATTGCAATATTTTGAAATGGTAATGGATACACAATATTCCTTTTAATAGTGACCTTGCTAGATTTAGTACATAATTGCGTCTACTTGTTGAAAATCTAGTCCATGAACAATATATTTTTATATTTCTTACAGATAAACCGTAGTAAATAGTTAATTTTTGATTCTTTTAGAAACCTGTTACTGGATACCTACTTCACTTATAATCACATTTGTATTTGCAGTTGACGATAACCAACGTAAATTTTACTTTACTTACTTTACTAACGATGTAGATTTATGTCAATATATATCATAAGGCTTTGTATCGCAGCATCCGTCCAATACAATCACGTATTCACTTTTTGTTAGTGTGCTTATTTCGCTCTTCGAGCATTCCAATATCTCACTCAGTTCAGCACCTCGTTTTATATAATTATGAAAATACGTCGTAATCGGATCCAAGCAGGTTTTGTAGTATGTTTAAATAGCGCGGCGATAGTCCTAAAAACTATGCACAACACCGAGTTCATCATCCATACCCAATATTCAGAACTATAAAATCAAATTCATGAAACTGAATCAAATTTTGGTATGTGAATGTGATCACTACCCCTGTGTAGGTAGGTACCTACCTACTAAGTTTTAGAGCGGTGATAGTCCTTAAAAACTATCCACAACAAAATAAATATATTGTGTAATATATACCTACGTACCTACATAAGATTTAAGTAGGTCACTAAATGTGAAGGTACATTCCTTTCAAATGTACACAATCACTAATATATAGGTAGGTATGTAATTTTCCCAATGAATTGGGCATCCAAAATTATGTGAAAGGGAAAGTAACATCCCCTTAAGATGTACACAACACTATTTGGAAAATGACATCATGTCACATTATGATACGGATAAAGTCCTAAAAACGATTCAAAATATATTTCTTTTGTTATAACCTTGATAAGAAAACACTTCAGCTTACCTTCATGATCCGATAGCTCAGGCGATACAAAAATATTCGCTGATGAGCTACTGCTTTCGGAACAAGTTTGAACTCGCGACCGTTTGGCACGTTTATTGATTTTCTTTTCAAGTTTTAGAATCTTTCTTCTAAAATAATCACAGTCGTCGTTTTTGTGACTACGTTTCGGCATCTTATTTTAAATTTTCAACGAAAAGGAGAAAGTAAGGGGTGATTGGCGACGCACTAAAACGCGAATGAATGACACTACAGGCATAACGAGAAGAATGGCGAAGTACCAAAAAAAAAAATACCTCAAACTTAGTGGGTGAAAGGCGATATCTTAGACGGATTACTACAATGTTATCTAATCTCGAAGGACGAAGCAGCGAATTACATATAATTCTCGTTCAATGTTACGTTTCCATTTTCGTATAATTATGCAACCTACTGTTGACATTTTAATGCAATTATATTAAGCTAGTAAATTAATACATTCAGAAAAAAAACATTAATAATCATTATTTTCTAGTCCGCAAAATTAATGTTATAATCGATATACATTTTTTTTGTATCCGTAAATATTTCAAGTAAATAATTTAAAATTTATAAATAAATCTGGAGGAGGCCTTTACCAGCGCTATTCTACCACAGAGTAAATATTACTTTTATTTCTGTACTGTGTGTGCAAAATCCTGATAAACCTCAAACTTTTCCCAGAATCATGCGATGAATTGGAAATTCCTCGTCTCACTGTATTCGCATCGCTACCGCTTCTTGCTTGTTTCTTGTATTTTACAATCTAGAGCAGACTGCACTTCACCGAGTCGCGTTCGCGTCTCGATTACACGGGGATCGTATCGAAAAGTTTCGATCTCAAGATTAGGTTTGCAGCGTATTGTGTGTTGAAATGAAATAGAAGCAGCTATTATATTTCTGTCAGTGTTGTAGAATATTATGTTGGAATAATTTATTATTCAGTATGTTATGTTATAGATGTATAGCTTTATTCTTGCAATTATATCTCCTGTCCTGCAGTTTACTGGCCCAGTTTGAAGTAAGATTTACACGTTGTTTTACCATTTTGTTTAAACTTTCAATAATAATGTATATTCGATTACATAACTACTTAACTACTAAACGAAACAACTAGACAACATGAAATTAAATTCGATATCTAATCATTGAAAGCTGTACAATTTCTATCGGAAATATTCAATTACTAGCTTTTGCCCGCAGCTTCGCCCGCGTGTATGTCAAAAAATATCCGATGGAAACGTACTACCGGGATTACCAACATACCAACTGTTATATGTACACATTATGGAATGCAATAAAGTATTGAGTATTGAGAAAAAATAACCTATAGGTTAATCCAGGTTATTTTCATCCTCCTTTTCATCCCCTTAAGGGTTGAAATTCTAACAACACCGTTGCGTTAGCTTCCAACCATAAGCCTAGATAGTAAATTTAGTGATTTTTCTTCGAAAATTAAGGACTTTCAACTTCATCCTCCTTTTTAACCCTTCGGGAGTGGAATTATCAAAAACGCTGAGACACGTATAAATTAATTTTCAGTCATCAGCCTAAACACAAAATTTGAAGATCCTAACTTCGAAACTGACAGACTTTCATATAAACTTCCATCCCCTATGTTACCCCTTTAGGGGTGGAATTTCCAAAAATCCTTTCTTAGTGCACCCTTAGATTTGGAATCTCTAGACCCAGCGGTTTGGGCTGTGCGTTGATATGTCAGTCAGTCATTCAGCCAGTTTCTTCTTTTATATATTTCGATATTATTTCTACAGAATTAAAAAAAAAATGAGATAAGTGATTGCGACACCGAGACGCTCGAGTCACTTGAGCCTCTTGACGCAGAGCGATAGTTTGCTAGAGGTAAATCAACCGTTTGTCTAGATGAAAATTCACTATTGAAGTATTAACAATTTGGAGAGACAGTGCTTTAAACCTAATCAAGATGTAGTTACCTATTTGAGTCGTTTTTTTTTTTTTTGTAGTAAAGGATTCATAATGAGGAACTAATTAATTGTGTAAAGTCATAGTAGGTACAGCTATTCATCATGGTACCTAATGAAACTAAACTTTTAACGTCAGCACACAAGTTTAATAATAATAATAATAATAATAATCGTTTATTTATAAAAAGGGCACATTTACAATAAGTTCCTTAACAATTAAAATAGAACACAGTTGCTTATTTGCCTGAACTAGGTTGAACCTGTGCTTCAGGCTAGGAAGTGCATAAATACTTAATGTAATAAATTAACAATGAGTATAAAGTGAAAACTAAATCTAATTTAGGTTAGTAACAGTAAAATTGCATGTAAGCGTTTCTATTTGCAGACAACAAGTAGCTCTTCTGTCTGTGCATAGGCGATGGTTAGTAAATATTTAAGTATAATTTTTTTACAGCTAAAATAATTCAATTTATAGATACTTAGTTTTTTGTTTAATCTATTGTACAGAAATGGGCCTAAGAATGAAAAAAAAAAAAAAAAGTTTGTAACCATTCACTGCAAAAAGTCCGTCCTCTTAAGTTTTCCACACAAAATCTCAAAGTTTCAAATCAGCTTTCGCGTTTGTCACATACGTATCTGTGTGGAGATCTGTACGCTAGGGTAGTTTGCCTAATAGGTTTTTTTTTTTTTGGGAATTTCCTTGTCACGGCACGCGGGTAAGACGCTCTGAACACTATCAATTATTATCATTTCATCCGAAAGTCGTCCATTGCTGGATATAGGCCTCCCCCAAGCACCGCTACTTCGACTCGCTCTATGTTTTCTGCATCCAGCTGATTCAGCTGATGCTGAAGATCACCAGTCCACCTTGTGGGAGGCCTTCCAACGTCTTCCGGTGCGCTGTTGCCACTCTAGGACCTTTCGGCTCCATCAGCCATCTGTTTTGCGAGCAATCTGCCCAGTGCCACTTAAGTTTGGCAATTATTATTATATGTTACCTTGGTAATCCTGAGGATCTTCTCATTTAAGATTCGATTACGCAGGGAAACTCCAATAGCCCTTTTTTGGTCTTCCAATAAAGCCTATTATGAGCTACCAAGTTTCAGTGCCATAGGTCATCACTGGCAACACGCACTAGTCAAAGACTTTCGTCTTGAGATACTGCAGCATGTGGGACGAGAAGATATTGCGTAGGTTCCCAAACGCTGCCCAGCCGAGTTTGATTCGACGATTAACCTCTTTCTCGAAGTTGGACCTACTTAACTAGATAGTTTGTCCTAGGTAAACATACCCGACCACAATTTCGAGCGTAGGTTCTCCGATCTTCATGAAAGTGGGTGTTACATGGGCATTTGACATGACCTTTGTCTTGTCTATGTTTTTTTTTTTTTTTTTTACACACAACAGGGAAGCTCTTGGCCTTCATCTCACCTGATGGTAAGTGATGATAAGGCCGAAGATGGAAGCGAGCTTCACCCGGAATCCTCAACCACAGAGGAACTGGCTATCTTACCTCTTAACTGCTGAAACACAACAAATGTTGTTAACATTTTTGTTTGTCGACGGACTTAGATAAGATGGTGGTAGCTAGCCAGGCGGTCTTAGAACAAGCCCTACCACCAACCAAACCGAGCAGAAATTTTTGCCCCCGCTGGGAATCGAACCCGGGACCTGAGACAGGTGGTTTTACCACTAGACCACCGAGGTCATAGAGGATTGTACTGGCGTTCTCCATAGTCTCAACCATGTCAACTATATCGTCAGCAAACCGAAGGTGAGTGTACTCGCCATTGATGTTAATGCCAACCCCTTCCCAAACCAGAATCTTGAAAACATCCTCCAGTGCAACTGTGAACAGTTTCGGAGAAATAACGTTAACGTGAGAGAAAACGAGGTTAAAAAAACCGGCCAAGTGCGTGTCGGACGACACACAATGAAGGGTTCCGTACTTGGAAAGAATTTATCCTAAGAACAAACTTAACATTGTAGTTGGTAAACATAATCTTCCATACATTCCAACTGCAAATGTAAGTTTGTACGCACAATATCGAGAGATATACCATGTTATTTTAAGACCAAAAACTGGAATTTATTAATCAAACGGTTTTCCTAGGAATCACGCTAGATGAGAAATTATAATGGGGACCTCATATAACATCTCTTGCGGGGCGGCTAAGACAGATAACAGATATAGAAACCGTGCGTTTGGTCTATTTTAGCTACTTCCACAGCATTATGTCGTATGGCATTTTACTGTGGGGTCAGGCTGCCGACATTGAATCCATTTTTATTTTACAAAAGAGGGCTGTCAGAGCCATTTATAATCTACATCGCCGCGAATCTCTTAGATAACTATTTAAAACGATTAATATTATGACGGTACCTTGCCAATTCATTTATGAAAATATTATGTATGTAAGAAAAAATCTACATCTTTTTAATAAAATCAGTGATAGGCATAATTTTAATACTAGAAATAAAGATAAAATAGATCAACCATTTTTCAGATTATCTAAGGTACATACATCTTTTATGGGGTACTGTGTTAAATGTTACAATAAAATACCTTCTGATTTAGTACAATTAAATGAAAGAAAATTTTAAATTCATATAAAAAGTACACTTTGTAAACAAGCATATTACAAATTAGAGGATTATATTCAAGATAAGAATGCTTGGAAACATGCTGGTCCTGTTCCATAGGACAATTTAGAGTCTAGACAAAATCAAACTGGTTGCTAATTTAACTGTATAATTTATAATTTTTATGATATTAATTTTATTTTCTGTAATTAATATAAATTTAACTCACACACTGACTTATTATATGTTGAATTTTTTTTTTTTGTGTAATCATATACAATGTTTGTAAATATGTGAGCACCATGTACCTATCGCATTTATTATTTTTTCTGTTATTACTTCACTTTTCATTCTTTTTACCAATTGTGGTAAGTAATTTATTTTTATTTTTTATTCTAGGTACATCGTCTTCACCTATAAATATTAATTAATGTATACAAACTATTGTTAACATTTTAAAAGAGTAAGTATGGAGTTTCTTGCCCATTCTTCTCCATACATAACTACCTTTTGGAAGGGGAAAATATAATCAATTAACTGTTTATGTAATTTTTGACGTTCAAAAGTGCATCTTCGTGCCTATTTGAAATAAATGATTTGACTTTGACTTTGACCATAGACTTCTTATAGATTTTCCTGTAATCAAGAAAAGTACTAGGATATAGTACAAGAATTTCAATAGCCTTTATTTTGATTCCTTGTCCGATCGGAGTAATACAAAATGGAAGTTTAGACGAGGCAGTAAGGGAAGCTACCTTAGCCGTTGTTGCTACATAAAAACGTTCTTACGAGACTGTACTTAAAGAGTAATTGCTAACCATAAATTCACAGATTTTGTAAAAATGGTACAGCAAGCTAGAAAATCGTTAATTCTTACATTTTATTTTTATGATCTCAATCGATGCAGTTTCGTATAAAGATTCAAAGGCTCTTTGGATGAACTGAGGTTAGAGTACTAGAAAAGTCACAAAAGGTAAAAAACTTTTCCCATACCTACTTTTCGTAAGTAATGATCGATCATATTATCCACGATCTTTTACGACGTTTGCTACTAATTATTAAAATAAAGGCGTATAATGAAAATTATTATGAAATAAATAAATAAAACCTTTTTTTGATACTGCTAAAACTGACATGTTTGGGAACTCTGAACGGACAGGTTTTGGAATTAGGCGCCGTAGTACCTTCTATTCAGTTTAAAAAGAGCTATCCAACGATGTATTACATAATTATGTCTATTGGAGCCTCGAGGGTACCAAAATGGGCATCATACTTTAAAATGGATAGCAAGGCTTCATTCGACATTGCTACTTACAAGTGTAGTTCGTTTGATATTTATTGTTGGCGCGGAAAATACCAATCAAAGAAAGAGATTTACTATTAGATCAGGAGCGAGGAAGATAAATGATGATAAACTCGTTGGAGAGAGACTACAAAGAAAAATGAGAGCAATATTGCCAGACAGTTAAAGTGCAAGTTGTACGAAGAAACAAAGAAAATTATTTTTGGAGGGCTTTAAACTTTAAACGGTAGACCTCTTAAAGTTCAAAGCCCTCCAAAAAGAATGTTAAATACACGAAGACCAACAAAACTCAAAACAATCGGTTTCAAGTTGTAGCTAGAACAGTTGATCGTTATAATATAATATTTTCGATAGAGCAGGAGTTGCTATCGTCTCTGCTACATTAGAAGACATCGGTTTAATAACTGAAACGACACATCAACGGTTATCGACCGCAACAAAATTCGCCGATCTCGTACCACGACAAGAATCACTTTGACGACCAATGAAATGCTAAATTTTGATCAATGTACTAGCGTCTCGTTTGACGGCCGACAGGATTAAAAATTAGCTAACAACGACAATCGCGGCAAAGTTTTAACTGAAGAACACATGACTTTAATGAAAGGACCTGGCTCTCAATTTATTGATTACTCTCTCTCTAATCGATTAATTTGAAACGAATCGCGGTTATTGGATGTGATGGAACGGCAGTGAATACCGGAAACAGAGCAGGTATTGTTAGACCACTTGAAGGTAAGCTTCAACGTCCACTTCCGAGGTTGGTATGTCAAGTTGCATGCCAATGAGTTGACTTTAAGACACCTCTTTGAAAAGCTTGACAGGACTACGACGGGACCTAAAAGATTTAGTGGCCCGATTGGAAAGTACCCCAATAACTGTGAAAATCTTCATGTAATTTTCTGTAAGTCACATTTCTGAATGTGACTTACCGGATATATCAAAAGCTCGGGAAGATCTCAGCATAGACCCATTTAGTGGGCCAGAAAAATGTGAAGCGTGGATCAGAAACAAACTGGAATCGTGTCGTAATATAAGTAATTCAAGTAGTAAAATACTCAAATTTCATTCAGACACGAAGTAACAAAATTGGATCTAGAGGAATGTGGCGGCTTTTCTTTAGATCGAATTTTATTGCTTCGGTGTCTCAATATGAAACTTTATAAAAATTATTAGAAAATTCTAGACAAATTTACCGAGGTTCCTGATTAAGCCGTTTTTCATAATTCCTTCTCAGTCACGAGATAATATTTTTTTAAAGGTGGTGGAGCTGGTGGACTCGTGAGCGCCATCTTAACATAATCAACAAAACTCGTTTAATTAAAGATTTCAAAAATCGTTTAAATCTATAAATGATTTTTGAAATCTTCATTATACCTACTTGTCGCAGTACTCTCGCTTAAAATATCACAATACAGTCTTATTAACTTTTAATTGTCTCGTCCTACAGCATAATTATTTACCTCAAATATATTTCAAGAAAATACCAAAAGAATCCACCGCAGTGTACGCGCCCGTCCGTACATATAGTAGGAGTGTAAAACCCGGGCCACATATTACTGTTTACATGAGTCAAGATTGCGTCCCGTCCTCCGTAAGCTGTATTGTATTGCGAATTTTGTTTTGTTGGTTCATCATTTCTTATGGTCTTATCTCTGTATCTTTTAGAGAGTTTGTAGGTATTTTTATGTGAGTTGAGTTGAGTCGCGGTAGTTGGAAAATATAGGCTGGTGACCTTTGTGATCATGCTGACTAGAAATCAAAACGTCTATGCCAAGTATTGCCTAAACCTTATATACACACATAATCAGCCTTCATCAATTTGTAGGCATGTAGTCAAATATGAAGTATATATAAAAATACCTTTAGATAAATTCTACTAGGTATTTTTAGGGTTCCGTACCCAAAGGTTAAAACGGCATCCTATTACTAAGACCCCGCTGTCCGTCTGTCTGTCTGTCCGTCTGTCACCAGGCTGTATTTCATGAACCGTGATAGTTAGACAGTTGAAATTTTCACATATGATGTATTTATGTTGCCGCTATAACAATAAGTACAAAAAATTCGAATAAAATAAATATTTCAGGGGGCTCCCATACAATCAAACGTGATTTTTTGGTCGTTTTTGCTCGATATTAATAACGGCAACGGGTAGACGCTTGAAATATTCAAGAATATTTAGTTATATATTCACTTTAAAAATAAATAATTAAATTAAAATAAAACAAATATTTAAGGGGGCTCCCATACAACAAACATGATTTTGTTGCCGTTTTTATAGATAATAGTACGGAACCCTTCGTGCGCGAGTCCAACTCGCACTTGGCCAGTTTTTTTTAAACAGTCTAAACCGTCAGAATTAACATATCAATATAATTCGATTCGATTGTTCCCATTAAAACAGCCGACTTTCATACTATCGGCTTGCTCGATAATATCGCTTGATCAGATGCATATTCCATATGACCTGACAGGTGTAGGTCAGCCCTGAGCGTGGTTGTCATGCCAATATTCCATCTTGGACGTACATTGAGGCGGCTGCCTAGAGCTAAATCGCATCTAATAGGTGTTTCGCCTAGAGGTGCCAGGATTTACACGTCTCTGAATATTGATGAACTTAAATTGAAAAATTTGAATCGGTGTCTACGCTTTTGCAGATAATGCAGTGTCATTTAACAATACATACGTATTTTTATTACTTTGCTCAGTAAGCAATCATCATCTGCCGCCTTTTCACAACTATGTTGGGCTCATCTAACCCAATGCAGCTAAATACCAGTGTTTTACATGGAGCCACTGCCTGTCTGACCTCCTCAACCCAGTTACTGGGTAGTACGATAGGTACCCCTTGGTAAGACTGGTTGTCAGACTTTCGGGCTTCTGACGACCCGTAACGACTGTCAAAGATCCACGAATGACAGCCGGGACCAACCGCGTCACGTGCTTTCCGAAGCACGGAGGGGTCTTGGTATGTACAGATGGTCACCTATCCGCGGACCAACCGCGGCAAGCGTAACTTAATCCGATCCATCGACCCGTGCGGCTGTTATTACTTACAATACAATAATTATTTTGTATACATGTAGTTTCATTAAATATTACTTTCTTTCATTATTTTGAATACCAAATCCATAAATAATAAGATACCTTCTGAAAGAATAAAAGCCAAAGGTTCTTATTTATTTAAACCCGTCCCTAAAAGTTAAAACGACATTTTAATAAAACCATTAGGTACTATTCAAAGCTCAACTAAAAAATATACCTAACTTAATTCCATATCAAAATCTGGAAACATGGAGTATTTCAAATGTGGGCATCCTAAATAGAGACTACGTAACAATTATATCTTAGTGGAGTCCACAAAGTCAGGGTTCCGTATTGAATATGAAACAATCGCGAGTACGCGCTGCCGCCGGCGCCCTGGGGCCCATTCATGTCGCTACTGCAGCTCGAGATAAACCCTTTTTGGTAGAATGGCTACCAAGCCATGAATGAACGTTGTAAGTTTCATGAGGAAATAGTTGCATTGCTTAGTTTGTATGGATGACCTAAATAGGTTGCCGTGTTGCAAGGTTCAGGGACAATCAAGTTTCATTCTTCAGTTAACTTGAACAATTTGTGTCTATTTTATCTAGCTCGTTAACTGAGTATCTCTTTTTTTTTTTACTTTGAATCGTTTTCTTGACAGTTGAAGTAACCGTTCGCTGAATGCTTGCTCACATTATGTATAACCTCACGGTCATGATAAACCCAAAGTTTTGAAAGTGCAAATCCACTCAAAGTCTGATACTTTTCAGCATCGCACATCGCACTCACTCACGAAGGCCGTATTCCGACAAGCCTTATGCAAGATATCGATCGAGCTGATCGATGTATTGCAGGTAGGATAGGTTCTAATACGGGCTGATAGACCACAAAAGGAACGTCTGAAACCTTTTCTTCATAGAAATTAAGTTAAAAAGTACCACTAGTTCTCCAAGCCAACCGGCTTAGCTCGCAGTAGGTACTTGCAGTCTTGAACGCCTTCCGGAAATCGAACAATGGTGTCAGTTGAGGAAGATTATAATGACAATATAACTTAGATAAAGGTAAATAAGATTTTTTATCTACGCCCATGCTATAAATCTTATATAAAAGTTTCTGGAACAGTTAGCTTATTGTCAACATTAAAACACCCAGTGTTATAGTAACCATAATAGCATCCAAACGGGAGTTATAATGTTGTACTGAATTTCACTAAGCATCTCCTTTTCAAAAAAAGAACATTGTCATGCCCGCGTAGTACGAGGATGATGATCCCTTCCTTACTCATCTGTTTGATGAGTAAGGAAGAGATCATCATCCTCCCTTCCATTCTCACTATTCAATTCGTGGTATCTTAATGAATTTCAAAAAAAGAACATTGTCACACTCGCGCGTTTCACTATACTATACCATAGCGTCGTATTCCGCCATTTTTGTTCGATAATAGTATTGCAAAAACTGTTTCAGAACCTTTTATAGGGGATTCATGTCATGGGTGTAGATAAAGTCTTGTATGCAACTGTAATAATTAGGTATTAAAACACTCATGTGATACTATTATCACACTCGGCTTCGCCTCGTGTGATAAACCCACATTCGTGTTTTAATACCTCTTATTATACAACAGTTGCATAAATAACCAATTTTGTTCATATACATACGTATTGAAACTAAAGATGTGCTTACAAGTTTTAGTTTATATTTATGAGTGTAAATGGTTTTTTTTTAATGAATATACCTAATTACTATGTCTTCATGTTCAAATTAAATTAAAATGCAAAAAAAAAAAACACGCCGTCTAAGGTGCAATTAGTGACATTAAAAGTTGTGAAATATAACGAAAATGACTTGGCGCGGTTGAAATTAGAAATAGCTATTTATTTTTGCTGCACTGATGTTTTAATAAAGGAAAAAATAAAACATTCCTCTGCCTCGAACATGAGAGGATGAATAGTCAGATTATGTAGTATGTGTAGTATGTGTCAGATTTTTACATTCACAAATTCATTGAAAGAACAATTCGGTGGTGAATAAACACACAATCGCAAACGACCATCGATCAGGACCGTGGGGCTGAATTAATTGAGTCACTATCAAATCAGCTCACTCTGAGCCTGTAGGAACCCGGTGCGCGAAACTGAATGAATGGGATATTGGAATTTGTAACGATCGTTTTCCTATCTAGTCCATAGATGCGTAATCCAAATTTTCCAACATTTACTGTTGGATTATGTAACTAATTTTTATTGTTATTTTTATAAATTGTGAGCTCGATTTTCTTCTCTTTGGCATAGACCGTTAGAGTTAGAAATAGAATGGACAGTGGATATCTGAAAAAAAAAAAAAAAAAAAAAAATTGGCAGTCATAAGGACTGCCGACAGAAGTGAAAACACAAAACTGTGGAATAACTGTTCTGACGCGAGTTCCATGATTTTTGCTCACCCAAAAAGTGCTCAACGTGCCTAAAGAAGTTTTCACTTCGAAAAAAAAAAAAAAACTTAAATATTAATTTTAAAGTCATTCACTGTGTGAATAAAAACCGAAACAAATGACAATGATCTAATATAATAAAAGTACTTATGTTCTGAGCGAACTTTACCTAAAGATAACAAACAAAACCAAAATTAATACGAAATTTCACTCAAATTCTTAAAGTAATCAACTGTACCAAATTACAACACGAAATAAAAATGCGCCACCAATATTAATTTTAAAATAATTCACGTAAGTAGCAACAATGTGAAAATAAAACGAATTAACCTCCAACATGTCGCATGATACACCGTTTGTGCTGAGAAAACGCTCGAAATGTCAAATGAACACAATTGGTGCATAGCTTTTCACAGAGTCACGTTCGCAATTGGACGAAATATTTGACATTTATTTTGTACTTGCAACACGATCTGGCTGTAGAATTCGATTAATCGACTAATACTTGACCGGTATTAATACATTTTAGCGGGAACACCAATAAACGAACGAAAAAAAAAGAAAACAAAATACGTCTGTGGCGGTATGGCGTGATGCATTTTGTAAACATTCATCAAGGTTAAACGTGCGTAAAGTAATGGATTCAATGAGAAAACGGGTTAAACGTAAGAATCTTATACAGAATTTCTGAGAAATAAGTGTAGATTTCGTATTGAGTGTTAGTTTATCGAAAAGTGAAAAAATATGTAAGTGAAAAAGTAACGAAAGTTTTGGAATGCACAAATTTTGATCATATGGCCGCCGTGTTAAGTAATGTTTTTATGATAAATATTCTTGTATACTGTTTAAAATACACATAAGTAGCTAGCTTATGTATCTACGAACATAATTTGGCTAATATTGATATTATAGCGTATTGTTATCGTAATCGTATTTCCAAGAGTAAAATTCGGCAAACAAATACCTACAAAAAGACAATAAAATGGATATAGTATGTTATCCTTAAGAGATAGACATATGCCATCGTGGACTTTTCTGAAGAACTGTGTAAGATACACAATTCCACCATACATTATTTTGTTATATCTCAAAGGGTTTAGACAGCGTTTTCGTTGAAAGCTCCCAGACGGCTTATTTTTTTCCGACACCTCCAACAAATATCGTTAAGGCGAGGTTCTTCAAGTTACCCTCTAGAAAATGTAATTTTAATGTCATTTTATTTAGAAACAGTAATGATTAAACACGTGAAATAAACGTCTATGATGATGTAATGTCCGTCGGGTTTAACATTGTTTATATCGTAAAACATATAATTTTCAACCCAAAATTAACGAAATTCAAGGCACAATTTACTCGCGCCCAGCTGCCACCTCTAGAACAAAAATGCACGCTCGAAGAACCTTGCCTTAATGTATAAAAATTTATGAAAAAAACTTAACAAATTATATACTAAGACCTTCCTCGAGAACCACACTATCCATTGGTGAAAACAGCATGAAAATCGGTGCAGTAGTTTTTGAGTTTAGCGCGAACAGACAGACAGACAGACAGACGCGGCGGAGGACTTTGTTTTATAATATGTAGTGATGTGTGTTCGTGGATAACTTCGTCGTTTATGAACCGATTTTGATAATGCTTTTTTTAACCTTCGAAAATCGTAGTGGCGACTAGTGCGTTTGTTCATTTTTTTCATTAATTATATTAAAGCACTACTATTTAATGAAGGTCTGGTGTCGATCTGATGATGAAGCCGAAAGACAGTTGAGGGAACTCCTCAACGATTTACAGCAATTACCTGGTGTTTGGGCTTGATTAATTTGAATTGATGAGAACTTTGTACCTATAAGGGTTATAAGAACCATTACAGGTCTGATGATGGAGACCATAGACAGTCGAGGGAATTCCTCAACGATTTACAGCAATTATTACTAATTAATTTAATTTAGCTGGTAATTAATCCACTCGGTGTATGTTCATGATGTTATAAATATTTCCTGTCTTTGTTGTGGTGTACGAATTGGTGTGGGGTAGGTACCACAAATAAAAAAAAAAATAATATCTTTTACAAAAAAAAAAAAAAATACTTTAATTTTGGAAGTCGGTGTCTTTGGTTCCGCATTTTCATTTTTTGCCACCAACTTCCAAAATTCGGTTGTATTTTTTTTTTGAAAAGCTTTTAGTTACAAGCTTGCACTTAAAATAATATTGATAGTAACTTAAACTAAAGACGAAATGGAATTGAACTTTTGCAAAGACCACCAAACAATTAGACACAAAAACAACAATCTAGATCAGGGGTGGGCAAACTTTTTTCATTAGGGGCCAGAAAAATTAAAGGAATTTCAGGAAGGGCCAAAAACTAAAACAAAATGTTTTCAAATCTTTAAAAGTTAATTTTTAAGGGGCCTTGCACGAAATCGACTGATTTTGATCAATTTTGTTCATTGTTTGTGAGAAAGGGAAAAATAATTTAAACAAAATTATTTGAGATTTGAAAAGTCGTGTTCTTTGTTTTGCATTTGGCTGAAAGGGATTTTTCAAATAAATTAAGTATTCACGGTAAATCACCAATATTTGCGACAAGTTTTCCGAAAAATTACGCGATCATCTTTCTAAAAGAAACTACTTTGATTTTGAACATGAAAAAATATCATCAACATCATTATATGGTCTACTTGCATGTGGCGGAACCACTTTTTTTAACTTCCATACATAAAATAATATCAAAAAAAACTTTTTTTTGTTTTAAACCTCGTCAGTAATATATTTTTCCTATTATTTAGCAAATCATATCAAGAAATTGAAAAATCACAAATGAGTCTTCAGCTATCCTTGAAATATAATAAAAAAAATAAAAAAAATAATGATTATACACTATCTTCATTGAGTACATCAATGGCGAAATAAGCTATATTTTGGAGAGCACAAAAATGATGAAACTATTAAAAGCTGCTGTGACTGACACGAATGGTTTAGCACCATGAAAACTGTACTTTTATAGTTAAACAGACTTAATGTTTCGATTATTTTAAGTTTTCTCATAATTAGATAAGAAATTGTCAAAAGAGAGTTTTTTTTTCGTGCACGGACCCTAAAACTTAGTACCTAAGCGTAGTAGTATTTATAATTAAAAAAAAAACCGGGCAAGGGCGAGTCAGACTCTCGCACCGAGGGTTCCGTACCATCATATATAGCTTCATAAGCTTCATTCGTATAAGAAGGACCTAAATAGTTATGTGCTCAGAAAAAACTACAACCTGTGCTTCACCCAAAGCAACCTGCGAGTAGGTAGGAAGGAGGATATTTTGGTTGTGAACCATGAAATGTTTTTAAATTTTCATCGGCGAGGCCTTTATTCGTCAGTTAATTTTAACACTGCGGTGTAGAATATTGCAGTTTAGGTCAGCGCCATCTATTGACAGATAAAGGAACTAATATAATTTTTGTGGATTTCAGAAAAAGTGTGCTATTTAGAGACATAGTTTTATTTTTCCTGTAATCTTTACACAAGCTTCTATCACATAGAATAATTTCAGATTTTTCTCTATGCAAATTTCGGAGATAAGGGGGGGAACGGTATATTTTTTTTACATTTTTCATCAAAAGTCGAAAACTATGCGGCCTAAAGAAAAAAGTTTTTTTTTTTTGAGAATGTGCAAACAGCGCTCTTTCATATGATACCCCACATGCCCTAGTAGCGGCATTTAGAATTTTGAAGAGCCCTTTCAGTCCCTGTTGCAAAAAAAAAAAAAACTTTTTTGTTTCTTTCTTATTTGCAAAATAGTTGGGCAAACGTCATCTAAAACTATTCTAAATTTCAAGTTCATAGCATCAGTAGTTCTTGAGATATTCAGCTGTGACAGACAGACAGACAGACTGAGTCACACCATAAGGGTTCCTTTTTACCATTTTGGTACGGAACCCTAAAAATTCAACTTTTGTTTGAAGACCCTAGCTATGGTAGGTGTGTGTGACGTATGGAACTGCTTTTGATTGGCCATGATGTCCCTGTATGCAGGCTCCAGCTGAGACGACCTTACTTTTAACAGCGAGAAAAGGTGTTCGTCGGCCTGCTTCGAAGGCAGTTTTTCCGCATTTTCATGGTAGAGAACGTCTGCTCGCTTACAAACGTCGTTTTGCTCTTATGCACTACCTACGCGGCTACTCTAGCAGATTTGTCTATGTATCGGCTTTTCTCCTATTTGATTTTGTGTCAACGATGGTGTCAAAATAAATTTCCGAAGGCCATACACTCCTACTTTAGAAGTGACTATTGCGGGCCGGATAAAAGCCCTTTGCGAGCTGGAGCTGACCCGCGGGCCGTAAACTTTACTCACCCCTGATCTAGATGATTAGTCTTAGCACAAATTGCCTTAATAATAGGTAATACGGGCTGGTGTCCGCAATTCCACATCAAGCGCGTATTTTGCGTATGGATGGGATTTCGATTATTCGATCCATCCCAGCTCCTCAAGGAAGGCCAGCAACGCCTTGGTGTTACTGATAATCTCACATAGGGCCTACCTGGGTTACCGAAGTACTTGGCCATGTATGTGGCGACCACCGGGCAGTTTAGAACCACATGAGCTGCTGTCTCGTCGTCCTCCATGCAGGCCCTGCACAGCGGACTGTTTGTGATTTGTTATGATACACAAATTGCCTTATAGTGGAGGAAGTAGGTATCTGCTGCATGTTCAACACAGAAATAGTATTGTTAAACGTTTACTCTTTAAATGCATGTTGAATACCAATGTAACCCTGATATGTTTACTAATTTCCGCCAGATGCTGCGCGATATGCGCGGCGCCAGTACAGACGCCAACCCGCACAAGTTCAGACTCATGCAGCTCGCACTCAACGCGGTGGCACTGCTCGCCATCACAGGAGCGCTGTTCGCGTACTTCAGAGCTAACCCAGCAGTACAGGTGAGCACACACATTACAATAATCATTATCATTCTCCTGCCCTTATCCCAATTTATTTTGTGTCGGCGCAATATCTTCTTCTTCCATACTTCCTTCTCGATTAGTCATCATCTCGATAGTCACACATTATAATATCAGCCAATAACGTTCCCACTGCTGGGACACAGGCCTTCTCTCTGTCAGAGAGGCGAGCCGTAATCCTTCAACTAGGGCAAGTGTGGGCTGGACTCACGCTTTAGTGTTGTGAAACTGTTTCGCTTGAGGAAGAAGAAACTTGATACAGAGTTTTTATTGCATAAAATATTTAGTATTATAATTAGTATTTATTATAATAGTTAATATTTATTATAGAAACTAAGCTGTTTTGATTATCATAAACTAATATAAAATGCTGCTAATAATAAATCCCAATAATTTTCTGACCGTGGGTGTTGTTACTGGTTACCTAAAAACGTTGCATCTACAATAACTATGAATGAATAAACATGTATTTCTAGGTACAGATTAGACACAGATACAGATAGGTAAATCGTAACATGAAATGTAACACGTTGCATTGAAACAAATTCGCCTACTAGTTGTGTTACATTTCATCTCATTTGTGTTACGCTTCTACTCTGTACCCGACAATAGCCCACAGCTTTGTATAGCAACGGATTATTGCAACAAAACGAAGCTTTTGCTTTTATTTGCACAGGCTTCAACTGGCTCAAACAAATTACGTAGAAATATTTTTCACATCCTTCACAAAAAGCGCGTAATTTCTCACTGTGTAAAGCAGCAAAGCGAAGCAACTCAATTACTGAACCACTTGCATAGGGCTGAAACCCATTCCGCCCACAAAAACATTGGAAAGGCAAAGCTTTGCTAACAAAACAATTATTGTGCTCGTTGCTCAAAGTCGGTGCTCAGGCTCTGGGCAACAATTCCGTTTTACCTGGCCGTCTTTGTCTGTTTTGTGAGAATTACAACAATAGGCACATTGTGCAGGACGCGTTGTTGTGGAAACATATTGTTTTTTGGGCTCCAGATTTTTTTTAAAGGATATGTCGTGAAAGCTTGAAAGCTAAGAAAAATGAAAGCACTGAAGTACCTACCTTGTTACGTTAATTAAAAAATAACAGCATCAGTTCACAAACAATAGTAACCCTACCTGGTTGTCCGTAGTACGTGTCGCAAGTAGTGAACCGGTCGACGGTGGTGACGTGGCCTGCGCCCACAGACCCGCCCGGAGCCAGGAACCCAGCACCAGGAGTCTGTCTGCCCGTCATCGTCAGCTTCTGTCAGCAGCACAGGATACCTTACAACTTCACTGTGTTCCCCAACTACATCGGCCATTTTGGGCAGAGGGACGCACAGCAGGTTAGTTGGTACCTACTTACCTACTTATTTACTTTCGTCCTAAACATCTACCTTAATAACATAACGGTCCACGAGTTCAACTACTTAGATAAGCGTCATGCTTTTAAGATAATATTGAAGTTCTATGTTTACGAAAGTTTTATACTATTCTTTTTAGTTCATTAAAAGCTTGTTTTTAAAAAGATTTTTAGCATTAGATTTTGTTTAAACATCTGTTCTACACTTTCACTTGCAAGGTACGTTCGATTGATTTGTCAAGACAAATATCTATATAGAGGGCTATCTTGTAAGGTTGAGGAGTTCCTGTGGCCATTTTCGGCCATCATAACCTAAACAAGGACACTGAAATGGTTTTAAATTTTCAAATCAGCTTTTTGAATGTACGAATAATACCTATACATAAACATAAGTGGATTTATTTATCACTAGCTTCTGCCCGCGACTTCGTCCGCGTTAAATTTCTTGTTCCCCCGACCCACCCCGTCGCAACACATTGCCTGCCCGTGCTTTTACTTCGTTTTCGCAAAAACCGTCATTAAAAAAAAATGTGTCCTAGTTATTAGGCGTGTAATTCTTCCTCAAGAATTGGGCTGTAAAATGAAAAAAGATTTTTTCAAATCCAACTCGCAGTTCCAGACATTAGCGCGGTCAAAAAACAAAAAACCGGCCAAGTGCGAGTCGGACTCGCGCACGAAGGGTTCCATACCATCCATACAAATCCTTATCCTTACTAATTCTTACTTCCTTACTAATATTATAAATGTGAAAGTAACTCTGTCGGTCTGTCTATCTGTCTGTCTGTATGTTACGTTTTCACGCCTAAACCGCTGAACCGATCTTCATGAAATTTGGCAGAGATATAGCCTGGGATATGGAGAAGGACATAGGCTACTTTTTTACGCGATAACCGACATCCACGCGGGCGGAGCCGCGGGCAAAAGCTATCCATACTAATATTATAAATGTGAAAGTAGCTCTGTCTGTCTGTATGTTACGTTTTCACGCCTAAACCGCTGAACCGATCGACATGAAATTTGGCAGGAATATAGCCTGGGATATAGAGAAGGACATAGGCTACTTTTTTACGCGATAACCGACATCCACGCGGGCGGAGCAAAAAAAACAGCAAAAAAATCATGTCCGTTATATGGGAGCCCCCCTTAAATATTTTTTTTAAATGTTTTTTAGTATTTGTTGTTATAGCGGCAACAGAAATACATCATCTGTGAAAATTTCAAGTGTCTAACTATCACGGTTCATGAGATACAGCCTGGTGACAGACGGACAGACAGACAGACAGACGGACAGCGGAGTTTTAGTAATAGTGTCCCATTTTACCCTTTGGGTACGGAACCCTAAAAACTAACTCTTCAGCTTTAGAACAGACTACATCGCAGAGTTGATCATTATTTTGCTGCGGAGTTATTATAAAACAGTTATATCTCCTAAGATATTCATTGAAATTAAATGATGTAAAGGCAACTTTGTTCAAAATTAAATACTTGTGATGAATAACGTATTTATTTGGATAAGGATTAATACCATGTTTATGAAAACTCCTTCGCAAATAATGCATTAATTTCGAACAAATTTGATTACCATAAAAAAGGTTATAGTGAGTCAATCTTAAAAGATAGACATATGCTGTCGGGGATTTTTTTTTTGAAAATTTAAAGAGGAACAATTCCATCATACATGATATTTGCGTAACTTAAACCGTTTACGCAGCGCACGCAACGGAAGCTCTCAAAAAGGAATATTTTTTTCCGTTTTTGCAACATTTTTCATTTATGCTCCGCTCCTTTTGGTTGTAGCGTGATGTTATATAGCCTATAAGATTCCTCAATAAATGGACTATCCAACACTAAAAGAATTTTTCAATTCCAACCAGTAGTTCCTGAGACTAGCGCGTTCAAACAAACAAACTCTTCAGCTTTATAGATTAGTATAGATATAGAAGTATAGATTAGTATAGATAGATTAGCTGTTCAGTTTGGAGTAGGAATACATACACAACAAAATCTGTGAAAAACCTTCTAATATAATTTGCTATTCAGGATGATCGCCTACATCATAATGAGACAATGAAATACTCGTATCGGTGCTTATCGATAAGCTTCTTCTTTTATTAATCAATACTGGCTCCGGCCCGGCTCAATACTGGGTCCGTTCCTCTTTTTAGTATATATAAATGATTTACCTTATTTACTGAAAAACCGACCCCAAATGGTGTTATTTGCTGATGACACATCACTGATTTTTAAAGTAAACAGACATGCCCAGGACCTAGACGACATAAATAACGCTATGATTAAGGTCCATAATTGGTTTACTGTAAATAATTTGGTATTAAATGAGAAGAAAACTAAATGCATAAGATTCGCTTTACCGAACGTTAGAAGTAATGAATGTCACGTTGTATTGAATAAGGAGATACTAGAATTCGTCGAAAATACGGTTTTCCTGGGGATTACGCTTGACTCAAAACTACAGTGGGGTCCTCACTTAACATCACTTGCAGGGCGGCTAAGTTCAGCCGCTTACGCTGTTTGGAAAATCCGCCAATTAACATACGTGGATACCGCGAGACTGGTCTATTTTAGTTACTTCCATAGCATCATGTCTTACGGTATTTTGCTGTGGGGACGAGCTGCAGATGTTGATTCCATCTTTATTCTGCAAAAGAGGGCTGTCAGAGCTATCTACAACCTCCGCAGACGCGAATCTCTGAGAGAGCTGTTTAAAAAAATTAACATTTTGACGGTACCTTGTCAATATATATATGAAAATATTATGTATGTTCGAAAAAATCTACATCTTTTTAGTAAAATAAGTGACAGGCATAATTTTAACACTAGAAATAGGAACAAATTAGATCAACCACGCTTCAGATTGTCTAAAGTACACACTTCTTTTATGGGGTACTGTGTAAAATGTTATAATAAAATACCACTCGATATTCTTCAACTAAATGAGAAGAAATTTAAAACGTGCATTAAACGCGCACTATGCAGATAAGCATATTATAAGTTGGATGATTATATCGTAGATAAAAATGCTTGGCTAAATGCTGGTCCTGCTCCACTGCCACTTGGGCTCACTAGATAAAATTTGAATACTTGGAAGTTGCTTCCCCCTTTTTTTATTTTATTTTATTTTCTGACATTACGAACTTAATGTTTATTTTGTTTTTATTTAAGCATGTTTTTATTGATGAATACTCCAATAGATAATAATTATTTTCTTTTTTGGTAGTAAATTTTTATTAATCTCTCAAATACATTGCAAACTATAGTTCTGTATAATTTAGCAGCATTTTTTCAATTTTGTAAATGTGAATACCATGGAGTCGTTTACTATGTTATTATGATTTATGTTGACTTGAAAGAGCATGGCAGTTGAGAGTATGTCATGCTCACTTAAATGTTTCACTGATGGTGGCGCGTGTGTTGGATCATTCGGTTCCCTACAAAATGGTTGAGCTGGATGGTGCTGATCCATGCGTCATGTTCGTGAACGGGCGCCGTCAGTTGGGACTGGTCATCTCTTGACTGCCAGGGCTTATTTTTAATTTGTAATTTTATATTTTGAATTGTTTTATTAGTTTTAACATTGTCTCACATATAGAAGCAACAAGAATAATGTACCCAGGATTATGTAATATCTTGATTTAAAAGAGTGTCCGTGGAGTTTCTTGTCCGTTCTTTTCCATAGTGATCTACGTATTGGAATGGGCATCTAGCTTCAACTTGCCGACTCTGACTAACTGACCGTCTCTTTGACAATTCAAAAGTGCCTGTATATGGTTTAATTGAAATAAATGCTTTGAGTTTGAGTTTGATTTAATTATTAATTCACAGAAGGCAAAACAATAATCAAAGCATCAATATTTAGTCAGTCAAATATACTAATTGCTGAGTTTAATTTACCTACCTATTGTATCTAAGGGATTCCCCGAAATCGGATTGTTTGCTAAGTTCTAGAGACCTCACAAATATATTGATACGCGATCCCCTGGACTGTTTTTAAGTCAAATACAACAAGTCAAACGCTTCGATACGTCAAGTTTCAAATTGGATGAGTTTCGTTTGCTAGTCATATTAGTTAAATTGCCGTACGAACAAACAGAGCCGGGAAATTGAGTTTGCTAAGTGATAAGTGATTCTCGGTTTGTAAATAACCTGTTTTTAATTAATATTGGAGACAAGGTCTCGACGGTAATTTCGTTAGTTTGTTTATTTCGAAACGTTTGGATTACGAAATAAGTAAGTGTCTAGTTTTCAGTATAGGTACATAAATTACAATTTCCATAGTAGATGCTGCTAAAAGAAAGTTAAATCAATTTGAAACCAACAACCTAAGTAGGTCTTGGAGATCTTGTAAAACAACAAATTAAGTCCGTAGTTTTGAGTAAAACCGTATTAAGCAGTGAGACGTCAACAAATTCTACTATAGGTACACTAATTTATAAAATAAGATTTTCGGGAAGAATTTTTTTTTCAATCACTAGGGTTCCAAGCAGTACGAAGGTCTAAAGACGATACCCGCCTATTGCTGGGCATTACTGGGCAATGAGTTTAATGGCCCGAATCTAAGGTGAATCGCTAAAATGCCATTAACAGGCTTTAACATACACTTGGCGGGTCCCGGGGGGTCGTTAATTAGCTAACCTGTTATGTATTCAAGTATTTTAGCGGGATTTTAATTTTTTGTTGATTTACGAAACTTGCTGCAAAAGAAGGTACCGACATGATTTTTTTACAATATAAGCAATAAGAGTATTTTTAATGAGAGTCTAATTGTGAGACAATCACAAAGACACATTTCAAAGAGACTTTTCCTTTCTTACACAACCTTTTCCCACCGAGAGATATGATGAAAAGGATCTCCACAATATTATTTTTCAATCTCACTACAAAAATCCAAACATTCCAGTCATATCGCATTGTATCAACACAATATTTGTTCTGCCCGACCTTTAACTCCCACAACAAAATGTATAAGTCTATGCAGCGAACTTTCTTCAAAATCCTCTTGGCGAAAATTTATTGATCGAAAACCTACTAGGCGCAGATCAAAGGGCTTATAGGGCAATTAATTTGTGTGCTCGTCGCTCGCCGGCCGCTAATCTCTGCGCCAAGTGTCAGGGCACGCCTCCGCGGAGGCTGTAATTATATCATACGAATATTAGGAGAATTTTAAAGGTGATTTTGCGGTTATTGTCAGTGAAAATAAATATAAAAAGCTAAATAAATATTATAAAATATTTATTTAGCTAAATAAATATTATAAAATATTTATTTAGCTTTGTGTATGCGAGATGTCGCGTATAAAAGTAAAAAACAAAAGATTAAGTAAAATATTTAAAATAAAGAAGAATAAAAATAAAACTAGAAAAAGAGAGAAGAACTAGAAGAAGACTAGGTTTTAAACTTCTTGTTGGCTCTAAAATATTGGAAGTTGTGGTTCTCCTGGGTGTGTAACGTTTGACATAATAACAAAAGTTCTAATGATCATATGACCTAATTTCATTTACTATAATTATTGATATAATTTCTGTACGAGCCAATAATGCTCATACAGCAAAAGTACGTTTAGTCGTTTATGCGTACCTAATTAATATTAACGTAAATTCAGTCGTAACTAAAACTCCGTCACGCGCTAATGTGCGGGTCGATCAATAATAACATACCTAACAATAAGTGCGGCTCAGATAACAAAACAAACATAACGTTTAACTATTTCCATAAATAAACTATTTTAACCTTAACAGTGGTTTGGTGTGAACTAACTACCTAACTATAACAACTACCGGGGTATCCGTCAACGACTAGATAGCCCCAACATCTTTTTGGTCCTTCGAACCGGAAGACACGGCAAATCAACTTGTGAGTCGTCGCGTCTCCTCATCTGCAAAGTGCTTAGCGTGGTGTATCCCAGTTACGTTAGCAAATCGGTGCTGTTGGCTTCCCACAAGCGGGTCTAACCAGTAGCATTGAGACGTTGCACATGACGTAAAGGAGGGTGAGCTACACTGAGTGCCTGCAACTAACGAACCAGCAGAGATCACGTCTACTGCTACAAGTTACTTATCAAGAAACAATCGGCGAGGATAACGTCCACGCCGGTTACTACAGCGGAGATTACGTCTATCGCTACAAACAAGAAATAATCAGCGGGGATAACGTCCACTGCGATTACTTCAGCTCCGAAAACTTCGTGAGTACACACTAACTATACGCCAACCACGAGCAGCCATAAGGCATAAACAATGTCGACAGAAGACTATCCTGAATTTGTGGAACTTATAACTAAGCAGCAAAGCAGCTACGAGAGAATAAAAACTCTTCAAACAAACTACAAGAAGGATGCTGTGAGTAGAAAAACCATAGACTACCTTAATAAGCGAATCGACGCTTTACAATCCCTATGGGATGAATTTCGATCGAACCATGAAATCTTAAAGAAGTATGAGTCTAAACAAAGAGAACATGACTACTTTAAGCAGGACATTTTCATCATAACAAGAAGCATGTTTGACGAAACATTACAATCTATGAATCAACTACGAAACAAGTTGATAAACGAACCTGGATTTTCGGGGACATCAAAACCGAAAATACTAGAAACTCTCGGAACACCACAATTTGATACAACTGGAGTACACCAACAAATCGATGATGAAACGGACAAGCACCTATCATCGCTGTTACGTAATCAGATGTGTAACTTCAACGCCTTGAAGCGAGCGGTCTCCAAAACTAATCTGGAAAGCATGACAGAAAAGTGGCAACTTCAAGATCAAGTCAACATACTACGATCCAAATGGGAATCCATTGACAAGATTCACTGGGAACTAAGCTACTTACTGCAAGGGAACGACAAGGACTATGAAGCAAAATTCGACCATTGGGAGCAAGTCTACGACGACCTAAAGGAAGAGCTAAATAGAAAAATCTTTGAAACATCCCACTACGAAAAAACAACACCACGTATGGAATTACCGGAGTTCAACGGAACTTTCAACAATTGGATCTCCTTTAGGGATTTATTCTTTGAGATGATTCATAACAATCCAACGCTGAACAAAACGCAGAAAATGAAGTTCCTAAAATCTAAACTGAAAGGTGAAGCAGAAAAGTTAATCAAGCATCTTCCTGTGAGTGCTGAGAATTATGACTCGTGTCTAGATATTATCCAGCACCGCTACGACAACAAGCGATTACTTTTCACCTCATACATAGAAACACTTCTCAATCAATCATCCATCGAAAAACCGAACTCAACTAACATGAAGAAGCTGTATGACACAACGAAAGAGTGTTTAAATGGTCTAGAAAACATTGACATCAACATTCCAGTATGGGGTCCACTTATCGTGTACTTACTATCCTCCAAACTGGATGACATCACATACGGTGACTACATCAAAACGATGAAACACACAAGAGAGCTCCCAGACTTAGAAGAGTTTATGGAGTTCCTGGAATTGCAGTTCATAACGCTAGAAACATCCCGTAACAAAAAAAACGGCGGGAAACAAAATTATTCAACGAATAACCAACATAAAAGTTATAATAACAACAAGTCAACGAACTTTAAAGAGACAGAAAAGTGGACAAAAACCTTCCATGCAACGCTAAGGAAATGTCCACTTTGCAAAAACGAACACACGCTGAGACAGTGTTCTACATTTTTGAACATGGATGTCGCAACGCGAAACCAAACAACAAGTAACCTAAACTTGTGCAAAAATTGTTTGTTTAGTCACGGCGGAAATAAATGTAATTCAACGAAAACATGCCGCACGTGTAACTTCAAACATCACTCCCTTCTCCATGATGATAATCTGAAAGGGAAACAATCAAAGCCGACCACATCCACGGTGGTTGAGAAAACATCTAATCACGTTAACGGGGAACAAGATATACTCTTAACGACTCTTCAACTAAGGGTCAAGAACAAGGAAGGAGATTACGTAATCCTTCGGGCGTTACTGGATCAAGGCTCTCAAGTGACCTTAGTCACAGAAAACGCTGCTCAACGGTTGAACTTACCCCGGAACAAAATGAACGCTGCGGTCACTGGCGTTGGCACTATAATGGGCAAGAGTAAAGGGATGATAAAATTGGAATGCAAGTCTATTCACTCTGATTATACATTCCAAACCGAAGCGTTAGTGATGAGTAAACTCATCAATAATCTGCCTAACTCAACGATCAACACAGAAAACTGGACGCACCTCCATGATATCAATTTGGTTGATCCAGACTACAACATCTCTGGACCCATCGATCTATTGCTTGGAGCAGATGTTTACTCCGATGTGATCTTAGGAGGAATAATCAAGCATAACAATGATTCGCCAGTAGCGCAACAGACAAAGTTGGGCTGGATACTGTGCGGTGCTACAAAGCAGTTTAACTGTCTAGTTACTCTAACAGACCTAGACAACTTAACAAAATTTTGGGAGATAGAAGACATCACTTCCGAACCCGAAATTACAACGGAAAACGCATTCTGTGAAAAATACTACACTGAAACAACAGAGCGATTAAGTAACGGGCGTTATGTGGTAAAGATGCCGATGAAAGCTAACTATGAACAAAAACTGGGTAACTCGAAACCTCAAGCTACAGCACAATTTCTTCATTTAGAAAAGAAAATGGCGAGACAAGAACACTTCGCTAAACTATATAAACGATTCATCCGAGAATACATCGAATTACGTCACATGAAACCAGTGACAGAATCCGATAGTAGAGTACAAGCCTACCTACCACACCACGGAGTAGTAAGGGAGTGCTCTACAACAACCAAACTACGAGCTGTTTTTAACGCATCAATGAAAACAGACTCCGGGTACAGCCTAAACGATTTGATGGAAAAAGGGCCAAATCTTCAAAAGGACATTCTATCCCTGATCATAAAATGGCGGAGCTATAAATATGTTCTAACGGCGGACATTGAAAAAATGTACCGTCAAATCCTTATTCATCAAGATCAACAATGTCTTCAAAAAATAATTTGGAGAGACTCCAAGAGAGAACCACTGAGAGATATGCAGCTGTGTACCCTAACATACGGGACCAAAGTCGCACCATTCATAGCGATGCGCACTCTCCAACAGCTGGCCAAAGATGAAGGCAACGCTTTCCCTCTGGCCCAAAAGGCGCTACTTAACGAGTTTTATATGGATGACGCCATCACGGGCCATCATACCATAGAATCAACAAAGCTACTGCAAAAGGAGCTAAGCGAACTACTGCAGAAAGGTGGTTTTGTTTTACGGAAATGGTCCACTAACGAACCATCTATTCTCAAGAAACTACAGACGAAAGAGAAAAGTAACAATACCGAATTTAACTTCAAGCAACAAGAGTTCAGCAAAACACTTGGACTCACGTGGAATGACGCAAGCGACACATTCCATTTTATTAGCGAAGCGCCTAGCAACAACAAAAATGCACCTTACACTAAACGCAGGCTACTGTCAGAAATAAGCAAGATCTACGATCCGCTCGGTTGGTTGGCTCCAATTACCCTACAAGCAAAACTGCTATTTCAAAAACTATGGAGTGATAACTGTAAAAATATTGGCTGGGACGAAAATGTACCGGATTCCATAGAAAAGGAATGGATGCAAATTAAATCCGAGTTGCCGAACATAAAATACATAAGTCTACCAAGATGGATTAAAAACGAAAACAACAGGGCGATCGAATTGCAAGCCTTCTGTGACGCGAGCGAGAAAGCCTACGCATGCGTTATCTACAGCCGAACTACGTCATCCACCGGCGCGTACGAAACTATACTACTCGCGGCAAAAACTAAGGTGGCACCAATCAAACAGAAAACTACGATACCGAGGTTGGAATTATGCGCCGCAGTTTTGCTAGCGAAACTCCTGCAAAGGATAACTAAGATCCTTGAAGATTACGATCTAAGGATTACCTGCTGGACCGATTCTAAGGTCGTTCTAGCATGGCTTCAGGGAAGTCAAACTAAATACGAGAAGTATGTAACCAATAGAACCACACAAATATTAAACATCGTGCCTGCGATAAACTGGGGTTACGTGAAGACAAACGAAAACCCTGCCGACTGTGCAACAAGAGGACTCCCACCGCAAAAATTGGTCAATTTGACCCTGTGGTGGGAAGGACCTAAATGGCTTAAGGAGCAAGAAAAACAAGCCCTTAATTCAAAAGAAACTTATACAACAAACGAGGGCTTCCTAACAAACTGTTACACGACTAATAGTACGGAACCCACGTCGATTAAAAATGAATTAATCGGTTCATTACTTGAGCGACATAGCAACATAGATCGTATTACAAGAATACTTGCCTTGGTGATACGTTTCGCTGATGCATTACGAAACAAAAGAAGGTCAACTGAGTGCCATCAATTGAACTTGAATGAAATAAACAACGCACTATTTATAATGATTAAATCAGTGCAACGGGATTATTTCGAAAATGAAATAAATTCTCTCAAAAGAGGTGGAAAACTTCGCAACAGAAGCACCATTTTGAAACTTAACCCATTTTTGGACTCGTATGGAGTTTTACGTGTTGGAGGACGACTATACCACTCAAACTTGCCAGTGGAAACTAAACACCCCATCCTCATACCCGGAGAGGGAAGACTAACTCAACTAACTGTTGAAAAGGCGCATCAACGAACCTTACATGGTGGAGCAAGATTAACGCTAGCTGAAACTAGAAACAATTACTGGATTATCAGCGGCAATCGAACCGTCAAGAAAATACTGCGACAATGCATTCGATGCCGACGATACGCAACAACCCGAACTGAACAGTTGATGGGCAACCTTCCTAAAGAAAGGATAACTCCATCGAGGCCGTTTTCACACACCGGCATCGACTTTACAGGCCATGTGGATGTAAAGATAAACAAGGGCCGCGGGATTAAAACCTGCAAAGGCTACATAGCCATATTCATATGTATGTGCACAAAAGCAGTACATATCGAACTTGTTTCGGACCTATCAACGCAAACCTTCATCGCAGCACTAAAAAGAATGTGCGCCAGAAGAGGCACCCCAAAACATATATATTCCGATAACGGAACCAACTTCGTCGGAGCCGCTAGAGTTTTAAAAGAAGAGTTCCAACTATTTAAAACAATGCTATCTTCAGAATTCTTTAAAGATATCAACGACCTTCAAATCGAGTGGCACTTCAACGCTCCATCCTGGCCATCAGCAGGAGGCTTATGGGAAGCTGCTGTACGTTCCATGAAAGCACACCTGAAACGGGTAATCGGACAACAGAAGCTTACCTATGAACAATTTGCAACGCTTCTTACACAAATCGAAGCATGCATGAACAGCAGACCGCTGTGTCCATTATCAGAGGATCTGGAGGATCTGGAATACCTCACCCCTGGTCACTTTCTCACGGAGAGTCCAACCCTAACACTACCACTCAATGAAACTGAAGAAACGAAAGCTAGAGACATCAGAAACAACTGGAAACTCATTGAGCTCATGCGTCGACACTATTGGGATCGCTGGTCGAAAGAATACCTTCATTCATTACAAAACCGAAACAAATGGCAACAAACTAAAGAAAACATACAGAAAGGACAACTAGTTCTCGTCAGGGAAAGTAATCTACCCCCAAGCAGATGGGCTATGGGACGCGTAGTGGAACTGCACCCAGGCAGCGATAACTTAGTACGAGTAGTCACGCTCAAGACACAAAATGGGGAACTAAAAAGACCCATAACTAAACTAGCCCCGCTACCTATAAACGAGGCATGCGGAAGCACTGAACCAAAAGAAGTGAGTCCAGAAACTGAGAACGGCAAGCCAAAGAAAGGGACTAACAAAACCCAGAGAAGAGTAAACAGCCTGCTTATGATGTTACTAGTAGCATTTACAACGCTATCATGTGGACTAGCAGCACCCCTGCAACATTTTAAAATAACGCGATTAGCGGAAAACCAACCAGTTTACTTTGACCCCGTCGGAAATATCCAACTTATTCACGATTAATGGAAACTTTTAGTATACTACAACCTGACGACATTCTGGCAAAGTACAACAAACGTAGAGAAATTCGTGAATCGGATAGCTCAACTATGCGACACGATGCCTAACGAGCCATGTCACTCTACGACACAACAACTCAAGTTCGAAATGAACCAGCTGAACGAGTATAACATATTGTTACGGTCTCAACATCAACAACGAAGGCGACGTGGCTACGTCAACGGCGTAGGAAATCTCGCACGAGCCCTGTTTGGTGTCCTTGACAGCGATTTCGCCGAAAAATACGCTCAGGACATAGAAAAAAATCAAAACGAACGAACAATATCTGCTACAGCTGATAAGAAATCAGACACTGATTATCGAGGCAGAAAACAACGTCATCAAGAAAAATGAAGACTTTGTAAAAACGCAACTGGAAGTAATTCAGCAATTCATGAACGAAACGAAATATAATACGGCATTGATAGAAAACAGATTTCAAATTATGAAAACAATGAATGACGTCAACGCTGGAGCGTTAACTGCTAGTTTACTTATCTCAGTACTGAGAAGGAACCAAGAAATGCTCCTAAGTGCATTAACAGATATCTACAGAGGCAATCTTGATATGACATTATTCACACCGGAGCAGCTATCTGAACAACTCAATTACATTGCCGGTATTATACCGAAAAGATTAACGTTACCTATCAAAAACAGCAATGGAGCTAACATAAAAAATGTTTACATAATTATTTATGTTAAAGCCCGGCTCACCGAACAGTACTTACTCTTCGAATTACATATCCCGTTACTAAGTGATGACGAGTATACATTGTATCGCAATATAGCTATACCTAGACAGCAAACAACTAACCAATGTCAGGTGATAGAGGCAAAAACACAATATATTGGAGTCAACTTTGTAAAGAATACCTACATACAGATGGAAGAGGTTGATCTTCAGCAATGTACAACAATGACGGCGGAAAATCACATCTGCCACGCCTCTACAACTATCAGCAACTTGCATGGAGCCACGGCATCTTGCGAAGCTAAAATACTAAGCCAAAATGTAAATAACATTACATGTGATTGGGTACCACAACAATGCTCTGACCAATGGATAAAATTACAGAGACCAAACATATGGCTGTATAATTGCATTAATGAGTGTACGACGCGCATTGTGTGCGAAAATCGCATTACAACAACAATTTTAACAAAAGCGGGGCTACTTGCCCTAGGTCAGGATTGCATACTTCAGCACAAAGACGCTACAATTTATTCACATAACGTTTTTAGTAGCAGTACTAATATTGGAACTACCCTGGAGGTACCTACTATTGACTCACCAAATGATATGTGGAATACGTTAAAAAACACAAAGATTGTGCTTCCGGAACTAAACTTATCTAATGATCACAGATTATTAGATGACCAGATAACCGCACAAAAGGGACGAGAGAGCCTACCTCACGACCTAAGTGTCCACGACATCGGCAACTACACTATAAGCACTTTGCTGGTGGGAGGAATTGTCGCCGCTATAATAGTTTGGCGAATAAGAAGGTATCTTCAGGCGCGTAAGAATACGCCTACCAATACGAACAAGACTCGAGAGAGGACAGAAGATATAGAACTAAAGGAGATTCCTGCCTACGCTAAAATACGAAGTGGACATTCAGCAATTGGAACAAGATTTCAACTATGATTAATTATTTAAGAATGATTTCTTGCTTATTGTTTTGATTGCTTTTATTACTTTTATAACTTTATACCTATTTAACTTGTAACGCAAGTTTGGTCATCTGAGTACGTATTTATCTTTCCCTCGGGAGCATGTACGAGCCAATAATGCTCATACAGCAAAAGTACGTTTAGTCGTTTATGCGTACCTAATTAATATTAACGTAAATTCAGTCGTAACTAAAACTCCGTCACGCGCTAATGTGCGGGTCGATCAATAATAACATACCTAACAATAAGTGCGGCTCAGATAACAAAACAAACATAACGTTTAACTATTTCCATAAATAAACTATTTTAACCTTAACAGTGGTTTGGTGTGAACTAACTACCTAACTATAACAACTACCGGGGTATCCGTCAACGACTAGATAGCCCCAACAATTTCATTTTACCTTATTTCATATGGTATAATGATCAGATTATATAATGCACATTTGAAATAATATTCAATTAATATAATATTCAGTTCCTATAATATTCAAAATCTATAAGTAACGTTTAATATAATTTGGAAATGTCTACTTTGGGGCTACGTAAGGGCGAAGGGGTTGCACTGGCTAAGTTTCGGTTTACTTTACCATCCCACGATATTTTTTTTGGAGTCCATTTTTTTTTTACAGAAATTTCATAATTTTAGAAGCCTACACGTACAATTTTAAGGTGCGGATATAGATGGTTTACGAAAAAAAAAAAAAAAAAGAAATACAGAAATTTAACAATATTTTCTCACTTTTGACATTTTGTCTCGCCATTGAACGTTTCGTTTTACGTAAAATGTTTTACTGCATATTAATGATGAAATAAATACGTAAATTTTAGTGATTAAGATACTTTTTTATATACATATTATTTCTATTCACATATTATATTACATATATTTTGCTGATTTAAATTAGTGCTATTAAATTAACAGAATAATAACTACCGACTATTGCCGTTAGTTGAAACCAAACGTAAAACGACGCCATTTTGTTGTCACTTCACGTAGTCTGTCAGTGAGGTAAATAAAAACTTAGGATGCAAGAGCGAGCGAAGCGAGCTCTGGACTTGGTTCATCCAGACTCGGACGGGTTAGGTTAGAAACCCCCCTTCGTGGTTATTTTCTTTTTAAACCACCCAGAAGTAGGAGCCCCGCCGAGCGGGGCTCCGTCGACTACGCCTTACTACGAGACATCTGTTATCGAAAATACCTTTGACCACAGAGTTGGTCACAAAGTAATAATCCAAGATTTGATTATATTTTGGTTTGACCTTGACTTTTAGAGTTTTGACCTTAACCTTGAAAATTTCATTTACTTTATTAATGGTCGTAAACCAAATTAGACCCGCTCCGTGTAGTTAAAAAAAAAACATATCTCATAACCCTTTATGAGATATGTTTTTTTTTTAACAATTGGGGGGGCTCCACACTTTTTCCTTCACAGAGGGGTTCTACACCTCCACCCCTCCCCCTAGTGTAGTAGCGTTACCTTAGAAAATTTGTTAATATGAAAGTTAGGTCAAATGAACATTATATAAAAAGAGCATTATACAATTTGATAACTATATGAAATGAACGTTATACTAAATGAAATTAGATGAAATGAAAATTATATCAAATATAACATTAGATCATATGAAATTAGGTTAAATGTTTTTATAGCATATGTAAACTATATCAAATGAAAGTTATGTCAAATGAAATTAGACTATCTGTTATTATATCAAACATTACACACCCGGTTCTCCTTGCGCGTGCATGTTTGGGATGTTTGAAGGTGTAAGATAGAACGTTCTATAAGTTATTTATTTCAAACTAGCTGACCCGACAGACTTCGTTCTGTCAAAAGCTATTTGACTGTGGCAGTTTGTCTACGCGCAAAGGAAATATAGTATAAACTTCACTACTCTACCCTACCCTACCTACCTATCTACCTACCCTACCCTACTCTACCCTACCTACCTACCTACCCTACCCTACCCTACCCTACCTACCTACCTACCCTACCCTACCCTACCTACCTACCTACCTACCTACCCTACCCTACCCTACCTACCCTACCTACCTACCCTACCCTACCCTACCTACCTACCTACCTACCCCACCTACCTACCTACCCTACCCTACCCTACCCTACCCTACCTACCCTACTTACCTACCCAACCCAACCCTACCCTACCCTACCTACCTACCCTATTTACCTACCTACCAACCTACCTACCTACCTACCCTACCCTACCCTACCTACCCTACCTACCTACCCTACCCTACCCTACCTACCTACCTACCTACCCTACCTACCTACTTACCCTACCCTACCCTACCTACCCTACCCTACCCACCCTACCCTACCTACCTACCCTACCCTACCCTACCTACCTACCTACCTACCCCACCTACCTACCTACCCTACCCTACCCTACCCTACCTACCCTACTTACCTACCCAACCCAACCCTACCCTACCCTACCTACCTACCCTATTTACCTACCTACCAACCTACCTACCTACCTACCCTACCCTACCCTACCTACCCTACCTACCTACCCTACCCTACCCTACCTACCTACCTACCTACCCTACCTACCTACTTACCCTACCCTACCCTACCTACCCTACCCTACCCACCCTACCCTACCCTACCTACCCTACTTACCTACCCAACCCAACCCTACCCTACCCTACCTACCTACCCTATTTACCTACCTACCTACCCTACCCTACCTACCTACCTTACCCTAGCTAACCTACCTACCTACCTACCCTACCCTACCCTACCTACCCTACCCTACCTACCCTACCCTACCTACCCTACCTACCCTACCCTACCTACCTTACCCTACCTACCTTACCCTACCTACCCTACCCTACCTACCCTACCTACCGTTCAACCTTCTCCTGATAATAACAAACACAACAAAAATTCACTGAAAACAGTGAATAAAAAGCACTTTTAATCACTATTTTGGTGTTTGAATTTAGAACACACCAATATATTCGACCTCCATCTCAATGCTATACAACCTCCTTGCGAAAAATAGGTACTCGATACAAACAAAACTCGACGGCACGGTTGAAGCGATTGACTGCTGCGCTGCGTGTCGCGGGTTCGATTCCCGCACGGAACCAATATTTGTATGCCCTACAAGTAGTTGTTCCGGGTCTGGCTGTTTGTGTATCTGACTTTAAATGTTTATAAACGCACCCACAATGCAGGAGAAATTCCTAGTGAGGAGCAAAGTAAAAAAAAAAACTCCTTGTGCACTCCACGCCCTTCAACGTCCAAAGATGCCCCAGAGTTTCCTCCAGCAGAAAGTTCTGACCATCAACAGGAAATAAATATCGCTTTACAGGTTGACCATCCTAATAATAATAATAAGAATATTACTCCAAAAAATTTCCAATTTTAATGTGCATTTTAATTCATTTAACCTTCCTTTTTTCTTCATTAAATGTCTATTTTCGCTTAAATCTTTATATAGGTAGGTATAAAGTATAGTATGCAACACTTGAATAAAACGGATTTATATCGAGGGCCATGAATCAGTCGCGACACTCGGGATTCTAACACCTGAAACACTCGCTATGCTCGTGTCACTTGCTCGTGATTCATCTATGGCCCTCGCTTTAAACCCGTCCTTTATTCACTAATAATTTTATAATATTCTATTAAATCATTATTCTGTCTCTATTATCTTCAAAACATTGACAAAAACAGAGCGGTATTTTGAGTATGTTTAGCGATATAAACGTATTTAGTTACTAGCTTCTGCCCGCGACTTGGTTCGCGTGGAAGTCGTAATTGTCGTAAGACACCACAATATACTAAAATACCAGCCACATTTTAATAAAACTTCCCTGAATATCTACTACGTTTGTAGTTTTGGTCACAGTGGTTATTTCTTCCAGAAGTTAATTACGTCTCCCGGTCTGTTTAGAACATATACGAGTAGATCTATATGCCCCGAGGGTTTCTGTTCTAATCTGGGTAAAGCCTGAGCATTCAAAGAGCACATGCGCGACGGTTTCTTCATGCAAGCCCTGCACAGAGTATTGTCCGTTATGCCTATTGTGTTGAAGTTTTCGTTTAGCGAGCAGTGTCCCGTGATGATTCCCGTCACCAGGCGAAGGCCGGTCCTGTCCAGGGGTAATAAACGCCTGGTTAGCCTTCCATCTAAGATTGGCATAGCCTCCCTGGACTGTCTCCAGTGCGGTGCCGAGGTCTACCAGCTCTTTTATAGTGAATTATTGAAGGCCTGCGTTCCTGCTTATACACTAATGGCACAACACTGATACATTGAATGTTTCTCATTGTCATTCTTACAGATTATTCCTGACGAACACCTATCACTAATATAATATAACAGTACATAGTAATTGTAAACACACGGAATTTCTCGTATTTATTTTTATCATACGAGTAATACAAAAGAGTCTAACTTAATTACACTCCCGGATACCCGAATCGAGTATTTTGCATATTTTTGTTGAAAAATCTCCTATCTTTTTGAATTATGGTAGTAAAAAAAGAAAAAAAAAAAACTGTTCTTTTGAAGCCAGTTCCTCACGATCATTTCCGTGTGTAGTTCCAAATTTTAAATCAGAAAACAAAAAAAATAAAAAAAATCAAAATCAAAATACATATTAATTGCAATAAGTCGTGTTTTCGCGTTTCTCAGGGGCAAAATTAGCGTTGAATTTTTTTAAGAAAACTGTAGTATACCTAGAGAAAACGTTTATTTAGTAACCTCCAAGAATAATTAATATAACAATAACAACGGTCGTCATCGGTTTGGCATAGAATTACCTAATGCCACTATGACATGCTGTAGAATGTTCTCCCATGCTTCCAAAATAACAGGTATTCTCGAACAATTATTGCAGTGTGCGCCCTTGCGATAAAATCATTATCACGCACAAAAATTTAATCCTGGCCCACAAACTCAGCTCATGGCATCACTTGGGCCTCTAGGCATTGACGAATGTAGCGGTCGCTATTCAAGGTCAGTTTCTATTAGTGGTGGCACCCGTGGTCCCGTCACAACCTCAAGGCCAGTTTTTCCTTCATTGGAAATTCCACTCCAGATTGTCCATGACCCGCCACCATAACTCACCTTGTCTTCAATGCAATATTGCTAATAACATTCTCCCTGTCTTCGTAGACTTTCCTACGTCCATCTGCTTTCCATACAGCATAATCTTAGTTTCGTCCGTAAAAAGAACCTGGCTCCATTAACGTTGAGTAGGTACAATGCAAATGGTCGCGTGCAAACTGTAGACGTGCCATTCTGTGAACTTGTGTCAGTTTGGGACCATTGGCTGGCTTATGAAGTTTCAGGCTACGTTTTTTGAATCCCCTGACAGTTCGAGCGCAGTCAGTCCATGAAAGTATCGAAGCTGTTCTTGGACCTGTACTGAGGTCAGATGACGATTACGCAGGCTGATGGTAAAGATAAACCGATTGATCCGGTTTCGTGGTACTTCTGGACGGCCAACGAAGCCGCCAGTCTCTAGGTATCGATGATAAATCACAATTACTGTAACAAAATGTAAAAAAAGAAGCAATGAAATATCGATTGTATCACTGGGAATCGAAATCAGATTTGCATTGCTTTGTTGAAAGTTGACTGAAATAGCATAATATGTCATGAATTCATGATTGACTGCTTAGATCCATAAAGGTATGATAAATATGATAATCATTTAAAAGATTAAATCTGTAACTATCTGCTATAATCGTTTCCTATTCAACCCAGCGGCAGCAAAGTAATGGAATAATTCGACTGTTGTCATACACTGGTATATTTTTTACGCTCTCTTCATGATATTATTCAAAGTCATTTTGATGCCATTGATCTAACGAATAAGCTGTGTTATTATTCTGTCCCCTGAACAGTTCATATGAGTCAGGTTCGTGCGCATACTCTGTTTGCGCAAAATTCTTGTCGTACGAACTCTGGCTTATGCTGCCCTATTCATAAATGTTGGAATCCTATAATTCAAATTTCATTGATTAGCGCGCTCAAAAAATAGAGTTATTTGTAATCTTATTATTATTACTTATTTATTGCATAATTTAAGTAAATAAAATTGTTTCTGATTTGGTTTTGTAGCTATAGCTAGCTCTATAGTTACTTAATTATTTATTTATTTCAAAATATTTGTTAATTTTGGTCTGATCTTTAAACATGTCTTATCTGCGGATAATGCAGTGAACTGCAACATTACTACTTAGAGTTTTGTTAACATTGTGTATTATTTATGTTGTAGTTGTTTATTATCCCTTAATAAAAAATAAAAAAAAAATCTCAGTATCATTCCTACGAACTATATGGGATTTTTTTTTGCTATTTCTGACTTTTCTAGTACTAAAACCTCAGTGGGGCCTATAGAGTTTTTTGATCCTGCCTTGTAAGAAACAGAATCGATTGGCATTAAAAAACGTTTTGTGACAATTGCCCATTTTCTTGCTGACTGTAAAAAAACTGTGTATTAAAAAATAAAAAATAAGAATAGTTCTTTAAGACCGTTTTCTTGTAGCGACCACGGATAAGGTACCTGCCCTTATTGACTCATCTCAAAACATAATGCAATACTGCTCATCCCCCATAGCAAATAGCGTGATCATTTATACCCTACAAATTGAACAGACCTTTATGAAATATCTGTGCAAAATTTGAACAAAATCTATCCGGTAATTTTTGCGTGATGCTGGAACATACATTCAGACAAACAGACAAAAATTCTTAAAACTACATTTTAGGCATCAGAATCATTTCCAGATTCAAAAATATTAAAGATTTGTAATGCAATCAGGCCTAAATCGATGTTAATTAAAACGATCAATGTTTCATTTAATTACCTAAGCCACATTTATCGGATTTACATTACCGCAAACAAAGAATTATACGCGAACATTTTCTTTCACAGTATATTACCCACAGCGTCAACCACAGCGAATGACGCGGCGACATCAATAACCATTAGCTGAACCCTTTCACGCGCGAATCAATCATTGTCGCGGAAACAATGCGCGCCCGACAACTAAAATATCTACGTCAGATTCTAAAGCGCGTTTTTAACGAGCAATGTTTATTAAAACGTAGCATTGCGACGTCCTTGGTCTGTGCGATACAATTTTCTTATTGGAAGGGAATAAATAGGTCTTGTCTAAACTGGAAAGTAAGTACAGAGAGGAATGGAGCCATTGATTAACTTTCTTTTTCATTATTATGTAAGCCTTGGCCGATAAGGTAAACCAATGTGCATAAAACATGTTGTTGCAATAAAAAAAGGTTCACGGACAACCTTCACTAATGGTCGTAGATGGACCTAGATGATCGAAATAAAGTAACCTTTTATAGTAAGTCTCTAGGTCAAAAATGTCGTACGAATTTGGATCAACGGTTAGTCTTTAACACACACGAGTAGGTGATAATCGAGGGATCATGTGCGTAGGCGGTGTATTTAATTTAATTTAATAAGTACTTGCTATTCGTAGCTTGCAGTTTACACACGCTTACAAACAGATTTATAACGAAATACCACAATTAAATCCAGTATGTGTCAATAATCATGAAACTGATTCCAACAGTAATAACATAAACATTTTCCATTTCACTATCGATGATGTCCAGTGCGGTATCGATCAATTAAAACCCAGAAGTTCCATAGAACCTGACAGTATTCCGCCTTTTATTTTGAACATTTCAAAGAAATATTTTCCGCTCATCTATGTCACATTTTTAATTTGTCATTAAAAACAGGCCATTCATACCACTGGAAAATCTCATGAATGACGCCCATACCCAAGAAATAATGTACATAAAAAAATGAAAATTAAATAAAATAAAAAGATGGCCAGTAAATCAGCTCTTGAAGGTTATCGACCTGTCGCTATATTGTCATCTCCAGCCAAGATAGTCAAAAATGTTCTTCATAAACTTATATACTCCCAGGTTGAAAAATATCTGAGTAACAGCCAGCACGGTTTTAGATGAAAGAAGTCTGTTGATTCCAATTTGCAGACAATTACAGAGTACAAAACAAAGCATCTTGACAAGAAGCAATAGGTAGATGTGCTTTATTTTGATTTTTGTAATGCCTTCGACAGAGTTAATAACGATATCTTGCTTTAGAAACTCGGCGCCATTAGTTTCAGTCCAAACGTACTTTGACTTTTAGCTGACTATCTCCGTGACCGTCAGCAGTTTGTAAGGCTAGGTATCTACCGTATATCGTCCCTACCATACACGCTCTAGTGTAAGTCAAGGGTCAGTACTCGGGCCTCTGCTATTTACTATGGTAAAAGACTTACCAGCTGTTGCAAAATTTGCAGTGTCTCTTTTACGCAGATGACCTCAAACTTTATAGTGCTGTCAACACTGTATCGGATTGCGAAGCTATGCAAAATGATATAAACGCCATACATGAATGGGAAGATCAAAATAAAATGGAAGAAAAAAAAACTTTTGGTCGAATGCGACATCCAATTAATTTTGAATACAAAATAAATGGTACTAAAATAACTAGATCAACCAACATGAAGAACTTGGGTGTCACATTTGACCAGAAGCTTACTTTTTATGATCACATTTCTATAGTTGCCAAAGAATCTTTTAACTCATTCAATACCAGTAACGCACTCGTGTGCGTTTTAGTGTTTTTTAATTGTGTGCCTACAACGCACCCGTACGCGTGTAAGTTTTACTAAGGTATAGTTACGCGTTATTATTATTAAAAGGCTAGGGTTTGTTCTCCGGAATGCCCGTGATTTTCGAAACGAGCACGTAATAAGGTTTTCATACAGCACACTTGTCCGAACCAAGCTAGAAGCTAGTTCTTCTATATGGAATCCGCACGGAGTAAAGTATGCACTTCTTCTAGAAAAAGTGCAAAAGCATTCCTGCGTTTTCTTTACAGAAGAACTCTCGGTTACTATCCCTACCTCTATCCTATCAAGTTCCTCTTAGGATATCTGGGATATCATATGCTGGAGACGAGGTGACGGGCCAGGTAGACGTTATGCTCAAAGTGTGGAAGGGTATGACGGATGCGTCCGATATCCATAATGAGCTGATTCGACTCTACATTCCGAATAATTATTTCCGCGCCAGTAAACATCAACTGCTAGGCGTGCCTTCGTGTCGGACAGCAACCTGTGCTGCGTTTTTCATACCGCGCGTGTTGACCGCACTAAATAAGCTTGTGAAAGCCAACCCGGAATGCGATAAATTCGCCAATTTAATGGTTATGTGCCAATATTTTTTGAGAATAACAGTATTTAATTGTTGTTATTAATTTTATATTTTATTATAATGTTAGACTTTGATTTATGTAATTGGTGTCTTAAGCCGCGTAAATCGAACAAAAAATAAATAAATAACTATTTTTACCTGAACTTTACGACACAATAAAACTTTCTAACAAAATAGCTTTGAAGATAAAATCCCAATCGTCTGTTTAGTCTTAGAATTATGATCTGGCTAGATAGTTGATGCAAATTGCAAGATAGACCCCAGACACACTTATTTATATGGTTGCTAAGTCTGCGTTTATGCTGTGGCAACATCTACAACGCCATATGCGGACTACGCATCTAAGAACTGACGTCACACCAATCCTGCATAGCGCAATCAGAGTTTACCGCGCGACTAGCTTGTATACAACATCCCGACATCAACTGTCGGGCAGATGTCAACCAGACACAACTCCCGTCTGGTCGGAGGATCCTCCCTTTTCTATAGAGTATGAGTGAACGTTACACCCTGTTCCTCATACCTCTATAATGCAGATTTTAATAAATTCAAATATTTATTATTTCATCTCGTCTTCCATGTAATGGCAACACTGAATGTAACTTAACTTTTTAGAGATTAATTTTTTTCTGTCTTTTGTACAGAGTAGTTCGACATAGGTAAGTACCTGCTTAGGTACATTCACTATGTTCTATAGTCCTATATTGTATTATCTTTTATTTATTGCCAGGACCTGGAGGTATATGAAGCAGTGGTAGACGTTCGCTGTTACGACCTAACAGCACTGTTCCTGTGCTCACTGTTTGTGCCTAAATGTGGGCCCCTGGGGCATATGGTGCGGCCGTGCAGAAGTTTATGTCATGGTAAGATACATTTGCAGAATAACTTAAGCTTTGCTGAATGCATGAAAATTACTGTGAGCCTACCACGAACGTGCGGAGTAAACGTAATGTAAATCCGAACGATTTTAAATTTAAAAATACCCGTTACGCACTTAATATTTAGGTACTGCGTTCTATGACTTTATTCATATCTATATGGGTGATACTTGTACTTGTTGCAAAAATTTAAACCAAAATATTATAGGATACCTAGATGTATTTTCGATTATAAAATCATTCGATTTATGTTACGTTTACCTCACGTTCGTGTTAGAAGTGTGGTCCCGTGGCATTCTTAATACCTACCCACCAGCAGCGTAGCGCGCTTACAACTCCGTTCCTACCGGCTTCAAAGAAAAATAACAAAAAGGAAAGAAGAAAAAGAGCAACTTTACCTACTACCATTGAAAAATTGCATATTCAGTAGTGTTTACGATTGCCAAATAATGTAGATGTACTACAGGTATTTAATACACAGCAATATACAAACAACAAAATCGCCTATTCTTTGAATTTTAACAAGAACACAAATTGTTCTAAATAAGCCAGGACGCCGCGACGTGATAGTCGCGAACCAAACAGTCACTTAAGGTCACGTGGCACGGCTTGATATGGACGACAGAAACTTGCTATCTATCGGGTTATGACCGAGACAGACATAGAAACATGCGCCTGCGAGAACGAGATAGAGGAATATTACGCATTTTAATTTATTTTCATCTGTTCAATACGTTCGAATCCTGAAATGAGTGACGTGATTATTTATGTTTCATATTAGCATTGACAACCAGTTACATTCTGTTTTGCTTACAATAATTACATAGGTACTTCTACCTACCACGCTTTGGAATGGGCAACTAGCTTCATATTTCTTACTGACCGGCTCCTTGACAATTCAAAAGTGCCTGTATGAGTATGAGTTGACTTCAATCCTAATTCAGTAAGAACAATTAATGATAGATAAATAAAAATCTACCCATTTTTAATTATCTCGTACGAGGAATGAAACCAAAATATGGAACTAAAGATGTCTTTAGGTAAATATACAATAAAGAATAAATTCGAGTTACAATAAGAAAAAAAAAAAAAAAAAAAAAAAAAACAGAAATTTGCAAAATCTGGTCAGGCCAACAAAATATAAAATGTTTCACTGATCTCACACAGGAGTACCTACCACCAGTTAGTACCTGTGCTCACTCACAGATAAACAAACATATTACAATCCTAGGAGTATAAACCATAATATTTTGATCAGTTTTCGTAAGTTCCTGACTGCTAAAGCTTATTAAGACAAACTAGAAAATAAATCAGTTATAAAAATATAACAATCTTTACTGAACATTCTTTTTTGACAACCTAGGCAATTGTTCACTGACCAACTGACATGTCCTTTTACCCAGTAACTGGGTTGTGGAGGTCAGACTGGCAGTCGCTCCATGTAAGTACTGGTATTCAGCTGCATCCGGTTAGACTGGAAGCCGACCCCAACATAATTGGGAAAAGGCTACGCAGGTGATGCTGATGATGATGACTGAAAGTTTTTGTTGTGGATTTTAGTTCTTTAGTTCTGCTACTTGACGACAGACGATGTTGAATTCAGTACAGGAATGATTTTATTTCTGTGTAAATAAACTAATTTTGACGTCATTGTATGACTACCTATTTATAGAACTGAACCATTTCTTCTTCGGCTTCCCTCCTACGAAATGTAAATCCACGCCACTACACAATCGTAAAAAAAAAAATTGTTCCGAACAGAAACGATGCGTCGCTGCGGATTCTTCCTAGAAGTTTTCGGTCTGACGATGCCAGACTACCTCCAATGCGACATCTTCCCGGAGTCGACGGACACAGATGTGTGTCTCGGCAATCGAGAAGTCGCCGACGCGCGCTTTCGAGACGCCATGCCAGGTAACACGGAATTCGTGAGATCTCAAGTGGTGTCCGTGTGGCGCGGACACGGCAATATTAAAAAAAAAACCTTGGTAAGATTTTGTAAAACTTTGTAAAAGTTTTTCCCCAAAACCAGAAATTTGTAAAAGGTAACGTTAAAAAGTTATATGGGTTTGAAAGTGGCCGCGCCATTTAAACACGGAGAACGCGCGGCCACGGAGATCTTTAAAACTAAGCGTTGCAGAGACCTGAAATTTAGGTAAATAACAAATTAATATGTAAAAAAAAAATATGGAAAACAATCCTAGTTTTATATTTTAGGAGCTGTAAGTCTAAAAAAAAGCGCCATTGAAATGTGAAAAACACGTTATCGTCGATAGCTATCTCGCTGAAAAAGCATCGCAGACGCCTGCAGTTTTTTGTAAAACACAGATATGAATTTGTCAATTTTTTTTTAAATACACAAAACAAATAGGTTTATATTTCAGGAGCTATAAGACTAAAACCTCATGGCCGCGCCTTTGAAACAGTGAAAAACACGTTATCACCGATATCTCGTTGAAAAAGCATTGCAGAGGTCTGAAGTTTTTGCAAAACCTAGATTTGAATTTGATTTTTTTTTTAATACACATAATAATCTTACGTTTATATTTTAGGAGCTATGGTACGGTATCGCGTAGAAATAAGTCGTAATTATCTATCGAAGAAAGTAAGTATTGTGGGATCTTTTTTTGTAAATAACACCTATTAATATGTAGAACTACCGATAATAGGCAAATTTTTTTTCCAACCTGTACGAGCTACGCTGTACATTGACCTTTGTAGTAGTTTGTACGTCACACTCATTTATGCACATCAATATTGTTTAGCTGTGCATTCCTCTAACATAGCATTTAAGTAGAACAATTGTGTAATTATATTCAGTAGAAATAAATCCATCAAGGGAAATCATTCGACTACTCTTTTACATAACATAACATAACGTACCTTACAAGTAGGTACTATATAACAAGTGCATAACATTTTCACTGTTGGGCATTACACCCCAACACAACCTGTTATTTACTTAAATTTCAGGTCTCTGTAATGCTTAGTTTTAAAGATCTCCGTGGCCGTGCAGTTCTCCGTGTTTCAATGGCGCGGCCACGGTCAAACCCTTTAACTTTTTAACCATAACTTTTACAAAGTTATTATTTGGGGATAAACTAAAAAATGTAGATATACAAAATCTTGCTAAAGTTTAAAAAAAAAGTCTGAATCGCTGTGGCTGCACCATCGAAACGGACACCTCAAGTGAACATCTAGAATGTCCTTATTTCGATTTTGTTACTTATACTGTGTAATGTTTTTGTTGAATATACTTACTTGAAAAGTGGCCTCACGTTCCCGGCGCCGACCAGTTATGCACCCAAGATGTCATTGCTGCTCCGACTTCGTCCCAGGACGGACTGATAGTTTCACGGGTTTCGCAAGGTGTAGGCCGTGTTAGTAGGAAGTTATTAGGTTCGGGTACTCAGGTTTTGTTAGGTTTTAGTTAATTTTGAGCGCATGCACTGACGGCGTTACAGGCTCGGCTCGTTCCGTGTTGCGACAGAGCTTAGCGACGCGAGCGCGGGCGTGGGCGTGTCGGGCACTTTTTAACTCGCGCGCGTTGTTTGGCACCGAGATCAGCCGTTGGCGCTTTTGGCGGGATATGTAGTGGAAGCCAAAGCATAAAACTAACATACTGTTTATGTCGGGGAATATTCTCAAAGCGTGTATGTATTTTTACTTTTAATTTAACATTTTTGTAGTCACTTACTTGCTACGATTCATTTAAACATGAAAGTTATGTAGGCTCTTAGGTACTTAATAACCTGTCTTTCTGACGCTCTCAGCCGACACCTGTCCACTGCTGGACATAGGCCTCTCCAATTGCACGTCATTCAGCTCGTTTATCGTCCGCTCTCATCCAGTTGCTACCAGCCACCCTGCGAAGATCGTCGCCCCACCTAACCTGACCTACCTTATGTTTGCCGATTCGCGGTATCCAGGTCCACTCAAGAACACGTGTATCCCAACGGTCATTGATTCTACACCTAATACGACTGGCCCATTACCACTCCGCTTGCTTGTTCTGTGAGCTATGTCGACAACTTTGGTTCTTCGGCGGATCATCTCGTTTCGGATCCTATCCCTCAGAGAAACTCGTAAGTTAAATTATGATTTGATGGTTATTTTACGTGCGTGTTTTACGACAATCTGCATTTCCACCAGCTTGCGAAACCTTCCTACGTATACCTACATTTGTATCCCACACAAATCTATTAAACGTTTATCGACAACAGGAATCCAATCTGGCCTCTTGTCAACAATTTTCAAATATGCAAAGTTTTATATATAATTGGTATTAAAGTACCTTTAAAAAACGATTAAAGCAATCTCTCATCATGGAAATTATTCTCCTGCGAAGAAGTTTTTGCTATTATAATTTTGCAAGGCGCTAAATTTTCCAAATAGAATAGGATATTTTTATTTCAGACAATTTAAAGTCAATATGGTTCATTACAATTTGACTTAACATCTAGTGTTAGTACAGACACGCATAAAAAACAATTAATTAATTCAGCGTGTAGCTGCGTCCACCTCCGCCACATCGGGGAATCCCATCGATCTGGGAACATACTGAGAATACTGTTGGTGCTGCCGCGAACCTGCGACATCAGGGATCCACATCTTTTTCTAATAATGGCGGCAAAACCATCAATGTTGTCCGTAAACATCCCTGACGCACTACAACGCCACGGCAGCCGCAGCAGTACTCTCAGTGCATTACTGTATTGAACACGCAGGTCGTTGTATGCCCGCTGAGTTAAGTTGACCCACAGGCTGCACGTGTAGGAGGACTGACAGTAAGCTTTGAAAATCGTTACATCGCGCAAACTCGCCGGCCAGCATGTTACAACGCACAGCCAGCGACATACGTTCCCTTTCAATGTCACAGTCATCTTTAAGGTCTTCAGAGAGCCAGTGGCCCAGATACTTAAACTTGTCCACTCTTCGCAGGGATTCTCCACACAGTCCGACAAATATAAGAATATTTCACGCTGCCATGAAAACCATTAGTTCGCTCTTTGTGACGTTATATTTGAGCCCATGATTCACCGCATAACATTCGCATTCGATACCGATCAGCCGCCTCAAAGCTCCGATCGATGGCCACAGTAACACCATATCGTCAGCATAATTTATATTATAAATGCCCACCCCGTCAATATGACATCCGACATTGGTGCTGCTGAGCTCAAGAATCAGCTGATTCATGTATAGGTTGAAGAGCCGGGGTGAGCTGAGCCCTCCTGCCTCACCCCGCAATCCAACCGATACACATCCGAGTGCGAACCAACCCGCTTCACGCCATTGCTTTGACTACCGTACCTACCAGTACTTAAATATTGACACTATCTCAGGTGGTACAGTAGTTTCACGTTCTAGTTTACGCCACAAAACATCGTAACATACGAGATCGGATGGCCTTGACAGATCCAGAAAACAGGCAAAAATAGGAGTCTTCCTGTCTGTGTCGTATTGAACAGTCTGCTTAAGGCACAAGATTGCATTCACAGTTGACAGCCCAGGCCTAAAATCGAACTGGGCATAATGTAGTTCAAGGTGTTTGGCCAGTTGTTTATCAAGCAGACTGTCCAGAACTTTTGCTATGACAGTGGCTAGAGAAATGGACACGCTCCCGCGTGACAAGCCCTAGCTAGCTAGATATGAGCCCTTATTGGACACGCGATCACTTCACTACGCTGTGGAACATGGCCGCACAGTGGACTGACATCGCGAAGTACGGACTTAAGGATTTGTATGTACATTTTTTAAGGAATCTACATACTAATACAATATTTTTATGTTCCGTGATTTTTTTCATTAACTTAATAAAGGTAGTTTATAGGTAGTTTCAATATTGCGTGAAAAAAAATATATATTGACGATTTAAAACCATATTAGAGGCAATTTCTTCAGGTCAATCTGTAGATATAACTAAGTTTAAAGACGAGAACCGAAGCCACCATGAAATTGATGAAATTGTCACAGCAGTTTCGGAGATAAGGGGCAATAGTCAATATTCACACATATATCATATTGTTTTTTTGTCTGTTTATATGTGTGTACATTGTTAAATAAATAAGTAAATAATAAATATTCTTTATTTTTTTAAATAACTTTAAAAGTATATATTTTATAATTATAAATAAAAAAAACATACATGAAATTCTTGCAATACGTCCTCTTTCATTTGATATGCCACACCAATGATCTTATAACCTCATTGTATCACACGGTACAGTTAGCAAACCTTTTTTTAATTATCTATTTTGCTCCCCTAAAGTGTCCATATTCAAAATTATTTATTTACGTTACACGTTCGTGTTTGGGTCACAGAAGTTCATATGTGTACCATATTTCAACTTAATTGGCCCAGTAGATTCGGAGCAAATCTGCTGTGACAAATGGACAGACAGACGGACGGACAGATACACGAGTGATCCTATAAGGGTTCCATTTTTCCCTTTTGAGGTACGGAACCCTGAAAACGCGCCTTCACCTCTGGGGTGGGGTGGAAAAGAAGAAAAAATAAATTCCAATATCGCAAGATATCGCAGTATCAGATTAGATGCAAAAAATAGGCTAATAATTTGTCCTATTCATATCTCCAATTCGTTTTTTGAGATAACTTAAGATTTACGAGATTTTGCATAAATTTATGTTTTTATTCATACAAAAAAATCTTTAAATATTCATAGCATTGAGAAAATATTGGGTAAAACGTCAAGTCATAGAACAAATTTTCCGATTTCAAATGTGGAACATTGACAAACGGAAATGATAGGTAGTGAATGACTGGTTTCAAAGACACATTTTTTTCTTCGTTTCTTTTGGCGGCGCGGCGGGCGGTATGAACTAGGGGCACATGCCACAGTGTCGCGTGGTAGATACGGCGAATAGTGCAGGCTGAAACCAAACATGTTTAGTTGTATTCGCCGCGAAATAATAAATACCGAAACTTTTATTGCCGAAATACTGGCTGGGCTAGCTATTTGGAAGTCTGGTCACCCATAGTATTAATATAAACACGTAGCGCAAAGATTGTAGAAAAAAATAAATAAATACAATTTGTATAATAATATACTTATAATAATAATAAAATGTACTCCACAATCTCTTCCAAATATTATGGCTTGAACCAAAAAAACGACTACTTTCCAAGCAATATCGAGATAATATTGATAAAGAAATTTCGCTCTCAGTGTATACTGGTCGCGGCGGCGAATGCTACTGCCCGTGGCCTGCAAACTGTGCCGCATGGATTACCGCCTCGCCAGATGCACCGGCGCCGTTCTAGTCGCCCGTTTCCGTGGCCAGGCCGTAAGGTGAAGTAAGCTGTCAATGGTGTTAATCCCTAGCATCAGGTGGAAAGACAGCTTCAAACTCACCTATGTTTTTACGGTGAGAATTTTACAGAATACAACGGCTGATGCTATTGCCACTATTGACGCTCACTCCACGTGATAGCTCACTTCAAACTCAATTCACCTAGGTTTTCACCGTGAGATTTTTACAGAATAGCACTACTCTACATCGCGCGTCGCTTTCTTCCGTGCTTACCAGTCCTGACTCTTTGTTTATTTTGGCTGCTGAGACCAAAACTACAAACGTAGTATACAGAGAAATTTTATAAAAATGTGGCTGGTATTTTAGGACCTATATTGTGGAGTCTTACGACCACGCGAACCCAGTCGCGGGTAGAAGCTAGTTAAACATAATTATGTATTGATTCTAAACATAATTGTTTACTTGTTCTTGTCTAGCCTGACTGACTTTAGAATAAAAATTAAAAAAAGTATTTTTTTCAAATTAGACCACAAATTCGACTAAAATAAAGGTTCTAATTTTATTGAAGGTTCTTCATCACATCCTAATAATTTATAACGTGATAGGTATTATTTTATATTTTGGAGAAGATTTCTTTAGTTTTCATGAAGTGCTTTTCTTTCGCGTGGAAATATTCATTGATTGTCTATCTACGGACGATGAAGTTCTGGGTCGGTTTTTCGATGTGACAACTGGCAATCGATCGCAATGCATTTCATTCTGAAATCGATTGCTACATAGGCTTGAAAAAAAAAAAAAAAAAAAACTCGGTGGAGCATACGGTGGAGATCTGCCCAGCTTGGGCAGAGTACCGCCGTTTCCTCACGGAGGCGATCGGTGGCGGCGATCTCTTGCGTCCGGCCCTGGTCCAGGGCATGGTCCGGAGCGAGAGTGCATGGGAGGCAGTCACCTCCTTCGGCGAAGCAGTAATGCTCGCGAAGGAGGAGGCGGAACGCGTGAGGGAGCGGCAGTCAGTGCGCTCTCACGCCCCTAGTCGTCGTAGGAGACGCCCTGGGTGGCGGGAATCGACAGCCCGGCCACCGTAGGCGCGGACCGGTTGGCGAGCTGCCCATAGCTTGCCGTCCGGTATGGACCAGACCCGGGTCGACGGCGCGTTGCTTTCCACGCGCGCCTCAAAGCGATGTCAGCACGCACTGATTGAGTCCGCTAGGACCGTTGCCTGCCAGGGTTGCGGGTTTGTTCGAAAGGGATACCGTGGCCCTGGCACACAGGCAACTGAAGGAACACGGGTGGGTTTTAGTCAATAAAAGTCTGACACGCACTCCCGCTCCGCCCAGAGCGGAAGAAGCCATTTGATAATTACCAACCAAATTTTTATTTTTTTATTTCGTCTTCTGAACAACGTAGAGTAAAGGCATTGGGATCGACTAACATTTTATGTGTGGTACGCAATTACCCCGCGGGACTCAATCTTTGTTAGGGCTCTAAGACTGGTAGAATTCAAAATAATGGATGTTTATGAGCATGCTTATGAAACGCCTGTTTTAAAGAAACTGTTGTTTTTAAAATGTTAACCATATTCAGCAAGCACACTTACTTAACTTAAATCCAGTATGTCCTACGGGCTTCCAATGCGACGTCCGCCGCTGCATCCCGCATGACTGGCGCTGCGACGGTCACGTCGACTGCGCCGACCGCTCCGACGAGCTGAACTGCCGCGTGTGCAAGCGCAGCGGGGAGGTCCACTGCGGGAACCAGCGATGTATCTCTCAAGCGCATCTGTGCGATGGGAAGGTCGACTGTCCGTGGGGACAGGATGAGAGGAACTGCCGTGAGTATTTTTTTTTTGTCATGATTGTAGCTTGTGTGGTAAAAAAAATTTAGTTCTAGATAAATCGGTGTTGTTTAACTACTTACTTACTGTGTTGAAAATTCAGGATTCAGAACTGTTACAATTTACTGTCAACCAATTAAAATACTAATTAAATTCAGCTTAAAGCTGCCAAGACCAGTCCATCTGCGGGCACGGTAGTACCAGCCAAGACGAACCAAAAACAAAAAGCAGGATAATATCTTATATACCTTTTCTCAAAGCGTTTCGTTGTATTTTCACACCCTCATAGCTTTGGCCTGGATAATGCTTGAGAGCTCAAATTCTCAGGATAAGATGTAATTAGCAGACTCATAAACATCCTAAGTTTCATTTGTCTAGCTTTTCTACTTTTGATTTTATTAATACCTAAAATACATCGATTTCGTCACTCACTCGTTAAAACGTCGAGGGCACTTCCCAAAGTCCTAGAAAGCTGAAATTTGGTACACATGTTAGGATTTGCATATTAAAAACAAAACAAAAAAAAAAAAGAAGGAAATCTTCAACTTTCCGTAATGGGGAGTGTAGGTCTGTAAAGTCTGTATATAAAATAAAACCTCTTAGACTACTTCTCGAACTCTAAATTCTTCGCCTACCTCCAACCCAGCCACAACAATAAAGCTATAATAGTACATTATGATACGAGTGTGTGTAATGCGATCGATGCGATGTAAGTGCGATCAATGCACACGCGTTTCATACGACGTTTTTCAACACACTTGCGAGGAAAAAAACAGACTTGTTGTAAAAACTCATGCTCAGTCAAATGCCCGTAGGGTGCTACGTAGATGGTTTCAGTGTAAACAACCTTAGCTATGCCGATGATAATGGTGTTGCTGGCGCCCTCGATTTGTGCATTGCGGAAGTTGCTCGCCGTGTGTGAAAAGTATGCGGCCACAGACGGTCTGAGTTATAATGTAAAAAAATCTGAGTGCATGATCTTCAAGGTGGGTACAAAGTGCCCAACTGTTGTTCCACCAGTGTTACTCAATGGTATTCCTCTTAGTTGAGTATACCAATTCAAATATCTTGGGCATGTGGTTACCGAAAATCTTGGAGATGATGTAGACATGGAGAGGGAGCGCAGGGCGTTGTCAGTCCGGGCGAACATGCTGGCCCGCAGGTTCGCTCGATGTACAGACGCGGTGAAAGTAACTTTATTCAACGAATATTGCACATCTCTGTACTCAGCGAGCCTGTGGGTCAGATATACCCAAAGGGCTTACAATTCTCTGCGCATCCAGTTCAACAATGCCTTCAGGGCGCTGTTACGTCTGCCGCGCTTCTGCAGTGCGTCAACAATGTTTGCTGAGTCACGCACAGACGGTTTTGATGCCACCTGGCGCAAAAAGACAGCCTCACTGCTAAGCAGATTGCGTGACAGCCCACTGTTGTGGAGTCTCACCCAGACGACTAAGTCTCTCTTAGTTATTAGGTACTAACATAGTTTTTAAGTTCATACTAACAAATAAATGTAATGGATCATATAGTTGTCTGAATAAATATATTATTATTATTATTTGTTATATGTGTTTATATATCTCGGGACCCTGGGGTCCCGGACCTTTGGAAGGCGTACGAGGGGCCGAAGCCAACTCGCAGAGGCCCGTTAGATGCTTTTCAATTAAATGAGTATGAGGCACCAACTGACGATTATCCCTGTACGCACTATGGAAGTGCACCCAAGGACAACCCCCGATTGGTGTAGGACTATTGCAGGATATGGAAACGAAAGATATTGGACTATGGGTTTGGGTGGTTAAAATGGACTGGTTACCTAAAACTATGGAAGGGCTATGGCCCCTGCCTGATCAATGTTTTATTATACACGGATAAAATGGCAGGGGGTGACTCGCACACTCAATAATGGGCCCCCGAAAAAGGTCGCTAGCACATAGTAACTTAGCGACAAGGGGGCAACATGTCCTGAGGTGCTCGAGGAGTGGAGAGGTATTCCACGGCTCTCAGAACAATCCCAGAGCCCGGAAGATGGTCAAGATCCCTACAAGCACTTACTGGAATACTTCCTTCCTCCGAGCACGTTTGCTCTTGCGAATCTCCACTCAAGCCGGCCAATAAAGGCAAGAATGAGGTGGGAGCTCAGTTCCTCGTCAGTGTTCACTCCAGCCGGCCAATAAAGGCAAGCCAGAGATGAGGAACATGACTTCTCCCGGGAGATAGGGTCCGTGGGGTCGCAACTGCCCAACAGCTCGCCACATGCTGCCCTGCGGGTTTCTGTATCTCTCTTGGTCTGGCTCCTCACCCTAGACATGTTCCGGGAAAGTAAACTCTACCGGCACATACCTAAAGTTCGGAGCGCGCAAGCCCCACCACGACGTCAACGTAGAGATACAGCGGTGGGGTTATTATTATTATTATTATTAACGTAAATAAAGAGATGATACATTTAGATTTATAAAGTTCAACTGACCTTTGTTGCCAGGTACTGGCAATCCGTAGGCGTATCCGGACGTTTTTTTTAAAACTGTTTAACGTCGGTTGGTGACAATACTTTAGATTTCGTATTTTTAATAGTAACTAACAACACACCGAAAACGTTAACAAATATTTATGGAAAATGGCGCGCTGGTTTTGTATTTTTTTTTTCGCGCGCCCCGCTTGCGATGCGCGCGCTGGTGTAAATAAAGGCACTAGCGAAACTGCTAAACAGCCTATATAAAAAAAAAAATGTTTAGACTAATCGTAGTTTAGTTAGTATGGAATTAGAAAGTACTATTGGCATAGAGAAATATACATTAGTTCAGTGAGAATCTGCAATAATAGAACGTCAGTCAGGGTCTTTTCCGTTTGGTTCCGGGAGGAACCACAGATACAGGTAGAAGTGAGGCGTACATATCGCAACAGCTAAATACAACAGGTATCACAAGATATCAGACTGTAACAGTGACAAATAAACTGAAAAAAAAAAGCTTCTGTTCCACGACGAGATAACAGAATCCATCCAGTCACAAGCTTTTGTCTATTCATGCTTATGACAGTTACCTTAGGTAGAATACAGATAACAAATGTTACTGTTACACTGTGACACCCTGTTACATCGTCCATCACAAGCTCTTTCCTTTTCTCGCATAGGTGTAACACCATAGTTAGAAAGAGAAGTACCTCCGTGTATTATAACTGTGCAGCTGTGGTAACAGAGAAAACACAACAGTTTGTTCCCACATAGTATGAAATAACAGCATGCTATTTTGTAACAGCTTTTTGGAACTGTTAATTACGTGGAACAGAAACAGGCGGAACAGATATGGGATTTTACCTGTTACAACCCACTCCTGATTTAAGATAAATAAATTTTAGTTAATTTTGGGACGAAAGACAATTCAGACTATTAAAAAAAAAAAAGTGAACGCGCGGATTCCTTTTGGAATGAAGTTTCTTTGACGAGGTAAAAAAAAAGTTTTCGACTAATAAACAGTTATCTGTGGCGTTACAGCACTCGTATGGTAACGAAAAGTTAAAAGCACGCGTTTTTAATACACTGCATTATGGACCTAAAAGCGGTTCAGTAAGAGCCACTTTACGAGCTAGTGTGTTGAAAAAAGTATTAAATTCATACACCATCTGTCGTTAACTATTGAAGATGCACGAAAACGAACCTCAGTACTGCAATGTTAAAGATGCCATCAGTATGGACACTCTAAAAACTACTTTATCAGACCTTTCCGGTGAGTGAAATGTGCATAATCACACAAAATATCAGAATGCCAAAAGAAAGATAAACAGAACACAGAACAGAACACAATTATACAGAGAAATACTAGCAAAGAAGCCAAATATACATCCTCACATTAAAGCCGGAGAAAACCCAAAACTTGATGCCAAAAACAAGGACCAGTCAATAAAGAAAAACCACTCACCCTTCCGAAGAAAAAATCTACATCTTTTCAATAAAATCAGTGATAGGCTATTTTTCAGATTATCTAAAGTACATACATCTTTTACGGGGTACTGTGTTAAATGTTACAATAAAAAACCTTCTGATATATTACAATTAAATGAATGAAAATTTTAAACTCATATTAAAAGCACACTTTGTAAACAAGCTTATTACAAATTAGAGGATTATATCCAAGATAAGAATGCTTGGAAACATGCTGGTCCTGCTCCATAGGACAGTTTAGAGTCTAGACAAAATCAAACTGGTTGCTAATTTAACTGTATAATTTATAATTTTTATGATATTAATTTTATTTTCTGATAATAATATAATTTAACTCACACACTGATTTATTATATGTATTTTTTTTTTGGAAAATTATGTACAATGTTTGTAAATATGTGAGCACCATGTACATACTATAGTATCTGTTTAATACAGATATGATTAATATATCACTCTACTTACGTTTTTGTTTCCATTCATCATACTTTTTATTAGTTTTTCATCATATTACACAATTTTATTCTTTAAACGACATTTACGTCAAAAGTGTCAAACTGAAGTCTACTTATTTCATAGATTTTCTTACCAGCCTATTTAATGAAGGTTGCACTAAGTTTGTATTTTCTAAAAATCATTTACTTATATAATTTTGGATATTCTAAATTTATTTTATACTTAAATACGTTGTCTACTAAATAACTAAATTCTAAATTATTATAATTATAAGTTTCTTAAACGCACTCTCAGAATTTGATCAGGAGGTTTTATACATCTTGGCCTACTACACCTGGCTGGTTAGATAACTGGCAGGACAGAGGACAGCATAAACTTGAAATCGAAAATGGATTTTTCGAAGAGAACAGAATATTCAAGAACGTCCAGATTTTCCTATAAAAGGGGCCTGGAGATGCAATCAGTTCAGTTTACGTTTACGTCTCAGTTCTGAGTGAACTATCTTCACTGCAGAAGGTACTGCCTGATTCCTGGAGATTTATCACATATATATATCTCGTGTTTGTACTGCTAAAGTTGGGGTCGCCGACACTCTGACGCGCCCCTACAATTCTTCTCGACACTGCGGAGACTGCACTTAGATTCTTTCCTCGGTGCTGCCTGACTCCTGTTCCTCGGAGCTGCCCTGCCCACAAGATTGTGGAAGCTTTCCTGACGCGGAGCTGGGAGTTACTTCAAGTAATATAAATTTACCTCCTTACCTTGAGAGTGCATATTAGGTAGGTTTTATATTCTTATTTCTAGATATTGTATTTTTTTTACCTTTTCATTAAATTGTTCAGTCTACTTTTTTATCTTTTTATTTGTTAGGAATAAGTAGACTTGACAATACCTATCGCATTTATTAATGTTTCTGTCATTACTTTTACCAATTGTGGTAAGTAATTTTTATTCTAGGTACATCGTCTTCACCTATAATTATTAATTAATTTATACAAACTATTGTTAACATTTTAAAAGAGTATGTATGGAGTTTCTTGCCTATCCTTCTCCATACGTAACTACCTCTTGGAAGGGGAAAATAGAATCAATTAACTGTTTATGTAATTTTTGACGTTCAAAAGTACATTTTACGTGCCTATTTGAAATAAATGATTTGACTTTGACTTTGAATAATAAACCAGACCCACGCCTGCGCCCTACCCAACCGAACCACGGCCAAGATCGAACAACACGCAAAAGCCATAAAGAAAGAAAAACAAAAGATGACAAAACCTGCAAAGATGAGAATGTTACCACAATTATTAATCAATCTCATAACGACCCGAGTCACTAAGATGTCACAATGACTTCCCCCAAGATAGCAACGTGGAACCCAGCGGGGCTATCTCCAAATAAAATTGAGGTAGAAGTTCTGTTACACACCCACAACATAGACATACTACTAGTGCCAGATTTTTTTGCCACTGCAAACATTAAAACATCGTCTGCACTGATCACCCAGACGGCCTTGCATACTTGCGACGGCGATAGTACGAGTAGTAAGGTCTAATATCAAATACTATGAACAACTACATTTCAAAATCGAGTACATACAAGCAGCAACCGTCGCAATAAAAGTTCAAAATGGAACATTTAATATATCTGCAATTTATTGCCCTTCCAAACATAAGCTGAACATTTTAACATCCTAGGCACCCGCTTTATAGCCGGAGGTGACTGGCATGCCAAAATTGTTCACTGGGCCTCTAGAATTACTAAAACAAGATGTAGAGAGCGCAAAGAGTATAGACAAAAATCATTTTAGGACAATCTCTACAACACCACCTGGCCCACAGACCCAAACAAACTCCCGGATGTCATAGATTTTTTCATTATTAAGGGACTGTCGAGGCTTTTTCACCATGTAGAGACAAGCCTTGATGCCAACTCTAATCATGTTCCGGTAATACTGAAGATTGGCACGGTCCTTTAAGAAACCTCAAATTATATAACAAGCGCACAGATTGATATTCACTTCGCGAATCAACGTCTAAATACCGTTGAAAACTGAGTCGGACATCGACGTAGCTGCAAGAAATTTCACCTCGGTAATCCAAGAAAGTTGTTGGAAGTCAACACCAGAAATTAAAGAACGTTCACATCAAAATAAAGTATACTCAGAAACCATACGATCGAAAATTATGGGAAAAGAAGACTATGGCGTATATATGGCACACAAGTAGGCATCTAAATGACAAAACGGAACTAAACAAAGCTATTATAGAAATAAGAACCCTTATAACTGAAGCAGATAGCATTGCTCCAGAAACGTATTTGGAAGGTCTCACAGCTACAAAAACGACTGACTATTTATAATGGAGAGCCCATAAAAACCTGGATCGACCCTTGCACCACAAACCACCGCTTCGGGACCTAAACGGAACCTGAATTAGAACTGAACAAGACAAAGCTCCATTTCCTCCCGTGGGTGTCGTAAAAGGCGACTAAGGGACTTACTAGAGAATGGGCAGCAGCGTTCTCTATGTATTTTTAACACCATATTGCGATCGCCAATCCGCCTGTCAAGCGTGGCGATTATGGCAAACCCCCCCAATTGGGGGAGGCTTATGTCCAGCAGTGGATGTCTTTCGGCTGAAATGATGATGATGATAATGAAGAAAAAGCGGATCTATTTGCAAACCATCTTAGCAATTTATTTAAGCCTAATAACCCAAAACTGAACGCGGATGAATCTCACGTGGCTCAGGTGAGCCAGAAAGTATCGTTCTCACTGCGGTTTCTCTATAGATTCAAGCATTTCCTCCCATCTAGCACCAAACTCACCCTGGTCCAGTCACTTGTGCTTCCTATTATAGACTATGCTGATGTTTGTTGTTCTGATCTTTCCCAAGAACTTCTAAATAAATTGGATCGACTTCTCAACAATTGTATTCGGTTTGTTTTTGGCCTTCGTAAATACGATCACATTTCTTCCTCCCGTTCTCAGCTTAAATGGTTGCCTATCCGACTCAGGAGGTCCCTCAGATCTCTCTGCTTGCTCTTCACGGTTATGAACGATCCAAATGCTCCCGATTATCTAAAGAATTATTTCAAAGTGTTGGGCAGTTCTCATAGTCGTAACCTACGAGCTTCCAAGAATCTACTTCTCCAAATTCCTTCACACCGTATCGGTTTTATGTCAAATTCTTACGCTATCTCTACTATAAAGTTCTGGAACGCGCTACCTTTAGGCATTAAAAAAGCAGAAACCACTTTTACTTTTAAAAGAAAAGTTCGTAACCACTACTTAAGTCAGACTAAATTAACGTTCGAATAATAGTCTAGTCATAGTAATTATTATTAGGTGGTATTTGTTAAAATATTTATTAGTTTATTTTATTTGTATATGTGTATTAGTATCAATAAAACGATATAAATTCTCGTAATCAAGAAGTTAGTATTTTAGACATTATTTTTGTACCTACCCTATCACTGTTTTTATATTTAACCCAAAGGTTGACTGGTACAGAATGCCTTGTGGCATTAATTCCGTCTATGTACCACTATTGTACATGAAGTTTAAATAAATAATATCGCCCTTGTCCTGAACTAAGCTTTTCAACTGGATCTACCCTTGAAGCTAGTAACGCCTAAAGAGTTAGATAGCAATATAAACTTAATGGACAATAACGAGGCCCCAGGTTATGATCTCTTCATTGTGAGTTTTTGACAGATTTGCCATACAAATACTGTCAAATACTCACAATGGCGAGACCATTCTGACACTATTGTAATAGTAGACTTGAGGCCCAGGCCTTTGATGCGTAGTTCGCATGTGGCATTGTACCTACCTCCCACCAATTCGTCTTCTTCCACTACTTGCTATGTAAAAAACAGTGACAGGAAATGATATAACATCATCAAGATAGACAAAGTGGATTAAATACGTATTATCTCAGTTAACTTAAAAACTACCAAATCAAAATTTGTAAATAATTGTAAGACCACACAGTCGAACATAGAACCTCCTCCTTTTTCAAAGTCGATTAAAAAAGTCCTTTAAGAATTACCTCGCAAAGGAATTGTGTAGTTTGTGTACCTCACTATGATTTTTAATGCCTTTCAACGAGTAGGCTACTTCCCAGATATATGGAAAGTATCACTAGTAATCATGATCCATAAACCAGGGGGCCAAGTCTACTAATGTACAAACGTTGCAATGGTCTCTTCATTGTGAGTTCAGAGGTCCAGTAAAAAAAGTTACAATAAATGCTAAACCAAAATTTAGTGAATGGGCCACTGCTGGTATTAGCAAAAGCAGAGACTTTTTATATAATTTGTACCACGAAAAATCATTGACTTCTGATCAAATCCTTCATAATTATGTCAGGAACTATTCTAAGATATTTAAAAGAGTCTGCGCTCAAGCTAAATCTAAATTAATAAGTAACAAAATTAGTATTTCTAATAATAAAATAAAAGCTGTGTGGCAGGTAATTAACAAAGAAACTGGAAACACAATACAGCGAGATCAGAATGAACTGTCTTTAAAAATTAACAATGAAACCATTTCAGATAAGTTAGAAGTTGCTGAGACACTAGAAAATTTCTTTACCAACATCCCAATAGAGGTTACGAAATCTCTCCCCTCATCATCTATACTAGCTGAATCTCTTCTCAAAGAAAACTTCAGTAAGGATATTCCAAGTTTTGAATTCAAGCGCATTTCTATTATCACAATTAAAAAAGCATTCAAAAGTCTTAACATGAAAAACACTGAAGACTTATGGGGGATTGCCGTCAAAGTTCTTGGAGATATTATTGACACAATTGCCCCTGTCCTAACAGGAATATTTAATCAATGTTTGGACAGCGGTACGTTTCCAGACTTAATGAAGCATAGTAAAGTAGTACCAATTTTTAAATCGGGTAGTAAGAGTGATCCTTCTAATTATAGACCTATATCTGTGCTACCAGCATTGAGTAAAATATATGAAAAAATCATGCTAGACCAGATGTTGTCACATTTTAACTCAAATGGGATTTTACATAGTCGCCAGTTTGGTTTCACGAAGGGTAGGTCGACGACTGACGCAGGAGTAAAACTCATCAGTCACATTTTGGAATCCTGAGAGAAGTTCCAGGATGCAATTGGCATTTTTTGTGACCTCTCAAAAGCGTTTGACTGCGTTGACCACAACACACTGATCTGTAAATTACGCCACTACGGAATTCGTGGACAAGCTGCCGATCTTGTTCTTTCCTATCTATCAAATAGGCAGCAAAAAGTACACGTTAACGGGGCGACTTCCTCGGGGTCTCTAGTTAAGATGGGCGTGCCTCAAGGTTCAATTCTTGGCCCTTTTCTATTTCTAGTTTATATTAATGACCTTCCTTACATGATGGCTAACTTATCGGATATAATTCTATTTGCTGATGACACATCTCTAATTTTTAAAATAGATAGAAAAGACACGGATGTCTTACATGTCAACGATAGTCTCGCTGTTCTTTCAGAATGGTTCGCAGCTAATAATCTTTTACTTAATGCGAATAAAACGAAATGTCTTAAGTTCTCATTACCAAGTGTACCCCAAGTGGGTTTAAATTTAAAACTTGATGGCAAGAAACTAGATGCTATTACGGAAACTGTATTTCTAGGAATTACTTTAGATTCGAAATTGCAATGGGGCGCCCACATTAGAGCTCTTTCAGGTAGATTAAGTTCATCTGCATATGCAGTAAGAAAAATAAGGCAGTTAACTGGTATAGCCACAGCTAGGTTAGTATACTTTGCTTATTTCCACAGTATTATGTCTTATGGCGTTCTGCTGTGGGGATCGGCAGCTGACGTAGATTCCATTTTCATTCTACAAAAGAGAGCAATCCGCGCGATCTATAAAATGGGTCCTCGTGAGTCCCTTAGAAATAAATTCAAAGTAATTGATATACTAACTTTGCCTTCTCTTTATATCTTAGAAAGTATTTTGTATGTTCGCAAAAACTTAGGACTTTTCAAAATAAGAAGCGATTTCCATAATATAAATACACGTAGTAAACATGAAATTGTGATACCCAAATACTGATTAACTAAAACTAGCAAGTCATTTCTTATAAACAGTATCCGTTTTTATAACAAGTTGCCAAAGTCGGTTACAGAACTTAGCGACGGAAAGTTCAAAACCCACATCAAACGTGTCCTTATCAAAAAAGCATATTATAAGATAAAAGACTACGTTGAAGACAAGGAAGTTTGGCAATAATTCCTTCTGCACATGTGGCTTCCCTGGTACCTCATAAACAATATAACTATGTCAAAGTCTATTAACTGCTCCCAAATAACGATGTTTATTAAGAATTTTTTAAAAAAAAAAATTTACATACTTCCATGACATAATCTTTTCATTATTTGACATTATTTACCTACAAATCGAAGTCCAATTCTTTATTAGTGGCTTTTGTGGACATGATATTTATTCAGATATGTTACTGTAGTTGTAATTGCAATCATGTCATTAATATTTTATATACTTAGATTATTTTATATTTTGTGAATGTGAGAACGTTGTAGGCCTAGTAGAGTGTAGATTTGTTGGCGGTTTTCTATTTTGTTAAGTACCTGGTAATTGTTGAAAGGCCTACACTGTCCTCCCATACCTATTATCACTGTTATTTAATAATATTGTAAAGCCAAATATTTTTAAAAGAGTAACCGTGGAATTTCTTCCCAGCTCTTCTCCATAGGAAACGACTAATTGGAACCGTGCACCTAGCTTCTGATGTTTCATAAGTGCCCATGTAGGTTTATGTGAAATAAAATATTTTGATTTTGAGTTTTTGACAGATTTGCCATACAAACACTGTCAAATACTCACATGGCGAGACCATTGCAACGTTTGTAAATTAGTAGACTTAAGCCTGTGTTCACCAACGTTCAAACCAGCGCTTAGGTATTTAAACAGTTGGTTTACGTCAAATTTCCTATGAAATTTTGAGTAAACAACTGATTAAATATCTAAACAGTTGATTTAAATGTTGGTGAACACAGGCCTTAGGCCCCTGGTTAACCGATACATGATGTCTCTTCATACAGACCAATCAGTGTCTTAACAATTATGTCTAAGATTTATGACAAGTTACATAACATAGAATGTTACTTGTTCTCAATGAGAAGTCCATTGTCCCTGATCACCAATCTGGATTTCGGAAAGAACATGCTACCATAGAACCAATCCATTGAGTGTGCAGGACGATCAGAAAATCCTTAGAGACAAAAGAGTACTGCTCAGCTGCGTTTCTTGATATACAACAAGCCTTCGACAGACTCTGGCACAAAGGTTTGCTATTCAAAATAAATACCTTATTACCACATAGGTACTTCAAAACTTCAGACTTCAGAATTATTGTCTCCTTAATAAACTCGAACTGAATGTCTCTAAATGTTTTGTTAGTACCTACACACGCAAACCACATGCAATCACTTTTCATAAGTTTAATAATACTAATATAAACAGGATAAACGTTGTTAGAGACCTGGGTGTAACATTTGACTCTAAGTTGCTTTTTTATGCACACATCGAAAACGTTGTTAATAAAGCTTCCAAAGCACTTGGATTTATACTGAGGTTATCAGCTGATTTTAAAAACGTGAAAACGTATAAAATCCTTTCTTGTGCTTTAGTCCGCAGCCACACTGCAAGATGTTTCGCAATCCCAGCTTGTTGCATGTCCCTCATTCCAAGTGCGCGTACAGGCAGAATTCGTATATTATTCATGCGAGCAGAAGTTTTAATAAACTAACTGGTGAACATGATTTGGACATTTTCAATACCAGTGTTTCTCGGCTTAAGCAGTTGTTGGTGAAAAGCTTTTTTACGGAAAAGTAATTGTTTGCGTCTGAATGATTTTTAGTTTGTGTTAATCGATCGTGTTATTTTGTTTCCTACTTTAGGTTATGGGTATTTTGTACCGACTTTTTATGTTGTCGTTTTTGCTTCAAGTGTTTATCAGTGGAGACTTGTAAATGGCGTTCAAATGCATATTGTTTAAGAATACTGTTTATATTAGCTGTAAGTTTCCCGAATAGAATAAAATAAAATACATTCTATAGTGTACTAAAATCCCACCCTGTTTGCACGACTTGCCACAATTTGCCACTTTCGTGGATGACACTGCCTTACTTGCCCCGCACAAATGTCTAAAACGAGCATCTCATATTTTCTCGTATTTTGCAAACCAGTTTAAAAGAAACTAAAGAATGTCTAGCCTTGGCCGTTTTGCGGCCGTCGCAAAAACACTCCTATGGACTTATATGTAGTAAGAAATTAAGATACTACATAGTATTTAATGTTGTGTCCTGCAATAGTTCAATGAATTACATTAGCCATACATTTTGACCACGATATAAAGTTTGTACAGTTAGACCTTGTAGAGTTAGGGGTTATCTCTACTTTATATATGACTAGCTTTTGCCCGCGGCTCCGCCCGCGTGGATGTCGGTTATCGCATAAAAAAAGTAGCCTATGTCCTTCTCCATAACCCAGGCTATATCTCTGCCAAATTTCATGACGATCGGTTCAGCGGTTTAGGCGTGAAAACGTAACATACAGACAGACAGACAGACAGAGACAGAGATTGCTTTCACATTTATAATATTAGTATGGATAACTTTTTAACAGTGAAAGCGTTATGTGAGTCTTTGGCAGCCATCTTTGCATGAAATGTTTTTGGTGGGATTTACTTTTAAAGTTTTTCTAATTCTATTCTGTACTTAAATAAATTGATGTGTTGGCATATGGCTTCCGCTGCATTTTCTAACCATGACTTGGTTCAGTGCCAGTACGTCTTGTTCTAATGCGACATTTTGCCACAATGTGAGGTCCAAAATTTCGTGGAATGAAAGGGTTTTACATAAAATGAAACAATAAATCTATTTTTCCTTTTCAATATCATCCTTAAGCTGAATACATTTATTAGATCTATGAATTAATTTTTCTAAACCATCGTAAAAATATTTTTATCTTTTGCCTCAAAATGAGCCAAAATTGCCTCCTTTTTTTACCTCATTGTCGTTGGAAAATTTCCTTCCCCTTAAGTCTTTTTTAATATCTGGACTGTAGGGTGGTTGATTTCAGACAGGGTACACACAGCTAAAATAAAAAAAACATTACCCTCCTTCTAGGGGCTATAACAGCAACAAAATCGGTATCACTGATTTCTTTTTTATCTCATCGTACATTACCTACAGATACAATACTAGAAATTAAATCATTTTGGGTCCTATTCGATAACCTCGTGAATGAGTTACCCGATGTTGATTGTAAGTGGGTTTCCAAATTTCCATCATATTGAGCCAACAAATCTATAAGTTCCAGAAAATAGCTTTTGTTAAGCAACGAGCTGGATTCGTCATGACCACGGAATGCTAATTCTTGTTTACCCAGAAAACAAACTATATCAATCAACAGTTTGATAATGTTTCAATTTCTTTCAACTTTCGCGTTGTGCCTTTCAATATATAACTTAAACTGGCTATTCAAACTAGTCTCTATTCTACCTTTACCAAAAGTTTGGAACTTCAAGCATGATTCAAGGTGTTTTTCTGAAGAATCGTGCTTAGAAGCAGCTTTGTGAAAATTATTTAAATCGGAATATCCGTTATAGGTCCAAATATTCTTTTTATCGTGTTATGTAAACAAAATGCAAGGGAAACAATACAATGTTTGTGTGTACTCAACCTGTTAGCCAGTTATAATTATCATAAAACTTTTTGTGTATATAACGACTAGCATTAAGTACCTTTTTTTTTAGTTGAGTAAAATTCAACCCTATAATCCCTTTGCAATTAATGTAACTTTTTTCTCAAAATATAACATCGAAAACAGCGGCAGATTTTAATTTATTTAAACACAACTTCGCCAGCACAGGTCTCACAGGTATAATTTTCCATTTTTTACAATAAACTTACTTAATATAATTACTAAGTCAATCCATAAATGCATCAATCCATAAAGGAGTTAGTTCCAACAAAAAACAATAGATGGCGCGTAAATAAAAATGCGAAGCCAGTGCTGTGCGGTGAAATAGCGAATAAGTTAGATTAATAAATTACCATGTAGTTATTTATTTATCAGTTTATATTTATTATATTTTAATTTAGTTAGAGGGGCGTATATGTATGGAGGGACTCCAGGGTATGCAGAGCTTATTTGCATGTATGGAGTGCACGCCACTGGCAGCTATTGCAACTCTGCTCTTGTGAACCGGCGCGTTGTCTTGCAAGAGCAACACACCCTTGGTCAATTTTCCTCGACGTTTTTCCTTGATGGCCTCCTTTAATTTTCTAATATCATTGCGTAGTATTCTCCGACTATGGTCCTTTCCTTATCTTTGTAATCAGTCAGTATTATACCCTCACAATCCCAAAAAACAGTAGCCATCAACTTTCCAGCCGACTTCGACACTTTGAATTTCTTTGGCGGTGGTGTCCCCTTTTTATGCCATTGCATGGGCTCTTGTTTGGACTCAGGCTCAAAGTGATGAACCCATGTTTCATCTCCGGTAACAATCACTGACTTTTGTCATACCCAGGTGGTCATTTAAGATTCGCAAAATGGTGGTATCTGATACTCTAACTAATGCAGATAACTGTTATTTCTTCAAACGGGTGTCCTCCAGTACAATGTTTTCCACTTTTTCGACGATGTCTGATGTGGCGGCCTTAACTGGCCTTCCTGAGCGGGGGTCGTCTTCAATAGACTCCCGACTATGTTTAAAAAGACCATACCACTTGTAAATCATTGATTTACTAGGGCACTGTTCCCCATAAACGGTTTCCATTTCATTAAAAATGGTCTGAGCGTTCTTTCCTCGCTTCTTAAGGAATTTTATCACAGCACGGTGTTCAATTTTCTCCATAGTTTCAGTTTTCTTCCGGAATGGCTTTGCAGTGCCCTGGGTTCATGTACAAAAACCGACAGTAATTTGTAGTAAAATGTACTTGTTGAGCAGGCGAGTGTTCGTTAACGAATGACGCAATAGTTTTTTTTTTTACTAGGTCATCTCAGCGTTAACCATGAGAGGTTGGGACTCTAACCGGTCTTTCCTGTGGTTGCCTTAAGCTCCCAAAAACTTAAAGCCTCCAGCCAGGCGCAAAAACTTATAAACTAAACGACTGCGCGCTAAGGGCAGTCGGAGGGAATACGCAATAGGCCTGAAACTCAATTTATATACTGATGATGAGTACCCAATTAGTTTGAAACTAAGCGAGCGCCCTTATCCCCACTCCAAACTCTCCATTCCACGAACTTTTGGATCTCCCCTCGTATGTTTGTTTAAAAGTTTGTGTGAAAGAGAAATAAGTTATGGTGTGAATGTTCTGCCTATTGCCATTTCGAAACAGTTTTATTTTATCTCTCTTACTCCAGTTGAATTTCAGCTGTGGTTAACTTAATTCGACACAGTAAAATATTTACCAACTATACATTTAAATTAAATACGATCTAAACCTAAGTCTTTCTCCAAACAGTGCGTCTAAGTCAAGCGAACGGCGACGTGGGTCGAGGCGAACTGCAAGTATACCGCGCCGCCAACCAGTCCTGGTTCCCCGCCTGCATCACCACCCTCGACGATGACACCGCCTTCAAGCTGTGTTCCATCCTCGGATACTCGTGAGTCTTTATATAGATAGATAGGCTGTCTTAATTTTATTAAAAAATGTTTCCATAATATGATTACCTACCAATCTAATGTTGATTTATTAGTCTAGATGTCCTCTACATATTTCTCTTCATCGTGTGTTACTGGTGTCATAGATGAGCTTAGAAACAGCATAAGAATTTAAAATAAAACTTTGGTACCTACTTGTCTGAAATCGCCAACATTGAGCGAATGTTATTTATAATAAAAAATCATTTATTGACCAAATAAAGAATTTTTACATTACCTTAAAACTAATATTAGGTCTTTGAAATTGCCGTTTTTCATGATAAGTTAACGCCCTTGTTTCTCTATATATATATTTTTTATTAATCTTCTGATTGCATGGGTAATCAAGTAATTACCCATGCAATCAATGCATTTTTGCCAACGTAGTGGTAGCTTATTGATGCCCTTCTTGAAAAAGTTTGCTGACTGGAGGCAACAAATTTTTCAAAGGCATTTTGAACTGCCTCTCGGTTATTTTTTTTTTCCCCGCCAAGAAGTTATCCAAATTCTGGAAAAAGTTAAAGTCTGTAGGGGCAAGGTCTGATGAGTACGCTGGATGACGGAGAACTTCCAACCCCAGCTCTTGTAACTTGGAGACCGTCTGCTGCACAGTATGAGGTCGCGCGTTGTCGTGCAGGAGCAGCGGAGCTGAACGATTGACCAAAGCTGGTTGGAGATGTGCGAGCTTCTCCATCATTATGTTCAGTTCTTCATAGTACACATCTGCAGTAATGCTCATCCCGTTTGGTAAGAAGCTGTGACGAATGACACCGGCGCTAGACCACCATCACTTTTTGAGGGGGCAGTTTTCGTTTGGGGCATTGTTTAGGTGCTGAACCAGGATCTAACTAACTTGCTGAGTTCTTGCGATTGTCGAACAGCATCCATTTTTCGTCGCAAGTAACAATGCTATTCAATATAATAATAATAATAATACCCCCACCGCCGTATCTCTACGTTGACGTCGTGGTGGGGCTTGCGCGCTCCGAACTCTAGGTCTGTGCCGGTAGAGTTTACTTTACCGGAACATATCTAGGGTGAGGAGCCAGACCAAGAGAGATACAGAAACCCGCAGGGCAGCATGTGGCGAGCTGTTGGGCAGTTGCGACCCCACGGACCTCATCTCCCGGGAGAAGTCATGTTCCTCATCTCTGGCTTGCCTTTATTGGCCGGCTGGAGTGAACACTGACGAGGAACTGAGCTCTCACCTCATTCTTGCCTTTATTGGCCGGCTTGAGTGGAGATTCGCAAGAGCAAACGTGCTCGGAGGAAGGAAGTATTCCAGTAAGTGCTTGTAGGGATCTTGACCATCTTCCGGGCTCTGGGATTGTTCTGAGAGCCGTGGAATACCTCTCCACTCCTCGAGCACCTCAGGATATGTTGCCCCCTTGTCGCTACGTCACTATGTGCTAGCGACCGTTTTCGGGGGCCCATTATTGAGTGTGCAAGTCACCCCCTGCCATTTTATCCGTGTTTAAAATAAAACATTGATCAGGCAGGGGCCATAGTCCTTCCATAGATTTTGGTAACCAGTCCATTTTAACCACCCAAACCCATAGTCCAATATCTTTGTTTCCATATCCTGCAATAGTCCTACACCAACCGGGGGTTGTCCTTGGGTGCACTTGCATAGTGCGTACAGGGATAATCGTCGGTTGGTGCCTCATTTCATTAAAAAGCGCCTAACGGGCCTCTGCGAGTTGGCTTCGGCCCCTCGTACGCCTTCCAAAGGTCCGGGACCCCAGGGTCCCGAGATATGTAAAAATATGAAAATAATAATAATAATTAGAACGAACCACACGCACCACTCTTACAAAACATAACAACTTACACCCTAAATCTGCAATAGAAAGACTTACTATCAAAAGACAAAATGGAGGGAGAGGCCTAATAGACATCCAGCACCTTTGGCGAAAACAAGTCTGTCGACTAAAAACATTCTTTCACTCAAAATCTCGCACTAGTAACATTCATAAAGCCATAGTTCAGAATGATTTTAATTACACCCCACTTAACTTAAATGAACAGTTAGATACTCCACAAATTACTAACGATGACCCGCAGAAACAAAAAATTGAGGACTGGAAGAGAAAAGTACTTCATGGCCGACATCCTCATGACTTAGAACAATCCCATGTAAACCAAGTAGCCTCAAATAAATTTCTTAAAATAGGTAATTTATTCCCAGAAACTGAGGAATTTATTTATTTTTTATTTATTTATTTAAAACTCTTAAACTATCATTACAGGTTTAGAAACCTAATGCGATAGCTAAGCCTACTTATAATATTAACTATTTTAAATAACACTATTACTAACAATTACAAATAACTACACAATTAACACCAAATTACTTATAACTAAAACAATGCAACCTTATAATTATAACAATGCAATATTCAGAAAATTTACTTAAGTATACTTTACATTCAAAACATAAAACAATAAAGAAACAATAAACATAAAATTACACTAATCGTTGCTTTCGTAACATATTATATATAAACTTACTCTTGCAAGTTCACTAAAGTAACACGAAAAAATGTCCAACCTATTCTGAATTTCGTTAACAGTACGAATTGCTCGCGTGAGAGGTGCTTTGGCCAGCAGGTTGGTTCGGGCAGTTGGCACAGCCAGCAGTGGCGGGCACCGCCGCCTCCACACGTAGCGGTCCGGAACAGAAAACCGCAAGCACTGAAGCACTCCCGGATTGTGCTCCTTGCCCCGGAGTAATTTAATTAAATAGACGACAAGAGTAAACTGTCGTCGCACCCTTAACTCATTGTACCCGACCATGCCCAGTACAAACAGGGTGGGGTACATCAGCGGGTACAATGGATAAACCCCGTACAGTCTGAAGTACAAGTGACGCGTGAACTTGTTCTGTACGCGCTCGACCATGATAGAGTACTTGGCTTCATGTGGAGCCCATATGACCGCACCATACTCCAAGTGGCTCCTGACTAGAGCGTCGTATAATACCCTTATAGTCGTAATATTAGTGAACCCCTGTGTCTGCCTAAGTACAAAGCCGAGGTTTCTGTACGCTTTCTTGCATATCTTAATGACATGCTCGCGAAACGTAAGATCTGGAGTGAGATATACCCCTAGATCCCGCACCTGCGTTACTCGCTGCATGGGTATCGCCTCTGCTTTGTACTCATAGCGGATAGGGGTGCGCGCACGACCAAAGGATATTACCGAGCATTTGGACACGTTGAAGTACAGCTTATTGTCATGGCTCCATTTCACCACTCTATCAATGTCACCCTGGAGTCGCTCACAGTCTGACTCATCCCTTATCTCGAGCAGCAACTTGAGGTCATCTACAAACAATAAACATGAGCCATGTCTGACGACCTCCGGCAAACTGTTTATCATTATGATAAATTCAAGAGGTCCCAAATTGCTGCCCTGGCTTACTCCGGACCTGGTGAAGTACGGCCTCGACTCGTACCCATTGTAGTTAACGTACTGTTGACGGTCTCTCATATAGCTGACAAAGAACTGCAGCAAGTGCGGCGTACATCCTACATCTGCCAGCTTTCTTAATAAGACATCATTGTCAACGGTGTCAAAGGCCTTTTTAAAATCAAAGTACGCCGCGTCTACCTGTACTCCAGCGTCGACTGCTGGTATAACCTGTGCCATGAAGTTAAGCAGGTTGGTGGAAGTGCTGCGTCCGGGCCGAAAGCCGTGCTGCGCGTCCGACAGTTGCGCTTGGACTTGCCCCTGTATGCAGCGTTGTATAGCGGCTTCAAAAACTTTTGCCGGCGTCGACAACACTGCGACTGGTCTATAACCGCTGACATCTGGACCTGCTTTACCCTTGGGTACTGGAACGACACGTGTAGTCTTCCACTGATCTGGGAACGTCGATTGCTTTAAGCACGAGTTATATATGTAATGCAGCGGGTTTGCTAAAACTCTAGCACAATCTCTAAAGAGAAACGCTGGTATACCGTCAGGGCCAGATGATCGTTTTGGCTTGAGGTTCGCCAGCGCATCCTGCACATCTGTGAGACTCAAGGTCTCTATATGTACCCGTGCACTGGTAGCACTGCCGAATTATAATTGATCGATTTATAATTGCGATACACGACCAGATTATTAATACAAAAAATTACAGAAAATTTATTATGAAAGATCCATCAGTAACAAATGATAAATGTCGCAAGTGTCACATCCAACCAGAAACAATTCAGCACATAACAGGAGCGTGCACAACTCTCATGCAGACAGACTACACACATAGGCACAATCAGGTAGCAAATGTAATTCATCAAAAATTTGCAATCAAATACAAATTGATAAAAGACACAAACACTCCTTACTATAATTACACACCACAAACTATCCTAGAAAATGATACACAAACTTTACTACGAACGCGCCATTCTCACCGACAGGACAATTTACTACAATAGACCGGATATAATTCTACAGGATAAAATAAATAAAGTGACTTACCTAATAGATATTGCCGTTCCCAACACACATAATATTCAGAAGACAATATCTCAAAAATTTGTAAATACTCAGAACTCAAAGATGAAGTAACTAGAATATGGCGCCAACATAAAGTTTACGTGGTCCCTATAGTCCTCTCCACAACAGGCGTCATCCCAAATTACCTTCTCCATAGTCTTAAATTACTAAACCTAAAAGAAACTCTCTATATAACTCTACAAAAAGCTGCAATTTTAAATACATGTCGTATAGTCAGAAAGTTCATGCAAATAGATGAAAACGAAATAGGTCCTCATCACAACACAATATCTTAAACATAACACCACACGCTGCATTTACTTGGCTTCGGTCCGTAAATGTTGCAAAAACCAGCCAAACAGCTGAGAAGAAAAAACACTTTACAAAAATAATAATAAAAACTTTATTTCGTGCCAAGACTCATAAAGGGTTAGTAACAATGTTCTTACAACTACATGTTAGTAAACAACACAATACGGTGACACATGTAACTGACAACAGTGAACTATATAAGGACAGTCCACTCTGTCCGCTATCATTTTCAGAACTCTGTTGGGGCTGGCCATGACTCGTGCCACCATTGATGCAGCGCGCTTGCGCATTATAGCGTAAAAACAATCTACACGCGCCCCCGCAAACATCCCTGATGCACTGCAACGCCATGGCAACCTCATCAGTTTTCTGAATGCGTTATTAAATTGGACACGAAGGGCTCTATACGATGCTCGCGAATATTTCTCCCACAGGCTGCAATACTCGTATGCCTTCGTTTGTGTGCCTGTTGAGCAGTGCAAGGCTCAACTCGACGCGTGCTTCACGCTGGCGATCATTCAATTCGTGGAGCACCCATTTGTCAAGCTTTTTTACCTTTCCATTTCGACGCAAATGGACCACTATTGTTTTGATGCTCACATCGAAAGCTGCTGCTAATTCAGCTGTAGATTGAGAATCATCAGCTTCCATAATCGCCTTTAATTCGTCATTGTCGACTAAAGTTTTCGGTTCATTTCTTAGGTCGAAATTTCCAGAACGGAAGCGGGCAAACCAATAACGACTGGTGCGATCTTTAGTAGTGTTCGCTCCATATACGTCGTTGATGTTGCATGTCGCTTCTGCCGCTTTGCTGCCACACTCACACTCAGCAACCAGAATTTGCACTCAAAATTTTTAACGTATCTATGATGACGAAAAACGTACAATTTTTTTTTAAAGAATTCCATATTTAAAATATTATATATATTTTTTAAATAAAAAAATATTTGAACTTAGAAATCTTAGCGAAAAAAGAAAAATTGGACTTGAAATAGCCAGTACGGCAGAACGGTAATTTCATAGGTAAAGACCTGTTATAAACAAAGTACTCCTAAATTTATTGTTACAAACAAAGCATAATTTTAATATTTTAACTTGTATTGTCTCCACACTAGGTCGAGCCTGTCTCGTGGAGTCCTTGAGAGTTTTAAACAATTTGAAATTTCAAGGTCGATACTGAATTGTATTTATTAAGTAGAAATTGTTAAAAAATATATATATATTTAAAAACAAAAACAATAACAAAAGACTTCAAAAATAAACAAAATCGTAAAATAACTATAAAAGTACTGTGCGTAGTTACGATGCAAATGTAGGTATTTATTATTTGATGTAGCAAGGGTGCGTGCAAGAGAATGATTGTGTAATGTTATCAACGACCGTGCCTTTTCTGTGTGAGAAGATTGTCTTTACCCTGAAGTGCCATAATAATACATATTATAGGGTGAGTCAAAAAGTACAAACTCAAACTCAAAGCATTTATTTCAAATAAACCAAGTACAGGCACTTTTGAATTGTCAAGGGGTCGGTCAGTCAGAAAGATGAAGCTAGTTGCCCATTCCATTCAAAGCGTAGTAGGTTCCTATGGAGAAGAACGGGCAAGAAACTCCACGGACACTCTTTTAAAACAAAAAATTGTTACAAAAAATGGGTTACATCATTCATATTGAAGTTATAGGTACATGTGAGAACAATGTAGAAAGACGTGCACGTTAGAAGCATCCGTAATAAAAAAAAAATAAAAAAAATAAGCCGTGGCAGCTAAGAGATGACCAGTCCCAACTGACGGCACCCGTTCACGAACATGACGCATGGCTTAACACCATTTAGCTCAACCATTTTGAAGGGAACTTAATGATTCAACACACGCCACCACCAGCGAGACATTTGAGTGAGCATGACATACTCTCAGCCGCCAGAGCACATTCAAGTCAATAAAAGACATTAGGTACCCGGTAAATGGTAGTTTTATAGTACATAGTACACACACCTGTGCTATGCAATTATGTAATTCAAGGAGATTGAGTTTATACAATGCAAAGATAGTCTTACAATCTTCAGCAGCTCCAATAATATTTTCAAATGCTAATCAAATAGTTCATGCGCCCTTATGGAGCAGGACCAGCATTGAGCAAAACATTTTTGTCAGCGATGTAATCCCCCAACTTATAATATGCTTGGCTGCATAGTGTGCGTTTTATATAAGATTTAAATTTAGTTTCGTTCAATTGGAGTATGTGGGGAGGTATTTTATTGTAACATTTTGAACAGTACCCCATGAAGGATGAGTCTACTTTAGCCAGAAACCTGGTTGAACTAATTGGTCCCCAGTTCTAGTACTATAATTGTGTCTTTCACCTCTTTTACTGAAAATATTTAAATATTTCCTTACGTATGTACATGATGTTTTCATTGATATATTGACAAGGTACCGTCATGATGTTAATGTCAAAACCGGCAGGTTAATCTGTACGAATCAATTTAGTTCCGACACATAAATATTTTTTTGTTGTAAATTGCACGTAACAGCGAGCGCTCACATCGGACTGCAATTGGTTAACCGGCGGCGGTTAACGGACTTTACCTGCGGAATTTGTTTCATTAGTTCACGTAACATTCTCAGAATGTTTGTGGTGTAAGCTGTATGGTTTAACTGTAAACGTTAATAGTACCAATAAGTAAATTTTATAGGTCATATTCATGATATTAATAATGCCCGTAACCAGAGTTTGTTCTGAGAGGCAATTCCCGTATTTTTATGAACGTTAGCATTACAATCTCAGTCGCAATCTGTTAAAAATACTTCACATTTCTAGTCTTTCTTTAATTTCTAAGTCAAAAATGTAGTTTTTGACTTAGTTGTCGCTGATATGAGATTGCGATGAGATTCTGAGCGTTTTTATAACTTTTGCTAAAAATTAAAAGTCTTTAAGGTGATTCTGTCAATACACTTTCCCATACATTCGCATCCGTACGTTATCATAATATATATGGTTAATTCGTTCATTAGCAACTCATGGCATACCTACTATTGATAGTCCTTTGTTTCTGGTTTAAATTTCAAAATTCCTGTCAAACTTGACAACCAACCAAATCTGACTACCCAACATTGTGCTCTTTTCTCCACGTAGGTTGCTAAACAAAAGCCAAGCGGTGATAAACGAGAGCCGGCCAGCCGTCAGCAGTATCAAGGCGGCCGTCAACGTGAGTGCCACGCCGGGGCCTCGCGCCAGCTTCGTGCACGAGCACGGCGCGGCGCAGACGTACCGCGCCTTTCTGAGGAGTCAAGGCGGACTGCTGAAGGAGCTGAAGGAATGTAGACCGGACTCACCCAGAGTGCATCTCGTTTGTAACGACTATGGTGAGTTTCTTTCACTATTTATTTAATATGTACATCAAACACATAAATGAAGAGAGGCGGACTTAATGCCATAGGCAATCTACCAGTCAACCTTTGGGTGATGCAGAGACCAATAGTGGTTTGTGCAATTACGAAAACTAAGGAATACATTTTTATTCAAATACAAAAAATATAAACTACTACTATTTCGTACTTAAGATTTTAATAACCGTAAGTGACGAAGCACATCGATCAAGCAATGGACTTGACAAGCCCATGCTCTAATATTGATTTAATAATAATAACACCCGCCTCTTATTATCGTATCGCAGGGTAAGGGTCTCATCTCATACACAGAAGGCACAAGCATTGATCTCCACGCTTGCTTAAGACTTTTTTTATAATAAAAGTAGCCTATGGTACTCCTTATAACATCAGCTATCTGCCAGTGAAAGCGTCGTCAAAATAGGTCCAGCCGTTTCGGTGAATAGCCGGAACAAACAGACACATAGACAGACAAAAATAAATGTTATAAGTAACTTTCATATTATGCATTTAGTAAAAAGCTGTTAATATCAAATTAGAAACAGACACTACAATTTTATTTAATTGTATCGATATTGATTTGATTTATCTGATTTGTAGTCTAGTGAACTACATGAAATCACAAGTTCTTAGTTAAATTTAATTTTTTGGGACGCTTGGCAGATGTAAACATTGAAACTATTTTGTATGGAAAATATGCATGACAGGATGGTTTATAAAATGGTTTCTAAATGATGGCATAGTCAAAAACAAAATAAACAGTTGTTTTAAAAGAGAAAAAAAATCTATATCTATACATATAATAAAATCGTAGTGAAGTCAAAACTGTACATTTAATATTTTTGAAAAAAAGTAATTGCCAAGAGGTCTGGGAACGATTCTGATGCCGAACATATAGTTTTTACAATTTTTGTCTATTTGTCTGTTTGTCTGAATGTATGTTCCAGAATCACGCAAAAATTACCGGACAGATTTTGTTCAAATTTTGCATAGATATTCCCTATACATCTGGTCAAACTGTAGGGTATAAATTATCACGCTATTTGCTATGGGGGATGAGCAGTATTTCATTATGTTTTAAGATAGGTCAATAAGGGCAGGTACCTTAACCGTGGTCGCTACAAGAAAATAGTCATACGACTATCCTTAAATTTTAGAAAAAAAAAAAATATCTGCTTCCGCAGATTTGAAAAAACAAATACAGTCAGCAAGAAAATGGGCAATATTCACAAAAAAGTTTTTTGATGCCAATCGATTCTGTTTTTTACAAGGATCAAAAACTGTAAGGGGTCCATAAAGGTTTGAGTACTAGAAAAGTCAGAAATCGCAAAAAAGTTTTTCCATACAGTTCGTAGGAATGATACTGAGATGAGAACGAACACAATGTATCAGTGTATGACAACAGTCGAGTTATTCCATTAAGACTTCGCTGGGTTAAATAGGACACGAATATAACTTAAAACGTAACTATCTGCAGTTACAGATTAAATCTTTTAAATGATTTTATCATACCATACGGATCTAAGCAGTCAATTATGATATATTGAGCTATTTCAGTCAACTTTCAACAAAGCAATGTAAATCTGATTTCGATTCCAAAGAATTTATGTTATTTGTGCCTCTTTTTAGGGTTCCGTACCAAAATGGTAAAAAGGAACCCTTATGGTGCGACTCAGTCTGTCTGTCCGTCTGTCTGTCACAGCTGGATATCTCAAGAGCTACTCATGCTATCAACTTGACATTTGGAATAGTTTTAGATGACGTTTGCTCAACTATTATGCAAATTAGAAAGTTGTTTTTTTTTTGCAACAGATTTAATCGAGGTCTTAAAGAATCGAAGTCGGGCTACTAGGGCATGTGGGGTATCATATGAAAGAGCGCTATTTGCACATTCTTAAACATTATTTACGATAGCTGTTTGTCAGAAATAATCTCTAAGAATGACAATGAAAAACATTCAATGTATCAGTGTTGTGCCATTAGTGTATATGCAGGAACGCAGGCCTTCAATAATTAACTAGAAAAGAGCTGGTGGGCCTCGACACCGAGCTACAGACAGTCCATGGAAGCTATACCATTCTTAGATGGTAGGCTAACCAGGCGGTTATTACTCCTAGACAGGATCGGCCTGCGCCTGGTGACGGGGACCATCACTGGACACTGCTCGCTAAATAAACACTTCCACACAATAGGCATATCAGACAATCCTCTATGCAGGGCTTGCATGGAGGCTGAGGAAACCGTCGTGCATGTGCTCTTTGAATGCACAGGCGTCACCCAGATTAGAACAGAAACCCTCGGGGCACCCAGATCTTTCACAGATGTTCTAAACAGACCGGGAGACGTAACTATCTTCTGGAGGGAGGTGGGCTGGTTGGAATAACCACTGATGGCCGTCATGGCCCATGTAAAATGGTCCACCTGAAGAACTAAGTGCGGAAATCAAACCTTTTAGATATATATATATATGTATTATAATATACTCATAGAAAAATAGAACTGTACGTCGCTTGCTCCCGTGTCACCAGTCCTGAATCTCTGTACCTATATTTTGACTGCTGTGACCAAAACCACAAACTTAGTAGGTGTTCAGGGGAGTTCTATTAAAATGTGGCTGGTATTTTAGTATATTGTGGCAAGTCATTATTATATAAAGTGAACAACGGAGGCAATACGCCGATTATTAAATTTTGACGAATTACCATTATTTCTTGTGCAACCGTAGGTACTATTTTATTTCTTTTATTAAACACCACTATATAATTATATCTAATAATTTTTTAAACAAATATTATAGTCGACTTTACTTTTATTTCGCTACACAATCACAAATCTATTTTTTACTTAAATATTTGTACACATTATGCAGTTTGAGTCTTTATAATGTGCACATATCGAAATGAGGGAATCTATGCTTAATTCTATATACGAAAAAAAAAAAAAAAACTTCATTAATTTAATGGAATTTTTATTTCAAAATTTCTCCTTATTGAGAAATTTTACAATTATTGTAAAAAAGGGTGAAAAAAAAAAAAAACCTGATTTTTGCAAAAAAAGACATGTTTATTTTCAATTGAGGGTAGTTTTTTCCCCAATTTATTATTTTATGAGGACGCCTAATTACTTCCAATCATTATGGAGTTTGTTTCATCGTGATAGATCATTTAGTTTAAAAGTTACACCGTTTTGTTTACACTGGAAACATTTTTTTTTAATTACATAAAAAATAAAATAAAGTATAGATTTTTCGATTGTGCACATTATAAAGACTCACACTGTATATTACACACATTATAAAACTGATTTACATCCGTAAAACGTCCTCGCAACACAAGGTCCAGTTGAAAACCAGCGTCAGGCACTGGTTGGCTGGCATTTATGCTGAACTGGGCCTATTTGGCGTAGCCGTGAGGCACACATTGCTATTTTAAGATTTTTCTGTCTTTTTTGTGTTCTGTGTCAGTATTGTGAGCCTTAAACTGCGTCAAATAAATTTATTTTCTTTCTTTCTTTCTAATTGTGGACCGATTATCAGATTTTTTTTTTTATTCGAAAGAGTGCACTTCCGAGGTGGTCCCATTAGAACCAAGTCAGGATCTGATTATGGGATCCATGAGGAATTGAGGGAACTCACGCATTTGCATTCAGAAAGTATCATTTGATGAAATGGAACTGATGAAGAAGACCACATGTGGCCACCGGAACTCCTCAATGATATGTATTTCACGTGTCTTAGTTAAGCGACTATGAAGCAAATTTAAATAAATAATTTTGATGAAAATGGTACCATCGAACTGATCTGAAGATGAAGCCGGAAAGTATGCACCGGGACTCCGTAAGAAAACAATGTATCCTAGCCGTGTTTGGGCTTAATGGAATTGTCATGAGATGCACTCGGGCTATAAATAATTATTAACCAATTTTTATTAACATTGCTTGGATAGTTTTTTTGAGTTAGCTTCGATAATACATATTTAATCCACTTCGTATAGGTAACTTGTGTCACTGTTGTTTGTGCGGTGTAGAAAGTAGTAGTAATCGAATTGTTGTGGGGTAGGTACTTTATAACAAAAAAACAAAAACCACTTCCAAAAAAAACACTACAATGTGAAAAATAACTTTAATTTCGGAAGTTGGTGGCAAAAAACTAAAATACATATCCAAGACGGTGTTGAAGTCGGCACTTCCAAAATTAAAGATATTTTTCACATTGTAGTGTTTTTTTTGAAGACTTTTTTTTTTTGTTAAAATGTATTTTACTAAACTTTTAACAGCCGTTACATTAGTCATGCTGCTAATAATTTTATTCACGGAGCCAATGTTTACGTGACTGCAGCGCCATCTCAACTCGTGGTTCGATTTTAAATCGGTACTAGTTCAATTAATGTTGCACCTTGCAATTTATAACATTTTGTGTGTGCAGTATGAATTGTATATTTTTGTGCAAATGCGTAGACAAAGCTTGTAAGAATTTGTAAAAAAATTAACTCTGCTTTCGTTCTTGTTGTAAGGGTAATTTGTGATTTCTAATTATTTTTATCTGTATTATGTTTCATTTCAGTATGAACCATATATACATCCATAAACGTTCGTTTTTAATAAAGTTCCATACTATAAATGTTAACAGGGGTGAGGGAGGGGGGCGGCTGACCACAATAGCGATTGGCAACATCAGTCATGTTGTAGCTTGGGATCACTACAACACATATCAGAAGTCAGAATGTGATCTGCATAGTTTGCAAACGGATCTCCATCGGTAGCTTAGTCTAACTCTGCGAGAGAGTCGCAGAGTTACGAGTACGTAGCGACGCGTCGCCGCGCCAACAGCCGGTCTGACCCGCCGCATTAGCTATTTCATATCAAAAATTTGAATTGACTTGTAGGTAATTGAAAACATTTAGCCACCAAAATCGTCTAACATAACGTTCAAATTACCTTAAAACTTAAATCCACTAAGTAAAAGTCATCGATTCGTGTGGAACAAATCGGCTATCAGCATAGCCGGCTATTTGTCTAATAGCCGGGCGCTGAGCGTCGCGTTGCCGCGTCGGCTAGCAATAGAGTCAGTGTTGCATGTGATCGCGTTACAGGCTATTACGGCCTGATGATCATGGGAGAGCATTTAATGTACCTACCTGTAATAAGGAATTGTAGCGAATGGAAATGGCTTCATGAGTTAATGTGCCAGTTGGATTTACCTATAGAAAATTGAAGTTACTGTTCAGTTTTCTAATTCATTATGTAAAAGTTGTGTCCCATGATCGTAATTGTAGCCAACCACGGATTTCGTAATCTTGATAATTTTGGGTTATTCCCAAATTACTCCATTCTTTTGTTCAAAAAAGATAAGATCTCATACATTAATTCCCGATTTACTCCAAGAAATTATTATTATTATTAAAAAAGTACTTATTATTTTGTTCCCATTCTGCTCTATAGGTATCTGGAATTATTCTCAAAGTACTCCACCGATTATTCGTTATCAACTCTCAAACTGTCCAACTACATTAAAAAAATAAAAAAAACTTATAAAATACATGTATTTCATTACAGTCAGTCACAAAAATTCTTAAAAGAAAGATTGAAGTTTAGCATTTTGTTATAACGTCACTGACTGTAGGTACGTCAGCTACCCTTTTATAGTAATCCGGTACATATTTAAATTAGCTTTTTGATCAAAATGGGGTGAAGTACTTTGAGAACATTTTAATATTGTCATGGAGTAGAATGAAACCTAATTTAAAATATTATATTTTTCATGGAGTAGTTTGGGAACTCTTTTTGAAGTACTTCGGGAATAACCCATTATTTTGATTGATTTTTCATCCATAATTATCAAGACAGAAAAGTAAATCAAGTTTTCTTATAAAATCCTCAAAATAAACATTTCTAGAATCAGAGTCAGATAGAAGTAAAAAGGTTTCTTTCCTAAAAATGCCTACAAGATTTTCTATACTTCCTCTCTAAATCAGTGTTCTATTTTATTTTCTTTCTCTGTTATTTCAACGTAAGTGGAGAGGCGTTTGACATCCGTTGAGTGCAGAAATACGTACTTACATAGGCTGGAGGCTGTAGTCTGAGCGAATCCAATCTTGTCAGTACAAAAGGGTGAATCAACTTTTGTTTTGTAAGAGCTTTGTAAACTGTACTCAAAGGTGCCGTTAGGCTTTTAAATAGTAAGAATGTATATTGTATATGCATGTTTCATGCGAGTTTGCGTGGTGTAAAAAGGTTTCGTTGTAAGAGGCTTGAATTGAAACGTAGTGTTTTATTTAAAGTTAAGCATCGAAGGCGAAATAATGTACCTACATAAGAAATCAGGAATGACATTATTTTACCCTCCCAACAGTTTATTTTTTATTTTTTCAAACAAATAAGTGAAGCTCACTCTTATTTGGATACCATAATTCTATGAATAGTCAATATCTTCTCCTTTACCCACCCAGCCAAAGAAATTCTCTGATATTACAGACGTTATTTCAATCAGTAGGTGTAGCATACGCACCAAGCCGGAATAGGGGTGGCTTTAATAAATACTACACTGCAACTGGGAAATAACGAATTTCGTATAATTACGATATTCAATAATTCGACATAGGCCGCAGCGAATACAATGCACTCACGTACCTTGGACTGCTCCGGCACTCGTTGAGCTTCCACCTTCGATGGTCCATAAACAAGCTTCAGGGTTTCACGCTTAGATGATTGATGACTCGCGAAATAGGGGATGATTCGATTTCCCTTAGGATTTTTACCGATTAAGACGATGCACGCGCGTCTTGCTTCGTCTCACACACGAATCTACCTTCGCTCCAAAAGATAACTAGTACATCGTGCAATGACAGCTACTTAATTATGCTGCTTTCGGTGCCATCTGCCGAGGAATTGAAACATCGATTCGTTTAGAAAATTGATTGCATTGGAAAAACATTATGATAACGGAACAGTAAAATTATTGCTTCACATTATATATACACCTATACCATACTGGTGTATAATAATATAATGTCATAAATCGGTTCCCTCACAAACGCTCACATTTGTATACGGGTCGGTGTCCCCTTATTTCGCAGACAGAAATTTCATAGAATTTCGTTTCCCAGAAAATGTTTCACATAATATTTGGTCCTTGTATTTTTAGTTCGAATATTATCGTTTCAAAGACTATTTACTTGAATGAAAAATATTTCACAGAAACACAATTCAATGAATTTTTAATCACATTTTTTTGTTTAACAAACTTATCACACAGTAGAATTATTTTTTAACGTATTATTTATTTATTGATTTATTTATTTGGTAAAAACATGTACAACATTACAGACTCAGGTCCAAGTTATTGCACAGTTAAATTTACATTAAAAAAAGACATATTTACAATAAGGAAGGAATAACAATAAGAAAGATACACAAAAATGACTAACCAACAAGCAAATAACAATGGCACAAAAAATAAAAACTCATCTTTCATCCATCATCTCACAGAATCTCAAACATGCTCGACATACGTCCATCCATCTCGCGGCAAACAAATCACACTCCTGGTTAGATGTCAGTAGAGCATTCAGCATTGCGAGCGCGCGAACTAAGGGCGAGTTAGAATGCGAAACTGTGCGTGCTGACGGAACGGCCAACAATCCGTGTCGTCGCGGTCTAAGTTGGTATTTGGGTACAGGAGGAACATAAAGTCTCACAAGTTGAGTTACTAGTTCCGGGCAATCAGACTCCCCACGAAGAACACGACAAGCGAACATGAGCAAAACGTATATTATTTGTTCGGTATATGTTAGTGACAGAAACGAATCGCTGCAAAACCGACTCCACGTAGTCTTGTCTGCCCTACCCCTAGAGTGTAATTTAAATCCGCGTAGGCGCGAAGGGGTGAGGGGGCCCGCGAGCTGAGGAGCAGCTGGTTTTAACGCTCGCCGCCGCGGCTGAGGCTGCGGTGGTGAGCGTGAATACCATCTGCGACGATAAACTCGCGTGGGACCGCCGGAGCCCTGCAGCGCCGGAGCCGTGACAGAAACCATGCCTGTTGCATGCTCGATTGCATGCTGCATGTTTGCTTGCATGCTGCATGCTTGCTTGCACGCTGCATGCTGCACGCTGCATGCTGCACGTCATTGTGCTAGCACGCTGCATGTTGCATGCTTGCTTGCATGCTGCAAAAAGCAAAAAAAAATGCTGTTGAAAAATTTAAAATGGATAAAATGTTATTCTTGGTAATAAGTTTTATGTTAAATAAACAATATAAGGATAAAGAATATTTGATTTGATATTCTATGATATGACTATTCTAACATTAAACTTGAAAAACAAAAATTGTGAAACAAAAATCAATGATTTAAAAATCTTCAAGTATGTATTCTGCGTATTGATTATGCTATGAAACGAAAATATGAGAAAAAAAATTATGTGAAACGAAATTCTATAAAACAATTAGCTATGAAACAACGTACAACCATACGGGTCATATTCAAAATAATTGTATATTCACTACTGTCTTAATTTCCAACCCAGTTATTTTGACAATGAGATACAACTGACTAGTATTTAAACAAACAGATTAAATGTTTATTTGAGCTAAATAAAAAACAATTAAAGATTTCGATACAGTTAAACTATTGATTAAAAAAAAAAAATGAAACCAGACTTTGCGTAGGTTGTTTCATACAAGTATTCAATGTACAAGTCTTTGACGGTAAACTACAAAAAAAAAAAAAAATACTATAAAATATTACACAAAAGTTTAAAAAATATATATTATTCTGAGAATATTGTTTAAACATCATCGATTCGCTAAATAAAGTATAAAATACTATGCATTGTTCTTCAAATTTAATTGATTAATGAGTGTCGTTATTTTACACATATCTGTTATTCTTCTCTGTTATGCTGTTTTATCATTATTTCCATGGCAATAAAGAAATATGATATACTGATAACATGAGTTCACTAGCTGTCACTACCTGGACATAAGAATAAATGCTCGGCCATTTCATTCAATATAGCTTTTCAGTTCGTTTCGTTGTCGAAGAAAATTTGACTTCTAAATGAAAATATTCAATGTAAGGCGTTTAAAAACAATGGTAAGTACTTACAGTTTTATTACCGACACTAGAAAATAGCTTTGTGTTTTAATATTTGTTATAAATATAAAATATTCGTACATCATGTGAATTGTTGTGGAAATAAATAGATTTGTAGGTTAGACACCTGCGATTAATTCATATACGTTATTTTACCTGTCACTTTTTTCTGATACGTAACAGATATGAATGGTTAGGCGATATTCACATTAAATATTAATACTTACTGTACCGCAGACCGCAGGTTAGCCGAAACATTCTTTTTTTATATATTTGAAGTACGTAAAGTTTGAGCATAGATAATGTGCCATATAGTGCACTGCCATAAACGTGATTTCGACCCAATATGGCGAGTAATTCAATAAAACGTAGTTTTTAAGCCTTGATTTTTTCTTTTATGGTTCAAAACTATCCAAAATATTTGAACCTATTTGAATAATTATTGCACGCTAAATATTGGCCAAATGTGTGTTACTAAATATTTGATATAAGAACTTCATGTACCTATCATATTTGATGACCCTTAAATACCTTGAGTATCAAATATTAGTCTGTAGGTATATATAACATTATTGCATAGCGTTCTTTCGAACAAAATTAAAAAAAAGTCAGATGTCAACATTGTTTGATTAATTATCTATGACATTTTGTTTTCGCGCCGTACTGAACAAGTGAACAAGTTTTGCGCAACAAACCTTTGACGAATTGTCTTTTTGCGAGTAATAAAAATAGTTTTGAGGTAAGTAAATATTTTATTTTTACTAAAATATAATTATTTTTATCGATTGCCTTCTTTGCTTGAAGAAAATCGTGCTATTTTTGTGTGTATCAATTTTGATACTTCAGGCATTCCGGGTTGTTTGAAACCTACCGACTAATACTTTAGCTAAACATGTTTTTTGGATGTATCTTTGCATTTTTGCTATTTTTCTGCTTGGTTTGGTGTTGGGGTTACTTTTTTTTTATCAATCTACTATATAAAAATAAGTCGGGTTTTCCTTCCTGACGCTATAACTCCAGAACGCACAAACCGATTTCCACGGTTTTGCATTCGTTGGAAAGGTCTCGGGCTCCGTGAGGTTTATAGCAACTTTTTTTTATTTTTTTTGGTTTTTACCAAAAATTAGGGTAGGGTAGAGTAGGGTAGGGTAGGTAGGTAGGTAGATAGGGTAGGGTAGGGTAGGTAGGGTAGGGTAGGGTAGGGTAGGGTAGGGTAGGGTAGGTAGGGTAGGGTAGGGTAGGGTAGGTAGGTAGGTAGGTAGGTAGGGTAGGGTAGGGTAGGTAGGTAGGGTAGGGTAGGGTAGGTAGGTAGGGTAGGGTAGCGTAGGGTAGGGTAGGTAGGTAGGTAGGTAGGGTAGGTAGGGTAGGGTAGAGTAGTGGAGTTTATACTATAGCTTTTGACAGAACGAAGTCTGTCGGGTCAGCTAGTTCCTTTATAGATATTTATCGAAAATGAAGCCGGATGATATCGAATCCATTTTGAGGCAGCTAGAAAATGGTGAAATTTCAGAGGGTGAGTCCAGCGATAATGAAGATGACATCGACTACTATTCGAGTCAAAGAGACCTTCAGATGGAGCTAGAAGATGAAGATGATGTAGGTAATTCGCCCGCTCACCCTGAGTTAGATGCAGATCCGTCTTTAGTCAACGAATCTTCTGACATACAACATTTAGAGACCGCTGAACAAAGCCCAGCTATTTTGGTGAATAATTACATTAACAACTGACACCCTCGAAATATGGTATGGAAAGTAAGAAATACATTGTCCAAAACGCTTTCAAGTTTGAAGGAAACACTGAGTTTTCACAAGAAATTCTGAATTTGGAAACGCCTTTCCAGTTTTTTTTTCTTACTTCTTCGATGAAGAAATATTGAAATTTATTGTGGACGAGTCAAAAAAAAAAAATGCTTTCCAAAAGAATCCCAACTTCTCAGAACCAGTAACTGTCTCAGAATTACGAAAGTTTTTCGCAATTCTTATTTTTACTAGTATCATTATCCTATTGGTCAAACATTGCAAATTGTTATCCACTATCGTCCAAGTAGTTTATCTTTAGGTCACTGTCTAATCGATAGATGTTATCATTTGAGGGTATACATTAATTTTACTTACTTACGTTTTCTTCATAAAATTAATCCATACCCTCAAATTATCACTACAACGTTGTCTAGGGACCCGTTTGTGTCCGTTGGCAAAATATGTAATGACTTATGATAACTGTATATTATTATATCTTATCCAATAAAAAATAAAAAAATAACAGAACTTATACAAAAAGAAAAAATATATATAAAATAAAATAAAAATATTGTAAAGATAATATAAATTATTATCTTTACAATATATATTTTTTTTTTGTAAAATAAGATCAAAAATTTTGTTTAATAATAGCAATAATAAATATTGTTTATTTTCTTGATTTTTTAATTATTTCTATATATTACTAAAACAAAATAGAAAAATACTGTATATTAAAAAACGTATACTGCATGACAGAAAACACATGTTGTGCGTAGGATTCGAACCTCCAATATTATGCACGGCAAGCGGTCTTGAAACCTCCGGACTACTTGGACATTGTGTTAAATTTCGTAAATGTTAACCTTATTATTGCTTGTTATTATATGCATTAATAAAAGTATTAACTTTTTATTGAATAAAAATAATATTTAAAACAGAAAATACTTAAATAATCACTAAAAAAATACATTAATTGTAATAACATGTTTTTGCAAAATACAAAAACCTACTTGGGCCTATCACGGATTTGAACCCACATGTCTTTTGGGGGGGTAAGGACTTAATGGAGCTTTGTGTACGACAAGAACGTGCGAAAAAGGTCGTGGTCAAAGGCCGGTCAGGCTTCACAGACTATGGCGAAACCCGGGTTAACTCACAACAAGGTGATGCTGTGTGTGTGGTGGGATTGGAAGGGCATTATTCATTATGAGCTGTTACCACCAGGTAGGACCATCGATTCTGAACTCTACTGCGAACAACTGATGAGATTAAAGCAAGAAGTTGAGAGAAAGCGGCCGGAATTAATCAACAGAAGGGGTGTGGTTTTTTATCATGATAACGCTAGACCGCACACATCTTTAACCACTCAGCAAAAATTAAGAGAGTTTGGCTGTGAGGTGTTAATGCATCCGCCGTATAGTTCTGACCTTGCACCTTCAGATTTCCACCTGTTTCGGTCTCTTCAAAATTCTTTAGGCAGTGTCAGGTTAACATCACGAGAGGACTGCCAAAACCACTTGTCGCGGTATTTTGATCAGAAGTCCCAAAATTTCTATAGCAATGATCTATGGGATCATGTCCCTACCTACAAGATGGCAAAAAGTTATCGAACAAAATAGTACCTACATACTTTAGTTAAATGTAAATAAACTATATAAAAAAATGTTTTGAATTTTCTTAAAAAATGCGAAGAAACTTTTCCCCCAACCTATTATAACAATTGTAGGAAACTTGGATTTGTAAAAAATGTAAAGTTTCTGTATGTGATAATAAAAATAACCAATGTTTCGCATTATTTCATGTCTAAGAGCATTATTAGGTAATGGTGCCGATTCTCTCGTTCATAAAATAAACTAAATTTAAGTTCAGTGCATCTTTTTCTTTCTATTTCATTAAGAAAAGGACAGAAGATAAATTTTAGTTTAGTCCTGTCAAATTAATCAGCACTTGACGTAAATTGACGTAATTTTAGTCGGCATGTTTTTAATCACGTCTAAACATATAAGGAGTAGAGACAGGTGCTGATTAATTTGACAGGACTAAACTAAAATTTATCTTCTGTCCTTTTCTTAATGAAATAGAAAGAAAAAGATGCACTGAACTTAAATTTAGTTTAGTTTGTGAACAAGGGAATCGGCACCATTGTGAAATATTTATGGCCTTAATGCCTGAAGTATCAAAATATTTTTTTTTTTTTCGAAATAAATATATAAATTATCTAATGTAATTTTTTCCCCTTTATCTAGCTCCTGCCGTGAACACATTGATATTTTTTTTTTCAATTTAATTTGGAATATCAGGTTTCTAACGTTATAACGTTATATTGAATTTCTCGCCATTTGGTGAGTATTTAAAGTGGTACTGACTCCAATAAAAATACAAATCTTCCTATGTTAATCTAACCAAATCGATGCGTTTATTTTTAGTTTTGTTGTCACAAATAATTTAACGGGGCCATTTTTAAAAAGGTTACCTGAAAGTAATTAATTGCCAAATTAAGGAGATCTGTATTTTTTATTAGTTATTTATGGTAAGAAAAAAAAAACTCATCTTGCATGAAAGTTGTATTTTATGAGTATTTTCTAAATTAATATCTGAAAAACTCTTTTTCATTTAAACGCCGAAATGTAAAATTTAAAAAATTGTTAATACTTACTGTATTAAGCTAGCAAAAAAGTTGGCTACTGTTCGAAAAGTAACATTCAAACAGAACTCTAATTATTATAATCGTGTAGAAATTTGAACTGCTATACGATTTGTTTTATGATTCATGTCAATTATACTAAAATATGAGCTGGGGCGGGGCGCCCCTGATTCGCAATCGTAGCACTGTTCTACCTAATAAAAGTAGGTAAACTATAATAGGTATGTTTAGGTAGTGACACTGATGATGCTACTACTATAATACCAGATGTTTTAAACTAGCTCAACATTATTATTTATTAAAAAAAACATGTGCCTTTTTTCATTTAAACTTGCCCTAATAATTCCTTTCTGTTATTTTTCTGTTACAATCAAATAATATTCATATCTGTTTCCTCTCCGTAACTTACAATTATTTTGAATATGACCCATGCCTACCATTTCCTCAATAAAGCACAGTTATTACGCTACACACTCATAAATAGCTTTTATATATTATTCTAATCATGACGTAACAACAAAACGGCGCCATTACAAGTACAGATAAGGGCGTCGCTCAGTGCTAATATTTCCGGACGACTGACGGCCGCGGGCGATCCGTGCTCAGACTGTCAGACCTGCTCGTACTGAGTGCACGCTTAAGCACTTTTACACATTATTGATACCGATTACCGATACATTATTAGATGGGATGATCAAGATGTTGTGTTTTGATTTATGGATTTACAAACAATGTTTAATACAGAAATCTTGCGTGAAAGATTGTCCATAAGTTAGGTCATAGAAAGAATGGAATCCTAAGGTAAACTTTATGATTTATTATTATCCATAGTACACACGGTTACATATACAAATCCAGTTTACGCAGGTCTCGCATTGTATAGGATTTCCGTAAAATGGGAGATTAGCTTATACTGGAAATGTATAGCTTTATATATATAGCCGTGTGTACCTAAAAATTCAGGAAATTATGAACATTTCAATTACCATTTACATTAGTTATGGATACGGCAATGGGTTTCTCATAATAGTCGGTAACTCCTTGTAACGCCAATATATAATTGAGAGCCTACCACTAGCAGAACTGTAACCAAATGAAATGGTTGAAATGCGGTATGCGTAACATATTAAGGTACTCATAGTCAATGTCAAATCATTTATTTCAAATAGGCACGTAACACTTTTGAACGTCAAAAATTACATAAATAGTTATTTTAGTTGCCCCTTCCAAAAGTTAGTTATGTATGGAGAAGAATGGGCAAGAAACTCCATACTTAATCTTTTAAAATGTTAACAATAGTTTGTATACATTAATTGATAATTATTATAGGTGAAGACAATGTACCTAGAATTAAAATTACTTACCACAATTGGTAAAAAGAATGAAAAGTGAAGTAATGACAGAAAAATTAATAAATGCGATAGATACATGGTGCTTACATAATATGTATTTACAAACATTGTATATGATTTTCCTAAAAAAATTAACATATAATAAGTCAGTGTGTGAGTTAAATTATATTAATCACAGAAAATAAAATTAAAATCATAAATAAATATTATAAATTATACAGTTAAATTAGCAACCAGTTTGATTTTGTCTAGACTCTAAATTGTCCTATGGAGCAGGACCAGCATGTTTCCAAGCATTCTTATCACTATCACTATCACTACATATTATAAAACAAAGTCCTCCGCCGCGTCTGTCTGTCTGTCTGTCTGTTCGCGATAAACTCAAAAACTACTGCACCGATTCGCATGCTGTTTTCATCAATGGATAGCTTGGTTCTCTAGGAAGGTTTTAGTATATAATTTGTTAAGTTTTTCCACACATTTTTGTATAAATAAACGATATTTGTTGGAGGTGTCGGAAAAAAATAAGCCGTCTGGGAGCTTTCAACGAAAACGCTGTCTAAACCCTTTGAGATATAACAAAATAATGTATGGTGGAATTGTGTATCTTATAAAGGTCTCCAAAAAAGTCCGCGATGGCATATGTCTATCTGCTAAGGATAACATATTATATCCATTTTATTGTCTTTTTGTAGGTATTTGTTTGCCGAATTTTACTCTTGGAAATACGATTACGATAACAATACGCTATAATATCAGTAGCTATTAGCCAAATTATGTTCGTAGATAAATAAGCTAGCTACTTACGTGTATTTCAAACAGTATACAAGAATATTTATCATAAAAACATTACTAAACACGGCGGCCTTATGATCAAAATTTATGCATTCCAAAACTTTCGTTACTTTTTCACTGACATACTTATCACTTTTCGATAAAATATCACTCAATACGAAATCTACACTTATTTCTCACTAATTCTGTATAAGATTCTTCTATGATTAAACCGTTTTCTCATTGAATCCATTACTTTACGCACGTATATCCTTGATGAACGTTTACGTCGCGCCACACGACCACAGAGCACAGACATATTTTGTTTTCTTTTTTTTTTCGTTCGTTTAGTGGTGTTCCCGCTAAAATGTATTAGTACCGGTCAAGTATTAGTCGATTAATCGAATTCTACAGCCAGATCGTGTTGCAAGTACAAAATAAATGTCAAATATTTCGTCCAATTGCGAACGTGACCCTGAGAAAAGTTATGCACCAATGGTGTTCATTAGATTTCGAGTGTTTTCTCAGCACAAACGGTGTATCGTGCGACATTTCGGAGGATTTCATTTTGTTTTCACATTTTTGGTACTTACGTGAATTATTTTAAAATTATTATTTGTGTTGCATTTTTATTTCGTGATGTAATTTGGTACAATTGATTGCTTTAAGAATTTGAGTGAAATTTCGTATTTTGATTTTGTGTTTGTTATCTTTAGGTAAAGACTCATCATACGTTCAGATCATAAGTACTTTTATTATATTAAATCATTTGTTTCGGTTTCTATTCACATAGTGAATCACATTAAAATTAATATAACGTTAGAAATTTGAGACATAGCCTGGGATAGAGAAGGACATAGGGTACTTTTTATGCGATAACCGACATCCACGCGGGCGAAGCCGCGGGCAAAAGCTAGTCTTGGATATAATCCTCTAATTTGTTATATGCTCGTTTACAAAGTGTGCTTTGTAAACATGAGTTTACAAAGTTCTATGAGTTTAAAATTTTCTTTCATTTAATTGTAATATATATATCAGACTAGCTTTTGCCCGCGGCTTCGCCCGCGTGGATGTCGGTTATCGCATAGAAAAGTACCCTATGTACTTCTCCATATCCCAGGCTATATCTCAAATTTCTAGCTTAATATTAATTCTAATGTGATTCACTATGTGAATAGAAACCGAAACAAATGATTTGATATAATAAAAGTACGTATGTTCTGAACGTGAATGAGTCTTTACCTAAAGATCAAACTCAAACTCAAATCATTTATTTCAATTAAACCATTTACAGGCACTTTTGAATTGTCAAGGAGTCGGTCAGTAAGAAAAATTAAGCTACATTCCCATTCCAAAGCGTAGGTACCTATGGAGAAGAACGGGCAAGAAACTCCATGGACACTCTTTTAAATTGAATTGATACAAAAGTATTCGTTACATCTATAATGTTGAATTTATAACTAAAAGTGAGAACGATGTAAAAATAAAAATAGTAAAAACTTACACGTTAAAAGCGTCAAGCGTAGGTACAACAAATAGAAACAAAATAAAATAAAATAACCCGTGGCAGCTAAGAGATGACCAGTCCCAACTGACGGCGCCCGTTCACGAACATGACGCATGGATTAGCACCATTCAGCTCAACCATTTTGAAGGGAGCTAAATGATCCAACACACACGCCACCGTCAGCGAGACATTTAAGTGAGCATGACATACTCTCAACCGCCAGGGCACATTCAAGTCAATGAAAGACATATTACCCGGTCAATGGTAGCTCTACAGTACATAGGACTCACACCTGTGCTATGCATTTATATAATACAAAGGAGATTGAGTTTATACAATGCAAAGATAGTCATACACTCTTCAGCAGCTCCAACATGATTGTCAAATGTATGTGTCAACTAGCTGGGGTTGTGGAGCAGGACCAGCATTCAGCCAAGCATTTTTATCAGCGATGTAATCCCCCAACTTATAATATGCCTGCCTGCATAGTGTGCGTTTTATACAAGATTTAAATTTAGTCTCATTCAGTTGAAGTATGTGGGGAGGAATTTTATTGTAACATTTTAAACAGTACCCCATGAAAGATGAGTCTACTTTAGCCAGTCTGAAACCTGGTTGAGCTAATAGGTCCCTATTTCTAGTACTATAATTATGTCTTTCACCTCTTTTTCTAAAAAGATGTAAATTTTTCCTTACGTACATGATGTTTTCGTAGATATATTGACAAGGTACCGTCATGATGTTAATATCCTTAAACAGTTCCCTTAGAGAATCGCGCCTGCGGAGATTATATATGGCTCTGATGGCTCTTTTCTGCAGAATAAAAATAGACTCGATGTCTGCAGCCCGTCCCCAAAGTAAAATACCGTAAGACATTATACTATGGAAGTAACTGAAATAGACTAGCCTCGCGGTATCTACATCAATAAATTGACGGATTTTTCTGACAGCATATGCTGCTAAACTTAGCCGTCCTGCAAGAGATGTTAAATGAGGACCCCATTGTAGTCTTGAATCGAGCGTGATCCCCAGGAAAACAATTTTATCGACGAATTCTAGTTTCTCTTGATTCAATACTATCTCACAATCACTACTTTTGACATTTGGTAAAGAAAATTTAATGCACTTCGTTTTTTTCCCATTTAATACTAAATTATTAGCAGTAAACCAATTTTGGACCTGCAATAGAGCGTAATTTACGTCGTCAAAATTTGCAGAACGTCTATCTACCTTAAAAAATAAGGAAGTATCGTCAGCAAATAACACCATTTGTGGTTGATTTTTTAATAAATGGAGTAGATCATTTATATACATACATTTATATGGCTGTCAGAGACATTTATAATCTACATCGCCGCGAATCTCTTAGAAAACTATTTAAAACGATTAATATAATGACGGTACCTTGCCAATTCATTTATGAAAATATTATGTATGTAAGAAAAAATCTACATATTTTTAATAAAATCAGTGATAGGCATAATTTTAATACTAGAAATAAAGATAAAATAGATCAACCATTTTTCAGATTATCTAAGGTACATACATCTTTTATGGGGTACTGTGTTAAATGTTACAATAAAATACCTTCTGATATATTACAATTAAATGAAAGAAAATTTAAAACTCATATTAAAAGTACACTTTGTAAACAAGCATATTACAAATTAGAGGATTATATCCAAGATAAGAATGCTTGGAAACATGCTGGTCCTGCTCCATAGGACAATTTAGAGTCTAGACAAAATCAAACTGGTTGCTAATTTAACTGTCATAATTTTTATGATATTAATTTTATTTTCTGTGATTAATATTTTAACTCACACACTGACTTATTATATGTTGTTTTATTTTTTTATTTTTTTGGGAAATCATATACAATGTTTGTAAATATGTGAGCACCATGTACCTATCGCATTTATTATTTTTTCTGTTATTACTTCACTTTTCATTCTTTTTACCAATTGTGGTAAGTAATTTTGATGATTTTTTTTATATTTTTTATTTTTTTATTCTAGGTACATAGTCTTCACCTATAAATATTAATTAATGTATACAAACTATTGTTAACATTTTAAAAGAGTCAATTAACTATTCATGTAATTTTTGACGTTCAAAAGTGCATCTTCGTGCCTATTTGAAATAAATTATTTGACTTTGACTTTGACTTACACTAAAAAAAGGAAAGGACCCAATATCGAGCCTTGTGGAACACCCATTTTTACTTTTAAACCGAGTGAATTGATACCATTTATTTGAACTTGCCGTTGTCTATCATTTAAATAAGATTTTACTAAACTAAGTGCAAGTTTTCCAAGTCCGTAATGCTCAAGTTTCAAAGGTAAGGTTTCGTGATCGACGCAATCAAATGCCTTGGAGAGGTCACAAAAGATTCCTATGGCGTCTTGGGCCTCTTCCCACGCGTTAAAAATGTGTCTTAATAATGTTACACCGGCATCGGTCGTGCAACGTCCTTTGGTGAAACCATACTGTTGTTCGTGAAGGATTTTATTCGTGTTAAAATAATTGAGCATTTGATTAAGCACTACCTTTTCAAACACCTTACTGAAAACCGGCAACACGGATACGGATCTATAATTATTGGTGTCTTTACTGTCCCCGGATTTGAAAAGAGGTATTACCTTACTGTATTTCATTAAATCCGGGAAGACTCCTTGATCTACATACAAATTAAATATTAAGGCTAAGTAAGGCGCTATAGTCTCAATTATAGAGGTACAGACTTTAATAGACATTCCCCAAAGATCTTCGGTTAATTTGATCTTGATTTGCTTAAAAGCTTTTATTACTATTATGGGGTTAATATGCTTAAAGTTAAATTCAATCGGGCAGGCTGAAACGTTCGCCTTTACTAAATCAAAAGAGAGCGAGGGTGAGGAATTTAATGTTTCAGTCGTTTTAAGTGGGATACTGGTAAAGAAATTTACAAATTCTTGCGCAACTACTTTGCTATCGCAAATAAGACCACATGACGTCTCCAGTGTATAATCAGAATTATGCTTTTTGTTCCTATTTGTTTCATTATTGATAATTTTCCAAACCGTCTTTATTTTATCGTCTGCTGATTTAACCTTGTTACTGATGAATAAGGCTTTAGCTGCCTTACAAGTGTTCTTAAAAATTCTAGAGTAAGTAGCAACATACTTATTAAAAGTTTCTGTGTTAATATAAGGCTTAAGGCCATACAGCTCGAAAAGTCTTTCCCTACTTTGCCTGAGTCCTTTAGTTGCCCAGTCACTAAATAAAAACCTAGGGCTGATAGTTTTAGTGTTCTTTTTAAAATAATTATTCAACTCGGTTTGGACTACTGAAAATTATTCTTTATACAAAATATTAACATTGTTCATTGTAAGGTCCTGATCATTTAACTTATAAATTAAAGTGCTATTAAATTTATTTAAATTAACTGTTGTTAATGGTCTGAACTGTATCTGCAATTTTTGTATTCGTATGTTAGACTCAAAAGTTACGGTTTGACCGCTGTGATCAGAAGGGAGATAATCAACTATGGCTTTATCTAAATAGGTGCAGCAACAAAAAACATTATCAATACATGTAGCAGTAGTCGTAGTTATTCTGGTTGGTTCTACAAACACATTTGACAAATTAAATTTTTGATTTAATACATTTTTTTATTAAAATTAGTGAACCACCACGCAGCATTGATTTTCGGTTAAAACAACTGGCCACACTATGATTCAAACACAAAATCAAAATACGACATTTCACTCAAATTCATAAAGCAACCAATTGTACCAAATTACAACACGAAATAAAAGTGCGACACAAATAATAATTTTAAAATAATTCACGTAAGTACCAACAATGTGAAAACAAAACGAAATCCTCCGAAATGTCGCATGAACACCGTTTATGTTGATAAAACGCTCGAAATATCTAATGAACACCATTGGTGCATAACTTTTCTCAGGGTCACGCAATTGGACGAAATATTTGACATTTATTTTGTACTTGCAACACGATCTGGCTGTAGAACTCGATTAATCGACTAATATTTGACCGGTTGACATTTTAGCGGGAACACCACTAAACGAACGAAAAAAAAACAAAACAAAATATGTCTCTACTCTGTGGTCGTGTGGCGGTGTGGCGGTGTGGCGCGGTGCTTAATGTAAACATTCATCAAGGTTGTACGTGCGTAAAGTAATGGATTTAATGTGAAAACGGTTTAATCTTAGAAGAATTTTATACAGAATTACTGAGAAATAAGTGTAGATTTCGTATTGAGTGTTATTTTATCAAAAAGTGATAAATATGTCAGTGAAAAAGTAACGAAAGTTTTGGAATGCACAAATTTTGATCATAAGGCCGCCGTGTTTAGTAATGTTTTTATGATAAATATTCGTGTATACTGTTTGAATTACACATAAGTAGCTAGCTTATTTATTTACGAACATAATTTGGCTAATAGCTACTGATATTATAGCGTATTGTTATCGTAATCGTATTTCCAAGAGTAAAATTCGGCAAACAAATACCTACAAAAAGACAATAAAATGGATATAGTATGTTATCCTTAACTCGTCGAATGTCAAGTGCACCTATGCGGTGCATAAGAGCAAACGCTCGAAATGTCTTATGCACCGCACAGGTGCATAACTTTCAATCAAATAAATGTCAAATACATCGACCAATATCGAAGGTGACCTTGATTGAAAGTTTTTTTTTTAGACATTTCGAGCGTTTGCTCTTATGCACCGCATAGGTGCACTTGACATTCGACAGACATATGCCATCGCGGACTTTTTTGAAGGTCTTTATAAGATACATAATTCCACCATACATTATTTTGTTATATCTCAAAGGGTTTAGACAGCGTTTTCGTTGAAAGCTCCCAGACGGCTTATTTTTTTCCGACACCTCCAACAAATACCGTTAATTAATACAGAAATGCATACAAAAAGTTAACAAATTATATACTAAAACCTTCCTCGAGAACCAAGCTATCCATTGGTGAAAACAGCATGGGAATCGGTGCAGTAGTTTTTCAGTTTATCGCGAACAGACAGACAGACAGACAGACGCGGCGGAGGACTTTGTTTTATAATATGTAGTGATTGAAGGTATTTTATTGTAACATTTAACACAGTACCCCATAAAAGATGGTTTATCTATTTTATCTTTATTTCTAGTATTAAAATTATGTCTATCACTGATTTTATTGAAAAAATGTAGATTTTTTCTTAGATCTTAGTCGGCAGCCCGACCCCACAGTAAAATGCCATACGACATAATGCTGTGGAAGTAGCTAAAATAGACCAAACGCGCGGTTTCTATATCTGTTATCTGTCTTATCTTTCGAACAGCATACGCGGCCGAGCTTAGCCGCCCCGCAAGAGATGTTATATGAGATCCCCATTGTAATTTCTCATCTAGCGTGATTCTTAGGAAAACCGGTATGCGAAACACCAGCAAAATATTGCGCCTTAAAGAAAATTGAATATAACAGATAATTGGTTCATAGTTAGTTAAGTACCTATAGCAAAATTTGTTCAAGTAGTACTTTCGAAGTTATTCGAGAAAAACTGATTTTGCTGGAGTAACGTTCCCCAGCAAAATGTTTTTCAAAAAAGGCATTTAGCCTAGAACCAAGTACATGAAAGATAGCTTTTCATGAGTTGTAAATATAGAGCAATAGCAAAATTTGTTCATCTTATAATTTTTGAGATATTCAAGATTTTGCTGGTGTAACGTTTTGGGATTTTCAAAATCTCGAAAACTGTTCGTCGCAGAAGTTTAAAAAAAAAAAATACCAGTTATAGGCCTTAATAAAAGAAAAAAATAACTTTATTTCTCAATAAATGCATTTACATAATTTTGATGTAAAACTGGCATAATATAGTGCATAAATATAAGTATTTCAATTCATCAACAAATGTCGATGTAATTAATTGTTTTTAAGAATCAGAAAAAATCAATTTACTCGTAAACTCGTACATTAACAAACAAATAAAAAGCAGTCAAATATACCTCTCATATACCCTTTTAAGGTGTACAAATCTGGATTAAAAAACTTTACGCGATATGAAGATATAAAGAGATTTCATCAAATTTCAAGCAGTGTTTCTTTGGCGATCGAATACACAGCTCCCTCTGAATACAAAACGAAGGACTATAGAAAACAAATAAGTTCATTTTGTTATAAAATATCCCTGAAAGTTTCAGGTTTAAATCCTGAATGGAATAAAAGTTATTCAAAAAACAAAAAAGTGTCAGCAATTCTCTTATAAACCGACTTAATTACGGAGGCTACGAAAAGGCTAAGATTTCATACTTGAGCGTAACCATCTGAAAAAAAAAAACGGTATAATAGTCATTTTTACACGTCACATTGGTACAGTCGCATATAAAAGGATTATTGTGGTCAGTTTTTTTTTTGTTCGTTGGAGTTTGAAAACGCTATTTTAGTTGAGACGTCAAAAATACAACACGATAACATTTAATAAGTACATATTGTTATGCATAATAAATCGAAAAGGATGACTTTTTTGGCATATTTTTGTGATTATGATTATGTCTATGATTTTAGATAATTACCACCCAACCTCAACATTTAAAAATACTTAACAAATGTATAGCAAAATTTAATAATCTATACTTAAAACATTTGAGATTTCGGTTAAGTACATGAATATTTTTCTGCCCGACTGTACTCAATATCGGTTATAAGCTGCTAATTTGGGTAGGAATAGAATATAGAATTTAGAATTTTAAGAATATAGAATTTTTGTAGCCTCCGTAATTAAGTTGGTTTATAAGAGAATTGCTGACCCTTTCTTGTTTTTTGAATAACTTTTATGCCATTCAGGATTTAGACGGCACGGTTGGCGCAGTGGTTAAGCGATTGACTGCTGTGCTGCGTGTCGCGGGTTCGATCCCCGCACGGAACAAATATTTGTATGATCTACAAGTAGTTGTTCCGGGTCTGGCTGTTTGTGTATGTGAGTTTAAATGTTTGTAAACGCACCCACGATACAGGAGAAATTCCTAGTGTGGGGCAACGTTTTAAAACACTAATCTGTAAATTACGCCACTACGGAATTCGTGGACAAGCTGCCGATCTTGTTCTTTCCTATCTATCAAATAGGCAGCAAAAAGTACACGTTAACGGGGCGACTTCCTCGGGGTCTCTAGTTAAGATGGGCGTGCCTCAAGGTTCAATTCTTGGCCCTTTTCTATTTCTAGTTTATATTAATGACCTTCCTTACATGATGGCTAACTTATCGGATATAATTCTATTTGCTGATGACACATCTCTAATTTTTAAAATAGATAGAAAAGACACGGATGTCTTACATGTCAACGATAGTCTCGCTGTTCTTTCAAAATGGTTCGCAGCTAAAAATCTTTTACTTAATGCGAATAAAACGAAATGTCTTAAGTTCTCATTACCAAATGTACCCCAAGTGGGTCTAAATTTAAAACTTGATGGCAAGAAACTAGATGCTATTACGGAAACTGTATTTCTAGGAATTACTTTAGATTCGAAATTGCAATGGGGCGCCCACATTAGAGCTCTTTCAGGTAGATTAAGTTCAGCTGCATATGCAGTAAGAAAAATAAGGCAGTTAACTGATATAGCCACAGCTAGGTTAGTATACTTTGCTTATTTCCACAGTATTATGTCTTATGGCGTTCTGCTGTGGGGATCGGCAGCTGACGTAGATTCCATTTTCATTCTACAAAAGAGAGCAATCCGCGCGAATATATTATATTATATTATATTATAAAATGGGTCCTCGTGAGTCCCTTAGAAATAAATTCAAAGTAATTGATATACTAACTTTGCCTTCTCTTTACATCTTAGAAAGTATTTTGTATGTTCGCAAAAACTTAGGACTTTTCAAAATAAGAAGCGATTTCCATAATATAAATACACGTAGTAAACATGAAATTGTGATACCCAAATTCAGATTAACTAAAACTAGCAAGTCATTTCTTATAAACAGTATCCGCTTTTATAACAAGTTGCCAAAGTCGGTTACAGAACTTAGCGACGGAAAGTTCAAAACCCACATCAAACGTGTCCTTATCAAAAAAGCATATTATAAGATAAAAGACTACGTTGAAGACAAGGAAGTTTGGCAATAATTCCTTCTGCACATGTGGCTTCCCTGGTACCTCATAAACAACATAACTATGTCAATGTCTATTAACTGCTCCCAAGTAACGATGTTTATTTAAAAAAAAAATATTTTTTTTATTTTACATACTTCCATGACATAATCTTTTCATTATTTGACATTATTTACCTACAAATCGAATTCCAATTCCTTATTACTGGCTTTTGTGGACATGATATTTATTCAGATATGTTACTGTAGTTGTAATTGCAATCATGTCATTAATATTTTATATACTTAGATTAATTTATATTTTGTGAATGTGAGAACGTTGTAGGCCTAGTAGAGTGTAGATTTGTTGGCGGTTTTCTATTTTGTTAAGTACCTGGTAATTGTTGAAAGGCCTACACTGTCCTCCCATACCTATGATCACTGTTATTTAATAATATTGTAAAGCCAATTATTTTTAAAAGAGTAACCGTGGAGTTTCTTGCCGGCTCTTCTCCATAGGAAACGACTAACTCGAACCGTGCACCTAGCTTCTGACGTTTCATAAGTGCCCATGTAGGTTTATGTGAAATAAAATATTTTGATTTTTTGATTAAAAAAAAAAAAAAAAAAATCCTGAAACTTTCAAGGATGTTTTATAACAAAATGAACTAATTTGTTTTCTATAGTCCATCGTTTTGTATTCACAGGGAGCTGTGTATTCGATCGCCAAAGAAACACCGCTTGAAAGTTGATGAAATCTCTTTATATCTTCATATCGCGTAAAGTTTTTTGATCCAGATTTGTACACCTTAAAAGGATATATGATAGGTATATTTAACTGTTTTTTATTTGTTTGTAGATGTACAAATTTACGAGTAAATCGATTTTTTCTGATTCTTAAAAACAATTGATTACATCGACATTTGTTGATGAATCGAAATACTTATATTTGAACAAATTAAGGCCTATAACCGGTATTTTTTTCAAACTTCTGCGACGAACAGTTTTCGAGATTTTGAAAATCCCAAAACGTTACCCCAGCAAAATCTTGAATATCTCAAAAACTAAAAGATGAACAAATTTTGCTATTGGTATACATTTACAACTCATGAAAAGCTATCTTTTCATGTACTTGGTTCCACGCTAAATGCCTTTTTTGAAAAACATTTTGCTGGGGTAACGTTACTCCAGCAAAATCAGTTTTTCTCGAATAACTTCGAAAATACTACTTGAACAAATTTTGCTATACTTGAACAAATTGCAACTAACTATGAACTAATTATCTGTAATACTCAATTTTCTCTAAGGCGCAATATTTTGCTGGGGTTACGCATACGGAAAACCGTTTGATTAATAAATTCCAGTTTTTCTCCATTCAATATGATATCACATTCGCTACTTCTAACATTAGGTACAGTCGCCGTCAGATATATTGTAGCAGACAAGGTGACCAAATACTTCTGAACAATTTTTTCAACTTAATGTTTTTGTTAAAATTTAAATAGAATTTAATTATAAAAACACGAGAATTTTATTAAGTAACAAGATCTTATTATCACGTAACCAATTTTCAACGACAATATCCAAGGCATTTATGTCTTCGCCCATCAAAGAGGGGAAGTCTCAAAAAAATCTAAGAGTTACTTATTTATTATTGAAAACCAAAACTCGTTATACAAAAAGTCCCTTGAAGTCCGCATAAGAGGATTTTATGGAAAAATAAAATATAATCATCTATGTTTATTATGTAGATACTCGTAGATAGAATATTCTTTATTATGTACACCATAAAAATTACAGATATAAATGTAAAAATTTATATCAGACAAAAATGTAATGACAGAATGTTGACATGCTAATAAAATACATTATTTTGTATATTGACTTTAGTATTTTTTTTTTAATTAAAAGCGTTGCTCCACTCTAGGAATTTCTCCTGTATTGTTGCGTTTACAAACATTTAAAGTCACATACACAAACAGCCAGACCCGGAACAACTACTTGTACTCATACAAACACTGAAAGAAATAATTAGCCGAACTAATTAAGTTACTTCAAAAGTAACTCAACTTTAGTTAGATGGAAATAAACTTTGCTTAAATTAAACAAAACGATTTTGTAGTGTGCAAAACAGGGTTTTGTAACAGATAACATCTAGTACGCAAGTCACAACTTTTGTGTAAACAGTAACCAAGTTTTTGTTACAGTTATGCAAACATTTCTTTCAGTGAATGTTGGTTCCGTGCGGGAATCGAACCCGCGACAAGCAGTGCAGCAGTCAATCGCTTAACCACTGCGCCAACCGTGCCGTCAAATATTGACATTAGCATTGTATATTGACATAGTCTTATTATTTTTATTTGTTTTCTGTGTGTTGATATGTAGGTACCTACTGTATTGACTTTTTATATTATTTTTTCTCTTTTTATTGACATTGATTTCTATTGCTATAATTTTTATTAATGAATTCGTATTATGAAAAACGTATGATTATATTTGTGTTTAATTATGTTTTTATTATGATTCCTTGTTGCTTATTGATTACAAACATGTGCACGCTCTCTGACATAACATAGCACACTTTTTATTATCTTTTTTATGCCATTATTATTGTACATACCTATGTTAAACAGATGAATAAATGACTTATGACTTAGAAATGTTACATAGTGTGACATAATGGGTGGTCTAAGTTTATTCAGCGTGTCTGAAGGATGTGTAGGCGGATACTTTTATACTTTTTTGGGTGAAATGAAATGAAATGAAATCGTCTATTCTGTAAATAGGATATCGGAATCACTTTTACACGTCATATAAAAAATATAAAAACAAGCTTGAGGAAGTCGACATTTCCTATCTGACTATCCCTGAGAAGAAATGGCGAAACAAACTCAGGGGTCAAAGTCTCTTTTAAAGTCCAGACATAATCTTGGTCAGATCATGTGAGGACCATGTAGATCCGTGTCTGAAATGGTCTTTTGAGGAAAGAACCACACAATTTTGAGTGAACCTGTCCAGTCAGTGCAAGCATTTGTCAGTAAACGTGTAGCTCAACTCAGGATTTAAGGAGCTCAACGACTCGACGAACAATACCAAAGAAAGGACATTTGGGTAGGCCGCATAAAGTACTCAAAAAACCAGACCATCATTTAAACTACTTGAGAAAGAGGAAAAAGAGATAATCTTAAAGAAAACAAATGACCCACATAGTGCTCACATTCACAATAATTAAAGTAATATATGTAATACTTTTCAAAGTAAATATGGTGACATCCCTAGCATCATGGTCATTTGAATTAAAAACGAATGGAATGGCAGCTGTTTGCTAGATCATGTACTCGGTAAGAAAAAAAATTATAATCCTCAACATTTATTAGCTCATTTGGTAGATAACACGATCCGCCAAAACATCGATGTAAGATCCGGGACGAGGAACCATTAAATTTATGTAAGCTATTATAATTTCAAAATCTTGATAGCTTGAATTCTATTGAACGCTCAAATAAAAAGCGTAAACATCTTCAAGATGATCTGACTCAAAAATTTGTTGTCTAAAAGAATTATCGATCGCGCGTAGTAACTACTTACGCAACGTCGCGGCGCAGCGCGGCGGGCTGACGACCGGGCTTTGGCACAATGTTACTTGAAGGTTTGACCGCTTGTAGAGCGTCGCACATCCATAGTCCATTCACACCGAGGACATTCCGTGAATCGAGAGTATCAGAAGAAAAAAAACTTTTTCTTCAGTTAGGTGTCGCTCTAGGGTTATGCAGTATGCCAAGAGAAGCAACACCAGCAAAAGTAGAAGCTTCTTCCGAGTTCTACTACGGCTAACAATGAATTGTTATATCAAAATATTATTCGAATCGGAGTGAGATCGTTTAGAACTTTCACCTGCCACTTGCTCTCACTGCTTGGCTTTTTCCCCCTTTATTCGGTTAAGGGCAGATTCTGGTTACGGCAGATTCTTTTTATGACAAACTCGTGTTACGACAGAAATTGCGCAGTCGTGACCAAAAACTTAAAAAATCATCAGAACTGAAATGAAAGGTAATCTATGTAATAAATCCACCCACTATTTTGTGATCTTGTTTTGAGCATAGCACCTTTTATAATAGGTACATAGACACAAAAGTACAATTCATTGCGTTCATGCTTTATACAGGCCTCCTCTCTGTGAGAAGGAGTGGGCCATAATCCACCACGCGGGTCCAGTGCCTGTTGGTGGATGTCGCATGTCTTCGAATTTTTGGTTCTAGGACATGCCGGTTTTCTCACGATGTTTTCCTTCCCCGTTTTGAGAGCAGTGGTGATGAAATTAAATACACAGAGAAAAAATGCAGATTTTTTCTCTGTGTTTCTTTAGAAATATGTAAGAACAATTAAATAATGGCCCTATACAATCAGTTTACTTCATAGTAAGTACATAATCTATCTTCTATTAAATAAATAAAAATCAATGTTTGTATGTTTTACAAACTTTTGATTTTCTAAAATGTATTTGTTTAAACCATTGATATTTTGTATGCCATTTGGCGGGACATATTAGAACACCTTCTGTATGTACCCTGTGTTGACGGAATAAATTAATTTGAATTTGTTTGTCCTTTATGCGTTCCTAAACCGTTGATCAGATTGTGATGAAACTTTGGTAGGGTGTTCTGAGGAAGTCTCTGGTCAAAAAAAAAAAAACGACTAAACACTTTTTTACTTTACGTGGCATTGCAACGCATGCTAGTATCTAATAAAATTACTGAGTCTGTAGTTACCAATAAAGTTCGTACCTACTCTTTACAGTTTTCTTAATGATTGTATTTCTGCCGTAAAACGAATCTGCCGTAACCAGAATCTGTTCTTAACCGAATAAAGGCTTTTCTCAACTTTGTTGGGGTCGGTATCTAGCCTAGCCGGATGCAGCTGAATACCAGTATTTTACATGGAGAGACTGCCTATCTGACCTATCATTAATAATTCCCAAAGCACATAAATAAAGACTGCTGTTAATACGTAGTAACCGTGTCTCAGGCGTGTTGTGTTTAGCCGAGAACGAAGAAACCTACGCAAAGTTATAGAGGAAATAAATAAAATGTTACAAATGACCTTAATGCACCGATTATTAAAGTTCGATACGAATGAAAGGTCTTGGTATAAAAATCTTGAGAAATGAGAGCAATATTGCATTTCACTTGAAACAGTTATTTTTTTTCGCTTTCAGCTCTTTCTTCAGGGCAGGGAAATGTTTCTGGATCAATCTCTTCAACGTCGTGTCAGTCGGTCGCTATGTCAACAAATGTTCGCGAAGAATATTGCAGCACTTGTGTTTCTCAGAAATGAATAAGAGCTGAGGAAACTTGAACGTAACTATTGTTTAAAACCTAATTAGTTTGCAACTGAAATTGTTATGATGAATAGCATAAAAAGCAATTTCTGAAAAATACTTTTCTAAAGACTTAGATGTTATACGATAGTAGGTTTAAAAAAATTCTCTGATATATTATTTTTATGCTTAAAAATCCAGTCGTAACAATCTACAGACTAGCGTATTTCAGTTCTACAAAAATGGGAATCATATTGAAGGTACCGAAATCAAAGCACGTAACTTCTTTAGAGTGTATCTATTTACCCAATACTGAGTATTTGCCCTCGTCTGTACCCTTCGATGTAGCTCGAACATAGAGAGAATTCTTTGAATATTAGCTTTGAGTTTAATATCTTGCTAAAATAACATCGTCTTTAGTGTATTAGGCCAATCCACTAAACCTGATAAGTATTGACATCGCACTTAATCCAGTCTTAGGCCGCGTCTTATTTAAAAGCGATCGTCGCGCGAATTCGCTATGGTCGCGTTCATATTATATGTCACTTTTTGTTCGGTGAACCTGAATGCGTGGTCGCGCCGACATAGGGTGTTTATCGAACTAAAAGTGATATATGACGAGGTATGACGATCGCGTACTCGTGCGACGATCGCTTTTAAATAGAATGCGGGGTTAGAGGATTTATTTGGAATTTCTAGAGTACATAGTATAATTGCTTAGTTGTTGTAATAACAAAAGATGTCTTTATTATTTAAAAAATCTTTATTGCGTTATTCCGGGAAAACTATACAGGCTCCGCACACTATATTATGATAATAGTACATTGTGATACAAGGGTGGAAAGTAGGTTATTACACACCCGTGTATCACACGACGTTTTTCAATACAGTTGTGGGAAATAGTAAAAATCAAAGAATTAAATATGTTTATCACACAAAAAATGAAAATTTTCTGAATATGGCGCGTTTTTGCAACTGGACATATTTTTTTTTTTTACTACGAAAACATCCTATACAGCCCATTCAATTTTTGACGAAAGTTGATGCCAAAATAATTAATTTAAAACTGGTAATTAAATATATTAAACAATCATTTAAAAGTACGGACTCATTCATTTTCCTCGTATAAAATCTATCCCATTTTATTCTATGTATGAAAACTTCTTGCTACTAAACTTTTTAAATTGACTTATAAATTTAAAACTCACCTGCAAATGTAATGACCGAGCTCGTAAAAAAAAGTCACGACCGTGTAACAGAAAGATGCCTATGCAAAAGATTTAATTTTCGAATCATAATTATAGCCTCTGAAAGTACGCCATGTTTAACAACTGCATAGAAGAAGAAAAAAAAAAATTGTCTTTAAAAAATCGCTTTTAGCGATAAGACCGCCCATTGTGTCACCCCTTGTCAAATTTTCTACATATAAATCTGTTATTTTTATGGTGTGCAATAAAGAGTATTCTATTCTATGATACGAACTTTAAATAACCACACTTGCGGTCGTAAATTCGTAAACGTAAATTAATGTCTTAGGTACTCATAAAGTGTAGGTAACACGTCAAATCATAGATCATCTTCTATTTAAGTAACAAGTTAATCATCTGATATGACAGATCTAAACCGTTTTCCCACTTCATTTCCGTACGCCTCATCAATTTATCCAGTCCCATTTTTTACATTGAAAATTTAATTAAAATCTATAGGTACTGATGAAATACTAAAGAGCCTTACATCAGAACTTTCAAGTGTTCATAAATATGATTTACTCTTATACAAATGTGGATTTTAATACTTGACTGATAAGGTTCAAATTCGTTTGTGGCATGTTGCACAGTGGTCTCATTACCTGTAACGACTGGCCATAAGTTTCGCCAATTTAATTCTATCGTCTCATCGCTCATACAGTACTTGTATTTTTACGACGATGAAATAAAAGTGTTCTTTTTCTATACATTTTGAACAGGGAAGTTTCGATATATGTGACGTGTTTGGTTGTAACTCTTTTTATCGGGTCGAATATTTCAGAAAAGGGGAAAATAATGTTTTGTTATTACTTATTTTATTTCACACATTATCCCTAACTGACAAATGTAATTTCAAGACTCATTTCATCCAAATCCTGCACATGTAAATGACACTATTTGCTAAGTATTTATGAACCTACCTACCGGTCAAAAACAAAAACAAAATATCTTCTTAAAATTCAAAATTTAAAAATTCAAAATCTCTTTATTGTGGTAATATGTTTGTTACAGATCTTAACAAAAAAATTAAGTTCCAATATGTCCTCCCTAATAGGCATACAATAGTATATTTTGTATCGAGGGACTAAACGAAGCCATAATATACCAGAGGTGGTTTGACTCCCGAGCGTGCGATATGTATTGAACATGGTGTGTTTCCGACTAAACTTATAAATAAAAAAATACATAAAAAAATGGCAAATGGGCAGTTCTCATAGTCGTAACCTACGAGCTTCCAAGAATCTACTTCTCCAAATTCCTTCACACCGTACCGGTTTTATGTCAAATTCTTACGCTATCTCTACTATAAAGCTCTGGAACGCGCTACCTTTTGGAATTAAAAAAGCTGAAAACAAATTTACTTTTAAAAGAAAAGTTCGTAACCACTACTTAAGTCAGACTAAATAACTCTCAAATGATAGTCTAGTCATAGTAATTATTATTAGGTGGTATTTGTTAAAATATCTATTAGTTTATTTTATTTGTATATGTGTATTAGTATCAATAAAACGATATAAATTCTCTTAATCAAGAAGTTAGTATTTTTGTCATTATTTTTGTACCCTACCACTGTTTTTATATTTAACCCAAAGGTTGACTGGTAGAGAATGCCTTGTGGCATTAAGTCCGCCTATGTACCACTATTGTACATGAAGTTTAAATAAATAAATAAATATATGACTGAGTACTGGGCTGATGATGGGAGCAACTTCCTTTATTGAGGATGTTGTAATGTAATCATATCCAGTTCTTCTAGTATTTTTAAGTGATTTAATTATAATATTAATGTCCTATGGTATTACTGGGTTTAAAAACAAAGATTTATATGAGCTATTGGGTAATGTCAATTTGTTATTGAAATATGTCAAATTTATATTAGTATTATTATTATTAAAATTGTCCGCAACTGATGCATTGTTGAGTAAATTTATTGGTTTTATTAAATTAATAATTATTAAATTTTTCAGCAATTGTTCGTGGGTCTGATATTGTTGGATTGTTTACTTTATTTTATTAATTATTTATTTTTTTATTTTTTACTTTGTTTATTTTATTAATATTTTCTTTTGGAAGTTGGCTTTTGTTTGAGTTTATAATTTTCCATGTGGCTTTCGATTTGTTCTCTGCATTGGATATTAGGTAAGATAATTAAAATACCTTATAAATAACATAATAAGTACTTAAAAATTATACTACATTAATAATAATAATGAACAATTTTTAAGCGAGTAAAGACATAAGCAATAAATAACATAATTAAATAAATAATAAATAAATAGACGACCTGCATAATTATAAAATATTTCTAACAGAAAACAAGGAAATTAATAAAGCGCTCTTCCTCTCTCTACTTATTAAAAAATTTGCTGTGCCCGTCAGGGTCCATAATTGTTTCTGTTATTATTTCATTATTTACCACCTGTAATTGTACATTATGGATTGCAATAAACGATTTTGATTTGATTTGAGACTTTTGGGTAAGTTTAACAATTTTTTTGAGACGAGAACTGTATTGTTTAAGAGCATTTTTCTTGTCTTCACTAGGATTGAGTCTATAATTCCACAGTTGTTTTCTTTTTGCCGACAACACTGACTTATTCCCTTAAATAGCTATTTAGGTTTTTGAATAATTGTGTTTTTAATTTTCATAATTGGAAAACAGAGGTCATAAAAAAGTTTATAATGGTCGAGAAATATAATGTTGTATGCCACTTCTGGATCACTAGTTGAGTAAATATCATAAAAACTCAAACTCATTAAACATTCTTTGTAGTTAGGTTCTCTTTACTAAAGTGGTTAAGCGATTGACTGCTGCGCTGCGTGTCGCGGGTTCGATTCCCGCACGGAACAAATATTTGTATAATGTACAAGTAGTTGATCCGGGTCTGGCTGTTTGTGTATGTGAGTTTAAATGTTTGTAAACGCACCCACGATAAAGGAGAAATTCCTAGTGTGGGGCAACGTTTTTATAAAAAAATAAAAAATAATCTTTTTGTATACCCGAAGTTGACAGTACAAGTTTTTTTAACAGGAAATTTTAATAATTGTGCCGTGTGATCTGACATACCTAAATCAATGACGTCACATTTGCTACCTCTAATGTTATGAAAAATGTTGTCAATGCAAGAGTTACTCCTTGGCCTTGTTGGATTGTGTGTACCAATTTTCATATCGAAGCTGGAAATAATGGGGTTTATTCATAAACGTTGCTTAAAGTTAAGTGACGTTCAAACGTCAAAAATGTATGGTTACGCTAATCATTACTTAACTTTAAGCAGCGTTTATAAATAAACCCCAATATGTATAAGTTTCAGAGAAATGGAGGTTCTTTTTAACAAATCAATGTTAAAATCAACGCAAATAATGGTTTTAGTCGATTGTCGATTAGGTACGTAATTTGTAGTGGATTGTATGAAGTATGTTAAAAAATGTATTGAGTTCGTTTTGTGTAGATTTTGGAGGTCGGTATATACACACATCAACAGTATCTAGGGATATTTTATATTTCATCAAAGATCTGTAAATCTATGAAGAATTTTCTGATATAGTAAATGGAAGAGTGATAGATTATTTTAAGGTTTTTAATTAAAAATTTAAAATATTTTGTGATTTATTTGTTTTATATTTAAAAAAAAAGTTAATCGCCGTAGAAAATTTGTATGATAAAAAACTTCATATTTCTTCTTATAAAACTATTAATTTTAATAAAATTTGAAAAAATATTATAAAATCTAATTATAATAATCAGTGTTGCCACCTCTTACATTAATTACACATCGACATCGATTGTTCATATTTAAAATTAAATTGTCAATGTCTTGCTGCAGTATGAGCTCCCATGTTCTTTGCAAGTGTTCGTAAAGTTGTTGTTCCGTCGTCAAATTTGGCGGGAAATCTCTCAAAGCTTTTCGTTGTAACATATCCCAGGCATGCTCGATAGGATTTAAGTCGGGCGACTGTGCACTGTGCCAAACCAAAACTTGAATACCGAGGTCTCGGAGAGTGGCCGACACCAGTCGCGCCGTATGGGAAGAAGCATTATCGTGCATGAGCAGAAATTGCTGGCCCATTTGGATTCTGTGTAGGACAATAACAGGCTCTACTACCTCCTCGTGGTATTTTCGTGCAGTCATGTTGCCTTGGATCCAAACGAGCTGGATTCGTCCACCAAGACGAATTCCTGCCCACACCATGATTGTCCCGCCTTGGTATGAGTGGATCTCCTGAGGGTGCCGTAAACGGCTCCCTCAGGAGGGACGGCTCTCCCTGGAGTTCTCCAAACGCGTGTTCTTCGTGAATCGGGATGAAACCCAAACCGGGATTCATCGGTGAACAGCACCAAAGACCATTGTTCGTCACTCCATGGTAAATGCTCCCGAGCCCACGAAAGCCGCCGACCGGGATTGCCACGTCGCAATGCTGGAACACGTAGCGGTCTTCGAGCATGAAGACCAACTTCATGCAACCTCCTTCGCACGGTTTGGTCGCTTACCAGCAGCTGGTCCTCCTGGAGCATTTGTACTAGTTGCATCGCTGTGATATTGGGTTGTCTTCTGGCGGTCATTTGGAGAAATCGCTCCTGTCTCTGCGTAGTAACACGATATCTACCCGTGTGCCGTTCAGCCACATCCCCAGTACTGCGATAACGTGACCACAACCTTGATATCACGTTTTGGCTGGTGTTTAGGGCCTCAGCAACGACGCTTTGAATAGCACCATTTTGTAAGATGCCCACGGCTTGTAACATTTAATCTCGACTCAAATGACGACGCGACATGACTCTTAATGCTCACACGGCACGTTAAATTAAAAAAGAAAAACAATGTAATCCCTTTTCAATAATTAATATTAATAAAACATATTTAATTTTCCTTAACGTAACGAATTACTAACAATTTGGCCGCCGTATTTTGTTGTTTTTTTTTAATTTACATTTTAGAATTTTAAAAATAGAATAAAAGAGGTTTCCATCTGTTTATAAACTTTTTATGGAAACTAAAAATATTTTAAACTAAGTTCGTAAATAATTTAGGATTAAGATATCCCTAGATTCTGGTGATGTGTGTACATATAATCACCACATTATGACCCAGAAGTTCAATGGCGGAACATTCCGCTATATTAGGAACACTAAGGCTAACTAAATCTTGAAGAACTTTATATTTATGAATATTTTTTACTAGTATACACGATCCTCCATTTCTGTTATGTCTATTACAACTTGCCGCTAAAGTAAAATTCGGAATGGTTGGTACATAAGGTAATAATAATAGTCAATCATAATACGTTCTGTAATACATAAAATATCCGGGGCATTTCACGTCAAGCGGACAACCAAAAAAAAGTGAGGTCCCGAATTTTGTTTATACTCTGGTCAGTTCTACTTTTAAAAGACGTGGATGTGTACACCCAATATTTTTTTCGTATGATCATTTATTGCTGAGTTATGAGCTTTTAAAAATTTACTAAGAATGAAGTCATAAATTTTTGGATACTTATTATCGTTATCAGCTAATTTGTAAAAAACACTAGAAAGTATTGTTTCTTTTAGTAAAAAAGTTAAAGTTTTTAATTTTTTTGTCGAATTCTAAATTTGATTTTTTTTACGTATAGTAAACCGGAAGTGAAAATTTCAAATCGATGTTTAAGTAACTTCGACACTTTTTTTTATTTTTTTTTTTTAACTTGAATTAAAGCTTTAAATGTACTAATTCTTCACAAAAAAAATTAAAACGTGATCGCCAATAGTTTAATACTTAGAGCACATAGAGTACATAATACATAGCTATGAGCACTTTCTAAGCAATCGAGTTTATGTGCTAACATGCTGAAATACTACGCTTTTAATATTTTATTCCTTCATTCTAGCATGCTAAAATAGAAAAATAAACGATTTCTTTAATTCTTTACAAAAAAATTAAAACGTGATCGCCGATAGTTTGACTTAGAGCGGTTTTATTAATTGAGATTGAAACAGTATTAATGAAAATAGAAAGATTTATTTTGTAATTTTTACAATTTTACTATTTACACTAGCACTAATTCTCTTTACACATAAGCCCCCGTTGGTTGGAAAAAAAGCATGCAGTTGTTTAGTTCCTGGAACGGTGATAGCGGAAGTGAAACGGACTTGTAGAATATTTCGCTCTTGTTGAATACTTTCCTTCGAGCAATAGTAAATAGAAGTCCCAGTCAATGATGACTTGGCCCATTCATATAATTTTATAGGTGTAGTGATAGCGTTATTCGTAGACTGTAAACTTGCACGGGTTGCCAAACGTTTAAGGTTTCCCCCAAGACCATCACATGGCCCTTTTCCATGAGCGGTGGCATGGAAGTGTAACTGTGCGTCTTTATTAAAATCTTGTTTGTAGTAAAATAGGTTCACAAAATTGAACCTATTCTTAAAATGTTGGGGAGCGCCATCTGTGATGTATTTCATGACAGAAACCGTAATTCTGAGCTTATCAAGGTGCTGGTGCAGTATTTTTTGAAACGCGTAGAATGTGGCAGTATCATGCTTTAAATCGTCTGAAATCATGATGATGCTTCCATGTTTAATGTCATTTCCATCTTTATAATAATAAACAGATGTCAAAAGCGTGGCTTGATCATTATTCCAATGAAATAATTGGGCAGCATCTTGTACGACAAAACTATAATTTTCGGCAAAATCACATTGAACGAAAATTTCGCCTTCAGAGATGGTTTCCTTCAGAGTTCTAAAATAAAGCGCTTGTTGTTCAGCGATATAAGCATGCGGCTTCAAAATGTCCAAAGCGTTACACAAACAATCAACAAAATCATCAGTAGAAAGCACTTGGGTGGCTATCGTGAAGCGGTCTGTACCTTCCCATTTTTCAAACTGAATATTTGTCACTAGATTTTCATCAAATACCATTTTTAAGTGATCACGTATTCCGCTAAAACCAGGACAGGAAGAGCAACTCTCATTTGCAGATTTCGCTGTCTTTGTAGACATTAAATGACATTTCGGCGTTGGATTGGCACACATCATCATTTGTAGGCACACTTTATAGGATGAAAGATGCATGGTAGTTCCAGATGTTAGATTGGCCACGTCTCCTCCTCTCAACATTAATTTAACATTCTGGTGATACATACATACACATACCATATGTGTTCCAGAGTCTCCAGCGAAGATGCATTGCTTGGGTCTTAAAGTAAAAAACTTTGTTAAGCCAACTTTTACGCTCGGATATTCTATTTTGAACTTTTGATAAAGTTCATCTATATTGCACATTAGAAGTTGTTTTTGTACATGCGTTCTTTTTCCATCTTCTAATTTAATGGATACAAAATCTTTTTTGCCTGGCATCACTCGACTGATATCTACGCGAAGATAGTAATTTTTTACCAAGCTTTCAGTTTCCGCAAGTAATTTACGACCATCGCGAGGATTCGGTGAAGTCAAGATGCCAAACTGTTCTACCAGTTGCTTTGCTTTTTTTGCTTGTCGTCGGGATGTTCCGAATTCTTGAGCCAGTTTATTTTTACTCCAGGACATCGGTGCAATAGTGAGTATCATAGTCTTGATGGATGAGGAAGTGAAAGGATTATTGAACTTTTCTTTGAGCTGATTCAAAATTTCTTCGTTTTCCATTGATGAGTCTGTCTGCGTTGCAATGTGTTGGTACTTGTCTTCCGGAATGAAAGCTTCATCTTTGGTAGGTTGTGAATAATCACTTGATGCCTGACTTGATTGTGACTGGACAATATTTGCCATCGAGCTAAAGAGTTGGCCCATATCACAAGAAAAATAAAAGAATCCGGCTATGCCTTATTGATGCAAGATGGCAGGTTTCAGCCTTACCAGTCCGTTAGTCCTACGTGTTAGATATTTAGGCTGGCTTAAGTCTATCTAAAAACTAAACTTTTGAGATTTTGATGCATAACAGTTAGATTATTATATACAAAAAAAAAAAATTGTTACTGTATTATTTTTCGAAATTAAAACTATGACTATGATTTTCATTCGTGGACAGAACAGACTCAGGCTGGGACAGAGTAACATCATTAAACATATTTATCTCAGTGATGAAATCCAGAGCATCATTTAATGTTGTGTTTATGCCGTTGTTATTAATTGCCCCTGACCCCTTATTAAACGAGGTATAATCATAGTTTTGATTTAAGTTAGAGTCAAGTACATATGCATACTCTTGCGACAGTACATCTAGGCAAAGTAAGTTATTAAAAATTTCAATTCTACCATTAAACATATTTGTGTAGTAATTAAAGGAGAAGGGAATGACTCCATAGTTTCCTGGGCCCAGGTGTTAACTCAATCAAACTAGCCTTATTTGTAAGAAGATATAATAACAAGGTCTCACTGAAAATTTGGTGAAATTTGGCTATCCAGGAATCAAGTTATATGAAGTATAGTAAAAGTGAGGTTACATTATAACATTGTAGTTTTTTTATGTTATTTGCGAAATATTTTTGAATGGCTTCGATTGTGTTATGGTTTTATGCATGGAGTGCAAGTAGAGAGCCTCCATGCGCAACGTGTGCTATCCATCAAAAAGACAGCCGACAGACATGACGCCGGAGACTGTAAACAATAGGTACATGTCTTTTTTTTATATTGCTTGTCCAGTCACTTAGCGACATAAATAAAGTATCGTTTTGTGATTTTTACATTGCTTGTCCAGTCACTTAGCGACATACTTAGGTAGTGGATAAGGAGCAATGTATTTACTGCAAAAATATTACAGTCGCTGTGATATTTGAAAACAAAAATAACGTAGTAAAAGCAAGAACAATTTTACGATTTGTTGTTTTTCATGTTTTTAAAGACAAATACAGTTAAATACTTGTACACACGGCTACATATCAAGCTATACCGTTCCAGTATAAGCTGATTTCTCATTGTACGGAAATCCTATATAATGCGAGACCAGCGTAAACTGGATTTGTATAGCTTGATATGTAGCCGTGTGTACTAACTTAGGGTAAGTGATTCCATGATATACAAACATTTTGTTTTGGCTTCGGTTTTTACAAGAAACCACTGAACAACACGGAATTCTTATAACTTGTCATGATCACGGTCGAAAGCGCACTAGTTCGCGGAGACCGCCACTTGCCTATGCAATGATCATTGCGCGTGGACACAGACACTCCCCCTTGTCACTTCTCCTGTTTAAGTAAGAGTAATGAACCATCGCATAGCGGTTGGCTATGATAGCGTGGCGGTGTACTACGAAATCGTAGCGGTAACTAACGAGTATTTAAAAATGAACTGGTGAAATATTCCAAGACAATTCCATTAAAGGAAACCGCATGAAAGGGAATTTCAACTAAACCGTAGCATGTTCAATGTTCATAGAACAAAGGAACAAGGAACTACAACTTCAGTGTCTATTTGAGTTACGAATAGTTTACTTACCTTCTTTAACATTTGTTTAAAGAAGACTATCGGGGTCCTTTAGGTACAGATTTTTTATCCAGAAATTTTAAAACAGATAAGCGTTTGGATCTGTAAAGGAGTTCACAATAAAATTTTCATATTCGTGATAAAACGGTACTATAAATAATGATTTACATTAAAAATAAATTTGGAAAGACTGTTTGAGAAATAAGTACCTATACAATCTACTGAAGATTTATAGTATTTTATTGAGCACAATAAGAACTAGTTTATCTGTTGCAATATCGCGTGGAACGAGAAAATTGAAACCTCCGCGCGGTTTGTTACGTAAAGCGTCGTTCATCGTTTATTTAGACTTTCCTGCTGTTGGTAATAATCCCCGCTCTGATATTCAGTCAGTCGGTAAGCTTGCTATTTTCGTAAAATTAAACATTTGCATTTCTAGCTCTCAGGATTAATTTGGGGTTATGTTAAGGTAAATTTTCATAAACTAAAAGAAGCCAACTTAGAGCAGCTATTAGTGTATGTCGTACCTTTGTGAAGGACGCCTAGATTTTTGTTCAAATAAAAATAACTAATAAAGTAATTTATAAGGGTTCTTTTTCGTGGAAATTAACTTACAACTGTTGTGTAAACACACCGATTAAATACGGTAGAAATTCTAGAAAATAATACGCTTTATCTTCCGAATCATACATAAAATATTTAGCTACATAACTCGAATCTACAACAAATACATCTCCAGTAATGAAACGTCAGAAAAATTAATTAATTTCAAAAGGCTAGGAACACGGACAAACTGTTGGTAATCTGGCATAATTGTGGGCGCAACGCAATTGCCGAAACTTTAATTATGTTTTTGTACGAAAAACGCCAGGTGGGTACCGCTGGTGTTGGGGACAAACTAGGGGCGGACTAATATAACATTTGAAAAAAAATAAAAAATAAAAATATACTATATAATGTATTGTGCAAACCATTTTTAAGTGAAAGAAGTGGCAAATAAAACCAGTTCCATAGACTAAAACAAACGTCATAACCGCTGATGACGTAACGGAAACACGAATCAGTGCAATAAATAAATAAGTGATTTTGCATTACATTATAAAATCGTATTAAATTAAGTATTGTTAATTTTAAGGTTCGTTTTTATTTAAGTATTAATTTAAAAGTCTAAGAAGGAAATTGGAACATTGTTACCGTTAGGTTTTTTAAATAAAATTATTGTTACCTAACCAAATTTACAATTAAAAAAGTGAAATAATTACAAATCAAATATTGTGCGCGATTACATTATTTTTACTAAATACAATCAAAATTTTATTGTAAAAACAAAGGCATCTATTTAACGCGGCGACAATCTTATTAAAATGGGTAGCAAAAATAATAGGTTGGCAGTTTACAGTGAAGTAACATTTTAAGTATAAAGTAGCTTTGTTTAAATTTAAATTGGCAGTGATTTTTTGGTGTAGCAACTGAATTTATTGTTAGGCGACAACTTGACGGCGGTTAAAAAGTAGAAAATAGGCTTTCATAAATTAAACAATGAGGTTGTTTATACCTCATTGTATAATTTATGAAAGCCTATTTTCTACTTTGATAATTAGACAATGGTAAAAACATTTCTGCTAGCAACTTGAAAGTAGCGCTCGCCGGCCGCTGCCGCGGCACCGCTCGCTACGCTCGCTCGGCTCGCGCGTGGTTGGTCACAGTTTTAACCTAACCTAACCTAACCTTGTTAGTGGTTCCGTTACCGCTCTATTAAAGAAAATAGTAATAGTAATAGTTGGTAATATATTATCGTTGCCACCCTACTAACATTATTAGTCGCCAAGTCATTATTTATAGCTCCTCGCCTAATATTTTATTTGACTGGTATAGTTTATTTGCTACCTAAACGCAGCTGCTAGTTTTTAGTTTTTATAACACCTTTAATTTTGAACCTTACATAATATAATAGTCGCGAAAATATTTAATCGCTGGCAAGTTATTTTATTTGTTGCAAACATTTAGTCGACTTTTAAGTTATTAGTCACTCGGAAAATAATAAGCTAAAAACAAATATCAACAGAAGTCGTTGCTGTCTGACGTTGATAGTTGTTTAAACAGGCTCGCTCTAGTCACAGAGCGCAGCGAATCCGACCGATCACCATGTTCGGCAAGCCTATCCCCTGGGAGAAGCGAGCCAAATATCTATGTGTGATTCTCGACCACCATCTCTCCTTTTCTGAGCACCTAAAGGTACGCGCTCGCGCAGCCTTCGCTCTCTATAGGCTCCACTCCATCCTAAATGCAAAATGCAAATTGTCACTCAAGTGCAAATTGCGCATTTACACCGCGTGCATCCGCCACATCATGACCTATGGGAGTCCTGTCTTTGCACACGCCAAACCCCATCTCATCCATAAGATGCAAACCCTACAGAACCGAGTCTTACGTAAAATCACGGGAGCGCCCTGGTTCGTTCGTAACACTAACCTCCACGTTGAACTCAAAATCCCCACGATAGCCCAATTTTTGAAGCGCACTTCAAAGCGCTTCTTTGATTCAGCAGCCACTCATCGCAACGCTCTAATTGTGAAGGCCGCAAGTTATGTCCTCTCTAATATTAGTTCGACCCGCCGTCCAAGGCATGCACTGACCGACCCAGACGACCCCACTACTCTCCTCCAGGAGAGTCGTAGGGAAACTAGTACAGGTCGCAAAATAAGAATACACAATACACGATCGTCATTCCGACCTCGCCTCCGAGGCCCCGCGCGAAATCCCCGACTAACGAATAGTCCTCCCCGACCCTTGACTGTAAGTGAAGCGCCGCCGCGACGCCAGCACGCGCTTTAGCTGAGCAGCAAGTAATCCAAACTCCCCATGATAATAATCAAAACACTGATTTTATCCAGCCACCGACGGTCCCTTGCCACCCTCCCTCCGACGCAGCTGCCCTAAGCTGAGGTTTGTACCCCACAGGGGGTGCCCTTAGCGAGCAGCAGTCGTTTAGTTCATAAGTTTTTACGCCCTGGCTGGAGGCGTTAAGTTTCGTTAGGAGCTTAAGGCAGCCACAGGAAAGTACGGTTAAAGAGTCGGAACCTTAGTAAAAAACAGAGCGCTCAGTATTAAATTGTGTTTCGACCTGTGAACATCTACTTTTAAAGTTGTGTGAATCATTGTTGGTGTGTGATAAAAAGTGTTTACAAGATGTCTGGTCGTTATCATTTGAGATCCCCGAGCCCTCCCGTTCTTACATACATATTATTATACCTCACGATCATGTTTGGATATGAGTCGTAAAAGTTGACTGAAATATACCAAGTGACAAAGTAAAACACATTATAATATATATTTTTTTGATTCACTGCTAATGAATAGTTGAGAGTAACAAATAAAACCGCTTTATCTTCTAACATAAACATTCGAACAAATTGTTTATCACTCAATGGAAAAGGATTTTACTAAAATTTCAATTTAGAGAGCGCCGGACGTCAAGTGGGTTGAATAGAGAAGTTCAGCTTTAGTAAAAATTTTGTTTCCCCAGCGTTTGTGCGAACAAGCAGAAATTACAATAGAATTAATATTTACTTGCGTACTTTTGTGTTCACAACTGTTGGCTTCGAAAAATATGCGCAAAGATATTACAGCGGGCAGAATTTTATTTAACGGAGCTTTATTTCAAAGAGAGTTGTTTAACTTTTGTTTTCTAATCATTCATAGATATTTTTGCGGTATCTATCTGAACCTGACGATATAAGTACTAGGTACAGTCAACCACACATCAGTGGTAACAATTTGACATTGACAACGCCTGTGTCGTAGTAGTACCTAAGGGCGATTTTCGTCGAGAAAGTGTTAACAGTGATAGGCGGTTGAATGTACCAACGCGCATTAGTCGTGTGGGTGACTATGACCCACTCCCACTCACAGAGTCCTTGCAGCAGGGGAATATTATGGTTATGTACATCAAAACACACTGTCGCCCCCAGAATGCGGCAAGCGGCGTACGATAGGCGTCGCGACCAAGCGTATAGTGGGAGGCGTGGAGGCGTCTCCGGGCGACTGGCCGTTCCTGGCGGCCATCCTCGGCGGCCCCGAGGAGGTGTTCTACTGCGCCGGCGTGCTCATCGCCGACCAGTGGGTGCTGACGGCCGCGCATTGTGTTGGCAAGTGAGTGCAACGGTGTCTCTTCTTGAAATCTAAGTTTTCCAGCAAAATTATTACTTTTGTACTAACATGAAACCTATTCTTGTATTTTGACCAATAACCGTACGCTTTTTCTAAAAACCCAAGCAAGTCACTGTTTCGTAAATCTGCTGTAAAATCTAGGTAATGATGGCTGGTGTCGTTAGTTGACCAACACGACAACCTATCGAGGTATTTAACATAAATTATGAATTAAGTAGGTATGCAAATAGAGAGATAATTATAATATAATATATATCCAGTATGTATATGTATATTACATACAGTGTGTCTGGTCACCAGTGTCCGACCCGTTAAGGCGAAGCAATATAATCAGTTTTATCGACAAATCCCAATATTTTGATATTTTGATTTTGTTGGACTTTGTTTTATACAAGTATGAGTAACTAAACGTAATATGGCGGCAAAACCTGCCATTATCATCGTACCTACATGTCTTTATGCCCTTCCAGCCACACGGACGTGAACGGCTGGACGATCCAGCTGGGCATCACACGGCGGCGCTCGCACGCGTACTACGGACAGAAGGTCAAAGTCAAGCGCGTGGCCCCGCACCCGCAGTATAACTCCGGCATCGCGCACGATAATGACATCGCGCTATTTCAGGTTTGGGATTTTTAGCAATATTAAGCTCATATTTGTTGTAATAGTTCAATATATCTTGGGTTAACATGTCTAATTACAAAATGATAAAATTAACTATTTCTAAGGGCCTTGGTAGACATGCTACTCTTAGTATCGGTGATCAGTGATTCTACAATTTCATAAATAATGCATCACGTTTTGGCGACGGTATCAAAAATTGTTTCTCATCTGTCTCTTTTCTATCAGCCGCTGTATCCAGCTTCCAAAAAGCGAATAATTGGTTATCATCCATGCTAAAAGCAGCATCTCTGATAAAGCCTAAATAAAGTATACCCAAGTAGTTATTTAACCCGATAAGTGCCACGTCACTTCTATGTGCCAGATGCTAGTGGAGGTTTAACCTTCAAATTTTTCTGTCCGGCAGTGTACCTACCTATACACTGTGTTAATACAGTTTCGTGATCAAGATTTTTTTTTCAATGTAAACTATGAACGCAATCTATCCTGCGTTCAACCTAAACTTTGTCCTATACAGCTATCAGTCCGAGTCCGCTACCATGAGCAGGTCTCCCCAGTATGCCTCCCTCCCGCCAACCGCGTGCTAAAGCCCGGCACACTGTGCACTGTCATCGGCTGGGGCAAGCGGGACGACAAAGAATGTAAGTCAATTTGGTTGCTGTACCTGCGTTCAATAATACTGCCAGGGAGTTTCATTATCCATCTGGTATCCATAACTTATTCAAATATTTTTACGTTTTAACAACCAATTCAGAACTATAAGTAGGTATTCATTTACAGTGTTTGAACTGTGGTTTGAGCGTGTCTTTAGCATCATTCAATTTTGAAAACAAAATTCGTGGTAGGTAGGTAAATCTATTTAATTTTGTTTTTTGAAAACTTAGTATCTACCAACTGTAGGTACCCGGGCATAAATCGGTAGGTATAGCAGGCAAGTTGTAGGAAGCGACTGACACACAGGTTTGAACAAGTGAGACAACACTACAAAACTGCAGTCTTTCTAAAACTCGATGCGCCATAATTTACGACCGTGTGCAGTAGACATAGGTATACGTAATAACCTATATAATAATAATAATAATCATTTAATTCGGAAAACATCCATAATGTGTTAGTATTATAACTTAGAAAAATATGTTAGTAGCATTAAAAAATAAAAACAATATTACAATTAAAACTACAAATTAAATTAAAATCAATATTAAATTAGAATTAAATCAAAATTAAATTAAATTACAATCAAAACAAAATTAAATCAACATCAAATCAGAAATAAATTACCATTAAATTAAATAAAAATTACATTCAAATAAACTGAAAATGATGTCAAAATTAAATTCAAATAAAAACAAAACATGACCATCTCTCCTCAGCACCAGGCCCGCAGTTATGTCTACGGGACCAGTGCATCAGAAAAGGGCAGTCTGGCCTCTCCACAATAACCTTCATTTATATTGTTTGCCTATAGTATCAGAATACGAGCCAGCTATAAATGAGGTGGAGGTGCCAGTTCTCAACCGGGACCTGTGCAACCAGTGGCTGGAGCACAGAGATCTTAACGTGACGGAAGGTATGATCTGTGCCGGCTACCCGGAAGGTGGGAAGGATGCCTGTCAGGTACGTTTGAATAGCAATTACTACCTAATTATAAAAAGAGAGATATATCCTTCTAAAAGACTCATCGATGTAGAAATTAATCCTAATCCTTAATATCATGCAATGAGCTAACGCACATCAAAGCTGACACCGATTTCGGCAGGCAACTGCCGGCTCTAATGTGCACTTGGACATTAGAGCCGACATTACTTCCAATGCTACGAAGTAGTTTATTTGATTTAAGATCAAATAAACTACTTCGTAGCATTGGAAGTCTTTCAAGAGATCTGTCTATTGGGCCGAGCAAGCTTGCGAAACTAAAGACCGATGATGGCAGAATCATAATTATTCGCCAAACTTGAACTATTGAGAGCGATCGAGAGGTTTTATGGACAGTTCTACCACGACACGTCAACCAGGTAACCCTGTTACGAATCTTGGAAACGACCCAAGAGCTAGATTGACTCGAGACTATACCGAACACACCCCGATCGTAGGCTTGTACGTAATTAGGATAGCTCTGAAGCAGCTTAAAACAACCAAGCGCCGAAAGGTGATAGCGAAATCCGAACTCCTGAAGGCCGGTGGAATACCCGTTCTTAAGGCCTTCCAGTAGCTGTTTGATTCCGTCATACTCGAGAGTAAAAGCCACAAGCATAAAACAGAGGTGTGGTGATACACTTCTTTAAAAAAGGGCGAACATGCCCGGCTTAATAATTATACACTTCACTTCTGACCCATCTCTACAAGCTGTTTTTAAGTGTCATCACGAACTGTCTCACGCGAAAGTTTGACGACTTTCATCTTCTCGAACAAGCCGAATTCCGTAAAGGCTTTAGAACCGCATGCCACTTATATACGCTGCGGCAGGTTATACAGAAGACCAAAGAGTACCTGCCTCTCCTCTCTGCTTAGCGTTTGTGGACTACGAGAAAGCCTTCTATTTAATCGAGCCTTGGGCTGTTCAACGATGCCAGATCGACTATCGGTACATCGAGGTGCTGAAGTGTCTGTAAGAAAACGCTACTATGTCAGTCCGACTCCAGGGCCAGACCTCGAAACCTATCCTTCTGCAGCTAGGTTTGAGAAACAGAGATGTTTTCTCTCCGAAACTATTCACAGCTGCATTGGAGGATGTCTTCACGGTTCTGGAATGAAAAGAGGTAGGCATGCATCTACATCAATGGTGAGTGCATCACTCACCTTCAGTTTGTCGAAGATAAAGTAGTCAGGGCTGAGACTAAGGAGGATCTCAGTACAATGCTCGATGACGTCAGTAGAGTTTTCGAAAGATTGGTCTTAAAATGAACATGGATAAAACAAAGGTCACGTCAAATGCCCATGTAACACCCACTCTCATGAAGATCGGAGACTACACTCGAAGTTGTGGACGATTACGTTTAGCTAGGACAAACGGTTTAGTTAGATAGGTCCAACTTCGAGAAAGAAGTGAAACGTGGAATCGAACTCGACTGGGTAGCGTTCGGGTAGCTACGCAATATCTTCTCGTCTCACAAGTACGCAGTGTCTTAACACGAAAATCTTTGAGTAAGTGTTGCCTATAAGGACCTATGATGCGAAAGCACAGAACTGATGGAAGTGGCGATGCTTGGGGGAGGCCTATGTCCAGCAGTGGACGACTTTCGGCTGAAATTATGAAATAAGATGAACAAAAAGCCCTAAATAAAACTAATAAAACCAAGAAGAATTTATTTTATGGGCATTTGAATAATTGAAAGGACTAAGGTTGTCAAGTGCGTGTTGGACCACGGACAATGAAGGGTTACGTAGTTGGGATGAATTTATCCCAAGAACAAACTTACCATCCCCAGCTCGGAGATGTGCGAGCTTCTCCATCATTATGTTCAGTTCTTCACAGTACACATCTGCAGTAATGCTCATCCCGTTCGGTAAGATGCTGTGATGAATGATACCGGCGTTAGACCACCAAACAGTGACCATCACTTTTTTAGGGGTCAGTTTTCGTTTGGGGCATTGTTTTATGTCTCGTCTTTTTTAGGTGCTGAACCAGGATCAACTTGGTGAGCGCTTGCGATTGTCGAACAGAATCCATTTTTTGTCGCAAGTAACAATGCGATTCAATTGAGTGTTGTGTGTGCCTGTTGAGTAGTGCAAGGCTCAACTCGACGCGTGCTTCGCGCAGGCGATCATTCAATTCCTGGGGCACCCATTTGTCAAGCTTTTTTACTCGAAAGCTGCTGCTAATTCAGCTGTAGATTGAGTCATCAGCTTCCACAATTGCCTTTAATTCGTCATTGTCGACTAAAGTTTTCGGTCGACCACGGGATTCATTTCTTAGGTCGAAATTTCCAGTACGGAAGCGGGCAAACCAATAACGGGTGGTGTGATCGTTAGTAGTGTTCGCTCCGTTTACGTCGTTGATGTTGTGTGCCGCTTATGCCGCTTGGCTGCCACGACGGTACTCATATTCCATAATAATCACTCGATTTTTTAACGTATCCATGATGACAAAAAACGTACAAATGCGATGAAAACAGAACGTCACGTCACTTATAATCGCAACGATAAAAGAATTTACTTTACATCAGTTGTATGACTAAACTCATTTAGGCATCACGGTACCACCGTAGGTACGCGAAATTATTCATGCAGTGTCGTGAGATGTTAAGAGACAAATAATATTTTTATCTAAAGAGAACTTAAGCTAAGAAAAAACAGTAATAAAACTTTTCAGCTCCAGCAATTTGTCTTCAAAGTTAACGAAAAGCACTTGACACACTAATAAAGTCCTCAAGAAAACATGCCAGGGAAGCAATAAAACTAAAAAAATCTAATACGACTCCCAAACAAATATTTGTTCAGCCAATAGGTAAATCCAATAAGTGAGTAGGTAGGAGCCGACGACAATACACATCTCTTTGCCTCGCCCAATAAGGAGCACGTATTTACTCCACTCTGCCGAATTCATCGGAGTTCCTTTATGAACGCTACACTTTAATGGTTCAGTGAAGCATCCTAATATCCCACGGGATATTCTATGTAGTTTTTTTAATGTTGTTGGGAGACGTTAAACTTTGTGGCTTGTGAAATATGCATAATAGAGATTTTGGTTTTATCACTATTTTTATACAAGTTGGCGATTTAGTCACCTGCATCCTATAAGGAGTGATTCTACTCATACTAAACAACTTTCGCTATGAAAATCATATTCAAATTTTTATGCAACAGTAAACAATTTCGATTAATTTAGTTTTTTTTTTTTAATATAAAAACGAAAACAAAAAATTACAAAGAAAAACAAAAGGACACTTAATAGGCGTCGAAGTACTCGTCCGCATCGCTGTCACTCGGAAACGTGCCCAGACGACTGGCAGCATTGCCACGTTGAATGGCAATGCTAATTCTTTGGCCAAAGAACAAGCCAGCCCTCTGGTCACGTGAAGTGTCGACCAGTCGGCGAGAAATTTCTTTAAAAAGGAGACGTGCACTCGGGCCCCATGACCCGAGCGTTTCGACCCCAAACGGCTCAAAACTGTAGTTACCCGTAAGGTTACAGTATTTGCGCCGCTTGAGGGTCTCAGCAGCCGCAGCAGCAGCGCCAGCACAGCCAGCCGTGCTTGAAACATGAGATGGCGCAAGGGTGTCGACACAGGTTGCGTCCCACACCAGAGGCCTACCCACCTTCCAAGGCAACAAAGTCATGCCGTCTGGTCTCTTGCCATCTCCACGTACCAAGCCGCTTGGTTCTAATACCGCTGGTACGCCGGCGGTGACAAGGGCTCGACGAATAATATCATTGATGCTGGCGTGCCGTGCTATGCGACCTGCGCTCCTGCAACAGGATAGGCCATGGTGCCCGAGGCTGTCGACAGCTTCACCGCAGTGAAAACGTAGCGGAGCAACACAAGGTGCGCCCAAGCGGAGACAAGTAGCGAGCCGAAACGAAGAGTCATCCATCATAGTGCCTATGGTGGATGACGGGAGCGCCTGAAGCCACAAGCCCGACTCCCATTCACCCACAGCCAGCAGACGCGCACGCTCAACAGTATTATGTGACGTGTTTAACAAAGTATTCCGTATAACACTGCAGAGCGGCACGTCCCACTGTCTCTGGGAGGACGGGTCGTCGGGCAAATCCGTATTGGGACAAGCCATTTTCCAAGCTTTCAAAGCATCGGTCAAACACGGTACCTCAAAATCGACCAGTGAAAAAGATAAAATGTTCCTGGTTAATTTATCGGCACCGTGGACCGAGGAGATGAAGGCCGGTAAACTCATACTTGAAATTTTGCGGACGCCGAGACCACCCAGGCGAATGGGAAGTGTGGCTTGTTGCCACGCTCGGTCGTCCAAGACCACATTTAGGATAGAAGTTAATGTGTTCCTAATAATTTGGTCTACTTTTTCTAAAAGTTGCGGATGCTTCCATAGACGGGAAGAGCGAAGGCTATAAGTAAATTTTGGTCCGAAACAACAGTACCTACCGAATAAGTGTGAAAGCCGAATGAATATTAATTTTGTAAAGTCTTTCCGAGACATCATTAAAATTTTGAATTTTCTGTTCAATGAAAGTTGAAAAGGATTCGTCGAAAATTGGGGCGTCTAGGAGGTGAAGAGAATTTATTTCCGTAATTTTGATATTTGGTGCTATTGTATTAAATTTGGCTATGGTAATCTGTCTGTCAGTTGTTTGGGGAATATGAATTTCACATTTCGAAACGTTAAGGTCTAGACCAATGGAATTGAATTTTTCTTTTAAAAAAGCTAAATTTTTTTAAACTGTGTCTACATAACCTCCTAGGGTTCCGTCATCCAAATACCAGACGTTGAATTCAGAATTTAGTTGCCGAATAATTGGATTTATTGCTAAACTAAAAATGACTGGCCCAAGAGGGTCACCCTGTTGACATCGGACGGCTGATTCCAAAAGGTTGTCTTTATATAGTAATTTTGAGGGGTGCCTGTAACATTGATAGAGAAAACTGTAAATTTCGGGTACTTCTTTTTGAGCTTCTGTCAACAGGGTGTTCCTGTTTACGGAATTGAAAGCATTCTTAATGTCAACCTTAAGGATGACCTCACCTTTACCGCTATTGCGGTAAGTGGATAAAGCGTGTACCGCAGCCTCACAGCCCCCTTTAGCCCCGAAGCCCAACTGTTGGGGCTGGAATTTGCTGGACAGTGTTTTGCTGTAAAAAGTACAGCAAGTTTTGGCTGCGATACGTCGGTAAGTGGACCCTAAGGCAATGGGACGAATGCCGCCATCCTTCTTGCGCAGGGCACATAGATTTGCCCCATACAAGATATCAATGACGGCTTCGTTCACATTGCCGGAGAGCATGATATTAATGAGGGCCGTCAGCTCCTTCAAAAATGACTCACCAGCCTCCCCAGCACCTGAACAAATTAGGTCCTTCAGATGCTGAGGTGTCAAACCGTCGAGACCCCGGCGGAGCCACTTCGAAAGGAGCACACGGCCGCACATACTTGTTGAGCTGTAATTTCAAGTGAGTTGGATTCCGGATCGGGGGGGTCAGGGAAGGAGAGGTCATCTGCCGGGGCGGGATGTTTACTCTCCAGAGCAGTAAGTGTCTCTGAAGAGTACGGCGCAACCACATCACTGCTAAAGATGATCCTAGCTGCACCTCTGATATCACCCTCGCCTAGTTTAGACTCCACATGTTGCAATAAACTTCTTGGGGGGCACGTTGTTAATTTTGGGTCGAAAGTTTGGGCCGAAATGTTACAATTATCCTTGATTTGTGACGTTAATGTTCTTTTATTTGCCAAATTTTTTTGGACATGTAGAATTCTAAACGGGAAGGTGAATAATTGCTCCCAAGCACTTTGAGAGTTCTCTCGGGTGGCAAGGCGGACACAACGCGCTAAACATGAAGCCATGGATGGTCTCGCACCACGAGGAACTCTCTTCAAAACTGGAGTTGTAGATTTTAGATTTGCAAGGATTTTCCAAAAGGGTTGAGCAGGTGAAGCAGGTGTTAGGGAAGTCGGTATTGTCGGGCATGATGAAGGCACATTTTGAGGTTTGTGTTTCTTGCCCAAATGTACCTTAAATCCTCGTTCACCTTTAAAAAAGCGTGCTTGGGAACAATGAGAGCATCTTACTAGGCCATCCAGCGATGTGGCAGGTTGACTGGCGATTCGTACGGCGTCACTACTGTCATGATTTTTCAACATTAAATGGGTACTTACACGATTATTTCCTTATAAATTACACGTAAAATAAGTTAAGAAACTAAAATAAAATAAACACAATTAAACATAACAAAAATGACTTTAAAAATTTGACACAAAAATCTTGACAGAAGCACGGTGACAGCGGCCCAGTCGTGCAGGCGGCCTGGGGCGCCGCGCCGCAGTATGACATTTCGGCGCAGCCGAGCCCTGGCAACCGTTTGCCGTGAGACAGCGTTGCGTCAGTTGTTAATAAGGATTATAATTTTCAGATTTTTTCAGTATGTTCGATGCTGAGGTTCGATGTTCAAAAGAAGTGTATTTTTAGATAATAAACGACAGAATAATATAAATTTTGGGCGAGCAGTTAGAGACCCATTCACCGTATCCGGTGAGACCCGGAGACCCGGTGACAGTGACGTAGACAAATTTTCTTTCCCTTCGTGAGAGCGAGTCTGTGTGGTTATATGCTAAGTGCGACGCCTCTTATGAGCCCAGAATATTGATAGACATCCACCATTCACACCATAATACGCAATATCCAGTTATTTATTATTATTTTTAGTTATTATCATAATAAAAATCAAAATCACGAGCTCATTGTACTCTTTATATACATAGTTTGTTAGTCTTTTAATTTAGTATCTAGTGTAAATAGTTAGTTAAAAATTGAAATAAAGTAGTTATATACGTTTTTTTTTAGTTTGTAGCTCTTACTCATTTCGTCAGTCTTCATTCAACTTGTGTTATCCATTTTGCCAAATTTCGGTACCTGAGATTGAACCACCTGATCGGAGCAATAGGTAGAGACCTTTGCGACCTAAACCACATATTGAGTGACAGACCGACGGTTCTATGGACGTTCCTCAGTGGGTTTAGTCATCTATACTGTATCTATAAGTACAAATTTTTTTTTTTTGTCTGTTTGATTGTTCCGGCTAATCTCCGAAACGGACCGATTTTGACGGGACTAACTGGCAGATACCTGATGTTATAAGGAGTAACTTAGGCTACTTTTATTTTAGAAAAAGCCACGTGGGCGAAATGGCGGGCAGCAGTTGGGGAATATCTAATATGAGTATTTTAGGGACGCATCGCCGTATCTACCATGATATGCTACAATAGATCCCAAGTCTACAAGAATTTCTACCTTTAACATTTAACAATTCTCTCGTAAGCTGCGTCTGTTTATACAAAGTTATTGGTAAAACACTAACAGCCCCTCAGGGCTTTATATAGTCCTAAAGAGGCTGTTAGTGTAAGTCATGTGACTTACATCATAAACAACAACTTTTGTTCTACGACTTTTTACAAAACATAATACATTTACCAAAAACAAACCTTCAAGATTTCGTTGTTCTATCTAACACATTTAAATTCTGTGTTTTTTTGTACCTACCTACGCCTCTCGTGCACTGTCACTCGTATGACACGGTTTTTTGCGTTGAATTTAAATATTTTTATTTTTGTATGAAAATATGATAAATTAAAATCTGCTGAATTATTAAAAGCCATGGAATATAAGTTGTTATTTATGATGTTAGTAATATAGTCCTGAGCTTGTTAGTGTTTTACCAATGACCTTATAGTTGTAGGTTAGTGTCGCTATTTTTTTAGAAACGTTAGCTATACCTCCAGTAGGTATAGCTAGCGTTCCTAAAAAAAGACACCCGATGTTGTTTTAGGAAATTTGTTGTCATGTTATCCAGTATTAAGTTAGAAACCTGTTATCGTACAGCTGTAACAAGTTGCGCAGAAGATAAAATGGGAGAAAAACAAAATATTTTAAATTCAGTTGCCATGATCTAGGAGTTATCAACTAGTCCGGAAAATAAATCCGTAGTAAGTCTGAATTAAATGTTCTTTTTAGAAGTTTAAGTCCTTTCAGTAATAATAAATTATTCAAAGGGTGGCGTAAATATAATAACCACCCAGACCACTATTTAACCCATCGTTAAAGCGGGATCAAATTAAATTGAAACGAGTCAGCACTTTCAGGTCATTACAATAGAGTAAGATGGGTAGGGGCGACCCGACGCGACGCGTGGACAAAGCCTAACGCTGCTGACGGGGCGAGCTTATGGGCTTATTTCATACCTACATAAGAATGGGGTGAGTTTATATTACCGAATTTAAATTAGGTGGGTGGGTGGTTTTAGGTGGGTGTATAAAACCTACACATAACATCATCACGACTGTAAGCCCCGAAGAGGCAGAGAGAATGTGGGACCACCCACATGTGGTAGTCAAAACTCTGTTTAATTAGGCAAGAGACTTACCTAAACGACTGTTTCGTGGACTATTCATCAAAGCCAGTACCACACTATGTAGCAGTATTTTGTTAAGTAGGTATATACCTACATATATGTATATACCTATATGCATACCTACTTAGGTAAATATTCGTATTTACACAAACCTAAAATTGATTCTCTCAAATAACAGGATCACAACATTGGCAATAGGTACTTACTTTAAAAGCCTAGGGAGCGAATATCGAATCGTACGAGTAGTTTCCTTTTAAGTGAAGTATTTGAGTCAATCATCGTGACATTCGAGGAAAACAAGTAAATTTCTTCAACCTAATTGTTGATTCCTTGTGACAACAAAGATACTTTTTCCTTCTTACATTTCATGTAAAAAGCAGCGTTCTACCTACAAGAAACATACCTACCTATTTAACGAAGTTTCAATACTGATGATAGTAAATATTGACACAAAGTTCACTGAACCCAGAGGGTTTTTGAGCATGCATATGCGGGGCGAAAAGTTAGGTAGGTACGGCATGACGAGAGAACACCGAAAATATGTTTAAGTTTTAGATAGGTGCCCCGTGATCGTGGTAAGAAATTCACTTTCAGATTTCGATAATGGATAAAAAATGTTGTGATCTTCAGACCATTTTATTTTGGTATGATCGTGTGCGGCCTAACCCATAATGACTAAAATAGGCAAATCCAATGAAGAAATTGTCAGTTTTCCCTATGTCTGACGAGTTTGAAAATTGAGATTTGGGAAAAATTTAAAAGAATATTCAGGGCGAATAAAAGTTGTTCTGTGCAATAGTGTCTATGCACAGATATGTCCTATCATGATAGTGAATATAATTATACATGTCGGAGAACAGAAGGTTTCTCTCGTTATCACCAGCCATATTTTAACTACTGTGGGCGTACTGTGTGTAGTATTGGTTATTGCGCAATAGAAAAACCGAATTAAACTCAATAGTTATTTGTGCAACAAGAGAGCAAAGTCGTTTTTTGCTGCGAGTGCTGATTTTGAATCCTGAGTGTGGCGAGGGATTTAAAGGCACGAGATGCAAAAAACTTTGCTCTCGTGTAACACACATAACTTTTCACTTCAGCAGCGATATCCCATTAGTTCTAACGATGGAACAGGTAGAACAAGTGGGAAATAGAGACTCCCACTAGTTGTACTATTTTTTAATATAGTATATCGTAGTACTAGTGAGAACAAAACAAAAACTCCCATTAGTTCTACCGTAGAACTGTTCAGTAGAACTAGTGGGAACAAGCCGCGAGAACACTTTAGGAGATAATAAATATTTACAGGTTAAATATCAGTTTTATTTGCAGTAAATACTTATTTTCGTTTAAATACAACAATAAGTTAATAATTCTATAAATTACATTAAAAGACATAATTATCTTTTTGCAAAATTTCTTTAGTTAGTCCGAAATTCCGAACGTGTTTGTCTTTGAGGTCGAATTCAAAATCGGTACTTCGAAAGGGCTGGTCTTTGTCTCTCTTTCTTTCTAATGGCGGGAAAGAGATAGAGTGTGAATGTTTCGAATTGTATGATTAACCCAAGGCTGAATAAGATATTCGCGGCTTTCTGAAAAAAAAAAAAAAAAAAGTTACTTTGTCCCACAAAATCGCATTTTGCTCACTGATTTCAGGCAGCAAAACCTACATGTTTGAGTTACTGAAGTGAAAAAGTCATTTACACAACCTGAGATTACACTAACTTCAAAATTACATAAGACAGTCCCCCAAAACGCCCATCCCTTCACCACTTCCTAGTGCTTTAGCTGGGAAGAAGAAGTGGTGGAACAAACTCCCCAGCAGCACAGCTGTCTGTTCAGTTAGAAGAACTTGATTATATACAGTAATGGGTATGTAAAGTAATTAATGTAGGAACACGACACAACTATACCGAACGCGTAAAAATTCCTTGACGTCTTCACTGCTTGACCGCCACCGATGAACTCCACTTGTCGACTGTGCGGCGGATACTTATAGCCGGTCGAACGTTATGTCGTAGACTGTGTCATGCGTCGCGATTAGTCAAGGAAGCAATGGCGCGAATCCACCAACTCCATCGAACGCCAACAGATGGCGCTGGCGTACCGGATAACATTGAATGGTCTATAGTGTTAGTAACGAAATGTGTGCTGCAGGGCGACTCGGGCGGGCCGCTGCTGTGCCGCGAGCCGGGCGCGGCGCGCTGGTACGTGGGCGGCATCGTGTCGTGGGGCATCAAGTGCGCGCACCCGCGCCTGCCCGGCGTCTACGCCTACGTGCCCAAGTTCATTCCCTGGATCCACACCCAGATCGCGCAGTACAACGACGACGACGCCAAGTCGGAAGACATCTAAGGACTCGTTTCTGTTCTTTCAGGTGACGCCACTTCCGAATAGACACAATCCGGCTAACCACTATTCGTTTTTTTCATGTTATACATAGGTATTATAAATATACACTGCGTTTGTAGATTATATTTGGGTTTATCTAAGTATTAGTAGTAGTGAAAATCAGGCACACGAAAAGTTTATAATGTAATTTATTATTTTCAAGTGGTGTCAAAATGAACTTGACAATACACGACTGCACGTTTTGCAGAGAACTAGGATTATGACAATAAATATATTTAATAGTGACAATAAATACTTAATGACGACAATAATAAAACAAATATATACAATCGTAAAAAATAGTAAGTCAATTTTTCAAGAAAATTTAAATATAAACAAGACAGTTCGGACGCGTAAATTATAATATTATGTCTTGGGGAGTTGACTTAAATATTATTTTCGACCATGACAATAATATGGCTAAATATTTTCACATATATCTCGTGATGTAAATTATTTGAAGCTGTGATAGTAAATAATTTATTACGAAGCGAAGAAGGTCGATATTGTATTAAAGTTTACCCGTGACTTGAAAGTTTGACTTTACACTATGACTGGGCGCACCTCGCGTCCCTCGATACTTTTTCTCGGGGTAGTCAGTCTTTATCGGTGACATAGGTATATTATAATAAATATTATACATATGATAAATTGTTTTAAATAATGTGAATTTTACATGTACCTAAGCTGCTTTTATAAGTAATGTAGTATTCTCAAAGCTTTAGCAGACTTTTAGGATAATTGTTTTTAATATTATATCTACTCCTATGTTTTATTATTTATATGCTGTGTTAGTAACTAGTGGAATAAATTCTTATTTGTCATGCGTGATCATGAGTCCATCAAATCTGGAAGTTAGGGTCACTTCAGTACAGTTTTGGACAAGTTAAGGTAACGAGTGACAAATAAAATGGACATCTATAAAATTAAAGTGTAGGTATGTTTGTTTGATGTTTGGTGTTAGTAGTTTAGGGGAAAGTGCTTTTATAGAATAAAATTAAATCCCATTCACACGGATGCAGGTTAAAAAAATATAGACAACAATGTTATTTAAAAAAAAAATAGGTGTTAATCTATGCTGTTCTAAAGTTCTTCCTCAACGACAATAAATTATAAAATATCGGGTTTATATGCGATCAAATCGTGACATAGAGAATATTTAAAAATGAAATTTCATTGACAATATAATTACCTAAATATAGTTGAGATGTAGATGACTAAATACGTTTTTTTAGTGACAAAGTCCCAAGTGGAAAATAATGCGTTTCATCTATGTATGTTAGATCTAGAAATGCTATTTAACAATAATAATTTTTGACAATATTTACTAACCGACGTAGTATATGTAAGCTTTGTTATTATACAATTTAGATACTTCTGTTTCAGTATTATTTACTAAACATAGGTAATGTGTCATTTTTTTAAACCTTGACATTAATTGAACTTGTAATTAAATTAGAGAAATAGCTTTAATAGTTTTTAAGACATCATAGTATTAGGTATACCTAGTAGATGTAGGGGTGGAAAATATTTTTTAAATTTAGGAGAAATATATACTTAGTTCCTTTTATATGGGTAATGTTTTGATTTTTCGTATGGTATCTAGATGTTCTGCGATTCAAAGGGGTCTCTAAGAAGACGTGGTTATAGCACAAAGCTATGCTCAAAATAACATAGGTATATTTATATAAGTATAGAATGAAGTAAACATTTTAGCGATGTGAACATGAATGACTCCTAGCTTATTTGGTTGGTTTACATGGCGGCGGTGAAATTATTCAATTTAAAGACACATAAAATTCAAAACATATCTATCACTATTAACATGAAAGTAAAACTGCAGAATTCAAAGTTACCTATTCGAAATCTTTGCATAAAATAGTCGAAGGGCCTACACAAGGGTTAAAGATAAATGTCAAGTGCTGTCGATCCATTGTCAGAGTTCACGTTCACATGGCACTAAATATATTATATTCTACATTTACATGGAAGTATGGTTGTTGACTTCTTATGAGTCTCCTTCTTAACTCGAGCTTTCTACTAGTGTTACGAGAGTAAAAATTATAATTATAAAGTTCTTATATCAAATATTTTAATTATCAGTTTCGTAATAATGTAACAACTTAACTCCTTTTATCATGATAATAATCATGATAAAAGGAGTTAAGCCCAAATATAATTTCATAAAAATATCATCAATCATCATAATCATCTTTTTCTATGTAGTGACTGAATTAAAGTAACTTGAAAACGAGAACAGAATGAAGAGTGAAGAATGCAAACTGCAAAAGTAACTATGATTAAATAATTAAACTGTTCTCGTTTTCATAAGACCTAGATGTAATAGATAGTAAGTTAGGTTAGGTATAATAAAATAAATTTGTATCTTAGGGCCATGCTTTAGTGTTCTGTGACATCTTATGATACTTGTGATCTCTGCATTATGAACTCTGCATTTATACAGTAGTACTCAGTACATTTGCTAAGTTTATTTTCTACTCGCCTTTATGATTGCAATTTTCTATTAATATTATTTAAAAAAAAATTGCACAAATTATTCTGTCTTCTATTTATATGGATATAATTTAGGTGAACTGGGAGGACGATATGGTAGCGTAGAAGTACGAAGGCTGATAAGGAACAAAGTAAAATTATTTTATGAATGAAAATCACTTATTCAACAACCGAGTACAGAGTAACAAAATGTAATGGTTTATGTTTAAGATACCTTAATACAAGCATTTTAAATGCCTTATAGTTTTTCAAATGTATAGAACATCTTATTGATTCTTAACCTTTAACAGTTGGGATGGAGCGGCTCTATGTAAATTCAATAATATTTCATAAGGCGAGCTCTTTTCATTTGTATTAGTCTGTCCAAGTTACTTCTATAGTAGCGAAGCTTAATTTATAGAGATGTGTCTCAAACGAAACTAAGTTCGTTAAAGAATTATAAATAAACATAAAAATGCATTGGTATTTGGCTTTATATAGAACATGTGTGGAATATGCATGTTCAGCTCTTAATGTTTATATGAACGTAGTTTTACATGTTTAAATGTACATGTATCGCGTATATTGTATACTGTTGTAGATTATAAATGCTGTTGGAAAATAAAATCTATGGTAGACTAAATTGTGTCGTGTTCAAAGCATATCTTCTCCGAGTCAGCAGGTTTGACTCCAACCCATAGTTATAGGTAATAAAATTATTAGATACATACGTATATGTAAAGAAATAGTGACTATCGTAATTAACGACAATAAATATTTTGATAATGAACAAAAATATATATTATAATTCTAAATTTCTACTGGTGGTTACATAGTGGTTAAGTTTTCATAGAAATAATAACGGAATACTAAAATAAATTGTGTTTTTTTTTTTAACCGATGTTAAAAAATCAGGTCATATACAAGGTGAAGACCTAACCACTAAATATCCCTGAAAAACTTTATATCAAGCTTGGAACTTGAATTACATCGCTTTAGTTTATTTATTTTCTCATCAATTTCCTTACTCCTACGAGATTTTCATCGAAGCCACGCATTTCAGGCTAAAATAACGGTTGTGTATTAAATGTTTAGTGGTATTCACGTCACTAGTATGACGTCACTGTCTAGTGCTCCCATCGGTGTACACTGGCCCCTATTGAATGTTGATCGTTGTAGAAATATATTTATTAGATATTAATGAGTGTTTCTTTACTACCTAATATGTATACTAGCTGGAAACTTGTTATTTTATAGTATCAACTACTGTTAGCACATTGTCATTGAAATAAGACTTAAAGTATACTTACATAATAATGAGGGTACTCTCCATACTTAGAAAAATCTATAAAGTTTTATACTAATTAAAGATTTACTTTCAGAATCTATCTGGGCTGGTCCTAAATTGTTATAATTTTAAAATATACATATGTATGGTATGGGAGCTTATCTCTATGACAGTGTACTAATATAATTTTATTTGAGACTCATTTCTACTCTGTTGAAATCTTTAGATATTTTTATACCTATAAAAGTCGAACGAAAGTTTAGATATTGTCAATTTCTTGCCAGCGAGTACATATGTTATGCGCAAAAATATCAATTAATCTCAATTACCTACATATATATTGTATTTCGTATCTTAATTTGAACATGTTAAAGTATCTCAAACTAAAAAGAATAATACCAAGATGCTCCGTACAACAGGACAGAAAAGTCATGATGCACGGACATTACACCAAGAACTACATAATCATTGGAGCAATATTAAATGGAAATCGATTCAACTATACTTTAATTGTTTCTGGTATTTGGAAGGTGTGGAAGACAATAAAAGTGATGAGACAATATTTCGACGGAAGTTAACTCCGTAGCCTAGTTTGTTGATGTACCTATTGTACTTTTGTATTTTTTCAACATCTAGACTTATGAATCAACCTTCGTAGTTTAGATATTTGTCATTAATAAATTAGATTAGAGTAATAATTGGGACTACATTTGACAGATTTGAGTGAAAAATAAATAGATAAATAAATAGTAGGTAAAAACGTAATGTTTAAACACTTGTTAAAATTGGCACTGCTTCTATGCGATTTTTGGCGTCAAGCACTCGCTGAATGCTTTGCCATACATTGGGGATGCTAGATATCCGGTAATAAATGGTTCCTCCTCCATGAAATGTGGATTTATCGACAACATGTCTATGCCCATGACTATGCGACCGCGCAAGCAGCAAGTTTTTGTTCCTATTATAGCGACCCAAAAATACTTGTCCCTTTATTACTATAATCTAACAATTTTATAATTATGTAGACGTAATAGATACGCACAAATTATTCTGTACTATAAAGCCACTATTTTAGAAGATTTCCTTTTATATACAAGCTCATATCTGTGGAATAAACTACTTACATGTTTATTATATTGATGTTATATGTGCTAGGAAGGTGTTGCTTGCAAAGCTGTTTGCGATTCCTGTTTTTATACGATTCTGCAAACTTGTGCTTGATATATTAGTGGCACCTTATAGTAGTTTTGCAGAGCTTATGTAAATTGAATGGATCTTGGTGTTGCAAAGAATTTTACAGACTTTCTTTATCACACTGTGTTACTTTAAATTCAGTTTTCAGTGAATAAGAAGTGTTGTGAAGTTTTGATCTAATCTTTATAGTATTCTATTTAGCATATAGCAAAATTAATACAAGTTATTGAATGAATCAATAACTTGTATTAATTTGGTAAACAAAATGTGCAAAATTGTAGTTCTCCAGAGTTTTTATATTACAAAAAGAACTCTGCAGAACGACTATCCAATATCGTCCATCAACAAAGTCTGCAGAAACTTTGCAATATGAACATCTTTACTAAACCTCTTTTCAACTGATACCTCGCACAAATTCACCAGTATTATAAATTCAAATTATAATAAGTAAGATGGCTATACCAAGTTATGTTGATCTCATACAGAACATTTAGTATTGCTTCGTAAGTTTGTTTTTGTGGCGAGCGTGTCGCTTGTAACCCCATTGTGTAGCTTTACTTTGTTCCTCAAGCTTGGATTAAATATTATAATAAAGAGCGTGTTTCATTTTATTAATCCCTTCGACTTTCAAGCATTTGTTACTTCTCTAAATTATAAAATGCGATGCTTTTAACAGCGTAATTCAATCAAGGTTCTATCTAGATAAAAAGAATAAATTAAAACTACAATAGTAATTGAATTAATATTTTACTAATGGATACAATATAGTTACATTAATCAACAATAGGTATAAATTACTAGGCGTTAGCCGCTGCCTACTAAGACGTGGTACATTTCCTTTACATATTCGAGCGGTTATTGAGGCAGACGACGGAAAAAGGCACCACCATCGCTTGTTCAAGCTGTAAATAGGTTGGAAACAATATTGATTTTTAATCATTTCATATTTGCCAGTCTGTAGTTTTTCAGTAAATAAAGTATTATAATCCAAATTTTGATTTTGGCTTTTTGATAACAGCGATGCCTATTTCCCTTTTTCGAGTTCGAAATTTCAACTTTTTTGTAGCACGGTACACGTCCACCAAAACCGTGTTCAATTTGCATCAATTAAAAACTAAGTAATCGACTAAGGTCCTTTGTACACGGCAGGGTTTCTTTACGGTACGGCGTATAAACCGCGCCGTAGAAAAAACGCATCTGTCAACAAGCTTCCATAGTGATCCACACAACACTGATGATCGTGCCTACACACGGCGTATAAACCGCGCCGTGGAAACTAACTTGTCTGTCAACAGGCTTCCATAGAGATCCATATAACACTGACGACCGTGCCTACACACGGCGATTGAACCTTAGTTTAAAACGGCAAGAAAAACGTGTGTACAAAGGGCCTAACGTTGTTTAGTTTTTACAAAAGTGTACAGTTTACTATTAACACAGCTTCATGCAATCTAAACCCAAATTATACAAAGGTCATGGTGAAAGGTCAATTAAAAGGTCATCCATTAATCTGTAGACAACCCTTAAACTATACACTATTTTGTAAAAAGAAAACAAGTTTAGTCGGTTACTAAACAGTGTATAATTGACGAAAACTGAACACGCTTTTGGTGGGCATGTACTGAGCTACAAAAGCGTTGTGATTCCACGCAATGGTGTCTTGAATTTAACACGGAAAAGGAAATACGCAACAGCGATGGTGATGCCCTCGAGTCATTTAACTCGTAAAACGAGTGACCGCTAGTGTTGGGAAATATTGTTATAATAGCTTAGTATTTTAGAGCGTTGGTCGTCTCTCCCAACACTAGTGACATGAAACTGCGGCCCATTTGATAGTAACATTGGTGGGTCTGCGTTATAACCAAGATTTATCACACTCTGCGCTGATATTACTTTGCAGGCTGAGGCTTATTTCCGTAATAGAACTTTTGGAGAGCAAGTTTACTGATGAAGAACAAATACAGAAAATAAACATACTGTATATATGTATATAAATTCACGCATTCTTCCCATGGGGGTAGGAGAAGCGGGTGTGTAACGTTTGATATAATAACAAAAGTTCTAATGCTCATAAGACCAAATTTAATTTAATATAATTTTTATTTAATATAACGATGAAATTATATAATGAATTATTTATATATTTTAATTTTACCTAATTTCATATGGTATAATGAACAGTTTACATATATACTTAGTGCACATTTGAAATAATATTCAAAATTTATAAGTCACGTTTAATGTTTGGAAATATCTACTTTTATTTTTGCAAAAACTGATTAGATTGAATAGTAGAAGTTAATAGCAGAAGCCGAAGCTTTGTTGCGAAGGCGAGCCTTTGTTCCGAAGGGCGCAGACGATGCAGAAGCCACTTCAATGTTTTGCGGTTAGGTTACAATATCATTTGCTTTTCTCAAGAACGATGCGTTACCTTGGAAAATTTGTTAAGATGAAAGTTAGCTCTAATGAACATTATATAAAAAGAGCATTATACAAGTTGAAAATTATATCAAATATAACATTAGATCATATGAAATTTGTTTAAATAATAATAATAATAAAATCTTTATTTATCTAAACATAATATTACAGGAACTGGTTAAAAATGAACAATTAAATAGAGAAAGGTGTCTGTGGTAGGAATGTCCTGAGTTACAGATCACCTCAATTTATGTTAAAATAAAAATCAAAAATATACAAATTATGTATATTTTTATTATTAATTTTATTAACGTACTTAAGTATCTACTTAAAAAATTAAAATAAATTAGTAATGAAGAAAGGAAATGAAGAAAATGGGGAAATGAAGAATGTTGTGTGTAGATAATGAATGTTTGTAAGTGTAGGAGTGTGAGTAAAAATGTGTGGGTGTTAACATACTGGTTTTAATAGGTTTTCAGTGGTGACGTAGTTCAGATTGAATAGCCAAATGTGTAATTTTCTTTTACAAATAGCTTTTGTATGAGTGTCGATAGATATTTTGTTATTAATTGATTTATAAAGAAAAGAGCCAAGAAAACAGTAAAACTTATGAGAGAAAGTAGTATTATAACGGTTGATTAAACAAATATTTGTTGATCGTCTATTTTGTGTTAGGAAATCGTGATCTAAGGGAAGTTCAGTGTGTTTTTTTAGAACTGTCATGAGAATAAATAGCTGCCGGACAGTTAGCACTTGACAGTGTTGGTAAAGTTCGAAAGTGTTTTTATAGCATATGAAAATTATATCATATGAAAGTTATGTCAAATAAAATTAGACTATCTGTTATTATGCCAAACATTACACACCCAGGAGAAGCTATAGAACGCCACCTGCTACGCTCCTTACATACTACTTTTGAAAATAAACATAATTACAATTACTTACTGAGATTCGAAAAGATTTCTAATTCATGTTTACGTCAAATAAACCTCAACCTTATTTTCATTAATTTTGATTTAATTTTCTCCTATATAATTACTTGAACTAATTATACGTCACTTGTTAAAAACTGCTACAATCGATAATTCATAGCTTAACTAAATAGTTAAAACATCGAGGACCGTTCTGAAGGCGCTTTGATGAATTTGAACGATAGTGAAATGGTTTGGCCTCACATTGTAGATAATTTTACTTTGTTACATTTATTGACTTTTGAATTGACTCTCTTATGCAGGAAGTAAAATCTATTATGTAAACAATTGAGACTAGATAATCTGTTTCCAAAGAAAAACCCTATAAGACTGGCGTCTTGAGGGATAGCGGCAAGCACAGTACCAATAAGAAGGACTAATTTTGCTAACATGTTCGTTTGTTTTCTCTAAAGGTAACTTATGGAAGGGGTGTCTATCAAAACGGCCCTCGTATGAAGCATGAGTTTAAATGAAAGAGTTCGCACAACATCCAAGTTCAGTCTTGAGTATTTTCTCTAAATTGACTAATCGATTGATCTGTTACAGTAATTACAATTACATACGAGTTTACAAGGAAAGTAATGAGCAGAATGAGAATGATAAATATAAAATACGCTCATGCTTTAAAAAAAGTATAAAGGTAATATTTTACATTTGAAAAATGTGATGATGTTTAATTGTGTGTTTAGTTTCATGAAGATGAACTATGTAAGGTATCCTGAGTAATCAAATATTACTATGCAATCATTATTTTCAACACAAATTCTAAGCATCGAATACAATGTTCGTAGCTGTGATAAACAAAGACTTTTCTTTTAATTATAAAATAAAAATATGCTAAAAATTAAAGAAGACAAAGCCTCAAATTACGAAAACTAAAGTTAACTTACAGTCTCAATAGAGGAGTATTATGACAAATCACGAAATGAATAATAATCTGTATAATATACGGGCAATATATATGTATAAGGGCGCGCGCACATCCGCACGCACGTCAGCGTAATCGTATTTAAAAACATTCGATTACCGAATAATTTAGCTACTTCACATAATGTTCGACATTAATTGTATTTATTCACAAAACGAATACGTCAATATTCAACTTTTAATGCTAATACAGAAATAAAAACTAAAATAAAGTGAATATTCGTTTGGAGTTAATTTAAAATGTAATACTGTTTTACATACATACAAAATTGGTCCATATCTGTCACACACCTTGTTAACAACAGAAAACAACTTTATATCGAATACAAAAAGATATTACAAAAGGGAGGTCAATAAATCATTTTTACGTCTCCCCAATGGTAATTATTAATAGCCCTAAAATACTGTACTACTTCAAATAAAAAGTAATCGTAGTCAAATAGCGATGAAAAATCTTTTAATAATCAAGAGAAGAGCATGTGAAAGATATAGTCCTAATTCAACACCGAATCCTACCGTAATTACAATCCACGTTAGTACAAATTGACAGTACACAAGGCTTTATACAAACAACTATACAATATACAAATTAAACAGTTACATTCTTTAGCTGAACACCTACGTTAACAATTACTTCATGAGTATTCTAAACAAATAATAGTATGTCGAACAATTTTAGTCTTTTTATAAGAAATGGTCTGGCAGTTATGTATGGCCTAATTCTGTCTGCATTACATCTCTACTGGTTAGGACACATCATTTTATATTAGTCGAATTACAAAAAATCGACGAGTAGCTTATCGATGTCGTATTGTCGTATAGAGATGACCACATAATACTCGATATTAAGCCATTCAAAATATCAGTCTAGTCAGTACATATTATTGTCGACTAATGAAGACTAGTCGATTCAAATTAAAAGCTTGCACGTATACCCTGGGCCGTGATTTTAAGAACATAGTCTTGGAAAGAGAAATATTATTCAGAAGATTTTTTTTCTCGTATACAACAAGCTATATCATTCTGAACATGAATGATTTTGAAGTAATTTCTATGAAATCATTTCAACTGATCCAGACGATTTCTTACACAAATTAATAAAATAATATAGTACAGTGTAATATTTATATAAAATAATGTATGTTCAGTTAAAAATAATACATACATCTACGTAAATACTATGTTAAATAGAGCCTCAAGGCAGAGCTTTACAGATAAAATATAACACTTTATATTAACAAATTATATAGAGTGGTGATTAGTCAGTGGCTGTACAAGTTACTTCATAGAGAATACTTCAAGATTCAATCAAGAGAAAACTTTTTTAATTCATAAAATAAAAGGATTTTAAGATATAAAATATATATATACAAGGTCATTGGTAAAACGCTAACAACCTCTCGACTATATTACTAACATCATAAACAACAACTTTTGTTCTATGACTTCTTAATTCATCAGATTTTCATACATAGTGCTAGCGGTACACCTCGAAATTCAGTAAAAAGCTACAAATGGTGTTAACAATTGATCTATAGGACATACGAATCAATTTAGCCCGTAGCACTCATCTACACTCAAGGGATAGTTATAAGCCATATTTTGAATCGTTGAAGCTTCTAACATTGCCGTCATTATACATCTTTGAGGTGGTATTATTTGTTAAGACAAACCCACAGCTTTTTAAAATAAGAGCCCCAGCTGATCCACGGTTAAGGAAAAGGGATTCGAGCATTATTTGTGTTGATCGCAGTAAATACGGTTGAATCATTATTTGTAAAATATACCTAAAATGATATGTAATAGCCTCATATCCAACCACAAGAAGGCAATAAAAAAAAAAATACATTTAGTATTTTTATATATTTTTTTTGTATTACAAAATGTGTGTGTGTAGGTGCAATAAAAATAAATATGTTAATATTAATAAATAACATAAATATGATTGAAAACGCCTCTCGCATTAGTATTTATCATCCTGTGTCTAAAATTGAACTTTTTATACATGTTTCAACAAATTGTGACTTTATCACATTTCGTAATATTAAAAAATTATAAAAAATACTAAATGTAAATATTTTCAAAATTGCTTTCTTGTGGTTGGATATGAGGCATTACATATCATTTTAAGTATATTTTACAAATAATGATTCAACCATATTTACTGCGATCATCACAAACAATGTTCGAATCCCTTTTCCTTAACAGTGGATCAGCTGGGGCTCTTATTTAAAAAAGCTGTGGGTTTGTCTTAACAAATACTGCCACCTCAAAGAATATGAGGCTATTACATATCATTTTAGGTATATTTTACAAATAATGATTCAACGGTATCATATCTGGCGGACCCCAAACTTGGTGTTTTGAAAATGATTTTAATTTTAATTTAAAACATGTGACTAAAATATGATGATGTGATATATTTTTAGAATCGGCTTAGTAAGCCCTTTCAATAAATACCATACACGATAGGTTTCATAACAATTTTTTTCCCATATAAAAAAAAAGATGACTTCATAACTCCTCTCCTTTTTTTTATTTTTTTTTTTCGTGCTTCGTTTCAAATTGATTCGTATGGCTCAAAGATCAATCGTTCTGATTTTCATGCTTTTAACACCATTTGCAGCTTTTTTTGGCGTACAGCTAGCACTAACAATAATAAAAATATTTAAATCAACGCTGTACTTGAAGGTTTTGGTAAATGTAAAAAGACATAGAACAAAAGTTTTTTGTTTATGATGCTAGTAATACAGTCCTGCAAGGCTTTACCAATAACCCTGTATATAAAGAAAAAGAAAGACTTAAACAGCCACTAAACAATACCCTGTGTATAGGAAAATCTATGATTTCGATAACATATCAGTGGCGACGATATAATTCATTTACTTAAATTTAATGATATGAAGCAAGCGCAAAAGTTTACCAATTTCAAACAATTTAAAATGTTTCATAATTTTTCTAATTTCTAATTTTATAGCACTACATACTTAGCATCGAAGTTATATTAATATCGATAGATGAGTTGGCCGTCCAAGTATAATTTGATGCCATGAGCTTATTTAAAACACGTAAAGATTTCGTGCTAATTTTTTCAGTCACAAGACAGTTGGCCTATCGAATTAATATTAAATCTATGCTGCAAACCTTCGATAATTGTCAGTCGTTAAATAGCCTCTTTCGAGAAAATATCACGTACACAATGTCTACCGCTAACAATATTGAACGATCAAACGTTAAAAATCTTTGGTGTGTTGAGTATAACTTACTAAAATGAGTATTTAGTCGATTTTAACATAGCATTTGAAACCCCTTCTCAAGTTCTCATTTAGTTCTGACCAATTTACGCTTACAAAAACTTGTTGGAAAATTACCCAAAGTAAAACATCTTATTTTAAGATGGGTGAAATATTGGTTACTATTAGTTTACCTTATTAATAGTAACTAACCGAGTTTTGTACAAAGTGATGGATGACTGATGATAATGTTATAATTACCGTACCCTTATGGGCTGAGCAGATGCTCAAGTTGTAATTACCGCTCAAAGTTAGAAGTCGAAAGATGTTGGACTATAAAATAATAACGAAAAATGATCAAAAATAGAAATAATTTAAAGCTAACGATCGGGTTTAAGTTCACATATTTTTAATCCAGGCTCGATTATACTGACGAATAATAATACACCATCGAATAATCAATTATTTTTGCAAGTATGCTTAATAAAAAGAGCGATAGCTACCCCCATATATATGATACAGTATTATGAGTGAAACAATCATTTATATTTGTAATCGCCTATCGACAATTTTCGTGTTACCATAATAGCATCTACTGCAGTGTTACAAATACTTCAAATGGATATGTAATAATCTACATGGAGTATTTGTTATACTGTGCTTACGAGGACATTTTGTTATATTTAGCGAGATTATTATACATAGTTATTTGTCGATCGTCATTGTTAAGATAGAGATATTAAAATTTAACAAAGTGATTCCAGTTATGCAGCTTTTAAAAGGTATCTTGGATCGGAACGGACAACCTTAAATTAATAGACTCTTGGAATATTAAGTTTTGTATTTTTTTTTTTTTTAGGGAAGTGTTTGTGTCTAGAGGTGGAAGAATTGGGAAATAGGCACTTATAACCATTGATATACTAAAAAACCGAAGATACACAATCAGCGTCTCAAATGCGTCCGCATAAAAAAGGCGCAACATTTAAAATTGTGCGTATATTTCAAATAGTATCGCGTCCGCCGCATCACTGTACGCACGTTAAAACTGCCGAAGTATTCATTGAAAAATTGTAAAAATATTACGTCAAAAATGTTAAAAAAGGATGGGATCTCGAACTTTCGGTAGGTAAAAGAGTTTATTGATCTGTTTTTGTTGTTTATGTGACTAATTATGGGGGAAATATTTGATTTTTATTTAATTTGTCTTAAAACGTCACTCAACGGCCCGAGTATAATACGGCAAATTTTAATGGCTGCTTCTTCAGTGTAAGAACAATGCATTACAACCTCCATTGAATTTAGTCGAATAATATAAACTGACCAGATTGAAAGGAAAGGAGTCGATTTTTTCTTATTGTGTTATTTTTTTTTAGATTTAGTTTTTAACCGACTTCCAAAAGGAAAAGAGGTCATCAATTCGACGATATAAAATAATGTTTGTATTCTCGATTACTTCTTTTTTGGGGCTAGTTGAATAATTTTTTTTTTTACTTTGTAAGAATATAGTCTCCGATTTAAGTCGAAATTAATGTTTCCTGCTGTGTTATTTGAAATAAATACCTATTGAAATTTGCATTTATGAGTTTTGTTCTTAAATAAGTTTTAAAATAACTTACACAATTATCAATAATCCACAGTCCCAATATTCACAGAACTAAGATAAGTACCAAAAACTGCATACTGTTGTAGTTATACGTGTTTTAACCTAAGTAGGTATTTAATCTCGATATAGGTATTAGTGCCGATTCTCTTGTACACCGAACTAAACTAACTAAACTATCACTAAAATTCCTTACTTTTGGCAATGAGAATAAAAAAAAAAAAAAATTGTTTATTTGCACCTTCAAGTAATAAAAAACATGGTTTATATAAAAAATAGGTACTTAAGGTAAGTAAGGTTGTATGTTCGAGTTGCAGGCAATACCTAAGCTAAGATAACTTAATATCTTGTAATTATAGGTATCAGCGCCCACCCTCGTTATCATCACAGGCGATGTTTTTGTGCCTACCTTATAAAATGCTCCCTAGAATCTTAAAGCTATTCTGCAAACAAAATTCTCTAAATTTAAAAACAACTTTGACATAACTAAATCGAATTTGACAATCGCGACTCCTAGTGGTTTTTTTTTCTTTTGGCTTCGCAACGTTGTACTTGTTTGCCGTAGCCCGTACCCCATGATTTTTTTGAGAGCCGGAGGCGCGCATGAGTGGGGCAGCCTCAACGTATTTTATATGGATTTTTTTACATTTTGCATGGAAAAAAAAAATAAAAAAATATTACCTACATGTTGAGTTTTAGGGGTTTGCGAGTTGCAAAGGGGGTCGAAATTTTCATTATTTTTGCGATAGACCGCACCATTTCGAGTTCTAAGAAAAAAAAAAAAAGTACAGTAGGTACCGTTTTTGCACCAGAAGTCGAGGTGTTGGTGTGAATTTAAGTTCATGACAACTAATTTTATTCCACACGTTTTTAATCGCGATAAAAAATAGCCAGATTTAGTTAGAAAATCTAAATTTTAGTTTAAAAACGTCAAATTCAGTATAGCAAAATTGCCATTTTCACTAAATTATAAACTCAGTACCATCTTAGTTCTGTCAAACTAAAATATAGTTAAGTTGAGTCACTTTAGTCAATTTCAGAATAAGAAATCGTCGTTTGACAGGAATAAACTAAATTTTGGTGATTTTTAGTCTAGTTTAGAGAATTTTGTGACAAGAAAATCGGCACCATTGTTGTTCTAACAATACCTTACACATTTATAAAAGAATTACCAACTCTTAAAATACTTAGTCAATGTACAAACAATAAAAACTATAAAATAATATTCGACTCCACTTCATGCCTCGTCCTGCCGGCAAACTTCGGTCATAAAATTTTATTGCTTTTTGTACATTGCTTTGTAAAAACAACTTTAAAATCATACGCGTAAGGTTGAATTTGCAAAAAAGTATGTTTATATCATAACTATAACTACCTACTTATGTATAATTGGAGACAGTTTTGAGTGTTACTTTTCTTCGAGACTGTGTATCTTGGGTTTTTTATATATCAATGCTTATAAAAAAAATTAAAGTATGCCGAAGCTCGGGAACTTGATAAAAATTACGTGACTACCTGTCACACACCAGTTTTAGGTGAATAGATCTGAAGAACGCACACGTGGATATGTTTCAAAATGCGTAATTAAATCGTTCTTCTGAAAAACTCCAAGCAGTAAACAGAAGATTCTAGAAGGTATGTACAGGGAAGACGAGATTTCAAATATCAGTAAAAAAGTTTAGTATTTTCACGAATTTTCACCCTTATAACGATAGACGTAAGATTCAAAAATAGATTTGTAAGAGCCAACAGTACTACATTTACTTTTTAGTCTTTCAACATTCGCTGTTTGGGTTCGAAGTTAGGCCTTTAAATAAAATATCATTTATATCGTTTTATACCTAAACTAAATGATCATTAATCAATATCATTATTATACTGAGCGCGGCAACTAAATGTCATGGCCGAGTTCCGTTTTCATTCATTTCGGACTCCTTTATTCAATCGATCTTTTTACTACTTATTCCAAGCATCGGAATATTGGAAAATACATAAAAGACCGAAGACTCAATTAGTAGGTACTTAATCACTATAATTTTCGTCAATCCTATAAACCAGAGTCCGTTCCACAAATATTCTACAAATGCCATTTATTATCAACGTTTATAAAACCGGATAATTGCACTAACGCAGCGCGTTTCCAATCGATTGTAACTAATAACCATTTCAAAATACGTTTAATTACAAGGCATGGTTGTTAAACAATTGTACATACAAAATGCTAAAAACTACAATCAAACTAAAACAAGTCGTTACTTAGAATTCTTATGGAATCTTTTAATTAAAATTCTTACTATTTCATTCCACCCATATGTCTAAGTTATTCATTTTTATATTCAATCAATACTACGTTTAAAAACAATTTCCAAATGAATAACCCATAAGTCGTCTAAGTAACCTGTTTGTAACTAATGACTTGTAAGCAATAACCGACCGTATATTAAGAACGTTAAGGTTCTAATTGGACTGCTGTATGGAGGCGAGGAAGGCGGGGTCCACCGACGCTACCTTCGCTGTCAGGAACGCGTGCATGCAGAACAATAAGCTCTGAAGGATCTGGCATTCTAGCTCCTGAAGCAGATTGATTAAAATCAGAACATTTATTTTAAAACTCGAAACAATTGCAAAGATTTATTACTTGAAGTTCGAAGAAAACAGAGAGAGATGTAATAATAATTACCTTAGTTTCAATAACTTTAGTCTCAGAGTCTTGGAAGTGTAGTTTTAGTTTTGATTTGCCGTCATCGCTCGATCCTCGGAGCTGAGAAAACCTGAAAATTATAGAATGTAAAAAACAAAGTACGGGATAAAAATGTGCTGCACGCAAATGAAAGGCTTGAACTTCATTACGCTTAAAAGCCCCGTATTCATTGCAAACAATAGTACATTGTGATACAAGGGTGGAAAGTAGGTAAGTAGGTGGTTTTTAATGACACGAGTTTGCAATAACCTACACGTTTTTCAATACAGTTGTGGAAAATAGTGAAAAACAAATCAAAAATTAAATATGTTTATTTTAACATACATACATAGGTAAATAGAAATTAAAATTTTCGTAAGTCGCCATATATCTTTCTCGAGATTTTGGGGGCAAAATTTAATCTTGCGCAGTTTTCGCTTCAGATAAAATATCGGTTGAAGTTAATTAGATTTCATCCCTTGTATTTGAACTCATATTAACAAAACTAAAAAAAAAAAAAAAAAAATACAATTTATCACACAAAAATTAAAATTATCAGAAAATGGCGCGTTTTAGCAACTGGACATATTTTTTTTTTTTTTTCAACTAAAACAGCCTATACAGTCTATTCGATTTTTGTCAAATATTGATGTGAAAATAATTTAATTAAAACTGGTAATTAAATATATTAAACAATCATTTAAAAGACTTTTGAGAATTCAATGCTAAGACGTACGGACTCATTCATTTTTCCTCGTATAAAATCTATCCCATTAAGATTCTATGTATGAAAACTCCTTGCTACTAAACTTTTTAAATTGTCTTATAAATTTAAAACTCAACTGCAAAACAAAATGATCGAGCTCGTAAACAAAAGTCACGACCGCGTAACTGAAAGATGCCTATGCAAAAGATTTAATATTCGAATCATAATTCGCACCCGAACCCGGGGTTTAGCGGTTAAAACGACAATGACGTAAGTGCAAAAATTTCAAAAACTGACCTTTTAATGAAAAACGATTTAAATACTATTAAAGTTTTGTGTGCGACATCGACTTTTAAGTAAAAGCAATATTTACCGTTAGAGGGAAGTTGCGTCGTTGTGTAACTGGAGAAGGAATTTAAATCGAAAACGACCCATTGGTCAGTTGCGCGCGGGGAGTAGAGAGTACCAGTTGCCTCATAGTGCTACAACGACGCTCAACTAATTGTGCCATTTTTTTTTTTAAACTACCTTGACCTATCTGTGATTTGTCATTCACTAAAATTTCTGGTTAACAAAAAAAAAAAAATATGGATTATTGTTACAATTATGGCATACTTACATTTAAATAGAGCTCAAAAAGTTTTTAAAGTGATAATTACAGGTTACAATTTCAGTGATGAAGTTACTATTTCCTTTTTCAATGTAAAATTGTAATGAATAATTTGTTGGTGCTTGCGTAACTCTGAAAAACTAACGTGTTCCATAAAATGTCCATTTAGTACCTAAGTATTTAAACTGTGATTAGTTTTGATAATATCGTACAATGAAGCAGACTGATAATTACCAAGAATACTCAGTAGGTAGGTAGGCAGGGGCGTTCCTTTCATTAAAGCCGAAAAGCCCGGCTTTCAATCAAAAGTGAGCCTATTAATAAAAAAACTACACCTGTAAACAAACTCAATGTCGCAAGAATTGATACGAATAATAACATTAAACTCTCCGCGTAGTACCGGCCACAAGAATACTCGTAAAAACGTGGTACCGGCCGCACGCTAGATACGTACTACGATGCAACGTTGCCAGATTTACATACTCAAGGAATAATATTTAAATTCATCGCCTCTTTCATCATGCACCGTTGCCAAACTATCTCCGATGCCGCAGTTGCGATCTCGCTCTAACGTTATAGCGCTAAGCAGGAGGCGAGATCGTATCGATGAATGAACTATAGCTTTCTCGCTCACACAAGGTGGCTTCAAATCGGGCTTCTAACTTCTCATTTTTTCGCAAAGAAATGTGTTAACGTCCTTGATATGATAGTATGTACTCATTTTGCAAATGTTCGAATTTTTAAGCCCGGCTTTTGACTTTTTATGAATGAAACGAATCGTAGTAGGAGGTGGTAGGATTGTAGATCCTGAGTATGTGTGCACGAGTCGCTGCGCAAAGCGTGAATTTGCATGATGTAATTTCAAATTAATTGTTTTGAGCGGTTACTGACGCCGTTTATGTTTTGATTTTTTTAAATTTTCTGTGAGTTTGTGTTGTGATTAGTTTTTGCTGTAATTACCTTCTTTTTGAAGTGATGAAAAAGTTTCTTATCATTAAAATGAATTCGGAAACGCATGCAATTGTTCCTTGTGAAGGATTAAAGTGTGTATTGGTGTGCAATGGTTACTTGGAAAAAGGTAAATACTTTGAGTTTTACAGACAAATATAATCTCGCTGAATACATTATGCGTGTCGAACACAATCGCGCTGTTTTTCAAAGATTAGGTTGATGTTGTGTGTAATTTATTTTTCTTTCCGAGGTCACAATGAGTTTAAAACCTCATTCAATAGAGGCAATTTCTTAGCTTGCATCTTTGCTTTCTTTATACGACCTAGTCTTAGAGAAACATATGCAGCAACAAGATGGCAATAAACCGGAGCCCAGTTACTTATCAAACGAATTAAATGTAAGCAATGTGTAGTTAGAAATCACAAATCAATCAATTATTTGTGCGCCATCTAGTAGCCGTATTGTAATATTTTTCCCATAATAACTGTTGCAAATTTGCGAGCGTTTGAAATATGAATTATTACGACTCGAAGAGCTCTGTTGTGCCAATAATGATAATAGATGGCTCACGTATCATATTTTACACGATACTGATAACTTGTACTTATAATAGTTGTGATTTTCTAAAGGATTACCAGTAGGTACTCTTCGTATTTAAAATTTACCTATATTTAAGCATAACATCACGCCTGTATTCCCCAGAGGGTTAAGCAGAGGTATGCCTACCTAGCTACACCCACATTTTTCCAGTCATGTTTTGTTGTTAATTCATATTTAAATATTTAGGTCTATATCTATACCTTATCTAGCAACTAATACCACTGATATTTGTTTCATCAAATTTGTTGAAAAACATACATAGTGGTATTAGTTTTGGAACAAAAGAATAAATCGCAATTACTTACAATTATGAAAAACGAATATTAGTCAGTTCTTTAACGGCTCAGTCGGTAGGCGCCACTTTGCCAGGCGATAGGCCAGGGGGTGTTTTTTATCCAAAATATATATTGGCTTGCCCTAATTTTGACCCCTAGGCACGCCACTGTAGGTAGGTACATAAGTTTCTAATATTATGTTGATTTTGAAAGGATTTTATTTTACATTTCTGTTGTTGCCTTATAATTACGCTAAGGTTTAATTCATGCGTAAAAGAGGAATAAATAGATTTGTGATTGTTTAACAAAAAAGTATTTTAATATTACTATTAGTGAGTACGCTTTTTTGATTGAGTAGATTTTAAGAAGACATACTTTTTAGTTCAGCATTCTTTTAAACTTAATAATTTCAACGAGAAAGAAAGACTTAACAAATATTTTTGATTGTTATTTTTTTTAAGTTTAGTACCTACCTAATAAAAACATTACACAATTGCATCATGAGTTTTAATTAATTTAGATTGTTAGGTGAGAGTACCCACTTACTATGTGGGTGAATCAACTTTTTTTTTTGTTTTTCACTGTCCCTGATATTTTTGTTTTTTTTTTTGTTTTACATGTAAACTGTATTACATTCTGTAAATGCAAAATTGTTTAAAGCAGTTAAGATCATTGACAATTAAAAGACGCAAATAATAATATACATTTTCACAAATTCTTTATTTTTTTTTAAGTTGGTCACCCAGCAGACAATTTCGGACTCCCATGCAAATAATTTACTGTCCCGACGGCAACTTTGTCTTAAGTTTTGAAGCCTGTTGTAAAAAAAATGTATTATCACCATAAATGTTATAATGTGTCAGTAGTAACAAAAGTCCATAGTTTTTAATATGTCAATAAAAATCTAAGACATTTAATTATATATACCATTTATTGCCTTTCCAATGGGTGTCCCCGATAGAGTACCAATATTTTCGTCTCCCGACTTACCCAACATATAGTGGTAATTATGTAGAAAAATGGCACCACGCCTGAGCGAAACAATCAGGAAGCGTTTTAATTATCACGTGGTTGAGTGTGCGAATCCCGTGACGCTCTGCTCACTCTGCCAGTTCGTCCGAGACTTGAAGTGAGGTCGGGTGGTTTTATTGCCCGTCTGCTGGGAGACTTCGTATTTTCGTAAGTATTTTGCACTTTTATCTCATTTTGAATTAAGTTACAATAGAAATGTAGTCTAATATGATGTGTCAGTGTACATTTATGTGATTTGTTAGATAACAGTGCAGATAAACGTACTTTTCAGTTAAATGTCGCCTGGGTAACCTGTCCCCTTACTTACTTTTCGGGTGACCCAAAAGACAATTGCGGTGACTCAGGAGATCATGCATTGTTTATTTTTGTCATAAGATGTATTTTTAAGTAAGATATTCAATTAATTATATTTATATTGTGTTTTCTGAACTAGTCTTATAATCTATGCATCAAAGAGTTGGCTATGCTATAAAGTATTTTAACTGAATTCTAGTTATCATCATCATCATCACCATTTCAGTCAAAAGACGTCCACTGCTGGACACAGGCCTCCCCCAAGCACCGCCACTTCGACCGGTTCCGTGCTTCCCGCATCCAGCGTATTTCTGTGGCTTTCACAAGGTCATCGGTCCACCTCATGGGAGGCCTTCCAACGCTACGTCTTCCAGTACGCGGTCGCCACTCCAGAACCTTTCTGCCCCAACGGCCATCTGTTCTGCGAGCAATGTGCCCTCCCCATTGCCACTTAAGTTTGGAAATTCTTCGAGGTATGTCGGTTACCTTGGTTCTCCTGCGGATCTCTTCATTTCTGATTCGATCACGTAGGGAAACTCCAAGCATAGCCCTCAAAAGTCACCCAAAGGAGCGCCTTTGGGTGACTTTTAGCCTTCTAATAAGGCCCATTGTGAACGACCACGTTTCAGTGCCATAGGTCATCACTGACAACACGCACTGGTCAAAGACTTTCGTCTTGAGACACTACGGTATGTGAGACGAGAAGATATTACGTAGCTTCCTGAACGCTACCCAGCCGAGTCGGATTCGACGATTGACCTCTTTCTCGAAGTTGGACCTACCTAACTGGACAGTTTGTCCTAGGTAAACATACTCGTCCACAACTTCGAGTGTATTCTGCGTCTCTGATATTGATGAGAGTGGGTGTTACATGGGCATTTGACATGTACTTTGTCTTGTCCATGTTCATGCTAAGACCCACTCTTTCGGAAGCTCTACTGAGGTCATCGAGCATTGTAATGAAGTCTTCCATAGTCTCAGCCATGGCAACTATATCGTCGGAAAACCGAAGGTGAGTGATGTACTCGTCATTGATGTTGATGCCAACCCCTTTCCAGTCCAAAACCTTGAATACATCTTCCAGTGCAGCGGTGAACAGTTTCGGAGAGATAACAACTCACTGTCTAACACCTCGCTGCAGAAGGATAGGTTTCGAGGTCTGGTCCTGGAGTCGGACTGACATAGTGACGTTTTTGTACAGACACTTCAGCACCTCGATGTACCGATAGTCGATCTGGCACCGTTGAAGAGACTGCAGTACAGCCCATGTCTCGATCGAATCGAAGGCTTTCTCATAGTCCACAAACGCTAAGCAGAGAGACAGGTTATACTCCTCGGTCTTCTGTATAACCTGCTGCAGCGTATGTATGTGGTCCACGGTGCTAAAGCCTTTACGGAATCCGGCTTGTTTGGGAGGCTGGAAGTCGTCAAACCTGCACGCGAGACGGTTCGTGATGACTCTTGAAAACAGCTTGTAGACATGGCTCAGAAGTGAGATGGGCCTATAATTCTTAAGGAGGGCATTAACGCCCTTCTTAAAGAAAAGTATCACCACACCTCTGTTCCATGCCTGTGCCATGCGTTTTGTTAATTCTAGTAATGGTAAAGTATAACAATAAATATTACACGAATATTTTATTTTAGTGTCATATTTTCTTAAACATTCTGTGAAATGTATCTTTTTATGTTAAATAATTAAGACTTACACGTAATTGAAAGTAAAACTTGTATTTGTTAATGATAGTAAGTCCATTTCGTTATTATGAAGTTGTAATCTATGTCTCCTGAGTCACCCATTTTTCTTCTGACAAACGAAATTGTCCCCCTAGGGGTGTGGTGATTATTGCATATTACTGCTATAACCAGCATTTGTGGATAAATGTTTTCATGTAGAATGTTTTTATTTTATAGGAGAAGTTCTCCCATCTTTAGTTATGATTCTGTGATAATTTGTTTTGGAAATATGACAAAGTTCTGTATTGATTTTTTGAATAGTGACTCCAGAGACGTAATATTGGAGTATTCCGAGAAACCCTAAATAGTTTTTAAGCATGTCAAGACTGATAACTAATCATTTTGTGCATCTCTTACAATTAAAGTAATTTGATTCACAATTTTTTGTGTTTTCTTTGATTAAAACATCAGTAACCCCTCCTGGGTAACTGATGTTTTAATTTACTCAAAATGTGAGTTGTATCTGTTTTCAGTCTAATAACTGGTTAATAACGACTTAAAGATCGTGCCCTATTCTGAAAAACGAAAGAGTGATAATTGAGGTTACTTAATAATGTAATTAAACAAAGGAAACGTGATTATTATTTTTCGTAAAAATTTTGCAAGCTGGTACAAAAAAAGTTGATCCACCCATGTACATTAAATTGAGAGGACTCTTAAAATATGAATTACTGCTGGTATCAGAAACTAAAATATGACCAGGAGGATTTTGAAGAATACATGTACTTAATTATTTAGCTCCAAACTTCAAATTAATTTCTATATTAAGGCTAATGTTCTCCATTTACGTCATTGTTCTTTGAGGATTCTTGAAGTTAATATACATTTTATTTGGAACAACGACGCAACTGTAGGCTCCCCTCAAAATAAATATAAATAGCAAGTAAAATATCAGAGTTAGAATAATCAAAGTTATTTTACAAATAAGCCTATATAAAAAAATATGATAATAAATATCATTAAAAAAATATATATATATCTGAAAAATAAAAAATAAAATGCGTTTTTCTCGAAAATTGTGTTTTCGCACTTACGTCATTGTCGTTTTGAAGGTGCGAAATATAGCCTCTGAAAGTACGCCATGTTTAACAACCGTATTGAAAAACTTATTCCAGCATTATGATTTTGTGCTGGACGCTGATAATGTAAGCTGTAAAGTATCTTCTAGCGAGTGGCCGAAATCGGAATTACGAGCGCCATCTTGTTTTTTCAATATAATTAACACTATTATAAACGTTTTCACAAGTGTTGTTGACATGCGTCAACGTGATTTGAATGCCAAAAGATCCTGGCAGCCCTGTATACCATGTTGCTGAAACGAATACGAGACATGACACAATATCCGCTGTGTAGCTGCAACTGCAACGCTGAGCTAACCTGTAAGCCCACACGGGCTTGGCGCCGGGCGTGCCCTCGCTGAGCGAGAAGCCCGCCGCCCAGTCCAGCGTCAGGCCGGCCGCGCGGCCCATGTGCACCACGGTGAACGTCTTCTTCTGTAACAACCAAAGAGCTATAACCAGTCTGCTCGACAAAATGACATATCAGCTGATTAGACGGGATATTGCGAATTATACGTCATGAAAGTTTACATCAACTCTCAGCATTCGAATTTATTTAAAAGAATATGTTACCGCGTATGTTATGTTATCTATATATATATATTTATATATACAAATAAATAAATTTGAAGTGTCTGTTCGTAATCTCAAAATAACAGCTTTTTATTAAATGCAAGGTATATACGGTACTTATAACAATTTTTTTTATTACATTTTTGTTTGTCTGTCTGTTCCGGCTAATCTCCGAAATGGCTGGGCCGATTTTGACGGGACTTTCACTGACAAATAGCTGGGGTTATAAAGACTAACGGAGGCTACTTTTATTTCAGAAAAATCCACGCGTGCGTAGCCGCGGGCAGCAAGCAGCTAATAAACAATAACCGTTGCAAATATCTTTAATTAGGTACATGTTGAGCTTAGCCAAACCGCGTCAGTCTACTGCGAAAGTTGTATATATATAATCCTATGCAAACGGTAGATTACTTAGATTCGCTAAAAATATCTACATAAAATATCTTCTCTCTTGCTGAAAATATGCAAAGGCACAAAATAAAGAAATTATCTCTCTGAATTTTGACTTTTACCATTATTCATCCATAAACTATATAAAAAACACGATCAAGTCTTAATAGAAATTACTCAAAATTGTGTTGCGACGTAATCACATGACACTTCTTAGTGCCGCCCGTCCACCCAATTTTCTTATTTCGATTCAAAAGTTGCATTCAGTCAGCCTAATTGATACTCGCAATAAAGTCGAGCTTGTTTTTTTTTTTAACAGAATAAAACATCTTTGGTATAGGCATATATATTTTCATGAATTATTTTATTTTTGAAATTAATAATTTTATTAGTAAGTACATCATACACGTATAGTGTGGATAGGGGTGTATGTTTTTAGGGTTTCGTACGTGCTAATGAAAACACGGAACCCTTAAAGGATTTCTCGTGTGTATGTCTACCTGTCCGTCTGCCACAGCCAATGTGCTCCAAAACTACTGGACCCATGAAGTTGAAATTTGGTACACATGAATTTCTGTGACCCATTTACACGGAAGCGTCGCGTAAATTAATTAATTTTGAATAAGGGTGTCACTTTTGAGGTAAAATTTATAAAAAAATCGTCTTGGCCGCTTGTCTATGTTCCTGTCGGTCTGCCTCCCAACACTTTATTTTTATTTTATAATGTACTAGCTTTTGCCCGCGGCTCCGCCCGCGTAGATGTCGATTATTGCCTATGCAATGTAATGTAAAAAATAGCCTATGTCCTTCTCCATATCCCAGGCTATATCTCTGACAAATTTCATGACGATCGGTTGATTGGTTTAGGCGTGATCAGACAGACAGACAGACATACAGACATTTATAATATTAGTATAGTTAAGCGTTTAGTGAACCGTGATAGTTAGACAGTTGAAATTTTCACAGATGATGTATTTCTGTTGCCGCTATAACAACAAATAGGTACTAAAAAAACAGAATAAAATAAATATTTAAGGGGGCTTCCATATAATAGCAAACGTGATTTTTTTGCTCATTTTTGCTCGATATTGATAACGGTAACAGGTAGACGCTTGAAATATTCTCAGAATTTTTAGTTATAAGTACATTCACTTTAAAAATAAATAATTAAATTAAAATAAAACAAATATTTAAGGGGGCTCCCATACATCAAACGTGTTTTTTTTTTTATAGATAATGGTATTTAATCCCCTAATGGGACTTATAGATTTCCGTAAGTGTGTCCGTGGCATTACAGCGGTCCCTATCAGAATACCAGCGCTTCGGTATTTATTTTTTAAACATCGCAGCATTATGCTGAGATACTTTTTTGGCCTCGCACAGATCTTTTTCTACTATGTTTTTTGTTGTTGTTTACAATGTAAATTTTGTTAGTTTTAAATGCTCATTTTTCTTCTTTACTGTTTGTATTTATTGTGTATGTGTCCCCCAAATAAAATAATTTTCTTTCTTTCTATCTACCTAGTAAAATCTAGATTTTAACCAATTTGCGTAGTCCAACCTTCCTTACAGTCGGCCACCAAGGGCGTTTTGCTGCGCAGGGTTTGTGGGACGAAGTAGGCACTGCTTATGTCCCATGCTGCCGTTCTGCAGTTTGGGACCAGTATTGGACCTGTGTTTGTATATTAGGTAGGTACGTTAAGATCTGGGCATTTTCCAGATGTGTTCACAAGTCTTAAAAAAAAAAACAACGTTTCTTTTAGGATTTTTTATTTACATGTGATATAATAATATAACATATATTTTATTGATAATATTTATTTGAATATTCCCATTAAATAAGAAAATGTCTGGCTGCGGTAACGTTACCTTAGTAGGAAATATTTTTGTGAAATAACTAAAAAAACAATAAGTGCAACAAATTTAAAAATGTGCGCAACAATTACAGAAGCTGAGCAAGTAATTATTGATTTATCTATAACATTAAAATGACTATTTTCGACATTATTTTGCTGGGGTAACGCACACCCTACAATGTTCCCACAGCTGGGATTCAATTGTTACCCACTACGCCAGCACATTACTGCCATGGTGTGGATATCACATTTCTTCGAATATTTGGTTCTACCACCAAAGACATTAAATTATACGTAACAAATCTTAAATCTCTTAAGTATCTTAAATCTCTTTGGTTCTAGCACAATCATGACAGTTTCCTCACAATTTGTTCGTCATTGCTTTTAGAGCAGTGCTGATGAAATAAATTGCATAGAGTGCATGCCTGCCTGGGCTCGAACCCGCAACCGAAGTGAAATAGTTTGTAAATAGTAAATAGTCGTTAGATGGAATTTGGTCTACAGCTACAATTACGTAAATTATCGTGTATTCGCGTTCGCTCAATGAATCAAACTACAATACTTCGCATAGAATAAATAGCATGTGTTTCTATTAAACCTTTTTGATTGAAAGACAATATTTTTGAATGTTTCAACATCGTCGTATTATGGAATGTCAATATTTTGTAATTTTCTGAATTCTTAATAAAACATAGGAAATGTATGGAGACGGTAAACATGTTTGTACCATATCGCAACCACCAAAATGCAGTGATGTGCCGCCAACTGCTAACTTTTTCCAAAGGCAGGTTAGTTGATTGAAACGTTTATTTCGAAATTGCGTGCTTTGAACGGCCGCTGAACATCGCACCGTATGACCGCATGGCCCTCAGCGCTGCGAGCTCCGCGGCCTGCTGCGGCCGAGCGCTGCGCCCGCCTACGTGTGGCACCCCCACAGCCCCGTCAAGTGGGGCTGGGACTGCCTTCAAGTGTTCTTCGGGTTGGCCGCCTTCCTCTACATGCCCGTGCAAGTCTTTATCACTTGTGAGTTCATTGTTTCTTGGCATCTACGCCATGTTTAAATGTGACTTCAATTATCCGACTTATTTCAAACCCGCTGCTGCCCACGTGGCTTTTTCTATACAAATAAATCAAATTGAAGTGTCTGATTGTAATGCCATTATTTTTTGTTGAGAATAAGTCGCGGGCAGCAGCTAATCGAAAATAAAAGTAAAAGCTATCTGCCAGTGAAAGTCCCGTCAAAATTGGTCAAGCCGTTTCGGAGATTAGCCGGAACAAACAGACAGACAAACAGTTTTTAAATTGATTTTTTTGTTATAAGTACCTACTGTATATCTATCACTACATATTATAAAACAAAGTCCTCCGCCGCGTCTGTCTGTCTGTTCACCAAAAACTCAAAAAATACAGCACCATTTTTCATGCTGTTTTCACCAATGGTTCTCGAGGAAGGTTTAGTTTATAATTTTTTAAGTTTTTGTACACATTTTTTAACTTTGTAGGAGGTGTCTGAAAAAAATAAGCCATCTGGGTGCTTTCATCGAAAACGCTATCTAAACCCTTTGAGACGTTCCAGGCGGACGAAGTCGCGGGCGGAAGCTAGTCCATACTAATATTATAAATGTGAAAGTAACTCGGTCTGTATGTTACGTTTTCACGCCTAAAACGCTGAACCGATCGTGATGAAATTTGGCAGAGATATAGCCTGGGATATGGAGAAAGACATAGGCTACTTTTTATGCGATAACCGACATCCACGCGGCCGGAACCGCGGGAAAATCTAGTATATAATAGGTCTTTACCTATGAAATTGCCGTTCTGCCGTACTGGCAATTTCAAGTACAATTTTTTTCTTATTTCGCTAAGTATTCTAAGTTCAAATTATTTTTATTTATAAAATATGGAATTCTTTTTGAAAATTAGTCATTTGGTTAATGGTTAGCGTTCTGTTTTCATCGCATTTGTACGTTTTTTGTCATCATGGATACGTTAAAAATTCGAGTGATTATGGAGTATGAGTACCGTCGTGGCAGCAAAGCGGCAGAAGCGGCACGCAACATCAACGACGTATACGGAGCGAACACTACTAAAGATCGCACCAGCCGTTATTGGTTTGCCCGCTTCCGTTCTGGAAATTTCGACCTAAGAAATGAACCGAAAACTTTAGTCGACAATGACGAATTAAAGGCGATTGTGGAAGCTGGTAATTCTCAATCTACAGATGAATTAGCAGCAGTTTTCGATGTTTAGCATCAAAACAATATTGGTCCATTTGCGTCGAATTGGCAAGGTAAAAAAGCTTGACAAATGGGTGCCTCACGAATTTAATGATCGCCATTGCGAAGCACGCGTCGAGTTAGGCCTTGCACTGCTCAACAGGCACACAAGCGAAGGCATATTGAATCGCATTGTTACTTGCGACGAAAAATGGATTCTGTTCGACAATCGCAAGCACTCAGCAAGTTGGTTAGATCCTAGTTCAGCACCTAAACAATGCCCCAAACGAAAACTGCCCCCTCAAAAAGTGATGGTCACTGTTTGGTGGTCTAGCGCCGGTGTCATTCATCACAGCTTCTTACCAAACGGGATGAGCATTACTGCAGATGTGTACTGTGAAGAACTGAGCATAATGATGGAGAAGCTCGCAAATCTCCAACCAGCTTTGGTCAATCGTTCGACTCCGCTGCTCCTGCACGACAACGTGCGACCTCATACTGCACAGCAGACGGTCTCCAAGTTACAAGAGCTGGGGTTGGAAATTCTCCGTCATCCACCGTACTCACCAGACCTTGCCCCTACGGACTTCTACTTTTTACAGAATTTGGATAACTTTTTGGCGGGGAAAAAATTCAATAACCGAGAGGCAGTTCAAAGGCATGAAGAATTTGTTGCCTCCCGTCCAGCACTTTTTCAAAAAGTGCATCAAGAAGCTACCACTACGTTGGCAAAAATGCATCATGGAAAACGGCAATTTCATAGGTAAATACCTAACAATATAAAACGGGTGCATCTCATCCATACGAGTACTAATATTATAAATGTGAAAGTAACTCTGTCTGTCTGTCTGTATGTTACGTTTTCACGCCTAAACCGCTGAACCGGTCGTCATGAAAGGAGAAAGAGCAAAATGGTCTATGAGCGGCCAACAACGAAATAGGTATTAAATGAAAGTACTATTACTAAGGACTAACTTTTACTATGAACGTAACATTGCAGCTCATTTAGAAAAAAAAATACATATAGGTAAAATACTTAGATAATAAGTGCAAGAAAATGTGCAAACCCATTTTATAAAATACTTATTAACATTAGTTTATGTCTTCAAAAGTATTTCAAAACGTTGTCAGCATACCGTTTACAAGACTCAGCTCAACAATGGGTTTACTACATGGACTACCTGAGTTCGAACGGCCCAATCAGCTTCGAGTGCAAACAAAAGAGCCGAGGTGTGGGGTGCGTGTGCGTCACTCGGCGCAGTCCTTCGCTTACCCTTGTGACGTTGTGTACTGTGCGCTCATCTACGGATTCTTTTTCAAACGTTTTGACCTTGGCTACCCTCTGGACTGTGTTTCTTCCTAACCTGATAACCTGGCTATTAACTCTGAACTTCTGTACGTTTGTGCTTGTGTACTTGGACTCTGGACTTGTGTACGCCAACGGAACATTATTGAAAAATGGCAGAAAATCGACCTATATGTGTTTTGTGCAATCGATCAGTGGTTAATAGAAGAAGGTTAGAAATAACCCATGCTCTTTTTGAGGAAAATGCTGCCAATGCTCAATATATTATTGAAGCTATAGCTCCACAGCAAGTAAGTATTTTTAGACTATTTTTTGGTTGTTTTTACCCGTATGTACGCACCCTATAGCGGTGATGGCCTCATAATATTGTGTCACGATGTGCATATGCGACACATCGTTGGGTGAAGTGTGGGCTCTTTATTGAAAGTCCACGTTACAGTTTTGATTGTATTTTTATGTACGTCCTTTTAGTGAATTATGTTATTTCCTTAAGCGTATGGTTCTTTTCTAACAATACTTAAGTTATAGTCAAAACAGATCTTCTCTCTCTTTTACACACATGGTGCATATGGAAACAGAGCCAACGTTATCTAGCTTCGAAATATAATAGAGGCCAACCACTCATTAACAATGCGTATGAGCATGACTCATTCGTCACGTTGAAAAAGAGCTCGGCATGTTCTACTATACAACACATGATTTAACTGAAACTGCTGTGAGTTTTAAATACTATGTTATAAACTATTTTCCTTTTCAGGTTGAATACAACGGCCGAGAATACGTTTGTCGACCCTGTTGGCAACGAGCTCAACGGGCTGTGCAGCCAAACAATAACCCTGCCCCGCACGAATGTGTTCTTCAAGTGGAAGAATATTCACGAGTGCCTAGCACCTCGGCAAACTGTATGTTTGACAGATGCCGTAGTGTTTCACGTCGTCGAATGCCTGAGAATGTAAGGATTACTCTTATGTTACATTCTAACTTATTCATACCAGACAGTGCCAGAATATGTGATGCACATTTAACATCAAATGATTGGGAAGAGCTCATTGATAGTCCAAATCTCAGACATGATTTTAACAGCTCTCATTTTGTGCAAATACTAGAGCTTTTTAAAAAAGCTGTTTTAAATAAAAATATTCTGGACTTTGAAGATATTGCAAATATGGATCCTAATGAGATTCATATTCGATTGGGCGTTAGCAGAGATCAATTCAATACAATCTTGGGACAAACGCCTTCTTTGTCTGAGTCAAACGCCAAAACAAAACTAGCCATTTATTTAATGAAGTTGCGAACTGGTGATAGCAACGAGAGATTAGCCACGCTCTTTAACATAAGTAGAAGGACTCTAGAAAGGCATTTAAAAACCGCGCGTGATGCTATATCTCTGGATTTTAAGCCACGACACCTGGGACTCGACCATTTAAATAGAAGAATGGTCGCTGACCGTAATCTTATTGTACCAAACGCGTTATTTGGAAATCCCGAGTCTTCTCCAGAAGAAAGGAAGGCAGTAACAATCATGGATGGAACATATATTTATATACAGAAGAGCTCCAACTTTTCGTTCCAGCGACAGACCTACAGTCTACACAAATACGAAAATCTATTAAAACCGTTCTTAATGGTGTGTTCCGATGGGCATATAATTGATGTTTGCGGGCCCTATGCTGCTACCGACTCAGATGCCAGTATTTTGGAAAGAATTATAAATGACGAAGAAGGCACATTTCACTGGTTTTACCGGGCTGGCGACATATTCATTTTAGATCGTGGGTTTAGAGACGTCTGTGGCGATTTGGAGCGATGCAACTACAGTGCCTATATGCCAGAAACCAAAGACCGCGGTGCAGACCAGCTTACTACTGAACAGGCCAATAGAACTAGGCTGGTAACTCTATGCCGCTGGGTAGTGGAAGTTATAAATGGCAGGTTCAAGCGAGATTTCAAATTGTTTAGGCAAGAATATTTTAATCGCGCCTTAAGTCACATGTTTGAGGACTTTCAAAACGCAGCGGCACTCATCAATGCGTTCCAAACACCAATACAAGATAGTATTCATGCATCATCGTTCGTAAATATAATTAATGAACGTTTTGAAATACCGAACCTCTTAGCGGACTATGTTATCCGTCATAACATAAATAGACAGAGGGCATCATTTGAAAGACTCAGCAGCGACCAACCTATTTTTGAAGACTTTCCGGTTTTTTCTGAAGAAGACCTAATTCTGTTTGCACTTGGCACATACCAAATCAAGTTGGCTCGCAGCTACTACGCTGAACACTTAATTGAAGGCTTATACAATATCGAAGTATACCGGGAGCGACAAATAAGTCAGCTCAGAGATTTTATTGAAGAAGAAGATATTTGGTTATTACGTGTGCGAATACAATCTAGACATATAAGGTCCAGAATATATTATTCTTATATTGTAATTAACCGACAAAGACAAAATAGAGAAGCAATTGCTCATTATTATTGCAGTTGTTTGAGTGGAAGGCGCACAATCGGTTGTTGCGCACACGTTATGTGTGTAGTGTGGTATCTGGCATGGGCTAGACATCAAGACGAGGATATTTTATTACCGGCATCAGAACTCAGTGCTATTATTGTACATTAAATGTATGAATGTGGACGAGGCAAAAGGAGTATGTAAGGATGGTAGCAAGTGGCGTTCTGTGGTTTCTGCCTACCCCCATGGGAAAAGGGCGTGAGTTTATGTATGTAAATGTATGTAAAATAAATGTATTGAAGTAAACAAGTCATTTTATTTTATTTCCTTATTTTTAAGACTAAATCTTAGTAATTAATACGCTAAATCACAGGCTTACATATCTAAAATAAAAATGTATTTAGTTCCATTAATAATGACACTACAGATATAAAACTTCTTGAACCCGTTATTGTAGGGTGATATTAAACCAAAAAAAAATAAAATGTTCCTGGCCGCTGATAGACCAAGTGCCGTACGATTTTGCCCATTCTCCTTTGGCAGAGATATTTTGCCTGGGATATGGAGACGGACATAGGCTACTTTTTTACGCGATAACCGACATCTACGCGGGCGGAGCCGCGTGCAAAAGGTAGTTATACCATATATTACTTACCTATTTATCTGACTGACTTGGTGACATATCAACGCACAGCCGAAACTACTACTAAGAACGTGAAATTGTGCACTGCTTCCTTTTATAATGTAGGGGAGCACTAAGGGATTTTTGGAAATTCGACCTTTAAGGGAGTAAAAAGGGGGGATTTTGTTTGTATGAAAAATCTTATTCCTTGAGTTAATAAACTTGAAACTTAGCACGAATATTTATCTATAAGTAAATTATAAAATTTGTAATTTTTTTTTTTTCAAAACTATACCCAAAAAGGGGATTGGGGGGTGTAAAAGTTTGTATGGAAGTATTTTAATGCACGGTCAGTATTCTAACCTAACACGAAACTCAGTATTTATACTTAAAACAAAAAAACAAAATAACGCGTATCAGGGTTTTTCGAAAATCCACCCCTGACGGGGTCAAAAGAGTTAGTCAATTTTACAGGGGAGAAATTTACTGCATGGCTTGATTAATTTGGAAATTGGTATAAATAACCTAACAGTCAAATTATGAAAAGGTCACAAGTGATTTTTTTTTTAATTATCTCCTTTGGGGGTGAAAAGGGTGGAACAGTTTATATATTTTTTTTTTTTTTTTAACTAAGCTATGCCGATTTCTGGGCCACACAGGAATTTTTACTTAATATTTTCCATCGATACGCTAAGAAGTGTTTGAAATTACTCGCATATATCTAGACCAGCCTAGGCAGCCGCTTCGATGCTTGCGGTTGAGTGCACATTAAAGCGTTATGCCAATATGTCTTCGCCGCAGAAGTCAAATCAGTCGTCAACGACAAAATACAAGCGTTGTTACGTCGACCTAACGTACTGTATTTTACTTCCAGGCCCGACTTCCCACGACTGGTTTATCTTGTTTACGGACGGCTTAGCCTTCCTGAGCATGTGCACTCAGTTTATCACCGGCTACCTCGATTATGAACACAAGATCATCATCCTTGACCCCAAAAAGATTTTAATACACTACCTCAAAAACAACTTCACTGTAGACTTCATTGGGTGTTTGCCTTTACAGCTTATAGTACCTTTCAGTGAGTGCCAGTATCCAACCCACACAGTCATGTTTATATTCAAGTTGCTAAGAAGTATATCTTTGACCCAACAGTGGAAGAACGTCATTGGTCAATGTCAACTATCCTACATCAATTACGTTGCACTTAAAATATTGGTGATGTTAATAATGTTCTTTCATTGGATGACCTACATCCACTACCAGGTGCCAATACTATGCTATCACTTGTACGACAAGAACGACGCTTTCGTAGAATGGTTGAAACGATTTCACATAACGGATTTTGAACGGAGCGTTAGTCCAGTATTTCAGAAGTACACCACGAACTTCTATTTGGTTTGTGGTCTGGTCATCGGAGCTGGATACTACAGGCCTCTAGACACACACTTCCTACCAGAGTTGATGCTGTCATCAATGTTGGAACTCACAGGTCTTTTGTTTCTTGCATATTCGTGCTTTGCATTACTGCGGTTGTCAATATACAGGCAATACGAGTCACACTGCTTCAACGGGAAATCGAAGGAGTTGGAAGAGTACATGCAGTTCATGCGATTGCCGAAGTATTTGAAGAGGAAGATTAGACTGTTCATAAACTATAAGTTCAACGAGCACTTCTTCCACGAGGAGGCGATCCTGAACACGATCAACGAGCAGATCAAGCACGACATCAGCATGCACTGCTGCCAGCGCCTCGTCATGAACGTGCCCATGTTCCAGGACATGCCGGTCGCACTCATCAACTCTATTATATTTAGTTTACGACAAGTCTTGTTTATGCCTGGCCAGGTATGGTTGTTTTTCTTTTTACAAATAGATATTTTATCGAAGATGTAAAATGAGAATAAAAAAACATACAAGTATCATAAAAATTGTTGTTATCAGACAGTGGTAGAGTTCAACATGCCGGGCGAGTGCATTCATCTAATATCATCCGGCACTGTCGCCGTTATGGACGCCTCGGGAAGAGAGGTTTGTGCTATAACTCTTTGCAACTACTGGTATTATCTTGTTTCGATAGTAATTGGAATATATTGATGGATTTAATATTACAGGTAGCACATCTCCGGGATGGCGCATTTTTCGGCGAAAACGCCCTGTTATCGCCAGGAGTATTGCGAACAGCTACCATCATTGCGCTCGAGATTACAGAGATTTACATGTAAGTTCTATGAAGTATTTATAGCAGATCTTGTCGAACATCATCATCATTGCAAAGACGTCCACTGCTGGACGTACACCGACCATGTGTCGCCACATACACCGGTCGTATCGATCTCAGTTAAATCATCATTATCATGTTCCCGGCTTTGTATGTTACTTGTTGATCTCAGTTAAATATTAGGAGTAATTTCACAGTGTTGTCATTCCACAGTACGCGGCCGCTACTGGCACATCCAGTTTTAGTAATAGTTCAGCTTCGTTGTCGTGTCTAGAGCATGGATACCGATATTCGGTATTACCTAAAAACCGGGATACAGGTAATTTTTCTCCGTTTATTAATACCGGGATTGAAATTTGTAAAACTGATATTTCGGCATTTTGACTAGTGATTAAAAATAGTAGTCGACTTTCATTTAAAACGAGCAAGAAATTTCCGTAATATTTTCTGCATACTTCTAAGGCTTTTTAAATTACTTATCGCTTTTAATTATTTAATTAGTGTTGCTTCAGTGTTTTTCATCATTATATAGGGTAGCCAATTCATCTTTTTTGGGCCCTATTTTTATTTGGCGCTAAATTTGATATCTACATTTTAGTTAAAATGAGGAAAATTTGTTATGTACCATAATTTTTAGCATTCCGTACCTCAAAAGGAAAAAAACCGGAACCCTTATAGTATCACTCTTGTGTCTGAGTCGTCTGTCACAGCCGATTTTCTCCGAATCTGCTGGACCGATTAAGTTGAAATTTGGTACACACATGAATTTCTGTGACCCAAACTTGAACGTGTAAAGATGTGACTCAGGATGGCTGGAAAAATCTTCAAAATTGCTCGCATTTAACTAGGTCAATAGGGCACTTTAGGTGACGGCTAAACACCCTTATTTCAGAATTTGTGACGCTGCAGAATCTCAGATAATCGATTGAAAACGTGTTCAGCCAGCTTGAAAAATCACTTTTCTCTGGTCTCTCAATCTCGGTAACGGAAGCGATTTTGACGACTTTTTGCATATCAACGGGCGTCACATTTTGTGACAGGCATCGAGCTAAAAGTTTTGTGATACGTACAGCGGTTTAGTACAAAAATGCAAAAATCTGTGTCCAGCCAGCTTGAATTTACGTATAAAACTTCTGGCTGGCACTTCCGAATCTCAATTACGGGAGCGTTTTCAAATATGGTTACTTTACTAACATTTAGTGACGCAATGTGTGACAGTAATAACGTTTGATTTATGGCGTCACATCTAAGGGTTAACGAGAAATCAATAAAAACTTAATGTCCAACCAGCCTGAGTTCTAGAAAAAAATTCCCTTACAAACACTGCAGTAGGGTTACCAGTAGTGTAGGTTTTATGTAGGACTAAGTATATTTTAAGGTGTTTTCTTTAATGGACGAAAATCCGTGTAGTATAGCAGTGTGTAATATAGTGATAGCTATCTTACTCTGATTAGTGATTACACTTCGAAAAGTACATACAATGCCGACTGTCGAGTTTAGTTCTCATTTTCAGTTACCTAAGATAATGAACTAAACGCGAAATACAAGTGGACTCTCTTTTGCAGCGCTGGTAGTCAATTATTATTTTTAATTAATAATAATAATAATAAAATAATAATAAAATTTATTCAAAAATAAAAATTGGAAATATACAGTATAAATCTTAGAAATAATGTAGGTATTACAAAGTATGATGCCTGTACTAGGTTAAACCTGTATCACAGGCGACATGAGTTCTTACAATTACTATTAGGACAACTGATTTCTTAACAAATATTTAACATACGTTTTATGAATAGTGCAATAGTTAGTTAATTATGTTAATATATACTTAAATACTAATAATTAAGTTCTTAAACATGTAGTTAATTTCTATATTATTTACGGAAAAAGTTGTTAGCACTTATACTCCATTTACTATAGCATTAGACAAATAACGGCTAAATAACGACAGTTATTGTGTAATATTGTTGAAATGACTGCACTTTAGAGTTATTTTTTTAGTGTAAATGGTAAATAGATTACAGTGCTTTGTATTTATCGTGAAATAACGGAGTTTATGAAACGTTTACATCGAAATAACGAAAGGGTGAGAACAGTCATTTGTCTAATGTTATAATAAATGGAGTATAGTTACACGATTATGATTGTGTCTGCTTTTTACTGAGAGAAAACCTTTTATTCCCACGGGAAAATCAAATACAAAGCAGGCGTGGATGCTACCAGCCGATTAGTCGATTAAAAAAAAATTCTTTAGTTATGTAAAAAATATGGTCACCTCACAATATTAATGGATGTTTTTATGGGAAAATTTAAATGATCAATACCTGTCACAAATTTATGTGACGCCCGTTAATATGCAAAAAGTCGTCAAAATCACTTCCGATACCGAGATTGAGAGACCAGCGACAGGTGGTTTTTCAAGCTGGCTGGACACGTTTTCGATCGATTATCTAAGATTCTGTAACGTCACAAATCCTGAAATAAGGGTGTTTAGCCATCACATAAAGTGACCTATTGATCTAGTTAAACGCGAGCTATTTTGAAGAATTGTCCAGCAATCTTGAGTCACATGTAAAGTAATGAACGATTTTTGAATTTTATATTTTATTTTTAATTTTTAATTATTATATTTAATATCTTCTTTCTAACTTCTGCCCGCGACTTCGTTCACGTGGAAATCGTAAGACGACGCAATATACTAAAATACTAAACTACAATAATATATATACAAATACTAACAATATAATAAACTTCTCTGAATACTACGTTTGTAGTTTTGGTCACAGCAGTTAAAATATACAGAGAGTCAGGACTGGTGACGCGAGAGCAAGCGACGTAAAGTTCCCTACCCTTTACCATAGAACACTATGGTAAAGGGTTTGGTTTCCGCACTTAGTCCTTCAGGTGGACTATTGTACATGGGCCATGGCAGCCATTCGTGGTTATTCCAAGCAGCCCACCTCCCTCCAGAATATAATTACGTCCTCCGAGGGTTTCTGTTCTAATCTGGGTGACTCCTGTGCATTCAAAGAGCACATGCACGACGGCCCAGGCAGCACACAAGTCAGATAACTGGCCAACAATTTAACCTTATGCAGGGTTAAGCTTTATTATATATGTATAGAAGCTGTGTGTATTACGAAGTTCTGTATTCAAGCTTTTTTTTTGCTATAATAATGCTATTAGGTGAGTTAGTTTAGTAATTTGCGGATTTTATTTCTTAAAACTGAATAATCATCATAAAAAGACCTGTTACTCGAGAGTTTGTGTAATCTTTTGTATAACAAGGGTATAAAATTCCATTATCAAGCATGATACTGGATAAGTTGTATTCAGTTCTCTTTTAGTTGTATTACACACCACATCTTGATAGTTATTCAGCTGCTGTATAAAATAAGCGTTATTTCTGTTATGAAGCTTATAGTAACTTACAGAAATTAAGATAGCTGTCATAACTACTTTATGCCGCTTTAAGTACGAAATTACCGCCATGTGCAGCTAACTGTGGTTAAAGCAAAAGTAACAGATTTTGCTAGGTATTCACGAAAAGTAGACATTTTTTAAGCTAGAAGAACTGTTCTGGAACGTTAGTCAGCATTTAAGCGGCTAACTGCGCTTTGTTTTGTAATGGTTGTGTGAAAATGCCTCATTACAATTCTTTTTTTAAACACTCCGATTCATGGAAAAATAGAAAAAGAACGGGAGGCATACGAAAAAAGTGCTTGCGAGAGTATGAAAAGATAAAAAACTCTATTTGTGCCAATACACAAACGGCTGAAACAAGTTATTCCAGTTTATCTAATCCAAGTAAAAGTCAAGTGTGACAACAATCGATAGAAATGGGTTCCGTAAGAAATAATTATGAATCTACATTACATGAATGAAGATTATGAATCAATTTAAATTTTTATTTTTGTTAATTCATCCTCTGCTTCTTCGTATGTACGGTAGTTTCTTCTTTTCAGTAGACATTTATAGGTCAACCAATCTGACTGGGGCTGGGTACTATCATTTTTTGCGAGTATATCACCGTACATCTTAGGCCTACGCAATATTCCTTTGACTTCCCATGTGTCCGGCACAGTACATAGTTGTACCTTGCCTTTTTGACGAGTTGTCGCAATTTTAAACGGCATGTTTTCTGAAAAATATCAAAAATCTTAATAGATACGTAAGTACATTTGGCCACTTGAAATAACCTAAATATTTTGTGCAGGGCACAACTTATACCTACACACATTATTAGCGCACCGGCTCAAACTACCTATTTCTGTCAATTATGAACTTTTTAACCTGTATCTCTCTAACTGACTCATTTATACAACAACTATCCGCTACACTCCACAAACGGCCTTTTTTATATTGAATACTAGCTTTTGCCCGCGGCTCCGCCCGCGTGGATGTCGGTTATCGCGTAAAAAAGTAGCCTATGTCCTTCTCCATACCCCAGGCTATATCTCTGCCAAATTTCATGACGATCGGTTCAGCGGTTTAGGCGTGAAAACGTAACATACAGACAGACAGACAGACAGAGTTACTTTTACATTTATAATATTAGTATGGATTAAATAATTATCTAAATTTGATAAGAGCTAACAAGAACAAATAAATACCTATACGGTGGGTTTTCATTACTATACGACTGAATCCAATTTTTTTTATTTACAGTACGAATGTGTGTGATTAAGTGATTATAGAACAGTTATCGAAAAATGTTGAGTGCAGACCACTTATAACCAGAGCACAACTTAATAAGTGGACACTTGACATAAGACGATCAGATTTTATTCAGAATGAGCGTCGCCATATCGAATAACATAACCTATTATAATGATGTGGAATTTTATACTCAAATACTCAAGTTTAATAACGAAATCGGTATAATATTCTTATAAAAGTACTAGCTTCTGCCCGCGACTTCGTCCGTGTGAAATTTTGGCCCACCCATCGCGTCGCATCCCGTCGCTTAGCGTTCTTTCCAACTTTTGTTCTTTTCACTTGGATCCTAAGGATCGTAGCGTGATGTTATATAGCCTATAGCCTTCCTCGATAAATGGGCTATCTAACACTAAAATAATTTTTCAATTCTAACCAGTAGTTCCTGAGATTAGCGCGTTCAACCAAATAAACAAACTCTTTAGCTTTATAATATTAATATATAACTTCTGCCCGTGACTTCGTCCGCGTAAAAATTCGGCCCACCCATCGCGTCGCATCCCGTCGCTCGCCCGCGCTGTAACTTCGTTATCGCTTAGCGTTCTTTCTGACTTTTGTTCTTTTCGCTTGGCACCTAAAGATCGTAGCGTGAAGTTATATCGTCGTTGCGACTTTTAAGACCTCTTATGTGTCACTTTTGGTAAAATCACTTTTTTACGCCAGCCTTTTTCACATTTTGAAGCTCTATCGAATGCAAAAACTCTCATGTGTATACGACAATTTGATCATCATTTCTTTACCAATTTCAAGATCTACAATGTGTGCTTCCTAATAAAATGTTGGTGCTTAAAATATCGATTTTCTCATAAAGTTGAATTTTACACATAAGAGATTGTAGTGGTCTACATGCATCAACATCCAATCATGACGGCGCGCGGCCGCGCACTGAGGACCTCGGGACTGTTCGTACGTTGCTCCAACGGAAGGCGCACGACTATTCTGATTGGTTCATTATGAAATGAGGTATAGCGCACATACCACTATGTACAAATACTAATTTGTTATATACCGTATGAAATAAAGAAATACATATGGTTTTATCATTATCACTAGTTTTATTCCATTTCCAAGACTGTAAAAACTGTTAAAGTCGCAACGACGATATTTATAGCCTATATAGCCTTCCTCGATAAATGGGCAATCCAACACTAAAATATTTTTTCTATTCGAACCAGTATCTAGTTCCTGAGATTAGCGCGTTCAACCAAACAAACTCTTCAGCTTTATAAAATAACTAATCCGCGCAACTTCGTCTGCGTCACCTAAGAGAGAGTGTGGTTTAAGTAATGAATTTTCTACTTATTTTGTTACGGAGTTATTTTTAAAATTAGGATATCTCCTAAGATGTTGATTGAAATCAAGTGATGTCAATGACAATTTTGTTTACATTTAAATACTTGTGATTAATAACATATTTATTTGGATAAGGATTAATATTTTGTTGATAAAACTCCTTCAAATAATGCATTAATTTCGAACAAATTTGATTACCATAAAAAAAGGTTATAGTGAGTCAATCTTAAAAGATAGACATATGCTGTCGCGGACTTTTTTTTTGAACATTTAAGACCATTTTCTTGTAGCGACCACGGCTAAGGTACCTGCCCTTATTGACCCATCTCAAAACATATTGCAATACTGCTCGTCCCCCATAGCAAATAGCGTGATAATTTATACCCAGTAATTTGACCAGACCTATAGGGAATATCTATGTATGTAAAATTTGAACAAAATCTTTCTGGTAGTTTTTGCGTGATGCTGGAACATACATTCAGACAAACAGACAAAAATTCTAAAAACTATATTTTCGGCTCAGATTATTTCTATAATCTGAGATTTCCGACATCAGAATCGTTCCCAGAACTTGCCGCAATTACTTTTTTCAAAAATATTCAATGTACAGTTTTGACTTCGCTACGATTTTATTATACGTATAGATTATGATGTAAAACAGAGCTGCAATTAGCTAAAAACGAAAGAAAATTTGAATTTCGCGGCTATAGCGGATGTTACCCTTCATGTATTTAGGAAGTCTACACTATCTGTACCCTGTCCCTCCCGAAATTAAAGCGAAAAATGTTATAACTGAAAGTAAAAAATTGACAGTAAGGCCTGTGTTCACCAACATTCAAACCACCGGTTAGGTATTTAAACAGTTGGTTTTTGTCAAATTTCCTATGAAATGTTGAGTAAACAACTGATTAAATATCTAAACAGTTGATTTAAATGTTGGTGAACACAGGCCTAAGTTTATCGATATAAATAATCGACCGTTTAGTCGTCGTAACATAATTATATGTGAAATTAATTGTTTTTTGAGCGTGTGTGAGTGTACGTCAAGTGCAGTGTTAGCGTTAGTGTGACAAATAATAGTAAACTCGCGATTTAAGTGCGTGTGGTTTATTTGTGTGTGTAATAAGCGTACGTATTGGTCTATGCTTGTAGTGGAGTTAGAGTGGGAGACAAGCGGCGACACGCGTTTTAATACAAATCAGGAACTATTTCCTTTCTAACTTCTTTTATCTGTTCTATGCTTATAAAATTATAAGGGTAGCAATAATTTCTTTTTAGGTACGGAACCCTAAAAATAAATAAAAACCGGAAAAAAAGCGATATACCGATATCCCGGTTTTGAAATTTTTAACACCGGATTAGTACCGGTATTGCCATGAAACACAATACCGTATAGCTCTAGTAGCGTCTGTCATTCAGGGTAAGATACAGTCAGTGCATTATGGTGTGATTTTGATAATTCGATGCGTAAGTTAACGCTAAGCTCCGTCTCTGAGCCTCAGTGCAATCTCATTGTGCAGCCTGGACGGCACGTCGTTCCGGTCGTGCCTGGCGCCCTACCCGCAGTACTCACCCCGAGCCGCACCACGGAGTTGACGATGTTGGCCGTCCACGCCGCCTCCACGCGCAGCAGGTCGCGCCGCGTCTCGGCGCTGAAGTAGCGCGGGCCGGGCGCGCAGGCGCCGGCCGGCCCGGGCGCCGAGCTCTGCACCAGGAAGCAGTGCTGGCGCCAGTCCACCGTCTCGCTCTCCTTCACCGTGCGGAACATCGTCTGGTACACTTTGAGCGTCTCGGGACACTTCGCTAGCTCCGTTATGTTCATCTGCGAAAGACAGATATACTCAGAAGCTTCTCACTAAATTGGCTATCACTTTTAGATTGAAACACGGACAACGAGTCGGTCTAACTTAGATAGATACATAGATACTCTTTATTATGTACACCATAAAAATTACAGATATAAATGTAGAACTGTTACATAGGGTGTCACAATGGGCGGTCTTATCGCTAAAAGCGATCTTTTACAGACAACCTTTGGATGGATCAAAAAGTAGAAGGTGTACCGGACGGGCGTGATCGCTTGACTCGAAAATCGGGAAGGTTGTAAGGCTATCCCAGTCCAAGCGGCGCTGACGTCCTGCACCAATAGTTCAGGATATCGTCAATACTCACTGCGACATTACTCCTGAAGAATCACAGGTTTTACGGAAGAAATAATAAGACCGTATTACTGATAAGACTTCATAAATATTCAGGAAGCGATTTCAGGACTCCCCAGTACTACTATATGACTATTTAGATGGAATTAGTTCCATGTCGATGACTACGAAATTTATAGGTGGCGCGCTCACTAAGGTAGTAGTGCTCCTTTACCTTACTGAGAGCCACGAATCGCCTCCCGTTTTAGAAACTTTATTGGTTTAAAATATCTTAAGTTCTAATGTGTTTCACACCTAAACACCCTTATTTCTATCACTTTACATAAAGTGTTATACATCATAAGATTCGTAAATAATGGCCTTTCTAATGAGGTTTCTATCATGATTCTAACTATTCCCACTGAAAAGATATTTCAGTTACAACGGGATTTATGTGAATAATTAAATATTAAATTGTTTGCAAGTGACTTTACTGGCAAAGTACTGAACCGATCTCCACCATACCAAAAGAAACCTCAAGCTAGTCTATTGCCCTAGAGAAATCTAGTATTTTAGTTTTCGTACCTAGATTTTTCAGCCCGCTATGAGCCTCTGAATACAGGTTGGGTAGCCTTTATTTTACGAAATCCGCTTCGCGGCATTTAGACTCGATTAGGTAGGTATCCTGAAGGGCTAGATTTCAGGAAGTTAGGTCCAGGGCTAGGCCTCGGTCTAGGTGACCTGGATACAGTAAATGATTTTAAGTTTTGTCTATCTAACTTACCTAATCGAGGCGTACAATGGTCGAGTTTACGACTTTTATCAAAATTGTCATTTTGATTACATTATAGCTGCTAGGCAGCACTATTAATGACTATACTTTTTACATATTTGAGTTAGTATAGTCATTGCACATTATTTTGACTGTTTTATTACGCATTATTGCGACATGAAATTTTCCCTATTTATAGGTGGGGCATATTGTGTGGAAAAAAAGTGTGCAAAAATACATGGGCACCTACGTAAATAGGAACATTTTTGAATAAAACTCATTTCTGATGTCGCCTCAGCGCGCACATCATCGATTCTACATAATTTATACTATTATTACTAGTCTTGATGAATAAATTATATTTCCTATATACTTAAGCTAAGTTAAAATTACTGATTTTATACAAGCTAAATTGTCGGTGACGCATCGTCGCGAACAGAAGGAGAGACAATACTGCAGGTAGTCAGTGGTGTACCACTTACATTATTTACAATAAATACAAACATACATAAAGCATATAGATAATTATCCATATATATATATATATATGTCGGAGTTGGTTGTCAATTACAATTGTGGGTAGTCAACAGAGTTTGTTATTCATTTGACTTATTATGAATTTAAGTGATTTTTACTATCAATTATTGTCTAATAAATCGGAACATAATTTATTAAGTACTTGGTGTACGCTGTAATTGATATTTTGTTACTTATTTCTATTATTGTAACCGATGGGTTTGTTCCAAACAACTGATGACACGTTACTTTAATTTTAAAATGATTTACTTTGTGAATTCACTATTGTTTATTTACAACAATTATTCTTGTATTATTTGATTACTTTATAATGTAAATCGTATTAGATTTAGTACATTTTAGTGTTTTGTATCAAGTAAACACGTGACGTACTTCCGTACGTCATCGGACAGAGTTGTCGTGGAGGGATTGCAAGGTGGGGACATCGCCTTATAAAAGAACGTGCACTCGGAGTGCTAGACCAAGGGCCTTATCCCCGATGAGCAGTTCGGTTTTAGAACCCAACATGCCTCGACCCATCAGGTCCACCGTATCGTAGAAGAAATCAGCGCTGGTTTCCAGCGCGGTCTTAAGACAGGAATGATCTTCTTTGACATAGCGAAGGCATTCGACAAAGTCTGGCACAACGGCTTATTATACAAGCTGTACCAACTCGGTGTGCCGGAACGGCTCGTGCTCATCTTACGAGACTTTTTGTCGAATCGCACTTTTCTTTCGCTATTGCATAGACGGTACTCTCTCTGCCCCCCACCCATTACGCGCAGGCGTCCCTCAGGGCTCTGTGATTTCTCCCCTCGCGTTCACGCTATTCACCAGCGATATCCCGAAGCAAAGACAGGCACAGTTGGCTCTGTTCGCAGACGATACGGCCATCTATTGCAGAGGGACCAGTCACGATAGGATCTCTAACACTCTCCAGACCGCAGCCAACAAGCTTGGCGAATGGTTTAGAAAGTGGCGCATAGAAGTAAATCCCGATAAAAGTCAAGCGGTCCTCTATACGAAACCGCGCCACCGCCCCCCTAGCATCCGACCGATCACCATGTTCGGCAAGCCTATCCCCTGGGAGAAGCGAGCCAAATATCTGGGTGTGATTCTCGACCACCATCTCTCCTTTTCTGAGCACCTAAAGAAGGTACGCGCTCGCGCAGCCTTCGCTCTCTATAGGCTCCACTCCATCCTAAATGCAAAAAGCAAATTGTCACTCAAGTGCAAACTAACAACAGCAAATTGCTCATTTACACCGCGTGCATCCGCCCCATCATGACCTATGCGAGTCCTGTCTTTGCACACGTCAAACCCCATCTCATCCATAAGATGCAAACCCTACAGAACCGAGTCTTACGTAAAATCACGGGAGCGCCCTGGTTCGTTCGTAACACTAACCTCCACGTTGAACTCAAAATCCCCACGATAGCCCAATTTTTGAAGCGCTTCTTTGATTCAGCAGCCACTCATCGCAACGCTCTAATTGTGAAGGCCGCAAGTTATGTCCTCTCTAATATTAGTTCGACCCGCCGTCCAAGGCATGCACTGACCCAGACGACCCCACTACTCTCCTCCAGGAGAGTCGTAGGGAAACTACTACAGTTCGCAAAATAAGAATACACAATACACGATCGTCATTCCGACCTCGCCGCCGAGGCCCCGCGCGAAATCCCCGACTAACGAATAGTCCTCCCCGACCTTTGACTGTAAGTGAAGCGCCAGCACGCGTTTTAGCTGAGCAGCATGTAATCCAAACTCCCCACGATAATAATCAAAACACTGATTTTATCCAGCCACCGTCGGTCCCTTGCCACCCTCCCTCCGAATCAGCTGCCCTAAGCCGAGGTTCGTACCCCACAGGCGGTGCCCTTAGCGAGCAGCAGTCGTTTAGTTTATAGTTTTTACGCCCTGGCTGGAGGCATTAAGTTTCGTTAGGAGCTTAAGGCAACCACAGGAAAGTCCGTTTAAAGAGTCGGAACCTTAGTGGTTACACTCTGAGATGCCCTAGATAAAAAAAAAAGGTGTGCTAGTCAGTCGATCTTTGAATTCGATTCAGTAAAGAGCCCCTGTTCCCGACAAAACTATCGGTTTACCTGGTATAGCGCTGCTGTATATTCACATAGCTACATTGGCTTGCTAATACACTTTGTCATTGGGTGGCTTGGCCACTTTACGAACTGTGACCTTAAACGTCTGTTCGATTTACCATATTGTTGCTGTCTATATTCACCTGCTTTATCTTAATACTAGTTGCTATTTTATTTTATATTGTGTAATTAGTACCTACCATAATAAAAACCCTGTAACTGCTTATACACTCTTGTTTATCCCGATAAAATGGGGACTTCAAACCCTGACGATATAGCGCTCGGCACTCCTGATCCTACATATATATACATAGCATAATAAACATGATACAAGAGCAAGGAACTTTAAGTAATGATGATGTTTAAGGAGAGAGGAAGTGAACTTAATTTGGAAGAAGTCATGTTCGGTAGTCGATTGCGATATATTGCGTTGAATTTTATGAAAACCAAGCGCAACTGCTGAGCAGAATGTCGGGCAAAGCGTGTTTGGATTTTTCCTTATTTTAATTCATATAGTTTTGACGTGACAACGTCTAATAAATCGATAAACGCCGGCTGCATGCACGAAAAAGGAGGACTCATTGTCCCGTTACGCTCATATTCCCGTTACGTTAATTGTACGCTTGCGCCGCATCAATGTTTTATTATGACGTTGTCACGTTAAACTATCCTCCGTAAACCAACTTTACAGACAACCAATTTTTTCTATTGCGCAATAACCAACACTACCCACAGTACATCCACTATAGTAAAAATATGGCTGATGATAACAAGAGAAACCTTCCGTTCTCCGACATATTATAAATTATTATATTATTAGCATTATTATTATTATTTATTTTTATATTATTAGCTTTTGCCCGTGGCTTCGCCCGCGTGGATGTTGAAAAAAATCCAACGGGAACGTACTACCGGGATTAAAAATACTTTTGAGTAATTCAAAAACTTAAAAATAAAATCTTTGGAGTTATTTAAGGCACGAAGTAAAATTCTCCCCTAAAAACTTAAATACCCCCCATTCCCCTGTTTGGGATCAATTTTCAAAAACCCATATACTCGTAATCCTTTTTTCTGGCCAAAAAATGAGCACCTTTTGAGGGGATGTTTTGAAAAACGAATTATGACAACTTTGTGTTTTATTTAAGAACGTATTTGTGCTAAGTTTCAAGTTTATGAACTAAAAAAATTGGTTGTCTGTAAAGTTGGTTTACGGACGATAGTTTAACGTGACAACGTCATAACTAGGGCGTGCAAACCCGATTTTTCGGTTTTGTTAAAAACCGGACAAAATTTACCGATTTTTGAAAATCGGGGTTGAAAGTCAAAACCGGAGCTACCTCCGGTTTTCCTGTTATTGAATAACATTTTGATTTATATTAACTTTTTTCGAATACACTCGAGAAAATAATCGTCATCATCTGACGCTGAAGTTGTAGCTGATGATGAGCTAACTCTTCAACAGCAGCTTGATAAGGAATTGGATATATGCAGGAAATCCCCCAAGAATCGGTCTGATTTCGAACTTGCAGGGTTTGTCAAGGTAGAGCAAGCCATGTATGAAAGCGGAGGGCATCGGGGTGTGTATCTCACAGAAGCTTACAACTATTTGATGTGTGTACTACCAACAAGTGTTGAGAGTGAGATGGCCTTTTCGAGTGCTGGTTACTTTTGCAACAAAATAAGAAGTACGCTATCTGATAAAATGTTAGATGCACTTCTATTCTTAAGAACACATTATCAAGAACAGCGGTATGTTGGAAAAAAAATATTATTGATTATTAAATTAGTATAGGATACACAGTTGATTTGATCTCGTTTTATAGACATGACTTCTACGAGGTATATTTACACAGAACCGTGTACATTTTGTATGCGTTGTATCAGATTCTCTGTTCTTGCCAGCAGGCATGGGCCATACACTGTATCACAGTAGTTAAGTCTTAACAAAATTAGGCTATCCACTAACTGTTTACGTAGATCAACTGTCAGGTAGTCTCTAATTGAATATAGGAGTTTCAATCTATAAAAACAATTCCTCATGGAGTTACTGACGTGCTTTTCAAATCGCAGTTCTGGATCCATGGTTAACCCTAGGTTGCATGCTATCTCTACCCTTTCAATTTTTTCCCCCCTGATAACAAATTCTAGCTTGGCTGATAGTATTCTGCTGATCATTTGCCTACTCCCCAAAACCACTATGGGCTCTAGCACCCTCGAAAACCATGCAAACGACACCCATGATAGAAAATTTAAACATTTTTGCAGCCGCCATCTTGAATTTTTATTTTGACCTCATTATCGGCTCTAGCACCCTTGGAAACCATGAAAACTACACCTATGAAGGAAAATATGAATATTTTTGTAGCCGCCATCTTGGATTTTTATTTTGACCACACTATCGGCTCTAGCACTCTCAAACACCATGAAAACGACACCCGTGATGCAAAATTTGTAAATTTTCGCAGCCGCCATCTTGGATTTTCATTTTGACCTCACTATCGGCTTTAGCACCCTCGAAAACCATGAAAACGACACCCATGATGAAAAATGTAAACATTTTCACAGCCGCCATCTTGGATTTTCATTTTGACCTCACTATCGGCTTTAGCACCCTCGAAAACGACACCCACGAAGAAAAATGTGAACATTTTCGCAGCCGCCATTTTGGATTTTTATTTTGACCTCATTATCGGCTCTAGCACTCTCGAAAACCATGAAAACGACACCTATGAAGGAAAATATGAATAATTTTGTAGCCGCCATCTTGGATTTTTATTTTGACCTCACTATCGGCTCTAGCACTCTCAAACACCATGAGAACGACACCCATGATGCAAAATTTATACATTTTCGCAGCCGCCATCTTGGATTTTCATTTTGACCTCACTATCGGCTTTAGCACCCTCGAAAACCATGAAAACGACACCCATGATGAAAAGTGTGAACATTTTCGCAGCCGTCATCTTGGGTTTTTATTTTGACCTCATTATCGGCTCTAGGACCCTCGAAAACCATGGAAACGACACCCATGAAGGAAAATATGAAAATTTTCGTAGCCGCCATCTAGGATTTTTATTTTGATCGCACTATCTGCTCTAGCACTCTCAAACACCATGAAAACGACACCCATGATGCAAAATTTTAAAAATTTCGCAGCCGCCATCTAGGATTTTATTTATAGGTTGTAAAACCAAATTATCGTTTGATGCGCATTTAAAAATAAAAAAAAGGGGTTGGTACCATCTAACGGCTAAACCTACCACCACACGAGCTCATTGGTCAAATCAAATAACGCGCGCTTCCGCGGCTTCCTGTTATACACTTCCGTCCCTTTTCACGAAATCACGCCCACAGATTGCAGGAAAGGGAGAGGAAAGATGTTACACATCAAAAACAAAATAAACTTATACTAATCAATTCAAGTTGATCTACTGCATTGCTCTATTCTGTGTCGCGACGAGTTCGTGAACTCATGAGAGCGGTGCGTATGGCGCGCGCGTCTCCCGCGCATCTTAATTTGTTACGTATCGCTACTAATTGCGGGGGCTGGGGTAAGCGTAACATGCCTACGACGCTCGGGTAACCTCACCTTAAACGAAATATATCGATTGGTGCTGAATTGATGTCGCGACTCGCCAGCGCCACATCCCATAAGCACTCGTTTTTAACCATTTCTGAACGCAACCTAAGCTCAAATGTCAACAGTGTCAGTCATTGTCACATTTTCTTGTTTGTTTTGTGCAGAGCGGTTTGAGTGCAACTCAGATATAATAAAAAGTTGGAGTGCAATAGAATACCATTTAAAGTTTTATAGATTTACTAGCTCGGCTTCGCCCGCGTGGATGTCGGTTATATCGCATAAAAAAGTAGCCTATGTCCTTCTCCGTATCCCAGGCTATATCTCTGCCAAATTTCATGACGATCGGTTCAGCGGTTTAGGCGTGAATACGTAACATACAGACAGACAGACAGAGTTACTTTCACATTTATGATATTAGTATGTATATTAGTACACAGTATGGATGCTATAGTAAATCATGGACAAGAATACTCCACATACACCTACAAAACGTAATTTCTATAGTGAAACGGATCAAACAGATAGTGAATATGTTACTTACACAGTAAAAAAAAAAAATACTGATACGACAAAACAGAAAAATAAGTACCTAATAAAAAAATATGTTTTTAAACATAATAATAAAGGAAAATAAATTGTAGATACTTTATTTTGATTCTGTGTACTTTTTTTTTACCTATAATAACCAATGTACTTTAATTGCACAAAAAAAAGTTGGCAACCCTACCCACGGGAGGAAATGGGGTAGTGCTATTCTTTACGTCCAGCATCACACAGTAGATACACACCATCTCTCAAAGTTTATTGAATTTATAAATGCGTGGATAGTTCTGTCATTTGACGTCACTGTCCGAACAAACGAATAAATGTGTCCCCCCCCGCAAGGACGCGGCGCCTACGATGGACGCGGCGCTTACGATAGACGCGGCTTTCTAGAACATTTTAGTCAAGATATCGATTGCGAGCCGCTCGCGTACGCCATCCGCTCCGCTAATTAAACCCGCTTAAACGCTCAAGATCTCCGTATCGTGATCGAATCAAGTTGAACTCGCCCGCGCTTGAGGACTTTGAGTGCGTGAGGCAGTGCTCCAGCAGAAACGCCGCCATCGGATTACGCCGGTCTGCTGCCAAGATCCACATGTGGCGAAGACTTGCAAGGTACTCCTATACCCTCTTAAATTGTTCGTCTGTTCAACATCTAATTCTCCGCTAGGCGATCACCACACATCCTCCCATCACACGCTCCTTCTAATCCTTCTAAAATACAGTTCACGAAAAAAAAAAAAAAAACTTGATCGCCTACAATAATTGGTAAATTCCCACACCAATAATACTTATGTTCACTAACTGTGAATTCCCAATATTAACATCACCTTGAATCCCCTTGTTCCCCAGTTTTCTAAATCGGAATAAGGCAGTTTAGTTTTGGGAATTAATTTCTTATAACGGTGGGTGCCCATGGTTGGTGACGAGCCCTACAGGAACGTGCGGTCGGAGGAGCGCGTTCCCTTGCCCGTGCCGACAATTTTAAATTTTGTAAAACAACAATTTTTTCAGGTACAGAACAGTCACACAGGGAAGGGCGTGTTTTGGGGGACTGTCTTACATATGTAACTTGACGTCAAAAAGTGATGATTCTCAACCTAATTTGAATAAATGACTTATGATTTTGACAGGCGTTCTGTTATAATTATTTTAAAAATTACCGGCGGCACATCGAATAGCATGACGTCAGTTCCCTTGAGCAGTAGGAACTTGGGCCGGTACGTCTGCCACGGCTGTTGTGCCTGAACAACTCCCTCGTGCACCCAGCCCATGTACTCGATGCGTTCACCAACGCCGAAGTGACGGTTGAATAGCTTCATCTGTGTATATAAAAGAAATCATTTATTCACTATATTGTATGTATACAGATAAGACATCCAATTTGTAACAATATTTTGATTTAAAGAGAGTCCGTGGTGTTTCAAATGTTAACAAAAACATAATACAAAATCTAACAGAAATATTTAAAATGACCACTATGTTAACAATCATTACAATTTAACTGCAAGCTAGCACCTATTGCGAGTTATCATAAAACAATTATGTGTAATAGATTTAATAACAGCAGTCTTGTTTATTGTTTTTAGACATATAATGGGTTGGGTAGTTATTTTAAATATTGAGGCATTTATCCTATTAAATATAACGGGAATCATTTATAAATTATTATTCTGTGAGAATAAAAAAAGGACTGAGGTGGTCGTTGCTGGAAGTTGGAAAGGCTTGAGTATTGTTGGTTGCAAATTTACACATACAAAATATTCGTATTCGCTTGGTTGATAAAATATAGTACTTAAATTTGAATTTAATAAAATAATCACGAATAACCTCTAGAAATGCGACATTGATAGCCCGCGCGGGATGAACGCTATTAATATACTTTCAGTGTCGACGGTATGTAAAATAAATAAAAAACACAACACTCATATTTAACTGTCACCAGACAAAACATTTCCTCAGAGTTGCAATAGGTTGCGGTAGTGTAAGGGGCAGCACTGACCTGCAGGTTGGTGAGTCCCACAATGTTATCGGAGATGCTCTTGAGCCACTGCGACAGCGCCGCCGGCTCGTCCGCGTGCACCACGCCCGACGTCACGCCCGCGCGCGCGCCGCGCACCTGCCAACGACGCACATCACATCGTGCGTACAGCGGGCTCATTGCGGAACACTTACAATGATGAATTTTTCAAACATATGTAGCAGTGGATTAGCAATTTCTTTCAAATGTTTTGGATTGTGATTGAAAGTGTGTTACGCAATAATAAGGGTGCGGACCCTTAGAAGGTGATATTTTAGACGGCTGTTACTAATAATAATTAAGTAGAAATAAAGATTAAAATATTATATTAGGCTTCTCTTAAGCATGTTAGTTTATTTACTTATTGAAACCAAATTGCCAACGTCTTATTCAACGCAATGCGCGTGACCTTGAGTGGCCACAGGAGAATTCGCCCCTCTCCCTACCACCCGGTAGGCCCGGGTGGAGGCCGGAGCGTCGTCGCACAATCGCCCGTCGGGGAAAAGGCACACCGTCCTATGCTGGCATGACGGGCACACGCAATGAGGTTATATTATACTAGAGGCGCAACGTCCTACTAAAAAAATCCGAAAAACGTAACCACTTACGAGTTAAAGACGTAGCTTTGAAACGGATACATAAATTATGTCAAAATGTCAAAATAATATGTTTTTCTCATTTCTTCCTCCGTCAAACTAATTACGTTGGAACGAGACAAGACATTGTCTTCGGAAAAACAGCCAGAGTTGCCAACGATCAACGTAATTACCCCAGAATGAATATATTTTTTATTGAATCAATTACCTACTATGAAAGATTGTATTATGGAACTTTCAATAGATTAAAGATTGAAAGAAATTGAAGAATTTGATACATATAGGAAGAAAAAAAAAATGTGCGTAAACGTAAATATTATATTTCAAAACTATTAAGAATTGTGTCAAATAACTATTGTTTAAAATGGAATGATATTATTTCAATGTTTATGACAATCATTATCCATACTAATATTATAAATGTGAAAGTAACGCTGAACCGATCGTCATGAAATTTGGCAGAGATATAGCCTGGGATGGAGAAGGACATAGATAACCTTTTACGCGATAACCGACATCTACGCGGGCGGAGCCGCAAATGATAAATGATTTTAATTCTATAAGTAGTCGTTTATATTAAGTTTGTACAAACACTTTTACACGTCAATCATATTTTTAAAACTAGATGAGGTCGACGTTTCCTATGTGACTACTCTGAGATGAAAGGCCGAAACAAACTCGGCGGTCACAGTCTCTTTTAAAGTCCAGACATAATCTTGGTCAGATCATGCGAAGACCATGTAGATTGGTGTCTGAAATGTGCTTTTGATGAAAGAACCACACAGATTGAGTGGACCTGTCCAGTCAGTGCACAACACTATTTAACACATTGTGATCATAAACAATCTAGAAATTTTCATTTAAAAATATAAATCGACAAACACCGACGTAGTGTTTAAAATGCAAAAGCGTTGTATTCGGGCTATGTTTAAGATCAAAAATACCGACAGCTGTCAACCACTGTTAATAAAATACCATATACTGACACTTCCGTCACTATACATCTTGGAAATAGCTTTATTTGTTAGAAGCAATCCTCACTGGTTTCCTCTTTTGTCAGACAATGTCACTAGAAATAGACGAACTAAATATAAGAACTTCTTACAGCCTCACTCTGCGAAAACAGCACTCCTTCATAAAAGTGTGTTTTGTATGGCACCATTAATATACAATAAGATTCCAGAGGTTATTAAAAATATAAACCAGCCAAACTTATTCAAAAGAGAACTTAAGAAGTTACTTACTGAAAAATGTTATTATTATGTTAAAGATTTTTTAAATGACAGTTTCTTTCTAAATAGTGTTATATTTTAAGTGGCTATAATTATCTTTGTACGCCAATGGTGGCAAAACATGTTGAACTCGAATTTTTCACTTTGACATCCACATTTGCATTTATATGTATACTGTTACACATGTTTACAAATAAATATCTCTTTATCTTTATCTTTAAACCTCACTTTACGTCTAAGATTATTCATTGCTAATAAAATTATTATTTTTTGTAAGAAGTGGTGATTTATTAAGTTAAAACCTTCGAAATACACGTGAATGTTTTACTTTTCTATTTAGTAAGTGTTTGGGTACTGCACAGTATGTTTAAACCAAACAGACTATAATAATAATTTAGACTTACAGGAACATACATTCGTCATTCACTAAACTCCCAACAGTCTGGCAAAACCAAAATCGTTTTTACTGGTAACCCTGGTGGCAAAAAAATGTTTGATAAATGTAATTCGTCTTTTAATGTTTTTTGTGGATAATCTGAAGAAAATTTAGCAAACTTCCTTGTGAAATGTAACACCACTTGCTTTATTAATCTTTTCAGATCGTGACATGCAAATTTTAACCGCACGTTTCACAATTTTGATATTATTTATTCATAAGCTATCGTTCACTTTATGTCAAGTTGACAACTGAAGTCAGATATGCCTGTGGACATATACGACGTAGTAATGCGTTGGTGCCGTACATTGCTGATCTAGTCCTATATAAGATCATTGGGCACACGTATTCGCGTCGCTCTTCCTCTAGGGCGCGACTGGCGTGAACCTATATATTTGTTGAGCCAATTATGCCTTCTGCATTTATCTCATTGCAACCTATTTGCCTTTAGCTCTGTGCATTTGAATAAAGCTATACCTATTTTGAACTTCTCATTTCACTCAAAATGTGCAAGTCATGCGTGATTCTCATTTCCATTTTGTTAACTCCGTACTGATTGTGACAACTACACTATCTTCATTAAGCCACGAGTGCATCTCGCTTTGCTTATGCTTGGTGCCACAAGCAGCGGAGATGACTCTTGATCAACTAGTGACACGCTGGACGTTATAATTCCAGAGTCCAAAGTTCCGGCTTACTACCACCCAAGTTTAATCGGCACCCGGTCCCTGTGTCCCGGCCCACCACCTCCGGCTAATCCGCGGCCGCGCGCCGCCCGCACGTGCACGAGTCTCTTCATTCTCTTATAAAATATACTATTTATGTTGACAATTTATGTGGTTATTTATCTCTTCTTTCTCTCTTGTTGCAAGATGAATCTCATTTTGAAAATCATAAATAAGAAAGAAAATAAATTTATTTAACCCAAAATAATAACCACATACCTCAAACGCGCCAGGCCGCAGCTTGTCTGTTCCTAGGACGTATCTAGTTACGTAGCCCATCATTAATGGTACTGGAAAGAATACAAAAAAAACATTTGTTAAAACCGGCCAAGTGCAAGTGGATTCCCATCGGCAAAAATACTAAATTTCCATTCCAACTTTCGTCCTATTTAACCCAATAAGGGGACAACTTCCAAAAATCTTTCCTTAAGAGGCCGTGCACGAAATCGACTGATTTTGATCAATTTTGTTCATTGTTTGTGAGAAAGAGAAACATAATCTAAACAAAATTATTTGAGATTTGGAAAGTCGCGTTCTTTGTTTTGCATGTGGCTGAAAGGGATTTTTCAAATAAATTAAGTATTCACGATAAATCACTAATATTTGCAACATGTTTTCCGAAAAATTACGTGAGACTGACATTTGATCATCATTCTACAAGAAACAACTTTTGATTTTGAACATTAAAAAATATCATCAACATCATTATATGGTCTACTTGCATGTGGCGGAACCACTTTTTTCAACTTCCATACAAAATATAGCAGAAAAATAATATTGAAAAAACCTTTTTTTGTTTTAAACCTCGTCAGTAATATATATTTTTCCTATTATTTAGCAAATCATATCAAGAAATTTAAAAATCACAAATTAGTCTTCAGCTATCCTTGAAATATAATCAAAATTTTATTTAATGATTATACAATATCTTCATTAAGTAAATCAATGGCGAAATAAACTATATTTTGGAGAGCACAAAAATGATGAAACTATTAAAAGCTGCTGTGACTGACACGAATGGTTTAGCACCATGAAAACTGTACTTTTATAGTTACACAGATTTAATGTTTTGATTATTTCAAGTTTTCTCACAATTAGATAAGAAATTGCCAAAAGAGAGTTTTTTTCGTGCACGGACCCTTAATGCTTATCTTCTTTGTATAAGAAACTCATGTTCAAAATTTTATGCTTCTAGACCCAACGGTTTAGGTTGTGCAATGTATTTCAGTGAATTTAAGATTTTTATTAAGTAGATGTCATAGAAAGATGTTACGCAAACATTTCAACCAACTATACCCAAAGTCTCTAATTCAGATAATTTATGTAAACAAAGTAATGTCAAGAAATGTCACTGTCAAAATGACAGGACAGTGGTGCAAAACATGATATCATATTTTTTTTTTTTTTTTTGTAAATAATCATCTATGAAATTATACCCAAAGTCTCAAATACAGATAATTTAAGTAAACAAAGGGGATAACACAACAAACAAATATCTTCGTAATGGTAATTCACATAAAATGGCGAAAAAAGAGGTTTTATTTTCTTTTAAGTACTGATTTTAAGAAATATTAATTAAAAAATAATCATACTGTAATTATTTTTATAAATTTTCGGTTTTAAACAAAGTTATTAAAAGAAGATTTTCTGGTATAAAATATTTTAAGATAGGTACTGGTAACATTGCAGGAGATCCAAACATTTTCAAATTTTTTACATCTTCAACAACACTAATATTACAACTCTCATTCATAGATTCATATTGTAAGTAGCATATCTAGCCACATTTTGGATGAAAACGGCTGTAAACTGTTTCGAGTGGAAATCGATTTTGGGAGGCCGACGTCTAGCACTGGACTTAAAAGGGCTGATTATGACGATCATATGCCGTGTTTCCGACATACTACACAAAACATTGTTTGGCAACGGAATTTTGTTTGCATAGTTCTTATAATTAATTCACTTTAATTTATGCGAAAACTATTTACAAAAAAAAATATATGATAAAATGTTTTGTACCACTGTCCTGTCATTTCGACAGTGACATTACTTTGTTTACATAAATTATCTGAATTAGAGACTTTGGGTATAAACTTACACACGTTGTCTACAACTCTATATTTACTTTCCTATCGCAGGTATGCTGGAAGAGATTTCATTAGAAATAAGCATCACCTTTGTACGTATTTTTCTGTTCATTCCTTCTTGTCTGTTTATATGTGTGTACATAAATTGGTAAATAAATCAAACACTTAAGTTACTCGGAGAGGGCCTATGCTTCGTTAACTTACGGTATTTTAAAACAAAAAGAGTCCTTAAAGAAGGAACTTTGTGCGTTTTTGTCATGGATTTGAGACCGGAATGAAGAAATTAGCTTCGATGCTGTAAACCAAAAGCTGAATGACATCTTCACTTCTGGTGAGTTCAGCAAGGTTTCGGCAGACCTATTGCAAATGATTTGTGGCCATAGGGCTGAAACCATACAGATGCGCAGAGATACCATAAGTAATGCAGTTCGTGATCCCTTAATAAAAGCAGCAATAAGGAAAATACCTCCATCTGAGGTTAGCTTATTTAATTCTGAGCAGTTAGTTGTTACATTAGAAAAAGCTGGCGGTATCAAAAAGACCATCTGGCCTGCTTCTAGATCGGCTGGTACATCTGCAAAATCGTCTTATGGTAATACTTCAGCTTCGCAAGTTGGAAAATGACTCATACGTCCCTCGCAGGGGCAATATTCAGTTCCACCTTCGCAGGGTAAGAACTATAACTCAAGCATGCCTTCACAAGACTGTCAGAACTGTAACGTTCCCTGGCAGGGTGGCTTTTTGCAGCATAATATAAAGTGTCCTTCGCAAAGACCCGTACATGCGTATTATAACTATCCTCATCAGGGTAGTGGTACAGTGGATAGAGGTTCCTTTCGCTCCCGCGGGGCAAGACAAAACCAAAGATACCACGCTCAGAAATGTGGCGGAAATAAGCGAAGGTCATCACCTTCAGGCTTCAATGCCAAGAGAAGTAAATATTGACAAGAAAATATTTGAAGCCGGTCAGTTATCGTCGATCATTGGAAGGATATGCAAGCACCAGATTTCCTTATTCAAATAATTCAAGGGTACCGTATACCTTTTCAACAAAAACCTCCCTTAATCATGCCCAACATCATGACAACAAGGCGTTTCATACACCTGTGTCACCAGAAATGACATTAATTATCCAAAAAATGTTGAATCAAGGAATTCTGAAAATTGCAAGCCCAACACCAAGTTTCTTATCTACCCTCTCTCTTTCTAGTACCAAAGAGCGATGCGTCAGCCCGACCGATTTTCAATTTAAAAGGTTTAAACGAATTCATACTGACCACCCCCTTTCAGTCTGATAAATGTGTTCAAGAGTCCCAGATTTCATTCAGCCCCAAGATTGGATGTGCAAACTGGATATCTCACAGGCTTATTTTCATTTAAACATAGCAAAGCCTCACAGGCGTATCTTACGACTTATTTACGAAAAACAGCTCCTTCAAATTACTTGCCTACCCTTCGGTCTCAGCACGGTTCTAAAAACTTTTGCCAGTTTGACAAATTGGATTGCACAACTAATGAGAAGCAAAAGTGTGAGAATATTGGTATGTCTCGACGATTTTCTTCTGGCTCACCAAGACCCAGTAGTTCTCGCAGGCCATGTGAGTCTTCTCGTAAAAACATTACAATATCTGAGTTGGCAAATGAATTTCGAAAAGTCTATCCTAGCACCAAAGAAATCCCTGGTTTATCTAGGAGTACTGTGGGATCCTTGGCTAAATCTCAAACGTCTGCCAAGGGAAAAAGTACCCTTATTACTAGCAAAAATACACGAAATCTTAGATTTGGGGAAAACAGACCTAAAGAAATTTCAGAGCATAAATCAGTCGCGCGCGCGCGCATCCTACCGCGTTAGATGTGTCGCTGTTTGCAAAATGTCGTCGATTACGTTAAAGTGAAACGTGTGCAATATAGTTATAGATGAGCTGTTGGCTTTTCTACAGAATAAAATCTCGGTGTCCTATGAGGATACGTTAGTGAAAATCTGTGCGTCGTCTTTCTCGGGTGATCAGATCGAGAAATCAAATAAGCTGCTGCACGAGTCCCTACCGTCTGATCTTCGAAAAGCGAATCGGAAGGCAAGGGTCGGCAAGGGCAAGGAGAATCGGATATTGTCAGATATAACCGGCGCTATAGCAGATAAGGCTAACTAATAGGCCCATATCGTTGGCCACTGTCATATCTAAGGTACTTGATGGCATGCTTAATACACAGTTGAACAGATACATTCAGTTTCACGATAATCAATTTGATTTTCGTCCAGGGTTATCGACAGAGAGTGCTGTGCTGTGTCTTAAGCATGTTGTCAACTGCTATGCGAAGCGGAAAACGTCCGTTTTCTGCTGCTTTCTCGACCTATCGAGGGCGTTTGACTTGGTTTCCTACGATATCTTATGGCAGAAGTTAGAAAAGTCGCAGTTGCCAATGGCTGCTATTAATATTCTGAAATATTGGTATGGAAACCAAGTCAATAGTGTAAGATGGGCGGGGACTATGTCGGACACGTTTGGGTTGGAATGCGGGGTGAGGCAGGGTGGTTTGACCTCGCCAACGCTCTTCAACCTCTATGTGAATGATTTGATCAGCGAGCTCAGCAGCGTCTATGTTGGATGCCGTATTGACGGGTTATGTGTTAATAACCGCGGCTCCTCCGGCAGCGCCTCCCGAATCCCTCGCCCCGTCCCGTTGCCAGTGTGTGCAGCCCTTGCGAAACCCCTCCAAAGGGATTTCGCTAGCATCACCGCGAGTGCCCCTGGTGCTCCTAGTATCAAGCCCATGCCAGAAAAGGCGCTGAAAAGGGCTGATAAGAGCCCGAAGTGAGTCTGCGTGCCGCAAAGCCGAACACACCGGTGTACATCTCCCGCCTGCACTACACCACTAAGGCGGAGGACATCGTGGAGTACGTGCGCCAAAGGACAACGTACATGCCGAGGGTGCAGTTACTGGAATCGCACCGGAACGTCAACTTCAAGGCGTTCATCGTGCGTGTTCCGAATCTGTATCTGCCCATCGTCATGGAAGAAGACTTTTGGCCGCAGGAAGTGGTGTTCCGTCGCTTCCGCGGACAAGATCCACAGGACAGTGCAAAGTGTAGCTAGTGCTAAGTGAAGTACTAAGTTTTATATTAAAATATGTATGTTTAGGTTAAGGTATATTTATATGGGCCTATGTTGCCTGAAATAAATGGTATTATTATTATAATAATATTAGCTGCGCTGATGACATGGCGCTGCTGAGTGCGTCGCCCTGTGGCTTGTGGAAACTTGTCGCTATTTGCGAAAAGTATGCTGAAAGTCATGGCCTAACTTACAATGTTAGAAAAAGTGAGTGCATGGTTTTTGAGGCCGGGGGTAAGAGTCCTGAACGATTTCCACCCGTCTTCCTTAATGGAACTCCGTTGAGAAGAGTTTTCAGTTTTAAATACTTAGGGCATATCTTAACACCCGACTTCAAGGACGATGCTGATTTGGAAAGGGAGCGGAGGGCCTTGTCAGTGAGATCGAACATGCTGGCTCGCAGGTTTGCTCGTTGCACTAGGGATGTGAAAGTTACTCTTTTTAGAGCTTACTGCACATCCTTTTATTCTTGCAGCCTGTAGGCCAGATATACTCAAAAAATCTTACAATGCCCTCCGTATCCAATATAACAATGCGTTCAGGGTGCTGTTGGGGCTCCCCCGCTTTTGTAGCGCATCAGAGATGTTCGCTGAAATGCGGGTGGATTGCTTTTATGCTACAATGCGCAAGAGGTGTGCATCCCTGGTGCGCAGAGTAAGAGAGAGCTCCAACAGCGTACTTTCGATGATAGGGGGCAGACTGGACTGCAGATATGTGAATCACTGCTGTGCTATTTCTCATGGGATGGCGCAGCGGTGGTCCCTTACTTTTAATTATTATGTTTATTTTTGTGTTTCGTTTTTGTATTTTATTTTGTATCACTAACATAGCTTAAGGGCCTTAGTCCCGTTTAGTAGCGTAACACGGTCACTTTATGAACCGTACTGCTCATTAACTGCTTGTCTTGAAGATTTGAAAAATATATGATTTTGCTATAGATTCATGTACAACATTTTTCCGAAAGTACTTTTTTTGTATGTTTAATACTTTTGCTGTAAAAAAATATTTTCCAACACGCAATATTTTGGCTTCTATTCCATATTCCTACTAAACGGCTTTGTTATTTGGAAATATTTTTACACTGAAAAATAGGTAGTTAGAGATACCACAGAATCACCAAAGCACAATTGTAAATTAACCAACAATTGCCAAGGAATTCATCCATTTTGAGATAAAAGCCAAGAGGTGCCCTGCGCGGGCGCAGGCGGCAGTCGTGCTTTAGCACTCAGACGGGAGGGTTGTGTCGCTGGCTGCTCCGCTCCGGCTATCGATCGACCACGCGTGGTGCGTGTGTTAGTGCAAATACTTACGAACGTATTATAACAGTGTGTGTTTATAGATTAGATCGCTGTAGTGATGGCAAATGGCAATTAATGCGATTTCGCATTAATTTCATTAGCATGCGAATTACAATTGGACAATTATGTCAAGGTCGATGTGACTGTACCCGTAGGCGGAATAGGTGACCTACAGTGGTGGAGTCACAATTTGCAACATCCGTCAATTCTACACCACGCACCAGCGACGCATTTTATCACGACGGACGCCTCCGCCTTAGGCTGGGTGCCCAGATGGACAACCAGTCCCAATGGGGAACGTGGACCCAGAACAAGGAGAATAATCGTCACTGCAACGTCAAAGAAATCTTGTCAATAATAAGGGTTTTCAAAGTCTGGCTCAGATACACATGCCGTGTATCTGAGCCAATCTACAGTCACCATACAATGCGACAATCGCACGGTATTAGCGTATCTCCGACACGAAGGGAGAACCAAATCCTCGCGATTGATGGACATAACATACGACCTATTTTGTCTGATAGATCAGTAACAAATTTACATCAACGATTACTACATTCCGGGAAGGTACAACAACCATGCCGAGCACCTGTCGCGGTTTCGCCAGGTCCCCAAATGGCATCTGATGCCCGAGATGACGAAGATAATATTCTTAAAAAGGGGAATTCCCCAAGTGGACCTGTTTGCCTCCAGCAACGCCCATGTCCCTTATTCCACATCGAAAGATCAGAAAGACAAACAAGCTGTAGCCCACGACGCATTCTCGATTGCTTGGAAATTCGATCTGGCATGGGTGTTCCCGGCCCCGTTCCTGATACCCAGAGTTTTGAGCTACCTCAATCAGGCATCAGGAATTTACTTGATAGTAGCACCGAGATGGGAGTCTTTTGACGCGGGGATCTCAAAGCCCGGGCTCTAGCCCCCACCGTTCACAAAGTATTGATCGATGTGACAAGTGTGACAACGGCAATGCCACCTCCTCGCGTCCACGATCTAGTGCTGGAAGTGTGGAAATGTGGGGGTCGACCATTGATATACTAAAAAACCCAAGATACACAATCAGCGTCTCAAAAGCGTCCGCATAAAAAAGGCGCAACATTTAAAATTGTGCGCATATTTCAAATAGTATCGCGTCCGCCGCGTCACTGTACGCAGCCTAAAACTGCCGAAGTATTCTTTGAAAAATTGTAAAAATATTACGTCAAGAATGTTAAAAAAGGATGGGATCTCGAACTTTCGGAAAGTAAAAGAGTTTATTGATTTGTTTTGTTGTTTATATGACTAATTATGGGGAGCAATATTTGATTTTGATTTAATTTGTCTTAAAACATCACTAAACGGTCCGAGTATAATACGGCAAATTTTAATGGCTGCTTTTTCAGTGTCAGAACAAAACATTACAATCTCCATTGAATTTTGTCGAATAATTGTATTATTCGACTAAATTAACTGACCGGACTGAACCAATGGAGTCGATTTTTCGTTATTGTGTAATTTTTTTTAGTTAATAATATTATTATTTTTTGTACTTTTTTATATTTAGTTTTTAATTAACTATTATTTATTATTAGTCAGTCTTATTTAGTCAGCTTACAAGGCGTTCCGTTGACCTCGCCCTTGATGATTAGGCTATTCCCGTCACGGGTTTGTGTGATCGAAATCCTTGGGGCTCTTTGAACATCAGCCAGCACCCGCCCCGCAGTCCTGGCTATTACTCGTTTCCCTGCTGCTGGTGCTGGGTGGTGCTGTTAGCCGCACTGCCCTCTGGAGATAGGCTGTCTTCTCTTTTTACAACTCGCTTAGGGCAACTAGATCGAAGGTGGCCCCTTTCCCCACAGCCGTAGCACCTAGGGCTGTATCCTTTATTGCGGTCGCGAACTGTAGCCGCTGCAACCTCTCTGACGCGATGGGAACGATGATCCTGCCGCATAGCTTCCACCTCCAGTGCATGGGGCAAGGCGTCCTTAAGCGTCCCGTGGTGACCGAGCCTCACAGAAGCTCTAACTTCAAGATCGCGGATGCCGTCGATGAATGCCTGCAACAGGTTCCCATCAATAAGCGCAGGTATGGACTGGTAAGCTTTGCGAACCAGCTTCTCCACTTCAGGGGCCCACTGCTGCAGGTTTTCGTTACTGCGTTGCACACGATCCTTGAGCGCACGAAACACGTGTTCCAGGTGAGCGTCGCCATACCGAGCCTCCAATGCCTCAAGGAGCTGCTCGTAAGTCACTTCCTTACCGAGAGCTTCCAGTACAGTTAAGGCCTGGTCACGCAGGCCTAGGGTGAGGGCAGTCATGGCCTGACTTTGATTCCACCCGTTCGCCTTCATGACAACCTCAAACTGGATTTTGTAGGCCGACCAAGAAGAAGTTCCGTCGAACGGTGGCACTTTGAATCCACGTAGCGGCGGTGTTGTAGCTACGGGACCTGCGATTCCATCCCCAAGATTAAGGTAATCCAGCGTTTTCTTCACGTCAGCTATCACGGTTTTCTTCACATCAGCCATCACGTTGTCAACCCGATTATTCACTTGGTCGATTCGGGTTTCAGCTTCCGACAGGCGGGTGTTTTGGGCAACCTTATCCTTCACCTCCTTCATGTCTTTCCCGAAGGTGGCGTGAAGGTCCTTCATAAGGAGCATCTGTTCCTCCTGACGGCGGGCCTATTCCTCCTTGTCCCGCTGGAGCTGTTCTTCGAACCGACGAGCCTGTTCCTCCTGTCGGCGGGTCTGCTCCTCCTGACGGCAGGCCTACTCCTGCAGCATCATCATCAGGGCAGCAAAGTCTGGTGCTGCTGTTGCTGGATCTGCTGTGGACGGGCCGGCCTCCGTGGTCGGTAGCTGGCCTTCCGCATTCTGTGGCGTAGCTCCACCAAATCGTCTCAGGTCCGTCTCCTGTTGGCGTTGACTCCGGGTACGGATACCCGCCATGTCGTCTGTAGGTAAAATCGGCATGATTTTATCCCTGACTTTTGACACCAATTGTTACGAGCTTGCGGTTCGTGACAATAAAAACTGCCGATTTAAAAACCAAAAATTAAACTTTAATTAAAGAACACTGATAACAACTCAAACACACTAATTATAAAAAAACAAATGCACTACTGGTCACTCAAAGTTGCACTCGAAGATCGCTTGTATCGTACTTGTCGCTTAATTTCGACTGTGTCGAGTCGGGATCCTTACCGGCCTTATATAGTCCTTCGAAAGTTCCAGAACCTTGTAGAAACATCTAGAATGTTCGAGTACATCTGTGAATACAAATCAATTTTTTCCTAAAAGTTAAGGACAGTCTCTTAGGACCATTTTCTTTTAGCGACCACGGTTAAGGTACCTGCCCGTATTGAGCAATCTCAAAATATAATGCAATACTGCTCATCCCCCATAGCAAATAGCGTGATAATTTATACCTAGTAATTTGACCAGACCTATAGGGAATATCTATGTAAAATTTGAATAAAATCTGTCCGGTAGTTTTTGCGTGATGCTGGAACATACATTCAGACAGACGAACAGAAAAAAAAAAAAAAAACTATATTTTCAGCATCAGAATCGTTCCCAGACCTCGTGGCAATTACTTTTATTCAAAAATATTCAATGTACAGTTTTGACTTCGCTACGATTTTATTATAATTATTATATGTATAGATGGCATGTACAACCGCCGCAATAACCATTATTGATCTCGAGTGAATCCTGTTCGTGTTCATGAAACTAACAGTCAAGTAAGTTTCTCTTTGAACGTTTAGTGCGGAATTATGAGAAATATGGTCCACGTGTACGAAGGTCATCTAAACATTGTCAAGTAATGTATTGTGACCTATTAAATGTTAAATGTTTTACCCGAGGACGAGCGAAACCGTATAATCCTACAGCGAGATGGTGTTCCAGCCCATAACACCAGAATCACCACTGCCAATGTTAATAACCATCTCCAGTATTTAGAGTACTTTCCCACCAGATGAGGTAAAAAATTCCAGCCTGTATATGTGCCTTTAAAAGTTTAAAGCAAGAGTGGACAGGCACCTTCTGGGCACGCTCGGTCCATCATCGCTGTCAGTCATGAAATCAGTAATAAGAAAAATAAAAGAAGTGAGTATAATACCTGAGACGACGTCGACCCACTCCCTGAGCTCCGCGGGCCGGTCCGACGCCACGGAGGGCGGGCGCGAGCCGCGCGCCGAGCCCGCGGCGCTGCCCGGCCGGCTGCCCTCGTCGCCGTCCGGCCATGCGCTCTGCGGGACAAGGCGTTAGGCGATATAATATCAGTAGCTATTAGCCAAATTATATTCGTAGATAAATAAGCTAGCTACTTATGTGTATTTCATAAGTCAAGTGTACCTGCATACGATATTATTAATTTAATGTTAACATTGTTATTTGATTAAATAAAATTATTATTATTATTATTATTTTTACGTTTATATATCTCGGGACCCTGGGGTCCCTGACCTTTGGAAGGCGTACGAGGGGCCGAAGCCAACTCGCAGAGGCCCCTTAGACAATTTTAAATGGAATGAGGCACCAACCGACGATTATCCCTGTACGCACTACGCAAGTGCACCCAAGGACAACCCCCGGTTGGTGTAGGACTATTGCAAGATATGGAAACAAATATATTAGACTATGGGTTTGGGTGGTTAAAATGGACTGGTTACCTAAAACTATGGAAGGACTATGGCCCCTGCCTGATAAATGTTTATTTACACACGGATAAAATGGCAGGGGGTAACTTGCACACTCAATAATGGGCCCCCGAAAACGGTCACTAGCACATAGTGACGTAGCGACAAGGGGGCAACATGTCCTGAGGTGCTCGAGGAGTGGAGAGGTATTCCACGGCTCTCAGAACAATCCCAGAGCCCGGAAGATGGTCAAGATCCCTACAAGCACTTACTGGAATACTTCCTTCCTCCGAGCACGTTTGCTCTTGCGAATCTCCACTCAAGCCGGCCAATAAAGGCAAGAATGAGGTGGGAGCTCAGTTCCTCGTCAGTGTTCACTCCAGCCGGCCAATGAAGGCGAGCCAGAGATGAGGAACATGACTTCTCCCGGGAGATAGGGTCCGTGGGGTCGCAACTGCCCAACAGCTCGCCACATGCTGCACTGCGGGTTTCTGTATCTCTCTTGGTCTGGCTCCTCACCCTAGACATGTTCCGGTAAAGTAAACTCTACCGGCACAGACCCAGAGTTCGGAGCGCGCAAGCCCCACCACGACGTCAACGTAGAGATACGGCGGTGGGGTTATTATTATTATTAGTATACAAGAATATTTATCATAAAAACATTACTAAACACGGCGGCCTTATGATAAAAATTTGTGCATTCCAAAACTTCCGAAATCTACACTTATTTCTCAGTAATTCTGTATAAGATTCTTCTAAGATTAAACCGTTTTCTCATTGAATCCATTACTTTACGCACGTATAACCTTCATGAATGTTTACATTTAGCACCGCGCCACACCGCCACACGACCACAGAGTACAGACGTATTTTGTTTTCTTTTTTTTTCGTTCGTTTAGTGGTGTTCCCGCTAAAATGTCAACCGGTCAAGTATTAGTCGATTAATCGAATTCTACAGCCAGATCGTGTTGCAAGTACAAAATAAATGTCAAATATTTTGTCCAATTGCGAACGTGACCCTGAGAAAAGTTATGCACCAATGGTGTGCATTAGATATTTCGAGCGTTTTATCAGTACAAACGGTGTATCATGCGACATTTCAGAGGATTTCATTTTGTTTTCACATTGTTGGTACTTACGTGAATTAATTTAAAATTATTATTTGTGTCGCACTTTTACGAGTATTTCGTGTTGTAATTTGGTAGGTACAATTGATTGCTTTAAGAATTTAAGTGCGTATTTTGATTTTATGTTTGTTATCTTTAGGTAGACTCATTCACGTTCAGAAAATAAGTACTTTTATTATATTAAATCATTTCTTTCGGTTTCTATTCACATAGTGAATCACATTAAAATTAATATTAAGTTAGAATTTTGAGATATAGCCTGGGATATGGAGAAGGACATAGGATAGGTACTTTTTTATGCGATAAACGAAATCCACGCGGGCGAAGCCGCGGGCAAAAGCTAGTCATTTAATATTCTAATCTCCTTTATGATATTAATTTTAGAATGTTCCATGCGCATCCATACTAATATTATAAATGTGAAAGTAACTCTGTCTGTCTGTGTCTATCTGTCTGTCTGTATGTTACGTTTTCACGCCTAAACCGCTGAACCGATCGTCATGAAATTTGGCAGAGATATTGCCTGGGATATGGAGAAGGACATAGGCTACTTTTTTTACGCGATAACCGACATCCACGCGGGCGGAGCCGCGGGCAAAAACTAGTCACTTATATAAGTATACGTATTTGGGTACTGCTTCGTAGTGCTTCAACATCCGCACATATCCACTTTTGATCGCGGCAATAAGCAAATAACTCATTACCAAATAAACTATAATGCCGTGAAATATTTGCGTTGAAATCACCAACTATCAAGACATTTTCCACGTCACTATTCTCAGTCACAGCACTAACAACACCCAGGCATTCCGTAAAAAGCGCCAGATTATCCGGATCCTCCGTGGGCATGTACACCGACATCACAATAAAACTGCGATCCCCTTCAACTTGGATACATACGGCCGCCACGCGCGTCGAACCCGTGTAAATTGGTATCACATTAGCAAAGGTTGTTTTCCACCACAATATAGCCACTCCACCATACGGACGGCCTTTAAGGGCGCCCGCAGACATGTCCACCGTTGACAAGCCATGGTACGCAAACTCCGGATGGATGTTATTGAGGTAATTCAGATCGTCCGGTATTAGCCAGTGTTCTTGCAAGGCAATCACTTCGTTATCTTTACAAAGATCTCTGATGTGGTCACAGGAACGCTTAACCGACCTACAATTGAATGAGGCAATGCTAACCCTCATTTTTGGCTTCAGCACGGGTATAGTGATATTGCGAATATCTTTGCTTGAGCATTTAACGCCTGTATTCCACACCGATCGGCCAGAAATCAAATCAAATCAAGTTTACAAAGGCCTGCTGAATCGTAATCTTAAATGAAGAACAGGAAGGAGGAATAATAATAACCCCACCGTCGTATCTTTACGTTCACGTCGTGGTTGGGCTTGCGCGTTTCGAACTCTAGGTCTGTGCCCGTAGAGTTTACTTTCCCGGAACATGTCTAGGGTGAGGAGCCATACCAAGAGAGATACAGAAACCCGCAGGGCAGCATGTGGCGAGCTGTTGGGCAGTTGCGACCCCACGGACCCTATCTCCCGGGAGAAGTCATGTTCCTCATCTCTGGCTTGCCTTCATTGGCCGGCTGGAGTGAACACTGACGAGGAACAGCTCCCACCTCATACTTGTCTTTATTGGCCGGCTTGAGTGGAGATTCGCAAGAGCAAACGTACTCGGAGGAAGGAAGTATTCCAGTAAGTGCTTGTAGGGATATTGACCATTTTCCGGACTCTGGGATTGTTCTGAGAGCCGTGGAATACCTCTCCACTCCTCGAGCAGCTCAGGACATGTTGCCCCCCTTGTCGCTACGTCACTATGTGCTAGCGAACGTTTTCGGGTGCCCCATTATTGAGTGTGCAAGTCACGCCCTGCCATTTTATCCGTGTATAATATAACATTGATCCGGCAGGGGCCATAGTCCTTCCATAGTTTTAGGTAACCAGTCCATTTTAACTACCCAAACCCATAGACCAATATCTTTGTTTCCATAGCTTACAATAGTACTACACCAACCGGGGGTTGTCCTTGGGTGCACTTGCATAGTGCATACAGGAATAATCGTCGGTTGATGCCTCATTTAATTAAAAAGCGTCTAACGGGCCTCTGCGAGTTGGCTTTGGTGGGTAAGTACTAGATGATATAACAACAAAATCTCTAATAATAACAACATATAACAACGGAAACTATAATTTTATTTAATACTAGCAGCCCGTCCCGGCTTCGCACGGGGTAGAGTTTTTTGTAGTAGTAGTAGTAGTTTTTTGTAGACATTATGATGTTCTTCAATATTGTTGTACATTATTTTGTTCTATCGCTAATAGTTTCGGCAGCGCATTCGACGAAAGACATTTTAAGACTCATTTTTCTACACCTTCGGTTACATTGTTCAAATTTTACCAAGGATCCCTAATTTTTTTCAAAATGAAATGTAGCCTATGTCAAATTGGAAGAATGTAGCATTCTATTGGTGAAAGAATTTTTTAAATCGGCCCAGTACTTTTGGAGCCTATTCATTACAAACATACAAACATACAAAAGTAGGTACAAATCTTTCCTCTTTATAATATTAATATATATATATAATATATAATATAATATGTATATATAATATAATATTATATATATAATATATAATATAATATATATAATATAATATAATATATATAATATAATATAATATATAATAATAATATATAATAAGTGTAGATAGCGATTAGTTAATATAATGAACGATTGATATAATTTTAAAATAATATTTTTTTATAGCATAACATACATCCATACTAATATTATACATGTGAAAGTAACTCTGTCTGTCGGTCTGTCTGTCAGTCTGTCTGCCTTTATGTTACGTTTTCACGCCTAAACCGCTGAACCGATCTTCGTGAAATTTGGCAGAGCTATAGCCTGGAATATGGAGAAGGACATAGGCTACTTTTTTACGCGATAACCGACATCCACGCGGGCAGAGCCACGGGCAAAAGCTAGTTAAATATAAAATCGTTTGACATACCACTCAAAACATATAAAACTTATTTGATCTAATATGATGAAAACGCCTACTTAAAAACAAAGTAAAATTGCATAGACACGGGTTAGTTTATTTAGTATTATTTTTATGTTGTAGCCTGTGGGTAGCTCAACAAAAGTTATTGTTAGTTGTCATTTATACTCCATTTACTATAGCATTAGACAAATAACGGCTAAATAACGACAATTATTGTGTAATATTCTTGAAATTACTGCACTTATTTTTTTAATGTAAATGGTTAATATATTAGATTACAATGCTTTGTATTTATCGTGAAATAACGGAGTTTATTAAACGTTTACATCGAAATAACGAAAGGGTGAGAACAGTTATTTGTCTAATGTTATAATAAATGGAGTATAGTGTCTTTGTTTTATTCTTTGTAAGTTCTATCGTAGTTATAGGTAATAGTAACCTAAGTAGATATTAAACATAACTAGTAACTGATTACCACCTTGCGCTAAGATAGGTCGACGGAGCCCCGCTTAGCGGGGCTCCTATTTCTGGGTGGTTTAAAAAAAATAACCACGAAGGCTAAGGCGGGAGCTCCGCTCCGCTTCGCTCCCGCCTTAGCCTTCTAACCTAACCTATCCGAGTCGGGGTGTTAACCATAATGACGTTTTTTATACATATTAAACGTTAGACCTAATGATTTTCGATTAAATAAACAATATACATATTAAACGTTACACCAATTGATTTTCGATTACATAAACGTTATATCAAACAACGTTATAATAATTAAGTTTTAGAATAAATAAATGTTATACGTAAAGAAATTATATCAACAGTTGGTATATCTCACGTTGATTATATCTTATGAACGATAATAAAATGAAATTAGACCAAATGAGTTCATACGTTATGAGACGCACCCGGCTTTGGCCCCTCGTACGCCTTCCAAATGTCCGGGAGCCCAGGGTCCCAAGATATGTAAATATATAAAAAAAAAGTATTTATTTCTCAAAAAAAAAGTATTTCTCAAAAAAAAAAAAAAAAAAACAACACTTTGTACTGTATACATCGTTTGAAATTTTACATTATTATGTAATAGTAGACTCTATCCTATAAACTAGGACTAGCCTGTATCTTAAAAGATAGGGTTCAGCCAAATGGATTCTGTTAATATTCACAACCAAAAACTAGTGAAGACAGTGTCAATGATGTACAGAAAAGAAATATAAGAAAAAATAAATAAATAATAATAATAACAAAAACGAATCCCAAGTAACACAAATGGTGTGATAGACGGCAGACATGCAAGTGTCAAGTGTGTTATTTTAGAGTAGGGGTGTGTGTATCGATTCCTTGGTTCGGAAACCAAATGCGTGGCTAACATTTACGTTCTGAATGTTCTTACCTTAAGTTTTCTCGTTATTTCTCTTAACTTGGTCAAATTATTGGTTTTGGTTAGAGATGCGCCGAATGTTCGGTACATTTTGGACCGAATTTTCATATTCGGTTAAACCTACATTCGGCGCATCTCTAGTTTTGATCATATTTAACCGACTACCCTATTTTTTTGATTAAGGTTTTTTTAATTTTGTTGTTCGATTTTATCAACCAAAAAAACATTAAATCGACGCTTGAAAGGCTACTTTGACCAAGCGAAATTGGGCTAATTTTACAGGAGAACAGTTTAAAGATTGACTTTTCAGAAAAAAAAAAATATTATCATATAAATTCTTGTAACCATCCCACAGGCGTAATTTTTACTGTTTTGGAAATATTATTTTATTATCTACATTGTGGTATATGCAACTATTCAAAAACACTATTATTTCAAAAGTTAAGTGTCGTTTAGTAAATTTTACCAGAAAATTGAAACCGGAAAAATATACTAACCGACACGGGTCGATCTGAAAAAGTACAGTTAAAATGTAATAAAGAGAAATTTTATTGAATTGATATCAGAGCAAAATAACCTAACCAAAATCAAAAAGGTTGGGAAAAAGAGGCAAAATTGCTTAAATTTAATTTAGAAATTGACGTATCTCAGTAAATTTAACTTAGTAACTCTTGTTTTAGAAGGTTGTTTTTTTTTTTTTAATCAGGAATTATCAGGATACCCAGAGTTTTGAGCTACCTCAATCAGGCATCAGGAATTTACTTGATAGTAGCACCGAGATGGGAGTCTTTTGACGCGGGGATCTCAAAGCCCGGGCTCTAGCCCCACCGTTCACAAAGTATTGATCGATGTGACAAGTGTGACAACGGCAATGCCACCTCCTCGCGTCCACGATCTAGTGCTGGAAGTGTGGAAATGTGGGGGTCGACCATTGATATACTAAAAAACCCAAGATACACAATCAGCGTCTCAAAAGCGTCCGCATAAAAAAGGCGCAACATTTAAAATTGTGCGTATATTTCAAATAGTATCGCGTCCGCCGCGTCACTGTACGCACGCTAAAACCGCCGAAGTATTCATTGAAAAATTGTAAAAGTATAACGTCAAAAATTTTAAAAAAGTATGGGATCTCGAACTTTCGGTAGGTAAAAGAGTTTATTGATCTGTTTTTGTTGTTTATATGACTAATTATGGGGAGAAATATTAGATTTTTATTTAATTTGTCTTAAAACGTCACTCAACGGTCCGAGTATAATACGGCAAATTTTAATGGCTGCTTTTTCAGTGTAAGAACAATGCATTACAACCTCCATTGAATTTAGTCGAATAACACAAACTGACCAGATTGAAAGGAAAGGAGTCGATTTTTTCTTATTGTGTTATTTTTTTTTTAGTTAATAAGTTTATTAATTTTTGTACTTTTTTATATTTAGTTTTTAACCTGCAAATAATGCAACAAGATGATTAAAAAATTAGTATCAATTTCATTCGCGCGGTCAACATACAGTTTTCGTATTTATCATTTGAGGTAGGAGCGAGCGGGTTGTACTATTTTCTATGTTAGAGGGTTTAGTTTCCGCACTTAGTCCTTTAGATGGACCATTGTGCGTGAGCCACAGCGGCCGTCGGTGGTTATTCCAACCAGCCCACCTTCCAGAAGTTCATAATGTCTCCCAGTCTTTCTAGAACATCAGTGAAGGATCTGGGTGCCCCGAGGGTTTCTTTCCTAATCTGGGTGACGCCTGTGCACTCAAAGAGCACGCGCGCAACGGTTTCCTCTACCTCCATGCATGCCCTGCATAGAGAGCTGTCCTTTGAAGTAGTATAGTACTCCGCTTATAAGCTTGTATACTACTTGCAGTATTATATAAATATAGCGGCAGCTACTGAAGCAATTAGGCAATAGGTATATCAATGAAATTCCTTAGCGAGAAGCGACAGAGATATATTACAGAACAACGTTATAAGCAGTAATGAATCTACATACAAATTGTACTGGTATTTATACTAATGAATAAAACTTAATAATAATAATAACGGTTCACACTTGACCGTTTCTTGCGCAGGAGTCAACGCCCTCTCGTTAACGAAGACAATAGACGAGTCCGCCGACATCTTGCCTCGTTAGTGCTCGAACAAAAGATGCGCGTGCGCCATGTACTGGAAGGCGGGGCTAAGTCCGACTGACGTCATGAAGTAGGCGGAGCTTTGCAACTCGTTTTGCACACGGCACGCTCTGACGTAAAATCGTATGATCCTGTGCTGCGTTGAGTCGTGCGAGTGAACTTGCTTACTCGCCACACCTTTATCCCTATTGTGTGGAAATGTTTGTTTAGCGAGCAGTGTCCCGTGATGGTCCCTGTCACCAGGCGCAGACCATTCCTGTCCAGGCGCAGACCATTCCTGTCCAGGCGCAGACCATTCCTGTCCAGGCGCAATAACCGCCTGGTCAGCCTACCATCTAAGGATGGTATAGCTTCTCTGGACTGCCTGCAGCCTGGTGTCGAGGTACACCAGTTTTCCGCAGCTATACTCTTGTAGCCACCTGCGTAGTTGGTTGAAGGGAATGAGTATGATAGGCTCAGAACCACAGACTGACGCGCTGGATGCTCTTCTTGCTAGTTCGGCAGCTGCGTCGTTACCCAGTGATCCGCTGTGTCCTTTTATCCATTGCAGTTTCACTGTGTTGCGGTTGAGTACCGTTGCTCGCTCTACGGCATTGTGACATTCTAGTATCAACTTCGAGGTAATATATTTCTTCCCTAAGGATTGGAGAACTGAAGCGCTGTCGGAGAGTATACGTATATCCGTAACTCTCTTGGCTTCTATGGCGTACGCCGCTTGTATGATGCCCACACACTCCGCCTGGTAGACGGTGTTGAACATTCCCAGTGGGCTGGATATATTTAAGGTCGCGTGAGAAAACTCCGACCCCGGTTCGGGAGTCGGTCTTTGACCCGTCGGTGTACACTCTCATTTCTTTCGGGGATGAGTAGTCACATCGTTCTTCTGTGAGTACAATGTTGTAGTGCTTTTGAAAATAGTGTAGTTTCGGGGCTTTGTCACAGGGTGCTGCCATCATCGGCTGTCGTTCGATCGCATCCTCCTTAATACGTATGTGCTTAACTCTTAGTCTTTGCTCAGGGTTCCAGTTATGTCGAGCCTGAGAGCGGCCAGGGCCGCCTCTTCCCGCACTATGAGGTGTAGAGGCGGCAGCCCACGCATTGCCTGTAGGGCGGCAGTTGGTGTGGTTCTCATGCAGCTACACAAGCATATCTCTGTAGTTTTTCGAGATCTTTTTGGGCTGTGCTCAGGTCTGTTCGGGGCCACCAGACTAGTGAGCCGTAAATGATGATTGGACGGATGACTGTGGTGTATAGCCAGTACCTAAGTGACTTTGGGGCTAATTCCCCAATTCCTGCCAAGCAGTCGCTTGCACTGCCAGTGATATACTGGCTTTTGTAAGGATATAATTGGTATGTTTTGCCCAGTTCAGCTGTTTGTCATAATAGATGCCCAGGTATTTGGTTTCAGTTGATAGGCATAAGGTGGTTCCGAAGAAGCGTGGTAGTTGTAGTGTCGTCAGTTTTCTCTTTTTTGTGAAGAGAATTAACTCAGTTTTTGAGGGGTTCACTGAGAGTTGTTGTTTATTGCACCAGTCCTCTACTATTCTCAAGGCTTGGGGCAGAGGTTGCATAGGGTATTTTCATTTTGGGTGCCATTTATTATTATGGTTATGTCGTCGGAAAAGCCTACGGTGAAGTAACCTTTGCCATTGGGTGTTTTGATAAGGGTGTTTACAACCAGGTTCCATAGAAGCGGCGAGACGACGCCCCCTTGCGGGCAACCCTTCGCTACGATGGCCCTTGTAGTGTCGTTCACTGTGACTTGCACAGCTCTCATTTTGAGCATGTTCGTGATCCAGCCACTCAGGGTCGAGTTTATGTTATGTCTGTCGAGGGCCGTGTTGATGCTGTTGAACGTGATTTTGTCAAAGGCGCCTTTGATGTCAATGAAGACGGCCAGTGATGAGCATTTGTGGTCCACGGCGCATTCAATTTTGGAAACCATGCTGTGCAGCGCGGATTCTGTTGTGCCTGTGGAGTACGCATGCTGTTGGTTATGTAGTGGTATTGCCTTGAGATGTCCGTCTCGGAATTGTCTGTCACAAAGTCTCTCAAGGGCTTTAAGTGGGAAGGATGTGAGGCTTATGGGCCTATAGGCCTTGGGTTGCGTGTAGTCGGTTTTGCCTGGCTTAGGTATGAACATTACTTTCACTTCGCGCCATGCGAGGGGTACATATCTGTGTGCTATGTAGATCCGGAAGATCTCCACTAGCCGTGGTGTTAAGTGATCTACCCTCCACTGCAGTAGAGCTAGGAAGATGCCATCCAGCCCTGCGGGCTTGTATGGTTGGAAGGTGTTGATAGCCCACTTTATCCGGTCTTCCGTTCCTATGTCGCGGGCTCTGGAGCAATCTTGGTCCGTTCGTTCTGGTTCAGCCTCCCACGTTCTGTCTTCTAGAAGTTTACAGTCTGGGAAGTGAGTTTCGAGAAGGACCTTACTGGTTTCATGATCAATTAGTGTGTATGAGTTATCGGATTTTTTCAGCGCGCCAAGAGTTCGGTCCTGATCAGTCGATAGGATCTTCCTTACCCTTGCGGCTTCATTGTTCGTTTCAATGGATTCGCAGAATTTTCTCCATGCCGTTCTCCTGTTAGTTCTGATTTGCATTTTGTATGTATATTGGGTCTCTTTGTATAGCTCCCAGTCGTCCGGGAGTCTAGTATTTTTGGCTCTGTTGACTTGCTTACGTAATGCATCTCTGAGTTTGAGCTCTCGAGGGAGCGAGCGGGAGCAACAGCGTGATTGCAGCGCGCGCGTGCTATCGAAGCGACGTCCCATCGTACACTGTAGTTCCTTTGTTACTTTGAAGCTAGCTTCACTGTATGCACAAACGACCGTGCACGTGTCACCCGTAGGCGTAACCAACTTTTTGTAAATGACTAATGCGAACTAAAAATTACCTAAACACCTGTATGTGAGGCGCCTGTAGAATACAACCAACATTTAATAATCGCATAAGTTCAAGTATAAAAAGCTTAAACAGTAAAAAGACAGTTGAAAACGGCAGGTAAAAATTTACTAACCGACAAGAAATTGTGTTTCTTAGGTCGGTAATCTAAGCTGAATCAGGTTTTTTTTTTAAGTCTTATTTAACTAAACGCCGTTTAGCAACAAAAAAAAAAAATTGTTAAAATGAACTAGATGATTACTAAAAATCTTTGTCAGGAAAAAACATACCATATGCATAATAAAATATTGCCATGTACAAGCAAAGTAAGCTAAATGGAGAAATTACCGTGCCAACCTAACGTAAAAATTGACCAAGGGCAAAAGTTGCATATTACGATTAGAAGAACCACCATTTCTTAAAAAGAGATCAAAAATTTCGTCGCTAAGTAAATAAAATAAAAAAAAGACGTGTGGCACTCGGGGACTGCCGCGGTAAAGCTATTGCATAGCATTTTGTATCAACTTATGCAATTATAATTATTTATTTATTTTATTTATGCAGTATTTCTTTTTCTTTGATATTAATTCAAGTTACACTTTTTGAGCGTGGTGACCGATAAGAAAACAATTTTTTCTTTTATTAAATAAACAAAGAGTATATAATATTAAGAGACGGGAGTCCCATAGATAAAAATGAAAAACGTCGCTTGTATGAAACGTGAGCTAATAATGAATACCAACATAACAGAAATGATACGGACTGCAGACATGACATAAAGCTGCCAACATAATAACAAGATAGGGATGTACTACTACTCACTCGTAATTTTTATCGATATGTTGCTGTAAAAAATTTCGGGTTTTAGGATCCTGACATTTTTACGGTTTCATTCTTAATAAATTTAAGGCAAAGGTCACTTAGGCCAACGGTAACTTTCGATTTGAACTAAGGTTACGTGGTAATTTTCTTATAAAAAGAAACCAGCTACGGCTGTGATTCCACGTTGGCGTAAGCGGGGTTCAGAGACAAATCCCATTGTATAGTCTAGATCTAATCCGAGGTAAACTTGACTATAAGATGAGATTTGCTGTGATGATAATAAAATAAAACAAAACTTTGGACTTAACTTTTTATAATAATTAGAACACCTTTTCCTTTCTATTGATCATTCAATTGGCAATGGTTCAGCAGTTGATGTTGAAGGTACTGAAATGTAGAAAACACGTTGCTTATTAACTGACACATGAACAAGTGAATTCAAATTTAATTCTAATCTTGAATAGTTACTTGGGCTTAGTCTCATTCTTTTTATCACATTTTCATTTGAAAAAGGGTCTGTAATAGACAAAAAAAGTATCTGTAATATTTACAATTGATACATTCAATACAGTTAATCAAATAGTAAAGTGAATTTAATAAGTTTAAAATAAACATAAACCTTACCCGCAATAGAACATATTTTCCTGTCTTTTGAACATTCTACTGGCAATGGTTCAGCAGTTGATGTTGAAGGTACTGCAATAAAAACAAAATTTAGTCATTCACTTCTAATTCCAAAAACAATGAAGGGTATCGTAGTTGGGATGAATTAATCCCAAGAACCGAATTAACATTGTAGTTGAAAAACATGTTTCCCCATACTTTCCAACTGCATAATAATAATGTAAGTACACACAATATTGAGTAATTTACCATGTTATTTTAAGACCATAGACTTCTTAAAGGTTTTGCTGTAATCTTTAAGTATAGAACTGTACACTGTATTTTTTTTAATGTTAGGATCAGCAGTTTCGGAGATAAGGGGGGAAATGGTAAATTTTCATCTATTTTCTTTAATAACTTTCATTAAAAATGTAAAATGAAATGAAAGGACTTGTCAAGAGGATTTTTTTTTTAATAATTAAAAAAAAAGTTCTCTTGTCAAGTCCTTTCATTTCATATGTCACATGATACATTTTGCATGTGTACCAAAATGCAACTTAATCGGTCCAGTAGATGAAGGTACATAAGGGTTCCGTTTTATCATTCGGACGTACAGTACCCAAAAAAAAAAAAACTTACTAGATGTACCAGTCCAAGAATCGCAGTAGTCAAAGTAGAAGATAACTCTGCAAAATATAATTGAACATGAGTTACTAAAGTAATCGGAAAGGGTGAGTTAGGATGAATTACGACTGGAAAATAAAGTCTTACCTGTTTGCTCACTTTTGAAGATGTGTAGTGGAAATCCAACGAACAGCTCATCTGCCATGGGTTCTGCAGTAAGTTCTACAGACGGAGTAGCATTTTTTTTTAGTTGTGTCTTCTTTTTATTGAAATCCTTTGGTAGAAAATGACTGCCACAAATATGTTCCAATTGATGTAGCTTTTCAATGGGTACATACACCAATATACACCAAGTCTTCTTTCCCGTAACTTTAACCCATTTTTTACATCTAGCTGGAACATTTTATTACATTATTATGATTATAATAGTAGTGTATTTAAACTTATATCTTTGTTATTTTGGTTTTGCAGTATTAATAGAATAACAGAGAAAATTAAATGAAATAGGAATATTATAATAATAAAAATATTGACATTCGATAAAAAAGTAACATGCGTCAAGCACTAGCATATTGATAGGTTACTTTGTAATTTTGTAAATTTTGGACTTTAAATCAAGTAATTTATTTTCTGTAAGAGCTTATCAATGTTTTTTAACATAACAATTGAAAATATATGCTTACCTATCTTCATTCAAAGGAAATTTGGCTATGAAGATTCGCATTTGACCATCTGACCGGCCGGATCTTATAACACATATTTCACACGTTTTGTAATGCATTGCAACTTAAATTACGTCACACGTACATACACAAATACAACAATAACTCTAATTTACGATAAATATCCACAAAACACAGAATAAAAACAAAAACAGCGCTTTGTTGACAAAGTTCTTGACAACAAACAAGACAAGAATATGGCGGCCGGTAGCTATGGCGGCTGAGTAGCGTAGTGCGATAGAGTCGAATAGATGTTAAAGCGAGACAGCGATAGCGTGAGGTTTTTTCGTTACGGAATTTCTAGATTCGGTCCCCGCGCTCAAGGCCCGCGATAGAAGCTATGCAATAGCTTAAAAGTCGTCGTAGGAAGGCGTGAGTGCGACCAATCGACGCAGAATAATCAGGCGGTTCGAACTATGTATATAACTCAATATGGCCCAAAATGTCGCTTAGTCAATGTTGCCTTTCAAGCGTCGAAATTATTATACGTGTTAGTGGTAAATTTTTCATTTTTATTTCGCTACAGCTACAATTAGTACTTAATAACTTAATTCGATTGGTCCGGTCAGATCGGGTCCGGTTTTTAAGTGCCCACACTAGCGGACCGTCTCGCAGCCTGCGGAGTAGCGCGACAGATATATTACTAGTGTTGGGACTGTCTCGCAGCCTGCGGAGTAGCGCGGCAGATGTATTACTAGTGTTGGGACTGTCTCGCAGCCTGCGGAGTAGCGCGGCAGATGTATTACTAGTGTTGGGACTGTCTCGCAGCCTGCGGAGTAGCGCGGCAGATGTATTACTAGTGTTGGGGCTGTCTCGCAGCCTGCGGAGTAGCGCGGCAGATGTATTACTAGTGTTGAGACTGTCTCGCAGCCTGCGGAGTAGCGCGGCAGATGTATTACTAGTGTTGGGACTGTCTCGCAGCCTGCGGAGTAGCGCGGCAGATGTATTACTAGTGTTGGGACTGTCTCGCAGCCTGCAGAGTAGCACGGCAGATGTATTACTAGTGTTGGGACTATCTTGCAGCCTGCGGAGTAGCGCGGCAAATGTATTACTAGTGTTGGGACTGTCTCGCAGCCTGCGGAGTAGCGCGGCAAATGTATTACTAGTGTTGGGACTGTCTCGCAGCCTGCGGAGTAGCGCGGCACATGTATTACTAGTGTTGGGACTGTCTCGCAGCCTGCGGAGTAGCGCGGCAGATGTATTACTAGTGTTGGGACTGTCTCGCAGCCTGCGGAGTAGCGCGGCAGATGTATTACTAGTGTTGGGACTGTCTGGCAGCCTGCGGAGCTGCGTGGCAGATGTATTACGCCACAGTGCATCAAAGCTATCAGTGCCTGCGTCGGCAAATATCGCCGAGGCATCACAAAATCGCGACAGTCACAACAATACCCTGAACGCGTTATTGAGTTGGATACGCAGAGCATTGTAAACTTTTCGGTATGTGTGAACCACAAGGCTCCCGAGTAGTGATGTACAGTATGCCTTTAAACGAGATTTTTTAATTACGCCTGTACATCGGGAGAACCTGCAGGCTAGCATATTCGCCCGAACTGATAACGATCTTATCAACTTCTTGGACGGAACTAAGGCGAGAAACGCAAATTTCGTTTAATCAAAAAAGTTTGCCTTACTTCCTTATTCAAATAGAGTAGGTATATAAATAGAGTAGATAATAATAACAATCTGTTCACAGCATACCTGCCAGCCACCATTAATCTGTTCGGTGTTCTTCTCAGTATTACAGTTGGCGTCTACAGTCTTATTGTGAAGCGAAGGGTGGTCGTCGCCGGTACTACTGTCCGTATCTGACGCACCGTCCGCTGGAAATGATAAATACCGTCATTATAGGGCCTGGTTGAATAAAGGCCTGCTTTGTAATCGCCAAAAATAATAGATATCTACAACGGCTGAGTATACCTGAAACATCTTTGGTTTGGTTCTGATGTTTGTAAAACATTTCGCGTAAAACTCGAGTTACCAACGACATAATGATCTCTTTCCTTTATAACTCCTATTCTTGCCCTCCGAAGGACAATAATGCCGCTAAGTTACACATACATGACATTTTTACTCTTATCTACTAGATTAATAAGGTTGGCATCCCAGCATTAAACTAGCCAGTTTTGCACTGGTTATTAGCATAACATAAATATGGACAGTACAGAAACTACGAACAAACGTTCGAAACGGCACACTCACACAGACGCGCGTGTTAGAAAATGGATGACAAACTACATTTATAGTTATTGATAACCACTTTATTAGCAAGCTTTGTGTGTCAGAATGGTAAACTAGTACCTAATTTACTATGTATGAAAGTCCCTATGAATATGGTGTATGTAGGGAAAGGATTTTATAAAGGAAAGCACAGACAGAAAAGACTACGTATTTATTTCAATTATGCTTGTCAAAGTAACGTTACTGAGAAAGCTAGGTGTCCGTTCCAAAATTAGGTCTTCGTGGAGAAAAAAAAAACAAAACAACAACAGTCAGACTAAATAACTCTGAAATGATAGTCTAGTCATAGTAATTATTATTAGGTGGTATTTGTTAAAATATCTATTAGTTTATTTTATTTGTATATGTGTATTAGTATCAATAAAACTATATAAATTCTCTTAATCAAGAAGTTAGTATTTTAGTCATTATTTTTGTACCCTACCACTGTTTTTATATTTAACCCTAAGGTTGACTGGTAGAGAATGCCTTGTGGCATTAAGTCCGCCTATGTACCACTATTGTACATGAAGTTTAAATAAATAAATAAATAGAGGAACGGTAAGAAACTCCTCGGCAGCTTGTTTTTAAAGCATTTTACCAACACATTTTACATTTGCATAATATACTTTGCTAAAACATTAATCTCTTGGATCATTTCTCAAAGTTAGCAACTTTACCAGTGGAATGAAACAGACAAGAATATTCCTTTGATTAAACACAATACAATATTAGCCTTATAACACAAAAATAACAACATAGTCATTAGCAATAATCAAGATATAATATAAATTAACTTACGTGAACACAGTCCATCTTTCACCACACAGTTCTAGCAAAAAGTCCCAGAATAGGCGGGAACACCCATTTTATAGTCTCCCAATATTACTCCAGTACCTCCAACATTGCCGCCATTTTAAACCAATCCCCGACGGTCATACATAATTGTTAAATAACTTCTAACATAGGTAATAATTTATAAATCTTATGTAGCGGAACTATTTTAAAACTTATTATGATTATTTAGCAATATAGTATGTATTTATTTGTAATCTTTATGTAAAATCGAATAATATAATAACATCAACTTGATGTTCCGAATATCGTTTTAAACACCTTGTTACTTTAAAATTGCATTATAAAATCGTGTTATATATTATTAGTATCATATTAATTATTACTTAATTATTTATTGTAAAGCTAAGTAAATAAACATTTATATGGATTATTCTAAAACCACAAATTATGACTTGTTCAGAAACTCTGGAATAGTTGTTATACAGCCTATTAGGTCACAATAAAAACCATTTATAGAAAATACATCTGGTTATGAAATATCAATTAAAGAAATGCAAATACCATAATAATATATTTCAAATTATAACCCTTTTATTTCCAAACGTAAGTTTTAGATTTTATAAAATATTATTGAAATGGAACGTTTCTGAACTATACGTCAATCTCATTATTCTGACAGCTGACGTTTTTGTGATTTATTGATAAACAACATCAATTTTAGTGATCAATACAGATTTATTGATAAACAACATCAATTTGAGTGATCAATACAATTAGATATTCTCCATTAAATATGAATAATCTCACACGAACTCTACATGCACCAAAACTCACACATCTGTGATCAGTGTGATCACAGTCGAAAACCTACAGTTACCGATAGAAAAGAACAGAGTTATGAGACGTCGCTGTCGTGCGAGCGAAATCGCGTTAGCTGCCGAATGTTTACGTTTATGAATGACATTGCATGTGGCAGAACAAACATAGCGAAGCAAACATTAAAATAATATTATTATAACTTTCAACAAATTAGCATTTTTGGCTGTACTTACGAGTGGTAAGTAACCCCGTGTATTTTATTTTTCTTTTTTGTATTATTAAAACACTGTTTAGCTGCACAAGAAGTCAATTAGGTGCGGATTTATCACAAAAAAAAAAAACTGTAATTATGGAGCAGTTTGATCAACGATATCCCGTGCGCGACTGAGTGCCAACTAGGGGCCATCTCTCAGTTTGATAGGACCAGGCGCTGTTACTAAGTCCCGTATCTACACTTTCAATACATCAATGGTATATATATATGTCGGAGTTGGTTGTCAATTACAATTGTGGGTAGTCAACAGAATTTGTTATGTTTCTCTTATTATTAATTTTAATGATTATTACTATCAATTATTGTCTGATAAATCGGAACATAATTTATTAAGTACTTGATGTACGCTGTAATTGATATTTGGTAACTTATTTCTATTATTGTAACCGATGGGTTTGTTCCAAACAACTAATTATACGTTACTTTAATTTTAAAATGATTTACTTTGTGAATTCACTATTGTTTATTTACAACAATTATTCTTGTATTATTTGATTACTTTATAATGTAAATCGTATTAGATTTAGTACATTTTAGTGTTTTGTATCAAGTAAACACGTGACGTACTTCCGTACGTCATCGGACAGACTTGTCGTGGAGGGATTGCAAGGTGGGGACATCGCCTAATAAAATAACGCGCACTCAGTGTGCTAGTGAGTCGATCTTTGGATTCGATTCAGTGTTCCCGACAAAACTGTCGGTTTACCTGGTATAGCGCTGCTGTATATTCACATAGCTACATTGGCTTGCTAATACACTTTATCATTGGGTGGCTTGGCCACTATACGAACTGTGACCTTAAACGTCTGTTAGATTTACCATATTGTTGCTGTCTATATTCACCTGCTTTATCTTAATACTAGTTGCTATTTTATTTTATATTGTGTAATTAGTACCTACCGTAATAAAAACCCTGTAATTGCTTATACAGTCTTGTTTATCGCTATAAAATGGGAACTTCAAACCCTGACGATATACCGCTCGGCATTCCTGATCCTAGTACCTAATATATATATTTATTATATACCTATATATACATTTTTTTTTATGTCTGCCCCACGCTCGGAATTTCGCCTGTATTGTGGGTGCGTATACAAATAATTAAACAGCCATGCACAAACAGCCAGACCCGGAACAACTACATACAAATATTTGTTCAGTGCGGGAATCAAACCCGCGACACGTAGCGCAGCTTAACCACTGCGCCAACCGTGCCGTCGTACGCTATGCTATAGGATGCCTTAAAGTGTAACGCACGTCGTAAAAAATTAGTTATGACTATCAAACATTCCAATAATCACGATTCAGTCTCACTTCGTGGTGAAAATTCATGGTCACTTTACTATAATACAGTTTCATACTACAATATTTCAGTGAATATCTCCTAAAATATGAATTTCACCGTTATTTTCGCCACATTTACTTAAACTAGGTTACGTCACCGGTCGATTAGTACTTTAACTAAGCTTGAACCTATTTTAAATAACGAAATAAACGCCATTGTATTTTAGGCATATTGCCGTCCGAGCGGCCAACTAAAATCGATTCTAACAAATTATTGAACCTATTTTCTAGTATTTTTAGGGTTCCGTACCTCAAAAGGAAAAACGGAACCCTTATAGGATCACTCGTGTGTCTGTCTGTCTGTCCCTCATTCATAGCCAATTTACTCCGAATGTAATGAACCGATTACGTTGAAATTTGGTGTACATATCAATTTGAGTGACCCAAATACGGATGTGAACCGTAAATAAATGAATTTAGAATATTGGGGTCAGTTTTGGGGGCATCAAGAAAATTAAAAAAAAAAGTTTAGCAATGAAAGGGCTTACTGTGAGGGTCTCAAATATTTTTTTTTTATATAATTTTAAAATAAATTGTTTTAAAGTTATAAGTGAAAATAGACGAAAATTGACCATTCTCCCTTTATCTCCGAAACTACTGAACCTAAAATTTTGAAAAACATACAGAAAATAGTTCTATACTTATTTATAGATTACAGGAAAATCTATAAGAAGTCTATGGTGTTAAAATAACATGGTAAATCTCTCGATATTGTGCGTACAAACTTACATTTGCAGTTGAAATGTATGGGAGATTATGTTTACCAACTACAATGTTAAGTTTTTTCTTAGGATAAATTCTTTCCTTCTTTCCAAGTACGGAACCCTTCATTGTGCGTGGTCCGATATGCACTTGGCCGGTTTTTTTCTTGTTTATTGGCTGCAACAAATTAGCAACTAATTGTCCATACACATAAGCCTCTATTAATTTGATATTCATGGTGAGATACCTACCTACCTAAAACCTGGAAACTAAATATAGCGTAACTTTTTGTATATTTACGTTTTGATGTTTTAAATTTTTGCAACAATTACAACAAATTAAGACCTTTCTTTTGATGCATCACTCGCCTATCTGCGTTATTTAGTTTCTGTGTAATCACAGGCGATGACTACGGCAAGTGGCGGTACTAGCGGCCAACTATTTTTGGTCATAGCGTCTTCATTTTTTTTGCAACAAATTCAGGAAAAGAGGGGTGTATAGTAACAAATTACCACTAATTCCTGGCAAAGTTTCATCAAATTTTATGAGTTGGCCGCGTGGTTGAAATGGACATAAATGGAGCCTCACGGCTGCACCAAAAAGGCCCAGTTCAGCATAAATGCCAGACAACTAGTGCCTGACGCTGGTTTTCAACTGGACCTGAAGTGTGAGGTGACGGATGTAAATCAGTTTTATACTGCAACGTGTGTATGCATACTTAAATAAAATAAATTTGTGTCAGATAAAAAAAATAAAATCGAATATGGACATAATTGTTGTGATATTGTATGTATTATTGAAAAAAAAAAAGTGTAAATCAAATCAAAAACAACAGATAAATAAATGAGATGGGCGCATGATAGACCGTAAATAATAAAATCAGTAATTTAAAAAAATCATATGATTGAGACATTTAGTATAACCATATCCAGCTTCCGTTGCGCTTCTATGAGGTACTGCCGTAACCGTCGTCTAAAAGCGTCTATATTATTTATTACTCTAATCGGTGGCGGTAGGTTATTCCATACTTTGGAAGCCGCATAGCGAAAGCTGCCTCTAAAAGCGGCTGTACCCTGAGACTGAGTCGAGAGTTGTTGTGAGCATTGCCTTCTCCCGCATTTCCGTCTACTAGTAACCCAACTTAGCTTGTTGTATAGGTAGTCCGGTTTCTGATATTTAACCACACCGAACAGAAGGCAAGCCAAATTCAGTTTGCGTCTGGACTTCATCTTTAGTGTAAAGTGCTTGTTTAGGAAAGGTGTTACATGGCTACGGCGAGGAATATTGTAACAAAACCGAGCACAAGCATTTTGTACCTTTTGGATGAGGCGCTCTGTACGAGCTAATAGGCGTGGACCGTAACCCGTGTCAGCGTAGTTCAACCTTGACAGAACCAGGGTTTCCACTAGTTGTTCCCGTAGTCTTTCGGATAAATAAGGCCTCACATTGTATAAAACCTTTAGGCGATAAAAACAGTTTCGAACCGAGTCCGGTACGTGTTTCTCAAAACGTAGGTCCTTGTCCATAGTAACACCAAGATTCCGTGCTTCATACACTCGCTCAATTGGTTCGCCCATAAGTTTCAAGTCAAATGTCACAGGTAGTCGAGCCAACCGCTGTCTAGTGCCAAATACCATATATTTCGTTTTTGTTGGATTTAACGACAGGCAGTTCTCCTCTGACCAGGCGGCGATTCTTTGAAGATCATCGTTAAGATCCTTAATGACACTATCGTACTCGTCTGGTCTACTTGCATCTCTGGAGACATTTTATAATATCTGCACAGTACAAAATAAAGAGAATCGGACTCAATATAGAGCCCTGTGGGCCTCCTCTCTCTACAGAAATAAGTGTCGATCTAAGGCTAGTGCCGTCTCCTAAACGCAAATCTGCAAGTTGCTCTCTATTACTCAGATAGCTGCGGAACCATTGCGTAGCGCTGGGGTCGAAACCATAATAATTTAAACTTCGATAGTAATAGCGGGATATTTATTGCGTCAAATGCCCGGGAAAAATCGAGTAAAACCAGTAATGAGCACATTCTCTTATCTTAATATGAGGAATTCGTGAATTTATTTCGCGAAATTTTTCAAATTGTTCGTCATGGGTGTTGTTTCCATGGTTTTCGAGGGCAACTCCTACCGCAAGCCGCGTTAAAGAACTTCGTTTCAAAACACTATTCAATTTTACAAACAATAAAGAGTGCCAACCTTAATGCTCCAATGGATCGCAGGTAATTATTTCAACAAATGGGGCGAGTTTCCATACTATCCATATTTATACTGTGTTATTAGGCAGTTAGAATTTCAGTGCGCCTCTATAATATTTTCCGTTTAAGTACCATTATACCCTTACCCAGTATGACAGCGTCTTCCAAAAGTACCACAACAAAAACATACCAGACAGTATCCTGTTACGTGGGTAATAATTGAAAGTAAGTATTCACCCTGTTTCTGTAAGAAAGGTGTCGCAGCTCTATAGTGTTTGACAGTAAGCACCACAATGTCGCCGGCGTTCCGCAGTATGTTGACCGCGTCGTCGTGCTTGCACGCCGTTATGTACTCTCCGTTCACTGGAATAAAGAACATTTTATGTTAGAAGTTTGTATTAACATGACAAGGACGAAGAGAAATATGAAATATCGATGACTTTGCAATAGAAGAATCCCAAACATTTGTATTACTTAATACAACCTCTGGAAGGTTAGGTATGGACGTAAATGCCATGTTTTGCAAAAGATTTATTTGTATGTAGATACACAATAAAACGAATTTGAAGAGCTCGTGGTTAGCCACGAGCTCTTCAAATTCGTTAAGTAACAGCCACACGGGTCGATCTATCAAGCTACGCTTGCCGGGGTTGGTCCGTGGATGGGTGACCATCTTTACAAACCGAGACTCTGTGCCTCGGAAAGCACGTTTAAGCCGTTGGTCCCGGCAGTCGTTACGGGTCGAAAGTCTGACAACCAGTCTTACCAAGGGTATCGTATTACGCAGTAACTGACTAACAACAACCGTCCGAACCGTATTCGAGTGTAGACGTGTTTTTTGGCTCCAACGAAAAATATAAATTAAATATTACGCTACTTTAACCCGTAATAAAAACAATAGACTGCCTAAAATCGTATAATCTACGGGAGTCTGTCACCTCAACGCTGACCGCCGAACGAGCGGCGCGACCCTGCCCTGCACGTAATTGATTATTGTGATTATAGGTATTGTTGTTATATCATGAGTATTCATTTCACTGTTAAAACTTGATGAAATTGTAATGATTTGCATAACCTAAACTTGTAACAACTGTGACTACCTAATTTACTTTATTCCAATAATTCTTTAATTATTTTTTTCAGATGTCTGTAAAAGTAGATTAGTTAAAATATTAAGGAATAATGTAGGAAAACATAGGAAATATTCTAAACGGAAATCCACCTTTTATGTCGTTGATATTTGATATTTTGGATGACGGTAGATTGAAACGTCAAAGTTGTTTGTTCTCGACTATAAGAGGGGGAGCTCCGGGTGTCAGAGCCCATTCTGGATCCAGACATCGACCAAAACGGAGCTCCGGCCTACAGGTAAAAGTTTAAGTACTTAATTCGATATTATACCTTAATTATTGCCTATTATGATTATGTTGTTGTGTAAAGCATAACAATATTGCTAATGTGTTAAACTGTTTAATGGAATACTTATGTTCTTTCTTTTGCCATTATTATAATGTTGCTATTAATCGAGTAAAGGTCCAATAGATAGAACTATCTGTTTTAACGGTAATTTATGGAAATGTAAGATGTATGTTAATTGATATTATATCTTAATTATTGCTAATGACTATGTTGCTCTGTATGTGTTAAAATATGGCTAATTAGCTAATATTGTATTGTGTTTAATCAAAGGAATATTCATGTTCTGTTTCTTTCCACTGGTAAAGTTTCTATCTTTGAGAAATGATCCTAGAGATTTATGTTGTAACAAAGTATATTATACATTATGCTAATGTAAAAATGTGTTGATAAAATACTTTAAACCAAGTTTCCGTGGAGTTTCTCGCCGTTCTTCTCCACGAAGACCTATTTTTGGAACGGACAACTAGCTTTCTCAAATACCGTTACTTTGACAAGCCTAATTGAAATAAATGCCTAGTCTTGTCTTTCTGTGTTTTTCTTTATAAAATCCTTTCCCTAACACCATATTCAAAGGGACTTTCATAAATAGTAAACTACTAGTTACCATTCTGACACACAAAGCTTGCTAATAAAGTGGCTATCAATACCTATATATAAATGTAGTTTACATCCACTTTCTAATACACGCGTATCCTTCTCCCCCGTGGAAACAGTGCAGTGGTCATAATTGCTGTTTCGCTTTCTCCAAGACCGCACATCGTCGCAGGCGCAGCCGTGAGATAAGGAGCCGCGCAGTGAACCGTATTGCTACGAGCCTAACGTATAACCGTGAGTACTTACGGTCTATTTTGTCGCCCTGCCGCTCACGATGCCCCCCGCATGCAGCGCGCGTCGCCGCCAATGACGTCTGATGCCAACTTTGCGCAAGCTTTGTCTGACTCCGATATCCCCCAAATGATATCGAGCAGCCCGTCCGACGATGTAAACATTACGACTAATAAGCGTCGTTGGAAATGTTGCCCCCCGGGGACCGATTTGCAGGATTTTAAGAAGGAAATACATCAAATGCTTAAGACGTGGAAAACGGACCAAGAAGCATACCTAACTAAACTGTGTGACGAACAAAGCTCTTCTCTGAACAAATTGGCTTCCGACATGGTTGAGCTTAAGCTTCAAAACCTGGCTATTAAAAAATCCATCAACATTTCCTTTATTAGTAAGCAGTACGATGACATGTTTAAACAAGTTGAGTCACTCCAAAAAGAAAACCTAATATACAAGAAAAGTATATTAAACATAGAAACTAAAATACAAGATCTACAGCGAGTATCCCGGCCCTCCACAATTTAAAATCCGCAACGTGCCGTCCATGGAGAACGAAGCAGCGTCGGATCCTCACTTCGATAATCACCAAAGTGGGCTCAATTTTTTATTTAAAGGTAAACAATTCTGCCGTGCGCGATGTGTACCGCCTTCCGGGTAAACCAGATACGATTAGGCCGATTATCGCTGAAGTTACATTTGTTCAGACTAAAAACCAATTTATTACCGCGGCCCGGAACTTCAATAAAATGCACAATGGAGATAGATGATCGTCTCAACACTCGCAGCATTGGCATGAATGGTGAACGGCGGCCGATTTTCATATCAGAACACCTCCCCGCCAGTTCTAGAAAACTGTTTTTCACCGCCAAGGAATTTGCAAAACTCAACAAGTACGACTTCTGTTGGAGCTCAAACGGCAACATCTTCTTGAGGAAAGTCACAGGAGTCAAACAAATACTTGTTAGATCAGAGCAAACCCTACGGGACTTAGAACAGCAAGGAATTCAATGACTGCTCTCTGCAAACGTGCTGTGTATTATATTGTTTTCAAACTTTATAATAATCATAAGTCGGTTAATCTTAATAATAATAATAATAAAAGAAGCTGGCAACACCAACGTCAACAAAACGTCGGAAAATTTGATTTTCATATTTTTAATCATTTTTACAGTATTAATATATTTTTCGACGCAGTTTTAAAGTCTTTAAGTGTTAAAACCAAACCCAAATTAAACCTGAAACACCATTTATTCTGAAAAAGAGCAAAATGCATTTGGACATGAATCAAAAACTGCCGAAAAGGAGGTGACATCTTCTGTCATGTCACCTCCGATAAAATCAAGAAAATACATAATATGAATATTGAAGCGATATGTTGACAAGATCAGCTGCACGTCGAGCACGCCTACTACCTCCGGACTCGTCGCTCAGCTCCGCCTCGCCGCCGCCGGTACCCAGCCTCACTGTAAACGCTGTGACGACACCGGCAGTGGTAGTTGCGTCGAGCTCGAGCGACGAGTATTTCTCCCCGCCCACGACGCCACCACCTGCTCGTCGACGGGGAAGACGCCGGCCGCCGGACGGCTTAGGACCTCGAGGCCCACTGGCCTCTGATAGGGTCCCAGCTCCCGGCGGAAGTGTGCAGCGCATGAAATGGACACAATCCATCAACGAGAACGTCATGCGCTCATACTATGGGGCTATAGAGGGGGGAAACAATCTGACCGCGTACCGTGTTCGGATGCTCTCTCTTTTTCAGGTGCTTGAACCAGCTGTCAACGTGTCGGCACAACGACTATCGGATCAGGTGCGGGTCATCCAGCATAATCATATGTTGGATGACACTGTACTTGATCGCCTGCGAATTGAAATGCAGAGTAGCCATGTCGTTACCCCCCAGTCGCAGACTGTTGTAGTATCATCACAGTCCAACCTAAACCATGCTGACGAGGGGAGTGATGACAGGGCTACAAACGTAAGTACCCAGTACAATGAGGAATTGAGGAGTGCTTTGGAGGGTGCGATTCGAGAATATCGGTTCATGTCGCCCGAACTTAGACCACGATTACCTCGTTTGCCCATGCATAACAAAAATAGGGCGCTGGTGGCGGTCCTGGATTCGCAGTTGTCAAATTATTTTGATGACTGCGAAGACCTCACCGATACTCATTCGATTTTGTACTGCGCAGCTGTAGCGGCATGTCGTGTAGCTCACGTCAAATTTGCTATTGACTCCAGAGCTACACGACCAAAACTAGCCGTACCAGCTTGGCAGTGCAGAATTGAGCGCCGTATTGGTGAGGCCAGGGCGCTCATCGGCAAACTAATCTGCTTCAGGGAGGGCAATACTCGCCCTAGAGTGATGCGCTTTGTGAGGCGGGCGTTCTCAGGGACTGATATCTGCCCTCAGGACTATACGTCCCGTGTCACAGAGCGCATCGACTTCCTGAAGCAGAAAGTGTATGCATGGGCCAACCGTATTCGTAGGTATAAGCGTCGAGTGAGCCGATACACTCAGAATCGCACCTTCCAGAGCGATGAAAGGTGGGTCTATAGGGATTGGGAGCGACCGGCCCAAGGTGTGGCTGACACGCGCCTGCCGGATGATGATGCCATGTATTCTTTCTGGCGCAGTATCTGGTCGGTGCCTGTCAGCCACACCGAAGGTGTTTGGACTAGGGAAGTAGAGAGAGCATGCGATCCAATATCAGAAATGGGGGCTATTACCATCTGCCCCCAAGATGTAGCTCGTGCAGTTCGTCCGTTGCCTAATTGGAAGTCTCCAGGGCCGGATGGGCTGCACAACTTCTGGATAAAATGTTTTCAAAGGTCGCATGCTCGCTTGGCGGCACAGTACCGGACAGCTTTGGAATCTGGTTCGCTGCCCCAGTTCCTAACGACAGGAGTTACCCACCTACTCCATAAATCAGGTAGCACCGCGGAACCCAAAAATTATAGGCCGATCACATGTTTACCGACGGTCTATAAAGTTCTTACATCCATTTTGAAAACTAAACTTAACAAACATGTAGACACCAATTCCATCATGTCTGTCTCTCAAAATGGATGTAGGAACGGGTCCCGCGGTACTAAGGAGCTGCTCCTCATTGATATGGCCATTAGCCAACAGGTTCGTCGTTCCCAAAAGGATCTGTCGACATGTTGGATAGACTATAAGAAGGCCTATGACTCGGTGCCACATACATGGCTCATGAGGGTGCTGGAGTTGTATAAAGTAGATGCAACTCTGCGCACCTTCCTGATGTCATGTATGGGGCAATGGAGGACGGTCCTTCGCTATCCAGGATGTCGAGATATCCAGAGGAATAGCGAGCCGATAAGGATCGAGCGAGGCATATTTCAGGGTGATAGTTTGAGTCCACTTTGGTTCTGCTTAGCCTTGAATCCTCTAAGCACATTGCTGGAGGGTTCGGGTCTAGGCTATCGGATGAGGAGAGGTGGTCAGGTTATATCTCACCTCCTCTACATGGATGACCTAAAACTCTTTGCCCCCAACAATTTGCAACTGATGGAGCTACTGAAAGTAACTGAAACTTTCAGTAGTGCCATCAGGATGGAATTTGGTGTGGACAAATGTGCGGTCATGCATGTAAAGCGAGGGGAGATTATGGAATCTGTGGGAACTGAACTCTCGGATTTCATAAACCTTAGAGCCCTCTCCGCATCCGAAACCTATAAGTATTTGGGTATGTCGGAAGCGTTAGGCATCAATGTTACTGACATGAAGCAATCGTTGAAGGAACGCTTCTTTGGCCGCCTGAAAAAAGTATTTAATAGTCTTTTATCGGGTGGAAACAAGGTGCGCGCCTTCAACGGTTGGGTCGTGCCGGTTTTGATGTACTCTTTCGGCATACTCAAATGGACTCAGACCGAACTCGACGCCCTGGATAGGAGAGTCCGTACGCTGCTGACTGCAAATCGAATGCATCACCCAAGGTCATCGGTAATGAGACTGTATATCCCGCGTAAGTGTGGAGGTCGAGGCTTTTTAAATGTTAAGACACTCCACAATCGCGAGATATGCAGTCTCAGGGAATATTTCCTAAACGCCGACGTGGGGATGCATCGAGATGTGGTCGCGGTGGACAAGGGCCTCACCCCGCTCTCCTTGGCTAAAGAGAACTGGAGCCTGTAGTGCTTGACACTAACGATCGCAGGGAGGTATGGCAGAGTAAGGAGCTTCACGGACGCTTTTTCCGGGCCCTACATGGACCCGATGTAGATCTGCTAGCGTCCGTAGCCTGGCTGCGTTGCGGTGACCTCTTTGGGGAAACCGAAGGTTTTGTCTGTGCAATTATGGATGAAGTTATCATGACGAAAAATTACCGGAGATTTATTGTGAAGGATGGCACGGTTGACATTTGTCGGGCATGCCACCGTCCGGGAGAATCAATCCGACACATTATCTCCGGGTGTCCTCGTCTAGCTAACGAAGAATACTTGCATAGACACAACCTTGTAGCCAGGATTATCCATCAGCAACTTGCTCTGAAATACAACCTAGTGGAATCGGAAGTGCCGTACTACAGGTATGTGCCCGACCCAGTTCTCGAAAATGGACATATCACATTGTACTGGGATCGATCCATCATCACTGACAGGACTATTGTTGCCAATAAGCCTGATATAGTGGTGGTGGATCGTATAGAGCGGCGCACAATGATTATTGACATAACAGTCCCACATGACGTGAACCTCGTGAAAGCCGAGAAAGATAAACAAATCAAGTATCTTGACTTGGCTCGCGAGGTTGTCGACATGTGGGATGTGGATTCAGCGATCATTGTGCCGATAGTCGTATCAGCCAATGGCTTAATTGCCAAGAGCCTCGACCAACATCTAAGGAGGCTCTCGTTGGGCGGCTGGATCAGGGGCTTGATTCAGAGAGCGGTACTTCTGGACACGGCTCGCATTGTTAGGAGGTTCCTCTCTCTGGAGTCCTGACCGCCGGTAGCTTGGACCCTGTTCCCGATACCGGTGGCCTGCTATTTTTTATATTTTTAAATGTTTTTATTTTTGTATGATTTTATAGAAATATTTAAAAATGTAAATTATATGTATAAAAATGAAATAAAGGAAATAATAATAATAACACAAACAGACTATACACACAGGCACAATCAGGTAGCAAATATCATCCATCAAAATCTAGCACTCAAATATAAACTCATACAAGACACAAACACTCCTTACTATAAGTATGTACCACAAACAGTTCTAGAAAGTACCACACACAAACTCTACTATGATCGCGCCATACTAACAGACAGGACCGTTCACTATAATAGACCAGATATAATCATTAAAGATAAAGTTAATAAAGTCACATACCTTATAGATATTGCAGTCCCTAATACACATAATTTACAAAAAACAATAGGCGAGAAAATCAGTAAATACGCTGAACTGAAGGAAGAAGTGACCAGAATTTGGAGACAGGAAAAGGTGTACGTAGTCCCCATTGTTGTCTCCACAACAGGTGTTATACCCAATCACCTCCACCATAGCCTTAAACTAATAGACCTGAAAGACTCAATTTATATAACACTTCAAAAGGCCGCAATTTTAAACACCTGCAGAATAGTCAGAAAGTTCTTGCAAATTGAGGAAAATGAAATCTCTCCTCATAACATTCATTCTTCGTGATAAAAATTCACCACACACGCTACATTGACTTAGCTTGGGCCCGTTAATGTAGCTTAAACTAGCCAAAGAGCTAAGAAACAAAACTTGTTTACCAAAAATAATAATAATCATTTATTTGTCAGAATATGGTACATTATAGGGTCTTAAGATTAGTCAATGGTATCATCACATTCTGCCAATTGTGGCGTACAAATGTTAGGTAGGTACATAATTTAAAATACAATTTGAGTTCAGTTAAATTATTATCGTAAACACAACACATTTAGGATGTCAAAGTATTAATGTCACAGTATCAAAGAGTAAGATGTCAAAAAAGATTACAATTAAATTAGGATGTCAAAGTATCATTCAAATAGTCATTTAAATTATAATAGCATTTATTACATAGGAGGTCTTTAAGCCTTTTTTTGAATCCATTTAAATTTAACTCTTTGATACACTTTGGAATTTTGTTATACACTTGTGGGGCTATGCAGAATATGCTTTTCCACATTAAGGCTGTTTTGGCTCACCGTCCGCGTAATATATCATTCCGCCTGTTACGTTTAACAGTATCCGATAGGTGAGGAAACAGGTGTGCATTCAGCCTAACAAATAAGGCAGTTTCATAAATATACAAAGCCGGGAGTGTCAGAATTTTGTGTTTTTTGAAGTATGGTTCACAACTGTCCGTTACTTGTAGTCCAAACATGGCTCTGATGGATCGTTTTTGCGCTTTAAAAGCGGCTTCTCTGTTTGTAGAATTACCCCAAAATATAATACCGTACCTTAATACAGATGCAACAAGACCATGATAAGCTGTGAGTAGTGCATCTGTGTTAACTGTTGGAGCAAGTTTATACAGAGCATAGGATGAGCTACTAATTTTCTTACATAGCGCTTCAATGTGATCCTTCCAGTTGAGCTGCCTATCAATTATCAAGCCTAGAAATTTTGCACTATCTACGTCGTGAATTTTGTTACTCTGATATTGAACCTCCATTTCCGAACTGGTTTTTTTATGGCCAAAGTGCATTATTTGGGTTTTTCCAAGATTAATTCTTAAATTGTTATTATTAAGCCAAGTGATGAATGAATTGACCGCGTTATTGACATCAAATTCATATAATTCAGGTTTATTACAGGGTATTGTTACCGTACTATCGTCAGCAAAGAGTGTTATAGGGAAGTCTATGGCTTTGGGCAGGTCATTAATATAGATCAAGAACAGTAAGGGGCCCAATACACTACCCTGTGGTACTCCAAAATACACTGTGCGTTCTTTGGACAGGTATGTAACTTCTTTAGTCTTTGAATTTAAGTCTGTTATAGCAGTAAATTGTTTTCTTTTAGAAAGGTAAGTGCATAATAAGTCCAGAACGTTACCTCTTATACCATAGGAGTCAAGTTTGTTTTTTTAAATTTCGTGGTCAACACAGTCAAAAGCTTGCGTCATATCACAATACACAGCACAAACTGGTGTTTTATTATCAATATTAGTCATAATTTTATTTAGAAAGTCATAGACGGCCATATTAATTGTCATATTCTTCCGAAAACCTTTTTGCTCGTTGCAGAGAATCATATGTTTTTCTAAGTATACGTATAGCTCTTTATAAATATATTTCTCAAAAATTTTGGAAAAAATTGGCAAAAGCGCAATAGGTCTATAGTTTTGCATTAGCTGCTTATTACCCTTTTTAAATATAGGTTTAACTATGGAGATCTTAAGACGGTCAGGAAAAACACCCTGGCTGATACACAGGTTAAGAATATGACTCAAGTGTTTAGAAATTAAATCGGCCACATTTTTTATAATTTTTGTTGAAATTTCGTCATACCCTACGCTATTAGTGTTTTTAAGACCTTTTATAATGTTAAATATTTGTATCGGTTGACATGGAGCCATGAACATTGACTTTTGTTTATTTAATATATAAGCACTCGAACTTTTACCTGATCCTGGTATTGGCATAACTTTTTCTACAAAATAGTCGTTGAATTTGTCAGCAATTAATTGAGGTTTGTTGATTGTTTCATTGTCAATTTGAATAGTATTTATTGAGCCATTAGGTAGATTTAATTTAGGGTTTTTTATTATTTTCCATGTCATTTTGCTTTTATTGTCAGAAGTTTTAATATTATAGTTATTTTGAGATCGTTTAGTCAGTTTAATTATTTTTTTTAGTAACTTTGAGTAATTAGAATATTTTGTTTTATTTATTTGAGTAGGTTTAAGTCTAGACGTCCATAATAATTGCCTTTTCTTGAAGCTACATAATTTAAGTCCTAATACTATTCTTATCTAAGTTATTTGAGAGCTTAACTTCAAAATTTAGTCATGTCTACCTACAAAACACAGTATTTATTTTTTGTATAGAAACCAAAACACGCTTTCCTTACCAAACACCCACAGTCCCACACCCCTGACACTTACCACTACTTCCGTTACATCACGCTCAACGTACTCGCACAAAACATCCAAAATAGAGCGCATCCACATTCTTCTTAGCCCAAATTCGTACCCACAGCCATATTCTTCTACCAATTATTATTTTTGCCTAATCGTTCCATTGCTACTTGTTCGTTTGGAACCTTTTGAAGTTGTTAGTTTTAATTATTTTACTGTTTTGGACGCTAATTACCATCACACTCGGACCCTTCGCTGTATACAAACACCACTCTTTGGATTATTAAAACTTTAATCAATGGCGTCAATCATTGACATTGACAACTAGCTGGACAGTATTATCATTTCGTCGTCGCACGCTTGTAATCCGGATGAATGCGTTAATTATTTAAAATCCCCCTTAGCACTAAATATTTTGCACCTCAACATTAGAAGCTTAAACAAGAACTTCAATTAACTAAACTGTCTACTCGTGTCTATTAAAATAAAATGTGATGTTCTAATTTTAACAGAATGTTGGCTAAAGACAAATGCGACCGTCCCAAGTATACAGGGCTACACCTCATTCCAAACCAAAAACCTTATTAATCGGAATGATGGCGTGGTGATCTTTATTAAAGACACTTTGAGCCTTAGCATTACTGAGCTATCAGTTGCCGATGCTAGCTGCCTAGTCCGCACAAATCAAAACAATATTACTATTATACTCGTAGCATTATATAGACCACCATCACAAAAAAACATGACAATTTCTTGAACAGCTTAGATAACCTTTTAACAGATTGTAGGCACTGTGAAACCGTCTAAATAATAGGAGACATCATTATAAACATTGCTCCAAACAACCATGACCCCCGCTCCTGTCAATACCTAAATTGTATAGCCTCCTCCTTTACGGTCTCCTTCCTGCCCATGTGATCCCAACTCGGCTTAACAACTGTTTGGATCATGTTTTGCTTAAAACAAATCATAAGGCATCTACGTTGGTGGAAACGTTAATAACAGACCACTCTGCGGTTTTATTAAACCTAGAAATGAAAACCCCAATACATAACACAAACAGATGCACGACTTCCCGCCTAAACTTAACCTGTGCTATCAGTGATATCGAAGCCTGTGATTTTTCAATTATCTTTAACTTAAATGACCCTAATCTTGCTATGGACAAACTTTATGAAATCCTGACACCCATACGGAACACTGTTTATAGAATCATCCCTTGTAAACTTAAAATTATTAAACCCTGGATGATAGTTGGTCTGCTGAGATATATTCGCAACTGCGATAATATGCACAAAAAAATCTAATAAACAACCTCAAAACGCGATTTTAAAACTAACATACTTGCGCTGGCGAAATTTTTGTAACAATCTTCTCAAAAAACTTAAAACCGCGTATGAACAAAAATAATTATTCTGATGCTAAAAACAATCCAAAAAAGTTATGGAGGGGCCATCCGACACAAATAAAAATTCTTTACCACCAACTGATCTCCTTAAAATGACTCAATCGTGTCGGTCAACGCCGTGAACAGGTTCTTCGCTGATGTCGGCAAAAACCTGGCCAACAACATCCCGCAAAACTTAAGTAACACCCAATGTACTCCTCCCCGCCCAATCTCGATGCTTAACTCAATTTTCCCACTTGAGAACGACGAGGAACAGGTCGAGGCTATCATTAAAGACCTTCGCGTGGACTCTCCGAAATTAATTTAATCTACCAGTCACAAACTACCCAAGTAGCACATTAGTGAATTTTGCAACTTATCTTATAGCTTTAAGTTGTAAATGAGTGGTTTAACAGTGTTTAATAAAACTTTTAGCTTATAACACTACTCATATTTGTATATGAGTACCTCCTATCACTCGTAGTTGCTTATGGGTGTATTTTTTTATACTTTATATCTTATGTTTGAATAGAGTCGATTTTGTTACTTATAGTTGAAAACGGGTTTTAATTGTTACCAATTTAGAAGCAACAGTAGTATCTGAGGCCTTTAAATCACTTGTAAGCAACTGTTACATTTAAGCTGTAATATAACCTTATTTGGCACTTCTATTTCCAAACGAGTAGTATAACAGAGTAGTATATCACCTGTAGTGGCTTAAGGGATCATTTTGCAGCCTTTTTGGAACCTAATGTGATTGCATCTTTCAGGCCTATTGTACTCTAAATTGCAACTTCAACGCGTAGCTAAATTAAAATAGTGGGTTCTTGAAAACTAGAAGCATTTCCACTTATTTAAAACCACTAACGATCTAACAGGGCCTCAAGTCTGCTATTACAATAGTGTCAGAATGGTCTCGCCATTGTGAGTATTTGACAGTGTTTGTATGGCAAATCTGTCAAAAACTCACAATGAAGAGACCATTCTGACACTATTGTAATAGCAGACTTGAGGCCCAGTTCTAAAAATGCATATTTAATTATTGCTTTAGTCAGACCGTCCTGCGCATCATGTTGACAGATATTTTGTTTCTGTTGTTATAAACTTCATAGGTTAAATTAGTTCATCAAAAATGAATTCCGTCAAATGGAAAAAAGTTAAACGATGTGGTAGTTATAATCGGCATGTTATATGTACTTTAAGAAAAATAATGGACATGGACACAAGTTTTTTTTTTTTTTCAAAGGTTTTTAACGTTCTGATGAAAATTTATAACATATTCATTTCAGAATTCATCTTCCTTTGTAGCCGTTTCACAAAAATATGTATTGTAATTATTTAACTTCTTCGATTACGATTTTTGGACTTCTTAAGGACCCCTAATTCACGGACATTGGGAGATCTACAATAGAGCAAATTATTTCTGCTGGTAGTAACATCCACCAGTCAGCCACTAGCAACATACAAATAAGTGGTTTTTAGACCTTACAGTTCCAAACAGAGAACAAATAAATGAAAATATAATGTTTTACCTGAAAATAAAACAGTTATTATATACGGAACCTTATTCTAGACCTATACAGTGAGACAGCAACTTTCCGGATCTGACGTCAGCACCTCTCTTATTCCCCTCCCACCCGGCTCCGCCCCGCTGCGGCCGGGGGGAGGTGGCGTGGAGCTTGCCCGAACAGTCAGGCGTGCTCTTCACATTGCATCTCACTTCCGGTGGATTATGAGTCCACCAGGCAGGATTAAAAATATAGGTCTAGAATAAGGTTCCGTATATAATAACTGTTTTATTTTCAGGTAAAACATTATATTATACACTATGAACCGTTATTCTAGACCTATACAGTGACCTATATTAAACAAAATACAACTGTGTAAGAACATTATTATTAGAAATGAAAATATAATTATGTAAAGAAAAAGGTTTTTATTTGAATCACCAAAACTAAGTAGGTACCACATTGATAAGAACTTACACATACATAAGTTTTGCCATTTACATAACATGATTAGCATCACAATGTATGCTTTAATGACATGATATTCAAAGAATTAAGATTTGCTTTGAACTAAAGTTACATTAGTTATGCATATCATATCTAATAAATCAATTTAACATAACAATATGTTGCTTTGAACTGAATTATTTATTGAAATTACATTGATTAATAGGTAGGTAATCATATATCTAGAATCTACACAGCTTCAAATGTCAGAGATAAATTGTTACGACTTTGCGATGTGTTAATTTCGGCTGAATAGAACCGTGCAAATGTGTTGGGGACACGCCAGTTCCCTTTTGCCATGATCTCGTCAATATTGTGGCACTCAAGCCAGTTGAGAGATGCTGCGGCACTTCGAGTACTACCAGGAGTAGCCTCTACTCCTGCCTCCTTAAGAATAGTTTTAACCCAACCTCCAATCACTGTTCGAGAAGCTGGCCTGACTCTGCCACGAGTTGATATAAATAAATGATTAATGTCATTTGTAATTTTACGTGAAGATGATACTTCTATCAACTTACGTATCCACCATACAGGGCATATGGATTTATCTGTATGTGTGTGCAATTTCCATGATGATTGTCTGTGTGTATAGCTATCTGTCTTTGAGCCAAAAGCTGGGTGTAAAACAATATGATTAGAATTGTCTTCAAAATGTGCACTATCAACCCGTAACAGTGTCAGGTCATGGACTCTACGGCTAGAAGCGAGTAGCAAAATCAGTGCTGTGCGACGAGACACTTGGAACAAACTTGCATGAGGCGACTGGTTAGAGCTAAGCCATTCTACCACAATACGTGGATCCCAAATGAAAGAATTTTTAGGTTTGGAATCAACATTAGCAAGTGAAATAGCTTTTAACATTCTCTGTACGATAGGATCACTGCTTATGATTTGTCCGTTAGAACAGGCCAAAGTGGCAACAGTCGATTTATAAACTAAAATAGTTTTATAACACAGTTTAAGAGTTAAGTGCAAATATGATAGGTACATAGCGACTTGAGCACCAGAGGGGTTTGTATGGTTGAAATTATTATGATTACACCAATTTAGCCATTTTTTCCAAATACCAGCATACATTTTCTTCGTAGAAGGTCGCCAGCTAGAATTAAGTAGGTCTATTTCGTTTTGAGACCATTTTTTTAATTCGGCACACCACCCTTCAATAGCCATGCCTCTAGATACATCTGGTCCACGTGAACTGGGGGCCTATTACGAACTTTAAAAAAACCATGCAAGTTCCAGGCAATTCATTTCACTGGCTGGTTAAATTTCGTATTACGACATTCCTAATTCTAACCGACTTCACGCTGGGTAGTTTGTCTATGGCTGGCTTGTAATTCTCTGCCGTAACGTTCAGAAACACAATTAAATATTTATCGGTAAGTTACGGTTTTATTTAATCACATATTTTGTGATAAAAATAAGCAATTTATATTAATCTAGTTACTTTAGTATAAAAATAGGTGAAAATACGAACGCACTGTATATTATGCTACATATATAATTCATTCATATTATAATTTTCTGAGTTTGTAAATTATAACGCGAGATTAAGTTTCCGAACGAACTCCACTTGAAGGTCAGCGGGGAATTCGACCACATGGAAGAGTATTGTTTCATTGTTTCACAAACTACTATGAACACTATCTTAATGTTTGTATAATACTTCCATTCGTAAGAATTTTCGGGGTATAAACAAAAATGTGGCGTAAGCTCGTTATTGAGTATGTTCCTATTCAGTTTTTGAGTATTTTCTTATTCAGTGTAAGAAAGTTCTTAAATAAGATATTTTAAAGTTGTATCCGGTAAATCCTTGAATTTTGTATGACAGTCCCTGACATGTCTCAACTCCTCACTTGATTAAGTTGATATCGTTCAATGAATGGCACATCATCCATGTCGAACGCATTGAGGCTCTAACATAGTACATACAGGCGCGACACGCGACGCGACACAAGGGAACCTCGTGTCGCGCGAGGAGCGGTGCCTTTGGGTCGCGTCGCGTGTCGCGCCTGTTTGTAGGAGACTTTAATTTGATCACGAAGTCTTCTCCCAACTCCTCGCTTGATTAAGCTGATATTGTTCAATGAATTGCACATCATCAATGTCGAACGCATTAAGACTCTTACATACAGGCGCGACACGCGACGCGACACAAAGGAACCGCGTGTCGTGCGACGAGCGGTGCCTTTGTATCGCGTCGCGTGTCGCGCCTGTTTTGTAGGAGCCTTTAATTTGATCACGAAGTCGTCTCCAACTCCTCGTTTGATTAAGTTGATATTGTTCAATGAATTGCACATCATCCATGTCGAACGCATTAAGGCTCTTACATACAGGCGCGACACGCGATGCGACACAAACGAACCGCGTGTCGCGCGACGAGCGGTGCCTTTGTGTCGCGTTGCGTGTCGCGCCTGTTTTGTAGGAGCCTTTAATTTGATCACGAAGTCGTCTCCTTATGTTCCTTGATTCGTTATTTTGATCAGAAAAGTCACTTTCCAGGAACTCGAAACAGTTTATATTCGTCGCACATAATATTTTCTTTTGTTATTTATTTATTACTCGAGTAACTTCGGCAAATAAACCCAAAACAATTCAATAAAAGCTCCTCTGAAGTAGCGTAAACTGAATGGATTGTGAGGTTACTTTTTGACAAGTTGTTATATGAAAAGAAATGTCAAACGAACGTTCGTAATACGGTATTGCCAGGCAATATTCGGGCAGAAGTCGGCCAAGGTGTCACGTGACCGCTGACTGGCTTGTTTAACGAGCTCATAATACGAAATTGCAAGGCAGTTCTGTTTACGCTGTAAACTGCCTGGAAATTAACCGCCGATGAAGATTGAATATGGGTAAAGGAGCGCTCACCGCTCTCCTCTTCAGGTCTGGCCGCCAAAACACTTTGGACCAGCGCGGTACTATTAGGATGTATCGACCCTTGCACAGGTTGAGGTGTGACAGAACTCGTGGAATTAGGTGTGGTGGTGGGAATATCCACGCTCGACGGTATGTCCACCTTCTGCTGAAGGCGTCGTGAAACTCTGCGTTCGAGTCTTTGCAATCTCGTGAGACGTAGCGCGCAAGCACGTGTGCGGTTTTCGAGGCGAACAAGTCGATTTCGGGCATTCCGAATTTGCGAAATACCTCTTGACATGCCTCTTCCATTAGGATCCATTCCCCGGGCAATTTGAGTCTTGACAGCATGTCTGCTTCTGTGTTTACCTGACCGGGCAGGTACTGAGAGACTAGGTGAATTTTGTTCTCGTCCGCAACCTCGAATAGCATGCAAGTTAGCCGGTAGAGGTTCTGTGATCGGAGACCCCCCTCGTTCCGCATGTAACTCACCACACTCTTGTTTTCTGACTGAACTAGCACGGTTGAATGACGTAGCGATTGCTGACGATTGGTTAAAGCCTGTATAACTGCCCACATTTCTTTTAAATTGCTGTGCCATTTTTTCTGCTCCGGGGACCATAATCCACTCAGACAAGCGTCGTTTACAATGGCACCCCAGCCTCTGGCAGATGTGTCTGTCGTTACATAATGTGAGACAGGATCTGGATGTATCGCTGTTCCTGTAGACAGAGCTCGTAACCACCACATTAAGGTCGTCAACACTTCCAACTCGAGTGGACGTTTTATGTGTGCTTGGTGCTTTGGAAGCCGATTGCAAGCTACTTGTCACGGGCGGCAATGAAGCCGACCTCTGGGCACAACGAAGGCTGCAAAATTTAGCACGCCTAGCAAGCATTGAGCGTCGTGCAAACTCCATCGATTTACCTGTAGTATGTGGCGTATCATATTGGAGATTTTAGAAACCTTTTCCTGGGGCAAATACTTGGAATTCAGGGAGAGATTCCATTTTATGCCGAGATAGTCTACTGCCTTGGCAGGGATCAATGTGGATTTTTTGTAGTTGATCATCCATCCCAAAGTTGTTAGGACTCTTATAGCTTCCGCAGCATGGTCCATTAGGGTTAATCGATCTTGGTTCACGATTAAATAATCGTCCAAATAGACGATAACTCGCATGCCCTTCTCGCGCAGCACGTCTGCTACCCAATTTGTCACTGTCGCAAATGCCCTGGGTGCTGATGACAGCCCGAATGGCAGACAAGTGACCTGAAGGAGCTTCGGGCTCGACTTCTTTTCTGTTGCGTATAATACTCGCAGAAATGGGTGATGACTGGGGCTGACTGCTAGGTGAAAATAGGCCTGAGAAAGTTCTATTTTGATCGCCCAGTCGTTCGGTTGCAAGAAATCCGGCACACGGTACATATTTATTAAGCGAAACTCTGTTTGCATTACATAGCGGTTTAGATTTTTTAAATTGAATATCGGGCGATTGCTGGTATCTGACTTTTGCACTAAAAACATCGGACAGACATAACTTGGAGATGGATCTACTCGAATCAAGACTTTCTGTTGTTTCATAATCTCGATTTGTTCCGACATCAATAAGCTTGTTGGAGTTTGAAACGTGTTAATAAGTCTGGACTTTGAAGTGGGGGTATTTTGAAAAAGGGAATTCGGTAACCAGATATCATTTTTACAATGTTCTCTGGAGCACTGTAATTCCTCCAAATTTAAATGTAATTTTTTAACCGCCCGCCATAAAATGAAATTTCTTGAGGATAGTCACTTACGATACTGATCGGATTTACGATTGCTGAAGGACCGTTTTTTGTTTTCATTATGCCTTGAACTGGATTTATTGTTTCCCGACTTTCAGCCTCTACTTTTGGGGGCGCTTGAAAGCTCGTGGATGGCTGGGGATCGAACCCAGGATTGTCACCGTGAAAGGGCTTGCGTGGTCGCTTAGCTGGAGGTCCATCCTGTCTATTCCGCATAGACATGGCATGAGGCTCTTCCGCAGAGCGCTTTTGGGCAGAGAACAACTTACTAGTACCACCAGCCTTTTGTAAAAAGGTGGTTAAATCCTGTGGGTTAAAAAGGTTATATTGTGTTGGGGGGATCTTTTGCAAGTCCACCTTTACATATTTGTCCTTGACACCCGACAAAATGCAGTCACGACGTCTTTGAATAATATCAGCACGTCTTCCACAACTCATTTGCAAGAAATCCTCGGACACTTTCATGTAAGATGAGTTTTCGGAAAAAAAAGCATTAATCTTTTCAAAAAGCGTGTCAGCGTTAAGTACACAGCCAGGCGATTGCGCCCATTCTATGATTTGCTGAAAGTTGTTTCTTAGCAGCTCATTTTGTTGTATAAGCCCATGAGTAAAAGCTCCAAACGATCTATCAAGTAATCTAAGCCAAGAAGAATTTGCATCACAATGTCTAACTTCACTGTTAACATCGAGTTCGTAAAAACCTGGCTTAGCGACATACTTTTTCTCAGTTTCTAGGTATCTAACCCTTTGCCAATCATTAGTATCAAAATGATGTAGTTTATTTAGCACATATAATCTACCCTCAGAAGCATTTTCAACAGTAGGTTCTTGTAGGTTAGTGGACACCGGAAATTCGAATACTTTAGCCTTCTCTGGTTTACTGAGAAGGTGATCATTCCCAAGAGAAACCCTCAAGCCATCAGATAGATGTATGGAAATATCAGAATCAGATTCAGGCTCGGTTTCTTTGTTTGAAAAGCGATCGTTATTTTTTAAATAGGATAATATTTTACTCACTTGATTTGACAGCAAATCTAACCTGCGCTCGTCTTCTCGGGTTTCCTGCCGCAGCTGCCGGCGTCTCTGACGTGGGGCGGAGCTGCTCGACGACGACGAAGATGCCTGCGGTGATGCAGGGGGAGGCGGGCGACTCCCGTCACCCTCGGCAGGCGCTCTCGTGGAATTTTCCATTACGTATACAAAACACGCACTCAAAACTCTATTAGTACTCAAAACACTATTACCGAGTTTTTCAAATAACCACTGAATAAAGTTTTTCCACGAACTAAAAAAATTATTTAAACTAATAATTATTAACACTAAACAGCAGCGCTGTTGCCCGCACTAGAAGAGGTGTGATCCCACCGAAAAACAACAAAGGTTGACTGGTAGAGAATGCCTTGTGGCATTAAGTCCGCCTATGTACCACTATTGTACATGAAGTTTAAATAAATAAATAATAAATAAATAAATAAAAACGATGCCAATGTGAAGAGCACGCCTGACGGTTCGGGCAAGCTCCACGCCATCTCCCCCCGGCCGCAGCGGGGCGGAGCCGGGTGGGAGGGGAATAAGAGAGGTCGTGACGTCAGATCCGGAAATTTGCTGTCTCACTGTATAGGTCTAGAATAACGGTTCATAGTGTATAATAAAAACTATGAGATGCCATAAGAATCGCCATGTTTAGAAAATGGTTGTCCTTGAAAATGTTTTGTATTGAAAGCGTTTTATCAAACTGACGCATAATCACTGATTTTTGTTCATTGTAACTGATGTACTTTGACATTATACTTAGTCTAAAACCATTATATTAGGTTTTTAACAGTTTTATTTTTTTATACTCTTATTTTGCCAATTGACTTAGTACACTTTGTTTAATTATTCTTGATCAAATCGAAGGCGCTTCGAAATTTACAAAGAAACCATACTATAGTTTCACAGTAACAAAACATTCGCAAGGATTTTGTGCTATAAATCAATTCCTGCATTATATCAGTACACGTGAATTTTTAATACTCATCATATAGATGTAATCCAAAATGAAATGGCTGTTCACAGAACAAATTCAAAAAGGGAAATTATATGTGCGGCAACAAAAGTTTTCTTTAGCACCTGCAACCTAGCGTCTTTTTTTATATGTAGGCGACGAGTTAATAGAACAGCTTCAATTATATTAATTCATCATCTTTACTATTCCAACAGAATATCAAAAAACCAGCGTCAATTTACGAGCGTAAATTAATATGACTCCGAGCTACCGATAAATATATTTACTTCTGATTTGATAACTCAGCGACTAATGTTGTAAGTGAGCTACTTTATATATTTTAGAGATTCAACATCTGTCTGCTAATAAAATCAAATTCCAGCCTCAAAATTAGCAATCAAAGTTTTTCATTCAACAACTAAATTAATAAATCATATTCTTTTTTCGTGAAAGTTTGCAACACAAGCGCGGTAGTGTACCTGACGCTCGTTGGGAATCAGAGGGGCGCGACCGGCCATTTGCACCAATGAGCGAGCTCTATTCGGTGGGTGCAGCAACGAGTTCACGTGTATTTGTTTACATTAATAACAATTGTTAGGTTTTCATATATTTTTTTTTTGAGATTGTTGTCGGTAGACAATATAATTACGTAACTTGAAAACGTATTTTTTTGTTTATGAACATATTTTGATTATTTTAATTTTAAACGATAGATCTAGGCATAAAACTAATAATTAACTTTCATTTATGCAAATCGGTCCACGCGTTTACGAATTATAAGGGAATTTATGTTTTCACTGGAGATGAAAATGTTTAACAAGCAAAATGCAATTAGTCGAATAATAATAATTTCTCTGAACTGTAGGTTAGGTTAGGTTAGAACAGTGACCAGAAACGGTACTGCTTTTCTTCTCCTAAAATAATAATAATAATAATACCTACCTATCGCAATAATATTTTTTGTATGTTCATTTGGGTAGGTATAATAGTCAATTACTTATGGTAACATTATAAATAGATAGGCGAATACATGAAATTAGAGCTTTCATTGACCATTATTTGATGACAATAATAAGGAAATTTTATGTTCAAATATAGTAGATTCACTCATCAATTACTTATGCTAAAGTATTAAAATAAAGGTGACTCTATGAAATTAGAGTACGTTGATATTATTTTATAGATGAAGTTGATACACTTATTAGAAGCTGGCAATGAGTAGACATATCACAAATTTAGTTGCTTAAGAATTATCACCATGTTGCGTCATATTAACAGTAGCTTGTTTTACAATATATGGTCGCTTATAAACCATTTATTAGACGCTAAAAGTTCGTCGCTGACCTATTAATTCATTAGGCAACTAAATATATTTGCAGACGAGAATGACATTTTAAAGAAGCTGCCTTAATTAGCACCCATTCAAAAACACATCTTGACTTATAGCCCCTAAAAAGAACTTTGCGTCTCATTTGTCACTCAATGACCGAATTGAAACGTCATATCATTCAACCAATCGTTCACTGCGCACAACTTACACCCATTGTTCTAATTGCCACTTATGGTGATCGTGAGAACTCTTATGGATTCCATTTGGAACCAAAATTAAGCTGCAATTTTTCTCCCCGTGGTTCTATGTTTGCATAAGGGTTCTCTCCACCTATATTATTTTTTTTTTAAATTATAATTAGTAGTTTTTGATTTAATTTATTTTGCGTTGATTTAATTTATTTTGATTTAATGTGATTTGATTTATGTTTTATTTAAATGTATTTGTTTTTATTTGATTTGATTTATTTTATATGATTTTAAATGTTTGGCGATGGGTGTTATTTACCTGAAATAAATGAATTTATTTATATAGAACTTAATCATGGCTATTATATTTCACCCAAGTTTACAAACATATTATATGGAGCTATTTTACCACCCAGTTGTGTTACTTGGGTAGTTCCGGTCATAACTAGAGATCAGATATTAGGATGCATATTCACCTAAAGTTGAGTTGTTGGGTAATATGGAATGCGCTTTTGTATCGAAAAAATCCCGCGGTTCTGGGATCTACAAGTTTAGGTTTCTTGTATATTTACTTACTTTCAAATGTTGATAAAAACCCCAATTTTAAATAAATATGCATCAGATTAGTTATGCAATCGAAGAAACCCGGGTTTTTTTTAATTTATATTTTTTTAGAAGTCACATACTACACACTCGACTTGTTATGCATTCCCGTTGTTCCTGGCGACACGGGATTTTTTTTACAATAAAATATTTTAGGAAACCGCTTCCATACTCTCATAGCTCAAAATTAACTTTAGGTAAATATGAATCCGAATATCCGATCTCTATTCATAACGCACATTTGCAATCTTGCAATTTCAACTGGCACTTTCCCAAAGACGCTCAAAAAAGCCATTGTTCATCCAATATTTAAAATAGGTGAAAGAGGCAGTGTAAATAACTATCGACCAATCTCGGTACTTCCAGCAATTTCAAAGATACTGGAAAGAATTATTTACAAGAATCTTATCAACTTTCTGAACAAATATAAAATCATTGCTGAAAACCAGTATGGCTTCAGAAAGGGGGTATCGACGGAAGACGCCGTATAAGTGTGTCGGCATATTTCTCGACCTCTCTAAGGCCTCCGACACTGTCTCTGTCCCTATTTTACTCGGAAAACTAACAGATTGGAATACGTGGCACAGCTCTCAAATTGCTTAAGGATTATCTATCGGACCGGACCCAGTGCGTTTAAATAGGTGAGTACATTAGCGGTGAACAACTACTAGCTTTCGGTGTGCCACAAGGAAGTTTGCTCAGTCCCCTCCTCTTCCTAATCTATGTAAACGAACTCTGTCTACTTACTCTCCCTTCTACTCACATTGTAGCGTACGCTGACGATACTGTCTTGCTGTCCAGCGGACACGACTGGAAAATGGCTAGGGAGGCCGCTGAAAGGTCCTTGACCCAAGTTAGGATGTGGTTGGGCAAAAATAGCTTAACCTTGAACGTTAGCGAAACTAATTTTATAACCTTTGGTTCCAGACCCTCTACCCTTCCATCGGACCTCTCTCTACAAATCAAAGTGCATGTTTGTGACGAGTGTGACATCAAAAACCTTTGTTCATGCCAGACAGTGATGAGAGCCTCCTCCGTTAAGTATCTCGGCCTTTACCTTGATTCCAACTTAAGCTGGAAAACCCATATTGAATCTGTATCTGCGCGCACTAGAAAACTCATTTACGTATTTAAAAAGTTAAGAACTTCTGCCCATAAAGATATCCTAAAAATGGTATACACTGGCCTATGTGAATCAATACTAAGTTACTGTATCGTTGCGTGGGGTGGTGCAGCCAAAACAATCCTCATAAGAGCTGAAAGAGCCCAACGTGCAGTAATGAAAGTCCTGTTGAGCAAACCCTTTAGGTGTCCCACTCAGCAAGTCTATTCGGACTTTAAGGTACTGACAGTCCGCCAGATGTATATGCTTCGTGCGGTCACACGTACACATAACATTACCCCTCCCAATAGATGTAAAAGCCCTACGCTCAGAAGACCCAAACCCGTTTGTCCAAAAGTTTGTACAAATACCACCTTTGCACGACGGCATAACCGTTATTTAAACACATTTATATATTTACAATAAACTCCACAACACATTAAACATACGTTGCTTAAACAAATTCTAATGCAAACAAAAAATAAAGGAATACGAGTATCTGCTCACCCTAAATTATGACGACACGGAAGAATTACTTAAAGCATAACTTAAACAAATCAGGCACCCACTCACACATAAATACCTACACTCACTCGTACATATCTACACTTACCCTTACACACCTACAATCACACAAACAACACACACCCGGCACATGAATAGATACTACCTTTCTTATCCTCAAAATCAATTTTATTAGTATAGTTTATTTGTTTATTTATATTTTTGGGACTTATAGTTTTAGCATTTTGGAAGCCTCGACCTCCACACTTCCGCGGGATATACAGCCTCATCACCAATGACCGTGGGTGATGCATCCGATTTGCGGTCAGCAATGTGCGGACCCGCCTATCCAGGGCGTCAAGTTCCGTCTGAGTCCATTTGAGTATGCCGAAAGAGTACATCAAAACCGGCATGACCCAACCGTTGAAGGCGCGCACCTTGTTTCCGCCTGATAAAAGACTTTAATACTTTATTCAGGCGGCCAAAGAAGCGCTCCTTCAGCGATTGTTTCATGTCAGCAGCGTTGATGCCTAACGCTTCCGACATACCCAAATACTTGTAAGTTTCGATTGGGGAGAGGAATCTCAGATGTATAGAATCCGAGAGTTGGGTTCCCACGGATTCTACAATCCCACCTCGCTTTACATGCATGACCGCACATTTGTCCACACCAAATTCCACCCTGATGGCGCTACTGAAAGTTTCGGTTACCTTCAATGGCTCCATCAGTTGCAAATTGTTGGGAGCAAAAAGTTTCAAGTCATCCATGTAAAGGAGGTGAGATATAACCTGACCACCTCTCCACAACCGATAGCCTAGACCTGAATCCTCCAGCAGTGTGCTTAGAGGATTCAAGGCCAGACAGAACCAAAGTGGACTCAAACTGTCGCCCTGAAATATACCTCGCTCGATCCTTATCGGCTCGCTATTCTTCTGAATATGTCGATATCCTGGATAGCGAAGGACTGTCCTCCACTGCTCCATTCACGATATCAGGAAGGTGCGCAGAGTTGCATCTACACTGGACAGCAAATAAACCGAGCCACCCGCTACCTTGGAACTCTGATTCGATTTTCTTAAAAAGTATAAAACTTACAACTATCAAAGTTATACCTACAGAAAGTGCGTTTCATGATGATTAAAATGAATGGAAACTCATTGGGATCAATCAATTTATTAAGTGTTTATTAAGGATTTTACAAAGAAGAGTCATTTTCCAATCGTGTAAATCATTAGTAATCATAAAATGAAAAACAAAATTTATGCCAGAAACAAAGAAACTACAGAAACAATCACACTGGAACTGCGATGGACCGTGCGCTGTCTAGTCGAGTTGCTCGGTAGATGTTCAAGTGGTTGGTTCGCCCAGGTGTCACGTAAGTTAAGTAATTTGATATTATACCTTAATTATTGCCTATTATGATTATGTTGTTGTGTAAAGTATATTATTGCCAATATAGGTAATGTGTTAAATTGTTTAATGGAATACTCATGTTCCTACCTTTATATTATTATAATAATGTTGCTATTAATCTGAGTAAAGGTCCAATAGATAGAATTATCTGTTTTGAGATAACTGTAATTTATGGAAATGTAAGATATATGATGACAGAATACCTTATGCTGTTTCCGTGGAGTTTCTTATCCGTTTTTCTCCACGAAGACCTAGTTTAGGAACGGACAACTAGCTTTCTCAGTAACGTTACCTTGACAAGCCTAATTGAAATAAATGCCTAGTCTTGTCTTTCTGTGCTTTTCTTTATAAATTCCTTTCCCTACACACCATATTCATAGGGACTTTCCTACATAGTAAACTACTAGTTACCATAAATTTAGAATCTGACAGATTCTAAATTTATGGTAACGAGTAGTTTACTCGTATGATACTGGGTCACCACATGAGCAACATGAGGCCGTGCATAATCATGCATCAACTGCATATCCTGCCCGATATATCCTGCGTAAGGTACCACATGGTTTGCGAGGATTTCAAAAATGTAGCGATGAGAAGGCAATCCACGTGTGTGGCCCGTCAGTTCGATGAAAACTAACGCTGTATGTGCAGTTAACGAGATGCCGCCCCAGACCATTAAAGATCCTCCTCCATAAGCAACAGTTTCCTCGATGCAACACTGAGAATAACGTTCTCCAGGGCGACGATATACTCTCTGACGTCGATCACTACCATGTAGACTCACCCTGGTCTCATAAGTAAAGAGTACATTACCCCACTGCCCTAACGTCCAATCCATATGCTGTTGAGCAAATTCAAGTCTTGCTCGACGGTGGGCTACCGTTAATGCTGGGCTTGTTGCAGCTCTCTTTGGCGTCAGGTTCCGTTCAGCTAGTCTCCTTCTGACGGTATCTGAACTTATGAACACTTGGCGTTCGTCACGCAGACTTTGTTGGACTTGAACTGCGTTGAAGCGGCGATTTCGCAGAACAGTAAGTTGGATATAACGATCATCTGCTGCTGATGTAGCCCTAGGTCTGCCCGTACCTGGACGGCGATCGAATGCTCCAGTCTCTAGGTATCGTCTGTAAACTCGTTGCACCGAAGATCTGCTAATTCGATGTCTTCGAGCGACCTCACGTTGCGCAACGCCTGCTTGAAGTAGTTCTACAGCTTGAGCTGCTTCCTGAGGTGTGGTATCCATTATTGACCGAAAAAAGTAGCAAAAATACACGCATCTGAGTAAACGATGGATAAAAACTAAAGAAATTATAAGAAATATCCGACTACCCTCATTGTAGAAAAAAAGAAAGCTAATCGTGAATTCTAGTCAAAACAGAGCAAATCGTTAGCAGTGTGCTTGATTATAATGTGAGTAGACGGTACTTTAAAATAAATTTATAGTATTTAATCAGCATGAAACGCACTTTATGTAGGTATAACTTTGATAGTTGTAAGTTTTATACTTTTTGAGAAAATCGAATCAGAGTTCCAAGGTAGCGGGTGGCTCGGTTTATTTGCTGTCCAGTGTATTTTATACAACTCCAGCACCCTCATGAGCCATGTATGTGGCACCGAGTCACAGGCCTTTTTATAATCTATCCAACATGTCGACAGATCTTTTCGGGAACGACGAACCTGTTGGCTAATAGCCATATCGATTAGGAGCAGCTCCTTAGTACCGCGGAGAGCCAGACATGATGGAGTTGGCGTCTATATGATTGTTAATTTTAGTTCTAAAAATGGAAGTAAGAACTTTATAGACCGTCGGTAGACAAATGATCGGTCTATAAATTTTGGGATCCGCAGTACAACCAGATTTATGGAGCAGGTGGGTTATTCCTGTCGTTAGGAACTGGGGCAGTGACCCTGACTCTAAGGCTGATTGAACTGGGATGCCAAGCAGACGTGCGATACGGACGGACGGACTGCACGAGCTACATCTTGGGGGCAGATGGTAACTGCCCCTATTTCAGGTATTTCATCGCACGCTCGCTTGATCTCCGTAGTCCAATCACCTTCGGTGTGATTGACAGGCACCGACCAGATGCTTTGCCAGAACGAATACATGGCGTTATCATCCGGCAGGCGCATGTCAGCCACACCTTGGTCCGGTCGCTCCCAAGCCCTATAATCCCACCTTTCATTGCTCTGGAATGTGCGATTCTGAGTATATCGCTCCACTCTTCGTTTGTACCTACGAATACGGTTTGCCCATGCAGTTTTTCTTCTTCAGGTCAAATAATCTCGAGAGCTAATATCAGTCCCCAAGAACGCCCGCCTCACAAAGCGCATCACTCTAGGGCGAGTATTGCCATCCCTGAAGCAGATCAATTTGCCGATGAGTGCTCTGGAAAATTATTTTGACAGTAGCAAAGACCTCACCGATACGACGCTCAATCCTGCACTGCCAAGCTGGTACAGCTGGTTTTGGTCTTGGAGCTCTGTCACCGTTGGGAAATTTAACATGAGCTACACGACATGCCGCTACAGCTGCACAGTACAAGATCGAGTGGGTATCGGCAAGGTCTTTGCTACTGTCAAAATAATTTTCCAGCTGCAAGTCCAGTGCACACACCAGCGCCTTGTTTTTCTTGTGCATAGGCAAACAAGGTAAACGTCGTCAAGTCCAGGCGGAGTAGAGCGATACTCCCGGAAAGCATCCTCCAAAGCGCTCCTCAACCGTACATTGCATTGGGTACTCACGGAAATAGCCCCGTCATTATCCTCTTCACCAACGCAGTCGGGTCGCGGTTCAGCACTCGGTAAATTTTGCAGTTGCACCGTGACCAGTGGCAAAACGGACGTAACATGGCTATTTCGTGATTCTAGACGTAGTCAATCAAGCACAACACCATCCAGCATATGGTTACGCTGGATAACTCGCACCTGATCCGACAGTTGTTGCGACGACACGTTGATAGCTGGCTCAAGCACCTGAAACAGAGAGCATCTGACCACGGTACGCAGTCAAATTACTTCCTCCCTCTGTAGCCCCAAAGTATGCGCGCATGACATTTTCGTTGATATTTTGTGTCCACCTCATGCGCTGCACACTTCTACCGGGAGCGGGGACCCTATCAGAGGCCGGTGGGCCTCGGAGTCCTAAGCTGGCCGGTGGTCGGCCCCTTCCGCGCCGACGTAGTGGTGGTGGTGTCGTCGGCGAGAAGTATTCGTCGCTCGAGCTCGACGCAACTGCAGCGGCCGGTATCACTGGACTCACGTCTTGAGCAGGTTCCGGCAACTGCGAGGCGGAGCTGAGCGACGAACCCGAAAATGTTGGGTGTTTGTTTGTGAGCAATCGTTGTGCCCGACTTCTCGTCAGCATTGTATGTTATATTCTCCGTGTCATAATTTATTTCTTCTTGCATCCTGGTACAGTATTTTATGGTGATTTTATCAATTGTAGGATCTTCAGGAATGGTGTATGAAAACATTACACAAGTAAGTAGCAAGAAAGGTAAAGTTGAAAAATACTATAAAAAATAAATGGAGAAAAAAAAATCGACCGTCAACTTGACTGTCGGGCCACATATTATTATTATGTTTACATATCTCGGGACCCTGGGCTGCCGGACCTTTGCAAGACGTACGAGGGGCCGAAGCCAACTCGCAGAGGCCCGTTAGACGCTTTTTAATTAAATGATGCACCAACCGACGATTATCCCTGTATTCCTGTGTATCTTTTACTTTATTTTTTATTTTATTTTTGCACAATCAATAATGGGCCCCCGAAAACGGTCGCTAGCACATAGTGACGTAGTGACAAGGGGGCAACATATCCTGAGGTGCTCGAGGAGTGGAGAGGTATTCCACGGCTCTCATAACAATCCTAGAACCCGTAGCAAATTTTTTAAATTTTGGATTTTCGATTTGTGATTTTTCAAACCTTTGACGTGGTTAAATGAAGTTACCGATCGATTTACTTATACTATCGTTAGTTTTAGCCTGCTAATAACCTTTATGATGACAACAATTAAAACTTACATTGATTATATACGTTTTTTTTACAAAATTTATTTCCAAGTACAGTCGCCGTCAGACATATTGTAGCAGACAAGGTGACCAAATACTTCTGAACAATTTAAAACGTCAATAAGTTCCATACACTACAAGTTACCATTAATATCTGAACATTCATTACTTCATTAATATCTGAGCAGATGCTTGTCAATAATTTCTATACACACAACTAACCAAAAATATCTGAACACTTACAACGTCAAGTGTATCTACGCAGACAAACACTGAGCTTACCTAATTCGTTACTGCGTGATATTAAGGACGAACGAAAAACGACTATTGACTTGACAAAAATAAATTAAATTCCAGGTAACACCCTTTTTGAACACCAAATGACTGTTCTAGGTATAAATACGATGAAAAGGGAATAAAAATTGTATAGAAAATCATTTGTCAGGATACAACTGATATTTTATGTTAATGTCAAACTATTGATTGAAAATAGATCTTGGTTTTGTAATGAAATTAAAAATATTTGTGACAACATAAGTAGATAAAATATTAGTATTTTGTGTAACCTCCTTCTGCATTTAATACGTCCTGTAACCGTTTTCGCATGAAAGTGTTCAGATATTTTTGGTTAGTTGTGTGTATAGAAATTATTAACAAGCATCTGCTCAGATATTAATGAAGTAATGAATGTTCAGGTATTAATGGTAACTTTTAGTGTATGGAACTTATTGACATTTTAAATTGTTCAGAAGTATTTGGTCACCTTGTCTGCTACAATATATCTGACGGCGACTGTACTAACTCATTTGATATTAACCATGATCATGGTTGAGTTATAATTAGATACTAATGACATGAGCATTAACCAGCACTAGCAGGGCCAAATGGGCCCTAGTCACAATAAAATTCTATTGTCTGTAATATACGGTACATAATTAAAGAATAGCTAACGATAATAAGGGTATTTGTATAAAAATAGGACGTTTGGGCTTAATTTTATCAGTAGCTCTCAGTACTTGTGCGCGCTAACTTACTTCGTTATTTTTGTTATTGTGTTGTGATGGAAGGTTTTGGTACCAATTTGGAAATTTTCATGTTTGTGGCAAACAACAATTGTTTTTCACAGCCCAATGTTTTATTTGAAGTTTTTGAGAACACTATTGATTTGTCAGAAAATGAAAAAAGGAATTGAAACAATTCTGCCAGACGTATGTTTGTTCGTTGAGGATACGTACCTACATACATAAAAAAGTATGAGACATGGCTGCAAGAGAACATAAAATGGCCTGAGGTCGTGACGGAAAAGATGACCCCTTCTTTAGTGTCAATAGAGCAGCAACCATGTTCCAGTTCTGACTTTGTTGTAAATTAGGGTGCAACAACATCAATTGGTATTTACAAACTCTTGACTATGGTAAGCCCTCGACTTCGTCTCGGGCTTACATTCGTCTACTCGTTTGTAAAAACCAACTTACCGCACTAGTATCATAAATATCTATTTTGATAAGGGCACGTTTGATGTGGGTTTTGAACTTTCCATCGCTAAGTTCTGTAACCGACTTTAGCAACTTGTTATAATATATTGTTTGACGATATTCGCTTGTTCGTAGTTATACGAGTAGGCCGAATGTTTGATCGCGGTAATTACATTTGCATAGCAGTGACGCATCTACGAATTGATCTATACGGCACCAAAATATTCCGAAGTTACCCGACTAGTAAATAAATAATGTTTATCTTAAAGTAACAATGGCGCACTTGTTTTCGGAAGGTATATAATACAGCACGAATAAAATCAATGTTAGCGTAGGTAATTGGAATGTGAACAGCTCAATAACCCAATTATCCTTCAGATAGTTGGCGATTATCTATCCTCGTAGAATGCGAATTTCGCAATCCATGTAGCAAACTACGTAACTAGTCGAACAATTTTACCCAAGATATCTTAGGCTATATCTACTTGCTCGTGGCTACTTAACTCTAGCTCCTGGCAATTAGCATAACAATATCAATAAACGGAGCAGCTAATGAAATCCGATTATAAAAGCCAGCCTGCCAATCCATCAAGCTTATTTTACGTCTAAAAATGATCCTAGATTCCCGGAGTCTTGATTGTCTTTAATTAATAGCACAGCAGACGTACAATTTGTATCCAGTAGTTAATTGAGACTTGTTAAGCAATTGCATGGGACTGGCACTGTAACTAATTCTAAGAATTAACTGTAACCCACTGTTGTTATTTTAGCACGAAAGATACGTTGCGGAGCGGTGCAGTTTTATTTAGCACGACGGAATAGTATGATCTAACCATGATGTTAGAACCCCTTCACAACTCCTTGTCAGTCTCTCGTCATACTGCCAGTAGATGAAACACGAGTGGAAGGGCTGATCAGCACCTTGCGTTCTGATTGTGCCACTGGCTATAAGTTTACAACATATCTAATAATTGTCTTGTTGCGTATCTTACTAAACACAAAATCATTGCAAGCAATCAGTACGGTTTTAGACTAGGAATATCAACGGAGGATGCTGTAGCTGACCTTACTAAAACATTAGTTAATAACTTGGACAAGAGTGATGACAGATTTATTGTCTTCGGTGTTCCACAAAGTAGAATCCCTGGAACCCTCTCTTTTGCTCTACATCAATGACCTGTGTCAAGCACACATTCCAAATTGCGACATTTGTACGTACGCCGATGATAAAGCGTTGATAGTCTATGATAGTGACAAGGCCAGAGCAAGTAAAAGGGCGGAACAGTCGCTTCGTCGTGTGATGGAGTGGCTCTCTGTGAATTTACTTACACTTAACGTAGCAAAGACAAAGGTCATTAAATTTTTGCTACCTGACACTGGAATCAGATCATATTAAAGCGCACATTTGCTCCCAATTGCAGCTGCCCATTTCTGTCCTCGGTTCCAGACATAAAATATTTAAGAGTCCACATAGATCACAAACTTAGCTGGCAACCCCATATCATAGCCCTATGTACAAAGATCAGAAAATTAATTTATATATTTAAGGAACTCAGGCACTCTGCTGATTCCGATTTAGCTTTGCTAGTTTATCAGACCCTTTGCCAGTCAATTATTTTATATTGTATCCCGGTTTGGGGTGGAATCTACAAAACCTCCTTACTTAAAGTTGAAAGGGATCAAAGGGCAATCTTAAAAGTTATGCACTTTAAGCGCAGGGACTTTTCGACCAATCTACTTTATTCAGAAGTCGATGTATTGACTGTGAGACTGATTTTTGTGCTCCGCGCTGTACTTCGGAAACACTACGTTGCACCTAGATCATACCAAGCTGAAAAGACGCAAAGGCACTCCCGTGTGCAGTATAATCCAATGCCGTTCCAGGTTTGCCAGCCGACAGTATGCGACAACTAGCTCTTTACTGTATGTAAAGAAAATATATTACCTTTAATTAGAATTAAGGCCGCGCTACTACCGCCATTACGGTAGCAGACGTAATGCCGCCCGCCTTTATTGTATCTGTGGTCGTGTTAGACCAATTGTGAAAACTATTAACGCTAAGTACTTGTTAGTTAGGAAATAAGAATTGATATTGTAATTATAAGCATTAAATGTCGTTTCTTTTATTACAGATAAGGTTTTTATAGTTAATTTAATGTTATATTTTGGAATTAGTGACAAACAAACATGTAAATAACAAATATAAAACTTTTATCACAGAGAAACTCAATTGTGTTTTGATTGACGGTATCATCTCACCTAACTACTGAACAAATACCATTATATGTATAATATAATAAAATACTTAAACTTGTACACATTTACTCCCTGACTAAACACGAAGTTAAAATCAAACTCTCAAATTGGTTGCAGAAGTTAACGTACTTACATATGACGAAACTGAGAATCTTATTACTACGAGTATTGTCTCTTAACAGAACAAATACTGTTTTTAAATTAAGGCACTATTTGGTATAGTTTGTTGTTGTTTCTTAGAAGTATTTGCATGCAACTCAATACCAATTTATTGTTGCTATTATATCAGGAGGAACATTGGCTCCTAAAACACAGGCCTTCGATAGGCCGAAGGCAGTTCGCCCTTCAATGTGATTGTACATTTCTTTAATCCTTGTGTATTTGAGTATGTTTTTTAAGTGTACTAATAAACATTTATTATTATTTTATTATTATGATGATTGTTGATGGGCTAAAAAAGTAACACGATTCGTTCATTCATTTCTTGTGTCTGTTAAACAATTTCATTTATTTAATATCTTTCTTTGTCCATTCTCATTTGTGAATTTAAGAAAGTACCTCAACACGAATGTAAGCATGTTTTTAGCAAGTTCCCTTAAAAGCAAGAAAGCAATGTAAATAGCCTACTCTCGGTGTCAAGAAATTAAATTATGAAAACTTCAAAGAAAGGTTAACCCTATTTATTAGCCCATGGTACCTGTTGATATTTGTACTAATTCGCGCTTGGCAACGAACCCTTTATTTATTTATTTATTTTTATTTTCCTTTATTGGCCAACCAACAATTGTTTACACTAAATAGTTCAAGTAATATCTACCCGAGGTTAGTGCAACAATTTCTTACAGGTTAGCAATGCTATAAAATTAATATAATAACAACTAAAATTAACTCTATTCTATTAACGACGAAACCTAATTAGCGAAGACAAAGGGCCGACGCATATTTTGTTATAGGTGATATATTTTCACTATAATTGAGTCGCTTAACTTCAAACTCGGGTAAATCCACTTTACCCTCTTGGGAGATATTAAAAAAAAAAGTGATAATAGTCTTAATTCCATGAATTAAAAGGCGGTTTTTTATTTATTATGTCAACAATACTGAAGGTAACGATCCTATAAAGCAAATTTAGTATTATAACCATACATTCTTTCAATAATGTAAAATTAAGATTGGATTTACCTTCATTTGATCTAATGGAATGCAATTTATCTATCTTTGAAAAAACTTAGTGTGGATTTTTATATTAGGCCGCTTGCGGGCATTGCTCGGTGTAACTATTTTAATGGCATTATCCATGGGAACTGTCTATGATTAAAAATAAATAATAAAAAACGTGTGCGTACTGTTACTAAGCCGACCCCGTTTGTCTTTTTTAAAAAAAAAACAATAATTCTACTGGAACCACTTTAATTCACCACAGTACAAAAACACACACACAAGTTCTTGGGTACTTATATTTTGGTAATGTCCCTCTTAATTGCTCCCTTAATTTGGGCACACTAGATTACGCGACGGCGTCCAAAATCTAACTAACTGAATTATACATATTATTTCTATGCACTGGGTAAAAATGCAACATCAGTACTTTAGTAAAGGAAAATACACTGTTTATAAGTTAAAAGCTGACTTAGGCTTTATTGCCTTGTAATAAGGGTTATAACAGCTCCCCCTTTTAAACGAAGCTTTATCTCATCAAGATGAAGCGAAGTGAGATTGAAGATCGATTTATTAAGAGAGACACTTTACAGCTTTTAATACATTAAATATAAAAGTTACATAATTTTGAATGAAAATTGACAACATAGTGAATTAATAGTTTTACATTACATTAAAAGTTTAGGTTTCTATTAGACGGAAACTTGACTTTATTAACCTTACTAGTAGATTTATAATTTGGGTAATGAATAGGCAAAGACTGAACTGACTTGTTGTCTTCTTCAGAAGTTGAAGATACTTCTGTCATCTCAATACTATTTGAAATTTTGGACTTGCGTTTGGTATTTTGATTATAACATTGATTAAATATTTGCACGCAGCATCCAGCATTAGAAGAATGTTTGTTCTTAAAATATCTATATAATTTATAAACTAAGTATAAAAATAAACACACAATTAGAATATAAGTAAAAGTAGAATAGTAAGGGCCATATTTAATAAAATGAGATTCCTTTTCCAAATTATTCAATTCTTGCTCTAAACTATCCATTTGGTGAGTTGCATATTTGAGAGAATCTAAGTTAATTTTACTCAAAGAGATTGGCGACAAATGTGGTAAACTTTTATTGAATATGTCCTTCTTACAGCAGTCATCTGCTGTTATATCAAAGCTTATATCTAAAGGAGACTTAGTAAATAAAGAATAAGAACTAGTCGGTAACAACTGAACAGTTTTAGAATACCCAATACAATTAGGCAATAGTTTTACAATTCCTGTACCTGTAATTAAATGGTCATTAATGTTTTCATCACATTTAATAGTCAATTTATTTGTATTTGATTGAACATATATCCATTTGTTATTTCTTAATTTTTGCCAAATATCAATTTGACCATACAATATTTTAGCATTGCATTCTGTAGGTAATGACAATATTACCTCAGTTAAGATTTTAGATTCACAATTAGGGTTACTTACACATGAGTATATAGTATTTAATTCACAGATAGAAAAATTACTATTTATTACTTTACATTTATCAAGAGTGTCCAACATAGCATAATGCATCCTGTCATCACTTAATGCAATATAAGAATTAGAAGGTTGAATTAAAGCAAATGTATTATGTGAGTCATCGTGAGGTGTAGGTAGGGGTATATTTTTATAGGTCATGAACTTATCAGGAGTGATCAAAGGGATCTGTAATATAAAAATGACCTTATTATTGTAATAATAGGAACTAAATTCGGAAACATCAATAATAGAATGAATATTTTGAATGGTTAAGGGAACTGGAAAATCTAACCTTTTGCTTACTTGACTACTATGCTTAGTTAATTCTAAATAAAGATTTAAGGGACTTATAACACTAGGATGTAGTACATTAACCTTAGAAAATAAAATAGAATTTAGTGTAGTATCTAGTAAATTAGTTATAGCAAGTAAAGAACCTTCGATAATGTTAAGAAGGTTGTTTAACTTTGAAGTATATATTAATTGATTATCGGTCTTCGTAATTTGGGAAAATATTACGTTCATCTGATTAATTTGGGCGTTTAATTTCATCTCATTTTGATTAAGTTTGTAAATAGTAGTGTTAAAATTATTTATAGTAGACTTGACAATGTGAATGTTATCTCTCATTAAATGAAACATTTCTGTTTCACTCTTTTTGCACGATTCAATTGCAGCATCATATTTTCTGGCGTCATCTGCATCTAATGTGCCGAAAAATAACTTTAAGATTTCACCTCCGAATTCTAAAGATCGTTTAACTTTACTTGGCAATTGATTAGAGATGATATGCGATAATGATTGCAATTTGATAGAACTAGATTGGATTAAAACTTCGATAGGGCTAGACATGTCTTTGCATGTATCTAACTCTTGTGGTTCAATCTTGTTGCACAAATTTAAAGTGTCGTGTAACAGAGATTCGATTTTATTAAGATAAGGTTCTAAAGAAACTAAATCTACGTGGGTGATCACTTTCCAATGATCAGTATAAAAATTTATATTAGTAGTAGGTTCAAAATAAATCCCGGGGCTATGATAGATTGGGATGATGCTTGATTCGGTGCGGCTGAGGCATAAAGTGCCATGGCAGAACGTTATTCTGAAAAGAAATATAGTAACATAGGTTAAGAAGTAGAAGGCTTAATTTGATTGGTATGGTGTTTAATAGCCTTGCGACCTACTTGTAAGGTTACATTGTGCTTGTTATGAACTTTGATAATTTTATAAGGGCCTTTCCATATAGGCGATAAGGCCTTACGGAGCCTATGATGTTGTTTGAGATAAACCATATCTCCTACTTTATAAGTTACGTCACGGGAGTTGGCATCATAGTATTGTTTTGATTTTTCTTTACTGTTTATAATGTTTTGAATGGCTTTCTCGCGACTAAAGCGCATTCTATATTGTAAAGCTCGAATATATTCGTTGTATGTATTACCAGAGCTTTCATATAACGAGTTTGGAATGGATGGTTTATAACCATATAATAACTCGTGAGGAGTAAAGTTAGTCGTACTATGAGGTGTAGTATTATAAGCTAGAATTGCGGTGAATAAATAACAATGCCAGTCGTTCTGGTTCTCGTTAACAAAGGATTTTAGGTATTCTTTTAAAGTAGCATGTGAGCGTTCAAGAGCTCCATTGGTTTGTGGATGATACGGAGTAGTAAAAAGGGCCTTGACCTTTAGTATTTCGGTCAATTGTCTAAATAATTCGGATGTGAAACATGTACCTAAATCTGTTAGAATGGTTTTGGGAAAACCGAAAAGAGACATAAAATGAACAAGGTTTCTGGCTATTTCTTCACTAGTAGCCGTAACCATTGGGTAAGCGCTAGTGAATTTAGTTAAGTCATCTTGTAAGGTTAGGATGAATCTAAAGTTTTGATAGCCTGCATCGGGTAAAGGACCTACGACGTCAAGGGCTAATCTTTCAAACGGCCTAGTAGATGTGGAAGTTATCTCCATCGGAGCTTTATTTGATTTCCTTAAAGGCTTATTAATTTGGCAAAGCTTGCATTTCTTTACATATTGTTCGATATCAGACCGCATGCCTTTCCAATAGTAGGCAGCTTTAATACGCGAATACATTCGTTGTGACCCTGGGTGACCAGCTATAACAGAGTCGTGGTTTTCTTTTAATATTTTAGGAACTTCTACAGGAGTAGGATAAATTAATTGATTTTTATATACGTGAACTTTTATATTGGTATCGTGGAAAATATAGGAAATCATATTATAGATTTTAGTATACGTAAGTTTTGAAAATGGGTCCGTGAAATCTGGTAATGCAAGGTTGGTAATATTTTGGCAATCAATTAGTAAGTTTCTAAGCTTAATTAGTAAGATATAAACATCTTTATAATTAGTTTCTTCATAGTGATGTACTTTTGTAAATAGAAAATAGTAGGTTTTATTTTTGTCATTAACACATTGTATTGTAAGTGGCTCGCGTTCGGAATTCAGTAGATCAGCAGAATTATCGAGCTGCGATAATATTTCCTCGCAATGAGGCATAGAGCAGTCAAAGTCTAAAGAGACTGGACAAGCAATTGTGTTTAACTTAGATAAGTGTAGTCCTTGGATACACTCTTCGATGATAGTATTTGGGACTGGGAGTTGATTTGTAAATTGAGCCTTGAAATAGTGTTCGTAAGAAAAATTATTTAAATTGTTTACGTCAATAGCATTGATAGGGCAACGGGATAGCGCATCGGCGTTAGAATTGAGACGACCTTGTTTATAAACGATTTCGTAATCGTATTCCTCAAGTTTGAGGCGCCAGCGAATGAGTCTACTACCCGGATCTTTTACATTAAATAGCCACACGAGGGGCCTATGATCAGTTATTATTTTGAATCTATTACCATATAAATATGGTCGAAAAGTTTTAACGGCGAATATAATAGCTAATAACTCTTTTTCCGTAGTTGAGTAATTACCTTCAGGCTTATTTAGAGTGCGCGACGCATAAGCGATCGGCTTATCTTTGCCGATGGGACCTTGAGACAATATTGCGCCAATGGCAAAGTTACTTGCATCAGTAGTAACATTGAAAGGCTGTGAGAAGTCAGGGTACTGTAGAAGAGGGGCAGTAATTAATTTTTCTTTTAGAATATCAAATGAATGCTGTTGTTCTGTGTCCCAGTGGAACACAACATCCTTTTTTAATAGAGACGTAAGTGGTTTAGTTAACTTAGAAAAGTTTTCAATGAATCGGCGATAGTAGCCTATTAGGCCTAGAAATGACTTAATATTTTTAGGATTTTTAGGAACTGGAAATTGCGATACAGCGTTGACCTTTTCAGGATTTGGAGATACACCTTTATCGGTGATAATATGGCCAAGGTAAGTTACTTCATGCCTTAGGAACTCGCATTTGTCTGGTTGGAGTTTTAAATTGTATTCACGAAATTTGTCGAATACTAATTGTAATTTTTGTATATGATCTTGTAGATTTTGACTGTAAACTATACAATCGTCAAGATAGATATAGCAATGAAGGCCTTGTAAGCCTGACAACACAGTGTTCATAAGACGCTGAAACGTGGCAGGGGCATTTTTCAGCCCGAAAGGCATTCTGGTAAATTCATAATGACCAGACATGTCTGAATTTGTGTTAACTGTGAAACCTGTTTTAGGCGCGTCCTTGGGACAAGTTTTCAGTTGATGAAAACCACTTGTGAGGTCTAGCGTACTGAAATATTTAGAGTGACCTAATTGGTCTAAAATATCAGTGATAAGAGGCAGTGGATAAGATTCGGAAACAGTGACGTCATTAAGACGGCGATAGTCAATGACTATCCTCCACTTTTGTTTGCCGGAAGCGTCCATTTTTTTCGGGACTACCCAAACTGGGGCGCTCCAAGGCGAAGTTGAATGTCGAATAATATTTTGGTCTAGCATTTTACGAATTTGGGAATCGACTTCCTCCTTGTGGCATTCAGGGAAACGATATGATTTGACATTAATAGCTGGGGCATCACCTGTGTTAATAGTATGCTCAATAGCATTCGTGAAGGTTAAGGGTTCACCTTCGACATGAAAAATATCCGTATAGTGGGAGCAACATTCTAAGAGAGTCTTTTTCTCTTCATCATTTAGATGAGAGCAACGGATAAGATTTAGTACTTTATTTATGCGATCACTTTTCGAACCGGAAATAGCATTTATATTATAAGAGTTACTAAATGAACAATCAAGTTCAAGGGGCGTCGCTGTTACTTGATAATCTTTTATTTCAATGTCACACTCTGTAGTGTTTAAAATGGTCACGTTTGTTTTCCCATTTGGTTTAATTGAGACAATGCAATTAGCGACATAAACGCCTTCACGTAAGATATGATCTAGTATGAGAGCTTCATTGTTGTGATATAGTTTAGGAGAGTAATTTGATACTGTGCATTCGATAACTACTTCTGATCGAGCTGGAATATTATATGAAGGTTGAGTATAAATAATAGGAATAGAATGATTTAATATGGAAATTGATTTTGAGGAGTAATCGATGTTTGTTTTAAAATAACTGCAAAAATCGCTACCGATTATTCCATCATAATTAATAAGATTGATGTCATCTTTAGTAACATGAAACTTGTACTTATGTATATTATCCGATAAATTGAACTCCATTTGGAAGGTACCTAAAGTTTCAACTGGAGTTTCAGAACTATTAATGCCCTTTAATTTGACAGTTTCGGTAGATAGATTTGGAAGTTTTTGTAAACAGGACTCTTTAACAATACTAATGGTTGATCCTGTATCAATAAGAAAACATAACTGTTCACAAGCGTGATTAGTATGTAGATAAGTATGAGGTAAAGCTACCTTTTTACAATAGTCATTAATTTCGTATATAGGTTTAGAATTAGTATAAGATGCTTGTAATTTTTCGGTACATAAGTGACATTTTGTTTTATCAGTAGGCGTAGTCGAACTCAGTTTAATTGACTGAGATGAAGATTTGATAGTACTCATCTCTTTAGGATTAGATGCAAATTTAGTAGAACCCATCTCTATTGGATGAGATGCGAATTTAGTAGAACTCATCTCTTTTGGATAAGATGCGAATTTAGTAGAACTCATCTCTTTTGGATGAGATGCGAATTTAGTAGAACTCATCGCTTTTGGATGAGATGCGAATTTAGTAGAATTCATCTCTTTTGGATGAGATGCGAATTTAGTAGAACTCATCTCTTTTGGATGAGATGCGAATTTAGTAGAACTCATCGCTTTTGGATGAGATGCGAATTTAGTAGAACTCATCTCTTTAGGATGAGATGCGAATTTAGTAGAATTCATCTCTTTTGGATGAGATGCGAATTTAGTAGAACTCATCGCTTTTGGATGAGATGCGAATTTAGTAGAACTCATCGCTTTTGGATGAGATGCGAATTTAGTAGAACTAGTATAAGAATTAGCATAGGTCGTGTCATTTATAACTCTGTTCGATTTTGGCAGACACGGTACCAAAATCTCGCTTAGTTTAAATTATCGTCATTAATTTTAGTCATACTTTCACACCTGTGTATAGGTGCGTCATTAAAGTTAGTAGGTGCCAAGTTACGGTCACGTTGTGCATTGTCAGCGGCTTGCCGTTGCTTCATATTATATTGAAGCTTGCGACACTCTTTGATCACATGACCAGCATTTTTACAATAATTGCAAATTTTAGGGTTACTTTCGAGATTAGTATTAGAATTAGGAGACGGTGAATTATTATAAATTTTAGAATCTCGATAAGGCTTTTTATTCTTAAAACATTCTGATGAATTATGACCCGGCTTGTTGCAAGTAGAACACTGTTTGGGAGTTTTTAGATTAGATCTAGATAAGTTGTATAATTTTTCTTCATCAATAGCATACTGTATAGCTTCATTGAGATTAGAGGGATTTTTGCAACGGACAATAGTCGATATGGAAGGGTTTAACCCTAACATAAAGGTGTTTAGGGCAAGGTCCTCCATGGCTGCTATTCTGCCAGGCAGTTCCTTGTCATTTTTGCAACTATAATGTATGTCTGACTGTATACGAGTCAATATTGACTCCACCCTTAAAGAATAAATAGTGACATCTTCATTGGATAATTGCTTACAGTGTTGCAGATCTGATAATAAATGTGTGGCGTGCTTTTTCTCCCCAAAAGTAGCCTTCAGGAAGGTCTTTAGCTCCGACCACAATGAAAATGACTTAAGGCTGCATGCAACCTGTGCTTTACCTTCTAGCTGTGAAATGACAAAGGAGATGACCAGTTCCTGCCTTCGAGTTCGGGAACATTTGTGCAGGATTACCGTTTTTACACTAAAATTTAAAAATGAAAATCTTAATTTATCATTATTATATTATTCCGAATAAAGGCCAGGTTAAAATCATAAGAATACAGTATTTTAATTTGCTTCCGCTTATCTCTTTTATGCATTTCCTGCTGTTGACGTTCCATTGTACCTATAATCATCCGGTAACCATAATAACCTACACATAGTTTAATGAGCTATTTTCGATCAAATGAATTTTAATGACAAAGGAATATTATGTATATTTTGTTTGTAATTAATTTATTTACTGACACGCCTATAGGTTAGGTTTTTATTGACACGTGTGTGTAATTCTATGATCGAACACCATTTTTTTTTTAAATAATCACTGCTGGTAAAGGAGCGTCATTTCTTTCACAATGGATCTGACATTAGTGGCGGACACCTGTGTAGAGATGGCCAGCAATCTGTTTCATAACATCGATAATTCAATCGATTCGAGTCAAAGCATGAAAAATCAATTCACAAAAAATTCAAATAGATTTTTGGATTGATTTTTTATTTTACCTTTATCTGTTTAATTAATAATACGAGTAAGTAAATAGTTTATAGTTATGTATTAATGTATTAAGCTATTTTTAACCGACTTCTAAAAAAGGAGGAGTTCTCAATCCGGATGTTTGTATTTTTTTAAATGTTTGTTCGCACATAACTCCGTCGCTTGCAAACAGATTTGAAAAATGTTTTTATTTTTTTTGGAAAATGTGTATTTCCCAAATGGTCCCATGACAAGGAGACCAGGATCTGATGATGGCATCCCAGAGAAAAAAAAAAAAACAATACGGACGAAAGGACATTTTGGTAGCCCACACAAATAACTCAAACTGCCAGACGATGACAAAAACTAACAGAACAGAAAGAATAATAAAAAAAATTACCCACATAGTGAAAAAGCCTGCCTTTTTGGGCGAATAAAAAAAATCATTAATGAAAGAAAAAAAAAATGGCATTTGACACGTATATTTATTATTTATTTATTTATTTAATACTTTAAGCACAAAAAAAATGTACAGAGGCGGACTTAATGCCATAGGCATTTTCTACCAGTCAACCCTTGGGTGATGCAGAGACATACGGTAGTAGGTGCAATAGCGAAAATTGAGGATTAGATATTCATTTAAATATAAAGATATACATAAACCTATTACAAATTATAAGCTCTGAGAAAGTTCTCGAACGACTGACGCGTGGCGTTGGTTGTTGTTTATAAACACACTGCGCGCACGACGTTGGTTGGCGTGTTTACCCCGACCATCGGCAACACATCGATCTGGCCGATCTGGATCGGGGTGGCGTGTGCGAGCATGTCGTCGCGTCGGATGTTCATAGTGTGGTAGTCTGGTCATAGAAAACAATACAATTTGATTCGACTCAACACGCGTCGCGTTTCATCGCGTCGCGTCGCGGTTTAATAATGTGTTTCTGCCTTTACGCTCTTACTGCCTATTAATGTCATTGTATACTGAAGTAATATAACATAAGTGTAAAATATGTTTCTACGGATGGTCAGAGTTATCTAATAAAAAAACTGATTTAAATCTCAGTATGCATGAAAAAATTAAGTATCGATTTATCGATCTTAGATCACCATAAGCACATCCCTACTTGGCGTCCCTTTCATTCACGTCAAGTTTCATTGTAGTTGTAGTTCCGTTGTGTTCTGTGCGATTGTTTGTTTTGTTGTGTTTTGCTGTAATATCAGTACTGTTCAGTTAAATGGATATTATGATGAGGTGCCTAAACTGTGGCATATCCGTAAGGCGCGTTCAAAGGCATATTATGTCAACGCTAAGCAAGAGAGACTTATCTCGTTGGCTGAACAATCAGGTACATATTATGTTACTACAATTAAATAATATTATTTAGCAACAAGATAGCTATAGTCTGGTAGGTAATTCGATCACATGTGAGCCAGCAAAACTTAACAAAGCAGCGTTTATTTCGTGGACGACCCAGGCCTATGAATACTCAATCTTTAGGTAATGTTTATTGCTACACATGGCTGGATAGGATAGTCACTATTTGTTCAAGAATACACATACGTCTGTACTTTCATAGAATTTCAATTAAAAGGTATTTTAACTAAATGATATTTATATTTTTCAGATGCCTTTAGATGCATATATTTGTCACCCCTGTTTCAACTTATTGAATACCGAACAGGCTGACAATGAGAGATTGCTAGGTCATATAATGGTCTGTCGTGGGTGTGGTCTTGTCACAGGACTGTGTTTCTATGTGATTCCTGCAGCCAATTACTACCTATTATTTCCGATGATAATTATCAGGTAAGATTGTTGATTATCTAATTGAAGGTATTAATGATAAAATGGTTAGTTGCATAGAGAATAACTTTTTAATATTCTGCTATTCATGATACGAAGCGCTGTTGGTGCATTAATTCTATGTGATGGGTAACAACTAACAACTATGCTGTATTTGTCATATTCAGTCTGTAGGTGGATGACCAATGATCAACATTATAATGGCATTTAAAAATCTATATTAAAATAAGTCATTCTATTTTAGGATGTTGCAACAATCTATGCGTGTTGGGCCTGTTGGACTCGAGCGTATCGTCAGTTAATTCAGGATTCATCCAGGGGCTTACAAGAGAATGTGGAGCTAGCCATGCCCCATGAATCATCAACACCACTGTCTCCACCACCACCACCACCACCGCTGCCGCAGCCATGCATTTGCAGAGTTTGTCAAACACATTTTCTAATAAGTGGCACTTGTTACCACAAAATACTGTTCTTTTGTCTACATTCAATGCAAGACAGATAGAAGACATAATCAGTATAGCAAAATCGAATGTGGATGTTTTAGATTTTGATAATGTAGAAGAAATGCCAAATAATGTTTGCCATTATTGGACAGATCTCACAGTCACAGAGTTTTTAGAACTATACAATAGTATACCTCCCAATTATGCTAAGAAACCAAAACGCGCTTTAGCAATATATTTGATCAAATTAAGAACTGGTGACAGCAACAGACGACTTTCATATTTATTCAATTTACTTCAATCAACAGTACAATTTCTTTTGAAAAATGTTACAAATTGTTTTGAAAATATTAAGTATATATATATTTTTTAATCAAGTATATTAATTATTTATCTTGTATATAATAAAGTTTTTGTAACTGAACAGACAGCTGTGCTGCTGGGGAGTTTGTTGCGCCACTTCAAGTGGTGAAGGGCGGGCGGTTTGGGGGACTGTCTTATGTATTTTTGACGTTCAAAAAGTGCTGATACTCAACCTAGTTTGAATTAATAAAAAAATAAAAATAAATTATTTATTCATTCAAATAATAGTTTTATTATCCAATGTAATCCTAATCCCTTCACTAATAATATAAAGCCTTATTTTTGTTTCCTGAGCCACGTAGAGCCTAGTTATTGTAGTCAATAGCTGACAGTAGCTCGTAATTGGGTTGGCTCGAACGTGGAGCTACCACGATCTTACAGAATACCAACGTCAAGTACCAACATTATGTTGCTGCGCTTCGAATGGTGAGTGAGAGAATCGATAGCCCAGGATTTGGTGTGGGAAAAGGGTGGCAACGCATCAGCAATAACCCTGGTGTTGTGGATGTCCATGGGCGACGTTGCTTGTTTAACATTAGGAGACTCGCATGCTCGTTTGCCCCTTGATGGAAAAAAAAAAACTAGCGCCTCGATGGCGTGTAGAATAGTAAAAAATCATTTATAAACTCGATAACCACAACGCCTAGCGCCATCTCTTATCAAAAAGCAGAGTTTTTTAGTGAAAACTTATCTTTATTTTTCTCAGTTTCCTTACCTTTTAGACTCGTGAAACTTTTTTATCTGTAAACTACAGAATATAACAATTCCAAAAATAAAACAATATTTGCTGCACATTGATGTTGATACCTAGGCAGGCGCCCATAGTCCCACTGGTCATGTCATTTACATAACACAGTTTGTTGGTCTGAAGAAGCCAAACACATGGCATTCTCACAATTTGTAAGAAATGCAGGAAGGGTTTCCCTGTCACCATTATAAGGTTTAATAAATTTGGTTAAAAAGGATAGTGTAATTTTGTCGGACATTTCCTTTGATTCGGGTAACTCTTGTTTAACAGTCATAAAAGATTATGATGTGTTGGACAAAATTAAGTTAACAGTTAAATAACAATGTTGGAATAATAAGAAATAGAAAAAGACAAAACAATTAAAGTCAGTGAAGATAGAAAAACAATATAGTGTTAAACTATATGTAAAATTATATGTATATCAAATATAGAGACACGAATTCAGAGACACTTTGAATTAAAAAAATGGTAGTTCACAAGAAACACTCACAGTAACACGATAATTGTTGACACCTGCATTATTGGGTGCTCAGCGGGAACTCGGAGTCCGGAGTCACGTTGCGCTGTGACGTATCGGAATTGAATTTTCACACGGTTGGTTGACTGTGGAATTTCTTGAGTTTGAAGGTTGGTGAGTTAGACCTGGGGCTGCTGGTGATGTTGATGCCGTCTGGAGCGGACTCACACTATACAGTGGAGGCTGACTGTCGTCCAAGTGTCGATGTGGCTGGAGCGGGCTCAAGCTGCAGAGCTGAGGCTGACCGTCGTCCAATTACTGATGTGGCTGGAGCGAGCTCAAGCTGAAGGGCTGAGGCTAACCGTCGTCCAAGTAGTGACGCAGGCTTGACCTTGGGTTAAGTCTCACTGTCGATCAATTGAACAGGGGGCTTAGGTTCGGAATGCCAGTGTCTGTTTGACTCAACGTCGTAAGACTTCGTTTCTGGCATCCCACTTCTGACACCAATTTGTTACTAAGCCGACCCCGTTTGTCTTTTTTAAAAAAAAAACAATAATTCTACTGGAACCACTTTAATTCACCACAGTACAAAAACACACACACAAGTTCTTGGGTACTTATATTTTGGTAATGTCCCTCTTAATTGCTCCCTTAATTTGGGCACACTAGATTACGCGACGGCGTCCAAAATCTAACTAACTGAATTATACATATTATTTCTATGCACTGGGTAAAAATGCAACATCAGTACTTTAGTAAAGGAAAATACACTGTTTATAAGTTAAAAGCTGACTTAGGCTTTATTGCCTTGTAATAAGGGTTATAACAGTACGGTGTTAATGTCGCAGAGTTGACGTCGACTGACCGCCATGTTGAACAAACACGGTTAGCTGATTGGCTCTCATGGATTTATCTGCATTTGAATAAAACTGTCTCATGGATCTATCGGAATTAGATAAAAAATTATGACTTTAACGGTTTTTTTCTCAAGAACTATGCGGATTTTTATATAACTGATAAAATTGTTTAAAAAGTCTGTTTTTGGCCTTTAATTTAGTACCAAAATCTTAAAATTTCTCAAAATTGGATTTACCCGAGTTTGAAGTTAAGCGACACAATTTTAGTATGAGAAAGGGACTTTGTTAAGATATGACTAGCTTTATGTCTCTTCTCAAGAACTTTGATACTAAATTCATCCTATGGCAAAATAAATAGATTAAGAACTTGATACTTTCGTTAAGAGGCAAACTGAACGAAAATAAAATCCGTCTACTCGTGTCGTAAACAGACGAGTAATTACATATTTTAATTACTACATTCCGTAGTCCGGATATTCTTTAAATACAACGCTTAAGTATATCCTTCTTGAGCCTACTTTAAATCAATTACTTATTACGAGTAACTTTCAGTCACACCGTTTAGCATCAGATTTTTCTAGCCCTCACGCATACGCGTTCCAATACAAGCAAGTAATACGAATGCCTTCAAAACCACTAACGATACTCACATAATTCGACAGAAAGCAACCGTCAGAAACCATCAAGAATCGGCATCTACACCACTACCAACCTTGCTGACCGGCTAATCTTTCAAGTTTTTATTTTTACAAAACTACGCCCCTACCTATAGTTCGTGTTGACGCCAACAATAAAAAGAAAAATTACAAATATTCAGATTATACCTTTAATTACAGCGTCTCCAACAAACAGCTGGCCGGTCTGGTCAGCAGCCTGGTCCTTGTATATCTTGGAGATGAGGATGGGCAGTTTGTGTTCCGCACCGCCCTTTATGCTGAGCCCCAGACCACCGACCTTCTGCCGTGTGATTTGAACCATGCGCTCCTAGAAATAACGCCGTGAATCAGAAGGGAACATTATCGTGATAAGTACTGAAAGCAACACCTCGACCTTAGGCTGCTGAAGTGAAGACGCTGCCCCAAACTGAGGCACGTCGCGCCTTGAAGCATATTTTGACAGTTTGTTATCGGGCATCAAGTTGCCTTCTTCATAACCGTGCATAAAGGTTTGCATCTAGTGACAAGAGGCACCCACGAGCTGTCTCAATTTGTTTAGGTAAGTCCTTGAGCCTGCCTCTATTGGAGAGGAGACCGAGAAAAGGGATTTTTTTTCACAATTTAATGTCGAAAGGTGTTTGATATTGAAGCCTTTGGATAATCAGATTGTTTCAACGTCAAAAAGTTAATTGAATTTGGTCGATTTACATACTTCAAAACGGTGTAGGCGTCGGGTCGCTAAATTATGAATATGTTTATGACTATCGATCAGATATGACAGCGCCAATATTTGACACTACCATACTATGGACAAATTTATTCCACACGTATGTATTTGTTTTTTGATGAAAACATAATTAACTCGTATCACGATCACGAATAGAGCAAGATTTTGATGAGTTTTTCGTAGCGGAAACACAGAGGAGTAAATCAAGATTAAAACAAATTACGTTTTGATTTTTAATCCGGCACAAGTGTAGCAAGCGTGCGAAGAAAAGGTAATTATCTAAACAATGGGAAAATTTAAACATACTCCCGGATTTAAGTCTACATTAGGGATGGGCCGAACATGGGTTTCACCGAATACGAATATTCGGGCGAATGTTCGGTGGTAAAACATTAACCGAACCGAATATTCGGCATAATTGATTCCCTTACGTGAACAGTATACAGCAGGCTTACTCTCGACAGTCGATTTCAATAGAATTTGGAAATTGGGATCGAGATATTGTCATTTGGCACTCTTGAATGCAACACTAGCTCACGATTGGAATTGTATTAGGTGGATTTTTACGGAACTAAATGAAATTGAGTATCCTCGATTGTATACAATTTTAGCACTCTTGACTAGATTTTGACATTGACTTATCGAGTTGGGGATTGAGTTTGGGATCGAAGTTACACAGTTGTAGAGAGTTTACTTTTTTGTGTTCGAGTGTTACGATAATTACGAATATATTAAAAATAATGGCACGACTAGCGCTTATTTAGATATTTTGGAAAGTTCCAATAATTTAAATAACAGGAGGAGGCGAGATTCAAGGAGAATGGAGTGTTATGCCGATAATGCTTTTGCCATGACCGACGTATTATCGGCTAAGTAAAGAACTTTTAGAAGTTAAACGTATTTTTCTTTCTTTCTTTTCTTTCTTAAGTTGTACATGACGAATTGCAACCCTTATTGCGAAGGCCTACTCGTCGTCGCGACATCTACAAGTTAAAAAGTACGTAGATAGTATCATGAAGGTATAAATTTATTCCATGTAAATCTTGCTATTTCTCTAACCAATTCTTAAATTTTTAGGTTTAATTGGCGATCTCTTTTTACACCACTGGAAGTTATCAGCGTTTGATAGGAGCTACGCACGGGACGATGATGTCTCAACAATCGGTATCATGAGCCTTAACTGAAGTAACAAATGCCCTCAATGCAGAAACAATGGTCAGTCAACAAACGGCTTAATAAATTAGCAACTCTCAGAAAGCCGACCAACAGGAGGTTCCAGTTGCAGGGTTAACTAGGGGAAATGAAGAATGTGTGTGTGTGTGTTTTTAAGGAATTAAACTCATATTAATTTTATATATTTTGTGTTTAGTTTTTAATTGGTCAAAATGAAATGTAAGTATAAAATTAGTATTGTCAGAACAACATAATAATATTTATTCTCATCTTAGCCTCTGCCGACAACATTAAGAGTATTTCTCTTTGCAAATAGTTATAACAATCACAAAATATCTTTAAATTCTAAGTCTAGGCCTTAGCTAACAATATTTAGTTAAATATCACACCTATTTCTCTTTGAAAATAACTATAACAAAAATATCTTTAAATTCTAAGTATAGACCTCAGCTAAAATTAAGTTAAAAATCACAGTATATCTCTTTGAAAATAATAATTATAACAATCCAAAAATATCTTTCAATTCTAAGTCTAGGCCTTAGCTAATATTCGTAAATATCACACTTATTTCACTTAGAAAATAATAAGGTATAACAAAAAATATATTTTAATTCTAAGTATTGACCTCAGCTAACATTTAGTTAAAAATAACAGTATTTCTCTTTGAAAATAATTATAACAAAAAATATCTTTTAATTCTAAGTATTGACTCTTCTACCATTTAGTTAAAAATATCACAGTATTTCTCTTTGAAAATAATAATTATAACATTAAAAAAATATCTTTCAATTCTAAGTCTTGGCCTCAGCTAACAACAATTAGTTATCAGACTTATTATTTCTCTGTGTAAATAATAATCACAACAATAAGAAAGTATAAAGCATAAACTAAAATCATAACAATTATATAATATTCTAGTTTTAAGTTATCTTGCTGCGCCCTAACGGGGTCATGTACTCATTAGTTTTAAGCAAAGCCTGTAACTGTGTGTATATTGTGCAATAAATGAATAAATAAATAAATATATAAATTGAAGAGGCACATTTAAGAATATTTTCTCTAATTAATATTATTGCTGTGTTGGCAGCAGAAACCATGGCTTGAGCAATAATTTGGGCTGCTTCTGTAGCAGCTGCTGCTAAATTATAGTAGTAGGGACCAAAGAAATACTGTCTACAGGCGCTCTCAGGGCCCTTGCTGTGACAGTTTCGGTTTCCAATCGTTGCCTCTCTATGGCAGCAAATTGATTTCTATCTTGGTTTAATGTTGATCCACTTTACCTTGCCCAAGAACGGTGGTTGCTGGTTGTTTGTGGTGTATTAAGTGGACTACACTCACGGTCTCGTTGTGAGATACGGGGTTTTGTGTGCACTGGGAAAAGAGCAATTGATAATAATTAGACTTAATATACCATCATGTCTATATTCACAAAGAGGAAGGCTAACCCACACAAATGAATGTACAACCTAGGAATTTTACCCAGCGACCCATGGTTTCAACCGCATTAATGCAGTAGTTAGTATTATTTTTATCTCTTTTAGAAATAGTAAAAGTAGGTTTTTATTGTTGATTGTGGATGATGGTAATTTAAAACAGTAATATTTATCACACACCTGTCATAGTATCTGCTGTCTGCACAGCAGAATCAGGCAACAATATTTCCTCATTCCTGGGGTTCTCCTCCTCCATTGGAATAACTTCTTATGTTTCGATTTCCAACTAAATGTTTTGATTTGTAATCTACAATCCTTTTGTGACTTGTTTGGCATGAGCGGTGCGCAGGTGACCCTTTTCAATCCCTGGATTCTGCCCTAGGAAATCGGCAAGAGCCTCCAGTTTTGAAAAGTGGGCCTACTCAAAGTTTATTTTACTTTCCGTCGTGGTCTCCTCCAGTATCACGCGCTAGAAATTAGTAATTTTGATGAATTTTTTATATTTTTTATTTTTTTATTCTAGGTACATAGTCTTCACCTATAAATATTAATTAATGTATACAAACTATTGTTAACATTTTAAAAGAGTAAGTACCTATGGAGTTTCTTGCCCATTCTTCTCCATACATAACTACATTTTGGAAGGCGCAACTAGAATCAATTAACTATTCATGTAATTTTTGACGTTCAAAAGTGCATCTTCGTGCCTATTTGAAATAAATTATTTGACTTTGACTTTGAAACTATATTTGTTTTTTCTTTGTAAAAACACAGCAAACACTGCACCAGCACAAAAATGTTACGAAGTAAATTGAAATATTGAATTTCGAACTACTATTTACAGTGCACAGGGTTTTTTTTTTGTCACTTTTATTTAGACGTTGACAGCGCACTTATTCTGCCGTAACGTAACACTCCTTTTATATTTTTCTTGAAAAATACAAGTCAAGTTTAATTATATATGAGACCATACAATACATATGTAATCATTTGTAATAGAAGACATATTTTAAGCTCGTAAAAATAAAATTTGACGAGTTAATTCATTTATTGTATTTTGGTAGATCATGTTTTGTTATAAATGGCCACACCGATTCTCGATCGTTTATTCGATTTCAATTTCAATCCAATAGGATACCCGATTTGTTCAAGAGTACCCATATCTTCCAGATTGGAACTGAAACTGTTTCGAGTTCATGTTAGCTTGAGATTGGGATTGATTTCCAGAGTAAGCCTGCTGGTCTGAACTTGTTCACGCAAAGCGCGCGACCCTCCCGCCCGCTACCCCCGCTGTACCAGATGTTGTTATTGCATCATCTAGTAAGGAGTGAAACTTCGCCCGAAACTAGAGATGGGTAATCACCCGGGTTAAAACCTACTAGTGGGTTAAAACCCAGTTATCACCCGTTTCATTCCACCCACTGGGTGGTTTGACCGGGTGAAAACAAAATATTTCTTTTTTTTTGTATTTAAACATGTAGCACGCTATGGTCGGTGTGCAGGATGGCAGGACCGAGAGGGCGGGGGGGGGGACGGGGACGCGCAGGCAGCTCCCGCGTCCTTTTCCCCATTCAAACCTTCACTCGAGTTTACCTCGCTGGTAGTGCGCGCGTTTTGGGTGAATTTTGTGAATACGGACAGCGACTTTGCTCAATGCAGTAGATCTACATATTCCTTTCCACCAGATTGATGCGCTTAAATCGTCGATGTTAGCTCACATAAATCTTCGACTCCAAAAACCATCGCTTGCTCTATAAGACGCCAAGTTTGTCATGACATTTAATCCGATACTTTGTCCTACTTCACATATGTACTCCATAGCGTCAACTTCTTGACTTTCGTCAAGTTCAGATCCTTGGTCTGTGGGGTGATGCGATCTAATAAGTACGCTGCAAAGTGAATCGTTTTCAAACACATTTTGATTCTTTCGTCGACATTCATAAATATTGCATCTTTTTTGTCGTTTTCTATTATTGTGACATCCTGGGGCAGTTACTAGGTTACTACACCAGCTTTAAAACTATCGAAAAAACACTAAAGTAGCCTTGCAGACCTTAGCTGTACATAAAAGATCAACACTTTTACCTGCGGAACAAAAATCTGCGCTGGTGGATGACAATTTTGGAAAATTATAATATGTAATACAAACTTATTATGGAACCTGTAGCGGTATCTATAACGCCACATGCGAACTACACATCAAAAGACCTAACGTCACAAATCCTGCATCGCGCAATCAGAGTGTACCGCGCGACTAGCATATATACAACATCCCGGCATCAACCGTCGGGCAGTTGCCCACCAGACACAACACCCGTCTGGTCGGAGGATCCTCCCTTTACTATAGAGTATGAGTGAACTTTACACCCTGTTGCTCATACCTCTATACCTACTGGTGACCCCGAACATGGACATTAGCTCAGCCTTCAAGCAGCTAGTTCAGCGTGACGTCATCATCACTTCCTCAAGCTTTCAAGCGGCGAGTCACTCAGCCAGCCAGCACCCACGGCTTTAACGGGTATCCTGACCACCTGCATGCAGTGAACGCGCATACCCGGTCATCACCCTCAGCCTCATCAGCAACCTTGGCACAGCACACTGACTTTCGGCCGGTCCACAAGCAGAGCCCTTCAACCCTTTCCTGGTCGACGCCAGCAGTCAGCCTCAACCCGGTGCTGTACCACATACGACTCACTGGAGCATAACACAGCGCCACCCCGACTCACTGGGGAATCTCCGCAGACTGTTCCAACTCACCGAGAACTATGCGGCATCCGGGTCCGACTCACTGGAACCACAATTGGCCCTGGCAAGCATCGCAATATGCACTGACTCAGCCCACTATCGACCTCCGGTCTCCGGAAGGGAGTGATGTAGCGGCACCTACAACGCCACATGCGAACTACACATCAAAGACCTGACGTCACAAATCCTGCATCGCGCAATCAGAGTTTACCGCGCGACTAGCATATATACATCAACTGTCGGGCAGTTGCCCACCAGACACAACATCCGTCTGGTCTGAGGCTCCTCCCTTTACTATAGAGTATGAGTGAACTTTACACCCTATTCCTCATACCTCTGTAAACCTATTTCTGATACAATATTTCAATTAAGTAGAAGGAAATGAAAAAAATGTTCATAAGGTATTTTTGATATTAAAAAATATGAAATCGAAATTACTTTTTAGTTTGCCGGATGTCACAATAGAAAACAACAAAAAAGATGAAATATTTATGAATGTCGACGAAAGAATCAAAATGTGTTTGAAACCGATTCACTTTGCAGCATACTTATTAGACCGCATCACCCCACAGACCAAGGATCTGAACTTGACGAAAGTCAAAAAGTCAACGCTATGGAGTACATATGTGAAATAGGACAAAGTATCGGATTAAATGTCAAGACAAACTTGGCGTCTTATAGAGCAAGCGATGGTTTTTGGAGTCGGAGATTTCTGTAGGCTAACATCGACGATGTAAGCGCATCAATCTGGTGGAAAAGAATATGTAGATCTACTGCATTGAGCAAAGTCGCTGTCCGTATTCTTACAGCACCGTGCACTTCTGCTGCTGTAGAGCGGTTCTTTACTGCTCGTAACATACACAGTAAAAAAGAAATAGACTCACTACGGAAAGTGCAGCAACACTAACATAATTATATAACATACAATTGAGGCTATGAGCGCCAGAGTGGCCTAACTGTCATTTGTTCAATACTGATTTTATTTAGAAAAACTGCTTCCGAGGTAAGTTTAGAGAAGTTTTTTAGGCCTTTTCTGGCTCTCATGGCCTCTGAGAGCCAGAGTGGCCTAACAGTAATTTTTTCAATACTGATTTTATTTTGAAAAACTGCTTCCGAGGTCATTTTAGAGCAGTTTTTTTAGGCCACTCTGGCTCTCATGGCCTCAATTGGAACTTGTTGCACAAGCACGTGGATGATTTAAGGGATAACACTGAGGACTGCGTGCCTGATTCTCCAACGATACATATGGACTCCCATAGATATAATATGCATACCACGGCGCTACGTAGAAATAACTCTGAACCGTCTACATCAATTTTTTTTATTTTTGTTACCGTATTTCCGATGTAAATGATGATGATGATTGATTGACGACCTACTGATCAGTTGTAATTATTCAAAGAACTAATAAATGTATCTGATTTTGTATTCAGGCTTTTATTTTTGACAAGCTAGTAGTGAATTCTCCTTCCCACTATTAAATAATTAACAATATCCATTTTCACCCAGTAAAATGGGTGATAATGGGTTAAAACCGGGTTAAAACCCAAATCACCCAGTTTTAACCCAAATGGGAAGAATGGGTTTTAACCCACTACCCATCTCTACCCGAAACAGCTGCATACTTATATTTTGTTTTTAATAACCATATTTTTTATCTAGTTATTGGAAATAAAGCTACAGTGTCGACAAAAACATAAAGCTGCACTGTAAATTAGGTACTTACCTAATAAAGATAACACATTTAACACTCAACTCATGATAAATCATACATAGCTCAATACAGTCAAACTTTGAGTAACTTCTAAATAAATTGGATCGACTTCTCAACAATTGTATTCGGTTTGTTTTTAGCCTTCGTAAATACGATCACATTTCTTCCTCCCGTTCTCAGCTTAAATGGTTGCCTATTCGACTCAGGAGGTCCCTCAGATCTCTCTGCTTGCTCTTCACGATTGTGAACGATCCATGTGCTCCCGATTATCTAAAGAATTATTTCAAAGTGTTGGGCAGTTCTCATAGTCGTAACCTACGAGCTTCCAAGAATCTACTTCTCCAAATTCCTTCACACCGTACCGGTTTTATGTCAAATTCTTACGCTATCTCTACTATAAAGCTATGGAACGCGCTACCTTTTGGCATGAAAAAAGCTGAAAAGAAATTTACTTTTAAAAGAAAAGTTCGTAACCACTACTTAAGTCAGACTAAATAACTCTCAAATGATAGTCTAGTCATAGTAATTATTATTAGGTGGTATTTGTTAAAATATCTATTAGTTTATTTTATTTGTATATGTGTATTAGTATCAATAAAACTATATAAATTCTCTTAATCAAGAAGTTAGTATTTTAGTCATTATTTTTGTACCCTACCACTGTTTTTATATTTAACCCAAAGGTTGAATGGTAGAGAATGCCTTGTGGCATTAAGTCCGCCTATGTACCACTATTGTCCATGAAGTTTAAATAAATAATAAATAAATATAGCCGAATACGAATATTCGGTAAACCCGCCGAATATTCCGAATATAAAACGAATATTCGGCCCATCCCTAGTCCACATCTCTTGGCTTAGCTAGAGCGAGATACCACAGGGCACATTGCTACCTGCACTTAATGTTTCATTGTGCGTTTAATAATTCACTACTACCGCCCATTAGCTTGCTCCCTGCTTCATGCAAAAATCATTATCTACGTGGATTTATGTTTGAATTGTTATGGAGAATGCCCACGGCCCTGCGAGTATCTTTTGTCATGATTAGACATCGGATTATATGCATTTACATGTTTGCATATGCAAATGCCTTGAAAGAATAAAGAAAGTTAACGCATTTGTCAACGATATCGGTATCTAAAGAGGTTTCTGCAGAAATAGCGCCAAATTTCAAGTTCTGTCTAGTACAGTCAGTTGACGTAGGGAGGCAATTTTCAGCCAAAAAATAATAATAGGACCTATGAAATTGCCGTTCTGCCGTACTGGCTATTTCAAGTCTAATTTTTTCTTTTGTCGCTAAGAATTTTAAGTTCAAATAATTTTTATTTTTAAAATATGGAATTCTTTTTTGAAAATTTGTCATTTGTTTAATGGTTAGCGTTCTGTTTTCGTCGCATTTGTACATTTTTCGTCATCATAGATACGTTAAAAATTCGAATAATTATGGAGTATGAGTACCGTCGTGGCAGTAAAGCGGCAGAAGCGGCACTCAACATCAACGACATATACGGAGCGAACACTACTAACAATCGCACCACCCGTTATTAGTTTGCCCGCTTGCGTTCTGGAAATTTCGACCTAAAAAATGAACCCCGTGGTCGACCGAAAATTTGAGTCGACAATTGACGAATTAAAGGCGATTGTGGAAGCTGATGATTCTCATTCTACAGCTGAATTAGCAGCAGCTTTCGATGTTAGCATCAAAACAATATTGGTCCATTTGCGTCAAATTGCCAAGATAAAAAGCTTGACAAATGGGTGCCCCACGAATTGAATGATCGCCAGCGCGAAGCACGCGTCGAGTTGAGCCTTGCACTGCTCAACAGGCACACAGACGAAGGCATATTGATTCGCATTGTTACTTACAACGAAAAATGGATTCTGTTCGACAATCGCAAGCTTTAAGCAAGTTGGTTAGATCTTGGTTCCACCTAAACAATGCCCCAAACGAAAACTGACACCTAAAAAAGTGATGGTCACTGTTTGGTGGTCTAGCGCCGGTCATTCATCACAGCTTCCTTCTTACCAAACGGGATGAGCATTACTGCAGATGTGTACTGTGAAGAACTGAACATAATGATGGAGAAGCTCGCACATCTCCAACCAGCTTTGGTCAATCGTCCGGCTCCGCTGCTCTTGCCCGACAACGCGCGACCTCATACTGCACAACAGACGGTCTCCAAGTTACAAGAGCTGGGGTAGGAAGTTTTCTGTTATCCACCATACTTATCAGACCTTGCCCCTACAGACTTCTACTTTTTCCAGAATTTGGATAACTTCTTGGCGGGGAAAAAAAACAATAATCGAGAGGCAGTTCAAAATGCCTTTGAAGAATTTGTTGCCTCCCGTCCAGCAGACATTTTCAAAAAGGGCATCAATGAGCTACCACTACGTTGGCAAAAATGCATTGATTGCATGGATAATTACTTCTTATTTCATGAAAAACGGCAATTTCATAGGTCTTTACCTAATAATAGGTTGGGGAAAAAGTTTTTTCGCATATTTTAAGAAAATTCAAAACATTTTTAATATAGTTTATTTACATTTAACTATACTGCCGTGCTAACGAAGAACGCAGTAACTCGATTTTGGACGATTATGAGTTATACATTCGTTGAGTTATATATTTGGAGTCAGCGAATCGAAATCTATTAAATCTCTCTAAGCAACTTTTTATTGATCCTTCAGGAACTCGGTTTTTCAGTAAGCAAGAATGCTATAACTAAAACATCATAACAAATTCAATAATCAAAAATAAAAGTCTCGAAAGCGGCAAAATCGACTTACTGCGTTCTTCATTAGCACGGCAGTATAGTATGTAGAACCATTTTGTTCGATAACTTTTTGCCATCTTGTAGGTAGGGACATGATCCCATTGCTATAGAAATTTTGAGACTTCTGATCAAAATACCGCGACAAGTGGTTTTGGCAGTCCTCTCGTGATGTTAACCTGACACTGCCTAAAGAATTCTGAAGAGACCGAAACAGGTGGAAATCTGAAGGTGCAAGGTCAGGACTATACGGCGGATGCATTAACACCTCCCAGCCAAACTCTCTTAATTTTTGCTGAGTGGCTAAAGATGGTCTAGAGTTATAGTTATCTAGGGGTATAGTTATGTTGATTAGTTCCGGCCGCTTTCTCTCAACTTCTTGCTTTAATCTCATCAGTTGTTCGCAGTAGAGTTCAGAATCGATGGTCCTGCCTGGTGATAACAGCTCATAATATATAATGCCCTTCCAATCCCACCACACACACATCATCACCTTGTTGCGAGTTAACCCGGGTTTCGCCAGTCTGTGAAGCCTGACCGGCCCTTGACCACGACCTTTTTCGCACGTTCTTGTCGTACGTGATCCACTTTTCATCACCAGTTATCAGCTTCTTCAAAAATGGTTCGGTTTCATTACGTTGTAATAAAGAATCACAAATGAGTACACGGTTCATTAGGTTTCTTTCAGTGAGCTCGTGAAGTACCCAAATATCGAGCTTTTTTGTGTACCCAGAATTTTTCAAATGTGTCTTCAGCTACGTCGTAACTACTGATATCTTGCTCCACTTTTTCAAAAATGGCATCCATTTTATCCGTAATAGGGCGACCAGAGCGACGTGCATTTTTGACATCAAAATTTCCGGATTGAAAACGCTTAAACCAAATTTGTGCTACTCTCATAGACACTGCACTAGGTCCATAAACATCGCAAATTTTTTTCGCGACTTGCGTTGCATTTTTACCTTTTTTATAGTAAAATTTTAAAATGTATCGAATTTCTTCATTAGATTCACTAATCTTGACAGTACGAAAAACAAATGAAAATCACACATTTTCCTAATTTGAATTTGGAATTATGTTCTTTAAAATTTAAACTTTCAATGATACCAAAACCAGCCAGATACAAATAGTATAGCCAAAGAGATTTTATTACAAGTTCATACATACTATAATGCGAAAAGACTTTTCCCCAACCTAATAGTAAGGCCCAGATATATGCCGGTGACCTTGAGTGGTTAGATTGCGTGTTCTGTACTGAGCTCACGCAACACGTCGTACGTCCAACCAGTAGTAATAGGACTCGCCCATCCAAGAGCGCTGTCCCAAATAAGACGCATTATTATTATTCATAAAACAAAAGGTATTTTGATAAAACGCGTATACTAAAAGATCAATAATTAAATTATCTTTAAAAAGGTGAAGGTTTTAGATAAATACGCTTGATAGATTTTGCGTGATTCTCAGTTTTTTATCAGCGTTAGACAAAACTTCACAAATTAATTTCACTATGCAATATAAACATAATCTAAAATATTCGTATATTAAGTTATTAAGAAAATGCTCTAATTTAACATATATTTTTTTCAAAACATTAACACTACTCATACTCGTTTAGACGTGATCTTCAGTATAAAATCTTTAAAAGTCGGCTATCGTCGCCTTAAGTGACAAATAAATAAGTGTAAAAAAAAATCTTAATTGTACATTGTCAGAAGTAATTAATAAAAAAATATATACATATTGTGAAAATAAACGTGAATTCTAATAATAAATAGTATTCTGACTGTGCATATTTCCACGTTTTTAGAGAAAAGGCCTAATAATATAATAAGTCCACACCGCCGTATCTCTGCGTTGACGTCGTGGTGGGGCTTGCGCGCTCCGAACTCTAGGACTGTGCCGGTATAGTTTACTTTGCCGGAACAGGTCTAGGGCGAGGAGCCACACCAAGAGAGATACAGAAACCCGCAGGGCAGCATATGGCGAGCTGATGAGCAGTAGCGATCCCACGGACCCTATCTCCCGGGAGAAGTCATGTTCCTCATCTCTGGCTTGCCTTTATTGGCCGGCTGGAGTGAACAATGACGAGGAACTGAGCTCCCACCTCATTCTTGCCTTTATTGGCCGGCTTGAGTGGAGAATCGCAAGAACAAACGTGCTCGGAGGAAGTATTCCAGTAAGTGCTGGTAGGGATCTTGACCATCTTCCGGGCTCTGGGATAGTTCTGATGGTCTTGGAATACCTCTCCAGTCCTCAAGCACCTCAGAATATGTTGCCCCCTTGTTGTTACGACACTAAGTGCTAGCGACCGTTTCCGGGGGCCCATTAATGAGTGTGCAAGTCACCCCCTGCCATTTTATCCGTGTATAATAAAACATTGATCAGGCAGGGGCCATAGACCTTCCATAGTTTTAGGTAACCAGTCCATTTTGACCACCCAAAACCTATAGTCCAGTATTTTTGTTTCCATATCCTGCAATAGTCCTACACCAACCGGAGGTTGTCCTTGGGTGCACTTGCATAGTGCGTACAGGGATAATCGTCGGTTGGTGCCTCATTTCCTTGCAAGCGTGTAACGGGCCTCTGCGAGCTGGCTTCGGCCCCTCGTACGCCTTCCAAAGGTCCGGGACCCCAGGGTCCCGAGATATGTAAAATATATAAAAATAAAATAATAATAATATTTATTTGACGTAAAAAGTACACAAGCACTCTGCTTGTGTACTTTTTACGTCAAATAAATATTACGATTATACGATGATACGACACTTAATTAAACATGGGAATAGCCTAATACAAAATATTGATCAATCCGTCCATTATGGATGTTATAATAGTTACTTACAATTTGTAAAGTGAACTTTTGTAAAAAAATATATAAATTAGCAAATAAACTATACTAATACAATTGATTTTAAGGATAAGAAAGGTAGTATCTATTCATGTGCCGGGTGTGTTGTTTGTGTGAGTGTAGGTATGTATGTGTGAGTGGGTGCCTTATGCTTTAAGTAATTCTTCCGTGTCGTCATAATTTAGGGTGAGCAGATATTCCTTTATTTTTTGTTTGCATTGGAAAACAAAAAAAAAATAAAGGCCTAATAATATTTTTTAGGCCTTTTTTGGTTAACAAGGTACTCGTATAGTTTCGCCAAGTCCGTCTGTCTATCTGTCTGTCCGCGGCTTAGCTCATAGACTCGTAAGTACTAAAAAGCTATAATTTGGCATGGGTATACATATTAATCACGCCGACAAAGTGGTAAAATAAAATCTTGAAATAGTGGGAAATTATCAAATAACTTCCCCGCTATGGGCGGGCGTGTCAGACTTCTACTGGCTAAAACCCACCCGTGTTCCTTCAGTTGTCTGTATGCCAGTGCCATGGTATCCCTTTCGGACAAACCCGCAACCCTGGCTGGCATCGGTCCTGGCGGACCCCGTCAGTGCGTGCAACACAACGCGCCGTCGATCCGGGCCTGGTCCTTATCGGACGGCGAGCTGCCCATAGCTCGCCGTCCGCAAGTCCGCGCCTACGGTGACCGGGAATCGGCTATTGATTCTCGCCGCCCAGGGCGTCTCGTGCGGCGACTAGGCGTAAGGGCGCACAGGCTGTCGCACCCTCACGCGTTCCGCCTCATCCTTCGCGAGCATTACTGCTTCGCAGGAGGTGACTACCTCCCATGCACTCTCGCTCCGGACCATGGCCTGGACCAGGGCGGACGGTTAATGAAAATTGGATTGGAAGTTAACAGCAGCTATGTTTTCTACAATAGCATACATTCATTATTGCTTGGTATAAGCCTCATCTGTTTGGCGTTGTTTGGTGTTAGCCGTCCCCCGACGCGAAGCGAGGACGCTTGGATCAAAATATTTCCTACAACTTATATTAAACTGTAAGGGTCACTATATATTATTATTTTAGTTTTAGAGGTTTTTGTTTGAGTCGGGGGTTTTTAAATTTTTAAAGGAGATTGAGCACTTATAGATTCACTTTTTGCCGCGTATGGCCATTTGAGTTAATGTATAATTCATAATATTATTTTTATTGTTTTTTGACTTAAATTCATTGAAATAATTTGTGGGGTTTCTATTTTCATTTTAATTAGTATTTAATAGGTACAATAAATACGTCATGTGTCCCATTATAGTGAAGCGACTCCTTTTTCAATTATAATCGATCGATTAAACATTAACATAAATCGTGGAACAACGAAATAATCTACATCCGCAACTAAAAAGTATTAAGAGTTATCATTATTAATATTCTTTAATTATGTCTATTTTTTTCGTTAAAACGCAGTTTCTAGGCAAAAATAAAACAATTAAGATATAATCGATAATGATATGACGCCGTAGTCTATTGTTGTGTCACAACACTATTCGATGAAATGTCAAACAAAATGGTTTTTTCTGTTTATCGTGATAACTGCCAGTAAGCTGAGAATATTGTTTTTAGCTTTTCTCTCTAACAAATATAAATTCGTGTCGAGTTGAGTTTTAGGATTCCTCCACGACTATCTACTACAACGAACAATTTGACTCTTGTTGTGCGTGTGCTGCGAAGTGAATTGTTAGAACGTTTTTACGTCCACGGTGATTTTGTTCTAGACATAAAACATGTCGCGTTGTATGAATTGTTCTCTTTTATTGGCACACCCGCTGCCTAGACGCCAAATCAAAGAGGCAACGGATTCCATGGTCAATATTTTACGTTCATGGATTTCTCCTACCGCGGTAAGTAATCTATTCTATAGCAAACATATCCTTTCGAATAGTAAAATACCTTCATAACGAATATTATTATTATTTAAAAATAACGTTCAGAAAATAATGTTTTCACATTATTAATAGTAGAATATCTACGTAACAATATCTTAGTCATAATTAAAAGCATAAATGTACCTAACTAATGTTTTCACATTATGAATTCACACACACACATTGTAACACACATTTGTAACTATCAATTTCATGGAATAGAATACATAATTATGGCACTACTATTTTATTATATATTATTCACGTAACAGCTACAGAGTACTTATGAACATAAAAATACACTTTATATTGAGCAATGAATACTTAATAGAACAATTTTTATTATTTTCAGGTATCAGAAGATGATTTCATATGTCAGGAATGTTACATTCTACTTGAAAGAAAATCTGGCAACTACTTAAGAGGCACTGTTCCTACACAAACCTTTGGACACCAGCAAGTGTGCTTAAGCTGTGGAACATCAATGTTAAGAGCTCGAACTCACATAGTACCACTCAATAGCCCTGAACGGAATTTCATTTTATCACATACACCATCTCAACAGGTAAATAACTCAAGTTATCTTTATATCTCAAGCTATAAATTAATAAGGCAAGGAATCAATGAGCAGGCAACATAATCTTCCTCCTACCTGCTTTCAGAAATATAATAGTAATAGTTAACTATCACCCTAATTATAACCGAAATCACTCTAATCTAGTTATATTAAAATTCTGCAAGAGGAAATATATTCATGGATGCTTATATACTCTTCCATAACTATATTTAACATCATAGCACAAGCGTGTAGAATTTATATAAATAAAAATACTCTGAAAACCAGAAACACTACTCGTGACTGTTATTCTCGTTCCATGTAGAATTTAAATATGTAGTGGTATTTTATATATAGGTATATATATCTTTTTTTTTTTCAGGTTCACCGTCTTGAAAGAGTTTGTTTACGCTGTTGGTCTAATGCATATAGAAGTGTAAGAAGACATGCTGAGCTTGATCAAAGTAGACTAGCTTTACAGAGTGAGTCTGCTATTGAAACCATTGGGAATCCAGAAATTCCTTCAACTTCCAGCAGCAATGTTGTGGAAATATTTACAAGTCCAGTATCTGTACCTCCACCACTACACCTCCACCACTACTACCATCAGCACTGCTTAACTCACCATCGCAAGCTATTGTGCGTAGTCCAAGAATTACTTCACGCATCTACAAACGTGCTGCTGCTTCTTCACGGCATTGTATTTTTAGTGAATGCTACAGTGATGAGCGTTTACTAGTACCATCAGCAATTAAAGAAATGTTACTGTTGTATTATAGGTTGTATGTGCCACGTAGTGCCCGAATATGTAGTCATCATTTATATAATGGAGATTGGAACGAGTTATCTTTTCATAATAATGATTTCACAGGCATGCAAATGGATGACATGATTTTAATTATGGAACGGGGTGGTCGCAGACAGTTTGATTTTTCAAATATTAGAGAGCTGGATCCTCACCTATGTCATTATTGGTTAGGTATGAATGCAGATAGCTTCCATCAATTATTACTCCATATACCTCAATTGGCTCAAGTAGTTCCATGTGCAAGTACTGCATTGAGTATAATACTTGTCAAGTTACGAACCGGTGACAGTAATGAACGGTTGTCATCACTATTTAGTCTTTCAAGGCGCACTTTGGAGAGATATATGTCTCATGCTAGGAACTGTTTAACTGAAACATTTGTTCCTCTTTACTTAGGATTAGGTCATATGTCAATTCAAGATGTGGCAGCTAGAAATAAAATAATCCCAGAAGGTTTGTTTGGAAATCCTGAAATGTCTGCAAACAATAAACCAGCAATAGCTATATGTGATGGTACATACATATATGTGCAAAGTAGTAGCAACTACTCGTACCAAAAAAAGACATACAGTCTACACAAATTAAATAATTTGGTAAAACCTTTTTTAATAGTATGCTGTGATGGTTACATTTTGCATTCACTTGGTCCCTTCCCAGCAACAGAAAATGATGCAAATATAATGTCAAAAGAATTTCGTAGTGAAAGGAGTCCCTTAAGAACTTTCTTTAGGCCTAATGATATTTTTATACTAGATAGGGGCTTCAGAGATGTACTAGGTGAATTGCAGATGTATGGATATAAAGCACACATGCCCGAATCACTTTTAGAAGGTGAAAATCAACTTACCACAGAGCAGGCTAATCGTTCTAGGTGTGTTACAATGTGTCGATGGGTGGTTGAGGTTGTCAACGGTCGTATAAAAAGAGATTTTAAGTTGTTTCGACAAGAATACTTTAACCGCGCATCGACACATCTCATGACAGATTTAAATATAGCGTGTGCATTATTAAATAAATATCATATACCAATACAAGATCGACCAGATGCCCACCAATTATTGGAACTAGCTTTAGCTAAAATAAATACAACAAATCATTTAGGTGCTTTCATAAGGAATGAAAATATTAACAGACGAAGAACGATTTTCAGACGTATAGATGCTGAGCATTCACATTTAAATACTTTTCCTAAGTTATCTCTACATGATTTAATAATGATAGCATTAGGTACGTATCAAATCAAACAGTCACGCTCTTATTACGGAGAGCATGTCCGTGACGAGGGGAAATATGAAATCGAAGTGGCCATTGATATAGAGGATGAACTGCCATTGGTACTGGGAACGGACAAATATCTCTTAAGAGGCAGGATTCGATCTCGGCATATTGGCAATAAGGTTTATTATGCATATATTTTAGTTAATAGTCACACAACCAACCATATATCAGATATTGCTGGTTATTATTGTAATTGTTTGGTGGGCAACCGAACAGTAGGCTGCTGTGTACATGTGATGACCGTTCTGTGGTATCTCAGTTGGGCACGATACCATTCTATAAATGCTCCTGCTCAATTTTTAGATGACATGTTTTATGAATATGTTAATTATGATGAGGAAGAGGCTGAATAAAAAATGATTTTATTTAATTGATCTTTTTATTTCTTCCACTACCTTACTATATTCTTATTTTGTTTATGATACACTATTCAACACCTCTGGTGTTGTGGTTCATCCACTTGTTTGCGCAGAGGTCCCGGGTTCGATCCCGGCGTACATGCTCGTGCTCGTTTTAGTTAGTGGTAGGGTTTGTTTTAAGTCCACCTGGCTAGCTACCACCGTCTAATCTAAATCTACCGTCATAACAATTTAAAACGTTTTCCCATAGTAAAAGGTAAGATAGCCAGTCCCTCCATGGTTGGATTCCGTAAAGTGTGCTTCCATCTTCAGCCTTATCATTGCTTACCATCAGGCGAGATGAAGGTCAACTTCAGACTATTCCCCGTTGTTAATGAAAAGAAAACAATTTGAAAGTAACTATTAAACAATTCTTATAATTAATTAAATAAATGTTGTTTTTCTGAGAGGATTTGTAGATCAATGTGTTTAAATATCTTAAATAATGAACATAGGTAATACTCAATTAATATATACCAAAATAATGTAAAATATTTGCCAGTTAATAGGGTTTCAAAACGAATTGTTTTGGGATGTAACATAACCTCAATAGGTACTCATTTATTTATTTTTTTCGAAAACCCCACAATATTTAATTTTGAATTTAACCTTGTTTTAAAGTATGACACTAACCCTTTTTTGTGTCTAATTTTCATTACTATACTGTGTCAAAAGTTGCGCAACCAAGTGCCATAGTAACTTGCTCAATGTCCTTTACTTTTATTTCTTGCTTTTTAAACTTTATAATATTATATATTAATACTAGCTGACTCGACAGACTTCGTTCTGTCAAAAGCTATAGTATAAATTCCACTACTCTACCCTACCCTACCTTACCCTACATACCTACCTTACCCTACCTACCTACCTACCCTACCCTACCTACCTACCTACCCTACTTTACCTACCTACCTTCCTACCCTACCTTACCCTACCCTACCTACCTACCCTACCCTACCTAACTACCTAAAACTTAAAAAGTAAATAGATAGAAGCCGATTCTCAGACCTACTGAATCCATACTAATATTATAAATGTGAAAGTAACTCTGTCTGTCTGTCTGTATGTTACGTTTTCACGCCTAAACCGCTGAACCGATCATCATGAAATTTTGCAGAGATATAGCCTGGGATACGGAGGACATAGGCTACTTTTTTACGCGATATACGAGTAACCGACATCCACGCGGGCGAAGCCGCGGGCAGAAGCTAGTATGCATATAAAATTTCATAAAAATCGGTCAAGCCGTTTCGGAGGAGTATGGTAACTGACATTGTGACACGAGAATTGTATAAATAAGATTATGGTAAACATACTAGGATCGACACGTGCCTCGCCGATATCTGCGAAGCTGTACGTACCACAGTGAAGCTAGTTACTCGAGTTCGTTGGCGTTCATTCCAAACTAACGCATTCCTATATTTTCTCCCTGGTTAATGATACAAGTCCAAATCCAGTGCGCAAACTGTTACCATGAGTACATGATTTTGAACACCCCTGAGTTAAAATTTTTCGTCGGTAAATAAAAAAAAATTGCTGTGCCATATTCCGTTATCTAGCTTCCAGGTCTATCATCTGACCAGCTCGATGGTACCATATCATTTTGGTATCATCAGAATGCATACATTTGCGAATATTCAAACTAAGACCTATAGAAGTGACTTACTATTCAAGTATTCCGTTATCTACCGTCCAGGTATGTCCTACGTAACATCGCCATAACTTTTTTCGCTCAGCGATTTGTAAAGAATGGTGGAATTAGTTATGGGTACTTATTAAAATGCCTATCTAATGACATTTATGTTTGGTCGTTATTGGGCGTGGGGACCATTTTGTCCAGTCCTCCATCATCAGCCCCTGCAGGGCTAACATGCGTAAGTCGACAATATTTTGTCGACGCATTATCTTGTGCTGAGACGACATATGACTGTTTGTCGATGGGAGCTAACATGGCGACACTTCGTTCTGACATAGAACTCATATCGTTCTGTCAAAGCTGTTTTTGTCGTCAGGCTCTAACATGCGCGCTTTATTTAGTCGAATTATGACATTTTCCTATGACAAGTTTCTCGTCGATGGTTTTCGTAGACGAGAAACCGCGACAAGCAGTGAAAAAAAACTTCAAAGGGGTAACAGTGTTCTGTGAACTTAAACAATTTAAGTATAATGGCAGTGCCGTACTATAAATTATCTATTAACTGTGTATGAGGAGAGGGAAGCAAGAAAAATACAGAGGAAGGTGGTTCGCGACGTCTGCAACCCATTCGACTTAAGGGATAACGAGTTCCAGTCCCTCTGGCGAATTACAAAGCCTATGGCTATTTATATTATAGATAAGCTCCAAGCAGATTTGGAGCTTCAAAACGGCTGTGGCTTACCTGCCTATCAATCTATCTCTTTCAAATTATTAAGGGCACTATTATTGTACAGTACACACATGACAAGTAAACTTTCGTTCGTATTACGAATAATGTTTCACAGCAATGGCAGAACGTTGTACTTGCTGAATAGTCAACATTCAATGTTGATTTATGTATGGCATAGTGTGTTTATTTTGTACATACATTACAGTTAGTACATTTCATCGAGATAATTAATGTAACATAATATTATGATTACATATCTTAAAACTCGTAGAAAAAACCATTCTTCACACGGTTTATTATTTTATAAGTCAATCTATAGAATATACCTAGAGGTGCTAATAAACTAATATGCATCTCCGCCATCTGTGACGGGATTTTGATCTAATATTTACAATGTCTTTGATGTCAAAGCCATCTTCTTTATAACAATTCAACAATTTCAAATTGTTTTGAAAATATTTAGCGCGACCCACAAGTACCACAACAAACAAATTTTGAATTGACAAAATGTCAGAGACAATTTTATGGTCGCGTTCACAAATATGGCAGCGTTCACGCAATTCCCACCAATAATTGACCGAATGAAATGAATGAAACCGGCGTTGCCTGAACCGGCGTTAAATTATATTATGGTATGTTTTCAAGAAATGGCAACGTCGGTTATCTCGCATCGAGAAGACGAAGTCACGACGAGATATCTTCTCGAGCGTCGTGCGCATGTTACGAAAAGTGACAAACGAATCGAGAACGACAAATTTTCTCATCTCGTTTATGAAATATGTAGACTTGCGCATGTAAGCCCTGCTGGTCACCATCCATACTAATAATAAAAAAAGACTAAATTCATTAAATTTTCAACGCCAAATGTCAGGCAGCTAACTACTAATGTTCAACTTAATGGAATAGATTTGGACCCTGTTGAGTCGACGGTTTTTCTTGGAATAACGATTGATGGTAAATTACAATGGGGCCCACACATAGAAAAATTGTCAGGAAGGCTAAGTTCGGCCGCCTATGCTGTTAAAAAAATTCGACAGATAACTGATTTAGATACTGCCAGAATTGTTTATTTTAGTTATTTTCATAGTCTTATGTCATATGGGATTCTTCTCTGGGGAACCTGTGCGGATATTAATACAATCTTTGTTTTACAGAAAAGGGCTGTTCGAGCCATTTATAACCTTGGTGCAAGAGATTCCCTTCGGGAAAAATTTAAAGAAATAGATATTCTGACTGTAGCCTCTCAATATATATTTGAAAATCTATTGTATGTACACAAAAATATATCAAATTTTAAGAAAATGTCCGATATTCATAGTCTAAATACCAGAAATAAACACAATCTTGCTGTACATCGCACTCGCCTCCACAGAGTAGGCAACTCATTCATGGGTCAATGTATACGCTTTTACAACAAACTTCCCATTGAAATTCGAAACTTACCCATTAAACGATTTAAAAGCTGTATTAAAACCAAACTTTGCAAAAAAGGGTACTATAACATTTCTGATTATTTAGAAGACAAAAAAGCTTGGGATTGAACTGTTCGCTCTGCTTAAAGCCGTTTGATTAAACCCTAAAACTTGACATTTTAATAATTATACAACGTTTTATATACATACCTAATTATTGACATTATTAAATATTATATACAAAATGACATGAATATTTACTTTGAAAAGTATTACATATATTACTTTAATTATTGTGAATGTGAGCACTATGTGGGTCATTTGTTTTCTTTAAGATTATCTCTTTTTTCCTCTTTCTCAAGTAGTTTTAATGATGGTCTGGTTTTTTGAGTACTTTATGCGGCCTACCCAAATGTCCTTTCTTTGGTATTGTTCGTCGAGTCGTTGAGCTCCTTAAATCCTGAGTTGAGCTACACGTTTACTGACAAATGCTTGCACTGACTGGACAGGTCCACTCAAAATTGTGTGGTTCTTTCCTCAAAAGACCATTTCAGACACGGATCTACATGGTCCTCACATGATCTGACCAAGATTATGTCTGGACTTTAAAAGAGACTTGGACCCCTGAGTTTGTTTCGCCATTTTTTCTCAGGGATAGTCAGATAGGAAATGTCGACTTCCTCAAGCTTGTTTTTATATTTTTTATATGACGTGTAAAAGTGATTCCGATATCCTATTTACAGAATAAACGATTTCATTTCATTTCATTTCAATATTATAAATGTGAAAGTAACTCTGTCTGTCTGTCTGTCTATCTGTCTGTCTGTCTGTCTGTATGTTACGTTTTCACGCCTAAACCGCTGAACCGATCGTTATGAAATTTGGCAGAGATATAGCCTGGGATATGGAGAAGGACATAGGCTACTTTTTTACTTTATAACCGACATCCACGCGGGCGGAGCCGCGGGCAAAAGCTAGTCTATCTATAACGTATTCCTAGAGACCATTCCAAGGAGACCAAACACGATACCTCTGCTGTATGTTAAGGCAGTTGGATTCCAGGTGATGCTGCAGCAGCAGTTCAAGCTTACAATGTTCTTTTAATATCACTGAAGTAACGAAATACCAAATTTCAACTCAATCCGTTCTGTGGAAGATGCTCAAGTCAATTTATCAACTAGAAAAGAGCTGATATTCTACAAACGGCTGAACCGATTGTCTTGAATCATAGCTAAGAACACTATCGATCAAGTCACTTTTCAAACAAAAAAAAAAACATCAAAATCGGTTCAGCCGTTTACATGCTACGATGACACAGATACACACGTTAAACTTATAACACCCCTCCGTTTCAGTCGGGGGTTAAAAAGAAATCTATCAAAGCTAAGACTTCACAAGTTACCAACCATTTAGCTAGCGGGGGGGGGGGGGGGGGGGGGGGGGCTGCCAGCTAAATGGTTATATTTGGTTATGTGAAAAAATTCACAGCAGTAGTAATATAAATATAATGAAGTTAAAAAGAAAATTATCACAGCTAAGTAGGCTTTACAATTTACCGAGTACGAGTAATAGTCGACCAACTAACATTTCCAGTTAAAAACATGTTCTCCCATTCATTCCGTATGGAAGAACATGTTTTTCAACTACAATGTTAAGTTTGTTCTTGGGATAAATTCATACCAACTACGGAACCCTCTTTTGTGCGTAGTCCGACACGCACTTGGCCGGTTTTGAAGTTTAAAGTACACTACTAAATATTAGCGTTTACTAGTTTTCAATAGAACAATTTTACGAACGAAAGGTAAATGGTAAGTACCTATTCGTGCATTCGTGATAGCGGTATGTCTGATGTATTAGCAGAACACCAAGTTGTTAATACATTCATCTCCTTACTAGCGCGAAAACACGATTAAGTATAGAGGTCTTTCAAGCTTACTGCCAGATATTACGAAAATGTTCTGTATGTGACTGAAAGCCCGAACTTTCAAGTACCAATTGAAAACTACTGGGAGGTTAATTTCGGGGATAGTTCTGATAAATTACGTAGGAAATGACCTAGTTGCAGCACCTATAGGGATTATTGTCAATAGTTCCGTGTCGGCAGAGAGATGGCTTGACTATTGCTTCTATGAAACAATAAATAATATCTAACAATCTATTCACGATCTGAGATAATCCAGGCATTTGACTTTTATCATTTTTAGGGTTCCGTACCTGAAAAGGAAAAAACAGAACCCTCATAGGATCACTGTGTGTGTCTGTTCGTCTGTCACAGCCAATTTGCTCCGAATGTAATGGATCGATTAAGTTGAAATTAAAAAAAAAAATAAAAAAAAATAAAAAAAATATAATTTATTCAAGTATAAAGTAAAATTATGATTTAGATTAATTACAATCGAGAAACATTTTATTCTAACTGTAATGTAGACCTGCCTGATCTAGGTTTATTAAAAACCTGTGTTTCAGGCCATCAATTTACATCAAACATTTAAAGAGAAGACAACAATATGTTTATTACTTCAAAACTAGATTATGTAAGATAGATTATGTTTAAATACATTAACAAATAATATTAAAGTAAATAAAGTGGACACCATTAATATTTAGGTAAAGGAAGAGACTAATATTAGAGTAGGTAACTAGAGATATTATTTTAAAATTTCTAGTAGTTTTTCCGTGTCTGCGTAATTGAGTTTTAACAAATATTCCTGTACCAGTAAATTACACCTATTATAACTTAAACTATAAATTTTTAACAAAACTGGTTATACAAGTAGGGCCCTAAAAATAAATAAAATCGATTAGCAAAAGCATGTTTAGTCTGAGAGTTAGCACAAACCAAATCTTTTCTTCTCCTATCAGAAGGTACTGGGTTAAAATAGAGTTCAGTGTGTTGGAATAAAACTATATTCAAAACAAATAATTGACGTACTGTTAGCACCTTACATGCCATATAAAGCTGGTGTGTAGGAAATCTAAATGGACGAAAAGTAGCAACCTTTAAAACTGCTCTTTGGGCGCGTTCTAGGTGCAGTAAAATTGATTTAGCAGCACCCCCCCAGGATGTTATGCAGTAGGTAATAATAGATTGACCCAACGCCAAATAAACCTGCCTAATTAATTTAAAGTCGGATATGTTACGTACATTTTTTTAAATGTATATTAGTTTACGCACTCTGGTGCATAATAAATCGATGTGTTTGCGGAAATTCAGGTTTGTGTCAATCGTGACGCCTAGATATTTGATATGATCGGTTTTAGCTAAAGTGGGACAAGTGCATGCAATGTCAGCATAATGTAAGATAGAAATTGACGAGCATTTGACGAGAATTGAATTGTTTAAGTTCCACTACATAAAATATTGCTATTAAGTAAAGGAATAAGTTGGCATCGTTCTTTTTTTTTAATTAGGTAATTGATTTTTGAGCGACGCTAAGTACATTGTGCTTCAATTTCAGCCCACCGTACGCCGCGCCGCGTCACGGCCAGCCGCTAGTGCGTTTCAGCCCTTACTGTGAGGGTCTCTAATATATGTTTTTTTTTTTATAATTTTAAAATAAATTGTTTTAAAGTTATAAGTGAAAATAGACAAAAATGTTGGCTCAGTAGTTTCGGAGATAAGGGGGGGAGCCTTATCTCCGAAACGATTGAGCCTAAAATTTTGAAAAATTACAGAAAATAGTTCTATACCTTATAGATTACAGGAAAATCTATAAGAAGTCTATGGTCTTGAAATAACATGGTAAATCTCTCAATATTTGTGCTAACTACGGAACCCTTCTTGTGCGTGGTCCAACACGCACTTGGCCGGTTTTTTTATTTATTCGATATATCGATTAGTACTTAGGTACTGTTTAAAACATAATATTTTGATAGTTTTATAGACTGGCTTTACAGTGTGCTGGCGCCAATAGTGACGTCGCATACCTAGTGGACGAAAAACAAGGTACCCCTTTCGTAGGATTTTTGAAAAATGAAATAGTTTTTATTTGATAGTTTCAAGTACACAAATTTCTCGAGTACATTAAAACATTGAATAAATTACTAGTTACGGGTTTTTTTTTTTCGAGGCTATACCATAAAAAAAATACTTTATATATTTCAAATGTATGAAAATGGAATTAGTTTTCCTCATAACTTTTTTCTGTCTTGGATTGTAAACATTGATATATAAAAAACCCAAGATACACAGTCTCGAAGAAAAGTAACACTCAAAACTGTCTCCAATTATACATAAGTAATTATAGTTATGATATAAACATACTTTTTTTGCAAATTCAACCTTACGCGAATGACTTTAAAGTTGTTTTTACAAAGCAATGTACATACAAAAAGCAATAACATTTTATGACCGAAGTTTGCCGGCAGGACAAGGCATGAAGTGGAGTCGAATATTATTTTGTAGTTTTTATTGTTTGTACATTGACTAAGTATAATAAGAGTTGGTTATTTTTTTATAAATGTGTAAGGTATTGTTAGAATAACAATGGTGCCGATTCTCTTGTCACAAAATTCTCTAATCTAGACTAAAAATCACCAAAATTTAGTTTATTCCTGTCAAACGACGATTTCCTATTCAGAAATTGACTAAGGTGACTCAACTTAACTATAATTTAGTTTGACAGCACTAAGATGGTATTGAGTTTTGCTATTCTGAATTTGACGGTTTGTAAACTAAAATTTAGATTTTCTAACTAAATCTAGCTATTTTTAATCTCGATTAAAAAGATGTGGAATAAAATTAGTTGTCACGAACTTAAATTCACACCAACACCTCGACTTCTGGTGCAAAAACAGTACTGTATTTTTTTTTTTCTTTTCTTTTGCTTATAACTCGAAAATTGTGCGTCCTATCGCAAAAATAATGAAAATTTCGACCCCCTTTGCAACCCGCTAACCCTATAACCCTACACGTAATTTTTTTTTCCATGCAAAATGTAAAAAATCCATACTAATATTATAAATGTGAAAGTAACTCTGTCTGTCTGTCTGTCTGTCTATCTGTCTGTCTGTATGTCTGTATGTTACGTTTTCACGCCTTAACCGCTGAACCGATCGTCATGAAATTTGGCAGAGATATAGCCTGGGATATGGAGGACATAGGCTACTTTTTTACGCGATAACCGACACTCACGCGGGCGGAGCCGCGGGCAAAAGCTAGTTCCATATAAAATACGTTGAGGCTGCCCCGCTCATGCGCGCCTCCGGCTCTAAAAAAAAATCATGGGGTACGGGCTATGGCAAACAAGTACAACGTTGCGAAGCTAAAAGAAGAAAAAAAAACCACTAGGAGTCGCAATTGTCAAATTCGATTTAGTTGTGTCATAGTTATTTTTAAATTTAGAGAATTTTGTTCGCAGAATAGCTTTTAGATTCTCATAGCCAAAAGTAAGGAATTTTAGTGATAGTTTAGTTAGTTTAGTTCGGTGTACAAGAGAATCGGCACCAATACCTATATCCAGACTACATACCTACTTAGGTTAAAACATAACCAGCCTTATTTATAAAAATCTCGCTAATCACTCGAGATCGAGACTAAATTAATTAATTTAATCTAATTTCTTGAAATCTATTCTAATTTTATTTGGTAATTTTATTATGTATTACATTTTTATTGTTAATATTATAATGAAATAGGATTTTTTTATTTTATTGTATAGTTGTTCACCCATCTATAACAATGTTGTGCATGCCTATAAGTGATGTATTTACAGAGTACTGAAGACTTGTGATTACCTATTATTACTATCCTTGTAAATATGTCGTTGGTGTATCTTGTTCAATAAATAAATAAATAAATACCTACCTTAGGTTAAAACATAACATGTATAAGTACAACAGTATGCAGTTTTTGGTACTTATCTTAGTTCAGTGAATATTGGGACTGTGGATTATTGATAATTGTGTAATGGTGGTATTTTAAAACTTATTTTAAGAAATAAAATAAAACTCATAAATGCAAATGCAATAGGTATTTATTTCAAATAACACAGTAGGAAACACATTAATTTCGACTTAAATCGGAGACTATATTCTTACAAAGCAAAAAAAAGAATTACTCAATTAGCCCCAAAAAATAAGTAATCAAGAATACAAACATTAATTTAATCGTCGAATGGATGACCTCTTTTCCTTTTGGAAGTCGGTTAAAAACTAAATATAAAAAAGTACAAAAATTAATAAACTTATTAACTAAAAAAAATTTTACACAATAAGAAAAAATCGACTCCTCTCCTTTCAATCCGGTCAGTTTGTATTATTCGACTAAATTCAATGGAGGTTGTAATGCATTGTTCTTAGACTGAAAAAGCAGTCATTAAAATTTGCCGTATTATATTCGGATCGTTGAGTGACGTTTTAAGACAAAATAAATAAAAATCAAATATTTCTTCCCATAATTAGTCATATAAACAACAAAAACAGATCAATAAACTCTTTTACCTACCGAAAGTTCGAGATCCCATTCTATTTTAACATTTTTGACGTAATATTTTTAAAAATTTTCATTGAATACTTCGGCAGTTTTAGCGTGCGTAGAGTGACGCGGCGGAAGCGATACTATTTGAAATAAACGCACAATTTTAAATGTTGCGCCTTTTTTATGCGGACGCTTTTGAGACGCTGATTGTGTATCTTGGGTTTTTTAGTATATCAATGTTATGTCATCAATACTGGCCGAGCATCAAGATAATGAATAATAATAACTGCCTGTGTTGGAAGCTTATGTTCAGCGGCTATCTATTGTAAAGAAAATTATAATAATAATAATAATAACCCCACCACCGTATCTCAACGTTGACGTCGTGGTGGGGCTTGCGCGCTCCGAACTCTGGGTCTGTGCCGGTAGAGTTTACTTTACCGGAACATGTCTAGGGTGAGGAGCCAGACCAAGAGAGATACAGAAACCCGCAGGGCAGCATGTGGCGAGCTGTTGGGCAGTTGCGACCCCACGGACCCTATCTCCCGGGAGAAGTCATATTCCTCATCTCTGGCTTGCCTTCATTGGCCGGCTGGAGTGAACACTGACGAGGAACAGCTCCCACCTCTTACTTGCCTTTATTGGCCGGCTTGAGTGGAGATTCGCAAGAGCAAACGTGCTCGGAGGAAGGAAGTATTCCAGTAAGTGCTTGTAGTGATCTTGACCATCTTCCGGGCTCTGGGATTGTTCTGAGAGCCGTGGAATACCTCTCCACTCCTCGAGCACCTCAGGACATGTTGCCCCCTTGTCGCTACGTCACTATGTGCTAGCGACCGTTTTCGGGGGCCCATTATTGAGTGTGCAAGTCACCCCCTGCCATTTTATCCGTGTGTAAAAAAACATTGATCAGGCAGGGGCCATAGACCTTCCAGTTTTAGGTAACCAGTCCATTTTAACCACCCAAACCCATAGTCCAATATCTTTGTTTCCATATCTTGCAATAGTCCTACACCTACCGGGGGTTGTCCTTGGGTGCACTTGCATAGTGCGTACAGGGATAATCGTCGGTTGGTGCCTCATTTAATTAAAAAGCGTCTAACGGGCCTCTGCGAGTTGGCTTCGGCCCCTCGTACGCCTTCCAAAGGTCCGGGACCCCAGGGTCACGAGATATGTAAACATTAAAAAAATAAAAATAAACTTTATTTATTTCAACATAATATTATAGGAACTGGTTAGTAAAATTAACAATTAAATATAGAGAAAGGTGTCTGAGGTAGGAAGGTCCTGAGTTACAGATCACCCTAATTTATGTTAACATAAAATTCAATGAAAAATATTCAAATTATGTATATTATTATTATTAACGTACATAAGTATCTACTTAAAAAATAAAAATAAATTAGTAATGAAGGAAGAAAATGAAGAAAATGTGAAAATGAAGAATGTTGTGTGTAGGTAATGAATGTTTGGAAGTGTAGGAGAGTGAGTAAAAATGTGTGGGTGTTAACATACTGGTTTTAATAAGTTTTCAGTGGTAATGTAGTTTAGATTTAATAGCCAAATGAGTAATTATCTTTTGCAAATAGCTTTTGTATAAGTGTAGATAGATATTTTGTTATTAATTGAATTATAAAGAAAACAGCCAAGAAAACAGTAAAACTTATGAGAGAAAGTAGTATTATGGATGATTGAACAAATATTTGCAGATCGTCTATTTTGTGTTGGTAAATCGATATCTAAGGGAAGTTCAGTGTGTTTTTTAGAATTGTCATGAGAATAAATAGCTGCCGGACAGTTAGTACTTGACAGTGTTGGTAAAGTTCGAAAATTGGATAGAGGATTGGGAAAAAGCAACTAACTTTTAATATAGCTCTTTGAGCTCTCTCTAAATTTATCATATAAGTTTTAGATGTATCGCCCCAAGTGGTAATGCAATATACTAGCAAAGACTGGCATAGTGCAAAGTAAACTCCTAATAACTTTTGTATCAGATATATGTCTTAGATTTTTAAATATATAGATTAATTTTCTGATTCTTTTGACTAGGGTTTCAATGTGTTGATATAATTATTTATTTTATAATTTTCTTCCTGATTAATTACCTATGTTGCGGGTTCCAAGGCAGTTGATTCATTTCAAGCTGATTACGTTTCGTCCCTAGTGAGGATTCAGGAGTCTATATAAAAATTCCTTATACATACATAAAGTCCAAAAAAAAAAAATGGCTAAGCAGATGTTATTACTGAATAACATCTGCTTAGCCATTTTTTTTTAACTTCTAAGGACCACTTATTAATAAATGTTAGGTACTGACCTAACATTTATTAATAAGTGGTCCTTAGAAGTTATATTGTTATGGAATAGTGGGGTAAGTCACTAGTGGTATAAGCATTTCAGTCATATAAATACAGTCAGACTGCTAAAACTAGGCCTTAAGTGAAAAGCCATCAGACTAACCAAACAGTTCAACATGTAAACAATGGACTTGGCTATGTGCTTAACATTCCTATCATAGCTCTTCAATGTTATTAAAACACTAATCTTTAAAGGTCACTCACCCTAGCATGAGGCACATTCTTGTCCTTAGTTGGCTGCACAGGCACAGGTGCCTCTCGCTGTACGGTCACCGCGTCCATTGTGAGCACCAGCCGTGCTGGCCTCGGACGGGACTTGCCATCCGAGACCTGCACCATACCTGTGCGAATCTGAAAGAAAGGTGTTATGTGAATTGTTTTGTGGATGGCTATCTTCTGCAAACATATGCTTCAGGATATTGGTATCTCAATGATCTGACTGAGACTATTTCTTTGTTTTCTTTTTGACATTAAATCTGTTTCTTATACTGTTGAGCCCAGTAGGTCACATTCATTGCAGCCTCAGAGGCGTTTTTCAGATCGTCAAGGCTGAGACATAGACTGACACTGAAAAACTAAATTTTAAAGTCTGGAACCTGAGACTAAGATTTTGTCCATGCATTTAATTATTTTTCTGTTCACTCAATTCATCATTCTTGCACAATAGGATGATTTCAATGCTCATTTGAACTACCTAGTTTTCAAACACAAAGCACACATAAAATTTAATCTATCATTGTGTGTACAAAGAAGGGAAGTTATTAGTAATCCATTAATTAATATTTTTGGCAGACAAACATTACCTATTAGTCAATGTTTACACCACAGTTAGTGCTCCTTGTGGAACAGTTTGTCGTTTTTTCTTCTACCAAGCTAAAAAATATGCTGTATGCATATTTACAAACGCTTGTTCATGCCAACACTTGTATGGAGTTTTGCTAAAGAAGCTTTTGGGCAGACACATTGTATAAATAAGCAACATATGATTGTTTAACCCAAAATATGATGTTGAGATGAAGAAAGACATTTATTCTGTTCTTATTTGTACTTACCGGTTTCCAAACCTATCTTTGAGTGGACAATAACTGATAAAAAACTGTCACTGTGTGTGCCAGAAGCAGTTTTACGTTGTATCGGGTACATCCAGCTTCAAAATTATGTAGTAGGCAATCTGGATTTACTGTTGTTTTTTAACAAACCTATAGTATGTTTCCGAGGTCTGGCATGGAACAGAAGATTCTGGATATGTTACTCTTGCATAAGTATTTAATCAAAATACAATATAATTTAAATTTCCATTTGAATACTAAGTCAGACAGAAGAAAGATTGCAGATCTAATCAGTAATATCAAGCATTTTGTTTTATAATTTTTATACTTAAATGTTGTAATATAATTGTTGTTTTAGATGGATTTTGAATCCAAAATAAGTAAATGGAATTGAGTAGATTATATTTTTCTATTCTTGTAACTTTTTAAATATTTCTTACATTTTTAAATTGGATTTTGTAGATGTATGTAAAGGTTTGGCATTCATGGTCTATAAAATCCAGCACTGCTCATACAATTCTTTTCTCAAGCTAAATTCTCTAAATGAAAAGAGGTATTTGACCTGTCCTTTGAAATATCACTAACCAGCCAATTACAATCACACTATTCTTTCTGGCTGATTAGTGATATTTGAGATGCCTTTAAAAAAATACTTTGTTACTTCTAAAAATAAAATGGAACATTACCTAATCACTGAAAAGTACCTAAAAACTTTTGAAAAGTCTCAAGTCTCAACCAAAACAAATGAGTGCTAAGGTGAGACTGGCCAAAAAACTGCCAATAGTAGGTATTGAGGGCCACTGAATTAAAATAGAAACGAATGAACACCGCCTACCTTTTCATCTTTCTTCTCCTCAATAGGCGTCATCATTGTAGAACATGCACACCATAACGATATAGAAACTTTTGGAACCTTCCAAATTTAAAATTAATTAAGTAATTCAATTTTCAAACAAAAAAATCGCGAATCCTAGATACTCTCACGAACTTCGGCCTCATAGCGCTTTCTTGCAAATACCTAATTATTTATCATCAAAAGTCCATTTCTAATTAGCTCTACTGTTGCTTCTAATGATAATTCTCATTATTTATGAGGTACACATTACAAATACTAAAAACAGGTCACTGGCATACGATAAATCAATATAAGTGAACGGCATCAAAACAACTGAAATACGGCGGATTTACTACGACCGGTTTAGATTTTCTGTTTATTCAAAACTATTTCATAAACTACTTCTCGATAATTAGAATGTTTTCATTGACAAAATTACTTTTTAATTTTACAATAACAAATAATTTCTTGGAAAACTGACGACGGACGACACCGTTTCTGGATCGCGCTAAGTAGATACTAGTGATGTCCATTCATTCAACTTACTATTTGCTGTTTGCATGACTCGACTCTATAGTCGAATTGCAGCAAATGTCAGTGAATTAATTTTTCGACTTTAGATTCTTGGTTTCAAATCACACGAAAACACAATCGATTTTTCGATCATTCGTAGTCGATTATTGTAATAAAATAATGCGAAGTTAAATGGAACGTAATATAAGTACAGACGCCAGCACATCAAGCTACTAGAATCTGTCAAATTTCTTTAATAGATTTTCAACTTTATCACTACAGTATAAGGTTCAAGATTGATTGCGAAAATTTGACAGTTTCGGGTAGCTTGACCTGCTGGCGTCTGTACCTATTTATTATTGCAAAAGTTACACCTCTGAACTACCCTTTGAGGAAACAGGCGTGATAATCATTTTAATATATTTTTAGGATGAACATTATTGTATTGGATTTTTGTAAAGTTCGTCTATACAATCACTAGTTTTTTTGAATAATCTGTGTGCTGTTGATCACAATGTTTGGAATATTGAATTTGATTTAACTTTGAATTTCGGAACCCACTAAGGTACATAGACTGGATATTCTGTAGGTACTTACTTATTTCAATAAACTGCTGGTACAGCAGTTTAGAAGCCATGGGCATGTCAAAACTTAAAGAAACAAAGTTACTAAGAGCTAGTGAGCTAGTTGCTGCAATAGAATGGCACCTTCCTATATTTATTCTTTTCACTTTACTCTACTGATACCTACATCATTCTTTGTGAAAAGATTAGTGTAGCCTGGACACCCTGCCCTGGAGTTGCATTGGGGAGGCACTCCGATATCACCGGGTGCGGACCTACCTCCGTCGAATAGTCAAGGCATATCTGACGGACAGAGCCGTGATCTACCTCGGTCGCGACGGGGAGTGGAACCGGCGAGAGATATCGTGCGGTGTCCCACAGGGATCGGTTCTGGGGTCGCTCCTGTGGGACATCGGTTACGACTGGGTGCTGCGGGCCGACCTCCCCGATGGCGTCAGCGTGGTGTGCTACGCTGACGACACGCTGGTCCTAGCGCAGGGGAGGTCGCATCAGGCGGCGGCCGACGCGATAACACGCGGGGTTGCGATAGTCGTGGAGTGGATCCGGCAATTGGGTCTCGAGGTGGCATTGCACAAGTCCGAGGCCATGTCTTTCCACGGGCCTCGGAACAGGCCACCATCGGGATCAACACTAACGGTAGGAGGGGTTCACATCGGCATCGAAACCACGATGAAGTACCTGGGACTCGTCCTCGACAGCCGGTGGAACTTTGTGGAGCACTTCCGTCGTTTGGCCCCCAAATAAGAACGGACCGGGGCCGCCTGCTCCTGCCCAACCTGAGAGGTCCAAACGCCTCCTGCCGGAGGCTCTACGCGGGGGTCGTGCGGTCCATGGCAACATATGGGGCCCCGGTGTGGGCGCGTTCGCTGCGGCGGACAGCCGCCCTCTATTTGAACGCGCCCCAAAAGGTGGTAGCTGTAAGGCTGATCCGGGGCTACCGCACGATCTCGGGTGAGGCGGCCAGCCTCCTCGCCGGTCTGCCGCCGTGGGATCTGGAGGCAATAGTCCTCGCGCGCCTGTATGACAGGCGTGCGGAGGCACTGCGCCGGGGGGAAACTCCGCTTCCACGGCAAATGGCGGCGGAGCGGACGGACCTCCGGCGCGATCTCATGGTGGCATGGAAAGAGAGAGTGTCGCAACCCAGCGCAGGGCACGTCACGATAGCGGCGTTAAGACCCCTCTTTGAGGAGTGGCTAGGGAGGCGTCACGGCGTCCTCACCTACCGCCTAACGCAGGTCCTCTCCGGACACGGATGTTTCGGGAGGTTCCTGCACATTATCAGGCGGGAGGAAACGCCCGGGTACCACCACTGCGAGGATCGCCCCGAGGCACGGTGGATCGAAAATCGGCTGTAGAAGACATAGGATCTCGATTTCTTAAATGTTATTTTTTTTGCTGGAAATTACTTCTGCTGATCATTACTGTTCTATAAAATGTCATATGAAGTAAATGTGTGCACAAATGGAAGAGTTATAATTTTTATAAGAAAAAAGTATGAAAAATCGAATTATCTCCTAAACGGCATGTTTAACCGAAATATCCTTGGAGGTGGTCATAGTGCTAATTATTTATAATTTTTTGGTTTCGGATTTGACGAAAAATTTCATGCCGTTTTTTTTTTTAAAATCGTCAAAATATTTTCATTTGTTTTTTCATATGAAACGATTCCTTTTAGTGTTTATGTTGAAGAACACGGACTTTTAACTACACGTAACATAAAATAGCATCACTCCTATATTTCCGAAGGAGTTGGCAGAGGTTTATAGTACACCCACACGTAGACAACTACATATGTTTGAGCTAGATATTTATCAACACATCATGAGTTTTACAACTTTTCATACAACCAAATTACCAATTGTTTACTCTTCTAATGAGTCCGAAAAGAAGTGATTAAGTAACTACACTGATTAGGTCTTCTAATGAGTCTTTATAGGTGATTTAATGATTTTCAATATCTCACGACAATGCCAACTATGGATTACATTCAACTTTTCCTGATAAGTAAGCAAATTTGTTAATTAGCAGTGCTATGAGTTCTAAGAATAGTTAGTGACAATTATAAATTTTCATTAGCTAATGAGAAGATAACTAATGAGGGTAGTTACCTAATTATTGGCGTTTTGCAATAAAAGGGCTAAAGTTTTGTTTTATATTTTAGTTTGTTCACAACTGTGTAACTGCTAACACTAAATCTGCGACTATAAAATCTTAGAATGGAAAGTTTAATCACGAATTTAGGCCCGTATTACAGAACGTCACTCAACACTCAAGCATTACTTAAAACTAGTTTCTACCAATCAAATGGCTTGAATCTAGTTTTAAGTAATGCTTGAGTATTGAGTGACGTTCTGTAATACGGGCCTTAGACTTGTTTGTTCTTCTACGAAGTGAGAGTACTTCATTTGATCAAGAAGTATTTTTCAGTGCAGTTGTATCCCGCATAGGCGATTGCCTGTCTGACGAAGATCGTGTTGTTCTCAAAGAATTTTGTCGGAGATTTACGCGAGCCGCATTACAAAGGTGGCAGAAATCCAACCGATTCCTTGATAATTTCAGGAGAAAGTACGAGAATTGGTTGGGAGCAAATATTGATTGGCCGAGTTTTGTGCAAACTTTAGTTAATCAAGAACCAAGTGTGGATGAGATACCAAGAGCGCCCTCAGTCTCTCCAGAACCGTCGACATCAACGTCCATTGGAACAATGACGAAAAGATCCCGTAAACCATTCGAAGATCTGGGAAGTAAACAAAAAAAGAGAAGATCTGATGAACACACAGGCGAAGATTCCAGTGAATTGACATATGCAGCTGCAGCACGTTTAAAAGAAGAAGGGCATGGAGATATCGCCTCTGTCATCGAATACATGATGAAAAATCCTGAAGCAGCCGCTAAATTAAATGAAAGTAATGAAACGCTTAAGAAACCAGCGAAAACAATCATATTTACGTCAGAAAAGGCGCTTGGATTGCTTCTTTCGCTAAAACTCTCAAAGTGGCAATATATTACGTTGCGAGAGGCTGCCATTCGGGAAGGTGCTAAGGATATTTATCCATCTTACTATAAAGTGCAACAAACTAAGCTTGATTGCTACCCTCCGAAGCAATCAGTGACAGTTACTGATTCATCGGCTAGGATTACACTTCAAGCTTTACTTGATATCACAGTTACAAGAATCCTTCAAAGCCTTTCTAAGGAAGAGCATAACAAGCAGTTGAAGCTGATATCCAAGTGGGGATTTGATGGTGCTTCTAACCAAAGCCGATACAAGCTGAAAATGGAGGGTGAGGAAGATGACTCGAGCATTTTCATGACCTCCTTGGTGCCACTTAAACTGACAGATGGAGACAACATCTTATGGACGAACCCAAAACCATGCTCAGTTTTGTATTGTCGTCCAGTTCAGTTTACTTTTGTAAAGGAGAGTGAAACAGTTGTCCTTGAGCTGAAAAAACAAATGGATGAAGAAATTTAGGCCCTTATCCCCACAGAGTGCAATAATAATAATAGGGTGACTCATGAACTAATGATGACGATGATCGACGCTAAAGTTTGCACTTACCTTTCTGAAGCTAGATCAAATGCATCGTGCTACCTGTGCTTAGCAAAGCCTACAGAAATGAACCGCTTAGATGCTGTAACATCAAAAATTGTGTGTTCTGACCTGTATGAATTTGGCTTGTCATCCCTACACGCCCGTATAAATTGTATGGAATGTCTGTTACACATTGCATACAGGCTCGACTTCAAACGGTGGGCAACGAGAAGTGATGAGCACAAAGAAATGCTACAGACAAGGAAGAAAATAATTCAAAATAAATTCAAAGATGAGCTCAATCTGTTGATTGATATAGTAAAACAAGGCTCGGGAACCACCAATGACGGGAATACTGCAAGAAAATTCTTTGAGTTTCCTAATAAAACCGCAGCTATAACCGGTTTGGATGAAGACCTCATCAAAAGATTTGCAAGCAATTACATCTGGAGAGCAGGTCGATATAATAAAATTTAGAGATTATGCCCGCAAAACAGCAGAAAAGTACGTATTATTATACGACTGGTACTACATGTCGTCAACCGTTCATAAATTATTAATCCATGGGGCTGACATAATTGAGAAAAATAATATTGTGCCGATTGGGACTCTCTCGGAAGAAGCCTCAGAGTCTCGAAACAAAGATTTTAGGAGGTTTCGAGAACATCATTCGCGGAAAAGAAGCAGGCAGGATTCCAATCAAGACATTTTAAATATGCTTGTTGTTTCTTCGGATCCTTTGCTAAGAAAAAGCAGAGCTTTTTTGCTGAAACTCTCGACTTAATTCAATTTCAGGAAACTGAGTTCGAGTTTTTGGATATATCCAATCTGGATGCTGACTCAGAATTGGAGTCTGACAACGAGAGTGATAAGGAAAATTTGTAAAAAAATTATATATGTACTTATTTGTAAATTTGTATTTGAGTCTGTTTGGGTTTTTTTTTTGTAATATTTAATGATATTTTGTCTTTATTTTACTTTATTTTACAAATGCTTAGTATTAATTCCTTAAATTAAATTATTTTGTATATAATATAACTTTATATGTTACTTAAATAAGAGTTTGATAATCTTTTTTTATTTAAATTAATAAAAATGTGTCAAAAAATAGCAATTTTTCTTGTTTTGTGTGTTCTTAATATTTGGGTTAATAACATATCGAACTTTTTAACTTGGACACTAAAAGGGATCGTTTTACATGTAAAAATAAATAAAAATATTTTGACGATTTTTTTAAAAAAAACGGCATTAAATTTTTCGTCAAATCGGCAACCAAAAAATCATAAATAATTAGCACTATGACCACCTCCAAGGATATTACGGTTAAACATGCCGTTTAGGAGATAATTTGATTTTTCATACTAGCTTCATACAAATTTTTCGTAAAAAAAATATATTTCCTTCGTTTTTTGGGCAGAATTAACTCGGGTGTCATTTTTGTACATAGTAATGATCAGCAGAAGTCATTTCCAGCAAAAAAAATAACATTTAAGAAATCGAGATCCTATGTCTTCTACAGCCGATTTTCGATCCACCGTGCGAGGACACGGTGGAGCATACAGTGGCGGTCTGCCCTGCTTGGGCGGAGCACCGTCGTGCCCACGTAGAAGCGATCGACAGCGGCGGCGACCTCTCGCGCCCGGCCCTGGTTCAAGCCATGGTCCGGGACGAGAGGGAATGGGAGGCAGTCACCTCCTTCTGCGAAGCAGTCATGCTAGCGAAGGAGGTAGCGGGATGGGAGAGAGAGAGAGCGGAGAGAGCCTCCCGTCCCAGCCGCCGCGGTAGACGCTCCGGGCGTAGGGAGCCGCGTGACGACTCCCGGCCACCGTAGGCGCGGGCCTGCGGGCGGTGAGTAATGGGCAGCTCACCGTCCGATCAGGACCAGGCCCGTGCCGGACAGCGCGTACGTGTTCCACGCGCGCCTCAAAGAGATGTCAGCAACGACGAGGGGGCCCATTAGGGCCCAAGCCTGCCGGGTCGGCGGGATTGTCCGTAAGGGGTACCGCTGCCCTGGAACATAAAGGGCCAAGGAAAGAACACGGGTGGGTTTTAGTCAGTAAGAGTCTGATACTCCCTTCCGCTCCACCCAGAGCGGGAGGGGTCATTTGATGATTTCCAATTATGAAAAAAAAAAAAAAAAACCTGGATTTTTACGTATACCCAAAGTCTCAAAATCAGATAATTTATATAAACAAAGTAATGTCAAGAAATGTCACTGTCAAAATGAAAGGACAGTGGTGCAAAACATTTAATCATTATTTTTTTGTAAGTAATCTAGATCTATATCTATATATACTAATACGAGTATATAAAGCTGAAGAGTTTGTTTGTTTGTTTGAACGCGCTAATCTCAGGAACTACTTGTTGTTACTGAAAAATTCTTTTTGTGTTGGATAGTCCATTTATTGAGGAATACTATAGGCTATATAACATCACGCTACGACCAATAGGAGCGGAGCATAAATGAAAAATGTTACAAAAACGAAAAAAAATATTCCTTTTTGAGAGCTTCCGTTGCGTGCGCTGCGTAAATGGTTTAAGTTACGCAATTATCATGTATGATGGAATTGTTCCTCTTTAAATTTTCAAAAAAATAGTCCGCGATAGCATGTGTATCTTTAAGATTGACTCACTATAACTTTTTTTATGGTAATCAAATTTGTTCGAAATTAATGCATTATTTGCGAAGGAGTTTTCATAAACATGGTATTAATCCTTATCCAAATAAATACGAGTACGTTATTCCTCACAAGTATTTAATTTTGAACAAAGTTGCTCTTACATCATTTAATTTCAATGAATATCTTAGGAGATATAACTGTTTTTTAATAACTCCGCAGCAAAATAATGATCAACTCTGCGAGGTAGTCTATTCTAAAGCTGAAGAGTTAGTTTTTAGGGTCCCGAAGGGTAAATTGGGACCCTATTACTAAAACTCCGCTGTCCGTTTGTCTGTCTGTCTGTCCGTCTGTCACCAGGCTGTATCTCATGAATCGTGATAGTTAGACAGTTGAAATTTTCACAGATGATGTTGATGTTGTAGATTGTTGTTGCCGCTTTAACAACAAATACTAAAAAACAACAAAAAAAATATTTAAGGGAGCCCCCCTTAAATATTATTTTATACCCATACAACGGACATGATTTTTTTGCCGTTTCTTTTGCTCCGCCCGCGTGGATATCGGTTATCGCGTAAAAAAGTAGCCTATGTCCTTCTCCATATCCCAGGCTATATCTCTGCCAAATTTCATGACGATCGGTTCAGCGGTTTAGGCGTGAAAAGGTAACATACAGATAGACAGACAGACAGACAGAGTTACTTTCACATTTATAATATTACTAGCTTATGCCCGCGGCTCCGTCCGCGTGGATGTCGGCTATCGCGTAAAAAAGTAGCCTATGTCCTTCTCCATATCCCAGACTATATCTATGCCAAATTTCATGACGATCGGTTCAGCGGTTTAGGCGTGAAAAGGTAACATACAGACAGACAGACAGACAGACAGACAGATAGACAGACAGACAGTCAGACAGACAGAGTTACTTTCACATTTATAATATTAGTAAGGAAAGGAAGTAAGGATTAGTAAGGATTTGTATGGATTGTACAGAACCCTTCGTGCGCGAGTCCGACTCGCACTTGGCCGGTTTTTTGTTTTTTGAACGCGCTAATCTCGGGAACTGCGAGTTGGATTTGAAAAAATCTTTTTGCATTTTACAGCCCAATTCTTGAGGAAGAATAATATTCCTATTAACTAGGACACAATTTTTTTTTAATGAAAGTTTATGCGAAATCGAAGTAAAAGCACGGGCAGGCAATGTGTTGCGACGGAGTGGGTCGGGCGAACAAGAAATTTAACGCGGACGAAGTCGCGGGCAGAAGCTAGTAATAAATAATCTTTATTACACAAAAAAATGGTTACAAAATAGTGTGAAGTCCTTGACTCCTGTGCTAGGTGATATACCTGTGTTACAAGAGCCAGTGCCCTCTCCCAGTGGGAGTTATTACAGAATCTTATGCAAAAAGATTAACAAAAAGAATATGGTAACAACAAAAAAGTTAAATAAACTGAAAACGGTTAAAAGAAGCCTGTATTGAGTTTGCGAGTGTTTGTGTATATGTTTGTGTCTCAGTGTGAGCATAAGGGTGCGTGTGTGTGTGTATATGAGGGTGTGTTTTTTGTGTGTGTGGGTGACTGTATATGTGTGTGTGACAATGATTGATCAGGAGGGGTTTTAATGTTACGAAATAGACATGATGATTTTCTCTGTTTCGTCATAGTTCAGCGACAGTAGCCATGGCTTAAGTGTCTGCTTGACTTTATATTAATAAATCATTTATTTGCATGAAATATGTTTACTTATGATGTTAAATTAAATTATAGCACAGGACATTTCACCCACATTACGGGCATGCAAAATTATTGTTAATTTACGAGTACAACAATTATTTGAATAAAATTACAATTATACAATTTATTTATTTATTTATTTAGTACATGGAGGACTTACAGCTAATAAAAACAAACAAAATAGGAAACCATAGTCACCAGAGAGCCAATTACAAATCCTCACGTATAGACATAGAATAGGTAATAATTTATGGTGTGAGCACAAAAACATAAAACAATTCACCTAAATTAAAATAAGAATAAATATAAATATTTGGTTTGCAATTGATGTGACTGCATTAACAGAAAATAATAAAAACAATATAACCTACCGCTACTTGAAAAATTTGAGGCTTAAACACTTTCTGGCCGAGTTCACACTAATTGTGAATGGATCAAAATCGTATTCCTTGCATACATCATTGAAACTCCTGCCTGCGCGCACAATATAACTATTCTGCCTATAATTCGAAGATGTATGAGGTACACGTATTGGTGGATTAAAACGAAGTACTTTACTTGGCACATTAAAATGAAATTTTGACAATAATTCAGGGTTATCAATATTTTTACTGAGGATCTTTAACAAGAATAAACAGTCTGCAATTTTACGTCGATCTACCAGTGGTAGCAGATGATACTTCTTACAGAGTCCAAGATAATCGGTTGACCGATATGGAATCGTTTGATGAAAGCAAAGATATTTTATGAACCGTCTTTGAATGTTTTCGATGCGGTCAATGTATTTATGATAACGTGGATTCCATATCTGAGACGCATACTCTAGCTGACTTCTTACAAAAGTGCAATACAATATTTTAATGTTTTAGCATCAGTAAAACACTTAGAGAGACGTATTATAAATCCAAGCAGTTTAGAAGCTTTTTGACAATTGCGTCAATGTGTGTGTCAAAAACTAACTTACTGTTTTGATGGACACCTAAGTCACGAATGGTATTGCACCTCGGCAAAATTTGGCCAGCCAAAGTGTAAGTAGTGGCAAGGACTGCACGTTTTCTAGTGTAAGTGATCACCGAACACATAAATGGGTTGAGATCAAGTCTATTAGCCCGACAATACTCTTCAAGCCGATACAAGTCAGCCTGTAGTGCTAGTCTATCTTCGAGCGTTGAAATAGTGGCAAAGATTTTCATGTCATCGGCAAAGCATAAAAGTTTGGATGAATGGAGGCACTGATCGATGTCGTTCACATAGACTACAAATAAAAGAGGACCGAGCATCGAACCCTGAGGCACTCCGCTGGGCACGTTTACCCAACTAGAAATATAATTATTAAGTGCTACTGCTTGTGACCTATTATCAATGTAAGAAGAGAACCACCTCAAAAGGTCCCCGCGAATGCCCATGTAGCTTAACTTCTTTATCAAGGTATCGTGGTCGATCCGATCAAAAGCCTTGCTATAATCTGTGTAAACCACATCTACCTGCTTACCATTATCCATTGCATCCGTAATGAAATCATTAAATAAAATTAAGTTAGAAGTGGGAGATCGTCCTCTCAAAAATCCGTGCTGAAAGGAGCTGAATGAGCTAGCTAGGGCGGAATATAACTGGTTATAGACAATCCTCTCAAATATTTTAGCTATAATGCACAGCTTGGATATAGGCCTATAATTAGTAATCTCGGTTTTAGACCCCTTCTTATGTACGGGTGTGATAAAAGCAGATTTCCATACTTTGGGGACAATACCTTGAGTCAAAGACTTGGAAAACAAAATTGAAATAGGTACGGCAATGGAAGGCGCGCATTTAATTAGAAATTTAGACGATATGTTATCAGGGACAGCACCTTTAGCCGGATCCAGGCTACGAAGTAAACCGGTCACAACATCAACATTTACTTCTATATGACAAATGTCCGATGAAGTTCTGTTAGTATCAAAAGGGAAAACAGGAGGTGGACTGGGAGTATTAGATGAAGTGGGGTTGAGGAAAGTCGACATGAAATAAGATGAAAAAGCCTCACAAATAGAATCTCCAGTGAGTAAAGATTCATCGTTATAATTTAATGTATTAGGTATAGTATTAGAGTTGTAGCGATTTTTAACATAGGTCCAAAAGTGTTTAGGGTCAGCTTTAATGGAATTTTCAGTTTGATTAAGATAACATTTATAACAAGAAGCTTCCATAGTTTTGACTCTGTCACGCAAATATTTAAAAGTTAACTCGTCAGGTTTACTGCCGTAAATCTTGTATTTTTTTAGATATTTAAATTTTTCTTTAATTATTTTGACGAGTGATGAGCTAAACCAGACTGGGTATTTATTATTACATAATAGCTTTTGTGGTATATACTTGTTTTGAAACTGTTTAATAGTGTCTATAAAGTACTCAACCGACTCATCAAGTGATCGGATTGTAAACTCCTGTTCCCATTTAGTGCCAGAAATCGCGCTGTTTATAGAATAAAAATCGCCTCTGCTATAGACATATCGCAACCGCGGCGCACGTTCAAGGGGAGAGATGATTTCAAAGATGTCAATATTGATTAACAACGCAGGATGATAGGGATCAATAGGCAGTAGAGGGTCAACACACTCACTAACACAGGCTAATTTATTTGAGAGGACTAAGTCCAACAGTTTCCCGTACCCATTAGCTACCCCATTATACTGTCCAAGGTCCAGCGTACATAGCTCGTCCGCGAGCAAACATTCGTCACTAGTGGCGGGGTTCACTGGGACTAACGAAAGGTCATTAGATGGAGACCACGTGATCCCACTCATATTAAAATCACCTAAAACTAAAAACACATCTGAAGTTTTATTCAGAGCAGTATGGTTCAATTTGGATAGGAAGTTATTAAGTTGTTCTGAAAACGAAAACCCTTTGTTTTGTTTGCACAAGTAAACAGTGCAAATATATAGGTTCACGTATTCTCGTGACTTCGAATTTTTAAGCCGTATGTTGAGCCAGAGATCCTCCGCCGAAGAGTGCAGGAGCAGTTTCGGAGTGACAGGTAACTCCCTACGCGTCGCTATAAGCACGCCACCACCTCTCGTTTGACCAGTCCTAGCATAATCCCGGTCACGGCGCCACACTAAGTAACGATCATCAAACAACTCGGAGTTTAACATGCCATCCATTAACCACGTTTCCGTTGAGACAATAACATCGTAGGAATTCTGTAGAACCTGACGGTAGAACGAGTCGGTCTTAGTTCGCAATCCCCGTACGTTCTGATAAAAGACAGTAAGACACTGTGACATTTAGACGAAAATATGAATTACAATTATGAGAATCATTTAAATTACAATGATTAGAAATATAGTGATTTCAATTACTAAAATTATTGAAATTTAATTAGGGTTACTTTATAAATTACTAGCTTTTGCCCGCGGCTTCGCCCGCGTGGAGGTCGGAAATTATCCCACGGGAACATACTGTCGGGATAAAAAGTATCCTATGTCCCATAACAATACCTATACAAAGTAATTTTAATAAAATAGGTATATATGGACACCCGCATAAGGTCGTATGTGTTTACGTAACGTTAAAAATCTCTGTCTTGAAAAATTTGTGATTTTTCAAGAGAGAGATTTTTAACGTCATCTTTGTGTTGATCAGCCGCAAAACATAATATGATAAGAATATTAGCGGGTTAGAAACTCGGTTTTTAGTGAAAATATGAAAATATAGTTTTTAAGAATTTCTAGTATTTATAGGTATAATATTACGTTATAGTACTAAAATCTCATTTTACAAAAAAATGTTACGACTTTTTACGTGGGAGGTATCTTATGTAAAACCACATTTTTGTAAACAGCACACTAAGTGCAAAATAAATTATTTTTGAAACCTAATGAACTAACTAAAAATAAGTCTTATTGAATACACTACTTATAAAACAACATATAAACCTACGAATTACTAAGGTCAACGTCAACGGAGACAACTTTTGAGATCGTGAAGGCAATTTACACTTGTCAACTGCGATCAACGGAAGTTAGATTAAATTGATTAAAAACTCTATAGAGTAGATATTTAGAAAAAACTCGACCGAGAAGCGAGACCTCCTGACCTCTTAGTGCCTCGTACTTAAAAAAAATCCGATCGATCGAACCAGAACAGAAATTCGACCAGTTCGATCGATTTTTTTCCGAGAAATAAAACAAAAAAAAGACAAATACATAAATAAAAAAACGAAAAAAAAAATACACAACGAAGCGAAGAGAAGAACCAATAAATAAAATCCAATTTTTCAAAAATCAACTATCTACGAACGAACAACGATTAATTTTAGAAACGAATGACCAACTAAACACTAATACGTTGCATGAATGAGGGTTACTATCCTACGGAAAGTCTTAATACCGCGATTAAGAAAATCGCGTCATTTGTACAGCACCATCTATCGAGCTAAACCTAAACTCTCTGTTCCAACCAACTCTGTTCCGTCAAAAGTTATCAATACTTGCTGTTGCAAGCCTGTTGTTGTTGAGTGGACCGATTTTAATGAAATAAAACTAAATGTCACCTCCAGATACGGACTATGACTATATTTCCAATCCTTTAATCTCTTTTAAAAATAGTTACACAAAAATGACAATAATACATGTGAATTTTAAAATCATCCCCTATTTTACCCGCTTGATGGGATCATTTCAGAAAAACTATGAAATACGTAATTCATTATTTGTTACTAAAAGCATAAATTTGAATTTTCATATCCCTAACTTAAGAAATAACAGGTTTCCCATACAAACTTTCATCCCCTATATCCTCCCCTTTAGGGATATTTTTGAGACAAAAAGTAGCCTATGTCCTTCCCTGGGATGCAATCTATCGCTCTGCCAAATTTTATCGAAATCCGTTGAGTGGTTTAAGTGTGAAAAGGTAACATACAGACAGACAGACAGGGTTACTTTCGAATTTATAATATTAGTAACGTAATTCGTTATTTGTTACTAAAAGCATAAATTTGAATTTTCATATCCCTAACTTAAGAAATAACAGGTTTCCCATACAAACTTTCATCCCCTATATCCCCCCCTTTAGGGATATTTTTGAGACAAAAAGTAACCTATGTCCTTCCCTGGGATGCAATCTATCGCTCTGCCAAATTTTATCGAAATCCGTTCAGTGGTTTAAGCGTGAAAAGGTAACATACAGACAGACAGACAGACAGAGTTACTTTCGAATTTATAATATTAGTATGGAGTATGGAAGTATGGATATGGATTGTTGCGTCTATGTAATTTGTGATTCGTGGTATTTTTCCTCCGAGGTGTTGAGCGAGTACTGTAAGCGCGTTCACGAGCGTTCCGAATTGTCGACAGCTCTCAGCTGTCATAATTGTGTTATCTGAATCGGAACGCAAATATTGATGTGAGCGCTATGAGCGACTATGGCTTAATTCGGAATGTAGCCTAGAAATCTCTTCCACAGACTACCTACCATAGAATTCTCTTCTATTTATCATTTCGACTTTATTACCATTGTTTATTAATTGAAAATAGAAAATTTCTTAAACCGTATACCGTAAAATTGCGTCTGTATGTTTATTTATTTCTAGAGATAATATACTTGTAATTAAATAATAATTAAAACCATGTGGTTGAGCAGACCCACGAAAGGTGTCGCTACCAGTTGCATTAATTTTGATTTTGCAACGTCACAGCTCCGTCACAGTAGGTAGGACTGGAGTACGCCTAGAACCATTGATAGATTGTACGGGCCTATAAATAGCAGTCGGCAGCCTGCACAATGGAAAAAATTATTGTAAGGGAATTGTACTAAAGCTAGTTTGACCTCATGACTCTCTTAGCATGTCTGTTATTAGTCAGCATATTTGACTTTTCTTCGAAGCTTAAGCATGAGTTCGACGTTCGTAGTAATTTTCCTTTTACTGTAGGAAGAAAAAAAAAAAAAAAAAAAAAAAATTGCCACATAAATACGTCCATTGAGACTCGTATTTTTTTTTTTGTTAACGATTTTGCATCTTTTTTTCTACGTGCCTACCGGTGGCTCCGAATTGGGGTTGTGCCTACACTAACTGATGAAAATATTATATGAGGCCGCAACTAAGGCGCCATCTCCACGAGCGAGAGAATCGCGGCGATATCGTCGTGCCACGTATTTTCATATACTCTCTATGAACGCGTCTCCACACGGCGATATTATCGCGGCGATGCGACGAGTGGCAATGTGCGCGCGTAATGTCGTCGTAACACAAGCCACAATAGCAGTAAAGCGCTTAGGCATCCGGAACTATGGCATTAAATTCCTATCCGACAGCCTATCTGTGCTCAAAGCTTTAGAGAACAAACAAACTAACAACAAGCTAATTTTTGAGTGCCATCTAGCTCTGGAGAGTTTATCGACGTTCAATCGAATTACCCTCCAGTGGATCAAAAGGCATAGTGGATCCTTGGGCAATGACGCTTCAGATGAACTTGCGATGAGAGGCTCTGATATGAAGGTGCTAGGCCCGTACCCACTTCTCCCTCTGCCTTTCTCTCAATTTCGTGCGTGGATTCGTCAAAGATCTACCGAACTCCATAACAACAGATGGTCACGGGTAACAGACTGTAGATAGTCAAAATTGGCTTTACCAATGCTACACCCGCGATTAACCCAAAAACTCCTCAGCTTAAGTAGAAATAACTTTAGAATAATAATAAGTACAATTACGGGCCATAATGTCCTTAACAAACATCTTTTTAACATATAGGCGCCACAGACAGCCCCCTTTGCAGGGGCTGCCTTGACGCCGAGGAATCAGCCGCCCACGTCATCCTGGAATGCGAGGCCGTGGCTCTACAACATGAAGAAATCCTCGGAATAGTGAGGTCGCTCCGTGAAGCCTGTGAAGCTATATAGCCAGGAAGATTCTGTGCTTTTGGGCGGAGCTAGGCTGGCTTTGTTAGCCAGAATCCCCACGCACAACGGACTAAATGGGAGTCTATGTGCGGAAAAGGGAGCCCCATCATCATCAATGCCGTCGTATCGTCGCGGTATCGTCGCTACTGGTGGCACGTCCGCCGCGCGCTCGCCGCAGAACGTGGCGCTCTCGCAGCGAGCGCGCAGCGGGCGCGCGCGTGCCAACACTGGCGTTGTCAAACGTAGCGTCATTTCAGAAAAAAAAAAAAAAAAAATTGGCTTTGGCATTAAATATTCATCTTCAAACCAATCTGCATGATTTCAATATTCTTCATAATTCACATGGAAATGTCCATGACTTTCACGACGTAGTAACATAGGATGTGTCCATCAACGGCGCCTTTTTGTTCTTTTTTTTTTTTATAACTGCATATTCACCAGCGTACTTGCACAAGCACCCCACAACACTATATCCATAATAAATAATTATTTTACTGACTGAGACACTACTTATTTCGCTCTCGTGTGGCACCTAACTGAACTCTTTCAACAAAACTATTGCACAACGCCTCGTCGCGGAAACACGGCGATTCTGTTACGAGTCGTCGCGGGCACGCGGCGATTCCGTTACCAATCGTGACAATACGCTGGTGGAATAATCGCTCGTACGTGGAGAATAACCGACGATAGAAGCGCGGTTTCGTCACGATTCTCTCGCTCGTGGAGACGGCCCCTAAGCATTGGCCAGCACATCAGCTTATACGAAACTGTCAAATGTGCTGCTTGACTTGGTCCCGCGGGCCCACGGTCGACGTTCACACATAAGGTACCTACCTATCTAAGTGTGAACGACGACCGTGGGGCCGCGGGACCAAGTCAAGATATTGAATGTTGCAATGCATAAACTAATTACCTAGTACCTAATTGGTACTAATTGGTACGTTACCCTTCAATCATAGCTTCAACCACGCTATAAATCTGTCGCCCACGGCGTGTTTGTCCCGGAATTCATAAAAATAGAGGTGGCAATGAAAGGGTTACACATGCAAAAAACATTGAAATTCCAATATATATATAAATTAGTTATTCAATGACGTAATTAATAATATAATAATGCTTTGGTGCCAATAAGGCACTAAGTCTTATGCTATTTGGATCCTCATCACAGTTATTGGAACTTGTTCAACTGCATGGGAGTGATCCTGCCATCTAGATGTCAGGTTGGCGGCCACTTTCAAAATGCCATAACGTAATAGTACATTATGATACAAGTGTGCTATGTTGGTCACTACACTCGAGGCGGCATTATTCGCGCGAGTCGCAGGCGAGCGCGATAAGGGAGCCGAGTGTGTAATGATCAATGCACACGCGTTTCATACGACGTTTTTCAACACACTTGCGAGGAAAAAAAGACTTGTTATAAAAACTTATGCTACAATAACGTAATTATAGAGACATCATTAATAATTCAACTTCCGCTGTTAATATGATTAAAAATCTGGATGACTTCGTATTTAATTTCGAAATTTAGGTACAAGTGCCTAGCAAATTCTACAAATACTTTTTTAAGTGATTTTAAGAGGTTGAATTATATAACTGTTTACTGACTGTTTAAATTTGCTTAGTAAATATTTGTTTATTTTTGTAAATTATTAGTTTTAGTGACTAGGTAGATATACTTTCACATACCAAACAAGTAGAAAGGTAGACTAGACTGGCGACCGGCGACGTGCATAATTTAGGGATATCTAGCGGATTCCTAGCAAATAATTTTTCCCATAGCTAGCGGAATATTTCAGATCATAGGGACTTTAAATATTGTAGAACGGCAACCCTGCTCGTTTCCTATGGTTTTAGTGCGTGTGCGTTTTGAGTGTTTCCTCAATATAGTTTACACACATATTTATATTTTGCACGACCTCTTGCTTTCTTTCTACGTACTTCTGATCTTGTTTCTTGTACACACGGACACAAATCAAGCTATACATTTCCATTATAAGCTGAACGCTCATTGTACGGAAATGCTATACAATGCGAGATCAGCCTAAACTGGAATGTATAGCTTGATTTGTGGCCGTGTGTACGATCCTTGCTACCAAACCGGACTGGCCTACCGATTGGATATTGACACCATGGATCGTTATACAAAACAGCGCACAATAATTAAGTAAGCGTTTCGTAGTTGGTATGAGTTTATCCCAAGAACAAACTTAACATTTGTAGTTGAAAAATATTTTCTTCCATATGGAATGAAAGGGAGAACAGGTTTTTTAAATTGTAAATGTAAGTTGTTCGACTATTAGTCGGTAACTTGTGAAGCCTTCTTAAGGGTCCGTGCACGAAATCGACTGATTTTGATCAATTTTGTTCACTGTTTGTGAGAAAGGCAAAAATAATTTAAACAAACTTATTTATGATTTGAAAAGTTGTGTTCTTTGTTTTGCATGTGGCTGAAAGGGATTTTTCAAATAAATTAAGTATTTACGGTAAATCACTAATATGCGCAACAAGTTTTCCGAAAAATGACGCGAGACTGACATTTGATCATCATTCTACAAGAAACTACTTTTGATTTTGAACATTAAAAAATATCGTCAACCTCACTTTATGGTCTACTTGCATGTGGCGGAACCACTTCTTTCAACTTCCATACAAAATATAGCAGAAAAATAATATTGAAAAAATCTTTATTTTGTTTTAAACCCCGTCAGTAATATATTTTTTCCTATTATTTAGCAAATCATATCAAGAAATTTAAAAATCACAATTTAGTCTTCAGCTATTCTTAAAATATAATCAAAGTTTTATTTAATGATTATAAAATGTCTTCATTAAGTAAATCAACTGCGAAAAGAACTATATTTTGGAGAGCTCAAAAATGATGAAACTATTAACAGCTGCTGTGACTGACACGAATGGTTTAGCACCATGAAAACTGTACTTGTATAGTTACACAGACTTAATATTTCGATTATTTCAAGTTTTCTCACAATTAGATAAGAAATTGACAAAAGAGTGTTTTTTTCGTGCACGGAGCCTTAACTGTGATTATAGTTTTCTTTTAAAGTTCGTTATATTATATACACTTACTACCTACTGCTGTGATTTTTTTCATACCTATACCCCTAGTAGCATTTTTTGTTGGCAATTAGTTGGGCCACTTATTACCTCTGGTTAGTTGGCAAATGCATACAATTGGCGGGCAGTTTGCGGGTTGGGCCAACAACTGATGGCCTACGTGGATTTTCCTACGAAGGGCCAACGTACATTGCCCTACGAAGGCCCGACGAAAACGTGTTATGGGTAGGCCCAACGACACATAATACATTTAGTCAAGCAGTTGTATGTTGGTTGGTTCTATAGCTGGTTTCAGAGGGACGCGTCTCGCCAGCGCCGGCCGTACGCGCGTCGCTATACATGAACCTTATTGGCTTCAAAATAAGGTTGGTTTTAGCGATTTGTTTTGAAAAACCAACCTTATTTTGAAGCCGATAAGGTTCATGTGCAGTGACGATTTTTACACGTTTTGTAACACACATGCAATGAGTCTTCCGTGGCGTCATACATTCTTCACGCACCACACCGAGTTCCCCACCGTATAATAACCATCATCGTCGTAAAACTCCACAACTTTATACATTTAACACTTTTACAAACACTAAGGGTTAACTAACTAAACTAAAACACAGCCTGCCAGCCTGATATCAGGCTAATATCTTTGTTGATGCGAACAAAACAAACACCCACAAACACTCCGCAGCCGCAGGTGCACAAATGAATAACAAAATGGCGGGTGGGCCGGGCGACGCGTGCCGCCGCTTCCTCCCCGCGCACCCCACTACCGCCCCGTTGGAGTAGCAGTAATTGGCCCTACAAAAATCTCCGAACAGTAGGAATAGAAGCAGCAGGCCCGCGTTAGTTGGCCCGATGTTGTCATTATACCTTAAACCCCTACAAAAATCTCCGAACAGTAGGAATAGAAGCAGCAGGCCCGCGTTAGTTGGCCCAATGTTGTCATCATAACTTAAATCCCTACAAAAATCACCCAACAGTAGGAATAGTAACAGCAGGCCCGTCGTTGGCTATCCGTTGGGCAAATAGTGCATGTTTATGACAATGGACCTATTTTAAGTTTAAGTTGGCGGAATAACTAACCGTCTGCCAATACATTCCCAACTGTTGGCGTATGGAAGCCAACGGCAATTGCTATTAGGGACCCAAGCACAACCATTTAGCTGGCAGGGGGGTGGGACACTTAACTTTAACAAAAATTAGCACTTCAAAGCATAGTAATACACAAACGCATTCCTGAATCGAAAAATGATTTTCATAGACCCCAATATTTTTGAACGGCCTATCTAACGATACCATGGGATAGACGAGAAAAAAAATATATATCACCCCAACTTTACGTGTAGGGGAGTTACCCTAAAAAAATATATTTCAAGATTTTATTTTACCACTTTGTCACACGGTGGTTCGAAACTGCTATATGAGGGACATTGGGTTTTTTTTTTACAAATTCCATTTTTTTAAATACTTATCGAAAGATCTGTAATTTTGATGAATATTTGTTAGGAAACTTTTTTCTGTAAAACTGATAGTTTGCCCGGAAAAAAATAATTTAAATTTTTGTTGTATGGAATGAAACATAAACTGAAATTTGGCCAAGTCTTGTCAGGTCTTGCTTTAAAACTACTTTATTGTTATTATTTGGCTTGTTGGCTATAATTCTACATTATCAGCGCGCGCCCATACTTGCCCGTTCAAGAGTTATGAGGTTCAGTAAAATTGATTTTGATTTTTGTTCAATAAAATGAAAAAAAAAAGTGAGTAAAAGGTACTGTTTTACTAATGATAAATCATAGATAAAATAATTGTGTTACATTAAAATGCTATAATTAAGGAATAGCAATCATTTAAAAACATATTTATCGAAAATCATTTTTTTTTTAATTTTTACTGTTTGTAAATTACTTTCCAACAACAAAGACAATTTTGTTTAAATTTATCATTAGCTTTAGTAAAAAATTATAATAAAAATTGTACTAAACTGATAAATATATGTTTTGAAATGATTAATATTCCTCAACTATAGTGTTTAATGTAACACAATTATTTTACCTATGATATCATTAATAAAACAGTACCTTTTACTCACTTTTTTTAATTTTACTGATCAAAAATCCAAATCAAAATAAATTTACTGAACCTCATAACTATTGAATGGGCGCGCGCTGATAATATAGAATTATAGCCAAAAAGCCAAAGAATAAGAATAAAGTAGTTTTAAAGCAAGACCTGTCAAGATTTGGCCAAATAGCAGTTTATATTTCATTCCATACAACAAAAATTGAAATTATTTTTTTCCGTGCAAACTATCAGTTTAACAGAAAAAAGTTTCCTAACAATTATTCATCAAAATGACAGATCTTTCGATAAGTATTTAAAAAAAAAAATGGAATTTGTAAAAAAAAAAAACCCAATGTCCCTCATATTGCAGTTTCGACCCACCGTGCGCCAGTCCTTTAAAAAAATAATATCTCGTGACTGAGAAGGAATTATGAAAAAGGGCTCAATCAGGAACCTGGGTAAGTGTGTCTAGAATTTTCTAATACCTTTTATATCATTTCATATTAAGACACGAAGCAACAAAATTCGATCTAAAGAAAAGCCGCCACATTCCTCCAGATTGTATTTTGTTGCTTCGTGCATAAATATGAAACTTTATAAAAGGTATTAGAAAATTATAGACACACTTACCGACGTTTCTGATTGAGCCCTTTTTCAAAATGACAGATCTTTCGATAAGTATTAAAAAAAAAATGAATTTGAAAAAAAAAAACCCAATGTCCCTCATAAAGCAGTTTCGAACCACCGTGTGTCGGCGTGATTAATATGTATACCCATGCTAAATTCCAGCTTTCTAAGTACCTAGTACCTACCTACTATATGGTCTCTGCGCTAAGCAGCGGACAGACAGACAGACAGACGGCGAAACTATATGGGTTCCTTGTTGACTACGGAACCCAAAAAAGCTGTTATTTTGACGTTACAAATAGACACTTCAATTTTATTTATTTGTGTTTAAGTAGGTATATCAATATAGGGCTCGTCTTTTATATACGGGATCCGCAGTAGACTCTTTTTATTTATTTTTTGTGCATAGTTCTTATTATCTTCTCACCAAGTTTCAAGTTTAGGAAATAAATACTTTCGGAAATAAAAAATATCAAACTTTGATAAATAACCTCAACTTTTGTACTATGTCATTGCTTTTGACGTAATTTTGGCAGAAGGTGTTGTTATTTTAGGGAGTTTTAATTATGCATTTTGATTTTGCAAATACTAAGATGAAGCGAACTTTTTTTTTTTTGAAAATTCACTTTATGTTCAAAAAATTTTTGGTGGTTAACAATTTCACAGTGATTTGAACTTTTTTTGGGTGAGTAACTAAGAAAATTTTGATTTTGTGACAATCTAAAGTTATTATTTTTATCCTAATGGTATCTGCTAAAGGTGAAAAAAAAAAAAAACGCAAAGGCATTGGCAGCTATTTTGAGAATTTTTGTGTCATGTCATTCAATGTCTGTACTCACGTTTTAGAGAATTTATAAGGGTCGTTTATGGATACATATAGTTTATAGTTTAGGAAATGCATAGTTAATTCTACAAACACAATTTTTTGTTTTTGTTTATTTTTCCTTTAGACGGTAACTTTGGATGCAAAAGCGAGCGAAGCGAGCTCAGGACTGGGCACCCCGACTCGGACAGGTTAGGTTAGATAAAAGTCGTTCCCAATCTTCGATCAATAATAGCACTAGATTCCCGATAAGCGCTTCAAAAACGGCCCGAAAAATAAGAGCACAAATACTTTTGTAGTCTTATTTCAAATTAGTATCGTCCAAACATAGCCAACGTTAAGACATCAAAATGCCGCAGTGCGCGTTCAAAAATTGTGTAAATAACCACCGTAACACCAAGATTTTGGAAGGAATATCTTTTTTTCGGTAAGTTTATATCATTATTCATGTGTTTTTCATAAAATAATAACAATTAAATAGTAAATTATACATCATTTAGCAAATATTATGATTGTTTGGCCAATGTTTGCGACAAGCGCCAACTATTGTAACAAACATCGACTGTTCTGGAACAGGGAAATGCATGGAGTAGTATTGTTATTTTATATGTTTTTTTTTCGTTTGTAGATTTCTTAGCGACCCATTTCGTAATGCAGAATGGGTATCTATTGTCGCGAAAGAAAGAGGAGAAAAGTATTTAAACCTTGAGTAAGTTCTAAGTGACAAATTGTTGAATTATTAATTCAACAATTTGTTCAATTCATTTTGATAAATTGGACATAACTGAACTGAACAAGATTACAACCTGACACGAAACTGCAAATTGCATAAAACGCAAGAAAATTTGAATTTCGCGGGCTACCACAGCGCATCCCCATTATTAAAATAACTATTGTACAAATTTAGTCCCACTACCTACTTTATTTAATTTATCAAAAATATTTGCTACCTTAAAAAAAGAACCTTCGCTTAAAAAAAAAATATTATCCTGCAACTCTACGTCTTTCAATGATTACTGTGTTCTGAGCATTGAAATGTAATACCAAGAACTACGTCTAGTTCCAAAATAGAGTAAGCACGAAATTGTCAACAAAATGTTTTTAACCTTATTGCTTAGGTTTTAAGTTTCATTTCAGAATAAATATTTTTGTACTTATTATAAAAATGGTTTTTTATTCTCAAGCGACATTTTAGATTTATTTATTTATTTACCTTTCTCCAATGATAGAAGGACTTAAATATAAATATTTTGCAATCGTAATTAAACTTTATAGTTGAGTGCTAAGGTTTATATTGAACTGAAGTTGTTAATATTATAAAACTTTTTTCTATATTTCGTAGTAATAAATGTAAATGTGTATGTGTGTGTAAACGTGGCCACTTCAATGACTTATTTTTGTTCCTGATCCTGTATCTAGTGCTATTATTGATCGTAGCTCCCAATATAGATTAAGTGATGTATGTTACTACGTACTAGGTTACATAACGCAATGAAAATAAAATATCATACCACAACACACATCTTTATTTCTTTCCTCCGAACTAATATCAATAATTTTATTATTACACAACATGTATATAGAAAGATTTTTATACAATAGTGTATAATTAATACCTATTAACTATATTAATCAACAATATAGTAAAAAGAGTTACGAATTACTTAAATACTGGCAGTCTATTTTAATGATATGTATCTTTTGCAGTTTGGAACAGCCGTTAACATTACTTATGAGTTACGTAATTTAGTAAATTAATTGATTATTTATTTAAACTTTGAAAACATATAATGTGCATCAGATTTTACACGCTATGCGTAGACATTTTTATTTATTGAGGAATTTAGAAAAATCAGATGCACATGTTATATTTCCATTAAGGTTTGCTGTGAGATCATTATAAGCACATTGATATACCTATTGAGAGCATAGCTTGTTACTATATGGACAGCGAAATCGCCACATTTAATTTTTCAACTATAAATCTCACAGCAAACGAGTAATATTTATTTTACTTAACATCGGTTAATATTTACAATTCATTAGATGCCATTTATAAATCTAAACAGACTGTCATAGATTAACAGTTTTTAAATAAATCACATAAATAATTTACTTAACAACTATTTATTTAACATTAATAAATGGGGAGTCACAGTTTGTGACGAAATCACATGTATGAATTAAGCCCATTTTACAAACAATTGACAGCAAACGAGCCGGTTGCTTTTTGTTCCATTAATACCTACTCGAAATGTTTTTTAAATTGCACAATTATAGAAAAAATGTCCTCATACTTAATTAAATAGTTTGACGTTAAATTTCACAATGTGTGATGGACTCGTTCAATTAGAAAATTGTTTATAACAGTAATGTTACACGTGAATTGTACATTCTCGCCGTTCCTGTTCTTTTCTTTGTTGATATCTGCGTAGAACAATATGCAATTAATGTTTCATCTCAAACAAAACCAAGAACAGTTAGATAGGTAATCATTTAACAAATGATTACCTATCTAACTGAGGTAATCATTTTTCTGCAAGTATTAAGTAAGCTATATGTGGGTAGATACTAATTAGGAACCTAAAAGGTAGGTATTCAGATTACAATATGCAGGTTCTGGTGGGGAATATTAAGTGTTGAATAGATTAAAGGTAACAACTATGTATGTTCATGAAGTTTTTAATCAAGATTAGTTATGTACAGTCATCAAAATATAGTGTTAAAAAAATCACAGCAACTATGACGCTAAAATCACACCAATACCTACATATGAATAAGATCTTACTTGTCAATTAAAGAAGATATATCAGCGGGGACTGGGGCGAAGCTCCCCGAGAGGCCGTCGCTCCCGTTCGGGCCTCCGCTGTCAAAGACATACTAAACTCAGTCCTATGCTACAAATTACGTAATTTATATTCAATTTTAAAATTCGTAGCAAAGCTGGTTTGCTATAAAGCTTTATGTTGGGTATAGTTTAGCTCGTATAAACGCATACCTACAAATCAGTGTAAAAATAAAATGCATGGCTATGGAAATGAACAGAAAGTAATCTAAAACCCAACTACCTACATTATCAAAACCACCTAATAATAACTAAGAAAGGTGTATGAAAAAGAATGACACCGTAATATTATAGCAACAAAACAGAATCTAACAAGTCCTCATATGAAGCGCTAAACTGGCTACTAAATAAAATAGTGTTAGTTTCAAAACTTCAAGAAATTAATAAGTTATCACTGAACCAGTTTAAAGCGTAGCAATAATGGAGGTGCATGGATAAGGTGAGCGGTGAGCGGCGAGTGGTGAGGAGTGAGCGGGGGAGGTACCTGAGTTCTACCTGCTGGTCGTGCGGGCGCTTCGCCGGCCGCTGCCGTACGCGCTGTTGCAGGGCGACGTGCCTGAACCTGCAGTAAAGAGACAATGTTAAAACAGACATGTCTTAGTGTCTTCAATTATCAATACTGGGTACTTTCACAATGGAAAAGCAAAGATCGCTTTATCCAGATAGCATACTGATGATTTGAAAAATAAAGTGAAAACGTAGTATCTGCTTCTGAAACTGGTATGATAGATGATGAGGCACATACAATAGGCCAACAATAGCTTTTTGAAACCTTTAGTAGTGGTATTGGCAGCACTATCGCTGTTGTCATCGGAGTCGGTGTGCGTGTCCCTCCAGTTGTTGGGCGCGGCGCCACCCCCAGCACCGGCGCAGGCGGCACGCATGCGGTGCCGCGCCTCCACTGTCGAGCATTTAGACAGACTCGATTCATCTGTCGGTATAACAATAATACGTCGGAACCAAGCGAGGGCTCGGAACATGTATAAAAGCATTCTAGTTTATTATTCATACTAATGTACTTGGTGTACTTTAGGTTCATACTAGATTTAGTTTAATACAGTAATTGTGAAGGCGATTAAACGATCTTTATAGTACTATAAATATTACTAATTTCATTAATACAATGTCACATCCCTCATTAGTTTAGTTCCTTTTGAAACGTCAAAACTTTAACCCGTTACCGCCTAAAATTCAAAAAACTAATTAACTATCGTTCGTGATTCGTGAATCGTGAGCAATGCTTTCAGATAAGTACATCGTAATTACACTAGATTTACTGTAATTCTACTCTATCTACTGTACACTGTATTGTGGTGAATACAGTGTATTAAAGCACTGTATTTTTTCTTTATAATAAATCGGTTATATTAAATAAAGAAAAAACATAATAAACGTAATTGTAACTCGTAAAAAAATCTATATAAGTAAATGGATGAAACGAAACGTTTTAATACCATAGTTTATGTTTGTCTACGAGTGGCGGGGAATACCCTGGCGAACTATGGAGCTATTACGCAGCAGTGTCTCCTTATTTGTAAATCGAGAGTTACTGTGTTGCTAGGGTAAAAATACGGTGTTTCTAGACCAAGTTTTTTTTTTAATTCTAAACTTATATTAATATTTGCACACCATGACAATATGATAAACATGTTAGCACAACTCCATGTACCTACTTATAACACCTTGCATGCATTTATTTTATAATTGTATGTACACACATGTTTGAGCAACTAAAGTTATCTTATCTTAAGTTACGGTGAATTTACTAAAAGTATACCGTGTAATCTTTATTATGAAATGAATCAAAACACTATTTGCTTTTTAAATTATTAACAACAAAATAATAATAACATGTGAAACATGCAAAATTCATAATATTATTCTGAATCAGACTTAATACTAAAACAAATATTAAACTTGACACCGTAAATTCTCCCTCTATAACTTTAAAATTATGATTATTTTAAGATAGAAGCTTGCACTTGAAACACTGATTTAAATGTACGTAATGCGTCGTAGCGTAACTAGAATAGAAGAAAACAATGTATTTTACGTCATTCATCCATATCACTTACAAACGTTCCTTCTAGTATTTAAATAAGGTTGAGAATAGATTGCCAACGCTTGATGGTAGAGATAGACTTTTAGATATCGTGGGATTCCCCTCGGACTCCCGGCAGTGTTGCCTTTACAAGTTTTTTTATTTGACTGCCGTGAAATTCGTTGTAGGACTTTTAGGCAGTACACGATGAAATATATATAACAACGTAATTCATAATGGTAATACGGTGATTTATGACACGGTAATACATTATTACCTTGACGGTAGATAACGACTTTATTACGGTGCATCTACGGTAATTACCGTGTATATGGAGACACTGTTACGCAGTCAAATTCTGGTTTCGCTATGGGTAAGATTCTAGTTTCGCTATGGGTTTCATTGCTTCGGAATGTGCTAGCCATAGATAAGCAACTAGTTGTGGAAATTTCAAGCCTAAGAGCGTTTCCGTACTACATCCAATCCGAATCCGAATTCGAGATCGAGTTCCATCCGAATTGGAAATATTCTAAATTCGGACGGATGGAATTCGGATCTAGTGCGCAACAGGGCTTTATATAATTTTCATAACCCACCTACACCTATACGTTGTATTGACAGACTTAACGTTATTATTAAAATAACGGTAATAGATTTAACGTTATTTATGCGCCAATTAATTTTATCGTTATTTTAAACGGGTGAGATGTTAGTAGTGAGGCCTGAGGCGTGCGACGCGGCGGGAGCACGCCCTCGCGCCTCTCTGTTGCCGTGCCGATCAAAACGTTGCCTGAATCTGCCTGATTCTTACCCACAGAACGGCAACGTAGATAAATTAACGTTAGTTATCGTATTTTTGTTAATGTTAATTAACGTTATATTACTGATAATGTTATCAAGTAACGTTAAATTTTTGTAACGTTAGTAGGTATAACATTGAAATTTAACGTTACGTTACGGTTATCATTTTGTTATTTGGTAACGTTAACAAGCCTACGCAACCCTTGATACAAATGGTAGTACGGGCACTGCGGACCGTCATTTCTCGGATTCGGATCGGACGTAGTGCGGAAACGCTCTAACGATAATATTGATGAAGGCCTTTAATTCAACTATTTACAAAACAGTCAGCTCGGACTAAACCAAAGTGACAGTGACTAAATTTAATGCTGAAAAATTCTTGAAATTTGATTTAATTTACTGTAAAATATACTGTATTTTAGGATGTGAAAACACTGTAATTAGAATAAAAATATTGTAATTTAAATTTTCGCATCTGGAAACACTGATCGTGAGTGAAAATGAAAAGTGCTTATTTTAATTTAACAATCTTAGTTTAACAATAACAATAACTGACCATATCTGTAGTGATCACAGGCACGATGTCGTCGCCGGTGCGGTGGCGCCGCGTCGTCTTCACGCCTCGCGAGCGTGCGAAACTGCAGCGAATGAGCCGCTGACACGCCGAACGTCGCGTATGGACTTATTTCGTACAACTCCGCTGGAGATGGAATTCAGTAATAGAATAGAATAGGTAAGGTTATTATCAGATAGTTTAATACTTCAAAAAAAAAAAATCTAGTCATTTCTTATTGATGTCTAAACTCCGCGGTTTAGGTTTTATAAAAATGAAAGTCTTTATCAATCGCACGACCTAACGGTTGGATGGATTTTTAACCGACTTCAAAAAAGGAGGTTCTCCGTTCGGCGGAACCTGTTTTTAATAAAAAATAATAATAAATAAAATCAAATAAAAACTTTTTAATTCAGACTTTTTCAAATCCATAGAATGTTAGTACAGAAAAACTTATGAAACTAGTGTTAGTAGTAAAAACATTATAAATACTTATTTCCTAATATGGGTGCTAACCCAGTGCTGGATGTAACGCGTGTCCAGCCTATCCGCAATGATGGCCAGGATGCTGTTGGTGCTGGCGCGCAACCTCCCGAGTGCCGCGGCGCATCGCTTGCGGAGCACGGCGTGGAAACCGTCAACGTGTGCGTCTGCGAACATGCCCGACGCACTGCACCAGCGCGGCAGCCCCAACAACGCCCTGAACGCATTGTTATATTGGACGCGCAGGGCGCCAAATGATCTTTGCGTATAATGATATTAATGTATGTTTCCCGATTACTCAAAGAAGGCTAGACCGATTAAATTTTTTTTTTTGTTTGCAAGGGTATACTTTCCAAGTGGTCCCATTATCATCAGGTCAGGATCTGATGATGGGATCCTGGAGAAATCAAAGGAACTCTCCAAATATTATAGGCACACCTATAGCGATTTGGATATTTTTTATAGTAACTCATTCATTTGCTCTTGGAAAGCACCATTTGGTGAAGTGGAACTTATTATGAAGACTACAGATGGCCCCCGGAACTACTTTTAGAGGCATGAGGAACAGGGTGTAAAGTTCATACTCTATAGTAAAGGGAGGATCCTCCGACCAGACGGGTATTATTTCTGGTGGGCAACTGCCCAACGGTTGATGTCGGGATGTTGTATATATGCTATTCGCGCGGTAAACTCTGATAGCGCGTTGCAGGATTTGTGACGTCAGGTCTTTGATGCGTAGTTCGCATGTGGCCACATTACTCCCCTCCGGAGACCGGAGGTCGATAGTGGGCTGAGTCAGTGCATATGATGCTTGCCAGGGCCAGTTTTGATTCCAGTGAGTCGGAACCGAGTGCCGCATAGTTCACGGTGAGGCGGAACTGTCTGCGGTGATTCCCCAGTGAGTCGAGGTGGCGCTGCGTTTTGTTGATCCAGTGAGTCGGATGTCGTACAGCGCCGGGTTGAGGCTGACTGCTGGCGTCGACCAGGAGAGCGTTGAAGGGCTCTGCTTGTGGACCGGCCGAAAGTGCAGTGTGCTGTGCCAAGGTTTCTGATGAGGCTGAGGGTGATGACCAGGTATGCGCGTTCGCTGCATGCTGGTGGTCAGTATACCCGTTGAAGCCGTGAGTGCTGGCTGGCTGTGTGACTCGCCGCTCGAAAGCTTGAAGAAGTGATGGATGACGTCACGCTGAAGTAATTGCACGAAGGCTGCGCTAATATCACGTCGGGGTCACCAATTTAGAGGTATGAGGAACAGGGTGTAAAGTTCACTCATACTCTATAGTAAAGGGAGGATCCTCCGACCAGACGGGTATTATGTCTGGTGGGCAACTGCCCAACGGTTGATGTCGGGATGTTGTATATATGCTAGTCGCGCGGTAAACTCTAATAGCGCGATGCAGGATTTGTGACGTCAGGTCTTTGATGCGTAGTTCGCATGTGGCGTTGTTGATACCGCCACATACTCAATAACAAGTATTTCACGGGTTGCGATTTGATTACTTTAATATGATTGCTAAACAATTTATGCTCGTCACAATGCGAATGGTGAAATGGAGCTGATGGTGAAATACCAGATGAACTCCTCAACAATTAACGTCCCTGCGTCGGGAAAAGCAATACTTTTACGGCACGGTTGGCGCAGTGGTTAAGCGACTGCTGCCCTGCGTGTCGCGGGTTCGATTCCCGCACGGAACAAATATTTGTATGATCTACAAGTAGTTGTTCCGGGTCTGGCTGTTTGTGTATGTGAGTTTAAATGTTTGTAAACGCACCCACGATACAGGAGAAATCCTAGTGTGGGGCAACGTTTAAAAAAAAAAAAAACAAAAAAAAAATACTTTGTAAAAGGCGATGAGCAAGTTGACATTAGGCTATTGTAACTTAGATAATAAATTGGGTTGAACGACATTGGTCACGTCTGATATTTGTCAAATCGGCAACTCGTCAAATTTAATATTGGTCAAATCGTCTTTTTGTCCAATTATGAAATTTGCCAAATTCTGCCGCAATGCTAGCAAGTAAAATTCCAAAATGTAATCAAAATAATGCAACAGACGCACTTTTGAGATTGATTACAAGTACGCAGGCTGGTATAGAACTTGCAGAGTTATCACCAACCACTATTAAGGTTTCAAAAATTATTGACGAATTGAAAACTAACACGAGCTCAGGCATCGACGGCATCAGTACTAAAATAATTAAATGTGTTAGTATTATAAATACATTTAAAAATAAAACTTTAGATTTACTTTTGGAAGACTTAACAAAATGCATTAACAAAAGCCTTCAGGAAGGAATGTTTCCAGATACATTAAAAATTGCCAAAGTCACACCGACACATAAAACCGGAAACAACACAGATGTGAGTAATTATCGTCCAATGTCGGTTTCACCGATTATTTCTAAAATATACGAAAAAGAAATCATTCATAATAGGTCACAGCTTACTTATATTCTACAAATTTTATTTCTAAAAACGAATATGGCTTTTGACAGAAATCAAACATCCTATCCGCGACTATTGTGGACTTATACTAACTTAAAAACTAACATTAATAAAAAAACAAATAGCTTTTGGGAGCTTCATTGATTTAAAAAAGGCATTTGACACTGCAAGTAACTTCTTCTTATATAACTGGAAAGTATCGGTATTACTGGCTTTGCATTAAAAATATTAAATTCTTATCTTACTAATAGGTACCAAGTAGACGGTATTGGTGAACATCGAAGTGAACCCAAAACACCAAACACCTGTGGAGTACTACAAGGTTCTATACTAGGGCCTCTATGATTCTTTATCTACATCAGCAATATTAATGAAATCGGACTTAAGGGAGTTATTTCACTGTATGCCGATGATATTAGCCTTTTTTTTTACTTTGGCAGTAATATAGAAGGAATTGTTAATGAAGCACAAAGTGATCTTAATAGACTGAAGACTGAATAATGTATGAATTGTAAGTTTTTACCGTTTTTGTGACTATCTAATATAATTTTTTTATTATCTTTTTTCTCATAGGAGTGAATAATGTATTCTTTTTGAGCGAAATCAATTTTCTTAAACCGTAAACCGTAAAATGTGGGAGTACTTGTACTTAGCAGACACTTCTGCCTATCTGTTAGGGAAATACAGGTGTGATATTTTATGGCTTTAGAATAAGCTTTACTCAACTTAGTAGTAGACATTAGGTAAATGCTTCATGCTAACCTGAAGAGTCATCATTCGATTTTTCATTTCCATTGATAGAGGATGATGAATACAGCTTCTGCCCTTCTCGGAGCTTCTCCCTCTCTGCTTCATTGCTTTCACTTAGCTTCCTGTCATCCCTCATGTAGTGGTCACTTGAGATGCAGAAGAATCTGAAATGTAGATAGATCTGCCATGTTGGTCTAGTGATCACAAGCACAACAACTTCTGACCATGGTGTCCTGGGTTTAATTCCCTGATAATGCAGTATTATTGGGTTTTACCATTAGACATTTCTTAGTAGCAGCCCGGAGTCTGTATTTATGACTGACTATAAGTGGCGAAAAGTTGGTGTAGGTACATTTACACCTCTAGGTACCTATCCCATCGGGGTATACAGGTGTGGTGATAATTTTGTTTTCAGTACAGTTAAACATGGCGTACTCGTACTTCCAGAGGCTATCATTATGATTCGAAAATTAAATCTTTTGCATAGGCAGCTTTCTGTTACGCGGGCGTGACTTTTGTTTACGAGCTCGATCATTTTGTTTTGCAGTTGAGTTTTAAATTTATAAGACAATGTAAAAAGTTTAGTAGCAAGGAGTTTTCATACATAGAATAAAATGGGATAGATTTTATACGAGGAAAAATGAATGAGTCCGTACGTCTTAGCATTGAATTCTCAAAAGTCTTTTAAAGGGTTGTTTAATATATTTAATAACCAGTTTTAATTTAATTATTTTCACATCAACATTTGTCAAAAATCGAATAGGCTGTATAGGATGTTGTCGTTGTAAAAAAAAAAAGTCCAGTTGCAAAAACGCGCCATTTTCTGAAAATCTAAATTTTTTGTGTGATAAATTGATTATTAAATGAGTTCTAGTACAAGTGATGAATTGGAAATTACTCCACCCGATATTTTATCTAAGGCGAAAACTGCGCTAGATGAAATTTTGCCCCCATAATCTCGAGAAAGATATATGGCGACTTACGATCATTTTATTTTCTATTTACCTTTGTATGTATGTTAAAATAAACATATTTAATTTTTGATTTGTGTTTTACTATTTCCCACAACTGTATTGAAAAACGTCGTGTGATACACGGGTGTGTAGGTTATTGCAAACTCGTGCCTACTTTCCACCCTTGTATCGCAATGTACAATTGTATGATTGTGCATCATGAATTTAGTTGTCAATGTTTTTGATTGTATATTGGTGTGTGCTAGTTGACATTGTGGAACATTATTTAACTTTTGTGACCCAAACATGCACTTGTAACGTAAATAAATGAATTTTGAATATGAGAGTCACTTTTGGGGGGCAAAGTAGAAAAAAAAAACTGTGTGTACTGTGTGACAAATCTAATTAATAAATAAATTAATTGGCTTATTGTAAGGATTATAAGAAGGATTGAAAGGAGGATTTGTAGAGGAGCTCGTGGCTAAGTAATAACAGCCGTACGGGTCGATCCATCAGATTAAGCTACGCTTGCCGGGGTTGGTCCGTGGATGGGTGACCATCTTTACATACCGAGACTCCTTCGGGCCTCGGAAAGCACGTTAAGCCGTTGGTCCCGGCTGTCATTCGTGGATCTTTGACAGTTGTGACGGGTCGTCAGAAGCCCAAAAGTCTGACAGCCAGTCTTTCAAGGGGTATCGTGTTACCCAATTACTGGGTTGTGGAGGTCAGATAGGCAGTCGCTCCATGTAAAATACTGGTTTTCAGCTGCACCCGGTTAGACTGGAAGCCGACCCCAACGTAGTTGGGATTAGGCTAGGCAGATTGATTTTTATATACATATGTACATATATTTGTAATTTTAAAGTAAGCAGTTTTGAAGTTATTTTTAAGAAAATAGAGCAGATTTACCATTACCTCCAAAACTAAATTTTGAAAAAAAAAAAAATTGTTCTTTACTTAGGTATATATATAGATTACAGGAAAATCTGTAAATAAGTCTATGATAAATCTCTCAATATTGTGCGTAAAAACTTACATTTTCAGTTGGAATGTATGGGAGAACTTGTTTTTTCAACTAACTACAATGTTAAACTTGTTCTTGGAATAAACTCATCCCAACTACGGAACTCTTAACTGTACGTGGTCCTACACGCACTTGACCGGTTTTTTTTAAATATTGTACTGTGTTTTCTAAACCTATAAAATTGTTATAATATTATATAGGCAAGTACTTTGCTTTGCTTTTTTAGAATCAAGTTCTTTTATCTAAACAGACAGATGTGTTGCTGGGGAGTTTGTTGGGCCGCTTCTCTTCTCCTCCCAGCTAAAACTCTAAGCAGTGGTGAAGGTTGGGTGTTTTGGGGTATTGTCTTATGTAATTTTGACATCAAAAAGTGCTGATTCGCAGTCTAATTTGAATACATGACTTTTGAATAAGTAGGTAAATAGTTGTTTCTTACTTCTTCTTCCCGTGCACAAGACACACGATAGCTGCTAGTGTGACGACGATGACCACCCCGCTGGCGACGCATGACACCAGCACGGTGCGCAGCGACGCGGGCCGCGAGGCTCCCGACAGAGGAGAAGACGGCTTCATTGGAGGGATGCGACCTGCAGGTTGGTATAAATCATTTAGTAGTCTAGTAGATACAATGTCTTCTGGTGTCTTGCACATGAGTAAATTATACTAAGGTGTTGGCCGACACTTTATGCACATTATATGGCAATTTGAACTCCTTGAACTCATTTTGAGGCACAATTATAAGGCCCAGCGAAGTCATCCATAACACGTCTCCTCACCTTAACTGCGGTGTTCAAGCTGAAACCTCCTTTTCTCACTTAATAATGTTACTAAAATGATGATTTACCTCCTGTGAGGGTATGTGTGTCAGCAGTTAATGTGACTCGCTCCAACCCCGCATCACTGTATGCTTCCACCGCCAGCTCGTACCATGTGGCTGGTGACAGCTCTCCCACTACGTGGCTTGCTGAACTCAGTCCATCACCAACCTGGCAACAAAATTCAATCACAATATTATTATTAATCCAAAATGTCTCCATTTTTTCAAACTTATGTGTCCATTTTGCTGGTTTAATTACATTGCCTTTATAATGAAATACCCATAGTTACCTTGATCCAATGTTCAGATCCTGCTCTTCGGTAGGACACCCTAAATCCGAGTATGGGGCAGCCACCATCTCGCCACGCGTACAAGTTTATTTTTATTGCTGTTGAATTCATGTGCACGTGGTCTTCAGGTTTTGGGGGCTTGGGGCCTACAACAAAGACGTTTAGAATTCATTAAAAGGTTTAAATTATATTTTTATTATGTTCGGTTTATTTTTTTACAGAATTTGTAGCTTCTAATCAATCTAAGGCTAATCAGGTTAACTTGTCTTTCAAAACTTACGTCCACCTCTCGTAGTGGCTGTAAGCACATCACTGGGTGGTCCTATTGATATCCTGTTCCGCGCCTGTATCTTTGCGTTATAAGTGGAACCGCAATTCAGCATATCCATTGTGTATGAGTTCACTTCGGGAGACAGGTCGACCGTGTGCCATTCACTCTCTGAAGCTTGCTTGTAGTGGAGGAGAAAACCTGTGGATAATAAAAAACAGTGCTTAGGTTCATCACCATAATAGTCCATTGGCACTACACTAGCTCTAGGGAAATATAATCAAAGTCGTCAGGCATCAGTTGGAAAAAAGGTTGACTGGTAGAGAATGCCTTAAGATAAGATAAGACATTTATTCGTAGAAATATGATAATACATACAAGGCATGCAGGTAAACTCGTAAAACGGTCACGGAAACGGTAAAACGTTCGTAAACTAAAAATATCCGTCATGTTCGGCCTTTGTGGCATACATATATATATAGGTAAGAACAGTCAAATAAAGGTATTTAAACCAAGCTAAAACATTATTAAATTGTCATACAAACTAAAAATTAATTTTAAACACTAAATTATAAATTTGAATTAAATTGTCTTATGATCTAAATTATAAAATGCCAGTAAATATTTGTTAAATTTCTAATATTATACTTTGTCATTTAAAAAATCTAAAATACTCTAATATGCTTTCTCAACTAGATGTAATTTTAGCCGCTTTTTTAGTATGTGTGCGCTTAGTTCCCTCCATCACTTAGGAAGTTTATTAAATATTAAAGGCGCCATGCAAAATATACTTTTTCCCATTAATGCTGTTTTGGAACCATGTGAGCAAAGCATAGTGTTATCGTGTCTGGCGCGACTGACTTTGTCTGCCATGCGCGGAAATAATTTCCGATTACATTTTACAAACATGAAAACTTCGAATATGTACAGAGACGGTAACGTCAGTATGTTATAATTAATGAAATACGGTTTACAACTGTCAGTCGACTCTAATTTAAACATCGTCCTAATACAGCGTTTTTGGACTTTGAAAGCTATATCCTTGTCAGTCGAATTACCCCAAAGGATAATTCCATACCTTAGGTGCGATCAAACTAGGCCGTGGTACGCTGTTAGCAATGCATCAGTGTTAAGCACAGGAACTAATTTGTGTAGGGCATAAGAAGAGTTACAATTTTTTTTGCTTAACATTTCAACGTGTTCTTTCCAATTAATTTTTTTGTCAATAGTCACACCGAGGAATTTAGCAGTGTTGACTTCTTCAATTATTTTATCATTATAATGGACCTTCAGATCAGATAAAGTTAGTAAGCGTTGACTGAAATGCATAATATTGGTTTTATTGAGATTTATCCTTAAATGATTATTATCCAATCGTATTGAATTGTTATGGTACTGATTTTTTTTTTAATATTTGTTTAATTCTTTGTATATAAATTTTGGAGATAACACTTATAGTCGATATCGGTCTGTAATTTTGTATGTAATCTTTATTTCCCTTTTTAAACAATGGTTGTTAAACCATTGTTTAAAAAGGGAAAATGTTGTTTAAAAATCGATAGTTATATCGATTTTTTTAAAGCATCTGGAAAAATGCCCGAGGTTATGGTCAAACTAATAAGATGACTTAGATGCATATATTTCTGCAGAAACTGATTTAAGAACTTTTGTTGATATTCCGTCATCACCAACGCTGTTTGTATTTTTAATGAGTTGATTATTTTAAATACGTCTTGTGGTAGACAGGAAGGCATGAAAAACGATTTTTCGCGATTTGGAATTAATTTAGTAACTTTATGTCCTGATTCTGGTATTGGAATGACTTTGTCAATAAAATAACTCATTTATTGCACATAAAGTTTAAATAAATAAATAAAAAAGACCACTGTTGGACAACGATTGGTACTGTTTGACTGGTAGGTAATGCGTTGCCATAAAAATATAGTGTTATTCAAATGACGGAATTTCTACTAGTATTGGCGAATATAACGGTTATGTTCATCTTGCTAACCTATTATAGGTTCCGTAGTATCCCCAGGGAGTTGCCAATGAAGCTTAATGCTTGAAGTGGTCGTGTACTGGAGGGACAGCGCAGGCGCCGCGGGAGGCATGATGGCCACCACCACGTACACGATGGTGTCTTCGCCGATCGTGTTGCTGGCAGTGCACGTGAAGTTGCCGGAGGATTGCTCATTTACTTCTATAAAATTGAGAGAAAATTGAGTGAGAAAAAAATTGAGCACCGTTCGTAAATATTGCTGCATACGTTACCTATCTGGTTCGTCTTTGGAATTTACTGTTTTATGTGAAGTTATCGCTCCTCAGGGGCGCCGGCATTTAGAAAACCTCGTGGGTGCCAACTCATGCCAATGGGTCCTTTTTTATAGCCCGCTTTATCGTGAAAATCGCATCTTAAGCTCCCGAGCACCCACGGAGTCGGCGCCCCTGTTGCTCCTCACTTAATGGCGAAATTTAAAGATTGAATTTGGACTCAACTGTTTTAAACTTGTGAACCCATATTTTCAATTTACCGCCTTTCGTATTACCAGTAGATCGCCAATTGAAGTCCAATAGGCTGACTTTCTTTGTTATAAAATGGGAAGCAGCCTTGCCTGCCACGTAACGTACCCCGTATGTGCAGATGCCCGCGATGCGTGACTTGGTAGTACTGATGGTGCGTGACGGGCACGCGCGCGTGCGCCCAGCGCGAGCGCGGCGCCGGCGCGCCCACGCACGAGCACGCCAGCTGCGCCGCGCGCCCCGCGCCCACGGCCAGCCGTCGCCCGAAGGAGGCGATGCGCGCGGGAACTGGACACATATAGCGGTTCAACTTTCGTTCCTGTTCTTCTATAAGATCAAAGGATTTCAGTGTGAACAGCTGCCCGTTAAACGCCCAACTGACTTAATTTATTTATTATGGCACTCCAACGAATAGTTAACAAAAACATTAACAGAGAGCATATCATATAACTTACTCGTACATACATACTTTAGCTAACTTGTCACTTAAAGGTGTGCACAGCACTTACATAGTTTGCTATTCTTGATTAAAGTAAAAAAAAAAAAAAAAAAATGAACAAGTTAATATTACTAATATCAAATAAATTAACAACAATAAAATCAAATAAATCAATAAAAATACAATCATGAATCAAATTAAGTTAAATAATGATTGAAAGTAATTAACATTAAAGTTTAAAATGTAACAATGGAACTAGAACAATATCAATGAATGAATGATGGAATTTAACAAAAATCGATTGTCAGCAATTAGCTATCTACAAGTTGCCGGAAAAGATGATTACGAAATTGAGCCAGGGTGTTTGTGAAGATGTCAATGCTATTGGTGCGAGAGTGATTTTCATTATATGTCCGCATGAAACGGTTCAATTGCGCTGATCGCCCGAGGTTGGTTCGAGCTGTCAATGGTACAAACACATCTAATTTGCGGTCGGGCCTTGGTTGACTGCTACGGGGAACAGATAAATTTATGTCTTCCAGAAGTTTCGGAACATGGATTAGTCCGTTGACAATTTTAAAGAGCATAATTTGATCCATCATTTTTCTGCGGTTTTCGAGGGATGTAAGGTTGAAGTGACTCAACCTTTCAGGGTAATCAGTTGTGTTGGGGCAGCTGTACGATTTATATCGCAGGTACCTAGTAAAGCCTTTTTGGATGCGTTCAACTCGATCGATATGGACCTGATAGATAGGATTCCACACCTGCGATGTATAGTCCAGTACGCTTCTGACGAGGGTGAAGTAGAGAAGTTTGAGGGTGCGAACAGACTTAAAGTCGTGACAGATACGCTTCAGAAATCCTAGCATTTTTGTTGCTGTTTTGACAATATTGTCTATGTGGGGAATAAAAGTGAGCTGACTGTCAAGGTAGACTCCGAGATCGCGAATTGTGTTAACCTTTTGCAGCGTGAGACCATTCAACGAATACGAGGATGGAAGGGTATTTCGCTTTTTAGTGAAGGTCATGTGTTGACACTTTTCAGCGTTAAGAGTCATCCTGTTCATTATGCACCAGTTGTGTACTGAGTTTAAGTCCTCCTGCAGCAAGGATATATCTCTGGGAGAATTTATTTGCTTATAAAACTTTACATCGTCGGCGAAAAGTGAACATTCACTGTGCTTGATGCAGTTCACTATATCGTTGACGAATACCAGGAACAATATCGGACCCATATGGGAGCCTTGTGGAACTCCTGAAGTGGAATAATAAAAGGAAGACTGATGCCCCTTTACGACGACCCTTTGTTTTCTGTCAGTCAGATAAGATTCGAACCATTTTGAAAGTTTCTGCAGTAGGATTTGGTGATCGACCTTGTCGAAGGCACTGCTAAAGTCTGTATAAATGGCGTCAACTTGTGTGCGAGAGTCGATAAGTTTGCTGAGGTCATTGACATAAAGAGTTAGGTTACTCAAGGTGGATCTTTGTGTGCAGAATCCATGCTGTTGGGAAGCTAGCTCTATTTTGAAGTGAGATGTTAGAATAGGACACATAAGGGATTCAAAGACCTTCGAAAACACAGATAAAATAGATATTGGCCGATAGTTTTTTATGCTGTTTGCTTCACCTTTTTTAAAGATGGGCACTACATTGGCATTTTTCCATTCAGAAGGGAATTGTGCTGTTTCGATTGAGTGGTTCAAAATGATTTTTAGCGGTAGGGCCAAGCTAGATGCACAGTTTTTAACAAATAATGGTGGAATACCATCTGGTCCCGGACCCTTGCATACATTTAGTTTTTTAAGGAGTTTAACTACATCTTTTTCGGAGAATGTGACCCTATTTAAACTATTTTGGGGATACTTGTGATCTGTCAGTAATGAAGCATGCCTTGTTTTATCTGATGAGGTGAACGTTGAAGAGAAATGGGCAGCAAAGAGCTTGCAGACCTCGTCCCCGGAAGTGGCTATCTGATTATTTAATTTCATCTCAGACGGTATGTCATTAGCCCTCGATTTTTTTGCCTTTACAAATGACCAAAAAACCTTAGGATTTTGTGATATGCCCGTCTCGATTCTCCCTACATAGTCTTTGTAACCACTTTTGATCATTATATTAGCTCTTTCGCTTAATAATCTGTATTCGTAGTGGTCACGGGGATTATTATATTTTTTAAAGCGCACCCTAAGCTTTTCCTTTTCGTTTAGAAGTTTAATAAGAGCTTTTGGAAACCAAGGGGGATACCTATTTAGTGATACTTTCTTTTTTGGCACGATCTCGTCAGTTATATTATGGAAATGCTTGTTTAGTATTTCTACCATTGCATTGACATCTGAACACTCGGACAAACATGCATTCCAATTGACCTGTTTTACTCGCTCATTCAACAATGTATAGTTAGCATTGCGGTAATTGTATTTTGTGAAGTGTTTACATTTAAGTGAACTATGTGACATATTTTTTGTTACTATCTTCAATGGTGGATGATGAGAATCTACAGCCGACAGGGGGGGTTTTACATTCATGAACAAATCCGCCAGGAAAGTAACACAAAATTAAGTCAAGGGATTTGCCAAGTTTATTTTTTACTGGGTTCATATTATTTAGGGACAAGCAGTCTATCAACGAGTAACCTAGTTGGGTATTGTAGTTACTTGGTGACGTGGATGTACTTTGAGTTCCGGTTTCATCCAGATTCCATTCAATGGATCCAAGATTGAAGTCGCCAGCAATTATAATTTGATTTCCGGTTGTGTCGATAACTGAGGTGACTTTGTCTAGGAACGAGTCAAGTGTTGGTTGTTGTACAGGTGGTGGTAGATAAACAGCACATATGTTCAGCTGTTGGATCTTTTCCCATTTGTGATCTTTAGGCTTACCCATAAGTTCTCTGAGTCCGTCTCAAATTGTGACATGCGAATGGACTCGATAGACTTCAGGACAGCTATAAGTACACCTCCACCCTTTTTTTCCTTGCATTTGTTGAGGCTCTGTCTCTGCGGTAGATATTGTATCTACAGTCAAATATTTCCCCGTCATTGACACTGTCATCTAACCATGTTTCTGTCCCTATAATGATGTCGTAGATGTTGTTTTGCGTATTTAGCATAATATCGTTTAATTTTGTCTTCATTCCTCTAAAATTTTGATAGTAAATATTGAATGCGAGAGTTGAGTACAGGGTTTTATGCAGGCACACTTTTTTCCTTTCCTGGTTACAGCAGAGCTACTGCTTCAAAGTTGCGTACTTGCTTAGCTGGTATCCCATCGGCTTTACGAATGAGGATACGTCCATCGCGCACCCATACATACTTGTAGCCTTTGCCTCGTGCTGCTTTTCTGGTTGCTGCGTGAATTTCCTTGTTAAGAGGAGAAAGGTGCTCGGATACGAATATTGGCTTCTTCGGGCCACCATAGCCTAACAAACTCGAGTTCAGCTTATCTTCGGGGTGCTCTTTATTAAAATTCATCACAGATGTTAACATTTCATCTCGTGCAGAAATACTATTTAGCTTAACGATCACGGTTCTAGGATTTTTGTTTTGGGGATCCAATTTCCGGACACGTACAGCCGATACAATATCCGCCTCTTGTATGGTGGTTGACACCGTATTTCCAAGTTGCAACACAGTTTTAACTAGGTTCTCTGATTTATTCTCCGGCACTCCGTTGACTTCTAAATATTGTTGGCGTGAGCTTTGTTCGAGCAAATTAACTCTTGTAGACAGATCTGACATAGACTTTTTGAGAAGCTCGTTTTCCTTCTGTATTTGTACATTCGTGTCCCTGCAGCTGTCGATTTCACTCTTCATTTGGTCGAACTTGTTGCTCATAAATTGAACCGATACTTCCAGTTTTTTTATGAGTCCTAGGGCTTCTTTTAATTTGCTCAATTCCGTTGCGATACATGCTTTTAGGGATGCCAATATTTCGGCTGTCACTGCTGTTCTTATTTCGAGGCGAATAGTCTCCAGCATCTCATCAGAAGATGGATTCAGGTGCTCTTTAGTAGGTGGGCTATCTATACGCGGCCGTTTATGATGTCGAGGATTAACAGTAGAGGTGCTAGGAGTGTCTGAAAGCGCTTTTTCCATAACCGGTTCAGACTGAACATCCGAACAACATTTCAATATTTTTTCAATATTTTCAACCTCCGTCGGCTTAGGAGGAGTACGAACAGTGCGTGGCATTATTATTCTATAATTATACTTCTAAGGTGCACGTTGTTAGCAGTGCCGTATTTTGAAGTGATGTTATATTTCAGTGATAATGTGATCGGGGTGGCGCCACCAGTCTCAATGCTGTTACGTTGTATTTTTTGTGCCTACCACTAATTGGTGTTGCACATCTAAATCCTTAATAAATAAAGTGGCATTTACCTGAAAACATACGTAGTCAATATAAAGTTTCTCACAGGGTTATTTTACAATGAATTATTCATTCCTTAAACTGTATTTCGTCACTGGACTTTTTAGTTTCACTTTCTGTAAAGACATCACTTTTCTAAACAGGTTTGCATAATTAATTAGACCAAATATTGTAAATAAGTTTGATTGCAAAATAGAATAACAACACAAACGTCATTCATTCAAACGTCAGCTTCTGTCAGTTATAAGCGACATCTGTTGTCGCCGATTCATGGTTGTAGTTTTAATCGATAACAGTTCATTTTAAGATATTGATTGGTAATCATCGAAATAATATCCAGTGACCAGTCCTTAATTATTTTCGGCTTTCGGTAATAAAATTAATAATAAACTAAATAACCGAAAACGGAAATGAATAAATTTTTTCATTATAAACTTTTTTCTAGAACTTTCATTGTCAAATGAATACATATTTTATCTGTGAAGTGTCTTTGACGTAATGTTTCTGGTAATGATTATAATTTTCCCTAATTAATATTATGGGTAAATTACCCCATTCTAGACAAACTTTGGCATTGCAGACTGCCAAAGATTTGTTTTAATTAGTTCTTAATTCTGGATCTGAAGGATTTTTAGTGTTTCAGCGTTCATACGTCATGTTGGATAGTTGTTAGTGATTTTTAAGAGTTAAGTGTCGTAAGTGATGTGGATATCTTCCGTGAACTGGTAATAGTTTTGCCTGAAGTAAGGGAGATTTTCTGAATGCTCTCATCCAGTTCCGGTTGGCTTCTAGGCCATAAATATTTGCCGAGTTGAGCGTCCATTCGCCCTTGAACACGCTTGAGAAGTGACTGCAATTCATTAACACTTCTAAAAGGTGAGCTTCGTTGTTAAATAGTGTTTGGAAGTAATATGTGAGTCCTCCCCTGGTTAATATAGGGATTCGTTGTGAAGTATTTGATATTTATTACAGGATTCTTAGCTGCGTCTACGCAGGTTGCTTCCCGGCCGGTCGAAGATATTGCAGTCGAGTGTTTTCTCCTTAAACCAACCGTGAGTATTTCACCAGCTGACTATTTACCATAGATATGCCATAGGAGGTTACTCATGGTATTGGATTAGAATGTTCAAGGCAGTGTATTGAGGTTTTTCTGTGAAGTTGATAGACGCCGCGTGGGTAATTCTTATTCCTATTGTCCCACCACTCAAGATAAGGCAAACAGAAGTCGTAGCTCATTATGTTGTGTTTGCAACAGGCTATGTTAACCGGCTAATGTTTTAGCCTTCTAGATTTTCTAGCTCGGTCACCTCAAGTAAAGTAAATTAGATTCTCATTATATTATTGGGTCTCCGTATTGTCAATTCCAGGTGAGGCACCTCGAGTGATTCGTCTCGCCGCCAGGATCTAGAGTGGCGTCTGGGGCCTGGACGCGAGACCCGTTCCTCGAGTCAGCTCTAAGCCTCTTGCGGAGACGACTGTGCGGCTGGTCAAGTCCGCCTAGCGTTAGCGCAGGCGGGACGGTTTTTTTTTACCCTTACATTTATATTTATTCATTTTAATACGGTATACATATAAACCGGTATATTACTTTAGTCCGGGTTTCAATATTGGGAACCCGGTCTGTATCAGAAATTTAAATAAGGACCCCGAGTTCGACATCCTCAGTTATCTGCATCTGGAAGAATATTGGACATCTTCGTCGGCTCTGGGATCCGGGATTTTCTAAATCCCTGGCGCCCATTTACTAATTGTTTATTTACAAAATAATTGGAAGGTTGCACCTTACTAATTCAATCTTTTATTATATTTTAATCTTAAACTTAAAATCGGAACAGTACTGGCTTTATCTCCAACTCCCCACGACCTTAGTTCTTTAAGCTGAAGTTTGAGCTGGCTGGCATTAATAAGTGACAGTTTGTCACATACTTAATATAAAGGTTAACTTAGTTTGTGTTTGAAATAAGTACTTATTTATTAATGCGGTAGACCCTTAAAGCTACCGTATATTGTAATAAGAAGGAGTATTCTTCTTTAAATATATGTTATTTCAAACAGTTTATTGTTTCCTTGTATTTCGATACGTAACCACCTAGCATGAAGGTTTTGTTCCATTACCTTTAGAGGGGCAAAATCTTTTATGTAACAATGCAATTTATTAATTTTGTAACTGGACCGCCCCTTATTTGTTACCTGGAACGCTTACGCCGAGTATGTCGTCGGAATGTTGGTAGCACTAACAGTCCAGCAATGAATGCGCGCACGCAGGACTTTGTCCGTTTATGCAGTGGGCATAACCGCGAGAATTCTCTGCACTCGCGAAACAGACACTATGATACTGCACTTTTAAATAGTATTACGTTATTATGTTATTGTCTTTAAAACACTTGGCGATTGTGCAAATGATTGCCACTTTATTAATCTTGAGTATTTGTGGAAAAATAAACGAATTAGCAAATGTTTATTAATTTTGCGGATGAGAAAACTTAGGATAGTATTTAGCTGTTACGAAGCGCGTTCCAGACCAGACTTGCTAGCTATTAGTACTTTGCACTGAATTTTCAGTGCCTTACATATCACTGTGATCGTTTATTAACCGTTGTGTCTGCTTCGCGGACAGACTCGGAAGAAGTTTACACTCAAACCATAACTCGTGTTTAAAATACAAATAATTTTAAATCACACTTTTTTTCTCCCCATTACTACGAAATATTGAATGGTTTTTACTTACTTCTGGAGCTAGGTCCTTGCCCCACGACGAGCGTGGACTCTCCTTCTCCGGAGCCCGTGGTGGCCGATACCCAAAACTCGTACAGCTGGTTCTCCATTAGGTTGCGTACTTGGAACATCAGCTCCGTATCGGTTTTCTTGTCTGCAGGCACTGTAAAGCTCGAGTGCTTGCCCAGGCTGGAGAAGGGATAGTTTCATTAAATTTGTCAGTGCTTATTTTATGTGAGTTAAGATGTCTTTTTCTCATGTTCGTTTCGCCGGAACATCTATGTTGCTTATACTTTTTGGGGCCCAGTAAGTGGCCACGTTTATTGTGGCGTTAGAGGCGTTGTTAGAAGCTTATGGTGGAAATGTGTATAAGAAAACATTGCGCTTTTTTAACACGCTTTTATTAGTTCCACCTGTATGTTTGTAACGAAATCTTTGAACGCAATTTTCCCCTATGGGAGACCATGTTTTTCAACTGCAAATTTAAGTTGGTCGGCTATTACTCGGTAACCTGTAAAGCCTACTTAGCTGTGATAGTTTTCCGTTTAACTTCGTTATATATACTACTGCTGTGAATTTTTTACATATACAAACACAACCATTTAGAAGGCAGGGGGGACACTTGACTCTAATATTACGCAAACGGATCCCTAAAATGAAAAATTGTTTTCACAAACCCGTAACATTTTTAAACGGCCTATCAAACGATATCCTACACAAAGGGATAGACGAGAAAAAAAATTTTAGAGGTACTCTAAAGAAAAATAATTATTTTACCACTTTGTCCGCGTGATTAATATGTATACTCATGCTAAATTACAGCTGTCTAGTACTAAGGGTTTCTGCGCTAAGCCGCGGACAGATAGACAGACGGACATGGCGAAACTATATAGGTTCCTTGTTGACTACGGAATCCTAAAAAGCGTGGGGTGCTCGATATCAGTTGTTATAAATATTTAATTGGAACGTTATCTAAAAGTAGAGTTTCCCAACCAGCAAAACAGTCGAATAAGAAACGATTTACTCAGCCTATAGTCGTAGTTGAAATTACGTTGCCAAAGTACCAATCTGTCGTATAAAAGCGCTTGTGTCCACTATTTAGCAATTTTCACTAAATTGTGCTATAATTAAGTAGAATAAACGTTTATAGAACTATGCTAAAACGCTTTTACTCTGCTTTTTGTAACATGCTGAGTTCAAGTGACCGAATCACTTTTATTCAGCTTCCGTATCCTATAATAGTTCTATAACAGCTACTTAAATAGCTGATCCGCTAATAATTGTAATCTGTTTCCATAAGAGTAAAAACAATCTTTTTACTATTTAGCATCATCATGCCATTAGTTCACACTTATACGACCACTCGAAAATATGTTGTATAATAGCCACCGACTTGCTTTTACACAGCTGTATAGTTGAGTAACAACGAATTAATTGCTTTGATTCGGCTAATATGTTCATTCGATTATGTTTTCTATAAAAGATATCAGTTTGCTATTAATCGACAATTTGGTTCTGTAGGAGTAACCAAATTACTTTTACTCAGTTTTATCGGACTCGGTTAACGATAGAGAACCTAGTAGTTTAGGAAAATATGGTACCCCACGTTTTTTTATAATAACATTAATTTTCTCGTTAATTATTTTGTTCTTATACTATTTTTTTTTCTTTTTGGTTCAGTTTGCCATTAATGCGGGTTTTTTACTTTTTTAAACTATATTTTTGTTTGCGTTTTTAAACTATATATAGGTATATATGTGCCTCACTTTTCAACATCGTAATTTTACATAATTATGTTAATTTACTTGAAGTTAAAATATAGTAAATGTTTTACTTTGTACACGCACCAAAAGAGATAAGTAACCAGGCACGCACGCTAAAAACTATATCGCTACTGATAAAACGATTAATTACGTACACAATGACGCACACATCGCATTCGTAAAGTGACTGCGCTAACGTCTTCTAATGATTTCACAACTTATGTTAGTTGCTCTCGCGGCACAACAGGTAAGCATTCAACCTACAGTGGCTGTGATTAGAGTTCGAGCCACGGGTTTACAAAAAAATCTTTTTGAGATTTTGTAATTTAGAGTTAATATACTAACTGAATCTACCAAAAGTTTCTCGTCTAAATTATTTGCCAGTTTAGAAGCTAACTACCCGCTTTAAAAATATATCCTGCCTTTAATTGTGACTTATGTATGAGTCAGTCTGCATTAGTAACTACACTTTAATCCATATTTTGTTAACGTTTTCGTTGTGTTGTTATAAATTACTATCAAAAATACAAAATCTAAAGTATGTTCACCAACCGACGTTGAACAGTTGTTAAAAAAAAACGTCCGGGTAGTCAGTACCTGGCAACAAAGGTCAGTTGAACTTTATAAATCTAAATGTATCATCTCTATAGTTACGTTATTGTAGCATAAGTTTTAGCAACAAGTCTGTTTTTCCTCGCAAGTGTGTTGAAAAATGACGTATGAAACGCATGTGCATTGATTATTACACACTCGGCTCCCTTATCGCGCTCGTCTGCGACTCGCGCGAATAATACCGCCTCGAGTGCAATGACCAACACAGCACACTTGTATCATAATGTACTATTATTAATTGGAAGGCTGCTAAAGATGTACTTCTATTTTTACGAAACCCATTTTGTTCGTCCTTAATAATCTTGTGCTTTTCAATGAAGTTTGTTATTTTGTTATGAAACGCTTTTTCAAAAACTTTAGAAAATATAGGTATCAAAATCACAGGTCTGTAATTGTCCATTTGAGTGCTATCCCCCTTTTTAAATATTGGTTTCACTACTGATCTCTTTAATAAATCAAGAAATATTCCTTGTTCCAGAGAGAGGTTAACAACATGTAGAAGTGGCTCTAGAATTATATTGACTGACTGTGTTATGATGTCAGTGCGAATATTGTCATAGCCACTCACTCAAAGCTTGCTCAAACCATCGTGGCAAAACAACTAAAACTGCAACAAACAACAACTGCAACTAGATAACTGCATAAATTCATAACCACTCACTATATCGATTCTGACTTTTCTAGTACTCAAACCTCAGTTGATCCCATAAAGTTTTTTGATCCTTATAAGAAACAGGGTCGATTGGCATCAAAAAACTTGTTTGTGAAAATTGACCATTATCTTGCTGACTGTAATTTTATTCAAAATCTGTAAATGCAGATCAATTTTTTTTCTAAAAGTTAAAGATAGTTTCTTAAGACCATTTTCTTGTAGCGAACACGGTTAAGGTACCTACCCTTATTGACCCATCTCAAAACGTAATGCAATACTACTCATCCCCCATAGCAAATAGTGTGATAATTTATATCTAGTAATTTGAACAGACCTATAGGGAATATCTATGCAAAATTTAAAACAAAATTTGTCTGGTAGTTTTTGCACGATGCTGGAACATATAATATATTCAGACAAACAGACAAAAATTCTGAAAACTATATTTTCGGCAATCGTTCCCAGACCTCGTGACAATTTTTAAACTCTTTTGGCGTGTGTACCTAATTGTTTTTGTTCTTACCGTCCAGCTTCTCTGTAGTAGACTGTATAATGTGATATAACGCCGTTCGGATGTAGTGGCTGTAACCAGCTGACCAATACCGAGTCACTGGAATACGCTAGTGCTTTGATCTTCTCGGGCGCTGAAGGAACTGCAATTAAAATAAAAACGTTTGAAACTTTATTAGAATTTCAATAACCTATTCAATTTTATTATTATGAACGTCTTTTACTTAGGAATGCCCATCTAAATGCATAGATGTATTAAAACCGGTAGATACGGGACTTAGTATCAGCGCCTGGTCCTATTAAACTAAGTGGTGGCCCGTAGATGGCACTCGGTCACGCACGGAATATCGTTGATCAAACAGCTCTATAATTATAGTTTTTTTTTGTGATAAATACGCATCAAAATGACTTCTTGTGCAGCTAAACAGTGTTTTAATAATACAAGAAAGAAAAATAAGACACAAGGGATTACTTACCACTCGTAATTACAGCCAAAAAATTTGTTGAAAGTTATAAAAATATTTAATGTTTGCTTCGCCATGTTTGTTCTGCCACATGCAATGTCATTCATAATCGTAAACATTCGGCCAACATTCGGCAGCTAACCCAATGTCGCTCGCACGATAGCGCCGTCTCCTATCTCTGTTCTTGTCTATCGGTAACTGTAGGTTTGCGACTATGATCACACTGATCACAGATGTGCGAGTTTTGGTGCATGTAGTCGTGCGCCGAGCCCAGGTTTACTGATTGCGATGTTAGCGCGTAACATATCTTCCTCCTTTTAACAATGTCTAAATGTAATATTTGATCTTACCATCTTCCTCGGTCATGCAGTAGACCGGCAGACTTCGTTTGCCGTCTCCGGCGTTGGTGAAAGCCAGGACTTGTATGGAGTAGTTGGAGTACCTACGTAGAGTGTGCAGGTATGTGTCTGTTGTCGCCACTCGTTTGATCTCGCCGACATCCACTAAAAACGAGAGTTTGCTTAATTATTTATTTAATACTTTAAGCACATAAAATGTACAAAGGTGGACTTAATGCTATAGCTAACATAGCTATATAACTAACATAGTTCGTAAGTTTACTAACAAAATGAGTCCTTGTTATTTGATTAAATAAATTTATTATTATTATTATAGGCTTAATTAATTTCTGTAGTTCTATCAGCTTATTTTCACTTCTATTTTAATCTAATCTACTATTTTAAAATTACCGTGGTCTGTGGTTAGTGGTGAATAAATAACTTTGTATCCTTGTATGAGACCACCATGTTGGCCGATTGGTGGTGGGTTCCATGACACCTTCATGCCAGAAGACGATAGGGCTGAACAGGACACTCTTGTCGGTGGAGACTCGGGGACTGAAATTAACAACTCACTTATCATTATTATTTTGAATCTGTGAAGATCTTTGAAGTAGTTTGTGCTACTTTCACAGATTCAACTTACACTTTCGATTAAAATAACCATTGAGTATATAAAATGTTCTTTATGAGTATTAAGTTAAAAAAAAGTAGTGTCAATAAATAAAGTTTGACAAGGATTCAGTTATTAATTAATCCTCACCTCCTTCTAGCGTGGTAGCAGAGACTGGCGCGGACGCAGGCCCCGCCGCGACACCGTTGAATGCTCTCACGCGCACCTCGTATCGAGTGAACTTGCGGAGAGCTGATAAACTTAGCTCAGTAGCTGACCACCCGTTCACTGTTAACGTTCTGAAAATTATCCAATAGAAGAGGTTATTTAGTGGTAAGTCTGGAAAGTCATTGCAAAAGAACTGACATTTACATCGCTATCGCCGCCATCTTTTATTTTCAATACGATTTCTGTGACAATTTTGTACTTTACATACTGACTACAGCTGAACTGGTATTAAGTGCCCTTTCAGGAGCAGGGGGGAGTGATAAGGTTGATATTCTATTTTCTATCATAGTTTGAATATCCTTTATTCCCGATCATAGCTAGTAGGTAGCTGTTAGTTACCTGGTAGAATTCCTCGCACCCGGCGCAGGACTAAGCTCCGCACACGTGACCGAGTAGCCCAGCAGCTCGCCGTGCCACGCATCGCGCGGCGGCGGGCGCCAGGCCACGTGCAGCTCGCCGGGCCCGCCGGGGGTCACGTGCACGCTGCTGGGGGCTTCCGATGGCGCTGGGACCACGAGCGGAGCACGTTATTAGTAAACAGTTATCCATTCTGTTTGTTCAAGTGTAGCGACGTTCTTCTTACCTTCTTCCTGCGTCTTCACAACGACTGGTTCAGTGTAAGCACTCCTGTCGATCTGATTGATGGCAGCTATTCGGATCATGTACGCAGTGTGTGGCTTCAGACTGCTCAGCAGAGCTTCGTAGTGTATGTCGCCTTTCTTGGTTAGGCTGCAATTTTAGAAAAAAAAAAAAAAAAAACTCAATACCAAGGCAATAAGTACTAAGGTTATTTCGAAAGGTCAAAACAAACTTCATCTGACCTTCGATGTCCAAAAACGAATAGTTTTTCATACCAATCGATTCGTGTTTCGCAAGTAGTCACCTGTCATCGCATTTTAGTAGGTAGGTATTTCCTATTTAAATAAACGCTTCTAAATACCTTTAAAATGACTTGTTCATTGTTTTTCTACTCACGTGACATGCGAGTGTGCGATCCCATGGACGGACACATTGAGCGTTACGGCTGCATCCCACTGGTTCACTCTGATGGCCCCTTGAGCTGACAGCGCGCAGTACTGCAAGGTGTAACCCACGAGGGGAGAGTTGCCGTCGAAACCCTGACTCCAGGATAGACGGACAGCGCGGCTTACGATCTCCGTCACCGATAGAGAGTGAGGGGTGTCGGGCTTTTCTGGGGAGTGAAATTAAAATGTTAAGGAATATTGAAGGGTTATTTCCCCTTTTTCATCTTTTACAACCTGTTTAACCAGCTCCGGATAACTAATTTGGCACATCATTTTGGATATTGGCTCCATTAATCACATTATCTTGTAAATACCTAGTGCTAATTTGGAGACTTTACAACTTGCACTATTACTTTCTTGTTTAGTTGTAATGGTAAATAATAAACACGAACGAAACATTTTGGTACGTTTTTGGTTTAATGAGCTCAAAAGTCGTCTGTGTTTTTAGTGTCTGTGTTTTTAGTGTTGTCTGGATAAAACTCACCTTGGACGGAAAGATAAATATAATGGTCGCTGTGACCGTATGCGTTGACGGCTTGACACTTGTAGACGCCGGAGTCCTGTCGATCTGCCCGGCTGATGTACAGCTGGGATCTTAAACCACTATCAGTCTTTGCTTCAGAGATGCTTAACCTGGAGAAACATGTGGAAAAGCTGGTAAGTACCTACTTATAGATAATAAAGAGAACTAAGTATTTTAGTGAAAAATAAAGCCTCTGTTCCGAAAACATTAACAAGTTTGTCAAAACAGCTGAATCATGACCTATTCACTAATTTGATGAGGCACATCAAGTTACCACAAATAAAAATAAAAAATAAATTCGATTTTGAACTTAACTTAGGTTTAAAATTTTTACCTATAAGTATTAAGATCTAAGTGGTTCATGTTGTGTGCCCATGTCACTCTAATGGGACTGTCTCCGCGCACGTCGCACACCAGCGTCGCAGGCGCATCTCGACGTGCTGTCATATTGTGTGATGTCAACTCGAACCTCGCAGGCTCTGGAGAAGATAAAATACATAAATACATTTTATTCGTTGATATTCGTTGGTCTTGAATGGTTAGATATGTAATATATGATGTTATATGACATTGACTGTGTTTAGTGAATACGCAAAGAGAGATCTAAGCCCTCTTCCACGTATAGATACTCGTACAATACTGCAAGTAACCGGTCTAGTTTTTTTCAAGGTATTGGTTTCTAAGGGTTATCGAAATATTAATAAGCAACAATTCGGAAAAAATAACGGTAGTTAATTAGGCTTACTCCAGTGTTCGTGAAAAAGCAATGTAAATAAGTAGGACAATGTATTTTTTTAATGTTCGTTGTTGAATTAATCAACTCAGCCTATCGCAGTCCACTGCTGGACCTTTGTCCAGGCCTATGCCTCACCCAGGCTGTGCCACAACACTGTCTTCCGCCTTCCGCCACCCGCATTCACTGTTCCAGCCCCCGTCGGTCCATCTCGCTTCTATTGAATGCACAAAAGCATTTGTCGTATTTATCACATTCATATTCAAAATGTAAAACTTACCGTTGACAGAAACAAATATAGTTTTGGTAAGAGGAGATCCTACTCCATTCTCTGATTTGCACATGTAGTTTCCCTCGTCATAGGGAAGTGCTGACTCTATCCATAGAGTTCCGTTTGAAAGGAACTGAAACCTTCCACCCAGGTTTATTAGAGGTACATAGTCGGTCGATGACCCTGAAAATAATATTATGACATCCAGTAAGTAATTGAAAGTGTTCATATTAGAAAATAATCTAGATAAATAAAGAAATACCTTACCTACAGCCGTGTTGCAGTAATTGAAATAACGTATGTATTTTGATTATGAGTAGGTACTTAAATTTTAACCTTTTGTTTATATACGCAACATGTTACGAGAGTAACATTTATATTATTGCATGAAAGATTGATAAAAGTTGGAACCAAAATCCAGTTACAGAGATGATTAAATGTCCACAATTCTTTGAAGGTTTTGCATTTGAGCAATCCTGAAGAATAATACTGATACTGATTCTTAGAATAAATACGAAAGGAATATCTAATTTAAAAAAAACACAACATTTTGATCTACCTCTTTGTTTCAGCCAGGTAACTTGCGGGGCTGGCGAGCCCGTGGTCTGACAGTGCAATGCCAACTGTTCACCAGCCAGTACTGCTTCATCCTTGGGTTCCACCACCCATTTTGGCGAGACTGCAGCGTGCAAGTAAGTCAAGTTTCATTTATTTCTGGATCAATACATTCATGATATTCCTTTAATTACGGTACCCATCTTGACTATGATTAATTGTGCTATTTACGGCGACTTGCAATGTAAAACATTGTTACCTTAATGAGTTCTTTGCATACATTATAATAATACCATTTTTACCATCCCCGGCAGCAGCAAAACATTGTTATGAATATAAAGAGCTACCTAAGTTATTAAAGCTAAGAACTTTAACATCGCTTCTTAATATATACGACCGTCTGTGCATATATTTACGCTTTTTGGTTTATTTCTGAACAAGCGGTGCACTCTTTGGTAAAAGAATAGGTATACAATTTTCATCTTTCGTACGAGATAATTCCATTAATGATTAAATAATATTTTAAACGATCGGTTTGAATATTATGTAGGTTCAATTATTAACATCAACTTTGAAAATATTGAAAACGAAGTTAGTCAATTTACCATCAGAAAATTGCCAAAAATAATAACAGTTTCTTCTTACAGTCTTTTTACAATTGCAGATCCGGAGTACAAATTAAAATTAATATGAATAAAATTTACCATTTTCGTAAGCCATCTAAAATCCAACGCTGTGCAAAACAAAAACGTTCAAGAATTTATACATTTATATGAAAAATATTTGCTTTGGAAAATAAAAGTGCGCTGTGAATAAAGTGCATATAAAAGTGAATACATTTCCGATGGCATTTATTCAAACTGCGAGATAAAAAAATAACAAGATTTGAAGATGACTGGAAAGCTTTAATTTTTTTATAAGAAACGAGTGGAAAATAAGGTGGGTTAAATACGGTTACGGTTTAAATTAAATTAATAAGTTACAATATGAATAAAACCATCGACATTTTTGCACTTCTTGGAACAAGGGAACTACACATTGTGGTACCTATTTGTGATCCTGCAAAAAAACCAGCGATATATAATAGACAAAATAATGACAACTCTGTGCTCTGTGCAAGCGTGATTAGTCTCTTTGATGGCGGGAGCGTGGTTTCAGGTGGAGTGTTTGTTCGCTAAGTCAATAAAGATTTAAAGAGGCTGTGTTGACTGTTTGGGTGTTTTGAACCAAAATGTGGTTTAAACACTGGGTAAACATTAAACCTATATAACTCAGCATCCTTACTAAACCTTACTTGAACGTTGTCTACAAATATCAAATGCATTCTGACATGAGCTAGGCGCAAAATAATTTCCAATTCTTGTAATTTTATCAAGTTAATTGGTAAATCTTTTGTAAGTATTTATACATTTAAAGCACATACAATTATTCGAATACATTTTTTGAAAGGCATTTAGTATGGTGCCTATCCATGCATGATAATTTTCTCTACTGTCTAATCTTTCTATGTAAACGATTAATCTGTCAATTGACAATTAACGTCCGTCCCTTCCCGCGCTCCCACCTCACTAGGACATCATGACGGTGCTGGGTGCTCTTGTGCATATTGACATGGCGGTTACCTTTGACCACCAGTTCGGCGGTATAGTTAACCTTGGCCGCAGTATTGGAGGCCACGCAAGTGTACAACCCGCTGTGGCGGGCCGACACCTCTTTGAATACGAGGTTGCTGAAAAAATCAGCACCCCGCTCTTCCACCTATACAACCAGGCCGGGTTTTGAAGATATGCTTGTGTAAATTATTTTGAAGCGTTGGATTTTGAGGTTTGATTCTTGAAGGTCGAAATATGGACTGATGGACCGACTCCGTAGGAATAGGATTTTGTCATTAATCCGCTTGAAGGTTTATAAAACAAAAGGATTGGTCTGGGTAAAACGCCGTGCTTATGTAGGTTGCATATACATTTTTAGAGCAAGAAAAATATAAACATCACGCTATACTATTTCAAGAATCAACCCCTAAATCGCAGTAAACAAAAGCTGCTTATCATTGATCTGACCTGTAAACTAGAAGGGATGGGCGCGTTGTCCTTGAGCCAGGTGAAGTGGACGGGCATGTCGCCTGACGTGACGCTACAGCTGACCTGCGCACGTTTGCCTTCTTGCAAGTTTGCAGAGAAGGAGAACGGCTCTATTTCTGGGGGATCTGTAAAAAGAGCCAAATTTTGTTTACCGAACGATAACTATAGGCTTCAAAAGGTGGTGAAAGCACCGAAATCAAGTAAGCTAAAAGAAAAGTATGCGTAGGCGCACATAGCATACGTTAATGTGTCCGTAACCGGATTTTGGAAGGTGCAATGCATTTATTTATTTATTTGAGAGAACATGCACACGTACTAACAAAAAAGTAGGCAGTAAATAATATCATCTCACAGAACCACAAACATTAATACATTCATTTGAATATTGTAAGCTAACAACTCATTTATAGTTTTGCTGAAAAAACAGGACTAAGAAAAGCCCGTCTTACAGTTAGTTCTAAATAAATAAGCATATTTGTGAGCTACTTTGTGACCATATTTGAGAACTCGCACTAAACATTGTCGCGAGCGGTCATGTTATTGAGTTATCCGGGCAATATATTCTAAAATTGTAGTAAAAAGTGTAAATATCATTATAAAAGTCACATAGTGTCGTGATCAACATCAATACCTGCAAAACAGTGCATAAACTATATCAGTGCTCAAACTATTACTCGAGTTAATAACAAAAAACATCTAAAAACTTTCCATAAACAATGTGATTGTGCGAAGTGAGTGACCTTCATAAACAAAGAACTGAGTCATTAAGGGGATTACCTCGCTCAAATCCCAAAAACATCGTATGTTTAAAGAAGTTTCTAGATGAATCCTTTTGTGCGATTTCCATGTAAAAAATATATGTTATACTTAAGGTCATCACAAATAAAAGATATTGTTTAAAATTGTAATAAACTTTCCCAAATCTTGGGAAAAAATCGTAGTAAATAGGTCCTTTCTCAAACTAAATTGTAAATTGTCTCTGTAACGGCAAAATAGTTTGGCATGAATTTTTACCACAAAATATATAATGACTTAATTAACAATTTATATTGTTTTTTTTTTCTTATTTCCCTTACAATTTTTGAATAAATAAAAACCTGAAATATCACCAGTACCCCGCGAGAAGCACCCCCGCAAGGGCCTGTGACGCGTACTCGGGATGCAACACATCAGTGTCTCGATGACTCTTGTGACGGGTGGACTATACGCGAGTTATTTTTTTCAAATAAAATCTAAAAAGTTCACCTTTTGAATGAAATCATATTGTATATAGTACAAATATAAATATTTCGTACAATAAGAATATAAATTAAGGTTGTAAACATATATAAAGTAGATTGTAATTTCGTTTTGTTTTTTGAACTTATCATAGAGTAAGCCTTTCGCCATAACTATCTTGAAAATAAAAACAAATTGTTATCTTTTTAACCAACTTTCCAAAAAGGAGGAGGTTCTCAATTCGGTTGAATTTTTTTTTTAAATGTTTGTTTCATCAGAAGCTTGAGTGTGAGTTTCTTGCCGTATCACAAAATACGTGACGATCAAGTTAATCGAGCAAACTAATGAGCGATGGTATTTAAAAAACGTGCGAGTGTGAGTTGAAGTATATCAAACGAACATCAGCTCGTATCCTCACTTAACCGATAGTACGCCGAACCATTGCCGAACGTTTTGTTATTTTTTTAATGTTGCCTATATTGAACTTAGAATGGTTTCAGCGAAATAACACGACTAATATAAAAATCTTACCGCAACCATGCTTACAAGCGTTATGCATGCCTTACGTAATTTAGACGAGTAATTTTTTTTTATGAATGAGATATTCCTATTTCGTTTTAACGTGTAGTGAGTGAGGAAGATGGTGAGGTGAAGTGGCGAGCGTCTACTTAAAATTCCTTTCGCCTGTGCCGTGCCATTCCAACTTTCAAAGTTTTTCGCGCTTTTGTCTTGCATTACTCTATTTCGATTCTAAATTATTAATAATGAAGACCAGTGCATCACAGTTTGAAATGTTGGTTAACTACATGGAACAGTAAGTTGCACACTTGAGCATATTATTGAAATTATAAACTTAGCTTTTTAAAGTTGTGTCCCTTTTAAATAAAAACAATATTTTCTCTAAAATTTACAGACACGGGGATATAATCAAACTAAATAAAAACCCAAAAGGTAGGATAAAGACGATCCAGGATTGGGAACGCCCAACAAATTTGCTGAATAGCGATCCCAATGGAGAAAATAAGAATACAGAGAAATGGAAGAAGGTATGTACCTGCAGTGTAAATCTTCTGTACGTATACATATTTTTGGTTTAATGTACGCCCAAATATACTTAGGATATTTTTATATTTGACCATACTTATTAATTCATTATACATACTACAATGGTAATGTTGTCTTTCAAAGGTTTGGAGCGATTTAAAAAATAACACAAAGAAAATGGCAGCCAAAATAAATAGGGGTGTTAGTGGTACTGGTGGTGGGTCTGCACTTAATTTACAGCTGACTGATTTGGAACAACGTGTCCTGAATATAATTTTACCTCAGGCAGCTACAGGCTTAACGGGGTGTTAGGGAAGCGGGCTTTCCTCAGGTTGGCTATGGTGCTTTCATATTATTATTTACTAACTGCAATAAAATATAGGCTTCTAAGTAGGCTTTTCCAATTTTCCACCATATTATTAAAATTTACTTCTATGATGTTTCAGAACCAAATTGACAGTCCGAACAGAACTGCAACTCTGACACCAACACCACCTGTGCCGGCTGCCAGTCATGAGGTTGCAGTAATTGATGAAGAAAGTCCAGTTATTGATATAAGTAAGTATTGTCTTTGGTTCTAAATTGATTACTTGGCAGTCCGACAGTCATATAACTATCATTTTCAATTTTAGTGGATATTCATACATGGGATGAAGCCGGACCATCCCACGTCACATCACCCTTACCTCAACCATCACCAACCACCATCTCCTACCAAGCTCAAGCAGAAGAAGAAATTATCTTGGACAGTCCACCACCAGCAGGCCCTCTAAGACCAACACAAGCGGGCCACACTCCACAACGTCGGCGACGTGTTACTTCACGTCGAATAATATCTCCACGACGTCAGGTTCACAGACAACCCAATCAGATGGAACGAGCAACTGAGCAATTCCTGAACTCTGACAAGCAATGGAGGATTTTTTAAAGAAAAAAACACGAGGATGAGTGTAGTTTAGAGAGTGAAAAGCTACGCATAAGGGAGCTTGAGTTGGAAACTCATAGGAAATGGCAAGATGTTGCATTGCTTGCCGTAGAAGCATTACATAAGGTAATTGATTCTAGATTATGCAGAGAGCAATGATTTATTATCTTATGTTATGCTTCTGCATTGTGCACAGCAGCATTTTATAATTTTTTCTGTGATTTTATATAATTTTATGTTGTAACTTTTTCGCCCTTTATGGCTAGAGGCTTTTATTTAAGTATTAAGTTCTGTTTAATTTTTATTTAATGTTTTTGTTGGTATATTTCCGTGTGCTAGCTGACTTAAGGCAAATAATGATAAGAATTTAATTTTAATGTTTTGTGTTTCGTAATGTAATTTGCATAGGCTAATACTATTGTATAGAATTAAGTTTTCTAACTGAACAGACAGATAGCTGTGCTGCTGGGAGTTGGTTGCGCCACTTCTTCCCAGCTAAAGCACTAGGATGTGATGAAGGGTGGGAGTTTTGTGTCTTACGTAAATTTGACGTTCGAAAAGTGTTGATTATAAATAAAGGCTACCATTACTATGTGTATAATAAAGTGTGTTTTATTTACCAATTATCAATTCTATTTGACGTGTTTCATTATTTTACATAATGAACATTATGTATGGACTAAGAAGTTAATGAATATAGATAGTTTGTGTATAGACATAGGTAGAATTAAACAAAGACTCAAAAACTATTATGTATAATTGTGATATTTTTTTTTAGAAATTATTTATGTAATAGCCGGGCTATTCGACCACGCAGTGCTCTTCCTCGAATTAAATCGGTGGTTGCTCTTAGATCTCCGTCATATCTGATATTGTCTGTTGCTGGTTGTTCACATTCATTTCGACCTGAAAATAAGATATAATTAATATGCAGGGTCACTGCATTCATTGGCAATCTTTGAGGGGGTGAAGTACTTTTTATGTTGTTTATACGGGATCTACCTTGAAATCGCTTTTCCATACGTTTTGTCAAGGTATGTGAACATAAATCTATGCAACAGCTTATTTTTTTAACCCAGTAATATGCATGAAATATAATATTATATTCTTACCAAAATCATCCATTTCAGGTACACCATAATCTAATGCAATATTATAGAGCATACAACAGGCTTGAATAATTTGTGCACATTTTGAGGCTTGTAATGTAGTACTCTGTCTTTGCATAAGCAACGCCAACGATTTTTCAGTCGACCAAATGTGTTTTCAATTAAAACTCTTTCAACCATATGTTTTTGATTAAATGTAACTTCAAAAGATTCTGCAGTTGCTTCTAAGTATGGTGTCATTAACCATGGACGCAATGGATATTCAGAATCACCTGAAATAATAAATGTTTATGTTAGGTACCTACTTAAAAAAACTAACTTCCTCTTACTGATGTTGGTGTTAACAGACATAATATTATTAAAACACTTAAAATTTTCCTACTTTGAACAAACCCTACACTCATATAGGAATCAAACACTACCACCAACAGGAGTACAATAGATAATGTTTAAAAAATAAGCAGAACACATACCCAGCAGCCAACATATTTCACCTTGTGCTTGTAACGATTGCATATAATTGTTGACTTGACTGTTCTCCCAAATAAATGAATCATGGTTAGCACCACCAAATTTAGGATTGACATTTATTATTCTACAGTCACTATCGCACACCTAAAATATAATTATTAAAATTAGTTTTTACTAGCTCTTTAAGGCATTTCAGAATAAATCAGTAAGTATAGGTAATTATTCCATAAATACCATTTGTACATTTGTTGAATGATAATGTTTTCTACAGTAGTATAAATGCTCCTCTTCTACCGGTGGGCCATGTATTCTGAAATTACTCCCATCGATACACCCAATTACACCAGGTATTTCAAATTTTGAGTAATATCTGTAAAAAAATTTATTAATAATATAACTCTAATTATTATTGACAGGTTCTAATTGACTACCTAGGTAGGTACCTAAGTACTAGAATAAATTAATACTAACCTCTGACTTATTGCCTGTCGAGCAGCACGAGTTTTTGGAAATTGTATGTACTTTTCCAAACTAAATCATGAGTCAAAGCTTGGGTCACTTCATGAATATACACGCTGCACATCTTTTGCGACAGACCTTTGGCCACTCCCACAGGACGTTGATATGAGCCTGTCGCATAAAAAATAAAACGACGAGTACCTAAAAAATATGGAAAAATTTAAAACGATGTATCTCAGTATTTACCTAAAAGAATTACAAGGAATTAATTAGGTATTTTATTATTGCGTAGGTACAATACCTTGGTTTGAAGTGTAACTCGTTGGGACGTCAATTCTTCTAGTTTTTGACAAAGAAATAGAAAGGCTTCTTTTGACAAACGATATCTATTCCTAAATTCAGTGTCATTGAGATGGTTCACTGAATTAAAACAGGCTCTAAAATCGGCTCTTTGTTTTCGGAGATGATTCCGTTCATCTTTACTATGAGCAGTAATCATCATTTTCCATGCGAAAAAATTATCTGCTGTCATTATTACGTACGTGTATCACAATTGACTACAAAATTAAACTCAACTAATACGAACTTATCTAATATAAACAACAATTCACCTGTCACACACCAAGTGAGTTACTTTACTACAAAGTTTACGTTTCCAAACGCAACGACACCGCTTGGTCACGTCAAACTTTAGCTCACACTCGCACTTACCCACAAAATGTTCTCCGAAACGCTACTATGAACGTCACGTTTAAAATACCGAACTATTCTAGTACCGTTAAAAATCTTACACTCGCTGTTTCGGTTTACAATACTTTCCGCCAGGGGCGCTTTTTACGTTTTCATACATTTAACACTCGATACGGAAACGTAGTACTAACATTTTCTATAGGAAAAAACTCACACTAAGCACACAGAACTCCGTCGTTTATGAAACGATTAGATTTTTTTTTTTAGATATGATAAACTTCCAAATTGGTCCATTTTTTTTTTAAATCCTGTTCTGATGATAGGATCTATGAGGAATTGAGGGAACTCCTCCAATTTTATAGGCAAACAAATAGCGATTTTTGTTTCATCAACAACTCAAGTATTTGCATTCAGAAAGTATCATTTGATGAAGTAGAGCTGATGAAGAAGACCACAAATGGCCACCGGAACTCCTCAATGATAAGTATTTCAAGGGTGGCGATATGTCGATTAAGATAGTTATGCGACTATGAAGCAAATTTAAATAAATCATTCTCATGAAATTGGTACCATCGAACTGATCTGAAGATGAAGCCGGAAGGTATGCACCGGAACTCCGTAATAAAACAATGTATCCTAGCTGTGTTTGGGCTTATTGGATTTGCCATGAGAAGCACTCGGGCTATAAATGGTTAATAACCGATTTTTATTAACTTTGCTTGGGTAGTTTTTGAGTTAGCTTCGATGATACGTACGAGTATTTAATCTACTTCGTATATCTTTTGTCATTGTTGTTTGTGCGGTGTAGCAAGTAGTGGTAATCGAATTGTTGTGGGGTAGGTACTATAACTACAAAGTGAAAAATAAAATACTTAAAAAAAAAAAAAAAAAGAATTATCTGGGTCTGGTCGACGCAACATGTGACTAAAATGCTGGCTTTTATCTTGCCCAAAGGCAGGCTAAGTATTGCCATACAACGTGGCAATGCTGCCAGCATTTTGGGAATATTGCCTACTGGTAGCGGTCTATTACACTAGTTTTAGTTTTATTTTTACATTTAGATTAGTTTATAGTAATTGTTCTTCCTTTTTATGTAATTATTTTTTAATAAATGAAAAAAATATCTTGAGGCTTTCGTTTGACGGAGGATGGACACCTAGGTGACTGATGGATGATGCCACATACCTGATGGTGGACTCCAAAGGTGGGTACAGGATCTCAGTGACGGCACTACATAGAACCATCGCGTTTGGACTCATTTGAAAGGGCTCATGGAGACTTTGGTGATGGATGATGTCATCTACCGGATGGTAGACTCCGAGGTTGGTATAGGATCTCAGTAATGGCACTACTTAGAACCATAGTGTTTGGACTCATTTGAAAGAGCTCATGGAGACCTTGGTGACTGATGATGTCATCTACCTGATGGTGGACTCCTAAAGGTGGGTACAGGATCTCAGTGACGGCACTATACGTACAACCATCGTGTTTGGACTCATTTGAAAGAGCAATGTTTTTTTGGAGTATGTTTCAATGAGACATTGCCTCTGAAAATAGAGAGCATTAATAGAGACGATGATTTTTTTGAAAATAAAATGATACTAAAATTATGTAAATTTTATATAAATTGTATTTTGCCGGAACTATTGGATCCGCGGCATAGTCGAAATATGAAAATTAGAAAACCGCCATATATTGTACAGGCAAAAAGAGCAAGGAAGATCGGAAAAGGCGTATAACCTACAAAAACCAGAAGACGAAAATATGTGGATACTTCAAGAAAGCTTACATTGTTCACGGTATTTAGACTTCAATGACTTTTAACGGGAATTAATTTTAGATTTTGTAAATTGTAACATTTTGTACATAACGGACGGAGCAACATTAAAACAAAATCAACACTTTATTTTTTATTTTATTTATACCAGTCATCATCAGACATGTAAATTTATTACTAGATGGTGGGGCATACATGTTCAAATTAAATTATCTGGCGATACCCATTATGTATGTGAAGTTTCGCCTGCTAATTTAATTTGACTAGTGTAAGCAAAATACTTGGACAAATTTTTGCGTACACGGTACTTACTCATGAATATGAGCAATTTTTACATGGATGGGACGAACTCAGAAATAATAAAAAACAGCTATTCTATATATTTTGATCGAGTACCTATTGCACTTTTGTATGGAACAGCTGTTAATTTTTATATCTTTTGTTAACACATTATACGGATAATATAATATTTATTTCTTACATAAAAATATACCGAAACCTATCTTCAGAATGTATCATGTAGTAGCACCCTTGCTCAATCAGATAAATGTTGAAAGCTAGGTCATCCTAACTATTTTCGTTACTGAGAACCGATAAGTATTTACCTGGTCATCATCAGACTTTCAGAATGTATTAAACTCAAAACTCAAACTCAAAGCATTTACATCAATTAAACCATTTACAGGCACTTTTGAATTGCCAAAGAGACAATTCATAAATGCCTGTATCATGTAGTAGCACCCGTGCTCAATTAGATAAATGTTGAAAGCTAGATAATCCTAACTATTTCTGTTACTGAGAACCGACAAACATTTACCCAGTCATCATTAGACCTTCAGATTGTATCATGTCGTAGCACCCGTGCTCAATCAGATAATTTTTGAAAGCTAGGTCATCCTAACTATTTCCGTTACTGAGACCCGATAAGCATTTACCTGGTCATCATCAGACCTCCAGATTGTATCATGTCGTAGCACCCGTGCTCAATTAGATAAATGTTGAAAGCTAGGTCATCTTAACTATTTCCGATCGGTTCTTAACCGATAAGCATTTACCTGGTCATCATCCAACCTTCAGATTGTATCATGTAGTAGGACCCATACCTAATCAGATAAATTTTGAAAGCTAGGTCATCCTTACTATTTCCGTTACTAAGAACCGATAAGTATTTACATACCTGGTCATCATCCAACCTTCAGATTATATCATGTAGTAGGACCCATATCTAATCAGATAAATTTTGATAGCTAGGTCAGCAGGCAAAATGCATTATTTATATCAAATCATATCAAATAGTTAATTATAATGTAAGTACTTAGTACAAGACTCCTAGAGGAAGACAATATAATAGATCTCTCAGAGAGCGAATAAAATAGGCAAAAACGTTGACCACTCTGCGACACATCTGTGTCGATGCATAATTTTTATTGTAGTATGGTCGTTTGTCAGTAGAGGGCGCCAAACTAGCAAGTACTAAGTACAGGGGTCAAATCTTCAAAGTCATCGGGCAATGTAATACCCTTAACGGTCATTTGCAAATAAACATACTGGACTTCTAAGCAACCAAATACCATTTTTGATCAACATAATTAGTGTTCAACTGGTGTCGCGGCATTGCGACTATTCATAGAACGACGGAATCGTCTAAGCGCAGGTTCGAACTCTGCGACCGATCGAACTTTTTGCTATCAGATATTTTGTTTTTCTTGATTTTTCTTTTTTTATATCGACTAGTTGCTTAAAGTTAACTGTTAAGAGACTATCCTACGTTACGTCTGGAATATGAACATTATAGGCGTGTAAAATAAAAGGGAGCCAATATGAATTTTCTAGAAAATATTACGTTTCGCCGGACTTGGACCAAGTCAGACTCAATCCGTAACGTCAGTGATACTACACAAACACCAAATGCAACGTGCAATAATGCACCGGAATTTTCGGATGACGAAGATGAACTTGTTGGAAAATTGCATGAACAAATTATTAATCTTGAAATAGAATTTCAGAGTGCTCATTCAGAAATTGAAACCCTTTCTTTAGAAAACCGTAACTTGAAGAGCGTGAATGAAACTCTAATGGAAAAAAAAAATATTTACAAAAAAGTTACCAGTACACCAGTTAAACGTAAATCGATACCTACTCCAAATAAGAATATAAACAGTAGTAAAAAACAAAACAAGCAGACTCAAACCGAAAAGCAAGATAACAAAAATACGGCAAAGACTAATGGGAAATCACCAACAACTCAAAGTACCAAGCTACAAGAAAATTATGATGAGGAACGCAATAAAATTTGTATTATAAGTACTGACAATAAGAAAAACATCCTACAAATTGCAGAAAACACATTGACTAAGTCCGATATTTGCCATTATATCACACCACACGGAAATGCATTGTCAACTAAATGGAATAAAACTGAAACTATTAAACTTCACATTAAAAGATTGCTGTATAATATTGCTCGGAGAGGAGGACTTCAAATTTACGAACAGATACTTATAATATGTATTTCAAATTAGACAAGTTTTACAAGACATAACCAACACAAACGTTATTATCTGTACCCCAACATACAAGTTCTTTAATAGTAACTACCTCTTCAAATCAAGAGTGGAAACCTTCAACAATCCACTCTACCTAGACATACTCTTTCACGAACACGCATACTTCTTTGACAGCAATAGAAATTTAAGATAATTATGACGACTCGATGTTTGAAAGACGTACCGGAAAGGTAAATAGCTTTGGACTCCAATCTATATTTCAGGACATACACAAATTGATTAATATAATAATACCGTAAGAGAAAACTCAAGACAGTGTTCTGGAGCAAGTGAGATTAATTCCACACCTGGCATAAATATCTGTATGGAAAAGGATCAAGCAAATAATGACTCGGAGTTTTTTCTTCTATAATTATATGCATATTATGCACCAGAACATTGCTGGCTTTCTAAATAAATCTGATCAACTAACAGTACATATTCAAGAATTATCGCAAAGTCAAATCAACATTGAAATAATATGCTTAACAGAGCATTTTGTCATTTCTAGTCAAGAAAAATTTATAAAGATACCAAACTTTAAACTGGCATCATGTTACTCTAGACGGGAGCAACGGCGGGGATGTTCGTGTATTTTGGTTAAGACCTATATCGAATTCAAGGAACTTGTGTGTTTTTCAATCACAGGAGTCTTCGAATGCTGTGCAATAGAATTAACCAAACATAAGTTAATAATAGTATGTATTTATAGGCCACCCTACATGTTTTAACATTAATCTTTTTTACGATACCTTGGATGCTTTATTAAAAAATTTGTGCAATAAAACTAATGTAAAGGTAGTATTGTGTGGAGACTTTAACATAGACATTTTAAAACGTAATAGATACACTTTGGACTTTGAATTTTTGCTCCTAAAATACAACCTTAAGTTGACAATAAGGCAGCCGACGAGACCAAGAAGCCTTACATGTTTAGATAATTTTGCTCTTAACCCAAATCTAAAATGCACGAGTAATGTTATGGATTTTGCAATATCTGATCACTCAGCTCAAATTCTCAAAATTCAAGTGAGTCGAACTTGCAAACTAAAGTCTTGGCGGGTGCGGAAAAGGGACTTTTCAAAGGAAAATCTGGTTAAATTGAAAAATCTTTTGAAAAGTCTATCTTTCTTAAACGTATACAGTGAGAGTAACCCCAATTATTCCTATGAAATGTTTATGGAAATATTTAAACTCCTTTATGATCAATGTTTTCCTATTAAATAGATTAAAATTCGATCAGAAGATAAAATTTAATGGATTTCTAAAGGCATTAAACTTTGTAGTAGGAAGCAAAGAAGCTTACTGTGGAAATATAGATTTAATCCTTCAGGCGAAAATAAAAAAACATTCAAGACATACTCCCAAAGGTTAAAAAAAGTCATCAGACTCACACAAAGGGCACAAAATAATAACTTTATCAATAAAGCCCAAAATAAATGTAAGGCTGCATGGCAAATAATAATAATAAAATTAAAAAGAACCTATTTTAAAAATTATCAACCAAAATGTGACAATTGAGAATCCTAAAGAAATAGCAACATCATTTAACGACCATGTACAAAGTGGAACTAATAAAACATATGGTAGGAATATTGGCATTGACAACAACTCAAATTCTATGTTTATGTCACCGATCGTCCCAGACGACATAGTTAGAGTAATTAAAACCCTTAAAAATACACAAAGTCATGGTTACGACGGTATAACTACCAGTGTAGTTACATTTTAATAACTGTGTTCTATTTTAATTGTTAAGAAACTTATTGTAAATGTGCCCATTTTTATAAATAAACGATTATTATATTATATTGTATTATTTGTCAGCGATGTTATAGCTGGTCCTTTGAGTCACATTGTGAACGTTAGTATTGCCTCTGGTATATTCTCTAATAGCCTGAAAACAGTGGTAATAAAACCCCTACATAAAAATAATAATAAAGAAGATATATCCAACTATAGGTCAGTAGCATTGATTCCAATATTATCCAAGGTATTTGAAAAGATTATATACGAAGCACTTGATAAATATCTTACTAAATTTAATATACTGAGCTATGAACAAATGGGATTTAGAAAAAACAAAAATATTAATATGGCAATCTACAATCTCTTAACTCATATTATGACGAATGTTGACAAGAAAGTTCCTGTATCACTGTATGTGCAATATTTACGGATATGACTAAGGCGTTCGATTACGTAAGTCACGACATCCTTTAAAAAAAACTTTACTCCTACGGCATAAGGGGTAATGTCCTGGAGCTTATACCCTCTTACCTTAGTGGCCGAAAGCAGTACACAGAAATATCTAGAATATGTTCTAAGACTAAACACGAGACTAAATATACATCAGACAGTAGATAAGTCAAATGTGGTATACCACAGGGTAGCGTTCTGGGGCCACCCATTGTTTCTACTATTAACGAATTACCACGGCTTAAGCAACATCCTATGGTTTTATTTGCGGATGATAGTACGGTCATAATAAAATGTAAAGATATAATATAACATTAAAAGGTATTATTACCTGGCTTGACATTATAACATAGTTATTAATCTTAAAAAAACAAAAGTAATGCATTTTTAACAATGGACATCCCCGCCTAACGTAGTGGTTACTTATAAGGGACAAAATGTGGACTCAACAGATGTTGCAAAATTTCTAGGTATCTTAGTTGACAGCAGTCTCACTTGGAAACCGCATGCTGAAGACGTTTGTAATAAACTGAGCAAGTCAGCTTATGTGCTGTATAACTTATCGCATAAAGTAAACAATGATGTACTCCTGACAGCTTACCACGGACTTGTAGCGCCAATATTAAGGTTCGGAGTAATATTTTGGGGCAATTTTAGCGATAGGGAGCAGATTTTTAAGCCCCAAAAACGTTAACGGTCATAAGATCTATGTCGAATCTGAAAACTACAGACACCTGTCAGCCTATGTTTAAGTCATTGAAAATACTGACCTTCCCGTCATTGTATATTTTAGAAGTTGCAATTTTTGTTAAAATTAATTTATAATTATTTCCGTCACTAGTCGATATTAGGACTCGTTCAGGTCCTATAAGAACACAATACTCGTATAAAAAAATATTACATACAGGCAATTACAAAACAGCACTTCTTAGGAAGAATATTATGTCAATGGGGCCTATAATATACAATAAAATTCCACACTATTTTAAAGAACATCCTCTACGAATATTTAAATCTAAGCTGACTGCATTATTATTAGAAAAATGTTATTATTGTTTATAAGACTTTTTAAATGATAAAAATATATGACAATAAAAAAATGTACATGACATAAACGAGAATTTATATTATATCATAATGGCTTAATTAATGATTGTTAATTTAGATGAAAATTTTATCGATAGTTTTTACGACTGCATGATTCATTTGAACATTATTTTTTGTTTTTTATTTTTGTGACTTTACATGCCGTAAGGTAGAATGTAGCGGAATCACTTAGTGATGTACCATCTTATACCTGTACCTACATTGTTGGCAAATAAATAAATCTGAATCTGAATCTGAGCAAACAACTCACTGCTAACAACAAGCTGCAGTTCTCTCCTGGCTATCTCCCCATGCGGGCCCATGACTGCACAGGTATAAGCGCCTGCGTATGAAGGCTCTACACGAGACACTTTGAGGGCACCGTCTATGCTGCTGTCCCATTCTACTGGGTTACCGTCTCGCTCCCATTTCACTGAACTGAAAGAAAAGGAACGATTAGAAAAAGATTAAATTCAAGAGCAAGACTAGGATAATTTTCAGTTCTCTCACCTGATTGGGTAGCCAGAATAAGGACAATAGAGAATCAGTTCTCGACCTGCCACAGCTCTGATTGGTCCTATAGACCTCACGTAAGGCGGACCTGAAGCGAAACATAAAAATTACGGTATTGTACTTTTACTACGACTTTATTGATACAGTTGTGACTGTAAGTAAGACTTTCATTACTTCGACTTTACTGAAGCGAATAAAGCTTTGCGTAGCACTTTGCTACGACTGCGTAGCTCGCGTAGCGGTACGAGCCAAACCTATGTGTGTTCTGCGTACCGATACGCAAACATTAATCTTAGGGAAATATTTGATTACAGACTGCGATCAGACCCTTAAAAAAGACGGGTGAACCCAAAGGTGAGAAAGAAAGAATCTGGGTTTATAGTAAGCACTCACCATAAATATTGAGTCTGGATGTGTGTGACACCTCCCCCAGGGAGTTGGCCGCTCTGCAGGTGTACAGGCCTCCGTCCTCAGATCTCACGGCTGAGATGTTCAGGTAGCTCACGACGTCATTGGTTTTAGTCGCAAACTGTTCCACGCTGTATCTGCCAGACAGAATTTAGTTAGAAAAGGAAACAGCAATTTGCAGTAGATTTATGTTGAACCATTATCTAGCAGTCGAAAAGATGCGGTTATTTACTCATAAATATATTACAACAAATAATACATGGACAAGAGATCTAATTACAAAGTAATACGAAATAAATAAATAAATGTTGTTTGCTTGAGAACAAATTAGAATGTTAAAAGCGATCTACGGGATTATAATTATGTAGTTGCGTACACAGACCAAATAAATGTAAGTAAAACAATATTATTACAAAATAAAGGATTATATCTATACTAATATATATATATATATATATAGAGAGCATTGTCGGTGCTCTGCCTATGTTGGTACATAGGTTTGCGAAGTGTACAGCGCAAGTAAAGGTAACTTTATTTAGAGCCTACTGCCAAAGTTTTTACACCAGCGTGCAGCGCCCTATGGACCACACGCAGCGGGCCTACAATGCTCTCAGAGTACAGTATAACAACGCCTTAAGGATTCTGGTGCGACTACCTTGATTTTGCAGCGCCTCGGGTATGTTTGCCGACGCGAGGGTGGATGACTTTTACGCTATAATGTGTAAAAAGTCAGCCTCACTAATTCGCCGAATTCGAGGGAGTGGCAACGGAATCCTAAAGATGATTGCGGATAGACCAGTATCCGCAGCTGTGGGAAGGCTCATAAGGCTGCATGTTGCCTGATGAAGTTTCAGTTTGTTGTCTGTAGGTATTTTAATTTTAATTTAGTTTCAGTTTAATTTCAAATTATTTATTTCAATTTTATTTTTCATTTTATTTTATTTTCAATTATTTATTTCAATTTTATTGTCATCTTAGTTATTTATTCCAATTTTATGTTTCATTTTCATTTAGTTCCAATTATTTATTTCAATTTTATTTTCATTTTTAGTAAATTATTTCAATTTAATTTTCATTTCAAGTTTTTATTTTTTATTGTTTATTATATATTGAATGCCTTAATTGATCGCGTCATGACTAACATAGTTTTAAGTAGTTTGTTGTATTACTATCAAAATATGGACAAAAATTTGTCTGAATTAAATGGTTTTATATATATATGTATATGTCGGAGACGAGCCTGTTGTATCCGGTACGCCAGCGCCATCTAGTCATGTTCGATGGAGTTATTGGAGTGCGCGCCAACGGTCCTTGACTTATCGCGACGCTAGCGCTGCCTAGCGGCGCATGACACAGTCTACGACATAACGTTTGACCGGCTATAAGTGTCCGCCGCACAGTCGACAAGGGCAGTTCATCGGTGGCAGTCAAGCCACAGTGAAGACTAGGAATTATTGTGCGTTCGGTATAGTTGTGTCGTGTTCCAATATTAATTACTTTGCATACCCATTACTGTATAGAATCAAGTTCTTCTAACTGAACAGACAGATGTGCTGCTGGGGAGTTTGTTCCACTACTTCTTCTTCCCAGCTAAAGCACTAGGAAGTGGTGAAGGGATGGGCGTTTTGGGGGAGCTGTCTTGTGTAAAATTAAAGTTTGAGGTTAATGCTGAATATTTTTTTAATTTTCTTATTCTACTGTGAGTTTGCTCTTGACTTTAGTCTAGGTCTGGATGACAGAGACAAAGTCTATGATGGAGTGAGCTTACCCAGAAGAAGCCTGTTCACTCTCACTTTGAATAGATTAGGGTTGTATGCGTTCGGAAACACAGACGCAGGCAGTGAGTTCCACTCCTTTGCTGTGCGCATTATAAAAGACGTTTGAAAACGCTTAGTGCGAGTTGGTGGAATATCAACTAGGTAGGGGTGGTAACTTGCAGTGCGTCTAGATGTCCGATGGTAGAAGGGGGCCGGTGGAATGAGATCGTGGAGGTCATGGGCACACTCTCCGAAGTGCAATCTGTAAAAGACCGACAAGCAGGCAACCTTGCGGCGATGAGCCAAGCTGTGAAGCTTGGCATCCACCAGTTTTACGTCGCCAATGAGCCTCTTAGCTCTGCGTTCCACCGAGTCAAGTGCAGCAAGTTGGTACTTAGCTGAGCCATCCCAAAGGTGGCTGCAATACTCCATGCAGGAACGGACTTGTGCTTTGTAAAGGGTTAAAAGCTGTCCAGGCGTAAAGTATCGCTTCACCCTATTTAGGACGCCCAGTTTCTTGGCATCATCAGCCTAAATTGAGTAAATGACTTTTGATTTGAGTTTAATTCGGTTTTTCTATTGCGCAATAACCAACATTACCCACAGTAGTTAAAATATGGCTGATGATAGCGAGAGAAACCTACCCTTCTCCGACACATATATATATATATATATATATATTATATATAATGTATTAATATATATTATCACTACATATTATAAAACAAAGTCCTCCGCCGCGTCTGTCTGTCTGTCTGTCTGTCTGTCTGTTCGCGATAAACTCAACAACTACTGCACCGATTCTCATGCTGTTTTCAACAATGGATAGCTTGGTTCTCGAGGAAGGTTTTAGTATATAATTTGTTAAGTTTTTGTATACATTTTTGTATAAATAAACGATATTTGTTGGAGGTGTCGGAAAAAAATAAGCCGTCTGGGAGCTTTCAACGAAAACGTTGTCTAAACCCTTTGAGATATAACAAAATAATGTACGGTGGAATTGTGTATCATAAAAAGGTCTTCAAAAAAGTCATCAAAAAAAGTCATATGTCTATCTCTTAAGGATAACATACTATATCCATTTTATTGTCTTTTTGTAGGTATTTGTTTGCCGAATTTTACTCTTGGAAATACGATTACGATAACAATACGCTATAATATCAGTAGCTATTAGCCAAATTATGTTCGTAGATAAATAAGCTAGCTACTTACGTGTATTTCAAACAGTATACAAGAATATTTATCATAAAAACATTACTAAACACGGCGGCCTTATGATCAAAATTTGTGCATTCCAAAACTTTCGTTACTTTTTCACTGACATATTTATCACTTTTCGATAAACTAACACTCAATACGAAATCTACACTTATTTCTCAGTAATTCTGTATTAGATTCTTCTATGATTAAACCGTTTTCTCATTGAATCCATTACTTTACGCACGTATAACCTTGAAGAATGTTTACATCGCGCCACACTGCCATACGACCACAGAGTACAGACGTATTTTGTTTTCTTTTTTTTTTTCGATCGTTTAGTGGTGTTCCCGCTAAAATGTATTAATACCGGTCAAGTATTAGTCGATTAATCGAATTCTACAGCCAGATCGTGTTGCAAGTACAAAATAAATGTCAAATATTTCGTCCAATTGCGAACGTGACCCTGAGAAAAGAAATGCACCAATGGTGTTCATTAGATTTCGAGTGTTTTCTTAGCACTAACGGTGTATCGTGCGACATTTCGGAGGATTTCGTTTTGTTTTCACATTGTTGGTACTTACGTGAATTTTTTTAAAATGATTATTTATGTCGCATTTTTATTTCGTGTTGTAATTTGGTACAATTGATTGCTTTAAGAATCTGAGTGAAATTTCGTATTTTGATTTTGTGTTTGTTATCGATAAGTAAAGACTCATTAGACGTTCAGATCATAAGTACTTTTATTATATTAAATCATTTGTTTCGGTTTCTATTCACATAGTGAATCACATTAAAATTAATAGGTATTAAGTAAGAAATTTGAGATATAGCCTGGGATATGGAGAAGGACATAGGGTACTTTTTTATGCGATAACCGACATCCACGCGGGCGAAGCCGCGGGCAAAAGCTAGTATATAATATTATAAAGCTGAAGAGTTTGTTTGTTTGGTTGATCGCGCTAATCTCAGAAACTACTGGTTCGAATTGAAAAATTATTTTAGTGTTGGATAGCCCAATTATCGAGAAAGGCTATAGGCTATATAACATCACGCTACGATCCTTAGGAGCCAAGCGAAAAGAACAATAGTCAGAAAGAACGCTAAGCGATAACTAAGTTAAAGCGCGGGCGAGCTACGGGATGCGATGCGATGCGATGGGTGCGCCGAAATTTCACGCGGACGAAGTCGCGGGTAAAAGCTAGTCCAAGATAAGAATGCTTGGAAACATGCTGTTCCATAGGACAATGTAGTGTAGGCAAAATCAAACAGGTTGCTAATTTAATTGTATAATGTATTATTTTTATGACATTAATTTTACACTCTGTGGTAAGTTTAACTTGCTGCACTGACTTTTTATTTGTACAAATTTTAGTAAAATCAACAATATTTGTAAAAATGAGTAAGGATCATGTATATAACACATAATTAATATATCCGTCATTGCTTCATTTTTAATTGTTTTTACCTGTGGTATAGTAATTTTATTCTGGGTACATCGTCTTCACTTGTAATGATATAATTGATGTACGAGTATACAAAGTTTTGTAAAACCAGTTTAAAAGAGTAACGGTGGAGTTTCTTGCTCATTTTTCTCCATGCGAAACTACCTTTTGGAAGGGGCAACTAGAATCAATTTTATTTCCGTGTAAATTTTGACGTTCAAAAGTGCCATTTATATGCCTATTTGAAATAAATGCTTTGACTTTGACTTTGAATATTACTTTAGATTACAGTAGGATTAGAATTTCTTGTCAGATTTCTTCTGTACAAGCAACATTAGATTTGCCTAGAGTAAAAAAGGGAAGTCAAATAGACTTCCCGTTTTTTGCACAAGTATTAACGTAGGTATCCAATCTTGGTTATTTTTAGCTATTGGCATTCAGTAACTGATCGAGGCATGATTACAAACCTGTGCCCTCTAGCCATGGTATTCAGTGGTTGCCCATCGAGCATCCAAGTAAAATGGGGTGGAGGGGAGCCGGCAGCGGAACACTTGAGGGTCACCACCTGTCCAGGTCTCAGGACCTGTTCTATGAATGTGTACTGGAGCTCTGGCGCTGTGTCTGCGTGGACAGTAGAAGTGCTTTTAAAGGTTTATTTAGTCGGGAATGATTTTTGTCGTTTCATACTGGCAGAAGTAGTATAATTGGGTCTGTTAAAAACGCTCAAATTAAGTAGAATATAATTAATATTATAGTACCAGCCTATAATTGTCCCAGTAAATGCGTCTTCTTATACTTTCGAAAATGGGCAGACAACGTGACAGAGAATCTTTTAGACCTTATAATGTAAATTCAAGATTCAGACTCACCTCCTAACCTCAACTCCGCGCTAGCCTGCGCCGAGTCTCTCTCATTCCTCGCCATGCACTGATACACGCCCTTATCAGCTCTATGTACTGACGCAATGATCAGCTGTTCACCGTTGTTTTGCACACGGACCCTGCCTCCCGCCACGCCAGCACCAAGGGGCACGCCATTGTGCAGCCACTCTAGACGTGGGGCAGGCCAGCCGCCCCAAGTACAGTTGATGATAGCTGTTCCACCGCTGTTAATCACCTGAGGAGAAGTTTTCTTGATTGAAAGTTTTGTTCTATCTACAGAGAACCTCAGAGATATTTTTGTATGCCCGGAGCAAAAAAAGCAGGGAATCCTCTAACAGCCTTGCAAATTGGCTTATCTTTTCACCGCGGCATGAGCTATTCTCGCTTAAATCACTTATAGATTATGACTATACTCGTATTATCAGACTCTCAAGGTGTAGAGGAAATGGTCTAATACCTACGTATGTACAAGTAGTTCGAATCTGTACCTATGGAGACCAATTTCCTTTATTATTCTTTTACAAGCCACATTTCTTGTCTTTTTTTCCCCTCCCTGCGAACCTATAAAAACCTATAAATCAAGCAAATAAGTACGCTCTCGTTCATAACGGAAAAGGAGGTTTATTTTCTAATAAACGACACTATTTGCTTTTACGACGACCCGTTTAATTAAACCGAATATACGCGCACGAATATCAATAATTTTGTTACATACACAGAATCTACAAATAAGGATGACACACTGAAAAACAAAAAATATACATATATATTTTGCTGTTTTCCATTCAGGCATAATAACATATCTTTATTGACAGAGAATGCCTTGTGTACATAGAAGTAGCTTCCTTCTTAACTATAAATAAATAAGGGTAGGATAACATTGAAGCGAGTCAACTATTTATCAATCTTCACATAAATATTTTTAGGGTTCCGTACCTCAAAAGAAAAAAACGGAACCCTTATAGGATCACTTGTGTGTCTGTCTGTCTGTCACAGCCGATTTGCTCCTAATCTACGGGACCGATTAAGTTGAAATATGCAGGTACAGATATCCATGTTTGTGACCCAAACATGGATTTGTTACGTAAATAAATTAATTTTGAATATGAGGGTCACTTTTGAGGACACAAAAGAAAAAAAAAAATTTTTTTTTTCAAACTGCTCCTTTTGCCATATCATATGAAAGGGCCTTGTTATGAGGATTTCAAATTTATTATAAAAACATACTCAGAATACCCAAGTACAATAACTGGGTGGTAAAATAGCTCCATATCATATCTGTTTGTAAACTTGGGTATAGCCATGATTTAGTTCTATATAGGTGGAGAGAACCCTTATGCAAACGATATAGAAGCACGGGGAGAAAAATTGCAGCTTAATTTTGGTTCCAAATGGAATCCATAGGAGTTCTTACGATCGCCATATGTGGCAATTAGAACTATGAGTGTAAGTTGTGCGCAGTGAACGATTGGTTGAATGATATGATGTTTCAATTCGGTCATTGAGTGACAAATGAGACTTAAAGTTCTCTTTAGGGGCTATAAGTCAAGATATATTTTTGAATTTGTTCTGTGAACAGCCATTTCATTTTGGATTACATCTATTTATATGATGAGTATTAAAACTTCACGTGTACTGATATAATGCAGTCATTGATTTATAGCACAAAATCCTTGCGAATGTTTTGTTAATGTGAAACTATAGTATGGTTTCATTGTAAATTTCGAAGCGCCTTCGATTTGATCAAGAACAATTAAACAAAGTGTGCTAAGTCAATTGGCAAATAATAGTATAAAAAAATAAAACTAGCTAACTAAACTAGCTAACTAGTTTTTTTTTCCTTTGTGGGTAGACTTAGCACAAACACCTATTTTTGTGTGCTCTAGATAAAATAAAATTTTAAAATAGTTATTTATATTTATTAATGACATAAATCAGTTCATTTTACATTAGACCCCCCCACACCCGCTATCTATTGTTATCAAGCCTGTGGCACTTATACCTGGATCACTTTCACTACACACTGAACATGGACACTAAAGTTGCTGCCAGCGTGGAAGACCTTGAACATTTGTTTGGCTCCCGAATGCAGGAATATGAAGCCAAATTGCAGCAGGCTACAACTGGTACCGCATCAGCTTCACCTGACATTGCATCCATTTCACGTGAGTTCTCCGAATTCAAGCTGTTTGTCTGTCAGGCCCTCTCCAAGTTAAAAACTCAAATTGAGCTGCTTGCTGCTGGGTTTGCTAAGCATGAAACCATCATGCAAAGAAAGGTCTTGCTGTTCCATAGAAGGATAATGAAAAGTTACTCGACGTGGTCCTCAATATCATAACCAACAAAATTAAATTGCCCGAGATATGTAAGGACATGAATATGATCCATGTTTGTCATAGACTCGGATTCTCACAGCAGAAGGCCCGACCCATACTGGTACGATTCTTCAAAATGGAGCACCGGCTACTAGTATGGGATATCAAGAAAGCTCTCAAGGGTACCGGGATCACCATCTCCGAGTTCTTGACACAAGTTCGGCATCGTGTGTTTGCAGCTGCTCGTAAGCATTTCGGTATGCCTAATTACTGGTCCATGGAAGGCAAGATTGTTGTTATTTGCCCAGACAAATCCCGCCGCAAGATCGAAACGGCAGGCGAACTTCACGATCTGGTGGCCAAATTTCCGTCTTGTTCAGTCGACACCGAGGATTCTGCGCAATCTGAAGAACCTGGATACTCCTCTCCCACCGCGGCCGGGGCCCTCAGCCGCGATGCCGCCCATTCGACATTCACGGCCCGCCTCAGTCGCCGAAGCGGCACCGCAACCTACGGCCGCTACGTCGTCGGCTTATCCGCAAAAGCCCTGACGAGCGGCCCCCTCCTCGGGTTCCTCTTAGCTTCACCGTGACCCTCCAAGCCATGGCTACTGAGCCCCCCCGCCTCGACAATGCGGGAACCCACCGGGGGGGGGGGGGGGGGATATGTCAACTTTTTTTTTTTTTTTGGCGCTGAGAAATGCATTATGCATGCCCGCTCGTCGGGGGACGAGACGGGGTATGTGGGACTCCCTGCCAAAATGGCAGTATACCCACTAAAACTCAGCGGAGTTCCCTCATCGCCTTGATGGGAGGGTCATGGGAAACCGGCACAGCCTTTACGTCCACAACCCTCCCGGCGCATGCCCGCCTAACTGGCGGGCCCCGCATGCCCCTCAGCCTGGGGGCGATATGGGAATGACCGGGAACACCTGGCCATTCCCGTCCGACACTGGTAGAGGCCTGTGCAATACAGGCAAGGGTGCCACCCGTTGCCTGCTGGCCTCCACCTGGGACCTCGCGCCACACGACCCCGCGTCCAGGCGCCCCTGGTCCCCCCGCGACGGGTCAGGTTAGTGGCCCCGCCGCCTACCACTTTTCGGCCGCAGAGGATAGGGAGAGCGGCCAACGCAATACCGACACTCCTCTTCCTCTGCGGCCCCACCGCGTCCGCCATTCAACGGTGGCGACCCCGTCAAGGCCGCGGAAGGTAGGGAGAACGGCTCACCGCAATACCGGCACTCCTCTCCCGCCGCGACCTCCCACACTCAGCCGCGATGCCGCCCATTCGACATCGCGGCCCGCCTCAGTTGCGATGTCGCCAAAGCGGCACCGCAACCTACGGCCGCTACGTCGTCGGCTTAGCCGCAAAAGCCCTGACGAGCGGCCCCCTCCTCGGGTTCCTCTTAGCTTCACCGTGGCCCTCCAAGCCACGGCTACTGAGCCCCTCCGCCTCGACAATGCGGGAACCCACCGGAGAGGGGGTGGGAATATGTCTACCTAGGGTAAGACATCCAACTCGGTAGACACAACTTTGAGAAAGAAGTCGACACGAGGATCCGGTTGGGCAGGGCAGCGTTTGGAAAACTCCGTCAAGTCTTTTCGTCGCCTATACCGCAATGTTTGAAGACTAAGATCTTCAACCAGTGCGTCCTGCCCGTTATGACATACGGTGCCGAAACGTGGACACTGAAAGTCGGGCTGGTCCACAAATTTAAAGTCGCTCAGCACGCTATGGAGCGGGCTATGCTCGGAGTTTCTTTGAAGGATAAAATCAGAAATGAAATTATCCGGAAGAGAACCGGAGTTACCGACATAGCTTGCAGAGTAAGCAAGCTGAAGTGGCAGTGGGCTGGCCATATTTGTCAAAGGACCGATGGCCGGTGGAGCAGACGAGTCCTGGAGTGGAGACCGCGTGTCGGCAAGCATAGTGTGGGACGCCCCCCAGCTAGATGGACCGACGACCTCAAAAAGGTGGCTGGGATAGACTGGATGCGGAAGGCGGAAGACAGGGTGTTGTGGCGCAGCATCTCCCATGCTGCGCCACAACACCCTATCCTCCCTGTCCTGGCCTATGCTAAGCAGTGGACTGCGATAGGCTGAGTTGATTGATATTGATATATATATATATTTATACTCCATTTACTATAGGCATTAGACAAATAACGGCTAAATAACGACAGTTATTGTGTAATACGAGTATTGTTGAAATTACTGCACTTTGGAGTTCTTTTTTTAATGTAAATGCTAAATAGATTACAGTGCTTTGTATTGATCGTGAAATAACGAGTTTATTAAACGTTTACATCGAAATAACGAAAGGGTGAGAACAGGTATTTGTCTAATGTTATAATAAATGGAGTATAGTGATGATGAGACGATGCCTATTTTTTGGCATCAGCAACTTTCCTCAATTCTTTAGCTATTTATTATACTGTAAGTCCCTGGGTTATTTCAATTTATACCACTGTGTAATAAAACAAGCAAGAAGATAAAATAAGCAGAAAGAATGTTCAAATAAATCTCGAACACAACGCTAGCGTTAGAAAACATTAATATTTTTATCTCCCATGAGTCAACCCTATCTATAATTGCGCGCGTAATGTTTGTGGCCCGGTATCGGGACGCATTTATTTTATTTTACATTGCAAATATCCTGCCAGCAATAACTTTGCGCGAAGCCTATGTACACAATGAAATGTTCGAAATATCCGGTTTTTTAGGGTTCCGTTGTAAACAAGGAATCCTTATAGTTTCGTCATGTTCGTCTGTCTGTATGTCTGTCCGCGGCTTAGCACAGAGACTCTTGTGAGAGTGCTAATTTTTGTTAGAGTCAAGTGTCCCCGCATCCCCTGTCAGCTAAATGGTTGTATTTGGATATGTGAAAAAATTTGCAGCAGTAGTAGGTATATACAACGAAATTAAAAGGAAAACTATCACAGCTCGGTAGACTGCACAAGTTACCGAGTAAATAGTCGACCAACTTACATTAACAGTTCAAAAACATGTTCTCCCATACATTGCTTATGGAAGAACATGTTTTTCATCTACAATGTTAAGTTTGTTCTTGGATAAATTCATACCAACTACGGAGCCCTTCATTGTGTGTGGTCCGAAACGCACTTGGCCGGTTTTTTTCAACAATCGCCAGTGATTGTTGTTTATTTTGCTGATAAAGTACCACATTGATTTAAATATTTGATTTATTATAAGTGAATTTTATTACTGTGATTATTTGGTCATATTTGAATAATTTTTACCTATTAATAAATAAAATTATTGTTATCATTCTGCATTATGATCTGGAAATAACATTAATCTCGTATCATTTACATTTTAAATGCCTCGTGGAACAACGTAAGTACAATACGAGTAATATTCTTCAACGCGTAGGTACATAGTTGAACGTACTTATGCAAAAGGAAACCAACCCACACAATGAGTTTTGAGAAAAAACAATCTATAATATAAAAATGAATCGCAAAATGTGTTGGTAAGTGCATAACTCAACAACGCCTGGACCAATTTAACCAATTCTTTTTTTTTTTATGTTCGTTGAAGTCCAAGGATGGTTTTTACGGGGAGAAAAATTAGGGTAGGGTAGCGTAGGGTAGGGTAGCGTAGGGTAGGGTAGGTAGGTAGGTAGGGTAGGGTAGGGTAGGGTAGGGTAGGTAGGTAGGTAGGGTAGGGTAGGTAGGTAGGTAGGTAAGGTAGGGTAGGGTAGGGTAGGGTAGGTAGGTAGGGTAGAGTAGGGTAGGTAGGTAGGTAGGGTAGGGTAGGTAGGTAGGTAGGTAAGGTAGGGTAGGGTAGGGTAGGTAGGTAGGGTAGAGTAGGGTAGGTAGGTAGGTAGGGTAGCGTAGGGTAGGTAGGTTGGTAGGTAGGTAGGTAGGTAGGGTAGGTAGGATAGGGTAGGGTAGAGTAGTGGAATTTATACTATAGCTTTTGACAGAACGAAGTCTGTCGGGTCAGCTAGTTTTTAATAAATATGTGTGCAGACAGTAAACAGTTTCTATTTATAATAGGATTAGGTTTGCATATTTACGTTCAGTTTCACTTTACCGTAAACAAAAGATTAGAACAAAACTTTCGACAACCATGAAATAACGGCCTTTAAACTCAGCTTAACAGAGCACAAACAAATCTAATAGCCAATAACATCGTATTATAACAGAATTGTTAGTAAAATCAATAGAAACACCACTGTATGGAATAATGACAGCGATCGAGCCGATATGAGCTGCAATCAACGGCTATTTCGTACATTCCACTGATCATTTCGTAGAATTAAGAGAACATTTGCTAATTGTGCACCGATTTTCCATTTTGATAGCTCTTTATGTGCCAAAAGCAAGTTATCATTGTAATGGACATGACCTACTTTTGAAATTTTACCTTGCACTTTTGATCTTTGGTACCAAAAACTAGATATTTGTAAGGTTTCTGTTTCCGTGGATTATTTTCCTTAATGCACATATAGGTTAGAAGAGACAAAATTGAAATCTAATATCGAAGTGTAAGTTTAGCCCGTTCGGTTGTGTAAACATAATGTGTACCTTAAATCCCTATAACCTATCTTAGTAAAAAGAAGATAAAAACCCTACTTTTACAGTTAAAAAACTACCACCCACCGAAAACATTCTACAAAATATCTAGTAAACTCCAACATACGTAGTTAAAAACACGAAACTACTCCAAAGAAGCGCTCGTTTTGACCTAAGATTTTATCTTGAACCAAGTATAAAGCCACCAACGACTGCTATGCGCTACATTTTAGCCAAAATACTCTGCATCCAAACGAAATTGTCGAGAGCCAAGTTTATAGCGCCCGCAGCAAAAAAGAGCAAATAAAAAAATAACATCTAGAACATTCTTAAGATTTTCATCCACAAATGAAGGTGAGAATCTTGGAACAGTTTAAACAATTTGATTTGCATTTCGAGGCTGTAAAGGGTTTGTGGTAACAAGTGTCGGGCCTCCGAACTTTGGCCTCGTCCGAGCCAATCTGTAACAATCAGGGAAGGTAGCGCCTAAGCCTATATTACAACTGTACCGGACACCTTGTTAACATGGTTTTGGTGGCAAACAGTAACAACCGTACGTAGTGCTCTATTTTTGAGGTCAGGGCAGAGATTGGTATTCTAGGCGTGTGTAGTTGACGTTCAAAAGTGCATCTTCGTGCCTATTTGAAATAAATGATTTGACTTTGACTTTGTTCGCTCTAGTGTTTGTGGTTACTGGTTACTCTTTTATGCTTATAAAATTCTTGTAGAAGGTGAAAGATAGATATTGTAGATGTGAAGGGGAACTGACATGTGGATTGGTTGAATTCATGAAGTCTTTACTGCAAAGTCTATGCCAGTCGCTGGGCCACTTTGGGTGGTATCTATACCTACCTACATATATTATTTGATTCAGATGATTTAACAACTAACGAAGTAAACATGATCTTGAAGTTACGCACTTGGTGATAGTAAGTAGCTAATTGCCGCCCATTGTGTTAGCCTATGTAAAATTTCTACATTTATATCTACATAATAAAAAGTAAACTATCTATCTATATAATTGTAGAATTATAATTTCATGTAGGTTCGTAACTTTCTAGCTGAGAGCAAGCACCGTCGGCAATATAAGTCGTCACCGTCGTCTTTAATATAATTTCGTACCTTTACATAGGATAATTCATTCCGAGTTATGTTTCTTAGACAACCATGATTTAGGGCAATACTATCTCGTATTTTCAGTGTACCCCAGTTACCAGTTACCTACAAACTGAATGAAACGCATCTGAAATGTAAAATCCTGTTCTATTCCGTTTTTCAATAAAATCCTAATTAGCATCCCGAAATTAAAAACACCGGTGTCGCAATTTCTGAATCTCCGTCAATATTCAGCTCCCACTCAGCCTTCACACGAATTTTGTGATCATCGTGTTATTTTCTCATCGGCGACATGCCGTGACAAATAAAAAAGCCAATCACACGTTATTCGCGTCATGGATCACAGCTCCATGTTCGAAAAAGGCAAACAAGTCTTCCGCAAAAACACGAAAATTCTCTGCTTTAAAAATCGGATTTTGTGTAGAAATAGCATTAATATTTAATTGGATAAGCGAGGTTAATCTTGGGAGGCAGTTTAGGTTCGCACTTCCAACTACAATATTTACAAAGGTCTGCAAATAGTGGAGCTGTTGAAGAAAGAAGTTGGTTTTATTGAATTAGATCGGAGGCGTAACGATGTTACAACGATTCGGGATTGGATGGCGCTGTTTGATTGGATTGTATCTAAGGGCACGGTCCATAGGCCCGGTACTGTCAGCACTGCTCTCAAAATGGACCAGGCACACTCATATCATGTTATCTTCCATAATCTTTTGCAGGTAACTAGTATCGGTGTAGGTCTTACTGCACAGTATTCTTAATCAAAGTAGTAGTAATTCGTTTACATTGTGGGTAAGTTACCCACCTGATAATTTTAGTTTATGTATAGAGGTAGGTATTTTGCGTTAATATTACAAGCGGCACTACGTCAACCATTTTAGTTTGTAAGGCACATTAAGGTGTTTCAAGTGTTGTACTAATCATCTCATTATTATCAATAATAATAATTTCATCTTGACGTACCGAGACCCCTCCGTGCCCCGGAAAGCACGTTAAGCCGTTGGTCCCGGCTGTCATTCATGGATCTTTGACGTTCGTGACAGGTCGTCAGAAACCCGACAATTTGACAACTGTGTCGGGCTGTGAAGGTCAGACAGGCAGTTGCTCCATGTAAAATACTGATATTCAGCTGCATCCGGTTAGACTGGAAGCCGACCCCAACATAGTTGGGAAAAGGCGGCAGATGATGATGCGTTGTACTAATATGTCGCAACGTGCGCTTTAGGAGAAGAAAGTGGATTGCATATTCGTATTGACTCGTTTTTGAGGAAAATTCCATTCTTATACCTAAGGTAAGAAACGTTTTAATTTTTCTTGACAGGTTCGTTACGCTGTTACTCGATTATATTTTTAAGAGTTTAATTAAGATTAATGCGTCTAATTTGGCGCAGGTTGTTTCATTTATAAACTGTCACAGGGTTCGGTTTCATGTCCGAGTTAACTTATCATTTTTCTTTATTATTAAAAGGCGTGGTGTTGACGCTGCAATTTATATTGACTACGTTTTTAAATGATGTAATATACAGGTATGATTAGAACAGTATCAAGTACCTACATTAAAAAAATAAAATAAGGTGGTCTGTAAAAGATCGCTTTTAGCGATAAGACCGCCCATTGTGACACCCTATGCCCACCCGAGTTATACATTTATATCTGTAATTTTTATGGTGTACATAATAAAGAGTATTCTATCTATCTACATTTGATAAAATACATTAATAAACGAGACATATTACCCACTTTGGACATAATTCTACCGACAATACCATTACCTATGCCATGCCTCGATATCTGCTACGCTAACCCCAAACACATTAAAGTTGTCATATAACATCAAAACCACATTTACATGCTACCACGATACTTATTAAACGCAGCCGTTGCAAATGCATTATTTTTGTTATACATGTGTGTGTTTTAATTAAATAAAAAGCTTTTACTTAATTAAAACAAACACATGTATGATGATTTGAGTTCAACTTGTGTGTATTGATAGTTACAAAAAAAGTACAAACGCCCAAAACGAATAAATGGTCGACCCGCGGCGAATGAGTCCTTTTGTTATTACCCAACCGATGCTATGAAACTACTATTTGCTAACTCCAACATTGTATTTTTACTCATTCGTTGCGCGTCGATGTCAGCATAAAATTGATACAATTGATATGTACGGGTTTGCTCGTACAATATTATATACCTACTTTTGGCTACTTTTCGCGTGGAAGTCGTAAAGGCTCGTACAGACTCACGCCATATCGCGGGCGCGACACGCAGCGACAAAGAAATTGTGTTACTAGTGTCGCGTCGCGCCCGCGATATCGCACTAGTCCGTACGTTTATACGACCTCGCAGTAGTCGCAGTTCTAGAAGTTCCAGTTCCGTTAAATTTGGGGGTTAACAGAAAAGAAAAGTTTATGGTGATATATTGAAATCAGGTTATTTCCGAAGTTGGGCTAGTTATTAAGGTTATATACTTAGGCCTACCTACCTAAATCTTGGTCAAATCCCACAGTAACTTCACACGCTTTCCGCTTCGAGTTACCTGCCTACTGATGCTATGTTCGTTTGAATGACTATCTACATTATCTTTATTAGGTATTCTAATTTACAAAAACATTATAGTTACTTAATTGTATTTAAACTCGTATTCGCCGTAACGAAGCTGAAATATCACCAATAAATTCGATACGTAGAGCTCCATATTTTGCAATGGAATGACTTCGAATGCCAAAAGGTGGGTTCATTCGAAGTCATTCCATTATAAGTAATTGATTATCAAAATGGCGTAATGGTTCAGATTCTCATTAAAGTAGAAATATAGAATCTATCTAAATCTGGTATTTTAATAGGCCATAGAATGGTTTGTAAAACGGTATTTCGCGCAATTCCCCATTTTTAGGGTTCCGTAGCTAAATGGCAAAAAACGGAACCTTTATGGATTCGTCATGTCTGTCTGTCTGTCTGTCTGTCCGTCCGTATGTCACAGCCACTTTTTTCCGAAACTATAAGAACTATACTGTTGAAACTTGGTAAGTAGATGTACATATCCTGTGAACCGCATTAAAATTTTCACACAATAATAGAAAAAAAAAACAATAAATTTTGGGGGTTCCCCATACATAGACATATAATTTTTTTTTTTTTTTTTTAATTTATGTATAAACCGTGAACCTTTATTTTCTAGTAATAAATCTGTAATAGGTGCCTAAGTAAATAATAATTATAATTCGCGTAGCTTGTTTAGCTATCACAAGCCTATATGGGCTCGCATATAGTTAGATCTAAATTCAATCATTTACGTACATAATTAAAATTATAATGTTTACTTATCAATAACTATTTTTTTTTTAAATACCTTCGATCAATAATAGCACTAGATTCCCGATAAGCGCTTCAAAAACGGCCCGAAAAATTAGAGCACAAATACTTTTGTGGTCTTATTTCAAATTAGTATCGTCCAAACATAGCCAACGTTAAGATGTCAAAATGCCGCAGTGCGCGTTCAAAAATTGTGTAAATAACCACCGTAACACCAAGATTTTGGAAGGAATATCTTTTTTTCGGTAAGTTTATATCACTATGTATGTGTTTTTCATAAAATAATAACAATTAAATAGTAAATTATACATCATTTAGCAAATATTATGATTGTTTGGCCAATATTTGCGACAAGCGCCAACTATTGTAACAAACATCGACTGTTCTGGAACAGGGAAATGCACGGAGTAGTATTGTTATTTTATATGTTATTTTTGTTTGTAGATTTCCTAGCGATCCATTTCGCAATGCAGAATGGGTATCTATTGTCGCGAAAGAACGAGGAGAAGAAATATTTAAACCTTGAAAAAGTTCTAAGTAACTAAAATTGTTGAATTTTTAATTAAACAATTTGTTCAATTCATTTTTATAAATTGGACATAACTGAACTGATCAAGATTACCACCTGACACGGACCTGCAAATTGCATAAAACGCAAGAAATTTTTAATTTCGCGGGCTACCACAGCGCATACCCCTTATTAAAATAACTATTGTACAAATTTAGTCCTACCACCTACTTTTTAAATTGATCAAAAATATTTGCTACCTTAAAAAAAGAACCTTCGCATAAAAAAATAAAAATATTATCCTGCCACTCTACGTCTTTCAATGATTACTCTGTTCTGAGCATTGAAATGTAATACCAAGAACTACGTCTAGTTCCAAAATAGAGTAAGCACGAAATTGTCAACAAAATGTTTTTAACCTTATTGCTTAGGTTTTAAGTTTCATTTTAGAATAAATATTTTTGTACTTATTATAAAAATGACTTTTTATTTTCAAGCGACATTTTAAATTTATTTATTTACCTTTCTCCAATGATAGAAGGACTTAAATATAAATATTTTGCAATCGTAATTAAACTTTATAGTTGAGTGTTAAGGTTTATATTGAACTGAAGTTGTTAATATTGTAAAACTTTTTTCTATATTTCGTAGTAACAAATGTAAATGTGTGTGTGTGTAAACGTGGCCACTTCAATGACTTATTTTTGTTCCTGATCCTGTATCTAGTGCTATTATTGATCGAAGTTAAATACACTATTATTAAAACATCGATCAAAGTTACAACGAACTACAAGAACTTTTATATTATGTTACTTGCTGCTACGGAACCCTTCATGGGCGAGTCCGACTCGCACTTGGCCGCATTTCCTTTTATCATTCACTACCAAACGTGGTGTCACCGGTATCAAAGCCAGTTCCAATCATGCTAATCGAAGTCGTCAATTCGTAGGAAAAACTGACATCTTAGAGTACTCAGGCTGCTGGGGCCGCTGCCTTACTTGTGTATGTGGTTGTGCATGTGCAGTGAGGTGCGCCCTCACTGCCAAGTGTAGCCTCAGGGTCAGATGTCCATGAGCGTTGGCTGCTCGGCAGGCCCATCGGCCACCATCAGCTATCTCCGCCCGTCGGATGCCGAGCGCGTCGTGTGTTCGGCTGTAGCGACCTCCGCTTTCACCGTCACGGATTTCGCGAAGAACACCACCACCGGTTTCGCGGTACCATCTGGAAAAAAGGCAGGGTTAAGCAACTTGTTACGTAATGAGTTAATAGGACACAAAGTAGTAGAGCTGGTCTAGGAACCAAATCACACCAAAATTATTTCTGGGTTGTTATAATGTTGAATTGTAGATGCCTAAAGACGTAGCGATTATTATTTTCAATTACGTGGCCCGATGGTCAGGTTATCAAGCTGTATCCAAAGCACTTGGGAAAAGAGGTAGAACTGAAGTTATCATTGTTTAATTATAACGAACTCAAGTGCAAGTAAAACAAGAGAACAGAATAATAAAAACGACGATAAATCAAATGTCCAGTAAAACACTTCATTAATAGGTCAGATGGAAGAATTTCAGCTTCAAAAGAAAATTCTGCCAGTCCCTTTTCCAAAACGTCCCTAACACATATTGGGTACGATTGTACACTGGTATTTCTGAAAAGCTCCTAATAATCACATTAAATCTCTGCCTACCCTCTCAATCAGGGCGAAGTGTCAAGGAGTCGAGCCCTCATAGGAACCCATCCCTGGCACAAAGCGTCCGCATGAATGGCCCACATCCTTCTTAACGGACTTTTTTATACGGAGTGTGCTCACATCACTACCTAGCGGCAACCGGAAGTCCTCATTAAATTTATATAGCTAACGCTTGGTGGCGTTTGGAAAAGTACTCTAATTTTGCGTACAATTAGGTAACGGTGATTGTGAAAATCGTGTTCGACTTTTTTTTGTAAAGAGTTTTTTTCCTTTACTGAGGGCACGTGTTTAGTAACTTATTAATTCAATTTATATGTTTATTTTTTCGCTAGAACTGACCTTGATTTTCATTAATAAGTAAAACAAATAATTTCATTAATTTTATTAAAGTTTTTACATTATTATGTCAAAATTCCTTAGATGGGTAGTGTGACTGTCTGTCACGTACTCCAATATAATAACAAAATATTATATATATTATGAAACCGGCAAATGTTTCCGGCCACTTACGACCACACAAATTCTTAATTTAATGGGAAACAAACTACCAGGAACAAAGCAGACAGGTCGAATGCGATAACTCAACAACTAAACTCAATTTAAAGGAAAGAGTATAATATCCTATTTCTTTAAAATTGTAAAACAATATTGCACCTTTAAGAAATCCATCCCTTATATTTTATCTGGCATTATCTTCGAATTCTAAGAAGCAATGTAACCCAAGAGAGCTCCAGTGGTGCGACCACGTAACTCACCACAAGTAGAGCCGAGGCAAAAATGAGCGAACCCTTAAGACAATTGAAAAATTGTACAAAAAGAACCATAAAGAGATTCTGGAAAAGATCGGAATGTGGGCAGAGGCGTCGCGCCCGTCTGGTGTTTTTAAGGCATTTTTAGGTGACTGAAATTTTAAGTCAGGGCAGGCGGTTTTTAACCGCTATAGAATACAGACGTCCGAGTCTGGTATTCATACCAAGAGGCCATGTCCGAGTGGGTTGTCGCAAGACAGCGAGTATTAGTTGTTTAGTTAAATATACATATGTACTCGTAGTTGGGTTAAAGCCCAGATTAGACAAATTTAGTCCTTAGTGTAAAATGTGTGTGTGTGTGTGAGTGGAGGGACTGGGTGAGTCTTTTTATAATAATTATCCTAGGCTGATAGTGTTATTAAAGTTCGTCTAACTAAACAGACAGAGACGTGTTGCTGGGGAGTTTGAACCCAAACACTAGGTAGTGGTGAAATGGTGGGCGCTTTGGGGTAGTCTATAGACCTTTAAGAGAGTTGATCCACAATTCTATTAATTAATTATTCTTGAATTTTAATTCTCTACTCTATTACCTATCTAGTAAGTAATTCTTGAATTTTGTATTCTTTGCCTCCGGACAATAATAGAGCTTTAAAACATTGTATCCAAAAACTCTATTAAACAATGATTCTTGAGTTTCGATTCTCAACTCTATTATCTAGTAATTCTTTATCTCAGACCTATAATTCGGTCAGACTGATATGAACACGTGTCTTGCAGATATGCTTGTTGTGCAAAGAGTGATTTTCCAGAGGTTTGGATGACCTATTGTTATGACCTATATCTTATCTTATATCCAGTCCAAGGACTGATAGGGACCATGTCTCCTTGAGAGCATGATGATGCCGACGCAATGCCGCTGGAACTAGCCGCCCCGTTGCTAGTCAAGTCAAGGACGGTCGCACGGTTGCCGCAGGGAAAGCCGCTTCGTCACGTTTATCAGTTCGAGATGACTGCTAGGGAGCCTAGGGACAATATCTCCAAAAGAGCATGATGCCGACACAATGCCGCTGAAAAGCCGTTTGCGTCACTTTATGGAAGTGTTGCTCTGACTACTCTGATTGCAGATGTAAAGTATCGTATGAGTAATGACTGACCAAATATCCGTTACGCTAGCGTATGGGTTACTCGCAAGTTTAAATAATAATATACCTACTCAACATCCCTCTATTATTAATTAGCTTTCTAAAACCACATCCTATTTCATAACTGTGAATTCCTAAGTCTTATTTTTTTTTCTATATAGCCTTTCCATACTCTATTGATGAGACGAGGCATTGGACTTCTTCGTATTTGGAATTAATTTAATCTCTATCGGTGGTAGGGTAACCAGTCTGGGGACGAGTCCTACAGAACCGTGCGGATAGGAGGAGCACGGTTTTTCCCCTGAGGAGGAAACATACCTAAATACCAATATTAACATAGAAAAAATGAAATTTTTATCAGCCGAGCGTAATTTAGGAACAATCACAGTAGGTAGGTGATCTTGTAGAGGCCAGATGCCAATAAATCCATGTAAAATATTGGTACCTATTCAGCTGTTTGCCGGTTAGGTAAGAAACTGGAAGCCGACCAGTGACCCCTATATATGTACGTAGTTGGGATGATATGAGTTTCTTCAATATATGTACATCATCATTAGTAGCAGTAAAACAAAACAATTGAAAATCACGTTTCAAGAACACAACACAGAACTCGCTCCCTATTCAATCCTCCTCTTCAGTAGTGTTGGGTACACATCTAAGACTGCACTAACTCAAAAGGAACCTAACCCCGTGCCACCTCGATCTCAAACTACATTTTCCCACGGAATAAAAGTCCCTCGTTAATGCGTTATTTTTCTCACAGTCGGTTGCTAGGCAACGACACGTCTGCCGGTCATTACTACGAAGAGAGAGAAACTGCGAATATTTTCTTCAAGGATTTTAGTGGAGCTTTGGTTTGTTGTTTTTGGAACTTGGTTTTTGATGCTGTGTGGAATAGAATATTGGGCTAATTAGTTGTCATGTAAAATATGTCAATATGTTTAGGTACCCAACTTTATTTTATAAAAGTAATAGGTTTGTAAGTTGATGATGCTTATTTAGCTGGTAGCAGTAAAATGTAGGTAAGTTTAACAAAATTAAAGTTGAACGAGCGTATGAACACTTACATCAAAGAGGAAACAGTATCTCTTTTCTAAACCTAACACAGGAGTATTTCAAAGACTTCCACTTGTCAAAAACTAGAGCACTGCTACCAAAATACAGTAACTAGATCGAAGCTAGGATTTCCCGGTCCGGACACAAACAAAGCAGTATTGCCAGTAGGTATACAATATACAATAGAAACTATACAAAAGTTGTAAAGTCCTCTTTGTAACGCGACCAGGCTATTTCGTTACCCGTACCTGCCTGATCACTGTACAACTAAACTTTGATCAAAGAAACACTGTTCATTGAAAATAACATTTTGTTTGGAAAGTTACTTCAACATGATTAAATAATATGATCTTTAAAGGAAGTCTGAAGAAATTTTATATGTTTCGGGGAATTATAAAACAAAGGAAGCAGTGGGAGGGGAAATTTAGGTCGCTTTTGTAAGAATGGCGTTCAAAGCATTTTATTTTAACCTATTTTGAATAAACGAGGTAAGAGTTTGACAAAAAGTTGGTAACTACCCAAATATATCTTTCTTACTTTTAATTTAGCAATAAATTGTTACCAAATAAATTAAATAATGGAATTGGAATGGCTGCTTTAAACCGTAAGTCAACATCTTTGTTGTTAGGTCTTTATTGTTTAGATATTGATATTGAAAATATTAAGAACGACTCGTAAGTAGAAGCAAATAAGCTAGCTTGATTAGGTACTATTAGGACAGAAGCCATTTCCAGCTATGACATAGGTAGGTAGTCCTCCAGTCACGTCCGCTAACTTTCGCCGTTGTAACCGATACCTACTGGTATAATATACAAGTACCTACTTGCAAACATTGTGTATCTACGAGTAGACGCGAACCGTTTATCCCTGTGACTGACATTCAATTAAATAACTTTACCTGGCATCTCGCAAAAGATATGGTAGCACAGGTAAAATTACCTATAGGTAGTTATGTATGCATTTGGATATAGAACCGACAGATGTTGATACGATCTAGAGTTCTAGAGGAATGTGGCCGTTTTTCTTTAGATAGAATTTTGTTGCTTCGTGTCTCAATATGAAACTTTATAAAATTGATTGAAAAGTATTAGAAAATTCTAGATACTTTTACCGAGGCAGCTGCTTGAGCCGTTTATCATAATTCCTTCTCAGTCACGAGATAATATTTTTTTAAAGGAGTGGCGCTAGTGGACCCGAGACAGCCCTCTTAAAATAATATTCAGTTTTTTTTGTCATACCTTCTAAAAGTAACTCTACCTGTAACGGAAAAACAGTATTACTAAAAAAAATATATAAATAAAATACCTCTGCTTTTTTCATAAAAGCTACATTAAAAGCGAGTAATGAGTTACTTCCAGAGCATTTTCTGGGTCCAAAATTAAATTTATTATTAAGAATAACCCGTCGCTGCGACTTTCTTTTGTCGTCGGTCGCAATAGCTCTCTGCGACCCACGTAATTAGGTTTGGGAGATCAACGCGGACGAGGTGACATGTTGACCATGCGTAACGTAGAGGACGACAAGGTTTTTTGTTATGATTAGTAGTTTGTTATAACAGCCTAGCAATCAATCGGGCACTCTGAACTAAGAGGCTGATCCAACTAATGTCGGTAGGTAATAGGTTAGTATCCTGTCATTTCACCGAAAATGAATTTATTATTATTATTATTAAAACATGATTTGTCATTTCATCATTATTTAGCAACAAGTTTGCCAAATAATTCACTTAATTATTTATTATTTATATAATATAACTAAAAAATATATATATATATATAATATATATATCAATATAAAATAAAGTAATTAGCCGATAAACTTTTATTTAATAACGTATTATTTGACAAACAATTAATTTTTTAATCATGTTATCTCATAAAACATCGTTTGGAATAAAAACGTTTACTTGCAATTTCCTAAAAATTAAACTAAATAAATAGACAAAAGGGTAATTTTAAATAATAAATCAACTAAAATATATTATCAGTAGTTACAGATAATTATAATTGAAAATGGCTTGCTAAAGATTTACCCGAAACCGAAATAGTTAGATTATGAATGAATGAATGAAATGCACCGACCCCAGCGTGGTTTAACCAGACTCGATTACTCGAATGAACCCGAAGATTCACACTAGTCCCTGGAGCCTCATGTTTCATGGGACTACAGTGGCCATTGTATATCAAGGAGTAAACCGGGGGGCACGATAATGGTAGGGAAGACGTGCCTATAGGATAAGGAAGGGTTATTAGAGCCTATCGGATATGCATCCGTAAGCAAGCAATGGAATATGGGAAAAACGGGTGATATTTATCGGGCATCTTTTAACGACGTCGCAGCCATTTTGGCTCAGGTCCAGCTGCTTTCTCGACTGCTTTCTGTGTCACTGCTATACTGTGTTTTAAGTTTACACGTTGCTGTTTCCAAAGTCTTCGTCTGAAGTCCGTTTCGGTTTCTTGTAAATCACGCAATAAAGCAGCATTCTTGATCTTATCTCGGTCCCGAGCCATCACCACCCGTCTATCCAAAAATTGATTTCCTTCTCGAAGTAGGTCTTATCCTGTTTTAGGTTGTGGTTCCATGTGTAAATAGATCAGCCGTTTTTCTTGGATTTGGCCGGGTTCTGCATTGATTGGTTCGCGGCGTCAAACATGTGGTTATTCTTAGGGTTGTTTTTCGGAATTGGTACCTGCGTTGGTAACACTTGTTCGGCTGCTTCGATTTTTTGTTGAAGAAAAAAATAATGGGCTCCAGACGGGTACGAACTTCACAAAAAAAAAAAAAGACGTGTGGCACTCGGGGACTGCCGCGGTAAAGCTATTGCATAGCATTTTGTATCAACTTATGCAATTATAATTATTTATTTATTTTATTTATGCAGTATTTCTTTTTCTTTGATATTATTTTTTTTTTTTTCGTTACGGAATTTCTGGATTCGGTCCCCGCGCTCAAGGCCCGCGATAGAAGCTATGCAATAGCTTAAAAACAAAATAAATAAGTGCTGAACGTCGTAAAAGTGTATAACTACGTAAACAAAGTCAAATACTATTCAAATATAAGCATAATAACAACTTTAAAATAGACGAAAGTGTTGAACCTAAAGTAATTTTAAATAAAAAAAGAGTGACAAACTGTTTTGACAGCGAAAAAATTCCATGTACATGAGTCATTTCCAACCGTCTAGTCAAGTTTAAAAATTGTTCAACTGGAATGGTATCAACTATTTGGCAAGCTTTAATTAAGTCATTGTAGCCTTGCGGTGTAACAGGGGAACTGAATGTACTCGTAATCGACTGCTCGTGAGTTCAAACCCCACTATCAACAATCACTTTTTGTGAAGATCATAATTTAATAAACTAATATTTATAAGAATAAAATACGCAGTACACAGAAAAAAGGAACTGCCAGAAATTATTAGATCACTAGAGGGTACTGGTGTAGGAAAACCGTCGGAGTGGGGAGCGTGAGGTTTTTTCGTTACGGAATTTCTGGATTCGGTCCCCGCGCTCAAGGCCCGCGATAGAAGCTATGCAATAGCTTAAAAACTATTGATTCTCGTTTGTTTGGAGGAGTTTATTTGAGCGACCGTTTTGTAGAGTTAAAATAAATGAATAAAAGATTTGCTTTGCAGTTTACGCCAATTTAGCTTAATGCTATATTTGTAAACATGCAACAAGTTAGAACGCAAGTCAAGCCAAGACAAACCTATTATGGGAATAGATTTTTGTACGAAATCTATACTTATGCCAGTAGCCTAAAATAAATGTTGAAATGTTCAAACTTCACACACACTTCACCATTCACTTGCTGAAAGAGAACTACTTCAAATTTGCGCTCCCGAAGTTCTCCCATGATCTAACTAATAATATACCCAACCTAGACCCAATGAACCCCACTGCTATCGAAATAGAGCCGAAAATCGAAACACGGTCCTTAAAGCAAATCCCTTGCAGATAAAACGGAAACCTCTCACCCAATTATCGGCTCAGGATTCTTTGGCAGGCATTAGTCCCTCGTATGCCCTGGATCGCCTGAACGGAGATCAGAGGCGCACCTTTGCACAGTTCTAACAAATTCCATTCGGCAACACAGAGACCTAACAAAACAAACACTGATCGATCGTGACGACCGACAACAGACGCAGCACACCATATGACACGCCGTTGCCCGCGCAGGCGCACCGTTTTTTTAAACTTGACGGAGAGCGACGTCGACACGACCGCTCCTTACGTCCATCGTTGTGTGTCGTATGTTATTAGTAAATAAGACAATAAGAATTTTGGAAAAAAAAAGAAAAAAAACATTACATATTTCACTTCGATCTACCTAAATATTTCGCCCGTGCGATACACGATTACTTGTATTTTACTGCATCCAATCAAATCGCAAAAACAAGACTAAATTATGATCTAATTATTATTCACTTGAGTTATATTAGGCTTTGCATATTGAAATATACAATAATAAAGGTCGTAAAAAATGTGAGATAAACTGGTCGACATAATGTGAAGTATGAAAATAAAATAAAAGTATGAAATATTGCGAATAAAACTATATAGCGTTTATTTTGAAGAAACGGTTCTTTAATTAACAGCGTGGGCATTTAATTACAGACTAATTCAGCGCCTACCAAAGCCACAGGAACCAATTCCACTCATTTACATAGATAACTAGCTTGCGTCGGCGACTTCGACCTATTCACTGTGTTTTTCTTTATCTATGGAAATAGGAGCTATAGGATTCATTAGAGGTTTAAGTTGAGACTAAGCTGGCCTTTTTCGCTGGTTATAAATGAAATGAAGCATTAAAAAACAAATGCATAAAACTAGTGATTCAGTGACAATACTCAACTGTATGTGTTGCGGCAACCTCTAAGTCCACTTATGTCTGGTAACAGATTAAATACTGACTAGATTAAATAAGTGAACAGTCATGTCAGCAGAGCCATACGTTCAAACACGTAATGTCCCAATTCGCACTACATCGTGGGACCCCTACCGGTCCACTATGCGAGTACCTGCGCTAACAGGGTTAATTCTGCGTACCCAGAAGGCTCAAAACATTTATTTGTATTTGAACTAGAAATGAACTCCTTTGTTACTCGTACACACGCACATACATATTGTTTGCTATATGTACACACATACCTAACACACACTCTTGTTGTTTTCATTAAGGGTCTCATAGGGTTACAACGGACTTGCTTTTAATTACTTGTTAGTTTATATTAGTTAGTGCATTGTATTGTAATTGTAGGAACTTGCCTAATTAAGTTCTGTGTTAAAATAATTTTGTGAAGGCTTTGTTTTGTTAACTGATTTTACAAGTCAGCGTCTAATAATATAATCATCATTTTCATCCACAGCCCGACTTCATCCACTACTGGGCATAGGCCTCGCTTTTCTTGTGCCAATCATGCTCCTGTGCCAGCCTCATCCAGGTTTTGTCCGTGATGGCAGCAATATAGTCCGCCCATCTCGCAGCCGGACGACCGATATGTCGTCTTCCAGTCTCTGTCACAACCTTACTCCACCTGTCACCACTGCGCCTTGCCAGGTGTTTTGCCCAACTCGATAATTAAAATCCATAATAAATTAAATTCCATAATACGCCTTACGATATTGTAGTCCTTCGTACGTCCTCGGATCTCGACGTTTGGAATTCGGTCTATTAGCCTGATGCTAAGCATGCAACGCTCCTATGAATGATGAAAAATAATGAAATCCTCATAATAATATAAATAAATAATAACATAAATAATAACATCCTCATTGGGTAGGGGGTACCACCAATCCTCTTAAAACATAAATAAATAAATAAATGATGTCACACATCTCGTTGTTCTCTTAATATTTATATCAAACACGCTAGAACATTCAGCTGGCACAAATCTCACAAACCCAACCTAAATAACACGGAATCACGACCGCACTACTACCGAAGACATTTACTCATACTGGTGTACTAACGTATGCAAAATCCCGCGAAATCGCATCGTTTCTCAAATCAAACGCACGTGGTGTAGGGATGGGAATCAAAGCGGGATCGTCGGCAAGGCGGACTCCCCGGGGGCAGCACTCAACGCGTGATGGATACAGCCTTGACTAGCCCCAGGATAAAGAAGATAGTGCAAGTGATGAGAGCAAGCGATTCGGACATTTTTGGTGACAAAGACATTGTTGATGTGTATTGGGAGGATGTTTTCCGAGGACAGCTTCAAAACATACTTACTGTGAATGGTGCAAGGATTGAGAGGAAGCGATTTGAATGGTATATGTGATAAAAATACTGTCGTAATTCTCGATTAAAACCATACACAAATAGGTATATTTTTGGCAACAGTTGTGTTTCATAGAGGTTGCATATGTATTTGTGCAATCTACGACACGAACTAACATCTGCTAAAATCTCACATCTGAAATCGTAGTTTCTAAAATGAAAATCATAGCAACCCCGCAATTACATATTTATGTATGCAAAATTCACCAAAATTGCATAGTTCGTTGAATCAAACGCACGTAGTATGTTAGATGGAAATTACTTGCGGCATGCGGTATCAGTAGTTGGCGGTCTTGCCGGGGGACATAATCAAAACTCGCCTTGGTATGGTTTAGGTGGCATGGAATAGTGATGTATGTCTATGTTTGGGCTGAAAGCCGACTTGAAAAGTAGGTTTGTGGATATGTGCATCCATTCTTATAATGCATAGTTAATCCTAGAATGTGACCGTGATTAATGTTATGGTGCAATCAATATGATTTTATTGTTATGGTATAGGCTAGTAAAATTATTTAATATTTATGTAAAAGTATCAATCAATCATTTATTTTGTTAAACATAGGTATGGTTACATATAGTATATTGTCTAAAATATGTTTAGCCAATTATGGCGTACAAAATTAACATAAAAAAGCAGTGACAATTAAGGTGGCAGGCCAATAGATTACTATAAAACATAATTCAATTTAAAATATGTCAGTTACGTAAACAGGTCATTACAATTTTAAATAAATAAACACATTCATACTTAATCAATAAATAAAATCATACGTGTTTAATTAGCAAGCCAGAATCGTCATACCTCTGTTTATCAGTACCTACTAAACTCAGTGATGGAGTAGTAACATCTATCTAAAAGGAATTTAAACAAAGACCTCTTAAAGGATCCCAGACACTCTTTATTTGTAATAGCTGCTTGTAAGCTATTATATATTTTAAGGATACCTAGCACACTTTTGCCGAAAAATAGAAACAATAAAGTGAGGCAATTTAAGTATATGAAAACTGAATGCCGAATTACAATTCGTGAAACAATTGGAACGGACACTAGTATGTTATCGGCTATAAGAAACAAGAGTTTGTATTTGTGCACCTAACAGTATTACAGTCCCTAGTAGCATTTTTGTTGGCGTTTGGATGGGCCACATACCTCTGAAGTTGGCCCAACTAAATGCCAACGGAAAATGCTACTAGGAGTAGGTATGTGTATGTATATTGGTCACATTTGGTCTGAGCATATGACAAAAAGTTGGTGCTGATCGACCTCCCTGGGGCGTCACTCAGCGCCTCAGCGGGTGATAAATACAGCCTCCACTAGCCCTGGGGTATCAGAGACGGCTTACACTATGAGAGAAAGCGACTAATGTGAATTGTTATGTTTTAAACTAAGCAGCAACACAATACATGAAGTTAATTTATTACAAGCTTTTAGTTCAAGCATCGGGACTGCAGGTGTCCTTTCTTGTTCAATAATCAATTTTAAAACACTGATTTATGTCGCCAATCTAAAACCACGTTTCATGTAATCTAATCCTTCATATTGACTAGATCAATATTTAGGCATTTCGTAAGAAGAATAAAATATAGGCAGATAAAAACAGCAACTTTATGAAAATTAAAAAATACTCAAATCATAACCCCTTGTCGCTTGTAGCTTGTGCTGCTAACCTTCGCTGATATTATTTATATGATTGCGGCAAAATTCTCGTTTTCGTAACCCTAGGGGAGCGTGCGTCAGCGTATGGTTTTGATATTATGCCATGAATGGATGCAGGGTAAGCAGGGTTGAACGGAATCTGCTCAAGGACTTGTTGTGCAGTCTTTGGATGTGCGTTGTGAGGTATCTACAATTTGATTTTCATAATTCATTATTACTTGTATGTGCAGCAGGCGGGTAGAACAACATTGTGTTTAACGTACAAGCTGCAGTTTTATTGAAACCGAAGAGTTCAGACGTGTGGAATGTCTGAACCCTTCAGTTTCAAGTATGATGTCTAGAAATGATAATGTAGGCAGCTATAGGTACATTAACTTCGGCCGGAAATAGCCATCCAGCCGAAATCGGCATGGGATGAATTGTGTATGTGTGATGTATTATAACTTCGGACTATGATATTTTAAGGTGTCTTTGTTACGGATGGATTTTAATTGTGGACTAGGCGTCTACTTAATTTTATGTTACACAAATAAAGATTAATAGGTAATCCCTGGGCGAGCATGCGCGGTGGAGCACATCATCAATTAGGTGACAGTGGTCTTGATATTAAGCGAGCTGCGAGCTACGAGGTTATATAATTTAAAGGAAACAAATCCATAACACAATATTATTAACCGCTGATTGCTCATCACTTGCTCCATCAATTTTATATACATAGGTAATGTCGGGTGGCGGTAAATTCCATGTTTTTATGACTGCGTTGATAAGTGACGTCAACAAGTCGGCAGCATCTTGAAACGTTTTGTGAAAAATATATTATGTGTGTAATATAAGGAAGCGAGAGTTTAGTTACGAGTAATATGAGATCCAGTGCAGATACTCGTAAATAAAATGTTTACGAACATAGACATTTGTTATTGGTTACTGTATTTTCATTTCCTTGAACTTTTTTAACGTAGTCTTACTTTTGGAAATTATTTATTTAACCAAGTTTGTAATCGGATTGCGGATAGTTTGAATGACGGGAATCTTGGAAAAATCGGAACAATATTTTCAAATGACAGTGTTAGGGCCAAAGCACAAACGCTACTTTTAGCATCGGCGATTTAGCGGCTAAATCGCCGATCGCCGATCCTAAAAGTAGCGTGTGTGTTTTGGCCCTCAATAAGTATGGGAGGACAGTGTAGGCCTACAAAACAAAAAGGCCTTTAAAATCTACAGTCTAATAGGCCTATAACGTTCTTACATTCACAAATTGAAAATAACTTACAGGGTGGATTTTTTTAACCTCACCTAGAAAGAAAGTAAAAATCTTAAGGGATGAGAGAGTAGTCTTGAGGGTGGGTGATCTCGCAGGCCATCTGATTATGCCGTTTGTACCAATCCAGGTATTGAAATGGTTATTAACATAGGCAGTGGTGATTCTGCTGTTATGGGCCGGAGCACCATCTTGCTGGTGAATTATATGGTTTCGCTCTTCCTCGGGTAAAACATTTAACTCTTTTTATAATATGTTATTTCAAGATAGGTACTTGACAATGTTTAGATGACCTTCGTACATGTGGACTAACAACCATATTTCTCATAATTCCGCACCAAACTTTCAAAGAAACTCTTACTTGACTGTTAGTTTCATGAACACGAACACGAACAGGATTTACTCGAGACCAATAATGGTTATTGCGGCGGTTGTACACAGTGGCGTAATTACAGGGTGGCAAGTCGGCAAAATGCCACGGGCCCCCAGCCGGAAGAGGCCCCCAGCCGGAAGGGGCCGCCAGCCGGAAGGGGCCCCCAGCCGGAAGGGGCCCCCAGCCGGAAGGGGCCCCCGGTCAGTGGAGAATCCATTAAAAAATATAGTATCTCGTTTTCCAAGGAAATTCTCAGTTTTCGATCCTCTTTTAGACACGAAATAGAAACGTCATCTGCTATAAGAGAACTTGCTGACTTATGAATAATACACTGACCGACCCAGACGACCCCAAGACTCTCCTCCAGGAGAGCAGTAGGGAAACAAGTACAGTAGCTCACAAACATAATACACGACCGTCATTTTGACCTCGCCGCCGAGGCCCCGCCCAAAATCCCCGATTAAATAGTTCTCCCCGACCCTTACCCGTAAGCGAAGCGCCAGCACGCGCTATAGCTGAGCCTGTAGCTTTAAATTCCCCCGATAATAATCATAACCCTGATTTTATCCAGCCACCGTCGGTCCCTTGTCATCCTCCCTCCGACTCTGCCCTAAGCCGAGGTTCGTACCCCACAGGGGGTGCCCTTACTGCGCAGTCGTTTAGTTTATAAGATTTTACGCCCTGGCTGGAGGCATTAAGTTTCGTTAGGAGCTTAAGGCAACCACAAGCAAGTCCGGTTAAAGAGTCTCAACCTCTCATGGTTAACTTTGAGATGCCCTAGATAAAAAAAAAATAAAGAATCATTTCATATCTTCAAGCTTTCCTGAAGTGTCCACTGCATTTTTGTTATTTCTCACCATTCCTGTGACTTACGGCTAGTGCCGAGCGATCATTTCCAAAACTGAAATTGATAAAACTTATTTAAGAAATTCTATGAATTTGCCACAGGCCTCGAACGGTATAGTTACGCCACTGGTTGTACATGCCATTATAACTAAAGTTGGTTTCGTCAGACCACACAATGTCACTCTAAATATTCAAAATAATCGTTAATTAGGTACCTACTAACATAAGTAATCTGATTGATTAAAAAGTGAAAGTGCTTTATCTGGTCCCATTGAATTTATAAGATTAGATTTTCATGGTTTTCCTTTAATTTAATCACTACATATTATAAAACAAAGTCCTCTGCCGCGTCTGTCTGTCAGTCTGTCTGTTCGCGATAAACTCAAATACTACTGCACCGATTCTCATGCTGTTTTCACCAATGGATAGCTTGATTCTCGAGGAAGGTTTTAGTATATAATTTGTTATGTTTTTGTATGCATTTTTGTATGAATTAACGATATTTGTTGGAGGTGTCGGAAAAAAATAAGCCGTCTGGGAGCTTCCAACGAAAACGCTGTCTAAACCCTTTGAGATATAACAAAATAATGTATGGTGGAATTATGTATCTTATAAAGGTCTTCAAAAAAGTCCGCGATGGCATATGTCTATCTCTTAAGGATAACATACTATATCCATTTTATTGACTTTTTGTAGGTATTTGTTTGCCGAATTTTACTCTTGGAAATACGATTACGATAACAATACGCTATAATATCAGTAGCTATTAGCCAAATTATGTTCGTAGATAAATAAGCTAGCTTCTTATGTGTATTTCAAACAGTGTACAAGAATATTTATCATAAAAACTTTACTAAACACGGCGGCCTTATGATCAAAATTTGTGAATTCCAAAACTTTCGTTACTTTTTCACTGACATATTTATCACTTTTCGATAAACTAACACTCAATACGAAATCTACATTTATTTCTCAGTAATTCTGTATAAGATTCTTCAAAGATTAAACCGTTTTCTCATTGAATCTTTACGCACGTATAACCTTGATGAATGTTTACATTATGCACCGCACCACACCGCCACATGACCACAGAGTACAGACGTATTTTGTTTTCTTTTTTTTTCGTTCGTTTAGTGGTGTTCCTGCTAAAATGTCAACCGGTCAAGTATTAGTCGATTAATCGAATTCTACAGCCAGATCGTATTGCAAGTACAAAATAAATGTCAAATATTTCGTCCAATTGCGAACGTGACCCTGAAAAAGTTATGCACCAATGGTGTTCATTAGATATTTCGAGCGTTTTATCAGCATAAACGGTGTATCATGCGACATTTCGGAGGATTTCGTTTTGTTTTCACATTGTTGGTACTTACGTGAACTATTTTAAAATTATCATTTGTGTCGTCGCACTTTTATTTCGTGTTGTAATTTGGTACAATTGATTGCTTTAAGAATTTGAGTGAAATTTCGTATTTTGATTTTGTTTTTGTTATCTTTAGGTAAACACTCATTCACGTTCAGAACATAAGTACTTTTATTATATTAAATCATTTGTTTCGGTTTCTATTCACATAGTGAGTCACATTAAAATTAATAATAAGTTAGAATTTTGAGATATAGCCTGGGATATGGAGAAGGATATAGGGTACTTTTTTATGCGATAACCGACATCCACGCGGGCGAAGCCGCGGGCAAAAGCTAGTTTATTATAAATATAATTCAAGAGATTTGATCCTTACGAGTGACCATATCAATTGATGACTTTATTATATTTTGTTATTTTTTCTGATCTTAGCCGGTTCGATTCTCGACTGTGACAAGCGAATTTTTGAAAAACTTTGACTGCAGAATTGTTTCTTTAAAAAAATAAAGAAATGTTTCCTTTGAATACAATTTGCTATCTCCAGTATTTAGAGTACTTTCCCTCCAGGTGAGGTTAAAAAATTCAAAAAGTTATAAATCATAAAAGATAAAAAAAAGGAAAAACCTATTTAAACCAAATGACATGATTGCTATTACAACTACAGCAATAAATATCATGTCCACAAAAGCCCCTATAGCAAAAAGTTGAAATTAGAATTGTAGATACCTATGTATATAATGTCATATAATAAGATGATTATTTCATTAAATCAAGGAAAAATGTAAAGAATAAAATATCGGAATTTGGGTGCCGTTAATGAGTTAGCAGGGAAGCCACATGTGCAGAAGGAATTAGGTATTGCGAAACTTCCTTGTTTTCAACGTAGTCTTTCTTATATATAAAACTAGCTTTTGCCCGCGGCTCCGCCCGCGTAGATGTCGGTTATCGCATAAAAAGTAGCCTACGTCCTTCTCCATATCCCAGGCTATATGTCTGCCAAATTTCATGACGATCGGTTCAGCCGTTAAGCGTGAATACGTAACATACAGACAGACAGACAGACAGATAGTTAGACAGACAGAGTTACTTTCACATTTATAATATTAGTATGGATATTAGTATGGATATGGATTCTCGTGTCTCAGTGTTAGTTACCATACTCTTCCGAAACGGTTTGACCGATTTTTATGAAATTTTATATGCATATTCAGTAGGTCTGAGAATCGGCTACAATCGGGTAGAGTAGGTAGGTAAGTGGGTAGGTAGGGTAGGGTACGTTATGCAGGTAGGGTAGGTAGGGTAGGGTAGGGTAGGGTAGAGTAGGTAGTGGAGTTTATACAAGTCGGATCTTTTAACTATGTATGTACATCCAGGAATTGTCAAGCGAGCAAATATTGATAGATGTTATACGAGTATGCATAACTGAGCACTTCATAATGTCCGGTCAGGAAAAGTTACTATATTTACCGAATTATAAACTTGCAGCAAGCTATGCAAGAAGTAATATAATACGTGGTGGTTCCTGTATCTTATTTATTTATTTAAACTTCATGTACAATAGTGATACATAGGCGGACTTAATGCCACAAGGCATTCTCTACCAGTCAACCTTTGGGTTAAATATAAAAACATAGTGATTGGGTACAAAAATAATTTCTAAAAATAATAACTTCTAGATTACGAGAATTTATATAGTTATATGATACTAATACACCTAAACAAATAAAATAAACTAATAGATATTTTAACAAATACCACCTAATAATAATTAGTATGACTAGGCTATTATTTAAGACTATTTAGTCGTAGAGAATTATTTAGTCTGACTTATGTAGTGGTTACGAACTTTTCTTTTAAAAGTAAATTTGTTTTCAGCTTTTTTAATGCCAAGAGGTAGCGCGTTCCAGAGCTTTATAGTAGAGATAGCGTAAGAATTTGACATAAAACCGGTACGGTGTGAAGGAATTTAGAGAAGTAGATTCTTGGAAGCTCGTAGGTTACGACTATGAGAACTGCCCAACACTTTGAAATAATTATTTAGATAATCGGGAGCACATGGATCGTTCATAATCGTGAAGAGCAAGCAGAGAGATCTGAGGGACCTCCTGAGTCGGATAGGCAACCATTTAAGCTGAGAACGGAAGGAAGAAATGTGATCGTATTTACGAAGGCCAAAAACAAACCGAATACAATTGTTGAGAAGTCGATCCAATTTATTTAGAAGTTCTTGGGAAAGATCAGAACAACAAACATCAGCATAGTCTATAATAGGAAGCACAAGTGACTGGACCAAGGTGAGTTTGGTGCTAGATGGGAGGAAATGCTTGAATCTATAGAGAGACCGCAGTGAGAACGAGACTTTCTGGCTCACCTGAGCCACGTGTTTATTCCAACTCAAACTGCCGTCAATGTACAGACCCAAGTCCTTTACATGAGGTGAAAGAGAGATAACGGAGTTCTCGTACATCAGTGGCATAAGTTGGCTAGTGTTCACATTCCTCAAATAGTACGAACTACCAATGAGGATGGCTTGACATTTCCCGACATTAACAGAAACCCCAAATTTGCCAGACCATTCTTCGATAGTTCGTAGATCAGCATTGAGTAATGATCTTAGTCAAAAACGGTTACGAATTTAAAGAATTGCCGGAGAGATCACGAAGTTCTCTATAGCGGGAATAATTGAGTGTTGCGCTATTGAACTTACGCAACAAAAGTTGATTATAATATGTGTGTATAGACCCCCCAAGTTTACGAATTTAAATAAATTCGATGATTTAGATTAAACCTTGAAAAAACTTTGTTTTCAAAAAATATATATATTATTTGCGGGGATTTCAATATAGATATTTAAAAAAATAATATACATACTTTGGAATTTAAATACTTTCTCTTAAGCTACAATCTAAAGTTACACATTAATGAAGCAACTCAACTTGCTAGCAATACTTGTCTTGATATTTTTGCTTACAATTTTAAACAAAGTTGTCAATACAAAGTAAAGGATTTTGGATTGTCAGATCATACTGCACAAATAATAAATGTGAAAACAAAACTTTTTTGATAAAATTTTAGCACACAATGCAAAGAGACACTTCAAAGGAAAATCTTGAAACATTTAGAAATCATCTCCAAAGTCTATTATTTTGTGACGTGTACAATACAGAAGATCCTGATAAATAATATAATAACTTCATGGATATTTTTCAATTATTACACATTTTATGTTTTCCTTTTAAAAAGTCAATATAAAATCTGAAAAAAGATTATTTGGATATCTCGAGGCATACGTCAAAAAAAGTTTGTGATCACTAGCATAAGTTGATATAATTTTTTAAATTTAAATTTATTAAGAAAAATTCTTTGTTGTGTTTTTTCTTGAAATAAAAAAAAAAAACAATCTTTTATTTTTTATAAAAAAATAAATTGAGTAATTAATCATAATGTAATTGTAACAGAAAGATAGAAAGAAAAATACTGTTTAACCAAACTTAAACAACAATTTATTAACAAAAGGTTTATATTCTATATAACTCCTCCCCTGGCTCGAACACATGCGGTGATCCTCCTGGGCATGCATATGCATAGAATCAAGTTATCCAGCATTTCTTGGGGTAACCTGTCCCATTCTTGAATAGCGGCTTCCCTGAGCGCTGGCACTGTCTGGGTACGTGGCTGACGGTTCGAAACAGCTCGCTTCTTAAGCGAGCTGGCGTGGGATGCTCTTGCATCCCACGCCTGCTCCATTTGGTTTAAAGGCCTATCCTACACACTAGCGCGATATCGCGGGCGCGACGCGACACTAGTAGCACAATTTCTTTGTCGCTGTCTGTCGCGCCCGCGTTATCGCACGAGTCTGTACGAGCCCTAAGTCAGGCGAGCCAAACGATAATTATAATCTACCGTACCTAAAAGAAAAGATTTCGAGTTTTTAAAGTGATCGCAAACTCTTTTTGATGTGTGTATTTGTAGCAGAAAACAACGACATTTACTTTGGCAACAGAGATTAAAACCATCAAAAGAAAATAAGACTTATAAGATTTAATTAATCAATCTAAAAATAAACCTAAAACAGCCTGCAAATAATAAATAACAATAAAAGTATAAGAGAGCCTATCTCTCAAATAAAATACAATCATCATTTCATCATTTCAGCCGAAAGACGTCCACTGCTGGACATAGGCCTCCCCCAATTGGGGAGCTTTGCCATAATCGCCAAGCTTGGCAGGCGGATTGGCGATCGCAGTGTGGTGTTAAAAATGCATAGAGAACGCTGCTGCCCATTCTCTAGTAAATCCCTTAGTCGCCTTTTACGAGACCCACGGGAGGAAATGGGGTGGTGCTATTCTTTACGTCCGGCACCACGCGGAACGGAAATATAATACAATAAAAAGAAAAAGAAAAGAAAAAAAAAACGAACGCAAAAGATGAAATTTCAAACTATAGACCAATTTCCTTAATATCGATTTTTTACATTTTGTATTATCTGATCCTTATGACTTAGCTGAATACATCCATACTATACTAATATTATAAATTAGAAAGTAACTCTGTCTGTCTGTCTGTCTGTATGTTACCTTTTCACGCTTAAAGCACTGAACGGATTTCGATAAAATTTGGCAGAGCGATAGATTGCATCCCAGGGAAGGACATAGGCTACTTTTTGTCTCAAAAATATCCCTAAAGGGGGGGATATAGGGGATGAAAGTTTGTATGGTATTGTATTTCTTAAGTTAGGGATATGAAAATTCAAATTTATGCTTTTAGTAACAAATAATGAATAACGTATTTCATAGTTTTTCTGAAATGATCCCTCAAGCGGGTAAAATAGGGGATGATTTTAAAATTCACATGTAATATTGACATTTTTGTGTAACTATTTTCAAGAGATTAAAGGATTGGAAATATAGTTATACTCGTAGTCCGTATCTGGAGGTGACATTTAGTCTTTATTTCATTAAAATCGGTCCACTCCGTCAAAAGTTATCACTACTTGCAACAGGTTGGAACAGAGAGTTTAGGTTATGCTCGATAGATGGCGCTGTACAAATGACGCGATTTTCTGAATCGCGGTGTTAAGACTTTCCGTAGGATAGTAACCCTCATTCATGCAACGTATTAGTGTTTAGTTGGTCATTCGTTTCTAAAAATAATCGTTGTTCGTTCGTAGATAGTTGATTTTTGAAAACTTGGATTATATTATTAGAGGGTCGTTGTTGAATTTTTGACGGACGAAACGCAACCGTTTTCCCGACGACGAAAACGGTTGCAAAAAACGGTCGTCGTTGCAACTGGTTTGAAGACGGGCGATGGACGACGGACGACGAAACTTATCCAACATGAAATAGAATTGCGTTTTCGTCGAGTGAAATAGTTGCAGTATCTTACAACTATCAACAGGTTTGATCGTCGCATCACGAACGACAGTTTCATTATCGACTGTATTTCATTGACATAAAGTTCACTTTCTATTGTAAGGACTGTTTTGGAAACGAACGGAACGAGACGCATTGACAACTGGTAATACATTGTCGAATGTATTTCATTGACATAAAGTTCACTTTTTATTGTAAGGACTGTTTTGCAAATGAACGGAACGAGACGCATTGACAACTGGTAATACATTATCGACTGTATGTCATTGACATAAAGTTTACTTTCTATTGCAAAGACTGTTTTGGACGACGACGCGACGGACGAGATAGTTGACTCATTGCGTTCTAGACTGTATTTTCATAGACATAAAATATAAAATCGCACTAAATAATTCGAAGACTGGTTTGTGCGACGAAGACTGTTTGAATCCAGGACGTAAAACGGTTTCATCGTCGCAGAACACAAAACGGTCTTTGAAAACGGTTCGTCGTCGCAACGCCCACTCCTAGATTTTATTTATTGGTTCTTCTCTTCGCTTCGTTGTGTATTTTTTTTTTCGTTTTTTTATTTATGTATTTGACTTTTTTTATTTTTGTTTTATTTCTCGGAAAAAAAAATCGATCGAACTGGTCGAAGTTCTGTTCTGGTTCGATCACTCGGATTTTTTTTAGTACGAGGCACTACGAGGTCAGGAGGTCTCGCTTCTCGGTCGAGTGTTTTCTAAATCTCTACTCTATAGAGTTTTTAATCAATTTAATCTAAATTCCGTTGATCGCAGTTGACGAGTGTAAATTGCCTTCACGATCTCAAAAGTTGTCTCCGTTGACGTTGACCTTAGTAATTTGTAGGTTTATATATGTTGTTTTATAAGTAGTGTATTCAATAAGACTTATTTGTAGTTAGTTCATTAGGTTTCAAAAATAATTTCTTTTCCACTTAGTGTGCTGTTTACAAAAATGTGTTTACATAAGATATCGATACCTCCCACGGAAAAGTCGTAACATTTTTTTTTTGTAAAATGAGATTTTAGTACTATAATGTAATATAATTATCAAGTAAGTATAGTTAATAGTAGTAAGTATAATTTTTATTTATTTATTTTTATAATTTAGCCGTTAATTATTCTTGTACTGTGTAATAGCTTTTTTTAATCAAGTATTGCTTTAGTTTATTTAAAAATATACTGGTTTTGTTTTGTTGTTTTATGTCTTCTGGTAACTTATTATATATTTTTGTTGACATTGAATATGGGCTAGATGAATGCAGTTTAAGGCGGGAGGGTCGCAAATTTAGTCTATTTTTATGGCGCAACGAATAATTTGTTTGTATGTCTCCCCGTGTGCTGTAAGAATCTGGATATTTACGGACTAGTTTACATAGTTCTAAGATATAAATACCAACCAAGGTGAGAACCTTGTGTTTCTGAAAGTAAGGCTTGCAACTATCTGTTGGTTCTATATTGGTAATTATTCGTATTAGCTTTTTTTGGAGGGTAAATAGGGAGGGAGCGTCTGTGCTATTTCCCCATAAGATGATGCCATAGTTAAACCAAGCGTGGGCATACGCGTAGTATGTGATTAGTGCGGTTTGTAGGTTTGTAGTCCTTTTTATTTCGCGGAGAGCATACGAAAACTTTGAAATTTTTGATTTTACTGTCTGTATATGTGTTTTCCAGTTTATATGTGTGTCTATTGTTAAACCTAGGAGAGTGAAATTGATAACTGCTTCTAATTTATGTTGATTAAAAGTAAAATCTATATTTATTCATTTTTTCTGCCAGGGGTGAAATGCTATTAATTTGGTTTTAGTATAATTTATTTCGAGATTATGGTCGCTCATCCAGTTTACGATTTTTCCAAGAATAGTCGTAAGTTTTTCATTTAAATTTGCATTTGTTTGGCATGAAGTCAGGATCGAGATATCATCCGCAAAAAGTACATATGGCCCGTCTGTGGTTTTGGGGAGGTTATTTATGTAAATGAGGAAAAGGACATCACTTCCCTGGGGAATTGAAGCATGTATTGATTTAACATCAGATCTAATGAGCTGTGCTTCTTTTGTTTTTAGATTGTAATATTCAATCTCAACTAATTGCTCTCTATCTTTTAAATATGATGCGAACCAGTCATGGGCTTTTCCGCGTATTCCTATTCCGTATAGCTTATTTAATAATATTTTAAATTGCACTTTGTCATAGGCCTTGGTCATGTCGAGTAATATCCCTATTGCATATTGTTTATTATTTATAATATTTAACGTTTCTTGGATGTATTTATAAACAGCTAGCGTTGTAGATCTGTTTTTACGAAATCCATTTTGGCAGTCATCGAATATCTTATATTTTTCACAAAAGGAATATACACGATCACACATTGCTCTTTCGAAGACTTTGGATGCTGTAGGAAGAAGGGAAATTGGTCTATAGTTACTTGGGTCTATTTTTGCGTTCTTTTTATGGATAGGTTTTATTAAAGCTTTTTTTAGTTGATTAGGGAAAGTGCCCTCTTCAAAGGATTGATTAATTAATTTATAGAACGGTAAGGTAAGTTCATCAGCGCACTGTCTGAACAAAGTCGGTGGGAGTTCGTCAATGCCGTGACTATTTTTATTTTTAAGGTTCTTTAAGATCTGGTTTATTTCGTATCCGTCGACTGGGGTAAGAAACATGGTATTTTCAGTCGGGTTAATCACGGATGTTTCTCTCTGTACACTGCCGGATGTGTGGGTGGTATTTTCCCCAATGGAAGCGAAAAAGTTATTGAAAACGTTAGCTACTTGTTTAGGTTCACTTACTAGGGTTGTTGTTTGTAGTGTTATATTTTGTTTCTCTTTTTTGTTCTTTTTGTTCGTCCGTTCCTTTAGAATATTCCACATGGTTTTAACTTAATCTGATGATTTATTCATTTTATTTATGTAATGTAATTTTTTTGCCGCCGTCGTAGATTTTTTTAGGATTATTTCATATTTTTTATAATATTTCGTAAATTTGAATGATTAAATTTAGACGAAAAAACTTTTAGTAGTCTTTTATTTTTACAAGATTGTTTAATACCAACGGTTAGCCAGAAATTATTACGTTTTGTTCTTAGTTTGAGTCTACGTTTAGGGATACATGCATCCAAGATATCTATCAGAGTTTTATGGAACAACTGATAGTTCTCATCGACATTTTTATTCGGCTGTATAATATCGTTCCAGTTTAATGTTTTTAGTTTGGATTTGAATTTTTGAATGTTACTTCTAGTAAATAGTCTTTTATAAGCAAACCAAATGGATTGTTTACTTTGTTGTTCCAGTATCGTGTGTATTATTGTTCCACAGTGGTCAGAAAAACCCAATTCTTCTATCGTTGTGTACATTTTATTATCATTATAGTTTGTAAAAATCAAATCCAAGCATGTTGACGTGGTTGATGAGATACGTGTTGGCTCTTTTATGTGTTCAAATTTAAACTCTAGCAAGAGGTCGATCAATTGGTTTGATTTTACGCTGTTTTCTAAGGTATTTATGTTAAAATCTCCTCCTTTTATTACGTTAAGTTTTTGGTATTTATTGTTTATATGTTGTAATATTTGTTTTAGCTGACTAATAAAAATTACTTCCTCTCTTCTGTTCCAGTACATGGTAACTATTAATAGATTTTGCTTTGGTAGCTTACATGCACATACTTCTATACAATATTCAATAGTCATTTCTCCAATATCACAACACTCTATACTATAGCGTAGAATGCATCCTCTAAAATAATACAGACTCCGCCACCACTTCGAGAGCGGCGACAATACGATGCTGCAGTTTTATATTCACTAAATTGCACGATTTCCAATTTATCTTAGGTGAGCCAGGTCTCGCACATGCATATTGTTTTGTAGGTGGGTTGATCGTTGATGAAAGCCTCTAGAAGGTGTTGTTTGTTATTTATTTTGATTTATTTTGATACAAAATTTTAAATAGTTGGTTTCGAAAAGTACGATCGTCACTATCTTCATTTATAATATGTTGAGTTTGATTTTGTTCATTATTTACTTGTTGATTATATGTCGTGTATATATCGGATTGCTCCTTCTGTATTTCTATTATTTTACCCTCAATGAACAACTGATTGTTTCTTATTATTGCATATAATCCTTTTTCCTTGCTTTCAGCATTTCTTCACGCATTTCCTTTCTTTCCAATCTTGCGTTTTCATCCAAAAATTCCGATAAGAACAATCTTGTTCCCTGAAGGCAGTGTTTAGTTTCTACAATGTATTTAGCCATTCTCTTACTAATGAGTTCCATTACTAGGGGTCTGTTTTGGTTATAGTTTCTGCCTAGTCTATAAGTTTCTTCTATATATCCTGTAAGGTCAATATTCAGTTTTTCATAACATAGATCAATTAGTCTACATTGTTGGTCATAATCTGGTTCTTTATAATATTCAGGAAAACCGTAGAGTACTATTTTAAACTCCAGTAAACATACGACCTTATGCGCGGGAGGTGTCGATATATACCTATTTTATTAAAATTACTTTGCATATTGTTATGGGACATATGATACTTTTTATCCCGACAGTACCTACGTTCCCGTGGGATAATTTCCGACTTCCACGCGGGCGAAGCCGCGGGCAAAAGCTAGCCTTTTAATATTTTTTTCGTAGATCAAGTCGCTGCGGTATCACAACATGAGTTTATTAATGTTATACAGGAAAATCCGCACTCCATTTTTTTGCCTCCAGTAATTCCTCAAGATATCATACGCATAATTAAATCCTTGAAAGACAAAAAAACCTTTGGCTATGACGGTATTTCTACAAAGGTCATAAAATATGTCGGTAGTGATATAGCTGTTCCTTTAGCTCATATAATTACCGCATGTATATCAGCTGGACAATTTCCAGAAAAACCTAAAATAGTTAAGGTGAAGCCACTTTATAAAAAGAACGCAAAAGATGAAATTTCAAACTATAGACCAATTTTCTTAATATCGAGTTTTTCCAAAATAATAGAAAAAGCAATTTACAATTCAATATACGCCTTTTTGACGAAATTTAATATTTTGTGTAATGAGCAGAAGGGTTTTAGAAAAAATAATAATATTAATATGGCTATTTTCGACTTTTTAGGGTTCCGTGCCTCAAAAGGAAAAAACGGAACCCTTATAGGATCACTCGTGTGTCTGTCTGTCTGTCTGTCCGCCTGTCACAATCAATTTGCTTCGAATGTAATGGACCAATTGTAACTGTACTGTGTGACATATCAAATGAAAGGGCTTACTGTGAGGGTCTCAATTTTTTTTTTTAATATTTTTAAAGTAAATTGTTTTAAAGTTATAAGTGAAAATAGACGAAAATTGACCATTCCCCCCCTTATCTCCGAAACTACTGAGCCTAAAATTTTGAAAAAAATACTGAAAATAGTTCTATACTTATAGATTACAGGAAAATATATAAGAACTCTATGGTCTTAAAATATATAAGAAGTCCATGGTCTTAAAATAACATGGTAAATCTCACGACATTGTGCGTACAAACTTACATTTGCAGTTGAGAATGTATCGGAGACTATGTTTACCAACTACAATGTTAAGTTTGTTCTTAGGATAAATTCTTCCCAAGTACGGAACCATTCATTGTGCGTGGTCCGACACGCACTTCGCCGGGTTTTTTGAATATCATAATGCAAAATGTTGATAAAAAAATACCTGTATGTGCCTTGTTCACTGATTTATCAAAGCGTTTGACTATGTAAATCATGACATACTTTTAAATAAAATTTAATCATACGGTATACGAGGAAATGTGCTTATTCTTATTAAAACTTATCTAAAAGGACGCAAACAATTTACAGAAATATTTAGAGTTTGTGTAAATACAAAAAGAGAAGTAATGTATGCTTCTTCTAGAAGAAATATCATATTTGGTGTCCCACAGAGCAGCATAATCGGCCCCTTATTATTTTTACTCTATGTTAATGATTCGCCAAGCCAAATGCCAAATCCAATGGTCCTTTTTGCTGATGACAGCACTTTGATACTAAAATGTCATAATAAAGATTCCTATGAGGCTAACGTCAATAGTAAGCTTGAAAAATTTATAAATTGGCTTAATAAAAATAACTTAAAATTATAAATTTAGAGAAAACAAACGTAATGCATTTCTGTCGAAAAATATTAGACACAAATATGGATGTAAATTATAATGGACAAACAATAGATAAGGTCAATGATGCAAAATCTCTAGGAATTTCAACCGACTGACATGGAAAATTCAAGCGGATGATGTATGCAAAAAACTAAGTTCAGCTGCTTATGCATTATACTTATCAAAAAAAGTTAACTTTCAGACAGTATTGATAGCATGTATTGAGGTTTGGTATAATATTCTGGGCAGAGAAAATATTTTAAAGGCGCAAAAACTCTGTATTAGATCAATTTTTAAACTCAAAGTGACAGACAGCTGCATACCTGTTTAAAAAAAATATAATCTATAAACTTTTGCATGCCTATTTATACTAGAAATAAACATTTTTGTCAAAACAAATGACCACTTTGAAAAATACTAGAATCAGGACTACAAGTTTAAGAACTCAATACGTTGACAATATGCATAGGTGGATATAACACTGCGTTATTGAAAAAGAGTGTTATGTGCTTATTTATAACCATGTACCAAAAATGATTAAACAGCAACCTTTAAGAAGATTTAAGAATTATTAAAAAAAAAATACTTATTCAAAAATGCTATTACTCTGTATCAGATTTTTTTAATGATAAGACTCTTTAATTTACAATGTTTTTAAATTATAATTATTAAGTAATTAAATAGCTTTAAGTAAATAGAATAATAATTGTAGTATGAGTTAGTTAATTAATTTTTTTTGCATGCCATGAGGCAGAATGTACAAGGATTCAAAATATTCCTACTTTCTATGCAAATAAATAAATCTATCTATATATACTATAGCTTTTGACAGAACGAAGTTTGTCGGGTCAGCTAGTAATTTTATAATATTCTATTTACGGCATAGTAGACTGAGTACCTTCTTACTTATTATATTTTAATGAACTTCTTACTGATATAAAAATTTTAGCTCTAGGAATTTGTTTATTTACCCTTGACGTCTATGTTGAAGAGAGAAGAGTCGATGTACAAGCGTTATTGAGTTTCAGTCAACCTTTGGTGAACTGAAAGGAGAGGCATTTAGAGGTAAGTACTTTGTAGATTTAAAATACTTTCATATAATGGTATAAAATATCGATACACGCAAGTATGTATGATAGGTAAACTTCTTTAGTGGTTACAAGCTGACAAAGAAATGCGAGAATTCAGAGTAGGTAGGTACGAGCAAATTTTATAACAACTACACCAATTCATTCGAGTTTTCTACGTGCAATAGTTCAAGCAATCGATAAACTAATAATGAGCTGAACAATCAAGAAGAAAATATAACATCTGCGAATCTGTAAGTTAGAGCTCGACGTTGAGAGGTGTCAAACTTGCCATCTAACAATATACAAACACTAAATTAACCAGAATGTATCAATCAATAACGAACTTACGTAAACATTTTATAACAATATCCATTATCCCTAATTGCTCATTCTTACACAAACTTACTTTCGGCTTTAAATCCCTTAATATCAAAAACTCTGCCAAAAGTATGTAGCTCCTTGGAAGCGTACGCAAATCGGTACCATTGCACTGGTTTCCAATATCCACGAAACTTGGCCGCAAAGGCTTCACTTAGTTATCTGTGGTAATGGAAAACGCTTGTTCTACCCTCTAGGGAGTGACAGAAGAAGCTCTCTCCGTATTTGTGTAAAGGATTGCGGCGGAAATAAAGCAAATATGATTTTGAGAATATTTTACTGTGTATGGTTTAGGTAAAATAATAATAAATGTATTTGCATTATCATCTATATATATACATATAAATCAATTGCCGTTCGTTTGTCTCGCTAAATCTATCATCATCATATATAATATATAAAAATCAATTGCTGTTCGTTTGTCTCGCTAAAACTCGTGAACGGCTGGGCCGATTTAGCTGATTTTGGTTTTGAAATGTTTATCGTAGTCCAGGGAAGGTTTAAACGGTGAGAAAATATGAATAAATAAATAAAATAAAAAAAACAATTAGTGAACGGCTGGACCGATTTCGCTAATTAGGTATTATTTTGTTGTGTTTGTTATTGTCAGGAGAAGGTTCTTATGTAAGAAAAAAATAAGAAAGTTAAAAAAATAAAATAAGAAAAGGACCATAAAACTTTTCTAATGTAATCTTGTGAAACTATCTTCTAATGTAACTTTATGGCGTTTGACATGTGTCAGTCATTATTTGGTATATAGGTCTGAGAATAGGTTTTATAAAAAAAAAGAATTTTGAAGGTTTTTGTAGGTAGGTAGGTAGGGTAGGGTAGGGTAGGTAGGGTAGGGTAGATTAGGTAGGGTAGGTAAGATAGGGTAGGGTAGGTAGATACCCCCCCGGTGGGTTCCCGCATTGTCGAGGCGGGGGGGCTCAGTAGCCGTGGCTTGGAGGGCCACGGTGAAGCTAAGAGGAACCCGAGGAGGAGGCCGCTCGTCAGGGCTTTTGCGGCTAAGCCAACGACGTAGCGGCCGTAGGTTGCGGTGCCGCTTTGGCGACATCGCAACTGAGGCGGGCCGCGATGTCGAATGGGCGGCATCGCGGCTGAGTGTGGGAGGCCGCGGCGGGAGAGGAATGCCGGTATTGCGGTGAGCCGTTCTCCCTACCTTCCGCGGTCTTGACGGGGTTGCCACCGTTGAATGGCGGACGCGGTGGGGCCGCAGAGGAAGAGGAGTGTCGGTATTGCGTTGGCCGCTCTCCCTATCCTCTGCGGCCGAAAAGTGGTAGACGGCGGGGCCACTGACCTGACCCGTCGCGGGGGACCAGGGATGCCTGGACGCGGGATCATCTGGTGCGGGGTCCCAGGTGGAGGCCAGCAGGCAACGGGTGCGGGAGCACCCTTGCCTGTATTGCACAGGCCTGCACCAGTGTCGGACGGGAATGGCCAGGTGTTCCCGGTCATTCCCATATCGCCCCCAGGCTGAGGGGCATGCGGGGCCCGCCAGCTAGGCGGGCATGCGCCGGGAGGGTTGTGGACGTAAAGGGTGTGCCGGTTTCCCATGACCCTCCCATCAAGGCGATGAGGGAACTCCGCTGAGTTTTAGTGGGTATTCTGCCATGTTGGCAGGGAGTCCCACATACCCCGTCTCGTCCCCCGACGAGGGCACGCGTAATGCATTTCTCAGCGTCAAAGAAAAAAAGGGTAGGTAGATAGGTAGGTTGGGTAGGGTAAAGTAGTGGAGTTTATACTGTATTTCCTTTGCGCGTAGACAAACTGCCACAGTCAAATAGCTTTTGACAGAACGAAGTCTGTCGGGTCAGCTAGTAATCATTATAAAATAGTGGCAGATTTAAATATGAATAGGTCTTAGTAGTCTTTTTTTTTGTAGGAATTTGTCAATTTTCATTAAATACCGTATAGTGGGTGGGACAAAAAACCAAAAGAATATTGCCGTCTTATACCTAATTAAAACTAAAAATATTTTTCACTTATTTAGTAAAAATATCGGGCAATAATAACCTCTAGAGGGCGCGAAGATAAGTACCTAAGGCAATTCATTACCTTACCTACAGAGAACCGGAAACGGTAGCGGTGACGGTGGCATGCCGGGAGAGCAGCGGATACAGCGCCGAGCACTCGGATTTATTCGTTCCGGAGCCGTGACGTCACGACCGTTTGCGAAAAGAAGAGGTAGAAAATTAATGTTTTTTTTTTGCCTGTAGGAAGCAATGGGTTTGATGATATATGACTTGCATAATTGTTTTGATATTATCAAAACGTACTCAGGTACATTTATTTCAGGTTAAGAAATATAAAATGAATAGCGGCAATCTGAAAAGCAGCTAAGACCTATCGTTGTGCTAGATCAACAGCGACAAAGATTTGGCAAAAGATTACAAAGCAGGGAATTCAATATATTTTCGCAAGATGTCGTACATCGATATGTAAGTACGACATCTTGCGAAAACGTCTAGACACCGTGACAGGTTCATAAATCAGTCACAAGTAAATCCCTTACCATCCGCGACGCCATGACCGAGATCCCATAAATTGTCGTGGAATGCGTCGTTTCTCATATTATTCACCTAAAGGAAAAGTTCGTAAAGTTGTGTAGGTATTCACTGGGCGACGCGCGACGATGATACATTTTACAGCCGATAAAGTGGTCAAAGATTTTTGCCAATAATTGGGTGGGTACCCAACTTTTGTTTAAACACGCACTAGGACGTTGCTCACTGTTTGTCTCTTGGATAACGTAGGTATTTGGTATGCTTTATTAAATTGTCATATCATTATTATCTTTTCATATTTTTTTTTTTCTTGAATTTTTTCTTTCTTTTTTTAATATTTCTTTTTTTTATTTGTTATTATTTTGTTAAAATAATATTACTGCAAATCTTGGAAGTTTTAATTTTTACTAGACTACGGCAAACCCTAGGGAGGGTATGATTTTGACAGGCTATGTTTGTATGTAGTAGGTTCATCTGTTCCCTTATAATTCCTAAACTACTAGTTGTATTTTGGTAAACGAGATATCGTTGGAAGTGTCATGTTGTTCCGCGTGTTGTAGGTTAAATGACATCTCAAAAAATCCAACATGACGGCATATAGCGGATGCAAAGTGTAATTAATGTATCGTGTTTAGTATCTAATGCAAGGTCTTAAGGAATTATTTCTGAAAATCTATTGTTTATATATCTTTATTCATACATAAATCCCAAAAAAATATAAAAGAACTATGGTTCACACTGACTGTTTTCAATAACCCTTCTAAAATGTTATGTAGGCTGCTTATCAAAAGGAATTTGATACCTACCCTCAATGATCCCTAACCCCAAGATAATTTAAAATAAAAACCGGCCAAGTGCTTGTCGGACCACGCACAATGAAGGGTTCCATAGTTGGTATGAATTTATCCCAAGAACGAGCTTAACATCGTAGTTGAAAAACATGTCCTTCCATCGTTCATGATTCATAGCCTGCTTTTGCTTTTTTATATTCCAATATAGACCTAAATCCACGCGGGCGAAGCCGTGAGCAGAAGCTACTTTAGGTATATCAAGTTCCTTCATTCGCGGACCGATCGCATGGAAAAAGAGAGACACTCACCTAACTACGTGTCTAAGTACCTGTCAAGGACGTTACTCGTATGCTCGCTACAATTATAATAAATATACAACTGCCTACATATTAAAAATGAATAAAAACTAAAATTATTTTTATTTTTATAGGCTTGCCGACAGAACTGGTAATTAAAAAAGAAAAAAACTGGTTTCGATATTGTTGAATTCAAGCATCCATACACTGAACAATACAGTCGATATTTCACGTAAATAAATGTCACACTCGAGACTGTTGCATACTGGTATACACTGAGATTTCCAAACGCGTCGTTTCGGCCGTTTTCTATGAAGACGTAATACTGTTACTTTATTATACTGTGGTAGAGCTGTGATGTCACACAAAATAAATGTTGTTTGACGTATCGATACAGTGGACAGGCGGGCTGAGGATAGATGGATGAATGAATGTTGGCAGACAGGGGAAATAAACAAGTACCGGGGATGGGCGGCGCATGGGGCTAGTCCACTTTTTATTTCTTTATCGACATACAGACGGTAAAGAACCGACGATGCAGGTTTTCATAAAAATCACGAACATGTTTGTCAGCTACCTATGCTGCCTTAAAATCACGTAATAAAATCTTTATATTATAATAGTGAGTTAAGTTCTCTACTTTCTGATTTATTTGATCAATATCCAGAAATATAAAACTTTAATTGTAAAGCCGACCTTACAGTTTGCAACGAACTGGAAACTGTAAGGTCGGCTTTACAATTAAAGTTTTATAATTCTGGATATTCAAAATGGCAGGAAATAGGATCATCAGGTAATTTACAGGTAGGTATTTTACATTATAACTGTAAATCCTACAATCGAATACTTACGTAAATCGATTTTATTCATTTACTAGCTTCTGCCCGCGACTTCGTCACCCATCGCGTCGCTTCCCGTTGCTCGTCCGCGCTATAACTTCGTTATCGCTTAGCGTTCTTTCTGACTTTTGTTCTTTTCGCTTCGCTCCTAAGGATCATAGCGTGTCCAACACTAAAATATTTTTTCTATTCGAACCAGTATCTAGTTCCTGAGATTAGCGCGTTCAACCAAACAAACAAACTCTTCAGCTTTATAATATAGCTGAAAATTAGGATATCTCCTAAGATGTTGATTGAAATCAAGTGATGTCAAGGACAATTTTGTTTACATTTAAATACTTGTGATTAATAACATATATATTTGGATAAGGATTAATATAATGTTGATAAAACTCCTTCTCTCAGGCTAGGTGGAGCGACGATCTTCGCAGGGTGGCTGGTAACAGCTGAATGAGAGTTGCCGAGAATCGAGCTGAATGGCGTGCAATTGGAGAAGCCTATGTCCAGCAGTGGACTGCTATAGGCTGATGATGATGATGATGATGAAAACTCCTTCGCAAATAATGCATAAATTTCGAACAAATTTTCTTACTATAAAAAAAGGTTATAGTGAGTCAATCTTAAAAGATAGACATATGCTGTCGCGGACTTTTTTTTAGAAAATTTAAGGAGGAACAATTCCACCATACATGTTATTTGCGTAACTTGAACCGTTTACGCAGCGCACGCAACGGAAGCACTCAAAAAGGAATAATTTTTCCCGTTTTCGCAACATTTTTCATTTATGCTCCACTTCTATTAGTAACAGCGTAATGTTATATAGCCTATAATATTTCTCGATAAATAGACTATCAAACACAAAAATATTTTTTCTATTCCAATCCGTAGTTCCTGAGATTAACGCGTTCAAACAAACAAACAAACTCTTCAGCTTTATATAGTATAGATTTAAACTTCTCACACACAATAAGGTACAATAGCGGACTTAATGCCATAGGCATTCTCTACCAGTCAACCAAGGGTAGTGAAGAGATAAGATGGCAGGTGCTCTAATTAATAGGGAGGAGAGGAGATAATAATAATATTAAAAAGATAACAAATAAAATAGATACACAAGTACATAAATATGTTGTAAACTTATAATAGACATACATACATATTACTATAACGTATACGTATAATAATTTAATATATATATTAGGTTGGGGAAAAAGTCTTTTCGCATTATAGTATGTATGAACTTGTAATAAAATCTCGGGCTATACTATTTGCATCTGGTTGGTTTTGGTATCATTGAAAGTTTAAATTTTAAAGAACATAATTCCAAATTCAAATTAGGAAAATGTGTGATTTTCATTTGTTTTTCGTACTGTCAAGATGAGTGAATCTAATGAAGAAATTCGATACATTTTAAAATGTTACTACAAAAAAGGTAAAAATAAACGCAAGCCGCGAAAAAAAATTGCCATGTTTATGGACCTAGCGCAGTGTCTGTGAGAGTAGCACAAATTTGGTTTAAGCGTTTTCATTTCGAAAATTTTTATGTCAAAGATGCACGTTGCTCTGGTCGCCCTATTACGGATAAAATGGATGCCATTTTTGAAAAAGTGGAGCAAGATATCAGTAGTTACGACGTAGCCGAAGAACTGGGAATTGACCACAAAACAGTTTTGGCACATTTGAAAAAAACTGGGTACACAAAAAAGCTCGATATTTGGGTACCTCACGAGCTCACTGAGAGAAACCTTATGAACCGTGTACTCATTTGTGTTTCTTTATTACGACGTAATGAAACCCAACCATTTTTGAAGAAGCTGTTAACTGGTGATGAAAAGTGGATCACTTACGACAAGAACGTGCGAAAAAGGTCGTGGTCAAAGGCCGGTCAGGCTTCACAGACTGTGGCGAAACCTGGGTTAACTCGCACAAGGTGATGCTGTGTGTGTGGTGGGATTGGAAGGGCATTATTCATTATGAGCTGTTACCACCAGGCAGGACCATCGATTCTGAACTCTACTGCGAACAACTGATGAGATTAAAGCAAAAAGTTGAGAGAAAGCGGCCGGAATTAATCAACAGAAGGGGTGTGGTTTTTCATCATGATAACGCTAGACCTCACACATCTTTAGCCACTCAGCAAAAATTAAGAGTTTGGCTGGGAGGTGTTAATGTATCCGACGTATAGTCTGACCTTGCACCTTCAGATTTCCACCTGTTTTGGTCTCTTCAGAATTATTTAGGCAGTGTCAGGTTAACATCACGAGAGGACTGCCAAAACCACTTGTCGCGGTATTTCGATCAGAAGTCCCAAAATGTCTATAGCAATGGGATCATGTCCCTACCTACTAGATGGCAAAAAGTTATCAAAAAAAATGTTACCTATATACTATAGTTAAATGTAAATAAACTTTTTTTAAAAATGTTTTGAATTTTCTTAAAAAACGCGAAGTTTCCGATTCTCCTCTGGAAGGCGTATACATATGTCGTCGCAAGCGATTCTAAAACGACAACATTATCAAAATATTACTTTCCGTTGATTTTCATAATATTGGTCAAACTAACTTAATTCTGATTGGCTGATCGGTAAGTACAGTGAACGCCGTGAGGTGGCGCCTTGATTTTCCCGCCATACCTACACGTGGACAGAGTCGATCGAAAACGCGTGACAATCACATTGCTATAGCTGACGCCAGAGAATACTGATCATACGATCGAAACTGTCACGTTCACCGTTCAAGCTTTTATTTCTTAATACTACTTACAACTACTGTAAATTGCCGAATAAACGTAACTGTGATTTTGTGCTCAAGTGAGCCACCTCGCATGATCGGTCGTGTAGCTAGGACCACTGAATCTTTTGACTGCTGACGATACTGAAGTTGACGTAGATATTGCTGAAACGAGAGAGCGCGCAGCCCACAACATCGAACGAAGTTCTAATTACGAAAAGTCTCGTTTTGACAGTAATAAGGCTAAATTAGTCAAATTCAATGTCGGCGACCTGGTTCTTATTCAAAACGAAGAACGGAACCAAACAAAATTAGATCCGAAATACAAAGGTCCATTCCAAATAACTGATGTACTTGAAGGCGATCGTTACGTTTTAAAATCATTGACCAGTAACTTCTGTTACTGTGTAACCTATAAGTATGCCCACGATCGTCTTAGAAAGATGCCTCAATGTGAAGTTCCATCTGAACTGATTGTTGACATAGAATCCAATGCAGATAATAATAGTGAAAGCACTTCCGCTATTGTTTGAATATGACGCACACTAAAATGACTAAGTAACTACCTACCCTTTCTTAATCAAACTGTACAGTCTGGTCGTAGTTGTAACTGCGATTCTATATATGAGTCGTTCAGGGCGCAATGTGCGGCTAGATGTATGGTGGCTGGGTCTGAATAAGACTACTGTTTGGGTCTCAATAAGACTACTAATGGGTCTCTGTGAGACTACTATTCGGGTCTATAAGACCACTGTCTGGGTCTGAATAAGACTACTGTTTGTCTCAATGAGACTACGCTGCCGAGCAGCCGGGTCATATTAGTGTTGTGTGTTTTTGTGTATCGTTCACTGTACAATCATTGAAATGTATTCTGATTATTATGTTTACTTATAAGGTATCTTGCGAACTTCTCTGTTTTTATGTTTACGTCGTAGTCAGGTTAGGCCAAGCAAGAGTTTTGCTACAAATGAGAATTTTGTTACAGATACACACGAGGACGTGTGAGTCATCAGGTTGGCCGTGTCGTCGCAAGCGATTCTAAAATGACAACATTATCAAAATATTACTTCCCGTTGATTTTCATAATATTGGTCAAACTAACTTAATCCTCATTGGCTGATCGGTAAGTACAGTGAACGCCGTGAGGTGGCGCCTTGATTTTCCCGCCATACCTACACGTGGACAGAGTCGATCGAAAACGCGCGACAATTATATTGCTATAGTCAGCTATAGCAATGTAATTGTCGCGCGTTTTCGCATCAGTATTCTATGCCGTCAGCGGCATAGAATACTGATACGATCGAATACGATCGAAACTGTCACGTTCACCGTACAAGCCTTTATTTCTTAATACTACTTACAACTACTGTAAATTTCCGAATAAACGTAACTGTGATTTTGTGCTCCAACCTAAGTTTTACTGGCTTGCCTGAGTACCCACCTACCACATGGAACCCGCACCAAGAAACGATGACGGTCACCCTATTATCGCTACGCCCACGCTCCCGCCGTCAAATATATTATAAGCAGTCCAGAGAAGAATAAACTGAATATGAAAGGAAGAATGAACAAAGTCAGAAGTATGAGAAGGACAGAGTAGGAGAAGATTGTTGGAAGAACGCAGATTATTAGCGTGTGAAGAACATAGATATTGAAAGTGAGACTTAAGAAGGAGGGGTGGGAGAGTTGAGAAGGGTGAAAAGCGTGGTCAAAGCACGCAAACTTCTTCTCTGGCGAATAGACATCCATTTGAGCTCAGACCTATAGCTCGACACATGGTCATATTTCCGCAGGTTGAATATGAACCGGATCCCATTGTTGAGCAGTCTGTCGAGCTTATTTATATTTAAACAAATCAAACTGCCACTTACATGCTAGGTATCTACTTGAAGCTGCTACAAAACTACACATGCAAACTTCTAGAACGTTCACAACTGAAGTATGTATATAAAACGATAAGCAAAGGAAATGTGTTAAAGATTTGCCGGCGGCGCGCGGCGCCCGCTATTTATCGATACAAGTTTTCAACTCCATGCTTTTCAGTTCATACGATATAAAAGGCGTAAGGGTTGAGAGGTGGCGAGAAGAGGCTGAGAATGTAGGTACAATGTCCCAAAGTTCCGCATGCTCACCTTAAAGGCGATAATCGCATAGCACGGCTCATTACTCGATCGCATATTGCATGCGTTTTGACCAATAGGATGCACGAAGCGTATTTTAGTCGTGTTCGTATTAGTATAATGATATATAGAAGTGTGACACTCACACTAGGAACTTGCTATGCTCACTTGTTTGTGAGACGATTTTTTAATGGGCACGGCCATCGTGAGCTCTTTATGAATTGTTCTTTTGCGATTAAAAGGGTGTGAAATAAAATTAGTTGTCACAAAAATTCACACCTTCACCTCGACTTCAAGTGCAAAAACAGTACTGTGTCTTTTTTAGGGTTCCGTAGTCAACAAGGAACCCTTATAGTTTCGCCATGTCCGTCTTTCTGTCCGCGGATTAGCTCAAAAACGATTGGTACCAGAAAGTTACCTTTCCCGATCCCCCGACCCTCTCGACCAAAATTCAACCTTCTTAAACGTTTCGGCCCCCTGGTTGATTGCAGCCGTGAGCTCCTTCCGAAGTGGTTCCACCGGCGGCCTCGACGGCCTGACTCCACAACATTTAAAGGATCTTTTGAGTTCAGGCACCGGAGAAGCTGGTAAGACACTTTTGAAGGAGCTTGTGGCCCTGATGAACCTTATGCTAATCGGCGGTGTAAACGATGCCGTCGTCGATGTCTTATACGGGGTCAACCTATGTGCCCTGCGTAAGAAGGACGGCGGCATTCGTCCCATCGCCGGTGGGTGCACATACAGGCGTACGACAGCCAAAATATGTTGTAAGTTATACAGCGAAATACTTACAACTAAGTTTTAGCCCCTGCAGCTAGGTTTTGGCTCGAAAGGGGGCTGTAAGGCTATCGTACATGCCCATTCCACTTTTTTAAACTCTTATAAACGTTAGTTCATCTTCAAAGACGACATTAAGAATGCCTTTAATTCTGTTACGTTAAGTTAAGTTTAAGTTAAGTCAACAGTGGTGCCGATTCTCTTGTACACCGAACTAAACTAACTAAACTATCACTAAAATTCCTTACTTTTGGCTATGAGAATCTTAAAGCTGTTCTGCAAACAAAATTCTCTAAATTTAAAAATAAGTTTGACACAACTAAATCGAATTTGACAATCGTGACTCCACGTGGTATATTTTTTTTTTTTGTCTTCGCAACGTTGTACTTGTTTGCCTATGATTTATTTTAGAGCCGGAGGCGCACACGGGGGGCAGCCGCGACGTGTTTTTTTATGGAATTTTTCACTTTTTGTGTGGAAAATAAAAAAAAAAATTACCTACATGTAGCGTAATAGTGGTTTAAGTGTTTCTAAAAGGGGGTCGAAATTTTCATTATTTTTGCGATAGGACGCACCATTTTGGAGATATAAGCAAAAGAAAAGAAAAAAATATATAGGGATAAACACGAAATATTTTAAGTGATACACCTATAAGTGGTAAAGAAGCCATGGAAATGATTTTCTTTTTTATTCCGAGAATATTATTAAAAAAATTCAATAATTTAAAATTACTTGATATGATGATTAATTATCAAAATTCACCGCGCTCGTGCCGCCACCCCACCGCACCGTTCGGCGTCACCGCGTCGAGGCGGGTCATTCATAGAATATGTAAATAAAGGTTTTTTTCGCTTTTTTACGACATAAAGATGTTTCTCTTAAAATATTTCGTGTATGAATAGATACACCTTATATACAGTACTGGTTTTGCACCAGAAGTCGAGGTGATTGGTGTGAATTTTAGTTCATGAAAACTAATTTTATTCCACACCTTTTTAATCGCGATTAAAAATAGCCAGATTTAGTTAGAAAATCTAAATTTTAGTTTAAAAACGTCAAATTCAGAATAGCAAAATTGCCATTTTCACTAAATTTAAAAACTCAGTACTATCTTAGAGCTGTCAAACTAAAATATAGTTAAGTTGTGTCACTTTAGTCAATTTCAGAATAGGAAATGGTCGTTTGACACACAGGAATAAACTAAATTTTGGTGATTTTTAGTCTAGTTTAGAGAATTTTGTGACAAGAGAATCGGCACCAATGTGGCCCTGCCACATTGTTGACTGAAGGCAAAAGGAACTTCCCGAAATTTATGGTTTTATGTGGCAATGTTATAGGTACCCTTCTAAATTATTACCTATACAAGGACAATGTTATGGAATCAGTAGTACGATGCCAACTGGGTGACCCTCTCGGGCCAGTTATTTTCAGCTTAGCTATTCATCCAATCATCCAGACTCTAAATCATAATACGTCCACCAATACGCTGAGCGTGCCCGTCTGCTGGCTGTGGGTGAATGGGAGTCGGGCTTCTGGCTTACCGGGTTACAGGCACTACCGTCACCCAACATAGGCAATATGCTGGGTGACACAACCTTCCGGCTTGCTAATAGTCTGCGTCTGGGCACTCCTTGCGTGGGTTTGCATCGCTGCCAATGCGGTGAAGTGGTCGACTGCCTCGGACATCATGGCCTATCCTGCAGTAAGAGCGCAGGCAGGATTGCACGGAACGCCAGCATCAATGAAATCATCCGTCGTGCTCTTGTCACCGCCGGGGTGCCAGCTGTTTAAAAACCCAATGGCTTGGCACGCCACGATGTTTCAGACTGGCTAAAGTAGACTCATCTTTCATGGGGTACTGTTTAAAATGTTACAATAAAATTCTTCCCCACATACTTCAACTGAATGAGACTAAATTTAAATCTTGTATAAAACGCACACTATGCAGGCAGGCATATTATAAGTTGGGGGATTACACCGCTGATAAAAAGGCTTGGCTGAATGCTGGTCCTGCTCCACAACCTCAACTAATTGATTAACATTTGACAATAATGTTGGAGCTGCTGAAGAGTATAAGACTATCTTTGCATTGTATAAACTCAACCTCCATTGTATTATATAATTGCATAGCACAGGTATGAGTCCTATGTACTATAGAGCTACCATTGACCGTGTGTGACTTGAATGTGCCCTGGCGGCTGAGAGTATGTCATGCTCACTTAGATGTCTCGCTGATGGTGGCGTGTGTGTTGGATCATTTAGCTCCCTTCAAAATGGTTGAGCTGAATGGTGCAAATCTATGCGTCATGTTCGTAAACGGGGGCCGTCAGTTGGGACTGGTCATCTCTTAGCTGCCACGGGTTATTTTAATTATTTTATTTTGTTTCTATTTGTTGTACCTACTCTGGACGCTTTTAACATGTAAGTTTATTTTTATTTTTACATCGTTCTCACATTTAGTTATAAATTCAACATTACCTATAGGTGTAACTAATACTTTTGTAACAACTTAATTTAAAAGAGTGTCCATGGAGTTTCTTGCCCGTTCTTCTCCATAGGTACCTACGCTTTGGAATGGGAATGTAGCTGCATGTAGCATCATTTTTCTTACTGACCGACTCCTTGACAATTCAAAAGTGCCTGTAAATGGTTTAATTGAAATAAATGATTTGAGTTTGATGCGAAGAGACCGGACGGATTTGGGTCGGCTGCTGCAGGTGCGGAAAACCTCAAACGACGCAAATATAACAACCTTATTAGGAGCTATTTGGTTTGAGCCGTTTGGGGTTGAAACACTACGACCGTAGGGTCCGAGTGTTCACTTAGTTTTTCGAGACATCGCCAAGCGGTTGGTCGACTCTTCGTCTGACCACAGGTCTGGCCTATTTCTTGGCCAAAGAATCAGTATTGCCGTACAACGTGGCAATGCTGCCAGCCTTTTGGGCACTTATCCTGTTGACAGCGATGCGGACGAATTTTTTGATGCCCTTTGATTCTTTCCCCACCTTTTTACTACTACTTGTACACACTTGTACAAATTATTGTTACTTAAAAATTAATTAATTATTTTGTTGTGTACAATTACTTGGATATATTAGAATTAAACTCTATAAATATATTATACACATTTCTAAGTAAATAATTAATTAATTAGAATAATGCATGCAGTAAGTGGGTAAATTATATTAAATTCAATCTTTAAAACTGAGATTCTAATAGCGTTTCTGCTACGTTGTTGTAGATAGAAATCACATACTCCACAATTCATCCGAAAGTTTAGTTTTACCACGACCTTAAAACAAAAACAGACACCACTTTCCACTCCCGCCGCGCCTCCCCACACAACTCATACATAAGTATAAACGGTGCAGTGACAATAACATAATCATAGCGTACTTAAAACTTTTTAGTAATGACTTGCGACTTGCAGCAGGTCGATACAGAACTCTTGCCAAGTACCAAACAGTCAACGTAGTACTTACTTCAAGTTAAAGTTCCTGTACTTAATATAATAGTACGATGGTAGACGTTTTATAGTGTGTCCTAGTTTTTACTGTTAAGCTACTGTATTTGAAAAGGTTTAGTTTAGATTGCTCTGGGGTAAAATTGACGGAATATTTCGGGACTTTGTCAAAGTGCAGCTTTCTGTTGTATGAAATGTTGCCAAGATTCATGTCATAGATGAAACAAAGACAATATTATCTAGTAGCGTTGCAACGTCGGTTCTTATTACTTTTACGAAGTATCTCCTTCAAAAATAAATAATAGAAGTGCGGTAATAGCTTTTCAGCAGCTCGTCTGTGTACTAGTAATTTCAGTAGAACATGTACAAAAATACGGCTCATAAATCACCACAAACATAATCCTTTGCCTGTACATTTCTAAAATTACATCCATCACACACATCTTTTCCCCTTAAACCACATCATTCTATACCCCTTAAAATCTTCACTACGGATGCAGAGTAGGCACTTATCTGACGTGGTGAGGAGCGACGACAATAACTAATAACGCACATCAAATTTCGCTAATTATCTCTTGAACCGGATATAATTTGTTGCTTATGGGTGCTTTCTTTCAGAATCTTACCGCAAGCGATCTGGGGTGAATCCGGGATCAGTTCTTGGCCCATTACTTTTTCTTTTAATGATCAATGATCTCGTCAGTGTGGTAAAACATGCTAAGTGTCTGCTATATGCGGACGATTTAAAGTTAGTACTAGAAATTATCGATAATTGCACTCGTGATGATCTTCAGAGCGACACTGACCAAGTCTTACAGTGGAGTCTAACTAGTTATGTTATGACATTCAGCCGGATATCACGACCTAGTCAAGCCGTATACACATTGGGTGATACATTGGTAACTCGCGTATTCAACATCCGTGATCTTGGTGTGACATTTGATTGTCGCCTGACATTTCACGAGCACATCTCCTTAGTAGCCGCCGAGTCTTACAGGCGACTGGGCTTTGTCTTGCGAAATGCACGTGACTTCCGTAACCCTAGCATCATCAAATTTTCTTGTCAGAAGTAAATTAGAATTTGCAGCTTGTATTTGGAGTATGAATCAACATACACCCTAGTACTCGTAATTGAAAAAGTTCAAAAAGCCTTCCTACGCTACTTGTTTAAGAGAAACCACGGGTACTATCCATTTATGTACCCCACGGATTTCTTACTAGGTATTCTAGGATATAACTCCTTAGCTGTCAGAATTGCACAACATACTATGCACATTTTATGTCCCTGACAATGACCTAGGCACCGGTCTAACCGCCGGCACAGATTATTGGCGACTGCGTAGTGCCGCACGGGTGTCCTGTGCACATTCCCCGTTGTGTCGCATGAGCAGCGCAATCAATGCCCTTATTTTTGACCTACCTGATTATGACGTGTTGACCGACATATTCAACCAAATCATGTTATTGTGCTCGAGATTTTGTGAAAGACATTGTATATGAATAATTGCATGTCCTAATAATTTGTAACCGAAATATATTTTTTTCTTATTTTTTACTTACGCTGTACCTACCTATCAAGACGAAATTGTAATTTATAATTCATAACAAATTAATTAGTGACTGTTACTGGTGTATAACCGTTGTAATTAATAATAATAAATAAATAAATCAAAGTTATAGGCGGTGCAGTTCTTGATACTTTTACTTATGCCCGCTTTCCCTAACCCTAGGGGACACCTAAATGTTAAACGTAAATAAACTCTCGACCACCATTACCAGACTACAACGCTTCCAACGACTGGCCTGTTCAGCTACCATTGGTTGCATGAGAACCACCCCAACAGCAGCCATGGAGATAGCCCTTCAATTAACTCCCCTTGACCTGTACATACCGCAGGAGGCGGCGCTAGCTGCCATCAGGCTAATGCACCTGGGCATATGGGGCAAAAACCTTACCAGTCCACACGCTGAAATCCTGGACCGGGCGATTATGTACCAGCCTCTAATCGCTGCGCCGTGTGATAGAACACAAAACCAACCGATGTTCAACAAAAACTACATTATACAAACAGCACAGGAAGATAGGGATCACTCAGGAGCCAATGAAGTGCGCATCTACACAGACGGCTCAAAAACACAAAACGGTTCAGGTGCTGGCGTACACTCCCTTGACCTCTATATTAACTTTCACATACCACTAGGCACACACAGTTCGATCTTTCAATGTGAATGCGTTGCCTTAACACAAGCCACAATAGCAGTAAAGCGCTTAGGCATCCGGAACTATGGCATTAAATTCCTATCCGACAGCCTATCTGTGCTCAAAGCTTTAGAGAACAAAAAAACTAACAACAAGCTAATTTTTGAGTGCCATCTAGCTCTGGAGAGTTTATCGACGTTCAATCGAATTACCCTCCAGTGGATCAAAGGGCATAGTGGATCCTTGGGCAATGACGCTGCAGATGAACTTGCGAAGAGAGGCTCTGATATGAAGGTGCTAGGCCCGTACCCACTTCTCCCTCTGCCTTTCTCTCAATTTCGTGCGTGGATTCGCCAAAGATCTACCGAACTCCATAACAACAGATGGTCACGGGTAACAGACTGTAGACAGTCAAAATTGGCTTTACCAATGGTACACCCGCGATTAACCAAAAAACTCCTCAGCTTAAGTAGAAATAACCTTAGAATAATAATAAGTACAATTACGGGCCATAATCTCCTTAACAAACATCTTTTTAACATAGGCGCCACAGACAGCCCCCTTTGCAGGGGCTTCCTTGACGCCGAGGAATCAGCCGCCCACGTCATTCTGGAATGTGAGGCCGTGGCTCCACAACGTGAAGAAATCCTCGGAACAGTGAGGTCGCTCCGTGAAGCCTGTGAAGCTCCCAGGAAGCTTCTGTGCTTTTGAGCGGAGCTAGGCTGGCTCTGTTAGACAGAATCCCCACGCACAACGGACCAAATGGGAGTCTATGTGCGGAAAAGGGAGCCCCATCATCATCATCATCATCATCATAAACGTAAATATTACCCACGTAGGTACTGGGTGCAAGAAAAAAAACATCTACCACTAGGCAATGACTAAAGTTATTACACTTCGATTCGCCGATGCGTAATGCCCAGATTTCTATACTCCATTTATTATAACATTAGACAAATAACTGTTCTCACCCTTTCGTTATTTCGATGTAAACGTTTAATAAACTCCGTTATTTCACGATAAATACAGAGCACTGTAATCTATTTACCATTTACATTAAAAAAATAACTCTAAAGTGCATTAATCTCTCGTATGTCGTAATTAGAGACACAATTAAAAACCCATTGTGTCTCGCGTAGATCTACGCTCCGACATATGAAGGGTTAATTTCAACAATATCACACAATAACTGTCGTTATTTAGCCGTTATTTGTCTAATGCTATAGTAAATGGAGTATAACAATATTGACAGACACCGAACTTGCCTTAAAAACCACAGCAAAAATGACAAAAATTTAAATTTCGAAGGATATCTACGAGTTATCTATTGAGAAACGAATGTTGTAACAGGAATGATTGCTTAGGGATCTGCTTACGTTAGGTTTTTAACGAACTAGGCCTTGCTTAACTTGGAGCATATTTCGCTGGAGATCCATTAGTGGTCAGACCCCGAGCCTGCTGACACGTGACAAATGGTCGGTTATTGCCGAGTTTTAAGCTACCATGAGAGGTTGAGACTCTTTAACCGGACTTGCTTGTGGTTGCCTTAAGCTCCTAACGAAACTTAATGCCTCCAGCCAAATTATTTAAAGTTGTCGATCAATCAGCTCTATTAACTGCCTATCATGCCTACGTATCATCAACCCTAAAATACGCTATCATATTCTGGGGCAACGCCAAAAATAAAGAATCTGTGTTTAAAGCGCAAAAAAGATGCGTTCGCGCAATTGCTGGTATCTATGTTCCTGAATCATGCGAACCATATTTTAAAAAGTTTAAAATTTTGACCTTTCCATCAGCCTATATTTATGAAGTTACAGTATTTGTTAAAACAAATAAAAATCTATTTGGTGAACTAAAGTCAAAAAGATATGCACTTAAAATATCTAGTATACCACATAAAACTGCTCTTCTGGGCAAAAGTTTTTTTGGAATGACATCTAAAATTTACAATAAAATACCTGTGGACATTTTAAACATCAAGGAACTCCCACTATTCAAATATAAATTGCGTAATTTTTTAATTGACAAAGCTTACTCACGATCCAAGATTTTCTTAATAATTAGTACCCACTATAATCTGTCACCATACACCTTATTGGTTCTTATTTTGTAAGATTTGCTTTAATGTGATGAACGATGAAATTTTTGATATGTTGCATGTTGACATAATTTGTTATTGTATGCCTATTAGGCAGGACATAATGGATCTGTAATTTACCTAACATCTGTCTGTATAACCTATGCCCACAATAAAATAATTTGATTTGATTTGATTTGATTTTTAAAAAAACATTTCGCGGTTCACAACCAAAATATCCTCCTTCCTACCTCCTCGCAGTTTGCTTTGGGTGAAGCACAGTTGTAGTTTTTTCAGGTTTTTTGTTGGGGTTTTTTTTATATGAATGAAGCTTATGAAGCTACGGATATATGATGGTACGGAACCCTCGGTGCACGAGTCCGACTCGCCCTTGACCGGTTTTTTTAAGGTGGTTATTTTAGCACACTGTGCGCGCAAACTTAACTCGATACATTGTGAATAGAGTAATAACTCCCAATGACTCAATCAAAGGTTAGGCTAATTAAAGTATTCAAAATGCGTTGTTAAATAGTTTAGTAGTAGTGCTCTAGGTGGCGCTATACTTAATTTATTTAACATGAAACAATAATGATAAATATGCATTCTTTAAAAACTATTTATTCTTTATTATAATGTTTTTTTAAGTCTACATAGCTTACAGTGTTTGAATGTCTCCCAGGCGTAATATTTTGACAGTATCACTTTGTGCTCGATAGATGGCGTTGTTCTTTTAGCGTCATTTTCTGAATCGCTTTGTCAAGATTTTCTGTGGAAGAATGACCCTCGCTCATGTATAAACCTAATATTCGAAGAGAAGAGAGTTCTGTGTCCTTGATCTTGACTTCTTCATTGTCGATATAATAAAAGTTTATAAAAGTAGCAGTGGGTGGACAGCATTGACAACTGGTAGGTAAGGTAAGGTAATACATTATCGACTGTATTTCATTGACATAAACTTCACTTTTTATTGTAAGGCCTGTTTTGCAAACGAACGGAACGAGACGCGTTGACAACTGGTAATACATTATCGACTGTATTTCACTGACATAAAGTTCACTTTCTATGGCAAGGACTGCTTTGTTAACGAACGAACGACGACGCGACGGACGAGATAGTTGACTCATTGCGTTCTAGACTGTATTTTCATAGTAAAATAAAAAAACGCACGAAATAATTCGAAGACTGGTTTGTTCAACGAAGACTGTTTGGACCCAGGACGTAAAACAGTTTCATCGTCGCAGAACACAAAACGGTCTTTGAAAACGGTTCGTCGTCGCAACGCCCACTCCTAAATAAAAGTATTTCGTTTGTTTTGGGCTTAACACACCTGGTCTTCCAGGCCAGAATTTTTTTTTTTGAAGTCGGTGTGCCTATAATATTTCTCAGAAATTGAAGTCCTCCTAAACATTGCAACGGCACTCGGCTCATAGTCACCAATCTCCAACACAACGTCATCGTAGCCGAAATCTTAACAGGTTGCGGCGCCAGAGAGTTTTTATTCCTAGAATTTCCCTCATTCCCAATAATTTCCCGTTTAGTTTTAAACGTGTGCCTACGGTGGCCGGGAATCGGCCCGATTCCCGCCACCTAGGGCGTCTCTTGCGGCGACTAGGGGCGTGAGGGCGCACAGACTGCCGCTCCCTCACGCGTTCCGCCTCCTCTTTCGCGAGCATTACGAGCGTTTCATCTCTTCGCGCCACTCCCATAAGAGCGCGAGGATTTTTGCCTACAGATCCCATGGCGGCAATCCGGCAAGGAGGCTCGCCGCCTCACCGGAGACCATGCGGTATCCCCGTACCAGCCTGATGACCGTGACCCTTTGGGAAGCGTTCAACCGGCGGGCAGGTCGCCACCTCAAGGAACGCGCACACAACGGTGCCGCGAAAGGGCCATGGACCGCACGACCCTCGCATAGAGCCTCCGGCAGGTGGCGTTTGGACCCCCTAGATTGGGCAGGAGCCGCTTCAAGGCAGCCCCGGCCCGCTCCAGTCTGGGAGCCAAACGTCGGAAATGCTCCACGAAGTTCCACCGGCTATCGAGGACGAGTCCCAGAAGAATATATATAGAGAAGCATTTTCCAAAAAACCACAAACTTTGTTGCAGCTTTTTACTAGAAAAATCACCAGGCCTGGTCGAAACATTCTCCCTTATCAATGTAGGAGGTGATACACCTTCTATAAGCGGCACAATATTGTTTTCCGACATCCACGCGAACGAAGTCGCGGGCACAGCTAGTAATAATAATAATCATTTATTTCAGGAAGTTATTCCCTTATCAAGAATTACAAATTATAGAATTAAACATAAGGATTCATAATATATACATTAAAACATTACACATTAAAACATTATTCAATTTCATTAAATTTAATTATAATAAAAGATTAATCATTATTTAATAAACGGTGATGAACTGGCATGCAGGTACATCCACCTCACCAACAACACCGAGTCCCACCGTTCAGACAATACGCTCAGGACACTGTTAGTGCTGCGTCTGAAGCGACTTAGTAGCGAGGCGCTCCGCTTCCTAATAATAGCATAAAAGTCATCAGTGTGCGCCTGCGCGAACATCGTAGAAGCGCTGCAAAACCACGGTAGCCCCAGCAGCACCCAGAACGCATTGTTGTACTGTACGCGCATGGCACTGTATACTCGCTGCACATAGTTGGCCCATAGGCTGCACGTATAAAAAGACTGACAATAAGCTTTAAATAAAGTCACCTTTACTTGTTCAGTACAGCGTGCAAACCTACGTGCCAACATGTTACAGCGAACAGACAGTGCCCTACGTTCCCGCTCGATGTCCTCATTGTCAGACAAGTTATCTGTGACCCAGTGGCCCAAAATGGTTAACCCTATTCAGACTAGCACCGCAAAGAGTGATCGGAGGTATAAAAGAGTAACATTTGGTACCAGCTTTGAAAAATGGAGCAATTGGAGCACTTTGGATGACTAATTGTATTAAATAAAAAGTATTAGCCAAATTCCAATTCTTATATTTTAATACGTACGTGTTTTTCAGTAACTTAGGTAACAACAACGTCAAAAAATAAAAAAGTATATAGAAAACAATAAAAAAACTACCTAAAAAGAGTATTAGCAACGGTCGTCGGCCACAGCACCTTATTGGTGATTCCATCTGAGCTAGGGGCTTTACGGGGTTTCAGTCCCTTGATGAGTTCGTGCACTTCGTCTGGGAGGGTACGTGGTGACGGGAGGCAGAGGATACTCAGGGTCTTCAACGGGCGGGGGACGTTTTAAACATTAGGCATTCTACATATACCAAATGTGAGCCTAACTTTGCAAAGTGCTCAAACGTAGGTTTCGCTGCAAAAATCCTTGGAGTTTTATGTGTCTCGAAATTGGTAAATGCGTTACTGGTGATTTTTTTATCCGTATATTATCAAATTGCTATAATGCAGTGTTTTGACAGCACGGTGTTTTTGTCTAGGGATAGTTTTTTCTACTTAGGTTCTTTATTCAGTTTATTTCTGGCAAATGCTTTTACTTAACAACATAGTTTTTTTAGATAAAATAGGAAATACCTACACAAGAGTTATGCAAGTACTTATCACGTTTCTCAGCCTCTCTACGAGTATTTAACTACTACTTACAATTGCAAAGAACTCATTAGTGTATCGTTATCTATTCCAAAATTACTTCCAGTCAAACGGCATAGATAAGTCAGGTGGACTTTTAAAAAGGGGAGTATATTTAAAGTAGGTCAGCCTCGAACTACAGGTCAACAGAGCTCGCAGAGCTGTCCCAAACGTAATAAGTATTGTTCAGGGATGCGCGGACTATCTCATACAATGTTGTGTGTCTATAGCTTTACGTGTAGCTGTGTATGCCTTTATTTTTCCATTTAACACGCGGGAATATATTCTGTCTTTTTTATTCTTGGCAATATGTTGAATATATTACTCTCAGCTTCAGGCGTGGGATTATAGGACGAGAACTGGATAGGTTCTAGAGAAAATAAATATGCGTTCTGTTAAGTTACCATACTTACAACTACATGCTGAAAATACTACGTAAAAACACTGACTGTGATAGTTACTATGTACTAGATAAGTGAGAGCTTCTTTTGCTACCAGCTACCGACGAAGGCACTGAAATAAAGTTGCTCCCTACATTTTATTTGAAACCGAAAAAGATAGTATCATAAAGATACGAGTACGAGAACGGGGGAAGCACCCCCGTTATATCTTAATTATTTAATGCGGCTGCCATCTTTGATCAGCAATTAAAATTTAATCGCCCTTCGATTAAATTTTTCAATAAAATTATATTGCGCGCACGAGTGCGTAATTACTTGGGAAATAACTTTCCATGTATAAAATGAGCGGAAACAGAGGTAGCGATATTATGAGCGGGTGCACATTGTTTGATGTAGGGTGCTGAGAGGAAAAGTTTAGAGCACGAGAATAACAAGCTTTTGTAAATATATGGTTTCATAAAAGCTCAATTTTTCTATTCAGGTACGAAACCCTGAAGTGTTGCCGCAACCTGCTGCAAGTTGCTGCAACCCGAGTTGCACAAAAATCAGAAGGTAGGTAAATGCGTTAAGAAGTGAAAGCAGGTCAAACAAAATTAATAGACTGAAAAAAGAAAGCTAAACAATATGGGTTCTTGTGTTACATCAGAGAATGCAATCTAAATATTGGATATTTTATGACATTCAAATACCTTGTAAATATCTAGTCGACTGAATATAGGTCACCAGTCACACCTAATTACCATTCTGTGAGACATTGTTTTCCCTTTAGGGTAGCGGCTAGACAGCAATAAAACTAGATACACAAACTTTCATAGATAAATATATTTCTTTCGTGACTAAGCAAGAAGCTACAATCCAGAGAGTATTAAGACTTCTGACGCCTTCACCTTCACCATATTTTCTTTATTTATAAGCTGCTGCCCGCGGTTCCGTCCGCGTGGCTTTTTATAAAATAAAACTGGCCAAAGTTACTAAGCTATCTGAGCCAGTGAAAGTCCCGTCAAAATCGGTCCAGTCGTTTCGGAGATTAGCCGGAACAGACAGACAAAGTTTTTTAAATGGGTTTTTTGTTATAAGGGCCGTATATCTAATAAATATAATAGGGGTTTTAAAAAAAGTATATAATTAAAGAAATTAATAATAATGAAAAATTTAATTGTATGCATTTATAAAAAAGGTGTTATTTTGATAAACAGACACCCTTCAATTTTATATATTTGTTTTTATGAGAAAAACCTGGACACCATATTGCACAGGCAAATTGAATATAAAAAAAACGGCAAAAAAATTATGTTTGTTGTATGGGAGCCCCCTTAAATATTTGTTTTATTTTAATTTAATTATTTATGTTTAAAGTGAATATATAACTAAATATTCTGTGAATATTTCAAGCGTCTACCTGTTGCCGTTATCGATATCGAGCAAAAACGAGCAAAAAAATCACGTTTGCTGTTATATGGGAGCCCCGTTATTTTTTTAATTTTTTTTGTATTTGTTGTTATAGCGGCAACGGAAATACATCATTTGTGAAAATTTCAACAGTCTAACTATCACAGTTTATGAGATACAGCCTGGTGACAGACGGACGGACGGATAGCGGATTTCTTAGAAATAGGGTCCCGTTTTACCTTTTGGGTACGGAACCCTAAAAAGACATATTTTCAATCTGGAAGGATTAACAATAAGAAATACTACCTACACAAAATTGATAAACAAAACAATTAAAATTACACCAAAAATAAATGGAAATAATATTGGTAAACAATACTAGCGATTCCGCACTAACTAAATTACAAAACCCACAGGTTAAAACTTAGAAGCTTTGGGTTAACAAGAGCCCTCGAGAAGTGAAAGTGAAGCGATACGATAACTACACTCCGACTTGGTCTGTTGACTCACTGTAATTAGCGAACTCAACTTGAACACCATGCAAATTGGAGGAGGAGTAACATGTCGTTTGTTTATTTTGCCTTTGATACTCTATCGTTGTATGACTAGCTCTTGCCCGCGGCTTCGCCCGCGTGGATGTCGGAAAAAATCCAACGGGAACGTACTACCGGGATCGAAACTAACCTACGACCGAGATTAAAAATACTTTTAAGTAATTCAAAAACTTAAAAATATTTTTTTTTAGTTATTCAAGGCACGCAGTAAAATTCTCCCCTAAAAACTTAATTACCCCTCGTAATCCTTTTTTTTCTGTCAAAAGAATGAACACCGGGGATGTTTTGAAAAAAGAGTTATGCCAAATTTTGTGTCTTATTTAAGAACGTATTTGTGCTGAGTTTCATGTTAATGAACCAAGAAAAATTGATCTAAATCTCCCCTTTTCACCCCTTTAAAGCCCTTCTTAGAGCTTGCCTACAATGTATGGAATGTAAATGTATTCTGAAATTGATCTATTTCGTATGGAATGTAAATGTATTCTGAAATAGATCAGTCCGTTACTGTTTTTTTTTTCCATACAATATTTGACATTCCCCAATCCCCCCTTGCGCCAAGTTTAATGTTTATAAACTCAAGGAATAAGATTTTTCCAAAAAATCTAATCACCCCTTTTTACCACTTTATGGGTTGAATTTTCAATAATCCGTTCTTAGCGGATACCTACGTCACAATAACTATCTGTGTGCCAAATTTCAGCCAAATCCGTTCAGTGGTTTTAGCTATGTGTTGATAGCAATCAGTTTTTCCAGACAAACTTTCACACCCCCAATCCCACTTTATGGGGTAGTTTAAAAAAACTGAAATAAACTTTATTATTTAATTAGATAAGCATTCGTGCCAAGTTTCAAGTTTATAAACTCAAGGAATAAGATTTTTCAAACAAACGAAATCCAGGGGTGATTTCGTTTGTTTGAAAAATCTTATCCCTTTAAAGGTAGAATTTTCAAAAATCCTTTCTTAGCTGACGTCTTCTACTCTATATCCTAATCAATTTTTTTTTTTTTGACGCTGAGAAATTCATTACGCATGCCTCGTCGGGGGACGAGACGGGGTATGTCGGACTCCCTGCCAAAATAGCAGTATACCCACTAAAACTCAGCGGAGTTCCCTCATCGCTTTGATGGGAGGGTCATGGGAAACCGGTACAGCCTTTACGTCCACAACCCTCCCGGCGCATGCCCGCCTAGCTGGCGGGTCCCGCATGCCCCTCCGCCTGGGGGTGATATGGGAATGACCGGGAACACCTGGCCATTCCCGTCCGATACTGGTGGATGCCTGTACAATACAGGCCAGGGGGCACCCTTGCCTGCTGGCCTCCACCTGGGACCCCACGCCAGACGACCCCGCGTCCAGGCGCCCCTGATCCCCCCGCGACGGGTCAGGTCAGTCGCCCCACCGCCTACCACTTTGCGGCCTCCCACACTCAGCCGCGATGCCGCCCATTCGACATCGCGGCCCGCCTCAGTTGCGATGTCGCCGAAGCGGCACCGCAACCTACGGCCGCTACGTCGTTGGCTTAGCCGCAAAAACCCTGACGAGCGGCTCTCTCCTCGGGTTCCTCTTAGCTTTACCGTGGCCCTCCAAGCCACGGCTACTGAGCCCCCCCGCCTCGACAATGCGGGAACCCACCGGGAGGGGTCTATATCCTAATCTAATCTAACCTAATCTAACTATCCTAAACTATATCTATATCGATTCTCCCGAAGAAGGGGATGGGGGGGGGTTCTCCTGGGGCGGGGCCCGTGGCTAAATAATAACAGCCGCACAGGTCGATCGATCAGGTTAAGCTACACTTGCCGCAGTTGGTATGTGGATAAGTGGCCATCTTTACATACAGGGACCCGTTCGTGCCTCGGAAAGCACGGTAAGCTGTTAAAAACAAAATTTCATCCTTCTTTTCACCCCCAGGGTTGAAATTCTAACAACACCGTTGCGTTATCTTCTAACCATCTAACCTAGATAGTAAATTTAGTGATTTTTCTTCGAAAATTAAGGACTTTTCATCCCCCTTTTTAACCCTTCGGGGGTGGAATTATTAAAAACGCTGAGACACATGTAAATAAATTTTCAATCGTCAGCCGAAACACAAAATTTGAAGATCCTAACTTCAAAACTGACGGACTTTCATACAAACTTTCATCCCCTATTTTATCCATACAGGGACCCGTTCGTGCCTCGGAAAGCACGGTAAGCTGTTAAAAACAAAATTTCATCCTTCTTTTCACCCCCAGGGTTGAAATTCTAACAACACCGTTGCGTTATCTTTTAACCATCTAACCTAGATAGTAAATTTAGTGATTTTTCTTCGAAAATTAAGGACTTTTCATCCCCCTTTTTAACCCTTCGGGGGTGGAATTATTAAAAACGCTGAGACACATGTAAATAAATTTTCAATCGTCAGCCGAAACACAAAATTTGAAGATCCTAACTTCAAAACTGACGGACTTTCATACAAACTTTCATCCCCTATTTTATCCCCTTAGGGATGGAATTTTCTAAAATCCTTTCTTAATGCACCTCATAAGGAATCTACGTGCCAAATTTGGAATCTCTAGACCCAGCGGTTTGGGTTGTGCGTTGATATATCAGTCAGTCAGTCAGGACTTTGAATTTTATATCTATAGATATGGAACTGATTTACAATGTAATTCACATTGTTGTTACATACAATAGATTATATTGTGATCTGTAATCTTACATTGTCACACACGAACACATACAGACCGTTAATTTTTGCTGCTGGCATGCATTGTACGTGGGAGAGACAAAACGATTATGTGAGAATCGTAGCAGGTGGTCTTCTGCAGTTTCTGCCTACCCGCATGGGAAAAGGCGTGTGTGTACCTATCTCACAATAATTTAGCAAATCAACTGAAAAAAACTGGTAAATAGTGATAAGTTGATTACCCTTGAGATGAGATTTGAAAAGATTAATGATCACGATTTGATACCTTCCTATTATAAATTACTCAAAGATGTACTTAAGATAAATTCTATGATGTTACTGAACTCCAGAGACTGTGTAAGATCTGAAATGGACTAAATCTACATTGTACCTAGCTAGATACCTACTACAGAAGTTGGCGTCTGTTTGCTAAGTTCTTGTAATTGGCTGAAGTAAACTTGTAGGCGAGCCAGCGAATAGAAAAGGTCGCGCGATTGTTGTAGTTGCTTTGTTTTGCTGTGATGCAATGATTGTCCTTTTACTACTATGGAGTTAGATGCAAGATTGTTCTTTGTTGTTGGGTCCTAAATTGTTGAGGTCGAAGCCGGATGGAGTTTCTTGCTCATTTTTCTCTATACGAAACTACTTTTTGGAACGGGCAACTAGAATCAGTTCTATTTTCTTAGTAAAAGTTGACGTTCAAAGTTGACGTTTAATGCCCTACTTAGATAAATGTTTTGAGATTGACTTTGTCGTATAGTCGCAATTTCTTACATAGGTGTTGTTTAATATTGTGTGATGATGATTATCGCCTAATCCTTACCTACATCCGAAATACCAAGAAAGTACTTTTTGTATTTATTTGTATTTTAGTTATTTAGTTATTCATTTAATTGAGTAAAATGAAAATCGGCACTTTGAATCTCGGTCTCCCCGACCGGGATTCAAAGTGCCGATTTTTAAATAACACGTAAAAAACCCGTTAAAACAAGGTTCGATCCATTGACATATATATTACTGCGTAAGGACTGGGCGGACCGCATGTTACAATGACGCCTCGAACGCGGTCCCAAAATGGTCTTCCCTATAACGAAGTGAACTAGAACGCGTTCGGCTGTCTTCGGGAGCGGTCGTAAAATTTTACAAGCAATAATGCCAAGTTGTGTCGTGAAGGGTTGTGTGAACTACGACAAAAAGCACAATAAAACAAATGATAACATTTCATATCACCGGTAAGTTAAAAATATGTAATTATATCAACTTCTAACATTATTTAAAACAGTCATGGTCACTAATATTATTATTAAAATAAACGGGATATTTACCATGTTTATTAATTAAATAAACATGGTAAATATCCCGTTTATGTTAATAATATTATTTAAAACAATTTTCTTTCTAATTTGTCTCAACGTTTGGCAAAGACGACGCGAAGCCGCGTAAAAGTGCGACATAACTTTGCAGGGGCGCGCGTTTTTAGCCGATGAAATGAAAAGATTTATTATTATTACTCTATGATTTAATTATGTATAAAATTACTTTTTATTGTTTATTAAAAGCAAATTAAAATGTGTTTTTATGTACTTACTGGTAAAAAATCTATAAGTACAGTGAAATATGTATTTAGCGTTCAGGTAGAACACTAACTATAGTGTTTGTGCGGTGGTGAGTGGCAAATAAAAGATGGTATAGCTACTACTCACAGTTATAATGTCCGTACACAAACACATAAACATTCACAGCAACAGTCACTTTTAGTTTAGCACACAACAATAGAAATGGTCTCGTTAAATACTACAACGACGGAAGGGCGCAAGGTTACGTGGGCTTTGCGTCGCGACAGCGAGATCGGACTAAAGGTCGGGCAAGGTTAAGGAACGCGCGCTGCGGAGCGCTATCCCACTCCTGCGCACTCACTACGTCATCGCGTGACGTAGACGTGGCGCGTTTCCACAGCACGGTATTGCTGTGGACAGCGCGCGGGATTTGTGTTAATAATTAGTTAATGTAATTATCTGATTTATAAATATAAGTGCATAATTGTATAATGTGTATGTTATGGTTATGTATGTATAGATATTATATAGTATTGTATTGTGTTATATAATAAGTGTTAAGGATCGCCACATCACTCCCCTCCAGAGACCGTCCTACGGGCGATAATAATCTGGAAATCGAACCCTCCGACCAGACCTGGTAGTTCTGACGGGAGTGTCCGAGGGATGTTCATCTTCTTGAACATCTTGGTCAGTTGGTGGGGTGTCAACCAATATGTAGGCGGGTTTTAGGCGGTCCACGGAAACTTTTACCTGTTTGCCTTTTTTTAATATTGTAAAGGTTTTGTCGCCTTTTTGCACAACTTCATGGGGACCGGTGTATGCTGGTTGCAATGAACCTCGAAGCGCATCGTCCCTAAGGAATATGTGGCTTGAGGTAACGAGGTCCTTATGGACAAATATTTTGTCCCTAGAATGACGTGAAGCTGGAGATGGCTGTAATTTTGCGGCAAACGAGCGTAAACGAGTGGTGAACTCCGAGATGTCGGTGGCGCCGCTGTCACCAGGAATGAAAAATTCTCCCGGAAGTCGTAATGGCTCACCATATAGGAATTCCGCAGAAGAAGTCTGAAGATCCTCTTTAAAAGCACTCCGGACACCCAGTAGGACCAAGGGCAGAGATTCTGTCCAGTTATGGTCAGCGTGGCACATTATTGCCGCTTTGAGTTGCCTGTGGAAACGTTCGGTATAGACGGTGAAGTGTCTCGCTTCTAACATGTGGCGGAAGTATTTTATGCCTTCATAGATCGCGAGGAGCTCACGATCGTATGGCGAGTACTTCTGCTGAGCAGGGGTCAACTTGCGTGAAAAGAAGGCAAGTGGTTGCCACTGCTCGTCCCTGTACTGTTGCAGAACTGCACCCATTGCCAGATCTGACGCATCTGTAACTAGGGCGAGCTTCGCTTGGTAGTCAGGGTGTGCAAGCAATACAGCATTGCAGAGGCCGTCCTTGCACTTATTAAAGGCGGCGAGTGCCTCTCCTGTTATTTCCACAGGATGTTGACCTTTTACTGAGCCAGTTAGCAGGGCGTTAAGGGGACCTTGAAATTTTGCGGCTTTGGGTATAAACCGCCTGTAGAAGTTCAACATCCCTAAGAATCGCCTGAGTTCCCTAACGGTTTTAGGAGTTGGGAAGTCCTTGTTGGCTTCCACCTTGGATTCCAAGGGCCTGGTTCCAGCTGCAGAGATGTGATAACCTAAAAACGTGACTGCGTCAGCTCCGAACACACACTTCGAGGTGTTTATGACTATGCCATATTTTTGCATCCTGGTGAAGAGCTGATGCAGGTGGTCCTCGTGCTGCTCCTGGTCCTTCGAGAATACCAGAAAATCGTCGAGATAACTATAGCAAAAGTCAAGGCCGCGCGTCATTTCATCGACAAATCTCTGAAATGTTTGACCTGCGTTCCTCAGACCAAAGGTAATATATGGAAATTCGTACAGGCCAAACGGAGTTGTTATCGCCGTCTTCTGAATGTCGTCTTCGCAGACCGGTATTTGATTATATGCCTTAACTAGGTCAACAGTTGAGAAGAACTTGCAACCGGCTATGCTATGGGTAAGGTCATGGACATGTTTGATTGGATACCTGTCAGGTATAGTCCTCGCGTTGAGCAGCCTGAAGTCACCGCAGGGTCGCCAGCTGTTATCTTTCTTCGGCGCCAAATGAAGGGGTGAAGACCAAGGGCTCTCAGATGGTCGAGCAGTGCCGTTACTAAGCATGATGTCAAATTCCTGCTTAGCGATCTTCAGTTTGTCTGGACCTGCGAGGGGAACAAGAGATGGGCGGGCCGGGTGTGGTGCGTATATGATGTACTGTGTGGTGTGTGGTTTCTCGGTGTGTGCCAGCGGGTCGCGTGATCTCGGGGTACTTATTAAGAATCAAATGGTACCTTGAATCGCCCATTGAGACCTTCACTGAACACGTCGCTGAAGCCTTTGCAACGGAAGCTGTTACAAACATTGAGGTGGTTTTGTCCACCAAACGATGATTTCTGATGTCAACAAGCAAATCGTAAAAGCTTAAAAAATCAACACAGATGATTGGCTTAGTGACATCAGCTACAATAAACCGCCATGGGAAGTTACGGCGCAAACTTAAGTCTAAATTAAGTTGAATATAGCCGTAAGTATCAATTATAGACCCGTTAGCGGCCGATAATTGATAGTTCGACTTTACACGTTGTTCACGTAGAACATGCCGCGGAAACACACACAAATCACTACCAGTGTCCACTAAAAACTGAGTCTTCAATGTTCGGTCCGTGACGAAGAGGCGACCTGTGGTCGTCAGACAGTCGTCAGCCGCCATTACCGACTGCCTTTGGAGTTTCCCGACTTCTCGTAATCACACGGCTTAACGCATTGTGAGCGTCGGCTCCGAACTTGGAGTGGTAAAAGCATAACGGGTGCTGCTGGTGGCTGGATTCGGACCGCTGTCTGGATCGATGACGCTGTTGGTGGTTCGAACGCGACTGCGAACGAGGTCTCCTACTCAGCTGCGTCGTCAGGTTCCTCACGGCCTTCTTAAATTCGGCGATCTCGTTCGCCATATCATGCATGCTAGGACCCGGCGCCGATGCTGCGGCGACTTGGCATGGGGTCACTATGTCCTGCATCCTGTCCGCCAGGTCTGCTAGTCCTTCCAGGGAAGTATGTGGCTGTGAAGCCAGCAGGGTTTGGACGTTGTTCGGCAAACGACTGCTCCATATTGTCCGAAGAAAGTCCTCTGGAACGCTCGGTCCGGCCAAACTTTGGAGATGTCGCAGGAACTGTGAAGGCTTGCGATCTCCGAGTTCTTCGTGCAACAGAAGCTGCTTCACTCTCTTCTCGTGTGACGCAGTCAGTCGCTTAGTGAGCTCGTGTTTAAGCTTATCATACTTGTTGTGCTCCGGCGGGTTAAGAAAAATATCTCTTACTTGCTTCGAATACTGGTGCTCCAGGTTGCCGATGACGTGGTTAAATTTGGTCGCGTCGCTAGTGATGTTCGCGTTCGCAAACTGAGCCTCCACTTGTGCGAACCAAACCTCTGGGTCATCCGGCCAAAATGGTGTTATATAATAAGTGTTAAGGATCGCCACATGTATTTATTTTGCAGATTTCGGACTGATTCCGTGCGAAATAAAACTTGGAGTCGTGTCATAAGTAAAAAAAGAAGATTAAAAATATTGTTTTATTCGAAGGCCAATGAAAATTTTATAACACAAACAAACTGCAATAAATATAAATTTCGAAAAATATAAGGTTTTTTTTATTTCTTTGTACCTCGAAAAATACCCGCTCTTACAAGGTTACGTCTAGGAGCAGACCACGCCGATTGACATCGTAATTCATAGTAGTTCTAATAGATGGCGTTAGTGTTTTTGTATGGCGACCGCGTCCGGCAAACGTTCGGACGACCGTATCTTTACTATTTATATCAATGGTTCGATCTCAAAGACGGATATCGAGAGACAGAATGTATTCTAGTTTTAAACTAAATGGTCATATTTATTATGTTAGTAATATGTTCTTGGCCAGTTTTTTTTTATTTTTTTGGGAAAAGTCGACAAGGAATAACGCACCCCGTCATGGGGTTGCTTTATCCATCATAGAGGTAAGAATAATGTTTCGGTAGCAATTGTGATAATTAGGTAGTGATGCAGTAACTGAAAATGAATTTACATAAATTATAGCAAAAATATCTAATGACAAATATTCATGTCCCATTTATTAAAAAAAGAACATAGTGTTACTGTTTCGTGGCGGTATCTACATGTGAACTACGCATTAAAGACCTGCCGTCACAAATTTTGCATCCCACAATCAAAATTTACCGCGCGACTAGCAAATATACAACATCCCGACATCAACCGTCGGGCAGTTGCCCATCAGACACGACACCCGTCTGTCTGATCGGAAGATACTCCCTTTTCCATAGAGTATGAGAGAACTTTACATCCTGTTCCTCATATCTCTAGACTGGTAAACCCGAAACGGACATTAGCCCAACCTTCGAGCACCTAGTTCAGCGGGACGTCATCATCACTTTATCAAGCTTTCGAGCGGCCAGTCACACAGCCAGCCAGCACCCACGGCTTCAATGGGTATCCTGACCACCCTCATGTAGCGACCGCGCATACCTGCTCATCACCCTCAGCCTCATCAGCAACCTTGGCACAGCACACTGCACTTTCGGCCGGTCTACAAGCAGAGCCAGCATAAGCTACCCGCTACCGCAGTTCAACTGAGTCCTTGCCCCGTTCGGTTTTCCTCTTTTTCCTGTCCTCATTGTAAAATATTTTTCAACACATTTGCTCAAAAAATGCATTTATCAAGCCTGTATACTCGTACATTGTTCGAAAGTTAAAAATTACGCACCATACAACGGAACGTGCGATAAAATAGGTACTCTCAACTAAGTACCTATTTTACCGCATATCCCGTTGTATAGCACCGTGCGTATTCTTTACGGTTTTTTTTTAATTTCCATAAAAATATTATAAGAATTCCACCAACGAGTTTCACATTATGAGAATAAATAAGCTGACTGATCGAACCTCCTTGGAAGCGCTTTTGCTCAGTACGTTTGTCTCACTTTAATACTAAAGAGTAAATGAGACGAAAATGTAGTTCTATTTTCACCACGTGCATGTGGCGCCATTTGCAAATTCGTGCCATTTTCCTATTAGAAACGACACAGATTGTTGCGACTTTCCGACTGATATTTTTAAACAAAATAATAATATGAGTTCAAGCGAGGAATCTGATATTGATATGGAATGAATGGAATGTACTCCACCTGATAGGTTGAATAAGTCTCTTGACTAAAAAAAAATCTCTCAATCTTATTGATATAATTTATTAACATTTTTTTTTATATTATCATTTTGTTTCGTTACATATTATACTGTTTTCTCGCAAATGTGTTGAAAAACATCGTATGACACACGTGCAGAAATTGGTATTTACAAACGCGTGACTATGGTAAGCCCTCGACATTCGTCTACTCGTTTGTAAAAACCAACTAACCGCACTAGTACCATAAATAACTATTTATCTGTTTTTTAAGTGTGTTTGAAGACAGCATTGTAGTGACCTCACGTCTAATCATTTAAAGAAGTGATATTGTGACTAACACAATCAGGTTATGACACTGATTATCTGAAGTGGTGAATGATGATTGATGTGAGAAATAAGCTTTATCAAGATTGATGCCACAGACTTGTAATGATAGATATAAAACAGAAACTTTGTTCATCAAACAATGATACGGACAGTTTCCGAGTGAGACAGATTTCCACGTATTCTCTAAGTTTCTAGTGTGCCTACCTATCTGAGAAGCTACTTAGACTATAATAGTTTAAACTACTTATTTGATCTTAACGCTCTTCGGTGGGGTTGAACTAAGTGCTTATAGTTTAATCCTAGATTAAGATAAGATTAAGTTTAGTTAAATTGAGTTTCTAATGAAATCAAATCCATTTATTTGCCAGAATGTAGATTTACAAAGTATGGTCTTTAAACTATAATGGCCCCTTGTATGTTAAACAGTCGCTAATCATTACTTAAATTTAAGCAGCGTTTATAAATAAACCCCATGGTGTAAAAATATTTAATTCGAACGTACACAATGTTATTATTGTAATTACATTAAAATACAGCAACAACTACTAAGAGCTCATGCATTACGATTTATAGGAACAAATTAATTAAATGATGTCAACTTTATACCTATGTCAGTTCAAGAAATACAGTTTACTAAAATGTCAGATTAAGAAAATATAAATAATTGTAAATTGTAATTGATAATTTCATACGAGTAACTATTATAATTTCAGTGTTGATTCAGTAAAATTTGAACATTAATTTATTATAAAAAATAAAAATAAATCGGACCCATAAATATAGTCCATTTGGTTAGTATACCATAAACACAACTTAGAAACTAGTGTTAGTATCGACATCTACCAGAGAAACAACAAACTACTACTTACTACGCCACAGAGGCATGTAGGCGTATCCAATGTCGCAGTATGGGGCTGTCCCACCTATCAGCTATGGTTTTCAGAATGTTGTTGAGGCTGGCGTGTACCCTGCACATAATGGAAGCGCAACGCTTGCGCATGATGGCGTGAAAGCCATCTATTCTCGCTTCTGCGAACATGCCGGAAGCACTGCAGTAGGTATATATGTACCAGTTTAATCAAAGTAACTATCAAGTTCCACATAATGTGTACTAGAAGTGGGCACGTTCCCATAATAATAGGTATGGCGAAGACCTAGGCAACAGATGCAGTTGAAGGTGCTGGAACGGAGATCCTAATAACTAGTTGTAAGTGTAAGAACTTCTTCTTTTTCTAACGTGCGAAGATTACTTCAGGAAAAGTCTTGATGAAACAGAAATAAAGTTTTAACTGGACAGCTTATTTATCATCTTCATTTTAAAATCGAGAAAACATTTCACGTTTTCCATTCCTCTTTATCACCAAATCAATAATAAATCACAGCAGAATGTAAAACTCTTTATGTTTTCAAACTTATGATTAATAGGCGCTTCTATTATGAGCAAACAATGGTTTGTTATGAACAAGCAGCGTCTGCTTTGATTAACTCGGATGTTCTTATTTACTCCAGCATTGATTAAGAAAGAACATGAAATGTAACTAACTGTCTGAACTACTTGATGTAGATACAAATTATACAATAAGGTACATTTTGAGGTAGATTTCGTCAGAAAAAATCTATCTATTGGTCTTGCGCCTAAAGTCGAGTTTTCCGAAAATTTCACCATAAGGGGTCTAGTTATGACCCCTAGAACCCAAATCAACCACCGGTTAAAAAGTTTATATATATATATACATGTGACTTTATTGTACAACATTTTATCTAATCCTTGTGTACTTGTGTATGTTTTTTAAGTGTACTAATAAACATTTTATTATTATTATTATATATACGTTTATATATCTCGGGACCCTGGGGTCCCGGACCTTTGGAAGGCGTACGAGGGGCCGAAGCCAACTCGCAGAGGCTCCTTAGACAATTTTAAATGGAATGAGGCACTAACCGACGATTATCCCTGTACGCACTATGCAAGTACACCCAAGGACAACCCCCGGTTGGTGTAGGACTATTGTAGGATATGGAAACAAAGATATTGGACTATGGGTTTGATCAATGTTTTATTGTACACGGATAAAATGGCAGGGGGTGACTTGCACACTCATTTATGGGCCCCCGGAAACGGTCGCTAGCACATAGTGACAAGGAGGCAACATATCCTGAGGTGCTCGAGGAGTGGAGAGGTATTTCACGGCTCTCAGAACAATCCCAGAGCCCGGGAGATGGTCAAGATCCCTACAAGCACTTACTGGAATACTTCCTTCCTCCGAGCACGTTTGCTCTTGCGAATCTCCACTCAAGCCGGCCAATAAAGGCAAGAATGAGGTGGGAGCTCAGTTCCTCGTCAGTGTTCACTCCAGCCGGCCAATAAAGGCAAGCCAGAGATGAGGAACATGACTTCTCCCGGGAGATAGGGTCCGTGGGGTCGCAACTGCCCAACAGCTCGCCACATGCTGCCCTGCGGGTTTCTGTATCTCTCTTGGTCTGGCTCCTCACCCTAGACATGTTCCGGTAAAGTAAACTCTACCGGCACAGACCTAGAGTTCGGAGCGCGCAAGCCCCACCACGACGTCAACGTAGAGATTATTATTATACGTTGTATAATATTATTATATTATGTGTGTTGGTTGGTTAGCCACACTTTACAGATCGCAATTATGCACCGATTACTTTCAAACTTGGCCCAAAAATCGAAAGGGACAAAACTTAGGTTAAGTTCGTGAATGGGCGGAATTCGTCCATGGGGGGCGGCGGGGGGGTGGTTTTTCGAAATCAGTTTTTTGGCCATAACTTTTTTCTTACGAAAATTTTTTTGAACCGTTTTACCTTTTTTATCATTTCGAGTAAGAATACGGACAACTTTTAAATTGAAACTTTTTTCATGCAACCCCTAACTTGGGGAGGAGGTTGAAATTTCCAAAAATTGTAACCGAAAAATTGAGGGCGTTTCCATGCCAAACTCGTTGCCTTGACCACAAGTCAAAAAAGTTAATATTCATAATGGAGGTACTTCTAAATAGTATTTAGTCGCAACATGGAGGCAGTCACGTGACAGGCCACTTTTTTTTTTCTCTTTGCTAATCCGGCGGGTACAGAATGCGTGCGCAAGGTTATGTTACAATGTGCTGCCCAGACCCCATATCACTCCATTTTTGAATAAGGGTAATTTGATGAGAATGTCAGCGCGGAGAAAGCTTCTTCGTGGAACCTTCTTCGAAACCTACCTCCTCCTGCAGCTTGCTGAAGGGATTTTTTGGTAGGAAAATGCTTACATAATGAGTGTATTTTTTTAATCTAAGAAATTCGCCCAATTTCTACTATTGTAATAATATTTTTATGGAAAAGCCATGGTCATTACTTATTGGATACATTATAAATCGCCTGTCATTTTACCTGATGCTGATACGCTTCTGTTAGAAAGATAAGAAAAATCTTAATCAATTACGGTTAGATAAATGGAAATAGCTTCGTGTAATGCATCTCCTTAGACTCGAAATCAATCCCGACATAGTAACTGTGTTTGTGTCCCTACTCAGTACAAATAACTCAGCCTAGACTGTAGGTTCGGTCTCAAAAGAGACAATAGCCTGAATAGCCCTAGTATATTATCTGTAGGTTCTGCCGTAGGTATTACTGATAAGCTTGGCACGCATGGTAATATTCGCAGTATGACCGTTGTATATCGCTCCCTTGGGGTAGGCCTTGTGTAGCAAAGGCTGTTTGTGCGCGGTTGTGTTACTATGTACATACGTGTTGATACTAGGCACAGAACAAACATGGTAATACATAACGCGTGTAATTAAGGTGATATGAGTACTTACTCACTTCAGGATAGCTTGATCCAAATTACAGGCATTAAAATAATAACAACATTACGTACCTACCATTGCAACAGCATTTTAATGAAACCGGCCAAGTGCGTGTCGGACCACGCACAATGAAGGGTTCCGTAGTTGGGATGAATTTATCCCAAGAACAAACTTAACATTGTAGTTGAGAAACATGCTCTCCTATTACAAGTCTGTATAGGAGAGCATGTTTCTCAAGAATGCATGTTTTTAAGTTGGTCGACTATTACTCGTAAACTGGAAAAGCCTACTTAGTTGTGATAGTTCTCCTTTTAACTTCATTATATATTTATATATACTACTACCCTGAATTTTTTCACCGATGCAAAACTAATCGTTTAGCTGGCAGGGGGGACACTTGACTCTAACAAAAATTAGCATTTTAAAGCCTAATATTTCAGAAACGGATCCCTTAATCGAAAAATTGTTTTCACAAACCCGCAATAACCTACACTAAATAACAATTTTTTTCATGATTTTATTTTACCACTTTATCGGCGTGATTAATATGTATATCCATGCCAAATTATAGCTTTCTAGTACTAAGAATCTCTGAGCTATGCTGGGGACGGACAGATGGACAGACGGACGGACGGACGGACATGGCGAAACTATAAGAATTTCATGTTGACTACGGAACCCTAAAAAGGGTTTTTATTTAGGTAATATATCAAATCAATAACGTTTAACAAGCGCAGAAGAAACGTTTACGATCTGTCTGCAACAAAGTTTAAGTTGTTAACCCTACCATGTATGTATATTCATAAGACAGCGGTGTTCGTGAAGTCAGAAGTCGAAAAGTCGTAATAATGAGATTTGCGCACATGCGAATACACATGTTATCAGTATATTTAATATTAAAAGTATTGTTTTGACTATTGTAGTACCGAATGAGTTCTCAGATGGCACGACTAACTAATCACAGCGCATTGTTTTAAATGTAGGTATAATGGCGGGAAAACGCCATCTTGGTTGTATTGCCAGTCCTGCCAGCCCAGTCGTGCATAAGATGTTGAGATACGAGTACTAAATTTATTTATTTTATTTATTTATTTTTCCACTTACGTCTATCTTTACAGGGTAACCTATTGCGATAGCGTAGGTACTTATCTAATCTTATTCTAACTTATAATTAACTTATTATTATAATTACATTTTGTAACTTAGTACAAATAAAGCATACTTTGTGAACTCACTCAGAGAACAACAAAATAGGTCCGAGTCACTAGCTATAAGGTTAAGAGTGCGGAGTGCACGCGTCAGTGGCGCCTCACTTAAAAGATTGGTTCGTGGCGCGGCTCCACCAGCAGCCGTGGCTGTCGTCGTCGCCACACTTACCTGTCTGGAACACACAAACCTGTGCCCTTAAATGTCCGCATTATGTACCTTCCCTCTAAGTGTCTTGAATATATACGAGATGAGTGTACCTTGTCAATATATAATAATAATAATAATAATTTATTGTAGGAACACCAAATAGAAAAAAAAAAAAAACAAACAATTCATAAATAAAACTATTAAAATAAGCCATGGCAGCTAAGAGATGACCAGTCCCAACTGACGGCGCCCGTTCACGAACATGACGCATGGATCAGCACCACTTAGCTCAACCATTATGAAGGGAACTTAATGATCCAACACACACGCCACCACCAGCGAGACATTTGAGTGAGCATGACATACTCTCAGCCGCCAGGGCACATTCAAGCCAATAAAAGACATATTACCCGGTAAATGGTAGCTCTATAGTACATAGTACTCACACCTGTGCTATGCAATTATATAATTCAAGGACATTGAGTTTATGCTACCATAGGCGCTTTTAACCATCTCGTGAGCTTATCATGAAAGGGCTTTATTTGTACATTATGAAAATGAATTCATTGATTCCCGAAATGTAATTAATTGTACATCTATGTATATACAATGAATATACACATACAATATTACTATTATTATTTATTATTTGTTTAAAATAAATTAATAGTAATGTACTTTGTGTGCAAAAAAATATTAATAATAAGTTCATAGTTTTAGGTTTCAAAATATGTCAACTGCAAAGAAAAATAAAAAAGAGAATTGTGTTCTCTTTTTTATTTTTTTATTATAAAACCAAAAAAAAGAAGAGAATATAGCAAAAACAGGCAAACTCTTTTCGGGCCTCAGCGTGGGCGCATTCTGCATTATACCAAGGCTGGGATTTGTGAACGAGCGGGATGTCGGAGAATGGAATAAAATACTCCATCCCCTGCCGAATCCCGTCCGCAACCACGTCAGCACAGCACGAGGGGTCACCCGAGAAGAAGCACACTTGCCGCCATGGATAAGATGCAAAAAAGTGCCGCATTTCATCCCAGTCTGCAGACTCGTATCGCCATACTCTCCTCGTGCCTCTAGGACTCTCATCTGGAGGAGAGCAGGTCGATATGGATTTCACCAGACAGTGGTCAGAGGTTCCCAGCGGGGCTGAGACCGATACCGAATGACTATCCGGATCAGATGCCAGCAGAAGGTCCAAGCAATTGGGTGTATGGCCATCAACATCCGGTACCCGCGTTGCTACGTTCACCATCTGGGTTAGATCTAGCGTTAAAGCAAACTTGCGCGCCTCTAACCCGGCATGGTCAGTTTTCTGGTACGGGAACAGCCTCTTTATGATGGGCATTAAAGTCCCCCAGAAAAATGAGCTTCGCTGTTGGGTACCGTTGCTGGGCTACGTCAGTCGACTCCACGAGGAAATTAAAGAGCGCTGTTGTCTCTTGGTCACCGCTATGCGATCGGTAGACTCCGATGTAGAGAGATTTCTCCACGCCAGTGTCCACAAGTAGCCATATGGCAGAAAAACCCGATTTCTCAAAGCAACGGAGACGACGACAACAAATGTCATCGCGGACGTACACACAGACCCCAGCCTGCTTCTTGAACTTGCGTTCAAGAGAGTAACCCGGGTAGTTGAAGTACGCCACGTTCGACGGGGTTGTTATCTTCGTCTCCGTTAAGAAAAACAGGTGCGGCTTCTCGGTCTCCAGGTGGTGATGGACCGGATCGAGATTAGAGTGCAACCCCCTGATGTTAGTGAGGTGCACTTTTAGTGGGAGGAAGTGCAGCCGTTGTTTAACCTTATTTTTCTTTCTGGCTTTGGTCATTGTGTGTAGAGTTTTGGGGGAAAAAGTCGAATTGTCGAGGCGCTGCTCAGTGAACCAAGTGGAACTCTAGAGCCAGCCAAACCTATGGGGAACTCACTTGGAGACTGCGGGGACGCCCGAACCCCCCCGAATATGGCCACCGGGTCCTCCCATCCAGCCAGCTGGCACGGTGGAGCATATCGGGATTTTTCGCTAGTTGGCGGGGCAGCCTTTGGCACGTGGCTGGCGTGCTACTTGGGCCCCCTACTGACTGCGGTCGGCCAACGGCAGGTACCGTGCTTCGGATCCCGCTACCCTCCAAAATGAGTTACCCGGCAGACTGTGCCCAGAGACCAAGATTGGTTCCACCGACCCGCCCCGGCTTCGCTCGGGTATTTAACAAAAATTTCATAAATTATACCTTTTAACACACACACACACACATACACCCTTGTTTTTTCGTCGGGTTAAAAAAGAACAAAATTATAAAGAAAGTTTGTATATTATTATTTTAATTTATTTTTTTGTTATTTTTTTTCGTTATTTTTTAATAGGTATTTTATTTTTATTTATGATGTTTGTAAAAAGATCATATCTACAAGACAAAACAAAACAAAACACAAACAAACAAAAGACAAAGACAAAGAGTACGAGTAAGAGAAAAAGGCATTAAACTGATTAAGTCATAGCTTCCCTGTAAACGATATTTCATGCTCTTTTATGTTGTGGCAGCAAAATAAATTGATTTTCAGGAGCTCCGACCCGCGATAGGCCAACATACAGTTGGCCATGAGTAAAACATTCCACGTTTGGCCTTGAGACTTGTTAATACGAGTAGTTAACGCGGAAGATGTTTTTACTGGAAATTGTAGCCGTTTAAATGGGATTGGCAGATCAGTTGGGATTATCGGTATCCTCGGTATATGAGCTAGTTGACCAGCTGCCGGGCCGGTGATAATGGTGGCTACAGTTAAATTGTCCTTCAATTCCTTACTAAGCAGCCTAGTCCCATTGCACATGCTCGGAGGGCTTACATTTCTCAAAAGCATGATTGGAATTCCGATTTTTAACGTCAATTCATGTGGTGGCAGTCCAGAAGGGTTTAGTGAATTTTAAAATTCCTGTGGATAATGGACTGCATCTTCGATATTAGTGATTCGGATTGTTTATAATCATATAAAGATTGACTCCCCTCCCGTACCCCAGTGACGCCAACATCGCATATTATGGTGCTGCCTAGCTTGCTGAGCGGGGTGAGCGGCGACCACGCGACTTTTTTCTAATACTTACATTTTTAAACTCGTGATATCTTTTGAATGGAATGTCCGAATTGAATAATTAAAAAGTTATGTTAAGGTATTGAAGCAGTCTTGAATATTAAGTTATTTATTTTGATAAGGATTAATACCAAGGGACAATGCAAAGAGCATTTTCTAGCGCCGGCATTTCAATTATTTTTTTGAATAAAAGAACACTTATTGTGATATAACTATAATAGCTAGACATATGGGGGTTTATTCATAAACGTTGATTAAAGTTAAGTGACGTTCAAAAGTTAAAAATGTATGGTTAAACAGTCGCTATATAATCATTAATTAACTTTAAGCAGCGTTTATAAAAAATGTCGGGACAGCATGGGGTTTACCCATGCTGTCCCGACATTTTTTGTATATAATTATGTGTTCTGCAAAGTCGTAGTACATTATTTTGTTCTATCATCAATAGTTTTCGCAGTGCCCGCGATGTAAGGAATTTTTAGGTCAATTTATTACACCTCGGGTTACATTATTGCAGTTTTAGTAAGGATCCCAATTTTTTTTTGAAAATATTATTTAGCTTATGTCACCCGGGGATAGTGTAGCTTCCCAACGGTGAAAGATTTTTTTTTAAATCGGTCCAGCAGTTTCGGAGCCTATTCAATGCAAACAAACAATCAAATCTTTCGTCTTTATAATATTAGTATAGACATAAACAGACAAGAACAAAGTAATAGAAAAATATGTACACTAAGGTACTGATGCTTATTTCTAAAGAAATCGCTTTCAGCATACTTGCGATAGGAAAGCTGATAAGGAGATGTAAAAAGCGTGTGTAAGAGTAGAAGAGAAGCCAAATACAGAAAATCAAAAAATAAATTACAAAACACACTAATATTATTTATTTATTTATTTTACAGTTTATGTACACACATATAAACAGACAAGAAGAAAGGAACAGAAAATACGTACAAAGGTGATGCTTATTTCTAATGAAATCTCTTCCAGCATACCTGCGATAGGAAAGTAGATATAAAGATATAGACAACGTCTGTAAGAGTAGAAGAGAAAACAAAATACATAAAATCAAAATAGCTATACACTAATATAAATATGTACTTATAAACATATAATAAGAGAATATACTTACATACATACTTCTAAAATAAATATCACTCAAATATATACTTAGAACTAAAATGTAGTGGAAAATAATAAATACATAATAATATGCAACTATGAGGAAGTGGAAAGATAGTGTCTTTTCACTCTTCTTTTAAAAACTGCAACAGTTTGGCAGTCCCTAATGTCAGGTGGAAGTGAATTCCACAGCCGAGCCGCGTGCACCTATACCGAAAATGTGAATAAGAGAGCAAACGCCGACCGCTACTTATTCCATAACTTTCAGACCAGTACCTATATTATTATCTATCTACTAACTTAAAAAAAAAAATGTCGGTTGGTTCCGGGTAAATGAAGGCTGCTTATGACAATCGCGAGTATTGGATAGTTTTGACCGTGTTTATAAGAGTTTTCAAGTTTTATAGGGTTCCGTACCTCAAAAGGAAAAAACGGAATCCTTATAGGATCACTCGTGTGTCTGTCTGTCTGCCTGTCTGTGTGTCTGTCTGTCCGTCTGTCACAGCCAATTTGCTCCGAATGTAATGGACCGATTAAGTTGAAATTTGGTGTACATATCAATTTTTGTGACCCAAACACGGACGTGAACCGTAAATAAATGAATTTAGGATATTGGGGGGCAATCAAGAAAATTTAAAAAAAAGTTTTGCAGACTGTACCGTGTGACATATCAAATGAAAGGGCTTACTGTGAGGGTCTCAAATGTATTTTTATTACAAATTTAAAATAATTTTTTTTGAAGTTATAAGTGAAAATAGACGAAAATTGACCATTCCCCCCCCTTATCTCCGAAACTACTGAACCTAAAATTTTGAAAAACATACAGAAAATAGTTCTATACTTATTTATAGATTACAGGAAAATCTATAAGAAGTCTATGGTGTTAAAATAACATGGTAAATCTCTCGATATTGTGCGTAAAAACTTACATTTGCAGTTGGAATGTATGGGAGATTATGTTTACCAACTACAATGTTAAGTTTGTTCTTAGGATAATATCCTAAGAACAAACTTATTAGAATATATTGTATTCTTTCCAAGTACGGAACCCTTCATAGTGCGTGTCGACACGCACTTGGCCGGTTTTTATGTAATCATGTTACGTTAATAAAGAATAAGCTTTTTATTACTGGTTTGAAATAAGAATTTTGAATGTATAACTTTCTTTTTAAGAATTCAGGTTAGAACACCAATAAAATTGTGAGTATTTACAAAATTGAACTTTGTAGTTTTGTGTTACTGTTCCTAATTTTAGGTAAGCAGGTATAATAATTAATTTAAATAAGAGATTTTTTTTGGGTGGATTATGGAAACGGATTTTTTTATCGTTCTATTGCGTTAACTTCAAATAAAGGGTGACCGCACTTGATCCAAGGGTCCAATGTACTTACCCTTTCAAATGAATAGAATAAAATTGTTGATAAAACATAAACGCGAATGTGTAACAATAGTTCCTTAGTCATTATAATTGGAAGCAACTTGATAGGCAGACAGACAAGGGTTAAAATCCACAAAGTATAAAAACAACAGCCGTTGTTGAGGGTTTCACAAACCTTACACAAAACCCAGCGGGACACGCACGTATATTTGTCACACTTGACGCGAAGTTGGCTTACACTTGCGGCGCAAAAAATCTACACATTAACTTATTTACGTAGATGGAATACTTAAATCAACGTAGGGTAGTAATTGGGGAAGACTCGTTGGTTGACGAGCTACTTATGTGAAAATCTTACATTATACGAGTATACAATAACTTCGTAATCTTCGCTACGAAGATTTTCCGTTGCTTTTATTCAAACAAGTTTTTCTACGAACCGCTACGTAGTGCTCATAAATATATCGAAGAATCGTATAAGACGTATTTAACACCAAAGTTTTGCTATTATTCGTTTATTTTCAAGCTAGCTGGCTTGTTTTCGAATAGAAATGATTTATTGCTGACATCCTCGCAAGCCAAGCACGAGTTTCCTGCCAATATTCCAATAAAAATGTTGATAGCCGAGTAAAGAGTAATGGAAATTGTCTGTTACCCGTAATTTACGAGATAATAATATAAATCAACTTTTATCTAAATGGGGAATAGATAAAACTTTATATCTACCTACAAAAAGTTCGTTATTGTAAATTATTCTAGTATTTTGTACTTGTAGCTGAGAAATAAGAGCGATTTGTTATCCAAAACAAAAATATTTACGAATGAGAGTAGAGTTGTGTGTTTTATCACTTTTCGGGGCTCTCGACCTTCTGACTTCTTATCTGAACAACAGAATTCAGAAGGTTGATGTTAATGTCAAGAGATCTGCAGGATCTGCAGTCACTATGGGCGTTCCGCAGGGTTCAATTCTAGGTCCTTTCTTGTTTTTGATTTACATAAATGACTTACCTTATCACATAAGGGATAATCACAAGATTGTGTTATTCGCAGATGACACTTCCCTCATTTTTAAAATCAAACGTCAGTTAGTCAACTTTGAACAAGTTAACGATGCACTCTCTAAAGTTGTTCATTGGTTTAATGTAAATAATCTTCTCCTGAACGAAAAAAAGACTAAATTCATTAAATTTTCAACGCCAAATGTCAGGCAGCTAACTACTAATGTTCAACTTAATGGAATAGATTTGGACCCTGTTGAGTCGACGGTTTTTCTTGGAATAACGATTGATGGTAAATTACAATGGGGCCCACACATAGAAAAATTATCAGGAAGGCTAAGTTCGGCCGCCTATGCTGTTAAAAAAATTCGACAGATAACTGATGTAGATACTGCCAGAATTGTTTATTTTAGTTATTTTCATAGTCTTATGTCATATGGGATTCTTCTCTGGGGAACCTGTGCGGATATTAATACAATCTTTGTTTTACAGAAAAGGGCTGTTCAAGCCATTTATAACCTTGGTGCAAGAGATTCCCTTCGGGAAAAATTTAAAGAAATAGATATTCTGACTGTAGCCTCTCAATAATATATTTGAAAATCTATTGTATGTACACAAAAATATATCAAATTTTAAGAAAATGTCCGATATTCATAGTCTAAATACCAGAAATAAACACAATCTTGCTGTACATCGCACTCGCCTCCACAGAGTAGGCAACTCATTAATGGGTCAATGTATACGCTTTTACAACAAACTTCCCATTGAAATTCGAAACTTACCCATTAAACGATTTAAAAGCTGTATTAAAACCAAACTTTGCAAAAAAGGGTACTATAAAATTTCTGATTATTTAGAAGACAAAAAAGCTTGGGATTGAACTGTTCGCTCTGCTTAAAGCCTTTTGATTAAACCGTAAAACTTCACATTTTAATAATTATACAACGTTTTATAATACATACCTAATTATTGACATTATTAAATATTATATACAAAATGACATGAATATTTACTTTGAAAAGTATTACATATATTACTTTAATTATTGTGAATGTGAGCACTATGTGGGTCATTTGTTTTCTTTAAGATTATCTCTTTTTCCTCTTTCTTAAGTAGTTTTAATGATGGTATGGTATTTTGAGTACTTTATGCGGCCTACCCAAATGTCCTTTCTTTGGTATTGTTCGTCGAGTCGTTGAGCTCCTTAAATCCTGAGTTGAGCTACACGTTTACTGACAAATGCTTGCACTGACTGGACAGGTCCACTCAAAATTGTGTGGTTCTTTCCTCAAAAGACCATTTCAGACACGGATCTACATGGTCCTCACATGATCTGACCAAGATTATGTCTTGACTTTAAAAGAGACTTTGACCCCTGAGTTTGTTTCGCCATTTCTTCTCAGGGATAGTCACATAGGAAATGTCGACTTCCTCAAGCTTGTTTTTATATTTTTTATATGACGTGTAAAAGTGATTCCGATATCCAATTTACAGAATAAACGATTTCATTTCATTTCGGATTCGTTTATTATTGTACAATAAAATTGTTCAATAATAAAAAATTCCATTCCAAAAAGATATTTTAATTACAGTTTTTAAAACCCTTAGTTATTACAGTATTTATTTTTAACAAAAGTTTTATGTTTATTTATTCCTACACAGAAGTTTTACCAAAACTGTAGAAAACAAAAAAAGTAAATATTCTCTCGCGTTTCGCGTATATAAAGCACGAATCTCGAATTGGATGCTACGTCTAGATTTATTAAAAAAACCGGCCAAGTTCGTGTCGGACCACGTACAATGAAGGGTTTCTTTCTTTTTTTTTCTTTTCTTTTGGAATGAATTTATCCCAAGAACAAACTTGATATTGTAGTTGAGAAACATGTTCTTCCATACAGAATGTATGAAAGAACATGTTATTCAACTGTAAATGTAAGTTGGTCGACTATTACTTGGTAACTTGTAAAGCCTACTTAGCTGTGATAGTTTTCCTTTTAACTTCGTTATATATACTACTGCTGTGAATTTTTTCACGTATCCAAATACAACCATTTAGCTGGCAGTGGGGGGAAACTTGAATCTAACAAAAATTAGCACTTCACAGCTTAATATTACGCAAAAGAATCGCTAAATCAAAAAATGGTTTTGACAAACCTGAAATATTTTTGAAAGATCTATCCAACGATACCCGCCACCACGAGATAGACGAGAAAAATACATCAACCCCAGTTTACGTGTACCCTACAAAAAAAAATATATTTCAAGATCTTAGTTTACCACTTTGTTGGCGTGATTAATTTGTATTTGTATACCTATGCCAAATTACAGCTTTCTAGTACTAAAGGTCGCTGAGCTAAGCCGCGGACAGACAGACAGACGGACATGGCGGAACTATAAGGGTTCCTTGTTGCCTACGGAACCCTAAAAACCTCGGTAGTTAAAACAACACGTCCTCTCGTTTATCTCGGAAATAACTAGATAGTGTGTAGTTTTGTGTACTACCTATTAACTGGTCAAAGCAGAGTTTTCTCACCGTGCTAACTACAACTGCAATAGAGGTTCAATTAAGTCTTCTAGGTAGGTATACATACCACGCTTTGGTAGAGTGTGCTCGGGTTGGGACAGAAAGAGTTTTGGAATCAGAAGTGGGACTTAGGTTAAGGGATGTTGGCATGTGTAATTTGATCCTGTCTAGACATAGGTACATCCAAATTAGCTATTAAATTATATGACTTGATTATTAAATTAATTAAGATAAGATCTTAGTTATAGATCGAGGCTGACTTAATCGCTTCGCGATTAAAGTCTTTTATCCAAATACAGATATTGAAAAAAAGTCTTCTGGGTAGGTCATATTAATATATTTCCAAAAATAAAATAATGTGGACACACCTGGCCACTTGCAAACCACGTTAGGAAAATTGTGTGCAATAGCTCTAGCGTATAAAATGACGACATTCATGATAGGAAGGGATAGATCGTGCTGTTCCACAACCTAATTTCTCCGATGACGTTATAGTGGATAAACCAGACTGTTCAAATTTTCCGGACATAAATACTATCCCAGTAACTCCCGGTGTCTGGCCTGCGGCCACAAGACCGAGGAAATATCAAGCTCCTAAAAACCGAATTTTTCGGAAACTTACATGGGTGGGTGAAAAACCACGTCCTGTCGTATATCTAGCAAACAAAGTGCAGTTTGTTAGTGTGTAGTCGTGTGCACTTGCGAGCTCTGATTTAAGTGGCTTTGAGCACACACTGCACCGCCGGCTCTATTCTATATTTTTGCGAAATGTGCCCGACACTCATGTTAATTAATGTTTATTTTACCAGTTCGTTAGTTGAACTTAAAAATTCTAAAATATGTTTTTCGTTTATTTTTATTTTTAACGGATGTTTGACTCAAAACTAAAAATATTAATGTATTTCAGCGAACAGTCTATTTGACGTATTGCCAGTGACGACTTGCAATGATATTTCTTCATTTAGGTTAAATTTTACAATACGAAAACCCTTTTTGGAAGCCCTGAATGAATCTCCCACAATGGTTCGTTACGAAACTAAACTTCTCCTATAAAAATGTAAGTACTAAGAAAATCTTAATTAGGTAGGTACACAAAATTCAAGTAGGTATATATAGGTATATATACCTATATTAGAGCTGACACGTAGTACGGAGGTAATTATGTTTTAGTGGCCTCCAGTTTACGAGTCGTCGGGGACTCGTCGGGCAATCGGCGCGCTGTCGTACGCACTCAGCGTTTACGACACGACGTCTGTAACCGGCATTATGTGATCTTTGTGATGCACACTTTACATTGCTGGGTTTGTTTTATTTCCAGAAGTACACACATCAAAAAAAGTTTGCAATCACTTTGAAAAATCTAAATCTTTTTTATTAGGTACGGTAGATTATATTATGATTCGGCTCGCCTGACTTAAACCCAATAGAGCACGCGTGGGATGCTCTTAAGCGAGCTGTTTGGAACCGTCAGCCACGTCCCCAGACAGTGCCAGAGCTCAGGGAAGCCTCTATTCAAGAATGCGACAGGTTATCCCAAGAAATGCTGGATAACTTGATTCTCAGCATGCCTAGGAGGATCACCACATGTGTTTGAGCCAGGGGAGGAGTTATATTATACTAGCTTTTGCCCGCGGCTCCGCTCGCGTGGATGTCAGTTATTACGTAAAAAAGTAGCCTATGTCCTTCTCCATATCCCAGGCTATACCTCTGCCAAATTTCATGACGATCGGTTCAGCGGTTTAGGCATGAAAACGTAACATACAGACAGACAGACAGACAGATAGACAGATAGACAGACAGACAGAGTTACTTTCACATTTATAATATTAGTATGGATTGAATATAAACCTTTTATATTAATAAATTGTTGTTTAAGTTTAGTTAAACAGTATTTTTCTTTCTGTAAAATTTCTGTTACAATTACATTATAATTAATTACTCATTTTTTTTTATAAAAAATAAAAATTGTTTTAATTTTTAAGTTTCTTTAAATAAAGAAAACACACAACAAAAAATTTTTCGTGATAAAGTTCAATTTAAAAAAATATTATCAGCTTAAGCTAGTGATCACAAACTTTTTGTGTGTATAGTTGAGGACGCGGAGTGCGTTAGATGCTGGTTTTTGAGATACAATTTTATGCGGTAGTGTTTTGTTTGGCTTTGCTTGAGTGTCTCGTGTTGGCTTCTGAATGAACTGGATTGTCAAATACAAAGTTATATCAAGACATTTTTGGCTAGCTATACGGTTACACGCGTCGCCCGTCTGTGTGACCTAGTATTTTGTCATATATTTGTAGATTGTGATTGACGTTTTGCCATTATTGCTATGCAGTATTTACTCATTATATGTGACTATAAATTTGGTAATAAAAGCAGCAGATTTGAGCTCCAAATTGTAGTGAAAATAAAATAAAATAATGATCCTATTCCATTTATAGAACTGCCTACTTGTGAACAATGGATCATGTACTTCTGCTTTAAATCTGTCAGAGAAGGTAACACGAAATATGGGGTGCGAACATAAAGCGATTTAATTTAATTGTGTAACTGAGACATAACAGTTGTGGGAAATCTCCCATGTGTTACTGATACTCGTCGTTTACATGAAACACTAAAACAAAACCGTCATTTCGGAAAACATTTCGCAATCCTTTTTAAAAGTATTCGATGAACTGTTTCGTAGTTAACAAACACAGTATAGGTACATGGATTTATGTCGTCACACATAGGTATATATACTCAGGGAAATTAATTGTTAAGCAAATTGACACCCAGTGTCAATTTACTGTTATAGCCATTTCATACAACAGTCAAAGAATATCAGTTAACAGTCATTCAGTTGTCAGTTGGTAATATACGGACAATTTCACATTGTGAAATGCAATAAATGATCTTTAAATGATTGAGTATTGAGCAGGTATTGAATTTCATTGGTAGTCTATTTGGCTCGTCTATTTGTTTAATAATAAATTTTCCTGACCTTATAAAAGCAGTTTTTATTCGAGTTCGTTAAATATGCTCGACGAACTATTGCGTCGGTATTACCTCATTATTTTTCTCACTTTTCCTCTAAGCTACTAGTTACGGCCCCCTGGGGTGCTATCCCTGCCTATATTAGCCGTACCCTGGCCTGTTTGGTCGGGATAACGTAAATGAATCGGTAATACCGTTTGTATTACCGCTCAATGCGTTCGGTTGGCAGGGGACCGGAATATAGTGCTGTTCTGCTGATGATCTGGTGTAGGTCGGAAATTAAAGGTTTTTGTGAGAAAGTTATGATAAAAGTGGGTTGTAGTGCAAATAATTATCGGGATTCGCTTTCTGCGAACTATACTTTTGCTGGGGGCAATTAATGCGTTTTCCCCAAAAATACCCAGTGGGTGGATATACAATAACAGAAACAACCTGGGGTAATTATGCTAAAATAGTTGTAAACGATGAATAATTCATAATTTTATAAATATCTACTCAAGGATTTCGTACGATCAAATTGCTTTAATAATCTAAAGTCTAAATAATAAGACATTTCTACAAATTAGTGCTTTCAGACAGAGTTATTAATCTACAATAATTAAGGAAAGTTGGAATTTACATTTCGGTTATAATTCTTTGAATCATTTCAAATCGCAGAATTAATTGCACAAGCAAAAACAAATGAATTTTAATTCTTGAAATTAATTTGCTAATGTGGGGCTTTTTGCTGTACTTTGCGTGCGTGGCGTGTACTCAAACTGATCTCATTTTCGTAAGATATTAAAAAGATAAAACACCTCCTACATAATCGTTTGCAGGGAATTAGGTAATTCAATTAAATTAAATTGATTATTATGTAAATAGGATATTGGAATCACTTTTACACATCATATTTAAGAACAAAAATAGATAGGTGGAGTCGACATTTCCTATTTGAGGACAATTTTAACATTTTATTTTCTGCCCCTGAGGAGAAATGGCGAAACAAAGTCAGGGTTCAAAGTCTCTTATAAAGTCCAGACATAATCTTGGTCAGATTATGTGAGGACCATGTAGATTAGCGTCTGAAATGGTCTTCTGAGTAAACAACCACACAGATTTGAGTGAACCCGTCCAGTCAGTGCAAGCATTTGTCACAAATCGTGTACCTCAACTCAGACCTTAAGGAGCTCAACGACTCAACGAACAATACCAAAGAAATGACATTTGAGTAGGCCGCATAAAGTTATCAAACTGCCAGACTATCAATAAAGTTTACTGAGAGAGAGAATAAAAAAAAAATCCTCGTAGTCCTCACATTCACAATAATTAAAGAACTTAATATAATACTTTTCAAAAGTAAATATTCATGTCATTTTGTGTAAAATATTCATGAATGCAAAAGTGTAAAATGGTATAATATGATTATTTTGCATAATGTCAAGTTTTATGGTTTTATCCATCGATTTAGAATACCCTAGATAGACTATCACCTACAAATCAAAGTCGCAAAAGTGTCCCATCGCTAAGTTACAAGTGTGTGCGTCTACTAAGGCAAATTTAAAACACATAATGTACTTAAGAACATTTCAATTTTCCTTACATACAACCTTATGTGAATGGAATTAAGGTGTGGTTTCGAGTGCGCGCGATGGGCGGTTATGACATTTCAAAATTAGACCATCGCGCAAGTATTTTATTGCTCTCAGCTGTATGAATGAATGAATGAAATGCACCGACCCCAGCGTGGTTTAACCAGACTCGATTACTCGAATGAACCCAAAGATTCACACTAGCCCCTGGAGCCTCATGTTTCATGGGACTACAGTGGCCATTGTATATCAAGGAGTAGACCGGGGGGCACGATAATGGTAGGGAAGACGTGCCCATAGGATATGGAAGGATTATTATAGCCTACCGGATATGCATCCTTAAGCAAGCAATGGAATAGTGGAGAGACGGGTGATATTTATCGGGAGGGCATCTTTTAATGACGTCGTCGCCTGGTTGGCTCGAGTCCAGCTGCCTTCCTTCACTGCTATGCTGTGTTGATGTTTCCATTATCTTCGTCTGAAGTCACGCTACTATCCGTTTCAGGTTTCTTGTAAATCTCGCTAACAACCTTTCTAATCTTATCTCAATCTTCAACAACGCCTGTGAATATGTGCGAGATAGCACATCCTGTGGTTTTTGATGAGTTTGGTTATGGTTTTTCCGTCTAAGATTGCATAATTTTCATGTCTTGGTTTATTCTTGGCGTGGTTAATCAAGTCTCTCATGATATCTCTCTCATATCTTCTATGTCTTGACCTGTTAGCTTTATTGAGTGCCGATACTTCCGCCTTCGTAACTGCCTGTTGGAGGGATGCAAGAGCTAATGACTCCAATTATGGAACTGCATGGTATTTCGATGTTTTCATCCGTTGAATTGATTCCTATATTTCCTAGTTTTTTCGTTATTAACTGCGATCTTGGTATTTTTGGTGGATTTGCGAGCGACATAATATTATTGTTTATGGTTGAAATCCTTGGCCTCAGTTGTTGTCTACTTCTCAACTTGTGGTTGCCTTTGTGTCTTGTGTTTGGTGCTTCCATTTTCGTTAAAGATTCGACTTGTTGTTAGCTGCCCCCAGATAATTTTGTGTTCGGATGTGCCCCTATCGGCCCATTCTCCTTTAATAAAGTGGAAGAGTTTTTCTGTTGCATGTGGCGTAATGGTCCAATTTCGATACCTGAGTGTACTTTGACCATGTTATCCGGCATGATGATCTCATTTTTGTCGCTGTTGGCTATATCTCTGTTGTAGTCGGAATAATCAGATGTAGATTTTGGTGAATCAGCCCTTTGCGTTGGATAATTTGTGTATCTTGTCGACTAATATGTGCGTAAAAGTCACCTAGCATTACTAGCGTCAGGTCCTTGGTTTTTGTCTAATCGAGTTGAATACACCTGTGAGAGATCTGGTTGCTTTAGAGGTACAACTGTTGATGTGAGAGTTGATTATAGGAGCAGGCTTATCACTTCTCATACCAACTTTAAGAGTAGTTGACATCGCTTCGGTATCTTTTTCCTATTTTTTATTTCAATTTGGGCATCCTTTGTGATTAGAATTGCTAGTCGCCGGTGTGCTTTACCTGTAATTCCCGATAGGTTGATTTGTACGTTCCTAAGTTCACCCCTGTTTCTTGTAGGCAGGTTACATGTACACGAACGACCCAACGTGACAATTCAGCATCTGTTTTTATCTTTTTGCCGTTCCAAGTTGCAACGATGACCACATCTGTCCACCGCTCCTTCTTGCGACGACCAATAAAAACAAAAACTTTTGTTTAAACAAATCTATCAGGCTCCGCTACAACGATCACAGATGTCCGACTACCTCGGCCGGTCCCTTTACGGTATTTTTCCTTTATTTACAAAAACAATGGGGCCCAGCAAACTCCGATGTTGCGATGCTAATACTCGATGAGCGCAGGCAAGCTTCACTTAAGCGGCCGAGAGCTCCAAGCAAGAATATTCCCTACTGTGGTCCGATGTTCGAGACCGCGATAGTACTCAATTGCGTCAGAAAGCATCTGCCTTCCAGTTATTGTCTTCTGCGACACAAAAAAATCACAAAAAATGTACTTAATAAAAACGTTGGGTTTACCCTTATATGAGCGAGGCTACCTGCTAAAGTAGCGACTATCATAAAAACTATAACAAATCGTTCATTCATTAAGCTTCATAAAACATGAAGCTTAATAAATAAACGATCCGTTACAATTTTAAAGGCAAGAAGTGGTAGTATGGTAGTCAAACTAAGAAGTTTTAGGGGAATAAAAATTGTACGAAATCTAAAGCGATAACGTTATTTTGTTAGAATAATAAAGTATGTTAGTTTATCTTGCTATATTATATCAACATAACATAACATAATGCCCTAACTCCCCGAAGGGCCGGGCAGCGGCGCACCCATGCACAACCACAGTTCGCCAGTCATGTCCAAGTCCCATGCAACAGTGGGGGAGCCCACCGCCATTACCACCAACCGGGCACAAATCCAGACCCCGGGCAGCCACTGAGAAATTACAGACAGAAAACCCAACAACATCCCGCCCGACCCGGGAATCGAACCCAGGACCCCACGCTCAGCAGCAGCGCACCATTAGACCAACGAGGCATCAAAATAAGAACATAATATCATCTTACAACAATAGCTCAAAAACTTGAAGTGAGCGCGCGGCGCGCGTGCCTCACAACAATGACATACAAAAATAATACTGATCAAATTAGGTAGACTGGTAGAAAACGCCCTTGCACAGTATGTTTCACGTGTGCATAAAGTGTTTACAAATAAAATATATAAAACAGATCCCTAAAAGACAAGGAAAGATCAAACCAGATAAGTCTGCTCGGGGGCGAATCTATTTCGCTCGGGGCTGCACCAGTCGCCCACCTGATATCAGGAACGCACTTAGGCTAAGTCCACAGCCACACTTTTGCACTGATTTAATACGATTTAAAGTAACTTCCACCTCATAACAAAGAACTACTTTTCAATTTCGATGCCCGGCCGCCGGTAACATGTGCTGTGCACATTTTACAGATTGTATAGCAAAAACTGTGGCGGAGCAGTCGGGGTCACGTCCGTTCCCGTCGGCGTCCAGTCTACCAATCCTATTTTATTGCTCTCAGCTGTAGGTAAGATAATTTTAAACGATACTATTCCTTAAGCAAATGCTTATTAAGTCAAATTCAGTTTACGCCGCGTGACAATAGTAAAAAAAATTTGCTTTGGAACAGAAGGATAATGGAGTGGTCTTGAAATTTTACTCAGTACTATGTGCTTAAATAAAACAGGTTGAGGTGATTAAAATAAACTTATTTTTATTTTATTTATTAAGACAATTTAAAAAGATTGATAGATAATGGTGCCGATCCTCTTGTCACAAAATTCTCTAAACTAAGACTAAAAATCACCAAAATTTAGTTTATTCCTGTCAAACGACCATTTCCTATTCTGAAATCGACGAAAGTGACACAACTTAACTATAATTTAGTTTGACAGCTCTAAGATGGTACTGAGTTTTTAAATTTAGTGAAAATGGCAATTTTACTATTCTGAATTTGACGTTTTTAAACTAAAATTTAGATTTTCTAACTAAATCTGATATATTTATAATCGCGATTAAAAAGGTGTGGAATAAAATTAGTTTTCATGAGCTAAAATTCACACCAATCACCGACTCTTACGACTTCTGGTGCAAAACCAGTACTGTATATAAGGTGTATCTATTCATACACGAAATATTTTAAGAGAAACATCTTTAAGTCGTAAAAAAGCCGCAGCAGCGAAATTTATTTTTATTTTTATCTAAGTGTTTTATATTTCTACATAATTATTATAATTTTAAAATTGCTTGAGACATTTTGCGAAAAAATCCTTTATTTACTTATTCTATGAATGACCCGCCTCGACGCGGTGACGCCGAACGGTGCGGTGGGGTGGCGGCACGAGCGCGGTGAATTTTGATAATTAATCATCATATCAAGTAATTTTTTTTTTTTTTTAATAATATACTCAGAATAAAAAAAAATCATTTCCACGGCTTCTTTCTTAAAATATTTCGTGTTTATCCCAATATTTTTTTTTCTTTTCTTTTGCTTATATCTCCAAAATGGTGCGTCCTATCGCAAAAATAATGAAAATTTCGACCCCCTTTTAGAAAGCCTTAAACCGCTATCACTCTACATGTAGGTAATCTTTTTTTTTTCCACTTTAAAAGTGAAAAATTCCATAAACGTCGCGGCTGCCCCCCTATGCGCGTCTCCGGCTCTAAAAAAAATCATAGGCAAACGTTGAACGTTAAAGAAAAAGTACAACGTTGCGAAGCCATAAAAAAAAATACCACGTGGAGTCACGATTGTCAAATTCGATTTAGTTGTGTCAAACTTATTTTTAAATTTAGATAATTTTGTTTGCAGAATAGCTTTAAGATTCTCATAGCCAAAAGTAAGGAATTTTAGTGATAGTTTAGTTAGTTTAGTTCGGTGTACAAGAGAATCGGCACCATTAACTCAGCACATTTACTCAGTAGTCACAATATTTTATGTAAAAACTTACTGCAATACATGGAATAACCCCTTTCTTTACTTTCCGAAAGCCTTTCTTCGTATAATACATGTCATTTTCTGAGAAGTGACAAGAGCGAACTACAATTTTTTTTTTTTATAGAATCCTTTGGCTTAAAAAAATCTTCACTCCTCTCATTAGCTAGAATTTTTCGCCATTTTTCCCTTTCAACTAATAATAACTATAATATAAAAAACACCAATCACCATTCAAATAAATTTTGCTCATCTCCGGACAGGCTATAGTTATTCTATGTTAATTCCATATTATTGACATACCGCAGAAAGAAAAAAACAATAAGCGACTCTATTCATATAATATTTGACTATGTTCCACTTTATACATCTTCCATCTCCTTTCCACTTAATACAAGTGCTGCGCGAGGGAAAAAGCCAACTGCGTAGCGTCAAATGAAGAGACGTATTGAAATAAATTAAAAAAAAAAAATGTTTTTAATGAGTTTGAAGGCGTATTTTGCCACAAATTCACTACATTATAAAACTATTATCTAGTACTTACCGAAAATACGATATGCCATCCCTTTTCAACGTGGTTAAAGTATTATTTTTGCACTTTTTTACGGAGCACTTTGGCATGTTCACCCGACAACGAAGCGCGCGTTACTGAGAGCGCAACTGTGCTTAGAAGTAATTTAAGCACAGTTGTATCGAGACACATTTCAAGCGTTGACGGTGTATCTAGGGTATTCTAAATCGATGGGTTTTATCACAAGGCTTTATCGCAATGTGCAGAACAGCACTCCCATTGACAACAAACACAATACACTTTCTGTCACCATCTGAATCATTTTAAAAGAAATCTGTATCTTGATTGAGCTGCTATAAGAATGAACGGTAACACCGCGGCACGATATAACGCAAGCAAAGTTATCCGCACAATTAGCTATATACAACATCCCGACATCGACAATCTGGCAGTAGCTCACCAGACAAAAGACCCGTCTTGTCGGAGGTTCATCCCTTTTCTATGGAGGATGAAGAATTCTCCACCCTGTTCCTCATCCATAATACTATAAACAAGGTACTTACGTCATGGTGGCCGGAGGGTTGGCATGCACGAGGCAGGGTAGGACCACATCACCACCTCTCCGGACTGTCGCCTCCCACTGTCCGTGTGATAGGCCTCGCGGAGCTGATGCCACGCTCATGGCTAGAACAGAAGTCATAGGGTACCTAAATCACCATCAACATAATCAAAAACCTTAAATTCATTCAGTGACAGACAACGCACAGCCTGAATCGCTGGGTGTAGAAGCATGAACTAGACTAAACAAGAGTAACACAAGAATTTGTGTGCACAAGTGTTCCTTGTATTTATTACGAAAGTGAGCACTAACGATGGATTTTTGAAAATTCGTCGCAAAAGTGGTTAAATAATTGATGAAAGTTTGTATGGAAGTTATAATTTTTGCTGATGGGGAATTTTATTGGGCGCACGGCTTATAATATTATTAAACTGAGTGAAGAGTACGAAGCTATTGTTTTTTGTACAGCACGACGAACTAATGAGTGACTGTGAGGATGTCCTACACATCCGAACATTTTCTAAAATTCCGTGTGCATGCCACTGCTGTACTTTTATGGTTGATACTTTTTCAAATAAATATTATATTTAAAGCTATATTATAGCAATAACTTATTTTCAAACAAGATAATGTTTACATAGAATATACAGGGTGTTAGGCAGACGGTTGAACGTATGAAAATGGCGGATCCGTCGGGCCGTCTGGTACGTGTTGAACAGTGTTAAAAAAAAGAGTGATAGAACAGATCTAATTCTAGGGAAACATCTTTAGTATATGCTCATTCTAACGGTATGCAATATGCACAATTTCTTTTAAAACAACTAGAGTAATTCATCAATTTCAACTACCCGAGCCTTTTTTCACGGAACTCGAAAAGCAAAATTAATTAAAATGCAGAAAAATATTTGAAAAAAAAAAATATAAAAAAAAACGTTGCCAGTTTTTTTTTTAAAACAAATTATTGATTTTGATGATCTTTTGAAGTTTGAGTAAAGACAAAATTCGAATAAAATTAAAAAAAAAGCGTGTAGCGGTTTTGTTATTGGGCCTAAACATGTAGGAGACGGCCCCACGAATCCACCATTTCCGTATGTTCAACCGTCTGCCTAACACCCTGTATACGCTATCAAACACAAAATAATAATATATACATGAATAAAAAAAGGAGGGGAAAGAATCATGGGCATCAAAAAATTCCGTCCGCTTCGCTGTCAACCCGAAAAGTGCCCAAAAGGCTGGCAGCATTGCCACGTTATATGGCGATTCTGATTATTTGGCTAGAAAATAGGCCAGCCCTCTGGTCACGTGAAGAGTCGACCAACCGCTTGGCGATGTCTTGAATAACCAAGTGGGCACTTGGATCCCATGGCCCTATAGTCCCTATTCACAACAATGCCAATGAAGATCCTAAGCCAGATGCTATCAAGAATTTCTAAACGACATTATACGAGTAGAATTTAGTTGGGTTCATCGATCGCCACCATTATTTATTAAGGCATCAAAACAAAGATGTGTAAAAGTGTATTTCAAAGATGAACTCACCGAAATAACAAAACATTATACTATAATTATTTTATTTAGTATATAAAAACCGATAAATAATTAAAATAATATCGGAACATATGGCGCCTTGCCTTACAGTAAAAAAAAACTTGTTCCATACAAATTCGTAATTATAGTTACAAAAAGTTCGGTCATGAAAGCAATTTAAATATTCCGGGATGATCATTAACGGTAATTTTTCATTCTCAGCAATAAACAGATGTTAAGGTTTTTATTAGACTACGAAAGATCTTTATGGTCTTAATAGCATCATCATGCTCCTGCCCTCATCATCGATCATTCGATCGTCGAACTAGTGAAATTTTACGCAAGAGCAAGCGAAGCGAGCTCGACAGGTTATGTTCGAAGGGGATGGTGGGGTCTAGGTGAATAAGCGAAGCGAGCGAATAAAGACCCGGCCATCCTCATCGTGGTTTTTATTTTTTTAAACCAACCAGTAATAGGCCGTCGACAAGCCTTATTATTGCTTGGAAACAAATTTAAGTACAGTACTTCGATTCATTAGTTCGACGATCGAGCTAATGAATCGAACTAGTGAGAACAAACGAATTTATTTGGGGTCGGCGCAACATGTCTTTTTCTTTCATATTTCACTATTAATCGTCAAAAAAAAATTGAAATAGCCATGTCATTTTTCACACAATCCATCCATCGTTTCTTCGGTCTTCCCCTACTCGTTTAGCCATCCACATACATACTCAAAAATTTCCTGACGACATTTCCCACATTCCTCCGCATCACATGCCCATACCATGACAACCTATTTCCACACACCATTTCAGTCACCGGTGTCACTTTCAGACTTCCTCTTAAATACTCATTTCTTATTCTACTTATTCGCGTAACACCACACATCACTGTTAGCATTCTCATCTCAGCTGCATGCTTTTCATTCATCCCTTTTGTGGCCCAATATTCTGATCGATGCAAGACAGCAGGGTTTATAAAACAATGGTTAGAATTGTTTTATAAACCCTCCCCTTAAGTTTAAGGGGAATGTGGGAGTCGCAGATAGCTCCCGTAACCTGCCATCATTTCATCCACCCAGTGTTGATTCTGTGCTTAACAGTCCGATCTATTTCGCCATCGCTTTGCTCGAGAAAACCGAGATACCGATAAAATCGGAGCAAACCAACATGGCCTTAACAGCAATGACTATGAAATATTTTGAATCATACAGACATTAATATATTTTTATTATTTAATACTCTTTTGTGTTTTTATATTATGTTCTGTTTTTACTTCTCATGAAACAGAATTTCAGTGAAACGAAATTAAGAATTATTTTTGAGCTGATAGAAATTTTGTTAATTCCAAGTTGCTAACACTAGTAGCAGATTGTACCCAAATACATCTTAGTTAAGCATTGGTGACCTACGAAAGCGGTGAACGGTCACACAATAACGGTTGTCCAAATACGGAGCGTTTTTTGATACCGTAATGTCAAAATACTGGTGAAAATTACAGTTTGTTATGACGGCCGTTATATTATGACTTTCTAGGAAACCAAAGTTTAAGAGCGAACTAAAAATAAGTGATATCAACTAATGCCGTGTCCATTATGATTGTTGGTTTGAGAGCAATCTATTACGACAAACCGCATTCGACCATTCTATGATGGCTCCATGCCAAATATAGTTGTTAGTGGAGATGATAGCTATGAAAAACTTTCAGCCAAAGCTCATTTACACTACCTTGTAATGTTTTAAACCTAGGGTTAGTTCAATCTTAGTTTTTATTATTACTATCTCCTCTTAAACAGAGCACCTGCCATCACATCTCTTCACCACCCTTGGTTGGCTGGTAGAGAATGCCTAAGGCATTAAGTCTGCCTTTGTTTATTATTTTGTGTATTATATTTACTTTATTGCGTGCGAGAAGTTTAAATAAATAAATAATAAATTAATCTTTCATTCTTTGATATTGTATGATTTCCTCCAAAAAAATTGTTAGGTTAAGGCAATAAATCCTGAAAAAAAAAAATGGCATGAACAGTACTTACGAGCAACATCAATATTAATTGGTGTACTTCTCCGCCTTTCACCAGTTAGAGAGTCAAGTACTGAGCACGAGTATTGTGCCCTGGAGTCTTCCACTCGAGCTGACCTGATGATCAGTCGCCACCCGTCATCAGCGAGGAGTGTGGTACCAGCTGCCGGAAACAAAGACTTTTTAACTTAGAGATAGGTATTCAGCCAGATAACTTGCAACAACTTATGTCAATGTGCTGAGGAGTCAAGTCTTGTTTATTTATTTATTTTATTATTTATGGGCACACAGTTAAATATATAGAGATACGGCATAATTATAATTTCAGTACAAAGGTACTGCTTATTTCTTAAGAAATTTCTTCCAGCAGACCTGCGAAAGGAGAAATGAAAAAGAAATGTTGACAATAGTGTGTGAGAACAAGCAAAGAATAATATGAATAGAATATGCGAAGTCTTAACGCGCGGTTTTGTTTAAAAACGACATACTGAAATATAATTAAATTAATTAAATTCTATATATAAAACTGAAGAGTTTGTTTGTTTGAACGCGCTAATCTCAGGAACTACTGGTTGGAATTGAAAAATTCTTTTTGTGTTGGATAGTCCATTTATTGAGGAATACTATAGGCTATATAACATCACGCTACGACCAACAGGAGCGGAGCATAAATGAAAAATGTTACAAAAACGGGAAAATTATTCCTTTTTGAGAGCTTCCGTTGCGTGCGCTGCGTAAATGGTTTAAGTTACGCAAATATCATGTATGATGGAATTGTTCCTCTTTAAATGTTATAAAAAAAAGTCCGCGACAGCATATGTCTATCTTTTAAGACTGACTCACTATAACCATTTTTTATGGTAATCAAATTTGTTCGAAATTAATGCATTATTTGCGAAGGAGTTTTCATAAACATGGTATTAATCCTTATCCAAATAAATACATTATTCATCACAAGTATTTAATTTTGAACAAAGTTGCCCTTACATCATTTCATTTCAATGAATATCTTAGGAGATATAACTGTTATAAAATAACTCCGCAGCAAAATAATGATCAACTCTGCGAGGTGGTCTATTCTAAAGCTGAAGAGTTAGTTTTTAGGGTTCCGTACCCAAAGGGTAAAATGGGACCCTATTACTAAAACTCCGCTGTCCGTCTGTCTGTCTGTCCGTCTGTCACCAGGCTGTATCTCATGAACCGTGATAGTTAGACAGTTTAAATTTTCACATATGATGTATTTCTGTTGCCGCTATAACAACAAATACTAAAAAACAGAAAAAAAATATATTTAAGGGAGCTCCCATACAACAGACATGATTTTTTTGCCGTTTTTATGCTTTTGCCCGCGGCTCCGCCCGCGTGGATGTCGGTTATCGCGTAAAAAAGTAGCCTATGTCCTTCCCCGTATCCCAGGCTATATCTCTCCCAAATTGAATGACGATCGGTTCAGCGGTTTAGGCGTGAAAACGTAACATACAGACAGACAGACAGACAGAGTTACTTTCACATTTATAATATTAGTATGGATGGTAAGGAACCCTTCGTGCGCGAGTCCGACTCGCACTTGGCAGGTTTTTTTGTTTTTGAACACGCTAATCTCTGGAACTGAGAGTTGGATTTGAAAAAATCTTTTTGCATTTTACAGCCCTATTCTTGAGGAAGGATTACATTCCTATTAACTAGGACACAATTTTTTTTTATGAATGTTTAAGCGAAAACGAAGTAAAAGCACGGGCAGGCAATGTGATGCGACGGGGTGGGTCGGGGAAACAAGAAATTTCACGCGGACGAAGTCGCGGGCAGAAGCTAGTAATTATGTAAACAAAAAAACTTAGAAAAAAAAATATTTTCGCTGATATGGCTTTTTGACTACCTATTGATGTTTCTTTTAAAATATTTCGTGTATATATACATAAAATACTCACAGTTGAGAGCAAAAGTAATGCTCTTTTACTCGATATTTGAATAGAGATACTGTTTTAAAACCGCGGATGCTAGGTGGAAGCAAGTTCCATAATCTTACAGCATGGACAGAGAAGGAATCAGAATAGTAGCTAGTTTAATGAGGATGGGATTTAAGGAGGGATCTAAGGTGTGATCTACACGGTGCGTCGCTAGGACGCGCTTATGAAAATCGCTCACGTAAGTAGGAAGGATAAGACGGGTTGTGTAAGATGTTGAATATGGTTGCTTATGGCATCCCAGCTGATTTTTGTAGCTGGATATCAGACTTCCTGAGAGAACGGTCGATCAGAGTAGTCGTGGACGGCTGCTCCTCTGACCTTATGGCTATTGATGCCGGAGTTCCTCAGGGATCTGTTCTCTCTGCAACTCTTTTCCTGCTGCACATCAATGACCTGCTTCTGCCTGGTATTGTTGGGTACGCGGATGACAGTACCGTTTTAGACAGATACTTGTCCAGCGCAAAAACCGGCGGGGCTGAAATTCGTTCCCTGAGTGAGGCCTTGGTAGAGCGGACTGATTTGACCTTGAGCTTTGTCTCCCAGTGGGGTGATGACAATCTGGTGTCTTTTAATGCCACCAAAGCAGGCGTATCTTTTTACCACTACAAGGAGACGTTTTGACCAGACTCCTACTTTTCGGGGTACATCTGTTCCTGTAACTGATCGGCTCGAGCTCCTAGGCATGTAGTTGACATCTGGTCTCAACTTCGGCTCCACCATCGAGTGCGAATCTCAAACTGCGGCCAAGAAACTGGGCGTCCTAAATAGGGTGAAGCGCTACTTTACGCCTGGACAGCTTTTAACCCTTTACAAAGCACAAGTCCGATCCTACATGGAGTATTGCAGCCACCTTTGGGATGGCTCAGCTAAGTACCAACTTGCTGCGCTTGATTCGGTGGAACGCTGAGCTAAGAGGCTCATTGGCGACGTAAAACTGGTGGATGCCAAGCTTCACAGCTTGGTTCATCGCCGCAAGGTTGCCTGCTTGTCGGTCTTCTACAGATTGTACTTCGGCGAGTGTGCCCATGAACTCCACGACCTCATTCCACCGGCCCCCTTCTACCATCGGACATCTAGACGCACTGCAAGTTACCCCTACCTAGTTGATATTCCACCAACTCGCACTAAGCGTTTTCAAACGTCTTTTATAATGCGCACAGCAAAGGAGTGGAACTCTCTGCCTGTGTCTGTGTTTCCGAACGCATACAACCCTAATCTATTCAAAGTGAGAGTGAACAGGCTTCTTCTGGGTAATCTCACTCCATCGTAGACTTTGTCTCTGTCACCCAGACCTAGACTAGTCAAGAGCAAACCCTTAGAAAAAAAAAATATAGGTGACATAAAATCCAAGTGTTCCTGCGAAGGCGGATTGGGAGCTACTTGAGTTCATTGCGAAGGTGAGAAACATGGTCATACTTTTGAAGACCGAAAACAAAGCGAATGCACAAGTTTTGCAAGCGCTCAAGCTTGTTCAATAGTTCCTCAGTAGCATCTAGGTAGCAGGCATCGGCATACTCTTTAACCAAGTCTTTGCATAAGTCTTTTACCCAACTGCGCGACAGCAAAAACGGGTTATGTATATCACACGTATCTATGTATCTAGGCTATGTATCTATTTATGTAGGATTCTTTATACGCTCGAAGCATCCTAACAGCTGGATGAATTTCAAATACATAGAATATGAAAAATTTAAAATAAATGAAACATAAATGGCTAAATTTTGTTTTCATAAAATTAAAATGGCGGATTTGAGACGTCAATCGGAAACGACTTGTAAAAAAAAAGTACCATGTCTATTTATGGTACCTATCAAAACAAAGGCTTGCGAAGTCGATTCCAAAAATATAAAACAGTAAAAGATTGAAAAATAAAATGAGAAACCCTAACTGCACCTAAAAAGTTCAAAACAAGCTAAAACCAACAAGCCAAGCCAAGCATCAGACTGCTTAAAAGTGATTTAAGTCTGATGCAGTTGACGGCATCAAATCTGAGATTAAACTAATATAACTATACAATTGTATTATGCCTAAGTTATAACGCACCCATAGGAATTAATAATGGTAGTGTAGTAGAAAGATTACCTCTAAGAATACCTCTGTTAATAGAATAGAATAGAATAGAATAGAATAGCATTTATTTGCAAATATGGGTTATACATAAGTAGGTAGTAGTAGGTTTTCATCAGAATTCTGCCATATTTCACCATTCAGCATGCAAACATTTTCATTATATAAAATTGTTAAAATTTAAACTCTTGTTGGAACATTAAATTAGTTATGTCATTCTCATTAAATAAAATTATTAAAATTCAAATATTCATTTAAAAAAAAAATTATAAATAAAAATTGTCAGTAACAGTAGGTATATACAAGAAATACAAATCGTGGTCCGAAGATAAATAAAACAAACAAACATCAAAATTCCAGGTCATAGACAACACACCATAAATATTCCTTAAGCAAAACAATAATTAATTAATTAAAAATTCGAGGTAGTCTGATAAAAATTGTCCATTAAAAACTCAGTTACACTGTAATATGCTTTATCTATTAACAATTTACGAAGTGTACTTTTGAATTGTAACGTTTTTAAGTCTTTTTTGACGTTTTTTTTTTTGACTCGCTGTTGTCTGTACAAATTAAAGGTCCCGCCTTAAAAGGGAATCAGATTTAGACGATGTTTTAATGTTTCCCCTGAGTCTGAAGTTCCGTAGATCTTACGTGAAATTACATTCTCTCTCCAAAGTAAACTTTTGGGAAAGATGGTTTATTGTAATGGTTGTGGACAGCGAGTTAGTTGAACGTGACCAAATCTCAAAATCCTTATTTGAGATCAAATAAAAATTCACAACATTCACTTATTTAATGATTTCAACATTGTTCAACAAAATCTTGGGTCCATGTTCTAAAGAATGCTGAAGCATGAATCTTTGAACTAGATTTGCTTTAAGAATTCATGAAATCTATCAGTTTTCTCTTTAATAGGTACAGGCCTTAGATCTGTTAATAAAGATCTAAAAAAAAATTATACATAAAATAAAATATATAATATCATGAAGGCTCATCAATCTGCAGAAACCTTTCAAAGTATTTCAACGCTATTTATATGACTAACGCATTTTGATATATATAAAATACCTAGAATAAAACTTTCTGGAAACCTACGATTTCGAATATTATCAGTTTTTTTTTTAAGGCACTCGCAAGCTGCATGCGCTACTGTGTAGGGTCATTTTTATATTAGGAATCTGGAGTCTGGATTTGTTCCTGTTCTGATTATGTGGAACTTAAATATAATGAGCGAAATGTGAGTGTACTAATAATGCCTACAATTCTGCCTTACCCATCAGGGAACACATGCGAGATGTTATGTTACTTACACATATGATCAGCGGCGGGCAACACAGAGTCATCTCTGTACCACGCTGCGACGGATGCATGCTCCCTCAGAGCGGCAGGAGCCACGCAAGTAAGGAGTGAAGGCCCACCTGCCTCCGAAGGCGTGGAGGTCACGTGCACCTGCCAGTCTTGCCAGACCACTGGAAACAAGGAGACACGGTTACTACAGTGAACATGGTTTTTAGTTGGAAGCTTTTACTTATGTAACAGAGGAATAATATACAAGGTTATCCATTGTCTTCACCAGTTTAAATACAGTTCAATGAAACTATAATGAGTACTTGAAGTAGCTACGTAGCGTCCAGTTATGAATAAAATCGTTCCACACTAAATTTAAAACCCTCTAAAACAAAATAAAACCATAAATTGTAAAAGTATCAATTTCAAACCAATCAAAAGATCGTTTTAACTGAAATAACTGCAAAAAACAGTAGCTTTGATATTGACTAATTAACCGTAAAGCTCTGTAACTTGAGCGTGCCGCAGCTATGGGTTTTGAAGCGAAAAAGTATTTGCAAACGAATACAGCCGTGATTTGCCGACGGTGAATAATTTCTCATTTTCTCATAATGTATTCGACACAAATTGCGGTCGTTTCTCTACGACCTGAGGAGTACGGGATCGGATTTAGATCATTTTATAGCGAGCTCAGGGTTTAAGTATTAAATTTTCTGTCTAGTATCTAGGCATTAGATACCTTGTTTATTTAAGAGATGATTGTTTTATAAAAGCTAACTGCTGTACACAGATACTGACTGAAACTATCCTTATTAAATAATAATTCCATCAATATTCTTTCTTTCTTTACATCAAACTTGTTAAACGAGTTTAAAACAAAAATAAGTTTTATAGGTAGCCACAGAGAAAAGGAAAATCATTTTAAAAATGGACCTTTTCATTTCATACCTACACGGTTCTTGTGAATGCAAGTGACAAAATAAAAACTCTGTGAATCAGCATTAGCCAGTCGTTCCGAAACTTTTGCTAGCTTGTTATTTTTTCAGCAACTTTTTCTTGCATGCAGTGAAACTCTGTCGCAGATGCTTTAAAACTTTTGTATTTCGTCCCCTTTGCTAATGCTAACTTTTTTAAGCGTCGCTCTTGGGAAATCTTCATCTTATATTAAACGAAATAGTAGATAGCTAAATAAGTCAAGTTTCGTGTGCATTCTTATGGGAATACCAATATTACCAACACTGGTTGTTTAGTTTAGAAAAGAGCAACCGGAATCATAGCGATCAATATTAATTTAATACTGGGAAATTAGTACCCACTAGCTCGATAGATGGCGTTGTCATCTAATTAGAAGTCGCTATGGTTTCGTTACCGCTCATAGTATAGTGTTAGAAAAAGTTTATGTTTTAATCGAGCAGTACATACATAGTTCATTGTGATTCGGTACAAGTTTTATTATATACGGTTCAATACCAGTCCAGTGTTTTGTTTTTAACTACCCGCTCCAAGTCGACCCTCGGTTCGTTTACTGGTTGTCTGGGCTGTCAGATGACGCTAACTGAGCACAAGTTTTGCATATTGTGCCCTATTTAAACGAACTGTTTTGAGCCATTTCTATAACAGTTTGCGAAGCATTTTGGAGAAATAGCTATTCTTTTGTATATTTTGTCAAAACCTACTAAATGTATAACTAAGCTATATATCTGGTCTTAGTTTACCTGTTTTGGTTTACCAATTTGTTTTTGGTATCCACTTCAGATATTTTATTTGATCCCTTGGTCCCCTGGTCCCCTGGTCTAGGACCATAAAATATCATAGCAGTCTGTTAATATAACGAAGCACGAATTCTTACTCAAGGTGGATTCTATTTTAAACCGACTTTAAAAAAAGGAGCAGGTTCTCAATTTGGTTGCTGTATTTTTATTTTTCCGTTCCTCAAAAGGAAAAAATGGAACCCATATAGGATCACTCGTGTGTCTGTCTATCCGTCTGTCGCAGCAGATTAGCTCCGAATCTACTGGACCAATTTATTTAAAATTTGGTACACGTACGAATTTCTGTGACTCAAACACGAACGTGTAACGTTAATAAAGGAATTTTGAATGTGGGGTTTATTATTGAGGGAATTTTTTTAAAAGTTATTGCAAACTACCGTGTGACATATCAAATGAGGATTTTAAAATAATTCGTTTTAAAGTTATTCAAGAAAATAGATGAAAATTGACCATCCCTCCTTATCTTTGAAACTGATGTCTAAAATTTAAAAAAAAATCAGAGAATAGTTCTAATACAGGGAAACCTATAAGAAATCTATGGTCTTAAAATAACATGGTAAATCTCTGAATATTGTGCGTACAAACTAATATTTGCAGTTGGAATGTATGAGAGAACATGTTTTTCAACTACAATGTTAAGTTTGTTGGTGGGATAAATTCATCCCAACTACGGAACCCTACAATGTGCGTGGTTCGAGACGCTCTTAGCCCGTTTTTCTTAATGTTTGTTACCTCAGAACTTCGTCATTTATAAACCGGTTTGTTTTTTGAAAGGGAAAATGAAAATGATAAACGATAAATAATATATAATAATTATTACTTATTTATTGCATAATTTAAGTAAATAAAATTGTTTCTGATTTGGTTTTGTAGCTATAAAAAAATAAAAAAAATAAAATATCTTTATTTCAGACCTAAGCAGTCCATACGTAGTTAGTGGTTAGTAACAAACTGTGCTTACATGCTATGTTATTATTGTTAGTACTTAATTCTATTTAACATAAACCTATACCTAATTCTACCCAGTGCCTTTGGATGGGGCAGTCCACTCTGCTAACAATCATTTTCAGGATGCCGTTCCGAGTGCTACGCAAATGTTGCAGTAGGGAAGCCGCTTTCTTACGCATGATGGCGTGAAAGCCATCCGTACGTGCTTCAGCAAACATTCCCGACGCACTGCAACGTCGCGGCAACCGCAACAGCATCCTGAAGGCATTGTTGTATTGCACGCGCAGGACGTTGTAGGCTCGGCTCGTATATGACACCCATAGGCCGCTCGTGTAGAAGGACTGACAGAACGCTTTAAATAAACTGACTTTGACGTCTGCCGTGCAGCGAGCAAACCTACGGGCGAGCATATTGCTCCTCACCGCCAACTAGCTCTATAGTTACTTAATTATTTATTTATTTCAAAATATTTGTTAATTTTGGTAATGCTCGTCTAGTGGCAACCACTGATCTTAAACACGTCTTATCTGCGGATAATGCTGTGGAGTGCAACATTACTACTTAGAGTTTTGTTAACACTGTGTATTATTTATGTTGTAGTTGTTTATTATCCCTAAATAAATAAAATAAAACAAACATTTTTACACATCAATCATATTTTAAAAACTAGATAAGATCGGCTTTTCCGTAGATCGGTCTTTAGTAGTCAGATCTGTCAGTCTGAGAAGAAAGGCCGAAACAAACCCAGAGGTCACAGTCTGTTTTAAAGTCCAGACATAATCTTGGTCAGATCATATTTTACGAAGACCACGTAGACTGGTGTCTGAAATGGTCTTTTGAGGAAAGAACCACACAGATTGAGTGAACTTGTCCACTGTCCAGTCAGCGCACGCATTTGTCAGTAATCGCGCAGCTCAACTCGGAACATAAGTAGCCCAACGATTCGACGAACAATGCCAAAGAAAGGACGTTAGGGTAGGTCACATAAATTACTCAAACTGCCAGACCATGATTAAAAACAAACTAAAAAATAAAAAACAAAAATAATATCCACATAGTCTTTACATTCACAATAATTAAAATAATATAATAATTTGCAAAGTAAATATTCATGTCATTGTTTATATAAAATTCATCAATGTCAATATACCTACAATATATAAAATCTGAAAATAATCTTGGTCAGATCATTTGAGGACCATGTAGATTGGTGTCTGAAATGGTATTTTGAGGAAAGAACTATACAGATGTGAGTGGACTTGTCCAGTCAGTAATCTTTAACTTTACGAGTATAGAAACCTTTTTGTCAGTTTCTGTTTAGATTTCAATTTATTGAGGCTGAGTTCTTTAACATGGCTTGTGAGTTTGTTGTAAAAACGTATACTTTGGCAGCTAAATGAATTAGGTAGGTACTAATTTTTTGGAGCCTAGTCCTGGGCACAATAAGCAGATCTTCATTTTTAGTAGGTATTTATGCTATGAATGTCGCTGTGTTTAGAATATAGATAATTATTCTTTTTACATTCATCAGATTCTCATATACGTATTAAGATGCGACTGTTATTATCTTTATTTCCTTAAAATTCCTTAGTGAATGCCTTCAACTTAGGTTATAAATTTCTCGAATGGCTCGTTTCTGAAATACAAATATAGCCTGAATTCCGGCTGCATTTCCTCACAGCAAAATGCCGTTTGACATTATGGATATTATACTACTCGTAGGGTGGTCCCATTTTGGTAAAAGTTCTGATAAGTGGTTTTTGAATTAGCTTAAATAATACGAATTTTTCCACTTAGTGTATGTTGATTATTTAATAATAACTTTCTGTCACTGTTATTTACTTAGCAAGTGGTGCTATACGAATTTGTGTGGGGTAGATACTACAACTAAAAAATGAAAAATAAAAACGGAAGTCGGTTGTTCTTTTTTTTGCATAAGTTTTTCTTTCTTTTATTACGCAAACTCACAAACTCACAAACACACATACACACTCCTGCGCGTTGTCAGCAAAGATGCAAGTTATAAAGGTACTCAAATCTTTTGCAGACGTCTGGGAGCGTCACTACGTCTACGTGTTGCATCTTTAAACACGTCTTATTAGTAGCAGCAACAGGCTCACTATATGCAAACACGTGCTTCCTGTCTTACAAGGCGAGTAAATCTGTCTGGACGTTATTTTTTTGCTAAGAGTCGGAGTTGCAACTAGTTAATTGCAGCTCCTTAGAAGTGTGTCAATGTTGCTGTAAATGACGATCTGGTGTAAGGTTTCTAGGGAAAAAATGAGATGGTTAATAATAATAATTTTATTGCAAGCGACGCAGGCCCATAGATAAATACCTTAACCTAAACATACATATTTTAATATAATAAAATTAGATTATTGTACACGAAGTGATGACTGTGTCAGCGTCGTGTTGCGCTGCGTGGTGTTGCGTAACCTTCCACGAAAACGTCGGTACGCCACACCTTTCGGCCAAAACTCTTCTTTCATGAAGGTTTCTAGGTACTGACTTGGAACCCGCACCACAAACGACTTGAAGTTTATGTTATGGCGTGACTCCAACTTTTCTACTCTCTTGAGAGTTGTTGTTCTACGATGTCTTCAGTCACCGTGGAGTGATGCAGACGTGATACGTACAGCTGCGTCGACGGTGTAGCAGGACGCAGCAACATATTTGGTCCCGCCAGAGCAGTACCACATCGGTTACGGCAAGTGGGCTTCCTTCGCTTTGACTCCACTGTCACGAAGCCCTCCTTGTCTGGCTGCCCTTTCTTAGGGGCTGGGGACAAGATACTGGAAGCCGGTGCATTGCAGCTTATAGATGCCCCCACGGTTGTTTTTGCACTTTTAGCAAAAACTTTCTTCTTTTGCTGCTCCTTTTGGATGGGAGGTTGTGCAGCGGCTGCTGAGTAAGCACGGCGAGGTGTTGACATGCTAACTTGTGACGTCACCTCTACGGTAGAGCAGCATCGGCGGGGCGCGGTATTGCATCACTTGCAGTGACAGCGGCCGGTGACGAGTCCAATTTCGCTGACTCGATACTGGACAGCGATGCGTTGTTTGCACCACGACGAGTGTTCACTTTTGATGCGAACTCAGGTGACCTGCATACCGCTACAGTATTGCGTAAGTCAACCATATCGGCACGTAATTCACTGATGGTGTTTTGAGACGCATCCAGCTAGAACTTCATTCCGGCCAGGTTTGCCTTCAGAGTGACAATATCCTTCAGCAGCCTGGTGACGTCGACGTGGTCAAAAGTGACGGCGGGCAGCTTCCACAGCTGCTTTGCCACAAAGGACGGCACGTCGTCATGGTCCGTCTCCTTAAACACCCGAAACATGTCTTGGAGACTCCTCTCTCCCTTTTCGTCCCTCCTGCGGGACGGCATTCGGTCGGCTAAGTCGAGCGACGTGTACAGTGTCTTTGCACTGCGTATCTCGTCTTCGGTGTAGCTCGAGGTACAGATCTGCATGAGGCTAACTTCGTCCATGACGTCCAGTTGATGTTGCAGGAACGCCAGAAGCTCGTTGACTATGAGTTTTTCGGAACCCATGACGGCGACGGCTAATGCCACGCTAAGCGCGAATTAAATCATTCGTAGCGAATTGTAATGCGCGACCGTTACCGAGCGCGCATCGCACTAGACTAATGCATTTTGCAGATTTGTTGCTGAATTAATTCAACTAAGTAGTCTGATAACATTTGGATTGTCAAAGAATCATCGTTGTATGGGTCAGCCGCACATCTGTGGTAACAAATTAACTTTGACTGTGCAATTATTTTTCAACAGTAAGTTTTACGAGTTCAATTATTACAACAGACGTGCGTTTGACCATACCGTACCTAATTTATATATTTTCAAAAATAGATTAACCACAAAATACCTTGCTACTAAACTTAAGCCTCTTTCTCTAGCCAGTTACCTCCTTAGATTATATACTTGTCTAGATTGAGCAATTCAAACAAACGACGCCCGGAAACTGTCTCCAATTGCGTGATACGTGTGAGTACCGCTCGTGCACTTAATGTAGTCAAACTGTCAAGGTGTGCGTGTTTAGGGATGCCTACTCCAAATTATTAACTTACCCTTTCTCCATTATTTAATAAGATGAAAGTTAAGCAAAATGGGTTAAATAAAGTAATTATGTTGTAAATTAGTCTTTTATTTAATTTAGTTACTACAAAAAATACAATGAAAAAAATATATATATAGTAATTTATATATCAAAACTCATCTCTTTGTATTTGTTTTCGGAACAGTTTTCTCTTTGATTTTATTGCCTGGGCTACGTTATCTGATTTACAAATATGGTGACATCTTATTTACATCTTTTTTTAGAATGTTGTAGTAATGATATTTGTATTTTGTCTCCCATAGTTTCGCCATATCTCCCTAGAACTGACAACACAGGCTAATCAGACTCACCTACAAAATAAGGAATAAAAAATCGTGTTTTCTTAAAATAATAGTGGTTAAATAACAAAACCTATAATACCGACGAAAAGTGATCTTGGTGTTATTATGCGGTTTTCCCACATAATTACGACACAATTTGACAGCACAAACCGGCATAATTAATTATTTTTCGTGAGCACGTTATCCTTGTGTGATTCAAATGAGACTGACGTTTGTGAGAAGCGAGTCTACCAATTATAGTAGACTTTATTTGGGCCGTTCGGTACGGACAATGTGTCATCTAGACAAGTATACACTGTGGCATTTTAGTCGTCTTACAAAAGAATTCCACTCAATGTATCCGACATAAAATACCTCTAGGCGCGATTAAAAAATTATTACCATTAATTAAGATAATAGGTGCAAAGAAAAATAAATAATGCATTAGAATTATGAACATCCTGTTTATAATGTTTACGTATTAAACGGTAGAACATACCTACCCAGCGCACGAGCGAGTAGATCATTCCATCTCCATTTTCTATGAGACAAAATTATCGTAAGCCAATCTAGCACAGTCCACGTGGACTGTCATCCAATGAGAAATTGTAACGCTATGCGGCGCGTGCCACGCCCCCACCCCTTTAACAAAAAAAAAATAGGTGAAGGTCACTCTCACAGTGTCTCAGTTGCGTCCGAATACCGGAAGTGGAAGTGCGCGCGCGCGCTACCGGTTATCGACCGTTGTTCGCGATCGCTACCTACTAAGCGCAAAGAGTGATTAGGTACCTACCTACTTCACAATGAGTGATAGGAACTATCAATTCTCGAATATCGAGTACCTACACACGGTAATCCTGTAAGTAATGTGGTGACAATTTACGGGAGTCAAGAAGATTATACGCTGCGCCTAATAATCTCGACATGTTACGCAACCGAGGTGTAATCAACCCGCAAGTGATTTTAGCAGCAATACAACGATGATTGATCACGGCCACGGCCAGTTTCGCACCCCACCGCATGCGCAAGCTCGGGGCCGTTCACGATTTTCACCTGTTCTCGAAGAGAACATTTGGATTATTTTGAACGACACCCGCGCACAGGTAAAGCTTAACTACGTGCATGCGTAAATAAAAAGTGATCGTTTGTAAATACATAATTAGTAATTAGTGTAAATAATTCAGTTGATTCCAATTTTTTAAACACGCCAGAAACAATTTACGTACTGCCTGTTTCATTAACTATCTTTTGTTTTGTTATTTGCCAGGTTAGAGATCGAAATTCTGGATTTAATGTAGGTAGGTACCTGAGTCAAATTTCTATCTGTCGAACGAAAACAAATTTATCAGTTATTGTAATCGGCCGTATGTTTGTAATTTAAATCGTACCTCTTTTAATAATCTACTACATACATACCGAGAACATGAAGGCTCGTACAGACTAGTGCGATATCGCGGGCGCAACGCGACACTAGTAGCACAATTTCTTTGTCGGTACCTGTCGCGGCCGTGATATCGCGCGAGTCTGTACGAGCCTTTATGGTTGCAATAGTAAGAAACACATTTTTACACTAGGGTGAATGAACTATGATAAAGATGTCGCCGTTCCATTCCGCGCCGCCCATGGAATGTATGGCTCGGATCGCGCTCGTAACAGGGTGTTTCAAATTGCATCATGCGTCATACTTATTTAATACTATTTAATTTTTTTGAATTATTGAAATGATTTTTATTTTGTTATTTTTTGTTATGAATGATTAGCAGTCATTGGATACATGAAGTGGGCTGCCATTGTAAGACGGTTAAAATGCCACGGTGTATAATCTAAGGTTACCTCATACTTCAGATCCTTTCAGTCCGAAGTGTTCTTTTATTGTAACAGACGCTAGGCGTACCGTACTTCCTTTTTACATAACAACTTTAGATCCTTTAAAGCTAATAGGCTTGTTTCACATTCACGACACGCCGACGATACGACGGCGATGTTGTTTCCTTAGACTAGATCGATGGCAATCACGATCAAATTCTAAGAAGATACAGAATTAAGTGTGCTTAACATAATTTGAAACACGTTTAGGGGATGTTGTAAGATTTTCTAAATATTTTTGGATATTGGAGCTCGATTAGATCAGGGGCGACTGTTTGTTTTACTCATCTTCTTAATATCTGCAGATATTGTTCAATGTTTGGTTAGATAAGTAGAGACACTAATAATAAAATAGGTATTTCAGTGATATTTATTCTATAAGCATGTATTTATTTAAGTATATTCTCATATTATATGTTTATATTTAAACTAGCTTTTGCCCGCGGCTCCGCCCACGTGGATATCGGTTATCGCGTAAAAAAGTAGCCTGTGTCCTTCTCCATATCCCAGGCTATATCTCTGCCAAATTTCATGACGACAGCTTTAGGCGTGAAAACGTAACATACAGACAGACAGACAGAGTTATTTTCACATTTATAATATAATAATAATAATAGTAATAAAAACCATAATAATAATAAATAATAATAAAGGTTTATTTACAATAAATACAGAAACACATTTATAAAGTACATTACAATTCGTAACAAGTTGCAAAATCTGTACAAAATGTAAATAACCCTGTCTCTTAGACTATTAAGTATGGATTAGTGAATATTTTTTGATTTTATGTATTTTCTTTCTCTTATACTCTGACACACGTTGTCTACATCTCTTTATCTACTCTCCTACTGCAGTTAGGTATGCTGGAAGAGATTTCTTTAGAAATAAGCGTTACCTTTGTACGTATTTTTGGTCTTGTCTGTTTATATGTGTGTACATAAACTGTTAAATAAAAAATAAATAAATAGGTATATTTGAAGAAAACACTGTTCTTGCTAACACTTATTTCGCACAACTTTACTATTTCACAAACAAACGAGGACTGCTTCTGCACTACATTTTACCATTTAAAACGACTTTTGCCCCCGCCCAGAAATAACGATAATATCATAACCGTCATTTCTAAGTATTGCCAAAACACAATAATACATTCGATTGCCGTAATAAAAATACATTTAAAAGTTTGTTACAATCAATTTGTACTTTGACAATGTTGCCACAGTGGATATTATAATTCGGTATTAAAATAATACATTGTTTTAAATTAAATCAAAGAAATCACGACATATATTTTTATTTTATTTTTTATTATTGATTGGGCCTGCTCTTGACCAATCTCGCCTGATGGAAAGCAATGGATGAGGTCTATGATGGATCGAGCGTGCCCAGAAGATGCCTGGATGGGTTTTATGTGGAAGGGGACACAGACGCTGGCAGAGAGTTCCACACTTTGGCTGTGCGCATAATAAATGTGGAGGAGAAGCGCTGAGTACGACTGGACGGGACATGAACCTAGTACGCATGGTACCCTGCAGTACGTCTGGTAGCCCGGTAAATAAATTATTATAAAAGGATTGAATTAAACCAGAAATTTTGCTGCATCAAACTGACAAACAGTGAACCCTATCCTCTGTTTATCAGTTTAATAATGCAAGCACTGAACTCAGAAAGTTAAACAGAGATGCACCTATATTCAACTTTCAGAGTTCGATAGAGAGCTAGGAAAAGCAAAAAAACTGAAATCTCGAAAGAGAATCATAATTCTCACTCAAGATGCAAATAAAACGGGCAAGATAAAACCGTGACGGTCTTTGACGAACTTTTACTAACTTCAATAATAAAAGCATTCGTCTCACGAGCATTAACTCGAGCACTATAAAGCGATTGCTCGCTTCGAGCATAACTCGAGCACTTTAAAGTGATTGTAATGAGAACAGGTTTAATGCTCGGGGATATGAAACTTCTTTTTAACGTCCGAAACGGCTTTTGTACTTAACTTCATTTTGAATTTTTACAAGACCTTTATAGCGAAGATTTTATTTTTCAAATGTTTGTTTAAATATTTTTTTCCGCGATGTAAATGAATTACGTTAGAGTGATATCTGACATTCTTAAGAATTACAAGGTTTTTAATTTTATGCTGTAGGCATAAGTAGCTAATCACACCCAGCAACTTGCGAAGAGGCAAATATCCATGACAAACTAAAATGTATTTTTCATGCCGTGTTTTCAATCGGTCCTGTAAGCAGTTCAGATAGTTTTTCTTATTCTTATTATTACAGATTTCTGCCATAACCTTATAAATCTTTCAAGTTTTTCGTTAAATCGTTTATACTAATCACATTAGCTTATCCGCGGAACGTAACTAAGGACCATTATTTTAGTTTTCGTAGTCTAAAGAAGTGTAACTTATGCGCGCAATTTACGCTTCCTAAACCAAGCCTAAGATTTATTAAGAGTAATGTACATAAACTGCGGTTTGTTGGAGCGCCTTCGTTGAGGTCTGCAAATACTCGTAAAAGTGTCAGTACCCAAGGACCATTCAGAATATTACAATGATTTACTGAAGGAAAAAAAAAACAATTTGATCCAAGGCTTGCCTTTTCTCTTGTCTCTAGATTTAGTAGCTATAAGCTGAAGTATTAACTCAAATGTAACGGGACCGTTTAATGTTTTGCCCTATTTAAAATGGAAACAAGAAAAACCCATTAACTTGACCTCTTCCAAATTCAGTTACAAGCACTCACGATTTTGGGGCAAGAGAATAATAATAAGCCTTTTCATTTAATTTTAACCCTCTACGACTACCTTATAACCAGGTAAACTCTGCGCAGTGTATAAAGCGTTATAAATTTGTAGCGAAACTTCCCTATCGAACATCTTGAACCTCTTTCAACTTGAATATCATTTAATTAGCTGTCTCTTCTGGTCCTTTGAGGCAGCATCGCTGCCAAGCTCGGGGACACTCGGAGGTAAATTCGGATGAAGTCAAACTTTCAGAAACACTTACAGAATTTAATGAAAACTCGTTAAGTTTGCGACTGCCACGTGAAAAACGGGCGTTTTGTTGGACTGACCGGCCAAGTTTCAAGTTCATTTGTTTTTCTCTAGTTCAGATACTATACTTAGCTTTGTGTGTTAACATGGTCATGGAAGTTTGTATCAGCACTTAAAATAGTTATACTTACATTATCCAACAAGTCAATTAAACACTTCACTGAGTAGATGATTTTAGTTTTTTATGGCTGATAAAGTTGGAAAACCTAAATCAGTGGGGTTTTGGCCAACCATCGAAAATATGTTTTTATCTAGCAAACTACCCAAAACTCTCCGCGCTACTCCGTAAAAACACAGCCATACATTGGTGCCGATTCCCTTGTTCACAAACTAAACTAAATTTAAGTTCAGTGCATCTTTTTCTTTCTATTTCATTAAGAAAAGGACAGAAGATAAATTTTAGTTTAGTTCTGTCAAATTAATCAGCGCCTGTCTAGTTTTGCCTGTGTAGTTTAGACGTGATTAAAAACTTGCCGATTAAAATTACGTCAATCTACGTCAAGCGCTGATTAATTTGACAGGACTAAACTAAAATGTATCTTCTGTCCTTTTCTTAATGAAATAGAAAGAAAACGATGCACTGAACTTAAATTTAGTTTAGTTTGTGAACAGGGGAATCGGCACCATTATCAAATCTACAAAATTAATATCGCGTAAAATTTTGAATAACTGAAATTACCCGGGTCACTGTGAATTTCATCCCGGTCCGCGTCTTGCCCCTGTATACATATTTGATTCAATTAAGTCGTCCCGATCTGCGTCTACTGAATATTTTAGGTGTGCCTCGATTAGTCATGTCTATGAACGAATCACATTTACAACCTGATGAGGATAAGAGTGTTTCAGTGGATATTGACTGCTTTTTGTAACGGGTTGGTGACCAAGGTCACCAAGTAATTTGTTGGTATGTTTGTTGGAACTCATTCAGTTGGTTCGTTTAAACAAGTGCCGCGCTTTGTGAACCACCTCGACGCTCGTGCCGCTGTAAATTGTCATCTGATATCGGTGCATCAAAGTGGAAGGATAATTTTTGCATTAAAAATGTATACTCACAATTATAAAATTCTTGCTTTCTTTTTCGGAATACCGCTCCTATTTGAGCGGATAGACTTTAATCGTGGGCAATGTAATAATAATTAAATGTAGACACTTTTATCTATATTAGTTGCAGACAAGAAGCAGTCAAGAGAACCGTTGCATACAAATTTATGGTCCTATTTAATTCTTTAATCTATCTTCAGCTGTCATTGAAACCTTATACCCTTCCACTTAAATACCGAATGCATGACCTAGGCGCTCTAAATCGTTCGTTAGCGAATAAATTGGGAGCACTCCGAAGCAGCCAAGATCAGTAGTGAGCTATCGAGTCGTCAATTATTTTAGCCGTAATTATAAAATTAATGGCCGTGCTCACGGGATGGGTTTCAGAGATAGCTTCATTATACCTAGCTGTATTGTTGGCAAAGATGATAGATGGTAATTTTATTAATGGGTCAATAAAATTAGAATGGTTTAATTACGACCTTCTTAACATAATATTTTGAACGACGCATTTTTTACGGACGAAACGATTAATAAATTATGTGAATAAGATAGGCTAAATACGTTTTTGTAAACCATAAAAAGGCAAGTAGGCTCAAATTAAATTATTATTTAACTGAAACTGACGATATCTCTGACAAAAGTAAACTACACTGAGGTACAAAAAAGACCTAAATCTTCCCTAAAAGGAAAATTAAGATCAACACTATTCATTTAAGTCTTAAATTATTCTACTAACCTTGTAAATTGTTCATAGCTTATTAAATATTTGCGTGTGCCCAAAGACATGCTTTTAAAAATTAAAACAGTTATTATAATAAAATAATAACAAGAAAAACGGTTTACAAATTCATAAAGCCGCCACAAATTATTACAATGGAAAATCGGTGACCGTAATATCGTAGCCAGAGTCAATGTAGCCTCTGCCTCGTTTTTAATAAAGCAGAAAGTGGTGAGGTAAATGTATTACAGTACAGAATTATATGGAAAAAGAATATTTAATAGAAATGCCTTTTCTGCGGCCAGTTCTGATTAGTAAACCTTTGCAAAGTATGTGTACCTAAAATAAATTTAGATAAAAGCGGTGAAACAGTTTTTATTTAGTAAAGAAATGTGTGTACAAGTGAGCCAAGTTCCCTTGTTCGTTCCGCCAACTGGAAAAATTAAAATATAAAGCGGTGCCAAGTTTTGGAATATAATAATTTTTTATCTGAGAAACTCGCAGAGAAAATTTTGTTGTGAACCTTACAAGTAATGTAGTTGTTTTTGGTATTGTCATGTTAAGTTATAAGTATATCATATTTTTCTTTATTCATCTTTTGCATTCTTAGTTGCTGGTACGAAACATTTATTTTTCTTTTAGTTTATTTTATGAATCATCTTTTTTAAGTCTGTCGTTTGTTTAATTATACGCTGAACTTTGTTTAACAACTGGACGGGAAACAATTACGAATATCCAGACACAATTTTCAATTAAGCAATAATTCTTCATTCAATACTGATAGAGGTCAAACATAAATTTTATAGAATTGACTTTCCATGTTACGGATTAATCAATTTTAATTATTATATATTGGAATAAAAACTGTGCCGAGCGTCCACCAGGACCGTGCTGAAAATGGTCTTTATGACTGTCTGGCACAGGAAACAATAAACTTTTTTCTTTTCTTTTTCCTCTTTCTTGACTTTCATTGCTGGCTAGTCATAAAACGCCACTATTACACGTTTCTTTTCTCTTAGCCTGTTACTTCATTACCTAAAGGTATAGTTTTTTATTTATAACGGAGTGACCCTTGTATTACTTCCGCAAGTTTTCAAGCAAAATATTATTTTGAAACAGTACGATGTTGCTTTCCACCGAAATAAATAATTCTTGCCCAAATAAAACCGAGAAGAGTGTTCTTAAATTAGGCAGCAACCGTACTAAAAAGGTCAGTTGAAAAATTTGCATACACCAAAACCTTTTTGCTTAATCACAAAGTACATTTGTATGCAGTCCCGAGCGCTCCTTATCTCTGGCAGCGGAACCTGTAATGCAGTTGTCAGACTTGAATTATTGGCGGGACGTCCTAATGGACTGGCCCGATATACTCAGATTTACTCGCCGTTGGAGCGGTGGAGCTGTCCACTCCGTAGATTATTGAGGGGAGTCAGTTGATTGGGTTTGGGGACGACTGCGGGAAGCGTGAAGGGACTTGCGTTAGGAAACGTTTCGAGTAGACAGCTCTTAATTGGGCCTGAAAAAGACAAGGAAGGGTTTTATTGAGGTTTAGCTCACGGTGGAGGTGACAGCACGGTTGGCGCAGTGGTTAAGCGATTGACTGCTACGCTGCGTGTCGCGTGTTCGGTTCCCGCACGGAACAAATATTTGTATAACCTACAAGTAGTTGTTCCGGGTCTGGCTGTTTGTGTGTGTGAGTTTCAATGTTTGTAAACGCACCGATAATTCGGGAGAAATTTCTAGTGTGAGGCAACGTTTAAAAAAACATCTTTACGGAAATAACAGCAGTGTAACAGACAACAGAAAGATAATTTCCGTTAAATATTTTGGGCTTGAAAGGAGATTGCCCGTTTTGTAAGGGAAGCTCGGTCCCAGTGGAAAATTGTTGTGCCTTGAAGATTTTTATTTTACATAATAGTAAAAACATTGTATTTTCATAATCATAAACCATTTTTCATTTATTCACCCTGGCTCAAGAGATATCATTGTTTTTCGGTTGTAAAAATCTAGGTTATAATTCGAAATTGACATTGACATTTCCTCCTTATCGGTTTGGGAGTCCAATATCTCATCAAGGATAGCACTAAGAGTCATATATCTCACAAAGAACAGCACTAATATGAGTCAAATATCTCACAAAACAAAATGCACTCGAGGAACTTATTAGCTCAACTTACGATACGTGCTTTAATATCTAAGTAAATAATAAGTAAGAAAATAATAATAAGTAAGTTAAGTAATAAGTATAATAATAAGTAAGTAGTTCTAAGATATTATTTACGATACAATGCAAACACGCAAGTAACGAACCTGCATGAGCAGTCTCAGTCTGTGACATGTGCAAGTAAATGTTGCCAGATCAATTTTTATAATTTATAAAAAAATCGACTTCAGTTTGTTTTTTTTCCCTATCAATCGATATAAACAACTTTGTTAAATAAGGCGTTGTCTAAATACATATGGCTATTAATGTTTGTGTCTATTGCTTTTGTGAACATCTATTATAATTTATGAATGTAAGTAGGCCTGTTATGAATTTATGCGACCTATTACTGTCAAGGTTCCATCGCTTTTACTCGCATCGACTATGAGCAGTGTATATCCAATAGTGTTCCTCATCAAAAATAATTACATAAACTCATATTTGGCTTACACCCATCTTTTTTTATTTCAGATTTACAATAATATGTATGCAAAAGGACAGGGATAACATTATTCTACTTCATAGTCGTGAAAACAAAACGCTAACACAGTAGCGTTGAAGTTGGGAAATGTTGAGATCTAAATCTAAATGTTGAGAACTGCCAATATGTTATATACATATATTTAAAAATAATTGTTTTTTTTTAATTGTTTAATCATAGTTTTATTTTGATATCGATTACTCAATTGATTAGCAGACGTCATTTTTATTAATTATTTAAATCTTTGATACCTGGCAACTTTTTTGTATTACCAATCAAACGGATGCCGACGTACTGCTTAACTGTTAATTAACTTTAACTTTATTCCCAGGGTGAAAGAAATTGTATAAAAAATACCCTGTACACAAAAAAATAAATAATATCTTTAGGTTATTATTCCAATCAGGCACACGATACCACAAAAGGGACCTGTTCCGTGGCAATCTCCTTTACCTGTCACACAGTCAATAAGCGGTTCTTCCAAACAAAATCAAGGTAAATTTTCTGTCGGTTTGTCTTCCCTGCTTCCGCATAATCACCCGTATGAAATCACCTAACAGTTTCCTTCCTGGGAATACAAAGCTAGTATTTTTACATTTCACAGACTTTCAGGTAATATTCAATTCATGGAAGTTCCTGGTTATAAATAGGAGTGTCCTATCTTCTCCCCTGGGTGTCGTAGGAAGCGTGTGGATGATGCCCGGGGGATGAACAGCATCCATTTGTGAAATAATAGCATTAAAATATGGTTGCGGTAGTTCTGTTTGATAGTATTCGGGAAGTAATGCACTGACGTATCGTTTTTGGTTTTATGTTTTTAAGCTGGTGCATAATGTGTCTGCGGTTTGTGCTTGATAGTGTATTGATGATTGAACGAAAATAACGCATTGGTGTGGCCACTTCGCAGTTCGATTTGTATCTTATTAAAGGTAGGTTATTCACCCATATGGGTTTCTTTTGTCAAATTCATCAAATTTTTGGCCATGGTAATTAAAATAAGTACACGTTATCATACATAATAATATTAGTGTTTTACGTACCTTCCCACCATAAGGCACACATAACACCCTCACACGTTTGAACGTCATAACATCATGTTTATGAAACGCATTATATCGATTATGTCACACCGTCCTCGATCAAGAGGCACATACAAACTGCTATGGCTATAATAAGCCTATAAGCCTTATGGTATAAACATCAAAAATGCCTGATTTTTGCGTTCGTGATGGCAACGCGTGAACGCTTCCAATTCGGGATTGGCTCGTTAGCGGCGCGCAGGGACGGATGGACTCCTATCTGAAAATAACCGAATATCCGCACTGTCGGTGCAAACTTTTTGATGTTGTGGAAATTATATCGTGAACAAAATCACGACAATATTGTGTTGAGAGCAGCTCTGTTATGCATTCATGTTATTCCAATTCTCAGTTATATTATGATTAAGTTTTAATAAACTTATTTCAGAGACAATACCATTTAGGTAACGCTTCGTAAATAAAAACTGTCTTAGGCATTGTCATGTAAGAAAACAATTCATAAATAAATTAACCATTTAATATATCAAGTATAATAAATATATACTTTTATAGTAAGTAAAACAGAACAGAAAATTGAAACATCTATTAATCCTAAACCATTAATTATCCGAATTGGCGGATAAATCCACCGAATCAGCTGTTACTTCACAATTGCGTAACATCACTAAGCTGTGATCGTCCGGTGTTCGGTGACACGAGAGCACATTGAGCCTCTATTACGTGGATATTCAACGAATCGGGAGTTTAGAGGTATCAGTCAAAACATTTGGATTGGTCGATATCGGAGCTTAATCTGTTTTGTATGATATATTATTGCATTATACGTGCATTTAAAAAGTATTATATTACGATGAGATATCGCAAACACAAATTTAAAAAATCTGTTCGCTGAGTTCAACCGTTCCGCAGGGAGCCGACCACTAGACACGCCACAATTGTGGCGATAAGTCCCCTCTTTGAGGAGTGGCTAGAGAGGCGCTACGGCGTCCTCACCTTTCGCCTGACACAGGTCCTCACCTGACACGGTTGTTTCGAGAAGTTCCTGTTTCAGATTAGGCGGGAGGAAACGCCTGGGTGTTACCACTGTGTGGATCGCCCGGAGCATACGGTGGAGCATACGGTTGAGGTCTGCCCGGCTTGGATAGAGCACCGCCGTGTCCTCACGGAGGCGATTGGCGGCGGCGATCTCTCGCGTCCAGCCCTGGTCCAGGCCATGGTCCGGAGCGAGAGTGCATGGGAGGCAGTCACCTCCTTCTGCGAAGTAGTAATGCTCGCGAAGGAGGAGGTGGAACGCGTGAGGGAGCGGCAGTTTGTGCGCCCTCACGCCCCTAGTCGCCGCGGGAGACGCCCTGGGCGGCGGGAATCGGCCGATTCCCGGCCTCCGTAGGCGCGGGTTTGCGGACGGTGAGCTATGGGCAGTTCGCCATCCGGTATGGACCAGGCCCGGGTCGATGGCACGTTGTGTTCCACGTGCGCCTCAAAGAGATGTCAGCACGCACTGACGGGGTCCGCTAGGACCGGTGCCTGCCAGGAATGTGGGTTTGTCCGAAAGGGATACCGTGGCTCTGGCACACAGGCAACTGAAGGAACACGGGTGGGTTTTAGTCAGTAAAAAAAAAGTAGCCGATCACGCGTCTGGGCCGCGCGGCATGGTACACACCTTGCAGAGCTACCGCCTACCGGCGGCGGCCAGCGTCTTGCGCATCATGCGCACGTGAATCCGAACATACCTACTTATTTTGTTGCGGAGTTATTTTAAAATGGAAAATAATAAAATTTCCGAAAAACAAATTAACTTCCAGCGATCTGTGGTTGACTGTAATACTAACTAATCCGTGTAAAAATACTAAACTTCCGAAAAAAATACTAAGTTTCCGAAAACTTATGTTCACCGCTCGATCCACTCGCTCGGCTCACGTTTCTGCGGCAGATAGTAGGTACGATTCGTCATTTTGAACTGGGTGAAATAGGTTAGGTTAGGTTAGAACTGTGACTCCCCCGATGGGTTCCCGCATTGTCGAGGTGGGGGGGCTCAGTAGCCGTGGCTTGACCCCACGGTGAAGCTAAGAGGAACCCGAGGAGGCTCGTCAGGGCTTTTGCCCACAAGCCGATGACGTAGCGGCCACAAGTAGGTTGCGGTGCCACTTGGGCGACATTGCAACTGAGGCTGGCCGTGATGTGGTATGGGAGGCATCGCGGCTGAGGGTTGGAGGCCGCGGCGGGAGAGGACGCGGCGGCGGTGCACCGTTCTTCCTACCTTCCGCGGCCTTGACGGGGTCGCCACCGTTTGATGGCGGACGCGGTGGGGCCGCAGAGGAAGAGAAGTGTCGGTATTGCGTTGGCCGCTATCCCTATCCTCTGCGGCTGAAAAGCAGTAGGCGGCGGGGCCACTGATCTGACCCGTCGCAGGGGGACCAAGGGCGCCTAAACACGAGGTCGTCTGGCGCCCCTGTGCTGGTTTGGTCCCTGGGGTAGTCACGGCGCGCAGTGTGTTCTGGTGCGCCGGTGATGGGGGCTACTCCCCAGAGGAGGGTCCGATAACGGACGGCCCCGGCGGGTTCCCGGATGACTTCAAGTTCCCGTGTTCCCGCCACAAGCGGCAGAGGACACCGTGGTGTTTTAGTGGGTCGGAGTCCCACATAACTGCACTGCCCCTCCGTGGTAGTGTAGTATGCGTGCGCATTTCGCCACGAAAAAAAAAAGGTTAGAACTGTGAACAACCGCGCGTGAGCCGAGCGAGCGAAGTGAGCGGTGCCGCGGCAGCGGCCGGCGGATGCTAAGCTAGTGGAAAAATTAGGAAAAAAGCTGGAGCAAATATTGTATACATTTTTCGGTATTTTCAGTATTTTATTCGGTTGTTTCTTTATTTGTATTCGCTTATAAGTTGTCGGAAAGTTAGTATTTAAAGCAGCAAATTTCTTATTTTGAGTATGCTAATAAATTTTGTTGTTTTTTTCTGAGCTTTACATACTACCCTTTTAAAATTATGATATCTCCTAAGATGTTTATTGAAATCTAGTGATGTAGAGGTCAATTTTGTTAGCATTTAAATACTTGTGATTAATAACATATTTATTTGGATAAGGATTAATATTAAGTCGATAAAACTCCTTCGCCCGTACAGGTTTTTGTTTTCATTTTACTTTTGTTTTTTATTAGTTTTACTATGAGTGTATTTAGTTTAAAATGTGAACTTCCTGTATGAGTCCTAATAAATACTTTTTCTTTCTTTCTTTTCTTTCTTCGCAAATGATGCAAAATGCAAAATAGACATGTTGTCGCGGACTTTTATTTAGAACTTTAAAAGAGAAACAATTCCATCATACATAATATTTGCGTAACTTAAGCCGTTTACGCAGCGCATGCAACGGAAGCTCTCAAAAAGGAACAATTTCTCCCGTTTTTGCAAGATTTTTCATTTATACTCCGCTCCTATTGGTCGTAGCTTGAACCTATAACCTTCTCCAATAAATGAACTATCCAACACAAAAAAAAAATCTGTTCCAACCAAAAATAATTTTTCAATTCCAACCAGTAGTTCCTGAGATTAGCGCTTTCAAACAAACAAACAAACAAACTCTTCAGCTTTATAATATTATTATTATATTATAGTATAGATATTAGTATAGATAATATTATATAATATTATAAAGCTGAAGAGTTTGTTTCTTTGGTTGAACGCGCTAATCTCAGGAACTACTGATTCGAATTGCTCTTAAAAAGTTCTAGAAAAAAGTCCACAATGTATGTCTATGTCTATCTTTTAAGGTTGGCTCACTATAACTTTTTTAATGGTTGAATGGTCAAATTTGTTATAAAATAATGCATTATAATGAAGGTGTTTTCATAAACATGGTATTAATCCTTATCCAAATAAAACTGAAGTTTGTTTTTTTGTTTGTTTGTATGAACGTGCTAATCTCAGGAACTACCAATCGGATTTGAAAAAATCTTTTTGCATTTGATAGCCCAATTCTTGAGAAAGGCTTTAGGCTATTTAACATGACGCTAAGACTCTTAGGAGCCTAGCAAAAAGTAAGAAAGTACACTAAGCGAAAAACGAAGTAACGATGCGATGGGGTGGGCCCAAGTTGGGTACAAGAAGTTTCACGCGGACGAAGTCGCGGGCAGAAGCTAGTGTTATATATGATATGTTTGCCATAAAAATGATATAATTGCTGAAGTATCGTTTCAGAGAGAAATATCGTTTGTTTAAGAATCTAAATAATAATCAAAAAGATACAGGATTACGTGCACGTTACTTATAATTGATGACGTAACTAACCCAAAGTATCGTTTGCACACCTTGAAAATTGTAAAAGTCCACCTCTACAATACTTTCCACACACGACAACTAAAACAGTTACTTGTGAACGTAATGCGTAAGTTTACAGTTTACGAGTAACTAAGATTTATGAGCCTCGAGAGAGACAACGCGACGCGCATTGACGACCGGTAGTTCTGACAGCGGGTTGAGTTGGAGTGACCGTAAATAAAGACTTTGACATAATTATCTTCAGGTCTTCTGGGAAACTAGAATACATAAACTGATTTGCTCCTAATCAATTCTGGTTACTATATTAGTTTATTTTTTTTGTTTTGACGCAATATTCTTGACGATACGGTGCAAATGTTGCCAATTTATCGAAACCGAACAATGCAGCAAATTATACTATACTGGTGCAGAAAGGGCACCGCTCAATGTAGCTCAGTGTGTTGATTTTGTTTGAACGACATTAGAGAAATTGTTTCCAATTCGTCAGATGATCAATCAAATAAACTGGGCCTCGCTATATTATTACCATCTAACAGATTACTGTAATAATAAACCTCTCGCACGCCACTAATTAACAACGCTATCATTACGCGAATTAATCACAACAAGCAGTATTTATCACCTCCCGATCCGTCACGTTTAACGGGAGGATATCCAAACTACGTCGCAGGCAGTAACTCAGCAGAGCACGTAAATCAATTGTCCGGTTGATTCACTGCGAGGTACACACTGCGGATCAGCGGGCCGGTATTATTGGCACGTTAGATACGTATATAGTTATCTGTGTGGTTACTGGCATGTAAGCAGAATTTGGATAAATGGGTGGTAGGCTTTACACGTCAGTGGCCTTCCTCGCCTTGGAGAGGACTCGAGGATATTAGTCTATTGTTCGGACTGACGATAAATAGTAGATTGTTATACAAGGGGCTAAAATGACCCATTTATACGAGGAAGTTATACTCCCGAGTTTTAGCGAGGGAGTAAATAGAAACCGAGTTATAATGGGTTTTTAGCACCGTGTGTTACACTCTACTTCTCACTACGATTCTGAGAAAGTAAAATAATCCAATTCAATATTAAAAATAAATTACGGCCACTAATTAAATTTGCAAATTAGAGAAAAATTCTAAAGAATTCGCGCCAACGTCTTTTTTTTTAATTTCTTCTGTAGCCGCAACAGCAATGCACATTCTTCCGAAAAGATCGCCGCTTCTAGTACCATTTTGAAAAAACAGCCAAAAAAAAACCACTTTTTCCTCTAGAGGTAAATATGGTATTTTTTACCTCAGTCTGGTACGATACAATGACGGCCTTTTTGAGCAAGAGGAGTGAAAATACAATTTATGGTAGGAAGATAATCCAATGGAATCTGTCCATTACGACACGACGACCGACGCGATGGCACAGTTGGCGCAGTGGTTAAGCGATTGACTGCTGCGCTGCGTGTCGCGGGTTCGATTCCCGGACGGAACAAATATTTGTATGACTAGTTATGTGATGGTACAATACAGGTGAAATTCCTAGTAATATATAATATAATAATAATAATCCCACCGCCGTATCTCTACGTTGACGTCGTGGTGGGGCTTGCGCGCTCCAAACTCTAGGTGTGTGCCGGTAGAGTTTACGTTACCGTAACATGTCTAGGGTGAGGAGCCAGACCAAGAGGGCTTATTCCACAAATCCCCCTGAAAATCCCCCTTAGGAGGAAAAGTGGAATCTGAAAACAGTCTAAAATTCACCCCTGATAATCCCGCTAAGGGGGTAAACTAGAATTGAAAAACAAGAAATAACTTATTCCAAGATCCCCTGAGAGTGATTTTTTTACATTAGGGTTCAGTTTTTTTCCACTGAGGGGGATTTTCTCAGGGGGATTAGTGGAATAAGCCACCAAGAGAGATACAGAAACCCGCAGGGCAGCATGTGGCGAGCTGGTGGGCAGTTGCGACCCCACGGACCCTATCTCCCGGGAGAAGACATGTTACTCATCTCTGGCTTGCCTTTATTGGCCGGCTGGAGTGAACACTGTCGAGGAATTGCACCTAGCTTCTGACGTTTCATAAGTGCCCATGTAGGTTTATGTGAAATAAAATATTTTGATTTGATTTGATTGAGCTCCCACCTCACACTTGCGCAAAATTGGACTTGCACAAGTATAGATTAACATGTGTGGGATTAATTAGCACAAGTATCCGAGCCATTCGGCGTCACACAGACTTGTGCAAGTCTAAACTTGGGTAAGTATAGCACACAAAGCCGGAATTCCTTTGCAATATGTTCTTTTCAAACCCAGTTTCATCCTTATATACTATACTAGCTAATGCCCTTGGCTCCTCCCACGTGGATGTCGGTTATTACTTAAAACAGCAGCCTATATCATTCTCTGTATCCCAGGCTATATCTCTGCCAAATTTTATGACGTTCGGTTGAACGGTTTAGGCGTGAAAACGTAACAGAGTTACTTTCACATTTAAAATGTTATTAGTATGGATAAGTATACGTAGACATGTTGCACCGACCCCAAATGCATTGGTATTAGGGCAGGAGAATGATGATGAAGTATTTGGGCTAAGTTTCAAGTTTACAGATCAACGAAATAAGATTTTTTTTAATACAAATTTTATCCCCCCTTTTCACCCCCAAAGGGGTTAATTTTTGAAAAATCTTTTGTTACTTTTCATTATTTGACTGTAAGGTTATTTATACCAATTTCCGAGTTAATCAAGCCACGCAGTAAAATCCTCCCCTGTGACATTGACTACCTGTTTTCACCCGTTACGTTTGTTTTTCACGTTAGGGGTAGATTTTCGTAAAACCCTGATACGCGTTTTTCTTTACTTTTTGTTTTAAGTATAAATACTGATTTCGTGTTAATCGGACCGTGAGTTAAAATTCTCCATACAAACTTTGACACTCCCAATCTTTTTAACATCCCCTTTTGGGGGTAGTTTAAATAAACAAAAAAATGACAAACTTTATAATTTACTTAGATAAGTATTCGTGCTAAGTTTCAAGTTTATTAACTCAAGGAATAAGATTTTCAGACGAACAAAATCCCCCCTTTTCATCCCCTTAAAAGTCGAATTTCCAAAAATCCCTTCTTATTGCTCCCCTACATTATAAAGAAAGAAAGAAAGAAAAACATTGATTCGTCGGATATGGTAGGTGCAATTAAGTTCCACACATCCGCCGCTAAAAGCGGCATACAAATATTTATAATACTACACAGGCCCATAAAACCTAACTTATATACTACATTATATACCCTGTTATACAAAACAAAACACTAAGGCTAAAAGAAAGCCATGTGCAAAATTTCACGTTCCTAGTCCCAGTAGTTTCGGCTGTGCGTTGATATGTCACCAAGTCAGTCAGTTTCTCCTTTTAAACATAGGTATAGAAAGATAGGTACAGCAGATACGTTTGGTATCTTTACCGAAATGTAATCGAGGTCGAAGGTGAGCAGATTTGGTATTAAGCACAATACCAATAATTCACACTTGAAAGCCACAGATAATGATGATACAAGATCAAAATGAGGGGTCCAAGAGAAAACTCTTAGAAAACTCTTGAAAACTCGTATTATTTCGGAACTGGAGAAAATGGAACACTTATAGTAATAGGTTATTACAGCCATTACATTGTTCCGCCTGAAATTAAAGTATCATTCGTAGGTAACCATATCCTTGGGTTAAACTCGAACAAGTTACGCCGCAGGTAATCGTGTCGTTTTGATGTGGAACAGACAAGGTTACCTCTCACTCGTATAGACGTACTGTGGTGTATAAGAATAAAGAATAATGGTAGATGATATGAAAAAGTTCTAAAGAATAAATGTTTGTGATTTAAGATAACGGAGTTTAGACTAAGGCCGATGTATATGTGACGGGCAACTTGAGAAGTCTGGTGATTATGAATGATGGCCGGTCTGTATACATAATGCCCGTATCAAGTGGGCAATATGAGTGAAAAGTGATAAGTCATGCAGACTTATCACTTTTCCCGGTCAGTATAAATATCTACCACCTTATCTTGAGCAAAGTAATAAAAGATATGATCTGTAGTGTTTCTGTTTAATATATGAAATTAAACTTACATTTATTTATTTAAACTTCATGTACAATAGTGATACATAGGCGGACTTAATGCCACAAGGCATTTTCTACCAGTCAACCTTTGGGTTAAATAGAAAAACATAGTGATAGGGTACAAAAATAATGTCTATAATACATAATTATAATATAATTATAATTGTCTATAATACGTCATTGTTATTGGAAGATACACACGACTACATATCAAGCTATACATTTCCATATGAATACTGCCCGGTTAATCAAGTTGCCCGTAACATATACGAGTATATAAACGTTACCTAGCACGTACTTTGGCCAAGCTTTATTCCTATCCAGTGATAGGAATAAAGCTTGGCTTTGCACTTGCGGTTTGACAGTTGTGCATCAGTATGCACAACTGTCAAACCGCAAGTGCAAGATAGAGACGGGATCATGTCAAGTCAATGCACGACCAAAGTAACGTGTTTGGATCCCGGCCTTAGTCTTTCTGGGGTAGAGTGGAAGCTTGCCGAACCATTGATAAAGGTAATGGTGATCTAATATGCTAAAATGCCACCAGAAATGCTATAAATTGGAAAAAGTTTGACACATTATTATAGTAAATCCACTGTCAAAGTAAAATCAACAGCTACTATCGTAGTCATAGGTAAATTAATTTGGGCAATAAACTTATTAATCACATGAAACCGAACGCCGAATGTTAATGAATGATCGTTCATTAAAAATATCAGGTGCATCTCGCCAATTATTTATTAAATCATCAAACAACGGTAAGCTTGTTAATATTAATAAATTGGGATTGTTTACAGGAGGGATCGGCAGACAATCACTGTAATTCATAAAGCATTTTAAATCAATGTCCCATTTGAATGATTGATTTGTATATTTAGATTGATTTGATTTACAAAAAAATACACAAGATAATATTACGCCTGTGTTCACCGAAAGGGTAGGCGTGTACTTATACGGTACACTCACAATTAATTTATTAATAATATAATAATAAGATAGATAGAATACTCCTTAATATGTAGGTACATAACTAATTTATTATTTTGCCAATCATTATAATACAAAAGCCTCTTGGGTCTTTTGGTCAACACATTTCGAGATCATGCTAAAGTTGATTCTATCAAACATTAGCCCACAATACCACTTCTGATACAGAGAAGAATCGAGCATTGATAACTGCTCTGGTTGACAAAGCGTGAGGGTTGGCATTCAGTCCGGGTTTCCTCGAAGTATGCGTGTGCGTAGTCGCAGTGGAAAATTGTTGAATTTCTTAATTACAGTTTTATAGATATTTAGTGTATGATTTCGTGTAAATGTGTACGGTAAGTTTGAACTTGGTCGGTTTATCGATGTATTGCGGTTGTTCTGGTATTTTAATAATATCTCTTTAATTATTTAGTGTAATGAGCTGAAATTTTACACGTGAATAGTTACATTAATACACTAAATATTGGAATATGTTTTATTTTGCTTTTCGATTATAAAGTCCTACAATCGGATGTCATACAATATAGTGGTCCAGTCTGGTAAATTATGCCATTGCTCATTAATTACTAAGAGCACATAAATGAAACTTGGCAGGATATTGTAGACCCTTACAAGATACAAATAAATGTTATAAGTTAGGCTCTAGAGTTACTATTTTAAGTACTTGGACCTAATAACCTTATTTTACTTTTACGTATATATCTTCTGAACGGTATGTTTTTTTTTAAATTCTGTTTTCACAAACATTATACACAAATTCAAAGCAACGTGCGTAAAAAATTACAACTCTCCACTAAACCGTTTTATATGATTTTCAGCAATTAGTCAAACGTCAGCGCAGCGGAAACTTGAATATCTTCGCAGTTTTTATGACACACAAATTCCATTTGAACATACACATTTACCTCTCGTTACACACTAATTATTAAATAAAGTTTTTAGGATTCCGTAACTCAAAAGGAAAAAACTGAACCCTTATAGGATCACTCGTGTGTCTGTCTGTCTGTCCCTCTGTCACAGCCAATTTTCTCCGAATGTAATAGACCGATTAAGTTGAAATTTGGTATACATATCAATTTGAGTGACCCAAACACGAACGTGAACCGTAAATAAATGAATTTAGAATATTGAGTTCAGTTTTGGGGGAAAACAAATACAAAAAAAAACAAGTTTTGCAAACTGTACCGTGTGACATATCAAATGAAAGGGCTTACTATGTGGGTCTCAAATATATATTTTATTATAATTTTAAAATTAATTGTTTTGAAGTTATAAGTGAAAATAGACGAAAATTGAGCATTCCCCCCCTTATTTCCGAAACTATTGAACCTAAAATTTTGAAAAAAATACAGAAAATATTTTTATACTTATAGATTAAGTACAGGAAAATCTATAAGAAGTCTATGGTCTTAAATAACATGGTAAATCTCTCGATATTGTGTGTAAAAACTTACATTTGCAGTTGGAATGTATGGGAGATTATGTTTACCAACTACAATGTTAAGTTTGTTCTTAGGATAAATTCTTTGCAAGTACGGAACCCTTCATTGTGCGTGGTCCAACACGCACGGCCGGTTTTTTTTGGTACGTCCATAGATAAAAAAAAGTGCCGCTAGGATGACGTAGTTCCAGCGGAAACAGTTTTTGTTGAATAGCTCCCCAATGGCTGGATGCACAACTTTTTACTTACCGTACACATTTACACGACGTCATATACTAATTATCTGTAAGACTGTAATGAAGAAATTCAACACTTTTCCGCTGCGACTACGCACACGTGCTATGCAGAGGAAATCAAAAGGATTCATTCAAGAGTTTGATTCTACGTTACATAGAATTGAGACACAAATAGCCAACACCCTACGTATGAGGGCATGACGCTTCAAACTTGCGTCTGTAGTACCTATCTACGTATACCTAACCCAACAAGCCAACACTCGTCATGTTTTCCTTAGCTGTACACTAAAGTTAGGACTAACTCGGAGTGACCTTTCTATTTATACCGTTTTATATTCAAACGTCATTCAAAATGGCAGAACCTACACGTTTTCACAATAAAATTGGAGCAGAACGTGTTCGTATTATAATTTCACGCTCCTCACTGATATTACGGTGTTCATAAAAATATACGCATCGTTAATACTGTTAGAAGATATTTTATGAAAGAAAGTAAAGAGGGTTGAAGGTCGAAAGGTAGAAGTCGGTTTAATAATAAGATAAATTATATGATTTAAAATATCTATTAAAAGCTTGGTGAAACTATATTGCTGTTTAACGTTCCGTGCCAAGCAGCAGACTGCAGTAGATCGACTATTTCCTGTGGACTGGCAAAAGTTATTCTGATAAACACGCATTTTCTTCTCCTGTTCCTGACTTAAGCCGTCACCCTACCTTTTACGACACCCCCGTGAAGGTATAAAGCCTGTTTTACGCCGGGAACCATGCGGTAAATCAAGCCTTATTTACCGACAAAGCAACGCCCAATCAGATCGTATCTCAGTCACCGTTTGATGGAGGCAGCATGATTTATCCGACGCAAATGAAGATGTGTTCCGATCGGGAGGTATTACCGCATACCAACCTTCGATCGAGGTTTTGTGATTGATAAGGGACGGTATTAGCCTTTAAGCTATCATTGTAATTATAAATCGTCGATGTTGTTAACCAAACATTGGTTTGAGTGGAAGGTTCAATTTCAATTGAATGCCTCAATGGTCTAGTGGTCATAAGTGTTACTTCTAAAGGTCTTGTGTTCGACTCCCATTCAGGCAAAGTGTTACCGGGTTTATCAGTAAGGGGTTTCTCAGTAGCAACTCGGATGTGTGCCCGGATATTGGGAATAGGCTCGCCCTCTATTACATTGGACAAACATGAGTGGTGGATGTTCTATGCCACCCCCTGAGGAATAAAGGCGTGATGATGTTATGATATGTGATGTGGAATTGAAATGTTGGCCGTGTTGTATTCCTGGTATTCGGACTGTTAGTGCTTGTCAATTGGAACAAACAATGTGTCGTGTTTCGTTCGGAGAACAACTAATTTCCTTTTTGTTTGGTGCAAACTGTCTTGCACACTTTAATAACAAGTATATCAAATGCTGTTAATAATTAATGGGTAATCTACGTTTCACATGCAACGCGGTAACGTGACCTTCACATTCGCTCATTTCGTGTACATTACGTGCCACAACATAACATATATGCGCGTCGCTGCACAGGGCAGCTTGTGAACCGCAGAATGTGATTGTTATGACCCCAAGTTACACAAATATTATGTGGTTTAAAATTAAACCATTTTTTTACGATTTTGATTTTTCCGTTGCTACTTCTGCTTTTACATTGGCTGTATAATTAACAACGATTGGCTGTTTAACTTGTAACGATCGATCGGATCATCATTAAAATAATTGTATTTCAAATTATATTATAGAACTAGCTGACCCGACAGACTTCGTTCTGTCAAAAGCTATAGTATAAACTCCACTACTCTACCCTAACCTACCCTACCTATCTACCTACCTACCTACCTACCCTACCTACCTACCTACCTACCTACCTAACTACCTACCCTACCCTACCCTATCCTACCCTACCTACCTACCTAACTACCTACCTACCTACCTACCTACCTACCCTACCCTACGCTACCCTACCCTACCTACCTACCCTACCCTACCCTACCCTACCTACCTACCCTACCCTACCCTACCCTACCCTATCTACCTACCTACCTACCCTACCCTACCCTACCTACCCTACCCTACCCTACCCTACCCTACCTACCTACCTACCCCACCCTACCCTACCCTACCCTATCTACCTACCCTACCCTACTCTACCCTACCGTAATTTATCGTAAAAACCAAAAAAAGTTGCTATAAACCTCACGGAGCCCGAGACCTTTCCAACGAATGCAAAACCGTGGAAATCGGTTCGTGCGTTCTGGAGTTATAGCGTCAGGAAGGAAAACCCGACTTATATTTTTATATAGTAAAAAGAAGATGACTACGCAATTGCTACGGCGTAGCATTCAACTACCATATAGCTACGCCGTAGCCAAAGCCTGCTACGCCGTAGCCAAAGCCTGCTACGCCGTAGCAAAAGATGATTAATTTCTCTCTTTTCAGATTACGATAAAGAAGAAAGGTTTATAATTACAGTTTTCTTGCACTTTGACGACGGTATTACGTAGACTATAGCCGATTCGTGAACGGCACGTGAACGGCACGTGAACGGTGGCAGATACTTATTTGTTGGACGAGGGTGTGACATTTGACGGATACCTTTGTCATTGTGCGTAATGTGTTATTTTTCTTTACTTGCGTAAGCTATTGAGTAAACATATACATTTTGTGTTAATTTAACTATATATATAACTTCAATATTTATGCAATTACGTTAACCGATTGTTGTAAAATACACAAAGTCAAAGCATTTATTTCAAATAAACACATAAATGCCACTTTTGAACGTCAACGTTTACAAGGAAATGAAATTGAATTTAGTTGCCCCTTACAAAAGGTAGTTTCGTATGGAGAAGAATGGGCAAGAAACTCCACCGTTACTGTTTTACAATACTTTGTACACATCAATTATGTGAATTATGTGTGAAGACGATGTATCTAGAACAAAATTACTATACCACAATAGCTTAACAAATTACTGCGCCGTTCGTTGTACAATCTACTAGCCACATATATCTACTAACACTAACTAGGTAGGTACTGAAAATAAAATTATACTAAAGTCACTTGCTTCTTAATGATAGTCACCACTGTATCTCTGACTGTAAAATGGTCAGCTAAGTGAACAGTAGAGCCTAACATTTGTATGCTAGTGACAGTTGTATACATGTTTTGTATCTATCGCTGCAATACAAATATATGTGTCTATTTAAAGGCTACCTACCTATAAGTACGTACTTATTGTAAGTACCTAGGTACTCCTACTGATCCGCTGGACGAGGGTACGACATTTGATATGTAGATACCTTCGTTATTCCACTATCGCTTTCTGCCACTCTTGAAATTATTTTACGTTAAATTGCCTATTGTGGAAAATTGTTTATAGTTTTCAATTTTTTTTTTAAATCGTCCCAAGAACAAACTTAAGATTGTAGTTGAGAAACATGGTCCCCCATACATTCCAATTGCAAATGTTTTGCACAATATTGAGTGATGTACCATGTTGTTTTATGACCATAGACTGAGACAAGGGGAGAGATAAAGGGGGTGGAAATTGACGATTTTCTTGAATAACTTTAAAACTAATTATTTTATATCCTCCTATACTCAACAAGTCCTTTCATTTAATATGTCACGTGGTACAGTTTGCAAAACTTTTAATTTAGCAACTATCATTGATTAAATTTCGATGTTCTCAGTGTAGTGCACACCATCCCAAAATTGCAAAGCCAAATATTTTATTACACATACATTATCTTTCATGCCATCCGCACACTGAATTTAACCACGTTGCGTATTGGCATATTGGCAAACAATTTAACACTAACAAATATGGCCGAAGATTGGCAGAGATGCTTAGACCGAGATCTGTAGACGATACTTAGCACGTTCTTTGGCTAATCGTTGTTCCTGACACTGTCTCATAATTGTCAACCTATAAGTGCAAGACAGGGACGGGAGCATGTCAAAGCACAAGCTAAGTAACGTTAATAGATCTCGGGCTTAGGTCTCTGTGATTGACTCATGTTAAGTTGCCTTCGCGGTACTTTATCCTTTATGTAAATGCGCCGAAAGATAGGATCCGCCGAATTTTGCCGTCGCATCAGTTCGGCACCGTAAGATGGGACCCAACACTAGGGACCTGGCAGCAGCGTAATGTTACAAGTTCCAAATGTTAAAAGGTGAGCCAATAGTCTCTTCAATTGTTTTCTGTAACGAAAATAGATATTTTGTCTATTCATGAAGATGGTTATAAACGCATATATAAAGCGTATAAATATTATACTTAAATAAAATGTTCTGAGTTAATTTGAGCTTACTTTGTTGTTGTTTCTTTTGTGGGTTCTATTTAATATTTTTGCGTGGGAATTGAATCTACGACATAGATTTTTCATGACTTCACGAGGAAAGCATGTTTTGAACTCTTCATAAAATAAATCCTTACTTTAAACTTCTTATTTTATTAGGACAACTTTGCAGTGCTTTTTCTAGGATTCTTGAACCTTGCTGTTACAAATTGTCCACAGTCCTCTGAAATTACAAAACCCTATAGTTTTCTATGTCCAAAGTTAAAAGCGAGGTGTAGCTAGGTAACTAATGAATTAATAGTTTCAATCATTGTAGCATAATCTAGAACCTACTCAGTAACACTGAGGTATCATAGTGCCAATTAAACTATTTATTTCCATTAGGTCTCTTTTTGTGGTGACGTAAACTCAACACTAAACCTGATTTGGATTTTAATTGATTGGATTTTGATTTGGATTTATTATTGAATTTTTTGACATTAGCAATTTCGTAATAGTTTTCTAGTTTCAATCACAGGGCCAATATTGCATAGCAAGCAAGAAATATGTTATTTTAAGCCTACTCGTCTAACGTTGTATCAAAATCCGTAACACAATTTATTACTTACGACAGCATAAAGTTTACAATATTATATTATTACAATTAAACTCCTAATTCGTCACATGGAAAGAAAATGTCTTTAATTAGCTGACGGATCGCTCCGCATTTTAGAGCTCAACAATACAAATGACGGTGACTCGACTTATGTATTGTATGTAATTGCAAGTTTTCAGTAGCAGCAAAAAATAATACAATACTTATTGCTGAACACTGTCTGATAGTAAGTCACAGAGCTGTTTAATTTTGTTTTGGGTGAAAAAGCTAATTTTCAGACACTGAAAATGCTATTTACGAAAAAAATAAAAAAAAACACGTTCCTAGCAGATATCCGTTTACTCATCACACGAAGACTTCGTGGTAGTTGTCAAACACTCAGTTCTCCCTCTAAACTCTTAGCAACGACATACGAGGCTAAGGCGATACGAGACCGACACGACTTCGGAACGGGTAATGAAACAAAGTTCACTTATGCGTCTGTATTATTCTTTTTATCCCCTTCGCTCGGTTAGAGTAAAAATTTGATTAACCTCGCCGTCCTTTGTTTGTAGTCAGGTGAACTGGGCAGAAAACTTGGGGCTTCTGAGAAGAGTTTTATACCTAGGGAGTAATACAATCTGCTTATAAACTACAAGGTTCTGCCCGCGACTTGGTCTGCGTGAATTACTTGCTAACCCGTCTCATCGCGTCGCATCGCATCACATCGCCCGGCCGATCTATTACTTCGATGTCGGTTAGCGTTCTTTCTGACTTTTCTGCTCCTCTCCCAAGGGTCACAGCGTGATGTTAAATATAATCCTACTAGCTTCTGCCTGCGGCTTCGCCCGCGTGGATGTCGGTTATATCGCGTAAAAAAGTAGCCTATGTCCTTCTCCGTATCCCAGGCTATATCTCTGCCAAATTTCATGACGATCGGTTCAGCGGTTTAGGCGTGCAAACGTAACATACAGACAGACAGAGTTACTTTTAAATTTATAATATTAGTATGGATAACCTTCCTCAAGGATTGCGCAATCAAATGCAAAATATTGATGATACTCTGTTGGATCTCGGTTGTTCCGGAGATTAGCCCGTTCAAACAAACATTCAAAAAACTCAGCTCAGCTCTCTTCAGCTTTCTTATTAGTATAGATTAGTATTGATAGTAGATTGTACTATACCTTAGGTTTATTTGATTTAAAATGTGGATTTTAGACTAAATAAACGTTGCTTTAACAATAAAAGAGAATCAGTTAACTAATAAATAAGATTATCAGGTATTTTTGTAAATCATGATTATGAATTTATTTTTACTGACGTAAGACATAACCAATCAGCATTTTATACACAGTTTTGGATAAGCATATGAATTTCAAGCTGAAGTGGCAGTGGGCTGGCCATATTTGTCGAAGGACCGATGGCCGGTGGAGCAGACGAGTCCTGGAGTTGAGACCGCGTATCGGCAAGCGTAGTGTGGGACGCGCCCCAGCTAGATGGACCGAAGACCTCAAAAAGGTGGCTGGGATAGACTGGATGCGGAAGGCGGAGGACAGGGTGTTGTGGCGCAGCATGGGAGAGGCCTATGTTCAGCAGTGGACTGCAATAGGCTGAGTTGATTGATTGATATGAATTTCGTAGATCTTCATGCAACTTTTCAAAGTGATGACACGTAGGTACGATGAGCTCAATCAATTGCTGTCAACAAAAACTGGATAAATTCAAAAATTAATAAATTCAAAACTGGATATTATTTTATGCCTCCTTGGGCGGTATTCAAAAAAAATCATCACCATTTCAGCCGAAAGACGTGCACTGCTGGACATAGGCCTCCCCCAAGCACCGCCACTTCGACCGGTTTTGTGCTTCCCGCATCCAGCGGATTCCTGCGGCTTTCACAAGGTCATCAGTCCACCTTGTAGAAGGCCTTCCAACGCTAAGTCTTCCGGTACACGGTCGCCACTCCAGAACCTTTCGGCTCCAACGGCCATCTGTTCTGCGCGCCATGTGCCCTGCCCATTGCCACTTAAGTTTGGCAATTCTTCGAGCTAGGTCGGTTACTTTGGTTCTCCTGCGGATCTCTTCATTTCTGATTCGATCACGAACGAACGATCGAAAAAAAATACTTGACAATTATCATATAGTCACATAATTTCGGTTATAGTAGAATTATGTAAGTATTTTAATTATGTGTGTAATGTTTATGTATTTTATTTTATTGAATTTAATAAATTTTGTTTAAATTTTGCTTTTTGATTCTAAGCAGCTTCTGTCCAATTTCTATGTTATATACATCTATAATTTGTGTATACATTAGCATTAATACCTTTCCTAAATACTTTTGTAAACCAATGTTGAATTTATGTGCTGTTGGTGTTCTTTCATAAATATTTAAATAAACTCACTGAGTATGAATAGATAAGAATCTCACAAAAATAGCGGTACAAGCCACGATAAAAACAAAAAAATAAATATACAGACACATACCCCAAAAGGGTGGGCTGAGTTCAAACATGGTATAATTATTTCGCCAATTGTGTTTCAGTTACAAGTCGTATTCTATTGTCGTATTATATTTATTTTTATCAAATAAATGTTTGGTTTCTTCTGTAAACATCAGAACATACATTAGATAGTTGTACTCTATTATGGCGAAAGAAAACAAGACCACAGCTCGTTAATAAGCCGGTTCGACGTAACGACCAGAGTAGACACAATGTAGGTAAAGAAGGTATTTTCTTTTGCTAATAAGTACGTGATATTAGACTTGCTAGGGTAGAAACTAGAGAGTGACGAGATGGGAGAGCGTTAGAGAAATATCCAATATAATTAGTATTGGTACCGTAGCAAGGTATAATACAAGATACACCAATTCATGGCGGAAAAAGAGTTACCATCTATATATATAAAAATCAATTGCTGTTCGTTAGTCTCGCTAAAACTCGAGAACGGCTGGGCCGATTTAGCTGATTTTGGTTTTGAAATGTTTGTCGTAGTCCAGGGAAGGTTTAAACGGTGAGAAAATATGAAAAAAAAAAAAACTACTATTTGTGAACGGCTAGACCGATTTCGCTAATAATTGTTTTAGGTAGGTAGGTACGTGGGTAGGGTAGGGTAGGTAAGGGTAGGGTAGAGTAGGGTAGGGTAGGGTAGGGTAGGGTAGAGTAGGGTAGGGTAGGGTAGGGTAGGTAGGTAGGTAGGTAGGTAGGGTAGGTTAGGGTAGTGGAGTTTATATTATATTTCCTTTGCGCATAGACAAACTGCCACAGTCAAATAGCTTTTGATAGAACGAAGTCTGGCGGGTCAGTTAGTTATCTTATAAATAAAGGATTAAAAAAACTTAAATCAAGTTCCTGAATGGATTTGCTTTCTGTCGCATAGTGACTTTTTGCTGGGCAAGTTTCTTATCAATGATAATAATCAGTTTATCTTCTGCGGTTAACTGCGTAGTGTTTGTAGTGTAACCGTTCCTTATGCGTCCCGGGCCGGTCATAAATGTATTGTGTAACAATAACAGCGCCCAGTCCATAATAACGATGTTCAAATGTACTCTTTTATTTTATTCTTGTCTATGTGCGATAAGGTCAAATTATTCGGTTTCGAAAAGATATCGAGAGAGAGTGTTTGATAAAGTCACCTGCAAGTCGATAGTAGCTGTTAGGTGTCATTATAAATGAACCGGTAAAGATCATTATTATTTTATAGCTAGTTTTTATTAAAAGTAGGTCAGAGATGATTGACTTTCAAGTGTGATGTTGATGAATTATATTATTAATTCATTAAATGCACCATCGTTCGACTTTTGCTATTGACTGAGTCGATAGGTTATAGTATTTAGTCAGATAACCAAGCGCCTGCCATGTCAAACTGTTCACGAATGCATGTCAGTCAGTGACGAATGTGAAACTAATTACTCAAAAACTGAGCGTTTGTAGTTCTGAATAATTCTGCATTTCAACAATATTCTGCTTGTAAATCTTTGCCATAATATTTGTGTATAAAAGAAAACAATAAAAACATGCGATGCCTTTACATTGTCAATATATTATTAAGATTTTCCATGAAAACGTTCGACCTTTACTTAGCAAACCCTTTGTGTGTCTATCCCACTCAACATCATTCCTAGAATACTGAATATTCTCTAATTTCCCTGTAATTGGAATATTTTATTCAACATTCAAAAACAAATTATTAAAATCTGAACCACTTCTGTATGGTTTTCCTCGTAAACCATATTATTCTCGGTAACTAAGGTACTCTGATTTTAAATAAGTATCATCATAAATGTTTACCTATACAACAATTATCTTATAGTGACACAAAATGTAAACAAACATGGCATACTTACATTGTTTTATTTTAGTATTTACTTTCATAATCGTTATAATCTATCAGCAGAATCATTTCCGGGAAATCTAATTATACAGAGATGAGTTCACGAAAATTCGACATTGCTTCCCTATATCTAAACACGTTACCCATTAATCTAGGTCAGTTCTCTCCATCTGTTTATGTTTTCCTGGTAACTCGAGAAATTAAACCTCTTAGAATTTCCCTACTACATGATATTTAACGGAGCTTTTTCTATACATAGATCCCTATACATATTCTGCATATTAGAGTTCTTAAAGCTCCGATAGGGAAGCTGCACAACAAAAGGTGTCGGGTTACCAGCGTCTATTGTTGGCAGGAGCTGAGAGTTATACGTGCCTCTCGCTCATTCCCGTAAATTTGCGTGCACCACAAGATAAATGTTTTTACCCTGTTATTGAGTGGTTTTTAACTGAATACAATAGAGCTCTCAGCATGATTTGTGCTGTTATGTAAGTAGGTTAGGGAATCTAGAGATGTTCGTCTTCACATTTAGGAAGGCGATGCTAAGTTATTTAAAAAACGAAATTCACGTAATATTCTCAGTACATAATTAAGAATTCGATTTGATCGATTAATTCATCATTACCTCTACTGTAAACTTCTCTGTATAGCACTAATTGAAAATCAATTGAAAGCTTTGATTGTTTCACAGAAACAATATTTTTTAACTTATTGGTATTAATAACGACAGGTGTTTCTGTAATTAATTACCAAGGAGATTAAAAATAATGTTAGTTTGCATGCGACCATTTGCATTGGATTCAACGGAGCCAGGTTATTGTTACGGACAAAACCAAGCATATGCTGTATGGCAATGATGGACGTAGTAAAGCCTACCAAATACAGGAAGAATGTTTTCAGCAATATTGCATTGAAGAGAAGGTGAGTTATGGCGGCAGGTCTTGGACAGTCTGGAGTGAAATTTCCAAATAAGGAAAAACTGGCCTTGAGGTTGTGACGGGACCACGGGTGCCACCACTAATACCGGTCATTTTTCAAGGTCGGTTTCTACCGACCTTGAATAGCGACCGATGCATTCGTCAATGCCTAGAGGCCCAAGTGATGCCATGAGCTGAGTTTGTGGGTCAGGATTTAATTGTTGTGCATAATAATGATTTAGGCGCAAGGTGATTTACGCTGCAATAATTAATTGTTCGAGAATACCTGCAATTTTGAAAGCATGGGAGAAAATTCCACAGCACGTCATAGTGGCATTAGTTAATAGACGCCTAATGTTTGATCTAACGCATCAAAACAACTCTGTCAACTAGCTGAGGTATGAGGAAGCGGGGTACTGCGTTCTGATTGGCCCTACCAAGGTCATTATGTATTACTAGGGATGGGGCAAGTTTAAATAAAACACGAAGGTATCGATATTTTTTTAAATAAGTGGCTGTTTAACCTTCCTATTTCTTAATAGTATTTTAACATGCACTTAGTGTAATTAATATAGGTACTTAAAGTAATAACATAAAATGTTAAAAATAAAAACAAAATATCAAAATTCTTTCCGTATTTATCTAAAAAGGATTTTTTTTTTCAGAGGTTGTTTCATATATTGTACCTAATAGTTTAAAAAAAAAACACTAAATTCTAAAAGTCAAATAATTATTCATAGAATACAATAATGGCCTATAATATTCCTAATGCTGGGACAGACGCCTCCTCTCCGTGAGGGGGAAATTTTCTGTGTGGATTAAAATACACCTAATTTTTGGACAATCCAAAACACATACGTTAATCATTTTTGAAATGTATTAACTTTGTCTAAATCTTCCAAACAGTGTTTGTGTTGAGCAGACTTTGTAGAAAAAGCTAGCCTTGTGGAAATATAATTTGTGCATAACACGTATTGACAAATCCAGTACATGATTGGTTACTTCAGAGTGGAATTGATGGTTACATAAATTAGGAAATAGTTCCTCGCCAATGAAAATGCTGAAAGTATTATTGAACAGGACGTTGGTTTTACGTTTTTGTTTTTTTTTTTAATTTTTTCAAGGTATGCTTTTATGGTTATTTCAGAACGACGACAAATTTTGATCACAGTTGGTGAAGGGTATATCAAGCCACCTTTGTCTCTATAAGTTATTAGACTACTTTTAACTTTGGATTTTATTTTAATCCTATCAAACACTAAAGTGGCGATAATAATAATTCGCCTTTGCATTGGGCAGCTTTTCTCTATTGTAATTAGTATTTTTTTTTTTTTCAATTTATCGATAACTGATTTGGTCAATTTGGATTTGCTGCATCACTATTTATGTTTACCTAATAATAGAGGAAAGGAGATAGCGAAAAAATTACTTTCAAAAGAAAGGGACGCAAACATGAAAGACATCAACGAGAGTCCTTGCACCTTTGGTTCACCTACAAGTATGACCAGTATAAAATGAACTCCGATAAATAATATAAGAAAATAAATCTAATTATGAATATGTAACTATTACCTTACCGATGAATTTGTTATGCCATCTTTAAGGAAACTCGAAGTCTGGCTGTTTTTACCACACCAACGTATTGTATTATAATATTTATTTTCACCAATTTTTATTGACTAACGCGGAAGTGTTTACGGCTCACAGAACTGGTCGAAACTGAATCGAAATTATTGAGTGGCGACCTACATCAGATCTATAAGTCTGATGTGTTGACAGACATCGGTCACCTGTTATTAGGCGCCTATGGGCTATATGGTCGTTGAGTTAATTCCATGCTAAACCGCATGACAGCCGTTGTAAATATTCTTGGAGGTCACTAAATAAACGTTTTCTCTATGTATACCACAGTTTTCTTCAAAAAATTAACGCTAATTTTTGACTTATTGCAATCAAAACTGTTATTTTTTAAGTTTTTCGATTTTTATTTGGAACAATGGCAAACGGAAACGATAGTGAGTGATTGGCTTCAAAAATACTTTTTAGGTTTTCGTAGTCAACAAGGAACCCTTATAGTTTCGCCATGTCCGTCCGTCCGTATGTCCATCTGCCCGTCCCCAGCTTAGCTCAGAGACTCTTAGTACTAGCAAGCTATAATTTGGCATGGATATACACATTAATCACGCCAACAAAGTGATAAAATAAAATCATGAAAAAAATAGTTATTTAGGGTACCTCCTGTACATGTAAAGTGGGGATATGTTTTTTTTTTCGCCTACCCTATGGTGTGGGATATTTTTGGATGGGTCTTTCAAAAATATTGCGGTTTTGTGAAAACAATTTTTCGATTAAGGGATCCGTTTCTGAAATATTAGGCTTTAAAATGCTAATTTTTGTTAGAGTCATGTATCCCTGCCAGCTAAACGGTCAGTTTTGCATAGGTGAAAAAATTCACGATAGTAGTATATAACAAAGTTAAAAGGAAAACTATCACAGCTAAGTAGACTTTTCAAGTTTACGAGTTTCAATTTGCAGTTGAAAAACATGCACAACCTGTATACACAACAATCTGTATAGGAGAGCATGTTTCTCAACTACAATGTTAAGTTTGTTTTTGGGATAAATTCATCCCAACTACGAAACCCTTCATTGTGCGTGGTCCGACACGCACTTGGCCGGTTTTTCTTTTCTTTTTACTACCATTATTTAAAAAGATAGAGATCTTGCAACAAAAATATGCAGGGTGGCTCGATTCAGGTGTGCGGGAGTGTAATTTAGTTAGACCTCTTCTGTCGTCTATGGTTATATAATTAAAATAAATATCTATGTTTAGGATAATGAGAAATTCGGAGTGTGTATATTCACAATGTCCTGATATATTATTTTAGTGATAGGTGTTCGTCAGGAATAATCTGTAAGAATGACAATGAGAAACATTCAATGTTTCAGAGTTGTGCCATTAGTGTATATGCAGGAACGCAGGCCTTCAATAATTCACTAGAAAAGAGCTGGTGGACCTCGACACTGGGATGCAGACAGTCCAGGAAGGCTATCCTTAAATGGTAGGCTAACCAGGCGTTTATTACGCTTGGACAGGACTGGCTTGCGCCGTCGTACAGTGTGGTGCCGAACGTAAAGAATAGCACCACCCCATTTCCTCCCGTAGACCCGGGACTAACTAGAGAATGGGCAGCAGCGTTCTGTATGCATTTTCAACACCATACTGTGATCGCCAACCCGCCTGCGAAGCGTGGCGATTATGGCAAACCCCCCCAATTGGGGAGGCCTATGTCCAGCAGTGGACGTCTTTCGGCTGAAATGAAAGTCAAATAATGAGATGATTATTTGATTATGTCAAGGAATAATGTAAAAAATAAAACAATTATTTGGGAGCTGTTAATAGACCCTTATATAATTATGCCGTTAATGAGTTACCATTGCAGGGAAACAAAATACCTTATAATAACGAAACTATTAACAGAAGCGCACTACGCTGTCGCTAAAACTACGAAGTCAATTCAAAGTCACGTTTACCTATAATTACCGCATTAGATCTATGCCGACAGTTTTATCTCTAATTGTAACCCACTCTCCTAGTTATTAGCTAACGGGTTGTTTGATTAAAGCTCCCTCTACCGATGGGGTACGGTCAACCGCACGGCAGTAATAATACGGAAATCACCCTTACTGCTATGGAATAAAGTCGGTATCAATGTGAAACTGTTACCACGGACGTGCGGTTTACCGTACTGCTACCGCGTCCGGTACAAAGGCGGGGTTTTTGCCCTAGGTACTGTTAATTACTAGGGTTTCAGTGTTTAGTGTGTCGAGCAGTAGGTCTAATGGTAATTGTCTCGTGATAAAAGATGGAGTGTTATTCGGTACGTAGTGTATGTTATGTGACATCAATTCTGGCAAAGGAATGTCTTAGACTGGCAGGGAAATACTCGTAATTTAACTGTCTGCTAATTCTACACCATAAACTGAATTAAAATGTCGGCAAATGAATAAAAAAAATTCTCACTTGAACATTTCCTTGGAAATTGTGCAAAAACACAGATCAAACTTTATGCTGAAATATTATTTTATTCTCTAACTCAAAATTAAAACATATTATTGTGAATGACCTACTTCTTTTGGCATTACTTACCTAGCTCTTTTATCTACCCCATTTATACAAAGCGCATGTGTTTATAAAGAGGCGATGATCAGTAATTATTTCATGATAGCATTGCCATAGGGCAGACTTACGGCAACTCAAACTGTGGCCCGAGAGCGCCCGGGAGTGCCCGGGAGCGCCCGGGAGGGAATCGGCGAATTATGAGCACGAGGCAAGTAATAACCAGAGTAATTGCCTAGTCCACCACATGACCTCTATCTACTGATGGGCTCATGTTAGTAACTAGCGAATAATTGTTTATGACACAGTTGTCTGCATTATATAGTTTTTTTTCTTTGTATGTTAATATTAATGGAATTGGTATTGTACCGTATTGATTCCGTATTGATTTAAATAAATACATGTTCATTACGGTACGGCACAACTTGAATCTGCTCATTCATGTTTATGATTGTTCACGGTTTTACACATCTTAGGGTGTGAAAACCAGTGAACTTATCATGTACGAAGTACCTAAGTAAGTAAGTATTACCAGCATTAAGTATAACCAGGTGGTGCCAAAGTCATTACAGATATCGAAGTAATTACGAACATACAATGAAATAATCATTATGTGGACATTTAGTATAGATGGATGTAAAACAAAGTGCTTTTTGGCAACTTGTGCTAAGTATTTTTTTTTTTACAAAAAACAAGGTTATTTTCCAAAGGACATGGATAAACTCTGGCCCAGCACGGACAAAGACTTATGTTTGAAATCTCACCACAGCTCGTTACTTGACAAAACTTTGCAGGAAATATCTCAATTTGAAAGATTATTATGTTGATTCAAGTATTCAGAGTGATATTTATAATTACCAGTTTTGGAAATATGATGGTAATTGGGATATGCTTATTATACGAATTGATATATTTACACGAGTACTTTAGAATTTATTTTAGAATATAATATTTTAAAACTGTATTTAAAGCGAATTGAAGGAAAGGAAAAGAAAGGAACAACTTGCGACCCACAGATGCCCCTTAAGTTAAAAGGGAAAATCTACAAGTCTGTGATAAGGCCTGTCGTATTGTATGGATCGGAATGCTGGGCCGTGAAGAGGACGGATGAAAAAAGATTGCATGTAGCGGAGATGAGAATGTTGAGATGGATGTGTGGAGTGACGAGAACGGATAAAGTCAGAAATGAGTATATAAGGGGAAGTTTGAAAGTGGCGCCGGTGACAGAAAAGTTGAAAGGACGTCGTTTGGCATGGTATGGGCATGTGATGAGGAGGGAGGAAACGCATGTGACGAGGAGAGTGATGAAGATAAATGTGGATGGATGGAGAGGGAGAGGAAGGCCCAAAAAAATATGGATGGATTGTGTGAGGAATGATATGAAAGAGAAGGGAGTGAATGATAGAGTGACGGTTGACAGGGGGAATGGAAAAGAAAACGTGTTGCGCCGACCCCAAGTAACATGGGACAAGGGCAGGAAGATGATGATTTAAAGCGAATTGAATAATAGACTGTAATGAACATGATATTATATAAATTACTAGCTTTTGCCCGCGGCTCCCCGCTCGCGTGGATGTTGGTTATCGCGTAAAAAAGTAGCCTATGTCCTTCTCCATATCCCAGGCTATACCTCTGCCAAATTTCATGACGATCGGTTTAGCGGTTTAAGCGTGAAAACGTAACAGACAGACGGACAGACAGAGTTACTTTCACATTTATAATATTAATAGCTTTGCTCGCGGCTCCGCCCGCGTGGATGTCAGTTATCGCATAAAAAGTAGCCTATGTCCTTCTCCATATCCCAGGCTATATCCTTGCCAAATTTCATGACGATCGGTTTAGCGGTTTAAGCGTGGAAAAGTAACATACAGACAGACAGACATACAGAGTTACTTTCACATTTATAATATTAGTATGGATCAATCAACAATCTAATGGCAACACCTTCTTTATCTTTCATAATCATTGTCACAGCCCGTCATTGTCATGCATTTGTCATATTATGTCAATATGCTTTGCACAGACCTGTAACTAACATACAGGGAGGCATTCAAAGATATGCAACGGAATATTTTATTTTTTCTATACGAAACATCTTGTGTGTTAGAAAGAGTACGCTTTAGTACCTATGTATATAATTATGCCATTAGTAATTTTTTGACGTTGACAGGAGACACGTCCTAAAATATGACTTACTAGCTGCACCAATGCAGAATAAACGAAAAATAATAATCAATCCATTTGCGTTGCGTTGCAATGCCACGTAAAGTAAAACAGTGTCTCTTGGGCTTGCTCAGAACATCCTACCAAAGTTTCATCACAATCCGATGAATGGTTATGGAACGCATAGAGGACATACATACAAACTAGATATGACTTTTATTTATATAGATAGATGACTGTAAGTGATTGTAGCCCTGTTGCATCACACTTTTGCATGTTACCTTTATCATAAAACTAGTGTAAATAGGTACTTTGTTGGTGAACCAATAAAAATAAATAAATGACCCTGGTGACATACGAGTATGTCACGTTTTTGTAATAGTCTCCTCGTCCCCTTGATTTTGACGTACTAAAAGCTTTTTTCGCGACTTTACGTAGTGGGTTCTTAAGTCAGCCATGATGATTTTGTGAAATGTCACCTTTCACCTATTGGATTAGGAATTTCCTTCAAAATCGTTCGGATTGCAATTGAAAGTGAAGTGCGTCACGGGTGGTCACCACAAACCTAACGACATATAAATCATTAAAATGCATCCGGATGTCTGGATGCTACTAGAGAATAAAGAGTCCTAAATACATAGGGCATAAATATGTACCACAAAAATAAAATATGAAAGCTAACAAAGATATTTATACTTTTTAGGAAAAACCTGTAGGTACCAATTCAGAAACATTCCTCCACCACTTCTGTTTTAAGGACGGACCGGACGGTCAGATTGGTCACCGATGTTCGCTCGTTAGTAATGGATAAGTGATATTATTTCGCTTACACCCTCGTTATATTTTTGTTATCTGTTTTGTTGAGCAAGTACCTTCTTATGTTATTTAAATTATAAGTTCTCACCCTTTCGTTATTTCGATGTAAACGTATAATAAACTCCGTTATTTCACGATAAATACAAAGCACTGTAATCTATTTACCATTTACATTAAAAAATAACTCTAAAGTGCAGTAATTTCATCAATATTACACAATAACTGTGGTTATGTAGCCGTTATTTGTCTAATGCTATAGTAAATGGAGTATAGTCGATGTTTTTGGTGCCCGGTGAAACTCTAATGAGTTTATGTTGGCACCAACTTAAGTGTATACAATATATGTAAACTACTAAATGAATAAATACATAAGTAAAATACAATACATGCGCCAAAAACATAACCATTCTTGTCAGTCGGGTCTGTCTTTGACGATTTCTCTTTTATTTAAACTCTGGTGCTGCGTGTGACAGCGTCATGAATGTTTTGTGGTGACTTCTTGTGATTTGTTCAAAAATATCATTGGCTGTGTTTTTAGTTACCTTTTTGCATTTCTGAGTGACTTCGCCATTCTTGGACTATGGATCTTCACATTACAGTTTACCTGGACCACAATAACAAAACCTATAACTCACATCTCGGACCCCTCTCATTTTGCCTGGTTTCCAACGGAGAACCAACGTTCTATGAACCGGGGCATAGCAAATGAATCATTTGGGGTACAGTCGTTAGATTTGAGTGAAATTCAATCTGCTGGAAGACAGTGGATTACTCCGCGATCGACAGGTCGACATACACTAACAGCCAGACCCGGAACAACTACTTGTAGGTCATATAAATATTAATTCAGTGCGGGAACCGAACCTACGACACGCAGGGCAGTAGTCAATCGCTTAACCACTGCGCCAACCGAGCCGTCAAACATTCAATTTTAAGACACTAAATCCCGTACACACTGCACTTAATCTATCTCTCAATCACTATTGAATCAATCGCTCGTTAGCACGATCCAACTATACCAATCTTTGCGAGAATTAGAGATTCTAACCACTTAATGTAATCAGATGTGCACTAAGTTTTATGTGCACAAGTTTTGAGTTATTTTCATTGCTTTAGAACTAAAGTTTTTAGAACTTGCTCGTAACACTGAATGGTGGAGTTTTAGAATTATCTGCTTTTCTTTGAATGTATACAACCTTCTGACGTCTAAGAAAAAGCGATGTTGTAGCGATCTTGAACGAAACCTAGTCTGTGATTCGTATGCTCAGTTGATGAATAGTTTGAAAAGTGCATTCGTTTTATTTACATTAGTCGCCTTTGAATCTAACTTTAGGTTATATTTATAGAAAGTACTTGCGTTTATTTATACTTCGCGAGTCATTCTCTTTTAGCGACATAGTTATTTTAAGAATTTATAAATATTGAAGGCTATTTAACCGAGGACTAATAAATAGGGAACAAAGCGGGTGCATTTTGCTCCAATTTATTCTTTGAAAAAATAAAAAATAAATCACTCATTGACCCATTTCATTTTATCGGTCTCTCCATTTTATTTAAGAACAGGAGTATCGTGGAGTGGAAATGTTTAAGAAATATCTCATAACGTTGTTACAGAGCGAACGACCGGAGAATTTGTAATGTCATGGACTGAAGACACAAGAGGAAGTAGGGGGGATAATTTGATGCTTTTTTCCGTTTTTTTTTGCGCCGAAGTTATTTTTGGAGATTATTAACAGTATGCAGATTTAATGACCCTTGATCGTGATTTAATTATCAGTTACGAAAAGGGCATTTTTTTCTCAAGAAAGTATTATTATAAATACGATTTCACAGTTCTTTTCATAGCGTTATGAACCGTGGAATCGTAGTTATGACAATACTCCATCCCTACCCAATAAAAAAAAAATCGTAATTATTCAGGCATAAATTCAATCACACACAAATAATAAGTTAGTATCACAATAGTTTTCCCAATCCTTTTTACAGATTCCGAAAGCTGGACAATATTGGTGTAAATAAAGCACCAACATTTATTTCCCGAAAACACGAGAAAATAAAATAAAATATCAGCTTTCATACATCATCTGCGAAGCGTGTGAGTATATAAGTTTATGTGCATGTGTGCGTTGACGTCAAGAATGTAATTTCCCCACAATCTTTGAAGTTAGAAAGCTGGTGAGAACGTAATCGTATATTGTTTAGCATATTTTGTTTATACTGTAAATATATTATATGTGAATACCTACTTATGGATTTTCTGGTAACATTTTCCTCTATGACAATTATACTTTGTAAAGATGGCATGAGAAATAAAACTTTTCTGATCTCTGCTTTTGGAAATGAAGATGGTGGGTGCTATATTATATTAGAATAACTTGAATTTGTGAAAAAATCTACAAGAAATTGAGACCATCTCACAAGGTTTTTTTTACCCCAAAAAAGTGACAAGCTTTTTACTAAATATTTCTACTCAATGAACATTACAAATGCACGAGTAGAACTCCCGCATGTCAATTAACTGTATTAGATTGAGTTTTTTTTATTGCATATTTATGAAACAATTCTAGGCGCATATTTTCCCGTTTTTATTTCATCAGAAATCATAATAAAACCCACAAAAAAAATGTTTTACCGAAATCAGTTTTTATTTATTTTTTCTAGCTCGAAGTAAAACCTCTGTCTGGTACAAATAGATTCCTTATACTAAGGTTTATCACCCACAAAAACATTAGTTTTTCTCGAAACCTAGGCCCAAGCCTAGGGCCACTCAAAATTGTGTGGTTCTTTCCTCAAAAGACCATTTCAGACACGGATCTACATGGTCCTCACATGATCTGACCAAGATTATGTCTGGACTTTAAAAGAGACTTTGACCCCTGAGTTTGTTTCGCCATTTCTTCTCAGGGATAGTCAGATAGGAAATGTCGACTTCCTCAAGCTTGTTTTTATATTTTTTATATGACGTGTAAAAGTGATTCCGATATCCTATTTACAGAATAAACGATTTCATTTCATTTCATTTCATTTCATTGTTTCGAGAAAATGATTTTTAAGTACTGAGGTCAAAATTCAAAATTTAGGGTTATCGTGAAAAGGTCAATTGGCTATTTTATGATTAACTAAAATGAATTATGGTGATGTATGCCCAACATTTGAAACGGCCAGCGGAAAATTGAAATGTTGCAAAGACATGACGCTCTTATTCTACTTTATCGTTTATTAAATAAATTTGCTTCGTTGCTTAAAACTATTGGATCAACATTTGAATCCTCTTGATTGTCGTCCCGCGAGCACTCTTGCTCTTGCACATTTTCTGCTTGTACATAGTAAAAACTAGGTCACAAAAGGTCAAAATAGTGACAACCCTAACACATATTTTTGAAGATCATTTTCTCGAAACCTAGGCCCAAGTTGAAAATAATATTTTTGTGGGTGATAAACTTTAGTATAAGGAATCTATTTGTACCAGACAGAGGTTTTACTACGAGCTAAAAAAATAAAAAATGATTTCGGTAAAACATGTTTTTGTGGGTTCTATTGTCATTTATTAATAAATAAAAACGGGAAAATATGCGCGTGAACTTGCTTCATAAATCTGTATTGCAAACAAAACTCAAACATATACAGTTTTTCTTGTATAAATTATTTTCAGTATTTTGACCTTCAAGTAAACGAAACTTTAAGATAAAAAAAAGTATACAAAATTGACACGTGGAAGTTCTACTCGTGCGTTTGTTATGAAATATTGAGTAGAAATATATATGTTCCGTACCCCAAAAGGAAAAAAACGGAACTCTTATAGGGTCACTCGTGTGTCTGTCTGTCTGTCTATCACAGCCAATTTGCTCCGAATCTACTGGGCCGATTAAGCTTAAATTTGGTAGGTGCACATACGAACTTCTGTGACCCAAATACGGACGTCTAATGTAAATACATGAATATTGAATTGAAAAAGTTTTGTAAACTGAACCGTGTGACATGTCAAATAAAAGGGCTTGTTGTAAGGATTTTTGTTTTATGATTTTAAAATATATACTTTTAAACATATTTAAGAAAATAGATAAACATTGAACATTCTCCCCCATAATCTCCGAAATTATAAAATTTATTTAATTTTAAAGAACTATTTCTGTATTTTTTTTTTCAAAATTTAGAAATAAAGTACAGTAAATAACTTCTTATAATAAGAAGCCTATGGTCTTAAAATAACGCGGTAATTCTCTCAATTTGTGCGTACAAACTTTAATTTGTACTTGGAATGTATGGGAGAAATTGTTTCTCAACTACAATATTATGTTTGTTCTTGGGGTAAATTATTCATCCCAGCTACAGAAACTTTCGTTGTGTGTGAAAGCAAAGTATCTGTCCACCAACCTGCCTGCGTCCTCATGTCTCTGGACACGATGGCGCCGTGTGCGTTGTGCGCGCGGCAGCGGTACACTGTCGCGTGGATGTCCTGTCGGTACTGTACCGCGCTGAATGGCAGGAAAACTAGTGTGCCGTTGTCCAGAACTTGTCTGCAATAGAAAAACGACTTATTAGAAGTTATACTATAGATAGAAACACACTATAACGTAATATAAAACACCGATAAAACTGCCCTGAAAAGACCAGTACACAGTTTACCGTAATCTATAAAACATAGCCTTACAGAACTCATAAAAAGCACCCGAAACTCAACACCTTGAGACTTTAACCCGAAACAAAAACGGAACGGCCAATATCTTGAAAAATTTACCTGGAACCATAAACCGCGGGATTACTTCAATTATTCCTGACTTTAATTTCCTCAATGAAAAAAGGATAAGACTGAATTAAGAAAGAATTGCACTGCCTTTTAAAAAAGGAATCGCGGCCCGTAATTAGTGTTGGGAAAACGGCGCGGTGGAGAAATTTTCAGGAAATGTTTTACTGGTGCGGCCATATTGAAGTGAACAAGGTTGTAAGATCTGTTCGTCAAATAAAAATGGTCGTGTTAACCAGAATGAAGCTTAGTTCAGTACTATTTGACTGGTAATTGACTGGATAGTTAAAAATCGGCTTTATAAATTGCATATTTTTTTCGTCAGGCTCACCGCATTAAGTTTATATGAAATATGTATGATTCAAAAAGAGATTATTATTTGACATCCATACAAAACGCGCTGTAAGTCACAAAAATAGAATAAAAACCGGCCAAGTGCTTGTTGGACTACGCACAATGAAGGGTTCCGTAGGTGGAACGGATTTATCCCATGAACAAACTTAACATTGTAGTTGAAATACATGTTCTCCGATACATCGATATACGTGACGGTCAATTCGCCAACTGTAAAACAAAATAATAAAAATAATATCCAAAAATAATCACTTGACTTTAACAAAAATTAGCACTTTAAAGCTTAATATTTCGCAAATGGATCCGGATTCCCGAATCGAAAAATGGATTTCACAAATCTGCAAAATTTTTGAACTGCCTATCCAACAAATGCGACGAATATAGACGAGAAAAAAAAAATCCCCACTCAACGAGCAGGGGACGTATCCTTAAGAAAAAATGACGACAAAGTGGCAAAATTTTATTTACCACTTTGTCGGCGTGATTAATTTGTATACCCATGCCAAATTACAGCTTTCTAGTACTAAGATTCCCAGAGGTAAGCCGCTGAAAGACAGACAGACAGACGGACATGGCGAAACTATAACCGTTCCTTGTTAACTACGGAACCTTAAAAAAGTAAAATTATATGTATATCCCATAAAGAAAAACAGAATATTCGTTACACGAGGAAACATACATCCAATCATAGTCCCAACACGAATACAAAGCAATACACTGACACCTGCTCGTGACGTCACCATTCATGTCCGCCAATCACACCAAACCCCAATGTATGGAACGACAGTAAGTGTGGTTCTCAGAAGAACTTAGGTACCAATGTAGCTAAAACTAAATGTAATCACCGCGGTTCCTCACGTTTCGAATAAATGAACTAATGAATGAAGGTGTAGGCGAAGGTGTGTATACTTATGGGCCACATTTGCCCTATTGCATATTTCAATAGGGAACGATCTTAATCCCATTGAGCGTCACATTTTCGGGGAAGAGCAAAGGTCAAGAGGGACTGGTAACAAAATAGCTTTATTGTATAAAACTTATTTGAATGTGTATGTGCAATGATGTCGTGATTTTGTTAGAAGAACTCTCGACTTAGTTTAGGTTTAAATTTCGTTAGTTTCTGCTGCATTGCGACTGTGCTAATGCAAGTCTGTAATGTGAATATTTGTTGTCTTAATCGTGTAAACTTTGCGTTATTTCTAAAGCATAGGTATTGCAACTGCGGAGCAAAATCTTTACTAAAATAAAAACAAATACTTTGTTTTGCTGCTGGATCTTTCAAAAAAGCCGGCCAAGTGCGTGTCGGACCACGCACAATGAAGGGTTCCGTACTTGGGAAGAATTTATCCTAAGAACAAACTTAACATTGTAGTTGGTAAACAGTCTCCGATACATTCCAATTGCAAATGTAAGTTTGTACGCACAATATCGTGAGATTTACCATGTTATTTCAAGACCATAGACTTCTTATATATTTTCCTGTAATCTATAAGTATAGAACTATTTTCTGTATATTTTTTTTTCAACATTTTAGGCTCAGTAGTTTCGGAGATAAGGGGGGGAATGGTTAATTTTCGTCTATTTTCACTTATAACTTTAAAACAATTTATTTTAAAATTATAATAAAATATATATATTTGAGACCCTCACAGTAAGCCCTTTCATTTGATATATCACACGGTACAGTTAGCAAAACTCTTTTTTTAATTTTCTTATTTGCCTCCCAAAACTGACCCCAATATTCTAAATTCATTTATTTACAGTTTACGTCCGTGTTTGGGTCACTCAAATTGATATGTATACCGAATTTCAACTTAATCGGTTCATTACATTCGGAGCAAATTGACTGTGACAGACGGACAGACAGACAGACAGACAGACACACGAGTGATCCTATAAGGGTTCCGTTTTTTCCTTTTGAGGTACGGAACCCTAAAAAGTAGGTAAATGGAAACAGGAATTATACATTAAATATATAACATAGACTGAGACATAGATCTAAGTTAAACAATGGGTCCAGTACCTACCCGGAGATTATTAAGGCACGCAGGGTTAAAACAGTACGGGTTTTTTTAGCGTCATCTCTGCAACTTATACCTCTTCCTAAAGCTCGATGTGTCATATTTACACACCGTTACTGTATACGAGGGTGTGGTCACTAAACGAATAAGAAGCTACCAAAACAGTGTAACACATGTAACCCCTGACGTTACGTTAGAAGAGAGCGGCGAGTGGCCCTTTGATATTCAAAAGTAATCGTTTTATGTGCCGCGCGGATTTGGGTCGGGTTTCACACTAACTGGGTAGCTTTCCAAGATTTTTTGATCAATGTTTAATCTCGTTCGGCTAGCCGACCTTAATGTTTGCCAAAACGGAGTATGATGATTTGGATGGTTAGTTTTGAATTTTAGTCTGGCTGGAAAATCTCTTCCGAATCTAATTACTTAGTAAAATAGCTTAGGGATAGATATCCGAAATTCTGGTGAGTATCGTAGAAGCCAATAGAAATGTGCTTGTCCTAAAATCGGTATACTCAGGAATTAAGATATACCTAATGGCTTCAAGTTCCCACTGATTTTACTGCCAAAAGAATACACAGTCAGGTGAGCAAAGTCGCGGGCACAGCTATTGCCTACCTAATAAACTAGTAAGGGGTAAATTATTGAAAATCAATGTGCTCGTGCAAAGATATCTAACAAAAGCAAAACCCTTAACTTTGCCCTCACATCACCCGGTTTTGTGTCGCACCTCCTTCACAAGGGACATTGATACAACGCTGTCACCAATCTTTCCTCCAAACAACACATTGGCTAACACCAGGCAATAACTCATTCATCTTCATTCACACAAAACAAACAAAACAAAAAAAACAAAAACAAAGACTGGAAGTCAAAGCTACACAAGGCACATAACATCTGTCATGTCTGAAGTTAGTTCTGAAGATATCAAGTTTAGGGACGGGTAAAAAATCTACGCTTTGTTGGGATTCCCTAGGCACTAGGTTTTATTTCAACGTGCTTAGGTATTTGTTTAAAAATACCTAAGTGTGCCAAATTTCATCCAAATCCGTTCAGCCGTTTTTGCGCCAATCCGGACAAACGGACAAAAATTCAAAAAACTATATTTTAGGCATCAGACTCGTCAGCTCGCCGTCCGGTAAGAACCAGGCCCGGTGGCGCGTTGTGTGCCACGCGCCCTCAAACAGATGTCAGCACGCACTGTCGGGGACCGCCAGGAACGGTGCCTGCCAAGGTTGCACACAGGCAAAAGTCTGTCACGAAAAGCGGGAGAAGTTATTTGATAATTTCAACCCAAAAAAAAAGGCATCAGTCTCGTTCCCGCACCTGGTAGCAATAACTTTTTTTTATATTTTATGTACAGTTTTGACTTCGTTACTATTTTATTATATGTTTATAAATTAATTGAAACTTGTTTTATTGTGATTGCTTTATACACATTGACATGAATATTTACTTGTGAAGTATAATGTTATTATTTTAATTATTGTAAATGTGAAGACTATGTGGGTCTTTGTTTATTTTTATTTTTTTCTTCTCAGTATATTTTTTATTTATTTTCTGATCATGTTATGGCAGTTTGAGTAATTTATGCGGCCTGCCCAAATGTCCTTTCTTTGGTATTGTTCGTCGAATCGTTGAGCTCCTTATGTTCTGAGTTGAGCTGCACGATTACTGACAAATGCGTGCACTGAATGGACAGGTCCACTCAATCTGTGTGGTTCTTTCTTCAAAAGACCATTTCAGACACCAATCTACATGGTCTTCACGTGATTTGACCAAGATTATGTGTGAACTTTAAAAGAGACTGTGACCTCTGAGTTTGTTTCGGTCTTTTTTCTCAGAGTATTTGGATACGAAATGCCGACCTCATCTAGTTTTAAAATATTATTGACGTGTAAAAGTGTTTGTAAAAACCTACTTACAGAAATAAAATCATTTATCATTTATCATTTAATAATTTAATTATAATAATAAGTTATTTATAATTTATAATAATATTAGATAACTATGTTATCGCAATAGGTAACCCTATCGGGATAGATGTAAGTCGGAAAATAAATAAATAAATAATAAAAAAATAAAAAAACATGGTTAGCGTGACTCTTTTACTACATCACTAAGTGTACAATGTTTGATCGTAGAAGGACCAATTTTTGTGAGAAGCCGTAAGGGAGTTGACCTGCTGGACTTTAACAGTTAAGTAAAAACATGCCAGAGGTCTTTAGGGAAGACCTATATACAAAGTTGAAGATGAGAAGGCCGGTAATATACATATTAACATGATATTATGTATGTACTCACCGGTCCCGCATTCGTAACGCTAGCCAGGTTCATATTTGTATAATAATTGAGGTTAAAGTCGTTGCGCGTTTTAATTAACGAGCATTTTATTTTCGCTGAGCTGCGGCCGAAAAATACCAGTTTTTAATGTAGTTGAGTATTTTTTATAACGTTGAGCAATTATTTATACGCGAGTTCGAATGGAAAATGTACATATCATGTATAAGTATACCTACGTTTTATTTTGCGATGTGTTCCAGTGAATGTTGTGAAAATAATTTTGTTTATTATAGTTGTCTTTCAGCTTTTTGTTCAATTTTTGTTGGACGATATTCGGTCTGAATATCGTATGTACTTCAATTAAAATTCAGTTTCCATATTGGATTAATTATTTTTGTTTCATTTTTTTTGTTAGTATTGTGTGATTGTGAAAATGAAGTTGTATTTATTGATGAAAGTTAACCTCTCCACACTTTGTGTAAATTATTTCATCACCACTGCCTTCAAAACGGTGAAGGAAACCATCGTGAGGAAACCGGCATGTCCTAGAAACAAAAATTCGACGACATGTGACATCTACCGACTCGCCCACTCCAAGCAGTGGGGACATTATAGGCCGATTACGCTTGTGCTATGTTTTTGCTAGCTTTTTGTATATATACTTTTGTCAATCAAATCTGTCATACAGATAATGAACGTCTAGTATAAAAGTATGTAACGAGTACTAGACGCGTAGCAGATAGGCTTACCGCTATGAAAGCGTGATCGGCCCTTACCTAAAAAAGCTATGAAAGACAACTACTACTACGCCTACTTTTCTAATACCAGAATTTGAGAAAAAAAAAAAAAAAAAAAACTTTTCCCGCCCATATATTTACCGATACTTCCCGCATTTGATCACGGGGACTAGGAGGAAATTTTACATACATGTCGTCATTGAACAGGTGGTTCATTTCTCAGGGGAAATCTCCGGATAACTCCGAGGTAACAATATTATAAGAGTTTTGCCTAAATTATAGTACCGTAGCAATTTCTTTGTGGTGCGTTACGGGTCATATTGGGAGTTCTCAATCTGATTGGAAAACTTGGCGTAGTTTGTAATATTGCCAAAGTTTTAATCTGGATACCCAATTTCATAGCAATCAGAATGTGTAAGAATGGTTCCATGGGTGAATGACCCGACTTAACGTCTTTGTCTACCTTTGCAGGAGCCTTGCCAGATGATTGTAGTCGATTTGGTTTCAAATCTGATCGCTTGGAGGTGCTTACAAATCTTACCCATTACTCGATTTGGTTATTGGAATCTTGATCTGATTCGATATCCAATTCCCTTTCATTTTGGTGGCAAAAGTGGGCCTTACTGATGACAGGCACTATAAATTATACTTTAGGTAAATACGTGGCTACTAGTAAACAAAATAATTATCCTTGTTCAAATACCTGTGTAATAGGCAAATATTATTATTATAGTATCAATATTTGGTGCCGAGCGTCGTCGTTCAATGCAAACATTAATCATGTCACGGCTTGCGTGGCCAGGGAATACGTATCTATGTATATAAAGAAGGAAGATATGTATAACTACTGAATATCTGTCGTGAAAACTGACGGAAGGAGCAATGGACTGTTTATTTAGGTCACGCAAAATTAAACGAACAGTAGCTAGGACCGGTATTACGAGTATCTCCTGATTTACAAATGTAATATCGTGGTGGCTGAATCAACACTTGCCATTGATATTTCCATCAATTATTCTTTATAATGTTATTTTGGACACCGCTGATTTACGGTGAAGGGAAACATTGGATGGAACCAGGGACACCTGAGTTAATTTCATTTATCGTTGACGTTTAAATCCCTCCCGATTCATATAACTGCACTTTATTTTAGTCAATAAAGAACACCTTTTATTCAACCAGCATATAAATAATATATAAAACAAAAGCCTTGACAATATATGGGAAACTACATCATAAAACAACTACAACATAAAAATACAGAAAGCTGCTAGTTCTCGTGACGTTACCAGAACGAGCCATGTATCAATTGGTGATCGATAATGCTTAGATTCAATCACGGTGACTAGCGCGTACTAATCGTGTCTAATTTGATTACACTGCTCGCTTGTCATGCTAGCCTGGTAGTTCTGGTACCGAGCAGTAAAATAATATTATTGATACATTAAGTGCCGTTGAAATGTTTAGTATCGAGTAGCTTGTAAAGTCGGAAAATGGTGTCGTGTTGTAGATTATTAACAGCTGTAGAGAATTGACGGTTGGTAAATCATTAAATTATGATGGTAACCCAACTGTGTCATAGTTTTATGTTGTAGGTTTTTTTTTTTAAACGTTGCCAAACACTAGGAATTTCTCCTGTATTGTACAAACAGCCAGACCCGGAACAACTACTTACAGGTCATACAAATATTTGTTCCGTGCGGGAATCGAACCCACGACACAGCGCAGCAGTCAATTGCTTAACCACTGCGCCAACCGTGGCGTCAATTGGAAGTTTATTAAAGAGTAGGTTTAATGTCCTTAACATTTCGATAAACTGTGTACGAATTAGTCATTAATTTATAAGTAGGCAATTGACAATGCCAATAGGTAACTAAACTTTTGCACTAATAGAAATAAACACGGAGTAAAGTTACGCTAGTTATAAAAGTCAAAAATGTATGGTTATGTCGAAGTTGTTCCTAGGATAACTTTATTCCGTGTTTATTTGTAAGGCCGTAAAACGTTAACTCCAATTTAAACTGGGCTAGAGTCTCTGTGAAAATGAGCGAGCTTTATTTAATACAGATTTTTTTCTGACAGAAATGTTAGGTACATAATAATATCTGTTACCAAAACTATGTAGATACCTACCTTCACTTTAGTTTGGTTTATACTTACTATAGATTGTAAATACGTTTTGAGCATCTGACCTCAAACCCGAAACTAGTCAAATTATTTACGTAATCAATAATCGATAGCTCATGTTCAAACAAGCTGTGTCCGATATTAATAGCCAATTATAGCTCGATACACTTCCATGTTAGCATCGCATAAAAGCACAATAACTCTCTGTTTATTTTCACCGAATGAGTACGAACAATTATACTGGTCTCGTAACGGTATCATGTAAAAAAATAATTAGTACTCAATATTGAAATAATCCTTTTATTGGTATTATACATACATTTATCTAATCCATACTATCCATACTAATATTATAAATGTGAAAGTAACTCTGTCTGTCTGTCTGTCTGTATGTTACGTTTTCACGTCTAAGCCACTGAACCGATCGTCATGAAATTTGGCAGAGATAAAGCCTGGGATATGAAGAAGGACATAGGCTACTTTTTTACGCGATAACCGACATCTACGCGGGCGAAGCCGCGGGAAAAAACTAGTTTATACTATAAAATGATGATGGCCTGGATTCTGTATGTGTACAAGTCGTTGTCCATATTTATTTAATTTTAATATTTACCTTTTATCTTTTGTGTTTATGAAATATCGCGTAGCTTTCCCAAAATACATTTAGAAAAATACTGTTAACAAAACGAACAAAACGGAATCTTATAAAGCTCACATTATATTCACGTGACATTTAAAAGTAAGCCGTAGGGTAAAGAGACCATTACCGTCCGCACACGAACATAATGACAAATAAATTGTCTATTCTATTTAGATTTAAAGGTCGTTAGTTGAAATTAGAACTTGTTTTTTAAATCTATACATATAATAACATCGTAGCAAAGTCAAAACTGTACATAGAATATAAAAAAAAGTAATAGCCACGAGGTCTGGGAACGATTCTGATGCCGAAAATATAGTTTTTAGAATTTTTGTCTGTCTGAATGTGTGTTCGACCTTCACACAAAAACTAACGGATAGACTTGGTCAAATTTTGCATAGATATTTCTTATATGTCTGGTCAGTTGGTAGGGTATAAATTATTACGCTATTTGTTATTGGAAATTAGCAATATTGCATTATGTTCTTATTATTCTATAGTTTACCACAAATTGTAAAAAGACGAGCCAAAAAGTTAGAATATTGCAGATAATAATAGATTTAACCTTTTAAATCATTATCGCAATATACGCAATATACCTTTATGGAGCTAAGCAGTCAATCGTAACTTAAGGTGGATTTACCGGGGCAGGTACCTTAACCGTGGTCGCTACATGAAAACGGTTTATTAGTGCCAGGCCTTTAAAAAAATATATATCTCGTAACTGAGAAGAAATTATGAAAGACCCCGCGCGTTGCGCTGATATAAGTCAGAAATCGCAAAAAAACTTTTCCCATACAGTTCGTAGTAATGATAATGAGATGAGCGAAAACAATATACCAGTGTATGACAACAGTCGAATTATTCCATTACTTCACTGGGCTGAATACGAAACGAATATAGCAGAATCTTTTAAATGATTATATCGTACCTTATGGAGTTAAGCAGTCAATTATGTGACATAATAATTATATAAGAAGGGATTAGGCGCACTATGCCACATTCGCAAAATGACATTTTGGAATTTCGCAAAAGGTCATATTCTCAAAATGCAGAAAATCAGCCGGAATAGTTGTGTTCCACAAGACTACACGTTATTATTATTACAAATAGTAGCATAAAGCTACTAAACTTAACAATACCTATAAAGCTACTATTTGTAATAATAATAACGTATAGTCTTGTGGAGCAAAACTATTCCGCCTTATTTTCTGCATTTTTATTCTAAAATAACAGAAATAACCAAACAAGCGTTGAGGGCGCCACAGCGCACTCGGTAGCCTCTTACCTATGTGATATGACTTTTTGAGAATGTGTGATTTTGATAGTGTGGCATTTTGCTAGTGTGGCATTTTGAGAAAAGACAATTTGCGAATGTGTCATTTTGCTAGTGTGACTTATTGAGAAAAGACATTTTGCGAATGTGTCATTTTGCGAATGTGGCATTGTGCGCCTAATCCATATGAATTAAGAATTATAATAAGAATTATTTTATTCAACTTTCAACAAAGCAATTCAAATCGAATTTCGATTCCCAAGAATTGATAGAATTAGCGTTTTTTATTTTTTATAATATTAATAGTAATATATATTTATTTGAGTAAAACATGGTATAAAAGTATCTTACAGTAAAAAAATAGAGCAAACATGTTTTGCCAAGATTAAACATAGCATGCAAATATTTGTACTAACAACACCACTTTTTCGCTCTAGGAATTGCTTTATACTATAGAAGTTGTTATCAATTATTAACCATTCATACAATTTATTCTTAAAAGCGTATCTCGAGTTTAACATTTTCAGTTTACTAGGTAATTTGTTATTATAAATTCGTTCACACATAGTTAAGCAGCTTTTATTGTACTTTACAAGTCTGGGAGCACTGATAAGTACGAGTCTGTGAGTATCTCGTCGGCTTCGAGGATTTACATCGTTTGCTATTTTAAATAACTACTTATGTTTCCATACAAACATGCATATTTCATTAATATACAGACAAGGTAGCGGTAACAAGCCAAGTTTCTTAAATACTGGCTGACATGATTCCTCAGGATGAAGTCCGTATAGAGCCCTAATGCATTATTTTTTTTGAGCAACAAATGTTCTATTCTGGTCGGTACTGTTACCCCATATTATAAGTCCATAACTTAATATGGATTCCACATACGCATGGTAAGCTATTATAGCTGTTTTTAGATTAGTACTTTTTCTTAATTGTCTAAGAGCATACACAAATTTATTTATTTTGCTGAAACATTGTCTACATGCACTTTCCAATGTAGATCTTCATCAATAGTAACTCCTAGGAATTTGGTATGGTGTTACTGGTTTAATTTTGGGTATATTTAATTTGAAGTTAAATTTATGATTATTCGATTTATTAAACTGTATATAAACGGATTTGTCAAAGTTTATTTTAAAGTTATGCACAAAAAGCCAGTTAATTAAAATGTCAATCGTATTGTTAATGTCAGTTTCGTGGTCGTAAATTGTATTATTTCTTTTATAACAATAAAAGAGATTTCATCAGCAAACAATATGCACTTATGTTTCGTTATTGTAATGATGTCATTTATATATATCAAGAATAAGATCGGCCCTAATATGCTTCCCTGTGGGACACCATACTTATTACATCAATATTTCGATGAGTGTAGCGTTACTTCTTTATCTTCGTTAATGTCTGTTGTGGTAACGCATTGTTGCCTTTACATTTTGTTATACTATTAATTGTGATAGTTCGAAGAACGCACACAGAATAATACACTCCCGAACTCCTAAATCGAGCCACCGTGCATTTTAATGTTTATAGGCCTAAAACATCAAAATGAGGATAAATTAGAGAAAACGTTTTTGTGCAGTATTGCAGTTTTTTTCAATAACTCAAATCAATAAAACCTGATGTTGATGCAGCTGTCTTGTAAGTAATTGGAACAGGTATTTTGTAAAATTATAATATAAGATAAAATGTTGTATTTCACTGTGTAGATTCCCACTACTCGACTAACCATATATTATTATTATTCTGGCATTCTCCAAACACAGGGAACGTGCCAACAATGTGATCGAACCAATAAACATTAAACTATAACAAACAGGATGTTCTACGTATTAATATCCAATTACCGGTGCACTGATTATTATTGGTTGTATTAACCTAAGTATACGAGCAGTGGTGGTCCAGTTGTAACAGCCACGACTTTCGAGTTCGTAGGTCGTAGCTTCGAACACTGACAGGCGCTTTACTTTGAGTAAATAATTTCATCAGCACTGCTCTCAAAACGGTGAAGGAAAACATCGTGAGGAGACCGGCATGTCCTAGGACCATAAATTCGAAGGCATGTGACATCTACCAACGTGCACTGGGCCCGCTTGGTGGCTTACAGATTACAGCCCACTCCCTCACAGAGAGGAGGCCTGAGTCCCAGCAGTGGGAACATTATAGGCTGCTTATGATGACCTAACTATTAAATAGATTTCTCTATAAAACTTGATCATATGACCATCAAACTTCTGTTTAATTATCCCACAAGAACGTAACCGGGATCAAAAGTATCCTGTCTTAACCCAGGTCATGCTCTATCCGTGTGCCTTTCACTCAAACCCGTTCAGTCATTAAAGCGTGCAGAGGTAACAGATAGACAGACAGAGTTAATTCCGCGTTTATGTATAGTATGAATTGCCAAACTCATAATGGAAATAAGTTCTTTAAAATATTGCTTTACCAAGAGGTACCTAATATATTGCTATGCTAAGTTGTACAGTCTGTTTGTTTTATTTGACTTGGTAAATATTTACCTTTTTACTTTAAACTACATTACCTACTTGTACCGAAGCGTAAGTATCCTAACTCATTATTCTTAAAAAAAAAAAAAACAACATTTATAAAAGACATTTTTACATTTTGTGTACATAAACCATCTACATAGAAATAAACACTAATCCGTTGGCTAGGCCGTTCCTATTTCAATACCCAATTACCGATAGGGTGCGCCTCATTATCGTCCTTCCGAACAAAAGTTATTGGTGTTAACTTTTCCCATAAATTTTTGTCGTTCCCATTAAAGTAGGTAATGTTATTTTGGAGGATGAAGGGGCTTTCGAATATCGTCCTTTGTTGATATTTGTGGCCTGCTTAATGTTGCGTGTAAATTATAAGTTAGATATTGTTTTGATAACAGTTTGTTCCTGTGTGCTTCATCTTTGGCAAATGGTTTCATCAAGCGAAAAACTAAATTATTCAATTAGAAAATAAAAATTAACTGGGTGCGAATGATGAAGAACCGGTCTTCTAGGAACACAGTAGTTCTACGTAAAAAAATAGTACCTAGGTACGACATAATATTAGGTACATATAATACAATACATAAATACCAAACAAACATTGTTATAAAAAGGCATTTACGTGGAAAACAAGTGGATATGTTCGTAAAAACTATAAATTATCTCTTAACGATATCCTTCGTTACGTCTCGTAGTGTCTCGCCATCAGGTGCAAGTTAGTCGCGGTAGCGTGTACTTAGGCGATGGCTTTGAACGTGTCAGTTTTAATATCTATAAGGCCTACAGTTAAGTTCATGTTCTGCAACTGAGTACTAAACAGTGTTTTATTGTCAGTGAGCTACCCAACAGGTTACGGGTAGAGCAGTAATGCTGGGTAATATAATATTATAACGAATGTTTATTCTATAGAGCGAGATTAAGCTGCACGCATTCTGCTTGTGGATTGATGAACATTTTTCCTCATCGAGTCATCTTTCTGTGATCAAATAAACCTTCGGATTTTGATGAGTTAGAAACATTCAACGTAAGTAAGAATTTTTCTTTTGCTCACAGCGTACATCGTGCGCCGCTCGTCTCAGTAAATGTTCGCGGGCCAGTGCTCAAAGGGTGTCCGCGTTCGTTAGCAGGCTCGCATCACGCGCCGTCTTTGAAAAATAAACTGCCTAGCTCTCTAAATATGTGCTCTTTTTAAACGAACATGTAATAGGGTGTAGGATCATAGGAAATCTTAACTGTTTTACTAGGATTTTAATAGGAAGGCTTTGGTCGGTTTAAGTTATTAAAATGTCCTAATTTCTTGATAATGGTGTTATGAAGACCAACTAACTATTTACGAGTACACGACCTTTTCTTCCATTGTTTGGAGTATTCTTAGGACTTTGTGTAACGACTTCTAGTATGTCTTTTATCTTATTGCTCTAAGAATGTCATCAAAATAGTAGTTTCTAGTATTTCTTTTGTTTGCTCTTCTGACAAAATTCTAAAAGAAAATATTGTAGACCGAGCCGTGGTAACTTTTATGTCCACTTTCTACAACTTTACTAAACAAAATATATAAATCAAACCACCCACCCTATTTTATTACCATCTACTCAGTTAACCTAGCTCTGTGGTTCCCACAATCTTCTTCTCCGTTTTACAACATTTACATTTCGTTATTGTCTTTTCTTAACCGTGATTTGGAAATTTTCTCAACTTTGTGAGATAGCTTGTAAGTTCTATTTTCTTATCTGATGTCACAACTTGAAATAGATCTGTAAAAGCATTTTACACATTACATTAGATTAGTCTCATTAGTATAATTTTATCTTTTCAACAAAAAAACCGTTGTTTTTTTTATCGGATTAGGTAATCAACACAGTTTTACCGCTCATGTACCTACTCAAATAAATATAAACTTTAAATGACATTAAATTGAAGAAGCCATTATTATCATAGTTGGCAGTCTTTTTTCCTCCGCCTTGCCTATAATACTACACTGACGGACGGTTTCAAGCACACCCAGGCTAAACACGGTCAAGTTGTTGCCTATTTTTTACTTTTGATACGTCACACATCCCAAGTAATAACAAAGGAAACTAGAAATGATTGAGAAATTCTTAAGCAATGTGAATAATTTTCATTCAAATCTTTTTCCATATCCAGAGAAAACTGAAGCAACTTGAATGGAGGACAAACATAAAACATAAATAAATATGTATCACATTTGTTCCGATTCTCAAAGACTTGAATATTTTTATACAATAGAACGAGCCATAAAATGCGCACATTTTGTATCTAGACTTTTTGAAAGTGTCTATCCTATTTACCTATATCAGGTAAATAAATAAATTAGGAACATAAAAAAAGGGAATTTCTATGAACATATTTAGATACCTATTCTGTATTTTTATACAAGATTAAGTAATTACAAAATAATACAATACCATATTACACGACAAAACAATTATCGATCTATCAGCTTACTGCCTTAGTTCTACAAACTATTTTCGCAATATATCCGAAGCCGAATATCTGCGAAAATCGACGAAAATCTGCCAGTAGAACAGGCAGGATTTCGTAGAGGATACTGAAACGTCGACCATATCCAAACCTTGGAGAGCATAATAGAGATACACAAGGAATTACAAAGGCCTCTCTATTTAACCTATAACGACTACCAGCACCCTTTCGACTATTTCACACATTTCAATCTCCGATATTGAAATGTCTGAAATAGTCGAAAGGGTTCTGGTAATATTTGGCACTTTTATCTGGCACTAAAAGCGAACAACGTTTACACAAGCTGTTTATCGACAATATTCAAAAACTTGGCTGAAAAATCAAGGAATTAAAATTAATGGGAAATACCTCAGTTTGCGCTTCGCTGATGACATAATTTAATCTCTCAATCAAGTTCACAACTAGAACAAATGCGATATAACATGCAAGTAGAAAGCGCATGTGACTGTCTGTCACGTACTCTAACATAATAACAAAAAAAAAAAACGGAAAATGTTTCCGGTCACTTAAGACCATATAAATTATCTATTTAATGTGAAACAAACTTCTTGGAACAAAGCAGACAGGTCGAATGCAATAACTCAATAAACTCTAAAGAAACGAACAAAATATCCTATTCCTTTAAAAATGTAAAACAATATTGCCATAAAGGCATTTTATAACCGAAAAAAAAACCGGTCAAGTGCGTGTCGGAACACGCACAATGAAGGGTTCCGTACTTGGAAAGAATATATCCTAAGAACAAACTTAACATTGTAGTTGGTAAACATAATCTCCCATACATTCCAACTGCAAATGTAAGTTTGTACCTCACAGTAGGTCCTTTCATTTGATATGTCACACGGTACAGTTTGCAACACTTTTTTTTAATTTTCTTGTTTGCCCCCTAAAACTGACCCCAATATTCTAAATTCATTTATTTACGGTTCACGTCCGTGTTTGGGTCACACAAATTGATATGTACACCAAATTTCAACTTAATAGGTCCATTACATTCGGAGCAAATTGGCTGTGACAGACGGACAGACAGACAGACACACACACGAGTGATCCTATAAGGGTTCCGTTTTTTCCTTTTGAGGTACGGAACTCTAACTAGCACTTATGCAGTCAAAAGCAATAATTTACGTCATTTAAGATACAATATCTTCTGCAAATTCTAAGAACCAATGGACTAATGGCCACATCAGGTTAGCGTATGTTAGGCTGAGATAACTCAAACTGACCCTTGAAAAAATGGAGACATTTTTACAAAAACGGCAATAAACATGATTCTAGAAAGGATCGAAATGTGGGCAGAGGCCCGCGTTCGGTGTTTTGAGGGATTTTTAGGTGACTGAAGTTTTAAGTCGAGGCAGTCGGTTTTGAACCGCTATAGGATACAGACGTCCAAGTCTAGGCTAGTTAAGTTAGAGACTTGGTATTGATACCAACAGGCCATGTACGAGTGGGTTGTCCCAAGACAGCGAGTGTTAGGTATTTAGTTAGCTATAGTTGGGTTAAAGCCCAGATTAGATTAAAATTTTCCGTCATGGGTGTCGTTATCATGGTTTTCGAGGTGGCCAAAGCCGATAGTGTGGTCAAAATGAAAACCCAAGATGGCGGCTGCAAACATTTAAAAATTTTCATCATGGGTGTTGTTTTCATGATTTTCGAGGGTGCTACACTTCACTATTGGCTCCAATAGTGAGATCAAAATGAAAATCCAAGATGGTTGCTACGAAAACTTTCGACTTTTCGCTTTCATGGTTTATCAGATCAATCGTTACGAAAAATCACTTCAAATAATACCTGAATCATTGTTTTCAGGATATAATGTTAATGTTGCTTATTACCAAGGTGAGATGACATATGTTACACATCATTATGCAACTACTGTAAGGCTCGCTTTAATAAAGCATTTGTTCACACACAACACTACCACACACGCAGTCAGCACAAAATTCCGCTCAAATAAAACGCTTAATCACATTTTTCTTTTATTCTGAATACGTTCACATGATGTAAAAATAAAAGTCCTTAGCTACGCGCTTAACTTTCCGACTAACCCGCGAAATATATTTAACTGGAACCGCTTTGAAAGACTACAAATAAGAAAAAATTTAGTCAGACTATTATGAAAATTAGAAATTCATTGAGAGGGATGGCAACGTTTTCAGCACAGGCTGTTTACAGGCACTGAAGTGATTCATGTAAACTGGAGTTTCTGTACTATTATATTTTGTGGAGATTCAAAGGTTTCCTTTCATTTAAATTCAGTGTCCGCGCCGTGTTCAGGCTTTTTATTTGTTGCTTATCGGCTCACAAACATTCACTGAACCTTTCAAACTCAAAGCATTTATTTCAATTAAACCATTTACAGGCACTTTTGAATTGTCAAAGAGACAGTCAGTTAGTCAGAAAGTTGAAGCTAGAGGCCCATTCCAATACGTCGATCACTATGGAGAAGAACGAGCAAGAAACTTCAAGGACACTCTTTTAAATCAAGATATTACAAAATCCTGGGTACATTATTCTTGTTGCTTCTTCGGGAGACAATGTAAAAACTTTTAAAACAATTCAAAATATAAAATTACTAATTAAAAATAAGCCCTGGCAGTCAAGAGATGACCAGTCCCAACTGACGGCGCCCGTTCACGAACATGACGCATGGATCAGCACCATCCAGCTCAACCAATTTGTAGGGAACCGAATGATCCAACACACGCGCCACCATCAGTGAGTCACTTTACAATATTCGTGACATTTTCATTATAATTTCATAGAAAAACGGATTTGTGATTGCAGTAAAGTTGTACCTAATAAGGGACCAGAAATTTGTTGGTGCATAAGATTATTTTTACTACAACCCATAAAATAACTAGGATATAACCAACATAGTTAAGTTAAACTAAGCTGACAGTTACACTGCTTTGTCAGTTATTTAAGTCCTTTCAGAACCAAACAGGTTTAATATAACGATGTATTATTATCCACGCATTTCCATTTAATTACGACTGTAGGCTCAGTGCTACCTGCTTAATGATAGGAATAGGCACATTCTTATGAAAATATTAATTATTTATTTATTTATGTATAACCCAAAGTCTCAAATTCAGATAATTTATGTAAACAAAGGGAATAACATAACAAAAAAATATCTTCGTAATATTAATTCACATAAAATGGCGAAAAAAGAGGTTTCATTTTCTTTTAAGTACTAATTTTAAGAAATAATAATTAAAAAATAATCATACCGTAGTTATTTTTATAAATTTTCGGTTATAAACAAAGTTATTAAAAAAAGAAGATTTTCTGGTATAAAATATTTTATGATACTGGTAACAATGCAGGAGCTCCAAACATTTTAATTTTTTTTACATCTTCAACAACACTAATATTACAAATCTCATTCATAGATTCATATTGTAAGTAGCATAATTATCTAGCCACATTTTGAATGAAAACGGCTGTAAACTGTTTCGAATAGAAATAGATTTTGGGAGGCCGACGTCTAGCACTGGACTTAAAAGGGCTAATTATGACGATCATATACCGTGTCTCTGACATACTACACAAATCATTGTTTGACAACGGTATTTTGCTTGCATAGTTCTAATAATTACTTCACTTTAATTTTAGCGACGACTATTTCCAAAAAAATAATATATATATGATAAAATGTTTTGTACCAGTGTCCTGTCATTTTGACGGTGACATTTCTTGACATTACTTTGTTTACATAAATGATCTGAATTAGAGACTTTGGGTATAGTTAGATTATACAAATTAATGTGAGTACCTAGTGGTTGACTGGTTCCAGTTGTGTTGTTGCAATTATGTTCACGTTTTGTTTACAGAAAGTCCATAGAAGTAAAGAAAAAAATTAAAAACAATAAAAGTAAAGTAAAAGAAAAAGGAAGTAAAGTCTTTGTGTAGAAAATTTGTAAAACTCGATGGCTCTCTGGATATTATGGAGTCATTGTCGTCTATTCTCGTCGCCTACAATCCCCCTTGGGTTAATAACTGGTTTACCAGTAAATATATTGGTAAACCGATCTAATCTGATTGGATCTGAGTTATTTATCGTAGAAGTACATAGTTTCTGGGTAAGTGAGTGTTGAGTTCTTCAATGCAGAAATCTGGGGGCACGGTAGTGCCACCACCAAGACGAAACAAGCGAAGCGCAAGGGCACTTCCTACCTTTTCTCGAAGCGCTTCGTCGTTTTTTTAACCCTTATAACTAGGATTTGGACTAAACCAGATAAAAAAATCTCGGGATATGATGTTAATAGTGGACTTATTAAATATATAAGGCCTTACAAATAAACGCGGAATAAAGTAATCCTAGGAATAACTTCGGTATAACCATACATTTTTGACGTTTATACCTAGTATAACTTTATCTCGCGTTTATTTGTATTAGGGATAAAGTTTCCATTGCATAACTCTTATACTTTGGATTTCATTGATACGAGTATCTAAAAAAACCCGATTTCGTCACTGTCTCACTGATGATCATCAAAATTCTTAGGGTACTTCCTGAAATCCTAGAAAGCTGAAATTTGGTATGCAAGCTAGTATTACTTCAAACAATAAACAAATCTAAAACTTGGAACTTTTACCCCCAACCCCTTAAACTAGGGGATGGAAGTTTGCATGAGACTTCCGCAAATTTTTATGCTAGAGGTATGAATATTGATATAGGTTCTCCTTGTTATAAATTATAATACATTTCATATTTCAGGATTTTTAGTAAATCACCCCCCACACATTAAATTTGAGATAAAGAAAGGAAAAAAGGCACCTCTGATGTGCAAGAAATACACCCCAAGAAAGAGAAAGAAAAAATAAACAAAATAAAAATATATTGTCGTGATTAACTTGCAAAAGAAGTGAAATCCCACCAAAAACATTTTCATGTAAAATGTTACCAAGACGAGACTGTAGGGCTCGCACTGTCAAAAAGTTATCAGATCTCATGTAAAGCCAAGCTTATAACTCTACACGCTACAGTCAAAATATGAGGCTTGGCCGTTTCACTACTACTATTGTATAACAGAAAAGTAATAAACAGTGAATACATTTTTCACCTTACGTCCTTAACACGGTAACGAAATGGCCAAGCAACATATTTAGACTAAGGTGTAGAGTTTGTGAAGTTTGGGCTTGTAGAGTTAGGGCGTGTAGAGTTATAAGCTCGTCTTGGCAACATTTTACATGAAAATGTTTTTGGTGGGACCAATATTTTCAAATAATATAATGGTTTAGTTCGTTTTATACACTCGCAATAGGTAGCTCCAAAAGTTTTCGATGAACTCGTGGTTGGCGTCAATAATAGAGAAATATCCAAGACTATAAAATGTAATTTATATTTTTACTGAAATTATTTCGTAAGCCCAGATCATTTGCAAGGTTTTAAATACATGTATTAAATACTGGCCAGCTATAGGAACTCGGTTTCAAGGGATCCTATCTACTTATAATATGCATTTCTAATAGACTACTATGAAATAAAATGTAAAAAAAAAACTTTTTAACAAAAAAATAACCGACTTAAAAAAAAAAAAAACACTTAAAAGTGAAAAATGACTTTAATTTCGGAAGTCGGTGTCCTTGGTTCTGTATTTTCGTTTCCTGCCACCGACTTCCGAAATTAAATTAATTTTTCACTTTTTATTGTTTATTTTTTTTGGATGTCGGTTGTTTTTTTTGTTAAAAAGTTTTTTATTTTTCACTTTTTAGTTATGGTACCTACCCCGCAACAATTTGATTACAACTAATTGCACGCACAAACAACATTGACACAAGCTATACGAAGTTGATTAAATACGTTTTATTCAATAATACGTATTTAATCAACTTCGTATATCTAACTCAAAAACTACCCAAGCAAAGTTAATAAAAATCGGTTAATAACCATTTATAGCCCGAGTACATCTCATGACAATTCCAATAAGCCCAAACACGGCTAAGGTACATTGTTTTATTACGGAGTTCCGGTGCATACCTTCCGATACTGATCTGAAGATGAAGCATCTTCCGATCAGTACGATGGTACCATTTTCATCAGAATTATTTATTTAATTTTGCTTCATAGTCGCTTAACTATCTTAATCGAGATATCTTATCGCCATCCGTGAAATACTTATCATTGAGGACTTCCAGTGGCCATTTGTGGTCTTCTTCATCAGTTCCACTTCATCAAATGATACATTCTTAATGCAAATGCTTGAGTTATTGATGAAAATACAATAATCGCTATATGTATGCCTATAATATTTGAGGAATTCCCTCAATTCCTCATGGATCCCACCATCAAAACTTGACTGTGATAAAAATGGGACTAATCTGAAAGTGTATCCTATTTTTTTTTTGTCAATTCGTTTTATTAACGACGGACTTCTGAGGTTAACGAAAAAAAAAAAACCGAATTGATAATGTCCTCCTTTTTGGAAAGTCGGTTAATAAAATAATTTCTTGTGTGTAATAAGCACGCAGTGCCCACTCAGCCAAAAGAAATGTAATTTCTCTTAGCACAGAATGATTACTTGCGTTCAACGCAATTTATTTCCCCGCTGACTGTGCAAAGTATTTTCTTTTCTAGCACCAAGAAAAGTACCCATTAAACATTTTATTCCAGCCGTTCCCTAAAACTGAACAATGCTTCACAAAAGTTTTCTCAGCAGAATCCCATAGCTGTCCGGTCCGTCTGAACCCGCCCCGGATAAATCAAACGTCAGGCCAAAGATTTACGACGACGCCCGAGCGCACCCGAAGAGACCTCGCTGACTTAGCGCAAGCTTAACCAGTAATGAACTCAATGAACTATGTTTTACTGAGTTGTTAGATAATTTTGAAGACAAACAGCAAAATCCTATTCAAATTTAGATGTAATGGTCTAGGAACGTTTCATGAACGAGTTTAAAATTAAATTGTAGCTGTGATTAAAATCTACTAGCAACCAGTTTTTGCTTTGTATCGCTAAATATTTTAGGGCTTATTCGATTAAAGTATTATTTTAAAATCCTTAAAAGGTTTATTTCAAATTAATACCTAAATGGTTACAGCGTGACCTTAACCAGCCTTGAAAAAAGCCAGAAATGTGTGAATTATGCCATTTGGCGATATATGGTAGGTAATATTGGTAGGCACCTACAATAAAAGTAAAATTCTACACCAGGCACTTATTTTATATTGATTTGGGCAAGTCGGTTAATGCTATGTCCGGCCGCTCGTATATATTCAGCTTTAGGTAACTATTTACGGTCTGGTTACATATGGGCATAATAATTATGTCTCAGTATGATAATATGTTAGTAGCTAAGATTTAGCTAACCTTACCAGGCCTTTTTGAATAAATATTTGAATATAATAATTATAATAATATGCCTTTATAGTCTTTCAAAGCTTCGTGTAGCCTCCTAGCTAATAATAATATTAGACTTTCTTACTCACAAATAGTTAACAACAAACCAAAGAACAACCAACACGATCCCATTGTCATTTTGCTAAAAGTTCGTAATCTGCTAAATTCATAATGGTCGATCATTGGTCTGTCAATGGTCTCGTAATAGAATTGTATTACAATGGCATTTTGAACATTTATTCATGCCAGATTTCATTTATATATATATTTTTATTATTATTTATTAGTGTTATAAGCAATTTGAAGTAGTAAGAATTTAGAAGTTTAGTGGGAAGTTTCATTTGTCATTATGTACGAGATTACCAATTCTTTCAATGCAGTGTCAGTGGCTGACCATTTGAAAGTCATAATGACGCCATTATATTAGTAGATTACCAAACTTGTCAAAATCAACAATTATGAAATCAATGATAGACCATTCTAACACTATTGTAATAGCAGACTTGAGGCCCTGGTGTAACTCCGAACTGTAACAGCAATCAGCAGGCTTTGAGTACACTCGCTTTATAGACTGAGACCTGACAACCTCTCAGCACAAAGATAAAAGGAAATTGAAATAACTACGCGACAAGGGCCCGACTTTGAATAGAACAAAATGAAATACAAAATAAACTCTAATATCGCAGCAGTAAGATTCAGTTTTGCTAGAAACACTTCTTCGTAAACAATACTAGAACATTTTCGCTAATTATTTCTACGGAAACTCGTAATTTTGCGGTCATTTTAATGCTAGATGTATCTTTACGTCGATTGTAAACTCTAAGCGGTTGTGATAAAGATAAAATTAGATTGTGTTAACGTGTATCATTTAACAGAGATGCGATTTTGTAGTAATAGAATGAGATATTTTTTAAGCCGCTTTAGAGGACAATAACATCGAGCTAGAGGGTAAAATGTTGCAGACCGGATATAACATGAATTATTAAACCAGAAGAGTATACGAGAGAATTCCGAATCGTTTCGAGTATCTCTACCTACAATGTAGCAGCGGTCCTATTATTCATATTACGTAACAGGACCACAAAAGCATAAAGATAGAAGAGGTATTCATAATTTGCAACACAAAAACCAGGTAGTGAAAGTGAGGCAATAAGCTTTTAAATTGCAATATCCACACTTAATTATTATAAATGTGAAAGTAACTCTGTCTGTCTAAATGTTACGTTTTCACGCCTAAACCGCTGAACCGATTGTCATGTTTGGCAGAGATATGGAAAAGGACATAAGCTACTTTTTACGCGATAACCAACATCCACGCGGGCGGAGCCGCGCGCAAAAGCTAGTGATTTTATAACAAAGACCTTATCTTTCTAAGATAATAAGGTATTGTTAATTAATAAATATCCTATAGGTCGGAACCCTCGACACGGCACCTGTAGCAGGTATTTGTTGTATCAATTCACCGATTGCATCTAAATATAAATCAAACTAGGTAATAAGATTTTCAAGCGAAAGTGTCCGTTTCCATAGTTTTGATTATCCTGAATAACAGGTTTTATTCCTTAGCAACTATAACCATTGTATACCAAACACTCTCAGTAGTCCAACAAAGCCAAGCTCCCAAAACATTATACTATTATTCCTTCCCAAAATATAGTGTAGCGTTAATTCGTTCGACAACGACAGCCCGGGCAGGATAAACTACATGAATATGCATGAACAGGGCAAAACAAGACATTATGTGGGACAATGCCACCCTACACCTGCCTGCCTGCCCACCTGCCCGGAACAACGTGAGGATCGGGCGCCGATGCTAAGCCCCGGACAAATATGACTGATTTATTGTCTGGCCAAATTGGCTGCTGCATTTCGCCGGACGGTTTTTGCCGGACATTTGGTATGTTGTGCGGTCGTGACAAATTCCTTTAATATTTTTTTAGTGTTGTGAAAATAGAAATCTGCTTGTTTTCCGTTGAAGGCCGATGCTGTGGCGTGTTTACATATCTGTACGTGCTTTAGAATTTTCGTTGCAAATATTTTTTCCCAGTATTTATTAAAGGTGGAAAGATTTTTCCTAATAGTAAATACTGGATACGGATAGTAATACCATCATGCTTCTGTCAAGTACCAGGTAAAGGTTATTCTGTCTTTAGAATTTTTACATAATCCCTCTTAAAAAATCTCAAACAAATATGACACGCAAACAACCCAAAATTCCTGTGAATTCCCCGAACACGTACACTCAAAACGCGGCACGGTCCAATAAGAGAATTGTCATAATTCTCAGCACGGAGCCAGGTCCGAGACCCAGTTTACGTCGGCGGACCAAACAAATTAGTTTGTGCTATGAAATAATGTCAAATGTGATTTTCTTTATGTCGGACATTGCGGTTTTAAGTTTCGGGGCACGAGGACTGAAAATTAATTTGCTGTGGTTTTAGATGTATTCTCTTTAAGAAATATGTGTTTCGTTTTAAATGGGCGTCTGTTTATTGGAGTTTTATGTATAAAGTGGACAAAAGGTAACTACAGGTATATGAAGTTGTAAATAACGTCCAAACATGAACATAACTTGCTAATAGTGTTGAAGGAATATTGACAAAACACCACCCTTTGGTAACAGATTATATGCAAGGAAAAATAAGGCTATTGTTAATTTATGACAGCGTAGCCTGTGAACCTATAATGAATGCGTAGGTATATTATGTTGAATGTACGATGTTTTTCGATAACCAGCTTTCGAAAAAGTAGGTCTTAAACAAGTTTCGCGCTACCATGACATTGCTCAAGTTTACTTTGACGTTAATATACCAGCTACTTATATTACATTTTTAAGAGTTTCTCCTACAAGCTACTGCTTTCGAGGAATATCGTCTCAGCGCTAGTTTAATTTAAATAACATTTACAATTACCTACGCTACTTAGAAATTCTTTGAAGTTCTTCAGCGTCAAATTCCTGGAATATGTTGTCACAAGTGGCATCTCTTTGAAAATCCGGTCAAAAGCTTTATGTAAGTATTCAAACTACAATGAATCTATCGACTGTGATCGCCAGCCCTTTACTTTCAGTTTCATTCCCTTTTCTTTTCGGAATTTGTCATTTCACGTTATTTTTTGAGACTACTTAACCGTTATACGATTGCCTAACTTACTTTATCTCTTCTGGTTTTTCCATTATTTAAGTAACCCGGAGTTTGGAAGTTGGCAGTGTGACACCCCCTTGACTCGGAAAGAACGTTAAGCCGTTGGCCCTACGCCTGATCTCTCGGTCGTGTCGGATTGCCGACCATCGGAATATCAGAGTAAGGGAAGAGAGAGTGTACCTGTATCTGCGCACACACTTGTGCACTATAATATCTCCCGCGCCGAAGGCTGGTCTCCGCTGAGATTGGTCGCCAAGGCCGAATTTCGGTGTGTAGGACTATTATTTATTATTACTTTATCTTTTCTGTAAACATGGCTATTGTAACGAAATAATCTGTTGTACTCTGGTAAACTTATTCAAAATGATGTGAGCAATCATAGTAAGGAAATCGTTCAAACTAAAATGTGTAATATATATGCCATAGTAGTAGATGAAGTACCACTATCAATTTCCTAAACAAAGCCTGTACAAAACTCCGTGGAACTATGAGCACTAACGAGGGCACTGCCCTGCATGCAGCCACACTCAGCCGCTGTCATTACCGTTAATGTGCTCACTGTTATGACACCATTAGCAGCCGGTTTATAGGCTTTTGTGCCAGTAACTCGCTTATCTCTCGGATCCGACGTGCCAATGAGCTGAAAGTTAGAACTAACTGTACGTGAGGATGAAAAGTGTATCTTCGTGTGTTAAGATTTTATACCTACTTAATGCAAAAAAAGTTGAGTGTCAATAAATGCAACATAGTGGAGGGTAGAAAATCGCCGGGAATATTTGCTTTTGAGCAAACAAAAAACATTTTAATAAAAACGTTTTGTATGATCCCTTTAAAATTAAAACTTAGGTGCACTATTTTCGTGAGTGGAGTTTTCAATCAGGTGCAGGTTCATATTTTAGACTTTCAGGCTATGGCCAGGTAGTCGTTATGCGGCGAGTGCTAGTATGGGTAATGTTTTTTTTTATTGACCATGTTACAGTAGTGACAATATTAAGAAAACTTTCTAAAGGTATTTCTAAAGTCGCAGTTTTTTTAATAAATAGTTAAACCAACCCATGCAGCTACGGATGCCATTTGAAAATTTTGCCGTTTTATTTGTAATAAAATTAATTAAATTGAATTAAATTTATTTTATTTTTACCTTCACGGTGAACACGGTAACCTACTATATTTAACGTTGATTATGAATATCAATATTGTAGATCCATGTTACATTTCATTGGCACTACCTACCCATCATGGTAGCGACTGTTGTAACACTTTGCGGGACACTAAACGCCCCCAGACGTAATAACAACAAAACTCCTATTGTGTCTCGTTCTGTGTCCTTCAACCGATTAATTAACAATTTCAAGAGTTTCAGTTTAGTTATGTTTAGTTTATTTAAACATTCTATTTATCATGAGATCGTTGACATTATTTTATAAGTTCTCAAAATAAATGATAACCATTAACTGCTGGAGTCATATCTAGGTCACTTTTAAAGAAGAGTTCAGTTTTATAAATGCAGCGATTGTTTCCATTCAAACTTTTTAACATTTAGTGCTGCGCTTTATCAAAGCATTGCTTGTTTTGCATGTTTATATCAAGAAGTGCTTACTATTTTCGTCCCCGGGACATAGGGAATACGAAAGAAGGTTGGTTATTTTATGTGAATATAAATGAAATAACAGGAAACGAAGAAAAATGAACTAAAAAGATCTGTGAGAGCCATCGCACGCCAATGCCCCTCCTGAAAATAAAATTATGTTGCTGCCACGAGAATTCCCATCTAAAAACAAGCTTGATAAATATCAAACAGTTTTCAACCAATAGCTAACTGCAGCGTCCAATCAGTTGCCAATTACGACCACTACTCAAGTTCTTCAATGAGTGGCGCTAGTGTCGCATGTTCCGAATGCACTGGGAATAGGAAATATTTGCACAAATCGCGTTATTTACCGAAAACCCACACGATATTTACCGTTACATTATGATTTACCGATATTTTTATAATTAACCTGCAAATACGGTACAATATAAGCTCTGTTTTAATAACATGAAATGTGTGAAATATTAAAGTCAATTTTGGGATTATACATATCGTTATTGTTCAATTTTGGCAGTTCCTGCTACTCATGATTGTGTGATACAGTATCATTAAATTTACTAAATAAATTTATGTTTTTGGTTAACATACATCTATTTTACTCAACTTTTATTATCTTGACCGACCGGTCAAGATAATAAAAGTTGAGTAATAAAGGTTAAAACATCTTTCTACTGACCAGTAGAAAGATGTTTTAACCTTTATTTGTGCACCTACTATACTGAATATATTTAATTATATTCGTATAAAAATAAACCGGCCTGTTGAATCTATACTAATATTATAAAGCTGAAGAGTTTATTTTTTTGTTTGGTTGAACGCGCTAATCTCAGAAACTAGATCGAGTTGAAACATCTTGAGTTTTGGATAGCCCATTTATCGAAGAAGGCTATAGGCTATAATAACGTCACGCTACGACCAATAGGAGCGGAGCATAAATGAAAAATGTTCCGAAAACGGGAAAAAATATTCCTTTTTGAGAACTTCCGTTGCGTGCGATGCGTAAACAGTTAAAGTTACGCAACAATTATGTATGACGGAATTGTTCCTCTTAAAAAGTTCTAAAAAAAGTGCGCAATAGCTAGCTAGCCGCTGGCACTATAACTTTTTAATGGTAATCGAAGTTATAAAATAACACATTATTTGCGAAGGTGTTTTCATGAATATGGTACTCGTACTAATCCTTATCCAAATAATAATAATGTAATAAAACTGAAGTTTGTTTTTTTGTTTGTTTGTATTGTGGCGGTATCAACAACTCCACATGCGAACTACGCATCAAAGACCTGACGTCACAAATCCTGCATCGCGCTATCAGAGTTTACCGCGCGACTAGCATATATACAACATTCCGACATCAACCGTTGGGCAGTTGCCTACCAGACACAATACCCGTCTGGTCGGAGGATCCTCCCTTTACTATAGAGTATGAGTGAACTTTACACCCTGTTCCTCATACCTCTAAATTGGTGACCCCGAACATGGACATTAGCGCAGCCTTGGTGCAACTACTTCAGCGTGACGTCATCCATTACTTCCTCAAGCTTTCGAGCGGCGAGTCACACAGCTAGCCAGCACCCACGGCCTCAACGGGTATCCTGACCACCAGCATGCAGCGAACGCGCATACCTGGTCATCACCCTCAGCCTCATCAGCAACCTTGGCACAGCACACTGCACTTTCGGCCGGTCCACAAGCAGAGCCCTTCAACGCTCTCCTGGTCGACGCCAGCAGTCAGCCTCAACCCGGCGCTGTACGACGTCCGACTCACTGGATCAAAAACGCAGCGCCACCCCGACTCACTAGGGAATCACCGCAGACAGTTCCGACTCACCGTGAACTATGCGGCATCCGGTTCCGACTAACTTGAACCACAACTGGCCCTAGCAAGCATCATATGCACTGACTCAGCCCACTATGGACCTCCGGTCTCCGGAGGGGAGTAATGTGGTGGTATCAACAACGCCACATGCGAACTACGCATCAAAGACCTGACGTCACAAATCCTGCATCGCGCTATCAGAGTTTACCGCGCGACTAGCACATATACAACATCCCAACATCAACCGTTGGGCAGTTGCCCACCAGACACAATACCAGTCTGGTCGGAGGACCCTCCCTTTACTATAGAGTATGAGTGAACTTTACACCCTGTTCCTCGTACCTCTAAAGTATGAACGCGGTAATCTCAGGAAATAGGAGTCGGAATACTTTTTGCATTTGATAGCACAATTTTGGAGAAAGGCTTTAGGCTATTTAACATGACACTAGGACTCTTAGGAGTCGAGCAAAAAGTAAGAGCGCGGGCAGGAATGCCATGCGGCGTGGTGGGCCGTTGCTACAAGAAATTTCACGCAGACGTAGTCGGAGGCAGAAGCTAGTGTACTCATAAAATAATCTCAAAACTTACTCAAACCTTTTTCTTTTTACAAAAACACTCGTAAAACTTCGTTCCCTTATTCCGAAAGTCTCCAAAAGCATATACAACGAGTTTTTATTCTTTATTGTGGACTTGCAACCCGCTGTAGTGTTATTACGGTGCTTGCACATTGAGCAGTAAAAGTCACATTTTATGGCCATCCATAAGGTTATGGAGAAGACAATCAAACATTCAAAAATCTGGTTGTTGAATTCAATTCGGTGTACAAAATATTATTATTTTAATTTCTCGGTTTGATGAGCTTAAAAACCATTTGCATGTAATCCGTTTCAAGAAACTGGTGTGTATTAAAAACAAAGGTAGTATCAGGTAAAAAGAACTTTAAGTTTAAAAAAAAATAAAAATACGGTGCCACCGATGCTTCAATCTAAATCCTATGAGTCTATTGGCAATCATAACCCTAAAAGTTAAAAGAAATACATGAAAATTCAACATCCGAAAAACATTGAGTCAGTGTGTAAGGCCCGCTACTTCACAAGTAGTTGTACAACTTTAGATTTACTGACGCTTTTAATGTTCGCTCTCCCGCCAGCTCGGGCTGCGATGCTTTGTCGCGACCGCTGTAGTTTTGCATTCTACCCGCCAACCAACAACGCTTTACATTGCGTAATGCTGTGAGATTGTTCTTCTTCCATGTTTTAACTTTAAACGTTTGAATGTTTTTTAATGCGAAAAAGTAGTTTTAGTTTGTTGGTTTAATGAAATTTACGATTTGTGAATTTTAGTGCACATTTTGTCGTTTTTAATTTTCAACGATACTCAAACCTTTTTCCCAGGAATCTCCTTACGACGACACTTACTACTTAGGACATGGTAAAAAGTACAGGTGTGATTTAAAATCAGTAAACAGTACGATACAAATATAAATAAATAAAATACACGTCAATCGCTATGAGGTCAGTAGCACCGTCTAAGTGCTACGCAGCTACGGTGCTACGAGTTTCGCTACGCCAGCTACGCCAGCTACGATATCTTTAAAATGTGACACAGTGATCTTCTAATGGTGACAGAGTATTGTGGAAAACAAAGGGAACATTTTACTCTTGTGTTTACTTCATAAATGAAAACACTTGTCTTCATTAGAGGTGTTTAGAGGTGTTCACAAGCTTTTACACACTTATGTGAGTCTGAGTTTCTAGTAGGTACTATAATTTTTTTTTTTTTTTTTTCAAAAAATTCTAATGATTGTGATAAATCTTCTTATAAACTGTATAAAGTAGACATTTTTACCATGAAAACCTTTTTGTAACACCGTAATGCTGGGCAAAGTCCCCTAACCTCCTTGCTTATACAAAGTTTTTATTAATTTCCTTTAGAAACATACCATCCCGCTAGTCTCATGACGTTTGTCTTGTAATTAATTGCAACATACTCGCTCGAAACAAAAGACTCTTTCTCTACACAATTCCTTTGTTTTGATATCGTATGTATCATATCGCTATACACGCTGACTAGGTAGGCTCAACTGATGTACCAGAGTTTTATTCATAAGCTAAATATTTGAAATAACATTTAGCCATTTACACGTCAGTTATGAAATAGCTACGCAGAATCAATATCTTTCGTAACTATATATCGGTTCTGTGTAGTTTGACGCTTAAAATCAAATCAAAAAGGTGATTGAATTTTGATTTTCACAGCTACAGAAATGGTGGCATATCTATTTCTATCTACCTTTGTCTTCCGTTCATTACATGTAAGATATGAGCATGGTAAACTCAGGGAAATCAATTGTTTATCAAATTGACCACCAACTTAAACTGTCCCTATTTAATTGGATATAAAATTTCTGTATCTCGGCAAATTGACGTAGGGTGTGAAATTGATAAGCAGTTAACATCCCTGACTGCATACCTACCATTACAATTACAAAACAACCCTAATCTGTGCCATCGCAAGTTATACTCGTAACAACATACAAACAAGCTCACACAAACAGAGGCAATCGTTGTGCGGCTCTCTTTTGTTTCGGCTATTTATGACGCCGGTAATTGCGATGACGTCACGGGTATACATGCTGCATGCTAATCTGAAAGGAATACCGTGTGTGTAGTTCACTAACAGCGACGTTGAGTTCAGGTTCTATTGTTTGATGTTTGTTTTTCGGGGTAAAGTAATAATGCATGTTTTTGGGAAGTACATTTTCCTAATTACATAAATATGGACTGCTAGCCCCGTTGCTACCTTCAAGTTCATCGTTTTAACAACGGCATTGGGTATTCTTTTAGTAAGGTTCGTGTAAAATATGAAAAGTATACATGAGTCAACGTTTTCTCCAATCTTTCTCTTTTCCAAAAATTTCTTTTCCGTTTTCAATGGAAGTATATTCTGCTTCTCAAACCTCTAATGCAAATGCAGTGTTCCGCGTCAGTCATGCATTTAATTTGCGAGACGAAATACGAGCATTGACGGAAAATAGAAGAGTTCATGTTTAGCTAGCTAATCCGATTCCTAATACCTTACCGACCGTTACCGGCTAAATAATAGTATTTTATGTTCGCGAATATCGTTGGCAAGCTTTCACGGATAAGTTAATATAAGATATCTTTTCATAATTATTATTGAAACGATTACTGGTGTCGCACACAAATTATGTCGAAATGTTCTCCTATCGTTATCATTATTTCGTCTTGTATGAGTACAGCAATGGGGATTGAACAAATACTGGATAATGTTTATTTTTATTTTTTATTATTGTAATGAAACAACACAATACATAAAAAATATTTTCTTATTGATAACCGCATAAAAATGCTTATGGTTATGGGGTTACCAATAAGAACATGTTTGAATGGTAGGCTCTGCAATTCTAGCAGGGCGTAAAAATACTCATCAATAAGTTAAAATCTACGCATTCCATACTATATTGCTGGGAAATGACTTTTATTTTAGGTGTGGAAACCCCCCCATACCTGTAGCAAGTAATGTAACGCACACAAAAGACTGCTGATTGTGCATAAAACTGCAAACTTTATTTTTAAAAGCGTGTCTCTGTACATATCTACGCTTTTCTTCATGAACCAGTTCTCATAAATTCGATGAAACAATATAGCTAAAATATTCAAAGACAAAGGGCGGTAAGAAATTAATTAGTTTCGCTGCGGTATCACAAAGGAACACCTTTTGAGGTTGCTTTCACGAGCAAGGCTGACGTTAATCGAACTATCTGCATATCTACTCAAGGTTATGTAGTGATTCCTCGTACTTATTTTTAGATGTTATTTCGGTTTATCTCTAAGGAGCAATACCTATATCGGTTGATATGTGGATCCATCTGACTGTATTATACAATTCATCAACTTTAGTGTTAATAATGGCCTAAATTGCTGAACCACTACTTCAACTTATTCTCGGCTTGAACCATTAACATTTATGGTCTATTTCACTACCAGATCTCTAGTCAGTCAGTTCTAGCAGAAAGTTGCCTACAAATTTTGTTCCACTTTTGAGTTTATGTGATGGATAGTGCTTACCCGAAGCCTGTGAGACAGGCCCTTGTAGATCAGAATGTTTCGAGGCTACTTTTTATTAAAACCATCAATTTACACTTTAACTTAATGTAAATTCACTAAAGCCCACATTTTCTAACACAAAAGAAAAAAGGGCAAAGTAAAGTGAAAAAAAAAATTGCGTCAGCTATTAAAGGATCCGCCCACTCATCACCGCGCGCGTGATGGTCGCGACCGGTGATTACTGACGTGTCGGTGATAAGTAAGAAAAACGACGCGAAGCGTATCATCGTGAGGTAAGACAGCCATCCGTCTCTTTGACGGCGATACACGAAATGTTCAGCGGTATTAGACAAAACACTGTATTTATTAGGAGAAGTTAAAGTTCTCAGAAAGTTAAAGTTTAGAAAGTAAAAGGGAATATTTTTGGGATTAACTGCTATACCTGTAATCTACTTTTCCTATTGAAGGTGTAGGTACTATAGTCTACCTTAAGCTTGCACTAAAGGAGTTTTAAGTACATTGCACAAAAGAAGGCGTTTTAAATGATTCATCTATGAAAAGGAATGGCAAGAAACACACTTTGCTTTATAAAGAAAAGTCGTCTGGCTGGTATGGATTTCTTTCTTTTAGAACCCAGAATTAATCGTTACATTGTTGAAAAACAAACGTTAATATTGAAAAACTTAGGCACGTGAAAGGTGTTGGGTCAGTAAGCTTATACCTCGGCTTTAGATGGCTTACTGCCGTCCTCCAGGGAATATTACCTTGAAATATCACTTGTGTTGTACAGAAAATAGACGTTATTTATTAAGACACATGGGCTCGGTACAGTGCAAAATAACATTTATTTTAAAACTAGTATCACCTCCGCGTAGTGCCGGGTCTTTGAAGTATTGTCGTTAATAAATGATGTCTTATCCTATGTAAAGAATTGGTGGTTAAAAACAAAAAGGTTGCTACCCCGGGGAATTGAAAAAGTTGTTTTGTTCAAGTTATTTCAGACGTTTACATTTAAAAGAAAATTTTATATTAAGAAAATACTAATTTGTCTTGGTCTTAAAATATTGAAAGCCAAATTTAAGCTTGCTGTGTAACCCATTCAAATTACTCCTGACAGCAGACTTTTGGCTAAAGTATTTTCAACCAATAATAAGCCAGTGTCTTCTTTCCCACACTAGGAGATTTAATAATTCTAAGTCAACACTTAGTTTATATTCTTCTAACTTCACCCACGTTAAAATTTCGCCACGAAAATGACGTGACACATCATAACCTAGTCTAAACTATATTATTTTTTTAAACTTGAAATGACGTCGAATGTAATCCCGGTTTCCAAATATAAAGTGAACTATTGATCGAGTAGGATCAGGAAGCACGGCGCCAGATTTAGATACACCAAGCAATATTGCCTGTTATGAACCTAATGTGATGTTGTGGCGAAAGGGTTACAGCTCAAGAGGAATATCGCAATATGTTTGAAGAAGGGTTTGACCTTGGATGCTTGGTAATAAATGTCGATATTGTGTTGTGTGTTGCTTGATAAATAAACCTTCGATGTTTTTTAGTTCGCATTTCCTTCATTCGTAATTTGGGTATGAAATAGACTCAGATTGATAGAAAAAATCTGTAGCTTAACTAGGTTCACAAGTAAGTCAGCTTCTTCTAAGCGAGTACCTATTTCGAAGAATCCTTCGAAATAGGTACTCGCTAAAGAATTGGTGCATTCTGCCCTTTCTTCTTTGTTTTCGTGTAGGTACTACCCTATAATGCTTCCTCGGCAAGGCGATAAAAATAATACAATTCTAGAAAATTACTTCTAAGCGTCCCCAAGTCTCATTTTAAGTGGTCGTTATAAACATACGTACCTACGTGGTACCGATATTTATGTATTATGTTTATTTGTTAATAGTCTCGCTGTGTTTATTGTTATTACAGCTAGGTTCACTTAAAAAACTTTTTACAAAAAAAAAATAACCGACTTTAAAAAAAAAAACACTAAAAAACATAAAAAGTTATTATTATATATTATTTTTCACTTTTTAGTTGTGGTACCTACCCCACACCCATTCGTATACCACAACAGTGCCAGGAAATCTTATAACATCATGAACATACACCGAGTAGATTAAATATCAGCAAAATTAAATTTATTAATAAAAACAGCCACTCCATAATACAGTTTAATAAAATGTATGGGACAGCTGTTTATTTTTTTGCGATTTCAAAGCTGATCGCGCACCTCCTAAAGTTTGTAGAGTAAATTTTTGAACACCTTATACATATAGACGAATCGAGAACTTCCTTTTTTGAAGTCGGTTAAAGATCATTTATAGCCAGAGTGCATCTCATGACAATTCCAATAAGCCAAAAACGGCTAGGATACATTGTTTTATTACGGAGTTCCGTTGCCTACCTTCCGGCTTCATCATCAGATCAGTTAGATGGTACCATTTTGATCAGCATTTATTTAAATTTGCTTCGTCATAGTCGCTTAACTATCTTAATCGAGATATCTTATTGCTACCCGTGAAATACGTATCATTAACGAGTTCCGGTAGCCATCTGTGGTCTTCTTCATCAGTTCCGGTTCACCAAATGATACTTTCTGAATACAAATGCTTGATTTGCTTGCTTGCTTGATTGCTTTTAGTTGATGAAAATACAAAAATCACTATATGAATGCTTACAAAATTTGAGGAGTTACCTCAATTCCTCATGGAACCCAACATCAGAACTGGAGTTTGAAAAAAATGGGACCAATCTGGAAGTCTGGAATCTTTAAGTAAAGTTAGGGACCTAGAAGATGAATTAATTCATGCGAATAGTCATATTATCCGTTTAGAGAAAGAAAAAGAATGTACTCAGATTAAAGAAACTAACCTCTTGTATGATGAATGATTAAATAGTAATTTTAACCCTCATTCCATTGTAACTATTGACCTTACTGAGGATTCCTTGCGGAAACAGAATGTTGGTTATAAAGTTAGTCATAATAAAATGAAAAAATATGCAAAACTAAATAGAATAATTAAAAAATCTAATCAAATTAGGAAACAACCTATATAATTTTCTAAAAATATTCCACAGAGAAAATAGCATGTTGATCTAATCAATAAATTAAACAATTATCAAATCAAATTAGAAGACAGCAAAAAAATCTATGAAATTGATACACAGCGCTTACAGTCTGACATACAGGCACTAGAGGGCCGGCTTAGTTCCCTTTACATTAAATATGTGAGCTCTCAGAACCAAATTAAAGAACATATATTCTTGCTGCTAATGAGTTAGTTATGTGTCAGTGTACTCGTCAGGTGTCAATCTCTGATGCTGTCCAGCCTGAGGCAACGGGGGACCCGTCCCAGACTGAGAGTTTGTCTCAAGACTGTATCCTCAACCAAGATATATCTGATATAGTACAAGATCTATCTCATGTGGTACGTACAGCCTGAGATTGTTAGTTGTCCATCTTCCAGTAGTCAAGATTGTTATCATTCAATTATGTTCTCAGATAGTATAGGAAGAGGTTTAGGTAAATTAATTAGTAACAACCTGTTTATTCTAATCAAAATTATTGTATGCCAGGGTCAACCTACAAACAAATAATGACATCAGTATTAACTGAAATATACAATCCTAAACCCAACATTACTGTATTTGTAGGTTGTTTTATAGTTCTAAGGTAAAAAAAAAAAGAAATCACTGACTATGTAACTGAGTTGTTAAAGTTAAATTGTAGTAAAATAACATTGTGTGCTTTCCCATATTTTGAAAAATTTACAAAGACAAAACAATTATATTCATATGCTTAAAAAGCATATTTATGCACTTCTTAGTTAGTCATTATAGTGACAAGCTTGTGTATTTTGACACCAACAGTTTTGTGGAAACTTTAAGGTCGACTAGGGATACTGCATATCTGCCTGTTAGTTTTAGACACATAGTAGCTGGACTATTAGCTTTTTATAAAAACTCAGACATAAGTAGTATGCCGAAGTCTTGTGTTATTAACACCACAACGGTTAGTAGTAATACTAATAATAAGGTGGTGAGCCAGAATAAATGTAGCTCAAATGATTTAGATATGTATACAAATTGTACGAAGGAGGATCCATGTCCCTCGCTCACTATGAGCACACTGCCTGGTGATGACATTGAAGTTTTGGGGTTAACTCCAGATAGTCATTTAAACTAGTTTGTAAGACAACAGAATGCACCAGTACGAATATTCATATACTTAATAACAACAATGTGTCTTCTTGCTCTAAAATAAGCAGGAATTGTCAAAAAGGAGATCAGCAGAATGCCTTAAAATTATTTGATCAAAATATTCAAGGTATTTCTTCCAAACTATTAGAAATTGAAATGTTTTTAGAAAAAACAAAGTTTGACATTGTTTGTTTTACTGAACATTGGTTAAAGGATTACCAAATGCTAATTAATTAAGAGAACTATAGTTTGGGCAGTTGCTTTAACCGTAAATCAATGATGCGTGGAGGTTCTCTAATCTTGATAAAAAAATGTTTAAAATCTAAGCAACGTAATGACATAGTTGGTTTATCAATTGAACATTGCATCGAATTGTCTTGTGTTGAGCTAGATAAGCATGTTGTAGTGTGCGTGTACAGACCCCCTAATTATCAGAATTTTTCTTTATTTGAGTCAGTAATGGAAGATGTCCTAGCGAAACTTGCATCCATTAACAAAGCCGCAATTATTTGTGGTGATTTTAATATTAATATTCTGGAAAATAATTCAAATAGCTGTAGATTATTAAGCCTTTTTAAATAGTTCAATTTATCTAATGTTTTTACAGAACCGACTAGGGTAACTCCAACTTCTGCAACTTGTATCGATAATGTCTTCTGCGATGGTGATTATGTACATAAAGCCATCGTAAATTATTTACCATCTGATCATAGTGGACAAACTGTAACTTTTAAGATTAAAACAACTTTGCAAAAAGTGCAAATACAATTTAGATCAATAACAACTGGCAATTTAAATAGATTCAATAGTACCCTAAATAATAAGTTAAATGTTCTAAGCCCTACTATGGACGATGCAAATAAATTGTATGAGGATTTCTTTTCAGTAGTGCACACTGAATTACATATAAAACTTTTGAAAAGAAAACAAAAAAATATTTGCCCTAATTTTATATTTAGTGACTGGGCAACTAAAGGTATTAGGATAAGTAGGGAAAGACTGTTCGAGCTGTATGGCCTTAAGCCATTTCTTAATACTAAAACTTTCAACAAGTATGTTGCTACATATTCCAAAATTTTTAGAAATACCTGCAAGATAGCTAAAGCCCTATACATTAGCAACAAGATCAAATCAGCTGAAAATAAAATAAAAACAGTTTGGAAAGTTATAAATAATGAAACTAATAGGAAGAAAATACGAAACACAGATTTCACATTGGAGACTTCACGTGGCGCCATAAACTCCAATTTAGAAGTAGCTCAAGAATTTGTACATTTCTTTACTGATATACCATCTAGAACGACTGAATCTTTAAATTCCTCACCCGATGTTTCCATTGATTTATTAAGAGCGAACGTTCCTAGCTGCCCGGTTTAATTTAAATTTAAACATATAAACCCTATGATAGTTATAAAAGCATTTCGGCAAATCAAAATCAAATTAACCGAAGATCTATGGGGAATGTCAATCAAAGTTTGTACGTCTATAATCGAGACTACAGCACCATACTTAGCTTTAATATTTAATTTGTGTGTGGATCAAGGAGTCTTCCCGGATTTAATGAAATATAGTAAGGTTATACCACTTTTTAAATCAGGGGACAATAAAGACAGTAATAACTATAGACCAGTATCCGTGTTGCCGGTATTCAGCAAGGTGTTCGAAAAGGTGATGCTCGATCAAATGCTTAATCATTTTAACACCAACCAAATCTTACACGATCAGCAATATGATTTCACTAGGACGTTGTACAACTGACGCCAGTGTTACCTTATTAAGACACATATTTACAGCATGGGAGGAGGCCCAAGATGCCATAGGAATCTTTTGTGACCTCTCCAAAGCATTTGACTGCGTAAATCACGAAACCTTACTCTTGAAACTTGAGCATTACGGACTAGGTAAACTTGCGCTCAGTTTAGTAAAATCTTATTTAAATGATAGACAACAGCAAGTTCAAATAAATGGAGTCCATTCACACGGCTTAGAAGTAAAAATGGGTGTGCCACAAGGCTCGATATTGGGTCCTTTCCTCTTTTTAGTATATATTAATGATCTACCCCATTTAGTAAAAAAAAAAACAACCACAAATGGTGTTATTTGCTGACGATACTTCCTTAATTTTTAAGATAAATAGACGTGCATCAAATCTCTTGACGACGTAAATAACGCCCTAATGCAGGTCTAAAATTGGTTCACTGCTAATAATTTAGTATTAAATGGGAAAAAAACTAAATGCATAAGATTTGCTTTACCAAATGTTAAAAGTAGTGATTGCGACATAGTATTGAGTAGCGAGAAACTAGAATACGTCGATAAAATTGTTTTCCTGGTGATCAAGCTCGACTCAAGGCTGCAATAGGGTCCTCATTTAACATCTCTTGCAGGGCGGCTAAGTTCAGCAGCATAAGCTGTGAGAAAAATCCGTCAATTTACTGATGTAGATACCGCGAGGCTAGTCTATTTTAGTTACTTTCATAGTATCATGTCTGACGGTATTTTACTATGGGGGCGGGCTGCAGATATCGAATCGATTTTTATTCTACAGAAAAGAGCCATCAGAGCAATATATGGCCTCCGCGAGCGCGATTCTCTAAGGGAACTATTTAAAGATATTAACATCATGACGGTACCTTGTCAATAAATCTATGAAAACATCATGTACGTAAGGAAAAATTTAAATATTTTCAGTAAAAGAGGTGAAAGACACAATTATACTCGTAGTACTAGAAATAGGGACCAATTAGTTCAACCAGGTGTCAGACTGGCTAATGTAGACTCATCCTTCATGGGGTACTGTTTAAAATGTTACAATAAAATACCTCCCCACATACTCCAATTGAACGAATCTAAATTTAAATCATATATAAAACGCACACTATGCAGCCAAGCATATTATAAGTTGGGGGATTACATCGCTGACAAAAATGCTTGGCTCAATGCTGGTCCTGCTCCATAAGGGCGCATAAACTAATTGATTAGCATTTGAAAATATTATTGGAGCTGCTGAAGATTGTAAGACTATCTATGCATTTTATAAACTCAATCTCCTTGAATTATATAATTGCATAGCACAGGTGTGAGTACTATGTACTATAGAGCTACCATTTACCGGGTAATATGTCTTTCATTGACTTGAATGTGCTCTGGCGCCTGAGAGTATATCATGCTCACTCAAATGTCTCGCTGGTGGTGGCGTGTGTGTTGGATCATTAAGTTCCCTTCAAAATGGTTGAGCCAAATGGTGCTAATCCATGCGTCATGTTCGTGAACGGGCGCCGTCAGTTGGGACTGGTCATCTCTTAGCTGCCACGGCTTATTTTAATTTATTTTAATTTTTTAATAGTTTTTATTACGGACGCTTCTAACGTGCACGTCTTTCTACATTGTTCTCACATGTATAACTTCAACATGAATGATGTAACCCATTTTTTGTAACAATATTTTGTTTTAAAAGAGTGTCCGTGGAGTTTCTTGTCCGTTCTTCTCCATAGAAACCTACTACGCTTTGGAATGGGCAACTAGCTTCATCTTTCTGACTGACCGATCCCTTGACAATTCAAAAGTGCCTGTAATTGGTTTATTTGAAATAAATGTTTTGAGTTTGAGTATATCCTTTCAAATGAAAAAAGAACTTTTCAAATCGGTTCATAAACGACGGAGTTAGAGAGACATATCGGTAACAAATATATATTAAAAAAAATACAACCGAATTGAGAACCTCCTCCTTTTTGTGAAGTCGGTTAAAAATCTACGTGCCACTACTATTGTTGGCCCCAAGCCTTTTTAATATTGGTAGTACTTCGGTCAACCTTTTTAACATTCATGGGTAAAGGTAATTGGGAAAATCTTTCATTATGATATAGCATAAATCAGAGAGGTAGTTAACCAATCACATCATAATGTAGGTCTCGCAGGTTCAACCCTGACAAGTAGATATCAAAGTGTCTTTCAATTTCCTAATTATTTACTTTCGATGTCTTGAACAGCTCTGACTGATGGTGTAAATGTAGGAAAAATCTTGAATAAACTGGGGTTGTAGTAGTGTAGAATCGCCGATACACGAGGAGCAAGCATGGGAATCAATGCTTGTTCATTCGCTGTATAAAAAGAGGCCTTCGTCCTGCAATTAGATAATTACAGGCCAATGTTATATATTACGATACGGACTCAGTCTTGAAAAAAAAAAAAAAAAAAATTACAGTCCGTTTCTTTTATTATTGTTTACTTATATATTTCTTTATTCCAAAAGCGCATTTCAAAACTAACATGTCACGCAGAACCATAGAACAGCATAGTACATTTTCTGCAAACGTGACGCTTGTTTTATTTCCCGATCACCATGACAAGATATTACTACGGAACTATTACTGCCATAGTTCCGACATATTGCTTGCAAGTCACACGAGTATGTATTAGTATTTACGAACTGTTTTAACGAATATCGCTAAAAAACAAGAATTTAAAATAATTGGCTGATCGATAGCAGATGTAATGGTGTGGACACACTGGAAGTGTTTTACCGATCGGCCCGTTTATGTTTAGTTAGCTTAGTTTGAAATGCACTCTTGGGAATGTACGTTTTACGCCTATGTTTTAATATATCAATAGGTATTAGGTTATTTACCGTGTAAGTTTTCCGTTGTTAAAGAATTGAATGCTCTCGGATCACTTTGAGGTAAAGCCTAAATAAAGTATTAACAGAAAAGGAATGGTAGAATGAACAGTATAAATGAAGTCTGTTACACTCTTTTTGGAATAATGACCGCACCTAATGGTAAAAGTGCGAACATTACAATGTTTATGTATGTGCCTAAACAAACACAAATACTCTTTCAACTCTCATAAATCAAGTGACGCGAGATATTATTTGGTCTTCACACTCGATTAGACCCCGGAGTTCGGACAAACAAGAGAATTTTATCAGCTTATTACTTTCAAACTCAGTTATAACAGCCCGGGTTTTTAATGTATCCCCCCTGCTTAAATTATATAATATTATTATTATATTGAATGTTAGTTTAGGCAGTCAGCTGTAAAGGGAGTAAACTAATAGTTATAATAGTTTTCAGTAATGGGTAAGGAAGGATATACCTAATGTGAATTTTGATGACGAACATTATATTTAGGGCATATAACTATTTATTGTTACAAGATACCCACTCCGACCTTTTTTATAATCCTAAAAACTGTGCGCTTATCCCTCTTTATCAGAAGTTCATGACTTCAACTAGCACACTTATTACGGGATTAACTGAATTTAATAGTTTTTCAGAAAGAACATTATTCCTTACTTTCTCAATTATATCAAATAGACAACCCACCTCTAAAACCATCTTTCATTTCAAATACAACACAAAGGAACCTCAAACGTTCGAAAATTCACAAAAGATATCTGTATAGATGGTAAATGAAAATGAAAGAAAAAGAGTGAGCACACTACCGGGCGCCGGTGTGCCTCCGTCACGAGGAACTATTCACAATGTCTGATACATATTTCATGACGCTCATTCGAATCGCGCCGACACTTGGATTATTTTAAATATATACCGTTTGTGCCGCAAACCATATCATTGAAATTCAAGGTTTAACGCGGTGGCGATTTGCAAATTTTGCGTTTTGCATCGTCTGGATTCTGATTAAGGAGGTTTTTGGATTATTTAGTGACGTCAAATAACGGTAATAGCCAATGATTGTATAATATAACCTCATTGGTAATTGCATTTTTGATCTTCTGATCTGATTAGAACCGTGGCGTATAAAATGTGCCAATAAATTCACATTAATGTAACCTGATTTATAAATTGGTAAGCAATCTAACTCCCTACCAACATATTGACTGAAACAAGCTAGTCATCTAAAATAATACTCTACACAGTTCTCTACTGAAGCACTCTCTGCTAGTAGTACCTACACGTGTTTACTTGTAGCTAAGCTAGAAGAGCTCTTCTCGAGTAGCTGCTGCGAGCCGTATCTGACGGCAGCCTTTATGCTTAGCCATGTCTGTCGTAGTAGAGTCTATAGCAGGCTAACTACATCACAAAAGTGGGTCCTATTGATCAAAGAGGGTAATTACTATCGGCTGGGTTTTTATAACGGTTTACCAATAAAACAAAGTAAAAAAGTAAAAATAACTTTAACGTGTTGTTCCTTCGTTGCGGTTTCTCTCTCGTTGCGGTCAATCTTCGATTCTTTTGAAACAAGCACGTTTTCTGTTCAGCACTGTAGACAGTTACAGTTGCAATAGTATAATCATAAATATTACATAAAGCACCTATGTGTCTGTCTACATCATTATATTTATTATTATAAGTTATAGAACAATAATTACTTTAATGTTAACTGAATACATGTTTTTTATCAATCTTATTGTACGGTCAGCTGCAGAGAAATCTCACCTCCTAGCAATGTATTTATTCATTGCTAGGGGGTGAGATTTCTCTGCAGCTGACTGTACGAGTATTGCCATATTTGACATTTCTGTGCACTCCATACGGTAGACTTTACCTTTATTTAAGTTGTCAGGAGTCAGGTGTACAAATTACCAATTTATAGAAAAAACGATGAGGTGCCAAAAAAAAAAACAAAGATACCACATGTGCCGTAAAAAATCACACGTCACCGTACTCTAACATAATTTTATTCCTAAAACCAATCTCCCAGCCGAACACATTTATTACTAAAACATCCCTTATTCTACCATATACTGAAGAAACCACATCTTATTGTAATTCGCGGCACTTTCGCTACAAAACAGAACTCTTCGGAACATTTGGCACCAGGTGGCGCTGCGATCCCTCTTATATTATACACGAGTTCTGATACGTCGAGTACGTGTTTATTTACGTTTATAAGAGTTTGAGTAGTCTGTTGGTTGATAGTCTGGCTACCGAGAAGGAGGGTTAAATTCGTTTCTTATGTTGTTAGTATTTTTTCCTAAGAAAGCAGGTTTCAATGATCTGAAGTTTTTTGCCCGAATGTGGGAAGGAGAGTTCAAAGTATAAGTAAGCAATAGGTTAGGCTTAAGCACCCATATGAGAGCAATTTATTCTTGTCGAAAAGGGATTTTTTTCTGCAAAAAATTACATTTTCAATACATTTTTAGCACATATCTTCGGTTTACATGCGTTATGTAGGATGAGAGCCGCAGCTGGAATGGATGTGATCTCTCTTATTCTGTCTACTCCAATAAATAGCTACGTATTTATAAACTACGCATGAACTTTACGCCCAATGTTGAGTACACCACGCATGAGGTAATGTTATTTGCATACTATAATGTATTCAGGCAAAGGTTGAGTTCTTGCTCGGGTAAGATAATTTAGGATAGAGGATAGTTATGGTTGTATAGGTGTTGATTTCAGGGGGCCTATAACGAACTTTAAAAAAACCAGGCAAGTTCCAGGCAATTCATTTCACTGGCTGGTTAAATTTCATATTACGACATTCCTAATTCTAACCGACTTCACGCTGGGTAGTTTGTCTATGGCTGGCTTGTAATTCTCTGCCGTAACGTTCAGAAACACAATTAAATATTTATCGGTAAGTTACGGTTTTATTTAATCACATATTTTGTGGTAAAAATAATCAATTTATATTAATCTAGTTACTTTAGTATAAAATTAGGTGAAAATACGAACGCACTGTATATTATGCTACCTATATAATTCATTCATATTATAATTTTTTGAGTTTGTAAATTGTCACGCGAGATTAGGTTTCCGAACGAACTCCACTTGAAGGTCAGCGGGGAATTCGACCACATGGAAGAGTATTGTTTCATTGTTTCACAAACTAATATGAACACTATCTTATTGTTTGTTTAATACTTCCATTCGTAAGAATTTTCGGGGTATAAACAAAATATGGCGTAAGCTCGTTATTGAGTATTTTCCTATTCAGTTTTTGAGTATTTTCCTATTCAGTGTAAGAAAGTTCTTAGATATGATATTTTGTATGACAGTCCCTGACATGTCTCAACTCCTCACTTGTTTAAGTTGATATCGTTCAATGAATGGCAAATCATCCATGTCGAACGCATTAAGGCTCTTCGTACAGGCGCGACACGCGACGCGACACAAAGGAACCACGTGTCGCGCGACGAGCGGTACCTTTATGTCGCGTCGCGTGTCGCGCCTGTTCTGTAGGAGCCTTTAATTTGATCACGAAGTCGTCTCCAACTCCTGACTTGATTAAGTTGATATTGTTCAATGAATTGCACATCATCCATGTCGAACGCATTAAGGCTCTTGCGTACAGGCGCGACACGCGACGCGACACTAAGGAACCGCGTGTCGCGCGACGAGCGGTGCCTTTGTGTCGCGTCGCGTGTCGCGCCTGTTTTGTAGGAGCCTTTAATTTGATCACGAAGTCGTCTCCAACTCCTGACTTGATTAAGTTGATATTGTTCAATGAATTGCACATCATCCATGTCGAACGCATTAAGGCTCTTACGTACAGGCGCGACACGCGACGCGACACTTAGGAACCGCGTGTCGCGCGACGAGCGGTGCCTTTGTGTCGCGTCGCGTGTCGCGCCTGTTTTGTAGGAGCCTTTAATTTGATCACGAAGTCGACTCCTTTTGTTCATTGATTCGTTATTTTGATCAGAAAAGTCACTTTCCAGGAACTCAAACAGTTCATATTCGTCGCACATAATATTTTCTTTTGTTATTTATTTATTACTCGAGAAACTTCGGCAAATAAACCCAAAACAATTCAATAAAAGCTCCTCTGAAGTAGCGTAAACTGAATGGATTGTGAGGTTACTTTTTGACAAGTTGTTATATGAAAAGAAATGTCAAACGAACGTTCGTAATACGGTATTGCCAGGCAATATTCGGGCAGAAGTCGCCCAGGGTGTCACGTGACCGCTGACTGGCTTGTTTGACGAGTTCATAATACGAAATTGCAAGGCAGTTCTGTTTACGCTGTAAACTGCCTGGAAATAAGAGTTCATAATAGGGCCCCAGGTCCTTATTAATAATTCTGTGCGTGAAGGTCACGCAAAATAATTACGGCAACCTCTAGACACGTGTAACGACGGCAACTCAGCTCAACTCATCTTGTCAATCTCTATAAAAACAAAATGATGCAAGATGAGTTGATTACCTAAAAAAAACACACTGACATCTTGTTTGAGGAACCTCATGTCCATAGTCCAGTTGGGGCAAGCCATTAAAGATACTGACAGGTGGTATAAGTTGGTTTTTGTAACGAAGTTCTTTAAAACGGCTTGCGGCGGGAGTTGACTGGTAGAAGTCGTCACGTTACGCAAAAGCGTTATGCCCCCTCCATGCGACAATTAGTATGAGAGAGAGAGAATGTTTTTTTGAGAGAGAAAGTATGAATTTGGTCAAAATGATAATTCAAGTTGGCGTCTGCGAAAATGGTAAAATTTTTGATCATGGGTGTCGTTTTCATGATTTTTGAGGGTGCTCGAGCCGATAGTGAGTGGTCAAAATGAAAATCCAAGACGGCGGCTGCTAATATTTAAAAAAAAATCGACATGGGTGTTGTTTTCATAGTTTTCGAGGGCGCTTAAGTCAATATTGAAGGCAAAATGTAAATCCAAGATGGCAGCTGCGAAAAATATCTTTTTGTTTTAAATCATAAGTGAAAAGCAACTCCGTTTTCAACCGAGATATGAAAATTACAACAAACATGACAATAATTTTGGTCCAAAAACAGTTAGAGTGGTGAACATACCTGATGGGAATTTTTTGCTAATATTACGAAAAACACTACTCACCTCAATCCCGGCACATCATCAAGCTGTGCGCCATCTGGCTGTTGCCAGGCGATCTGCGGCGAGGGGAACCCGTGCGCCGCGCACGAGGCTCTGGCTCCCGTGCTGTTGGAGAACACCAACCGTGGGGGCGGCTCCATCAGGAACACCGGCCCGTGCTCCTGGCCTTCCCCACCTGGGAAATATCGTGGGGATATTAAAAGGAAAGCTATTGGCCTGGTCTTGTATCGGCATAGGTCAACAGGTCATGGTAGACATTTTTTATTTGCTCTTGGATATATAGACCGTTTGGTAAAAAATGATAAGGTAAACATTTTAAAACGCATTTTTTACGTGGGATAACCTTATTTTATAAGCTGTTATTTTATGTCTGTGATCACGAGAGTATGTTTGCAAACACCTGCTTATTACGAATTCGAGTGCAAAAGAGTAATCCCACCAAAAACATTTCATTTAAATTAGGTTACTAAGTCTCACATAACGCTTTCACTGTTAAAAAGTTATCAGATCTAAGGTATGTAGAGCCAAGCCCCTAACTCTACAAACCTTACATCTTGTTAAAAATGTATGGCTTGGCCCAACAAAAAATATGGAAATTGAACTGATTGTTTTAGAAATGGTTGGTGCTGATTAAGCCATTCGTCATCGTAGAAAATTAAACATGAATTTGACTCTTCATGTGAATATAATATTTCGTTCACCACAAAATGTGACTTCATTTTTGGTTTTATTGTGTGAAACAAGTAAGTAAGTACTCACAAGGTGCGTTTGAACAGACAACCGCAGTCGTCTCGTTCCGGAACGTACACGAGCACGTTACTTTGTTTCCCTCTAAGATTTATTAATCCATCCATACTATACTAATATTATAAATGTGAAAGTAACTCTGTCTTATTATTAACATAAGCGGGATATTTACCATGTTTATTCATTTTTCTGAGTTCCCGATATTTCGGCGCTGTTGCAAGCACTGTCTGTCTGTCTATCTGTCTCTCTGTCTATCTGTCTGTCTGTCTGTCTGTCTGTCTGTATGTTACGTTATCACGCCTAAACCGCTGAACCGATCGTCATGAAATTTGGCAGAGATATAGCCTGGTATATGGAGCAGGACATATGCTACTTTTTTACGCGATAATCGACATCCACGCGGGCGGAGCCGCGGACAGAAGCTAGTACGACTATAAAATAGAATGTATGGAATTATTCCAGAAAACTTGCTGTTTCCGTAAAACTGTACGGGTTACGATAACTTACTTTCATTTCAGCAATTCTTACAAGTTGGCAATTGTATTGTATTTTATCGAAGGAAATCCTATTATTTTGCTCCAATAGACCTTTCCGAAACTTAGTAATCATAATTGGGTACTCTGAACAATTTTTGGCATACCCAAAAATATAAAGACTGGTATAAAATTCAACAAAGGGTTCTCTCCAAGGGATTGCAAATTTTCAGACAGTCGTTAAGGTCTGTTATAAACACAATATAGTCGTACTAGCCACGAGGTTAAACAACGATTAGATCTCAACGTACCTGCCTAATGAGGCTGCTTTCCAGATAAAATAAGTTGTTAAATACTAAGTTTTGGAATGAACACTTAATTTTAGGGTCTGCTTCGTCGAAAATTATAAGTTGGTCATTTAAAAGTTTTTGCGAACTACTACTTTTCAAATTTTCTTAAAGTTAGTCGATATATTCATTCAACGGTAAAATGTTCAACCAATAGAATTGTTTACTTTTTCAATACTGAAATTTCACTTACTACCTACGGGCATTCTACCAAAATTACAGAAATTATCAAAAAATAAAATCCACAATAAATTGTCCAATTAATTAAAATAAACGAGGCAGTCAAATAAAAATAACTACATACAAACTATGTTGTTATTTTTATTTGACTGCCTCGTTGGTCTAGTGTTCGTAAGCGCTACTGCTGACCATGAGGTCCTGGGTTCGAGTCCCGGGTTGGGCAAAGTGTTATGGCCATGGCCCCGGGCATACGAAATGGGGCGGCGACGAAAAAAACAATCTAAATAGCGCCCGCAAAGTCATGTGTCAAGCAGTAGTGGATTTACACATTTTGCAAGTATAGGCTGTCAAATTTTTGCCACTCTTACCTCTACAATTATCAGTTTCTAGATTATTTTTACAATCCAACAATTTGGTTGAAATTGCACAAGAAATAGCTTTGGGTGTATTTCTGAGCTAATCAAAGCTCAATCATGTATGACTAATAAGGCGGTAAAACAAAATGAGGCCGCCCTCGCACTTCTGAGTTTATGTAGGCATTTCTATATAGTAGGTTACATTTTGCAGAAATAGAATAGGCAAAAAAAAAATGCAATTCAGACATTTTCATCGAAAAGCAAGAATGTGGGATGCAAGGGCTGAGTGTCGAGTTCGACATTTTTTACAGCACATTTCGTAGTTCTCAGTTAGGTTTCTTTTGAACATTCATACGGAAATCGGAGAACTTGCTTTGTTGACATATGCAGAAAAGTTAGAGAATTAGAACGAAAATCGAGCACGACGCGCGCTGTGGCCCGTTCATTATCATTCATACTGTATAAAGGAGTAACTTCGATATAATAGTATATTATGCAATTAGTGAATAAAGGACGGATTTAAAGCGAGGGCCATGAGCAAGTGAAGGATTCTAACGAATGAATCACGACCGTAGGAAGTGATTCATGATGATTGAATCACGAGCATAGCGAGTGTTTCAAGTGTTAGAATCCCGAGCGACGCGAGTGCTTCATGGCCCTTGATATAAATCCGTTTTATTCAAGTGTTGCATACTATACTTTATACCATGACTACGAGAAAATGAAAGATTTAAGCAAAAATAGACATTAATGAAGAAAAAAGGAAGTTTAAATTAATTAAAATGCACATTAAAATTGGAACAATTTTTGAGTAATTTTCTTATTATTATTATTAGGATGGTCAACCTGTAAAGCGATATTTATTTCCTGTAGATGGTCAGAACTTTCTGCTGATGGAAACTCTAGGGCATCTTTGGACGTTGAAGGGCGTGGAGTGTATAAGGAGTTTTTTTTTAAACTTTTCCCCACACTAGGAATTTCTCCTGTATTGTGGGTGCGTTAACAAACAACTACTTGTAGGTCATACAAATATTGGTTTCGTGCGGGAATATAACCCGCGACATGCAGCGCAGCATTCAATCGCTTCAATCGTGCCGTCGAGTATTGCTTGTATCGAGTACCTATTTTTCGCACGCAGGTTGTATAACATTGAGATGGAGGTCGAATATATTGGTGTGTTCTAAATTCAAACACCAAAATAGTGATTAAAAGTGCTTTTTATTCACTGATTTCAGTGAATAAAATAAGCTTTTTAGAGGGGGTATAAAAATATTTTTTGATATCTGTAAGAAGGCAAAAAAATAAATCGGTCATCAAATTTGCCGCTCCTAAGATTCTGCCGCCCTAGGTTCAAGTCTACTGAGCCTGCTGGTAAATCCGCCACTGGTGCCAAGGGAAACCGCAAGGGTGCGAAAGAGCGGTGGAGCATACGGTGGAGGTCTGCCCGGCTTGGGCAGAGCACTGCCGTGTGCACACGGCGGTGATCGGCGGCGGCGATCTCTCGCGTCCGACCCTGGGCCAGACCATGGTCCGAAGCGAGAGTGCATGGGAGGAAGCGGAATGCATGAGGGAGCGGCAGACTGTGCGCCCTCACGCCCCAAGTCGACGCAGGAGACGCCCTGGGTGGCGGGAATCGGTAGCCGATTCCCGGCCACCGTAGGCGTTGGCTTGCGGACGGCGAGCTATGGGCAGCTCGCCGTCCGTTAAGGACCAGGCCCGGGTCGACGGCACGTTGTGTTCCACGCGCGCCTCAAAAAGAAGTCAGCACGCACTGAAGGGGTCCGCCAGGACCGGTGCTTGCCAAGATTGCGAGTGTGTACGAAAGGGATACCGTGGCCTTGGCACACAGGCAACTGAAGGAACACGGGTGGGTTTTAGTCAGTAAAAGTCTGACACGCTCTCCCGCTCCGCCCAGAGTGGGAGAAGTTATTTGATAATTTCCCAACCAAAATAGGAAAAAAAAGGGTGCGAAATAGAGGAGGCAAGATGAAATCGAGTGCCAGAATAGTGACAGAAATAAATAATACCTACTATATATGCAACAAAAATATTTTATTACATCCAAGTTGATCTCAAGAGCTGTTGATTAAGAGAATCGTTGATAATTAACCGCTAAAAGTGGCCACTTTTGGCGGTAACTTCAACGATTCTCTTAATTTATCAAATGCAAAATAAAATATTCCAAAAATACTGCAGGTAATTTACTAGTCAAGTTAAGGTTTAGATTTTTTAAATTGGATCTGATTTGGTAGTAAAAGAAATAAAATTGATGGGCTCCTGCCTGCCCCTTAAGTATAATTGGTTTTTTCTTTTAATTCTATTAAGTTAAGCTCTCCGACTATTCTGGTTATACTTTTTATGCAATACTTGTAAAGGTTGCTAAGTGATGAGCACTATGCATAATTTAAGGTCCCACTGTACACTCAATTGACAAATAATTACTTTTCTATTATTATTTATTGTTGTATGTGCCTTGTACGGTTCACGTACAGGCAAACTGCTAACGCCGCAACCTACTTTTCGCTACTCGTTTTATTTACTTGTATTATTATATTATTTAGTTGACCAATAGCTGCCGTAGCGCTATAACCGCGGATTAGCATCCAACGAAACTTTGTTGTTACTTTTACGAATAAACTGAACTATCGTGAAGTCTGTGGTTTTCGTCAACTCACATCCAACAACTCAACTACAAGTAACTGACCACCCTGAGCCATACATAAAAGTGGTCCTTCGAACCGGATGTAACAGGTGCGTAGTGTCTCTGTTAACGTTAGTGAATCGGTCTAGCTGGTATCCCAGAAGAGCGGATCGCGTTAGTGGGGTGCCAACGCGCTTATTATCCAAAACTTGCGGAAACTTCGCAACTTTGGTGAACTAGTACCTGCGGTGATACAACTCTACTCTACCAACGGTCAAACCAATAACTAATAACAATGGTTCAGAGTGTAACGGAACTGATAAGCTGTCAAGAAACGATCTTCAGAGATTTGAAGCTTATTTGTACCAACTACAAGAAGGACAGTCCCGCCAGGAAGAACTTGGCGTACCTGGAGGAGCGTCTTTCTCGGTTGAACAATAACTGGGAGAAGTTTGTTCACAACCATCAACTACTGGAAGAGTCTGGAGCAACAGACCTTCAATGCTTCAATGACGGCATTTTCAACAGTACGAAGAAAATGTATGAAGAAGTGCTGCAAGACATGTTGAAACGTAAATCGGAATTGCCGTCTACATCTACTAGTAAGACGGAACAACCACCTGCGGCGCCTAAGCAAGATAAGGGACAACCGGAATTTACTTTCGATGACATCAATTTCCACATACCTCCTCGGGAAACAAGCGAGTCGACGGAAAAGCAACAAGATCTTTTGCGTCAACAATACTGCAACTTTAGAGCGTTCGAACGCACTGTGGAGAAGATAAACTTAGCATTGGCGGTACCGATGGAAAAATGGGAATTAGAAGACAACTTAAGCACCCTAAAAACTAAATGGGAGCATGTCGAAAAGGCAAATTGGGAACTAGACTACATACTACAAGATGAGGACTCAATTTACCAACAGAAATACAATACAGAAGAAAATCTGTATGATGACCTGAAAAGGAAACTACAACTTAACATCTGGAACAATGCACATTATGAGAAATCAACGCCAAAAATTCAAATTCCGGATTTTTATGGAAACTATAACCAGTGGTTGACTTTTAGAGACCTCTACCTTGAAAGTGTACACAACAATCCGACACTTTCGAAGGCTCAAAAAATGCAACACTTGAAAACAAAATTGAAGGGTGAGGCGGAGAAGCTGGTACAGCATCTTGGCATCAGTGCTGAGAACTACGCATCTTGCTGGGAGATGCTGACCCACCGCTACGATAACAAACGGCTGTTATTTACATCATACATGAACACGCTCCTGAATCAACCTAGTATTCAGCAACCAACCGCTGAAAGCATACGGAAGCTTCACGACGTGATGATGGAGTGCTTGAACGGGCTAAAAAACATCGGGGTAGACACCACTAACTGGGATCCGATCGTGGTTCATCTATTGATCCAAAAGCTAGATAGCGTTACTCATAACGAATATATAAAGGAGGTCAAACATCCCAGGGAATTTCCCGACCTGGAAGAGTTCGCCAAGTTTTTAGAATCAAAATTCATGTCACTGGAAGCTCTGCAGGGAAGTAGCCAAAGACTATCGTCATCAAACAAACCATGGAAATCGGAAAAGCAGCCTCATAAGGGATCAGAAAACCGAAACAACAACTACCAGAATAAAATGCAGGGGTCATCGTACGTTACCAAGTCACAAAACTTACCAAAAGCCTTCTTCACGACAGCAAAAACATGCCCAATATGCAAAACTAATCACGTTTTGATGAATTGCGAACAATTCTTGGCTATGAACATAAACAAACGGAATGACGCAGTTCGCAACTTGCATATTTGTAAAAACTGCCTATTCAGCCACGGAGAAAAACAATGCAAATCACGAAAGACGTGTAAATTGTGTCATAAGGCACACCACACACTTATGCATGAAGATGAAACTGGTCTATCTAGCAACAAGCAAGCAACAAGGGAGGAAAACCCATCGCCGACCCCTTCAACTTCCTATGGGGTCAACAACATAATGAACGAGGAAAAGGAAGTGTTGTTGACAACTGTACTCCTGAAAGTCAAAACAATTGATGGAAACTTCATCAACTTGAGAGGTTTACTCGATCAAGGCTCCCAAGTGAGCCTAATAACGGAAAACGCGGCACAGCGCCTCCGATTACAGCGACGTAAAGTGAGCGCTGTTGTATCGGGTGTGGGAACCCTTAGCGGCAACTGCAAAGGGGCAATGAACTTAGAATGCCAGTCCATACATTCAGACTATAAATTCAACTTTGAAGCATTAATTATGAAAAAACTCATAGGCAACTTACCTACCGCATCGTTTTCAATCAGCAACTGGGACTATTTGGAAAACTTAAAACTAGCGGATCCACAGTTTAACTTATCAGGACCGATCGATCTGCTCCTGGGCGCGGACATCTACTCAGAACTTATCTTAAACGGCGTCCACAGGAGTGATAAGGGATACCCAGTAGCTCAACAAACCAAAGTGGGCTGGATTCTATGCGGAAAGGTAAAGACATTCAACTGCTTGGTGACACTTAACGATTTCGAAAACATGGCAAGATTTTGGGAAACCGAGGAAATTCCAGACAAGTCATCATCAACTAGTGAGGAACAGCACTGTGAGGAATTTGAACAACACAATACGTTTAAGACTTCTGAATTCTTCGATGAGATGAGCCACTTACAAATTGAGTGGCATTTCAATGCACCACTTTGGCCAACAGCTGGAGGCCTGTGGGAGGCTGCCGTCAAAGCCATGAAATATCACCTACATCGAGTACTAGGGGAACTATTACGCAGAGAAATATTAAGGAACGCGTCTGACATGTCAAGTCACGACATCTGTCTCTACTCGGTTACTTCTTTGCTGTTGGGAGGAATCGCTGTGCTTGCCCTCTTTATAATCATTAAACGATGGTGCAAAACACTCTCTGCCAAAACAGAAGTGACACCTAGAGGAAGAGACAACTTTGGAGGGGACATCGAGCTACAAGAAATACATTCGACAGCTGCGGAACCCGTTTACAGCGAAGCAAGACAGCCGAAGAAAGCATTTCACTTTGACGAATTAAATTGAGTGTTATACCTACACTTTTACATTTATATTTTACACATTTACTATTGTTTACTTTTTAACTTTAATTATTTACTTAACACGTTTCTTATATTATTATTTGCTTTGTAATGGATGCTCATCCCACTTTTCCCTCGGGAGCATGTACGGTTCACGTACAGGCAAACTGCTAACGCCGCAACCTACTTTTCGCTACTCGTTTTATTTACTTGTATTATTATATTATTTAGTTGACCAATAGCTGCCGTAGCGCTATAACCGCGGATTAGCATCCAACGAAACTTTGTTGTAACTTTTACGAATAAACTGAACTATCGTGAAGTCTGTGGTTTTCGTCAACTCACATCCAACAACTCAACTACAAGTAACTGACCACCCTGAGCCATACATGCCTAGTGTTAAGTTATAAAGTTATGCTTTGAAAACATTCTAACATTTTAAAAGATAAACCTCCTGTGGGTTTTTTGCGCCATTTCTTCCCATAGATGTATGTTCCTTCCAAAGCAGTGGTAGTTTATGTTAATTTTCAATAAGTTGTACGATGTACATTAGGTCCGTCGAATAAAATATTTAAACTATAAACTAACTAGCTTTTTCCCGCAGCTCCGCCCGCGTGGATGTCGGTTATCGCGTAAAAAAGTAGCCTATGTCCTTCTCCATATCCCAGGATATAACTCTGCCAAATTACATGACGATCGGTTTAGTGGTTTAGGCGTGAAAACGTACACGTACGTAACATACAGACAGACAGACAGACAGACAGAGTTACTTTCACATTTATAATATTAAGTATGGATAATTAAAATAGGGGGGCCGGCGAATTTCCGGTCGGCCCCGGGCAGCGAAAACCCACGCTACGCCACTGTTGTGTGATATTAAGGCGATCCCCTAGCGTGAGCGTTCAGTCCTTCTCTATTCCGTCACAGCGGGGACGCTCTGTCCCGCTCCCTGCGTACGCCGAATTCAAACAATTTTTGGAATTATTTTAATAAAAAAGAAGAGTGATCTTTTGAAATTAAATAAAACGTAAATTATTAAGATTTTTAAATTATCTATCCGTGTAACTCTCAAATTAATGGAACGTCAACTTTAGCAAAAGATGCATGCAATCAATAATTTTAGTACTTTTTTTACACGGAGATTTCAAATGTACTTATGCATACTAATATTATAAATGTGAAAGTAACTCTGTCTGTCTGTCTCTTTAAAAAACCTCTCTCTGTCCTCTGAAAAACGCGTTTTGCTCGGGGTAGCGCCTTAATTGTGAAAAGTAAAAATGTAAACACGCACGCACGATTGGCGCGAAACTATGACCCTGTTGTGGAGTGTGGATGTTGAGAACCCAAAATTTTTATGTTTTTAGCCTCGATCACCACTGTCATCAAAATGGTGGTTGTTGCATTTACTAGACTTGGATTTTATAAAGATAAATTAATAAACTTGCGCGCTAAATATGAAATATTTGATGGCGTTAAAAAATGAGATTTATATCCAACTCTCTTACCTAATAAACGCACATTCAAAAGATTTGATGGGTAGCATAATAAATCTTTACATCATCAATTTAGGGTGTCGTATGTCATCATTCTCGGGTTCGATGGGACCCGTTACTAATGCCCGGTTTCTGAAGTTCTCAGATAAACTCTCATTAGCTATTGGTTCAATAAAGTTATGTATAAGATAAACGTCGGTTAACTGTCACTGCGTTTCTGAATACGTAACAAATCATTAAATAACTATGAGACCGATAACTAGTTCCATAATTGCCGCTAGATGGGTCTGTATAAGAGATCGCGTCTAAAATTGATTTTATTATTTTAATTCGTCTTTAAGTTAGTTTTATTTGTAAATTAGTTTTATTTGTAATAATATTTTTATCGACGGTAAATAAGTGGTTTTACACTGTTTTAGTAAAAAAAATATGATTTAAGTCGTTATTTATAGGCGGATGAATGAACGACATCATTGCCAGTTTTTTTATAAAACGAAACCTTACTTCTTTCTGCTTTCACTTCATTGTTTTTGTTTCATGTGGTATTATTTTTGCTTTGCCGTTTGATTTTAAGTTAAAAGTCTGTGTATCTTTCCAATCGTTTGTGCTTTCTATTCCATTTTTTTTTCCCTTCTTTTGTAAAATAACATGTTCCATTACATGTTATTTGGAAAACGCAGTAAAATTTTTACTGAAAGAGAGAAGATGCTTCTTATCGAAGTGGCTAAAGAATTTAACGTAATCGATAACTTAGGTTTATGTGTACTGATATATTGAAAATAAACTCCAGTACTTCCAAATCAGACTCGGATGAGCTGCTAATAATTAATTATGCGAACACTTATTGTTTTCTCCTTTAATTAACTTTAATATTTAGCTTTTACTGGCAATTTAATTTAATAATACACATTTAACCTAAAGGTTGATGTAGATGGCTATGAAATGAAGCGTCAAATAAAGTTATGGAACCGATAAACGGCGCACATTGGTCAGTTAAGTTAACTGAAGTTTAAACGGAGTTTATCTTACATTGTGGTGTTCGGAAACGCACATTCACAAGTTAACGAACCAATAGCGCTATTGAATAGATAAACCACCGTTAAAAGTTCCTCAGAAACCGGGCATAAGCCGTGCTGTATTCGGGCACATTCGGGGGCGCATCCGAACTATACAGTTAATACCTACATACACCATGCATTTACACAAAGCCACTTAACCCGACAAACTACCCTCTAAACAATTTTAAATGATTTCCATTCATTTTAAATTGGAATAAAAGCGAACACCTTAATTTGTGTCTCAGATTTCATAACAGCATCCAGATAATCGACGCGACGGGTTCTTTGAGTCGAACGTGCATAAAGAGTGACGTCAGAGCCACGAAATAGATACGTACAGAACCAGAAGACCGGTTTCATACAACAAGGGAAAACAGTTGCACGCACACTGAGTACATACGGATGGCGATCTAAAACAAATGCCAGATGCGAGTGCGATATGGGTGCTTGTGTTTTCGCTCGTGGTATAAAGCTGACTTTCTGTACCTATCTATTTTGTGTCACAGACCAGGTACTCGCAAAACTGAACAAAAGAGACACGGCCAACATAAAAGTATTAAACGTTCCAAGTTTCAAGGGTTTCTTTTTCTTTCGTACAAAAGTACGGACGGTATGTTTTTGTTTTGCTTTAAAAATATTGGGTCACTGCATTACGAAGTTAAATCAGATTTTTCCCGTTTTTTTATGCAAAACGAATCGTTTTTATGGCTTATTCCCGAAATCCCCCCTGAAAGTCCCCCTGAGGGCGAAAAGTGGAATCTATAAAAAAGTCTTGAATTCCCTCCCGATAATACACGATAATACGATCTATCTATTTATCTGATAATACGGGGGAAATTTGGAATCGATAAAATACTTTTTCCACAAATCCTCCCTGAAAATGTTACTTGAGGGGAAAATATCAATGGTTTTTCTTTTACTATGATGACCATATTGATCCTTAGTCGTAGAACTGGAATATTTAAAGTACCAGCTAACATCTACTAGTCTAAACCAGGGATGTAAAATTTTGTAGTGGAAAGAAAATAGCTGACGCAGGTCGTAGCTCTTAGGATTAGTATGGCGACGACCTCGTAAGAGCGAGGGGGCGTTGGATGCAAGTGGCACACAAAAGTTCTAGGGGTCCTACGTTATGTAGGTAGCTGATAAAATAAATGAAGAACGAGAGTCCAACAGTTATTTAAGACGTAACCATTTAAACAGTAATCCCACCCTACCTAAAGCGTGACGAAAATAAAAACAAAACATCGTTATCTGCCAATGGACAAAGCCTTCCTAAATTGTATCTGAACGCCCGCTTGAGCTTAATTATGTAAATACTTTTTAAACTTCGGGCCACCAAACCAAGATTTATCAATTCCTTAAAAAATAACAAAAAATTCTCTTCAAACATTCTCGCACGTCAGTGTACGCAGCGCGCAGTACCTACAGATAGCAGATAGCAAAATTGGATCATTCAGTTACAGGGCGCTCCGATACTATGACGTCACAAGTTAGGTACCTACAAAACTGCATATTTATGCGCGCGCAAATAGAAGCCCGTCTGTGCGTATGTATTTACCGACGGTACTAGGAAGGTGCGCGAGGTGTGTGTAAATTTAACGAGTGAGAGGTTTCTATATTTAGATGATTGGCGGCTGAAGTAGGGTTGGTACCTACTTCAGTCAGTTTAGAATGTGTGGGTGAACGTTTGAAAATGATTTGATAACAGAAATGAGGAGAATGAGGGTGTAATTTTTTTGTGATATTGAAATACTATCTCTTCAATAATTTTTATTTTATCTGATAATTTTTTATAAAGATATTATTTGCATTATTAGTGATGTGACCAAGAATTTGTTCTAAACAACAACGCAACAGATCCCAAACAAACTTGTCCCGTACTAAATTGATCTGCAACTGGTTTGAACCAACAATAATCCAATCCGAGTTCTCATAATCCAAACTTAGTTATATAACACATTATTATGTTAATTCCAACATAACATTGTGGCAAACGCTAGTTGAATCCAGTTCACGGAGGAATGGCGTTTGAAATTCAAATGGCGTATTATACATATCAAGGCAGCCGTCTGTCTGTCGGCGGTAACCACGTTAAGGCAGTTAACCCGAAGTCTAATTTGACAAATCTCGGTTTAACCCGGAATCTACAGAACGATAACAAGCTCTGGATTGAATGAAAACATTTTTGTTTTCGATGTTTCGACGGTTGCCCGGCTGAATGCGAAATACGGTGCGACCTTATTTTCGAGACTGTAGGAAACCTGAACTCGGTCTGATAATTTTGTATGCTATATAGGTTGTGTAATGGCCCGAGCGGTGGCGTTGACGATAGGTGTGTGAGACACGGATTGTAGTTTAACTGAAGTTTACTTATGTCAAACGTTAATACTAGGTTACAAATATAGGTAACACAACTGTACTGTAACTGAACTGACTGAACTGATTGAACTGATGAAACTGACTAAGGAAAAGCAGTGTTGACTTTTACTAATGAATAGTAAAAGTCACAAAAATCTTTAGTAGGAGGGGTAAATAGTACCACGACCCTTGTACATTAATTATTATACACCTTATCTATATATATATACTAATATATAAAGCTGAAGAGTTTGTTTGTTTGTTTGAACGCGCTAATCTCAGGAACTGCTGGTTGGAATTGAAAAATTCTTTTTGTGTTGGATACTCCATTTATTGAGAAATATTATAGGCTATATAACTTCACGCTACGACTAATAGGAGCGGAGCATAAATGAAAAATGTTGCAAAAACGGGAAAAAATATTCCTTTTTGAGAGCTTCCATTGCGTGCGCTGCGTAAACGGTTTAAGTTACGCAAATATCATGAATATCATGTATGATGGAATTGTTCCTCTTTAAATGTTCTAAAAAAAAGTTCGCGACAGCATATGTCTATCTTTTAAGATTGACTCACTATAACCTTTTGTATGGTAATCAAATTTGTTCGAAATTAATGCATTATTTGCGAAGGAGTTTTCATAAACATGGTATTAATCCTTATCCAAATAAATACGTTATTCATCACAAGTATTTAATTTTGAACAAAGTTGCCCTTACATCATTTCATTTCAATGAATATCTTAGGAGATATAACTGTTTTATAATAACTCCGCAGCAAAATAATGATTAACTCTGCGAGGAAGTCTATTCTAAAGCTGAAGAGTTAGTTTTTAGGGTTCCGTACCCAAAGGGTAAAATGGGACCCTATTACTAAAACTCCGCTGTCCGTCTGTCTGTCTGTCCGTCTGTCACCAGGCTGTATCTCATCATGAACCGTGATAGTTAGACAGTTGAAATTTTCACAGATGATGTATTTCTGTTGCCGCTATAACAACAAATACTAAAAAACAAGAAAATATAATATTTATGGGGCTCCCATACAACGGACATGATTTTTTTGCCGTTTTTTTTTGCTCCGCCCGCGTGGATGTCGGTTATCGCGTAAAAAAGTAGCCTATATCTTTCTCTATATCCCAAGCTATATTCCTGCCTAATTTCATGTCGATCGGTTCAGCGGTTAAGGCGTGAAAACGTAACATACAGACAGACAGACAGACAGAGTTACTTTCACATTTATAATATTAGTAAGGATTTGTATGGATGGTACGGAACCCTTCGTGCGCGAGTCCGACTCGCACTTGGCCGGTTTTTTGTTTTTTGATCGCGCTAATCTCTGGAACTGCGAGTTGGATTTGAAAAAATCTTTTTGCATTTTAAAGCCGATTTTTCTTGAGGAAGAATAACATTCCTATTAACTAGGACACATTTTTTTTTTAAATGAAAGTTTATGCGAAAATGAAGTAAAATCACGGACTGGCAATGTGTTGCGACGGGGTGGGTCGGGGGAATAAGAAATTTAACGCGGACGAAGTCGCGGGCAGAAACTAGTTTAATTATACATTGGTAAATTGTTATCTAATGAGACAAACATCCTTTGTTCTTCTGTGAATAGCTTAATATTGATATAAACTTTAATCAAATAAGGATAAATAGAACATTGACAATAATTTCTCTTGAGAAACGTTAACAACAAGTTTGTCTAGTCCCTTACAGTCCCTTAACCAAAATTCTAAAATTAGCTACCTACCACTACCTATATACTTCAAATGCTAGATGTCATTGTCATTCAATCTTGCCACTGAAGTTAGAGACCATAGATATAAGAAAGAAGGAGATATGCCCCAGCAGCTAAAAATGTATAGAAACCCGATGTCTCCAGTCTATCCCTTCCACTCGCCACAATTACACATGCAGTTCAGTAAAAGCAATAGATACGAAGTCGCGCACACACTCGCAATTCATAAATCGTAACTTACTACACAATCAATTATAAGCCTTAGCGCATCAAACACAACGAACATTTACCATGCAGCGTACAACTCTCTCACACGAAAACATCGGGCTCTATAGTTGTGCTATGCAAAAGCCATTTATTTTACATAATATATACGCTAATGGTTAAGTAAGTCGAAAAGTTATCGATTCTTCCATTTATTATTGTATTAAAACTTTTGTGGGGGACCTGAAAATAAAATAAATAATAAACGGTATACAAATAATAATATAATATAAATAAACAATATTTTACTGAAAATAAAATATTATTAAGTAAATAAAAAATTAAAAAAACTATATGAGAAAATAAAGATGTGTAATAAACATAATTTCACATGGGTCTTCCAACCGGGTTAAAACGGTTGACAAATTGAAGGATAAACAGTAACTGTAATAGCAATATATTCATTAGACAATCGACATTATTGTCGATAGCCTACGTTATTAGATCTGCACAAGCACATCATTAGCTCGCGGCAAGGTACAGCGGCCTTACTACGCGATGCAACCGCATACACAAAGTATCGTTTTGTGATTTTTACATTGCGTTGTCCAGTCACTTAGCGTCATACTTACGTAGTGGTTAAGAAGCAATATATGTATTGAAAAAATAATACAGTCGCTGTTATGTATGAAAACAAAAATAACCTAGTAAAAGCAAGAAATATTTTACGACTTGTTCTTTTTCATCATTTTAAAGACAAATATGGTTAAATACTTGTACAAACTTATGGTAAGTGATTCCATGACGTAAAAACATTTTGCTTTGGATTCGGTTTTAACAAGAAATCACTGAACAACACGGCATTCTTATAATTTGTCACGATCACGGTCGAAAGCGCACTAGTTCGCGGGGACCGCCATTTTGCCTATTTTGCGAACATTTTGATCATTTCGCGCGGACACAGACACGCCCCCTTGCCACTTCTCCTGTTTTTTTATATTTCTATGTTAGAGACCAAAACGTGTCGTACTATTTCACTCCGCAAACGTTTTGTTCTCTAACTCCTCAACTCATAACATAACAAACTCAATCAAGCATCTTCACTTCACACTGTACCAATCACTAGCTTCAAACTTAGTTCCACCCAGTATAATATTATCTTCGACGCTACAAAGTCACTGCAGCCAATGTGTCAATTTGGTCACAATCTATGCAAGTTGTTCGATTGTTCGCGGTCTACGATATCTTTGTGCATACATTCAGAAACTACGGAGTCCGATCCTGGAAATTCGTTTATGTATATTTGATTGTGACTAGTTCGCTTAACTGGCTTGGTTTCTTGTTTCCGACCATGTATTGCTATTTAATCAAACTAGAATAACTTAGTTATAATATAGAAAGGTACACAGTCGAATAGATACGTACTAATGATGCAGATTGATTAGTATTCGCGAAAAGCCATCAGAAAATCAGCCATCGAGAAACACGGCGAAGCACTTGCTGTATCGCTTGATATCTCGAAGGCCTTTGTCAGGGTCTGGCACGCTGCACTACTCAGCAAGCTTCCTGCTTATGGCATCCCAGCTGATTTTTGTAGCTTGATATCAGACTTCCTGAGTGAACGGTCGATCAGAGTAGTCGTGGACGGCTGCTCCTCTGACCTTATGGCTCTTGATGCCGGAGTTCCTCAGGGATCTGTTTTCTCTGCAACTCTTTTCCTGCTGCATATCAATGACCTGCTTCTGCCTGGTATTGTTGGGTACGCGGATGACAGTACCGCTTCAGAGAGATACTTGTCCAGCGCAAAAACCAGTGGGGCTGAACTTCGTTCCCTGAGAGAGGCCATGGTGGAGCGGACTGATTTGACCTTGAGCCTTGTCTCCCAGTGGGGTGATGACAAACTGGTCTCTTTTAATGCCACCAAAACACAGGCGTGTCTCTTTACCGCTAAAAGGAGTCGTTTTGATCAAAATCTTACTTTACGGGGTACATCTGTTCCTGTAACTGATCGGCTCGAGCTCCTAAGCATAGAGTTGACATCTGGTCTCAACTTCGGCTCCACCATCGAGTGCAAAGCTCAAATTGCGGCCAAGAAACTGGGCGTCCTAAATAGGGTGAAGCGATACTTTACGCCTGGACAGCTTTTAACCTTTTACAAAGCACAAGTCCGTTCCTGCATGGAGTATTGCAGCCACCTTTGGGATGGCTCAGCAAAGTACCAACTTGCTGCGCTTGACTCGGTGGAACGCAGAGCTAAGAGGCTCTGTGCCTATGAACTCCACGACCTCATTCCACCGGCCCCCTTCTACCACCGATGGTAGAAGGGGGCCGGTGGAATGAGGTCGTGGAGGGGTACCTAGTTGATATTCCACCAACTCGCACTATGCGTTTTCAAATGTCTTTTATAATGCGCGCAGCAAAAGAGTGGAACTCTCTGCCTGCGTCTGTGTTTCCGAACGTATACAACCCTAATCTATTCAAAGTGAGAGTGAACAGGCTTCTTTTGGGTAAGTTCACTCCATCGTAGACTTTGTCTCTGTCACCCAGACCTAGACGAAAGTCAAGAGCAAACCCATAGTAAAATAAAAAAAAAATAATAAAAAAAAAACCTTTTTTAGGTAGGCTGAGCTAAATTCTGTTCAAGAATGATGACAAATTAATTCTATAAATTGGGTATACCGTAAACACTTCTTTCTACATGTCAATATTTTTTGTTAGTTGTATGAGCTTGGTAATTTTTGTTTCTATTAGTTTACTTGAATAATATTTTTTTTGCGGTAGGTTCCAATAGGAATGTTATTCTTCCTCAAGAATTGGGCTGTAAAATGCAAAAAGATTTTTTTTTAATCCAACTCGCAGTTCCAGAGAATAGCTCGTTCAAAAAACAAAAAACCGGCCAAGTGCGAGTCGGACTCGCGCACAAAGGGTTCCGTACCATCCATACAAATCCTTACTAATCCTTACTAATATTATAAATGTGAAAGTAACTCTGTCTGTCTGTCTATCTCTCTGTCTGTCTGTCTGTATGTTACGTTTTCACGCCTAAACCACTGAACCGATCGTCATGAAATTTGGCAGAGATATAGCCTGGGATATGGAGAAGGACATAGGCTACATTTTTACGCGATAACCGACATCCACGCGGGCGAAGCAAAAAAAAAAACGGCAAAAAAATCATGTCCGTTGTATGGGAGCCCCCTTAAATTTTTTTTTCTGTTTTTTAGTATTTGTTGTTATAGCGGCAACAGAAATACATCATCTGTGAAAATTTCAACTGTCTAACTATCACGGTTCATGAGATACAGCCTGGTGACAGACGAACAGACAGACAGACAGACAGACAGACAGACAGACAGACGGACAGACAGACAGACAGACAGACGGACAGCGGAGTTTTAGTAATAGGGTCCCATTTTACCCTTTGGGTACGGAACCCTAAAAACTAACTCTTCAGCTTTAGAATAGACTACCTCGCAGAGTTGATCATTATTTTGTTGCGGAGTTATTATAAAACAGTTATATCTCCTAAGATATTCATTGAAATGAAATGATGTAAGGGCAACTTTGTTCAAAATGAAATACTTGTGATGAATAACGTATTTATTTGGATAAGGATTAATAACCATGTTTATGAAAACTCCTTCACAAATAATGCATTAATTTCGAACAAATTTGATTACCATAAAAAAGGTTATAGTGAGTCAATCTTAAAAGATAGACATATGCTGTCGCGGACTTTTTTTTAGAACATTTAAAGAGGAACAATTCTATCATACATGATATTTGCGTAACTTAAACCATTTACGCAGCGCATGCAACGGAAGCTCTCAAAAAGGAATATTTATTCCCGTTTTTGCAACATTTTTCATTTATGCTCCGCTTCTATTGGTCGTAGCGTGATGTTATATAGCCTATAATATTCCTCAATAAATGGACTATCCAACACAAATTTTCGAATTTTTCAATTCCAACCAGTAGTTCCTGAGATTAGCGCGTTCAAACAAACAAACAAACAAACTCTTCAGCTTTATATATTAGTATAGATTTACATTTTTAAATATTTCTATAAAAACATACAAAAATAAAAACATTTAAAAATATAAAAATATAGCAGCCCACCGGTATCGGGAACAGGGTCCAAGCTATCGGCGGTCAGGACTCCAGAAAGAGGAACCTCCTAACAATGCGAGCCGTGTCCAGAAGTACCGCTCTCTGAATCAAGCCCTTGATCCAGCTGCTCAACGAGAGCCTCCTTAGGTGTTGGTCGAGGCTCTTGGCAATTAAGCCATTGGCTGATACGACTATCGGCACAATGATCGCTGAGTCTACATCCCACATGTCGACAACCTCGCGAGCCAAGTCAAGATACTTGATTTGTTTATCTTTCTCGGCATTCACGAGGTTCTCGTCATGTGGGACTGTTATGTCAATAATCATTGCGCGCCGCTCTATGCGATCCACCACCACTATATCAGGCTTATTGGCAACAATAGTCCTGTCAGTGATGATGGATCGATCCCAGTACAATGTGATATGTCCATTTTCGAGAACTGGGTCGGGTACATACCTGTAGTACGGCACTTCCGATTCCACTAGGTTGTATTTCAGAGCAAGTTGCTGATGGATAATCCTGGCTACAAGGTTGTGTCTATGCAAGCATTCTTCGTTAGCTAGACGAGGACACCCGGAGATAATGTGTGGGATTGATTCTCCCGGACGGTGGCATGCCCGACAAATGTCAACCGTGCCATCCTTCACAATAAATCTCCGGTAATTGTTCGTCATGATAACTTCATCCATAATTGCACAGACAAAACCTTCGGTTTCCCCAAAGAGGTCACCGAAACGCGGCCAGCCTACGGACGCTAGCAAATCTACATCGGGTCCATGTAGGGCCCGGAAAAAGCGTCCGTGAAGCTCCTTACTCTGCCATACCTCCCTGCGATCGTTAGTGTCAAGCACTACAGGCTTGCGCCAGTTCTCTTTAGCCAAGGAGAGCGGGGTGAGGCCCTTGTCCACCGCGACCACATCTCGATGCATCCCCACGTCGGCTTTTAGGAAATATTCCCTGAGACTGCATATCTCGCGATTGTGGAGGTCCTTAACATTTAAAAAGCCTCGACCTCCACACTTACGCGGGATATACAGTCTCATTACCGATGACCTTGGGTGATGCATTCGATTTGCAGTCAGCAGCGTACGGACTCTCCTATCCAGGGCGTCAAGTTCGGTCTGAGTCTATTTGAGTATACCGAAAGAGTACATCAAAATTGGCACGACCCAACCGTTGAAGGCGCGCACCTTGTTTCCGCCCGATAAAAGACTATTAAATACTTTTTTCAGGCGGCCAAAGAAGCGTTCCTTCAACGATTGCTTCATGTCAGTAAAGAGGTGAGATATAACCTGACCACCTCTCCTCATCCGATAGCCTAGACCCGAACCCTCCAGCTATGTGCTTAGAGGATTCAAGGCTAAGCAGAACCAAAGTGGACTCAAACTATCACTCTGAAATATGCCTCGCTTGATCCTTATCGGCTCGCTATTCCTCTGGATATCTCGATATCCTGGATAGCGAAGGACCGTCCTCCATTGCCCCATACATGACATCAGTAAGATGCGCAGAGTTGCATCTGCTTTACGAGTATACAACTCCAGCACCCTCATGAGCCATGTATGTGGCACCGAGTCATAGGCCTTCTTATAGTCTATCCAACATGTCGACAGATCCTTTCGGGAACGACGAACCTGTTGGCTAATGGCCATATCAATGAGGAGCAGCTCCTTAGTACCGCGGGACCCGTTCCTACATCCATTTTGAGAGACAGACATGATGGATTTGGTGTCTACATGATTGTTAAGTTTAGTTTACAAAATGGATGTAAGAACTTTATTGACCGTCGGTAAACATGTGATCGGCCTATAATTTTTAGGTTCCGCGGTGCTACCTGATTTATGGAGTAGGTGGGTAACTCCTGTCGTTAGGAACTGGGGCAGCGAACCAGATTCCAAAGCTGTCTGGTACTGTGCCGCCAAGCGAGCATGCGACCTTTGAAAACATTTTATCCAGAAGTTGTGCAGCCCAGCCGGCCCTGGAAACTTCCAATTAGGCAACTGACGGATTGCACGAGCTACATCTTGGGGGCAGATGGTAATAGCCCCCATTTCTGATATTGGATCGCATGCTCTCTCGACTTCCCGAGTCCAAACACCTTCGGTGTGACCGACAGGCACCGACCAGATACTGCGCCAGAAAGAACACATGGCATCATCATCAGGCAGACGCGTAACAGTCACACCTTGGACCGGTCGCTCCCAATCCCTATAGACCCACCTTTCATCGCTCTGGAAGGTGCGATTCTGAGTGTATCGGTTCACTCGACGCTTATACCTACGAATACGGTTGGCCCATGCATACACTTTCTGCTTCAGGAAGTCGATGCGCTCTGTGACACGGGACGTATAGTCCTGAGGGCTGATATTAGTCCCTGAGAACGCCCGCTTCACAAAGCGCATCACTCTAGGGCGAGTATTGCCCTCCCTGAAGCAGATTAGTTTGCCGATGAGCGCTCTGGCCTCACCAATACGGCGCTCAATTCTGCACTGCCGGCTGGTACGACTAGTTTTGGTCGTGTAGCTCTGGAGTCAATATTAAAAACGTGAGCTACACGACATGCCGCTACAGCTGCGCAGTACAAAATCGAATGAGTATCGGTGAGGTCTTCGCAGTCATCAAAATAATTTGACAACTACGAATCCAGGACCGCCACCAGCGCCCTATTTTTGTTATGCATGGGCAAACGAGGTAATCGTGGTCTATGTTCGGGTGACATGAACCGATATTCTCGAATCGCACCCTCCAAAGCACTCCTCAATTCCTCATTGTACTGGGTACTTACGTTTGCAGCCCTGTCATCACTCCCCTCGACAGCATGGTTTAGGTTGGACTGTGATGATACTACAACAGTCTGCGACTGGGGGGTAACGACATGGCTACTATGCATTTCAATTTGTCTCTGAACCCCGCTTACGCCAACGTGGAATCACAGCCGTAGCTGGTTTCTTTTTATAAGAAAATTATCACGTAACCTTAGTTCAAATCGAAGGTTACCGTTAGCCTAAGTGACCTTTGCCTTAAATTTATTAAGAATGAAACCGTAAAAATGTCAGGATCCTAAAACCCGAAATTTTTTACAGCAACATATCGATAAAAATTACGAGTGAGTAGTAGTACATCCCTATCTTGTTATTATGTTGGCAGCTTTATGTCATGTCTGCAGTCCGTGTCATTTCTGTTATGTTGGTATTCATTATTAGCTCACGTTTCATACAAGCAACGTTTTTCATTTTTATCTATGGGACTCCCGTCTCTTAATATTATATACTCTTTGTTTATTTAATAAAAGAAAAATTTGTTTTCTTATCGGTCACCACGCTCAAAAAGTGTAACTTGAATTAATATCAAAGAAAAAGAAATACTGCATAAATAAAATAAATAAATAATTATAATTGCATAAGTTGATACAAAATGCTATGCAATAGCTTTACCGCGGCAGTCCCCGAGTGCCACACGTCTTTTTTTTTATAAAATTGGCACTTCCAAAAGCGATATACTTACAGAGATAATCGAGGTTCAATAAATGGAGGCCACGCTAATCACAAAAGACCCCACGAAAATGAAAATTTAAATTTAAATTTCTCAAATGAGTTACTTATTGTTACTTAAAGAAGTTATTTTATTATAAGGTAAAAAAAATAGGTAGGTTTCTGAGGCAGAAAACGTTTTTTTGTAGAATCAGTCCAACATTATTTATTATTTGTTAAAAAAAATACAAAAATATAACACTAATTTAAACATTTCAAAATATTAGGTTATATTTTCGGGAACTTCTATTGTTCTATTCTTAATATTATTAGGTACTTACTCGTATAAAGTCCGAAACACATCGAATGTGACACTTTAAGTTTGATTTAAACGAATTTACATTTAACTAAAGTAATAAAAAATATTTTCATTCATAACTACTACAAAACTCAAAATAGATTGGTCAAAAATTGATCTGCGTGGGTCAAAACTACCACGTAAACTACGCAAATCACGACCACGGAAATCAAAATATATCCTATATGCTAAAAATATACAAAAACCTTTTAATCAAATAAACTGTGTTTTGATTATAAGTTAAGTTACCTTATATTTGTTCGCTACAATATTTTATTAAATAAATAAATTCACAGACACCGGAGATAATTGTACCACGCAAATCAAAGTTTTGAGAAACCAAACCCACGCAACAAAGTTTTTACCATCTATTTTTTGAAAACTCGACGCACCATCACACAAGCACTCTGCCCAGCCATCGAAGCGCGACTAGTTGTAACTTAAATTAGGATGACGCATCATAGGGCCACGAATTTAGAGATGTGCTAATGAAATTATAATAATCCACGCAAATCAGCAATTACCTCGGGACAGTTACATATTTTTTTTTTTTAGGAAATGTAGTTCTTTTGGAACTATGGTCTAATTTTTCATAGCATTGTAAACTTCTTAGGACTTAGTGGTTTTTTTTGGTAAGCATGCAGCGTTTAGTTTAAAATATATAATTTACTAAGTGACCAGATCGGAGCTTGGGACACTCCACGAAAATTAAAGAATGGGGGTATTTTATTTTTTAAAGATATTTAATTATAAAGATAATTGAATAATAATCAGTAACCCATTTAAGAGAGGACTTAAGGTTTGCGCGAAAAAAAAAACATGGCTTGCTGACTTTTCGATTTCTATTATTTTTAAGTAAAGCCGCTTGAAAAACCTGTCCAAAAGAATGACCCAACAATAATAGTATTTACAAATATATAAAAAGAGAGGGGAAAGAATCATAGGGCCTAGTTAGGCCTTATTATTGGGCCTAAACACGTAGCAGACGGCCCCACGGTTCCGCCATTTTTATATGTGCAACCGTCTGCCTAACACTTTGTATATTTTATGTATGGTAAAAATGAGACTGCAGAGAGAATGATAATATCTTTATTTTGCCCTTTTACATATTTTCAACAAGAGACAAGATTATGTCCATAATACTTTCAGCGAATCTAAGTTGCCTACCTTTTGGATAGGTGTAGTAATACCTGGGGTTCCAGGGTGTGTGATGCGCAACACATAGTTGCATAACAAGAACAATTACTTAGCCTCTAATCACCAACTCCACTCCCACCTACTTGTGGTGAACCCTGTTTCGTCGAGTAAAACCAATTATCGAGATTGTAGTATCCAACCCCTTTGGAGATATAGGTCGACAAGGAGACGGGAGAACGGGGGTCCGGTCATATCTCTTCATCAACGGGATGTAAATCGTCGGCAGCAGGACGTACTGACTACTCATATAACATCACCGCGGTGCTGAAGGCAAGGGGAAACCACTGTACTATTATCTCAAGAAATCCTATGAAAGTGGACCAAGTAAAGAGAGCGATAGGATGCGATCCGGCTACCACCCGGCGCCATATTGAGTCCAGGTCTCATGGTGTGAAATATACTACTGGCCACATTGTCGTGACTGACCAGGCACAGTGCAGACAGTATAATTACTGGTGACATAACAACTGGTTATTTATTATTTATTGAAACTTCTCGCACACAATAAGGTACAAAGGCGGACTTAATGTCTTAGGCATGAGATGGCAGGTGATCTGTGGTTATCAAAGTCGTGGACTAGTCGGGCAATAGAACGGAAAAAGCTGGCAGCTTTTGAAATGTGGTTTTGGTGAAAAATGTTCCGCATACCATGAACCGCCAAGAGAATGAACAAATCTATTTTCGAACAACTAGGTCTAAGAGATAGGCGATCCACGATCTGTTACAAAAGATTCTCGGTTACTTTGCTTCGGTTACATTGATTATCAAAGTTGATGGTAAGAGACCTCGCGGCCGAGCGCCTAACCGCTGGTCAGACCGTGTAACTGTTCTCACTGGACTCTCTGTTACGACCGTCCTGAGAGAAGCGGAGAACCGAACGAAGTGGAAGAACATCAGATATAAAGCTACGAAGGCCTTTCAGGGACACGACCTTCAGTAATGAAGTACGCGATGAAGAAGATGAAGTAATACCTACCTATTTTATATTATATAACTTTCGCAGTAGACTGACGCAGTTTGACCGATCTCAACATATAATTAAAGATATTAATAATAATAATAATAATAATAATAATGTTTTATTGCAGGCAAAAATTCCCATATACAAAAATTTTATAGAATAATAATTAAAAACAGTGAAAAAATACATTATAATTAAAACATAGAGGTATGTATAGGTACCCATAGTCATAAAAAAACACAAGTCTTTCGTCATTTTTTGTTCTCGCTTAGGTGAACAGAAATCCAGTGCACAAATATATATATTGACCACAGACTTATTGTATAATAAATTCAAATGCCCTGAATTTCATGACGTAATTCGTAACATAACGTCGAATCAGCTGATAAGTCATAATATTTCAAAATCTTGCCGAGCAGAGTGGTTAACTCAAACACATTTCGTATATATTTCTAAAATGGCTATGAGATATAATATAACCATTTCAGAAGCATATACTCGAATATTTGATTTCGTGATTGAAGAATGCTCGCTAAATCAAATCAGCTTATCTGTCGGTAGTAACCACTGAACTCGCTCGGCACTATCCTGAATTACTGAAGCAATTAAAAAAAATTGTTAGGTACCCCGTTGTGACTGTCTGTCACGTACTCCAATATAATAACAAAATATTATATTTATTTTAAAGCCTGCACGTGGTTCGGGCCACTTAAGAGCACATAAATCCTCTATTGAATGTGAAAACAAAGTTAAACAAAGTTCGAATACAATAAATCAACAAATTCTAAGGAAACCAGTAAAATATCCGATTTCTATTTTCGACTCACAATAGTGCCAAATAGCACAGCCACATCTGGTTATCATAAATGTGGCCCGAAGCCGATCCTTACCGGGAATTGAGAAACAATTAAGAAATTAACAAAAAGCGTTTTAAGCCGATGCACGATGTTACAAAAAAATACTAGGGAGAGGGCTAAACGTCACCGTTTGGAGAAGGTGGAGGAAGGATAACGAGAAAGGCGAGACAGTCGGGTTCCGGACCACGATAGGAGAGAGTCCTAGTTTAGGCTAGTTAAATTAGGAGCCTTGGTGAATACCAAGAGATGTCCAACTGGGCTGTCGCAAGATAGCGAGTATTAGATATAACGTACAGTTAGTTTTCGATCGCGAAACGATGCGAAGTCCTAGGTTCGACTAATTTAGTATTTAAGGCAGTGTGAGGTACGTGCCGGAGAGTGATACTGGTAATTCATGCAGTGGCCTTGTAAGTGATTTGTAATCTAATTCTCTTTAAGGAATTATATGGTAAGTGTCAACTTTAATTAACTTTTATATTCAGTAGTAGTATATACCTACTTATTAGTTACGGATTTCTCCGTTATAACTGTTCTTGCAGGCTAATTTGTGTGGTGATTTATAGGTCACAGTTAGGTGATATCGCTGACGAGTTATTAATGATAATTTATTCCAGCATGGTGAGATAGCATCGTATTTTATAAAGGACGCTATTGTTTCTAGTATTATGTGTCCATCTCCTAATCCGTACCTTGGCAGATATTGTCATAAGCGTTTGGTTTTAGGGAGACGGGGAAAGCCTTCCGCTAAACTTGACATTGAGCAGTAATGCTCTGACTTTTGATGACTGTTGACTTTGAGACGCTCCACATATGGAAGGCAGAACCGTAAATACTCACAGTACATTTAAATTAAACAAGGCTAGAAGGCCGATCTGTAATTGCATTATAAAACAACTAAACGTTAGTGATGATAATTGTTTCCAAAAAGGTCTGGCCACAGATCTTGTTGCGAGAAGCCTGTTGTACACACATTTCTGGGAACGGGGTTAGGCATCACTAAGTACCCCTAACTGGATTGGTAGTCACCGTTCTAAGAACGCTAGGGACCGTGTCTCATTAAAACCATCACCCGGCTGTTTGTAGGCCTATTACTGAATCGTCACTATTTATTGAGACACGCTATTTGGAAGCATAGCCGCTAATAGCCGCAAAATGCAACCTCGAAATGGGGCAGATTAAGGAAATGTGAAGTGACGAAATACCACTTTGGTGTGCCCAGAGAATGACCGCATCAAGATCTGCTACAGACTGAGTCTACGGTACATTTGTGCTAGCTTTGTATTATCTTAGTAAAAAGGGCTATACTCGTACCATTGTAAAGGAGTCATACATATTAGTACGCGTTTAGAACTACTCAATACTTGTCTTTCTCAACGACGGCTGAACTTCTCAGTACTCTGTCCTAGGGTTGAGTAAGACATTTATATAATGTTTAGGAAACGTGTTTTGTTAGAATCATATAGTGTCCTCATAGGTTCTATATGTTAGGTCTAACATAACACGTACTATGAGACAAACGTTGTTAAATGGTTCCCGGCCTCACGCAAGTGGGTGCATTGAAAAAAAAGACAAATTAACGTAGCTATAAACAATGAATTAAGCGCAAGTGTAACGATCCCTTTACCGCTGCACATAATCAAGATTATATTACAGATATTAGTGTTCTCCTGCGAAAGGGGAGACGTCGGCGTTACACCTTATATAATTATTATATACTTTTGCATACCCTCTTGTCTTCTTAGCTTCATATATTAATAATACGTATGTTTACTAACTGTGAATTCCCAATATTAACATCACCTTGAACCCCTCCTTGTTCCCTAGCTTTCTAAGTCGGAACAAGGAAGTTTAGTTTTGGGAATTCATTTCTTATAACGGTGGGAGGGTGTCCAAGTCGGTGACGAGCCCTACAGGAACGTGCGAAGAGAGGGGCACGTTCCCTTCCCGTGAGGGGAAGCCGATCGTAACACTAATATTAGCATATTTAGGAAAAACGAAAATTTTATCAGTCTGGGGTAATTGTGGTACAGTCACACCGTGGCTAGTTAATTTGATCACTAAAAGTAAAACGGATATCCTCCAAAAACTTTTTGGCTGGGAAGAAGTAATAAACTAATTTCATAAAACCCTTTCATATACTTAAAGAAGTCCTGAATAGTTAAGTAAGACACGAATTTTAAGACTAGTGTTAAGTTTATACAAGTGGTGTCATCCCTAGGGTCCAAGCTCGTTTATGACATTATTGCCAACTTTCACAGCGCACTCTAGAATCTAGAGGAAAAAAGAAGTACTGTTTGTGGATTATAGGACTGTAAAGTGTGAGTAGGATCGTGCTTATTGTGTTTAGATGTATCCTGTAAAGCGGGAGAAACCCGTTTCGATTCGTTTTGAATATAATTTAGGAAAATTATATCTACACTAAAACATACCTAATCACCGAGATAGAGGATGGAAAAAACTGAGGAAAGTATTCGTTTGATTATAAAATAGAATAAACGTATTATTAATTTAATTTGGAAGGAGGTCTCATAAATATTTCATGCTAATTACAACATCATTTTGTAACTAAGCATAGGTACAACATAATTTCAAAATTACAACACTGTCATGTTAAATTCTGCGGTAAACGATTTCAGGCTCAATTAAGCAATGTTATTTACATTGTACACGAGTGTCCACGATGATGTAATGTATATAATAACACTTTATGTGTGATAATTTACACAATTCACGGTGCGCTAAACACTAAATAATTCTAGTTTGTGTGATTTGCTGTAAAAGCTTGTTTGGTAATTTATCACATCATTGTGTTTCAAATTAACTAAAATATAATTATAATGCTTTGTTAAAAATAACTTGTCTTAACTCTAGCAGAGCTCAGACAAGTTATTATGAACCGATCCTGCTTACAGTCTATACTTTTGACTATCGTATCGGTATGAATTTTTTGAGGACGGTTCACGCTGTCCCACAGAAACATATTTATTTTTACCTGTCATTGGTGCCGATTCTCTTGTCACAAAATTCTCTAAACTAGACTAAAAATCACCAAAATTTGGTTTATTCCTTTCAAACGACCATTTCCTATTCTGAAATTGACTAAAGTGACACAACTTAACTATATTTTAGTTTGACAGCTCTAAGATGGTACTGAGTTTTTAAATTTAGTGAAAATGGCAATTTTGCTATTCTGAATTTGACGTTTTTAAACTAAAATTTAGATTTTCTAACAAAATCTGACTATTTTTAATCGCGATTAAAAAGGTGTGGAATAAAATTAGTTTTCATAAACTAAAATTCACACCAATCACCTCGACTTCTGGTGCAAAACCAGTACTGTATTGAGGGTATATCTATTCATACACGAAATATTTTAAGAGAAACATCTTTATGTCGTAAAAAAGCCAGAGCAGCGAATTTTTTTTTTATCTAAGTGTTTTATATTTTTACATAATTATTATAATTTTAAAATTGCTTGAGACATTTTGCGAAAAAATCCTTTATTTACTTATTCTATGAATGACCCGCCTCGACACGGTGACGCCGAACGGTGCGGTGGGGTGGCGGGACGAGCGCGGTGAATTTTGCTAATTAATCATTATATAAAGTAATTTTAAATTATTACATTTTTTTAATAATATACTCAGAATAAAAATAAAAAATCATTTCCATGGCTCCTTTACCACCTATATAGGTGTATGAGTATCACTTAAAATATTTCGTGTTTATCCCTACATTTTTTTTTCTTTTCTTTTGCTTATATCTCCAAAATGGTGCGTCCTATCGCAAAAATAATGAAAATTTCGACCCCCTTTTAGATGACCTTAAACCGATATTACTCTACGTGTAGGTAATCTTTTTTTTTATTTTCCACACAAAAAGTGAAAAATTCCATAAAAAAAACACGTCGTGGCTGCCCCCCATGCGCGCCTCCGGCTCTAAAAAAAATCATAGGCAAACAAGTACAACGCTGAGAAGCAAAAAAAAAATACCACGTGGAGTCACGATTGTCAAATTCGATTTAGTTGTGTTAAACTTATTTTTAAATTTAGAGAATTTTGTTTGCAGAATAGCTTTAAGAGGCCGTGCACGAAATCGACTGATTTTGATCAATTTTGTTCATTGGTTGTGAGAAAGGGAAAAATAATTTAAACAAAATTATTTGAGATTTGAAAAGTCGTGTTCTTTGTTTTGAATGTGGCTGAAAGGGATTTTTCAAATAAATTAAGTATTCACGGTAAATCACTAATATTTGCAACAAGTTTTCCGAAAAATGACGCGAGACTGACATTTGATCATCATTCTACAAGAAACTACTTTTGATTTTGAACATTAAAAAATATTATTAACATCATTATATGCTCTTCTTGCATGTGGCGGAACCACTTTTTTCAACTTCAATACAAAATATAGCAGAAAAATAATATTGATAAAACCTTTTTTTGTTTTAAACCTCGTCAGTAATATATATTTTTCCTATTATTTAGCAAATCATATCAAGAAATTTAAAAATCACAAATTAGTCTTCAGCTATCCTTGAAATATAATCAAAATTTTATTTAATGATTATACAATATCTTCATTAAGTAAATCCATGGCGAAATAAACTATATTTTGGAGAGCACAAAAATGATGAAACTATTAAAAGCTGCTGTGACTGACACGAATGGTTTAGCACCATGAAAACTGTACTTTTATAGTTACACAGACTTAATGTTTAGATTATTTCAAGTTTTCTCACAATTAGATAAGAAATTGCCAAAAGAGAGTTTTTTTCGTGCACGGACCCTTAAGATTCTCATAGCCAATAAGTAAGTAAGTAAGGAATTTTAGTGGTAAGGAATTTTAGTGGTAGTTTAGTTAGTTTAGTTCGGTGTACAAGAGAATCGGCACCATTGTCTATCTACTGGGCAAAGACTATTTCTCATGCAGAGAAGCTGAGCAAGTGTAGAAGTGAATGCTCGCTGCATTCACTGCTACACTTGCTCAGTGCAGGTTGTCGGTGACTGAAATGCTAGTTTTTTTAACAAGCATGTCCGCTCAAATTCGTCTCCCGTAAGTTTCCTCGTAATGTTTTACGCGCCGGACGTGACGTTGCCAACATAATGGCGCAATTTGGTAAATAGCACATGAACTGGACAAATAAAGTGTTTAATATAGCTGTAAATAATTTACACCTAGCTTGTTGAACCGGAATAAACTGGTTTAAACAAAGGAATTAGTGTTTGTACAGGTAACAAAGTTAGGTATCTGGTACAGACAAAAATATCCGTCTTTACGCTGCGTAAATTTTTAGAATGTGTACGTTTTTCACTCTGTTGGAGCCTTGATTTCCCAACATATGTACAACATTGAATAAAAGTACCTGTAAGTTAGGTGTCTAGATACTGATCTTTTTAACTGACTTTCCAAAAAGGAGGTTCTCAATTCGGTTGTATTTTTTTTACCTCAGAACTCCGTCGTTTATAAACAGATTTGATTCGTTTTTTTTTTTTTTGTTTGTAAGGATAAACTTCCAGATTGGTCCTATTTTTATCAAAATCAAATTCTAATGATGGGGTCCATGAGGAATTATTAATTTATAATTACTTGAAAATTGGGGAATACATTTTAATTGGGGAATTGAGGGGACTCCTCAAATATTATAGGCATACATATAGTGATTTTTGTATTTTCATCAACAACACAAGCATTTGCATTCAGAAAGTATCATTCGATGAAGTGGAACTGATGAAGAACACCACAGATGGCCACCGGAACTCCGCAAATGATAAGTATTTCACGGGTGGCGATAAGTTATCTCGATTAAGATAGTTAACCGACTATGAAGCAAATTTAAATAAATCATTCTGTTGAAAATGGTACCATCGAACTGATCTGAAGATGAAGCTGGGAGGTATGCACCGGAATTCCGTAATAAAACAATGTATCCTAGCCGTGTTTGGGGTTATTGGAATTGTCATGAGATGCACTCGGGCTATAAATGGATTTTAACCGATTTTTATTAACTTTGCTTCGGTAGTTTTTTCATTAGCTTCGGTAATACGTATTTAATCCACTTCGTATATCTTGTGTCACTGTTGTTTGTGCGGTGTAGCGAGTAGTGGTAATCGAATTGTTGTGGGGTAGGTAAGTACCATAACTAAAAAAAGTGAAAAATAAAAAACTTTTTAACAAAATAACAACCGACTTCCAAAAAATTACTTTAATTTTGGAAGTCGGTGGCAAAAAACGAAAATTCCCTAGTAGCATTTTTTGTTGGCATTTAGTTGGGCCTCTGGTTAGTTGGCAAATGCATACAATTGGTGGGCAGTTTGCGGGTTGGGCCCAAAACTGACGGCCTAAGTGGATTTGCCTATGAAGGCCCAACCTGCGATGGGGCCAACGTACATTGCCCTACGAAGGCCCGACGAAAGCGTGTTATGGGTAGGCTTAGCGACACATAATACATTTAGGCAAGCGGTTGCATGTTAGTTGGTTCTATGGCTAGTTTCAGAGCGACGCGTCTCGCCAGCGCCGGTCGTACGCACGTCACTGTACATGAATCTTATCGGCTTCAAAATAAGTTGGTTTTAGCGATTTGTTTTGAAAAACCAACCTTATTTTGAAGCTGATAAGGTTCATATGCAGCGAAGATTTTTACACGTTTAGTAACACACATGCAATGAGTCTTCCGCGGCCTCATCCATTCTTCACGCACCACACCAAGTTCCCCACCGTAACCATCATCGTCATAAAACTCCACAACTTTATACATTTAACACTTTCACAAACACTAAGGGTTATTAAACTAAACTAAAATACAGCCTGCCAGCCTGATATCAGGCTAATATCTTTGTTGATGCGAACAAAACAAACCCTGACAAACACTACGCGGCCGCAGGTGTACAAATGAATATCAAAATGGCGGGCGGGCCGGGCGACGCGTGCTGCCGTCCGCTCCCGCACACCCCGCCATCACCCCATTGGAGCAGCAATAATTGGCCTATTGAAGGGATTTTAAGTTGGACCGATGTTGTTATCATAACTCAAATCCCTACAAAAATCTCCCAACAGTAGGAGTAGAAGCAGCAGGCCCGCGTTAGTTGGCCCAATGTTGGTATCATAACTGAAATCCCTAAAAAATCACGCAACAGTAGGAATAGTAACAGCAGGCCCATCGTTGGCTATCCGTTGGGCAAATAGTGCATGTTTATTACAATGGGCCTATTTTAAGTTTAGATTGGCGAAATAACTAACTGTCTGCCAATACATTCCCAACTGTTGGCGTATGGAAGCCAACGGCAATTGCTACTATGGTACGGAACCAAGGCCACCGACTTCCGAGATTAAAGTTATTTTTGACATTTTAGTGTTTTTTTTTTTGGTTGGTAAAAACAGATTTGTTGTAGGAAAAACCATTCGTTTTGCTTTCCAATTTGGCTCAGATAAAGGTGGTCTTATGATCGTCGTAAGTACGACGTAGTATGACTATTATTATTAGTTACGTAAAGTGCTATCTTCTACTTGGTTTTTTTTTTTTGCTATTTGAGTTTAGTAGCAAGATGAAAAAGAAAGAACATACCTTGCAATGAGCAATAAAGAGATTATTATTACGGTCTGTCTACTCTCTTAGATTGCTTTATAAATATAGTTGTATTGCTATTGATGCTAAATGAAGATAATATTATAAGTTATAATAGAAACTTGGCTGGTTTTACCAGAACAAATAAGTTGCTGGTCGCTCTGGTGTGTACAATTGGACATATTCTTTTATTCCAGAGTTTTAATAAAATAATAATTCCAATTGTAATTATAAACACAAGCTCTACACTCGCTCCACAAAGCACTCGTTACCCACATTTCATTTATTTTTTTCCTCGCACATTATTTATTTGGCCTATTTTTTGCATTGTCAGCAGAAGTGTTTCAACTACCCGCAGTTACGTTCAAATTGAAACGAACAGCGCAACAACTACAATAGGGCCAGCAATTCAGCTCGTCATAACTCTATGCTCTTTTGTTTTTGATTTTTTTTTAAACCTCCGCGTACAATGGAGAACGAAAACATATATTTTACCCAAATAAAAGTTTAGGAGTTTGAAAAATGGGCAAGTACGATGTTAAAATGTTGCCGGCGGGCGAAGCGGCGGCGGCGGCGGCGGGTGCCCGCGTGTAAGCGTCAGTCACAATTTATTTGGAATTGGACTGCAGCTTCCATGCGCTTCTGTTTTTGTAGATAGTGTATGCTCAAAAACATGTCAGCTGTAATTTGCAGGATTTGGGCTAGAAAAAGACCCGATTTCGTTATAAGTTTCGTGTAAATGTTAATTAATTGACCTAGCACGCGACATATTATGTAAATACATGATTATGTACCAGCGTATGTCATAATAATATTCTCAGAATCTTTTCAAGCAGTGTTGCCCTAAATCATTAAAACAGTAATAAATAAGGTTGTAAAACACAATGCATTGGAAATGTAAAAATGAAAAAAAAAAACTGGGTTGTTTGGATGAAATGCGTTATATTTCGCAGAATTTTGCAGTTAACACCATTTTAAGCTTGTTTTATGGCACAAAATCAAACATATATTTTAAAATATTTCATGTAATTCATAAAATGATTACTTATAAGTAGGTATTACCATACAATGATTACTTATAACATTATATAAGTAATCAAATACCTAGGACCAAAAAAGCTCTACCAAAGTACCTTAAGTAATTTAAGGAAACTGTCATAACAATATCGTATTTAGATTTGGCATTTAATTTTTCCTAATCTTTACCGTTCTCCGTTGCTCTCTATTAAAATATTTTTCGACATAAATACTTCATTTGCGTGTTTTGATATTGAAGCGAGTGCTCAATATCAAATTACAGACACGAACTCTTAACAATGCAGCGGACAAGAAGGCATCCAATAACGAAAAAACGAAGAAGCCTCGCAGAGAGCCCGTTGTCTTGATAACCCCAAGTTTCGTCGCTGCAGGTCCTAAGCATGCTCCATCCAGGGTTACGAAGCAATTTAAAGTCCCGGCAGAAACTACTTTTAACTAAGTTTACTATGTTTTATAAGCAAAAGTCAAACGTAACGAACTTAGGACATGAGTTTTATATTATGTGTTGAGAATATTTTACGAAACTCAGTCGTGAGCTAACGAATAAACAAGGATTGTTATTCATTTTCATTCTGATTTTATACACAGAGCTTTGAAAGAATAATAAATACATATTTTTGGTCGTCCATTGTCTTAAGTATATTGTCTAGTTTATTCTTAGAAATAGTGTCTCGGGTTCCACATTTTTACGTTCCTAAATCTTTATTCAGCCTAAAAATATTTCGCCGCTTATAGAATATTCTGTAAACAAAAATGACACTCTGTAGGCGGTCCTCCGTTACTTAGAGACGGGAAATTATGATTATGTTAGTGCCAAAGTTGTTTATTTATTTTAATAAAAAGGTTGTGTTTAATTAACAGCGGTGATATTCTAAGTAATTTGAGTCTTGGATCAAAGGTATATTGTCTTTGGATTCAGGATTGACTAGGAATAAACTTAATAATAGTGGATACGAATTTTACATTGGAATGTTATAAATTTTAACACGAAAGGAAATATTAATTAATGGCTAATTGAGAACGATAGCGTAGACCAAGTCACTAAATTCTATTTTATTAGTATGTTACCAATATACATTTTGTCCCTACACAGTTTGAACGTAACAATAAAAGTTTGATGAAATAGTCTCGAGTCACTCGCAAGTCACTCAGTTTTCTAAAGTCAACTTCTACTTGTTCGCTGTACTCGCTGCGCTTCTAGTTCAAGTAACAAGTAGCTGACGTAGTTACTATATTGTTCTTCCATCGCCACATGCTTGCCTTTCATATCGGGGTAAAATCCGATTTAAAAGCGATACTGCATTTCCGACATGGTTCTTTGAATCTCACACATGATCAATTTTACTTTTAGAGCCATTTGAACAGATGTTACTTTCATAAACCATTGTTTTAAACCAGGAATTTTGCATTACCTAATAATAATCATTTTGCCTGCGTAGCATAGATGATATGAGACCATAGTATCTGCAGCTGCTGATTCGAGAGACGATTGTCGAATTTTTAAGATCCTTTGCATTTTAATCTCTCGTACCTCGAACTACCTTCATTTTTGACAAGTTTTCGACATTGATTGTCGCTGAATGAGATTGCAACCTGAATTTGATTTTTTTGAAGAATTTTGAATTTCGAATTTTGAATTTATTGACTTTCAGATGTTGGAAAATCAAACAACAATTGCAAATACTTACTAGACCATCATTAGCATGAATATTGATTCTTGAACCTTAACATAGGGGACATTTCACGTGAAGCGGACAGGGAAAAAAAAGCGAGGTTCTGAAAATCGACCACATTCGGCCCATTTGTACTTCTAGTAGGTATGAATGTGTACGCAAAATATTTTTTTTGTATAGTGTATATTTACCAAGTTATAGGTTTCAAAAGAATTGTCGTTGATTGGTACTACAATTTTTCGAAAGTAATTTTTCGAATATAACAAATCTACTATAAAATATTTTACATAGCGATACATATTAAAAATAAACTGTTCTTTTTGACAGTAAAAAAATTTTTAAAATTTTTTAAAAATTTAATAGCCAAAACCGGAAGTAAACTTTTCAAACCAGAATTACAGTCACTTCGACCAAATTTTTTTATTTTTTTTTTCTTTCAAAATATAGCTTAAATGATAATGAAAGTACACTAGAAAATTTAAAATGGGATCTCTATTAGTTTAGGAGATACGTTGAATAATATACACCCGCGTCGCAAGGGGCGTCATATGTAGCGCTTGCAAGGTTGAGCAGTTTGCGCGATATTGCAACTTTATTAATATTTTATATCGTTTTAGCGTATATTTAACCTCATTTAATTATATGAAATAAGTTTAAGGTTCACTAGATGTTTGACTGCATTGCACAATGTCTTCATTAGCTACTGGAGGAGATTCAGTCAAAAGTCGTTTCCTGCAGGAGGCACATACGTAAAGATTTAACCGCCTCTGTGGTCTAGTGGTAAAACCACCTGTCTCAGATCCAGAGGTCCCGGGTTCGATTCCCAGCGGGGGCAAACATTTCTGCTCGGTTTGGTTGGTGGTAGGGCTTGTCCTAAGTCCGCCTGGCTAGCTACCACCATCTTATCTAAGTCTGTCGCCAAACAACAATGTTAACAACATTTGTTGTGTTTCGGTAGTTAGAGGTAAGATAGCCAGTTCCTCTGTGGTTGAGGATTCCGGGTGAAGCTCGCTTCCATCTTCGGCCTTATCATCACTTACCATCAGGTGAGATGAAGGCCAAGAGCTTCCCCGTTGGGTGTAAAAAAAAAAAAAAAAAAAAAAACATTTAGATATTTTCCTTAAATTTTTAAATTTTCGATGTAGTACCAAGTGAAATGGGTTAAAACATCGATCACCGTACGGCGCCATTAATAATAACAACTGTCACAGATTAAAACGTGCACAAGTCGCTGAGCGGTTAAAGCAACACTAAAATTTAAGTTACGAAACCGCTAGGCGTCATATTTCTATCTCTTTCTTGTAGATAGGTTTGACCGTTTGACTCTATCTGAGACAAAAAAGTACTACACGTTACTAACAGATGGCGCTATTAGTCACGTTTCGCAAATAATAAAACTTTTGTACTGCTCCAAAAACGTTTTTTCTTTATAATATATTATTAACTTATATTTGTATTATGTAGTTATATTTATATTATATTATATTAATAAAACTTATTTCATATCATTAAATGAGGTTAAATATACGCTAAAACGATATAAAATATTAATAAAGTTGCAATATCGCGCAAACTGCTCAACCTTGCAAGCGCTACATATGACGCCCCTTGCGACGCGGGTGTATATTATTCAACGTATCTCCTAAACTAATAGAGATCCCATTTTAAATTTTCTAGTGTACTTTCATTATCATTTAAGCTATATTTTGAAAGAAAAAAAAAATAAAAAAAATTGGTCGAAGTGACTGTAATTCTGGTTTGAAAAGTTTACTTCCGGTTTTGGCTATTCAATTTTTTTAAATTTTTAAAAATTTTTTTACTGTCAAAAAGAACAGTATATTTTTAATATGTATCGCTATGTAAAATATTTTATAGTAGATTTGTTATATTCGAAAAATTACTTTCGAAAAATTGTAGTACCAATCAACGACAATTCTTTTGAAACCTATAACTTGGTAAATATACACTATACAAAAAAAATATTTTGCGTACACATTCATACCTACTAGAAGTACAAATGGACCGAATGTGGTCGATTTTCAGAACCTCACTTTTTTTTCACTGTCCGCTTCACGTGAAATGTCCCATAGATCTATGATGTAGACATAAAGGAATTAGTGAAAGTCCTATAGAAAGAAAGGCAAAAAAGCCAATACAAAATTTTACACTTTCGATAGTTGACCTTTATATTTTCCAACCTATTTTTCCAGCCTTTACTTACCAAGAAATAGGCATAATATTTTCCAACGGTTACCCAAGTGAGTGGCAGTGGAATCTAATAAACGGGTTGAACCGACGCAATCCGATTGTCCCGACAGACGGACGGAGGGCTAACGCAATTTGATGCGGAGGCCGAACTGGCGCCCGACGCCCCGCACGTATGACTGACGAGTTTGTTGCTGACAGTTTTTCACTTTAAGAGCACTGAGAAGGTATATAGCTGGGTGGAGGACGTCATGTGAAAGAGGTGTAAAAATGTGGTAAAATATTATGTTGTACTAAAGTATGTAGAGTTACAGGAATTGTTACCGAATGTAATAGTGTAAAGGTACTGTGTTCGTTCTATTTTTCGTTGTTTTTGTCCTTATCTTTCTCCAGAGTAGTTGTAATAGTAGGTAGGTACTATTGGTTTTTTTGGTAGACCACGATACACGTTTTAGTAAGAGCAGTTTCTGAAACATTTTCTAATCTCACAAATGCTACTAGCGTGCCATTTGACTTGAAACAACACCAAATGACACTTCATAACAAAGAAAAACAACAACAAAAACCGGCCAAGTGCATGTCAGACCACACACAATAAATGGTTCCGTAGTTGATGAATTTATCCTAAGAACAAACCTAACATTGTAGTTAAAAAACAAGTTCTATATTGCAACTACAAATACATATACCTATATTTTTTTTTATATATTATGTCCATAGATTTTTTATATGTGTGCCTGTAATCTATAAGTAAAGAACAATTTTCTGTATTTTATTCAAAAATTTTAGGATCAGTAGTTTCGGAGATGGTTATTTTCTTAAATAACTTTAAACGTATTTATTTTAAAATTATAAAAAAATATGTCTGAAATCCTTACAATAAGCCCTTTCATTTGATATATCACAAAGACAAGTACGCAATTTTTTTTTTTTTCTAATTTGTCCTTCAAATGTGACCCCATTTTCTACGTTACATTTCCGTGTTTAAGTTAAAAAAGACCATATGTGTACCAAATTTCATCTTAATCGGCCCAGTAGATTCGGAGTAAATTGGCGGTGACAGACAGACACACGAGTGATCTTATAAGGATTCCGTTTTGCCTTTTGAGGTATGGAACTCTAAAAAGAAGTAACATCAAGTCACTATCATTCTCTGAGCCATTTATCGTTTCTTCTTTCGAGGCTCAAGCCATTTGAAAATAAACTTTAAGATGCAGCTGTAAGACCTAAAATTACAGAGCTAGTTATATCGTTAAGGGTACACGCAAATACATTAGCATTTATACAAGGAGACAACAAGTCTTCCGTCAAAAGTTAATGAAAATGTTTTGTGAACTCATTACATTTTAAAACGCGTTGAAAGGGGATTTTCGAATGTATGCCATAAATATAGCAATTTATATGGTGATCTTAGAACTATGGCTTTACATGCTGGGATATTATATACATAAATGTATAGCACAGGTGTGAGTCCTATAGAGGTACCATTGACCGGGTAATATGTCTTTCATTGACTTGAATGTGCCCTGGCGGCTGAGAGTATGTCATGCTCACTTAGATGTTTCGCTGATGGTCGCGTGTGTGTTGGATCATTTAGCTCCCTTCAAAATGATTGAGCTGAATGGTGCTAATCCATGCGTCATGTTCGTGAACGGGCGCCGTCAGTTGGGACTGGTCATCTCTTAGCTGCCACGGGTTATTTTATTTTATTTTATTTTGTGTCTATTTGTTGAACAGACGCCAGCACATCAAGCTACTGCAATCTGTCAAATTTCTTTAATAGATTTTCAACTTTATCTCTACAGTATAAGGTTCAAGGTTGATTGCGAAAATTTGACAGTTTCGGGTAGCTTGACCTGCTGGCGTCTGTACCTACTCTTGACGCTTTTAACGTGTAAGTTTTTATTATTACATCGTTCTCACATTTAGTTATAAATTCAACATTATAGATGTAACGAATACTTTTGTAACAATTTAATTTAAAAGAGTGTCCATGGAGTTTCTTGCCCGTTCTTCTCCATACCTACGCTTTGGAATGGGAATGTAGCTTCATTTTTCTTACTGACCGACTCCTTGACAATTCAAAAGTGCCTGTAAATGGTTTAATTGAAATAAATGATTTGAGTTTGAGTTTGAGTTTGGGAAACAATGTATGATCGATTTTAGGTAAAGGTAGTTTTCAGTGCGTTTAATTTTTAAGTCATGCCTTAAATTTTGTACAGTCTGAAACTGAAGAAAATTAAAGGCATGCCATAAAAAACAATTATATACAGGGACCAGAAACTTATTGGCATTTGAATTCAACAAACAAAATGATCTTTAAATGTGTTCGTTCCGATTAATGTTTTGGCAAGGAAGAGATACATAAAGGGTTACGAAAATAATATAAATGTAAATGAACACTTAAAATCATTCTAAACCATTCATATGAATGATCCTTAGAAAATCACTCAGCCACGAGTAGGTACAAAAACATTAAACTAAATTAAGTAAGTAAGTACCTAAGCTGTATAATCTAGGTAGATATAATATTAACTTAAGGTATATCAAATTATTTTCAGTAAGATGTTCAGACACACTCGGGCAGGTGAGGACACATTGTTATTATCATTAGATAATTGACCATCATCATACAACAATACCTCTCATTGCCGAAGCCCGAGTTTGCAAGTAACAACACAGACACACGCATAAGACATTATGCAAAGTACCCACAGTAAACGCTGGATAGTTATCAATGTGTGAGAATGTTTACTACTTTAATAACGTCGTAGGTACGCTGTTAAGGTACCAATTGAGAACGCAGAATAGCTCTGCAACGTTCTGTGTTCACGTTTGTGTTTATTATTGAAATAGCAAAGTTATTTTATGGCCTCGTTAGTGTGCAATAACTAGTTCAGGTTGAAATTGGTAACGGTTGAGAAGCCCTGAAGTTTTACACCTGAAACTCTTTTGTTGCTGAGCTGCAATTATAGATTTTAATAAAAAAACTGATACGCAATTAACCATACATTAATGACTTTGGGGCGCATTAACATAGTAAAATAACATCACCACGCCTAATTTAGTTAGACAGAGGTCACTCACATTTTTCAGTATGTGTAAGTATCATGTAATACAGGCCGAATCTATTGCCATGATTATTATACCGCGCACAAATCCACACATTGGTACTTTCCTACTAAAAAAATACAATGTCATCATAATAATTATTATAGGAACCATTTTATTATTATTACTAGCTGTGCCCGCGACTTCGTTCGCGTGGATGTCGGGAAACAATATTGTGCCGCTTATAGAAGGTGTATCACCTCCTCCATTGATAAGGGAGAATGTTTCGACCAGGCCTGGTGATTTTTTTCTAGTAAAAAGCTGCCACAAAATTTGTGTTTTTTAGGAAAATGCTTGTCTATATATTCTTCTGGGGCTCGTCCTCGACAGCCGGTGGAACTTCGTGGAGCATTTCCGACGTTTGGCTATACGAGGGTTGTGAAGTCCATGGCCCTTTACGGGGCACCGGTGTGGGCGCGTTCCTTGAGGCGGCGACCTACCTGCCGGTTGAACACGTCCCAAAGGGTCATGGTCATCAGGCTGGTACGGGGATACCGCACGGTCTCCGGTGAGGCGGCGAGCCTCCTTGCCGGATTGCCGCCATGGGATTTGGAGGCAAAAACCCTCGTGCTCTTATGGGAGTGGCGCGAGGAGGTGAAACGCCGGGGCGTAACTTCGCTGCCGCAAGAAATCACGGCACAGCGGACAGAGCTCCGGCGGGATCTCATGGTGACATGGAGGGTGCGATTGTCGTAACCCAGCGCTGGGCACGTCACAATTGTGGTGATAAATCCCCTCTAAAGAGTGGCTAGAGAGGCGCCATGGCATCATCATCTTCATAGGTCATCATCATCATCAGGCAGAGCACCGCCGTGACCTCACGGAGGCAATGGGCGACGGCGATCTCTCGCGCCCGGCCCTGGTCCAGGCCATGGTCCGGAGCGAGAGTGCATGGGAGGCAGTCACCTCCTTCAGCGAAGCAATAATACTCGCGAAGGAGGAGACGGAACGCGTAAGGGGGCGGCAGTCTGTGCGCCCTCACGCCCCTAGTCGCCGCAGGAGACGCCACGCACGAGGGCGTAGGCAGTAAGGACCAGACCCGGGTCGACGGCGCGTTGTGTTCCACGCGCGCCTCAAAGAGATGTCAGCACGCACTGACGGGGCCCGCCGAGACAGGTGCCTGGCAGAGTTGCGGGTTTGCGCTGGCACACAGATAGGGATACCGTGGCCCTGGCATAAAGGCAACTGAAGGAACATGGGTGGGTTTTAGTCAGTAAAAGTCTGACCCCTCCTCCTCTGAGCCCACCCGCTTCACCCAGAGCGGGAGAAGTTATTAGACAATTTCCCACCCAGAAAAAAAGGGTTCCTCACACGCGAAAGAGCTACATAAAGTTGGCTGTCGGAAAAGCAACCAATAGGTCCACCCCCGCAACGGACAATGTTTGGCCCTGAGCTTTACTTATGGTCATGGCGTCAAGGCTGACAGGGAATTGCACACGTTTAAAACTAAGCGGGAAATTATTGGGAATGATGGGAATACTGAGAATAAAAACAACATCACCGGCACCGCAACCTGTTAAGATTTCGGCTACGATGACGTTGTGTTGGAGATTGGTGACTATGAGCCGAGTGCCGTTACAAAGTTTAGGAGGACTTTTTCTGAGAAGTATTACACGTACAAAGACTTCAAACAAAAAAAAAACAACAAAAAAACGTTTTATTTTCTGGTCCTGTTTTTTTTTTTACCTGGTCTTCCAGCACTGCCGGAAGACCAGGTGTGTTAAGCCCAAAAAGAACGAAATAATTTTATTATATCTACAATGAAGAAGTCAAGATCAAGGACACAGAACTCTTTTTTCTTCGAAAATTAGGTTTATACATGAGCGAGGGTCATTCTTACACGGAAAATCTTGACACCGCGATTTAGAAAATGACGTTAAAAGAACAACGCCATCTATCGAACACAAAGTGATACTGTCAAAATACTACTACTAAACTATTTAACAACGAATTCTGAATACTTTAATTAGCCTAACCTTTGATTAGGTCATTGGGAGTTATTAATCTATTCACAATGTATCGAGTTAAGTTTGCACGCGCAGTGTGCTAAAATAACCAACATAAAAAAAAAAAAAACACTAACTCACAAACCTACTTGAGTACACAATAGTGTCATTTTAGATCAGTAGATGTCATTAATACGTGTTCTACTAAAAAGTTAAATTCTTCAAGGCTTTAAATTGATAATATCTTTTGATAGAGTGAAGCGATTGCGATGAAACAAAAACTAATCACTACCTCGAGTTTACACAATATTAAAGTATAAAAGTTAACCATATTGGTTTGGTAGTTTTTGCGTTGAACCTGTTCAAACAATAGTCTGTCACATCCAAACAGACAAAAATTCCAACAATTTATGAAATGACATCTTTTGGTTATCCTTTAACACCCCCATTTACTACTTAATGAAAAAAAAACCAAGTGTATTAAGTTTACGCTGCCTCACGTGAGGCAGGTGAAAAATAATGTGTTGATAAAGGGCGAAGAATTGAATCCTGAAGATAGCACTGTATTCTTGGGCTTAACTTTGGATGCTAAGCTTCAGTGGGGCCCACATATAGATAAATTGTCTAAGAAGCTGAGCTCCGCAGCATACGCTGTTAGAAAAATTCGTAATTTAACTGACCTAGAGACAGCCCGTTTAGTGTACTTTAGTTATTTTCATAGTGTAATGTCGTACGGTATTCTGTTGTGGGGAAATGCCGCCGACATTCAGTCTATCTTTGTTTTGCAGAAAAGAGCTGTTCGATCAATTTATAAATTAAGTTCGAGACACTCTCTCAGAGAGAAATTTAAGGAAATTAATGTTATGACTGTGCCTTCTCAGTATATTTTTGAAAATCTTTTATATGCCCATAAAAACATAAAATTGTTTAAACAATACAGTGATATCCATAATATAAATACTAGGAACAAACACATGTATGTTGTACCTAAAACTCGGCTCAAGAAAATAGGTGGTTCGTTCAGATGTCAATGTATACGCTTTTTTAATAAACTTCCAAGCCACGTTCAAGATCTAAGCATTAATAAATTCAAATCATTCATTAAACGTAAGTTGTGCCAGAAAGCCTTTTATACCATTAAAGATTATATAGAGGACAAAAAGGCTTGGGATTGAGCTGCTCCAATTTTTACATATTGAAACTTTTTTTATTGTGATTGCTTTATACACATTGACATGAATATTTACTTGTGAAGTATAATATTATTATTTTAATTATTGTGAATGTGAAGACTATGTGGGTCTTTATTTTAATTTTTTTCTTCTCAGTTTTTTTTTTTTTTTTCTGATCATGGTATGGCAGTTTGAGTAATTTATGCGGCCTGCCCAAATGTCCTTTCTTTGGTATTGTTCGTCGAATCGTTGAGCTCCTTATGTTCTGAGTTGAGCTGCACGATTACTGACAAATGCGTGCACTGAATGGATAGGTCCACTCAATCTGTGTGGTTCTTTCTTCAAAAGATCATTTCAGACACCAATCTACATGGTCTTCACATGATTTGACCAAGATTATGTCTGGACTTTAAAAGAGACTGTGATCTCTGAGTTTGTTTCGGTCTTTCTTCTCAGAGTAGTCAGATACGAAACGCCGACCTCATCTAGTTTTAAAATATGATTGACGTGTAAAAGTGTTTGTAAAAACCTACTTACAGAAATAAAATCATTTATCATTTACCCCATTGTTTTTTTTTAAATATTTTCAATAGATATAGATAGAAGATATAGAATAGATATAGAAGATATGATAGAAGAAGATATAGATAGATAGGTATAGAATAAATATAGATAATGATAGATAGATATAGAAGTGAACTAACGTAAACAAAGCCTTTGGGAAAAGCTATAATGAAGCATGAATAAAAACGATTCCTTTATAAGCATTATTGCCGTCCTATGAAAACAATAATAATAAGGAACTGTTCCTCATAACAAGTCAACAAACGAAGGGATATATCGGGAATTATGGCTCTATAAATTAATGTCTCGTCGACAGCAAAATAACCGAGTTGGTTTATTAAAAAACTAGCGACCCGAACCTGCTTCACATGGTTTTTACGTCTTGTAGACTTCTGCCTTCTGATTATATCTTAGCAATATACATAAGTCTTTCGGAATAAATGATCTCAATCATGTTGAAAACCGCATCAACATCTGTAACGTAGTTTAGAAGAACAATGCGATTACACAGACAGACACAAAACGCGACTTAAATTTATAATATGTAGAGATATAGAGTTGACATCTTCTTTAATGCAAAAAAATGAGTTTTTATCAAATTTACTTGGGCCACTTCACTACTGTACTATGTTTAGTAAAGCATGACACAAAATGCCCTACCTACCCCGTTAATAATTAGTTTGTTTAAACTAATTATTAAGGGCGTATCATTTACATGAACGATAATAGGAAACTTATTTATATAAATTGTGAAGTGACTATTCATCATTGACATAAAATAATTCCATTTTATCTGCCGTCGCTTTGTCGTTCTGGCCGTTATTGTACCTTTACTGCACCGTGCATTACGAAAGGGTTTACTTATTATTTTATGTTATCAACAGACTGTTTTATTGCCTCTCATAAAATGAAGCACTTTAATAAAGTTTTATTCTGCTGATCGGGTTATAAAAGGCAAACGATGTAACGTATTTGCAGGTTGTTAAAACAACAAAATAAAATGGTGTCTGTTTTCCTCATTGTATTGGACCCCTTTTCCAACTTCGCCGAGGTAACAAGTCAATTCTTCAATTGTTTGATAAATAAAGCTATTGAATTTCATTACCAGGACCAACGCAATGGCAATTCATGAACAATGCCAGGTGGGCTTTATACAACATTTAACAAATAAAAAAAGGAATAATTCAATGATGTAACTAAACTTAATTAATTCTCATAAGCTAACTGTACAATCAAACCCCTCAACATGACCTCTTCAAAGGTAACCCTGACCTGCCCACCACGGGATGTACAAAGGGCGTCATGTATCGTGATTTTTGATCGGATGTACGTCAATTAACATGTAAATTGGACTCGCTCGCTGATGAGTCCCCCGTGCGTAGGGCTGGCCACTTTCAAGTGCCCCAGGATATGAAAGTGTCCTTTTTTGTGGCGCACAGGGATTTTTAAGCTGAAAGCGCTTTAAGAGCTCAAAGCTCGTTTATTGACGACGACAGGTTGGATGTATGTATGGAGGCGTAAATCGCTAGGGCAAATCTAACTTCTATCAAGACGTGTAGCCACTATGAAGAATTATACCACATAAATGACAAGAAACTCAAAATCAACAAAACATTAAATATGTTGAGATGCAAATGATTACCAAAAAGTTTATTAACCTCTTTGTGTCTTTGTAAACAACATAGGAATTCTTAGTTTAGAGATAAAATATTCCTAATCTATACTTAATAATATATAATATTATAAACCTGAAGAGTTTGTTTGTTTGTTTGAATGCGCTAATCTCAGGAATTCAAAGTCAAAGGTTTATTTGCAGATAAATATGGTTACAAAAGTTCTTAACAAAGGTAGTATAATCATCACTTCGTGTACAATAATTTAATTTCATTAAGTATATTAAAATATGTATGTTTAGGTAAGGTATCTATGGGCCTGCGTCGCCTGCAATAAAATTATTATTTTTATTATTATTATAATGTAGCTTGACATATTTAATCATAACATAATGACATGCAAAATTTTGGTAGGTATATAATTAGATCATTTTAATTTAAATTAAGAGAATTCTTTTATACTATAGAAGGATTTCTCAATTAACCAACTGCGTAAAGCCCTTCTGAAGCTGATCATTGGAAGTTCGTTAATTTTATTAGGAATCTGTTATAAATCTGAATACACATAGGATAACAACTTCGCCGATATAGTTCCGTTTTCATTCTAGGAATAATTAATCTATTAGGATATCTAGTTTTGAACTCACATTTATCTCCCAGTTTTTCAAACATCTCAGGGTGAGATTTGGTAAAACACACTTCCTCAATATAAATTCCTGTTCATGTAATTACTGGTTCCAATTGAAAAATTCTTTTTGTGTTGGATAGTTCATTTATCGAGGAATATTATAGGCTATATAACATCACGCTATGACCAATAGGAGCGGAGCATACATGAAAAATGTTGCAAAAACGGGAAAAAATATTCCTTTTTGAGAGCTTCCGTTGAGTGCGCTGCGTAAACGGTTTAAGTTACGCAAATATCATGTATGATGAAATTGTTCCTCTTTAAAAGTTCTAAAAAAGTCTGCGACAGCATATGTCTATGTTTTAAGATTGACTCACTATAACCTTTTTTTATCGTAATCAAATTAGATCGAAATTAATGCATTATTTGCGAAGGAGTTTTATCAACAAAATATTAATCCTTATTCAAATAAATATGTTATTAATCACAAGTATTTAAATGTAAACAAAATTGTCCTTGACATCACTTGATTTCAATCAACATGTTATGAGATATCATAATTTTAAAATAACTCCGTAACAAAATAAGTAGAAAATTCATTACTTAAACCACTCTCTCTTAGGTGAAGCTGAAGAGTTTGTTTGTTTGGTTGAAAGCGCTAATCTCAGGAATTAGATACTGGTTCGAATAGAAAAAATATTTTAGTGTTGGATAGCCCATATAACGAGGAAGGCTATAGGCTATATAACATCAAGCTATGATCCTTAGGAGCCAAGCGAAAAGAACAAAAGTCAGAAAGAACGCTAAGCAGAAGTTATAGCGCGGACGAGCGACGGGATGCGACGCGAACGCGAAGTCGCGGGCAGAAGCTAATAAATATGTATTTGGTACATCCCTACGGGCGCTTGCACTATACAAGGTGTATAAATATTTCCGTGTACACATTTTAAGCGGCAAAGAAGATTTGCTTAATAAAACATCGGATTTATTTAAATCCGTGGCCGACGGGTGTTCAGAGTTCATACAAGATTCAATTAAGTTATTTTCGATGTACCCACCGGTCACTTGTTTTGGCTTATGTATTAGAAATGATGGATAACTTGGTGCGGTAGGTATTTCCTCAGTTGTAAAATAGTCTGTTAAAAAGTTTGGTTTTAAAGCCCATCTTAGAACGAATGCATTTAAAATATTTTCTGTACAATAACTGCACAAGAGGTTATTTTCGTATCGGATTTCGAGATGCCTTGTGGACGAGGTCTATTGTAAAGGACTAATTAAAAATAGTGCTTCAGGCGAAGCCTTTAAAGCGCAAAAAATATCATGAAATGCAGCTCAGGAAGGCAAGAAAAGTAGGTTAAGTGAAGAAGGAGATACCCTGTTTTATTCAGTATCTTAGCATCAACATGATTTAATAAATTCAATCTCTGAGCTCACTAAGAAGTTAGACAAATCCTTGATTTCTATTCCCACAAGTGTTCCACAGTCTGAACAAACATCCTCATAAGGTCATTAAATCACAGGTGAAAGATATTGCGTCTCTGAAAAAGAAAGGCTCTATAATCCATTAGTTATCTACTGCGCCCATGGGGACCATCGAGCTGCTTTGTACCTCAGCTGAAAAAGGAAAACGGAACCATAATTGCAAAAACGTCTTAAAAATGATAATATAATTTTTTCTTTTACTGTTTTTGGAGACAAAGGCGTAGGAAAGATAAAAGAGCGGCAGAGTTGTGGCATAAAAGATAATTGTGCAGAAGTTTAATAACAAAAATATCAAGGTCACGTGCATAATGAAACAAAATGTCGTTGAAAGTGCGTTCGAATATGACGGTTGTGTTTTGTTTTTACTGAACTGACCTATGCGTGGGTAATTTTATCTAAATATATTCTATGTAAGAAAGAACTTCTGTAAGAACTACCTACGTATTTGTCCACTATGGTTGAGATAAGTTCAAGTGGCAAATTGTGTGTCACGTGGCAAATTGAATGGGAGTTGGGTCGGCTTTTCGTTGGATCTTTGTCTTGGGGACTCTTTGTTTCGCACGGCGGATGGCCGAGGTGAAAGGTCTTCATTTCGGTAACGATTTCCCTTTGAATGTAGAACGGGAAGTCGGAGAAAAGTAAAGGGATATTAATCTCTGATGCTAAGATAAGGTGACCCAAAAATGTTTTATGATCTCGGGGTTCGTTCTTGTGGAATCATTTTAAAAGATTTTAGACATACGCAATCCTCATCATATCGCGAGAAGTCTTAACTTATTACAACGTTTCGTGTGTCAGTCATTGTGATTGTTCCGCCATGAAAAAATATTATATTTACAAGAGTGAATCGTATTGTAGCTTTCGTAATCTATAAAACCGGCCAAGTGCGTGTCGGACCACGCACAATAAAGGGTTCCGGAGTTGGGATGAATTTATCCCAAGAAAAAACTTAACATTGTCCAAATACAACAATTTATCTGGCAAGGAGGGACACACTTTAAAGCTTAATACTACGCAAACGGATCTCAGCATAGAAAAATGGTTTTCACAAACCCACAATATTGTTAATCGGCCTATCCAACGATATCCCACACCATGGTATAACACCAAAAAAAATATCATCCCCACTTTACGTGTATGGGAGGGATTTTATTTTACCACTATGTCCGGCGCGATTAATTGTACGGGTATACCGATTCCAAATTACAGCTTTCTAGTACTAAGAGTCTCTGAGCTAAGCCGCAGACGGACAGACGGACAGACGGACATGGCGAAACTCTATGGGTTCCTTGTTTACTTCGGAACCCTAAAAAGGGTTACTCGACCACTCATCATGCTTACTTCCTTAAGGCGTACATTATTAAGATACGTATGTACCATTGAAAGTTTCAACTAAGTTGTACGTAACTAATCCTGTGCGGCGGCAAGTTATGAACTTAACTAAAACTTAGCACATGTTTATCCTGTAACCTGTAAACTTCTCGATTAAACCATTTATATCGATTTTCCGTTAGTAATGGTTAAGTTAAACTAACTTACTATGTTAGACGGACTTATAAATTTATACTTTGATACATAATTGGATACGGATTCACAATTTGATGCTAATAATGATAATTTTATATTGTGTATCGATACTCAGGATTCTGGTTACTCCCAATAATAACATTAAAATTTTAATAATAAGCCCTCTCTTAAATATGCTAGCCCCGGATATAAGCTTCTCCTTAGTTTCACGAACACGAACCCCGACTTCCAGTTTACCACAGATGATTATTAAATCTGTATTACTACTCACACATAGCTACTGTTATCTATTTAATTGTCCACGAGTCAAAATGGCTTTGATACAGATAATCCGGCTGATTGAAATGAATGAGCACATCAAGCTAAGCAACAGTACATGGGTAAGCCACTAAATCCGACTAAGTGGTATCATTGAGTAACGTGAGATTGTTTATTAATTAACGTGACTGAGACTTGATCCTCGATGCTTTGATAAACATGAGAACTACCGTAAAATCAATATAAAAAATATCGATATAAAAAAATAGATATCGATAGGTATAAAGGGAGATATGCTAAGGTAGCCCGCAAATTGGAATTATTTTTGAAATGTGCAGGTCAGTGTCAGGTTGTATGTTGGTCAATATATGGTTGGCAACCGTAACTAATACGTTTTTACAGAATTAAAATCATCAATACAACTCTCCAAGGTAGAATTGCCCTCAAATGTCATTTATCAATGAAATTATCATTCAATAGGGCAATTTGTACTGCACCAGGCTATTTAACCTTATGAAACGTTGAGGCCTTATTTAATCTGTGTCGCCAAAGATTGTTTCTTTTTCTTTTACAAAATTCTAGAATGTCACTAATTAGCAAAAAAAACTTTGAGAATCGAATGCCCTAATTAGTAAATTACATTTCTTAATTAATTACACGTCTAGGATTATCTAATGAAAGGCCAAACTAGACTTGTTGGCAAAGTTGATCCCAAACAGTATTGCAGAATAAACATTGAATACCTTTCTGACATTTATAATCGAACTCAACGTTTCTGAAAAATTTATTAGATAAATATTTCGCTAATTACATAACTTTGTTGAATCAATCCCTACAGAAGACCACTTCCAGTAATCAAAAACGTTTAAAATCTAGTCGCAACATCAAGGTGCGCTTACACGGGCAACTAAAATCGACGTCACGACTACATCCAGCAATTTAGGGCGATGGCAACATGTAGTACGAGCTGTTGCCAGAGATACGGCCACATAATACCAGGCAATATGGAGCAACTTAAAAAACTAGGCAATACAAGTCAATACACCGACGACACACTTGTACTGCACTGCACGTAGAAAGAAAGAAAATGGCGGCGGGGGCGGCGGCTGCGCACCCCCCGCTGCCCCCGCCGCCGGCTGGTTGGTTCCTCTCGCGAAAACGAGACTTAATTATAAGTACAAACAAGATAGAAAGTAGAAAACAAATTTCCAAACCGATTGTATATTCGGCCACTCATATTGGCGACATTTCTCAATAGAAATGTGAAATATGTGGAGCAATTAGAAGCAATATTCCCGAAACAATTGCCGCATTTTATTGTTGTTGCTCTAGATTGCTCCACTTAATTGATTCAGATTTATCCATTAGTGTTGTCGAGCAATTATTGCTCAAAAAATTGCCCATATCAGAGCACCTTTATATTATCGATAATCACTGTTAAAAATATTTCAAAATTGTAGATTAATTAGAGGTATTTTTGACCTATAAAGGAAATGCCCCGCAGTTAGTTGTGTGCAGAACTTAAGAAAAAGTTAGTTGAGTGCAACTTACCCATGGCAAATAAGATGATAAGGGCTGACACGACCCAGGAGCACATCGTGACGTCACAACCGGCTCCGGTTACATTGTCAGCTACGCCTGCTTGCTTCAAATTGGGAGGACGAGGTCTGAAACCAAACAACCGATCAGTATCATCATCACTTACACTACTCGTAGAAAGGTTATGGGAATACGTTGTAACTGTAACCATGAAGCTTGTGAGTATACTTTGTTTTTAGGATCTGCAGGCATAATTTATAAACCTAAATAATAATATTCACTTACGCAAAATTCAAAAGAGATTTTTTCGTGAATAAAAATTGAGAAGAAAATCATTCATAATAGTAGGGTTTCTAAAATACTATGTTCGTAATACTTTACATACAAGTTCTATTAATAATCTAGTAGAAAATTACTTTTGAAACTAAGGTATTTATGATCGTGACTGTACATATCTATAATTTAGTAAAGTAGGGAGTTAAGGTGAGTGTACAAGGTTTTAGTCAAGTACAAGGTTTTATTCCAATACTAGCAGCTACAAGAGTTTTTCTTTTCATACAAAGGAAAATCTCTTGCACTAGAGACCAGTCAGTAGTCGAGGGGAAAACAATTAAAAGTGAGGTTTTTGTGTAGTAGTAAACAAGACTATAAAGTTATAATAGTCGGATTTTTTTAATAATCCATTATTTGGATGATGACGAAGAAAAACATGTTAACGATATCAACAGTAAACATTCATCCGAGAAAGAGTGAAACATCCACAAAGGGAAACTTGCGCGGATTTAACGAAAAAGTTACTCAAGTCTTAAGAAAACTTCACAACTTTTGCAAACACTTTTTCTGTTCCGTTGGCACTTGTAAAGTTCTTATGGAACAAGAATTCTTCAGATAGGTAACTTAGCAGAAATATAATTCGCGTTTCTATTCAATTGTATAGCAGTGTCTACTCCAGTTCGTATCGGTGATATGTCATATAATTTTATATGAATGCCATAGACGATAGGCGGTCTTATACGAGCTTATACGAATAGTGAGTAAATATTAGCAATATCAAACAATCAGTTCGAGATTGTGAATATTTCTTGAATAGGTACTCAATTGATTATATTTTGATCAGAATTTAATAAAATAACGTAGGTGTTAATTACAGAATAAAAAGATTAAATCAGCACGAAAGGCTTATTAATACAATTAATTAAAATACGATAATCCGTGCTTATAATAATTGATTACACCCCTTTTAATGATATCAAAGCAATATTTGTGATGTTTACAAAATTTTATAATATGAGGTTTTTTTGGCTGCGACTTCGCGTGCGTGGAACAGATTTACCGTCGACTTATGGGGATTAAGTCCCCATGCTCATTAGGGGCATTAGGGGAAGTGAAATTGGGGGCATATCCATTAAGTTCTGTAACAAGGTTTTTGATTCCCATGTGTAGCTTCTCAATGTAAATCGTAATGTCTGCACAATGTTACATTAGGTGTCGCTTCTCTTTCTTGATACACCGGGACAGTTAATTTTGTTTGGAGTAATGAGGCTGGTAAAACATTCCGGTTCGAAGATTTAGGGCAGATATAGCTGCATGAAACGTTTCAATAAAATGTAATCTAGACTTAGAATTCTGTTTAGAGCGTTACTAGGAGATACTAGCTACTACAAAGTTACGCATTTTACTTAAAACATTTTGATACAACGAATTGTTTACAACTTTGTCTTTTTATTCTTTAGAGGTATGAGGAACAGGGTGTAAAGTTCACTCATACTCTATAGTAAAGGGAGGATCCCCCGACCAGACGGGTATTATGTCTGGTGGGCAACTGCCCAACGGTTGATGTGGAGATGTTGTATATAAGCTAGTCGCGCGGTAAACTCTGATAGCGCGATGCAGAATTTGTGACGTCAGGTCTTTGATGCGTAGTTCGCATGTGGCGTTGTTGATACCGCCACATTACTCCCCTCCGGAGACCGGAGGTCGATAGTGGGCTGAGACAGTGCATATGTTGCTTGCTAGGGCCAGTTGTGGTTCAAGTGAGTCGGAACCGGATGCCGCATAGTCCACGGTGAGTCGGAACTGTCTGCGGTGATTCCCCAGTGAGTCGGGGTGGCGCTGCGTTTTTGATCCAGTGAGTCGGACGTCGTACAGCGCCGGGTTGAGGCTGACTTCTGGCGTCGACCAGGAGAGAGTTGAAGGGCTTTGCTTGTGGACCGGCCGAAAGAAAGTGCAGTGTGCTGTGCCAAGGTTGCTGATGAGGCTGAGGGTGATGACCAGGTATGCGCGTTCGCTGCATGCTGGTGGTCAAGATACCCGTTGAAGCCGTGGGTGCAGGCTGGCTGTGTGACTCGCCGCTCGAAAGCTTGAGGAAGTGATGGAGGACGTCACGCTGAAGTAGTTGCACGAAGGCTGCGCTAATGTTCATGTTCGGGGTCACCAATTTAGAGGTATGAGGAACAGGGTGTAAGTTCACTCATACTTTATAGTAAAGGGAGGATCCTCCGACCAGAGGGGTGTAGTGTCTGGTGGGCAACTGCCCAAAGGTTGATGTCGGGATGTTGTATATATGCTAGTCGCGCGGTAAACTCTGATAGCGCGATGCAGGATTTGCGACGTCAGGTCTTTGATGCGTAGTTCGCATGTGGCGTTGTTAATACCGCCACAATTCCATCGTCGTAATATCATTATAGTGGGTACTGGATAGTGCTGGACATTGACCTCCGATGACCGCTAAACTTCTTACGAAGTAGTATTCAACTCCTAGCGTCATCCACTACACTCTTTTTTCTTCCTATACTTAAAAAAGTATAATTACAAGTCATAACACATTTTTACGTGGCGGTCGTAAATCTGGCAGACAAGTTGGTAAAGTGAAGTGTAGCAGAGATAAATGAGGGCCTGCCCCCGCCCCATCTCCGTGCGTCTCGGGGACTGCGTTTTATACTACTTCTCGCTTTTATACGAGTTTCCAATTATAAGATCGGAGTGCTTGTCAGGGAGTTTTTATTTTGTGATAGGTGTCATTATTATCACATTTGGAGTCGCTTAGTACTAGATTTAATCAATTATATTCACTCTTTCCAAAATCCGGGGTAGCTGATTGCAAGTATACTCACGGTGCGATTTTAGGTGATAACTGGTTTATTGAAGCTGATTGCTTTTTAATATTGAAATTACGAGTTTATTGTTTTGACTCGCCAAAAGGACAATAAGGAAATCAGCTGAAGATCCAATAAACGAATGGAAACATTAAACATCGTTTACCTTCATTTATCACCTTTGAGAGAAGTAATGAGGCACATTTTCACCCTAACTTTTAAAATACCTAACACTATCAGTTCCAACCGCACATACACTTCACTCAAACACGTATAAATTACAAGAAAATTCATCACAAAATATAAAAGTAAAATTAATAATGCACTGTTGTTACAAAAGTTCGCGCGAAGTTTTAAGTAACCACGAGTAGGTACGAAGACGTTGATCCTGCAAGGAGCGGCGAAATTACATAAAATGATTTATAGTTTACACAATGCATGGCGAAATTGTTTTTATTAAAGTTTTCTCAAGTTTCAAACTTAATAAATCTCAGTAAACAGATGCAAATTTTTTGTAAAAAGTTGAGGTGCTCAGTGTAAACACGCTTCAACTTTGCTAATCGCATGTTATCAATCGGACAGATCTTCTATTTACTTGAAACCACGTGAATGTAAAACATTAACGTGATAATAACAACGTGGCGATTCGGTTATCACATTAATTGAAACCGCGTATTCTACATTATACTTACGTATTTTAAACACACACAATCAATGACAATTAACATTCTAGCCATGGGCCCTTATTTTTCGTTGTATTATTTAACAATATTAAACTTATTTTGTGATTATTTGGTAGCATTAACACAAAGTTTGTGTTCAATTGTTGATTCTCGTACCATCGCCCCGCGCGTGTCTAGTGCCTTATGATCAAAGGGGGATTATTTCGTGCCAATTTTTACGCTATTTATTTTGTTCGACAAATTCAGTTTAAAATTTTTAGTAAAATTGTTTATTTTGTTATTTTAACAGACTGAGACTGACTTGTAATAACTGCTGTACTGTTTAATGTGATAACCAAATTGCCACTCTGTATGCATATTATTTTTGGTTCCCCGATTGTTTTACCTGCACATGTTACCTTTTTTTTGGGTGGGAAATTATCAAATAACTTCTCCCGCTCTGAGCGGAGCAGGAGGGCAAGTCAGACATTTATTTATTTATTTATTTATTAAAACTTTATGCACAAGTAAAAACTGTACAAAGGCGGACTTAATGCCTTGGGCATTATCTACCAGTCTACCTTAGGGTGATGCAGAGATAATACACAGTAGGTGCAATAACAGAAAAACAATTTAGAAGATATTTATAGCTAAGATATAAGAATAAATACATAAATACATACATACAACTAAAAATAAAAAGTTATGAGAGTTTAACAAGAAAACCTATAAAAACTTAATTCTGAGACGAATCTGCCAACTTCTTGTGTATGTGTTCTCGAGCTTTCACTTTAAATGTAAACTGATTGGTTACCGTCCTGATATTCTGAGGGAGCGCATTCCAAAGGAAAACCGCCTGGACAAAGAAAGAGGATTTTATGAAACCAGAGCGATGAGAAGGACAACGAAGAAGACGATTATTCTCGGACCGAAGATTCTTGCTGTGTGCAGCGCATAAATATTGACAAAGGGAAGTCAGATAAGAAGGAGAAGTGGGTTTGTGAAGGAGAGAAAACAGGGTTGTCAAAGCCCTCAACGCTCTGCGCTGCCGGATAGGCAACCACTTTAAAAGCGATCGATGTGCGGATACATGATCATACTTACGGAGATTGAAAACAAATCGAATGCAGTTATTAAGAAGTCGGTCAAGTTTATTGAGGAGATCTGCATTCAGGTCATAGTAGCACATATCACCATAGTCAATTATGGGGAAGATAAGGGACTGTACAAGCATAGCCTTAATGTGTGATGGGAGAATATTTTTTAACCGATAGAGCGACCGCAGCGTTCCAGTGACCTTCTTGCTCACAATCGCGACCTGCTTACGCCAGTCGAGGCAAGTGTCAACATGCAAACCCAGATCCTTGACGACAGAGCTAAACGGAATCACTGTGCCATCAAAGGTAACCGGTGGCACCGTTAAACCATTCAGCCTCCTCAAGCTATAGGGGCTCCCTACAATGATAGCCTGACACTTGGTTGGGTTAACCGCCACCCCAAAACGATCGGACCAGTTTTTGACAACTCGTAAATCCCGATTTAGCTCCTGGACCGCACCGGATAAGCCCTCAACACCTGCCTGACAGTAGAGCTGTAAGTCGTCAGCGTATAGATGATACGCACACTGAAGCTCGGAAGTTATGAGATCTATAAAGATAGAGAACAAAAGTGGAGATAAAACCCACCCGTGCTGCTTCAGTTGCTTGTGTGCCTGGGCAACGGTATCCCTTTCGAACAAACCCGCAATCCTGGCAAGCATCGGCCCCAGCGGACCCCGTCAGTTCGTGCTGACATCTCAGAGGCGCGCGTGGAACACAACACGCCGTCGACCCGGCCTGGTTCTTACCGCGGGCTTGGGAAAGGCGAGCGATGGGCAGCTATCGCAGCCTCCACCGTATGCTCCAGCGTGTCCTCCGGGCGATGCACACAGTGGTAACATCCGGGAATTTCCTCCCGCCTTATCCGGAACAGAAACCTCCCGAAACAACCGTGTCCGGTGAGGACCTGCGTCAGGTGGAAGGTGATGACGCCGAAGCGCCTCTCTAGCCACTCCTCAAAGACTTATCGCCGCAATTGTGTCGTGCCCAAGCACACGTTACCTGACATGATACATTTGGATATACAGATGAAATGTAATTTTATATCTGACGAACGGAAGAAAATAAAGAAAAGAATAAACTTAGTTTTACCTCTGTCCGAGTTATTTCATAGATATCTTAGATGTTATGCTAAAACTTTGTCAGAAATAGGATAACTTAGTTTCGTATGATGAAGTAAAAATCTTGGGTTCATTTTATTTGTTGTTTGTGTAATAAGGTACTTAATTCATAAGTATTTGAAACATTTGAAGTACAATTTTCAGATTATCAGAAAATTAGAAAAAGGTCTATTTACTCCTATATTTAATAACTAGCTGTTGCCCGCGGTTTCACCCGCGTGGATGTCAATACTTCTCTACTTACATAGAGGCAAGTATTTGTGCCAAGTTTCAAGTTAATCAACCAAATGAATAAGATTTTTCATACAAACTTTCATCCCCTATTTTATCCCCATATGGGTGGAATTTCCAAAAAATCCTTTTTTAGTGCATCCCTAGACCTCATAAGGAACCTACGTGCCAAATTTGGAATCTCTAGACCCAGCGGTTTGGGCTGTGCGTTGATATGTCAATCAGTCACTCAGTCAGTTTCTACTTTTATATATTTAGAAAAAGAAAAAGATAATAATAATCTTTATTTATATAAAACAGATTGTAGTACATGTACTCGTAACAGTTATCATAAAGTGGGTATAATTTAATCACTGGCAATCAAGTGGGTGACGTGCTGCTTTCCTTGCTAGGCTATGAAATAGCCTAACGAATTTAATTTTTATTTTAAATATTATACCCACTCAGTTTAAAAAAAAATCTTTTCCATAGCTTCTTTACCACCATAGGTGTATCTCTCCAAATATTTCGTGTTTGAATAGATACACCCTATATATAACGAAGTTAAAAAGCAAACTATCACAGCTAAGAAGGCTTTACAAGTTACCCAGTAATAGTCGACCAACTTAAATTTGCAGTAGACAAATATTAACATGTTTTTTAACTACAATTTTAATATGGGATCAATTCATACCATCTACGGAACTCTTTATTGTGCGTGGTCCGATACGCATTTGGCCAGTTTTTATGATATAACTACGATCTCACTGAAGTTTGTAAAACTTTTCCGACCGTAGATAAAATTTAAAACCTTACTACTCTCTGCTCTTGATTACGTCACCGCTTCGACGTCATTCGAAAGTGCCAGAATATTCCAAAGATGACAGTTTTAATTTTGATACTTAAATGGGATGGCTGGACGGAGGTTAAGACTGCGCCGAGCGCACAGTGGCGCCGTCATCGTTATTTCGGTGATTTCTTTTATATTATTTTAGAATGAAAATGCAGAAAATAAGCTTGTCAAGTTGTGCTTCACAAGACTACACGTTATTATTTCTACAAACAGTAGTTTTAAATTGTTATGTTTTATTGTAATCATTAAAACGGAAAATATAAGCTCTGTTTTAATGATTACAATAAAACATAACAATTTAAAACTACTGTGTAGTAATAATAACGTATAGTCTTGTGAAGCACAACTTGACGAGCTTATTTTCTGCATTTCCATTCTAAAATAAAAGAAATCACCGAAATAACGATGAGGACGCCACTGTGCACTCTCAAATCTCAGTTTGAAGCTATTCGTTGTCATCTTAGTGGATCTTTATAACATTTCTAAAGTATATCTATAACTCCGCAACATCAAATCAAATAGTATTAAATCAAACAGAAAGTGGCACTACGAATCAACTACAAATAGTCAAACCGAATTTAATTCTACTAAAGAAACACCACAAGTCGAGTTTGTGGTGACAAACTCGACTTGTGGTCAACTCCTCAGTAATCAGCTTAAAGTAGGTATGGCACCAGTAAAATTTGGCACAGTTTAACCCCAAATGGTGGCTAATTCTATTATTGATCTATTTCACGGAATAGATAAATGAGGTCTATTTTCTGTAAATTCGGTCGCTGAATCTAGAACGTTGGCTCAACTTTCAGCCTATACTCAAATATCTTAATTTGGATGTTTGCTTTCGTTATTAATTCTGAAAATATATTCTCAGTTTTGCTTGTTTTATCTATCTTCTATATATTATATTATCTAAATATATAAAAGAAGAAACTGACTGACTGACTGGGTGATATATCAACTCACAGCCCAGACCGCTGGTCCTAGAGACATGAAACTTGGAGGGTGTGTTCTTTGTGAAAATTAAGTATCCACTAAGAAAGGATTTTTGGGAATTCCACCCCTAAAAGGGTAAAATAGGGGCTGGAAGTTTATATGACACTCCATCAGTTTTGAAGTTAGGATCTTCAAATTTTGATTTTAGCCTGACGATTGAAAATTAATTAATACGTGTCTCAGTGTTTTGATAATTCCTCCCCCGAAGGGTTAAAGAGGGGGATGAAAGAAAAACCACTAAATTTACTATCTAGGCTTATGGTTGGAAGCTAACGCAACGGTTTTGTTAGAATTTCAACCCTTAAGGGGGTGAAAAGGGGGATAACATTTCGTTTTTAATTAAAGTTCTTTAGTTTTTAAGTTAAAATCACTAATATTTTGGCTTATGGTTGTAAACTAATATCTATATCTTTATTATCTATATATTATATATTATTATTTACTATCTATATATATAAAATGGTAAACTGACTGACTGACTGGTTGATATATCAACACACAGCCCAAACCGCTGGTCCTAGAGACATGAAACTTGGAGGGTGTGTTTTTTTGTGAGGAGTAAGTATCCACTAAGTCATAAGTCATAAGTCATTTATTCATTTGTTTAACATAGGTATGTATAATAATAATGGTATAAAAGATAATAAAGAGTGCGCTATGTTATGCCAGAGAGCGTACAAATGATTGTAATCAATAATCACAATAAGAACACAGATTAACACAATATAATCACACAATTCATAATGCGGATTCATTAATAAAAATTATAGCAACAGAAATCAATGTCAATAAAAATAGAAAAAATAATATAAAAATGTCAATAAAGTAGGTATGTACATATCAACACAGACTGAAAACAAATAATAATAAAAAATAATAAGACTATGTCAATATACGATGCTAATGTCAATATGCAATACTAATGTCTATAAACAATGCTAATGTCAATATACAATACTAAAGTCAATATACAAAAAATAATATAATTATGTATTTTATTAGCATGTCAACATTCTGTCATTACATTTTTGTCTGTTATGAATTCCGAAATACTGTAATATGCTTTGTTCACTAGTAAAGATTTTAGCCGTTTCTTAAATAAGCTCACGTTTAATTCTTTGATTGACCGTGGTATGTGGTTAAATATGACTGGTGCCATGCAAAATACACTTTTGTACATTAATGCTGTGTGGGACCTTCTTACGCACAAGCTATTTTTATCCCGTCGACTTCGGTTATTAATATCCGACATTTTTTTAAACAAATTAGGATTGGTCCTCTATTGGTTGAATTTCCCCAAAAAATAACACCATATCTCAAAACTGAACCCACCAAACCATGATATGCTGTGACTAAAGCGTCTACAGTCACCACTGAGGTAAGTTTATATAGGGCATAGGCAGACTTACTAATTCGCTTGGTTAGCTCCTCCGTGTGTGTTTTCCAATCTAATTTATTGTCAATTGTCAATTGTTGTTGGCTGTCATAATATATATCCATATTTGTGTTTGAACGTTGGCCAAACATCGTTAATTTTGTCTTTTCAATATTTATCTTTAGATTATTATTTTCTAACCATTGTACTATGGAGGTTATTGTCTTAGTAATTTCGTCGTTATAGTTTTGAGAGTTTGTGCTATTAATGGTCACAGTGCTGTCATCGGCAAATAGTGACATAGGGTGACTCGTAACTCTTGGCATGTCATTTATATAGATTATAAATAGAGGAGGCCCTAAAACACTACCCTGGGGTACGCCATACGTAATTGTTCGAAGATCAGACTTGTAGATTCGTTGACATTTAGTTTTAAAATCGATTTCAGATACTTCAACGTACTGTTTCCTGTTCTTTAAATAAGATTCTATTAAATTCAAGACATTACCTCTAATGCCGTAGGCGTCCAATTTACTTAGCAAAATATTATGGTCCACACAGTCAAACGCTTGATTCATGTCACAATATATTGAGCACACAGGTATTCTATTGTCAACATTCGTATAAACACTATTTAAAAAATCGTAGATGGCCATATTGAAAGGATTTTTGGGAATTCCACCCCTCAAGAGGTTAAATAGGGGATGGAAGTATAAATGAAAGTCCGTCAGTTTTGAAGTTAGGGTCTTCAAATTTTGTGTTTAGGCTGACGATTGAAAATTAATTTATACGTGTCTCAGCGTTTTTGATAACTCCTCCCCCGAAGGGTTAAAAAGGGGGATGAAGTTGAATTCGAAGAAAAATCACTAAATTTACTATCTAGGCTTATATTTGGAAGCTAACGGAACAGTGTTTTTAGAATTTCAATCCTTAAGGGGGTGAAAAGGGGGATTAAGTTTTGTTAAAAGAATAAGTATCCACTAAGAAAGGATTTTTGGGAATTCCACCCCTAAAGGGGTAAAATAGGGGATGGAAGTTTATTTATTTATTTATATGTCGGAGACGAGTCTGTTGTATCCGGTACCCCAGCGCCATCTAGTCACGTTCGATGGAGTTATTGGAGTGCGCGCCAACGGTTCTTGACTAATCGCGACGCTAGCGCTGCCTAGCGGCGCATGACACAATATACGACATAACGTTCGACCGGCTATAAGTGTCCGCCGCACAGTCGACAAGGGCAGTTCGGGTCGCGGTGCCGGATCCCCGGAGGCCCGTAAAACGTTGGACCGGACGGCGTCGATGCCGGAAATCGACGCCACGTCGCCCAGTGCGCCGTCAGCCGGGCCACCACCACCACCACCACCGCTACCAGCAGGAGGAGGAACGAGCGCTGCTGCAGCTGCCGGATCGCCGACGACATCGGCGCCATATTGAAGAAGACCCCAGACGTCCGGGCCATCTTTGACACCACAGTATTCATGTACATGCGTGGTGTCAGGATTGAGGCCTGGCGCGGAAAACAGGGCCCCGCCCAGTGTCACCGATGACAACGCTTCAGACATAGCTCGCATCAGTGCCACCGGCTGATCGCTTGTGTTCGGTGCGGAGAAGAACACGCGGCACGAGATTGCCCACGCCCACGTGAGGAACCGGCCACCTGCGTCAACTGCGGTGGCCCGCACCCCGCGTGCAATATCAAGTGCCCCGTGTTTCAGGCAGAGATCCGAAACAAGCGAGCGGGGACTGCCGCTATCACTAGCAACATACGCCGGCCCCAAGCGGCCACCGAGAGGCAAATGGTGCAGCCAGAAGAGGCCCAACAGGCTACACTCATGGCGGCAGCCAAAGGGCCCTCGGAAAGAACCCGACTACCTCCTCTAGGCGGAGGAAGAAGGGAAGAGGGGGGAAAGAAAAAGGCAAGAAGAAGCCACTCCCCCCGGCGACCCAGGAAGAGACTTCGCAGGCTGACCCTGCTCAAAACGGGGCGCAGGCTGTGAAAATACAGGAACCCACCGCTAGCGCCAGTATGACGCGGCGGGACCGTGGGGAACTAACGAAGTTCGCCGCTGACACGGCTGATGTCGCTACTGGCGTTATCACCGCCAGTCAGTCGAGGCGGCAACAGGCGGAACTACGGAAGTTCCCCACACAAACGAGTGGCGCTAGCGGCGCCAGCGGCGCCGCTACAACAAGGAAACAACATACAAACAAGGAATTCACAGCCTGCGCTATCAAGCTGCTTATGGACCTAATCAAGGCCATAAGACAGAGGCAGGACATAGAGTCCGTCATCGCCATGCTTTTAACACTTTCCAATGGCTAAACCAGATATACATTGGAATGCCCGCGGCCTGCGAGACAAGGTCGCCCCCCTCCGCCACCTCCTGCGGGAACAGGAATCGACGTGGCGCTCATAAGCGAGACGCACCTGGGACCCGAAGATAGGGTTAGGTTCCCGGGATACCTCGCTTACAGGAAGGACGAACGGTCGGCTCACAACATTAGATACCGTGGTCTGGCGGTACTTGTGAGGCGGAGAGTCGTCCATCAAGAGGTCCCCTTGCCGTCACTCAGCTCGATGTACGCGCTGGGTGTTCAGCTGCATATTGCCGGTGAGGACATCAACATCTACGCGTGCTACAAGCCGCCCGCGGTCCGGCTAGACTTGCCGGAGCTGCAGGCCTTGCTAGCCGCGTCACAGCACGCCACCCTCCTCGCCGGCGACCTAAACAGTAAGCACCCGGCGTGGAACTTGAGCAATATGAATACCGAGGGGAGACGGCTCTTCGCGGACGCGGAAGCCCTCGGGTACTCCGTGTCCGGCCCGGAGACGCCGACACACTACCCGGACAACAGTCGCATGATGCCGGACGTACTGGACGTCGTAGTCCACCGAGGGCTACACTGCCAAATCACTCAACAAGTGATAGACGACGAGTTACAGTCGGACCACCATCCTGTACTCGTCGTCTTATCGGGTATTACCCGACTGAAGCCCATAGCGCCACGTCGCATTGTCAACTGGAGCAACTTTGAAGAGAAAGTAGAGACCACCACGCCGACTCGGCCTATCGCGTCCTCCGCGGACGTTAACCGGATGGCGGATGACGTCACTGCTTGCATACAAGACGCCTTAGAAACGGCGACAACGACACAGCCGCAGGGGAGAGTGCTATTGCCGCCCCTGCCAGCGCACATTAGTTCGATGATCGCCGTGAAGAGGCGCCTACGCAAGCAGTGGCAACAACTACGATGCCCAACATTGAAGACGCAGCTCAACCGTCTCGCGGAGAGGGTTAAGGCCGAGCTCAAGGCACATACCGCCGCGGGCTGGGAGGAACGGATCGACGCCACGACGGACAGTTGGCCGTCGGTCCACAAACTATGCAGCCAACTGACGAACACCCCAGCCCCGGTACGTCCATTACTGAACCGTGACGGGGCGCTGAAGTACGTATCGGAGGACCGGGCGGGGTCTTCGCCGAGCACCTGGAGAGTCAGTTCCGCCCAAACCCGACCAGCGATGTCGAGCATGTCGCAGCGGTCGAGCAACACCTGGGAGACTACTTCGCAACGCAGATAGCTCCCGAAGAAGATCCGATTTTCTTCTCGCCTGGCGCAGTTAGACGCGCCATCCTTAGAACGAAGCCTAGGAAGGCCCCCGGTGCTGACGGTATCACCAACACAGTGTTGCGCCACTTGCCCTTCCGTATGGTAGCGGCACTGGCGCGCCTGTTTACGGCAATACTGCACACGGGGGCTTTCCCCGCCTCGTGGAAGGAAGGGCGCGTCATTATGCTGCCCAAGGCGGGAAAGAACGTCCTGAAGCCGGAGAGCTATCGGCCGATCACTCTGCTACCGACAGTCTCCAAGGTGTTCGAAGCACTCCTGCTGCGACACCTACAGCCACACATCGCACCGCGGCCCGAGCAGTTCGGGTTTCGGGCGGAGCATAGTACGACGCTTCAGCTGTCGAGGGTACTGCACCTACTCGCAGCTGCTATGAACAAAAAGGAATACGCGGTGGCAGTATTCCTCGACATGGAGAAGGCCTTCGACCGTGTATGGCACGACGGCCTCATATACAAGCTGGCCACGTCAGACGCGCCCCGTCGCGTCGTAAAGGTGGTCTCTACTTTTCTCTCCAACAGAACCTTCAGGGTGGTGGTCGACGGGGCGCTATCCAGCGCCCGCCCGGTGCTGGCAGGTATGCCGCAGGGCAGCTGTGTGTCGCCAGCGTGTTACGTTACACCGACGACATCCCCACCACTCCAGACGCCACGCTCGCGCTGTATGCGGACGACGCCGCGTACATTACTACATCGCTCAATGCGAAGTACGCGGCGGTCAAAATGCAGCGCGCGCTGGACCTCTTGCCCGAGTGGCTGTCGAAGTGGCGGCTGCCGGTAAACGTGGGTAAGACGCAGGCGATGGCGACGGGTTGTGTGCCCCTCCCACCGCCCTTGAAGCTTTAAGGAGCTGACGTCGCGTGGCCGCCCCGGGCCAAGTACCTGGGTGTGACCATCGACCGTCGGCTCACGATGGGGACACACGTCCGTAAGGTCGCCGCGCAGGTGAGGATCGCCCGCAACCGCCTCAAACCTGTGCTCTCGTCCCGCATCCCGGCGCGCGTCAAGTTGAGCGTGTACAAAATGTACGTGCGCTCAATATAGACGTACGCCGCCCCGGCTTGGTACGCTCTCACGAGCGAGTCGAGCCGAAAGCTGCTCCGCGCGCAACAGAACCTTGCGCTGCGGACCATCGTTGACGCTCCTCGCTGTGTGAGAAACAGCGTACTACACCGGGACCTCGGGATTGAGAGCCTGGATGAGCTTGTGAGGCACCTCGCGAAAGGCATGTTCGCGCGTGCCGACGCATCTGCTTGGCCCCATGTCAAGCAGATAGCGCCCTGGCACACGCGCCCGCCTGACGCGAGACCCATGCCCCGCGACCTGGTAGCGGACGACTGACCCCATCGCACCGGACATGACGCCCAAGCAAGCGGCACCCAGGTTACACGCGGCTTGCTTGAGACAATTAATACGTCACAAACCACACGCATCTGTTACGTATTTGTATTCTAAGTTAATATAGGTATGAATACGTAACAAAAACAGACATTACACGTATTCACCGGGCGGCGTTACACTACAGTACTATGCCGCTCTCAGACTCATATTCCGTCATGGTTTGGCTAACTCTGATAAGTGGGTCGGGTATAGGCTACATTGACCTGTAGAAGCGCCATAAAGTCGCCATCTCGGCGCTGGTCGTCCTCGCCGGGCCTCCCCCAGGTAACTGGGGGTCTCACCGGGCGGGGACAGACCGCCGAGATGTCGTGAAGAAGCGACACTGTGCAACAGTGTCGCGGCGCGACTACAGAAACAATCTCAGATACCCTATCACAGGGCCCGCGTCTGTCACGCGGGCCCAACATCCTTAGGCCGCAGTAGGCCGACACAAGGAGGGGCCCATATTAATGGGCCACCGTGAACCATCCGCGGACGGGGGACTATGCCCCGGTTCCGCCGGCCACGCCCCCATGCGGGGGCGTAGCGACATCTGAGTGCTACAAGGGCAGTTCATCGGTGGCGGTCAAGCAGTGAAGACGACAAGGAACTGTTGCGCGTTCGGTATAGTTGTGTCGTGTACCAATATTAATTACTTTGCATACTCGTGGCCAGTACTGTATAGAATCAAGTTCTTCTAACTGAACAGACAGATGTGCTGCTGGGGAGTTTGTTCCACTACTTCTTCTTTCCAGCTATAGCACTAGGAAGTGGTTGAAGAGATGGGCGTTTTGGGGGAACTGTCTTATGTAATTTTGATGCTCAGTTTAGTTTGAGTAAATGACTTTTGATTCGAGTTTAATTCGGTTTTTCTATTGCGCAATAACCACAGTACGCCCACAGTAGTTAAAATATGGCTGATGATAACGAGAGAAACCTACTCTTCTCCGACATATATAACAATTGCTTGCTACACTAACAGTAAACACCAAAGCGAGCAGCAAGCCAACAACAAACAGTCAACTAAAAAATTTCATGCAAACACTAATCACAAATTTACTGCTAGACAAAAATATATCAAAATTCGGCTCGTGAGCAATTAACAACAGATTGCCCAACAGATCGCCTAGGTTGTGGGAGCGTATCGAGCAGTATGGGTACGCACTGGCGGAGCCGCGAACAGGCACCGCGAGGCACAGGCGCGCGACCGCCGCAGTCGGTCCGGAGCAAACAATGAACAGCGAGCCAGAGTAGTCGCGTCATCGATCTTATTGTTGAGCAATAAGTAATAGTGTATCAACAGCGCACATTTACGTCTCAGTTCCAACGTGTTGATGCCTACCATTCCCGCAACAAACAGAGATGGATACAAATAGTGATAATACCCATATTTTTTTTTATATAGGTACCGAGCAAATATTCGTTGGACCCGTTCTATCATAAGCTTATATTTTTGCTCATGAGGATCCCATACCAGCGCATTGTATTCAAGTTTGCTAAGTACAAACGAATAATAAAGAGTGAGTATAACATTCCTGTCTTTAAAACTATTTGCCTGTCTCATAACAAGTGAAGGCCTTGCCGCAGGTATTTTTAATGTGCTGAATATATATGAAAGCCCGTCAGTTTTGAAGTTAGGATCTTCAAATTTTGTGTTTTGGAGGGTGTGTTCTTTGTGAGGAGTAAGTATCCACTAAGAAAGGATTTTTGGAAATTCCACCCCTAAAGGGGTAAAGTAGGGGATGGAAGTTTATATGAAAGTCCGTCAGTTTTGAAATTAGGATCTTTAAATTTTGTGATTAGGCTGACGAGTATCTATATTTATAATAATAAAAAATAAAAATAAAAAATCGGAAAAACACATATATAAATTTCAGAAAACTAATTTTCAGCTAAATAATAAAAATGAACATTACAGAAAAAAGTGTATCGTTGGTGCCTGTACTAATGAAAAAAATCATTGTATCATAGACACCAAAAACGAAAAAAAAAAGGTGAACTGACTGACTGACTGACTGGGTGACATTATCGTAGATATATAAAATTCAAAGTCCAGACTGACTGATTGATCAACGCACAGCCCAAACCGCTGGGTCTACAGATTCCAAATTTGGCACGTAGGTTCCTTAAAAGGTCTAGAGGTGCACTAAGAAAGGATTATTGGAAATTCCACCCCTAAATGGGTAAAATAGGGGATGGAAGTTTATATGAAAGTCTGTATACGTGTCTCAGTGTTTTTGATAATTCCACCCTCGAAGGGTTAAAAGGGGGATGAAGTTGAAAAGTTCTTAATTTTCGAAGAAAAATCACTAAATTTACTATCTAGGCTTATGGTTGGAAGCTAACGCAACGGTGTTGTTAGAATTTCAACCCTTAAGGGAGTGAAAAGGGAGATGAAATTTGGTTTTCAATTCAAGTGTTTTTATTTTTTAAGTTAAATTCACTAATATTTCGGCTTACGGTTGGAAACTAACACAACGCAAATCGTTGTTTTATTGTTTAATTTCAACCCACAAGGGTCTGAAAAGGGGGATGAAGTTTTGTATTGAAGTAGTTCATTCACTTTTTACATGCAGCGACTGTCTATCTGACCTCCACAACGCAGTTACTGGGTAATACGATACACCTTGGTTGTCAGAGTTTCGGGCTTCTGACTTCCCGTAACGACTGTCAAAGATCCACGAATGACAGCCGGGATCAACAGCTTAACGTGCTTTCCGAGGCACGGACGGGTCTCTGTATGTAAAGATGGTCACCCATCCACAGACCAACTGCGGCAAGTGTAGCTTAACCAGGTGGATACCGGTCCTTTACAGTAGGTATTTCTTTACAGTATTCCTCAAATATCACACGTAGTGGTGGACAATTAGCCATGAACAATGCTCTATACTGTTATTGTTATAATAATTCATAATTATCTAGAAAAAAGAATTTATACTCTACGCAGACGAATTAAAATAAAATAGTAACGAAGTCAAACCTTACATTGAATATTCGAATCTGATGCCGAAAATATAGTTTTTAGAATTTTGGTCTGTTTGTTTGTATGTATGTTCCGGTTTGCACAAAAACGGATGGATGGATTTAGATGATATTTGGTACACAGATAGTTTATAACCTGGATTAACATATAGGTTATTTTTTAATCCCGGTAGTACGTTCCCGTCGGTTATTTTTCGACATCCACGCGGGGGAAGCCGCGGGCAGCAGCTAGTATTATATGCAATCCAAATGACAACAAGGTAAAGGTTGCGATTTCCTTTCCGGAAAGGTCTTTCATATTTACTTAGTTGAAATTATTGCGAAAACCGGCCAAGTGCGTATCGGACCACGCACGATGAAGGGTTCCGTAGTTGGGATGAATCTATCCCAAGAACTAACTTGACATTGTACTTGAAAAATATGTTATCCGATACATCCCAATTGCAAATATCAGTTTGTGCGCACATTATTGGGAGAATTACCATGTTATTTTAAGACCATATACTTATTATAAGTTTTCCTGTAATCTGTAAGTAAACAACTATTGTCTTTAATTTTTTTTTCAATGTTTTAGGCTCAGCAGTTTCGGATATTAGGGGGCAAAGGTCAATTTTCATCAATTTTCTTAAATAACTTTAAAAATATTTGTTTTAAAATTATAAAATGATATAATTGGTTCAGTCGCAGAATGTACCTTTCGCAAAATGCACCTTTCTCAAAATATATCTTTCTTAGAATGCACCTTTCGCAAAACGTACCTTTGTGCTTTTGAACCAGAAGAAGATGGTCGACGTCAGAGGCACCCCAAGGTTCAGTTTGGTTAGGTTCCTTTAAATCCTGCAGATGGAAATAGGGGCTCCGCGAAGCGAGGCTCCGTCGACTAAGTCTTATTATTCAACAGTAATCAATCAGATAGAATAAAAAATAATGTAAAATAAAAAAATAAAAAATAATTACCATCGGGGTGGTAAACGCCACGTGTCAGCCACCACCCCAGTGGCAAGGTCGAACGGGGCAGATGGGAATAAAGATAAAAAAGGTACATTTTGCGAAAGGTGTATTATGAGAAAGATGCAATAAGAGAAAGGCACATTACGAGAAAGGTGCATTATGAGAATGGTACGTTTTGCGTATGGGGTGCATTTTGCGAAAGGTACATTCTGCGACTGAACCATATAATTGAGACTTTCACAGTAAGCCCTTTCATTTGATGTGTCACACGGTACAGTGCGCAAAACTATTTTTATAATTTCTTCTTTGTCTCCCAAAAGTGACCCCCATATTCAAAATCCATTTATTTACGTCACACGTCCGTGTTTAGGTCACAGAAATTGATATGTACCAAATTTCAACTTAATAGGTTCATTAGATTCGGAGTAAATTGGCTTTGACAGACGGACAGACAGACAGACACACGACTAATCCTTTAAGGGTTCCGTTTTTCATTCGGACAAACGGAAGATTTTTTACCTTCAAACATTATGTATTAGTATTATCTACAATGTTTCTCAGTGAACCAAACAAAGTCTAACTAAACACTCTCATAACTTTTTATTTTTAGTTGTTTGTATATATTTATGTATTTATTCTTATATCTTAGCTATAAATATCTTCTAAATTGTTTTTCTGTTATTGCACCTACTGTGTATTATCTCTGCATCACCCTAAGGTAGACTGGTAGATAATGCCCAAGGCATTAAGTCCGCCTTTGTACAGTTTTTACTTGTGCATAAAGTTTTAATAAATAAATAAATAAATAAATATAGTCAATAATTTATCTCCATGGAAATCATCATTTTAAAGATGTTAACTAGCATATTTATAAAATGGGGAGAATCCATAATTATGTTACTCAATATTTTATAATTATATTGTTAATTTATGATTCTGTGATATGATTAATAAGTACTTAGTAAAATTACCCAGAAGGTTTAGGCGCAGAACTTTACTTTGGAAACAAAAGTTGAAGTTAAAAAAATATATCACCGTGAATGGCTTCTACAAAAGCCCATTACAAGACAAAGCAACATAAATACATGTACCCACACAACAAGGAGCTCAGTCATACGCAAACACACCAATTGGCTCACTCCAATGCACACTCTCATGAAGTGTGAATTCAAACTTCAATGGTCGCTTCATACGAACACACACACACGCAGCATAAACGCACACAAGCAACTGCAGACAGTCTGAAAGACTTTTTTCCTTTTCCACTCCAATCTGCTTTGCAGTCTCCTATTTGTCTAGGCTCCATAAACAAACATACCATTACTTCCCACCTCGATCTTAACATGTCCTAATAAAGGTCAAATTAGACCGATTCGATAGTAGATGGAAGACTATAGACAGCCAAGCCACTCGTGAGCCTGAGAGATCAATTATGCATGCCATGACAAGAGATGGGGGTTTCAATAATAAAGGGGATCTATTCAAAGTGACGGCAGATTTGATACGACTAATTATTTAAGTCTGGGATTCGGGATCGGTTTTGGTCCTTACCGTATACCGATATAATTTTGAGACAGCGATCGAGTCTTATGTATATCTAAGAAGCAGGTGATATTGTTTGTAGGTGAGTGATGATAATGTTAAACATAAGCCCTTAGCACACACTGTTTGACTAGTTCATAACCAATTTTATAAATATTACTATAGCTTTGACTACTACATAATATACACCACTAACTACCACTTAATTATTTTAATAACTCTGGTTTATTTATATTTTGGGTGAAATATATTTATAAAAATCAAGAATCGAAGTCAACTAGTCCGACAGCAACTTGTTAAGATGCCATAGCGAGGCAAGGGAAATTGCTCCGCTATCCCATGGGGACTATCCATTCAATGGGGTAAAAAGTAGCGCATTTTCCCTTTCTCGACGCTTTCCATGGTGAAAAAGTTCCCTTGTCCTGTGCCCGTTGAAAGTGAATGGAAATGGACTGGCCGGCTCACATTCATGCCAAGAATCATGGCTCAAGTTGTGCCCATTGTACTTGACGATGAATTCGCATACTTTAATTTTGTGTGTCGACGTTTGTCCCTTTTTTCAGGTTTCCCTTTCAGGTTTAGATCGATGAAGGTTTGGCTGAAACTGGTGCCTTCTAAGCCATCAGTTTCAGCGAAACCTTCATTAATTGTTTACTGTTTGTTTGTTTGTTTACCTTTTCCAAATTCAAATTTGAAACACTAAACACTGGTGCCGATTCCCTTGTTCACAATCTAAACTAAATTTAAGTTCAGTGCACCTTTTTCTTTCTATTTCATTAAGAAAAGGACAGAAGATAAATTTAAGTTTAGTCCTGTCAAATAAATCAGCGCCTATCACTACTCCATACTAGTTTAGACGTGATTAAAAACTTGCCTACTAAAATTACGTCAATTTACGTCAAGCGCTGACTAATTTGACAGCACTAACTAAAATCTATCTTCCGTCCTTTTCTTACTGAAATAGAAAGAAAAAGATGCACTGAACTTAAATTTAGTTTAGTTTGTGAACAAGGGAATCGGCACCACTGTCATGTTTTCCCTGCCAGCTACGAATCTCAGCTATAATATTTACTTAAGTATTCTTAAAAATGACATGGACTGAACCACGAAGTACTTTACTGCACATTTTTTTAGGATAGTAAAATTAGTCAGAAGGGAAATAAAAAGGGCCATTGGCAGCCAAGTGCGGGTTGAACCACGCACAATGAAGAGTCCCCGTAGTTGGGATGAATATAGATATTTTTGGTTAGTTCTGTGTATAGAAATTATTGACAAGCATCTGCTCAGATATTAATGAAGTAATGAATGTTCAGATATTAATGATAACTTGTGGTGTATGGAACTAATTGTCATTTTAAATTGTTCAGAAGTATTTGGTCACCTTGTCTGCTACAGTATATCTGACAGCGACTGTACGCACAGTATTGAGATTTACCATGTTAATTCAATACCAAAGACTTCTTTAAGATTTCTTGTTAAAATTAAGCTGACCCTTTCATAATTATTTGATATGTCACATGGAACACTTTTATGAACACTTTTTTTCAATTTGATTTTTTGCTTCCCAAAAGAGACCTCCATATACAAAATTCATTTATTTACTTTACACGTCCGTGTTTGGGTCACAGAATATTGGTGTCCTGTCATTTCACTGAAAATTACTGATTTTCACTTGACAAGTAACGATTGGCAAAAACATAATGTTTCATTTCATCATTACACAACAACAAGTTTGCCAAATAATTCACTTAAGGAAATAACAACCTGTTTTTTTTTTTAATAACGTTATTTGTCATACAATTCATTTTTTGTTCATGTTATCTCATAAAACAACGTTTAACATAAAAATGATTTACATATTGCATTAATAAGCAATTTCTTAAAAATTGAACTCACGAAATATGATCATCAGCCTCACTGCTGGCATCACACAGGCCTCCTCTCCGTGAGAGGGAGTGGGCTGTAACCTAGCACGCGTGCCCCGTGCGGGTTGGTAGATGCCACATGTCTAGTCAATTTTTGGTTCTAGGACATGCCGATTTCCTCACGATGTTTTCCTTTACCGTTTTGAGAGCAGTGGTTATGAAACAATTTACACAAAGTAATGCGCCTCTCTAGGTTCGATCCTACGACCTACAAATCGTAAGTCGCAGCGATTACCACTGGGCCACCACTGCTCTCCTGAAATATGCAAAATGGTAATTTTAATTAATAAATCAACAAAAATTGTATGATCAGTAGTTAGAGATAATTATAATTGCAAATGGCTTGCTAAAGATTGCTACCCGGAACCGAACTAGTTAGATTAGGTTAAACATTTTAACTCGCAAAAAAAAAAGGTTAGGTTAGGTTAGAAATGCGACCTACGAAAAACCAACTCTATCCAAAAACGACAAGAATATATAGAAACAATTGCGAGTTGAACTCGCGTGGAGAGGGTTCCGTATGATGAATGTTTTATCTACCATGTTTTTTTAAATCTGACCCAAATTACAATTATTTTCACCGTAAAATGAAATAACTTAAACTTTCGACGCTCCCTGCCGTCAAAGACGCCACTCAGTCCGAAAGCAGTAGTGTGAGAGAGATAAAGATTGAATATAAGCTGAGGTACCTATCATGGACTCTTAAGTCGAACGAATAGTAGCAATAGATTAGGTATCCCAAGAACAAACTTAACATTGTAATTGAAAAACATGTTCTCCCACACATTCCAACTGCAAATGTACTTACATTTGCAGTTGGAATGTGTGGGAGTTATACGCACAATATTGAAAGATTTACCATGTTATTTTAAGACCATAGACTTCTTATAGATTTTCCTGTAATCTATAAGTATAGAACTATTTTCTGTATTTTTTCAAAATTTTTTGCTCAGTAGTTTCGGAGAAAAGGGGGGGGGGAATGGTCAATCTTCACTTATAACTTTAAAACAAATTATTTGAAAATGATAAAAAAAAATATTTGAGACCCTCACAGTAAGGCCTCCCTTTTCATTTGATACGTATGTCACACGGTACTGTTTGCAAAACTTTTGTTTTTAGTTTTCTTATTTGCTCCCCAAAACTGACCCCAATATTCTAAATTCATTTATTTACGATTCACGTCCGTGTTTGGGTCACTCAAATTGATATGTATACCAAATTTCAACTTAATCGGTCTATTACATTCGGAGCAAATTGGCTGTGACAGACGGATAGACAGACAGAGAGACACATGAGTGATCCTATAAGGGTTCCGTTTTTCCTTTTGAGGTACGGAACCCTAAAAACTGTCAAGATCACTGTGTGACACATGTTTTAGAATAAACGTGATTTTTTTATAAATAAAAAAAAAAATCGAATGATTAAATGATAAAATATAATTCGAAATATTTTTTGAAGAGAAGAATTTGCCAAATAAATGTTTGTAAAGCGAGTGTTTATAAAATAAAACATTTGCGGAATAAGTTGATTGAGAAATAAATAGTATATAAAGCGTTGGTTATAAACTAAAAAATTGTCAACGGGGTTTTGGTGAAACATTACTGAACCCAAAAATTTATGTGTGTACCAAACAACTTAATCGGTCCATTATATTCGGAGCAAATTGGCTGCGACAAACCGTTCCGTTTTTCATTAGGACGTACGGAACCCAAAAAATGTGACTAGATTTTATTTTCAGTAAAATAAATTATGTATTGCAAAGTCAAAATCAGCCATTCAAATATTATGTGAGCTCTTACTGAAATTCAAAAGTAAATTTTCGTGGAAGTAGTGGATTATTTTCTCAATAAATATAGTTAGGTGTACGCAGACATAGACAAAGTCGACCAAGTATTAACAAGTCCATTAACATAAACACAAAGTTGTATTAGATATTAGTCGCGACGTCGCACATATGCCGCCGCAAAATTATTAATATGTCATGTCCCTTGACAAAAAGGTATTACATGCGTTAAAGATATTGATCCCATCTTAGGGGAACATGGTGTAACTATGCTGGTTTATCTTTGATATTACGTTTTCTCATTTAGTTGGCAGAGAAAGTTTTTATGCAGTCTAAACGTGAAAGTATTAGGCATTAAGTCCGCCTCTGTACATTTTTTTTTTGTGCTTAAAGTATTAAATAAATAAATAAATAAAGTACTCAGTTTTTCGTACCGCCAAAAGTACTGATTGATTTTTTTATATCTCTCATTATCTTTTTGCTCCATATTTTGTCAAGTGTACGTCACATCAGTTCAGAATCACCACCAATATATTTGAATTTCGATACTCTTATGTACGGCTAAGTAATAACAGCCGCACGGGTATCGACGGTTAGCTACGTACCGAGACCCCTCCGTGCCTCGGGAAGCACGCCAAGCCGTTGGTCCCGGCTGTCATTCGTAGATCTTTGACAGTCGTTGCGGGTAGGTACTCAGAAGCCCAAAAAGTCTGGCAGCCAGTCTTACCAAGGGGTATCGTGCTACCCAGCAACTAGGTTGTGGAGGTCAGATAGGCAGTCGTTCCATGTAAATTACTGGTATTCAGCTGCGTCTGGTTAGACTAAAAGGCAGATTGATTGACTCTTATGTTAATCAGATTGACTTCAGCCATGATAGCTACTTAATACGGAGTAAAACATTATTTTGTACATTCTCGTTGATTCGCTCGGTTGTTTTTACCCACAAACGCACTGTTCAATGGCGTGAAACATAATTTTAAAATATATTAACACAAGTCCAATCTTTATCACTTTAATCCATGGGTTCTCAACCTTTTCTTGGTCAGGGACCACTTTTATAAATATTCTTGTTAGCAGGGACCACTATGTAGTTATAATAAAAATAAACTGTAATAATCAAACTGAAACTTTAATTAACAACTCAATAAGAAATTACTTAACAAGAAATAATAACATTTTTGGGCTAAACTTCTGTAATTTTGTATTAATGTGATTTCTGAGCTTGCATCTTCTTCACGAGTTCGGCTATCCTAGGACTAATATTGTTACTCAAAGCTTCACGCAAATCACTTACTTTCAAACGATTCCTCGCCTTGTTTTTAATTACCAACAAAGCAGAAAATCCTTGTTCACATAAATAAGTTGTTAGGAAAATCATAAAATAGCGCAAGGGGATTTCTCGAAGTTTAAAAATCATTCACGGACCATACTTTGGCTTCTGCGGACCACTGGTTGGGAACCACTGCTTTAAACCAACCACTTTATCAGCCAACAAAAAATAAAATTATGAACATTCTTTCAATCTCTTGAGTCTCTGGAGGGCTGTAAAGCGAACACTAGGAAAGTATTTTCAAACAAAATACATATTTTATAACAAAGTTACCAAAATCTACGCTCGGCTCATGACGAATTCCCTAATTATTCATTTGAACTCGTAGACGCGCTACGGCGTAGCAGCTCTACGAGTGTCGTAGACCTTTGCGTCGTCGCGTCGTCGGTGGAAATTTTAGATAGAGAATTAAACTTAATGAGAAATAATTACTCATTTTAGTTTATTTTTTATTTCAATACGTAGTCATTATGAATACTCTAATTGTCATTTTGTAATTTTTTTCGATAATTGTCATTAGTGAAACTTGAATATTTCTTTCCACTCATATCTTTGCCGTTAACTGACTACCACAGAGCACTTTTTAATGTATTATTCACTGATATACTGTAGCATTCAAAAGCTAATAAGTTTTTTTTTTTGCCGAAGACCCGCGGATTACCAGCGCTTGCGTCTCTTTACTTGTCAAAGCGATGCCATGCCACAGACACTAAAGGCATAGATAAGTAACTGTTGTTACGTCGGGTACTGACACGCGGATTGTGATGATGTTTATTAAATATTTATTTGATTTTACGTTATTTCGCCATTATTTCGCACATATCTATTTTTTAGTTTATTTTATTTTACTTTTTATTTCTGTATCTGTCCGTGACATCACAGCGGGCCCTATCAGAATACCAGCGCTGCGACACTTATTTTTAAATGTCGCAGCATCATGCTGAGATAGGAGCCTTTTGGCCCCGTACAGGTTTTGTTTTCATTTTACTTTTGTTTATTTTATTTTTTATTAGTGTTATTATGAGTGTTTAGTTTAAAATGTGATCTTCCTGTATGAGTCCCAATAAATACTTTTCTTTCTTTCTTAATTGTAACTTTATATAGCTATGCTGTAAATCATTAATAGTATATATATTTTGTATTGAGGGACTAAACGAAGCCATAATATACCAGAGGTGGTTTGACTCCCGAGCGTGCGAGCCAGTCAATGAAACCGAGGGTATATTAAGTTGGCGTTTAGTCTCAAGGTGCAAACTGTACTTTTCACTTTGAGTGCGAGAAAAATAGTCAATTTAGTACAAAAACATTTAATAAATATATTCCTCCAGTCCAAACTTTCGTAAGTTTTTTGGTAAATCTTCCACGATTTTGGCAGCAAAAGATTATCTCACTGTCACTGGACATTCTTAATAAATTTATTTAAAACCGAACAAATTTACACTCGACAAAAATTCTGAACATTCGCGGTCATTTTTTCTTCTACACCAGTCACAGATTAACAATTTAAAACACAATGCGCCAACTTGTTTGCGAAAAAACCATGAAAGTAAAACTCTCAACATTTTCGCAATGAAGATGGTCCACACTCCACAGATATTTATTGGCTATTTGAGTTTGTCTATGTCACATGAAGGAAATTAAAAAACTAATTACTTTTCACTCCCTAGAGACTAAAGTGATCACTGTAGTCCCGCTTCGTAGGGCTATATTGGCGTACTTTTAGAGCATGAGAAGTGAAAAATACATTTTATTGTTATGCGTATGTATGTATTTTTTTAAATATGAATCGTGATAATGTAAGCACAATAATTTTAAAGCCGTTTCGGGTTCAGTAGAACGATGTATCTCTCTTATAAGATTTTTAAAACCACTTGTCCACCTCAACAGATTGTAAATGCTCTTAGTAAATCTCGACTTTCTTTTACACAAACAAAGAGACAGTACATATTGAACTCGCCATTAACAACAAACTAGTCTGTTGATCTGGATATCTTCGTTTCGCTTCCGAGTCGCGTCACGTTGGATTCATGAGGAAAATCAGTAACAGTGTCATGTCCATGATTGTGAATGAAAAATTGAGCCAAGTTTATGACTAGATTTAGGCTAGATTAGGAATTTTGAAAAGCAACTGCGTTTTTTTGCCCTTTTAACAAATGTGTCCTGCCATCAATAACCTACGGTGCCGAGGCATGAGCGCTCACAAAGGAGACTGTCCACCGCATACGAGTAGCACAAAGCACCATGGAGCGAGCCATGCTCGGCATAACCCTACTAGACCGAGTGCGTAACACTGAAATCCGTCGTCGGTCGAAAGTGTACGACGTCGGGGACAGCGCGATGCGCCTCAAGTGGAGTTGGGCAGCACATATAGTTAGACGTGGATATGGCCGATGCAGTAAAGCTATAACCGAATGGTGGGCAAGGTTAGGCCAAAGAAACCAGGGTCGTCCAAAAGCGCGTTTGGTTGATGATATCCCCAAAATCGCGGGAAACACCAGGATGAGGAATGCATAGAAACGGGAAATATGGCAGTAGAAAACAGAGGCCTATACCCAGCAGTGGGTAATTCCGGGCTGAAAAGATGGACTGCGTTTGTTTGTACGAAGTAATACAAAAAACCGGACAAATGCGAGTTGAACTCGCGTAGTGACGGTTCCGTACAATGAATATGTTATCTACCATTTTTATATCCCAAGAACAAACTTAACATTGTAGTTGAAAAACATGTTCCCCATACGTTCCAACTGCAAATGCAAGTTTTTACGCACTATATTAAGAGATTTACCATTTGTTATTTTAAGACCATAGACTTATTATAGGTTTTCCTGTAATCAGTAACTAAAGAACTATTGTCTGTATTTTTTTAATTTAGGCTTAGCAGTTTCAGAGATAATGGGGCGGGAAGGTTAATTTTTGTAATTTTTCTTAAATATCTTTGAAGTATTCATTTTAAATTCATTTGATATTTATATATTTATACCACTCCCCCTCTAAAAAGCTTATTTTATTCACTGAAAACAGTGAATAAAAAGCACTTTTAATCACTATTTTGGTATTTGAATTTAGAACACATCAATATATTCGACTTCCATCTCAATGATAAACAACCTCCTTGCGATAAATAGGTACTCGATACAAACAATATTCGACGGCACGGTTGAAGCTGTTGACTGCTGCGCTGCATGTCGCGGGTTCGATTCCCGCACGGAATCAATATTTGTATGACCTACAAGTAGTTGTTCCGGGTCTGGCTGTTTGTGTATGTGTTTTTAAATGTTTGTAAACGCACCCACGATACAGGAGAAATTCCTAGTGTGGGGCAACGTTTAAAAAAAAAAAACTCCACGCCCTTAAACCTCCAAAGATGCCCCAGAGTTTCCTCCAACCGAAAGTTCTGACCATCGACAGGAAATAAATATCGCTTGACCATCCTAATAATAATAATAATAACCCCACCGCCGTATCTCTACGTTGACGTCGTGGTGGGGCTTGCGCGCTCCGAACTCTGGGTCTGTACCGGTAGAGTTTACTTTACCGGAACATGTCTAGGGTGAGGAGCCAGACCAAGAGAGATACAGAAACCCGCAGGGCAGCATGTGGCGAGCTGTTGGGCAGTTGCGACCCCACGGACCCTATCTCCCGGGAGAAGTCATGTTCCTCATCTCTAGCTTGCCTTTATTGGCCGGCTGGAGTGAACACTGACGAGGAACTGAGCTCCCACCTCATTCTTGCCTTTATTGGCCGGCTTGAGTGGAGATTCGCAAGAGCAAACGTGCTCGGAGGAAGGAAGTATTTCAGTAAGTGCTTGCAGGGATCTTGACCATCTTCCGGGCTCTGGGATTGTTCTGAGAGCCGTGGAATACCTCTCCACTCCTCGAGCACCTCAGGATATGTTGCCCCCTTGTCGCTACATCACTATGTGCTAGCGACCGTTTCCGGGGGCCCATTAATGAGTGTGCAAGTCACCCCCTGCCATTTTATCCGTGTACAATAAAACATTGATCAGGCAGGGGCCATAGTCCTTCCATAGTTTTAGGTAACCAGTCCATTTGAACCACCCAAACCCATAGTCCAATATATTTGTTTCCATATCCTACAATAGTCCTACACCAACCGGGGGTTGTCCTTGGGTGCACCTGCATAGTGCATACAGGGATAATCGTCGGTTGGTGCCTCATTCCATTTAAAATTGTCTAAGGGGCCTCTGCGAGTTGGCTTCGGCCCCTCGTACGCCTTCCAAAGGTCCGGGACCCCAGGGTCCCGAGATATATAAATGTATATAAAATAATAATAATAAGAAAATTACTTCAATTTTTTTCCAATTTTAATGTGCATTTTAATTAATTTAACCTTCCTTTTTTCTTCATTAGATGTCTATTTTCGCTTAAATCTTTCTTTTTCTCGTAGTCATGGTGTAAAGTATAGTATGCAACTCTTGAATAAAACGAATTTATATCGAGGGCCATGAATCACTCGCGTCGCTCAGGATTCTAACACTTGAATCATTCCCTACGGTCATGATTCAATCGTTAGAATCCTTCACTTGCTCGCGATTCATCAGTGGCCCTCGCTTTAAATCCGTTCTTTATTCACTAATTGCATAATATACTATTTTATCTATATCAATAAAAAGAAAAGTCCTGACTAACTGACTGACTCATCAACGCCCAGCCCAAACCCTTGGACCTAGAAAGCTGAAATTTTGCACAGAGGTTCTCTTTATAAAGTAGACAAGGAATAAGGAAGGATTTTTCGAAATTCAACTCCTAAAGGGGTAAAATAGGGGATGGAAATTTATATGAAAGTCCGTAAGTTTTGAAGTTAGGATCTTGAAATTAATTTATACGTGTCTCAGCGTTTTTGATAATTCTACCCCCGAAGGGTTAAATAGGGGGATGAAGTTGAAAAATCCTTTTATTTTTTTTTTTTAGTTCAAGTAACTAATATTTCTCATGGTTGGAAACGAACACGACGTAAATCGTCGTTTTTTTTTTAATTTCAACTCACAAGGTTCTGAAAAGAGGGATGAAGTTTTGTATTGATGTTGTTCATTCGCTAAATTTTGTATTCAAGTAAAAATAATAAAAGTACACGTATACTGTTTCTAACTTTACAATATTTTACATGGAGCGACTGCCTATCTGGCTTCCACAACGCAGTTACTGGGTAATACGATACCCTATGGTAAGAATGATTGTCAGACTTTCGGGCTTCGGACTTCCCGTAACGACTGTCAAAGATCCACGAATGAAATCCGGGACCAACAGCTTAACGTGCTTTCCGAGGCACGGACGGGTCTCTGTATGTAAAAATGGTCACCCATCCACAGACCAATCGCGCCAAGTGTAGCTTAACCTGATCGATCGACCTGTGCGGCTGTTATTATTTAGTCTAGATTAGGATAGTTAGATTGGGTTAGATTAGATTAGGATATAGAGTAAAGACGTCAGCTAAGAAAGGATTTTTGAAAATTCAACCTTTAAGGGGAAAAAAGGGGGGATTTCGTATGTTTGAAAAATCTTATTCCTTGAGTATATAAACTTGAAACTTGGCAGGAATGCTTATCTAATTAAATAATAAAGTTTGTTATAACATTTTTTTTAAACTACCTCATAAAGGGGGATTGGGGGTGTCAAAGTTTATATGGAAAAACTAATGGCTATCAACACATAGCTCAAACCACTGAACGGATTTGGCTGAAATTTGGCACACAAATAGTTATTGTGACGTAGTAAGCATCTAAGATTTGTGAAAATTCAACCCGTAAAGTCGTAAAAAGGGGTGATGTGATATGTTTGAAAAATTTTATTCCTTGAGTTAATAATAAAAATTAAACTTGGCACAAGCGGGGATTGGGAGATGTCAAAGATTGTATGGAAAAAAACCGTAACGGACTGATCTATTTCAAAAAGGCTCAGGGTTTCAGAAAGGCTTTCGAGCTCTAAAAAGGGCCTTAAAGGGGTGAAGAGGGGGGGATTTAGATTGTATGAAAAATCATTTTTTTTTAGTTCATAAAATTGAAACTCAGCACAAATATGTTCTTAAATAGACACAAAGTTGTCATTATTCGTTTTTCAAAACATCCCCTCAAAAGGTGCTCATTCTTTTGAGAGAAAAAAAAAAAGATTACTCCTTTATGGGGTTTTTGAAAATTGACCCCAAACAGGGGAATGAGGGGGACAATTAAGTTTTTAGGGGAGAATTTTATTGCGTGCCTTGAATAACAAAAAAAAAATATTTTTAAGTTTTTGAATTTCTCAAAAGTATTTAATCCCGGTCATAGGCTACTTTCAATCCCGGTAGTACGTTCCCGTTGGATTTTTACCGACATCCACGCGGGCGAAGCCGCGGGCAAAAGCTAGTATTTATATATTTCCACGGTACAGGTTGCAAACCTTTTTTTTCTAATTTTCCTAAAACCTCCTCCATTTCAGCTAATTGCAGTAACTGACTGTACAAGTACGCTAATTAATAGTGCCGTGTAAATTTAAAAATGCAGTAATAGCTTGTCGTTTACTGACATTTCAACACAAAAGGCCCCGGACGAAGCTATTTGTGCTATGTTTTTAAAATTTATGTTTCCCTTTCAAAAATATAACAAAATCGCTAAACAAAAAATCTAAATGGATATCTAAAGGTCTTAGTAAATGTAGTAAAATTAAAAGAAAAATGTTATGGCAGTATAGGATACATCCAATAAAAATAAATAAAAATAATATCACTAACTCAGAAGTCACAAAACAATTAATACATAAATTAATTACAAAATAAATCAAAAGCGACATGGTTAAGTCTAAATTTAACTTTCCCAAAGAGCCTATTACAGAAATACTTAAAGATGACATCAAGATTACAGATCCTAAATCTATTGCGAATAATTTTAACGAATTCTTCATTGCCAAGCTTCAGAATCAGAATAAACAAATAATTAAAGGAATGACAGTCAAAACAAAATCCGACCCTCAAATCATAAATCTATGTATTTTAATTCATCTGATAATTTCATTTTTTTATTTTGAGTATAATAATGTAATGTTATTTTCATAACCATTTAATTTGATTAAAAATAATATAAATATTTTCACACCTTTTTAGGTACTGATACAGAGTACTTTATATTTATTTGTAACATCTGTTACAAATAAATATAAAGTACGTAAGATACATACCTGTATTAAGCAAATAAATAATTTGATTTGATTTCTTATAACCTACATACATGCCAGATCAGATTCATATGGTAAGCCTTGGTTGGTCGGTCTTTAGCCTTAAGTCGGGTCCTATCAGACTACCAGCGCTGCGATACTTATTTTTAAATGTCGCAGCATTGTGCTGAAATAGGAGCCTCTTGGCCTCTCAGGACTCTCTGTTTTTATTTTACTTTTGTTTTTTATGTTTTTCATTAATGTTGCTATGAGTTTGTTAGTTTAAAATGTGATCTTCCTGTACGAGTCCCAATAAATAGTTTTTCTTTCTTTCTTTCTTATAAATAAATAAAAAAACTGACCTGTGCTACGCTATAAAGAAGACAAATGAAAGGAAAGTGACCATGATTTAAGTAATAAATCTACATAGTGTGTAATGCAAGCAAGTAAAACAGGTTCGTGAATAAGAGCGAATTTGAGTCCGAAAGTAATTGGGCAATGCCGAAACAAACAGGTTTCTACAAACCTAAACAAAAATAAACCAATATTCTATTTCAGTGTTATTTATCAGTATAAAACGAATACCTCTTTGAAGCTCTATGAACTGCTGTTACTTACGTAATTCTATACAGCTCAAATCCCGTCTATATTAAGAGCCACTTCAGCGTTATTACCGAATTCACGAAACTTTAAAACTCCTATTTCGTCCGTAGCAGTGACATCCCAATTGTCAGTTGGGCTCACCCGTTGACCTGATTACCTCCAAGACTTGTTCACAGTCGCATCACGTATCATGCTCACGATAGTGGTCCTCGCTACAGCTGGTTGGCGGCCCGACTGATGGCTACTGTGACTGGCGTCAAACGAGGCTGAATTGGGGTTCAGAAAGAATTATGAAAAGTCTGTTTGGTCTATAATCATAACCACGCGTGAACCCGAATCACGGCAATGTGCTTGGCGCCAGAAATAGCTATTGACTCAATAGAGTATTACAACAAGGGCTCTTTTTAAAACTACAAGGAGGTCTTTTTATAAGTTTTTTTTAATATTGCCCCACACTAGGAATTTCTCCTATGCTGTGGGTGCGTTTACAAACATTTAAACTCACACACACAACCAGCCAGCCCCGCAACAACTACTTGTAGGTCATACAAATATTTGTTCCGTGCGGGAATCGAACCCACGACACGCAGCGCAGCGATCAATCGCTTGAACACTGCGCCAACCATGCCGTCAATTATCCTATCAATCCAAGACTTTAATGCTTAACAAACAAAATCATAACATTGATCAATGAGCTCAATCCATTAGCTTCACGTACAAACGTTGTTTTCTTAATTAAAAACTGTTTGGTATTCTGGTAACCCTCTAATGTCAAATGATATTAACGTTATCCTCGGATACAAGTATTACTTGTAAGCCTATCCACCGAACCATTATATATCCATTTCGCTCCAGCGACTATCACAAGCGTGGGAGTTTAACATCTGCTGTTTTTCTAACCCAACACATTATTCAAATTACGTATAAGTAAAATTACATGTAACACTTAGCTCGTATAAATATTATGTGAACAAAGTAAGAATAAAGTCAAAAGTTATTCCAAACTCGTATTAAGTACGAAAGAAAACACGAAGTTCGGAATATAGGAGCGGAAGTAATAGTTAGGGGTTCCGTTGCAAATATGAAGGTTAGTACTTGTTGTAACATTTCTACAAACATTTTATATCTGGAGAGATATTTTGATTGCTCTTGAGATTGTTGTTTTAAGATGTGAGCAGATTCTCAAGTAGCTGGAGTGCGCCAGTAGAGTGAATCATTCGATCGTAACTATGAATAGCGGCTAGCTATCATAATGCAGTCTCGGGGGAGTCGTAAATCAACTATCCAAGACCGAGCATTTATTTGGCTGACCGATTTTAAACGGAAATCCTTTTGTAAATGTTTTTGAACATACATGTCTAAACTTACGAAGAGGTTAGCGGTAATGTGACTTGTTCTCAAGGGTGCACAAAATCATCCATTTTTAGGGTTGCGTAGTTAACAAGGGACCCTTATAGTTTTGCCATGTCCGTCCGTCTGTCTGTCTGTTCGCGGCTTAGCACAGGGACTCTTAGTACTAGGAAGCTGTAATTTGGCATGGTTATACATATTACTCACGCCGACAAAGTGGTAAAAGAAGCGGCAAAATCGAGCTATTGCATTTTTCGTTAGTGCGGCAGTGTTGTTGTTGGTAGTTGTTGTAGTAGTTTCTTAATAATGTAAGAAATAAAGTTAAAGTTATCTCAATGCTGCACGACTTTCTCTGAAAAAACTTACAAAGTTTTAATTTGCTACCATTATTCATCAAAATTGAAGCGACTCGACAGAACTAGATATCGCTTACATATTCAAAGTTGTAACATAATAGTAATGTCGCATGCTATATTCCTAACCGACCAGAAAAACAAATAAAAACAAGAAACGTATCAGCTACTTACAGAACACTTATTAAAACTCCGCTCGGGGAATGTTTCGTAATGGTGTGAAAGAATGGCTACTCCTGGTAAATGACAATTTATGAGAATGACAAGTGCAAGTTAGTTGAGTATGGTTTTGTATTGACAATTAGGTTGACGTTATGACGGTATTTTGTTTTGTCTTTTAGGGAGTGAGAAAACATTATTTTTATCTTTATTTCTTTCTAAATAAGCAATTTGTTTTATTATCTCAAGTATGTTTTACAGACTGTACGAGGAATAAAATTATACTTGCGGTTCAGAATGAGTGTAATTAGCGTCAAAGCATTGATAAACTCACGTTAGTACTACATTAACATGAACAGCTTAAAATGGATAATTTCCACATTTGCATTAAGAAATAGCTAAAATAAGTTTAAGAAAACACTTTCTTTTAAAAAGGACTTTGAAGCATAAAGCGATTAACACATGCTCTTTTAACTAATATTCCAAAACTATTCGTCTAATTGTGGCTCAATGCAGCCAAAGTCTTGCAAACACTTCTCGTATTTCAACAAACGTTTATACTGAACGTGCAATGTTTAGAAAGTTAGTCAAACCCTGTACTCTGTATAAACGGAGGTTACAAATTACATGCCATTAGCCAGCAGCGCTGTTCCTAGTCATTAATGACGACACATATAGCTCTAGCTGTGATGCTGTGCGTTTGACACACTTCCCGCTCCCTACAGCTGGGCTACAGAGGTTTAAGATGAATTTGGGCGATAGCGTATATTTATATAAGTATGACAACCAACGAGAATGAAGAATATCTGAGAAATGACTTATGAAAATTACATAATGAATGCCAAAATAATGGCCTACTTTCGGGAACCAATCGAAAACAATTAATGTCAGCTGACAAATTGTACAAAACATTAAAAGTAACCTCACATTTCCACGTACAATCGTCACCCGAATACATTTCCTCGTACATAAACTCAACATCAAAATTTAATTACGGGTGCACTCATAAAGGCTTTAACCCTGCATTCCGCCGGTCACACTTAATTACTACGTACCTATTTTAACGCGATTTTTTCGTGCCTTTCTTTCGCACAAACGGTGGTATCGGTTTGTAGGAGAGGGATGGACACAGTGGATGGTAAACGAGCGCGTTTGCCGAACACCCGCCGGCGGTGGCGGCGCGAGGCTGACTAAATCTGTGTCCCTCTAAAGCCAGGTCAGGTCAGATGTAGAGCCGCGTCCAGAGGGCGAACATTTCCTGAATAAATTGTGTAAATATTTTAACATGGGCCCGATGTTTTCAGCGGCAATTTGACGGGACGCGGTTGGTTCTAACAAATTCGTAGCTGTCGGTACACTTTTATTGTGTACGATTTATTTGGACGCATGTGTAAACACGTAGGGATCAAACGCGTTCGTCTAATTTCGTTTGATGTTTCAATTTAGGGGATTTACCGTTTAGATTACATTTTTAAAGGATTTGGGGATTAAAAAGTAAACAGCGGTCGCTGGCCCGCCAGACAATTTTGTGGGGAAATGGTTCATAGGGAGTTATTATGTTCTTCTCCTGCTCTTATCCCAATTTATTTGGAGTCGGAGCAACATGTCTTTTTCTTCCATACTTCTCTATTAGGTGTCATCTCGGTAGTCACTTCCATTATATCCATATCATCTTTCATCATATTCAAAATTTTCCTGATGACATTTCCCTCATTCCTCCGCATCACATGCCCATACCATGCCAACCGATTTCCACACAATTTTTCAGTCACTGGTCACTGGTCTGATCAGTCAATATATCCGTCCAAAATACATGTAACTGATCTCATTGTTATGTTTTTCCTTAGTCTGTAGTGTAACTATACATACCTTGAAAATACCTTTATAATCCGTTAATTATTGTTATAATTAGTGCAATAAAATTATTCTTAGATAATTCAAGTCTCTGTGATGATATGGACTGTGCATTGTAATGTGTGTCTGAAGTAAAGATTGATTTGATTTTAATTTGATTTTGACTGGTGTCATTGTTAAAACATTTATAGATATTTAAATATTGAGCAGTAAATCTGTAGGTACTTCGCGAGTGGTTAATCAATTAATTGGTGACATTATTTTTGTAGCTGTGTTTTAATAATACTGCCCATATGACGTAACAATAAAAAGTTCTTTAAATAAATTTTTTCCATTGAAGTGCGTTAATTGAATAAACAACACTAAACCTATATAATTTTTGTACCAGGAAACGCTGAAGCGACGTATCAGGAATAATCGAAAGTATTCCAAATCATCGTATAACCCCTCGGCGTTTGTAAACTCCACATAAACCGCAGAGGGGACGCAAGCGAACAATCGTACGAACTCAATCAGGCGTCTATATGGATGCAGCTTTATTCAGCATCCCGCGCACACAGGCGCACCAATCAGCACGCACACTGGTACAACATCCTTCGGAAAATTTGAAACATTTTTGTATGTGTGTGTTACAAGTGTCTGTGTACATACAGGAGGTTGCACTGTGTTTGTTTCCCTGAAAATGGCCGCCGTGGAAAGCACGCATGCGTCATAAAACCATTAATCAAAGCAGTTAAAATCTTGAATGCCGATTCAATTTAGACCTTACGAAGGTAAAAATAAAGGTTGTATTTGACTTTTTGGTGGATATTTAGTAGGTTGGTAGTAAACACGGCGGGTTTTTGAAGTTCGGACTTGAGTAAGGTAAAGGACACTTCTTGACGTTGGTGCCGTATAGAGAATTAAAATGAGTGCTCGTACAGCTACAAACTTAAAGCACGGTTAGCGATAGAAGCGCTGTATACGACATCCTATGCAAATTTAAATGTAACTTGGTACTGCGTAGTTTATGAGAAAATGAGTTAGTGCAACTTTGTTTATACTTTTAATTAATTATATATGTAGTTTGACTTGAAGGATTCGTCAGAATAGATACAAATAATTATAAGTAGAAATGTTAAGAGAAATAAGGTGGCCAGGTTCATCACAATTACTGTATTATGCAATGATTCATACATTCATTCATTCTAGAATCTCACCATTGTTTGCAGATAAAACCACTACTTCCACCCCAAAAGCGTTAAATATGCCACTTGTAAAGAACAGCCTGCAGTGGTATCGACGTAATGTCAATAACATTGCGCGAACGAAACAGGGAAAATGGTATAAATAAAGCATCTTGTTCAAACAACTGAATAAAATACCATTTTTATTTTAAACTCGACTCATTTAATTAGTAAAAGTCTCTCAGAAACAAATGTGAGTGAAAGTGACCATATAAAGCGGACATCAAACGAATCCGAGCGGAGATTGTAAAATTTTACGTTTGATCCCCTTCAACGCGTCGAGAAGAAATCGTTTGCCAGACACTACCATGGGAACTGTGTTCATCGGTGCTGGAATTGACAAATTAACAACTCAGTTTTAAGAAATACCACCACACCACCACAATACACACCTCTTTCAGCAAATCTATATTCTGGCAACAACAACAATTTAAAACAAAGAAAGATAAAAGAAAGAAGAATTGTTTATTCTGCACAAACAAAAAAAAACGAATTTCACAAAAAATCTAAAATAAAATACACATACAAAATAGCCAAAAGCCTCGCATTTAAGCAACAAAAGTCCATTGCTTAATGTCTTGACCGAAAGACAATAATACATACAGTAAACTTCTTTTCCTAAAAAAAATCTACTATCCATCATAGCAATTTTTATTTATAACTTATGTTAATGATATGCCCAAGTCCCTTGAATATCCTATAACTATGTTTGCAGACGATAGCACTGTAACAAGCTCATGTAAGAGTACAAATACATATGAGAATGACATAAATAATTCTCTTGACGCATTAATTAAATGGCTAGACGAAAATAATTTAAATATTAATTTAGGTAAGACAAAGATAATGCACTTTAGACAACGCACTCCCGGCGGAACTAATCTCAACATCCATTACAAAAATGACAAAATTGAGGAAGCAGAGGATACCAAATTTTTAGGGTTGCAAATAGATAAATACTTAAATTGGAAAGCACATATAGACAGTTTGTGTAAAAAATTGAGTTCATCCGCATATGTGTCATATAGATTATCCTCCATAGTAGATGTCAAAACACTTCTTACGGCTTACTATGGAATAGTTGAATCGCACTTGCGCTACGGTATCATTTTCTGGGGGAACTCAACTGATCGAGATATAGCTTTTAAGGCCCAGAAAAGATGTCTCCGATCATTGTTAAAACTTAAATCGACAGACAGTTGCGCGCCTTATTTTAAGTTACATAAAATCTTGACACTTCCCTGTATCTATATTTTCGAAGTAGTTATGTTTGTCAAGCAAAATCCATCTCGTTTTGAGCGCCTGGCTGTTGTATTCCCAAGGAATAGGCGTGACAACAGCAAATTATGTCAAGTATCATGTCGAACCACTTTAATGCGTAAGAGCGTTTCTTGCATGGCCCCAATTATTTACAATAAATTACCGAGTAGTTGGGAAGCTTTAAATACAGCACAATTTAGGAGTAGGTTACGGAAATTTTTGGTAGATAAAACGTACTACAGTGTAACTGAGTTCCTATCGGAGAAAAATATTTGTTAATTAGTGACATCTTGATTTTTGAAATTTTTATGTATGACATTTTTGATTTTTGAAATTTTTATGTATGACATTTTTGATTTTTGACATTTTTATCTTTGACATTTTGATTTCTGACATTTTTAAATGATGTAGTGATAATGGTTTGATATTTGTAATAGTAATGACATGATACATAATCTAATGATACTAATTTATATTTTCCTTTTAATACAAACATATATTTTTAATTAAATTGATGATTTAAAATTTTATACTAGTAATTTATAAATTGATCTAAATAAGTGTAATAATATATAAATGATATAAATAATTTCAAATGTTTGCATGCCGATTGGTAAAATGTGGCTGAGCTAAATGTAATCTTAAGAACTATTATGTACTACCCATATTTGCAAAATAAAAATTCTATTCTATTCTATTCAATACATCCCATCACTAAACATGTCCATGGCATTAAGTTACACGCATAACACTGCTTCATTTTTCTTTCAATTTGATTTTATTTGTAGACGAACATTTTTTTGAATAACATGTAGAGTAACATTTTTTTATACATAAATATTTAATTTACTACACTACTGATTCCGTATTTTACGTCCATGATATTTAGAGAACAATAGGGTAAGCGAAAATATTCAGTCCTAATTATAAGTAGCGGTATCGTTCCAGAGTGAAAAGGAACGGTTCGTCTAATGTCACCCGCACCATGCTACACCGTAAACAGTGTAGAGATCAACTTACATGATTGTCTGTTATACTCGTATCATAGTTTTTAAATTAGCTTAAAAAGTTCTCAACTTTAAAGATAAAAAATATCTATTTCCTTCACGCTTAATTGGAGAGGTACTTACCTTGACAGGATAGAAGACAATTCCATACTAAAAAAAAAAAAAAAATACTCGAAATCAAATGACTTCTGTTCACAATCTCGTAGTAATCCTCGCAAATTGAGATGACCACTAGCCCCAGTGGTTCATTCGTCACTATACATTCAGCGCAATTGCAGAGATGCTCAGCATCTTAGCATTCATGTCGGATGCTGCACTCTTCATACGTGCGAATTGACCCATCAGGGCGTTCACTTGGGGAATAGTGTTTACTTAAGATTGTGACACTCGAACCGGTTAGCAGTCAAGTTATAGCATGGAACGAGTTGCTATCAGTCCACTCGTAACTGCCTGATTCTTATAATTTACTAAACGTTATTTGTTGATACCCAGGTTCCTTTTGTTTCTTGATTTTGCTCATTTATTATCGTCTAAAAACGTACTTTGCATCGTCAACCGCATCATCGCTTAATTTCAGTGACAAAGTGGGTAGACAAAAGGCAAAAACTTTAAAAAAATTATAACTTCCGAAACTGTTGTGCCCTCGATTTTGTTTCTTACTAATTCTTCTTCCTGTTTGAAGTCGGTAAAAAAATAACTTCAGCTGATAAATTGCCTTAAAGCTGCCACATCCATATTTGTCCATTGTAAAGAGTAGACCTACTACTGCTCATCTATCTTTGGTATCTATAGGTACCATTGAGCTAGCCTGCGGTGGCATATGGCAGGAGCAATTTATCACGCGGCCGCTGTTTTGCGGTCGACCAATTAGTGCATACAAACGTGTACAAGTAGAAGGGGAGGGGATGATGATATTTTATGAGGATTATCTGCTGGATAAATCAGAATGTAGAAATTGAAAGTACTTATCATATCCATCGTTAAAAAAAAAGTTCGAATAAATCCATAAAATCTATGCAAGCTATTTATTTTGTCCCTATACGATAATCAATCACGTTCTTAGAACTCCAAACATAAAGCAACGCAAAGCAAACTCAAGCATCATTTAGGTATTGTTTACCTGAAAAGTTTATTTAGCCCAACAACAAAACAAACTTGAACAGTTTCACCTTGTTATTCAATACTAGTCGCAGGATATCAGATTCAATTTACGGTACAAAACAAAATGACAATGTTTACTGTCTCGTTAGTTCAAGATTATCTTGTTATCACAACTCAGTAGTTCTGCTCGCTATTATTAGAACCTCGTAGCCACGTAGCCCCCGACCGTTGCCGCAATACTACGAGTGCTACGACGTAGCGCGGCGTAGCACTCGTAGCCAATAGATCTCTATCAGCTACTCCGCGGAATTAAATGAGCCACTTTTTAGACCCTATAATTTAGATAGACAAAGAATATTCGCAGGCTTGTAATTTTTTGCGGATATAAGCAAAGTGGTGCTTCATAATGATCCACTAACGTTTTAAAATTGTGGCGTGGGAAAAGGTGTGTTATTCGCCAATTATATGCATCGGGCACAGATCCAATAATATAAACATATAACCTATGTTTATTTATTGAAACTCTAGACGGCTAGATAATATTTTTGATGGATTTAAGGACCTCAAATTATTCCAAGTTTAAGATCCGAAGATAAAATATGCTTAATTGCTACTACGGGTCATCAAAAAGTTAGAAGGCAGTCTCTTTCCGTATGCTTCTTCTTAGGAAATCAATAGCAATTTAATCTAAATTCGATCCGCTCAAAGCTTAAAACGGGAACTAATTACTTACATCAGTTTGCAGGTATGTCACAATTTTAAGAGTTCAACTCAAATGCAGTTACGCATAGCGACAGATTCCCCAACAGGTTTCCCTTCGGCCGACCCGAGTTAGAAAAACACCGCACAGTAGTAGTAAATTATCGTCCTTATTATTCTCCAGTTGTAGTAGTCAGTAGTAAGCCAATGATCGCACTCGACATTGTCAGGCATATATGAAATGAATCCGCCGAAAATGTTACAATAACCTACAATATATCTGTAAAACTTTAAACAAAGGAAAAACTCGACACACAATTTTAAAGCCCTAACATATTACAGTAATGTTTCCAATTCCTTACAGAATGATCGCCAACGATAGTGTAGATAATAATGCAAATAATGTAATGGCGGTGTGCCAGGCAGGGAATTGAAACATCTTGGTCCTGTCAAGTGCCAGCTAGCATGGCAATGCCAAGAAAACTATTGATAGAGGGGACATTATCATGTGAACTAGTTAGTGTTGTTATGGAACGAGATAACTGTGTTCTGCTCTCAGTAAATCTTTGTAAAACATATCTATTGTCTTGTTTATCTTTTTTTTAATCTATTGTATCATCTATTCTCATGGACATGGAGTATAAAGAAATTCAGCAGAAGAATAAATTAGCCTAGGAGTACTTCGTATTAAGTTATGGAGGAAGCAAGACGTTTTCTTAGTAACACCGTACTCCTATTCGCCAATCCAATAAACATCACAAATCTATCTGACAACAGTACGAGTAGTTACTTATGGTGTTACCCTCTCTCGGGATCGTTTATTATAGCGGCATACGTCTTGGCAGATGATATCGTTTTGGCCTGCCTTGTAAGTATTTTGGCAATCAGATAGATATAGTAAGGGTTGACAACAAAAATATGTACGTTTCAGGGGAAATAGACGGGCTCATTGTGTCACCCCTTGTCAAATTTTCTACATATAAATCTGTAATTGTTATGGTGTGCAATAATAAGAGTATTCTATTATATTCTCATTGCGGGGTTATTAAAAGCAGAAAAAAAAAAGTTTTTTTTTAGTTGATTTTGTGTCAGGAAAAATATAGATGAAACACGAAACACGAATCAATCGATTTTATTTTTCGTTTCCTTTAAAATATTTACATTAGCAAACACGTAGGCAGTGACAGTTAACAGAAGACTTGAGTAGATTGTTTTATTGCTATATCTATTGTTAGCCTACAGATAAATTATTACAAGAGTATAAAACAAGTTATAATACTATATAAGTGAGTATATGGCTCGTTTCAATTTAGTACAATGGGGTAAAATTGTGCTCAATACAAAACTTCAGAAATGTTTCGGAAGGTATTATTCAATATGTTTATCTTATATTTATGGCTAATCTTAGTTATTGTTGACAGATCAAAAATAATTATTGAAATAGCAGCTTATTTTTTGTTTCTTAACTGATATCAATTTAATTGGCACATTGTTTTAATTAGTGGTGTATTATACATAACAGTAACCCTGTGTCCTAAACGAAAGCGATTAAACGAGCTTTCGGTAAGGGCACGGCCTAAAACTCATAAGATAGTTCTTTAATCGCCCACAATTAATAGTATAAATTAAAATGTAGTACAAAACCATCACTGGGCAAAAGGAATATAAAATTCGTAATACAAGTATACAAATGTAAACTTAATCGTATTCTTCAGCATCTTAACAATAATACAAAACAATCATGATGAACACATGAAACCATAATATGATATAAAACAACGCCATCTATCGAGTCCGCTAGTCAACGGGAAAATCGCATTTTCTCATCCTTTAATAACAATAAAATCTTCTTGTACTTATTATTATTGACGTCTTATTATAAATCTATGTTCTACTTTTTACAATCCGTCAGATATGATTCAGGGTTTTGTTTAATATGCAATAACTATTGTTAAAGTGTATGAGTTTAACCGACTATGGATTCACTACAAAAGTGGGAGTTCACAAAAAACGCTTCGTTTCAAATAGTGTTAAATGATCATTTTAGTGATACCAAATAGGCCGCTTTTTTTTTTCAAATCCAACATAGTACAAAACGTCCTAAAATATTTACATTTCTATTTTTCGTTTTAAAATCTCTTATGGCTAAAACGGTAAATTAGCTAGGTAACAATTTAATAGTATTTCGCTTGTAGCAGTCTTTATTGTCGTCATATTTATACGTGTATCGTAAAATCTCTTCTCTCTTGCTCCTGCCGTTGCTGGTATCTGTAAAAATAAAACAGCGCCATCTAACAACCCATTGCACGAATCATAATACAGCGCCATCTAGTGATAGCAAAAAGGAAAGGTGTCGAGGCAAAAGATGTTCGCTTTAAAAAATGTATTTATGATACGATAGATGGCTACACTTGATACTCCTCTGAAAACTATTCTGTAGCGCTATTCTATAAAAATCTCACCGTGAAAACTTAGGTGAAGTGAGTTCAAAGTGAGCTGTCAATCTCTAGACTCCCTAGCGTCAGGTAGGCTGACTGTTCACTTCACGCTCACCACCAAAGTTTTCACGGTGAGATTTTTACAGAATCGACCGGCTGGTTCTAAGAGCATTCATTGTCATTACATTACTGATCAGAACAATTTTGTTACTGTACGTTAAAAAATCATGTATGGGACGGTAAATACATTACAACATTATTGTGGCAGTCACACTGAATCTAGAAGATATATTTAAAAAAATCCTATACCTACTCAGAAATTGGTTTACCTAATGTTGAGTTTACCTAGACGAAGTGGGCGTGTGATGTCTCCGCGGTCGGCGTCGCGACTTGTCGTGCGGCCGCTGCGACACGGAGCGCGCGTCCGCCGCCGACTCCGCGCTCGAGTCCGTCACCGCGCGGAATACCTCGTCTGGAAGTACAACTATTGTTCAGTTACTACAAAAATATTAATTATTTATTTATTTATATTCATCTATTATTATGTATTCTTTATTGTACATCAGATCACAAATTACAAAAAATAAATAAATAGAATTAAACAAATTATTCAATTAAAAAATATATATAATTAAAAAAACAATATACAGGTTGGAAAAAAAGACCGTGGTTGGAGGAAAAGTACCCTTAATATTGATGATGGCAAATTTTACTGAAAGGAAACATTCCTTTATTTTCAAAAATAATTAAAACTGCATTTAAAGATTTTTGAAAAATCACCTGCTTGAGCCGGGAATAGAACCGGTGAAATGTGAAAAAAAAAAAATAACATACTGTATTTTATGATACCAACCGAAAGAGTAATTCATAAGGATCAATTCCTTTGAAATAACATAGTATCTTAAATTATTTTATGATACCAACCGAAAGAGTAATTCATAAGGATCAATTCCTTTGAAATAACATAGTATCTTAAATTAAAGACTCTTGAAGATTTCTTTAGTTTAAGACTTCGCATATTCATATCATTCTCTTCATGTTCTCACACACTATTGTCTACATTTCTTTTTCATTTCTCCTTTCGCAGGTCTGCTGGAAGAAATTTCTTAAGAAATAAGCAGTACCTTTGTACTGAAATTATAATTATGTCGTATCTCTATGTATTTAACTGTGTGTACATAAATAATAAAATAAATAATAAATAAAGAAAGACCATGAAAAATATTTTTATTGTTGTAAAACTCTAATATATACTACTATAATCTAAAGAAAATAGTTCACTTAACATATGTGAAAATGAGACCCACTTTCACGCATGCACAGACGTATTCTTCGACTGAATTCGCTACGTGTCGCCTTTTATATCGAGTGTTTTATCGTCTTTCTTTCATTTAAGATACTATGTTGTTTAAAAGGAATTGATCCTTATGAATGACTCTTTCGGTTGGTATCATAAAATACAGAATGTTTTATTTTTTCACATTTCACCGGCTCAAGCAGGTGATTTTTCAAAAATCTTTAAATGCAGTTTTAATTATTTTTGAAAATAAAGGAATGTTTCCTTTCAGTAAAATTTGCCATCATCAGTATTAAGGGTACTTTTCCTCCAACCACGGTATTTTTCTTCCACTCTGTATATTAATTTGAATATATATATTGTTAAATATAAGTAAAATTTTATATTTTTTTTTTTTATTCAAGAATTTTAGTAAACATCGTTCAGAAGGAAAATAATGATTGTTGCTGCTGCTGGTCCATTTTTTTTGCGGCTTAGTCAAGATCGCCATGGATTTAGTTGGGTAGTTAGTTTGGGGCATGGAAAGCAGCCCAATTATGTTTATTTTGCATGAGATCGAGAGTGGAGGCTATAGGAGTCGTTCGCCCAGGAATTGGGCAGAATATAACTATGCTAATATTAACATTGGAGATTATCACTTAAAAGGACAAGGAGGATTTTTGTACCTTTCCCTGGCGTGACGGGCATCCTGTACGACACGCTGGAGTTGCACTCGGCGCACGGCGACCCGCTCGAGTCGGAGTCGGACTCTGAGCGACGCACCATCAGCGTCATTGCGCGAGATAGCGTGTATTCGTCTATCAATTGCAAAAACAATGAACATTATTGGAAAATAAATTACCTTACGAAATGCTGATTAGATAACCCAGCCCATGACGTCTACTGTTGGGTATGGGATTTTACCCAGATGAGCAATTGTTTTTTTTTTTTTGGTCTATTTACAAATGAATGTTACCATTCATTGCAGTACTACTGCTGTACTGAGCATGGATAGTGATAGAAACAAAAGAGTGACAAAATATGTATATTGACGGAATGAGGCAGTTCACCATTAGAAAGATTATCGCTTGAATGAGGGATGATCACAAGCAGAATGGAAAGGGGCAAAGCAGTCAGAAAGAAGAGGGTCGCAGCGTACCCTTGTCCTCGTGATGCAGATGGCGGTGCGCGTGCGCGCGCGGCGGCGCGGCCTGCAGCGGCGCGGGCTCGGCGCGGCCGAACGTGCGCAGCGTGGCCGCCTCCCCGCCCGCCCCGCCCGACATGCTGAACGTCGCGTACGGACTTATCTCGTACATTTCTGGGATGAGCAAACGCCTTTTACAATATGGATCAACTTGCGGACTGCTTTGGTGGTACCCGGGATATGTTGTGACCATTTCGTAAAATACCCATATATATATACCTGAACATCAATCAACTCAGTCTGTCCACTGCTGGACATAGGCCTCTCCCAGGCTGCGCCACAACACTCTGTGCTCCGTCTTCTACATTCAGTCTGCCCCAACCCACTTTCCAACCAACCAACTTGAACATTATTATTTGTAATTGTTCTAAGGGTGCAGTCAGACAGAGGTCGATCGGCGTTGACCGTCGCCTCAAAATATTATGTCACGCCATAATTTTTATGCCAAAGAATATGTCAGATATCGTTGCACCCTAAAGATACTATTTTGTTTTAGAAACTTTAACAAGATCCTCTCAGAAACGATGTGTGCTTCGAAAAGCTTATTAAAGATCTGAAGTCGTAGAAAAATATAAGTTAAGAAAACTATACCTTGCTGATCTTTCTTCCCAATAGGATGCTTGATGGGTGATGAAGTGTACACCTGCTGACAATTCCGCCGGTTGTCTCTCTTCTCTACTGACTTATCCTCTTCTTCTGAAATATCTCCCTGCTCATAACCTTTCCTGAAGCATGTTGTCGACGGACTGGAAACAGAACAAAATAATAGGATCTTTACTATTGCAAAAACTTTGTCTAGGGAATGTAATTTTTACACAAACTCAAACTCTTTATTGCATTCATGTGTACATTTACTTGTTAAATATGTAAGTTCCAACATTTTTTTTTTTTTGAAATCTTTATTTATTTAAGGGATCTAATCTAATTAAAAATCTAAGTCACACAAAACTTAATCTAATTTCTTATTTAAAAAAGTATATAATATTTTGGCTGCTTCAGAAGTAGGCTTGACTAAAATACCATGGAACATTCCAACAGCCATTACCGACAATTTCATTGAGTTGATAAGTACGTATCTTTTGTTTGTATGTCTGACACATTCCACCAACACATGCTGGGCATCCTCAATTTTACCACACACATCACAGTTAGGAGAGTCCGATTTTCGCATGAGATAAGCAAAATTGTTTAGTGGAATATGTCCTGACCTCAAACGATGTGCAGCAACAATTTGACAGCGACTCATTTTCGACCCGGAGAACCAGGGTATATGAGGAGGCTCACACTGTATACTTTTATACCATATTTCTTTCGCTTTTGATCTCTCGTTAAAATGTTCCTTCCAAGATAAATTGTTTCTTTTTCTAAATTTACTTAATATTTCCGAATAACTTGGTAATACACCACGTATTTGTATACCTAAAAGAACTGCTTCTTTAGCTAATCTGTCAGCCTCCTCATTACCGGAAAGTCCAACATGGGACGGTACCCACTGGATAACAATATTTCTACCAGACTGGTTAAAGTATTGTTTTTTTTTTCAAAATTATATATAATTTTGAAACAAATTCAGTACTTTCAAAGGGTCCGAACCGGTTGAACCGTTATGAACACATTTAGAAATATGCTGTAAAGCGCTCTTACTGTCGGTAAATATCACAACTTTATTCATATTAAGTTCTAACACATATTTCAAAGCCACAGAAATTACAAATAATTCAGCCGTCATAATGGAAATATGATTATTCATTTTATGAGTTCTGTGACACTTATTGACTAAATCACAATATGCTGCGCCCACTCCATCTGATGTTTTGGACTCATCCGTGTCTAAGGCATGCCAGCCAGTGTATTTTTCCCGTAGTTCATTAAAGGTATTATACTTAAGGGAATAAGTTTCATAATGTGACTTTGGAGCAGTGACGCTAACTAAATTACATCTAATAATATCTATTTTAGACATCCATGTCTCCAACGTAAACATTAAAACTGGATACGAAGACGAAATCTCCTCAGCTTCCATCATACTGTATGAAGCAACTAGTAGAGGTTTCCTCTTCCCATTCCAGTACGAGTATCTATTCTCAATCATACTACTCAGGTCTGAAACCAAACTTGCAGACACATCATTAGTCCTGGAACGCAACTTTAAACAAAATTTTAAAGAAAGAAATGGTCTTCTTATTTGCAGAGGAGGAATACTCAACTCACTTTCCGTGACATGTATCGGAGTCGTTTTAATAAAGCCGCCAATTATTCTTAAAGCTAGATTTTGTATCTTGTCCAAATTATAAGTGTGACTAATTGCAGAACTATCGTACAAAAAACATCCGTAATCAATTCTACTCCTAATAACGGCCATATAAAGTCTGCGCATATATGTAGGATGAATACCCCATGACGATCTATACCAGAACTTTGAGTAATTGTATTTTTTTTCTGCGAACTTTCAACAACTTCGATAATATGCTTTTTTTTTTATTGTTTTAATACAGGTTTGTTTGTTTTGTACCATTAAACCAGAAGTGGTTTGTATTGGTACACACATTCGCTATATGAACACTCTTTAATCACTTAAATATAACTTGTATTTACTTATTATAATATTATTCATGTATATTATCCACGTACGGACACTATTTGCCTATATCTATACTAATATATAAAGCTGAAGAGTTTGTTTGTTTGTTTGTTTGAACGCGTTAATCTCAGGAACTACTGGTTGGAATAGAAAAATTCTGAATATATAAATTTTGTGTTGGATAGTCCATTTATTGAAGAATATTATAGGCTATATAACATCACGTTACAACCAAAAGGAGCGGAGCATAAATGAAAAATGTTGCAAAAACGGGAAAAATTATTCCTTTTTGAGAGCTTCCGTTGCGTGTGCTGCGTAAACGGTTTAAATTACGCAAATATTATGTACTAGCTTTTGCCCGTGGCTCCGCCCGCGTGGATGTCGGTTATCACGTAAAAAAGTAGCCTAAATCCTTCTCCATATCCCAGGCTATATCTTTGCCAAATTTCATGACGATCGGTTCAGCGGTTTAGGCGTGAAAACGTAACATACAGACAGACAGACAGACAGACAGGGTTACTTTCACATTTATAATATTAGTAAGGATAAGAATTTGTATGGATGGTACGGAACCCGCGAGTCCGACTCGCTCTTGGTCGGTTTTTTGTTTTTTGAACGCGCTAATCTCTGGAATTGCGAGTTGGATTTGAAAAAATCTTTTTGCATTTTACAGCCCAATTCTTGAGGAAGAATTACATTTCTATTAACTAGAACACCATTTTTTTTTAATGAAAGTTTTTGCGAAAATGAAGTAAAAGCACGGGCAGGCAATGTGTTGCGACGGGGTGGGTCGGGGGAACAAGAAATTTAACGCGGACGAAGTCGCGAGCAGAAGCTAGTATTATATATACCTAATTACTGAGAACATATCTTTCGAAGTCGGTTGCTTTAACAAACCTAGTTGTGCCGAATGGTATACAGCTATAAGCCTCACCTCCGCTTGTAAGCAATCACTGCCAACAACAGCAAGGCCGCGAGCAGCCCGCCGGCGGCCGCCGCCAGCACGGCGGGCGCACGCGCTGCGCCGCCGTCCCCGCCGGGCGGGAAGTCGGTTGCTTTAACGAACCTAGTTGTGCCGAATGGTACACAGCTATAGCCTCACCTCCGCTTGTAAGCAATCGCTGCCAACAACAGCAAGGCCGCGAGCAGCCGCCGGCGGCCGCCGCCAGCACGGCGGGCGCACGCGCTGCGCCGCCGTCCCCGCCGGGCGGGAAGTCGGTTGCTTTAACGAACCTAGTTGTGCCGAATGGTACACAGCTATAGCCTCACCTCCGCTTGTAAGCAATCGCTGCCAACAACAGCAAGGCCGCGAGCAGCCGCCGGCGGCCGCCGCCAGCACGGCGGGCGCACGCGCTGCGCCGCCGTCCCCGCCGGGCGGGAAGTCGGTTGCTTTAACGAACCTAGTTGTGCCGAATGGTACACAGCTATAGCCTCACCTCCGCTTGTAAGCAATCGCTGCCAACAACAGCAAGGCCGCGAGCAGCCGCCGGCGGCCGCCGCCAGCACGGCGGGCGCACGCGCTGCGCCGCCGTCCCCGCCGGGCGGGAAGTCGGTTGCTTTAACGAACCTAGTTGTGCCGAATGGTACACAGCTATAGCCTCACCTCCGCTTGTAAGCAATCGCTGCCAACAACAGCAAGGCCGCGAGCGGCCGCCGGCGGCCGCCGCCAGCACGGCGGGCGCACGCGCTGCGCCGCCGTCCCCGCCGGGCGGGAAGTCGGTTGCTTTAACGAACCTAGTTGTGCCGAATGGTACACAGCTATAGCCTCACCTCCGCTTGTAAGCAATCGCTGCCAACAACAGCAAGGCCGCGAGCAGCCCACCGGCGGCCGCCGCCAGCACGGCGGGCGCACGCGCGGCGCCGCCGTCCCCGCCGGGGGGGAAGTGGGCGGGAGCCGGTATCCGCTCTGGAATCAGTGGACATGGGCTTTGAGCTGTTCAACTTTATTTTCGAAGGAAAAAATCCTCAAAAAAATATTTGTTGAGGATTTCTCTACGGTTTGAATAAATAAGCACTATGGAATTTATGTTTGGGAGTTTAATTAAGTGCTTTAAAATGTATGGTTTCATTATCTTTCTAACATTTTAACGCACCTCCACCTTCTGTCAAAGTCGAAAAATAATAATTCCCTAGCGTAGTCCCCGCAGAGCTGGTAGCAACCACCTTCAAATGGTACCACGTCGCCACCGTCAGCCCGCACAGAACAGTTGGCTGGGCAGCCGGCGACACCGTCTGGGTGATCCACGAGGATTCCTCGAAACTCCTCACAGATACGGCAAACTGGGTGAGGGGACAGCCATTACTGTCCCAAGTCAGTAGGTTGAGACGGACACAGGAACTGTTAGTCGTTATTAGGTCCTTTTCTGGAGAAGCTTTTGATGCTGAAATTGAGATGATAGTGCAAGATTATTCGTTAAATTTTGTCTTGATTATAACAGGAGCACTTTATATTATATGAAAACTTTTTCGGACACTTAAAAAACAAACTGGTTAAAGGGAGAATACGAGTGAACCTTGTTCAAGGGAAGTGAATTAACAAGGAATTCATTAAATATTTTAGTAGGTATTTAAAATCTCACTTACGTCCTCCTTTAGTGGAAACCACCAGCTCATCACTGGCTGGTGATGATCCGACCGCGTTGTATGCAGTCAGCCTCACTTTGTACAGCGTCCCACAAGCCAGTCGCTCCAAGGTGTGTGTCCGGGTATCAGCTGGTAATCGTGTCGTTTGCCATTTACCGTCATCAGAGCGGGAATATTCGACTAGGTAACCTGGCGACGAGAAAAAAATAAGCAACTTCATAAAAGGGGTAAGTGATAAAAGAGAGAGCACTTGGTCATGGCCACGTCCATGACCCGGACTAACAAGTTGACTTGCATAATAAATCACTACATATGAATTATGTTTAAATCATAGACCAACCTCTTCTAGATAGATAGATAGAATACTCTTTATTATGTACACCATAAAAATTACAGATATAATTTAGAACTGTTACGAGTGCATAGGGTGTCACAATGTGCGGTCTTATCGCTAAAAGCGATCTTTTACAGAAAACCTTTGCACAGATCAAAAAGTAGAAGGAGAGACAATACTGCAGGTAGTCAGTGGTGTACCATTTACTTATCTCAACGACCATATAGCCCCTAGACGCCTAATAACAGGTGGCCGATGTCTGTCAACACATCAGACTTATAGATCTGATGTAGGTCGCTACTCAATAATTTCGATTCAGTTTCGACCAGTTCTGTGAGCCGTAAACACTTCCGCGTTAGTCAATAAAAATTGGTGAAAATAAATATAATAGCCCTATGCACAATACGTTGGTGTGGTAAAAACAGCCACACTTCGAGTTTCCTTAAAGATAGCATAACAAATTCATCGGTAAGTTAATAGTTACATAATCATAATTAGATTTATTTTCTGATATTATTTATCGGAGTTCATCTTATACTGGTCATTCTTGTAGGTGCAAGGACTCTCGTTGATGTCTTTCGAGTTTGCGTCCCTTTTTTTTTATCTCTTTTCCTCTATTATTAGGTAAACATAAATAGTGATGCAGCATATTCAAATTGACCAAATCTGTTATCGATAAAGCAAAAACCTACACTATAGGTATAAATAAGAAATTAAAAAAAAACACTAATTACAATAGAGAAAAGCTGCCCAATGCAAAGGCGAATTATTATTATCGCCACTTTAGTGTTTTATAGGATTAAAATAAAATCCAAAGTTAAAAGTTGTCTAATAGCTTATAGAGACAAAGGTGGCTTGATATATCCTTCACCAACTGTGATCAAAATTTGTCGTCGTTCTGAAATAACCATAAAAGCATACCTTGAAAAAATTACAAAAAACCAACGTCCTGGTCAATAATACTTTAAGCATTTTCATTAGCGAGGAACTATTTCCTAATATAAGTAACCATCAATTCCACTCTGAAGTAACCAATCATGTAGTGGATTTGTCAATAAGTGTTATGCACAAATTATATTTCCACAAGGCTAGCTTTCTTACAAAGTCTGCCCAACACAAACACTGTTCGAAAGATTTAGACAAAGTTAATACATTTCAAAAATGATTAAAGTATCAGTGTTTTTGATTGTCCAAAAATTATGTATATTTTAATCCACACAGAAAATTTCCCTCTCACGGAGAGGCGTCTGTCCCAGCAGTGGGAATATTATAGGCCATTATTATATTCTATAAATAATTATTTGACTTTCAGAATTTAGTCTTTTTTTTAACTATTAGGAAATGAAAAACATCTGAAAAAAAAAAAAACTTTTAAAATAAATACGGAAAGAATTTTGATATTTTGTTTTTATTTTTAACATTTTATGTTATTACATTAAGTACCTATATCAATTACATTAAGTGCATGTTAAAATACTATTAGGAGACTACCGAGCGCACAGTGGCGCCCTCATCGTTTGTTCGGTGATATCTTTTATTTTAGAATGAAAATGCAGAAAATAAGCTCGTCAAGTTGTGCTTCACAAGACTATACGTTATTATTACTACAAACAGTAGTTTTAAATTGTTATGTTTTATTGTAATCATTAAAACGGAGCTTAGTGGCCACTATTTTCCGTTTTAATGATTACAATAAAACATAACAATTTATCGTAGTAGTCTTAAGAAATAGGAAGGTAAAACAGCCACTTATTTAAAAAAAATATCGATACCTTCGTGTTTTATTTAAACTTGCCCCATCCCTAGTAATACGTAATGACCTTGGTAGGGCCAATCAGAACGCAGTACCCCGCTTCCTCATACCTCAGCTAGTTGACAGAATTGTTTTGATGCGTTAGATCAAGCATTAGGTGTCTATGGGCTATATGGTCGTTGACTTATCTATACATATAATAAAATCGTAGCGAAGTCAAAACTGTACATTGAATATTTTTGAAAAAAAGTAATTGCCACGAGGTCTAGGAACGATTTTGATGCCGAAAATATAGTTTTTAGAATTTTTGTCTGTTTATCTGTTTGTCTGTTTATCAGGCCCTCAAGTCTGCTATTACAATAGTGTCAGAATGGTCTCTTCATTGTGAGTTTTTGACAGATTTGCCATACAAACACTGTCAAATACTCACAATGGCGAGACCATTCTGACACTATTGTAATAGCAGACTTGAGGCCCTGTTTGTTTGTTTGTCTGTTTGTCTGAATGTATGTTCCAGCTAAACGCAAAAACTACCGGACAGATTTTGTTCGCATAGATATTCCCTATAGGTCTGGTCAAATTACTACGTATAAATCATCACGCTATTTGCTATGGGGGATGTGCAGTATTGCATTATGTTTTGAGATGGGTCCATAAGGGCAGGTACCTTAACCGTGGTCGCTACAAGAAAATGGTCTTAAGAGACTATCCTTAACTTTTAGAAAAAATTGATCTGCATTCACAGATATTGAAAAAAAAAAATACAGTCAGCAAGAAAATGGGCAATTTTCACAAAAAAGTTTTTTGATGCCAATCGATCCTGTTTCTTACGAGGATCAAAAAACTCTATGGGACCAACTGAGGTTTGAGTACTAGAAAAGTCAGAAATCGAAAAAAGTTTTCCCATACACGTCGTGTATGGGACGTAGGTGAGACTGAGATGAGAATGAACACAATGTATCAGTGTATGACAACAGTCGAATTATTCCATTACTACCTCGCTGTGTTGAATAGGAAACGAATTTATCAGATAGTTACAGATTTAATCTTTTAAATGACTATCATACCTTAAGGATCTAAGCAGTCAATTATGCATATATTATTATATTATTATTCACATATTATGCTATTTCAGTCAACTTTCAACAAAGCAATGCAAATCTGATTAAAAAGAAAACTGAAATGGGACTACTAGGGTATGTGGGGTATCGTATGAAAGAGCGCTATTTGCACATACACATACATTTTTTTTTAGGCCCCATTTTTTCGACTTTTGACAAAAAACAAATAAAAAACCATTCCCCCCCTTATCTCCGTTGTTTGCATAGAAAAATTCTGAAATTATTTTATGTGATAGTAGTTCATGTAAAGATTACAGGAAAAATAAAACGATTTCTCTAAATAACACACTTTTTCAGAAATCATCAACAAAAATTACATTAGTTCCATTATCGGTCAAGAGATGGCGCTGACCTAAAACTGTAATATTGTACACCGCAGTGTTAAAATTCTCTGATGAATATTGACTACGCCGGTGAAAATTTAAAAACATTTTACGGTTCACAACCAAAATGTCCTCCTTCCTACCTACTCGCAGATTGCTTTGGGTTAAGCACAGTAAGTTGTAGTTTTTTCTGGGCACATAACTATTTAGGTACTAATACGAATAAAGCTATACAATCATGATGGTACGGAACCCTCGGTGCGTGAGTCCGACTCGCCCTTGACCGGTTTTTTTACATTTTGTTACTGTAATTGTGATAGTTCGAAGAACTTTATAGAACTTTTTTTTTGGGTGGGAAATTATCAAATAACTTCTCCCGCTCTGAGGGGAGCGGGAGGGCCGTGTCAGACTTTTACTGACTAAAGCCCACCTGTGTTACTTCAGTTGCCTTTATGCCAGGGCCACGGTAACCCTTTCGGAAAACCCGCAACCCTGGCAGGCATTGGTCCTAGCGGACCCCGTCACAGTTCGTGCTGACATGTCTTTGTGGCACGCGTAGAACACAACGCGCCGTCAACCTGGGCCTGGTCCTTACCAGACGGCGAGCTGCCCATTGCTCGCCGTCCGCAAGCCCGCGCCTACGGTGGCCGGGAATAGCCAATTGATTCCCGCCGCCTAGGGCGTCTTCTGCGGCGACTAGACCGTGAGGCCGCACAGATCACCTCTCCCTCACGCGTTCCGCTTCCTCCTTCGCAAGCATTATTGCTTCGCAGAAGGAGGTGACGGCCTCCCATGCACTCTCGCTCCGTACCATGGACCATTACGGAACACTGCACGCTAAACAAACAATTCTATACAATAGACATATCGGACAATCCTCTATGCAGAGCTTGCATGGAGGCTGAGGAAACCGTCGCGCATGTGCTCTTTGAATGCACAGGCGTCACCCAGATTATATACAATAAATACATACATACATACATAAAGCATATAGATACTTATCCACACAAATATTATATATACATACAATAATAAACATGATACAAGGGCAAGGAACTTTAAGTAATGATGATGTTTAAGGAGAGAGGATGTGATTTTTAACCAGAATTTTAAAAGTGGAAAAAGTTTGAGCACACCTTATCGAGACGGGCAAGGCATTCCATAACCATATTGCTTGAATTGTAAAAGGCTTGTCATAAAAGCTACTACACATCTGTAGCAGAAAAAATAGGTGACGCAAACCTGTCCTAATTAGCCTTAAACTGTAAATTTGAATGGTATTATCTTACCATGTAAACTAGAGCCTCCAGTTTGCGGCTTCTCCCACACCAGGTGTAATCTCGCCGGTGCTGCAGCAGCTAGTCTAAGTTGTGGTCTTGCAGGCACTCCTAACACTTGCAGCTCCCAACTGGCTCGCTCCTCGCCCCACGGGTTACGCACGGTGCATGTGTAGTTATCCGCTGAACTACGATCAACCTCTGAAAGTAATTTTGTACGTGTAAACACCAAAATAGCATAGGCGAAAAATCTTTCGATTTCTCAAGTAGGTCAATAGTCTTGGGCCAAACATACAGATAGATTTAAGGTTTTATAATAATAGTTTATACGAGTATCTACAGCGTGTTACGGAAAGGGTATATACAAAGGCACAGATTCTTTTGGTGATAACAAACTACAGGGCAATATTTTTAATACCTATACCTACATAAATAAAAAGTTAAGAAACATTTAACTAAAAATCAAATGTTTCCAATTGAATTCTACACATCACTAGACCAAGTCAGCTGAACGGTGTCAATAAACTACACACAAAGAAACGGCGGTAACACGTTTGTTATGATTTAAATTTAATAAACTATCGAAATAAAAAAAAATATTAAGCATTTTCTAGTTAGTGCTTTTGAGCTGAAATTTTGTACAGAGATTCTGAACCAGATACACTCTTCACCCCGTTTGTATGTATATACCCTTTCTGTAACACGCTGTATAAATCCATACTATCCATACTAATACTTTATACTTTAATATTATAAATTCGAAAGTAACTCTGTCTGTCTGTCTGTCTGTCTGTCTGTCTGTATGTTACCTTTTCACGCCTAAACCACAGAACGGATTTCGATAAAATTTGGCAGAGCGATAGATTGCATCCCGGGGAAGGACATAGGCTACTTTTTTTCTCAAAAGTATCCCTAAAGGGGGGGATATAGGGGATGAAAGTTTGTATGGGAAATCTGTTATTTCTTATGTCAGGGATATGAAAATTCAAATTTATGCTTTTGGTAACAAATAATGAATTATGTATTTCATCGTTTTTCTAAAATGAATCCCTCAAGCGGTTAAAATAGGGATGATTTTAAAATTCACATGTAATATTGACATTTTTGTGTAACTATTTTCAAGAGATTTAAAGGATTGGAAATATAATCATAGTCCGTATCTGGAGGTGACATTTAGTCTTTATTTCATTAAAATCGGTCCACTCCGTCAAAAGTTATCACTACTTGCAACAGGTTGGTGGAACAGTTACCAGTGTGGTCGATAGATGGCGCTGTGCAATGACGCGATTTTCTAAATCGCGGTGTTAAGACTTTCTGTAGGATAGTAACGCTCATTCATGAAAAGTGTTTTGTTAGTCGTTCGTCTCTAAAGTAATCGTTGTTCGTTCATAGATAGTTGAATTTTGTAGTGGTGGGTCGTTGTCGAATTTTAACTGTATTTTTTGACGGACGAAACGCATCCGCCGTGTTGTCACACCTGATTTTAGAAAATCGGTAGATGGCATGTCAAAAAATAAGTAGATTTTAAATTAAAAATTGGTAGATCGTCGTAGATCCTACCACCCTAATTTCAGTACATTTTCAGAATTAATAATTCGAGTAAATAAAAAGGTTTTCTGTTCTAAAGAGGTTTATTCTTTTATTGGTGATGTTAATAATAAAATAATATACCTACAGTCGAGATCAAAAATCTCACATTTTACAGAAAGACATTTCCGCAGACGTGAGGTTGGTTACAAACATAGCTACGGAGGTGGACGTTTTGGAGATGGAAACTGTATGTTTTGGGGTGGCGTAATGCTGAACACTAAAACGGACATTGTATTCCCCATTGGGGCGAATACCGGCCCGAGATTGAGAGGACTGACAGCTGTACGATACGTTGAAGAAGTGCTTTAAAAGACATGTGAGGTCGCTTGCGTGGCTTAAGGAACAAGAATTTCTCCTTATGCAAGACAACGCCAGACCGCATCTCGCCAGAACCAGTTTGCGACTACATGAAAGATGTTGGAATCACCGCGATCGAGTAGCCAGCTCGTAGTCCTGACCTTGAGGTCAGGACTACGAGCTGGCTACTCGATCGCGAAAGTAGATTGATCTGATTGAGCATGTTTCGGATGAGCTTTAAAGAAGAGTACGGGCAAGAAGCTCGGTCCCTACGCATCTCCAAGAGATTCAACTTGGCATTGAAGAGAAGTGGAACTCTATACCTCAATATTTCGTTGTAAAATTAATACGGTCCATGCAAAACTGTAAAATTAATATTCATGAAAAAAACGCCTTTACTGTAAAAAGTCAGACACAGGCAAAGGTGTGCGATTTGATTGCCCTAAAGTGTAAATTATTAAACTTATGATAAAAAATTAACTAATTTAGTATGACAAGGTACGCGCCGTCGATGACGAAATTGTGGTCGAGCGCGAGCGTCGGTGCGGGGCGGCGGCGCACCCAGGCGCGGGCCGGCGGCGGCGATTTGATTGCTCTCTAGTGTATATTAAGCTTACTTATGATTAATGAATGTACTGACTCAGTATGACAAGGTAGGCGCCGTCGATGAGGAAGTTGTGGTCGAGCGCGAGCGGAGGTGCGGGGCGGCGGCGATTTGATTGCTCTCAAGTGTATATTAAGCTTACTTATGATAAATGAATGTACTGACTCAGTATGACAAAGTAGGCGCCGTCGATGAGGAAGTTGTGGTCGAGCGCGAGCGGCGGTGCGGGGCGGCGGCGCGCCCAGGCGCGGGCCGGCGGCGGCGGCGGCGATTTGATTGCTCTCAAGTGTATATTAAGCTTACTTATGATAAATGAATGTACTGACTCAGTATGACAAGGTAGGCGCCGTCGATGAGGAAGTTGTGGTCGAGCGCGAGCGGCGGTGCGGGGCGGCGGCGCGCCCAGGCGCGGGCCGGCGGCGGCGATTTGATTGCTCTCAAGTGTATATTAAGCTTACTTATGATAAATGAATGTACTGACTCAGTATGACAAGGTAGGCGCCGTCGATGAGGAAGTTGTGGTCGAGCGCGAGCGGCGGTGCGGGGCGGCGGCGCGCCCAGGCGCGGGCCGGCGGCGGCGATTTGATTGCTCTCAAGTGTATATTAAGCTTACTTATGATAAATGAATGTACTGACTCAGTATGACAAGGTAGGCGCCGTCGATGAGGAAGTTGTGGTCGAGCGCGAGCGGCGGTGCGGGGCGGCGGCGCGCCCAGGCGCGGGCCGGCGGCGGCGATTTGATTGCTCTCAAGTGTATATTAAGCTTACTTATGATAAATGAATGTACTGACTCAGTATGACAAGGTAGGCGCCGTCGATGAGGAAGTTGTGGTCGAGCGCGAGCGGCGGTGCGGGGCGGCGGCGCGCCCAGGCGCGGGCCGGCGGCGGCGATTTGATTGCTCTCAAGTGTATATTAAGCTTACTTATGATAAATGAATGTACTGACTCAGTATGACAAGGTAGGCGCCGTCGATGAGGAAGTTGTGGTCGAGCGCGAGCGGCGGTGCGGGGCGGCGGCGCGCCCAGGCGCGGGCCGGCGGCGGCGCGCCAGCGGCTGCACAGCGCAGTGCGGTGCGCGCGCCCGCCCGCGCCGCCAGCCGGCGCCCGAACGACGTTATCTTTGCTGGGGCTGGAGAATACAGCAATGTAATTTTCTATTCCTCGTGAGATGTGCGAGTAGAAGGATAAAGGTTAAGATGCTACTTCGTAGTTTTCGGTCCTTGGGTTCATTATGAATCCTATATAATTTTATTTCAGTGCAAATTGTGGTAAGAATATACCCGTAATTTATAATAATTAGGTTTTATTTAACAAAATTCAAATTACTGATACAATGTCACAATCAATCCCGACAATCCAGTTTCTTCTTTACATAAGACCAAGACCTTTGATCAGGGAGTTTATATTTTATTACTACATTCTCCTGGGCTTATGTATTGTGTCACGTAGTCAGATATGCAGGCGGACGTCGTACTCTTTCAGAACGACGAAGAGTCTCTGTCGTGATGTTCTGTGGCTGGGAATCTCGCTGGCCATCTGCGTTATGATTTTCGCCATCGACTGCATCGATGAACTCGTCGTTATCATTGGAATCAGCTTCATCTGTTTCTAAAGAAGATTCCCCAATAGGAGCAAGGTGTCGATTAGATACGACAACTTCTCTACCACTGCTCAAACGCACAAGAGAATGTTGAGGATTACTTTCCAGAGTATCTACTTCTTCAACCAATGGATCATATTTACTAATTCGATTATGGTTTCGCATTAATACTTTTCCTGGGACGTTTAGCCACGTAGGCATCGACTGACCATTTGAGGATCTCCTGGCATGGTAGAACATTCGCTCATGGGGCGTACTATTTGTAGCCGTGCAAAGGAGTGATCTTACAGAATGCAGGGCCTGAGTTAAAACGGACTCCCATTTAGTTATAGGCAGATCATGGTTTTTCAGAGCCAATTGTACTGTTCGCCAAATAATACCGTTGTATCTCTCCATTTGTCCATTACCCTGAGGGTTGTACGGTGTAGTATAGCTCGTAGCAATGCCTTTCTGGTGAAGAAAGTCTTTCATATCTTTTGAAAGAAAAGATGTGCCACGATCTGAGTGTACGAAAGTTGGCATTCCAAATATAGAAAATAAGTCAGTCAGTTTATTTATTACCGTATTTGTACTCAAGTCTGGGCAGGGATACGCAAATGGAAATCTGGAATATTCGTCCACAATCGTAAGAATATATCTATTGTTCCCAGTGCCAACTGAGGGAAGTGGACCTTTAAAATCTATCGATATTCTTTCAAATGGAGCCATCGCTTTAATTCGCAGTAATACGTTTTATCTCTTCAGTGAAGTAAGCTAAATTTTTGCTTCGAACCCAATGGAGCATTCTTGTTACTCCAGGATGATACAAGGTTTTATGTAGTTATTTGAGTGCATTGTCTGAACTGTGCACAGAGGCTATTAATGGTGCATTGGCTCTTGATAAAGCATCAGCTACTATATTCTCCTTTCCTCTCTCTTTTTTCTTTTATTGTATACAGAAAGTGCTAATCGCCATCGTTGTATTTTGTCATTTTTAATTCTTGATGAATGCTGCTGATTGAACATGAATGCGACCGATTTTTGGTCAGTTATCAGTTTAAACTCTCGTCCGATGAGGAATTGTCTCCATTTTCGAAGACATTCGACTATTGCCGCAGCCTCCTTCTCTATGGCTAGGTGATTCCGCTCGCTACTGTGTAGACTTCTCGAGAAAAATGCAACAGGTCTGCCTTCTTGTGATACAGTTCCCGCGATAGCATAGTCTGAAGCATCTGTTTCAACAACAAATTTTATGTTGTCATCAATCGCGTTTACTGCTGATCTGGCTATCTCTTGCTTTAGAGCGTTAAAAGTGTTTACTGCCTCAGAGTCAAGAGGGAATGTGCCTTGCGAAACGAGGGACTGAATTTTATGTGAGAATCTTGGCACATTTTTAGAATAGTGAGCAAATAATCCCAATGTTCGCGGGAGCGATGCGGAGTCCGAAGGCAGAGGCAGCTCTAATAGTGGACGTAGACGATCCGGGTCGGGTTTAATTATCCTATTGTTTATAGTATATCCTAGAATACTTATCTCTTTCAATGAAAATTCACTCTTTTCAAGATTCAGTATAAGATTATACCGTTTGGCAATATCAAGAAAACGATGCAGTTTTTGATCGTGGTCAGCTTGGGTTGTTCCACAGACTGTTATATCATCCAAATATGCGTATACTCCTTTAAGCTCCTCTTTAGCAATTATATTATTAACAGTTCTTTGAAAAACCGCTACTCCATTGGTAACACCGAAAGGTATTTTTAGAAATCGGTATAAATTACCTTCTGCTTCAAATGCCGTATAAGGTTTTTCTGTTACAAGAATCGGAATCTAATAATACGCACTTTTTAAGTAAATTTTGCTGTAGACACTATTTTTGGCTACCTTAGAGACCATTTGTTCAATACTTTGTAAAGGATAAGCGTCTAGTTGCGTGTATCTATTTACTGTCTGAGAGTAGTCTATAGACATCCTTTTTTATAATTTTCATTTGTGGTTACAAGCACTTGTGCTCTCCATGGTGACAAGCTAGTTTCTATAATCCCTTTTGGTAGTAATTTCTTTATTTCAGTATGAATAAACTGCATGTCATTATCTGAGTATCTTCGTGACTTAACAGCTATTGGCTTGCAGTCTGGTAAGAGATTCGGGAATAAACTGATTGGGTCGACATTGGCTTGAGATAGTGCATATAATTTCGATGTGGCTCCAGATCCTCCGAAATACATTTCTAATGTCTCTTAAGAATATCATGGCCAATTATAACATCCGAACACAAGTTCTCAAAACTATAGCGCGACTATAACTCAAAACTGTAACTATATCTCAAAAATATAAACTATAAACTAGCTGCGGTGCGTCTCATAACGTATAAACTCATTTGGTCTAATTTCATTTTATTATCGTTCATAAGATATAATCAACGTGAGATATTGGTATATCTCACGTTGATTACCAATTACCAACTGTTGATTTAATTTCTTTACATATAACATTTATTTATTCTAAAACTTAATTAGTATAACGTTGTTTGACATAACGTTTATGTAATCGAAAAACATTTGGTCTAACGTTTAATATGTATATTGTTTATTTAATCGAAAATCATTAGGTCTAACGTTTAATATATATAAAAAACGTCATTATGGTTAACACCCCGACTCAGAGTACCCCGACTCGGATAGGTTAGGTTAGAAGGCTAAGGTGGGAGCGAAGCGGAACGGAGCTCCCGCCTTAGCCTTCGTGGTTATTTTTTTTTTAAACCACCCTGAAATATGAGGATCTTAGCGTAGGTGGTAATCAGTTACTAGTTATGTTTAATATCTACTTAGGTTACTATTACCTATAACTACGATAGAACTTACAAAGAATAAAACAATGAAAAAATACTTTTAAATATTTATTAAACAAAATACGAAGTTATTGTTTTTTAAAGTTTAAATTAGAAGTCACAGCTCGTAAAAATTCACACTGAATATTCGTTTTTTAAGTAGGCGTTTTCATCATATTAGACCAAATAAGTTTTATATGTTTTGAGTGGTATATCAAACGATTTTATATTTAATGTATGTTATGTCAAACGATGTTATATTTAATGTATGTTGAGCTTATAAAAATTAGTTATTTTAAAATTATATCAATCGTTCATTATACTAACTAATCGCTATACTAAATAAAATCATAGGTTTCGTTGTTATATGTTGTTAATATTAGAGATTTTGTTGTTATATCATCTATTACTTACCCGCCATGCCGACATGTTGGTAGTATGAGCTGTTTTGTATGTTGTATTGACAGACTGGTCGCCTGTCTATAAAACTAGCAGTACTCTCTGTATCAATCAATGCTCTGGCTTCAAATAATCCGTTTATTTTTATCGGTATCATAGCTTTATCGAGATCAGTTGTAGCGGCCACAATACATGATAACAATTTCTGTGACTCTCCATTTTCTATGTGTTTATTCGGTTCATCTATGGCATTAGAAAAAGCACTTCGTTGTTGTGGCGCAGTCACTGCACTTTTGCACACTTTTGCAAAATGCCCCCTTTTTCCACTTAAGAGGCAGGTTGTACTGGCAGCCGGACAGTTTTTCCGGGCATGTCTCTTGATGCCACAGAAATAGCATAGTTCTTGGATGTGTGTTCTCTGATTGATATTGGGGACCGCATTGACAATGTTACTAGTACCAGGTTGCTGATAATCATTACTGTGTATTTGCGCCATCTCTAGAGCGCGGGCCTACTTGAATGCGTCGCCTAATGTAAGAGTGCTATTTTCCAACAGTCTTACGTACTATGGAAAACGAAAGTCCGGATATGAAAGCGTCTCTAATAAAATCACTTTCGTTTTGTTCAGCGGTCACTCGCTTAAAATTGCATTCTTTCGAGAGCAGTTTCAAGGCTTGTAGATACTGGTCGATGGACTCACCTGGTTGTTGTGTTCGTTTTGCTAATCTGTGCCTGGAATATATTTCGTTAGGTGGCTTCAGAAATAGTGCATCAAGTGTCTTTATAGCTATATTCGTAATCAGTGCAATCTGGTATGTGCAAAAAAGTTGTAGAGGACAGATGATTAGTTAGTAATCGGAATTAGTTTCTTTTGCAATAGTTTTCTCGTCCGTAGTTATAGCTGTCAGAAAATTTTCGAATGTGCTTTTCCTGAGGGGACAGATCTTGGCTTGAGGACGGGTCTCCGTCGAATCGTTCTGGTCGTAGATATTTTTCCATTTTATTAAATAAATAGTAGTAAGAATATACCCGTAATTGATAGTATTTAGGTTTTATTTAACAAAATTCAACATACTGATATAATGACACAGTTAATCCTGACAACTCAGTTTCTTGTTTATATAAGACGTTCAATAGTGATCAAGGAGTTTACATTTTATTACTAAACAAGTTTAATTGTAATTGAAAATGTGCCAACAATAGGATATGCAAAATAAATCTCACCTCTAGCGTTTGGCTTCCTCGCCACAATAGCACTCATCTCTCCTTCCCCAGAAGCAGTGGCTGCCGTCACCCAGAACTCATAGACCTGATGTTCCTGTAGACCTCGCACTTCAACCTGATACTCTTCTTCCTCATCTTTGTGAATTACCATCATCTGCGAGTGCTGTCCTGTCCTGTTTATTAGAAGATCTTTTATGTAAAGAAATAGTAACTTCCAAACAAGTAAATACGTCAATTCTATTGGTAAGTACAGTCTGTGAGCTACATCGTCTGAACCCCCTTAAGTTATAGATTTGAGCCGGGAATTTGGAATTCTCCTTCGAGTATTTCAATAAACTATGTTGTTAAGCGATTTCAACCATTATCTTCTTCATCATTACCTCTAATGGAGTGCTTCAAAAATATACTATTCTTATGAAAAACAAACCTTTGCGGTCTATTATATACAGTGTAATGCTTGATCTTGCCGTTCTTTTGCTGCGGAGTCAGCCAGCTCACGATCACCGAGTCTTCGGAGCTCGCCACCGCTTTTATATCCATTGGAGCGCCCGGTACTGAAAAAAATGTAACCCACATTTTATTATTGCATACTTAGTGCTACTTAGGTACCACCCAAACAATTTTATTTTGCCTGATGTAATAACGGTAGGATCTTAATTTGACTTCCAGACTCAAAAGTACTGCGCAAGTAATAACGGTAGGATCTTAATTTGACTTCCAGACTCGAAAGTACGGCGCAATATTGTAGGTCCTTGATCAGTTATTATACTCACTGTCTTCATGCGTGACGCAATAGACCGGTTCCGAGGTAGGCCCTGTGCCAGCCGCAGTTCTGGCTCGCACTGCTATGCTGTAGTTAGCAGCTCTTTGTAACGCTTGCAGGACAGTTTCCATGCCGCCTGAGCGACGGGTTTCTACTTGACTTTCTAGCTCGTCAACCGTCTGTGGAGTTGAGAAAATTGATGTAACCAATATTTTGATTGAAAGGAGTGTCCATGGATCTTGTAAAATTTAGTGCCTGCGTGGTTTAGCACTAACTTCTGGGTTGGTTGATATGTTTAGTTGATCTGGTTGATTTGGTGTAATACTAGACTGGTTATGGTTTGGTTATTGGTTTAATGCAACTGTTTTAATAATACAAATCTAGATACTGTTTAAATGCTATATTGAATGTACTAGTTATATTATAAAATGGTAAATCTAAACTAAATTAGCACTAAGATGGATTGATTTGGTTTGAGTTACGCGATTGGTAGTCGAATACGTACTAAATGGTAATAGATGTGATACATGCATTTATAGAAATGCACACAGACAAAAGTGCTGCGCTGTTCGGTTGCAAGTATTGTACCGAACAGATCTTCTTGCCCGTTCTTTTCAATAGGGACCAGTAGGGACCTACTACACTTTCGAATGGCCAATTTCATTCATTTCATTTCATTTATTTATAAAACCATTTATATTATGTTGAATATACATATCGACGGTTGAAAGGCAATATTGACCAAACGACATGTTGGCAACTTTACACCAGCGCATTTTAAAGATTATTTTTCTAATAAAAAAAAAAACCTTTAAAATACTTTTTTTACGTTTTTTTATATAGTAGAATTGGCCTAATAAGGCCAATTCTACTAATTAAAAAACGCAGTAATGTAAGTAATTCAAATTCAAGTCGCAGTGCCGCAAAAGTTCCAAAATGTCACAAAAGGTATTCTACTAAACCAGAAAAGTAAGTTATACGTGTCGTTTACTGCAATGAGATTGCGACTAGATCGAAGAAAAATAATGTACCAAAACGGTATTCTGCTAAAGTTTCGAATTGACATTGTTAAAAAAATTGGTATTCCACTAAAAATAAGAATGTCAAAACTGACGTAAACATGAGATTATTTGTTGACCGGACTGTGACTAATAATTTTAGCTTCTGCTAGTTATATATATAATTATAAACAATATATAGCTGAATAGTTATAAGCGTACTGTATAAATAAATTATTTCACGCCTCTTTTGCATAGTAGGATAGATTTTTTGGACCGACGTTTTGTGTATTATTTTGTTTGTGAAGTGTTTGGATATTCTTGGATAGTTGGATATTTATTTTAAAATGAGTGGTTTTGGTTACTTTATTTAACCCTGGCGCAACGTGCAGACAATGCAGCGGCGTCAGAAAGACGGAGAGAACGCCGCCGTTCTGACCGTCGCCGTCGCCTTGCAACGGATGCATTTTCCATGAGCGACCGTGAGTTTGTGAAGACCTACAGGCTCACTAAGTCGCTCGTGGCAAATTTAATAACGGAGCTGACACCGCACATCCCTCGGGAAAGGCGCAGAGATGGACACGATGCTGTCGCCAAGGTTAGTCTTAGTAACTTTAACACATTATTATTTATTGACAAGCAACAAGGCAGCCAGATATTATATTACTAGTGTCATTAAAAACCCTCGCCTTCGGCTCGGGCTTGTTAATGACAGCTCGTTTGCAATAAACTACACGCCCGTGTATCACAATGTACTATCAATAAATATTGTAAAGCAGTAACATTACCTCATACAGAACTTCATATCCAAGCAGCACTCCTCCTCTTAACACCGCTGGCGGTGGTTCCCACCACACGCGCACCGACTGCGCTGACAGAGGCTCGCAGCGAACTCGCTCCGGTGGAGCTTCGGGAGCTAAGCAAAGACGATTTATTATCATGGTTGAGGGTAATTAATTATTACATAGGTGATTTTCTTTTTGACTTGCCTGGCCCTATTTAATATAATTAACAATGCGACATGTTTGTAAGAAAATGGCAATAATGTCACATTTACAAGATCTAAAATATGACTCGACGACGTAAAATGATTAATAAATTAGAACATATAACTCGCAACCAGCATGCCTGTATTTATTTCATTTTATTTTCTTATTAATATCTAGTACAATGTGTAGACGATGGCCAATTACAAGCTTCCACTAACGATTTATGTGAGTAACATTAGCAAATACGCGAAAACAGCGAAGTAAGAGATACACATATGGATTATCTCACGCTCAAAAAATACAATAATAAAGAAAGGAAAAATAAAGGTTATACATCGAATAAATTGTTCAAACTTTTCTTTATTTCCTTAACGCTACTAGTAAATAAATCTAAATGTAACTCGACATCCGGACGCACCATATTAAAAAGTACAACAAGCTCTTATCACGTACGAGTTCTGTCTGTGTATGACGATGTTTGAACGTAAACGAAGCAAAAGGAGTATGTGAGGATCGTAGCAGGTGGCGCTCTATAGTTTTTGTTTTCCTATCCCCGTGGGAAGACAGCGTGCGTTTATGTATGTGTGTAAAATGTACGAAAGGAACTTTTCGGAATGTCGTTGGTCACCTGTAAGTTTTATTTTAGCCTCAGCCCCAGGTCACTCCTATTATAATAGAATAGAGTACTTTTATTTTCAAACCAAGTCTATAAGGTTCGTAACGATTGTACTTAACATCTAGTGTTAGTACAGACCCAGATTAACAAACAATTGAAATTCAGCGTGGAGCTACATACACCGATCTGCGAACACATTGAGGCCGCACGCCAACGAGCCCGATCTGACCTCCTTCCAAAGTGGTGGCGGTGAGAGGCGCGCTGGCCGGGCCGGCGCCCACGGCGTTGAAGGCGCGCACCGCGACGGCGAACAGCGCGTGCGCGCGCAGCGGCGCCAGCGCGGCGTGCGCGGCGCCCCAGCCCAAGGCCGTGAGCGCGGCGCTCGCGTTGGCCGCGCCCGCCGCCTCGTGCCACGTCACTACGTAGCCGAGCAGCTCGCCGTTCCAGGACTCTTGCGGCGGTGCCTGCGTAACATCGATATGTGCCTTTGAAAATTGGATGGTAAGGTAAAGCACAGATACAAAGGGCCTTGGTTTACTTTCTGATTAAAGAAGGCTACTGTTTTAATAGGAATAAACATTTCACCTGCCATTTGACGAGCAATTCTCCCGGTGCCGTCGCTTGCACTTGTACATTGTGAGGAGGATCAGATGGAGCTGCAAAGAAGGACTCCCAATTAGTTCTATTTACGTTTGATCTCCTCGGTCAGGCGTGATACAAATTTACGTCAGTCTGACTATTTGATAGGTACCTGAAGAAAGGAAGAATAAATGTTTATTTTTTACCTTCTTCCAAAGTCTGTACGATGACTGGATCGGAGTAGTCACTGTCGCCAATAGCGTTAACCGCTGCAAGTCTCAACGCATACGCGGTGGCTGGTCGAAGACCGTCCACTCGGTACTCTAGGTGCACTTCCGTAGTTGTGGCGTCTGGATCTTGTCTGTAATTAGTAAAATATCCATTTGACTTAGCCTGGCTTAAAAACGGTCAATTTCATAGTATTAATATTTAACGTATGGCGTCAGTTAATGACCTGTAGTTCAGCATACTTGTTTAAATTGTAATTTTTGATCCATCCACCTATAAACTTTATGACATTTTAAAGTCACAAACTCTAGTAAACTGCAGTTTAAACTAATCTTTACTAACTATTTCAGGATGCAGGATGTGGTGTTCCGTCACTTTCGCGGACAAGTTCCACAGGACAGTACAAAGTGCAGCTAGTGCTAAGTGAAGTACTAAGTTTTATATTAAAATATGTATGTTTAGGTTAAGGTATGTTTCTATGGGCCTATGTTGCCTGAAATAAATGGTGTTATTATTATTATTATTATTATAGTATATCTATATTAATTATCTATATAAGAAAGCTAAAGTGTATATTTTATTATTTGTTTGAACGCGCTAATCTCTGGGACTACCAGTCGGATTTGAATAATAATTTTTGCGTTTGATAGCCCAATTCTTATAGCTTATTTATATAGCAGGAAGATATAGGCTATTTAACATCACGCGACGACCTTTAAATTAGCAGTCGAGTAAAAATAAAATAAATCAAAAAGAACAAGAAGTCATCATCATCATCAGCCTATAGCAGTCCACTGCTGGACATAGGCCTCTCCAATTGCACGCCATTCAGCTCGATTCTCGGCAACTCTCATCCAGCTGCTACCAGCCACCCTGCGAAGATCGTCGCTCCACCTAGCCTGAGGGCGTCCTACCTTACGTTTGCCAATTCGCGGTCTCCACTCAAGAACACGTCTACCCCAACGGTCATCGGTTCTACGGCTAATATGGCCGGCCCATTGCCACTTCAGCTTGCTTATTCTGTGAGCTATGTCGACAACTTTGGTTCTCTGCCGAATCACCTCGTTCCGGATTCGATCTCCCAGAGAAACTCCAAGCATAGCCCGTTCCATAGCTCGCTGATCGACCTTGAATTTATGGACCAGCCGTACCGTGAGTGTCCACGTTTCGGCTCCGTAAGTCATAACAGGCACGACGCACTGATTGAAGACCTTGGTCTTTAGGCTCTGTGGAATACTCGACGAGAAGACTCGACGAAGTTTCCCAAACGCTGCCCAGCCCAGCTGAATTCTTCTGTTAGCCTCCCTCTCAAAGTTGTTCTTATCAAACTGCAGAGTTTGCCCGAGGTAAACATATTCCCGAACAACCTTAAGAGCACCGCCATTGACTGCAATCGATCCCGGAGTGACGTGTTCATTGAACATAACTTGGGTTTTGTCCAAGTTCATCCGGAGACCAATGCGTACAGAAGAATCATCTAGGCCATCCAGCATCTGCTGCAAGTCATGTAGCGATTCAGCCAGTATGACAATGTCATCTGCAAATCTCAAGTGTGAGATGTACTCGCCGTTGATGTTGATGCCACGTCCTTCCCAGTTCAGCATCTTAAACACATCCTCCAATGCGTTAGAGAACAATTTCGGGGAAATTACGTTCCCTTGTCTCACGCCTCGACGCAGGGAGATATGTTCAGTTCGCTGATCCTGGGTTTGGACGGTCATTATCGCGTTGTCATAAAGACATCTCAGCACTTGGATGTATCGCCAGTCGACTTGGCATCGCTGCAGAGACTCCAAAACAGACCAGGTCTCGATAGAGTCAAAAGCCTTTTCATAGTCCACAAATGCAAGACATAGGGGCCGATTACGAGTATACTCTTCGGACAGGAAGTAATAGGTGGTAATAGCGCGGGCGGAAAGTAATAGATTGGGCAATACGATGAGACGTGGCGGGTCGGGGGAACAAGAAATTTCACGCGGATGATGTCGGCAGAATCTATTACTTATAAAACTTTATTTATTTATTTATTTATTTAATACTTTAGCACAAAAAAAAATGTACAGAGGCGGACTTAATGCCATAGGCATTTTCTACCAGTCAACCTTTGGGTGGAGCAGAGACAAACAGTGGTAGGTGCAATTATGAAATTGGAGGAATAATTGTATACATATAGGAATATCCTTAGATATACCATAACTATAAATAAGATAAATATACCTAATTATATATAAATATAAGAACAAATAAATACATATAAACACACGAATATACTAAAACTAATTAAACAAACAATGGGATAACATTTCCGTTGTTATGATACTGCCAGCTTCTTACGAATTCTGAAAACTTTATGTCGTGTCGCGTCTTTGTGTCGTGTCTTTATTGTGTGTGTGTTTATTGTTCGTCCAGCTCCTATTATAAGTCTAGCACTTGACTCCCTTACCTCTCCAACACTCTATCAGCGGGCACATCCCTAGTAGGCGCCTCAGCCCAGTCCCCCGCATCAGGCCTCCTGGCGTCCCCCACCACCCGGTACTGCAGCCGGTAGAGAAGCACTCGGGCGTTGCCGTCGTACCCGCGTCGCCACGAGATGCTTGCGCCGCGTCCCGAGCGACGCGACACATGCAGCCCAAGCGGGGCTTCTGGGAACTCTGCGGGGTGTTATGATTGTTGGTTCAATAAGTTAAATAGTAATATGCAGAAAACATGTACATTTAAAAAAAAAACAAATACATACAGACCAATAAATAACCTCCTCCTTTTTTGAAGTCGGTTAAAAGAAAAAGTTTTTTATTTTGGAACAACAACAAATTGACATAATTATAATGGAAACGATGAATAAACTTAGTTCTCATAAGAATTGTCATAGTTCCAGACTTAACAGTGTACAGTTTAGTTACTTTGGTATTAAATAAAAATCGTAAATATCAAAAATAAAAGACATGCAAACTGTGTATGTTGGTAGGTGTGGTGCAGTGTGGAGTGGTAGTGTGAGCGAGGGCATGTGTGACTGCTTGGACTAGTTAACATTTAAGTTTACACAACTTTTTCAGTTGCATCGTATGATAGAGATTTGAACCAGTTGGTCAACTTTACTTCCAAACATTAAAATTTTAAATGGTTGTCAATGATTACTCCGAGACAACCGATGCTGTCGGTAACAAGTGGAAGAGTTGGTGAGTGTGCACTGGTGAGCTTTAATTTTCAAGGAAATGGGGAGTTGCGATAAAATGGCTGGGGTAAGGGGTTAAGTGTATGTTTGATCGTTTTAGATCAAGCACAACGTTGATTTGTGTGCGTAACTGGACGCCAGTACACAACTACAAGTCCCTGTGTACAGTAAAAGGCTACGATACCTAATTTGATCGATTAATATTCAGAGAGCAGTAATATGGGTAGTTAGTTACCCTGAACAGCCAGGTAAATGAGTAGCTCGTCTCTTCCATACGCGTTCTCAGCACGACAGCGATACACTCCCGAGTCGTGACGCTCAGCGTGCGCTATGCTCAGTTGAGAACTCACACCGCTTTCAGACCGTTTCTCTGACACTGATACTCTGGAAACAACACAATGCACTTTAGTGAAAGTCCACTTCATAAAGATATTTGTTTTTGGATTTTTGAATTAGTAATTGACGTGAATATAGGTTGTTTTTTTTTTAAATTATGCTTTCGACACCAAACCCGAAAGTACTCCATTGGATATTCAGCAATATTTACCTGTAAGTAGTAAGGTCCACTCTCTTCATGTTATGCGTCCACTGAAGCTGTATGGGCGGGTCTCCTCGTGCATCACACTGGAGGGTAGCCTGCGCAGTCCTTTTGACTGTCATGTTGCGCGATGAGAATTCAAAATGGGCGGGCTCTGAAAAGTAAATTCAGACATTATGTTATATGTATTTTATAATAGAAAAATTTAAATATTATGCAATCCTGGATCCCGATTTAGTTTTTGCCGAAATTAAAACTAGGTACATAATTACATTTATTAAAGGTTGACTGGTAGAGAATGCCTTGTGGCATTAAGTCCGCCTATGTATCACTATTGTATATGAAGTTTAAATAAATAAATAAAATAATTATAGAAATTGCATAACATTATTTTTATAGTCAACGACTTCCGCAAAGTAACGCCTGATTCCATAACTTATTTAGAGAAAATTTAGATAGTTGTTCAAAGCGTGCAGTTTAAGTAAAATCGATCAGTGATCATATTACGAGTTTTATATTATTATTATAACATTATTTTATTAACCCTACCATTAACAGAAACAGCAATAATCTTCGACAGACCCCTTCCGATCCCGTTCTCTGATCTACACATGTACTGTCCCTCATGATGATGAGCTGCTGGGGCTATGCTGAGAGATCCGTTGGGAAGCATGGAGAACTGCAAGTCCAGGTTTGATACTGGTCGAAAATCACTAACTCCTGACCCTGGAAGAAATTCGAGATAAATCAGTCCCCTTGCAGAAAGTAAAGATATCTATTTATGTAGTAGTATTTATTATGTTACAAAAATGTATTTGTACTCTACTCACCATGACCTTTGAGCCAGGAGACCCTTGGTTCAGGATATCCCTTTGTGGAACAGTGGACCAAGATCTGAGTCCCTAAGAGAGCTGAAATGTCTTGAGGCTCATACACCCATGATGGCGCGACTGAAATAAAATTAAATCATTCGGACCACTGTTTACAATCAAACCGACATCGTCCAACATTTCGCAACATAAATATTGCTATATCAATAAAAAAAAATAAAAAAAGACTTTCTTACCTTTAACAGCCAATCTAGCAGTATGGTTAACTTCTGCCGCAGAATTGCTTGCTACACACGTGTAGTCACCGCTGTGTTTCGACGTCACGTGAGAAAATATTAGAAAACTGAATTCGTCTAGAGATTTCTCTTGCACCTAGAAACGAAACACAGTACACAAAGTAATATTTCAAGTATGAGAGAGTTGATTCTACATCATTTCGTAACCATAGGCATTATTACCATATTCCAGACACAAGCTAATGCTGTGAAAAACTAAATTAACACTAAGGGACACTAAACGCCCCCAGACGTAATAACAATAAAATTTATATTGTCTAGTTCAGTGTCTTTCAACCGATTAATTGATTAAGATACTTATTACCTGTGAAAGCCTCTTACCTGTAAGCCAGTTGGTATGTGCTGACCATCTTTGAGCCAAGAAAAATAAACTGGTTTATCGCCAGAGGTGATCCCACATAACACTTGTATCGAACTGCCTTCTACTAAGTCAAGTGGAAACATAAATCCCGCTATCTTTGGTGGATCTGTAACCAAATACGGTGTTTAATGTTTTGTAACATTAGAAGCTTTATGTTTATTCAATTACACAAACATTAGGTATCAAGGTCGTTTTTCTCAACTAAGTCATATTGTGGTAGATAAGTTATCGATTTATTTCTCAACACATTATATAAGGAAATTTTTAAATGATCTAGAACAATACATAATAGTTTTAGTGGTAGATGAGAGAGAACTTCTTCTTCTTCTTCGCTTCGCTCTTGACAGAGCGGTTGTGGTCACAATGAGCTTTGTTCAATCGCATGTGTTGTCGTAACTCGCCTCACGTTCTCCCTCCATCTGGTTCTGTTAGATGACAGTCTGGCGCATCCACTAACAGGGCCTCCAACTGCGGATAAACTGCGGAGAGAGAACTTACTCCTAACAAAAATCTGAACATCCTTCTGGGCGTACTGCCCCGATGGTGAAGTCACCCTGCAGGAGTATACTCCTGCATCAGCAGGTTCCGCTGGCCACAGCAGCAGTTCTCCTCCCACTCCTGATAAGGCACGACCTCCGGTAGAACTGACGTCTAAGCCCCCTCGTTGCCAGCGGATCTCACTGAAAGGTAGGAAAGTAAGGATAAATTATTATTTATGGGCATTTCCTGTTTAATATGACAGTATCTACAACTATTCTAGTTTGTGTTATCAGTACAACAAAGTTTTTGAGAAGGTATGGAAAAAAGAATTATCAGTATTTTTATTGCGAGAGAAGGAGAACTACTTAGGTCAGAAAAATGCTACAAAGAAACATTTAAACGACTACTTTCAAGGGTAAATTCAAGGTCATCTAACATCGAGCTACGAAAACAAAACAAAAATGAAACTTATAATTTTACTAAGCAAATGCACCTCCATCAACCTGATTGGAAATCCGGAGAATGGACAGTAGATGGTGGTGTTGACACCCGCTACCACCCGGATGGGGCCGATATTCCTTATCGATGGTGGGCCTGGAAAAGTGGACAAATCCTTCCTGTTGAAATGGTCTTGTGTATGAAAATAAGATAAATACACGATGAATCTAAGATAGGTAGGCCACGTTCATAGACAAGCCGTAAGCGGATTTACCATAAACATTGAGCCTGGTGGAATGTTCGACAGCTCCCCTAGAGTTGTGCGCCCTGCAGGTGTAACGACCACCGTCCTCGGGCCGCACTGATGTCAGATTCATGTAGCTCACCACGTCACCGTTCGAGTTCATGAACTGGGTTATACTTCTGACAAGGGAAACAAAATAATCATTTTTAGGACACAATACTTTCCTGTGAATAAGACCACTGACCTGAAACGTGTCAAATTCAAAAATGATTATATGAAAAGAAGACGTGATTATAATATGCCATCATTGTGTGCTTGAGAACATCCATGAGACGTTATAACAGCTTGTATAATTGTGTACTCATAATAGCTACAGTTAAAAACCCATGGGAATCTTACTCCGAAAATTGGAACGACGCAATATACGACCCGTTGCCCAAATTGTTTCTTCAATCTTTATGTGAGCGTCCTATGTCGCACACACATTTGAGCATTCTACTCGATATTGCTTTCGAAAAACATAGCTCTTAGGATGGCAGGTATGTTAAAAATGCATCAAAAAGAGGTCACATCTTAATATAGGCAAACCTAACCCCGCAAGATATAAAACAAGAAATCACATTATGAATAAATTGTAAAATTACTTTTGGGTGTAAATTCGCTTGAGTGATCGAATGCAACAAGCGGTAATTTTCTACCAGCCTGAATAATGTAAGGTTTCTATTTGCAGACAATCTTTACAGTACCTTTGTGGTGTATTGTGTTCTTCAACGGCCTGCCCATCCAGTAACCAGGTGAATCTTGGTGGGGGGCTGCCGGATGCAGCACAGTGCAGCGCAAGGGAAGGTCCAGGGTGTAACGCCTGTTCTATGAACGTGTAGTGCAGTTCAGGGGCCGTGTCTGTAAATAAACATTGTGAAGATTTTAATGCTGAGGGAAACTGCTGCTGGAATCACCACGAATCACAAGGATACCGTATATTCAATATTAATCGAGCGCTTATCTAAATAACTCCACCCACTGATTACAAATAGCCACACGATTTGTAATAAGTAACCATCAAATATTCTACCAAACAACAGTCTTACATCACAACAGAATCCAATCAGTGTACGGCCGAATGTATGGCGGCCGTTTATCACAGATCATAACGGGGTATCTGCCATTAGCGGCGGATTTATCGCACTCGTGACGCCGACACATCATTGTTTATGTTATATGTTAGATACTGAGTGATGCGGGAGAGGCAGCGAGAGCTCGGGAGATAATCCTTTGTTTGTATATAAAGTTATGGCAATCAAAATATATCTATAGACAAATGGGCCCGTTTGACGTTTTTTAAATGCCGAGACTTCTTTTTACTATAACAAAGACTGCATTACATTAACCAGGTTCATATAGGTAATCCACTCAGAAACAGGCACATCTTGAGCGTTTTTAGGGTTCCGTACCGTCTGTCCATCTGTCACACCTGATTTGCTCTGAATCAACTGGACCGATTAATATGAAATTTGGTGCACATATGAATTTCTGTGATCCAAACACGAACGTGTAACGTAAATAAATAATTTTGAATATGGGGTTCACTTTTTGGGGAAAATTTTTAAAACTATAAGAAATCGTTTTGCTCGCTGTACCGTGTGACTCATCAAATGAAAGGACTTTTTATGAGGACTTAAATATATATTTTTTGTAATAAAAATAATTAGTTTTAAAGTTGTTAAAGAAAATAGATTAAACGTGATCCTTATGTTTGAAACTGCAGAACCTAAAGTTTTGAAAAAAAAAAATACAGAGTATAGTTTTATATTTACAAATTACAGGAAAACCTTACATCGTAAATCACTCAATGTTGCGCTTACAAACTTCTAACGTTAAGTTTTTTCTTAGGATAATAGAAGTTGATAAAGGCAAACATAATTTATTGATACTAACTATATTAGGTCACAGCACAGGTGGAAGCTACAGTAAAACGGCATTTATGAGCAGTTGCTTAGTCCACTCAGCACATTTTAACATGTTTCTTACGTATACTTTCAAACAATTTACTAGAGTCGTTACACGAGGAGTATTAACGTTAAGCGTGTAGTTAATGCAGTGCTCGAAACGTGGGGCTTTACTTAATACTCTTGTTAGCCACGTAGAGGTTACAATGTTTGTTAAAGGGTTCATAAAATAGACTAAAATGTGTGACATCTATTGGTTTGCTGCAAGGCCCCGTATACATATGTACACAAAATGTAAAAACACATTTCTGACAGTTCTGTTGCTTTAACGTCGAACAATGTTGTATTGTTTTATAATAATTCGAAATCATCAAAAAAAAAAAAAAAAAAAAACTAAAACGGTCCACCCCCACGCGAGTCCAACGACATCTAATTCCTACCACAATCATGAAGCTCAGACATGTTTCAACTATTACAAATTATCTTCGAGTGCTATTCAATGCCAAAAGATCGTCAGCACTTGCAGCAATCTTTTCTGTAGAATTGTGTCACAATCCTTAACTTTCATTTACCACAGAACCACAACTTAAGTCGCTCATTACACCCCTTAATCCATTTGCATTCAGCATCCAAAACATTCAACTACATAAGCCCAGTCGGCATGCAGTCATAAATCTTGGCAAATAAATTCAATTAGCCGCTACACTAACATAATAACGAATGAATACAATGGCCGCCGGAATTATGAGGGTCTAAATTGTGAGCGGCCAGCGTTTCTGAGAGCTTTATTACAGGCCGTACCGGACGCAGTGACAGACAATATGTCAGCGTGTGGTGCAAAGTGAGGAGGTGGCGATGGCGGTGGGATACAAAAAATAAGAATTGATTGAAGTTGTAGCTGTTACAGATAGGCCATCGGACCTCTTGTCATCATCATTCTCCTGCCCGTATCGCAAATCGCAATTTATTTGGGGTCGGGGCAACATATTTTTTTCTTCCATACTTCTCTATATGTCGTCATCTGGGTGTGTATTAGGTCAAAATAGTTTTGCTCTAATGATTGAAGCAATTAATTAGGCTATTGCTTTAACTATCATCGAGACTTAGCACAGGCATCGCCAACAGCAGTTATATATATTTTATTATAACAATAACGGTTTTTCTAATAACATAAATCGTATCACTGCCTTTCCGTTTTTTTTTTTTCATCATCGCTGACGATAATGATTTAAAAGACGAAACGATATAATATCCCAATGTAGGTAGACTTAGGGCGAATATCACCAATGTGACCGAACGCGTTCATGAGCTTTCACTGTCATCATGGAATATTGGAACATTATTACTATATAACGATATAATATTTGGGATATTATATCGTTTCGATTTTCAAGTCACTATCTTCAACGATGATGAAAGAAAAAAGGAAAGACGGCGAAACGATTTATGTAATTAGAAAGACCGTAAGTATTATCGAAAAAATCCGTAATTGTTTCTATTTATTAATACTTACCACCTGTATGTGTACATTATGGATTGCAATAAAGATAAATTGAAATTGAAATCGCGTTCAGTTTCATTGGTGAAATTGGCACTAAGTAGTTACCTAAATAGAAATAAGGCCTCGTGACGGTCAAATAAAAAGACACTGAAATACCAAGCAAACTCTCTCAAGCACTTTTGAATTGTCAAGGAGTCGGTCAGTAAGAAAAATGAAGCTACATGCCCTTTCCAAAGCTTAGTACCTATTAAGCTTTGGAATGGGCATCTAGATTCATTTTTATTTCCTATAGTTTTATAGCAAGAAACTCCATGGATACTCTTTTAAATGAATTTGTTACAAAAATATTAGTTACATCTATGTTGAATTTATTAAAAAAAAACTTGCTTTTGCCGGCGGCTCCGCCCGCGTAGATGTCGGTTATCGCGTAAAAAAGTAGCCTATGTCTGTCTCCATATCACAGGCTATATCTCTGCCAAATTTCATGACTATCGTTTCAGCGGCTTAGGCGTGAAAACGTAACATACAGACAGACGGACAGACAGAGTTACTTTCACATTTATAATATTATATTATATATATTATATTATATATTATATATATTATATTATATATTATATATATTATATTATATATATTATATTATATATTATATATATTATATTATATTAGTATATTAGTATGGATGCGAGAACGATGTAGTTTTTTTTTAATAAAACCGTACTCGTTAAAAGTAGTTAGTAGTAGTTACAACAAATAGAAACAAAAAAAAGCAAGCTCAGCAATCTCAGCTTGGTGCACACGTCCGCTGTCACTCATCACTCAGTCCTCACCCCAGTTGGCACGGCGCCCGCTCACAAGCTAGCTCTTGTAAACGTTGCATCGTTTTGCGCGAATTTATATCAGATGCCCGCTGATAGTCGGCTAATTGTATAATTGTGTGCGATGCGCTTATCTACCCGCCGGGCAAGCATGCCTTATGTGTGGTAATTTATTTATTGCTGTATTGTTTTCGGATTAGGCTTTATTGAAATGGTATTAAATGGAATGAAGAAAATACAACTGTTGGTTATAAAATATTTTCCGAGGCTGAACACAAATTTTCAGAAAATTATTGCATATTTTTAGGGGTCTGTAGTAAACAAGGAACCCTTATAGTTTCGCCATGTCCATCTGTCTGTCCCCGGTTTAGCTCAGAGACTCTTAGTAATAGAAAGCTGTAATTTGTATGGGTATACATATTAATCACGCCAACAAAGTGGTAAAATATAATGTTGAAAAAGAAAGGTAGGTACGTCCCGTACACGTAAAGTGGGGATGATATTTTTGTCTCGTCTATCCCATGGTGTGGGGTATCGTTGGATAGGCCGTTTAAAAATATTGCGGGTTTGTTAAAACCATTTTTCGATTCAGGGATCCGTTTACGTAATATATGGTTGCATGTGGGTACGTGAAAACTTCACAGCAGTAGTACTCGTATATAATAACGAAGTAGGTTTTACAAGTTACCGAGTAATAGTCGACCAGCTTACATTTGTAGCAATGTATGGTAGAACATTATTTATTTAGTTATTTATTTATATACATACGCTACCATTACAGTGTCCCAATTTGGTAGTGTAGTTAATTAAATTTTTATTACATTTACAACATTAATAGCCATGCCATACAAAAAATAAACATGTTTTTCAACTACAGTGTTATTCATCCCACCTATGGAACCCTTCATAGTGCGTGGCCCGACACGCAATTGGCTGGTTTTTTTAATCTTATCCACTTGGTGCTCTTAAATAAGTTTTTAATAAACTAAGTTTAATAAATTATTAGTTACCACTGTTACTATGTCTTACTATGTATAGTCGTAACTGGATTCTGATTGTATTAATTTAGATTGTGCTGTCTATCGATAGCACAATCTAAAGTGAGGAAGTTACGACAAAGCATTTTAACAAGAATTTCATAAACTTACACAATATTCAACATAGGTATATTATTATCTACCGTGCGGCAACGGCAAAGGCTATCTCCAGGAAACCCTTTAAGATTCTAGACCAGAAGCCTTAGAAATGAGCAGACTCTGGATCGCTCGCTCTTCTCAGATTGAAAATGATAAGTCATGCTGTGTATATTTTATCATAACATGCTTGTGCCATGTACAATGGCGAGAGTAAACATATGTATGAATTCCAGTTTTGCTTGAGAGCCAATTTATTACTTTGGGAAAAATGTTGATAGCGTTTGTTCCAACAAAATTACTAGATGGTGGTACCCGTTAACCGTTTGTAAATTTCACATAGAATGTAAAGTTTTCAGAGGTAAATCCACGGTAAATCTTATACATCTCATAAATGAACGATAATAGCCTTTGAAACTATTTTAATTTAAAGTAGTTTTAACAAGTATTAAACAGTTGCCAAACTCAAGCTGCGTCCGCGAATGAAAATATTTAAAACAGGCCCTCGAAGCTTGCAGGCGATGGAAACTTCTCGCGCGGAATGTTGGTCTTAGTCTGAGGAATTAACAGGAGCTTAGCTGCTTGCTACTTCTCTGATTTATTTATTTAATAAAATATTCTTTTAGTGCAATCAATTCTTGGGTCATTACCAGGCTGCTCGGTTAAAAGGAGATGGTTATCTTAATCTTTTATTTAAGAAAAGCTTGCAAAAGTGAAATTGAAAGCAAACGCGACGCATGACTTTTAAACTAAAACACCGATTAGCAATGGACTTTCGTGTGCTTGATGTCCAACGAATCCTTGGCATGCTAGTGCATTACACGCCTAACTTCACGAATCACTTGGACATGGCTTACCTAAAACGCAGCACTGAGCTGATTTATAGCTTTATGCAAATGGCCGCCAGATATCATTTTACATTTTAGTTAGCATCAGAATCGGCCACTGATGGAATTGTTACATTATAAAGGCGTTCATCCGATGTTCAATACGCGAGTAATTTGGTCGGATATTGAATTGTTGAATGAACTCAATCAGCCGCACGGGTCCATAGAAGATTGGGCAATGCTTGTCACGGTCGGTTCGTGGATGGGTGACCATTAATTATATATCGCGACCGGCTGTCATTCATCGATATTAGACAGTCCTTACGGGGAGTCCGAAGCCCAAAAGTCTGACAACCAGTCTTACCAAGACGTATCGTGTTACCCAGTAACTGGGTTGTGGAGGTCAGATAAGCAGTCGCTCCAAGTAAAATACTGGTATTCAGCTGCATCCGGTTAGACTGGAAGCCAACCCCAACATACTCGTAGTTGGGAAAAGGCAGATGATGAATTGTTAGATCCATTTTATGCTATTTAGTAAGCACGATCACGATGATCAAATTTGCATACCTACCTACCTATATATAAAATAATCCAAATCGATTGTTATTTGATTTGCATGTTGGTATTATTAGGCACAAGTACTACCAATATTATTAAGTTCTAGTTGAAAACTCTCTTATTTAAGCTTCATTTCGTAAAAACTATACAGCTTTTTGGATAAAATATATTCTAGAAAACAGGACGACTTGTCGCTCCGTGTCAGGTTGAAGGCAATCTAACAAAAAAAAAAAAGAAAAAGAATATTATGTTCATTTTCCCAATTCCGCAATAACAACATCGTCTCACATTCCAATAAAAATCATTTCCATGTTCCACGTTTCAGTTCTACACAAACAATACAACAAAATAATGCAGGCTCTATCTCACTGGTACTAATCCCGCAAGTTCGTAAAATATATGACGTCATAGATCGTCTCTATTATTCCATTAGAGCTATCCGGATTATCCCACGGCCTGACTTATGCGCTGTCCGCGACATTATTGCGCAAGTTATTGCCACCATACCTCGCTGTAGGAGGTGGACTTATAGGTAAGTTATTAGTCATGGTGGATGGTGCTTCCGGGGTATGGACGAGAGGTAGGTTTGGCAGAAAAAAGTTATCTATAGTACTATGTATGTATGCAAGTAGGTAGGTCGGTACTATATTATTTTCTCACATGCGTCGGCTCAGTCGACAGTCAGTAACACCTGTTTTGGCAGCCCCTTTCTAAAAAGCAACGTGCCATAACATATAATACATTTAATACCCCTTCATAATATTACTTATTACTTACCTAAGTAGTCGTTTCCAGGTACGTAGCCATATTTTTTGTTTCAATTTGACTTAAAATTATTTTGTTGATCAAAAAGGCATGCTTCTCAATTCGGATATCACATTCGTTTGTTACATTCGTAGCTAGATCTGCCCACATTTATTTCCAAAATATTCGCCGCAGCTCTCAATGGTTTTACGTACCGTGCATACCTCCCGTTCCTTTGCAAGCGAATGACAAAATTCCAACTAAATAAGAATGTTTGCTCACTGTGTATTTTTCTGTACATTTCATTAGAATACACAGTGGCTGCATTGTAGCGGAGTGTGCACAGAGAGCAGGTTTCACTTAACTAAAGGCTAAGACCGTCTTACTGTTCTGCACTCTTTTCCTTTATATGAGCAAAAGTCTGGAGTACCTGCAAAAGATGCTGTTGAAGCATATGTTACAAAGCTTTTGTAGTGAAGTAGTAAAAACGTTTTTTACTTGAAATATGGTGTTTTAGTAATGTTGCTAATTGAATTTCATTTTAAGACTTAGGCAAAGCTCTTTGTGAAAGGCCTCATACGGAGAATATTAAAGTTGTGTGCCGGTATTTCAAGCACATGAAACAATTCAACTGAAGCTGGCAACACATCCGCAAACCTTTTGATGGTGTCTTTCGTCAGAGCGAAGCAATTTCCACAAAATAAAACTATAAATACAAGCTACAATATAACTGGATGCCACGAAAGATGTTTCGTGAATTGACGAATATTTGTATATTTCGGAGTAATAATGCTTTTTATTTCCATTCCCCATGTATTATGCTTTCGTCGGTAATATTCATAAACAGTGAAGTCGCAAAGTTTTTGAAGCAAGGCTTGAATGGGATTACAGTCTCCGGCTGCGCGTATATTTCTTACTTTGTGGTATTAGCGCTGTCAGACTGCGTATTTATGATATCGGCTATTTTTTCCTGGTGCTGCTGAACCTACTAACGATTTATATAGTAATACTTCCATCCATGTAACGAACATGGGCTGGCTAAGTATATAAAGTTACCATAACCATGCATAATCAGATATTTTTTCACAATTATGTTGCAAATAGATTGGTGATCGCAATATACTGTAGCTAAGGATTTTTTTTATAATCGCACCAAACAATGCAAATACAGAGTTGATGTTATGTATGTAAGATGTAGGTTATATTTAAAACAAACATTGGCAAGTTTCATTTAATTAAGCGACTTTAAACTTCATCAATCATTTCTGATGTTTCCTGTACATTATGTACTACGTGACCTAGTTCGGATACAGGTTGTATCTATCTTCACTGGTATGTACAGTAGCAGGTTTTAGGTGTGTTATAGTAGACTATGTCTTTGTAGGTCGGGTCCAGTGTTTGATGCTTGCAATAGATCTCACCGAGCGGGAAAATGGTCGGGGTCAAGTTTTAAGCTGTTTATATGATTGAAATGAAAATGAAATGAAATGAAATCTTTTATTCTATAAATAGGATATCGAAATCACTTTTACACGTCAAATAAAAAAAAAAGCTAGATGGAGTCGACATTTCCTATCTGACTACCCCCGATAAGTAATGGCGAAACAAACTCAGGTTTAAAAGTCTATTTTAAAGTCCAGACATAATCTTGATCAGATCATGTGAGGACCATGTAGATCCGTTTCTGAAATGGTCTTTTGAGGAAAGAACCACACAATTTGGAGTGGACCTGTCCAGTCAGTGCAAGCATTTCTCAGTAATCGTGTAGTTCAACTCAGGATTTAAGGAGTTCAACGACTCCACGAGCAATACCAAAGAAAGGACATTTGGGTTGTCCGCATACTCGTAAAGTACTCAAAATGCCAGACCATCATTAAATCTAAGTGAGAAAAAAAACAAAAGACAATCTAAACCTTATATTAACCATAAATAATACTAACTATAAATCTAAAAATCTAAAAGAAACAAATGACCCACATAGTGCTCACATTCAATGATACTTAAAGTAAAATATGTAACACTTTTCAAAGTAAATATTCATGTAATTGTAATTCATGATTAGATATTGTAGTCACAACATCGCAGAATGCTGTGGCGCTTTAGTCCATTTGCTAACACGCATTATAAATGTTGGATGTAAAAATAAAGCGGTTTCATTTAGAAATGACTAAGCAGAGTTAATATTATATTCTGACCGACAAAGATTTGCGAAATCCATACCCACTAAAGTCAGATAAAACACAACACAACGATAAGGGGATTCTTCTGAAAACAGTAAATACCAATAGGTATCTATAATTACTTTCATCCTACTGCCACAGGAAAACTTTTCAAAGTAAGTCTACATTTCGCTACCGCACTCAACTTGCCCCCGCGGTCACGGCAGCGGGCGACGCATGGCCGGTCCAGTCATTACTGCTCCCGTTAATCAATAACCCGACGACACACGAAATCGCACAGCACTGAACTCCGCAAAATTACACCATTGGTAATTACACGACGAAGTGGCCTCCGATTGGCCAATCGACTCTCAAAGGACGTTAATCGACCAATCAGAAAGCAATTTTCGTTTCGAGAAACGAAATTTTTTGGTATTTGTTTTTGATTTTCTATTTTGTTTCACGTTTTCACCAGTTACAGTCTATGTTCTAGCTTACATTTTTAATGTAATAAACGGACCGCAAGAAGAAAAGAGATCAATTAATGTGAAATTTAAATATAAATATTTACATAGATAGGAGCTCAAAACCATATTGAAAATCTACACGTCCGGGCGTCCAACTCGGTTGTAAATGAATTGGACTTTAAGTAATCAAATTTATATAAAATAATGTATATAAAATAATGTACTGTTTCGATTTCTAATTCTTTTATATGTCATAGAATACATTTTAGTCCAAAGATCCCTACAACATCATTGCATCAAAATAAAAACAAAAGATAGAAATAAAACTGATCTGGTAACCCAAAAAACACAATGCCGAAACTGGTAAGTCCTAAACAAATACGTGGGAATGGCCTTGAACCGGTCATTAATTCCAAATGGACCCTCAGCATGGGACTAAACATTTGTTGAAGGAAATTAATTCCGTAAGGTCTATCAAGTTTTTCTGGACCGAAGATAAAATAAATAAAGCTGTTACGGATAGCAACACATGTTTGGTACTTTCACAAAGAGAGAGATCTACACTTTAAAAATGAAATAATATGATAATGTTATTCGGTTCTTAATCGGGATTTTAAAAAGGAAATATTATTATGTTCCGAAGGAGTAGGGTGTGTATGAGATTGTATATAGATTTTGAGAATCTAGCAAAATTCATGCTCATTAAATTAGATGATGCAACTTTATACATTTACATTCTTGCAACACAAGTTATCTGAAACGTTGCACACACACCAGTTAAGGCTCGACTTCCAAGGGTGTATTCGAAGAAACTGAGATCTTAAAATCAACACAAACGTTCAAAAGTACTTGTAGAAGTTCCTCCGAACAAAAACATTTCAAGTAGAATTAACACTTTGTGAGTAGGACAAACAATAACAATGAATGATGGAACTGGGACGAAAACTGATTAGGGTTCAGGTGTCACCCAAATGTTTCAGGCTGGATCTTATATTTTCGTTGCGAAATTCAACATTAAATTATGGATTTTGTAATGCAAGATGAGTGACGATAACCAAAATACGGAATTCAGAATCAATGACATAATTAATATTCAATAGCCAAATAAAATTTTGCAGTTTTGTCTCATTCATTATTCCTGACATCCTATAGGTATTATATTTTCTCATCTAAAAGAATGCCCGACTTTCATGCCCGTTTTTCTCCGTATGTACTACACTTTGGAATGGGTTAGTAGATACCTATGACTAATAGCTTCATCTTTCTGATTGACCGACCCCTTGACAATTCAAATGGGTCTGTAATTGCTTTATTTAAAACTAGCTTTTGTCCGCGACTCCGTCCGCGTGGATGTCGGTTATCACGTAAAAAATTAGCCTGTGTCCTTCTCCATATATATCCCAGGCCATACATCTGCCGCCAAATTTCATGACGATCGGTTCAGTAGTTAAGGCGTAAAAACGTAACAGACAGACAGAGTTACTTTCACATTTATAATATTAATATTAGTATGAATAAATGTTTTGAGTTTCAGTTTGAATAAATGTCTCAATGTCTACTTCGCAGAACTACCGAATCATCGTGTTTTTTTTTCCCTCGTACACTTTGAAAAACATTGAAGTTCTAGTAATATGTTGATTTAGGAGTGTGTACACACTGACCGAACCACGTGTATACTCTTGGAATGCTCACAGATCCTCGAACGCTTTATAAGAACGAGCGCCGAAAAACAAAGTTAGTTCTACCAGCACCTAGATTGCAAATGTTCAAAAATAGCCCAGAATACCGTAGCATTCAAATATACAGAATGGAAAAAAAAAGACCGTGGTTGGAGGAAAAGTACCCTTAATATTGATGATGGCTTTTACTGAAAGGTAACATTCCTTTATTTTCGAAAATAATTAAAACTGAATTTAAAGTTTTTCGAAAAATCACCTGCTTGAGCCGGGAACAGAACCGGTGAAATGTGTGAACCCACCGAAAGAGTCATTCATAAGGATCAATTCCTTTGAAATAACATAGTATCTTAAATTAAAGAAAGACCAAGAAAATATTTTTTTTGTTATAAAACTTACTCACTATCTAAAGAAAATAGTTAACTTATGAATTGCTCAAAATGAGACTCACTTTCACGTATGCACAGACGTGTTTTTCGACTGAATTCGCTACGTGTCGCCTTTTATATCGAGTTTTTGTCGTCTTTCTTTCATTTTTCTTTCATATCTTTCATTCATATCTCTGCCAAATTTCATGACGATCGGTTCAGCGGTTTAGGCGTCAAAAGGTAACATACATACAGACAGACAGACAGAGTTACTTTCACATTTATAATATTAGTATGGATTAAAATCCTTAATCTGTAAATTATAATTAACTAACTACGCACCGCGGTTTCACCCGCATAGACCGAGATAAAAAGTAGCCTATGTGTTAATCCAGGGTATAAGCTATCTACATACCAAATTTAATCCAAATCTGGCCAGCCGTTTAAACGCGAAGAAGTAACAAACATACAAACACACCCTCACACACACACATTATAACAAACTTTCGTCTTTATAATATTAGTGTGATTAATATATTTCTTATGTTCACTGTAAAGCTAGATATACGTTTAACTAATAATATATAAACAAAATGTATGTTGTGAAAATTTCTAAAATATATATATAATAATGTTATGTTATATTATGTACTAGATACTAATAGATTATAATAATACTATAAATGGAATAATAACAAAAAATAATGATAATATTATAATATAATGCAAACTCATGAAAATAATGTTCTAATTGATAACGTCACAATGGTGCCGATTCTCTTGTACACCGAACTTAACTAACTAAACTATCACTAAAATTCTTTACTTTTGACTATGAGAATCTTAAAGCTATTCTGCACACAAAATTCTCTAGATTTAAAAATAAGTTTGACACAACTAAATCGAATTTGACAATCGTGACTCCACGTGGTATTTTTTTTTTTTGGCTTCGCTACGTTGTACTTGTTTGCCTATGATTTTTTTTAGAGCCGGAGGCACGCAGGGAGGGCGACGCAGCCGCGACGTGTTTTTAATGGAATTTTTCACTTTTTGTGTGGAAAAAAATTACCTTAAAAGATTACCTACATGTAGAGTAATAGGGGTTTAAGGTTATCTAAAAGGGGGTCGAAATTTTCATTATTTTTGCGATAGGACGCACCATTTTGGAGATATAAGTAAAAGAAAAAAAAAAAATTGGGATAAACACGAAATATTTTAAGTGATACACCTATAGATGGTAAAGAAGCCATGGAAATGATTTTTTTTTATTCTGAGCATATTATTTAAAAAATTAAATAATTTAAAATTACTTGATATGATGATTAATTATCAAAATTCACCGTGCTCGTGCCGCCACCCCACCGCACCGTTCGGCGTCACCGCGTCGAGGCGGGTCATTCATAGAATATATAAATAAAGGATTTTTTCGCAAAATGTCTCAAGCAATTTTAAAATTATGATAATTATGTAAAAATATAAAACAATTAGATAGAAAAAAAAAAAATTCACCGCTGTGGCTTTTTTACGACATAAAGATGTTTCTCTTAAAATATTTCGTGTATGAATAGATACACCTTATATACAGTACTGGTTTTGCACCAGAAGTCGAGGTGATTGGTATGAATTTTAGTTCATGAAAACTAATTTTATTCCACACCTTTTTAATCGCTATTAATAATGGTCAGATTTAGTTAGAAAATCTAAATTTTAGTTTAAAAACGTCAAATTCAGAATAGCAAAATTGCCATTTTCACTAAATTTAAAAACTCAGTACCATCTTAGAGCTGTCAAACTAAAATATAGTTAAGTTGTGTCACTTTAGTCAATTTCAGAATAGGAAATGGTCGTTTGACAGGAATAAACTAAATTTTGGTGATTTTTAGTCTAGTTTAGAGAATTTTGTGACAAGAGAATCGGCACCAATATTCTAGTTTTAAGTTATCTTGCTGCGCCCTAACGGGCTCATGTACTCATTAGTTTTAAGCAAAGCCTGTAACTGTGTGTACATTGTGCAATAAATGAATAAATAAGACGTGCCCATTGGCAGATGTAAATGGTGTCTTTAGAGTTTTTTGAACAGATTTCTAATAGACGCATCTTCTTCTTACCTCCCAGCCTGAGTTCAGCAGCTGCCTGCGCGCTGTCCAGGTCCCTCTCTGCGAAGCACTGGTACATCCCTCTGTGAGCCCTGACGACTCCATGGACCCTTAGAACCCGCTCGCCGCCCCCTACTGGGACCCCGTCGTGCAACCATCTAACACGAGCGTCTCCACCTTCCACCGAGCAGTTGAAGGTCACAGAGCTTCCTGAATTGGCTACCTGTGGAAGGATGTCGATTTTTTCTTTAGAAAAAAGGGCAGCACTACATAAAAAATAACCGGCCACGTGCATATCGGCCCACGCACAATGAAGGGTTCATCATCATCATTTCAGCCGAAAGACGTCCACTGCTGGACATAGGCCTCCCCCAAAAGGGGGGAATTTGCCATAATCGCCACACTTGGCAGGCGGGTTGGCGATCGCAGTATACTGTTAAAAATGCATAGAGAATGCTGATGCCCATTCTTTAGAAAGTCCCTTAGTCGACTTTTACGACACCCACGGGAGGAAATGGGGTGGTGCTATTCTTTACGTCCGGCACTACAATGAAGGGTTACGTAGTTAGAATGAATTTATCCCAAGAACAAACTTAACACTGTAGTTGATAAACATGTTCCCCCATCCATTCCAACTGTAAATGTAAGTTTGTAGGCACAATATTGAGTGATTTACCATATTATTTTAATACTAAGTATAGACTTCTTATAGGTGTTCCTATAATCCATAAGTATAGACCAATTTTCGGTATTTTAAGCTATTGCATAGCTTCTATCGCGGGCCTTGAGCGCGGGGACCGAATCCAGAAATTCCGTAACGAAAAAACCTCACGCTATCGCTGTCTCGCCTTAACATCTATTCGACTCTATCGCACTACGCTACTCAGCCGCCATAGCTACCGGCCGCCATATTCTTGTCTTGTTTGTTGTCAAGAACTTTGTCAACAAAGCGCTGTTTTTGTTTTTATTCTGTGTTTTGTGGATATTTATCGTAAATTAGAGTTATTGTTGTATTTATGTATGTACGTGTGACGTAATTTAAGTTGCAATGCATTACAAAACGTGTGAAATATGTGTTATAAGATCCGGCCGGTCAGATGGTCAAATGCGAATCTTCATAGCCAAATTTCCTTTGAATGAAGATAGGTAAGCATATATTTTCAATTGTTATGTTAAAAAACATTGATAAGCTCTTACAGAAAATAAATTACTTGATTTAAAGTCCAAAATTTACAAAATTACAAAGTAACCTATCAATATGCTAGTGCTTGACGCATGTTACTTTTTTATCGACTGTCGATATTTTTATTATTATAATATTCCTATTTCATTTAATTTTCTCTGTTATTCTATTAATACTGCAAAACCAAAATAACAAAGATATAAGTTTAAATACACTACTATTATAATCATAATAATGTAATAAAATGTTCCAGCTAGATGTAAAAAATGGGTTAAAGTTACGGGAAAGAAGACTTGGTGTATGTACCCATTGAAAAGCTACATCAATTGGAACATATTTGTGGCAGTCATTTTCTACCAAAGGATTTCAATAAAAAGAAGACACAACTAAGAAAAAATGCTACTCCGTCTGTAGAACTTACTGCAGAACCAATGGCAGATGAGCTGTTCGTTGGATTTCCACTACACATCTTCAAAAGTGAGCAAACAGGTAAGACTTTATTTTCCAGTCGTAATTCATCCTAACTCACCCTTTCCGATTACTTTAGTAACTCATGTTCAATTATATTTTGCAGAGTTATCTTCTACTTCGACTACTGCGATTCTTGGACTGGTACATCTAGTAAGTTTTTTTTTTTTGGGTACTGTACGTCCGAATGAAACAACGGAACCCTTATGTACCTTCATCTACTGGACCGATTAAGTTGCATTTTGGTACACATGCAAAATGTATCATGTGACATATGAAATGAAAGGACTTGACAAGAGAACTTTTTTTTAAATTATTTTAAAAAAAATCCTCTTGACAAGTACTTTCATTTCATTTTACATTTTTAATGAAAATTATTAAAGAAAATAGATGAAAATTTACCATTTCCCCCCTTATCTCCGAAACTGCTGATTCTTACATTTAAAAAAAAGAAAATAGATGAAAATTTACCATTTCCCCCCTTATCTCCGAAACTGCTGATCCTAACATTAAAAAAAATACAGTGTACAGTTCTATACTTAAAGATTACAGCAAAACCTTTAAGAAGTCTATGGTCTTAAAATAACATGGTAAATTACTCAATATTGTGTGTACTTACATTATTATTATGCAGTTGGAAAGTATGGGGAAACATGTTTTTCAACTACAATGTTAATTCGGTTCTTGGGATTAATTCATCCCAACTACGATACCCTTCATTGTTTTTGGAATCAGAAGTGAATGACTACATTTTGTTTTTATTGCAGTACCTTCAACATCAACTGCTGAACCATTGCCAGTAGAATGTTCAAAAGACAGTTGCGGGTAAGGTTTATGTTTATTTTAAACTTATTAAATTCACTTTACTATTTGATTAACTGTATTGAATGTATCAATTGTAAATATTACAGATACTTTTTTGTCTATTACAGACCCTTTTTCAAATGAAAATGTGATAAAAAGAATGAGACTAAGCCCAAGTAACTATTCAAGATTAGAATTCAATTTGAATTCACTTGTTCATGTGTCAGTTAATAAGCAACGTGTTTTCTACATTTCAGTACCTTCAACATCAACTGCTGAACCATTGCCAATTGAATGATCAATAGAAAGGAAAAGGTGTTCTAATTATTATAAAAAAACTTAAGTCTAAAGTTTTGTTTTATTTTATTATCATCACAGCAAATCTCATCTTATAGTCAAGTTTACCTCGGATTAGATCTAGACTATACAATGGGATTTGTCTCTGAACCCCGCTTACGCCAACGTGGAATCACAGCCGTAGCTGGTTTCTTTTTATAAGAAAATTACCACGTAACCTTAGTTCAAATCGAAAGTTACCGTTGGCCTAAGTGACCTTTGCCTTAAATTTATTAAGAATGAAACCGTAAAAATGTCAGGAGCCTAAAACCCGAATTTTTTTACAGCAACATATCGATAAAAATTACGAGTGATCCCTATCTTGTTATTATGTTGGCAGCTTTATGTCATGTCTGCAGTCCGTGTCTTTTCTGTTATGTTGGTATTCATTATTAGCTCACGTTTCATACAAGCGACGTTTTTCATTTTTATCTATGGGACTCCCGTCTCTTAATATTATATACTCTTTGTTTATTTAATAAAAGAAAAAATTGTTTTCTTATCGGTCACCACGCTCAAAAAGTGTAACTTGAATTAATATCAAAGAAAAAGAAATACTGCATAAATAAAATAAATAAATAATTATAATTGCATAAGTTGATACAAAATGCTATGCAATAGCTTTACCGCGGCAGTCCCCGAGTGCCACACGTCTTTTTTTTTTCAAAATTATTGGCAGTCTATTGATCATAAAAAAGTAAGTTGGAATCCCTACGAAATGTATGGAAAAAGTTTTTTTTACGATTTCTGACTTTTCTAGTACTCAAACCTGAGTTGGTTGCATATAATGTTTTGATTCTTATAAGAAACAGGATTGACTACAATTTTTTTTATGTGAAAATGGCCCATTTTCTTGCTGACTGCATTTTTTTTTTAATTTGTGAATAGGGATCAAAATTTCTCAAAGATTATGGACAGACCGTTCTTCTATAACGAAAACGAATAAGGTACCTACCCTTACTGCCCCGTCTAAAAAATCCACTCTGAAAAACAATTTATTTTAAAATTATAAAAAAGAGTCAGTTTACAGATTATATTTTTTTTTATTTGCCTCCCAAAAGTACATCCCGTTAATAGCTCCTGAATATATGCATAGTTGAGTCACAGAAATTCATATGTATACCTTAATCGGTCCATTAGATTTGGAGCAAGCTGGCTGTGACAGACGGACAGACAGACAGACACACGAGTGATCCTATAAGGGTTCCGTTTTTTCATTCAGTCATATGGAACCCTAAAAAAACAACAAAAGTCAACATTTTCGGAACGAACAACTTTCATGATCTGATTACACAGGGCTTTAACGAAATGTAAACCAACATGAAAAAGCTATTGCTTGTTTAGTTTTGAACCAAAACATTTGAAATCCAACTTGCACTAGATTGTATATTCAGGTCAAACCAATAGTCCACGCCCATGGTGACAAATGACAAAAAAGAGACGAATTAACCCAATTATCGCTACTGTCGGAACTCGATAAACAAGCGACAAATACGACCGAGTCGACTCAAGACGATCCTTCGAGTTCTCCTCATGAATTATTCAAGAGGACATCACCTAGTGACTACGTCACGCCGCGTGTCGGCTCAAACTGGATGATTAGGGCTGCTAGCAATGGTAGGGATACCTACAAGTCTTTGAGCCCATGTGATGTGTTGGATTTTCAAATACCTACGTTTTTTATTGGTACGGAATTTATTTGCTCGAAATGTAATGAAATTCGGTGAGTAACGAAGTGTATACGTTAAGCATTTGGGTATGCAATAGTAACAAAAAGGCATGATTGTCGTAGCTTCTTCAGATATTTAAAGTCTCCTGCTAGTTAGATGAGAAGGTAGTTGTCGCTTGTTTGACTTAATAAAACAAGCCACATATAATTCTTATCATTGTCATTTGATCACCATTGGTTCATAGAGTTTCATATTATTATTCTTGGATCGCAATAATTGTATTCCTAGTAATACTGCCTATCCTTTTGATGTAATTAATCCCTTTCATATTACAACATCCTCGGGCTTGATAGCCGGCGACCTATTCTCAGTCGGAAGCTACACAGCAATAAGGAAGTAATAGCGGTCTATTGATAGTTGAGAATGCTTATAAACGGCTTTTATCGATGACATATCCGGTACAGCGACAACCCTATGACACGGGCCAGGAACGCTGTTCAACATAGTATGTGAATAATTTATTGTTATGGTCAAAGATATTTTCATAACATACTCTAGGGGAATAGGTATCTATGTAGATAAAGTATGCGGATGGTGAAATATTCGAGTAGTTACACTGCGCTCAAGGAATGTATTCCACTGCGCTCCAATTTAGCTGACTTTGGCAAAAATCAAGAGAAAAGGTGTCCTAAAATAATTTTATAACTAGCGCCCCGCTCCTGCTTCACACGGGTGACAACTTTGAGATGTCTGTGCTTTAATTAAGTTAGATATTAATGGTTAATCATTTTTACAACTGTTATTTAAAAGTTAGGGAGGAGCGTTAGGAACGTTATTATGATCAGTTGAAAAAATTAACGGGCAGTCGTTGAATTTTTCGGCGGTTGGTAAATAGTGTGACAGAAAAACATGAACAGTAATTAAAAAAATGTAGTGTCAGTACAAAAAATACACATAAATAAATGAATGGGCAGTCAAAATGTTGGAATGGGCAGTTAGATAAATAGTTCGGCAGTTCAAAGGTTAGAACTGTGACCACTTGCGAGCCGAATTGGTCGCAGTACCAGCTAGGGCACCCCGACCAAATGGGTTACGTTTGGTTAGAACTGTGTCCAACCGAACGTGAGTGTATCGAGCGAAGCTGCAGCGGCCGGCGAGCGCTACGTCCAAGGTAGGTTACTTACAGACTAATTCCAATTTGTTAACTGCCCACACGTAACTGCCCGTTCAGTCATTTTACTGCTTAATTACATATTTATTTAATTACCAATTTAAATATTTGTTATGACTCATTTTTATTTAGTTTATTGCTGAACTTGTTAATAAACATGCGTTTTGTATTTTTTTTATTTACCAAAACTACAATCAGCAACTCTCACTTTAAATCAGTGTCGATATTAATGTATTATATGTACATAACCTTCCGGAATAAATACTCTACATAATGGTGAAAACTGCATTAAAATCCATTGAGTAAGTTAGAAGATTTTAGCGGTCACACAGAAAAGCGACTTTGTTTTATACTATTGTGTTAAAAGGGTGTATCTAATCAAACACGAAATATTTTAAGAGATACACATAAAGGTGGTAAAGAAGCCATGTAAATTAAAAAAATCTGAGTGTATTATAAAAAAAAATGACTTGATATGATGATTAAATTATCAAAATTCACCGCGCTCGTGCTGCCACCGTGGCCGCGTCCGGGCGTGTCATTCATAGAACAAGTAAGCAAAGGTTTCTTTGCAAAATGTCTCTAGTAATTTTAAAATTATAATAATAAAATAAAAATATAAAACACTTAAATTAAAAAAAAAATCGCTACTATGGTTTTTTTTTTACTAGGTACTTATAGATGTTTCTCTTAAAATATTTCGAGTTTGAATAGATACACCTTATATAGATTTTTGAGTTAGCTAGGAGATAAACAACAGATTCTTTACAAATGTCAGATTAACATTTTGGATACAGCATTATTATGTTTGTAGAGAATAGTTAATTAAAAACTATAGGTACACAACAAATGAGAAAACCTGGTTCTAAATCCATTAATTTCGCGTATCAAGAGCTATTAGCAAACTTCTGATCAAAGGATAAACTAATGAAAACACTTTTGTTCAGTTCTTAATCAAATTATGTACAAGAAATATTTACTTGTGAATTAAATTACAGTGAATCAAGCTTGCTTTAATAAACTTGATGGGCTGAATCTCAGAATTAATTAAAAACCAGAATAAACGTTTTATGTCGGAAAACAATAGATGTTTGTCTGTTGGCAAGGCTATTTGAAGATAGACTGAGTTGAATTAGTTGTCAAAGCGATCAACATACACACGAGATGATGCGATGTTATCTTTGATTAAACAATGGTGGAAAAGTAAAGCAAAGAGCGATTAATACGTTAAGCATTCTTATTTTGATTGAAATATTATTGCAGTGGTAAAAATTTGGTAAAAGTCTATTAATATAAATTTTAAATTATACTGAATTGCTATATTTAATTGCAGTGTACAAAAACTTAATGTTATTTGTTCAGTTCCATTATTAGTCAATCATTGAATGTTCAAGCTACCACTTACAATTTTTTTCCCATTAAAAACATTTCCTAGAAAATGAGAAATAGACGAGTAAAGCGTGTCATTGAATTCCAGTGCAATGAAAACTAACGCAGTCATCCAGCACGAAACATTTAAAATGTTTCGTATTTTTACATGAAAGAGAGGCTTTTCGCTACTATTGTCTCCAAGTTTGCATTTCAGTGAATGAAATTATCACGTAAAATTATTAATTTATTCAAAGGGTTTGTGATTTTGAAGTGGACGATAACTTAATATTTGGTAATGGTTCGATGAAGGGAATGGCTATGGTGACCTATGGCTTAATCTTATAAACCTTTATTCAAACTGCCGTAGGTAAACAGCGTTCTCATTTTTGTATCTCCGACATCTATACATACCTACTATGTAATAATAAAGCTGAAGGATTTGTTTGTTGAACGAGCTAATCTCTGGAACTAGATGAATTGACGTGAGCATCTTCCACAGGTGGGATTGAGTTGAAATTTGGTATTTCGTTACTTCTTACTTCAATGATATTAAAAGAACATAGTAACCTTGAACTGCTGCTGCAGCTTAACCTGGAATTTGCAGGATATCCAACTTTGGATTTGAAAAATATTTTTGCATTTGATAGCCCAATTCTTGCGGAAGGTTAAAGGCTATATATATAAAGATATTAACATCACGCTACGACCTTGGACCTTGGGGAGCCGAGCAAAACGACAAAAAAGTCAGAAAGAATGCGAAAACGAAATAATAGCGCAGGCGGGCGATGCGATGCGACGGGGTGGGTCGGGGGCCAAAAACTTACGCGGACGCAGTCGAGGATATAAGCTGGTAAATATAATTGTAATTGAAATAAACATTTTGATTTGAGTTTTTGATAATTAAATTGTAGCGAAGTCAAAACGAAACATACAATATATGCTGCAATACATAAATACTTGCTACAAGGTCTGGCAAAATAAAGTTACCGAAAATATCGCTTTTAAAATTTTCGTCGGTTTGTCTGTGTGTTGTTATCTATGTTCCAGCATCACGCAAATACTACCGGATAGGTTCTGTTCAAATTAAATTATCACGGTATTTGCTATGGGGGATGAGCAATATAGCTTTATGTTCGTATTCTTCTATAAATAGTTTACCGCAAATTGTACTCGTAAAACGACGAGTCAATGGTTAGAATACTTATTGCAAATATTAACCTAACCCCCCCTAAACTATTCATTATTATTTAACCTTTTAAATGATTATCCATACTAATATTATAAATCTCGACCTCAGAAGCATCATGTCGGATTTGCAGATAGAACCAAAATTACTTTTTAGTATAACGATATTATAATTTTGTTGCTCTTTCTAACTATCTGACCCTGGTATTTCTATCTCTTATATCATTATAAAGATACACTTATGCATAATGTCGGATTTAAAGACATTTTCAAATACCTTAGAGCCATAACCTTTTTTATTTACTTGCATCTTTATGCATCAAATTATTAATAGTTTTTTGAGCCGTATCTCAACTTAAGCTATTATGAATTAAAAATGTTTTGTCTAACATGCTGGTAGCAACAGCAGATACGCATTTATGCCTCTAAAGTTTACAATCAAATCATAGTGCGTATCTTCAAATATAGCGTTATGCTTAAAAAAATGTTGCAAAACGCTACAAAGGCATAAAGTCTTTTATTCATAAAGAACTTTATTGTTATAATAATAACGTTTTGTGTCTAATATTGTGTACGTTCAAAAAGTTTCAGCCTTATGGCTCCAAAAATTAATACAAAAATGTAATATACTTGGTCGGTACTCAAGATAGTTCGGATAAAGTCGTATTACATCGAGTGGTACGGACCTCACGTGGCTTTTCTTCGAATGGCGTGCGACAGCATTATAGCTTATTATAATAAGAGTGAGTGACAATTTACGGGAAGCAAGGAGATTATACGCTGCGCCTACTAATCTCGAAATGTTACGCAATCGAGGTGTTATCAACCCGCAAGTGCCAGGACTGCAAGTCATTTTAGCAGCAACATAACGATTGATTGATCACGGCCAGTTTCGCACCGCATGCGCAAGCTCGGGGCCGTTCACGATTTTCACCTGTTCTCGAAGAGATTGGGTTATTTTGAACGACACCCGCGCACAGATAAAGCTTACCTACTTGCTTATTTGAATAAAAAGTGATCATTTGTAAATACGTAATTAGTGTACCTGAATAATTCAGTTGATTCCATTTTTTTAAATACGCCGGTAACATTTTACATACTGCCAATTCATTAACTATCTTTTTTTGTTACTTGCCAGGTTAGAGATCAAAATTCTGGATTTAATGTACCTACCTACGATACATGAGTCTCTATCTTCAATATGGTCGAACGAACACAAATTTATCAGTTATTGAAATCGGCCGTACGTTTGTAACTTAAATCGTACCTCTTTAATAATCTGCACTTAGTATGTACCTTTCTATCTTACACAACATAGTTTGGGTGTTTATTAAGAAAAATGTTTCTGACAGTCCAAAGCCCGTAAAAGTATGAAGGAAGAATTGGAATTAAGTGGCGTGTAAATCCTTACAGACTACGACATATCGAGTACAGGTTGCAATAGCAATAAACACATTTTTACACTAGGGCGAATGAACTCTGATAAAGATGTCACTGCTCCATTCCGCGCCGCCCTTGTAACGTAATGCTCGGACCGCGCTCGTAACAGGGTGTTTCAAAATACGTTATGCGTCATACATAGTTAATACAATTTTTTTTTTAATTATACAAATGTTATTTTATTGTTTTTTTTTTTTGCTATGAATGATTAGTGGTCATTGGATACATGAAGTGGGCTGCCGTTGTAAGATGATTAAAATGCCATGGTGCAAGTACTTAAATAATAATTTTACTAATATAATATAATACAAAAAAAAAAGAATAAACAGCATTTTTATAAATATTTTGTCTAATTTTATATATTCTTAATATTTGGGTCAAAGACATATCGACTTTCTTAACTTAGACACTAAAAGGAACCGTTTCATATGTAAAAATAAATTAAAATATTTTGACAATAAAAAAAAAAATGGCATAATATTTTTCGGCAAATCAGCGACAAAAAAAAACATAAATAATTAGCACTATAATCTTCTGTTAGGATATTCGTGTTTAACTTTCCGTTTAAGAGATAATTAGACTTTTCATACTAGTTTCATACAAAATCGTAAAAAAAATATAATTCCTTCGTTTTTGAGCGGAATTAACTCGGATGTCATGTTTGTATATAATAATAATAATAATAAAAGCTTTATTAATTTCACACAATAATCAAATTAAAACATAAAAAAACAATTAAAATTATAAGTAACATTAAATAAAAAATAAAAAAATAGAATCAACAAATATTTACATTCATAATATTATTTCATTTCAAATTAGTTGAAAATTATAGAATTAAATTTAAAATCATGCATTCATATAAATAATTATATTGATTCCGAATAAAATAAAATAATTATGATTAAATATAACATTAGTGTGTGAACCCCCTTCGGGTAAAAGCCTCCTCCAAAGAATTCCACTTATCTCTATCTGACGCGGTGACTAGCCAGTCTCGTCCAACGTTCGCAATAATCTCGTCCTGCCATCGGGCGCACGGTCGGCCCCTGTTCCTGGTACCTCGTGGACCTTCCCATTTAGTTGTCCTGATTGTCCAACGATCATCAGAATACCTTGCAACATGGCCTGCCCACCTCCATTTCAGGCTTTGCGAAAAAGAGAGAGCATCTGTGACTTTAGTTCTGTTTCGAATGTCTGTGTTTCTAACTCTATCGCTTAGTTTGATACTTAGGCAGCTTCTCTCCATAGATCTTTGTGTGGTTTGGATCTTGTTTCTCGCTTTGTTATCATATATCCAAGTCTGGCAACCATAAGTGAGACATGGCAAAATAGCAGAGTCTAGTACTGTCTTTTTAATTTTGATTGGAAGTTGTGATTTGAATATCTCTTTATGAGCCCAGTATTTTTTCCAGGTAATAGCTATCCACCGGTCTATTTCTTCAAATTCCTGTTTTTTCTGAAGGAGATTTGCTTGCCAAGATATATATACTCCTGTACGTAATCGAGCAGCATGTCATTAACCAAGATAGGCGTCATCTCGGTGTTGGTCATGACTTTTGTTTTATTAAGGTTCATCTCTAAACCCACATATTCGCTCGCTGCTTGTAATTCGTTAACCACTAGGACTTCCGTCCTTTTGCTTGAAATTAAAAGTAACAAGTATCTATGAAGTATACAGCAATATCAACAGATCAGACTCTAGGTAATTGTTCTATATCTAAGATCATAATCCTACATTTCAATATAAAAGAAAAAGTTATTGCCTAAAATTGCAAGCATATCGTCGGATGTGAACATAGGCTTGCAGTTTTAAGCACTCATCTATTATATTTCAGGCATAAAGTTTGATGTAGAGGATCAAGTAGATTAAAAAATATATTAATTTCATTTTAACAGTTAGGGTAATGCTTGTAATTAAAATCAAAAGGTACTATTGCCTATCAAATATTAAAAAAAAAATACTGACTTAAATACCTAACGTTCAATAATTATGAAGAAAAAACTTTTGTCAGTTTTGTTTTTGCTCTCCTGAAAAGGTAGCATTTTACACATCCGACATGTCCAGAAATGTGAAAGTAACTCTGTCTGTCTGTCTGTCTGTCTGTCTGTATGTTACATTTTCACACCTAAACCGCTGAACCGATCGTCATGAAATTTGGCAGAGATATAGCCTGGGATACGGAGAAGGATATAGGCTACTTTTTTACGCGATTATAACCGACATCCACGCGGGCGAAGCCGCGGGCAGAAGCTAGTCATATAATATATACCTTGATGGAGCTAAGCCGTCAGTCACAAACTATACAATGTGTTCCTGAATTAATGCACATTATGAAAGTAGTTTCTACAGAATCGATTACTGAATCGATTTCTATCATTTTTAACCCCCGACAGAAACGGAGGGGTGATTTGGTGATTTTGATGATTTTTGTTTTGTTTGAAAGGTGATTTGATCGAGAGTGTTCTTAGCTATGATTCAAGAAAATCGGTTCAGCCGTTTGCAGATTATCAGCTCTTTTCTAGTTGATGAATTGACGTGAGCATCTTCCACAGGTGGGATTGAGTTGAAATTTGGTATTTCCTTACTTCTTACTTCAATGATATTAAAAGAACATAGTAACCTTGAACTGCTGCTGCAGCTTCACCTGGAATTTGCAGGATATCCAACTCCCTTAACATACAGCAGAGGTATCGAGTTTAGGCTCCTTGGAATGGTCTCAATGAATAGGTTATAGATAAATGGTGACCAGGGGCTGATGATGGAGTAGGAAAGAGAAATGGATCTGAAGCTCTTTTCTAGTTGATGAATTGATGTGAGCAACTTTCACAGGTCGGATTGGGTTTAAATTTGGTATTTCGTTACTTTAGTTATATTAAAAGAACATTGTAACCTTGAACTGCTGCTGCAGCATCACCTGGAATCCAACTCCCTGAGGTATCGTGTTTGGGCTCTTTGGAATGGTCTTAAGGAATAGGTTATAGATAGATGGTGACCAGGGGCTGATGATGGTGGACTGGATAAAATGGTCCCCATGCCCAATAACAACCAAAAATATGTCATTAGATAGGCATTTTAATAAAGAGCAAGAACTACTATGGCAGTTCTTTTCAAATCGCTGTGCGAAAAAAGTTATGGCGATGTTACGTAGGACATACCTGGACGGTAGATAACGGAATATTTGAATAGTAAGTCACTTCTATAGGTCTTAGTTTGAATATTCGCAAATGTATCCATTCCGATGATAACAAAATGATATGGTACAATCGAGCTGGTCAGATGATAGACCTGGACGCTAGATAACGGAATATGGCACAGCAATTTTTTTTTATAATATACCCATGAAAAATTTTAACTCAGGGATGTTCTAAATTATGTACTCATGGCTACAGTTTGCGCACTGGTTAAAATTTTATCCTGTATAAAAATAAGCCAAAATATTTGGACTTGTATCATTAACCAGGGAGAAAAAATAGGAATACGTTAGTATGGAATGAACGCTAACTTATATATAAAGCTGAAGAGTTTGTTTGTTTGACCGCGCTAATCTCAGGAACTACTGGTTGGAATTGAAAAATTCTTTTTGTGTTGGATAGTCCATTTATTGAGGAATATTATAGGCTGCGCTGCGTAAACGGTTTAAGTTACGCAAATATCATGTATCATGGAATTTTTCCTCTTTAAAAGTTAAAAAAAAAAAATCTGCGACAGCATATGTCTATCTTTTAAGATTGACTCACTATAACCTTTTTTTATGGTAATCAAATTTGTTCGAAATTAATGCATTATATGCAAAGGAGTTTTATTAACAAAATATTAATCCTTATTCAAATAAATATGTTATTAATCACAAGTATTTAAATGTTAACCAAATTGTCCTTGACATCACTTGATTTCAATCAAAATCTTAGGAGATATCATAATTTTAAAATAACTCCGTAACAAAATAAGTAGAAAATTCATTACTTAAACCACTCTCTCTCTCTTAGGTGACGCAGACAAAGTTGCGCGGGTCAGCTATATTATAAAGCTGAAGAGTTTGTTTTTTTGGTTGAACGCGCTAATCTCAGAAACTAGAAATACTGGTGCGAATAGAAAAAGTATTTTAGTGTTGGATAGCCCATTTATCGAGGAAGGCTATAGAACATCACGCTATGATCCTTAGGAGCCAAGCGAAAAGAACAAAAGTCAGAAAGAACGCTAAGCGATAACGAAGTTAAAGCGCGAGCGAGCGACGGGATGCGATGCGATGGGTGGGCCGAAATTTCACGAGGACGAAGTCGCGGGCAGAAGCTAGTAATATTATAAAGTTTAAAAAGTAAGAAACAAAAGTAAAATTTAAAATTTAAAAAACCCCTGACTCAACAAAAACCTCTAAAAACTAAAATAATAATATACATATATTAAGTTTAATATAAGTTGTAGGAAATATTTTGATCCAAGCGTCCTCGCTTCGCGTCGGGGGACGGCTAACACCAAACAACGCCAAACAGATGAGGCGTATACCAAGCAATAATGAATGTATGCTATTGTAGAAAACATAGTTGCTGGTAACTTCCAATCCAATTTTCATTAGCCGTCCGCCGACGCGAGGACGCTTGGATCAAAATATTTCCTACAACTTATATTAAACTTAAAGGGTCAATATCTTCGATCAATAATAGTACTAGATTCCCGATAAGCGCTTCAAAAACGGCCCAAAAAATAAGAGCACGAATACTTTTGTGGTCTTATTTCAAATTAGTATCATCCAATCATAGCCAACATTAAGACAAAAACTAACAAAATGCCGCAGTGCGCGTTCAAAAATTGTGTAAATAACCACCGTAACACCAAGATTTTGGAAGGAATATCTTTTTTTTTTGGTAAGTTTATATCATTATGTATGTGTTTTTCATAAAATAATAACAATTAAATAGTAAATTATACATCATTTAGCAAATATTATGAATGTTTGGCCAATGTTTACGACAACGCGCCAACTATTGTAACAAACATCGACTGTTCTGGAACAGGGAAATGCATAGAGTAAGTAGTATTGTTATTTTACATGTTATTTTTGTTTGTAGATTTCATAGCGACCCATTTCGCAATGCAGAATGAGTATCTATTGTCGCGAAAGAAAGAGGAGAAGAAATATTTAAAACTTGAAAAAGTTATAAGTAATAAATTGTTGAATTTTTAATTCAACAATTGTTCAATTCATTTTGATAAATTGGACATAACTGAACTGATCAAGATTACAACCTGACACAGACCTGCAAATTGCATAAAACGCAAGAAAATTTGAATTTCGCGGGCTACCACAGCGCATCCCCCCATTAAAATAACTATTGTACTAATTTAGTCCTACTACCTACTTTTTAAATAGATCAAAAATATTTGCTACCTTAAAAAAAAAAACCTTCGCTTAAAAAAAAAATATTATTATCCTGCAACTCTACGTCTTTCAATGATTACTGTGTTCTGTGTAATTAATGTTTTTAACCTTATTGCTTAGGTTTTAAGTTTCATTTTAGAATAAATATTATGTACTTATTATAAAAATTACTTTTTATTTTCAAGCGACATTTTAAATTTATTTATTTACCTTTCTCCGATGATAGAAGGTTAAAGTTCGCGAGCACATTCGTAAGAAGCTGGCAGTATCATAACAACGGAAATGTTATCCCATTGTTTGTTTAATTAGTTTTAGTATATTTGTGTATTTATATGTATTTATTTGTTCTTATATTTATATATAATTAGGTATATTTATCTTATTTATAGTTATGGTATAGGTATATCTAAGGATATTCCTATATGTATACAATTATTCCTCCAATTTCATAATTGCACCTACCTCTGTTTGTCTCTGCTCCACCCAAAGGTTGACTGGTAGAAAATGCCTATGGCATTAAGTCCGCCTCTGTACATGTTTTTTTGTGCTAAAGTATTAAATAAATAATAAATAAATAGAAGGACTTAAATATAAATATTTTGCAATTGTAATAAAACTTTATAGTTGAGTGTTAAGGTTTATATTGAACTGAAGTTGTTAATATTATAAAACTTTTTTCTATATGTCGTAGTAAGAAATGTAAATGTGTATGTGTGTGTAAACTTGGCCACTTCAATGACTTATTTTTGTTCCTGATCCTGTATCTAGTGCTATTATTGATTGAAGGTCAATATTTATTATTATTTTAGTTTTTAGAGGCTTTTGTTTGAGTCGGGGGTTTAAAAAAAAAAAATTTTACCTTTTAATATAGATAATGTTTTGTCCCAAGAATATATAAATACGTATGTAAATCACATTTCCGCTGAAGAGCCAATAAAAAAAAAAAAAAAAATTGCAAATTGGACGAAGTACCTATAATATGTTAGACCTTTATACGTGCGACTGTGTGCATGCGTAGATTTGTCAGTGTCCACAATTTTCTCCCATAGTAAGTATAACGAATTTAATTAATAAACAACTTTTTATACATAGTGTACTTTGTTTTTTGTAAGATATCGCAGGCAGATCGATATCGGATATATTTTGTAAGATATTGACAAACAAAAGTTATACCATATTTCAGGTTATTAGTTTGCCCCCGCCTGCGATATCTTCCAAAAAACAAAGTTCAGTAGATAATAATGCTTGTTTTTCTCTTTTCAGTTTGCAGTCGGTTTTTTTTTTTTTTCTTTTAATCATGTTTAACATTTTTTAATACTATTATTTCTGGTACGTAGAAGGTACATACACAAAAAAAAAAAAATATAATGAGTTAAGGCCTTTCTGTCATCTATGATTATAATGAAAATAAATAATTATCCATAATATATAATAATAATAATATTTTTTTATTTACTTCAATTGTACAAAAAACACACAATAAAACAAATTGCAGGGTTACAACTAAGACAAAGAGTGTTTTAGATGAACTATCAGAGTAAGATTTAACTTGTGTTTAGGGTGCCAGGGTCCTCGCCTATAATTTGAACATTTAACAGTAGCTGTAAGACGAGCACAGTATATTATTAATAAGATAACTACTTGCTAGCAAATGAAGTATATGAGCTATATGAAGTTGCATATTAAAGTACCAATGTGGGGGTATGTATATGTATCTATTATGAGGTTACTGTTAATGAAGAATCCCGTGTGTTACAATACATTGTGATTCTTTATAATGTGCCCATATCGAAATGAGGGAATCTATGCTTAATTTTATCGACGAGAAAAATATTAATAAAAATCTAAATATTTTTTGAATATTTACAAAAAAAAAGGTTAGCTACCTGCTAAACAATAGTGCGTAGCCATGCGAGCCTTTCTTTGACAGTTGATAAGATATGTTGGGATTGAGTTATAAAGATGAAATTTTTACTATTGGGTAGCTAATACAATGAAGATTAATTTAAATTAATAAAAACGGTAGGTAATGGGGCGTCTTATTGAGAAATTTTGCGATTATGGTAAAAATGGATGAAGATTAAACCGATTTTTGCTAAAAAAAAACATGTTTATTTTTAATTGAGGGCAGTTTTTTTCCACAATTTTCATTTTATGAGGACGCCTAATTACTTTCAATCATTATGGAGTTTGTTTGATCGTGATAGATCATTTAATTTAAAAGCTACACCGTTTTGTTTACACTGGGGTCACAGTAGCGAACAAATTTTAAAAAAATCCCAAAAAAATAAAAATAACAATTTAGATATTTTTTTGCCGTCGTTAATGTTAAGCATCCCTCTTTTCGATATGTGCACATTATAAAGAATCACACTGTATACTATTATATTATTTTAGTGATAGCCGTTCGTTAGGAATAATCTGTAAGAATGCGATTATTATCAGTGTTATACCTGTAGGTAGTATATGCAGAAACGGTGGTGTTCATTAATTCACTAAAAACGAAAAACTTCGCAAGCAGTGGGTAATTGCTTTTCACAAGGACAACTGTACGTCGGTTGCTCCCGCGTCATCAGCCCTGACTCTCTTTGCATTTTGACTGCTGAGACTAAAACTAATAACTGGGGAATACAGGGAAGTTTTATAAAAAATGTGGATGTTTTTTTAGTATATTGATATATACTATATTTATATTTTATACGATTTTCACGCGAACGATGTCGCGAGCAGAATGTAGTATCAAATAATTTTGCTTGTAATTACTCAATCAAAATCAAAATCAAAATATTTTATTTCGCATAAACCTAACATGGGCACTTATGAAACGTCAGAAGCTAGGTGCACGACCATTCAAACAACCATTCAAATTTCAGCATATACAGGGCATCCCAGGACTTTGCATGGAGGAAGAGTACCTTAAATAAAAGGAAGACAATGAAATTTTAAATTTAAATTAGAATTTTGTTATAAATTGACGGCTCGTACAGACTAGTGCGATATCGCGGGCGCGACGCGACACTAGTACAACAATTTCTTTGTCGCTGCCTGTCGCGCCCGCGATATCGCGCGAGTCTGTACGAACCTTTAGTTTACTACATTTTATAAACAATAGTCTATTCAAAACGGAAAAATCTATTATTTAACGCTCTTCAAATAAACAGTTCAAATAAGTTTACACGTGGTATGATTTCGAGCGATATGATTTTTGAAAATAATTTTAAAATTCCTGCTAATGGATTCAGTGGAATTTCAACCAGAATTTTCAATTATTTTAGTTTTTTTTTCCGTAAGTCTGAGCTCAGATACCATATAATTCATCATGAAATGTTATTATAACGTTGTATTTTAGAATCACGTTGTGAACCAAGTGCATTAACGTGTTGTTGTTTTTTTTAGACTGACGTTTGACATCAAAAAGGAGATAATTTTTTGTGTCCTCGGTATTGTAACGTATATTAATCGTATTATACCTAAAACAATTCATCATTTAAAATGGTGATGAATAAAAATATATATACAGGAAAAGTTTTTAACCGTAAATTTTGACAAATAAAAATTTTACGAGTTTTATTCAAAATCAAAATCAAAATATTTTATTTCACATAAACCTACATGGGCACTTATGAAACGTCAGAAGCTAGGTGCTGTGTTTATTAAACACCCATTTCTTATTTCGATGTCTTAGTACAAAATAAAGCGGCGGGAGCTGGCATCCCGTATTGATATTATTACGAATAGATTGTGTCCATATTTAGCTGATTTCAAGTTGGACCAAAAAAAAAAAAGAGTGTTGAACAAATAATGGAAATGTGTTCTATTACTAATACTGAACCACCAAAAATAGATTTGCGCACTGGATAAAAAAATCCTGTATACACGCTGAAATTTTAATGGTTGTTTTCCCGCGGCAGAACGATTTGATCTCAATAGTAGATTCATAAAGTTAAACTTAAAAAATATATACTTTTGTTTTCAATTTAATAAAAAAACCGGTCAAGAGCGAGTCGGACTCGCGCACCGAGGGTTCTGTACCATCAAAAATAATTTAAAAAAAAACATTAGTTCCACTATCGGTCAAGAAATGGCGCTGACCAAACTGCAATATTAGAAAAAGTGTGCTATTTAGAAACATCGTTTTATTTTTCCTGTAATCTTTACATAAACTGCTGTCACATAGAATAATTTCAGATTTTTCTTTTTGTAAACTTCGGAGATAACCCCCCCTTATCTAACGGTATTTTTTTTTTAGTTTTTTGTCAAAGTCGAGAACTACGTGGCAAAAAAAAAAAATGTTTGAGAATATGCAAATAGCGCTCTTTCATGATACATGCCTTGGTGCCCCACTTGGAATTTTAAAGGCCCCCGTTTAGTCCCTGTTGCAAAAATAAAAACCTTTCTTATTTGCAAAATTGTTGGGCAAACGTCATCTAAAACTATTCCAAATTTCAAGTTGATAGCATAAGTAGTTTTTTAGATATCCAGCTGTGACAGACTGACAGACAGACTGAGACACACCATAAGGGTTCCTTTTTACCATTTTGGTACGGAACCCTAAATTTGCATCAACCGAAAACGAGAAACAATAGTAGTTCACTAGACAGAACGTAGGTAAGTACTTCGAACCGCACGTGCCTCCACCGTGCGCTGCCGACAAAGTGAAGAGCGATTCGTAAATGTTCAGAGCAAAATAAGCTGTCGCGCGTAGTGATAGTCACCACGCACCCCTGCCCCGCGCCGGCTCTCTCAGTTGTCCCACGACCGTCGGGCGAATGACTTATCATGGATTTCAAAAATGGATCGATAATACAGTTATTGTAATTTGGTGCAACTGTACGCTAGGGCTAGTTATAACCCAGTGCTGGATCGAATGCGGCGGGCCACGGGGCCAATGCCTTGGCCAGCTAGAAGCCCGAACCTGACCCTGTTTGACTTTTAAGGCTCCTACAAACAGGCACGACACGCGACGCGACACAAAGGCACCGCTCGTCGCGCGATACGCAGTGTCTTTGTGTCGCCCCTGTTTGTGGTCTGAGTTCAAGCGCCCGGTGTATCGTGAACACTAAAGCCGCGACGCGGTAACAACTGCGATAATGGACGCTTTTAATATCGTAAGACGTGACAGAGACACTTTATTAAAATTCAAAAATCAATTAGAACGTGCTCGAATGTGTAGTGAACGCAGTGGCTTGCACTTCGAACAATTACTCCGTTGCCGGGAAGTGTAAGTACGTACTCGTCGTAAATAGTACCTTTGTAAATAGCGAACATTTAATAGTAGGTTAGTCATTAAAATCTTTGTAAATAGGTTGATTCCAATTTTTAAGCTATTGCATAGCTTCTATCGCGGGCCTTGAGCCGGGGACCGAATCCAGAAATTCCGTAACGAAAAAACCTCACGCTATCGCTGTCTCGCTTTAACATCTATTCGACTCTATCGCACTACGCTACTCAGCCGCCATAGCTACCGGCCGCCATATTCTTGTCTTGTTTGTTGTCAAGAACTTTGTCAACAAAGCGCTGTTTTTGTTTTTATTCTGTGTTTTGTGGATATTTATCGTAAATTAGAGTTATTGTTGTATTTATGTATGTACGTGTGACGTAATTTAAGTTGCAATGCATTACAAAACGTGTGAAATATGTGTTATAAGATCCGGCCGGTCAGATGGTCAAATGCGAATCTTCATAGCCAAATTTCCTTTGAATGAAGATAGGTAAGCATATATTTTCAATTGTTATGTTAAAAAACATTGATAAGCTCTTACAGAAAATAAATTACTTGATTTAAAGTCCAAAATTTACAAAATTACAAAGTAACCTATCAATATGCTAGTGCTTGACGCATGTTACTTTTTTATCGACTGTCGATATTTTTATTATTATAATATTCCTATTTCATTTAATTTTCTCTGTTATTCTATTAATACTGCAAAACCAAAATAACAAAGATATAAGTTTAAATACACTACTATTATAATCATAATAATGTAATAAAATGTTCCAGCTAGATGTAAAAAATGGGTTAAAGTTACGGGAAAGAAGACTTGGTGTATGTACCCATTGAAAAGCTACATCAATTGGAACATATTTGTGGCAGTCATTTTCTACCAAAGGATTTCAATAAAAAGAAGACACAACTAAGAAAAAATGCTACTCCGTCTGTAGAACTTACTGCAGAACCAATGGCAGATGAGCTGTTCGTTGGATTTCCACTACACATCTTCAAAAGTGAGCAAACAGGTAAGACTTTATTTTCCAGTCGTAATTCATCCTAACTCACCCTTTCCGATTACTTTAGTAACTCATGTTCAATTATATTTTGCAGAGTTATCTTCTACTTCGACTACTGCGATTCTTGGACTGGTACATCTAGTAAGTTTTTTTTTTTTGGGTACTGTACGTCCGAATGAAACAACGGAACCCTTATGTACCTTCATCTACTGGACCGATTAAGTTGCATTTTGGTACACATGCAAAATGTATCATGTGACATATGAAATGAAAGGACTTGACAAGAGAACTTTTTTTTAAATTATTTTAAAAAAAATCCTCTTGACAAGTCCTTTCATTTCATTTTACATTTTTAATGAAAATTATTAAAGAAAATAGATGAAAATTTACCATTTCCCCCCTTATCTCCGAAACTGCTGATTCTTACATTTAAAAAAAAGAAAATAGATGAAAATTTACCATTTCCCCCCTTATCTCCGAAACTGCTGATCCTAACATTAAAAAAAATACAGTGTACAGTTCTATACTTAAAGATTACAGCAAAACCTTTAAGAAGTCTATGGTCTTAAAATAACATGGTAAATTACTCAATATTGTGTGTACTTACATTATTATTATGCAGTTGGAAAGTATGGGGAAACATGTTTTTCAACTACAATGTTAATTCGGTTCTTGGGATTAATTCATCCCAACTACGATACCCTTCATTGTTTTTGGAATTAGAAGTGAATGACTACATTTTGTTTTTATTGCAGTACCTTCAACATCAACTGCTGAACCATTGCCAGTAGAATGTTCAAAAGACAGTTGCGGGTAAGGTTTATGTTTATTTTAAACTTATTAAATTCACTTTACTATTTGATTAACTGTATTGAATGTATCAATTGTAAATATTACAGATACTTTTTTGTCTATTACAGACCCTTTTTCAAATGAAAATGTGATAAAAAGAATGAGACTAAGCCCAAGTAACTATTCAAGATTAGAATTCAATTTGAATTCACTTGTTCATGTGTCAGTTAATAAGCAACGTGTTTTCTACATTTCAGTACCTTCAACAGAAACTGCTGAACCATTGCCAATTGAATGATCAATAGAAAGGAAAAGGTGTTCTAATTATTATAAAAAAACTTAAGTCCAAAGTTTTGTTTTATTTTATTATCATCACAGCAAATCTCATCTTATAGTCAAGTTTACCTCGGATTAGATCTAGACTATACAATGGGATTTGTCTCTGAACCCCGCTTACGCCATCGTGGAATCACAGCCGTAGCTGGTTTCTTTTTATAAGAAAATTACCACGTAACCTTAGTTCAAATCGAAAGTTACCGTTGGCCTAAGTGACCTTTGCCTTAAATTTATTAAGAATGAAACCGTAAAAATGTCAGTATCCTAAAACCCGAAATTTTTTACAGCAACATATCGATAAAAATTACGAGTGAGTAGTAGTACATCCCTATCTTGTTATTATGTTGGCAGCTTTATGTCATGTCTGCAGTCCGTGTCATTTCTGTTATGTTGGTATTCATTATTAGCTCACGTTTCATACAAGCGACGTTTTTCATTTTTATCTATGGGACTCCCGTCTCTTAATATTATATACTCTTTGTTTATTTAATAAAAGAAAAAATTGTTTTCTTATCGGTCACCACGCTCAAAAAGTGTAACTTGAATTAATATCAAAGAAAAAGAAATACTGCATAAATAAAATAAATAAATAATTATAATTGCATAAGTTGATACAAAATGCTATGCAATAGCTTTACCGCGGCAGTCCCCGAGTGCCACACGTCTTTTTTTTTTATACGTCGTAAATATCTTACTGTCTAACTCACAAAATTATTTGTAAGTTATTTAACTTGCGTTTCAGTTTCATGTTCCGTAAGTTGTAGGTACTAGAGAATGGGCAGCGGCGTTCTCTATGCATCTTTAACACCATACTGCGATCGCCAACCCGCCTGCTAAGCGTGGCGATTATGGCAAATTCCCCCCTTTTGGGGGAGGCCTGTGTCCAGCAGTGGACGTCTTTCGACTGAAATGATGAATTATGAAGTTTTAGGTGAATTAGTATTTATGACATTCCTAAACCCCGTAAAAGTATGAAGGGAAAATGAGAATAACATTTTCCTTGGCACATGAAATCGGCAGTTCGCGTATAGCACTATAGGTTCGAGGTAGCTTTCGATTTCTGTTTTTTTTTTTCAATTGCAAATCTTCCATTTAAAAAAAACAAAATCATTTCGCTGCGGGAAAACAACCATTCAAATTTCAGCATATACAGGGCGTCCCATGACTTTGCGACATGGAGGAAAAGTACCTTAAATAAAAGGAAGACAATGCAATTTTAAATTTAATTTAGAATTTTGTTAAAGATTTAGTTTAAAGGAACCAGTATGAGAGTGTGCAAATGTTACAAACCGAACTTAGAAATATTATTTTAAATTTAAACATTCACCATGAAAAAATAAAGAAATTAACGGGAGGCGAAATTATTAAAGGAGTTTTAATTTGTATTATACAAGAGGAAGGGAGAAATTTTGAGCATTTTATAAATTAAATTAATTGTAACTTGCAGTTAAAATAAATGTTAAATTTCATGCTATTCCTTTTATTTTAGATGATAATTGTGTTATTTAGAAGAAATATATGTATATGATTGAGCCTTTCGATCGGTACAGTAAAATTATAGATTTCACATTTAGCGGGTTCGATTTCTGGTTCAGACAGGCGATTATTTAAAATTCTTTGAATTCAGTTCGTAAAAAAAAGAAGTCTTCATTCAGTATTTTTTTCTATCTACAGTATTTAAGGTACCTTCCTTCCATGTGGCAAAGTATGCCAAATATGTTTCTAATAAGTAAAAAAATGTGGCTGTAAGTACATCACAGTATTTTGACGGTTTATTACACGAATTATATCTAATATTGAATTATAGAATTCAGAATGTCAGTTAATAGTAGGGGAGCCCATGAAGGGATTTCGGGATTTACTAAAGCGCGGCAGATTAATATACAGGAGGATACCTTGTACCCAGTTAAGTACTTCCACCAAATATGAGCCTTATATATATGGCCGCCCGTCAAGGATAAAGGATCAGATTAGTAAAAAAAAATGATCATCTGAAATTCTCGAGCGCGTCAGATTAAGTTAAGGGTGAGTTAGTTACATGCTAAAACGTGTATATTCCACTAATTTGACAATTTGAGAGTGACGTAAAGAAGGGGGAGGGCTACAAAGTTGTAAAAAAAAACGTCATCTCGACATTCTCGAGCGAGGCCAGTTTTATTTATATTTTGAACGGTATAATTCAAGCATTACGAAAAGTATATAATATAATCTGACGATTTACTTGTGGAAATCGTCAGATTATATACTTTAAACGAATTTAAATGATTTTTGTTACTTTGGCTTGTGCCAAAGTAACAAAAATTCATTTAAATTCGTTTAATGCGTGCAGCTACGTGATGCCTATATTCCCCTCTGGCGCCTGTTACACGTAAAGTATTTACTGTGTTCCGCCAATAAATACTAATGTATCGTGGTATTTATTGAACATGTAACTAGCGTACTGAAGAACGTCAATATTTAATAATGGATTTCTAGATTTCTTGATTCCGTATTGACGATCCTTCGGAATGTGATAAATATTGAACGTCTAATCTCGCGTCAGTATTTATCACGTCAGTAGTGTACTGTTGATAAGTAATGCATAGTTAATGCAAATTTTTCTCTTGGGGTAATAGCTTTTCTAATCACTGTATCTTGCTTTGTTAAAAATGGTGTTACCATTGTTAGAAGTTCTTCAAAGCAAATATCGGGCAATCGAAAATAATTGTCGTAATCATCTATTTCGCCATGTAGTTTCATTTCGGCCATTAAATTTAAATGGGTGTACCCACGGCCACAAATCAAGCTATAAATTTCCAGTTTAGGCTGATCTCGCATTGTATAGAGTTTACGTACAATGACAGGTCAGCTTATACTAGAAATGCATAGCTTGATTTGTGGCCGTGTGTACCTTTCTCTTTGTAGGTACCAGTTTTTTGACCACCGTGTTCTTTTAACTTTATTTTTTAAACCAATTGCAAAAATAATAGCCACACAAGCTTTAATTTTTAGCTGTATGTCCATTTTAACGTGTATTCAGCAAGAAACCGGACTAAGTACCGACGTAATAAATATTGAACGTATCTCTGGTGTATTAATCCATTAATAAATACAGACGTCTATCAATAAATACTGAACTGACGAATCGCAGTAATTACAAAAATGTATACATACATATTTTAGAATATCGTCGGAGAAAACCGGTTCTCCGAAAATTTCTACCGATGGAGATGATAATTAAAATTAAAAAGTACTCAAAAAAATTTAATTGTTTATAATTATTTTCTTGTAATTACAAGTATTCTACTTAAAAAAAAAACATACTCTTTTTTATTTGCATGCTATTTCCAGAGCTTTTCAATTAAGTTCAACGATGTAAAAATTTTTTTTTTTTAAATTATTAGATTAGGCGAATCCCTCCAGATAATCGTCAGATTATGAGACAGCACGTCTAGGTCATAAAGATGAACCATATATATCTTAATCTGACGCGCTTGAGTATTTCAAAATGATGTTTTTTATTTGCACATTCTAATAATGGCCGTGAGTTTGCGTCACATCCAAATCGTCAGATTATTATATAAGAGCTTTTTATTAGGTTTACTTAACGTCCCCTTAGAAAATCTTACGTGCTCGACATTTTTTTTTTTTCATTTTCAACCCTTAAGTACGACAACCCCCTTCATGGAAACAATCAGATTAACATACGATTCTTTTAAATACGTAGGACATGCGATGATATCATTATCTGACGCGCTCGAGTATGTCCATGCAACAGTTTTTTTTTTTACATTTTTGAAAATCTATAGCCGCTCCCCCCACTGATGAAAAGGTATATATTGTAGGACATTTTTTCTTTTTATTATCTAAGCTTCGCACCTAATAGGTCTCTATGACGCTCGAGTAAATCCCAATTTAGCATCGTGGGCTCCCTTGCTATAACTAGTGTGGCAGTATTGGTGATATTTATCTAATCACGACTACATCGAGTGACACCTCGAGAGAAAATGGACTCGAGCCTTTATTTATTTAATTGAGTTACGAGTTAAAAAGTAAAAAAATAATATGTGTTGTCCCTTTAAGTTTAATATAAGTTTTAGGTAATAATTTGGTTTAAAAGTCGTCGCTTCGGGGGACGGCTAATCAATTTAAGAAGTTAACAGCAGCTATGCTTTCTACAATAGCATACATTCAATATTGCTAGGTATAAGCCTTGTCTGTTTAGCGTTTTCATTAGCCATCCCCCGACACTACGACGACGGTTGGACCAAAATATTATCTACAACATAGATGAAACAAATAGGGCCAACACATATATTTTTTTTACTTTTTAGAATTCATTGTTTGTGCCGGGGGTTTTTTTGTTTTTTTTAATTTAAGCCTAAGTCATCTGGCGTCAAAATTGATATAAGTACTTACAGTAATAAAAATGCTTTGTTACATTGATTTTTTTGTTTCATGAACCTTTCAAAACATGCTACATATATTCCAAGTATTTATTCCTGAACAGAGCACTGTTTTACTAAATTAAAATACCGATGAGGCCAGCCTACTCACTAAACAATAGCTCATTTAGTTATTTTTTAGGTTATGATCGTATTTGTCAGTATTCCCGTTAGACAAGTATAAATTATGCCTACCATTGTAATCTAGAGATCATAAGGAACAAATCAACAACAACACGACGCCGACACAGTCATCACTTCGTGTACAATAATTTAATGTAATTATATTAAAATACTAGCTGACCCGACAGACTTCGTTCTGTCAAAAGCTATTTGACTGTGGCAGTTTGTCTACGCGCAAAGGAAATATAGTATAAACTTCACTACTCTACCCTACCCTACCTACCTACCCTACCCTACCCCTACTTACCCTACCCTACTCTACCCTACCTACCCTACTTACCTAACCTACCCTACCATACCCTACCTACCTACCTACCTACCCTACCTACCCTACTTTACCCTACCTACCTACCTATCTGCCTACCCTACCCTACCTACCCTACCTACCTACCCTACCCTTCCTACCCTACCTACTTACCTACCCTACCCTACCCTACCCTACCTACCCTACTGTACCCTACCCTACCCTACCTACCGTCCAACTTTTTCCTGATAATAACAAACACAACAAAAAATAATTAGCGAAATCGGTCCAGCCATTCATAAATAGTTGTTTTTTTCCCATATTTTCTCACCGTTTAAACCTTCCCTGGACTACGACAAACATTTCAAAACCAAAATCAGCTAAATCGGCCCAGCCGTTCTCGAGTTTTAGCGAGACTAACGAACAGCAATTGATTTTTATATATATAGATGTATGTTTAGGTTAAGGTATTTATCTATAGGCCTGCGTCGCCTGCAATAAATGGATTATTATTATTAATAGACGACACAAATTTTTGTGGGCCTAATTGCCGAACAACAAAAACTATCTCCTTAATCAAAGGTTTTGGTATTAGTAGGCATAAAGAAAAGCCAGATTCCTGGGTTCAATTTGGAAATAAGACAGCACATACAGACAGTCCCGCTAACACAAGGACCTCGCCCCATCTTGTCTATATTCGATGAGCGCACCGCTAGGATCACATCGCGCGATGTGTCTCGTCGTTCTGTGATCTGAATACTTATTTTTCAATTTTTGCAACGTCACCCGCCGCTGACGGGAATTTAGCCGCTCGTCCAAATACTGATGTCGGGACGTTCGGGACAATTGTGTTTTCTGTTAGCCCTCTTTATGTAATAAAAGGAAATGTTCGGAGGTTATTCTTGGCCTGAAACGTACGCCGTTTATTCTCTGACAATTTCATTATTTACAAAAAAAAGAAGGAGGTACACGAGATCTACAGTCTTGGCTAACAAAAGTAAATAGAAGTCCTAGTTTAAAAGAATTTACGTCCTCACCTGTAACTGCGGATGCACACTGACAACCAGTCTGGACCTGACCCTCAGCCTGGTGTCTCTCCTCTGTTCGCCGAACTGGTTATGCGCCCTGCAGGTCCACACGCCTCCGTCAGACAGCTGCGCGCGTCTGATGATCAGCACCTGCTCTGACACCGAGATCCTGATGCTGTTGGAGACAGGACTCAAGCGCCCGTTGGAATGGCGGAACCAGCTGGAATTGGTAGAAAGTGTAATTACGGGACTTTCTAAAACCTAATTGAAATAAAAAAAAAATGTTATCAAATGGAAATAAGTACACAGAAGTGGATAGGCACAAATTTTACCCAAATTAGTTTGCAAAAATCCATAGTTTTACTTAAAACGGTGAAAATTAGTATTTATCTTAATTCCAAAATACATAATTAGGTACTTCTCCGTTTTGGGTTAGTTAGGGTTTGAATCTCATTTCCATTTAATGTAATAATTACTTGTATCAGTGGTCGAATAATTATTAGCGGATAGTAAAATAGTCATGCGAAGTCGTCTAAATAGATCAATAGCTATTCGAAAACAAACTAACACAGCAAAGTTTACAAGTTTGATTACGATAGACCTGCAAATAACCAATCAGGTGTAATTGTAAATTCCAGCCCTTCCTGTGACGACCCTGTGAGTTGGATTTTTTCCAGCTACGTGGAATTGTCCGTATTTTAGCAATGTATTTATTCTGGCCGTTTGGATGGCCTGCCTAAACAGCTGGGCCGATATAATGGGAACGAAGCCAAGTGGGCTTCCCATTGCAACTATCCATCACTAAAGTTTTTGTGTAATGCACTTTCATTCTCTATAATTATGTTTTTGAGCAAACGAATAATGATGTACAGATTTTACATCTAGTGAAACTGCAATCAATGGCGTCGCAGTACCAAAATCTAGGCGTCAGTGGGACTAGCTTTCACGTAAGTTTTTATGTAAACTGGAAAGTTTAATGTTATATGACTAAATACAATAAATACAATAAAAGGTTGACTAGTAGAAAATGTCTATGGCATTAAGTCCGCCTCTGTACATTTATGTGAGAAAGTGTTAAATAAATAAATAAATACCTATAAGTGGGTGGTGGACTTCCAATCGCACAGCATACCAATCGGATGTCACCACCTTGAGGCACCATTTCATCTTCAGATACCGTCAACATTCTCGGCGCCATGCTTGATGATGCGTCTGCAAGGAAAACTTCTATTATACACTATGAACCGTTATTCTAGACCTATACAGTGAGACAGCAACTTTCCGGATCTGACGTCACGACCTCTCTTATTCCCCTCCCACCAGGCTCCGCCCCGCTGCGGCCGGGGGGAGGTGGCGTGGAGCTTGCCCGAACAGTCAGGCGTGCTCTTCACATTGGCATCGTTTTTCGGTGCGATCACACGTGTTTTGTATACGTAATGGAAAATTCCACGAGAACGCCTGCCGAGGGTGACGGGAGTCGCCCGCCTCCCCCTGCATCACCGCAGGCATCTTCGTCGTCGTCGAGCAGCTCCGCCCCACGTCAGAGACGCCGGCAGCTGCGGCAGGAAACCCGAGAAGACGAGCGCAGGTTAGATTTGCTGTCAAATCAAGTGAGTGAAATATTATCCTATTTAAAAAATAACGATCGCTTTTCAAACAAAGAAACCGAGCCTGAATCTGATTCTGATATTTCCATACATCCATCTGATGGCTTGAGGGTTTCTCTTGGGAATGATCTTGAGCCTTCTCAGTAAACCAGAGAAGGCTAAAGTATTCGAATTTCCGGTGTCCACTAACCTACAAGAACCTACTGTTGAAAATGCTTCTGAGGGTAGATTATATGTGCTAAATAAACTACATCATTTTGATACTAATGATTGGCAAAGGGTTAGATACCTAGAAACTGAGAAAAAGTATGTCGCTAAGCCTGATTTTTACGAACTCGATGTTAACACTGAACTTAGACATTGTGATGCAAATTCTTTTTGGCTTAGATTACTTGATAGATCGTTTGGAGCTTTTACTCATGGGCTTATACAACAAAATGAGCTGCTAAGAAACAACTTTCAGCAAATCATAGAATGGGCGCAATCGCCTGGCTGTGTAAGATTAATGCTTTTTTTTTTCCGAAAACTCATCTTACATGAAAGTGTCCGAGGATCTCTTGCAAATGAGTTGTGGAAGACGTGCTAATATTATTCAAAGACGTCGTGACTGCATTTTGTCGGGTGTCAAGGACAAATATGTAAAGGTGGACTTGCAAAAGATCCCCCCAACACAATATAACCTTTTTAACCCACAGGATTTAACCACCTTTTTACAAAAGGCTGGTGGTACTAGTAAGTTGTTCTCTGCCCAAAAGCGCTCTGCGGAAGAGCCTCATGCCATGTCTATGCGGAATAGACAGGATGGCCCTCCAACTAAGCGACCACGCAAGCCCTTTAACGGTGACAATCCTGGGTTCGATCCCCAGCCATCCACGAGCTTTCAAGCGCCCCCCCAAAAGTAGAGGCCGAAAGTCGGGAAACAATAAATCCAGTTCAAGGCATAATGAAAACAAAAAACGGTCCTTCGGCAATCGTAAATCCGATCAGTATCGTAAGTGACTATCCTCAAGAAATTTCATTTTATGGCGGGCGGTTAAAAAATTACATTCAAATTTGGAGGAATTACGGTGCTCCAGAGAACATTATAAAAATGATATCTGGTTACCGAATTCCCTTTTTCAAAATACCCCCACTTCAAAGTCCAGACTTATTAACACGTTTTCAAACTCCAACAAGCTTATTGATGTCGGAACAAATCGAGATTATGAAACAACAGAAAGTCTTGATTCGAGTAGATCCATCTCCAAGTTATCTCTGTCCGATGTTTTTAGTGCAAAAGTCAGATACCAGCAATCGCCCGATATTCAATTTAAAAAAATCTAAACCGCTATGTAATGCAAACAAAGTTTCGCTTAATAAATATGTACCGTGTGCCGGATTTCTTGCAACCGAACACTGGGCGATCAAAATAGACCTTTCTCAGGCCTATTTTCACCTAGCAGTCAGCCCCAGTCATCACCCATTTCTGCGAGTATTATACGCAACAGAAAAGAAGTCGAGCCGAAGCTCCTTCAGGTCACTTGTCTGCCATTCGGGCTGTCATCAGCACCCAGGGCATTTGCGACAGTGACAAATTGGGTAGCAGACGTGCTGCGCGAGAAGGGCATGCGAGTTATCGTCTATTTGGACGATTATTTAATCGTGAACCAAGATCGATTAACCCTAATGGACCATGCTGCGGAAGCTATAAGAGTCCTAACAACTTTGGGATGGATGATCAACTACAAAAAATCAACATTGATCCCTGCCAAGGCAGTAGACTATCTCGGCATAAAATGGAATCTCTCCCTGAATTCCAAGTATTTGCCCCAGGAAAAGGTTTCCAAAATCTCCAATATGATACGCCACATACTACAGGTAAATCGATGGAGTTTGCACGACGCTCAATGCTTGCTAGGCATGCTAAATTTTGCAGCCTTCGTTGTGCCCAGAGGTCGGCTTCATTGCCGCCCGTTACAAGTAGCTTGCAATCGGCTTCCAAAGCACCAAGCACACGTAAAACGTCCACTCGAGTTGGAAGTGTTGACGACCTTAATGTGGTGGTTACGAGCTCTGTCTACAGGAACAGCGATACATCCAGATCCTGTCTCACATTATGTAACGACAGACGCATCTGCCAGAGACTGGGGTGCCATTGTAAACGACGCTTGTCTGAGCGAATTATGGTCCCCGGAGCAGAAAAAATGGCACAGCAATTTAAAAGAAATGTGGGCAGTTACGAGTATACAGGCTTTAACCAATCGTCAGCAATCGCTACGTCATTCAACCTTGCTAGTTCAGTCAGACAACAAGAGTGTGGTGAGTTACATGCGGAACGAGGGAGGTCTCCGATCACAGAACTTCTACCGGCTAACTTGCATGCTATTCGAGGTTGCGGACGAGATCAAAATTCACCTGGTCTCTCAGTACCTGCCCGGTCAGGTAAACACAGAAGCAGACATGCTGTCAAGACTCAAATTGCCCGGGGAATGGACCCTAATGGAAGAGGCATGTCAAGAGGTATTTCGCAAATTCGGAATGCCAGAAATCGACTTGTTCGCCTCGAAAACCGCACACGTGCTTGCGCGCTACGTCTCACGAGATCGCAAAGACTCGAACGCAGAGTTTCACGACGCCTTCAGCAGAATGTGGACATACCGTCGAGCGTGGATATTCCCACCACCACACCTAATTCCACGAGTTCTGTCACACCTCAACCTGTGCAAGGGTCGATGCATCCTAATAGTACCGCGCTGGTCCAAAGTGTTTTGGCGGCCAGACCTGAAGAGGAGAGCGGTGAGCGCTCCTTTACCCATATTCAATCTTCATCGGCGGTTACTAGATACACGGACTTATCTGCCTCCAGTTCACGTGGACCAGATGTATCTAGAGGCATGGCTATTGAAGGGTGGTGTGCCGAATTAAAAAATTGGTCTCAAAACGAAATAGACCTACTTAATTCTAGCTGGCGAGCTTCTACGAAGAAAATGTATGCTGGTATTTGGAAAAAATGGCTAAATTGGTGTAATCATAATAATTTCAACCATACAAACCCCTCTGGTGCTCAAGTCGCTAAGTACCTATCATATTTGCACTTAACTCAAACTGTGTTATAAAACTATTTTAGTTTATAAATCGACTGTTGCCACTTTGGCCTGTTCTAACGGACAAATCATAAGCAGTGATCCTATCGTACAGAGAATGTTAAAAGCTATTTCACTTGCTAATGTTGATTCCAAACCTAAAAATTATTTCATTTGGGATCCACGTATTGTGGTAGAATGGCTTAGCTCTAACCAGTCGCCTCATGCAAGTTTGTTCGAAGTGTCTCGTCGCACAGCACTGATTTCGCTACTCGCTTCTAGCCGTAGAGTCCATGACCTGACACTGTTACGGGTTGATAGTGCACATTTTGAAGACAATTCTAATCATATTGTTTTACACCCAGCTTTTGGCTCAAAGACAGATAGCTATACACACAGACAATCATCATGGAAATTGCACACAACAGATAAATCCATATGCCCTGTATGGTGGATACGTAAGTTGATAGAAGTATCATCTTCACGTAAAATTACAAATGACATTAATCATTTATTTATATCAACTCGTGGCAGAGTCAGGCCAGCCTCTCGAACAGTGATTGGAGGTTGGGTTAAAACTATTCTTAAGGAGGCAGGAGTAGTGGCTACTCCTGGTAGTACTCGAAGTGCCGCAGCATCTCTCAACTGGCTTGAGTGCCACAATATTGACGAGATCATGGCAAAAGGGAACTGGCGTGTCCCCAACACATTTGCACGGTTCTATTCAGCCGAAATTAACACATCGCAAAGTCGTAACAATTTATCTCTGACATTTGAAGCTTTGTAGATTCTAGATAATATATGATTACCTACCTATTAATCAATGTAATTTCAATAAATAATTCAGTTCAAAGCAACATATTGTTATGTTAAGTTAAATTGATTTATTAGATATGATATGCATAACTAATGTAACTTTAGTTCAAAGCAAATCTTAATTCTTTGAATATCATGTCATTAAAGCATACATTGTGATGCTAATCATGTTATGTTAATGGCAAAACTTATGTATGTGTAAGTTCTTATCAATGTGGTACCTACTTAGTTTTGGTGATTCAAATAAAAACCTTTTTCTTTACATAATTATATTTTCATTTCTAATAATAATGTTCTCACACAGTTGTATTTTGTTTAATATAGGTCACTGTATAGGTCTAGAATAACGGTTCATAGTGTATAATATAATGTTTTACCTGAAAATAAAACAGTTATTATATACGGAACCTTATTCTAGACCTATATTTTTAATCCTGCCTGGTGGACTCATAATCCACCGGAAGTGAGATGCAATGTGAAGAGCACGCCTGACTGTTCGGGCAAGCTCCACGCCACCTCCCCCCGGCCGCAGCGGGGCGGAGCCGGGTGGGAGGGGAATAAGAGAGGTCGTGACGTCAGATCCGGAAAGTTGCTGTCTCACTGTATAGGTCTAGAATAAGGTTCCGTATATAATAACTGTTTTATTTTCAGGTAAAACATTATATTATGCTTTCTAGCCTCATTAAAGAAAAGGAGGCATATAGTTTAATATCCTCCTAGTGTTAGGACACCAGCAACATCCTCCGTGATAATAACAATAGATAACTAATCATGCAGCTGGTCCATACATTTATGTTGGCATAACTCGACCAAATGTAAGGCACAGCAGATTGTATTTTTTCATAATTTTCAGGTTGGTTCTATATTAAAGTTGCAAAATGACTCCTTAAGAAATGTTCAGTTATTTTCATTAACATAACTGAACATTTCTTAAGGGGTCATATTGCAACTGTGTCATTACACTTTCTATAAAAATGAAGATACTAACGTGAAACAGTGACCATAGCAGGTGAACTCCGCCTCTTCTCCCCAGTCAGCGCGTGCTGAGCCTCACAGGAGTACGAGCTGCCATCATCAGGACGAGCGTCACGGACCACCAGGATGTCATTGCGACTACCTCCCACTATGTAGCGACCACCTGGAACAAGACAATTGCGTTAGAAATTTAGGTTCGAGATATGATGTCAAAAGAAGTAATAGACATTTGTACTCGTAGTTGTATGAGGAAAATTGTATTTCTCTCCTCTTTCTAGGAGACTAGGGTTGTAAAGAATATCAGACAGTAGTATCTTTATTTACTGCTTTGCCAGTAGAATTAACCTATTTGTCAGAGAGTTGCTTTTATTTTCTTTCAGCTGTTTATTTTTGTAAACAATATCGGGCAGATACCGATAAGTTGTACCGATTTCACGAGAATTTCCTTAGCCGCCTCAGAAATCTAAAATCTTTTGACATTCCGACCGAACAACTTCAACAAAAGGCGAGCGCTACCACTGATCTCCACAGATACATTAGAGGACCATCATAAACTATTTTGTATGTACCAGTAACAACGTTCAATATAACGTGCAGGTCAAAGCAACGCTGAGCACACAAACAAGCTTTCTATTTGATTGAGCTGCAGCCTTCGCTTTCGATACATTCATCAACATCCTACTAGGAAGTTGAAGTGACATAGGCTAGGGGGTGGGTAGGGGTGGAGGTGCTAATAAGAAGGTTAGCTCAGAAGTTCTACTTAACTGCAGACGAACACTTTAATTGGAAAATATAACGTACAAAAATAATCTTAAAGAAAATATTGGTAATAACTGCTGCCGATCAAAACTTTGACTGTGATGATTATTTCTTATCTAAAGTCATGAGGGCGCAATATTACATCTACATAATTATTATAATCATCTTTCTACAATTTAATCTCGTGCACTGGCTATGTACTATATAGGTATGAATTTGGGCCACCGGTTTCGTAGGACGGTGCTTCTGAATCCATTTTATGTGTGGAGGTAGTGAAACGCTCATGACTTTGAAATTAGGCGACAACTTCGATCGAGTGCACTTACCCATTTATAGCGCGGGGTTGACACCATTTGACCGACGCGACGTACTCTATGTATTGGACAGTCGGAGCGCAAAGTGATATAGAAATTGTATAACGCTTTGCGAGCCACACAGACAAAAGAATTGGAAAAGCTATTTGAAAGTTTAAAGTTGAATCCGTTTGTATTTTTACAAGCTTTATTCTGTGTTGATACAAATTCTAAATCTGGTAATTCAGGTAAAAAAAGAACTTTCTTAGGTTTAATAATGCAAAATGATTTTTTGTCTCTAATAATTCGAACATCCACCAAAATTTCGTCTCCAAATAAATACACTTAAAGTCAAATAAGCAGCAAACTTTTCAACTCGTTTCACATAACCATTCCTCCGTTTCAAAACACTTGTGTGTGGAAGCGTACCGAAATGGCGGCAGCGTCTCGCCGGTCGTCACCGTTTACGATCAGATAACTTTCAAGCGGGAGTTTTTCAATGAATTCTAAATGCGCGACTAGCTCGGGATCCCCTTCGCACTCCAGCGCTTTGTTTCACGATTGTCGACTGTTAACTGATCCAGTCGATACTATTGTTACTTTGTTTGGGTTGTGAGCGTTTTTGCTTTATAAATGTAAGGGTAGTAGGGTGTGTATATACAGGTATAACATCATACTTTTTAGGAATTTAAAAGAAGGGTTATTTTAGGTTTACGGAAAAATTTATTTGATTTATAAAAACATGACAGATAGAAAATGAATGTTCATTTCTGAAATGCAGATAAACCATGCAGTTTTAAAAAACACCTCTATTGGATAAATTACATCAATATCACTTGATTAATTGAAATAACACCTGTTTGCCCAACTGGAATTCTACCGTTTATTTAGATTTTCACTACTACCTACATTTTCATTATTTTCGTAGTATCAAAACAATATTATAATAATAGCTATTTAACAATCACTACAACACTGAAAAAATTATTGCATTGTTTGCTTTCATGCGTACCATACAGTTTATTTGCTGCCTACCTTGTGACGTCACAATACATGTCGCCTTGCCCGTCGGCGCGGAACAGTATAGCGAAGTTTTAATTATCGCCCTTTTGAGCCCTTTGTGCCAAAATATTGTCGATTGTCAACTGAATAAAATGAACTTGCAAATTGAAGAGTTATAAAAATATCAGAATATTTTAATTATTTTACTTTGTTTACTTGGTCGAACAATGGGTTGCCGGCACTCTCATACGTAGGTAGGCACTTCAGAAGTAGATCTGGAAATGTCAATACAAGTAGAAATCACGACGTAAATAGTAATAAAAAGCTTTCTCTAATTTACGAGAAATGCTTACAATTTTAAGAAATAATTAAAATCGCAATAATTTTAATAAAATTCTTAAAAGAAAGCAAGTAGCGTGGCAATATTATATTCACGGTATCTGACACCTGTTAAAATTACTTAAAAGAGATCCATGAATATCAATTTATTATTTAAATTAGTTTCTTTTGAAGAAATTTAATTTAGCAGAGACAGAAGTGGGCCATGAACAACAAGAGAACTCACTCTTGAATAAAATAAGAAAGACTGTGATTTACTTTTAATTTTATTTGGAAACTTGTTAAATTACTTTTAAGAGTAATTTATGGTAAAATTTGTAAAGTATCTGTCTCTGAAGACAATGTCAGCGATGTAGGATTAAAATGTATCTGTCATTTATCTTCCATAGCCGTTTTTGAGTTAAAACTCAAGTTATTTCGCGTTTATATAAGCAATGATATATTTTTAGACGAAGTTCAAAAAATAGTGAAAATATAAAAGCGTCATGTGCTCGTTATACATTTGTCACACCGAAGACTTGTTTTTTTACTTCGGACAAGTAACTTGTTGTTACTGCCAAACCAAAATACACAACATGGTAGCTCAATTCACCCGCTAGCGGATAAGCAGAAAACAACATATCCATATCTATGATAATCGGGCCATCAAAAACGTTTTCCATAAGGTCCCAAAAAAATAATAGCAAAAGGCTCTTTAAGACAAGAACCTCGTCCAGAAATTAACTGATCCTTTATCGCGGCCCTAACTTGTTTGATGTCAGCTTTATGAACAGTACGTCATTCAAATAACCATAAAAGTGAATGTCGAGGCCGTTAAATGAATGTATCTCTATGTGACAGTCAAAACTCTTAATCAGACAAAACTAGTTTTAACTGGTTTCTGTCACAACCGTTGTTAAGTTAAAACGTTTGCCGTTTCCTGTATTAAAAATATGGGTTTAATAACTAACACAATATCAAACATAAGTCTTATTTTACTCAAAGTTATTTTTTTCACTTAAGAATTCTGTTACGCTATAGTACGCTTTGACTGTCAAAAAGCTTCGAATCCTTTTTTTTATAACGTTAGCGGTAATTCTTTCCAACTTTTAGGTATTTTATCATATTTGACCGGAACCATGCAGTAATCAACTTAACAAACACAGCTACTTCTAGTATGTATAAACATGGTAGTGTCAGTATTTTATACTGTTTAAAGTATGGCGTGTATCTATCAGTAGTCGCCCTTATGCATCTCTTTTGAGCCTTAAAAGCCGTTTCTTTTTCGGTGAGTTACCCCAAAATATTATTCCATATCGTAGATGGGATTCTGCTACACCGTAGTAAGCAGTAAGGAGTGCATCCGTGTATATTATTGATGATAACGTATATAAAGCATATGCGGATTTACTCATATTACAACATAAAATTTTAATGTGCGTATGGCATATGGATCACTTCTTACGAGACCTCTTGTGAAGTTGTGTCCTCTGCCAACTCAGACTGACTAGACAGACCGTTTACTGTTATTTCAATTCATTAGATTCTAGTTTAGATTAGTGTTAACTTCAATTAGTGTTAATGTCAATCGATCACATCAGCTCTTCATTCGTTTTTATCCGTTGTTCTCGGGTTCCGCTCTTTCAGCGTAGTGAAAATACTATGCATTTTGGTGGGCGGAATGTTCCGTAACCATACATTTTTTATCTAAGCGCGCACTGTGCTTGTGAACGAATGAGAAACAAGTCGAAAAGATGGCAACAATGGCAGTTGCTTATGTGCGAGCTCCCGGTTAAAATCCTTGGATGAGGGTTAATCGTTGCTAAACGGCTTCTATCTGGACTGATTCTAATGCCTGAAGGCTCATTACAGACTTTGGTGCACCAATTTGTGAGTGGATAATCGGACCACGGCCGGTCATCGTGTAACGCTAGCCACGTGCCATATCAGGACATGATTCCCTCGAAGAGCCACAGGAGGCTAGCAGGTGAGTGACGCACTTTATGCTTGGATGGTCTAACGGTTTCCCCGCGAGCAAGCACAGTTAATCATATTCAACTAAAATACGTATCGAAAACTGAGCTTGACCTCCAATGTACCAACATCGGCTTTGGTACATTTTTTTTAGTTGTATGGTACAGTTTTTGGTAGTTTTTTTTAACTAATAAACTAATAATAATAATGTGTGATTTCCAGTAATTTTTTTATCTATTTCGAGATCCAGGAATTTTGTAGTTGCAACTTCTTCTACAACATCATTATTGTAGTATACTTACTTTAAGGCTCATGCTAGGAATCCCTTGACTGAAATGTATAATTTTTGTTTTACTCCTTTTGTTAAAAGGGTCACAAAAATTAACCTACCAAACCAAGCTAGGTTTCTAAGTGTTAGAACATAATTGTTTAAATAGTTTCATCCGGTTAAAAATAGTTTTCACTGAGTTTTGCGGTCAAAAGTGGTTTTCACCGACTTACAGTTTTAACTGTGACATTTATATTATAGTTGGAGGCATCGCGGGGTGGTTCAGCTGATGAGTGGCGCGAGATAAGCTGCAGGAACGTCTGTCGCAGCTCGATAAGAGTCGGTGAAAATCCACACTTAAAGCAAGATGTGGCCTTTTAAATTTGAGTTATGTAAAGTGAGTTCATGGTAAGTTTGTGGGTGAAAGGAGAATGGGTTCTTTAAAGTGTTGAATATAGGTAGAATTATATTATATTTATAGTTTGGTTGACCAAGGGGTATTAGGTACCCAGTAGCTGGGTTGTGGAGCTCAGATTATTAGGCAGTGGCTCCATGTAAAATACTGGTATTCAGCTGCATACGGTTAGACTGGAAGCCAACCCCACATAGTTGGGAAAAGGCAGATGATGGTTTAGTTTGGTTGATAATAAATTGTCAATTGGTTTGTTTTACAAATTAGAGAATGCTCAAAATATGAAAAATACCTACCACAGTGCCATATTAAGTATTTAAAATGTAGGTGAGGTGACATGAATAATAACAATAATAATACAATAAGTGGGTACCTGTTATTTATAATATTATAAATCTTGATAAACTCAAAACATTCTAAGGTTCAAACGTAAGTGAAGTTTTTTTTAATAATTTCCGTTTTGTTGCTCTAAGGCCTGGCTTCCTTAATGGTAACATATTTAAATGACAATTCTTATTATTCTAACGCCGAGAGCGTCTGAGTAGCAATACATGTAGAATACATTAGCTGTTTATTTTCCGGAAAGCAGTAAAACGCAGCTGAGTGAACAGAGCGAACTGAGCGAGCTGAGCTAAATGACGCTTGTGCTTAATGTGCACGTTCATGATGTATTGCCAAGTAAACACCACTCGTCTTACAACGGTGAAATTAATATGATCTTAATTTGGCTGTGCTAAAATTAAGTTTGCCATTTGAAATATATTTTGGACATTCTTTGAAAGTAAAGTTATTGAATAACTAGCTTTAGCCCGCGGCTTCGCCCGCGTGGTTGTCGGAAAATACCCCACGGGAATGTAATACCGGGATAAAAAGTATTCTGTGTTAATTCAGGTTACAAACTATCTGTGTGCCAAATTTCAGAGTAACAAACACACAACCTTTTTTTTTTTTTAAATGGCATCTCAGAGTGTAACCACGAAGGGTTGAGACTCTTTAACCGGGCTATCCTGTGGTGCCTTAAGCTCCTAATATAAATTTAAGGCCAACAACAAGAGTGTTGCGGTGGGTGGCGGCAGAGTCAAAGAAGCACTTTGAAGCGCGTTTCATAAATCGGGCTATGGAAGGGATTTTAAGCTCCAAGTGGAGGTTAGTGTTCCGAACGAACCAGGGGGCTCCCGTGATCTTACGAAGGAACCGATTTTGGAGGGTCTGCATCTTATGGATGATATAGGGTTTGGCGTGGGCAAAGACTGGACTGGCATAGGTCATGATGGGGCGGATGTACTCGGTGTAATTGCGTAATTTGCACCTAAGTGACAATTTGCTTTTTGCATTTAGTACGGAATGGAGCCTATAGAGAGCGAAAGCGGCGCGCGAGCGCACCGTCTTTACATGCTTAGAAAAGGAGAGATGATGGTCGAGGGTCACACCTAGATATTTGGCTTGCTTCTCCCAAGAGATAGGTTTGCCTAATATGGTGATCGGTCGGTATTGGGAGGGGGGGGGGCGTTGACGTGGCTTGGAGAAGAGAACCGCTTGGCTTTTATCGGGATTGACCTCGATACGCCACTTTCTGAACCACTCACCAAGCTTGTTGGAAAGCGGTTTGGAGGATTTTAGTGATTTGATTTTGACTTTTGCCTTTGTAATCGATGGCCGTATCGTCTGCGAACAGAGCCAACTTTGCCCATCTATTCTTGGGGATGTCGCTGGTATACAGCGTGAAAGCAAGGGGAGATATCACAGAGCCCTGAGGGACTTCTGCGCGTATGGGATAAGGGGAACGAGAGAGCTCCTTCAATGCGCGTCGGGGATAAGGCCCTTAGTCTCGGCGTAGTCTCTGAGTCGCTTATAAATAAGCCTCTCATAGAGTTTTCTGAGGACTGTGAGCAGACTAATGGGTCGGTAGCTCGCGGGCTCCGCCCTGGGTTTACCGGGTTTGGGGAAGCCGATAACGATGGCCTCTTCCCATGCTTGAGGAAAGATGTTATTGCTCAAGGCTCCATTGAAGATGGTGGCCAGAAGCATTATGAGGTGGGCGGGGAACAATTGGAGCACCCTATTGGTGAGTCCATCTTGGCCAGGGGCTTTACGGGGTTTCAGGCCCTTGATGAGTTCGTGCACTTCATCTGGAGTGACGGGAGGCAGAGGATACTCAGGATCTTTAACGGGCGGGAGGGAGGCTCTACGTTCGACTTCAGCGTCGACCTCATCGAGGTGAGCTTGGTCTACTGGTTGAGAGCTGGGCGAGCACTGGACCTCTAGACTGTCGGCTAAGCATTCAGCTTTGTCGATGTCATCGAAAGCGATAGACGCGTCAGGGCGGATCAGTGGGGGCATAGCGGCTGAACAACCTCGGGGGTTGAGACTCCTTTGGAGTTGCCAATATGCCGTATGGGTTGGCTCAAGAGCGCTCAGCTTCTTATCCCAGTCGGTGTCACGCAATTCGTCCACACGATTCTTTACAGCACGCTGTAAATAACGCATGTGTGGTTGTTCGCGAATCTAGAGCGGGCTTGCGTAATCTCAGGGTACGCATTGTATATTGCCTGAATTTGATATAGGTCACCGGCGTTGGTCGCGGCAACTATCTCGTCAGCCATCCTGCTCGCGCGGGGGGTGAGGAAGACCATATACGTGGAATGAATCACGTGGAAGGGATCTATCTGGTTGACACCGGCCACGGAAGTGGGGGTGTTTTTAGGAGGGGCGCGCGCATTCGGAGCGGCGGCGGCGGGTGCGAGTACGGTGGGGAGCGCGGCGGACACGGGGGTCGATTGCGAGTTTTCTAATCGGGCTCGCGGGTCCATTGAACGAGGCATAGTGGCCTGAGGGTTGGTGGCCTGAGGGTCGGTGGCCTGAGGGTTGGTGGCCTGAGGGGCCTGAGGGGTGGATCTAGCCTGGAGGCTTGGAAACGCCTGCTGGTGATGCAGGTAATTCCAGGGACTGGGCCTCTGAGGACTCAGTCTTACTGGCAATTGGTGGGACGGGCATTCGTGGGTCTGACGAGCGTCGGCACGCTTCGTCAGACGAGGGGAGGATGACTTGGGAGCCTTTGTGCAACCACGGTAGTTTGCGGGGTGACCTGCCTCACCACATAGCACGCAGCTAGGTGGCTCGGTGCAAAGTGCGCGGTCTTTGGGGCGTGCGCATTCCGCAGTGCTATGCGAACCCAGGCACTTTACGCACCTAGGCGTCGCATAGCAGTGCTTCTGCGTATGCCCGTAAAGCAGGCAGCGATGGCATAGCGCAATGACACCCGACTTGTGGGGTTTCTCGATTTCGAGACTGGAGAGATTGCAGATCGATTTGATCTGGAAGATCGGGTTATGTCCCTCGTAGGGTAGGCAGATCACGAGGATCATGTCAAAGGCCTCACCGCGCCGCGCGCGATGCATATGGTGGACCTCGTTTACGGGGACGTTTTGCGAGTGAAGGTCGTCTAGGATGTCGGAGCAGGGAATCTTTTTAGGGATTCTACGGATCACTACTCGAGTCTCCTTTTCCTCGGGTAGGCAATTCGTGTGGAATGACACGGTTTTGGAACGGAGCATTTTAGTCAGGCTCCTGTAGTCCGTAGACGTAGGAACTGTGACCTTAGTGCCTGTAAGATAAGATAAGATAAGATAAGACATTTATTCGTAGAAACATGAGTATACAAACAAGGAATGCAGGTTGTTCATAAACAAAAAAGATCCATCATGTTCGGCCTTTATGGCATCCATAATAATATTATAAATATACTAATAGACATATCCATATTGGTTTGGTCGGGCCTTTGGTCTTCTTCCTCTTGCCCCCCTTTCCCGAGACTAGGCTGAAGCCGTCGTCTGAGCCAGAGGACGAAGAGGAGGAGGATGTGGCCGATGGTACGAACGTACTATCGGATCCTGAATCGATGTTAGAGGGAGTGGGAGTGTCAGCTCTATCACTGACTGGCTGGTGGTAATGGTGAGCGAGAGCGGGAGCGGGAGCGAGCTCGAATGGTCGCTGAGAGAGTGGCCTGAGTAAGGGTCCCGAATCTCTTGCCATATTTGGCCCGAAATAAGGGGTCCTCCATCACGACTTTCATGATGAACTCTAGTAGGACGTCCTCCATGGCGGAGGGAGGGGATTCGGTTGGGGAGGCAATGATTGCCGGGGGAATTTAATCCTAACGAACTAAAACCCTAACTCCCCGGGTGGATTAGCCCGGGGATGAGTTAAGCCCCCCTGCCGGGAATAGGCAGGGAGATGTGTGCTATGGTGTGCCCTAAGCTTGTAAACCTGTCGCCAGTCTTATTGTGCGAACGGGACCCTACAAATCCAGCGCGAAGGGTGTAGACACACCCTAAAGATACTGGGTGAGTAGCTGAGGAAGGAAAACTGTCACCAGAGCCGACTAGGAGTTCTCCCAAGGCCGGTTAACTCTGGGACCCGTCCAATTGACTGCCTCGCCCTGCTGGGTTTCGGCGGGTGTGATTTGGTCAACACCCCCTTGGATTCGTTAGCACCGTTAGGTATCAACCAAGGACCACGAAACTGTGGTTTTTCTCTGACGGGGTAAAAACACGCGGAACGTTTTTGACGTTTTTGACGAAACTGTTTGCAGGAGCCAATATTGACCTACCTTGAAAAAGGCAATAGTCAATATTAATATCGTAGTCGAGACTACTGAGAATCGTTATGAGGGGCGTAACAATGACCGAACAATAGCGCACTGAAACGAGCGTAACGAGCCGGGGCAGCGTTACGACCGTCCAGGGCAGATGTCGAACGGTGAGTGACTCACAAACTTTCACATTTACAATATTTATATAAAATAATAATATAATAATAGTAGGATTAACCACACATATTGTATATGCTGTCGAAAGTCAAGTAGCGAAACATGACATCAAATGATATCAATCAAACCAATACAATTAAGTGAAGTTGACGATCGAAGTAAGTATACATTTCCTTTTTGGCGAAAGTTTCCATAACATCCCCTAGTTTACTGAATGGCGTGTTTCATAAGCTGTAACAGTGAGTTTCTCAAACTAACACACATTATATGAATGTAAAGAATGGCGTATTTCAGAAGATGTAACAGTGAGTTTCTCAAAATGCCGGGCGGGTATTAAATCAAGCGCGCGAGTAATCTGCATAAACGCCGGCGAAACTGTCAGCTATCGCCAACAGCTAACTGCATCTGCTGCAGATCACTAGATGGTGTCAATTAGTACTTTTTGTTCTACTTCTAAAAGTTTTCGTTAGTTTTCAACAAAGAAAAATACTTTGTTAAGTTAGGCTGGTGAAGACAGTTTGAGAGAAAATTATAATTAAGTTATGCAAAGTAAAAGTGTTGTTTAATTCTTGATTAAGGCGTAAGTTTTGGGCTTATTAAATAAAATGAAGTTTTGATCTAGCATTTTAGTCTAGTCTGTCTAACACCAACATGCCAATGCATGAACCTTGTAAATAGCATCTTTGATTTAGGAGACGGGTACCTTGCACCTTATCCAAATATGCCATTCCTAATGAATCACTTCCAGTGTAAACTCCGCGACTTATCTGTTTAAGTAGAGAGTGGTAATTCGTCGCAACTGCATCAAAGACGAACATTAAACTTGCATTAGCGACGCTTAACTTTTACGTAAAGTTTGAATCTTATTGCCGCTGCGCACCGACAATTGAGAAAAGTTCTCTATTCAATTTGTACTGTTCTTCTTTATTAAACGACTGTGCAAAGAATCCAGATAGAACCGTTGAATGGTAATGTTGCAGTAACTACAGTCTTAGACAATGAATTCTTGGTTCAGCGAATAATTAATATCTACGTAAATCTGGAAGGATAAATCTGAGAAATATAATAAAAAGTAGTAACGTTTTAATATGTTTCTGTACGGTTTAAAGCCGAAAAAAATGGTAAATAGCGTTTAATAAAACACTCAGACTCCATTACCTGAAAGTAGGCGAATGTTGTAAGTACGTTAAGTTGTCGGAAGAAAAAGCTAACTTATTCACAGTCTCGGGAGACGGATTAGCAACTCGTCAGTATGTGCTGTTTGGGCGAAGTTAATTATTGCTGGGACCTTTATTTCGACATCACATTAGGGGAAACTTATTTAATGTGGTGAGATTAATGAAAAAGTTACAAAGCAGTTTCAGGAAAAAAATAAACCCAAAAAGAACTCAAAAGTAGTTAGTTTAAGAATAGCACTGCAGAGAAAACCTTCATAAAATTAAAATCTATGACATTATTATTATTTGACCATAACCAGGATGTTTCAAATCAAGTCATAATTTAATCCAACCACTTTCTAACTGCCTCTCATAGAAGTGCCTACATACGGGATAACCTCAAAGTCAAGTCAAATCATTTATTTCAAATAGGCACATAAAAGGCACGTTTGAACAGTGTGTTGTCCGTGGTACTACTAAACGTGGGTAAAAAAAAATCCCGTAGTACTACCAAGCGATCCAGTAGTACCATGGGAATTTTTTTTTTACCCGTGGTGCTACTGGTAGTCCACATTTCATAGCTTACACAAAAGTTCAACATGACATTTTGCCTGCGAGTGGATAATTAGACAATGGTAAAAACATTTCTGCGGCAGATTGTATGATTCGTAATTTTGAACTGAGTGAAATAGGTTAGGTTAAGTTATAACTGTGACCAACCGCGCGCGAGCCGAGCGAGCGCTACTTCGAAGTTGCTCGCAGAAATGTTTTTACCATTGTCTAATTATCCGTGTTTTCACAATATCCCTAGGGTTTTCGTGGAGTAAACTATGAAATGCGGACTACCAGTAGTACCACGGGTAAAAAAAAACTTCCCGTGGTACTACTGGATCGCTTGGTAGTACTACGGGATTTTTCTTTACTCGTGGTACTACTGATAGTAGTACTGGTAGTACCACGGGCAACAAACGGTTTGAACGTCAAAGATTACATAAATATAATTAATTGATTCTAGTTGCCCCTTCCAAAAGGTAGTTACGTTTGGAGAAGAATGGGCAAGAATCTCCATACTTACTCTTTTAAAATGTTAACAATATTTTGTATACATTATTAATAATTTTATGTGAAGACGATGCACTTACCAAGAATAAAATTTCTATACCACAATAGGTAAAAAGAATGAAAAGTGAAGTAATGACAGACAAATTAATTATGCGATAGATACATGGTGCTCACATATTTACCAACATTGTAAAAGTAGATGATTTCCCTAAAATTTTACCATATAATAACATAAGTCGGTGTGTGAGTTTAAAGTATATTAATCACAGAAAAAGATAATTAAATTAGCAACCAGTTTGATTTTGTCTAGACTCTAAATAAATTATCCTATGGAGCAGGACAATCCAAGCATTCTTATCTTGGATATAATACTCTAATTTGTAATATGCTAGTTTACAAAGTGTACGTATGAGTTTTAATTTTTCTTTCATTTAATTGTAATATATCAGAAGATATTTTATTGTGACATTTAACACAGTACCCTATACCCTATAAAATATACTTAAGATAATCTGAAAAATGGTTAATCTATTTTATCTTTATTTCTAAATCAGTGATAAACATAATTTTAATAAATTATGTCTATCATTGATTTTATTACAAAGATGTAGATTTTTTCTTACATACATAATATTTTCATAAATGAAAAGGCAAGGTACCGTCATAATATTCATCATCATTGCAGCCGAAAGACGTCCACTGCTGGACATAGGCCTCTCCCAAGCACCGCCACTTCGACCGGTTCTGTGCTTCCCGCATCCAGCGGATTTCTGCGGGTTTCACAAGGTCATCGGTCCACCTTGTGGGAGGCCTTCCAACGCTACGTCTTCCAGTACGCGGTCGCCACTCCAGAACTTTTCGGCCCCAACGGCCATCTATTCTGCGCGCAATGTGCCCTGCCCATTGCCACTTAAGTTTGGCAATTCTTCGAGCTATGTCGGTTATCATGGTTCCCCTGCGGATCTCGTCATTTCTGATTCGATCACGTAGGGAAACTCCAAGCATAGCCCTCTGCATTGCCCTTTGGGTGACTTTTAGCCTTCTAATAAGACCCATTGTGAGCGACCACGTTTCAGTACCAACAACACTGCAACATGCACTGGTCAAAGACCAGTATAATAATATGTTAATAATTTAAAATAGTTCCCTAAGATATTCGCGGTGACGTAAACTATGAATGACTCTGATAGCTCTCTTTTGCAAAATAAAAATGGATTCAATTTCAGCAGCCTGACCCCACAGTAAAATGCCATACGACATAATGCTGTGGAAGTAGACATAGACCAAACGCGCGGTATCTATGTCGGAAGTTGCTCGCCGTGTGTGAAAAGTATGCGGCCACACACGGTCTGAGTTATAATGTAAAAAAATCATAATCTTCAAGGCGGGTACAAAGTGCCCAACTGTTGTTCCACCAGTGTTACTCAATGGTATTCCTCTTAGTCGAGTATACCAATTCAAGTATCTTGGACATGTGGTTACCGAAATTCTTGGAGATGATGAGACGTAGAGAGGGAGCGCAGGGCGTTGTCAGTCCGGACGAACATGCTGGCCCGCAGGTTCGCTCGATGTACAGACGCGGTGAAGGTAACCTTATTCAAAGCGTATTGCACATCTCTGTACTCAGCGAGCCTGTGGTTCAGATATACCCAAAGGGCTTACAATTCTCTGCGCATCCAGTTCAACAATGCCTTCAGGGCGCTGTTACGTCTGCCGCGCTTCTGCAGTGCGTCAACAATGTTTGCTGAGTCACGCACAGACGGTTTTAAAAAGACAGCCTCACTGCTAATCAGATTGTGTGGGAGCAGTAACAGTATCCTGAATGTAATAGGCAATAAGTTAGACAGCCCACTGCATGGCGTGGAGCCTCACCCAGAGGAATAAATCTCTCTTAGTTATTAGGTACTAACATAGTTTTTAAGTTCATACTAACAAATAAATGTAATGGATCATATAGTTGTCTGAATAAATATATTATTATTATTATGTCTGTTAACTGTCTTATTTTTCTAACAGCATAAACGGCCGAACTTAGCCGCCCCGCAAGAGATGTTATATGTGGTCCCCATTGTAATTTATCGTCTAGCGTGATTCCTAGGAAAACCGTTTGATTAATAAATTCCAGTTTTTCTGCATTCAACATGATGTCACATTCGCTAACATTAGGTAATTTAAATCGAATGAATTTGTTTTTATTTTTCATTTAGTATCAAATTATTTACCGTAAACCAGTCTTAGACCTGAAAAATAGAGTTATTCACGTCGTCAAGTTTTTGTGACCGTCGATCTATTACAAAAAAATCAATGATGTGTCATCTGCAAATAACACCATCTTCTGTGGATTTTGAAGTAATTGGGGTAAATCGTTAATGTAAACTAAAAATAGGAATGGACCCAATATCGAAGCTTGAGGAACGCATTTCATTTCAAATGAGTTTATGCCGTTTACCTGAACTTTAACCTTCCTATCCGTCAGTTATGTTCTTAGTAAGTCAAGAGCTGTATTCTCAAACTCAAATTCAAATCATTTATTTCAATTAAACCATTTACAGGCACTTTTGAATTGTCAAGGAGTCGGTCAGTAAGAAAAATGAAGCTACATGCCCATTCCAAAGCGTAGGTACCTATGGAGAATATTATATGGCAGCATGGGTTCCGGCCGGAGCACAGCACCGCCACCAATCTGCTCAACTTCATGGCACGGGTGGTACCAGCAGTCGATAATGGTGTGCAAGTAGACGCAGTGTATTTTGATTTCAAAAAGGCATTTGACACCGTCGATAATGACATTTTATTAAGAAAGCTTGCAGAAGTTGGCTGTACACCACACCTGTTACAGTTTTTTGTTAGCTACATGAAAGACCGACATCAGTATGTTGACTACAATGGGTACGAATCCGAACCATACTACACCAGGTCAGGCGTAAGCCAGGGCAGCAATTTGGGGCCTCTTGAATTTATTCTAATGATAAATGACTTACCGGAAGTCGTTAGAGATAGTTTATGTTTATTATTTGCTGATGACCTTAAATTGCTGCTCGAGGTTAGGGATGAGTCGGATTGTGAACGCCTACAGGAGGATATTAACAGAGTGGTTGAGTGGAGCCATAATAACAAACTCTACTTCAATTTAGCCAAATGTTCAGTAATAACGTTCACTCGCGCGCGGAGCCCTGTGTGCTACGAGTACAAGGTAGAAGCAGCGCCGATGCAGCGAGTAACACAGATACGGGACCTAGGGGTGATTCTCACTTCAGAACTTACTTTTCGTGAACATATAATTAAGATATGCAAGAAAGCCTACAGAAACTTAGGATTTGTATTGAGGCAGTCACAGGGGTTCACTAATATGACCACACTCAAGGTACTTTATGACGCTTTAATCAGGAGTCATTTAGAACATAGTGCAGTAATTTGGGCTCCACATGAAGCGAAATACAGTGTCATGTTGGAGCGGGTCCAAAATAAATTTACAAGGCACTTGTATTTAAAAATGTACGGGGTATATCCATTTTACCCATTGATGTACCCTACGCTATTTGTACTGGGTATGGTGGGGTATAATGAGCTCAGGGTGCGCCGGGAATTTGCTCTCGCCGCCTATGTAGTAAAGCTACTGCGTGGTGTAGCATATAATCCGGGAGTGCTGCGTCACCTAAAGCTATGCGTGCCGGACCGATACGTGTGGAGGCGGCGGCTCCCACAACTGCTAGCCGTGCCGGTAGGCAGAACCAATCTACTGGCGAAAACTCCCCTCACCCGAACAATCCGCATAATCAACGAAGTCCATGAAAGAATAGATATAATTTCGTGCAATTTGAGTGAATTCGCAAAAATCCTGTTAAATGTAGTAAGTTATGTAAATGTGTAAATATGTGTGTTTTAGGTTTTTCATACCTACTATGTAATTACAAATTGAAAAGAGAGCACTTTATTTTAAGTTCTTAATGTATATATGTCTATTAGATTGATAACAACATAATCTTAATTCTCTGTAATTCTGTTTGTTGGTCATTTTATTTTATTTTTTTGTGTTTCGGTGTAGACATTATTACTTATAACATCGCATTGGATTAGTCTGTAAGGGTGGTATAATTGTGATTAAAATAAATAAATAAATAAATAAATATAATTGCATAGCACAGGTGTGAGTCCTATGTACTATGGAGCTACCATTGGCCAGGTAATATGTCTTTCATTGACTTGAATGTGCCCTGGCGGCTGAGAGTATGTCATGCTCACTTAAATGTCTTGCTTGGTGTGTGATGATGTGTGATGTGTGGCGTGTGTGTTGGATCATTTAGCTCCCATCAAAATGGTTGAGCTGAATGGTGCTAATCCATGCGACATGTTCGTGAACGGGCGCCGTCAGTTGGGACTGGTCATCTCTTAGCTGCCACGGGTTAGTATTTTTATTTTTTTATTTGTACGTCGTTCTCATATTTAGTTATAAATTCAACATTACTTACAGATCTATCTAATACTTTTGTAATAATTTAATTTAAAAGAGTGTCCATGGAGTTTATTGCCCGTTCTTCTCCATAGGTACCTACGCTTTGGAATGGGCATGTAGCTGCATGTAGCTATATTTTTCTTACTGACCGACTTCTTGATAATTGAAAAGTGCCTGTAAATGGTTTAATAGAAATAAATTATTTGAGTTTGAGTTAGATGAACGGGCAAAAAACTCCATGCACACTCTTTTAAATTAAATTGTTACAAAAGTATTCGTTACATCTATAATGTTGAATTTATAACTAAATGTGAGAACGATGTAAAAATAAAAATAATAAAAACTTACACGTTAAAAGCGTCCAGATTAGGTACAACAACTAGAAACAAAACAAAAAAAAAAAAATAATAATAACCCGTGGCAGCTAAGAGATGACCAGTTCCAACTGACGGCACCCGTTCACGAACATGACGCATTGATTAGCACCATTCAGCTCAACCATTTTTAAGGGAGCTAAATGATCCAACACACACGCCACCATCAGGGAGACATCTAAGTGAGCATGACATACTCTCAGCCGCCAGGGCACATTCAAGTCAATGAAAGACATATTACCCGGTCAATGGTAGCTCTATAGTACCATACTCGTAGGACTCACACCTGTGCTATGCAATTATATTGTGGCGGGATCAACAACGCCACATGCGAACTACGCATCAAAGACCTGACGTCACAAATCCTGCATCGCGCTATCAGAGTTTACCGCGCGACTAGCATATATACAACATCCCGACATCAACCGTTGAGCAGTTGCCCACCAGACATAACACCCGTCTGGTCGGAGGATCCTCCCTTTACTATAGAGTATGAGTGAACTTTACACCCTGTTCCTCATACCTCTAAATTGGTGACCCCGAACATGGACATTAGCGCAGCCTTCGTGCAACTACTTCAGCCTGATGTCATCCATCACTTCCTCAAGCTTTCAAGCGGCGAGTCACACAGCCAGCCAGCACCCACGGCTTCAACGGGTATCCTGACCACCAGCATGCAGCGAACGCGCATACCTGGTCATCACCCTCAGCCTCATCAGCAACCTTGGCACAGCACACTGCACTTTCGGACGGTCCACAAGCAGAGCCCTTCAACGCTCTCCTGGTCGACGCCAGAAGTCAGCCTCAACCCGGCGCTGTACGACGTCCGACTCACTGGATCAACAAACGCAGCGCCACCCCGACTCACTGGGGAATCACCGCAACAGTTCCGACTCACTGTGAACTATGCGGCACCCGGTTCCGACTCACTGGAATCACAACTGGCCCTGGCTTCAGCCCACTATCGACCTCCAGTCTCCGGAGGGGAATAATGTGGCGGTATCAACAAAGCCACATGAGAACTTCGCATCAAAGACCTGACGTCACAAATCCTGCATCGCGCTATCAGAGTTTACCGCGCGACTAGCATATACAACATCCCGACATCAACCGTTGGGCAGCTGCCCACCAAACACAATACCCGTCTGGTCGGAGGATCCTCCCTTTACTATAGAGTACGAGTGAACTTTACACACTGTTCCTCATACCTCTAAAATATAATACAAAGGAGATTAAGTTTATACGATTTTAATCCCATAGTGCTCCAGTTTCAGCAGAAGTGTCCCATGGTTTACGCAATCGAACGCCTAATAGAGGTCGCAAAAGATTCCAATGGCATCTTGTGCTTCTTCCCAAGCGTGAAAAATGTTCTTTATTAGGGTGACACCAGCGTCAGTTGTACAACGCCATTTGGTGAAACCATACTGTAGTTCTTGAAAGCTGGAATTTTTATTAAAGGTACGTAACATTTAATTAAGCATCAACTTTTCAAACACCTTGCTGAGAACTGGAAGAATTGACACAGACCTTTAATTGTTAGGTTCTTTACTATCACAGGATTTGAACAATGGGACAACTTTAGTGTGTTTCATGAGATCCGGAAAGACTCCTTGGTCTACACTGGTGTTAAATATGAAAGCTAAATTGATAGGGCGCAATGGCAATGGTTTCGATGATAGACCTACAGACTTTTACAGACATTCCCCAAAGAACTTCTGTTGCTTTAATTTGAAGATAAAATCTTTAAAAGCTTTTATAACAGCATGGGGGTTTATATGTTGAAACCGGAACTCCAAAGGGCATACCTTTATGTTCTTTCTAAGTAAGGCAGCAGAAAGCGCGGGCGAAAGCGCGGGCGCGTGCGGGCGGACTGCGGGAATTTAAAATTTCCGTAGTTTTAAGGAAATTATTACCGAAAAAGACTTCAAATTCCTGAGCTATTTCTACATCTGAGTTGATGGGGCCATGTGCAGTCTCTAAATTAAATACAGTATTTAGCAGTTTTTTCCTACTTGTTTAATTATTTATTATTTGCCAAGTAGTTTTTATTTTATCATCAGCTGATTTTATTTTATTGCTAATATAAAGAGCTTTAGCAATTTTGCATACATTTTTAAAAGTTTTGAATATTTTGCTATATACTTATGAAAGCTGGTATTGTTCATATGTTGCTTTAGGCCATAAAGTTCAAATAGTTTTTCCCTGCTTTTACGAATACCTGGGGTCGCCCAATCACTAAATAGGAATTTTGTGCAAATACTTTGTCTTTAGTGGAAATGTGTCATTAAATTGCGTATTTAATAGTGAAAAGAACTCGGCGTAGAACTCATTTGTGTCACATATATTATTAAAACTCTGAACACATAATTTACTGGCCAAAGAATTATTTAATTTATCTAACTTTTTACATGACATGTAATTGGCTTAAATATTATTTAATTTTTTTGTGAAGGCATGTAGGAGCAAAATGTTATCGTTTGTCTAGTATGATCTGAGGGCAACTATTTATTTATTTATTTTAACATAAAACGGCCAAGGCCGTTTTATGTTAAAATTACATTCGTTAACAAAGACACGTAGATAATAACAAAGTATACAACTACTCGATAGTCATACGCTTATCTCACAACACTCCAGACATACTGACAAGATCTTCTTCCATCCATCCGCGAGCACATCACAGTCAGGCTTAGCGTCCAAGAGAGCGTTGAGCGCAGACAGTGTGCGAGCTATACTTATTTACAATTTGTTTGTGTAAGTAATCACTATTACAAAAAATATTATCTATACAAGTAGCGGAAGAAGCTGTCACTCGGGTTGGTTCAATAAAAACATTTAACAAATCAAATGCCTTAAAAAACTTAATAATCAGAATCATTTTATGTTAAACATATGTAGGTAGCTATAACGTATTACTAACATTATGGAACTTTGTTGTCTAAATAAAGAAATTTTGATTGATAGGTATCAACCTTAAGGATCTTATAAGTAGTAAAGGTTCTTGCTATGTTTTGTCATTACCGACATACAAATAAAAAATAAAATATAAAACAATTTAAATCACAAATAGGTATATAATGTCAATTAAATTAATAGATTGCCAATATAAAATGTCGATGAAAAATACAAAAAAAGAAATGTCACTAAAAATAAAAGCATTACAAACACAAAATAACAATAAAATTATATTAAAAAAAAAACAATTAGAAATTATTCAAAAAAAAAAAAAGACGTGTGGCACTCGGGGACTGCCGCGGTAAAGCTATTGCATAGCATTTTGTATCAACTTATGCAATTATAATTATTTATTTATTTTATTTATGCAGTATTTCTTTTTCTTTGATATACTTTCTATATACTTTCTTTGATATACGGTATTCTGGATTCAGTCCCCGCGCTCAAGGCCCGCGATAGAAGCTATGCAATAGCTTAAAAACAAAATAAATAAGTGCTGAACGTCGTAAAAGTGTATAACTACGTAAACAAAGTCAAATACTATTCAAATATAAGCATAATAACAACTTTAAAATAGACGAAAGTGTTGAACCTAAAGTAATTTTAAATAAAAAAAGAGTGACAAACTGTTTTGACAGCGAAAAAATTCCATGTACATGAGTCATTTCCAATCGTCTAGTCCAGTTTAAAAATTGTTCAACTGGAATGGTATCAACTATTTGGCAAGCTTTAATTAAGTCATTGTAGCCTTGCGGTGCAACAAGGGAACTGAATATACTCATAATCGACTGGTCGTGAGTTCAAACCCCACTATCACCAATCACTTTTTGTGAAGATCATAATTTTATAAACTAATATTTATAAGAATAAAATACGCAGTACACAGAAAAAAGGAACTGCCAGAAATTATTAGATCACTAGAGGGTACTGGTGTAGTAAAATAACCGTCGGAGTGGGGAGCGTGAGGTTTTTTCGTTACGGAATTTCTGGATTCGGTCCCCGCGCTCAAGGCCCGCGATAGAAGCTATGCAATAGCTTAAAAAACAAAAAATCTCATAAGTCATACAAAAGTCGGTTAAAAAAATAAAAAAAACATTTAAATGTTCATCCGCATTGTAATAACATTTGTCAAGTAGTAATTAGTAGTTGAAGAGACATTTTAAATTTAGTTAAAGGCCTATAATATTTTTTTTCTGGTAGTTTATTATAAATTTTTGGAGCAACACCAAAGAAGCTCTTCTTTAATAGTGCAGTTTTGCACTTGATCACACACAACAGGTTCTCATATTGGGCACGAATTGTTTCTTTTTTTTACCGATGAATATTTTTTAAACAAATGTGAATTTGCTTTTACAAACAAAGCAGTTTTCAGTATGTAAAGAGATGGCAAGGTTAATATTTTTTTTTTAATGAGGAATGCAACTATCCATTGTACTCAGACTATACATTGATCATTGACATCTTTTCTGGATCCTCAATATAAATAAGTTTCCTATTAGTTGACTGCCCCCAAAAAACAACACCATATCTTAAAATTGAAGCGACCAGTCCACGATAGGCTGTTAATAGTGTCTCAATATTCACTCTCTTTGATAACTGGAATAGTAAATATGCGGATTTGCTCTGACGTTTGCCAATTCCCTCTAAGTGAGGTTTCCAGTCGAATCTGACAGTATTGGATTTAATTTCTAATAAGTTGATATTAAAATCACCACATATAATTATTGACTTACTACTCGTACTAAGTGTCTTTAATACATCTTCCATTACAGAATCAAGCACAGATAGTTTCTGGTAACTTGGCGGTCCTGGTCCTCGTCTTCAAGGACCAACTCCACTAAATTCACTAGGCCATAGCTACTGCTATCACACAACTGGCGCGGTTACGTTATCTCTCGATGATATATTATATTATAGATATAACACAATCGCCCCATTGTCGACTTATCCTATAAAATTCTCAGGTTACGGGATTCGGGGTAATATGCTGGTGACCGGTTTTAAGTTATTACAGTAACTTTAAACCAGTCAGCGACGTCTGTCAGTATCATTCGGTTCTCGCTTGTGCTGCGTTCCGATGCAGTCGCGTTTGCATAATATTTATTTCGATTAGCGCGGCTCAAGCTGTCGCTCGTAATTTACCCACCATGAGTAATGAACTTGTAGCGAATGAGCTTCTGGCGTTCCTGCAGCAGAAGCTGGATGTGATGGACGAGGTGTCCGCTGTTCAGATCTGCGCAACGAACTTCAGCGAGGATGATATAGCTGCTGCGAAGCTGTTGTTGTTCAGTGTGCTGAACAAATGCGATCAGATGGGTGTCCCGCCGGCGTGACGGGACTAAGAGGAGCCTGCAGGACATAATCACACTCTTCAAGGAGACCGACCCTGACGACGTGCCGACGTTTGTGGCAAAGGAGCTTCACAAGCTTCCTCCTGTCACCTTCGACCACGTCGATGTAACGAGCCTTCTGAAGGACATTGTCTTCCTGAAGGCCCGCCTCGCGGATGTGCTGATGAAATTAGATGCATCTCAAAACACCGTCGCTGATTTTCGCAAGGAAGTTAGCGAGTTGCGCAACAGTGTCGCGGTAATTATATCACCTGTCGATGCATCATTCGTAAGCACGTGTCGCGGAGCCGGCCTCGATATATCGTCGTCGAATTCCGCGTCCGCAGTTTCGTCGTCAGCGCATCCGTTGATTGCTGAGCTAGCAGAGAGACGTGCCGGGGCGCCCCGCAGCCCCGTGCTCGTCACCGCGGTTCCTCCACGCAGCGCCTCCCGAACCCCTCGTCCCGTCCCGTTGCCAGTGTGTGCAGCCCTGGCAAAACCTCTTCAAAAGGATTTCGCTAGCGTTACCGCGAGTGCCCCTGGCGCTCCTAGTAGCAAGCCCATGCCAGAAAAGGCGCTGAATAGGGCTAATAATGATGATGGTTCCGTGACGTGCAAAGGAGGAAGCGCCGTTCGCGAACGAATAAGAACCGCTGCGGCAAAGCTCCTCAGGAGCCCGAAGTGAGTCTGCGTGCCGCAAAGCCGAACACACCGGTGTACATCTCCCGCCTGCACTACACCACTAAGGCGAGGGACATCGTGGAGTACGTGCGCCAAAGGACAACGTACACGCTGAGGGTGCAGTTACCGGAATCGCACCGGAACGTTAACTTCAAGGCGTTCATCGTGCGTGTTCCAAATCTGTATCTGCCCATCGTCATGGTAGAAGACTTTTGGCCGCAGGACGTGGGGTTCCGTCGCTTCCGCGGACAAGTTCCACAGAACAGCACAAAGTGCAGCTAGTGCAAAGTGAAGTGCTACTAACATAGTCTTAAGCCTTTTTATTAACACAAGCTTTATATTAAAATATGTATGTTTAGGTTAAGGTATTTTTCTATGGGCCTGTGTTGATTGAAATAAATGGTATTATTATTATTATGACGTTTATTTATTTTTTATCCATATCAAATACATTTTTAAATATTTCTTAAAATATATATAAAAAACATTTAAAAATATAAAAAATAGTGGTCCGCCGGTGTCGGGAGCAGGGTCCAAGCTACCGGTGGTTAGGGCTGCAGAGACAGGAACCTCCGCACAATGCGAGCCGTATCAAGGAGTACTGCCTTCTGAATCAGGCCCTTGATCCAACCGCCTAACGAAAGCCTCGAGCGATGTTGATCGAGGCTTTTGGCCAGTAGGCCATTGGCCGTCACGACAATCGGCACAATGATAGCTGAGCTCACATTCCACATGTCAACAACCTCGTGTGCTAAGTCGAGATACTTTATTTGTTTCTCTTTCTCAGCTTTCACGAGGTTCTCATCATGTGGGATGGTAACATCAACTATCATTGTGCGGCGCGCTAATCGATCTATCACCACTATATCAGGTTTATTGGCAACAATAGTCCCGTCAGTAATGATAGACCGATCCTAGTACAACGTGACATGGTCATTTTCGAGAACTGGGTCGGGCACATACTTGTAATACGGTACCTCAGAATCAACAAGTCTATATTTCAAAGCAAGTTGCTGGTGAATAATCCTAGCTACTTGATTATGCCTGTGCAAGTACTCGCCGTTAGCCAGACGAGAACAACCAGAAATAATATGTCTGAGGGACTCACCCGGACGGTGGCATGCCCGACACACGTCAACCGTCCCATCCCTCATAATATGTCTCCGGTAGTTATTCGTTAAGATAACTTCGTCCATAATTGCACAAACAAAACCTTCAGTTTCCCCGAAAAGGTCACCAAAACGTAGCTAGGATACGGACGCTAAGAAATCTACATCGGGCTCATGGAGAGCCCGGTAGAAGCGCCCGTGAAGCTCCTTGCTTTGGCATACTTTCCTGCGGTCATCTGTAGTAAGTACCACAGGTTTGCGCCAGTTCTCTTTAGCCATGGACAGCGGGGTGAGCCCCTTGTCCACCGCGACCACATCACGGAGCATACCCACTTCGGCTTTAAAAAAATATTCTCTGAGGCTGCACACCTCGCGGTTGTGGAGGGTCTTCGCATTTAAAAATCCTCGGCCCCCGTACTTCCGCGGGATGTACAGTCTCATCACCGATGATCGTGGGTGATGCATCCGGTTTGCGGGCAGCAGTGTACGGACCCTCCTATCCAGGGCGTCTAGTTCGGTCTGAGTCCATTTGAGTATGCCGAAAGAGTACATTAAAACCGGCATGACCCAACCGTTGAAGGCGCGCACCTTGTTTCCGCCTGAAAGAAGGCTAATTAATACCTTCTTCAGACGACCAAAGAAGCGTTCCTTCAACGATTGTTTCATGTCAGCAACGTTGATGCCTAACGCTTCCGACATACCCAAATACTTATAGCTTTCGGATGAGGAGAGGGATCTAAGGTGTATGGAATCCGAGAGTTGTATTCCCTCGGATTCCATGATCTCCCCTCGCTTTACATGCATGACTGCACATTTGTCTACACCAAATTCCATCCTGATGGCGCTACTGAATGTTTCAGTTACCTTCAGTAGCTCCATCAGTCGCAATTTGTTGGGGGCAAAGAGTTCGCCATCGCCTTCTTCAATGTCCCACTCACCGCACAGACTTTATTCACTCTTCCTTCTTCGTTCAGTCTATCTCTCTGTGGAATGCGCTCCCTCTGGAGATCAGGATGGCAACAAACCGATTATCATTTAAAGTGAAAGTTCGCGAGCACATTCGTAAGAAGCTGGCAGTATCATCACAACATTAATGTTTTCCCATTGTTTGTCTTATTTGTTTTAGTATATTCGTGTATTTATGTATGTTTATTTGTGCTTGTATATATATAGAAATTGGAAATTTGGTATATATATTTATAGTTTGTAAGTATCTATAAAGATCACATGATATTCTTGGAATAACTATAAAGTTATTCCAAGATTTTTCGTAATTGCACCTACCACTGTTTGTCTCTGCATCACCCAAAGGTTGACTGGTAGAAAATGCCTATGGCATTAAGTCCGCCTCTGTACATTTATGTGCTTAAAGTATTAAATAAATAAAGAGTTTCAAGTCATCCATGTAAAGGAGGTGAGATATGACCTGACCACCTCTCCTCAACCGATAGCCCAGATCTAAATCCTCCAGCAGGGTGCTTAGAGGATTCAGGGCTAAGCAGAATCAAAGTGGACTCAAACTGTCGCCCTGAAATATTCCCCGTTTAAACCACACAGGTTCATCATTCCCATGAATTTGTCGACATCCTGGGTAGCGAAGGACCGTCTTCCATTGCCCCATACATGACATCAGGAAGGTGCGCAGAGTTGTATCTATCTTGTATAACTCCAGCACCCTCATGAGCCATGTATGTGGCACTGAGTCGTAGGCCTTCTTATAGTCTATCCAGCATGTCGACAGATCCTTGCGGGATCGACGAACCTGTTGGATTATGGCCATGTCGATGAGGAGTAGCTCCTTAGTACCGCGGGACCCATTCCCACATCCATTTTGAGAGACAGACATGATGGAATTACTGTCAATGTGCGTAATAATTTTCGTTCTCAAAATGGATGTTAGAAGTTTATAGACCGTTGACAAACATGTGATCGGTCTATAATTCTTGGGTTCCGCGGGACTACCTGACTTATGGAGCAAGTGGGTAATGCCTGTTGTTAGAAACTGCGGTAGCGACCCAGATTCTAAGTATGACTGGAACTGAGATGCCAGGCAAGTGTGCGAACTACTTATCCATTTTAACCAAAAGTTGTGCAGTCCGTCCGGTCCCGGTGATTTCCAATTTGGTAACGGACGAACTGCCCTGGCCACGTCTAATGGCGTAATTTCGACTCTATCCATTTCTGGTATAGACTCACACACTCGCTCAACATCCCGAATCCAGTCAGCCTCAGCGTGACAGACGGGCACCGACCAAATGCTGCGCCAGAATGCACTTGTGGCGGCATCATCCGGACGGCACCCCTCCGTCACATTTTGTTCAGGTCGCTCCCAAGCTCTATATACCCACCTCTCATCGCTCTGAAACATGCGATTCTGCGAGTACCGATCAACCCGCCGCTTATACCGCCGAATACGGCTCGCCCATGCACAAACTTTCTGCTTCAGGAAGTCGATGCGCTCTGTGATATGGGTCATGTATTCTCGGGGGCCGATTCCAGTCCCCGAGAATGCCCGCCTCATAAAGCGCATCACTCGTGGTCGTGTATTACCCTCCCTGAAGCAGTATAGTTTGCCGATGAGTACCCTGGTCTCATCGATACGACGCTCGATCCTGCACTGCCAGGCTGGTACGGCTGGTTTTGGTCGAGTAGCTCCGTCACAGTTTGGAATTTTGACATTTGCTAAACGACATGCCGCAACAGCCGCGCAATACAGGATCGAGTGTGTATCAACGAGATCCTCGCTGCTCTCGAAAAAAATCTTAAGCTGCGAGTCCAAGGCACACACCAGCGCCCTATTTTTCTTATGCATAGGCAAGCGTGGTAATCGGGGCCTAAGTTCGGTTAGAGTGGACCTATACTCGCAAAACGCATCCTCCAGTGCGCTCCTCAATCGATCATTGTACTGGCTACTTACTGTGGCAACCCTATCATCCTCCTCTTCCACACCATGATTGGACCGCGGCGGGATTGCATCAACAATTGACGCGTGGGCCGCGGTTTGTGCTGGAGTTAAGACGATCTGGTTGCTCAGTACCTCTGAGCGCAGCCTATCAAGCGCGGCATCGTCCAACCTATGATCGCGTTGGATAACCCGCACCTGATCCGACAGCCGTTGGGCCGAGACGTTGACGGTTGGCTCTAGTTCCTGAAACAGAGACAGCATCCTAACACGGTACGCAGTGAGGTTAGTTCCCCCCTCTGTAGACCCGTAATATGCGCGCATGACGTTCTCATTCATAGACTGAGTCCATCGCATGCGCTGCACACAACCACCGGCAGCGGGGACCCGGCTCGGGGCCAGTTGGCCCCTAAGTCCGAAGCTCTTCGGTGGCCGGCGTCTCCCCTGCCGACGTACAGGTGTTGGTGACGTCGGCGGGGAAAAATACTCGTTGCTCGAGCTCGACGCAACTACCGCGGCCGGTGTCGTCACAGCACTCACGGTGGGGCTGGATACCGGCGGCGGCGAGGCGGAGCTGAGCGACGAGTCCGGAGGTGGTGGGCGTGCTCGTGCAGCTGATCTCGTCAACATTGTATCGTTTTCAATCGTATTCTTTCCGTTTTTTCATGATTTTATTTGATTTGACATGACAGATGTCACCTCGGTATTTTTTTATTATAGTCTATTTCTATTTTGATTCATTTTGCTCATTTTTAGATTATTTCTTGATGAAACAGAGTTTTAGGTTCGTTTCGGCCTTCTGATAAAATAAAATAAACTTTGTCTCAAATTAATACAACTATAAAAATGATGAAAACAAAATTCCGTGACTTGTTGACGTTGGTGTTGCCAGCTTATTATTATTATAATTGTAAATGTCAATAGATACTATAAAAAGTTACTACATCACGTAAGTCATTGTCAATCTTACTACTATTTCATATTACCATGAAACTATTAACATCAGAGAAAAAAATAAAAAAAATATCAGGGAGAATGCCCACAATTTCGACTAGAATTTAACTTGGAACATTTAGTAATGAAGGAAATGAATACTATTTTAGCGCTGAACCTACATTTCAGACAATTCTAAGAGGTTTTGTATTAATTAAGACGTTTGAAGCACCGCCGGATCCCGTCGATAATTGTGTTACGCACCACTCATTCCGCGGTTATTTTAGCATTTCGTCTCCAGTGGGTGTTCTAGTGGCCTTCTTGTGAATCTGTTGTTCGTTGTTCGTTTAAGATAAAATTGAGTTGATGTCAGTTCGCTTTATTGTTATCAGGCGGAAGCTGTAGCAGCCAACAGAAGGAAATTGTTTACATTCTTATCAGTGCACTCAAGAGATAAGCAAAGAAAACAATGTAAATTGTTTTTGTCCTTTTCGACAGAAAATATGGTAGATGAAATCAGAAACATATCAGTATTTTGTGTGTACATAAATAAATAAATAAACATTGTTCCTTCAAGGAAAAGGTTCCATGTGTAAACACCGAAATGGACAAAAAATAAATAGGTAAGTATGATTGACAAAAAATACCAAAACAGCCGAACATTAAACAAGTTCTTCAAACAAATATAAACTTGAGCTTAAAAACAATCTCCCGGAAAAATGTCCAAGAACTTGAATGAGTCATTACCTCGAGGAGTAATCGAAAAATAGCGGAAGAGTCCGTAAATGAAAACATTAATCGAATTTTCTGGTTCTAATCGAGAACTCGGAACTCATAAAGCAAGTTCAGCTCCCTTGTTCCTGTCGCCGACAGCCGCTTCCTACACTTGGATTAACGAAAAATTCTTAATTTTCTCCTTTCGAAGGCAATAATCGGCCGTTTGGCTCGCTCGCGAAAATTAATTTCGATTTTATAAGGTCCAGAGTCGGTATTGTTGGAAACTTTCCAGACGACGTATCTACTAGGACTGGACGAAGGTTAGGTACGTTTGAAAAACATGTTTGATAGAAAGTAATACATTGTTGGGATCAATAGAAAGATTCTGGAACGGTAAATACCCATAAATACATAAAAACTTTTTCGAAGTTGATTAATCAACTTACTGATAATTTTCCAATGAAAATAAAAAGTTTTATTAAGTTCTGAATCATATTTGATGGGTGGCTGAAGTTTTTTGGATCAATTGGTTATTGAAATACTTTTTGTAAGGATTCTAGTTTGGAATCTATACTCGCGAACAAAGAATACGGATCAGTACGAAAAATTAAATTAGTACTCTTAAAATAATAGAGCTAGCGACATGAATAAATAAATAATTAATAAATAATTTATTTTAAACCAAACACCGTGAGCAGGATTAGCGCTATAATTAAACATCTCAGTAGGGAGTATGAAACAGTGTATTGTAGATAATTTATCAGTCAATAAATAAACACCAAATACATTATTAGTTTAATTGTCAAAATTACATTAAAAAAAACAAATATAAATAGTTTTTACGTTGAAAAAATTATGGTTGGTACCTCGAACTTTATAACAAAACTAATGCTTTGTATTGCCTCCACGGGCTTTTCTCACAGCTGCCAGGCGATTGGGCATACTGTTTATTCTCTTATGCGATGATGCGGGATATTAGTTCATTCTTCCACTAACGCATGCTTCAGGTCTCGAAGTGTACCTGGGGCGGGGTTTTATTACATACCTCCCACGGTCATCCTAAGGGTGTTCAATTGAATTCAGGTCCAGGCTTCTCGCGGTCCAGTCCATGCGATTGATGCCAATGTCCTGAAAATACGCATTTACAATTTGAGTTGTATGTGGCCTGTATATTGCACCATCTCTACGGGTCTCCCGAAGTTGATTTGTTACTTTGTGGCGGTATCAACAACGCCACATGCGAACTACGCATCGAAGACCTGACGTCACAAATCCTGCATCGCGCTATCAGAGTTTACCGCGCGACTAGCATATATACAACATCCCGACATCAACCGTTGGGCAGTTGCCCACCAGATACAACACCCGTCTGGTCGGAAGATCCTCCCTTTACTATAGAGTATGAGTGAACTTTACACCCTGTTCCTTACACCTCTAAATTGGTGACCCCGAATATGGATATTAGCACAGCCTTCGTGCAACTACTTCAGCGTGACGCCATCCATCACTTCCTCAAGCTTTCGAGCGGCGAGTCACACAGCCAGCCAGTACCCACGGCTTCAACGGGTATCCTGACCACCAGCATGTAGCGAACGCGCATACCTGGTCATCACCCTCAGCCTCATCAGCAACCTTGGCACAGCACACTGCACTTTCGGCCGGTCCACAAGCAGAGCCCTTCAACGCTCTCCTGGTCGACGCCAGCAGTCAGCCGCAACCCGGCGCTGTACGACGTCTGACTTACTAGATCAAAAACGCAGCGCCACCCCGACTCACTGGAGAATCACCACAGACAGTTCCGACTCATCGTGAACTATGCGGCACCCGGTTCCGACTCACTTGAACCACGACTGGCCCTGGCATGCATCATATGCACTCACTCAGCCCACTTTCGACCTCCAGCCTCCGGAGGGCAGTAATGTGGCGGTATCAACAACGCCACATGCGAACTACGCATCAAAGACCTGACGTCACAAATCCTGCATCGCGCTATCAGAGTTTACCGCGCCACTAGCATATATACAACATCCCGACATCAACCGTTGGGCAGTTGCCCACCAGACATAACACCCGTCTGGTCGGAGGATCCTCCCTTTACTATAGAGTATGAGTGAACTTTACACCCTGTTCCTCATACCTCTAAAACTTAATCTGCCGTGAGGTGCCGATTTCGGAGCATGGTCGTAACAATAAATTGATCCTCTCGAGCCATAGTACAGTTCCTCAAGACCAGACCCAGACCCAGCTCCAGACCCAGTTCCTCGGAAACGTCGGACGACTCGCTAGTCGTCCGACATTTCCGAAGAACTGGGTAGAACATAAAAAGACCAGGAACCGGCAGACCAAGATGTACTGTAAGACAATAGGCGTGTCACATTCTACAGTGCAGCGGCTCTGTAGAAAGTGACGCGCCTATTGTTCTTGCTGCACTTCGCTTACTTCTGCCTTATTCTAACATAGTGACGATACGTGTACATTCTTCTGGTATTAACAAAGAGATTTAAGTATAATTTAATGTCTTTGGGTATTAACGACATGATAGTTATTATATTATATACGATATTAAAATTTTCTGTAATATAAATAATAATAATAATAATAATAAATCTTTATTACTAGAAGAATGGGTACAGTAAATCTCCTTAAAAACAAATTTGGTCTTATACAATGAGCAGTAACTTAGGTGTCAAAGGAGTGCTTTGGCACTCGTACTAGGATTACCCTGTATCACGAATGCCATCACCTTCCTCCGGACCAACTAGAATAGTTCTATAAACAATTTAATTTTGAATAAATTCTGACAAAAATAATAATTAATTTATACTTATTACTATACGAATAAGAATATTAAAAAAAAGAAGTATGTGAATCTGTGTGTATGCATATGTATGGGTGTGTGAGGGTGTGTTAGGATGTGTGTGTCCAGAATTCCAGAAGGTATGAGTGAGTAAGTGTTAGTGAAATAATCAGTTAACCCACCAATTGTAAAAGTCTCTCAGATTCTTCGTAGGTGAGACTTTTTAGCCAGTCACTTACAGCGTTCTTGCATTGCTGTCGGGTAAGTAAGCAAATATTTAGAACAGCGTTGTGCTTATTGTAAACCCTTGAACCCAGTATCCAATAATGCCGCTGAGCAAGAGCAGTTCTATGTCTTTCCGTGCTACACAATCTCGTTCTTATGCGCTTACGTTCTCGTAGCCGTAGGGAGTGTGATATACACACTCAGTGTGTGGCATGTTTGCGGAATGTTATTTGGAGCACAAAGAGTTGTCTAACAGTTAAGACCTCACACTCTTTATAGAGAAGTGCGGTAGGAAACCTGAAGGGTTTCCTGCACATGACTTTAAGGACCGCTCTTTGTGCTCTTTTAAGACGTAACATACTTTTGCTGCAAAGGTACCACCCCAGACAGAGATACAGTAGCCCAGCAAAGACTGGGCAAAAGCAAAGTAAACCGTTTTCAGTGTTTTAGGATCTGCCACTGATCTGAGTTTCTTGAACACAAAAATGAGCTTACGAACACGGGGGTCGAGTTCATCAATGTGCTTTTTCCAACTCAGCAAACAATCGACCTGGACTACAAGGTATTTTATATTTGAGGTTCTCTTAATGCGGAGGCAGTTACAATAGGCGTTGGCAGAGTCGCAGCAATGCGCCTGAATTGTATATGTCTCTGGTTCAGGTTGGCTTTTTCGCGAGAGGGAGAAAGTTACGAATGATGTTTTTTCCAAGTTAAGTGTTAAGAGATTGCCAGATAGCCAATTCATAACAATTCTAAAGGTATCTTCCGCATAAACTTTAGCCTGCTCCCAGTTTGGGCCATCAATGATCAGCGCTGTGTCATCGGCATATGACAAGATTTTAGTATGAGGTAAGGCTAACGTGCATAAATTGTTTATTTATTTATTTAAAAAATTATGTACACACATATAAACAGACAAGAAGAAAGGAACAGAAAAATTGTTAATGTAAATTAAGAACAACGTTGGACCCAGCACGCTGCCCTGGGGCACACCGTAACTGACTAACTGCTCATCGCTGACAAGAGTACCAATCTTAACAGACTGACTTCGTTCCGCTAGATAGTCACGAAAAATATCAAGAACAATTCCTCTTAGACCTATGGATTCTAGTCTATCGACAAGGATGGGCACCGAGACAGTGTCAAAGGCCTTAGACAAATCAAGAAATATGCCGATGCATTTGTTGCCATGATATAGTATCCTACTTATATGCTCTGTCAGATCAACAATTGCATCTTCAATTGACCTACCACGTCTAAATCCAAATTGATTTTGTGCTAGAACTTTATTTGTATTCAGAAATTTAACCAAACATGCGTTGAGTGCTTTCTCTATAACTTTAGAAATTGTGGTCAAAACTGAAATCGGTCTGTAGTTCGTGACACTGTCTCTGTCCCCACTCTTGAAGATAGGATGCACAAGAGCTTTTTTGAATACCCTAGGAAATTTACCATGCAAAAAGCACAAATTAATAACATGGGTCAGAGAAGGTAAAATAAACGTGCGTATTTCCTTTAAGAAATTGACTGAGATTCCGGCCCATCCTACAGCACAATCGTTGCGAAGTCCCATGATGATTGTATCAACCTCTCTCTCATCGACATCAAGAAGAGCCATTGAGGTACCTGTCAAATTCGGATCCTGGCAATCTTTTGTATTGGGAATGGGAATTTGTGCGGAACTGACATTACCCTCATTTTGCTTACACATGATAGAGACAGCTAGATTTTTCCCTATGTTAACAAAGAAATCATTAACTGTATTTATACGAGTAGAAGAGTTCAGCAGTTCGTCAGGTGTAGTTTTTTGTTGACTAAGCTGGTGAATATTCTTAACTCTTGAAATGTCAAATATTCCTAATTACAATATTCTAAAATTATCTGTAATATAAAGTTAGTTTCATGCATGTGTGAGATTATGCATATTTATAGGAGAATATCTGATTGTATTGATCACATTTGTATTGATTTGGTACAACAATAAATCACACTAAGAACACTAAGAACGTCAGCTGTCAGAATAATATATGAGATTGACGTATGGAAACGTTCCATTTCAATAATATTTTATTAAACAAAAAACTTACGTATGGAAATAAAAAGGTTGTAATTTAAAATATATTATTATGGTATTTACATTTCTATAATTGATATTTCATAGACAAATGTATTTTCTATAAATTGTTTATATTATGACCTAATAGGCTGTATAACAAACAACTATTCTAGAGTTTCTAAACTAGTCATGATTTGTGGTTTTTGAATGGTCAATATAAATGTTTATTTAATTAACAATACAATAAATGATTAAGTAATAATTAATATGATACTAATAATATTTATCACGATTTTATAATGCAATTATAAAGTAACAAGGTGTTTCAAACGATATTGAGAACATCCAGTTGATGTTATTATATTATTTGAGTTTATATAAAGATTACAAATAAATATATATTATATTGCTAAATAATCATATTATATGTTTTAAAATTCCAATGTTTTTAAGTTCCACTACATTAGATTTGTAAATTATTACCTATGTTAGAAGTTATTTAACAATTATGTATGACCGTCTAGGATTGGTTTAAAATGGCGGCAATGTTGAGGTACTTGAATAATATTGGCAGACTATGTGTTCCCGCCTATGCTGGGACTTGTTTGTATAAGACTGTGGCGAAAGATGGACTGTATTCACGTAAGTTAATTGATATTATATCTTGATTATTGCTAATGACTATGTTGTTCTGTGTGAGTTAAAATATGGCTAATTGACTAATATTATACTGTGTTTAATTAAAGGAATATTCATGTTCTGTTTCTTTCCACTGCACTGGTAAAGTTGCTAACTTTAAGAATTGATCCTAGAGATTTATGTTGTAACAAAGTATATTAAGCTAATGTAAAAATGTGTTGATAAAATACTTTAAGCCAAGCTTCCGTGGAGTTTCTTGTCCATTCTTCTCCACGAAGACCTAGTTTTTGAACGGACAACTAGCTTTCTCAGTAACGTTACTTTGACAAGCCTAATCGAAATAAACGCCTAGTCTTGTCTTTCTGTGCTTTTCTTTATAAAATCTTTTCCCTACATATCTACCATATTCATAGGGACTATCATACATACTAAATTACTACCTTTCCATTCTGATACACAAAACTTGTTAATAAAGTGGATATCAATACCTATAAATGTAGTTTTCATCGTCTTTCTAATCTTTCTGACGCTACAGGGATTTTCGACATCTACCCGTATTATTTGACCGCGAGTTTAGTTATTTTTTGTTTACATGCCAAAGTTTCTCTTTGACATTGCGAAATAATCTTATAATTATTTTTGATTACTGAAAGGAGAGTTTAATTTGGTGTTATAAATAGCTATATCGGTAACAATTAAAAACCTTATTTCTAAAATAATCTAGGCACGTAATAATAATCATTATTATTCTACAAAAACGGATACAAATACTCTTACAAAATCACACCAATACACCTTACACGACTTCACCCCCCCCCCCCACAAAACACACCCTCCCTCTCATACATCGCACCACATCACACCCCATCCCACTCACCCCCCCCACACACACATACTCACTACACACAAATCAGGTCATTATTGGTTTAATAACACACATAAATAAAGGTTTCTTTTGTAAACGAAAATACAGTAGAACACTGACTCCTAGGTCACAGGGTTCCCCTAATTTAGGAGTCAGGGTTTTTCACAATTTGTGCAACCTTTTCCCAAAATTCAGTGTAACCATGTGAAATATTTTGGTGAAAGAAAGAAAAGAAAGAAAAAACGTTTATTTGCGGTAAACATGACGCAATAAAGAACATAAACACAAAAAATAATAATTTGAGAACTATGGGGGAAAAATGCGTCACATCCACGTAAAACGGCTATCGCTCAGCATTATGCTGCAACCCTATGCAAGACAGAGCCCCAGCGCTGGTTTTCAGCGACAGCCGGCGTTGACGTAATGACGTCGTCCGGTGCAGCAAACAATTATTAAGACGCTGTACCAGCACAGCGTACTTCAAGAAAATAAGTATAATTTAATTTAATTTAAAATGTGATTGAATAAAAAAGAATATAAGAAAAAAAGAAAAAGGAATTGTACATGCTATGAGAATATCATCCTCAACAAAACGTGTTCCGCTTTATATTTAATATTATATCTGTGCGCTTTATGAAGTGTCATGCAAAGGTATTTTGTGTCAATAAACTTTTTTTTAAATTGTTTATAAATTAATCTTATTACATAATTACAACTTACCTACGTACTGTTTCCGCTTTTTGCAAAATAATTAGTTTTTTTTATCAGTTTCCGCGACAAACTGTATACACACTTCTATCATAGCACTTCTGTATATTTCATTTCATTTATTTATTCATTAACAATTAACATTGTGTTGAACATTACATAATAAATAAAATTATCACATGCAGAGACAAAACATTCAAAAGCCTAATTAAATAATTATAGCATTGCTCAGATCAACAGTACTCTTTACTTATGACTGCAGTTTATCCTGCTAAACTGACGACAAATCCGCTTACTTATTTTCAGTCTATTGGAATGCTTAAAGATAAATAGATCAATTCTTGTAAAGCAACTGGACTTTGATGTTAAGAGTCTTTATCTACACCCATGCTATAAATCCTCTATAAAAGTTTCTGAAACAGTTAACTTATTGCCAACATTAAAACAACCGGTGTCATAGTAACCATAATATCATCCAAACGAGTGTTATATTGTTGTAATAAATTTCATTATGCAACTCCTTTGCGTTTTCGATCCCTTCCTTACTCATCAAACAGCCACATTTATGAATTTAAAAAAAGAACATTGTCATGCACGCGCGTTTCACTACAACAGCGCCGTAATTAAAAAAAAAAAAACTTATAGGTTATTCGAGTTCACGTCGCATGCCGCCCTTTTTTTCAATATTAGTATTGCAAAAACTTATAAGTTTGTTGTTTAAAAAATGAGTGATACAAGCTTTGATTACACACCACCAGATATTTCTAATGCAGCAAAGGACATTTCTAAACAATTATTACCAGAAAAGTCGAGAAAACAATATGAAAAGGCGTACCAAGATTTCATGAATTGGAAAATATCAAAGAGTAGATAACATGGGTGTAGATAAAGTCTTTTATGCAACTGTACATAATTAGGTATTAAAACACTCATGTGATATTATTGTGATAAACCCACATTCGTGTTTTAATACCCCTTATTATACAACAGTTGCATAAATAACTATTTCAAGTTCATGGCCCAAATATAATCCGTAGCAAATATGTATTTAGGGTAAGATGGGACTGTCATATGGATTACGATTGATAAATGTCCCTAATTCAATTTAAACAACTAGGCTTACCAGCCTCAGCAGCCAGTGGCGCCAGCACATTCCCGTCCTTGAACCACCTGGCGACTGCCACGTGGTTCCTCACAATGGAAGGCACGGTGCAGGTCAGCAGGGCAGCCCCTCCGGCCACGCCGTGCGAAGACTGCACTCGTACGTCCCATGGTACATCCATTACTGTAAGAGAAGGCAAGCATTTGTAACTGAGCCAGCAATGTATACTGAATATGGTTAAAATACCTACATAAATTGTGCTGATCTAGAATATTCTAGAAAAATGTAGGTTATATTTGGAAGATTGTATCCTGAAACTAGCCGTAGGTATGTTATGTTCTAGGTAATGATTTTAATGTTATGGCTATTTATCATTTCATTGTAGGATTAGGTATGCGTTACCGCTATCGTACGAGTATAGTATTTACTTGATTAAATCGCATTTGTTAAAGCTGTTAACATAATTATTTCGGCAACCAAACATTTTGATTGGCTGATTTGTGAGATTCACAGTAAAATGAATCGTAATTATAAGCCTAACAGAATCACTAATTAATTTCTAGAACGAACCAATCAGATCATTAGCGTTATATGTATATGTCCTTACGTAACTAACGCAAACCACGCAAACCTATTCCTGTTCAAGTGATTACGTGAATTATGTCATATCCCTGCTATGCTATTTTCGCCCCTATTATAACAAGGCTTGTTTAATGCTATATTAACCGAGCACAAATTTTGTTGAGTCATGGGACTTATCATCTCTATGTTATATGCAAGTTATTTTTTTTTTATATTGTAAGGTCTATTCTTCTAAATGTTAGACACTCGTATGTAGGTAAAAACCAGCCAGGTAAAATGTAACTTAACATAACGTAACATATTTAACATAACTGACGATATGTGGATGTACTCTATGCCTTCCTCTGCTTACTCCTTCAGGGAATACAGTCGTGATGCTATGTAGGTAAGTTTCATCATAAATCCACACAGACCGAAGGGTCCGCTAAGTCCGTGATGACCGCATTACGTCACAATCATACACAAACTCTCTCAGTATAATCCTTCGCTCGATAACTCTCCTAGATCAGAGTGTCACTCATTATCTGACCTACCCCCCTTCAACCCACTCCCCCTGCAACCCCCGTAATGATGACATGACATCGAGTGACGTCATTAATTAAACGAGCCCACGTCCAGCGGAATTGGGTTAGCGGTTACTGCATGCATCAATTATGTGTAGTTTGGACGCCCATTGTATTGGGCTTTGGAGATTCGGTTAGAAGTTTGGGTCGGTTATTGTTTAGGTTACTGGAAAATAGAATTAAAGGTATGTTTTGACCGAAAATTAAACTAAAAGTTTGTTTTAATTAAGTATATTTGTGTTCAAAAAACCTAGCATTCACACTGTTCAATACCAATGACTTCTACATAATATTTAAAAAAAAATAGTGGCTTGCCGACGAAGGATCTAAGACAAAACGATTCTGACCCTGAAAATATATTGATCTGTTAGTAGAACAGGAATATTAGTCAAGTATGGCTACAAAGTTTTTCAGTTGTTTCGGAAATAAATAAACTCAAACTCAAACTCAAAGCATTTATTTCAAATAAACCAATTACAGGTACTTTTGAATTGTCAAGCAAGGGGTCGGTCAGTCAGAAAGATGAAGCTAGTTGCATAAGACAGATCGCCATAACCTGATACTTCCCCTGAGAGAAGCGAGCCAAATATCTAGGTGTCACCCTTGACCATCACCTCTCCTTTTCTGAGCATGTAAGTAAGGTGCGCTCGCGCGCCGCCTTCGCTCTCTATAGGCTTCACTCCCTTGTCAATGAAAAAAGCAAAATGTCACTCAAGTGCAAATTGCGAATTTATATCGCGTGCATCCGCCCCATCATGACCTATGCGAGTCCAGTCTTTGCTCATGCGAAACCATATATCATCCATAAGATGCAAGTCATCCAAAATCGTTTCCTCCGTAAATGCACGGGAGCCCCTTGGTTCGTTCGGAACACAAATCTCCATGTAGAGCTTAGAATGCCTACAATAGCCCAATTTCTAAAACGCTCTTCCAAGCATTTCTTTGACTCTGCCGCCACCCACCGCAACACTCTCGTTGTGCAGGCCGTCAACTACACCACCCGTATTAGTACGATCCGCCGTCCAAGGCACGCACTGACCGACCCAGACGACCCCCACCACTCTCATCCAGGAGAGTCGTAGGGAAACCAGTACAGCTCGTAGAGTACACACACGCACACGATCCAAATTCCGACCTCGCTTTAGAGGTCCCGCGCGAAACCCACCCCGACCTACTATTATTATCGTCAATAATAATAGCCCTCCCCGTCCCTTGCCGCCGCTTAACGATGTGCCAGCATGTGGTTTAGCTGAGCCTGTAATCCAAACTCCCCATGACAATAATCAGAACCCTGATGTTATCCAGCCACCGACGGTCCCTTGCCACCCTCCCTCCGACACTGCCCTAAGCCGAGGTTCGAGCCCCACCTGGGGTGCCCTTAGCGAGCAGTCGTCTAGTTTAAGTAGCTTTTAAGTAAAAACTCCCCTGGCTGGAGGCGTAAATTTCTTTTAGGAGCTTGCGGCACCACAGGATAGCCCGGTTAAGGAGCAGGAACCCCCAGTGGTTAAACGTACGAGATGCCAAACACAAAAAAAAAAAAAAAATACTAGACATTTTTTGTTCTGGAGATAAATGATTCCAAACGTTGAATTCTGTAGGAAAAATCTTGCCAGATTATCACTATCATAACTTGTCATCAATATTATCGCCAACACAGTGAGCAAGCAATGTGATCTACGTTCTTTATTTATCTGTAAACGTTGAAGCCTTTGCCACGCATTGAAATGATAAAAGGTTATTATTAATAACTAGCTTCTGCCCGCGACTTCGTCCGCGTTAAATTTCTTATTCCCCCGACCCACCCCGTCGCAACAGATTGCCTGCCCGTGCCTTTACTTCGTTTTCGCATAAACTTTCATTTAAAAAAAAAATGGTGTTCTAGTTAATAGGAATGTAATTCTTCCTCAAGAATTAGGCTGTAAAATGCAAAAAGATTTTTTCAGATCCAACTCGCAGTTCCAGAGATTAGCACGTTCAAAAAACAAAAAACCGGCCAAGTGCGAGTCGGACTCGCGCACGAAGGGTTCCGTACCATCCATACAAATCCTTATCCTTACTAATATTATAAATGTGAAAGTAACTCTGTCTGTCTGTCTATTTGTCTCTCTGTCTGTCTGTATGTTACGTTTTCACGCCTAAACCGCTGAATCGATCGACCTGGGATATAGAGAAGGACATAGGCTACTTTTTTACATGATAACCGACACCCACGCGGGCGGAGCAAAAAAAAAACGGCAAAAAATCATGTCCGTTGTATGGGAGCCCCCCTTAAATATTATTTTTTTCTGTTTTTAGTATTTTTTGTTATAGCGGCAACATAAATACATCATATGTGAAAATTTCAACTGTTTAACTATCACGGTTCATGAGATACAGCCTGGTGACAGACGGACAGACAGACAGACGGACAGCGGAGTTTTAGTAATAGGGTCCCATTTTACCCTTTGGGTACAGAACCCTAAAAACTAACTCTTCAGCTTTAGAATAGACTACCTCGCAGAGTTGATCATTATTTTGCTGCGGAGTTATTATAAAACAGTTATATGTCCTAAGATATTCATTGAAATTAAATGATGTAAGGGCAACTTTGTTCAAAATTAAATACTTGTGATGAATAACGTATTTATTTGGATAAGGATTAGTACCATATTTATGAAAACTCCTTCGCAAATAATGCATTAATTTCGAACAAATTTGATTACCATAAAAAACGTTATAGTGAGTCAATCTTAAAAGATAGACATATGCTGTTGCGGACTTTTTTTTTGAAAATTTAAGGATGAACAATTCCATCATAAATGATATTTGCGTAACTTAAACCGTTTACGCAGCGCACGCAACGGAAGCTCTCAAAAAGGAATAATTTTTCCCGTTTTTGCAACATTTTTCATTTATGCTCCGCTCCTTTTGGTTGTAGCGTGATGTTATATAGCCTATAATATTTTTCAATAAATGTACTATCCAACACAAAAAGAATTTTTCAATTCCAACCAGTAGTTCCTGAGATTAGCGCGTTCAAACAAACAAACAAACAAACTCTTCAGCTTTATATATTAGTATAGATAAATCACTATCACTACATATTATAAAACAAAGTCCTCCGCCGCGTCTGTCTGTCTGTCTGTCTGTCTGTTCGCGATAAACTCAAATACTACTGCACCGATTCTCATGCTGTTTTCACCAATGGATAGCTTGGTTCTCGAGGAAGGTTTCAGTATATAATTTGTTATGTTTTTGTATGCATTTTTGTATGAATTATCGATATTTGTTGGAAGTGTCGGAAAAAAATAAGCCGTCTGGGAGCTTTCAACGAAAACGCTGTCTAAACCCTTTGAGATATAACAAAATAATGTATGGTGGAATTGTGTATCTTAAAAAGTCTGTGATGGCATATGTCTATCTCTTAAGGATAACATACTATATCCATTTTATTGTCTTTTTGTAGGTATTTGTTTGCCGAATTTTACTCTTGGAAATACGATTACGATAACAATACGCTATAATATCAGTAGCTATTAGCCAAATTATGTTCGTAGATAAATAAGCTAGCTACTTATGTGTATTTCAAACAGTGTACAAGAATATTTATCATAAAAACATTACTAAACACGGCGGCCTTATGATCAAAATTTGTGCATTCCAAAACTTTCGTTACTTTTTCACTGACATATTTATCACTTTTCGATAAACTAACACTCAATACGAAATCTACACTTATTTCTCAGTAATTCTGTATAAGATTCTTCAAAGATTAAACCGTTTTCTCATTGAATCTTTACGCACGTATAACCTTGATAAATGTTTACATTAAGCACCGCACCACACCGCCACACGACCACAGAGTACAGACGTATTTTGTTTTCTTTTTTTTTTTCGTTCGTTTAGTGGTGTCCCCGCTAAAATGTCAACCGGTCAAGTATTAGTCGATTAATGGTATTCTACAGCCAGATCGTGTTGCAAGTACAAAATTTCGAGCGTTTTATCAGCACAAATGCGACAGTTTGGAGGATTTCGTTTTGTTTTCACATTGTTGGTACTTACGTGAATTATTTTAAAATTATCATTTGTGTCGCACTTTTATTTCGTGTTGTAATTTGTACCAAATTACAACACGAAATAAAAGTGCGACACAAATGATAATTTTGCTTTAAGAATTTGAGTGAAATTTCGTATTTTGATTTTATGTTTGTTATCTTTAGGTAAAGACTCATTCACGTTCAGAACATAAGTACTTTTACTATATTAAATCATTTGTTTCGGTTTCTATTCACGTAGTGAGTCACATTAAAATTAATATTAAGTGAGAATTTTGAGATATAGCCTGGGATATGGAGAAGGACATAGGGTACTTTTTTATGCGATAACCGACATCCACGCGGGCGAAGCCGCGGGCAAAAGCTAGTAAATATACAATTCACTGACCAGAAATTCGATATCGTAATAGGTATTCCAAGAAACATTAAAACATTTTATTTAAAAGCGAGTTCTAAAAATCTGTAACTTGGGGTAATCTGATTTTTCCCACTGGTTCAATTTTAATCCAATTATTAAGTTGGGGCCCTCGGGCTTTGACTCGGATTTTGTTTTTGTGTTTGTTTTATTCACTCGTCATTTTAGGAGTTGAATTTTCAAAGTAAAGCGATTTGTTGATCAGATAAAAGCACAAATTATTTACCAGGTAATAACAATTGAACAATAATAGCGGAAACCTTATAGGTTTATTAACATTCTTTCCAGAACTCCCAAATAAAAAGACTTGGGCATTGCTTATTTTGATAAACGCACAGTCAAGTGTGTGAGTGGCTGGAAGGAATTACGGAACGTACACACACATACTAGATGATTATCGTTATGATGCTTATCTTATCATTGCTTGTTTTAAAATTACAATGTGACATTCAAAACCCAAATGTCTTATCTTTTCCCCGCAAACCATAATCAGGTTACCCCAATTCTCTCCCAAACGGAGCAGAAACCATAAAATTAATTAAAACTCCAAATGGAAACAGAAGTGTGCGTTGTGTAGACAAAGTGACAGCAATCAGGTAGCACATTAGTGGGGGGTTTCACAGGAATTATCCCTCTTCAAGCAGGAGGTCGCATGAGGAGTGACAGCGAATTATACTTTAAAATGTGTCGCAAGGTGTTGCAAGAATCGTTTGTTTATCTTCGCGGTGTTTGCCTGAAATCTGAGTAAACAATATTTCGAGTTGGAACTGTTGTTGGGATTTCAATGTGAAAGATACAATTAGCAAGATAGAAGTCACTTTACTCTAAATAACTCAGCGTTACGAGTAAAAGAGAAAATTGCCTATCAATTGATATCTCGTACCTTTCAGTGCAATGGCTAAAGAAAAGAACACAATACTCTTTTCATTAGATCAGTAAGTTTGTTGCATTCTCATTGCTGCTTATGATTACTGACTATAGGTAACCCCTGAAAACACCACACGGTTTGGTGTTTCGTATTATTGTGAGATGACGATAACGCTCTCATTTGGGACCAGTACGAGGCAAAGCACAAAGTTATGATAGAAAAAATACACAAAAAATTCTGCCGATACCAAGAAGAAGTACGTATACTAACCCATTTCTTTATCCCTCGCTTTTTGTTACGGGTATGCTCGGAGCTTACAGGCCATTATACACTTGTAGCATTTACTCGCCAACAAAATCGACAATCCTCAGCACTTAAAGATATAAACCTAAACGTCCCTATGGGAGCCATGCGAGGTGCGGGGGAGCGCGGTTTGCGTCGGTGGCGGCCCCTGCTGGCTGTGGCTGGTTCCCGCACCCGTGCTACAAGAAATGCAACTACGCGGCGCACTCTTATGCTCCTCAACTCGATCAAACTAACCCAAGATGTGGACCTGTTCACTGACAAACTGAATAAAATTATATCAGCGGCAAATGTCCACATCACACACTGTCATAAAAGTTACTCATCCTATCGACGTAACTAGGCTAAGTTGTATTTATTATGGGCAGAGATCGGAGTCTGAGCGTCATTCCAGGGCCGTATCTGGAAAAATTACAAATCACTTGAACGAACTACTGCATGTCTACCAAAAATATTTCAGGTTCTACCCTGTAATGACCACCAATATTCCGATTTCCAATTATAAGTTAGTAGGTATTATTCAAGTGAGTAAGAAAGCTGAAGTGGCAGTGGGCTGGCCATATTTGTCGAAGGACCGATGGCCGGTGGAGCAGACGAGTCCTGGAGTGGAGACCGCGTGTCGGCAAGCATAGTGTGGGACGTCCCCCAGCTAGATGGACCGACGACCTCAAAAAGGTGGCTGGGATAGACTGGATGCGGAAGGCGGAGGACAGGGTGTTGTGGCGCAGCATGGGAGAGGCCTATGTTCAGCAGTGGACTGCGATAGGCTGAGTTGATTGAGGTATTATCCAATAATTGTATAACATGTTAACAACTAATTATAAATATACGTGTATATATTACGAAATGTTACTTGTGTGTAGACGCTTTGGGTTGACCTGTAAAGTCTACAAAATTTTTAAAAATAATAGAAAAGAAAAAAGAAAGAAAGAAAAAACGTCTATTTGCGGTAAACATGACGCAAAAAAAGAACACAACACAAAAAAAAAATTAGTTTGGGGTAAATATGCGTCACATCCACGCAAATAATTAACAAGCGAAATCAATGTGAGGACCACGATTAACACTGATAACTACTGAGAAAACGTTCCGTCAACAGTACTATTTAAGCAACAGCTACACTATACCCACCCAATTATACCCACATAAACAAAGCAGTCAGTCAAAAATAATAAGATGTCACCCCCTCCCCCACTCGCGGCAGATCCGCCAGTAATGAAATCCGCGGCGAGTCCGCCTTGAATAATAAACATCCGCCGGACTCTGATTTCCCTCGCCGCCGATGGGTCCAAACAAAATGTTGGTTAACTGAAGCATTAGTCTGTCAAGCAAATGAGTATGATACTGTATTGTAGTCAATTATCGCTGCGGTGGAAGTTTCAGCTGTTTCGTTTTACGAGGTAGATCTCTGGGCGGTCGTTGTGAGGTGTACCTACGTATAGCTGGTAAAGAAGATCCTATTTATTCAAACTGTCTGTTCTTTATTACCTAATCAGCGCTTCAAACTACCATTATTGAAGGAATATATGCATTAATTATCACCTCAATAGACTCGCCCCCTGTTTCACGGGACTTTAGAATGACTGGCGAAATATGAGTGAACTATTAACACCTCTGCCTACCTCATTCGGGAATATAGGCACGGTTGTCAAAACTTCAAAGACAATTCATGATCGGGTGATCGGGGGATTATGTTTAAAGCATTTCCTTATAAATGCAGAACTAGCTTCTGCCCGCGGCTTCGCTCGCGTGGGTGTCGGAAATTATCCCACGGGATCATGCTACCGGGATAAAAAGTATCATAATAAATGTAAATAATCTCCTATTTTTTTAAATTATTCGGGTTTTTATGTTTCTAAATATCTAAATTAAGAATAATATTATGTAATTTTAATATTATCACCATTAATTTGAAAAACTCTAGCTCCGCCATAATTGACCACGCAATATTTAAATATTAGCTATAGCTTCTGCCTGTGGCCTACAGGAAACAAATCACCTTTTTTTTTCATAAACAAACATTATAAGTGCTCTCATTCCCTCTCAATTGAATATACAAACTGACAAAATCCCAAACAAAGCAATAAGGACGAAGTTTTCCGAGTAGTCAAAGCGTATGTGAAAAAATCTAATTAGGAGACAACCAGAAGTGTATAATAAAATAATTAGGTAATATTGTTTGTACAGTGCAAGCACGTACACAAAGCTCCATTAAGTCCTTACCCCTCCAAAAGACATGTGCGTTCAAATCCGTGATAGGCCTAAGTTGGTTTTTGTATTTTTCAAAAACATGTTATTACAATTAATGTATTGTTTTAGTGAATAAATAAGTATTTTCTGTTTTTAATATTGTTTTTATTCAATAAAAAGTTAATACTTTTATCATCACTATCACTATCACTATCACTATCACTATCACTACATATTATAAAACAAAGTCCTCCGCCGCGTCTGTCTGTCTGTCTGTCTGTCTGTCTGTCTGTTCGCGATAAACTCAAAAACTACTGCACCGATTCTCATGCTGTTTTCACCAATGGATAGCTTGGTTCTTGAGGAAGGTTTTAGTATATAATTTGTTAAGTTTTTGTATACATTTTTGTATAAATAAACGATATTTGTTGGAGGTGTCGGAAAAAAATGAGCCGTCTGGGAGCTTTCAACGAAAACGCTGTCTAAACCCTTTGAGATTTAACAAAATAATATATGGTGGAATTGTGTATCTTATAAAGATCTTCAAAAAAGTCCGCAATGGCATATGTCTATCTCTTAAGGATAACATACTATATCCATTTTATTGTCGTTTTGTAGGTATTTGTTTGCCGAATTTTACTCTTGGAAATACGATTACGATAACAATACGCTATAATATCAGTAGCTTTTAGCCAAATTATGTTCGTAGATAAATAAGCTAGCTACTTATGTGTATTTCCAACAGTATACAATAATATTTATCATAAAAACATTACTAAACACGGCGGCCTTATGATCAAAATTTGTGCATTGCAAAACTTTCGTTACTTTTTCACTGACATATTTATCACTTTTCGATAAACTAACAGTCAATACGAAATCTACATTTATTTCTCAGTAATTCTGTATAAGATTTCTATGATTAAACCGTTTTCTCATTGAATCCATTACTTTACGCACGTATAACCTTGATGAATGTTTACATCGCGCCACACCGCCACACGACCACAGAGTACAGACGTATTTTGTTTTCTTTTTTTTTTTCGTTCGTTTAGTGGTGTCCCCGCTAAAATGTATTAATACCGGTCAAGTATTAGTCGATTAATCGATTTCTACAGCCAGATCGTGTTGCAAGTACAAAATAAATGTCAAATATTTCGTCCAATGGCGAAGGTGACCCTGAGAAAAGTTATGCACTAATGGTGTTCATTAGATTTCGAGTGTTTTTTCAGCACAAACGGTGTATCGTGCGACATTTCGGAGGATTTCGTTTTGTTTTCACATTGTTGGTAGTTACGTGAATTATTTTAAAATTATTATTTGTGTCGCATTTTTATTTCGTGTTGTAATTTGGTACAATTGATTGCTTTAAGAATTTGAGTGAAATTTCGTATTTTGATTTTGTGTTTGTTATCTTAATAAAGACTCATTACACGTTCAGAACATAAGTACTTTTATTATATTAAATCATTTGTTTCGGTTTCTATTCACATAGTGAATCACATTAAAATTAATATTTAGTTAGAAATTAGAGATATAGCCTGGGATATGAAGAAGGACATAGGGTACTTTTTTATGCGGTAACCGACATCCACGCGGGCGAAGACGCGGGCAAAAGCTAGTTAATGTATATAATGACAAGCAACAATAAGCTTAACATTTACGAAAACTTATACAACGTCTAAGTAGTCCGGAGGTTTCAAGACCGCTTGCCGTGCATAACATTCGATTCCCGACCATAACTTTGTACCAAATCTGTAAAGTGCTCACAGTGAGACAGCTATATCTTCTCAATATCACATTGAAGCAACACCTTATAACACCTATAAACAAAAGTTACAAAAGTAAACGCACAATCACTAATGTTTGTAAATACGTCAAATGTAAGACTGCCTCAGCTAGACGGCAACATCTTTTTCTTGCTACGCATATCTATAATAAGATAAACAAGGCCCTACTGATTAACCCATTCTCTAAAAATGAAATTAAAAAGAAAATAAACAGCTGGCTACAAACATTGGATTACATACAGACTGAAAAATTAATAACATAAACCCTGCAATTGCCAGGTCCCATTATAAACATGCACGATAAATATATATAAACCATGATAGACATGCACACGCACCCTCACGCATCCACACACACGCACCCTCTCACACACACACACACAAACCCACCCTCACACATACGCATGGAGCAGAAATTGTATAATTTAAAATTGTTTAATTTTTATTGCATAATATCTGTGTAAAACTACTGGGAGAAGACACTGATTCCTGTAACACAGGTTACACCTAGCGCAGGAGTCAGGGTTTCCATATAAATGTAACATACTTTTATGTCAATAAAATATTATTATTATTATTATAACATTGGAGGTTCAAATCCTAGTCACAACATGTGTTTTCTTTCTTATATACAGAAAGAATTTAAAAATCTAGATAAATAAAATATTTTAATAATCATTTAATAATAATATTTATTATTGCTATTATTTAACAAAATTTTCACCTTATTTTACTAAAAAAATATATTATATTTTTTTATTAAAAAAATATTAATATATTTATATTTTCTTTAATATTTTTTTTTCTTTTTGTAAAAGTTCTTTGTTTTTTTTTTTTTTTTTTGAAAAATTTGATAATACACTATTATCATTAGTCATTACATATTTTGCCAACTGACACAAACGGGTCCCTAGACAACGTTGTAGTTATAATTTGAGGGTATGGATTAATTTTATAAAGAAAACATTAATGGATACCCTCAAATGATAACATCTATCGAAGTATCGATTAGACAGAGACCTAAAGATAAACTACTTGGACGTTAGTGGATAACAATTTCATCGCAATTCTCATGGGCTCGCTGGCTAGTCTGTCAAACTACAAACAAACGGTATGAGTATGACGACATTCAAAACTCCGGCAAACATTAAGAAACGTTTGCAAACCCTGGATACATACTGGAGGGAGTTTCAAGAGAATCATGTTAGATTAACTGAGTTTGAAGATCGTGGTTACTACTACCTACTTTTCGGAAAACTTCTACAATAAGGCAATGATCTTCTACAATGAAGCTCAGGATATCATTCGACAATACAAGCCACCTACTAGTTTGGAGAAGGGGGATAAGTCGCCTAGCGCTTCATCAATTGGTATATCAGACACTCGCAATCAAAAAGCAGCGGATGAGCGACAGCAAACGGACACATTTTCGGTTGATCCAGATCAACTGAACATCAAGCCTAGTGGGAGCCAATCCACATCATTTTTCAGGAAGTTTGTATCTCAGGGCAATGCCAGTAACTTAGAAGAAATGCTGCGCAAGCAGAAGAGTAACTTCAAGGCTTTATCACGGGCAATCAAAAACGTGGACATAGAGAACCTCTCCGAAAAATGGGAATTCGAAGATGTACTCAGAACCATGCAAGCAAAATGGTCAACCATCGATTCCCTGCACTGGGAAATTGATAGTGAGATGTACTCGGAAGATGAGGAGTATGAACAGGAATATAGCAAGTACGAAAAACTTTATATTGACATCAAAAAGTTGGTCAACAGCAAGATGTATTCTATTTCATATCGGGAAAGTTTTACACCGAAAATTGATATCCCGACCTTCTCGGGGAACTATCACAAATGGATATCATTCAAGGACTTATTCCAAGAAGCAGTTCATAACAACAAATCTATTCCAAGAGCCCAGAAGATGCAGTTATTAAAAAGTAAACTGAAAGGCGAAGCAGAAAGGATCATTCAACACCTCAATATCAGTTCTGAAAATTACCAAGTCTGCTGGGACATCCTGAACCATAGGTATAACAATGACAGGCTAATTTTTACTTCTCACATGAACATAATGCTGTCAATAGCTACAATGCAAAACCAAGTCGACACACAGATCAAGAACATGTTCGACACCATCAATGAATGCATGAACGCCTTGAAAAATGGGGCCAACGGTTGTGCATTTATTTACACTGAAGTTGGATAACCAAACACTCAGTGAATATACTCAATCATTAGAAAATCCTAGAGCCTTGCCTGTTCTAGCAGATTTTCTTAGATTTTTACAAAACAAATATACTGCTCTCTAATCAACACGGCGCAAGCACCATTCATCTAAATCATCATCGTCGTCATCTCCGAGTAGTAACAAAGAATCTGAACATCAATTCAACAAAAAGAATTATTCAAAATCATATAATTTCAACAATAAAAACGTTTCTAATAAACCGTTTTTACGCAGTTCTGCTGCAAAAAGTTGTGCAATTAGGGCACAATATTGCCCACTATGCAAGGATGACAGCCACGGATTATTCTACTGCAAACCATTTTTGGAATCAGGGTCAGAAGAAAAAAGAAATACAGTTCAAAAGCTTAACTTGTGTAAAAATTGTCTGATTGATCACAAAGATAAATCATGCCGTTCTGAATCAAAGTGCAGAGTGTGTAAAGGAAATCATAACACTGTGCTACATGATGCTATACAGACAAACGCGGTGTCTAGTAACAGGAATACCCCACCGTCTACGTCATGTGAAGACAAAACATGAAGCAATGTGACGCATGTTTCCATGGAAACTATTGTTGAGATTCTGCTAGCAACAGCACTTGTTCGTATACAAGGGGTTAATGGGGAATATCACACAATGAGGGCACTCGTAGATCAAGGCTCTCAAGCCTCCCTCATCACTGAGGAAGCAGCTCAAATCCTGAAACTTCCCCGCCGAGCATGCAAAGGCGTAATAGTTGGAGTCAGTGCCAACCAAACCAATTGTAAGGGAGTTCTCAGTCTTTTGGCATCCTCAGTACACTCCAATTACACATTTCAAGCAGAAGCTGTTGTTATGAAGAAATTAATTAACAACTTGCCAAATTATAGTTTCTCAAAACCATCGTGGCAATATCTTCAAAACATCCCGCTAGCAGATCCAGATTTCAACATTTGGCGACTAATCGACTTATTGCTAGGGGCAGAAGTTTACTCGGAAATCATCATGGCAGGCATAATCAAGGAAAATTCATCTCTACCAATAGCACAACAGACTCAGCTCGGCTGGATTTTAAGCGGCAATGTCAAGTCCTATCAATGCAACGTCATCATGAACAATATAGAAGACATTCAAAGGTTTTGGAGCATTGAAGATGTCACCGATCCCGACACTAATATGTCCTATGAAGATTATCAATGCCTTCAACAATATAATTCGGAAACAGAACGTCGAGATGATGGCAGATACGTGGTTAGAATGCCACTAAAGCCAGATATTAACGAAAAATTGGGAGAATCAAAACAAAGAGCCGTAGCCCAATTTTACCAATTGGAAAGAAAATTTTCTAGAAATAATAATAATTCCGAAGATTACAAATCATTCATTAACGAATACATCAAACTGGGTCACATGCGGACGTGCACACGGAAGAATTTGCCGGATTGCATTTTACCTCACCATTGCGTTTTACGCCCGGACTCAGCAACAACAGCGTTGCGGGTTGTATTTAATGCATCAGCAAAAACATCAACAGGCTACAGTCTAAATGATTTGATGTTTAGCGGCCCGAATCTACAACAGGATTTGTTCACACTAATTCTGAGATGGAGACAGTATGAATATGCAATCACGGCTGATATCGAGAAGATGTTCCGACAGATCTTCTGTAATGAAAAGGACCTGCAGTATCAGAAAATTCTCTGGCGTGACTCACCTAAACTATTGCTAAGAGAGTATGAGCTGACAACAGTCACATACGGCACCAAAGCAGCTCCATTCCTAGCCATGATGACGTTAAAACTTCTAGCAGAAGACGAACGGTCAAGGTATCCAACAGCATCAGCTGTACTTGAACAATGTTTTTACATGGATGACCTCTTGGCTGGACATCACAGTCTAAAGGAAGCCAAACAACTCAAGGCTGACCTTATTAATTTGCTGAAATCTGGTGGTTTCAATTTGCGAAAATGGTCATCAAGAAGACACGATCCAATCACACATGAACAACTGATGGGCGACCTTCCTTTAGCACGCAGTAATCCGACACGACCATTTTACCACACAGGGGTTGATTTTACCTGGTTTGTCGACGTAAAAGCAACCAAGGGCCGAGGTATCAAAACCATGAAAGGGTACATCGCTGTGTTCATTTGCATGACAACCAAAGCAGTACAAATCGAGCTATGCTCGGACCTGACGTCCTCATCGTTTCTAGCGGCTTTGGGGCGAATGGCAGCTCGAAGGGGCACCCCAGGCCATGTCTACAGTGACAATGGCACGAGTTTTGTTGGAGCGAACAGAATTCTCAACGAAGAATTCATAAACATTCAAGATACTTTGGACGACAACTTTTCCGAGACTATTACCAGTATGGAGATTACCTGGCATTTTAATGCCCCGTCCTGGCCGAGTGCCGGAGGCCTCTGGGAAGCTGCCGTCAAGAGTTTGAAGTATCACCTCAAACGAGTGATAGGAGGTCAGAAGTTGACGTTTGAAGAATATTCAACTTTACTCGCTCAGATAGAAGCATGTTTGAATAGCCGTCCGTTATGTGCACTCAGCGAAGATCCTGAAGATTTAGACTGTCTCACACCATATGACTTTTTGGCAAGCGGTCCGACGTTAACTATCATCGAGACAGACAGAGATCTACGGAAAGATGGCATCTCACACAAAAAATATTTGATGACCTGTGGAAGAGATGGCGAGCTGAGTATCTGTGCCAACTATCAGCTCGCAGTAAGTGGCGCAAACCTCAACAGAATTTGAAGATCAATGACATAGTCATCATTCACGACATTAATCTGCCCCCGGGAAAATGGCCCATGCGCAGAGTTATTGAACTTCATCCAGGGAAAGACGGATACGTCAGAGTAGTAACCCTACGGATGAAAAATGGGACACTCAAGAGGCCAATTACGAAATTATCCGCTTTGCCGATTAACAACAATCAAAGCCACGACACAGAAAAGCAAAACCAAGAAGGTCCAACAACAGACAGTAAAAATTCCAAGCCAAATTCATCAATTCGTGTAACAGGCACTCGCAAATTATGCAACTTCATAATTACAACACTAATACTTCTGATGGTTATTTGCTCAGGAACATGCGAGCACAAAATTTGCAAAGTTGCAGAAAATAAAAACATATTTTTCGATAAACTAGCAAACCTGAGATTGGAACGTGAAGAATGGAAACTCATCGTTTATTTCGATATGGCTCCGTATTGGCAAGGAATTAACCTATTGGACAAGTTTATCACTCATCTGGACAACATATGTTCCAAGGATCAAATATCGCAATGCGACGTAGTGCGAATACAATTGCGTCACGGGTACAACGAACTTGAACACTACAACAACGTTTTACTTGGTCAGCAAGGTCAAGTTCGCCGACGTCGCGGGCTTATCAACGGCATTGGCTACGTCGCACATAGTTTGTTCGGAGTTTTGGACGAAACTTTCGCTGAACAGTATCAGAAAGATATTGCCTTAATCAGAAACAATCAAAAACATCTTAGCGAGCTGTGGAGAAACCAGACGTCAGTTGTGGAGGCTGAGCTAAATGTTATCAAAAGAATTGAAAATACCCTAGAAAAGCAGCACAAAATAATCCACCAATACATTAACAGATGCAACGCGGTCATGAGTAAACTGAAAGAGGAAATCCAACACACCGACAATAAAGCAGAATTTACATTATCAACCTTCATTGCCAATAATATCATGACCAATCTTAAAGAAATCCAGGAGACGCGAGTTGATACAGTGGCCAACATTTTTTATGAGAAGTTCAACTTCCACTTGTTAACACCGGCACAGTTGAGAGACGAACTGAATATTATAAGCGGACAGATCTCAAAGGACTTAACCTTACCGATTAATAATATTCAGACTGACTTGTCGAAGATATATCACCTATTGAAGGTGAAAGCGAGAGCTACCAGAGAGTCCCTGATTTTTGAAGTAAGAATTCCTCTTGTCAGCAGGGAAGACTATGCTATACAATCTCATACCGATTCCACAACAAGCCAACGAAAGCATGGTCAAACTAGTGCCTGTAGCAAACTACCTGGCTATCAACATACTCGTACACAAAAACTCTTACATTCCGGTGTCCAAGCGACTTACAAAGATGCGTTTCTTACGACACCGAAGAGTACATTTGTCCACTGAAAAAGCCCGTCTATCAGATAACGTCAGACACCAACCTGTGTCTGAAACATCAAGCCTCTAATCAATGTCAGACTGAAACAAAAGAATGTCGAGATTACTGGACTGAATTGAATTTATTTAATTCCTACCTATACTTTTGCTGCGGACAATGCAGTGTACGAGTCATATGCGATGACGATATTACAAACGAACAACTCAGCAAAACAGGTGTCATTACACTGGGAGACAATTGCGTCATTAAAAACAAAAGGTATACGATTTACGCACACAAATCTTTATCAAACTCAATTAAAACGAAGATCGATGTCATGAAAATAGAGATTCCACCAATAAATCATATAATTAATCTGTCTATACCTCTCATCACTCCGCTGAATGAGACAGATAATATCACCGAGCAACGGGAAGACATAAAGGCGATTGAAAAAGCACTCAAAGATATGAAATCCAATCAGGAACTGGCGGATCAAGTGACATCCCATGACATTCACCATTATGTCGCCATCTACGCCTTGGCTGGAGTCATCGTCGTTTGCGTCCTCTTGTACGCATGGCAACGCGTGCGAGCGCGCCAGTTGCGTCCAGCGCTAGCACCGCCCACAGCAGAGCAGGCAGAGGCTAGCGTGAGCTATGTAGCTCCCGCCACCACCGCTGCGGGTCGCCCGACCATCGCCACAACCGACAGAGGGTCTTCGCCGTCAGTTCGAACTCAATTCAATGAAATACCTTAAGTTTATTTAAGTTTGTAAGCACAATTGTTAGTTATCATCTTGTAATTCACTATCATTCATCTCATTCACATCTTATCGGGCCCCGGAGCATGTACAGTGCAAGCACGTACAAATTTGACACCGTTGTGTCAGCACTTTACTTGCTACGTGTGGTCTATAATTTAGTACACAAATATCATTCAAATCGCGTGCACTCATTATCATTCATTTAATAAATCAATAAAAGTTATTACTACGTATTCTTGCGTATCATTCAAAATATCATCATTAAAGGGTGTAAAGATCCTACATTGTTTACAGAGAAATAATATACGTACCGCAGTATTTCTTTGTAAACAATTTTTTTTTTTCTTCAGGTGCTATAATCACCAGGGTGGTCCGTGAGTTTACTCTGGAGTAGGCCACTTATAACTGACCATTTTGTGATAAGCAGTTCTCCCTTAAATCTATTCCTGCTAAATGAAGAGTTTGGCCTTGAGATTTATTTATGGTCATGGCAAAGCAGACAGGAGAAAATGCACTCTTTTGAACTCGATGGTGATGGTGGTTTTTGTTCGATGGTGTTAGAGTAATCCTCGGAATGAACACAGACTCCCCTCGGGAACAACCGGTCAGTTTAGGGGACTCGATAAAATTCCGTTGCTATGTTTTCGTTCTTAGCCTGGTGCCGTTGCATAATTTTAGCGGGTTTAAATTACGTAAATGGGGCGCCAACTCTCAATTTCAGTATGTGAGTTGGGAGACCGGGAGGCTTCAATGTGTTAAGAAATTCAACCGGGTAATGTATGGCGTCATCGTTGTTTATCACTGTGTCCACTGATTTATAATAATTTTCAACTCCTTCGAACGATCTCAAAAGAATTTCATTGATCATTGTGGCTTGGTCGTTTTTTGGTGTTAAGATGACACGCTAGCACAACCATTCTGCAGGTTTATCGTGGACATTAGTAATATCTGGGTAGATTTTAACTATTAGCTCTTCTACAGTGGTCACAATTATGCCTAACTCGTAGGAAAAATTATTTTATTATCCACTTCTGGGTAATCACCATTTCCTATTTTGGAAAAAGATCTGAAAACTGTCCAGCAGAAAAATCTCCCTTCAGGTGGACTCTCATGTTTTTTGTAAGACTAATGCCCAAATACTCAAACGTTACTTAACTTTAAGACGTTCTTATAAGTGTTTCTGTCGCTACAAAACAGTTTAAAGTGACAGAGACAGCATTAGACTTAACGGCGACTTAAAATTGAATTGCGTTTGAGTATTCGGCAGTAAGTATTGTCACTGATGGCCACAAATGAGACCGCTTCATACACTCTTTGACTTCATCCACTCGCGTTCCCCTGGGCACTACTGGTAATGTCTGCCGAAAATCACCTGCAACAATACAGTGCGGTTTCAGTTTGTATAAAATTGAGAGGAAGTTTAAACATAGAGTGTTTTTCCTCCTTCTAGCAACGTGGCAGCAATTCCAGAAAACGCGACCACTAAGTTGATACCGCGAAAGCTTCTCACTTTGGCCAGTAGTAAGTTGTAAAAAGTCTTACCTGTTCTACCAGGAGCATCCAAGAAAAATACCTCATCTACCCGTTTCAATACTGGAAAGTATTTACATATAAACATTCTTTTGTTCGTGGATTAGAGAGCCTTCACTACTTGTGATGTTAAGTTCTGCTATATAATCCATATTGCAACTTGTTAACCTCAGGTAGTACCGGTTGTGAAAGCCTTCAGTCCTTATAGGCTGAGTCAACCCGTATTACTGTAGGTTTTGCCCTCCTAATACTAATAAACCTTCTTTATTGTGACCAGACACTTACCAGACAATATAGATTGCATCTACTAGTTGCTCTATATTGCCGGAAAGTCTCTCCACTTGCCGCTTGTAATTTTCTGATAGACTATCCTTATACTTTTCCCAAAGACTAAGTAGGTTTAAAATCTGACAGAATGCCAGCATTATAGTGAAAAGTTCGCGCATTTTAAACGGGGATTTACATAAGGCTGCTTCCTCTAAGGTAGAATGCCAATGTTTGTCTTCCTCCAGCATGCCAAGTGTCATGCAAGCTAATTATTGAAAAGTGGCATGGAGGACGGCGTTGACGGTCTTCAAGTCATCGTAGGAAGATGGACCCTAAGCTCGTGCGTTTTTGAAGCCCTATTTGACTCTGTTGGGGGACGATTTTGGAAAAACATGTCTCATAATTTTAATTGAAGAGTATGTGTACGAATTTTCGAGTTAATCGACCCAGATAATAAAAAGTTTCACAGATGTTTTTTCTGTCTTAGTGTATACCTTTACACAAAGAACACTCCCTCCAAATTTCATGTCTCTAGGACCAGCGGTTTAGGCTACGCGTTGATAGTAGTCAGTCCGTCAGGACTTTGAATTTTATGTAAACAGATTGCAGATTATTACCATATCTAAAAATATTCATGGAAATAAAAGAACCCCGGAACTTGAGGACAAGAGGAAACATTTATATATAATAATATGAATGATAATATGAATAACCCCAGATATTCCTTACAACAGATCTTATCTCAAATACGGATGTAAATACATAATTTTTGCTATAAGTTAACGTAAGCAGCATGTGGCGATCTGTTGGCGACCCCACGGACCCTATATACCGGAGAAGTCATGTTCCTCATCTCTGTTGTCCCTTTATTGGCCGGCTGGAGTGAACACTGTCGAGGAACTGAGCTCCCACCTCATTCTTGCCTTTATTGGCCGGCTTGAGTGGAGATTCGCAAGGGCAAACGTGCTTGGAGGAAGGAAGTATTCCAGTATGTGCTGGTAGGGATCTTGACCATCTTCCGGGCTCTGGGATTGTTCTGTTAAATACCTCTCCACTCCTCGAGCACCTCAGGATATGTTGCCCCCTTGTCGCTACGTAACTATGTGCTAGCGACCGTTTTCGGGGGCCCATTATTGAGTGTGCAAGTCACCCCCTGCCATTTTATCCGTGTATAATAAAACATTGATCAGGAAGGAACCATAGTCCTTCCATAGTTTTAGGTAACCAGTCTATTTTAACCGCCCAAACCCATAGTCCAATATCTTTGTTTCCATATCCTGCAATAGTACTACACCAACCGGGGGTTGTCCTTGGGTGCACTTGCATAGTGCGTACAGGAATAATCGTCGGTTGGTGCCTCATTTAATTAAAAAGCGCCTAACGGGCCTCTAAGAGTTGTACATTGTATATGATTTTCAACAATAAAAAAACCAAATTAAACATATAATAAGTGTGTGAGTTAAATTTATATTAATCACAGAAAATAAAAATTCATATGAAAAAAATTATAAATTATACAGTTAAATTAGCAACCAGTTTGATTTTGTCTAGACTCTAAATTGTCCTATGGAGCAGGACCAGCATGTTTCCAAGCATTCTTATCTTGGATATAATCCTCTAATTTGTAATATGCTTGTTTACAAAGTGTGCTTTTTATATGAGTTTTAAATTTTCTTTCATTTAATTGTAATCTATCAGAAGGTATTTTATTGTAACATTTAACACAGTACCCCATAAAAGATGTACGTACTTTAGATAATCTGAAGAATGGTTGATCTATTTTATCTTTATTTCTATTATTAAAATTATGCCTATCACTGATTTTATTAAAAAGATGTAGATTTTTTCTTACATACATAATATTTTCATAAATGAATTGGCAAGGTACCGTCATAATATTAATCGTTTTAAATAGTTCTCTAAGAGATTCGCGGCGATGTAGATTATAAATGGCTCTGAAAGCCCTCTTTTGTAAAATAAAAATGGATTAAATGTCGGCAGCCCGAGTAAAATGCCATACGACATAATGCTATGGAAGTAGCTAAAATAAACCAAACGCGCGGTTTCTATATCTGTTAACTGTCTTATCTTTCGAACAGCATACGCGGCCGAGCTTAGCCGCCCCGCAAGAGATGTTAGGTAGTTATATGAGGTCCCCATTGTAATTTCTCATCTAGCGTGATTCCTAGGAAAACCGTTTGATTTATAAATTCCAGTTTTTCTCCATTCAATATGATGTCACATTCGCTACTTCTAACATTAGGTAACTTAAATCGAATGCATTTAGTTTTTTTTTATTTAGTACCAAATTATTTACGGTAAACCAATTTTGGACCTGAAGAATAGAGTTATTCACGTCGTCAAGTTTTTGTGACCGTCGATCTATTTTAAAAATCAATGATGTTTTGTCATCTGCAAATAACACCATCTTCGGTTGATTTTGAAGTAATTGGGGTAAATCGTTAATGTAAACTAAAAAGAGGAATGGACCCAATATCGAACCTTGAGGAACGCCCATTTTCATTTCAGACCCTAATGAGTTTACGCCGTTTACCTGAACTTTAACCTTCCTATCCGTCAGGTATGATCTTAGTAAATCAAGAGCGGTATTCTTAATTCCGTAGTGCTCCAGTTTCAGCAGAAGTGTCGCATGGTTTACGCAATCGAACGCCTTAGAGAGGTCGCAAAAGACAGTGATATGTACCTACCCTCGTTTACCTTATTTATTTTATCAAGTACTAGCTTTTGCCCGCGGCTCCGCCCGCGTGGATGTCGGTTATCGCGTAAAAAAGTAGCCGATGTCCTTCTCCATATCCCAGGCTATATTTCTGCCAAATTTCATGACGATCGGTTCAGCGGTTTAGGCGTGAAAACGTAACATACAGACAGACAGACGGACAGACAGATTTACTTTCACATTTATAATATTAGTATGGATATGCTATGCGTATCTCCTGGCCCAACTTCTATAATCCTATGGGTTTGTGAACGCTTATAGCTTTGTGTCCCCTCACTTTGTGCAGGTACTCCATTACGATACGATTAAGGTTTGTAACGATAAAAGTTCTATTAGAGTACGCTTAGCTACTTCAGATAATGCGCGAACAAATGAGTGTAGAAGACAAGTGAACAAACTTCAACAATGTTTGTCGAGTTTTAAAACTCGGTTAAGACCCTTGTTCACTTAAAAGCACCTAAAAGGTTTCATCTACAAATTCATTAGTTTACTTTAACATTTCATATTATATGAAATCCAAACATACTTCGCATCTGGAATCTGAAAATTTCATGAATCTTGTAAACCTTTCTGTCTACTTAATGCTAACATTTTTGAGCCGTCTGGTTTTTCCCAACCAACGATCAAAAACCTACATAATACATACTCAAATATTGTAACACTGAAAACCCGAAAAGATTTCCCAATATTTTTACGGCTTACCAGCACAGAGGTTGCTTACAAATACTTTAATCAAGACTAAAAAAGCCAAAATAAAGTGTTATACATACAATACTACATTTTACCTCAAAAACTTGGTCAGGCAAACATCGTTATGTATGTAAAGCGAGCGGCAATAGGAAACATCTGGCGGGGCATTACAGCGGACGTCGACTTTCTGACTAATTAACTTTCCTCCGAGAAATGTTACAAAAACTCCACTTAACATTCTAATCACATTTTTTTTTTTCACTCAGGCATAAATTTTGTTAAAGTTCAATAGAAAGTTGAAATGTGCGGTCAGTGAATTAAAAGTATTTTACAGATTCTTTTTAATTTTACTTACAATGGCTTTGTAATGGCCGGAAATGTTTTTTATTCCTGCCAATTACATGAATTTTCATAGAATAATAAGTAGAACTGTAGCAATCGTCAAGTACAATTCAAAGGAATGAGCAGCATCCTCAGTGTATACACGGGTCTTCTTATAATGAAGCATAATTCCTCGGTCTACAACTATACTACCTAAAGAGGTTATAACCGGCGCCTAAACCAACAACATCATATTTGTGATCATAATGTCCTCTAAAGTAACACCTTACGAGCTTACTCCAATCTGCAACGTTATGAGTTGATACGACATAAGAAAGCTTTAAACTATAATTTCATGTTTATGCTATTTCCTCTTTCCAGATATCATTTGGAATAGGTACTTCCAAGCAGTACAATTTAAGTAGTAAAGTGTTGTATTTATTTACTGTAATCGTGCTAAAACACTGTTTCTGTCAAACCGGCTTAACTTTATTAAGTTGTTCAATCGACTTGTATTAAGGAAAATTACATTTGAATTACATTTTGGTGTTTTCTGACTCTGTTTCAGAATTAGATAATCATTTTCTGATGGCACTTGTTTTCGCGTGCCTTATTCTACTACAAGCTTAATATTCACGTGCCTTAAATATTAAGCTTGTAGTCATAGTGGACTTATCATAATAAACGGGAGGACCCTGCAGGATATTTTGTCCACAAAAAGACCTTTGGTTGCATGTCACGACACCCAGGATTATTGAAAGTTTGATTTATTTTAGAAGTTATACTCACTGAATTATCTGCGGGTGTTATATGTGTATAGCAATTAAAAGAGCTTCCATCCAAAAGGTAGGTTGCACCATTTACTCTACATCCACATATTGCCTTACCCCAGGAAAACTAGGCCAGTCTCATTAAATCGTTACTCTCATACAATCACGAAATGACTTTTCATCCCCGCAACCTCCGCATCTATACATTAGATACATCGGCACTAAGCCCTTACGTGACAGTTGCTCAGTACTCAGCGCGCCGCCCTTCAGCCCAGTACGGAACAAAAGCCCTTTTTACTCAACAGCTCGAGGGCCATTAATTCCACTCCCAGCAGAAGGACTTCTGGAAAACGCTCAACTTCATTTGTTTAGTCGCAAATATAAAGCGGGATTATGTTTTGTGTAATTTCAATAAACTCCCAAGTTAAAGCGCTTTGATTTACTACTGTATTATTTTCGGGTATAATTTTGGTAGTATCAAGAAAATTGTTCAAGAATATTATGATTCAAGGATTCTTCATTACGTTCAGCTCTGATGTTAATTAAAGACTATTTATAGTATATTGCTTCCTTGATTTTCAGTTGCTAATTTCTTTGGTACGTTTGTTGATCTATACTTAATTAATTTATTAGATTGCTACGCGAATTCTAATAAAATAAAAATAAATAAAATATGATTTATTCAAGTATAAAGTAAAAGTAAAATTATGGTTTATTTTTATTCTGAACAGTTTCTGGACTATTTATAATAAGTACTCCTGTTTGGCGAAGTAATAAAACATAAGTAATTAAATAGATTCATAAAATTTTCTTAAACCCATATAAATAAATCACCGCCAGACTCCATACCACTGAACGCCATCTAGATCCTGAACAAATCCCCATTTGTATAGCCACACACGACAAAATAGCGTTCAATCTCCGATGCGGGCTGTAAAGCGGAGCTTACACAGTATCGCCATTGTGGGCCGCCATTGTTCGGCTGAGCAAAAAGAGCCATCAAGTGGTCGTCGAGATACCGCGAGTGGCAAATCGGCTGATACAAGAGCCACCGATAAGTGTTGCGAGAAAGCTGACGTTGGCGATTGTGCCACTGGGTTTTTGTAGATGCTGTTATGGGTGCACCTACCCCGCTATGTGGGTCTTTGAGCACGGATTAGCGATTAAGTATGGAGTACACATTTATATGTATATTCGGTGGTATAAGTTTTCTGAAGACGGAGATTAAAAAACGAAGAAAGAGGTGAGGGTGGAAATTGTGTAACTGAAAAAAAAATAGAAATTCATGTCATTAAGTGAAGTGGTTCTCTCTTGTACAGCTAGGCAGCTGTACGAATACTTACAAAAGTCTGTACTACTTCAATGATTGCCTTTTAAGGATTTTTTGAGCTTTACAAGGCTTCGTTTTGTCGTGTTCTATTTATCTAGTCGGGTTGGAATAAAAAACCGAAACGAATATTAGTAAACTTTACCCCGTGTGGATAAGGTTATGACCTCATCCAACAACATAAGCCATTATCTTCATCCCATCAACAAAAAATCTTCGAACCCGAATCTCGAAGCCGCCTAATTCCTATACCTTAACATCAAAAAAATCCCAGCGAAAATTGGACGTTCAAGAACCGTCCGTATTTCGCAGGCCTTATTCCATTAACGGACCTTTTCCGCGCCTTGCACAAAGCGGGGATATTGAGGGCATAGACCTCAATCTCGGAGGTTTACTGCGGCCCTCCAGACCTCCTCCATAAAGAATTGTATTTGCATTCCGTAGGCTGAGAGATTGATCCCGACTTTAGCATGTCAATACTGGAGGTCAAGGGCCGCAATTTTCAGGGGAATTAAAATCGCATTAGCTGTGGGTAAGGGTGGTATTTGAGTCGAAGGTGATGTAGGCGAGTGTTTGAGGACCCTTTGTAGGCAATGGCGCTCAGGTCAAAGGTTCGATGTTAACATATCTTGATAGTAATCAATCGTAGATAAATAAAACGATGGGGTCGGATGGGTCTTTTTTCGCAAAACTTACGAATATTATTCGATAAATTTTATCATGGTTGAAAAGGTACGAATCACTATGGTACCAACGGCATTTCATTTTTGTTTTAGTATAACGTTACGTCCTAATGATGCCTCTCACTTTTGCGCTATGACACATTCTCATCATGCAAAATACTAAAAACTGAACTCCCTACATCTTTAGCTAAACTTCAGATAAACCAACAACGTCGCCTATCAGCATCTTGTAAACAAACTTGCACTCTATACGCCAACCACACAACTTTACTTCGGCAAAGTTCCAATGACTGCAGGAATCGCTCCACAGTCCTCATGAGAGCGCTCCCACAGTCCACAAGTCAGTTTTCATCTCCCGGGCGACTCCGTTTCACATTCGTGTCACACTCGGTCCCTTTATACGTTAGATTGAATATAAGCATACAAGTCACGTCGCTACGTGTTTTTCTACATGACAAAGAAAGGTCCCAACCGTTTAGTGCACGTAATCAAATACATAAATGAAGGGTGCTGATTCGATAATACTTGGGAATTGGTTTGCGTTATAAGGATCTCATGGGACGCTTAAATGCGTCATGACGGCTATCGCTATTACGAACAACCATGGTTGTTCGTAATAGCGATAGGGTTGGTGTAATGGTTGCTACATTTTCATGTTGTTTTTCGATGTGTTTGTGGTGTTATGGTTATGAATGAAATGTTTTTTCTGCAGTTCATTTTTGCTATCCATGTAAGAAAAAAGCAACATAAAATCACCAAACTAATAATTATATTATATTTGTAACGCAAAAACTACACACGTGAAAAGAATTACGGTAGAGAGTCACTATGATTATCCATTATAATATTTATAGGTTCAAAAAAAAAAAAATTACACATTTTGTATAAGTATTAAAAGATTTTTTACACCGCTTACGTGAAAAGATTTACACAAAACTTATAAGCAAACCCGAGCTAAATATTAAATTATATTTCGCAGTCCATTGCTGTTTTTCTATCGGTAGCTATTATCGTTAAACTGTGTAGCCGGTAATGTAACGTTAAATAAAACTAACTTTGATAGCGCTTTGAACAGCACGTTCTGAATACATTAGGATTTCTTCTAGTATTCCGAACTGCTATCGGAAATACTAAGTAACAACATAAAGAGAGTTTCACGCAGTTTTTGCTGCTCTAAGGAGATTGTAAATTCAATTGAAACGTGTTTATATGATAACAGAATTGTTCGTACATGTATTTTCTGTTATTTATAAGCTGAGATTAAAAGAAACATTATTTTGTATCATAATTTTTGGGTATATATACATCTTTAATACTATAAGCTTTACTTGACCCAAAACACTTACAAAGCGTGATTTAATTTTCTCTATAGATCTACAGGATGGATTTTTGAGATGGGGCAGCAAGGGCAGGTACCCAAACCGTTGCAGCTACAGGAAAACGGTCTTAGGAGACTGTCCTTATTTTTTTGGGACATTTTGATCCCCATTTACAGATTTTTTTAAATAGGTTCAGTCAACAAGAAGAAGTTTTTCTTTTTGTAATGTGTAATCTGGTGTACAGTAAAGAAAAATAAATAAATAAACAAATAAAAAGGCCATTTACAAAAAAAAAAAATTATGACGCTATTTGATCCTGTTTTTATAAGGATCAAAAAACTCTACCCGGACCAACTGTGGTTTGAATACTAAAAAAGTCAGAAATCGCAAAAAATTCTCCCATACATTTCGTAAGAAATAAGAATCCCAACTTACTTTTTTTTTTTCGTCAGACTGGCCGCTACTATGAAAACTTGCTGAAAATGAACAAAAAACACTTAAACTTCGCCAATTTTCTTGCTGACTGTACAGTTTTATCAAAATCTGTGAATGGGGATCAAAATTTCTTAAAAAAATAAGAAGAGTCTCCTAGGATCGTTTTTCTGTAACTAAGTACAACGGTTACGGTACCTTCACTTAAGGTACTTCACAAACAGTCGCGGCACACTACGCGACATAAAGACACCAGTCGTCGCGCTACACGAGGTGCCTTTGTGTCGCACCAGTTTATAGGAGCCTTTACTCGCCCGTCTCAAAAATCCATCCTGTATATTAAAAGCCTCATCAAAATTTTCCATGAAATTCCTGAATTCAAGCCCAAAATATTTAACTTCCTGCCCTTAACAAAATAGATGATGTTGATAGATGAAAATTAAACAGTCAACTGTTTCAGAGAAACACAATTTACCGACGATGTGCTCCTTAAACTTGCTTAAGTGCTTATTGGGAGAAAAACGTCGCTAATGGAATAGAGAGTAACGTCTTGACGGAATGAGGACATAGAATAGAAAACAGGTGGAGGGTCAATTTTGTTTATATCTAGAATTTTGGTTTCGGCTTTCAATGCAGATACCAAATATTCTACTGGGAATATTGACGAGGTATGCAATAATTATAGTTTGATTTTCGATACGTCAATTAACAGTTGATTGATTCCCAAAGGTACTTATCCTTTGTTGTCGAATGTTATATTCACGGATGATCAGTTTTGGTAGTTAACCAACTCCGTTATTTTAGTCATTATGGGTTTATAAATAAAATTAGAAGGGGATATTTAGTGCTGGTAAAAGTGACACGGGGGAAGAGATTTAACCTATAGGATTTGTATGTCATCAATTAAATATTTTAGTAACCGTCATACGTAGGTATTTTCCAAGCTAGGAACTTGTCGTTCTGCTAAATTATCTGTCCGCAGTGAGATTGTGCGGACTAATCGGTGAGCGGTCAGCGTCGGATTACGCGCGTTTTGGCGTGACAAACGAACTTAAGGCGGAAAGTGCGGGAAACAGGCGTGATGCGTGACGCCAGATTAACTCCGCAGAATTGTCTCAAGTATTCCCATTAACTGGACCCCACACGTACTTGGTGTGGTGTGTTATGTTCCAATATTGGAAAGAGGTCAGGGGAAGATTGTGATGTTCGTTTTTGAATAACTTTATTAAATAAGTTACCATAAGACCTTAGTTATAGTTGAATATCATGTTATAATATTGATAAATAGTTTTTCCCTTTAGTGACTAACTACAGGACAAAATTCTTAGTTTAAATGAGTAAATATTTAGTGAACATGCTGATGTATATTCGACATCATTGTTGATTTACTTCTTTTTACGAACATGGCCATCTAGACGCACTGCAAGTTACCACCCCTACCTAGTTGATATTCCACCAACTCGCACTAAGCGTTTTCAAACGTCTTTTATAATGCGCGCAGCAAAGGAGTGGAACTCTCTGCCTGCGTCTGTGTTTCCGAACGCATACAACCCTAATCTATTCAAAGTGAGAGTGAACAGGCTTCTTCTGGGTAAGCTCACTCCATCGTAGACTTTGTCTCTGTCATCCAGACCTAGACTAAAGTCAAGAGCAAACTCATAGCAGAATAAAAATTTAAAAAAAAACCCATTCATAGCATTAAATTGAAACTTAACTAAGATTAAAACTATCTAACCGTCACATTGGTCTTAAAGCAAAGAGATTTAAGATATTACGTATAATTTAATGTCTTTGGTCATAAGTCAAAAATAAACCTTGACGATGACTAGCAAGTGATATTCATCAACCTTTGGATGGTAATACAACGTGGTCAACTTCACAAACTAATTAGCACATAACTTTTTCCAAAATAATTTGCATATACGAGTAATAATAATACTTTTTTTACTTCAACTTCGATGCACAACAAAGGCTTGCACAACAAAGGCTATACCTAACCAAACCAAGAGCCGAAAAACAAACAAAGAGCCGTTGACCATTGAATAAAACAGAATTAATCGAATCGCGTGGGGGCGCGCCGCAGCCGCAGCGCGACCTACATGCCGACTCTAAACGTGCCCGAATGATTTGTTGTAAACGGACCACATGGGAGCCATGTGGGCCTGGGTAGGCCTCTCTAACTATGACGTAACTGTGGCTGTAGGATTACCTGCAGCCTGGTAGTAACCAGGACTGACGTCAAATATTGTAGGAAGCCTGTAAATACCTAATGGTCATTCGCTAACCAGCTGTGAATAAATATTAAGGTGATTTAATTAGTGCTTTTTCCTTTTCAGCATGAGAGGAAATTACAGGCACTACATACTAGGATTTTACACATTAATTAGAACTTTAGACTAACCCTTTCCTTGCTGATGCGCCTTTTGTACAAAATAATTTCGTTAAAGTATGGTTAAAGCGCAATTCGTCGACGGCTTTAGTATTTATCAATTATTCATCAAAGTACTTTTAGTCAAAGGCTCGTTTGATCGAATTATATAAAAGGTTGATTAAAGCTATTTTATTTAGCTCTTATTCATTTAAAAATTACCCTTGAACACTTGGTCATTAGTCAATTATTATGTTTTTGAAATATTTGAAAAAACTCAAATTCAAACTCAAGGAAGATACAACTAGTCCCACAGGGATTGGTCCTGGGGCCGCATCTGTGGGACATCGGGTACGAATGGGTGCTGCGCGCTGACCTACCTGGCGGCGTCAGCGTAGTTTGCTACGCTGACGACACGCTGGTCCTGGCGCAGGGTAGGTCGCACCAGGCGGCGGCCGAATTAGCGATACGTTGGGTTGCGACAATCGTCGAGAGGATCCGGCAACTGGGACTCGAAGTGGCCTTGCACAAGTCCGAGGCCATGTGTTTTCATGATCCTCGGAACGCGCCACTGACGGGTTCCGAAGTAACGGTAGGAGGGGTTCACATCGGAGTCGAGTCGACGATGAAGTACCGGTGGAACTTCGTGGAGCATTTCCGACGTTTGGCTCCCAGACAGGACCACCCGGGGCTGCCTTGAAGCGGCTCCTGCCCAATTTAGGGGGTCCAAACGCCTCCTTCCGGAGGCTCTATGCGGGGGTCGTGCGGTCCATGACCCTTTACGCGGCAGCGGTGTGGGCGCGTTCCTTGAGGCGGCGACCTGCCCGTCGGTTGAACGCGTCCCAAAAGGTCAAGGCTGATACGGGGATACCGCACGGTCTCCAGTAAGGCGGCGAGCCTCCTTGCTGGATTGCCGCCATGGGATCTGGAGGCAAAAATCCTCGCGCACTTATGGGAGTGGCGCGAGGAGGTGAAATGCCGGGGCGTAACTCCGCTATCGCGAGAAATCACGGCACAGCGGACAGAACTCCGGCGGGATCTCATGGCGTCATGGCGATTGCGATTGTCGCAACCCAGCGCTGGGCACGCCACAATTGTGGCGATAAGTTCCCTCTTTGAGGAGTGGCTAGTGGCCGGATGTTACCACTGTGTGAATCGCCCGGAGGACACGGTGGTGCATACGGTGGTGGTCTGCCCGGCTTGGGCAGAGCACCGCCGTGTCCTCATGGAGGCGATTGGTGGCGGTGATCTCTCGCGTCCGGCCCTGGTCCAGGCCATGGTCCGGAGCGAGAGTGCATGGGAGGCAGTCACCTCCTTCTGCGGAGCAGTAATGCTCGCGAAGGAGGCGGAACGCGTGAGGGAGCGGCAGTCTATGCGCCCCCACGTCCCTAGTCGCCGCAGGAGACGCCCTGGGCGGCGGGAATCGATAGCCAATTCCCGGCCACCGTAGGCACGGGCTTGCGGACGGCCAGCTATGGGCAGCTCGCCGTCCGGTAAGGACCAGGCCCGGGTCGACGGCGCGTTGTGTTTCACGCGCGCCTCAAAGAGATGTCAGCACACACTGACGGGGTCCGCTAGGACCGGTGCCTGCCAGGGTTGCGGGTTTGTCCGAAAGGGATACCGTTGCCCTGGCACACAGGCAACTGAAGGAACACGGATGGGTTTTAGTCAGTAGAAGTCTGACACACCCTCACCACCAAAAAAAAAAAAAGGCAGATACAACTAAATGTACAATTACTCACTTCTAGTATTATGTGATTTCATTACAGATTGATTGATTGAACATTGGCTTAGTTGGTAGCCACCTAACTGATTACTACAATAAGAATATTATGAAGAATTATAGGTTTGACTAAATCTAGATGTGCCATGTCGCTGTGCAGCTGTGCACACCGCAGCGTTACGCGTGTTTCCATAACAGGATTTATGATATACCGCGTCAAAATATTTTATATTTGTGTGTAGTAGGTATACAATTAATTCTACATGTGTTGTGAGAATATGTAAAAAAAAAAAGTAAAAGTTTTTATTTTGGAACAACAACAAATTGACATAATTACAATAGAAACGGTGATAGCTACAAAAGTTAAAAATTGTGTCGCAGCTATCAACGCCCGTCTAAACATAAGAAACACATTGTTCCAGACGTAACTGTGACATGGTACAATTTAGCTAGCTTTGGAATAAGGTAAAAATTAAAAATGCAAGAAGAAATAAAGAAACAAAAGCCATGCAAACTTTGTATCTTGGTAGTTGTGGTGCAGAGTGGAGTGGGAGTGTGAGTGTGGGTGTGTGTAATTGTGGGTGTGTGTAAGTGAAGGTGTGTGTGAGTGAGGATATGTGTGAGTGAGGATGTGTGTGAGTGTTTGGAGTAGTTAAGATTTAAGTTTCCACAATTTTTTCAGTTGCATCATATGATAGAGATTTCAACCAGTCGGTCAACTTTACTCTTAAGATATTACGAGGTAAGCGGTAAATGTCGATGCTCTTATTGACTTTATTATAGACCTTGGAGCTCAAGAACCTGAAGTGTCTTCTCGCCACTGCTGCTCTACAGGGCACAATTTTACAGACTCTGTCGGAGAGACGTTTCGCAGTACTATAGGTTGGGTCGAAGGGTACGAGCATGTCCTTTTTGAGTACGTGCTGTTTGAGTTATGTGTAATAATATATGAGGGTTGTGTTTTATGGAGAGCATAAATTGTAAATCCCAACTGGTTTACATCATCGATAGTAATTTGTATGCAGTAAACTAGATGTTACTCGAGATCATCCATGAATACCCTTTAAGTTCATCGTAATGCGTCTATAATGAAACTATTCATGCGTAGGAAGCCAAGAAAACAGTCGTACCTACACGTCAGCGATGAGACCGCATATTCACGCTACGAGAATGTCGCACATCTGTGGTCGTCGCGACACGTCTGCACACGCTACTAATAATTAATTATTATTGATAGTTGCTTGCTCATTTACTATTATTTTAGGTACGTGTAAAATTATTATGTATTTTATTGTTTAAGAAAATACATTAAGTACATTTAGCTATTGAGACACTGATACGCGATAAATGATAAATGATAAATGATTTTATTTCTGTAAGTAGGTTTTTACAAACACTTTTACACGTCAATCATATTTTAAAACTAGATGAGGTCGGCATTTCGTATCTGACTACTCTGAGAAGAAAGACCGAAACAAACTCAGAGGTCACAGTCTCTTTTAAAGTCCAGACAATAATCTTGGTCAAATCATGTGAAGACCATGTAGACTGGTGTCTGAAATGGTCTTTTGAAGAAAGAACCACACAGATTGAGTGGACCTATCCATTCAGTGCACGCATTTGTCAGTAATCGTGCAGCTCAACTCAGAACATAAGGAGCTCAACGATTCGACGAACAATACCAAAGAAAGGACATTTGGGCAGGCCGCATAAATTACTCAAACTGCCATACCATGATCAGGAAAAAAAAAATATGTATATATACTGAGAAGAAAAAAATAAAAATAAACAAAGACCCACATAGTCTTCACATTCACAATAATTAAAATAATAACATTATACTTCACAAGTAAATATTCATGTCAATGTGTATAAAGCAATCACAATAAAAAAAGTTTCAATATATAAAATTTGGAGCAGCTCAATCCCAAGCCTTTTTGTCCTCAATATAATCTTTAATGGTATAAAAGGCTTTCTGACACAACTTAAGTTTAATGAATGATTTGAATTGATTAATGCTTAGATCTTGAACGTGGCTTGGAAGTTTATTATAAAAGCGTATACATTGACATCTGAACGAACCACCTATTTTCTTGAGCCGTGTTTTAGGTACAACATACATGTGTTTATTCCTAGTATTTATATTATGGATATCACTGTATTTTTTAAACAATTTTATGTTTTTATGGGCATATAAAAGATTTTCAAAAATATACTGAGAAGGCACAGTCATAACATTAATTTCCTTAAATTTCTCTCTGAGAGAGTGTCTCGAACTTAATTTATAAATTGATCGAACAGCTCTTTTCTGCAAAACAAAGATAGACTGAATGTCGGCGGCATTTCCCCACAACAGAATACCGTACGACATTACACTATGAAAATAACTAAAGTACACTAAACGGGCTGTCTCTATGTCAGTTAAATTACGAATTTTTCTAACGGCGTATGCTGCGGAGCTCAGCTTCTTAGACAATTTATCTATATGTGGGCCCCACTGAAGCTTAGCATCCAAAGTTAAGCCCAAGAATACTGTGCTATCTTCAGGATTCAATTCTCCGCCCTTTATCAACACATTATTTTTCACCTGCCTAACGTGAGGTAGCGTAAACTTAATGCATTTGGTTTTTTTTTCATTAAGAAGTAAATTATTAACATTGAACCAATGAACTACTTTTGAGATCGCGCTATTTACATCGTCAGTAACCAGCTCCTGACGTTTAAGTTTAAACAAAAGTGAAGTGTCATCCGCAAACAACACTATTTCATGATTATCCTTCATGAGGTAAGACAAGTCATTAATATAAATAAGAAACAAAAAAGGACCAAGAATTGAGCCCTGTGGGACTCCCATTGTTACTAAAGATCCGGGAGATCTTTTCCCATTAACGTCAACGCTCTGAAACCTATTACTCAAGTATGAAGCAAGAAGATCCAGAGTGGTGTTCCGGATCCCGTAGTGGCGGAGTTTCCTGATTAACGTTTCATGAAGAACACAATCGAATGCCTTGGACAAATCACAAAAGATGCCCAAGGCATCACATTTATCTTCCCATGCATTATAAATATGTCCTAAAAGTTCAACACCGGCATCAGTAGTTGAACGACCCCTTGTAAAACCGAACTGTTTACTGTGTAATAATTTATTTTTATTAAAAAATCTTTGCAATTGGTCTAACATTAATTTCTCAAAAATTTTACTAAAGGTAGGTAGTACTGAAATAGGTCTATAATTTGTGGGGTCTGATGTACTACCTGATTTGAACAATGGTATTATTTTACTATTTTTCATAAGATCGGGAAACTCCCCACAGTCGATACAATTATTAAAAATAAGAGCTAAAGTAGGTGCTACAATGTCAATAATAGACTTAGCAACTTCTACAGAATTACCCCACAGATCCGCAGTCTTTTTTACGTTTAAAGTGTGAAAGGTTTTAATTATATCTCTACAGGTAATATGTTCAAAATTAAATTCCGAATCGCACACATTAACATTTTCCTTAAGCAAAGACTCAGCAACAGAAGGTGAAGAGTTTAGGGATGTAGTAGTTAAAACGGGAATATCCGAAAAGAAATTTTCAAAGGCCGCGGCGACTTGTGAGTCTGATTTTATTATTTTGTCATTAACTGATAGGCTGTAGTCAGTATTTCGGTTGCTAGACCTTCCCGTTTCACTATTAATAATATTCCAAGTCGTTTTAATAACATTACTACTGTTTTTAATTTTCGAACTCAAATAACGCGACTTGGCCATACAACAAACTTTTTTAAATAATTTTGAATAATTTCTAACATATAAATTAAATTCAGCGGTATTTACACAAGTCCTTTCATTGTACAGCTCATAAAGCCGTGTTCTACTTTTACGAATACCAATGGTAGCCCAATCACTGAAAGATGCGTTACTATTAACCGATATAGTTTTGGGAATAAACGTGGAATGAAATTGTTTACAGTATATATAAAAAAAATCATCATATAGATGAATAGGATCAGCGGAATAGACAAAGCTGGTAATTTATTAATGAGTTTAACTTTAAAAGCTTCCAAGCGACTTGCAGTTTTGGGGTTAACAGTGATATCCTTTTTTGCCATTTTGTTATTTTGGTTTTGGATAGTAATCCGTTGCCCGCAATGATCAGAATCTAGTAAATTTATAATTTCTTTGTGGCTTGGTATAATATCTGTATAAATATTATCTAGGCATGTGGCGCTAGTAGGGGTTATTCTTGTGGGCTCCAAAAATAGGGGTCCAAGATTGTAGGACTGAAAAAGACTTATTATTTTACTACAAGAACCTGATTTTTCTAATAAATTAATATTAAAATCACCGCAAGTGATAATGGACTTGTTCGAGTTACAAATCTTGTGTAACACTTCATCCTTTACCTTTTCAAAGCAGTCATACAATCCTGAAGGAGGTCTGTACACACTTAATACAATAAACTGCTCCAATTCTATACAGGCTATTTCAACTATCCGCTCAACAGATAGGCTCACAATATCTTTACGGTCTTTAAATTTAAGCTGGTTACTTACTAAAATTAATGAGCCACCATGTATAGCATTTACTCTGCTGAACGAACTACCAACCTGGTGATTACTAAAATTGAACAAGAACTGGTGGCTTTTAAGCCAATGTTCAGTTATACAAAGAATATCAATACTGTTACAATTCATAAATAATTCTACTTCTAAATCTTTGTTCATAAATCCTTGAATATTTTGATGCACCAGGTTGATACTATTTACTGATTTTAAACTTTTATTTTTGAAATTCTGTACATTATTGCTAGAGGTTGCCTCTGTTGTCTTAATTTCTAATTTAAATTATTATCAATGTCAATTTTTGAAACCAAATTATTGGCTGAATTATGTAACATGTCATAGCATTGCTCAATAGAAGCAAGTTGTTTAGCCAAATTCTTGGCTGTAATAGAAAAATAATACGATAGCGACACAGCTATCTGTCTTTTACAGTACTTTGAAAGATAGTACCGATCCATAAAAAATCTATCTTTTGTCAAATATAAATGATTACCAACATAATTGTTAGTGTCAATTAAATGGAATGAATTGTTATTAAACATCAAATTATGCAATGTCATATTCATTTCAGATCTAAAGTTGTTTTCTTCCTGTGGCAAACTTTGGCTGTATGGGAATGTGAACATCACAATTTTTCTTAAACTAAGGTTGCATAAAGAACTATAATATTGGAGTAATTCTCCTTTATTCACATTACCCCTATTACCAACAAAAATTATTAGAATTGTATCCTGGTTAAAATTGCATTTTATAATTTTTTTCATTATGTCAAATAAAGAACAACCAGGCATACAGTAGTTCATTATTGAGTGTCCCGGATATTTATTTGTCAACAAGTGGCCTAGATCCTTTCCAATTTCATCACAAAATAAAACTATTTCTTTATTTACATTTTGTTTAGGAAAACAATTAGTAATTGATACTGGCAAACTGGCACAAGACTGCGGTATGGTGGTATCACATATTGTCAATGAATGATCTGGTGTGGGTTCAACAGATGGTGGTTGACAACGTTCACATTTGTTTGTGCTCACCAGCTCATTCATTGCCAATACATATTCCCTCATTTGGTTTTCAGAGGCTGTATATTTGATGGTCATAGAAGTAAGTTTCTCTTGTAGTTGGTCAAGTTCATACTGCAAGTCTTCTGTGTCAATTTGGTATTTCCTAGTACTTTTTTCTAAGTTAAATGAATACATATCTAATTGTTTCAGTAGATTTAACCTTTCCCTATTAAGTTTTACATTTTTGATGAAAAACTTTTGTTTTTTGACCATTTTCTTAGTTTTAACTATGTATTTGTTAATTTTTATGTATTTTTTAAGTTTATTTTTACTAGTACCTACCCTCACTAATTTACATGATTTTGAATCATCATGACCTGTTAAATCTATTGTGTAAGAGGGGTTTATTGCAGACACCATTGATGGGGCTATAGGCGCCAATTCATTGAAAAGACTTTGATTCAACGAGGCAGTGATGTTAAGGTTTGTTGTCTCAAGTTGTTCAATCTGACTTTGAGCCTCATGTAGCTGCTGTTGTAATAAATATTTGTGATTAAGAGCTTGTTCATACTCATTGCTACACTGGCTGAACCCGTCCACAACAATTTGGAGCCTGTCCCGGGCTGCTATGGCATCAGTGTGTTGAATATATAACTGAGCCATTTCTGTTTTTAACTCGCTATTCCTTTCAAGGACACCAAGGAACTCTATTTCACTTTCATCCTTTTCCCTAATCAGTTGGTCGCAGAGCTTCTTAGACGCTTTTAGTTCGCTCAAAGCCTGAGTGAGTTTTGACTCTTCAAGGCGAGCACGCGCGCTGCGAGTCATAATCATGATTAAAGAGAAAAGAGAAGAGATTGGAAAAGAGTAGTGGATTGAATAACAGATGATTAGTTGAACGGAAAATGAAATTTAGATTGTTAAGAAAGAAGTTCTGTCACCAAACTAATTAAGGTTATGTTTACGTTTTTTAAGGTCATTGGCATAAACTTGTAGCCGTAATAAAAGTAATCCAACGAATTGTCGACAAAATATTAGAACGTAAACAAACTAATACCAAGTAAAATATTTAGTATTGTACCTGATACCTAGATGAAAATGCAACAATTGCTTGAGCCGGTAACTGTCACTGAATCACAATGAAAGTTTTACACTTATTTTGCACTTAATACATAAATTTAACACCGAAAACACAAAATTACGCTTTACATTAGTTAATTAATTGGAAATAGGCCTTATTAAGAAGGAAATCTATTATTTAAAATTAAAATTACAGGGACAAATTCAAATCAGCTGTTAGCTGTAGTGTTGCCACAGGAAAAAAAAAAAAAGATACACTGATACACTAATACGATATACTTATTTGCGTCAGACAGCATCTGTCTGGCATTAATGCTGAAATGAACCTTTTTGGCGCAGCAGTGACGCACACAGCTTTTTGTTTATAACATTTTTATTTCACTTTTTAATTTGTTTGTATTTTGGGTTTCACGAACTATGACCAAATAAACGTTATTGTTTCTTTCTTTCTTTTATTTAATACCTAAGTGACAGGGGTAATGTCAGTTGCATAAAAAAATATCGTGACGGCACTATGGTGTATTAGGCAGTTTACCAAGCAAGCATTAAAATTTAGGTTAGGTTAAATTGCACTATTGTGAAAAGTCAAAACTCACGGGTTCAGAATGGAGATCTTATGGACTAATCCAAGGAATCTGCTCCTTGAATAATGGAAGTAATTAAAAACAAGTAGTAGGTGCAGAAAAAATAAGGCTGTTTTCTTACTTACCCGCTTCAAGCCGCATGTCACGTGACAGTATAGTCCCTGCGGTACTCGCGGCGCGGCAGCGGTACACCGCTGCGTGTACGTCGCTGCGGTACTGCGCCGCGGAGAACGCGCCCAGCCACAGCGTGCCGTTGGGGAGGGCACTCCTGCGGACAATGTGTGCCTTTAGAATGTTATAAACCGAAGGAATGCTTTGTGAATTAGGACTGAATATTTTTTTCATCAGAGACACAAGTCAACTGAAGGATTAACGTCCAGTAGAAACGAATGACTATTGATTATAAAGAAATCATCATCTACATTATCTATTTTCAAAGTTGGATGGATTGAATATCTATCGATATTGAGAGGGAAGCAATGTAATCTTTGCGTCTAATATACTTAACGGATAAAAGTAAAAATAAAGCAAAACATAAAACAAACATGGGAAAATTAAGTGCTGACCGTTTTTGCATGGAATTATTCACACAAAAACGGCCATCGCTCGGCTTGACGCTGCGACTCATGTGCGAAACAGAGCCGAAGCGCATCCGCCGGTGACGCTGACCGGTGCAGCATATAAAGTACAGTCGAGTTGATTAAGCCTTCGTCATACTGGATCTTAATCAGGTCAAGATAATAATACCAAATGGGAACACCGCAAAGGTAAAAACGGTCCATGGGCTCAAGTACAATGTTCAAAAGAGCGAGTTGTTAGTTTTTAAGGCTGGGACTAAAACCTACCCTGTTCCTCCGATCACACTAAATGGAATCGTCCTACAGCAAGTGTCCCAATTTAAGTACTTGGGTCACTAGGTCAATGAGAAACTTAATGATGATATGGAGATGGATAGGGAGCGCAAGGCATTGTCGGTAAGGGGTAATATGCTTTCTCGCAGGTTTGCGTGATGCTCACGTGATGTTAAAGTCACACTATTCAAAAGCTTTTACCAAACGTTATACACGTGCAACCTGTGGAGCAATTACACTAAAAAAGTCTGCAGTGCTCTGCGCGACCAGTATAATAACGCGTTCAGGGGTTTGTTGGGACTTCCTTGGCGGTGTAGTGCCTCCGGCATGTTCGACGACCACAGCATGAACGGCTTCCAGGCGGTGCTTCGCAAAAGAACGGCCTTCCTGTGGTCACGGTAAAGGGCAGCACCAACACGCTTCTGAGCGTGGTGTCGGACAGAGTGGACAGCCAAATCATGAGGCATTGGTTACTCATACATGTCCAAAATATTAATAATTTTAAATTTCACTAACATAGCTATAAGTTTCTGCCTACTAACATAATATGGACTGTGTGCTTGGTCTGAAATACATATTTTCAAGTTCAATAAGTGCTATAGTATATTGGTATCGTACACAGTAAGGTAAAAATTATTTCATCAGCAGTGTCGTAGGTTGCCGTCCCTTCTTAATTTTGTAACTTTTACTATGTACCGTGATAAAAATCTAAATGTTAAACGCAACTTACAGGTGTAAAAATAAAGTTAAACGGTTAAAACATTGGGTTTGTACTTGACGATTTGTTTGACATTTCTTTAGAAACACACCATGGAACAGGGTTACCTGTTGCAGGAACTTTTGCTTTAACTTAATATAAAAGTTGTGCGACGGCACTAAGCGACTGGTTCAAACTTCAGACGTTTTCTTAGCTACCGTTGTTGGTAATTACATAAATTCCTGGTAATGTCTGCGTTTTTCGTTAAAAGTTGTAGATTTTTCATCAAATAAGTATGTTACGTTTTTCAATAGTGTCAAAATAAAATAATTTGAAGCAAAAAAAAAAAATGACTATACCCGCCACTTAAAAATGATGTTTGTAGTATCAATTAGCTGTAATGAAACTGAATACGTTTTTTAAAATGTGATGACAACATGCTTGATTATAATAAATTGTACTCGAATAAATTGTTATTTACCTGAATGATGGAAGAACAAAATAATATACCATTATCGACTTTCGGTATCTCGGTTCTGTGCTAATCGGACTGATTAGCATCGCTGCTAATCAGTCCGATTAGCACAGAATTAACACTAGATTGATGAAATGGCGGCGGGTCACGGGAACAATCTGCCACTCCTGAGGGGAAGATTTATAAAACAATGGTGAAACCTGCTGTCTTGTATGGATCAGAATGTTGGGCCACAAAAAGGATGAATGAAAGGCAACTGCATGCAGCTGAGATGAGAATGCCAAGAGGGATGTGTGGTGTTACCCGAATGGGTAGAATAAGAAATGGGTACCTATACAAGAGGAAGTCTGAAAATGACACCGGTGACTGAAAAGGTGTGTGGAAATAGGTTGTCATGGTATGGGCATGTGATGCGGAGGAATGAGGAAAATTTCGTCAGGGAAGTTATGAGTAAGAATGTGGATGGGTATACGAGTAGGGTGTGACTGTCTGTCATGTACTCCTAATTAATAACTTTTCACTTAAAATTTTCACACGATATGGGGCCTCTTAAAAACACATTAAATCTCAATTTTATGGTCCGACAGCTCAACACGTTACCCTAATTAATAACAAAATATCCTATTTGCTAAAAAAAAATCTTTAGAATTGTAAAACAGTATTGAACCTTTTACATATACATTCCACTAGGCACATATGCAGTCGATAGCAATATTTTACGTCACTTAAGATGCAATAACTCAACAAATTCTAAAGAAACGAGTAAAATATCCGGTTTCTACTTTCGATACACAAGAGTGCCACATAGCACAGCCACATCTGGTTGTCGTATATGGTGACCAGGCAATACCCAAAACCAACCCTTAAGACAATTGATAAATTGTACAAAAAGGGCCATAAACCAATTCTGCGAAGAATGTAGGCTGAGGCGGCACCTCAGCCTACATTCTTCGCAGAATTGGTTTGGCCCTGTTTTTACCATTTTCTTTCTTCCTACGTGCAGCGCAGTACAAGTGTGTCGTCGGTGTATTGACTTGTATTGCCTAGTTTTTTAAGTTGCTCCATATTGCATGGTATTGTTTGACCGTATATCTGGCAACAGGTTGCTACATGTTGCCATCGCCCTAAATTGCCGGATGTAGTCGTGATGCCATAGTTGACGAGAATTGACCAGGATTGAGCAATTTTAGTTGCCCGTGTAAGCGCACCTTAAGGAGAGATCGTGCACGAGAGCGTTATTTAATACATTAAATACTTAATATGAGTTTTTTTTTAACTTTGCCCCACACTAGGAACTTCTCCTGAATTGTGGGTGCGTTAACAAACATTTAAACTCACATACACAAACAGCCAGATTCGGAACAACTACTTGTAGGTCATACAAATATTTGTTCCGTGCGGGAATCGAACCCGCGACACGCAGCGTAGCAGTCAATCGCTTAACCACTGCGCCAACCATGCCGTCAAATTATATCAGTCTAGTATTAATGTGGGGCGCGTGAATCTCAGTGAGTGTGTTTGTGAACGATTGGGTGAGTGTTGACTATTTTATCCCTTCTTGTTCCTTTCTATGACGTGGTCGAAGGTATCTTGCACCAGCGTTTGGTTCTAGAGACTCGGAGAAAGCCTTCTATGGGGTGTGACATTTACCAACAGACTATAGGCAACCACAACCAGGACTTGACACTGACGCCAGTCGTATATGTTATGGAAGGCTGAACCGAATGAATACTTGCAACTTGTTAGGGCTGGTTTGAAGGTTACCTACTCCCTATGGACTGACTATCTGCAGGTTGCTTTGGATTGCATTCGATGTACGCACACTTCCCGGATATGCTTTACTGAGTACCCCAAACTGGATTGATAGCCGTTCTAAGGAACGCTAGGAAATGTGTCTCGTTAAATCACACCTGGCTCCCGTAGGCTTCTTACTGATACAAAAAAATATATATAGAGAGACACGTAACTTAGGATGCCCAGGTATTAACGCTCCGTTGTATAGTCGCTCTGCTGCTGATTACACTGAAGCATTCTCTAAATGGGGTAGATTAAGGAAGTGTGAAGTGACGATTCAAAATAACCACTTTGGCGTTTAGCAAAGCAATCGTAAGGAATCCTGCAACCAACTAACGATGCGGTACGCTTGATGCTTAGTTTTGCATTGTTTTAATAGTAAATGGTGAGTAGACCGCTATAACGGGTTATTTACTAAAGTACTTCTGGTAACTTGTCAATGGCAGAGGAACTTCGCAGTCCTTTGCCTTAGGATTGAGTAAGACATGCTTGAATGTATGTGAACTCTCTAGGCCTATGCACGTTAGCACTGGTAGTGCACATATGACGTGATAGCTGTTGTAAGGCGGCCCCACGTCACTGGAGTGGGTTTCTAGATTATTGTCAGGAAATTCAGTAACGTGACTCAAAATAATGTATTGAACGCAAGCGATACGTATCAATTACTCTTTTGTATTCCTCTCTAGTCTTTTAACTTTCATAATCAAAAGAAAATTAGATTTCCTTTCCTTTACCTTCTTACCTATGTATCCCAAACCTTATTTTATATTGACATCGTTTGCTCGCATCTTCTTGCCTCCTAGCTTTCTAAGTCGGGACAAGGCAAAATACTGCATGAGAATTCATTACAGTCGATGGGAGGTTTACCAGTCTGGGACGAGTCCTACAGAACCGTGCGGAAAGGAAGAGCACGGTATTTCCCCTAAGGGGGAAACCGACCTAAATATCAATATTGACATAATAAGGAAAATGAAAATTTTATCAGCCTAGGGTAAATTAGGAACAGTCACAAGGGGACGGCCAAAGAAACGATGGATGGACTGTGTGAGAGATCATAATTATGGTTAGAAAAGGAGTGCCTTACGAGATGACGACTACTCGGAAGAAAAAGTTATGGTGCGCCGACCCCAAATAAATTGGGGTAATGGCGTAGATAGAGAATGAACTATAGATCCGTCACTAAAATAACAATAATAATCAGAACGGGACACATTTATTAAACCAGTACTAAGAGTAAGCAAGTCAGATATAGGGTTTTTCTATCCCTTTTTGCGACTCACCTTTTTTTGTTGGGAGCCAGTCACATTTTGACTCCCAACAAACAACAACTGTCAACTGTCAGTGCCATCGTGATAAAATTTCTTTGGAAAACTGTGTTTGTGACGCTTTATTTTTAATTGTGTGAATGTGTAATTGCAGAACATTATATATATTACATATATTATGGGGCGCTGTAGTGTATTAGGTTGTACAAATCGACCAGAACAAAAAAATTAAGATATAACCTTTCATCGGTAAGTGAGTTTGTTTTTATAAAGTAATAGTAGTACTTACGATTTAAAATGTTTATAGAATTCGTCATTCATTATATTAACACGTAATTATCAGAAGGAATGAAAATTTAAACGTGTTTTAAACGGTTTTATTTCATTTGTAGTATTGTTCTTGTAGTTTATTTTGATAGAGTTTGAGGGATACACGGGATGCACGGCCATGTTTACCCATAAATCCAAATTCCTATCAAATTTGTATTATAATAAAGCTATTTCTTTTTACCAGTTTCCTAAAAAAATCAAGAATACGAAATCTGTGGATTCTCCTTACTGGACGAAAAAATTTGCAGCCAAACCAAAGTGCTCGGATATGTTCCAAACATTTTGAATCTTCTTGCATTCGCAAGAAAAAAAACCATTTGACTTAAGTACTTGGATCCAGATTCAATTCCAACGCTTTTTATTCCTGTAAGTAATATATACATAATTATAATATTATATTGTAGTACAGGAATGTGCTTATTTTGGAATGTTCTTTTTTTACTTCAAATTTGGAATAGTTTTAATAACTTTTTTATTATTATATGCTTGCCCGGCTTCATCTCATCACAAAAAGGGCCTAAACCGGGATTGGCTTTTTGTTTGAAATGGTTTGATGGATATATGGAAATCCATTAATTATGATATCTACCTTTTTTTTTTTTTTTTGGGTGGGAAATTATCAAATAACTTCTCCCGCTCTGGGTGGAGCGGGAGGGCGTGTCAGACTTCTACTGACTAAAACCCACCCGTGTTCCTTCAGTTGCCTGTGTGCCAGGGCCACGGTATCCCTTTCGGACAAACCCGCAACCCTGGCAGGCACCGGTCCTAGCGGACCCCGTGAGTGCGTGCTGACATCTCTTTGAGGCGCGCGTGGAACACAACGCGCCATCGACCCGGACCTGGTCCTTACCGGACGGCGAACTGCCCATAGCTCGCCGTCCGCAAGCCCGCGCCTACGGTGGCCGGGAATCGGCTACCGATTCCCGCCGCCCAGGGCGTCTCCTGCGGGGACACGGTGGAGCATACGGTGGAGGTCTGCCCGGCTTGGGCAGAGCACCGCCGTGTCCTCACGGAGGCGATTGGCGGCGGCGATCTCTCGCGTCCGGCCCTGGTCCAGGCCATGATCCGGAGCGAGTGTGCATGGGAAGTAGTCACCTCCTTCTGCGAAGTAGTAATGCTCGCGAAGGAGTAGGCGGAACGCGTGAGGGCGCACAGACTGCCGCTCCCTCACGCGTTCCGCCTACTCCTTCGCGAGCATTACTACTTCGCAGAAGGAGGTGACTACTTCCCATGCACACTCGCTCCGGATCATGGCCTGGACCAGGGCCGGACGCGAGAGATCGCCGCCGCCAATCGCCTCCGTGAGGACACGGCGGTGCTCTGCCCAAGCCGGGCAGACCTCCACCGTATGCTCCACCGTGTCCTCCGGGCGATCCACACAGTGGTAACACCCGGGCGTTTCCTCCCGCCTAATCCGAAACAGGAACCTCCCGAAACATCCGTTTCCAGTGAGGACCTGTGTCAGGCGAAAGGTGAGGACGCCGTGGCGCCTCTCTAGCCACTCCTCAAAGAGGGGACTTATCGATATCTACCTACCTACTGAACCATTTAAAATGGGCACATTTAAATATGGGTTTTCCATACTATGGGATTTACAAGAAATTCATTCAATAATTATTACTGTCCTTTCCTTTTTATTTTATTTTATTCAAAAGGAACAGCAAACAGCTACAATATATAGTATAGAAAAAAGAGATACACATAACATTTGAACAATATTGTAGCCCACAACACTGTTCACAGTGTAACTGTAGAATACAATATACAATTAAATTAAACTAAACGCTAGGGCTTAATAATACTAAAAACTAAACTTACATAACTATCATATTTATATTTTTATGTTTATATTTTTAGCCTCCAGAGAGAGAAGAAGACAACTCTATCTTACTTAAGCAACCTAGTACTATTAAAATGAGTCAAATTAAAATATCGGTAAGTGTCTTGCTATAAATTCAAAGTGTGGCTATGGGATTTACAAGAAATTCATTCAATCATTTTTACCGTCCTTTCCTTTTTAGCCTCCAGAGAGAGAAGAAGATAACTCTATCTCGCTTGAGCAACCTAGTACTAGTAAAATGAGTCAAATTAAATTATCGGTAAGTTTTTTGCTATAAATTCAAAGTGTAGCAAAAAACATCAGTTCCATAAAAGAAAATATTAATAGTTGCCTTATAAAGTCCTGATTTGTTTTTCACGCTTCCAAATTTTGTCTAGACTTTGACTTTAACTTTTTAGGATAAACTAAAAATAGGTACTTTGCAATCAATAAAGTACAAAATATATGACGGCGGGAGCGTGGGCGTAGCGATAATAGGGTGACCGTCATCGTTTCTTGGTGCGGGTTCCATGGTAGGTGGGTACTCAGGCAAGCCAGTAAAACTTAGGTTGGAGTACAAAATCACAGTCACGTTTATTCGGCAATTTACAGTAGTTGTAAGTAGTATTAAGAAATAAAGGCTTGTACGGTGAACGTGACAGTTTTGATCGTATGATCAGTATTCTATGGCGTCAGCTACAGCAATGTGATTGTCGCGCGTTTTTGATCGACTCTGTCCACGTGTAGGTATGGCGGGAAAATCAAGGCGCCACCTCACGGCGTTCACTGTACTTACCGATCAACCAATCAGAATTAAGTTACAGTTTGACCAATATTATGAAAATCAACGGAAAGTACGAGTAATATTTTGATAATGTTGTCGTCTTAGAATCGCTTGCGACGACATATACAGGTGTACATATGGAAGTGGCTATGGGAACTTCTTTTGCTAATTTTGTCTTTTTTTTTACATTTATTACAGGGTCTGTGTGAAGATATTTTAAACACAGATCAACCATACACATCTTGTATACCATCTGGAGACATCGAAGTGCCTATGGAAGTTGAAAGTTCTATTGTAAGTTAAAAATAAAATAATCAGCCTGTTTCCATCCATACAATCACATAAAAAATATTTAATTTAGAAAAAAAGAAAAGAAAGAAAGAAAAAACGTTTATTTGTTTTTCGTTTGTTTTGTTTCTCGAATGTATTTCAATGTGTACATATTTGATTTCAGGTTGAAGGCGATGTATCCATTACTGTTCCTACACCTTTGCCATTGTTTGAAACACCTCGGAAACGTAAACTAAGATAACAATTGAGTAGAACAACTCTTCTAGCCGAAAGCAGGAAAAAGCAATTGGTTGCTTTAAAATAAAAAAACAGGAGGTTGAAAAAGAAGACTTCGGGGTTATCTCATATGATAGCTCAATTAAAAGCTCGTTCCATGATAAATGAAGAATCTGCTGTCATGTTAAATTATATATGGTTTAAGAAAAAAAATATAAAATATATGGTTTAAATTATATAGAACCGGCAAATAAGGATTTTTTTTTAAAGGTTTCTTTGTAAAGGTGTCAGTGAAAGAAAATATTCTCCGGAATTACGGAAGTTTGCCTTAACTTTAAATTTTATAAGTCCTAACGGAACTGAAAATAAATGGAAGAAATATCCTAGATACTAATAGGAAAACTGGATTTTTGGGTTTCCTAATATGTATAAAAAATGTTTTGTATTTGTTTGAGAACTATGTTAGAAGTAACTCTCTTACCTTTCTCTGTACTTACAAATTTAGCCAGGATCATCTGGAATACTTTTTCAGCGCCATACGAGCGAAGGGCGGTTTTAATAACAACCCCTCGGCGAGGCAATTTAGATCTGCCTTCAAAAGGATGCTAGTACATGGGGAGCTTAAGCATATAACATCAGGAAATTGTATTCCTTTACAGGAAATAAATATTTTAACCTATACTAAACCTGAAGTGGCAATCAATAAAACAATCGATCGGAATATATTAATTCAGGATTCCGGTGATAACTTTGGGGATAACCACAGCGGAGAAATAGATTTGGTAAAAATGATGGAGGATCATGATTATTTGGCAGATCCAAGTCGACTCACTGAGTTTTCGAAACAAGTCGTGATCTATATAGGCGGTTTTGTTGTCCACAAACTCGAAAAAGATTTCAAATGCCAAGAATGTTTGTCTGCCTTAATTTCTGAAGAAAAGTACACAAGCTTACAATTAAAAAAAGATAAGGGGGGCTTGCACTATCCCAGCAAAGATGTTGTAACAATTTGCGAAATATGTGAAAAAATATTCCGCCAAAACAAAAGCTTTAGCGAGAAAAACATTTTTCACAATATTTTACAAAAATGTCTGAAGAATTGCTTGTCCGTCAAATTATTTTGTCAAATTGCCCAACATTTCCAAAATCAGTCATTTCTGGATTGCCATTTTCCACTTTTAAAGCAATTTGCATGAAATTCGTGAAGGTTAGGATGCATTACGCAACAAAAAAAATGTCTGAAGAGGTCGACAAGGTCCGAAATTTTTATAATAATTAATATTATTTAAGGGTCAGTGACTATCTATTTTGAATAAACGTTTTTGCTTTCAACTGTCTTATTTTATTTTTACCTAAATGCGTCTAAGCATAAAAGGCATTTTTTTATATACATAGAGATCTTGTTTTGCATGATCATGGCTAAAAGGTCGACTACCCATGAATATGGGTTACATTGTTCAGCTGGCAACCTCCATTTAATGTCACAAGACTATAGCCATCTCATGTGGGTGCACGCTAATAGCGAATCTATAGTTCATTCTCTATCTACGGGTAATGGCTAATGATATCAATTTAATTGACACTTCTGTGTTTATTTCGTTTATGGTAACCAAATCACTTGTCAGGTTACTGACACACTAACTGGCACACAGACAACTGAAGAAACACGGGTGGGTTTTAGTCAGTAAAAGTCTGACACGCCCTCCCGCTCCGCCCAGAGCGGAAGAAGATATTTAAAAATTACCCACCCAAAAAAAAAGGTAACTGACTCCGAAGTACCTGCCGTCTAATTATTAAAAATAATCTACTTGATTGGAGTGGTGTAATTATTTTAAACGTATTACAACCAACATTGACTAAAAATATACACAAAAGAAAGCACTGCGTTTCTACAAAAAATACAGAACCCTTTCAGTTAAGTTATTAATTATCATTAGCTAAATGAAACTCACCTTGTCTTGCGTGCCTTCTAGCGATAAGTACACTAACAAGTTAACTGATAATGCCTCGTCAACTTTACAGCTCGTTTTTACGATCAAAATCTGCATTTTCCAGTAAAAGGCTTAATTCTATTAACGACCGACGTCCTCCTTCACGAACAGTCTCCTATTAAGAGACCAAAGAGAAGAAAATGTTGAAAAATATAAAAAAAAAAGAGTTATATTTTAGAGTTACAAAAACTTAAAGATTTCCTACGAAGTTACTTTCTTTGTAGTATCTTAGCTTCTGGGAGCAATGTTGTTGCTAACTAACAGTTCGTTTTGCTGTTAGTTTGTGTTGTCTTTGTTTGCTAAATATAGCAAGTATGTTTGTCTTTCCAGTGATTGGCAGAAGAAAACATTTGTTACAACTTTATGTAGTAATAATATAGTTAATGAATACGTTTAGATCAGTATGCACTTTTGGAAAATCTTGCATATATATAGGGTGACTGGTAATTAGTGACCGATATTTAAACACATGATTGTGCTCATGATAACAAACAACTTTCCCAAAGAAACAATTTATTTAAATGCATTATTATTATTATTTCCTTTATTTCATTTTTATACATATAATTTACATTTTTAAATATTTCTATAAAATCATACAAAAATAAAAACATTTAAAAATATAAAAAATAGTAGGCCACCGGTATCGGGAACAGGGTCCAAGCTACCGGCGGTCAGGACTCCAGAGAGAGGAACCTCCTAACAATGCGAGCCGTGTCCAGAAGTACCGCTCTCTGAATCAAGCCCTTGATCCAGCCGCCCAACGAGAGCCTCTTTAGATGTTGGTCGAGGCTCTTGGCAATTAAGCCATTGGCTGATACGACTATCGGCACAATGATCGCTGAATCCACATCCCACATGTCGACAACCTCGCGAGCCAAGTCAAGATACTTGATTTGTTTATCATGTCCATTTTCGAGAACTGGGTCGGGCACATACCTGTAGTACGGCACTTCCGATTCCACTAGGTTGTATTTCAGAGCAAGTTGCTGATGGATAATCCTGGCTACAAGGTTGTGTCTATGCAAGTATTCTTCGTTAGCTAGACGAGGACACCCGGAGATAATGTGTCGGATTGATTCTCCCGGACGGTAGCATGCCCGACAAATGTCAACCGTGCCATCCTTCACAATAAATCTCCGGTAATTGTTCGTCATGATAACTTCATCCATAATTGCACAGACAAAACCTTCGGTTTCCCCAAAGAGGTCACCGAAACGCAGCCAGGCTACGGACGCTAGCAGATCTACATCGGGTCCATGTAGGGCCCGGAAAAAGCGTCCGTGAAGCTCCTTACTCTGCCACACCTCCCTGCGATCGTTAGTGTCAAGCACTACAGGCTTGCGCCAGTTCTCTTTAGCCAAGGAAAGCGGGGTGAGGCCCTTGTCCACCGCGACCACATCTCGATGCATCCCCACGTCGGCTTTTAGGAAATATTCCCTGAGACTGCATATCTCGCGATTGTGGAGGGTCTTAACATTTAAAAAGCCTCGACCTCCACACTTTCGCGGGATATACAGTGTCATTACCGATGACCGTGGGTGATGCATTCGATTTGCAGTCAGCAGCGTACGGACTCTCCTATCCAGGGCGTCGAGTTCGGTCTGAGTCCATTTGAGTATGCCGAAAGAGTACATCAAAACCGGCACGACCCAACCGTTGAAGGCGCGCACCTTGTTTCCGCCCGATAAAAGACTATTAAATACTTTTTTCAGGCGGCCAAAGAAGCGTTCCTTCAACGATTGCTTCATGTCAGTAACATTGATGCCTAACGCTTCCGACATACCCAAATACTTATAGGTTTCGGATGCGGAGAGGGCTCTAAGGTTTATGAAATCCGAGAGTTCAGTTCCCACGGATTCCATAATCTCCCCTCGCTTTACATGCATGACCGCACATTTGTCCACACCAAATTCCATCCTGATGGCACTACTGAAAGTTTCAGTTACTTTCAGTAGCTCCATCAGTTGCAAATTGTTGGGGGCAAAGAGTTTTAGGTCATCCATGTAGAGGAGGTGAGATATAACCTGACCACCTCTCCTCATCCGATAGCCTAGACCTGAACCCTCCAGCAATGTGCTTAGAGGATTCAAGGCTAAGCAGAACCAAAGTGGACTCAAACTATCACCCTGAAATATGCCTCGCTCGATCCTTATCGGCTCGCTATTCCTCTGGATATCTCGACATCCTGGATAGCGAAGGACCGTCCTCCATTGCCCCATACATGACATCAGGAAGGTGCGCAGAGTTGCATCTACTTTATACAACTCCAGCACCCTCATGAGCCATGTATGTGGCACCGAGTCATAGGCCTTCTTATAGTCTATCCAACATGTCGACAGATCCTTTTGGGAACGACGAACCTGTTGGCTAATGGCCATATCAATGAGGAGCAGCTCCTTAGTACCGCGGGACCCGTTCCTACATCCATTTTGAGAGACAGACATGATGGAATTGGTGTCTACATGTTTGTTAAGTTTAGTTTTCAAAATGGATGTAAGAACTTTATAGACCGTCGGTAAACATGTGATCGGCCTATAATTTTTGGGTTCCGCGGTGCTACCTGATTTATGGAGTAGGTGGGTAACTCCTGTCGTTTGAACTGGGGCAGCGAACCAGATTCCAAAGCTGTCTGGTACTGTGCCGCCAAGCGAGCATGCGACCTTTGAAAACATTTTATCCAGAAGTTGTGCAGCCCATCCGGCCCTGGAGACTTCCAATTAGGCAACGGACGAACTGCACGAGCTACATCTTGGGGGCAGATGGTAATAGCCCCCATTTCTGATATTGGATCGCATGCTCTCTCGACTTCCCTAGTCCAAACACCTTCGGTGTGACTGACAGGCACCGACCAGATACTGCGCCAGAAAGAACACATGGCATCATCATCCGGCAGGCGCGTGTCAGTCACACCTTGGGCCGGTCGCTCCCAATCCCTATAGACCCACCTTTCATCGCTCTGGAAGGTGCGATTCTGAGTGTATCGGCTCACTCGACGCTTATACCTACGAATACGGTTGGCCCATGCATACACTTTCTGCCTCAGGAAGTCGATGCGCTCTGTGACACGGGACGTATAGTCCTGAGGGCAGATATCAGTCCCTGAGAACGCCCGCCTCACAAAGCGCATCACTCTAGGGCGAGTATTGCCCTCCCTGAAGCAGATTAGTTTGCCGATGAGCGCCCTGGCCTCACCAATACGGCGCTCAATTCTGCACTGCCAAGCTGGTACGGCTAGTTTTGGTCGTGTAGCTCTGGAGTCAATAGCAAATTTGACGTGAGCTACACGACATGCCGCTACAGCTGCGCAGTACAAAATCGAATGAGTATCGGTGAGGTCTTCGCAGTCATCAAAATAATTTGACAACTGCGAATCCAGGACCGCCATCAGCGCCCTATTTTTGTTATGCATGGGCAAACGAGGTAATCGTGGTCTAAGTTCGGGCGACATGAACCGATATTCTCGAATCGCACCCTCCAAAGCACTCCTCAATTCCTCATTGTACTGGGTACTTACGTTTGTAGCCCTGTCATCACTCCCCTCGTCAGCATGGTGTAGGTTGGACTGTGATGATACTACAACAGTCTGCGACTGGGGGGTAACGACACGGCTACTCTGCATTTCAATTCGCAGGCGATCAAGTTCAGTGTCATCCAACATATGATTATGCTGGATGACCCGCACCTGATCCGATAGTCGTTGTGCCGACACGTTGACAGCTGGTTCAAGCACCTGAAAAAGAGAGAGCATCCGAACACGGTACGCGGTCAGATTGTTTCCTCCCTCTGTAGCCCCATAGTATGAGCGCATGACGTTCTCGTTGATGGATTGTGTCCATTTCATGCGCTGCACACTTCCGCCGGGAGCTGGGACCCTATCAGAGGCCAGTGGGCCTCGAGGTCCTAAGCCGTCCGGCGGCCGGCGTCTTCCCCGTCGACGAGCAGGTGGTGGCGTCGTGGGCGGGGAGAAATACTCGTCGCTCGAGCTCGACGCAACTACCGCTGCCGGTGTCGTCACAGCGTTTACAGTGAGGCTGGGTACCGGCGGCGGCGAGGCGGAGCTGAGCGACGAGTCCGGAGGTAGTAGGCGTGCTCGACGTGCGGCTGATCTTGTCAACATGTCGCTTCAATATTCATATTATGTATTTTCTTGATTTTATCGGAGGTGACATGACAGAAGATGTCACCTCCTTTTCGGCAGTTTTTGATTCATGTCCAAATGCATTTTGCTCTTTTTCTGAATAAATGGTGTTTCAGGTTTAATTTGGGTTTGGTTTTAAAACTTAAAGACTTTAAAACTGCGTCGAAAAATATATTAATACTGTAAAAATGATTAAAAATATGAAAATCAAATTTTCCGACGTTTTGTTGACGTTGGTGTTGCCAGCTTATATTTATAGTTTTTATTATTATTATGGTTTTTAAAATTAATTTTCTCAGGTTAGTACCTGGCTTTTTCAGAATCTCACGGGTGTGAACCAAGGTGAGATTCTAGTTATTATTTTGAGAAGGTAAATTACTTTGTACTGCTGTGAAATTATTACCCAAATCTTGTTGTAAAAATTTTCTTACTATGCGGCAAGTGTTTAATATGGCAGCTTTTTGTAGTGTTATGTATGTATATTTGGACAAATTGAGTGCATTAAAACTATTGAATATTTGTTTCGGGATAACACCTGTTGTTGATAATACTATTGGGACTATAGTGACTCTATTCATTTTCCAAACTCTAGTAACTTCCTCTTGTAATACTCTATACTTCCTAATTTTTTCTGTGATAGTTTTTTGTATGTTATTAGTATTTGGGACTGCTATATCTATTAAGAATGTGTGTTTGCTTACTTTATCAACTAGTGTTATATCAGGTCTGTTGTTATATATGGTATGGTCTGTAATTATAGTGCGATCATAATATATTTTGTAGAATTGGTTTTCTAAAACAGCTCTAGGTGTGTACTTGTAATATGGTGTGTAGGGATCCTGCATGAGTTTAAGTTTAGTTGCGAGTTTTTGGTGTATGATATTAACAAGTTGATTATGTCTATGCGTATAGTCGTTTTGGGTTAGTGTAATACAAGCTCCTGTGATATGTTGTATTGTTTCAGGTTTGCTGTGACATTTTCTGCATAAATCATTTCCTACTGTACTATCTTTTATTATGTATTTTCTATAATTTTTTGTATTTATGACTTGATCTTGAATAGCTAACATAAACCCTTCTGTTTCAGGAAACAGCTCACTTAGCTCCAGCCATTTGTTAGAAGCCTCTTTATCTATGTATGTTTGGTATAAATCGTTGGGATGTCTTCCATGTAGTTCTTTTTGTCTCCACTTCCTGTGTATCTCCTCTATATGTCTTGCTTTATCTACTGTCTCAATATTGCTATCATCGCTAAGGTTCAGTGGTGTATACTGTTTGTCTATCTCTATAATTGTTTTGTGTAATTGACTGTTGTTTTTCTTCCGCCTGAAAAATTGTTTTAAGTTTAAGACTTGTTTTTTATGAAGATAAGATATTTCGATTAGTCCTCTGCCACCTTGTTTTCTGGACATTATAACTCTCTCTATTGCTGATTTGGGATGGTGATATCTATGTTGTGTCAGTGTGGTTCTTGTTTTAACTTCTAGAGCATGTAATTCTGTGTTAGACCATTTTATTACACCAAAAGAATAAGTAAGAATGGGAATCGCGTATGTATTTATGGATTTGAATAGATTTTTACTAGATAGGTGCATTTTACATAAAGAATGTATTCTACTATTGTATTCTTTTTTTAGTTTATCCTTAATAGTCCTATGTTCTAACAATCGTGATTGATCGTAACCTAAATATTTATACAGTTCTTCGTCTTTCATCGCTTCGATTTTCTCTTCGGTGTTTGTTGAGTAGTTTTATTATTTTAGTTTTATTTATTATTATTATTATTATAGCCTTTATTTATTCCTTAATCAATAAACATAACAATCATACGATAAATATTTCATTCCACAAATGCAAAAAAAAAAAAAAATCAAAACAATATTCATAACAATCATACGATAAATATTTCAATCCACAAATGCAAAAAAAAAAAAAAAACAAAACAATATTAAATATGAGATTCCTATTCTATTCATCACTAATACAAAAATAAAACTATATTATATCAACTAAGGACCTCTTCACGAGTAAAGGCCTCCTCCCTTTTCCTCCAAAACTCTCTATCTGATGCCTTAAATTTAAATGCATTATTATTTTTTAATTAATTTAACAAACGTACGGATCGCGCGCGCTATAGCTGTTAGTTCCTTGACCCCTTTTTGTCTCATGTTCCATGAAGATACTACCGTACCGTGTAAGAATGCGTACGGCAGAAAGCCCGTACGACTTGTGAACGCACTTCACCCTATTGCCTGGTAATAAGTGACCGATATTTGAACACATGATTATACTCATGATAACAGAAAACATTCCAAATGAAACATTTTTTTTTTAATTTACTTCTCACTTGACCCCAATCACTCCTATAGAATATTGAGTACCTAACAAGAATAATACACCATCAGCTGTTATTTAATTTAGTTAACTCTTATACCTTTTTACAAACTAAACTATTCCACTTTTACAATACATTATTATTTTTCATTAATTTAACAACCGTACTTGAATGTACACACGGTTACATATCAATCTATACATTTCCAGTAAAAGCTGACCTCGCATACAGTCAGTTCGAATAAAAATATAATACATTTCTATTACCTATAAGCTGACCTCTCATTGTAAGGAAATCCGATACAGGATTTTCTTACAATGTGAATCACCTAAAAAAAATGTATGTAATGTAATGTATTATATCTTTATTCAAACTGACTGTATGCGAGGTCAGCTTTTACTGGAAATGTATAGCTTGATATGTAACCGTGTGTATATTCAAGTATGGTTGTTAAATTAATGAAAAAGAATAATGTATTGTAAAAGTGGAATAGTTTAGTTTGTAAAAAGAGATAAGTAGTTAACTAAATTTAAGAACAGCTGATGGTGTACTCTTGTTAGGGGATAAGTAGGTAACTAAATTAGATAACAGCTGATGGTGTATTATTCTTGTTAGGTACTCAATATTCTATAGGGGTGATTGGGGTCAAGTGAGAAGTAAATAAAAAAAATAAAAAAATCATTTAGAATGTTTTCTGTTATCATGAGTACAATCATGTGTTAAAATATCAGTCACTAATTACGAGGCAATAGGGTGAAGTGCGTTCACAAGTCGTGTGGGCTTTCTCCCGTACGCATTCTTACACGGTACGGCAGTATCTTCATGGAACATGAGACAGAAAGGGGTCAAGGAACTAACAGCTCATAGCGCGCGCGATCCGTACGTTTGTTAAATTAATTAAAAAAGAATAATGCATTTAAATAAAATCGTTTCTTTGGGAAAGTTGTTTGTTATTATGAGCACAATCATGTGTTTAAATATCGGTCACTAATTACCAGTCACCCTATATTGTGTGTATGTAGATAGAACAAAAATTAAGGAGACTCACAGCGATGACACAGGTAAAATTGATCGCTTGTTAGGTAGACAAAGGTCTTGATCTATTAAAGCCTTGCAGAGCCTCCCTAAACCAATTCGAAAAAACTATTCCTTTAAGCATTTACTCCTTTGAAGGAAGCTGAAATAACGTTCTAAAGCCAGGCACACAAAATTTACGAGAGATAAAAAGGTTGTTACATGTGCGGGTCGGAGTAGGTTCTTCAGTCATGGGTTTAACGGCTATCGTCGATTTTTGAGGTCCAAGAGTTACGATAGACCTTATTTTATGTAATAACTTGCGATCGGTTCGACTCAGTGACTTACCACAGCGAAGGCTGTGGTAAGTCACTGAGTTACGTTAAACTCATAAAAGGGGTGTCATCGTTTTTTATACTTCTACCGCTAAGCGAAGGTTTATTGAGTTTCAGTTATCATGGTGTATCGTTACTTGGTATTAGATCTTATTTTAGCACCTCGTATTTTTAACCTAGGTTTAGGAAAATTACTAGCGATCACACTCTCTTGTCTGGTTTTATAATAGGTCGCAGGGGCCCAATTCAATTCGATCGATATATGTAGTTTGAATAGTTTCTCACATCGTAGATGAAGAACGAAACACTTTTCTAAACTGTTTAGATAGATAAGACACTCGTAGATAGATAAAACATTTATTCAGTGTACACAAAAGACATTGCTCAGCACACAAGAGCCTATAGCTGTGCTAAAGTTATTCGGTTCTTTAAGAGTGGTAGGTACTATAATTTTAACTGAATGGAATGGATTTTATAGTTTATTTAAGCCGCTTGTATACTTGTTAAAACTTTATTAATAAACTAAAACAAGAATACTATCAAAATTACTGAATCAAATGGTATACTGGCGTCAAGTCAATCAAAGCCACTGCCTGCTCACGTTGTTTCGTCGAATGTTAATTAGAGGCGCCATGTTGAAATTGAACTCAATCTGATAACCATGCAGTTCGCGCAAATATCAATTGCAACCCGGACCAAATCTCATTTGAAACTCTACATACATCAAACTAGGTGTTAAATATAAAATTACCTGCTGATACTTGTTCAAATTTGCTACTTCTATACTGTTTTATAATAACGAAAGCCAGTCTGAACCCCTGTAATTGAACCAGCGACTCTTTTCAACACTTATATTATTCAAATTCAAAACGATTTTTCTTAGCGCCCTTCAAAAATGGTCGTTTTCATAGTGTCCAAACTTTCATTGAATAATCTCTTTGAATACAAATGCTAACTTGAAACAAAACACTCACTTTTGTGACTGTCCTCGTAATTAATCACCCAGATACTGTTCCTTTCTATTCCAATTCAATTCCTTGGCGTTTTTGAATAAGAAAATCTTTTTAATAGAATCCGCGGGTTTGTGAATAAGATAAATGAGCCACGATTTTTGGTTTGGATAAAAAATGTCGGTGAATGTAAGAAAAATAACGTTTGAATGAAAGTCGGGTCGGACTGTGGCTCGCGCCATTTATAACCGTCGCGTTCAAAACGATAGTGTACGTTATACTTGCTGGGCTATAGATCTAGCACCAGATTTATTGTAGCTTTTAAATTTAGAGCGCTTATAAAAATAATCTGTGGTGATAAAGTTGTTTTGGTTTTGTAGATAGCCAAATTAAGTTTTTTTTTTTTTTTTAAAAACGTTGCCCCACACTAGGAATTTCTCCTGTATCGTGGGTGCGTTTACAAACATTTAAACTCACATACACAAACAGCAAATGCAAAATTATACAATCTTGTTGCAAACTGTATCTGCACGGGATATACGAAATAACAGCCGTCTGAGAAACTTGTCTACCCTTGGTAGACGCGCACTCCAGGCAGGTTCAGTGGTCGCACAACGTCACTTGTACAGTCAAGCGCACATCAAGAAATTGACATTGACAGCACTTTTATATCGTATCAGTGAGGGTGATTTCCGTAGTGCAAGTGTTACCACTCATGTGCGGTTGACTGTACCTGCAAGTATTTCTGTGGTTTTACTTTTATTTCTTAAGTTTTTCTCACTACCCTATAAATACACTACAAACCTTCTTTTTTACAATAGTTTATGCAAATCGCCTTTAAATTAAACAGTAAAATCATGTTTTGTTTTTATTCACTTGAATAATTCAGTTACTTTAATCACTAGCGTAGCTTGCCAAGTTACAAATAAAATATTCTTCAATATTAATTATGAACAGAAAATCTGCCTTTGTAACAAATTTATTTTGCAGAGGTCGTTCGGATACCTCGCCCATTCTAATCGTTTATTATACAATTTCTGTTCCCAAAAGAAATAGACAATATTTTCAATTCCTAATTTGATTCAATTGTTTCATGACTAATTCTGTTTGATATTGATAAAATTGTACTCTAATGATGTTGAATTTTGATCGAAAAGTTTCACAGAACCGATAATCATTTAGAACTTGGTTTCTAATAAGTTTTCAGTTGCGGAAGTGTAAATTGATTACATTTTACGTGAAAATAAACGATATATAAATATCAATTAAACTGAGCACTGATTATTATTTAGTGATACGAACCGCACTCGTGACCTCGTTACACACACATCATTATTATTTCGAGCGTATGATCAATTACAGGCAAATTAAACAGATTACTATGCTTTCTATGCTTTAGTAATAACATTGTAAACTAAACTCTGATATTTATCAATATTTTTTAGTGACGAATTGAGTTCGGGCTTTAGAAAAATTTTACTCGTTTACCTTAGCCGTAGTTATACCAATTATTATTATGTATATACGTTACGTTTTAAACAAATGATTAAAATAAAAGAATTGCAAACAGAAACCTCGATAATTATTCTACAGTGGTTTTGCTATTAGGTAATAGAGGATGGTGTGGACACCTTATTAAAGTTAAATGTAGCTGATGTTGTGTGCGTTTCCTTACGCTGATAATTTATCAGATGATGAAAATAATTAATATATATTATATTTAGGTTTTGCCCGCGGCTCTGCCCGCTTGGATGTCGGTTATTGCATAAAAAAGTAGCCTATGTCCTTCTTCATATCCCAGGCTATATCTCTGCCAAAAATCATGAGGATCGGTTCAGCGGTTTAGGCGTGAATATGGAACAGACAGTCAGATAGACAGACAGAGTTACTTTCACATTTATAATATTAAGTATGTAATAATAAGTTGAATAATCCTATTCACAGGCTGAAATGTTGTCATAGTATCAAATTATTGTATTTGAGTTAACTCAGAGAATTTATTTCTGTCTTGGGAACGTAGGTGGCTATGTTGATAAGATATAATGAATGAATGAGGTAATAGCTAATATAAAAAATTGGAGTATTAGTGACCAGTATAATGTGGTCTTAACTAGACCACATTACTAACAACATACTGATTAATTATGAATTACCATGTTGTACGAAGGACGATCCACCTGTAATGCCAACGTCCTTGGAGGCCACTACCAGTCAGACGGGGTATTCTCTTCCTGATGGAACTCATACGGATCTTCTAGACTCTTCAGTTGTAGATGTGCAGGTCACTCCGGATATTTTTTTAAACTAGGCAGCAAGACAACTACAGAAGTTACCTCTTCAAATAACCGTTTATTATTAGAGAATAATAAAAAGGTATCTTCTGACAATATAACTCATTATAAAAAAACAAAGAGAGTGCAACATACTTTAAACAATATATCCAAGTTTGCTCTTCCAAATTACTGGAAATAAAATTCTTTATGGAAAATATCCAGTTTCATGTCATTTATGTAACAGAAAATTGGTTAAAAGCATAGATAAATGATTGGTCTCGCTGCAGTCGAGCGCAGCGAGACCTATCATTTATCTAAGGTTAAAAGATCATAAATGATGACATCACCTGATGATCTCTTAACCAATTTTCTTCTTTCAATTAATTTTGAAAATTAAGCCATAATTATTATGGCTAACTACACAATAATTCTGAAAATTATGGTATTGTTAGCCTTTCAGCCTAAAACGTATGATCCATGGCGGGTCATTAATACTAATAAAAAAATCCTTCGGCAAGCCGCACTAGGAGGTAGATTTCGAAGAAGGTTCCACGAAGAAGCTTTCTCCGCGCTGATATTCTCACTTGTGAACAGTACACATACGTACTTAAATAAAACGGCAATTTTATTAATTAGTATATATTTTTATTATAATCAAACCTTATCACGTTAGTATTTATCCCTTGTTTTTCAAAAGAAGCAATGATGATGATGATTAATGTTCTATTTTGGTTTATTATATCCACTCAAACGTCCAGACCCCCAAAGAGTCCGAAAAATACCAAAGAGGCCTGTCACGTGACTGCCTCCATGTTGCGACTAAATACTATTTAGAAGTACCTCCATTATGAATATTAACAAAAGACTTGGTCGTCAAGGCAACTAGTTTAGCATGGGAACGGCCACAATTTTTTGGTTATAATTTTTTATTTCTAAAACTATAAGTTGTATCGCTAGACTTTTAAATTAAAAATTATAGAGTAAACAATTTGCTTTAAAAAAAAAACTTTGTGACGGTAAAAATGTTTACCGTTTCGGAGATATGATTTTTTTATCCAAAAATTTTGGAAATTTCAACCCCCTCCCCAAGTTAGGGGTTGCATCAAAAAAGTTTCAATTTAAAAGTCGTCCGTATTCTTATTCGGAATGATAAATATGTTGAACGGTTCAAAAAATTCCATAGGAAAAAAGTTATGGCCAAAAAACAAGATTTTCTAAAAACCACAAACTTAACCTAAGTATTGACCCTTTCGATTTTTGGGCCAAGTTTGAAAGCAATTGGTGCATAGTTGCGACCTGTAGAGTGTGGCAAAATTTTGCTGGTCGCCCCACCAACCAACCAACATACATACATACGTATACATAATTATATATATAAACTTTTTAACCGGCGGGGGATTTGGGTTCTAGGGGTCATAACTAGACCCCCTAAGATGAAATTTTTGGGAAAACTCGACTTTAGGTGCAAGACCAATAGGTAGATTTTTTCTGACCAATCTACCTAAAATTATATTAAATCGAAAGAACGAAAAGACATCATCGGACTAAACATACCATAGAATTTTCCTGTGTTGAGCTTGATAAGCATGTTTGATTTTGTAATGAAAGATACATATATTAAAGAAACTTAGTACCTACTAGTTGTGGTGATTTTAATAATACCTTATCCATACTAATCCATACTTAATATTATAAATGTGAAAGTAACTCTGTCTGTCTGTATGTTACGTTTTCACGCCTAAACCGCTGAACTGATCGTCATGAAATTTGGCAGAGATATAGCCTGGGATATGGAGAAGGACATAGGCTACTTGTTTACGCGATAACCGACATCCACGCGGGCGGAGCCGCGAGCAAAGGCTAGTCTATCTATATATATAAAAATGAATCCCTATTTCCCTTGGTCACGGCATCACGCGTGAACGGCTGGACCGATTTCGCTAATTATTTTTTTGTTGTGTTTGTTATTATCAGGAGAAGGTTCTTTTGTAAGAATAAAAATTAATAAAGTTAAAAAAAAAAACATTGAAAACGACCATATTAACTTTTCTAATGTAATCATATGTAACTATCTTCCAATGTAACTTTATGGCGTTTGACATATCGTGACTTTCATCATTTGGTAGGTCTGATAATAGGTTTTAATCATATTTTTTTTAAGGTTTTAGGTAGGTAGGTAGGGTAGGGTAGGTAGGGTAGGGTAGGTAGGGTAGGGTAGGGTAGGGTAGGGTAGGGTAGGTATTTAGGTAGGTAAATAGGGTAGAGTAGTGGAGTATTTATAATATATTTCCTTTTGGCGTAGACAAACTGCCACAGTCAAATAGCTTTTGGCAGAACGTAGTCTGTCGGGTCAGCTAATAGATAATATTTTTTGTAATTGTGATATTTGTCTACAGAAGTGTACAAAGAATACGGGTCAGTACGAAAAACTAAAATTAGGTTCTCGTAAAATAATAAACCTAGCGGCATGAATGAAACTATAATATGTTGTACATAATTTACCAGTTAGTAAAACAACACATTTGACAAATTATTAGTTTAATTGTCAAAACTACATAAAAAACCAAAACATCAATAATTTTACCTCAGATACAACACAATTTTTAATGCCTCTCCGGGTTCTTTTCACAGCTGCCAGGTGATTGGGCAAGCTCATTATTAAGTTTCTTATGCGATGTTGCGGGATATTGGTGCATTTTTTCACCATGTTTCAGTTCTTGTGGCTGGGGCGGGGTTTCGATTTCTTACACATCTTTTCCTAAGCGTGATCATTGGATTCAGGTCCAGGCTCCTTGCGGGCCAGTCCATGCGATTGATTCCAACCTGGCAACGTCCTGAAAATACTCATTTACAATTTGAGCTGTATGTGACCTGGCGTTGTCATATGTGAATATTGAATTAACACTCATATTAATTATTTATGGGCCGACATGCTCATTAAGCATTTCTTCCATATATCTTGCACTAGCTAGCATACCATTTTCTATCAGAACTAACACCGTGTGACTCTTTGAAAGAATTCCAACCCAAAACATAACAAATCCACCACCAAACGGCACTTTTTCCTCAAAACAAGCTGGAATAAAACGTTCCCCTCGCCGTCAGTAGACTCTTCGCCGCCTACCATGTGCATACAGCATAAATCTGGATTCATCAGAAAACATTACTCTTGCCCATTCTTCATCTCCCCATTATGTATGTTCGTGGGCGTAACGTTATCTTGCTACTCGATGTTCCATTTCAAGTTTTAGACCTTTGCGTGTCTATGTGGGGTCAAATTAGCTTCAAGGAGCCGCCACGTTATAGTCCGCTCCCTTACGTCGTGTCTACGGGTGAGAAGTGGATTTGTTAATTCAACTGCCGTGAGGTGCTGATTTCGGAGCATGGTTGTAACAATAAATCGATACGTAGTACATCTCGGTCTACCGAGGTCCTGGTCTTCTCGTGTACCGCCCAGTTTCCCGGAAACGTTGGGCGACTCTCTGCACAGTAGAAAGTGACACGCCTATTGTTCTTGCTATACTTCGCTGACTTCTGCCTTCTTCTAACATAGTGTCGATACGTGTACATTCTTCTGGTGTTAGCGATTGATAGTAATTCAATATTGATGCTGATAGACAACAATGACCGCCTTTTATCATTTTGATTTGACAGATTGAAAACCAAAGTAAGAAGACAAGCAAAAGTAAAACAACCGTGAATTGGATTTATTTCCAACCTCAAGGTTTTTAAAAAAATATTTATTTATTTATTTAATTAAATGCCTTAAAACTATCATTACAGGTCTTAACCTAATGCGATAGTCAAGTCGCAGACAAAATTAAAATTAAAGCACAAAATACATCTGAAGATCATAATGATCATTGCTTGTGTTCGTTCATAGTGTAAACAATATAACTTTTGCGAATTCACCCCAGTGACATGTAAATATATCAATTTCGACCTGAATATAATTAATGGTGTAAATCGCTCGAGTCAGAGGGGTTTTGGCCAGCAAGTTGGTCCTGGCTGATGGTACGGCCAGCAGTGGCGGGGGCTGTCGCCTCCACACATAACGGTCGGGTACGTACAATTGCAACCGCTGCAGCACTCTCGGGTTGTGCTCTATGCCTCGGAGCAGTTTCACCATGTACGACACCAGTGCAAATTCCCGTCGCGCCCTGAGTTGATTGTACCCCACCATACCCAGTACGAATAAAGTGGGGTACATCAAAGGGTAAAATGGGTATACCCTATAAAGTTTGTTGTACAGGTGGCGCGTGAATTTGTTCTGGACTCGCTCCAACATAACTGAGTACTTAGCCTCATGTGGAGCCCATATGACAGCACTATGTTCCAGATGACTCCTGACTAATGCGTCATACAGGACTCTGATGGCTGTGATGCTGGTGAAGTCTCGCGTCTGCTTCAGAACAAACCCCAAGTTTCTAAATGCCTTTTTGCAGATCTTAGTTATGTGACTACGAAACGAGAGATCAGGAGTCAGAACAACCCCTAAATCCCTTACCTGCGTGACTCGTTGCATCGGCACTGCATCCACTACGTACTCGTAGAGTAGAGGTGCACGTGCGTGGGTGAAACTTATCACCGAGCACTTGGATACGTTGAAGTAGAGCTTGTTCTCATGACTCCATTCCACTATCCTATCAATGTCATCCTGCAAACGTCTGCAATCAGACTCCGTCCTGACCTCCATCAGCAACTTGAGGTCATCTGCGAATAACAAACAAGATCCATTTTTGACGAGCTCCGGTAAATTGTTTATCATGATTATAAATTCCAGATGCCCCACGTTGCTGCCTTGACTCATCCCGGACCAGGTGTAATACGGATCGGATTCACAGCCGTTTTAGTCAACATACTGCTGTCTGCCTTGCATATAGCTGGCTAAGAACTGCAATAGATGTGGTGTGCCACCGATTTCTGCTAAATTACGTAATAATATTTCATTATCGACGGTATCGAACGCTTTTTTGAAGTCAAAATAAGCAGCATCAACCTGTACACCAGCATCTACCGCTGGCACTACCAGCGACATGAAGTTAAGGAGATTGGTGGCAGTGCTGCGCCCCGGCCGAAACCCGTGCTGCGCATCCGATAGCCGAGCGCGAACCTGCTCCTGCATGCTGCGCTGGATGGCGGACTCGAAAACCTTGGCCGGCGTCGACAACACGGCCACCGGTCTATATCCACTAATGTCCGATCCTGCCTTACCTTTTGGGACTGGAATGACACGCGTTATCTTCCATCGAGTTGGAAACGTTGCTGATTGCAGACATGCATTAAGTATATATAGTGCAGAGGTTCCGCCAATACCCTACCACAATCCCTGAATAGGAAGGCTGGTATACCATCCGGGCCTGCCGAACGCTTCGGTTTTAGACGCTCGAGCGCCTCTCTAACGTCGTCAAGACTCAGCGAGTTAAGTTGCACGCGGGACCCACTCATGGCACCTGCCGCCGTCGCCGCGGCTGCTTGTGGGTCAAGTTGTGGTGGCTCAAACAATTTGCGATGTTTTTCGAGTCGGTATATGTACCGACTCGAAAAACATCGCAAATTGCTTGGCACATTCAAAATCCGTAAGGTGTTGACCATCCTTAATAAGTTTGTCTGTTTGCTGCGCTGGTCTTAGATCGTATATATTGCCAGAATGACTTTGGATCTTTCGCAAACTGACATTGTATTTTAGTTTGATGTTGTTTGTGTGCAGTATGAATATTGCTTTTAATAAGTGGTCGGTATTTAGAATACAACAATTAAATCCCTTGTTTCCTTGAACGTCTTGTGAAGTCTAGCTTTGGTTTTTAGATCTTGTATAATTTCGCTCGTGTACCAATTAGGATACGTGTTAACTTCATTTAATTACGTTGTAGATCATTTAACCTTTTATTTCTTACGATATTAAAATTATCTGTAATAATAAAGTTGGTTTCATGCATGTACCATTATTAATTTGCAAGTTACAGGGATTTTCGTCATCAACCCGTATTATTTGACCGTGAGTGTATCACATAATTGATTTAACCGTCATTATTTCACTTTTCATGCTTTTTACCTATTGTGGTATAGTTACTTTATTGTAGGTACATCGTCTTCATATAAAAATATATAATTAATTTATACAAAATATTGTTAACATTTGAAAAGATTATGTGTGGAGTTTCTTGCCCATTCTTTTCAAAGTCAAAGTCAAGTCAAATCATTTATTTCAAATAGGCACGAAGATGCACTTTTGAACGTCAAAAATTACATGAATAGTTAATTGATTCTCGTTGCGCCTTCCAAAAGGTAGTTATGTATGGAGAAGAATGGGCAAGAAACTCCATACTTACTCTTTTAAAATGTTAACAATAGTTTGTATACATTAATTAATAATTATAGGTGAAGACGATGTACCTAGAATAAAAATAAAAATTACTTACCACAATTGGTAAAAAGAATGAAAAGTGAAGTAATGACAGAAAAATTAATAAATGCGATAGGTGCATGGTGCTCACATATTTACAAACATTGTATATGATTTTCCAAAAAAAATTAAACATATAATAAGTCAGTGTGTGAGTTAAATTTTTATTAATCACAGAAAATAAAATTAATATCATAAAAATTATAAATTATACAGTTAAATTAGCAACCAGTTTGATTTTGTCTAGACTCTAAATTATCCTATGGAGCAGGACCAGCATGTTTCCAAGCATTCTTATCTTGGATATAATCCTCTAATTTGTAATATGCTTGTTTACAAAGTGTGCTTTTTATATGAGTTTTAAATTTTCTTTCATTTAATTGTAATATATCAGAAGGTATTTTATTGTAACATTTAACACAGTACCCCATAAAAGATGTATGTACTTTAGATAATCTGAAAAATGGTTGATCTATTTTATCTTTATTTCTAGTATTAAAATTATGCCTATCACTTATTTTATTAAAAAGACGTAGATTTTTTCTTATTTTCATAAATGAATGGGCAAGGTACCGTCATAATATTAATCGTTTTAAATAGTTCTCTTAGAGATTCGCGGCGATGTAGATTATAAATGGCTCTGACAGCCCTCTTTTGTAAAATAAAAATGGATTCAATTCGGTAGCCCGACTCCACAGTAAAATGCCATACGATGTAATGCTATGGAAATAGCTAAAATAAACCAAACGCGCGGTTTCTATATCTGTTAACTGTCTTATCTTTCGAACAACATACGCGGCCGAGCTTAGCCGCCCCGCAAGAGATGTTATATGAGGTCCCCATTGTAATTTCTCATCTAGCGTGATTCCTAGGAAAACCGTTTGATTAATAAATTCCAGTTTTTCTCCGTTCAATATGATGTCACATTCGCTACTTCTAACATTAGGTAACTTAAATCGAATGCATTTGTTTTTTTATTTTTTATTTAGTACCAAATTATTTACGGTAAACCAATTTTGGACCTGAAGAATAGAGTTATTCACGTCGTCAAGTTTTTGTGAACGTCGATCTATTTAAAAAATCAATGATGTGTCATCTGCAAATAACACCATCTTCGGTTGATTTTGAAGTAATTCCATACGTAACTACCTTATGGAAAGGGCAACTAGAATCAATTCAACTTTTTGTAAGTTTTGACGTTCAAAGGTTCCTTTTGTGTGCCTGTTTGAAATAAATGATTTGACTTTGACTTTATACTTATTTTCACAGCTGCGTTGCAGGTTGGTTGTCTAGATTGCAAAGAAACTTCGATTAGTGATCTGGTCCTCTCACAGGGCCTATGAAAAAAAAAACTTTCTTAACCTAACCTGATTTATTTTTCACAAAACATCAATCACAAACAAACAGCAGGCAACAGTCACTCTAGATCCACTCAAATATTTCCAGGTCAACCTGAGAGCTATATTGCCGAGTCTACATCAGTCTCCCGGCGCTTGAGTCGTATCTCCCCAATAAAAGTGTAAGGTCAGGATAAAATAATCATGGCGGTGTTTTCGTGACTCATCGTGCATGAATATTGCATGGCGGTCGGATTGTGTCGCGCGCACGGACTGAAAATTCTAGTTGGATGTGTACAGGGAAGATTGAAGCGTTTTGCCAGTTCTTTATTAAACTGATGGCAAATGCCATCAGTTTGTATAATTTAGATGGCGAAACCATTTAAAATAAAGGTACGTTTAACATTCCATAATGGTTGAATTCAAAAATGTGTCTACTCAGGGTACGCCTTTACAAGAAAGTATTTAATTTACTATCATTTGAATTAAAAAAAATGCAAATAATATATTTTTTGTTTTGATAAATCGATACAAGTTAAATATCCCGTTATAAGTGGCAAGTAAGAACGAAAATAGATATTAACGTTCTTGTTGTTGTGTTTATTTCGTGACGTCCCTGGACTTATTCTGGCATATCTACATTTTTCCTCACTGAAGGTCGCGTGTAGTAACGATGACGATGCGACTTGTTATGTATCTCGCAATGTTCGTGTGACGTTATGTATGCGGTTTTCATTACGTTGTCAGCAATACCTACCCGTAGTAAAGTACCCGAGGTATGTGTTAGAGGTTTTTAAGTGAATTTTGTGGCAGTAGTATTAGTAGTAGTAGAATTCTTTATGATCTATTTCCACAGACAAACTGTTTTGTGGGGCGTGGTATGAGTAAAAATAAATAAAACTTTATGTCATATTAAAAATTAAAAATAAGCTGTGTGACTAACCCTGAGAAGAAATGGTGAAAAAAACTCAGGGGTTGAATTCGCTTTTAAATTATGGACATAATTTTCGTCAGATCATGCAAGGACCGATTAGATTAGTGTCTGAAATGGTCTTTTGGAAAGAACTACACAGATTTGAGTGGACCTGTCTAGTCAGTGCTCCCTATGTAAATAGTGCGAAGAGCGCACTTCTTTGTAGCTGTACTTTAATAATCGGAATTCGCATTTTTGATGTTTCGCATTATCATTAAGTCGGATTTATTGTTATTCGATCTATTTAAACTCGGTATTTTGAGAATAGTAATTGTGAACGTTAGGAATATTGAAATTTTGGAATTATAAAAATAGGATAAATGATAAATCGGAGTTGTTATATTAGGAAATTTGAACCATTCGGAATTATGAAAATCGGTATTTTGAAATTCATATTTGTGACTGTCGGAATTAAATTTTTCGTATTAATGTAGTGTACCCCTGTTATGTGCATGGTTACTAAAACGCCAATTTAAGATGTTATTTTTATTTGTTGTGTGTGTAAGTGACTGTACTGCTGGTGTGCTTATTATAAATAAATAAATAAATTTGTCAGTAATCGTGAGCTCAGCGTTAGCAATAACGTAATGTAGTTTATCTAGAAAAGTTTAGCAAAGAAATCCCCTGTTGGCCTCCAAGCGGTAAAGCCAAATTATCAATCAATTTAGTCTATCGCCGACCACTGCAGGCTGCACGTAGCTTCTTCCAAGCTACGCCACAGCCCGCGCTCAACCTTCCGCATCCAGTCTGCCACAGCCGTCTTTAAAACTGAGATTTATAACCATCACTCACAGCTAGGGACCCAGTGGACCCTATGTATTATATTCACTATATCAGTAGCTCCACCTACTCTTTAAAAATATTGATTAAAGGTACCAAACTTGCATGCGTATCGTTGCTCGGCATTTATCTACAGGCTATTTATGTACTTACGTCAGGGAAGCTAACACGTGAGTATCGATATACTGTGTGGGCTATATTTAGCAATTTATTAAGGGAAAGCGTACGTGTATTATTTATTATCAAATTGATATAATGATTGTAGTATACACACTGATTGCTCCCCTTATACTAGATAAATGACTTTAAGTTTGAACCCATGGTGTCAACTCAAGGAACTTAGAAAATACCTAAGCCATTTAGAACTTTCCCAAAAATCTGTAATACATAAACAAATAAATGCATCTTAAAAGAAAAGGCGCGCAAAAACTCAATAGTATGAATATTAAAGACTAGCTTCTGCCCGCGACTTCGTCCGCGTGAAATTTCGGCCCACCCATCGCGTCGCATTCGCATCGCGTCGCTCGCCCGCGCTAAAACTTCGTTATCGCTTAGCGTTCTTTCTGACTTCCGTTCCTTTCGCTTGGCTTCTAAGGATCGTAGCGTAGATATATAGCCTATAGCCTTCCTCGATAAATGGGTTATCCAACACTAAAATATTTTTTCAACTCGAATCAGTAGTTCCTGAGATTGGCGCGTTCAACCAAACAAACAAACTCTTCACCTTTATCCATACTAATATTATAAATGTGAAAGTAACTCTGTCTATATGTCTGTCTGTCTGTTTTCATGCCTAAACCGCTGAACCGATCGTCATGAAATTTGGCAGAGATATAACCTGGAATATGGAGAAGGACATAGGCTACTTTTTTACGCGATAACCGACATCCACGCGGGCAGAGCCGCGGGCAAAAGCTAGCAAATTATATAGCTGACCCGCGCAACTTCGTCTGCGTCACCTACTCGTAAGAGAGAGAGAGGTTTAAGTAATGAATTTTCTACTTATTTTATTGCGGAGTTATTTTAAAATTATGATATCTCCTAAGATGTTGATTGAAATTAAGTGATGTCAAGGACAATTTTGTTTACATTTAAATACTTGTGATTAATAACATATTTATTTGGATAAGGATTAATATTATTATGTTGATAAAACTCCTTCGCAAATAATGAATTCATTTCTCAAAAATTTGATTACCATAAAAAAAGGTTATAGTGAGTCAATCTTAAAAGATAGACATATGCTGTCGCGGACTTTTTTTTAGAACTTTTGAAGAGGAACAATTCCATCACACATGATATTTGCGTTACTTAAACCGTTTATGCAGCGCACGCAACGGAAGCTCTCAAAAAGGATTTTTTTTCCCGTTTTTGCAACATTTTTCATTTATGCTCCGCTCTTATTGGTTTTAGCGTAATGTTATATAGCCTATAATATTCCTCAATAAATGGACTATTCAACACAAAAATAATTTTTCAATTTCAACCAGTAGTTCCTGAGATTAGCGCGTTCAAACAAACAAACAAACTCTTCAGCTTTATATATTAGTATAGATATAGATAACTTCATCCGGTACTAACATAAAGCGCAGCACTGCTACTTAACATTAGTTACTTCCCAATTAGCGCGCGTCAAAGTAACTCTCGGTTTCTGTCACTAACGCTCCGAAGGCTTTGTTAAACATACTGACAAGCGAGCTTTGCAAATCATTTACATACAACATTCACCTGAATTATAATGAATACAGACCAAATTGTTTAGTACATCCTGTTCTGAACATCCGCGAAAAATTGTGACGTCACATAATAAATGATCTGTGTGTTGTTAATATAGTCGTACTGAATTTTAATTCGTGTTTTCAAAAGTTCCTGTCTACACGCTACGCGTATCGCTACGCGTCTACGTCGTAGCCGCCTACGCGATTTGCTACGCCGGATCCGAGTACACTTATTCGTATTAAGTTGTTATTTGCTACGGAAAACAATAAACAAAAAATATATATTCGTAGCGACAACTCAGCAGCATACACAACGCTGCTGAGTTGTCGCTACGTTTTCTCAATGTTCCTTTGTTGGTCACCACTTTGAAGCTACATTTTTGTGAAATTGGTTAGATGACTGCAAACATTATTTCATTCATTACAAAAATATATTTTTTAGCAAATATCACTACATATTATAAAACAAAGTCCTCCGCCGCGTCTGTCTGTCTGTCTGTCTATCTGTTCGCGATAAACTCAAAACCTACTGCACCGATTCTCATGCTGTTTTCACCAATGGATAGCTTGGTTCTCGAGGAAGGTTTTAGTATATAATTTGTTAAGTTTTTGTATACATTTTTGTATAAATAAACGATATTTGTTGGAGTTGTCGGAAAAAAATAAGCCGTCTGGGAGCTTTCAACGAAAACGCTGTCTAAACCCTTTGAGATATAACAAAACAATGTATAGTGGAATTATGTATTTTGTAAAGGTCTTCAAAAAAGTCCGCGATGGCATATGTCTATCTCTTAATGAGATAGACATATGCCATCGATATAACATACTATATCCATTTTATTGTATTTTTGTAGGTATTTGTTTGCCCAATTTTACTCTTGGAAATACGATTACGATAACAATACGCTATAATATCAGTAGCTATTAGCCAAACTATGTTCGTAGATAAATAAGCTAGCTACTTACGTGTATTTCAAACACTATACAAGAATATTTATCATAAAAACATTACTAAACACGGCGGCCTTATGATAAAAATTTGTGCATTCCAAAACTTTCGTTACTTTTTCACTGACATATTTATCACTTTTCGATAAACTAACACTCAATACGAAATCTACATTTATTTCTCAGTAATCCTGTATAAGATTCTTCTATGATTAAACCGTTTTCTCATTGAATCCATTACTTTACGCACGTATAACCTTGATGAATGTTTACATCGCGCCACACCGCCACACGACCACAGAGTACAAACGTATTTCGTTTTGTTTTTTTTTTTCGTTCCTTTAGTGGTGTTCCCGCTAAAATGTATAATACCGGTCAAGTATTAGTCGATTAATCGAATTCTACAGCCAGATTGTGTTGCAAGTACAAAATAAATGTCAAATATTTCGTCCAATTGCGAACGTGACCCTGAGAAAAGTTATGCACCAATGGTGTTCATTCGATTTCGAGTGTTTTCTCAGCACAAATGGTGTATGTTGCGACATTTCGGAGGATTTCGTTTTGTTTTCACATTGTTGGTACTTACGTGAATTATTTTAAAATTATTATTTGTGTCGCATTTTTATTTCGTGTTGTAATTTGGTACAATTGATTGCTCTAAGAATTTGAGTGAAATTTCGTATTTTGATTTTGCGTTTGCTATCTTTAGGTAAAGACTCATTAGACGTTCAAATCATAAGTACTTTTATTATATTAAATCATTTGTTTCGGTTTCTATTCACATAGTGAATCCCATTAAAATTAATATTAAGTTAGAAATTTGAGATATAGCTTGGGATATGGAGAAGGACATAGGGTAGTTTATGCAATAACCGACATCCACGCGGGCGAAGCCGCAGGCAAAAGCTAGTTATAAATAAAAATAGCGTAAAAAAAAAACTTATAAATGAAATATAATAGTAAACGACTTCAGTCTATTAATTCTCTCAGCAATTTCTCAGGAGCCCATAACAATAATACGAGTTGTGCCCTGTCCCTTACATACCTAAATTACTGTGATCCTGACATTTGCAAGTGTAATTCGCTTCGGAAAGGGAAATAAAATCTGATGTACATCCTAATCGTATGTCGGTAATACATGAATTATTCACGACGGAATATTGAATACCGCGGGGTACGACTGTGCGAAGTTTAGGTTACAACGGAGTTAAGGGATTAGACAGCCGGTGTTAGTACCGTTCTTTAGTTCTGGAGGGGCTATAGAATGTAGATGCTGCGATAGTTGAATAAATGGCTCTACAAAAGAATTATTGAGCTGTATTTCCAATTAAAAAATCCTTAAAAATATACAAATGAAATTTATGCGCATTTTAAGCGTCCACTGCATGATCAATAATTTTCACCTCAATCAATAATAATATTAAAATGTGTCATTTAAATTCCAAAACGAACAGCATTTTTCAGGGAGTGTGCCTAAAAGAATGTCACACTACTCAATATCGTACAGTATGCTGGCGTACATATGACAAGTCGCGCATTTACACAGGAGTACGTGACAGAGACGACGCTCTACAAAGCTGAACTTGGTCTAAAACCATGACATATTTATCAGCCGGTGCACTACTGTGCCATGTTCCGTCCATCTGACACACGAAATACTACTAGCGGCGACACTACACTTAGTATATTAAGACGGTAAACAGAGCTAAAACTGTGCTACAAGGATCTTCTGGCGCTCGGATGACGTTGACAGGGGAGCACTGTTGGTAAATCTTTGTGCAATTGTTTTCTGAAATTTATTGAAAAAACAAGATGGCGGCGTTAGTTCCGGTTTTGGCCACGCGGCAATAGATCCTTGTACTACTATTTGCACGTTTCTAGAACTGTATGAATGACTGAAAACATTTATTTGTTAAAAACAGGTACATACGGTACAGCAGAACTATGGAACGTACCGTACATGTATACGTTGCATAGTTCTCCGAAAGTGTAATCCTCATGAGACGTAAGTCATCGTGTCACACATGATCCCCTGAGTTGAGATGTGGTAGCGTCAGTATGTGTGTATGTCTATGTGTGTGCTTTCATTACAATACGTGAATAATGAATAGTAATCAATGTTCCATCCGCGGGGGTATGTGGGAATGTTAGCGTGTTGTGAGGAATTCAAGATTTTTATACGAATAATATTTGAACGTGTATGACATTTGCGTAGTTTTTGTAGAACGAATCTTTTACGCTAAGAGCATAACATGGTTTAGTCATGATGTTGTATGACATATTTGGGGCTATGATACATTCCAGTCACTTGAATGCCAAAAATTAAGGTTTTACGAGGCACACTATACAAATAAAATATAAAATACCTACCAAACATAAAACCCTCTCTTCCAGAAACACAATATAGTTGCTAGTTAGTTATAAACAAAACATCCACTCCAACAGAACTATAAAATAAATAACACATATTGAACCCTAAACATGTGAAGTCAAACAAGGGTCCTATATTCAAATCGGCTCAAAAGTTGTTAATGCGCCGTGACGACTATGCCCGCACAAATTCATCAAGGGTATCAATCGGTGTAACGAGGGCGGCGCGGGCAGGGCCCGGGCAAGGAGTGGGCAAGGCGCGGGTAAACCCAACCAGCCCGCAGAGCGCTGGCAAATATTTGACGGAACTTGGGCAAAGCGTATTTATTGTAGGTCGCAGTTTGATGGGGTCGCATTGATTGATTATGGGTGGTGTGAGATTATCTGTTTGAGTATGGACATGTGTTGCTTTATACCTAACATGGACGGAATGTAAGGGAGTCGCAGAAATCGGACCGCTCAATGTGGCAACGCTTGGGGGACGGGCGAACATTATGTCAGTTATCTGAAACTAGGTATTGAACTATTGGAAAAAAATAAAAAATTGCGAAATATTTTATGTGATATGACATGGTATTTATTTCTTTAAAACAATTGTGTTCTCATTTAATACTAGTGTGAAATATTATGAAAAGTTTTATTTTATGTAAGTAGATAAAGTAAATTTTATTTGTTACGCTTTTCAGTTGCGTCAGCCCTTTCCAGTTTCGATACACATAACGTAGTGCGTAGGGCACACTGAGAAGGTCGGTTTTACGAGCGAACCCAAAGGGCTGATTGTTTGCTCAACCAACGCGCACGAAACAATTCTATGTAAAGCCAACATTATTAATATTAGCCGGAGTTTATCGAGTGTAGACCCGGCTTATGACGTCAAGGCGTTGACGATAATCCACGGACTATTATAGGCCTTCAAGGTTCTTGAATGTTATGATAATACGTCAAGTTGAGCCTAGTTTGTACGCCCGATTGTTATTTAGGTAGCTCAAGGTGTTGTTGTTTTGAAATCATCGTGGATAAATAACAATTACGGAGAACGAAATAACATAACATCACGCCTGTATTCCCCGAAAGGTTGGGCAGAGGTACACCTATAGTACACCCACATTTCGTTTAAGTCCCACGTAATAGGGGGCGAGTCTATTGCCATCAACTGGGCACAAATCGATCGGTCGGTACGTGTCGCGGAGAACGTTCTTTTGACAGCGAGATTACTACATAAACGTACATCTATCTCGATTGTCTTTAGGGAAACCGTGACACGAGATGACGGGTAGTCAGGATTCCAAAAATCTGGTAATGTGCAGTAATTGGTTGCAGAGGCAACAGTAACCGGTATTATACTGATTCCTAGCCACGTCTGCTAAAATGCAAGTTCCACCCAACGGAGTTTAGATAAGATCAACCAAATGACGAATAATGAAATTGTATAAAATCATCTCACGTCTGATTTCGGGTTAGGACAGTTCAATTAAAATAAAAAATGCAAAGTAAACGCTTCTATGTGAATCTAAATAAAACTGGGCAAAGCCTTTGTAAATAGGGTGATTAAATTCAGATCAAAGTATAACATTAGTTTTTCACATAATATTATGTAACGTACAATGCTATTTTAGCCTTATTGAAAATAAAGTAGAAAATATCATATTATCATCTTTAACATTAGTATTTTTTACAGAACAATGTATTCAAATTGAAAAGCAGGAATCATTAAAATGAAAGAAAAAAAAAAAAGAAAGAAAAACGTTCGAATCCGAACAATTTGGTACCGGACAAAAGAATCCTGACGTGGAATGGACTCATGCCGCAAGACATTATTTTTAACAAACCTAAATTTGTCCCGAGAAGAAAGCGTCCACTTCATCGCAATGAACATACACACACATGCACAGGAACACCTTTTCTCAATGACGCCATGCACACATACCTAAGTCGATGACTATGTACTTGTGGACGTATGTTTTGCTTTATGCAAATGTGCGTGTAGCGCTCAGCGTCATTGTCTCGCAATATATCATTACCTCAGTCAACCTGAGGACTTAACACACACATGAAATTCATCAATGTGTGCCTATCCTAACTGTGACCGCCCGAAAATGCTGTGCATGAGTACAATTCTTCGCCTCACAAGTACATAGTGAGACACGGACGGTTTATCCCTCGATACCTTTTGTCCGCACAATTTTCCGTCGGAATCCCTCGAGTACACCGACCATTACCTACCGGGATAACGACTGAGAACACTTTGAATGTATTTTAGACACAGCCTCGTAATGAAAAGTTCTTTCATAAAAAAAGATTAGTTTGAATGAGCAAATTTTAATGGAGAATCATTTTTTGTTGGTTCAACAATGTTTCTAGATTACGTGACGATGTTCGCACGGAAGTGGCGAGATAAGAAAAAGTAAAAGAATTTTAACTAAGGTTCGCCGGAGGACAATATTGAGATTATTTTGGGCTGTGTTCCTTTATTATGAATACAAAGATCTTGAGATAAGCAATTTATATGCGACGAAAAATCAACTAAATGTTGAGAACCATAATATCATTATCAACACAAATGTAAAAAAATATTGATTTGCATCTAACTAGAGTTAATAAATTTTACGATTTACGTAATATTAATATGTTAAATGTGAAATTACCAAATGCTACTGCAGTAGGTTATTTTATAAATATAAATATATATATAATAGATCCACGATATGAGTTTCATACGAGAAATACCAAAAAAAAAAAAAATATTCGACCATTGATCACTTTTTTTATTAAAAAGAAAATCCAAAAATTCTACTAAATTAAATAAGTGTTGATAAAACTATCAATCCATGATAACTTATTATAATAATTGCTCTTCAACCAACACAAAGTAGAGTAGTACAAAATTGCAGCGAAGAATAAAACATAACGCAATAAAATCTTCTTTTATAGAAAAATCTAACTCAAAATCCTTTTATTACGCTCTGCGAAAAGTTCCTCACTTTTACAGCTCTTCAGTGGCGATTTTCAATTACTATTGCTCTGGATTACATAAGACTGTTGCAAATTGCGTTTACATAAGAATCGACATTGTCGCTATTTGTGTGTTGAATTGTAAGAGCAGAAATAATGTTACCTTTTCTATTTAAAACTTAGTCACGCGTGATAAATACCACAGAATAGCTCAGAAATCAACTATTCTGATCTTGAATTTATCTATTCCATGTTGCCATTAGCAAATATGAAAAAAAAAAGTTACTGCGTTTCTGAACTCTCAATAATGCAAATAATAAGGAAGAATATTTTAAAGAAGCATTATTTATTATACATAAACTCACGCCTTCTTCCCATGGGGGTAGGCAGAAACTACAACATAGTCCTTTTGCTTCGGTTACGTTCATACATTCTGGTCATACACGCACGTCGGCTGCGAGTACTACGCACCTAACGCACCTGACCTTTCCGAAGAACATCACCAATTAGATCACTATATGTCCTCCTAGGGTGGTGGGTTTCCACTCACATCTGCCTTGTATATGCTTTATGTTTTTATTGATACCTTTTGTTAGTCGCCTTTCATTCATCCTCTCAACACAACCAAACCATCTGATCATACTCTTTTAAAAAAAATCACTACATCTTCTTTTAAGCGGCACCGTTGCCTTATCACATAATTTTTCAGCCTATCATTCATAGTCACGCATACACATAATTCTCATTTACATTATTACCAGTTTAGCATGAGGGTCGTATACCTACTCTGCTGAGCCTCAGAAATATTTACAACATAGCTCTTATAGGACTTATTTTCCCTACCAAAAACTCAACGTCATAGTACTTTAAATGTAAGCAAATAACAAACGAAGCCCGCATGAATTACACGCAGGAACAGATTTCACAACTGAAATTAAAGCCCGGCACAGAATAAAAGTTAAATTAGAGGTCCAAACAAGCGCTGTCTATAGCGTGTGACTGCTCTATGTTTGAGGATTTTTTTCTTTTATTTATATTCCCCTCATGCCCCTAGTGTTGCATTACTTTGTGTGGGAAATACGCCGAAGTAGTGATAATAAATGTTGACGTTAATTTTTTTACAAAAATCAGCTCTCCTACTTCCTTGCGTTTAATATTTGATTTATTTTTCATTTGTTTGTATTAACTTCTAAGCATGAGTTTTTTTCGACAAAAGGATAACACCAAAAAACAATATTACACCAAAAAATACACCTGTACCAAGCACTAAGCCGGGTTGCTCTATCTCCAAAATCATAGTAATCAATTCACCTAACTTCAGCATGGAATACTAAAAAGTTTAGTAAAACACAGCTTAAACGTTAACGCCTAAACGATAGCACAAATTGATCTCCCACTTGCAGGGACTACATCGAGCATGAAGCGAAGTTTCCCGTAATTTTACATAGGTATTATAAATAGCCTAAGGATTAACTCCGAACCCCGCCCACTTTCATATATGTTTCATATAGCAGTCATATTTACTCGCTTCGGAAACTAATCAAAGTAATACCAACTTTTCTAATAAACGCCCACATGCTGCAAAATTCACGGCTAATGAAAGATTGTGAGAAGTCATAAAAATGTGCTTCAAATTGAAATGGGTGAGAAAGGAGACTGAAACAATTACATACAATCTTGGGCCTGGATGTAAAAAGATGAAAGTGGTGTCAATTAATAGTATAAATATTATCAAACTTTCACTGAAAATTCTGCGGATTTTGTCAATCCGAGAACAGCGATATAAGAGATTAAGTAAAAGTGAGGTTATGTTACAATCTTTAACTAACAGCTGATTCCTGAAGTGCAAAATATGTTATTCTGCACTAATAGTTATTATATTTAGTAGAAAAAGTTTAAAAAATCATGGAAATGAACGTCAATGACTTTAAGTCATAGGTAGGTACCTAACAGGTATGGAGTTATGGAAAGGATGTCTAAAATAAAAAAATAATTTAATATAGTGATTTATTCGTCTTATATTATAATTAAAATGTCGTCTAGGAATAGTGCAGGTGGTACTATATGATCTTGGTACCGAGCCCAGCTAAGGTACCGTACCTTAGTTAGAAGTCAATTAGAATGTAACGCAGTCATTTGGTCTCCACATGAATCTAAATATAGGCTCATGCTGGCGAGAGTACAAAACAAGTTTGTGAGGTACTTGTACTGGCGCTTGTATGGTGTATACCCATTTTATCCGCTTATGTACCCAACTGTATTTATTTTGGGTATGGTTGGATATAACGAACTGAGGGTCAGGAGGGATCTCGCACTCATCTCGTACATATTCAAGATACTTATAGGGAAGGTACATAATGCGGACATTTTAGGGCACATAGGTTTGTGTGTTCCGGACAGGTACGTCTGGCGACGACGACAGCCACGGCTGCTGGCGGAACCGCGCGCACGGACCAATTTTTTAAGTGAGGCGCCACTGACGCGTGCACTCCGCACTCTTAACCTTATAGCTAGTGACTCAGACCTATTTTGTTGTTCTCTGAGTGAGTTCACAAAGAATGCTTTATTTGTACTAAGTTACAAAATGTAATTATAATAATAAGTTAATTATAAGTTAGAATAAGATTAGATAAGTACGCTATCGCAATAGGTTACCCTGTAAGGATAGACGTAAGTTGAAAAATATATAAATAAAATAAATAAATAAATAATGCACATTATATGAGCGCAGCAGCCTACAGTTCGTCTCCCTATAATGCAATTACAGTAATGCATTACTATAGCTACCCTTCCTCTACGAGAGCCACACAAAGACAGTTATTTTCGGGGATGTAATATTTATATTGATGAAGCAACATTTCCCTAGTCGAAAGTGGAACTCTGTATCTTTCTGTTCTCTGACATCCTTCTAAGAAGTACCTACATTCAGTTTCAATTGATCTCATGTATTCTGGCAAAACAATAGAATCACTGACAGAATTGTTTCATCGTGTAAGGGTCTCCGGCCCAGTGTATTGCAGTGACCAGTTGTTATCCCACAATTCACGCAGCGATCCATAGTTTGAACAATATCCAATCCACAAACCGGTGGTAAAATCCAAAATAGCAATTCCAAGTTAAACGTGTGAGTGATCTTCGGTGTCCAGTGTGAAAGCAAGGGTCGTACAAGCTAGGCAGGATCGGAATCCGTAAAATACAAAGCAGTGGTTGTGAAAAATGAAGAATAATCGGGAAAGCACTCAAATCGCATCGGAAAATACAAAACGAGTGAGCAAACATGAGCAGTCGGCAACTGTCTAGTGTCAATGTCAGTCAGCTCTCATGCCAGTGACATAGAAGACTGATTTTAATCGATATGAAATCGAGAATCATTAATATAGGTTTTTCAGTAATTAATTGATATTTTATTTATTAATATGACTGTAATTATATGCACAATATTGCATATAAGTATATATATATATATATATGTATATATACATATATAGTGCATTTAATTACTTTGAGTTAATTATTTAGTGCAAAGGTTTTATTTTCGTAACTGTGTAATCGATTATTATTATTATTTAAGCCTTTTATTACACAAAAAAACTTTTAAAATTAATTACAATTTATAATAAAATATACATATCTCATTCCTAAATATAATCTGAATAATAACAATTGAATCATGCATTTTAACGAATAAGTAGATTGATTTTATAAATTGAATAATGTAAATAAATATTTTAATTAATTATTATTGGGAGCCCATTTAAGGGCGAAGGCCTCCTCCATCTTTCGCCATTCCTCTCTGTCTTGGGCCATTCTAGTCCAGGTAGGGCCGGTCACGGCCATAATATCATCGCACCACCGGCGCCTGGGTCTGCCTCGGGTGCGTGGTGCATCACGAGGGTACCAATGGAGGACCTTCTCACTCCATCGTCCATCTGTGGCTCTGGCTACGTGTCCTAAATCGTCCTGTAATCGATTACTCAATCGATAATCTCACGAAAACTATCTTTCTCATATTTCTCCGCTTCCACATTGAGAATTGAGGTGATTTTTCATATTCTAAGATAAAAAAATATGACTAATTTTTTAGATCATATCTCAACTTATTACATTTGGGCCCACCGTTTTCCATCTCCTTTAGACTTTGAACGAACATTAATTTTATATATTAAATGAGATTCACAATTAATGTTTTAAGTCTTTAAATTTTAATAAAAAAGTCTTAATTAATATAAAACGATGACTTTGCCGAAAGTATTTAAACTAGAAGGGTATTTCGACGAAACGGCAACTAAACCATGTTATGATGGATCGACAAATGTGTCAAAGATACAATATCCGCTGAACATGAGCGTGTAGAGCAAACTGTGTCCATCACTAACGAGCGGTGAGCGACCAGCGACAAGCGATGCAACCAGTGAAGCGATGAGATCGATGCACTACACTTACTGACTTTTTAAAATGGGGAAATTATGCAAATGGAGGCTGGGAGTGGCACAGAGTGGATGACGCCGAAAGTGATAAAAAGTAAAACTTACTGGTTGTACGGTAGATTAATTATTGTTTAATAGGTTTTCTCGCTTTTTTGTGGGTCTGTTTATAATTTATCTAAGTTACAATAGCCTTATTTTAACTTGCTAATCGCTTTTCAGAAAATATTGCTTTTCCCGATGCAGGGACGTTAATTCTTGAGTCCTGGTATTTCACCATCAGCTCCATTTCACCATTCGCATTGTGACGAGCATAAATTGCTTAGTAACCATATTAAAGTAATCGAATCGCAACCCGTGAAATACTTGTTATTGAGTAAATCGGTGGCCATCTATGGTCTTCATCATCAGTTCCATTTACTATAAAAATACCCAAATCGCTATATGTCTGCCTATAATATTTGAAGAGTTCCTTCAGTTTTTCCAGGATCCCATCATCAGATTCTGACCTGATGACAATGGCACCACCTGAAAAAACCTTTCAAACAAAAAAAAAAAATTTTTCAAATCGGTCTAGCCATCTTCAAGCAATCGGGGAACAAACAAAAAAAAAACAAAAAAGATTCGTAGGAACTGAGGACCTCCTCCTTTTTTAAAGTCGGTTAAAAAGAGGACAAAATACCTCTTTCTTATCGTTAGCTGTCGTCTTCAAGAAATACTTAAATTTTAATTGGAATTGTGGTAACGTTGTTGCCACCATTCGTGGTAACTTTATGTAACAGCATAGGTGGTAAATTCGAAATGCATGAATTGTCCCGGCAATTTGGAACAAAACTAATCTGAAAGTTTTGAAAGAAAACATTTATTTTCAAAATGTATGCATCAGCGTCGAACATTTTCACAGAACGAAACATAACATAAATAGTCAAATAATCAGAGTCGACAGTCATAATATAGTAATATTCCATAGTAGAACTTTGTTTTGCGGTTGATAAACATTAACTCGAAACACGAGAAAACTTTTAACTATATTCGCGAAATGTACGCAAAACTTCACAAGCAAGGTTTTGCAGAGAAGCTATGTTCAACAGTGGAGGAAGATACTTTGAATACCGAGAAATATTTTGTAACTCTGCGACGTAATGACACGGTAACTGTAAACTAACAGCGAGATCGTTGAAGTGTGTGAGACTACAGGTATAATGATTTGCCACAACATTATCGGGTAATTTACCATGGGTCTCATAGGAAGTAAAAATATCTAGTAAAAGTGATAGGGAAACACGCTGTTCATTTCCAACGATAATTATACTTCTGCAATAATCTCATGTATTTAATTTTATATGAATACTAGCTTTTGCCCGCGGCTTCGCCCGCGTGGATGTCGGTTATCACATAAAAAAGTACCCTATGTCCTTCTCCATATCCCAGGCTATATCTCAAAATCCTAACTTAATATTAATTTTAATGTGATTCACTATGTGAATAGAAACCGAAACAAATGATTTAATATAATAAAAGTACTTATGTTCAGAACGTGAATGAGTCTTTATCTACCTAAAGATAACAAACACAAAATCAAAATACGAAATTTCACTCAAATTCTTAAAGCAATCAATTGTACCAAATTACAACACGAAATAGAAGTGCGACACAAATAATAATTTTAAAATAATTCACGTAAGTACCAACAATGTGAAAACAAAACGAAATCCTCCGAAATGTCGCATGATACACCATTTGTGCTGATAAAATGCTCAAAATATGTAATGAACACCATTGGTGCATACCTTTTCTCAGGGTAACGTTCGCAATTGGACGAAATATTTGACATTTATTTTGTACTTGCAACACGATCTGGCTGTAGAATTCGATTAATCGACTAATACTTGACCGGTTGACATTTTAGCGGGAACACCACTAAACGAACGAAAAAAAAAAAGAATACAAAATACGTCTGTAGGTACTCTGTGGTCGTGTGGCAGTGTGGCGCGGTGCTTAATGTAAACATTCATCAAGGTTGTACGTACGTAAAGTAATGGATTCAATGTGTAAACGGTTTAATCTTAGAAGAATCTTATACAGAATTACTGAGAAATAAGTGTAGATTTCGTATTGAGTGTTAGTTTATCAAAAAGTGATAAATATGTCAGTGAAAAAGTAACGAAAGTTTTGGAATGCACAAATTTTGATCATAAGGCCGCCGTGTTTAGTAGGTAATGTTTTTATGATAAATAAATACACATAAGTAGCTAGCTTATTTATCTACAAACATAATTTGGCTAATAGCTACTGATATTATAGCGTATTGTTATCGTAATCGTATTTCCAAGAGTAAAATTCTGCAAACAAATACCTACAAAAAGACAATAAAATGGATATAGTATGTTATTCTTAAGAGATAGACATATGCCATCGCAGACTTTTTTGAAGACCTATAAAATATACATAATTCCACCATACATTATTTTGTTATATCTCAAAGGGTTTAGACAGCGTTTTCGTTGAAAGCTCCCAGACGGCTTATTTTTTTTCCGACACCTCCAACAAATATCGTTTATTTATTCAAAAATGTATACAAAAACTTAACAAATTATATACTAAAACCTACCTCGAGAACCAAGCTATCCATTGATGAAAACAGCATGCGAATCGGTGCAGTAGTTTTTGAGTTTGTCGCGAACAGACAGACAGACAGACAGACGCGGCGGAGGACTTTGTTTTATAATATGTAGTGATGACTAAAATTTGATCAACAAACAAATCTTACTACTTTACAAAATGTGACTAGATATAACGTAGTAACATCCAGGTTTTTACAAGGTAGTCGCGATTGACACCTAATAGCTTAAGTCAACCCTCGTGTAGTAGTGGCGGCAGTTGCGCCCTGAATGTTGATAACTAAGTGACGGAGGTAACAGTCCTTTCCCTGTCTGACCTGCATTCCTTATTTGTAACCAATTTACTTACGTAAATTTCAGGGGCTTGCAGCTATTTCTACCATAGAAAAGTTTTCATAATTCATGTCTACTTGAAAAAACCGGCCAAGTGCGAGACGAACTCGCGCACGCAGGGTTCCGTACCATTATCTATAACTAGTATTAAAAAAAGACTTCACATTAGATCATGAAACTTTGTATAATAACTGAATTAAATATAACACAGATCAATGTGTTTTTTTTTTTTAATATTTTATTTACAATTATTTTCACCGTAAAATGAAATTACCTAAACTTTCGACGCTCCCTGCCGTCAAAGACGCCACTTAGTCCGCGTGCAGTAGTGTGAGAGAGATAAAGATTGAATATAAGCTGAGGTACCTAACATGGACTCTTAAGTCGAACGAATAGTAGCAATAGATTAGGTATATCAAGAACAAACTTAACATTGTAATTGAATAACATGTTCTCCCAAACATTCCAACTGCAAATGTAAATTTGTACGCACAATACCGGGATATTTACCAGGTTATTTTAAGACCATAGACTTCTTATAGATTTTTCTGTAATCTATAAGTATAGAACTATTTTCTGTATTTTTGTTTTCAAAATTTTAGGCTCAGTAGTTTCGCAGATAAGGGGGGGAATTTTCGTCTATTTTCACTTATATCTTTAAAACAAATTATTTTAAAATTACAAAAAAATATATATATTTGAGACCCTCACATTAAGCCCTTTCATCTGATTATATCACACGGTACAGTTTGCAAAACTTTTTTTTTAAATTTTCTTGTTTGCCCCCCACAACTGACCCCAATATTCTAAATTCATTTATTTACGGTTCACGTCCGTGTTTTGGTCCCTCAATTTAGAGGTATGAGGAACAGGTTGTATAGTTCACTCATACTCTATAGTAAAGGGAGGAACTTCCGACCAGACGGGTGTTGTGTCTGGTGGGCAACTGCCCCACGGTTGATGTTGGGATGTTGTATATATGCTAGTCGCGCGGTAAACTCTGATAGCGCGACGCAGGATTTGTGACGTCAGGTCTTTGATGCGTAGTTCGCATGTGGCGTTGTTGATACCGCCATAATATGTATACCAAACAACTTAATCGGTCCATTACATTCGGAGCAAATTGGTTGTGACAGACGGACAGACAGATAGAAAGAAAGACAGGCACACGAGTGATCATATAAGGGTTCCGTTTTTTCCTTTTGAGGTACGGAACCCAAAAACTCTTCACAAAATCTAGATCGTATACCGCGACCTTATAATTTCCTCCGCTAAACCGCTTCAAACGAAACAAGTGAACAGCAATCGGTTACCAGTTCCCAATGCCGCGATGCCGGTCTGACAGAGATGTATGGGGCCAATGACGTCACGGGACACACTCGTGTTATATTAATGACGTCAGAAGTTATACACGCTACAGTTGCGATGATTGATCGTCTCGGACGAACTGACGCTAATTTGTTTCTATGGACTTGCTTTAAAATTGGGTTATAGTTGGATAAAGAGGGTATTATCTAATAGAAATTGACCTTTTAAGTTTCAAGGAATTCATAAAGCCCGACAGATGCTACTGAGGCCACAACACCAGTATTAAGTTACTATTTTGTTTACAAATTATTTTCATGTAATTTTGTAACGATCCATTTTTAGGGTTCCGAATTAAACAAGAAACCCTTATAGTTTCGCCACGTGCGTCTGTCTATCTGTCTACCCGCGGCTTAACTCAGAGACTCTTAGTACTAAAAAGCTGTAATTTGGTATGGGTATACATATTAATCACGCCAAGAAATTGATAAGAGAAAATCTTGAAAAAAAAAAAAATACATTTAGGGTACCTGCCGTACACGTAAAGTGGGAATGATATATATTTTTTGATGTGGTACCATGGTGTGGGATATCGTTGGATAGGCCGTTTAAAAATATCGCGGGATTGTGAAAACCATTTTTCTATTCTGGGACCTGTTCGTGTAATATTAAACATTAAAGTGCTATTTTTCTGTTAGAGTCAAATGTCCCCCCCCCCCTTGCCAGCTAAATGGTTGTATTTTGGATACTTGTTACTGTTGTACTGTTGTCTTGTTCCTTCACTCGCACCGATCGCATGGAAAAAGTGAGATAATCATCTACTAAATACCTGTCAAGGACGTTATGCCACTTCGCTTCAATAAATATAACGTCCTACATAACACAGATATAAATACAAACAAAAATTATTTTTATAGATTTGCCGATTCAATTGGTAATTAAAAAAAAATACTTTTCGATATTGATGAAATCAAACATCCATATTTCACGTAAATAAATCTCGCACCTACCGCGTCCATGCGTAACGGCAGGGCACTCGAGACTGATGCGTACTGGTATTCACCGAGATTTCGAAGCGCGTCGTTTCGGCCGTTCTCTATGAAGACGTAATATATACACTATATATATATATATATATATATATATATATATATATATATATACTATGCTAGAAGCAAAGAAATTGATAGAATTGAGGTATCAGGATCAGCTGTGTATAACCATACGAAATGTGGTATACGAGTAAATTATTTTAGTAGGTAAACAACCAGTGTGGATATAATGTAGGTCAATAATTATAATATTTTATTTTGATTGTTTGCAAAACAACACAAACACTCAATACAGTAGGCTAGTATGATATATTTGTATATCTTTATATTATTTTACAGATTTTCGTCAAACCCGCAGATTTTTTAACATCGTACTGAGCTTTCTTCAACAAGCTTTTTCACTCCTTTGCCCTCAGTTGATATTTTATTTATTTATTTATTTGGTTCACCAACAATTGTTTACACTAACATCTTGATAAAAGGTAACGTCTTAATAACTTTGAACAGTGTAACAATTACTTAAAGGTAAACACCACATGAACTAAAATATGCTAATTTGTAAGCCTAGGTACATGTATAGTTCACAAGCCAACTTAAAACTAAAGAAAAAATATGTAGCCTAAATAAAGACTTAGTTTTAAATAAGTTATGTAATGTAAACAATAAAATAATGAAAAAATTATGAATGCTTTGCCTACAACAACTCTGACAAACAACTCAAGATTTTTGACTTCTGCTTAGTCAGAGAATCAAAGTGGAAATCGATTAGATCGCTGCAACTATTCAAAACCATACAGAACCTAGCGCATGGAGAGTTAGATCCCAACACCGTTCTTCTCTGTGGAGGACGAAATGGAGTTATGGGTTTACGTGGAATTCTTGAAGGAGCACGAAAGTTTATAAGTGTGAGCAGCGGCGGTGAGTCAATATTTCCTTTCAAGATTTTGCAGCCAAACATTGCGTCGTTTAAACGCCTTCGCTCTTCTAAGGTGTGTATGTTGAAGATTTTTAATCTGTCTTTGTAAGAAGTCGTTTTTTTAGCTATACCAACAGAAAAAGCTAAATGCCAAGCAAAGCGTTTTTGGACGCGTTCTAGACGCAAACTGTGAGTAGCATAGTGCGGCCGCCACACCACACTACAGTATTCTAATATGCTACGTACCAAACTATAATAAAGCAAAATTTTTGTTTTACTTTGTCGAAAACCTTTACACTGTCTTATGACAAACCCCAACATTTTTGACGCTTTCTTAACAACATGATCTAAGTGTGGCACAAAGGTTAATTTTTGGTCAAACAAAACTCCAAGGTCACGTATAGTGTCCACTTCACTAACCCAGTCCTCATTAATGTAATATACTGTCTCTATAATATTATTTTTTCTTGTATACTTCACATGGTAACATTTCTTTGAGTTCAAATGCATTTTATTATTTTTGCACCATCGGATGAGACTATTAAGGTCCATCTGTAAAAGCGAAGAGTCTCTATCAGACTTAATTATTCTAAGAAACTTTAGGTCATCCGCATACATAAAAATCTCGGAGTACCGCAAACAACGGGGAATGTCATTAATAAAGTAGATAAACAATATAGGCCCTAGATGTGAACCTTGCGGGACTCCAGAGGAGATTTTATACACACTAGATTGGTAACCGTTTACCACAACAAAGAAAGATCTATCTGCCAGATACGAAATTGCCCATTTAAGCAAGCTGCCAGTGATACCATACTCATGTAACTTATGAGATAGGATTTTATGGGAAACTTTATCAAAGGCTTTGCTAAAATCAGTGTAAATGACTTCTACCTGGTGACCAAAATCAACAGCCCCAATTAAATTCTCTGTGAATGCAACTAGATTAGTGCTCATGGATCGTGATCCAACAAATCCATGCTGATGATCGCTTATGAATAGCTTGAGATGGTTCTGAAAATGCGGACAGAGTAGCGATTCAAACACTTTGGCAAATGTTGAGAGAATTGAGATGGGCCTATAGTTAGCTATGTTGTCATTGCTATCCGATTTATGAACAGGCACCACTTTTGCCATTTTCCATTTCGTAGGGAATACACCAGAAATCAAAGATTTGCTGTATATGGCCATGAGTGGATGCACCAACTCCTCCGCACAAGCCGAAATAAATATTGACGGTATGCCATCCGGGCCAGGACCTTTGTTAATATCCAAACTTTTTAATTTCTTAAGTAGGCACTCACTGCTTATATTTGGACTTGTTAAGCATAGACTGGTATTCTATATGAATATAGAAAATCCAAGGTAGGTAGTACACCTTTCTAGCAAAAGATACAGCCCTGTGATAGACGGACGGACGGATGAACGGACAGATAGCAGAGCCTTAGTAATAGGGTCCGCTACCTTTTTTTTTGTTATGGGTGTAAAATCCTCATGGATGTCCTTCACCCTGGGGGGGGAGGGGGCGTTTACTGAATAAAAACCACCCCGGTGTTACATCTCACATCTACGCAGGTCGCGGGAACATACGACCCGCGGCCGGCACTAGTCGGGGGTTGCGAAAGATCGCAACTCCCGACTCATGCCGGCCGCGGGCCTCCGCAGGTCGGGGGGAGGATTGAGGTGTTTGACTCCCCCCGCAACGTCTAAGAGGGGCGCGCGTGGAACACTATGCGCCGCTACCTCAGATCCTGATGTATGGGGGGTGATGGACGTCCCCGGATCTGTCGCTCTTGGACCAATTTTTGGGCCGGAATAGGGCGTTGTCCGCCCTCCGCCGATGCCCGGTGCACCTGCTACGGGCCGGGTGAGAGGATGAGATCTATCTCTCCCTTTCCACCACCTCTTTCTGCGAGATTACTATTTCGCAGAAGGATACCACCGCGTCCCTGGACTCCTCGCTGCCGACCATCGCATTCACTAGGGCCGGCAAGGACAGGTCACTGCCTACTCCTGAGATGAGGGCACGGCGCTATTCTTCCCAAGCGGCTCACTCTGCCAGCGTATGTCGCGCCGTGTTCTCCGGGCAGTCGACGAAGTGGTGACACCGAACCCAGATCGGGACCCCGTAAGGGGGCATCGATCGCACGATCCAGCCGCCTACAAGCGGCGCTCAGGCCCCCCAAATTGGGAAGCAGCGTTGACTGCACTCCAGCCACGCTCAGCAACTTGGACTCCGGCCGCCGGAAGTGGGGGCCGAGATCCCATCAGCTGTCGACCACCAATCCCAGGTACTTCATGGTATGCTCGACAGCAATTCGAGCCCCCCCGACCACTATGTGTGATGTGGGTGGTGGCGCCCGCCGCGGATCATGAAATATCATAGCCCCCGACTTGTCGAGGGCCACCTCCAGACCTAGGGGCCATATGCGGCTCACCACCGCCACCAGCGCCAACCGACGAACCAACCAACTTCGCCAGCAACGCTGCCTCCCTACGAACTCCCCCGGACCGTGACCAGAGTATCGTCCGCGTAGCACATTAGGTCTACGCCCGGTTGGAGTTCGCCGCTCAGTACCCAGTCGTACCTGATGTTCCACAGGAGCGGGCCTACGACCGAGACCTATGGAAGGGTTCGCTACCATTTTTTTTTGTCGGTGTGGTAATCCTCATGGATGTCCTCCGCCCTGGGCCGGGCAGAGGGGTCTGTCCGACTCTTACTGACTAAATTCATCCCGGTGTTCCCTCGCACACTTGAGTCAGGGAGCTGCGGGTGCGAATGTGTCTTCCACTGCCCCGGGCTGGTGTCGCGCTGTCGCGCGCGTCACCAATCTCAAGAGTCAGACTCCGAGCTACAGTCGCTAATAGAAAAAGGATCGTCGCTAAAACTGAAAAAGATAACTCTGGTTGGCTCAGACACCAATCTCTATTGCGACACTTCTACTCAACCACCGAGACCCTACGTCACATCTGAGCTGCGTATGCAAGTGTTTGATGCTCTCCACTGTTTGAGCCACCCTGGAAGTACAGCTACCGTGCGACTGGTCACGCAGAGATTTGTGTGGCCAGGGATTCGTAAGGACTGTAGAGAGTGGTGCAGATGCTGTCTTCACTCCGAGTGCTGTCAAGTTACTCGACACACATCCGCTCCTCTTTCCCATTTCCCTTCAATCTCGTCGAGATTCTTCCACATACATCTCGACATCGTAGGGCCTCTAATACCGTCTTCTGATTACAGATATTGCCTCACCATCGTGGACCGGTTCACATGATGGCCTGAGGCGATACCACTCAAAGACATCACCGCTGAGACCTCCGCGGCCGCCTTGGTATCCGGGTGGATATCAAGGTTCGGTTGCCCCTCGCAGATCACCACTGATCGCGGTCGGCAGTTTGAGTCTGGTCTGTTTAAGGCCATCGCATCCCTGCTCGGTACACGTCACTTCCGCACCACAGCCTATCATCCTGCATCAAATGGGATGGTTGAGAGGCTGCATCGACAACTCAAAGCAGGCATCATGTGTCACAACAACACTCAATGGACAGAAGTCTTGCCTATCGTTCTGCTCGGTATACGCAGTTCCTGGAAAGATGACGTCCAAGCATCCTCAGCTGAATTGGTTTACGGCGAGCCTCTACGCTTGCCAGGCCAATTTCTGTCGCCGTCAGACAACCATATCGTTGAAGACATCACCAACTTCGCCACACGTCTGGCAAAACTCATGTCTTGTCACCGAAGCCAACTAAGTAGCACAGAAACAACACATTTTACATACCCAAAGACATGCAGCACTGTACCCACGTCTTTTTGAGGCTAGATTACGTGCGAAAGTCATTGGAGCCACCGTATGCTAGTCCCTACAAGGTACTGACGAAGAAGGATAAATACTTCGAAGTGGAGGTACGTGGCAAGAGCACCAACGTATCACTAGATCGCCTGAAACCAGCTTACGTCGCTCAAGACAGTCACAGGGGCAGCTCAACTACAAGTCCAAACAGCGCACCACCAAGTGACTCATCATCACCATCTACAGATGAGCCAGTGACCCACACACGCAGCGGAAGAAGAGTACGTTTCCCTGACTTCTATCGACCGTAGTCACGGTCTCGCCGGGGGGCTACTGTAGCGGCATCGCCGCCATACTACGAAGCGACCCGAGTATCAATCGTTGATATTCGGCTGTCTCCGCCGCGCCGCGCGCTCCGTTCGTGATAGTTCGGTTTTCCACATGCTCACGCGCCAGTCTATTGTTCGCCGCTGCGCAAGGTACTCGCGCGCTCGCTTGCACTAAATCTGTTATACGTCGTCGCGCGCTCGTAAAAGTCATATTTATCTGTTTCATCTTAATTCTATTGTTCTTTCGTCTTTCTATCTTCTTTCTGTTGTTGTTATCATATTCTTTATATTGCGAATATAAAGTTCTTGTGAATTTATTGATTTTTATTTGGTGGACTAATACCTACATACAACCCGGTCACATTATCTCGAGACCTCGCTGGAATGCAAACCTCCCGCCCCGTTCTCCTTTCACCTCCCCGCGCTCGCCACGGCGCGTCTAAAAATCGTCGAAAAATCTATAAGAAGTCTATGGTCTTAAAATAACATGGTAAATCTCTCGATATTGTGCGTACCAACTTACATTTTCAGTTGGAATGTATGGGAGATTATGTTTACCAACTACAATGTTAAGTTTGTTCTTAGGATAAATTCTTTCTAAGTACGGAACCCTTCATTGTGCGTGGTCCGACACACACTTGGCCGGTTTTTTTGAGTTAGCTTCGATAATACATATTTAATCCACTTCGTATATCTTGTGTCACTGTTGTTTGTGTGGTGTACTCGTAGCAAGTAATGGTAATCGAATTTTAGCTGCTTGTCTAACATGTGCCGAAACGTTGATAGCTGGCTAAAGCACTGGAAAAAGATAGCATCCGAACACGGTTCGTGGGCAGATCGTTTCCCCCCTCTACAGGCCCATATCATCATTCATCATCATCATTTCCGCCGAAAGACGTCCACTGCTGGACATAGGCCTCCCCCAAGCACCGCCACCTCAACCGATTCCGTGCTTCCCGTATCCAGCGGATTCTTGCGGCTTTCACAAGGTCATCAGTCCACCTTGTGGGAGGCCTTCCTATGCTACGTCTTCCGGTACGCGGTTGCCACTCCAGAACCTTTCGGCCCCAATGACCATCTGTTCTGCGAACAATGTGCCCTGCCCTTAAGTAAGGCAAATGTTGGGTACCTTGGTTCTCCTGCGGATTTCTTCATTTCTGATTGGTCCCCACCTCATCGTCGGTGTATGACGAGGTCGGGGAGTAAACCTGTACGACCTTCAGTGAATATCTTGCGGAAATTCTAAGTATAAGGTACGCCACCCTGGTCAACACACTCTCGATTTTCACAACGTTGCTCACAAGGGACTTATGGTATGGTGATAATGATCATACAATTTGAAGAAAAAAAAAAAATACAAACACATGGTTTTTCTCCGTAATCGGGAACTAAGAAAAACCTCACCTCAACTTCATCCACTTTTCACATTCGCACGACGAGTCAAATAATTCAGGATGGATGGCGTTCTAAAAAGCGTGGAACAAAAATTTCGTGTGACATCAAGCACAGCACAGTCCGCTGTCCGGTCGTCCGGCTTGCGACCGGCGTCCGGCGTCCGCACCGATAATTGTGCACACGCGTCACCGGATACCAATTTTCATGTAAATTGTAAAAATTCATACGACGATCGAACGCGTACCAACTTACTGTCTACAAAGAGCTATGCTAGTGGGTAGATGTGTAATTGTTGGCCCATATCCTGGAAATATTGATGACTATAGTACGGCGTGCGGAACGACGGGTGGATTGTTTTTCCGTCCAATGTGCAATAAAGTGAAGTGTCCTTTGTTTTCGCTCATATCGCAGTAGCAATATTAACTGTTTTAATTATTTTTTTATTAAAACGATGAAGTGCGAGCATAAAATTAAATTTTCTAGAGCCTACTAAAAATATTTTTATTCAATTATGTAGGCTCGGGGGAACTTCATGTATGCTTATTCTAAGAGATGCGAGGATTATCGATAAAGCTTACTTTGAGTTCGCATTGATCGCTCAGACTAGACTAAGCCCTTGTGTTTGAGGATTTTGCTAAATTTACTATGTTTGTATGCTCAACTGAACGACGACATTCTATTTGTAATATTAATATCTATAAGATATTGTCATGGTAACATAGCTTACTGACTTTGTAGGTTTGTAATAATTTTAGTCTCGAAAGAAAAATGTATTATCTGGTAACAGTACAGTAAATATTTGTAAATGAAATTACATAACATGTCTTATTTAGTTGCAAAGCAGATGTGTTTACAGATATATTTTATTTTGCTCCGACCGGCGATCTTGTTAAGATTGAGGGTAGTTGGGACGTGACGTTTATGTATCACTAGCTTATATCCTAACGCTTCCTGCAAGAAGTAGCTGTTACTACTGAAATAACATGAATATTATCATGTAATGCTCGTATGTATTAAAGATAATAGGGATTAAATTAGTATTGTAAAATCTTAACACATAGGGGTTTATTTATAAACGTTGCTTAAAATTAAGTGACGTTCAAACGTCAAAAATGTATGGTTAAACAGTTGCTAATTATTACATAACTTAAAGCAACGTTTATAAATAAAACCCACAATGTTAATGTTGATTCAAAAGCCAACAAAAAGCACTTTCTCAGAAATATTACCACAATTTCTAATATACACACACACACTTTAGCAAAATAAGTTTCATTTATAGACTTCTGGTACTTTCAGGGAAGTAAAACGAGGGAGACCTCAGTTATAAACTTTCATTTAGACAACTAACTTTACAGACTAATTTTCCAACGAAAAATAACAAAAGCAAAACTTTTTCTTACTATCATCCAATCCAATTAATTTAAAATCCATCTTATCATACATTTCAACATCAATATGTAGGATTTACGCATGTATGGTGTCGTACGCGTCGCTCCTTTCAAAACTCGTAAAATGATTTATTGAATAGATGCGCCATCTATGGCGACGTCGCCATCGGATGACACATCACTGTGTTTTATGACTACTGCTCAGTTTTCGGTATAGCAAACAAAAAACGTGTAGTTTACTTACTCAGCTAAATCACACGGAGGCTCTTCGTTTGCTTCAGTATTGGAACTTATAACTAGCACTTTGATACTTCGGTTCAAATGGCATGATGACATTATGAGCTCTTAAGATACTGTGTTGTAATCTGGGCAAAGATGCTGTATGCTTTTGTTAAAGAGAAAATCTCATGGTAACGCCGTTTAAGGAACACCGCAATATTTTGTTCCCAAAAGTGTCGTCAGCTTGTGAGACGTCGGCCTTATCGCGGTTCACGCCTCACTAGACGGCCACCCACTGAAATATGACGGTATTCCCACTTCATTACCACACACCCCGGCACAGAGAAATGAACCCTATTAAGCCTAACATAAAGAGTTAACGTGTTCACAAATAAAGTTGTTCATTTCGTGACTTTGAAAGTTTGTTTGGCGAATACGATTAAATCCTGTAGGCTGGTACTTGCAAATCAAGTTAAAATTATTGATAAGTGAATTGTCTGCTTTGCTGCCTTTGGCTTTGTGTAGAGCTACTGAAGTTTGTTAAGTTAAATATTTTTAAGGTAAACTTCACAGGATTAATAATAGCTGTCCGATTCTTTTTCGGCATCCCGTTGTCGAAAGGCTTTGGGTTTAGACGACAGACAAAGGCCCTTTCGTCTTCTTAGAACTTTGGCCCTCTAAACCCTAATTTACTCTATGACTTACACCTATGAAGCCTAGGTAAATCAATTTTCTGTAATGCTTTTCTAGAGCAAACGAAGGCGTTTGTACAGACTTTATTACAAAACTACATACAATAGAAATGTCTACGAGTATAATATATTTAAAGTCAGAACTACGTATTAGTAATACTAAGAAGTACTCGCAAGTACTCCAGTTCTTACCGTTTCAATAACTGACGATGTTATGAGTTCTTAACTTTTAAGAACTCTTGAGTTTAGCTTCAACGCTAAAACTTATTATTATTATTAATTATTATTCCTTTTAACAGAGCCGATGTTGAACAATTACTCCTGAAAAAGCTAACACTTAAATAAAGTGTTTATAACGAATCCAATAATACTTCACAGACCGAGATTTAAATTGCAAAAATCGTATGAAAAACGCAAATGAAAAACATTGCTAAGGATCATTCACCGACTCAATAAAATTAAACCAGGTATGTTTGATACGTATGTGAATATATTACCACGTTAACGATATTATTGCTCCAGATGATAATAGACCTTGTTCCGTTGGCAATGAGGATGTAGGAGATGAAGGAGTGAGACGGTTGGTAGGTAAATACATCATCCACAATTATTGGCTTGCAGCACATTATTAGAGGAACGAAGACAAACGAGGCTCCTACGTGAACTTGCCCCGGCTTAGTTGTAATATTTCGTCGGGAACAGCTTTTGCACGCCGACCTCGTACGAGGTATTATGACGGGTAATTTGATGGTGATGGAGAAAAAATATCAACTATAATTTGCTGTTTTGTCAAATTACGGAAGACTTGACATGACCATGGCCTAAGTATAAATAGGCCTATCCATAAAGTGAAAATATTAATTTCAAGGTTGGACACTAAACTACTTGTGCTTAACTTTTTATGTTTAAAAAGTAAACATAGTCATGATTTGCTACTCTGAAAAAACTAACTGTGTATCCATACCAACATCATGTGAAGTCAACTTCAACTTCTACTGGTATTTCTTTTTCACCTTAGTAAATAATGATGCTCCGCATAATTATCAGGTGCCATCATATTTTCCGTGCGACAGCTAATAACACTAAAATCATATCCTATTTAAGCGTGACATCTGCTGACGCAACCGTATTCTGGAGACGAGGCACGAGGTTATTACGTCAGGAGGTTATTACCGTAACGAAGACAAACGGTCGGCATGACGAGAATATGAACTGCATGCGGTGGGGGACCAAGTCTTTAGAGACAGCGGGAAGTTGCGGTTGGCGAGTTGATTAGGACGGCATAGAGTATGCCACAAACAAATTGACGAAATTTGGACAAAATATGGTATATTTTAAATAATTAAGACACCAAAAAAGGAAGTAACTATCTGTAGGAGTAATAATAATGGGATAGGTCTGAATTGTGGCAGACTGCTGATCATAAATCTTTTGCGTATCTGAGGTCCTGCGTAATATTACCGCTGTTATAAATAAATGTTAAATAAAATACTAGACAAAGCAATGAATCAATTTGGTCAAGGTAACTCAAAACGTATTATAAGAATGGCTTATTTAATTTAAAAAAGTATATGGTTTCTGGCCTCACTACCTTCAAACAAAATTCTAGCCCTAAAATATTTCATTAAAATCTTGGGACTAAGCAAAACAAGAACTTAATTGCTTACGAAGTTATAATAAGTCACACAAATAGAACATTTAAATGTGAACACGTGTACAGTAAATGAAACAAAGGAAATTATGAAGGACAACAGTGGTTGAGCACTTTGGTAACACTTTAACGAACTTTAATTGTATTTATGTATTTGGTTTTTATATTTACGTTCCACTTCAGTACTAGGTATTTAAAGATACGTGATTAGCTTTCCTTGTTTAAGCCTATGTAAAATTATTCAATCTTCTCATTTATACTATTCTCATCTATTTTGCCTCCTTTTGGACAATACATTTTCCTCTTACAGTTCAATCTCAAAGGCGTCCTGCCGCTGTTCACTCACTTCTTCCGCCTCACAGCTTCCCATCCACCGTTCATATACATAATTTATCAATCATTTATCACGCAGCAACCGCGCCGGCTACAGCGCGTTGCGCCAAATTGGCCGGAGACTAATGAAAATTGAAAATTGGTTCAGAAAACCGATCAGTGAGCGAACTGACGTGCTGTGGAAAGTTGTGTCAGCTTGTTTTTTCCTCTGTTCATATTCAGGTTAAGCATCTTTGTATTATAACAATTGCAAAAATAAAATGATAAACGATAAGGACACATTATAACTTTGAGGGAAAACTATGCATAAGGGCATCATAAATTGTTGGGCAATAATTAAATGAGAATATCGTCTCTCTAAATAACGGGTCCTCAAGCAGGCGTCAATTTTATCTTTTAAATTCTAAAACAGTTGGCATTTTAGATGAAATACAGTGTCTGAAGTGTATAATGAATGAATCCCGGTTTTACGAAACTGAAATTGATGAGCAGGTATATGAACACTGAACACAATGTTGTGTTCAGTGTTCACTGGAACGAAACTTATAAGTGACGCAGTGCTCGGCCCATTGAGCACAGGTTGAGCAGGAGTGGCTGATGTGTCGGCGGAGATACATGGCTAATACTCGTAAAGAGACTTCGTATATTTACGTGTCGACGAAATTTAACTCGCAGTATGGGTTCAGATTTTGCTGTATAACAAGTTAAACATTTATGTTTTATCAAGTGATAAATCATTAATATCCTACTAAACCAGCAGCAATTTTTAACCAGAAACAAATTCAAACTGCCCTTAATTTAAAAAAATATGCTTGCGGCAAGCTTTGCTAAAAGCCCATCAGTCAGGGAACGCACGACAAAGAGCCGCCGACGCGAGAATTAAACTGGGCCGTAGGATTACTAGGGCACTGAGCTCTAAGCGACCAGCACACGGAATGCGACATGACGTCAGCTTCTGATATCTGACCCTCTTTGTGACGTGATAGCATTTCGCTTTTAATTCTCGTTTCAATTGGATTTCGCGTGTGCATAAGCTGATAAAGATTGTGTCGTTTATTTCCAGCGATAAAATGCAATAGAAGAGTTTCCGACTCTTGCAGCTTGAACTGGAGCTAGTCATTATTTTCAAATGGAATTGTTATTGATATTCAACACGACTATTAATTTACGAAGCTACTCTATTTTTATTCGCTTTCTACTTTAACTCGTAACGTATCCGATGACATAGCTAATGCATCAATGGAACCTCCAGGAGTTTATCGTGGTCGAGCAAATGAGGCGGCGTGCGCCATCCGTCACGCAGTATTCTCGCATCGGTGGCTCCGTACGGAGTCGTTCCGTAGTCGGACAAGCATCGCGCTAATCTCAGGCCGAGGGTAGGCATTCATTCATTCAGAACCAATGACGCGGAAGGGTCAGACAAGATTAACGAGCTATAAATTTGGGTTTAAACCGTTTGTATAGAGATGACTGGTCGGCTTACCGACCTGGCTGGTGCGGCCGAGGGTGCAGTTACTGGAATCGCACCGGAACGTCAACTTCAAGGCGTTCATCGTGCGTGTTCCGAATCTGTATCTGCCCGTCGTGATGGAAGAAGACTTTTGGCCGCAGGACGTGGTGTTCCGTCGCTTCCGCGGACAAGTTCCACAGGACAGTACAAAGTGCAGCTAATGCTAAGTGAAGTACTAAGTTTTATATTAAAATATGTATGTTTAGGTTAAGGTATATTTCTATGGGCCTATGTTGCCTGAAATAAATGGTATTATTATTATTTTTAAATGTTGACATATCTCGGGACCCTGGGGTCCCGGACCTTTGGAAGGCGTACGAGGGGCCGAAGCCAACTCGCAGAGGCCCGTTAGACGCTTTTTAATTAAATGAGGCACCAACCGACGATTATCCCTGTACGCACTATGCAAGTGCACCCAAGGACAACCCCCGGTTGGTGTAGGACTATTGCAAGATATGGAAACAAAGATATTGTACTATGGGTTTGGGTGGTTAAAATGGACTGGTTACCTAAAACTATGGAAGGACTATGGCCCCTGCCTGATCAATGTTTGTTTACACACGGATAAAATGGCAGGGGGTGACTTGCACACTCAATAATGGGCCCCCGAAAACGGTCGCTAGCACATAGTGACGTAGCGACAAGGGGGCAACATGTCCTGAGGTGCTCGAGGAGTGGAGAGGTATTCCACGGCTCTCAGAACAATCCCAGAGCCCGGAAGATGGTCAAGATCCCTACAAGCACTTACTGGAATACTTCCTTCCTCCGAGCACGTTTGCTCTTGCGAATCTCCACTCAAGCCGGCCAATAAAGGCAAGAATGAGGTGGGAGCTCAGTTCCTCGTCAGTGTTCACTCCAGCCGGCCAATAAAGGCAAGTTAGAGATGAGGAACATGACTTCTCCCGGGAGATAGGGTCCGTGGGGTCGCAACTGCCCAACAGCTCGCCACATGCTGCCCTGCGGGTTTCTGTATCTCTCTTGGTCTGGCTCTTCACCCTAGACATGTTCCGGTAAAGTAAACTCTACCGGCACAGACCCAGAGTTCGGAGCGCGCAAGCCCCACCACGACGTCAACGTAGAGATACGGCGGTGGGGATTATTATTATTATTATTAGTCCTGTGTGGCAGCCTTCGTGTCTGAACTAAACTTTACAGCGGAGGTATTTTCGAATGAATTTTCACTTGCCATAATCTCGTTAGTGATGCTTCTGATCCCCTTTAGGTTTTTATGTCATAACATGAGATTTTGCTCAATCTGTATTAAATACAAATATTAAACAGATTGGTAAACTGATAATTTTAAATATTTTATTCAGTATTTTCCAGCTATGATTACCGCAAAAGAGCATAATTGTGAATTAAGTAACGGGTTCTCGCAATTAAACTCTCAATATATTTTTCTTAACTTATGATTGTATAACTGTTGATGTGGCACATTGTGCGCAGAACAGATGGCCATTGGGGCCGAAAGGTTCTGGAGTGGCGACCGCGTACCGGAAGACGTAGCGTTGGAAGGCCTCCCACAAGGTAGACCGATGACCTTATGAAAGCCGCAGGAATCCGCTGGATGCAGGAAGCACAGAACCGGTCGAGGTAGCGGTGCTTGGGGGAGGCCTACATCCAGCAGTCGACGTCTTTCGGCTGAAATAATGATGATGATGGTGTGGCGGTATCAACAACGCCACATGCGAACTACGCATCAAGGACCCGACGTCACAAATCCTGCATCGCGCTATCAGAGTTTACCGCGCGACTAGCATATACACATACAACATCCCGACATCAACCGTTGGGCAGTTGCCCACCAGACACAATACCCGTCTGGTCGGAGGATCCTCCCTTTACTATAGAGTATGAGTGAACTTTACACCCTGTTCCTCATACCTCTAAATTGGTGACCCCGACATGGACATTAGCGCAGCCTTGGTGCAACTACTTCAGCGTGACGTCATCCATCACTTCCTCAAGCTTTCGAGCGGCGAGTCACACAGTCAGTCAGCACCCACGGCCTCAACAGGTATCCTGACCACCAGCATGCAGTGAACCCGCATACCTGGTCATCACCCTCAGCCTCATCAGCAACCTTGGCACAGCACACTGCATTTTCGGCCGGTCCACAAGCAGAGCCCTTCAACGCTCTCCTGGTCGACGCCAGAAGTCAGCCTCAACCCGGCGCTGTACGACGTCCGACTCACTGGATCAACAAACGCAGCGCCACCCCGACTCACTGGGGAATCACCGCAGACAGTTCCGACTCACCGTGAACTATGCGGCACCCGGTTCCGACTCACTGGAATCACAACTGGCCCTGGCAAGCATCATATGCACTGACTCAGCCCACTATCGACCTCCGGTCTCCGGAGGGGAGTAATGTGGCGGTATCAACAACGCCACATGCAAACTACGCATCAAGGCCCTGACGTCACAAATCCTGCATCGCGCTATCAGAGTTTACCGCGCGACTAGCATATATACAACATCCCGACATCAACCGTTGGGCAGTTGCCCACCAGACACAATACCCGTCTGGTCGGGGGATCCTCCCTTTACTATAGAGTATGAGTGAACTTTACACCCTGTTCCTCATACCTCTAAATGGTGATGATTGTGTGTAATTTTTGGTAGCGCCAAACTTGAGTTAGCTGAACTTACAGTAGTCTCAATAATAATCATAATAAAAGTGTTACCTCAGCCCAGGAACATCAGACACAGGTGCCCCATCCTCCGAGAGCCAGGATATGATAGGAACTGGAGTGCCGTGCGCCGCGCACGAGACTCTGGCGCCCGTGCTGTTGGAGAACGACAGCCGAGGGGGCGGCTCCATCAGGAACAGCAGCTGGCATGATGACGGTGACACTGCGGAAAAAGAGAATTCGTTTGAATAGGCTAGTTGACAGTAATAAAAATACCTTATGAATTTTGTAGTGTAGAATGGCCGTGGGCTAAAAATATCAAAAATCTACTGAATTTTGTAAATAATTATAGATTAATTAATATATTTGAGAAATAATTGTGTAAAAATAAAGCCATTGGTCACGTGACATTGAATGCGAATCAGAATGTGACACTTTAATTCTTACAGACGAATATGTTTCAAATTGTAAAAATAAACTTTAAGCGTCCGACATAAAGTTTATTTTACAACCAATAGACGAACGAACTGAATGGTCTTGAAAGGAACAACATTATAAGTATTTAGTCATATTTTGTGTAGGCACATTTAAAATTAAGAAATGGAAATCGCCTGCTTTGAATATAATTTTTTAATAATTTTAAAACATTGTTAATTATGACTGCCGAATATTTTAATATTCCAACAGAATTAACAAATAAAGCAACCAAAATTTAAGTTACTCGAGCAGCCATGACAGAATGACGTTTTAACAATCAAAATTAATGACGTAATAAAACTAAAGAAATCGGTTTGTTAACCCTAGAGTGGGCGTTCTAAGTATGTGCATTTTGCCGCCATCGGCAGAAAAAGTTCAATATTTTTTTAAATAATTGCGCGTTGAGTTTAGACTTTTTATAGTAGATGCCTCTACCGTCGAGCCACGCTGAAAGGTTGAAGTTGGGGGTTGGTCTTTACTACGAGTATCAGATATTGCGTGGCGGCATTTTAGTCACCACGCACCTAAGTTACGTAAGTACAAATTCTATCATCTTTTTTCTTTGTTAAGTTGAATTAATTATGGTATTTTGTATTGGCTTTTCAAATACGTATATAAGTATTTAATTGATATTGTACAACCTAAACACGTATTCTTGTTTGCATTTATATTATAAAAACTTTGTTTATATGTTTGTAAAATGTAATCTATGGAAACAGAAAGAAGCTACTATTTTTCCGGATAAAATTGGTTTTTGACTCCATAATAAATTTATGTAAAGTGTAATTTCAATGTTATATTATGTAAATATTTTTTGATTTTAGGATTTGTGTTTTATATCTTTCGAAGAATCCCCACCGCCGAAGAAGGAGCAGGGGCCTTACTCCCGAAAAGGATTCGAGTTTGATTTTGATTCCGATTCGATTTCGTTTCTAATCCGAACTCGATTTAAAACTTTAAACTGGACCGAAGTTAGTTTCGCTTCGAACCACCACACGATCGTGCGCTAGTGTTGGATTCAAGAGTATGGATCGGCATTTAATTCGAACCCAATTCGATTGATTCAGAACTCGATGCTGTCGGGAGTAAGAACCCAGAAGCGAGTTCGAATCGGAATCAAAATCAAACTCGAATCGTTTTCGGGAGTAAGGCCCCAGGTATTATGTAGTATATGTACAACAAAGAAAAAAGAATGTCGTAGATGCTCAAAATTACTGTGCACTGAGCATTTAATGTACTTTCGTGAAGACTGGTATGTTAAAGCATATCCTGTAGATGTAGAAAATTTAAAATTGGTTATGGTTATTATTTATATTTATTTATTAAACTTGTGTTCTTAAAGTTTTATTAATATATTATTATGGTAGGGTAAGTCGCACTTCTAGAGGTTTTTCGTGATTATTTTATATTATTCAAAACAAAATACAATTTTATTTTTTCAACCAAGCACTGGTTTTTTGTATTTTATAATTATTTTTAAGATAAGATAAGATAAGATATATTTATTTGCTTAAACATGTGTACACATACAAGTATTAAATAAACGTGCATGCAAGATGACAAAGAAAAAATACAGGTTCAGACATGATTGCCACATGCTATGGCGTGCAAATATCAATAGTTATGATTGTTAATAATTAATTTTAGATCAATATCATTATTTTAAAGTAAATTCAGCAAACAAAAGTAAGTTAAAAATGTCAACAGTAAGTAAAAAAATAATGCATAATAAAAACAATATCAATGTCAAAAGAAATGCTTCAGTCAGAATTTCTCTAATATTATAGTATCAACAGTATAGAATTATATCATGAATTGAAATTAGAATTATTTAAGTAAAACAATTTATTTAGTTACTATTAAAACACATGTCAAAATTTATCTGTCAAAAAATCTGAGACACTATACGTAATAACATTTTTGACATAGCAAAGTTTTTAATTTTTGCTTAAACAAATTAACCTGAAACTTTTTTAGGTCCTTTGGCAATTTATTATAGACGACTGGTGCCATATGAAAAATACTCTTATACATTAAGGCAGTATTCGTCTTGCGAACACAGAGACGACTTTCATCTCTTTGAGTACGATTGAAAGCTTCAGAAGCTAGCACAAAAAAATCAGGATTTTGTTTCACGAAGACAGCTACTTCAAAAATATACAGTGATGGCAAAGGTAAGATACTGTATTTTCTAAAGAAAGGAACACAACTCTCGGTAGATTTTAAACCAAACATAGCCCTAACGCATCGTTTCTGTACCTTAAAGACAAGATCTTTGTTGGTGGAGTTCCCCCAAAAAATAATACCATATCTGAGGACAAACCATTGATATAAATAGTAAAGATACGGTCGTCCGAACGTTTGCCAGACACGGTCGCCATACAAAAACACTAACGCCATCTATTAGAACTACTATGAACTACGATGTCAATCGGCGTGGTCTGCTCCTAGACGTAAACTTGTAAGAGCGGGTATTTTTCGAGGTACAAAGAAATAAAAAAACCTTCTATTTTTCGAAATTTATATTTATTGCAGTTTGTTTGTGTCATAAAATTTTCATTGGCCTTCGAATAAAACAATATTTTTAAACTTATTTTTTTTTAACTTATGACACAACTCCAAACTTTATTTCGCACGGAATCAGAAGGAAATCTGCAAAATAAATACGTATTTCACAATAAAATGTACATAAAAACACATTTTAATTTGCTTTTAATAAACAATAAAAATAATTTTATACATTATTAAATCATATAGTAATAATAATAAATCTTTTCATTTCATCGAATAAAAACGCGCGCCGCTGCAAAGTTATGACGCACTTTAACGCGGCTTCGCGTCGTCTTTGCCAAACGTTGAGACAAATTATAAAGAAAATTGTTTTAAATAATGTTAGAAGTTGATATAATTACATATTTTTAACTTATCGGTGATATGAAATGTTATCAATTGTTTTATTGTGCTTTTTGTCGTAGTTCACGCAACCCTTCACGACACAACTTGGCATTTTTGCTTGTAAAATTTTACGACCGCTCCCGAAGACAGCCGAACGCGTTCTAGTTGTAGGGAAGACCATTTTGGGACCAAGTTCGAGGCGTCATTAAAACATGCGGTCCGCCCAGTCCTTACGCAGTAATATATATGTCAATGGGACAAACACATTAAATTAACATTAAATCGTAGCGAATTCAAAACTGTACATTGAATATTTTAGAAAAAAGAGGTCTAAAGAGACTATCCTTAACTTTAAGGAAAAAATGGATCTGAATTCACAGATTTTGAAAAAAAAAAATACAGTTAGCAAGAAAATGGGACATTTTTTGGCCAAAAAATCTTAGATGTTAAGCTAACCAGGCAGTTATTACTCCTGGACAGGACCGACCTGGACCTGGTGACGGGGACTATTACGGGACACTGCTCGCTAAACAAACACTTCCAGACAATTGGCATATTGGACAATCCTCTGTGCAGGGCTTGCATGGAGGCTGAGGAAACCATCATGCATGTGCTCTTTAAATGCACAGGCGTTACCCAGATTAGAACAGAAACCCTCTGGGCACCCAGATCTTTCACAGATGTTCTAAACAGACCGGTAGACGTAATTATTTTCTGGAGGGAAGTGGGCTGGTTGGAATAACCACTGATGGCCGCCATGACCCATGTACAATGGTCCACCTGAAGGGCTTAGTGCGGGAATCAAACCCTTTACCATAGAACATGAAACTGTACGTTGCTTGCTCTCGCTTCACCAGTCCTGACTCTCTGTATATTTTGACAGCTGTGACCAAAACTACAAACGAAGTATTCAGGGAAGTTTATTAAAATGTGGCTGGTATTTAGTATATTGTATCGACTTACGACTTCCACGCGAACGTAGTCGCGGCCAGAAGCTAGTAGAAAATATTTGGAAGTTAAAAAAATGTTTTAGTAAATACTAAAATAACGGTAAAAAAATAGCATATTTATTTATTATTATTTATTTATTTATTTATTTATTTAAACTTGGTTGTATACCACAAAAATACATAACAAAAAAACGCATATGATGTATGCATCGATGCATACTATGTATATTTTATTCAAGAGAAGAAAATTAATCCTGATGAAACTAAAGGGCGTTTACGTCTGTGTGATAAAATGTTGCAATTACTAATACTTGCTAAGTGGTGATGAGGGCGACTGTAAGTGTTCACATTAGTGATCATCTATTGCCCTTGAGATTAGGTGTATGAGCACCCCCAATCTTTGCAAAGTGACACGCCCACTAATTGATCATTTTCAGGATAGTCTGATAAAGACAACATGTACGACGCTGCGACGGTTGGGGTTTGTTTTATCGGAAATAAATTCGAGGCTTGTATACAATTTTTAGTTTGTACGCATATTTGGCATGATAACGTTCAACTATTTATGGTTAACATTATATATATTTATATAATACATTTATTTTTTAGAAGAATCATCATTATTCTCCTGCCCTTACCCCAATTTATTTGCGGTTGGTACAACATGTCTTTGTCTTCCATACTGCTCTATTAGTAGTCATTTCGATAGTCTTTCTTTTCCCTTTCTACTCATATCGTCTTATAATATCTAGAAGAATACAATCATAATAAATTCAACGTTTGCATGCCTCAAATGTCATCTTTCAAACACAAACCAAAGTTACACTTGAAGTAACATAAATATGCTCTTCAAAATACATTTTCTTTGTGTTCATCTAATTCTTTTCAACAGGGTGCTAATAGCCACATGATCATGCCATTCACTCGAACATCTAGGTTACAACTACTTCCCTTTTACGAGCTCATAAACTAGCAATCGTAATACGTCTTCATCCTAATTTTGACGATTGAAACGAGCATTGAACGGTTACAGCAGCACAATTAAGGTTTCCAATAATTTTCTCCATAATTATTTGTCAGAAAATTATTAACTCCTACATCTCAAAGGTTAGATTTAGAAAATAATAGGGACTTTCATACGGTAACTCAATTAATGTGAGCCGAACGGCGTAAACAATTAGCCGCGGGAAGGTCCCCGCGCGGTGCGGGGAGACGCGTGAATATCAGCATGTGTCAGTTGTCGACGACTGTACGTAATTAGCAGCTGCGTACGAACTCGTATGAGTTATTGGATGTGCCTTTTGATTACGGAATCAAAGGAAGTCTCGGTACTCGCGCACTGCGGTTCATTAGGATGTCAGTATGAAATACCGTTTTGTTAATAAGTAAGCGCATACGGAGAATCACTGCTGTCATTTTAACAGCAGTCGCAGTAAGTGTCAAAGCTATGTTGAAATGAGGTTCATAAATATTGTGGGTGGTCCAACTAGATTTTTTTATAATTTGCACAGAATGGAAAAATTATTAATTTTGCAGGTTTCTTTGATAAACTTGATTCTCCAGTTGATAGTCAAGTAAATACAAGTATTGACCACTTTAAAATTATATAAAAACAAGACACAAAAACCATGACTGATACCCCAAATATTTCTTTCCAAACATAACTAAACAAACTTAACAAACGCCACTGAAACACCTGGCCTCAACGTTTCGGCTTACAGAGTTATGAGTGTCGCGTGCACAGAGCCGCACCTTCATCTCACGACACAGCTATACAAAGCAGTGGCATCCTTACAATTCCTTACTCAGTGTACATAACGCTTTATTAAAATTCCACTGTTGCGTCACTTTGTCGCGACCACGCTAATTGTCGCAAGTCTCGCAACAATTCACGGCGGAATCCTCTTTGACGAAACTCCTTTGATGTTCACTTCTTCGTTGTGTATATTAGTCTAACTTGATATTTCTGCGTTAACCACGTCTTCGTGCTTATTTACATTACCCAAGTTTGATAGTTTTTGAGAGCTGGACCGCAGAGAGATCTTTGAATTCATAACAAGACATTAATTCTTCGGTTTTTACCCTTAACTATGAGTCATTAGGTCCAATACAAATATAATGCTTCACCTTGACCTTGTCTTTTTTGCTTTAATGATATCAACACTAACAAATCCAATAACTCCTACTCACACATAGCATAATTAATTACCCACTTACTACAACTCTTCTTTTATATACCGTCCACAAATAAAACAAGAACCGCGCAACAAATAATGGTTACAATAACTAACATCCATATCAAGAGGCTGACTCTAATATGGTGTAGAAAAGGGAACTTAATAAAACGAAATTACACGTAGTGTGGCTTACAGGGGCTTAGGCCAGCCACCACTCAAATTTACTGGCCGTCTCCGTGACTATAAAAAGAGCATTTGAGCGTGTTACGCGAACGTAAAATATACGAGCTCCTGGGCTAACGCTTCACATAGAGATGTGGTAAAGATGATCGATATGTGTGATCAGTATGTAACTCTTGCTGATGAAATAATGAGTTCATTTTTGGTAAGCAATGCTAAATTGTGAAAATATAGGCTTGTAGGAAGTCAAATTGTTGTAAAACGTATTTATAAGTATTTTCTGTTTTTTTTTTTTTTATTCAATTATAAGTAAAAACTATTCCTCACAATTTAACATTAAAAATATCTATTCAAAGAAAGCTTGTTAAAATAGGTACTATTGAAAATGGAAAAATAATGAAACATCCGTTTGCAAATAAATGGACCCAAAACACTGTCACTTCACAAACAAAGAGCCGAGAACGAAACTCGATATCGATTCGCCACATCACGAAACACAATGCCAGGTGTTCCGATATTGTTTTATGGGAGTTCCAGTTTGAGGGTAATTGCATACCTTGGTATACCTATGTGTTTATCGATGTTATGCCTAACAGATAAAAACTTGCGGAAATCAACGTCGTCAGCGAAACTCCACCAGTTTATATTTACGATCGTAGCGATCAAATGAGCCCTTCGGTTTATATCACACTAGCACTAGCGTCAGCCCGCGACTTCGACCGCGTGAAATTTCGGCCCCCGACCCACCACGTTGCATCCCATCGCCCGCGGTATCCATCACAGACTTTTCTGTAGACCTATGTAAGATACACAATTCCACCATACATTATTTTGTTATATCCCAAAGTAAACCCTTTGGGACAGCGTTTTCTTTGAAAGCTCCCAGACGGCTTATTTTTTTCCGACACCACAATACGACACAAATATCGTTAATGTATACAGAAATGAATACAAAAACTTAACAAGTTATATACTAAAACCTTCCTCGAGAACCACGCTATCCATTGATGTAAATAGCATGAAAAATCGGTGCTGTAGTTTTTGAGTTTATCGCGAACAGACAGACAGACAGACGCGGCGGAGGACTATGTTTTATAATATGTAGTGATTTTCTCTTACGGGATACAATAACCTTATACGGTGTAGGTAAACTACAGTATCTTTCACAACTCAAGAGTAACATATTGAGTACCATATTGAGTCAAACAGCCCTGGGAAGGTGTCTCTTGCCCTGATATCAAGATCGTGATCCTCTAAGTCACAATAACTATGCTGTTATTGTTGACATGACAAGCAAAGTCATAAGAAAACAAACTGCCGTTGAGAAAATGTGCACCTACACTCGATATCATTATCGCTTTTCCTCAGTTAGGGAATTTACACAGCTTAAACTGTTGTATCGCACGATTTATTGATAGCAATATTACTATAATGTGTGGAGGTAGTAATGATGTGCTGTATGTACATATGCACATTGAGACATTGATTGATTAGAGTATTGTTAGCAACAGTTCGACTCCATATTATTCCAGTCTACATTTGAGAATATCTTATGTTAAGTGTTTTTTAGGATTACCCTTGTGCTAGTGATAAGTTCGTGTAATAGCTGGTTTTAGTTATTCAGATTATTTAATCAAACAGTTTGAGATAAAAAATATGCCAAAAAGTCATAAATTTTTACAGTCGGCTAAAATAAATGACAAAAGGTACTTCAAGCAGTTCGTCACAGAAATCTCTCCTAATTTGTGTCGTTAAAAAAAAATCCTATTAAAGGCTATTCTTTTCGTAAAGATAGAGCCACGAATTTCTGGGACCTTTCTTTTTTTTGTTAATAAAACTGGCGGAAACAAGTGAAGTTCGTCTTTGTTAGTGTCCTTAATAAAGTAGACAAAAGACAGGATGCTATACTATTGTGTCAGCCTCTCGAATGTACGTTATAGTGCATTCCAACTTTAAAGTACTAAGCGGTTCAGTGATGACTGAGAAACTTTATTGTCACATTAGTCTTAAGAAGTTTGATAAATTTGGTCGTAAATACGTGTGAAAAACTTGTGCAACCTAACTGCTATTTTTGTCCAAACACAAAGTGGAGATGATTTTTTTTTCTCGTCTATCCCATGGTGTGGGGTATCGATAGGCTGTTCAATAATATTACGGGTCTGTCAAAACCATTTTTTGATTCAGAGATCCGTTTGCGTAATATTAAGCTTCAAAGTGCTAATTTTTGTTAGAGTCAAGTGTCCTTCCCCTTTTTTATTTTTTTTGGGAGGGAATTTATCAAATTACTTCTCCCGCTCTGGTCGGAGCGGGAGCGTGTGTCAGACTTTTACTGACTAAAACCCACTCGTGTTCCTTCAGTTGCCTGTGTGCCAGGGCCACGGTATCCCTTTCGGACAAATCCGCAACCCTGGCAGGCACCGGTCCTAGCGGATCCCGTCAGTACGTGCTGCTCTTTAAGGCGCGCGTGGAACCCAACGCGCCGTCGACCCGGGCCTGGTCTTTACTGGACGGCGAGCTGCCCATAGCTCGCCGTCCGCAAGCCCGCGCCTACAGTGGCCGGGAATCGGCTACCGATTCCTGCCGCCCAGGATGTCTCCTGCGGCGACTAGGGGCGTGAGGGCGCACAGATTGCCGCCCCCTCATGCGTTCCGCCTTCTCCTTCGCGAGCATTACTGCTTCGCAGAAGGAAGTGACTGCCTCCCATGAACTTTCGCTCCGAACCATGGCCTTTGCCAGCGCCTGACGCGAGAGATCGCCGTCGCCGATCACCTCTGTGAGGACACGGCGGTGCTCTGCCCAGGCCGGGCAGACCTCCACCGTATGCTCCACCGTGTACTCTGGGAGATCCACACAGTGGTAACACCCGGGCGTTTCCTCCCGCCTAATCCGAAACATGAGCCTCCAGAAACAACCATGTCCGGTGAGGTTCAGGTGCATTCTGGTACATTCTGGTGTCAGGCAGAAGGTGAGGACGCCGTGGCGCCTGTCTAGCCACTCCTCAAAGAGGGGACTTATTGCCATAATTGTGGCGTGCCCAGCGCTGGGTTTCGACAATCGCGGCCTCCATGTCGCCATGTGATCAAGCCGAAGTTCTGTGCCGTAATTTCTTGCGGCAGCGGAGTTACGCCCCGGCGTTTCACCTCCTCGCGCACTTATGGGAGTGGCGCGAGGAAATTTTTGCCTCCAGATCCCATGCCAGCATTCCGGCAAAGAGGCTCGCCACCTCACCGGAGACCGTGCAGTATCCCCGTACCAGCCTGATGGTATTGACCCTTTGGGACGCGTTTAACCGGCGGGCAGGCCGCCACTTCAAGAAACGCGCCCACACCGGTGCCCCGTAAAGGACCATGGACCGCACGACCCCTTGGACCACGAGCTTCCGGCAGGAGGTGTTTGGACCTCCTAGATTAGGCAGGAGCCGCTTCAAAGCAGCCCCGGCCCGCTCTTGTCTGGGAGCCAAAGGTCGGAAATGCTCCACGAAGTTCCACCGACTGTCGAGAACGAGTCCCAGGTACTTCATCGTCGACTCAACACCGAATCGAACCCCTCCTACCGTTACATCGGAACCCGTCGTTGCGCGTTCCGAGGACCATGAAAAAACATGGCCTCGGACTTGTGCGAGGCCACTTCGAGTCCCAGTTGCCGGATCCTCTTGACGATTGTCGCAACCCAACGTGTCGCTAATTCGGCCGCCGCCTGGTGCGACCTACCCTGCGCCAGGACCAGCTTGTCTATAGCATGTGTATTGCAAACTACCTGTTGCATGCCCGGATCGACACCATTGGCTTACACAAATACTTCGCCTCGGCACCGTAAGATTGTAGCCACCCATACGTACATCAGATCCATTTGCTAAGACCAGCATAACAGCAGCAGCACGCAAAGTCACTATGCAAACTGTACGGAACCACCTGCGAGCGGACGGTTTGACATCTTGCAGACCGGTGCGCATAATGTTTCTACCTATCTACCGTGTACCGTCAAAATCGCATTCGCTTCGCGAAGGGTCACCCATTAATTTTTACCCATACTAATATTATAAATATGAAAGTTACTCTGTCTGTCTGTCTGTCTGTCTGTCATCTGTCTGTCTGTCTGTCTGTATATTACGTTTTCACGCCTAAACCGCTGAACCGATCGACATGAAATTTGGCAGAGATATAGCCTGGGTTATGGAGAAGGACATAGGCTACTTTTTTACGCGATAACCGATATCCACGCGGGCGGAGCCTCGGGAAAAAGCTAGTTAATATATAAAGTACTAGCTTTTGCCCGCGGCTCCGCACGAGAGTGCTAATAATTAATACTTGATGGAAGCCAACTCACGTATCCTTTGACCATAAGTAAAAACACAAAAGTGAATTCTGAACGTGTTGTCTGTATGACACAGATAACACGTTTAGAATTCGCTTTTAAGAACTTAATGAGCTTCGGTTTATTTATTTTTTATATATATTTTTTTTTATTCTACTATGAGTTTGCTCTTGACTTTAGTCTAAGTCTGGATGACAGAGACAAACTCTACGATGGAGTGAGCTTACCCAGAAGAAGCCTGTTCCCTCTCTCTTTGAATAGATTAGGGTTGTATGCGTTCGGAAAAACAGACGCAGGCAGAGAGTTCCACTCCTTTGCTGTGCGCATTATAAAAGACGTTTGAAAACGCTTAGTGCGAGTTGGTGGAATATCAACTAGGTAGGGGTGGTAACTAGCAGTGCGTCTAGATGTCCGATGGTAGAAGGGGTCCGGTGGAATGAGGACGTGGAGTTCATGGGCACACTCTCCGAAGTACAATCTGTAGAAGACCGACAAGCAGGCAACCTTGCGGCGATGAGCCAAGCTGTTAAGCTTGGCATCCACCAGTTTTACGTCGCCAATGAGCCTCTTAGCTCTGCGTTCCACCGAGTCAAGCGCAGCAAGTTGGTACTTTGCTGAGCCATCCCAAAGGTGGCTGCAATACTCCATGCAGGAACGGACATGTGCTTTGTAAAGGACGCCCAGTTTCTTGGCCGCAGTTTGAGCTTTGTACTCGATGGTAGAGCCGAAGTTGAGACCAGATGTCAACTCCATGCCTAGGAGCTCAAGCCGATCAGTTACAGGAACAGATGTACCCCGAAAAGTAGGAGCTTGATCAAAACGACTCCTTTTAGCGCTAAAGAGACACGCCTGGGTTTTGGTGGCATTAAAAGAGACCAGATTGTCATCACCCCATTGGGAGACAAGACTCAAGGTCAAATCAGTCCGCTCAACCATGGCCTCTCTCAGGGAACGAAGTTCAGCCCCGCTGGTTTTTGCGCTGGACAAGTATCTCTCTGAAACGGTACTGTCATCCGCATACCCACCAATACCAGGCAGAAGCAGGTCATTGATGTGCAGCAGGAAAAGAGTTGCAGAGAGAACAGATCCCTGAGGAACTCCGGCATCAATAGCCATAAGGTCAGAGGAGCAGCCGTCCACGACTACTCTGATCGACCGTTCACTCAGGAAGTCTGATATCCAGCTACAAAAATCAGCTAGGATGCCATCAGCAGGAAGCTTGCTGAGTAGTGCAGCGCGCCAGACCCTGTCAAAGGCCTTCGAGATATCAAGCGATACAGCAAGTGCTTCGCCGTGTTTCTCGATGGCTTCGCCCCAGCAGTGCGTGACATACACAAGAAGATCGCCAGTTGACCGTCCCCGGCGAAAGCCATATTAACGGTCACTGAGGAGATCATTGTCTTCAAGGTAGGTCAGCAACTTACTGTTCAGTACCCTTTCCATAACCTTGCACAAAATGGAGGTAATGGCGATCGGACGGTAATGGGCAGGGTCTGCTCGGTCGCCCTTTTTGGGGACTGGTTGTACATTTGCAAGCTTCCAGGATCTTGGTACCGTTCTTTTTAATAGAGAAAGGCGGAACAAGCGTGTCAACACAGGAGACAGTTCAGGCGCACACTGCCTCAACACTCTCGCTGGAATGCCGTCAGGTCCGCTGGCCTTACTCACGTCTAGACTGCACAATACTCTTCGGACCTCTTTGATGTGGACAGCGATTTCCTGCATCGAGGAGTCACAATGAGGTATAGTAGGTGGTTGCTTGGAGCCAGAGTCCAGACGTGAATTGCTTGCGAAGAGAGATGCAAATAAATTCGCTTTCTCACACGCAGAGTGAGCCAGCAACCCATCAGGTTTCATCATTGGAGGTAAAGTGGGACGACAGAAATTCGTTTCAACCGCTTTAGACAGGGACCAGAACTGTTTACTACCCGGAGGGTGCGATAACAGCTTGGTCCCAATACGTCCGACATGGTCAAAACGTGCCCTACGTAAAACCCGCTTACAGAACTTGGCGGCAGAATTAAAGGCTCTTTTCCTCGCGCGAACCCTACGCGCTCTAACTTTCTAGTCGCGGGCTTTGACCCAAGCTTGGTAGGCAGACTCTTTTCGGGCCTCAGCGTGGGCGCATTCTGCATTATACCAAGGCTGGGATTTGTGACCGAGCGGGATGTCGGAGAATGGAATAAAATACTCCATCCCCTGCCGAATCACGTCCGCAACCACGTCAGCACAGCACGAGGCGTCACCCGAGGAGAAGCACACTTACCGCCATGGATAAGATGCAAAAAAGTGCCGCATTTCATCCCAGTCTGCAGACTCGTATCGCCATACTCTCCTCGTGCCTCTAGGACTCTCATCTGGAGGAGAGCAGGTCGATATGGATTTCACCAGACAGTAGTCAGAGGTTCCCAGCGGGGCTGAGACCGATACCGAATGACTGTCTGGATCATGCCAGCAGAAGGTCCAAGCAATTGGGTGTATGGCCATCAACATCCGGTACCCGCGTTGCTACGTTCACCATCTGGGTTAGATCTAGCGTTAAAGTAAACTTGCGCGCCTCTAACCCGGCATGGTCAGTTTTCTGGTACGGGAACAGCCACTCTTTATGATGGGCATTAAAGTCCCCCAGAAAAATGAGCTTCGCTGTTGGGTACCGTTGCTGGGCTACGTCAGTCGACTCCACGAGGAAATTAAAGAGCGCTGTTGTCTCCTGGTCACCGCTATGCGATCGGTAGACTCCGATGTAGAGAGATTTCTCCACGCCAGTGTCCACAAGTAGCCATATGGCAGAAAAACCCGATTTCTCAAAGCAACGGAGACGACGACAACAAATGTCATCGCGGACGTACACACAGACCCCAGCCTGCTTCTTGAACTTGTGTTCAAGAGCGTAACCCGGGTAGTTGAGAATAGAATAGAATAGAATACTCTTTATTATGTACACCATAAAAATTACAGATATAAATGTAAAACTGTTACATAGGGTGTCACAATGGGCGGTCTTATCGCTAAAAGCGATCTTTTACAGACAACCTTTGGATGGATCAAAAAGTAGAAGGAGAGACAATACTGCAGGTATTTAGTGGTGTACCACTTACATATATACAATAAATACATATACACAAAGCATATAGATAGTTATCCATATAAATATATATATATATATATACACACACAATAATAAACATGATACAAGAGCAAGGAACTTTAAGTAATGATGATGTTTAAGGAGAAAGGAAGTGATTTTTAAGCAAAATTTTAAAAGTGGACAAAGATTGAGCACGCCTTATCGAGACGGGCAAGGCATTCCATAACCGTACTGCTTGCTTTTGCTTGTTTTTGCTGTTGAGGTACGCCACGTCCGACGGGGTTGTTATCTTCGTCTCCGTTAGGAAAAACAGGTGCGGCTTCTCGGTCTCCAGGTGGTGATGGACCGGATCGAGATTAGAGTGCAACCCCCTGATGTTAGTGAGGTGCACTTTTAGTGGGAGGAAGTGCAGCCGTTGTTTAACCTTATTTTTCTTTCTGGCTTTGGTCATTGTGTGTAGAGTTTTGGGGGAAAAAGTCGAATTGACGAGGCGCTGCTCAGTGAACCAAGTGGAACTCTAGAGCCAGCCAAACCTATGGGGAACTCACTTGGAGACTGCGGGGACGCCCGAACCCCCCCGAATATGGCCACCGGGTCATCCCATCCAGTCGCCAGCTGGCACAGTGGAGCATATCGGGATTTTTCGCGAGTTGGCGGGGCAGCCTTTGGCACGTGGCTGGCGTGCTACTTGGGCCCCCTACTGACTGCGGTCTGCCAACGGCAGGCACCGTGCTTCGGATCCCGCTACCCTCCAAAATATGTTACCCGGCAGACTGTGCCCAGAGACCAAGATCGGTTCTGAACAGCGCAACTGATAATCTCCTTCCCCCCCAAAGGCACTGGCAGTTCCACACACCGACGCAATACAGCAAGCTGCTTGGCGCCGGACTCTGGTGGGATGGTGGTCGCGAGCCAGGCGGCCCCTTGCGGAGCCTACCACCGCTAAGTAGGATCGTTCAGCCATACCACAGGCAAGCCTGTGGTGCCGTTGCCCGGGGTGGACCTCTTGGAGGTAGATCCAAAACCACCCTATAATTCCGCAATAAAAGAGTGTTGGTCAAAGGTCATTGTTGTATCTATTTAGTTTAATTGAATCCTTGGTAGCTCATTAATAACTACGTAATCCATTCGGGCGTCGTTTAACCCTTTTGGGCCCTAAACAAGGCAGTAACTTCAAACCGTGTAGACTATGTGTAGTGCAAGTGAACAACTGTTAGAGAGCGTTTCGTTTTGCGCCAATTGAAAAGAAATAGGATAAGATTACCTCCTTGACTTTTGTAATTATTCTAATAAAATATCTGATACATAAAAAAATAGACGATTTTCTTGTTTCAGGTAAACTGTAACTCGACGATGTAACTACGAATGATGTATACCTACGTAAGTAGTAAATTCAATAATAGTATTACGCGCCACACAAGTTTAAGTACCACTAGCGTCATCTAGTATCGAGTAGCAGAACTAGCAGTCTCGAGATTCCTCTAGAGAATTCGATGCTAGAACTTTCGACATTGGTCAGTAGGGGCCGGTATGTACTCGAACATTCTAGATGTTTCTACAAGTTTCTGGAACGATATAAGGAATATAAAAGGCCGTATGCATCGCGACTCGGGACAGTCGAAGTCGAAGCGAATAAGCGAACAAGTGCGATCAGTAGTGCTTTATAATTAGTGTGTTCGAGTTGTTATCAGTGTTCATTAATTAAAGTGTCATTTTTGGTTTGTAAATCGGCAGTTTTTATTTTCACGAACCGCAAGCTCGTAACAATAGTATTGTTTTATTTACGTGGTTTGAAAGTTTGAACAGAATTTTAACATTTAAAGCCTCGCAAACAGTTTTAGGCTAGTCATTAAAGGGCTAGGCATTAAAGGTAGGTCGTTGTTAACTAGGTGCATTGAATACAGTATTTTGTGCTACATTTCTATGTTATATTGATAAACTATTTAATACTTAGAACAATAGCCACGCTGCAAATCGCTGATGCCTATCACATGATCCATGCCAAAAAAGGTTTTTGATATGCCAATATGCATGCACGACAGCCTCCTCCAGGCAAATTGAAATTTACCAAGACCCACCTCCAGCGGATCACCGTCGCGTCGCCGGCTGCTGAGCTTGGTACAAACGGTTATTGTCAGGCGATCGCTTTCATTGCAGACCATAAAACCCATGAGACCCTAACACTGTTTTTATATTTAACCCAAAGGTTGACTGGTAGAGAATGCCTTGTGGCATTAATCCGCCTATGTATACCACTATTGTACATGAAGTTTAAATAAATAAATAAATGGAATACGACCTAATATTTTGATCATGCAAATTCAATGTATGTTTGTTTTTATTTTTCTGTAAGATCATCGGATTCTTAAACTATTGTGTTATGGTTAACCTCTTTTGTTATGTTTTATTTTGGCTTTGAAGTTGTCAAATACTAATGGAATTAAACCCAACTAAGTTTTTGTTCACAGAAACTACGAGTACCTAATGAAAATTATAATGAACTTTTGCGAACAAAAACTTTCATACACTCCTAAACAAATACATCAAACACAAATAAACTCTTCTGCCGTTTCTCAATAAAAAAATAAGCCGTGCAAAAACGTTCAAAAGTTGGCAACTCCAACTATGTATATCTATAAAACAAGAACTGTTCTGTCGTCTCATAACTGGGTCAGCTGAGCTTCATACAAGTCAAACTAAAGCCTTCCAAACGATCTCCTACAAATTAATAAAGGAGTTTAATAAGTACTTGAGAATTCAGTACTAACTTTGCATTCTGTAGAGGTGGGTGTTCGATTTTATTCTTTGTTTTGTTTTCCATTTTAATAATCAATGCTTTGAGCCTCAGTTCAAATATGTAAAACAAAACGTGTACCTACCTATGTATATAACGGCGCAGGATAGCCTTTACCAGAAGTGGTTCAGCAGTTTCAATATCATCAGGGTTGTGCCGGAATACATCAGTTCGTCGTGGACGTGGTACAACAGCGGCTCTCCTGACCTCGTCTCTGTCTTCAGAAGACAACCACCACGCAACCATCAATGCGACGCTCTGCTAGAGTGATTGTCACCAGCGTGTCACTCTTATCCGACTTTTTCAATGATTCCAGTAACTTCGTAACAAAACGAGGCGGCGCCACTAGCTCCGCCATCATATATTTTAACATGTAGTTACGCGAGCAAAGCCGCGGGCAGCAGCTAGTAAAAAATAATATTATATTTTGACCGTTTATTTAATGAAAGTGATGGGTGTATGACCAGATGTATGAACATAAACGAAGCAAAAGGAGTACGTAAGGAGCGTAGCAGGTGGTTTTCTATAGTATCTGCAAACCCCCATGGGTGGAAGGCGTGACTGTATTGTGTTTTCCAAACAAAAACCCATACATTTATTTTGGAAGCTAATTCCCAATTAGCTTGAGTCATGAAATGCATCCCAGTGATTTTTCCATCAGCCTAAACGACGTAAGGTCGCCTTTTGCAGACAACCTTTACAGTACTACAACTAAAAAGTGAACAAGAAAAACCGTTTTACAAAATTATACGAGCAGTGGTCGACATTAACCCTGGATCGAAAGAGCTGGAAATCATGAAGAGAGGGCTTTGCCCAATAGTGGGATGATGCAGTCTAACAATACAAGTAACAGTAAAGGAGTACGCACACGAAGCCCAACTGAATAATAAACTAATATACTAGCAAGCCAGCAACCTCCGCACGAAGAAAATAATAAAGTATCCAATTTACGATACGTAGGTACAATTTTTTAGAGGAACCTTCCTAATTAAATTGTCGGTTAGAATCGCACCCACTTAAAAATTGTCGAGAACTCCCATCCATATAACACCCATATAATCATAGGTATATATATTCATAATTCTTCACTTATTAAAATGTAGCAAAAATTAAGTTCCAATGTATAAAATCATCTTTAATATTTGCTCGCGTCAGTTTTTCTCATTCGTGAAGTAGATCATTAAGAGAGGCTGGTGACTAAGTGCTAGCAAGACAGCTGTCTCCGTTAACGACTGAAGCGCTGCTTAACTTCAGTTTAAGCTGAAACTTAGTTAACCAACAACTGCATCTTGCTTTAGTTTAGTTTTTGGAGTAATTAGGGAACGGATATGTCATTGATGACAAAATAATATAGGTACATCAACTATAATAATTGTAAAATAAGAGCGAAAGATAGAGTAACGATACCCATTGATATCGTAAAATAATAATATTCAGGAGAAGGTTCCTATCTTCCTAACCGCGACTCGTGAGGCAGTATAAACTTTCTGTTTGTCCCTCTCCCCAATACAACGCTTAACTCACCCTCCGAAAATGTTCATTATTTCAAAAATAACACTTATAAAAACTGTCAGAGTGTATTACTGGCGCAGCGTGGCCGTAAAAGGTGATGTAATAGCTACAGGGCCGTAAAACGCCCATACGTTTAAACGCTGAGCAGTAAAGCGGGTGTTCGCTCGTCGATACGACGAACATTAAATTAGTTTATGCGCCCTTATATTGGATAAATACTGTCTGAATGGGAGACAAGCCTTGATGGGCTTTAAAACGAGGCGTTATGTCAGATGTGCCTACGAGGTAATCGGAAAATGAACTTGTACGTACTCACATTACATATTTTATGAGCGCATTTCATGAGGATTACAGCACAGCATCCAAACCTTTTCATAATGTTTGTTTTTTTTTTCGAGGTTTATTTTATTTAGTACTTAGTAAACATTGAGTAGTCTCAACGTGTATCATTTAACTTTATAATACCAGCCTATTATTGTCCCACTGCAGGGCAAAGGCCTCTTCTCATACAGAGAAGCCACCACCATTGATCACCACGCTTGCTCAAGACGGGTTGGCGATTTCAGACTTATATTAACTATAAGTCAACATTTCCTCACGATGTTTTTCCTTCACCGATGTCAGTAATGTCCAAGATAAACTCAGAAAGTACATATGAATTGAAAAAGTCACATTGGTACTTGCTCGGATTTGAAACCCTCATTTAACTTTACGATAAGAAAATATTTTTCATGACTTGGATCTGAAAATTAAACATCAAATCTTTGGACTAGCAACTGCAGTGCTTTCAAAAACATGAATTAGTCGCTTTAATTGATTTCACAATCAATAGTAAAGATTAATCATGTTATATCAATAAAGCAAAAAAAAAAAAAAACATTTTCACCTCTACAGCTCAAAAAAGCAGGATTTGCTGTTTAAAGACAGTGAGCAAAATTCGATTTTGCTGAGAGCGTGAGATAAAGTAACTTTTTATTTTTCTTATTTCTAAATTCCAAAGATTTGAAATTCAATAAATGTTCTGTCACTTTCATTTCGATACGAAAAAAAGCGAGAGATAGAAACATGTTGATTCGAATCGATTTTCCAATTCTATCGAATATGTCCTAGTATGCCCAAAAAGGAAACAATAAAACCTTCAGATATCAATAACCGTAAAATTGCAAATCATCTGTTAAGGTTTTAAATGTAATTATTATATTTTTTTCTGAATAAGTATGTGAATTATATTTTTTTACAATCAACTAAAGAAAATGTTTAAGAAAAAAAAACCTAGTTTGTCATGTCGTTTTAACGATCTTTAATATTGTGACAGAATACCTCGGGTGCATTTTCAGAACGCATCATAAAAAATAGCGGGATTCACATTTTTACTGTTTTTCTTCTGTTACGCTAGCTACAAAGTTCGATACACTTTGGATAATATAAAAATAATAATAAATAAATATGAGTGAGTTCAGTGATGAAGCCCGCTATTTAACACCGGAAGAATTGAAGCAGCATGTAAAAAACGCAGAATTAAGTTTCCTGCCTGAAAAGTCTCGCGAAAAATATCTAAATACTTATGATATTTTTAAGCAACGGAGACTTACAAAGGGTGCAAACATTGTGTCGGAGACTACTGTTATCGTACTTCTATAATTATCACAAAGGAGGCAACCATCTACAATGTGAAGTATTTACTCAATGTTGAAAGCCACAATAAAGACAAAAGATAACGTGCATATTGAATCCTATCCCAAACATATAGCATTTTTGAAAATAATGTCGGTAGTTCCAATCAAAAACATTCAAAAGTAAATCTATTTACTTTTTTCATATTGTTTGTTTTACAAATATTCATGTGGTTTAATTTTTACCATGTTGTATTTTTTTTCCTCTAGAGTAATATATTATGTTCTTGCTGCTGAGGTGAAAAGTTGTATGTGTTACACAAGACCAAAGTTATTTTCATCTCGTGTCTTTGAATCCGTCGCTGAGCTCAGGATTCTAACCTAGAATCACTCGCTACGCTCGTGATTAAATTTTAAAATAGAATACGTTTACTCGGGATTCAAAATCAACACTCGCAGCAAAAACCAAGTTTGCGATCTTGTTGCACAAATAACTCTTTCCAAGTAGATATCCTTAGATTATACGAGTATACTGATCTTAGTAGATATCATGACACGAGGAACTGATAGTTAAATACTTTACTATCACCGTGTTATCTCAGAGCCGGACACAGTGCACGAGATGCCATGATGGTTTTATGATCAGTTTTATTATTCACACTTCACGATAAAGGCCGTTTACTACTCGCGAGGGATTGGACAGAAGAGAAACGAAATTGGTTCAAATTATAAAAATAGGCTTGAAGGAATTCTATAGTGTATTCTGAGATAGTCTAGTAGAATATATAGACCCAGAAGAACAGAAGTGTTGAACCTTCTCGAAGTTATTTTTATTTTTTATTTATCATTTATACAAAATAATAATTATAGGATTACATATTAAATAGCAACCAAAAACCACTGAGATTTAAACTTGTGCTATCATGAGTATCTCAATATCAAACTATACAATGAAGCATTTTATATGTACGCATTACCCTAGTAGCATTTTTTGTTGAAATTTAGTTGGGCCACATACCTCTGGTTAGTTGGCAAATGCATACAATTGGCGGGCAGTTTGCAGGTTGGGCCCAAAACTGATGGCCTACGTGGATTTGCCTACGAAGGCCCAACTGGCGATGGGGCCAACGTACATTGCCCTACGAAGGCCCGACGAAAACGTGTTATGGGTAGGCCCAACGACATAATACATTTAGGCAAGCGGTTATATGTTGGTTGCCCACCGTAACCGTCGTAAAACTCCACAACTTTATACATTTAACACTTTCACAAGCACTAAGGGTTAGCTAACTAAACTAAAACATAACCTGCCAGCCTGATATCAGGCTAATTAATATCTTTGTTGATGCGAACAAAACAAACACTCACAAACACTCCGCAGCCGCAGGTGCACAAATGAATAACAAAATGTCGGGCGGGCCGGGCGACGCGTGCCGCCTGCCCGCGCCCGCTCCCCGCGCACCCCGCTACCACCCCGTTGGAGTAGCAGTAATTGGCCCATTGAAGGGTTTTTAAGTTGGACCGATGTTGTTATCATAACTTAAATCCCTACAAAAATCTTCCAGCAGTAGGAATAGTAACAGCAGGCCCGCCGTTGGCTATCCGTTGGGCAAATAGTGCATGTTTATGACAATGGGCCTATTTTAAGTTTAGGTTGGCGGAATAACTAACCGTCTGCTAATACATTCCCAACTGTTGGCGTATGGAAGCCAACGCCAATCGCTACTAAGGTATTGCCGATACAATTAATAACATCTTTAGTTCTTTAATAGTTACAATCATTCCTACATAACACTTAAATAATATTGCTTAAGTTTACATATGATTTTTTTATGTGTAATACATTTGTTTCAAAACTCAAAACTCAAAAAAACTCAAAACTCAAATCATTTATTTCAATTAAACCATTTACAGGCACTTTTGAATTGTCAAGGAGTCGCTCAGTAAGAAAAATGAAGCTACATTCCCATTCCAAAGCGTAGGTACGTATGGAGAAGAACGGGCAAGAAACTCCATGGACACTCTTTTAAATTAAATTGTTACAAAAGTGTCCGTTACATCTATAATGTTGAATGTATAACTAAAAGTGAGAACGATGTAAAAATAAAAATTATAAAAACTTACACGTTAAAAGCGTCAAGCGTAGGTACAACAAATAGAAACAAAATAAAATAATCCGTGGCAGCTAAGAGATGACCAGTCCCAACTGACGGCGCCCGTTCACGAACATGACGCATGGATTAGCACCATTTAGCTCAACCATTTTGAAGGGAGCTAGATGATCCAACACACACGCCACCTTCAGCGAGACATTTAAGTGAGCATGACATACTCTCAACCGCCAGGGCACATTCCAGTCAATGAAAGACATATTACCCGGTCAATGGTAGCTCTATAGTACATAAGACTCACACCTGTGCTATGCATTTATATAATACAAAGGAGATTGAGTTTATACAATGCAAAGATAGTCAAACATTCTTCAGCAGCTCCAACATGATTGTCAAATGTTAATCAACTAGCTGAGGTTGTGGAGCAGGACCAGCATTCAGCCAAGCATTTTTATCAGCGATGTAATCCCCCAACTTATAATATGCCTGCCTGCATAGTGTGCGTTTTATACAAGACTAGCGACCCGCCCCGGCTTCGCACGGGTGCAATGCTGATACTAAATACACTACAGAAAAACTGTGAACGTTGTATATAAAAACATAGCGGCCCGCTCCGGCTTCGCACGGGTATAAAATATATAGCCTATGTGAATAAAATCGATTCAGGAGTTTTGATTTATTCATTACTGCCCGTGGCCCGCACGCATTAAATTTGGAGTAAAACAATCCCCCTTTCCCTATACCATGAAGATTTCCTGCTATCTTTGGAATATCTAAATTCATACACTACATTTTTACTTATTTACTTTTTACATTTTTAACTATTTATTTTATTTTTACAACATATTACAGAATGTATAAACAACGTTCACAACTTTCTTGTCATTAGACAATACAAACATGTTTTCTCTGGAGGTCACTCTTGAAAGAGCGACATACAGTTGTCCATGTGAAAAACAGTCAACGCTCAAATCTAAGCCTGCAACGTTGAAGGTTTGACCTTGCGATTTATTAATGGTCATTGCAAAAGATGGCGGCCGGCCGGTACCGCCGCAAACGCTACGTCCCGCAATTTTTAAATCTGTAATATCTTCGAAAATATTCACTTAAATCATACGGTGTAAAGGGCCATATAGATCTATATTAAATGAACAATGTATTCAAGGTATTTAATTGGTTAAGGATTAATGCTGTATTGGTTAAAATCGCTTCGAAAATTAGCCATTATTTGTCGTAAAAAGTAAATGACAAAAAAAATTTATTGTGGGTTATCCATAAGAGATAGACATATACCATCAAGGACTTTTCTGTAGACCTTTTCAATGTGTACAACACTTAGTACATTATTTTGATAAAACTCGTAGGGTTCAGCCTGCGTTTGCAATGTAAGCGGAAAAAATGTAATTATTTACGACATCACATTAGAAACCTCAAAAATAACAGTACTTCTCCACTATTTAATGGATGATGTTGGGAAGGATTCTACCTATATCTATAGTTATGTGCAATCGTCTAACCTCAAGCATGTCCTAGTAGATGAATTAGTTGAAAATAAATATTGGAAGCAAACACACGTCTTAATTACTCCAGTTTCTGTGCCAACCGAAAGTGAACCTTAATACGCTGAACATATGGTCCAAACGAACCGGATTCATTAAGTGTTTTCTAATAAGTTATAAAAACTGTCCGGCCGATCGAATACAAAAGACTCACATTCCTAAGCGATAATAGTGAATAACAAGCTCATTAGTGAATACTTCTTAATGATTACGAGTTATTATATCGTCATAACCAGTATAATTACGCGAATTTGGCTTAAAATCAACCGATTAAAAGTGCATTTTTACGAAAATGAGTACTTCAAGCAGTCAATTACTCAATGTTCTAGAAGAAACAGCTGGTAAAATGCAGAAAGCCCAAGTTAATTTGAAAAAATGTCCGAAGGCACGATTAACAAGGGGTTACATCCAAGCAAGATTACAATGTATTGAAGAATATTGGCAGTCCTTTAAAATAACATACGAAGAACTTGTTAAGTGTACACCGAAAGAGCAGCGTGCGAACATCCAGTACTTTGTTAACGAAGACTATTACGTTATTGAAGACTTGTTCTTGTGTTTGCAAGGAGATTTAAAGGACATGCTTTCTACATTGTCATCAGCAGGAGAAGTATATAGTAACATGCCTACGATTAACCAAACTCAAGTTAAACTACCAACAATCCAGCTCCCTGAGTTTAGCGGAAATTATGATGATTGGCCCACATATCATGATTTGTTTATATCACTAGTCCATGATAATAACTTGCTAAGTTTGGTACAGAAGTTGCAATACCTGAAATCAAGTATCACTGGTGAAGCTGAAGCCTTGCTGAAACATATAAAAGTTACGGAAAATAACTACGAACAAGCGTGGAATATATTGAAAAATCGCTTCGGGAATGAACGAGTTATAGTAAATACTTTGTTCAAACGACTAACCGGATAAAAGGCGATCAAGACACCAACTGCAAATCAGATAAAGTCCTTGCTAGACACTACAGCTGAATGTATGAATAGTCTACAAAATCAGGATTTAATTATTGATAACTGGGACCCCCTAATTATATTTTTAGTGGTTCAGAAATTAGACCCTGAGACCCATAAGGATTGGGAGGAGCATACATACACTCAGGAGTTTAACAAATTACCCACCTTGAAAGAATTTTATATACTTTTGGAGTCTAAGTTCCGTACATTGGAGTTGGTGACACCGGGTAGTTCTTCATCTGTCTCAAAGGAGAAAACTATCAAAGATAAGTCATGCCATGTTTCTGCAACCACACCGGCAAAGACGTGTACAATGTGCAAGGAAGACCACGCCCTATGCCATTGTAAAGATTTTATAAAGCTTCAACCTATGGAGAGAAACGAGTTTGTAAGTGTGACTGTCTGTCACGTACTCCAATATAATAACAAAATATTATATTTATTTTAAAACCTGCACGTGGTTCGGGCCACTTAAGAGCACATCAATCCACTATTGAATGTGAAAATAAACTCCTTAGGACAAAGCAGACAGTTCGAATACAATAACTCAATAAATTCGAAAGAAACTAACAAAATATCCTATTCCTTAAAATTGTAAAACAATATGAGTCTTCCGCAAATTCTAAGAACCATTAGAATAATGGCCACATCTGGTTAGAGTATGCTGGGCCGAGGCGGCTCAAATAGACCCTTGAAACAATTGAGATCTTTTACAAAAACGGCAATAAATATCCGAAAGCATGGGAACGCGTGAAAGGCCCGCGCTCGCGTCGTGTTTTTAGGGAATTTGGAAGTTTTAAGTTTTAAGTTAGGGACAGTCGGTTCTGGACCACGAGAGGAGAGAGTCCTAGTTTAGGCTAGTTAAATTAGGAGCCTTGGTGAATACCAAGAGATGCCCAAGTGGGCTGTCGCAAGATAGCGAGTATTAGATATAACGTACAGTTAGTTTTCGATCGTGAAACGATGCGAAGTCCTAGGTTCGACTAATTTAGTATTTAAGGCAGTGTGAGGAACGTGTCGGAGAGTGATACTGGTAATTCATGCAGTGGCCTTGTAAGTGAATTGTAATCTAATTGTCTTTAAGGAATTATATGGTAAGTGTCAACTTTAATTAACTTTTATATTCAGTAGTAGCATATACCTACTTAGTAGTTACGGATTTCTCCGTTATAACTGTTCTTGCAGGCTAATTTGTGAGGTGATTTATAGGTCACAGTTAGGTGATATCGCTGACGAGTTATTAATGATAATTTATTCCAGCATGGTGAGATAGCATCGTATTTTATAACGGACGCTATTGTTTCTAGTATTATGTGTCCATCTCCTAATCCGTACCTTGGCAGATATTGTCATAAGCGTTTGGTTTTAGGGAGACGGGGAAAGCCTTCCGCTAAACTTGACATTGAGCAGTAATGCTCTGACTTTTGATGACTGTTGACTTTGAGACGCTCCACATATGGAAGGCAGAACCGTAAATACTCACAGTACATTTAAATTAAACAAGGCTTGAAGGCCGATCTGTAATTGCATTATAAAACAACTAAACGTTAGTGATGATAATTGTTTCCAAAAAGGTCTGGCCACAGATCTTGTTGCGAGAAGCCTGTTGTACACACATTTCTGGGAGCGGGGTTAGGCATCACTAAGTACCCCTAACTGGATTGGTAGTCACCGTTCTAAGAACGCTAGGGACCGTGTCTCATTAAAACCATCACCCGGCTGTTTGTAGGCCTATTACTGAATCGTCACTATTTATTGAGACACGCTATTTGGAAGCATAGCCGCTAATAGCCGCAAAATGCAACCTCGAAATGGGGCAGATTAAGGAAATGTGAAGTGACGAAATACCACTTTGGTGTGCCCAGAGAATGACCGCATCAAGATCTGCTACAGACTGAGTCTACGGTACATTTGTGCTAGCTTTGTATTATCTTAGTAAAAAGGGCTATACATCGTAAAGGAGTCATACATATTAGTACGCGTTTAGAACTACTCAATACTTGTCTTCCTTAACGACGGCTGAACTTCTCAGTACTCTGTCCTAGGGTTGAGTAAGACATTTATATAATGTTTAGGAAACGTGTTTTGTTAGAATCATATAGTGTCCTCATAGGTTCTATATGTTAGGTCTAACATAACACGTACTATGAGACAAACGTTGTTAAACGGTTCCCGGTCTCACGCAAGTGGGTGCATTGAAAAAAAAGACAAATTAACGTAGCTATAAATAATGAATTAAGCGCAAGTGTAACGATCCATTTACCTGTACACATAATCAAGATTCGTTTACAGATATTAGTGCGAGAGGGGAGATGTCGGCGTTACACCTTATATATTCTATTCTTTTGCATACCCTCTTGTCTTCTTAGCTTCATATATTAATAATTATAATACGTACGTTTACTAACTGTGAATTCCCAATATTAACATCACCTTGAACCCCTCCTTGTTCCCTAGCTTTCTAAGTCGGAACAAGGAAGTTTAGTTTTGGGAATTCATTTCTTATAACGGTGGGAGGGTGTCCAAGTCTGGTGACGAGCCCTACAGGAACGTGCGGAGAGAGGGGCACGTTCCCTTCCCGTGAGGGGAAGCCGATCGTAACACTAATATTAGCATAATTAGGAAAAACGAAAATTTTATCAGCCTGGGGTAATTGTGGTACAGTCACATGTGATGCAGCGTGACCAGGATTCTCGTCATTAAATGTACTGATTCACTTCAGTGCAACGAGAAAGAACAAAATATGGGTTACTTTCTACAAAAATAACACAACGTAATTTTAGGGTGCTATTAATTGTAAGACGGCAAAAGTACAACGGTTAAAATAACTTATGTTTAATTAAGTTATGGTTTGATAATGGTGATTGAATTCTTCTAATACTGGTAGTGGGTTCAATTCCCACATGATTTATTAGTTGATGTGTTTAGATTCAATTGTGATGAATCTTGGGTTCGATTCCCGTCTGATGTATTGTTTTATATTGACTTCATGTGTCACAGCTGGTGGGATAAATTCCCGCATGAATAGTTGATTGTAGCTTTGGTTCCGATGCTACTGGTAGCGGGTTCGATTCCCACATGCACGGACGTAATTTTAAGTAGGTAATGTTATGATTGTTGCTTGAGTTCCTGTGTTACTGCAATAAACGGTTCAACTCCCTGTAAACGTGAGTTTTGTATCTGTCAGTTTCTGAATATTAAATCTGTTTGTGCGTTTGAAGTTTATGTATGTGTAGAGTGAGCTTAGGTATAAGACACCCTTATTATGGATAAACCTAATATTATTAGTAAGTAATTCCTACAAAGCGAGAAGCTTATAAAATGGCAACTCATTTACCAGGAACGTATATTAACCATCATACATAAATCCTTTCCAACTCTGTAGTCGGTGGCGTATGTCATAAAATTGGATAGATACTCGTGTGGCCTTATTTCAAATTCCAGGATATTTAAGTCTTCACTTGGCTGCGACTATGCTATGCCTGTAAAGTTTCTTCAAAATCGCCTGACATCGGCTGACTTCAACAGCACGGCTGTAGCGTGGCTCCTGTTACGAAGCTAAGTTTCACTTTTATTAGACACTGCAGTTACCTGCTACTACGTGGTATGATGTTTGTTATCTTAATAAATATTATAAGTTTATGTTTTAGGGCTATGGGTACTAGTTAGTAGTTATCACTTCAGATAAACTAGATAATCTTCTTGTCAATATTTTATAACCAAGGGAGGAATTGACAATATTTTGTCATACTAAGCCAACAATTGTTTGCACAGTCTAGAATGCCTATATTTTCTAATCAGTATAACTTCCCCGTTCTTGTTGGATTTCAAAACTGCTGTAATCTCTTAGAATCTGAGGGGGGCGTCCAATTGGAATATAATCTAATATGTTTATGTGCGGACTATTTCAGCTATTGGATACGAAAACTGCTAGCTGACTATGCTGACTCAGCGTTGAGGTGCATAAGGAAAGGCCTCAGTCCAGCGGCAACTGTGATAGGCTGAGAATAGAACGAGGGAACACCGTAGGTAGCGTGCCACGTTAACACGAATACTCTTAAAAGAGACCCTGGTATGTAAAACTAAATTATAAGCATGCACAGGTCTTCCGAAATTACTTGAAGTGCAGTAATGTAATTTGATTAATGTGACTAGAGAATTTTCAAGGAGAATAAGTTCAAATATTATGGAAAAGTTATAGTATCGCTTGATGATGCTTCTGCGAAACAGTACAAAATTATAGCAGATACTGCATCTTATTGTGATCTTATTGGATTCAAGTTCCAACTAGATACGTTTATTTAATTAGGTGACAAAGCAGACTAGCTATATATTTTATAATACCTTCAAGGCAAGGTATAGTCCATCCTATTGTGAAAGTTCATCCGCTGTACTGCGTCACGCGTCTGATTTTCAGAGGGGGGAATGTGACTGTCTGTCACGTACTCCAATATAATAACAAAATATTATATTTATTTTAAAACCTGCACGTGGTTCGGGCCACTTAAGAGCACATCAATCCACTATTGAATGTGAAAATAAACTCCTTAGGACAAAGCAGACAGTTCGAATACAATAACTCAATAAATTCGAAAGAAACTAACAAAATATCCTATTCCTTAAAATTGTAAAACAATATGAGTCTTCCGCAAATTCTAAGAACCATTAGAATAATGGCCACATCTGGTTAGAGTATGCTGGGCCGAGGCGGCTCAAATAGACCCTTGAAACAATTGAGATCTTTTACAAAAACGGCAATAAATATCCGAAAGCATGGGAACGCGTGAAAGGCCCGCGCTCGCGTCGTGTTTTTAGGGAATTTGGAAGTTTTAAGTTTTAAGTTAGGGACAGTCGGTTCTGGACCACGAGAGGAGAGAGTCCTAGTTTAGGCTAGTTAAATTAGGAGCCTTGGTGAATACCAAGAGATGCCCAAGTGGGCTGTCGCAAGATAGCGAGTATTAGATATAACGTACAGTTAGTTTTCGATCGTGAAACGATGCGAAGTCCTAGGTTCGACTAATTTAGTATTTAAGGCAGTGTGAGGAACGTGTCGGAGAGTGATACTGGTAATTCATGCAGTGGCCTTGTAAGTGAATTGTAATCTAATTGTCTTTAAGGAATTATATGGTAAGTGTCAACTTTAATTAACTTTTATATTCAGTAGTAGCATATACCTACTTAGTAGTTACGGATTTCTCCGTTATAACTGTTCTTGCAGGCTAATTTGTGAGGTGATTTATAGGTCACAGTTAGGTGATATCGCTGACGAGTTATTAATGATAATTTATTCCAGCATGGTGAGATAGCATCGTATTTTATAACGGACGTTATTGTTTCTAGTATTATGTGTCCATCTCCTAATCCGTACCTTGGCAGATATTGTCATAAGCGTTTGGTTTTAGGGAGACGGGGAAAGCCTTCCGCTAAACTTGACATTGAGCAGTAATGCTCTGACTTTTGATGACTGTTGACTTTGAGACGCTCCACATATGGAAGGCAGAACCGTAAATACTCACAGTACATTTAAATTAAACAAGGCTTGAAGGCCGATCTGTAATTGCATTATAAAACAACTAAACGTTAGTGATGATAATTGTTTCCAAAAAGGTCTGGCCACAGATCTTGTTGCGAGAAGCCTGTTGTACACACATTTCTGGGAGCGGGGTTAGGCATCACTAAGTACCCCTAACTGGATTGGTAGTCACCGTTCTAAGAACGCTAGGGACCGTGTCTCATTAAAACCATCACCCGGCTGTTTGTAGGCCTATTACTGAATCGTCACTATTTATTGAGACACGCTATTTGGAAGCATAGCCGCTAATAGCCGCAAAATGCAACCTCGAAATGGGGCAGATTAAGGAAATGTGAAGTGACGAAATACCACTTTGGTGTGCCCAGAGAATGACCGCATCAAGATCTGCTACAGACTGAGTCTACGGTACATTTGTGCTAGCTTTGTATTATCTTAGTAAAAAGGGCTATACATCGTAAAGGAGTCATACATATTAGTACGCGTTTAGAACTACTCAATACTTGTCTTCCTTAACGACGGCTGAACTTCTCAGTACTCTGTCCTAGGGTTGAGTAAGACATTTATATAATGTTTAGGAAACGTGTTTTGTTAGAATCATATAGTGTCCTCATAGGTTCTATATGTTAGGTCTAACATAACACGTACTATGAGACAAACGTTGTTAAACGGTTCCCGGTCTCACGCAAGTGGGTGCATTGAAAAAAAAGACAAATTAACGTAGCTATAAATAATGAATTAAGCGCAAGTGTAACGATCCATTTACCTGTACACATAATCAAGATTCGTTTACAGATATTAGTGCGAGAGGGGAGATGTCGGCGTTACACCTTATATATTCTATACTTTTGCATACCCTCTTGTCTTCTTAGCTTCATATATTAATAATTATAATACGTACGTTTACTAACTGTGAATTCCCAATATTAACATCACCTTGAACCCCTCCTTGTTCCCTAGCTTTCTAAGTCGGAACAAGGAAGTTTAGTTTTGGGAATTCATTTCTTATAACGGTGGGAGGGTGTCCAAGTCTGGTGACGAGCCCTACAGGAACGTGCGGAGAGAGGGGCACGTTCTCTTCCCGTGAGGGGAAGCCGATCGTAACACTAATATTAGCATAATTAGGAAAAACGAAAATTTTATCAGCCTGGGGTAATTGTGGTACAGTCACATAAGGAAGAATAGCCTTTGCTACAATTGTCTGGCACCAGGGCATTCAGCCTGGAAATGTCGCATACCTGTATTCTGCCGTCGATGCAATCGCCGGCACCACTCACTGTTGCACCAGCAGAAAAGTAACAACAAGCAGTCAGACAATTCACAAACTCCACAAGTACATATCGAAGGAAAGGAAACAAATAATGAACATATAAAGGAAGACGTCGCAATGGCATCACACTTCGTAACGAAGAAGTCCACAGCTTTGCTGGCAACAGCACTAGTGTATGTAAGGGGTGACAATGGACTAAAGACAGTATTGCGCGCCTTAATTGACCAAGGGTCCCATGAAAGTTTTATCAGTGAGGGAGCAGCCCAAAGATTAAAGATAAAACGCAAAGCAACTACAGGAACAATCACAACGGTTGGAGGTAAACAGACGCACATAAATCAAATCGTAGAATTTGATCTTTTATCGCGTTGTGAAGATGATTTCAAGATTTCTCTGAAGGCATACGTCATACCGAAGAACATAACCTCCAACTTACCACCAAGGCATTTCACCCACAAAATCGCTGACTGGCCACATTTACAAGGCCTCACCCTGGCAGACCCAAGTTACAATCAACCAGGGCGAGTGGACCTTTTATTAGGTGTTCAAATTTATGACATCATTCTGAAAGGCGGTCTAGTTAAAGGTCCATTAGGCTCTCCAAGTGCACAAGATACACGCCTAGGATGGATTCTTTTTGGGAAGGTGGAAGAAAACACTTCTTCAGTAGATATTACTGTCATGCATCAACATATTGATATTGAAAATATGCTGAAATCTTTTTGGGAAGTAGAAGAGGACAGTAAGAAGAAACTAACAAAAGATGAAGAAGACTGTGAGAAAATATACAAGGAAACATACAAGCGAAATTCTGAAGGAAGATTCGTGGTAAAATTACCATTTAAAACAGAAAAGCCTAAGTCATGTGAAGGTAAAACTCGAGATATAGCATTGAGAAGATATATGCAACTCGAAAAACGCTTTGAGCATGATACGAATTTGAGGACGGAATACACAAAAGTAATGAAAGAGTATATTGATCTGAAACATATGGAAGTAGTTCCAACAAACGAGATAAATAATTCAGCAGTATACTTACCACACCATCCAGTCCTGAAAGAATCAAGTGAAACAACGAAGGTTAGAGTTGTCTTTAATGCTTCTTCCAAGGGTTGCAATGATATATCTCTAAATGATGAACTGCTGATAGGACCTCAGCTACAGGAGGATATGAGATATCTAGTCATGAGATGGAGAATGAAGCCTATCTGTTTTGTGTCTGACGTCGAAAAGATGTACAGACAGGTGTTGGTGACGAAGGAAGACGCAGACTACCAGCGTATTCTTTGGCGTCAACATTCAAATGAAACAATCAAAGATTATCGTCTGCTACGAGTCACATTCGGTACTGCTTCTGCCCCTTACCTTGCTGTGAAAACGCTGCAACAACTAGCAGAAAATGAATGCAGAGATTATCCTATAGCAGCTGAAACCATTAAGAATGATTTTTTTATGGATGACCTAATGTCTGGACAGGATACAGTAGAGCAAGCTATAGAAGTAGCTAAAGATATTAACCACGTCCTACAAAAAGGAGGTTTCAAGCTGCAAAAGTGGGCATCTAACAGTAGTAAATTTCTAAAACAATTTGCAGCTGAACAGCATAGTAAACAAGTTAAAATAGATATGAAGTTGCATGGTACTGTCAGAACACTAGGTTTATCCTGGAACATGGGCGAAGACACTATTCATTATCATCTTGATTATGCCCTTATGACTGGAGTCGTAACCAAAAGAAAGATATTGGCTGATATTCACCGGCTATTCGATCCGCTGGGATGGCTGGCTCCGGCGATAGTTCCTGCAAAAATATTAATCCAAAGTTTGTGGCTGAAGCGAAGCGCCTGGGATGACGAAGTAGACCCTGAAACAGAAAAATAATGGATTAGTATTAGAAAAAGCTTATCACATTTGAAGGTTGTTGAACTGCGGCGATGGTTACAATGCACAAGTGACAGCATGAAAAACGCTTCGGTTCATGGTTACTGTGACGCTTCTAACAAGGCATATGGAGCTGTTGCTTACCTGAGGGTACTGGGAGAAGACCATCAATACAAAACGTCAATAATTTCTGCCAAATCCAGAGTTGCGCCTGTAAAACCAATGTCACTTCCGCGACTCGAACTATGCGGAGCAGTATTACTTTCAAAATTATTGAAGCAAATAAGCGAAGCTATGCATATTCCTACTAAACAAATATTTTCGTGGACAGACTCGACAATAGTTTTATCATGGTAACAGGGAGATCCTACAAGATGGCAAACCTTTGTGAGGAACAGAGTCGTAACAATAATCGATAACATCGGTAACAAGTGGTTTCACGTCCTATCAAAGGAAAATCCAGCAGATGTCGTATCAAGAGGCATGCTGCTGTCAGATTTGAAGAATTGTAGATTATGGTGGGAAGGACCTGAATGGCTGAAACAAAGGGAAATACCTTTTACCAGCATGAGCACTTCGACTGACCTAGAAATAAGGTATAAACGTAAACCTAGTAACGGAACAACCATCCGTCGAAGAGAAAAATTGGTCAACCCACTTCGAGGTTTGTGATACACTGGCGGAGTTGTTGCAAACAGTGACATACTGCAGACAATTCTTGAACCTGAAAAAAGAAAAAATACAGATTAATTTAAACACAGAAGAATTAGAAAGATCACTAAATAAATGTATACAAATAACACAAAGAGAATGTTTTGAAGAAGAAATTAAAGACCTGAAAGACAAAAGTAAAGTTAAGAACAGGAGTGTATTGAAGTCACTCAATCCATATTTAGATCAAAATCATATCCTCAGGGTGGGCGGTAGAATTCGACACGCCAATATAGACAAGGATAGAAAACATCCCATCATCTTAGATAATAAATCACGTTTGACAAGAATGATTGTGGCCGATGCACATATGGTAACTTTGCATGGGGGTGTACAGTTAATGTATAATTACATTCGATCTAAATACTGGATTGTGAACCAAAAAAGTTTAGTAAAGGCTGAAGTACATAAATGTTTAATCTGTGCAAAACAGCGGGCTGAAATTAGAAACCAGTTTATGGGGGACTTACCCAAGGAACGAGTGACACCTGCCCGAGCATTTTTGCACTGTGGTGTAGACTTTGCTGGCCCGTACCAAATCCTAATGTCTAAGGGAAGAGGCGCTAAAACGAATAAAGGCTATATTTCATTGTTTATATGTATGGCAACTAAGGCCATACATTTAGAACTTGTTGGCGACTTGACATCTGAAGCATTCATCGGAGCGTTTAGAAGATTTGTGTCACGTAGAGGCCGATGCAATCACATGTGGAGTGACCAGGGCCGAAATTTTGTCGGAGCCAACAAAGAGCTGGTGGAAGCCTGGAACGCAGTTAAGTTAGAATTCCAAGGTGATATAGTAGATACTTTGGCCAAAGATGGAACTCAGTGGCATTTTATTCCGGGATACAGTCCGAACTTCGGTGGCCTATGGGAAGCCGGCATAAAGTCCACTAAGTATCACCTCAAACGAGTCTTGAACAGTCACCTGACGTTTGAAGAGTTCACTACGCTTTTGTGCCAGATTGAGGCTTGCCTTAACTCTCGACCGCTATGCCCCATCGATGATTCAGACAAGGATGACATGGAGGTACTCACTCCAGGACACTTCCTGATCGGGGAAGCACCAATCACCGTACCTTCACCAAGCTTGAAAGACGTTCCTGCTAGCAAGCTATCTCGATGGCAGCATGCTCAAAAGCTATTGAATGACTTTTGGCAGCGATGGCAGCATGAGTACTTAGCCAGACTACAGCAACGCCCGAAGTGGTTAAAGACAGTCCCAGACTTGGACATTGGTCAGATAGTGCTCATAAAGACGGAGAATATTGTTCCAGGAAAATGGCCACTTGGACGCATCGTAGATAAACACCCTGGCCAAGATGCAGTTACCAGAGTGTATAGTGTGAAAACCGGTAACCACATAGTTAAACGATCAATTGGTAAATTATGTCTTCTACCAGTAGACACCAAGGTTTAAATTTTGAAGACATACCGTGTATTTAAATTGTCGTATGTACTGAGGTAGGATTAATTTACTGAGCATGTCATTTCATTAGTTTACAGTTTATTATAGTAATGACTATCTACAATTTTGTATCTAGTCTTCGATTGTTATGTGCTGTGTGTAAATTAATTGTACATCTTAATTGTTTTTAAAAGAACTTGATCTTTTGGTGGGCGGTATGTTGGGAAGGATTCTACCTATATCTATAGTTATGTGCAATCGTCTAACCTCAAGCATGTCCTAGTAGATGAATTAGTTGAAAATAAATATTGGAAGCAAACACACGTCTTAATTACTCCAGTTTCTGTGCCAACCGAAAGTGAACCTTAATACGCTGAACAGATGTTATTATACATATAAACCTTCCTCTTGAATCACTCTATCTATTAAAAAAAACCGCATCAAAATCCGTTGCGCAGTTTCAAAGATTTAAGCATACAAAGGGACATAGGGACAGAGAAAGCGACTTTGTTTTATACTATGTAGTGATTTAAATTTAGTCTCATTCAGTTGAAGTATGTGCGGAGGAATTTTATTGTAACATTTTAAACAGTACCCCATGAAAGATGAGTCTACTTTAGCCAGTCTGAAACCTGGTTGAGCTAATAGGTAGGGACCTATTAGTTCAACCAGGTTTCAGACTGGCTAAAGACATAATTATAGTACTAGAAATAGGGATTTCTAGTACTATAATTATGTCTTTCACCTTTTTTTTTTAAAAGATGTAAATTTTTCCTTACGTACAGTCAGTTACCACAATTAGCTGACCCCCCTTTGCTCAAATGGTTGAGGTTTTTTACTAACAAATCGTACGATTTTAATTTTTTTGTGTAGTTTTAGGTAGATTTCGTATAGGTATTTAAATTAAATTAAGAATTATAAAATCCTATCGATCCGTGATCTAAAAAATCACAACCATTTATGCAAGAGGGGGTCAGCTAATTGTGGTAACTGACTGTACATGATTTTCTCGTAGATATATTGACAAGGTACCGTCATGATGTTAATATCCTTAAACAGTTCCCTTAGAGAATCGCGCCTGCGGATATTATATATGGCTCTGATGGCTCTTTTCTGCAGAATAAAAATAGACTCGATGTCTGCAGCCCGTCCCCAAAATAAAATACCGTAAGACATTATACTATGGAAGTAACTGAAATAGACTAGCCTCGCGGTATCTACATCAGTAAATTGACGGATTTTTCTGACAGCATATGCTGCTGAACTTAGCCGTCCTGCAAGAGATGTTAAATGAGGACCCCATTATAGTCTTGAATCGAGCGTGATCCCCAGGAAAACAGTTTTATCGACGAATTCTAGTTTCTCTTGATTCAATACTATCTCACAATCACTATTTTGACATTTGGTAAAGAAAATTTTATGCACTTCGTTTTTTTTCCCATTTAATACTAAATTATTAGCAGTAAACCAATTTTGGACCTGCAATAGAGCGTTATTTACGTCGTCAAAGTTTGTAGCACGTCTATCTACCTTAAAAATTAAGGAAGTATCGTCAGCAAATAACACCATTTGTGGTTGATTTTTTAATAAATGGAGTAGATCATTTATATACACTAAAAAAAGGAAAGGACCCAATATCGAGCCTTGTGGAACACCCTTTTACTTTTAAACCGAGTGAATTGATACCATTTATTTGAACTTGCTACTGTCTATCATTTAAATAAGATTTTACTAAACTAAGTGCAAGTTTTCCAAGTCCGTAATGCTCAGGTTTCAAAAGTAAGGTTTCGTGATCGACGCAATCAAATGCCTTGGAGAGATCACAAAAGATTCCTATGGCGTCTTGGGCCTCTTCCCACGCGTTAAAAATGTGTCTTAATAATGTTACACCGGCGTCGGTCGTGCAACGTCCTTTGGTGAAACCATACTGTTGTTCGTGAAGGATTTTATTCGTGTTAAAATGATTGAGCATTTGATTAAGCATTACCTTTTCAAACACCTTACTGAAAACTGGCAACACGGATACGGGTCTATAATTATTGGTGTCTTTACTGTCCCCGGATTTGAAAAGAGGTATTACCTTACTGTATTTCATTAAATCCGGGAAGACTCCTTGATCTACACACAAGTTAAATATTAAGGCTACGTAAGGCGCTATAGTCTCAATTATAGAGGTACAGACTTTAATAGACATTCCCCAAAGATCTTCGGTTAATTTGATCTTGATTTGCTTAAAAGCTTTTATTACTATTATGGGGTTAATATGCTTAAAGTTAAATTCAATCGGGCAGGCTGAAACGTTCGCCTTTACTAAATCAAAAGAGAGCGAGGGTGAGGAATTTAAGGTTTCAGTCGTTTTGAGTGGGATACTGGTAAAGAAATGTACAAATTCTTGCGCAACTAGGTACTTTGTTATCGCAAATAAGACCACATGACGTCTCCAGTGTATAATCAGAATTATGCTTTTTGTTCCTATTTGTTTCATTATTGATAATTTTCCAAACCGTCTTTATTTTATCGTCTGCTGATTTAACCTTGTTACTGATGAATAAGGCTTTAGCTGCCTTACAAGTGTTCTTAAAAATTCTAGAGTAAGTAGCAACATACTTATTAAAAGTTTCTGTGTTAATATAAGGCTTAAGGCCATACAGCTCGAAAAGTCTTTCCCTACTTTTCCTGAGTCCTTTAGTTGCCCAGTCACTAAATAAAATCCTAGGGCTGATAGTTTTAGTGTTATTTTTAAAATAATTATTGAACTCGGTTTGGACTACTGAAAAGAATTATTTATACAAAATATTAACATTGTTCATTGTAAGGTCCTGATCATTTAACTTATAAATTAAAGTGCTATTAAATTTATTTAAATTGACTGTTGTTAATGGTCTGAACTGTATCTGCACTTTTTGTATTGGTATGTTGGACTCAAAAGTTACGGTTTGACCGCTGTGATCAGAAGGGAGATAATTAACTATGGCTTTATCTAAATAGGTGCAATACCTGCAATACGTGTAGCAGTAGTCGTAGTTATTCTGGTTGGTTCTACAAACACATTTGACAAATTAAATGACGTAACAAATTTAATAATCTACTGGTATTTGAATTATTTTCTAAAATATTAATGTTAAAATCACCACAGATAATTACTGATTTATTACCGATTTAGTTGCAAGTTTTGCTAAAAAATCTTCCATAACAGACTCAAATATAGAGTAGTTTTGATAATTTGGGGGTCTATAAACGCACACTATAACATGCTTACTCGTATCTAGCTCAACACAAGACAACTCAATGCTATGTTCAACCGACAGTTCACCTATGTCTTTACGAGTTTTTGATTGAATACAATTTTTTATTAAAATTAGATTTCTGAGGGTGGAATATTAATAAGTCTCGGTATAATACGAGCAGTATTTCGCTCGCCATACGTATTGTTAGCGCGCTGTGTACGAAGCCTATTCTCAGAAACTGCCCGAGTGCATACAGGAAGTTCGATTTTGTTTCTTAAAGATTCATTGAAAAATTGTTCTTTCAATAACAAAAAAAATAATTATATATGAACTGGTAAGACATTACAGTGTTTAAAGAGACCATTTATATTGTCGTAAAATTGATTTATAATTTTAGGAGATACTATTATTTTTTAAATTCGAAGTTGAAGTTAACTAACTTAAGGGAAGAAAAAAAAACAATGCACATGTTCATGGTATCAGGCAATATGATATTCAGTTGTATAAGTTAAGTTTAAAGTCATAGAAGGTAGCTAAAAGACTACTACATTTCCATGACTATTTATTTCTGTGAAAGGTACGAATTCATAAACACAGTAATTGCGTATCATCTTGGCATCTCTAGTAACAACCCGGTGAGCATCGAGCCGATGACTTTTCAACATAAAAAGCTTAATTATCTCTAACCTACACTTTATACATACACTTTATGTATGTAGGTTGTAGACCAGCATGTGTTTTGACACCGTTTATCTTAGGCTTATGCGAGCGAGTCCGGCCAACACAAACACTGCGGAATGTCTTAAACCTAGAAGTCTAATGTATGCCTTGTGTTCTCACTGATGCAGCCCTATGTTTGTGTCAAAGTAGCTGGTTATTTGGGCTAAGAGACTCAGCATATGAAGATACTATACTGTAACATCACGCTCGTACTCCCCGAAGAGTAGACACAAGTGTATTAACAGCAAACCTACATTTCGTTGGTTTGATCATAAAGGCTCCTAAAAACAGGCGCGACATGCGACGCGACACAAAGGCACCACTCGTCGCGTGATACGCGGTGCCTTTGTGTCGCGTCGCTTGTTGCGCTTGTTTGTAGGAGCCTTAAGCCCTATGAAGGTAGTAGGTAATAGCGTGCTCATTGTCATTAATCCGGGCTATCACTGAGAATTTCTGAATAGAAAAACCAAATCACACTTAGCCCGACACAGGATATGGACACAGGATTCTGCGCTCAGCCATCACCGGCAATCACTCAATTGATGAGGCAGTTAATGATATATGTAAGGCTTATTAAGAACTTTTTCTTGAATTAAGATGTCTATCCGGTTGTAACTAACACTAGGGGACTCCTAAATGTACTGCCTAAATATTATTGCACGTTGGATTTTCAACTCTCGGCGCTGAGATAATCGTTGAAAATCTTATAGTGCGCTTTTTTGGCATTACACGAAAACGGGCAATAATTTTAAGACTATTATCGTAATCTAGTACACAAATATGACAACATAAACATGTCTTATTTAGCACATCGGAGCCTGTATTACCGATACGGTACACAACGTAACAGATGGTCTCGTTGTCGATGTAATTCCGGTCATAATTAACGGTCATTAACACAGTACCGGCTTGATTTGCGCCACTGCACGCGCGCTTTAATTATTGCTGAAAATAACGTGATCAATACAAAAACTAAATTATATTAAAATAAAAACCAAAAAATAAGAGAAAGTGAGAGATTTGTTTCAAAATCAGTTAAATTACATTTATCTGAGGTAGAGTGCCTAGGTATTCGAATATTGTAAAACAACCTCCAACAGTATTTTCAGATAAAGTGATTTTAAAAAACTTTAAATTAGTCATAAAATTCCTCGTTTATTTCCACAATTTGTTTCAATCCAGAAAACCCATCAGGAGACTAAAAAAACATTTAAAGATTTCCCCCGAGGTCACCGACCCCGTGCTTTGATAATTGCGTGGCGCAATTACACTTGCATTTAATTACGCGCCGCCAGAGGTCGCCAGCCGCGCGCGTCACTTCCGGAGTCGCGCCGGAAGCTGCGCACACTGACGCTTTGTTCCCAACTCACATTGTGCTGCTACGTATAGTATATGTGTAGCTTTTGTAATATTTGGTTGGTTGCAAGTGTTGAAAATAAAAGAATTTTATAATTAAAAAAATAGGATTGTTTAAATACTATCTAAGAACCTTTGTGGAAATTGAATTAACATATTTCAAAGTAATACTGAACTTATGTAAAAAATGTGTGATATGCAATCCACAATAGACTACGAGAAAGTAGCCACGCGGCGCGTAGCCTCGTAGCCCCGTAGCTCGTAGCTCGTGCGATTCTTATCAACCTGATGTTCGCTTATATTTAATTCGCAAAACATTGTGTTTCATTTCCGAGTTAACGTCGACATTTAAACAATAACACTTGTTTTTAGTCAAAACAATGGAAACAATAAAAACAAAAATATCTCAAACTTTAAAACAAAACGAAACCATTCGTACATATTATGTTTTTAATTAACAAAATACGGTAGTTGAACAAAAACAGCGGTGTATCTGGATGGGTCCCATTGTACTTTGCTCGCATACCGCTGTAGGTATGCATTACGTACGACGCGCGGCATGCGACCGTTCGTATGCGTTGACAAAAATCCGCCGGCTCTTTCAAACGAATAAGAATTCAAAATAAAAATGTTTTTCGTGCACACTTTACAGCCACTTTGGTGGAGCTTACCGGCTCGGAATGTTGATTACTGGGAATAAAACGGTGGTTGGTACTTGACGGGTTTGGGTAAAATATCAGCTCTTAGTTACTGTCGACACGTATTAAAATAAATACCTGTGAGATTACTCACAGGTATTTATTTTAATACGTGTCGACAGTAAATCAATCACATGTACAATGTATAATCAATCGAACCGATATGCATAAGCATATTAATGCTTATGCATATCGGTTCGATTGATTATACATTGTTAAAATCATCATCATCATCATCATTTCAGCCGAAAGCCGTCCACTGCTGCACATAGGCCTCCCTCAATTGGGGGGCTTCGCCATAATCGCCACGCTTGGCAGGCGGGTTGGCGATCGCAGTATGGTGTTAAAAATGCATAGAGAACGCTGCTGCCAATAAGTCCTTCTGTAGTAAGTCCCTTAGTCGCCTTTTACGACACCCACGGGAAAAAAAAAACACTTAACTAGTAATATATTTGTTTGTTTGTTTTTTTTTTGTTAAAATACTTAACTAGTAATACATTTATGTAAGTGAAAGTTATTAACAGTTGGATTTAACAGGAATATTAAGGGCGCACCGAGCTTCTGACGCTACTTGATGGAAGGGGAAACGTGGCGCCTCTGGCTTATTTAGGTATTTTCTTCGTATTATTAACACAAATACACATTTTGAAAATGTATACGTTATGAAAAATATGTAGATTTGTTGTTATTAAAAAAAAAATGATGATCTTCCGTGAAGTATTTACGCCGTATAAGGGTACTAAGGGTTTATTTTGTTTTTTGAGAGATCATTTTAGAAAAAAAATTCTATCGAGAAAACTACAAGTAATCGTGTTTCTAAAGTATACGATTTATAGAGTGAATCCTTAAATATCTTACATATGAATTGCATAACTAAAGGATACGTAATCACGATGCAGCAAGGGAGGAAACGAACTCAATTAATTCGCAATTACGTAGGTATCGTTTCCCCAGTGCGCCCTTAACTATTGCGATTGAACTACTTTTAAAGCAAAACTAAATAAAACTCTAACATAATGTATTTAAAACCTGGCAAGTTTAAACGAAAAATCCCGTTCGACCTTGTATTTTATCTCACAATCTCGCCAGAAGACGGGCACCTCCGCTTTATTCTCGTTACATTTCCGTACTGAAAGTGAGCTGCTTCCAGCTTCACAGCAAAGCTAAAAATGCTGCATCTAAGCTGAGGCAGAGGTGCGGAGCTTGACCTCCGCGTAAGGAGAGATTAACAGAGGCACAGGTGGATAAACAATGAAAAAATAATCATTAAATGAAAAAACTAAATTAAAAAAAAAACAAGTTCTTGCATCCATTCCAACTGCAAAGAAAAGTTTGTACGCACAATATTGAGAGATTTACCATATTATTTCAAGAAAATATTCTTAAATAACAACAAAAACATTTTATATTATATTCTCAAGTACGGTTTTTGTTGTTATTTTATTATAAATTATTATTGTTATTTTATTCTGTTTATTATGTTACTTTATTTTTGATAACATTATAATTATTATTCTTTATTATCTCACTATTTGTGTTCTAATACCTGTTCAATAATCCCATATATTTTTCTTAGACATTTCAGATAAGAAAACTACATGAGATAATAAAAATCCAACTAGAATCATTTAAAATCACAGAATTGCAATCAGTAAAAATGTTTTGCAGCTAGTACTTTGTACTGGTATTCCCGCCTACTATGAGCGCTGTGTCATATTACGGAGGAATTCCTGAATTTTTCTCTGGGAAATACGATTACGATAACAATACGCTATATTATCAGTATCTATTAGCCAAATTATGTTAGTAGATAAATATGCTACCTACGTATGTATATTTCAAACAGTAGGTATACAAGAAAATTTATCATAAAAAAATTAGTAAACACGGCGGCCAGAGAATCAAAGTTTGTGCATTCCGAAACTTTCGTCACTTTTTCACTGACATATTTCACTGACATATTTCACTTTTCAATAAACTAACATTCAATACGAAATCTACACTTATTTCTCAGTAATCTATCATCTATCTATATCTTCTACATACTTAATATATAAAGCTGAAGAGTTTGTTTGTTTGTTTGTTTGAACGCGCTAATCTCAGGAACAACTGGTTGGAATTGAAAAATTATTTTTGTGTTGGATAGTCCATTTATTGAGGAATATTATAGGCTATATAACATTAAGCTACAACCAAAAGGAGCGGAGCATAAATGAAAAATGTTGCAAAAACGGGAAAAATTATTCCTTTTTGAGAGCTTCCGTTGCGTGCGCTGCGTAAACGGTTTAAGTTACGCAAATATTATGTATGATGGAATTGTTCCTCTTTAAATTTCTTAAAAAAGTCCGCAACAGCATATGTCTATCTTTTAGGATTGACTCACTATAACCTTTTTTATGGTAATCAAATTTGTTCGAAATTAATGCACTATTTGCGAAGGAGTTTTCATAAACATGGTATTAATCCTTATCCAAATAAATACGTTATTCATCACAAGTATTTAATTTTGAACAAAGTTGCCCTTACATCATTTAATTTCAATGAATACCTTAGGAGATATAACTTTTTTATAATAACTCCGCAGCAAAATAATGATCAACTCTGCGAGGTAGTCTATTCCAAAGCTGAAGTGTTAGTTTTTAGGGTTCTGTACCCAAAGGGTAAAATGGGACCCTATTACTAAAACTCCGCTGTCCGTCTGTCTGTCTGTCTGTCTGTCCGTCTGTCACCAGGCTGTATCTCATGAACCGTGATAGTTAAACATATGATGTATTTCTGTTGCCGCTATAACAACAATTACTAAAAAACAGAAAAAAATAATATTTAAGGGGGGCCTAATCCCATACAACGGACATGATTTATTTGCCGTTTTTTTTGCTCCGCCCGCGTGTATGTCGGTTATCAGGTAAAAAAGTAGCCTATGTCCTTCGCTATATCCCAGGTCGATCGGTTCACTGGTTTAGGCGTGAAAACGTAACATACAGACAGACAGACAGACAGAGCTACTTTCACATTTATAATATTAGTATGGATAGCTTTTGGCCGCGGCTCCGCCCGCGTGGATGTCGGTTATCAGGTAAAAAAGTAGCCTATGTCCTTCTCTATATCCCAGGTCGATCGGTTCAGCGGTCTAGGCGTGAAAACGTAACATACAGACAGACAGACAGACAGAGCTACTTTCACATTTATAATATTAGTATGGATAGCTTTTGGCCGCAGCTCCGCCCGCGTGGATGTCGGTTATCGCGTAAAAAAGGAGCCTATGTCCTTCTCCATATCCCAGGCTATATGTTTGCCAAATTTCATGACGATCGGTTCAGCGGGTTAGGCGTGAAAACGTAACATACAGACAGACAGACAGAGTTACTTTCACATTTATAATATTAGTAAGGATAAGGATTTATATGGATGGTACGGAACCCTTCGTGCGCGAGTCCGACTCGCACTTGGCCGGTTTTTTTGTTTTTTGAATGCGCTAATCTCTGGAACTGAGAGTTGGATTAGAAAAAATCTTTTTGCATTTTACAGCCCAATTCTTGAGGAAGAATTACATTCCTAATTACCAGGACACATTTTTTTTTTAATGAAAGCTTATGCGAAAACGAAGTAAAAGCACGGGCAAGCAATGTGATGCGACGGGGTGGGTCGGGGGAACAAGAAATTTCACGCGGACGAAGTCGCGGGCAGAAGCTAGTCTATCTATATAAATAAAAAGAAAAGTCCTGACTGACTGACTGACTGACTCATCAACGCCCAGCCCAAACCCTTAGACCTAGAAAGCTGAAATTTGGCTCAGAGGTTGCCTTTATATTTATAATGTGGACAAGGAATAACAAAGGATTTTTCGAAATTCAGCCCCTAAGGGAGTTAAATAGGGGATGAAAGTTCGTATGGAAAATCGTCATTTTTGTAGTTCAAACCATGAAAATTTGTATTTTGCCTTTTGTTTGGTAATTAATAATTACTTTTTTGAAAAAACCTTCCCAGAAGAGGGTAAAATAGGGTATGAAAAATTTGTTTAGGAACCCTTAAATTTTAAAGCTAACCTATAAAATTGGCGTTAAAAGCCTTTTGGCGTTTTTGTAAAATCATAACCCTAGGCGGTTAAAACTCTTACTAACTCATCATCGCTCAACCCAACTTTTGTCATCGCCAAAGACACCTTAGTAATTCTGAGAACAATAACTTTACTAAGGGATCTAATGAGTAATAATATTCAGAGGAGACATTGGGTACTTTTAATCCCGGTAGTACGTTCCCGTGGGATATTTTCGAGCGAAGCCGCTGGCAAAAGCTAGTATATATATAAAAATTGTAAATTGACTGACTGACTGGGTGATATATCACCACACAGCCCAAACCGCTGGTCCTAGAGACATGAAACTTGGAAGGTGTGTTCTTTGTAAAGAGTAAATATCCACTAAGAAAGAATTTTTGGGAATTCCACCCCTAAAGGGGTAAAATAGGGGATGGAAATTTATATGAAAGTCCGTCAGTTTTGAAGTAAGGATCTTCAAATTTTGTATTTAGGCTGACAATTGAAAATTAATTAACACATGTCTCAGCGTTTTTGATAATTCTGTCCGCGAAGGGTTAAAAAGGGGGATGAAGTTGAAAAGTTCTTAATTTTCGAAGAAAAAATTACTAAAACTATATAGGCTTATGGTTGGAAGCGAACGCAACGGTGTTGTTAGAATTTCAACCCTTAAGGGGGTGCAAAGGGGATGAAACTTCGTTTTAATTAATGTTATTGATTTTTTAAGCTAAAATTACTAATATTTCGGCTTATGGTTGAAAACTAACACAACGTAAATGCACAAAAACGGATGGATGATATTTGGCACACATATAGTTTATAACCTGGATATTTTTCGACATCCACGCGAGCGAAGTCGCGGGCAAAAGCTAGTCTTCTTCTTCTAAATATCTAAAAGAAGGAACTGAGTGACTGCCTGACATATCAACGCACAGCCCAAACCGCTGGGTCTAGAGATTCCAAATTTGGCACGTAGGTTCCTTATGAGGTCTAAGGGTGCACTAAGAAAGGATTTTTGGAAATTCCACCCCTAAGGGGATAAAATAGGGGATGAAAGTTTGTATGAAAAATCTTAATCTTATTCATTTGGTTGATTAACTTGAAACTTGGCACAAATTTAGCTTGGCCTAAGTAAATAATAACATTTATTCGTTTTCCAAAACTACTCCTCGAAGGGGGATTGCGGGGTGTCAAAGTTTGTATGTAGGAATTTTATCCATAACGCTCGGTTCGATTTATTTGAAACTCAGTATAAATACTTGCTACCAAAAGTAAAGATTATCATGTATCAGGGTTTTTCAAAACTCTACCCCTAACGGGGTGTAAAGAGGTAGTCAATTTTACAGAAGATTTGAGAAATTTTATTGCCGTGGCCTGATTAACTCGAAAATTGGTATAAATAATTTTTAGGTCTAGTTATGGAAGCATCCCAAAGACTTTTTTTAATTACACCCCGGGGGGTGGTGAAAAATCTTATTCATTTGGTTAATTAACTTTAAACTTGGCACAAAAACTTAAGTAATAAAGTCTGTCAGTATTCGTTTTTTCAAAACTACCCCTCAAAGGGGATTGGGGGTGTCAAAGTTTGTATAAATGAATTTCAACGCACGGTCCGATTAACTCGAAACTCGGTATTTACACTTGAGACCAAAAATAAAAAATAACGTTTATCAGGGTTCGCCCCCAAACGTATGGGTTCGAAGAAAAAAAAAAAAAAAACGAGTTTCAGCGGCTCCACTAAACAGTTGCTCACTTGGTAGGTACTGAACCAGAGTTCGAGTTATATCTCCATCACATCAAAGGGTGTCCGCTTAGTTATGTCCCGCATTTGCGGAGGCGGAAGTGAGGGTCCGTCACAACCCTAGTTTGAACCAGTGGCTACTGTAGCTAGTTGCACTGGTCCCGGGCGGAGCATACAAACGAAGTGATCAACAGTCTTTCCGGTGTGTTGTCCCAATGTACGGGAGATAATGACGTGTATCATTGTCATTTAAATTGATAAATCAGCTGTTTAGTTGGGCATAGGCCTTTGTTTTCTACAAGGACTCAAATGTAGGGTGATTGAATAGATAAGTAATAAGGGTGGATAGATGCCTGGAAGGTATTTTTACGTTAGTGTTATTGTTTCAACGATTAAAACAAGAAGGTGTCTGATGCATAAACCCTTTTTTTTTTAAACGACAGTTTACCATTCTTACAGTCAAATAAAGAAATATTTGGGACACCATATTTACATGACAATGTCAAATGAAGTGAAGTGGGAAACTTTATTGCTTTTTATCCAGGATATACAATGTAAAACTATCACTGAAATAAATGATTTGACTTTGACTTTGATTGTATACTTTCAGTTTTGTAATCAGTCTTACAGAGGAAACTAAGCTAATTCAATATCTTTGCAGTAATTGTATATCTTAATTTTTAATCTTTTCAATAACTTAAAAACCACGATAAACACACTCTTGCTCCAATATTAGTTTAAAGTGTAAGATTTTTAATTGGCAGTAAGCAGCTCGCACGAATGTTGTAACTAGCAGTGTGTGCAGTGCTACATAAGTTGAGCGTGTTACAAGCAGCTAATATTTGCACTTAATGTATGTAAGCAGTCAACATAAACTCGATGAATTCATTACGGCATTACGCGAATATTGTGTTACTGAAACGATTGGTTGTACAACAACACAACAATCCTTGTTATGTTATCAAATCTGTTGTTGTGTCACAGCAAAGTAGAAGTATCTTCTATTATCGAACATCTACGAACACTGTTAACTACACACTTTCGTTCCTTGATTAGCAATGCCATACTATTGAAGTCTGTATTTTTCGGAGATGTTTTCTTTCAGCATAAACCACGGTAAATTCACTTTAAAAGGACATCATATGGATGTGGATATGGATGTGGATGTGCACCTTCCCGCACGCCACAACTAATATTTTGGCAATCACTTATCCTACATACCATTTCTTTACTAATTTAATAAAGAAAGATATGCAACATAATCCTTGGATAGACCGATAATGGCACAGGCTACCACAGCCTTATTTCCTCTAATTACTAACACGACACATAATCTAAAATAATTATTAAGCGGTGACGTCGGGGCGAGAGTCGCGCAGTTCCGGAGAGGAAACGCGCGAGGACCGTTATTAACGACCCGGACGACGAGAATTAATAACTCAAGCGATTTAACTTTACCTCTAAATAATATTATTAGTCCTAGGTATTGGACCTTTAGGAGAACTACAAATACTTGGTGGTGATACAAATATCAGGTGACTAATAAGTAGATTCATAACGGGATATACAGTATAAGATTTGTCATATAAGCTCGTGAAATGCATAGGCATCTCGTGTCTTGAAGAAACTTGAAAAGCTTCAGGCAATCAGCAGATTACATGAATAAGTAATCAAAAGTTTTTTTTTACAGGAAAATGCTTTGCAATAAATTACATGATTACCCAAAACTTATTTTAGTTCTAGAATAATACAACCTACTACATGTAAAGAAATTCAATTATCATATCACAAAAAAAAAAAAAACTTCTAAAACACAACAAAAAATAAAAAGTCCACAACGTGTACAGGGTGTACAGAACTATACAATACGCATACAAAGATACGATAGTCAGGCATTAGGTTGCAGTTTCTCTTAGGTAAGTAGCTCGAAGTTGACGTTACATGCTCGGAATTGTTTTGTAAGTACGTGCTTACACACGAGGTTCGCTCGTATACTATCAGAATTACTGCTTTCAATGTATTAAATGCTTGTGGAACAAACTAATATTTAAGGAGAGGGTTTCTAATGGAAATGAGAACAGTTAATTTGGTAGTCGTAGATCAGTCTGTTGGGAATTAATTTATAATTCAGTATTATAATTCAGTATGTTTTTGACCTAATTCTCACACTCTTTTAAGCCTTATGTTCACCAACATTTAAATCAACTGATTAAATATTTAATCAGTTCTAAATTTAAAATTTCCTTAGGAAATTTGACATAAAACAATTAAACATTTGTTTTATGTCAAATTTCCTAAGGAAATACCTAACCGATGCTGTGAATGTTGGTGAATACAGGCCTTAAACTTTTAGAACATTTTGTACAAGTGATATAATCGATAAGTCAGGGTAATTTATCGTTTACCAAATTGTCTACCAACTTAAATTGTCCGTTTATTCAAATCCCGAACTATCATTTTTGACAGTTGTATGAAAAGGGTAAACAACGGCAAGTTGTTGTAGTGTGTCAGTTTGACAAACAATTAATTTCTTTGAGTGTGCCTATATATATGGCTAAAATCTTTTAAATGCTTTCCTTGTTTACATTGAGATTGTTCGTTTATCAATTACATGTTGGAAGGCAGATTTTTGCTGCGTTACGCTTACTGCTTGCCTTTTGTGTATAACTTATTGTATTTAAACTGTCACCCACGAATCTTCCCGATCCATTCATCCTAGTTACTAGTAAACAAAAACAGAAATAGTTTCGAATTCACTTATCTCCTCGTCTAGGCCTCAAAGAGCTAGTTACTCCAAACAATATAAGATGCAAAGCGAGTTAGTGGGGGCGCATCAAGCCTCTATTAGCATTGCAAACGCCGAACATTGAGCCGTCCCGGGCTGCACGTAATGTGGACCGACGTCCAAAACTGGACTGTGTTTGGACACTAGAACGAGAAGCTTTGAGGAACCATTTACTGATAAATGATAAATGATAAATGATTTTATTTCTGTAAGTAGGTTTTTACAAACACTTTTACACGTCAATCATATTTTAAAACTAGATGAGGTCGGCGTTTCGTATCTGACTACTCTGAGAAGAAAGACCGAAACAAACTCAGAGATCACAGTCTCTTTTAAAGTCCAGACATAATCTTGGTCAAATCATGTGAAGACCATGTAGATTGGTGTCTGAAATGGTCTTTTGAAGAAAGAACCACACAGATTGAGTGGACCTATCCATTCAGTGCACGCATTTGTCAGTAATCGTGCAGCTCAACTCAGAACATAAGGAGCTCAACGATTCGACGAACAATACCAAAGAAAGGACATTTGGGCAGGCCGCATAAATTACTCAAACTGCCATACCATGATCAGAAAAAAAAAAAAAATACTGAGAAGAAAAAAATAAAAATAAAGACCCACATAGTCTTCACATTCACAATAATTAAAATAATAATATTATACTTCACAAGTAAATATTCATGTCAATGTGTATAAAGCAATCACAATAAAAAAAGTTTCAATATGTAAAATTTGGAGCAGCTCAATCCCAAGCCTTTTTGTCCTCAATATAATCTTTAATGGTATAAAAGGCTTTCTGGTTCAACTTACGTTTAATGAATGATTTGAATTTATTTATGCTTAGATCTTGAACGTGGCTTGGAAGTTTATTATAAAAGCGTATACATTGACATCTGAACGAACCACCTATTTTCTTGAGCCGAGTTTTAGGTACAACATACATGTGTTTGTTCCTAGTATTTATATTATGGATATCACTGTATTGTTTAAACAATTTTATGTTTTTATGGGCATATAAAAGATTTTCGAAAATATACTGAGAAGGCACAGTCATAACATTAATTTCCTTAAATTTCTCTCTGAGAGAGTGTCTCGAACTTAATTTATAAATTGATCGAACAGCTCTTTTCTGCAAAACAAAGATAGACTGAATGTCGGCGGCATTTCCCCACAACAGAATACCGTACGACATTACACTATGAAAATAACTAAAGTACACTAAACGGGCTGTCTCTAGGTCAGTTAAATTACGAATTTTTCTAACAGCGTATGCTGCGGAGCTCAGCTTCTTAGACAATTTATCTATATGTGGGCCCCACTGAAGCTTAGCATCCAAAGTTAAGCCCAAGAATACAGTGCTATCTTCAGGATTCAATTCTTCGCCCTTTATCAACACATTATTTTTCACCTGCCTCACGTGAGGCAGCGTAAACTTAATACACTTGGTTTTTTTTTCATTAAGTAGTAAATTATTAACATTGAACCAATGAACTACTTTTGAGATCGCGCTATTTACATCGTCAGTAACCAGCTCCTGACGTTTAAGTTTAAACAAAAGTGAAGTGTCATCCGCAAACAACACTATTTCATGATTATCCTTTATGAGGTAAGGCAAGTCATTAATATAAATCAGAAACAAGAAAGGACCAAGAATTGAGCCCTGTGGGACTCCCATTGTTACTAAAGATCCGGGAGATCTTTTCCCATTAACGTCAACGCTCTGAAACCTATTACTCAAGTATGAAGCAAGAAGATCCAGAGCGGTGTTCCGGATCCCGTAGTGGCGGAGTTTCCTGATTAACGTTTCATGAAGAACACAATCGAATGCCTTGGACAAATCACAAAAGATGCCCAAGGCATCACATTTATCTTCCCATGCATTATAAATATGTCCTAAAAGTTCAACACCAGCATCAGTAGTTGAACGACCCCTTGTAAAACCGAACTGTTTACTGTGTAATAATTTATTTTTATTAAAAAATCTTTGCAATTGGTCTAACATTAATTTCTCAAAAATTTTACTAAAGGTAGGTAGTACTGAAATAGGTCTATAATTTGTGGGGTCTGATGTACTACCTGATTTAAACAATGGTATTATTTTACTATTTTTCATAAGATCGGGAAACTCCCCACAGTCGATACAATTATTAAATATAAGAGCTAAAGTAGGTGCTACAATGTCAATAATAGACTTAGCAACTTCTACAGAATTACCCCACAGATCCGCAGTCTTTTTGACGTTTAAAGTGTGAAAGGTTTTAATTACATCTCTACAGGTAATATGTTCAAAATTAAATTCTGAATCGCAAACATTAACATTTTCCTTAAGCAAAGACTCAGCAACAGAAGGTGAAGAGTTTAGGGATTTAGTAGTTAAAACGGGAATATCCGAAAAGAAATTTTCAAAGGCCGCGGCGACTTGTGAGTCTGATTTTATTATTTTGTCATTAATTGATAGGCTGTAGTCAGTATTTCGGTTGCTAGACCTTCCCGTTTCACTATTAATAATATTCCAAGTCGTTTTAATAACATTACTACTGTTTTTAATCTTCGAACTCAAATAACGAGACTTGGCCATACAACAAACTTTTTTAAATAATTTTGAATAATTTCTAACATATAAATTAAATTCAGCGGTATTTACACAAGTCCTTTCATTGTACAACTCATAAAGCCGCGTTCTACTTTTATGAATACCAATGGTAGCCCAATCACTGAAAGATGCGTTACTATTAACTGAGATAGTTTTGGGAATAAACGTGGAATGAAATTGTTTACAGTATATATAAAAAAAATCATCATATAGATGAATAGGATCAGCGTGAATAGACAAAGCTGGTAATTTATTAATTAGTTTAACTTTAAAAGCTTCCAAGCGACTTGCAGTTTTGGGATTAACAGTGATATCCTTTTTTGCCATTTTGTTATTTTGGTTTTGGATAGTAATCCGTTGCCCGCAATGATCAGAATCTAGTAAATTTATAATTTCTTTGTGGCTTGGTATAATATCCGTATAAATATTATCTAGGCATGAGGCGCTAGTAGGGGTTATTCTTGTGGGCTCCGAAAATAGGTGTACAAGATTGTAGGACTGAAACAGACTTATTATTTTACTGCAAGAACCTGACTTTTCTAATAAATTAACATTAAAATCACCACAAGTGATAATGGACTTGTTCGAGTTACAAATCTTGTGTAACACTTCATCCATTACCTTTTCAAAGCAGTCATACAATCCTGAAGGAGGTCTGTACACACTTAATACTATAAACTGCTCCAATTCTATACAGGCTATTTCAATTATCCGCTCAACAGATAGGCTCACAATATCTTTACGGTCTTTAAATTTAAGCTGGTTACTTACTAAAATTAATGAGCCACCATGTATAGCATTTACTCTGCTGAACGAACTACCAACCTGGTGATTACTAAAATTGAACAAGAACTGGTGGCTTTTAAGCCAATGTTCAGTTATACAAAGAATATCAATACTGTTACAATTCATAAATAATTCTACTTCTAAATCTTTGTTCATAAATCCTTGAATATTTTGATGCACCAGGTTGATACTATTTACTGATTTTAAACTTTTATTTTTGCAATTGTGTACATTATTGCTAGAGGTTGCCTCTGTTGTCTTAATTTCTAATTTAAATGATTATCAATGTCAATTTTTGATACCAAATTATTGGCTGAATTATTTAACATGTCATAGCATTGCTCAATAGAAGCAATTTGTTTAGCCAAATTCTTGGCTGTAATAGAAAAATAATATGATAGCGACACAGCTATCTGTCTTTTACAGTACTTTGAAAGATAGTACCTATCCATAAAAAATCTATCTTTTGTCAAATATAAATGATTACCAACATAATTGTTAGTGTCAATTAAATGGAATGAATTGTTATTATACATCAAATTATGCAATGTCATATTCATTTCAGATCTAAAGTTGTTTTCTTCCTGTGGCAAACTTTGGCTGTATGGGAATGTGAACATCACAATTTTTCTTAAACTAAGGTTACATAATGAACTATAATATTGGAGTAATTCTCCTTTATTCACATTTCCCCTATTACCCACAAAAATTATTAGAATTGTATCCTGGTTAAAATTGCATTTTATAATTTTTTTCATTATGTCAAATAAAGAACAACCAGGCATACAGTAGTTTATTATTGAGTGTCCCGGATACTTATTTGTCAACAAGTGGCCTAGATCCTTTCCAATTTCATCACAAAATAAAACTATTTCTTTATTTACACTCTGTTTAGTAAAACAATTAGTAATTGATACTGGCAAACTGGCACAAGACTGCGGTATGGTGGTATCACATATTGTCAATGAATGATCTGGTGTGGGTTCAACAGATGGTGGTTGACAACGTTCACATTTGTTTGTGCTCACCAGCTCATTCATTGCCAATACATATTCCCTCATTTGGTTTTCAGAGGCTGTATATTTGATGGTCATAGAAGTAAGTTTCTCTTGTAGTTGGTCAAGTTCATACTGCAAGTCTTCTGTGTCAATTTGGTATTTCCTAGTACTTTTTTCTAAGTTAAATGAATACATATCTAATTGTTTCAGTAGATTTAACCTTTCCCTATTAAGTTTTACATTTTTGATGAAAAACTTTTGTTTTTTGACCATTTTCTTAGTTTTAACTATGTATTTGTTAATTTTTATGTATTTTTTAAGTTTATTTTTACTGATGGACGTCAGACTGGAATAATGTTTTTCGTCAAAGTGAATAACAACAAGGAACATAAAAAAAATACCTTTTTTTGTACTTACATTTTCTACAGAAATGTCTATCAAATGCTTTTTAGTTTAATTATCATTTTGTATATCCGCATGTTTATCTGATTCGATTTTACACAAATAAATTTAAGTTTATGTGCTGTCTTTAATTGATATACCTGAGAAGAGTATTCTGTCTTAACATAATTATCTACAATTTTATATGTGGATGACATACCTTCTAGACATATTTTTTTACAAAAATCACAGAACTGACTCTGTACTCTTAAATAGGGAAGGTGCGTACGAGTATTTACGCAACCAGGTTTTTATACCAGGTATTTACTTACAAGTACTAGCAAGACTTCAAAGTATTTTACACGGCTCGGCTAATCGCTCAGTCCGTCGACGCTCGACGCGATTCTACTCCTTATTTATATTCAGTTACGGATTAATGTTCTATGCAAGTATTTTTACTTTAAAATTATGGAAGTATTTTGTTTTTGGAAACGCGATTCTGCTCCTTATTTACATTACGTTACGGGTCAATATTCTATGCAAGTATTTCTTCATCCAACAAGGCTTGGAGACTTCATCAAAGTATTTTACTCGGCTACTCGCTCCATCGACCCACGCTCGTACGCTCGACGCTGTTTCGTGACGTGGCTTCGTTCGGCCTGCTTCGGTCGCGCTCGGGCGGCGTGCGCCTTCTCGAACAGCGATGTTTACAAACTACGTAGGTACTCAATCATATCATCTTCAATAGTCGCATACTTTTACGCAATTGCGATCATGCTCCTTATCGGTAAGACGGCACGGATCAATTTCCTATGCAAGTATTTGAAAGGCTTGGAAGTATTTTTTTTGGTAACGCGATTGTGCTCTTTATTAATATAGAGTTACGGATCAATATTCTATGCAAGTATTTTTTCTTTCAACAAGGCTTGGAAGTATTATTTTTAGATAACGCGATTGTACACTTTATTTGTATGACTTTACGGATCAATTTTCGATTTAGAAAGAAAATACTTGAAAGTATCTCGAGCCCTGGTTTTAAAGGTCTGGTATCTAAAGGGGGACGTACTTAGAAGCCCTGGTACTCGATTTTGCAAGTACGACCCATGTCTACTCTTAAATTTAAGAGTCTTAAATTTATCCAGAAAACATTCACCAAATAAAGCCAAATCGCTACTAGAGAATGATATTAGAACATACGTGAGCGGCTCAAAATGGGACCAAGCGGTCACAAAGTGGAGTTGAACAATGACAATACAATCGCTCGGTTCTTTATGTCGTTGACTGGTATAGCGGGTACAGTGGGCATTTCATGTGTCAAACACAAGCCAGAGTCCGTCGCGGCATCGGGAGGTTATATGCCAAAACACTGCGCTTGGCATCACCGAAATAATATAACTATAAAACAGACATATGGGGTTAGTTTGACTACTAAACCAAGCTTCGGAATACCTTGCGATGTTTGGTACTATAAAAAAATTCCCTGTAGACTAAGAACTAAGTTACTTAGCATTCACAAAAAAAGACATGAAAAGAAATAACTACGTAACTTACAACAAAGACAGACAAAGAAAAAAAAAATACTCAATTATTTTTGTCTTTCAGGTAAGCGGAAAGTAAATAGCAATGAAATAAAAATGAAAATTAAACTACGTGTAAGTACTTTGAAACAGAGACGTACCCAATAAAATAAAATCTCTCATCGTTTCCTCACCAAAACCCAAAATCCATCTGCTTAAATCAAAACTAGTACCGCTAACCGTAATTCGATCTCCTGCTAATCAAGCTCAGACAGCGAGCGCACTTCCCCCGAAGTACTTACCGCTGCATAGTACTCCCTACTCTTCAAAGTAGACTGCAGAGCACACTGTGCAAAGGGCCCCAACTTGGGATCCACAGCTTAAGTGCAAAGTTATGATTGCTAAGCCCGTAGTGGCCTGTTACAGTTGTTTAACTTCGTTATTAGCTTGGCATTGATATAGTGTTCCGCTTTGTGATCTAACTTGATGTTGGAAAGTTTTCAGATTCTAATGCCAGAAAAATATCGTGGAAAGATTGAGTCTTTTTAATTCTTTTTTGTTATAAGATTTTGTTTTGATAGATTTTGTTATGTAACGTTTGGTAGAGTTAACATCATTTCAATTGAAAACTAAAACGAAATTTTTAATGACTTAACACCATGTAAAGTTTACTTGAAACTTTTTAATTAGATACTATACAATACAAAACAAGCATAGTTGTTGACTAGAATGTTTCGAGGTTATCCAAGATCGCCAGAAGCAAGATTGAAAAACAGTTAATCTGCATACATTCTTTATGCAATTGAGTGTAAGCCTACAACAATCAATCCGGCAGTACGGCGAACATCTGAGAGCGCGCGGAGGCAGCTGAGCGCCAAATTAATCCGTTCGCAGGTACAATGGCGGGCGTATTGTTCGCGTACAATTGTTTTCCCCACATATTGCGTCCCCGGCCTTAATAACGCGCGGTTTATGAAAAACTCTCCTTTTTTAATGTTTGCGGCGGCGGCGGCTTCCTGTTGTGCCACCGCGCGGGGGCTCGCAGTCAAGAAATAACCTCAAAATAACGTTATTTCTTGGTTGATGGCTTGAATTTTGTTTAGGTTTTTTAAATTTGCTTGAAAAGTGTGTGAGTGTTTATCTTTCGTCGTTGGCTGAGAGACGTTGAGGGAGCATCAGTGCTACACATTAAATTTCTAAGCCATTTGTACTAGTGAACGGTCTAAAAGAAAATCTTCTTCTTTAAGTAACTTAACAGGTTCATTTAACTTAAGCAAAAATTTATTTAGAAGCACCAAAACACAAACAATACTAAGTCCCATATTACAGAACGTCACCCAATACTCAAGCATTACTTACAACTAGTTTCAACCAATCAAATGACTTGAATCTAGTTTTAAGTACCGGCCTTAGTGTGCCACCACTGATCTCTAATTACTCAAAATTAAATAAGATCAACGAAAAGTAGAACTCTTTCCCGATACTATAAATGGCTATTTGATCGACTTTAACTTCATAAAGCTAATATTCACTGCAGATTGCAAACAAAATTCATTTAATTTATACCACCCACAAGATATTACCATTGTAAAATATTTTACGTTTAGCTTCAATAAAATCGAGCGGTTCATAAATACAAACGCAAATTAATGTTAGCTATCTGAAATCCAAGTCGTTTCCTTAATGACTGGAGAATTTCCACTAAGCGGTGCCCTAAATGCCAACTAAGGGTGCCTCTAACGGAAAATGTACATCAGTGACAACTGATTGTCAAGAATTATTTATGCTTGTGGTTGTGGTAGACCAGGATAACTATGAAACCGAGAATATGGAGAAAAAGATGACTTTTTGGATAAGAATCAGTAGGTACCTACTAATAGCTGTTATTAGTCGTAAGTAAATCTCGCGACAAGCTTTTATATCATAGAAATTGTTTAATATAATAAATTGATCGATTTGATTTAATTTAAAGTTTATTTTTTTATTCTTAAGGCATGTAAATAAAAGCTTGTTTAAAAAAATATATCTTTTATTTTTTAGCTGTTGCTGTGTTATTGTATCTAAATGTTTCGTTACCTTTGAACAAAGACGTCAGTTTATTCGTATGCTTCTCAGCAAACCCTTTAACGTGATATCCATATTATAGGAGTGCGTAAAAAATCACTAGTCCGCCATCTTGGGCGGTGCGCCATATTGGATTTAGAGTGAAGTAATTTTATTTTTTGTGTTTCTCTCAGCAAACCCTTTAATTTTGATACGCTTATTAAAGGAGTGCGTAAATAATAACTACTCCGCCATCTTGGGCGGTCCGCCATATTGGATGTAAAGTGAAGTAATTTTTATTTTTTGTTTCTCCCAGCAAACCCTTTAATTTTGATACGCTTATTAAAGGAGTGCGTAAAAAATAACTAGTCCGCCATCTTGGACGGTCCGTTAGAATGACGTCACTTTAGTTTGAATGGCAATACATATATGCAAAATTTCATCTCAATAGTTGGAGGATAACTGCTTTAAAATTCAGTTGCAAGATTTACCGAACATACATACAAACATTACAAATTAAATAAAAGCTTGTAATAAAAATGGACTGCACAGCTACTGATCGTTACAAATTTGAAAACTAACATTCCCTTATCTTCGTAAAAACTTTTTAACAAAAAAAAAAAAAAAAACAACCACTTTAAAAAAAAAAAAAAACACTAAAAAGTGAAAAATAACTTTAATTTCGGAACTCGGTGTCATTGGTTCTGTATTTTCGTTTTATGCCACCGACTTCCGAAATTAAAGTTATTTTTCACTTTTTAGAGATTTTTTTTTTGAAAGTCGTCATTTTTTTTAAGATTTTTATTTTTCACTTTTTAGTTATGATACCTATCCCACAACAATTCGATTACCACTACTGGCTACACCGCACAAACAACAGTGACACAAGATACCTTTACGAAGTGGGTTAAATACGTAGGTATTATCGAAGCTAACTCAACAACTACCCAAGCAAAGTTAATAAAAATCGATTAATAACCATTTATAGCCCGAGTGTATCTCATGACAATTCCAATAAGCCCAAACACGGCTAGGATACATTGTTTTATCACGAAGTTCCGGTGCACATCTTCCGGCTTCATCTTCAGATCAGTTCGATTGTACCATTTTCATCAGAATTATTTATTTAAATTTGCTTTATAGTCGCTTAACTATCTTAATCGAAATATCTTATCGCCACCCGTGAAATACTTGAAATACATTGAGGAGTTCCGGTGGCCACATGTGGTCTTCTTCATCAGTTCCACTTCATCAAATGATACTTTCTGAATGCAAATGCTTGAGTTGTTGATGAAAATATAAAACTCGTTATATGTATGCCTATAATTAATTAATTTATTTATTTTTAATTATCTTGATTTAATTTATACAATTTAAAAATAATTTTTTTTCTTAAATAATGTATGCCTATAATATTTGAGGAGTTCCCTCAATTCCTCATGGATCCCATCATCAGAACTGGATTTTGAAAAAATGGGACCAATCTGGAAGTATATCCTTTCAAATAAAAAAATATTTTCCTAATCGGTTCATAAACGACGGAGTTCTGAGGTAACGAACATTAAAAAAAAAAAGAAAAAAATTCAACCGAATTGAGAACCTCCTCCTTTTTGGAAAGTCGGTTAAAAAGAGCAGTCAAAAAACGAAACCTGTTATCCTTTAAAAGGGTTTATGTAAGTAATTGGTATTTTCAAAGGATCAGTTAGGGTACTACCAGAAGAACTAAATAAACTAACCAACTTTGTTTTGCAACCCTAGCGTACCGAATTATGTAATTAATATGGCAACAAATGTTTAGATATACTACTAGTTACTAGTTCTGTAGTATATTTTCCGTCTCAATTAATCAAGCAAAGTTAAATTTTCAGTGTGAACTATTTCGCGCGTCGCTGTCGGGGGGAGTCATTACTTTCATTGTAACCCGGCAAGTTAATTAAAAGTTCTTAGTTTGTTAACTGCAACTCCTTCCTTCTACCGTTATTGTTGCGTTAATTACAGTGGCGATTCAAAAAAAATTAGGTTCTTACAATATAAGATTCTGGGAAATAAAAATACGGTACGGAAATGTGGATGCTTTTTGAATTCTGAACTTGGTTTTTAATTTCTCTATAATTAAAGCTAAAATAACAATAATCAGGAAACAAAATATTCTCTTGTCACAGCACAGTCTTGATTATTTACCTCACAATTTCTGCTATAACGTTTGGGGTCTATAATCAGGTTTAGCAATAATTATATTGATTAGACGTCCACTGGTGTGACTGATAGTGAAAAAGCGGGTCGCACTCATAATAACATACATAATAACAAGCTTAACCGATGCACTGCTAAGCCTGTCCACCAGTGGCAGTGTATCAAACTGAACAAACTGTACAAAGCGGATTCAAATACGAAAGCTATTCCGATAACTTTTTATTCTGCTTTATCGGAATCGCTCCCTCGTTGACTTCAACAAAAAGACAACGGAACATTAGCTGCATAGCTGTCCGCGATAGAGACCAGTCGAAGTAACTTAATTGTTTGCTCGAAATGAGAAAATCATATTACTTACAGAACAGAACTGTTGCTACATCTCAACAATAAGCACCATTGACACAATTCCTTTAGAAATATTTTGTAGTAAGACATTGTTTCCAGCATTTGTAAAATAAAACATATACAAATGTATATTATCAGTGTTTTCAAAACCTCTTATTTCTAATCTTATACATACCAATGTCAGTACCTAATTTCTTTCGTTAAACTAATCATATTACTTACTATGCAAAACTACTCATATCCCAAGACAGAACACATGCCACAATATACATAGGAGTGGAGCACGTACATCTGTGACGTATATAGCTTCACATCAGTCGGATGCTACTGAACGTAAGCCTTCCCCAGAGATGTATGAAAGAACCAGACATAGAGAAAAACGTTGTAAACGGCCCAAACATTAAGCTTGGCATAGATGATTCCAATTTGATCATTGATATGAAGTGGTATTATATCAGAGCAATTTCCTTGACATAGTTGTATTTTGGCAGTCAAATGGAAATACTACGACTCCTCGATTCACCACCTACTCGTCTCCTCGACTGCCCGCTGGTCAAAGGTTCGCAAGCTCTACTGAACATGTGACATCAACAACTCTGGAACTAGCCTAGTCAAAAAGATTGTTCGTAAATGGTTGCTAGCCAAATCCTACAGTGAATCCGAATCTCTCTTAAAGGTAATTTAGTAACACATACACAACCTTTAAACACGAACCCTTTCACACACACACACACCCTCTCTCTCTCACACATACACAAACTTACACAAACGCGTAACACACTCTCAATAGGAATGGGTTTCATTTTGACAGTTCAAAGACATTCATTGTGTTATTTACGTCGTTGAGCAGACAAATGTTTCTAACATATGAAGCAATGGATTAGCAATATGCTTCCAAATCATTCAGATTGCGATAAATAGTGTGTAACGCAATTAGGGTGCTGCTCTTAGCCTTGACAATGATTTAATTGCTATAAAATAAATACGCTTTTCAATACAGTTGTTAAACATGGCGTACTTTCAGAGGCTATAATTATGATTCGAAAATTGAATCTGTCGCATAGGCATCTTTCTGTTACGCGGTCGTGACTTTTGTTTACGAGCTCGATCATTTTGTTTTGCAGTTTAGTTTTAAATTTATAAGACAATTTAAAAAGTTTAGTAGCAAGGAGTTTTCATACATAGAATAAAATGGGATAGATTTTATACGAGGAAAAATGAATGAGTCCGGACGTCTTAGCATTGAATTCTCAAAGTCTTTTAAATGGTTGTTTAATATATTTCAGTTTTAATTTAATTATTTTCACATCAACATTTGACAAAAATCGAATAGGCTGTGTAGGCTGTTTTCGTTGTAAAAAAAGTGTCCAGTTGCAAAAACGCGCCATTTTCAGAAAATTTTAATTTTTCCTATTTACCTAATTCTATGATTTGTTTTTTACTATTTCCCACAACTGTATTGAAAAACGTCGTGTGATACACGGGTGTGTAGGTTATTGCTAACTCGTGTCATTAAAAACACTCGCCTTCGGCTCGGGCTTGTTAATGACAGCTCGTTTGGAATAACTTACTTCCCACACTATCACAATGTACTATTATCATGTACTTCTCGATTGTAACAATAACAATCCATTAATGTGTTGCACATTCTCATAATTATGGCAACCACCCAAGGACTCCATGAGACAGGCTCGACCTAGTGTGGAGTTCATAAGTAAAGTACTTATTTATTTATTTAAACTTCTCGCACAAAATAAGATACAAAGGCGGACTTAATGCCTTAGGCATTCTCTACCAGTCAACCAGCAACAACATGAAGCAACCAAATTCGATCTAAATAAAAACGGCCACATTCCTCTAGATCGTATTTTGTTGCTTCGTGTTTCAATATGAATCTTTATAAAAGGTATTAGAAAATTATAGACAAATTTCCCGAGATATGTAGTTGATTGAGCCGTTTTTCATAATTCCTTCTCATTCACGAGATAATGTTTTTAAAGGAGGGGTGCTAGTGGACCGGTGACAACGCTCTTAAATGCATACCAACTGATGGCCGTCCTGATATCCAGAGGAAGCGCATTCCACAAAAGAATAGACGGAAGAATGAACAAAGTCAGAAGTATGAGAAGGACAGAGTAGAACAAGATTGTTGGAAGAACGCAGATTGTTAGCGTGTAAGGAACATAGATATTGAAAGTGAGACATAAGATAAGAAGGAGGGGTGGGAGAGTTGAGAAGGGAGAAAAGAGTGGTCAAAGCACGGAAACTTCTTCTTTGGCGAAAGGACATCCATTTGAGCTCAGACCTGTAGCTCGATACATTATGGTGATGGTGATGACGAGTACTTCCTTGTCGTCTTATTAAAAAAATGTAAACTTAGCTATGTATGTTAAACACTGATTTGGCAAATAAACATTACATTGTATTATATATTATATTATACTGCTGAGGACTCTAGGTACTATCCTCCGAGGTTGAGTATTATCCTAGTGGGTTTTTCCACGATGAAATTTTCAGTAGCAGCCCGGAGTTTAGATTTGGGTCCAGTTAATGGCAATACTCGGCTCTGGTGTATACCTCTGCCTTCACCTTCGGGGAATACATGCTTGTTATTATGTAATATGTTACAACAACTTCGAAATCTGTAGCTATTTCACGGAAGGGATTATTTCCAAGTGAAAAATAAAAGCCACATAAGGGATCTATAACAATACTCGTGGATGTTCTGGGAAGGGACGTGCTGATGCACGATATTAAACTTACTAACGAGTAAGGTTCATGAATGTGGAAGATATAAAACGAATAGGTAAAGCCAGGGAAACTAATTGGTAAGTGCATTGTGTACCAACTAATTCAATTAATGTCCGTTTATTCAAACCACAACCGTCATTATTTGACATTAGTATAAAATGGCTATAACAAGGCAAATTGACGTAAGTTGTCAATTTACCAACGAAACGGGGAGTCTGTTTACAAGGGATGGAAATATTGATAAAGATGTGGAAAGGAGAGTAAATGCGGGGAATAAAGTGAATGGGGCTATGCATTCGATTCGATTGTGACCAACCAGTTGGTGTCCATAAAGGCTTGATTGGCTGTCCACAATGGTGTGCTGGTGCCTACGTTTATGTATGGAAGTGAATGTTGGGTGTAGCAGAAGAAGAATGCAAGTAAAATAAAATGCGTTCCTGGCGAAGCATGTGTGGCGTGACTATGAATAATAGGCTGAGGAATGATGTATTATGGAAACGGTGCGGTTCATAAGAAGATGTAGTGACAAAGATTGAACAGAGTATGCTTAGAGGGTTTGGTCTTGTTGAAAAGATTAATAAAAGGCGACTAACAAAAGGTATTATTATTTTTATTATTTATTTATTTTATTTATTTATTATTATTCAAATAACATGATCCATTATGGATAGTAACAACAGGAGCTTCTATACTATGTTAGTAGGTAGAGAATATAAATATAAATAACAATTAAAAATAGCATGTCTATTTTACCGTCCCAACCACGATGCTTACCCAGAGCGAGTGCATCGGACACTGATAATGACTCGAGACTATCCTCAGAATGTCGTTGCTGCTGCCGCGTACTCAACAGCGACCACACACGCTTGCGTCTTATTGCGTAAAAGTCATCCGTACGCACTTCGGCAAACATAGCAGACGCACTGCAGAACCGCGGGAACCGCAACAACATCCTGAAGACGTTATTGTATTGTACCCGCAGAGCGCTGTAAGCCTTTTGAGTATAATTAACCCACACACTGCTCGTGTAGAACGATTGGCAATATGCTTAGAATAGCGCTAACTTGACTTCAGCTGAGCAACGAGCAAACCTGCGAGCCAACATATTACCCCGGACCGCCAGCGCTCTGCGTTCACGTTCAATGTCCTCGTTGTCCTTTAGATCATCGGTGACAATGTGCCCTAGATACTTAAACTTTTTCACCCTAGTGAGAGGAGAACCGTTCAGAAAAATAGGTGGAGGTTCATGAGGGATTTTATCACCAAGACCGAAAAACATACACTCGCTCTTGGCAGCATTATACTTGAGACCATGACTCTCGGTATAACGCTCACAACTTCCAAGTAGCTGACGAAGGGCCCTAATTGACGGGCCCAGCAGCACCATGTCGTCGGCATTACTTATACTATTGACAGCGACTCCATCAATATGACAACCTACATGCATGCTGCTAAGCTCGCCAATCAGGCTATCCATATATACCTACATTAAAAAGAGTGGGCGAGGAAATTCCCCCTTGCCTCACGCCACACTCTAGCTTGTACTCCTCAGACAAGCAATCCGCCCACTTAATGACATTTAATTGATTGTCATAGCATAATTTCAGAATTTCCACTAGTTCCGTAGACATATTTTGTTTACGCAGTTTATCCCACAGGACCTCATAACAAACCAGATCAAAGCTTTTAATAAATCAAAATAACAAGCATAAACAGGTGTCATACGATCCAAATAATATCTAACTTTGTGCTTCATACAGAGAATAGCACTCTCAGTGGAAAGGCCAGGTTGGAAGCCAAATTTTGCGTGATGCAGGTTCAGGTTCCTTCTTAAATGCCTGTTAAGCATACTATCCATTACTTTAGCCAGAATTGTTGCCAGGGAAATGGGACGATAGTTACTTTTATCACAAATATCTGCTGTTTTACATTTAACTATTGGTATGACTACTGTTCTCATGAGGTCCTGAGGGAGATACCTATGACTCACGCACAGGGAGAAAAGCATGGCCAGCACACTAGGTAAATGACAGTCCGCTTGCCGTAAATGCTCAACGCTCAAGCTGTCATGTCCAGGCGATTTACACCGATTGTTTATTGTGTTATTATTGTGTGTTTTATTTATTATTATGTAGAAGGCAGATGTGAGTGGAAACGCTGGGAGGGCACGCCCTCAGAGAACATAATAATATACTGAACTTATTGGTGATGTTCCTCGGAAAGGTAAGGTGCGTAGTACTAAGCAAATGAGGCAAAAGGAGTAAGTAAGGATAGTAGCAGGTGGCGTTCAGTTGTTTCTGCCTACCCCCATGGGAAAATGGCGTGAGTTTATGTGTGTATGTATGTGTCAATTTCAATCAATCTGCCTAACCTTAGCCCAACCATGTTAGGGTCGGCTTCCAATCTAACCGGATGCTGCTGAATACCAGTATTTTATATGGAGCAATCGCTCCATCCCATCCCAGTTACTGGGTGATACGATACCCTTGGTAAGACTGGTTGTCAGACTTTTGGGCTTCTGACGACCCGTAACGACTGAAAAGATCCACGAATGACAGCCGGGACCAACGGCTTAACGTGCTTTCAGAGGTACGGAGGAGTCTCGGTATATAAAGATGGTCACCCATCCACGGATCGACCGCGGCAAGCGTAGCTTAACCTGATGGATCGACCCGTGCGGCTTGTATTACTTAGCCACGAGTTTCTCCTCTTTACTCAGCTCTCTCGAGTTCTGCTATGTGTCAATTTGCTTAACATTTAATTTTCCTGACGGCTGACAGTACAGTGTACAATATAATGATGAAATAAGAACTGAGAACTGAGATCTGAAACATGTATTATTTTTGTGTATATATAAGCTTGCCATCGTTATTAATGCCTAATTAAACCGGCCAAGTGCGTGTCGGACCACGCACAATGAAGGGTTCCGTAGTTCAGCCCAGTCCCACTTCAGCTTAGCGGCTTGTTGAGCAACGTCAGTAATCTGTGTTTTGGAGCGCAGTGTGGTATTGCGAATACGGTCTATCAATTTGACGCCTAGAATACTGCGCTCCATCTCACGTATAAATGTAAGTTGGTTGATTACTCGGTAACTTGTGACGCCTACTTGGCTGTGACAGTTTTCCTCTTAACTTCGTTATATAATATACTACTGCTGTGATTTTTTTCACATATCCAAGTACAACCATTTAGCTGGCAGGAAGGGGGACACTTAACTCTAATAAAGATTAGCATTTTAAAGCCTAATATAATATTTCAGAAACGGATCCCTTAATCGAAAAATTATTTTCACAAACCCGCAACCACTTTGTCGGCGTGATTAATATGTATATCCATGCCAAATTATAGCTTTCTAGTACTAAAAGTTTCTAAGCTAAGCTGGGGACGGACAGATGGACGGACATGGCGAAACTATAAGGGTTCTTTGTTGACTACGGAACCCTAATAATTACGATTGATGAAACACGCACGATATAATATCTGTAGCCACACAAAGCAACAATAGTAAAGCAATTAGTATTAACTCGAGCCTCGTTTGAACAGTCAAGTTGCTGTGAAACTGTTCAACAGTACTATCGTCAGTGACATCAACGCGGTTGATCAATTAGCGGGAACATTAGTAACGTGAAGTGCATGTCCATTGACGGATAAGCAGGAACGATTGTGATGGTGTGTATGTGAATGAAGCATTGGATGTCTCATGCCCGGTTTCTGAGGAACTTTTAACGGTGGTTTATCTATTCAATAGCGCTTTTGGTTCGTTAACTTGTGAATGTGCGTTTCCGAACACCGCAATGTAAGATAAACTCCGTTTAAACTTCAGTTAACTTAACTGACCAATCTGTGCCATTTATCGGTTCCATAACTTTATTTGACGCTTCATTTCATAGCCAACTACATCAACTTTTAGATTAAATGTGTATTATTAAATTAAATTGCCAGTAAAAGCTAAATATTAAAGTTAATTAAAGGAGAAAACGATAAGTGTTCGCATAATTAATTATTAGCAGCTCATCCGAGTCTGACTTGGAAGTACTGAAGTTTACTTTCAATATATCAGTACACAGAAACTTATGGTATCGATTACGGTAAATTCTTTTGCCACTTCGATAAGAAGCATCTTCTCTCTTTCAGTAAAATTTTTACTGCGTTTTCCAGATTACATTACATGTTATTTTACAAAAGAATGGAAAAAATAAATGGAATAGAAAGCACAAACGATTGGAAAGATAAATAGACTTTTAACTTAAAATCAAACGGCAAAGCAATAATAATACCACATGAAACAAAAACAATGAAGTGAAAGCAGAAAGAAGTAAGGTTAACGTTTCGTTTTATAAAAAACTGGCAATGATGTCGTTCATTCATCCGCCTGTAAATAACGACTTAAATCATATTTTATTTAATAGTTATTAAACCAAAGCAATCAAAAGAAAAGTCAAAGCAATGCTTGTTTACAAACTCGAACAAATACAAACGGTGACTAATTCCAACTGTTAGAATTTGTTGAAGTAAAGTTGTCGAGTTAGAGCATCGAACTGTTGCGGCGAGCCAGTTGCCGCTGCTACACAAGCACGGTTAGTTTAATCGATGTTGGTCTAAGGAACATGAGTAATGATTGGAAGTTGTAAAGTTATGATCTGGGGTTGTACCATATACTCTTATAGCTAATCAATATAAAACAAAAAGTGTAGAGTTACAATATATCAAGGGATTTTTAACCGCTTGCCACACAACTATTCATTGTCACCTTAATTTGCCCAGCAAATGACTATCGTAGTAAATAAGTACCTGTAATCTGTGGCCTCCCAAGTCCCAACAATGAACGTAATCACCACACTTGCAACACGAATAGGTGACGGCAGTAGTGTTGTCTTTACTACATAAAGATGTGCTAACAAATCGGGTGGGGAGTGCCGGTGTCGGGATCGAGGCACACGGCCGTTGGTATAACGTGAAACGTCTATGTCAGCGGGACGCTTTTATTGTCAAGAAAAATAATGATACAAAACAGGCACAGAATGGTAACATAATATTTATTTCGATTAATATTTGACGTTTAATTTAGGTTAAATATGGTCCAAAATACACTTAGTATTGCTTTAATCAATCGGTCTAGATACACTCTATACACACATACATGAATTACCACGCTGTCACTTCTGAGTCGTGAGCTACACTGAATGGAAAGGAGCGAGAGCGCCAGTTTTCGTCAATCTGCACGGTGCCTCTTCCTCGTCAATTCGCCAGCACCCGACGCAAACTCAAGGTTGTATCAGCGAGCTGACTATCTATACAAGTTAAATAATGACATCGTACTTGCGTCTCTATGACTAATATTTTGGGAATTATTAAGGCAAGACGATAATTACCTTTTCACTTCAGTAGCTCAAACATGTAGGTTTTGCTGCCTGAAATCAGTGAGCAAAATGCGATTTTGCTCACTGAGTGAGACAAAGTAACTTTTTAATATTTTTTTTAAGAAAGCCGCGAGTGTCTTATTCATCCTTGGGTTAATCATACAATTCGAAACATTCACACTCTGTCTTTTTCCCACCATTAGAGAGAAAGAGAGACAAAGACCAGCCCCTTCGAAATTCCGATTTTGAATTCGAACTCAAAGACAAACGTTCGGAATTTCGTACTAACTAAAGAAATTTTGCAAAAAGATTATGTCTTTTAATGTAATTTATTGAATTTTTAACTTATTGTTATATTTAAACGAAAATAAGTATTTACTGCAAATAAAACTGATATTTAACCTGTAAATTCAATAATGTTACGTAACATATTTTGAATAATAAAATATCATGGGTGCTATTTCCGAACACGCCTTAATTTAAATAAAAGAGCGGGAATAAAATTTCGTGGCTGGCGTAAAGAGTTGAATAAGTTAAAAAATATTAAAATAATCGTAAAATATGAGTGAAACTAGCGACGAGAACAGTATTTTAATACCGGAAGAGTTAAAACAACAAGTTAATAATGCAGAATTAAGTTTCCTACCTGAGAAGTCTCGCGAGAAATATAAAATGTCTCGCGAGCAAAGTTTTTTGCATCTCGTGCCTTTGAATCCCTCGCCACACTCAGGATTCAAGTTAGAATCACTCGCTACGCTCGTGATTCAATCGTTGAATCCTTCGCTTGCTCTGGATTCAAAATCAGCACTCGCAGCAAAAAACGACTTTGCTCTCTTGTTGCACAAATAACTATTTCACCTTAGCACCTCAAACAAACAGGTTTTGATGTTTAAAGACAGTGAACGAAATTGGATTTTGCGGCGAGCGTGAGACATAGTAACTTTTTAATTATTATTTTTTTAATGCCGATAACAATTGCTGGGTCTATACACGAAATTCCAAAGATTTGAATTTTTATTTATTTATTTATTAATGGTTAGGTAACCTACAATTGTTTACACATTACATTTAATTTAAAAGTGCACGATTTACATTAACAAGTGCAACAATTAGTTACAGGCTAACACCACAGGCACTAAATATTTAGAATTATACATTTTAATGATTGAAATTAATTTAGAATAGTAAGTATGATAAAAATAGTGTAAAAACAAAGCATAAATCTAGTAATTTAAAACATAAATCAATAATCGAATAAAATTAATTAAAATAAAAATAAAATATGTTTAGATTGGTAATAGATTAAGACATTCATAATAATAATTCACACATTAACCTTCTATAATAATTAAACTAAAACTATATAACACTAAAACTTCACTTTGTTCTGTCACTTTCACTTCGACACGAAAAAAGCGAGAGATAGAAACAAGTCGATTCGAATCGATATTCAAATTCGATACCTAGTAGGCCCAAAAAGGAAACAAATACCTATCTTTTTTTATAGACAAATAAAGAAAATGTTGAAGAAAAAATACGAATTTTATCATGTATCTACATAATAGTTATTTATAGTTTTAACAATCTTTAATATTGTGACAAAATACCGGGTGTGCAGTTTCAGAACGCATCTTTAAAAAATAGCGAGCTTCACATTTTTATTATTTTTCTTCTGTTACGCTAGCTACAAAGTTCGATACCCGTTGGATATTATAAAAATAATCACTATATAGTACAAAACAAAGTCGCTTCGCGCTGTCTGTCTGTCCCTATGTAAAATTAGATCTTTAAAACTACGCAACGGATTTGATGCGGTTTTTTTAAATAAAATGAAGGTTTGTATGTTTAATACATGCATAATATACTCGTAGTAGAGAAACACTGATAATTTTAGAGGTTTCTAATGTGATGTCGTAAACAAACACATTTTTTTGCGCTTACAAGCGGTGCGCGTCCATAGTGCGCAGGGTGCGGGCCAGCTCAAATACTGTCCTGGTAATGATTACCGAGCGATTTGACTGCCCCTACATACGACAATGCTGTAACAGACATGTATAGCCAGGCCACTTAATCTGATTGTATTGTATTGTTTTTAACTTTAGTTCTGTTGTCGTTGTTATTTGACATTTTATTTTAATTTCAATTATGTGACCCTTATAAATTGTACCTACTCGTTTGTTTATTTTTACTGCATTTGACATTTTATTTTGATTTTAATTCTGTGACCTTTTTGTACCTACTTGTTCGTTAATTTAATTGCATTTGACATTTTATTTTAATTTTTATCCTATGACCTTTATAATTGTTACCCACTCACTCATTTATATATTTTTAATTTATTTTTTAATTGTATTGTCATTTTATTCTGTTCTGTTGCAGTATGGTGGTAATTTTATTTTATTTATTGCAAACGCTTGCTGAACCCTACAAGATAGATCAAAATAATGTACTACAGTATTGTAGACCTTAAAAAGGTCTAGAAAAAAGTCCGCGATGGTATATGTCTACCTCTTAGGGATAACCCACAATAACCATTTTTAATTGGCTTATTTACGAAGCAATTTTAAGCAATACAGCATTAATCCTTATCCATTTAAGTATCTTAAATACATTGTGCATTATATTATATTTATTATATTTATTTTTGTTCAATATGGCCCTTTACAGCATGTAATTTAAATGAATATTTTCGAAGATATTACAGATTTAAAATGCAGGGACATAGCGGTTGCGGCGGTACCGGCAGGAAATTCACAGCAATCCAGCTGTTTGGCCCTCAGATTTTAACGGTATCAGTCCATAAAGCTACCCATATCTTGAAATCTTTAATAAAAGGTTGGGGAAAAAGTTTCTTCGCATTTTTTAAAGAAAATTCAAAACATTTTTTTAATATAGTTTATTTACATTTAACTATAGTATGTAGGTACCATTTTGTTCGATAACTTTTTGCCATCTTGTAGGTAGGGACATGATCCCATTGCTATAGAAATTTTGGGACGTCTGATCAAAATACCGCGACAAGTGGTTTTGGCAGTCCTCTCGTGATGTTAACCTGACACTGCCTAAAGAATTCTGAAGAGACCGAAACAGGTGGAAATCTGAAGGTGCAAGGTCAGGACTATACGGCGGATGCATTAAAACCTCCCAGCCAAACTCTCTTAATTTTTGCTGAGTGGCTAAAGATGTGTGAGGTCTAGCGTTATCATGATGAAAAACCACACCCCTTCTGTTGATTAATTCCGGCCGCTTTCTCTCAACTTCTTGCTTTAATCTCATCAGTTGTTCGCAGTAGAGTTCAGAATCGATGGTCCTGCCTTGTGGTAACAGCTCATAATGAATAATGCCCTTCCAATCCCACCACACACACAGCATCACCTTGTTGCGAGTTAATCCGGGTTTCGCCACAGTCTGTGAAGCCTGACCGGCCTTTAACCACGACCTTTTTCGCACGTTCATATCGTACGCGATCCACTTTTCATCACCAGTTATCAGCTTCTTCAAAAATGGTTCAGTTTCATTACGTCGTAATAAAGAATCACAAATGAGTACACGGTTCATTAGGTTTCTTTCAGTGAGCTCGTGAGGTACCCAAATATCGAGCTTTTTTGTGTACCCAGTTTTTTTCAAATGTGCCAAAACTGTTTTGTGTTCAATTCCCAATTCTTCAGCTACATCGTAACTACTGATATGCCGATCTTGCTCCACTTTTTCAAAAATGGCATCCATTTTATCCGTAATAGGGCGACCAGAGCGACGTGCATCTTTGACATCAAAAGTACAGGATTGAAAACGCCTAAACCAAATTTGTGCTACGCTCACAGACACTCAAGCTTGTTTTTATATTTTTTATATGACGTGTAAAAGTGATTCCAATATCCTATTTACAGAATAAACGATTTCATTTCATTTCATTTCATTTCACTGCACTAGGTCCATAAACATCGCAAATTTTTTTCGCGGCTTTCGTTGCATTTTTACCTTTTTTGTAGTAAAATTTTAAAATGTATCGAATTTCTTCATTAGATTCACTCATCTTGACAGTACGAAAAACAAATGAAAATCACACAATTTCCTGATTTTAATTTGGAATTATGTTCTTTAAAATTTAAACTTTTTATGATACCAAAACCAGCCAGATACAAATAGTATAACCAAAGAGATTTTATTACAAGTTCATACATACTATAATGCGAAAAGACTTTTTCCCCAACCTAATATATAAAACAAAGTCGGGTTATTTACACCATTTATAACTCAGGAACGGCTTCACAGATTTTTATGGTCTTGGATTTGTTGGATTTGTCTCCGCCCCGAATAGCAAAATAACTAATAAAACATGCGAAAAAAGAATGTAGAAAATTCACTTTCTCATTTTGTCATAATTTTGTACAGGCTTTTTTAACGGAAGAATTTAATTCTTCCGTTGTTAAACAGCATGTAAAAAAATCTGAATTAAGTTTCCTACCTGAAAAGTCTCGCGAAAAATATAACCAAAGGAGACTTACAAAGAGTGCAAACACATTCTCGGAGACTGTACTGTTATCGTACTTCATATAATTATCTCAAACGATGCAACCATCTTCTACAATGTAGAGTATTTACTCAATGTTGAAAACCACAATAAAGACAAAAGATGACGTGCAAATTGAATCCTATCCCAAACTTATTGCATTTTTAAAAAGAATGTCAAAGAATGTAAATTATAGAATCCTTCGCTTACTCGGGATTCAAAATCAACACTTGCAGCAAAAACCAAATTTGCTCTCTTGTTGCACAAATAACTATTTCGTTACGGTTCACTTTTCTGTCCTGTTACCCGTATATTTCGGTGTGATTTTAAAGACATTTCACGTCAAAAGTCAAAAGTAAATTGAATACTGCAAGTTTCTCAAAATATTAACTCATTTTCATACGAGTACGCCGAATGATTTTAGTTTTACATAAGTTGGTAGTTTGTAATTTTTTTTTTACATTTCCCACCGTTTGGAGTGCTCTACGTTCATAGTCGCCGGGGAAGCAAGAACGTAGCGAACTACTCAAATAAATGTACTCTGTACTATATTTTTATTTCATGTAAATTAGTACGTTAAGTTAGAGTTTCAATTAGCAGCAAAATCACAGAACTTTAATTATTACTTTTGCATGAAGTAAGGGTCACATTAAATAAAGTTGTGAACACACAGTTCACGTTTAGTACAGAAAAGTTATAAACATTTTTTAAGTTTTCTATTCACTCATTAAAATAGATCTTTCTATCTACGCGCATCACAATAATATTCTGATCGCTTTTTAGTTTGTGCTGTGGTGGACGGAATGATTACTTTCATTTTTTCGGGCAAGTTATTATTAAATAAATAAAACCAAAGCTATTCACCCAAATCAGCGTGGATGTGGTATTTGAATATTAAGAAAAGTTTTATGTTTAGCTTATTTACTTTCAGTATAATTGTACACTTATTTACACACAAAGTAAACATTAGATTCCCAAACAACGCAGGATTCAGACTTAACCCACGCCACAGCCAGCCAGTCGTGAAGGGCGCAGTTGCCCAAAAAATTGGCAAATATGAAAGGATCCGCTCGGAGCCTGCGCCAGGGGCCCGAGAGCCCGGGGGCCAGGGGTGTCGCATACACAACTCAATTTGTAATGTTAACATACCGTATTTGTTTGTGTCTGCTATGTTTATTAAGCATACATGTGCTGAATATTGTTGGCTAGTAATTTTATTCCAGGAGGCGTGAAACTGTTTGAAATGTTAAATCCTTCTTGAAAAGGCTCTTACCGAAAATATTACAAATAGATAAGTTTAGTAGCGACACTGATTGTCCAGTTTATGCGCTCTGACGACACTCAAGGGCAGTGCTCGGTCGGTGTGTCTGTCAGTAGCCGACACACATGGGGGTAGGAGTGAATTAATATACCATGACCGTGTATAGGAACGTATCAGGCAAACGTAGCGTTGGAAGGCCTCCTTCAAGGTGGATGGATGATCTTGTGAAGGCTGTAGGAATCCGCTGGATGCAGGAAGCACAGAACCGGTTGAAGTGGTGGTGCTTGGGGGAGGCCTATGTCTAGGAGTGGACGTCTTTCGGCTGAAATGAAGATGATGATGATGATACGCTCCGTGGTTGCCATACCGGTGCGCGCAGGTGGAGAAACGGCGAGCATTCTAAACCCGTTATAAATGGGTTATGAACAGACAATCATGGCATTTAAACACACCTCACACATCTCATCATACAGGTATTGGAACTAATTTTATCAACATAAATATTCACTCGCTTTTCCTGAGACGTCTGCCATACGCGAAAACACAGGTGAACTACTACAACCGAGAAAACGGGAACCGTGTGGATATGACACGCGGATGACGTGGATGATGCGCGAATGCTATGGTCACCAAAACCGATATGCACGGGTATGATATGCTGTTGATACGTAGGCACGTAGTAGTCCGTGTCATGTTTCTTTCCATGCCTGATACGTTCATAGTACGGTCGGTGGTGGTGGTCGTCGGTGATGGTGGTGTATTCGGCATACTCCTTTATTGTTTAATTATTGCATTAATTGCCTCGACTTTGCGAAGACCTTTGACCATCTCACTAAGTTTCAAGACAAAGAAGGATGTTTCTCCTAAAGTTTCGCTTGCCTATCTTATTGACGATGAATTTGCAAACAAGCATCAATTTGAACTTTAGCGAAACTTTTTACACAGTAGATTTAAACTGACAATTTAAATTATGCTATGAAACCTACTGTTGAACTGGGTTGCACCAAACATAATAAGGTAAAGCGAACAATTAACGACTTTCAAACACGGGCCGCAGTTCGTTTTACATTGTCGGCGCAACGATATGATATTCACGTTCGGATTATAGCCAACCAGCATTATTACTGCAACACTGTTAGATTTATCGCTCGCGGCAACATTGAAGTTAATTGGAGGTCGGGTAGGTTAGGAATTATGGAGGAGGTTGAATTGTTACATGAGGCTTTATGTAGTACACATCTTGGCGGTACCCTGGAGATCGTAAGAGCAGGCTTCATGAAAAGACTCAGGCCTATTAGGTACTAACTAAGATTTTCCTGAGAAATATAAAGGTATTATACCAGATGAACAATTTAAACTTAAGAGACAAGAAATATGAAGCTTTGAAGCCTGAAGCGCTAGCTATCGAGAACTCTTGAATGTACTACTTCGGGTATTCACCTTTCATTGATGAATCCACTCATAGTTCGAGTATATTTGCCTGAGCTAGGAGAGATAATGCGGGGATCAGACTTGAATCAAGTTTAACGAGGTAATGAGAAAATGCAGTTTAACGAATGTTGCAGGTTACACACCTTTATTGAATCAACAGAGGCCCAAAAACAAAAATCTGTCTAGTTCCCCAAACTATTAGTGTTACAAAACTTACAAACACATTAGGCCTCGAAACCACCATAATTACCAGCCCTGGGGTTGAGCCTGCATTTAACACGTAACTAACAATCAGACCCGCCCCCCCCCTGCAGCCCCCCATAGGGGTGAGACCGGCGACCACTTCACGAATCATTACACCTATTACAACTTTGTGGGGTGAATACATGCTGGACAACTTTTGGGGTTGTAAACCTAGAGGGGGTGAAAAAAATATTGAATTGGATGAAGAAGAGTTAAATGACTTGATAGTGAAAGTTAATAGATTTGCTATTTATTACAGCTTCTGCAAAGGTGACTGCTGTCTTTGCTGCTGCATTCAGTTTCAACAAAAAATCATAAAACTGCGAAGCAATGCTATAATTCCCTTAATCTGCTATCGAAACTCTGCTTCCCTTAATTTATTCAACTACCCGTTCAATATTTTAATTCATCCCGTAAATTGTTTATTAACGAAAACCTGGTTGGAATAGAAAAAATCTTTTTGTGTTGGATAGTCTATTTATCGAGAAAGGTTATAGGCTATATAACATCACGCTACGACTAATAGGAGCGGAGCTTAAATTAAAATAACCGGCCAAGTGCGAGTCGGACTCGCGCACGAAGGGTTCCGTATCAGAAACCTTAGTTAGTTAAGTTTATTCTTGGGATAAATTCATCCCAACTACGGAACCTTTTCATTGTGCGTGGTCTGACACACACTTAGCCGGTTTTTATTTTATTTTTTTATAATTGAAAATTAATTTATACGTACACAGGCTATATACACTAGAACTAAAAGACTAACAAACTATACATATAAAAACACAAACAAAAAAAAAAAAAAAAAAATAATACAAAGAAAAACAAAAAGGACACTTAATAGGCGTCGAAGTACTCGTCCGCATCGCTGTCACTCGGAAACGTGCCCAGAAGACTGGCAGCATTGCCACGTTGAATGGCAATGCTAATTCTTTGGCCAAAGAAAAAGCCTGCCCTCTGGTCACGTGAAGTGTCGACCAGTCGGCGAGAAATTTCCTTAAAAAGGAGACGTGCACTCGGGCCCCATGACCCGAGCGTTTCGACCCCAAACGGCTCAAAACTGTAGTTACCCATAAGGTTACAGTATTTGCGCCGCTTGAGGGTCTCAGCAGTCGCAGCAGCAGCGCCAGCACAGCCAGCCGTACTTGAAACATGAGATGGCGCAAGGGTGTCGACACAGGTTGCGTCCCACACCAGAGGCCTACCCACCTTCCAAGGCAACAAAGTCATGCCGTCTGGTCTCTTGCCATCGTCACGTACCAAGCCGCTTGGTTCTAATACCGCTGGTACGCCGGCGGTGACAAGGGCTCGACGAATAATATCGTTGATGCTGGCGTGCCGTGCTATGCGACCTGCGCTCCTGCAACAGGATAGGCCATGGTGCCCGAGGCTGTCGACGGCTTCACCGCAGTGACAACAATGCGGAGCAACACAAGGTGCGCCCAAACGGAGACAAGTAGCGAGCCGAAACGAAGAGTCATCCATCATAGTGCCTATGGTGGATGACGGGAGCGCCTGCAGCCACAAGCCCGACTCCCATTCACCCACAGCCAGCAGACGCGCACGCTCAACAGTATCATGTGACGTGTTTAAAAGAGTATTCCGTATAACACTGCAGAGCGGCACGTCCCACTGCCTCTGGGAGGACGGGTTGTCGGGCAAATCCGTATTGGGACAAGCCATTTTCCAAGCGTTCAAAGCATCGGTCAAACACGGTACCTCAAAATCGACCAGTGTTGAAGATAAAATGTTCCTGGTTAGTTTATCGGTACCGTGGACCGAGGAGATGAAGGCTGGTAAACTCATACTTGAAATTTTATTTTTATATTTGAGTTGATTGAATGAAAGGTAAATTGCGGTTTACGATTTATGTCGTATTAAAAAAAAAACTACTAACTAGATCTCGTTTAAACCAATTTTGGGTGGAAGTTTACATGGTACATCATATATTTTTTTTAGTTTTATCATTCTAATATTTTAGAATTTACAGGGGGGAGGGGGGACACATTTTACCACTTTGGAAGTGTCTCTCGCGCAATCTATTCAGTTTAGAAAATAAAAAAAGAAACCTCAATATAATTTTTGAAGACCTAAGTATGGGGAACCTCCAATTTTTTTTTCTTTTTTTGTGTGAAATCCTTAATGCGGTTCACAGAATACATCTACTTACCAAGTTTCAACAGTATAGTTCTTATAGTTTCGGAAAAAAGTGGCTGTGACATACGGACGGACAGACAGACAGACACGACGAATCCATAAGGGTTCCGATTTTTGCCATTTGGCTACGGAACCCAAAAAATGTTGCAAAAACGGGAATAATGATTCCTTTTTGAGAACTTCCGTTGCGTGCGCTGCCTAAACGGTTTAAGTTACGCAAATATCATGTATGATGGAATTGTTCCTTTTTGAAAGTTCTAAAAGAAAGTCTGCGACAGCATATGGCTATCTTTTAAGATTGACTCACTATAACCTTTTTTATGGTAATCAAATTTGTTCGAAATTAATGCATTATTTGCGAAGGAGTTTTATCAACATAATAGTAGTCCTTATCCAAATAAATATGTTATTAATCACAAGTATTTAAATGTAAACAAAATTTTCCTTGACATCACTTGATTTCAATCAATGTCTAAGGAGATATCATAATTTTAAAATAACTCCGCAACAAAATAAGTAGAAAATTTCTCTTATAAGTGAAGCAGCCTAAGTTGCGCGGGTCAGCTAAAATATTATAACGCTGAAGAGTTTGTTTGTTTGGTTGAACGCGTTAATCTCAAGAACTACTGGTTCAAATTGAAAAATTATTTTAGTGTTGGATAGCCCATTTATCGAGGAAGGCTATAGGCTATAACATCACGCTACGATCCTTAGGAGCCAAGCGAACAAAACAAAAGTCAGAAAGAACGCTAAGCGATAACGAAGTTATAGCACGGGCAAGCACGGGATGCGATGCAATGGGTGGGTCGAAATTTCACGCGGACGAAGTCGCGAGCAGAAGGTAGTAATTTATAATTTCATGCTAGTAGCTACTTATCATTCATCGTTCCCAACATCCCCGCACCCCGCGCTACCGAAGTGGAAACTACAAAGAAACTATGATCAAAGTGGCACATTTCACAAGCCGGGGGACACGCATCCACTGGAGGGTGGCGGGGAGGGGGTTGGGGTGAGTAGTCACTTACTTTAGTTTTACTCAGTTACTTTTAATTCATCCAGTCGCTGATCTGTTTGGTAAAGTTTGTGGGGACGTGTATTAGTGTGGTATTGTAATAATCCCCGTGTAGTGAATGAATAAACATCCATTAGTAGGTATACCTGTTACTACATATGTATACTCATAATATGTTTTGAATGTATTGAGATCTATTTAGGCTGATGTATCACTGGCACTTTTTTTAAAACGTCACATTCATAATATCCCTATTCCAAATGAATATGTCTAACACTACACTATCGGAACACCTTTTAAATATATATTATATTATAAGCTAGGTAAATATTCGAATAAAAGATGTTTTAATAATATTCATTCATAATATTGGGCTTATTGTTTGAGTGGCATGAATTTAATTTATATTTTAGTCACGCAAATAATAAGACACGGTTACTCTTATAATAATACGCTCAATCGATATTTCGTAGAATTCTGCCATCGCAGTAGGAATTAATAAAGGAACGAAAAGAGGACATGAAAAGAAGACATTAAAAATTTAATCAAGCAGTTGCTACTCCTGTCATAAAACTTTAACTATCGGATAGACAACGTGTTGAAGGATCAATGCTCATAAACTGAGGACATTAATAGCACGCTTTTCACCCCCTGGGGATTAGACAGGGGTCTGTTATGGTGTTTGTGGTCCATCCATGATGGTGTTAAGCCCCTTGACTTATTTGAGCACAACTGTCAAACCTGTCAATTATCGTGTCGAATACAGGACCTTCTTGTTTTCCATAGGATTTTTTTGAAAAAACATTATTATAAAAGTATTTCTTGGCTATACGTTTTCATTTTCTTTATACTTTATTATTTTTAATGTACCTACGTAATTGCAACTCAAATTTTATCACTATCACTACATATTATAAAAAAAAGTCACAGAGTACAGACGTATATATATATTTTTTTTTTTCGTTCGTTTAGTGATGTTCCCGCTAAAATGTCAACCGGTCATGTATTAGTCGATTAATCTAATTCTACAGCCAGATCGTGTTGCAAGTACAAAATAAATGTCAAATATTTCGTCCAATTGTGAACGTGACCCTGAGAAAAGTTATGCACCAATGGTGTTCATTATATATTTCGAGCGTTTTATCAGCACATGGTGTATCATGCGACATTTCGGAGGATTTCGTTTTGTTTTCACATTGCTGGTACTTACGTGAATTATTTTAAAATTATCATTTGTGTCGTCGCACTTTTATTTTGTGTTGTAATTTGGTACAATTGATTGCTTTAAGAATTTGAGTGATATTTCGTATTTTGATTTTGTGTTTGTTATCTTTAGGTAAAGACTCATTCGCGTTCAGAACATAAGTACTTTTATTATATTAAATCATTTGTTTCGGTTTCTATTCACATAGTGAATCACATTAAAATTAATATTAAGTTAGAATTTTGAGATATAGCCTGGGATATGGAGAAGGACATAGGGTACTTTTTTATGCGATAACCGACATCCACGCGGGCGAAGCCGCGGGCAAAAGCTAGTTAAAAATAAAATAAAATCTTCTGGTAATAAAATTAAAACAACTTGGAATATTATTAATTCAGAAACGGGAAGAACGACAGTGCGGAATCGTGACTTCCATCTAAAATCAATGATGTAGATATTAATGCAGACGTGGAGGTGGCAGCTGAGTTTAATAATTTCTTTACTAATATTCCCATTTTAACAACCAAAACTCTGTCATCGTCCTCCTCTACTTCTGCTTACTCAATACTAAAAGAATGTGTACCAGAATGTAATCAGCACTTTAAATTCACAATTGTTACCGCTAAAGACATAGTACAAACTTTTAAAGATCTTGATGTAAAAAAAAACTGCTGACCTTTGGGGATTATCAGTAAATACCATGTCTTCAATAATTGATGTTATTTCACCGTTTTTAGCAATTGTCTTTTTTTTCTTGTATTGCGTCTGGTGTACTTCCTGATCTGATGAAACTTAGCAAAGTGATTCCACTGTTCAAATCTGGCAGCACAACTGATCCCACGAACTTTCGGACTATTTCGATATTACCTAAATTGAGCAAAATCTTTGAAAAATTAATTTTAAAACAAATGTTAGGACATTTCAATTCACATAATTTACTTCATTTAAAACAGTTTGGTTTTACAAAGGGTCGTTCAACTACATACGCGGGCGTGGAATTACTTAAGAGCATATTCGAGGCCTGGGAGGAGTCGCAGGATGCTCTTGGCATTTTCTGCGACTTGTCTAAGGCCTTCGATTGCGTACATCATGATACACTCATCAGGAAACTGCATCACTGTGGTATGAGGGACAGGGCTCTCGACCTTCTGACTTCTTATCTGAACAACAGAATTCAGAAGGTAGATGTTAATGGCAAGAGATCTGCAGGATCTGCGGTCACTATGGGCGTTCCGCAGAGTTCAATTCTAGGTCCTTTCTTGTTTTTGATTTACATAAATGACTTACCTTATCACATAAGGGATAATCACAAGATTGTGTAATTCGCAGATGACACTTCCCTCATTTTTAAAATCAAACGTCAGTTAGTCAACTTTGAACAAGTTAACGATGCACTCTCTAAAGTTGTTCATTGGTTTAATGTAAATAATCTTCTCCTGAACGAAAAAAAGACTAAATTCATTAAATTTTCAACGCCAAATGTCAGGCAGCTAACTACTAATGTTCAACTTAATGGAATAGATTTGGACCCTGTTGAGTCGACGGTTTTTCTTGGAATAACGATTGATGGTAAATTACAATGGGGCCCACACATAGGAAAAATGTCAGGAAGGCTAAGTTCGGCCGCCTATGCTGTTAAAAAAATTCGACAGATACATTACTGATGTAGATACTGCCAGAATTGTTTATTTTAGTTATTTTCATAGTCATATGTCATATGGGATTCTTCTCTGGGGAACCTGTGCGGGTATTAATACAATCTTTGTTTTACAGAAAAGGGCTATTCGAGCTATTTATAACCTTGGTGTAAGAGATTCCCTTCGGGGAAAATTTAAAGGAATAGATATTCTGACTGTAGCCTCTCAATATATATTTGAAAATCTATTGTATGTACACAAAAATATATCAAATTTTAAGAAAATGTCCGATATTCATAGTCTAAATACCAGAAATAAACACAATCTTGCTGTACATCGCACTCGCCTCCACAGAGTATGCAACTCATTCATGGGTCAATGTATACGCTTTTACAACAAACTTCCCATTGAAATTCGAAACTTACCCATTAAACGATTTAAAAGCTGTATTAAAACCAAACTTTGCAAAAAAGAGTACTATAAAATTTCTGATTATTTAGAAGACAAAAAAGCTTGGGATTGCTCGCTCTGCTTAAAGCCTTTTGATTAAACCGTAAAACTTGACATTTTAATAATATTACAACGTTTTATATACATACCTAACTATTGATATTATTAAATATTATATACAAAATGACATGAATATTTACTTTGAAAAGTATTACATATATTACTTTAATTGGACGTAGTTATGCAGAAATGTTCCAACCCACAAGTCACCCGAAATCGAGATAATGTGATCAAACTACCTTTTATGACACTTAGAGTCAGATTTGCAATAAGGTTCCAAGTTTTAAGTCTTATACTTGGAACCTTATTGCAAATCTGACTCTAAGTGTCATAAAAGGTAGTTTGATCACATTATCTCGATTTCGGGTGACTTGTGGGTTGGAACATTTCTGCATAACTACGTCCAATTATTGTGAATGTGAGCACTATGGGGGTCATTTGTTTTCTTTAAGATTATCTCTTTTTCCTCTTTCTCAAGTAGTTTTAATGATGGTCTGGTTTTTTGAGTACTTTATGCGGCCTACCCAAATGTCCTTTCTTTGGTATTGTTCGTCGAGTCGTTGAGCTCCTTAAATCCTGAGTTGAGCTACACGTTTACTGACAAATGCTTGCACTGACTGGACAGGTCCACTCAAAATTGTGTGGTTCTTTCCTCAAAAGACCATTTCAGACACGGATCTACATGGTCCTTACATGATCTGACCAAGATTATGTCTGGACTTTAAAAGAGACTTTGACCCCTGAGTTTGTTTCGCCATTTCTTCTCAGGGATAGTCAGATAGAAAATGTCGACTTCCCCCAAGATTGTTTTTATATTTTTTATATGACGTGTAAAAGTGATTCCGATATCCAATTTACAGAATAAACGATTTCATTTCATTTCATTTCAATTTCACTTTACGCACGTAAAACCTTGATAAATGTTTACAATAAGCATCGCGCCGCACCGCCACACGACCACAGGGTACAGACGTATTTTGTTTTCATTTTTTTTTTCGTTCGTTTAGTGGTGTTCCCGCTGAAACGTCAACCAGTCAAGTATTAGTCGATTAATCGAATTCTACAGCCAGACCGTGTTGCAAGTACAAAATAAATGTCAAATATTTCGGCCAATTGCGAACGTGACCCTGAGAAAAGTTATGAACCAATGGTGTTCATTTGACATTTCGAGCATTTTCACAGCACAAGCGGTGTATCATGTGACATTTCGGAGGATTTCATTTTGTTTTCACATTGTTGGTACTTACGTGAATTATTTTAAAATTATTATTTGTGTCGCATTTTTATTTCGTGTTGTAATTTGGTATAATTGATTGCTTAAGAATTTGAGTGAAATTTCGTATTTTGATTTTGTGTTTGTTATCTTTAGGTAAAGACTCATTCACGTTCAGAACATAAGTACTTTTATTATATTAAATCATTTGTTTCGGTTTCTATTCACATAGTGAATCACATTAAAATTAATATTAAGTGCGAAATTTGAGATACGTCTAGCCTATAGGGATATGGAGAAGGACATAGCGTACTTTTTTATGCGATAACCGACATAAACGCGGGCGAAACCGCGGCCAAAAGCTAGTATAACAAAAATTCACGCCTTCTTCCCATGGAGATATTATAGAACGCCACCTACTGGGTTCCTTACGCTCTTTTTGCTTCGGCGTGCATATACATGCACGCCACAACCTAAATAAAAGCAATTTAACGCAGTTTAAGAGAATTAGAGACATAAGTAGATATCATAGACTAATATTACTGTTCAAGAATTCGGAAACTATTGATAAACAAGAGCAAGTATTGGAAATACTTGTGAACTAAATATTTCATTTATCTAAACTGTAAGTCGGCGCCGAAGTTCAACCGCGAGATATAGCTCGCTTTACTGCTTTGGAGGTTAAGGGAAATCTCTGACGACCGTATTATATAACTGACCTTTTTTTTTCTGACTACTGAATTAGCTTAGCAATAACCACCAATTTTTTAGGAGTTTAAATTTCATCATTTTTTAGGAATATTTAAATAAATATTCATAATTTATTAATAAACTCCTAAAAAATTAGTGTAAGTACTAAGTAGAGCAGAAAATACGACTTTGTTGATACTCACTACATTTTACTTAGAAATGTATACATTAAATTGCAAAGTAAGGCTTCGTTGCCACGAAATAATTGTCATGCTATTTGAACAATTATTATGGCGTGCAATTTCACCTCAAGTTTACAATTTCCATTATGAATTAAAATCTTGCAAATATTTAATCCTTTTAATCGCTTGAAACATTTTTGATTTATGCGATAAAAACGACATTTTATAGAGCACGACAAGTGCTCTCAAAAAATATAGAGGTATTCAGAGCAAATTATTTCGTTAGTACTCTATAAATAACAAAACCCACAAGTGAAATTTATCTAGATAATTGGGTGACCCAATTCGAAAAATCCCCAAGTCCTAGTTAGGGATTTTTTACACTAGTAACACAGGTTGATCGGCCGTTTTTTCTCTATCGATACGTCCAATAATTTTTTTGTTATGATATCCCTAGGTGGGTTTTTGAAAACTATAAAAATTCAAATTGACGATACTTTCAGTTCCAAAAATCCCCAAGTCCTATAAATGCCTTAGTCCGTAAGTTTTTACCGAAAAAGGACTAAATTAAAATCAAAATTAATATTTCAAAATCTTGCAACATTATGATGCAGGTTTAAACTTAAAAGTATAGTAGTTCAGAAAAGGAAGACAAAAATATGAACAAAAACAAATTATCTATTTGCTTTGATTTTCAAAAGAATCTGCCATTGCCAGTCACTAATGTAACTGATGAATATTATCTCAGGCAATTATGGCTTCATAATTTTGGTATATATAACTAAAAATAAAATTCAGCAACTATGTACTTGATTACGGAAAATTATGCCCATAAAGGGCCGAACGAAGTAACAACTGCTTTGGATGATTATTTTTTACACCATAAAACCCAGATCAGACCCATTTAGAAATATTTTGTGATAAATGTTTTAGTCAAAATAAAAACAAATTTATTTTTACGTATTTCGATCAGTTGTGTGCGAAAGGCTTGTTTGAAACAATTTCTGTACATTATCCAATTCCTGGGCATTCAATGATGCCCATTGATAGAGATTTTGCTCTCATAGAAAGACACAAATTAAAACATGAAAAAATATATGAACCTGAAAGTTATGTCAATTTTGTGGTAAACAGTAGAAATGCCAAGTTAGAAGTTATTTGATTTTTAGAAAAGAACCTGATAGAACGAGGGCAAATAGATAGGAGAGGAGGAGAGCGAGAAGAACAACGAGGTAACGAAAGAGGATTTAAAGTTAAAGTTTATAAAACTTACTATAATGATAATATTAAACAAACAATACCGGGAATTTCAGGTTGTCGTCGAGTTTTATTTCAAAGACATGCAAAGCCAGCTTTTTCTGATTCAATGACTGGCGATAAATTTAAAGTTTTTTTTTAATAAATAGAGTAGGTATATCTAGGTATCTTCAAGATGTTCCTGCTGATTGTTATCAAGATGCTATTAAAATTAAAGAAGCTAAAATTAATGACATTAAAAAACTTATTCGATTTGTACCACAAGAAAAAAGAAAATTCTATGAAACTTTGATTATGGAACACGCTAAATTAAATGAAAGTCAAATTTTTGAGAAATTGGATGACGAAATAGAGTAACTAGCCTGGTATTTTTAAAGGCTAAATTACTCATTTTTGTTTAATAGAATACTGTTAAAGAAGTTAATTTTGTTTTGTTATATTCCTTAGTCTTTAAAAAGAAGGAAAGATAACCCTAAGTCCTATTAATTTATCATAAGTCCAAAACTATTTTTTTTAAATTAAAGTTATTATAAATGCTTTTTATGTTTTGTTTTATATACTAAAATAAAGAGTATATTGTGTACTATAACTAAACGGTATTTTAATTTCAACATGGCCTGTGGTTTGTTTTCAAAAAAATTAAATATGTTTATTTTTTTTATTACCAATAACTGAAAAAGTGGACTTAGCCATTTCTCGATTTGGAGCACCCAATTCTTAATATCAAAGACTCCAGTGACAAGCGACATCAGGTGTTTCCTAAATATCAGTTTAGTAAAGTTTCCAGACTAACACCAAAAATACGTCTGTACGCAAAAGTATCAGATAACCTTAAAATTGTAAATTAATGACTGCAAGCAGTAAGTTAATTATAATAGTAGCGTATACCGGTGTACCGGTATACACATCGGGAGTTCATTAGGGAGCCACCTCGCAGAGACACTCATTAGGAGGATGCCGCGGCGTGCTACACACTTCTTTAATTTAGGTTAGTTACTCCATACGCTGAATACATTTTTGAAACAGTAAGTGCAAAAACTAATACGAGTATGCTACGTACATATAGTTGTGTGTATTTTAATGAGTGAAATGGAACATAATTCTTCGTGAGAAGTTTTAGGAATAAAATCGGAAGGTTTATTTTACCGTACAGCATGAACCGACTCCAAAAAAAGAGGATATGTTATATGGTGTGTGTATTTAGACGCCTTTTTTTGCTTACTTCAACTTTTTTGCTCTGTAACCAAAAACTCTTTTGACCATTTTTTTTCTCTATTTCCTTATTTGTTTTACGCTTGGCAAAATTCTTGAAATATTGCGCATCTTGACCTGTGCATCGGCAACATGGGTATACTTATTTCAGGTCACTAATTCATGTACTTTGGGCACACATATGGTGCGTGGAACAAACGACGTTTAACTACCCGTACTATATAAATAGTTGTGTACTTTTGTTTGTGCAGAATAAACAATTTTTCTTTCTTTCTATCTATATTTACAGCCGAGAAATATTAGTAGGAAAAAACTGGCCAAGTGCGTGTCGGACCACGCACAATGAAAGTTTCCCTATATTTGGGATGAATTTATCCCAAGAACAAACTTAACATTGTAGTTGAAATATGTAATAATATAGGTATAAGTAGTATGTAATAGTATAAATATGTAATAGTATATTAATACATGTCATGTTCTCCCATACATTCCAATTGCAAATGTAAGTTGGTTAACTATTACTCGTTATCTTGTAAAGCCTACTTTTCTTTTTAACTTCGTTATACACACCGTGAAATTTTAGTCGTCTTACAAAGACAGCCCACTTCATGTATCCAATGACTACTATGATTCATGTAAAAAAAAAAATATTGAACATTTGTTTTTTTTTTTTTTTATTAATTATGGCGCATGACATTTACCTGAAGAAAATGTTTTTAGAATTCATCAATCTGAAACAATTTACCCTTCACAATTTTATATTTACTTGTTTCATTACTAGCTGAACAACTCAAAGTTTGTTAGGTACACAAAACAAAGTCAATATCCAGAAACTTAGACACAACTTAGTCAAAATTAAGATAAATAGTCTTTAATAAACTTCACGCCACTAATATATTCTGAGGTCGCCTCCATATAATAATTACAAGTATAAATTTACTTGAAGCGGTAGGTTAACTTGGTTGTAAATAAATATATATTAAACCACAGCTTAACGCCAACTTTAATAAAGGGAGCTTAAATCTTTATTAAAAGGAACAAATTTTAAAGATCTTTAGGACTGCAGAAAATATTTGAGAAGAATTTTTTAATTAACTTGTCATATTTCGCGAGACTTTCGAGTTTCATAAAGTTGATGTTAATTATGGTTTTATATACTGTTCCTGACAGATACATAACAGTAATATTGGTGTTGAGATTTTCTGTTTCTGCTTTGTACTTATACAGGGTAGATTTTGTAGACGGGGCAGTAAGGGTAGGTACCTTATCCGTTGTAGTTGCAGAAAAACGGTTTCAGGAGACTGTCTATAATTTTTTGAGAAACTTTGATTACCATTCACAGATTTTGAAAATAAAATTAATCAGCAAGAAAATGGGTAATTTTCACAAAAACTTTTTTTGATGCCAATCAATCCTGTTTGAACATTTTATGCGACCAATTGAGGTTTGAGTACCTACTACAGAAGCCAGAAAGCGCAAAAAAACTTATCCCATAACAGTCTTAACGTTCTATATTATTGAAGGACACTTTTATCAGAATTATCGAAATCACAAGCATCAAACTATTTAAATTCTGTTCTCAAAGTAAATTAAATTATAACGCGTATCCGTTCGGTATTTTCGGCCAGGTATTATTGTAGCGGCCAGTCTATCCATAGTAAAAAAGTAAGTTGGGAGTCCCGTTTCCTACGAAATGTATGGGAACAGGTTTTGCGATTTCTGACTTTTCTAGTACTCAAACCTCAGTTAGTCCTATAGAGTTTTTTCGATCCTTATAAGAAACAGGATCGAGTAGCATCAAAAAATTTTTTTTTTGTGAAAATGGCCCATTATTTTTTGCTGACTGTAATTTTTTTCAGAATCTGTGAATGTGGATCAAAATTGCTCAAAAAAATAAGGACTGTCTTTTAAGACCGTTTTAACCCACCGTTTTGACCTACAACGGGTAATGTACCTGCCCTTACTACCCCATCTCAAAAATCTACCCGTATAAGTAACCCGGAAAATACTTGGGATCCAATATTGAAAATAATTTGAGGTTTTGAAAACATTTTGGTTGTGAGGCATTTAATAGTATCAGATGAGGCATAAAGTCTCCAAAAACTATTGTGGTTTAATGTATGATTCTTTCTGGACCTTTACACGCATGTTCGTTCACAACTCAAAGTTCTCATAAATCATGTGACACAACTCAGCTCGAAGTCACATTACTATTCATTGCAATGATATCCTGTTCGTTGCGGTCGAAGGGCGAGATGACGACGGGAGCGGGGAAGTGCATTTGGTTTGACAGCTGATCTCAGTGCGGCCGGCCGGCCACTGTGCCGGCAAATTGGACAAGTAACGTTTATGTACAAAGGAATTAAATTCATTGACTGAGAGGAAACCTTGTTCGAATTCTTTGCTTCAATTTTGTAAGTGCTTTAAATTTTTACGGCCACTTTAAACTCATAATATTATGTAACTAACACTGCTGTTGTATTTGAATTATACATCTTAACATGAAGAGCTCATACATTTACTTGAGCTAAGCTAGCAATTATTCTGTCGTGAAATTATTACGAAGTCTTCAATTAAACTGGTAAGTTTCGTATGTTTTTTTTATGACACCAAACTTAGTAGTAGTTTGCTGTCATAAAAAAACAACACGACACGACAGGATACTCGTAATTCCAACGTAAACGACCGTATCATTTATAATTCTCTGACAACTTAGTACTTAATAAAATCATTAACTTTAATACTGTGGCTACCTAGCACAGTTGATTTATTCGCGGTATCTTGCTGAACTATAACACTTAGATAAACATAGACTCCGTTCATAAATCTACCGCGAGTCACATTAAGCGACCTCCGGCGCCAACTTGTTCCGGCGGGAGTTCACTTGATTTGACAGCTGATCTCGGACCACCTCCTTCGTGAGGGTACTTTGCATCATTACTGTTACACTGCCAGGAAAATTGGACAAGCGACGTTTTTGGGTAAGCAGTATAATCAGGTTGCAGATGTTGTTAAACGTTAATGCTGGGGATTATATTTTTAGGCTTATTTAAAGAATTTTCTTCGTCATAATATTCAAATAATTATTAAGACAGTTTATTCTGTTTTTACTAATAGTAAAAAAAACTCTGCTTGTAATTAACGAATTATACAATAAGGAAATTGAACGCTCTTGGTTAATTAAGTTAATTGAAACAAAAGCTTTTCTGCATTTACTCACTTCTTCAATGATTGTGTCAAAACAATACTCTAGCAAAATCTCCTTTGCACCTCCTTTGTACAGAAATGTAAATACAAAATGAAGTTCCAATCACATTAATCTATCCTGACACAGACGGCGCGACGTGACGTGAGACAATGCCGCCGGTTGTGACGCTATCGAAGCCTACAATGAGACGGCAGCGGAACACTTCCTAAGATATCTGATGCTAGTGACAGATGCAGGCGTGGTGTGGTGGTGCTAAGATATTGCACTGTCTTGGAAGGTGGGAATGAATAAGTTGAGATGGCGATATAGACAAAGTGAGCTCAATTATTTAGTGACTACTCATTACTTTATGTTTTAGCTGATTTTGAAGGTAATGATAATGTTAAGAAGTAATTAACAGAAGAAAATATTGTCGGGTAGGACGGAATACACAAATAACAACAACAATAACAACAACAATAATCGCTAACAATAGTGAGCTTAAGAATTTATTGAACTGGTTTTATTTTCCCTCCCTATACCCAAAGTCTCAAATTCAGATAATTTATGTAAACAAAGGGGATAACATAACAAAAAAATATCTTCGTAATAGAAATTCACATAAAATTGCGAAAAAAGAGGTTCCATTTTGTTTTAAGTACTGATTTTAAGGAATAATCTTTAAAAAATAATCATACCGTAATTATTTTTATAAATTTTCGGTTTTAAACAAAGTTATTAATAAAAGGAGATTTTCTGGTATTATTTATTTTATGATACTGGTAACAATGCAGGAGATCCAAACATTTTCAAATGTTGTATATTTTCTACAACACTAATATTACAACTCTCATACACAGATTAATATTGTAAGTAGCATATCTAGCCACATCATTCATTAGCCACATTTTGGATGAAAGTGGCTGTAAACTGTTTAGATTGGAAATCGATTTTCGGAGGCCTACGTCTAGCACTGGGCTTAAAAGGGCTGATTATAACGATCATATACCGTGTCTCCGACACATTACACAAGACATTGTTTGGCAACGGTATTTTGTTTGCTTATTCGTAGTTCTTATATTTAATTCACTTTAATAGTATCGATGATTATTTACGAAAACATTTAATGATAAAATGTTTTGCACCACTGCCCTGTTATTTTGACAGTGACATTTCTTGACATTACTTTGTTTACATAAATTATCTGAATTAGAGACTTTGGGTATAATATCGTTACCTTTTCATTATAAATGTAAATGCTTAGAGCTGTCTATATTAAAATATCGACATATAATACCAAAATAGAAGCAAAACAAATTCCAAACAATACCTAATTTTAAGCCGGCATTAAATATCCCTGAAAGTGTCCACCACATGCTCTTTTTGATCTTTTAACAGACTATTGAGGGTGGCCTCTCCCAAACACGGCTGAATATATCTCCATAAGTGGCCGATAAATCCTTTGTTAAAACAAAACACGGGTTTCATTGTTCGTCCCAGTGGTGGGAGCTACTTCCGGCCGTGGGAAGTATCTGAGACGATTATCTTTAATAGGATCTGCTGCTACGAGTACTTCGACGAGTTTGCTACTAAGTCTGATTAACTTGGATACTTTTGAATCGTATGTAGTGTTGTAGTGTTGTACATTGGTTAAAGGGCTTGTAACTGGCATCAAATTATCCAAAGCTTATGGCGCTAAGTAGTAGATACCTATATTTGTTTAGAAAATACGTTAGTTAGCGTGAGAAATATCTGAAGCAGTTTAGCTGCTTATTAGTTCGTCAGTTTTGTTGATAACTATGATGGCAAGTTACTAGTCAGTGTCGCCTTACTAGTTTCCAGCTTGCATTTTGTTTCACCATCATGGCAACGGGGCAACATGGTCATAATTTTGGGTCGTAAGTAATGACTTCATTATTAAATTAATTGTTTTAATTAATGAAGTTACTGGTAATATCAAAATCAAATTAGTGAAGCCTATCAATTTATGAAATGCTACAATTATTGAAATGATAAATTACAATAATAAATGGATGATACATTGGGAATTTCTCGATTCTAACTTCATATCAGTCGTATTTCAGTAAAGCAGATTATTTGATTGAATATTTAGATTGGAATTTACTGGTATTCATGGAAAATTGTTATTGTGGAAGCAATATTTTTTGGAACTGTGTGGATATCTCATATTTCGCCAATGACAGTATTCTTAACTAACTATCACTAAACGGTAATATAATTTTCAACAAGACACCCAGCTAAAACGTGCCTGGTTCGTAATAGACCCCAAGAGCTCACAAATGGTAACCAGTAACTATGGCAACAACCACTAGATTAAATTGCATATTATAGGTACTCTTCCACATTACCCGGTACAGTACTAGCAACATTTGCTCCAATTCGTTTTCCATAAATGCAGAGGTCACCGAACAAACGCTATCAAAATTTCACATCACAAATAGCGCGCGCAGCCAACATTGAGCAGATTAAATTCAAATGAGATGTCAAATACCAACAGTTGCTTTGAAATGTTAACAATGGCTTCCAAATAGAAATTCAGCTCCTATCGCTTGTTAAAATTTTGTGCCGATAAAGTATTAACGTGAGGACTTTAAAAATTGTTAATGTAGCACACTCGATTGAATATAAATGTTTCATGCTCTTTGTTGATACCGCTACAATGAAGGATTTTGTAACGGTAATGCTTTAACATGCTTTCACGGGTATTGGATTGCAATAATTGATGCATCATCTTTGAACTGGATGGATGCTATTATTTGGTTGTTATATATCGCACATCCTCTAAAAAACTGTCGTAACACAAAAAATACATTACATTCATTATTTTCATTCATTTCATTTACATTTTAAATTCTGCAAATAGTTTAATAAATCCTTTGTTGATTAAAATAATAAAAAACAAAAAATAATCTCTAATCAAACATTAGTTTATTGGAAAATAATTAAAATCGGCTTTTTCTCAAAACTTGTTTTCGGCGAGTTACGACAGTTTTTTAGAGGATGTGCGATATGTGATATCTGATATACAGTGTCCAAGACAATGTTTATGTTCTTTCTCCAGAATTAGCTTACCTACTGACAGGTTATATGAGTTCATATCGTGGGTCACAAACCAAAGGGGCGTATATGAAAAAATGCGATTTTTCGTTTTTAATGCCATTGTATTCTACTATAAGCAATACATAACCTCAATTTTTCTTATAATTTAATATTAATTAGTTTTTGAATAAATTGCAAAATATATTTTGTCGTAAGCTAGACAGTCTGCAATTATTTTTAGGCCATTTAGCCGTATAATAGTCGTAAGAGCAATATTATTGCTTAGTGGGGCAGTTTTGCCGTGCCGCAAAGTCGTAAGCACAAACGACCATAAATTACTACAATTACAACCTGCCGCAGCGCATATTTGGGGTCCACGGTGCTAAAGCCTTTACGGAATCCGGCTTGTTCGAGAGGCTGGAAGTCGTCAAACCTGCTCGCGAGATGGTTTTTTCTTTTTCTTAAGACCCCATTGTCCCTCTATTTAAGGAAGAGTACCACCACACCTCTGTTCAATGCCTGTGGCGTTTTACCCACGAGTATGACGGTATCGAACCACTTCTGGAGGTCATTAAGAACGGGCTTTCAAACGGTCTTCAGGAGTTCGTCCGTAATTTTAACATCTACGGTGTCTTATTGTTTTTAAGCTGCTTCAGAGCCATCCTAATCTCGTACAAGCTGACATCCGGGATGTCTTCGATATGGTTTCGGGTCAATCTAGCTCTTGGGTCATTTGCCAGATTCGTAACGGGGTTAGTGTTTGACGTGAATAACTGCCCATAGAACCTCTTAATCTCTCTCAATTGTTCAGGTTTGACGCATACGATTCTGCCATAATCGGTCTTTGGCTTTAGAAATTGGCTCTTTTCAATAGACATACCTCTTGCAAAGATATGGGGCCCTTGTTCCACTTTATCCCGTCCTTAATACCGTCAGTATTGAAGAGCCGAAGGTTGCTTTTCAAGGACTTAAAGATCTATCCATTGAGCTGTCAGTAATTGGACGCATCGTCTACAGGAACTTCTCGCGCCTGTCCTCCATAAGCTGTAAAGCAGGATCAGAGAACTTAGACCCAACTGTATGGACAGTTTTCGAATTCATCATTATAATCGTCCATGGAACTCCCTAGGCACTCGAACCGATTCTGATGTACGAGCTGAAAGCCCTCGGGTTTTTGGATTTCGATCGGTATTGGATAGAGCGTAGACTTCATCAGTCGAAAACTGTTCTCTTTATTTAGATTCAATTACCGTATGGTAATATGGTCAGACAGAGACATCATTGAATATTTGCTTCCTTTTTGACATAATGAAGTCATTCTCAATATTAGTCGCACCATCAGGGCTATGCTAGATCCAGCTTCTGTGCTCACGCTTTCTAAAGAAGTAATTCTTCATAAAGACGCCTTCTTTTTCCATAAAACTGGCCACTAGTTGACCCCGGTGGTTCCAAAGTTCAACTCTGAATTGCCCCATTCGCAGCTCATCATCGATGCATCGTCTCGTTTGCCCAGTTTCATTGAAGTCCCCTATGCTCCAATGACTTGATAATAGAGCAGGTTCATGGATTTAAAAATAATCGAGTCCTCCCCCTTTCTTCGGACTTCAGATAACCCCACTATACCCCATCGTAACCTGCTCAATTAGTGTTGGATGTTGCCAGGTCCAGTTTTCGGTGATTCTGATAATGTATCAATCAATAACATAATAAGCCTATAATGTTCCCACTGCTGGGACCCAGACCTCCTATCTTCGAGAGGGAACGGGCTGTAATATACGACACGGGCCCAGTACGGGTTAGTAGATAGGGCGTGTTGGTATCAATCAAAAATGAGCTCAATTTCGAATGTTTGTGTTTTTATACGTATTCTTTGTTCTTACTTGTATTTTTTTTTTCACACAGAAAACATTGTGTAATTACTACCACTTGTTTTATTTTTGTAGCACCAAAATGGTCTATACTTCTACTTTGAATTCAAACATCTCACAATGTTAATGACAAGCCACAAAGGCGTATGAATTTTTAAAATCACGAAAATAACGTTAATTTTGATGGTTTCTCATTCCTAAATTGCAATACTCTAAATCAACAACTAAGTTCTAATAAATATTTGTACAATTGTTAATAATTCAAGGTAAAAGGTTGTACGTCCATACATTCCAAGCATTTTTGGGGGAATTCTGACGTAGATTTACCGTATTGCCGTCATGCCAAATAGACGTAATGACCAAAAAATTGCGTTCTAAAGGAAATACCTTAAAATCAAGCATCCCATATTAACTGAAGTGTAAATATATGGCCACATGCAAAAACACAAGAAGCTGGCTCAATCACAAAAAAAGTTATTAAGTTTTTTGTCTCTCCTGAAAAGTAAGGGTTTTGTGGATACGCCCCTATGGTTTGAGACCCACGATATAGTTGTTTACTTTTGTTTGACTGTAAACGTCAATTTATTTTAATTATTTTCATTTATTATTGACATGATCTATTCATTACAATGTTTTTTTTGTTATTGAGTTAATTTAAATAAGTGGTGGTCGACCGAAAACTTTAGTCAACAATGCTGCCGCGCTAACGAAGAATGCAATAACTCGATTTTGGACGATTTTGAGTTATATATATTCGTTGAGTTTATATATTTGGAGTCAGCGAATCGAAATCTATTACCTCTATCTAAACAACTTTTTATTGATCCTTCAGAAACTCGGTTTTTCAGTAAGCATGAATGCAATAACTAAAACTTCATAACCGATTCAATAATTAAAAATACAATTCCCGGAAGCGGCAAAATCGAGTTATTGCATTTTTCGTTAGTGCGGCAGAATGACAAATTAAAGGCGATTGTGGAAGCTGATGATTCTCAATCTACAGCTGAATTAGCGGCAGCTTTCGATGATCGTATCATGAATGATCAAAACAATATTGGTCCATTTGCGTCGAATTGGCAAGGTAAAAAAGCTTGACAAATGGGTGTTCCACGAATTGAATGATCGCCAGCGCAAAGCTCGCGTCGAGTTGATCCTTGCACTGCTCAACAGGCACACAAACAAAGGCATATTGAATCACATTGTTATTATAGTGAATATAGGTCCACTCCGACCGAACTTAGACCCCAATTACTACGCTTACATATGCACCAAAAATAAATAAAAATGTGCGGTGGTGTGTGCCTTGGACTCGCAATTTAAGAATTTATTCGAGAGCATCGAGGATATCGTTTATACACACTCGGTCATTTCGCTTAGCTAACGTCAAGTTTCCAAGCAGTGACGGAGCTACTCGACCAAAACCAACCGTACCAGCCTGGTAAATCCGCAGCAATCATAAACTTCAACTGAGTTTTGGTCGCCACAATTCGAGTATTTTTAATGAACTTTCCAAAAAGGTTCTCAGTTCGGTCGTATGTTTTTTTTAAATATATATATCGGCGCAACTACAATAGTTCGTGTATTGAAAGTATTTAAATAATTAAGTTTAATAATTTCATTGTTTAAAATTAGTTTACGAACTATTGATTCATTATTACAATAACTACGAGAATGGTGCCAGCATATAGATCAAGCGATTGAAGCCTACAAGCTGAATGATTTCGATGTCCGCATAAAAGTCTGCAGCCTGTTGAAGGGGCGTGCAAAAATGTGGATCGATGATTGGATGGTAACTACTAATACGTGGGAAGAGTGGCGGAAGAACCTCATCACCACGTTTGAACCTGAAAATAGATACTCACGAGATATCATCATGTTCAGAGAACATGTTTACGACCCGACAAAAGACATTGCGACATTGACATTGAATTGCATTTTTATATCAGTAATTTTTATGGTGTACATAATAAAGAGTATTCTATCTATCTACTCGTATCTATCTATTGCGGAATTTTTGTCACGCGCATGGATCCTATGGAGAAGGGTTACCAAAGACGAACTGGGAGGCGAACACTCTGTGGAAGCAGTGATTGGATGCGTTAACGATGAGTGTTTACGTATCGAATTATTGAGTACCAGAGTAACCACTGTTCCTGAACTCATCTCGGTTGCAACGGAAGAAGCGTTCTCACCCAAGCTCAAGTTCCACAATGGATTCAAACTTCCACGATGGTCGGACAATACAGAATCAACATCAAGCTGCCGTATATATTATGTAAAAAGACAAACCACTCCACCAACGATTACAGATTCATACCTTCGGAAAATAAACCTGAAGCTGTTATAAAGGATCCAAAATCAACAACCCCGCCTGCCTGTACCTATTGCAAGAAACCAGGTCACGAGAAGAATGTCAATGATCCTGTTTCCACCAGCAACAAAAACCCACACAGTACATTGGCTGCGCTGAAACGTACTGTGTATTTATTTTGCGTACTCCGGTCCAAATCATAGTCGATGAAGGAAGAGAGTTCCTTGGGGACAAGGAACTCTCTTCCTTCATCGACTATGATATGTTCAAAGACTACTGTGACCACGTCAAGAATAAATATCCACGCTATAGCCCCAGGAGTCAGCCGAGCGAATGACGAAGTTGCTCCACAACCTGGTGAACAGTTGACCGTATCGGCAGGAAACGAATTACCTACTCACCGAGACTCTGCGGCACCAACCGTGACTATCCCAACGACCTCACGCGAAGAGTTCCAAGAACAGCCAATTCACGACCGACAAGGACCGGCAACTCATCAGAATAAAAGGTAAAAATCTCAATTCAATAATTCCAAATAACCTCCGAGAACCTCCGAGAACCCTTCGAGAACCTCCGAGAACCTCTGAGAACCTCCGAGAACCCTTCGAGAACCTCCGAAAACTCAAACTCAACTCAAACTCAAATCATTTATTTTAATTAAACCATTTACAGGCACTTTTGAATTATCAAGAAGTCGGTCAGTAAGAAAAATGAAGCTACAATTCCCATTCCAAAGCGTAGGTACCTATGGAGAAGAACGGGCAAGAAACTCCATGGACACTCTTTGAACCTCCGAGAATCCTTCGAGAAACTCCGAGAACTCTTCGAGAACCTACAAACCTTAATATTTTCAAACATAGTTAAGACAGTTATGTTGCATATTATGTAACAACCAACATAAAGCAACGCAAGTTGCTTAACAAATATCCAACTCAGACAAAATCCTTCTACTTACAGGTAATCACAAATATCACAACGGGAACAACGAGGCTGGTGCAGAGCGCGCACCACCTGTCAGTATGGCCGTATCGGCGCAACTACAATACGAGTAGTTCGTGTATTGAAAGTATTTAAATAATTCAGTTTAATAATTTGATTGTATAAAATTAGTTTACGAACTATTGATTAATTATTACAATGTAAAATTACGTTAAACCATGTTAACTACTTCTCCTACTAGCAAAATGAATTGTAATTTGTATATTTCCATATTTATCCTAAAAATGTGCACGTGCAACGGTCCCTATAAATACGGCCGCACTGTGCGCTTGATTCATGCGTTCGCGCGCCGCCTTCGCTCTCTATAGGCTTCACTCCCTTGTCAATGAAAAAAGCAAAATGTCACTCAAGTGCAAATTGGGAATTTATACCGCGTGCATCCACCCCATCATGACCTATGCGAGTCCAGTCTTTGCTCATGCGAAACCATATATCATCCATAAGATGCAAGTTATACAAAATCGTTTCCTCCGTAAATGCAAGGGAGCCCCTTGGTTCGTTCGGAACACAAATCTCCATGTAGAGCTTAGAATGCCTACAATAGCCCAATTTCTAAAACGCTCTTCCAAGCGTTTCTTTGACTCTGCCGCCATCACCGCAACACTTTCGTTGTGCAGGCCACCAACTACACCACCTCCCGCATTAGTACGATCCGCCGTCCAAGGCACGCACTGACCGACTCAGACGACCCCACCACTCTCATCCAGGAGAGTCGTAGGGAAACCAGTACAGCTCGTAGAGTATACACACGCACACGATCCAAATTCCGACCTCGCTTTAGAGGTCCCGCGCGAAACCCACCCCGACCTACTACTATTATTATCGTCAATAATAATAGCCCTCCCCTTCCCTTGACGCCGCTTAACGATGTGCCAGCATGTGGTTTAGCAGAGCCTGTAATACAAACTCCCCATGACAATAATCAGAACCCTGATGTTATCCAGCCACCGACGGTCCCTTGCCACCCTCCCCCCTCCTCCGACACAGCCCTAAGCCGAGGTTCGAACCCCACCTGGGGTGCCCTTAGCGAGCAGTCGTCTAGTTTAAGTAGCTTATAGTAAAAACTCCCCTGGCTGGAGGCGTAAACTTCGTTTAGGAGCTTGCGGCACCACAGGAAAGCCCGGTTAAGGAGCAGGAACCCCCAGTGGTTATACCTCCGAGATGCCATACAAAAAAAAAATGATTCATTCTTGTTCGAGCCGCTGGACAGTGCGAACCTCTCTGGGAAGTCGTTACGCTGTCAGTAAATAAACGAAGCTTTGAAACAAGTCGTGAAGTTTCCTTTGAAGATCAAATATGAGTGACCACCATAAAAATAATATCAGTGACGTCAGCAGTGCCGACGTCACACTTTTTAAAAACACTACGGAGGCTCTTTCTCCGTCATATATATATATTTTATTTTGTATGTTTGTTACCTCAAAACTCCGTCGTTTATGCACCAATTTGGAAAATTCTTTTTTTCATTTGAAAGGATATACTTCCAGATTGGTACCATTTTTTTTTCAATATCTAGTCCTGATAATGGAATCCATGAGGAATTGAGGAAACTCCTCAAATTTTATATGCAAACATGTAACGATTTTTGTATTTTCATCAACAACTCAAGCATTATTTGCATTCAGAAAGTATCATTTGATGAAGTGGAACTGATGAAGAAGACTACAAATGGCGACCGGAACTCCTCAATGATAAGTATTTTACGGGTGGCGATAAGATATTTCGATTAAGATATTAAGCGACTATACAGCAAATTTAAATAAATACGTAATTCTGATGATACCATCGAACTGATCTGAAGATGAAGCCGGAACTCCGTAATAAAACAATGTATCCTAGCCGTGTTTGGACTTATTGGAATTGTCATGAGATGCATTCGGGCTATAAATGATTATTAACCGATTTTTATTAACTTTGCTTGGGTAGTATTTGAGTTAGCTTCGATTATACGTATTTAATCCACTTCGTATATGTATCTTGTGTCACTGTAGTTTGTGCGGTGTAGCAAGTAACCAAGGACACCTATCCCACAACAATTCGATTACCACTCGAATTGTTGTGGGATAGGTGTCCTTGGTTCCGTATTTTCGTTTTTTGACACCAAGTTCCGAAAATAAAGTTATTTTTCACATTTTTTTTTTTTTGAAAGTCGGTATTTTTTTTTTTACGTTTTTTACTTCTTAAAATCGGATCTAAATAAAGTATGCGGTCGCAGAAACCCCGTCAGGAACGAAGTTCCTTACGCAATACTCGCACGCACACACACATATAAAATAGAAAGAGACAGAGAGAGAGTCGCATAACGCTTTTCCCTATCGTGATAATTTCTAACAGTCACCTCTTACAGTAATTCGCGTTAAGGAACTTCGTTCCAAAAACAGGTAATCCTTTATTATATTTTTAGATTAAGGATTAGTCAATAGAAATCAAAAGAGCAGGCCTATTCCGTGATTTAAAAAAAGAAACGTCATAAACTCAAACTCAAATCATTTCATCACCCATTCCAAAGCGTAGGTACCTATGGAGAAGAACGGGCAAGAAACTCCATGGACACTCTTCTAAATTAAATTTATTGTTACAAAAGTAGTCGTTACATCTATAATGTTGAATTTATAAATAAATGTGAGAACGATGCAAAAATAAAAATAATAAAAACTTACACGTTAAAAGCGTCCAGAGTAGATACAACAAATAGAAACAAAAAAATAAAAAACAAATAACCCGTGGCAGCTAAGAGATGACCAGTCCCAATTGACGGCGCCCGTTCACGAACATGACGCATGAATTAGCATCATTCAGCTCAACCATTTTGAAGGGAGCTAAATGATCCAACAGACACGCCACCATCAGCGAGACATCTAAGTGAGCATGACATACTCCCAGCCGCCAGGGCACATTCAAGTCAATGAAACACATATTACCCGGTCAATGGTAGCTCTATAGTACATAGAACTCACACCTGTGCTATGCAATTATATAATACAAAGAAGATTGAGTTTATACAATGTTACTTTACACTCTTCAGCAGCTCCAACATTATTGTCAAATGTTAATCAACTAGTTGTGGTTGTGGAGCAGGAGCAGCATTCAGCCAAGCATTTTTATCAGCGATGTAATCCCCCAACTTATAATATGCCTGCCTGCATAGTGTGCGTTTTATACAAGATTTAAATTCAGTCTCATTCAGTAGAAGTATGTGGGGAGGAATTTTATTGTAACATTTTAAACAGTACCTCATGAAAGATGAGTCTACTTTAGCCAGTCTGAAACCTGGTTGAACTAATAGGTCCCTTCCGTACCGTCATGATGTTAATATTTTTAAACAGTTCCCTTAGAGAATCGCGCCTGCGGAAATTATATATGGCTCTGATGGCTCTTTTCTGCAGAATAAAAATAGACTCGATGTCTGCAGCCCGTCCCCAAAGTAAAATACCGTAAGACATTATACTATGGAAGTAACTGAAATAGACTAGACTCGCGGTATCTACATCAGTAAATTGACGGATTTTTCTGACAGCATATGCTGCTGAACTTAGCCTTCCTGCAAGAGATGTTAAATGAGGACCCCATTATAGTCTTGAATCGAGCGTGATCCCCAGGAAAAGAGTTTTATCGACGAATTCTAGTTTCTCTTGATTCAATACTATCTCACAATCACTATTTTGACATTTGGTAAAGAAAATTTTATGCACATGGTTTTTTTCCCAATTAATACTAAATTGTTAGCAGTAAACCATATAGTGTACAGCTCCAACATTTGAAACTAAGACTTTAAATGATAATGTGATATTACCTACATATGAAGTGAGTAGGTAATTTTCAACAAGATGTCTGAGGGCACTAGTTCATTATGTTTTCGATTTAGAAAGAAATATCTACCAATAACAATATCTGTGTGTGTATCAAAGTCCAAAATACACAACTCAAATCCAAACAGCTCTTCAGAAAACTTGAAGCACAATACAGACCTTAATTGTGGCGTTGTTTAATGACATTGTGTGACAAGAGGCTCTCATGTCTCTTGTCTGTCTGATGCAAAGCGGTTCCTCAACTATTGGGGCCTTCGGGAATTCGGCCACGTTTGTAGCGCTCACTAATGAAGCCCAAGTTTTGTGCCACACAGTGCCTGTGTGCTCTTAGTGGTGAACTTGGAGGCTAAATATTCAATGGAAGGTGGCCCTGTTTTGATTCGGAATACGTGTATGGCTCGTATGCTTTTGAATGTTAGATTTAGGTACGATATTAGACCTGAGTACTTATGTAATATTAGACATGAAGTTTTGAACATAAACTTTGAAAATTTGAAGATTTATTGTTGGAAAATAAGAACTAGAAGTTACTTTTATCTTCTAAATTGCCGACACACACTAGCCGTGACACGAGCACGTTAGAATCGTGGCACGTCACCAAAACATGGCCCACGCGCTGCCATGCCTGCCGGGACGACGCACGTTCTACGCTAACTGTGACAAATATTCGCCCACTTGTTTACTACACAAACTGCCGCGTGGGTAAAATACGTGTATGTGCAGCGGGATGGGCGTGAGATATAAATCGGGAGGCTACGTTTCTTATTGCGAAATTGACCATTTTGTCACAGGAATGGAAAAAGTCTTTTCAGGAATGGAATTCAAACCATTTTGTGTAAAAAAAAAAATCTTATCTCACATTAGCTAGAATACGGGTAAGGACGTGATTGAAGTCTTCGAACTCATTTATAATAAACAAATCATGCGTTAATACCAAACATTTTATAAACACGACTTTTGTAACACTACACTACACCTAATAAAGCTTCCTTCACAAAGCTGAAAAATCTCCAACAGCGAAAGTCTGAGTCTCATATCGCGATCGCAAGATATCTCGCAAACTTACGGAGTTAGTTTAATGACGTGTCTTGCATCCATTACTCAGATTCTAGGCGAGCGTTTAAAGCTTGGGTGTGCAGCGCGCAGTGGAGTGGCTCTGCGGATGGCGGCACGATTAGCAATTCCGATGCGCCAGTGTTTACTGCTCTTCAGTCGCACTCAGACATAGCTCCCTGCACTTCGTCTGCTGGCTTCGAGTTACAGCGTCATTGCTTGAGATATGCAGCTGCAACATCTGCGTATGCAATTTAACAAACAATATGTTACTCTAACTTGTGGTTCATGAGCCATGTGGCTTGGATGGCGCAGTATTGTATGTGACTCTTTGTCAATATTTCTTTCATTCAAGTTCTTTCCTGCGTAGAAAAGCCCTACTTAGCCTACATTGTACCTTTGAGTATGTTCAAGTTTTGTTCATCCATATAACGTGGTGTGTAGATTTGAATGCGGCTGCATTAGATTTTCACTTCCATTCCAGTTTGAGGACTAAAGTCTCGTTTTACGGTGCGATGTGCAGGCGTATTCCTAATTAGTTTCGTAATTATAACGCATGTGTCAGTTCGGTTCCCTTTGCAGAGTAATTGGATCTCAAATTCTTTTGAAAAGTCGTGAGATGAGAATCTTCAAAACTGAATGCCGCTGCAATGTAGTCGGTTTCATTGTAGATAGCTGTATATTTTGTACTGGGTGAACTTATTTTTCATAGTCAAGTCTCGCTAGTTCCACGAAGGTAAGCTTTTAATTAAATATATAAATAAATATATAAATTGTATCACGAGACAGCACATTCATTTGTTTTTAATCTGCACCATGTATATGCACAATGTGCATACAATCAAAAATTAAAATCAAAAGTCATTTATTCAAATAGGGCTGAGAATCAGAACTTTTTGAACGCCAAAAGTCTGCCCTTCACCACTTCCTAGTGCTTTAGCTTGGAAGAAGTGGCGCAACATACTCCCCAGCAGTACGGCTATCTGTCAATAATACGACAATAAATGAAAATACTGGCAATTCTAGTGCATATGAGTCTTTTGAAAGTGTCCATATGGATTGAGGAGCTGAGACATTGCAATTTACATTGCGCGCAGAACAGATGGCCGTTGAGGCCGAAACGTTCTGGAGTGGCGACCGCGTACCGGAAGATGTAGCGTTGGAAGGCCTCCCACAAGATGGACCGATGACCTTATGAAAGCCGCAGGAATCCGCTGGATGCGGGAAGCACAGAACCGGTCGAGGTGGCGGTGCTTGGGGGAGGCCTATGTCCAGTAGTGGACGTCTTTCGGCTGAAATGATGACTACCAATATTTAGTAGTAAATTATCCGATTTTGTAGGCCCGATCCTGGAATTTGTAGTAAAACCCTTAAAAAGTTACAGGGAGTTTAAGGTGGAAATATTTGTAGGTTTGTACGTAGCTACTAAAATAGTTGATCAAATCGGATAGCAATAGCATGAATATTTAGTAGTTTCTACTATAAATATTGGTGTAATCCAACATCCTATACATTCAATATTTCAAAAGATATTAACAATTTCAATATTCCTTAACAATTTAGTGTATAGGGTGACCATAAATCACTGTGTGGATCGCCCGGAGGACACGCTGGAACATACGGTGGAGGTCTGCCCGGCTTGGGTAGAGCACCGCCGTGTCCTCACGGAGGCGATCGGCGGCGGCGATCTCGCGTCCGGCCCTGGTCCAGGCCATGGTCCGGAGTGAGAGTGCATGAGAGGCAGTCACCTCCTTCTGCGAAGCAGTAATACTCTCTCGCTTTATGGGACAAGATTTTGTCTTAATGCACGATAACGCCAGACCGCATGTCGCTAGAACAACTTGCCACTACATGGAAGACGTTGGAATCACCGCGATGGAGTGGCCAGCTCGTAGTCCTGATCTCAATCCGATTGAGCATGTCTGGGATGAGCCAAAAAGAAGAGTTCGAGCAAGAAGCCCTGCTCCTACGCGCCTCCAAGAACTTCAACTTGCTATTGAAGAGGTTTGGAACGCTATACCACAAAATTTCATGGTAAAATTAATACGATCCATGAAAAACCAATTAAGAGCTGTAATTAGGGCTAGGGGAGGGATACAACTTATTAATAAACAATTTGATGAAGAATTTTGAGTTTGACTTTCATTCTTTCTTAAGCGAAATTGGGTGATTTTACCCGCATGGTGGGTTTTGTACCCTAAAACCACATAAGGGTATTTTTTCACACTGCATTTGATATCATTAGAAAGGTACTACAGTAAACTTTCAATTAGTGTATGTATTTTTTCAATATTTAAACACGTTCATGAAGAAAAAAAGTGCCTTAACAAAAAAAGTCAATGATTGCGATTTTATTTATTTGTTTATTTATTTATTTGCTCTCATGCACATCACACATTTTACAAAATATTATTGTCGGTTTTTGTACATGAAACCTGTCAGGGCGCTGCAAAACATAAATGCTGGCTTGCTGTTGAGTTTATAGAATTAACATAAATCGAGTCAAGACTTATAAACCACAATAAAATAAGTTTCAAAAATTAAAAATTAGAAATTATTATTGCTCTTAAGGTATTTTTATTTATTTTATTATTTTTAGCCTTTGTTGTCCCACTGCAGGGCAAAGGCCCTCCTTTTGATTGGACGTTGTATAGGTACATCATAACAAGTATGTCATTGTAAAACGATTGTTTCGAATATTCGCACAAGTATGAATTATATATAATATTTGCATGTTCAACATAACAGATCATAACATCACGCCTGTAGTCCCCTGAGGTCATGCAGAGCTGTACCTAGTTCACCCACATTGCGCCAGTTATGTTAAGTCCCATGTTATAGGGCGCGAGTCTATTGCCATCAACCGGGCACAAATCCAGACTCTGGGCTGAGAAGTATGGAAAAAGCCCAATAACACTTTGCCCGACATGGGAATCGAACCCGGGACCTCACGCTCAGCAGTAGCGCTTGCAACCACTAGACTAACGAGAAAGTTAGAAAAATATTACGTAGTTTGATTGATTAAATTAACACAAATTCATTTCATGAATACTTCAAACATTCATGGAAAAGCAGTTTCCAAAACTCTGCACTTTATAGACAGTTGTTCAATTTTCAGGATGAAAGTCTTACAGAATTTTGATCTACAGATTTACTGAAAATATGTATGTTGTATGTTGGTACAGCTACTGGCACTTATGTATGTGCTATTTGTTACTACTAATAAGTACGAAAACAATTTACTGAAAATTCATGTGAAAGAATTATACCGAAATTAATGCATTATTGTAAAGTTTGTATTTAATAATAATAAGACATTCGGCTATTCAATAGATCATGTTTTCAAAAATTAAGCGTTCGTTCTAAACCTATGCTTGAAGTAAAGCCACGTTATTGGGAGATGCCAGGCTCACAGCGTGCATATTAGATGGTACGTACTCATGCATGCGATTCTGTTTGATCTACGGCCGCTACTCCGATTGATTGATTCATTAGTATCTGCATAGAGCAGGCACTAATCAGAGCTCGCTTGCACTGAAGTCGAATGCGAAATTAATTACGAGCAATTTCATTTTTTTTTTTACTTGTTTTTTATTGAATCTTGTTTCAATTTAGATATTATTCATTTTTACTTATTATGCACCTTCTTATATACTTTCATATAACGACATTTTCTTAGTTTTTTAGTAAATTAAACTGACTCTACCGTACTACCTACCTGATATTTTTTTTGTATTTTACTATGTTGAAAGCGTTCTATAATTTATTTCTCATTGCGTAGTCAATAATCAGAGTCTCAAAACTACCTGTTAACTTAGGATTACTTAAACAACAGGTCTGTAAACATAACAGTAAAACAACGTCTACCATAAACTACAAAATATTATAGTTATCATGCCGCACGTAGCCAGCCAAATAACCAACATTTTTTATAGCCGGCCGTTCGTCCAATGAGCAGCTGGTAAGCGTTCTCTCTATTGTCGTACGAGCACAGCGAGTAATGTATCGCGTGGGAGACGGCTTTGTTGCAAAATTGATGCGACCTCAGAGGGAGGTCTGGCGCGTGCATGTTTCATGTCGATGACAGATGACTTATGCATCGCCTCGAATTAGATGTTTTTTGAGGATGGTCTAGTGACCGAGTGGTGTGCCAACCCTACAGTATAAGTGATTGTATGCTAACCAGTGACTGTGGACCACTGAATTAATGTATGTGCTATACTGATTAGGAGACGTAATAGGTGTTAATTTTGTTACCTAATTAAGGATTATTAATCTCGGAAATGATAAGTTAACGGTCACAGTAGATATATTGTGGCTAGCCAGAGTTTACAGCCACATTGGAAGGCTTGTAAAAACCTTAGAAAAACTACAACTAAATACATTTTAAACCACAAATTTTAATACATATTTGCGCACCTTGCATACCAAATTACTCAATTACTCGCTAAGCCACACATTTCCCTGCCATGGCATCGACAAACAAGCGATATATTAAAGTAAAGTATGCAGGTGTATTTTGTACTGCACGTGCGCACAGCCCCCGCTGGCGCCCTGCACACGGTGCCCGCTGGCGGGGCCAGACCACGTGCCCGGAAAGCAATTAGAACAACTGAGACGTGTAATGAGTGACGCGACGCCGGCGCCACGCTGCGTCTACGCTGCGTTGACGCTGCGTTTTGCTGCGATGGTTATGTGCCCGGAAAGTATAACCTCCTTGTTATTCCTAGGTACTGTTGGTTGGTTTTGGTGAAAATATGTGAAATAATTATCCATACTAATATTATAAATGTGAAAGTAACTCTGTCTGTCTGTATGTTACGTTTTCACGCCTAAACCGCTGAACCGATCGTCATGAAATTTGGCAGAGATATAGCCTGGGATACGGAGAAGGACATAGGCTACTTTTTTACGCGATATAACCGACATCCACGCGGGCGAAGCCGAAGCAGAAGCTAGTGTTTTAATAAATTGAAATACTTAAATTGTATCTTACAAAAAAGCGTTATCTTACTAAAACAATATTGTAAGGGCAATGAAAATAATAAAATGGATACCAAGATCCTGATAATAACTTTTTCCATCAGTTAAATCATACGAGTTACGTTTGCCTTCAGTTTGTAAATATCTAAGTTGTAATCTGTGGAAAATGTAGTGGGTAGTATATTTTTTAAGTTTACTGTTAAGTTATCTCTGTTTATTTTTAATATACTACTGTTTGTTTCCCTTAAAATAAATAAATAAATAGGTACACTACGGCGTTACCCCTGACCCCTGCTCCACCCAGGGGAGATAGCAAGCGTGTTGATTTTGCAATCAACTTTACCAAAAGAAGCCGGCAGAGGTCAAGTGTGGAGATAGCCCGGGCTCGGAAGCTGACCCCTTTCACTGTGAGATGGTATAATCTGCCTCTTAACTCTAGAGAAGGGGTTAAGATTAATATTTGCTCCCACAAACTATTTGCTTTTACTATGAATCGGAACTTTTGGATTCGATCATCTTTTATTACAATCGATTTATTAATTGGTAAGATGATCTTCATAATAAGCTGAATTCAAATAACCAATTTTCTTACTAGGGGTGGTATATACCTTAATTGGGTTTGAGATATCTTTATTTCCCATAAGAAATTTCACTTGAATGAGAAATATTTAACTAATTTAAAAACATTATTGATTAACGTAAAGTTTAGGCAAAAAAAATAAAAACACAAAAAAAAAACTCCAAAAATTTACCTAATCTGTACTAGTGTAGGTAATCGCTTATAATTTAACACAGCTAAGATGTAAACATACACGGAACGCGCGCAACTAGATGTGGTATGTAATGTACTAAGGTCCGCTAGCTTAATTTTTATAAAAAAATATGTAATTTTAAGTGTTTCTTAAATATTGACATGGCTTTAGCATTTTTGATGTTTTTTGGTAGTTTATTATACAATACAGCACCTTTGTACATCACATTTTTTTTTGCCATAGGTGGTGCGTGGTGTATTGTAATTATTTGAATTTCTGAGCCCAATTTTGTGTATTTGATGTTTCTTTGTATTATTTGTGTGTGAATGTCTTCAAGTGTTTTTCTTATTATGATGCAAGTATTATTATGTATGTTTGTGATAATTAGGTTCACTAACGTTAATTGTATATTTTTTGTGTTGGTGTACTGTAATCATAATGGAAGAGTGTCTTTATTTCTACTTGTAGCGTTTCAATATTGATGTTGGCTGCTGTAACCCATACTTCTATTAGATAGTCCAGGTGAGGTTTTATAAGATTGTTATATATATTGTAGCGAACCTGGCGTGGAAGACATAGGACAACAATCCGTTGGGCTCCCGTGAGCGAAGTCAGACCCCTCTCCAGTTCCGGCTTCCAGTTCAGGTGGTTATCTAAAACTAATTCAAGGTACTTTTTGTGGTTATTTTTTTTGATAGGTTGATTATTTATGGTTAGTTGTGAATGGTGTGATATTTTTTTGTTTTTTACTGCGAAAATAATGTAGTTGGTTTTGGCTATACACACATCAACAGAATCTAAGGATATTTTATATCTATAAATCTATGAAGTATTTCCTGATATAGTAAATAGAAGAATGATAGGTTATTTTAAGGTATTTTTAAATAAATATGTAATTTTTTTTAATTGCCGTAGAAAATAAGTATGATAAAAAAACTGCATTTATTTTTATAAAACTATTAATTGTAATTAAAATTGAAAAAATCTTATAAGATCTAATTATTAATAATCAGTGTTGCTACCTCTTACATTAATTATACATCGATATCGATTGTTCATATTTAAAATTAAATTGTCAATGTCTTACTGCGGTATGAGGTCCCATGTTCTTTGAAAGGCATGCTCGATAGGATTTAAGTCGGGCTACTGAGCAGGCCAATCCAGAACTTGAATATCGTGGTCTCGGAGAGCGGCTGACACCAGCCGCGCCGTATGGCAAGGAGCATTATCGTGCATGAGTAGAAATTCCTGTCCCATTTCAATTCTGTGTGGGACAATAGCAGGCTCTACTACCTCCTCGTGGTATTTTTGTGCAGTCATGTTGCCTTGGATCCAAACGAGCTGGGTCCTGCCCACACCATGATTGTCCCGCCTTGGTATGAGTGGACCTCCTGAGGGTGCCGTAGACGGCTAACTCTCCCTGGAGTTCTACAAACGCGCGTTCTTCGTGAATCGGGATGAAACCCAAACCGGGACTCATCGGTGAACAGCACAAAGACGTCGTTGTTCGTCACTCCATGGTAAATGCTCCCGAGCCCACGAAAGCCGCCGACCGCGATTGCCACGTCGCAATGCTGGAACACGTAGCAGTCTTCGAGCATGAAGACCAATTTCATGCAACCTCTTTCGCACGGTTTGGTTGATTACCAGCAGCTGGTGGTCCTCATGAAGCCTTTGTACTACTTGCAGCGCTGTGATATTGGGTTGTCTTCTGGCGGTCATTTAGAGAAATCGATCCTGTCTCTGCCCGTATGCCGTTCAGCCACATCCCCAGTACTGCGATAACGTGACTACATCCTTGATATCACGTTTTGGCTGGTGTATAGGGCCTCAGCAATGACGCTTTTAATAGCACCATTTTCTAACATGCCCACGGCTCGTAACATTTTATCTCGACTCAAATGAAGACGTGACATGACTCTTAAAGCTCACACGGCACGTTAAATTAAAAAAGAAAAACAATCTAATCCCTTTTCATTCCTTTCATATTATAAAACAATTTTAATTTTCTTTAATATAATGAATTACTAACAATTTCGCCGCCTTATTTTGTTGTGTCTTTTGTTTTTTTTAATGTACATTTTTAAATTTTGAAAATAGAATATTAGAGGTTTCAATCTGTTTATAAACTTTTTATGGAAACTAAAAAGATTTTAAACTATAAATTCGTAAATAATTTAGGTGTTCAATGTAATTCGAACACCCTTTTGCTGATCTAGCGAATCAATAAGGTCGCGTTGAGCGCGCGCCGACGACAGTGCTTATTCGGACAGCAACCGCGTGCATTCGCCTGCATTGTCATTAGCCATCATTTTAGCGTAGCATTTTATAAGTTATAAAATAAATAGTTTTAGCAAGTTAAACTCAGCGTTTTAATAGCCATTCTAATAGTCTATACCATTTAGGTCGCGACCCGAACATTAGGATTAAAGTATCCCTAGAATATGTTGATGTGTGTATTTATTGTGAGTAGATTGCACTGAAACCATATATTTAAAACATGTAGATCATCCTGAGCGTCACATATGACAGCGTCTGCAGAGTGTCCAAAATAAAATAAAGCTGTATCTTCAGCGTACAACGATATAACGCCTTTTAATCCAACTTCATGAATATTATTTATATAAATCAGGAATAATAAGGGACCCAAAATTGATCCCTGCGGAATGCCAAAACTCACGATTTTAAGACTACTTTGGGTTTCGTTAATTTTAACCACTTGGGAACCATTTGCCAGGTAAAATTAAAAAAAAAATCAAGGGCACTACCAGTGACAACCAGTGTGTGTGTGTGTGTGTGAGGGAGGGTGTGAGAGGGTGTGTGAGAGGGTGTGTTTGTGTGTGTGGGGAAAGTGTGTCCAAGGTTCGAGTTGCCTGCGTTCCTTTAGTGTGGGTTAAATTGTTATGGTATTGATTGGGGATTTGACTTGCCAGAACTGATCCAATATTTGAGAAAAAGTCATTAAAACACTCAGAAATGTCAGTTTGTCTGTTGTGTTTGTTTGTTTAGTCAAAACCCCAGATGGCATAAGGAGTTTACTCGGTGCTGGTGGCTCTCTGACCTTATTCCCAGATAGATTATTTATAAGACTGATTTTTTTTTTTTTCTTGCATTTATCAAAAGCATTTAGGTAATAGCAATTTTCGTTTGGTGTATAAGTTGATTGGTTTCATTTCTTTGATTGAGAAATTTTTCCTGTCATCATTGATCATTTACTTTTTTTTTGTGCATGTTCCATAGTATGTTTCTTTTATTGATAAGATTTATAATTGTTTTATTTATCCAATCTTGCCTAGGCGGATTCAACATTTTGTATTTTGTTATTTTACTGCTATTAATACTGGATAATAGATTTTGTTCAAGAAGTTGGTATAGATCGTCTTCGTTGGTGGTATTCCATTCTTTCACAGTATTGTACAGCTTTTCATAATCTGCAGCTTCATATTTTACTCTTCTAGGCAGTTCTGGTTCATGTTTTTTTTAATTTCTAAGTATATTTGATTATGATCCGACATAGCAGTTGCAATTATAGCGAGATGGAACTTGACGTCAGCAAGGTTTGTGCAGAATGGTCAATTATAGTTTTCGTTGTGGCGGTTGCTCGGCTACAATAGGTCTTGACTTTGTTTAGAAGTTTATAGCCACTAGTTTGTAGTTCTTCTTTATATTTAATAGCTGTCTGATCTAAATTCAGTACATTAATATTAAAATCCCCCAGTATTATTACTCTTTTCCGCTTTTGCAATTGTTTGGTGTACGTTTCAAGGAAGTTTTTGATTTTAGAAGCGTCTGGTTTACGATAAATGCCAGCTATGTCAAGGGAATACTTTTAAATATGAGTCCATACGTAGTGGTTGTCATTCAGGGGTAGTTCCTCGATTAAGTGGTGTTTTAAGTTGTTGTGAGCGAAAACTGATACTCCACCACCCCTTACGCAGTGTCTGTAGTTGTAGTAGTGCGTATAGCCAGGAATTTGAAGGCTACATCATCAGTTTTTATCGATGTTTCAGTAAGTATAATAATGTGTATGGTACTACGAAAAAATTCCACTACACACTTAAGTTCGTTCAATTTCCCTGGTTTTACGATGTTAAAGTAAATGTATGCAAACTTTTTAAGTGCAATGTGGTCACCATAGAAACCTAGATCTAGTCTAAAATAACATCTTGTAATAGGTTATGGGCCCAGAGTTTTGCATTAAAATATTTGTTGGAAACTAAGCATGGAGCTAAGTAAAATACAGATATGTAAGCTTGACGGAAGTAACTGGATACAATGGAAATATCGCATGTCTGCTCTGTTACGGGGCATGGACGGATTATTGGACATTATTCAGGGAAAATCCCATAAACCGAATAAGCCTGTAGCTGAGGGCGGTGATGCTGATGCTGCGTCCGCAGTGGCTTTGACGGAATATAACAAAATGTTATCGGAGTATGTTAGGCTGGAAAGTACTGCTTTACTGCTGGTTACGAACAACATATCAGATGAAATCTTAGACAAGGTGATCCGATTCTTTCATCCTAAGGATGTATGGGATGAACTGCACAGACTCTATGACGGTGTCAATGAAGACAAGTTATATGAAGTATGTATGGAGTTCTTTAAATTTCAAAAGGATATTTCTCTTGACATGTCAACTCATGTATCGAAATTGAAAAATATGTGGCACAAACTGAATCAGGAATTATTAAAAGCTGATGAATGTAAGCAATTACCAGAAATACTTTTAATCTGTAAGATTTTAGATACACTGCCAGAAAACTATTTTTCATTTAAGTCGAGTTGGATGCTGATGTCCAAGAAAGATAGAACTGTTGAGAATATCACCAGCCAACTATGTGCGCATGAAAAAGCGCTGATAGGAAGCAAGGAAGGCACGTCTAGTGAAGCGCTTCTTACAAAAACAAGTAAGAAAGGTGTCGACAAACAGAAGGAACAGACATCAGGGAATAAAAAAGTTACCAAGTTCAAATGTCACATATGTAAAGAGGTTGGTCACTTTAGGAAAGATTGTCCAAATAAAACTAGTAAGGAAGACAGAAGGAATAGTAGTGAAAGCACCAATATGATAGTACTACTAAATCTGACTGAATGCATCCAAGATCGTGAAGGATGGTTTGTTGATAATGGAGCAACACACCATGTTACGATGAGAAGTGATTTATTTGAAAATTTCGAGCATTTCAGTAAAACTCACACATTTACTACGGCTGATGGAAATGTAATAGAAGCCTTAGGAAAAGGGACAATTAGAATTAAACCTAATGTTGTAAAAGAGTTTTTTCTCAGTGATGTATGGCTTGTTCCTTGTATTAGCAAGAATCTTTTTTCGGTGCTAGCGACACAGGACAAGAATACAAATAGTTTATTTGAGTCACGAGTAACTACATGCTCTATGAAGGTAAATGGAATAGTCGCTGTGACTGGAACCAGAACAAGATATGGTGGGCTATATAAGCTGAATTGCGTGGCAGTTAAATCGAAGGTAGCCGCATCGATTAATGCGGTGGATGCCTTGCAGCTTTACCATGAACGCATGGGCCACCAAGATAAAAGGCATGTGAAAGGACTTATAGAACGAGAGTTGAACATAAAGACAAAGGACAATGGCATATTGTGCGAAGGCTGTATTTTCGGAAAAGCTCACAGACGGAAGTTTGGTGTTAGAGAAAAAGCTAAAATGCCTGGAGAATGCATACATTCGGATGTTTGCGGTCCTTTCCCGTCTTCATTCTCGAAGTTCCGGTATTTCGTCCTTTTTAAAGATGAACACACTAGATTTCGCTATGTCTACTTTATGAAGACAAAATCAGAAGTACCTGAAAGCTGAAGCAAATGCTGGCAGAAGCTAGAGTAGCAGGACACACGATTAAAGAATTCCTAAGCGATAACGGTGGGGAGTTCGACAATGAACTAGTTCGGAAAGAATTATCGAAATACGGAATACATCAAAGACTAATAATGCCGTTTACGCCTGAACAGAATGGGTGTAGCGAAAGAGAAAACCGTACGATTATAGAGTCAGCTAGAACGATGATGCATGCACATAGAGAGTTGCCTCAACAGTTGTGGGCGGAGTTGGTACATACAGCTGTTTATGTTTTGAACAGGACAGGACCAACTTCTGTGGAACACAAGACTCCGTTCGAGCTTTGGTTTAGGAAGAAACCTCGGATAACGCACCTGAGAATTATTGGCTTGGTTTTCTATGTACATGTTCCCAAGCAAAAAAGGAAGAAATTGCACAAGAAAGCTACAAGATGCGTACTGGTTGGATACGATAATGATGACGGTTATAGACTATGGAACAAGGAATCCAATTACATAGTCAGGTCGAGAGATATCATTTTTGATGAAAAGCCATTGGAAACGAAATTCCAAGAGCCAGATGAGGAAGTCACAGAAGTGGAAATTCCCGTTCAGGTACGAAGGGAGTATGACGAAGTAGTGACATCCGATACGATCAATAATCAAGTTGTAACGATCGATAACGAAATGAATAGTCAATTGGATAGCAATACACCTGTTATCGAAGAAGACAATTTCGATGATGCTTTATCGACTCATGAAGAATCAGTTGAATTTAGGGGAGAAAATGACGATGTTGATAATGATGATCTGGAGCAGATGATTGGAAATGATGATGTTAATGAAGATGAAGATAATCTTGAGGAACTGATTAACACACAGAGTGATCGTGTACTGCGAGATCCATCATTGATCAGACGTCCGGCCAGGTTCAATGATTATGTCATGGCCACAAACGGATTTTTCGACCCAACATGTTACAAAGATGCAGTTTCCTGTAACGAAAGTGAACTTTGGAAGAAAGCTATGGATAGCGAGATAAATTCTCTCAACGAGAATGAAACATGGGTTCTAAAAAAGTTACCAAAAAACAGAAAAGCAAATGGATGTAAATGGATTTTTCGCGTGAAGCTGAATGCTGATGGATCAGTCGACAAATACAAAGCAAGACTAGTAGCTAAGGGTTTTCGCCAGAAGAAAGGAGAGGACTATGATCAGACTTTCAGTCCTGTTGCGAAAATGACTACTGTTCGAACTGTGATTAGCATCGCAGCAAGCGAAGGTATGAAAATGTGTCAATTTGATGTGTCGACGGCATTTTTATATGGAACACTCTCGGAAGAAGAAATTTACGTTAAGCAACCTTCGGGTTGCTTAACGTAAATTTACCCTTCCAGAACCATCATCATAGCCTTCGGGCTATGATGATGGTTCTGGAAGGGTATGCTTACTGAAGAAAAGTCTTTATGGGTTAAAACAAGCTTCGAGATGTTAGAATCAGAAAATTCTTAATTTCTTCATGGAAGTGGGCTTTAAAATAAATGAAGCCGATACCTGTTTATTTGTAAGAGAGAAAGACCACCGGAAACTGATTGTGGTTCTCTACGTTGATGATGGGCTAGTAGCTGGAACCGATCAAGAACTCATTGATGAATTTATTGAAGAGCTGAAAGAAAGGTTCAGGATTACTACCGAACCAGCTACCTATTTTCTAGGTGTAGAGATTTCAACCAGAGAAGGTCTTGGAGTAGTAATACATCAAACATCTTACATTAAGAAAGTTTTGAACAGATTTGGAATGCAGGACTGCAAACCTGTGACTACTCCAATAACCAAGGAGAATATAGTCTCACAAAGCGAGAACGATGAGTACGTTCTGAAAAACTACAGGCAAGTAGTAGGAGCACTTGCATATGTAATGGTCGGAACAAGGCCTGACATAGCATATGCAGTCAGTGTAGTATCAAGAAGTCTAGAGAAACCGACTCAAGCTGATTGTGTCAGAGTGAAACGTATTATGAGATACCTACAGTACACAATTGATCTCAACGTTATGTATAAAAAGAACTATAAAATTGGAATTATAGAGTCATACAGTGATGCCGACCACGCAGGCGATATTGGAACTGGAAGATCGACTTCTGGAGTACTTTGCCTGTATGCCGGAGGACCAGTCTCCTGGATGAGTCAGAGACAGCAAAGCGTAGGTATTTCGACTACAGAAGCTGAAGTGATCGCTGCAAGTGAAGCTGCGAGAGAATGTGTATGGTTGACTCGGCTCATAGGAAGTCTCGTACAACTTAAGGGTCTTCCTACGTTACTAGTGGATAACGAAGCAGCAATAAAGTTAGCTGAGAATCCAGAGTTTCACCGACGTACCAAACACATCCGTACACGTCACTTCATCGTAAGGGAGCTTGTGACTAATGGAGAGCTGCTAATAAAGAAGGTAACAAGTGAGCTTCAATTAGCGGATCTTCTCACCAAGCCGTTGCCCAGACCTAGGCTTCGCAAGCTTGTGGATATTATGGGACTACATTGAGAGAAGGTGTTAAAGTAAATGTATGCAAACTTTTTAAGTGCAATGTGGTCACCATAGAATCTCTAAAACTAGATCTAGATCTAGTCTCTAGATCTAGTCTAAAATAACATCTCGTAAAATACGATACTGCGCACATTAGCATACAGGAATTTTATAGAATTGTTGCTCGTGGTAATATCGTCGTAGTTGTCCATTATTTGGTAAGTTATAATGTATTTTGCGTGAGAGTTTTGGTTATAGCTGACTTTGACGTTCGTTTTTTGCGGAAATTTGAATTATTTTTAGCACACCCCTAACATACTTAGAATTTATTCTCGCCCTTTTCAGATCGGCACTTAATTTCATTCTTAAGATTTTTCAGAAATTCTTGTTGTTGGGGTTTTTGATCCGAGTATATTTTGATATTGTCACTGCTAACAACATTTTTGCTACGTACGACAGATATTGTTGTTTCTGATGTTTTGAAGCATACTTTTAAAGGACGATTTTTTTAGGGTTATACTTCCCGAGACGGATGAGTTTCTCAGGTAAGCAATTTACACCTGTCATCCTTAAAGTTTTCATATCTGTTTTTTCGTCTTTAGATGCTGAGACTGGCTCCTTTATTCCAACGATTATGATATTTTGCTCCTTAGTTCCCGTTCTCTAACTTCTGTCATAATTGACTATAAGTATGAATCCGATGTTACGAGCGATGGTGGAGTGGACTTTGAGGTCTCCTTAATCGTGTCAATTTCAGATTGTAGTTTTCCGAGCTTTTAGTCAGTGGCAAAGGCTTTTAATTGTTCTTCTGAAATGTTTGATTTCAGTAAAAAAAAAAAAGACGTGTGGCACTCGGGGACTGCCGCGGTAAAGCTATTGCATAGCATTTTGTATCAACTTATGCAATTATAATTATTTTATTTATGCAGTATTTCTTTTTCTTTGATATACGGTATTCTGGATTCGGTCCCCGCGCTCAAGGCCCGCGATGGAAGCTATGCAATAGCTTAAAAACAAAATAAATAAGTGCTGAACGTCGTAAAAGTGTATAACTACGTAAACAAAGTCAAATACTATTCAAATATAAGCATAATAACAACTTTAAAATAGACGAAAGTGTTGAACCTAAAGTAATTTTAAATAAAAAAAGAGTGACAAACTGTTTTGACAGCGAAAAAATTCCATGTACATGAGTCATTTCCAACCATCTAGTCCAGTTTAAAAATTGTTCAACTGGAATGGTATCAACTATTTGGCAAGCTTTAATTAAGTCATTGTAGCCTTGCGGTGCAACAGGGGAACTGAATATACTCATAATCGACTGGTCGTGAGTTCAAACCCCACTATCAACAATCACTTTTTGTGAAGATCATAATTTTATAAACTAATATTTATAAGAACAAAATACGCAGTACACAGAAAAAAGGAACTGCCAGAAATTATTAGATCACTAGAGGGTACCGGTGTAGTAAAATAACCGTCGGAGTGGGGAGCGTGAGGTTTTTTAGTTACGGAATTTCTGGATTCGGTCCCCGCGCTCAAGGCCCGCGATAGAAGCTATGCAATAGCTTAAAAATATAAGGAGATTATTTAAAGTAATTTTTATATCGTCCACTTTATCCTTTATTGTAGAAATATCATCACTTACTTTATAGAAAGAAAGAAAGAAAAATTGTTTATTCTGCACAAAAAAACGCACTTAAAAAATACAATTATAAAATACATACACACATTGAAGTAGCCAAAAGCCTCTTATTCAAGCAATAACAGTTTGACAATTTAGTCCATTGCTTGATGTCAGGACCAGGGACCAAAGACAATTTACATTGTTACACTGTGTTGCATCACTGATAAAAATGTCAACAAACAAACGATCCAAACAAAAACATTATGCCGATTACAGAGTGGAAAATAACTACATTTGTAACAAACAAACAACAGTAACAAGAACAATAAAGCCGTGCGTCGCATCTGTGCAAGAATAGGTCGTTGCTCAGCAAAATGCTGTGACTTCGGACGAACCTACCATCAAAGCGCTGATTTTCAGCAACAACCTTTAGGAATGACGTATTGACGTCCCCCTGTGTGATTTAATAAATCGGGTAAGTAAAATTTTCCACAGAAACATGTGATTCTAGCTGAACATAGCATGTACATACAAATAAAAATAAAATATATAGATTTTTAATAATACGTAACTTTAAAAAATAAAGATCACTGCACTGCACACTACTCCTGACACTGTTACTGCACTCTCTGTCTCGGCACTGTTACTCCTTAATACAGGCTATTTCATAGCCTAGCAAGGAGAGCAGCACGTCACCCACTTGATTGTCAGAGATTCAATTCTACCCACTTTGTGATAACTTTTACATGTACTACAATCTGTTTTGTATAAATAAAGATTATTATTATTATTATTTATTAAAAAAAAGGAATATATTATATAAAATAGGAACATTACTTAATACAATGAAAATAAACAATAATAAGTGATTACTATAGACGTTGTGTAGTGTGGTGTGTTTTTCTACTTATGCAGACTTGAGCTATCTTAGTAATAATACAATGTCGTTATACTAACAATACTCCGTAATGAAGTAATTAAGTTTGATTTTTACATCTTTGGTACCTATTTTCATAAATGCACCATGGGAATTTATATGGCGGCCATTTTGCAAACGACATGAATCGAGTACATGACAAACATGCTTTGCTTTTTCGCTCAAAGCGGTAAATTAAGACATTAGTACAACTAAGTGTTAATATGTATTCTTTTCAACATTTGTTCTTGAAATTCGCTTAGTTCTTCCTAAATGTGGTCGGTAAACTTTCGTTTATTGCTGAACGTAACTTGATTAGGGCTGTTCTGAAAACTCGATGCTGTTCCACTACTCAGCAGATTTGGTTCTGAACCACTCAGGCGACTTCTGACTTACTGAGGCACAAAAATCTACTCGTGGACCAAGTTGCGATAGCGATTAAGCGAATGAGTCAAAAAGTAATGAGCTTGTCTCTTTTCCACGAGGGGTGAAGAGCAGGGCCTCAAGTCTGCTATTACGATAGTGTCAGAATGGTCTCTTCATTGTGAGTTTTTGACAGATTTGCCATACAAACACTGTCAAATACTCACAATGGCGAGACCATTCTGACACTGTTGTAATAGCAGACTTGAGGCCCAGTTACCTTGCTCGGATGTTGTGTTTATTCGCAGTAAAGGTTGTAAAATCCCACAGTGAAATCAGTTGCCTTAGAAACATGAGTAACACAACTATAAGTATTATATTCGGTTAATGGGTATATGAGTAAATTTTAAATTTTGCACAAAATATTTATAACACGTCTGCACTGTACGCAGTCCGCAGACGGACTAAATACTTATTCTATATACCTAAATACTAACAGTACTAACGAGTTTGTTAAACCCACTCATTATAATAATAGGTATAATGCAGCGCGTGGCTGCATCGTATTCCCTCCACAATTGAAATTACACACGCTATTATCAAAACCAAACCGCACCAGAGAGCTTATAACAAAGCTCCATATTGCTGCATAAACTATTTGAGTGTGGTCCCCCAAAACCTTTGCAAAACTACGAATAGTTCAGCACAACATGACGTTACAATTTATTCGAAATATCACGTTCATTATAACGCTTGCAATTAACATAGCGTAATGATATATTTCTGAAGTTGATCCGCTTTGAAGAGAAAGGATGTTTGCGCTGCAATTTTAAATTTCAGAGCGGTAGTGGAGACAAGAATTAACACGTAAACTGGAAATATTTTTGATGAATCTCCAGGATTAAAAGTTTTGATGATTTAAAAAATAATGAGTGAAAAATGCAGTCTACGAACTGTATTGCACTGAAAAGCACAGTGTCTCAACTTAAAGTTGAATATACAGGGTGTTTGGCAGAACGTTGAACATACGAAAATGGTGGATAGGTGGGGTCATCTGCTACTTACTCAGCCCTAATTTATTTGGCCCTGGTCCACTGGACATTAAAAAAAAATTTTTTTTGCTTTCACCACTTTCTTAACTTTAAAGTGTAATTTGTATTAAAAATGGGTAAAACAGGCAATTTTTTTTTATCTTTAATGTTGGCAGATTCTTATAAAATTATTGCTTTATTCAGATATCAGCTAGAAAAAAAGTTATGAGTCCTCAAACTTACAGAAAGATTAAAAAAAACTAAAATATTGCCTGTTTTACTTATTTTTAATAAAAATTACACTTTAAAGTTAAGAAAGTGGTGAAACTAAAAGAAAGCAAAAAATATTTTTTTTTAATTTCCAGGGTCCAGGGCCAAATAAATTAGGGCTGAGTAAGTAGCAGATGACCCCACCTATCCACCATTTTCGTATGTTCAACATTCTGCCAAACACCCTGTATATTATGTAGCTGCAGTTTTAAAACTGAAAGTTTGCGTTTAAAAGTTAATATGCGAACCAAGAAAATAAACTTAGTACAGTCAACAGTCAAGAGTCTCAAGAGAAGATCAGTCTCTTTAACAAACACCATGTTAGAAAATGTGTAATAAGTCAAAACTAATACCGAGATTTAAATAGATTTACTTTTATAATACGGAGATAAAAACAGGCATTTATTGAAGAACAATAACCACATCTTCTATTAAAGTCTGTACCTCTATAATTGAGACTATAGCGCCTTACTTAGCCTTAATATTTAATTTGTGTGTAGATCAAGGAGTCTTCCCGGATTTAATGAAATACAGTAAGGTAATACCTCTTTTCAAATCCGGGACAGTAAAGACACCAATAATTATAGACCCGTATCCGTGTTGCCGGTTTTCAGTAAGGTGTTTGAAAAGATAATGCTTAATCAAATGCTCAATCATTTTAACACGAATAAAATCCTTCACGAACAACAGTATGGTTTCACCAAAGGACGTTGCACGACCGACGCCGGTGTAACATTATTAAGACACATTTTTAACGCGTGGGAAGAGGCCCAAGACGCCATAGGAATCTTTTGTGACCTCTCCAAGGCATTTGATTGCGTCGATCACGAAACCTTACTTTTGAAACCTGAGCATTACGGACTTGGAAAACTTGCACATATTTTAGTAAAATCTTATTTAAATGATAGACAGCAGCAAGTTCAAATAAATGGTATCAATTCACTCGGTTTAAAAGTAAAAGGGTGTTCCACAAGGCTCGATATTGGGTCCTTTCCTTTTTTTAGTGTATATAAATGATCTACTCCATTTATTAAAAAATCAACCACAAATGGTCTTATTTGCTGACGATACTTTCTTAATTTTTAAGGTAGATAGACGTGCTACAAATTTTGACGACGTAAATAACGCTCTATTGCAGGTCCAAAATTGGTTTACTGCTAATAATTTAGTATTAAATGAGAAAAAAAACGAAGTGCATAAAATTTTCTTTACCAAATGTCAAAAGTAGTGATTGTGAGATAGTACTGAATCAAGAGAAACTAGAATTCGTCGATAAAACTGTTTTCCTGGGGATCACGTTCGATTCAAGACTACAATGGGGTCCTCATTTAACATCTCTTGCAGGACGGCTAAGTTCAGCAGCATATGCTGTCAGAAAAATCCGTCAATTTACTGATGTAGATACCGCGAGGCTAATCTATTTCAGTTACTTCCATAGTATAATGTCTTACGGTATTTTACTTTGGGGACGGGCTGCAGACATCGAGTCTATTTTTATTCTGCAGAAAAGAGCCATCAGAGCCATATATAATCTCCGCAGGCGCGATTCTCTAAGGGAACTGTTTAAGGATATTAACATCATGACGGTACCTTGTCAATATATCTACGAAAACATCATGTACGTAAGGAAAAATTTACATCTTTTTAGAAAAAGAGGTGAAAGACATAATTATAGTACTAGAAATAGGGACCTATTAGCTCAACCAGGTTTCAGACTGGCTAAAGTAGACTCATCTTTCATGGGGTACTCTTTAAAATGTTACAATAAAATTCCTCCCCACATACTTCAACTGAATGAGACTAAATTTAAATCTTGTATAAAACGCACACTATGCAGGCAGGCATATTGTAAGTTGGGGGATTACATCGCTGATAAAAATGCTTGACTGAATGCTGGTCCTGCTCCACAACCTCAACTAGTTGATTAACATTTGACAATCATGTTGGAGCTGCTGAAGAGTGTAAGACTATCTTTGCATTGTATAAACTCAATCTCCTTTGTATTATATGAATGCATAGCACAGGTGTGAGTCCTATGTACTATAGAGCTACCATTGACCGGGTAATATGTCTTTCATTGACTTGAATGTGCCCTGGCGGTTGAGAGTATGTCATGCTCACTTAAAGGTCTCGCTGATGGTGGCGTGTGTGTTGGATCATTTAGCTCCCTTCAAAATGGTTGAGCTGAATGATGCTAATCCATGCGTCACGTTCGTGAACGGGCGCCGTCAGTTGGGACTGGTCATCTCTTAGCTGCCACGGGTTATTTTATTTTATTTTGTTTCTATTTGTTGTACCTACGCTTGACGCTTTTAACTTGTAAGTTTTTATTATTTTTATTTTTACATCGTTCTCACTTTTAGTTATAAATGCAACATTATAGATGTAATGAATACTTTTGTAACAATTTAATTTAAAAGAGTGTCCATGGAGTTTCTTGCCCGTTCTTCTCCATAGGTACCTACGCTTTGGAATGGGAATGTAGCTTAATTTTTCTTACTGACCGACTGCTTGTGAATTCAAAAGTGCCTGTAAATGGTTTAATTGAAATAAATTATTTGAGTTTGAGTTTGAGTTCACATGCCATTTTTACCCGACTGCGGCGAAGCCCAAAAGGAGGGTTATGTGTTTGACCCTGTATGTCCGTTTCTTTGTTCCCTCGTAACTCCTAAACGAATAAAAAACGAAACGAATTTGGATAAATCATACGTCTTCAGATTTGTCTTGGTAGCGCGATTGTCACTGGCTACATTAAAATAAAATAAAAAGTAAAATGGCGGATTTGGGGTGCCTTAAAATTCAAATTTTTTTTTTTTTCATCAAATACCATCGAGTGGAATATCAAAATAAAGGGCTTTAAAAGGTGATTATAAAAATATATACAACTCATATGATTAAAAGTGCCTCGAAGTGACAAATCGTAAAAAAACACGTACAATAAAGTAAAAAAAAAAAAATACTAATAAAATAAAAGTAGGCATTATTTCTTGTTCCCAGTCGTTAAAATTATAAATTATTGAATGACTTTACGGCTTTCAGGCTTGGCTATTTGTGCACTTGAACCAAAAAAGTTTTAGATAACCTTCACGACCAAAACTCCTTGCAAGAACTAAATCGTCTGCGAAATCTTTCCCATTTTTCTTTAAGTACGCTGTGCTGGTACAGCGTCTTAATAATTGTTTGCTGCACCGGACGACGTCATTACGTCAACGCCGGCTGTCGCTGAAAACCAGCGCTGGGGCTCTGTCTTGCATAGGGTCCCAGCATAATGCTGAGCGATAGCCGTTTTTCGTGGATGTGACTCATTTTTCCCCCATAGTTCTCATATTATGTTTTTGTGTTTATGTTCTTTATTGCGTCATGTTTACCGCAAATAAACGTTTTTTCTTTCTTTCTTTCTTTCTTCTATTTGTAAACTAAAAAGCTAGAAATAAAAAAGTGAGTATTTAAAAAAACTAAAAAACCCGACTGCATTAAAAGACTTAAGTTATAAAATAAACCTAAAGCTCCCCAAACCTAATTACTTTTTTATATTATTTATGACACTGACAGACATGTCATCGCTGTCACTTACTGTTTTCGTTTACAAAGGCAAAGACCAAATAGAACAATACTATTGTATTACATATAACCATTTTACGTTTTCAAGGAATGGTATACATAATTCCAACACTTGCCCTTAAACTAATTTTTTTTATAGGTAATCAAAAATGACTAGGGTGAGTTTCACGAAACCACCATTACTTTAACGGAGACTTTAAATTGATGCTGTCACTTTCTTTTTGATACAGAATGTAAGGGATGGCAAGAATTTAAAGTCTCCGTTAAACTAATGTTGGTTTCGTACAACTCAACATAAGGGCCGGTTGTTTCAAACGCTTGGTTAACGTAACATACGTACGTCAAATAATAACGATTACTTAAGATGTTTAACGTTCGTTAAATACAAAGCGTTGTTTCATTGCATAAAAAACCGATCGTCAAAGTTCGAATGTAAAAGAATAAAATGACGTTAACCAGTGGGTATGACACCGGTTACTGTAATCGTAATTTTTTAACGATCATCAAGGGCATAATTTTGTGAAACAACGCCTTTTTTTGGTTCGACGATAGTTAGCGCCATTTATGACATAAACGCGGGCGTTGTAGACGTGAAACAACCCGCCCTAAGTGTGCAAAAAATGACACAAAAACTTCACAAATTGTTCTTTTGTCAAAGGTTTTGTGAGCATAAATATCAGAAGTTATTTTATCTGTAGGAAGATATTTTATCTTTATTACAATTTTTACTGCTATATCTCTTAGAAAATGATGTCTGATATCAAAATGTGTGTTATGTTTGGTCCTTGAATGGAACATTGAATTTTCAATTAACTGCTGTGCGGATGGATATTTTTTTTTTCATCATTAGCATAATCAGCCTACAATGTACCCACTGCTGGGACACATGCCTCCTCTCTGTGAGAGGGAATGGGGCATAATCCACCACGCGGGCCCAGTGCGGGTTGGTGGATGTCACATGTCTTCGAATTTTTGGTTCTAGGAAATGCCGGTTTCCTCACGATGTTTTCCTTCACCGTTTTGAGAGCAATGGTGATGAAATAATTGACACAAAGTATAAAGTGCCTGCTGGGTTCGAATCCACGACCTACAACTCGTAAGTCACGGCCGTAACCACTGGACCACCACTTCTCCATTATTATCATTAAAAAGGGTGGTGCCATATACTCTCCCTCTGTGCCGGATAGTGCAACAGTTTTTTGTTTACGACTCCCAGCTCACAATTGATTTACTTATTTCAAATAAAAATGCGGTATAAGACTGACGATCCACTGGACAAGAACCCCAATCGGCGTCAGCGTATCCGCATACCTCCACAGCAGAAGTTTTCTCATTATCTAAACTTAATAATTCGTACCTTTTAGTTATCTTAATATTTGCTTTGCAGCTTTCCAATGAACATCAGAACTATTATTATTAAATTGATTAAAAAAACTTACTACATGTGCGATGTCTGGATGAGAGCATACAGAAATATTACATTAAGCACCCAACCAGATTCTGATATCCACAGCTTTCTGAATCACCTTTAGTAAGTTTGAGTCGAACTTCCATTGGTATTGTAACCGGTTTGCAATCTTCCATATTGAACCTAATCAGAACATTGGTTATATAGTTAAATAGATCAAGCGTAACTTTTCCTTTTTCTCTCTTCAGCCTTATTCCTAAGAATTGATGATCCTAACGTAAATCCTTCATTTCAAATTCTTCATTAAATAGTTTTTTACTTCTGCCTTATCTTCATTAGAGGATGTACTCGTAAATAAAAGTATGTCATCGATATTTATATACAATATTTATTGATCGCCGCTTTTGGAATAATACACATGGCTCAACAGATGATTTTTGAAACTGCATTTTCTTTGTAAGGACATAACTTATTTTGTCATACCAGCATTTTGCCTGTGTTGAGCCATAGATGGATTTATTTAGTTTATAAACCGTCTCTTATTTTCCTTTTTGAAGAAAACCTTCCGGCTGTTCCATTACAACATCTTCACAAATATGTTCAATTAAAAAGGCTGTAGTGAAAACTAGCTGATCGATACCTAAATCTTTCACAGCAGCTATAGCAAATAAAATTCTTTCCTGATAATCAATCCCATATTACTGAGTGAATCCTTTGGCAACTAATCGAGCTTTGTATTTTGGAATCTTTCCATTCAAAGGACAAATTGAAAAGCAAAAATATATAAGCATAATCAGCCTATAATTTTCCCACTGCTGGGACACAGGATTCCTCTCTGTGTCTTAACCCACCACGCGGGCATAGTGCGGGTTGGTGGATGTCACATGTTTTCGAATTTTTGGTTCTAGGATATGCCGGTTTCCTCACGATGTTTTCCTTCACTGTTTTGAGAGCAAAGGTGATGAGGTGAAAAAAATTACACAAAGCAGTGTCTGCCATGACTCGTAAGTGGCAGCCGTTTCCAGCTGGAACACCACTGCTGCAAAAATGTATGATGCGCAACAAAGCAGAACGTTGGCTACTTCTAAACTAGCCGAGTTTCCTCCCACTCTCAATAGTTTTGTCCAAGTTAAACACTGAAGCGGTTCATTTGAACTCCAAGCCGATGAGCAATTTACTCGACATTGGTGGAAACACTGTAGATAACATTCAATCTTGGTATTGTAACTGTAGCTGAGCTCAGAATATGCTCGTTTGCTCAATTAGAAATGAGATGGTCAGTTGTAACGATCGTTAAAAGCTGTCGAGTTTTGTTTGCAACTAACTAACTACATGTTACTTATATGCCGCAACATTTTCCAACTACCAGCACCAACAAAGAAAGTTTACGTACCTATATTCTGCAAAACGGAAACTATTATAAACAAAGACTCCTCTTGGTACTTGTTTGTAGAGAATCCCACGGCATGGCACAAATTGCCCACTCCGCATGAACCATTACAATTTGAAGTGGCTTTAATTGCTCCCGAAGAGTGCTAGTGACGCAATTACAACACTGTTACTTTACTACTGCACTAAACTGCAGAACAATAACAAATAATCAATGAATTTCATGTTTTGTTAGATATGATTGCTATGCACGCCATTAGAGGCCGTGCAACCGTCCACTAGCACCACTCCTTTAAAAAAATATTGTCTCGTGACTGAGAAGGAATTATGAAAAAACGGCTTAATAAGGAACCTCGGTAAGTGTGTCTAGAATATTATAATACCTTTTATAAAGTTGCATATTGAAACACGAAGCAACTAAATACGATCTAAAGGAATGTGGCCGCTTTTTTTTAACGTAGAACAAAATGCATTTATTGTTCCGTTTTACTTCTAATAGAATTCTTAAAAAAAACGTTTTTTTGTAGAAGTTTTCAAATCGTTGTTCGTCATTAACTTCATAGTTATAATTATAACATTGCACATTCTATATATATATATATATATATTTATATAATTCGTAACTGTTCCACTATAGGGCAGATGTCTCAAACATAGAAGAAGCGATCAAACAAGATAAACTTCGCTCAGTTAAGTGTTTAAAATAGACAAACATTACTTATTATGTTAAAAAAGAAATGAAAACAAACATTAATTAACAAACTAACACACACTTTACAAAAAAAATGAAGTGTAACAACAAGTAACATAGTAAAAGTTTCGCTCATAACTGTCTGGTACAAATCGCAGGCTGCAGCGGTTTCCGTTGCACCGCGCGTTGTGGCCATTATACGTTTGAGTGGCTGTAATTGCTTTCCAAGAGGCTCCGAGGCTAGGAGCGTTAGTTGCACGTTCAGTCGCTAGATACTGGCGAAATTACTCATTTAGAAAGCTCTGTTTATGTATCGTTTGAGATGATAGATGACGGTAATTATCATTGTGTGCGGTCAAGTAGGATGTTATTTTGCAGATACTTGGAACATTATTGTTTTTACCTACTTTCATTTATTTTGGTGAATAGATGATTTTTTTGTTAAAATTAGTCTGTAAATGTTTTACGCAATGTGCCGTTGAGTTACAAGTAGATCCACTCTTGACATAAATATTGAATTGGTTCCATATCTAAACGGCTTAGTACATAGAGATGCCTTCCAATAAAGTACTCACTACTAATTTTTCCTTGTCTGTACAAACCAAATTGCATTTATCATAACAGATAGATGTAATATGTAGTTTAGAAACGTATCACCTAATATTAGCGAAGTAAGTAAGACACCTATTAGCATAACAGCAAGACGATGAACACGTCACCACAATTATATCGCGCGGGAACATTCCACTTGATTTACAACGAAAGTTAAGTTGCTGCCGTTTGCAAATATTCGTACACACGTGATAATGTATGCATGACCCGTCAAATGCTGATAGATAGTTTCATTAAATATTGTCAGTTTAACAAGTAAATAATAGTTTGATTTGAAATATTTTCATTACGTTCTTTGAGTTATAATTTGTTCAGATTTATAAAGTTACGTAAAAAAACTATGAGGGTGCCGTGTTGTTTCACACGGCTACAAAACACAATATAATGGACGGGCGTCTCGCCATAAAATTGTCATGCAAACAGGTTTCATAAAGCCAGTTAACAACATTGCACATTAAAGCCAGCGATAGTGCGTAAGTAATACGTATTAGCTAGGCCATCGCCCGCACTATTTCTGACCTACTTCCTATATTTTGTACAGGATATTAAAGTACTGATGACATCTCAGGCCAAAAGCTAAAAATTATCAAAGACGTCGTCATAGATATCTATTGATGTAATTGTAGAGGATCAAGGATGTATTATATGTCAAAATTTTATTACGTCAGGATAAAATGACATTGCAGAAATTTTGATAAAATATACAAGAAGCTCAAAGTTCCACTTTATTGAATAAAAATAGTAGATTGTTTGCCAAGGGAGCAAACAACTATTTTGAAGGCGAGAGTGTTTTTTGAATCCAGAGCGGAGCGGAGGATTCTAGACTAGAATCCCGACCGCAGCGAGGGGTTCTAAAGTAGAATCCTGAGCGCAGCGAGGATTCAAAGTACGTCACTCGAGCTTAAAATAGTATTGCCCCCGAGGTGGACACTACTTTTTATCACCTTCTATGACAAAATAAGTAAGTGTAACTTATGAATAAGAATAGTACGTTTATTTATTTTTATCACATTTTTAGCGTCCGATACAATGTTCTCTACAGATAAAATAATACTTTAATTCTCACTACTTGAGGAACACATACTTTTTTTTTAAATAAAAATAAGTAAAATCCGAATTTGAGTAAACAATTACGAACGAAGGCGGAATTCATTTCGCGCGTTTTTTATTTTTTCACAAACTTTTTTTTATTTTGGACGCATGCGGTTTGCTTTATCATTACCATACAGCCTGTTACTTGTTCATACAATGTTCGGGCTTGACCTCTTTAGTGATTGGAACTTTAACTAACAATATCCACATTCATAATTCAAATCACTTTTAGTCCCTAGGGATTAAAGAGCTATTTTAGTAAGTAAAAGCCCTGTAAACAGGGACTAAAATAGCTCTTTTTGAATAGATGTGATAAAAACGTTTTTTTTAATCTCACGAGAACAATGTCTATACTTTAAAACATATTAATAGTTATTCTGCTGGATATTTTAAATCTATCATTAATATCAGAGTTCCTGTAAGCAATTAAGTAAAATGATTCGATTTTTGTTATTGATGATTAAAAAGTAGTTTTTTCTCCCTTACATCAATTGATTCTAGTTGCACCATTCCCTTACGAACCACGACAAATTCCATCCCCCCAACTTCCCGACAATTACAACAATATCCCCCATCCAAGTAGTGGCCATGAGCCGAAGTATTCAAAGAAAGTCGCCATAAGCGTCGCTAACGCGGCAATAATACTAACCTCACTGTAACAGGCCGTTCCGACCAATAACAGAACGTCTGCCGCTCTAATAAAGGTATAACGTCCGATGGAATCAGCGGCGGACTGAGTGAGGAGCGGTAGCGGGAGATAATATAATTAAATTTGGTAAAACAAACAGACAAAAAAAAACTGAGTTTTTTCGGCTGCCAACGGTATAGTGAATCACCGATGGTACGGTTCGCCGAAATCACTCTATTAGTCGACGGTTGATTCCACGAATAAATCCATCGCCGATAGAACTATTCGCCGAAAACACCATTCATCGATGGTCGCTTCAGCTACAACATCTTTTATCGATGGAACGGGTCGCCGAAATACTTCAAACACAAATAATTTAAATTATATTATATATAATTTACCAGTGTAAAAGACCAGTGACCAGTGTAATGTTGGTGAATCATTTGGGTTAGGTTAGGTTAGAACTGTGACCATTAAAGATCAGATCCCCTCTAAGTGAAATTGAAGTGAAAAAGTTTATTTTTATTTGTACCGTTTCGATCTGACGGTCAATCTGAATAAATATTTGTAAAAACCATAGAGTTTAAATTTATTAGAAATTTACGAAACGCAACCGTTTCCCCGACGACAAAAACAGTTGCAAAAAGCGGTCGTCTTTGCAACTGGTTTGAAGGACGACTTATCCAACATGAAATAGAATTGCGTTTTCGTCAAGTGAAATAGTTGCAGTTTCTTACAACTATCTGCGGGTTTGATCGTCGCATCACGAACGACAGCATTAACAACTGGTAGGTAAAGTAAGGTAATACAACATTATTGACTGTATTTCATTGACATAAAGTTCACTTTCTGTTTTGTAAGGACTGTTTTGTAAACGAACGCGGAACGACAACGCGACGGACGAGATAATTGACTCATTGCGTTCTCGACTGTATTTTTAATAGATGTAAAATAAAAAATCGCACTAAATAATTCGAAGACTGGTTTGTGCAACGAAGACTGTTTAAACCCAGGACGTAAAACGGTTTCATCCTCGCAGAAGACAAAACGGTCTTTGAAAACGGTTCGTCGTCGCAACGCCCACTCCTAGATTTTATTGGTTCTTCTCTTCGCTTCATTGTGTACTGTACACATGGCTACATTAGGGTGGAGCGAATTTTTTATTTTTTTTGTTGTTTTCCTGTATTACCAATCACTGACCTAGGAAGTAAGATACATGTACGTAAAAAATCAGCCTGCTAAGTCAGCATCTTCAGGTGGCGCACCAGGTTTCAAAAATTCAATATAATAACTAAAACTCGACGTACAAATATTAGGTACTCACAATGAAATACGAATGTAATAATCAATAAAAAATTATATATTTTTTTATTGAAGATATTGAATGAATAATATACATTTTAACAAAATACTCTTTATTGAAGAGTATTGAGGGTCTTCTTCATGAGACGTTGGTCTTTGTTTTTTTAAGGAAATATTGCTATTTTGTGTCAAAAACTGGTAAGTCTTGTCTGGCTTTTATTCTTGATCTTATGAACCTATCTTTTGCCTCTAGTCGCAAACGGATTTAAAAGCTTCTGTTACAAGCTTAACACATCGCTCTATAGCCTGGGTGTAACAAGGGAACTTCTGGAAATACAATAAATTTTATTGGGTTTAAAAGATATTTTCTTTTGCACTTAGTGTGCTGTTTACAAAAATGTTTTACCATAAGATATAAATATAAATTTATCAGAATTATTTTGCATATTGTTATGGGACATAGGATACTTTTTATCCCGATAGTACGTTCCCGTGGGATAATTTTCGACCTCCACGCGGGCGAATCCGCGGACAAAAGCTAGTATATATATACGGTCGAATTGAGAAACATCCTCCTTTTTGAAATCGGTTAAAAATAGACAAAACGCGCGGTTTCTACATCTGTTAACTGTCTTTGTGTTTTATGTAATTTAACCGTTTATACTTATTATTGAAGCTAACTCAAAAACTGCCCTAGAAAATATATTATTAAACTAGATAATTATGTCCGCCTGCGAAAGTCTAGCATCATTTGAGCTTTTAACTGATGTTAGAAACATAAGGTATTCAGAACGTTTGAAATACTCGCCGATATCATTAATGAAAAGTACAAATAATAACGGCCCCAGCATAGCCCTGCGTTACACCAGAGGGAATAATTGACCAAGAGGATATAAAACCACTGAGGACCACTGTTTGTGTCCTATTTTGCACATAATACGAAAACCATCTGTAAAGGTTTCCCTTAATGCCCAAGTCGAAAAGTTTCCTCGTAGAATGTCATGACCGATTCTATCGAACGCCTTGCGCCTTATAATCAGTGTAAATAACATCCACCTGAGATCCATTATCCATATACTCAGTAATATAACCTGTGAACAGAACCAGGTTAGAGACTGTAGACCTTCCGTTCAGAAATCCGTGTTGTTGAGGACTCAAGCTAGAAACCACACTGCTTTACAACTGATTATAAACTATGCGTTCCAATACTATTGCTAGCGTGATTTAGGAGTTCACTTGTAATCCCTACAGGTTCTGGGCCATCGTCTAAGGAACCGCCGAGCTCGGTACCTCTAGCGCCAGTTGGAGTCCAGTCTGGGTGGTCCGAGGCGCGTAGCTCCCGCGAGGAGTTTCCACGAGCTGAGTCCACAGTAGGAACAAATACTCCGTTTGCCAAGGAGCTATCTGAGTCAACAAGAGCATTTTTTCACACCACCAATCACCCCTGTGCCCAGCCACGTCCCATTCGGAGTTGTCGGTTGAGAAAAACTTTATAGTTATACCTAAGTAGAGTAAGTTAAGTTTAGTTGTGATTGTTATAGTGCGGTGGGCAGTTGTCGTGTATGAAGGGGTTGCTGAATTATAAAATAAGTCGGGAGGAGTGTAGTTTATAACCAGACATTACTTGAATAACGCATATGTGTAACGGTCATTATACAGGGAGCATAACACTAGAAATTGAGTAGTATTTCGTAATTGGTGCTCGCTGTTATAACAGCCGTGGGCTACGGCTAAATATTACGCGTAGAACCTCACATAAACATATTCAAAAACATATCATAACATCGTAAACATATTTATAGTCGATTTATTGCTCTGGTGGGCGAGCGTTTAAACTCTTCAGTATGGCCGATATTGCATTTTAGATTTATTCAATGGTAAATTATGTCTAGCATCCGCTGTTTCCTGATGTTGTAGTAAAGCGGAAGCATGGATAAAACTATTGAAATATAAATGTTCATTCTTTGAAGTGTTACAAAATCCTTCTACAAAATTTGACCTGACAACTCGACATTATAAAGATAACACAAAGTTTTAACACAGATAAGTAGATCTATATATATAAAATTCAAAGTCCTGACTGACTGACTGACTGATATATCAACGCGCAGCCCAAACCGCTGGGTCTAGAGATTTCAAACTTGGCACGTAGGTTCCTTAAGAGGTCTAGAGATACACTAAGAAAGGATTTTTGGAAATTCCACCCCTAAAGGGGTAAAATAGGGGATGGAAGTTTATATGAAAGTCCGTCAGTTTTGAAGTTAGGATCTCCAAATTTTGTGATTAGGCTAACGATTAAAAATTAATGTAGACGTGTCTCAGCGTTTTTGATAATTCCAGCCTCGAAGGGTTAAAAAGAGGGATGAAGTTGAAAAGTCCTTAATTTTTGAAGAAAAATCTCAAAATTTACTATCTAGACTTATGGTTGGAAGCTAACGCAACGGTGTTGTTAGAATTTCAACCCTTAAGACTTTGACTGCCAGACAACAGACACAATAGAAAAACTATTGTTAGCGGTCACCGGTGACCGCGGTGGCAGTCAATGTGTTAAGGGAGTGAAAAGGGGGATAAAAATTGGTTTTTAATTCAAGTTCTTTATTTTATAAGTTAAAATCACTAATATTTTGGCTTATGGTTGGAAACTAACACAACGTAAATTGTTATTTTATTGTTTAGGGATGAAGTTTTGTATTGAAGCAGTTCACTCGCTAAATTTTGTATTCAAGTAAAAATAATATAAGTACACGTGTACTGTTTCTAACTTTACAGTATTTTACATGCAGCGACTGTCTATCTAACCTCCACAACGCAGTTACTGGGTAATACGATGCATCTTGGTAAAAATGGTTGTCAGAGTTTCGGGCTTCTGATTTCCCGTAACGACTGTTAAAGATCCACGTATGACAGCCGGGATCAACAGCTTATCGTGCTTTCCGAGGCACGGACGGGTCTCTGTATGTAAAGATGGTCACCTATCCACAGACCAACTGCGGCAAGTGTAGCTTAACCAGGTGGATACCGGTCCTTTACAGTAGGTATTTCTTTACAGTATTCCTCAAATATCACACGTAGTGGAGGACAATTAGCCATGAACAAAGCTCTATACTGTAACTGTTATAATAATTCATAATTATCTAGAAAAATAATTTATACTCTACGCAGACAAAATAAAATAGTACCGAAGTCAAACCTTACATTGAATATTCGAATCTGATGCCGAAAATATAGTTTTTAGAATTTTGGTCTGTTTGTTTGTATGTATGTTTCCGGTTTGTACAAAAACGGATGGACGGATTTAGATGATATTTGGTACACAGGCAGTTTATAACCTGGATTAACATATAGGTTATTTTTTAATCCCGGTAGTACGCTCCCGTCGCCTATTATTCGACATCCACGCGGGCGAAGCCGCGGGCAGAAGCTAGTAGTTTATAAACTTAAATTCTTTCAAGTGAAGTCGTACACCAAATAATGCGCAATTGCAATTTTCTCTTTTAAGTGAATGCAATACATTCAGGAATAACTCAGTTCCTCAGTGAAGCAGACATATAGGACACACATACACACTCGCTCCTTTTGCACAAATTAAATAGCTTCCTTTGACCTCTACGTGGATCGGGTAAACACATCGTTTTGAGCAGTGATCTCTTTGCTCCGGGTGACCTCCGGCCCCGGTTTCCCACCAGGGCGGTGGTCCCCGCGCCTCACAATAAGGGGCCACATCAAAAATCAAATTATTTCTTAATATTTCTATGAAGATTTAAGGATTTTTGATGTCTTTTTATTTATGAACGCTCAGCATTTTCAATAATTTTTGTCAACTTCGGTATGAGAGTGAATTAAATTCCTGTAAATGGCATGTTTTTAGATTCTTCGATTGTGTGAAAATAGCGAACAAATGAATCGTGATTTTTACAATAGTAGGCTTTCTGTTAGTGAAAAAATTACGATAAGTTCGTTCGTTAGTGGTTTAAAAAAGGGTCTTTATGAGGCCCGCAGTGACAATGTTGAGCTCGAGATTTCTTTATTATGAAAATGATCCTATATGACTACAAGTAGTGTACAACTAAGAATAACTGGGCACCTAAAATATTGTTGAAATTGCCGTACTGCATCGATTTTTTTAATTAAATGTAGAGTTTCAAGGTCAAATAAAATAAAACATAATAAAGGCCCGCACACGTTTAGACGGGCCGCGCCACACTGCAACGAATTGCAAAAACCTTCCTGCATCACTTTAGTAAATTTTGTATAAACACCGCACACTGCAGACTTAATATGATACGTGGTGGCTCTCTAATAATTGTTCGTAACAATATTAAATTTAAAGAACGTAAGGATAATGTGAGCCTCTTTGTTGAGCGAGTTAATGAAATAGCTTGCATTGAGCTTGAGCAGTTCATTGTAACGAGCGTGTACAGACCCCCATGTGCTACTTAAGATGTTTTTGAGAAATATATGGAAGAAGTATTATTAAAGACTTGTAACAGTAATAAAACCGTTGTTGTCTGTGGAGATTTCAACATTAATATACTGAAAAAAATCTACTACAGTAAATACATTTTTAACTTTTGTATTAGGGTCGTATAATCTGTACAATACATTCTTTGAGCCGACTAGAATAACTGCCACTAGCGCTACCTGTATTGACAATTTTTTTACAAACTTAAGACCATCTAGCCATCCATACTAATATTATAAATGTGAAAGTAACTCTGTCTGTCTGTCTGTCTGTATGTTACGTTTTCACGCTTAAACCGCTGAACCGATCGTCATAAAATTTGGCAGAGATATAGCCTGGGATATGGAGAAGGACATAGGCTACTTTTTTGCGCGATAACCGACATCCACGCGGGCGGAGCCGCGGGCAACAGCTAGTTTAATTATAAATGAGTTGGACTCTGATCACTGTGGCCAGTTAGTCACTTTCCCTCAGAAAATAGTCAAAGCTCAAAGAAAACTTTTTTTATACTTGTTAACAAACGTCACTTAGAACAATTTAATTTTTTTTTAATGGAAAACCCGAAAAAAAAAAAAACGGGTTTTGTCTGATCACACCGACCCGGATCAAGTTTATACTTTATTATTTAACCTAATCAATTGCGAATTTAGGAAGGTATTCACCTCAAAAACGGTTATAGATACATGGTGATCAGGGTCTGATGATGAAGTAGAAAATAGAAATGAGGATAAATTAGTAACTAACTTCACTGTGGAAAAATAAGTACAGCTGTGAAAATTTCGGCGAGGCACGTGTCGATCGTAACGTGTCTACTAGTATATATGTTTAAAAAAGCAGGAAATAAAAGTTAAATTTAAAATTTAATAAACCCCCGTCACAAACAAAAACTTTTAAAAGGTAAAAAAATAATATGTGTTTAATTTAGGTTGTAAGTATTATTTTGGTCCAAGCGTCGTCATGTCGGGGGACTACTGGCAGCTTTTCCTCTGTTCGCATTAATTCTATGTTGACAACCTATTTATTCAAAATACATTTTGATCATACGAGTATTCGGTACTTGTCCATGTTTATTGCTAAGTATTTACATTTATAATCATCCATTTAGAATCTAATTTTAAATTTAATTCCAATAATCGTATTATTTACTTGTGTTGTTCTATTTTGTATTTCTATTTTTGACTCTTGTCTTCCATTTTTGTTCAAACCTTCCTGTTTTTGAAGCTCCAAAGCACCTTTAGGAGCTCAGCTGTGGCTAACTTGAGACACAATACTGTGGCTAGACACAATTGAATTTATATTGCTAAGTACAAAATCTTGACTTTCCAAGAATGAGAGGAATATAGTGTTTGGCATGTCGGGTCACCCTCCAGTCTCCAAGGTTTTTGTCTTTTTATTGGGTCCACCGCATCTTTCACATTTACTCACAAACGCACTAAAGCTCTGACACAACAATTGCATAATGGTTACACATTACATCATTGGCCATTTTTTAATTCCTTACATCATAATTTCTTTGATGAATTTACGAGTACATTCACAAACTTTAAAAGGTCGCTCCGAAATGTTGCCACTTCATAAAGCGCATAGATAAATTAGGTTCTAGCGTAAAACGTTTTGTTGAGGATGATATTCTCATAGCATGATAATTCCTTTTTCTTTTAAGCTATTGCATAGCTTCTATCGCGGGCCTTGAGCGCGGGGACCGAATCCAGAAATTCCGTAACGAAAAAACCTCACGCTATCGCTGTCTCGCTTTAACATCTATTCGACTCTATCGCACTACGCTACTCAGCCGCCATAGCTACCGGCCGCCATATTCTTGTCTTGTTTGTTGTCAAGAACTTTGTCAACAAAGCGCTGTTTTTGTTTTTATTCTGTGTTTTGTGGATATTTATCGTAAATTAGAGTTATTGTTGTATTTATGTATGTACGTGTGACGTAATTTAAGTTGCAATGCATTACAAAACGTGTGAAATATGTGTTATAAGATCCGGCCGGTCAGATGGTCAAATGCGAATCTTCATAGCCAAATTTCCTTTGAATGAAGATAGGTAAGCATATATTTTCAATTGTTATGTTAAAAAACATTGATAAGCTCTTACAGAAAATAAATTACTTGATTTAAAGTCCAAAATTTACAAAATTACAAAGTAACCTATCAATATGCTAGTGCTTGACGCATGTTACTTTTTTATCGACTGTCGATATTTTTATTATTATAATATTCCTATTTCATTTAATTTTCTCTGTTATTCTATTAATACTGCAAAACCAAAATAACAAAGATATAAGTTTAAATACACGACTATTATAATCATACTAATGTAATAAAATGTTCCAGCTAGATGTAAAAAATGGCTTAAAGTTACGGGAGAGAAGACTTGGTGTATGTACCCATTGAAAAGCTACATCAATTGGAACATATTTGTGGCAGTCATTTTCTACCAAAGGATTTCAATAAAAAGAAGACACAACTAAGAAAAAATGCTACTCCGTCTGTAGAACTTACTACAGAACCAATGGCAGATGAGCTGTTCGTTGGATTTCCACTACACATCTTCAAAAGTGAGCAAACAGGTAAGACTTTATTTTCCAGTCGTAATTCATCCTAACTCACCCTTTCCGATTACTTTAGTAACTCATGTTCAATTATATTTTGCAGAGTTATCTTCTACTTTGACTACTGCGATTCTTGGACTGGTACATCTAGTAAGTTTTTTTTTGGGTACTGTACGTCCGAATGAAAAAACGGAACCCTTATGTACCTTCATCTACTGGACCGATTAAGTTGCATTTTGGTACACATGCAAAATGTATCATGTGACATATGAAATGAAAGGACTTGACAAGAGAACTTTTTTTTAAATTATTTTTAAAAAAATCCTCTTGACAAGTCCTTTCATTTCATTTTACATTTTTAATGAAAATTATTAAAGAAAATAGATGAAAATTTACCTTTTCCCCCCTTATCTCCGAAACTGCTGATCCTTACATTAAAAAAAAAGAAAATAGATGAAAATTTACCATTTCCCCCCTTATCTCCGAAACTGCTGATCCTAACATTAAAAAAAATACAGTGTACAGTTCTATACTTAAAGATTACAGCAAAACCTTTAAGAAGTCTATGGTCTTAAAATAACATGGTAAATTACTGAATATTGTGTATACTTACATTATTATTATGCAGTTGGAAAGTATGGGGAAACATGTTTTTCAACTACAATGTTAATTCGGTTCTTGGGATTAATTCATCCCAACTACGATACCCTTCATTGTTTTTGGAATTAGAAGTGAATGACTACATTTTGTTTTTATTGCAGTACCTTCAACATCAACTGCTGAACCATTGCCAGTAGAATGTTCAAAAGACAGGAAAATATGTTCTATTGCGGGTAAGGTTTATGTTTATTTTAAACTTATTAAATTCACTTTACTATTTGATTAACTGTATTGAATGTATCAATTGTAAATATTACAGATACTTTTTGTCTATTACAGACCCTTTTTCAAATGAAAATGTGATAAAAAGAATGAGACTAAGCCCAAGTAACTATTCAAGATTAGAATTAAATTTGAATTCACTTGTTCATGTGTCAGTTAATAAGCAACGTGTTTTCTACATTTCAGTACCTTCAACATCAACTGCTGAACCATTGCCAATTGAATGATCAATAGAAAGGAAAAGGTGTTCTAATTATTATAAAAAAACTTAAGTCCAAAGTTTTGTTTTATTTTATTATCATCACAGCAAATCTCATCTTATAGTCAAGTTTACCTCGGATTAGATCTAGACTATGCAATGGGATTTGTCTCTGAACCCCGCTTACGCCAACGTGGAATCACATCCGTAGCTGGTTTCTTTTTATAAGAAAATTACCACGTAACCTTAGTTCAAATCGAAAGTTACCGTTGGCCTAAGTGACCTTTGCCTTAAATTTATTAAGAATGAAATCGTCAAAATGTCAGGATCCTAAAACCCGAAATTTTTTACAGCAACATATCGATAAAAATTACGAGTGAGTAGTAGTACATCCCTATCTTGTTATTATATCGGCAGCTTTATGTCATGTCTGCAGTCCGTGTCATTTCTGTTATGTTGGTATTCATTATTAGCTCACGTTTTCATTTTTATCTATGGGACTCCCGTCTCTTAATATTATATACTCTTTGTTTATTTAATAAAAGAAAAATTTGTTTTCTTATCGGTCACCACGCTCAAAAAGTGTAACTTGAATTAATATCAAAGAAAAAGAAATACTGCATAAATAAAATAAATAAATAATTATAATTGCATAAGTTGATACAAAATGCTATGCAATAGCTTTACCGCGGCAGTCCCCGAGTGCCACACGTCTTTTTTATTTTTTTATATTCTTGTTTTGTATTCTACCACAAATTAAATTATATTAATTTTCTTTAAGTACACTGTACTTACAGCGTCTTAATAATTGTTTGCTGCACCGGACGACGTCATTACGTCAACGCCGGCTGTCGCTGAAAACCAGCGCTGGGGCTCTGTCTTGCCTATGCAAGACGTCCGACCCTATGGTCGCAGCATAATGCTGAGCGATAGCCGTTTTGCGTGGATGTGACGCATTTTCCTTTAGTTTTCTTATTCTTTTTTTATGTTCTTTTTTTGCGTCATGTTTACCGCAAATAAACGTATTTTCTTTCTTTCTTCATTCATAGGTGTCAATAAGTTTAGGGCACGCTGCAATAGCGATGGTAAGGACCGTCATGACGAAATGACTGGAGAAGCAGTATTGCACCCGTACGTTCCGGCTGACGTACTGTTCGCTGAGGATGCATAATAATTTTCGGCTGCCATAGATTGCGGCTTACGGGGTAATTGCGTACACACTAACAATTGCAATACCTTTCATTTTCTTTCATCTTCTATTAAATCATGAAAAAGGGTGTGAAATTCACCGACAACACTTCTTTCTTTTCTTGCAAAGTTCTTGCCCCAATAATACCCTGCTTTTCCTTTTTTATTTTTTGCTTTATCTCTTTGCCAACAAAAGATTCACTAAATACAGCTCTTTGTCGTAATTTAACATAGTGGTCACATCAATTTCACATCACTATGCGGCAGCGAGACCACAACGACACAACACCGGTCGTTACTGTAAACGTCAGCCGAGACGGAAAACTAATTTATTTATTTTGTTGACAGTCTGCCAGACGCGACCTTTGTTGCTCCACACTCTCTGATTTCCAAATAAACTAATTAATAATATTTAAGTTTGAATTTGAATATCTATTCTCGGCTAAAATAATTACTAAAAAGTAAAGGAAAGTGACAAATTTGATTCTACGTTGCTCATTTGTATGCTTGTCAAAATATTATTTATTTATATAACAACTTATATACTACGAAATATACAATATAATATTCTAAGGGCCTTACAAATAAACATGAAATAAAGAATTTTTGAACGTTTATACCTAGCATAAAATTTGTTCTAGAGAATACAGATGGCGGTGGGCAGGTTGACGTGATCTACACGGATTTTGAGAAAGCTTTTGATCGCGTCGATCATGTCATCCTGCTCAACAAGTTATACAGACTCGGTATACGCGGCGATCTTTTACGATGGGTCCAATCATATTTATTTAAAAGATCTCAAGCAGTAGTGATAGGAGGATACCGTTCTAACTTTATCGAAATCCCTAGCGGTGTTCCGTAGGGTTCCCATTTGGGGCCTCTCTTTTACAATGCATATTTGTTTGATATCACTGATTCTTTTAAACACTCTGAACATTTAATGTACGCTGACGACAAACAAATCTTTTATAAAATAAGGTCACTCGGTGACTGTAGGGCTCTTCAAGAAGACCTTAATAACTTAAATGATTATTACATAAAAAACGAGATCACAGTAAACGTCACAAAGTGTCAATGTATTAGTTATACACGTAAAAAAAACCCTATTGTTTACTCATATAACTTTGATGGAATTGTCATTAATAAGGTTAAATTGGTTCGGGATTTAGGAGTTATGTTTGACAATAAATTGACATTTTCAGATCACATAGACTTTGTCAGTACAAAAGCTTATAAGAACTTAGGCTTTGTTATTAGGTCATGTAAGGTATTTAAAAATATCGAGGCTCTTAAATCGGTGTATTTTGCATATGTGCGCAGCGTCTTAGAATATGCGTGCCCAATCTGGTCCCCACAATACATTATTTATAAGAACCAAATAGAACGGGTTCAAAGAAAATTTATTAACCACCTTAATTATCGCCTCCGTAAACCTCCGATGGCCTATGAAAATAGTTGTCGAGCACATGGTCTGCTAACACTCGATGAAAGGCGCAAAGTTATGGATATGTGTTTGCTTTACGACATACTTAATGGATGCCTCGATTGCCCGGAGTTGGTCACACAGGTAACTTTTAACACTCCCCTGCGGCGCACTCGTCATACTACGATGCTGCACGTGCCTCGGCATTCGACTAATTATGCCAAAAATTGTGTATTGACCCGTATCGCTCGAATTTATAACACAGATTTCTCTCAAGTGGATATATTTGACTGTAATAAACCTACATTCAAAAAACAAATTGTGAAAACCATAAACGAAGGCAAGTGACAGACTACCAAGCTCTTAATATTCAACATTTTATTTTTCTTAATAATCAACCTTTTTTTTTTCTCTTTAAAATTTAAACTTAACTATTTGTAATACACCTAAAAATTTAAGCTATTGAATTTAAATATCTCAGTAGTCCGTTCGCATGTTTTATCACTTATCCTAGTTAAACAGGGAAACCTATTATTAGCCATACAATCTGTAATTATACATACTTTGTAATATACTATATATGTATCGCTGTTGGTTGCCTTAATAAATAAATAAATAAATAACTTTATTCCGTGTTTATTTGTATTAGGGTAAGAGTTTGTCTTTAAAGATTTTTTCAAGTAGGTACTCGTACCTATTTAACTTTTGTTTGTAGCAGTTAACAAACAAAATAAATAATCCATTGCTATGATATGCGTCAAATAAATGACTGTTGCACTCAAAGCTACCCAGTCAATAAGTAACACTTTCACCAGCAAGCAAATAATATAATCTTCTATACTATAATAATAATATTATCTATCTATTTTTATCTATATATATAAAATTCAAAGTCCTGACTGACTGATATATCAACGCACAGCCCAAACCGCTAGGTCTAGAGATTCCAAATTTGGCACGTAAGTTCCTCTAGAGGTACACTAAGAAAGGATTTTTGGAAATTCCACCCCTAAAGGGGTAAAATAGGGATGGAAGTTTATATGAAAGCCCGTCAGTTTTGAAGTTAGGATCTTCAAATTTTGTGATGCGGCTAACGATTAAATATTAATGTAGACGTGTCTCAGCGTTTTTGATCATTCCAGCCTCGAAGGGTTAAAAAGAGGGATGAAGTTGAAAAGTCCTTAATTTTCGAAGAAAAATCACTAAATTTACTATCTAGGCTTATGGTTGGAAGCTAACGCAACGGTGTTGTTAGAATTTCAACCCTTAAGGGAGTGTGAAGGGGGATGACATTTGGTTTTTAATTCAAGTTATTTATTTTTTAAGTTAAAATCACTAATATTCGGCTTATGGTTGGAAACTAACACAACGTAAATCGGTGTTTTATTGTTTAATTTCAACCCACAAGTGTCTGAAAAGAGGAATGAAGTTTTGTATTGAAGCAGTTCATTCGCTAAATTTTGTATTCAAGTAAAAATAATATAAGTACACGTGTACTGTTTATAACTTTACAGTATTTTACATGGAGCGACTACCTATCTGACCTCCACAACGCAGGTACTGGGTAATACAATAGGTACCCCTTGGTAAGAATAGTTGTCAGACTTTCGGGCTTCTGACTTCCCGTAACGACTGTCAAAGATCCACGAATGACAGCCAGGACCAACAGCTTAACGTGCTTTCCGAGGCGCGGACGGGTCTTTGTATGTAAAGATGGTCACTCATTCACAGACCACCTGATCGATCGATCTGTGCGGCTCTTATTATTTAGCCACGGGCCACTCCCCCGGAGAACCCCCACATCCCCTTCTCCGGGAGAATCGATATACATCATTATATATTAGGATAGTAAGATTAGGATATAATAGAGTAGAAGACGGCAGCTAAGAAAGGATTTTTGAAAATTCAACCTTTAAGGGGGTAAAAATGGGGGATTTCGTTAGTTTGGAAAATCTTATTCCTTGAGTTTATAAACTTGAAACTTGGCACGAATGCTTATCTAATTAAGTAAAAAAGTTCGTTGATTTCTGTTTTTTTTAAACTACCACATAAAGGGGGATTGGGGGTGTCAAAATTTGTTTTGAAAAACTGATGGCTATTAACACAGTCATAGCTCAAACCACTGTACGGATTTGGCTGAAATTTGGCACACAGATAGTTATTGTGACGTAGGCATTCGCTAAGAACGGATTCAACCCGTAAAGTGGTAAAAAAGGGTGATTGTATTTGTTTAAAAAATCTTTTCCTTGAGTTAATAAACATTAAACTTGGCACAAGGGGGGATTGGGGGATGTCAAAGATTGTGTGGAAAAAAAAACCATAACTGACTGATCTATTTCAGAATAAATTTACATTCCATACATAGTAGGCGAGCTCTAAGAACGGCTTTAAAAGGGTGAAAAGGGGGCGATTTAATTTAGACTGTATGAAAAATCAATGTTTTTTTAGTTCTCTGTTTTTTTAGAAACCCAGCACAAATACGTTCTTAAATAAGACACAAAGTTTTTCATAATTCGTTTTTCAAAACATCCCCTTAAAAGGTGCTCATTCTTTTGACAGAAAAAAAAAAAAGGATTACGAGTATATGGGGTTTTTGAGAATTGATCCCAAACAGGGAAATGAGGGGTAATTAAGTTTTTAGGGGAGAATTTTACTGCGTGCCTTGAATAACTTAAAAGCTTTTATTTTTAAGTTTTTGAATTACTCAAAAGTATTTTTAATCCCGGTCATAGGGTACTTTCAATCCCGGTAGTACGTTCCCGATGGATTTTTTCCGACATCCACGCGGGCGAAGTCGCAGGCAGAAGCTAGTTATTTATAACACTAACTCATCCAAGTCAAATACTGGATCAAGATAGACGGTGTTAAATTATAAACGCCCGTGTAATCTCGCCGCCCGCGATTTGATTATGTCATAATTCCGGTATGAAAGGGCTGGATGAATTTGGTACAGTACAAGTTTGAACGAGGCGAGGAGTTCGCAGTATGTTGATGTGATGAAGGAAGTCCTTCAACAAGGGATACGAGTTCTAAGACAGTTATGGTTCTTTTATTCTTTCGCTGTTGGATTTGTTAATGTACTCGTATTGGCTGAGGAAATGTGTTTAGTTAACACCTAATGATTGCTTCAGTCTTTTCATAAAAATTGTAGTATGTCACGTCGTGGAATCAATATCTGGCTGCAGTCAGCCTCGATAAGTCTTACAATGGATCGAGATCCTGCAAACACACGCTTTTTTTTTCACATTCACTCTTATTCCCATCAAAGTAGAGTAGAAAATGCCAGAGCAATTAGTTTTGAGAGTCCATTATTCTCTCTGGTACAGCAGGGAATATTCCTAAATGCTCGGGATGCGCCAACACGTCAGCTGGGCTTAAATATTTGTTTTAATAACAAAACTATTTTTTCCCGGAATTGGTCTGACTTTTTAGTTCAAATATGAATTTTGTAAAGGGATAATTTTTTTGTATAACAAACTAAAACTCTCTATTAAATTGGGAAACGTGCAATTTTCAATTCGTTTATTAAACCATCATGAAAACATTTGGATTGCCATTCCGATGCATAGAGTTTTTAAAATATTATTGACCGAAATTATCCATGATAACACTGTGTGTGTTATCATGGTTAAGATTTTTGGTGATAAAATAAGTCAACTAATGGAAGATAATTTCGGTCAATAATATTTTATCACACATCACATAACAACCATACAAGAATATTCCTATCCTCTGGTCATCGATACAGCACCGTGTCCGCACTAGTCGTCATTGTCACAGCGACCATTACTCTTCGTTGCACGATGGACTGACGGGACACCGGACCCCTTGTAAATCCTTAATATAATTTAGATTTCGCCGTGACGTTATAAATGGAAGTTTATAAGTCGCCTGAAATTCCACGTGTTTTGTGGTCGTAGGAGGATACATGTATTTTTGTTGTTATGCGAGGAAAGATAAACAGAATGGATGGATCGTTTTCACGCATGTTGAAAAAGTTCGGAGGCTTATGAAGGATGGTTGAGGATTCTAACAGCTCCCCATAGACTTGAATTAGGGTTGATTTTAACTGTATGAGGAATTGGGTATACTCCCAAAATCGCCCATCTCATTGCAAGATTGTCGTACTTTAATACCTACAGTAGGTATTATGTTCACCGAAATTACTGTAATGAAAAAGGTCGTAACGTGATACCGACGTGTTTTATTAAACGACTTTACGAACTATATTCAAGTCTGTAAACCTGAAAATTTGTTACGACCGATGTACTTCAATTCAAAACTACATTATAAAGGGGAGTAAAGTAATTAATGAAAACTAACTCGAGGAATTTAATTAATTTGAAATAATGAATGTTGACAGAGGCTTCCCATTGATATAGGTCGCGGGACCGAACAAAACCCAGCTGAAATAATTGGTAGAAATTAATTGAACAGGTGCGGGTACCTACCTCATTAACGTTTGTCAGTTTATGAGAAAATACGCATAATATGATTGTGATATCCATTTCTGTGGTGGATAAATAAACACACACGTTATTTAAAGAAATGAAATACAAATTCGTTAATACCTTCGTTTTGAGGGCTTGTTAACTTGGTAACCAACAGCTATGATGCAATGACAGCACCTACTCAAAGTGTTGAAATTACAGGATGACTTAGGTTTCCATTATTATAACAGTTGAAAATACTGTAACTTATTATTTACTAGCTGCGCCCCGCGGTTTCACCCGCATAAGTGTCGATCCCGTAGGAATATCGAAATAAAAAGTAGCCTATTTGTAAAGCCAGGGTATCACCTATGTTCATACCAAATTTTGTCAAAATTGGGTCAGCCGTTTGAGCGTGAAGAAGAGACAAATATACACACAGAGTCACAAATTTTCGCCTTTATAATATTACTAGCCGCGCCCCGCGGCGTTACCCGCGAACACTACATTCTTTCGAGATAAAAAGTAGCCTTTGTCCATACCAAATTTTATCAAAATTGATCCAGCCGTTTGAGCGTGAAGAAGAGACAAACATACACACACACTCACAAACTTTCAACTTTATAATATTACGAGTAGTGTGATATGTGATTTTATGTCCTTTAATAACTTTTTCCAAATTTTACCAAAATGGTTTCAATTTCACTTTGAATATTTTAACTACCTATTATTAATATTTTAAGTTGGTTAGCTTAGTTGTTAACTGTATTGTGCATGCTGTGTTCTCCTATCAGTGAAGGAGTAACCTGCTTAATACCTGATGTTGCCCTTAATTTATGTGTCATGTCGTATTTGTGTACCTATGACTTTTGTTGGAGATCCTATAATTACATAAATAAAAAAATAAACTTTAACGTTTTTCAATTGAATTATTATTTGATGCAAAGGGGCTTGTGTGGCTAAGTAATAACAGCCGCACGGGTCGATCGATCAGGTTAAGCTACGCTTGCCGCGGCTGGTCCGTGGATGGGTGACCATCTTTACATTCAACGACCCCTCCGCGCCTCGGAAGATTTTGGTGCCGGCTGTCATTTGTAGATCATCGACAGTAGTTACGGGTCGTCAGAAGCCCGAAAATCTGAGGACCAGTCTTACTAAGGAGTATTGTGTTACCTAGCAGCTGTATCCAGTTAGACTGGAAGCCAACCCCAACATAGTTGGGAAAAGGCTATAATAGGATGATTTGATGCAAAGTAAATTACATAAATATTTTGTATATGATAAATGATAAATGATTTTATTTCTGTAAGTAGGTTTTTACAAACACTTTTACACGTCAATCATATTTTAAAACTAGATGAGGTCGGCATTTTGTATCTGACTACTCTGAGAAGAAAGACCGAAACAAACTCAGAGGTCACAGTCTCTTTTAAAAGATTTGAACACCTTGAAAGAAAGAAAGAAAGAAAAAGTATTTATTGTGACTCGCACAGGAAGATCACAAACTAATAAACACACAATCACAAAAGTATACAAAATAAATAAAAAGAGAGTCCTGTCTGCTGACCTTGGCAACCAATAAGGGAAACCCAAGCACATCAGTATGCGAAATTACTTTAATTCATACATAATCCCGAGGGCGCAACCATCCACATTCATACACGTAATGTTAAATATTGAAAAGCAAACCAAAAATCGTCGAAATCTCGTTGAAACGTGCAGAAATGTAGCATTATTAAGAATGTACCATCAAATCTCCCGCATACGCGGCCTGCGCAATAGCGACCACGTTGGTGTCTAGACCTATCATTCCATTCCGTCCAAAATTCCACTTAAAATCCTAATACATCGCACAATGGCCGTCTAGGATTCCACGAAAACAATTTAAAGTTAAACAGAGCAGAATATTATATGAGGCCGGGGCGTAGTGTCGGTGGCGCGCGGTGCTATGCGGCGACTCTACTCAACACTTCAATTTAATTTACGGGGAGTTAATTACTTCGAACATTTTGTGTTTTTTGTTAATTTTTTAATTACAATAAAAAGAAAATTACGTCTATGAAGTGTCGTCAAAGGTTCATTAACATTTCATGGAAAAACTAGAGGTTATGTATAATAGGTATAGGCAAAATACTGTTTACAAATTCAGTGGTCTAACTATGGCACTTTTTGTATGAATTTAAGTATGGAACTTGAATCACCACTCGTTGAACTGAACAGGCTCCCATTCGATGTTCAAACTATTCATTCAGGGTAGGTATCTAGCTAAGCATAAACGTTGGCTATAACAGAAATACGCTGCGAGCATCAATGCAGAAATATAGAGGATAGAAATACAAAACATCGGCAAATCTGCGGTTACAGCGATGCAGGCGATTAAATAGCGCCGAGCGATGGCGACTTAAAACAATGTTTGCAAAATAGATTGTCAGAAAAAAAAATACCGGTCAAGTGCGAGGGTGAAATGAAGGGTTCAGTAGTTGGGATGAATTTATCCCGAAAAGAAACTTAACATTCTAGTTGAAAAACATATTCTCCGTCACGGTCAATTCTCCAGAAAATGTGAAAGTTTGAAATTTATTTATATTATATGTTTATTTTTATTTAAGTATTTATTATTATGCCGCATAAATGGCCATATTATTTTTTGCGTTGACTTAGAAGCTTGATTTTCTTAGAGCTCCAAGGGACTGTAAACCTACGTATTAAGGCTCGTACAGACTCGTGCGATATCGCGGCCGCGACAGGCACCGACAAAGCAATTGTGCTACTAGTGTCGCGTCGCGCCCGCGATATCGCGGGAGTCTGTACGAGCCTTTAGATATTAATTTCAACTTGACACAAAAATCAACTACTACTAGCGTATAGCTAACATTGAAGCCTATGCGGTAAGTAGGCAGGAAAGCGGTCCGCTAGCGTTTCACCAACGTAGGGGCAATCTACGGATGCAACGCGCGTGATTAATGACGACACATGACAATTTATGTTCAAACTTGTGTGTCCCGAATTCACGTCAAAATATTCGCAAGGTAGATTGCGAGATACAGACAAACCAATTATTATTGCAGAAAGAAATTAGCAAAAATCCTGAAGAAAATAACTATTTGGACTTAATTTAAAAAAAATATTAAACTAGATGCGAAAAACAAGTCGAGCTTTTTTTTAAATAGAATTTTAATAAAGTGAAAGTTTTTATCTATCTGAAAGTAATACTAACTTATTTAGAGATAGCGACAATTTAGTCGCAGATATTTAGTGTTTGTACGTTAGCCAAGAAGCACCATGTGCTTACACTATTCAGTTGAGCGGCAAATGGGCAGCGTAATGATCATTTGCCGATGGACAGATGGCAAAACAAAACATCTCTAGCCCATTTTCTTATATGGTCATAAATTCTGATGCTCTGTCCTAATATTTCTTCCTCACTTTATCACCAACAGGATATAGTCCTATTTAAGACGGCACGATGGTTATCACGAAAACTAAAATATGTTATCATCGGATCATCATTAGTGGACTTCTCGAAATATCATTAGTAACGCGAGCGCCTTGTCTAGCACCTACACCGCTATCAGTAGCGGATATGTTAGTAGTATTCAGGTACTGATAGGCGTGTGCCACCGTACACAATGTTAAGGAGAATCGTGGTACAAGTGGTCGGTAAAGCGGACTCTGTGCAGTTTCATCATTCAGGCTTTCAGTTGGACCAACTCGTTCAGGATACTCTACAGAAGAGGTTTTTCCCCGTGCCTACGTGTGAATGGCCATTCACACTCTGCAAGAAAGCCAAACGCTTATCCAGTGAGACGAGTACTGATGGCCGCGACTCTGTAAAAACAATTTTAAGACATAATTATGATATTCATGATTTAGATTGCTTTTCTCAGGGACATACAACCGCTGTCAGCATATCGTTCAGACTCCTGTCGAGCAACATCAGTCCGCCGACAGTGCATCCATTGCATCACTGTGCTGGTACGGCGAGCCGCCGATGCGCCACACAGCCGGAGCCGAGCTCAATGCCACTCACATGAGACGCGGAGTGATGCGGCGCGCGTGACGGACAATCTAGTGCTGCAACGTAGCCGGATTTATCCAAATGGTTCCTTTCGGTAGGCTGCCTTACATATTTAAATTAGTTCACGGATAAATTAAATGCCACTCTCACAGAATATTTACTCGCATTACAGAATTAAATGATGCTGAAAATGTAATGTACTGAAACGAGCAGCTTCTGGAGTTTACCTTTAAAAAAGATATTAAATTACTGTTTTCAGATGCTACCCTGTATGCCAACAAGTTTCACGACATTAACGCGGAACAGGCGATTTGAGTGCCAAGTTCTATCAAATGTCGTATTTTATGGACAGCAATAATTCGTTTGTCTAACAATATAACCATTTGGTATATGCAGCTGTATGTAAACATTTTCATCATAGTTTCCATTGAAGGCCCAGGTATTTCAATGAGAACACACCTGAACAAGTAATAAAACAACCCATCATGTCACACAAAGCATACATCAACATAATAGCAAGCAAAAACGTGTTCCAAAACAAAATTTGTAACAGGCGTGCTCCACGTCAACAATGTTACAATGGCTTGTAATCTGGCACCCAGTTACACAGTGTCGTATTGTGTTTGCACTTCGGAATGGTTCGCCGTTCGCAGTGAATTTAATAAAGGAGTAAATCCGACAGACATCATTAATGTCGGAATGGAAGTCTTGAAAGAAGATTAGAGGTCCATTCACTGCTCTAATTTGACTCCTTGTTATTGAAGTGGGACCTGGCATTGGCTCGTTGGCTAAAATTATTAGATTTCGGTAGGGTTTTATTCCCGTGCTGGTAAAGATTTTCCTTCTAACAGATCCTGCGGATTTAAAATTTTAATTTTCTTTAAATAATCAAGATGCTACAAGCACCAAAAACCTTATTACTAAGAATCCTGTTCCTTATTTTGAACTCGTCACAGATTATTTTCAATTGCTTTTACAGCGATCTACTGATCCGTTTGACCATGAAATTCGAATTTATTTATTTTATTTATTTATTTATTTATGTCACATGGAGGACTGACAGCTAATAAAAACAAACAAAAAAGGAAACCATAATCACCAGAGATCTAACTACAAATCCTAACGTATAGACATAGAATAGGTAATAATTTATGGTGTGAGCACAAAAATAAAAAATAATTCGCCTAAATTAAAATAAGAATAAATATAAATATTTGGTTTGCAATTTATGTGACTGCATTAACAGAGAAAATAATAAAAAAAAACAAATAATACAATCTACCGCTACTTGAAAAAATTGAGGCATATACACCTTCTGGCCGAATTCACACTAATTCTGAATGGAAACTCCTGCTTGCGCGCACGATATAACTATTCTGCCTATAATTCGAAGTTGTATGAGGTACACGTATTGGTGGATTAAAACGAAGTACTTTACTTGGCACATTAAAATAAAATTTTGACAATAACTCGGGGTTATCAATATTGTTATTGAGGATCTTCAACAAGAATAAACAGTCTGCAATTTTACGTCGATCTACCAGTGGTAGCAGATGATACTTCTTACAGAGTCCAAGATAATCGGTTGACCGATATGGAATCTTTTGATGAAAGCAAAGATATTTTATGAACCGTCTTTGGATGTTTTCGATGCGGTTAATGTATTTATGATAACGTGGATTCCATATCTGAGACGCATACTCTAGCTGACTTCTTACAAAAGTGCAATAAAATATTTTTAGTGTTTTAGCATCAGTAAAACACTTAGAGAGACGTATTATAAATCCAAGCAGTGTAGAAACTTTTTTGACAATTGCGTCAATGTGTGTGTCAAAAACTAACTTACTGTCTTGATGGACGCCTAAGTCGCGAATGGTATTGCACCTTGGCAAGATTTGGCCCGCCGTGCAAGTGTAAGTAGTGGCAAGGACTGCACGTTTTCTAGTGTAAGTGATCACCGAACACTTGGATGGGTTGAGATCAAGTCTATTAGCCCGGCAATACTCTTCAAGCCGATACAAGTAAGCCTGTAGTGCTAGTCTATCTTCGAGCGTTGAAATAGTGGCAAAGATTTTCATGTCATAGGCAAAGCATAAAAGTTTGGATGAATGGAGGCACTGATCGATGTCGTTCACATAGACTACAAATAAAAAAGGGACCGAGTAACGAATCCTAAGGCACTCTGGGCACGTTTACTCAACTAAAAATATAATTATTAAGTGCTACTGCTTGTGACCTATTATCAATGTAAGAAGAGAACCACCTCAAAACGTCCCCGCGAATACCCATGTAGCTTAGTTTCTTTATCAAGGTATCGTGGTCGATCCGATCAAAAGCCTTGCTATAATCTGTGTAAACCACATCGACCTGCTTACCATTATCCATAGGATCCGTAATGAAATCATTAAATAAAATTAAGTTAGAAGCGGTAGACCGTCCTCTCAAAAATCCGTGCTGAAAGGAGCTGAATGCAAGGGCAAGCAAGGGCGGAATATAGCTGGTAATAGACAATCCTCTCAAATATTTTAGCTATAATGCACAGTTTGGATATAGGCCTATAATTAGTAATCTCGAGCCTTATTAACAAAGTCGTAAAATCTGGAGCTGTAGATGAGTACTGAACATCGACCCCAGATTTATCAAATGAAGAATATTTTAGACATAATTGTTGCAGATTGAATGTGCACTTCACAAGAACACTTTGTTAAAGGAAAATTCACATAAAAAAAAAAATGCGCTAACGGGATTTTTTCCTCTTTTGGCGTACGCCTCTTGACCTATTTCTCACAAGGTAAACGAAATCAATTTTACTTCAAGGTGTACACTCGTAAAGCTCTTAGAATTTCCTTATTATTACGTTTGCGACTCACGTGTGTACGAGAGGTTTGCGAGCTTCGCCGATGGGTTCGATGCTCCACGAGATGATTATGGGAATCTCGGGAGTATACAGAAGTGCTCGGCCAGGATCGGTTTCCGTTACATTTTTAATTTGAAATCCTTTTAGGCTATGCGCTGGGCATGTACGGTATTCATTGCGATCAGAAGATATTTTGGAAATGGTATTTGATTAATCTACATCTACACTAATAATAATATTATAAAGAGGAAAGATTTGTACCTATTTTTTTGTATGTTTGTATGTTTGTAATGAATAGGCTCAAAAAGTACTGGGCCGATTTAAAAAATTCTTTCACCAATAGAATGCTACATTCTTCCAATTTGACAAAGGCTACATTTCATTTTGAAAAAAAAATAGGGATCCTTGGTAAAATTTGAACAATGTAACCGAAGGTGTAGAAAAATGAGTCTTAAAATGTCTTTCGTCGAATGCGCTGCCGAAACTATTAGCGATAGAACAAAATAATGTACAACAATATTGAAGAACATCATAATGTCTACAAAAAACTCCGCGGTAGCATATGTCCAACTATTGTAGTTATGTCACTACAAAGACTTTTTTCATTTTAAACATTAATGAAAATGCTAACCAAATTCAAACCATGCTATTTATGTGTTTATATTAACGGGGCACACGGGCAGGCAATGTGTTGCGACGGGGTGGGTCGGGGGAACAAGAAATTTAACGCGGACGAAGTCGCGGGCAGAAGCTAGTATTAGTATAAAGAAACTGCTCTCCTACCATTCCTTTATTATTTTCGTAATAATAAACTTAATTATCACTATCTATCTAAAATTCCTATCCAGATTTTTAAACTTTCCAAAAATTTCGTCTCATTTACAAATCAAAAATAGAATAAAATACACGACGCGACAGTATCAAAAGGTTTATCACAACATTCGTAATTACTTTTGATCTGAGAGCCTTTCTTCTCCAGTCCCACGTTGTTCCATATCAAAGAGCGGCGGTGGCGTGCCGAGCGACGAGCGCGACTCCTACCTATCTGGTATTAATGAAGCCCTACCTATCTTTGGTAATAAAGTCAGATTACAGTCATTGTAAAGCCGCTTTGCTGGGATCTATACTCAGTTAATGTCGAGCCTCTCGAGCGCTTACATGGGCAACGGAAATCGATGTAATGTGATAGAAGGTATTATTATATTCATGAACTTTTATGGGCTCGTAATTCTTACTTAGAACGATATTCCTCGAAAGTATTTATAGGGAAATCAAGATATTTCTTGGTATACTTTTGCAGAGGAACTGTAGTGAATAGTAATATTTTTTGCGTTATCATGAGTTCTACTACGTGGCGCATAAGTAATCACCTGATTTCCTAAGGCTGTAACTGTTTTTGTAAATAAGATAAATCTTTCTGGTTATTGTTATATTATTCTTTGGAACTTATATACACCATGGCATTTTAATCTTCTTAAAACGACAGCTCACTTCATGTATCCAATGACTACTAATAATTCATTAAAAAAAATACATTTGTATATTTTTATTTTTTTATTAATTATGTTGCAAGACGTAGTTTGAAACACCCTGTTATGAGCGTGTCAGATTCTAAATGTAAACTACATTTATAGGTATTGATAGCCACTTTATTAGCAAGCTTTGTGTATCAGAATGGTAATTAGTAGTTTACTATGTATGAAAGTCCCTATGAATATGGTGTGTAGGGAAAGGGTTTTATAAAGAAAAGCACAGAAAGACAAGACCAGGCATTTATTTCAATTAGGCTTGTCAAGGTAACGTTACTGAGAAAGCTAGTTGTCAGTTCTAAAACTAGGTCTTCGTGGAGAAGAACGGAATAGAAACTCCACGGAAACAGCATTAAGTATTCTATCATAAATTACCGTTATCTCAAAACAGATAATTCTATCTATTGGACCTTTACTCAGATTAATAGCAACATTGTTATAATAATATAAAGGTAGGAACATGAGTATTCCATTAAACAATTTAACACATTACCAATATTGGCAATAATATACTTTACACAACAACATAATCATAACAGGCAATAATTAAGGTATAATATCAAATTACTTAACTTACGTGACACCTGGACGAACCAACCACTTGAACATCTACCGAGCAACTCGACTAGACAGCGCACTGTCCATTGCTTTTATATCCGAACGTCTAATTCAATTGATCAACTTATAAACTTATAACAAACAAAAATAGTAGATAATAGCTTACCTTTTTAAATCACATATTAACTTACATTATATTGTAAGTGGATAATTCATAGTTTGCAATTATTATATTTTAGTTTGACTTTACAGATATTTGTAACAAACAATAATATTTCACACCGGAAGTTCCGTTAAAGAGTATTGAATCAACAGTTAAGAATTACTTTAAAACAAAGGAATATAATGTACATAATTTACTTTTGATATTAATTGATACAGTTGTTTATTTGAAATTAGTAACTGATAGTTTTAATTTTTAACAGAACAAAGGAATGTCTTGCTCTTTATAATTGTTCGTATTTTATTACATAAATATACAGAACCTGTCAAGCGCAGCCCGAGCCTTGTGTTCCAAAGGGTGGCGCGGAATAGAGCGACGACATCATTATCAGAGATCATTCACTCTAACGCCAATACGTGTTTCTTACTGTTGCAAATTAAACTTAATCTAAATCTCAATCGTTTTTTTTTTATCGCACCTAGGGGTATTTTATGTCGGAAACATTGAGTGGACCACTTTTGTAAGACGACTAAAATATGAAGTGTAGTTAATGAATGATGATGGATGAGTTGTTGTTTGGTATATCATGAATTCCAATTCAATCCAATAAATAATGTGCTAGATCCGTTAAACTACAGTGAAAATGTCAATATGATGCAACGTTGAAACAGATATGAAAGAACTTTTCTACGTTGCGAAATGCAGCAAATGTAAAGTGTGAAATATTTAACCCTTAATTCGATAGTGAGAAATATACTGAACATTGACTTTGAAAAAATGTATCGCAATTTTTTAAAATTATATTTTACTTTTTTTATGTCGAATAGTTTGCTAATATTCTACACTATTATATAAAAAATAACTCATCATGTGCGAGTGCGCTTAACCGGTCAGTCATCGCTGCGATGTCAGGGAGGATGAACGTGCCGCGACCGCTCTCGGTAAGTCTCGATCTATTCGTTGTTTTTGTTCTACAATAACTACTAATTTATTCACAATATATTCCATAAAACATACAAATATGTAGATATAAACTACAATTTTAATATCATTCATAGATTTTGCGTTATACTTTATAAAACTTGCGTGTCCAGTATATTTCCCATTGCCAAGTTCGTACTAATGTAGTATGATTTAGTGATGTGGAGTATACTGGACATTGCCAATGAGATAGGCAACGATCTGTTTATGGTATTATGAACTAATAATATCCGTATTACGTATATTACATATTATTTATTGTTACCTAATAATAATAATATTTACAGGTCTTAAAACAATTTTCACGGGCCTCAAAATTAATAGGATTAGTGCCGCCAATTAACGCTGCATCAGACGTAGAAGATCAATCAAGTTCAGAGGAAGGTAGAGGATCTTATTGTCAACTAGTGGATAATAACAACAAGTTGGCAGTAGTCAAATGGTATGACAATAAGGTAGTCACTTTAGTCAGTACTTATGCCGATGCTCACCCTGGGGGAAAGATAAAGCGATATAGTAAGGAAGTGAAGGCCCGGGTTGACGTGAACTGTCCAGAGCTTATCAAACATTATAATAACCACATGGGTGGCGTCGACCTTGCCGACATGCTCAATGCTTTGTACCGGACTACATATAAAAGTAGATGGTACACTGCCATATTTGCTCAAATGCTCGACATTTGTATAAATAATGCCTGGTTACTATATCGCAGGAATTACAATCGGAGGGTAGTAAGGCATATGGCGCTGAAGGCTTTTCGCTGTCAATTAGCGAGAGAGTTGCAGAATCTCTATTCTGCAACTCTCTCGCTAATTGACAGATCTCCCTCTGGAGATCTAGATTATCTGGGACCAATATGAACTGTCGAACTGATGATAGTGTCCGCTATGACGGAGTAGGTCATTGGCCATGCTTTGGAGAATCATACGGTCGCTGCAAGCACTGCATCAAAAATAAGACTGATGTATATTGCGTGAAGTGCAATCAAAGGCTGTGTTTAGTACGTAAGAGAAATTGTTTTTATGATTACCACAGCAAGTGAAACCTTAAATCATACTTTTAAGATTAATTATTTTCGAAAGATATGACTGATTATTATAGGTTAGTTGATTGATACCTAGAATTGTATTTAGTTATATTATTTTAGAAAAGTTTATTTTTATTTTTGGCTGATTATTGATCTCATTGTAACGTTACTATATTATTATAATTATACTTTTGCATGCCAAATTATTAAAAGTACATAATTTTGTACTGTAAAATTGTACAACAATAAATATTTTTGATATACACGTGTTTTTATTTACTTTACACTCAATATTTTGATATGATTTATTTTTTCAGAAAATAATCACACGAGATCTTAATTCGGCAATGTCCATTATACTGTACATCAATATTTTCAGTTACTTTATGGCAAACCTGGCAAAGTCCAGTATACTGAACATGCATTATATCAAAATCTATACATAAGAGATTTTTTTAATTATTTTTCCTGGTTTTAGTGACCTATAACAATAACAAAAAAATAAAAATTAAAACAAATTTTTGTTAATTTTTGTCTTGCCAGATTAAGGGTTAATAAAATTCGGCGTATCATGTTTGATATTCGAAACGAATGAAAAATACCGGCCATTTTTTCCGGTGACTACGTCGACGTGTGACAAGGACAATGTACTGTGTAATAGGTACGCAGAAGTTCAACTCCCTACAATCCCTGTAAACAAACTCGCACATACGACTCATAACAATTGACAGAGCTCACCTTTATTTACCTATCATAGCTGCTAATGATACCATATGAACTCAAACTGATGCCTATAATGCACCGATTTAGGGGAAGATGTTGACCAACACCCTATAACTGGTCAAGTTGGTCATGTTTGTCCTAATTCCAAGTTGGGTTGGCCCAAGTCATTGGTTTTCAAAAAGGCACACTGCAAAATATGAACATTAGAATTTAAAATCTTACCCTGTAATTGTACCCTTAAAACCTTTCTTTTCCTATGAAATTTATAATTAATTCACTAATCACTGTACCTTCTGTGCATTGTTGCACGTTGGTGTTATCGTAGTGTCGTACCGTTCGCTGTCGGCCGTTGGCTCGGTGCCAAATCGCGCATTGGCCCATATAGGCCATTACCTACGTACCATTGTCACTAATTGCCTTTATAGCGCGTTGTGACATCCAGCATATACGAAGCTTTAAATTTTCAAACGAACAATTAATTTTATTTTGTTATTATATTTTACTCGATAATTTTATATTACTTAATTGTTCATCATCACTAAAATGGCGGCGATATTATTATTCGTTTAAACCAGTTTTTATAGCTACAGTGTTCACTCTTGACCCCTTTGGACTGAATGTTGAATAGCAAACTGCTGCCGCGTTAGTGCATTATGTTACAGCAGTTGGTGAGCTCAATAGATTCCATTTGTCGTCTGTAACGATGTCCCAGATTTGGCACCGAGCACAACAACTAGCAACGTAACCTGAATGCCTACTTCACGTTGTAATATGATTAATACTCACAGTGAAAACGAAGTTCAAAGTATGCAAATCCTGAATGAAAACTATTAAAATCTGCAGTATTTATTACTTAAGTGCCAGAGCAAACTGTGCGTCATGTCGCTACAATAGAAAAGTTGTCGTTTGCATTTGCGTCTTGTTGCTGCGAAGAGCTGCGTTTGAGTCTGCGAGTAGTTGTCACGACAGACGTCGTCGTGCAGGACTCGATCATTTTCTTTGGTATATTATTAATTGCACATAATATAAATAATCACCTATGAATTTTTTACATCAAATATATTATTTCACTTCAAGTAAACTAATTGTTTAACAAAACTCGTACAGGCAGATAATTTGAAAATATACATCAACACTACATTCCTTTTTCCTCTAATGCGAGACAAATAAATTTGTAAAAATTAAAAATTAAAAATATTTTATTTCGGATAACATGATCTATAACAATAGGACAAAAGAGAAAACATACAATAAAATAAATAAATGGAAATTAGGATCAGATTACTGACCTAATAAAGGACCTCTAAAGCGGGGATGAGATCCCATCCGCTATAGAAATCAGGATTTTGTTGCGGCTGCCACGCATTCTGCAGATCAGGCGGATCAGATACCGTCCTTTTGCGAATAATGGTATGAAAGCTATCAGTATGAAACAAAGCAAACATTAACAATGCACTACAGAAACGTGGCAGCCCCAACATCATCCTGAAAATATTATTATACTGGATGCGTAGGTCACCCTGCGATCTTTTGGTGTGATAGACCCACAGTCTTCTCGTGAAAAAAGCTCTGCGTGATCACATTTACTCTCTTCTTAAAATGTCTAATCTAATTTCAAATGGAGTATAAGCTTAAAATGTCTAAGGTCGAAATGCCGAGTGATTAAGATATCGCATGATTAAAAATGTGGATATACCTAAGTTCAAAATGTCGTCATTTAATACACTTAAGTTTATTATATTTTTTTATTACCTACCGTTACGTATGAGAACTTAAGATTTGGGGCACCCCGACTCAGACAGGTTAGGTTCGAAGAGAAGGTTTCGAACAAAGACCCCGCCATTCCCTTCGTGTATATTTTTTTAACCACCCAGAATTAGGGGCCCCACTAAGCGGGGGCCCGTCGACTACTCATTATTATTGCTTGAAAACAAATTTAGACCCGCTTCAATATTTAGGTCTTTCGATGTCACTTTTGCAGATAGTTAAAAAGCTTCGGCGCGGCACGAATATAAATTGTTGCTTATTTAGTTAAGTTGAGTATATGGCTGTGCAATCAGTAATTTTAATTGGAATTTGGATTAGTTTTAGACAAAAAAAAGAATTTTTTAATTTTTTATTTGCGTTTTAATACCACCCATTTTGTTTCGACGCACTTTACGTCTGATTAGAAAACATCGACATCCATGTTGAGATTCGCAATACCAACATACGTGCATCTTTCTCAGCGCTCACAGCAAGACTGACGCCGATCTGTCGCATGCGACTATCGTCGGGTGTGCGTGTGCACCGTGCGTCTAGTCGCTGCGACAAGTAGCGAGAGCAAGTGAGCCTGTCATTGCGCCTCTGAAACTCGACGCCAAATGAGCTTTGAACAAAATATATGAAAATTTTCAGCCGCAACCTGTCGTTACATCTAGTCGTCGAGCTAGTCGTAGTCGCAGGTCGCATAGTGTGCGCCAAGTCTATAGGTCATAATTATTTGCGTTTCTAGTTCTAGTCAACTTGTGTTAGAAGATGTATGTAATCAATGTAAGTACATAATTATGTTTCAATAGTGAATACGTATACATACAACAGATACAATTCGATATCTTATCAAAGCTGAAACTGGATTCAATAGTCATAAAAACCTCTTGGCGTAAACCAATGAAGTAGGTAAATCAAACTCGTGACAGCAACAATCGATAAACTTTAGGAAAAGGACGCAATTCTGAGATTTCAAAAGTTTTCAACACTACTTTCAAACAGGTGCTCCTTTGGCCGCAAGTTGTGGGAGTCAGCTGAAGGTGGTGAGCTGCTGTCTAGTGGTTTGGAGGCGCGCCAACACAGTTTAGTGCTAGTGCCCGAGCCAGCAGACTCGCTCGCAAAGAACCACGTAAAGAGGACATGGCGGAGTGATCGATGCATGGATTGTGTGCGCGGGATTTTTGACTGACGCTTTGAACTACATTAGCTTTAAATACTGACTGCATGGCAGTCGATGTTTAAACTAATAAACTCAAAAATGTAAAAATACCTACAGCGTGAGGTATGATGTATTTGTGTGGAAAGAAAGAAATGTGTGACTTGAGCCTACCAACGATGTGTTTGTTGTGGCATATACACATTATATTTAATGTATTATGTGAATTATGTATACACACATACATATTATTAACATAATTTATATATTACTTTTATAATTTTATTAATTTATTATTTTTATAATTTTTATTTATTTAAATATTTACATACTAGCTTCTGCCCGCGACTTCGTCCGCGTGAAATTTCGGTCCACCCATCGCGTCGCATCCCGTCGCTTAGCGTTTTTTCTGACTTTTGTTCTTTTCGCTTGGCTCCTAAGGATCATAGCGTGATGTTCTATAGCCTATAGCCTTCCTCGATAAATGGGCTACCCAACACTAAAATACTTTTTCTATTCGAACCAGTATTTCTAGTTTCTGAGATTAGCGCGTTCAACCAAAAAAACAAACTCTTCAGCTTTATAATATAGCTGACCCGCGTAACTTTGTCTGCGTCACCTAAGAGAGAGAGAGTGGTTTAAGTAATGAATTTTCTACTTATTTTGTTACGGAGTTATTTTAAAATTATGATATCTCCTAAGATGTTGATTGAAATCAAGTGATGTCAAGGACAATTTGGTTTTCATTTAAATACTTGTGATTAACAACATATTTATTTGAATAAGGATTAATATTTTGTTAATAAAACTCCTTTGCATATAATGCATTAATTTCGAACAAATTTGATTACCATAAAAAAAGGTTATAGTGAGTCAATCTTAAAAGACAGACATGCTGTCGCGGATTTTTTTTTAAACATTTAAAGAGGAACAATTCCATGATACATGATATTTGCGTAACTTAAACCGTTTACGCAGCGCACGCAACGGAAGCTCTCAAAAAGGAGTAATTTTTCCCGTTTTGCAACATTTTTCATTTATGCTCCGCTCCTTTTAGTCGTAGCGTAATGTTAGATAGGTAGCCTATAAAACAAATTAGCTAGATTTCTTTATCGTAAGCAGTATGGGGTTTATCCCTTTTATCCTCTGATGTACCCGAGTTTGTTTGTCCTGGGCATGGTCGGGTACACGAGGCTGGCAGTAAGAAGGGACGTCGCGCTGGTCAAGTACGTAGCGAGTGTACTTTTAGGGTTGCTGCACCACCCTGAGGTGCTGGCAGCGCTGCGGCTGCGCGCGCCGGATGGGTGCGTAGGTGCGCGCCGCCGCCCTGCTCTGTTAGAAGTGCCAGCGGCTAGGACTAACCTACTCAAATTTACCCCTATGTCACGAGCCGCACGTATTGTTAATATTATTACGGTATCGGAGGATATATTTGGGCAGTACCTGCCGAAATTCATTCAAATGGCGCAAATAATAATTGAAAGAGGTATTGTGTTATAAACATTTGTCAGGTTTATAATTTTGTTTATCATCTAGTATTTATGTATATTATTATTTCTTTGTAATTTTACTTACAAGTCATTTTATTTATTGTAGATTTGTGTAGACATGTGACTTATAACATCGCCTTGGATGACTCTGTAAAGATGTTATAATTGTGATTTAAATAAATAATAAGTTTTCTCGATAAATGGACTATCCAAAACAAAAATAATTTTTCAATTCCAACCAATAGTTCCTGAGATTAGCGCGTTCAAACAAACAAACAAACAAACTCTTCATCTTTATAATATTATAAATAATATAATATATTATTACTAGCTTCTGCCCACGACTTCGTCCGCGTTAAATTTCTTGTTCCCCCGACCCACCCCGTCGCAACACATTGCCTGCCCGTGCTTTTACTTCGTTTTCGCATAAACTTTCATTAAAAAAAAATTGTGTTCTAGTTAATAGGAATGTAAATGTAATGTGTCTTCCTCTTCTTCTTCAGCTTTATAATAATAATAATAATAACCCCACCGCCGTATCTCTACGTTAACGTCGTGGTGGGGCTTGCGCGCTCCGAACTCTGGGTCTGTGCCGGTAGAGTTTACTTTACCGGAACATGTCTAGGGTGAGGAGCCAGACCATGAGAGATACAGAAACCCGCAGGGCAGCATGCGGCGAGCTGTTGGGCAGTTGCGACCCCACGGACCCTATCTCCCGGGAGAAGTCATGTTCCTCATCTCTAGCTTGCCTTTATTGGCCGGCTGGAGTGAACACTGACGAGGAACTGAGCTCCCACCTCATTCTTGCCTTTATTGGCCGGCTTGAGTGGAGATTCGCAAGAGCAAACGTGCTCGGAGAAAGGAAGTATTCCAGTAAGTGCTTGTAGGGATCTTGACCATCTTCCGGGCTCTGGCATTGTTCTGGGAGCCGTGGAATACATCTCCACTCCTCGAGCACCTCAGGACATGTTGCCCCCTTGTCGCTACGTCACTATGTGCTAGCGACCGTTTTCGGGGGCCCATTATTGAGTGTGCAAGTCACCCCCTGCCATTTTATCCGTGTGTAAAAAAACATTGATCAGGCAGGGGCCATAGTCCTTCCATAGTTTTAGGTAACCAGTCCATTTTAACCACCCAAACCCATCGTCCAATATCTTTGTTTCCATATCTTGCAATAGTCCTACACCAACCGGGAGTTGTCCTTGGGTGCACTTGCATAGTGCGTACAGGGATAATCGTCGGTTGGTGCCTTATTTAATTAAAAAGCGTCTAACGGGCCTCTGCGAGTTGGCTTCGGCCCCTCGTACGCCTTCCAAAGGTCCGGGACCCCAGGATCCCGAGATATGTAAACATTTAAAAATAATAATAATAATATAGATTACCTACTACTCATATTATACAGCTGAAGAGTTTGTTTGTTTGTTTGTTTGTTTGAACGCGCTAATCTCAGGAACTACTGGTTGGAATTGAAAAATTATTTTTGTTTTGGATAGTCCATTTATCGAGAAAACTTCTGCTATCTAACATTACGCTACGACCAAAAGGAGCGGAGCATAAATGAAAAATGTTGCAAAAACGGGAAAAATGATTCCATTTTGAGAGCTTCCGTTGCGTGCGCTGCGTAAACGGTTTATGTTACGCAAATACCATGTATGATGGAATTGTTCCTCTTTAAATGTTCTAAAAAAAGTCCGCGACAGCATATGTCTGTCTTTTAAGATTGACTCACTATAACCTTTTTTATGGTAATCAAATTTGTTCGAAATTAATGCATTATTTGCGAAGGAGTTTTCATAAACATGGTATTAATCCTTATCCAAATAAATACGTTATTCATCACAAGTATTTAAATGTAAACAAAATTGTCCTTGACATCACTTGATTTCAATCAACATCTTAGGAGATATCATAATTTTAAAATAACTCCGCAACAAAATAAGTAGAAAATTCATTATTTAAACAACTCTCTCTCTTAGGTGACGCAGACGAAGTTGCGCGGGTCAGCTATATTATAAAGCCATACAGTACAGTATAAAGAAAAGTTTGTTTGTTTGGTTGAACGCGCTAATCTCAGGAACTAGATACTGGTTCGAATTGAAAAAATATTTTAGTGTTGGATAGCCCATTTATCGAGGAAGGCTATAGGCTATATATCTACGCTACGATCCTTAGAAGCCAAGCGAAAAGAACGGAAGTCAGAAAGAACGCTAAGCGATAACGAAGTTTTAGCGCGGGCGAGCGACGGGATGCGAATACGACGCGATGGGTGGGCCGAAATTTCACGCGGACGAAGTCGCGGGCAGAAGCTAGTTTTGAATAAAGTTGCCCTTACGTCATTTAGTTTCAATGAATATCTTAGGAGATATAACTGTTTTATAATAACCCCGCAGCAAAATAATGATCAACTCTGCGAGGTAGTCTATTCTAAAGCTGAAGAGTTAGTTTTTAGGGTTCTGTACCCAAAGGGTAAAATGGGACCCTATTACTAAAACTCCGCTGTCCGTCTGTCTGTCTGTTTGTCTGTCCGTCTGTCCGTCTGTCACCAGGCTGTATCTCATGAACCGTGATAGTTAAACATATGATGTATTTCTGTTGCCGCTATAACAACAAATACTAAAAAACAGAAAAAAAAATATTTAAGGGGGGCCTAATCCCATACAACGGACATGATTTATTTTCCGTTGTTTTTGCTCCGCCCGCGTGTATGTCGGTTATCAGGTAAAAAAGTAGCCTATGTTCTTCTCTATATCCCAGGTCGATCGGTTCACCGGTTTAGGCGTGAAAACGTAACATACAGACAGACAGACAGACAGACAGAGCTACTTTCACATTTATAATATTAGTATGGATAGCTTTTGGCCGCGGCTCCGCCCGCGTGGATGTCGGTTATCAGGTAAAAAAGTAGCCTATGTCCTTCTCTATATCCCAGGTCGATCGGTTCAGCGGTTTAGGCGTGAAAACGTAACATACAGACAGACAGAGCTACTTTCACATTTATAATATTAGTATGGATAGCTTTTGGCCGCGGTTCCACCCGCGTGGATGTCGGTTATCGCGTAAAAAAGAAGCCTATGTCCTTCTCCATATCCCAGGCTATATGTTTGCCAAATTTCATGACGATCGGTTCAGCGGTTTAGGCGTGAAAACGTAACATACAGACAGACAGACAGACAGACAAATAGACAGACAGACAGAGTTACTTTCACATTTATAATATTAGTAAGGATAAGGATTTATATGGATGGTACGGAACCCTTCGTGCGCGAGTCCGACTCGCATTTGGCCGGTTTTTTGTTTTTTGAACGCGTTAATCTCTAGAACTGCGAGTTGGATTTGAAAAAAACTTTGCATTTTACAGCCCAATTCTTGAAGAAGAATTACATTACTATTAACTAGGACACAATTTTTTTTTTTTAATGAAAGTTTAAGCGAATACGAAGTAAAAGCACGGACAGGCAATGTGTTGCGACGGAGTGGGTCGGGGGAACAAGAAATTTAACGCGGACGAAGTCGCGGGCAGAAGCTAGTTCATTAATATATGTAAGTGGCTAAGTATGTTTGCTGAGGCACGTACCGACTGTTTTAATGCTGTGCGGTGCAAGAAAGCGGCCTCGCTGCTAAACAGACTCCGTGGCAGCCCCAACATCATTCTGAGTGCCATAGTCGGGAGGCATAACAGCCCGTTGTTACTGGGATAATTAAATCTAACTGATTTAATTATCCCAGTAACAACGGACGGTATTCACTTAAAAATATCGTTAAATATAAAGTATTGTTATTTAAAATTTGTTAAATTAATTGCTAAGTACATTGTCTTGCAACATACATTTATTATAAATATTATTTTATGAATACCTATAATAATATTTAGTTTATTTATTTTAAACTAGCTTCTGCCCGCGACTTCGTCCGCGTGAAATTTCGGGCCACCCATCGCGTCGCATCCCGTCGCTCGCCCGCGCTATAACTTCGTTATAACATAGCGTTCTTTCTGACTTTGTTCTTTTCGCTTGGCTCCTAAGGATCTCATCATCATCATCATTTCAGCCGAAAGACGTCCACTGCTGGACATAGGCCTCCCCCAATTGAGGGGGTTTGCCATAATCGCCACGCTTGGCAGGCGCGTTGGCGATCGCAGTATGGTGTTAAAAATAAATAGAGAACGCTGCTGCCCATTCTCTAGTAAATCCCTTAGTCGCCTTTTACGACACCCACGGTAGGAAATGGGATGGAGCTATTCTTTACGTCCGGCACCACACGGAACTAAGGATCTAATGTGATGTTATATAGCCTTCCTCGATAAATGGGCTATCCAACACTAAAGTATTTTTTCTATTCGAACCAGTATCTAGTTCCTGAGATTAGCGCGTTCAACCAAACAAACAAACAAACTCTTCTTTATACTGTACTGTATAGCTTTATAATATAGCTGACCCGCGCAACTTCGTCTGCGTCACCTAAGAGAGAGAGTGGTTTAAGTAATGAATTTACTACTTATTTTGTTACGGAGTTATTTTAAAATTATGATACTTCCTAAGATGTTGATTGAAATCAAGTGATGTCAAGGAAAATTTTGTTTACATTTAAATACTTGTGATTAATAACATATTTATTTGGATAAGGATTAATATTATGTTGATAAAACTCCTTCGCAAATAATGCATTAATTTCGAAAAAAATTGATTACCATAAAAAAAGGTTATAGTGAGTCAATCTTAAAAGATAGACATATGCTGTCGCGAACTTTTTTTTAGAACTTTTAAAGAGGAACAATTCCATCATACATGATATTTGCGTAACTTAAACCGTTTACGCAGCGCACGCAACGGAAGCTCTCAAAAAGGAATAATTTTTCCCGTTTTTGTGACATGTTTCATTTATGCTCCGCTCCTATTGGTCGTAGCGTGATGTTATATAGCCTATAATATTTTTCAATAAATGGTCTATCTAACACAAAAAGATTTTTTCAATTCCAACCAGTAGTTCCTGAGATTAGCGCGTTCAAACAAACAAACAAACAAACTCTTCAGCTTTATATATTAGTATAGATTTCAATTGTGAATTCTGAATGTCTTTATGCCTCCTAGTGCAGAATAAATCAGTCGCGAACTTCTGCACCAAGATAGTGGGACCAAGGAAGTTACCTGCGACAGCTCAATACCAATTGTCATGTCTTATCTGTCTGCCAATGATGTTTACAGCAATCAACCTAGTACATTTTCTTTGGCAGTGCCTTCTAGTTTCGAAAATTCACCATTAATACAGCTCGAGTTAGAAGTTTCTCACCACATATTTACTCCTGTTAATTTGAAACTGTCATCGCAACTCCTATGCCGTCGCCTAACAATGTCCATTCGATCTGCGTTAGCATATTCTGTCCTAATCATGTAGACAGTTTCTCTGTGATTTCTTCGTCGTCATTTAGCACCACAAATTCGCCTGCTACTTCGCACTCAAGCGATCGCAACGTGATTCCTAAAACTACTAGAAAACGACAGAGGCGCCTAAAAGAATGGACAGACCTTAAACACAAATGCCTTAAGAACTTAGGTAAGAAATTTGTAACGAAAAAGGGAAATACTTACTGATAATTATGTGCTCTTCAATTATTCTTACTTCCTGTTTTTATCTGTCTATAATTGTGCTGCTACTCGTACAAGTAGACAAGTATTTAAATGTGAGTCGTTCTTAAAAAAGTGGCACCGCTCGAATAAATACATCAATTTGAGAAAAAGTATCAATTATTGAGTTTTTCTATATAAAAAACCATTCTGGGTATTTTTCTTATTTTGAATTTTTCTAAGGGAATAAAATCTTCACATAAATAAACCAAATACAGCTATTAAAAAAAACTACCTTACAGGTTAAAGAGATATCGTACAGGTTAAAGAGAATCAAACAGGTAAATCAAAATCAAAAGTCATTTATTCAAATTAGGCTGAGAATCGGCAGCAGAATCTTAGTTTTTTGATATTTTACCTTTGAAAAATAAACAAATAGGTTAGAATGAAACCCTTAATGCACCAAGAATAAGCATTTTGTGAAAAAACAATAAAAACCTAATTAAAAACTTTATCGGATTAACATAACTTTATTATCATCATAGTAAATATTAAGTAAATTCGCTTAGTATTCACACCAAATCGTAACTTAATTTATCAAGTAAGACAGTTTTATTAAACAATAACAGGTATAGTCTCATTAACCTGTTAATAGTCTCAATAACCTGTGCTTTCCAAACAGGTTAAAGACCCCGATACCTATTACAAACTCAGATTGAAGCGATTCGACGTTATTTCTGAAAAGATGGCGCAAATTTCTACATTTCTTTCCTTGGCAGCGGTTAGTCCGATACTGCTTGGTCATTTTGCGCGGGGGTGAGACGTTGAGTAAGTAATAGTGTTTGTGTGATACTCGTTAGGTTATGGAGAAAATCACTCCGGACACGATTTGAACATGAATAACTCGCAAATTATGTTCATTATTAATGTACAGTGTATAAAAAGTTAAATTTATTAATATACAGACTAGTATTTTAATAATTTTGAACCCATATTTTTTTTTTTAATGTTTATTCAAAGTATGACTCTTAGAGTTTGGACATGGCAGGTTAGTGAGAAACAGACGTTACAATTTTATTTTGTTGTAAGAATGTCACTACGGTTTTCTTAATATTACTCAGCCTCTGTGTGAAAAGTCTCTTTAAGTACAACATTGTGTAGAATTTAATAAAAAGCATTATTGAAATCACTTATTTCCACTATAAACTGCCTGACAGGTTACAGAGCCACTTTTTTGAGAACAACCCATGTATATTATATATATTTTGCAGTCGAAAACGATTACTACTTCATGAACAGCATATTCCCATGCAAACCACACAAAAAATGGACTTGGCAATCACCAAATAGTCAATATTTTAATGAAATTGACTACATACTAACAAATCAACAATTAAATCAAATCAATCAAAGATTAAAAAGGAACATGGGATATCGTATCATCGGTTACATTATTTTTGATGCAATTAAATTATTAAATAAACACATTTTAAAGCGACAATATTATTTTACAACGGCATCCATTGTGTGGCCCATTGGCCATACAATGGCTCCTCGAAATGAACGAAGAAACATTGTACGGACGTCATTTTTTTAAATTGTTTTATTTTTGTACTTAGTGTAAGTCATTTTGAATTTTGGTGGGTACCAAATTAGGAGAAGACGTATAAACGATGTTTATACATTATGCGATAGCGAATTACGAAAAAAATATTTTTTTAATTACAGATTTTCAAATGATTCAACGTATAGAGAGATTTGAGAGTCGCATTATTAGAGAACAACGAAAGGAGCCTTAATATTTCAAACATCATAAAAATACAAGAGTATGCTCTGCTCATTGTTGCCACATAGATGATGACGATATTCTTTCTTCATAAGCTGATAGAATTGACAAATAGAGGGAGGACTTTGTTTTCCTTCTCTTGATTTGTTTGGGGAATGTCTAGAAGCCGAAAAAAATATAAGACTTAATAGACAGTTTATGGCAAAAAGTGACTATAATAATATTATGTTCCTATCCACAAAAACTCTAGCAAATTTTGTAGTAAAGACCATCATGTAGGTACGCATGTACAAGGTTACGTCGTCGACCTATGCAACGATGCACTCACGTAGTTCGTATGAATTATGACAGATGGCGCTACTTTTGCTTGTAAACAGAAGGTTTATGTAAAATGTTCAGACGGGCCTATCCTTCCTTTTGAAATCATTGGTGATTCTATCTTTTTGCCAGAATACATGAGAGCAATTGAAACTGAATGTAGGTGCTTCATAGAAGGATGTCAGAGAACAGAAAGATACAGAGTTCCACTTTCGACTAGGGAAATGTTGCTTCATCAATATAAATATTACATCCCCGAAAATAACCATCTTTGTGTGGCTCTCGTAGAGAAAGGAAAGCTATAGTAATGCATTACTGTAATTGCATTGTAGGGAGACGAACTGTAGGCTGCTGCGCTTATATAATGTGCATTATACGATACCTTAGCTGGGCTAGGTACCAAGATCATATAGTACCACATGCACAATTCCTAGACGACATTTTAATTATAATATAAAACGAATAAAACACCATATTAAATGATTTTTTATTGTATTTTAGACATCCTTTTCATAACTCCATACCTGTTAGGTACCTACCTATGACTTGAAGTCACTGACGTTCATTCCTATGATTTTTCAAACATTTTCTACAAAATATAATAACTATTAGTGCAAAAAAACATATTTTGCAGTTCAGGAATCAGCTGTTAGTTAAAGATTGTAACATAACCTCACTTTCACTTAATCTCTTATCGCTGTTCTCAGATTGACAAAATCCGCAGAATTTTCAGACACCACTTTCATCTTTTTACATCCAGGCCCAAGATTGTATGTAATCGTTTTAGTCTCCTTTATAGACTACATAAAACACAGGAAAAGAGATAGAAAGAAGGATAACTCTAGCCTGGAAGAAACATTGGGGACTAAGAGATATAATGAAAAATAAGGACATTAATATAAATATAAAGAAAAAACTCTACGAAGTAGGGATATTACCTTGCCTTACATGGTCACTAAGGAAAGAAGACGAATAAAAAATTGCTATCTGCCAACGTTAAATGGAGAGAAGAATGCTTGGTCTCAAACTATTAGATAAGGCTAAAAACTCCAGCATGAGAAAAGAAATAAAATAATAGATGTAAGGAAAAGAACACGTCCACTCAAGTGGCATTGGGCTGGACACATTTATGCAGAATGAACAATAAAAATGGATAAACATTTGACGGAATGGATACCAAGAGACAGGAAAAGGGAAAAGGGGAGACAAAATAAAAGGTGGAGAGACATTTTCAAAGAAAGATGTGGACCTTTATGGATGCGAAAGGCCCGGGATAGAGTTGTGTAGAAAGTTTTAGGAGAGGCCTACGCCGCTGAGGCGACTGCTACTAATGAAAGTTAACCTGATAAATTTTATGTCAAACTTGAATAGTAGTAAGAAATAAAGGCTATTTTTATTTTATTTTATTTATATATATTTTACTTACCTAATGTGTGATTACAAAACGCGTTATCATCCCACCTTAACGATAAAATACAGCTTCGTGCCCAACACACAATTAAACCCATTGACAATTAGGATCGCTCGTGCACAAAAACAAATTAATTTCCTTTATTTACACAATCAATTCGGGGCGTGTTTTAAATAAGTTAAATCAACATTTCGGGGTGTCCCCCGTACCCTCCCTGTAACCCAACGGCAGGTCGCAGGAGGCGTGCGTGCACGGAGCATCACAATGAACTGACACGTCCCCGCTTTCATTAACTGGAAACTGGTGTTTTTTCATACGACACGCCAGGGATTTATTGCTGGAACAAATTAAAACTTCCAATATTTCGATTGATGCCGTCCTGCGCAGAACGTTGTTAAATCGAGTTTTCGCAAACGAATTACTCATTTTGTCGTAAATTTTGTATAACGGTAATTAAGTGTGGAACTCCGATAATTACAGCTGCATATTTCTGTGCGGCTGCCGAAATATACAATACAACTGCATGCAATTATCTTTTACACAACCAACGTTCATTCTGCCCATATTTGTACAGCAATCGCATTAAAAATAAGCTCAAACTAGGGCAAACGTTTATAAAAACAGACGAAAATGGGTTAACCGAATCACCGGACAATACGCGAATACGCAAAGCTCGAGTGCAGTGAAGTGCGGTCGTAAAGCGGAATGGTACGACACTATGACACCGCTACTGTGTGACGGTAACAGCAGAAGGCCCACTGTGTACCTGTAGGGTGTAGATGAGGGTGGCACGAGGATACGAAACCGCTCCTGAAACACCCCATTATCTTTTTGACGGAGAAAATACCTGTGCGCATACCACACCATCCGGTGAAATAATGTCGTTATGTGGGGCTACCCAGTATAAACTCCGCCGTGTGTGCCTACATAACCTTTTATAGAGGTGCCTCAAGGACTTCCAACCATTGTTGCATTTGTTGATTGCGCTGTAATATTCACCTTCATACTTTTGCCAGTACCTATCTATGAACGTTCAACCTAGTTGTACTGTATATCTTTCGTATGAAGTTGAACTTCTGCAGTTCAGTCCTGCGCTACGACAGCAGCGTCCGGTCGCATCAAAGGGTTTATGCGCGGTCCGGGCGGACGGCGTTATTGCCCGCTGGACGGTTTATGACGTCAGAGCGGTACAAACGTTTGCTCGTTTATCTTTGATACTTGAGGGTCCTCATAAAGAGTGACGTCATTATTAGCGGTGCACTAGACTGCGAATGATAAACACTTGAGTGAATGAGTCAGCTTGCCAACTCAACCTATACGTACACAATTATTTTGTAAAGCAATTAAGAGACGTTAATGAGCTTTAGTGTGTTTCAGTAGGTAAGTATACTCGTATTAATAAATTAAAATGTTGAAGATAGTTTAAAGTTCTAACGAAAACTCTTTAAATATGCTTTAAAACAGTAAATAATAATGTATTTCTATGGGCAAAGTATTTCTTACATCTCATCGCTTCATTGGTCGCAAGTTCTGCTGGCAAACAGTAGAAAATAGTATATTATGCAATTAGTGAATAAAGGACGGATTTAAAGCGAGGGCCATATATGAATCAAAAGCAAGTGAAGGATTCTAACGACTGAATCACGACCGTAGGGAGTGATTCATGATGATTGAATCACGAGCGTAGCGAGTGGTTCAAGTGTTAGAATCCCGAGCGACGCGAGTGCTTCATGGCCCTCGATATAAATCCGTTTTATTCAAGTGTTGCATACTATACTTTATACCGTGACTACGAGAAAAAGAAAGATTTAAGCGAAAATAGACATTTATTGAGGAAAAAAGGAAGGTTAAATTAATTAAAATGCACATTAAAATTGAATCAATTTTGGAGTAATTTTCTTATTATTGTTATTATTAGGATGATCAATCTGTAAAGCGATATTTATTTCCTGTCGATGGTCAGAACTTTCTGCTGCAGGAAACTCTGGGGCATCTTTGGACGTTGAAGGGCGTGGTGTGTACAAGGGGTTTTTTTTTTAAACGTTGCTCCTCACTAGGAATTTCTCCTGCATTGTAACTGCACATACAAAAACAGCCAGACCCGGAACAACTACTTGTAGGGTCATATAAATATTGGTTCCGTGCGGGAATCGAATCCGCGACACGCAGCGCCGCAGTCAATCGCTTCAACTGTGCCGTCGAGTATTGTTCGAGTACCTATTTTTCGCAAGGAGGTTGTATAGCATTGAGATGGAGGTCGAATATATTGGTATGTTCTAAATTCAAACACCAAAATAGTGATTAAAAGTGCTTTTCATTCACTGTTTTCAGTGAATAAAATAAGCTTTTTAGAGGGGAAATGGTATAAACTTCTTTTTTTTTAAGTTATTCCATTAACGATCGATCAGACTCATTTTCTCATTCAAAAAACCTCAGTCTAACCATCGAAGGCTTCTCAGAAACATCTGCATTACAAAATACTTAGAAAACATAATTTAATCTCCTATTTTTTAGATACATAGATAGATTCATTTATTTGCCTTAAATATGGTATTTTACAGATTTTATAACACCATACACAATTCCACCTACTAATTCGATAGTGACTCTAATTATATAAATAAAAAAAAATAAAAAAAATACAAGTTATCTGATTATTATCAACTTTCGATGTACAAACAATTTTCGATGAACCATGCTCTGAGATGCTTTTGAAATACTCGTAAGATGGTTCGCAGTTCTCTAATAACTTTCGGTACCTATATTATTAAATATCTTTATTGCCATTCGAACAGTGTTTTCTGGCAGTACGCTGTTCTTCATTTTGGCATTGCCAATTTTGTTGGATCCCTTGAGATTTTACCCAACTTATAAACATTGTCGCAATGGGCTTTATTGAATAGGTGAGGATGTTTTTTTTTTTACAATTAATACTCCCATTTCCAGTATATATGCAGCATGCTAATGTTAATAATATATATTTTTTTAAACAGGGGTGCACGATTCTATTGGGTCTGCACCAAACACAGCTCGTAATAGTTATTGATGATACTAGTGCGGTAAGTTGGTTTTAACAAACGAGTAGACGAATTTAAGCCCTAGACGAAGTCGAGGGCTTACCATAGTCACGAGTTTTTAAATACCAATTTCTGGACGTGTGTTATACAGTGTTTTTCAACACATTTGCGAGAAAACAGTACAATATGTAATGAAACAAACTTGTAAATCATTAAATAGCGCTCTCGCGATTTTGGCGGCAAGTGACCGTTTTCTGCAATTTGCGCCTCATTCAAAATATCAGGTGGAGTAGATTCCATATTAATATCAGATTCCTAGCTTGAAATCATATTATTATTTTGTTTTTATATATCAGTCGGAAAGTCCCAACAATCTTTGACGTTTCTAATATGAAAATGGCGCGAATTTGCTAATGACGTGGGACGTGTGGACGTGGGTGTTTCACGTGGTGAAAATTAGAACCACATCTATCGTTTCTTTACTCTTTAGTATTAAAGTGAGACAAACGTATTGAGCAAAAGCGCTTCCAAGGAGGTTCGATCAGTCAACTTATTTATTCTCGTAATGTGAAACTCCTTGTTGTAATTCTTATAACATTTTTCATGGAAATTATTAAAAAAAAAACGTAAAGAATACGCACGGTGCTATACGGTGCTTTTATTATAATTAAATTTAATGAAATTGAATAATGTTTTAATGTGTAATCTTTTAATGTGTAATGTTTTAATGTATATATTATGAATCCTTATGTTTATTTCTATAATTTGTAATTCTTGATATGGGAATAACTTCCTGAAATAAATGATTATTATTATTATTATTATTTGTTGGTATACATTTTTGTATCTCGGCACTGATCTGCCGGTTTTATAGGGTAACACGGGCCAAAGCCAAGTGCTACCCCTGAGAGTATTAAACTAAGTGATAATTGATGATGATTGGCGTGATGATATTATGTTTTGCCTTTGTATTGCAGTGGTGAATGATGTTTGTGTGATTATTATACAACGGGGTATGCCGTAAAATAGTTACTTAGGTGACAGTACCTATTTTACCGCACGTTCCGTTGTATGGTGCGTAATTTTTAACTTCCGAACAATGTATACAGGCTTCGTAAATGCATGTTTTCAGCAAATATGTTGAAAACACTTTTTGTACAATAAATGCCATAGTGCTGTCAGTGGAATTACCCCATAATTATGATTAAGCCGTATCTTAGCACAGATGAGACATATCCATGATAAGCCAATAGAGCGGCATTACGTCCAACAATTTTCCTGAGATTTCTTTGTACAAATGCAAAGCTGTTTAGCCTATTACATACATTTTGAATATGTTTTTTTTTTTTTTCAATTACAGTTTTTATCAATTACCTACTATGCCAATAATTTTCGTATGGTCAATTTCTTCAATTTCATTATCACGTCCAATATTTTATATAGCTTCATTTGTATTTTTTTAAATTAGAGATCTTAAATATTTTGTTTTGGAAAAATTCACACATAAATTATTTTGTTCAAGTCATTATATTATAGCTTCTACGACAGCATTTATTATATCTTCAAATTGTTAATTTTTATTATCTTTATTTATTATCTTTGAGCTTTCGACTGCAAAAAAAAAAGAAAAAGCAATGGCCCCAAAATACTAACTTGAGGTACGATGTATTGGTCCTGTATTGAGATGTATACTTTATCACTTCTCTGTCTTTATCACCGCCTAAGATTTCTATTAGTTTCTTTAGTAACGCCTAAGGTTATTGTCTATTAATTAGGTAATCTTTTAGCCAATTTAAAGCTTTTCCTCTAACTCTCACATTTTTCTAATAGTATATCATGTTTTACAAAGTCAAATGCTTTGCTCATGTCGAAAAATATTGCAGTGACCGGTGTCTTCTTATCATTCTTAGTAATCGATTTTATTAGTAGATAACAAGCTAGTGCGGTTGACTTTCCTCTTTGAAAACCATTTTGTTTCCTACTTATTATATTGTATTATATTTAGATATAAATGCGAAAATTTTATTATACATTACTTTTTTGAGAACTTTTTTTTTTTATTTGTTCGGGTACTTTTCTTTACAGAAACTTTAATTAACAAGATCAGCTATAATAGGACACAATATATCGGCACATGATTTTATTATGTGGGTGGAAATGTCATCATATCCCACTGCTTTAGTATTATTTAGTGATGCAATTATTTTATTGATTTAATTGGGCGTGCAAAATCGAGATATAAACTATTACTTCCATTGTTAGTGTTCTTTGTGATATTGTTTTTATTATTGGTTATGTCTATATTTGTATTATCAATGAAGTGATTATTAAAAGCTTCCGCTATTTCTTCAGGTTTTTCTATCGTAACGCCGTTCAGTGTTATGGCTTCTATATATTGTGAATTTGTACATTTAGGTGCATTTTTAATTAATATCCATGTTGCGTTAAAATAAATTTGTTAGAAGATTGTTTTCTGGACAAGTTAATACATTTTTTTAAATATTTTAGTGTGTTTATTATAATTCAATTTATTTTTCTTAGATTTATTTTTATAATATTTCGATTTTAGAGATCTTTTAAAGAGGCAATTTTTTTTTAATACCTTAATTTAACCATCTTAAAGTAGGTGTTTGATAGTTTACTTTTATTCTTTGCAAACGGAAATTTAAACTTATATAATAAGCAAAAAGTTTCATCAAAGTTGTCAAAAGCCGTATTAGGATCTATTTCATCATAAATATCTTGCCATTTCAGGCTCAAGAGACATTCTCAAAATTTTCCTATGTACTCTTCGTTATAATTCCTCTTGTATATAAAAAAATGCGATGAGGCAAGCTAGATATTTTTGATGTGAATGTCACTATCGGAGCAGTATCCGATGGATGTAATTCACATGTTTCACCTGACGAGTCTGGTAATATTAGTGATAATATGGCCTATGTGAGAAGTATGTCGACTCGTAGTATATATCTTTAAAGTCATGCTGTAGTTTAAAAGTATTTCTTTTAGTGTAGTGGCTTTTGTGAGTAGTAAGAGTGTTTAGAACTCCGACCAGTTATTTGTTTCCTTTTTTTTTGTCACTTAGTTTATGCAATAGAGTTACTCGAGTTTATTAAAAAATATTGCGGTGTAAACAAATATAGTTATAAAGTGATATTTCTATGCCACTCGAATATTTTATCTACTGCCATTTCAATCGTAGAAAGTTTATTCAAAAACCCTGCAATATTTTGGTGCAGTTGTCATATGTTATGGTTAGGAGTTTCAACCTTACTATTATGTTCTCTCTTACTACTACTCTCTGTGCTAGAAACAAAACAAAAACTGTTCCTTTCTTAAATTTGTACAGTTTTCTGAATTCGGATCCTCAATATTTATAGGGAAAGGGTCTATAAAAATGTCAAGATAGCACTTCAGCCAGATTGTCAAAAATATTCTTCATACTATAGTTATTGAGAACTCCACGGGGCTTATAAAACATTGTTTCATCGTATGTCAGATTTAAATTCGAATACAATTTCATCACATAGTCGTAAGTATAAATAATTAATTATCATGGTCTAATAAATTACTAAATGTTTCTATTCTGGAGTTAAACATGGAACAACATCCATCAAATTTGTAGGTCGGTAAACAGAGCAAAATGTTAGTGTGTTTATTGTCAATAATACATTTCTTATACTAATAATTAATTTAAAGTAATTGTCAATTTTTGTAAAATCTTTCTCTCCTATAAAAATCAAACAATAGTCATTCTTTGTGTAGTTTAACAATTTTTGTTCCAGATGATATATCAACTATATAATTCCACAATTTGTTGATAATTATGTACTGACAAATATTATGATTTGGGAATGTACTCTGTGCTATAGCTGTTACCTTATTTATATAATATATTTACTACTTATTAGACAAAGTCTGCGCTGCTGACGTACCGATAAATGTGTTTCTAATAAGGTACTGGTAACGCCATCTGTTGGCTGGTTTTCCTCTTCAAGTTCTTTGTAACTATGAGTGTCACTGCGAATTTTATTCGGTAGTCTAAGTAGTGTTGTCTATTATCACTTCACTAGTTTCATTGAGCCCAAGATCTATGCAAATATTGTTGATTGCCTCATTAAAAGATTAATGTAGGTTTCTTGAGATCCTTTTATTTCTTTTGCTATATCTCTTTGTTTTATATTTATTCCTTAAATTTTTATTTCTGAGCATATTTCTCGTAAATTTTTAGATTTGTTCCTTTCTTTATTCAAAGCAACTTTTAGCGTCATGTTATCTATGTTAAGTTTTTCTATTTCCGTGTACTTTCTAACTCGCTTTTAAAACTGGATTATTTTTCCTTTAAAATCTTCTACGTCACTGTCGTATGCAGTTGACAAGCCCGGTAAACTGTATATTCTAATCATTTCAGAATTTTTTGACTCAAAAGGAATATCTAGTGAGTTATATGCAGTAGTTTTATATCGAAAAAGTTACATTGCCTTTTGTCTCACTTTTACGAGGCGACCGAGTATAAATCATAGTTGCGAAGTTCATTACCGCGATGTTCGTTACTGCGAAAGTTTATTATCGCGACGTTCGTTGTTGCGAAAGTCCTTTACTGCGAAAGTTTACCATTGCGACGTACGTTGTCGCGAAAGTTCTTTACTGCTATGACTGCAGTTTTGATAACACGCTATTGCAATGTAGGTCATGTAGGAGGGTTGCTGATACTGGTGATAGTGGAAATATTTATTGTTGGACATGACTAATAAATGAACAAAAATTGTAAGCAAATTTAATTATCATAAAGTCCTTCTCCATATCCCAGGCTACATCTCTACCTCAATGATTTACACTCGAGGCGAACAGATTGCACCATCGCAGGGCGTGTAGTAAACGATTTGTAAACAATCTGTATCTCGCAGAGCAGAGACGAGAATGTCTCGATACTTAACAATACCAGTTGATATAGGCGCCTTAAGCCCATCCTCCATGCCTCTCTGTGTTTTTCGATTCAATAGCAATCATATTTTTGTTTTGATTTTTAACACGATAATTTTTTATTTTTTATACGATATTTTTCTTGTTATCTTGACGATGGCAATATTAGTTGTTAGCCCAGATACTCGTAACTTAGCTATGAGTTTAGAAATAATCAGAAATGTGCCTTAGTACCTACCTATAACGTGCAGGTATCGTTATTTTGCACTCTATAAACAACCTATGAACAAAACTCAGTATAGACATTTTTTGTATCGGATCTGTGTGTGAATGTGATCAATTTCTGTGTGTTTATCTGTATTTTAACCATTCTTTGAAAGAAGATACGAATAAATGAAGGTCTGTTACTCTAAACAGCTCAGGATAAATGAAAATAACTCATCGATCAGTAGTCACAATCCCCAGTAATGACTACACAACTTAAAGGATTAACTGCAAACGTTTCCCTGTTTGTTCTCAACTTGCTGTTAGCTGTGAGCCAATTGCATCATCCAAACAATCTGTAAACAATCTCACACGCTGTAGAGGTGCGATCATAGGATCGCACCTCTACGGCGTGGGTGGATTGTTGTATTTTGCTTTATTGTACACGTTATCTCGACGTCAAGTAGGATTTCCAAGATTATTCGTTTTTTTTTTCTTCGATGATGCAATATCAAGTTATTTCTATAAAACACTTATTACAACCACACTGTATTTTCGCAGGTATGGTGATTGCAGAACCTAAGGTTTCCAGTTAGTGCATTCTTAAGGAATTCAATAAACCAGTGCTTGTCTAGTTGACGTGATTGAAGTCTGAAATGATAAAAGAGTTAGTACTGATTCCCCCGTTCTTGTTTCCGCCCGAAAAGTTATATACTTTATAATCCCGTTTTATCAGACGAAGTTTCTTAACAATCACAATAATTAGAGATTTCTTGTAAATATAATATTTATTAGAAAAAATAACCACCGACTAAAAATTATACCTTTAAAAATATAAAACACGTTCTTTAAAGAATAATTTTAAATTACATAAATCAACAATCGACAAGTGTAAAAGGTTATAATTACAATATAATAATAACAACTTAGTTAAAATAACTAAATATTTATATTTAGGTGTGCATAGTTATCATTTAGTTGATTTCGTGTGTATTTTTTTTTTTTTGTCAGTTGAAAGTAGTTGCCTGTACTAGATGTCCAAAGTAGGTTTCTTATTTATCTGTATAAAATTGGTTCCTAAAGAATATTTCAGTGGTTGCACTTTCTCGCTTAACTGTACAAAATTTTTAAATTTCGGGTATAATTGAGAATGTAATTAAACGATATTTTTACTATAACTTTCGGGGGAAACAAGAACGGGGGGAATGCAGAAAACCTCCACGTGTGCCTGATACCTGCTGATCCCTTACGGATACGTCCGAGGGGAAGAGCAGTTGTCGGGCCGGTGCACCCTGGGCATGGACAATAATCTCTTCGAAAAAGGTGTTGGAGTTTTTCGGAGAGGGTATTGTCTGTGGCGAATTTCTGCGGGCGGGGGAGCACTATGCTCCACGTCGGTCTTCCACGTGTCCCTCTGATAAGCAGAGGGCACAGTGGAGGAGCAAGGGAGGTGGGTCGCTCCTTGTTCGATTGACGTTCGTTAATTGACGCTGGATGTGACCCTGCCACGTTGGTGCAGGCGCACCAATGTGGCTGTTGTTTCTCCCTCAATCTAGAGGAGAGAACTTTCGGCGGGTTTGCTGAGTCGGGTTAGCTGGACAGCAAACGGAGGCATGTATAATGCCGCCGCCGGGGGCTTGGCTTAACCGCCCGGCCCAGAGGAAGGCTACCTCTAAGATAAAAAACCAACAATCCTAAGCTTTGAAGCGCGGTGAGAGGATGAATGGCTGGAGGGATTCCAGTCGTTAGCGCTTCCCCTGCAGAGCACCTGCCGCACTCTGCAGTATTAGGCTTACCGGGCATCTAGGCTCTGTCCGGTGGACGTCAAATCCTATATCTACTCGTGGGATCAAATATGAAAAAGAACCAAAAAAATCAAATAACCGAAAGTAGCGGAGAGGGGAGGAGTGATGCCGAGTCGGAGTCCGACGTAGCATCTGGCGCGAAGTGCTCTTTTAAGAGCCCGGAGTGCGTAGTGGTGGGGGCTACTGGCAAGAACCTGAGAAGGTACTTTCAGAAGCGCTCCAAACCAGGGGATGGCCAGGGGTCGTCCTCTGACGGCGGGGTGGGCGCAAACCCTAAAAAGGTTAGTCGGCGGGGTGTTGGCAGAGGGATCATCACCACCACTCAGGAGGACAGTGAGCCGAGCCGAGCCAGCCCAGTCGAGCTGGCCCAGAGTACCGAGAGGCTTGCCACGGAGGAGCACGACCCTGGAGGGACTACTCGCAGAGTGGCCCTCTCGGAGTCATCAGGCGGTGAGCTGGACACCGCTGGTGGCTCCATGTCAGAGCAAGTGGCCAGGTTTAAGGAGGTCGTGGTAGCTGCCATCAAGAGTGTGGCCTTGAAGAGGATTCAATCCTCTAAAGACAAGGTCATACCCGCTGCCACAGCCTCTATTATGGCGGCAGTGGAGGCCTTTAATATCGGGCTTCCATTGGATGGACTATCCGAGATGCGGGTAGAGGTCGCCCGATTGACAGCCGCCATGGAGGTCCTCCGAAAGGAGAATGAGGAGCTCCGAGCAGACCTGGCCGGGCTCCGAGGAGCTGGAACCCCCCAGGAAGTGCAGGCGGGGGGGGGGGTGCAGCAAGAGCAAAGACGGTCCGTGCCTGCGGAGGACCCGGTTCTGACCCTGGTGCGGCGGGAGCTGACTGCCTTCCAGAGTCGGTTTTCAGTCCTGGAGGCTATTGTCCTGCGCCCCCCGCTAGCAGCCAGCAAGACGTTTGCGACCACTGTGGCTGCTGCGGGCAAACCTGGATCGTCGGGGCGGCCTAAAAGCGGGGCCGTGGTGGAAACCGCGGGGCCGCCTCTGGCGAAATCGTCACCGCCCAAGAACAAGAAGGGAGGGGTTGCACCGCAGACGGTGAAGGCCCCAGCCCTGGCGGAGACACGGTCGCCCCCGCCTCCTAATTCTTCTCCGACCAACGCCGAATGGCAAGTGGTTGGGGAGAAGAGTAAGGCGGGTAAGGAAGCAAGGGCGGCCAAAAGAAAGGAGAAGCGGCAGCGACGCAAGAAGCGAAGCGTTGCGGCTAGGCTCCGCGCCCCGAAATCGGCAGCTGTAGTTATCACACTACAGCCGGAGGCGGCAAAGAAGGGCGTGTCCTACCGCGACGTGCTTGCCAAGGCGTGGGCGGCGGTGAACCTGGAGGAGCTCGGCGTCACCGATGGCCTCCGGATGAGGGTCACTGCGACTGGGGCCCGGATGGTGGAGGTCCCCGGTGCGCTCAGCGGACCGACCGCCGACGCTCTGGCCGAAAGGCTTAGGGCGTCCCTAAATGCGGAGGAGGCCCGAGTGTCCAGGCCCACAAAGTGTGCTCACATGCGCATCCTGGGCTTGGACGACTGTGTGACGGAGGGTGAGGTTGTGGCCGCCGTAGTAAGGACTGGGGGGTGCTCTGCCGAGCAGGTGAGGGCGGGCACCATTCGTCCTGACTCCACGGGGATGCGAACCGTTACGGTGAGCTGCCCCGTGTCGGCGGCCCAAAAAATAGCCGGGGAAGGCCGAAGGCTCCGAGTGGGCTGGGTATCCGCGCAGGTGAAATTGCTGGAACCCAGACCTCTGAGGTGCTTCCGCTGTCAGGTGGGCAACCACGTGGGAGTGCAATGCACCTCGGAGGTGGACCGCAGTGGTCACTGTTTCCGCTGTGGTCAGCCCGGTCACAAAGCCGGCTCGTGTAATGCCACGCCGCACTGCTTCATATGTGCGGCATCTGGCAAGCCGGCCGATCACCGGGCTGGGAGCAGGGCCTGCACTCCACCCGCCAAACCCAGAGGCAGGGGCAAGCCCTCCGCCACTGCCGTCTCCGTCGCCGCCGCAGCCGCCACCACCACTGTCGCCGCCGCTGCCGCCTCCACCGTCGTAGTCGCCCCCGTACAAGTTACAGCAGGGCCATCACAGGAGGCCCGGGAGGGGGATGAAATGGAATGTCAGTGACGGCCCCATTTCGCCTCCTCCAGGCGAACATCAACCACTGCGCCTCCGCTCAGGATCTGTTGCTCCAGAGCATGTCGCAGTGGTCGATTAACATCGCCGTGGTCGCTGAGCCGTACTTTGTCCCGCCCAGGGATGACTGGGTGGAGGACCTGAGTGGCTCAGTGATCCTAATTTCGTCGGCCGCCGCTGGAACCCCGTCCCTCGAGGCTGTGGAGAGGAGACGGGGTTGCGTAGCAGCACGGTTCGGGGAGCTTGTTGTGGTAGGGGTATACTTTTCCCCGAACCGAACTCTCGCCGAGTTCCACAATTCCCTTGTGGAGTTGAGAGCCGTCGTCGTCGGGTTCCGTGCCCTACCTGTGTTCGTCCTCGGGGACTTCAACGCTAAGAATTTGGCTTGGGGTTCCCGGTATACGGACGCACGGGGCAGGATGGTGGAGGACTGGGCTCTGGAGACAGGCCTGGTCGTCCTAAACCGGGGTTCTGTCCCCACGTGTGTGCGGATGCGGGGTGACTCAGTGGTGGACATCTCGTTCGCCAGCCCTGCTCTGTCGCTGCGTGTCATCGACTGGCGCGTCATGGAGGGGGTGGAGACCTATTCTGACCACCGGTACATCCGGTTTGACGTCTCCGCCCAGACCTCGAGTGCGCCGGTCCGACAGGCCCCGAGTGGTCCGCGGTGGGCGTTGAAGCAGCTGGACCGGGAGCTCCTTCTGGAAGCCTCTATCGTGCAGGCCTGGGTGTCATCACCGGACAGGCCTGTTGACATCAACAGTGAGGCAGAGTGGTTCCAGGAGGCCATGTCCGAAGTATGTGACGTGGCAATGCCCCGAGTCCAGCCCGGATGCGCCCGACGCCAGGTGTGCTGGTGGTCGCCGGAGCTAAGCGCTTTACGTGAGGCGTGCGTTGCTGCGCGACACCGGTACACCAGGCACCGCAGGCTCCGTATTCGCCCTTCGGATACGGAAGCCATTCAGGCGGAGCTGTACGAGGGGTATAGAGCGGCGAAGATTGCCCTCCGAGCGGAGATCCTGCGGGCCAGAGACCGGTCCCGCGAGGAGTCGCTGGAGACTTTGAACAGAGACCCGTGGGGACGCCCCTACAAAATGGTGCGGGATAAACTCCGCCCATGGGCTCCCCCGCTGACGCAGAGTCTCCGGCCCCAGCTCGTGGAGGACGTGGTGGGCGCTCTGTTCCCTTCGCGAGGGGAACATACTCCCCCGCCCATGACTCCGCCTCCTGCGGTACCCGATACGGACCACAACCCAGACGATGACGACAATGTTCCGGAGGTAACCGAGGTTGATCTGACAGTAGCGGTACGTAGGCTGAATGCCAAAAATACCGCCCCAGGACCCGACGGCTTACATGGGAAAGCCTGGGTTCTGGCCCTGGACGCTTTAGGGCCTCGACTAAGAGGGCTCCTAAGCGCATGCTTGGAGAGGGGCCAGTTTCCACTTCGTTGGAAGACGGGGAAACTGGTCCTCATTAAGAAGCAGGGGCGCCCGGCGGACTCTCCGTCCGCTTACCGGCCCATCGTGCTGCTCGACGAGGTGGGCAAGCTCTTTGAAAGAGTCATTGCAGACCGCCTTGTCGGGCAGCTCGTGCGGGTGGGGCCGGATTTGGCGGAGAGCCAGTTTGGTTTCCGCAGGGGGCGCTCCACGGTGGATGCCATCATGCGCGTGCGAGCCCTTACGACGGGGGATGCGGTGGTCCGGGGTGGGGTCGTCTTGGCGGTGTCGCTTGACATCGCCAATGCCTTCAATACCCTGCCCTGGAGTTGCATCAGGGAGGCACTCCGGTATCACCGGATGCCGACCTATCTCTGTCGAGTGGTCGAGGCCTATTTGAAGGACAGGGCTGTCATATACCCCGGTCACCAGGGAGAGTGGAACCGGCGAGAGATGTCGTGCGGTGTCCCACAGGGATCGGTCCTAGGGCCGCATTTGTGGGACATCGGTTACGACTGGGTGCTGCGCGCCGACCTGCCGGGTGGCGTCAGTGTAGTTTGCTACGCTGACGACACGCTGGTCCTGGCGCAGGGTAGGTCGCACCAGGCGGCGGCCGAATTAGCGACACGTTGGGTTGCGACAATCGTCGAGAGGATCCGGCAACTGGGACTCGAGGTGGCCTTGCACAAGTCCGAGGCCATGTGTTTTCATGGTCCTCGGAATGCGCCACCGACGGGTTCTGAAGTAACGGTAGGAGGGGTTCACATCGGAGTCGAGTCGACGATGAAGTACCTGGGACTCGTCCTCGATAGCCGGTGGAACTTCGTGGAGCATTTCAGACGTTTGGCTCCCAGACTGGAGCGGGCCGGGGCTGCCTTGAAGCGGCTCTTGCCCAATCTAGGGGGTCCAAACGCCTCTTGCCGGAGGCTCTATGCTGGGGTCGTGCGGTCCATGGCCCTTTACGGGGCACCGGTGTGGGCGCGTTCCTTGAAGCGGCGACCTGCCCGCCGGTTGAACGCGTCCCAAAGGGTCATGGCCATCAGATTGGTACGGGGATACCGCACGGTCTCCGGAGAGGCAGCGAGCCTCCTTGCCGGATTGCCGCCATGGGATCTGGAGGCAAAAATTCTCGCGCACTTATGGGAGTGGCGCGAGGAGGTGAAACGCCGGGGCGTAACTCCGCTGCCGCGAGAAATCACGGCACAGCGGACAGAGCTCCGGCGGGATCTCATGGCGACATGGAGGGTGCGTTTGTTGCAACCCAGCGCTGGGCACGCCACAATTGTGGCGATAAGTCCCCTCTTTGAGGAGTGGCTAGAGAGGCGCCACGGCGTCCTCACCTTTCGCCTGACACAGGTCCTCACTGGACACGGGTGTTTCGGGAGGTTCCTGTTTCGGATTAGGCGGGAGGAAACGCCCGGGTGTTACCACTGTGTGGATCGCCCGGAGGACACGGTGGAGCATACGGTGGAGGTCTGCCCGGCTTGGGCAGAGCACCGCCGTGTCCTCACGGAGGCGATTGGCGGCGGCGATCTCTCGCGTCCGGCCCTGGTCCAGGCCATGGTCCGGAGCGAGAGTGCATGGGAAGCAGTCACCTCCTTCTGCGAAGTAGTAATGCTCGCGAAGGAGGAGGCGGAACGCGTGAGGGAGCGGCAGTCTATGCGCCCTCACGCCCCTAGTCGCCGCAGGAGACGCCCTGGGCGGCGGGAATCGGTAGCCGATTCCCGGCCACCGTAGGCGCGGGCTTGCGGACGGCGAGCTATGGGCAGTTCGCCGTCCGGTAAGGACCAGGCCCGGGTCGATGGCGCGTTGTGTTCCACGCGCGCCTCAAAGAGATGTCAGCACGCACTGACGGGGTCTGCCAGGACCGGTGCCTGCCAGGGTTGCGGGTTTGTCCGAAAGGGATACCGTGGCCCTGGCACACAGGCAACTGAAGGAACACGGGTGGGTTTTAGTCAGTAAAAGTCTGACACGCCCTCCCGCTCCGCCCAGAGCGGGAGAAGTTATTTGATAATTTCCCACCCAAAAAAAAAAAAAAAAAAAAAAAAGTGCTTGTCTAGTTGACGTGATTGAAGTCTGAAATGATAAAAGAGTTAGTACTGATTCCCCCGTTCTTGTTTCCGCCCGAAAAGTTATATACTTTATAATCCCGTTTTATCAGACGAAGTTTCTTAACAATCACAATAATTAGAGATTTCTTGTAAATATAATATTTATTAGAAAAAATAACCACCGACTAAAAATTATACCTTTAAAAATATAAAACACGTTCTTTAAAGAATAATTTTAAATTACATAAATCAACAATCGACAAGTGTAAAAGGTTATAATTACAATATAATAATAACAACTTAGTTAAAATAACTAAATATTTATATTTAGGTGTGCATAGTTATCATTTAGTTGATTTCGTGTGTATTTTTTTTTTTTTGTCAGTTGAAAGTAGTTGCCTGTACTAGATGTCCAAAGTAGGTTTCTTATTTATCTGTATAAAATTGGTTCCTAAAGAATATTTCAGTGGTTGCACTTTCTCGCTTAACTGTACAAAATTTTTAAATTTCGGGTATAATTGAGAATGTAATTAAACGATATTTTTACTATAACTTTCGGGGGAAACAAGAACGGGGGGAATCAGTACTAACCCTGATATAAGACCGGAGTGTATTAGAAGTTTGGAAATCTTTCACCGACTCCTACTTTAGTGTGAAGGTCTGAATGACACGATCACACTAAACGTTAACATTAAACCTTTTATTCTAAGTATTTTCTTTAAAAACAAGCTCTTGCATCGCTTTAACAATTTGTAAACAATCTTTTCTCGGGCGCCGCCACCGGCTAGGTTGATGCTGTCGATATCGATAGGTAATAAGGTGTTGATCCGCCTCGCCGCGTTATGCCCGTCTTTGTTGAGGTTTACATCACCGCCTCACGCCTGCACGGGACGTACCGGAAAATACCTGGCTTTTTTATCTAACATAAGATTTACCTGAAGTGATTGTCGTGTGACAGGAATTTAATGAAATTCCAACCACCGTGTTACGACGTTTTCCATAATCAGGAGTATGTGTGTTATAGCGAACACCTCGTCTCATACTCAATCACATCATATTATTATTATGATATTTCTATATGTATCTGTTTATTTACAGGAATGAATTGAGCGATGTAATGACCACCATTAATTATAATTAATGTGATAATGAGTTAAACTGTAGCAATGCCCAATAACTTTGTTTACTAGATAGTGAATAGACCGCCTATTTTGTCATGATTTTACTGGCAATAAAAAAATCGAAATTATATTGGATTTTCTAGTAATTTGAGCAGCGTTTCCAAATAAACCTCGTTGTAAAGTAGAAAAGTACGAAATAGAAAAAAGTTTTTTCTATTTCGTTAGTGGTGGTATTCAAAGCCATGCAATAGATCTATTGCATGGCTTTGAATACCATCACTAACGAAATATATTTCATAAAGATAATAATAGGTCACCAAGATTTCTTTTTTCTTTTCAGGTTTGATATAGTAGATTGTAAATCAAGTGCATAAAACGCACCATTTTACGCGAGACGTTTATCCATCCGAGCGAGCAAGCAAGCGAGGATGGATATAGAGTGTAAAATGGGTTTTATGGACGAGTTGTGCACTCTACTTTTCACTTCGATTGCGAGGAAATGAAACGGCAACATGTAAAATAATAAATGGACGAAATAAAAAATATTAGTTTATTTCATGAAGTTTTATTGTGTACTTTGGCTATTAGTCATCCATCCTTGCCATGTTCTTAAAATACTAACGAAACGAATTAAAATAACATGGTTATTCTATGAAGTTGAAGTTGTTCGTGTGGCTGTTGGACCGATTGCCTTGGTCTTCAACGAAGATTTTACTTTATGCTCTAGAGCATAAAAAGCGACTTTATGTCGCCTACGCACGACATAAAGACGAACTTTAAGAGCATGAGAAGTGAAAACATTTATTATCTTCCTCGTTGAATGCTTTAAAACATTGCCTGACATACCTAACTCTAATGTAATTTGATAGTGGATTTCCAGTAAATCTTCATACAAACTGTAACCCTGTCAGCGCCGAGAAATGATTTGAATGATATTAAACGGCGAGGTACCCCGTCGCCGTCGGACAGGTAATAATGGGCGCCTTGAGGCCGGTCCAGCGACCTGCACGTCGCACGTCGGCGTCCGCAGGGTTGCGATGTGACTTATGTTTAACTATGTTCTAGTAACTAGAACAAATTATCTAACAAATTATCAATCAACTAGAATCTAGCTGATGATGGCAGATTTATCTAATGAAATAAAATATTTTATTCAATTTTTTTAAACTAATACCAAATACTTTATGAAGATTTATCTTAATATCTTTCCGGATACAGGGGACAGCTGTGCTTTTTGAAAGTCAATTAAAAGTAAGAATGTGTTTTAATACACTTCTTAGCCTAAGACTTGTTAATCTAGGCTGAAATTAGATTAAAATATAAAGCCAAACATGACCCTTGGAGAACGCAAATAGGCCAAGAGACCCTATTTCCCTAGATCTCTAGTTTCTGGGTTGAAGTCAATAACAATCTTATAGAATGAACGATCAAAAAGGTCGTTTAAGATCTGGAATATGTGTAACAAGATATTTGCTATAGACGGTATTTATTTTTCGGTTTTAAAGTTTGCCAAGTTTAAAACTATATAACTAACTATATAACTTAAAACCAAATATATAAATACTTATATAAAATAGAAATACCATAAAATCAAATGATGCTATTTTAATGATCCTATTCCCATTTTCTATGTGATTAATGAATATGAATATGAATATTCCAATTTAATACGCGAACAATCTGAAAATAAATCTGACTAAAACTAAATATATGACATACACTACAGTTAGGTAATGAAGATAGAACACAAGACATAAATATAAAATACCAAAATCATGACATTGAAGAACCTAATGACATTACATTTTTAGGTATATTTATTGACAGACTCTGTAATTGGAAACCACAAATAGACAATGTATGTAAAAAATTAAACAAATTCGTTTTTGCACTTAGAAAAATAAAAATTCTCACAAATCTAGAAACTGCTCTGATGGTATACCACAGTCATGTTTGCTCTGTTCTAAGATATGCATTAATCATTTGAGGTAACTCTACGGACGCCCAGAGAGCATTCATTACTCAAAAAAAAAAATATTAGGTCGATTTTTAATCTTAAGTGGACAGATTCTTGTCGACCAATATTTATGCAGCAAAAATTACTTACACTTCCGGCATTAATTAAGTAAATTCGTAAGAAATAATCAATCACTTTTTAACAAGGACGAGCTCCATTTAAAAGAAAAGTCGTTCAAAAACCATTTCTCATCCCAAGTAATCGGCTTAGATTGTGCGATAGAAACTTTTACATTATGGCAGTTAAAATATACAATAAACTACCTGTACCTGGCATAAGAAATTTATCAAGCTTAGAATTTAACAGACCTCTCTATAATTGGCTTTGTGATAGATGTTTCTATTCAATCGATGAATTTATTAAATTAAAACATTGAATTTGGCTAATATTTCACTTACTGAGAAAAAAACCATATCTTATACTTATTAATGTACGCATGAAAATTTTAAATTATATACTATGAATGTATTTAAACATCTATAACTTTAAATGCTATGAATTTATTTTGAACTAATAAACAATTAACATAAACCAATTTAAAATATTTAAGTATTGCAGTTATAAATTGTTAGGAAGCGACTGGGTCTTGTATGTATGTAGACTCGATATATAACTAATTAACTAAGTGACCCAAATGATTTAAATGACTTACTAAGCCATTGTTAATCAAATTTAAAATTGCATGAAACTGTATTCTAAATGTAAAATGCCAATGCTCTTTATTACTTTATTTTGACTTAACATTTACACAACCGTAAGATTAAATATAGTGTAACAAACTGTATAACATCTTATGTGCATCCTATATTCTAGCAAATAAAGATATCATTCATTCAATAAAACATACCAACTGTTATAGGTACACATTATGGAATGCAATAAAGTATTAAGTATTGAGTATTGAAAAAAAAGTGTGGAAGATGAAAGACGTTACGAATTTAAGTAGGCACTTAATAATTGTTATAATAAAGGCAATTTTTATAACAGCAAATGTTTATTAATCTCAGGAAACCATAGTAAGATACACAACAGATTCTTCTACTGCAGTTTTAAAATACAATGCCAATACTTTTGTAATGTAGTAGAAAAATCGAATCATTCTTCTAATTGCTCTTTGAATTTATTTCGTCTGATTGATTACAATTTGATTTTATATGGCGCCTCACCTCGCCACCCGGTCCGGAACAAACAATTGCTAAAATCCAATCAATAGACAAAGGGACACTTTTTCTCGGCACAATTGTATCCGGCGGCATCCGCAGGGTTGCTAAGAGATCGCTTTTGCACTCATCGTTTGCTGTATTATTTGGAAGAAAATGTTTTTTAGTTTAATTTAAATTCACTCTTGTGTTCATCTAAAAGTTATTACCTAAATGTGTACGGATGTTTATATCAAGCTAATTTCTCCAAATTCAGTTTTGATTAAGTAAAGGTGAAAAATGCATTGAGGTGGTCCCACCAACAATTATTAAGCACGATCTGATGCTGCACGGTGGTACTACTATTTTAGTCTCACTCTTTTAAAACTGCTAACCCTATAATCTCGATCAAGGCAGCGTCGCGGTGGCAATTCGTCAAAGGACATCGAGCGCCGCGTCAGCGACACTATTTGAATTGCAGCAGGCGCTGAACATCGCCCTCTAGATATTGGTACACTTGACTCACAGCGACTCGTCATATAACGTTGTATCATCCAGGGGCGTGAAATTGGCTTAAATATTGTAGGATAAGTTGTGGGATTGTTTGTGACCTGTAACTCAGGTATGGATTTTACTGAAGCAGTTTGGAGTTACGTTTTTCTAATTCATAATATCATATATCATAGTCTACATAGGATGATGGTTTGTCAACTGAAATGAAGAATGTTTTGTTTGCGTAATTTAAAATATGCTGAATTAAGATAGGTACTCTAGCATATTTGTTAATTTCACCAAAACCAATTTCATTAGTATAGATGAATAAAAAATATGTAAATATTCCTATTTTGTTATATTATGATTGCCTGTTGATCTGTTTTGAATAAAGTGAGACATCTAGCAAGTACGACTAACATAAGTTAGCCAAATTTTCATAAAACTTAATTTTAATATCAGTATACCAGAGAACGGTGTAAAATATCTCTAAACCATTACATTCAATACTCCACGAGCCCATTGTCTGCACCTTTGCGAGTAAACAATTTGCAAGCAAGCAGAAGTCGCCGATACAAATGTTGAATGCTGAACACGTAGAAGGACCAGCGTCCGTGGTCCTAAGAGTCGCATTCAAATGGAGTCACAATACGTTCGCAGTATCTATTGTACGGCGCTTCAATGTGCAGTCAAATTGCGGACGTCCTGACTGCGTGCTTCTTGTTGCCGCTTTGTGAGCATTTAATATCGTTTAGGTGTCAATACGAGATTTGAAAATGTTTTGAACGGATTCTGGTTTCCACCTAGCAATGTATTTTTCATAAGAATATTTAATTTTAAATGATAGGTAAATATTTATATTCATTCAGTTTTTCATGTGGTACGTTAATTCAATAGCTGGTTTGTTAATATATATACGACTCTATCTTGCACTTAATCCACGTTTTGTATCTATGAAGTTTCATATTGCGACTTCAGCTTGAAATGAAAATGAAATGAAATCGTTTATTCTGTAAATCGGAATCACTTTTACACGTCATATAAAAAACATAAAAACAAGCTTGAGGAAGTCGACATTTCCTATCTGACTATCCCTGAGAAGAAATGGCGAAACAAACTCAGGGGTCAAAGTCTCTTTTAAAGTCCAGACATAATCTTGGTTAGATCATGTGAGGACCATGTAGATACGTGTCTGAAATGGTCTTTTGAGGAAAGAACCACACAATTTTGAGTGGACCTGTCCAGTCAGTGCAAGCATTTGTCAGTAAACGTGTAGCTCAACTCAGGATTTAAGGAGCTTAACGACTTGACGAACAATACCAAAGAAAGGTCATTTGGGTCGGCCGCATAAAGTACTCAAAATACCAGACCATCATTAAAACTACTTGAGAAAGAGAAAAAAGAGATAATCTTAAAGAAATCAAATGACCCACGTAGTGCTCACATTCACAATAATTAAAGTAATATATGTAATACTTTTCAAAGTAAATATTCATGTCATTTTGTATATAATATTTAATAATGTCAATAATTAGGTATGTATATAAAACGTTGTATAATTATTAAAATGTCAAGTTTTACGGTTTAATAAAAAGGCTTTAAGCAGAGCGAACAGTTCAATCCCAAGCTTTTTTGTCTTCTAAATAATCAGAAATTTTATAGTACCCTTTTTTGCAAAGTTTGGTTTTAATACAGCTTTTAAATCGTTTAATGGGTAAGTTTCGAATTTCAATGGAAAGTTTGTTGTAAAAGCGTATACATTGACCCATGAATGAGTTGCCTACTCTGTGGAGGCGAGTGCGATGTACAGCAAGAATGTGTTTATATATCGGACATTTTCTTAAAATTTGATATATTTTTGTGTACTAGACTAGCATACGCAATGTATTTATGCATTGCTTGGGGGTGAGATTTCTCTGCAGCTGACTGTACATCGATCCGCACGTAACATAGCTTCGTAATACAGATATATCGCTTTGGTCAGTCCACAATAATTCCATATACGAGTGGGCCTCGCATTAAACACAGAATTTGTGTTATATTCGAGTGGACTTATTGATTTTAGATTAATTACCGCGCTCTCCCGGTGACCGAGCTTTGAGCCATCCGCGATCCTTTTAATTTATACGATATTTTGATTAAATCTAACCCAGTATGTATGTAATTATTGGGGATTTTCGTATTATGTATACTTATGCGGAGTCATATCATGATGTGTTTAGGCATCTGTTAGAAAGAAAGAAAGAAATAACGTTTATTTGCGGTAAACATGACGCAAAAAAAGAACACAACACAAAAAAAAAATAAGTTTGGGGTAAATATGCGTCACATCCACGCAAAACTGCCATCGCTCAGCATAATGCTGCGACCCTATGCGAGACAGAGCCCCAGCGCTGGTTTTCAGCGACAGACGGCGTTGACGTGATTACGTCGACCAGTGCTCGATGCAGCATACAATGAGATAAAAAATAACATAAATACACAATACATAATTATTACTAATAGTTTTTATAAAAAAATAATATTTTAACATTAAAAAAATGGCAATATTCCATTCCGTCGGCAGCGGCGTACGCGCCGCCGCATAAAGTTATCTGTGCGTGCAGGGTATAGTTTATAGTACTCTGTGGCGTGCAGTTTAGAACCTAATGACTTAATCAATAACATGGCGCATGATGTAATATTGGATGGAAACAAGATAACAAACGATGTAATATGTGATTGTGTTGGAATTGTTTTTGTAAACAGTGTTTGTGAAATTGTGTTGTGTTGTGTTGTGGCTAATGCTTGGCGTTCCATAAACCGTGGTAATAAAGAAAGAAAGAAAGAAAATACGTTTAGTTGCGGCAAACATGACGCAGAGAAAGAACACAAACACGAAAATAACAAGTTGGGGGAAAATATGCGCCACATCCACGCAAAACGGCCATCACTCAGGATAATGCTGCGACCATATGCGAGACAAAGCCCCAGCGCTGGTTTTCAGCGACAGCAGAAAATCAGCACAAAGTGTAATACAGCGAGAGCAGTGGTTTGGTGTAAAACCTGTCTTTTGGGGTATTAATGTACAACGGAATTCTGCTGCTCTGGGCGTCTTAAGTAAGAACGTCATAGTGTAAGAAACCAGAACGGATTAGGACTAGAAAACGAGAAGTGTAACGTTATAGCTCTTTATTCTTACGGAACTAACTCTAAAATGAACTTATATTTGCATATCACGTATCATGTATGTTTCTACATCTAAATTGCAAATAGTTGGCGTGCCAAGCAACTTCCGGAAATAAAATATAAAATATTATTTAAATCAAGTTTGCTATCGAAATTCGTTCAATAACAGGATGCAATTGTTATTTTCTGTGACCTCTCAAAAGCATTTGACTACGTTGACCACAATACACTGATTTGTAAAATACGCCACTACGGAATTCGTTGAAAAGCTGCTAATCTTATCCTATTTATCAAACAGGCTGCAAAAAGTACACAGTAGTGGGGCGACGTCCTCGGGGTTTCTAGTTAAGATGAGCGTGCCTCAAGGTTAAATTCTTAGTCCTTTTCTATTTCTAGTGATTATATTATTAATATTAATGACCTTCCTTACATGACACTTCTCTTATTTTTAAAATAGGTAGAAAAGATACGGATGTCGTACATGTCAACGATAGTCTGGCTGTTCTTTTGAAATGGTTCACAGCTAATAACCTTTTACCAAATTCAAACAAAACTAAATGTCTTAAGTTCACATTACCAAATGTGCCCCAAGTTAGTCTAAATCTAAAACTTGATGGCAAGAAACTAGATGCAATTACGGAAACTGTGTTTTTAGGAATTACTTTACATTCAAAATTGCTATAGGGTGACATTAGAACTGTTTCAGGTAGAATAAGTTCAGCTGCATATCAATCAATCAATCAATCAACTCAGCCTATCGAGGTCCACTGATAGACATAGGCCTCTCCGAGGCTGCGCCACAACACTCTGTCCTCCGTCTTTTGCATTCAGGCAAGATGAACCGACGACCTCAAAAAGGTAGCTGGGACACTACCTTTTTGAGGTCGTCGGTTAATCTTGCTGGGGGGTGCCCCACACTATGGTTGCCGATACGCGGTCTCCACTCCAGGACTTGTCTGCTCCACGTGCTCGTCCTTCGACAAACATGGCCAGCCCACTGCCACTTCAGCTTGCTTACTCTGCAAGCTATGATGAGCTATGAGAATAACTCCGGTTCTCTTCCGGATAAGTTCACTCCTGATTTTATCCTTCGAACATATCTCGCTCCATAGCGCGCTAAACGACCTTAAATTTGTGGACCAGCCGACTGTCAGTGTCCACGTTTTAGCACCGTATGTCATAACGGGCAGGACGCACTGATTGAAGACCTTAGTCTTCAAACATTGCGGGATAGGTGAAGAAAAGACTTGACGGAGTTTTCCAAACGCTGTCCAGCCTAACCGATCCTCCTGTCGGCTTCTTTCTTAAATTTATGTCTACTGAGCTGGATAACTTGCCCTAAGTAATCTACTTCATCATCGAAGGGTCGCTTCTCGAAATTGTGAAGAAGTATATCTATACTTCTTCACAATTTCGAGAAGCGACCCTTCGATGTGGATTGGACTCGGCAGGCCGTGAGAATTGTACATGACTCGTCTTGTCCAAATTCATGCCGAGGCCAACCCGCCGAGAGGCTCCATTTAGGCTGTGCAGCATCTGGTCTAACTGTGCCAGTGTCTCTGCCATTATGACAATGTCATTGGCAAAGCGAAGGTGTGAGATTTACTCGCCGTTTATGGTGATTCCTTGTCCAGTCCAGTCCATCGTTTTAAAGACGTCCTCCAACGCATTGGTGAAAAATTTCGGGGATATCTCATCACCCTGTCTCACCCCTCTGAGCAGTTGGATGAGGCTGGATTCCTTGTCCTGGAACTGGACAGTCATCGTGGCAGCGTCATATAAACATCTCAACACTTCGATATAGTGCCAGTCAATTTGACATCGTTGCAAAGAAGCCAGAACTGCCCTTATTTCGATGGAGTGGTCTACGGTACTGAAGCCTTTTCGAAAACCAGCTTGTTCTGGTGCCTGGAACTCGTCAAGTCTTCTGGTGGATGGTTCGTGACGATCTTCGAGAATAGCTTCTACGAGTATAGGTAACTCAGAAGCGAGATGGGTCTATAGTTCTTCAACAAGGTTTTTTCAACTTTTTTTAAGAACAGATCCACCGCACCTCTGTTCCACGCCTCGAGCGTTATACTCTCTTGGATGACGGAATTGAAGAGACTTGCTAGCTCCCTCAGGACTGGGGACCTGCCCGCTTTAAGGAGCTTTGTCGTTATTCTGTCATCACCCAGTGCCTTGTTGTTTTATAGCTGCTCTAGAGCCACCCTAATCTCGCACTGGTCGACATCCCGGATGTCCTCCGTGTAGCGGCGTGTTAATTCGGCTCGATGGTCATCTTCACTATGTCCCGCAGGTTTCACCATCCGCGTAGAATAAGTGCCCAAAAAAATCTTCGACTTCCTCAAGTATCTCGGACTTCAAAGTCACAATTCTGCTATCCGCAGTTCTTAGTTTCGTCAGAAGATACCTCCCTAAATTGCTGAGCGAACACTTTCAACCCTCGGTTTTACTCAATCTCGACCTTAATGTCACGGGCGTTGGAGCATCGAAGGTAGCGTCGCGAATTATCTGACAAAGATGGCTGCGTGGATGGCAACACTCGTCTTTCCCTCATAAGTGTCCTAGAGTCTCCGAGGAAAGTTTGCACTCCTTACTTTTTCGCTGCAACAGAAAATGTCTGCGGGACACGTCGCGTAGTACTTTGACCACCTCGTCGGATTTCTCGTCGATAGTGCCTGTGGTTTTCAGCAGGGCGAATCGATTTTGAAGTTCCAGTTGGAAGTTTTCGGATCCTAGAGCGGCTTGGGCTGCTTAGGTCGGAGGGTAGGCCTCATCATGCGAATTTTCTCAGCTCGAAAGTTGATACTTAGAGTGCCTCGGACAAGCCTGTGATCACTACCGGTATTAAACCTACTGATCACGGAGATATCTCTAAATATATGCTTCTTTTTCGTCATGATGAAGTCTATCCCGTTCCTTGTCACGTTATCGGGGCTCTGCTAGGTTCACTTTCTTTGGGGTTTCTTTTCAAAGAACGGATTTATCGAGAAGAGCCCCTGTGACTCCAAAAATTGCCCCCTGTGATTTCTGCGCCCAAACCGAACGGTATAATTATACAACGTTTTATATACATACCTAATTATTGCCATTATTAAATATTATATACAAAATGACATGAATATTTACTTTGAAAAGTATTACATATATTACTTTAATTATTGTGAATGTGAGCACTATGTGGGTCATTTGTTTTCTTTAAGATGATCTCTTTTTCCTCTTTCTCAAGTAGTTTTAATGATGGTCTGGTATTTTGAGTACTTTATGCGGCCTACCCAAATGTCCTTTCTTTGGTATTGTTCGTCGAGTCGTTGAGCTCCTTAAATCCTGAGTTGAGCTACACGTTTACTGACAAATGCTTGCACTGACTGGACAGGTCCACTCAAAATTGTGTGGTTCTTTCCTCACAAGACCATTTTAGACACGGATCTACATGGTCCTCACATGATCTGACCAAGATTATGTCTGGACTCTATAAGAGACTTTGACCCCTGAGTTTGTTTCGCCATTTCTTCTCAGGGATAGTCAGACAGGAAATGTCGACTTCCTCAAGCTTGTTTTTATATTTTTTATATGACGTGTAAAAGTGATTCCGATATCCTATTTACAGAATAAACAATTTCATTTAATTTCATTTCAGTTCAGCTGTAATGGCAATCGTGTCATTTGGTTTAAATAGGTTTTTAACTTTGTATATTTTTTTAAATCTTATATAGATTATATATTTTCTATTTTGTGAATATTAGAACATTGTAGGCCTAGTAGGCTGTAGATTTGTTGTCAATTTAAAATTTTGTTATGTACCTGGTCCTTGTTGAAAGGCCTACACTGTCCTCCCATACCTATTAACACTGTTATTTGAAAATATTGTAAAAGCCAATTATTTTTAGGGTTCCGTGCCTCAAAAGAAAAAAACGGAACCCTTATAGGATCACTCGTGTGTCTGTCTGTCCGTTTGTCTGTGCCTCTGTCACAGCCAATTTGCTCCGAATGTAATGGACCGATTAAGTTGAAATTTGGTATACATATCAATTTAAGTGACCCAAACACGGACGTGAACCGTAAATAAATGAATTTAGAATATTGGGGTCAGTTTTGGCGGGCAAACAAGAAAAAAAAAAAAGCGGTGATTATTGTTATTATGTAGGTTTATGTGAAATAAAATATTTTGATTTTGAACCGGAGACAGTATTTACAGCACTAGAAGTCGGTTGCAGAAAGTCTCAAATAATTCAATCGAACATTTTTATAAAGTTACCTGCACCTAATCAATAAGATTTAGTTACATTAAAACCAAAAGCTAACAATAGTGAGCAGTCCTCTAGCAGCCTAGTACTACACTCGCAAGCAAGAAACTGGAATCACTTCATCGCGCGTTGCTCAAGACAATTTTTTACAATTTCTATGCAATGATCTGTGAATTGTGGTATATCACTTAAATTTAGAGAAATATTACAATAGGTCGAAGTTGTGGACGTCTAAATGAATAGGAAGTAATATGAAAAGATAACATTTTTACTTACAATTTATGTTATTCACCCCTTTATATTTTGTGTTACCCCCCTGGCCCTAATGACTGCCTGTAAACGGTTTTTCATTGACCGAATGAGTTTCCTGATGGAATCCTGTGGGATTTCCTGCCACTCTTCGACTAAAGCAGTTTTCAGGTCTTCTATTGACGCCAGAGCTGGACATCTTCCTCGTACACGCCTTTTCAACTCGTCGCATATATGTTCAACCGGATTTAAGTCAGGGCTGAGGGCTGGCCAGTCTAGTGTGGGAATCCCGACTTCTACAAGGTACTGTCTAGTCACTGCAGTGGTGTGGCAGCGGGCATTATCATGCATTAGCAGGAAATCTTCGCGAATAAACCCGGCGTAGGGGAACACATGGCCTAGCAGAATGTCGTTGATGTATCTTTCTGCGGTTAGCCCCCCGCCCCGACTTCCACCAGGTACGAATATCAACTCCGTTTTTGGTTCAATAGATATTATAATTTACATGATACAGGACCCACCCCCGTATGCCACTGTTTCCGCAAAACAGCATTTTACGAATCACTCCCCTGGTCTCCTATAGACTCTATGTCGACGGTCGCTACCATGCAGGTATATCCTGGATCCGTCCGAGAACAGGACTCACCTCCATTGCTCAATATCCCAATCTAAGTGATCGCGAGCAAACTGAAGCCTGGCTTGTCGGTCGGCTGGAAATAATTTAGGTCTCGTGGCTGGCCTTTTCGGGGTCAAGTTCGCTTCTTTGAGTCTTCGCCTCTCTGTTCACTCGCTGTCAGCCCTCCCTCGAACTTCTCTGAGCTGCTGCTGGATGTCCACGCCGGTCAGTTGTCGATTTCGGAGAAAAGAGGTGACAATAAATCAGTCATCTCACCAAAATGTATCGTCCAGATCCTGGTCTCCCGACTAAGTTTCCAGTCTTCCTGAACCTCTTTTATACCTTCGAAATACAAGACTGGCTTAAATGAAGCTGTCGAGCGATAGTACGCTGAGACAATCCTTGCTGGATTACATAGGATGACGACTTGAGCGGCTTCTATAGGTGTGGTTTCCATTTTCTTTTAGCTTCAGTATTCCCAGTGACGTCAAATATTGAAATGATGATCAATTTTCGTAAACTCCCTCTTTTTATAAGGTTTCAGAATTACCAAACAATATGGTGTTATGTTTTAAAAATTGACGTTTTTTGGCACAATCCATAGTTCATTGCATAGAAGTTGTAAAAATTTGTTTCGAGCAGCGGACGATGAAGTGTTTCCAGTTAATTGCTCGCGAGCGTATTTCATTTACAGTGTTATGTAAAAAACTACTTACCTCTCATGTTTATTTTAGCTTTTAACACTTTCAAATAATTTGACACTGAATGGTGGTCAAACGAAAGTATGAACTTAAAATAAATTTATGGACCAAATAAATATTCAACATTTGTTTAAATGAATTATTGTAACGAAGTTCCTTAACACGGTTTGCGGTAGGAGTTGATTGGTAGAAATCGTCACGTAAGGAAAAAGTGTTATGCCCCTCCATGCGACTTTCTCTGTCTCTTTCTACTATAAAGGGTGGAATTTTGTAACCTCACCTGGAGGGAAAGTACTCTAAATATTGGAGACAGCAAATTTTACTCAAAGTGAACATTCCTTTATTTTTTATAAGAAACAAATCTGCATTCAAAGTTTTTCTAAAATTCGCTTACCACACTTGGGAACCGAACCGGCTAAAATCCGATAAATTAACATACTGTACTTTTATAGCATCAATAGATAGGGTCAATTATAAGGATCAAATCTCTAATAAATATGATAAATTAAATGAAAGCAAAACCATGAAATTTAAACTTATAAATTCAATGGGACAAGATAACGCAATTTTACTCAAAGGTACATCAAATTACTTATGTTAGTACCTAATTAACAATTATCTTTGACGATACGAAACCGTATAATAACTACATCAAGATGGTGCTAGCCCATAACAACAGAATCACTACTGCGTATGTTAATTACCATTTCAATACCTGGATTAGTACAAACTGCACAATCAAATGGCCTGCGAGGTTACCAGACCTCACCCCTTTAGATTTTTTTTTAATGGGGATATGTTAAAAATCTTAACTTACCAAAAATCTTATGCAACTGTAAACGAGTTAAGAACTGAGGTTCACATTACGATTTTCAATATTCATCACAACTCACTATTAAAAGTTACTGGAAATGAATACATTTGTGTATCCAACAAAATGGAGCTCATTTCGAGAAACTAATTAGTTAGTTAGGTAACCCTTTTTTTCGTTCAATTAAGATAAGTTAAGATTTTATGGTTTTCCTTTAATTTAATTTATTATGTTTGTTGGAGAGATTTGAGCCTTATGATTAACCCTATCGATTGATGCCATAAAAGTACAGGATGTTATTTTTCCGGATTTTTGCCGTTCGATTCCCGACTGTGGCAAGCGAATTTTCAAATAACTTTGAATGCAGATTTGTTTCTTTTTAAAAATAAAGGAATGTTTCCTTTGAGTAAAATTTCTCTCTCCACTTATTAGAGTACTTTCCCTCCAGGTGAGGTTATAAAATTCCACCCTATATGTTGCGTGCGAGTATCGCGTAAGGCACTTCGTTCATGACGGGCCGGGGATAATTACAAACCAGTCTATTGCAGAAATATCACAAAACATAATTGAACAGACAAACATTTAATTCCGCAAATGTAATACAAGCTGATACCTCGTTTAATTTCGTTATAAAATAATACATATATACTAGTATGCGGGCCGCCGCAAACCATATCGCTACGAACGAATTTATTTGTATAGGTGTTAATCCGCGCTCGATACAAATATTGGATGGAGCTGGAGGTACATTAGTATTATAATACTCTCATTAGAAGTGGAATAAAACGTACTGACATTCTCTTATTCCAATAGCATCACGCAAAATAGCAAAGTATGTAGGTACCTACTATTTTGCGTAATGGTATTGGAAATATTGGAAAAAAACCGTAAGGTGTCCTACCTTACTAACTCTTATCTCGATCGGATAAGGTATAAATTAGAATGATTGCCGAGAGTATTATCAAACTCACAACCATTAGTAAATCATTGCAATGTAACTCTTATCTTATTAAGAGTTACATTGCATGGCTTACTAATTGTTTTACGTCATCCAAATTTGATCGTGAATGTCCTACAGATATACTCAATAAACTCGGCACAAAGATAAAAAAATAAATAAACCCTTATTTAATTCAACAAATAAACACGCACAACTAGCAAAGTAGAACTGTTTGCACATTTATCTATATATAATATGGGAATCGCAGATAAAAATAAATAATATGGTAATCGCACCTAATTAAAAGCAAATAATATTATATTATAGGGATGTTAAAGCAACTCAAATAGGTAGTTTAATCGCTTAGCTGACTTTGAATACTAAACGAGACAGCAATAAAAAGCAAGGGGATGGACAGGACAGTGTCGTGTGGTGCGGACGTCGGACTACACGCAGGATAATAGATTGTATATTTGAGTAGCAATGCACCGTCCGACGCACACTTGTCCCGGTTTAATTAAAAATGGACATTGATCCTAGAGCGCTGATATTTTTATAATGTCGTGGCAGTGATAACAAATAAGACAAAAAAAAATATTATTGTCGTACCTCAAATAATGTTTCTTAATTATTTTTTTTTTGTGTTTGAATTATTACATTTTATTTAATTTCTCAAAAACGTTAAACGATGTCGAAATAGCAATCATATATAATATGTTAGAAAACTAATCATTCTGAGTAATTCGCTCGAAGAAACTATTTGCTTATCTCTGCGTACTTTGGAGATAATGAGCATCTTAAATAGTATATTTTTACTACTCAAACTGTAGTTTGGTATGAGTTGAACTTTAAAAATAGGATCCTGTTGATAATTAGCAACGTAGATAACAACTCACACTTAATAGGAAGTTATTCGTCCACTAGCGCCACCACTTAATTTTCATGAATTGTGGTAAATTTAGGACTTCTAAGGCAAAAGCTGTTTTGTAGAAAGGTTATCGGATAAACATATGTTAATTACAATTTTAAAACAAATCTGTTTGTAGACGCAAAACACGCTGTTTTATGCGCAATAGGTCCGCTGGCCAGCAAAATGAAGCTTTGACGCTAGTTTGCCGTTTTGATTAAAATAAAAACTGAAAATATGGCAATAGCTTCGCAAAAACGCGCACCTAAAATTAGGTTCATGCACACAATTGACTTTAGCTATCTGACGAATTATACGTGTTAATAGAGCCTAAATATCGAAAAATTTCACGGCTAAATAATAAACGTTCCCTGGATTGACATGAGATGCGTATCTTTTACATACAAATATGTGTGTGTGGCGTAACATAATGTAGTTTAGTAAGACTGTTTTTTGAACTGAGATAGTACGGGCATGCCCAATCTTCAGATTTTATTTTTATCAAAGGTTTGCTGGACAAGATAGCTACAATTAATGACGTATCACAATACGCCGAAGAAATATTTGGGCTAATGATCAATATTTGAGGTCAATATTTTCTTGAGGAATTTCTATATCCTCGCTTTCCAACGGAAGCGAATCACTGTTCACGATCAACGCACTAGCCTCAGGGAATAACTGTTTATGTATTCGTGTAAACTTTGGTTTAATGTGGCTGATGTAGGGATCTGAGCTTATTAGACAGTTGTGGATGATGTCCAAATTAGTCTGTACTCTACCGATTTTTCTGAGGAGCTGTCCTGAATTATTTTTACTCGTAATATCCTGTTGGTGGTCAAATCAAGGAGAGATTATAGTCTTATCTTAGCATCAGATTCAGTTACAGTTATGTCTGTCTCTGGAGGTTAACAAGTTTTTTTTAGCGTCCAGAAGTTTATGATAGGACGGTATACCTAAACTGTTCCCTGAAGCAAGAATGAATCTCAAATTTCGGTATTGCCATTTTGACAGATTTGTTGACGTGAGAAGCACCAATATTTTATTGTCAGGTAAACACGGATTTACAGTTTTTACGGCAAATAATACTTTATTTACAATTTCAGTTCATTTATTATAGTTGCTAATTATGTTTTTTTGCACTGTTTTAATTTTGCACATAATGCATAAATTAGTTCCTCTTCAGTATGATCTAGAAGAGTAAGAGAACGCCTTTTCTTCTGCTTATCAGATAAATCAACAAAAGGTTTTTTACTAGTACCACAACTTTATGAAGGAGTATTTTGAGTAACTTGGGTATCGATAGTTAAAATATCTTCTTCAGTAATTGTAAAAATGTTGTTTAAATCGATATTTTGACATTTTGGCCTCGCTATTTGGGATTCTAACCAGTCTGAATTTTTGTGTGTCACAACATTAGAAAAAAATATCTGCGCTCCAGGATCAATGTCCATTTTATGTTAAATCGGGACCAGTGTGCGTCGCCAAGAGTGCGAATACTTTACTACTAATACTCGTACTAGTCCTCAATCCTGACTGCACGGGAAAATAAAATGTCAAGTTTTTAAATTTACTTAAACTCATTAAGTACGTAATACAAGTATACAAGGATTAGTACCTACAATTTTTATTTTTTCTTTTAATACTCGTACGTTTGTAAACTGCATGGTTAAGCTAATTAATAAAAAGCTAAATAACACTTGAAACTCTACTTATTGCCCGAGGGAAAAACGCTGGTAAAACTTAAGTGAACGCAACATTTTGCGAATTGTACAAATCTACCTACTGAGTTTTAATTCAAAATCATCAGTCAGAAAGTTTGCTAGGACAGTATTTTGATAATTTATAAAAGGAATCTCGGTCATTGTGTGTGTTCTAATTAGTTTCGAGGTAGCAAGTTCTAAGTTCTGAGCAGGCAGTAAGAACAATCTACTGGGTTACGTACTGGGCTTTCATATGGCGTTGGTGCGCTCGGACGTGATCAGGTGATGTGGCAAACAGAAGCGGGCGGTGCAATGTTGAGGTCAATGATGTTGATGAGTTAGCCTTGTTTTAATTTAAACTTAATTTCGTAAACACGCGATGCATGCTAAGTAGCTAATTTTACTACAAAACGCATTTTTCTGGTAATCATAATTATATCATTGTGCTAATAATGCTCATGGCTTTTCTGTATGAGAAGAGGCCTTTGCCCTGCAGTGGGACAATAACAGGTTGTTTTTTTTTGTGCTAATTACCAACTTTATTCAACCATCGATATTAGAATTAGTTCGCAATATTTTAAACCTTAGGTACTTCAAGAAACAATTAGCCCGCAAATACTTTTTGTGCTCTTAAATTAGAATTGTATTTAACCCACGAATACACATTTACATCAATACATACTGAAAATGGTACCCCGTGCAGGCCCAGTACACCTCGGCTAAGGCATTGTATACACGAGCGAGTGCGCGCTGCGAGCTGTCATTGTTGCCGCATACCATTGTCCTTTCCAGCATAGTTATTTTGGGTAAGGTCTGCGCTCTGCCTGTCTGCCTGAAAAGCATAAAACTCGTGGGCTCATATGGCGCAGTCAAAGATCGGTACCTACATGACTTTTTTATCAATTTTAGGGTTCCGTACCTCAAAAGGAAAAAACGGAACACTTATAGGATCACTCGTGTGTCTGTCTGTCCGTCTGTCACAGCCAATTTTCTCCGAATGTAATGGACCGATTAAGTTGAAATTTGGTATACATATCAATTTGAGTGACCCAAACACGGACGTGAACCGTAAATAAATGAATTTAGAATATTGGGGTCAGTTTTGGGGGGCAAACAAGAAAATTTAAAAAAAAGTTTTTCAAACTGTACCGTGTGACATATCAAATGAAATGGCTTACTGTGAGGGTCTCAAATATATATTTTTTATAATTTTAAAATAAATAGTTTCAAAGTTATAAGTGAAAATAGACGAAAATTGAACATTCCCCCCCTTATCTCCGAAACTACTGAACCAAAAATTTTGAAAAATAAAATACAGAAAATAGTTCTATACTTATAGATTACAGGAAAATATATATGAAGTCTATGGTCTTAAAATAACATGGTAAATATTATTTTCTGCATGGAGATACTGTTTCATGTAACCGACGAAGCAAGCTTGAAAATAAACAGTCTTGGAAGTAAGACTTCAATCGTATACTACGAAATGCGTGAAACGACTACAGGGATCACAAACGACACTTGTCTGGGAATAGAATATTATAAGTCCTTTTATCCGCAACCTTTGAGCTAGTACAATTTATTCTAATAACTTCGGAATACATAAACTCTGGTAGGTAACTAGAATCAATGTAGATGGTCGTGAGTGCAGTCACAATGCAAGTTGGGTGGAACAAGAGTGAGCACTTTTGTCAGCGCGGTTTAATCCGGGTTTGATTGCAGCGGGATCGTTCCATCGCCTCATTAATATTGGCGGGCCAGCGTTTTTTATTGCAGGGCTTCCGTCAATATGGAGGAATGAGGAGGCTAGCTTGTGGAACGTTATGGACGTTTAGATGTTCGGTTTTGAGTTTTTGGTCCTGTAAGTATTATGTATAGCTTTGGAAAGTATCTAGTGACTAGAATTAAATACTAAAATAAATAATCGTTTATTTGCTTAGAAAGTAGGTACATATTATACATAAAGGTGTTTACAAAATTTTGTGATCCCGTATATTAAAAATTAATTATTGTATAAATTAAGCATGCAAATATTGAAAATATTTTTTTTTTATTAAAAAAAAAACAGGTCATTCAAATTAAAACAGGCAAATTTAAAATATATATATATATCGTCATTGGAAAGGATAAAATGCTAAAGCGCCATTTGGGCCAAAATTAGTTAAATGTATATCGTTGGATTCGGTTTTTTTTTTCTGCGTCGATCTGTCTAAGTTTCAAGACAATCTGAGACAATTTTTTACGCTTTAGAATTTGTAAAAATGTAGGTAAGTCCCAGATTCTAAGATCTAAAGCGACGATTTTCCGAAGATTTTTAAACAAACTTCGTTTTAGCAACACATTTTTAGGACAGAGTCCTTTAGAACGTTTTCCTTTCAACATTCTCTTCACAACTAGCTTAGCAATTTAACATTTTTGAATTTTATTGTTGAACAGTCTGTTAGCTATTATTCATTAGTGTTATTTTTAACTGTTTGGCACTTTAGCAAAACTGTTCGCATAAGATTTACCTTTAGTAGCTTTTGCTTGCATTTATTCAGTTATGCCCGTGAACTTAAGCAATTTTGATTTCATAGCATGTGTAGTATATCGCTTCTTTAGTACTTCTTCTTCACTGCATGAAACCATCATAGCCAATAGTTAGCAATTTTTCTTTACAAGATTTACACGGTCTGAGTTACTTAAGCATTTTTTGTTTCCAAGAGAAGTGGTTTTTACCATTTATAAGCATTTTTTGAAGAATTCGATTCATATATTTCAGGTAGATTACCAAGTTTTTCCTGACTAAGAAAGAAAGAAAGAAAGAAAGAAATTTTATTTGCTCGAACATGTGTATACATACAGAATTAAAATAAATACGTGCATGCAAGATCTTGAAATAAGAGTGGCTCCTGACATGTCTGCCATTTCTCATGGCGTGCAAATATATTTGTACAATTATTAATAATAAATTAATGATTTTTAACTATTACACTTATACATATTATATTATTATTCTTATATTTACATTATCCAATTATTTATTTATTATTTTCCTTGTCCAATATTACAGATTACAATTATCACAATAACGATTTATATCACTTTTTATAGGCATTCACTTACTTATAATAAAGGTATATTTAAGTTCTTCACTACTACCTTACCACAGCTACTATACCTAATCTTAGTTATACTTATTTATTTGTTTATACTAATCACCATGAGTCATTCAAAAATTCTGTAATACTATAATATGCTTTTTGTGCCAATAACAATTTCATTGTGTGTTTAAGTTTAGGTATAGGTAGCTCTTTCCAACTTTTGGGCAATTTGTTATAGATAATTGGTGCCATACAAAAAACACTTTTGCGCATAAGTGCAGTTTTCGATGTATGTACACATATTTTGCTATCATCACGTCTATTTCTTGGAAATTTGTCTGCCATACGAGGAAACAAATGTGGATTTGCCTTTACAAACATTACTATTTCTAGTATATAAAGTGAAGGTAATGTTAATATTTGATATTTAGTGAAATAATTTTTACAGCCTTCGGTAGTTTTAAGATTAAACATAGATCTTACGCAGTACTTCTGTCTTTTAAAGATGATATCCCTATCGGTAGAGTTACCCCAGAAGATAACACCATATCTAATGAGGGATTCAACTAAACCATAGTAGGCCGTTAATAGCGCTTCTATATTTAGAGTACGTGATAAATTATAAAACGCATATGCACCACTACTTATTCTTTTGGCTGGAGCCTCAATATGCGCTTTCCAATTTAAGCTTCTGTCGATTGTTAGGCCTAAAAATGTTGTAGTACTAGCTGTCTGTATTTTATTATTATTAAATTCGATGTCAAGAGTAGAGAATAATGATGACCTTTGGCTAAAGTGCATAATCAAAGTTTTATTTATATTAATTTTTAAATTATTATTATTCAGCCACGTTACCGCTTCAATTAATGTATAACATAACTAACATTTTTTATTATTCAAAATACTTTTGCTAAAGCGACTACTATTTCGAGAAATAGAAATAAATATCATAAATACTGTTTACATGTAGTTGTACCTACAAAAAAAAAAGTATAATTAAAAATAAAATAATAAATATAAATAAATTAATAATAATAAATAATAAATTTTGTTGTCTATCTAAAAATGTAAAATTATTATAAAATCTGTTGAGATTTTATAATAATTTTATATTTTTAGATTAATAAAATCGGAATCAAAATAAAAAAGATAAGAATTAAAAACAAAAATTTTTTTTTTTTTTTTTTTTTTGTATGGCATCTCGGAGGTATAACCACTGGGGGTTCCTGCTCCTTAACCGGGCTTTCCTGTGGTGCCGCAAGCTCCTAACGAAGTTTACGCCTCCAGCCAGGGGAGTTTTTACTAAAGTCTACTTAAGCTAGACGACTGCTCGCTAAGGGCACCCCAGGTGGGGCTCGAACCTCGGCTTAGGGCAGTGTCGGAGGGAGGGTGGCAAGGGACCGTCGGTGGCTGGATAACATCAGGGTTCTGATTATTAATCGGGGGAGTTTGGATTACAGGCTCAGCTAAACCACATGCTGGCACATCGTTAAGCGTCGTCAAGGGTCGGGGAGGGCTATTATTATTGACGATAATAATAGTGGGTCGGGGTGGATTTCGCGCGGGACCTCTAAAGTGAGGTCGGAATTTGGATCGTGTGCGTGTTGTGTGTACTCTGCGAGCTATACTAGTTTCCCTACGACTCTCCTGGATGAGAGTGGTGGGGTCGTCTGGGTCGGTCAGTGCGTGCCTTGGACGGCGGATCATACTAATGCGAGAGGGGGTGTAATTGGCGGCCTGCACAACGAGAGTGTTGCGGTGGGTGGCGGCAGAGTCAAAGAAGCGCTTGGAAGAGCGTTTCAGAAATTGGGCTATTGTAGGCATTCTAAGCTCTACATGGAGGTTTGTGTTCCGAACGAACCAGGGGGCTCCCGTGCATTTACGGAGGAAACGATTCTGGATGACTTGCATCTTATGGATGATATACGGTTTTGCTTGAGCAAAGACTGGGCTCGCATAGGTCATGATGGGGCGGATGCACGCGGTATAAATTCGCAATTTGCACTTGAGTGACAATTTGCTATTTTCATGGACGAGGGAGTGAAGCCTATAGAGAGCGAAGGCGGCGCGCGAACGCACCTTACTTACATGCTCAGAAAAGGAGAGGTGATGATCGAGGATGACACCTAGATATTTGGCTCGCTTCTCCCAGGGGATAGGCTTGCCGAACATGGTGACAGGTTTGGGCTTTGGGGGGATTTTTCTAGGTTTTACGAAGAGAACCGCTTGGCTTTTGTCAGGATTGACTTCGATCCGCCACTTTCTAAACCACGCACCGAGCTTGTCGGCTGCAGTCTGGAGAGTGTTGGTAATGACATTATGACACTTCCCTCTGTAGTAAACGGCCGTATCGTCTGCGAACAGAGCCAACTGAGCCTTTTTAAACTTCGGGATGTCGCTGGTGTAAAGCGTAAAAGCCAGGGGGGATATCACAGAGCCCTGAGGGACTCCTGCGCGTATGGGATGGGGGGAGGAGAGGGCACCCTCTATGCGATAGCGAAAGGTGCGATTCGACAAAAAGTCTCGTAAGATGAGCACGAGACGCTCGGGCACACCGAGTTGGTACAGCTTGTAAATCAAGCCGTTGTGCCAGACTTTGTCGAACGCTTTCGCTATATCAAAGAAGATAGCTCCTGTCATAAGGCCGCGTTGAAAGCCGGCGTTTATGTCCTCGACTATACGGTGGACCTGATGGGTCGACGAATGTTTGGTACGGAATCCAAACTGTTCGTGGGGGATAAGGCCCTTAGTCTCGGCGTAGTCTCTGAGACGCTTATGAATAAGCCTCTCGTAGATTTTGCCCATGACTGTGAGCAGGCTAATGGGGCGGTAGCTCGCGGGCTCCTTCTTGGGTTTACCGGGTTTGGCAATACCGATTACTGTGGCCTCTTTCCACACTTGCGGGAAGACGTTATTGTTCATGGCTCCATTGAAGATGGTGGCCAAGAGCATTATCAGGTGGGCGGGGAACAATTGGACCACCCTATTGGTGATACCATCAGAGCCAGGGGCTTTACGTGGTTTCAGACCCTTTATGAGCTCGTGCACTTCCGCCGGGGTGACGGGAGCCAGAGGATACTCAGGGTCTTCGACGGGCGGACGAGAGGCTCTACGTTCGACTTCAGCGTTCACCTCATCGAGGTGTGCCTGGTCTACTGGTTGAGAGCTGGGCGAGCACTGGGCCTCTAGACTGTCGGCTAAGCATTCGGCTTTGTCGATGTCTTCGAAAGTGAGAGACGCGTCTGGGCGGATCAGTGGGGGCATTGAGGCTGAGCTACCTCCTCGGGGATTGAGTTTCCTTTGGAGTTGCCAGAATGCTAGATGGTTCGGCTCTAGGCTGCTCAGTAGCGTATCCCAGTCGGCGTCACGCAATTTCTTCACGTGGTTACTTACAGCACGCTGTAAGTAGCGCATGTGGATTTTGTTAGCCGTGCAGGGAAAGCTACTGTACGCACGGACGGCTGCGTTCTTCTCCGTCATCAGTGCACGTACATCGTCCGGCAGTTTCCCGCGACGGTTATCCGTCGCCGGAACCTCCCTTGAACATGTGTTCAGGACAGATTGTACGTGCTCTGAGAGAGAGTCGATCGCGGCCGTCGTGTCTGCGATAGAGTCGAATTGGTCGGGGATCGAATCCAATTGGGGGGACGTGTTAGCTTTCAAGCTTTCGCCTACTCGCTTCCAGTCCGTTATCCTTTTGGTGCGCGGGGGGATATTGGGGTCGTGAAGACCTATGCGAGGGGCCATTTCTACGAGGACAGGTCGGTGGTCAGAGTCAAGCTCGTGATGCACTTCTATAGAGACCAACCGTAGGTTGATGTTCTTTAGAAGTGCCACATAGAGCACGTCAGGGGCATGGTCAGGATTATGCGGATAGTGGGTGTGACTCATCGGGGCGATGATATCAAAATTGAGGAGGGGGCAGAGGTCAAAGAGGATTTTACCCCTATGGGAGGTGAGTCTACTATTCCAGGCTGGGTGCTTGGCATTGAGATCACCCGCCATGATGACGGAATCACTCATGCTCAAGAGGGTATTAAGGTCGTCGGTCAGTAGTTGATCTTGGATTGGATCAATTGTAACGAGAGGGGGCAGATAGGCTGATATTATCGTTATAGATGCATGGCCCGTCATACCGATTCGGCAGATCGAGACTTCTAATAGGGACTTTAGGACAGGAGGGTCTATGGGCGTGCAATAGAGCTCTGATTTATAATAGATTAGAGTACCTCCCAGGTGGCACCGCGACCTATCATTGCAAATTATACGATAATTCGCAATTGACGGGTTTCGGTGCCTGGGTTTTAAAAAGGTCTCTTGGATGAGGAAAACGTCTGCCTTATGATCGCCGAGGAATTCGGTGATCTCTGAGTTTTGGCCGTCCAAGCCATTGGCGTTAAAATAGCCTAACATTAGGGATCGGGGTTTGTTTCTAGCGGGGGACCTAGTATCCATTAAGTGGTCTAGGGGTGTTGTTCGCGAATCTAGACAATGCTTGCGTGATCTCGGGATACGCATTGTAGATTGCCTGAATTTGGTATAAGTCACCGGCGTTGGTCGCGGCGACTATCTCGTCGGCCATCCTCCTCGCGCGGGGGGTGAGGAAGACCATGTAGGTGGAAGAGATCACCTGGAAGGGATCTACTTTATTGACACCGGCCACGGGAGTGGGGGTGTGATTAGGAGGGGGGCGCGCATACGGAGCGGCGGCGGGGGGCGCGGGCGCGGGCGCGGGCGCGGCGGCGAGGGGCGCGGGTGCGGTGGGGGGCGCGGTGGTCGCGGGTCTCGATTGCGAGTTTTCGAATCGGGTTCGCGGGTCCATTAATCGGGGTATACTGGCCTGGGGGGCCTGGGGAGCGACTGCCTGAGGGGCGGGTCTAGCCTGGAGGCTTGGGAACGCCTGCTGATGGTGCAGGTAATTCCAGGGACTGGGTCTCTGGGGACTCAGTCTTACTGGTTCCAAATAGGACGGGCATTCGCGGGATTGACGCGCGTCGGTACGCTTCGCTAAGCGAGGGGGCGCGGATTTTGGGGCTTTAGCGCAGCCACGGTAGTTCGCGGGGTGGCCTGCCTCGCCACATAGCACGCAGCTAGGTGGCTCGGTGCAAAGTGCACGGTCCTTGGGACGTTCGCATTCCGCAGTGCTATGCGAACCCAGGCACTTTACGAACCTGGGTGTCGCATAACAGTGCTTCTGCGTATGCCCGTAGAGTTGGCAACGATGGCACTGGGCAATCACGCTTGATTTGCGTGGTTTCTCGATTTCGAGACCCGAGAGACTACAGATCGATTTGATCTGGAAGATCGGGTTATAACCCTCGGAGGGTGGGCAGATCACGTGGATCATGTCAAAGGCCTCACCGCGTCGCGCGCGATGCATACGGTGGACCTCGTTTACGGGGACGTTTTGTGACCTAAGGTCGGCTATAATTTCAGAGCATGGGATCTCCCTTGGGATCCTGCGGATGACTACACGTGTTTCCTTTTCCTCGGGGAGGCAATACGTGTGGAAAGACACGTTTTTTGAGCGAAGCATTTTTGTTAGGCTCCTGTAGTCCGTAGACGTGGGAACCGTAACCTTTATACCGGTCTGGGTGGACTTGGCATGCGAGTAATTTATCCGGAGCTCGACACACCATTTTGATATGTCGGTCCATTTGGACTTGTCCTGGATAAATACAGGCGGTGGGAGGGGGATTTTCTTAACGGGATTGCCGTTAATGAGAATGCGCGGAGTGGGGGCCTGCGACGTGGACGCGGACGCGGAGGGCGCGGGCGCGGCGGAGGGCGCGGGGGTGGGGACCTGCGACGCGAGGGGCGCGGACGCGGTGGACGGGGCGGGGGTGGGGACCTGCGACGCGGAGGGCGCGGACGCGGTAGACGGGGTGGGGGTCGCAGGAGGGCTGGAGGCCTCTGCTTTCCCTTTTTTGGCGGCCTTTCTCTGGGCTTTCGTCTTCTTCCTCTTGCCCCCCCGTCCCGGGACTAGGCTGAAGCCGTCGTCCGAGGTGGAGGGGGAAGAGGCAGAGGACGCTGCCGACCGTGTCGTGATGGTGCGGTCCGATTCTGAGTCGGTACCGGCGGGACGCGGGGTGTCGGCTCTTCCACTGACTGCCTCTTCTGTTTCCATGTCGGATACAGATGAGCCAGCCTGTGACAGAGGCGAGCGAGAACGCGAACGCGATCGAGAAGGAGAAGGAGAAGGAGAGCGGGGGCTATCCGTCGAGCGGGCGCTATCCGTCGAGCGGGCGCGAACGGACGCCGAGAGGGTGGCAGCCGCGAGGGCTCCGTATTCCTGTCCATATTTGGACTGGAATACGGGGTCCTTTAATACGACTCCGATTAAAAACTCTATCAAAACAGTCCCGATGACGGGGTTTTTTTTATATTCGGGGGGGGCCATGATGGTGGCGGGGAAGTTATCCCTACGACTAATATCCCTAACTCCCCGGGTGGGTTTGCCCGGGGATGAGTGAAGCCTCCCTGCCGGGTCAGGCAGGGAGATGTGTGCTAATGGTGAGCCCTAAGCTTGTAACCCGTCGCCAGTCTTATTGTGCGAACGGGGCCCTACAAATCCGGTGCGAAGGGTGTAGACACACCCTAAAGACACCGGGTGAGTAGCTGTGTAGGGAAAACTGTCACCAGAGCCGACTAGGAGATCCCCCAAGGCCGGTTAACTCTGGGACCCGTCCAATTGACTGCCTTGCCCTGATGGGGTTCGGCGGGTGTGATTGGGTCAACACCCCCTTGGATTCGTTAGCACCGTTAGGTTTCAACCAAGGACAGCGCGCAACGTTTTAGACGACAAGGTTTAAAGAAACCAATACCAACCTGTCTTGAAAAAGACAATAGTTGATATTATTGTTAGTAGTCGGACTACTAGTGCAATCGTTACGACTGGGCGTAACGATTACCGGATGGCGGCGGCGGACACTTGACACGGCACGGGCGCAGCGAGCCGGAGCTGCAGCACACGACCGTTCCGAACGGTGTCGCGACGCGGAATGACCGAACAAGCGCACCGGGGCGGGCGCAGGGAGCGGGAGCAGCATAACGACCGTCCAGGGCGGAGGTCGAACGGTGAGTGTGACAAAAACTTTAAACCTCAATTCCCAAAAGTACCATATTGGCGCTTTAGCATTTTCACTTTTTCACTGACGATATAATTTATAGCGAGCATAATCATATTAAGAAAATGCACAATGTCAAATATTATATCTAAAGTGGAGTGTCATTTAATAAAGAAATAATGACACTTATCAAGTAATAGTGCTGTCAGTTTCTTATTAAACATTAGGATTGTTTTTTTTTTTTTATATCTGGTATTTTGCTATACTTAAGGTAGGACCCATGCCGAAAACACTTTTCTTAAGAAAAGCTGTATTGAAAATACCATTTTGTAGTAGGTTCCTATATTGGCGTCTTACAGGCCTTTCTGATAATGTTAGAAAGTAATTCTTATTTTTTCTTATAAAAATGGCCACATAGGTAGCTACACAACTGTCTGTCATGTTCAGGCCACACATTGCCCTTACACAACATTTTTGGAACTTAAATACTTGTTCTCTCATACTACAATTACCTACCTCAGAATATAATTCCAAATCGCAGAATTGATGCCACTGAACTATGGTAAGCTGCCAATGTCGTAGTTGTACTCACATTTCTACCTAACACCTCTTCGGCTTGAAGTTTTCATTGTAACTGACTGTCTTTGTTGCTTTTTATAGAGCTCATACGCCATGAAGCTATGCATTAAGTTTGCGTTAAAGTTAACCCTCGCGGAGGGTCACCGGCATTAAGTTTGAAAACGTGTTATTAAAACACTGTAACACGAAGTAAAATAAAGGGGATCTGGTCGCTATACTTAGTATCTCTGGAGGTATTTTCATGTACTAGTGGGGTGGAGATGTGTAATACAAAAAAATATATAAAAATGAAGAAACGTATAATAGCTCGCTCTGATCCCGAGACAGGGGTGTCCAAAATTTTCTGTTTTCATGTAAAGTAATCATTTTAATTTTTGATTTATTTAAATTAACGGACGTTTTAAAAATAACACCTAATTATTTGTAACAGCTGATAAACGTTCCGTATTTTATTAATGTACTTGATCGTCGCTTAAGATTTATAAAAACTGGCCGAGTGATTCAGACTTTCGCACCCAGAGTTCCGTTCCTTGATATAAAATATTATTGAACACTAATATAATTGTTGTGCCTCTTTTTGTGAACATAAAATAATTTCTATTTTGGGATTCCAACTGTGAGAAAAAGTTAGAAGGTTAAAAAGAGGCTCAATTATTAAAAAAAAAGTGTAACTCACTAGACGCGCAAAAAGTTTTCAGAGGTTCATTAATTTAAAAGTGTCCATCATTAAAAGTTCAATAAGCTTTTAGAGGATCTGTTAAATATTTCCCATTAATGTAACCATTGGATGATATTCAATTTTTTTTTTTAACAAGGGAAATACTAGAAAATTGGCTTCAAAATACAACTTCTGCTTATCAGAATGCAAGATAATAATATATCTTATTACGGAACGCAATTGTAATTTTTCGTTTTCCAGAGATGTCCATACTTTTTCTAAAGTCGAAATCGCAGTGCAAGTACATACGTACTTTTTTTTTTTTTTTTTTTCGACTTTGTAGCGATATGACATCGAGATCGCTAAGGTTTGCATTTTTATCGATCTTGTTAACGAATTTGGAAGTACGTAACACGTAAAAAAAGTAAGTAAGTAAAGTTATGTTTAGTTTTTTTGTTTCGTTTTTTTTAGTTAAGTTTTATGTTTCGCAACTATGTAACTTCTACTCTAACGATCGGTAGATAAACTCTAAAATTTTAACGAATTTAAGGAAAATGCAAGCTCGGTAATTTATCGACACCTTGTAAAAGCCCGATAAGCATAGCGATCATTACTAATCATGGATTTTAGGACTTATGACTTTATTGCAGGTTGAATCGAATTTGACAATCGCGACTCCATGGGTTTTTTTTTTTTGGCTTCGCAACTTTGCACTTGTTTGCCCTATCTCATGTTTTTTTTTTTAGAGAGTGATGGTGCGCAGGGGCGGGGCAGCCTCAACGTGTTTTATATGGAAATTTTCACTTTTTGTATGAAAAAATAAAATGCCTATCGATAAAAACTCATTTTATCGAGAATAATTGTCAAATTTATCGAATCAAGTCCTACGTACTTGCACTGCCGGTTTTATTTTCTAATCCAAATTGAATCCCAAGCAATGTCAAGGCTATAAACTTATTCATTCATTAATTTTTATGTTAATTATTCAAATAAGATAAGCTATTAGCAGAATTTGATGTTACTGTTAAGTAAAGAGATTTAATGAAGCCAATTTATTAATTACTAGCTTTTGCCCGTGGCTCCACCCGCGTGGGTTTCAGTTATTGCGTAAAAAAGTAGCCTTTGTCCATCTTCATATTCCAGGCTTATTTATATCTCTGCCAAATTTCATGACGATCGGTTCAGTGGTTTAGGCGTGAAAACGTAACAGACAGACAGACTGAGTTACTTTCACATTTATGGTATTTGGTAGTATGATCTTACGTTTAAAAACCGGTACCTACTTACCGTAAACCGATCGATAATATAGGACTATGTTATTGATCCTGTTACTGTTATTGGCCTACACTGTCCTCCCATACCTATTGTCACTGTTATTTGATAATATTGTAAAGCCAATTATTTTTAAAATAGTAACCATGGAGTTTCTTGCCGGCTCTTCTCCATAGGAAACGACTAATTGGAACCGTGCACCTAGCGTCTGACGTTTCATAAGTGCCCATGTAGGTTTATGTGAAATAAAATATTTTGATTTTGATTTTTGATTGATCGATTTAGGACGAGTAAAAGTAAACAAGGGATGACGTTTTACTTTTAGTAATTTCGGCATCGATTCTGTTTTCTGTTTGATCTTGTGTTAATTCGCACTCTTTATTATTTTGTGTTTATCCTTACTCAAAAGAACACTTATTTTAAAGTGAAAAGCATCCCAATTCACAATGCCATAGATTAAAAATATACCACTTATCCCCAAAATTTTGCAATATAGTCTCCGTACTAAAATATATTGCATGTCGTACCTACTAAGTTATGTATAAATAGGAAAATGAAACGACATAATAATGTATCATCAAGTTACGTTTTATAAGATTTTTTCTATCGCGAGCGTGTAAGAATGGCCAATGGCCATAGTTCTTTGGAAATAAGGGAAGTGGTATTTTTACGATTTTTTTTCATCATAAGTTAAAAACCATGCGACTTAAATGAAAATAAAAATTAAGATTTATAAAATGCAAATGAAGGCCTTTCATGTTGTACCCCATTTGACCTAGTTACCCTTTGCATTTAAACTGACAATCTTTTTTATTTTAAATTTTTTTTATACTTTCGAATCGACAAGCATTATTTGTGTTTATTCCATGTAAAGAGCGTTATTAGTTCCTGAAATAAGTAGCTATGACAGAAGACAAACGAAGATACACCATAAGTGTTATTTTTTACCGTTTTGATACGGAACCCTGAAAAGCCTCGATTGTTAAAGTCATCCTCGTGTTTGCAATTTCAAAATAAGTATTTTGAATTTTTGTGAATATTTGTAACCGTAAAATGGATCACCACCCCTGAAATATGGGCATCGTATATCCATTTTTTTTTTTAATGAAAGTACTTGTATTTGAAAACTAATGAGTAGGTATACTAATTAATCTTGTTAAAATATACAACTGATTTTATTTTCGTTTTAGTTTACAATGCTGTATTCGCTAAGAACGACGTACACTTATAATGATCCCTCCGTGAGGGCTCCCGGTATCCCACAATAATGTGGCTTGAGTGAGTAAAGCAGGAAAATATATTTGTTGTATTAGGTTTCGCGATTTGTAGTCACCGTCAGCCTTTTTTTTTTTTGCGTTTTTAAAAAAACGTTGCCCCACACTAGGAATTTCTTCTGTATTGCGGGTGCGTTTACCAACATTTAAGCTCACATACACAAACAGCCAGACCCGGAACAACTACTTGCCTTGCTGAAAGGACCGGTGGATTTAAGTCGCAATAAAATGAATAAAAACTTTGACCTGAGTTTTCCAAAATTGTTGTAGTAAATAGAAGCGAATTTTTCATTTAAATAAAATATCTTGAGATTGAAGCAAAAGGAGTAGGTATGTAAAGATCATAGCAGGTGGCGTTCTGTAGTTTCTATCAACCTCCATGGGAAGCAGGTGTGAGATTATATTGCACGTATGCAATGATCTAGTCTTATATAAATAGGACTAGATCAGCAGTGTACGGCACCGACGCGTTACTACGTCGTATATGTCCACAGGCATATCTGACTTCAATTGTCAATTTGAAGTCAAGTTAGCGGTAGCTTAAGGATAAAAAATATCAAAATGGTGAAATTTGCGGTTAAAATTTGCATGTTACGGTCTGAAAAGATTAATAAAGCAAGTGGTGTTACATTTCGCAAGAAAGTTTGCTAAATTTTCTTCAGATTATTAAAAAAAAACATCTTTTTTTTTTTTCCCTTTTTAGTTATGGTACCTACCCCACAATAATTCGATTACCACTACTGGCTACACCGCACAAACAACAGTGACACAAGATATACGAAGTGGATTAAATACATATTATCGAGGCTAACTCAAAAACTACCCGAACAAAGTTAATAAAAATCGGTTTATAATCATTTATAGCCCGAGTGCATCTCATGACAATTCCAATAAGCCCAAACACGGTTAGGATACATTGTTTTATTACGGAGTTCCGGTGCATACCTTCCGGCTTCATCTTCAGATCAGTTCGATGGTACCATTTTCATCAGAATTATTTATTTAAATTTGCTTCATAGTCGCTAACTATCTTAATCGAAATATCTTATCGCCACCAGTGAAATACTTATGATTGAGGAGTTCCGGTGGCCATTTGTGGTCTTCTTCATCAGTTCCACTTCATCAAATAATACTTACTGAATGCAAATGCTTGAGTTGTTGATGAAAATATAAAAATCGCTATATGTTTGCCTATAAAATTTGAGAAGTTCCCTCAATTCCTAATGAATCCCATCATCAGAACTAGATTTTGAAAAAAATGGGACCAATCTGAAAGTATATCCTAAATAATTTTCTAAATCGGATCATAAACGACGGAGTTCTGAGGTAACAAACATACAAAAAAAATATACAACCGAATTGAGAACCTCCTCTTTTGGAAAGTCGGTTAAAAAAAAACATTAAAAGACGAATTACATTTATCAAACATTTTTTTGTCATCAAGGTTACCAGTAAAAACGATTTTGATTTTGCCAGACTATTGGGAGTTTAGTGAATGACGAACGTATGTTCCTGTACCTAAGTCTAAATTATTATTATAGACTGTTTCATCATTTTAGCCGAAAGACGTCCACTGCTGGACATAAGCCTCCCCCAGTTGGGGGGTTTGCTATAATCACCACGCTTGGCAGGCGGGTTGGATCGCAGTATGGTGTTAAAAATGCATAGAGAACGCTGCTGCCCATTCCCTATTAAGTCCCTTAGTCGCCTTATACGAAACCCACGAGAAGAAATGGGGTGGTGCTATTCTTTATGTCCGGCACCACACGGTACGTATAGTCTGTTTGGTTTAAACATAACTGTGCAGTACCCAAACACTTCTGTCTTCTTTCTTTAAAAATTCACAATGAAACCATTTCAGATAAGTTAGAAGTTGCTGAGATACTAGAAAATTTATTTACCAATAGAGTTTACGAAATCTCTCCCCTCATCATCTATATTAGCTGAATCTCTTCTCAAAGAAAAGTTCAGAAAGGATATTCCAAGTTTTGAATTCAAGCCCATTTTTATTGTCACAATTAAAAAAGCATTCAAAAGTCAATGAAAAACACTGAAGACTTATGGGGGATTTCCGTTAAAGTTCTTGGACATATTATTGACACAATTGCCCCTGTTCTAACAGGAATATTTAATCAATGTTTGGACAGCGGTACGTTTCCAGACTTAATGAACCATAGTAAAGTAGTACCAATTTTTAAATCGGGTAGTAAGAGTGATCCTTCTAATTACTCGTATAGACCTATATCTGTGCTACCAGAATTGAGTAAAATATATGAAAAAATCATGCTAGACCAGATCGATGGCTCCTAAGTATACCGAGTCAATTATCAAATTTCGGCAATTGTACTTTTTAGCATATTACAAACAATTAAATCATTTACTATCTATCTGTGTTAAAAACTTTCATATTATTAGAAGTACAGTTGACTCAGTATACTTAGGAGCCGTCGAGATGTTGTCACATTTTAACTCAAATGGGATTTTACATAGTCGCCAGTTTTGTTTCACGAAGAGTAGGTCGACGACTGACGCAGGAGTAAAACTCATCAGTCACATTTTGGAATCCTGGGAGAAGTCCCAGGATGCAATTGGCATTTTTTGTGACCTCTCAACTAGCAAGTATTTCTTATAAACAGTATCCGCTTTTTTATCAAGTTGCCAAAGTCGGTTACACAACTTAGCGATGGAAAGTTCAAAACTCACATCAAACGTGTCCTTATCAAAAAAGCCTATTATAAGATAAAAGACTACGTTGAAGACAAGGAAGTTTGGCAATAATTCCTTCTGCACATGTGGCTTCCCTGGTACCTCATAAACAACTTAACTATGTAAATGTCTATTAACTGCTCCCAACTATCGATGTATATTTAGCTTTTTTTTTTTACATTCGTCCTTGACATAATCTTTTCATTATTTGACATTATTTACCTACAAATCGAATTTCAATTCTTTACTAGAGGCTTTTGTGGACATGATATTTATTCAGTTATGTTACTGTAGTTGTAATTGCAATTATGTCATTAATCTTTTATATACTTAGATTATTTTCTATTTTGTGAATGTGAGAACGTTGTAGGCCTAGTAGAGTGTAGATTTGTTGGCACTTTTCTATTTTGTTAAGTACCTGGTAATTGTTGAAAGGCCTACACCGTCCTCCCATACCTATTATCACTGTTATTTGATAATATTGTAAAGCCAATTATTTTTAAAAGAGTAACCGTGGAGTTTCTTGTCGGCTCTTCTCCATAGGAAACGACTAATTGGAACCGTGCACCTAGCTTCTGGCGTTTCATAAGTGCCCATGTAGCTTTATGTGAAATAAAATATTTTGATTTTTATTTTTGATTTTGTTTTCTTACTAAATAGATCAGTAACACATTCACGTGTATTTCGTATAACTTAATATATCACCACTTCTTACACCAAAAATAATTTTATTAGCAATAAATAAACTTAGACGTAAAGTGAGGTTATATTTTTAAATGAAAAATTCTAGATTGTTTATGATCACATTGTGTTCATAAATAACAGCAACAACAGTTGTGCAATGACTGGACAGGTCCACTCAATCTGTGTGGTTCTTTCATCAAAAGTCCATTTCAGACACCAATCTACATGCTGCCCCCGATATCATAATTACAGTAAGTCGTGTTACTGTTGTTATTACTTTTTTTACAGTACTGTGATCCTTAAATCAATTCCTATATGGAACATTTTTCTTTTTTTTATATTTAAATTATTAACAATATTACGATAAGCACTATCACAGTAAATGTTAAGAAGATTCAATCGTTCGTTAAAATAATAACAGTAAGTAGACATATTGTATTAAAATTATATTGTATTTCAAAGTCAAAGTCAAAGTCAAATCATTTATTTCAAATAGGCACGAAGATGCACTTTTGAACGTCAAAAATTACATGAATAATTAATTGATTCTAGTTGCGCCTTCCAAAAGGTAGTTATGTATGGAGAAGAATGGGCAAGAAACTCCATACTTACTCTTTTAAAATGTTAACAATAGTTTGTATACATTAATTAATAATTATAGGTGAAGACGATGTACCTAGAATAAAAATAAAAATTACTTACCACAATTGGTAAAAAGAATGAAAAGTGAAGTAATGACAGAAAAATTAATAAATGCGATAGGTACATGGTGCTCACATATTTACAAACATTGTATTTAATTTTCCAAAAAAAAATTAATATAATAAGTCAGTGAGTGAGTTAAATTTATATTAATCACAGAAAATAAAATTTATAACTTATAAATTCAAAATTCAAAATTTTTATTCATATTTTCACCACCATATTTACACTCACTAATGTAGATTAACATTATTTAAATATGGTATTTTCGCTACACATATTCACAGTAAGTATAGTTACTATTTTACATTATAATGATTATAAATCTGTTTTAGTTGTTTTTAATTAAACTGTTGATAAATGGAGGAGATACAAGACTGTAACTGATAATAATTCATGTACTTACTTTCAGTGCAACTTTGACGGCTCTATAAATGTTTTTTTTTTATATTATAGAAATTGTTTATTATTCATAAAATGTTTAAATTAATTGCCTAATACTATTTACAAAGCTTAATGTATCGATGTACGGAATTAGATTGCAGTCACGTCCTCTTATTTCCAAAATACGCGAAATTTGCGAGAAAAATCACTGGAATTGTCGGCTACATAAAGAGGTTGTAGTAAACATAGTTACAGTAACTTACATCGACAGGATATTTCTTTAAATATAATTACAGTATCTTACCGACTTACTGTAAATATCTTTAAGAAAGTGTTAATTGGGCTGATAGAAGTGGTAATTATAGATATAATTCTTTAGATAAAAAAAACCATCAATATTTAACAAATAAATTATATTCAGGATTAATCTAAACAAATGTATCTTTTGTTATCCGTTTAAATATTTAAGCTATCTGCTATAATCTTCAAGATACACCAATTTAAACATCTCGAAACAAAAGTGCGATTTCTCAGCATTTAATTTTTTTGACTAACTCTAATTATGACATGGGGGGCAGCATGGTCTTCGCATGATCTGACCAAGATTATGTCTGGACTTTAAAAGAGACTGACCTATGAGTTTGTTTCGGCCTTTCTTCTCAGAGTAGTCAGCTAGGAAACGCCGACCTCATCTAGTTTTAAAAATATGATTGACGTGTAAAAGTGTTTGTACAAACCTACTTACAGAAATAAAATCATTTAATCATTTACAATCACCCTAATTAATTTACGATTGAAATTTATTTTGTATAAATGATTGTCATAAACAGTGAAATAATATCATTCCTTTTAAACAATAGTCTGTTATTTGACACAATCTTAATGGTTTTGAAATATAATATTTACGTTTACGCACATTTTTTTCTTCTTCCTATATTTACCAAATCCTTCAATTTCTTTCAATCTATAATCTATTGAAAGTTCCATAATACAATATTTCATAGTAGGTAATTGATTTAATAAAAACTTTTATTAATTCTGGGGTAATTACGTTGATCATTGGCAACTCTGGCCGTTTTTCCGATGACAATGTCTTGTCTCGTTCCATCGCAATTAGTTTGACGGAAGAAGAAATGAGACAAACAGATTATTTTGACAGATTGACATAATTTAGGTATCCGTTTCAAAGCTACGGCTTTAAATCGTAAGTGGTTACGTTTTTCTGAAATTGTTAGTAGGACGCTGCTCCTCTAGTATAATATAACCTCATTGCACGTATGTATGTATGTATCTTGAGATTCATATTGAAGGTGGTAACAACGAATAGAGCAGCAAAAGAGCAGTAATTATTCATCAATTGTTCGCCTTTAGAACGAGCCTCTAAAATAGCAATATTGATGTTGGCATTGTTGCCAGCCGTACCTACAACCAAACATAGTATAAACACTAGTTGTTAGTACTACGTAGGCTCTGTTTACCTACTCAACAATTATACAACAACGCCATTTACATACATACACACACGAGCAACTCATTTACCCTAAAATAACATTCATTATACACTTTCAGACGATAATTTAGAATAATTTCAAGGGCACCAGGGTACATGTAATGACTGAGCTGCTTACAGAGAGCCTACCTCTTAGTTCCAATACTTAATCAATCAACCACGAAACAACCTTTATCATCTTTGACGATGACTTAATTCCTTACGTCAACATTCATTGTCGGTTTAATTTTAATTACTTTCAAATCCTAATGTCCATTATACCTGAAAAAGTACCTAACCAAACAGTCATAATCCACAGAACACCCTCGTACCCAATGATTACCCAACTCTCAATTACCAACATCACAACTTCAACCCTAACGCGCTATCTGCGCCATAACCCGTAAGTGGCGCAACTTTACACGCCACACTCCCAATAACCCGTGAGTTGCGCAACTTTACCCGCACTAAGACAACTATCTCAGATCGAAATGCTACTAATGCACAGATCGCTCCGTACGGCACTCCTGAGGCCAGATATTGTAAAGTTCCCATCAAACTGTTCTTGGTATCAGCAAGTCAAATATAAGGGAGGACCTATAGTGGCAAGAGCGGGGTTCATATTCTTTGTGCTGTGGGACTTGTATGTGAATTTATTTACAGTCAACGTTTAATGTTTTGTTGAGTTGTATGAATAAAATTGTAGTGGACCATGGTCTAACTAAAGTATTTTGAATTGAGTAATTATCTAGGGACAGAGGTCTCTAGATAATTACTCAGTTCAAAATTACTAATGATAAGTACGTTTAATTTCTTATTATTTATCACTGCTTAAAGTTAACCAGTAAGTTGGCTTTAAGCATTAAGGTCTAATCTAGGCATATTCATCATGTTGTAGCTGCGCTGAAACTTCTTATATTCACCGCACTCTTAGAGAATGAAGTTACATTTCGCGAGTCTAACTTTCGACCCTTTAAATCGCTGTCAGTTTCGCTCCCGCCTCTCAGCATGCCCCAGAGTGTTATCACGGGTGGTCCCTAAGGACGCATCATCGTTACACTTGCCGGAATAATTTCCATTGTAAAAGCAAACAGAGAGCGACGGGAATACGCCCGCCTGCCCGCCTGCCTGCTTGCCTGCCCGCTTAGCTGAGAATATCTAATGTAAGCGTGTACGGAACTCTGACTGATGGGTTTTCGGATGATGTATTATAAAATGGAATTGTAAGGCTTCGATGCTGATTAGCATAAATCGCGAAGTAAGTAAGCAATTTTTTTTATTTAGGTGTGAATATCTATCTATATATTGTCCCACGATAGCAATATCGTGGGACAATAGATAGATAGATTCAATAGGGAAACAAAAAAAAAAAGTTTGTAAAGACAAATCCGATCCGTTTTAGACGTCTATCAGATGTAGTACCCCGCAATAGACGCGATCATAGTGTGCTATGTCTGGAGTCAGCCAAGACAGCACTTATGCGCAAAAGTGTCTACTGCATGGCTCCAGTCATCTATAACAAATTGCCAAAGACATGGAAAGAGCTGCCGCTTTCATTATTTAAAAAGAGACTCCGAAGCTTTTTAGTGGCGAAGGCCTAATATAATATAAAGGAGTTCCTAATTGAGAAAGAATTTTTAAGCTAGTGTAAATTATTTTTTTGTACTTAGTTCTGTGTGTAATATTTTAAAATTGTATTTAACTATTTAGTTATAAAGTTGAATGTTTTAAATCTTTTGCATGCCTGCGTGGTAAAATATGGCTGAACTCTATATTTATTGTCATCATTTGCTGTTACCCATATTTGCAAAATAAAATTACTTTACACACTGTACACAACGTCTAGATTAAATACTAAGTTTTTTTGTTCTCTTTTATTGTGATTTAAATTTATGTATTATTTATTTATAAAAGTTAAGATATATATAACATACAAACTAAAAATAAAATATTTATACGATATACCTACACGAAAAAAAAGGGGAAGTGCTCATTGGGCATCAAACAATTCTTCCGCATCGCCGTCAGTGGGAAAAGTGCTCAAAAGGCTGGCAGTGTTGCCACGTTGGATGGCAACGCTGATTCTTTGGCCTAAAAATAATGGCTTCTGGTCACGTTAAGAGTCCACCAACCGCTAGGCGATGTCCCGATATACACGATGAGCACTCGGACCCCACGGACCTAATGTTTCAACCCCAAACGGCTCATAATATAACTCCCTATAAGGTTGTTATATTTGCGCCGTTTGAGGTTTTCTGCACCTGTAGCAGCCGCCCCAGCACAACCCTCCGTGCTAGGAAGATGGGATGGTGCGAGAGTGTCAACACAGGTTGCATCCCACATCAAAGGCCTACCCAACTTCCAAGGCATTATGGTCATTCCGTCTGGCCTCTTCCCATCGTCGCGTGCCAAGCCACTGGGTTCTAAAACAGTAGGCACCCCGGCGGTGACAAGAGCCCGACGGATAATATCATTAATACTGGCGTGCCGTGCTAACCGACCAGCGCTCCTGCTGCAGGATAAGCCATGGTGTCCGAGGCGGTCGACTGCTTCACCGCACTGACAGCGAAGTGGAGCCCCGCAAGGACGCCCAGACGCAGACTTGTAGCGAACTGGAAAGTGGTGTCACCCAGCATAGTGCCTATAGTGCCTGAAGCCAAAGACCCGACTCCCATTTTCCCACACCCAGCAGGCGGGCACGCTTAGCAGTATTGGTGGACGTTTTAATGAGGTTATTCCGTACCGACCTGCAGAGCGGCTCATCCCACTGTCTCTGGGAAGACGGGTTTTCGGGTTGTACTGTATTCGGACAAGCCACTTTCCAGGCGTTCATTGCATCAGTCAAACACGGCACTTCAGAGTAAGAAGACTCCGACTAAGAAGGGGCTAAAATTCTTGTGGTTAACTTTTCATTGCTGAGGACCGAGGACAGGAACTCCGGTAAGCTTAAGAGCGTAGCACCGGTCCGCTAGCGCCACTCCTTTAAAAACATATTATCTCGTGACTGAGAAGGAATTATGATAAACGGCTCCATCAACTATATCGGTAAGTGAGTCTAGAATTTTCTAATACCTTTTATAAAGTTTCATATTGAGACACGAAGCAACAAAATACGATCTAGAGGAATGTGGCCGTTTTTATTTAGATCGAATTTTGTTGCTTCGTGTAATATATAATATGTTTTTAAAGGAGTGGCGCTAGTGGGCCGGTGACAACCCGCTTAAACTAGAAATGTTGCGGACGCCACGCCCACCAAACCGAATGGGTAGTGTAGCTTGCAGCCAGGCACGGTCGTCCAATGCCACATTTCAATTAGATGTAAGAGTACTTCTAATAATTTGTTCGATTTTGTCTAAAAGGTGTGGCTTCTTCCATATAGAGGAAGAGCGGAGAAAATACATAAAATTTGGACCGAAACAACAGTACCTGATGAGGGTGAATGCCGAATGTAAATTAATTTTAGAAAGTTTATCCGAAATATTTATTTATTTTATTATTTATGTACACACAGTTTAATACATAGAGATACGACATAATTATAATTTCAGTACAAAGGTACAGCAAAAAAAAAATATATATATATAGGTAATAATAATAATAATTTTATCGTCAACGAAAGGTGAAAAACTGTCTTCTAAAATTGGGGAACCTCGGAGGTGCAGTGAACTTTTTCCAAAACTTTGATACGAGTATCTGGGGCTATTGAATTGAATTTCTGTAAAATGGATTGGCACATCACAATTTGAATAGTTGAGATCAAGGCCGATGGAATGGAACTGCTGCTTAAGGAATTGGAGATCTTTGAGAACATTGTCTACGTCACCTCCTAGAATCCCATCATCAAAATTTTGAATTTAGTTGTTGTATGATGGGGTGGATAGCCAAGCTTAAAATGACCGAGAGTATCACCTTGTTGGCATCCAACTGCAGATTCCAAAACGTTTTCTCTATTAGTAATTTGGATGGGTGCCTGTAGCATTGCCACAAAAAACCATACATTTCCGGTAACTCCTTTTTTACTTCAGCCAACAAAGTGTCCCTGTTAACGGAGTTGAAGGCATTCCTAACGTCAACCTTGAGGATGATCTCACCTTTACCGGAACTGCTGGAGGGGCTGGAACTTGTTAGTTACTTCGCCGTACAATTTGCAGCATATATTGGCTGCCGTACGCCTGTAGGTGCACCCAACGGCAATGGACGTCTCTCTTGCGCAGGGCACATAAGTTGGCCCCGTACAAGACATCGACGACGGCATCATTCACACTGCCGTTGAGCATCAAGTTAATTAGAACCGCATGCTCCTTCAAAAGTGACTCACCAGCTTCCCCGACGCCTGTGCTCAGTAAGTAATTTAAATGCTGAGGAGTCAGGCCGCCGAGACCGCTAGCGGAGCCACTTCGGAAGGAGCTCGCAGCTACAATGAGCTGGGGGGCAGTGATGTTAAAAGAATTTGAATCTGAACCGAGAGGGAGAGCCGGTCGGGGAAGTTGAGACCAACCGCAGGCGCTGGATGTTTACTCTCTAGGGCTGAAATAGTTTCTGGAGAGTAGGGTGCCACCATATCGCTACTAAAAAGTAGCCTGGCCGCTCCCCTGATGTCACCTTCACTTAATTTGAATTCTACATGTGAACATAAGTCTCTTGGTGTAAGGTTATTGGATACAGGTAATTTTGGATCTAAAATAAGGGTCGAATTATATCAGTTATCTTTAATTTGGTTTGTTAATGTATTTTTAGTTGCCAAATTTTTTTGTACATGCAGAATCCTTTATGAGTAGGTAAGTAATTGCTCCCAGGTACTTTGAGAGTTCTCCTGGGTCGCAAGACGGAGACATTGCGCTAAACTCAGGGCAACAGACCGTCTCGCGCCCCGGGGAACTCTCTTTAATACTGGGGTAGAATTTTTTAATTTTGCCAACGTTTTCCACAAACTGTAAACTGGAGTTGTTGATGTTGAAGATGTGGCTGGGGGGCACAAAGGTACTCTATGAGGTTTGTAAACCTTACCATAGTGTATATGTAGTCAATTAGTAATTCGTTTAGGTATATAGTATAAATATTTGACTTTTAGTTTGTATGTTGTATTTAAGTTAAACTTTAAAAAATAAAGAAATAAATACAGTAAAATATAAAAAAAAGATATATATAGGTATTTTATTTTTAAGTACACACTATGTTCAGTTAGATTTCGAATCACAATTATTTAGGTTAAAAATTGTACTTACGCGGATAATTATGTCACACATGGGAACGTCATTATCTTACTCGAGAGGTAGATGCTGAAAACCAGCGTTGTTGACGATAGGTTTTTCCGAAGTGACAGCCCTATGCTGAGCCACGACCTGTTCTTGCACAGATGCGACGCACGGCTTAATCTTACTTGTAATTGTTGTTGATTACAAACGTAGATCATTTCCACTCTGCAATCGGCATTTTGTTTTGTCTTTGGTCTTAGCGACCATTAAATAGTGACCTGACATCAAGCAATGGACAACATTGTGACCTGCCCTAACATCAAGCAATAGACAATAATTATTGTCAAACTTAAACTTTTAATGTTTTGGCTTTTGGCTTCTTTATATTAGTGTGTATATTTTGTTTTTTTTTTTTTGTAATTGTGTCTTGTTTGTACAGAATAAACAATTTTTCTTTCGGAAATCAAGTTGTGAGTTAAGTTCTATTCATCGATATTAAGGAAATTAACAATATTCCTCAGAAGCAGTTAATAGTTCATTAGACTGAGCTTAAATCGCTTCAAGCGAATGAAACTGTAAGCCTAGATCTAGCACATAATTTATAATTTTCGTAGTTACGAAGACTCTGTCAATTGTAGACTTTCCAACCCCTAAAACTCGTAAGGAAGTGAAAATGTTTCTTGGAACGGCCTCATACTATAGACGTTTTATTAAAAACTTTAGCTCGATAGCGGCCCCTTTAAACGCACTAACGAGTACAAGCAAAAAAGCGCCGCCTTTTGAGTGGACGGCTGAGACTGAAACAGCGTTCTCAACCTTGAAAGAGGCATTGGTATCTGCTCCGGTATTGGCTTGTCCGGATTTCTCTCAACCTTTTGAGATTCATTGTGACGCATCCAGTTTTGGGATAGCGGGCACTCTGACTCAGGTTATAAATGGGGAGGAGCACCCAATAGCTTACTGCAGTCGTTCGCTTAATCCGGCGGAACGCAATTATTCAGCGACGGAGCGTGAGGCCCTCGCTGTAGTCTTCGCCGTGGAACACTATCGTCCTTACGTAGAAGGCGGTCCTACGTTTAAAGTGATAACCGACCACTCGAGCTTAAAATGGTTCTTTAATTTAACCAATCCCTCTGGTCGATTAGCCCGTTGGGGTTGTCGGTTATCACCTTACAACTTTACCATTGAACACCGCAAAGGCAAGGACAATGTGGTTCCTGATGCCCTATCTCGTGGCGTTCCGGTGCTGGAAATTATAGTGCCTGTCACTGACACTTGGTTCAAGGGGTTATGGGATAAATGTGTCAGTACGCCCAGATCGTGCCCTAACTTTATTATTAAGGAGGATAAACTTTACCGTTATTCTAAAAATAAGTTCGGGGTGGCTAGTGACTACGACTGGAAGCAGGTAGTACCGGAGGGCAACCGTCTGGAATTATTGAAGAGTCACCATAGTGGCGAATTATCTCCACATTTCGGAGTATTTAAAATCTACAAAAGACTTGCACTCCGATACTACTGGCCTAACATGTATAAGAATGTGATTAGCTACGTTGGTAAATGTGATAAGTGCGCCGCCTATAAACACTCACAATTGCCTCCTCCCGGTCTCTTAGGTGACGCGAAAGAGTGTTCCAAGCCGTTTGAAACCATAAGTATTGACTTGGTAGGACCATTGCCACGGTCTAGAGCGGGATTTACATATCTTTTAGTTGTCGTGTGCTGTTTTACGAAGTACTGTTTACTGTATCCTTTACGTAAAGCTGTTGGTAAGGCTATAGCACAGAGACTTGAGGACGGCGTTTTCTTGGTACACGGTATACCCCGTACGGTGATAGCAGACAACGGGACGCAATTCACGGGTAATGAGTTACGTTCACTACTGGAGAGGTACAAAATACCTCAAGTTCACTTCACACCTCGTTATTGCCCAAGCGTGAACACCGTGGAACGCTATAACCGTACCATAATGACCGCGGTATCAATTCTCGTGGAGGATGATCATCGATCCTGGGATGTTAACATCTCAAAGATCCAATTTGCTATGAACACCTCCACAAATGAAGTTACTCGTTTTACTCCGTTCTTCCTAGTACATGGCAGAGAGGCAGTTAGTAGTGGAGATGTCTTCGGCAATGATACCGTTGCACAGCCCACTCTGGCTTGCGCTTCCCGCAGTGCATATGCAAATCAGCTAGGGGTCTTGGATTGTATCTTCAATAAAGTAAAGGACGCGCTCATCAAATCACATAAACGTAGTGCTCGTTATTATAATAGCAGTAGGAGGCACGCGGAGTTTGAGGTAGGCGACACTGTGTGTAAGAAGACATATCCTCAGAGTGACGCCTCCAAATTCTTTATGGCCAAATTAGCTCCTAAATACGAGAGATGTATAATTTAAAAAAAACTTTCACCCTTAGTGTATGAATTGGAAGGCTGTAGTTCCGGTAAAAACCTTGGCTCATGGCATATTAAGGATTTTAAATCACCAGGTGGTAAGAATTTTTTATTTTTTATTTCAAGCTATTGCATAGCTTCTATCGCGGGCCTTGAGCGCGGGGACCGAATCCAGAAATTCCGTAACGAAAAAACCTCACGCTATCGCTATCTCGCTTTAACATCTATTCGACTCTATCGCACTACGCTACTCAGCCGCCATAGCTACCGGCCGCCATATTCTTGTCTTGTTTGTTGTCAAGAACTTTGTCAACAAAGCGCTGTTTTTGTTTTTATTCTGTGTTTTGTGGATATTTATCGTAAATTAGAGTTATTGTTGTATTTATGTATGTACGTGTGACGTAATTTAAGTTGCAATGCATTACAAAACGTGTGACATATGTGTTATAAGATCCGGCCGGTCAGATGGTCAAATGCGAATCTTCATAGCCAAATTTCCTTTGAATGAAGATAGGTAAGCATATATTTTCAATTGTTATGTTAAAAAACATTGATAAGCTCTTACAGAAAATAAATTACTTGATTTAAAGTCCAAAATTTACAAAATTACAAAGTAACCTATCAATATGCTAGTGCTTGACGCATGTTACTTTTTATCGACTGTCGATATTTTTATTATTATAATATTCCTATTTCATTTAATTTTCTCTGTTATTCTATTAATACTGCAAAACCAAAATAACAAAGATATAAGTTTAAATACACTACTATTATAATCATAATAATGTAATAAAATGTTCCAGCTAGATGTAAAAAATGGGTTAAAGTTACGGGAAAGAAGACTTGGTGTATGTACCCATTGAAAAGCTACATCAATTGGAACATATTTGTGGCAGTCATTTTCTACCAAAGGATTTCAATAAAAAGAAGACACAACTAAGAAAAAATGCTACTCCGTCTGTAGAACTTACTGCAGAACCAATGGCAGATGAGCTGTTCGTTGGATTTCCACTACACATCTTCAAAAGTGAGCAAACAGGTAAGACTTTATTTTCCAGTCGTAATTCATCCTAACTCACCCTTTCCGATTACTTTAGTAACTCATGTTCAATTATATTTTGCAGAGTTATCTTCTACTTCGACTACTGCGATTCTTGGACTGGTACATCTAGTAAGTTTTTTTTTTTTTGGGGTACTGTACGTCCGAATGAAAAAACGGAACCCTTATGTACCTTCATCTACTGGACCGATTAAGTTGCATTTTGGTACACATGCAAAATGTATCATGTGACATATGAAATGAAAGGACTTGACAAAAGAACTTTTTTTTAAATTATTTAAAAAAAAATCCTCTTGACAAGTCCTTTCATTTCATTTTACATTTTTAATGAAAATTATTAAAGAAAATAGATGAAAATTTACCATTTCCCCCCTTATCTCCGAAACTGCTGATCCTAACATTAAAAAAAATACAGTGTACAGTTCTATACTTAAAGATTACAGCAAAACCTTTAAGAAGTCTATGGTCTTAAAATAACATGGTAAATTACTGAATATTGTGTGTACTTACATTATTATTATGCAGTTGGAAAGTATGGGGAAACATGTTTTTCAACTACAATGTTTATTCGGTTCTTGGGATTAATTCATCCCAACTACGATACCCTTCATTGTTTTTGGAATTAGAAGTGAATGACTACATTTTGTTTTTATTGCAGTACCTTCAACATCAACTGCTGAACCATTGCCAGTAGAATGTTCAAAAGACAGGAAAATATGTTCTATTGCGGGTAAGGTTTATGTTTATTTTAAACTTATTAAATTCACTTTACTATTTGATTAACTGTATTGAATGTATCAATTGTAAATATTACAGATACTTTTTGTCTATTACAGACCCTTTTTCAAATGAAAATGTGATAAAAAGAATGAGACTAAGCCCAAGTAACTATTCAAGATTAGAATTAAATTTGAATTCACTTGTTCATGTGTCAGTTAATAAGCAACGTGTTTTCTACATTTCAGTACCTTCAACATCAACTGCTGAACCATTGCCAATTGAACTAAGGTTACGTGGTAAGTTTCTTTTTATAAGAAAATTACCACGTAACCTTAGTTCAAATCGAAAGTTACCGTTGGCCTAAGTGACTTTTGCCTTAAATTTATTAAGAATGAAACCGTAAAAATGTCAGGATCCTAAAACCCGAAATTTTTTACAGCAACATATCGATAAAAATTACGAGTGAGTAGTAGTACATCCCTATCTTGTTATTATGTTGGCAGCTTTATGTCATGTCTGCAGTCCGTGTCATTTCTGTTATGTTGGTATTCATTATTAGCTCACGTTTCATACAAGCGACGTTTTTCATTTTTATCTATGGGACTCCCGTCTCTTAATATTATATACTCTTTGTTTATTTAATAAAAGAAAAATTTGTTTTCTTATCGGTCACCACGCTCAAAAAGTGTAACTTGAATTAATATCAAAGAAAAAGAAATACTGCATAAATAAAATAAATAAATAATTATAATTGCATAAGTTGATACAAAATGCTATGCAATAGCTTTACCGCGGCAGTCCCCGAGTGCCACACGTCTTTTTTTATTTTTATTATTTTAATGCGAATTTAAATTTGTTTAGTTGTTGCGGTTGGTTACAGTGACCTCGAGGGCGGTCGAGGGAGGGCCTTAGGGTTGCTGCTTTTCTTGTAGTATTGGTGGCTGTATATGCCACGGTGCTACAAGGCTATAGATTAAAAATATTTAATGATTCTGCCGTTCGTAGTGTTACACAGGTTTCTACTGTGTACACGTTGGTGAACTATACATTGAGGACCAAAGACGATTATTTTAGCGATTGTTGTTGGTCTGATATTGTGGCAGGATTGACACCTCCGTTAGGGGTATTAACCTCCGGATTGCTGGTAAGGCAGCATATTGATAGTCCTGAGATAAGAGGCCATAATGGCGGGCGTGTAGGCTGCATTGATGGAAAACGTTTATAAGATGGTATTTTTTTACAGGGGGCGAAATAACCGTCACATTCCTTTTATGGATGACGGTTAGCCTATTTTCTAGTTTATAGCATTTAGATTTTTTTATATTATTTGTGTACCAGCTCAGCGTTGTTTTGGGTAGTAGTCACATTCGGTTAGAGGATGTGAAAGGTGGTGTGCGATGGAGTGGGGTGGTCTCTCCTACATACTTATAGTAGGTCAGACTAGGTTGTTAATACTTTAGAAGATATTTACACATTTCTACACTCTTTGGAGCTTGTCTTTTACATGTTTGTAGATGGACTAGACTCGCTCCAGGAGATATTTACACATTTCTACACTCTTTGGAGCTTGTCTTTTACATGTTTGTAAATGGACTGGACTCGCTCCAGGAGATATTTACACATTTCTACACTCTTTGGAGCTTGTCTTTTACATGTTTGTAAATGGACTAGACTCGCTCCAGGAGATATTTACACATTTCTACACTCTTTGGAGCTTGTCTTTTACATGTTTGTAAATGGATTAGACTCGCTCCAGGAGACATAGTATATTTATTATATTGTATGGGTCACATGGATAAATAAAAATAAGCCATACAACACGGGCGGAATTGTAGACTCGTTAACCAAAGCCTACTACATTGTCGCTTAATAAAGCGGTTTGTTACTCTATACTTGAAATGTGACCAGAACCCTTTTAGGTCGTAGGTTTGTGTATTATGTTAACCCAAATTCAATTATTTCACATAGGTTACATGGATAATTAAAAATAAGCCATATAACACGGGCGGAATTGTAGACTCGATAACCAAAGCCTACTACTATGTCGCCTAATAGAGCGGTCTGTTACTCTATACTCGAAGTGTAACCAGATTTCTGTATTGTTTATGTATGTAAATACCTTTATATTATCATTTATGTTTATATCAGCTATGGGGATATGTAGATTAATAGAAATCGCACACCGGCTTCCATATTTTTCTTTCTTTATTTTTCTTTACTTTTCTTTCTCTGTTCCTGTTTTCAGGCATGAGTTTTGTAGATTTTTGTTGGAGTAATTGGTCCTTTGGAGTCTGCTTTGACGCTGGAGGGCCAGCTTCGAGATTTGCCCAAGTGGGTCAAATCTCTGGTGGTTGGGGAGGTACTGTTACGTTGTATTTTTTGTGCCTACCACTAATTGGTTTTGCACATCTAAATCCTTAATAAATAAAGTGGCATTTACCTGAAAACATACGTAGTCAATTATAAAGTTTCTCACAGGGTTATTTTACAATGAATGATCCATTCCTTAAACTGTATTTCGTCACTGGACTTTGTAGTTTCACTTTCTGTAAAGAAATCACTTTTCTAAACAGGTTTGCAGAATTAATTAGACCAAATATTGTAAACAAGTTTGATTGCAAAATAGAATAACAACACAAATGTCATTCAATCAAACGTCAGCTACTGTCAGTTATAAGCGACATCTGTTGTCGCCGATTCATGGTTGTAGTTTTAATCGATAATAGTTCATTTTAACATATTGATTGGTAATCATCGAAATAATATCCAGTGACCAGTCCTTAATTATTTTCGGCTTTCGGTAATAAAATTAATAATAAAATAACCGAAAACGGAAATGAATAAATTATTTCATTATAAACTTTTTTCTAGAACTTTCATTGTCAAATGAATACATATTTAATCTGTGAAGTGTCTTTGACGTAATGTTTCTGGTAATTATTCTAATTCTCCCTAATTAATATTATGGGTAAATTACCCCATTCTAGACAAACTTTGGCATTGCAGACTGCCAAAGATTTGTTTTAATTAGTTTATAATTCTGGATCTGAAGGATTTTTAGTGTTTCAGCGTTCAAACGTCATGTTGGATAGTTGTTAGTGATTTTCAATAGTTAAGTGTCGTAAGTGATGTGGATATCTTCCGTGAACTGGTATTAGTTTTGCCTGAAGTAAGGGAGATTTTCTGAATGCTCTCGTCCAGTTCCGGTTGGCTTCTAGACAGTAAATATTTGCCGAGTTGAGCGTCCATTCGCCCTTGAACACGCTTGAGAAGTGACTGCAATTAATTAACACTTCTAAAAGGTGAGCTTCGTTGTTAAATAGTGTTTGGAAGAATTCTGTGAGTCCTTCCCTGTTATATATAGGGATTCGTTGTGAAGTATTTGATATTTATTACAGGATTCTTAGCTGCGTCTACGCAGGTTGCTTTCCAGCCGGTCGAAGATATTGCAGTCGAGTGTTTTCTCCCTAAACCAACCGTGAGTATTTCACCAGCTAACTATTTACCATAGATATGCCATAGGAGGTTACTCATGGTATTGGATTAGAATGTTCAAGGCAGTGTATTGAGGTTTTGTTGTGAAGTTGATAGACGCCGCGTGGGTAATTCTTATTCCATTGTCCCACCAGTCAAGATAAGGCAAACAGAAGTTGTAGCTCATTATTTTGTGTTTGCAACAGGCTATGTTAACCGGCTAATGTTTTAGCCTTCTAGATTTCCTAGCTCGGTCACCTCAAGTAAAGTAAATTAGTTTCTCATTATATTATTGGGTCTCCGTATTGTCAATTCCAGGTGAGGCACCTCGAGTGATTCGTCTCGCCGCCAGGATCTAGAGTGGCGTCTGGGGCCTGGACGCGAGACCCGTTCCTCGAGACAGCTCTAAGCCTCTTGCGGAGACGACTGTGCGGCTGGTCAAGTCCGCCTAGCGTTAGCGCAGGTGGGACGGTTTTTTTTTTACCCTTACATCTATATTTATTCATTTTAATACGGTATACATATAAACCGGTATATTACTTTTGTCCGGGTTTCAATATTGGGAACCCGGTCTGTATCAGAAATTTAAATTAAGGACCCCGAGTTCGACATCCTCAGTTATCTGAATCTGGAAGAATATTGGACATCTTCGTCGGCTCTGGGATCCGGGATTTTCTAAATCCCTGGCGCCCATTTACTAATTGTTTATTTACAAAATAATTGGAAGGTTACACCTTTCTAATTCAATCTTTTATTTTATTTTAATCTTAAACTTAAAATCGGAACAGTACTAGCTTTATCTTCAACTCCCCACGACCTTAGTTCTTTAAGCTGAAGTTTGAGCTGGCTGGCGTTAATAAGTGACAGTTTGTCACATACTTAATATAAAGGTTAACTTAGTTTGTGTTTGAAATAAGTACTTAATTATTAATGCGGTAGACCCTTAAAGGCTACCATATATTGTTTTAAGAAGGAGTATTCTTTTTAAATATATGTTATTTCAAACAGTTTATTGTTTCCTTGTATTTCGATACGTAACCACCTTGCATGAAGGCATTGTTCCATTACCTATAGAGGGATAAAATCGTATATGTAACAAGGCATAACTACTTATGATACCGAAGTAAAGAAAGAGGAAGCAGAGACTGCTAATCCCTCCCACACCCAAAGAAGCAAAATATAGCTTGGCACCGAGGGAAGCCGAAACTTGGCGACAGCCAATAAAAATTAATAACATTATCAAACAACAGAAGTGCGTCGCCGTCAACATGATAATCCGGAGGTGGTCGCCGATCCCTCGAGTATCAGCCGGCCCGGAGCCGGCTCCGGCGCCCAAAGCCGGCTGCTCGCAGTCAGGGACGTGGCTAGCTGAATTCCTAATTAATCCACTGATACTAAGGATTCTGCTTAGTTTTCGTTTATCTTCGTGTAATTTTGATTTTGGACTTGTTTATGATACGTTTTTCGGTCAATGGTGTCATCTTCTTCGTCGTTCTTGACTTCGTTGTTGACAGATTATAGTAATATACCTAATGTTCTGATTTGGCTACGTAGGTTCTTTGTACACATTTCAAGGTAAGAGCACAACAGACACAGTGTGGTGGTTACAGTACCAACTTGACATTTTGTTAGACAATTAATCCAGCAGCGTCCTTGCAGACGTTTCTCTATAAGATAAATAAATATGTAAGAAATTTATTCCAAAACCATAAATAATTACTGTGTGGCCTGTATCAGCCTTTGTTGACGTAAAGAAATCATAACTTATGTCTTAGATATAGTGACGTCACGACATGCCGTCCATCCCTGAATGTGAACACGAGAGACTCGACAATATCACCGAGTCTGATAGCTCGCCAGTTGTTTAATTAGACATGATTCATTAATTAAGAAACTATATAATGACCGAGCAACGAGATCATAAAAACCATTGATCACTATTAGTCACCAGCGTGACAACTCCTCGTATCTGACCAAATTTATTGCTTGACTCACTCATTATTATAACGTTACTTTTTCTAATGTCACCCAACCTTATGTCCAATTTGACGTGTCAACATAGTGTCGATGTCATCGATCACTGGAGCCGTCCGCGAGGCAATGTCGCTAGAAACGTCCCTTGTGTGGCTATTCATCATTAACGCTTGGCTTATCGCACTAGCGATATGCCGCTTTCTGCTTACATATTTGAGGATTCATATTACTATGTGTTACTCAAATTCGGTAAAGTGCTAAGTTAGCAATTTCGACATAAATTCTTTAATAATTATTGCCTTGGTTCAGAATATCTTAGTGTATTAAATACCATTGAGGCTTGCAGTGAAGATACACAAGATTATCTAACATCGTTGCAGAAATGAGATTCAGAGAAAATAGCATCGGTTCGTTAAGTCAGTCATGAAAGACACGCTATGAGTGTCGATGGAGGGATAATTCTTCATGTAATATCCAGCGTCCAGTTGTGGGAATTTCTAGTTTGTGAATTACAACAGAAATGCAACAGGTATTGCCTTTTTGTGCGATAAAATTCAAACATTCGGCAATATCTCACAAAGCACTAGATAAAACACACGAATCAGTCTCAAACGATTCATGCCGCATTTGTGAATATACGCTATTATGATATGTTCACAGGATTTTTTTTCTTAGCTTAGGGTTCTCGCATTCTATAAAATTGTATTAATAAAATACATTAAAATTGGAAAGACGTCATTAAAAGGCTTCGAAGCTTTTTGACAGTCAAAAAATACTTTATCGTAACATAATTAAAAAGTGAAAAAAAAAAAAATACTTGAGGCTGTTTAATATAAGAATTATGTCTGGTTTGTGTTATTTTTTAGTTCTATTTCTTAAAGTTTAGTAGAATAGTTTATAATTTTGTAACTTTTGCATACCTACTGCTAAAATATGGCTGAACCTATCCCTATATCACCATGAACTGCACCCATATTTGCAAAATAAAATATCTTTATCTTTGTCTTTGCATCGTTTTAGAGTTAAAAAGTATCAAACTTTTCGTAAAGCGTATCGCTCATACGCTATGCCAACGACATCAATCACGCTATGCCAGTGGACACTGTTGTGATTCGTGGAATCCTTCACGCCGTTGACTCTTTGCTAATATTGGTTCAGTTTTCAAAATAACTAGCCATCGGTGAGATTATCACGTTGAGATTATTATTATTGCTGTGTGTTTATTACATTCATTTTATTGTAATTTTACTTCATTTATTGTTTTTTTATTTTTATGTGATGGTTTAAACTGTTAAATCATAATGTCAATCATCAATCACGGCGAGTCCGTGGTCGTGTCGCGATTCTCGGCGCAGATCCATCACGCCGTTGACCCTTCCAATATTTGCTCCAACTGATTGAATATGATGCCCTACCCGATAGTATAGGAGATTAGTCGACCGTTGAAACTAAACACTGGGAGTTTTGGCCTTTATTAAAGTCAGGGCAGTGAATCTGTATGATTAGTCTTTTTATTATAGCTACGGAAGAATTATGCCCATTAAAACGAAATGCTAACATGGATGAGATGAAAAAATCTGGAACCCTTACCAGACGACAAAAAGAAGACCAATCTCTTAAGGTCAGCATTGTATTGCAATGACCATTATAATCTCAACATACTGAAGGATAAGAAGTGGGTAGGTTACGAGTAACTTGCTAAAACAGATGAAGTTGCATATGATCCCTGGTAGGTACATCATACAACAAGAGATTATCAGCTACTCGGAGTCGATCAGTCCACGCCAACATCGCAGCTTGGCGCGTCAGTGTCTCGCTTCAGCGCTTCTGATCTATTACGCTGACGCTGAATATTAATTGGTGTCTTCTATTTAAGTAGCGTTTTAACTTTCGGAAATATAACATTATTTAATGTATGCAATACGTCAGCCGTAAGCCAAAGTTATATCACTAATATCTACTTTCATCATACACATAACTTTAGTGTTTAGTATCGGAATGGTTTCCAGCATAGTTGAAATAGCTGGAATTCCCAAACACGACGTTTGGGAATTTCAGCAATTTTGTTTGTTTATTCCAGTATGTATGTTATTTAATATACTACACTCGCATGTTATGTGTGGGAATTATGAGCATCCTTTTTGCTTGGTCGTGTGAAAAGGGTCACGTTCACGTTGCGGCAATATCAGAGTGTTAGCGGAACGCGCTAACGTTGTGCATTCGATTATTCTTCAACAAATGACGCTACTTAATCACTATAAAAATAAAGTAGCTACATATATATGGCAAGTTATATCCTTAAGTTATTTTAATATTTATGATGGTTGTAAATCTTCTTTGAATTAAGTTTAATACTGAATGTAGATGTTAATCTACTCGTAGTTCTCAAATTAAAACTAACTCAAATTTATTAAAACGTTATCTATGATGACTTTTAGAAAACAAAATAAGCTTTTACTACTGTAATTGGATTTCATTCAACAATAAACAGCAGACCACTGTATTTTCTAACAATCAGTATTTCGATTTGAAACCTCATCCCATTGTATCTGTATTAAGCGCCAAATGGCATCCAGATATTTGGCGAGAACGGCGGCCATGATGGGCGTCCGTGCGGCGGTAAATTTAAACTGACAGGGCAGGGACGAGAGCGATTATGTCACCGTATCACCTGGGTAACTTTGTGTTTAAACGTGGTTAAGGTATTATAATGAATTAATATAGAATACATCATTACATCTAATAACCCAGAAACCGTTAAGAGAAGTTTAGAAGTCTACTAGATAGATAGATAAAACATTTATTCAGTGCACAAAAAAGACATAGCACAACACATATGAGCTCAAAAGATTTAAAAAAATATTATAAAAACAGGGTGCCAATATACAAAAGGAAAAAAAAATACAGAAATAGTATGATATTATGACATAATTCAATTAGAATAATAACAAATATACAAGATGCGGTGTGCATCTCAAGGTTGCACCGAATGGGAGTCCAGTTCAGCATGTGTCAGGCAAATATATCTGACGCTGATATTCTTCTGGATCCCTGATTCTACTACTTAAGTACTTACCCACGTGAACCCAAGCATTATTTTAGTTAGTGAAGTTAACAGGATAACTAGTAATGTTTGCAATCCATAATTATCATCAATAATTATAATGATAGATAAACAATATTCGTCAGTAAACTTTGATTAACACAGTATCTACCTACTTTTAATATGAAGTTTTTCGTAGTTCTTTTTTTACAAAAACCAGGGTCTTTCAAAAAAAATAAAAAAATACCCTCTGGTACAGAGCTATTAATTGAAAGTTTTCATTTAATTTGTATTTTCCCAGAATAACCAAATTTTATTCCGAAGTTAAATCCTCTGCACATAAATCCAGAATGTTATTAAACATATATGAACCATTTTAAATATTTCCAAACGAAACAAAGAAATGAACACAATGTTTAAAGCATAAAACCTCGAAATCCTTTTTAAAATTGCAGTCGGGCGGTATGATGCATGTAATTAAAAGTGGGGCAATGTTACATACGGGTACCAGTGTTGATGGAGCTCCGGCTGCGGTCATGTAAGACGAGACAAGCTTCCTACTCACTGTGGTTATGTGAATGCAGGGTGGTGGAGTTTCCGTCGATGAAACCGCGAAGCTTTGATATTCGCGCCGGCTGCTCGTGATAGATATGTTGATGCACGGACGGAATGTCGGAATTAAAATTTATATTTTAAAAATCTCGTGCATTTTTTCAATGAGAAAAAAATCATTAGTGGTTCTCTTTTTGAAATATCGTCCGACGATTGGTATTACGTAAAATTTACCGAAGGTACTTATATGGGAGGTAATAAAGCAGTATGGGTACACGAGACCGGAATATGTAGCTGAATGAAGTGATGCATCATTGCGCACTGAGTTTTCAAGCCTTGGGCGATTTTTAATTAAAAGTACTTTCGATTATCCTAGCTTTCAATACGCCCAGTAAACAGGGATCTTAATAACTTGATAGTCAATAATGGATATTTCCTTTGCAACCCTTTATCCGCTCATACATAATTAATCCTGCTAATATATTACGCATATGCTTAGTTACGTCAAAATAATGTGGGGAAACAGTACAGATGCACTGATACTGTTTACAGCTCAAAATAAATTTGTCCGTATCTTAGTAAATATACAACAGATAGATAGCTGCAAACCCCATTTTATTAACCTCAATATTAAAACTCTGCCTTGTATATTGTTGCAAATTTGCTCATAAACACCAAGACTTTTACACTAAATGAGAAGACATACAAACAAGATACACACTCCGATATAAAACACGACTAAACTTACCAACATCCCGCTTAAAAATACATTCAACAAGCCCCTTAGTTATGTCTATAAAAATATATATGTTACCCGAATCAGTAAGAAAAGAAAAAATATCCAACTATTTACAAAAAAAAAAAAAAAAAATGTTAAGTAAATGTTATTACAGTGTCAACGAATATTTCGATAGGAAATCCCTTAAACACAATTAAAATACACAAGAAATGTTTTATTTTTATTATTCTTTTAGAATAAGTTAGATTATAATATTAACGATAAGTCGTCTTTTCTACTTACGTTTCTTTTGCTGTGCCCGACAGGATCCACGACTGTTTTAATCTAATGTTTACCACCGAAGCTTATACATTGTGGAATGCAATAAAGATCTATATTTGTTTTTTTTTTTGTATTTGAGTTATCACTGAAGAAAGCTTTGGAAAAAAGTGTAATTTAGTTATAAAACTATAACAGCCGGGGTTTCTAGAAAAAGTGTGATTGGTTCTTTAATATATGGTTATTAGAACATGTTCTAATTTCAATGGCTTGTTTTGCAAAGTCACTTTTCACCACATAATTGCAATAAGTATTTCTAGGAACTGAGACCTGGGTAGGAGTTATACTATGTGTTCAAACGTTACGATTCGAGGAACTGCTTACTTTGAACAATCAGGCGCTTCCGAGCTCACTAGAATGTGTGTAAGAATAATTAAAAGTGTATCTGCTTCGCTGTAACTTCATACCTAATTATCTTTCTGACATGATGAAATTACATTTGCTGGAAATAGTTACCGGATTTGAGCTCCTGGGAAGTTTGTGTAGGATTTAGAATCAAATAGACTGGCTCTACAGTAGAAAGTAAATACGTGCACATACATACCTAAAATCACGCCTTCTTCCCATGAGGGTAGGCAGAAATTACAGAGAGGCATACAGAGTTGCATGAGAATCGTAGCAAGCACCTGCTACGATTGTCACAAACTCCTTTTGCCTCGTTTACGTCCATACACGCTCGCCGGTTGCGAGTACTACGGTACTGCTAATAAGGTCACTATTTATGTCTTCCTAGGGCGTCACCTCCCGGCGTTTCCAATCACATCTGTGTGGTGAAGCTAACCTAGAAAATACACGTATTCTATAAATAATTTCTTTACATAAGTACTTAAAGAAGTTATTTACAAAAAACGATTTCTAGTCATCAATCGGCTTAAAAAGTGAAGTTCTTGACTTTGCTGACTAGTAGATGAAAATTACGTTCTCAGTCGATCTTCATGCGTACTATCAAACACAGAAACAAACAAGGAAAATTTAAAATTTCAGTGGAGAAAAGCCATGCCGAGCGATGGCTCTGGAGAATTATTTAGATGAATCGATCATATCTCGTTGCAAACGATAAGTACTTAGCTGTTAGGTGTAAATAGAAGAAAAAGTTATTATCAAATATGCCTTTTATCACTTTTTTTATGAAACCCATAATTGACGCGAACGAAAAAAGATGGAAAAACAAAAGTCAGAAACAACGTAAGACTATTTCTAGATACCTTTGTGAATTGTGACGTGATACCCATCAATTTAATTTCACTTGGAAGCTGTCTTAATCCTTGGAGTAAATCCATTATTTTCGACTTCAAATAGAACAGCGCATCTCCCTGGCTTTTAGTAACAAACGTACGTAACACCCTTGATTTAACAAACGTATTAAACTTAAATACGACCATGTACTTTACAAAACATATTGAGAAGTTCCACTCCAAATAATATAATTTTTCGTCATCATCTGCCTAGGATTTTTCCCATCTATGCTAAAACCTGTTTCCAGACTAACTGCTAGCAACTGAACATGAATTCACATGGCTTCTCTGGCATTTTGCTAAACCGGGCCTTACTTTTTTTTCTGTTTATATTGTGTGTAGTGCCAAATAAACAATAACATTTTCTTTCTATCGAGCCGGTTACTGGGTAACACGATAGCCCTTGGCACTTTGTGGCTTTGTTGGTTGGACGAACAACCATAGTCGTGCATAGGAAATGCGTGATATCGATGGACATGGACCTTTTGGAAAGTGTGGGCTCTATCCAAACTAGATACAAATCTTTAAAGGAACCTACAGAATATTCCTTCTGAGTCTGGATGTTTTCTCGTGTGTTTTTAGTTCCTATAGGCCCTCGTGACGAATATAGAAAACTGTATTGCGCGAACGTATTTGTTTTTAAGCTATTGCATAGCTTCTATCGCGGGCCTTGAGCGCGGGGACCGAATCCAGAAATTCCGTAACTAAAAAACCTCACGCGATCGCTGTCTCGCTTTAACATCTATTCGACTCTATCGCACTACGCTACTCAGCCGCCATAGCTACCGGCCGCCATATTCTTGTCTTGTTTGTTGTCAAGAACTTTGTCAACAAAGCGCTGTTTTTGTTTTTATTCTGTGTTTTGTGGATATTTATCGTAAATTACAGTTATTGTTGTATTTATGTATGTACGTGTGACGTAATTTAAGTTGCAATGCATTACAAAACGTGTGACATATGTGTTATAAGATCCGGCCGGTCAGATGGTCAAATGCGAATCTTCATAGCCAAATTTCCTTTGAATGAAGATAGGTAAGCATATATTTTCAATTGTTATGTTAAAAAACATTGATAAGCTCTTACAGAAAATAAATTACTTGATTTAAAGTCCAAAATTTACAAAATTACAAAGTAACCTATCAATATGCTAGTGCTTGACGCATGTTACTTTTTATCGACTGTCGATATTTTTATTATTATAATATTCCTATTTCATTTAATTTTCTCTGTTATTCTATTAATACTGCAAAACCAAAATAACAAAGATATAAGTTTAAATACACTACTATTATAATCATAATAATGTAATAAAATGTTCCAGCTAGATGTAAAAAATGGGTTAAAGTTACGGGAAAGAAGACTTGGTGTATGTACCCATTGAAAAGCTACATCAATTGGAACATATTTGTGGCAGTCATTTTCTACCAAAGGATTTCAATAAAAAGAAGACACAACTAAGAAAAAATGCTACTCCGTCTGTAGAACTTACTGCAGAACCAATGGCAGATGAGCTGTTCGTTGGATTTCCACTACACATCTTCAAAAGTAAGCAAACAGGTAAGACTTTATTTTCCAGTCGTAATTCATCCTAACTCACCCTTTCCGATTACTTTAGTAACTCATGTTTAATTATATTTTGCAGAGTTATCTTCTACTTCGACTACTGCGATTCTTGGACTGGTACATCTAGTAAGTTTTTTTTTTTTTTGGGTACTGTACGTCCGAACGAAAAAACGGAACCCTTATGTACCTTCATCTACTGGACCGATTAAGTTGCATTTTGGTACACATGCAAAATGTATCATGTGACATATGAAATGAAAGGACTTGACAATAGAACTATTTTTTAGATTATTTAAAAAAAATCCTCTTCAGAAGTCCTTTCATTTCATTTTACATTTTTAATGAAAATTATTAAAGAAAATAGATGAAAATTTACCATTTCCCCCCTTATCTCCGAAACTGCTGATCCTAACATTAAAAAAAATACAGTGTACAGTTCTATACTTAAAGATTACAGCAAAACCTTTAAGAAGTCTATGGTCTTAAAATAACATGGTAAATTACTGAATATTGTGTGTACTTACATTATTATTATGCAGTTGGAAAGTATGGGGAAACATGTTTTTCAACTACAATGTTAATTCGGTTCTTGGGATTAGTTCATCCCAACTACGATTCCCTTCATTGTTTTTGGAATTAGAAGTGAATGACTACATTTTGTTTTTATTGCAGTACCTTCAACATCAACTGCTGAACCAATGGCAGTAAAATATTCAAAAGACAGGAAAATATGTTCTATTGCGGGTAAGGTTTATGTTTATTTTAAACTTATTAAATTCACTTTACTATTTGATTAACTGTATTGAATGTATCAATTGTAAATATTACAGATACTTTTTTGTCTATTACAGACCCTTTTTCAAATGAAAATGTGATAAAAAGAATGAGACTAAGCCCAAGTAACTATTCAAGATTAGAATTAAATTTGAATTCACTTGTTCATGTGTCAGTTAATAAGCAACGTGTTTTCTACATTTCAGTACCTTCAACATCAACTGCTGAACCATTGCCAATTGAATGATCAATAGAAAGGAAAAGGTGTTCTAATTATTATAAAAAAACTTAAGTCCAAAGTTTTGTTTTATTTTATTATCATCACAGCAAATCTCATCTTATAGTCAAGTTTACCTCGGATTAGATCTAGACTATACAATGGGATTTGTCTCTGAACCCCGCTTACGCCAACGTGGAATCACAGACGTAGCTGGTTTCTTTTTATAAGAAAATTACCATGTAACCTTAGTTCAAATCGAAAGTTACCGTTGGCCTAAGTGACGTTTGCCTTAAATTTATTAAGAATGAAACCGTAAAAATGTCAGGATCCTAAAACCCGAAATTTTTTACAGCAACATATCGATAAAAATTACGAGTGAGTAGTAGTACATCCCTATCTTGTTATTATGTTGGCAGCTTTATGTCATGTCTGCAGTCCGTGTCATTTCTGTTATGTTGGTATTCATTATTAGCTCACGTTTCATACAAGCGACGTTTTTCATTTTTATCTATGGGACTCCCGTCTCTTAATATTATATACTCTTTGTTTATTTAATAAAAGAAAAATTTGTTTTCTTATCGGTCACCACGCTCAAAAAGTGTAACTTGAATTAATATCAAAGAAAAAGAAATACTGCATAAATAAAATAAATAAATAATTATAATTGCATAAGTTGATACAAAATGCTATGCAATAGCTTTACCGCGGCAGTCCCCGAGTGCCACACGTTTTTTTTATTGCGACGTCTTGATACCCAGGTAGAGCAAAGTGCTGCAAAGAGTCTTGATTCCAGCGCGTTTGGCGGCAGAAGAGTTGCCCCCTATATAGGACTTAAACATAACTGCAACATGTGGGTGCACTACACACCTTTGCTCACCAGTTCGGGTAATACAGACATGATGTAATGTTTTAGGGTTTCATTGTTTTATGTTTGTGCTATGTTCCTTCTGTACGGAGCTACGTATTAAGTGCATTTAGAGCATTCCGTCCACCGGAGAACAATCCTAGCGCCTCGGAGGCGGATACAAGCCTTTAATATTAAAACCAATCTCTCTCGCGACACGTTCATACTACACGATTGTGACATGAGCTTAGAAGTATTCCTGGAATCTATGGGCGATAAGTGATTACGAAATGAAACCTCAAACTATACTATATTTTGGTTAGTAAAAAGGCGCATCGTATACTTGATTGTCACTAAAGTGTATCTGGCACCCGACTGATGAAATTACTATTATATGGTTCTCGGATATTAAAGCTTTGTATAAATCTTTACCGCCAGTGACAAGTTAGCCTCTTTACCAACATAAATATTATTCTCCCATAAATTAAACTTTACTAACCACCACGAACCACCTGCTAACTCTTATAACTTATCCCACCTTATCTAACGACAGTCAAAACCAACCCAACTACCTAACCAACCTGAACTATCTTCGTAGTGCCCGCTCTCGCTGCCGATGCCGCCTACGTTCGGGGCCACTCGCACACTATCACGCACTCGACATGAGTCTTGCGCCGCCGACACCTACTTTATAAACTAATGCACATGCAGATTGTCCCCGCGGCTTGTAATGCCAATATTTATTACCACCACATCTTTTATTCACGCGTCCACGATTCTGCACTGATGTCCACGGAATTATGTATGATATCCAATGTTGATTTGCTCTATGACTTTCGAATACAAATTGCGGAATTTTATGAAGACTTATTTGAAATATATTTCTTTCCTTATTATATTTTGTTTTGTTTTGGTTACAAGTATTAAAGATTATGAAGATTATTATGCTAACGTTATACGATCTACACATAATGTGTAGGTCGGCGCCAAGACACCTGTATCAAAGTGGTTGTTATGTTTGAGTGTCCTTGATATAAATACGGTTGGCTTATATAATTAATTCATTAAGACTATTTCTGACATAATGAATTAGTAACTAACCAACGTAACAAGAGTAATGATACGTTGTAATAGATTTTGAAATAAGTGAAATAAAAAACAAGATATAAGGATGGAGGACCTCAATTATACAGAACTTGGGCTTTACCAAAGTACCTACTTTTATTTTGAAGTACCTATTCAACTTAATAATCGATACGTTACAAATCTCATAGAAACGAGCTGAAGCAGCACTCAAAGTGTACCATCTACTGTAATGTGAATTGGATGACCAGATCATTGTGATAGCTATTACAAAAGGTTATGTAAATCGCTTCGTTGACAATATTCCGGCAACACCGCGGCCTTTACTAACTGAATTATCAAAAACAATTCCAAGTTATTACAATATGAATACGCTGCTTTAATGGCCGCAATAACACCCTAACACTGCAAATCGAACCATATCGGTATACTCTTAAAGCTCTTATTTCTTTGTCGATGATACAGCAAACTCTTTTCATGCCATCGCATTCGTTTTTATTGCTAGACATTAAGGTTGATTACCGTTTGCGGCAGTTTTTTAGAAGTTTGTTTAGTAAAGCGAGTCCAACTATATATCAGGATTGATGAATGAATTCGTTGGATGCAGCGGAAATGTGATGTTATGTGTTTGTGACCCCTTCAGGAGAATGGAAGCTGAGAGGTTGATAGCGAAATATTAGGATATTAAACCGATAAACGTAGCGTATACAATGTTTTGTATACTTTTTAGTGTGGAATTGTTAAAGTTATAAATTAATGGAAGTTATTTCGTGAAGAAATAACATTGCTTATTATTCCAAAACTTTTAGGATTTAAGAAGGTACAATGAACATTTATCAAGTAACAGATTAAGATTATGAAATGGATATTAACGAATGAATATAATTTTTTTGTATAACCTAATTTATGTATCTTTAAGAAAACCATGGTAGTATGTAGGTACATACATGAAGTGCGCACGCTCTACAGCCTCACTATATCCACAAGTGTTTGCTGACAAAATTTAAGCTCCGCACTTAATTGCAGTCCCCCGATGAACTAATCAATTAAACTCAAAAGACCACTAGACGCTCTCGACCGGTCCACTGCCTACGGCCTACCTTCATCCCATTTAGTAATTGTGTGGAGAGCAGCCATCGAGGCCTGTGACGCGTCCCCGCTGGTTCACTCGGACCGAAGCACCAAATGACAGCCTCAAGGGGCAGTTTGGGAAATAATGTTTCATAGTTATTATGGACAAGGTCTGAAATCATCGTGTTAGGGATGATGTATTTCATTATAATACTTATTGTTATGTTTTATGGTCAGTTTCGGTATTCTCATTGTCCTTAAGGAGAGCATTACTTACATTTCCAGTGGCTAGTTACGGTTTGAAAAAACTTTTTTCACTTCTCATGCTCTAAAAGTACGCCAATATAGCCCTACGAAGCGGGACTAAAGTGACCACTTTAGTCTCTAGGGAGTGAAAAGCAATAAATTTTTAAAATTTCCTTCATGTGTCATCATCATCATCATCATTTCAGCCGAAAGACGTCCACTGCTGGACATAGCCCTCCCCCGATTGGGAGGATTTGTCATAATCGCCACGCTTGGCAGGCGGGCTGGCGATCGCAGTATGGTGTTAAAAATGCATAGAGAACGCTGCTGCCCATTCTCTAGTAACTCCCTTAGTCGCCTTTTACAACACCCACGGGAGGAAATGGGGTGGTGCTATTCTTTACGTCCGGCTCCACACGGCACCGGTCATGTGACATAGACAAACTCAAACAGCCATTAAATATTATTATCTGTGGAGTGTGGACCATCTTCATTGCGAAAATGTTGACAGTTTTAGTTCCATGGTTTTTCCGCCAAGAAGGTGGCGCCATGTGTTTTAAATTGTTAATCTGTGACTGGTTTAGAAGAAAAAACTGACCGCGAAAATTTCAGAATTTTTGTCGAGTGTTTTGTTCGGTTTTAAATAAATTTATTAAGAATGTCCAGGGACAGTGAAGAGGTTAACGTCGAGCAAAGAGCAAAAGATATAATAGATAATCTTTTGCCGCCAAAATCGCGGAAGATTTACCTAAAAACTTACGAAAGTTTTATGGACTGGAGGAATAATATTTATTAAATGTTTTTTTTTAATAGCAATAGTAATAATCCATTTATTTGTCAGAATATTGTTACAGAGTTATTAGATAAATTTTTAAAAGTTCATAATATTCCGCCGTTTCCGGCGTACAAATACATTTTCAGGATTTTGGTTAGATTATTGGTTAAAACATTGAATAAAATAAAATAGGATAAAATTTAAATTGCAAATTAGTCAAATATTAGGTATGGAAATGTCAAAAATATTAAATTAAGTCATAGAGATAATAAGTATTTAAGTCAACTTTTCATTCATAAAATCATCAGTCGAGTAGTAGCATTTAGTTAAGAGATAATTTAATCATTTACATTTAAATGTCCTAAAGTCAAGAGTTTTAAAACAATCTAATAGTTTATTATAAACTTTGGTCATACAGTATACATTGTTAGCAAATAGTTGATTATTTCGTCTAGGTACACGAAGCATGTGAACTTTGCGGCTCGGTCTGGATACGAGTACAAGATCATTATGCAATTGAAATTCATTCTTATTTTGGTATACAAATATCAAAAATATATAGAGCTGGGAGTGGTAATATATTTTTTTTTTTAAATAATGGAACACAGCTGTCCAGTGGGTGCACTCCACATATTGAGCGGATGCATTTCTTTTGAGCTCGAAACACTCTGTTAAATTCTACAGAATTCCCCCATATTATAATACCATAACGCAAAACTGATGATACATAGCCATGGTATGCACATAGTGCCGCATCAACACTAGCCACACGTGTTAATCTGTATAGAAGGAAGACGAATCTATCGATCTTTGTGCAGAGTTCGTCAATATGAGCTTTCCAGTTACAGTGTTTGTCTATTGTTATCCCTAGGAATTTTGTACATACTCTCAACCTCTTCAATTGCGTCATTACCATGCTGTATTTTTAACAGTGGGCGCTTACTGTTATATGTTTGGAACTGTATCATTTTGGTTTTGCTAATATTAATGTGGAGATTGTTTTGTTTGAGCCATGTGATAATTTTATTTAATGTCTCGTTTATTTCGGTCTGGTATTCACCTACGTCATAATTGTCGTTTTGAATGCTGAGGGTCGTATCGTCAGCATATAGTATGCAGTTGTGGGAGGTTACGCTAGCTAAGTCATTGGCATACAGCAAAAACAAAAGTGGTCCCAGTATGGTTTCTTGGGGAACACCACAATTATTTTCCCGATAGGGAGATCTACAGACGATTTTTTGGTGCCCTGTTTGTCTAGAGATCTCAACACATTGTTGTCGATGGGTGAGGTAGCTTTCGAGCCATTTCAATGCGATTCCTCTATCGATCCAATTTGAGAAGAAGTAATTTATGGTTGACGAAATCAAAAGCCTTGAACATATCTAAGAAAACAGAGGTAATTATTATTATTTATTTATTTAATACTTTAAGCACAAAAAAAATGTACAGAGGCGGACTTAATGCCATAGGTATTTTCTACCAGTCAACCCTTGGGTGATGCAGAGACATACAGTAGTAGGTGCAATAGCAAAAATTGAGGAATAAATATTCATTTAAATATAAAGATATACATAAACCTATTACAAACTATAAATTCAATACATAAATCTTATTATATATAAATATAAGTATATAAGTAATTGGTATTTTATCTTAAAGACTTTTAGTTATCAACTTTAATAAAGCAAAACAGGCCAATGTAGTAGATTTATTTTTCCTAAAACCGAATTGTTCTTCATTTAAGATGTCATACTTTGATATGAAGCTTGGTGTCATACTTTGATACGAATTGATTTAACAATAGAGAGCGCGAGGGGAATAAGCCTTGAATAAATGATTGGTTAATCATAAATATGACTAATATGTGGTGACAAAAATTTGGAGCACAATTTGAGAATGTTGGTATTTATGTCGTCATAGCCTGTAGAGTTGGTAGATTTTAAGGAATTAATTGTTTTGAAAACAGTACTTTCATTGGTTGGGGTCAAATATATAGTATTAGGAAGGTGAGCTATTGGTGGCGTGTAGTCAAGATATGGGTCAATGGTATTAAAAATGTCAGCTATCGTTTCTGGTTGTGTATAAGTGGTTTTGTCCAATTTAATTGCGTTTATGTCTTGTGTATTTTTTGTGTCACAACTGTTACTTTTGATTATTTTCCAGGCAGCTTTACATCTGTTACTGGATTGGGTCAGATAGCGTGTGTTTTCTGTCTTTTGCGCTTGGTACATACAACGTTTTAGGGCTGAGGTATATTTACTGTAGGTATTTTTTGTACTAAATTGACTATTTTTCTCGCACTCAAAGTAAAAAGTACAGTTTGCACCTCGAGACTAAACGCCAACTTAATATAACCTCGGTTTCATTGACTCCCTCGCACGCTCGGGAGTCAAACTACCTCTGGTATATTATGGCTTCGTTTAGTTCCTCGATATAAAATATATTATTATTATTATTCATCACATTTTATTTCCTATTAATTTTGTATTTCACGAAAATGTAATGTTATAAAATTACCTACATTGAAGACTGCACTGACATTCGATCGTTTATTTCCATGTTTTCCTAGAATAATAAGATAAATATGCCATCAATTAAACTTTATCGAATAATTATAATATGAATGAAGAGAGCATAACAATAATAATCAAATAAACTTGTAATGAATTGAGAGTCATTTCGACTTACCGGCCACGATGATCAGAAGCAATGCAGGGAGGTTGTTAGACCTCATGTTGGTTGAACGTTGGGTGAACGTTGAGCCAATCTGCCAACAAATTATATCAACATAAGTTTACTAGATTGATACAATTAGCCAACATCTTCGATGTCTTCGGCTGCAGGTGAAACTTGTGTTCGGTGCACCATCGAATCATTGTCATGCCAACATGTCGGTTTCTAAGTTGTAGCTTCAAAATGATCCCAATTTGGCAGAATATCATCATCATCATCATCTCATTTTCAAATAGAAAAATATAAATAACAGAGAATTGAACGGAATCCGGTAATCCAGTGAAGTATTTTAGCAGGAAAATATATCAATTTTCGATAAAATAACGACTTCAATTATTCGGCCTTCACTGTTATTAAGACGCATACTGTGTGATCCTATATTTTTTACAGATGAGCTGCTGACTTTGTACCGAAGCTTTTCAATTTTTTCGGTAACTAAGACAGGTCTCGGAAAATTGAGATAAAGTCTGACCGTGAGAACCAGTAAGATTGATTATACAAAATTACATAGCGTTGACTATTGGCTGATACTTTCTAAGTAATTTTTAAGACTTGGTGAACAATTGAGACAATTGATTTATGACTTTTAAATTAGGTAAGTAGGCAGTGAAACTGTCTTGGGATCGATTTAGCCGCTTTGCCAATCCTGTTTCTCAAACATCATTATAGGTGGAGAGGTAAATATCCTCTGAAGAACATAAAACTGTCTAGATTGCTGAAATCACTCCTCACCGAGGTGTGTTTAAAATAAACAATCTCGTAATCAGAAGTTACCAATAAACGTCTGCAACCTAACGCGAGTCTAATCAACTTCAATTAATGTCTTGTTAAGCTCAAACTGACGGGTATTCATAGTCAAGACTAGAACAACGTTTAATACGTCAAGTGTCATGTCACGTGGCACGACACGAATAGTTTCTATTGTGTCGTGTTCTGTCGTTTCGGTACAGTTCTTTGATTTATATGTGTATAGTTTCGGCTGTCCAAAAAACTAGCGCGTGAAATTGCAATAGTTTGTTAGCTGTACCTTTAGTACGGTCTTTTATATCTCATATTGAATACTAGCTGCTGCCTGCGTGTTTAAAAAAAAAAAAAAAAAATTACCTAAGTTTTCTACTTAGAACATCAGCTATCTGCTAGTGAAAGTCCCGTCAAAATCGGTTCAGCCGTTTCGGAGATTGGCTGGAACAAACAAAAAGACACACATACAGACAAAAATGTTAAATAATGTTTTTTGTTATTAGTAGCGTATATACCTATTTTCATATGCATTTAGTAAAAAGCTGCTATTCTGACATTACAAACAGACACTTTAATTTCATTTATTTGCATAGATGTATAGATATCTATTAGGTACAAGATTTTTTTATAGATTGTTTTTGTTTTTGTTACCGTTTACCGTGTGCCGTTAAACGCCCTTTAAATTCACAAGCCAACAAAAATACAGTGTTTATTTCTGTACCAACTAGTTTACATTCATTTATGATTGAAGCCTCCTTTTAAGCATGATGGCGCCTGTGTTAGGAGACTCCGCACCTACATAGTAATAATTTAGGTCTAATTTAGAACTATCTATAATTTCAACAATCTCAAGATCTCGTCGATAACACAAATAAGTACCTGCTATTCCTAATTATGATTGATCTACATAAACACAAATGAGCAAACTTTAATTTTTAGAACGTTAGCTATTTCCAAGCAATTTTGACTCTAAGGTACTGAACGTAGTATTAGAATATTCCAGCACCACAAAACCTGTCTTAATAAACAATAGCATAATAACGAATCAAAGTCCTTTGCAGTCAACCGTTAGATACTTCACTCTCTCCTTAAAATCAAGTGTTCCGCGGTTCCTCCGCACTATAGAGCAGAAACATGAAGCGCGGCAGCTGGCCGCGGCCGACGCGACGCGCGGCCGACGCGCGACGCGCGGCGGTGGCCGCACTATCATCGCTTTCAATTATTTTTCGCTCTTTTGTTCCGCGCGACTCTGAAGTGGACGCGTTAACTCTTTGCAACTTAAATATAAGTATTTAAGTTGCAAAGAGTACTTTCGGTTAAGAAGTACACGAAATCCTTTGTATTTCATTTTTGGGTTTTAATTGTGGATAATAGTTTTGTATTCCTTTCCAGGAAGTTGTTAAAGTAAGGTAGGTTTTGTTTTGTTTTCAAGGGTTCTTTTAAAAACGCATGAAGTAAATCATAATTAAGTTTGTATGGCGGGCAGTTAAAATAAATTAGTATCCGGAACTAACTTTAATTGATAAAAATTTGAATTAAATTTTGATTTGGATCTAAAATAAACAACCCAACTTAACAAACTTCAAAGTTAATTTTCAACAACGATTCCTCAATAAATCATGTCACATTCATCTTGACACTTTCCATGTAGGGTCATACAACACAGATATGCCTGCAAAAGGATTTTGTTAAGTACAGGACAGTGGTCAGATATTAGAACAAAACATAACAATACACTCACGGCTAGCGTGTGGATATCGGCGCCACTGATGCAATGTTCAAGTTCCTTGAGCTAACATCTCGTAGCACTTCGTCATAATAAACTATTCAACACAAAAGTCCACCCGCGAAATACTTTCCGATGGCGTCGCCGTAGCGCCTCTACGTCGTAGCGGAGGACCGCGCGCCTACACTACGAACTCGCGAATGGCGGGAGATGCCATACACCGTTCCGCTACGCGACACAGACTAGAATATTCACTCCACAGATGTTCCGATAAACCAGTGGGCCAATTGATTCTCTGCTGCTCAATGTTCGTGTTAAACTTTTATAGGCACACTCATGTAGGTAAGCGCCTCATTTCGTATTCGCTTGTTTCGGACATAATTGAATATGAGACCGTGTTTTGCACAGATTAACGTGGCTTTGTTTCATTCCTATTGTGCGAATTTCGATTAATAATTAAATTAGGCAGTCGGGTTGTAGGTGCTTATACATGTTTGAAATTAGTTTTCGGTCGTTGTAGGAATATCGTGACTGAAGACTTTTGATTAGTAATTTTTGGAATTATAAACCGTAGTTCACTGCGATAAGAGCTATAATTAATGGCACGACCTGAATGAGAATGGTAGAGTTTTGATAGTGGTTGTTTAGGCAGTTTAGGTTGTTTTTCGCTTGAGGGATTGGTAATTAACAGAAACAACGTCTTTTTTGTACGCTCTGTATATTGACACTAAAAAATTAACTCCTTCTAATGTGGACTGTATTAATATAAATCATTAGCTATAACTAGGTAGGTACACACGCATACATTGGTAGGTATGCACCCAACATCTTAGAATCACTTGGACATTCCGCCCACCAAAGAACATCGTTCTTTAGTCACTATTGTACTTATAATCTAGGTTAGTACATAACACGACCTTAGAGGTCACTCTACACATAACGACGTTTAAATGGTGAGTTCAACAATTTAAAAAAAAACGAAATTAATTAGCAACAAATATTAGTTGCACGTAACTGACTCAAAAAAATGCAGGTATCTAAGTAATAATTTCAATACACGATAGCTAGTAAAACATAATCATTAGATCTGAGTACTTATATAATGAAAAATAAGTACTTATCAACAAACTCCATAATTAAAAGTATACTTGATAAATTTGATCCTGAGATCTTGGTTTGGTCACAAGAATTTCACAAAATGAAACAAAATCGTTAAATAAAGGCATGAAACATATAACACAGTTTGTATAATAGGTAAATTATACCTCAACTTAAAAATGTAAAATAAAGAAAAGTGTAAAAAATTACTTAAAATAAATGTAAATATTTTATTTAGTTATAACGCAAATCTTACTAAGTGGACGCTTATATTCGCCAGTCTTACATTTAACTGTTACGACACGGGTTATGTTGTCATGACCCGTATGTTTTTGTATAATTTTACCAAGAATCCACTTAGCTGGAGGAACGTTATCCTCTTTTAAGATGACAATATCACCAATTTCTGGTTCAATACCTTTTGAATTCCACTTATACCTTTGGCTAAGACTTACTAGATATTCTTTTGACCATCTACTCCAAAAGTCGTTTACAATTTTTTGAGTAAGTCTCCATCTGTCTAAACCTACCACATTGGATTTAGAATAATCCTTATCAGCTATATTAATTAATGGCTCGCCTACCAAAAAATGACCTGGTGTCAAGGGTAGTGGGTCATTAAGATTGTCACTGAGTAAAGTCATAGGCCGTGAATTTAAACACGCTTCTACTTGTGCTAGAACCGTCGCCATTTCCTCATAGGTAAGTGTAGCATTACCGACTACCTTACGTAAATGTGTCTTGGTACTACGAACGCCAGCTTCCCACAACCCACCAAAATTTGGGGCGTGTGGTGGTATAAAGTGCCACGTTGTTCGCTCTAACGTAAGTAACTCTGCTATTTCCTTTGGAAGTGCCGACTTGGCACTGTTGAACATTTCTCTCATTTGTTTGTCAGCGCCAACAAAATTAGTGCCGTTATCACTATACAAGTCTTGACAGTGGCCCCTTCTCGCAGTAAATCGCTTGAAGGCCGCGATAAAGCCCTTAGCAGTCAAGTCAGTAACGGCCTCTAAATGTATCGCTCGTGTTACCATACAGACAAAAAGGCATATATAGCCCTTGTATGACTTAGCACCTCTGCCAGGTGAGAATCGAATACTCACCGGACCGCAATAATCTACGCCAGTAGATTTAAATGGTTTACTGGGTTGTACTCTTGCCTCTGGAAGCGAACCCATTAATGGTACCGACTTCTTCGTGGAGTACCTTAAACAAACGACGCATTCTCTAAAACACTTCTTGACACGTTCCTTTGCTTGTAGTATCCAATATTTTGTTCTCAAGAGATTCAACATAACCTGTGGACCTCCGTGTAATGTCTTGAGATGAGCATCGATAATTATGAGCATGGTAATATGATGTTTAGCAGGCATAATTATCGGATGTGTCGTATCATTGCACACATCTGCATGTGTTATGCGGCCACTTACTCTTAGTATTCCTTTTTGATCTAAAAAAGGACAAAGAGTTCGTAAAGAGCTCTTTTTAGATACACATCCTCGAGTCTTTAACTGTTTGATTTCAACAAAAAACGCGTGTTCTTGAATTAGTTTAATCAATGCCATTAAAGTATCATTTAATTCGTTTGCAGTAATAAATTTAGGTAAATTTGGTCGTTCGCTTTTAGGTAACTTCAAAGTCAATATTCTCCTACAGTATGATATAACTTTTAATAATCTCGATAATGAAGAAAATCTTAACCAAACACACAACTCGTTAATATTAGATGAAACAATTAATGACTTAATTTTCTCCTCTTCTTGTGTATCTATGACACCTGTGTTGACCTTTTGTATATTTTTCTCTGCCAGCCATTGAGGTCCTTTCCACCACAATGAATGGTTTTTCAATTCTCGTGGTTGTAAGCCTCGTGATGCACAATCGGCGGGGTTCGCCTCAGTGGAGACATGTCCCCACTGTTCATAATCTAAAATATTTAAAATCGTCGACACCCTGTTACTAACAAAGGTCGCCCATCGACTTGAACCTCCTTTGAGCCAAGCTAGGACAACAGTGGAGTCTGTCCATCCGTATAAATCTCTCTTGGGTATCTCCATTACCTGTGACACTTCAAAAATCAGTTTAGCAGCCAAAGTTGCCCCACACAACTCTAATCGTGGAATCGAAACTTCCTTATCAATTGGTGCAACTTTGGTTTTTGCAGTAACTAAATGTACATGTACATTATTTGACTCATCAGTGACTCGTATGTAAACTGCAGCTGCGTAGGCTGCTTGTGATGCATCTGAAAACACATGTAATTCCGTTTTAGAGGCTCGCGTTACGTTTAACCATCTTGGTATTGTAAGCTCCTTTAAATCAATTAAATTATTTTTATATATTAACCACTGCCTAAGCAGATCCTCTGTTAAGCAGTCATCCCACTCAAGGCCTGATTTCCAAAGTATCTGTATAAAGATTTTGGCAACAACTACCACGGGCGCAATCCAGCCTAACGGATCATATAAGCGTGCTATAACAGACAGTATTTGTCGTTTAGTGACCAGCTCCTCTTTGGCGTCAGGTAAGTTGAGCACATATTCAAAATAGTCAGTTTTTCTACACCAACTTACTCCGAGTACCTTAATTGAATTATTTACCTTAATGGGTGTATTTTGGTCACTATATTGTTCTCTACTCTTGCCTATGTGATTTAGAAAGGTTTCACTGTTACTGTTCCACTTTTGGAGTTCAAATCCACCCAATTTCATAAGCTCGTTCATCTCATAGTGTATTTGTAATGCTTCAGTTATTGTTTCAGCGCCTGACATCAAATCATCCATATAGTAGTCTAGTTGAGTAATTTTTGCGGCTAATGGGTATTTATGTTTCTCCAACTCTGCTAGTCTTTGTAAAGACTTAACCGCCAAGTATGGCGCGCATGCTGTACCAAACGTTAGCCTCACAAGCTTATAATGTCGTATAGCTTCAGATGGATTAAATCTCCAAACAATTCTCTGAAAGTCAGTATCTTCATCAGCTACTCGGACCATTCTATAGAATTTTCTAATATCTGCTACTAGACCTATTTTGTGGTTTCTCCATCTCATTAAGATATGCCTAAGATCTTGTTGTAATTTAGGTCCAACAAGAAGATCATCATTCAATGATACGTTATTGTTTCCCTTGCTTGACGCATTGAAAACAACTCTCACTTTTGTAGTATCCTTATCTTCTCTCACCACTGCATGATGAGGAAGATAGACTGCACGTGGATTCTCTATCTCTTTCTCATTTACTTCCGTCATGTGGTTTAAACTTAAATATTCCTCAAATACTTTTTTATACTCTATACTCAACTGGGGCTCACGTGATAACCTTCTCTCTAAACTCTCTAACATTTTGATAGCTCTCTGTTTTGTCTGACCATACAAACACTTAGGATCATCAGTCGCAAAAGGTAACCTTACTATAAATCTTCCGCTTTCATCTCTAACTGTGGTTAAATCAAATAAGTCTTCACATACCTTCTCGTTTCCAGTCATCTCCTTTTGTATTATGTTAGGTTCATTCTCCATTTCCCAAAATTGCTTAAGGAAATCAGTCTCTTCTATATGTACATGCATGCTAGTCAGATTACTTCCTACCGACGAATTCGGTTCTCTTGACACTTGTCCTGAAATAATCCACCCAAAAAGTGTGTTTTGTGCAATTAAATTGCCCTGAGATTGCCTAACAATACCGTCAAGCAATATATTTCCGTACACTTCCGCACCTAGGAGTATATCGATTTTACCTGGTGTTGCATAGGTGGGGTCTGCTAAAGGTATACTATTAATTTCAACCCACTCATGAGTCCTTAGATTGGCTGTGGGAAGCATAGACGTCAAAGAATGCATTACATAAGCGTTAACTTGTATAGAATTTGCTGGATTATGGTGTGATTCCACTTGAAGTGAAACTCTGTGTTTTATTCTCGATTGACCATCTCCCAGCCCTGACACAAAACCATTTACTGGTATACGTTTTAACCCAAGTAACTGAACAGTAGCCTCGGTAACCAACGAGGCTTGAGACCCTTGATCTAATAAAGCTCGAATACATTGTTTACAACCTTGTGAATTAAATACCTTAAGTCTAGCCGTTGCCAGGAGTACCCTCGCAGGCTGCAGCTCCTCTCTAGTAAATGTAGTAGTAATGTGGGTATCACCTCGTGGTGTGCTCGCTTTCTCGTGTTGTTCACTCGGTGATATTGTCACCTCACTTGCTTGTTTGGTGATCTCGGTTTTCTCTCTCTCGAAGTGTAGTAAAGTGTGGTGTCTTCTACCACATTTCTTGCAGCTCATTGATTGACGACACTTGATGACGGAATGTGTAGGTGAAAGACAGTTGAAACACAATCCCTTATTTTGCACGAACTCTTGTCTTGCCTTCGGCGTCATAACTCCGAATTTTTTGCAGTGGTAAATATAATGGTTCTCGTGACACACTGCACACTCAACATCGGTAGACTTTGGTTTGTTTTCAACTGACGTGTGGAATGTTTTTGGTTTCTGTGCAGACTTCCCTGTCTGTGTTGAATGTTGAGTTGTGGAATCAATCATTTCCAAGGATCTAAATCTGTACTCTAAATAGTCTTTCAACTGCGACCAAGTGGGCAGTCCATCACTAGACAAAGTATTAAGATACTGTTCCCACTGCTTTATTGATTCCGCGTCCAACTTTGCAACGGTTAGATAAACAATAATTTCATCCCAGTTATCTGTTTTGATACCTATACTCTGCAGTGACTTCAAACAAGTTGATGTGGTGTCTAGTAAATGTTTTATTGAATTAGCCGACTCAGTCTGTATTTTCTTAAGTCCAATCAGGTTATTCATAATAGTATTGCAATTGTAACGCTTGTTATTATACCTTTTTACTAGTTGTTTCCACGCCTCCTCATAATTTGCTTCAGTAGTTGCAAAGTTTCGTAAAAGATTCATAGCTTCACCCGACAAATTACTTTTCAAATAATGTAATTTTTGAACTGACGTTATGGCTTTGTTGTTGTGAATTAGTGATGAAAACATATCATAAAACGTTTGCCATTCTTCATATTTACCTCCAAATGTAGGTAGTGTGATACGCGGTAGCTTAACATCACTGTAGTTGTTCTCATTATTACTAGCGGCTGAAGCAATTGGCGATTGACATAATGATGTGGTTAAAAATGACTCCAACGCTTCACGTAAACTAGTTTTATATTGCACGTACAGTTCCTCAAACTGTTCGTAATAGCCCTCGGTGAAATATGCTTCCTTTTTATCTTTCGAAGCTGCAGAAATTATAATCTTATGTCCCTCTTTGAATTCTGTATATTGTTGCTCAAGTACCTCCAATCTTGTTTCCAAATAAGGGCGTTTTATCCTTTCTTTCGGTGTTTTCTTATAATTTCGTTCGGCTGTCTTCAAATTGCTCATCAATTGTTCTTGTAATGTAACTAACTTCTCCATTGTATTTGTATAAAAAGACGCGTAACTATTTTAATCCCAACACACTCACTATTATAGTTATTTAGTCTCGGATAACACTAATTGTTCAAGTCTTTTACTCACTGTTTGTAATATCTCGTTGTTAAAAACACTTCAATCGTAAATAACTAAATAGTTCTCACTTTTACACACTCAATCAGTCACCGTAATAGTTTATAACTCGTTAGTTTGTTATAAAAATGTCTCAATAATTATATTTTACCGATCACCGCTCGAATCCTTATCTAAGGAATGCAGTCTTTTGTTCTCGCGGCGCGCGGCGATGCTCGATCGTAGGTGACACAATCCGGCTCGTTATGGACCATATGTTTAGGCAGTTTAGGTTGTTTTTCGCTTGAGGGATTGGTAATTAACAGAAACAACGTCTTTTTTGTACGCTCTGTATATTGACACTAAAAAATTAACTCCTTCTAATGTGGACTGTATTAATATAAATCATTAGCTATAACTAGGTAGGTACACACGCATACATTGGTAGGTATGCACCCAACATCTTAGAATCACTTGGACAGTGGTTTTATTAAAACGGTTTATCTATATATATAAAAATGAATCCCTATTTCCCTTGGTCACGCGTGAACGGCTGGACCGATTTCGCTAATTATTTTTTTGTGTTTGTTATTGTCAGGAGAAGGTTCTTATGTAAGAAAAATTAAAGAAAGTTAAAAAAAAAAAAAAAAAAAAAACATTGTAAGAAAACGACCATATTTACATTTTTATTGTAATAATAAGTTGGTAACTCTATCTTCTAATGTAACTTTATGGCGTTTGACATAACGTGTCAGTCATCATTTGGTAGGTCTGAGAATAGATTTTATAAAAAAAAAAAAAAAAAAAATTGAAGGTTTTAGTTAGGTAGGGTAGGGTAGGTAGGGTTGGTAGGGTAGGGTAGGGTAGGGTAGGGTAGGGTAGGGTCCCCCCCGGTGGGTTCCCGCATTGTCGAGGCGGGGGGGCTCAGTAGCCGTGGCTTGGAGGGCCACGGTGAAGCTAAGAGGAACCCGAGGAGGGGGCCGCTCGTCAGGGCTTTTGCGGCTAAGCCGACGACGTAGCGGCCGTAGGTTGCGGTGCCGCTTTGGCGACATCGCAACTGAGGCGGGCCGCGATGTCGAATGGGCGGCATCGCGGCTGAGTGTGGGAGGCCGCGGCGGGAGAGGAGTGCCGGTATTGCGGTGAGCCGTTCTCCCTACCTTCCGCGGCCTTGACGGGGTCGCCACCGTTGAATGGCGGACGCGGTGGGGCCGCAGAGGAAGAGGAGTGTCGGTATTGCGTTGGCCGCTCTCCCTATCCTCTGCGGCCGAAAAGTGGTAGGCGGCGGGGCCACTAACCTGACCCGTTGCGGGGGGACCAGGGGCGCCTGGACGCGAGATCGTCTGGCGCGAGGTCCCAGGTGGAGGCCAGCAGGCAACGGGTGCGGGGGCACCCTTGCCTGTATTGCACAGGCCTCTACCAGTGTCGGACGGGAATGGCCAGGTGTTCCCGGTCATTCCCATATCGCCCCCAGGCTGAGGGGCATGCGGGGCCCGCCAGTTAGGCGGGCATGCGCCGGGAGGGTTGTGGACGTAAAGGCTGTGCCGGTTTCCCATGACCCTCCCATCAAGGCGATGAGGGAACTCCGCTGAGTTTTAGTGGGTATTCTGCCATTTTGGCAGGGAGTCCCACATACCCCGTCTCGTCCCCCGACGAGCGGGCATGCGTAATGCATTTCTCAGCGTAAAAAAAAAAAAAAAAAAAAAAAAAGGGTAGGGTAGGGTAGAATAGGGTAGGGTAGGTAGGTAGGGTAGGGTAGGGTAGATAGGTAGGTAGGGTAGGGTAGGATAGGGTAAGGTAGGGTAGGGTAGGGTAGATAGGTAGGTAGGGTAGGGTAGGATAGGGTAAGGTAGGGTAGGGTAGGTAGGTAGTTTCCTTTGCGCGTAGACAAACTGCCACAGTCAAATAGCTTTTGACAGAACGAAGTCTGTCGGGTCAGCTAGTATTTTATAAACGCTGTTTGCTAATTAAACTCCTTGTATTTTATCGGATACACGTGTTTTATACCATTTGTTCATCTCGCTAATTGGAAGCTGAGTAATACCTATCGTAAGACTCAGTGATATTGTAGTTTGCAAATGATATTTTAAAAGCTCTCTACAAAACGTTCAATGGTTACATGCTTGGGGGTGGATTTAATAATGTAAAAACATTTGACTCAAAAAAAAAATGTGTTATTAATAAGACTAGATAATCCGTCTAAGAATCACTTCTGATTATTTGATTGGAACCTCAGTCTTTTTGATTATTATCTCCGTAAACAAACAAAAGCATAGTACCGTTTAAAACTCAATTTGAACCTCTCAAAATACAACGACGTCTCTTTTAAATAAATTAAAATGCAAATCCATGGAGTCATCGCCGTCAATAACTTATAATCTAATAGAATCATAATCGTTGTGAACTGAATCAAACTGGGAGTAGAATTCGGAGCTATTCAAAGGAATGCGCTTCAACTTTCATGAAATTCAATCACTGGCAATCGGCCGCGAATTTGTGTGAAAGAATATTTTATACCGTGTTTGTATGATCTCATTTGATAGCGTCAGTTTATAGTGTTACTGGGTTCTATGTACTTCAAATGTTTTCAATGTAACGCGTGGTCCACTGTATTGTATTTCAGGAGTATTCCAAGTACTTCTGCGGGCAGCACAGAACAGCTATAAACCTAACTTTATTCATACAACTTAATCAACAATCAATACTTGCAAATTCAACCAAAATCAAAATTCCTCGCAACAAAGTATCGTTAAAGCCGTGGATCACAGTAGGTTTACTCAGATGTATCAGAAACCGTGTTAGGATGCATTTTAAACTAAAAAAGAACCATATACTCGTAACGACATACGTGCAACTACTTATAAGAGGTACAGAAACTTTTGCAATTGTATAATAAAGAAATATAGAAGACAATATGAAAAACATGAACTCGAGTTGGCCAAAAATAATAGCAATCAGCTCTGGAGTAGTATTAAAGAAATGACAAACTTAAACAAAACAAAACAAAATACAACATGAACTACTTACGTTGGAACAAACGCCTATCGAATCTAGTAATGCAATAAATAGCTTCTTCGCAAATATAGGCGCCCAACTAGCGAGTAACGTACCGACGAATCAGCCGTTTTCCCACACTAATACTCACAGTGCCCATTGCTCGACCTTTGTCCTCTTAGACACGGACTGTGAGGAGGTTGCCTGTATAATTGGAAACCTGAAATCGGATTGTAGCACAAGCTGGGATGGCATCTCTAATAGAGTTCTTAACCTGATTAAAGAATACATAGCGCCTCCACTCACGGTGATTTTTAATAACTGTCTGAGGCAGGGTGTGTTTCCCGATGCTCTCAAGCAATCTTTAGTTATTCCCATACACAAGAGTGATAGAAGAGATTATGTCAATAATTATCGTCCAATTTCACTCCTACCATCACTGTCAAAGATCTTGGAAAAGATTATTAATAGAACCCAAAAGCAAAATTGGGTCATGTAAATATCCTAGGAGTATGTATTTTTTTGTCCTATTGGAATCCTACAAACGTTTACAGAACCGCATTTGGGCGCAGTTTATAGGACCATTATGCCCTATAATCATTATTTTACGGTCCACTAAAGTGCAATTCGATTTTATAATTATCTTATTACGTGTTTTTACAAGATATAATTCAAAATCAAAATCAAAAAAAAAATTATTATTATTCAGCCACGTTACCGCTTCAATTAATGTATTTTTTATGTCAGATTCATATGTATTCTTATTATGGCATGGTATGACAAGCAAAGTTGATGATAAGAATAGTTGGTCGCTGTGATCGCTGTGATTAAGTTAAGACAATGTTTATGTTCTTTCTCCAGAATTAGCTTACCTACTGACAGGTTATAATTATGAGTTCATAATTTTTATTTTTTTATTTGACTGTATAAGTTAATTTATTTTAATTACTTTCGTTTACTATTGATATGATCTACTCATTACAGTGTTTTTTTAATGAGTTGTATTGAAATATGTGGTTAGCTAACGATCTCGACAGTTGATCATATTATTCTTCTGAGCAACCGGCAGCAAGTTCGTCACTCTCCCTTAGATGTCACTGCTTGCGATAGCGTCGGGGGTCGGGTTGCCTCCTTCGCTCAAATATGGCGAGGGGGGTGATGGCTGATCTTTTCATTATGCTCGTGAACGGGTGCTGCTTATGATGCCTCGTCGTCTTGCTGACCATGGTTTCGTTATTGATATTAGTAATTAACTGTTTATTTATTTTACTTCGATGGTCCTAGTTTATCATTTTTTGTTACATAATCGAGCATTTGCATAATGTAAGCCGGCACGCCCTTTGTGCCAGGAGACGTTTATTTAGGTAATTGGTTTTTTTTTTTGCATTTTTTGTTTTTGCTTGAGTATAGTTTTTCACTATATTTTCTGGTATATTGGCGTGTGCTAGCTGACATATGGCAAATAATTAAATTTACTGTTCTGTGTCACATAATGTTAATTACTTCACATACCTACTATTATATAGAATCAAGTTTATCTAATTGAACAGACAGATGTGCTGCTGGGGAGTTTGTTGCGCCATTTCTTCTTCCTAGCTAAAGCACTAGGAAGTAGTGAAGGGCGGGTGTTTTCGGGGACTGTCTTATGTAATTTTGACGTTCGAAAAGTGCTGATTCTCAACATAATTTGAATAAATGACCTTTAATTTTTATTTTGTGACACATATGTACGCACATACTCGTACGTACATATTCACGTAAAAACACGTCCACTTTCTGTCGAATCAAAACCCAAGGAAATCACGTACCAATGTAATTTAAAATAATTTCACAAACACAATAAAACTTTCTTTATTTCGGTTCTTTAATAGTTGGTAACTTGTTATACAAAGTTACAAAACGCAATAAAATGAAAATCGTCGATCGCAGCGAATTCTGACTGGCGGTCAAGCCAACACTCGCCGTTTCCCGCGGGGTCATCTAGTATTCATGTACATACCTACTACCCACAAAGTTATAGAAAACTTTTTAACAGACTCGACAAAATATTCGCGTAACTTTCACGATCTTTTAACAATGTATATTATTCAGAAATTGGACTCTTTTTTGTATTATAAATATTAATTTTACATGAACAGTAAGCTTTGTCAAAGCCCGCACGAATGTTATCCTCTTATAGGCTCAGAAAGGTTCATTTAATATTTTATTAATATACAATCATAAGTTTATTTAATGGCCAGTTTTCTTCTTTTGTAAATACAATAGTGTACAATATACTTTAATCATAGGCACTTTCGCCAAAAATTACGACTCTTTTTACATGAAATGTTGATATATATTTTTTGAATATAATTAATTATATAAAAGAAGTCCTTCTAGTCGAAATAATGTGTTTAATATCTTAACAAAATATATATAGTTCCTTATGGCACGTTATACGCTGCACATTTGGCGTATGACAGCTAAACCGAAGAAAGTGTAACAATTTGACCGTCACGACACTTTTGTTACGTAACAAAAGTGCAGCGGGTGTCTCACGACACCTCTCGATTGTCTTTCTTTTATATATTATATTATTAATGAAATTACTATATACGTGAGTTCTATACTTGTAACTTAACTTACTACCCAGCCTCACAGAAGCTCGAAAACAAAATCCAGAAAACTCAGAGCAAGCTTAACTCGCGCCGTTTACTGGTTGACTAGCAAGTCTCCCAGTTTTAATACAATACTTGTAAAAACAGAAGAACCACTACTTCATACGCGAGTACAAGCTCACGCACTAGTGTAATGATCAAAAATAACAATTGAAAAAAAAAAAACAAAAAAAAACATACGCAATTTACAACACCAAAGATTCGAAAATGATTTTATCTAACTAAACTGTAGTGCCTATTAACGTACAAGTTCTTTGGTTGAATGGGTTTTCTGTATTTCCCTGTGTGTTGGTTTTTATCAGTATCTGACAGTGCCTGCCGGCCGCAGATACCGCGCTAACCGAGCGGATTCAAAGATATTTCAACTTTCAACACTTATTTTATACACTGAAGGAATCGCGCGCTCATTTTAACTGACGACCCGGTAAAGCGATTAACTGCATCCATTATGAGTTTTTAAAAATGGCTGACGTTATGTATTTTTATGAGAAGCACTTTGCGTTTTTAAGATAGAAAGAAAGAAGGATGTTCAATACTTTGTTAAGGAGTAAATATAGATAGGTACTGTGGGACTGAGTGCTTGAGCTACTTTGAAATATTTCGATACTCTATTAGAAATACTTTAAATTGGTTATTAAAGAAAATAAATGATGAAAATTATTTTTCTTTTTTCGTTCACAAACAGACTTTTGAATCATAAGTCAATAATCAGTCAGAACCTGTCGTTGTTTATCGTTTATATCTCGGCTCTCAATCGGCGCCACATCGGTCGGCCGGATGGCGGCACGCGGCGCGGTATTCGGCGGCATTCGGCGGCTTAGCGCGAATTACGTTCAATTTAAAGTTTCGTGCGATTCAGCCTCTCCCGCCTCGTGTCTCCCGCCGCGCGCCGCATGGATACCGACACTATTGCAGCTAATCGTATTTTTGTAACAAATCCTTGTAGTTGCGTTTTCATACAGTAGAGGAGTGTTTGTAAGAATTTGATTTGATTAGACATACTTCATCATCATCATTTCAGCCGAAAGGCGTCCACTGCTGGACATATGCCTCCCCCAAGCACCGCCACTTCGACCGGTTCTGTGCTTCCCGCATCCACCGGATTCCTACGGATTTCACAAGGTCATCGGTCCACCGGGCCGGTCCAAAGGGCAATGGAGAGGGCTATGCTTGGAGTTTCCCTATATGATCAAATCAGAAATGAAGAGATTCGCAGGAGAACCAAGGTAACCGACATAGCTCGAAGAATTGCTAAACTTAAGTGGCAATGGGCAAAGCACATTGCTCGCAGAACAGACGGCTGTTGAGGCCGAAAGGTTCTGGAGTGGCGAGCGCCTACCGGAAGACGTAACGTGGGAAGGCCTCCCACAAGGTAGACATACCTAAGTAATGGAGTGGTGGTGAATGGAAATATTTTAATAGGATATAATAATAATAATAATAACCCCACCGCCGTATCTCTACGTTGACGTCGTGGTGGGGCTTGCGCGCTCCAAACTCTAGGTCTGTGCCGGTAGAGTTTACTTTACCGGAACATGTCTAGGGTGAGGACCAGACCAAGAGAGATACAGAAACCCGCAGGGCAGCATGTGGCGAGCTGTTGGGCAGTTGCGACCCCACGGACCCTATCTCCCGGGAGAAGTCATATTCCTCATCTCTGGCTTGCCTTTATTGGCCGGCTGGAGTGAACGTTGACGAGGAACTGAGCTCCCACCTCATTCTTGCCTTTATTGGCCGGCTTGAGTGGAGATTCGCAAGAGCAAACGTGCTCGGAGGAAGGAAGTATTCCAGTAAGTGCTTGTAGGGATCTTGACCATCTTCCGGGCTCTGGGATTGTTCTGAGAGCCGTGGAATACCTCTTCACTCCTCGAGCACCTCAGGACATGTTGCTCCCTTGTCGCTACGTCACTATGTGCTAGCGACCGTTTTCGGGGGCCCATTATTGAGTGTGCGAGTCACCCCCTGCCATTTTATCCGTGTATAATAAAACATTGATCAGGCAGGGGCCATAGTCCTTCCATAGTTTTAGGTAACCAGTCCATTTTAACCACCCAAACCCATAGTCCAATATCTTTGTTTCCATACCTTGCATAGTCCTTTTTTTTTTTTTTTTTTTTTTTTTTTTTTTTTTTTTTTTTTTTTTTTTTTTTTACGCTGAGAAATGCATTACGCATGCCCGCTCGTCGGGGGACGAGACGGGGTATGTGGGACTCCCTGCCAAAATGGCAGAATACCCACTAAAACTCAGCGGAGTTCCCTCATCGCCTTGATGGGAGGGTCATGGGAAACCGGCACAGCCTTTACGTCCACAACCCTCCCGGCGCATGCCCGCCTAACTGGCGGGCCCCGCATGCCCCTCAGCCTGGGGGCGATATGGGAATGACCGGGAACACCTGGCCATTCCCGTCCGACACTGGTAGAGGCCTGTGCAATACAGGCAAGGGTGCCCCCGCACCCGTTGCCTGCTGGCCTCCACCTGGGACCTCGCGCCAGACGATCTCGCGTCCAGGCGCCCCTGGTCCCCCCGCAACGGGTCAGGTTAGTGGCCCCGCCGCCTACCACTTTTCGGCCGCAGAGGATAGGGAGAGCGGCCAACGCAATACCGACACTCCTCTTCCTCTGCGGCCCCACCGCGTCCGCCATTCAACGGTGGCGACCCCGTCAAGGCCGCGGAAGGTAGGGAGAACGGCTCACCGCAATACCGGCACTCCTCTCCCGCCGCGGCCTCCCACACTCAGCCGCGATGCCGCCCATTCGACATCGCGGCCCGCCTCAGTTGCGATGTCGCCAAAGCGGCACCGCAACCTACGGCCGCTACGTCGTCGGCTTAGCCGCAAAAGCCCTGACGAGCGGCCCCCTCCTCGGGTTCCTCTTAGCTTCACCGTGGCCCTCCAAGCCACGGCTACTGAGCCCCCCCGCCTCGACAATGCGGGAACCCACCGGGGGGGACCTTGCATAGTCCTACACCAACCGGGGGTTGTCCTTGGGTGCACTTGCATAGTGCGTACAGGGATAATCGTCGGTTGGTGTCTCATTTAATTAAAAAGCGTCTAACGGGCCTCTGCAAGTTGGCTTCGGCCCCTCGTACGCCTTCCAAAGGTCCGGGACCCCAGGGTCCCGAGATATGTAAACACATAAAATAAAATAATAATAATAATAACCCCACCGCCGTATCTCTACGTTGACGTCGTGGTGGGGCTTGCGCGCTCCGAACTCTAGGTCTGTGCCAGTAGAGTTAACTTTACCGGAACAGGTCTAGGGCGAGGAGCCAGACCAAGAAAGATACAGCAACCCGCAGGCCAGCAAGTGGCGAGCTGTTGGGCAGTTGCGACCCCACGGACCCTATCTCCCGGGAGAAGTCATGTTCCCCATCTCTGGCTTGCCTTTATTGGCCGGCTGGAGTGAACACTGACGAGGAACTAAGCTCCCACCTCATTCTTGCCTTTATTGGCCGGCTTGAGTGGAGATTCGCAAGAGCAAACGTGCTCGGAGGAAGGAAGTATTCCAGTAAGTGCTTGTAGGGATCTTGACCACCATGAGAGCCGTGGAATATTTCTCCACTCCTCGAGCACCTCAGGATATATTGCCCCCTTGTTGCTACGTTACTATGTGCTAGTGACCGTTTTCGGGGGCCTATTATTGAGTGTGCAAGTCACCCCCTGCCATTTTATCCGTGTATAATAAAACATTGATCAGGCAGGGGCCATAGTCCTTCCATAGTTTTAGGTAACAAATCCATTTTAACCACCCAAACCCATAGTCCAATATCTTTGTTTCCATATCCTGCAATAGTCCTACACTAACTGGGAGTTGTCCTTGGGTGCAATTGCATAGTGCGTATAGGGATAATCGTCGGTTGCCTCATTTAATTAAAAAGCATCTAACGGGCCTCTGCGAGTTGGCTTTAGCCCCTCGTACGCCTTCCAAAGGTCCGGGACCCCAGGGTCCCGAGATATTTAAACATAAACCTATAAATAAAAATAAAAATAACAATAATAAGTTTATTTATGCATCAGTTTACGAAAAGGGTTTTAGTGTTTGGAGCCTTATTTTAAGGAAACAATGCCTGTGTTAGGAGACTCCGCTCTTCCATAGTACAGCATAATTACTTAATCTATTAACAAAATTACATAACCATAGGTACTTAGAATATCAATAAAAATAAGTACGTTAGTAAGAGTACGATTCGAGTGTGAATGCCTGTGCGTAGTGTCATAGTGTGTCTGTATGTGAGAGAGTATGCGATCTATCGCTATGCGAGTATCTGCTACTTTATGTGCTCCAAAAGTGCCTCTGAGTCATTATAGGTAAGTATTTTTATCCAATTTGTTAACTTTTTTTTGTGTATATGTAAAATAAATTGCCCACTAGCAAACATGGTTTTGGTCTGTGGAATGTGTGCAACAATGTCAGTCCTCCTTTTGCGTAATAAGTCTGGATCATGGCATGGTTTTATGCTTTTTTAAGATTGTTCGGATAATGTACATTTTTCTTACAGAAAGTAGATCACTAACTTTATATAGGGTCTCAGTAGGATATCTTTTATTTTTAAAGTACATTATCTGTATCAGAGCTCGTTGGGCTCGCTATAAAATTAGTTTTCGCTGCACCTCCCCAAACTGCACCAAAGCCATGTAAATCTCATTAAGAACATTTCTTGGGGGGTCTTGTTTTCTGGTAATAATTCTAACATAAAACAAGGAAATTAATAAAGCGCTCTTCCTCTGTCTACTTATTTAAAAATTTGCTCCCGACAGGGTCCATAATTGTTTCTGTTATTATTTCTTTATTTACCACCTGAAATTGTACATTATGGATTGCAATAAACGATTTGAGATTTAATATTTTTTCTGCCATTTTAAAATAATGTATTTACCTATAATGCCTTTTTCGCCTATAATGTACATATGTTAGTTGGTGACAATAACACATTATAATAATTCATTTATTTTTCAGACAAAGTCCATTACATGAAATTAAAACTTTAAACACAAAATTGATAGAAAAATCACACATACACAATAAAATAATTCACAAAAATTTAAATAAAAATAAAATATAAACACACTAGCTTTTGCCCGCGGCTCCGCCCGCGTGGATGTCAGTTATCGCGTAAAAAAGTAGCCTATGTCCTTCTCTATATCCCAGGCTAAATCTCTGCCAAATTTCATGACGATAAGTTCAGCGGTTTAGGCGTGGAAACGTAAAATACAGACAGACAGACAGATGGACAGACCGAGTTACTTTCACATTTATAATATTAGTATGGATGTCAATCAAATAAAATTCAATCAAATGAAATATAAAATACATACAAACATTTAAAAACAAATTAAAATATAACATAATATGAGGAGAGGCGCTCCTATGAAGCTGCATTCACCTCTGCAACAGGGGCATATCCCACCGCTCGGACAATACCTTCAGGATGCCGTTCGAGCTGTTTTGTAGGCGACTTAGTAGCAAAGCGCTACGTTTCCTTATGATCACGAAAAAGTCATCAGTCCGCGGTTCAGCAAACAGTCGAGGCACTACAACACCGTGCACCGCGGAAAACCTTACAGAATTCTGATAGCATTGTTATACTGCACGTGCAGTGCGCTGTACGCCCGCTGCGTAAAGTTGGTCTACAGGCTGCACGTGTAAAACCACTGTCAATATGCCTTAAATAAAGTCACTTTTACTGGTTTAGTACATCGTGCGAACCTGCGAGCCAACATAATTATTACACTGGACAGACAGCGTCCTGCACTCCCTCTCAATATTCTGAGTGTCACACAGGTCGTCGGAGACCCAGTGGCCCAAATACTTGAATTGCTTCACCCTGTTTAAAGGAATACCGCAAAGAGTGACAGGGGGGTACAGACGAGTAGCATTTGGTACCGGCTTTAAAAATCATAAATTCACTCTTGTTAGCATTGTACTTAAGACCTCAAAGTCAAAGTCAAATCATTTAGTTCAAATAGGCACGAAGATGCACTTTTGAACGTCAAAAATTACATGAATAGTTAATTGATTCTAGTTGCGCCTTCCAAAAGGTAGCTATGTATGGAGAAGAATGGGCAAGAAACTCCATACTTACTCTTTTAAAATGTTAACAATAGTTTGTATACATTAATTAATATTTATAGGTGAAGACTATGTACCTAGAATAAAAATTAAAATTACTTACCACAATTGGTAAAAAGAATGAAAAGTGAAGTAATGACAGAAAAATTAATAAATGCGATAGGTACATGGTGCTCACATATTTACAAACATTGTATATGATTTTCCAATAAAAAAAAAAATATAATAAGTGTGTGAGTTAAATTTATATTTATCACAGAAAATAAAAATTAATATCATAAAAATTATAAATTATACAGTTAAATTAGCAACCAGTTTGATTTTGTCTAGACTCTAAATTGTCCTATGGAACAGGACCAGCTTGTTTCCAAGCATTCTTATCTTGGATATAATCCTCTAATTTGTAATATGCTTGTTTACAGAGTGTGCTTTTTATATGAGTTTTAAATTTTCTTTCATTTAATTGTAATATATCAGAAGGTATTTTATTGTAACATTTAACACAGTACCCCATAAAAGATGTATGTACTTTAGATAATCTGAAAAATGGTTGATCTATTTTATCTTTATTTCTAGTGTTAAAATTATGCCTATCACTGATTTTATTAAAAAGATGTAGATTTTTTCTTACATACATAATATTTTCATAAATGAATTGGCAAGGTACCATCATAATATTATTCGTTTTAAATAGTTCTCTAAGAGATTCGCGACGATGTCGATTATAAATGGCTCTGACAGCCCTCTTTTGTAAAATAAAAATGGATTCAATGTCGGCAGCCCGACCCCACAGGTTGGCTGACAGGTGGCGCTGACATGTAAACACTGTATTGTGTTGTGCTCCCGTTTAAATTAATCCGAAAAATAGTGTTATCAGTCGTTGGACCATAGTAAGTGGATAAAAGTGAAGCTGAACACACAAACTCGCTGTGACAGTGTTATTAACAGTTTTTGGTGCCTATGTGTAAACAAATCATGAAATTAAAAACGATCCGACCGATGTCTATCTAACATAAATTTCAATGACAAAACAGAAAATACCAAGGAATCTGCTCGCATAGACCACACCTAAAGTGCAAGTGTTAAAAAACCTCGGTAACCTGTCAATAATTGTGTTTTAAAGAGACGTTTTTTAATGTTACACATCTCGGATCCGTTTTTTATTTGAATCACGAAGTTATTGATGCGATTACAACACCATCTATCGCAAATCGGAGGAATTTAATTGCATTAAGTGTTGCCTCACCCATAATAGTGTTAACAACACAAATAAATAATTAGTTTGTGTTAGTCGCTGCGAAACAACGACATCTGTTGACTCTGAATTACACTTACGACGTGAACATACGGTCAAAAATTTCGATGCTTTAAGTATTGTACACCTGGCGCAACGGTACTACGCTTGCCCTCAAGGTATTAATCTCCGTGACCAGAGTTCGATTCCGACTAAAGTTGAGATTTTATTTTGTGATTTAAATTTGGAATATTTAGTATTAATACCATGAATTTCTTGGAGAATATAACTTTCCGACGTACCCGCACTAGATCAGAGCCAAACAATGATGACAGCGATATAATTTCACAAACACTGGATTGTACCACCTCGAATAGTATGCCAGACATATCCGAGGATGAAGACGATCAACTATCAACATTAAAGGATGAGATCGGAAAACTAACAGCTCAATTAAATAGTGCTCACATTGAAATTGAACTATTATCGTTAGAAAATAAAAATTTGAAGCAGGCTAACGACGACTTAATAAAGAAAAATGATATTTACAAGAAGATCACTTACAGTCCAGTAAAACAGAAAAAACAAACACCAAAGAAAAATACAAGTAATTCCACAAAAACAAAACAGACACAAACTGTGGAAAACATGAGCACAGACTGTACACCTACACATGCGATATTGACGAACAAAAGCGAAGATAACAAACTACGTCTCTCAAGCACTTCTCAAAAAAAAAACCATATATGGATCAAACTGTCTCATCTTTGAAACACAAAATATGTCTACTTAGTTCTGAAACTTCCAATAGAATATACAAGATCGCACAGAGAACGCAATTATATAATTTTGAAATATGCCATTATCGCAAGCCTAATTGTAGTCTGAACCTTTTATTAGATAATATTGACGGAAAAGTACGGAACTTTATATATAATGACTATTGTATTATTTATATTGGCGACGTACATTTTAGAAAAACGTATAACTATATTGAACTTGTATCTCTTATACGCGGAAAACTAGTTACTTTGAAACACACAAACTTTATAATATGTCTACCAACGTTTAAATTTATGGTAAACAGTAATATAATGTATAACAGCCGAATTGAAATGTTCAATAATCTGCTTTGCATGGATGCGGAAACATATAATTACGCATATATCTTAGATTCAAATTTAAATCTGCCCTATACTTCCGACACATACAGCTATCGTTATGGAACTTTGAACAATAAAGGCTTAAATACTGTCATATCAGATCTTCAAGATCTCGTTATAGACATAAGTGCCCTGAATGCTGCACCCTTGGAGGTTGATTGTTCTCAGAAAAATCAAATGAATGCTTTACCAGTCACACAGACAACAACTGATTCTCAGTTTTTTCTATAACTGTCTCAATATTCTCCATCAAAATATAGCAGGTCTAGTGAACAAATCTGATATACTTTTAGTTAAACTAGAAGAATTATTCAATAAGGGAACTACTATAGACGTTATATGCATTACAGAACATTTTATGGAATCAGGCAATGAGGATCTAATGTATATACCTAACTTCTATCTAGCTGCTTACTATTCAAGAAATACAAAACGAGGAGGTACATGCATCTTTGTCAGAGCAGGACTGCAATATCGAATACTAACTGACGCAGCTAAACAATCGATTTCAGGATTATTTGAATGTTGCGCTGTAGAACTTATATCTTATAATATTATTATTATTTCTATATACAGGGTACCTAAACATAATTATGTATTATTTTATGAAAAATTGGACAACATACTCAAAAGGCTTAGTTCTGGGGCAAATAAAAACATTATTCTTGCGGGAGATTTTAACATTGACGTAATAAAGAGAAATAAAATTACTCTTGAATTTGAATATTTCCTCTTACAATATAATTTAAAACTAGCACTTTACAAACCAATAAGACTCAGTAGTAATTCCTGCATCGATAATTTTGCACATAGTTACAAAAGGGGCTGCAAAGTTGAAATCTTAGATCTAGCCCTCTCGGATCACACATGTCAAATACTGAAAGTGCCCATAAAAATAACTTGCAAATTACAACTTTGGAAATGTAAAAAGAAAGAGTACTCTGAAGATAATTTGGTTAAATTTAAAAATATCCTAAGCAGTTTATCTTTTGTAGAAGTTTTTAATGCTAAAGATGCAAACGTGTCTTTTGAAGCCTTCATGGACGATTTCTTATTATTTTATAAATTATGCTTTCCAGAAAAGATAGTAACTATCAAATTAAATAGAAAAACTAAATGGATATCTCGAGGGATAAAGATATGCAGCCAGAAACAAAGACATTTACTTTGGAAATATCGATTTGACCCTAGCTCAACAAATAAGAATAATCTAAAGAAATACTCTACTCTCTATAAAAAATTTATAAAATTGACGCAAAAAGCCCAAAACAATTATTTTATAAGCTCTTCTCAGAATAAATCTAAAGCCGCTTGGCAAGTTATTAATAAATCTAAAACGTGCTTACCACAGGAACATATTATGACTATAAACAGAGACAATTTGACTTTTACATACCCTATTGACATTGCTAATGAATTTAATAATTACTTTATTGACACAATTGAAAATAATATAAATTCTGATAAGATTAATGGTAATGTCTTTGATAATCTTTCATCACAATCTCTATTTATGTCACCGGTTTCGAAAAATGACATTATAAAAATTATCTCTAATCTAAAAAATACAAATACTGTTGGTTGGGATGGCGTCTGTACTAAAGTCCTAAAGTACGTAAAGGAAAATATAGCACAGCCATTAGCTCACATTATTAACCTTTTTATTGCTGATGGCAAATTTCCAAACAGCTTAAAAAAAGTTATTATTAAACCTTTACTTAAAAAAGGTGACAAAACAAATATGAAAAATTACACTGGAAAACAAAATCAAACTTTTTTTTTGTTGCATGAAGTTTTTCTACTGTTGTTTACTAATTTGGGTGTGCTGATTTTAAATCTACCCTCAGATTTTTTGTAGCAGCTCTAATTAGTGAGATACAGGTACCGTCTTGAATTTACATAAGTTGTCAATAGTTTCTATCAATAGCGGTGTAACTTAACTAGTCCCTTTATAAATTTCATTATGTCTTCCTCAAGAAGGACGTGTTTAAATAAATCTGATTGTTTTTGTGCTATTTGCGGAGAATATATGTTCGAAAAATGTCGTTTAAATGTGTCGGACTTTGTGAAAAACGCGTACTTCGACTACTTTGGGTTTCCGTTGCCATCAGACGCTAAACCTTGGATACCAAGTTTGGTATGTAAAAGTTGTATTGAATCTTTGCGACTGTGGGCAAACAAAAAAGACCCACTTTTAAGTACAAAACTCCTATGATATGGCGTGAACCATCCAACCATCATGACGACTGTTATTTCTGTGTAACGAAAATAAATAAATCGTAAAAATTGCTCTAAGTGGATATATCCGAACTTAAAATCTGCCATAAGACCAGTCTTGAGTATTAGTGACACATCAACACCACAGCAGCCATGTACATCTTCGGAAAATCCAGACCAGTGCAGCGGACAAAGCGGAAACGACGACAGTGGTAGTGACAGTAACTTTGATTGCTACGGTAGTCCCAGACCACTAAATCAAGATGATCTAAATGACTTGATCAGGGACCTTGGACTATCTAAAACGGCATCAGAAATTTTAGCTTCCCGATTGAAAGAAAGACATTTGTTGACCAGAGAAACGAAGATATCGTACTACCGTAACAGGGAAAAAGATTTACTTCCTTTCTTTACTCAAAAAGATAATTTTGTGTTTTGTACTGATATTCCGGGCCTAATGACTGCAATGGGGTTAAAAGAGTATAATCCAAACCAGTAGCGGTTGTTCATTGATTCGTCAAAATGAAGTTTGAAATGTGTACTTTTACATAATGGTAACAAACTCGGTTCCTTCACAAATTGCTCATTCTACAAAGGTTAAAGAAGAATATCCTACAATATCTTTAGTTCTCGACAAAATCAAGTACAAGGAACATAACTGGGTTGTATGTGTTGATTTAAAAATGGTTAATTTTCTCCTGGGTCAACAAAGTGGCTACACAAAATATCCCTGTTTCCTATGCTTATGGGACAGTCGAGCTAAAACTGAGCACTGGACAAAAAGAGACTGGCCTTCTAGGGAGGCTTTGATTCCCGGTAAGCAAAATCTAATTAATGCTCCACTAGTATCCAGAGACCGAATTATATTGCCTCCTTTGCATATAAAACTGGGATTGATAAAACAGTTCGTAAAAGCTCTTAACAAAGATGGCGAATGTTTCAAATACATTGTAAAAGTGTTTCCAAAATTGAGTAGTGAGAAAATCAAAGGCGGTATTTTCGATGGCCCACAAATCAGGAAGTTGATAGACGATAAAAATTTCATCAACCATATGACAGCTGTCGAGAAATGTGCATGGGAAGAGTTTGTTTGGGTAGTAAGGAATTTTTTGGGCAATAGGAAGTCTGACGGCTACATTCAGCACATTGAAGAGTTGCTGATACACTTCCAGCGGCTTGGATGCATCATGAGTATTAAGCTTCACTACCTTCATAGCCATCTAGACTATTTTCCTGAAAATCTCGGTGACCTAAGCGAGGAACAAGGAGAGCGCTTTCACCAGGATATTCGCACTATGGAGGACAGGTATCAGGGGTACTGGAATGAACATATGATGGCTGATTATTGTTGGAGCATTCAAAATAGTACTCATAATACATCTCATTCTAGAATATCCAAAAAAAGGAAATTTTATTCAGAATAAATATATTAAATATTTTTTTTTAAATTCAACTATGTGCATTTTCAATGAAAAACCCTGTCACTTCATAACTCCAAAACTAAAGCTGCTACATAAAAACGGCATATATTTTTGAAATCAGCGTGGAAAAACTATTCAGATTCATGTAAAAAATCTCATGCAACAGACATGCTGTTTTCCAGTGTTATAGACCGATTGCAAAAATTTCCGTCTTGTCCAAAATTTTTGAGAACGTTATATACAACTCCATGTACACATATTTTGAAAAATATAACCTATTCTGCAAAGAACAGAAAGGTTTTCGCAAAAACATAAATATTAACTTGGCACTGTTTGATTTAATTAATAGTATTATGACATCAGTTGATAAAAATAATCCAATTTGTACTATTTTTACTGATATGACGAAAGCTTTCGACTATGTTGACCATGGGATATTGCTACAAAAGCTGTATGGCTACGGCGTAAGGGGAAATATCCTAAATTTGATAGAATCATATTTAACTGATAGAGTTCAATGCACTGAAGTCACTCGATTATGTCCCAAAACCAAATTAGAAACTGTATACTTCTCAAAGCAAAGACCCATAAAATATGGCGTACCTCAAGGTGGCGTATTGGCACCACCTCTATTTCTGATTTACATCAATGATCTCCCAAAAATAATTCAGCATAAGATGGTTCTTTTTGCAGATGACAGCACAGCAATAATAGAATGCAATGACATAAATAATTATGAAAATGATATTAATGAATCTTTGACTAAAATAATAAACTGGCTTGATGATAATAATTTGAAAATTAACCTAAGTAAGACCAATATCATGCAATACCATCAGCGTCGTGAAAATAATAACATTAATATCAACTATAAAGACCATAAAATTCAGGAAGTTGATAGTGCTAAATTCTTAGGAATGACTATTGATAATAAATTGACTTGGAACATTCATACTGACATAATATGTAAAAGACTAAGTAAATCTGCGTATGCACTATTCCAACTTTCAAAAAAGGTTAATATTGAGACATTGTTAGCAGCATACCATGGACTTGCAGCTTCTGTTTTACGATACGGTATTATTTTCTGGGGACAGTCAGCTAATAGGGAGGTTGTATTTAGGATGCAGAAACGTTGTGTGAGGTCCATGTGTGGTCTAAAAACGACGGATAGCTGTATTCCGTTTTTCAAAAAACTAAACATATTGACACTGCCAGCAATGTATATAATGGAAACTGCATTGTTTGTAAAAAAAAACCCGCATTTATTTGTCAGCTTATCGGCAGTCAGAAGAAATCCATTGCGTACTCAATACTGTAACAAACTATGTAATGTTAAATGTAAAACAGCCTTAATGCGTAAAAGCTTTTTCGGCAACGCTCCAAAAATTTATAACAAAATACCGGATGCCATTAAAAATATGCCATTAATAAAATTCAAAAAGGCACTTAATAGCTTACTTAGTGACAAATGTTACTACACACTGGATGAATTTTTAAATGATGACTCAATATAGTGTTTTGTTTCTATGTTAAATGAAAAAAACTTAAATGACGAATTAATTTGAGGTTGTAAATTTTATATTGACATGTAATAATTTTTGACATTTTCAATTGCTCTGACTTGTTTTTTTATTTTTTGACATTTATAACTAAATAATTCCTCATTTAAATCTGACATCGTTAATTTTTTTAAATAATATTATATAATTGTTATGATTTATTTTGAAATTGTAATTATGCATGAATTTCAAACATCTTTAAAAAAAAAAAAATTCATAATAATTATAACCATATTTGTATGCCCCCTGGCATAACATAGCGCTCTGTTCACCAAACTCAAGATCTGTATTTCTACCTGTGTTAACAAATAAAAGTGATTTGATTTGATTTGATTTGAAAAACAGTAAAATGCCATACGACATAATGCTATAGAAGTAGCTAAAATAAACCAAACGCGCGGTTTCTATATCTGTTAACTGTCTTATCTTTCGAACAGCATACGCGGCCGAGCTTAGCCGCCCCGCAACAGATGTTATATGAGGTCCCCATTGTAATTTCTCATCTAGCGTGATTCCTAGGAAAACCGTTTGATTTATAAATTCCAGTTTTTCTCCATTCAATATGATGTCACATTCGCTACTTCTAACATTAGGTAACTTAAATCGAATGCATTTGTTTTTTTTATTATTTAGTACCAAATTATTTACGGTAAACCAATTTTGGCCCTGAAGAATAGAGTTATGATCACGTCGTCAAGTTTTTGTGACCGTCGATCTATTTTTTTTATGTGTCCTCCTCATATGACTCACATAAGCGCATTAGTTTACGTAACGCCCCGATCGATGGGCTTAGCGACACCATTTCATTCGCGTAGCTGATGTTGATTATACAAACCCATCTATAGAACACCCAATATTAGTCTGCTGAGCTCACCGATCATCTGGTTCATATACAGGTTAAAGAGGCGAGGCGAGGACAAACCTGTAAACGTCCGACCACGCACCCCCCATCTGACACTATTCAGCTGCTTATTGTACCAGTACCTGAATAAAGATACAATCTCATGTGGCAGATCCGTTTCACATTGTAGCTTCAGGCACAGCTTTTTTTTTTACTATGGGTTTACTATTGACTCTAGTCTGGGTCTGGGTGACAGAGACAAAGTCTACGATGGAGTGAGCTCACCGAGAAGAAGCCTGTTCACTCTCACTTTGAATAGATTAGGGTTGTATGCGTTCGGAAACACAGACGACGCAACATAACATAACATAACATTTCAGCTTGTCATAACACACCAGGTCAAAAGCTTTTGACAGATCTAAAAAGCATGCATATACTGTTGTGCTTCTGTCTGTGTAGTACTGAACAGTTTTCTTCAGACAGAGGATAGCACTCTTAGTTGACAAACCGGGTCTAAAACAATTATAGGCTAAAGTAAATACATTATTTTAAAATTCGCCCTTCGATAACTATGGTTGACCATTTCGTATGCAAGCAGAAGTAAAGTAAAGATTTATTTGCATAGATTGTAGGTACAGTACGGTCGACTGCAAAAATCCATGGACAGTACAGAAATAAAATCGTGTGAAACGAGAAATAATGCCATCTAGCGTAAAACCAGTTATCGACAACAAAATTTAATTATGCTGTTACAAGATGGCGTTGCTTTGCTTTAAATGATAAAATATTTTTGTAGTTTCTTTTTGTCTCTTCAAACATTGAAATAATATATATTTAATATTTACTTTTAAAGATAATTGAATCTAACTATTAACCTACTATGTTAAAATTGAATATCAATTTATAAGTATCTGACTTTCTAAGTTTCAGTTTTCAAACTTGAGAGGGTAGGTTGATTACGGCTTTATAATAATTGGGAGGTAGTATATATAAATAATACTTAGATCGAACAGTTATGACTAAGCTCAATTGATCGTTCGCTAAGTTGATTTCAATCCTACCTCGTTCTAGTGCCTTTTGTTCAGTTTTATTTTATACTAGCTTTTGCCCGCGGCTTCGCCCGCGTGGATGTCGGTTATCGCATAAAAAAGTACCCTATGTACTACCCTCTCCATATCCCAGGCTATATCTCAAAATTCTAACTTAATATTAATTTTAATGTGACTCACTATGTGTTTATTACCGAGCTGGTAATGAGTTGAACTATCTAACTAATGTGCACACTAATAGGGTTGAAAATAAAACCACAATAGTGTACTGATCTAAGCTGGTATACTTAATTAAAATTGCGAGACCCCAACCAAATCGCGGTAACGAAACCATAGCGAGATCTATTTCGACGTCAACGCCATCTATCGAGCTTGACATCAAACTTTTAACATTTCACAATAATAACTATGGTTTTATGGTTTCTTCATGAACACTATGTGAATAGAAACCGAAACAAATGATTTAATATAGTAAAAGTACTTATGTTCTGAACGTGAATGAGTCTTTACCTAAAGATAACAAACACAAAATCAAAATACGAAATTTCACTCAAATTCTTAAAGCAATCAATTGTACCAAATACAACACGAAATAAAATTGCGACACAAATAATAATTTTAGAATAATTCACGTAAGTACTAACTTTTCTCAGGGTCACGTTCGCAATTGGACGAAATATTAGACATTTATTTTGTACTTGCAAACACGATCTGGATGTAGAATTCGATTAATCGACTAATAATTGACCGGTTGACATTTTAGCGGGAACACCACTAAACGAACGAAAAAAGAAAACAAAATACGTCTATACTCTGTGGTCGTGTGGCGGTGTGACGCGATGCTTAATGTAAACATTCATCAAGGTTTATACGTGCGTAAATTAATGGATTCAATGAGAAAACGGTTTAATCTTAGAAGAATCTTATACAGAATTACTGAGAAATAAGTGTAGATTTCGTATTGAGTGTTAGTTTATCGAAAAGTGATAAATATGTCAGTGAAAAAGTAACGAAAGTTTTGGAATGCACAAATTTTGATCATAAGGCCGCCGTGTTTAGTAATGTTTTTATGATAAATATTCTTGTATACTGTTTGAAATACACGTAAGTAGCTAGCTTATTTATCTACGAACATAATTTGGCTTATAGCTACTGATATTATAGCGTATTGTTATCGTAATCGTATTTCCAAGAGTAAAATTCGGCAAACAAATACCTACAAAAAGTCAATAAAATGGATATAGTATGTTATCCTTAAGAGATAGACATATGCCATCGCGGACTTTTTTGAAGACCTTTTTATGATACACAATTCCACCATACATTATTTTGTTATATCTCAAAGGGTTTAGACAGCGTTTTCGTTGAAAGCTCCCAGACGGCTTATTTTTTTCCGACACCTCCAACAAATATCGTTAATTCATACAAAAATGCATACAAAAACATAACAAATTATATACTAAAACCTTCCTAGAGAACCAAGCTATCCATTGGTGAAAACAGCATGAGAATCGGTGCAGCAGTATTTGAGTTTATCGCGAACAGACAGACAGACAGACAGACAGACAGACAGACAGACGCGGCGGAGGACTTTGTTTTATAATATGTAGTGATAGTGATTGCTTATTTTACCAGAATGAGTACCCGTTGTTATATTGATTTCGTTACAAGAGCTCAAAAATAATTGCTTTGCATGATCAAGGCAAAATATTGTCAGAAATAGCCAGCGAGACCGGTGTAAACGTAAGTAGTTTTATTTTTACACTTTTAATATAATAAACTTCAATAGCTTTTAGTTACCTGCTCATTAGTAATAATCATTATTGGGTATTATATATTTATGTTTTATTGTTGCAGAGAAAAACAGTTAATCTATGGTTACGACGATTTGAAGAGGAGGGTTCTTTGCAACACCATCAAAGACCTTCATCAAATATCTTGCTCACGGAAAACCATAAAAGGGCAAGATTACAGTTCGCTTTGGATCACATAAACTTCGATTGGAGTAATGTCATCTTTACAGACGAAAAAACTTTTCAGTTCAGTGAACACGGACGCTTATGTTTGTGGCGCCGAAATAATATGCGATACACAAGTGGTCACGTAGTGCGCAATATTCAATCTAGTCATATAACAGTGAAAATGTGTCAGACTACCAAGTCGAGAGTGCAAATTTTAAAGAAGTGCTGGAGGATTCCATGTTGCCTACCGTTCGATATAATATATGTATCCAGAGAACAATTACCACAAATAAAACTGTAGGATAGTAATTGTGTCGGTTGTGGTTACACGAGCTATTAATAAATAATTATACTTAATTAATATTATTTTACTTAGTACTTATTATTTATATTAACTTGAGACCAGGTTGTATGTGTGTGTATTGTGTATCCTATTACCGACTTACGTATTTTTAATAAATTAAAAAAAAGTTACGAACGTTAGAGGTAACACAATGTTCACTTTTTTATGTTATTTACTAACCATTTGATATGTTTTTGTGCAATTTTGTAGTTTTTAACAACATACCTATTTAATCCGTTTGACCTTTGTGATAAAATAATCTGGTCTCCTGTTTGTTTTTATTGAGGTTACATATGCTTCAATCCTCTTTCCAATTTTGGGCCTCAATAAGAAGTTATATATAATATTATAATGTTAAAATAACATAACGTTATAATAACTGTTAAATTTGAAAAATAAACTATAAGAAATAAACATCTATATTTTTTTAATAGTGCCTTTTTTTTGGCGAGCCTGTTTACCTGGGTCATCCCAGATTCCTATCAGTTTCTTTTGTTATGTTTATCATTTAAGCTACGTATGCTAGTAAAATGTAATGCTGCACTAAAGCTTACATAGCTAATTTGATAAATGTATTAGCTGTGTAGGTCCTTACTTAATCCTACCTAATACGTTTCTTCCTAACTTCTTACGTTTCGTTAATCTGTCATAGTTGTGAAGAAACTAACGCCATCTAGTTGTATTTTCAAAAACTTGAACTCAAACGTTCACTGGAAAATAGACACTAAGGTATCCATGCAATTTTGCAGGTGAGTGTACATAAGATGATACAATTAAAATATGGGTGATCCTTGTACAATCTACCATATATAGGCATGCAACATTATTATTAAATTAATCATTAATTATAAAATGAAATACAATGGTTACATAGTTAAATTATTTTTTAGTTGAACAGTAGTTGGCAGTTGGTATGGTACATTCATATTTAAAGGAAAATAAAAGATTAATTGAAATATCTACAACAGAATAGTAATAAAATAAAATAGATCGAAACAATGTCATAATTAGGGATGTCAAAATTGAATTACATTAAATTATTCAGTACATAAGTCAGTGTCATTTAGAAAGGACCACGGATTTTATGTAGGATTTCACTAGGTTTTTTTTTTAAATAAAATACCAATGACGTTATCGGATCTGCTTTGATATTGAAGGCGAGAATCAGAGACCTACCAAACCCACACAAATGTTCTACTTGAACCAAACCCATGCCCAATGCCAATAAACGCATTTTTCTTTCTTTCTTTCTTTAAACCACATCACGACGTGTCGGTAAATACGTAAATAAAAAGCTGTAGGCTTAAGGTCTAAGCCGCAATCGGGAAAGTGCCTACATTCAAATTTACTTATACGTGGGGCACTCCATTATAAGCTTGTGCACACATTGTAGACCTCGGGTTGGTATTCAGGATATGGGCGGCACTTATGATAGGCTACCTACTCTTACTCTAAATGCGACAAAAATGCGTAGTTTTTACATTATTTTACAGTTGCCCCTACTTCTTGTGCTTGAAAAGCAACTAATCCCATCTATTCTTGACCTTCTTTCTCTGTTCTACGAAGCACATCTTGTAAAGCCAACTCCAAGCCAACAAGTATTTTTTTAAATAGTATTTGGTCTTATGGAGACCAAATTCATTTAAGTCCCTCTCGTGACACTTAGCACCTATATGCCGCATGTATAGAGGTTAGAGAATAATTATTATAATTATTATAATTATTCTCGCGTTTACTTCCTTGTCCGGCTCGTATTTGTCTAATGTTATTGTGAGTCGCGATTTGTTAGAGCAGACAGCGTCGCGCCGCGCTGAGTGAATGCTGAATATTCATGTTTTGTGGCTACGCCGCTAGGTGGCGTGCTGGTAACAGCGGAGATATCTGAGAAACCCTATGCTCTCTCCGTAAGTCTTGAAGTTATGATCAGGTGTTATTCTTTTGTGTTTTGTTTATGGAGCCCCAAAAGTAAGTGCACTAGGCAGCCAAGTAGTAGTCAGGCTGCGGCAGCCGGAATATTGAGAAAATTCTTAAAAGCAGATAACAAAGAGTAACGTATAGTTTGGTTCATCGCATATCACATATACCAGTAACAAAACGCTCAAATTCCACGTTGTATCACTTAACTGAAATTAACTGACCGCACTAGTAGGTACAAACTCGGTACTGGAATTATTGACCAGAATACAAAAAAAAAACCTTTATTTTCTCCACCACGTAATGAAAAATTAGTACAATACATAATTGTGTATACAAAAATACTTACATACATTGATGGTGTGGAGACTGGAGCCTGTACTAGGAATACCTGTGTTACAGGACCCGGACAAGACACAGACAAACGTCTACTAATAGATGATAATGTTGCTAAAAAGATTAAAATTAAAATAAAACCGGCCAAGTGCGAGTCGGACTCGCGCACGAAGGGTTCCGTACCATTATCTATAAAAACCGCAAAAAAAAAAAAAAAACATATCTGTTGTATGGGAGCCCCACTTAAATATTTACTTTATTCTGTTTTTAGGGTTCCGTAGCCAAATGGCAAAAAACGGAACCCTTATGGATTCATCATGTCTGTCTGTCTGTCTGTCCGTCCGTATGTCACAGCCACTTTTTTCCGAAACTATAAGAACTATACTGTTGAAACTTGGTAAGTAGATGTATTCTGTGAACCGCATTAAGATTTTCACACAAAAATGGAAAAAAAACAATAAATTTTGGGGGTTCCCCATACTTAGAACTGAAACTCATTTTTTTTTTCATCAAACCCATATTTTTGGGGTATCTATGAATAGGTCTTTAAAAATGATATTGAGGTTCGTAATATCATTTTTTTCTAAACTGAACAGTTTGCGCGAGAGACACTTCCAAAGTGGTAAAATGTGTGTCCCCCTGTAACTTCTAAAATAAGAGAATGATAAAACTCAAAAAATATATGATGTACATTACCATGTAAACTTCCACCGAAAATTGGTGAAAGAGATCTAGTAAGTAGTTTTTTTTTTTGAATACTTCATAAATCGTAAACCGCGCTTGCTACTACGGAACCCTTCATGGGCGAGTCCGACTCGCACTTGGCCGCTTTTTTTAGTATTTGTTGTTAGAGCAGCAACAGAAATACATCATCTGTGAAAATTCCAACTGTCTAACTATCATGGTTCATGAGATATAGCCTGGTGACAGACGGACAGACGGACAGCGGAGTCCTAGTAATAGGGTCAGTTTTACCCTTTGGGTACGAAACGGGACCCTAAAAACAACAATTTAAGATAAGAAAAAACAAATAATCAATCAGACAGCAAAGTAGGTGTGTGGGTGTGGGTGTATGGTTGTGTAGTCAGTGGGTGATATTCAAAACTGATCTGATATGGTACACGTAAGACATATCGAGTTGCTTTTTATGAGATGACTTCTAAGTCTCTCCATGGCTTCATAATCGTGAGAATGAAGCCAATTTTTTGATAAGGAGTAGATGGACATGGCTTTATTGACTTTGTTGTAAAGGTAATCTCCTAAGAAACAAAAGAATCTACGGCTGCAGCTGGTTTTGAAGGGCCTTGATTTTCAGACTGCATGTTTGCGCCTCTTATTCCTAACAATATCGTACAAAACCTGAACAGTAATAAAAAGTTTCTTACAATATTTTTAGACCTTGCGAAGGCATTTGACACCGTCCCCGTTCGTTCTCTCTTACTCAAGCTTGAAGGGATGGGTGTCAGGGGGTTACAACTTGAGCTCTTTCGAAGCTACCTCATAAACCGCTCCCAAATAGTTAAGATTGATCGTCACAGCAGCAGTAAGCTCCCCATCTACTATGGCGTTCCACAAGGAAGCATTTTGGGCCCCACCTTATCTATAGTTTTTATAAACGACTTATGCAATTTAAATATTCCCAATGCCAAGATAACATCTGTTGCAGATGACACTGCGATAACTTTCGTCACCAATACATGGTCTGAGCTCGAGGGGAAAGCACAGCATGGCTTTGATATAGCGCTTAATTGGCTTTATTTCTATACGCTTACACTTAATACCTCCCAAACCAAGTTCATTACCTACTCAATCAGTTCTGCTACTCAACCAAACACACCAATATCGCGTATGGCCCACACATGCAATTTGAAAACTCAGGTTTCATGCCACTGTGCTCCTATCTATATCCCCTACGAATGAAAACATTTACCTAGGTATTGTCATAGATAATAATCTTAAATTTAAATCACATATTAATGTCCTTACTAACAGAGTTCGCAAACTTATATAATAACTTTAAAACCTTACGAAATATTGCTAATCCTATAATTATACGTAATGTTTATTTTACCTTATACCTATACCATACCATATATTACCTATTGAATTCCCTGTTGGGGCGGTACTGCAAAGACTTTTCTTAAGCCATTGGAAGTTGCACATCGCGCCATACTGAAAGTGGCTACCTTCCGTCCACTATATTCAACTAATCAGTTATACAAAAACAGCTGCGACATGTGCGGCAACACTTTATTTTACAATCGGTTCTGTTGGAATACCGCATAAACCCCTATATTGAAATTACCAAACGCCGAAAAGATATAATATGTACCTCTCCAAAAACCCGCTTGCCGTTTACTAAAAGATTCTAATACTATCTAGGTCCGTTTATATACAATACAATAAACAAAATATTTCTATTACATAAATTGATACATATTTTTTCTCATCAAAATTGTAAAAAGTTTGTCCGCACATTCTTTCAAGATAAAACCTACGACGAAACAGAAATATTTAATCTAATTAATTTATGATAAGTTTGTGTATTATGCCACTCACCCAAAACATACACCCACACTAATCCAATTTACTTACGCACGCTTACACAGCCGCACGCTCACGCTCATGCATTTTCACACGCACGCACACACCCTTCCATACATGTACACATAGCATACTTGCACACTCATACACATCAACACACACGCAAATGCGCTCGCATTTTTTACTAATACCTGTACTTAAATGTAAAAAAAAAACTTGTAAATATCACTGTTACTCCTTAATGCAGGCTATTTCATAGCCTAGCAAGGAGAGCAGCACGTCACCCACTTTATTGCCTGAGATTAAATTCTACCCACTTTGTGATAACTGTTACATGTACTATAGTCTGTTTTGTATATATAAAGATCATTATTATTATATTATTAAGGATTTCGACAGGATTGTATGGTGTATAGAAGTTGAGTATGCCTACGAAAGATAGTGCTTAAGATGCACAATTGATATGATAAGATTGACTGAACTAGTGCATAGTATACGATGTCAATAGTATTAGTTTCCGCCACATAGTGTAAGTTCTTGAAAACAAATATCAATTTTTGCGTTCTCGCAGTAAGTGCATCGTTCCGTGTGACGTCGGACGTAAAGAATAGCACCATCCCATTTCCTCCCGTGGGTGTCGTAAAAGGCGACTAAGGGACTTACTAGAGAATGGGCAGCAGCATTCTCTATACATTTTTAACACCATACTGCGATCGCCAAGCGTGGCGATTATAGCGAACCCCCCCAATTTGGGGAGGCTTATGTCCAGCAATGGACGTCTTTCGGCTGAAATGATGATGATGAGTAAATGCATCTATTTACGTGCGGCTGAAAACTAAGATCACTGTCAATCTTAATACCCAAATATTTGAAAACAGCCGTTTTTAGGGTTCCGTACCTCAAAAGGAAAAAACGGAACCCTTATAGGATCACTCGTGTGTCTGTCTGTCTGTCTGTCCGTCTGTCACAGCCAATTTTTTCAGAATATAATGGACCCATTAACTTGAAATTTGGTATACATATCACTTTGAGTGACCCAAATACGGACGTGAACCGTAAATAAATGAATTCAGAATATTGGGGTCAGTTTTGGGGGGCAATAAGAAAAAAAAAAAAGTTTTGCAAACTGTACCATGTGACGCATCAAGAGAAAGGACTTACCGTGAGGGTCTCAAATATTTCTTTTTTTATAATTTTAAAATTAATCGTTTTAAAGTTATAAGTGAATATAGACAAAAATTTACCATTCCCCCCTTACCTTCGAAACTACAGAACCTAAAATAGAAAATAGTTCTATACTTATAGATTACAGGAAAATCTATAAGAAGTCCATGTATGGTCTTAAAATAACATGGTGAATCTCTCGATATTCTGCGTACAAACTTACATTTGCAGTTGGAATGTATGGGAGATTATGTTTACCAACTGCAATGTTAAGTTTGTTCTTAGGATACATTCTTTCAAAGTACGGAACCCTTCATTGTGCGTGGTCCGACACGCACTTGGCCGGTTTTGTTTAAGAGAACGACATTAGCAAGGATTGTCTTTCAGGAAAGAGCACGTGTGTGATGTTATTGATAGATTTGTATTAGAAGGGATTGCGTGTTTTTGTATGGAAAAGGATATACATAGATTTAAACACGAGTGTTTTTGTTATATTTCAACCACTCTGTGACCATGTCAAAACCGAGCTGAGCATTCAAATACATTTCTTCCCATGAGTCCGCATGGAAAAGCAGAGCTATGTCCGCAAAGGTGACGATCCTGCCACCACGCAATTTGAGGTTACCAAGGTCGTTGATATACGTCAAAAATATTGTGGGGCCAAGGATACTGCCCTGTGGTACCCCATACGTGATTTTAAGATCGTCACTGCACATATCACCAACTATTTTACTCTATGCTTGCGATTTGTGAGGTAATCAGAAAACAAGTTGCATTCCTCTCTCTCCACACCCCTCCAACTTCTCGAGGAGGAGCGAGGCAGAGATTGTGTCAAAAGCGTTTGCTATTTCTAGAAAGATCACGAGCACCTTTTGTTTACCATCAAGATTTGAGGCAACAAAGTTCACCAGTTCTTGTACGGCTTCACTAGTTGACTTTTCGCATCGGGAGCCAAACTGGGAAGGTAATAACAGTTTGTTTGACTCCAGGTATTTAGTTAATCGTTTTTTTATTAACCTTTCCAGAATCTTGGATACCGTTGGCAAAATGGAAATAGGTCTAAAGTTATTGACACAGCCTCTGTTTGTTGTATGTGAGTTTGGGAAAGCGCCAGTTGAAAAGGCAAGATTACAAATATAAGACAAAGGAGGAAATACAATCACTCTATTATTATTACTTGCGTTTCTACTTATCGACTACTTATTTCTAGCGTTTCGTTGTGTTGGTCGTTTTTCATAAGTTCTTTAAGTTTTTGATGCATATTGTCGTGGTTTCTCATACATTTTAACAAACCCCTGGTAATCCAGGGCTTTTTTATAATTTTCTTATTAGAGGTCTTTATCGTAGAAGTATTATTTTTAATTGCTTGATTCAGGGTGGAAATAAAATAACTTGCAGCTATATTGACATCACCGTTGTTAAAGGTTGAAGAAGCCTTTAAAAGAAAAGTAAAGAATCACTATCTTTCCACTTCGTCATATGTAGTTGCATATTATTATGTATTTATTGTTTTCCACTACATTGTAGTTCTAAGTATACACCGTGACATTTTAGTCGTCTTACAAAGACAGCGCACATGTATCCAATGACTACGAATCAGTAAGCAAAAAAAAAAAGTTTTTTTTTTTGATCATTTGAATTTTTTATTTTGATTAATTACTAGCTGACCCGACAGACTTCGTTCCGTCAAAAGCTATTTGACTGTGGCAGTTTGTCCACGCCCAAAGGAAATATAGTATAAACTCCACTACTTTACCCTACCCTACCCTAGCCTACCTACCTACCCTAACCTACCCTACCCTACCTACCTACCCTACCCTAGCCTACCTACCTACCCTAACCTAACCTACCCTACCCTACCTACCTACCCTACCCTACCCTACCCTACCTACCTACCTACCCTACCCTAGCCTACCTACCTTACCTACCCTACCCTACCCTACCCTACCTACGATACCCTACCTACCTATCTACCTTACCCTACCTACGATACTCTACCATACCCTACCTATCTACCTTACCCTACTCTAACTACCCTACCTACCCTAACTACCCTACCTACCTACCCTACCCTACCCTACCTACCTACCTAAATAAAACCTTAAAAAAATATATATTGATAAAAACCTATTCTCAGACCTATCAAATGATGACTGACACGTTATGTCAAACGCCATAAAGTTACATTGACGAACGTCAAATAATTGACAAGAAAGTAGGTAGAACAGTTTATATGGGAAAATGAAATTGTTGTTTTTACTATCTTCCTCGCAATTTTTCCATATTTTCTCACTGTTTAAACCTTCCCTGGACTATGACAAACATTTCAAAACCTAAATCAGCTAAATCGGCCCAACCGTTCTCGAGTTTTAGCGAGACTAGCGAACAGCAATTGATTTTTATATAATATATATAAATGACGCATGACATAGTTTAAAACACCCTGTTACGAGTGCAGTCCGAGCCTTGTGATAAAAGGGCGCCGCAGAATGGATTTAGATTAAGTTTAAGTTGCAATAGTATGAAACACATTTTTGCGTTAGGGTGAATGAACTCTGATAAAGATGTCGCCGCTCCATTCCGCGGCGTCCTTGTAAGACAAGGCTCGGACTGCACTCGTAACATGGTGTTTTAAACTATGTCATGCGTCATAATTAATAAAAATAAAAAATTCTAATGTTCAAAATATTTTTTTTTTACTTGTATCATTAGTAGTCCTTGGATACATGAAGTGGGCTGTCTTTGTAAGATGACTAAAATGCCACGGTGTATATTTGAGTGACATTTATTTTAGAAGTATGTATGTAAGTATATTCTCTTATTGTATGTTTATAAGTACATATTTATATTAGTGTATAGCTATTTTGATTTTATGTTTTTTTGTTTTCTCTTCTACTCTTACAGACGTTGTCTACATCTTTATAATTATCTCCTTTCCTATCGCAGGTATGCTGGAAGAGATTTCATTAGAAATAAGCATCACCTTTGTACGTATTTTTCTGTTCATTTCTTCTTGTCTGTTTATATGTGTGTACATAAATTGTTAAATAAATAAATAAGAAAAGTCGATTACACTCATGTAACCAACCACACATGTGTCCAAGGTGCTATAGTTTTTTTTTTTGTTTATTACTTTCGAACAAGGCTTATGGTTTCGAGAACTTAGTTCAATTGCGAAGAATATAGAATCATGGTCAATTATAGAACTTTCCGCTTTGTAACAATAAGCAGGTAGCCTTGTCTTAAGCATGACATGGTCTAGACATGTTAAACTATGTGTGGGCAGTGTATGTGCTGGTAACATACCATGGGAAGGTAATAAGTTTGAGTACGAAGACGAGTTGGAATCAATATTATAAGGTGTAATGTTGACATTAGTATCTGCTATAATTATGATGTTTGATTAGGCGGAATATTTACCTTAAAGTGTATTTAGGAACTCAATAAATCTAGTTATATTTCTAAAACCAGCCGGCCTGTATATTGCAAGAACAATGGTATTTTCGTTAATTTCTAACATAAGATAGTTGGCGTCCATAAGTATAGGCTCCTCAGATTTTAATCGCATTGTTGGCTTGTAGTACGCTACCACTCCTTCATTCTGAGTCAAATTATTAAGTGTACTCATGTATTATGTGTATTCGTATTCCAGTAGCTAGGGAATGGAATGAGTATGGGGAAACCAATATTCTGTTAGTACAACGAGGTCCCATTTTGTTTGCGGTCTTTCCGTTAATGTCATAAAACTGGACAAATTACAACTTATATTTCTTATATTCTGACAAACAATTTTGAACGAAGTTTGATGTGGATTTTCATTTGAAAAGGAATCAAAATTACCATAGGATGAAGTTTCGATAGCTACTTCGTCAAGGTCATTAGGTATTTCTATTAAGTTATTCATTTTTGATATTAAAGTACTTTAATGATCTTAGTTAAGCTTAGATCAATATGCGGTACTAAATCACAAAAGAGATGCAGGAAAATGCTGTGGACAGTGTGCATGGCGAGAATATACAGGAATCAAATGTTAATTCATACCTATAGCTACACAATCCAGTACTGCGCAGTCCGCTTTCACTGACGCCACACTCTTTTCGGTAGGAGTTTGAATAATAGAGGGAGCGGTTGTAATCCGCGGCGATTCGTGTCGCGAGATTCAATCTAACCGATATTCGATCCGACCTGATCTGATCCGCAGTGATTGGACCACTGGATGACCGTGCTAATCACTATTGTACCGTTGTTGGGATCAAGCGGACACAATTCATGTTATAGAACAAATTGAAGCGGTCAGAACACTGACCGCTTCCACCATTTATTACTTTATGTTGTAATGGTTAGAGTCAAAAGTATATATATTATTTAAAATTCATAATAAAATTTCCACAATAACAATATTTGGCTTCCAGCTAAATGTACTTTAATTTTATTAATCAGAAGCGAAGCATAATGGTATTCATCCCGATTCATTTCACAGAAAACGTAATTAAACCACTGCACGTTTTCTAAAAATGCAACCAAATTTAATTATAGCATATTAAATTTATTCATATCATTTATTTCACAATACCAATAAAATGAGAAAAGCCTTAGAAGAAGACTTTTTGATTGAATTACGAATTCTACTGAAGTGATGTTCAATACTTTTCACTTCTCATACTCTAAAAATTCGTCTTTATGTCGTGCGTAGTCGACATAAAGTCACTTTTTATGCTCTAGAGCATAAAGTAAAATCTTCGTCGAAGACCAAGGCAATCGGTCCAACAGCCACACGAACAACTTCAACTTCTTTATTTTAATTCGTTTCGTTAGTATTCTAAGAAAAAGGCAAGGATACCAACAGCCAAAGTACACAATAAAACTTCATGAAATAGACATACATTTTTTATTTCGTCCATTTATCATTTTTTAAACTAGTTTTTTATACTAGTTAATCAATATATTTAAACTATACCTAAGTTATCATAGATATAAAAACAAAATGTTTTTATAACTGAGCTGTATGTAATGACCTAAGTCAGGTGTTATGTCACATTCCTACAGAAAAAAAAAGAAAACAAAATAAAAAAAACTGGCGGGTACCATAATTATTTTTCAATTTTAATTGAATTTACAATATTTACATGTTACTGTTTCATTTCCTCGCAATCGAAGTGAAAAGTAGAGTGTACAACTCCTACATAGGCGGACTTAATGCCACAAGGCATTCTCTACCACTCAACCTTTGGGTTAGATATAAAAACATAGTTATAGGGTACAAAAATAATGTCTAAAAGAGTAACTTCTCGATTACGAGAATTTATATACTTTTATTGATACTAATACACATACACAAATAAAATAAACTGATAGATATTTTAACAAATACCACCTAATAATAATTACTATGACTAGACTATTATTTGAGAGTTATTTAGTCTGACTTATGTAGTGGTTATGAACTTTTCTTTTAAAGGTAAATTTGCTTTCAGCATTTTGAATGCTAAAAGGTAGTGCATTCCAGAGCTTTATAGTAAAGATAGCGTAAGAATTTGACATAAAACTGGTACGGTATTAATAGTCCAGTCATTTCGTCCGAAAAAAAGGCAAATAAAAGAAAATGAATTTGCGCTTCTAATTTTTTAATATGTTGTAGGGGATACCTAGAAAAGCTTAACTTGAGATTGTCGACCAAGCTTTCCTAGGAGCTTTCGCCGCCATCTTGGAAAACGCTTAAAATTTATAGCATATTCAGACCTACAATTTCCTTCTTGGATTTTTTTATGTTGGACAAAAATTACGATCTCCAGAGCGCCGCAAAGTCGGTGAATCCACGCTCAGCGTCGAGCGCGCTCAAGTTAGTATATCGTATCGTGTTGAGTTTTTGTTGTGCGTAGTGTAAATCGAGGGTTCCGATATTCTGGGCAAAAATTTCGATATCTAGTTGGCTGTAAACTCGTTATAACGGAGTGCCCGCATAGAGCGTCCGTTGGAGGTGGAGGGGTCAGGTATAAAGGGACCCTTTTGTTAGGGTCTACGTGTTGAAACGTGTTCTTCTTTTCGTAGCGTCTCGGTTAGTTGCCTCGAGCCTTTCGAAGTGAGCACACGTGTTTCAACAATTTTGTGACCATGGGAGACTGTTTTATTTGTAAAAAAGCGTTAATCGACGACATTTATGTTGCTAAAAAAAGAGCTGTTCGAACTCTCTTGACGGTGAGTGAGAAAAGAGGACATGTGGACCATCAACGCATGCTAGAAAGTGTCGAATCTGTGAGTGTGCATAGGGCGTGTTACAAGAATTATGCGAACGAAAGACTCGCGTCGTTTGTCGCTCGTCGAACAAAATCAGTCTCGGAAGAACAGGAACCAAGAATTATTCAAACAAGAAAAGGTCGATCCGGAGGTTCTCACTTGCGCGGGAGAGCAATTCCTTATGGCCCTATATGGTGGTGATAAGCACGAGAAGTCCATAAATATTTTGCGATTTCATCGCTTCGCAAAATCAATGACAGCGAATAAAGTGAATCACCTCTCACTACTCCCGCCAACCAAAAGCGCTGTGCGTCAACACATTTTCCGGACTTATCTCCAAGTTCAAACCTGGCTCGGATTTTTCAAGGATCCACAAGGATGGGGTTGGCGACAGACCAATCGAGGGCTCGAACCAATCACCAGCACCGCCGAACCCGCTCCGCCTGAACTATTAAAGCTCATTTCCTGTAAGTGTAAAGAAAATTGTGAGGCCGCCTGTGGGTGCAGAAAAGCGGGAATCAGTTGCTCCGTTATTTGCATGCACTGCAGTGGGCAAACATGCAGTAACGTCGCCAGAGTCGACATTTTGCTTGACGACGACGACGATGTCTGTAACGATGATGATGACGATGCTCTCATCGAATCAGCATCATTTCCAACGTTTCAACAGACACAACAACTCGAAGAGTTTACGGAGGACGAAGATCTTCAGCCTGGACCATCCAAGCGAAAAAAGACATGAAAAAAGTCCATCGTTCGTGTCTCGAGTGCAGAAAAAAATATTTTTCTTTCCGTTTATTTTATTTTGTTTATTTTGTATTGTAAAAAAATATATTTTTTTACTGCACAAACAAATTATTTGTTTAATAAATTACTTTTGTGTGATCCTTAATTTGTTGCTCTATGTACTTATTTTTTATCCCATCAATTTCCTGAACAATTTCCCATTCGATTCGACATCCAGACACAACCGAGCGAGCAGCTCGCTCGACGCTGAGTGTGGATTCACCGACTTTGCGGCGCGCTGGAGATCGTAATTTTTGTCCAACATAAAAAAATCCAAGAAGAAAATTGTAGGTCTGAATATGCTCTACAAGTTTGAATTCCACAATTTTTCATATTTATTAAGACCCAAAGAAAAAAAAAGCTAAAAACAAAAATTGTGTCCAAAATTTTTGACTTTATCGATCGATATCTCGATAACAATGCATGATACGCTAAAAATGATTCGGGCGTTATTGTAGAGCACAAAGAAAGCTACAAAAAGTGTCCTACAAAAATTTTCGAAATCTCATCGGATAGCCGAGTTATTGCCGAGAAACAAATTTTACCCCTTTTTTCAATATGGCGGCGAAAGCTCCTAGGAAAGCTTGGTCGACAATCTCAAGTTAAGCTTTTCTAGGTATCCCCTACAACATATTAAAAAATTAGAAGCGCAAATTCATTTTCTTTTTTGAATGTACGTAATGACTGGACTATAAGGAATTTGGAGAAGTAGATTCTTGGAAGCTCGTAGGTTACGACTATGAGAACTGCCCAACACTTTGAAATAATTCTTTAGATAATCGGGAGCAAATGGATCGTTCATAATCGTGAAGAGCAAGCAGAGAGATCTGAGGGACCTCCTGAGTCGGATAGGCAACTATTTAAGCTGGGAACGGGAGCAAGAAATGTGATCGTATTTACGAAGGCATAAACAAACCGAATGCAATCGTTGAGAAGTCGATCCAATCTATTTAGAAGTTCATGAGAAAGATCAGAACAACAAACATCAGCATAGTCTATATAGTCCAGGCAAATTAGGGGTGAACCTCGGAATGAGAGATAGTCAGCTATAAACTTGTATAAACCTTTATTTTGGCACCCTAAAACTTGTCTCAAAACCTACTTATCGTAGGGTGTCCGCGACTACAGATATTCCGAGGTCAAAGGTCAAAAAATCGATTTTTTACACATTTATTACAAATATTGTTGTTTCCTATGGGTTTTATGCTATTTGTATTTGTTATAAATATTGTAGAGGATTAATTTTGTACAACTTTTGTTTAGACATTTTTTTAATATCTTGAACTATTTTCGAGATAGAGGGCAGAGCGCGCGCAATGTTTGAGTATCATTCCAGGTCAACCTTTAGTCCCGATTAATCTTAACAGACTGATATAAAATGCAAATAAATAAATTGTTTATGATGATAACATGCCATAACGATTAAATGACCTAGCTAAACTGATAATTTGGTAATAAGAGAAGTTTGTGTGTCTTTCTTAGTTAAGCTAAGTAAGTCAGAATGACCGAACGATAGTTTTCTGTGCGGGAAATCTCTGGTATTGCAGATTTACACACGAGGACGTGTGTCATGCAGGATGGCCGTGTCGGATCTTTCATGAGTATAAAATTATTATAGACGGGTAGACTTGAATAATAATTTTATTCTAAGCCGGTATAAAAAAAGGAATGCGGTTGAATATTATGTTGTAGGTAAGTTAGCTGAACTAACTCACGATAATTAACGGTTAGAATATTTACCTATGCTATTTCAATGCAATAGGCGAAATATTAAGTTGATACAGTAATTCTCAATGAATAATGTATCTAGCGGGAGTGTATGAACGTAAGTACGCGTTCAATATGGCGGTTTTACGAACTTTGTATTTTAGGTATTTTGACCTAAATCCTAGATATGAGACCTATAATGATCGTTGATTCTTTGAATCCGACTCGATTGGACCAAAACCTATGGTGTAAGTTGACGCGGCTTTTAATATAAATACTCCTAGGTACCTATATTAAACAAAATTATTTAGATACCTAAGTAATTTCTTTTTCACACATTGGCATATACTTAGCTTGCCACCAGGCGATAATAAACACATCTCACTGTATAGGTCTAGAATAACGGTTCATAGTGTATAATATAATGTTTTACCTGAAAATAAAACAGTTATTATATACGGAACCTTATTCTAGACCTATATTTTTAATCCTGCCTGGTGGACTCATAATCCACCGGAAGTGAGATGCAATGTGAAGAGCACGCCTGACTGTTCGGGCAAGCTCCACGCCACCTCCCCCCGGCCACAGCGGGGCGGAGCCGGGTGGGAGGGGAATAAGAGAGGTCGTGACGTCAGATCCGGAAAGTTGCTGTCTCACTGTATAGGTCTAGAATAAGGTTCCGTATATAATAACTGTTTTATTTTCAGGTAAAACATTATATTATACCTTAATTATTGCCTGTTATGATTATGTTGTTGTGTAAAGTATATTATTGCCAATATTGGTAATGTGTTAAATTGTTTAATGGAATACTCATGTTCCTACCTTTATATTATTATAATAATGTTGCTATTAATCTGAGTAAAGGTCCAATAGATAGAATTATCTGTTTTGAGATAACGGTAATTTATGATAGAATACTTAATGCTGTTCCCGTGGAGTTTCTATTCCGTTCTTCTCCACGAAGGCCTAGTTTTGGAACGGACAACTAGCTTTCTCAGTAACGTTACCTTGACAAGCCCAAATTGAAATAAATGCCTAGTCTTGTCATTCTGTGCTTTTCTTTATAAAATCCTTTCCCTACACACCATATTCTTAGGGACTTTCATACATAGTAAACTACTAGTTACCATTCTGATACACAAAGCTAGCTAATAAAGTGGCTATCAATACTTATAAATGTAGTTTACATTTAGAATCTGACAAGCGCGGTGAATTTTGATAATTAATCATCATATCAAGTAATTTTAAATTATTTTATTTTTTAAATAATATACTCAAATGAAAAAAACAAAACATTTCCATGGCTTCTATACCACCTGTGTATCTCTTAAAATATTTCGTGTTTGAGTAGATACACCCTATAATATATATATTTAAAAAAAATATTTGAAATTGTCTCATTACTAGCTTTTAATTGACACCAATATTGTTGTATTTTTTTTAAACCTTCCCCTCCCTTTTTTGTATTTGCAGATGCAATATATAAATATCATATAACCTATGTTACTTCTACAATTAAGACAAATGTAATGACACCTTATATGATAAAATCCACCAAACCGTTTATGCTACAGAGCGTGCCAAAGAAATAGACATACTCGTACATAGGTACATGACGAACTCTGCACAAAGGTAGATAGATTCGTATTCGTTCTATATAGATTAACACGTGTGGCTAGTGTTGATGCGGCACTATGTGCATATCATGGCTATGTCTCATCCATTTTGCGTTATGGCATTATATGGGGTATGGGGTGTTTTGAGCTCAAAAGAAATGCACCCGCTCAATATTTGGAGTACACTCGCTGGACAGCTGTGTTCCATTATTTAAAAAATTAAAAATATCACCACTCTCAGCTCTTAGATATATTTTTGATATTTGTGTAGCAAAATAAGAATTAATTTCAGTTGCATAATGATGTTGTATCTATACTCAAAGTCTCAAATTCAGATAATTTATGTAAACAACGGGGATAACACAACACGTATTTTGTTTGCATAGTTCTTATAATTAATTCACTTTAATTTTATCGATGATTATTTACAAAAACATTTAATGATAAAATGTTTTACACCACTGTCCTGTCATTTTGACAGTGACATTTCTTGACATTACTTTGTTTACATAAATTATCTGAATTAGAGACTTCAGGTATAGACGGAGCCGCAAAGTTCACATGCTACACACGTTGCACATGCGCAACTATTTGCTAACATGTATTCTGTATGGCGACCAAAGTTTATAATAAACTACGAGATTGTTTTAAATTCTTGTCTTTAGGACATTTATATTATACGTAAATTATTCAATTATCTCTGAACTAAATGCTACTCCTCGACTGATAGTTTTATGAATGAAAAGTTGACTTCAATACTTATCTCTTTGACCTAATTTAATATTTTTGACATTTCCATACCTAATATTTGACTAATTTGCAATTTTAATTTTATCCTATTTTATTTTATTCAATGTTGTATCTAATAATCTAACCAAAACCCTTAAAATGTATATGTACGCCAAAAACGACAGAACATTATGAACTTTTAAAACTATGTAACAACTCTGTAACAAACAAATAAATGGACTATTACTATTACTCTTGAAAAACATAACCCTTCTTCTGGGGCAGTCGGGTAAAAACCAGATAACGGCGTTAATTCCAATTTTACCACACACTAAACTTTCTTAAATAATTGGTATTTTAACCCACACCATAATGTATTTACGTGAACCTCATAATTATAATTATTTGCTTTATAACGGTAAATGAATAAATTAATGGGCATTGAATGCGCATTAAATCTTCAATTGAATCCGCATAGAGCTTTATGGAACATGGCTTTTATTCCTTTGTCTGTCGGATATGCAATAATACCGACCTGTGTACGTCACTGTCGGTTCATAAATAGCGATGTGCTGTGAATAGGTAAATACCGCGAGTTTAGTCTGTTATACTCATATGACTAATTATATTATAAGCTGCTAGCTTGCTGTTCTTTTTTTTTTTTTTTTACACCCAACGGGGAAGCTCTTGGCCTTCATCTCACCTGATGGTAAGTGATGATAAGGCCGAAGATGGAAGCGAGCTTCACCCGGAATCCTCAACCACAGAGGAACTGGCTATCTTACCTCTAACTGCCGAAACACAACAAATGTTTTTAACATTGTTGTTTGGCGACAGACTTAGATAAGATGGTGGTAGCTAGCCAGGCGGACTTAGGACAAGCCCTACCACCAACCAAACCGAGCAGAAATTTTTGCCCCCGCTGGAAATCGAACCCGGGACCTCTGGATCTGAGACAGGTGGTTTTACCACTAGACCACAGAGGCGGTTCATTTCATTTATAATAATTATTACACAACTATGGTTAATACATACCATCTATTGATTGCATTTAATATCTTAACAGTAACAAATAACAGAATTAGGCCCAAAATATTAACTATTTTTGCGTTCAATCGCCAGAGATGTTTACGTGTGGCTGTCAACGGCGTTTGAGTGCCTATAGGTGTTATCCTATTGGTTATTGACATAAAGTGTGTAATAACACTCACAGTCATCAAGAGTAGCTACATTTAGGGTTTGTGTCGTCGGGCTTCGCTCCGATTCGGACTATAGGTACAGGCAGGGAAATTTATTGTCAAGCAAACTCACTTAAATTGACCATACATTCAAACCCATTCAAACCGCAGCTATCATTCATTGACAGTTCTATGTAATGTGTCAATTTGCTTAACAAATAATTTTCCTGGTTGTATATTGTTCTACCATGAACAAGCAACAGCATCGCAGCATGAGCATTAAGAGCGACATACATTCATTCTGGGCCTCAAGTCTGCTATTACAATAGTGTCAGAATGGTCTCGCCATTGTGAGTATTTGACAGTGTTAGTATGGCAAATCTGTCAAAAACTCACAATGAAGAGACCATTCAAAATCAAAATCAAAATATTTTATTTCACATAAACCTACATGGGCACTTATGAAACGTCAGAAGCTAGGTACACGGTTCGAGTTAGTCGTTTCCTATGGAGAAGAGCCGGCAAGAAACTCCACGGTTACTCTTTTAAAAATAATTGGCTTTACAATATTATTAAATAACAGTGATCATAGGTATGGGAGGACAGTGTAGGCCAACAAATCTACACTCTACTAGGCCTACAACGTGCTCACATTCACAAAATATAAAATTATCTAAGTATATAAAATATTAATGACATGATTGCAACGTTTGTACATTAGTTCGTTTGTACATTGCAACGTTTGTACATTAGTAGACTTGGCCCCCTGCGCGCCAGCTACACCGGCGCGCCGTCAGCGCTAAGAAGTGACCTTCTGAAATCTTCGCTTCATCGGCTCGATACACACACAACATACATGCAAATAGGTACAGTCGCCAGCACATCAAGTTACCCCACTTTGACCTTGAGCGCATTATGAGCAACTGCAGCGAGAATCGTGCGAAAGAGATAAATAACTTTTTGTCAGTTCTTACTTGTAATGTTTCGTGCTGCAGAGCGTACGTGAGGACGTGTGTGCGTGTGTGTATGCACGTCGGTCGTGGTGTAGAATAAGATACTACGCGCAAAGAAATAACGTAGCAGGTTGAATACTTGAATCGAATCGAAATAATGGCATGGTAATAAAAACAGGCGGACCTATGAAAGCTTATAATCAATTTAATTTATCTGAAAAGGACATAGGATAGCTTCCTACGGGAACGCGTGTGAAACCGCGGGATAAATCTATACTAATATTATAAAGCGGTTGGAATTGATAAATTATTTTTTTGTTGGATAGTCCATTTATCGAGGAAGGTTATAGGCTATATACCTAACATCACGCTACGACAAAAAGGAGCGGAGCATAAATGAAAAATGTTGCAAAAACGGGATTAATTATAATATGTATGCAGCTCTAAAAAAAAAGTCCGCGACAGCATGATTTGTTCGAAATTAATGCATTATTTGCGAAGGAGTTTATCAACATAATAATCCTTATCCAAATAAATAAATGCTATTAATCACAAGTATTTAAATGTTAACAAAATTGTCCTTGACATCATCTATACTAATATTATAAAGCTGAAGAGTTTGTTTGAACGCGCTAATCTCAGGAACTACTGGTTGGAATTGAAAAAATATTTTTCTGTTGGATATTCCATTTATCGAAGAAGGTTATAGGCTATATAACATCACGCTACGACAAAAAGGAGCGGAGCATAAATAAAACATGTTGCAAAAACGGGAAAAATTATTCCTTTTTGAGAGCTTCCGTTACACAGCGAGAAGACCATTTCCTGTATACATTGCACGACGTACACAAACCCCTGTTCCTACCCAAACTCCGTCTGGTTACCGTAGGTCTCCTTGTAACAGACTTCCCGTACGTAAACCAACGTGACCTACGTTTGGTATGGTTTGTATGGTAGGCTAGGGCTGTAGGGTAACGATAATAGGGTGCTAGGTAATTTCTCAGGGCTAGGTTTGTAGTCAGTAGGGTCTTAGGTACCAGGCTCAATTGTCTCGAACATAGTCCCACTGTACGCATTTGGAATAACAGCCGTACTAAGCTGTAAATTCCGGTGTGTACATATACACCGTGGCATTTAAGTCGTCTTACAAAGACAGCCCACTTCATGTATCCAATGATAACTAATCATTCAGGTATTTTTTTTTAACTTTAGTTTTTTTTTTATATTTTATTATTAACTAGCTTCTGCCCGCGACTTCGTCCGCGTTAAATTTCTTGTTCCCCCGACCCACCCCGTCGCAACACATTGCCTGCCCGTGCTTTTACTACGTTTTCGCATAAACTTTCATTAAAAAAAAAAAATGGTTTCTAGTTAATAGGAATGTAATTCTTCCTCAAGAATTGGGCTGTAAAATGCAAAAAGATTTTTTCAAATCCAACTCGCAGTTCCAGAGATTAGCGCGTTCAAAAAACAAAAAACCGGCCAAGTGCGAGTCGGACTCGCGCACGAAGGGTTCCGTACCATCCATACAAATCCTTATCCTTACTAATATTATAAATGTGAAAGTAACTCTGTCTGTCTGTCTATTTGTCTGTATATTATAAATGTGAAAGTAGCTCTGTCTGTATGTCTGTCTGTCTGTCTGTCTGTATGTTACGTTTTCACGACTAAACCGCTGAATCGATCGACCTGGGATATAGAGAAGGACATAGGCTACTTTTTTACGCGATAACCGACATCCTCGCGGGCGGAGCAAAAAAAAACGGCAAAAAAATCATGTCCGTTGTATGGGAGCCCCCCTTAATTTTTTTTTTTTCTGTTTTTTTGTATTTGTTGTTATAGCGGCAACAGAAATACATCTTAAGTGAAAATTTCAACTGTTTAACTATCACGGTTCATGAGATACAGCCTGGTGACAGACGGACAAACAGACAGACAGACAGACGGACAGCGAAGTTTTAGTAATAGGGTCCCATTTTACCCTTTGGGTACGGAATCCTAAAAACGAACGCTTCAGCTTTAGAATAGACTACCTCGCAGAGTTGATCATTATTTTGCTGCGGAGTTATTATAAAACAGTTATATCTCCTAAGATATTCATTGAAATTAAATGATGTATGGGCAACTTTGTTCAAAATTAAATACTTGTGATGAATAACGTATTTATTTGGATAAGGATTAATACCATGTTTATGAAAACTCCTTCGCAAATAATGCATTAATTTCGAACAAATTTGATTACCATAAAAAAGGTTATAGTGAGTCAATCTTAAAAGATAGACATATGCTGTCGCGGACTTTTTTTAAGGATATTTAAAGAGGAACAATTCCATCATACTTGATATTTGCGTAACTTAAACCGTTTACGCAGCGCACGCAACGGAAGCTCTCAAAAAGGAATAATTTTTCCCGTTTTTGCAACATTTTTCATTTATGCTCCGCTCCTTTTGGTTACAGCGTGATGTTATATAGCCTATAATATTTCTCAATAAATTTACTATTCAACACAAAAAGAATTTTTCAATTCCAACCAGTAGTTCCTGAGATTAGCGCGTTCAAACAAACAAACAAACAAACAAACAAACTCTTCAGCTTTATATATTAGTATAGATTAGTATAGATTAGTATAGATTATGACGCATTACATAGTTTAAAACACCCTGTTACGAGTGCAGTCCGAGCCTTGTGTCACAAGGGCGCCGCGGAATGGAGCGGCGACATCTTTATCAGAGTTCATTCACCCTAACGCAAAAATGTGTTTCTTACTATTGCAACTTAAACTTAATCTAAATCCATTCTGCGGCGCTCTTGTATCACAAGGCTCGGACTGCACTCGTAACAGGCTGTTTTAAACTATGTCATGCGTCATATCAAATAAAAAAAAAAACAAAACGAAATGTTAAAAAAAAAAAAAATACCTGAATTATTAGTAGTCATTGGATACATGAAGTGGGCTGTCTTTGTAAGACGACTAAAATGCCACGGTGTATAGACCTAGAACAATGTTACTAAATTCTACCGTGAAAACTAACATTCTGAAAATAGATTTCAGAACTGGCATCGTCCTTCATGTCATAGTTTATTCAACATACCCACTCGTACGTTACAGCAGCTAGCAGGATGATCCGTTGTCCAAGCCGCGCCGTTTGCGATTAATCTGCTCTGTCTGTGCACACCGTACCCAATGTGGGATTAGCGCGCTAAATAAACGAGTGCCTCATGAGAATTAACGTGTTGCAAACAGTTAACAGGTAGTGTTTTTGTTAAAAGTAGTTGAAATAGTTACAGAAAACTGGAATTTTCGTACTTTTTACGTCATCTTGGTCATCTTGTCGTTTTGTACTTCTTTTATAGGATTCCGTACCAAAATAGTAAAAAGGAACCCTTATGGTGCGACTCATTCTGTCTGTCTGTCCGTCAGTCACTACTGGATATCTCAAGAACTACTAATGCTAACTCATAACTAACTAACTTAAAATTTGGAATAGTTTTAGATGACGTTTGCCCACTATTTTGCAAATAAGATAGGATATTTTTTTTTGTAACGTGTTCTGAACGGGGTTCTTAAAAATTCGAAGTGCTACTAGGGCATGTGTGGTATCATATGAGTGAGCACTATTTGCACATTCTCAAACTTTTTTTTTTAGGACGCATAGTTTTCGACTTTTGACAAAAAATATAAAAAAAATACCGTTCTCCCCTTTATCTCCGAAGTTTGCATAGAGAAAAATCTAATTTACAATCTAAATTATTCTATGTGATAGAAATGTATGTAAAGATTACAGGAAAAATAAAACGACGTCTCTAAATAACACACATTTTCTAATATTTCAGTTTTAGGTCAGCGTCATCTCTTGACCGATAGTGGAACTAATGTATTTTTTTGATAATTTTTGATGGTACGGAACGCTCGGTGCGCGAGTCCGACTCACTCTTGACCGGTTTTATTTTTCTTTATTGAGTAGGTAAACGAAAACGGAGGTTATGGAACAGTTTATATCTTTATTTAAAACTGGGTACCTACTAATAAACAAAACTCAGGTAGGTTTTAATAATACTACGGAAACAGTATTTTTAATTAGATTAGATGTTGAAGCTCGTTGCATATTACTATGTTTTCAGTTACGATCTCTTTAGCGCGTTAGTGCCCCTCAGGATCGACTGGAACCGAGCCATTTACATAATGTTCGCACCGTTTGAATTGCAACATTTGCTTTAGAGAAAACAGCATCTAGTTATTTGCAGAACCTTGTACAATGATCCTAATGTACGATCATCATTGTAAGCAATAACCTGTTTGCGAATTCTAAAGGATAATTTAGAGAAGTAAAGTTAAAAGTACGTAATAATGTGTTTTTAGCCAAAACCTGTGGAATGTGGACACTACCTAGTCACCTTGCTTGACGTGCCTCCTAATTGACGACTGTAGTACAAATATGTTGTTATTTTAGCATAGCACGATGTGTTCCCATCGATATACACCGCTATACCGCTGAGCCTGCTGAGCCGGAGTGCCGGCGCAGGCACGTGTGTGTACTAACCGAGATGACGCCGAGCGTCAACTCGGCCTAGCCAAGAGGGCGCAGCTCCAGCAGGACCTGGAGGAGGCGGTCGCCGCGAAGGAGCGTCAGGCGCGGGCCGCCAGGTCGAGGGCCGGTTACGGTGCATCAAGTGTGCTGTACGCCGGCCACTCTCTGGCGGAACTTGAGCGCATGGCGCTCGAAGACAAGGAGGAGGTTCTGGAGGTCGCCTCGAGGTCCTCAAACCTCAAGGGGACCTTCCAGAAGGCCCTCAAGTGCCGAGCCGTGAGCTTACATGGCATCGTGGCGGAGCTGGTGCAGCGCACCGCCACTGAAGAGACGCGGCAGCTGCAGGCAAAGGTGGATCGCCTGCAACTGGAGGTCAGCCAGCTGCACCAGAAGCTGGCTGAGACCACGGCTCGGCACGTCCAACCTGCCCCTGCCCCTGGTCCGGTGGTAGGAGGCTCCTCCTCCTCTTCCAACCTTGAGGATATTATCCGAAAGGTGGTCATGGAGGAGAGGGCCTTCACCAGAGCCTGCTTTGCAGGGATAGAGGACCGGCTCCTGCCGGAAACGCGGCTACGCCCACCGCTAGCGGTGGACAAGCGTCGCACGGCAAAGGGGCTGGAACCTGTGCCTGCGGCAGGCCCGGCATCGGGGGAGCAGCCCCAGGCCCCGAAGCCCTCCAAGGGCAAAGGTAAGGGAAAGAGGACCACCGCGGCCCCTCAGACCCTTGCCACTAGCACGGAGGGAGCGTCTGCTGCTCCAGCAGCCCCCCCGAGCTCGCAGAGGGAGGACGCCTTTCTTCCCTCCACCACCCCGTCCAACCAGACGTGGACGGAAGTGGTCAGGAGGGGAAAGGGCAAAAAGCCTGCTGCGGCTGCTTCGGCAGCCCAGAAGGCTCCGGCGGGTGGGAGGAAGTTGGTTCCTCCCAAAACTGCGGCGGTCGTGGTGACCATCACCCCGGAGGCCGTGGAGCGGGGCGAGACGTACGAGTCCGTACTAAGACGGGCTCGTGCCAACGCAGACCCCTCCCGGCTGGGGATCGGTGGCATCTCTTGCCGCCGCACCCTAACCGGAGCCCGGATTTTTGAGTTCGGGGGGGAGCAGCGCGGCGCAAACGCGGACCTCTTCGCAACAAAGTTGCGGGAGGTCATCGCGGATGCGGCAACGGTCGCCAGACCAGTCAAGACCGCAGCCTTGGAGGTGGCCGATCTTGACGACTCGGTCACCAAAGAGGATGTGGTGGCGGCCGTTGCGGCGGCTGGAGGCTGCGACGCTGGCGCAGTGAGAGGGGGAGCCATCAGGCTAGGCCGCCGCGGCATGGGCACCATCCGCGTCGAGTGCCCAGTCGCCGCGGCTGCGGCCGCTCTAAAGGCGACCAAGGGACGGCTGCTGGTGGGCTTCAGCTCGGCTGTGGTCCGGCCGCTTGAGGACCAGCCCTTGCGGTGTTTCAAGTGTTTCGCGCCGGGCCACACCCGAGCCACGTGTCCCTCCAAGTCCGACTGGGGCGAGTCCTGCTTCCAGTGCGGGCAGGAGGGGCACAGGAGTGCCACGTGCAGCGTCGCCACGCCTCGCTGCGCGGCATGTGCCGCCAGTGGCCGCCCCGCGGGGCACAGGATGGGGGGCAAGAGCTGCCGGCCACCTGCGAGGAAGGGCGTAGTGTCGGCGCAGGTTCGCCCTGCTGCCACCACTGCCGCTGTCGTCGCCGCTGTATCTCCAGCTCCAGCGGCGGCAGCAGAGGAGGGGGGTGCGATGTCGGAATAATAATTTCCGACTACCGCATCCTCCAGGCGAACACCAACCACTGCAGAGCGGCCCAGGACCTGCTGATGCAGACCATGGCCGAGTGGTTGGTGGACGTGGCGGTGGTTGCCGAGCCGTACTCGGTCCCTGGCCGTTGGCTGGGTGATCGGGATGGCTTGGTGGCACTAGCGGCGCGGTCTTCCACGGACTCCCCTCCCCTCTCGCTATTAGAGAGGGGACCGGGATACGTGGCCGCCGCGTGGGGAGAATTCGCCCTTGTGGGCGTTTATTTCTCCCCAAACCGCCCCCTCCAGGACTTCGAGAATTTTCTCGAGGTCCTCACCGCAGTGGTCGGTAGAGTGGCGCCACGCCAGGTCGTGGCCATTTTGGGCGACCTGAACGCCAAATCGACGGCCTGGGGCAATCCGGCCGCCTCCTGCAACGTCCGGGGACGCGCCACAGAATTCTGGGCGGCGTCCTGTGGTGTATCCCTCCTTAACAGAGGGACTGTCCACACATGTGTGCGGCAGCAGGGAGGGTCGGTGGTCGACGTATCGTTTGCCACCCCCATGCTAGCCGCGCACGTCGTGAACTGGCGGGTGGAGATGGTGGAGACCTTGTCGGACCACCGATACGTGCGGTTCGACATCTCCACCCAGAGCTCCCAGGGGACGACGGTCCGCTCGGGCCAATCCGTGTTCCCACGGTGGGCTCTCACCCGCCTGGACCGAGAGGCTGCGCAGGAGGCGGCGTTCGTCCAGGACTGGCTCGCACCTCCCGTCGAGGTACTGGACGTGGACGCCGCGGCGGTCGAGCTGAGGCGAGCCCTGACCGAGGTGTGCAATTCCAGCATGCCCCGGTCTCGCCGCCCGGCTCCCCACCGCGCCGTCTATTGGTGGTCGGAGGAGCTGGCCGGGCTCCGGGCCGCCTGCGTGGCTGCCAGGAGGGCCTACACGCGGAGTCGACGACGCAGGCCCCGAGACCCCACCAACGAGGAGGGCCTCTATGCCTCGTACGTCGACGCCAAGACGGTCCTCAAGTCGGCAATGGGGGCGGCCGAGGACGCAGCGAGAGCCGAGATGCTCGAGGGTCTCGACAGGGACCCTTATGGACGACCATACAAGGCGGCGCGGAACAAACTGCGCCCCTGTGGTCCTCCACTGACGGAGGCCCTCGAGCCGGCATTGCTGGATGGGGTGGTTCGGACTCTGTTTCCGTCCAGGACCGACTTCACCCCTCCAGTGATGGACCCCCCGCGGGCGGAGGTTTCGCCGGAGGAGGAGGTCCCCGCGGTTACGGAGTCGGAACTGTACGCGGGGATTCTGCGCCTCCGCGCGAAGAACACAGCCCCAGGGCCGGACGGCGTTCCCGCACGGGTGGTGGCCATCGCCGCCTCACAGATGGAGGAGAGGTTTCGGGACCTCTTTAGCGCGTGTTTTACGACTGGGAGGTTCCCGAAGCCCTGGAAGGAGGGGCGGCTATGCCTTCTCCGAAAGGAGGGACGCCCGGCGGATTCCCCCTCGGCTTACCGGCCTATCGTTCTGCTCGATGAGGTCGGTAAGTTCTTCGAGGGGATAATCGCCGATCGGCTCAATAGCCACCTGGGGACGGTGGGGCCGGACCTGTCGGACGCCCAATTCGGTTTCCGACGGGGTCATTCGACGGTCGACGCACTGGCCCTACTCAAGGGCCAGGTCAAGGAGGCCGTGGAGGCGGGTGACGGAGTGTTGGCGGTGTCGTTCGACATTGCAAACGCCTTCAACTCCGTCCCCCACTCTACAATCCTGGAGGCGCTCCGGTACCATGGAGTGCCTCAGTACCTGCGCCAACTCTTGGCCAGCTACTTGGAGGACCGGGTGGTCCTCCTCGAAGATAAGACGGCCAGACTGAGGCGATATGGCGCAGAGTCAGGTGTTCCACAGGGGTCGGTCCTTGGACCACCGTTGTGGAACATCGGATTCGACTGGCTCCTGCGGGGCACCCTCCTCCGTGGCACGAGTATCATCTGCTACGCGGATGATACCCTCCTCATTGCCCGGGGGAGGGACTTCAGGGAGGCGGCCAGTCTGGCCTCTGCTGGCGGGTCCTTAGTGGCGGGAAGGATCCGCCGCCTAGGGCTGAAGGTGGCGCTGCAAAAGACCGAGGCCGTGTATTTCCACGGGCCTCGGCAGCGCATCCCCCCCGACGGCCACATTGTCGTGGAGGGCGTCAGGATCGGGGTCGGGGCCCAGATGAAATATCTGGCCCTTGTTCTCGACAGCAGGTGGCGCTTCGGTCCGCACTTCAGCGGGCTGTCGACCCGCCTGCTGAAGACCGCGAACGCCCTGTCCTGGCTCCTCCCGAACCTGGGGGGTCCGAAGGCGCGATGCCGGCAGTTGTACGCCGGCATCCTCAAGAGCATGGCCCTTTATGGGGCTCCGATCTGGGCGGACTCCCTCCACAGGAGGGAGAACGCCACTGCCATCCGCAGGCCCCAAAGGGCCATTGCACAGCGGGTGGCGAGGGCCTACCGCTCGGTAGGCTTTTCGGCAGCGTGCGCTCTGGCCGGCACCCCTCCTTGGGAGCTCGAGGCATGGGTGCTGACCAGAGTGTACGAGTGGACGGCGCGGCGCAAGGCGCTAGGGGAGCTCCCCGCCGCAGAAGAGCGGGAGGCCGTGCGGCAAGAGGCGAGGGACGCTATTGTCCTTCATTGGACGGAGGACCTCGCCTCTGCCACTTTTGGCCGCCGAACCCTGGACGCGCTCGGGCCAGTCCTGAAGGATTGGCTCGAGCGGTCCCATGGTTTCCTCTCTTTCCGTCTGGTGCAGGTGTTATCCGGGCATGGATGCTTCGGATCGCACCTGCATCGGATCCAAAGGGAGGAGACCCCGTCGTGCCACGACTGTGGCGCGGCGGTGGACACGGCACAGCACACCCTAGAGGTGTGCCCTGCCTGGTCCGAGCTGCGCCATAGTCTGGTCGCAGCGGTCGGGCGGGACCTCTCGCTCCCCAGCGTTGTCAGCTCGATGCTGGAGAGCGAGGGGGCCTGGACAGCGGTCGCCTCCTTCTGCGAGGAAGTGATGTCGCAGAAGGAGGAGGCGGAGCGCGTGCGGGAGGACGATCCTCTCGCAGCGCCGCTCCGAAGGCGGAGGAGGGGTCGAAGAAGACGTCAGTATGACAGTCGTCTCCGACTCCTCCCAGGTGGAGGCCAGCAGGCAACGGGTGCGGGGGTACCCTTGCCTGTATTGCAAAGGCAAGGGAAAGAGGACCACCCCTCAGACCCTTGCTACGGGCACGGAGGGAGCGCCTGCTGCTCCAGCGGCCCCCCCGAGCTCGCAGAGGGAGGACGCCTTTCTTCCCTCCACCACCCCGTCCAACCAGACGTGGACGGAAGTGGTCAGGAGGGGAAAGGGCAAAAAGCCCGCTGCGGCTGCTTCGGCAGCCCAGAAGGCTCCGGCGGGTGGGAGGAAGTTGGTTCCTCCCAAAACTGCGGCGGTCGTGGTGACCATCACCCCGGAGGCCGTGGAGCGGGGCGAGACGTACGAGTCCGTACTAAGACGGGCTCGTGCCAACGCAGACCCCTCCCGGCTGGGGATCGGTGGCATCTCTTGCCGCCGCACCCTAACCGGAGCCCGGATTTTTGAGTTCGGGGGGGAGCAGCGCGGCGCAAACGCGGACCTCTTCGCAACAAAGTTGCGGGAGGTCATCGCGGATGCGGCAACGGTCGCCAGACCAGTCAAGACCGCAGCCTTGGAGGTGGCCGATCTTGACGACTCGGTCACCAAAGAGGATGTGGTGGCGGCCGTTGCGGCGGCTGGAGGCTGCGACGCTGGCGCAGTGAGAGGGGGAGCCATCAGGCTAGGCCGCCGCGGCATGGGCACCATCCGCGTCGAGTGCCCAGTCGCCGCGGCTGCGGCCGCTCTAAAGGCGACCAAGGGACGGCTGCTGGTGGGCTTCAGCTCGGCTGTGGTCCGGCCGCTTGAGGACCAGCCCTTGCGGTGTTTCAAGTGTTTCGTGCCGGGCCACACCCGGGCCACGTGTCCCTCCAAGTCCGACTGGGGCGAGTCCTGCTTCCAGTGCGGGCAGGAGGGGCACAGGAGTGCCGCGTGCAGCGTCGCCACGCCTCGCTGCGCGGCGTGTGCCGCCAGTGGCCGCCCCGCGGGGCACAGGATGGGGGGCAAGAGCTGCCGGCCACCTGCGAGGAAGGGCGTAGTGTCGGCGCAGGTTCGCCCTGCTGCCTCCACCGCCGCTGTCGTCGCCGCTGTAGCTCCAGCTCCAGCGGCGGTAGCTGAGGAGGAGGGTGCGATGTCGGAGTAATGGTTTCCGACTACCGCATCCTCCAGGCGAACACCAACCACTGCAGAGCGGCCCAGGACCTGCTGATGCAGACCATGGCCGAGTGGTTGGTGGACGTGGCGGTGGTTGCCGAGCCGTACTCGGTCCCTGGCCGTTGCCTGGGTGATCGGGATGGCTTGGTGGCACTAGCGGCGCGGTCTTCCACGGACTCCCCTCCCCTCTCGCTATTAGAGAGGGGACCGGGATACGTGGCCGCCGCGTGGGGAGAATTCGCCCTTGTGGGCGTTTATTTCTCCCCAAACCGCCCCCTCCAGGACTTCGAGAATTTTCTCGAGGTCCTCACCGCAGTGGTCGGTAGAGTGGCGCCACGCCAGGTCGTCATTTTGGGCGACCTGAACGCCAAGTCGACGGCCTGGGGCAACCCGGCCGCCTCCTGCAACGTCCGGGGACGCGCCACAGAATTCTGGGCGGCGTCCTGTGGTGTGTCCCTCCTTAACAGAGGGACTGTCCACACGTGTGTGCGGCAGCAGGGAGGGTCGGTGGTCGACGTATCGTTTGCCACCCCCGTGCTAGCCGCGCACGTCGTGAACTGGCGGGTGGAGATGGTGGAGACCTTGTCGGACCACCGATACGTGCGGTTCGACATCTCCACCCAGAGCTCCCAGGGGACGGTCCGCTCGGGCCAATCTGCGTTCCCACGGTGGGCTCTCACCCGCCTGGACCGAGAGGCTGCGCAGGAGGCGGCGTTCGTCCAGGACTGGCTCGCACCTCCTGTCGAGGTACTGGACGTGGATGCCGCGGCGGTCGAGCTGAGGCGGGCCCTGACCGAGGTGTGCAATTCCAGTATGCCCCGGTCTCGCCGCCCGGCTCCCCGCCGCGCCGTCTATTGGTGGTCGGAGGAGCTGGCTGGGCTCCGGGCCGCCTGCGTGGCGGCCAGGAGGGCCTACACGCGGAGTCGACGACGCAGGCCCCGAGACCCCACCAACGAGGAGGGCCTCTATGCCTCGTACGTCGACGCCAAGACGGTCCTCAAGTCGGCAATGGGGGCGGCCGAGGACGCGGCGAGAGCCGAGATGCTCGAGGGTCTCGACAGGGATCCGTATGGACGGCCTTATAAGGCGGCGCGGAACAAACTGCGCCCCTGCGGTCCTCCACTGACGGAGACCCTCGAGCCGGCATTGCTGGATGGGGTGGTCCGGTCCCTGTTTCCGTCCAGGGCCGACTTCACCCCTCCAGTGATGGACCCCCCGCCGGGGGTGGTTTCGCCGGAGGAAGATATCCCTCCGGTTACGGCGTCTGAGCTGTACGGGGGGACCCTTCGCCTCCGCGCGAAGAACACAGCCCCAGGGCCGGACGGCGTTCCCGCACGGGTGGTGGCCATCGCCGCCTCTCAGATGGAGGACAGGTTTCGGGACCTCTTCAGCGCGTGTTTCACGACTGGAAGGTTCCCGGAGCTCTGGAAGGAGGGGCGGCTATGCCTCCTCCGAAAAGAGGGACGCCCGGCAGACTCCCCCTCGGCTTACCGGCCCATCGTTCTGCTCGATGAGGTCGGTAAGTTGTTCGAGGGGATAATCGCCGACCGGCTAAATGGCCACCTGGGGACTGTGGGGCCGAACTTGTCGGACGCCCAATTCGGTTTCCGACGGGGTCGTTCGACGGTCGACGCGCTGGCCCTACTCAAGGGCCAGGTCAAGGAGGCCGTGGAGGCGGGTGACGGAGTGTTGGCGGTGTCGTTCGACATAGCCAACGCCTTCAACTCCGTCCCCCACTCTACAATCTTGGAGGCGCTCCGGTATCACGGAGTGCCTCAGTACTTGCGCCAACTGTTGGCCAGCTACCTGGAGGATCGGGTGGTCCTCCTCGAAGACAAGTCGGCGACCATGAGGCGATACAGCGCAGAGTCCGGTGTTCCACAGGGGTCGGTCCTAGGACCACCGCTGTGGAACATTGGATTCGACTGGCTCCTGCGGGGAACCCTCCTCCGTGGCACGAGTATCATATGTTACGCAGACGATACCCTCCTCATTGCCCGGGGGAGGGACTTCAGGGAGGCGGCCAGTCTGGCCTCTGCTGGCGGGTCCTTAGTGGCGGGGAGGATCCGCCGCCTAGGGCTGAAGGTGGCGCTGCAAAAGACCGAGGCCGTGTATTTCCACGGGCCTCGCCAGCGCATCCCCCCTGACGGCCACATTGTCGTGGAGGGCGTCAGGATCGGGGTCGGGCCCCAGATGAAATATCTGGGCCTTGTTCTCGACAGCAGGTGGCGCTTCGGTCCGCACTTCAGCGGGCTGTCGACCCGCTTGCTGAAGACCGCGAACGCCCTGTCCTGGCTCCTCCCGAACCTGGGGGGTCCGAAGGCGCGATGCCGGCAGTTGTACGCCGGCATCCTCAAGAGCATGGCCCTTTATGGGGCTCCGATCTGGGCGGACTCCCTCCACAGGAGGGAGAACGCCACTGCCATCCGCAGGCCCCAAAGGGCCATTGCACAGCGGGTGGCGAGGGCCTACCGCTCCGTAGGCTTTTCGGCAGCGTGCGCTCTGGCCGGCACCCCTCCTTGGGAGCTTGAGGCATGGGTGCTGACCAGAGTGTACGAGTGGACGGCGCGGCGCAAGGCGCTAGGGGAGCTCCCCGCCGCAGAAGAGCGGGAGGCCGTGCGGCAAGAGGCGAGGGACGCTATCGTCCTTCATTGGACGGAGGACCTCGCCTCTGCCACTTTTGGCCGCCGAACGTGGCCGCGTGTTATCTCTTTGACCTAATTTAATATTTTTGACATTTCCATACCTAATATTTGACTAATTTGCAATTTTAATTTTATCCTATTTTATTTTATTCAATGTTGTATCTAATAATCTAACCAAAACCCTTAAAATGTATATGTACGCCAAAAACGACAGAACATTATGAACTTTTAAAACTATGTAACAACTCTGTAACAAACAAATAAATGGACTATTACTATTACTCTTGAAAAACATAACCCTTCTTCTGGGGCAGTCGGGTAAAAACCAGATAACGGCGTTAATTCCAATTTTACCACACACTAAACTTTCTTAAATAATTGGTATTTTAACCCACACCATAATGTATTTACGTGAACCTCATAATTATAATTATTTGCTTTATAACGGTAAATGAATAAATTAATGGGCATTGAATGCGCATTAAATCTTCAATTGAATCCGCATAGAGCTTTATGGAACATGGCTTTTATTCCTTTGTCTGTCGGATATGCAATAATACCGACCTGTGTACGTCACTGTCGGTTCATAAATAGCGATGTGCTGTGAATAGGTAAATACCGCGAGTTTAGTCTGTTATACTCATATGACTAATTATATTATAAGCTGCTAGCTTGCTGTTCTTTTTTTTTTTTTTTACACCCAACGGGGAAGCTCTTGGCCTTCATCTCACCTGATGGTAAGTGATGATAAGGCCGAAGATGGAAGCGAGCTTCACCCGGAATCCTCAACCACAGAGGAACTGGCTATCTTACCTCTAACTGCCGAAACACAACAAATGTTTTTAACATTGTTGTTTGGCGACAGACTTAGATAAGATGGTGGTAGCTAGCCAGGCGGACTTAGGACAAGCCCTACCACCAACCAAACCGAGCAGAAATTTTTGCCCCCGCTGGAAATCGAACCCGGGACCTCTGGATCTGAGACAGGTGGTTTTACCACTAGACCACAGAGGCGGTTCATTTCATTTATAATAATTATTACACAACTATGGTTAATACATACCATCTATTGATTGCATTTAATATCTTAACAGTAACAAATAACAGAATTAGGCCCAAAATATTAACTATTTTTGCGTTCAATCGCCAGAGATGTTTACGTGTGGCTGTCAACGGCGTTTGAGTGCCTATAGGTGTTATCCTATTGGTTATTGACATAAAGTGTGTAATAACACTCACAGTCATCAAGAGTAGCTACATTTAGGGTTTGTGTCGTCGGGCTTCGCTCCGATTCGGACTATAGGTACAGGCAGGGAAATTTATTGTCAAGCAAACTCACTTAAATTGACCATACATTCAAACCCATTCAAACCGCAGCTATCATTCATTGACAGTTCTATGTAATGTGTCAATTTGCTTAACAAATAATTTTCCTGGTTGTATATTGTTCTACCATGAACAAGCAACAGCATCGCAGCATGAGCATTAAGAGCGACATACATTCATTCTGGGCCTCAAGTCTGCTATTACAATAGTGTCAGAATGGTCTCGCCATTGTGAGTATTTGACAGTGTTAGTATGGCAAATCTGTCAAAAACTCACAATGAAGAGACCATTCAAAATCAAAATCAAAATATTTTATTTCACATAAACCTACATGGGCACTTATGAAACGTCAGAAGCTAGGTACACGGTTCGAGTTAGTCGTTTCCTATGGAGAAGAGCCGGCAAGAAACTCCACGGTTACTCTTTTAAAAATAATTGGCTTTACAATATTATTAAATAACAGTGATCATAGGTATGGGAGGACAGTGTAGGCCAACAAATCTACACTCTACTAGGCCTACAACGTGCTCACATTCACAAAATATAAAATTATCTAAGTATATAAAATATTAATGACATGATTGCAACGTTTGTACATTAGTTCGTTTGTACATTGCAACGTTTGTACATTAGTAGACTTGGCCCCCTGCGCGCCAGCTACACCGGCGCGCCGTCAGCGCTAAGAAGTGACCTTCTGAAATCTTCGCTTCATCGGCTCGATACACACACAACATACATGCAAATAGGTACAGTCGCCAGCACATCAAGTTACCCCACTTTGACCTTGAGCGCATTATGAGCAACTGCAGCGAGAATCGTGCGAAAGAGATAAATAACTTTTTGTCAGTTCTTACTTGTAATGTTTCGTGCTGCAGAGCGTACGTGAGGACGTGTGTGCGTGTGTGTATGCACGTCGGTCGTGGTGTAGAATAAGATACTACGCGCAAAGAAATAACGTAGCAGGTTGAATACTTGAATCGAATCGAAATAATGGCATGGTAATAAAAACAGGCGGACCTATGAAAGCTTATAATCAATTTAATTTATCTGAAAAGGACATAGGATAGCTTCCTACGGGAACGCGTGTGAAACCGCGGGATAAATCTATACTAATATTATAAAGCGGTTGGAATTGATAAATTATTTTTTTGTTGGATAGTCCATTTATCGAGGAAGGTTATAGGCTATATACCTAACATCACGCTACGACAAAAAGGAGCGGAGCATAAATGAAAAATGTTGCAAAAACGGGATTAATTATAATATGTATGCAGCTCTAAAAAAAAAGTCCGCGACAGCATGATTTGTTCGAAATTAATGCATTATTTGCGAAGGAGTTTATCAACATAATAATCCTTATCCAAATAAATAAATGCTATTAATCACAAGTATTTAAATGTTAACAAAATTGTCCTTGACATCATCTATACTAATATTATAAAGCTGAAGAGTTTGTTTGAACGCGCTAATCTCAGGAACTACTGGTTGGAATTGAAAAAATATTTTTCTGTTGGATATTCCATTTATCGAAGAAGGTTATAGGCTATATAACATCACGCTACGACAAAAAGGAGCGGAGCATAAATAAAACATGTTGCAAAAACGGGAAAAATTATTCCTTTTTGAGAGCTTCCGTTACACAGCGAGAAGACCATTTCCTGTATACATTGCACGACGTACACAAACCCCTGTTCCTACCCAAACTCCGTCTGGTTACCGTAGGTCTCCTTGTAACAGACTTCCCGTACGTAAACCAACGTGACCTACGTTTGGTATGGTTTGTATGGTAGGCTAGGGCTGTAGGGTAACGATAATAGGGTGCTAGGTAATTTCTCAGGGCTAGGTTTGTAGTCAGTAGGGTCTTAGGTACCAGGCTCAATTGTCTCGAACATAGTCCCACTGTACGCATTTGGAATAACAGCCGTACTAAGCTGTAAATTCCGGTGTGTACATATACACCGTGGCATTTAAGTCGTCTTACAAAGACAGCCCACTTCATGTATCCAATGATAACTAATCATTCAGGTATTTTTTTTTAACTTTAGTTTTTTTTTTATATTTTATTATTAACTAGCTTCTGCCCGCGACTTCGTCCGCGTTAAATTTCTTGTTCCCCCGACCCACCCCGTCGCAACACATTGCCTGCCCGTGCTTTTACTACGTTTTCGCATAAACTTTCATTAAAAAAAAAAAATGGTTTCTAGTTAATAGGAATGTAATTCTTCCTCAAGAATTGGGCTGTAAAATGCAAAAAGATTTTTTCAAATCCAACTCGCAGTTCCAGAGATTAGCGCGTTCAAAAAACAAAAAACCGGCCAAGTGCGAGTCGGACTCGCGCACGAAGGGTTCCGTACCATCCATACAAATCCTTATCCTTACTAATATTATAAATGTGAAAGTAACTCTGTCTGTCTGTCTATTTGTCTGTATATTATAAATGTGAAAGTAGCTCTGTCTGTATGTCTGTCTGTCTGTCTGTCTGTATGTTACGTTTTCACGACTAAACCGCTGAATCGATCGACCTGGGATATAGAGAAGGACATAGGCTACTTTTTTACGCGATAACCGACATCCTCGCGGGCGGAGCAAAAAAAAACGGCAAAAAAATCATGTCCGTTGTATGGGAGCCCCCCTTAATTTTTTTTTTTTCTGTTTTTTTGTATTTGTTGTTATAGCGGCAACAGAAATACATCTTAAGTGAAAATTTCAACTGTTTAACTATCACGGTTCATGAGATACAGCCTGGTGACAGACGGACAAACAGACAGACAGACAGACGGACAGCGAAGTTTTAGTAATAGGGTCCCATTTTACCCTTTGGGTACGGAATCCTAAAAACGAACGCTTCAGCTTTAGAATAGACTACCTCGCAGAGTTGATCATTATTTTGCTGCGGAGTTATTATAAAACAGTTATATCTCCTAAGATATTCATTGAAATTAAATGATGTATGGGCAACTTTGTTCAAAATTAAATACTTGTGATGAATAACGTATTTATTTGGATAAGGATTAATACCATGTTTATGAAAACTCCTTCGCAAATAATGCATTAATTTCGAACAAATTTGATTACCATAAAAAAGGTTATAGTGAGTCAATCTTAAAAGATAGACATATGCTGTCGCGGACTTTTTTTAAGGATATTTAAAGAGGAACAATTCCATCATACTTGATATTTGCGTAACTTAAACCGTTTACGCAGCGCACGCAACGGAAGCTCTCAAAAAGGAATAATTTTTCCCGTTTTTGCAACATTTTTCATTTATGCTCCGCTCCTTTTGGTTACAGCGTGATGTTATATAGCCTATAATATTTCTCAATAAATTTACTATTCAACACAAAAAGAATTTTTCAATTCCAACCAGTAGTTCCTGAGATTAGCGCGTTCAAACAAACAAACAAACAAACAAACAAACTCTTCAGCTTTATATATTAGTATAGATTAGTATAGATTAGTATAGATTATGACGCATTACATAGTTTAAAACACCCTGTTACGAGTGCAGTCCGAGCCTTGTGTCACAAGGGCGCCGCGGAATGGAGCGGCGACATCTTTATCAGAGTTCATTCACCCTAACGCAAAAATGTGTTTCTTACTATTGCAACTTAAACTTAATCTAAATCCATTCTGCGGCGCTCTTGTATCACAAGGCTCGGACTGCACTCGTAACAGGCTGTTTTAAACTATGTCATGCGTCATATCAAATAAAAAAAAAAACAAAACGAAATGTTAAAAAAAAAAAAAATACCTGAATTATTAGTAGTCATTGGATACATGAAGTGGGCTGTCTTTGTAAGACGACTAAAATGCCACGGTGTATAGACCTAGAACAATGTTACTAAATTCTACCGTGAAAACTAACATTCTGAAAATAGATTTCAGAACTGGCATCGTCCTTCATGTCATAGTTTATTCAACATACCCACTCGTACGTTACAGCAGCTAGCAGGATGATCCGTTGTCCAAGCCGCGCCGTTTGCGATTAATCTGCTCTGTCTGTGCACACCGTACCCAATGTGGGATTAGCGCGCTAAATAAACGAGTGCCTCATGAGAATTAACGTGTTGCAAACAGTTAACAGGTAGTGTTTTTGTTAAAAGTAGTTGAAATAGTTACAGAAAACTGGAATTTTCGTACTTTTTACGTCATCTTGGTCATCTTGTCGTTTTGTACTTCTTTTATAGGATTCCGTACCAAAATAGTAAAAAGGAACCCTTATGGTGCGACTCATTCTGTCTGTCTGTCCGTCAGTCACTACTGGATATCTCAAGAACTACTAATGCTAACTCATAACTAACTAACTTAAAATTTGGAATAGTTTTAGATGACGTTTGCCCACTATTTTGCAAATAAGATAGGATATTTTTTTTTGTAACGTGTTCTGAACGGGGTTCTTAAAAATTCGAAGTGCTACTAGGGCATGTGTGGTATCATATGAGTGAGCACTATTTGCACATTCTCAAACTTTTTTTTTTAGGACGCATAGTTTTCGACTTTTGACAAAAAATATAAAAAAAATACCGTTCTCCCCTTTATCTCCGAAGTTTGCATAGAGAAAAATCTAATTTACAATCTAAATTATTCTATGTGATAGAAATGTATGTAAAGATTACAGGAAAAATAAAACGACGTCTCTAAATAACACACATTTTCTAATATTTCAGTTTTAGGTCAGCGTCATCTCTTGACCGATAGTGGAACTAATGTATTTTTTTGATAATTTTTGATGGTACGGAACGCTCGGTGCGCGAGTCCGACTCACTCTTGACCGGTTTTATTTTTCTTTATTGAGTAGGTAAACGAAAACGGAGGTTATGGAACAGTTTATATCTTTATTTAAAACTGGGTACCTACTAATAAACAAAACTCAGGTAGGTTTTAATAATACTACGGAAACAGTATTTTTAATTAGATTAGATGTTGAAGCTCGTTGCATATTACTATGTTTTCAGTTACGATCTCTTTAGCGCGTTAGTGCCCCTCAGGATCGACTGGAACCGAGCCATTTACATAATGTTCGCACCGTTTGAATTGCAACATTTGCTTTAGAGAAAACAGCATCTAGTTATTTGCAGAACCTTGTACAATGATCCTAATGTACGATCATCATTGTAAGCAATAACCTGTTTGCGAATTCTAAAGGATAATTTAGAGAAGTAAAGTTAAAAGTACGTAATAATGTGTTTTTAGCCAAAACCTGTGGAATGTGGACACTACCTAGTCACCTTGCTTGACGTGCCTCCTAATTGACGACTGTAGTACAAATATGTTGTTATTTTAGCATAGCACGATGTGTTCCCATCGATATACACCGCTATACCGCTGAGCCGGAGTGCCGGCGCAGGCACGTGTGTGTACTAACCGAGATGTCGAGTGGCGGGTGGTACGCGTCTACCGGTACGAGCTGCGCCTCCTTCGCGCGCACACTCACACTCCCTCCCTCCGCCAGTGTACTCAACACTAAATCCAAATGGCGAACATTGCAATTGGCCACTGCGTTACTCTGAGTGAATCCACAAAAAGTATGAAAGTATTCGTAATAAATATTTATGGCTACAGAACATGAATAATAGTTAAAATCACCTTCAACTAGTATATCCCTATACTTATTACAATACTGTTAAATTATGCGAAATAATAATATGTATTCATTATTTACTGCTAGGTGGAATATAAACAACACAAAGTATATTAAAAACATAAATGTTGCGGCCCTTACTCGCTTAGTAGCAGGGCTTGTTAACGTTATCAAATAACAAAATAATAACCGTTACGTAACGTTAAATTTCAATGTTATACCTACTAACGTTACAAAAATTTAACGTTACTTGATAACATTACCAGCCATTTACATCTCACCCGTTTAAAATAACGATAAAATTAATAGTCGCATTAATAACGTTAAATCGATTACCGTTATTTTAATAATAACGTTTTTCTCACGATTAAAAGTGCAGTAAGTATAGTTACTGCTCTTATGAATAGTGTGCTCAATAAAGTCAAAGGTGGATTCCTCCAGTGTTAAGTGCAGTAACTATAGTAACTGCACTTTTAACAAAAAAATACTAACAGTTTAACAAATCTGTTCCAAAAACTCGTGCAGTATCTAAACTTATTGCACTTATGCTTGGTAAACTATATACAGAATTCTAAGTTACTGCAGTTATCGTTAATGAAAAGTCAAGTTCCTGCCATTTTATATTGCACGTCAAAGACGAAATTGTAGAGCTCGTCTTGCTGATTCCGAATATGTATATAACTCTATTTTGACAGAAACACGAGAAAGACTATCAATAAACTAATTATAATATATTTTTTTTAGAATTTTTGCAATATCAGAAACTAAATAACGAGAAGTATATTTTTTGGGGGTGGTTTTTTATACCAACCCCCATAGTGACACCTAACAAAAAAAATATACATGTTAAAGTCACAAAAGGGTCGAATCAGTGGAACATAGCTTAAAAAAATAAAAATCTATTACAGATACATGCATGTGTTAGAAAGTGGATGTAAACTACATTTATATATAGGTATTGATAGCCACTTTATTAGCAAGCTTTGTGTGTCAGAATGGTAACTAGTAGTTTACTATATATGAAAGTCCTTATGAATATGGTGTTAGAGAAAGGATTTTATAAAGAAAAGCACAGAAAGACAAGACTAGGCATTTATTTCAATTAGGCTTGTCAAAGTAACGTTATTTGAGAAAGCTAGTTGTCCGTTCCAAAACTAGGTCTTCGTGGAGAAGAACGGCGAGAAACTCCACGGAAACTTGGTTTAAAGTATTTTATCAACACATTTTTACATTTGCATAATATACTTTGTCACAACATAAATCTCTAGGATCATTTCTCAAAGATAGAAACTTTACCAGTGGAAAGAAACAGAACATGAATATTCCTTTGATTAAACACAATACAATATTAGCCAATTAGCCATATTTTAACACATACAGAGGAACATAGTCATTAGCAATAATCAAGATATAATATCAATTAACTTACATCTTACATTTCCATAAATTACCGTTACTCAGATTAGTAGCAACATTATAATAATGGCAAAAGAAAGAACATAAGTATTCCATTAAACAATTTAACACATTAGCAATATTGGCAATAATATGCTTTACACAACAACATAATCATAATCATAATAATCATAATAGGCAATAATTAAGGTATAATATCGAATTAAGTACTTAAACTTTTACCTGTAGGCCGGAGCTCCATTTTGGTCGATGTCTGGATCCAGAATCGGCTCTGACACCCGGAGCTCCCCCTCTTATAGTCGAGAACAAACAACTTTGACGTTTCAATCTACCGTCATCCAAAATATCAAATATCAACGACATAAAAGGTGGATTTCCGTTTAGAATATTTCCTATGTTTTGCTACATTATTCCTTAATATTTTAACTAATCTACTTTTACAGACATACTGAAATAAATAATTAAAGAATTATTGGAATAAAGTAAATTAGGTATTCACAGTTGTTACAAGTTTAGGTTATGCAAATCATTACAATTTCATCAAGTTTTAACAGTGAAATGAATACTCATAACATAACAAGAATATACCTATAATCACAATAATCTATTACATGCATATATTATTTATATAAATGTTTACCAAAAACTATATAAACGCCTGTGCACTGTCTCTATATCTATCATCATAAATACGTTTATATAACTTGAAAATGTCAACAAAATATGTATGTTTTCAAATCAACTATAAATCATAGTTTTTTTTTATCTAGGGCGTCTCAGAGTGTAACCACTAAGGTTCCGACTCTTTAACCGGACTTTCCTGTGGCTGCCTTAAGCTCCTAACGAAACTTAATGCCTCCAGCCAGGGCGTAAAAACTTATAAACTAAACGACTGCTGCTCGCTAAGGGCACCCCTGTGGGGTACGAACCTGGGCTTAGGGCAGCGTCGGAGGGAGGGTGGCAAGGGACCGACGGTGGCTGGATAAAATCAGTGTTTTGATTATTATCATGGGGAGTTTGGATTACTTGCTGCTCAGCTAAAACGCGTGCTGGCGGCGCTTCACTTACAGTCAAGGGTCGGGGAGGACTATTCGTTAGTCGGGGATTTCGCGCGGGGCCTCGGCGGCGAGGTCGGAATGACGATCGTGTATTGTGTGCTCTTATTTTGCGAACTGTATTAGTTTCCCTACGACTCTCCTGGAGGAGAGTAGTGGGGTCGTCTGGGTAGGTCAGTGCATGCCTTGGACGGCGGGTCGAACTAATATTAGAGGGGACATAACTTGCGGCCTTCACAACTAGAGCGTTGCGATGAGTGGCTGCTGAATCAAAGAAGCGCTTTGAAGTGCGCTTCATGAATTGGGCTATCGTGGGGATTTTGAGTTCAATGTGGAGGTTAGTGTTACGAACGAACCAGGGGGCTCCCGTGATTTTACGTAAGAATCGGTTCTGTAGGGTTTGCATCTTATGGATGTGATGGGGTTTGGCGTGTGCAAAGACAGGACTCGCATTGGTCATGATGGGGCGGATGCACGCGGTGTAAATGCGCAATTTGCACTTGAGTGACAATTTGCTTGTTGCATTTAGGATGGAGTGGAGCCTATAGAGAGCGAAAGCTGCGCGAGCGCGTACCTTCTTTATATGCTCAGAAAAGGAGATGGTGGTCGAGAATCACACCTAGATATTTGGCTCGCTTCTCCCAGGGGATAGGCTTGCCGAACATGGTGATCGGTCGAATACTAGGGGGCGCTGGCGCGGTTTCGTATAGAGAACCGCTTGACTTTTGTCGGGATTTACTTCTATGCGCCACTTTCTAAACCATTCGCCAAGCTTGTTGGCTGCGGTCTGAAGAGTGTTAGAGATTCTATCGTGACTGGTCCCTCTGCAATAGATGGCCGTATCGTCTGCGAACAGAGCCAACTGTGCCTGCCTTTGCTTTGGGATATCGCTGGTGAATAGCGTGAACGTGAGGGGAGAAATCACAGAGCCCTGAGGGACACCTGCGCGTAATGGGTGGGGGGCGGAGAGAGTACCGTCTATGCGATAGCGAAAAGCGCGATTCGACAAAAAGTCACGTAAGATGAGCACGAGACGTTCCGGCACACAAAGTTGGTACGATACCCCACTACTCTCCTCCAGGAGAGTCGTAGGGAAACTAATACAGTTCGCAAAATAAGAGCACACAATACACGATCGTCATTCCGACCTCGCCGCCGAGGCCCCGCGCGAAATCCCCGACTAACGAATAGTCCTCCCCGACCCTTGACTGTAAGTGAAGCGCCGCCAGCACGCGCTTTAGCTGAGCAGCAAGTAATCCAAACTCCCCATGATAATAATCAAAACACTGATTTTATCCAGCCACCGTCGGTCCCTTGCCACCCTCCCTCCGACGCTGCCCTAAGCCCAGGTTCGTACCCCACAGGGGTGCCCTTAGCGAGCAGCAGTCGTTTAGTTTATAAGTTTTTACGCCCTGGCTGGAGGCATTAAGTTTCGTTAGGAGCTTAAGGCAGCCACAGGAAAGTCCGGTTAAAGAGTCGGAACCTTAGTGGTTACACTCTGAGACGCCCTAGATAAAAAAAAACTATGATTTATAGTTGATTTGAAAACATACATATTTTGTTGACATTTTCAAGTTATATAAACGTATTTATGATGATAGATATAGAGACAGTGCACAGGCGTTTATATAGTTTTTGGTAAACATTTATATAAATAATATATGCATGCATGTATCTGTAATAGATTTTTATTTTTTTAAGCTATGTTCCACTGATTCGACCCTTTTGTGACTTTAACATGTATATTTTTTTTGTTAGGTGTCACTATGGGGGTTGGTATAAAAAACCACCCCCAAAAAATATACTTCTCGTTATTTAGTTTCTGATATTGCAAAAATTCTAAAAAAAAAATATTATAATTAGTTTATTGATAGTCTTTCTCGTGTTTCTGTCAAAATAGAGTTATATACATATTCGGAATCAGCAAGACGAGCAGCTCTACAATTTCGTCTTTGACGTGCAATATAAAATGGCAGGAACTTGACTTTTCATTAACGATAACTGCAGTAACTTAGAATTCTGTATATAGTTTACCAAGCATAAGTGCAATAAGTTTAGATACTGCACGAGTTTTTGGAACAGATTTGTTAATCTGTTAGTATTTTTTTGTTAAAAGTGCAGTTACTATAGTTACTGCACTTAACACTGGAGGAATCCACCTTTGACTTTATTGAGCACACTATTCATAAGAGCAGTAACTATACTTACTGCACTTTTAATCGTGAGAAAAGTTCTTAATTATTATTGCTTATTAGTCATCACTGCAGTAAACTGTATTTACTGCGGTTATGCTTAGAAAATAGTTTTTAATTTTCGTAACATTCTTAATTATAAATGTGCAGTATGTCAAAGTTACTGCACTTTTATCTAGGAGAAAGGATTATTTTTGCGGATCAACTTGGTGGTACGGCGGGTGCAATAATAGAGACGGGGAGTCTGTTCCTCCGTTAGGAATATTATAAAGTTCTGTGGTCAGTTCTAACATTATAAACTCTTTGGTCAGTTCGGTGTAGATGTTGAAGCCGGCACCACGCGTGTTTGGTCAGTTCGGTGTAGATGTTGAAGCCGGCACCACGCGTGTTTGGTCCGGATCTTAAGACGGTAAGAGTCACTACGATTTTAAGAAATTCTATACACGTACCTGTGTTATATTTTGTTAGAAATACGTACCAACTTTTGACTTGTTAGATATTTAAACGTTTAAAAAAAAAAATATTGTAGTCATCTCTTCCCCTTGAATTTATATATATATATACTAGCTGACCCGACAGACTTCGTTCTGTCAAAAGCTATAGTATAAACTCCACTACTCTACCCTACCCTACCCTACCTACCCTACCTACCTACTTACCTACCTGCCTACCTACTTACCTACCTGCCTACCTACCTTCCTACCCTAGCTACCTACCTACCGACCTACCGACCTACCTACCTACCTACCTACCTACCTAACTACCTACCCTACCCTACCCTACCCTACCTACCTACCTACCTACCTACCTACCTATCCTACCCTACGCTACCCTACCCTACCCTACCTACCTACCTACCTACCCTACCCTACCCTACCCTACCTACCTACCCTACCCTACCCTACCCTACCTACCTATCTACCTACCTACCTATCCTACCCTACCCTACCCTACCCTACCCTATCTACCTACCTACCTATCCTACCCTACCCTACCCTACCCTACCCTACCTACCTACCTACCTACCCTACCCTACCCAAATTTTTCGTAAAAACCATTAAAAAAAGTTGCTATAAACCTCACGGAGCCCGAGACCTTTCCAATGAATGCAAAACCGTGGAAATCGGTTCGTGCGTTCTGGAGTTATAGCGTCAGGAAGGAAAACCCGACTTATTTTTATATAGTAGATATACATATATTATATAATAAGTAGGTATTTATACGTTATAGTAATATGTATGTATGTCTATTATAAGTTTACTACATATTTATGTACTTGTGTATCTATTGTATTTGTTATCTTTTTAATATTTTTATTATTATTATCTCCTCTCCTCTATATTAATTAGAGCACCTGCCATCTTATCTCTTCACTACCCTTGGTTGACTGGACTAGAGAATGCCTATGGCATTAAGTCCGCCTTTGTACCTTATTGTGTGTGAGAAGTTTAAATAAATAAATAAATAAATAAATATAAAGCTTGTCCCGTGACGATAAACTAAGCAATAGCTTACGCATTTGAATACGAGAGCTACATCATGATTGTTATCTTTATTTCAATCCAATGCTACTAATATTATAAATATAAAATTCTATGCTGATGTATTTGCGTATAGATAGATGGATAAATGGGTGTTTGTTACTCTTTCACGTTAAACCTACCAAACGGGTTCGAATAAAATTTTGCACACTAATTTTAATAGCATTAATGAATCACAAGTTTGCAATCACGATTTGTTATCCACTGGTTCTTCTGTGTATTCCTATTATACTGGCTACCCGTGGCTGGCTATAGATGCCTAAATTGGCAGTATCTAAATCTAAACGTTTATAAGATACTTACTTAAATTAGCATGGTGCTTTTTTTGTGAGACTGTTTGAAGCAACTTTACCCTAGTATAGTTGCTTTAAACGGCACTACCCAGTGTTACCTGTTACAATACCGTGGTACACTTAAATGAATACATCAGTACCTACTACATAACAGTTCACGGAAGGTTGCATGCAAACTCATTCTAAATAGTAAGCTTTGAAAATATATTTTATTTTCATACCTATGTTTATAACTATTTATCATGGGTATCTTTATATTTACTTTAATTTTTATATAGGTGGCCTACCTACACTATATCGTGGTTTGTATTAATTATTTAAGGGTTGTTTATTATTTATTCACAAGGAAAATGACGTGGAAAGATTACATACTAGCTTTGACTATTGGAAAAAATGACACGCAGTCTGAACCTGTTTTCAGAAAGAAAAAAAAACATTGTACCTACTGTAAAAAAAATTACAATAATAATAACAAATGACCTCATGTTGTCATTAGAACTTAAACTAGCCTTCATTGTTGAATTTGGCTGTGATTAGAAAGTGATTATTATTTGTATTTGATACATATTATTGTTTTAAGGTTGTGCTAGTGAAAGTATTTGCTTTTGAGAAGTTTTATGTTTTTGTTCTTTCGTTTTATTTTATTTGCATGAACGCAAATATTAAAATATGGTAGTAAAGTGTCGTTTTATTACAAACATAGTTTGAAAAACATGATCTTCCCAATATCGGAGTGAGTTAAATAATTAGTTACTACGCTTATGCTTAAGCAAACCTACTGCTTTATTAACTTATTCCATAGCGATAACTGCAGTAAGTACTTTTTTGTAATCATAAGTGCAGCAAAACGGTTACTTACTGCAGTTATGGTTAGAAATAGTATTGTCAAATCCTACAGTATAAATAATCATTAATGCGTTTTCCTATTTATTTTCCCATTCGAATGCGTTTTTATATTTTCAGTAATAAATACAAATTCTGTAAACAGTAACAATTATTTTGATATATGATTGATATCTGTCACTAAAATAGTCTATGAGATACAGTTAAAAAATGATTTTAATTTTCAAACCGCTTTTTCTCGAAAATTGTTTGGAACGAGTACTGCACTCTTTATAAGGAGGGCAGCACGTACAGTTTCAATTTCCTGAAAATATCTCGGTAAAGGTACTGAGAAAAAAAAATACGTTCAGGGTTGTTATCCCTATTATTCCGTTACTATAGGGGTTAGGAGTGTGAGATTGTGTGGCTATTTTAGATGGAAAACAATAAAAACAAGGTAAGAACCCTCCATCAGACGCGAGTGCAGTTTTCATATGCTTAACCGGCTAGACCCTTTACCGGTATTTAAAGCCCTGCTTAGTAACAAGCAAGCGGGCGCGCGGCGTGCGACCGCCCGACGTCATCAACAGGCCACCTCCGCTGAACCAATTAGAACGCCGCGGCAAACATCGGAAGATAGTCACGCCATGCGGCGGCGGACCAATAGCGGCGCGCCAGCAGAAACGGCGGTGGAAATGGCGACAGGGCGCGCGCTCCGCGTCTATAGCGGGAAGAAATCTCGTTCACTTGCAACCGCGCGGCACCTCCGAGCGGTCGACATACGCATAACATTGTAACGGGTCCTAGAATTTTCTGTAATCTTATCTTGTACACGTCAATTTAATTTCAAGGTTTTAAATAAGTATTGGTTACTTCTCTAAATAGTATTTTATTTAATATCCAAAACACACACCTAAGCATAGGCGTCAACATAAATCTTTTACGTAGGTACACAGTAGCACAAACCAGTTCATACTTCATACATGCTCATCAACGTTGACGTCATCAGGTAGTAACACTCGCCGCAAGTCAAAACGCGGTGTGGCCAAGAGACATGCGCCGCCTTGTTTACGCCCATCTGCTCGGTCACAACGCAAAACAGTATATCCAAGTGGAATTATTTCTTCATCATGGATGAAGTCATTGCAGCTTGTCTCCGTGATGCCGAACAAGTCTGCATTTGCGGTTGAGATGTTAGTATAACATTCCTACAACTTTGTTCGAAGCCCGCGCTCGTTTTGGTAAAATATTTCAACGGAATTACTTAGGGTTTCTAGGTTTGTTGATTGCTTTACAAAACCACACCCACTCCGCAAATTCAATACTAACTGCCTAGCTTTCAGTTTGACATACATATTTTTTTTGTATCTACTTTCTGGAACTCCTATGATGAAGGATGCGTAATCCCTGTCAGTCTCGTGTTTTATTTTTTCAACTTTAACTGGTGCTTCTTCACCATACATTTTCCTTACATGTTTTTCTGAACTTTCTACTGTTGTTTCCTTCTGCAAACGCCATACATGTAAATATTGTTTTCTTTTCCGTTCCCTGTATATCAATTGCACTCGTGTTTCCACCTTTTTCTACTTCACTGTTCATGTATCTGTTTTTTTTTTCCGTGTGGGTAGTCCGATTTTCTTCTTTTTAGGGTTCTTCCTTTTCCACGCTTAGAACATTCTTGACCTCCTCTCACTATTTAATACTTGCATCTGTTTCTCATTTGAAACAATTTTCGCCACTTTCGTGGTCACACAATCCTTCGCTGGTGCATTATTGTTAACTACCTGCTTATCTATGAAGGCGTTTGCAAAAGATAGCGTCGGCCTTTTAGAGACTTGCTCTATCTGATTTGGCATTCTTGCCTAAGTTTTCTCCAGATTTGTTTCTAGGTTCTCATTTTTCTATCAGGATTTTAATTATTGTTTCTAGCATATCAACTTCAATCGCCTTTTCTTGTACTATCCTCAGTATTTGTTTTAATTCTTTCAACTCAGTTTCCGTATTGATAAATCTATTTTGCAATAAAACATATTCTTTCCGATGCTCCTCCAACTGTGACTTCACTTCCCACCAAAACTCCCGTATCTCGTCGAGAAGTTGGCTCCCCGTATCAACTATTTCAACTATATTTCGACGACTACCTCGCTCGTTGGTGTTCACATAGCTGGTCGGTGAAAACGTTTTGCTGATGATTGTAGTTCCTCGAACAGATGTATCCGTATTACCCCTTTTCGGCATTATTTTATTATTTATTAATTTACCATGGTAAGTACTTAACTTATAAACTTAGCCCAACAAAACCATTGCAATGGTTTGACTGTGGGGTCAGTGAGTCTGTAGACAATAATACTTAATCACACATATCCAAATAATATTTTTTTAACTTACTTTTAAATCTATTTTTATTTGTTTCACTCCTTATGTCTGCCGGTAGACTATTTAATAAGTATGGTATACGTTTCTTTAGAGTTCTGTCACCAAAGTAATTGGTGACTCTGGGAACATTGAATTTGTCAGCAGCAATAGATCGTGTGTTATGGTTGTTGAATACGTGATTTAAGCTATACTCTTGGGTACCATGATGGTTTACTGCTAAAAGATATTTATGTTTGTAAGTAATAGGTAGAATTTTACATATTTTAAATAGTTTCCTATAATCTTCTTACAACTGTTTTTAGTTTTTTTAGTAACAAGTAGTTTTAAGAATCGAATTTGAAGAGCTTCTAATTTATCCAAGTTAGTTTTGAATGTTAATCCATAGCTGTCAAGTGCATAACGCATAATAGAATCTACTAATGACATATAAATACATCTCAATATACTAATAGGAACTTTAAATCTTAGGTGGTACATTTTAATTAATAATATTCTTAGTTTACTTGAAATGTAGTCTACGTGTTGGGACCAAGAGAAGTTCTCATCTATTTTCATGCCAAGGTAGGTTACACAGTCAACTCTTTCAATAGGTTTACGTTTACAGTCCAGTAAGTTATTATGGTGGTATATGTACATATATAATCATGGGTAAATAAAGGTGGAATCACACTATGAGGTCTTAAATACGGCGAATGAATAAACAATAATTTAGTTTTACTAGCATTCAATATAATGCCATTGTGCATGCACACTCGGGACATGTCCCACAGACTCCTGTATTCTAATATAAAATATACATGAGATAAGATTTATCTTTTTCAAATCTTTTAACCAAGCCGTTAATGAGAAGTAGGCTTTTATAAAGTGACCGTTTTACGGTACTAAACGAAAGTAAGGCTCTTAACGTCAGCAAAAATATCGTTGACCGCTGAGTTCTGGAAACAATAGCCCTTCACCACCGCTCAACCTTCATCCCCACTCGATGGTTTTTTTTTCCCATGGATATTGAAGAGATTGAAAATGTCATTCATGGTCTGAAGTCTGATTGCGCTGTTGCATATGACAACATCTCGACCCGCATTTTGAAGAGTTGGGGACAGATCTTTATTTCTCCAATCGAATTTGTCTGCAACCTTGCCAATAACCCCGGCAAATTTCCAAACGCAGAGATTAGCCCCATCTTTCAAAAGTGGCGACGGAGCCTGTGTCAATAACTATAGACTAATTTCCATGCTGCCAGTCGAGCGCATACTACGGTCCACTAGCGCCACTCCTTAAAAAAAATATTATCTCGTGGCTGAGAAGGAATTATGAAAATCGGCTCATCAGCGACCTCGGTAAGTGTGTCTAGAATTTTCTAATACCTTTTATAAAGTTTCATATTGAGACACGAAGCAACAAAATACGATCTAGACGAATGTAGTCACTTTTCTTTAGATCGAATTTTGTTGTTTCGTGTTTATAAGTATCGTCATAGAAGGTATTAGAAAATTCTAGACACACTTAACGAGGTCGCTGATTAGCCGATTTTCATAAATCCTTCTGAGTTACGAGATAATTTTTTTTTTAAAGGAGTGGTGCTAGTGGACCGTAGTATGACCTCTTAAGGTATTGGAAAGGAACACGAAGAAGCGCCTGGTTGACTTCCTAGAAGACGACTCAGTACTATCACTTTTTCAGTACGGTTTCCGATCTAGCTGTTCGTCCAGCGAAGCCATTCACGGTTTAACTAAGTTTATTTCTGAAAAACTCGACCAAACCAAAAATGTTATAGTAATCTAAACCCTGCCAAGGCTTAAGACAAAATCTTCTTTCCACTCTTAGTGAAGAAATTGGAGAACATTGGTATCAGGGAGCCACAACTAAAGCTGTTTTCCGACTACCTCACCAACCAATTCCAGTTCCAGACTTAAAGTAGACGAGTGGGCTAGTAGTGGTCTTCCCGTCAGCAATATCCTCGGTCCCCTTCCTTTATAACTTACATACACAACGACCTTTGCTCAAAATGCCCAGCGGAAGGATCATGAGAGCCAGGTGATCCGTCACACAGGTCAGGTCACCAAGTATGAACAGCAGTCTCTCACAAAGGATCATATTTTATGTATTTTTGTCAAACCGCTATTATTCTTGTCTCTATGCTTATAACTATGTGAACCTTTGTGAAGAAAAAAAAATAAAGATTATTATAATTTACGCCTTTGACATTTCTCAGGACCCTGGACTCGAAACTATGGAAGGCGTACGAGGGGCCGAAGCCGACTTGCAGAGGCCCCTTATACAATTTTAAATGATTAATTTCCCAAGGTTTTCTAATTTATGTTCGTAAAGTCAAATTCAAGCCGTGACCTCCCCTAATTTCAGTCACTTTAAATCCGTCCACAAGTCGCAGCTCTCCGTAATCATCACGACGCGACACATCTCTTCAAACAAGCCTTGTCTTATTAACAAACTTGTTAATTCCAGCCAACTGCCACTCGATGAGTAAACAATACCATCCGCCTCCCTCCCCCCCGCGACCCCTCACGTATGTTAATTTAACCTAGTTTCACAAATTAGACCAATTTGGAAGCTCCGAGTATACTGGAGTGTTCTTGCGATAGTATTTTCTGTGAAAACAGACAGACAGGCTGCAGTCTACAGTCTTAGTGGAATGATACGAGGTAGCTTAGTGCAACTGTGAGGAGACAAGTCTAATCGTTATATGGTAATGACTACAATGAGAACGCTTATGAGGCATAGCTGCATAGTGATGAGAGATAAATTGTTGAAAATTTTGTAAGGACTTGTGTTGTAAAGTTGAATGTGTAAAATTAGAGTGGAATTCTTCAAATACAACTTTACGGGTTAATTAGAGGTTGTTATGCGTATTTGCAATACAGCGAAAAGCTTCTGCAGCTACAGTAATTGAAAAAGCGCAAGAAAGAGCCCCAAGAAGTACCCTTCAATTAAATGTGGTGACTCTGCCCCCTCTGCTTACACACAATAATTGCTAGTATAAACTCCCGTCTTAGGTTTAATTTAGAAGCATCTAATTTAAGAGTCATACGTTCCTCATTAACAGGGTACATTTGTGTGTCGCCAGGTGCTGACGATCTGGAGTATGTACCAAATATTTGTGTTGCGATAATACATACAGCTACGGGTAGGTACATCGACGTCGCTGACATCAAAGTTAATTCGCTCCAATACTCACAATACGAGGGCCTTTCCAATTCCCAGGGCTACTTGCAAACGTTTCGGCAGAAGTAGCTTAGATTGTATGGCGCTGGATAAGAAATCAAATGTAAATAATCATTCCTTCTTGTGGTGAACTTCTTAGTCGCCACATACAGACTCGTTAAGAGTCTATGCTTTTCAATGGGTTTGAAGTTGTCATAATGTCTGTACGAATTTAAAGTTGAATAAAGCCAACATTTGGTTGTATTTCGCTATTGTCATTTCATAACAATTTATTCAACTTTAATTATGCAAAATACTCTTCAATACTAACTGCAACGATGGAGAAATATCTTCAACCAAATATTCTCGACCTTGATCCGTCATCGACTACTGCGGCTCAAGAATGGACCCATTGGGTATCTACTTTTAGAAATTTTCTGATTGCGAATGAAGCAGAGAAGAAAATTAATGATGCGATGAAGATGCAACTTTTTATTAATCATGTATCACCCAAAGTATACGAATACATAGGTGAGTGCACATCATATAATACTGCAGTAAGTACACTCAACACCATATTTATTAAACAAAAAAATGAAATTTTTGCGAGACATATTCTGGCCACAAGAAAACAGCAGAGTCATGAAAACATTCAACAATACCTTCAGCAACTGAGAATTTTAAGCAAGGACTGTCAATTTAAAAATGTTGATGCAGAAAGTAATAGGAATGATTGTATAAGAGACGCATTTATTTCTGGCATTACTTCGCATAAAATTCGTGAGCGCTTGCTAGAAAATTTTAACATGACGTTGGATGAAGCTGCTAGCCAGGCACAAGCAATTGAAACTGCTGAAAATAATGCGCAAACATTCAACAATACGACCATTGGTGAATCTCTTGTCATGGCATTGCCAAAGACGGCAACGACATACAAAAATAAACTACTATCACCAGAATACGATTCGAGACAATGCTTTTTCTGCGGAGATAAAATTCACCGGCGTCGGAACTGCCCAGCTTTTAATGCGAATTGCCAAAATTGTCAGAAAAGGGGACATTTTGCAAATGTTTGTAGGAGCCCTAAGACAAATCTTAACGCTGCTCCAGCTCCTGATGGATCTCCTAAAAATATATTGAATGAAGTTACGGTTGTTGCTGCTCCGGCTATTTTAAAGAAATCAGTCGTCATTGAAGTTAACGGCAAAAAATCAAACGCATTAATTGACTCTGGAAGCTCTAAAAGCTTTATCAATTATGATTTTTTTTCAAATTCTTCTTTTAAGAAAGCAGAATATAATGAATCAAAACAATGGCCCAAACAACTCACACAATCAATTGCGAAGGGCTACTTCAAGCAAATATTGTTCTAAATGGCAATGTTTACGAAAAAGCTTCGCTTCTTATCGTTAAATATCTTTGCGCTGATATTATCATAGGACATAATATACTGAAAGAACACTCGAAACTTGAAATTACTTTTGGTGGATCTAGAAAACCATTACAAATACGTAGTGTGCTGGCTTCCTCTGTTCCACCAGTTCCCTTATTTTCGAATTTACATTCCAACTTCTTACCAATTGCTGTAAAGTCTAGAAAATACAGTAACGATGATCTTAAATTCATAGAAAATGAAATAAGTCAGCTCTTAGCAGACGGAGTTATCGAAGAGAGCAGATCACCTTGGCGAGCTCAAGTTCTAATCACCAAAAATGAAAATCACCGCAAACGATTGGTTATAGACTATTCTCAGACCATTAACAAATATACAGATTTGGATGCCTACCCTTTACCAAACATAGAAAAAATGGTGAATGACGTTTCAAAATACGACTTCGGCGATTCAGGCGATCAATCTGTTGAACGCCCGATCAGGAGCCGAATTTTGATATATTTTTGTCTAGCAGTTTTGTGATTAGTGTTTGCATGAACTTTTTTAGTTCACTGTTTTTTGTTGGCTTGCTGCACGCTTTGATGTTTAAATGTTAGTGTAGCAAGCAATTGTTATATAAATAAATGAAAGTCCGTCAGTTTTGAAGTTAGGATCTTCAAATTTTATGTTTAGGCTGACGATTGAAAATTCATTTATTTGTCTCAGCGTTTTTGATAACTCCACCTCCGAAGGGTTAAAAAGGGGATAAAGTTGAAAAGTCCTTAATTTTCGAAGAAAAATTACTAAATTTACTATCTAGCCTTATGATTGGAAGCTAACGCATGTAATTAGAATTTCAACCCTTAAAGGGGTATAAAATTTTGTTTTTAATCTATATATATAAAATGGTAAACTGACTGACTGACTGGGTGATATATCAACGCACAGCCCGAACCGCTGGGTCTAGAGATTCCAAATTTAGCACGTAGGTGCCGTATGAGGTCTACGGGTGCACTAAGAAAGGATTTTTGGAAATTCCACCCCTAAGAGGATGAAAGTTTGTATGAAAGTCCGTCAGTTTTGAAGTTAGGATCTTCAAATTTTGAGTTTAGGCTGACAATTGAAAATTAATTTATACGTGTCTCACCGTTTTTGATAATTCCACCCCCAAAGGGTTAAAAAGGGGGATGAAGCTGAAAAGTCCTTAATTTTCGAAGAAAAATTACTAAATTTACTATCTAGGCTTATGGCTGGAAGCTAACGCAACGGTTTTGTTAGAATTTCAACCCTCGAGGGGGTGAAAAGGGGGATGAAATTTTGTATTGAAGTTGTTCATTCGCTAAATTTTGTATTCAAGTAAAAATAATATAAGTACACGTGTACTGTTTCTAACTTTACATTATTTTACATAAAGCGACTGCCTATCTGACCTCAAAGCAATTACTGGGTAATACGATACCCCTTGGTAAGAATGGTTGTCAGACTTTTGGGCTTCTGACTTCCCGTAACGACTATCAAATATTCACGAATGACAGCCGTGACCAACAGCTTAATGTGCTTTCCGAGGCACGGATTATTTTATTTTATTTTATTTTATTTTTATTCAAGAGGAACAACAAACAGCTACAATATAAATACAGAAACAAGAAAATACACAAAAATTTGAGACAATATCGTCCCCGTAGTTGGAAAACTAAATAACTCCGATTTTCTAGTTTTGAGATAAACGCGATTTAGTGTTTTTTTTTTTCAATTAATGTTCATTTGTTAAAAAAATTGAGACAATTTTACCGTCGGTAATTTTATATTTTGTGGACCTGATTATCTTTAATATTATGCTTAAACAAACTGGACTCTATCTTCAACAATAACTAAATAAAATATATAAAACCAAGTTGTTTAATTTTGCCACAACTACTTTTTGTAACGTAACTGCAATTAGTTATTTATTTCGGCTATTTATTTAGTTTTCCTACAACCTAGATCCATCTGGTAGAGTAAAAGAAAGTGAAATAAATGCAGTTATTGAATTTATCAAACTTGAAATTTGTTACATTATTACTTTGATATTGTTTAACTGTTATTGGTGCCATTAAAAATAATAAGCTGTATTTTGACATAAAATAGACTTTATTAAAAAATGAACAACTCAAAGGTATAGCAATCATTATAAAACTTTAAAACAACTCAATTCAAATAAAAATAATTCTTCATTGGTAATTTAGGAAACACAACTAAAATAAAACTCAAAAAATAATATGACTCATCAGGTACATTGAGTACAAAAATCAACAAACTTCTAATATCAATTACTTAAGACTATTGATCCTACAATTAAGTAAAATAAAACATTTAAAATTCAAAACAATGAAATGTCTGTACTTAATCAATACTGAAAGGTAAATGTAAGAGACATAAACAAAAGTACAGCAACTTAAAATAAAAACTACCTTCATACACATTAAATAAAACACGGCGTATGTATGTAATTTAAAATCACGTAAATTTAACAATGTAAATCCCTAAAAACTCAAATAATTTTGTTTGTGTTGTTAGGTTTCAAAAGATCACCAGAATGTAGAGCAGGGGTCAAAATAAGTTTAATCATCGACTTCAGATGAATCAGTGCAGGGTGGAGTACCCTGGTCTTCGTTTAAACATGGTAAACCTTCGTACCAGCCATGAAGCTCTTTAGGAATTATATTTTTCTTACAAAGCTGTAAAAAATCTTTCTTTTTTTGTTTTGTTATAGGAAGACATTGTTTATATGCCCGGGGAAGATCTTCAGTGTTTATAGTTGGCATTTCAGAGTTTTGAGTTCGTCTAGTCGGTCTCCCTGGTTTACAAAGAGCATTTAATAAATTATATGGCCCATCGTAATCGTATCTGTATTTAATAAAACCAGGTAAATCCTTTTGAAATCTTAGACATTTTATTTTCAACCAACACACCTTCTCCCCATTCTCCGCTATAGTTTTGTTTTTAATTATTTTTGAAGAAAGTGATTTTACATCAATCATGTCTTGATACGACAACTCATTTACTTTATACGGATTTACATTTTTATTTTGTCTTTTGGATCTTGCCCGTTGCATAATTCCCTTCCAATCTATTATAGAAAACGTGTCTGTGTACTTTTTTTCTTTTTCTATTGCGCTGTGCATCGAATCTACCTCCATATAACTATGACCACTTTCGAGATACTTTTGTTCTAACACTTTTATTGTCCCATGTGTATGTACTAAGTACAATAAAAATGCTGCTATGTACTGGTTCCGGTTTTGTCCCGAGCATGTGTCTGAATAAAGGGTGACGTGCGTGACAGCCTCGGGTAGATTCTTAATCCATAAATAAATAGCAGATGCTATTTCCACACTGCCTCTTTTGCCGTTTATTTCCGTCCAGATAATACAGTGAGCGTACTCATAAATAGATAAATTATATAAATTTAATTTTCTGGAATAATACATTAGACTATCTGCAGTCGATGGAATCTGCAGTAGACTTTGCAAGTCCATGGTGACACACAAATATGAATCATCTTCTTCCGACCTCTTCTTATCCAGCTCTTTAGATCTATAAGACGCATCTTTTCGCTCTATATGCTGAGTATAATCATTTAGGATATTTATATTACTTTTATCTTTATTGTAATTATTACACGTGCTACATTGGTCCTTCTTGGGATGATAGAACGCTAAATTATATTGTGTGCCAAATACTTTCTTATAAATGTTAAATTTAACTGGCACTTTATTGTTTTTTTTCATTCTCTGTACATACAAATCATACATTTTTGATATTGACAAGGTAGGCTCTAAGTATTTCCTGTTTGATTTTTTTCTACAGTAATGGGAATCCATTACAGGAAAACTTTCAATGTGATTTTTTACGTCTTGTATCTGTTCTTCAGGAGTTTTGTTTGCAGGCGCTTGTCTACCACGGTTATCTATTTTTGTAAATGCACCATGATCATCCACGTGTTTTACTGCTGTTTCAATAGGACCAGTAGAAATGCAAAGAGTGGACATAAAATAATTCTTGCATACTTGTTCAAATACAGTCTTATTTTTATAAAAACCATATTGTCTGCTAGTACTTCTTTGTTTGTCGATCGGTACAGATTTTCTTGTAGTCTGCACCGGTTTAATGATGATGCGCTTAAGCAGAAACTCTTTTTGTAGCTTATAATCTTGTATAGACCAATAGTGTTTGCAAATTATTTCACGCTCGTTTTGTGTAAACTTTTCTGTGCATTTTTGACGGCAACTATTGCTGCATTTAGGACTTTTAGGTAGTTTAGCTGCACAAAGCTTTCCAGTTTTACTCTTATATGGCAAACATTTTCGTTTCTTCTCTAACTCTTTGTTTCTTTTCCAATTTGTTTGATTACTTTTTTTCCATCTGTAGATTTCTTTTTCCTTATTGCCTGTTTCTGTTTCTGTTTCTGAATCTGTTGTTTCTGCAATTGTGACATCGTGTTTCATGGTTCTTCTATCGGGGTTAACTAATGAGACTTGGTCAAAAGGAGTTTCAATAATAGCGCGAGTTGTTATAACTTTACTTGTTTCATCTTCAGAATCACTCGACGGAATTGAGTTTATACCTTCAAATCTCATGTTCATTAAAGATGTACGTTTTCTTTTTATTTTAATTTCTTCTTCTGAGTCCGGAATCCATGACGATCCAGAATCAGAAAAAGGTTCTTCATCTGTCGAAGGTGGCATTGGTTCGACACCCGAAATGGGACTTGACCCTCTGACTGGTGAACTGACATCTTTATAGTTGTATAATGGTATGTTGTCATCTTCATTTAAATTAATTTTACTGCTACACAAAGACATGGGACTGACATTTACGGGCATAGGTGCTGATTGGGGTGGTTTAATGTTATTAGAAATCATTTTGCTAGCCATTATTGAAGCAGGAGCCGATTCGCATGTAATAATCTTAAATTCGTCATGCTCAGGAAGGTTAAGAACATCAGGCGTAATATCAACAGCGAAATTTACGTCAATGGAAACATGTTTGTTAATTTCGGATGATGATTTCTGGCATGTTATAATATTATGTTTTTGTGGGCTGACGGTACTTTGCTCCTGTTGTTTTATTGTCTTATTTTCACCCTAAAACAATAAGAAGCCATATTTTAGGTATTAAATTACGAAAAAAGAAAAACAATAACAACTTGACAAGAGTTTATGCAGTCAAGTGACAGCATACTCAAATCCATACCTACTCTACATTGTTTTATTAAGTATTAAAAAACAGAGGATTAACCCTAAAAATGTTCAACAAAAATACCTTACAAAAAAAAAAAACGTAACAAGCTAAAAGTAACCTTCAGCTTAAGAGTCAAAATTTAAATGACAGCAGAAGAGTTATTAACTTCTCCCACAACTTAAAGTGATTCATATTATTCAAATTCGCTTAACTTAGGAAATAGTAAAAAATAATTATTTCAGTATTATGATGACATAAATCAGTCTTGGTTTCGTGGGAGATGCACTGAAGAGTTTTTATACTTACAAAAAATTGGTTCTAAATCATCGTAGCTACATACCTCAGATGAATTATCTTCTTCTTGGCACATTTTCACCATAAATCTACCCCGCGAATTCATTATAGTGTAAAACTCTCACTCTGGTCACTGACGTCAACGCAATTGAAGGTTACGCATAACACTAAAATGCTTGTGACGCGAGCGATGCATCAGTCACACGCGCTGACACCCGCGCTTCCCCCCGCGCACTTCCTTGTTCCGATTCATTGAATAGACACTACAATATTTCGCGTGGCAATTATAAATAACTTAATCTATTTGATTTTATTTGCCTATCGGTAATTAATAATTACCTATCTAGTTGTAGAAGAAATAGATAACATCAAGTGTTTATAAAGTAATGTACGTTTTGACAGAATTCTGAGTAGCAAAATTAAATAAGTAGAGTTATTTAGTTTTCCTAGAACTTTGTTAGTTTTATGATAGAACTTGTAAATTGAAGAAAAAATCAACAACTTATTTTATTTAATTTATTAAAATTTTTACTAATCATTGACCACAGTTATTGATTTATTTATTGAGTTGTTTATTTTTCCTTCAAAAAATTAGAATTAGTTTGAAGATATGCATTATTCCATCTGAACGACAAAAATGGCTATATTTTTGGAACGGAATAAGATAAGTAAATTCCTGTAAGACTCAAACATGCGTCATGTTTTGGATTATTTAAAAATAGGGAAAAGACAAAATCGCCAAAAACGAAGTTATTTAGTTTTCCAACTACGGGGACGATATTGCAGCCCACAACGCTGTTCACAGATTAACAATAGGATACAATACAGTGAGAATAATGAAAATAATCGCTAGGGTTACAAATACAATATATGTATATATTTTACTAACTTATTAAATTAACTTTCGTGTTTAAGATGTATAATACATGTATACACCGTGGAATTTTAACCGTCTTACAACGGCAGCCCACTTCATGTATCCAATGACTACTAATCATTCATAACAAAAAATAACAAAATAAAAACCATTTGAATAATTCAAAAAATTTAATAGTATTAAATAAGTATGACGCATGACGCAATTTGAAACACCCTGTTACGAGCGCGCGGTCAGAGCCATAACAAAAAAATGACACCAAAGTAGCCACGAGCGTTTCAAGGTCGCGCGGAATGGAGCGGCCACATGTTTATCAGAGTTCATTCACCCTAGTGTAAAAATGTGTTTCTTACTATTGCAACCTTACCTCCTTACTAATAAACGTTGTATAGCGTCTGTATAGTTACACACCGATTTCTCTCTTTCACTCGTCAGTAATTTGACTTTCGAAAGAAGAAGACAAAGATACACAACGAAGGCTATACAACGTTTATTAGTAAGGAGGTTAATGTTCTCGGTATGTATGTAGTAGTTTGTAAGGATATTTAACCCAAACTAAGTTGTGTAAGATAGATACGAGTAGGTACATACTAAGTGCAGATTATTAAAAGAGGTACGATTTAAGTTACAAACATACGGCCGATTTCAATAACTGATAAATTTGTTTTCGTTCGACAGATAGAAATTTGACTCAGGTATCTACGTACGTTAAAAATCCAGAATTTCGATCTCTAACCTGGGCAAATAACAAAACAAAAGATAGTTAATGAAACTGGCAGTACGTAAATTGTTTCCGGCGTATTTAAAAAATTGGAATCAACTGAATTATTTACACTAATTACGTATTTACAAATGATCACTTTTTGTTTACACATGCAAGTAGTTAGTTAAGCTTTACCTGTGCGCGGGTGTCGTTCAAAATAATCCATTATTGCGTACAGGAGTACCATGTGCAGGTACTCGATATTCGAGAATTGATAGTTCATATCACTCATTGTGAAGTAGGTAGGTACCTAATCTCTCTAGCGATCGCGAACAATGGTCGATGACCGGTAGCGCGCGCGCGTACTTACACTTCCGATATTCGGACGCAACTGAGACACTGTGAGAGTGACCTTCACCTATTTTTTTGTGAAAGGGGTGGGGGGCGTGGCACGCGCCGCATAGCGTTAGAACTTCTCATTGGATGACAATCCACGTGGACTGTGCTTGATTGGGTAAGCCAGCGATGGAATGATCTATTCGCTCGTGCGCTGGGTAGGTATGTTCTACCGTTTAATACGTAAACATTATAAACAGGATGTTCATAATTGTAATGCATTATTTATTTTTCTTTGCACCTATTAAGCTATTGCATAGCTTCTATCGCGGGCCTTGAGCGCGGGGACCGAATCCAGAAATTCCGTAACGAAAAAACCTCACGCTCCCCACTCCGACGGTTTTACTACACCAGTACCCTCTAGTGATCTAATAATTTCTGGCAGTTCTTTTTTCTGTGTACTGCGTATTTTATTCTTATAAATATTAGTTTATAAAATTATGATCTTCACAAAAAGTGATTGTTGATAGTGGGGTTTGAACTCACGACCAGTCGATTACGAGTACATTCAGTTCCCCTGTTGCACCGCAAGGCTACAATGACTTAATTAAAACTTGCCAAATAGTTGATACCATTCCAGTTGAACAATTTTTAAACTTGACTAGACGGTTGGAAATGACTCATGTACATGGAATTTTTTCGCTGTCAAAACAGTTTGTCACTCTTTTTTTATTTAAAATTACTTTAGGTTCAACACTTTCGTCTATTTTAAAGTTGTTATTATGCTTATATTTGAATAGTATTTGACTTTGTTTACGTAGTTATACACTTTAACGACGTTCAGCACTTATTTATTTTGTTTTTAAGCTATTGCATAGCTTCTATCGCGGGCCTTGAGCGCGGGGACCGAATCCAGAAATTCCGTAACGAAAAAAAAAAAAAAACTAATTAATATCAAAGAAAAAGAAATACTGCATAAATAAAATAAATAAATAATTATAATTGCATAAGTTGATACAAAATGCTATGCAATAGCTTTACCGCGGTAGTCCCCGAGTGCCACACGTCTTTTTTATTTTAATTAATGGTAACAAATTTTTAATCACGCCTAGAGGTATTTTATGTCGGATACATTGAGTGGACTTCTTTTGTAAGACGACTAAAATGCCACAGTGTATAATACTCAAGAATATTCAACAAAAAAGAAAAATATTGAATAAAATTTAAGAAAGCTCCTTAAGTATAAGACTTTTGAACCCATAGGGGGGACAGGCAAAAATGTCTATATGTTCAAAAGTCCTATTGTAGGAATCGACCATTCTGCGAACTGGCGAACGCAAGCCAGAGTTGGACTTGCAAGTACCTACAGAAAATAACTGGCCAGCTCGCACCTTTCGCTTGTGGACTGTCCTAGGAACTGCATAGCATAACATGTTGGAGAGTTCAATGCTGTCAAATTTATTTCTAACAATACTGTATAAATTCATAGCTTCTAAGTACTTACGTCTATTTTCAAGTGTTGCGAGCTTATACTTTGCAAGCAAATCTTGGTATGGCAAATAATATCCATAACATCTATAATGCACAACATCTATAATAAACGGTGAAAACGGAAAAGGTAAAGGTGTTTGTTGTGTTGTTTTGTTTCTGCACTTAGTCCTTCAGGTGAACCATCAGTGGTTATTCCGACCAGCCCACCTCTCTCCAGAAGAAAATTACGTCTCCCGGTCTGTTTAAAACATCTGTGAAAGATCTGGTTGCCCCGAGGGCTTCTGTTCTAATCTGGGTGACGCCTGTGCATTCAAAGAGCACATGCACGATGGTTTCCTCAGCCCTACACAGACGATTGTCCGTTATGCGTATTGTGTGAAAGTGTTTGTTTAGCACGAATTGACGGGGTCCGCTAGGACCGATGCCTGCCAGGGTTGCGGGTTTATCCGAAAGGGATACCGTGGCCCTGGCACAAAGGCAACTGAAGTAACACGGGTTAATTAGTAAAAGTCTGACACGCCCTCCCACTCCGCCCAGAGCGGGAGAAGTTATTTGATAATTTTCTAGAACTATCACAATTACAGTAAAAAAATGTAAAAAAACCGGTCAAGGGCGAGTTGGACTCGAGCACCGAGGGTTCCGTATCATCATAAATATAGCTTCATTCGTATAAGTACCTAAATAGTTCTGTGCCCAGAACACTCGAAAAACCTACAACTGTGTTTCACCCAAAGCAACCTTTCCAAGGAAGGAGGACATATTGGTTCTGAATCGTGAAATGTTTTTAAATTTTCATCGGCGAGGCCTACATATATTCATCAGAGAATTTTAACAGCGGTGTAGAATATTGCAGTTTTAGGTCAGCGCCGTCTCTTGACCGATAGTGGAACTAATGTTAGTTTTGTTGATGATTTCTGAAAAAGTGTGTTATTTAGAGACATCGTTTTATTTTTGTTTTAATCTTTTTATAAATTTCTATCACATAGAATAATTTCAGATTTTTATGCAAACATCAGAGAAAAGGTGGAACGGTATTTATTTTTGTCAAATGTTTTAAAACTATGCGACCTAAAATTTTGTTTTTGAGAATGTGCAAATAGCGCTCTTTCATTCGATACCCCACATGCCCTAGCAGCCCCACTTCGATTTCTTAAGACCACCGTTAAGTTCCAGTTGCAAAAAAAAATCTTTCTTATTTGCAAAATAGTTGGGCAAACGTCATCTAAAACTATTCCAAAGGACATTGACCAAGTGACTAAGGAACCTAGTATCGGTATGAAACATGCGGTGACTCAAAGATTTATGGTTTAATTTAAAGAATGATTTTAGGGTTTTCATATGTTATTTACTATTTTATCATAATTCTCAGCATTACACAGTAATTTGGTATAAAAATCTAAGTTTCGAATCGAATCTCCTGGTTTTTTGTCACAATGTATGCTGGTAAATTCAAAATAAGAATTAGTAAAAATGACGATTGAGCATTTTTAATACTTGTTAATTTCTCTCGAGAAATCTTCTATGAAATATAAATCGCTTTCAATGCTTACCGTTGTGTTCAACTTAATTTATATACTATTAAACAATTACCTACGTTACAACAAGGTCACAACAATAACATTAAACCGCTGAACATTTTTGGTCTAATAAATATTCAGAAAACACACAAATCATGTGTCAAAAGCATTTCATTGAGAACTGCGTTACCATTAAAACCAAGTGTATGAATATGTTCCAGTTTCTACTCACCTTTAATATGGAGGCTTCTTTTGAGGTTTTGTTTCACTTTACAAGAGAATGGCTAAACTAGGAATGCGTAATGCAGGTTGCAGACATTGTAAATTAAAACTCCAGTAAATAATATACACAAGTTCCTCTATTAAGCAAATAAGAAAATGAGCATTGAATTCTATGGCGCGCGTTTGTTCTGTTTTCAAAGAGTTTTTAATGATGAATCAAACAGGCTAAGGTCTCGAAAACATTCTGCCTTTCTATTAACCAAAAGTTTTGCTTAGCTACTTTTAACACTTTATCAGATCGTTATAACAACGTAATAATAATAATTAGTTGTTATTAATATCTGTTCTTACTAATTATTCTGTAAGTTCAATAATCAGATGCGTAATTAAATTATTTTGCGTAAGTCAAGGTTTTATTATTTACATACTCTTTGAATGCCATGCCAATGACATGTGACAATACTTACGTGAAAAAAAAAAAAACATGTATGGGTAAATCGAAATAAAAACTAATACTTTTATGATGTTTTTTATGCGGAGAATTTAAGGATTCGCATTACCAGATAAAATCATTATATTTAAAAACAAGAATTATCAACATTATAAACTTAAGTCACCACAGAACAAATAAAGATACTAGGTCCTGTCAATCTCCTTTCAAATTGATAGAATTAATAGTTCTTGAGATATCCAGCTGTGACAGACAGATGGACAGACAGACTGAGTCGCACCATAAGGTTTCCTTTTTACCATTTTGGTACGGAACCCTAAAAAGATGCACAAAAAAGTATCAATTCTTTGGAATCGAAATCAGATTTGCATTACTTTGTTGAAAGTTGACTGAAATAGAATATGTCATAATTGACTGCTTAGATCCATAAGGTATGATAATCATTTAAAAGATTAAATCTGTAACTAATCTGCTATATTCGTTTCCTATTCAACCCATCGAAGTACTAATGGAATAATTCGACTGTTGTCATACACTGATACATTGTGTTCGTTCTCATCTCAGTCTCACCTACGAAATGTATGGATAAATGATAAATGATTTTATTTCTGTAAGTAGGTTTTTACAAACACTTTTACACGTCAATCATATTTTAAAACTAGATGAGGTCGGCATTTCGTATCTGACTACTCTGAGAAGAAAGACCGAAACAAACTCAGAGGTCACAGTCTCTTTTAAAGTCCAGACATAATCTTGGTCAAATCATATGAAGACCATGTAGATTGGTGTCTGAAATGGTCTTTTGAAGAAAGAACCACACAGATTGAGTGGACCTGTCCATTCAGTGCACGCATTTGTCAGTAATCGTGCAGCTCAACTCAGAACATAAGGAGCTCAACGATTCGACGAACAATACCAAAGAAAGGACATTTGGGCAGGCCGCATAAATTACTCAAACTGCCATACCATGATTAGAAAAAAATAATAAAAAATACTGAGAAGAAAAAATTAAAATAAACAAAGACCCACATAGTCTTCACATTCACAATAATTAAAATAATAAAATTATACTTCACAAGTAAATATTCATGTCAATGTGTATAAAGCAATCACAATAAAAAAAGTTTCAATATATAAAATTTGGATCAGCTCAATCCCAAGCCTTTTTGTCCTCAATATAATCTTTAATGGTATAAAAGGCTTTCTGGCACAACTTACGTTTAATGAATGATTTGAATTGATTAATGCTTAGATCTTGAACGTGGCTTGGAAGTTTATTATAAAAGCGTATTCATTGACATCTGAACGAACCACCTATTTTCTTGAGCCGTGTTTTAGGTACAACATACATGTGTTTGTTCCTAGTATTTATATTATGGATATCACTGTATTTTTTAAACAATTTTATGTTTTTATGGGCATATATTTATTTATTTATACTTTAAGCATAAAAAAAAAGCCACAGACATTTTCTACCAGTCAACCCTTGGGTGATGCAGAGACATACAGTAGTAGGTGCAATAGCGAAAATTGAGAAATAAATATTCATTTAAATATAAAGATATACATAAACCTATTACAAACTATAAAAGATTTTCAAAAATATACTGAGAAGGCACAGTCATAACATTAATTTCCTTAAATTTCTCTCTGAGAGAGTGTCTCGAACTTAATTTATAAATTGATCGAACATCTCTTTTCTGCAAAACAAAGATAGACTGAATGTCGGCGGCATTTCCCCACAACAGAATACCGTACGACATTACACTATGAAAATAACTAAAGTACACTAAACGGGCTGTCTCTATGTCAGTTAAATTACGAATTTTTCTAACAGCGTATGCTGCGGAGCTCAGCTTCTTAGACAATTTATCTATATGTGGGCCCCACTGAAGCTTAGCATCCAAAGTTAAGCCCAAGAATACTGTGCTATCTTCAGGATTCAATTCTTCGCCCTTTATCAACACATTATTTTTCACCTGCCTAACGTGAGGTAGCGTAAACTTAATGCATTTGGTTTTTTTTTTCATTAAGAAGTAAATTATTAACATTGAACTAATGAACTACTTTTGAGATCGCGCTATTTACATCGTCAGTAACCAGCTCCTGACGTTTAAGTTTAAACAAAAGTGAAGTGTCATCCGCAAAAAAACACTATTTCATGATTATCCTTTATGAGGTAAGGCCAGTCATTATTATAAATAAGAAACAAGAAAGGACCAAGAATTGAGCCCTGTGGGACTCCCATTGTTACTAAAGATCCGGGAGATCTTTTCCCATTAACGTCAACGCTCTGAAACCTATTACTCAAGTATGAAGCAAGAAGATCCAGAGCGGTGTTCGGGATCCCGTAGTGGCGGAGTTTCCTGATTAACGTTTCATGAAGAACACAATCGAATGCCTTGGACAAATCACAAAAGATGCCCAAGGCATCACATTTATCTTCCCATGCATTATAAATATGTCCTAAAAGTTCAACACTATCAGTAGTTGAACGACCCCTTGTAAACTTGGTATCAGAATACCAGCGCTGCGGCACTTATTTTAAATGTCGCAGCATCATGCTGAGATAGGAGCCTTTTGTCCTCGTACAGGACTCTCCGTTTATTTATTTTTTATAATTTTGTGATTGTGTGTTTATTAGTTTGTGATCTTCCTGTGCGAGTCACAATAAATACTTTTTCTTTCTTTTTTCTAAAACCGAACTGTTTACTGTGTAATAATTTATTTTTATTAAAAAATCTTTGCGATTGGTCTAGCATTAATTTCTCAAAAATTTTACTAAAGGTAGGTAGTACTGAAACAGGTCCCCCAATTGGGGGGTTTGCCATAATCGCCACGCTTGGCAGGCGGGTTGGCGATCGCAGAATGGTAATAAAAATAAATAGAGAACGCTGCTGCCCATTCTCTAGTAAATCTCTTAGTCGCCTTTTACGACACCCACGGTAGGAAATGGGATAGAGCTATTCTTTACGTCCGGCACTACACGGAACTAAGAATCTAACGTGATATTATATAGCCTTCCTCGATAAATGGGCTATCCAACACTAAAATAATTTTTCTATTCGAACCAGTATCTAGTTCCTGAGATTAGCGCGTTCAACCAAACAAACAAACTCTTCTTTATACTGTACTGAATAGCTTTATAATATAGCTGACCCGCGCAACTTCGTCTGCGTCACCTAAGAGAGAGAGTGGTTTAAGTAATGAATTTACTACTTATTTTGTTACGGAGTTACTTTTAAATTATGATATTTCCTAAGATGTTGATTGAAATCAAGTGATGTCAAGGACAATTTTGTTTACATTTAAATACTTGTGATTAATAACATATTTATTCGGATAAGGATTAATATTATGTTGATAAAACTCCTTCGCAAATAATCCATTAATTTCGAAAAAAAGTTGACTGCCATAAAAAAAGGTTATAGTGAGTCAATCTTAAAAGATAGACATATGCTGTCGCGAATTTTTTGTAGAACATTTAAAGAGGAACAATTCCATCATACATGATATTTGCGTAACTTAAACCGTTTACGCAGCGCACGCAACGGAATATTTTTTCCCGTTTTTGTAACATGTTTCATTTATGCTCCGCTCCTATTGGTCGTAGCGTGATGTTATATAACCTATAATATTTCACAATAAATGGACTATCTAACACAAAAATAATTTTTCTATTCCAACTAGTAGTTCCTGAGATTAGCGCGTTCAAACAAACAAACAAACTCTTCAGCTTTATATATTAGTCTATATAAGAGCTAAAGTAGGTGCTACAATGTCAATAATAGACTTAGCAACTTCTACAGAATTACCCCACAGATCCGCAGTCTTTTTTACGTTTAAAGTGTGAAAGGTTTTAATTATATCTCTACATGTAATATGTCCAAAATTAAATTCCTGGGAAAACTTTTTCAATTTCTGACTTTTCTAGTTCTCAAACCTCAGTTGATCCCATAGAGTTTTTTGATCCTCGTAAGAAACAGGATCGATTGGCATCAAAAAACTTTTTTTGTGAAAATTGCCCATTTTCTTGCTGACTGTGTTTTTTTTTTTCAAATCTGTGATATAAATCTATGTAAAAGTTAAGGATAGTCTCTTAAGACCTTTTTCTTGTAGCGACCACGGTTAAGGTACCTGCCCTTTTTGACCCATCTCAAAATATAATGCAATACTGCTCATCCCTCATAGCAAATAACGTGATAATTTGTACTTAGTAATTTGACCAAACCTGTAGGGAATATGTATGTAAAATTTGAACAAAATCTGTCTGGTAGTAATAATCATCAATATACAGTTTTGACTTCGCTACGATTTTATTATATAAATAGGGGTATAAATAGGGTTTGTGTATATATTTTTTTTTATCATTTGACATTTATGCCTTGCTCCTTAAATATCTTTGGTAAGCTGATCTGTTTAGGCAGCTTTTCTGAACTTGATACGCGTACTTCAATTTTATTGCTATCATCTTTACAGTTTTCTCGTTACGACCGTCTTCTTCTCGCCCTCGTTTATTAGGTATCGAAACTTCAAAATTATTTAATTGTGTATTGTTGCATTGTCCTCTGACACCATGTTGGGTTCTCCTAAGTTACGGCCACTTGCATTTGAATAGGATTCTTCCATCTCGCTATCAGACATTATCGTAAGAACAAATCATTCGTCGCATTAGAGTATTCGCCGGTAACAAAAAAACATTATTTGTTTTAATCTTTAAACTTAGTGCTTTAAGTTCTCTTAAGCTTGTCCCATGTTCTAATAAATTGTCTCTGTTGCGTCTCCGTGGAAGCTGGGCGGTTTAATGTGATCTGCAACGATACGAGTATAATTAAGTTAGCACTGCACACCCATGATACGAAACAATCTCTGTGATATTCTCCATGGAATTTATAGATTTTAGAATGGGTAAAACTTCGCTGATGTTTCCTTATTTTTGATTTCATTTCATTTTTTGAAGACTTGTTATGAAATACGACAAGTTAAAAGAAGTTCACCCAAGTTAGCTGCAAAAGTCGGTTTACACAATCTTACCTACTATACCCAAAGTCTCTAATTCAGATAATTTATGTAAACAAAGTAATGTCAAGAAATGGTCACTGTCAAAATGACAGGACAGTGGTACAAAACATTTAATCATTATTATTTTTTGTAAATTATCATCTATGAAATTAAAGTGAATTCATTATAAGAACTATGCAAACAAAATACCATTGCCAAACAATGTTTTAATTTATGTAAACAAAGTAATGTCAAGAAATGGTCACTGTCAAAATGACAGGACAGTGGTACAAAACATTTAATCATTATTATTTTTTGTAAATTATCATCTATGAAATTAAAGTGAATTCATTATAAGAACTATGCAAACAAAATACCATTGCCAAACAATGTTTTAGATAGTGTGTCGGAGACACGGCCTATGATCGTCATAATCAGCCGATTTAAGTCCACTGCTAGACGTAGGCCTCCCAAAATCGATTTCCACTCGAAACAGTTTACAGCCGTTTTCATCAAAAATGTGGCTAGATATGCTACATACAATATGAATCTATGAATGAGAGTTGTAATATTAGTGTTGTTAAAGATATAGAAAATGTGAAAATGTTTGGATCTCCTGCATTGTTACCAGTATCATAAAATATTTTATACCAGAAAATCTCCTTTTTTTAATAACTTTGTTTAAAACCAAAAATTTATAAAAATAATTACGGTATGATTATTTTTAAATTATTATTTCTTAAATTCAGTACTTAAAAGAAAATGGAACCTTTTTTTCGCCATTTTATGTGAATTACCATTACGAAGATATTTTTTTGATATGTTATCCCCTTTGTTTACATAAATTATCTGAATTTGAGACTTTCGGTATAACTTAATTACACTATACGTAATTACTTTAAAGATGAAGACATCGTTAAAGTAATGAATCTACAGGGTGAAATTGAATTCATGTTCATCCTCTTAAAGGGTCATTATACTCATCATTATGAACAACTTTCACTATGGGACCAAACCTGAATTCGCGAAAAAAATATCAGCCGTTCCCTACATTTATGTTCGCATAGCTCGTCAAAATATAGGGAACAGCAGATTTTTTTTTCCGAGATTTCAGGGTTGATCGAATAGTGAAAGTTGTTCCTAATGATGAGTACAATGATCTCTTAAGAGGATGCCCATGAATTCAATTTCACCCTGTATAGTAACACACCAATAACCATACTGTCAGTGTCCTATCGTAGGTATATAACGGTGGTGTAATCGTAACAAGGTTTGTATCCGGTCTCGCAAGCCGCCATCGCTGTCGTCGTCGACACTAAACGAATTTGGCCATTTTAATACGGTTTGCAGCAGGACCAGCCTTTGAACGAATACACCTTCGGTTATTGTATTACGGAACATCTTAAAGTTTCCTGCGAAACATCTTGTTTGTGATAGCATAGGAAAATATTATTAGCAAAACGTTTTAGCTCTGGGACGGTATAATTTCATCAGGACTGTCTTTAAACATGCAAATGTTTTATGCTGAGCGGTAGATAAAGATACCATAATAAATATTTACCATAATCTTTTAAATATTAACTAATGTGATTCGATGTAAAAAGTGAAAATCAGTGAAATGTGGCGTCAAGCCTCATATCCATCAGCAGTCTGAAATAGGTCAAGTGATGGCCAATAAAAAAATATGGCATAAACATTATGATGAGGCAGAGTTCCAAATTGCCAACATTTTTAATTGACAGATAGAATTAACTTCAGAAAACTCATCGAATGATTCCATTTGCTTGTTTGTTTGAACATTGAATATTGCCGGTAAAAAACACAGGTATATTAATGTATTTAGTCTAAACAAATAAATACACATTTGTTTGAAAGCCGATATCGGCACGAAGCATTAATTCCGTATAACGTTATTTGCATTGGTCTGATAATAAGCGCCTGCGTTAATATTAATGTATCGAATTATCACGCGGCTCACGAAACGTAGTAATTACGATACCTATGTAAAATGACCTCAAAATACTAGAAAATGCAAGGAGAAAAAGGGTAAAAGTAAGTATGTACACATTTTCCGTGACGCTTGACTTAGATACTAGACATATTTCCGTGTAAGATTCTCTACTTGGAACATATTACATTTTTACTACCAAGAAGTCGCTATCTGCTTGTGTACTACTGTGTTTCAGTAGATTGCTTGTCAGGTTTAGTGTGATGCTAATGGAAATGTCTCCACATACCCATTTGTTGTAGCTGTTTGCAGGATTTCTATTGTAACAGACAATTGTCAAAGGACAAATAGTTAAGAACCAATGGTCTACTTACTACTAGTGTATTTTTATGGAAATATACGATACAATAACTGTGGGAACCATGATTCTTCCACTACTGTGCCGCGTGTGCATATAGTGTAAATCCCGCGGCGAACAAACATGCCGCTGCAGGATAAATAATTATAAATCGAAGCGAAATAATAATAATTCCACATTTCCATGATTACTTGTTGTTTATACTTATGGGTAGGTATCATTGTTTATGTACACTAGTTAAATAGATAATAACTTAACCTGCCCATCCCTTTTCCAGATTATGACATAATACATAATGCAGTACAAAGCTTTCTTTTCCTTTTGACTAGCACAGACACCTAAACTACATATCATTGAGTTTGAGTTTGAGTTTAACAAATCCCCATAGGCGGTTGTCGATGTGTATGTAAAAGGAAGTAGTACTTATCTCAAGACATTCTTGGTCATAGGCAAATGTTCAATAATTTAAGGCCACAAAGCTATTGATACATTGGATGTGTGAATAGATAGAACATAGTTTATCTTAGGGAACATGCAGTAATTAACTAGTGAATTTGTTTAATGCGCTGTTCGTATGTAAACACCTCGTTACGTCCTACATACAGGGCTAGTATAACGGAAATAATTAATAGTCTACTGAAAAAGATTTGCAATATTTAAGATGGATAAATGCCATTGGTCACAGCTACCCTGATTTAGCAGGCTTTCTCGTACCAATGATTAGCTTGGGTGTTGTAGAAGGAAAGTTGGCCCAAATGGTCAGTCGACACCTCAGTGAATGCACATAGGATTGTTTCCGAACACAATTTCCGTGCTCTTAAAACAAGTACACAGACAGTGCAGTTAAAGTTAATTATCTTTGTCACGTCAACGAACATACAACAAACGAATGCGCTGTTATCTCCGCGAGGTGGCGCCCGCATCGACTCTTTATGTCACTCACGCGACGCACGCCGCGTAATCCTATCGCGTAATAACCTTTTGTTGTTCTGAAAAACAATTTATTTCAATGTTTTCAGTTTTCAATAAAGTACGTACTAATTATTTAAATCGTAGGAATTTAACTACGAACAATTAGGTGGTAATTTTTTACCGGCTGGCATGTAATTTAAACATGTTTTAGCACCAATAAATATTGTGCATCATCTTTTTGAACATTCTAAATTGACGGATCCCGCCACTACATGCATTCAGTTTGCTAAATAAGTGACAAAGACTATACTCATTAGCGCCCAAAACGACGCAACGATTTTAAAGCAAACTGCATTACAGAATAAGTAGAAAAGGCTCACAAAAGCTCATGCTCCATAGACGCTAAACCAGAGCAACATACTCTGAGGCATCTGTCAGTTCTTCAATGTATCATAGCGAGTTTGTAATTATGAATTAATTTTCCAAAATGGTACCTATATGTAACATATTTTTCTGGTAGACCTTCCCTCTACCGGAGCTAGTAAGAGTTCAATTCGAGAAAATCATCAAAAACCCTTTGATCGTCAGCAGTGTGAGTCTGCTGTGCATTCCTCTACAACAAACGTCTCATGTACGTGTGAGTGGGTGCGTGCAGTCTGTGTGTGTGTGTGTGCGTGCGGAGGCTCACGTCATGTCGGCGTCATCGATCCACTCGCATCCAATTATTCATGTATGTACATAGTTATGTGCAGTGCTGCTGCCATGCGATTGCTCAGTGGGAGACTGGATTCAGGTTCTGAGAATTTTACTTCACTTGAATTTGAAACTTTAAGCCCGGTCGGTCTTCCATGAAGAATAAAATTTGTAAAACAGTTGTACGTTTATTGAACTCCCCAGATGATTAAAAATGCATTACAAGCAAATTAAATACATGATAATTATGATAATAGGTATATAAATAGCATAGTTACAAAGGCATCCAAAGCTCTGGGATTTATACTACGCACCACGGCCTGTTTCCGATCTCTTAAACCGGTTAAAATCTTGTATTATTCTTTCGTGCGCAGCCATTTAGAATACGTGTCTCAGGTTTGGAACCCGCACTATGAGACTTATAAGTCCCGTATTGAGGGCGTCCAAAGAAAATTTCTACGTTGTCTAGATTATAGGGCTCAGCAATACTCAGTTGACTATGAGCACCGCTGCAAACGGTACCACTTCCTTCCTCTGGAGATGAGACGTTATATTGGGGACTTGAGTTTACTGTTGGGTATCGCTAATGGCCACATTAACTGTCCTGAACTCGTTGCTAATCTGTCATTACGCACGAATCTGATGGGATTACGTCAACGGCCAATATTAAATGTACCTTTCGCAGTGACTAATTATAGGCGGAATGTTTTCTCAATAAGATGTGCACTTAGTTTTAATAGGCTTCCTATGGACCTTAATATTGACTTGTTCTGCACCAGTGTGGGGACCTTAAGACGACTTTTGGCACAGCTATTTTTTATGGATAATTAACTTATCTAATATTAACTAATTATATTAACTTGTATGTACTTTTTTTTATCGACATTTTCTTTCTATATGTGGAGGCTTGTTATTAGCAATTTTTTTTTATATTACTTTCTTTATATCATTGGTTTGTTAGTCTGTAAGCCTTCTTTAAAATAAAATAAATAAATAAATATTATGTACCAACCTACCTACTCATTAACTGCTAGAATACGGTAAACTTGAGAATAGAAAGACAGAATCTGTATTAGGAAGTGTTCTTAAAAAGACTTAAAATATCTGACTGTATTCATCTACTGGTTTCAATATTTTAGTTTATGTAAGTATTTTTTGATACCTCATTGGCTTCAATTTATCAATTGGTAACTTACTTTGAAGTCCTAAGTCTTCCATATACGTGAATATAAATATTCTTGCCAAAAATTATATAGCCTAAAAAGTTCAAAAATGGTAAGATTGGATAAATTTGTAAAGCTCTTTTGTTTTCCAGAAGGTAGTGAGATAAACACTTCTCACAAAAAATCTATAAATGATTAGGATTCACAAAAGAAGCTACGGTATAGTATTTTTTTCACCTTATTTTTTCATTTGAATTAAGTCAATTCTGCTGCATTATTTATTACGCGAACCTCTTACATGGTCACCGCACATGCAGTTTGGGCGCACCATACCAACATAATGTGCCGATGTACCACACACGTACGTGGAACAATGTGCGGCGAACACACTATCTTCAAGCCTGGGCCGAAGGGGCCGGGCTGTTGGTCCAGTGACGGCTTTGTTTGTGGGTAACTCACTGATGTGGGTCAGGTATCATGCAACCTAAACATTTACTGGGAGAAAAATGTAATGTATCGTTTTGTTTTGATTTTTTTATCACCTTTTTATGAGCTTCGTCATAAAATGTACATGTGGGATCTTCATTCTTACCTTGTTACGTTGTATTTTTTGTGCCTACCACTATTTGGTTTTGCACATTTAAATCCTTAATAAATAAAGTGGCATTTACCTGAAAACATACGTAATCAATTATAAAGTTTCTCACAGGGTTATTTAACAATGAATGATCCATTCCTTAAACTGTATTTCGTCACTGGACTTTTTAGTTTCACTTTCTGTAAAGAAATCACTTTTCTAAACAGGTTTGCACAATTAATTAGACCAAATATTGTAAATAAGTTTGATTGCAAAATAGAATAACAACACAAATGTCATTCAATCAAACGTCAGCTTCTGTCAGTTATAAGCGACATCTGTTGTCGCCGATTCATGGTTGTAGTTTTAATCGATAATAGTTCATTTTAACATATTGATTGGTAATCATCAAAATAATATCCAGTGACCAGTCCTTAATTATTTTCGGCTTTCGGTAATAAAATTAATAATAAACTAAATAACCGAAAACGGAAATGAATAATTTTTTTCATTATAAACTTTTTTCTAGAACTTTCATTGTCAAATGAATACATATTTAATCTGTGAAGTGTCTTTGACGTAATGTTTCTGGTAATTATTCTAATTTTCCCTAATTAATATTATGGGTAAATTACCCCATTCTAGACAAATTTTGGCATTGCAGACTGCCAAAGATTTGTTTTAATTAGTTTGTAATTCTGGATCTGAAGGATTTTTAGTGTTTCAGCGTTCAAACGTCATGTTGGATAGTTATTAGTGATATTCAAGAGTTAAGTGTCGTAAGTGATGTGGATATCTTCCGTGAACTGGTAATAGTTTTGCCTGAAGTAAGGGAGATTTTCTGAATGCTCTCGTCCAGTTCCGGTTGACTTCTAGGTCATAAATATTTGCCGAGTTGAGCGTCCATTCGCCCTTGAACACGCTTGAGAAGTGACTGCAATTAATTAACACTTCTAAAAGGTGAGCTTCGTTGTTAAACAGAGTTTGGAAGTAATCTGTGAGTCCTCCCCTGGTTAATAAAGGGATTAGTTGTGAAGTATTGGATATTTATTACAGGATTCTTAGCTGCGTCTACGCAGGTTGCTTTCCGGCCGGTCGAAGATATTGCAGTCGAGTGTTTTCTCCCTAAACCAACCGTAAGTATTTCACCAGCTAACTATTTACCATAGATATGCCATAGGAGGTTACTCATGGTATTGGATTAGAATGTTCAAGGCAGTGTATTGAGGTTTTTCTGTGAAGTTTATGGACGCCGCGTGGGTAATTCTTATTCCTATTGTCCCACCAATCAAGATAAGGCAAACAGAAGTCGTAGCTCATTATGTTGTGTTTGCAACAGGCTATGTTAACCGGCTAATGTTTTAGCCTTCTAGATTTCCTAGCTCGGTCACCTCAAGTAAAGTAAATTAGATTCTCATTATATTATTGGGTCTCCGTATTGTCAATTCCAGGTGAGGCACCTCGAGTGATTCGTCTCGCCGCCAGGATCTAGAGAAGCGCCTGGGGCCTGGACGCGAGACCCGTTCCTCGAGTCAGCTCGAAGCCTCTTGCGGAGACGACTGTGCGGCTGGTCAAGTCCGCCTAGCGTTAGCGCAGGCGGGACGGTTTTTTTTTTTACCCTTACATCTATATTTATTCATTTTAATACGGTATACATAAAAACCGGTATATTACTTTTGTCCGGGTTTCAATATTGGGAACCCGGTCTTTATCAGAAATTTAAATTAAGGACCCCGAGTTCGACATCCTCAGTTATCTGAATCTGGAAGAATATTGGACATCTTCGTCGGCTCTGGGATCCGGGATTTTCTAAATCCCTGGCGCCCATTTACTTATTGTTTATTTACAAAATAATTGGAAGGTTACACCTTAATAATTCAATCTTTTATTATATTTTAATCTTAACTTAAATTCGGAACAGTACTGGCTTTATCTCCAACTCCCCACGACCTTAGTTCTGTAAGCTGAAGTTTGAGCTGGCTGGCATTAATAAGTGACAGTCTGTCACATACTTAATATAAAGGTTAACTTAGTTTATGTGTTTGAAATAAGTAATTAATTATTAATGCGGTAGACCCTTAAAGGCTACCGTATATTATTTTAAGAAGGAGTATTATTTTTAAATATATGTTATTTCAAACAGTTTATTGTTTCCTTGTATTTCGATACGTAACCACCTTGCATGAAGGCATTGTTCCATTACCTCTAGAGGGATAAAATCTTTTATGTAACAACCTGCAGAAGTAAGTGGGCATGATGTATCCTCATGAATCTTACAATCAAGAACATTTTATGAATTGGCACTGATAAATCAGGAACAAAGGGTAATGGAACTTTTATTTTTAAACGAAATTGGTTTATTCGTTGCTGCTGATTAAAATACAGGAACGTAATGATATCTGTTTTAGGTACGTAATTTCCAAACAATGGCGATGACTCAAAAGATATGATGATGAATCATTCTGCTACTTCGTCTAGGTTTGTACATCTCGGTATGATCGATCATCTCATAATTATGCTAACAAGTCCAATCCCGTATCGACCGCGGAAGGAAAAAATTACTTAAGACCATTCATCTATCCTTTGTCTGGTGGCACAGTTATGCTAAAAGCTTAAGTAAAAGGTACTTACTGTCTGCAAATGTGCCTATTATTTTGCCTATTTTATGGTGCTGTGGTATGGTGATTAACTCGTATTACCATTCTTAGAGTTTTTTTTTTCAACTCAGCGCTTCCTAGCTAGTAAACTACAACGTTGTGCTCATGTTTTTTGCAACCGTTTTTTCTGTCTAATTATCACCACTATCCATGTTTTTTGCGCCACTGCAGGACATTTACGTCACTCTCCATTGTCTTGGAGGTACCAGTCTTGCGTACTTGCGTTGTCCAATGTAACCCAGGTAGCCCGTGGTTAATCCCTTTTAATCCTTTAACCAAGCTTAATTCCTGTGATGGCGTGGCTTGCCACCAATTCATAGTGCAACAGGCGGCGATAAAAATTCCCGATCTACGATAGCCGTTAAACTTTTACCTCCATTCTGTGTATGGAAGTCCATTTACATATTACAAGCATCATATAGGTATAAATACACTTACTAGGTAAATGCTCGACATAATATGTATGTAGTTATACTTATTAGTGTGTAATTACATCGCGGCGGCTTTGACAAGCGAGCCGCGTAATTGTGTGCCGCCCAGTGCGAATCATTCCGGATCATATCCCCTGCAAATATTGGCCAGCACTCGTTTATGTTAGATATCTATGAAACTACTCGACCGATGTTGATGCCGTTTCCTGTATGGGAGTGGAGGGAATATTTTTCATATTTCTTATTTGTATGAACATAGATTTTCTCCAGATTTTGTACCTGTAACTAATATATCAGTATTATGTTCGCTCCAATTCAGGCGGCCTTTGGCTTAGTAAAGCGAAAAATTGAAATCATGACGCGGCCTCTTTGTTCGTACATTTGGTTCTCTCTCACGTGATATAATACTGCTTCCGCCATATGTGTCCGAACCTTGGGGAAACTTAATTACTCCAGCAGGCTTAGCACGAGCACCGTTTTGTCAACGGAAGAGTAGACAAAAATTACGTTACGTGTAGACAGTACGACGGCGGCAAAGTAATAGTGTCAACTGCACTTCAGGTGCAAAAACAGTACTGTATCTTTGTTCTTTTCTTTTATTTTCCTTTATTGGCCAACCAACTATAGGGATGATGACTAAAAACATATTTTTTGTCCGTCATGTAGATTATTAAAAAATATTGGACTAGTATTTTTTCTTTTTTTACGTAATCAAAATATTACGTCGATACATTGAGTTCAAATGTAGCATGACGTCACTTCTCATTAGATTTTATACTGAGCTGTGACGTAACGAGCCCCCACACTCCAAGTTTAACGTGTTTTATTGAAGTAATTTTTTATTAATATGATAAAGCAAAAAATACGTGTCTAATATTTTTTTTATTATCTGATTGACGGACTAAACAGGTTTTCTTTTTTTTACCCAGGCATCATCCCTATTGTTTACACTGTAAATAGTTCAATTAATATCTACCATAATCAGAGGTTAGTGCAACAATTTCTTACAGGTTAGCACCGCATGCCCCAAAAACATATTAGGTGTGCCACAAGCACTAAAGTATAAAATTTAAATAGAACAACTAAAATTAACAAGTTTAAATTAAAATTACGAGATGGAATATAAAACTAATATAAACAGCAAAAGTAAAAATAAAATTCAATAGTACAAAATATACAATGAAACTTGGCATATGAGTCCAAATGGGGTCTCCCTTGTTTGACCGAAAGGAATTTGACAAATTTTCACTTCCCAAAAAAAAATTCGCATAATTTCATTTGCCAAATTATTACGTAGCAAAAAATCTATTCACAAAAAATTGTAACGCAAACCTAATGTTTGGCAAATGAACGTTTAAACTATAACTTGTTTACCAACTAGTACTTTTAACATTTTTTCTTTAGTCTAATATTTCAGTTGAAATAACAGTTTTTACGCAAAATCAAATAAGCCAAATATTTAGTATCGTCAGTTTTCAATTCACCCTTTCCTATTCCATTTTTTTTAAATAATTTATTTATTTATTTAAGCTTTATTTATCCATACTATTACAAACTTTATTACTAAAAGATTTACATTAAATATATATTATTGTATGGCCCCTGTAGGGTAAAAAGCCTCCTCCAACTTTTTCCATTTTTGCTTGTCTTGGGCGGTGTGCATCCAGTTTTTCCCAGCCGTTTTTTCGATGTCATCAACCCATCGTTTCTTTTGCCGTCCTCTGTGTCTTTTTCTAGTGGGACCGAGCCACTTCGTTGTTTGTAGTGTCCATCTTTTATCCTGGTATCTAGCTATATGGCCTGCCCACTTCCACTTCAGTGTCATGGCTTGTTGCAGTGCATCCGTGAGCTTTGTTTTGTTGCGTATGTCAGCATTTCGTATTTTATCTATTCTTCTTAGTTTCAGGATGCTTCTTTCCATGGCGTGCTGGCATGAGAGAATTTTGTTTTTAGTCTTGTTAGTAAAAGCCCAAGTCTGACTTGCATATCGTAGGCAGGGCAAGATACATGAGTCCATTATGATCTTCTTTAACTTCAGACTGTAATTTCCTTTGAGGATTTATTTCTGTGCCCAATACTTTTTCCATGTTGTGTTTATTCTTCGGTCTACTTCATTCTCGTTTCAATTGGTGTCAAACGACATAAGTTTTCCGAGGTATATATATACGTTGACATATTCTATCGTCCTTCCATCTATCTTTATTGGACTTTGAGTATTACTGGTCATTATTTTTGTTTTGCTAGTATTCATTTCTAATCCTACTTTCTTGCTTTCTTTGTCGAGGTTTTGAAGCATTTTTTCTAGGTCTATGGCAGTTTCACTAAAAAGAGCTATATCGTCAGCGAATCTTAAATGGGTTAGACGTCTATTTAGTATCCAAACCCCCTTGTTTGTCCAATCTATATTTTGGAAGATATCTTGAAGAACCGCTATGAATAATTTCGGCGAGAGCGGATCTCCCTGCTTTATACCTCTTTCTATAGGAAACTCTTCGTCTTTCCTTTCTAGTTTTATTCTGCTCACGCTTTTTGAATACACATTCTTTATGAGATTTATGTATTTTTCATATATGCCGTTATTCTTAAGTGCTTGGTATGAGCAATACTATCGAATGCTTTTGAATAGTCAACAAATGCTACATAAAGTGGTTTATTAAATTCCTGGTATTTCTCGATTAGTTGGTCCATTGTATGGATATGGTCACTGGTTGAATAACTCGATCAAAACCCTGCTTGTTCCATTGGTTGGTTTTTGACAATCTTCGGTGCTATTCTGCTAAGCAAGATCGACGAAAACAGCTTATATACAGCTGATAACAAACTAATAGACCTGTAGTTTCCTACATCCAGCGGGTTTCCTTTCTTGTAAAGTAGTACTATGTGTGATAGACCCCATTGTTCTGGTATTTGTTCGGATTCTAAAATCTGGTTAAAGAGTGTTGTCAAGTATGGGATTAAAATCCGTGCTCCGATTTTTAGTGCTTCGTTAGTTAGATTCTGGCTGGTCCTGGGCTTTTTTCTGTTTTCATAGCTTTTATTTGCCTAAATACTTCCATTTCGCTTATTAAATCTATTGTTTCATGGGTTTGTTCTTTGTTTTCTACTTTTTTGAATTTGTTTTCATCAATGGCTAATTCTTCTCTTGGAGATTTTTTATAGAGTTTTCTATAGAAATCAGTAGCACATTTGAGAGTATCTTTCCTGTTTTTTGTTTCGTTCTGACCGTCCTTTAGGTTCTGAATCCATGTTTTGTGTGTTGAGAGTTCTTTGTTGGCTCGTTTTGAACTTCGAAGCGTTGTGAGGTTTTTTTCTATGATAGTCTTTCTATAAGTGTTGTAGTCTTCTCTGATATCATTTTTTGTTTTTTAAATAATTGTTTTAATTCATCTTTCTCTTCTTTAGTTTTGTTTTTTAGTGACATTAGTTTCCCACGTCTGGCTATTAGGTCCAATGTTTCAATAGTCATTATTTTGTGTTTGTGAGTTTTTGTTTTGTTTTCGAGTTTGAGACTTTTTATTATTACCTGTTCTAGTTGGTCGCTTATAGTTTGTATATCTTTTTCGATTTCTAAGATTTCGTCGAGTGATTTATAGTGCTTTTCTAAGTTTTGAGTATATAAATAAGTAATTAACCTAATCTAAATAGTTCAGTTCCGGGTAACCTACTAAAACAATCTCTTTTTTCTATTAATGCAAGTCGATTCTGGCACTCGCCAGCCGCTGCCGCGGCACCGCTCGCTTCGCTCGCTCGGCTCGTGCGAGGAGGTCACAGTTTTAACCTAACCTAACCTACCCATTCTTTTAAAGAAGAAATTATCCTAATCTAAATAGCTGAGTTCCGGGTAACCTACTAAAAACAATATCCAATATCCTGAACAAAAAAAAATCTTATTTTTGCCTTAATATTTTTTGTCTTAACAAATCATTTCACCAAACGTTTATTGTCTGCAGATGTTTATTGTTTGCTGTAATAAATAATTTGATTAAAGACCAAATGCCATAATAACATTATACTTGGTAATATTTTGCTAAGTAAAAATTTTACCAAATGAAAATATGCGTACTAATATCATTCGAAATATTGCAATGGTATAAAAAAAGGCTGCTAAAATTTGTTTGGGGTAATGAAATTTTGTCAAAATCTTTTCGGCAAAATGGCAGGCACCCGTCAAAATGTACGTTAACAAGATCGCTGGAACCATTTAACAATTTGCAGAGACGAGGAACAACAGAGTTTGCACCAACTATTGTTCTGCAGAGTGGAGGGTGTAAAGGAGTAATAGAGGCACGAGGGAGTCTAGCAGGGGCCCGGAACGGAAACTTTGATAGTAATATGGGACAATCAATGATTATTCTCCGTTTCTCCAATGAAGCCATCTTAAAGTAAGATAGTCAGGCTTCGTATGATCGTATCCTTTTTGCATTTCCGCTGGCATGGGCCAGATGCCAGAGGAATATTTTTTGTATTCGCTCCAGTCGAAGGATGTGCGTGGAGTAATGAGGTCTCCAAATTGTACTGCAGTATTCTAAGATACTACGAACGATACAGTTGTACAACAATGCCTTTGTCCGACTGCGCTTAAAACTAACAACATTGCTTACAACAAATCCCAGCATTCTAGAAGCCTTTTTGACGACGCCTTAACATGAGGTACAAATGTCAAGGCTCTGTCAAAAACAACTCCTAAGTCCCTTATTAGAGCCCATATGATATACACTAGCCGTCAATCTCTTTTTCCGGGTGTATTTCACGTGGAAGCACTTTTTTTTACGTTCAAGCTCATTTCATTGTCGTTACATCATTGAACGTAACGACAAAAAGTAGTTGCGTCCGTCCAAAAGGAAATAACACTTCTTCAGGATGTTCATCATTGTGTGAACAGACCGCTAGGTACGAATGGTACTGTGTATCTCTGCGGTTAATTCTGCTTACAAGTTAAAAAATAACGCCACACTGCTAAACAAACTCAAAACAAGACACAGCAACTCGTTACCGGTTTACGTAACCCCAAAAGAAAATCAAATCCAATTTTCTTGTTCACAAATTCCGTTGGCATTCGTATTGAGATTCCGTATAACGTTGTTTAATACAATTCAATAAGCGCGAACTTAATACCATTCTTGTATCAAAATAAGAAAAAGAAGGACCACTGTAATAAAATAATTATTATTTATATATACCGCCTCCCTAAAGCGTGTAATCTAAATACATTTTACGAAACTCTAGAAAAAATACCAAAAGAAATGTGCTCTAAGCCTCAAACAAAAATTATGCGGGGATTTCAATATTGACGTTCTCAAAAGAAACAAAACTACTATTTTGAATACTTTTTACTTAACTACAATCTTAAATTAGAAATAAATCAACATACTCGACCCAGCAACAAAAATGCCTGCTTAGACAATTTTGCCCACAATTTTAAACAAAAATGTAGTAATGATATTATTGATTATGGCTTATCTGACCACACAGCACAAATATAAAAATTAAAGTTAATAAAACGTATAAACTAAACTATTTTCATATTAAATGGCGTGACATATCAAAAGATTTATGCAAATTTTGAAATTACCTCAAACAATTGACATTCACAAATATATGAAAAGACAGATCCAAATGAAGCATAATAATGAATTTATAGAATTATTTAGATTTATTATACGATTTATGTTTTCCCGTTAAATTAATTACCATAAAATTCAAAAAACTGACTAAATAGATTTCGATAGGAATACGAATATGTAGTAAGAAACAAAGAAAGCTTTGGAAATATCGATTAGAGCCAACAAGTGTGAACAAAGCTGTTTTTAAATCGCACTCATACACATTAAATAAAATAATCAAATTAACACAGAAATCGTAAAATAACCACTTAATACAAAATTCCAGCAACTAATCCAAAGCAGCATGGCACTTAAGGCGACGATAACCGACTTTTGATGATTTTATACTGAAGATCACGTCTAAACGAGCAGTGTTCATGATTTGAAAACAAAAAATGTTAAATTAAAACTCAAACAATCATAAAACCACTCCATAAACAAAATTGTAAAGAACAAATCCAAAATTATAGACACATTGCCTTGATACCAGTTTTCTCGAAGGTGATAGAAAAGGTGATTTATGAAATATTGAACTCATATTTGACCAAACTGAATATATTATGTGATGGACAAAAGGGATTCCGTAAGAATAGAAGCATCAATATGGCAATATATAATCTTATCAATCATAAAATTACTAATGTTGACAGTAAAACGCCAATATGTGCCCTGTTTACTGACATGACAAAAGCGTTTGACTATGTAGATCATAAGACACTAATTGAACGCTTACGGTATAAGAGGAAATGCTTTGGAACTATTAAAATCTTATTAAAGTTACCGCAATCAATATACAGAAATAACTCAATTTAAATATGAAACGGGAAATAAAAGACCTATCAAACTGTAGGAAACTTTACTATGGGGGGGCCCAAGCACACAGGGCAGTGTGCTTGGGCCATCATAATTTTTTTATATACTGCCTGTTTTCGAAAAAGTCGTAGAACAAATATTGTTGTTTATGATGTTAGTAATCTACTCCTGCGAGGTTGTTTGTGTTTTACAAATAACCCTGTATATTTATGACCTATCACGACAAATAAAGCATCCAATGATCCTCTTCGCTGATGACAGTACTCGTACAGAAATAATTAAATGTTCCAATGATCTGACTTATGAAGAAAATGGTAATAATACCCTTTAAAAAAATAACTGATTGGCTAGACAGAAATAACTTGGTTATTAATATACAAAAAAACAAGTTATTGCATTTCTATCAAAGGCTCTAACCCAACCATTTAAATGTTTCTTAAAACGGATAAAGGGTAGAAGAGGTAAAAGTAGCAAGATTTCTTGGCATTCTAGTTGACAGCCAACTAACGTGGAAAATGCAGGCAGACGACATATATGCGCGGCTAAGTAAATCTGCTTATGCTCTTTTCATCTTGGCAAAGAAAGTTAATTTACAAACAGTACATAAATCATACCATGGGATTGTTTCCTCAGTATTGAGATTTGACATAATACTTTGGGGCAACTGTGTTGAAAGAGAAACTATATTTAGAACTCAAAAAAGATGTATACGATGTATGGTAGGCCTAAAAACTATTGATAGCTGTAAGCCTATCTTCAAATCATTAAAAATCTTGAGTTTCCCATGCCTATAATATTTGAAGTAGCAGTGTTTGTCATATGTAACTTGAACTTATTTCCTGTGAGATACTAGAATATGAACCACTCAACTTAGATCCCAATACAAAACCATTTTGTGTACAAGTAAATACAAAACAGCACTAGCAAGGAGAAGTATTTTAGGCATGGGTCCGGTTATATACAATAAAATTCCTGATAGCATTAAGAATGAGCACAACTTTAAAAGAAAATTAAAGATTTTTTTAATAGGAAAATGCTGTTATTCAATCACCGAATATTTGAATGACATGCTGTTATAAAATTTCTGACATTACATGAGTAACAATTTATTGATCTTCCTTAGTGACATTAAATTTTATTTTATGACATCATTCAATTTCTTTAACATTCTTTAAATAATTATGTGCTGACAATTTTCATTTTATTACAATAACTGCGGACATTTTTTATTTTGTATTTCTTTCTCACTACACTTAATTTATCTAATCGACATTATTTAGTGTGATTGAAAATTCTTAATGCGATAGATGATCTAATTTATTTACTTTTTTATTTGTGGTTCATTACCTATATTAATTTCTTGTTTTAATTATATTGCATGTACTACTTTTGTACGCCCTAGAGAAAAAACATAGCGCCCTTAATGTATTACCAAATAAGAACTTATAATGAACCTATGTGTTACAATAAATAAATGAATCTGAATGAATCTGAATCTGAATACAAAGAAGGTGTAGATGTGTATACAGGTTGATGCTGAACGAGCTCAAGCTCTATAAAAGTGCAATTTTATCTGCTGGACTAATCGATTTGCCACATAACATAATACAGTATATTGAAACTTTATGTTTAAAACTTTAAACTTATTAACTGAAACAATCAGACGCGATACCAGGCAGAAGCAACACTTAAAAGACAACAACTTGACCTATTTTAGGAATCATGTAGTGATTATTTTCTCCTATTATTTCCAAAACACAGTTTATTTACTTTCGGTTATAGAGCTTCTGCATCTTCCTGTTAAGTTGTATCCTTCGTGTTGGTAATCTTCAAACGCACATAATGTAGCAAAATATTTCTTTTTGATTATGTGACACAATCGTGCACTGAATATTAATCTGGGGCCTTCCGCTGATAGCTTTGACTGAGAAAGCGCACCGTACTCACTTTATTTAGGTAGAAATAAGTGTGGAATGTCTTGAAAATACTTGTAGTACCTATAAATTTAGGTAAAATTCAACGTTAACATAGTTGTAGTTTTTGTCTAAACAAGCTTGTTAGCGTTTGCATCAAAAGAGTCCTGCCGGACCACTTTATTGTAACAAAGCTATCCAATCCAGCACGTCTAATATTCTGAAAATCTCGGAGATTATTTTTACGTGACAAAGGAACTATGAAAGTCTAGATTAATATTCGTAAATGTTAAAATATTGAGCAGATTAAAAACTGAGTAAATAAACAGTACAAGATAAACAGGTTTCGTACTAGGTATTAAATCATATTCATACGCGGTTATCTATCATACGGCTCACCATCCCGTACAAGTTGTACGGGACGGGACTGGGTTCTACTGCGAGGGTAGAACCCAGTGAAGAACTAGTGAACTACTAGGACCCTTGAAATCAACATGTTGTAGTACTTCATCACTTTGGGGGTATCTAACCGACTCTGAGGTAAAACATATTATACAGGCTGGGGCGTAAATAGTGGTCCAATGTTATGGGGTAGAAATACCGTATATTCGTCACTTACCTACACAATTTGAATTTGAATAAAATATTTTTATACTATTTAAAAAAAAAAATACGCCTCGCTTTTAAAATAATGTGTACGGAAAAAGTGCAGATGAGTGCCAAACAGAAGGTAGATGCCTATCTAATAATAATACCAGACTATTATTGTCTCACTGCAGGGCAAAGGTCTCTTCTCGTACAGGGAAGGTACGAGCATTGATCATCACGCCCGCTCAAGACGGGTTGGGGATTTCAGACTAATATTAACTACAAGTCCAGGTTTCCTCTCGATTTTTTTTCTTCACCGATGTCAGTAATGTCCAAGATTAACTCAGAAAGTACTCGTATATATGAATTGTAATAGTCACATTGGTACTCGCCTGGAACACACAACACACAACCTCGTGCATGAGAGACGAGGTCTTGACCACTGGGCCATCACGACATATGGAATAAATTATTATAATACCGTACAGTTCGTGTTTGTTATATAATTTCTTCTTATAATTTCAATCTCTTTCACACGCTGCGGAAAACACGTCAGTGTTCTTCAAAATCTTTGAGAACCCAAGTTTAAGCCGCCTACCTCTACATAAAACCTGCGTTAGCTTCAGCGACACGCACGAATTACTCCGACGTGGCAATTGTCATCCAGCGCCGTACCGTAATACGTAATATTCAAAATGAAGTAAAAACATGTGTTCGTAATGAATCCCATTTGCAAATTGGATATGAGTGTCGGTATCAAATCGTAATGTATTCACTAATTATATCGGCCGCGGCAAATTGTTAATTAGCTCCCGATCTATTTGATATTCATTGCTCGAACGAATCATACGCCTAGTATGGCGTATAGGCTTAAAGGAGTGTAAAGAAAAGTTAACTATCGCGACGTTTGTTGTTGCGAAAGTTCTTTACTGCGATGTATGTTACTGCGACAGTTTACCATTGCAACGTACGCCGTTGCGAAAGCTCTTTACTGCGATGATTGCAGTTTCGATATCACGCTATTGCGATTTAGGCCAGCGTACTGATACTGGTGATAGTGGAAATATTATATTGTTGGACATGACTAATAAATGCACAAAAATAAAGGCAACAATTATAATTGTACCATAAGATAACAATAATAAAGTGCATGCTGTGGTCTCCTATAAGTGAAGGAGTACACCTGCTTAATACCTGATGTTGCCCTTTATTTTTGTGTCATTTATTGTGTACATCTTTTGTCGGAGATCCTAAATCAATAAGTAAATAAATAATAATAAAATCAACATATTTTTTTTTTATCTCAGTACACTTGAAATAGGCACAAAAAAAAACAAAATTCATGTAGGTACCTATCACTAGGCACTTAATCTACATAAATAAACATAAAAAACTGCATAAATGCTAATCATGTTTGCAAGTCCACCCAAATAATATAAGTACATAGAATAAAATCGTAGCGAAGTCAAAACTGTACATTGAATATTTTTGAAGAAAAAGTAATTGCCACGAGGTCTGGGAACGATTCTTATGCCGAAAATGTATCGCGCAAAAACTACCGGATGGATTTTATTCAAATTTTGCATAGATATTCTTAGGTTTGGTCAAACTGTAGGGTATAAATTATTATGCTATTTGCTATGGGGGATGAGCAGTATTGCATTATGTTTTGAGATGGGTCATTATGGGCAGGAGGGCAGGTACCTTAACCGTGGTCGCTACAAGAAATCGGTTTTTTGTTTATGCATACAGTCTTAATACAGGTTCGTTTGTTTTATACCATTAAACCAGACATGGTTTTTATTGGTACCCACGTTCGCTATAAGAATACTCCTTAATCACTTAAATATAAACTTAACTTATGATAAGTATGCGGACACTCAGAAAGGGCGAAGGCCTAAGATCTATTTAAAAGAAATGAAATGACGGATAGCTGGTAGCACACTGACGTATATTTTTACTAATCAAGATGACAGATCGTGAGCGTTTTTACTCACCATAGTGTTATCCGAAGCCCGCCGCTTGTCACTAACGCCGCATTTGCGCCACTACACTCTTTTGTGATGGTTGACACTGATGAGAGTGAGGTTGAAATGCTGCTCACGTCTCTAAAAACTGATGCTGCTATTGGATGGGACAGCATCTCTACTAAGTTTTTAAAACGTTATAAAAAGTTGCTTGTCCCCCCACTAACGTACTTATTCAATCTTTGTCTCAGCACCGGTGTATTCCCCTTATACTTTAAAAAAGCCATTGTGCATCCTATACATAAGGGAGGGAGCAGAAACTGTGTTAATAATTACCGTCCCATTGCTGTACTACCTTCAATATATAAAATCCTAGAACGCATTATAAACAAGAGACTCATTAAATACCTTGAAGAAAAAACGCTCTTATCTCCCATTCAATTTGGATTCCGACGAAACAAGTCGACGAATGATGCTGTTTTAAATTTAACGGGTCACATTGTCAAAAACATTGATGCAAAAAAGAAGGTAGTGTCAGTTTTCTTGGATCTAAAAAAAGCTTTTGACACAGTCTCTGTTCCCAACCTAATGTTGAAACTGGAGGATCTGGGAATACGTGGCCTCCCTCTCCAAATTCTTGACGACTACCTGAGCAATAGGACTCAGTACGTTAAAATTTATAATTACCTGAGTGGGGAGCTTCCTGTTACTTTTGGGGTCCCTCAGGGAAGTGTGGTTGGTCCCACACTTTTTTTGGTGTACGTAAATCAGCTGTGTAATCTGCTTCTCCAAAATGGAAAAATTACGGCCTTTGCTGATGACACTGCCCTTACTTTTACTGGCGATACGTGGCACGAAGCTTTTGACGCGGCGCAAAGAGGACTAGATCAAGTTCTAAATTGGCTTAGTGATAATCAACTAACCCTCAATACGGATAAAACAAAAATAGTCTGCTTTACCCTGCGCCAATCTACACAGCCGCCTAACTCATATTCCCTTATCGCTCACTCAACCATCTGCCCAGGCACCGCAGCTTGCACTTGCCCTAAACTCGCACGTACCCCCACAATCAAATACCTCGGGGTGACTCTTGATGACAATCTGAGTTTCTCAGCCCACATAGATCTACTGACTGCAAGGGTTAGAAAACTAATATTCGTCTTTAAGACTCTTCGTCATGTGGCAGAAGCACAGATTGTCAAAAGGGTCTACCTTGCCCTCTGTCAATCACTACTATCATATTGTGTTTCCGTTTGGGGTGGTGCTCCTAAGACCACAATACTTAAATTAGAGAGAGCACAAAGAGCCGTGTTAAAGGTGAGCACATTTCGCCCGATACTTTTCCCAACAGAAGATCTATTTAGAAGTTGCAAAGTGCTTTCTGTCAGACAACTCTTTGTTCTTAATACAGTCCTATTACAACACCAAGACACCCCCTACGCGACAATCACTAAAAGACGTAAAGATTTAGTTTGTCGGAATTACAGGTGTAAATACTCATTTACCAAACGATTTCTTTGCTTCCAAGGGCCACAATTATATAATAAACTTAATAGGAAATTGAGACTTTACTCTCTGTCAACCTTGCCCTCAGAAAATCTGTTACCAACTTTCTACTTACAAATAACTACCTGGATACAGAACGCCTGCTTTTTTCTGATTATAACCCACCCTGAAAACTTCACCGTTACACACACTCACGCATACACAACACACCCTCACACACACCCTCACACACCCTTATACACATATACGATTTATACAAATGTCAAATAAATAAAATTATAATTTGTAATTTTCGAATTCTGCAATTATGGTTATAATATATAATATGTTAACTCTAGTTTTTATAGTTTCTATTTTAACACTTGTTCTGCCTGCAATTTTTTTTGAGATACTGAAATATGTATGGGATGTATGTACCAGTGCCCTTAATACAAGTTATTATATAACTTAGTAAGGGTGCTGGTTGCAACACCTACCTGTCTTGTTAACTAGCATAAGTCAAGTGTACCTGCATACAATATTATTAATTTAATGTTAACATTGTTATTTGATTAAATAAATTATTATTATTAAATCAGTATACCATAGATTAATCATAAACTATATAACATTCCTTCCCATAATTTGACAAAATATACTCAAAACAATTTCTTTAATAAAAACGCTTATAATCTACTCTAGGCACAGATCGCAATATTTTTCCATCAACTGTTTGTCTAATTGGCTGTGGTGGCTGATTTGATTCCATAGGAGTCGCATCTGTTACATCATGGAAAACTTCGTCTTTCTCTGTCGAACTTTCTATATTTCCCTCCCCTCCAGTGTCCGACGCACTTCCATCCCCTGGAGGTGCCGGGTTCGATTCCAGCTGTTCCGATGTTACTTTTAAAGTAATATCTTCTAATTCAATAGGGCATTCATTCGGCCCATTAATATTTTTTGCTGTACCGCGGAATGCTATTAATTGATTCTTGTGTTTTTTTTATCTTCAACAAAGTACTGCAATCCTGGACAATATAAACTACTTTGCCTATTTTTTTTATTATTACGCCTCTATTCCAAGTCCCTTGTTTATTTGTGCAGAATTTTTTATACAATACATTATCTCCTTGCTTAAAGTGTTTAGTTGTTTTGTCATTTTCCTCTTTAGACTGCAAACACTGTTTGTTTTCAACGTTTTGGGTGAGAGTGACAGATCGGTGTGATTAAATCTAACCGTGATCTCAGTTTATGACCGAAAACCAACTGGGCAGGTGAACAGCCTGTTGCAAAATGTATGGAATTCCTATAATCAAATAGATATTTAAGCAACTTATTATTTAATCCCGTAACATTACTGCTACTCAATATACAAGATTTGATTCCCTTTTTGACCACCTTCACGTAGCTTTCCGCCTGCCCATTACTAGCCGGATGATAAGCCGGCGACGTCACATGCGAAATACCATTTGAAAAACAAAATGTCCTAAATTCTGAGGAAGTAAACTGTGTGCCATTGTCACTGACGATAGTGTGCGGTAAACCAAATCGTGCCATGTATTCATACAACTTATTAATTACCGATAATGATGACGTACTTGTTCCCATATCGTAGGCTTCTACCCACTTCGAGTACGCATCCACAATCACCAAATAGGAACGGTTATGTATGGGGCCCAGAAAATCTATATGAATACGATAGTATGCTTGCGGTGGATGTGGCCACAGCACTGGCGGCGCACGCGCAGGTAACTGTCTCAACTGTAAACAAACCTCACAATCCGCAATCATCTTCTCTACGGCGTTATCAATTCCTGGAAACCAAAATCTGCTGCGCGCTTCCGCGTTCGTTTTCACAATACCTAAATGTGACTTATGTAGCTCTAATAATAATTTTATCCGAAGTGTCTCCGGAATAACTACCTTCTGCCCTCGCATAATACAACCGCCTTCATACGACAACTGAGTTTGACATAAAAAATAAGGCTTAATTAATATATCTGATAGTCGCTTAGGCCAACCGTTAACAATATATGATAAAACTTTAATTAAAACTGGATCTTTTAGAGTTTCATCACAAATTTCGCTAAGGGTTACGGGTAAACTACCATCTATAACAAAATTAACATACGACGCGCGATCTTCTACAGGAACTAAAACGTCGTCAGCCCTGTAGCCACAACCCCCACTAGTCAAGGTTGACTCACTGTCAGGCAGACTAGCGCGCGATAAATAATCAGCGCTGTTATCGGCGCTGCGTATGTATTCGATGGTGTAATTGTAACCACTCAGGAACATCGCGTAACGCTGCAGCCTATTTGCTGAAACCTCTGGAATTCCCCTATATAGGCTAAAGATAGATAAAAGAGGCTTGTGGACGGTACGGAGCACAAACGGAACTGACCTTCCATATAAGTATTGGTGAAAACGTCGCACTCCGAAAATAATTGCTGTAGCCTCTTTTTGCAACTGAGAATACCGTTTCTCTGCTGCATTCAGTGTACGTGAAGCGAACGACACAGGGCGCTCTACCCCGTCTGACTCTATCTGTGACAAGATAGCTCCTAAGCCGCTGGGCGAAGCGTCCACCGTCAAAATTATTTTTGCATTTTGATCAAAATGAGCAAGAACCCGATTTGAGGCTAAACAATTCTTAATTTCTTTGAATGCATCATCATGTATCACCTCCCATTTCCATTTATTGCCCTTTTGCAACAAAGAATAAAGTGGACTCAAAATCGATGATGCGTTAGTAACAAAGTTCCTATAACAATTGATTAATCCTAAAAACGACTGTACTTTATTCACGTTTGTTGGTATAGGTGCTTCGACCATAGCTTTGACGTTTTCATTTGATTTGCTTAAACCGTTCTTATCTATAGTATAGCCTAAATATTCTATTTTTGACAGTTACCGGCTCAAGCGATTGTTGCATTTTCATCTCGGTATCAGGTACAATACTAAATATTTTAAATGGTATTAGTTTGTTTACGTTCTAATATTTTGCCGACAATTCATTGATTACTTTTATTACGGCTACAAGTTTATGCCAATGACCTTAAAAAACGTAAACATAACCTTAATTAGTTTGGTGACAGAACTTCTTTCTTAACGATCTAAATTTCATTTTCCGTTCAACTAATCATCTGTTATTCAATCCACTACTCTTTTCCAATCTTTTCTCTTTTCTCTTTAATCATGATTATGACTCGCAGCACGCGGGCTCGCCTTGAAGAGTCAAAACTCACTCAGGCTTTGAGCGAACTAAAAGCGTCTAAGAAGCTCTGCGACCAACTGATTAGGGAAAAGGATGAAAGTGAAATAGAGTTCCTTGGTGTCCTTGAAAGGAATAGCAAGTTAAAAACAGAAATGGCTCAGTTATATATTCAATACACTGATGCCATAGCAGCCCGGGACAGGCTCCAAATTGTTGTTGACGGGTTCAGCCAGTGTAGCAATGAGTATGAACAAGCTCTTAATCACAAATATTTATTACAACAGCAGCTACATGAGGCTCAAAGTCAGATTGAACAACTTGAGACAAAAAACCTTAACATCACTGTCTCGTTGAATCAAAGTCTTTTCAATGAATTGGTGCCTATAGCCCCATCAATGGTGTCTGCAATAAACCCCTCTTACACAATAGATTTAACAGGTCATGATGATTCAAAATCATGTAAATTAGTGAGGGTAGGTACTAGTAAAAATAAACTTAAAAAATACATAAAAATTAACAAATACATAGTTAAAACTAAGAAAATGGTCAAAAAACAAAAGTTTTTCATCAAAAATGTAAAACTTAATAGGGAAAGATTACATCTACTGAAACAATTAGATATGTATTCATTTAACTTAGAAAAAAGTACTAGGAAATACCAAATTGACACAGAAGACTTGCAGTATGAACTTGACCAACTACAAGAGAAACTTACTTCTATGACCATCAAATATACAGCCCCTGAAAACCAAACGAGGGAATATGTATTGGCAATGAATGAGCTGGTGAGCACAAATAAATGTGAACTTTGTCAACCACCATCTGTTGAACCCACATCAGATCATTCATTGACAATATGTGATACGAGTACCACCGTACCGCAGTCTTGTGCCAGTTTGCCAGTATCAATCACTAATTGTTTCCCTAAACAGAGTGTAAACAAAGAAATAGTTTTATTTTGTGATGAAATTGGAAAGGATCTTGCCACTTGTTGACAAATAAATATCCGGGACACTCAATAATGAACTACTGTATGCCTGGTTGTTCTTTATTTGACATAATGAAAAAAGTTATAAAATGCAATTTTAACCAGGATACAATTCTAATTTTTGTTGGTAATAGGGGTAATGTGAATAAAGGAGAATTACTCCAATATTATAGTTCATTATGCAACCTTAGTTTAAGAAAAATTGTGATGTTCACATTCCCATACAGCCAAAGTTTGCCACAGGAAGAAAACAAGTTTAGATCTGAAATGAATATGACATTGCATAATTTGATGTATAATAACAATTCATTCCATTTAATTGACACTAACAATTATGTTGGTAATCATTTATATTTGACAAAAGATAGATTTTTTATGGATAGGTACTACGAGTATCTTTCAAGGTACTGTAAAAGACAGATAGCTGTGTCGCTATCATATTATTTTTCTATTACAGCCAAGAATTTGGCTAAACAAATTGCTTCTATTGAGCAATGCTATGACATGTTAAATAATTCAGCCAATAATTTGGTATAAAAAATTGACATTGATAATCATTTAAATTAGAAATTAAGACAACAGAGGCAACCTCTAGCAATAATGTACACAATTGCAAAAATAAAAGTTTAAAATCAGTAAATAGTATCAACCTGGTGCATCAAAATATTCAAGGATTTATGAACAAAGATTTAGGAGTAGAATTATTTATGAATTGTAACAGTATTGATATTCTTTGTATAAATGAACATTGGCTTAAAAGCCACCAGTTCTTGTTCAATTTCAATAATCACTAGGTTGGTAGTTCGTTCAGCAGAGTAAATGCTATACATGGTGGCTTATTAATTTTAGTAAGTAACCAGCTTAAATTTAATGACCGTAAAGATATTGTGAGCCTATCTGTTGAGCGGATAGTTGAAATAGCCTGTATAGAATTGGAGCAGTTTATCGTATTAAGTGTGTACAGACCTCCTTCAGGATTGTATGACTGCTTTGAAAAGGTAATGGATGAAGTGTTACACAAGATTTGTAACTCGAACAAGTCCATTATCACTTGTGGTGATTTTAATGTTAATTTATTAGAAAAATCAGGTTCTTGCAGTAAAATAATAAGTCTGTTTCAGTCCTACAATCTTGTACACCTATTTTCGGAGCCCACAAGAATAACCCCTACTAGCGCCTCATGCCCAGATAATATTTATACAGATATTATACCAAGCCACAAAGAAATTATAAATTTACTAGATTCTGATCATTGCGGGCAACGGATTACTATCCAAAACCAAAATCACAAAATGGTAAAAAAGGATATCACTGTTAATCCCAAAACTGCTAGTCGCTTGGAAGCTTTTAAAGTTAAACTAATTAATAAATTACCAGCTTTGTCTATTCACGCTGATCCTATTCATTTATATGATGATTTTTTTGATACATACTGTAAACAATTTCATTCCACGTTTATTCCCAAAACTATCTCGGTTAATAGTAACGCATCTTTCAGTGATTGGGCTAGTAGAACACGGCTTTATGAGCTGTACAATGAAAGGACTTGTGTAAATACCGCTGAATTTAATTTATATGTTAGAAATTATTTAAAAAAAAATAAAAAAGTTTGTTGTATGGCCAAGTCGCGTTATTTGAGTTCGAAAATTAAAAACAGTAGTAATGTTATTAAAACGACTTGGAATATTATTAATAGTGAAACGGGAAGGTCTAGCAACCGAAATAATGACTACAGCCTATCAATTAATGACAAAATAATAAAATCTGACTCACAAGTCGCCGCGGCCTTTGAAAATTTCTTTTCGGATATTCCCGTTTTAACTACTAAATCCCTAAACTCTTCACCTTCTGTTGCTGAGTCTTTGCTTAAGTAAAATGTTAATGTTTGCGATTCGGAATTTAATTTTGAACATATTACCTGTAGAGATATAATTAAAACCTTTCACACTTTAAACGTCAAAAAGACTGCGGATCTGTGGGGTAATTCTGTAGAAGTTGCTAAGTCTATAATTGACATTGTAGCACCTACTTTAGCTCTTATCTATACTAATATATAAAGCTGAAGAGTTTGTTTGTTTGTTTGTTTGTTTGAACGCGCTAATCTCAGGAGGTTGGAATTGAAAAAATATTTTTGTGTTGGATAGTCCATTTATTGGGAAATATTATAGGCTATATAACATCACGCTACGACCAATAGGAGCGGAGCATAAATGAAAAATGTTGCAAAAACGGGAAAGAATATTCCTTTTTGACAGCTTCCATTGCGTGCGCTGCGTAAACGGTTTAAGTTACGCAAATATCATGTACGATGGAATTGCTCCCCTTTAAATGTCCTAAAAAAAATCCGCGACAGCATATGTCTATCTTTTAAGATTGACTCACTATAACCTTTTTTATGGTAATCAAATTTGTTCGAAATTAATGCATTATTTGCGAAGGAGTTTTCATAAACATGGTATTAATCCTTATCCAAATAAATACGTTATTCATCACAAGTATTTAATTTTGAACAAAGTTGCCCATACATCATTTAATTTCAATGAATATCTTAGGAGATATAACTGTTTTATAATAACTCCGCAGCAAAATAATGATCAACTCTGCGAGGTAGTCTATTCTAAAGCTGAAGAGTTCGTTTTTAGGATTCCGTACCCAAAGGGTAAAATGGGACCCTATTACTAAAACTCCGCTGTCCGTCTGTCTGTCTGTCTGTCTGTCTGTCCGTCTGTCACCAGGCTGTATCTCATGAACCGTGATAGTTAGACAGTTGAAATTTCCACAGATGATGTATTTCTGTTACCGCTATAACAACAAATACAAAAAAACAGAAAAAATATATTTAAGGGGGGCCCATACAACGGATATGATTTTTTTGCCGTTTTTTTTGCTCCGCTGCGTGGATGTCGGTTATCGCGTAAAACAGTAGCCTATGTCCTCTATATCCTAGGCTATATTCCTGCCAAATTTCATGTCGATCGGTTCAGCGGTTTAGGCGTGAAAACGTAACATATAGACAGACAGACAGATAGACAGAGTTACTTTCACATTTATAATATTAGTAAGGATTTGTATGGATGGTACGGAACCCTTCGTGCGCGAGTCCGACTCGCACTTGGCCGGTTTTTTATTTTATGAACGTGCTAATCTCTGGAACTGCGAGTTGGATTTGAAAATATCTTTTTGCATTTTACAGCCCAATTCTTGAGGAAGAATAACATTCCTATTAACTAGGACACAATTTTTAAATGAAAGTTTATGCGAAAATGAAGTAAAATCACGGGCAGGCAATGTGTTGCGACGGAGTGGGTCGGGGGAACAAGAAATTTAACGCGGACGAAGTCGCGGGCAGAAGCTAGTCTTTAATAATTGTATCGACTGTGGGGAGTTTCCCGATCTTATGAAAAATAGTAAAATAATACCATTGTTTAAAACAGGTAGTACATCAGACCCCACAAATTATAGACCTATTTCAGTACTACCTACCTTTAGTAAAATTTTTGAGAAATTAATGTTAGACCAATTGCAAAGATTTTTTAATAAAAATAAATTATTACACAGTAAACAATTCGGTTTTACAAGGGGTCGTTCAACTACTGATGCTGGTGTTGAACTTTTAGGACATATTTATAATGCATGGGAAGATAAATGTGATGCCTGGGGCATCTTTTGTGATTTGTCCAAGGCATTTGATTGTGTTCTTCATGAAACGTTAATCAGGAAACTCCGCCACTACGGGATCCCGAACACCGCTCTGGATCTTCTTGCTTCATACTTGAGTAATAGGTTTCAGAGCATTGACGTTAATGGGAAAAGATCTCCCGGATCTTTAGTAACAATGGGAGTCCCACAGGGCTCAATTCTTGGTCCTTTCTTGTTTCTTATTTATAATAATGACTGGTCTTACCTCATAAAGGATAATCATGAAATAGTGTTTTTTGCGGATGACACTTCACTTTTGTTTAAACTTAAACGTCAGGAGCTGGTTACTGACGATGTAAATAGCGCGATCTCAAAAGTAGTTCATTGGTTCAATGTTAATAATTTACTTCTTAATGAAAAAAAAACCAAGTGTATTAAGTTTACGCTGCCTCACGTTAAGCAGGTGAAAAATAATGTGTTGATAAAGGGCGAAGAATTGAATCCTGAAGATAACACTGTATTCTTGGGCTTAACTTTGGATGCTAAGCTTCAGTGGGGCCCACATATAGATAAATTGTCTAAGAAGCTGAGCTCCGCAGCATACGCTGTTAGAAAAATTCGTAATTTAACTGACCTAGAGACAGCCCGTTTAGTGTACTTTAGTTATTTTCATAGTGTAATGTCGTACGGTATTCTGTTGTGGGGAAATGTCGCCGACATTCAGTCTATCTTTGTTTTGCAGAAAAGAGCTGTTCGATCAATTTATAAATAAAGTTCGAGACACTCTCTCAGAGAGAAATTTAAGGAAATTAATGTTATGACTGTGCCTTCTCAGTATATTTTTGAAAATCTTTTATATGCCCATAAAAACATAAAATTGTTTAAAAAATACAGTGATATCCATAATATAAATACTAGGAACAAACACATGTATGTTGTACCTAAAACTCGGATCAAGAAAATAGGTGGTTCATTCAGATGTCAATGAATACGCTTTTATAATAAACTTCCAAGCCACGTTCAAGATCTAAGCATTAATAAATTCAAATCATTCATTAAACGTAAGTTGTGCCAGAAAGCCTTTTATACCATTAAAGATTATATTGAGGACAAAAAGGCTTGGGATTGAGCTGCTCCAAATTTTACATATTGAAACTTTTTTTTATTGTGATTGCTTTATACACATTGACATGAATATTTACTTGTGAAGTATAATATTATTATTTTAATTATTGTGAATGTGAAGACTATGTGGGTCTTTATTTTAATTTTTTTCTTCTCATTTTTTTTTTTTCTGATCATGGTATGGCAGTTTGAGTAATTTATGCGGCCTGCCCAAATGTCCTTTCTTTGGTATTGTTCGTCGAATCGTTGAGCTCCTTATGTTCTGAGTTGAGCTGCACGATTACTGACAAATGCGTGCACTGAATGGATAGGTCCACTCAATCTGTGTGGTTCTTTGTTCAAAAGACCATTTCAGACACCAATCTACATGGTCTTCACATAATTTGACCAAGATTATGTCTGGACTTTAAAAGAGACTGTGATCTCTGAGTTTGTTTCGGTCTTTCTTCTCAGAGTAATCAGATACGAAACGCCGACCTCATCTAGTTTTAAAATATGATTGACGTGTAAAAGTGTTTGTAAAAACCTACTTTCAGAAATAAAATCATTTATCATTTATCGTTATTTAAAATTGTTGTTTAGAATATCGTTTTGATAAAATTGAGTTTACATGAATAAAATAATTGTGCTTTTCAACTTGAGTAGTCGAGAAGAAACGCCGAGAAATGAAAACTCTCTGGAAACTCTATCTTGCATCAAATGGTCCAACCAATCAATCAACCCAGCCTATCCCATAAAGATAATAAATATAAATATCCCAGAAAGTAATAGTGGAGTAACAAGGATCTAGTAATACTGTTATCTCGTCAGTTCCATTACTGTGAATTGGTTTTATAAATAACAAATATTTGGTGCAGTGATGTGAGTGAAGTAAGTACTGTGAACCTAAAAGCGGCTGACAAATCCAACTGCTGATATTGATTCAGTTAGCGACAATTTAGCATAGAGCCAAACAAAAGTTTTGTGATGAAATAGTGCCTAAAATTAGTAAAACTTAAAAACTTTTGATCAAGGGAAAAATAAAAACAACAATACCGTCAACATAAAATTAAAATAACGTCGGCTGATTTAAATTCTGAAAATCTCCAGAAGCGACAAACATTTTCGACCACATTTTCTATGGCGATTGGGACGCTTGAGTAAGCGCAGGGATTGCTACTTTGCAGAGGTCAAGATCAAATCTCGGTGATTTAAAAAAAAAAAAATGTTTTTTCTTCCGTGAATGTAAGTTATTTGCACATTGATCATTTGTAATTTTTTGTCACACATTGATTGAAAATGGCGCCTCTTAATGAATGTGCGGGTTGCCGAAATATCTTGCCCAGAAGGGACTTCTTAAGCTGTACGCTATGTAAGTCAAAATATGATCTTGAATGCGCCAACTTGTCGCCTAAAGCATTCGCACTGATGGCAATTAAGCAAAAAGCTGGTTGGAAGTGTCCTGAGTGCTGCAGCAAGGTACCAAAAAGAGATAACTCTAACACCCCTTTGCGCCCTGCCCAATGTTGTGAAGCTGAAAGTCTTAGTGTCGGCAAACAAGAACGCACCAACGTAAATTTAAGTGCTAAAGTAACGACATCGCCACCAAAAGCTAAGGAGATCCCCAGTTCAGATAAAGATAGCACACGCGATGCCTCATACGTCGCTTTGCAAACTGCTACCCGTTCACCAACAAAGGCAAAGGAGTCCCTTCATTTGACGATTGATTGTCGACAGGATGAATCAGGTTCCAACTCTAATAAGTCGCCGACGAAGTCCGCAGATTCGCCTAAGTCCGTCGCGAAAACAATGGAGCCTAACGATGCTTCTCCATCAAGTACCGCAGATTCAAAATCACCATCACAGTCTCGGGGTCTTCAAACATTGGTAACGGAGGGCAGTCTTCGCGAGATTTTACAACAGGAGATCACCGTCGCTCTAAAGTCAACTCTTGAGAAACTAGTGGCGACTGAATTCAGTAACATCAACAGCTATGAGTTGCCAATCTCTGTGAATACGCCCATCATTCTCAAAAACGTATCTTCTCGAAACATAAGTCAACCTCTCCCTCTAACTCCGGGCGACTCGCCCTTTTCTATGGGTTTAGAAATGCAGGAACTTCGCGAGCAAATAAATATACTGACAGAACAGATTACTGATACCGTCTCTTCTATTGCGCAGTTTCACATCACGCTCACTGAGTGCACCAAAAAGATTGAGGTTTGCAACGAAAAGCTAAATAAATTACAGCAAAAACCAGATTGCAGCCACTGTCTAGCGACTTCATCAGAAATGCCTGTCCCTGCCATACCGGAGGTTGTGAATAACAGTCAGATGTATAGTGACATAATTAAACCAAAGATTAAGCACCACAGGTCACAGAAAAAAAAACAACTAAACGTATTACCGCCGCCGACCGTCTCTACACAAGTAGATATCGATTCATCAGATACAACTTTGCAGTCCATAATTTCCATGCAGTCTGTCAAATCTGTTAAGGTGACCGCAGAACCAGATGACCTTGTCACAATTTTGGCACCAACACCTGATGATAATGTTGTCAATGATGAGCAGTGGGTAGAGAGAGGTACGTAAACATAAGCCTAAGCGGTATAGTTCTGTTTGTGGCACCGCGGGACCTGAGATTAATCCACTTAAAGCTGTTGAATTTCGCAAATACGTTCACTTGTGGAATATGATGTCAGGAGCCGCCGATATTCAATCATACCTACTGAAGATGTGTCCAATGGGTAACTGCACGGTGGAAGAACTGAAACCAAAGGGTGACTATAAGTCATTTAAGATCGGGGTTCCTGCGGAATTCTTTGACAAAGCTACGGCGGCGGACACATGGCCGACTAACGCTAGAGTAAAGGAATGGTTTTTTCGAAGACAACCGAACAGAACCCAACAAACCCGGTCTGAATCCAATGCAGAGCATAAAACTTAAACGGCCAATTAGCTTGGTATATCAAAATGTTAGAGGATTGAACACTAAGCTTAATTTCTTCAACCATAACCTCTTGACACTCGACAGTGACTTCATAGCTGTAACAGAGTCATTCCTCACAAGTTCTGTACTTGACTCGGAGATTGCGAGCCATGGATGGAGTGTGTTGCGTCGGGACCGAAGCACTGGTGTCGGCGGCGGCGTACTGCTCGCTGCGCGACCCAGTGTCACCATGACACGCCACTGTGATCTGGAGACTCCAGCTGGCGAGGTCCTGTGGGCACGTGTCGCGACGAAATGTGCTACGTTCTATGTTTGTGTTGTGTACATTCATCCTAGAGCTTGTGATGAAATATATATGCGTTGGTTTGAAAAAGTGGAATCCATTTTTGACAGTTTAAAAAGTGCAGTTATTATCGTTGGTGATTTAAACATAAATGCCAATCGCACATCGAAGGATATTTTAAATTACTATTGTTATTTTCTTACTGTTTGTGGCTTAACTGAGAGGAATGAGGTGATGAATGCGTATGGAGGTAAATTGGACGTGGTGTTGGTGTCAGATAGCATCAGCTCTGTTATTGTGTCGGAGATTGATGGGGGAGGTCTAGTTCCGCGACGAGATGCCTATCATCCGCCTTTAGAGGTATGCTTAACGCCTACGCACACAATGTGCCGACTTAGCTCCGAAAAAATAGATCCCAGTAACCTTGATGCACAGAGGGACTGGAATTTTTCTAAAGGTAATTTTGAAGCCATGTTCAAACTAATTTCGGAAGCATCATGGCAAGATGTTTTTTCTTGCTCGCAATGCTGACACGGCCTTGGAATATTTCTATAGCATTATGTATTGTATATTTGATAAATGTGTACCCAAAAAACATAGGCCTAAGAAGCCATGTAGGCGCTATCCTGTTTGGTTCACGGCAGAGTTAATTAACGACATTCAATGTAAGGCTGATCTGCACCGAAAGTGGAAAGCTTCTCAGAATCGTGATTTTTACAATAAATTCTCTTTTCTTAGGGCTAGTATTAAAAAGAGATTATCCCTTGCCCACGACGAATATATTAAGAGCATTCAAGTTAAACTTAGACGTGATCCACGTGCCTTCTGGCAACATATAAATAGCTTTAAAGTCAGAGGTGGCTTTGAAGCCAGGATAAAGTTTAATGGGGTTGAACACGTCGGCAGTGATACGGCAAATGCTCTTTCCGACTTCTTCGCAAGCGTTTTCTTGCCCGACGTTCCTCTTCTTGATTACAAAAATCACAACAATGGCTGTCAGAACAACTATTCTAAATTTGTCCATATTGATAATATAGAATTGTCAGATGTTGAATCAGCTATCAATAAGCTAAAACCAAATTCTGCTGTGGATCCAGACAACGTTCCCCCATACATCTTGAAGGGATGTAAAGAATTTATAAAAACACCTGTACTTCACATTTTCAATTTAGCACTCTCCACGGGTCAGTATCCACAGCGTTGGAAGGTTTCGCGAGTTCAACCTATACCTAAAACTAAGGAAACTTCTCATGTTGAAAACTATCGGCCTATAGCCGTTCTGTCATCACTTCCAAAATTGTTTGAATCCGAATTACATAAGTTGATTAGTTACCAGATTCAACCATTTCTTTGTGACTCTCAGCACGGCTTTCGATCGAACCGTTCTGTTAATATTTACAAACCTTTTAACGCTTGTGGATCTCATATCGCAGCACTTGGATAAAGGCATACAGGTTGATGTTGTCCATTTCGACTTCAAAAAGGCCTTTGATCGCGTAGATAATGACGTGTTACTGGCCAAACTTAGTAACATTGGCTTTTCAACAAAACTACTCAAATTTTTCGCGAGTTATATGCAGGACCGTCAACAATATGTCAGACATGGTTGCTTCGTTTCTGACTCATATCACACGCGGTCTGGCGTTAGTCAAGGAACCATTTTGGCACCTTTTTTATTCGGAGTTATGGTGAATGATCTTGAGAAGGTTCTCAAACACACCAGGTGCTTGCTCTACGCTGATGATCTGAAGTTGATATATGGTATTGAGGAGTTGGCCGATACATTAACTCTTCAGGAGGACATTAACTCAGTGTTTCAATGGAGCATTGAAAACAAGCTCCTATTCAACACCGCTAAATGCAGTGTTATGTCCTTTAGTCGCGCTCAAAACCCTCGGCATGTGCAATACTTCCTTGGAACAGAATTAATTGCCCGTGTTAATTTGGTAAAGGATCTAGGAGTTTTATTTGACTCGCGACTAACTTTTCACGAACACATGCGGTCTCTCGCCACTGATTCATACCGAAGACTTGGTTTCACTATTCGGAATATGCGAGAATTTAACAACCCTCTGGCCATAAAATTAGTTTATATGGCTTTAGTGAGAAGTAAACTAGAGTCAGCTTCAATTATTTGGAACCCCTATGAAAGTACTTACGCCTTGTTTCTGGAGAAGGTACAAAAAACATTCCTTAGATTTTTATTTAAGAAACTGTTCGGGTACTATCCATTCCTGTATCCCACAAAATTTTTGCTTGGAATGCTGAAATTTAACTCTCTTGAAGTTAGGCGTAATTACTTTTTGCTCATGTTCGCTCGTCGTGTTCTTCGTGGGGAGTCTGATTGCCCGGAACTAGTAACTCAACTTGTGAGACTTTATGTTCCTCCTGTACCCAAATACCAACTTAGACCGCGACGACACGGATTGTTGGCCGTGCCGTCAGCACGCACAGTTTCGCATTCTAACTCGCCCTTGGTTCGCGCGCTCGCAATGCTGAATGCTCTACTGACATCGAACCAGGAGTGTGATTTGTTTGCCGCGAGATGGATGGACGTATGTCGAGCATGTTTGAGATTCTGTGAGATGATGGATGAAAGATGAGTTTTTATTTTTTGTGCCATTGTTATTTGCTTGTTGGTTAGTCATTTTTGTGTATCTTTCTTATTGTTATTCCTTCCTTATTGTAAATATGTCTTTTTTATGTAAATTTAACTGTGCAATAACTTGGACCTGAGTCTATAATGTTGTACATGTTTTTTACCAAATAAATAAATAAATAAATCCCAAGGTTTACTTTCAACGCCACAACACCCGGTTTTCTGCTTTCTGCATTCAGAATATCCCATTCCATCCTATTTTGTCTAATAACTTACCCAATAATGCCATTTTAAGAAAACTACAAGTCAATTCTTTCTTAAATCATGCTAGATCGGTACATTGTAGAACTCTTCCCAACAATTGAGTTTGAACTCAAGTCTTCTGGGTCACACAAGGCCAGCTATGTTGTATGACTTAGCTTGGAATTGTAGTATAAGGCATCTAGCTCCGGATGTGAACCGGGTGAAGTTTGCGACCAGCCACCTGAGCAAACAGCCCAGCTCGCTCAGACCTCCAACTACTTGACAATGCTGCTTTGGTAACTGCGCTATCGCTAACACAAGTTAACTGCGTCTAAGGGATTGTCGGATGAGAGAATATGTATTTTACATTCGATTTACATGATAGCAACATTTAGCTATCGGGATCGATCATAGAGAAGCAGCTTTCGCTTTCAATAGACACGATGAATAGTGCTCTTTAAATATAATAAATCCAAAAATATTTTCTAGTTTTCTCTGTATACCACCTAATGTTCAGCAATACCTATTCAAGAAACGCTTGACCAACCCAAAATCTAGCTCAGGTCTTTACGAATCCTATAAAATGTCCACGTCTAACATGGCTGTAGTGTTCTCTCGGGGCCACTCGGGACTCAGGGATATTCGCACACGCCACGACCGCGGTCCGACTGTCACTGACAGAACACGGGACTCGGCCAGTCGGCACAGCCATCCGTGCGGTATAATGTGACACTGATGTGGACCTAACAATTTAATCATGTTCATGAAACTCGTTGAAAGATTAGAAATAATTGAGATGTTAAAGTTTATTTAATTTCATGTGGAATTCTTTTAACTTTTATTACAAGAAAACTAGTATTCGTTTTTCGGTTCTTCATAAACTTGTTGGAAAAATCAAGCACATGAGAGTTCAAATACCGACAAGGTGAAATACCTCACCAAGTTGCAAACCCACTACTGTGACCTAAATAAAGAAATAAGCAGTTCAAACAGCAGCACGTGTACCACTGAAAGTGTTGGGGAATAGAAAATAGAAGGTTTCAGCACAAACTGGAATGCTGACTGAATTCTAAGGCTGGAACAAAAGCGCCACTCGCGTTATGTAGAACTGCAGAGCGATGCAAAAACGTCCGCGGAATACAAGTTAACGTTCTACACTAAACTGAATTATAAAACCAAAATCATTCCTGATTTGTTACTGGTAGATATTTCTGAAATGCATTTTATTTTTATATTTATATGGTCACGATTTGATCAAGTTTCCATCCTACTATTAAATAAGACCAAATATCTAGTTCTTGCCACGTTTTGAAGAGTGTACAAAGTATTTGAGAGTGCAATTAAACTCTCAAATACTTTGTACACTCTACAAAACGTGGCCAAAACTAGATATTTGGACTTCAAGCAACAAAGTGGATTCAATTGAATCGCGTCACGAGCGTCCAGTGCCAAGCGAGCGCATCGTTTGTCACCGTCGCTGTCAAACCGGACGCGCTTTAATTAAAATTTATTCATTTCACACCAGCATTTAACTTTACTTTTTCATAGGACGCTTCGGATGGTTTTATGTGACGTCATAGCGATAAAACTGCTGAAGTTATGGAGAGTTTGCACCACACGTTTCAGTTATCTAAATTATAGAAACGGAGTGAAACGGTTAGCTCCTGCCCGCTAGTACCTACACGGCATTATACTTTAACATAAAACTTGCGTTATAAGTTTTCCTTATTTTTTTTTAAATGCGCTAGCCAATAATGATGGAGTTAATTGATTGTAGCCACCGAGACCTAGAAGCACCTATCTGATATCCTATCCAACTAAATTTTAAATTCGGTCAAACGCATTCCACTGATGAAATACAATCTCATCACGTCATTCATAGATTTTCGTGGAAGATTTTATTTATAACGGAATTTAAATTCAGCAGTCCTTAATTCTCAGAATTTGGGCACAAGGCATGTCCGTCCATTGCAAGGGAGTGTGCTAGACACACGACACGGGCTGACACCGACCCGGCCGGCGCCGCTCCGGGCCATCCTTTGCTGTTTTATTATTCTACCTGAATACAGATCACATTGGTACAGCACAAGTAAATGACTTCAAATATTCATAGACTACACACGCGCACAGATACAGTGACGATTGCATGAAAAGTAAAGGAAACTCGCGGGAATTGGGCAGTCAGTCTATTATGCGATCTGACCGTTAATTCAAAGCATAGCTGTCAGGCACGAACTGGATTTAATATTTTCAAAAAAAATCCTTTACCATAATTAAAGCGCTTACATATCTATCACCGCACTGTCATTTTCATTTGTAAATATTAAATCAGAATAATAATAGGTTGAAAGTAAAAAAATCACCTTGAAGTGCTTAACATTTTTATTTCCTGGCCGTACATCAAGCTCTGTGCGCAATAAGTATCATGTGCAGGAAATCATACCTATCATTTGCTGTATTGTATTCATGTAATCGATGACTCAAACAATATTTGACACAAAGGTTCTCATGACGAGAATCGACCATTCAATTCAACTATACGGGCTCGAAACATTCCCGGTATCGCCTTTTTTCTGTTTTGGAAACTCGACGCATGTTTTGGAAACTGTTCTGAAAATTCGAACTGTTCCAAGTGGAGCTTATATTCCACCGTTTACTACCTGTGTGGGTTATGTATCAAACATAATCTGATAATGTAATAAAGTACTAAGTGAAATTAAACGGATGGCGCCAACATCATCATCATGCTCCTCATCAGCCTCCACCCGTAGCCGCAAGGTGGGACTGCCTCTTATAGAAATGTAGGTATGTGGATAAAAGTTCTGTTATGCCTCGCACCCACCAGTGTGATTTAATTGAATGTTCCGAGTAGTAAATTCTTTATGATAAAATCTCCTTAACTTTTAAAATATACCTTACCTTACTTGCGTTCTTAGCAGTTTCTTAGTTCTTATTCTCGCTTTAATTTATCATAACGCCATCTAACAGTTCATAAAGTTACTGTAGGACTGAGTCCTTCACGCCTCTCAGAATAGAATGTGAATTCAACAACAACAGCGGCCTCTGTCGGGGGGTAGTCAAATGCATCCCTAAGCGTGGGGCGTTTCATATTAAGTTTCAAGTATTCGTGCATAGATGGCCCTAGTATTTTCAAAATAGTTTGGGAAGGGTATATGGCGAACTGTGTGACGGAAAGCAACTTGTAGGGTGCTAACAATCTAAATGTTCACATTTCTTTTCAGAAGATGGAGTTTTTTCAGTTTGGAGAAATTCTTTACTTTGATTAAAAATACCATCTAGATCTCTAAATTCATAATTCATCAATCAAAAATGTACTTACAAAGGCGAACTAACTATGAATGAATTTACTCACAGCAAACCTTAGAGCTTTAGAAAGATGTTGAACTTTACACAGAAATATGTGAAGAGTGTACCACTGAATCGAATTTGAAATTTTAGATGCTCATTCCTCGCACAATTTAACCCTCTTTAATATTGAACGGAATGATATTTTCCGTCGGACATACCGTTTTCGAGCTACAAGCAAAAAAGTGAAAAAAGAGTAAATATTTCAGTTACTTGGCTCCAAAAATGTATGCACACCTCCTGAGATTGCGCAAACTCAGATTATCCGCATTTAGGACCAAATGAAGGTATTCAATTGATTTCCAGCTTGCTGGAAATTAATTCTTCGAAATAATTTAATTTGATTTGCCTATCGTGCTGTATCAAAATTATAATTTTCATTCTAATTAATAATCTACTGCATTTACTTTAAATTTCAAATGATTAGTAAGTATTTCGACATTTTATTTTTTACTTTAGGTTTCTTTATATTAATTAGGTACATGATCAAAATATGGTGTGCACTTCATGTTGACATAAACAATGTAGAATTTAAAATATTATTTATAAACCTTCTGCTTTTAGAAACAACATACTCAAGGGAAATATTCCTACTCGTCAATATATAAGAGTTTATATAAGTGCAGCCTAAAGTGCTACAAACTCTTGTGTATATTCCAATTTCACTTGAAAGTTTACATGGAGTGCAGTACTGTGTTCTACTATCGTAGTATTAACTTTAATGCGGAATGTCTCGAATGAAATGGAGTATTTGTCGTGACTTGCTATAGCCGTAGGTACATAAGTTACCACTCGGGATTCCGGCTGAGAACCATCTGTGTCGTCTGATGTCCACTGAAGCGGCAGAAGCCATCGAAGTCTGTCTGCGACTTTAAACCTGATAGAGATTTACTTGGTATACAGGACGTCCCACGACTTTACCACATGGTGCGAAAGTACCTTAAATATTGTTGTTAGAAAAATGTACTGAAAGAAGACTTCGTTTATATTTTAAAAACAATACGAACTGCATTCAAAGAACTTTAAATAATCGCCTGTCTGAATTAAAGAAAGAAAGAAGAAAGAAAGTATTTATTGGGACTCATACAAGAAGATCACATTTTAAACTAAACACTCATAATAACACTAATAAAAAATAAAATAAACAACAAAAGTAAAATGAAAACAAAATCCTGTACGGGGCCAAAAGGCTCCTATCTCAGCATGATGCTGCGACATTTAAAAATAAGTGTCGCAGCGCTGGTATTCTGATAGGGCCCGCTGTGATGTCACGGACAGATACAGAAATAAAAAGTAAAATAAAATAAACTAAAAAATAGATATGTGCGAAATAATGGCGAAATAACGTAAAATCAAATAAATATTTAATAAACATCATCACAATCCGCGTGTCAGTACCCGACGTAACAACAGTTACTTACTTGCCTTTAGTGTCTGTGGCATGGCATCGCTTTGACAAGTAAAGAGACATACTATATGGTCTGTGGAAGAGACGCAAGCGCTGCACTGGTAATCCGCGGGTCTCCGGCAAAAATAAATAAAATTAAAAATAAAAAACTTATTGGCTGTTCAATGCTACAGTATATCAGTGAATAATACATTAAAAAAAAAAGGCTCTGTGGTAGTCAGTTAACGGCAAAGATATGAGTGGAAAGAAATATTCAAGTTTCACTAATGAAAATTATCGAAAAAATTTACAAAAACAAAAAACGTGATCGTCCATCCACCATCGTCAGCTATGTGCAGATCAAGGGTAAGTTCATAATGTGGTATCTTTTTGAAGCTGTAGTAAGTGCTGTTTATATTTGATTCTGAATGTACAGACGTTTCGCACTGCCTCCAGTATGTGAGTTTCGAAATGCAGCTGCCCGTCAAATACTACCCCAAAATTACGAGCCTCCAGAACCCTTTCCACCCCACAACCATCAATCCTGAGGTCCAGGTTGCAAGCAAGCATCTTGTTCAGGAAACCTCTAGATCCCATCACAAGATACTTGGACTTACTTGGGTTCAGGACCAAGGAGTTTCTTCTGGACTAAGCAGAGATCCTTTCCAAATCTTTATTTATTCTTTTAATAGTTTCAGCAGTATCCTGTGAGCGAAAGGAGAGGTACAACTGCAAATCATCAGCGTAAAGGTGGAACTTGGTGTTGATCAAACAGTTGGCGATGTCTGCACTGTACAGGATGAAGAGAAGTGGGCCTAAGATCGATCCCTGCGGCACGCCCCTGTCTACGAGCTTTGGACCAGAGGACATAGTATCTCCACTGTCGCACGTCACCTGGAGTAACTGTGATCGATTACTAAGGTAACTCTCAAACCATTTAACGGCCTCGATATCACACCCGTAATACCCGTGGCTTGGAGAGTAGAAGCGATGTAGCTATAAAGCAGAATGGGGTTTATCCCTTTTATTCCCTGATGTACCCGAGTTTGATCGTCCTGGGCATGGTCGGGTACATCAGGCTCGCAGTAAGAAGGAACGTCGCACTGGTCAAGTACGTGGCGAGCGTACTTCTAGGGTTGCTGCACCACCCGTGCTGGTGCTGGCAGCACTGCGGCTGCGCGCGCCGGACGGGTACGTAGGTGCGCGCCGCCCCCGCACAGTGGACGGAAAAACAAGGTTCCCTTTCATAGGATTTTTGAAAAATAAAATATTTAATTTGATAGTTTCTAGTATACAGTTTTATCGAGTACATTAAAACATTGAATAAATTAGTAGTTACGGGTTTTTTTTTCGAGTCTATACCATAAAAAAATGACTTTATATATTTCAAATGTATGAAAATGGAATTAGTTTTCCTCATAACTTTTTTCTGTCTTGAATTGTAAAGCTGAAACTTTTAGGTATTGTTGCCGAGCCTATAAAAAAGCCACCTAACCTTTGACCTTGACCCTGAAATTCCCCGTTCAAAAAATATGAATGAATTAAAAATGCATATTTGGACTATGTTTTAACACGCGGTAATGTACCTCAACACAATTTTTTTTTTTCGTAAATGGCTACACAGACGCTGATTGGGCATCCAGTGAGGTTGATCGTCGTTCATACACAGGGTATGTATTTAAATTAGGTGATTCTGTTATATCTTGGGAAAGCCGTAAGCAGAGGACTGTGGCTCTCTCAAGTACCGAAGCAGAGTATATGGCTATTTCAGATGCTTGCAAAGAAGCACGTCTGTTCCGTGATTGTGATAAAATAATTCCCAATCGTCCGTTACTGATCTTCAATTTTCTTGTTTTGCGACTCAATCATTGCTGTTTGAGCCGCAATTTTTGCCGTCATCGTTGCCACTTTCTTCTTCAAATCAATGAACGCCGTTTCAACATAAAATTTGAAAATGTTAACCCGTAATCGGAATAAAATCGCGTGTCAAGTATTAGAAAACTTTTTTTTATTTTTTATTTTTTTAGTCATGACACGGTTTATTGAGATGAGGTCCTTGACATACACAAAACGTCTCTTGTCTCTTTACAGGCTACATTTTGTAGAGCGACCCAGATTGATTAATAAAAGTATCAGAATAAGTATTGAATTTTTAAAGATAAAAGCAAACCTCTGTGTGACTTTCCAGATACACTTGAAAGATGATCGAGCCAATCCTGAAATATATACCAGCTTTATATTGATACCATGAAATATATAGTGTCTTTAGTGGACGGGCCCATCGAGCCGAAATATATGTTACATAAATATTTATATCTACCTACCTGTTGTATATTTTATTGTTAAATCAACATTGCTCTTAGAGTGTTGTTAAAAATATTGGTTTTCTGTAAAGTTGGTTTACGGACGATAGTTTAACGTGACAACCTCATAACAAAACATTGATGAAATGTAAGTTTTTAAACCGCGCGTTTGGTTTATTTTAGCCACTTCCATAGCATTATGTCGTATGGCATTTTACTGTGGCGTCGGACTGCCGACATTGAATCCATTTTTATTTTACAAAAGAGGGCTGTCAGAGCCATTTATAATCTACATCGCCGCGAATCTCTTAGAGAACTATTTAAAACGATTAATACTCGTATTATGACGGTACCTTGCCAATTCATTTATGAAAATATTATGTATGTAAGAAAAAATCTACATCTTTTTAATAAAATCAGTGATAGGCATAATTTTAATACTAGAAATAAAGATAAAATAGATCAACCATTTTTCAGATTATCTAAGGTACATACATCTTTTATGGGGTACTGTGTTAAATGTTACAATAAAATACCTTCTGATATATTACAATTAAATGAAAGAAAGTTTAAAACTCATATAAAAAGTACACTTTGTAAACAAGCATATTACAAATTAGAGGATTATATCCAAGATAAGAATGCTTGGAAACATGCTGGTCCTGCTCCATAGGACAATTTAGAGTAGACAAAATCAAACTGGTTGCTAATTTAACTGTATAATTTTTAATTTTTTTGATATAATTTTATTTTCTGTGATTAACATAAATTTAACTCGCACACTGACTTATTATATGGTGAATTTTTTTTTTTTTTTTTGGGAAATCATATACAATGTTTGTAAATATGTGAGAACCATGTACCTATCGCATTTATTAACTTTTCTGTTATTACTTCACTTTTCATTCTTTTTACCAATTGTGGTAAGTATTTTTTTTATTTTTTTTTATTCTAGTTTCATCGTCTTCACCTATAAATATTAATTAATGTATACAAACTATTGTTAACATTTTAAAAGAGTATGTATGGAGTTTCTTGCCCATTCTTCTCCATACATAACTACATTTTGGAAGGCGCAACTAGAATCAATTAACTATTCATGTAATTTTTGACGTTCAAAAGTGCATCTTCGTGCCTATTTGAAATAAATGATTTGACTTTAAACTGTCATGGTCACTAATATTATTATTAACACAAACGGGATATTTGCCATGTTTACTATTTGTTTTGAGTTCCCGATATTTCGGCGCTGTTGCAGGTGCTGTCGCAGTTTATCCGTGATCATGGTGCTTGCAACAGCGCCGAAATATCGGGAACTCAAAACAAATAGTAAACATGGTAAATATCCCGTTTGTGTTAATAATAATTGATGAAATGATTGCATACTTGTATGAAAGTAATGAGCGTAACGGGACAATGAGCGTAACGAGACAATGAGTCATCCTTTTTCGTGCATGCAGCCGGCGTTCATCGATTTATTAGACGTTGTCACGTCAATATTGTATTTTGGTTACTTACGTTTTAATTTTAACTAAAGCAAATATATTTACAGCTTATCAACTTCCGTTTAATAATTCTGATAAGAAACTCATTATTATAATCAACATACCTATGTATGTATATGCAGTGTTCACATACGTATAGGCACCGACCTATGATAATATTATTATACAGCTTACCTCCACAACATAATCACTAAGCGAATAATACAACAGTTGCTTACCTATACATAATAGTATAGTATGCGCAATATCGACGGAACGTGTCCTCAAAGGGAGTATCGACATCGCCCGCGGCTATTCTACCTGAACGGCCACAGACGAAGGTATTTGGACACAGAGACCTGGCAGGGTCTAAAATTTCTCAGCCACTGTCTCACGTAGCTGTGTACACATTGGGAGTTTTGAAAACTGTAAACAGTAGTTATGGCTTTTAAACTTTGGACAGTTCGAAATTGTTGAGAGTTATTTTTGTCTCTGAGGGCTGTACTATTATCAAGGTGAATAGAAAGATGTTGTGTACGAGAGCTTGATTTTTTTACAGGATGGTCTTATTTATGTTATCCGCTGTTATTGGCTGACTGAAATAACAACAGCAATCAAATCAGTTTACAGCAGTTTGACAACCTGTCCAATTTTTTTTATGCCTTTCAGAAACCTGTTGTTACGATTGCATGAATATATTAGATTAATAATATATTAGAAATTAGAACTTAACATAACAATAATGTTTTCAAAATGGGCTCAGATTTTAAAACCTCCATAATGGAGGTAGGTACAATAAGGACTCCTCTATATATTACCGGGTCGTTAATGAATAAAATGCTATTTGGAATTAAAAGATTAATTATTCCTATATTTAAGTCTAAAATATTTTAAATTATTTTATCATGGCATACGCTTGTCAGCCCGCTAAGCTGACTCCTAAATCTTTTTTCTACCTTCAAAATTCGTAATAGTGTTTATCTCATGATATTATGCCATTATCTTATAATAATTCGAAAAATTTGCATGGTAAAACCATGCAGGTTAAGCTCTCTATAGTACCTACGAATCAGTAGGTAGTAAAAATAGAAGGTGTAGTGTGTGTGTATTGTACACTTTTCCGCTCAACGACATGAGACCGCTGGAGGCGGCCATCATCGTCCGAATATAGCCGATCACAGAGGACTTTTCACTTCGTTGGGGCACGAGACAGGGTTAGGTATAAAGTTGTCATTGCCTACTGTTGTTGTTTACAAAGTACGTCAAATTTTTAACGCCGTTTTTACTTTGAAAACTTTCAGCACTCTGTGTATCTATAAGCAAGTAAATGTAATGTAGATATACTATGTCAGCAGATATATACCGGTTAGTTAGTTATAGATTCCTACTTGATAGTCTCTTGTGTTAATATTGTGTGAGTAATGCAACTGCGTGATTGTCATGCATGTATGCAGGATGCCTTTGATTCATGTTCTAAGATACAAATAGTTGTTATGTGAATTACCTATAACTAATGTGTCAGCTATGTTTGCATTAATTGCTCGTCACACAATAAAAGCTTTAATTTTCGATAAATTAAGTTATTTACTAATGAATCACTCTTGAATAAGCAGGTTTAGTTTTACAGTTTCAGACAGTACCTACTTATCTCACATCAGTGCCTAATTGTTGAAAAAGCAATTGATACGCAAAGAAAAAAAAAGCTACTCCAGCAGGTATGCTGGAAGAGATTTCATTAGAAATAAGCATCACCTTTGTACGTATTTTTCTGTTCCTTTCTTCTTGTCTGTTTATATGTGTGTACATAAATTGTTAAGTAAATAAATAAATAAATAATAAAATATGTGCTCATTTGACGAAATAGTCCTTTGTCAGAAAAATAAAGCAAGAAAATATAATATTATGTTTTCTAAACAAGCTCTTTATGAAGGACCTCTCGACAGATCTCGTAGACTTGTCCATGTAGCGCGGTTCGTCCGGACATCAATCGGAAATCATTCGCAGCCATCGAGCCACTCGCCCGTCATCCGACATCCTGTCCCCTTATCCCCTTGCTCCCCCATCTGTCCCCCATTTCGCCCCCTACGTATGCGTCTTATCAACAGACAATAGAAGAGACAAGTGCTGCTGATAATTATGTGTGCCTTAGAAGGTAACTGAACTGCTTTAAAAATAATATCAATGGTGAAGCAGTATCAAACATCTTAACAAATACACAGTAATGCTTAGAATTAAGTCAAAACTTACAGGAAAAGGGACACATTACGATGGCGGACGGACAGACATAACGAAATTATAAGGGTCCCCTTGACTGCGGATCCCTCGAAACATTTCTGTATTGAGAGCTCACAATCTGCCGTCAACAGCCCTTTATCCGTGAAGGTCGTATCGATAACAACTGGGTCACAACGTTATTAGTTTAACAAACAGCCGGATCCTGGGGGAAGTATTTATGCAAACAGCAGTGAGCCGCGAGGAGGTCTTACTAAATTAATTTGTTCGCTCTAAAGCAATATTTGCGAAATTTATTCATGAAACAGGTATTATCCATGGTTGGTTTAACTACTACTATTCGCTGTGAATGGCTTCCTCGCCTCAAATATGAGAGAACCATTCTAATTGATGAAACTATCTTTGATCCTGTACCTACAGTACACGGGCGAAATTCGTATTCTCTGCGAGTAAACAAATTTCCTTTTGCCTATATCATGATGCGAATTAGCCCCCTTGTCTGAGGTTAACAGGTTATAATTATAATGGAAGAATAAGAAAAGCCTTGGCATAGGTTGCTAGAGCCACAAATTCACTTGCCTTGTGATGAAGGTGATGTCTACCAAAATAATTATGTTTGATGTGCGCGGCGAGGCAGTTACGGTCTATTATTCCTTGGTATACAATCCTATAAGCTGAAAGTGCAGTATAGGTAATGCATTTGTGGGAAATAGGCTAAGCGCATTTGGTGAAGACATTACGTGCATGTCACTTGACAGCGGCGGGGCGGCGTCTCGAGTCGCGCTTCCGCTAAGGTCTGTCTCACATGGGACGTAGCAATCGTAAACTAAAGCTTCGTTGTTTCGTAATTTTTAACCGACTTTGAAAAAGTAGGAGGTTCTTTGTTCGTATTCAATGTTTATGACAATAGACTGAAATGCTAAAGGAATATTTTAATTTATTGTCAATGCGATTTTCGGACGCTGTAACATGCGTACCAACACCTAAGCAGCTTGCATCTACGTATGTAAAACTGGATTTGTGAGGACAAATGCTCTATATTATTCACAATACAATAGTCATCGATGCAATCGCAAAATCGTCGATAGTGCCAAAGGTATCACGTGTGTAATAGCCCTAATAGCACCCAAGCGGGATGCCAGCGACGGAATCCAATTATATTGTTCTCCAGCACGATATTAGCGTTCGTGCCACGCCGGCGCCGCGCCGATGCCGTGCCGATGCCGCGCCGATGTCGTACCGATTCCGTGCCGCTGTTTATTGCGGAACTCGTTGAATGATTCGCGGTGACAATGAGCCGAGATTGGAAATTAAATGTTTTGTGCTCCTTGCTGCCTCCGTCCGGAGCGACGAGCTCCCTGTAATGAGAGGGGCTGCTACTGGGACTTTATTACTTATTGTTGTACATTGTATTTCAATTTGTTATCAGCTAGTGACACGGTATTGTTGTGTAGATATTTAATCATTTGCTACTTGCAGTGCTATTGGTGACACCTTTGATTAAACCCCAATGGGTGAGGAAGAATCCGTTTTCGAAGCACGATGATTTGGTGTTGGCAATTATTCCCGTAGTTTATATAAAGGTTCCCGGGGAAGGATAAATGGTACGGAGGCAGTCGAGCATAACGTCTTTTTAATTAACACTAAAAAAAATCAGAACTCAAGGAATTGTAATTAATTCTTTAGAAATTTATCGCGGAATATTTAAGTGTTTTGCTGCGTTTTTCTTGATGGAGATTATTTCCACGTCGTTTGCTATGCACATTTATTTACCACAAAATGTATTTACGCACACATACATAACTTGCTGAAAATCCTGACAGCCACATCTCACACGTATACGTCTGAGCGACGTACAACACAAAGGTTTGTCGGACGGGTGGTTGTAAAGTTCACTTTACTGCGTTCAATGTTATTTACTGCAGAAGCTCTGTCTCGTAAAATAACACGGTTTTACGTTTTTTCTAATATCATTGTTTGTAACTAAAATTTTCAGTGTTAAAGTTCTTAAATACATTGGTCGGTTCGCTCTCTGAAATGAAACACTTGCTTTTTATAGTCCAATGCGATCAAATGCAAAATGCTTTATTTTAACTTGACTTATATTTTCAAAACTTAACTTTAACTTAAATTCTGTGCACTTTGGTACTTCTTGGCTTTAAAGTATCTGATTCCTAAAGACTCGGCTTTGCAACAAATGTAATCTATATCTCAGAAGAATACGATAAATGCAATTTTAATTAACTCACAGTTTTTTTGTTAAGAAAGAAAAGTCAACTTTAGTATAAAATTGAGATAAGCTGAGATGAAAATACTGCTAGACTTTCAAGAATAAGTCATCATAATTTATTCGTTTAGGAATGTCTCGGAGAAGCTTGCAGCATTCTTCAAAGCTGGTGCACATAACACTATAATAGCGCAATCAGATGACGCTGGCATTACAGCGCAGTATCATCCGGCTATTATCGTAAGCCAGGGCAATCATATACTCGCTACAAGCACCGAAGCACAGAAGATCAAGTTTTATATACTTACGAAGTTTTATAGAAAGGAAGCGGCTAAGAAATAAAAGTTTTCCGACACAATGACTGTCTATTCGAGGTTCTATGTATATCACCATTACCTGCAGGTGAAGTAAAGCGTAGAACAAAACTTGCTTAGAAATATATTGGTCCTTAAAGCATATTTTCAAATCTAAACTCCCTATCAAATTAAAGAAAAAAGCATTCGAAACTGTCGTGTCTCCCATATAACTCTACAGATGCCAGAGCTGGGCACTAACAGAATAAATTCTAGTCAAACTCCAAGTCTTCCAGCGAGCCGTCGAACGAAGTATGTTGGGATTGAAACTGCAAGACCAAATTCGAAATTCTCAAATCAGAATGAACTCCAAAGTGATAGACGTAGCAGACTTAGCTTGTAGGCTAAAATGGCGATGGGCAGGTCACGCGGCGCGCGCAGACGATGGACGTTGGAGCGAGCGTGTGCTGCACTGGCTGCACTGGTGGCCGCGCGGCGAGGCACGCCGCCGCGGTCGGCCGCATCGCCGCTGGGCCGACGACGTCGCGCGCGGGTCCCACTTGGACTAGGATCGCCAAAGATAGGAAATTATGGAAATGCATGGAGGAAGCCTTTACCCAAAACTGGGTACCCCAAAAACTATTTTTTTAATCTAATCCTTACTATTATTTGAATTGGTGAATCAACTAAACTTTGACGGCACGGTTGGCGCAGTGGTTAAGCGATTGACTACTGCGCTGCGTGTCGCGGGTTCGATTCCCGCACGGAACAAATATTTGTATGATCGACAAGTAGTTGTTCGGGGTCTGGCTGTTTGTGTATGTGAGTTTAAATGTTTGTAAACGCACCCACGATACAGGAGAAATTCCTAGTGTGGGGCAACGTTTTTAAAAAAAAGAAAAAGAAAGAAAGAAAGAACAGCTATATTTTTATTTTTATTTATTTAGTTATTTATCAAATTTGAGTTTTTATTTTATAATATTTTTTATGCAATATTGTATCATATTATTTTAATAATAATAGTTGTTATATAGCAAGATTTGAACTTATAATGAGACTATTTCAACTAAATCAATTAGTATTAAACAATTTAAAATAATGTATCAAATCAATTCTAAATAAATATGTATAATTAAATGAAACAGTACATAATTAGGTATTTAAACATTTAAAACTTTATTTTATTTTATTGTTGCATGTAATTTTCTAACGGCATGAAATAAATATTTAAAGAATGTTATAAAATTGTATTCCATGTGTTGCCATTTATTTTGGAAATAAATGGCTTTATTATTATTATTTTATTTTTATATATTTTACATATCTCGGAACCCTGGGGTTCCGGACCTTTGAAAGGCGTACGAGGGGCCGAAGCCAACTCGCAGAGGCCCATTAGACGCTTTTTAATTAACTGAGGCACCAACCTACGATTATCCCTGTACACACTATGCAAGTGCACCCAAGGACAACCCCCGGTTGGTGTAGGACTATTACAGGATATGGAAACAAAGATATTGAACTATGGGTTTGGGTGGTTAAATGGACTGGTTACCTAAAACTATGGAAGGACTATGGCCCCTGCCTGATCAATGTTTTTATCATACACGAATAAAATGGCAGGGGGTGACTTGCACACTCAATAGTGGGCACCCGGAAAGGAGGTGCTTGAGGACTGGAGAGGTATTCCACGACTATCAGAACAATCCCAGAGCCCGGAAGATGGTCAAGATCCCTACCAGCACTTACTGGATTACTTCCTTCCTCCGAGCACGTTTGCTCTTGCGAATCTCCACTCAAGCCGGCCAATAAAGGCAATAATGAGGTGGGAGCTTAGTTTCTCGTCAGTGTTCACTCCAGCCGGCCAATAAAGGCATGCCAGAGAAGAGGAACGACTTCTCCCGGGAGATAGGGTCCGTGGGGTCGTAACTGCCCAACAGCTCGCCACATACTGCTCTGCGGGTTTCTGTATCTCTCTTGGTCTGGCTCCTTACCCTAGACATGTTCCGGTAAAGTAAACTCTACCGGCACAGACCCAGAGTTTGGAGCGCGCAAGCCCCACCACGACGTCAACGTAGAGATGCGGCGGTGGGGTTATTATTATTTATTTATTTATGTACACAAAATTATTGACAGGACATCATTATTATTCTCTTATTAAGGCGATGCACGATGGGGATATACGAGTATCATCTCACATCCCTAAGAATTTTAAAGTTGTTTTGTTGTTGTAGTAACTGCTGTGATGTACAGTTTAGTATATGTATAATAAGACAGACAAACAACTGAAAGTCATAAATTGTATCCATTATGGCCAGGAAAAACGCAGGCTGCATGTCATCTGGTGAAGCTGGAAATATCAAACCGGACGTTTTGCAGGCCCTAAGCAAAACTTTCACTGGGACAGGGGACTGTTTTCTGTCTATAGTTTCGAGCTATTAAAAGTGGTGCTTTTGTGTCTCCTCCATTGTAGCAAGATGTCGGATGGCAATATACGCTCCAGGACAAGGCCGGAGGCGCGGGGTGGCCCTGGGAGGGAAGGGAAGCGCGCTAGCATGTGCCCCGCGTCGCATCCCGCTTTAATTGAATTCGTTGCAACTCCAAAATGAAGCGCGTGGTGTGAATAATAAGAGATAGCGGGTTCTGTAACTATCTTGACGACTTCCTAGGTGAATTTACGAAAAAAAACCATAAGGCTTTGTACCTGCAAAGTGAGTTTGCAATAAATTTTGTTTGTGTAGTTCTGCGTCTGCTACTTGTTTTACAATATGTTTACTTCAATTTTTTTTTATTATTTGTTTGTTTTTACTCTGGACGCTTTTAACGTGTACGTGTTTATTTTTTATTTTTACATCGTTCTCATATTTAGTTATAAATTCAACATTATAGATGTAACCAATAATTATTTTTGTAACAATTTAATTTAAAAGAGTGTCCATGAAGTTTCTTGCCCGTTCTTCTCCATAGGTACCTACTACGCTTTGGAATGGGCATGTAGCATCATTTTTCTTACTGACCGACTCCTTGACAATTCAAAAGTGCCTGTAAATGGTTTAATTGAAATAAATAATTTGAGTTTGAGTTTTTGAGTTCAGGTAACCTTCAACGTTATAATCAAAGTCATCATGTTTTTCTGCCTCAAAGGACCCGGTTACTCAATAAATCAGCATCGAAATCCATTCACGATATAATAATAATAATAATAACGAAGACGCCGGCCACCGAAGAGCTTGGGACTTAGGGGCCAACTGGCCCCGAGCCGGGTCCCCGCTGCCGGTGGTTGTGTGCAGCGCATGCGATGGACTCAGTCTATGAATGAGAACGTCATGCGCGCATATTACGGGTCTACAGAGGGGGGAACTAACCTCACTGCGTACCGTGTTAGGATGCTGTCTCTGTTTCGGGAACTAGAACCAACCGTCAACGTCTCGGCCCAACGACTGTCGGATCAGGTGCGGGTTATCCAACGCGATCATAGGTTGGACGATGCCGCGCTTGATAGGCTGCGCTCAGAAGTACTGAGCAACCAGATCGTCTTAACTCCAGCACAAACCGCGGCCCACGCGTCAATTGTTGATGCGATCCCGCCGCGGTCCAATCATGGTGTCGAAGAGGAGGATGATAGGGTTGCCACAGTAAGTAGCCAGTACAATGATCGATTGAGGAGCGCACTGGAGGATGCGTTTTGCGAGTACAGGTCCACTCTAACCGAACTTAGGCCCCGATTACCACGCTTGCCTATGCATAAGAAAAATAGGGCGCTGGTGTGTGCCTTGGACTCGCAGCTTAAGATTTTTTTCGAGAGCAGCGAGGATCTCGTTGATACACACTCGATCCTGTATTGCGCGGCTGTTGCGGCATGTCGTTTAGCAAATGTCAAATTTCCAAACTGTGACGGAGCTACTCGACCAAAACCAGCCGTACCAGCCTGGCAGTGCAGGATCGAGCGTCGTATCGATGAGACCAGGGTACTCATCGGCAAACTATACTGCTTCAGGGAGGGTAATACACGACCACGAGTGATGCGCTTTGTGAGGCGGGCATTCTCGGGGACTGGAATCGGCCCCCGAGAATACATGACCCATATCACAGAGCGCATCGACTTCCTGAAGCAGAAAGTTTGTGCATGGGCGAGCCGTATTCGGCGGTATAAGCGGCGGGTTGATCGGTACTCGCAGAATCGCATGTTCCAGAGCGATGAGAGGTGGGTATATAGAGCTTGGGAGCGACCTGAACAAAATGTGACGGAGGGGTGCCGTCCGGATGATACCGCCACGAGTTCATTCTGGCGCAGCATTTGGTCGGTGCCCGTCTGTCACGCTGAGGCTGACTGGATTCGGGATGTTGAGCGAGTGTGTGAGTCTATACCAGAAATGGATAGAGTCGAAATTACGCCATTAGACGTGGCCAGGGCAGTTCGTCCGTTACCAAATTGGAAATCACCGGGACCGGACGGACTGCACAACTTTTGGTTAAAATGGATAAGTAGTTCGCACACTTGCCTGGCATCTCAGTTCCAGTCATCCTTAGAATCTGGGTCGCTACCACAGTTTCTAACAACAGGCATTACCCACTTGCTCCATAAGTCAGGTAGTCCCGCGGAACCCAAGAATTATAGACCGATCACATGTTTGTCGACGGTCTATAAACTTCTAACATCCATTTTGAGAACGAAAATTAGTACGCACATTGAAAGAAAGAAAGAAAGAAAGAAAGAAAAATGCGTTTATTGGCATTACAGCAAAAAATACACCTTAAAAACTATAAAAAACAGAAAACAATGATTATAATGCCAAAAGGGCCTCAGCTCAGCATAATGTCAGATGACACACAAGGTGTACCAACTGACGCTGATTTTCAGCTGCAACCCACGAGTGCCATACGCTAGAATAATAAAAACATAGGTAAAAGTGTCCGTTTTAATACATAAATTAAGATAAATTAAAGGTGATATAAAATACCCATACGAAATAAAATAAATTTTTACGACATACATGTTTGTGTTGTGCTGTGATTAATGGAAAATTACCAAAATAAATACCCGATATCTGTGTACCTATTACCTACATTAAAATAATAAATCTATAGAAACTACCCAAGGCAAATCATGTGACTGTGTTGTTCTTCTGAATTACAAAACGGAATTTGATGCGGTTTTCAGTAAACAAAAATAATTGACAAATAAAAAATAAAAATATAATAATTGACAAATAAAAAATAAAATTGATAAAATTATTAAAATTGATTAAAATGTAAAAAATTATAAAAACGATAAAAATAAAAAATAAATTATATAAAATAAATTATATGGCAGATATATCGGCTCGAACATTTTCAAAATCTTTTTGATGATTTAATAAAAATCCTTTTAATTTTAATTTGAAAGTTGAGCAACTTTTACTGTACTTTATGGGTGGAGGGATATTGTTCCAGCATTTAGTAGCAGCATAGCGAAAACTGCCTCTGAAAGCCGCTGTCTTGTGACGTGGGATGGAAAGCTGTTGAGAACATTTTCTTCCCTCACCAATTCTGTGTTTTCTTGTCCAAGGTAGTCTGTCATATAAGTAAGAATGAGACTTAATAACGCCAAAGAGTAGGCTCGCTAGGTGGAGTTTACGTCTAGCTTTCATTTTTAAAATGTTATGTTCATTAAAGAAAGGTGTAACATGCCCCCTAATGGGAACTTTAAAACAGAAGCGTGCACAGGCGTTTTGAAGTCTTTGGATCATTCTCTCAGTTTTTGACAGTAATCGTTGGCCATACACCGTGTCCGCATAATTTAATTTTGATAAAACCAAAGACTCCACTAGCAAGACCCGCAATTCTTCACTAAGATAGGGACGGGCTTTGTATAAAATCTTAAGTCTATAATAGCAATTACGGATAGATTCAGACACGTGTTTGTGAAAACGAAGTTCCGCGTCCATGATAAGACCTAGATTACGTACTTCGTAGACCCTTTCGATAGGCTCTCCCATAACAATCACACTGCCGGTACAAGGCTTAATTTTACCTAACTGGTTTGCGGTTCCAAAAAGCATGTACTTGGTTTTAGTAGGGTTCAAGGCAAGCGTGTTGTCAGTGGACCACTGAACTATGTTTTCAAGATCGTTATTAAGATCCTTTAATGCTTGTTCATAGTCTTCTGGCTTAAATGATATATATATTTGTGTATCATCGGCATACATATGGTATTTACATTTATTTATATTCCTAATTATATCGGCACAATACAAAATAAACAATATTGGCCCAAGAATCGAGCCCTGCGGTACCCCCCTTCCTACTGAGCGATGTCTAGAGACAACTGTTGAGCCGTCCACCCGACGTATTTCAACAAATTGCGTACGATTACCAAGATAGGTATCAAACCATTTTATCGTGTCCTCGTCAAATCCATAAAAAGCCATCTTTGACAATAATAGAGGAATGTTAATACAGTCAAACGCGCGTGAAAAATCAAGCAACACCAAAAGAGTGCACATCCCATTATCTTGAGCTGACAAAATATTGTCTGTCACATCCAACAAAGCCGTGGCTGTACTACGGCCCTTCCTAAACCCTGATTGAACATCTGGGAGGATGTTATTTGTCTCTAAAAATTCAACCAATTGTGCACATACTACTTTCTCTAAAACTTTAGAAAGTACCGGTAGTATACTAATAGGTCTAAGATCCTTCATTTCCAATGCATTAAGGGTCTTCGGCAATGGGTGCACTTTCGCAATTTTCCATAACTCAGGGAAAGATGAGGATGTGACAGATGTATTTATTAAAGCAGTCACGGCGTCCACAGTCACAGGTAGTGTCAATAATATCATATTAATGGTAAAGCCATCGCAACCTTCAGCATTTGATTTAATCTTAGTCAGTATGTTCACTATTTCCTTGCGTGTCGTGGGTATCAAACTAAATGTAGAGCCATTATTTCGCGCGGATTCAAAATATACAAGCAAAGAATTACTAACCGTATCCGCACCCGGCACATCTAGAAAATGGTCACATATTTTGTCGGGATCGTTAAAGTGCAATGGTAACTCTTTACGTTTAGATGGGAGCAGGGTAGACTTTAGGTTCTTCCAAAGCGCTCTGGAGTCATTTATTTGGCTGTTGATCTTGTGTTTATAGTAAGCTGATTTTTCGTAAAATAGAGTACTAGAAACAAGTGACTTCAATTCTTTGTAATAAATCTTTTTAGAATCAGATTTTTTGTTTTTTAAACACTCTGCATGAGCTTTATTCCTCAAATGCATCATAAATTTAACATTGTCAGTAATCCAAGGGTAACAATACTCCTTTATAATACTAGTTTTTAGAGGTGCATGCATATCAAATAGTGTAAGTAAGTTCGAGTTAAATTCACTGACCATGTTAACATCTTGCAGCTCGGTTAGCGTTTTCCAGTCAAATAACTCAAGATCCCGATCAAAACATTCTCTAATAATATCTTTTAGCGGTCGATAAGTAATGGTTCGCGATGGAATTTTCAGGCGTTTAAAACTAAATTCGCCGGAAATCAACGCGTGCGCACCTAGATCCGGTATTACATTAACTGATACAGAGCGTGGTTTAACATTTGTGCAGATGATGTCTATCAGTGAGTTGCCATGCACTGTAAAGTGCGTGGGTGACTGCACCAATTGTTTAAGATCTAAGCAGTTCAAAAATGAGACTAACTTGTCCGACTTAGAGTCCGTGTCATTAAGCATGTTTATGTTAAAGTCACCCATCAATATCGTGTACTCACATTGCGTTAGGGAGTTTAAAGAACAAGATACAGCATCTAGGAAAAGATCAACATCTTGCCAGGGTGGGCGGTAGGCGGTGCCTATTGCTAGCTTAACTCCGCGAATACTAATTGTGACCCACATCTGCTCGACCGTGGTGTGCAATGGGCTAGCAGGGTACGAGTGGCTGCGATCATTTAAACCGTGCTTGATGTAAAAACCAACACCGCCACCACGTCCCTTCTTCACAGATAATGAGCGCGGTATATGCCGTAGCCTATATCCAGGTACGGAAGGCGCGCGCCCTTCTTCGCCTGTTCGCAGCCACGTCTCATTAATGGCCATAATGTCGACGTCCAAATCGAGTAATGCTGCTACAAAATCGTCATGTTTCGTGCCCAGAGACCCCGCGTTCCAAAAACCAACCTTAAGGTATGTAGTCATCATTGGATAGATAATTTACTAACGATATATAAAAATATCATAGAATAAAGGAACAAACAGATTGATAAATGAAGCATATAAACAAGGTTGTTGTGGTAAATAAATAAAATGTAGTGTAAGTGAATTATTATATGCGGCATAGAAACAATATATAAATATGGTCTGGCACTGTGGGTAGCGTAGATTGCAAGTAAAACATGGCAACTTAAAAAACTAAAAATACTACCTGGATGACACTGACTGGAACATGTATAATGTATTGTACAATTTATCTTAAAAATAATCAAGAATAGAAAGCATGTATTTAATAACGACGTGCAATGAAATAAGAAAAAGCTAGATAATAAAAACAATGGGCTAATTTGAATATTCTCACATGGGACCGTGTAATCTGACCATAAAACATACAAAACGTTGACAGCAATTGCTACTTTATACACGAACAAACCTACTGAGTGATGAAAAAACGCGAGATGTCCTTTTCCGTTCGGATATGCACAACCGACTTTCCTTCTTCTTTACGCGCAAGTATGCGGCCATCCTTAGTCCAGGCATACTTCCATTCCAGGCGACTGGCGGCTTGGCGAGTCTCGTAGAATAATTGCCTGTTAGTTTTAGTCAGGCGCTCGTTGAGGTAGATGCGGTGTGGAGCTCCCGGCACTTCGATGTCAGCAGTAGTGAGGTTGCGGCGAATGCGCGCAGCATTTAGCAAATTATCACGCATCGCGCGTCTTGCCAGTCGAACAACGATGATTCGGGGACGGGGCGCTTCACCTTCGGTGTGGTCACGCCGAACGTTCCCAACACGTTTAGCAAAAACGATGTCTTGTTCATCGAGCTTAATCGCTAGTTTAAGTGCAAGAGTGTTAATTAGCTGACCTGGGTTTTCGCCACTATACTCCGCAACGCCAGACAGCTGAATATCGTTTAATAGTGACTCTTGTTCACGTTCATTCAGCTGCTGCTGGAGCTCCCCAATTGTTTCCTCCAGTTGAATTAAACGAGGGGAATTCGTGTGCTCGGTATTCTCTTCGAGTTCTTTGACACGACCTTCCAGGGTGTCCATGCGATTATAGCACTTATTCACCTTATCATCAAGACCTGAGAACTCATCCCGAAACTGACGAATTTCATCTCGCAATGCGTTAACCTCACTGCGGAGACCACGGATTTCCATCGCTAGGCTGATCTCTTGAGTATCCGGTGTGTTGTTTTTTATTTCCACGGGTAAGAATTCGGTATTATCAGTTGGGCTAGCCGTTGCTAGACTGGTGGATGATGACTCCTCTGATCCCTTCACAGGGTTTGGGAGTTGTCTACCCGAGGCACCTTTGCCAAACATCCAGGGCACATCCAGTTTGCCGAGAATGTTGCCGTGGGAGCAAGGTTGACGCAGACTCGGTGAAAAAATCCTGGACATTTCGAACACTTTGTGCCGTCATTCACTGCCAAAAATTTTCCGCAAGCGCCGCACTTCGGCATTCTCGATTTTCAAAATAACAATATCAAAACAATCGTAATCAAAAAATGTAAGAATTACAAAAAGAGTGATTTATGCTCGGCGTGGATTTGACAGTAATTCCATCATGTCTGTCTCTCAAAATGGATGTGGGAATGGGTCCCGCGGTACTAAGGAGCTACTCCTCATCGACATGGCCATAAGCCAACAGGTTCGTCGATCCCGCAAGGATCTGTCGACATGCTGGATAGACTATAAGAAGGCCTACGATTCAGTGCCACATACATGGCTCATGAGGGTGCTGGAGTTGTACAAGATAGATACAACTCTGCGCACCTTCCTGATGTCATGTATGGGGCAATGGAAGACAGTCCTTCGCTATCCAGGATGTCGACAAATTCATGGGAATGATAAACCTGTATGGATTAAACGGGGAATATTTCAGGGCGACAGTTTGAGTCCACTTTGGTTCTGCTTAGCCCTGAATCCTCTAAGCACCCTGCTGGAGGATTCAGGTCTGGGCTATCGGTTGAGGAGAGGTGGTCAGGTCATATCTCACCTCCTTTACATGGATGACTTGAAACTCTTTGCCCCCAACAAATTGCGATTGATGGAGCTACTGAAGGTAACTGAAACATTCAGTAGCGCCATCAGGATGGAATTTGGTGTAGACAAATGTGCAGTCATGCATGTAAAGCGAGGGGAGATTATGGAATCCGAAGGAATACAACTCTCGGATTCCATACACCTTAGATCCCTCTCCTCATCCGAAAGCTATAAGTATTTGGGTATGTCGGAAGCGTTAGGCATCAACGTTGCTGACATGAAACAATCGTTGAAGGAACGCTTCTTTGGTCGTCTGAAGAAGGTATTAATTAGCCTTCTTTCAGGCGGAAACAAGGTGCGCGCCTTCAACGGTTGGGTCATGCCGGTTTTGATGTACTCTTTCGGCATACTCAAATGGACTCAGACCGAACTAGACGCCCTGGATAGGAGGGTCCGTACACTGCTGACCGCAAACCGGATGCATCACCCACGATCATCGGTGATGAGACTGTACATCCCGCGGAAGTGCGGGGGCCGAGGATTTTTAAATGCGAAGACCCTCCACAACCGCGAGGTGTGCAGCCTCAGAGAATATTTTTTTAAAGCCGAAGTGGGTATGCTCCGTGATGTGGTCGCGGTGGACAAGGGGCTCACCCCGCTGTCCATGGCTAAAGAGAAATGGCGCAAACCTGTGGTACTTACTACAGATGACCGCAGGAAAGTATGGCAAAGCAAGGAGCTTCACGGGCGCTTCTACCGGGCTCTCCATGAGCCCGATGTAGATTTCTTAGCGTCCGTATCCTGGCTACGTTTTGGTGACCTTTTCGGGGAAACTGAAGGTTTTGTTTGTGCAATTATGGACGAAGTTATCTTAACGAATAACTACCGGAGACATATTATGAGGGATGGGACGGTTGACGTGTGTCGGGCATGCCACCGTCCGGGTGAGTCCATCAGACATATTATTTCTGGTTGTTCTCGTCTGGCTAACGGCGAGTACTTGCACAGGCATAATCAAGTAGCTAGGATTATTCACCAGCAACTTGCTTTGAAATATAGACTTGTGGATTCTGAGGTACCGTATTACAAGTATGTGCCCGACCCAGTTCTCAAAAATGACCATGTCACGTTGTACTGGGATCGGTCTATCATTACTGACAGGACTATTGTTGCCAATAAACCTGATATAGTGGTGATAGATCGATTAGCGCGCCGCGCAATGATAGTTGATGTTACCATCCCACATGATGAGAACCTCGTGAAAGCTGAGAAAGAGAAACAAATAAAGTATCTCGACTTAGCACACGAGGTTGTTGACATGTGGAATGTGAGCTCAGCTATCATTGTGCCGATTGTCGTGACGGCCAATGGCCTGATGGCCAAAAGCCTCGATCAACATCTCTCGAGGCTTTCGTTAGGCGGTTGGATCAAGGGCCTGATTCAGAAGGCAGTACTCCTTGATACGGCTCGCATTGTGCGGAGGTTCCTGTCTCTGCAGCCCTAACCACCGGTAGCTTGGACCCTGCTCCCGACACCGGCGGACCACTATTTTTTATATTTTTAAATGTTTTTTATATATATTTTAAGAAATATTTAAAAATGTATTTAATATGGATAAAAAATAAATAAACGTCATAATAATAAACATTTATTTCAGACCAGGTCCATATTTTGTTAGTAAAAATGTACTTAAAAAGAACTAACGTTAGTATAGGCAACACAATTAAATTACGACATGAAGCCGCACCCACCTTTGCAGCATGGGGGACTCCCACCGATCAGCAAAAACACCCAGTGTAGTGTTGGTACTGCCCCGAACGCGAGCGAGTAGGGAGGCGCATCTTTTCCTAACGATAGCGGCAAAGCCATCAACCCGTAACTCAGCAAACATCCCTGGCGCACTGCAACGCCATGGCAGCCCCAATAGTACCCTTAGTTCATTATTATATTGGACACGCAGGTCGTCCCGCTATGCCCGCTGCGAATAACTGACCCACAGACTACAGGTGTAAAAAGATTGGCAATACGCTTTAAAAAGCGTGATTTTAACTGAATTCGTACACCGTGCAAACCTGCGGGCCAGCATGTTACAACGGACAGCCAGCGACCTACGTTCCCTTTCTATGTCCACATTATCACTTAAGTCATCGGTGACCCAGTGACCCAAATATTTAAATTTAGACACCCTACACAGAGGAGTGCCATACAGTGATACATTGGAAAATGCTGGGTAAGAAAAACCACGGGCTTTAAAAAGCATTAGTTCACTCTTCCCAACATTGTATTTTAGCCCATGAGCCACCGCATACGATTCACATACCGACACTAACCTCATACGAGTAGCACTGATTGATGGACTCAGCAACACCATATCGTCTGCCTAACTAAGATTATTGGTACACACTCCGTCAATATGACATCCGACCTTAGTGCTGCTGAGCTCAACAATCAGCCGGTTAACGTACAGGTTGAACAAGCGAGGCGAGCTTAATCCGCCCTGCCTCACTCCGCATTCCAATCGGTACACACTCGACAAGGAACCGTTCCACCTTACACAATTGCGTTGATTGCCATACCAATACTTAAATATTGATATAACTTCAATTGGTATAGAGGTTTCTGAGAACAACTTATTCCACAACACGTCATAACTGACAAGATCGAAAGCCTTCGATAGGTCCAAAAAACAGGCAAAGACAGGCGTTTTTCTATCCTTGTAGTACTGCACAGTCTGCTTAAGACACATTATAGCGTTTTTAGTGGACAGCCCCGGCCTAAAGCCAAACTGAGCGTCATGCAGTATTAGATGCTTAGCCAATTGTTCGTCAAGCAGACTGTCCAGCACCTTGGCAGAAACAGTTGCCAAAGATATGGGCCTGTAATTGGAGGCTTCAGAGGCATTCCCAGTTTTATTTTTAATAATAGGCACCACAACTGTAAACATGAAGCTACTAAGTAAATAACAGTGACTGATACACAAATCAAAAAAAGTTTGCGATCACTTTGAAGAATCGAAATCTTTTTTGGCACTGTAGATTATATTATGATTTCTTCTTCTTTTTAGATTCTTTATTTAAAAACTAGCTTTTGCCCGCGGCTCCGCCCGCGTGGATGTTGGTTATCGCGTAAAAAAGTAGCCTATGTCCTTCTCCATATCCCAGGCTATATCTCTGCCAAATTTCATGACGGTCGGTTCAGCGGTTTAGGCGTGAAAATGTAACATACAGACAGACAGTCAGACAGAGTCTCTTTCACATTTATAAAAAAGACGTGTGGCACTCGGGGACTGCCGCGGTAAAGCTATCGCATAGCATTTTGTATCAACTTATGCAATTATAATTATTTATTTATTTTATTTATGCAGTATTTCTTTTTCTTTGATATTAATATTTTTTTTTTTTCGTTACGGAATTTCTGGATTCGGTCCCCGCGCTCAAGGCCCGCGATAGAAGCTATGCAATAGCTTAAAAACAAAATAAATAAGTGCTGAACGTCGTAAAAGTGTATAACTACGTAAACAAAGTCAAATACTATTCAAATATAAGCATAATAACAACTTTAAAATAGACGAAAGTGTTGAACCTAAAGTAATTTTAAATAAATAAAAAAAGAGTGACAAACTGTTTTGACAGCGAAAAAATTCCAAGTACATGAGTCATTTCCAACCGTCTAGTCAAGTTTAAAAATTGTTCAACTGGAATGGTATCAACTATTTGGCAAGCTTTAATTAAGTCATTGTAGCCTTGCGGTGCAACAGGGGAACTGAATGTACTCGTAATCGACTGGTCGTGACTTCAAACCCCACTATCAACAATCACTTTTTGTGAAGATCATAATTTTATAAACTAATATTTATAAGAATAAAATACGCAGTACACAGAAAAAAGAACTGCCAGAAATTATTAGATCACTAGAGGGTACTGGTGTAGTAAAACCGTCGGAGTGGAGAGCGTGAGGTTTTTTCGTTACGGAATTTCTGGATTCGGTCCCCGCGCTCAAGGCCCGCGATAAAAGCTATGCAATAGCTTAATATTAGTATGGATATAACCTAACTTAAACCCAATAAAGCACGCGTGGGAATGTGGGGTGCTCTTAAGCGAGCTGTTTGGAACCGTCAGCCACGTCCCCAGACAGTGCCAGAGCTCAGGGAAGCCGCTATCCAAGAATGGGACAGGCTACCCCAAGAAATGCTGGATAACTTGATTCTCAGCATGCCCAGGAGGATCACCGCATGTGTTCAAGCCAGGGGAGGAGTTATATTATATTGAATATAAATCTTTTATTAATAAATTGTTGTTTAAGTTTGGTTAAACAGTCTTTTTCTTTCTATCAAATTTCTGTTACAATTACATTTTGATTAATTACTCAATTTTTTTAAATTTCAAAGTGGGTATTTCTATTTAAAGAAAACACACAACAAAGAATTTTTCTTGATAAAGTTCAATTTAAAAAAATATATCAGCTTATGCTTATGCTTATGATCACAAACTTTTTTGATGTGTCTATTCTGTTATATTTCTGAAAGCACGTAATGCTTTGCTCCCCTCACGTAACTTGTCCACAACCCGCCCGGATACAAGCACCACTAATACCTTTGTACAGTTTGTGTGCAGTTATTCAGTTTGGTCGTGGAACGCGCCAGTACAAAACGTCAAACATCTCGTTTATCAATTTTATTAAGAATTAATGTAATTAATGTCTCTAAATATTCCCTAAAATTCAACAGTTACACTTTAAATGATTAGTTATAAAAGTGACAGTGTTATCGAAGCTTAAATCACATAACTTTCGTGGATAAGGCGGTGTCTGGGTGAGAGTGACTTCAACAGTGATTAAGGACCACCATCAGTATAACACCCTGAAATCAGGTTGGCTATAAATAACTCTGCACAATAGTCGACAGTACACCATAAAACGCGGCACTATGCCCCACAACTACAAAAATAACATCTTAATTATCGGTTGTAAATTCAAGGACAGAACTTTTCAAAGAACAGATGACTCATTTGACCAATCACCAATTAGCTCTCTAATTTGACAGCAAAATCTTCGTTCAGAAACTTAACTTGCTATAATTGAATACCGGTTTTTTGAGATTGCGTTCCATTAACTACAGATAGCATAAGACTACATATTAAACAAAAATGGAGGAATGTAACAATGTTACTTACCGTAAAATTCACCGAACCAGTTCATTATATGACATCACCAAAGATAGTTCGGCGCTTTTCGATGCGACTGTAATGAGTTTACCTAACACATCCTTAAACTCAAGTCAAACTGACCAGAATGATAAAATCAAAAAATTATCTGATGATTTGTTAATAGCGCACCAAGAAATTGAGAATCTAAACTCTGAAAACTTTCGACTAAAATTAGACCTACAAAAATATCTGAAAGTCATAGATACCTACAAAAGTTTAAGTGTCACGGATAAAAAAAATGGTACACCAAGAACTGGTCAGAAACGCAAGCAAAACCAAAGAACCGGCACAACGCCAGCTTCAAACAGCATACACACGACTATATCCCCACCTGCACATACAGTAAATGAAACTACCGACACACCGAAAATAACAAAACGTTTTACAACTATCCCTGGATGTGAACAAACAAACAAAGTTATAGACATCCAAAGCGAGCAAACTAGATCGTGTACTGGAAATAACATGCCACACAAAAACACTTCAACACAACGAGCAGAGTCGGCAAATAAGACTGCACACATAATATCTCAGAGGGACAATCCAGTGCACAACAAATCGAAATTATGCATCATAAGTAGCAACAACGTGAATAATGTATTGTCACTAGCCGAAACCACGTTTGCAGAGACACAAATATGTCACTATCTTCTGCCTAACAGAGGAATTAAAAATCTGTTTAGTAACATCACTATGAAATTAGCGGACTACTCAAGAGACGACTACTGCATCATTTTTGTTGGAGACGAAGATTTTGGACAAACTAACAACTATCTTGACCTTACTATTTATATTAGACAGGTGTTACTGACTGTGCAACACACTAATGTTATAATATGCCTACCGACCTATAAAAATGACCCTTCTACTATTATGTATAACTCACGAATTGAAACTTTTAATAACTTATTATATCTTGACCTTTATACTCATAACTATGCTATACTGTTTGACACTAATCTAGACTTGACATTTGATCGTTCCATGTTTAAGCATAATGGAACAATTATCTATTACGGCATGGTGAATATTTTTAATAATTTAAAATATTATGTTATACATACCGTTAATCAATAATATAACGACAGTGATTCCTTAAACTTTTTTCGAGAATGAACATGATAAACAATACACAAATATCAATATTTACCATCAAAATCTATGTGGGTTGAACAATAAAAAAGATGACCTTGAAATATATGTAAGCGAATCATCAAACACACTAGATTTCATATGCATATCTGAACATTTTCTGAACGATACTCTCGCAAAACAGCTTAATTTTATTAATTACAAAATGGGGTCTTATAACACGAGTGTAAAAAAGAATAGGCGAGGCTCAATGATTTTAACACTCAACGATAGAAACGTGGATGAACTTCAAGTGTGTAATCAATTATATAAAACCGATTATTTCGAAGTATGTGGAGTCATAGATATTGAGACAAGTTTTTGTGTTATTTGCTGTTATAGGACTCCTACAAACAGTAATTTTGATAACTTCATGGATTGAAAAATTGTTACAGCATTTCCACAATAAACTATGTGTAATTTGTGGAGATTTCAATATAAATGTCTTAAAAGTTGGCTTGAGACACAATTCTTTTTTATCGTTATTGACGTGCTATAATTTCCGCTATTTAATTAATTCCCCCACCTTCAAAAGAAATAATTCTGAATCATGTATAGATAATATTTTGACTAACCTATCTGACAGTTTCGTGGACTACACGAATGTGGATCACAATGGGTTGTCAGACGGACACGCGGGTCTATTCTGTACACTAAGTCTGGAAAAGGTTGAGTATAAGAAGCGGACAAATTACCTTCGTCTTTGGAAGAGAAAATATAATGACGAGAAAATAGGTGAGTTTAGGAACAATGTATTAGAGGCCAACTGGAACACAGGTATTAACACATTTGTCGGTAAATTCAGGGAATTACACTCTTCTATCTTTAAAAAGCACAAAGTGAGGGTTAATGTTAATAGAAGTAAGTGTTCCAAATGGATAACTAACGGAATTAAAACAGCTAGCAAAGTAAAACGTTTCCTAAACACATTCGATAAGACGCAATGTGACAATTCGGTTGTTGAATATCGTAACAAGTATATTAGAACGTATAGGAAAGTATTAAGTTGTGCAAAAATGAACAGTGTCAGAAAACAAATAGAAATGGCATCAGATTCTAGTAGGATGATTTGGAAAATAGTCAATCGACAGCGCAATGCTACGAAAAACCTTGACAATGACCAAATTATTCTAAAGATAGACAACACAATTATTAATAATGCTGTAGACGTAGCTAACATTTTTTCAACAAGGTTCGACAACAATATCCGCCTTAAAGAGTGTGATCATAAATTGGCAATTACATATCTGACTGAAAGTGTTAGCAGAGTAAATTCTAATATGAGTTTTGAGGCAGTCACACCCCTTGAAATTTTCAACTTAGTTAAAAAGATGGTCAATAAATCATCTACAGGCTATGACGAAATTCCCCTAACTATAATTAAAGATAATATTGACATATTGGCAACTCCACTAGCATCACATTATAATAACTGTATTGATGAAGGCCTGTTCCCTGATCAGTTAAAAATTGCACGAGTAATTCCAATTTTTAAGAAGGGTTCAAAAACGGATCCTGGCAACTACAGGCCGATTTCTCTATTGCCTGTACTATCAAAGATTTTTGAAAAGATTATGAAGGATAGGCTTATGAAACACTTACATAGCATCTTAAATGGACAACAATTTGGCTATCAAAAATCATTGGGAACCGCCGATGCTGTTGAGGCATTAGTTGATGATGTTATTTGCCTTCTTAATGACAAACATAAGGTAGCAGGTGTATTTCTGGATCTTAGTTCTGCCTTTGATACGGTGGACCATGAAATTTTGCTGGCCAAGTTGGAACATTATGGCATAAGGGAAAACTTTCTGAAGCTATTTCGATCTTATTTGCATAATAGACGTCAATTTGTAGAGATAAAGTCGGTAGTGGATGAGGAACAAAAAATATCGAACTCTAATTTAAGGACCGTATTTCGAGGGGTCCATCAGGGATCTGTTCTAGGTCCAATTTTCTTCATCATTTTCCTTAATGATTTAATTGAGTACATTAAAAAACGTTTCACAGACACTAGGCTCGTTATTTTTGCGGATGACACTAACGCAATAGTGTCTGCAAATGACTTGAATAATTAAGAATTCAAAATTAATAACTTATTAAAAGCTTTTGAACACTGGTTTGCTACAAACAATCTTAAGCTCAATGTAAATAAAACAAAATGTGTACTATTCAAGTCAAACGTTCGAAACAATGCTAGTCTTGAGGTTTTGTCATGTGGCAACAAAGTTGAAGTGGTTGACTATGTAAAATTCCTAGGTGTTCACATTGATGCGTTGTTAAACTGGAAGGTTGAGACATCCTTTGTAACGAAGTCAGTTAGCTCAGCATGCTATGCAATCAGAAGCCTGAGGGAAGAACTGACCTTGGCCCAGCTTAGGATGGTTTACTTTGCCTTGGTTGAGTCTAAGCTTAGATACAGTATTGAGTTTTGGGGCAACAGCTATAAGTACAATATCCACTCGGCATTTGTAATTCAAAAAAGAGCCTTAACGACAATGCTCCGCTTAAAGCAGACGGATTCGTGCAGAGACCATTTTATAAGACTTAATATTCTGACAGTGCCATGTCTTTATGTACTGGTGCTGCTAACCAGTTTTGTTAAGAACTTGTACAAATTTGAAACAGATGACCAACGACATGTTAGAATTAATACACGCAGGAAAGACTTGCCTAACACAATCTAACCGAAAATAAACGTGGTTCATCACAGTCCTAGGTACCAATCAGTACTTCTATACAACAAGCTTCCCTTAGAATTTAAAAGCATAAATAGCGCAAACTTATTTAAAAACAAATTGAAGACATACTTACTGAGGAAGGGCTATTACAGCGTCGATGAGTACCTTGATGATAGGCGACAACCGTAATATTAATATTGTTGATCTAGATTGGAATTAATTTTTAAATGATATGTTAACTATTATTATATATTTTATTTTACAATTAGATGACATATTGTTACGGACATTTTATAGCAATTTGTTTATATTTTATTTTATTTATATTTGATATTCTATTTTTATTATTGAGTATTCACAGAAAATTACATGAAATATTAATCTTTTTTTATGCAATATTTTTAGATGATGATGATGATGTCATAAATCACGATCTTGATCTTTTTATATTAATTTGATTTTCGTTTTTCGTTTTTATTTGTTTTATTGTATTATTAATTATTTTAAATTGCATGTGGATTATTATTGTGTTGAATTTGTTATTTTAATTATCATTGACATGTTTGTTATTTTTGGATGGTACTGTCTTATTTTTTATTTTACAAAATTTCTACACAATGTATATTGTTCCGAAATAAATGACTTATGACTTATGACTTTAATGCGCGGCAGACGCACGATCAACCGGCCCACTTCACACACTCCCACATAATGCCAGGAGTTTAACTGGGAAGGAAAGATTCTGTAGAGGACAATATAGTGAGAGTTAGGGAGTTAGTATTGTTAGGCGTAAGGGCCGCCTTTTGCGATAAAAGTCTTCTCCAAACCGTTCCAGGTGGCTCTATCTTTTACCCGTCTGGGCCATAAGTTGCCGGCTATTTTTACGATGTCGTAACTCTTTCTTTTAAATGGTCTTCCCTTCCTTCTTTTTTTGTATATTGGATACCAATTTGTAACCATATTTTCATCCATAGCTCTCTGGTTATTATTATTTATTCATTTCATTAACAGTTTTTACATTGTATCGAAATGTATTAAATTAAAAACTGAAACAAAATGAAGACATAACTTTAAAAAAAATATAACGGATCATCAAGATTTTAGTTTACCACTTTGCCGGTGTGATTAATGTGTATACCTATGCTTAATTACAGCTTTCTAATACTAAAAGTCTCTGAGCTAAACCGCGGACAGACGAACAGACAGACGGGCAGGGTTAACAATCATAACAGTCCGCTAGATATACACATCGGAAATATTGCAGGTTGTGTGTGGTGTTTTTTTACGAGAAAACAAGTATTAAATGTTATATCTTAATTTTAAATACTCCTACGATTTCAGTACTGTTTGCACTGCATTCACCCATAAGCACAATGTTTTGCGTGCGTTACATAGCGTACTACCATAAACATCGAATTTTCACACCAAAACTGAAACTCGTTTCCCAGAAATTATTTTTGTACACAGTTACTTAGTTTGATGAACATAACGATGACGACAGCTTCGACAGTTGACGACTTCGTGAAGGGTTTTTACATCCTGTATAAGTTTACTTAAATGCATGATGCAGTGACCAGATCCTTACCGTAGAGAAAGCCCTGATCTTGAATCATTTCAAAGGTAATAAAAAAAAAATTGAATACAATTTTATATGAACGCAAAATAGTATTTGAATTTGAATTTCAACACAAAGACTCATAACGACTACATTTTCCTCCAAGTGCATGACCTAATAGAAACACGGAATTATTTATATGCTTCTTTTTGAATTTTCACCGTATTTAATTATAAAATGTTTTTGAATACGTAGGAATATTACGGCTCCAACGAATTGAAAATGGATTTTAATCCCGATGAATCTGTGGGTATAGAAAATATACAGATAAAAACCCTGAAAAAATTGTTGATACACAGCTTAAAAGAGCAATATTAAGCAAGTACCTACATTACGTAGCTTGATACGCGAGCCGGCTAAGCTTTTTATCGTGGTTTGCAACGTAGGCTGCTTAAGTTCTCCTAGACAAGTGATTTTAATAAAGTTGAATATTCAGCCTATATAGGTACTTTCAACATCGAGATATAATTTCTCAAAGTACACAGCTAACAGAATTGATCCCAATTCAACAATCGATGATTTCAATAAGGGTTCGGCTGTTTTCGTTCCGTGTAATATCCTGCGTGTTGACAGTTGGTGTTGACGGTGCGACCGTGTGATTGTGTGTGTGTGTGCGTGCGTGTGTGTCGGGCGTCCGCGCGACGATTATCCCATCATTTTATTAGTGTCGATATTTCGCGGATGAATAATACAATTGCCGCCGGCAGCTTGATGATTTAAACCCGGGATTATTGACGACAATATTTTACTGCAGAAGCTGTGATTATTCGGCGTTTGTGTTTTCAACCGTAATAAATACAGAACAATAAGACGGCAGTGCCGTGTGGTGCCGGACGTAAAGAATAGCACCATCCCATCTCCTCCCGTGGGTGTCGTAAAAGGTGACTAAGGGACATACTAGAGAATGGGCTGCAGCGTTCTCTATGCATTTTTAACGCCATACTGCGATCGCCAACCCGCCTGCCAAGCGTGGCGATTATGGCATAACCCCTCAATTGGGGGAGGCCTATGTCCAACAGTGGACGTCTTTCGGCTGAAATGATGATGAATGATGAAGGCTTGTAGTGTACACGATGTAACTTAATGTTATTAATGGATTGAATACATGAAAGTAAGGACTTTGCTTTTCCAAAGTTTTAAACTTCAATCAACTGCTGATGATGTTTTTGGATAATAATAGCCATATATAATATAATTATGTAATATTATGTTCCTTAGGGCCGCCGGTGGATGTCTCGAGTATTCACATAATATTACCCTAAACAACTTGTGCATAAATCGTGTCACAAAATTTAAATCCCTGGGGCATTTAATTACCGAACATCTTGAAGACGGCCAGGATATTGAGAGGAAGCGCAGGGCTTTAGCGGTCAGAGGTAACATGCTGGCCCGCAGATTCTCCCGCTGCTCTAAACAAGTCAAGATAATGTTATTTAAGGCGTATTGTCAAAGCTTTTATACGGGAAAAATATGTGGGTTAGCCTGTTAATATACTGCGCGTCCTGCGCGTCCAGTATAATAACATCTTCAGGATGATTTTGGGGCTGCCTCGCTTCTGTAGTGCATCGGGGATGTTTATGCTGTATCGCACTGATGGCTTTCATGGCGTCATCCGCAAGAAAACTGTATCCCTGATCTTTAGAATGCGTGGCAGCTGAAACGGAATTCTGAAGACTGTAGCAGATAGGATCTCTTCCCCGTTATGGAGACCCTTTATTAAGCGGGTGATATGATTGTATTTTATTTAATTTTAATATTCAGTTTTAATTAAATCGGACTGAATGGATTTCGTTATCTGAAATAAAAGACTTTTATTATTTATTTATTATTTATAGCGTGGCATTTTTATTATTCGATCACCATGGAGCACTAATGAAGGTATGAATATTAATGTACAAGGCTAATTACTCTTATAACAGCTACAATATCAAAGCGAGTTGGAAATGTCGTGTTGAGTAATTCTCTTGAAGCTCGTTAACCACTAAAATTAAAAACTCGCGAATAAATCTCACAAGGCCGGAATCTGTGATGTCACAAGTGCCCGCTCTAGTACGATTCTGACACTTGGAACACAACCATGCACTACAGAAGCTCCAATACATACAATTCGGTAATAATTGTGAAGTGGATCGAAAACGATCAGTTTCACAAATAAATGAGAAAGCCACAAAGGAAGCTGTAATAGCTAACTAATTCTCAGATAACTTGCCAGCTAAGCTATTGAACAACTCACTCAAAATCAAATCAAAAGTTATTTATTCAAATTAGGCTGAGAATCAGCACTTTTCGAACGTCAAAATTACATTAGACAGTCCCCCAAAATGCCCACCCTTCACCAGTTCCTAGTGCTTTAACTGGGAAGAAGAAGTGGCGCAACAAACTCCCCAGCAGCACATCTGTCTATTCAATTAGATAAACTTGATTCTGTACAATAGTAGGTATGCAAAGTAATTAAAATTACGAGACACAGAACAGTAAATTAAATTATTTGCCATATGTCCGCTAGCACACGCCAATATACCAGCAAATACTCGTATAGTGAAAAACTATACTCAAGCAAAACACTAAAAATGCAACAAAAAAAAACTAATTACCTAGATAAAAGTCTCCTGGCGTAAAGGGCCTTTACGCCAGGAGACTTTTATCTAGGTAATTAGTTTTTCTAAGTTTTTTTTTCTAAGTTTATCTAATTGAATAGACAGATGTGCTGCTGGGGAGTTTGTTGCGCCACTTCTTCTTCCCAGTTAAAGCACTAGGAACTGGTGAAGGGTGGGCATTTTGGGGGACTATCTAATGTAATTTTGACGTTCGAAAAGTGCTGATTCTCAGCCTAATTTGAATAAATAACTTTTGATTTGATTTTGAGTGAGCTGTTCAATAGCTTAGCTGGCAAGTTATCTGAGAATTAGTTAGCTATTACAGCTTCCTTTGTGGCTTTCTCATTTATTTGTGAAACTGATCGTTTTCGTTCCACTTCACAATTATTACCGAATTGTATGTATTGGAGCTTCTGTAGTGCATGGTTGTGTTCCAAGTGTCAGAATCGTACTAGAGCGGGCACTTCTGACATCACAGATTCCGGCCTTGTGAGATTTAATCGCGAGTTTTTAATTTTAGTGGTTAACGAGCTTCAAGAGAATTACTCAACACGACATTTCCAACTCGCTTTGATATTGTAGCTGTTATAAGAGTAATTAGCCTTGTACATTAATATTCATACCTTCATTAGTGCTCCATGGTGATCGAATAATAAAAATGCCACGCTATAAATAATAAATAAATAATAAAAGTCTTTTATTTCAGATAACTAAATCCATGCAGTCCGATTTAATTAAAACTGAATAATAAAATTAAATAAAATACAATCATATCACCCGCTTAATAAAGGGTCTCCATAACGGGGAAGAGATCCTATCTGCTACAGTCTTCAGAATTCCGTTTCAGCTGCCACGCATTCTAGATCAGGGATACAGTTTTCTTGCGGATGACGCCATGAAAGCCATCAGAGCGATACAGCATAAACATCCCCGATGCACTACGCATCAATATGTGCAGAGCATTGATATTACCAATCACTATCACTACATATTATAAAACAAAGGCTCCGCCGCGTCTGCCTGTCTGTCTGTCTGTTCGCGATAAACTCAAAAACTCCTGCACCGATTCGCATGTTGTTTTCACCAATGGATAGCTTGGTTCTCGAGGAAGGTTTTAGTATATAATTTGTTAAGTTTTTGTATACATTTTTGTATAAATAAACGATATTTGTTGGACGTGTTGGAAAAAAATAAGCCGTCTGGGAGCTTTCAACGAAAACGCTGTCTAAACCCTTTGAGATATAACAAAATAATGTATGGTGGAATTGTGTTTCTTATAAAGGTCTTCAAAAAAGTCCGCGATGGCATATGTCTATCTCTTAAGGATAACATACTATATCCATTTTATTGTCTTTTTGTAGGTATTTGTTTGCCGAATTTTACTCTTGGAAATACGATTACGATAACAATACGCTATAATATCAGTAGCTATGAGACAAATTATGTTCGTAGATAAATAAGCTAGCTACTTACGTGTATTTCAAACAGTATACAAGAATATTTATCATAAAAACATTACTAAACACGGCGGCCTTATGATCAAAATTTGTGCAATTTGTAATTCTGTATAAGATTCTTCTATGATTAAACAGTTTTTCATTGAATCCAATTACTTCATGCACGTATATCCTTGATGAACGTTTACATCGCGCCACACCGCCACACGACCACAGAGTACAGATGTATTTTGTTTTCTTTTTTTTTTTCGTTCGTTCAGTGGTGTTCCCGCTAAAATGTATTAATACCGGTCGAGTATTAGTCGATTAATCGCATTCTACAGTAAAATCGTGTTGCAATTACAAAATAAATGTCAAATATTTCATCCAATTGCGAACGTGACCCTGAGAAAAGTTATGCACCAATGGTGTTCATTAGATATTTCGAGTGTTTCCTCAGTACAAACGGTGTATCGTGCGACATTTCGGAGGATTTCGTTTTATTTTCACATCGTTGGTACTTACGTGAATTATTTTAAAATTATTATTTGTGTCGCATTTTTATTTCGTGTTTTAATTTGGTAAAATTGATTGCTTTAAGAATTTGAGTGAAATTTCGTATTTTGATTTTGTGTTTGTTATCTTTAGGTAAAGACTCATTATAAGTTCAGATCATAAGTACTTTTATTATATTAAATCATTTGTTTCGGTTTCTATTCACATAGTGAAAAGAATTAAAATAAATTTGAGATATAGCCTGGGATATGGAGAAGGACATAGGGTATTTTTTTATGCGATAACCGAGATCCACGCGGGCGAAGCCGCGGGCAAAAGCTAGTTAACAATATATAAGTTTTGATTTTTAAAACCGTTTATTTCATTTTTAAATTAAATAAATTACCCATCCTTATTAATTAAATTGCTTATAGTCATTGCATTAGTATTAATTTCAGGGTTTAGCCACATATTTTGCAAAAAAACATGGTCTTTACAACTATATATATAAATATACAAATATAAATATATAATATAAATTACCCTTGTATGTTTGGGTGGTCCAAAAAAAAATGTTTTTTATTCTTCTTTATCCACAAGGTTATTTCTATTCCATTAGACCTTAAACCCCCCTCTGTAAAATTTGAGCGAATCTAACAATATTTAGGGGTCGCAATGATGTGACGATTTTTTGGGTATAAAGAAAAATCTGACATTTTGTAGCAAGTGCGATTTAATAAAATATTGAAAAGTAAGCTAACCGACCTAACTCTATAAATAAAATTAAGATAAAATAACCTTTAAAATTATCTTTATATCATATTATTACTAACCAAAATGTCCTTAAATCTAACATCCTGAACATGAATTCGGGAGATAAAGGAAGGCCTTTATTTAGAGACCACTGGATATTTCTTTCTGTGAAGACCGACGACGTGGAGAAGATATTGTTTTGTTCTTCGCTTTTTGTGATGCTTGAATTAAATTTTTGTATTAAAGCTATACCTCGCTTTGCGCAGTCATTTACAACCTTTGGCGGACTGGAAAGCAGTCTGCCATTGTGAAGGATCTTTTACTAAAAACGCGTCCGATTTTTCTTAACCACCACTGATAAGCAAATCAAAAAGAGCTTTGGTTCGTTGCGTGAAAAAATTCGGCAACAGCATTGGATCTTGTAATTGAAAGGTTTTGCCCTCTGGTCTTTTCCAAGCCTTTTTGTAGGCAGTTTCTGAAGGTTTTGAACCATTATTCTTTTGGTGTCGGGAGTGATTCTCGGATCGAATAAAGGGAGACCTATCAATTGCTCGAAAAAGTACAAAAAATGGCGGTAAATGCTTTCAGGGCGCTGGTGCTGATCGTCTGGTTTGGATAGTCTTTGACCTGTGTTAGAAAGTTTGCATCGTTCAAAGGTGTCACTGCCAACTGTGAATTTCTGTTGATCTATTTCGAGCCATTTTTTTTTTGGAAGCGTTTGAACAGACTGATATCCGGTCCTCGGTAACAGGATAGACCGCGCGCGTGAATATTTTTTTAATTGAAAGAAATAACGTTTTACCTACTTGGCGACCATAAAATATTTTACTTACAAATCATAGCGACCTCTAAACTTGGTCGTAGATGACTCTATTTTGGTATCTAACCTTTCTGTTAATAACTGAACGAGATAAGACTTGTGGAGCAAGAATAAAAGAACAAAATTTTTTTTCATACAAACTTGGACCAACCTATTGTATGTGCATAGCTGGTTTTTACTGCAGACGTTTGTTGCCAAGTTATTTAATTATGGGTTGTATATTATACATTTTTTTTACGTTTTCAGGTGTGTAACAGTCAAACTTTGTGAGATACATCATTTTTACGTAGATCAAGAGTTTACAGAACATATGTATTTATTGCAGGGCGTAACTCACAATTTGTTTTGTTGCTGTGTTTTACCCCGTTTTGTATTCAAGGAAATATGTTTGTTTGTAGATACAGCAAGCTTGTTGTCTTAATGTAAAATAAATGTGTTTTACGACTTGGTTTTTCGAAAAAGAGATGTTTAGCGTTAAGAAAGTGTTGGGTAGTAAAAACTATTTTTTTCACCGTAGCGCAATTTTAAATATACAAAGATAGAAAGAGTGTGAAAAACTAAGTAAGACTGCATCAAAAAGTAAATTTGGCCAAAATAGTCTTTACGCCCTTTGTACCGGAACGAGTCGATATTTGCATTGTATAAACTCAATCTTCTTTGTATTATATAATTGCATAGCACAGGTGTGAGTCCTATGAGAGCTACCATTGATTGGGTAATATGTCTTTCATTGTCTTGAATGTGCCCTGGCGGCTGAGAGTATGTCATGCTCACTTAGATGTCTCGCTGATGGTGGCGTGTGTGTTGGATCATTTAGCTCCCTTCAAAATGGTTGAGCTGAATGGTGCTAATCCATGCGTCATGTTCGTGAACGGGCGCCGTCAGTTGGGACTGGTCTGGGTTTCTATTTGTTGTACCTACTCTGGATGCTTATAACGTGTAAGTTTTTATTATTTTTATTTTAACATCGTTCTCACATTTAGTTATAAATTCAACATTATAGATGTAACGAATACTTTTGTAACAATTTAATTTAAAAGAGTGTCCATGGAGTTTTTTGCCCGTTCTTCTCCATAGGTACCTACGCTTTGGAATGGGCTTGTAGCTTCATTTTTCTTACTGACCGACTCCTTGACAATTCAAAAGTGCCTGGAAATGGTTTAATTGAAATAAATGATTTGAGTTTGAGTTGAGTTTGAGTGTGTAGTGTATATCAGTGTATTGTCTTACTTTTCTGACGGCGTAGGCAGCCGAACTGAGCCTCCCCGCTAGGTTCGATATATGTGTGTGCCACTGAAGTTTGGCATCTACTGTTATGCCCAGAAAAACTGCAGAGTCTACAGTTTCAAGCACCTCCATATCGAAGACGATGTTGGGTCCTAGATTTATAACATTCGGTAAGGCGAACTTTACTCATTTCGTTTTGTTAGCATTGAGAACTAGGTTATTTTTCATAAAATAATCCGTAACCATTGAGAGTGCACTGTTTACATTGTCAAAATCTTGTCTATTCCTGTCTACTTTAAAAATAAGAGAAGTATCATCTGCAAACAGTAAAACGGCACAGATACCCTTTAGATAGAATAGTAAGTCATTGATATACACTAAGAACAAGAATGGACCTAGTATTGAGCCTTGAGGTACACCTAACTGAACTGGTAGCCCGGAAGATTTCATACCATTAATATCTACACATATGAACCTATTATGTAAATAAGAATTTATTACGTCGCGAGGTTCGTCATGGACACCGTAATGACGTAATTTACGCAAAAGTGTGTCATGGTGTACGCAATCAAAGGTTTTGGAGATCACAGAAAACTCTAATAGCATTTTTCGAGTTCTTCCACGCGTTAAATATGTGTTTAAGAAGAGCAACACCCGCATCTGTAGTTGAACAACCTTTTATAAAGCCATATTGCTCATTTTGAAGGAGGCTATTAAAATAAAAATGTCTTAGCAACTGCTAGAGTATTAACTTTTCAAATATTTTACTAAATGCAGGTAAGATAGAAATAGGCCTAAAATTACCAACGTCATTTTTATTACCAGACTAGCTTCTGCACGCGACTTCGTCCGCGTTAAATTTCTTGTTCCCCTGATCCACTACGTCGCAACACATTGCCTGCCCGTGCTTTTACTTCGTTATCGCATAAACTATCAATAAAAAAAAATTGTGTCCTAGTTAATAGGAATGTAATTCTTCCTCAAGAATTGGGCTGTAAAATGCAAAAAGATTATTTAAACTCCAACTCGCAGTTCTAGAGATTAGCGCGTTCAAAAACAAAGAACCGGCCAAGTGTGAGTCGGACTCGCGCACGAAGGGTTCCGTACCATCCATACAAATCCTTACTAATATTATAAATGTGAAAGTAACTCAGTCTGTCTCTCTGTCTATCTATCTATCTGTCTGTCTGTCTGTCTGTATGTTACGTTTTCACGCCTAAATCGCTGAAGCGATCGTCATGAAATTTGGCAGAGATATAGCCTGGGATATGGAGAAGGACATAAGCTACTTTTTTACGCGATAACCGACATCCACGCGGGCGGAGAAAAAAAAACGGCAAAAAAATCATGTCCGTTGTATGGGAAACATATCTTCAATATTTTTTTTTTCTGTTTTTTAGTATTTTTTGTTATAGCAGCAACAGAAATACATTATCTGTGAAAATTTCAACTGTCTAACTATCACGGTTCATGAGACACAGCCTGGTTACAGACGGACAGACAGACAGACAGACAGACGGACAACGGAGTTTTAGTAATAAGGTCCCATTTTACCCTTTGGGTACGGAACCCTAAAAACTAACTCTTCAACTTTAGAATAGACTACCTCGCATAGTTGATCATTATTTTGCTGCGGAGTTATTATAAAACAGTTATATCTCCTAAGATATTCATTGAAATTAAATTATGTAAGGGCAACTTTGTTCAAAATTAAATACCTGTGATGAATAACGTATTTATTTGGATAAGGATTAATACCATGTTTATGAAAACTCCTTCGCATATAATGCATTAATTTCGAACAAATTTGATTACCATAAAAAAGGTAATGTTAAAAGATAGACATATGCTGTCGGGGACTTTTTTATTTAACGTTTAAAGAGGAACAATTCCGTCATACATGATATTTGTGTAACTTAAACCGTTTACGCAGCGCACGCAACAGAAGCTCTCAAAAAGGAATAATTTTTCCCGTTTTTGCAACATTTTTCATTTATGCTCCGCTCCTTTTGGTTGTAGCGTAATGTTATATAGCCCATAAGTTTCCTCTATATCTAGATATAGATAGATATAGATATATAAATATAGATATAGATTATAAAATAAAATAAAAATAAAATAAAATAAAAAAATAATGGTATGTCTTTACTACTCTTCATGAGGTCAGGAAAAGTTCCTAAATCAACACATTTATTAAAAGTAACAGCTAGATAGAGGCTACGATGTCTATTATATTACTTAATAGTTAAATGGAAATGCCCCAGTAATCACTGGTGTTTTTAGACTTAAGTGTTACATGTTCGAAGCTAAATATTCGACTACATTTAAGCACAATACTATGCAAAAGGTTTGCAGCTTTAGACGGGGACGAATTTAAGGAGCGAGTCGTAGTTATATAGGTATGTTGACAAAAAACTCATTGAAGGTCTCAGCTACGTTAGTTGCTTTATTAACTAATTTGTGGTTGACCATAATCTCAAGTTGCTTTTCTTGTTTAACCGATTTACCCGTTTCATTGTAACTAATTTTCCTTGTGGTTTTTTACTTACAATACGACTTGCAAACGTTATACAAAACGAGTTCGAAAAGTTATAAGTACAAATCTAAACGTTTCCTTACACAAAATTGCTCCTAACGTGTGTATGTGTGTATATACATACAGTATTGATGTAGCTTTGGATTATTATCATCATTATTAAAGTATTATATGTATTATTGTAGTAATTAACATTTTTGTATTATCTTATTGAACGGCTCGCTAGCACACAGATACATCCTTACAGTCTTATTACAAAAAGCGGTTTAATTAAAAACCATAGACTATATCATGGTCTAACGCTAAACCGCGGCGGCCCCTAGTTTAAACGATCAAACGATGGTCTCAATCGTATCTGTCAAAGTTTATCTTTTAGGTGAAAGCATCTTTTTCATTGTGTTGCGTTGTTTTTACCCGAAAATGGATATTAACATGGTCGATTTAATTGATATTGAGGATATTGAAGCCGCTGAGTTGTTGGAAACGCCACGCCAAAGTAATTTATGTTTACTTACTTTTTCCTCGGTACTCCAATTCTCAGATCGTTTTTTCTTTTGTTGGTCCATCACAATATAATATTAAAATTACTAAAGAAGGTAATACTATTAACAAAGAGGCAATTGTTCTATTTGAGACTTCGATAAATTAAAAATTACAACGCAAAATGAACTTTGTTTAACTTGCGTCTGCGATGGTTTTGTTATTGTTATGGTTTCATATAACGCGCGAGAATGTTACGTTTCGTTACACGTCTTAGATGTATTATTAGTAAGTAATTAATACGACATTTTTATTAGGTACCAAATTTTTTATTTGTACTTAGTAGTACACATACATTTATACATTTAAGTTGATGCCAACATAAACTCATTGGAGTTTTACCGTGCAACAAAGTCATAGACTACATAATTTAAAGAATTAAAGCAACTTAAGAATATACCACTAAATCAAGATAATTAAAAATAAATTAACCTAAACTAAATAAAACTAATAACAAAATGAACTAAAATATGGCGTCGAAAAATTCCTCCGCATCGCTGTCGACTGCTAATGTACCCAAGAGACTGGCAGCATTGCCACGTTGTATGGCAATGCTTAGCCTCTGGCCAAGATAAAAGCCAGCCCTTGGGTCACGGGAAGTGTCAACCATTAAGTAATGTGATACGACATTAAGTAATGTGCTTAAACCTAAACAAAACTGCAAACGATGAAATAACTATTGTTCCATGCAAGATAACAGTCTCAACATTTTTAACACTCCTAAACATCATAATAATCATTAGCTTACCAACAAAAAGTTTTCTTTTCTAAGCATACGGAACGTTGCAATAGAATTATATCATGGTGAACGAATAATATTTGTATTAATCTGTGGTTGATATAAAGACAATGGTTCAAATGCCGGTACTAAGAAGACCACGGTTTTTTAAAGATTTGTAATACGGACAAATTTAGACCATGGTTCTGCAGATAAACCTGGACTTGATAGGACAGGTTTAAACCAAGGTTTATTTAGTTTTTTGTAATAAGACTGTTAGAGGTTGTGTGGCTAAAACCATTGTAATAAAAAAATTAAAAATCATTTGGCTTTTAGAAAAATAGATAAATAAAATAAATATATTTTAATATTGGAATTTTTAATTGTATCGCTTAAAAATTTAGATTTAGCAAAAACATTAATCTTTTTAAATAATTTTGAATAATTTTTGTCATGCCATATTTTTTGTTTGAAAGGAGTGTCAAACCTATATTTTTTTAAACCATATAACTCGTATAGTCTCGCTCTACTTTTATAAATACCTGGAGTGGCCCATTGGTTAAAGCCAACGGAGGTGCCATTAATGTTAATAGTTTTGGGCTTGAAAGTAGATTGGTACTCTCTTTACACAACATCAAAAAGGGTTCCATAGATTTCATTAGGATTCTCGTGTTCTACTATATTCAATATTTCGGCGACTATTAGCGGTATGGTAATATCTCATTCATTTATTTTCTAATTGACTGTTAGAAGTCAAGAAAAACTCAGGTTTTCCAGAGCAAATTAATCTATTACAAATTACCGTGTTTATGCGCCAGGTGTTACCTTACATCAAAACTGTGTAAGTCAAATGTACGCGTGAGCTAGCTCAGTCTGACGAACTGGAATGATGTGAACCTTCTGTATGGGGCTTTGCTTTGTGGTGCAAAGCTGTAACTTTGTGGCGCTGTAAGTCCCAAGTTAATAAACGAATTAAACAAGTTAGCAAAGGTCTTTGATAAGGGCTTTTGTATCATTAACGGTTTACAGATATATATTTAAAACAATGGAGCCATGTTTTGAAATAACATTTATTAATATTGTATAAAACATTATTTTCATGTGTGGGCGGATTATTCCAAAGACAAGTTATAAATACCGTTTTAGGTTGCGAAATACGAGTACCTTTGCCTTTGATTAAGTATACGTTTTCACGAGCTGCTGTCATGTTGTTTTGTTACTTATGTTGTTGTATTGTTTCGTAAATAAAAAGAATCATTCGTTTTATAATGGGTAGTGTTTTATATTCTTGTTCATGTCATGTAAAAACTTATCTCCATTATCCATTTTCCAATATTCTGCGAGACACATTTAATGCTATTACAACATTACGATATAATCTCGTAAGTACAGTAATGCGATGAGCGTAGTTAGCGCGCGCAGATTACCGCTCGCTCGGGCGACGACGGCGACCTAATCGGATCGCGTCCGCGCCGGCGAGCGCGCGAACACACTCGCACGGCTATATGAAACTCTTCGTTAATTTTTTGTTTATTGTAGTCTACAGATACTTCCTTTAAAATTTTACGTTGATAAAAGTGCATTATGTTAGTTTTTTGTAAGTTTATCACGAAGTTGTTTTTGTCAAGCCAATGTACGACATCTTCCAGGGTCTTATTTATGTCCTGTTCATAGCTATCCGGATGTTTACATTTTACTAACGCGGTGCTGTCATCGGCAAATAATACCATTGGATTATCAACATGACGTGGCAAATCGTTGATATAAATTAAGAAAAGGGGTGGCCCAAGGACACTGCCCTGTGGTACACCATATTTTATTGTTCGTCCTTCGGATCGGTATTTTTTTTCAGTCTTTGTCTTAGGGCAAATTCTAGTTATTTCCGTGTACTGTTTACGATCGCTAAGGTATGATTTAATAAGTCTGAGTACGTTTCCCCTTATTCCATAAGCGCTTAGCTTGTGCAATAGGATGTCGTGATCGACGCAATCAAACGCTTTTGACATATCTGTGAAGTTTGCACAAACAGGTACTTTGCTATCTACGTTTTGTATGATAATATTGAATAAATCAAAAATAGCTGTATTAATGCTTTTGCCTTTCCTAAAACCTTTCTGTTCATTACACAAAATGTCATATTTGGATAAGAAATTGTTAAGTAATTCGTAGATTGACTTCTCTACTACTATAAACAATACCGGAATTAAGGCTACTGGTCTATAATTAGCTATTTCTTCTTTTTTATTCTTTTTGTAAAGTGGTTTAACTATAACAGTTTTTAAGCTATTAGGGAACACACCAGAGTTAATGCTGAGATTAATAATATGGCTAAGATGTACAGCTATATTGTTAGCCCCAAATTTAACAACTTTCGTTGCTATGCCGTCATACCCAACGCTATTTGTGTTTTTTAAAGATTTGTAATGATCTAAAGAGTAAAATATATTATAAAATTGACAAGTGACGGTGGGAGAAAAATAACTGAGACGGAGAGATAATATGTCAATTGTGAATCGGTGAAAAGACAAAAAGGAACTAACGGTTGCTCCGTAATAGATTTCTGGAAATAACTTGTCATTGCTTGGAATTGATACAGAATATTAAACGATACGTTAGTACAACATTGTGAATTTGTGTGCGAATAGTAGCAGTAACGGGGTGAGTGTTGCGTCTTTTTTATGAAATGTAAGATAGATGATTGTAATTGTTTTGCAAGGCTGGCGGTTGTCATTTTGTCCTCAGCTTGCGGAAACGTCCTTAACGTCCAGATATAGTTTATTGGAATTAAGTCCGCTTCGATTAGGAAGACCTCGTAGTGATTCGCTGCGAAATACTGAACGACATATTCGCCACAGTAGATAAGAAACGGATTGGTCTCGGGGCATAGCATCGAGAAAGGATATTTAGTCGCGAGTTCGATCCCAGCTCTCGTGACATCTTTTTGTTTTTAAGACATTTTTGTTAATTATTTATGCATGTTGTTTACGTTATTTTACTTTGTTGTCCGGTTATAAAATTAATTGTCCGGCACGGCTGTAGTTTATTATAGTCATTTAATTATTATTAGAGGTTATTTGTCATCAATAAGTGTGTTAGTATTTAAGTTGCCTATTGGCAACTTTACTTATTAAAACTGTTTAAGCTGCCTATGTCTTTCTTTCAACTATCAGTTACTTGGAACCCCGGTCATCACAGATTTTATTGCTCTGATTACATCTTGGGGTAAAACTGGTGCCATAAACATTGAGTTTAGGTTTTTCTGAATATTACTAGTTTCACATGACACTTGAGCTGACTGTTGAATATGATCAATAAAGTGGTCATTAAATATATTGGCAATTTTTTGAGGATCTGTAATTGTTGTATCATGTAGTCTAATTTGGCAAATCGGGTCGTAAGTGTGTGTTTTGTTATTTATGATATGCCAAGATGCTTTTGACTTACCTAAGGTTCGTATGAAATAGTTATTCTGTGATTTTTGAGTTAATTTGATGATTTTTCGATTTTTTTTTGAGTAGTCTTTAAATTTATTTTTATTTTCATTACTTGGCCTAAGCCTGTATCGCCATAAGAGGTGACGTTGCTTTTTACTGCAAACATGTATTCCTCGAGAAACCCATTTAACTTTTCTATATGGTTGTATAGTAACAAATTTATAGGGAAAGCTAAGGTCATACAATAAACGGAAATCTTCCAAGAAAATATCATATGCTACATTTACATTCTCTGTATTGTATATTTCGGAGAACGAAATGGAGCTAAGATGATTATTAAATTTAACTTGATTTTCTAATGACAAATCTCGTCTCTTGATTCACCAAGATTTTAATCTATATGATTTATTTACTTTAATTTGCAGAGTTTTTTCCGTGTGATCTGAAAGAGCCAATTCGATTACTTCACATTTACATTTTTGACGAGAATTGTGAGCAAAGTTATCAATGCAGCTAATAATGCATTGTTGGTTGGTTGGTTGGTTGCCTCAGTTCCAACTTAAGATTGTAACCCAAAAGAAAACATTCAAAGTCTAGGGACATTCTATTCTTTTTTAAGGTATCAATGTTGAAGTCCCCGCATAGAACAACTCTGTGGTGTCTGGGAGAAACCTGTTAAGTCCAAAAACGTAATTTTTCAGTATAAGACTTTTAAGGTTCAAGTTTAATTTATAAATCAAATAGGTAAAGTAGAAAAAGCCAACCGCTGCTGCAGTAACTATTTATTAATCAGGTTTTTTTAAATATATTAACTAAAACTTAAAGCACAGCCGTTTCATTTTTAATTGCACTTATCATTTTTTTACCAAATTAACATTAACTAATTAAATCGAAAACAATGGAGTTAACATATTGAAATCAAAAGTTAGTAGAACATTAGTGATATAGTTTAGTCGTAATTTTCGTCACTGTTGCTTACAGAGTCAGGATTCGTGTTTGAGGTTTTCAAATTTTTATAAAAATTATGATAAACACGATCTATTAAAGGTAGCAAACTTATAATATCATGGTTCTTTTTTGAGCATATAGGTAAAGGACTCGAATATGCTCTTGGTATGCTCAAAGTAGCAACCGATGATACCCGTCCCCTTTTAACAAATGAGTAGTATCTAAAAGGTTCACTTGAGTCTAAAGACTCTTTGAACGCCACATCATTAGAGTCTTTAGAACACATTATCCAAAAAATATTGTTCCAAATAAAAGGATTTTTATCGGTATCAATGTTTCTTTTCATAAACATTGTTTTGAAAAGTTGAGAAAATCCTAAAAACTCTTCTTGTGTCATCATTTGGACTGTGTATCTGCGACTAGTCATTTGGATAATGTTTGCCCAATCTTGTGGAACAGAAATTGAAACTCTATGATGTTTTATAAATCTTTCTATCGCTGCATGATCGCTGTCGCATTCCAAATGCGTATGTCCAGGCACTAAAAAAATTTGTGATGGATTTCATTTAAACTGGTTTTTCGATTGACAGCTAATGCAAACATTAATGGTAAAATATCATTTCTGTTTTGTCCTGGGCAGGTATCTGAGTAGAAGATTATCTGCTCTACAGTATCTGGTAGCTCCATAATAAATCGAAACAAACATGATGCAATCTCATCCGCACCTCTTTGTGCGATACTTTCGTACCAAACAAAACAGTGCGTTCGTTTTTCTGTGATGTTACGAACAGTTAAATTAGAAGTCCATAGCTTCCTTTTATAAAACGAAATTCCAGCTGATAGATAAGGAGTCGCTAAACATTTTTGTAGATCGAATGCAGCAACAACAATTTTTCCTTCACTTTGCTTACTCAATTCCTTGCCCTCTCTTTTCGAATTATAATGTGATATGTGGGAGTTATCAGAAATAAGATCTAAATTTTTTATTTTTTGCGTTTGATAATATCATGACTAGTTTAGTTATCGAATTTGTACCAAACCATTAATAAAAAATCATGAATAGTCACGTTTTTACCGCTACGATTCTTATGATAGTTACACTTATCAGCAATAGGCCAAAATAAAATATGATTTTTTTTAATAACAATATAGTACCAAACTAAAAAATGACGAAAATGGAGTTATCAGGTTTCTCCCAGACACCACAGAACTTTACTCGAGTTAATACAAGAAGTTTTCATAACAATTTCGAGCTTTTCATAGAACATATTTAGGTTGTTAATTTTCGGTGGCCTGTATATACAAATAACGATTAGCTTTTGCCGGACTAGTTCTATTCCGCAGCATTCAAAAGTGTTTGTTATTGAATGGCGTGAGATCTCTAATAGTTATTTATACTCTAGGCCTATTTTAATTAGAACGCAAGATCCTCCGCGCTTCTTTTCTCGTCTTGCATAACACGCAGCTAATTTATAATTTTGAATACTTAATGCCTTTTTTGGATAAAATGTTATTCTTGGAAATAAGTTTTATGTTAAATAAACAATATAAGGATAAATAATATTTGATTTGATATTCTATGATATGACTGTTCTAACATTAAACTTTATGTGAAACAAAAATCAATGATTTAAAAATCTTCAAAATAAGTATTCTGCGTATTGATTATTCCATGAAACGAAAATGTGAGAAAAATATTATGTGAAACGAAATTCTATAAAACTACGTATAAGCTATGAAACAATGTACAACCGAATTTTTCACATAAAACTACCTACTACGCATATTCATATCATTCTCTTCATGTTCTCACACACTATTGTCTACATTTCTTTTTCGTTTCTCCTTTCGCAGGTCTGCTGGAAGAAATTTCTTAAGAAATAAGCAGTACCTTTGTACTGAAATTATAATTATATCGTATCTCTATGTATTTAACTGTGTGTACATAAATAATAAAATAAATAAATAAATAAATGAGGTTATGTGAAAAAAGTGTAAATACAAAAGTTCGAACTTTGCCATTTAACTTTTTTCCATAGGACTTGTATAGTTTTACCGGAAATCGAGACAAACCATTTTTTACCCTTAATACCACTCCCTCTTCCACTTCCCGACCTCAGATCGCCCGTAAATTGTTTTTCCTATAATTTTTGTTCTATTCTCTTCCTTTTCCAATGGGTTTCATCATACTATAATTTTTTTTTTCAACATTTATCAACCCTGGTAGATAAATTTTGAAAAAAGGAAATACATTGAAATTAATTTGTAAAGTAATGTCTAACGCGGATAAAAAACGGAGAATCACGCAAAATCTACCAAGCTTATTTTTCTGAAACCTTTACCTTATTAAAGATGATTTAATTATTGATTTTAGTATACGTTGTATACTAAAGTACCTTTTTTATGTATAATAAATTAATAATGCGTCTTAATTGGGACAGCGCTCCTGGATAAGCGAATCCTATTACTGGATGGACATACGACGCGTTGCGTGAGCTCAGTACAGTACATGCAAGCTAACTACTCAAGGTCACTGGCATATATCTGCGTCTTAAGAAATTGAAGTAAATACTTCAATTTGCCACGGCATTTTGGAAACGGCGTTTGAATTGTCCATAAAATGTTGTGGCATATTATATAGTGACAAGGCAATTTACATTTTGCCTGCAGCATATTTCACAACTGCGAGCGTTTTAAAAAAGCGGAATCATACAAATTGCCTGCGCCATATCCCCTTTTCTGTATCCGAGGATTCTGAGGGCAGTCACCCGCATCATTTTGCGACTTAGTTAATACTCAACTTTTCATCTGCTTCAGATAATCAAAGAGTGAACGTCGTTAAAACTTTTAATGATAACGATGTAACAACATTCAACAATAAATTGTCATCTTTCGTATTTTAAATCTCTCGAAACTCATGCTAAAATATAAAGAATATTTCTTTCTAATTCTCACATCCGAACGTTCAAGTGTACTCGTTTGATATTATAATATGGAGTTTAAGAACTCGGCCTCGTTACAAATCGGATAGAGGTTTATTCCCCTCGTATTTCCGTGTATGGAGTACCAGGTATTCATAAAAATGCAGCGGCTTGTACTGAAAAGTAGTAATTCAATGTTGTTCGTTATATACGTGTAAAGAATATATATTTCCTTAATTAGAATTAAGGCCGCGCTACTACCGCCATTACGGTAGCAGACGCAATGTCGCCCGCCTTTATTGTATCTGTGGTCGTGTTAGAACAATTGTGAAAACTATTAACGCTAAGTAAGAATTGATATTGTAATTATAAGCATTAAATGTCGTTTCTTTTATTACAGGTAAGGTTTTTATACTTAATTTAATGTTATATTTTGGGATTAGTGTCAAACAAACATGTAAATAACAAATATAAAACTTTTATTACAGAGAAACTCAATTGTGTTTTGATTGACGGTATCATCTCACCTAACTATCGAACAAATACCATTATATACGTCTATTGCGTTATTTTATGCCTGAGACGGGCGAACACAATGGTCCCCGGTCGTGGATAAGAGTTTTTTTTTAAATATTCTTTCATGCTGAATACTCATTACATTACCTAGACAACAGTAATCCGTATTCTCATTGAATTAACTCCTGAGTCTACTCATTATTCTGTTTCCCTATTCTGAGAGAATTTCAGATTAGGGTCGTGTCGTGTTCCTTCGCATGCCGCGTGTGGCAGCGCAAGGACACGACATAATAAACATTAGCTCTCATTATTCGTTGCGAACAATGCGTCTCAGAGCTCATAATTTTTCCTTTGTGATATAACAACAGGTGCGTCTTTCATCCGTCCCATCCGTGGGACGTACTTTATTAAACATGTCGTAGATATAAGCCGGAGATGATAATGGTGTATTAAATCTATTATACACCAGTGGATATTGCGGTCCATTATGATGGTTAAATTATCACAGTAATACTCACAAAGGATCTCCAGGAGAGATAAGAGGAGGTATTATGTTATTATTCGTAGAAAATAGTTATTTTAGGACAGAAGACAGTTTGTTTAAAATTGTACTAAGATTTAAATTAATAGCAAATTAAAGAGTCTGAATTTATTCATTGGAACCTCATGTTCACTGAAAATATCAAATTAACTCGCTTTATCTCACTCTTTGTCCTATTAACGTTAATCCAGGGACACATTTTCGCATAACAATAATTGTGTCGGTACTCTCTACGGGATCAATTATCATCGAGCATCGAGCTCGTGCGATGCACAATAATGTCGTGACGTACGGACTGATCGCGTCGCAGATAGTTGTATACAGTCGCACTAGTCTCACGAGCACGGACGTAATTGCAGTTGCGCTGTTTGTATGTAACTCTTTGTTCGCGCGCATCGCAACGGCACTTCAAATGACTTGCTCTATGGGAGAACTTGTTTGTTCTTATTTGGCATCACGTCTTTGAATAGTAATGTCTTGTTCTAGTAGTGAGTGGTGGATAAATAAAGAAAATTCGAAAGTAATTTGGAGTCTCATTGTGTAAAAATTCTTAAAAACTTATTTAGGTTTAGCCGCGGGTTGCATGACCTTACTTGGAAATAGCTTCTCCGTGTACATTACAGGTACATTATGTCCATAATTTCCTCCCAAAATGTTTTAAATATCGCGACATGCTTGGTGGCGTCTCTCGAGACATTTGCTCGGAATGCGAAGAGCTCGGCAGCGGCAGTCAGGCCACTCTCTGCTCGGTGTAGCCGAGACATTTCCTGCGACGTATAATACCGCGCCTGAGCGCTGCGGCATTATCTTATGCGGTGGGACGCATACCATTAACTTGATTATGTTTCGCTCATACTGTGCTGCTGTTTCGTAGAGATACAAAACACCTTAACTTATTGTACTTTCGTTGTAGAGCCGCATTTTACTCATAAAATTATGTGAAATTCAGTGTGTACCTACCAAGTTTATGGATTATGACTTTATGAGTCTACATAATATGTAACATTTCTTCTACCATTGAATATCGTAATAGCCATGGAACACGCATACTCATTTATACCTAGGGCTATTTTCTTATAATATTCAGTGGCAGCTTCTTAACCTCCCGCAAATAAGAGCAGTTAGTGCGGGATGTGCCAATCTTGTGCTTCTTACAACACAAATATCATTTGCGTCCGTGTGATTGCAAACATTAATTTTTATTGCATGTTACTCGAATAGCTGGTGCGCTATCTAGCTTTATTAAACGAGAAATTCCAGTTGAGCTGGAGTCGTGCTGGCAGGGAATTTAAACAAAGGGATACACTATTTGTGAAGCTTTTGAATTGCACATACATATCTGCTGAAACTGTTTAAGAAGGTTATAAATTATTATGTGGTGGATGACGGAAGTCTCTCAGTTAAGTGAATCAGAGTATTCATTTGAGTACGTCTTGTTTCATTACATAACGATACTTCTCGCAATAGCTCGGTTTTCGACAGCAAGCGTGCGAAGAGCTGTCTATGTATTGACGACAAAGCTAGCAAGGAAGTTGGTATGACAACAATGATAGGTATACAGTTTTAAAAGACAATTTATCCTACGTTATAGGAACATTCTCTTAGATTTCGTATTTATACGTATAGTAATCCATATTATATATTATAAACGTGACAGTATCTCTGTTTGTCTGTCTATCTGTCTGTCTGTTACGTTTTCACTCCTAAGCCGCTAAACCGATCGTCATGAATTTTGGCCTGGGATATGGAAAAGGACATAATTATACTACTTTTTTACGCGATAACCGACAACCACGCGGGCGGAGCCGCGGGCAAAAGCTAGTAATTTAATAATTCCCTTAAACTTTCACACTTCAACTAAAACTTACAAAATAAGAAGATGCCACAGAGGAACATTATAACACTAAGCGAGGAAAATTGTGCTATTACAGATTGTTGTCATAGTTTTATTTGAAAGCTGAACAAACAAACTGAGAAAATTGTCCGCATAATTCTGCAACACACACTTGCAAAACAAGCAAACTTCGCAAGAGATGGCCGCCACCGGCGCGCGCCCCCCGCGCCCGCCCGGCCCCGCACGACGCGCACTGCTGCAGGTATCTTTTGAATTATTTTCACTTTTATTTGTTTTATTCTCTTATTCTTTGTTCGAGTTGAAAAGAACGTTAACATTCGAGGTTTTGCCCATTCCAAACACAATTATTGGAATTCAATTTTCGGACGAATTCTCGGTGTCGTGGGGATCGCTGAGTTTTTCGTAATAAGCTGAATGGAGTTACTTCAGCTGCGAGGCAATAACGCAAAATGTATCCGATGTTTATTTTCTCACGCAAGTAGAACTATCCCGGTAAAGTTGGAGACTATAGCACTTTGCAATCCGGTACATTATTGCTTCTTGGTCCGATCGGGTAAACACACCTTATACTGGTAATGGAATCTTTATTTTATGGCATAAGCAAAGTTTTTAAGTTGAAAGAACCATTAATGTAAGTAGTAACATTACTGTAACACAAGTACGAACGCACATACTCCAGGATTTGCTATTTTACATTAACTACGAGTGAGCTTCCAGTCTGTTTGGTTATATATGAGGTAATTACGGGTTCATCTGTATGATGCGTGGTTTGGTTGGCAACATTTATCTCTCCACAATTCGTATTTACTCGTCCATTACTGATCACAATAAAGCGCCGCACAGTGGGCCCATACTGAAAATTAGTGGACTTAGGCAACAAAGTTACCATATCGATGTGATTTTTTTTTATATGACGTGTTATATTATTCCTGAAAACTTTTATTCTTATAAAATTTCTTCTAAAGTTGATAGTTTGTCTTGAAAAAAATTAATTAGATTTTTTTGTATGGAGCGAATCACGTTTAATTTTTTTTCTTCAATTGTACTAATATGTTGAGTGTGTGGCGTGAGTATATGATAGCTAGGGTCATTCTCTATCCATGAAAAAAGAACCATCGCCGGCCATCTGCGGCAGCGCGAGTAATCATTCGGTAAAAAAAAAATTATTTGGAAGAATTTTTTTGTCATTTAAAATAAATTCAAAGCATATTTTTTGTCTCATTTGGCTGTTTTCACCTTCTTTTTAGTTAAATAAATAGTTTTAATAGCGCATACGTACTTAGAACTAGTAATTCTGGTAGAGATTTAGTTATTATTGCATGTTATCGGTACAAATGAGTCATCAATCACAATGCAGGTGCTCTGCATTGTGATTGATGACTCATTTGTTTGTGCGCGCATAACTAATGAGTCATCGAAAAATGCTCGTCTCTGATTGGCGGTGTTATTTTTTAACTGCACGTTATCTATTGTTGAATAAATATATCGTAATGTTTCAGGTTATACTAATTTTGTTAATGATAGGTGAAATAATTTAAATTTGTACGGGCAAGTCGTTGATAATTATCTACATAATCAACTGTATGTATATTATTATAGTATAAGTTATCGTACGTATGATCAATATGAAACTGTGAAGTAATTGTAGCCCTGAAAAGGGCTGTTTGTCATATTCCTAACCCTGATGGGCTTTTGTGGGAATAATTTAGAGCCGGATCACATTATTTCTTGTTCCAGAAGTGCTAGTGGGTCCGGCAAATTTTCGGACTCTGCTATGAGGCATTCTTCTTCCTCCATAATTTCACTGTCACAGGGAGGCTCAGTAGTCTGTAACAACTGAGTTGCTTCAGGCAACAACTCATTATGAACCTGTTTCATTATTTTAGGCCTTATGTAGGATATGTGGGGATCAGAGCTTATTAGAAGTCCATGGAGGATGTCTTCGTTTGTTGCTATTCTCCCCGTTTTCCGAGTGTGCCTCTCCCTGACGTTTCTGAAGTCCTTATTACGGGCTTCCGAAGCTTCTTCAGATAAGGTACCTAAAACGAATAAGTACATACATTTTAATTTCAAAACGCAATCGAGTCAAATAATACATCAAACTAAATTTATTTTTTACTTACCGATTGGCAAAACACTAAAGTGGTTACAGATGTCTGCACCGTGCATTAGAAGTTTATGTACACTAACTGGCATGTAGTACCACGAATAGTGTTGCACGTACACATCAGCTGTTTCTCTACAGTATCTTCTAAATTTTTCACAGTCAATGTTTTTGCCTGATGATATGGCTTGTAGAATAACGGAAAATCTGAAAATCAGATTTTCGTCAATTCCCGTTATTCTGGAAGATCTTTTGTAATCTTGGAAAAAGCGCCTCGCTGTATTCCCGTCGTTTGTAGTTCCAAAACCCTAAAATGGGAAAACAATACTGTAATATACAATACATAGAGATATAATTCACAAACAACATAAAGAGAGCGAAAATTAAATACATACCTGTTTGACTATATCAATCAGCATTCCAGTTTGCTCACGAAACTCTTGCTGTGTGGTATTTTTTTTAGCTTGTTTCAGAGCCTTATGTTCGCCGCGAGCAGTCCATCGTTGAAAATCCAGATTATAAGATATATGGAGAAGACATTCCATACACCGAATCTTCATATGCAGTGAAGAAATTCCTTGTTTGAAAATTTCTTCACGAAGTGGTTTAGAAGTCAAAGCGTCTAAATTATTCATCTCACTCGGTTTTGCCAAGCAAATGGGACACGTTGCATATGATGGTACTCCAGCAATAATATTGGCCACTTTCCCATCAATCATGGTCATATGCAATTCATGTGATACAATAATATTTCCACACTGTGTAGATATTCGTTCATCAATTTGTTTTTTCATCTCAGACTCTTCAGACTTTATAAAGTCAGCTGTCTCCGAAGTGAAAGTGAACTTCACTGGTCGACAGTACAGAGTTGAGCAAGGTGTGGGGTTCTCCCAAACTAGATTTTCATTCCCAGATGATGGCCTAGTAGACACTAGCCGAAGAGGGACGATGCTTATCATGACTACTGATGAATCATCGAACTCTGTAGCTGTGTTTGACGTTTTCTGTTTATAGTTACTCTGCGACGAAGAACCATCAAGTCCCCATTTCCAGGTCAACTTGAGTTCTTCATTTTGAGACCTATCAACAGTATTTATATCAAGTAATATCCTCTCCACAGTGTGGTCCAATAGCGCTTGCAATTTAATGTGAGCTCCGTTTTCGGTAATCTCCATACTCTCTTGTGGTGGGTAACATCTTTTCTTGGCATTTACAAGCTTTGGATAAGATGGAAAGGCAGCACAGTTTTCTTCTTTCAGAAATTGTCGAAGAGCTAAGTACTTCCATTTCGAGAGCGCAACTGATGTATAAAGAGCTAAACACTTATCTTCAGAGACAGTACTTAAGCTCTGCTTTTTGAATAGTCTCTCTTCAACTTCGGATAGCGCATCTGGATTACTGGAAAGGTATTCGACCACTTTTGCCAGATTCGTTTTGCCGTTGTCTTTCAATTTTGTTATGTACCAGTGCTGCAACTCTTCCTCGGAATTTTCTTCTACTATGGAAGTAGAACGTCTTTTCTTTTGCTTATTACTTAACTCTTCGAACGGTTTTCTGTGCTCCTTTTCTGTAGATGTTCCCGCTTCCGCAGTACATACTGCAAGAGTAGGAACATGGCAATCTATATCCACAAGCTCAGATAAGGCTGCGTCCGAAAAGCCCATCACACTTCTCAGATCAACACTGTCACAAACAGGCCAGTTGATGTTTTTTTCCAACCACTTGCGATTAATTACACGATTCATAAAAGTTTTTTGATTTCTACTTGACTCTATCCACTTTTTATTTAAATTTACACAAAAAAGTCGACAGAACTCCTTGATTCGGTTCTTGTCTTCTTCAGAAACTTCGGTAGTCAAGACAGAAATGATACTTTCATACAGAAACATATGATTTTTCAGATCACCGCCACTTCTTAATTTCACAAAAAGATCTAGGTTGGTACAAAATCCAGCCATAGTTCTAATGTAAATATAAAAATACAAGTATTTCACTGTGTTCACAAACAAGCGACAAGAGCGAAACTAGATGGACTTAATGAATGTCTTTATATTTATAGTTAGTGTTAATTACTCAAGTAGTGGACATAACAGTGAGTGAAAATTATTCAGCTAATCAGAGACGAGCATTTTTCGATGACTCATTAGTTATGCGCTTAGCCGAGTGCACAAACAAATGAGTCATCAATCACAATGCAGGTGCTACCAATAACATGCAATAATAACTAAATCTCTACCAGAATTACTAGTTATAAGTACGTTTGCGCTATTAAAACTATTTATTTAACTAAAAAGAAGGTGAAAACAGCCAAATGAGACAAAAAATATGCTTTGAATTTATTTTAAATGACAAAAAAAATCTTCCAAATCATTTTTTTTTTACCGAATGATTACTCGCGCTGCCGCAGATGGCCGGCGATGGTTTTTTTTTCATGGATAGAGAATGACCCTAGCTATCATATACTCACGCCACACACTCAACATATTAGTACAATTGAAGAAAAAAAATTAAACGTGATTCGCTCCATACAAAAAAATCTAATTAATTTTTTTCAAGACAAACTATCAACTTTAGAAGAAATTTTATAAGAATAAAAGTTTTCAGGAATAATATAACACGTCATATAAAAAAAAATCGCATAGATATAGGAACTTTGTTGCCTAAGTCCACTAATTTTCTGTATGGGCCCACTGTGCGCCGGTGCGAATCAGTTTCAGCTCGATACGGGTCACTAATCCTGTGAAGAGTGTAACGTTGTACTGTTACTTTCTTAGAAAAATATAATGACAACAATAAAATGTCAAGTCATACCACGGACGTAGTTTAGTGTTTAGTTTGCTCGATAGAAAGTAAGACTGCTCCCCCTATCTTTGTGTGTTGAACGAGGTCTAAGCATAAAATCACTGAGGGGTCACACACATGTTCGGTTCGCCATGATTTGCATAAGAAACAACTCAACTACTACCAATTTATCCGTTTATCCAACTTCATAATGCGGTATCTTGACTCCTCCATAACAAAAGGTATAATTTAAAATTAATAAACTAAGGGCGGGTTGTTTCACGTCCACTTAACGCACGCTTATACGTCATAAATGGCGCTAACTATCGTCAAACCGTTGTTTCACAAAATTATGCGCTTGACGTTCGTTAAAAAATAACGATTACAGTAACAGGTGTCATACCCACTGGTTAAAGTCATTTTATTATTTTACATTTGAACTTTGACGATCGGTTTTTATGCAGTGAAACAACGCTTCGTATTTAACGAACGTTAAACATGTAATCGTTATTATTTGACGTACGTATGTTACGTTAACGACCCGTTTGAAACAACCGGCCCTAATTAGCTCATTGTGCCCACTTACAATATTCATAGGACAGTGGTACAATGAGTGCATGTGAGTGAAACGTACTAAACGTGTACGTGTACAAATACTATTACAAACAGATGCATCGTTCCCGTATCCATCTTTACACTCAGTGCACGGTGTAGGCGGCACAGGTGATGCGCACGGTGTAGGCGGCACAGGTGATATACACAGCGCACGGTGCAGTTGGCACACGTGATACACACAGCGCACGGTGCAGGCGGCACACGTGATACACACAGCGCACGCTGCAGGCGGCACATGTGATACACACAGCGCACGGTGCAGTTGGCACACGTAATACACACAGCGCACGCTGCAGGCAGCACATGTGATACACAGCTTGCCACCCCATGATACATAGCTTGCGAAGTCCGTGTCATGCTGCCACGCAGTTGCTTGGTAGCACGATACGGGTTTCAAGTAACTGATTAGGATAATATTTCACAAAAAAATTGTTTTATCATTATGAATCTTGAGTTCTCACGTTCTCAGGTGATCGATGAGATTCGCTTAGTTCATATACCCCTGAAAAAATTATCACAATGTTATTATGTCGTTTATAAATTTATTATCTTACCTTAATTTATTTTTTAATATTTCTTCAAATAAAAACATAATTATTTAAAAAAAAAAAATTTTTTGAAGTGACGTTAAAATGTAAATCCTAGGTCGTTTTCATGATTTTCGAGAGTACTGATAACGTTAATGGGGTCAAAATGAAAATACAAGATGGTGGCAGCGAAAATTTCCAAATTCTTCATCATAGGTGTTGTTTCCTTGGTTTTCGAGGGCACTGACAACGATTATGGGGTCAAAATCTAAATTCAAGTGGCTCCATCTTTAACTTTGATTTGGAGGGCATTATCGTTGTCAGCGCCCTCGAAACCCATGAAACCCACAATGGAAAATTTGAACATTTTCACAGCCGCCATCTTGGATTTTTATTTTGACCTCATTATCGGCTCTAGCACCATCGAAAACCATGAAAACGACACCCATGAAGGAAAATATGAAAATTTTTGTAGCCGCCATCTAGGATTTTAATTTATAAGTGGTAAAATCAAATTTACGTTTGATGCGCATTTAAAAAAAAAAGGGGTTGGTACCATCTGACGGCTAAATCTACCACCACACGCGCTCATTGGTCAAATCAAATAACGCGCGCTTCCCCGACTTCCTGTTACACACTTCCGTCCCTTTTCACGAAATCACTCCCACAGATTGCAGAAAAGGGAGAGGAAAGATGTTACACATCAAAAACAAAATAAACTTATACTAATCAATTCAAGTTGATCTACTGCATTGCACTATTCTGTGTCGAGACGAGTTCGTGAACTCATGAAAGCGGTGCGTTTGGCGCGCGCGTCTCCCGCGCATCATAATTTGTTACGTATCGCTACTCATTGCGGGGGCTTGGGTAAGCGTTACATGCCTACGACGCTCGAGGAACCTCGCCTTAAAACAGAAATCACACATCGCCCGATTTAAGACTGTTATCTCACTTCATCTAAATTACCTTCGCAAATGGCTTGTACAGAGAATGCTCTGTCATGCAACCTGTAACTCAAACTCAAACTCAAAGCATTTATTTCAATTAAACCATTTACAGGCACTTTTGAATTGTCAAAGAGACGGTCAGTTAGTCAGAGTCGGCAAGTTGAAGCTAGATGCCCATTCCAATACTTAGATCACTATGGAGAAGAACGGACAAGAAACACACTCTTTTAAATCAAGATATTACATAATCCTGGGTACATTATTCTTGTTGCTTCTATATGTGAGACAATGTAAAAACTAATAAAACAATTCAAAATATAAAATTACAAATTAAAAATAAGCCCAGGCAGTCAAGAGATGACCAGTCCCAACTGACGGCGCCCGTTCACGAACATGACGCATGGATCAGCACCATCCAGCTCAACCATTTTGTAGGGTACCGAATAATCCAACACACGCGCCACCATCAGTGAAACATTTAAGTGAGCATGACATACTCTCAACTGCCATGCTCTTTCAAGTCAACATAAATCATAATAACATAGTAAACGACTCCATGGTATTCACATTTACAAAATTGAAAAAATGCTGCTAAATTATACAGAACTATAGTTTGCAATGTATTTGAGAGATTAATAAAAATTTACTACCAAAAATGAAAATAATTATTATCTATTGGAGTATTCAACAATAAAAACATGCTTAAATAAAAACAAAATAAACATTAAGTTCGTAATGTCAGAAAATAAAATAAAATAAAAAAGGGGGAAGCAACTTCCAAGTATTCAAATTTTATCTAGTGAGCCCAAGTGGCAGTGGAGCAGGACCAGCATTTAGCCAAGCATTTTTATCTACGATATAATCATCAAACTTATAATATGCTTGTCTGCATAGTGTGCGTTTAATGCACGTTTTAAATTTCTTCTCATTTAGTTGAAGAATATCGAGTGGTATTTTATTATAACATTTTACACAGTACCCCATAAAAGAAGTGTGTACTTTAGACAATCTGAAGCGTGGTTGATCTAATTTGTTCCTATTTCTAGTGTTAAAATTATGCCTGTCACTTATTTTACTAAAAAGATGTACATTTTTTCGAACATACATAATATTTTCATATATATATTGACAAGGTACCGTCATAATGTTAATTTTTTTAAACAGCTCTCTCAGAGATTCGCGTCTGCGGAGGTTGTAGATAGCTCTGACAGCCCTCTTTTGCAGAATAAAGATGGAATCAACATCTGCAGCTCGTCCCCACAGCAAAGTACCGTAAGACATGATGCTATGGAAGTAACTAAAATAGACCAGTCTCGCGGTATCCACGTCTGTTAATTGGCCGATTTTCCAAACAGCGTAAGCGGCTGAACTTAGCTGCCCTGCAAGTGATGTTAAGTGAGGACCCTACTGTAGTTTTGAGTCAAGCGTAATCCCCAGGAAAAACGTCTTTTCGACGAATTCTAGTATCTCCTTATACAATACAACGTGACATTCACTACTTCTAACGTTCGGTAAAGCGAATCTTATGCATTTAGTTTTCTTCTCATTTAATACCAAATTATTTACAGTAAACCAATTATGGACCTTAAGCATAGCGTTATTTACGTCGTCAAGGTCCTGGGCATGTCTGTTTACTTTAAAAATCAGTGTTGTGTCATCAGCAAATAACACCATTTGTGGTCGGTTTTTCAGTAAATAAGGTAAATCATTTATATATACTAAAAAGAGGAACGGACCCACTATTGAGCCCTGCGGTACACCCATTTTGACTTTTAAACCCAACGAATTAACACCGTTTATTTGAACTTGCTGCAATCTATTATTCAAATATGATTTTACTAAGCTAAGCGCAAGTTTACACAGTCCGTAATGTTCAAGTTTCAAGAGCAGTGTTTCGTGATTCACGCAATCAAATGCCTTTGATAAGTCGCAAAAGATGCCTATTGCATCTTGTGCATCTTCCCATGCCTCATAGATGTGTTTTAATAAGGTGACCCCAGCATCGGTTGTGCAACGTCCTTTGGTGAAACCATACTGTTGATCGTGTAGGATGTTATTACAATTAAAGTGATTGAGTATTTGATTTAACATTACTTTTTCAAACACCTTGCTGAAAACTTGCAAAATCGAAACGGGTCTATAATTATTAGTATCTTAGCTGTGCCCGGATTTGAAAAGTGGAATAATTTTACTGTATTTAATTAAATCCGGGTATACCCCTTGATCTACACACAAATTAAATATTAAAGCTAAATAGGGTGCAATTGTCTCAATAATGGATTGACAAACTTTAGTAGACATGCCCCACAGATCTTCGGTAATTTTGATCTTAAAGATGCATTTATTTGTATAAACATGTGTGTCATGATACATAGATATGCACATATGGATGGAAACAAGTTTGAATGGGTGGTTCAACATATTTTGCCTTTCGGCGTACAAAATAGTATAGTATTTAATTGGAATTATTATAAATTAGGAAATTATAGCCAAAATTCAATCAATTCAAATACATAGTTACAGTCAGTACTAAATGTGCTCAGTCAAAATAAAAATTAATTAAAACAATAAAATTAATAAAACTAAATACATTATTAAATTATCTAAATTCAAAATGTTTCATTCAAAAAGTCCGTAACATTATAGTATCCCTTAATAATGAGCAATTTTTTTAGCTCTCTCTTAAATGAATTAATATTCATTTCTTTAAGGGAATTAGGAAGTTTATTGTAAATTAGTGAGGCCATGCCTATTACACTTTTTCTCAGAAATGCTGTTTTGGCGGAGAGTGATTGCACCCAAAGTCTGTACTTCTCACGTCTATTTCTGTCTGTTTTATCTTAAGTTGCTTAAAAGCCTTCACGACGACCACAGGGTTTATATGTTTAAATTTAAATTCTACAGGACAGTCAGAAACATTCGCTCTTACTAATTCAATAGCAAGTGTGGGCGAGGAATTTAAAGTTTCTGTAGTTTTAATAGGAATATTGGTAAAGAAAGTTGCAAATTCCTGAGCAACATCGATATTATCGCTAATGATACCGCGGGAAGTGTCCAGTGAGTAATCAGTATTTCTTCTTTTGTTCCTGTTCGTTTCATTATTAATAATTTTCCAAACTGTCTTTATTTAATTTTCTGCTGATTTAACCTTGTTGCTAATGAATGAAGCTTTAGCTGCTTTGCAGATATTTTTAAAGGTTTTAGAGTAAGTAGCAACATACTTACGAAAAGTTTCCGTGTTAATATACGGCTTAAGGCCATACAGTTCAAACAATCTTTCCCTACTTTTCCTGATGCCTTTAGTTGCCCAGTCACTGCATAAAAACTTAGGGCAAATAGTTTTAGTTTTCTTCTTAAAAGAATTATTGAACTCTGTTTGCACTAATGAAAAGAATTCTTCATACATAATATTACCATTGATCATATTTAGGCCCTGAGCACATAATTTGCTAATTAAAGTACTATTAAACTTATTTAAATTACCCGATGTTATTGGTCTAGTTTGTATCTGCACGTTTTGTACTGGTGTGTTGTCCTCAAAAGTAACAGCTTGACCGCTGTGATCAGAAGGGAGATAATTTACAATGGCTTTATCTAAATAGTCGCAGCTACAAAAAACATTATCAATACATGTAGCAGTACCCGTAGTTATTCGCGTTGGTTCCAAAAACACATTTGACAGATTAAATGATTTAAAGAGGCTTAATAATCTACTGCTATTTGAATTACTTTCCAAAATATTAATATTAAAATCACCACAAATAATAACTGATTTACGAGTATTACCTGTTACAAGTTTTGGTAAAACATCTTCCATTACTGACTCAAATATAGAGTAGTGTTGATAATTTGGAGGTCTGTATACGCACACTATAAAATGCTTATCTAGCTCAACACAGGACAGTTCAATGATATAACTTCTATATTGCGTCGCGCAAACACGGCTATAGTATTTACCCGTATTTTGAACAAGTGTACTTTGTTAAAAGGCTCTTTGTAAAATATTTAGCTTTTGTAAGTCGCCGCCGCACGGTGGATCGAAAATCGGCTGTAGAAGACATAGGATCTCGATGTCTTAAATGCTATTTTTTTTGCTGGAAATGACTTCTACCGATCATTACTGTTCTATAAAATGTCATATGAAGTAATTGTGTGCACAAATGGAAGAGTTATAATTTTTATAAGAAAAAAATGTATGGAGCTGACATGAAAAATGAGGATATCTCTGGAATCCCTAGGATGGCCGTTGTACGGTCTACGTACATGGTTTTAAAATATGTATTTTGATGTAATAAGTTAGTTAGTAGGCTCGCGTATTTGCACTTTGATCGCGACCTACACTTGGCAGTGCATTGTCATACGGCGGAGCCTAGATGATGCATTTTGTACATATTTTAATTAGTGTTCAATTAGACGTGGTTTGAGTCGGACAACTTGCATTTTTATTTAGATTCATCCCGTTGAGCATTCATTGACATTTTATATTTGCATTGACATTACGTATGTTAGGGATGCAACCTATTTAGAGGTATGAGGAACATGGTGTAAAGTTCACTCATACTCTATAGTAAAGGGAGGATCCTCCGACCAGACGGGTATTGTGTCTGGTGGGCAATTGCCCAACGGTTGATGTCGGGATGTTGTATATATGCTAGTCGCGCGGTAAACTCTAATAGCGCAATGCAGGATTTGTGACGTCAGGTCTTTGATGCATAGTTCGCATGTGGCGTTGTTGATACCGCCACATTACTCCCCTCCGGAGACCGGAGGTCGATAGTGGGCTGAGTCAGTGCATATGATGCTTGCCAGGGCCAGTTGTGATTCCAGTGAGTCGGAACCGGGTGCCGCATAGTGCACGGTGAGTCGGAACTGTCTGCGGTGATTCCCCAGTGAGTCGGGGTGGCGCTGCGTTTGTTGATCCAGTGAGTCGGACGTCGTACAGCGCCGGGTTGAGGCTGACTTCTGGCGTCGACCAGGAGAGCGTTGAAGGGCTCTGCTTGTGGACCGGCCGAAAATGCAGTGTGCTGTGCCAAGGTTGCTGATGAGGCTGAGGGTGATGACCAGGTATGCGGGTTCACTGCATGCTGGTGGTCAGGATACCTGTTGAGGCCGTGGGTGCTGACTGACTGTGTGACTCGCCGCTCGAAAGCTTGAGGAAGTGATGGATGACGTCACGCTGAAGTAGTTGCACCAAGGTTGCGCTAATGTCCATGTTCGGGGTCACCAATTTAGAGGTATGAGGAACAGGGTGTAAAGTTCACTCATACTCTATAGTAAAGGGAGGATCCTCCGACCAGACGGGTATTGTGTCTGGTGGGCAACTGCCCAACGGTTGATGTCGGGATGTTGTATGTGTATATATATGCTAGTCGCGCGGTAAACTCTGATAGCGCGATGCAGGATTTGTGACGTCGGGTCTTTGATGCGTAGTTCGCATGTGGCGTTTTTGATACCGCCACACCTACATACATTTTTGGTCCTTCGAACCTATTGCAAGTACCGTACAGTCCGATACATCGGTCGATAAGTTGTCGCGCGGGATCTGTGTCGTGTCGTGTCATACCGTGCCACGTGTGTTGCCGTGCAGGAGCATTCGTGGAGGGAGCAGCGATCCAGGTTCCAGAGCTTCATATTGCATTGCATTTGCATACAGGGAGAGTTCCTGAATTTCAAGTAAGATCGTTCATTATTTATCTTACGACTTTACAATGGAGGGTTTAATCGTGCGTCAAGCAGAGATCTTCGAGGAAGTGAAGAGAATTCATTCTAATTTTAAGAAGGATTCAGTGAGTAGGAAGACCACCGATTACATTCGTAATAGGCTTGAGCGCTTAGATGGGCTATGGGCGGAATGTGAAGAGAAGAACCAGGAGCTGAGTGCAGTAGCAGAAAAAGATCATCAATATTTCACCGGTAACATTTATGAGGTCATTAAGAATTGGTACCATGGAACGAGTCAGGAGATTGCAGCGTTCGAGATGAAGACTCTTGCTGGACCCAGCAACGCCGGCCATAGTAAGTTAAACGTTGAGTTTGACAAAACCCTGTTCGAGACATGTTTAAGAGCAGAGGACAAGCTACTCGAGTTACAGCAGTTGCAACAAGCTAACTTCCGTGCATTCACCAGGTTAGTAAATCGAAGTCTAGACGAGATTAAGGAAAAATGGGAAATTGAGGATATGCTTAAGACTATAGAATTTCGGTGGACTGCAATTGACAAATTACATTTACAAATTGATGGCATATTAGAGGGGAATTCACATGACTATTATGACGAGTTCTGTCGTTACGAAAATGCATTTACAAAAATGAAACGGGTGTTGAACACGAAATTAAACGCCTCTTATACATCAACAGCAAACATTGCCTAAGATTGACATACCTATCTTTAGCGGCGATTATACCTTATGGCCTACTTTTATGGATCTCTACGTAGAAGCGATTCATAATAATTCAGCGATTGCAAAAACTCAGAAAATGCAGTATCTAAAGGGTAGACTTCGCAGTGAAGCGGAAAAGCTCGTGCAGCATTTACACATTGCACCCGAAAATTATGACACGTGTTGGGAAATTTTGAACCATAGATACAATAATAAGTTTCACGTAAGTTAAGTAATTTGATATTATACCTTAATTATTGCCTGTTATGATTATGTTGTTGTGTAAAGTATATTATTGCCAATATTGGTAATGTGTTAAATTGTTTAATGGAATACTCATGTTCCTACCTTTATATTATTATAACAATGTTGCTATTAATCTGAGTAAAGGTCCAATAGATAGAATTATCTGTTTTGAGATAACGGTAATTTATGATAGAATACTTAATGCTGTTTCCGTGGAGTTTCTATTCCGTTCTTCTCCACGAAGACCTAGTTTTGGAACGGACAACTAGCTTTCCCAGTAACGTTACCTTGACAAGCCTAACTGCGACCACTGCGATGTCCTACTTACCATCGATTTGTTGCTGGCTAATCAAATTAGCTGATCGCTTCAAAAAATGCCTTTAAAGTGATTTATGCAATATTTGTTTCAACCTATTATAATTATTAATACTGCAGACGCAATCATAATCGTGTAACTAAGTGCTAACAACTTTTTCCGTAAATAATATAGAAATTAACTACATGTTTAAGACCTTAATTATTAGTATTTAAGTATATATTAACATAATTAACTAACTATTGCACTATTCATAAAACTTATGTCAAATATTTGTTAAGAAATCAGTTGACCTAATAGTAATTGTAAGAACTCATGTCGCCTGTGATACAGGTTTAACCTAGTACAGGCATCATACTTTGTAATACCTACATTATTTCTAAGATTTATACTGTATATTTCCAATTTTTATTTTTGAATAAATTTTATTATTATTATTATTATTATTATTATTATTAACAACTTTCAGGTATTTATGCGTCAAACTAATTTGCAAAAACAATCTGCATTCGACCTCAAGCGGTTATATGACACTAGCAACGAAACCATAAATGCAATACATAACTTGGGAGTAGATACTAGTTCTTGGGATCCGATTCTAGTATACGTTTTATGCGAAAAATTAGACTCCGAAACTTATTCGGAATACATGCAGTCCAGGTCGGATCCGCGCGAGATACCAACGTTCAATCATTTTATGGATTTCGTCGAAAACAAGTTTATGGCATTAGAACCATTGCATAGGAAAAAGCCAGAAAACGGTTATAAAGATATGTCAAAACCACAATTTAACACGCCACAATCATTCGGGAAAAATTACAAGTCAGCAAATGCACAACCCAATAAAAGTTCATCATACTATTCTCGCAAATTCCATGCATCAAACGCTGGGCAATTCAGCAAGACTATTTGTCCATTGTGCAATACCAATCATGCATTATTCCAATGCTCTAAATTCACTGACATGCTAAGTCTTGAAAAAATGGCATTTATAGAAAGCAACAAAATATGCAAAAATTGTTTATATGTGCATACTAAGGGTTACTGTGCGTCACAGAAAAGATGCAGAGAGTGCAATGAACAACATAACACACTTCTGCACAACGATACTGTGAAGTCAGCGCAAACGCTCTCAGCAACACAAACCGTACCTAAACCGTCGTCATCGACTTCAATTATGTCAAATAAAAACTTGCAAAATAACTTCGTATCAAATAATGATGACGAAATATTATTATCAACAGCATTAGTGCAAATAGCAACAGCTGGAGGTGACTACATTACACTAAGGGCTTTAGTTGATCAAGGCTCACAAATTACGTTGATAACGGAGAATGCAGCTCAAAGATTGGGCATAAAGCGTCAACAGCTGAGTGCGAACATAAGCGGGATCGGTACTTTATCAAACAGGAGTAAAGGAAAGGTCCATCTATCCTGCAAGTCCCTACATAACGACTCCCGGTTTACAACGGAAGCGTTAATCATGACACGGGTAGTGAACAGTCTGCCTAATGTTACGTTTGCAAAGAAACCTTGGGCTCATGTGACAGACATCACACTAGCCGACCCAGATTACAACTTATCTAGACCCATTGACATACTTCTGGATGCACACGTATTTTCCGAAATACTCATGAATGGTTTAGTCAAAGGGGAGGTTAATGAACCCATGGCTCAACAAACACGGTTGGGGTGGATATTGTCAGGCAATGTCACCAAAACATTTAATTGCAACGTCGTAGTAAATGAAGTTACAGACTTGACAAAATACTGGGAAGTGGAAGACATCAATGGAGACGCATGCAATTCTATGACGTCAGAGGAGCGATATTGTGAGGAGTTCTACACTGCAACAACCAAGCGATTAGGTGATGGCAGATATGCAGTTCGTTTGCCAATGAAGCCTAATTTTAATCAGCTGCTGGGCAAGTCAAAGCCACGAGCTGTAGCACAGTTTATTCAATTAGAAAGGAGATTAAACAGGGATGACAAGTTATCTGATAGTTACATCAAATTTATGCAAGAGTACCTGGAAATGGGGCATATGAAGGAGAGTAAATCAGAGGGCAACACGGCATGCTACTTACCTCATCATGGAGTCTTAAAACAGGATTCAGTGACAACCAAATTGAGGGTGGTTTTTAACGCCTCCCAGAAAACTGACACAGGTTACTGCCTGAACGACTTGATGGAGTGTGGTCCCAAGCTTCATCAAGATCTATTGTCATTATTACTAGGATGGCGGTTGTACAAGTACGTCTTTACTGCAGATTGCGAGAAAATGTATCGCATGATCCTTGTACATGACGAAGATCAACACTTGCAAAAGATCGTGTGGAGGGAACCTAACCAAGGTCCTTTAAAGGAGTACCAGTTAGGCACAGTGACGTATGGCACCAAGGCAGCACCATTTTTAGCTCTTCGAACGCTGAAACAGCTCGCAGACGATGATGCACAGAAATATCCTTTGGCAGCGGATGTCATCGCTAACGAAATGTACGTTGATGACGTCATAAGTGGCAGCAACTCCATCGAACGAGCACAAGAAATTCAGAAGCAACTCATCGACATGCTGAGTGGAGCTGGCCTTACATTACGGAAGTGGTCCAGCAACGAACAGAACTTGATTGAAAGCTTATCATCTTCAGATCGTAACCAAAGGACAATGCATTTTACAAACGATGGATTAACAAAAGCCCTAGGAGTACAGTGGAATCCTACAACTGACACATTTTCGTTTACAAACAAAATACAATTTGACAATAAAAACAAATCAACAAAAAGGAAGCTGCTATCGGAAATCTCGAAAATTTTCGACCCACTGGGCTGGCTGACACCTTTGACAGTAAAAGCAAAACTGCTGTTCCAAAGCGTCTGGCTATCGGGATGCGATTGGGATGAAACCTTACCTGACAGCGTGCAAGAAGAATGGAAGCAGTTTACTAGCGACTTACACAACATAACCGAATATCAAATACCAAGGTGGCTGGGAGATATTACGAAACCATTCCAAATCCACGGGTTCTGCGATGCGTCTGAAAAGGCCTACGCATGCGTTATATACATGCAGACAATAAATGACAGAAACGAGCCTGTGACTAGACTTATCGCTGCAAAATCGAGGTTATCGCCAATCAACAAAAAAGTGACACTACCGCGACTCGAATTATGTGGAGCGTTACTACTTTCACGGCTCCTGAAAAAGGTCCTGAGAGCCTTTAAATGGGACAATTAGCACAAACATACATACGCCTGGACGGACTCTATGATTGTATTAGGTTGGCTGCATGGTGACGTCACAAAATGGAAGTCGTTCGTCAGCAACAGAGTACAGCAAGTGCATGACGTAATTCCAAAACAGCACTGGCGTTATGTCAAGTCCGAGGAAAATGCTGCAGATTGTGCATCGCGCGGAATCAGTTGTTCCCAACTATTGCAACATCCTTTATGGTGGCAAGGTCCCTACTGGATGAAAAATTACAGTGAAGATACGTGTGACAAAATTGCAATTACACCGACAACATGCGAATCAAAACAAAAACAAATGCAAACGTATGTTGTGAAATGTGAACCGTCTTCAATAGTAGTTGAGTTATTAGACAGACACAGCGATTTGACTCGTATTACAAGGGTCATTGCCTGGATAAACCATTTCATAAATAATTGTTCGAACAACGAAACTCATCTTACTACTACCACTTATTTGACATCTACAGAATTACAAAGCGCTGAAAAACTAATAATGAAACATAGTCAATTGCATGCCTTCAATGAGGAGATTATGAGATTGAAGGAAAATAAAGGTTTGAGCACGAAAAGTAGGCTTTTGAGTTTAAATCCATTCCTTGACAAACATGACATTCTGCGAGTGGGTGGAAGGTTACGTAACTCAAACTTACACGAAGACACTAAACATCCAATTCTACTACCACATGACAACAAACTGACAGAGTTATTAATTTGGCAAGCTCACAGAAGAACATTACACGGAGGTCCTAAGTTAACCCTGACACATCTACGACAAAGAGTTTGGATCGTAGGAGGATATCGCGCCGTCAAAAAGGTCTTACATAAATGCGTAACATGTCGCCGATTTAATGCTAAACAAACAAACCAGATTATGGCTGATCTACCAGAGCCGAGAGTGACAGTATCTCGCCCTTTTACACATACAGGTGTCGATTTTACTGGACACGTTGAGATCAAGGCAAGTAAAGGCCGAGGCGTTAGAACACTGCTGGCGTACGTTGCAGTATTTGTTTGTCTAGCAACAAAAGCCATCCATCTAGAACTGGTATCAGAACTATCCAGTACAGCATTTTTATCGGCTTTCAAGCGTTTCTGCGCACGTCGAGGTACGCCACGGGACATGTACAGCGACAACGGCACGAATTTTGTGGGTGCAAACCGGATCCTATTGCAACAATACAAATGCATTGTAGAAAACATTGACAACTTCTTCTTGGGCAAAATATCAGAGATGGGAGTTAAATGGCACTTCAATGCCCCAGTCTGGCCAAGCGCAGGCGGACTGTGGGAAGCCGCTGTGAAGAGCATGAAACATCATCTCAAACGGGTCATTAGAGATCAACGTCTAACATACGAAGAATTTACCACTCTGCTATGTCAGATAGAAGCTTGCTTGAACTCACGACCACTATGCACCGCTACAGAGAACGCCGAAGAGATTAACTGTTTAACTCCAGGACATTTCTTAACCGGCACATCACTCATGACAATTCCAGAACCCGACACTGACAACACTTACCGTTTAAACAAGCGATGGCAAATTGTACAACAACTTAGCAAGGATTTCTGGAACAAGTGGTCGCAAGAATACCTCCAACAACTGCAAACAAGATTAAAGTGGAAACGACAGAACACTGACTTAAAGAAAAATGACATTGTATGCATTAAAGATGAAAGGTTACCTGCAGGAAAATGGGCACTGGGTCGTGTAGCGGAGTTACACCCTGGAAAAGACGGCCACACTAGAGTTGTGACATTACAAACTGCAAAAGGCGAAACTAAACGACCTATTACAAAACTGGTACCACTAGTTGAAGCTGAGGGACAAAATAACACTGACACTGACAAATTACCCAAAAACCGGCGAAACCGATCTAAAAAGCTTACCTGGAACAGCTTGGTATGTTATATGCTGATGCTAATTATGACATTGATAACGCCTACTGTCCAGCAAGATATAAAACTTACTCAACTGACAAAAAATCAAACAATTTACTTTGACAAGATTGCAGACTTACAAGAGATTAGAGATGAATGGAAACTGGTATTTTATTACAATATGACAAATTACTGGCGCAATGTAGACACTCTGCAAGTATTCGTATCTCATATAAAGCAAGCTCGATGCGAAAACTGGTTGATGCAATTTCATGTTCTAATTAACCAACTTGAACAAAGCACGAGTGAACTAAATTATTACAACGAATTACTGAGGTCTCAGCGGATAATTCAACACAGGTTCAAAAGAGGATTGATCGACGGAGTAGGATATGTTGCCAACTCGTTATTCGGAGTGTTAGATCAACATTTTGCAGAACAATATGAAAAGGATATCGACACAATTCAACATAATGAAAACCACCTGTTCCAACTGCAAAAAAACCAGACAAGTATTCTGGAGACCGAGAACAACATTGTACAGCGTAACGAAGCGACAATGGTGAAGCAGTTCACTTTAATCAACGAGCACCTCACGTCCTTAGAAAACCAGACGCTCAAAGATAAACTTGAGAGTTCAAATGCATTCTACATCATTACATCGGCCATAGCTGCACAAAGAATGGTTCAAAACTTAAAAGATGTCCAAGATTCTCTCATCAACACACTGACAAATATGTACCAAGGACATATGGACGTACATCTATTACCACCAACCCAAATGCAAAGCGAACTAGATAGAGTTGCTCGGCTATTACCTCGCGATTCAGCGTTACCTGAAGTCCGTAATGACGTAAGAGACATCTACAGGCTGTTCAGAATACATGCACGCATAACACAGCACTACCTGTTGATGGAAATAAAGGTACCGATCTTGGGTGATGCCCTATACGAACTTAACAGACTTATCAGCATTCCTCAACGTATTGACATTAATCGGGTAATGTACGCTATTCCCAATTCTGCATTAATAACATTTAACGCCAACCAATACTCATTTATACCCCTAGAACAATATGACATTCACGAATGCCAAAAATTACATGACCAAACTCTACTGTGCAAACTAAATCAGCCTATATACAACACCGGCAACCATCACAAGTCTATTTGCGATGTACAGCTGATTCGAAACAACGAAGAACACAGCGTTTATTGCCATACAGAAATAAAAATATGCACCGACAAATGGGTCAAATTACATAAACAAAACACCTGGTTTTATTATTGCTGTGACACGTGCGAAGTACAATTAGTGTGCGGCACTCAAATGACATCGGAGATGTTACGTCACTCGGGTCTGATAACGCTGAAACAAGGATGCAACTTGAAAGGCGACTCATTCACATTGCATGCATATATGGAACACACAAGTGACATTTTAGTCAACGAGCCATATGCGATGATCATGCCCACGATCTCTCCAATCAACAACATTATCAATACTTCGATTCGTAACTCATCGTGGCATATTGAAACGCACGAAGAGACGTTCAAGAAGATTGACACACAACTACGCTCTTTAAAAGAACAGTCTAAGCTAGACACCTTATCTTCTCACGATGTTCATCACTACATTGCAATCTATGTGGTTGGTGCGATTAGCATTGCACTGTTTGTAACATCGGTGTACTTTTGGCGAAAGATGGCAACCCAAAGACAGGGGGAGGGTCCTCAAGATGCGAGAAGCAGAGGAAGACGAGAAGCAGAAGATGACATCGAGGACGGGTACAGCAAGGTCAACAAACGGGAATCAAAAGTGCATACTGAAGTGAATACGGTGACAAGGGTTAACCCCTCGTCTAGTGAAGTGAAATTTGACACTGAGAGACATAGTGACGTGTGCTAATTAAGTGTGACATTCTATTTATAGATCTAAGTTTACATTTTTACATTTATTATTCATTGACATTATTTTATTTGTTATTGCTTTTTACATTGGTTTTTATCTACGGTTTGTAATTGTTTACATGTCTTGCAGTTAATTACTGTCACCATTCTTTGTGGTGGCAATATGTACGGTCTACGTACATGGTTTTAAAATATGTATTTTGATGTAATAAGTTAGTTAGTAGGCTCGCGTATTTGCACTTTGATCGCGACCTACACTTGGCAGTGCATTGTCATACGGCGGAGCCTAGATGATGCATTTTGTACATATTTTAATTAGTGTTCAATTAGACGTGGTTTGAGTCGGACAACTTGCATTTTTATTTAGATTCATCCCGTTGAGCATTCATTGACATTTTATATTTGCATTGACATTACGTATGTTAGGGATGCACCCTACAGCCGTTATATCCTTGCACACTGTTATAGTACTATTTATTTGTGAATTTTTGACATACTTAATATTGCGGCATCACTTGCGATTTTTTTTTTTTAATTGTCAAAATTAAAAAATTAAAAATGTTTATGATATGTACATTTTAATGCTTAAATATGGCTATACCAAGTGTAACTTACAATATTTTTTATGCTTAGACCAAAACATTCTAAGAAATCACAAAGTCGTATTACCTACTTTGTGATTTTCATTTAAAATGACATGGTAATTATGAATTACGTAATACGTAATCTTGTCTAATGCCTCAAGTCCACATTAGCTAATGATTAATAAAACTTAATATATATATATATACCTAGTTAAAAGGATACGTAACAAAATAATTTGGGGTACTCGCTAATTTAGCAATTAGTGCAGGATTAACTTAATGAAAGTAATTAGATAAATGTGATACCATCATTAGTCAATAACAATAAATAGTCAAACATTGGATTCACAACTTCAGTTCATTTAGAGCATTTCTAATACTAACATCTATCCTACCGTGTCTTTTTACTCAGTGATCGTGAATAATGGAAAGCATTATTACAAATTTGGATTTGTTTGTTATTCTGAGCAATCAGGATGCTTCGTCTTTCGATCATGAAATATTGTTCAACACACTTGTTATTCGACTGGGCCCTAGCCTTTCAGATGCAGACAGTGTTACCGTGAAAGAATTTTGTCGAAGATTTACACGGGCAGTTCAAAAGAGATTGTTACGATCCCACAGGAAAAGTGAAGTTTTTAGACGTGATTACAGTAATTGTCTTGAGGCAAATATTGACTGGCCAAACTGCGTGCAAACCAATTTGCTCATTCAAGAATCAACAAGTGAAAATATTTCTACTGAACCTGTACCTGAACCTGTACCATCAACTTCAACAATGAAATCAACTTCAACAATGAAATCAACTTCAACGATGACAAAAAGATCTCGAAAGCCGTTTGAAGATCTAAGTAACAAGCAGAAGAAGAGACGATCTGATGAACATATAGGCGATGACCCTAATGAAGTAGCTTATTCAGCTGCAGCACTTTTGAAAGGAGATGGTCGTGAGGATATTGCATCTGTTATTGAACATATGCTCCAAAATCCAGAAGCAGCAGCAAAAATCAAGGAAATGTTGAACAAACCAGCTCCTTCAACAATATTTTCACCAGAAAAAGCACTGGGTTTGCTACTTTCATGAAAACTATCGAAATGGCAATATATCACATTAAGGGAAACGACTATTCGAGAAGGTTCAAAGGAGATATATCCGTCTTACTATAAAGTGCAAAAAGCTAAGCTACAGTGCTACCCTCCGAAGACATTTGTGACTGTAACGGATTCATCTGCTAAGATTGCACTACAAGCGTTACTAGATTTAACAGTGAACAGAATTTTTGAAACTATTCGTAGTCCTGATGCGATACAAGTTAAACAATTGATATTAATATCAAAGTGGGGATTTGACGGTGCATGTAACCAAAGTAGATATAAGCAAAACATAGAGAGTGGTCAAGATGATTCCAGCATATTTATGACCTCTTTGGTTCCATTAAAGTTGACAGCTGACGGTGATACCGTATGGGTGAATCCAAAACCCTGCTCACCTAGGTATTGCCGTCCAGTCCAGTTTAGTTTTGTGAAAGAAACCAAAGACGTTGTCATAAATGAAAAAACTGCAACGGATAACGAAATTGAAGCTCTCGTTCCCTTAAAATGTCAAGGACATGAAATTAGTCACAAATTAATGATGACGATGATTGACGGCAAAATTTGTACATATCTGTCTGAAGCTAAGTCAAATGCGGCCTGCTACCTGTGTTTGGCTAAGCCTACAGAAATGAATAAGTTAGATGTCATTGCGTCAAAAACCATTTCTTCTGGTGTGTATGAGTTCGGATTATCATCACTTCATGCCCGCATTAATGTGATGGAATGTCTTCTACACATAGCGTATCGTCTCGACTTCAAAAAGTGGTCTGCAAGAGGAGAAGGTCATCAAGAGTTATTGCATTCACGAAAAAAACTCATTCAAGATCGATTCAAAGATGATCTCAACCTTTTGATTGACATCGTTAAGCAAGGATCAGGCACAACTAATGACGGGAACACAGCAAGGCGGTTTTTTGAATTTCCTGATAAAACTGCAGCGATCACTGGATTAGATGAAGACCTAATACGCAGATTTGCTGTGATTCTGCAAGCTATCACATCTGGAGAGATTGTAGACGTGCCGAAATTTAAAGAATACGCTAGAACAACCACTGAAAAATACGTGGAACTGTACGATTGGTACTACATGTCATCAACCGTCCACAAATTGTTGATTCACGGAGGGGACATAATTGCAGAAAATGCTATTGTACCGATTGGAAGTCTTTCGGAAGAAGCTTCAGAGGCCCGAAACAAAGACTTTAGGAGGTTCAGAGAACACCATTCGAAGAAAAAGAGTAGACAAGCATCAAACGAGGATATCCTCAATATGCTTATCGTCTCTTCTGATCCTCTAATTTCTTCCACAAGACCAAAATTAAATGCCCACAAGAGGCAGACATACTTTAAGGAAACAGTAGAACTACTGAAACTTCAGGATCAGGAAGCTCCGACAGAGTTCTTAGAAGTTACATCTATTGTAGAGCCTGATTCTGAAGTGGATTCTGATGGTGACGAAGTATAAAATAAGTTAACTTTTAATGTTTATGTTAGGTTAAGTTAATATTTTGTTTTAATAATTTGCTTTTATTTTTAATCATACAATAGTTTACCATTTATTGTTATTGACTAATGATCACGTTTATCTAATTACCCTCATTATGGTACGTATCCTTTTAACAGGTATATAGGTATTAAGTTTTATTAATCATTAGCTAATGTGGACTTGAGGCATTAGACAAGATTACATATGATGTAATTCATAATTACCATGTAATTTCAAATAAGTAGGTAATACGACTTTGTGATTTCTTAGAATGTTTTGGTCTAAGCATAAAAAATATTGTAAGTTACACTTGGTATAGCCATATTTAAGCATTAAAATGGACATATCATAAACATTTTTTATTTTTAAATTTTGACGATTTAAAAAAAAAAATCGCAAGTGATGCTGCAATATTAAGTATGTCAAAAATTCACTAATAAATAGTACTATAACAGTGTGCAAGGATATAACGGCCATCCTAGCGACTCCAGAGATATCCTCATTTTTCATGTCAGCTCCATACATTTTTTTCTTATAAAAATTATAACTCTTCCATTTGTGCACACTAGGGTGTCCCTTATATGATTTTTTTTAAAATTTATTTTTTATCTATATGCATAGCCTCTATATTTTTTATAAATGCTAAAACATACTCAAATATGAAATTTCAGCTTTCTAGCATGATCGCAACCCGTGCCGACTGAGCTTCAAAGTTTATTTAAAATCGTGTTTTGTCCTAATATTTCAGTCTGCTATAAAACTAATATAAATACAACAAATTTGGTAAATAAGAGGTAAAATAAAATAAGGTAAACATTAATCTTTATTTTAAAACATAAAATTATAACAATCAGCCAGGGTAATTTCTCTTTAGAGTAGTTTTATAACAGTCCGGATACAAATTTCTATGTTCCTGGGCACAGCTCAATAAGAATTGTTTTTGCTCTTCTTCTGCCGTGATAAGTAAAGTTTTGGGTTAGGAATTCGTTAGACTGTTTTTATGACCAATTCATAAACATGATGACGACAACCGAGAAGCAAAAATTATCTTTCTAATGTCTGCTCCAAAACTGCAGAAGCTCCCTTGAAACGACCAGTATTTGAAGCTGTTGTATCGCAGCACATTATTTGAACTTTATTATGAAGGTTCCAGTTCAGTGTTTTCCAGAAGAGCTCTCTAGTTTTGGCACTGCAAGAAGCTGTTCTCTACCGTCAAATGAAGCAATAATGGGACAAACGTTCTTCTTTTGAACTTCGTACATCCAATCCGGGTAATAGTTTTCCATCCCAATGGACTGTGACTACGTCAGGTACCTTGTTTTGTAAGTCAGTTTTTATGGCTTTTACCCTGGGTATTCTCGTCCGAGTACAAATTCGCTGAATCGAGGATTTGTTAATAGCGAAATTATCGCTGCTCAGACCAAGCACTTTTACGAGACCGCATGAAGAATATAAACGGAGTCTCTTATGCCTAACTGACATCGATCTAAAACTGCGACAAGTTTAGGCGTCATAATTTTCTTTCTACCTCATTTTTTACTTTTTTTTTAGGGTAGGGAACGTCTGGCAAGCTGAGTTCAGTATTCAAAATCTGTTCTTCGTTCGAATCTTTTGGACACTCAAATTAATTTGAGCTTGAAGTAGATGCAATAGCCAAAAACTCTCTTTGTCTTACATTCCTTTCCCCCTCTTCTAATCGTCTTTGCATTTCTCTTTCTTCTTTCGCCGCAAATTTTTTCCGGTCGTTCTAGCTCTCTCCGTTTCCTTAAAAATAGTTTGTCTTCCTCTATTTTCATTCTCTCAAACGCATCAGCATACTGTGCAATATCAAATAAGTTATCAAGGTTAATTTTAAAATTATTTTCACGGTTCTTGAACGTGTCTCTGAGTTTTCTTACAATTTTTTGTAGTTCTCTCCAAACATGATATTAATCAACAAGTTTTTTCACGCAGTTTGGAAATGCCTTTGTGGGAATTCTTGCTTTTTCCCAAAATATAATGCACTCTCTAATCACAAGATTTGCGCTTTCGCTGACAGTCAGCTTGACTTCGCGAATATTGTAAAATAACAGCGAGAACATGTCGATTAGATGGTAATTTTGCACCATTTATTTGATGGCTAGGTACTCAGATAAGGAAAAAAAATTGTTTATCACTCCGTAATTCCATCGACATCTTTATGCAATTAACTATAGCGCACTAACAGTCTTAAAAATCACGAATGAAATGACAAATTAAACACGTAGTTACAGATCGCAGCGCATTACCCGCGCAACTTGTATGGAGAAGTTTAAATCGCAAGTCGGCACGGGTTATCGTTTATAAAACGGGCTAATATTTTTTCCTAAACAATATTGGGTTATTACGAAAGTTTTAAGAAGGTATGCGTAAAAATATATCGAACTTAAAATTTAAGAGACACCCTAGTGCACACAATTACTTTATATGACATTTTATAGAACAGTAATGATCGGCAGAAGTCATTTCCAGCAAAAAAAATACATTTAAGACATCGAGATCCTATGCCTTTTACAGCCGATTTTCGATCCACCGTGCGCCGCCATACCAGCGGTAGTCCTGCGACAGTTGACAAGGGGGCCTAGCCCCCAACACCGGCTCCCCACCCCCCAGACTTAATTAAACTGTACAAAATTTGTTCATAAAACATTTATGTACCTTTTATGAAATTTTCTATTTAACTAATCAACACTGCGAACGATACCTCGCTTCTAATAATATTACGGCAACAAAGTGTTTGTCTTTACGGAGAACGATTTTGCATTATAATAATGAGTTTATAATGTGTTGCTTTTGTTTCTTTTATTTGAGCGGATGTGGAGAGAGGTAAGATGGGAGATAAACATGAAGAATCTTGTCGTGTGTGCGATACATAATTTGGTGAACCACCGTTACGACGCCAAGAATTTCAAATAGATTCTTTATCTATGAAATTGCCGTTCTGCTGTACTGGAAATTTCAAGTCCAATTTTTTCTTTTGTCGCTAAGAATTCTAAGTTCAAATTATTTTTATTTTTTAAATATGGAATTCTTTTTTGAAAATTAGTCATTTGTTTAATGGTTAGCGTTCTGTTTTCATCGCATTTGTACGTTTTTTGTCATCATGGATACGTTAAAAATTCGAGTGATTATTATGGATTATGAGTACCGTCACACGTACACGCAACATCAACGACGTGTACGGGGCGAATACTACTAACGATCGCACCACCCGTTATTGGTTTGCCCGCTTCCGTTCTGAACACTTTAGTCCAAAAACTTTAGTCGACAATTAAAGGCGAATTAAACGCGATTGTGGAAACTGATGATTCTAAATCTACAGCTGAATTAGCAGCAGCTTTCGATGTTAGCATCAAAACCAAATTGGTCCATTTGCGTCGAATTGGCGAGGTAAAAAAGCTTGACAAATGGGTGCCCCACGAATTGAATGATCACCAGCCCGAAGCCCGCGTCGAGTTGAGCCTTGCATTGCTCAACAGGCACACAAACGAAGGCATATTGAATCGCATTATTACTTGCGACGAAAAATGGTTTCTGTTCGACAATCGCAAGCACTCAGCAAGTTAGTTAGATCTTGGTTCAGCACCTAAACAATGCCCCAAACCAAAACTGACCCCTAAAAAAGTGATGGTCACTGTTTGGTGGTCTAGCGCCAGTGTCATTCATCATAGCTTCTTACCAAACGGGATAAGCATTACTGCAGATGTGTATTCTGAAGAACTGAAAATAATGATGGAGAAGCTCGCACATCTCCAACCAGCTTTGGTCAATCGTTCGGCGCCGCTGCTCCTGCACGACAACGCGCGATCTCATACTGCACAACAGACGGTCTCCAAGTTACAAGAGCTGGGGTTGGAAGTTCTCCGTCATCCACCGTACTCACCAGACCTTGCCCCTGCAGATTTCTACTTTTTCCAGAATTTGGATATCTTCTTGGCGGGGAAAAAAATCAATAACCGAGAGGCAGTTCAAAATGCCTTTGAAGAATTTGTTGCCTCCCGTCCAGAAGACATTTACAAAAAGGGAATCAATAAGCTACCACTAAGTTGTCAAAAATGCATTGATTGCATGGGTAGTTACTTTGATTAATAAAAATAAAAAATGTAGAGAAACAAGGGCGTTAACTTATTTAATGAAAAACGGCAATTTCATAGGTAAAGACCTAATATAAGTACATCCTTGTTTTGGGAATAGACATTATTTCAGTAGTGTCACATACGGTGTTAGAGCTAGAATCCAGAACGTCTTCTCAAAGCTGGTTTGCTCGATTCAAGTTTATCCATAGCACCAAAACTCAGACAATTCATGGAGCAAAGCCATCTATTACATATACTCGTATAAGTCTTTTCTTAATTACTATCACCGATCTTTAAGAAAGTGATACCCTGCGGCCCTAAGGCGACGACGCGGACGGGGGGTTGCGGGGGTCGGAAGGGGTCTGTTGTCTCATCAAAACGCGCGGAAGTTAATTTCGTTTAGAATTGCCTTCAGGTGTTTACTGGTCGCATAATGGGTTTCTTTTGTGCCACCTCCGCAAACGGAATGAGGATAAATTACTTATTTTGATACATACACCAGCTAATGGCACTCGCGGAGACACCGCCGTGTGTATCTTTTTGTGTTGTTCTCGAAAAATACGCGTGAGTTTTACCAAATTATAAATATGGACAGTATGGAAACAAGGCCTATTTGTTGAAATAATTACCTACGCTCCATTGGAGCGTTACGATTGGCAATCTTAATGTTTGTAAAACCGAAAAGTGTTTTATTTGAACGAAGTTTTTTAACTCAACTTGCGGTCGGAGTTGACTAGTAGGAATCGTCACGCAAAAAACGTTCCTATATGTTATGCCGCCCTCCATGTGACTTTCGTTAAAAAAAAAAAACTTGAAAGAAAAACGAAGATTATTATAAATAACTAGCTGCTGCCCGCGGTTTCGCCCGCGTCGCTTTTTATAAAATAAAAGTAGCCTTAGCTACTCCTTATAACATCAGCTACCTGCAAGTGAAAGTCCCGTTAAAATCGGCCCAGCCGTTTCGGAGATTAGCCGAAACTTAAGAGATACACAGAAAGACAGACAGATAGACAGACAATTTTTTTATATAGTTTTTTGTTTATTAGAACCGTATATACTTCATACGCATTTAGTAAAAAGCTGAAAGCTGTTACTTTGACATTACAAACAGACACTTCAATTTTATTTATTTGTATAGAGGATAATTATATCTATAGATTGGTCTGGTGATCGCAAGCGCTACTGGCTGAGGTCCTGTTTTTTATTTCTAAGTCAGACAAAGTGCTATTGGGTTTTTCTAATAGGAATTTCTCAGTAGCACTTTGGAGTCTGGATTAAATTGATTTATATCAGACTAGCTTCTGTTCCGCGACTTCGTCCACATTAAATTTCGACTCTTGACCCTCCGTGTCACATGCACATCCCGTTGCCCACCCGCGCTATTACTTCGTTTTCACTTAGCTTTCTTTCTGACTTTTTCTTTTTACCGGGCTCCTTAGGGTCGCAGCGTAATGTTAAATAGCCTATAACCTTCTCCAGGAATTGGGCTATCAAATACAAAATAATTTTTAGAATCCGTTCAGTAGTTTCAAAGATTACCTCCTACATACAAACTTCCAAACAAATTATACCTCTTTATTATATTAGTATAGACGTATAGATTAACATTTTCATTACAAACATTATAATTAACATATTAAATTACATACATTTACATTATTATTAAAATTTACATTATTATTATGATTTACATTTAATTAACATAAAAAGATCGCGAACGGTCCGTGGCGCAAGAGAGTAACGTATACACGACCACTCGTCTCGATACGGCACCTGTGACTGGCAGCACTGCCAGGCTCGCTTTTTTTTTCTCTTCGATTTGCACGTCTGTGTGAGTACGTAGAAACTACGAACAAATTTCGAAACGGTGTGTTTAGAACTTTATTCGTAGTTTCTATACTGTCCATATTTATAATGTGGTTTTACTCCTCATCGAGTTCCAGCACTTTAGTTTAGTTTCTTTTTTGTCAGACTATAAATGTTCAGTAGCGTCAGGCGTGACTGTCGTCAACTGAATTTTTCGATGTTATTGTATTCGATGATATGTAAGTCGAAAGTAGCTATTTCTGCTTTTCTTCATGAACAGACAAGAATGCACCATATAAAAGTGATCTAGATAAAACATTATGCTCCAATCCGATTATTTTTCAATGCTATGTTTCCACTTCATAGCTAAGTTCAATGACCGAACTACGAATAGAATTTCGCAGCCGTCTTCATAATAAATGATGCAATGACTGTAACTGTTGTTGTAACGTCTTTATTATTCCTTTTTGGAAGCGAAGCGAACTCGCACAAGGTCATTATGAGGCATATTCTTGTGGATAAGTGTGCTAGAGACGTATGTGGGGCAGAGATTAGCATAATTCGCAAGATGTATCGCGTTGCAAGTCTGTGCTAACAGAGCTATAATTACCTGCCTCAATTCGCTACGGCATGCACAAGCACATGCAGAGCGCATGTGCTTGTGCATTTATATTCCACCAAACACAGAGTATAAAATGAATACATAGATCAACAGCCATGAGCCAAATTCCTTCACAGTAGTCGTCCAGCTTCCAAATTTAATGAAAGCACACATCAAGCGTCGTTTAATCCGGTTCGTATAAATTCCTTTCAAGCAGCACGTCACGCGGAAATTCTGAAAAAGGCTCGTTACGGGGAGTAAATGCCCCAACACACTCGGTTAAGCCAGCAGCCGTGCGCCGCCTGCACCGCTTCGCTCCGCACCACACCGTAGTTGCGGGAGAACCGCGCTAAATAAGTAGCTTTTTGTAGTTGTAGTGGAGAGCGGATTGAGACGCGCCGGGAGCGACTACAGATTAACTTTGTTAAGTCGACGCGCTCGCAAGTGTGTTGAGCCATTTATGCATGAATACATTTTGTGTACGGTGTCAAAAAAAGATTAAAATTTTCTGGAAGTTGAATAATTTTCTTACCAAAAGTATTTCTGGACGACACCGTTGGCGCAGTGGTTAAGCGATTGACTGCTGCGCTGCGTGTCGCGGGTTCGGTTCCCGCACGGAACAAATATTTGTATGACCTACAAGTAGTTGTTCCGGGTCTGGCTGTTGTGTATGTGAGTTTAAATGTTTGTAAACGCACCCACGATACAGGAGAAATTCCTAGTGTGGGGCAACGTTTAAAAAAAAAAAATATTATAGCTATGGTGTCGGTCGAATATAATCTAAACCTGCTGGTCATCCGTGTAGAATGGTCAGCAGGTAAGAACAGCTATTTTGTAGTTTTCAATATAATTCCAAACTCTATTTATCCGCTCGCAAAAGTACTCAACACAAACGTTTAATACCTTAGTACCTTAGTTCAATGCAATTGATTAGCTCGTAGGTAGGCAAGTATTATCCAACGCCTCAAGCTCAACTATCAGTACCCCCGGCATCGGCATGGCGCTAGCAGACTTCGAGGGGCGCTTTGGCGCTCGATGTCCGTCCCCCACTGCGTTACGTATAGGGCCATGCACATTATACTTCGTTTGCGCGATTGTGGATTGGTGACTTTTTTATTGCTATTTGGTGTTTCGTGTAGTATAAAGTCGGCACACTAAAGCCCACTTGCACCACAAATCACTAATTTAAAACATAGTTCTGTTTCTGTCTATCGTTTGTAGGTGACAGAAACAGAATGATCATTTTTAAAACGTTTAGCGTTAAACACATTTTTCGTGATTTATGGTGCCACCGGGCCTAAGTTGCATCCATTTAAACTTCTCTGATGCATGTTTCCAAATGTTATTTAAAACGTTTATTATACGTTACATTTTTAGGAAAATCATATAAATATAATGTTTTAAATATGTGAGCACCATGTATCTATCGCATTTATTAATTTGTCTGTCATTACTTCACTTTTCATTCTTTTTAGGTATCTATTGTGGGATAGTAATTTTATTCTAGGTACAATCATCTTCACCTATATATTTATTGATTAATGTATACAAACCATTGTTTTATTTTAAAAGAGTAAGTATGGAGTTTCTTGCCCATTCTTCTCCATACGTAACTACCTTTTGGAAGGGGCAACTAGAATCAATTAACTATTTTTTTATTTTTTGACGTTCTAAAGTGCCTTATATATGCCTATTTGAAATAAATGACTTGACTTTTACTTTGACAAACCAGCAATCATCAACTCGGTAGTTTTTTTCTTTCATATTACTTGGGTTGTATATTTTAATCGTTCGAAGTAGTTATTCCTTAGCAAGTACTAGGCTATCATATCTTGCGTGCCTGTACCTCCATAGTAATCCTCCAGACGGCTACTGCCTGCGCGGCTGCGCTCCTACTAAGCCAATAAATTCTAGATTCCGGCATTAAGAGCTCTCGGTAGGTAATTGCAAGTAAAGTATTTATTAGATGCAATTAAATGAGAATTGAAAACTGAACAGAGCTCGAAGATATGGAATGTTGTTTGTGCCAAAGCTTTACTGAGAACCTCAAAAGTAGAAGCATGGATAAAGGGGATGGAAGCTAATTAAAAATGTTTTGTACTGATATCTATGTTTGAAAAACTGTCTAAACAAACAAAAACCACTAAAATAAAAAAATAAAAATTGTTAAAGAACTCTAATGAAATTTTTTCTAAGTATTGCACGCCTACCTACGTGTAGTTAGTCCCGTTATTAGACATTATAGCGGCGAAAAATTCCTTTATTATGGGCATAAATAATGCCCCATAATTTTTTTGGGCTGGCAACACTGGACGCCGGTCGTCAAAAAAACGATCTCTAGGCTAATTAATTTAGAAATTTATTAAAAAGTGTTTTTTTTAAGATAAATTAATGTTATATAGTTGTACCTAGTTAGTAAGTAGTATATTCAGGGATTATACAGTGTTTTTTGTCGCGATAACTTCGCACAAAAAGGATTTTAAACCGGCTGTCAACTCGACTAAACCAACGGTGACGGATTTCAAATACATATCTTCAATCCCGGGGAGTATTTTGTTTTATTTATGTTATTCTGCATAATAAAACAAAATACTCCCCAGTCACAGTCACGACGCGAGCGCGCGCGCACTGTTTTCGGAGATATTTTGTAATTAAATGAACTGCTATCGTTCATCCAAAATAAGATGGACGTTATGGATGCAGTGAGCTTGATTCGGATATGTAATAGTGCATTCTCAGAAGAGGACATTGTTACGGCCAAAAATCTTCTATTTGAATCAGTTAAAACGGCGAAGCGGAAGATTCAGAGGAAAAAGGAGGGGAAATCACAGCGGGACTTAGAAGATATAGTTGGATTAATGAGACAGTTAGATACAGAGGAACTCCCTATTTTTGTGGCACGCAATCTGTATAAGCTTCCTCCTGTAACTTTTGATCATGTAGATGTCACAAGATTACTTAAGGACATAGTAATACCACAACAGGAGATGATAGATATCAAACAAAACTACGCCAGAAAAGAGGAACTATGTCCATTGAAAACCGATTTTGCCAATTTAAAAATCATCGAAGACAACAAAAATGAATCAGAAGGTAGTGTGAAATTTATGGATGCGTGCGATAGTGAATGTGTACTTTTAAATACGGTGAATGACATGGTAGTCACTGCTAAACCACCGAGCAGTAAACAATATGCAAGCGCATCGAAATCGTTGAATGTAAATCCAATTTTACAACCAGAGAACAAAGTGATGAATGATCAAGTGATGGAGGGTAGTTTGAAAACTAAATCTCAAATTACCGTTGAGACGGCGAAACCCGTTGCGTTACCGGTGCAAAATATATCTACTAGCAGTGGAGGGGATTACATCAACAACATAGACCCCCATCCCGAGATAAAATCCTTTGCTCAAATTGCAAGTGAAGAAGGTGTATGGAAAGTGGGAAATCAGGTAGATGAATGGAAAATACAGCAGAGGAAAAGATATAGAAATAAATTTATTAGTTCCAGGGGAGAGGCAAGTTTAAAACCAGAGGAAAAATTCAAGGCGGCGGACATTAAAATTCCGATGTTCGTTAATAATGTTGCCAAAGACGCATCACCAGAAGATATTTCTAGATATATTCAACAGAAAACTGGTGTACAAATCTCCCTAGAGAGGATAAATGTGAAGAGACAAAGAGGTTATGACGCGTATAAAGTGTTTGTCCCTAGATTAAAGTTAAATGTCTTCATGGATGCTAAACTATGGCCCGATGGAATTTCTTTCCGTCGCTTTGTACACATTGTAAATAAAAGGATTAGCGATAACGAAACTGCAAAATGAGTTCAATGCAAAACAAACAGTGTGTCATGGTTAGTTTTAACTGTAAATCAGTCAAACGATCTATAGATAGCGTGAGGATATTATGTGGATCAGCAGATATCATAGCACTGCAGGAAACTTGGCTTATGCCTCATGACCTGGCATTGCTTGGTGGAATTGATTCGGGCTTTAGTTACACCGGGACATCGGCGGTGGATACCTCAGCGGGCTTACTACATGGCAGGCCTTATGGAGGGGTCGCACTCTTGTGGAAGAAAAGCGCGTTTTCAAATGTATCAGTGATTGATTGTGATTCGGTGCGTATAACAGCGATAAAAATTGTGTTATGTGATAGATCAATCATGGTGTTCAGTGTTTATATGCCAACCAACTGTGCAGAGAACCTGAGTGAGTTCACAGACTGTCTGGGTCGAGTTAACGCAGTAATTGAGGAACACCAGGTAGGATCTTCATATATTCTCGGTGACTTTAATTCCCATCCTAATTCACTATTTGATAATGAATTGCACAGTTTTTGCGTAGAACAAAAGTGGGTGTCTGCGAACATAAACATGTTAGGTACTGAATCTGGTACGTATACGTTCGTGAGCGAGGCTCATGGGTGTAAAAGATGGCTCGACCACTGTGTGGTGACGGAGTCGGCCTTTCAGTCAGTTACTAATGTTAGTGTAAAATATGATGTAACGTGGTCAGACCACTTTCCTTTATTTTTTTATTGTAATTTAAGTGTTATTAATCCAAATTTAAATCTCATGAATAACGGTAACAGTAAATCAAATAAAATCTTATGGGGTACTAGACATTTACAACAGTTGACCTTATATAATGAAATATGTAATGATTATTTAAAATTTATTGATTTTCCTGATAACTTTCAAAATTGTTGTGACATGAATTGTGATAAATTAGAGCATCGTTTAGTAATTGACAAATTGTATAATAATTTAATAATGATTCTGTGTAACGCTGCAACTGCTTCATTTGATGGACCGCCTTGTAAAAGAAAGGGAGGTTATATTAAAGGCTGGAATCTTCATGTTAGCGGGGCTCATCGGGAGGCCAGACTTAGTTTTCTGTTATGGGTGTCAGCGGGTAAACCTTCACACGGTGAAGTATACAATAATATGGTGAAAACTAGAAATGCGTTCAAATCAAAACTGAAATGGTGCCAGGACCATCAGGACCAAATAGTTATGGATCGGATTGCATCGCATCATAACAAAAATAATTTTCGGGATTTTTGGAAGTGCACAAAAAACATGAATCATGCAACTGTCCTCCCGGTGAGTGTTGATGGACTGTCTGACGTCACTGATATATCTAACAGCTTTAAAGATGTTTTTGTAATTGACTCCCCGCTGGGACCGCCGTCGTCGTCGGGTGACGTTGAAATTAGTACCGCGCCTTCAATACCGAAAAGTCTTACCATAAGATTTACAGCTAAAGAGGTCACGAATGCAATTAGTCAGATGAAACGTGGTAAGTCACCCGGACACGACGGGCTCAGTGTTGAGCATTTAAGACACGCTGGTAAGCATTTGCCCCGAGTCTTAGCGTTGCTGTATAATTTTTGTATCTCGCATTCCTATCTGCCCAGTGACATGATGAAAACTGTTGTGGTACCTATTATTAAAAACAAAAATGGTGACATATCGGCCAAGTCAAACTACAGACCGATCTCGCTGGCAACGATTGTCGCAAAGGTTTTTGATAGTCTCTTGAACACCTTCTTACAGAATAATATTACATTACATGATGCACAGCACGGTTTTCGGCAGGGACTATCAACAGAGACTGCTATATTGTGCCTAAAAAAGGCAGTAAGCTATTACGTAGGTAATCGGAGTCCGGTCTTTTCTTGCTTCCTTGATATGTCAAAGGCATTTGATATGGTGAATTATGACAAGTTAAGCAAAGCTAATATGCCATTAGAAATTATTAATATCTTTAAATACTGGTATGGTCATCAGGTGAACTATGTGCGTTGGGCTGAGGCTAATTCTGATGAGTATAGGTTGCAGTGTGGAGTCAGATAGGGTGGTTTGACTTCTCCGATATTGTTTAACCTATACATAGACGGTCTTATTAGTGAGCTCAGTAGCTTGCAGGCCGGCTGTTATATTGATGAAATAGCGTTTAACAATATCAGCTACGCCGATGATATGGCACTATTGAGCCCGTCAGTTTCAGGCTTGAGAAAACTGTTGGATGTTTGTGAGAGGTATGTTGGGGAACACGGTTTAAGATACAATGCCAAAAAGAGTGAGGTTCTTATTTTTGGGGCAAAGTCCTCAGAAAGTTTTCCTCCCATTAAACTTGCAGGTAACATCTTAAATCGTGTTCAACAATTTAAATATCTCGGCCATATTGTCACCGCGAGCATCAAAGATGATCTGGATGTAGAAAGGGAACGAAGAGCATTGGCGGTTCGATGCAATATGCTTGTTCGCTGGTTTGGTTGTTGTTCGTTGGTTTGCTCGTTGCACGTGTGAAGTAAAAGTGACGCTTTTTAAAGCATATTGTCAGACTTTTTACACGTGCAGCCTTTGGACAAGTTGTACGCAGAAAGCCATCAATGTTCTTCGAGTCCAATACAGTAATGCATTCAGGATGCTGTTGGGGCTGCCACGCTTCTGCAGTGCGTCGGGAATGTTTGCTGATGAACACACTGATGGCTTCGCAGCGATCAGACGTAAGCGTGCCGCGTCGTTGCTGCAGAGGGTCCGGGGCAGCTCGAACAGTCTCCCGAATGTTATAGCAGGGAAATTAGATTGCCCGCTCGTCCGTTATTTGTCCAACCTGCATGTTTTCTAACATAGTTATTAAGGTTAAATGTTTACTAACAAATTTATGGATGTTTCTGAAATAAAATTATTATTATATTATTATATTATAATATTTACAGACCGTAAAACATCACAAAATACTGCTCAGGTCTCTGAGCTACGTCCAAAACACACTGGCACGGTTTATGTCTCCTTTTGCTTGACAATTAGTGGAAGCAAAATCGACGACGAAAACATTCGCTCAGACAATAAACACTACATAATTTACTATACATAAAACATAGGTTCATTAGGCCTTATTGATTACCTATTTTATTCTTACCTAACAAACCTGTAATGTGTCATAAACTTATATTGTCAATTAAGTTTTTTTTTTTTCTTATTCTTTTTAACTTCATTTTTGTTTAACATTCTAAACTAATTCCTTATTAGCTACATCTTATTGTAATATCTTTGTTAACAATTTATTACCTATTTTTAATTAAAAAAAAAAACCCCTTCTACCTCCTACTAATCTAAATTTTAAAACATCTTTTTCTTACACTGTTATTTAGCTGCATATCTTCACACATTCGACTTCATTACATATCGACATTCGAGGTGACTGACAGTTCAAAGCAAAATGATGACCCGTAGTGCTACCATCAGGGAATTAGAAGCAAAATTACGAGCTACCTTAAAGGAGCTTGAGGCTTCTAAAGCTATATGCAAACAGCTGCTCCAGGAAAGGGAAGACAGTGAAGTGGAAGTGGAAAACATTATTTTAAAAAATACCTCCCTCAAAAATGAACTGTCTCACCTACATACACAACACCTGGACTTAACTGACCAGCACAGCCAACTACAACATCTAGTGTCCACATTTCAAGAGTGCAGTGACACCCACGAACTGGCTTTGCATCGAATTACTGAACTTGAACAAAAATGTGTGAAGCCCAAAAGGCACTATCTCTCTCCGAGTGTATCAAGGTTAGCAAACAGGTTTCTAGCACTAGTAAGCTTTTTAATGAGTTGGTAGGTAGTAAGACAAAATCAGTGTGTGAGCCAGCTGTAACAATAGATTTGACTGATTGTGATGATATTGATGCGTGGGTACATTGATAATGTTGGTGGTGGTATAAGAATGAACTATTAAATATGGCAGTCGTTACTGGAGCTTGTTGTTTGATTCATGTTCCACATATTTTTACACTGGTGATGACACCATACCATTATGTCTTATTGTTATGAGTCACAATAAATTAAAGAAATATATTAAAATCAAGAAATTAATTAAACGGTCAAAGAGAACAATTAAAAAACAAAATCTCTTAAAATTTAATATTTCACTTAGAAAGGAAGGTGTTGTCTTATCAAAAAGCTTAAATACAGTTTCTATTGAGTTAGATAAATGTAGGGAAAAATATGACACTGATATCCAGCTCCTCTATAATGAAATACTACACAAAGAGCACTTGCTGAAGGACATTTTTGAAAAATATGAGACTTCACAACAACAATTAAGTGACCGTTTGTTTGAGGCTGGGGAACTATTGGACTTGATGAAGTGCAATGCTGAGAGGTATGAGTCTCTGACTAATAACCTTTCATGCAGCTGTGCCGACCAACCACTTCCTACTCAGCCTCAGCCAAACTTGCCCCCTCCGGTGTTGGCTCTTCCAGCAGAGATCTGTGTTAATACACAGAACAAATCATTTTTTTTTTGTGACGAATTAGGTTCAGGCTTTGGAAAAATATTACTTAATTACCTTAGCCATAGTTTTACCAATAATTGTTATCATAACATAAGTTTTAAACAAATGATTAAAAGAATTGCAAACACAAACCTAAATAATTATTCTACAATGGTTTTGTTATTAGGTAATAGTACTGGTATTACCAGAAAGGACATAGTGGATGGTGTAGACACCTTATTAAAGTTAAATGTAGGAAAGCTGATGTTATGTGCTTTTCCCTACTCTAATTCTTTATCTGATGCTGAAAATAATTATATTTATAAGTTGAATAATACTATTCACAGGTTGACATGTTGTCATAGTGACAAATTATTGTATTTTGACACTAACAAGTTTGTTAGTGGATTTAAGTTAACTCAGAGAACTTTATCTCTGTCTTGGGAATGTAGACATATGATTGCTATGTTGATAGCATATAATATTAATGTGTTTATAGCTAATATAACAGATTGTAGTATTAGAGATGAGTCTGTGTTGTCCAGTTATACTAACAACATAGTGATTAATTATGTATCATCATGTTGTACGAAGGAGGATCCACCTATAATACCAACATCATTGGAGGCCACTACCAGTCAGATAGGATATTCTCTACCTGCTGGAATTCATACGGGCATTATAGATTCTTCACTTGTAGTTGTGGAGGTCACTCCGGATAATTCTTTAAACTAGTTAGTAAGACAACAGAAGTTACCCCTTCAAATAACCAATTATTATTAGTGAATAATAAAAAGGTATCTTCTGGCCATGTAACACTTAAAAATAAAAAACAAAGGGAGAGCAACATATTTTAAAATTATTTAATCAAAATTTCCAAGGTTGCTCTTCCAAATTACTGGATATTGAATTATTTTTGGAAAAAGCTAAGTTTGATGTCATCTGTTTAACAGAACATTGGCTGAAAGATCATCAAGTAATGTCAATTAACTATGAAAATTATTGCATAGTCAGCCATTTCAGCCGAAAACGTATGATACACGGCGGATCATTAATATTGATTAAAAAATCGATTAAATCTAAAGAACGAAAAGACATAATTGAATTGTCTGTTGAACACACAATTGAATTGTCCTGTGTTGAGCTCGATAAGCATGTTATAGTCTGCGTATACCGACCTCCAAGTTACCAGAATCTTGTTATGTTCGATTCTGTAATGGAAGATGTGTTAATGAAACTTAGTATTAGTAGTAAATCAATAATCGTATGTGGTGATTTTAATATTAATTTATGAGAAAATAACTTGAATAGTGTCAGATTGTTAAGTCTTTTTAGGTCATTTGATTTGTCAAATGTTTTTAAAGTCAAAGTCAAAGTCAAATAATTTATTTCAAATAGGCACGAAGATGCACTTTTGAACGTCAAAAATTACATGAATAGTTAATTGATTCTAGTTGCGCCTTCCAAAATGTAGTTATGTATGGAGAAGAATGGGCAAGAAACTCCATACTTACTCTTTTAAAATGTTAACAATAGTTTGTATACATTAATTAATATTTATAGGTGAAGACTATGTACCTAGAATAAAAAAATAAAAAATATAAATAAAAATCATCAAAATTACTTACCACAATTGGTAAAAAGAATGAAAAGTGAAGTAATAACAGAAAAATTAATAAATGCGATAGGTACATGGTGCTCACATATTTACAAACATTGTATATGATTTCCCAAAAAAATAAAAAATAAAAACAACATATAATAAGTCAGTGTGTGAGTTAAAATATTAATCACAGAAAATAAAATTAATATCATAAAAATTATGACAGTTAAATTAGCAACCAGTTTGATTTTGTCTAGACTCTAAATTGTCCTATGGAGCAGGACCAGCATGTTTCCAAGCATTCTTATCTTGGATATAATCCTCTAATTTGTAATATGCTTGTTTACAAAGTGTACTTTTAATATGAGTTTTAAATTTTCTTTCATTTAATTGTAATATATCAGAAGGTATTTTATTGTAACATTTAACACAGTACCCCATAAAAGATGTATGTACCTTAGATAATCTGAAAAATCGTTGATCTATTTTATCTTTATTTCTAGTATTAAAATTATGCCTATCACTGATTTTATTAAAAATATGTAGATTTTTTCTTACATACATAATATTTTCATAAATGAATTGGCAAGGTACCGTCATTATATTAATCGTTTTAAATAGTTCTCTAAGAGATTCGCGGCGATGTAGATTATAAATGGCTCTGACAGCCCTCTTTTGTAAAATAAAAATGGATTCAATGTCGGCAGCCCGACCCCACAGTAAAATGCCATACGACATAATGCTATGGAAGTAGCCAAAATAAACTAAACGCGCGGTTTCTATATCTGTTAACTGTCTTATCTTTCGAACAGCATACGCGGCCGAGCTTAGCCGCCCCGCAAGAGATGTTATATGAGGTCCCCATTGTAATTTCTCATCTAGCGTGATTCCTAGGAAAACCGTTTGATTAATAAATTCCAGTTTTTCTCCGTTCAATATGATGTCACATTCGCTACTTCTAACATTAGGTAACTTAAATCGAATGCATTTGGTTTTTTTATTATTTAGTACCAAATTATTTACAGTAAACCAATTTTGGACCTGAAGAATAGAGTTATTCACGTCGTCAAGTTTTTGTGACCGTCGATCTATTTTAAAAATCAATGATGTGTCATCTGCAAATAACACCATCTGCGGTTGATTTTGAAGTAATTGGGGTAAATCGTTAATGTAAACTAAAAAGAGGAATGGACCCAATATCGAACCTTGAGGAACGCCCATTTTCATTTCAGACCCTAATGAGTTTACGCCGTTTACCTGAACTTTAACCTTCCTATCCGTCAGGTATGATCTAAGTAAATCAAGAGCGGTATTCTTAATTCCGTAGTGCTCCAGTTTCAGCAGAAGTGTCTCATGGTTTACGCAATCGAACGCCTTAGAGAGGTCGCAAAAGATTCCAATGGCATCTTGTGCTTCTTCCCAAGCGTTAAAAATGTTCTTTATTAGGGTGACACCGGCGTCAGTTGTACAACGCCCCTTGGTGAAACCATACTGTTGTTCATGAAAGATGGAGTTTTTATTAAAGTGACGTAACATTTGATTGAGTATCAACTTTTCAAACACCTTACTGAGAACTGGAAGAATTGACACAGGCCTATAGTTGTTAGGTTCCTTACTATCACCGGATTTGAACAATGGAACTACTTTACTGTGTTTCATGAGATCTGGAAAGACTCCTTGGTCTATACTGGTGTTAAATATGAAAGCTAAATAGGGCGCAATGGTTTCTATAATAGACCTACAGACTTTTACAGACATTCCCCAAAGATCTTCTGTTGATTTAATTTTAAGATCTTTAAAAGCTTTTATAACAGCCTGGGGGTTTGTGTGTTGAAACCTGAACTCCAAAGGGCATGCTTTTACATTCTTTCTAAGTAAAGCAGCAGAAAGCGCGGGTGAGGAATTTAAAGTTTCTGTAGTTTTAAAGGGAATATTACCAAAAAAGTTTTCAAATTCCTGAGCTATTTCTACATCGGAGTTGATGGGGCCATGTGCAGTCTCTAAATTAAATTCAGTATTTTGCTGTTTTTTCCTACCTGTTTCATTATATATTATTTGCCAAGTAGTTTTTATTTTATCATCAGCTGATTTTATTTTTTGTTTTTATTGAACCAACCCGAGTGACAGCGTCTTCTGCCACTTGTATAGATAATATATTTTGTTATTGTGATTATTTACACAAACAAATCGTAAACAAGTTGCCATCTGATCACAGTGGACAAACAATAATATTTTGCTCTTACATGCCTTTACAAAAAATTCAAATAAGGTTTAGGCCAATTACATGTAAAAATTTAGAAAAATTAAATAATTCTTTTGGCCAAAGAATTATTTAATTTTTATTAGTTAGTTAATTTAGTAAATTATGTCTTCAGAGTTTTAATAATGTATGTGACCCAAATGAGTTCTACGCCGAGTTCTTTTCACTATTAAATACGCAATATAATGACACATTTCCACTAAATACTAAAAGTATTTATACAAAGTTCTTATTTAGTGATTGGGCAACTCCAGGTATTCGTAAAAGCAGGGAAAAGCTATTTGAACTTTATGGCCTAAAGCAACATATGAATAATACTAGCTTTCATAAATATGTTACAATATATTCAAAAACATTTAAAAATGTATGCAAAATAGCTAAAGCTCTTTATATTAGCAATAAAATAAAATCAGCTGATGATAAAATAAAAACTACTTGGCAAATAATAAATAATGAAACAGGTAGGAAAAAACAGCGAAATACTGAATTTAATTTAGAGACTGCACATGGCCCCATCAACACCGATGTTGAAATAGCTCAGGAATTTGAAAACTTTTTTGGTAATATTCCCTTTAAAACTACAGAAACTTTAAATTCCTCACCCGCGCTTTCTGCTACTTTACTTAGAAAGAATGTAAAGGCATGCCCTTTGGAGTTCAGGTTTCAACATACAAACCCCCAGGCTGTTATAAAAGCTTTTAAAGATCTTAAAATTAAATCAACAGAAGATCTTTGGGGAATGTAAAAGTCTGTAGGTCTATTATCGAAACCATTGCGCCCTATTTAGCTTTCATATTTAACACCAGTGTAGACCAAGGAGTCTTTCCAGATCTCATGAAACACAGTAAAGTAGTTCCATTGTTCAAATCCGGTGATAGTAAGGAACCTAACAATTATAGGCCTGTGTCAATTCTTCCAGTTCTCAGTAAGGTGTTTGAAAAGTTGATACTCAATCAAATGTTACGTCACTTTAATAAAAACTCCATCTTTCATGAACAACAGTATGGTTTCACCAAGGGGCGTTGTACAACTGACGCCGGTGTCACCCTAATAAAGAACATTTTTAACGCTTGGGAAGAAGCACAAGATGCCATTGGAATCTTTTGCGACCTCTCTAAGGCGTTCGATTGCATAAACCATGAGACACTTCTGCTGAAACTGGAGCACTACGGAATTAAGAATACCGCTCTTGATTTACTTAGATCATACCTGACGGATAGGAAGGTTAAAGTTCAGGTAAACGGCGTAAACTCATTAGGGTCTGAAATGAAAATGGGCGTTCCTCAAGGTTCGATATTGGGTCCATTCCTCTTTTTAGTTTACATTAACGATTTACCCCAATTACTTCAAAATCAACCGCAGATGGTGTTATTTGCAGATGACACATCATTGATTTTTAAAATAGATCGACGGTCACAAAAACTTGACGACGTGAATAACTCTATTCTTCAGGTCCAAAATTGGTTTACCGTAAATAATTTGGTAGTAAATAATAAAAAAACCAAATGCATTCGATTTAAGTTAACTAATGTTAGAAGTAGCGAATGTGACATCATATTGAACGGAGAAAAACTGGAATTTATTAATCAAACGGTTTTCCTAGGAATCACGCTAGATGAGAAATTACAATGGGGATCTCATATAACATCTCTTGCGGGGCGGCTAAGCTCGGCCGCGTACGCTGTTCGAAAGATAAGACAGTTAACAGATATAGAAACCGCGCGTTTAGTTTATTTTAGCTACTTCCATAGCATTATGTCATATGGCATTTTACTGTGGGGTCGGGCTGCCGACATTGAATCCATTTTTATTATATAAAAGAGGGCTGTCAGAGCCATTTATAATCTACATCGCCGCGAATCTCTTAGAGAACTATTTAAAACGAATAATATAATGACGGTACCTTGCCAATTCATTTATGAAAATATTATGTATGTAAGAAAAAATTTACATCTTTTTAATAAAATCAGTGATAGGCATAATTTTAATACTAGAAATAAAGATAAAATAGATCAACCATTTTTCAGATTATCTAAGGTACATACATCTTTTATGGGGTACTGTGTTAAATGTTACAATAAAATACCTTCTGATATATTACAATTAAATGAAAGAAAATTTAAAACTCATATAAAAAGTACACTTTGTAAACAAGCATATTATAAATTATATATATAAGATAAGAATGCTTGGAAACATGCTGGTCCTGCTCCATAGGACAATTTAGAGTCTAGACAAAATCAAACTGGTTGCTAATTTAACTGTATAATTTATAATTTTTATGATATTAATTTTATTTTCTGTGATTAATATTTTAACTCACACACTGACTTATTATATGTTGTTTTTATTTTTTATTTTTTTGGGAAATCATATACAATGTTTGTAAATATGTGAGCACCATGTACCTATCGCATTTATTAATTTTTCTGTTATTACTTCACTTTTCATTCTTTTTACCAATTGTGGTAAGTAACTTTGATTATTTTTTTTATATTTTTTATTTTTTATTCTAGGTACATCGTCTTCACCTATAAATATTAATTAATGTATACAAACTATTGTTAACATTTTAAAAGAGTAAGTATGGAGTTTCTTGCCCATTCTTCTCCATACATAACTACATTTTGGAAGGCGCAACTAGAATCAATTAACTATTCATGTAATTTTTGACGTTCAAAAGTGCATCTTCGTGCCTATTTGAAATAAATTATTTGACTTTGACTTTGCCCCTGGGCAGATACTCTATCGTTAGGCGATAAGCTAATAAGATTTAACGTTTTAAATGGTATCATAGGACCGATTACTTATGGGCACGCCACAATTGTGGCGATAAGTCCCCTCTTTGAGGAGTGGCTAGAGAGGCTCCACGGCGTCCTCAACTTCCGCCTGACACAGGCCCTCACCGGACATGGTTGTTTCGGGAGGTTCCTGTTTCGGATTAGGTGGGATGAAACGCCCGGTTGTTACCCGATCGGAGAACAACAGAGTGGCTTTGGTAGCGCACCGCCGTGTCCTCACGGAGGTGATCGGCGGCGGCGATCTCTCGTGTCCTGCCCTGGTCCAGGTCATGGTCCGAAGCGAGAGTGCATGGGAGGCAGTCACCTCCTTCTGCGAAGCAGTAATGCTCACGAAGGAGGAGGTGGAACGCGTGAGAGAGTGACAGTCTGTGCACCCTCACGCCCCTAGTCGCCGCAGGAGACGCCCTGGGCGGCGGGAATCGGTAGCCGATTCCTGACCACCGTAGGCGCGGGCTTGCGGACGGCGGGCTATGGGCAGCTCACCGTCTGATAAGGACCAGGCCCGAGTCGATGGCGCGTTGTGTTCCACACGCGCCTCAAATAGATGTCAGCACGCACTGACGGGGACCGCTAGAACCGGTGATTGCCAGGTTTGCGGGTTTGTCCGAAATGGATACCGTGGCCCTGGCACGCAGGCAACTGAAGGAACACGAGCGGGTTTTAGTCAGTAAAAGTCTGACACGCCCTCCCGCTCCGCCCCGAGCGGGAGAAGTTATTTGATAATTTCCCACCAAAAAATGGGACCGATTACGTAGGTGTTGCCGTTTGATTAAATAAATCTTCTACGTAAGTATCGCCTATAGTAAGTTGAGTATGAATGTGTTGCATAGTTTTTTTTTTTTTTATAATCAATGCTTAAAGTATTTTGGCAAGACTGGAGTTCTAACACTGTTCAAGAGTAACAAACAATGGTTGCAGCTTACAAAATATGGACAACGATGTAGCCGACTATACATTGAATGTGCCCGCTGCACAGCTACACAGCTAGCTAGCAGACGACAGCTACTTCGTAGCAGACGACAGCTACTTCGTAGCAGACGACAGCTACGCCGTAGCAGAAGACGACTTAATTATTAAACTATATGTGGAACCTTAAAAAGAGTATGAGAATCAGAATTCGGTTCACATGAACACATTAAGTTTAATCTTCCATACCAGAAAAAACCTTCGTAAGTAGTCGGAAGATTAAACTCTTATTTTTATCTATTCCTGGAAGTAGCCACCCATGTTGAGCGATGTATATGTAATAGACACGCGGTCGGGTCGTTACACAAGATAATATTACGTCCGCGGTGGAGCGCTTGGCTGGACACAACGACGCAGGAGGCCCGCTGTGTGTGACGTCACAGAAGATCCACTCCCAACAACTGCGTGTCCACAGACGGTTTTGTTTGTTTTGTTTTGTTCACTGTACGAGTACATATAAAATCAGGGAAATACATTGATAAGCAAATTGACTATACCACTTAAAACCGTAAATAACAACTGTATGTAATGGCTATAATACGCAATAGCTACAAATTGACGCAGTGTGTCAGTTTACAATTAATTTCCCTGACTGCACAACAATAATAATTATAGATTGTGTATGTATGTACCCATTATTACTGGACTTTTCGAACCAAAAAATAATTAAAAATTTTACACTAGATTTTGCTAGTCACGTTTTTTCGACAAAGCCGTTCAAATTATACGTACTTTTTGTTATTTATGAATTTTAAATATGGCTGTATTAGTTAAAGTGTAACTTCTGTCTCTCCTGCATGTAACGAGGGCGGCCGTCCCGCAGACTCATGAGATTGCGTCGCGGTCACTCGAGCGACCACCCGACCACCTGACGGAAATTAATGAAAACCTTTCTCCCGATCATATCTAGCGACCGCGACAGCACGGTTGGCGCAGTAGCTTAGCGATCGACTGCTGCGCTGCGTGTCGCGGGTTCGATTCCCGCACGGAACAAATATTTTTATGACCTACAAGTAGTTGTTTCGGGTCTGGCTGTTTGCGTATGTGAGTTTAAATGTTTGTAAACGCACCCACAACACAGGAGAAATTCATAATGTCCCCACATTACACAACCCCAAACACAAAGCTTAAAAAAAATACTCACCTTTTATTACATGCTAAATTATTAGGAACGTGAACGTGAAATATTATCACTAACTAGTCGAAAAATAGACGTGACTAGTTATGACTAGTCGTGACTAGTTATGACTAGTCGTGACTAGTTATGACTAGTCGTGACTAGTCCGATACTACTGTTGACTAATCCGAAACTAGTCGTGACTAGTCCGAAAGTAGTCTGCAGCTGGTAGTCGTGATTGAGAGTCTGACAGGTCCGTTTGTTAGTAATCGCCACGTAATCGCAAACATGAAAAGATAGAAATACAAACAGAAACAATAAAATTACATAGAACAGGAAAGCAAAAACGAATGAACTGCACCGTAATCAATATTACATTACACAAACTTTTTGAAAATGTTTCATTCCTGCAAAACAAACTCAAAATTACCAACACGCAAACGAAATACAAAACAATAAAATGCATTTTATTAACATTTTGTTTAACCAAGCGCTCAATATTGACAAGCTCTATAACAAATGAAAAACTCGCCGCTCTGTTGTATTAGACACAAAATATTTGCAATAACAATTATTAACGTATAAAACGCATTTGTTCCGCATCACTGCGTCAGCCAATCCGGAGTACTCGGGAGTTCGCAGCCGATATGTTAACCGACAAAATATTTGTTCAGCTTTGAAAACGTACCAACAATCCAATAAGTAAGTCTGTTTATTACTTTTATATTTCGACGGTAACTCCCTACGGTATGCTCAGGCGTATTTTGTGTCTTTTGGAAATAGATGTAACTACGTAACAGTCCTTACATTAACATAAGGTAAAGACAACAGTAGAAGGCTCAGGATTATTAGGCACGTTGTAAATTCCTAGGGAGGGGCAAAGTTTAAAAAATATATACATTGAGAAAGACCTGTTACAACAAAGATCTTGCAACTGCGCGCCCAGTGACTCACCGACGTTGTCGTCGCTCTAAAGAAAATCTCGAACTGAGACACCTGGTGCTTATCATGCACTTTTTAGATTATTATTTAAAGAAAATTGGTTTGAAAGATTTCATTAGGTAGATATTTATGTGATTAGGTACCTATGCCTTTTTTGGGTATTGTCTATAGTAGTCCTTTTGTCCGTCCTGTCCTGGCCGCTCGAGTGCACGACAGAGTTCCTCTCGCGCGCCGCCTGATGAATACAGAAGCAGACCACAATGCGAAACAACAAGCGTTTTATTTTTACTGCGTTTATTTACAAACAGCCTTAAAGACGTTGTAAATGAACGGCTTCGTGAAATAACTGCCTTCATAAAACAAAGGGAGTTTCTGGTTGTAACGGAAAATGTAAGAAAAATATTTGATCGACTATATTATTTATTTTTGTATGAAAATGGAGAAAAAGAACACACGCCATCGAATGGAAGGGACTGTTCACTTCCAGCAATCTTCTCCTACTCTGTCCTACTCATACTTCTGACTTTGTTCATTCTTCCTTTCATATTCAGTCCATTCTTCTCTGGAATGCGCTTAAGCGCAAATTGCCTATGCATTTAAGCGGAAATTGCGGAGTTATTTTCACAGCAAATAGTGTAGATTCATCTCAATCATCTCTTCTCCTTGAATTTGGATATATATATATATATATAATAAGTAGTTATTTATATATTATTGTAATTTGTATGTATGTCTATTATAAGTTTATAACATATTTATGTACTTGTGTATCTATTTTGTTTGTTATCTTTTTAATATTTTTATTATTTTATTTTATTTTTATTTTATTAAATAGGAATAACAAACAGCTACATTATGCAATGTTATAAACAAAAAAACATGAATGACTTAAGTAATAATGTAGCCCACAGCGCTGTTCACAGATTACCACTAATGAATAAAAACTTTAAGTCACTAGGAGGTGAACTGTTCATGCATGACAGTTACACCAATATAAAAACAGAACAAAAAAAGTAAAAAAAAAAAACAATTAACATTGTTCAATACAAAACATAGAATAAATAAGTAGTATTTTAAGCTATTGTAATAGCAACACTAGAATTAGTTTTTTTATGTTGACCACTCTGGTGGCCATATTTTTTCACTCTTACTTTTTCAACTGTGCTATGAACAGACACATTGTTTCTATAAAACTAAATAAATAAATTACATAAAATTCAATAGCCTTTTATTTAACAGGCTAGTTGTGGTCCTTCGAGTGTGTTATACAAGTACAAGTGTTTTCTCCGGTGTGCGCGTATCGAAAATTGTGTTTCGACGATTTGCAATATCGAATCGTTGGAGTGCCGGTCGCCGCGGGCGGAGGGACACGGAAGATTTTCTCGCAGATTCGCATTGTTGCGAGTCGCGGGGCACCTATATTTCGATGCTATATCGTCGATTCATCAAATTCATCAAATTCATCACTGAGGAAATAAGGCGTTATTACGAAAATTTTATGATCAAAGACAAGAAAATTGTGACGTCAATAGACTGAAGAACGAACAAGTCAAGACCCGAGATTGTCCATTGATGCATCGTTGATTTTGTTCGGTTGGTCATTCTGGTCGGATGCGCTGGAGCAACTTCACACTCGTCTAGTTCGGAACGTCATACGTCAAGACAGGTCAAGCAAGTGTCACTGTCAGCTGTCTTCAAAGTTGTAAACAACATTACATTGGAATCAAAACAAAGTTTTCGTAACGTTTTTCGGCGAAGTTACCGGCTAAGTAGAAGAAGTCTGGTGCTCAATAAGTGCGGTATTCGTTTCGTGCGGTCTAAATCTACAATAATCAGTGCGGTAATGCGTAATATTAGTGCGGCCAAAAAGTGAATCGTAAGTTGGTTGTGTTACGTTCGTTTACCATGGCGGAGGTTGAACTTAGGCGGCTACGCGCTCAGCGAGGACAATGTGAGTCAACCATAACACGTATTGAGAACTTTATAAATGATCCTATCAATGTCGCATCATCCACCATAGACACTTTAGAAGCGCGCAAGGAGAAACTAATTAGTACGCTTAAGACTTATGAGAGTGTCCACTTAGACATATTGAACCTAGATGATAAGGATACAGAACATGTAGGTGAAATTGAAGACAAATACTTCTCTGTCTTAGGAAAAATCAATGTAGCATTAAGACAATTGAAAACCAGAGTAGACTCTGAAAGGCATTCCATTTCTACTTGCAAATTACCAAATATAGAAATTTCAACATTTGATGGTACAGATTTTGCTCAGTTTAAGCCTTTCATGGACTTGTTTAATGCTGTCATTGATAGAAACAATTCATTGTCAAACGTACAAAAGTTGTTTTACCTACGAAAATATTTAACTGCTGATGCATTGGCTATTATTATTAACTTGCCACTTAGCAATGAGTCTTACCCGGAAGCAATAAAATTATTAGAGAAACGATTTGACAATGAAACACGAATTATTTCGCACCATATTGGTCTTCTCTTGGACATACCCCAAATGCAAAAGGGTACTGCGGCAAGTATCAGATCATTTATATCTGAAGTGCGTCAACAACTTGATGCTTTGATAAATCTGAAGCAACCTGTTGAGAACTGGGATATGCTGTTGATATCTATATTATCACGGAAGCTCGATAGCTATACTAACCGGGCGTACCATCTTGACAGGTTGTGTCCAGACAATTTACCTACTATGAAAGAATTTATGTCCTTTTTAGAAAAAAGAGCTATAGCATTGGAGGACAGTGCTCCTCAAAAGACTACCTGCCATGAAGGTAAGTCAAAATTAAATCACAACAATAACAAGGTTTCCAATATTGTAACCAAAACAAATTCAAAGCGACCTTGCATATTCTGCAGCAATGATCACCCCATCTATACATGCCCTAAATTCAAATTGGCTCCAGCCTCACAGCGTATAAAGTTTGCTACTGATAATAAGTTGTGCACTACGTGTCTGAGAAATCACCCTGACAAATGCAGATATTCTTTCAAATGTCAGGTCTGTAAAAATAGTTACAATACTCTTTTGCATGAGGACAAGCCTAGAGAAGATGAGGTCATTGCATTACATTCCAATCTATCAACAAATGAAACAAACATATTATTGCCTACTATGAAGGTGAAACTCATTGACAAAGCTGGTCAAGAAATTGAAGTTAAGGCTCTACTTGATTGTGGTAGCCAAGTATGTATTGTAAAGCGTACACTTGTAAACCAATTGGACTTGACCACTATTGCTCAAGATTCAAACATTATTGGTTTGGGCAATACTCCAAACAAGGTAAATGAATGCGCTTCCATATTGTTACAATCCACTCTATACAATGTAAAATGTTCAATAAAATGTCATATTGTAGATACTATTACTACAAACTTACCTCAAAATTATTTTGATATAAAAAAATGTAATATTCCAGCTAATGTGCAGCTTGCTGATAATGATTTCAACAAACCATCAGAAATTGCCCTATTATTAGGGGTAGATTTTTATTCTAAAGTCATAATTGATGGTGTAATAAAATTAGTAAATGGTATTGTACTACAAAACACATTATTTGGTCATGTAGTTACTGGTACAATTAAAAATGAATGTAAAATTAACTTGTCAAGTGTGAACTTGGTTTCAAACTTTGTAGTGCAGGAAAAGGATGATGATAGCTTGGAAAACATCATGAAAAATTTCTGGCTATCTGAAAAAAATACTGAAGAGGTAGTTGAGCAAAATGTAGAGTTTGAAAAGGCTGAAATATTTTTCAAAAATTCAGTAAAGTTAGAAAATAACAAGTTTTCAGTCGACATTGCATTACAATGCCCTTTAGAAGAGTTAAATATTGGTGATTCTTTTTCACATGCCTTGCAAAGATTTCACACACTTGAGAGAAAGTTTGAAACCAATCAAGACTATTTTCAAAAATATAAAACATTTATTGATGAGTATGTAAAGTTGGGTCATGCCAGGGAAGTTGACATAAGTCAGTATGATGTCCTGAATGATCCAGTGTATTTTCTTGCACACCATGCAGTACAAAACGAAAGTAGCAAAACAACCAAATTGCGTGTCGTCTTTGGAGGGAACATGAAGTCTAAAAATGGTCTCTCAGTGAATGATGTTATGTTAAATGGACCTATGGTTCAAAATGAATTATTTAACATACTGATACTCTTTCGTACCTACCGCTACACTATAATGTGTGATGTAGAGAAGATGTTCAGAATGATCTCTATACATGAAAAATTTAGACCGTTGCAAAACATTCTTTGGAGAGATCATCCATCCAAACCCATTGTTTGCTTACAGTTACAAACAATAACTTATGGTTTAAAAGCCTCTACTTTTTTGAGCACAAGATGTCTCATAGAGTTAGCCAATCTCTATCATGATAGGTACCCAATAGCAGCAGAAGCTCTACGGTTAAGCACATACATTGATGACGTCATAACCGGAACTGATAATGTAGAGCAACTATTGGAGTTCAAGACTCAACTTATAGAGCTAATGAAGTTAGGCAATTTTAAGTTACACAAATGGTGTTCCAACTCTCCAGAATCAATTAAAGACCTTCCTGACAATGTAAAATATTTTGAACAAATTGACCTCAATAAGGATAATATAATAAAAACATTAGGTTTGAAATACAATTTAAATACAGACACTTTGATGTTTTCCTGCCCAATGGCAGATGACTATAATCTGCTTAAAACAAAAAGAGAAATTCTAAGTTTCATTGGGAAAATATTTGACCCTCTTGGTCTTATAGGACCCATAGTAGTACAAGCTAAATTGTTAATATAAGAGATCTGGAAGTCCAAAGTGGACTGGGACTCTACTTTACCTGGTAATATAATGAAATCTTGGAAAGAGTTCTTAATAAATTTGAATGACATGGGTACTATTCACATACCTAGAGCAATTAATAAAAGTGCTGTAGAAGATATAGAGTCAGTTGAACTTGTGGGATACTCAGATGCTTCATTAAGTTCAACTGGTTGTTGCCTTTACCTTAGAGTTTTGTCCAACGATGGCCAAGTTAATGTGAGCTTATTGTGCTCTAAGTCCCATGTTGCACCTCTCAATAGAAAACTTACCATTCCAAATCTAGAGCTCAATGGCGCTCTCCTTCTTGCAAAACTTGCTTCTAGAGTTCATAAAGTTCTACAAATTAGATATCCAAATTCAAAGGTATTTTTACATACCGACTCCCAGGTGGTGCTAGCCTGGATAAATTCCCACAATTCAAAAGGTGTCTATGTCTCCAATAGAGTCAACAAAATTAGGACCCTAACTAAAGATTTTATGTGGTCTCATGTCAAAGGGGTCAATAACCCTGCTGATGTACTATCAAGAGGCACTGCTCCACACAAACTACAGGACAACCAGCTATGGTGGTTTGGTCCATCCTCATTGTTAGATAAACATTTTCAGCACAATGTTGCTACCTCCATTCATAATAATAAACAGTATGTTGCTGTCTCAAATTCAGAAATTGAAGATACCCCCACACTTAACCATGTTATTGTGTGTAATCTGCAAAGAAAAACTGCTCAAGTTTCAGATGATATTTTTGAAAAATACTCTGACATTAATAAACTTCAAAGAATAACCCCTCTACTCTTACGGTTCAAACATAACATTTTAAATCCGAATGATAAATTAGTTGGTTCACTAATGCCAAAAGAGCTACAGTCTTCTAACTTAGTCATTATAAGACATGTTCAGCATAAAGCATTTTCAAGTGAAATTCAATTGTTAGAGAAAGGAAGTCAAATCAAAAATCACATGGCTAGTTTGCACCCCTTCTTAGACTGCAATACAATTCTAAGAGTAGGTGGTCGCCTCCAAAATGCAACCAACTTGTCATATGACAAAAAGCGCCCAATTATTCTTCCAAAGTCTAACCACATTACCAATTTGATCATTATAAAGGAACATTTAAGACTACTGCATGCTGGTGCAAAGCTAGTATTAAGTTCTCTTTCTCAAAAATTTTGGCTATTAAATGGCATCAGAGAAGTAAAAAAAGTTGTCCACAAGTGCGTCAAATGCTTCCGCCTTAAAGCAGTAGCTGCAAAGCAATTAATGGGTTCTCTACCTTCGCATAGAATATCAACAGGTAGAGTCTTTGAAATAACAGGCGTAGATTTTTGCGGTCCATTTGACATTAAAGTAGCACGGATTAGGAAACCAATAACAAAAAAGAGTTATGTCGCATTATTTGTTTGTTTTGCTACAAAAGCAATCCACATTGAACTGGTGATTGACATGACTACTGCAGCTTTCCTGGCATGCCTTCAGCGTTTTATAGCTAGGAGAGGATTGCCATCCTTAATTTACTGTGACAATGCAAAAACGTTTAAAGGAGCTGAAAATAAATTAAAAGAATTGTATGAATTACACTCATCCAAATGTCATGTAGACAATGTAGAGAATTTTTACTCCACAAAACTTATTAGGTTCAAGTACATACCTAGTTACTCTCCAGAATTTGGAGGGCTCTGGGAAGCCAGAGTGAAAAGTGCCAAACATCACATCCGGAGAGTGATTGGTAATGTATCTTTGACATTCGAAGAATTCAATACTGTACTCACACAAATAGAGTCTATATTAAATTCAAGGCCACTTCTTCCCCTGAGTAGTGATGTTTCAGATTTAAATTACCTGACCCCAGGCCATTTCCTGGTAGGAACTGCACTTACAAGCTACCCAGAGTTGGATGTGACCATGAAAAATATTAATAGAATGAAATTTTGGGAACTATGTACAAAAATAAAACAAGATTTTTGGAATCTCTGGTCCAGAGATTATTTAACTTCCCGACAAAATAGACCCAAATGGAAGTATAGTAGTGATAATTTAAAAGAGGGAGACTTGGTTATTGTCAAACAAAAGGACATCTCTCCTCTAAATTGGTCCATGGGGCGCATTGTTAAAACTATTCCTGGACCAGATGGTAGAGTCAGGGTAGCAGAAGTGAGAATGGGGCCTAAAAATAATGTTTACTTAAGGTCCTAAACCAAATTATGTCCTGTGCCCATGAAAGATAATTTAGATTAGGTTAATTTAAAAATATAAAAATAAGTTAGTTTTTAATTAAAAATAAATTCAGTAAAATTGTGTCACACCCTCTGTGTTGATAATAACTAAAATAATTATGTTTATAACAGTTTTATATATATATATTCTAAAACAACCATTTCTGTGAAATAATTTATAATTTAAACTTAGCGAACCCTATGGCTGGTGCACTTTGCCCGCCCCAACTTATGTTCAATACAAAACATAGAATAAATAAGTAGTATTTTAAGCTATTGTAATAGCAACACTAGAATTAGTTTTTTTATGTTGACCACTCTGGTGGCCATATTTTTTCACTCTTACTTTTTCAACTGTGCTATGAACAGACACATTGTTTCTATAAAACTAAATAAATAAATTACATAAAATTCAATAGCCTTTTATTTAACAAACATAGTATTCCACGAGTTCAAGTTTCTCATACAAAAGGCAACGAAACCTTATCAAAGAGCGTGTAAATATGTCTATATGTTCAAATGCTTCATTGTAGGTGGTATGTCTATATGTTCAAATGCTTCATTGTAGGTGGCTGCCAATCGCCGAACTGGTGAACGTAGACCAGTGTTAGATCGGCGGGTACCTACTGCAAAGAAATTGCCTGCACGCACCTGCTGTCTATGGACAGTTCTAGGGACTGCATAGCACAATACATTATTTAAATCCATACAGTCAAAATTGCTATGAACAATGTTATACAATGTAATGGCTTCCAATTGTTTACGTCTAGAGCTGAGCGTCAATAGCTTGTATATACTGAGCAACTGGTTATACTGTAGATAAGTTTTGTGACACCTGTAGTACATTGCACGAAGAAATCTACGTTGGACGTTTTCTATCATGTCAATGTATTTGCCATAGTATGGGTTCCAGATGGATATAGCATATTCGAGCTGGGAACGGACTAGAGTTTTACACAGGCAGAGGTACGAAGAGGTCCGCTTAAAGTCATGAGTGGATCTCATTATGAATCCATACATCTTATATGCTTTGTTTACAATTTATTCAATATGCAGATCCAAGCAGAGTTCTGAGTCAAGCAATATGCCAAGATCACGAACCGAGTTTACATTATTCAATAAAACATTACATAATGAGTATGAAAACCTTATGATGTTTTTATTTTTGGTAAAATTTAGGTAGTTGCACTTGGGAATGCTCAGATGGAGCTTACTAGTGTAACAATATTCCGTCAGTCGATCCAAGTCCTCTTGGAGAAGATAGCAATCATGAATGCTGTGAATAGGTCTGTATACTTTGAAGTCATCAGCATATAACAAAAATTTTGAATGATGAAAACAGTTACCAATATTATTTATAAAGATAATGAATAAAAGAGGACCGAGAATAGACCCTTGTGGGACACCAGATGTAACCCTAATGTGAGAGTGGTATCCGTTAATAACAACCCGTTGACAACGGTTAGTAATGTACGAAATGAACCAACGCAATAAGTTACCTCGAATACCATTGAAAGCTATTCGGTTCAGCAACAATTCATGATCCACCCTGTCGAAAGTTTTTTGAAAGTCCGTGTACACTGCGTCAACCTGTATACGATTATCGATGTTATCAAATAGGTCACTAGAAAATACCAATAAATTTGTTGTCGTGGATCGCTTTTTTACAAAACCATGCTGTTGCTGGATAATAGAGTTATGCAGGATAGGGTACACTTCGTTACGTACCAGTCTTTCAAAAAGCTTCGACAAGGTGGACAAAATAGAAAAAGGTCGGTACTGCTCAACACTACGCTTAGATCCACTCTTGTGTACAGGTGTGATATTAGCCTGCTTCCACACCGTTGGCATAACACCTTCTGTTATATATTTATTGTAGACTAGCTTCTGCCCGCGACTACGTCCGCGTGAAATTTCTTGTTCCCCCGACCCACGCCGTCGCATCACATTGCTTGCCCGTGCTTTTACTTCGTTTTCGCTTAAACATTAATTTAAAAAAAAATTGTGTCCAAGTTAATAGGAATGTAATCCTTCCTCAAGAATTGGGCTGTAAAATGCAAAAAGATTTTTTCAAATCCAACTCTCAGTTCCAGAGATTAGCGTGTTCAAAAACAAAAAAAACCTGCCAAGTGCGAGTCGGACTCGCGCACGAAGGGTTCCTTACCATCCATACTAATCCATACTAATATTATAAATGTGAAAGTAACTCTGTCTGTATGTTACGTTTTCACACCTAAACCGCTGAAATTTTATGACGATCGGCGTCATAAAATTTGGCCTGGGATATGGAGGAGGACATAGGCTACTTTTTTACGCGATTACCGACATCCACGCGGGCGAAGCTGCGGGCAAAAGCATAAAGACGGCAAAAAAAATCATGTCCGTTGTATGGGAGCCCTCCTTAAATTTTTTTTTTTCTGTTTTTTAGTATTTGTTGTTATAGCGGCAACAGAAATACATCATATGTGAAAATTTCAACTGTCTAACTATCACAGTTCATGAGATACAGCCTGGTGACAGACGGACAGACAGACAGACAGACAGACGGACAGCGAAGTTTTAGTAATAGGGTCCCATTTTACCCTTTGGGTACGGAATCCTAAAAACTAACTTTTCAGCTTTAGAATAGACTACCTCGCAGAGTTGAGTTGATCATTATTTTGCTGCGGAGATATTATAAAACAGTTATATCTCCTAAGATAAAATTGAAATTAAATGATGTAAGGGCAACTTTGTTCAAAATTAAATACTTGTGATGAATAACGTATTTATTTGGATAAGGATTAATACCATGTTTATGAAAGCTCCTTCGCAAATAATGCATTAATTTCTAACAAATTTGATTACCATAATAAATGGTTATAGTGAGTCAATCTTAAAATATAGACATATGCTGTCGCGGACTTTTTTTTAGAACATTTAAAGAGGAATAATTCCATCATACATGATATTTGCGTTACTTACACCATTTACGCAGCGCACGCAACGGAAGCTCTCAAACAGGAATATTTTTTCCTGTTTTGCAACATTTTTCATTTATGCTCCGCTCCTTTTGGTCGTAGCGTGATGTTATATAGCCTATATGTTTCCTCAATAAATGGACTATCCAACACAAAAAGAATTTTTCAATTCCAACTAGTAGTTCCTGAGATTAGCGCGTTCAAACAAACAAACAAACTCTTCAGCTTTATAATATTAGTATAGATAGATTATGGCTAGGGGTCTACAGATAAAGGTAGCAGTATTCTTAAGAAAAACGTAGATAGCCCATCAGGACCTGGTCCCTTAGATGGATCAAGGGACTTCAGTTCAACCAAAACCGATTCTTCCTTAAAGTGTAGTTCAGAAACAACAATGTCGTTAGACACTATTTCAGAAGGTAAATTCCATTGAGAGAGTGCAGATGAAGCAGGTTCATACACGGAAGAAAAGAAGTCACAGAAAATGTTGCAAATCGATTGAGGGTCGTTGGATACATCGTTTTTATATTGAACTTTTGCCGGTATACCGGGTTTAACTTTGCAGTTGGAAATGTATATCCAGAAATCCTTAATGTTTTTATGTATACTATCCTCAATCGACTGAATGTATTTAGAGAAGCATTTATTACAATTTTCCTTAAAGAAGGCTCTATGCTGCGAAAATTTTTCATAGTCTGCAATGTTACCGTATTTCTTCCATTTAATCCATGACTTTTCTTTTTTATTAAGTGTGCTAATCAATGTTTTAGAAAACCTTTCTTGAGATCAACCTGCTCCCCCGAATGAAATTCCACAGAAGTTTGCAATTGTGTCACTTCAAGGGATAAGTCAGATACATTCTGCTTCAAAGTATTGTGATCAATACGAAGATTGCTCATCTCATCTCTTATTTCACCCAGGGCAGATCTTAATTCGCTATTCAATTTATTTAAACTTGTGTCCATTTCATCACGCCAGCCGTCCAGTGTACTCTTTATATCGTCCTTGAAACTTGCAAGCGTATTATTTATGTCGCTTCTCCATCCCTGCAACGTAATTTTTTTTTTTTTTTTTTTTATTAGGTTCACCAACAATTGAATACACTGAAACAAACACATAATACATTTTAAAGTAAAATAACAGTGCATCAATTACTTATAGGTAAACACCACATGCATAAAACAATGAATCATATAAATAAGCTAACTTACTTAGTAATAAGCGCAAATATAAAAATAATATAAAAAATATTTATGAAATACTGATTGAAAAATTGGTAAAAGCAAAATTGAATAATCTTTGACATAATAAAACTGACAAGAATTGATTAAAAAATATTTAAATAATTGGAAATATTAGAAAAAAAAAAATTGTTATAGTTGAAAACAATTGATAAATTAAATTAAAAATGCATAACATTAAGTAAATTCATAAAAAATATAAACATCGGCAAGTATACAGAGATGAAAATTAATGTAAATGAAAATAGGATTAACAAATGTTCAACAAAAAATTAAATAGAAAACACTGGTAAAAAATAAATTAAAAAAAAAAAAAAAAACGTTAAAATTGATAAACTCATAATAACAGTGGTAAGCTGAGATTAAGGACTGCTCGGTAAACGATTAAGGATAGCTTTTTGTTTAGCAAAAGAGTCAAAGTGGAGATCAATAGCATCACTGTAGCCATTTACTGCCTTACACATTCTTGCAATAGGCGAATTGGCTCCCAAAACAGTTCTTCTAAAAGGGGGACACAGGGGCGTGATGGCACTACGCGGGATTCTAGAAGGTGCACGAAAATTGAAAAAGGCGAGCAAGCTGGGACTGTCTATTTTATGCTTAATGATTTTATAGGCAAACATTACATCAATTAAGTGTCTACGTCTTTCCAGAGAAGTCATGCTAAAATGCGTAAGTCTTTTTTTGTAAGAACGAATTTTTTTGGCGACACCATTGGAAAATGCGAGGTGCCACGCGAAGCGTTTCTGAACACGTTCAAGTCGCAATGAATGTGTTGCGTAGTGAGGACGCCAAACTACACTATTATATTCCAAGATGCTACGAATGAGACTGTTATAAAGCAGTATTTTTGTTCTATTGTGACGAAAGGTTTTGCAATTTCTTATGACGAACCCTAACATTCTTGAAGCTCGCGTAATGTGTAGCTTATTTGTAAATGCTTGGAAAGTATCAGCTGTATCTTGAACGACAGTAGCTGTATCTTCATTACGTAGGATTGTCGAGGTACTGGAGTTGCACGGTGAGATAGGACAATGTTCTAAGATATTGCACGACATATTCATGCTATCTTCATGTGTCGGAATTAGTGCGGCCCGTACAGTAAGCAAGTTAGACCGCGTACGGCGCGTAACATTGTTGCATGAGGGGCATTTCCAGACTGCCTTAAATTCATTTGTGAGAGCTTCGAGTTGACGAGGCGTTTATTTATGCATTCATAATGATAACTGCCTTCGCAGGTTTTACATTTAAGAAGCCGAGCCCCGGTTACGAAAAGTGTATTACAGCCCGCACAGTTCATGTTGAATATGGTGTTATCGGTCGGTGTTTGTTTACTGCAATTACAACAGATTGCTGGCCAGATGACCAGCAGCGCCACCTACCGCTGTGCGAAAGATTGAAGTAAGGTGTCAATACTCGATCAATGCAGGTCCAAAATTGGTTCACTGCTAATAATTTAGTATTAAATAGGAAAAAAACTAAATGCATAAGATTTACTTTACCGAATGTTAAAAGTAGTGATTGTGACATAGTATTGAATAGGCAGAAACTAGAATTTGTCGATAAAACTGTTTTCCTAAGGATCACGCTCGACTCAAGGCTGCAATGGGGTCCTCATTTAACATCTCTTGCAGGGCGGCTAAGTTCAGCAGAATATGCTGTGAGAAAAATCCGTCAATTTATTGATGTAGATACCGCGAGGCTAGTCTATTTAAGTTACTTTCATAGTATCATGTCTTACGGTATTTTACTATGGGGACGGGCTGCAGATATCGAATCTATTTTTATTCTACAGAAAAGAGCCATCAGAGCAATATATGGCCTCCGCAGGCGCGATTCTCTAGGGGAACTGTTTATAGATATTAATATCATGACGGTACCTTGTCAATACATCTATGAAAACATCATGTACGTAAGGAAAAATTTAAATATTTTCGGTAAAAGAGGTGAAAGACACAATTATAGTACTAGAAATAGGGACCAATTAGTTCAACCAGGTTTCAGACTGGCTAAAGTAGACTCATCCTTCATGGGGTACTGTTTAAAATGTTACAATAAAATACCTCCCCACATACTCCAATTGAACGAAACAAAATTTACGGGTAAATCTTGTATAAAACGCACACTATGCAGCCAAGCATATTATAAGTTGGGGGATTACATCGCTGACAAAATGCTTGGCTCAATTCTGGTCCTGCTCCATAAGGGCGCATAAACTAATTGATTAGCATTTGAAAATATTATTGGAGCTGCTGAAGATTGCATTGTATAAACTCAATGTCCTTGAATTATATAATTGCATAGCACATGTGTGAGTACTATGTACTATAGAGCTCCCATTTACCGGGTAATATGTCTTTTATTGACTTGAATGTACCCTGGCGGCTGAGAGTATGTCATGCTCACTCAAATGTCTCGCTGGTGGTGGCGTGTGTGTTGGATCATTAAGTTCCCTTCAAAATGGTTGAGCTAAATGGTGCTGATCCATTCGTCATGTTCGTGAACGGGCGCCGTCAGTTGGGACTGGTCATCTCCTAGCTGCCACGGGTTATTTTAATTTTTGAATTGTTTTTATTACGGACGCTTCTAACGTGCACGTCTTTCTACATTGTTCTCACGTGTATAACTTCAACATGAATGATGTAACCCATATTTTGTAACAATATTTTGTTTTAAAAGAGTGTCCGTGGAGTTTCTTGTCCGTTCTTCTCCATAGGAACCTACTACGCTTTGGAATGGGCAACTAGCTTCATCTTTCTGACTGACCGACCCCTTGACAATTCAAAAGTACCTGTAATTGGTTTATTTGAAATAAATGCTTTGAGTTTGAGTTTGAGTTTGATGTATCGCTTACAAGTAGATTAGCAAATTAAAAGTACGGAGTTAATGAGTACGCTAATGAGGGATTTTAGCAGTTATTATGATTAGTCACAGATGGCGTTGGTTTGTATAGGTGATGTAGTATGACAATGCGAAATCGAAGTTTTGCAAATCACTGATTGAAGTCTCAAAACTTTTAAGAAACAATGATTATGACTTTTTATGTGACACACTGATTTCAAAATTGTTTAAAATTATCCTAATAAGGATTTATGGCACTTGACAGGTTCAATGAAATAATTAACAGCGTAAACAGCACTGTTTATACTACGCACTCAAACACAGTTCACGCACAATAAACTTAGTTCACTTCAACTCTGGACTTGTTCGAAGACTTATTTCATCCAATTATGGTGAATAAACACAATAATAACAGTTTTTCTATTTTTATAAATTAAAGTTTACAGAAGGCAGAATATGTAGGTCAACACACAAACAGCGCCACCTAGCGATGATATATATTATTATTATCTACTCTTAAATAGAGCACCTGCCATCTTATCTCTTCACTACTCTTGGTTGACTGGTAGAGAATGCCTATGGCCTTAAGTCCGCCTTTGTACCTTATTGTGTGTGAGACGTTTAAATAAATAAATAAATAAATAATACCTGCTTAAATATTTTCTTTGGAAAAATTTGGTCTGTTTGCCAGAAATCTTATTCTTAATCCAATAATATCATCTATACATAAAATAAAATCGTAGCGAAGTCAAAATTGTACATTGAATAGTATTGAAAAAAAAAAAATGCCACGAGGTCTGGGAACGATTCTGATGCGGAAAATACAGTTTTTAGAATTTTTGTCTGTTTATCTGAATGTATTTACCAGCATCACGCAAAAACTACCGGACAAATGTTCAAATTTTACATAAATATTCCCTATAGGTCTGGTCAAATTACTAGGTATAATTTATCACGCTATTTGCTATGGATGAGCAGTATTGCATTTTTGATATGGGTCAATAAGGACAGGTACCTTAACCGTGGTCGCTAGAAGAAAATGGTCTTAAGAGACTATCCTTAACTTTTAGGAAAAAATCGATCTGCATTCACAGATTTTGAAGAAAAAGTACAATCAGCAAAAAAAATGGGCAATTTTCACAAAATGTTTTTTGATACCAATCCATCCTGTTTCTTACGAGGATCAAAAAACTCTATGGGACTAACAGAGGTTTGAGTACTAGAAAAGTCAGAAATCGAAAAAAGTTTTCCCATACAGTTCGTAGGTGAGAACGTAGGTGTGAATCTTCTACTGTACTGTACAAAAAACAACTGTACAAAAACATTCATATTACCATGAATGTTTTTGTACAGTTGTTTTTAACCTTAACAAGCATATTACAAATTAGAGGATTATATCCAAGATAAGAATGCTTGGAAACATGCTGGTCCTGCTCCATAGGACAATTTAGAGTCTAGACAAAATCAAACTGGTTGCTAATTTAACTGAATAATTTATAATTTTATTGATATTAATTTTATTTTCTGTGATTAATATAATTTAATTCACACACTGACTTATTGCATGTTATTTTTTTTGGAAAATCATATACAATGTTTGTAAATATGTGAGCACCATGTATCTATCGCATTTATAAATTTTTCTGTCATTACTTCACTTTTCATTCTTTTTACCAATTGTGGTAAGTAATTTATATTTTTATTCTAGGTATATCGTCTTCACCTATAATTATTAATGAATGTATACAAACTATTGTTAACATTTTAAAAGAGTAAGTATGGAGTTTCTTGGCCATTCTTCTCCATACATAACTACCTTTTGGAAGGGGCAACTAGAATCAATTAACTATTTATGTAATTTTTGACGTTCAAAAGTGCATTTTACGTGCCTATTTGAACTAAATAATTTGACTTTGACTTAAGACATTAGTGAAAACCGCCTTAAAATTGGTCCAACCGTTCTCAAGTGATGCAACGTGAACAGGATTTCAAGGTCCGAAGGCGAGAACACCCAATGAAACTCACTTTAAACTGTTTCAATTAGGACACTTTAATTCAAAAGGAAGCCTGGTACAAAAAAAATCTTAAACTACATATGGTTCGCCCGGTAACGAAACCATAGCGCGATCTATTTCGATCCTAACGCCATCTAGGGAAGCATCAGGTAAACTTTTACACTTATGAGATATTAGACATACCGCCCACCAAGGACATATTGCAGAATGTCCTTCTCTTAATCTAAACCACCCACCATCCAACATGTCTAATAATATGGGGGGGGCACAGATACAAAATTAGTAGTAATATCATAGCTGAAGGTATATAAAAACAATTAAAAAAAAAACAAAACAATTTCGTAATTCTTACAAACTAGATGCATCCAATTATGGACACTTATCAGGAGGTAAGTGCACAATACATGTTCTTACATTATAATTATCTTACAACACAAAGTTTAATTTGCTACCGGAAAAATAGCTAGTTTATTAATAGGTCTCTTTATCAGGGAATTTTTAGTTCTAACAGTAACGACTCGCGTGATTCCGTCGGGGCCAGGATGTTTTAACTCAATCTTCCCCAGCAACCACTTACCAGGAGGTAAATCATCCTCTTTTATCAGAACTATGCCACCTATGGCTGGTTCTGGATTTTGGTGAGCCCACTTATGGCGTTGTAAAAATTGATTTAAATAATCTTGTGACCACCGTCGCCAATAGTCCTGTAACATTCTTTGGGTAAGTTGCCACCGTCTCAGACTAGAAATGTTAGCCTTTTCGAAATTCGAATCAGGTGCTAGAACGAGTGGTTCCCCAACCAAAAAATGGCCCGGAGTTAACACCGTTAACTCATTTTGATCCACACAGGAAAGTGGTCTCGAATTGAGGCACGCCTCAATTTGTGCCAACACCGTCGTCAGTTCCTCGAACGTTAAAGTAGAGTTCCCTATAACCCTTCTCAGGTGGTATTTAGTGGACTTTATTCCTGCTTCCCACAGACCGCCGAAGTTTGGAGCGTGAGGAGGAATAAAGTTCCACTTTGTACCATTATTAGCCAAGCACTCAACCAATTCGGGAATGAATTTTGATTTTTCTTCATTAAATAATTCCTGCAGCTCTCGCGCAGCGCCAATAAAATTTGTGCCGTTGTCACTGTGTAGTTCTGCACAATGTCCACGCCTCGCCACGAACCTCTTAAAAGCAGCCAAGAAACCTTTGGACGTCAAGTCACTAACTGCTTCGATATGAATCGCCCGCGTAGACAGACATATGAAAAGCGCGATGTACCCCTTGTATGACTTATTACCGCGTCCTTTAGACACTCTAACATTTATCGGCCCAGCGTAATCGACTCCAGTGTACAGAAAAACTTTATTTGGTGTAACACGAGGAGATGGTAGCTGTCCCATTAGTTGGGTTCTGGCTTTATTTGTATACCTAATGCATACAACGCATTTTCTAAAATAGGCCTTTACTAAAGGTTTAATCCCTACAACCCAATACCTAGATCTCAAGTAAGCGATCATAGCTTGAGGTCCTCCATGCATCGTTTTTTGATGCGCCTCGCTTATGAGAAGCTTCGTGAGGAAAGAATCTTTAGGTATAAGGATTGGATGTTTGCGATCATAACTCAACTGAGACATCTCTAATCTACCTCCTACTCTAATTACTCCCTTTGAGTCCAAAAATAAGTTTAATGATTTGTACTTTCTTCCCTTTTTACCTAAAGATCCAGTCCTCTTAAGTTCTTGTATTTCTTCTTGTAACTCTTCTTCTTGACCCTTTCTAATACATACTTCCATCGCCTCTTCGAGTTCTGTCGTAGACAACTGTTTATTTCTTTCCTTGTTAGCACAATTGGTTCTTGAGTGCAAGAACCTTCTACAGTAGGCTACTACCCTGATCATCCTTGAAAGCGATGAAAATCTGTCCCAAAAGGAAGTGTCAAGGATACCCGAATGGACCTTCACTTCCTCCAACTTAGTAATCAAGTGTTTAGGTTTTTTATATTCTATCACTGATTGCCTTAAGAACTCTGGTCCCTTAAACCATATCACAGTATTGCTAAGTTCCCCTGGAGCCACGCCGCGAGAGGCACAATCCGCTGGATTTTGTTTGGATTGAACGTATGACCAATATTGTGTATCCAATGTGTTTAAGATTTCTGCAACCCGATTGGCGACAAACGTTTTCCAACGACTTGGATGACTATTAAGCCATGCGAGAACAACTTCGGAATCCGTCCAAGCGTGCATATCTAATACATTTACATCCAGAGTTTTAGCAACATCCACCATCAACTTAGCTAATAGGACGGCTCCACATAGCTCCAACCTAGGTATTGACACCTGTTTGATGGGAGACACTTTGGTTTTCGAGGTAACTAACGCCACCTTTATGTTACCCTCTGCATCTATAACTCTGACGTATACCACTGCCGCGTAGGCCATTTTTGAGGCATCCGAAAAACCGTGTAGCTCCGTCTTTACGTTGCTGGATTTAGTGTTAAGCCAACGTGGGATTCTAACTTTCACTAAAGAAGACAAGTCCTTACGGTAAGTAATCCATTCTTTTAATAAAATACTGGGCACTTCTTCGTCCCAACCTATACCTGCTAACCATAGCTTTTGTATCAAAATTTTTGCTACAATGATACTAGGTGACAACCAACCTAACGGGTCGAAAAGCCTAGAAATATCCGATATAATTTTCCTTTTACTTACAGGTTCCGTCGGGAGAGGCAGATCTACAGAGTACTGGAAAACATCCGCGCGAGGATCCCAGGTAAGTCCGAGTATTTTTGTAACATTATCTATTTTTATTTTTACTTCCTCAGCCTTATCCCTTTTGCTTTCTCTTATCTTATGTAGTAATTCTTCGCTGTTACTTATCCATTTTTGCAGTGGAAATCCCCCTTTAGCTAGAATATTTTTTATTTCTGTATAAATTTTATATCCTTCCTCTACACTTTCTGCCCCTGTCATCAAATCATCCATGTAGAAATCATTAAGAATTATTTTTGCTGCTAATGGATGATCCTTCCCTTCATCATAAGCAACTTGATGTAAAGAACGCACTGCTAGAAATGGCGCCGATGAAGTACCAAATGTAACCGTCACTAACTCAAATTCTTCTATTTCCTTTTCAAGACTATCCCTCCAAAGAACCCTCTGAAACCTGGTATCATCTCTATTGACAAGAACTTGTCTATACATTTTAATTATATCAGCACCTATACAAATCGGATGTGTTCTCCAACGCATAACCGTATGTCGTAATTCTGCTTGCAATGTCGGGCCAACCATCAAGTCATCATTTAACGATACCCCATTCATTCCCTTACAGGAAGCGTCAAATACCACGCGCACCTTAGTTGTCTGCTTATCTTCCCGGAGTATTGCGTGATGAGGTAAGTACAACCCTTTATTATTTTCTTCTGGAGATACCTTTACCATATGGTTAAGTTCTAAATACTCCTGCATCACCGCAGTGTAATCCGCCTTTAATTTGTGATTCTTTGAAAGTTTGAATTCTAAACTGTTTAACCTTTTTTCAGATATGAACCTAGATTCACCATCCTTACAACTTCGGTTACTATCCCGGAACGGCAACCTTACAATGTAACGTCCGGTTTCGTCTCGCTTTGTGGTATTTGTAAAAATATTCTCACATTCCTCTTCCTCTTTGCTAAGTATTTTTTCAGTTCCCGATGGCTCCGCTTCGAGCTCCCAGAATTTACGTAAGAAGTCATCAGGCTGAACATTGGAATGCATGACAGTGATACAAGGATATGAACTGATGTCAGACGAATTTTCTGTACCGACAACACCCGATAGAATCCATCCGAATTCTGTTTGTTGTGCTACGAGCGATCCACTAGTACTCTTTTTGATTCCATCTTGGATAATTTGGCTGAATATCTCAGCACCTAATAAAATGTCAATTTTATTAGGCCTGTGATACTCAGGATCTGCCAAATCGTCTTCACTCAACTTTACCCATTCTACCCTGGTTGCTGTTACAACTGGGAGAAGGGATGTGATGGACTTCAAAACGTATGCATTTACTTGAACGCTGTAATCTGGATTCACTCGAGAACGTATATCAACAACTACTGAAGAACTAGACATAACTGTTTTATTACCACCTACACCTGTAACACGGTGTTTTGTTAAAGTTTTCTTTAACCCTAAATATTGAGCCATAGACTCGGTTATAAAAGATCCTTGTGACCCTTGATCTACTAATGCGCGAACCACACGATATGTTCCATCCTTTGACTTGGCTTTTACTAAAGCCGTAGGTATTAAAACCGTATCCTTACAATTTCCTGTCGAAAGACATGAAACTATTGGCTTAGTAGATCCCTCCGCTTGCACAGCGGCACTTTGATGTTCCTCCGTTGAGGTACTATTCCTAGTAGCAGCAGATGCTGTTTCCTTCTGAACAACGCCCGTGTCCTCACCAACAGACCCAGAACCACCGCTAGGGTGGAGTAAAGTATGGTGGCGTCTTTTACATAAATGGCATTTGACGGTGTTTCTACAAAATCTGGCAGAGTGGTTACTACCCAAACAAATGAAACAAAGCCCTTTTTTCTGTACGAAATCACGTCGAGTATCGTTATTTTCCTTTGCAAAACCTTTACAAGCATTTATCTTATGAGCGGCAGAACAAAAAGGGCAAGATAACTCCGTTTTTTCTTTCCCTACCACATGGAACGATTGCGAACTCCTTTGAACATGAGGTTTATTTTCTAAATTTTCTAAACCTCGAAAGCGGCCAGTTAAAAAATCTGTAAATTGAGTAAACGTAGGCAAATCATCCGTTGCTTCCGAAGCTACTTTTAATTCCCAAGCTTTCCTGGTATCCTTATCCAATTTGGCACTAACAATGTGTATTATTAGGATATCCCAAGAAGTAACATCTATCCCTAAATTTTTTATGGAGCCTAAGCAATCAGATGTGGTGCTAAGTAATCTTTTTATTTCAGTGGCTGATTCTACTGTTAAACTCTTTTGATTAAACAAACGTTTTAAAATTCCATTAGCTAAAAATCTTTTATTGTTATACATTGCCTCTAATTTTCCCCAACAAGCCATATAATTATCTGATGTTACATTAATGTTTTTTAATAGCTGCTCTGCATCTCCAGTTAAGTACCCTTTAAGGTAGTATAATTTTTGCGCATCGTCTAGAGTTTTATTATTGTGTATTAACCCTCCAAATAAATCCCTAAACGTCTGCCACTCACTATAATTTCCCGAGAACACAGGTATCTTAACCTCAGGTAACTTAAAGTTTTTAAATCCTGTACTACAGCTAGCTCCTGAACTAACGTTACATGTTTCACTAGACATTTTCATATTGTTTAATATTTCTTTCAGCTCGCTTTTAAACTCTATATAAAACTCTTCGACGTCTTCATATAAGCCGTCCTTATGATACTTTGAACTAAATAAGTCAGACTTTCTTACCTCACTAATTATTTTCACATGTGTTTTGTAAAATAATTGCCATTGCTGTTCTAAGTTTTCAATTCTAGTTTCTAAATAACAAACAGTTAGACGCTCTTTAGGAGATTTTTTAAAGTTAGATTTTGACTTTAGCATTTTAGCTTTAATGTCTTCCTGAATGTCGTTAAGCGACTCCATTCTTAATTAAAAAACACAAGTAGGTTATGTCACAAATATAAAATACACAAATTTTGCAACTAGATACTTATAACACTAAATAAACTTATTGTTCAGTAAACACATTTAATTTCACCACAAAAATTCTAAGTTCTTTGAAGCACTTCGATATTTTTCTAAGTCCCAGATAACGTTTAAAATTTTACAAGTGTTTAAACTTGTATTATTTCCTGAGCAAAATCGGGCATAGGTTCCTCGTCAGAACCACTTTTTGCTCAAAATTAGTACAAGTCGAAACTAATTTTACCAACGACTAAGTTATTTTTCTAGTGAATTTAAGGTTCAAATTTCAATGCACTTTCTTGAATTTATTTAAGTTAAATTCTTCCTATTAATAAGGTCGAAAATGTACTCACGATTTCTCCACTATACACTCACTGACACTGATACTCGACGTTTCACGCCGCACTTGAAGCGCCCTCTGGTGGTCGCTCCACGAACTCCTCTGCCTGGCTCCTCCTCCACGCAACGTCACTCCTCCGGCACCCAGCCGGATCCACTGCTTCGATGACGTCACCGCTGACGCCTCGCTGTAGGGATGCTCTGGACAGCAATCCACTGCCCAGTACTGACGTTGCGGGGTGATAATCACCACCACCACCGATGACTACCAAAAACACCTTCACGCCAATCCGGCTTCCGAAGGACCATGAACAGGATTTCAAGGTCCGAAGGCGAGAACACCCAATGAAACTCACTTTAAACTGTTTCAATTAGGACACTTTAATTCAAAAGGAAGCCTGGTACAAAAAAAATCTTAAACTACATATGGTTCGCCCGGTAACGAAACCATAGCGCGATCTATTTCGATCCTAACGCCATCTAGGGAAGCATCAGGTAAACTTTTACACTTATGAGATATTAGACACAACGAACAGCATAGAATTCGCCAATTATCACGCTGTGTCGCAGAAAAGCGGCGAAAAACGGGCAGTGAAAAGTTGATTTTGACAACCTGCAGCCTCTGCCTACTCCTATGGGATTATGGGCGTGAGTGTATGTATATCGTCGGATATACCCAAAGCGAAGATATCTTAAACAAAAAAAATCACCCCTGATGAAAAACAAAACGCACAATATCACACATTTAGCCATCGAATCTAAGAGTGAAATATTTACAGAATGATATCACTAAATATCACTAAAATTCTGTGCTACGTCCTGTATCTGTTCGCTCTGGGTTTTATTTGACCCTTCTCCTTTGGAATAGTTTTAGATGACGTTTGCCCAACTATTTTGCAAATAAGAAAGATTTTTTTTTTGCAACTGGGACTTAACGGGTGTCTTAAAAAATCGAAGTGGGGCTACTAGGGCATGTTGGGTATCTTATTAAAGAGCGCTATTTGCACATTCTCAAACATTTTTTTAAGCCGCATTGTTTTCGACTTTTGATTTAAAAAAAAAAACCGTTCTCCCCTTATCTCCGAAGTTTGCATAGATAAAAATCTGTAATTATTCTATGTGATAGAAATTTATATAAAGATTACAGGAAAAATAAAACAATTTCTCTAAATAACATACTTTTTCAGAAATCATCAACAAAACTTACGTTTGACTCACTATCGGTCAAGAGATGGCGCTGACCTAAAACTGCAATATTAATACCCTAGGCCTCGCCGATTAAAATTTTAAAACATTTCACGGTTCACAACCAAAATGTCCTCCTTCCTACCTACTCGCAGGTTGCTTTGGTTTTTTCTGGACACAGAACTATTTAGGTACTTATACGAATGAAGCTTAGCTTAGGTACGGAACCCGGACTCGCCCTTGACCGGTTTTTTTTACATTTTTTTTTAAATTGTAATTGTGATAGTTCATGTACAGGACCAGCCTGCGCCTAGTGACGGGGACCATCACCAGCACAACGCTCGCTAAACAAACACTTCCACACAATAGGTATATCGGACAATCCTCTGTGCAGGGCTTGCATGGAGGCTGAGGAAACCATCGCGCATGTGCTCTTTTAATGCACAGGCGTCCCCAGATTAGAGCACAAAACCCTCGGGGCACCCAGATCTTTCACAGATTTTCTAAACAGACCGGGAGACGTAATTATCTTCTGGAGGGAGGTGGGTTGGTTGGAATAACCACTGATGGCCGCCATGGCCCATGTACAATGGTACACCTGAAGGACTATGTTTGGAAACCAAACCCTTTACCATAGAACATGGAACTGTACGTCGCTTGCTCTCGCGTCACCAGTCCTGACTCTCTGTATATTTTGACTGCTTTGACAAAAACTACAAACGTAGTATTCAGGGAAGTTTTATTAAAATGTGGCTGGTATTTTAGTATAGTCGTCTTACGACTTCCACGCGAACGAAGTCGCGGGCAGAAGATATGTAGTATGGCATAAAATTTTATTCATTCCGTTGGTAGGCTGATACCTGATAAAGAACTTTATACGTCTAGAAACAGAATTACTTCTGCTATTAATGTAATCAACTCAGACATTATTATTCGTACTAGAAATGATTTAAAAAAGATTTTATGAACCCGTCATAAGTTTTAGTTGTAGAGTATACGATTTCCAGACAATTGCCCATTGTTATCCAAAGCGGCCTTTCGTAGATATCTTTGAGTACCCTGATTAGTTCGGGAGGCGAGGGTGAACACTGTGCAAAGCGTCATACAATAAAGGAAGGTCCTAATGATAAAAGTTGCTTTAATAAAGTACACACACAACATAGATGCAGAAGGACCAATCTCTACGACCGTTTGCGTTTAACTTAAGAAATTACGGATTCAGATCAGCAGTTACCGTCTACAATCGTTTCTTTTTTATGTAGTAAAACTACTTAAGGTTAGTGACTTTGTCCTGTAAGATAAGTAAGCTCCTGGATATAGTTGATGTTTACGTAGACTACGCACACGTTGGGTCTAATCGCTTTAAGCAATGCAGCAAAGCGTTTTAAGTGTACGATTATTGGTCCTTCTGTACGTTCACGTTGTATAAGTAAGCGTTATCGTTGGAGGGAGTCTATTAGCTGGAATTAACTCAACTATCCGCCAACAAATTCAATTTGCTTGACGTTGAAGAATTATTACGTAGTCAAACTTTACAACGGCCTCTACTACCCGGCTAACTACCGAATCTCAATTAGCCACCGTAGTCAGTAGTTACAGGGTTATATGTTAATACCATTACTTTAGTTTGTTTATCATCATTTTCATCAAGTTTGATTTTGTAGTGCATATAGGTCAACTAGCTGTTGCCCGCGGCTTCGCTCGCGTGGATGTCAATACTTTCCTAGTTAAATCGGATTTTGTCCAGAATTCACCTTCAATTTAATTCAATTCAGATTAACCTTTAAGATTTACTACCCTTTTTTACCCCGTTAAGGGTAGATTTTCAAAAAACCCTGATACACGTTATTTTTTATTTTTGGTCTCAAGAGTAAATACCGAGTTTCGAGTTAATAGGACCAATCCCCTTTGAGGGGTAGTTTTGAAAAACGAATAATGACAGACTTTATTACTTACTCACGAAAGAATTTGTACCAAGTTTTAAAAAAAATAACTAAATTAATAAGACTTTTCACATAATCTATATTCCCTGTTTTCACCACCCCTGGGGAAGATTTAAAAAAAAAATCCTTTGCGATGTATCCATAAATTGACCTAAAAATTATGTATACCAATTTTCGAGTTAATCAGGCCACGGCAGTAAAATCCTCTTCTGTAAAATTGACTACCCCTTTCCGCCCCGTTAGGGGTAGAGTTTTGAAAAACTCGGATACATGAACTCAAACTCAAACTAAAAGCATTTATTTCAATTGAACCATTTACAGGCACTTTTGAATTGTCAAAGAGACGGTCAGTTAGTCAGAAAGTTGAAGCTAGATGCCCATTCCAATACGTAATCGAACCGCGCGTTAAAATTCCTACATACAATCATTGACACCTCGCAATCCCCCTTTGAGGGGTAGTTTTGAAAAACTAATAATGAAAAATTTATTACTTACTTAGGCAAGTATTTGTGCGAACTTGTATGAGATTTTTCATATAAACTTTCATCCCCTATTTTATCCCCATATGGGTGGTATTTACAAAAATCCTTTCTTATTGCAACTCTAGACCTCGTAAGGAACCTACGTGCCAAATTTGGAATCTCTAGCAGCGGTTTGGGCTGAGCGTTGATATGTCAGTCAGTCACTTAGTCAGTTTCTTCTTTTATATATTTAGAATTTGCCATTAAAACGGTTACACATATTTTAAATGCCTCTCATTCAATTATTTTTATACTATTGAAATAAAATTAATTTTGCTTTGCATGCGATCGTACAAGTTGCAATGTTGTACAAGTTTTATCTATTGCACACATTACAATGGACATGGGAAAGTTGTACAACAAATGTAACAGTTCTGCTGCAGAGAACAAGAATGCAGAGAACTCGCAGGCTGCCGGCGACATGCCATAGATACCACGAGCGTAATACTCTCCAACATTAACACGAACCTACAGAACTTCTTTTTTCCTATTCCGCTACCTCGTTGTAAGCATTTCCTCTTTGTAACGAACATTATAAACAATTAAAACTAATACACTAGTTGTGTACGCATTTCATTCGGTAAGGAGTGGTTAGCTACGCGTGCTGCTTGCGGTAGCTTTTAGGATCCTTGCACTTTGTAATAAATCCTGTTTAGTATCTAACTTCTGTTTATATTCCTAGATAGATAGATAGAATAATCTTTATTAAGTACATCATAAAAATTACAGACATAAAAACTTTTATTCCGCCAGAACGTTATTATAGTCCTCCACGGACTTACCAGATACCAGCCTATCTGCAGCATTAGTTATATAAATAAATACATTCTCGACTTGTATTATAAAGTTGGGTGATAAAATAAAGTAGTAGCTAGTAATGCGGCGCAGTTTGTCTCAGGGGGTTTGCGACTGCAGTGATATTAAGTTGAGAAGTTATTGCGACTCAGAACTTGCAGCAATAACCGTGTTCCAGGAATCCTATACATTTAGTTTTGACGGTAATCGGATCGCCGATATAGAGCTTTTCTCAAATGTAGTTTGCGAGACTCGGAACTCACATTGTCTGAGGAATTTATCAAAATGTGGGTACTTCAACATAGTGTAATTTCAATTTTTTGTAATATTTCTGTTAGTATGTAAATCTCGGGACTGTTTTGAGAACGCTTTTGTAGCCTTTAATTTGAAAGTTAGGCAAAACTTCAGTTTAATTTCCGCAAGTTATAAGTTGGTTAGAAACATTTTTTACCAAGTTTTGAAGGTTTATTTTATCTGCGTATCGAGCGAAGCTGCTGGGCGAAAGTTTAAGAGTCAAGTAACAACGCGCCTGGTCATCCGAGCAATTGGGCTAATTGTGTAGGACTCGGCTGCCGCTGACCATCTTGAGACCCTCGCAATTGAGTTAGAGTTCACAATCGAGTTACTTCTCGGTGTAAATTAAATTTGTTGACGTCCACCAATTAGAACTGTGAAACTTACTGATCCTTCACATTACAACACTGACATTAATCTTGGTCGTTACTTTTGGAGTACTTATTTGTTTTAGTAATATACTTACTTGATAAATATAGGAATAAAATTCTATTTTTTTCGAGCTACCAGTTACTTAACATACTCATCATTTCAGCCGAAAGACGTCCACTGCTGAACATAGGCCTCCCCCAAGCACCGTCAGCTCGACCGGTTCCGTGCTTCCCGCATCCAGCCGATTCCTGCGGCTTTCACAAGGTAATCAGTGCACCTTGTGGGAGGCCTTCCTACGCTACGTCTTTCGGTACGCGGTCGCCACTCCAGAACCTTTCGGCCCCAACGGCCATCTTTTCTGCGAGCAATGTGCTCTGTCCATTGCCACTTAAGTCACTTAAAATAGTAATACACATATATAGCCCCATTATCACCCCCTCCAATTTTACCTGAGCGTAAAATAATTAAATTCCCCTCTAGCAATGATAATTATAATATAATATGCGCTACTTACATACCTCTGAACACATCAGATGAAATTTACATAAATTTTCTTAATTCTCTTTCAACTTTATTTGATGATCCTCGTGTGGATGACGTTGTTTCTATAGGTGATTTTAACATGCCATAACTTAACTGGGACAATAACTTATCATTCATGGAATGTGATAATGATACTCCTTCTAATGTAACTCGCCATCTTCTAAACTTTTGCTCACATCTAAATTTGAGACAGTATAATCATTTAACCAATTGTAACGGTCGTATTTTAGATTTGTTTTTCAGTAATATTCATTCTGTATCGTTCCCCTCTGATGATCCCCTCTTGCCCATTGATACTTATCATCCTGTCTTCTATACCCACGTACCATTAGTAAATACAAACCGTAGCAGTAAAATTGCAAACTCACTCAATTATTACAAAGCTGATTATTGCTGGATGGGTTGATGCCTGAACAAGCTGTCTCTACCTTCTACGAGAAACTGTATGAAATAATTAGGTTGCACAGGCCCACATCTAAACAAAGAAATTTTAACTTCCCCATCTGGTTTACACATTCACTCATACGCATTTACAAAAAAAAAAAAACTGACGCATGGATTAGGTGGAAAAAACGAGGGAATATATGTAAGTGATTTTGAATACTTTTTCATTCAAAGAACAACATTCAAAAAGGAGACTGATAAATGTTACAAATGATATATGAATTCAGTTGAAGATAACATTCCCACTAATATTAAAGCTTTCTGGTCATATGTCTCCAACCGTAAATCTACAAATAGAATTTCTGACATTATACACTACAAATAATTTTCAACCAGTGATCCTAATATTATAGAACATGTAATTTATTCTATGGCTTTTTTCACTCTTTGTATGAATCCACATTTGACCCTGATTCTTGGGAACCTCCAACAACAAGTGCTTATCATGATATCAACTTATCCAGATTGTACTTTCCCTTAGAAAATATTCGTAAAGAATTAAAAATGCTGGATTCTTCCAAAAGACCTGGTCCTGACGGTATACCCGCGATGTTTAAAAAAAATACTTATATGATTATGTCAATTCTTCAATCATTATGCTACAAGTATCCCATATTTATAATATTTAACAAGTGTATCTCGTATGGTACATTTCCTGATGTGTGGAAACGCGCAAATATAGTACCAGTACACAAAAGTGGTTCTAAGAATGACGTGGAGACTTATCGCCCAATTTCAATATTATCAGCATTTTCGAAACTCTTTAAAAGGCTTGTTCATAGGGAGATTTATCAATTTATCCGCCAGGTCTTAATTAAGGAGCAGCATGATTTCGTTAAACATAGATATTGTATATGTCGGAGAACGGAACGTTTCTCTCGTTATCATCAGCCATATTTTAACTACAGTGGGCGTACTGTGGATAGTGTTGGTTATTGCGCAATAGAAAAACCGAATTAAACTCAAAAGTCATTTACTCAATCGAAACTGAGAATCAAAATTACATAAGACAGTTCCCCTAAAACGCCCATCCCTTCACCACTTCCTAGTGCTTTAGCTGGGAAGAAGAAGTAGCGGAACAAACTCCCAGCAGCACATCTGTCTGTTCAGTTAGAAGAACTTGATTCTATACAGTAATGGGTATGCTAAGTAATTAATGTAGGAACACGACACAACTATACCGAACGCGCAACAATTCCTTGACGTCTTCACTGCTTGACCGCCACCGATGAACTTCACTTGTGGAATGTGCGGCGATCACTTGCCGCCAGTCGAGCGTTATGTTGTAGACTCCGTCATGCGCCGCTAGGCAGCACTGGCGTCCCGATTAGTCAAGACTCGTTGGCGCGAACTCCAATAACTATTATTTGAAAACTATAATGAGGAAATAAATAATACCGTAAGCAAAGTAATGACTTGGATGGAAAAGAATAACCTTAAACCTAACATAGATAAAACCAAATATGTACAGTTTTGTAATAAAACTGGAATAAAATGGATTTGAACATCACATAAAAAGATAAACAAATACAACAATCAGATAGTATGACTTTTCTTGGGATAGAACTAGATGAGAGGTGTTCCTGGATTAATCATATTGATAAGATATGTGGAAAACTCAATAAGTTTGCTTATGTTCTATGGCGTTTATCTAACCTTACAAGTAGACAAGCCACATTACAGGCTTATTATGCATATTGTAAGAACTCAACCTCAACTCAGAGATGAAACAACGATTGTATAGATATTCTTCGATATAATTCTCACAGCAAAAATATCAGCGCTCTGTTCAACGGTTCAATCCCAAGTGCCGTGCAAAAACATGCCAAAGTTAAACTGACACATTTTCAAAAATAATCGTGGCAAAAGTCTCAACTCTGAACAGCCAAAATAATATTCATTAAATTAGTCGATTACTACTTTAGTGACGGGTATCTGTCAATGTTACCAGACGAAAAATACAAGACTGTTTACATGTCTATGACAGCTGACAGATACTTGTCACTAGTACAAATAATAACATTGGATAACCTAAATCGTAAATACAATAATACTGTTAGTCTTACAGTTCGGCCATCCTTTAATAAGTGAGTCCCCTCACTTCAAGACAATAAATATTCGAAAACAAACTTTAGTACGTATACAATAATAAATCTTTAAGTTAATATATTTACATAATTATTATATTATACTTTCTAATACAATTATCTATGACATGTCATCATTTTTACCTATAACTCTAATCTCGCATGATCCACTATGATAAACAATCATCTGTGCGTTATCTGTACTTGATATCATTCGTTTCTGCACTAATTGCTCATAGTCTATGCTCATAATAAAGCTATCTTAAACACACATCTTGCACGGTCTGCTACGGTCTACAATCATCTGTACGATACCAATTAGTTGATACCATTCGTTTCTGTACTGATTGTTCATAGCCTGTGCTCATATTACTATTTCAATCTATGATCATAATCTGTGCGGAACTATATCAAAGTTCCATTCATTATCTGCACGAATCATCAAAGTCTCAATCTCAATTAATTTCGTATCGACAATCAAATTATACAAAATACGGTTAATCATCGTAATAATTCATACATTATTTATTATCCTTACATTGTAATAACAATGGTAACGGAATAAGTAATTAAACAATACTTCAAAATTCATTAATTTTAATATTACTGCCTAAATTAATCTCATTATTCATTATCAGTTTCACTGTCATTATTATCATTTTCGTTGCCATCGTCACTGGAATAATCATTAAAATTAAGCCAAGGATGAATTTTATCAATTGCTATTATGTTTTCGTATCGTTTGTTTCCTTTTCTAGTTAGTGGGGTGTCCTCTAATAAAAATCTGTCGTTGGGTAAAGCTTTTACAATTCTAAACGGGCCCTGAAATTTTGGTATAAGCTTTTTAGATTTACCTAGATGCTCTTTGTCAATGACTGTCCTCTCAATTCTAACAAGATCTCCTACTTTGTATGATTTTGGTTTCTTTCTGTTCTTGTCAAACCTAGCCTTCGCCTTTTCCTGATCCTTATCGATTTTCTCTTTAGCATCAGACCTCAGTTGCATTAAGTCGTCGCCACTAACTAATTGAGTTGTTTCAGAAATCGCGTCTCCTAATATATTTTCCGACGTCGAAATTAATTTGAACCCGAATAATAATTCTGAGGGACTCTTGCCTGTCGCTTTACTCACAGTCGTATTCATACCTAATTGAATATCTCCTACATAATCATCCCATGTATTTTCATTGTTGCCGTGACATTTGGTGCTCAACGCATCAGATATAGTTCGATTGAACCTCTCGACCTGCCCATTCGCTCTAGAAGTAGCTACCGCGTTCAGTATGTGCCTTATGTTCAATTTTTCTGTAAACTCTTTAAACTTCCCACTAGTAAAACACGTACCTCGGTCTGTAATTAGCCTGGACGGAGTACCAAAGTAACTAAAGTACTCATGAAATATTCTGATTGCAGTCGACGTTTTCGTATCCTTCACGGCACGTATATTAACAAATTTTGTAAATGCATCAACAATAACTAAAATATACATATTGCCCCTCCTAGATCGAACAAACGGGCCGAGATGATCCGCATGCAATGTATGGAATGGGATTTCTATTTTTAGGATAGGGTGTAATAACCCTTCCTTTTGGCCTGATGGTGCTTTATGGTGTGCACATTGTAAGCATGATGATACATATTTTTTTGTAAATCGACGCATCTTCGGGAACCAAAATGTTGCTTTTAACCTACTGAGCGTTTTATCAAAGCCAAAATGCCCTACATGGTCGTGGTTCATACGCAAAACTTGCCACCTAACACCCTTCGGTACCACCCAACGAATTCCATCATCTAAAATACGGTATACGTAGTCACCTTTCAGCTGATAATTCTTTCGTACATCGGCAACGAATTTCGTTTCATCGTCGAGAAGAATTTCTCGAATTCGCTTTATCTCTTCGTCGTTACTCTGTACGGTCGCAATCCAATCGGTTGTCTCTGCTTGCAATACGTCAATTACATGTGTATTAGTATCGTCAGTGTGTTCAGCTACTGGAGCACGACTCAGGGCATCGCATAAACGTGTTAAACCATCATTAATTGTACTAGCGGGGATCAGGATATCATCCATGTAAATAACAACGTATTTCAAGTTGGAGAGAACTTTATTCATTACTCTTTGGAAAATTGAAGGAGCATTCGCTAATCCAAAAGGCATTCTTTTATACTGATACTGACCGTCGGGTGTTACAAAAGCTGTGAGCTCTTGTGAACCCTCTGATATAGGAATCTGGTAGTACCCAGATGTAAGGTCAAGACTAATGAAAAGAGAATTGCCTGACAACCTATCTAATTGGTCGTCGATCAGTGGTAAAGGATAATGCTCTTTACGAGTCTTGTTATTTAGGGCTCTGTAATCGACGCAGAGCCTCTTCTCACCCGTTTTCTTCTTCACAAGAAGGATAGGACTCGCATAGGGTGAGTTAGACTCACAAACGATATCGGCGTCGATCATTTCCTTTACCATTGTTCGAACCAATTCACGTTCCGGATATGCGAGTCTATAAGGTCGGTAAACCACCGGCTTCGCATCGTTCAATTCTATCTCCATCTGTATTATGTTAGTATACCCTAAATCAGCTAAACAAGAGGAAAAACAACCCTCGTACCTCTTTAGTAGAGACTTCAATCTAGATATCTCATCATCAGATAAGTGACTGCCATAATTCAGATCGAAACTCGTATCATGGTTGCTAAAATCTAGCATGTTGATTTCAAAACCTTTTTCAGATCTGTAAACTCGACTAACCAATATATCTTTATTTAGTAAAAGTAAATGGTCGCTAAAATTTTGGACTAGAAGTGTTCCATAACTATTTTCAAGGTAGTATTCACCTGGCAATAAGTAAAACTCCTTACCAGGCTGACCTCTTAATGAACCCCTGACATATACAGACCCAGAGTAGCTTCTATCGGAAAAAACAGGAATCATAGTCATTTGTTTTGGTAGAATTTCAACATCCGCCTTAAGAAATAACCGCATTTTGTTAATCTCTTCCTTGCTAAAGATTAAGGAATTTGTGGTTTTTGTAATAATGATTCCGGGTTTTTCCGTAAAACTGTGACCAACTAACACGGGATATTTAATTATACCATCTTCAACCACATAAACGTCAACCACCTCTACGATATTATTAATATCTATTTTTACACGCGCCATTCCTATTGGTAGAACGATATTATTACCTAATCCTCTCATTACGGGTAACTCGCCTACTGACCAACTAACCCCTAATGATTTTGCTACGCTACATTGTATCAATGTGCACTGACTGCCTAAATCTACATACCCTTTAACCAGAATACCGTTAACCTTTAGCGAGATCATATATTTATCATTACTAGTATCATCAACATCGACTTTCATAACTTTCTTTTCTGTACTAGAAGTATCTTTTCGATTTTCGCTGGACAGCTGCGGGCAATCGATCGTTACATGGCCAAGCCTTTTACAAATGTTACATCTCAGTAGCTTTTGTGTACACTTATTACTAAAATGACCTACTTCTTTACAGTTAAAGCAAGTTATAGATGCACTAGATTGCGGCCTAGATAACTTCGAATCATTCCCAACAAACTGCTTACTCGTAGTATTTGGATTCGTATTACTTAATGGTAAAGCCTTTTTATCTTGGCTAATCTTAGACTTGTCAAAATCGCGACTTTGTTTAATAGACTGAAAGTAATTAAGAACCTCTTCAGGCTCTTGACACTTGGATGCTTTAGCACCAAGTCTCAATGAACGATCCTCAATGCCATAAAGCAAGCAATCAACAGCACGCTTCCCGAAAATCTCGCATCGATTCAGAAGATTTAATTTTTCATAATAATATAATTCTAACGATTCACTGTATTTCACGCGTTTATTTAACATTTCGGTAAGTAATTCTGCATAATCGTCACTACTAGGAAAGGAATCAATTAATTTAATTTTCCACTCAGGCCACGAAAATGACATTGAAGGCAAGGCCTGGTACCATGTACGGGCAACACCCGCAAGTCTAGGCAGTGCGTAGTGTATAACCTGATCATCACCCCAACGGTACAGTTTCGCACATTCGTCGACCTTATTAAGCCACATATGGACCGTCTGGCCCTTGACCATGGGGTCAAATTCAGGAATAACATTACCTAACATCGGAAATTTATTGCCTTCTGGTTTCGCATCTGACAAAGATTTAATTAACTCGTTCAAAAATAACTGAGTTTCACTGTTAGCAAAAATAGATTTGTTTACCTGAATATTTCCGTGTGGTTCATCACTTACTGCGGTGTTTGATGAGCTACTTCGGTGAGACGGCCGCCTACGACGTCCGGTATACCGCTGCTTACTCCGCTTCCTCGTCAGGCTTCGACGCGAACGATGCTCATCCTCGCAGCTACGTTTCCGACTTCGCCGACGTCGCCCATCAGTCCGTGTTCGAGGTCGACTCCTTTCATCCTGGTCACTGTCACTCCGCTTCCTCGTCAGGCTCCGGCGCGAATGATGCTCATCTTGGCGGCTACGTTTCCTACTTCGTCGACGCCGCCCATCAGTCCGTGTTCGAGGTCGACTCCTCTTGTCCTAGACACTCGAATCGCTAGGCGTACTTCTATGCCGCCTGCGACGTTTCTTCTTACTTAGGCGATTCTCACTGGCTTCATCATCGCGGCAACGCTTACGTTCCACGCTCACAACAGCTGGAGTAAAACGGGACCGGCTCCTATGCGATTGGTTACTTTCACGGTCCATATTAACTGATATTTCCTAAGAATTGTGGGTGTGTTGTATTAATCCCACTTCTGAGTTGTAAGAACTCAACCTCAACTCAGAAATGAAACAACGATTGTATAGATATTCTTTGATATAATTCTCACAGCAAAAATATCAGCGCTCTGTTCAACGGTTCAATCCCAAGTGCCGTGCAAAAACATGCCAAAGTTAAACTGACACATTTTCAAAAATAATCGTGGCAAAAGTCTCAACTCTGAACAGCCAAAATAATATTCATAAAATTAGTCGATTACTACTTTAGTGACGGGTATCTGTCAATGTTACCAGACGAAAAATACAAGACTGTTTACATGTCTATGACAGCTGACAGATACTTGTCACTAGCACAAATAATAACATTGGATAACCTAAATCGTAAATACAATAATACTGTTAGTCTTACAATATGTTGGTTCAATATTGCGTTATGGTATACTGGTATGGGGAAACTCGGTGCATCTCGAAAGAGCTTTCATCGTACAAAAGAGGTGTATACGTGCGATTTCAAAGTCAAAGTCAAAGTCAAATCATTTATTTCAAATAGGCACGAAGATGCACTTTTGAACGTCAAAAATTACATGAATAGTTAATTCTAGTTGCGCCTTCCAAAAGGTAGTTATGTATGGAGAAGAATGGGCAAGAAACTCCATACTTACTCTTTTAAAATGTTAACAATAGTTTGTATACATTAATTAATAATTATAGGTGAAGACGAAGTACCTAGAATAAAAATAAAAAATACTTACCACAATTGGTAAAAAGAATGAAAAGTGAAGTAATGACAGAAAAATTAATAAATGCAGGTACATGGTGCTCACATATTTACAAACATTGTACATGATTTTCCAAAAAAAAAAAAAATAACATATAATAAGTGTGTGAGTTAAATTTAAATTAATCACAGAAAATAAAAATTAATATCATAAAAATTATAAATTATACAGTGACGTTTGACGTCTCTATCGGTGTGGCTCGCTGTCCAATTTTTTTTCCAAATAAAAGTATAAATCAAAGTCAAAGTGCATTGGAATCAGTATAATAGTGACTAAAGTGGCAATCAGCATAACATACATTATTGTGAGCAATAAATAGTGCGTTTATGGGCCGTAAAAATCTCGAAAACATTATTTCGAAACCATCGAAATTATATAGTTACCCACTAATTAATAACAAAACAATATTTTCGGTAACGTCGCCCTGACACTAGAGCCATCTGTCTTGGTAGCTGCAAACGATCTATCGACCCATGAAAGGAATCGTTACTGCTGCCATCTAGCGAACATCTGCGATACTACTAGCTGTGCAAGTTCGCAAGGCGTCGACAACCATGCCGGGCATCAAATGTGAAGGTTGCGGTAGCTTTATTTCTACGTTAGAGGGCGCTAGGTGTGGCAAGTGCCAAGTGATCTATCACAGGGTGTGTGTGGGTGTCCCCACGAAGGCCAATATAACATTTAACTGGCGTTGTCCTGAGTGCAAAAAAAACCTTTTTCGAGACAATAGGGCCGAAACTCCAGTTAGAGGTTCCACACAAAGCCCCCCTACTAATAGCGCAGGGACCCCCAGTATCATGGGCTCTAGTACGCCTACTAGTCCTGAGGCAAGTTGCTCTGGATGTGAACTCACGCAGACTGTCAGCCCCGTTAGTGCAGCCTCGACTCCCCCGCCGCCTGAAATCTCAATTGCCGACGTCACCACTCGGGAGGCATCGCCTGTAGCTGAAATTGACTTGCAGGTGATCATTGAGGAGCTCAGGATGGTGCGTGCAGAGATTCAGGTGTTTAGAAAGGAGATGGAGGTGGAAATGGCTTAGCTCAAAACCACCTTAAACACCTGCAGCACGCGCATCGACAGTATGGAGGCCAGGGTAGACGCGCTGGAGCGGCGTGCTGTTTCGGGGCCCTCGAACTCAGCCAACGTGGACAAGATTGTAGAGGAATTAAGGCGGAAGCTCAATGACAGGGACCAGGATCTTCTCGCTAACGACATCGAGATATCAAACTTGCCGGAGGGAAAGGCGGAGAACCCTGCTCATATAATCAAGCTCATTGGCCACAAGCTGGGGGTCAGTCTTGACGATCGCGACATCGTTAGTGCGGAACGTGTTGGTGGAAGGCAGCTCAATGCGACAAGCTCAGCTGGGCCGACTGAATCTCGTCCGCGGCCGATCGTCGTGCGCCTTGCTCGTCGGGACCTGCGCGACCAGCTTCTGGCAAGCGCACGTGTGCGACGTGGAGCGACCACTGCCGACCTCGACATGCCAGCTCCGGCGCAGCGGTTCTTCCTCAACGAGCGGCTGACGAAAGCCAACCGTCTGTTGTTTCGTAGGGCACGGGATGCAGCCAGTCTCCTCGACTGGAAGTTTGTGTGGACCAAGCAGGGCCGCATCCTCGCCAGAAAGATGCCAGGAGATAAGGCGCAGAGGATCCGCACTGACGAGGAGTTATCCCGTGTCTTTGGAACTGAAAAGGACACGGCTTAGTTGTTATTGTGTCTATTTTTATGTAAATACTTTTATTTTTTATGCTTGTGGAAATGTGCGTCGCAACCGTTTTCATAGTGTGCTCAGTCATGGATCGGAGGTGTATGGAGCTTATGTACCCACGTTATACTATTTTACTCATATACTATATATATTTATATTACACTAGCTGACCCGACAGACTTCGTTCTGTCAAAAGCTATTTGACTGTGGCAGTTTGTCTACGCGCAAAGGAAACTACCTACCTACCCTACCCTACCCTACCTTACCCTATCCTACCCTACCCTACCTACCTATCTACCCTACCCTACCCTACCTACCTACCCTACCCTATTCTACCCTACCCTACCCTACCCTACCCTACCAACCCTACCTACCCTACCCTACCTAACTAAAACATTCAATTATTATTATATTTTTTTTTTTTTGATAAAATCTATTCTCAGACCTACCAAATGATGACTGACACGTTATGTCAAACGCCATAAAGTTACATTAGAAGATAGAGTTACCTACTTATTATTACAATAAAAATGTAAATATGGTCGTTTTCTTACAATTTTTTTTTTTAACTTTCTTAAATTTTTCTTACATAAGAACCTTCTCCTGACAATAACAAACACAACAAAAAAATAATTAGCGAAATCGGTCCAGCCGTTCACGCGTGATGCCGTGACCAAGGGAAATAGGGATTCATTTTTATATATATAGATGTGCAAAGTCTGCTTTCACCAAATCAGTTTAATCAAAATTATGTTCAGGAAATATTCTCAATCATAACTCTTAACATATACGCTTACTACAGTGCCCAACTGAACGTCTATGAGTACACAACACCTACATACATTCATTCATGCCATATTATCACACCTCCATATATGACGCCTACAGCTTTTGGCACTAATGGCTCCCAGTAAATATATTAAGTTTGGTCTACTAAATGCGGGCTCTCTAGGGACAAATCAGGATGAGTTCTTGATTGCCATGGGTAACCACTCAGTGGACATTATGGCTATCAACGAAACATGGTTACGCAAGGGGGAAGAGGACCGCGCGCCTTGTGTACCTGGGTACAAATTTAGGCACGTACCGCGACCTGTGACTACCCGAGATGGGCGTGGCGGGGGAGTTGCTTTTTATATAAAGAATGGCATTAACGCGCGTGTGAGGGCTCATCCTGAGCACCCAGAGGTGGAGCAGCTCTGGCTGGGTCTTACCATAAACAAAAAAAAATCTTATTGGGGCTGCGTACCGCCCACTTTGGCAGGACTTGGAGCTTTTCCTTGATGCCATAACTACCAGTATTAGTGCATTAGCCCCATATGATAATCTGGTACTGTCGGGTGACCTAAATGTTAATCTGTTAGATTCAAATAGCTCAAAATCGAAGCAGCTTACGGACTTTTTTAATTACTTAAACCTAGCTCAATTAGTTCAATCAGCGACACACTTCGTGGGTGACAGTAGTTCGCTCATCGACATTGTGTGTACTGATGCTACTACGCGAAGTATAAAGGTGAACCATATCAGTGAGCTCGGCCACCACTCCTTCATTACATGTGAATCAGTTTTTAAGAAGCCCAAGCTTAAACCTAGGGTGGTTGAGTTTCGCTCTCTTTCAGACATTGTGCTGGATCACTTCAATAATGATTTGAATATGATACATGGTCTAGTGAGGGAGAGATGTGTGACGTCGATACCATGGTGCATGCTTTTAACTCATACATGCTCCAACTTTTGGATCTTCACGCTCCGATCAAGAGAAAAACCTTCTATAGGCGGCCTACGCCTTGGATCACTGTTAATATTCGTCTGATGTTCAAGCTGCGGGATGGGGCCAAGAAGAGATGTCGCCAAACTAAAGAACCTCATCATAAGCAGTACTACCTGGGTCTTAAGCATGAAGCCGCCGCCGCATTAGTGAGGGAAAAGACAGCATATTTCACAAAAAACATCAACGATCAAAGTAAGGACCCCAAACTACTGTGGCGTAATTTGAAGTCAGATGTACTTCCAGACCATAAAGAAAAGCTACTGCCAAGTCATTTTGACAATCCGGGTAGTATCAATGCGGCTTTTTTGGATGTTCCAGGAAACTGTATTTTTTTTTATTTATTTTTTTATTTAACAATTTATGTACACACATATAAACAGACAAGAAGAAAGGAACAGAAAAATACGTACAAAGGTGATGCTTATTTCTAATGAAATCTCTTCCAGCATACCTGCGATAGGAAAGTAGATATAGAGATGTAGACAACGTGTGTAAGTGTAGAAGAAAAAAAAATTATATAAAAAAAAAATAATAATATATATACATAAAATCAAAATAGCTATACACTAGTATAAATACTTATAAACATACAATAATAGAATATACTTACATACATACTTCTAAAATAAATATCACTCAAATATATACTTAGAACTACAATGTAGTGGAAAATAATAAATACATAATAATATGCAACTATGACGAAGTAGAAAGATAGTGATCCTTTACTCTTCTTTTAAAGGCTGCAACAGTTTGGCAGTCCCTAATGTCAGATGGCAGTGAATTCCACAACCGAGCCGCGTGCACAGTGAATGAGTAGGAGTAGAAGTCGGATGAGTGGGGAGGGAGTCTAAGGAGATTTCTAAGATGCGACCTGCAAGGTGCATCCGAAGGACGATCGTAGGAAAAGCGTTGTCGCAGATAGGATGGCGTTTTAGGGTTGTGAAGGATGTTAAATAACAGACACAATATTCGAGTGTTCCTGCGAAGTCGAATAGGGAGCCACTTGAGTATCTTGCGATAGATAGAAACGTGATCATACTTTTTAAGGTTAAAAACAAAACGAATACATATATTTTGTAAACGCTCAAGTTTATTTAAAAGCTCCTCAGTGGCATCCAAACAACAGGCATCAGCGTAGTCAATGATGGGTTGTATGAGAGTTTGAGCAAGGGAGATTTTGGTATTCAAGGGCAAGAAGCTCTGGAGGCATTTTAACGAATGGAACGTGTAGTGCACTTTGCGACTGACTTGAGCAACATGGGCAGTCCACGATAGGTAAGAATCCATGGTCACCCCCAGGTTTTTAACCGTGTTTGCGTATTCAATCTGAACTCCATTCAGACAGAGTGGAGACAGCGACGCAACATCAAGCCTTTTCCGCATATACCTGCCACCGATAACTATGGCCTGGGATTTCTTAGGGTTGATTTGCAGTCCAAAAGACCGCGACCACTCGCTAATCAAATCCAGGTCACAGTTCATAGCAGATACGGCTGCTTCCGCATCCTGCCTCAAGAAGTGACTGTAAAGCTGCAGATCGTCGGCATAGAGATGGAAGTGTGAAGAGATGACTCTGGTGACAAAGTTAATGAAAATAGAAAAGAGAAGTGGAGAGAGAACGCCACCCTGAGGCACACCCGCTGTAAGAGCACACCAGTCAGACGAAGACTCTTCGAGACAAACCCGCTGCGTTCGGCCTTTAAGATAGGAATCGAACCAATTAATAGTAGAAGGAGAGAAATTGAAAGATTTTAGGATACCTAGAAGGATGTCGAAATCGACAGAGTTAAAGGCACTGCTAAAGTCGAGAAGTACAAGCAAGGTAAGAGATTTGTGGTCCATAGCCCAGCGGATGTCATCAGTAACCTTCAAAAGAGCCGTTACTGTGCTATGACCAGGTCGAAAACCAGATTGAAACGGACTAAGAAGGTCATTCGAAGATAGAAATGCAGAAAGTTGCTGATGAACAATGTGCTCAAGAACTTTAGAGAGGTAGGGGAGGATAGAAATGGGTCGGAAATCGGCCGGTGAGACCGGATTAGGAATTTTAGGTAAGGGGATGATGTGGGCTTGTTTCCAAGCCTCAGGAACAGTACATGAAAATAAGGAAAAATTAAAAATATGGGTCAAAATAGGAAGCAGTGTGGGAAGGATAGGAGAAATCATTCTTGCGCAAACATTGTCATTACCAACTGCAGAGGAGGAGATAGCACCAATAGATTTTTTGACCTCACCTTCATCCACAGGACTAAGCTTGAAAGAAGGACACTGCGGCACAGGCAAACAGGAAAGTTTATTTAAAGTAGCTGATTTGACGTGCGTATCTAACGTAACAGGCGGATGTGAGAAAAGTTTGTTAAGAGCACACACGTCAGTGTTCTTACTGGAAGCGACTGGGGACTTACCAATGCCGACAGTTTTTAGAAACTTCCAGACTTCTGATGAATTACGGTTGTCGAGAGAATTATGGAAGTAGCGTCTCTTTGCATCTCTACACATACGACTGCAGCGATTTCGCAGCACCTTGAACGCATTCGTAATGATAATGTCTCACAAATGTTCTACTTCTATTCTCGCAGGCACAGTCCAGCCGAGTTCTCGCTCACTACAACCAACCAGGAGACAATTCTGAAGATAGTCAAGAGTCTGCGATCAAACGCTCGGGGTGTTGATGGTATCAGTTTGGAAATGTTAACACTCACATTGCCAACTACCCTGCAAGACATCACTGATATCATCAACAGGTCAATAGAATCGCGCACTTTCCCTGACCTCTGGGACGCCCAATTGTTCGACCTATCCCGAAAGTTAGTGATCCAGCTAATCTGAAAGAACTCAGGCCAATTAGTATACTGCCCTGCCTGTCAAAGATCCGGGAGCGTGTAGTGTATCAACAAGTAATTGAATACTTGGAGGCTAATAACATTCTCCCTGAACTGCAGTCGGGTTTCCGTAAGGGAAGAGGCACTGCAACGACTCTGGCAGATGTAGTGAGCAATATCCTGGAGGCACGTGATAGGGGGGAGGGATCAATCCTCGTCCTGCTGGATTTATCGCGGGCTTTCGACGCTATTAATACCAATTTACTGCTGTCCAAGCTAACGTACTATGGTTTTGACAAAGACACTGTGGATTGGTTTAATAACTATTTGACTGGTAGGTCGCAGTACGTGCAAATCCACAAGGAAGATGGATCAACTGTGTCATTCCCTCCACTTCAGGTGTCTAGGGGAGTCCCGCAGGGATCGATTTTGGGCCCTTTGCTGTACATCCTCTGCAGTGCTGATGTTACCGGATCCTTCGTAAACTGCAGGTACCACATGTATGCTGATGACATCAAGTTGTACATATCCTTCAAAGGGGATGATACAGCGTTGGCAGTGCAAAGGGTGAATGAGGACCTGCATAGAGTGGTGACCTGGTCTGAAGAGAACTCTCTGGTTCTGAACCCACTGAAGTCCTAGTTCATGGTGCTGGGTACAAAAAAACAAGTTGCTGCAATACTGTCTGCCAAACCAGAGATTCTGATTAAGGGGGAGGTAATTGAGCGAGTAGAACAAGCATGTAGTCTGGTTCTAATCCTAGATTCAGAGCTGCGTTTTGAGGCTCATTTAAAAAATGTACTCAGAAATTGCTTTTATAGGCTTAAAGTGTTATATGGTATACGTAATTTTCTTAGCATACCACTTAGAAAACAACTGGTCACAGTCTGATCCTATCTAAGCTCAATTACTGTGACACTGTCTATGGGCCCTGCCTGCTTGGTAGGACAGATAGGTTAATTCAGCGAATTCAGAATGCCTGTGTTCGTTTTTGCATTCGTGTCCCTCGCAGGCATCATGTGACGCCATACATAAACCAACGCAAGTCACTGAAAATGGCTGCCAGGCGAAAACTTAATTTAGCTAGTTTAATGTTTGGCATTGTAACAACCCATAAGCCGCACTATTTATATGAAAAGCTCACCTGGCGACAAGCTCATTACAAATATGGTCTTCGTTCTGTGGTTGGCCCGCTAAACATGCAACCACATAAAACCGCAGCTTTCAGAGGTAGCTTCAAGTTTGCGGCCACGCGCTGCTGGAATGACCTTCCACCGCCAATGCGAGGCCTAAAAACAATACAGTCATTTAAATTCCAACTTCAGAAGTTATTGCTGCATGTACAACTCTCTGAACAATAAGTCAATAAGTCTTTAATACTCATAAACAGTTATTTTTATTTCATTTGCTTACCTCTGGGTTACGGCCTGCAGTACTTGGTATTGGATCTCCAGCAGCGCTGTGGCATGGCATTTGATCATCTGTTTGCCGGGACTACTTGCAGCTTTTCCTCTGTGTGCATTCATTCTAATTTGACAACCTATTTATTCAAAATACATTTTGATCATATTACTTGTAGGTACATGTTTATTGCTAAATATTTACTTTTATAATTATCAATTTAGAATCTAATTTTAAATTTAATTCCAATAATCGTATTAATTACTTGTGTTGTTCTATTTTGTATTTCTATTTTTGACTCTTGTCTTCCATTTTCGTTCATACCTTCCTATTTTTGAAGCTCCAAAGCACCTTTAGGAGCTCAGCTGTGGCTAACTTGAGACACAATACTGTGGCTAGACACAATTGAATTTATATTGCTAAGTACAAAATTTTGACTTTCCAACAATGAGAGGAATATAGTGTTTGGCATGTCGGGTCACCCTCCAGTCTCCAAGGTTTTTGTCTTTTTATTGGGTCCACCGCATCTTTCACATTTACTCACAAACGCACTAAAGCTCTGACACAACAATTGCATAATGGTTACACATTACATCATTGGCCATTTTGTAATACCTTACATCATAATTTCTTTGGTGAATTTACGAGTACATTCACAAACTTTAAAAGGTCGCTCCGAAATGTTGCCACTTCATAAAGCGCATAGATAAATTAGGTTCTAGCGTAAAACGTTTTGTTGAGGATGATATTCTCATAGCATGATAATTCCTTTTTCTTTTTTTTTATATTCTTGTTTTGTATTCTACCACAAATTAAATTATATTAATTTTGTTTAAGTACGCTGTACTTACAGCGTCTTAATAATTGTTTGCTGCACCGGACGACGTCATTACGTCAACGCCGGCTGTCGCTGAAAACCAGCGCTGGGGCTCTGTCTTGCATAGGGTCGCATCATAATGCTGAGCGATAGCCGTTTTGCGTGGATGTGACGCATTTTCCCCAATAATATTCTTATTTCTTTTGTGTTTATGTTCTTTTTTTTTTTGCGTCTTGTTTACCGCAATTAAACGTATTTTCTTTCTTTCTTTCTTTCAGTTAAAATAGCAACCAGTTTGATTTTGTCTAGACTCTAAATTATCCTATGGAGCAGGACCAGCATGTTTCCAAGCATTCTTATCTTGGATATAATCCTCTAATTTGTAATATGCTTGTTTACAAAGTGTGTTTTTTATATGAGTTTTAAATTTTCTTTCATTTAATTGTTATATATTTGTAATGTAGACCCTCTTACATCCTGTAAACCACTGCTTAGTAAACTTAAAATACTCGTACTTACATTAATAGGTATTTATATTGAGGAAGTGTGTAAATTTACCAAATCTCACCCTGAGATGTTTGAAAAACTGGGAGATAAATCTGAGTTCAAAACTAGATATCCTAATAGATTAATTATTCCTAGAATGAATGAACTATATCGGCGAAGTTGTTATGGCTTATTCCCGAAATCCCCCCTGAAAGTCCCCCCTGAGGGGGAAAAGTGGAATTTATAAAAAAAAGTCTAGAATTCCCCCTGACCCCCCTCGGGGGGAATTTTGGAATCGAAAAAATACTTATTCCACAAATCCCCCCTGAAAATGTTCCTTGAGGGGGAAAACTGGACTCTGAAAAAGAGAAGTCTAGAATTCCCCCCTGATAATCCCCCTTAGGGGGAAAACTGGAATCGAAAAATACTTATTCCACAAATCCCCCCTGAAAATGTTCCTTGAGGGGGAAAACTGGAATCTAAAAAAAAGAAAAGTCTATAATTCCCCCCTGAAAATCCCTGGTAGGGGGGAAAAACGGAATCTAAAAAAACCAACGTCCATAAATCCCCCCTGAAGTCCTTAAAATTTAAGGAGCTCTTCTGCTACCGGCCGCGGCGCTGGGCGCCTATTTCTTCGCCAGTGTTGGTTGCCAAAATATTTACCGCGGGCGCCGGCAGATATTTTACTTTCATAACCTAGAATGTAGAAGCGAGCGAAGCGAGCTTGGGAATAATTTTGATTTAATCCGTTCTGATACCAACAACTAAAATACAGCAACTAGTATTTGTTTCAACTCATATTTATTTTCTACTAGCTTTTACCCGCGCTCCGCCCGCGTGGATGTCGGTTATCGCGTAAAAATGAAGCCTATGTCCTTCTTCATATCCCAGGCTATACCTCTGCCAAATTTCAAGACGATTGGTTCAGCGGTTTAGGCGTGAAAACGTAACATACAGACAGACAGACAGAGTTACTTTCACATTTATAATATTAAGTATGGATTCCGAACGGATACCACTCTCTAAATAATTAAATTTAATGTGCGAACGAATACTAACAACTTGAATTTGGTAGTCAGCTCAGTCAAACGTTTAGATGTGTGAGGAACAGGGTGTAAAGTTCACTCATCCTCTATAGAAAAGGGAGGATCCTCCGACCAGATGGGTGTTGTGTTTGGCGGGCAACTGCCCAACGACGTCGGTGATCGTCTCTGCGCCCCCGGAGGGGGCGCGAGGAATCGGTTTTGGGGCTTTTTGACCCGAGGCATTTGTCTCTCGGTCCCCATAACTGGGGACCCGTCGTTGGGTTTCCTCCTCCTCTCGTGGGAGGAGGTGGGAGTGCTTTATTGCACACCTAGTCGCTTGAGTGGGGATTCCCCTCAACGGTCTGAAGTGTAATTCTGGGGGTGTGACTGCAGGAGCACCCGAAGTGCTTCACGACGCCCGTGTTACCAGACCCCTGCTAGGTGAGATCCCCAGTTCCCTGCCCAATGATTGATGTTGGATAGTCTTATATTATGTCGTTCGCGCGGTGAACTCTTAATTGCGCGATGCAGGATTTGTGTGACGTCGGGATTTTGTGTGACGTCAGGTCTTTGATGCAGTTCGCATGTGGCAACGTAGATGCCGCCACAAACCTAATCAAATTAAATTTGTTTTCTAATATGACCATTCAAACACCACTAGGAGTACCAAAGGGGGCCTTCGTCGACATAGTCAATATAGCTAATATAAAATGTATACTGAATTGTTTTTTTGTTATTCGAGTTTAAATACTATAAGTAAGCAGACATGTTGTTGTTTATTTATTAGTAAGTAGCTACGCCCCGCGGTTTCACCCGTATAAGTCTGGATCCCGTAAGAATATCGGGATAAAAAGTATCCTATGTCCTAATCCAGGTCATGGTCTACCCATGTGCCAAATTTAGGCAATTATTGCAAAATTGTGTCAAATAAAAAAAGACTCATCGTCATCATCAGCCTATAACAGTCCACTGCTGGACATAGGCCTCTCCAATTGCACGCCATTCAGCTCGATTCCCGGCAACTCTCATCCAGCTGCTACCAGCCACCCTGCGGAGATCGTCGTTCCACCTAGCCTGAGGACGTCCTACCTTACGTTTTCCGATTCGCGGTCTCCACTCAAGAACACGTCTTTCCCAGCGGTCATCGCGAGCAGCAGTGGTCAGTCAGCGGTCAAAAAAGACTGATTATTGTATATTATACTGTCGTTTTTTTTTTTTATTACATTGGATCTAATCACTACTTTTTTTTAATTTACTTTAAGAGCGTAGAAATCAAAACTAATATTAAGGGGGAAAACGGGAATAATTCAAAATGAAAAGGGGACTTTCTGGACTTTTTTTACATTAGTGTCCAGTTTTCCCCCCTGATGAGAATCTCCCAGGGGGGAAAAGTGGAATAACTCAGAATGATAAGGGGACTTTCTGGACTTTTTTTTACATTAGAGTTCAGTTTTCCCCCTTGAGGGGGATTCTCTCAGAGGGGATTTGTGGAATAAGCCAGTTGTTATCCTATGTGTGTTCAGATTTATAACAAGATTCCTAATAAAATTAACGAACTTCCAATGATCCGCTTCAGAAGGGCTTTACGCAGTTGGTTAATTGACAAATCCTTCTATAGTATAAAAGAATTCTTTCAATTAAAATTAAAATGATCTAATTATATACCTACCAAAAATTTGCATGTCATTATGTTATGATTCAATATGTTAAGCTACATTATACTACCATTGTTAAGAACTTTTGTAACCATATTTATCTGCAAATAAATCTTTGACTTTGACTTTGAACTCCATCGAAAGCGACTAGATGGCGTTGGCGTACCGGATACAACTCATCTCCGACATATATGTAACCTCTTAATATTTACAACACAACTTTTCGAAAATATTGATAACAGGCAACAAACTGACGCGGTTTATACTGATTTTCAGAAAGCATTTGATAAAGTTGATCATAGATTGCTGCTCGATAAAATAGAATACAATGGTATCCGGGGGGATCTCAATACTCAATACTCAAATCTTTATTGCATTCCACAATGTATAAGCTTAGGTGGTAAACATAAATTAAGAAACAATCGTGGACCCTGTCGGGCACAGCAAAAGAAACAGGAAGTAGAGAAGACGACTTATAATCTAACATAATTTAAAATAATAATAAAAATAAAACATTTGTATTTTAATTGCATTTAAGGGATTTATCATTTAAATATTCGTTAACACTGTAATAGCATTTACTTATCAATAGGTTTTTAATTTATTTGTAAAAAGATGGGTTTTTTTTTCTTTTCTTGTTGATTCGGGTATGTTATTATATATTTTTATAGACATAACTAGAGGGCCTGTTGAATGCATCTTTAGGCGGGATGTTGGTAGGTTTAGTCGTGTTTTGTATCGGAGTGTGTATCTTGTTTGTATGTCTTCTCGTTTTGTGTAAAAGTCTTGGTGTTTATGAGTAAACTTGCATATTTCTAGTATATACTCGTACTCGTAAATACAAGGCAGTTTTAAAATATTCTGGTTGATAAAATGGGTTTTGCAGCTATCTATTTGTTGTATATTTACTAAAATACGGACAAATTTCTTTTGAACTGTAAACAGTGTCAGTGCATCTGTACTGTTTCCCCACATTATTATGCCGTAACTAATGCCCGGTTTCTGAAGTTCTTAGATAAACTCTCATTAGCTATTGGTTCAATAAAGTTATGTATAAGATAAACGTCGGTTAACTGTCACTGCGTTTCTGAATACGTAACAAACCATTCAATAACTATGAGACCGATAACTAGTTCCTTAATTGCCGCTAGATGGGTCTGTATAAGAGATCGCGTCTAAAATTGATTTTATTATTTTAATTCGTCTTTAATACTGGTTTTATTAATAATAATATTTTTATCGACAGTAAATAAGTGGTTTAACACTGTTTTAGTAAAAAATATGATTTAAGTCGTTATTTATAGGCGGATGAATGAACGACATCATTGCCAGTTTTTTATAAAACAAAACGTTAACCTTACTTCTTTCTGCTTTCACTTCATTGTTTTTGTTTCATGTGGTATTATTTTTGCTTTGCCGTTTGATTTTAAGTTAAAATTCTGTGTATCTTTCCAATCGTTTGTGCTTTCTATTCCATTTATTTATTTTTTTCCTTCTTTTGTAAAATAACATGTAATGGAATCTGGAAAACGCAGTAAAAATTTTACTGAAAGAGAGAAGATGCTTCTTATCGAAGTGGCTAAAGAATTTAACGTAATCGATAACTTAGGTTTATGTGTACTGATATATTGAAAATAAACTCCAGTACTTCCAAATCAGACTCGGATGAGCTGCTAATAATTAATTATGCGAACACTTGTTGTTTTCTCCTTTAATTAACTTTAATATTTAGCTTTTACTGGCAATTTATATTAATAATACACATTTAACCTAAAGGTTGATGTAGATGGCTATGAAATGAAGCATCAAATAAAGTTATGGAACCGATAAACGGCGCACATTGGTCAGTTAAGTTAACTGAAGTTTAAACGGAGTTTATCTTACATTGCGGTGTTCGGAAACGCACATTCACAAGTTAACGAACCAATAGCGCTATTGAATAGATAAACCACCGTTAAAAGTTCCTCAGAAACCGGGCATAAGCCAGGCATAAGCATAAGCGTAGTATGTTACCAAGGCAGTCTGTAAATTTGTCGTTTTTTTAACTTCACGAAAAGCATAAAAGAATTTTGAAAGTTTGGATTTAATTTTTTGTACGTGTGACTTCCAATTTATATTCTTGTCTATGGTATAGCCTAGTAATGAGAATTCGTTTACGGTTTCTATTGAAATATTATTAAAAGAAAAAACTACATTTAGAGGATGTTTTTGGTGGGGATAGAAAGTTATGAGCTTAGTATTTTTTTCTCCTTCGCTGGTTTGTCTCCTACATAAAAAATAGTACCCAGAAGGTTGTCATTAATGGCTTCTAGTCTAGCTGCATTCAAGTCACATCAGAAGTGCCTCAAGGTTCAATTTTAAGGCCTCTACTATTTATTCTGTTTTTCTGGTATGTGACAAATTGACAAATAAATCTAAATTGAATTGAATAGGAGGTATACAGACAATCACCTCATACGTACCACTATAACATATTCACACACCCATTCGCACCTCCTCATGCACAATCCTACACACTTACACACACTGTACACTTAGTAATGCTTAGTTGGTGCTAGCATTTCACATGATTTTGTGTTTGTTTCTGCTGCATGTATTGTATTGCTATTAAATTGTAAATCCGTAATTGGCTGTAAGACTAGCTTATATGTATATTTTAAGTTAAAATTTCTATGAGCTGTGGATTTTGTGAATAAAAAAAAAATGATATAAAACATTGTTTGCAAAATTCAAAATTTGTCTTATATGCTGATGACTTAAAAGTTTTCAAGATAAATTCTAATGAGCAGGATTGTATTGACTTCCAGCAAGACCTTGGTCGCTTTTCTTACTATTGCTCTTCTAATAAACTTTACCTTAGTCTGCCTAAATGCTATAGTATAACGTTTACCAAAAAGAAAAATATTATTAATTCAATTACCGACTTGCTAGTAGCATTATTAACAAAGTTACTTGTCTTTGTGATCTTGGTGTGCAGCTGGACTCGAAACTTCATCTGGATGTTCATATTGAGAATGTTGCTAATAAGGCATATCAGATGTTTGGTTTTATGATGAGAGCATTTAGAGAATTCCATCGTCCCTCCACTTTCTTACACTTGTATAAGTCCATAGTTAGACCGCAATTAGAATACGCAGCAGTACCGATTTGGAATCCCTATTATGCTAAATATAATGAAATTATAGAATTAGTTCAACGGAAGTACCTTCGTGCTATGCAGTATAGATGTTTTCGAAAAAAAGCATCGTACCAGTCGCTTCTTAAAAAATATGACCTACTTACGTTACAGTCAAGACGTATGCTGCTTGAGACAATAACTCTATTTAATGTATGCCGGAACAAGTTTGATTGCCCAGACTTGGTGAACAGTTTGTGTTACCTGGTTCCTCGAACAGTGCATGGACGGGAGGTGCGCACTAGAAGACTGTTCCCTATCAGCTTCTGTAAATCCAATGCTGGTGTGCGATCACCGCTTCGCCGCTTAGTCGACACACACAATGAGCGATTTAGTGATATCGACATACTATTTCTTAACCGAAATACTTTTAAAAATAATGTAGCCGAAATTCTGCGGGACCAGCAGTAGATCGTATGCTTGTTGAATTGTTATTTTTATTATTATTATTTTTATATGACATTGTTAATTTTAGTTATGACCCGTAGGTCATAACTAAAAATAACAAAACAAAACTCTCGTTCGTGCATTCTATACTACGGTATAGAATGCACAAACAAGAGTTTTGTTTTGTTATTTTTAGTTTTTTGTTGCATAATTAATTTTTCCCTGACTACAGTTACGTTTGCCTTCAGTTTGTAAATATCTAAGTTGTTATCTGTGGAAAATGTAGTGGGTAGTATATTTGTTAAGTTTATTGTTAAGTTATTTCTGTTTATTTTTAATATACTACTGCTTGTTTTCCCTTAAAATCATCATCATCATCATTTCAGCCGAAAGACGTCCACTGCTGGACATATGCCTCCTCCAAGCACCGCCACGTCGACCGGTTTTGTGCTTCCCGCATCCAGCGGATTCCTGCGGCTTTCATAAGGTCATCGGTCCACCTTGTGGGAGGCCTTCCAACGCTATGTCTTCCGGTACGCGGTCGCCACTCCAGAACCTTTCGGCTCCAACGACCATCTGTTCTGCGTGCAATATGCCCTGCCTATTGCCACTTAAGTTTGGCAATTCTTCGAACTATGTCGGTTACCTTAGTTCTCCTGCGGATCTTTTCATTTCGAATTCGATCACGTAGGGAATCTCCAAGCACAGCCCTCTCCATTGCCCTTTGGGTGACTTTTAGCCTTCTAATAAGGCCCATTGTCAGCGACCACGTTTCAGTGCCATATGTCATCACTGGCAACACGCACTGGTCAAAGACTTTCGTCTTGAGACACAGCTTCCCGAGCCAGCCTTCGGGAAGCTACGCAATATCTTCTCGAATTCGACGATAGGCCTCTTCCTCGAAGTTGGACCTACCTAACTGGACAGTTTGTCCTAGGTAAACATACTCGTCCACAACTTCGAGTGTAGCGTCTCCGATATTTATGAGAGTGGGTGTTACATGGGCATTTGACATGACCTTTGTCTTGTCCATGTTCATTCTAAGACCCACTCTTTCGGAAGCTCTACTGAGGTCATCGAGCATTGTACTGAGGTCTTCCATTGTCTCAGCCATGACAACTATATCGTCGGCAAACCGAAGGTGAGTGATGTACTCGCCATTGATGTTGATGCCAACCCCTTTCCAGTCCAAAACCTTGAAGACATCCTCCAGTGCAGCGGTGAACAGTTTCGGAGAGATAACATCTCCCTGTCTCACACCTCGCTGCAGAAGGATAGGTTTCGAGGTCTAGTCCTGGAGTCTGACTGACATAGTGGCGTTTTTGTACAGACATTACAGTACCTCGATGTACCGATAGTCGATCTGGCACCGTTGAAGAGACTGCAGTACAGCCCATGTCTCGATCGAATCGAAGGCTTTCTCGTAGACCACAAACGCTAAGCTGAGAGGCAGGTTATACTCCTCGGTCTTCTGTATAATCTGCCGCAGAGTATGTATGTGGTCTACGGCGCTAAAGCCTTTACGGAATCCGGCTTGTTTGGGAGGCTGGATGTCGTCAAACCTGCGTGCGAGACGGTTCGTAATGACTCTTGAAAACAGCTTGTAGACATGGCTCAAAAGTGAGATGGGTCTATAATTCTTAAGGAGAGCATTATCGCCCTTCTTAAAGAAAAGTATCACCACACCTCTGTTCCATGCCTATGCATTAATAAAAGTATTAACTTTTTATTGAATAAAAACAATATATAAAACAGAAAATACTTATTTATTCACTAAAACAATACATTAATTGTAATAACATGTTTTTGCTAAATACAAAAACCAACTTGGGTCTATCACGGATTTGAACGCACATGTCTTTTGGGGGGGTAAGGACTTAATGGAGCTTTGTGTACTTAGGTATGTTCTTTACCTTAAGATAACAAACACAAAACCAAAATACGAAATTTCACTCAAATTCTTAAAGCAATCAATTGTACCAAATTACAACACGAAATAAAAATGCGACACTAATAACAATTTTAAAATAATTCACGTAAGTACCATCATAAATGTGAAAACAAAAAGAAATTAACCTCCGAAATGTCGCATGATACACCGTTTGTGTTGAGAAGCCAACATCGCACGAAATGTCTAATGAACACCATTAGTGCATATCTGTTCTCAGGGTCACGTTCGCGATTGGACGAAATATTTGAAATTTATTTTGTACTTGCAACACGATCTGGCTGTAGAATTCGATTAATCCACTAATACTTGACCGGTATTAATACATTTTAGCGAGAACACCACTAAACGAACGAAAAAAAAAAGAAAACAAATTACGTCTGTACTCTGTGGTCGTGTGGCGGTGTGGCGCGATATGCTTATTGTAAACATTCATCAAGGTTATACGTGCGTAAAGTAATGGATTCAATGAGAAAACGGTTTAATCTTAGAAGAATCTTATACAGAATTACTGAGAAATAAGTTTAGATTTCGTATTGAGTGCTAGTTTATCGAAAAGTGATAAATATGTCAGTGAAAGAGTAACGAAAGTTTTGTAATGCACAAATTTTAGTCATATGGCCGCCGTATTTAGTAAAGTTTTTATGATAAATATTCTTGTATACTATTTTAAATACACATAAGTAGCTAGCTTATTTATCTACGAACATAATTTGGCTAATAGCTACTGATATTATAGCGTATTGTTATCGTAATCGTATTTCCAAGAGTAAAATTCGGCAAACAAATACCTACAAAAGACAATAAAATGGATATAGTATGTTATCCATAAGAGATAGACATATGCCATCGCGGACTTTTTTGAAGACCTAAATAAGATACACAATTCCACCATACATTATTTTGTTATATCTCAAAGGGTTTAGACAGCGTTTTTGTTGAAAGCTCCCAGACGGCTTATATATTTCCGACACCTCCAACAAATATCGTTAATTTATACAAAAATGCATACAAAAACTTAACAAATTATATACTAAAACCTTCCTCGAGAACCGCGCTATTCACTGGAGAAACCAGCATAAGAATCGGTGCAGTAGTTTTTTAGGATATCGCGAACAGACAGACAGACAGTCGCGGCGGAGGACTTTGTTTTATAATATGTAGTGATGTAATATTATGTGGGTAAGTGCAACTTATTTTTATGACAATGTAGGCATATGACACAATGTTTGAAATAATAATAGAATAACTAACCTGACCTAACCTATATAAAAAATGGTGTCCCCTTATTTCGCAGACAGAAATTTCATAGAATTTCGTTTCCCAGAAAATGTTTCATATAATATTTGGTCCCTGTATTTCTAGTTCGAATATTATTGTTTCAAATACTACTTACTTGAATGAAACATATTTCACAGAAATACAATTCAATGAATTTAAAATCACATTTTTTTGTTTAACAAACTTTTCAAACAGTAGAATATTTTTTTAACGAATATTGTTTGTTCGGTTTATGTTAGTGACAGAAACGACTCGCTGCAAAACCGACTCCACGTCTGCCCTACCCCTAGAGTTTAATTTAAATCCGCGTAGGCGCGGAGGGGCGAGGCGGCCCGCGAGCTGAGGAGCAGGTGAGGAGCGTGAATACCATCTGCGACGATAAGGTCGCGTGGGACCGCCGGAGCCCCGCAGTGCCGGAACCGTGACAGAAACCATGCCCGCTGCATGCTGCATGCTTGCTTGCATGCTGTATGCTTGCTTGCATGCTGCATGCTTGCTTGCACGCTTCATACTGCATGCTTGCTTGCACGCTTCATACTGCATGCTTGCTTGAATGCTGCAAAATGAAAAAAAAATGTAAATATGAGGATAAAGAATATTTGATTTATTATTCTATGATATGACTATTCTAACATTGAACTTTGAGTGAAACAAAAATCAATGATTTAAAAATCTTCAAAGTAAGTGATTATTCTATAAAACGAAAATATGAGAAAAAAATTATGTGAAACGAAATTCTATAAAACTATTAGCTATGAATCAACGTACAACCATAAAAAATGTATGTAAAAATTACACTGACAAAACGTCATTCGTCTAATAGTTGTGTGGCCTAGTGAAATGTTTGACAAATCATAAATGTCCCAAACGTATTGTGTCATTCGTCTAATAGTTGTGTGGCCTAGTGAAATGTTTGACAAATCATAAATGTCCCAAACGTATTGTGTCATTCGTCTAATAGTTGTGTGGCCTAGTGAAATGTTTGACAAATCATAAATGTCCCAAACGTATTGTGTCATTATAATAATCAGCTTAACAATAATTCTACCAAATGAAACGTTGTCATACAAAAATTTGCTAATCGTTAGTTGTCAAAGTGAAACATCGGCAAAACGTTGGTTGGCAAGTGATAATCTGCCAAACAATTTTCGGCAAAAACGCAGGATACCATTAATACTCTAATCATTATGAATTTTATTTAAATTGAAATGTATTTTTTATTAAAGTAATAATGCATTGTATTGTAGTAGTTGTAAGGAATCAATAAAAGCTTTTTATTTTATTTATTATTATTTATTATGTGATGCCAAGAAACGAAATAAAATAAACTGTTATTTACTTGCAATAATAAAAATAATATTTCCGTTTTCATAAGCAGTTCACAGTAAAGAGCTCTCTTATGCGGTAGAAACATAAACGATATATCCACTGAACACATCAATTCATCCGCATCCGCATCGGAAGCTTTAAGTTCTATCGTTCAAGAATTTCCAATTAGCTTTTCTGTGCCAGTAGCCGAGCGAGAGCGGCCAGAGCGGTGCGAGCAGAGTGAGCAGCGAGAGCGAGCGATGTTTGCACGACTGGGCTGATTCGAGTCTTGCAATATCCTCGCTAACGCCCGGCGCGGCGCCTCGTCTTTAGCATACTGAGAAGAGTTTAAACCATATTGAACGACTCTACCGAGCTTTATTAGCTTTACACGGAGCTTCTTTCATTATTTTGAAAAAAAGTTAATAAACAGACTTCTTCATTGAAGACCCTTATTGGCGATATCACAAAACACAAGGACTCTTTTTAATTAATTTCTCTTTGTTCCATTATTGATCATTTTCAGTTGTGAATCATTATTGATGTTTATTAGGGACCGGTTTCATAATAAAGATTTCAGCATCAATACCCTTTGTATTTATTTGGCCTCTTTTATAAAAAGAAGGACAGCGCCCGTTAAAAATAGAATTACCCACATCACACAGATCGTGTTCACCAATTTCAGCTGACGACAGCACAGCGCGGCCAGTCGGTCCCGCAATACTCCACGTATGTAATTCAATTAACCGTTTAGGCCGTGAATTTTAAAATTAAGGAGCGTGAAAACCTTCGCTGTCGAGTCAAAATGAGACACTTGACAAAACGGGACCTTCATTAAGAATATAAATTTAATCAAGCGCTGTGACCTCTTTCGAGTTGGGGTGATAAAGGCGGCGGCCACGGGCGCTGTTTGTGCTCGCTGGCCGCAGAATAAACACGGCCGCCGTGTGTCGCATTCCGCGCACGTATCGGTCGCTCTAATTACTCACGTGATTGCTCTCCGACAGAGAGTGCGGTGCGAGCTGTGAACAGACAGCGGATGATTTTGACGTTCAAAAGTGCATCTTCGTGCCTATTTGAAATAAATTATTTGACTTTGACTTTGACTTTGACTTTGATGCTTTCTGTGTCATACATAAGTATTATAATCTATCAACAAGCTACGATCTCCTTGTGTAACTGTATATTGTACACGTACAATATAGAAATTTCTTATTAATTCAATTTACAGCTTCGATGGAATCATAATTTTCTATGAGATTATCAATAAGATTACCGAAAAAAAAACTGAGCAGCTAAATATTACACTAGATAAATAAAGAGAAGACTTTAAAGGTTTGTCGCCGAATTAGGTACATACTTAATTATGGAAGAATGAGGAAAATAACCCTTCGTAACAGTCGAGAATTTAAAAACTTTTTAACAATTACCGGCCAAGTGCGTGTCGGACCACGCATAATGAAGGGTTCCGTATTTGGAAAGAATTTATCCTAAGAACAAACTTAACATTGTAGTTGGTAAACATAATCTCCAATACATTCCAACTCCTGTAAGTTTGTACGCACAATATCGAGAGATTTACCATGTTATTTTAAGACCATTGACTTCTTATAAATTTTCTTGTAATCTATATTATGTATAGAACTATTTTCTGTATTTTTTTCACAATTTTAGGTTCAGTAGTTTCGGAGATAAGGGGTGGAATGGTCAATTTTCGTCTATTTTCACTTATAACTTTAAAACAATTTATTTTAAAATTATAAAAAAAATATTTGAGACCATCACAGTGAGCCCTTTTATTTGATATGTCACACGTACAGTTTGCAATTTTTTTTTTTTAATTTTCTTGTTTGCCCCCAAAACTGACCCCAATATTCTAAATTCATTTATTTACGTGTCACGTCCGTGTTTGGGTCACTCAAATTGATATGTATACCCAACTTAATAGGTCCATCGGACACTATTGTTTGTATAAGACCTTTTCTTTTGTACCCATATTCGCAAATTAATAAATGATTATGATTATGATTATGATTAAATTCGGAGCAAATTGGCTGTGACAGCGGGACAGACAGACAGACAGACACACGACTGATCCTATAAAGGTTCCGTTTTTTTCCTTTTGAGGTACGGAACCCTAAAAAACAACCGACTTCCAAAAAACACTAAAAAGTGAAAAATACCTAAATTTAATTTCGAAAGTCGGTGTCCTTGGTTCTGTATTTTCGTTTTTTGCCACCGACTGCCGAAATTAGTTAGTTTTCACTTTTTAGTGTTTTTTTTTACTTTTTAGTTATGGTACTTACCCCACAACAATTCGATTACTACTACTTGCTACACCGCACAAACAACAGTGACAAGATATACGAAGTAGATCAAATACTATTATCGAAGCTAACTCAAAAACTACCCAAGCAAAGTTAATAAAAATCGGTTAATAACCATTTATAGCCCGAGTGCATCTCATGACATTTCCAATAAGCCCAAACACGGCTAGAATACATAGTTTTATTACGGAGTTCCGGTGCATACCTTCCGGCTTCATCATCAGATCAGTTTGATGGTACCATTTTTATCTATATATATAGTTAAGTGACTGCTTAACTATCTTTATCGAGATATCTTTTCGTCACCCGTGAAATTCTTATCATTGAAGAGTTCCGGTGGCCATTTGTGTTCTTCGTAATCAGTTGCACTTCATCAAATGATATTTTCTGAATGCAAATACTTGAGTTGTTGATGATAATACAAAAATCGCTATATGTATACCTATAAAATTTGAGGAGTTCCCTCAATTCCTTATAGATCTCATCATCAGAACTTGATTTTGAATAAAATGGTTCTTATCTGGAAGTCATACAATAAAACAAAAAAAAAAACAAAAAAAACTATTCGGTTTATAAACGACGGACTTCTGAGGTAACAATAATTAAAAATAAAAATAAAATACGACCGAATTGAGAACCTCCTCCTTTTTGGAAAGCCGGTTAAAAAGAATTTGTCCGCTGTTTTCTATTTCGTGCTGTCTTACCATGAAATCATTAGACACGTAAAGTTCCCAAAATTTATAATAATAATAATAATAAAAGTGTTTATTTCAGAATAATTATAATCCCATAATAGTAAGAATGGTTGTCAGACTTTCAGGCTTCTGACTTCCCGTAACAAATGTCAAAAATCCACGAATGACAGCCGTGACCAACAGCTTAACGTGCTTTTCGAGGCACGGGCGGGTCTCTGTATGTAAAGATGGTCACCCATCCACAGATCAACCGCGGCAAGTGTAGCTTAACCTGATCGATTGACTTGTGCGGCTGTTATTATTAAGCCACGGGCCCCTCCCCCGGAGAACCCCCCATCCCCTTGTCCGGGAAAATCGTTATAGATATATATTAGGATAGTTAGATTAGGTTAGATTAGATTACGACATAGAGTAGAAGACGTCAGCTAAGAAAGGATTTTTAAATAACGGCGTATCTTGAATAACTCAAAAGTTTTTATTTTTAAGTTTTTGAATTACTCAAAAGTATTTTTAATCCTGGTTATAGGGTACTTTCATTCCTGGTAGTACGTTCCCGTTAGATTTTTTCCGACATTCACGCGGGCGAAGCCGCGGGCAAAAGCTAGTACAATTCAAAATGCTTTCTCTTTTTAATTTTTAGACCAAACGTTAAACAGTTTGTAATCCATACAATTTCAATCTCTAACTTAAAACAGTAAGGTGTAAATTCCCTTGTGTATGCAGTGGGATAGTTTTAAAGGCAACCAGTGCCAAGCCTTTGTCGTGGACTGGCTTCCTGATGGATGAAACTAATCTATTATTCTGTCTGGCTCATAAGTCCGGATCCGTCTACCATTAATACAGTTGTCTCAGCATCGTTCAACATCGGGCGACATCGGGCAACATCGTGCTGCATCGTGCGGCACGGCATCTTGTGGTGTCGTACGACTCGCCTGATTGATCATCGAATCATGTGAATATTTTAAAATTAATTGCCTGCATGTCTGGTTGGATTAGGAAGATGTATGTTGCATCTGTGCAGTTCAGTGAATTACTCCATTTGTTGCTTTTCTTGGGAGAACGAATGGAGCGATGGATTTAATTTACTTTGGAACGCTCTGTGTGGCTGAACAAATGAAAAGCAAATTAATTCCCTGTTTGGAAGCAATACATCAATTTTTTTGCAAGCTTTTATTTAACTCGCAATGTTATGTCCAGGTGGAATCTTGCAAGCTGAAATAAAACCACTTTTATCTTATCCTACGAAACTAAAATTTTTCGTGTTGTTAAATATGATGCATGACCTGATTCTTAACTCAAGATTGGCTCCAGACGAAGGAACTCTTCAATGGTCAACGGTATAGCCACGAAATTGAATATACGCATTTAATTATGATAGTCCGTTTTAAGTTCTACCATGACCTGGCTGCTGCACTCAGGATTGGCTCCAGACGAGGAAACTCCTCAGCGGTCAACAGCGGAGATACAAATTTTATATACGCATTCAATTATGATAACCCATTCTAAAGTTCACCATGACCTAGGTGCTGTACCCCAGATTGACTCCAGACGAGGGAACTCCTCAACGGTCAACAGTACAGACACGAAATTTTATATACGCACTAGCTGACCCGACAGACTTTGTTCTGTCAAAAGCTATAGTATAAACTCCACTACTCTACCCTACCCTACCCTACCTACCCTACCCTACCTACCTACCTACCCTACCTACCTACCTACCTACCTACCTACCTAACTACCTACCCTACCCTACCCTACCCTACCCTACCCTACCCTACCTACCTACTTACCTACCCTACCCTACCCTACCTACCTACCCTACCCTATCCTACCCTACCCTATCCTACCCTACCCTACCTACCTACCTACCTACCTACCCTACCCTACCCTACCTACCCTACCCTACCCTACCCTACCTACCTACCTACCTACCCTACCCTACCCTACCCTACCCTACCCTATCTACCTACCTACCTACCCTACCCTACTCTACCCTACCCTAATTTTTCGTAAAAACCATTAAGAAAAAACCATAAAAAAAAAAAATGCTATAAACCTCACGGAGCCCGAGACCTTTCCAACGAATGCAAAACCGTGGAAATCGGTTCGTGCGTTCTGGAGTTATAGCGTCAGGAAGGAAAACCCGACTTATTTTTATATAGTAGATTTAATTATGATAGTCCATTCTAAAATCTACCATGACCTGGCTGTTGCACCCAGGATTGGCTCCAGCCGAGGAAACTCCTCAGCGGTGAACAGCGAAGACACTAAATCTATACTTATATTATAAAGCTGAAGAGTTTGTTTGTTTGTTAGTTTGAATGCGCTAATCTCAGGAACGTTTTGAATTGAAAATTGAAAACGGTTGGAATTGAAAAATTATTTTTGTGTTGGACAGCCCATTTATCGAGGAATATTATAAAATCACGCTACAACCAATAGGAGCGGAGCATTAATGAAAAATGTTGTAAAAACGGGAAAAATTATTCCTTTTTGAGAGCTTCCGTTGCGTGCGCTGCGTAAACGGTTTAAGTTACGCAAATATAATGAATTATGGAACTTTTCTTCTTTAAAACTTCTTAAAAAAGTCTGCGACAGCATATGTTTACCTTTTCAGATTGGCTCTCTATAACCGTTTTTATGGAAATCAAATTTGTTCGAAATTAATGCATTACTTGCAAAGGAGTTTTATCAACATAATATTAATCCTTATCCAAATAAATATGTTATTAATCACATGTAATTAAATGTTAACAAAATTGTCCTTGACATCACTTGATTTCAATCAACATCTTAGGAGATATCATAATTTTAAAATAACTCCTTAAAAAAATAAGTAGAAAATTCATTACTTAAGGCACTACCTCGAGCAAAACGCGTTTTTCAGTCTATTAACTCATTAATTAAGAGAAATAAACTACATCTGAAAACATATTAATGTTCGATATCCTATCATCACATTGCACATTCTTATTTATTTTATGTGTTGAAATTACATTTGAAATCTCCGTGTAAAAAAAGTACTAAAATTATTGATTGTTGACGTTCCATTAATTTGAGAGTTACACTAATGGATAGATAATTTAAAAATCTTAATAATTCACGTTTCATTTAATTTCAAAAGATATTTTTTTTTTTTGATCATTTTTTATTAAAATAATTCAATAAATTGTGTGAATTCGGCGTACGCAGAGAGCGGGACCGAGCGTCCCCGCTGTGACGGGATAGAGAAGGACCGTTCATTCTACAAAAGAGAGCAATCCGCGCGATCTATAAAATGAGTCCTCGTGAGTCCCTTAGAAATAAATTCAAAGAAATTGATATACTAACTTTGCCTTCTCTTTATATCTTAGAAAGTATTTTATATGTTCGCAAAAACTTAGGACTTTTCAAAATAAGAAGCGATTTCCATAATATACGAGTAAATACACGTAGTAAACATGAAATTGTGATACCCAAATTCAGATTAACTAAAACTAGCAAGTCATTTCTTATAAACAGTATCCGCTTTTATAACAAGTTGCCAAAGTCGGTTACAGAACTTAGCGATGGAAAGTTTAAAACCCACATCAACGTGTCCTTATCAAAAAAGCATATTATAAGATAAAAGACTACGTTGAAGACAAGGAAGTTTGGCAATAATTCCTTCTGCACTTGTGGCTTCCTGGTACCTCATAAACAACATAACTATGTATGTCAATGTCTATTAACTGCTCCCAAATAACGATGTTTATTTAGAATTTTCAATTATTTTTTTACATACTTCCTTGACATAATCTTTTCATTATTTGACATTATTTACCTACAAATAGAATTCCAATTCTTTATTAGTGGCTTTTGTGGACATGATATTTATTCATTCAGATATGTTACTATAGTTGTAATTGCAATCATGTCATTAATATTTTATATACTTAGATTATTTTATATTTTGTGAATGTGAGAACGTTGTAGGCCTAGTAGAGTGTAGATTTGTTGGCGGTTTTCTATTTTGTTAAGTACCTGGTAATTGTTGAAAGGCCTACACTGTCCTCCCATACCTATGATCACTGTTATTTAATAATATTGTAAAGCCAATTATTTTTAAAATAGTAACCGTGGAGTTTCTTGCCGGCTTTTCTCCATAGGAAACGACTAATTGGAACCGTGCACCTAGCTTCTGACGTTTCATAAGTGCCCATGTAGGTTTATGTGAAATAAAATATTTTGATTTGATTGATTTTGACCGAACGCTCACGCTAGGGGATCGCTTAAAACTACTCTCTCTCTTAGGTGACACAGACGAAGTTCCGCGGGTCAGCTGTATTATAAAGCTGAAGAGTTTTTTTTTTTTGTTTGCTTGAACGCGCTAATCTCAGGAACTAGAAGTATCTAGTTCCTGAGATTAGCGCGTTCAAGCAAACAAAAAAAAACTCTTCAGCAATGAATAATTCGGCCCACCCAGCGCGTCGCATCCCGTCGCTCGCCCGCGCTTTAATTTCGTTATCGCTTAGCGTTCTTTTCGACTTTTGTTCTTTTCGCTTGGCTCCTAAGGCAGCTAAGCCTAAGTCGCTAAGTCGGGGGCAGAAGATAGTTTAATATACGCATTCAATTATGATAAACAATTGTGTTCTAAAGTCCACCATGACCTAGGTGCTGCACCCAGGGATGGCTGCAGACGATCGGTCAACAGCACAGGCACGACATTTTGTATACGCATTCAATTATGATAGCCCGTTCGAAAGTATGGCATGACTTGGATAGTGCAACTCGGTTGGTTTCACACCGTGATTTCTGTAAAGGCGTTTTTGGGTTCGTTGGATTTGTCTTTTCAAGTACCTTTCAAGTGAAGGTTATAGAACAGATATTTAAACAAATTTTGATGCACTATGTTCAGGAGATTTCGAATCAAAATTTTATTATTTCTGTAAAAAATTTTACTTAACCGAATTATGACATATGTCACATAAGGCGACATCATTATGTCACTCGAGAGGTAGTTGCTGAAAATCAGTGCTGTTGACGATAGGTTCGTCCGAAGACACAGCAATTTGCTGAGCAATGACCTATTCTTGCACAGATGCGACGCTCGGCTTTATCTTACTTGTAATTTGTTGTTTGTTGCAAAGGTAGATAATTTTCACAACGATAGGCATTTAGTTTTTGTTTTGTTTGTTTGTTTTCATTTACCAGAGTTGCACAACTCATTATAATCAATGAATCAATTAATCAATAGTCTTTAATTGTAAACGCAGGTTAACACAGTGTGCAAGATGTTACAATTGTTATAATAATAAAGTTTCTCTGTTTTGCCATTTGGCGTACAAATATACGTTTATGGGTGGCTTTTTCCAATTAACTAAATTAATTTATAATAATTCGGTAATAACAATGTCAATTTAAAGAAAAATAGGTACCGTAGAACGGGGCTATTTGGATTTTCGGGGGTTATTTGAAACAAAGCAATTGTAAGATTTGAGTTGACATAAATTCGAATTGTGATCTTCGTACGAAAAATTGTAAAAGTAAACAAGACTAGAAATAAAATAAAAGCTGTCTATGGTGTTTTGCTAGAATTTATGTTAACTCAAATCTTACAATTGCTTTGTTCCAAATAACCCGCGAAAATCCAAATAGCCCCGTTCTACGGTACTTATGATACGTCGCCATACAAAAAAAGCTTTTCCTCATTAAGGCCGTACCTGCATATGGTACTTTAAGCTCTAACTTATTTTTGTCACGAAGTTTCTGATATTGGCTTTTATACGCTATTTGTGTTTGTTTTAACAAATATATTACATTCATATGTATACAGACAAGGCAAGGTTAAAATGTTAAGGCTTTTAAATAGAGGTTGACAACTGTCAGTACTATGTAAAGCACACATAGCTCTGATGCATCTTTTTTGGGCTTTGTAGACATACTCTTAATTTACTGAATTGCCCCAAAATATTATGCCATATCTTAGTGTGGATGCCACATAGCCATGGTAAGCCATTAAAAAAGATTCTAGGCATACAATGTTAGCTAGTTTATAGATAAGCAAATTTATTAACCTTTTTACAAATATCGTCCGTTTGCGATTTCCAGGACAAGTTACTATCTATAATTACAACAAGGAATCTAGTCACAGTTGCCGACTCTATTCTAGTCCCCAAATAGTTGATATCAAGGTTCATATTAAGAATCCTTTGATAAAAGTGCATTGTTAGGGTTCCCTAGTCAAATGGAAAAAAACGGAACCCTTATGGATTCGTCATGTCTGTCTGTCTGTCCGTCCGTATGTCACAGCCACTTTTTTCCGAAACTATAAGAATTATACTGTTGAAACTTGGTAAGTAGATGTATTCTGTGAACCGCATTAAGATTTTCACACAAAAATAGAAAAAAAAAAACAATAAAAATGGGGGTTCCCCATACTTAGAACCGAAACTCAATTTTTTTTTTCCATCAAACTCATACGCGTGGGGTATCTATGGATAGGTTTCCAAAATGATATTGAAGTTTCTTGTATAATTTTTTTCTAAACTGAATAGTTTGCGCGAAAGACACTTCCAAAGTGGTAAAATATAAATATATATATATAATATATATAGTGGTAATAAAGGTTGTCTGTAAAAGATCGCTTTTAGCGATAAGACCGCCCATTGTGACACCTTAGGTAACAGTTCTACATTATCTGTAATTTTTATGGTGTACATAATAAAGAGTATTCGATCTATCTAAAATATGTCCCCCTCCTGTAACTTCTAACATAAGAGAATGATAAAAAAAAAATATAATGTACATTACCATGTAAACTTCCACCGAAAATTCATTTGAACAAAATCTAGTAAGTAGTTTTTTTTTTAATACGTCATGAATCAAACCGCAATTTACCTTTCATTCAATCAACTCAAATATAAAAACAAAAAAAAATAACATTTAATTTCATAAACATAAAAAATTCGAAAAGCGTAAATTTGTAGACACATTATTAAAAAAAACCCGTGATAAACTATTTACATACCTACAAATTTGTACGGAACCCCCGGTGCGCGAGTCCGATTCGCACTTGACCGGTTTTTTGCTTTTAATGCCATCCTTATGCCCACGAAATAAAAGTCAAAATCGGTTGAACGGACTATAAACAATATTTAAATGTCTAATATTATTTCAAATGGAGTATAGTAGTGTCAGAATACTGAAAATTAACTGCAGCTGCTCACGCTTAGGTATTGATATTAACCTTCACACGGATTTAATACTAGAATCTTTTAGTACTTAGTGGTGGAGCTACTTATTTGTAATTCTTCGATCTCCACAAAGAAATAAAGAATTACATTTATTTGGCACTAGCTTTTTCTCGCGACTTAATCCGCGTGAAATTTTGGCCCCCAACCCTCCGCATCACATCCCATTGCCCATCCGCGCTATTACTTCGTTTTCACTTAACGTTCTTTCTGACTTTTTCCTTTTTGCCCCGCTCCTTAAGGTCGCAGTGTCATGTTAAATAGCCCACCTCCAGGAATCAGGCTATCAAATACAAAAAGAATTTTCAAAATTCGTTCAGTAGTTTCAGAGATTACTCCCTACTTAAAAGCTTACAAACAAATTTTACCTCTTTATAATATTCGTCGTCTAGAGATCCCCGTTAGGAACGAAGTTTCATCTCTTGTATGATAAACAAAAACGTAATAGGTTGGGGAAAAAGTTTCTTCGCATTTTTTAAGAAAATTTTAAACATTTTTTAAAATAGTTTATTTGCATTTAACTATAGTATGTTGGTACCATTTCGTTCGATAACTTTTTTCCATCTTGTGGGTAGGGACATGATCCCATTGCTATAGAAATTTTGGGACTTCTGATCAAAATACCGTTTTTTACCGACAAGTGGTTTTGGCAGTCCTCTCGTGATGTTAACCTGACACTGCCTAAAGAATTCTGAAGAGATCGAAACAGGTGGAAATCTGAATGTGCAAGGTCAGGACTATACGGCGGATGCATTAACACCTCCCAGCCAAACTCTCTTAATTTTTGCTGAGTTGCTAAAGATGTGTGAGGTCTAGCGTTATCATGATGAAAAACCACACCCCTTCTGTTGATTAATTCCGGCCGCTTTCTCTCAACTTCTTGCTTTAATCTCATCAATTGTTCGCAGTAGAGTTCAGAATCGATGGTCCTGCCTGGTGGTAACAGCTCATAATGAATAATGCTCTTCCAATCCCACCACACACACAGCATCACCTTGTTGCGAGTTAATCCGGGTTTCGCCAGTCTGTGAAGCCTGACCGGCCTTTGACCACGACCTTTTTCGCACGTTCTTGTCGTACGTGATCCACTTTTCATCACTAGTTATCAGCCTCTTCAAAAATGGTTCGGTTTCATTACGTCGTAATAAAGAATCACAAATGAGTACACGGTTCATTAGGTTTCTTTCAGTGAGCTCGTGAGGTACCCAAATATCGAGCTTTTTTGTGTACCTAATTTTTTTCAAATGTGCTAAAGCTGTTTTGTGGTCAATTCCCAGCTCTTCAGCTACGTCGTAACTACTGATATGCCGATCTTGCTCCACTTTTTCAAAAATGGCATCCATTTTATCCGTAATAGGGCGACCAGAGCGATGTGCATCTTTGACATCAAAATTTCCGGATTAAAAACGCTTAAACCAAATTTGTGCTACTCTCACAGACACTGCACTAGGTCCATAAACATCGCAAATTTTTTTCGCGGCTTGCGTTGCATTTTTACCTTTTTTGTAGTAAAATTTTAAAATGTATCGAATTTCTTCATTAGATTCACTCATCTTGACAGTACAAAAAACAAATGAAAATCACACATTTTCCTAATTTAAATTTGGAATTATGTTCTTTAAAATTTAAACTTTCAGTGATACCAAAACCAGCCAAATACAAATAGTATAGCCAAAGAGATTTTATTACAAGTTCATACATACTATAATGCGAAAAGTCGTTTCCCCAACCTAATATTTTTTTCGCAGCCGCCATCTTGGATTTTCATTTGGACCAAATTCATACTTTCTCTCACTCGTGTATCTTTCTATTACATAGAAAAGAAAGAGAAAGAGAGAGAGAAAGTCGCATGGAGGGGACATAACGCTTTTTCCTTACGTGACGATTTCTACCAGTCAAGTCGTCATTTAGTTTTTTTTTTAACCTTTCTCCACACTAGAAATTTCTCCTGTTTGTGGGTGCGTTAACAAACATTTAATCTCACATACACAAATTTCCAGACCCCCACCCTCCTCCCGCACCCCCATATAAGTTGGTTATTAATATATAAATAAACAAATGAATAAATAAAATCACATAAGTGCTTATGGTCAACTCTGAACTACAGCTCACCTACATGGTTGCATATAAAATCACATAAGTGCTTTCGTTAAGGTTCAGCACTAGGAAATCGTGTTATGGGATTTCGATAAGTTTATATAGAAAACTTAAAGTAATTGCCACGAAAAAATACATCTGGCTAGCTCAAGAGTTTTACTAGTCCATGAAAAAATCGGGTTGGGGATAAACCTTGCAGATGATTGTTAAAAAAATATTGAAAATCACTAAAAACGTGTAAAAAGCACTGCCGTATTTTGATAACTTAAGGCTAAAACAAGAAGGCACCTATTTAATTTATACATAAATAAAAACAATAAAGAACAGTGAACCCAATGCATGTTTTAGTTTTCCATAATGTTATTTCTGTTTTGCGTAAAAAAATCGCTAACTTTCCCAATTTTGACGCCTGAAATCTGCATACAATTTACTATGGCGACGCGTATTACCCGCTTTATGGCAGTGTCCGAGCCGCGGAGCTCAGTCGACCGCACGTTTTCAAGGTGAGAGCACGTCGCTCTTAGTAAAAAAAATACGCGGCAAATAGTGGCCTGTGCGTACACGAGATCCCCCGCACAGTGGTCGGAACTCCCGGAGTCAGAACAATAATTTATACAAGGTAAGTACTAAAATTTAAGATTTTTACGCTCGATTCTTTCTGCACGTATTTTGTATATTGTGTCATTCGTTATTTGTTTGTTATTATTTTTACGTCTTTCCGGTTCATAATATTATTGTAATAAATGTTTTCAAGTACTTGGTGTGACATAATTTGTTCTAACTACATAATTGTTCTCTACACAACATAGCCCCGTCATATTTAGGCTTGTTAGATTTGTCTTGACAAGTACTACAGATCTAGATGGTGTCCAGGATCTGAAGATGAAGTCGGAAGGTGGCCATAGGAACTCTTTAAGTATACAACATGACCTCGTCGTGTTTGGGCTCGTTAGATTTGTCTTGATAAGTACTGTAGATCTAGATGGTGTCCAGGGACTGATGATGAAGTCGGAAGGTGGCCATAGGAACTCTTTAAGTATACAACATGACCTCGTCGTGTTTGGGCTCGTTAGATTTGTCTTGACGAGTACTACATATCTAGATAGTGTCCAGGGTCTGATGATGAAGTCGGAAGGTGGCCATAGGAACTCTTTAAGTATACAACACAACCTCGTCGTGTTTGGGCTCGTTAGATTTTTCTTGACAAGTACTACAGATCTAGATGGTTTCCAGGGTCTGATGATGAAGTCGGAACTTGGCCATAGGAACTCTTTAAGTATACGACATGACCTCGTCGTGTTTAGGCTCGTTAGATTTGTCTTGACAAGTACTACAGACCTAGATGGTGTCCAGGATCTGAAGATGAAGTCAGAAGGTGGCCATAGGAACTCTTTAAGTATACAACATGACCTCGTCGTGTATAGGCTCGTTAGATTTGTCTTGACAAGTACTACAGACCTAGATGGTGTCCAGGATCTGATGATGCATCCTGAAGATATGCCACCCCGAAGTCGAAACGCATGTTTAAAGATTTTTAACGTTTATTGAAACGACCTTCTGCGGCTTACGGTAGGAGTTGACTAGTAGAAATCGTCACGCGAAAAAGCGTTCATACTTCTATGCCCCCACCATGCGACTTTCTTCTTTACACTCTGAATCTCTGAAAGTGTGAATTTGAAAAGGTCAAAATGAAAATCCAATATGTCGGCTGATAGAATTTTGTTTTTGGGTTTTAAACCATACGTGAGAAGGAACTTCGTTCCTAACGGGTCTCCCGACCGCACAGGTTTTTTTTATTATGTGCATGCGTGTTGTGTGCTTGTAATTGTAAACAAGTATCTTCCTTATAAAAATAATTATTGTTTCTGTAATAATGAAGTAACATTGGATTTTTTTACAGAAAAATATGAGTACGGCCAAAAGCAAAAAATACCAGGGCTTTTTTGCCAGCCATAAACGCGTGCATTGGAGTAAAAAACTAAAAAGGTGAGGAATGTGAGAACCTACCTACATTTTCCAAAATACAGTCTTTGAATAACGAAGAGCGTTCCCATTAAATTTACAGAGCTGTCGGTCGGTTTTTTTTATTTATTGTTAGCTATTGTACATACTTCATACCTACCTATATTTTATAACGGGAATATACTTACTATACTATAATATACTACTACTACTACTATACTACTATAATATACTACTACTACTTTTACAACGGGAATATAATTGTATCTATTTATTTGTTTCAGAGCTGCATTTGACAAAATCCAAAAATTTGATAATAGTTGTAATACAGAAGTTAGTACCTATTTACGTTTAGTTTGAAACAGTGAGTGAATCGGAAGGCGAGTAAGTGGACGAATGCTTGAGCGAGTGATACAAGTGAATGGGGAAATAAATAGGAGAAAGAAATGAGTCTGTCAGCAATCAGTCGGAGAGTGGATAAATTTGTCTGCATTTAGAACTATAAAGAATTTAGTGTATTTTTTTTTTTACAGAATCAAGAATAGCCATTGCTGATCGAGCCGGCTGTGCAGCCTGATGAAAAAAAAATAATTAAAAATTATAATAAAAAAAATTAAATAAAAAAATTAAAAACATGACGTAGGTATTGACTTTGTTTTTGAAAATCATAATATAAAAGCTGATTGATGCCTACATACTCCAATCCTTCCTTACTAAGTATAAATGCAATAAAAAGAACAACATAGTATCCACTTCTATTTTTAATATTTATTGTCTTCACGCTCATGCCGCTCGAACCACTATGTAAACATCTATGTGTGCGTGAGCGGGGCGCGCGCGTCTATCGCTGAGTGAGTAGCGCTTCAATACCTAATTTTCTCTCGCGCTCGCGGTGTATCCGACCCTTAAACCCTAGCATTGCGCTCGCGCTCGCACGTACGCGTGTGCGTGCGTCTCTATGTGTATGTAGTATTAATAAAGGTCTGCGATCCTGCATATACACTAATGGCACAACACTGATAAATTGAATGTTTCTCAATGTCATTCAAACAGATTATTCCGACGAACACCTATCATTAACATAATATAACAGTACATTGTAATTCCTAACACATGGGACTTCTCACTAACAGTCACCTAACCATAGATATTTATATTTATAAAAACCAAAAAAAAAAGTTTACTCAAGTAACACAACTGGGTGGTAAAATAGCTCCATATCATATCTGTTTGTAAACTTGGGTGAAATGTATAGCCATGATTAAGTTCTATAAAGGTGGAGAGAACCCCTATGCAAACATTATAGAACCACGGGGAGAAAAATTGCAGCCTAATTTTAGTTCCAAATGGAACCCATAGGAGTTCTCACGATCACCATAAGTGGAAATTAGAACTATGGGTGTAAGTTGTGCGCAGTGAACGATTGATTGAATGATATGACGTTTCAATTCGGTCGTTGAGTGACAAATGAGACGCAAAGTTCTTTTTAGGGGCGATAAGTCAAGATGTGTTTTTGAATTTGGTCTGTGTACAGCCATTACATTTTGGGTTACATCTATTTGATGAGTATTAAAACTTCACGTGTACTGATATAATGCAGGCATTTACAGCACAAAATCCTTGCGAATGTTTTTGTACTGTGACACTATAGTATGGTTTCTTTTTAAATTTCGAAGCGCCTTCGATTTGATCAAGAAAAACTAAACAAAGTGTGCTAAGTCAATTGGCAAAATAATAGTATAAAAAAATAAAATTGTTAAAAACCTAACAAAATGGTTTTAGACTAAGTATAATGTCAAAGTACATCAGTTACAATTAACAAAACTCAGTGATAATCACTGAGTTTTGTTAATTCAGTCAGTGTAATAAAACACTTTCAAAACAATACATTTCCAAGGACAACCATTTTCTAAACATGGCGATTCTTATGGCATCTCATAGTTTTTATTTTCATTTATTTGTTCTCTATTTGGAACTTCATGGTCTAAAAATCACTTATTTGTATGTTACTAGTGGCTAACCAGTGGATGTTATTACCTGCAGTGATAATTTGCTGTATTGTAGATATCCCAATGCTCGTGAATTAGGGGTCCTTAAGAAGTCCAAAAATCGTAATAGAAGAAGGTAAATAACTACATATTTTTGTGAAACGAAAAGGCTACAAACGAAGATGAATCACTGGTTCAAAACGAATTAATAAAAAAATAAAAAATAGGTGAAAATGACAACGATGGAAATGAAAATGAAGAGTAACATGCAATTTTATTCGGCAAAGCAAATTAAAAGTCGCAAATTCAAAGAACCAACATGATTGAATTTTTTTTTGTCTAGTTGTAAGTCACTACGTGTAATTTTAAAAGCACTAGTACGAGTAGCACTGATAATTTTACTCGTAAATCTGAAAGACTTCTTGAGTCACATTTATGTATTTTTGGAACTGTTAGATCGTTAGTGGTTTTAAATAAGTGGAAATAGCTGCTTTTGGTTTTCAAGAACCCTTTGTTGAAATTTAGCTACGCGTTAGAGTGGCATATTAGAGTACAATAGGCCTGAAAGATGCAATCATGTAAGGTTTCAAAAAGGTTGTTAAATGATCCCTTAAGCCACTACAGGTTATATACTACTCTGTTATATTACTCGTTTGGAAATAGAAGTGCCAAGTAAGGGTATGTTACAGCTTAAATGTAACAGTTGCTTACAAGTGATATACCACTGTTGCTACTAAATTGGTAACAATTAAAACCTGTTTTCAACTTTAAGTACCAAAATCGACTCTATGCAACCATAAGATTTATAGTATTAAAAAAAAACACTCATAAGCAACTACGAGTGGTAGGAGGTACTCATATACAAATATGAGTAGTGTTAGAAACTATACGTTCTAACAAACACTTAAACCACTCATTTACAACTTAAAGCTATAAGATAAGTTGCAAAATTCACTAATGTGCTACTTGGGTAATTACAAAAGTCTTTTCGCTTTTCTCAGTAGCAAAATTAGCGTACAATTTTTGCAGAAAACAGTGGTATAAATAGAGAAAATGCTTATTTAGTAACCAAAGTCAAATCATTTATTTCAAATAGGCACGTAAATGCACTTTTGAATGTCAAAATTTACAAAAATAGTTAATTGATTCTAGTTGCCCCTTCCAAAAGGTAATTATGTATGGAGAAGAATGGGCAAGAAACTCCATACTTACTCTTTTAAAATATAAACAATGGTTTTTATACATTAATCAATAATTATAGGTGAAGATGATGTACCTAGAATAAAATTAGGTACCTAAAAATAATGAAAAGTGAAGTAATATCAGACAAATTAATAAATGCGATAGATTCATGGTGCTCACATATTTACAAACATTGTATATGATTTTCCTAAAAATTTAACGTATAATAAATGTTTTAAATAACATTTGGAAACATGCATCAGAGAAGTTTAAATGGATGCAACTTAGGCCCGGTGGCACCATAAATCACTAAAAATGTGTTTAATGCTAAACGTTTAAAAATGATCATTCTGTTTCTGTCATCTACAAACGATAGACAGAAACAGAACTATGTTTTAAGTACCTACGTTTGACGCAAGCATATTACACGGTATGATTTTTCAAAAAAAATAATATGTAATAAGTCAGTGTGTGAGTTAAATTATATTAATCACAGAAAATAAAATTAATATCATAAAAATTATAAATTATACAGTTCAATTAGCAACCAGTTTGATTTTGTCTATACTCCATTTATAATAGCATTAGACAGAAGTTAAAAAAGGTTATTTTTGATGCACACTTTATAACAAAAGTACAATAAATTTGTTATAGTTACGATTGACGCCAAATCGATTAAAATGAATTTATATATCAGCTATCACACTTAATTGTAATCATTTAAAAAAACAACCATATGAAATTAAGTAGCTTTCATTTAGATATATTATTTCATTCCAATTTAAAATTACAGTGCCTATGCTAAAAACCTAAAAGAAGCAGGAGTCAACAATACTGCAACGCTTTTTGTTTCACTATAATCCTACCAAATCTAAAATGTTACTTAATCCCTTCATAAGCTGTGACAGCCGGGGATTTCTAATTTTACTGGTTTATGTCGTCTGTGAAATTGACTTGACAATGTTCTAAGATTGTCATGTATGTCATTTACTTGTGAATACTTTGTTGTTATTGTTTAATTTTCGTGATTTTGTTGTTATTTATTAAAATAATAAATAATATTTAGTTATTTCTTTACTATTGTATTGTTATCAGTGTTGTCATTGGGTTGTTTGTACAAAACGTTACTTTTTTTTTGAGCTATGAGTGATCCCGGTGCGGGACCGAGTGGCTTACAACATGTAAGTGCTGAGTCTGACCAAAGCCAACGGCGAAAAAAACGTGGTCCAAAAGTTGACTCCGACGAAATAATAATGTCTCCCAAAAAAAAGAGAATGCTGCGTGCTATAGAAAAACAACCTGTGATAAATATTTTTAAGCAATTGTAGTCCTGGCCTGCAGATACTCCTCATTATAGGACTGAGATGATAAACAAAATCGCAGAAGTTGCCGGTAAGGATGATTCATAAAATTATTACTATAAAAATATTTGAAACTAACATGCATTGTGATAAAATGTATTATATTTTAGAAACTCCGCACATGATTTTATTATTTACAGGCGTATCTCGGGCTACTCTGTCCAATATTCTCAAAGAGTACAACATAAAAAGTCGCCTGCAATCTCCCCCTCCCCAACAGAAGCACATGAAACGTGATGATTTTGATGACATCACATTTAGTGGAATATGCAGGAAAATTCATTCCTTCTTCTTTAATAATGAGTTGCCCACCTTGGACAAGATGCTGGAAGCAGTTAACAGTGACGAGTCTCTGCCAGATTTAAAAAAAAACAGTCTGTATAAAATAATTAAATAAACATTAAAGTTCACATAAATCAAACGGAGCAGAAAAAGTGCACTCATAGAAGTCATAGACAAGCAGGAGATCGTCCTTTGGAGACTAAAATATCTTCATGAAATAAAAAGGCTAAGGAATAAAGGAAGGAAAATATATTATTATTTAGATAACACTTGGCTAAATGAAGGTACAGTGCTTCTAAATTTCTTAACAGCTATTTATGCACTAAGCAGTGTATGACCTCTTGCATTCAATAACATTATAATTAATTATACAGTTAAACATAATTTCATAAAATTGGTTCGTGAAATGAATGGTTTGTATGATAAAAGGTTATTAATAAATAACCTTTTATCATACAAACAGGTCACACGAAAAGCCTAATATGGCATGACACTAATAATAAGTCTTCAAAAGAAGCACATTGGGAAGGTCTATCTGCTGGTTTAAAAAATCCAACTTATAATCGGTCATACTGGTATGTATTTTATGGACTGTCCTCGCCATAAAAAAATGAACACCCCATTGTTATTGACTATTAATTAAGTAATACATATTATATTGTATTATGAATTAACGCATGCAAAGCGAACTTTTAAAGTTAAAAATTTTGTTATAGTATTTATCTATGAACTATTTCCAGCAGTGAAATTATATAGGGGGTACGGAATAATTGACTTGTATTAATTTTATTTCACAGGGTTTGTGAAGGGTTTTTAATGGATGCTGCATTAATATTTGATGCAAAGAAAGGTGATGAAGATGACCATTTCGAAATGGACGCCTTCAACTTTAATAATAATTATTATTTATTTATTTACACTTCAAGACACAATCATCTGTGTAGCCCTGACTCTTGTACTGGGATTTCCTGTTTCATAAGAGCCAGATCTCTCAATTTACAGGGAATATGTTATAGAAGCGCGATAGACAAAAGTGAAAATGGTTCAAGTTAATTTTGTCAAAAATTGAGAGTGGCGCTGTAATTGTTATGGACAATGCGCTATACCACTCAAGGACATTGGAGAAGCTGCCAACCACAGCTACACGAAAGGCAGATATACAGGAATGGTTTAAAAGCAAAAATATTCCTTTTGAGGAAAAAGATCTTAGGGCAACTTTATTAGAAAAAGCAAAAATACAAAGACATTTATACCAAAAGTTTGTTGTTGATGAGATGGCTAGAGAGAAGGGTATTTCAGTATTGCGCCTCCCACCATACCACTGCGAGTTCAACCCTATAGAATTAATATGGGCTCAAATGATGGGGTATGTGGCTCAACATAACAAAACGTTCAAATTAGACAAGGAGAAACAATTACTCCCACAAGATCTGGATAGTATTACGCTAGAACGATGGCAGTCTTGCGTTGCTCATGCAATTAAAGAAGAGAAAAGGTTAAAGCATAATGGATGATGTGGTAGAAAGATTTATTATTAGGTAACGTCGGTGAAACTTCTTCATCTTTATTCTCTGATGATAGTGACTAAATTATATGATGAAGACGAAGAAGTTACACCAACTATTGTGTGTTGAAAGTTGTTGTTTTAAATAAAATATTGTAAAAAAAAAGACTTTTATTTCCTTTAATCTTAATTAAATTTAAATCATCACGACGTAATCGTTTGTTTCATTCATTCGTTTTGTTGTAAGTAATGTGTGATGAAGATGTTATTACGACCTATTTATCAAAGTTATGTTAAAACATTTTTAGTTTGTTTAAACTTTTAACTTTGAATAAAATGTTTCGCACTCCTGCTTCTACGAGCCTCTTTTTTCTAATGCTATAGTAAATGGAGTATAGACTCTAAATTGTCCTATGGAGCAGGACCAGCATGTTTCCAAGCATTCTTATCTTGGATATAATCCCCTAATTTGTAATATGCTTGTTTACAAAGTGTGCTTTTAATGAGTTTTTTTTTTTTTTTTCATATAATTGTAATTTATCAGAAGGTATTTTATTGTAACATTTAACACAGTACGCCATAAAAGATGTATGCACTTAGATAATCTGAAAAATGGTTGATCTATTTTACCTTTATTTCTGGTATTATAATATCTATTTATTACAGATATGGTTAATATATCAATCTACTTACGTTTTTCTTTCCATTTATCATACTTTTTACTAGTTTTTCATCATTTTACATAATTTTATTCTTGAAAAGACATTTACGTCAAACGTGTCAAACTGAAGTCTACTTATTTCATAGATTTTCTTACCAGCCTATTCAATGAAGGTTGCATTAGGTTTGTATTTTCTAAAAATCATTTACTTATATAATTTTGGATATTCTAAATCTCTTTTATACTTAAATACGTTGTCTACTAAATAACTATTGCAGGTCCAAAATTGGTTCACTGCTAATAATTTAGTATTAAATGGGAAAAAAAACTAAATGCATAAGATTTGCTTTACCGAATGTTAAAAATAGTGATTGTGACATAGTATTGAATAGGGAGAAACTAGAATTCGTCGATAAAACTGTTTTCCTAGGGATCACGCTCGACTCAAGGCTGCAATGGGGTCCTCATTTAACATCTCTTGCAGGGCGGCTAAGTTCAGCAGCATATGCTGTGAGAAAAATCCGTCAATTTACTGATGTAGATACCGCTAGGCTAGTCTATTTTAGTTACTTTCATAGTATCATGTCTTACGGTATTTTACTATGAGGACGGGCTGCAGATATCGAATCTATTTTTATTCTACAGAAAAGAGCCATCAGAGCAATATATGGCCTCCGCAGGCGCGATTCTCTAAGGGAACTGTTTAAAGATATTAACGTCATGACGGTACCTTGTCAATACATCTATGAAAACATCATGTACGTAAGGAAAAATGTAAATATTTTCAGTAAAAGAGGTGAAAGACACAATTATAGTACCAGAAATAGGGACCAATTAGTTTAACCAGGTTTCAGACTGGCTAAAGTAGACTCATCCTTCATGGGGTACTGTTTAAAATGTTACAATAAAATACCTCCCCATATACTCCAATTGAACGAAACAAAATTTAAAACTTGTATAAAACGCACACTATGCAGCCAAGCATATTATAAATTGGGGGATTACATCGCTGACAAAAATGCTTGGCTCAATGCTGGTCCTGCTCCATAAGGGCGCATAAACTAATTGATTAGCATTTGAAAATATTATTGGAGCTGCTGAAGATTGTAAACTATTTTTGCATTGTATAAACTCAATGTCCTTGAATTATATAATTGCATAGCACAGGTGTGAGTACTATGTACTATAGAGCTACCATTTACCGGGTAATATGTCTTTTATTGACTTGAATGTGCCCTGGCGGCTGAGAGTATGTCATGCTCACTCAAATGTCTCGCTGGTGGTGGCGTGTGTGTTGGATCATTAAGTTCCCTTCAAAATGGTTGAGCTAAATGGTGCTGATCCATGCGTCATGTTCGTGAACGGGCGCCGTGAGTTGGGACTGGTCATCTCTTAGCTGCCACGGCTTATTTTAATTTTTGAATTGTTTCTATTACGGACGCTTCTAACGTGCACGTCTTTCTACATTGTTCTCACATGTATAACTTCAACATGAATGATGTAACCCATATTTTGTAACAATATTTTGTTTTAAAAGGGTGTCCATGTAGTTTCTTGTCCGTTCTTCTCCATAGGAACCTACTACGCTTTGGAATGGGCAACTAGCTTCATCTTTCTGACTGACCGACCCCTTGACAATTCAAAAGTGCCTGTAATTGGTTTATTTGAAATAAATGCTTTGAGTTTGAGTTTGAGTTTGAACTAAATTCTAAATTATTATAATTATAAGTTTCTTAAACGCACTCTCAGAATTTGTTCAGGAGGTTTTATACATCTTGGCCGACTACACCTGGCTGGTTAGATAACTGGCAGGACAGAGGACAGCAAAAACTTGAAATCGAAAATGGATTTTTTGAAGAGAACAGAATATTCAAGAACGTCCAGATTTTCCTATAAAAGGAGCCTGGAGAAGCAATTCAGTTCAGTTTACGTTTATGTCTGGGTTCTGAGTGAACCATCTCCAATACAGAAGATATACTACCTGATTCCTGTAGATTTATCTCGTGTTTGTACTGTTAAATTTTTACATGTAATTGGCCTAAACCTTATTTGAATTTTTTGTAAAGGCATGTAAGAGCAAAATGTTATTGTTTGTCCACTGTGATCAGATGAACTTATTTACGATTTGTTTGTGTAAGTAATCACAATTACAAAATATATTATCTATACAAGTGGCAGAAGACGCTGTCACTCGGGTTGGTTCAATAAAAACATTTGACAAATCAAATGACCTAAAAAGACTTAACAATCTGACACTATTCAAGTTATTTTCTAATCTATATATATAAAAATGAATCCCTATTTCCCTTGGTCACGGCATCACGCGTGAACGGCTGGACCGATTTTGCTAATTATTTTTTTGTTGTGTTTGTTATTGTCAGGAGAAGGTTCTTATGTAAGAAAAATTTAAGAAAGTTAAAAAATTTTTTTTTAAGAAAACGACCATATTTACATTTTTATTGTAATAATAAGTAGGTAACTCTATCTTCTAATGTAACTTTATGGCGTTTGACATAACGTGTCAGTCATCATTTGGTAGATCTGAGAATAGATTTTATCAAAAAAAAAAAAAAAAATAAGGTTAGTTAGGTAGGGTAGGGTAGGTAGGGTTGGTAGGGTAGGGTAGGGTAGGGTAGGTAGGTGGGTAGGGTAGGGTAGGGTAGGTTAGAATAGGGTAGGGTAGATAGGTAGGTAGGGTAGGGTAGGTAGGTAGGTAGGGTAGGGTAGGTAGGGTAGGTAGGTAGGGTAGGTAGGTAGGGTAGGGTAGGTAGGTAGGTAGGGTAGGGTAGCGTAGGGTAGGGTAGGTAGGTAGGTAGGTAGGTAGGTAGGTAGGTAGGTAGGTAGGTAGGTAGGTAGGTAGGTAGGTAGGTAGGTAGGTAGGTAGGTAGGTAGGGTAGGTAGGGTAGGGTAGGGTAGAGTAGTGGAGTTTATACTATAGCTTTTGACAGAACGAAGTCTGTCGGGTCAGAGCTAGTAAATTAATATTACTCAAACTCAAACTCAAACCATTTATTTCAATTAAACCATTTACAGGCACTTTTGAATTGTCAAGGAGTCGCTCAGTAAGAAAAATGAAGCTACATGCCCATTCCAAAGCGTAGGTATCTATGGAGAAGAACGGGCAAGAAACTCCATGGACACTATTTTAAATTAAATTGTTACAAAAGTATTCGTTACATCTATAATGTTGAATTTATAACTAAATATGAGCACGATGTAAAAATAAAAATAATAAAAACTTACACGTTAAAAATCGTCCAGAGTAGGTACAACAAATAGAAACAAAATAAAATAAAATAACCCGTGGCAGCTAAGAGATGACCAGTCCCAACTGACGGCGCCCGTTCACGAACATGACGCATGGATTAGCACCATTCAGCTCAACCATTTTGAAGGGAGTTAAATGATCCAACACACATGCCACCATCAGCAAGACATCTAAGTGAGCATGACGTACTCTCAGCCGCCAGGTCTCATTCAAGTCAATGAAAGACATATTACCCGGTCAATGGTAGCTCTATAGTACATAGGACTCACACCTGTGCTATGCAATTATGTTAAAATCACCACATACGATTATTGATTTACTACTATAAAAAAAAAAAAAAATACGTTTATTTCGAGCAACCTTAGCTCATATACAGAGTACACACAAATACAGAACACACAACTAAAAGGATAATAAAAATAAAAATAAAATGAGCACCGGACAGACTAGCAGACTTAATAGCTACCCGGCCCTGCTGACGGCAACATGCCTATCACAGCAGTGCCGTATGTATGAGCAGTCCATCCGGTCCGCGATCATCGCCAGGACGGCATTGGTGCTGCCCCACACCCTACGCACCAAGGACGCGCCCCGCTTTCGCATGGTCGCGTGAAAGCAGTCGGAAATTCAGATAATTTATGTAAACAAAGGTTTTTCACACCAAAAAATATCTTCGTAATGGTAATTCACATAAAATGGCGAAAAAGAGGGTCTATTTTCTTTTAAATACTGATTTTAAGAAATAATAATTAAAAAATAATTTTAAACAAAGTTATTAAAAAAAGGAGATTTTCTGGTATAAAATATTTTATGATACTGGTAACAATGCAGGAGATCCAAACATTTTTAAAATTTTACATCTTCAACAACACTAATATTACAACTCTCATTCATAGATTCATATTGTAAGTAGCATATCTAGCTACAATTTGGGTAAAACTATTTTGAGTGGAAATCGATTTTGGGAGGCCTACGTCTAGCAGTGGACTTAAAAGAGCTGATTATGACGAACATAGGCCGTGTCTCCGACACACTACACAAAACTTTGTTTGGCGACGGTATTTTGTTTGCATAGTTCTTATAATTAATTCTCTTTAATTTTATAGATTACTAGCTTTTGCCCGCGGCTCCGCCCGCGTGGATGTCGGTTATCGCGTAAAAAAGTAGCCTGTTTTGCTCCATATCCCAGGCTATGTCTCTGCCAAATTTCATGACGATCGGTTTAGCGGTTTAGGCGTGAAAAGGTAACATTCAGACAGATAGACAGAGTTACTTTCACATTTATAATATTAGTATGGACTAGCTTCTGCCCGCGACTTCGTCTGCGTGAAATTTCGGCCCACCCATCGCGTCGCATCCCGTCGCTCGCCCGCGCTATTACTTGGTAATCGCTTAGCGTTCTTTCTGACTTTTGTTCTTTTCGGTTGGCTCCCAAGGATCATAGCGTGATGTTATATAGCCTATAGCCTTCTTCGATAAATAGGCTATCCAACACTAAAATATTTTTTCTATTCGAACCAGTATCTAGTTCCTGAGATTAGCGCGTTCAACCAAACAAACAAACTCTTAGCTTTATAATATAGCTGACCCGCGTAACTTCGTTTGCGTCACCTAAGAGAGAGAGTGGTTTAAGTAATGAATTTTCTACTTATTTTGTTACAGAGTTATTTTAAAATTATGATATCTCCTAAGATATTGATTGAAATCAAGTGATGTCAAGGACAATTTTGTTCACATTTAAATACTTGTGATTAATAACATATTTATTTGGATAAGGATTAATATTATGTTGATAAAACTCCTTCGCAAATAATGCATTAATTTCGAACAAATTTGATTACCATAAAAATAGGTTATAGCGAGTCAATCTTAAAAGATAGACATATGCTGCCGCGGACTTTTTTTTTTAAATTTTGAAGAGGCACGCATGATATTTGCGTAACTTATACCGTTTACGCAGCGCACGTGTCAGATTCTAAATTTAAACTACATTTATAGGTATTGATAGCCACTTTATTAGCAAGCTTTGTGTATCAGAATGGTAACTAGTAGTTTACTATGTATGAAAGTCCCTATGAATATGGTGTGTAGGGAAAGGATTTTATAAAGAAAAGCACAGAAAGACAAGACTAGGCATTTATTTCAATTTGGGCTTGTCAAGGTAACGTTACTGAGAAAGCTAGTTGTCCGTTCCAAAACTAGGTCTTCGTGGAGAAGAACGGAATAGAAACTCCACGGAAACAGCATTAAGTATTCTATCATAAATTACCGTTATCTCAAAACAGATAATTCTATCTATTGGACCTTTACTCAGATTAATAGCAACATTATTATAATAATATAAAGGTAGGAACATGAGTATTCCATTAAACAATTTAACACATTACCAATATTGGCAATAATATACTTTACACAACAACATAATCATAACAGGCAATAATTAAGGTATAATATCAAATAACTTACGTGACACCTGGACGAACCAACCACTTGAACATCTACCGAGCAACTCGACTAGACAGCGCACTGTCCATCGCTTTTATATCCGAACGTCTAATTCAATTGATCAACTTATAAACTTATAACAAACATAAAAATAGTAGATAATAGCTTACCTTTTTAAATCACATATTAACTTACATTATATTTTAAGTGGATAATTCATAGTTTGCAATTAATATATTTTAGTTTGACTTTACAGATATTTGTAACAAACAATAATATTTCACACCGGAAGTTCCGTAAAAGTAATGTACATAATTTACTTTTGATATTAATTGATAAAGTTGTTTATTTGAAATTAGTGACTGATAGTTTTAATTTTTAACAGAACAAAGGAATGTTATGCTATTTATTATTGTTCGTATTTTATTACATAAATATACAGAACCTATCACGGCCATACTGACATGTACTTCGTTCTCGAAGTACAAATTACATTACATAAGATCATAAACATATATAACAATTTGTTTAATAAATTTTAATTGTTACCGTCAATCTTCTCACATTAAGATGACGAAATAACAACGGTCACTTGTTTAATACATTTTCATTGTTACCGTCAATCTTCTCTTTCTCACATTGAGATGACGAAATAAACATTACATAAGATCATCAACCTATATATAAATAATTTTTGTTTAATACATTTTCATTGTTACCGTCAGTCTTCTCACATTAAGATGGCGAAATAACAACGGTCAGTTGTTTTGGTCATCAATCTAGCCACTACACCTGCTGCACATGAGTTAAGCTAGAACAAAACAACTGACTTCAGCAGTTCAGATTCCATATTCATCACAACATTAGTTTTATCATTTGCTGCACACAAATTATAAATAATGAATATTTGTATAATTTTACAATGATTTTTAAGTATATAACTGTAATATACTGTTATACATCAAATTACTTATTCCTTGATCACATTAGACAACCAATCATTAAAAGAACAACATATTTAAATAATCGCATAAAACAAAATCTAACAATGTAAACAATAACCTTGTAGCAAATGGAAAAATACAATGATGTCATAGACAATGATCTTATATAGGACTAGATCAGCACTGTACGGCACCGACGCGTTACTACGTCGTATATGTCCACAGGCATATCTGACTTCAGTTGTCAACTCGATGTCAAGTGAGCTATAGTTTAAGGATAAAAAAATATATAAAAATGGTGAAATGTGCGGTTAAAATTGTTTACAATCACCTTAATTAATTTAAGATTGTAATTTATTTTGTATACATGATTGTCATAAACATTTAAATAATATCATTCCATTTTAAACAATGGTTATTTGACAGTCTTAATAGTTTTGAAATATATTATTTACGTTTACGCATTTTTTTTTCTTCCTATATTTACCAAATCTTTCAATTTATTTCAATATTTAATCTATTGAAAGTTCCATAATACAATCTTTCATAGTCGGTAATTAGTTCAATAAATACCTCCATTAATTCTGGGGTAGTTACGTTGGTCATTAGCAACTCTGGCCATTTTTCCGATGACAATGTCTTGTCTCGTTCCAACGTAATTAGTTTGACGGAAGAAGAAATGAGATAAACAGATTATTTTGACAGATTGAAATAATTTATGTATCCGTTTCAAAGCTACGGCTTTAACTCTTAAGTGGTTACGTTTTTCAGAAATTGTTAGTAGGACGCTGCTCTTCTAGTATAATATAACCTCATTGGTTTACGAAATATCAATTACAGAAATGCAAATACCATAATAATATTTTTTAAATTAAAACCCTTTTATTTCGAAACGTAAGTTTTAGGTTTAAAAAATATTGTTGAAATGGAACGTTTCCATATGTCGATCTCATTTTTTATTCTGACAGCTAACGTTCATGTGTGTTTTATTGTTCTACAACATCAATAAGTGATAGTGACAGATTCAAAAGTTTCAACTTTTTAAGTTACGTTTCTAGTTTAAGTGATCAGATTACAAGTCAATAACAATTACTAGGTTTTATCTAGATTCCTGCTCTGCTGCTGGTGACAAAGAATAGAATCAAGTAAATAGTCAACCAACAGTGTAATTTATATCAAATAAATAAACATTTCAGAGCAGTATCTAATACTCAGTTTACAAAATAAATGAAAATCAATAATTAGTATATTTACCCGGTTTATCAAATAATATCCAGTATTAATTATTATTGATAAGATCAAAACAACACATTGCTCGGCCAATCTGACAATATCATTGCAAATTGTATTGATAATTTGGGAAATCAATCAAACAATTTTTTGGGAAATCATATACAATGTTTGTAAATATATGAGCACCATGTACCTATCGCATTTATTAATTTTTCTGTTATTACTTCACTTTTCATTCTTTTTACCAATTGTGGTAAGTAATTTTGATGAAATTTTTATATTTTTTATTTTTTTATTCTAGGTACATAGTCTTCACCTATAAATATTAACTAATGTATACAAACTATTGTTAACATTTTAAAAGAGTAAGTATGGAGTTTCTTGCCCATTCTTCTCCATACTAACTACATTTTGGAAGGCGCAACTAGAATCAATTAACTATTCATGTAATTTTTGACGTTCAAAAGTGCATCTTCGTGCCTATTTGAAATAAATTATTTGACTTTGACTTTGATAATCCTTATTTCATTTTCTATTAAATAATTTCAGTTTTTAACATAGTTACTGTGAACTTATAAGCACATACTTCTCTTAAAGTAAAAGGTTATAATCCAAAACAAAATCATCAAGACCCGGGGTAGCGGTTCAAAGAAAATTAAAAGTTTATTTTAACAATACTACCAGTAAGCACTTTGAAAGTGAAAAACAAATAAAAAAAAAAAAAAAAAGAATAAAGAGAATTACTAATAACCTTTGACCTTGTCATATTTGCTTTTTTTTTACAATTTAAATGATATTCACTATTTCTTACATATTAGTATAGCGGATCAAAGAAAAATTCTATATTTCATTTATTCTATGACTTAGTACCAACTTTAAATTCTGGCTTCTTACTAGGTACCATATTATGAAATATTTATTAGTCATGTTAATCAGTTCTCCAATTTCCTCAAAATGTATCTTCAAAATAAAAATATTTATTAACACCCAGAATTAGTATTTCAGCAACACTGAGTTTTATTTCTGAAAACTTGTAACTTATGAAGCTTATAATTAGCAATTGTCAGATGTTTACTACTTCGTTACCATTTACGTGTATTAGTCTAAGTTTTCTTAAAATTGTAAAAATAAAATAACAAAAAAATAATATTATTCTCAACAATCAGTATCATTTTAATACTAGAATGTTTGCTATGCCAAGTTTCATCTTGTGAATACTTGCATTTTATTCTCAGCCTCATCTGTGTAATCACTAGAGTTTTATACCTTTCATGCCAAGTTTCGCTTTTGTGAACACTTGTACATTTTATTCTCAGCCTCATCTTTGTGAGAACTAGCATTTAAGTAATTATAATCTAAGTAACTAACATAATCATTACTGGTTTTATAAGTTAAGCTTCAATTAAATGTTTACAAGCTAACTTTAGGTAATTAATGATCTTTCAACGTATCTTAATAACTTTAATAATTGTAGGTAGGTACTTTTATTTTTTATAGGAAACTTTATCCAAATACCAGTCATCATTTTCTCATAACAAAACCTCTATTTTTTTAAGTCGTTTTATTTATCAGTTGAAGCTTAACTTTTAATGAAAACATATTTTTTTTAAATTTTAGTTTTTATCTTACATAAGTTTTTTCCTATGGTGCACTATCAGCTGGAGATTGTCCCAGATTTCAATATAATATCAAAGCAGTGCCTCTTAAGGCCTTACCGACTTTAGCCAATTAATACTGTTGGTCAGTTTAACCGTGAATGGCTTTTGAAGATGTAACAGCAATTTGCAGCTCCGCAGTCCAGCGCAGAGTTTGCAGCATGATGTCATCCTTATGGTGAGAGTTGATTCGGGGACCCGCCGACACCAATGGCTTCCAGCAGAGCACCGATCGTTCCAGCATTGATCATGAAAATAGTAAAATAAAATTCATTAGATCTATTGTAAGACAGAGCACTATCCCACTTCTGATGTCAGATTCTAAATTTAAACTACATTTATAGGTATTGATAGCCACTTTATTAGCAAGCTTTGTGTATCAGAATGGTAACTAGTAGTTTACTATGTATGAAAGTCCCTAAGAATATGGTGTGTAGGGAAAGGATTTTATAAAGAAAAGCACAGAAAGACAAGACTAGGCATTTATTTCAATTTGGGCTTGTCAAGGTAACGTTACTGAGAAAGCTAGTTGTCCGTTCCAAAACTAGGTCTTCGTGGAGAAGAACGGAATAGAAACTCCACGGAAACAGCATTAAGTATTCTATCATAAATTACCGTTATCTCAAAACAGATAATTCTATCTATTGGACCTTTACTCAGATTAATAGCAACATTATTATAATAATATAAAGGTAGGAACATGAGTATTCCATTAAACAATTTAACACATTACCAATATTGGCAATAATATACTTTACACAACAACATAATCATAACAGGCAATAATTAAGGTATAATATCAAATAACTTACGTGACACCTGGACGAACCAACCACTTGAACATCTACCGAGCAACTCGACTAGACAGCGCACTGTCCATCGCTTTTATATCCGAACGTCTAATTCAATTGATCAACTTATAAACTTATAACAAACATAAAAATAGTAGATAATAGCTTACCTTTTTAAATCACATATTAACTTACATTATATTTTAAGTGGATAATTCATAGTTTGCAATTAATATATTTTAGTTTGACTTTACAGATATTTGTAACAAACAATAATATTTCACACCGGAAGTTCCGTAAAAGTAATGTACATAATTTACTTTTGATATTAATTGATAAAGTTGTTTATTTGAAATTAGTGACTGATAGTTTTAATTTTTAACAGAACAAAGGAATGTTATGCTATTTATTATTGTTCTTATTTTATTACATAAATATACAGAACCTATCACACGCAACGGAAGTTCTCAAAAAGGAATATTTTTCCCGTTTTAGCAACATTTTTCATTTATGCTCCGCTCTTATTGGTTGTAGCGTAATGTTATATAGCCTATAATATTCCTCGATAAATGGACTATCCAACACAAACAGATTTTTTTAATTCCAATCAGCAGTTCCTGAGATTAGCGCGTCCAAACAAACAAACAAAGAAACTCTTCAGCTTCATAATATTATAAGTATAGATTAGTATAGATTATTTACAAAAATATTAATGATGATAAAATATTTTGCACTACTGTCCTGTCATTTTGACAGTGACATTTCTCGACATTACTTTGTTTACATAAATTATCTGAATTAGAGACTTTGTGTATTGTACTAAGTTTCTTTAACACATCTTCCATTACAGAATCGAACATAAAAAGTTTCTGGTAACTTGGAGGTCTGTATGCACATACTATATCATGCTTATCGAGCTCAACAAAGGACAATTCAATTGTGTTCAACAGACAGTTCAAACCTCCAAGAATAACGGCAAAAGAATAATAATAATCCAACGGCCGTCATGCGGTTTGGCATGCAAATAACTAATACCACTACGACGTGCTGTGGAATGTTCTTCTATGCTTCCAATATTGCAGGTATTCTCGAAAAAATATTGCAGTGTGCGCCCTTGCGCCAAAGTCATTATCACGCACAAAAATTAAATCCTGGCCCACAAACTCAGCTTATGCCATCACTTGAGCCTCTACACATTGACGAATGTATCGGTCGCTATTCAAGGTCAGTTTCTATTAGTGGTGGCACCCGTGGTCCCGTCACAACCTCTAGGTCAGTTGTTCCTTCATTGGAAATTCCACTCCAGACTGTCCATAACTTACCTTCTTTTAATGCAGCATTGCTGAATACGTTATTCTTGTCTTCATTAGACTTATCTACTTCTATCATTGCCATACAGAATAATCCTGCTTTCGTCTGTAAAACGAACTTGGCTCCATTAAAGTTGAGTCCAAAGCAAATGGTCGCGTGTAAACTGTAGGCGCGCCATTCTGTGAGCTTGTGTCAGATTGGGACCATTGGCTGGCTTATGAAGTTTCAGGCCACGTTTTTTTAATCTCCTTCTAACAGTTCGAGAGCGTCAGTCAGTCCATGAAAGTATCGAAGTTGTTCTTGGACCTATACTGAGGTCAGGTGACGATTACGCAGGCTGATGGTACAAACCGATTATATCGTGCTGTAGTGACCCGGTTTCGTGGTACTCCTGGACAGCGCACCAAGCTGCCAGTCTCCAGGCCAGGCCAGTCTCCAGTATCGATGGTAAATTCTTTGAACGGCAGAATGACTAATGTGAAGTTCTGCGCTTACGTTTGGCTGAATAGGCCCGCGGCTACTTCAGGTGCTGAATCCATAATTTGAACATCAGAATGGATTAAAATAATCGGGGTGTGGCTGTGACGTGGACACGGCCGTGGGTTTTACGTGAACACGTATACGTAACGGGTAATATTTTAATTTGAGCGAATTTTTTGATCCTTTAGCTATCGAGTGGTATAATTAAAATTTGTAGATAATAGATATGTAGCTCCAACACCAAACTATATTCCCCGATTTTCTTATCATCTGTTATTTGAATTTCCTCCCACTATGGAAGCAAAGACGTATTCACGTCATTATAGAAAAACTATTTCGATACTGTGAAATATGCAAACCAAAACACATAACAAAATAACTATTGACATAAAGATGCTCTAATCAATGCTTGTTGTTCCTTTAACAGAGACCAAACTCCGATTTTCTTCTCTTTTTCGAATTCGTGAATTCAAATATGGAACAATGGTGATATCCGATTGATGGTCAGTATGTAACTTCAAAACTGCATAAAAACTTTTTCGCTGACTCATCATTATTTTTTATCATAAAAAATCATGCATTATGAATGGATTATGGGTAGTATGTTTATCATAAAAATGCACGGTGGATCGATTTAGGAGTCCGGGAGTGTACGAGTATTTTGCTGTGTACGTTCTTCGAACTATCACAATTATAGTACCTAACAAAATGTAAAAAAAAGAAGCACAAAAAATATCAATTCTTGGGAATCGAAATCAGATTTGCATTGCTGAAATTAAAAGTTGAATGAACCAGCTTAATGTCATAATTAACTGTAGATTTTCAAAGGGATGATAATCATTTAAACGATTTAATCTGTAAGTACCTGCTATATTCGTTTCCTATTCAACCCAGCGAAGTAATGGAATAATTCGACTGTTGTCATAAACTGGTGTATTGTATTCGTTCTCAGTATCATTCCTACGAAATGAAATGAAATGAAATGAAATTTATTTATTTGCCAGAATATAGGTACATACATAATAACGATGGTAGAATAATTTTAGTCTCACTATATTCGACTTATCAGTCGTGCAAATGTTTTTAATAAGTGCATGCAGTATTTTGAAATTACATCAATATAATTATCATTAGTCATTAGTCACACACATCATAATCATGATAAAATTTACAGTCTTGCGTTATTAATTAATTAATTAGGCAAATTAACATTATAAAAAATATTAAACTAATATATTAGATTTTAGCTCATAGTCAAGACAGTTCATCAATTTATTGATTAGATTTATAAATAATGTCAATAATTATAATTTAAATAAGGTGATCGTAAAATAAAGTTATACATCATGTCTGTTTAAAATTTAAATAATCATCTATTGAATAAAAACATCTGTCACAAAGCCAATTGTTTAAAGTTTTATGAAATACTAAGTTATTCATTTTTCTTATTGAACTGTATGGGGAAAGTTTTTTTGCGATTTCTGACTTTCCTAGTACTCAAACCTCTGTTGGTCCCAGAGAGTTTTTAATCCTTCTAAGAAACAGTATCGATTGACATCAAAAAACTTTTTGTGAAAATTGCCCCTATTGTTACAGATTTTTTTTTTTGTCTAAAAGTTGAGGATAGTCCGTTTTTCGGTAGCGACCACGGTTAAGGTACCTTTTTTTTTCCGCTGGGTAAAATGCATTACGCATACCCTCCCGTCGGGGGACGGGAGGGGTATGTGGGACTCCCCGACAGAGTACCGGTATACCCACAAAAAACCCAGCGGCGCTCCCGCATCGTCTGTATGGAGGGAGACTGGGAATCTGGCAGAGCCTTTCCATCCAGTCCCCCGCCGACGCTCGCCCGCCTTTACAGCGGGCCCGGCGCACCCCTTCCGTCGGGGAGGGGCAGTGCGGCTGGTGAACAGTGCAATGCGGGAGAAGGCGTCCCCGCGCCTGTCTCCCGCTGTTCACTATCAGAAGGCAGAAGGCGAAGTCGCCCTCTCCCCCACGCGGTGGCCACGTATCCCGGTCCCCTCTCTAAGAGCCAGAGGAGAGGGGAGTCCGTAGAAGACCGCGACACAAGGATGCGATGTCTGACCCTACCCATCAATCAGACATCGCACCCCCCTCCTCAGCCGCTGAAGTCCCAGCCTCAGGAACAGCGGTGGCAGCGACAGGCCGGATCGGCGCCCCTCTTAGGGGGAGGATTGCATTTCCTCCCCATCATTACGTGGCCCGCCGGGCAACCACTGGCGGCACAAACCGCGCAGTGCGGCGTGGCAGCCCCGCAGGAGGCGGACTTGTGCCCGTCCTTGCCACAACGGAAGCATATGTCCGCCCTGTCCACCTTGGAGGGGCAAAGGGGCCGAGTGTGGCCGATTCCGAGACACTTGTAGCAGCGCAAAGGCTTGGCTGCAAGCGCCCGGACCACACCCGAGCTGAAGCCCACCGCAAGCCGTCCATTGGCAAGGACGGCTATAGCTGCGGCGACTGGGCACTCAAGGCGGATGGTGCCCATGCCTGATGGGCCTGATGGCCCGACCTTGCACCGCTGTGGCGCCACAGCCCCCTATCGCTGCGACCGCCGCCAACGGTTAAGGTACCTGCCCTTATTTACCCATCTCAAAACATATTGCAATACTACTCATCCCTCATAACAAATAGCGTGATAATTTATACCCGACAGATTAACCAGATCTATAGGGATATCTATGCAGAACAAAATCTATTCGTTAGTTTTTGCGTGATGCTGGAACATACATTCAGACAAACACGAAAATTCTAAAATCTATATTTTCGGCATCAGAATCGTTTCTCGACCTCGAGGCAATTTTAATTTTTTTCAATAGTATTCAATTTACAGTTTTGACTTCCCTTCGATTTTATGATATTTATGTATTTACGAGTATGTAGTAGGTGAAGTTAGGTAATAATTACATTTTTATTTTTTCGATAACAATTTTTTTGTAAATAAGAAATGATTGAAATAACAATTAACCAAATCACTCACGCCAATTTAATTATCTAAACGAATGCGTCGCTCGGACGCAGCGGTCACCTGTGACCGGCTGCATAATCAGTGTCACCGCAACCGACGCTGTTGATCCCACCCGTTGCAGTTGGGTAATATAAAGTGTTTAGCGCGCTGATTGGCTAATTGCGCGAGCCGCAACGCCTGACCGCGCCAAATGAACACGCTAGTAGCTGCACACCAGGCCAGCTATCACCAGATTAATGTAATGATTTTTTTCATTTCTATTAATCTATATTTTACCGAAAAGGCTCTGCCAGACGATGTTAGTAAAATACCTATCGTCACTGAGGACTGACGAGTAGCATGTTTACGTTAACGCTAGTCGAGTCAAACAATGGTGCCGACTCTCTTGTCACAAAATTCTCTAAACTAGACTAAAAATCACCAAAATTTAGTTTATTCCTGTCAAACGACGATTTCCTATACTGAAATTGACTAAAGTGACACACCATAACTATATTTTAGTTTGACAGCACTAAGATGGCACTGAGTTTTTAATTTAGTGAAAATGGCAATTTTGATATTCTGAATTTGACGATCTTCACCTAAAATTTAGATTTTTGAACTAAATCTAACTATTTTAATCACGATTTCAAAAAGGTGTGGGATATAATTAGTTGTCATGAACTAAAATTCACACCAAAACCTCGACTTCAGGTGCAAAACTCTATAAACCCATAAACTAACCCTATAAACTCTATCTTTTTTTTTTTCTTTTCCTTATACATATCTCGAAAATGTTGCGACCTATCACAAAAATAATTACAATTTCGACCCCCTTTACAAAACACATAAACCCTTAAAACTCAACATGTAGGTAATATTTTTTTTATTTCCATACAAAAAATGAATAATTCCATATTATAACACGTGGAAGGTGCCCCCCTCCCCCACTGCGCGCCTCTTGCTCTTTAAAAATCATGGGATAGGGAAAAATAAGTACAAGGTTGCGAAGTCAAAAGAAAATAAAATACCACGTGGAGTCGAGGTTGTCAAATTCGATTTTAGTTGTGTCAAAGTTATTTTTAAATTTAGATAATTTTGTTGGAGAATAGCTTTATTAAGATCCTCATAGCCAAAAGTAAGGAATTTTAGTGGTACTTTAGTTAGTTTAGTTCGATGTACAAGAGAATCGGCACCAATATTTCTCTTTTTATAGTAGTGAACTACGATAGACTGTATCAGCAAATGAACTAATTGGCCTTAGAATAGAATAGAATAGAATTTTTATTTTGCAAATATGGGTAGTACATAATAGTTCTTAAGATTACATTTAGCTCAGCCACATTTTACCAATCGGCATGCAAACATTTGAAATTATTTATATCATTATTATTACACTTATTTAGATCAATTTATAAATTACTAGTATAAAATTTTAAATCATCAATTTAATTAAAAACATATGTTTGTATTAAAAGGAAAATATAAATTAGTATCATTAGATTATGTATCATGTCATTACTATTACAAATATCAAACCATTATCACTACATCATTTAAAAATGTCAGAAATCAAAATGTCAAAGATAAAAATGTCAAAAATCAAAAATGTCATACATAAAAATTTCAAAAATCAAGATGTCACTAATTAACAAATATTTTTCTCCGATAGGAACTCAGTTACACTGTAGTACGTTTTATCTACCAAAAAATTCCGTAACCTACTCCTAAATTGTGCTGTATTTAAAGCTTCCCAACTACTCGGTAATTTATTGTAAATAATTGGGGCCATGCAAGAAACGCTCTTACGCATTAAAGTGGTTCGACATGATACTTGACATAATTCGCTGTTGTCACGCCTATTCCTTGGGAATACAACAGCCAGGCGCTCAAAACGAGATGGATTTTGCTTGACAAACATAGCTACTTCGGCCTTATTACAAAACAAGATTTATCTTTAGACCCAGGTTTAAACCATCGAGCCATTTTTGTATTTCGAATTTTTTTCCTACAATGTTTAAGTTCTAAATACAAAAACTGATTTTGTACTAGAGTCTAATTTGTCAATTGTGTATTAAGAACTTTGTGTCAGTCGGAATATGGTTCAAGATACAAAAACTGGCTGAAAAGTTTAGACCTGGACCAAAGTTAGAACGCGTTTTGTAATGAGACAGATTATGTCTAGCCGGAGCAAAGCGGAAATAAAATATTCGTTGCACCAGGCTCGATCAGACTCAATTGTATGGCTTTAGACATTTTTCATAATGTATGATTACGCTATTTATCCACATCGTTTCATATCTTCGAACTTCCCCCGATTTATCGTTGTGTGTGCCACGCTTGCAGTGGGCACTAATCCGCGTCGCCTCGTAATGCGCCGGATCAGTTGTGCGGTGTGATCATTTGACGCTTGATCAGTCCGATATTAATTTGCAATGCACAAAAACTCATATGGCTGTTATTTGCCATTAAGCTAAACGCTTTGAAACTAGTGATGATGGCAATACAGTAATGTTAGTATCGGAAACGAAAATGTAGGGGTTGGATAACAGTCGTCAGGTTTAAAATAACCAACATTTAGGCGCATCTGGTGAGATTGGAAGCTTACTTGTTAAAACGACATAATGATAATAGCTAATACGTTATATGGTTCTGATTCTTTGATCACCCCGCTATTTTGTACAAGTTTTATTTAATTAAGTTTAAACGTGAAATGGAAAGAAAATATAGAACAATTCATTTCTCTCATAACCTGCAGGGTTCGTTCAATCTAAAAGTAATCTTTTTGCACAAAAACAGACTGTTAGTCTGAACTATACTGCTATTAAACCTCACGCCCTTTTATTCTACCTAATCAAAGTGTGCTTGAGAGCGCGTCGTCGTCGCTCGTAACCACAAACCACGTCAGTAGAACAATAACGCGTCTCGACTCATGCTCTAACACACGTTACGTCATTACGCGCGGTTCCGCACGCCACGGCACTGCACCGCACGCTGCCGCACGACGCGGCGCGGTGCGCTGCGGTCGCGGGTAATTGCCGCTTAATACACCCCGCATTGACACAAATATGAGCTCCGTTTGGACGTGGATTACGGTTTTAATTAACGTTTTGTCTGTAGTGAAAGTTTAATAACGGAGCGGAGCTGGCGAGGCGGAACAAACTGCGGCTGTTACCGCATGCTGCTTTGAATTGAACGTTCACGACGAGCGACCCACTTGATACTTAATGTTAATGAATAGATTTTATGACAGGCGTTTCGTGTAATTTGATTGCATGAATTTAATCAACCTCCCCTTCTTTGTAACAAAGGTCTCTCAAATTCTACTCGTAGATACTCGGATATCTAAATCTGTAAGTATTTTTTAGCAAAGCGATGTAATCCGACTTACAAATGAAAAATCGCCCGGCTTCGGTTGATATCTCAAAGCCAGTTCGTTTTCAAACGTTATTTTCAGCATGACTGGTCATGCGAATTGTTCCAAAAATGCGGCGGTCGGTGGTGCGGATTCGAGTCTTGCCGCGGGCGCTGGACCCGCGCCAGGAACTTGAATGCCATTATTATATCGCCGCGAGTCCGATGAGTATCGCTCTACGTGTCGCCTCGCTGTGATGGCCCACGTCCGTCTACTAATAATGTCTGAACTCACCACGTTAAGGAGCAGGCCCATCATATGACGTGCGATGTCTTATGGAAACTGGAGTAGAGGCATGTTACAGCAACTTGTGGACACCGGTACTGTGCGCTGTGCCTGTAGCCGGCTTATAGTGATATACTGACACCCGACAGATGGCGCGACGAGGACCCGACTGCTCTGCCGTGCACTCCGGGAAGAGAGCGACGATAATCATTATGTCACCAACCACTCACCTCTACCTGTGCAGCAAATGGGTTGGAAAATAAGGGTTAACCCAGCGTTCCGTTTCGGTTTGCGTACATATTAAAATAAAATGGATAATGTAAACAATTTATTTCAATAACGAAGAAATTCCACCCTAGCTCTCAACTGGAACAATCCAAATGAGCAGGTAATGTGCGCTAGCCGCAATTATAATGTGAAACTAGCGGTTCGTGTAATATGAAGATTTATTAGCGTGAAGCTGTCCGGCGGCGATACGTCCGCCTGTCCGGCTCCTGGGCCGTCCGTCCGGCTCCGCTCGATAGGCCTCTTCTGAATCAATAATGTAAAGAAATGCCTCTCGCATGTGCCTCCGCACGTAAATTAATGCATGTATGTATCGACTTACATTAGATATGTATAGGTTTCGCTTCGCTGTTAGAATTGCATATTAGGCTTAAGATTATTTTCCTCATTTCGTATTCTTGAACTACGTATGTACGGTTTTTCTGTACAAGTAAGTTACCTTTCACGTGTCTACGCTCATTTTACTTTGTAAACAACTGTTTGGAACGTTCCTTACCCGGGGTCCCTCCCGTAGTCCCTGGCAGGTACCAAGGGCATTATTTTTCTACCGAATTGAAATAGTAGTCCCTGAAAGGCAGAGTCCCTCCGAGAAAACAATGTTGCCGAATTAAAATTGTACCTAAGTCAAGTCATGATACAGTCAAAGGCATTACTCATAATTAAATAAACAATCACATAATGAACAAATCACGAATATATTTGTAACATAGACAAGTTGTTCAACAAAAATAATAAATTACCTAATGCTTTGTTAAGTACTAAAGATATCAATTTATTTAAAACAACTCAATAATCTACTGATATTTAAGACATTGTACACTATAAATGAAACCTGTCAGATAGAAATTTGTGTGTTTAATACTAATACATTTATAATTATGGTGAATACTTGAGTCCGATTTATTTTATTAAAATTATTTTTATTTTTATTCTTAATTATGTGTTGTGTTGACTATATTAGATACTAGCTTCCGCCCGCGACTTTTTTCGCGTGGAAGTCGTAAGACACCACAATATACTAGAATACCAGCCACATGTTAATAAAACTTCCCTGAATACTACGTTTGTAGTTTTGGTAACAGCAGTCAAAATATACAGAGAGTCAGGACTGGTGACGCGGGAGCAAGCGCCGTACAGTTCTATGTTCTATGGTAAAGGGATTTGTTTCCGCACTTAGTCCTTCAGGTGGACACACACATGGGCTATGGCAGCCATCATTCCAACCAGCCTACCTCCCTCCAGAAGTTAATTACGTATCCCGGACTGTTTACTACATCTGGTTTACATCTGGTCAGATCTGGGTTTATTTACAACGGCCGTCATGCGGTTTGGCATGGAATTAACTAATACGACTATGACGTGCTGTGTAATGTTCTTCCATGCTTCCAAAATTGCAGGTATTCTCAAAAAAATATTGCAGTGTGCGCCCTTGCGCCAAAATAATTATCACGCACAAAAATTAAATCCTGTGCCACAAAATCCGCTTATGGCATCACTTGAGCATAGACATTGACGAATGTATCGGTCGCTATTTAAAGTCGGTTTCTATTAGTGGTGACACCCGTGGTCCCGCCACAACCTCAAGGGCAGTTTTTCCTTCATTGGAAATTCCACTCCAGACTGTCCATGACCCGCCGCCATAACCCACCTTCTCTTCAATGAAATATTGCTGAAAACGTTCTCCCTGTCTTTGGTAGACTTCCCGACGTCCATCATTACCATACAGCATAATTTTGGTTTCGTCCGTGAAAAAAACCTGGCTCCATTAACATTGAGTCCAATGCAAATGGTCGCGTGCAAACTGTAGGCGCGTGTCGAAATAGTGGAATGTATACTATTTGTAGAGGTGATAAATATCATGTGATGGTGAATGATATCCACTTATTTAGCAAGCTTTGAGTGTCAGAACGGTTACTAATTATGTACTGTGTATGAATTATGAAAGTACTTATGAATATGGTGTGTAGCGAAAGGATTTTATAAATTAAAGCACAGAAAGACAAGACTAGCATTTATTTCAATTAGGCTTGTCAGTTAAATACGTTGATGAGAAAACTGGTCGTCCATTTTAAAACTAGGTCATCGTGGAGAAGAAGGACGAAGAAACTCCATGGTAGCTTGTTTTAAAGTATTATTATTTTTCTTTTTTTTTTTAGTGACCATGACAGTTTAAAAACTTATATTTTACCAACACATTTTTACATTAGCATAAATTATATTGTTAACATAATTATTAATTAATCTCTTGGACTATTTCTCAAAGTTATAGCAACTTATCAACAGAAAGAAACAGAACATGAATATTCCCTAATTTGATTTAAACACATATGACATATTATAACGTATACACAAAATAACATAGCTATCAGAAATAATAAAGAAATATTATCAATTTACTTACGTGAACATTATAGGTAATCCATCTTTTTTATTAGTTTTAGTTTTACCTGCTAGTTTTAGTTTAGTTTTACCTGTTAATTACTGTAATTGGCGCAAGCCGTTGTAGTTAATTATAAATAAATAAATAATTAAATCATTAAATCATCTTTCACCACAGTTATATATAAAGTTCTCAGAATTGGCGGGTACACATATTTTTGTTCTGAGGTCAGGTGACGATTACGCAGGCTGGTGGTAAAGACAAACCGATTATGTCGTGCTGTATTGACCCAGTTTCGTGGTACTCCTGCAGGGCTAACATGCGCAAGTCGACATATCGAATAAACGAGATGACAAAATTTGTCGTTCTCGATTCGTTTGTCACTTTTCGTAACATGCGCACCACGCTCGAGAAGATATCTCGTCGTGACTTCGCCTTCTCGACGCGAGAAAACCGATGTTGCCATTTCATGAAAACATGCTATTATATAATTTAGTAACGCCGGTTTCATTCATTTCATTCGGTCAATTATTGGTGGGAATTGCGTGAACGCTGCCATATGTGTGAACACGACAATACAATTGTCTCTTTAACATTTTGTCAATTCAAAATTTGTTTGTTGTGGTACTTGTGGTTCGCGCTAAATATTAAAAAAAAAAATTGAAATTGTTGAATTGTTATAAAGAAGATGGCTTTGGCATCAAAGAAATTGTGTTAGATCAAAATCCCGTCACAGATGGCGGAGATGCATACGAGTATTAGTTTATTAGCACCTCTATAATCAATGTTGTATAGATTGAATTACAAAATAAACCGTGTGAAGAATGGATTTTTCTACGAGTTATAAGATAATATGTTATCATAATATTATGTTACATTAATTATCTCGATGAAATGTACTAACTGTAATGTACAAAATAAACACACTATGCAATACGTAAATCAACATTAAATGTTCACTATTCAGCAAGTACAACGTTCTGCCATTGCTGTGAAACATTATTCATAATACGAACGAAAGTTTACTTGTCATGTGTGTAGGTGTGTACTGTACAATAATAGTGCCCTTAATAATTGAAAGAGATAGATTGATAGGCAGGTAAGCCACAAATCTGCTTGGAGCTTATCTATAATATAAATAGCCATAGTCTTTGTAATTCACCAGAGGGACTACGTCGAATGGGTTGCAGACGTCGCGAATCACCTTGCTCTGTATTTTTATTGCTCCCCTCTCCTCATGCACAGTTAATAGATAATTATAGTACGGCACTGCCATTATACTTAATTGTTTAAGTTCACAGAACACTATTACCGCTTTTCAGTTTATTCTCACTGTTTGTCGCGGTTTCTCGTCTACAAAAACCATCGACGAGAAACTTGTCATAGGAAAATGTCAAAATACGACTAATTATAGCGCGCATGTTAGAGCCTGACGACAAAAGCAGGTTTGACAGAACGACATGAGTTCTATGTTAGAACGACACGACATATAAGTGTCGCCATGTTAGCTCCCATCGACAAACAGACATATGTCGTCTTAGCACGAGATAATGCGTCGACAAAATTTTGTCGACTTGCGCATGTTAGCCCTGCTGGACGGCGCACGAAGCCGCCAGTCTCCAGGTATCGATGGTAAATTCTTTGAACGGCAGAACGACTTACGTGAAGTTCTGCGCTTACGTTTCGCTGAATTAAGCCCAGACTTCTTTGGTTTAGGACGTACTTGCGCGGCTACTTCAGGTGCAGTATCCATAATTTGAACGTCAGAATAGATTAAAATATTCGGGGTGTGGCTGTGACGTGACACGTATACGTAACGGGTAATATTTTAGTTTGAGCGAATTTTTTGATCCTTTAGCTATCGAGTGGTGTAATAAAATTTTGGATATAGATGATAGATATGTAGCTTCAACACCAACCTGTATCCCGATTTTCGATTTTCTTATCATCTGTTATTTGAATTGCCTCCCACTATGGATGCAAATTTAAAGACGTATTCACGTCAATAAAGAAAAAAAAATCGATACTCTTTTTATGCAAAACCAAACACAACGAAACAAAAATTAACATAAAGATGTGTGTTCTTCCTTTAACAGCGACCAAACTCCGATTTTCTTCTCTTTATCGAATTCGTGAATTCAAATATGGAATAGTGGTGATATCCAATTGATGGCCAATTCTTCAAAACTGAATAAAAACTGTATTGATGACTTATCATTATTTTTATCTACGCCCATGCTATAAATCCTCTATAAAAGTTTCTGAAACCGCTTATTGCCAACATTAAAACATCCAGTGTCATAGTAACCATTATAGCATCCAAACGGGAGTTATAATGTTTTACTGAATTTCATAATGCAACTCCTTTGCTTTTACGAGGATGATGATCCCTTCCTTACTCATCTGTTTGATGAGTAAGGAAGGGATCATCATCCTCCCTTCCATTCTCACTACTCAATTCGTGGTATCTTCAACGCGCGTTTCACTATAATATACCATAGCGTCGTATCCTGCCATTTTTGTTCGATAATAGTATTGCAAAAACTGTTTCAGAACCTTTTATAGAGGATTCATGTCATGGGTGTAGATGAAGTCTCGTATGCAACTGTAATAATTAGGTTTTTTTTTTTGGATGATTGCCGCCATGGCCCATGTGGTTATTACAACCAGCCCACCTCCCTCTAGAAGTTAATTACGTCTCCCGGTATGTTTAGAACATCTGTGAAAGATCAGGGTGTCCCGAGGGTCTCTGTTCTAATCTGGGTGACGCCTGTGCATTCAAAGAGCACATGCGCGACGGTTTCCTCAGCCTCCATGCAAGCTCTGCACAGAGGATTGTCCGAGATGTCTAGTCTATTGTGTGGAATTGTTTGTTTAGCGTGCAGTGTCTCGTAATGGTCCATGGTACGGAGCGAGAGTGCATGGGAGGCTGTCACTCCTTCTGAGAAGCAGTAATGCTTGCGAAGGAGGAGGCGGAACGCGTGAGGGGGAGGTAGTCTGTGCGCCCTCACGCCCCTAGTCGCCGCAGAAGATGCCCTGGGCAGCGGGAATCAATTGGCTATTCACGGCCACCATAGGTGCTGGCTTGCGGACGGCGAGCAATGGGCAGCTCGCCGTCTGGTAAGGACCAGGCCCAGGTTGACGGTGCGTTGTGTTCTACGCGTGCCACAAAGAGATGTCAGCACGAACTGTGAGGGGGTTCGCTAGGACCAATGCCTGCCAGGGTTGCGGGTTTTTCCGAAAGGGATACCGTGGCCCTGGCACAAGAGCAACTGAAGTAACACAGATGGGTTTTAGTCAGTAAAAGTCTGACACGCCCTTCCGCTCCCCCCAGAGCGGGAGAAGTTATTTGATAATTTCCCACCCAAAAAAAAAAAAAAAAGTCCTATAAAGTTGTTCGAACTATCACAATTACATTAACAAAATGTAAAAAAAAACCGGTCAAGGGCGAGTCGGACTCACGCACCGAGGGTTCCGTACCATCATAATTGTATAACTTTATTCGTATTAGTACCTAAATAGTTATGTGCCCAGAAAAAACTACAACTTACTGTGCTTCACCCAAAACAAACTGCGAGTAGGTAGGAAGGAGGCCATTATGGTTGTGAACCGTGAAATGTTTTTAAATTTTCATCGGCGAGGTCAATATTCATCAGAGAATTTTAACACTGCGGTGCATAATATTGCAGTTTTAGGTCAGAGCCATCTCTTGACCGATAATGGAACTAATGTAATTTTTGTTCATGATTTCTGAAAAGTGTGTTATTTAGAGAAATCGTTTTATTTTTCCTGTAATCTTTACATAAACTACTATCACATAAAATAATTTCAGATTTTTTCTATGCGAACAACGGAGATAAGGGGGGCGGGGGAATGGTTTTTTAATGTTTTTGTCAAAAGTCGAAAAAATAGGGCCTACAAAATTTATGAGTATGTGCAAATAGCGCTCTTTCATACGATACCCCACATACACTAGTAGCCCCACTTCGATTTTTTAAGACACCCAGTTAAGTCCCAGTTGCAAAAAAAAAAACTTCCTTATTTGCAACATAGTTGGGCAAACGTCATCTAAAATTATTCCAAGTTTCAAGTTGATAGCATTAGTAGTTCTTGAGATATCTAGCTGTGACAGACAGACGGACAGACAGACTGAGTCGCACCATAAGGGTTCTTTTTTACCAATTTGGTACGGATTCCTAAAAAGAAGCACATATATATCAATTCTTTGGAATCGAAATCAGATTTGCATTGCTTTGTTGAAAGTTGACTGAAATAGCATAATATGTCATAATTGACTGCTTAGATCCATAAGGTATGATAATCGTTTAAAAGATTAAATCTATAACTATCTGATAAATTCGTTTCCTATTCAACACAGCGAAGTAGTAATGGAATAAATCGACTATTGTCATATACTGATACATTGTGTTCGTTCTCATCTCAGTCTCACCTACGAGCTGTATGGGAAAACTTTTTTCGATTTCTGACTTTTCTAGTACTCAATTCTCAGTTGGTCCCATAGTTTTTTGATCCTCGTATGAAACAGGATCGATTGGCGTCAAAAAACTTTTTTGTGAAAATTGCCCATTTTCTTGCTGACTGTACATTTTTTTCAAAATCTGTGAATGCAGATCAATTTATTTCTAAAAGTTAAGGATAGTCTTTTAAGACCATTTTCTTGTAGTGACCACGGTTAAGGTACCTGCTCTTATGGACCCATCTCAAAACATAATGCAATACTGCTCATCCCCCATAGCAAATAGCGTGATAATTTATAAGTAGTAATTTGACCAGACCTATAAAAAATGTCTATGCAAAATTTGAACAAAATCTGTCCGGTAGTTTTTGCGTTTAGCTGGAACATACATTCAGACAAACAGACAAACCTTCGATCAATAATAGCACTAGATTCCCGATAAGCGCTTCAAAAACGGCCCGGAAAATAAGAGCACAAATACTTTTGTGGTCTTATTTCAAATTAGTGTCGTCCAAACATAGCCAACGTTAAGACGTCAAAATGCCGCAGTGCGCGTTCAAAAATTGTGTAAATAACCACCGTAACACCAAGATTTTGGAAGGAATATCTTTTTTTTCGGTAAGTTTATATCATTATGTTTGTGTTTTTCATAAAATAATAACAATTAAATAGTAAATTATACATCATTTAGCAAATATTATGATTGTTTGGCCAATGTTTGCGACAACGCACCAACTATTGTAACAAACATCGACTGTTCTGGAACAGGGAAATGCATGGAGTAGTATTGTTATTTTATATGTTATTTTTGTTTGTAGATTTCTTAGCGACCAATTTCGCAATGCAAAATAGGTATCTATTGTCGCGAAAGAAAGAGGAGAAGAAATATTTAAACCTTGAAAAAGTTTTAAGTAACAAATTGTTGAATTTTTTATTCAACAATTTGTTCAATTCATTTTCATAAATTGGACATAACTGAACTGACCAATATTACAACCTGACACGGACCTGCAAATTGCATAAAACGCAAGAAAATTTGAATTTCGCGGGCTACCACAGCGCATCCCCCTTATTAAGATAACTATTGTACTAATATAATCCTACTACCAACTTTTTTAAATTGATCAAAAATATTTGCTACCTTAAAAAAAGAACATTCGCTTAAAATAATAATATTATTATTCTGCAACTCTACGTCTTTCAATGATAACTGTGTTCTGAGCATTGAAATGTCATACCAAGAACTACGTCTATATAGTTCCAAAATAGAGTAAGCACGAAATTGTCAACAAAATGTCTTTAACCTTACTGCTTAGGTTTTAAGTTTCATTTTAGAATAAATATTTTTGTACTTATTATAGAAATGACTTTTTATTTTCAAGTGACATTTTAAATTTATTTATTTACCTTTGTCCGATGACAGAAGGACTTAAATATAAATATTTTGCAATCGTAATAAAACTTTATAGATGAGTGTTAAGGTTTATATTGAATTGAAGTTGTTAATATTATAAAACTTTTTTCTATATTTCGTAGTTACAAACGTAAATGTGTATGTGTGTGTAAACGTGGCCACTTCAATGACTTATTTTTGTTCCTGATCCTGTATCTAGTGCTATTATTGATCGAAGAGACAAACAGACAAAAATTCTAAAAACTATATTTTCGGCATCAGAATCGTTCCCAGACCTCGTGGCAATTACTTTTTTTTTTTTTTTCAAAAATATTCTATGTACAGTTTTGACTTCGCTACGATTTTATTATATGTATAGATAAATCGCTAGTTTCAAGTGTGTAATAGTGTCATTTTTATTTTAGAAAAATACTGGAAGTCGTTGGGTGAAAAGATTTGAGGAAAAGATAGTCTGAAGAGTCGCAAAACGCTCCGCCGCACGCCTTTTCACTCAGGCCGTACACTAAGATATCACTCACACAAACAGAAGTTCGCATTGTTACGTCCATAGAAATAATATAATCATTAACGTGCTACTGCACTTAAGACCGCTGACTGTACCTGTGACCCATCTCAAAACATAATGCAATACTGCTCATCCCCCATAGGAAATAGCGTGATAATTTATACCCTACATTTTGTCCAGACCTATATAGAAAATATATATGCAAAATTTGAACAATATCCATCCGGTAGTTTTTGCGTGATGCTAGAGCATATGTTCAGACAAACAGACAAAAAATCTAAAATCTATATTCTCGGCATCAGAATTGTTCCCAGACCTCGTAGCAAACACATATTTTTTTTTCAAAAATATTCAGTATATCTACATTTACGCTACGATTTTGTTATATGTATAGATTACTTAATTATTATGACATTATAATTATACTCTAACATTACTTATTGTTTTGAATCTCTGACACTACTTACCTATTAATTTGTATTTATAACATTGTATAACTTTTATGAAATTGTATAATTTTAATGATAAATGTTGCATGTCTGAATTGGTACAGCACAGTGGATTGCGAATTCACTTGACATCTGCAAATGTATGTTTATGTACTGTGTTGAGCAATATACTTTTGAATTTGAATTTGAATTTTCAGGAACTACGGGAAGGACCACGGGTAAGGAACGGTTTGGGATCTGTCGCAAGTGAAGGTAATGCCGGTTAAATGACGCATTTCTTCGTGTGGTTTCTTTGAATTTATCTGCGGTTATTTATAGCGATCATTTCCTTAGATTCGTGATTAATATATGAAGTGGAAAGTGCTGGTGTATCAAAAAGTATATCATTGAAATGGCTCGTAGTGCCGGGGCCAGTGTGGCGCCGAAATTGATGCGGTCCGTCCGGATATTAATATCCGCACCGACGGATGTGCGCGGATATTACGTCTGCCACTGACTATGTTGCGACAGAAGGTCGAGCCGACGTGACGAAAGCGATTTGAAACAACGCACGTTTACCGGGATCCAACTAAATTAGACTGACTCGTCACTTGATGTAGGTCACACGAAAAGGGACTTGAGTATTATTTTCATAGAACGAGCAATAACATCTATTTTTGTGCCATAATATACATAATCTGTTAACTAACCCGTTAGTCAATGTTGGATTAGGTGAGGGTTCCGCCCCCCCCGGTGGGTTCCCGCATTGTCGAGGCGGGGGGCTCAGTAGCCGTGGCTTGGAGGGCCACGGTGAAGCTAAGAGGAACCCGAGGAGGGGGCCGCTCGTCAGGGCTTTTGCGGCTAAGCCGACGACGTAGCGGCCGTAGGTTGCGGTGCCGCTTTGGCGACATCGCAACTGAGGCGGGCCGCGATGTCGAATGGGCGGCATCGCGGCTGAGTGTAGGAGACCGCGGTGGGAGAGGAGTGCCGGTATTGCGGTGAGCCGTTCTCCCTACCTTCCGCGGCCTTGACGGGGTCGCCACCGTTGAATGGCGGACGCGGTGGGGCCGCAGAGGAAGAGGAGTGTCGGTATTGCGTTGGCCGCTCTCCCTATCCTCTGCGGCCGAAAAGTGGTAGGCGGCGGGGCCCTGAACTGACCCGTCGCGGCGGACCAGGGGCGCCTGGACGCGGGGTCGTCTGGCGCTGGGTCCCAGGTGGAGGCCAGCAGGCAACAGGTGCGGGGGCACCCTTGCCTGTATTGCACAGGCCTCCACCAGTGTCGGACGGGAATGGCCAGGTGTTCCCGGTCAATCCCATATCGCCCCCAGGCTGAGTGGCATGCGGGGCCCGCCAGCTAGGCGGGCATGCGCCGGGAGGGTTGTGGACGTAAAGGCTGTGCCGGTTTCCCATGACCCTCCCATCAAGGCGATGAGGGAACTCCGCTGAGTTTTAGTGGGTATACTGCCATTTTGGCAGGGAGTCCCACATACCTCGTCTCGTCCCCCGACGAGCGGGCATGCGTAATGCATTTCTCAGGGCCAAAAAAAAAAAAAAAAAAGGTGAGGGTTCCGCAAAAGGCCCTTCTCAGGGCCAACCAAAAGACCGTTATCAGAGCCAATTCGAGGGCGCTTCGGCGACGAAGGCTAGCCGCGCGCCGTCTGCGGCTAGCGCCTATTTATTGGACTCCGACGACGAGTCCATCTTCAGCGAGTCGGACTCTTGTTCGCGATTGGTCGCCAAGAGTCGGGGAAGCGGGCCCTTGAGGGAGGTGGGTCCGGAGGTTCCTCGGAGTCGAGGAGGCCGTCACAGGCGAAGGCCAAGAAGCCTTCTTCTGCCTCGACTTCCACCCATGATGTGGGCTTGGTAGACGCCGAGCGTCAGCTGGGTCTTGCCAGGAGGGTGCAGCTCCAGCAAGACCTGGAGGAGAGGGTTGCTGCCAAAGAGCAGCAGGCACGGGCCGCCAGGTCGAGGGCCGGTTATGGTGCATCCAATATGTTTTACGCCGACCACTCCCTGGCGGAACTGGAGTGCATGGCGCTGGAGGACAGAGACGAGGTTCTGGAGGTCGCCTCCAAGACCTCGAAGAAGGGGACCTTCCAAAAGGCCCTCAAGTGCCGGCTGTTAGCATGCACGGCATCGTGCCGGAGCTGGTGCAGCGCACGGCCACGGAGGAGACGTGGCAGCTGCAGGAGAAGGTGGATCGCCTGCAGCTGGAGGAGGTCAGCCAGCTCCTGAGCTGACCAGAAGCTGGCTAAGGCCACGGCCCGGAACGTCCAACCTGCCCCTGCCCCTGGTCTGGCGGTAGGAGGCTCCTCCTCCCCTTGCAACCTTGAGGATGTTATCCGAAAGGTTGTCATGGAGGAGAGGGCCTTCACCAGAGCCTGCTTCGCAGGCATTGAGGACCGGCTCCTGCCGGAAACGCGGCTCCGCTCGCCACTAGCGGCGGATAATAGTCGTACATCGAGGGTGCCGGAACCTGCGCCCCTAGCAGGCCCGGCACCGGGTGCGCGCGGCGCAGCCCCAGGCCACAAAGCCCTCAAAAGGCAAAGGAAAGGGTAAGAGGACCACCGCGGCCCCTCATACCCTGATCACAAGCGCGGAGGGGACGTCGGCCGTCCCAGCAGCTACCCCGAACTCGCAGGGGGAGAACGCTCTGCTTCCCTCCACCACCGCGCCCAACCAGTCGTAGACGGAAGTGGTGAAGAAGGGAAAGGGTAAAAAGCCCGCAGCGCCTGCTTCGGCAGCCCAGAAGGCTCCGGCGGGTGGAAGGAAGTTGGTTCCTCCCAAAACTGTGGCGGTCGTAGTGACCATCACCCCGGAGGCCGTGGAGCGGGGCGAGACGTACTTGTCCGTCCTAAGACGGGCTCGTGCCAACGCGGATCCCTCCAAGCTGGGGATCGTTGGCATCACCTGCCGCCGCACCTTAACCGGCGCCGGAATGTTTGAGTTCGGGGGGGGGGGGGAGCAGCGCGGCGCAAACGCGGACCTCTTCGCGACAAAGTTGCGGGAGGTCATCGCGGATGTGGCGACGGTCGCCAGACCCGTCAAGACCGCAGCCTTGGAGGTGGCCGATCTGGATGATTCGGTCACCAAAGAGGATGTGTTGGCGGCCGTTGCGGCGGCTGCAGGCTGCGACGCTGGCACAGTAAAGGGGGGAGCCATCAGGCTCGGCCGCCGTGGCATGGGCACCCTCCGCGTCGGGTGTCCAGTCGCCGCGGCTGCGGCCGCTCTTAAGGCGACAAAAGGACGGCTGATTGTGGGGTTCAACTCGGCTGTGGTCCGGCCACTTGAGGACCAGCCTATGCGGTGCTTCAAGTGCTTCGCGCCGGGCCACACCCGAGCCACGTGTCCCTCCAAGTCCGACTGGGGAGAGTCCTGTTTTGAGTGCGGGCAGGAGGGACACAGGAGTGCCACTTGCCGCGCCACCACGCCACACTGCGCGGCGTGTGCTGCCAGTGGCCGCCCCGCGGGGCACAGGATGGGGGGCAGGAGCTGTCAGCCACCCGCGAAGAAAGGCATAGTGCCGGCGCAGGTTCGCCGTGTTGCCACCATCGCCGCTGTCGCCGCTGTAGCTCCAGCTCCAGCGGCGATAGATGAAGAGGGGGGTGCGATGTCAGAATAATGGTTTCCGACTTCCGCATCCTCCAGGCGAACACCAACCACTGCGGAGTGGCCCAGGATCTTTTGGTGCGGGCTATTGCCGAGTGGTTGGTAAACGTAGCGGTGGTCGCCGAGCCCTACTCGATCCCCGGCAGTTGGCTGGGTGACAAGGACGGCTTGGTGGCACTAACGGCGCGGTATTCCACGGACTCCCCTCCCCTCTCGCTATTAGAGAGGGGACCGGGATACGTGGCCGCTGCGTGGGGAGAAGTTATCACTGACTCCTCCTTGGTGGAGGCCAGCAGGCAACGGGTGCGGGGGCACCCTCGCTTTCATTGCACAGGCTTCCACCAGTGCCGGACGGGAATGGCCAGGTGTTCCCGGCCATTCCCGTAGCCCTTCAGCTTGGAGGGCATGCGGGGCCCGTCAGCTAGGCGGGCACGCGCCGGGAGGGTCGTGGATGTAAAGGCTATGCCGGTTTCCCATGGCCCTCCCATCACGGAGATGAGGGAACACCGCTGGGTTTTTTAGTGGGTATACCGGTTCTACCGGGCAGTCCCACATACCCCTCCCGTCCCCCGACGGGAGGGTATGCGTAATTTCCCAGCGGAAAAAAAAAAGGTGAGGGTTCCTAGGGGTTCCCCCGCATAGGGGGTTCCCCCACAGCGCATACTTTCACGTAGTTTCCCCCGGGCAACGCCGTGTCTGACCACCGTAACGGAGTGGTAGACCGGCGGCTTAAGTGCACTGTGATTCGCAGACATCAATGCGGACGTCTGCGAATATGACAAATAAACCGATGCGTGACGCCTCTGGGCGTTTTGTTTCGAATCGCTCATCCCAGGGCGATTCAACCGGCCCTCCTCAGGGCCAACCCAGCGGCCCTTCTCACGGCCAATCCAGCGGCCCTTCTCAGGGTCAAGCCGGCGGCGCTTTGGCGTCGGAAGTTGACCGCGCACCGTCTGCGACCATCTTTTTTAGCAGGCCAGACGAGTGGCTGGACTCCGACGACTCCAGTATGGATGCGTCGGCGGCCGAAAATGACCGCCTCAAGCGAAAAAGGGCCAAACTGAGGCTGGGGTCCGAAGGCTCCTCGGCCGACGGAGGTAAGACATGATGTGGGCTTAGTGGACGCCGAACGCCAGTTAAACCTGGCAAAAAGGGTGCAACTCCAGCTGGACCTGGAGGAGAGGGTCGCCGCCAAGGAGCAGCAGGCGCTGGTCGCCAGGTCGAGGGCTGGCTATGGTGCATCCCATGTGTTGTATGCTGACCACTCCCTGGCGGAACTGAAGCGCATGGCGCAGGACGACAAGGAGGAGGTCCTGGAGGTCGCCTCAAAGTCCTCCAATTTGAAGGGGACCTTACAAAAGGTCCTCAAATTGTAATAATAATAATAGTAATCCTAGTGATTGTCTGTCTCGAGGTCTTCTACCTGAACAGTTACTAAACCACGATTTATGGTGGCATGGCCCGGAGTGGCTTCTGCGCCTATCTGCTGAGTGGCCTATCACTCATTTTGTTTCTTCATGCAATGAACAATTGCCTGAATTTAATAACAAAACTCTAACATTGGTATCTACTGTATCAGAACTCAATTTAATAATATATAGTCTTTCACAAAAATTTGCATCATTAAATAAAATATCGCGCATAATTGTATACATTCTAAGATTTTTACGTATTATTCCTTATGATAAGTCACACAAGACAATAACTGTCCGTGAATTATCTACCGCTGAAATTTATTTAATTCATTGTATTCAACAATTTCATTTTAAAGATGTGTATGACGAAATTAAAAGTAAAAACCTTCGCTCACAATTTAAAAAACTCGATCTCTTCATAGACGAGCAAAACATAATTAGAATCGGCGGCAGATTGTCAAATGCGAACCTTCCTTATGAAGCTCAGCATCCCGCTTTTTTACCTAAAAATGATAATTTTACACATGTTCTGATAGATTATTATCACCACATTTATTGTCATGCCGGTGTAAGCCTTCTTAGTTCTCTGTTACGCCAAAAATATTGGATCCTCTCTGCTAGAGGTGTCATCAGACAAAGATTACATGCTTGTAACTTTTGTTTTAAAGTTTCTCCTTCTCATCCTAGCCCAAAGATGGCTGATTTACCCGCTTGTCGCGTACAAGAGACTAAAGCTTTCGTTCATACGGGTGTGGACTACGCTGGTCCCATTAAAGTAACGTTATGTAGACGCCGAGGTCAGAGAAGTCAGAAGGCTTACATATGCTTATTCATTTGTTTCGTTACCAAAGCAATTCATATTGAATTGGTTACCGACGTGTCATCGGACACTTTTATTTCCGCTTTTAAAAGATTCATTTCCCGCAGAGGACCTGTCTCTTATTTATATTCCGACAACGGAACAAATTTCGTTGGAGCCAAGGCTCAATTGCAAGAACTACTTGTTAACCTCTACCGCATAGAGTGGAAAATGATTCCACCCCGCGCTCCCCACTTTGGAGGGTTGTGGGAATCAAATATTAAATCTACTAAAACGCATTTATACCGTGTTATCGGTTCTCAACTTCTTACCTATGAGGAGCTTTCGACTGTTCTCACTGAAATTGAGGCAGTTCTAAATTCCAGACCACTCTGTGTCCTGAATGAGGATCCGTACACAGAACCGCTTACTCCTGCTCATTTTATAGTGGCTTCTCCGTTGACTTCGTTGCCTGTCGTGAATGTTCCCGAAACGACGAAGTCTCTGACTTGCCGCAAAAAATTGCTTGACCAGATGGTTTGTAGTTTCTGGAGAAGGTGGCGTATAGAATATTTACATAATCTTCAAATTAGACAAAAATGGTTGAATGCCGCAGACAATATTAATATTGGTACAGTGGTTCTCATACATCAGGATGATGTCCCTCCTTTACGTTGGCCAATGGGTGTAATCACCGAAGTTTTCCCCGGCAAGGATCGGACAACCCGCGTTGCTATGGTGAAGACATGCAGTGGCTCTTTCAAGAGACCCGTTGTCAAACTATGTCCTTTACCTTCTAAATAACATCACCGCGTAATTAAAACCCTAATTTAGCTGTAGTTAACATACTTAAAATATTTTTATTTTTCTTAGCCCGCTCTAATATCATTTCTTTCCTTTTGAGAATATTACATATCCTCAAAACCGGGCAGAATGCTCACGCAAGCTTAAAACTAAGTTTTAAGTATAACATTTCCGACCGCAGTTTTGAGCTATATTTCCTTCCCTCTCAATTCCCATACAACAGAACGAGAGGGACGCTCATCGCACGCACCGAATCAGAGGCGTTTTCGCTGCAGCGTAAGCCAATCGCTGCACACATCAACTGTGATTTGAGAGAAAACTGTCTCGTTTGAATTGCTGTTCTAACTCAACGTTCACGCAATGCACATCGTCGCATAAATTAATCCGCTAATATATCAAAAACTCTAAACTCTCTTTATAAAAGTGTTGGCCGACACAAGTGTGACATTTAAATATCAAGCGAAAGTGCATCACAAGGAAAGTAATAAAATACGTAAATACGTGGGACGTCTGCTAAGGCCGTCCTTGAACCAACGTGCTTCGTCCAGAAGATTCCCAAGTAAGTCCATCCACTCCTATTTCCTTACTCATTACCTCAAATACCTCATATTCCCTTTTTGCTCAATTCTGTGTGTCGTCCAATATTCCACCCCGCATAAAATTATATTCCCGCATATGGTCCTTCGAAAAGCCGCGTCAACTTATACCAGGCATCTTTGAATCTAGCACGGAAATAGCATCTATTAAAAGATTAAAACGAGTTAATTCGGAGAGTAAATGGATTGACAGTGAATCAGTGAGAGTTGGTTTTAAAAGTAAACGTTTACCGCTTCATATCTATGCGTATGACTGCCGGTTTAAGGTGGAATATTACATGTTCCCTGTGACTCAATGCTCGGGTTGCTGGCAATTTGGACATGTTATAAAATATTGCCCTACGAAGAAGAAACTATGCCCAAAGGAGGTGATCATGTGAATTGTGATCTTAATAATATCGTATGCCTTAATTGTAAGGGTAGTCACCTTGTGATCGACAAATTAGACCTTTTTAAAAAAAAAAAAATGAGATTAGAAACGTTATGAGTAGTAAGCAGCTAACATATCGAATGGCACTTCAAAAAGTTATTGAAAAACGACAAAGAATAAATATACATCAAATGATACCTCTAAAAACCTTACCAAACCTAAAAACTATATCCCAGTTGAAAACTTTGTCGAACAGTCAGCTCAGGGAGAAGAGGAAGAAATGGAAGTATCACAAGATCAACAAGATAGCACAGAGAGTACAATACATACAGCTCACAGAAATCGAGTTGGGGCAAAAAAAATAATTGGAAAAGTCAAAATGCTCTGAAACAACCGATCGGAAAAGAAGTAAGAACAACTCAGAATGTTGAACACAGGGAAAGAAACGAACAGTCACGACATAAGTTTGAACTAAAAAAGTTTATTAATAAGTTTAACAATATTGACAGGTCAGAAGGTACTTTTGAGGATATAGTGATATTGGTAATTAAATTATTTATGAAGAAATTAAGGAGGGTTTTTTGGAAAATTAATAGTACACGCAAAAATATAAAATTTAACTTATTTCAATGAAACTCTCAAAGCCTTCGTCCTAAACTAATTACCTTTTCTGCGCTCCTAAATCAGGAAAATGTCCACATAACAATTCTGAGCAAATCATGGTTAGATAGTGAAACTGATATTCATATTAGTGGTATAACCATCTATAGATCGGATAGATATGATTCCTACGCAGGTGTCTCAATTTTAGTGCATAAATCCATATGGTTGCTGTTATGTAGGTTAGGGTTCAATTTCGTATGACGAGTAGCTGACTCAGGAAAACAAGCGTCTGTCTTTGATGGTGTTTATTGGCAACTAACTTAGAAAATATTGATACATCATATTTAATACGGTCGGCGGCTAGCTACTTACTACTATAAAGAAACGTGGACTGTATGTTTGTTTGTACCTATAACTGTTACACCTATTGAAATGAACTTCAACATAAGCCGCCCACCAAAGGACTATATGAGTCCTTTCAAATGCACCATAATGCGCAATTAACATTGTTCATGCTAAATTATCTACACTAATTAACTAAATGATTGGACTATTCAGCGTTACATTCTATTGGCAGTGGACAGAGTTTATTTACAGTTCTCTTTATAATACTATCACCGCTCTTGACACTATAAACTCTTGTGAAGCCATCTGGTCCTGGATGTTTGCTCATTATACGTCCCAGTAACCATTTCCCTGGTGGGAGGTTCTCCTGCTTGATCAAAACAATATTACCGACTTCAAACTCCTTTTCTCGTTTGAGCCATTTTGGACGCTGTTGCAGTCTAGATAAATATTCCTGTTGCCATCTAGACCAAAAATCATGCAACAACTTTTAGACATATTGCCATCATGACAACGTGTGCACCTACAAGTTTTGTAAATTTGGGCTAGGTATGACAATTGGCGCTTCTCCAATTAAAAAATGCCCAGGTGTTAATGGCTCGATATTCACATTATCTAATTCATCTTGGGGGCACAACGGTCTCGAGTTCAGGCAAGCCTCTATTTCACACAGCACTGTCGACATCTCCTCGAAAGTTAAATTGCTGGTGAGGCCTTGGTAGCCATACATATAAAAATTGATATGTACGCCTTGTGTGTTTTGACTCCTCTTCCCTTGCTCCATAGAACTTGCAATGGTCCAGCAAAGTCGACACCGGAATGCAGAAATGGTCGAGCTGGTGTCACACGAACCTTCGGCAAATCACCCATTACTTGCGTTCTAGCAGTCGCATTCTGTTTATCACATACACATGACAAGTCAAACGATATGTTCACCGATGCTTAATACGAGATTAAGCATCGGTGAACATATCGTTTGACTTGTCCTTTAGCTCGTGTTATCCAATACTTAGATCTCAAATAGCTCAACATTAATTGGATTCCTCCGTGTAGAGTTCTTGAGTGTGCATCGGCAATGAGCAAAGGAGTAAGTTTGTTTCTATGACCCAAAATGATTGGGTGCTTACTTTGATCCGCAATATTAGCGTGTCTAAGGCGTCCGCCAACCCGAAGCATCTGTAACTCATCTAAGTATGGATCTAAAGTCTTCAATGTGCTAATTCATTTAACTTGTTTACCTTTTCTTAGAGACTCAATTTCTTCTGCATATTCTTCGCCTTATACCCTTTGTATGCATATGTTTAATGCAACTTCTAATTCTTCAGTTGTCAAAGCAGTATCTATGTCTTCTTGTGACATTTTATGTTTTAAAAATCTCCTACAGAATGCAATACTTCTAATTAATTCTTTCAATGAGTTGTATTTTTCAAATTGTTCTGACAATCTTCTGTCTCCTTCTTCATTTTTAGTTATTGTAAAAGCTTGAATAGTTGTCTTCATTTCTAACTCTGTAGATATGCTTTCTGGTTTGGTAAAATAAATATCTCCCTTTGAAAGCCATTCTGGCCCTTTCCACCATAAGTTAATTTTTTTCAACTCAGATACTAATGCACCTCTAGACGCTATATCAGCGGGGTGTTCTTGCGAGTGTACGTGGTACCATTGTTCTTTCGAGACGTTGCCAATTATTTCAACCGTGCGATTGGAAACGAAAGTTTTCCATTTGCTAGGCTCCTTTTGTAGCCATGCAATGACTATTGAGGAATCCGTCCAAGCAAAACATTAGCTGATGGAATCTTCATTGCTGTTGAAATTTGTTTTAATAGTCTACAATTTAATAACCACATTTTTTTATTTTTTTATTTATTTATCATTTATACAAAAGAACACAGGATTACTTAATAAATAGCAACCAAAAACCACTAAGGTTTAAACTTGTGCTATCATGAGTCTATCTCAATATCTAACTATACAATGAAGCATTTTATATGTACGCGTTATTGCCGATACAATTAATAATATCTTTAGTTCCATAAATAGTTACAATCATTCCTACATAATACTTAAATAATATTGCTTAAGTTTACATTTGATATTTTTATGTGTAATACATTTGTTTATTTCTGAGGGTAGACTATTAATAAGTCTCGGTATAATATAACCGGTAGTTCGCTCGCCATACGTATTGTTGGCGGGCTGTGTACGAAGCTTATTCTAAGAGACTGCCCGAGTGCATACAGGATGTTCGATTTTGTTTCTTAAAGATTCATTGAAAAATTGTTCTTTCAATAACAAAAAAAAATATTGTATATGAACTGGTAAGACATTACAGTGTTTAAAGAGGCCATTTAAATTGTCGTAAAATTGATTTCTAATTTTAGGAGATACTATTGTTTTAAAATTCGAAGTTGAAGTATAAAAATACTATCAAGGTAGGTTTTATAGGTACGACCATAACTACTAAGGCCATACTGCATGTAAGATTCAGCCATTGCGTAATAAAAAACATAAAACTGCCTACGAGAAAAAACGCATGTTTGGACTTAATAGTAAGTAACATACACGACGCTAAATCAGCAATTCACTATCTAGCGCTTTCAGACCACGAATCAGCACAGTCAATAACGGTTAGCTTAGAAACAGATTTTCAAGTTAAAGACATTCGTAGCTTTTGGTTTAAAAATGTAAGAGAGCTCAGTGATGAAAATATAATTAAATTTAATAACTGCATCTCAAGTTTATCTTTTTCCGAAGTTTACAAAGCTCAAACAACAAATGACGCCTTCGATAGACTACACGATATACATAATTACCCTTTTCTATAATCTATGTTTTCCTATAGTTAAAGTCAAAAAACACTTGTAAACAAGTGAAAAATAGAGGTTTAACCAAGGGTATAAAAAATGCTGCATTAAAAAGCGAACATTATATTAAAAAAAAAAAAAAAAAAAAATATGACGACTACACTCAAATACTAAAAAAATGTATACACAAGGCTCAGCAGATTAATAGCTTAGATTACATTAATACTCGTAAGGCCAAAAACACAAGTAAAACGGCCTGGAACATGATTAAAAGAAACACAAATAATACGTCAAGTAACTCTGAAGTTGACGCAGTTAATACTAATAGTCTCCCCTACCAATCGTTATTTCACCTGACACTGTTTATTATGCTTATATTTATGTATGTATGTATCTATGTATGTGTTAGTATATATTTATTTTTTCCGTTTTCGAGTTATCTATCCCTTATGTGGCACCTGCCATGTTTTGTCTCTGCATCACCCTAAGGTTGACTGGTAGAAAATGACTCTGGCATTAAGTCCGCCTTTGTACAGTATTTTTTTACTTGTGCATAAAGTTTTAATAAATAAATAAATAAAGTTTATGACAATCCAAACCAAATATGTGACCTATTTAATGACTATTATATGTCCCAAACAAAGACGACGAATAATGCTCATAATAACATGCAATATTACACGAAAATAACCACTCCCCAAAATCCTAAAAGCATTTTCCTTACACCAGTAGATGAATCAGACGTTTATAAAATAATTCACAGTCTAAGAAACACTTACTCGACTGGTTATGATGAACTGAGCACTAAAGTGTTAAAAATATGTGCAATGAGCTTAGTGTCTCCCTTAACCTACATTATAAACCTGTCTCTAACAGAAGGAGTATTTCCAACACGTCTGAAAAGGTCAATTGTCAAACCTCTTTATAAGAAAGGTGTAAAAACTGACATGAGTAATTATCGTCCAATAACGTTAATCCCAATCCTATCCAAAATCTTTGAGAAGGTTATGTGCATTAAAATAGAGAACTTTTTAACAGCATGTGATATTATTAAAAAATAACAAATTCGGTTTTAGGAAGGGTAGTTCCACTACTTTAGCATGTTTTACTCTAATAAAATACATAACTGAAAGTTTAAATAAAAAATCTAAGATAAGTTGCGTGTTCCTTGATATGACAAAGGCCTTTGATTTTGTTTGCCATAAAACCCTACTCTCAAAGCTTGAGCATTATGGAATCCGGAGTAAGGCCAACGACTGGATCAAAAGTTATCTTTCTGAAAGATTACAATGCGTGGAAATATCAAAAACATGTCAAAATGAAAAAAAAAAACCTATAGGTCGGAATATAAACAGAATAATTATGGCACGCCACAGGGAGGTATCGTATCCCCACTACTCTTCCTGGTTTACATCAACGACATTCCAGAGGCGATAGGCAAAGATTGCATACTATTCGCTGATGACACTACAATAATGATTAAGAGTGACAATAACAAAAATTCAGAAAATGATATCGTCCAATGCGCTCTTGATATGCATTATCAATTGGCTAGAAAAAAATAACCTAAAAATAAATATGACTTAAACGAACATAATTCAATTTCAGACATACAATTCAAACATAAATAAAATAGACATTAATTATAAAGATTCTTACTTGACCACAGTCGATAATTGTGTATTCTTGGGTATAACGGTCGATAAAAATTGCAATTGGAAAACACACATAGACAAAATTCTTGCAAAAATAGATCGTTTTGTATATGTCTTGAAAAGAATTAGACAAACAGTAAACTGTGATACGGCAATGCTGGCTTACCATGGTTATGTATCATCCGTACTTAGATACGGCATTGTAATATGGGGTAACTTAGTAGATTTTGACAGAGTTTTTAAAGCTCAAAAAAAAAATATCCGAGCAATTTGTGGTGCTTACTTTTTAGACAGCTGTAAGTCACTATTTCAAAAACATAAAATTCTACCTCTGCAATGTTTGTAAATTTTTGAAATATGTATTTTTGTTAAGAGAAACTACAGTTTATTTGACACTAGCACTGACAGGCCAAATAGCCAAACACGGCATAAAGATAGACTTCGGCTGCCACCAATAAAACTAACATTATTTAAGAAAAATGTATACTGCATGTCGATTATTATTTACAATCATTTACCAAATAGTTTTCAAGACTTACCGCTGACAATGTTTAAAAAAATACTTTTCAAACTATTATTATTTAAAAGATATTATACCATTAAGGACTATTTAGAATACAAATCAATACGAGTAGAATCTGTAATTTGTAACTTTGAATAATTGACATCGCTGATTGTCAATACATTTGCACGTCATGTTATGGCAGGATATGCTGAAACAAAATTACTGTAACACCTTATGTACCATATGCTAGCAAATAAATATTTTTGATTTGATTTTGATTTGATTTGATATTCTTGAAAATATTATTTTATTATTTAATAATAATATAGAAATTAAGTTGCAATGGGTTCCAGCTCACATTGGACTACGAGGTAATGAGGAGGCCGACTGATTGTCTAAATTAGCTGCAGTAGAGGGTACATTAATTGACTACTTACCTGATTCACATATAATTAATAATAATAATATGTATGGAGTTTCTTGCCCATTCTTCTGCATACGTAACTACCTTTTGGAAGGGGCAACTAGAATCAATTAATTAATTATTTTTGTAAATTTTGACGTTCAAAAGTGCCTTTTATGTGCCTATTTGAAATAAATGATTTGACTTTTACTTTGATTACTGGGAATACATATCTCTAAATATAAAGTAATTTGTTATAAATCCTGGAAACAGCACATTGATAGAATCAGTCAGCAAAAAGGTATATGTTATAGGAGCAAAACCCACATCAAAACGGAAAGTTCAAAACCCACATCAAACGTGTCCTTATCAAAAAAGCATATTATAAGATAAAAGACTACGTTGAAGACAAGGAAGTTTGGCAATAATTCCTTCTGGACATGTGGCTTCCCTGGTACCTCATAAACAACATAACTATGTCAATGTCTATTAACTGCTCCCAAATAACGATGTTTATTTAGATTTTTTTTTTTACATACTTCCTTGACATAATCTTTTCATTATTTCACATTATTTACCTACAAATCGAATTTCAATTCTTTATTAGTGGCTTTTGTGGACATGATATGTATTCATATATGTTACTGTAGTTGTAATTGCAATCATGTCATTAACATTTTATATACTTAGATTATTTTATATTTTGTGAATGTAAGAACGTTGTAGGCCTAGTAGAGTGTAGATTTGTTGGCGGTTTTCTATTTTGTTAAGTACCTGGTAATTCTTTTAATAACAGTGATAATAGGTATGGGAATACCTATTATCACTGTTATTTAATAATATTGTACAGCCAATTATTTTTTAAAGAGTAACCATGGAGTTTCTTGCCGGCTCTTCTCCATAGGAAACGACTAATTGGAACCGTGCACCTAGCTTCTGACGTTTCATAAGTGCCCATGTAGGTTTATGTGAAATAAAATATTGTGATTGATTGATTGATTGATTGAGCATACAAGGCGAGCCTCCTCGTGTGCATTGGTTCGATGTCGACCAACTTAGTAGGAATTATGTTAAATTAATTTTAAGACTTCGCTCTGGACACTATCCATCAGCGAAGTTTGCTTTCCTTATGAAAAAAACTGATTCACCGAATTGCAGAGAATGTAATCAGATCGAGGACGTGCAGCATTTGCTGATGGATTGTGTCCGCAACAGGCACGAGAGGGAGGCACTTTTGAGAGAATTAGACTTAAATAAGCTTAACGTGGGATTAATACAATCAATTTTATCCCAACCAACTTCAGGTGCCAAAAATTTATGTCATTTAATAACAGTCCTTAATCGGTGACTTATATCTTTATCACAAAGAGTTTCATAAATTGTTTAACTGTTAAGTACAGTTTGTGTTAATTATAAGTGTTCATGTTACAATGGTAAAAGGCACGATGGGGTTGACATATCTATTTAGATAAAAACCCCAAAACAAATAAAGAGGAAAAAAAAAACAATATGTTTACAAAGAAACAGAATTGTGGATTGAACAGAAATGCCACCACATTGTAGACTCTTATAATATCTATCGTCCCATGGTAAGAGGGTGGTAAATGAGACGTCCCGGATGCACTACAAGCAAGCCAATTCCATTCGTGGTGAAATAAATGGCTTTGCTGGTTCTGTATCCTCAGTTAGGAATAAACTTAGAGTCTTAATTGTATATTTTTTTAATATTTTGTATATTTAATTGTTCTTTCCCAAATTTTATCAATACCTATAGAAAAGTTCACATTCTGTAAGTTTTTGTTTAATTTTTGTTTTTTAAATACTAATTGTTTTACTTAAATTATGCATGCTAGATTCACATCGAGTAGGTGTCAATCCGGACTATTGTGTTGTAACTGTTTTAATGCATTTGTGATTGTACATCAGTTTTGTGAATTATAATAAAAAAATAAAACCTGAGGAGCGTCGTTTCCGGAGACCATTATTTTCTCTGAATCGGATGAAGGGTCGTTACCGTGGAAAATAGCAATTGCATAAACCGTTAGGTAAAATTTATGACCTATGTAAACACATAAGCACTTAGGCGACTGATCGCGACGATAGGTGGTGATGGAGCAAAATGAAAGGTTAGCGGATTGTATAGAATAGAATAGAATACTCTTTATTATGTACACCATTAAAATTACAGATTTAAATGTAGAACAAGTGTGAACAAGTGTGTGTGTGAGGGTGTGTTAGGGAGGGTGTGTGTGTGTGTGTATATCAAGTATAATGAGAATATAAGTAAAAAGGAAACTAAATAACAACGGTTCGCTTCAAAAGCCAAAGTGTTGGTTCATTTCACAATATGAAAAGTTTCCTAAAGATTCTGTCTTCAAATATAGGTACAAAAATAGGGAGTCTTCGTCTAGCTGTCTTCATAAAACTTGTATTTTTTTGCAACATATTATTTATACCTATCACGCGTGTAACTACCTACTGTCGGATCTGGTTTCCCGCGGGCTGAAGGCTGATTCCATCAGAGTTCCATTATTCTTGTCGTGGGCTGGTTAATTCTTGTTATATTTTTGTTTTGTCGAAACAGCGCATGATCTCGGAACACGGTGGCACTTGACGCAAAAAATCTATCAAGATTTATGGAATAAGTGGAAGACCTCTCGCAGCTTTCTACGAGGTCCAAATGGCGACAGCATCAAAAAGATCTCAACCTTAACGACATCTTTATTATTAATGACGACAACCTTCCACCACGAAAATGTAGTCTAGGTCGCGTAGTAGCGTTGAATCCTGGAAGTGATGGACACGTAAGGGTCGTCACACTTAAAACCACAAACGGGCTCTTAAAACGCCCAGTTGTAAAACTGTCCTTACTGCCAACAAATAAAAATGATCAAATCAGCTGCGAAGAAAAAACATCCTATTCCTATCTCATTGTCAGCTATAGTTTTATCTTTGACATTATTCTTGTTGTCACTAAAAACCACCGCTCAAGCATCATACAAGTTTACCCAGCTGACAAACAAAAGTGTCTACTTTGACAAAATATCGAATATGCATTTAATTAGAGATGATTGTCATTTAATAGTCTATTATGACACAAAACCTCATCAATAAGGAACGGCGGCATTATTTAAGTATATCAAGTATCTTGAAACCTTATGCTCCACGATTAGAACACAAACACCTTGCGACGGCGTCATGTTACAACTCAAGCACGAGTTCGAAGAAATTAAACATTATCTTAATATTGTCATGATGAATGCCTCGTTTATGGCTTATAAGAAACGCTGCCGACGCGGCTTGCTAGACGGAGTAGGCTACGTTGCAAATAGTTTATTCGAAATGTTGGACCGACAATTTGCAGAGAAATATGAGAAGGATGTTGACCTTTTAAAGCATAATGAAAACCATTTTTACAACCTCTGGAATAGGGGTAACCCTTCGCCTCAAAATTACGCAATCCTGCAGGAAAACATCCAGGAAACGCAGAGGCAGACGCGTAAGGCAAAAGGTGCTAACTTTAGAGGTTTTTGTTCAAGTATCGATGCAACAACATCTGCTAGTGATATGTGGAGCAAAATGAGATGGGTTAAAGGCCGTAAATCTAAATATCAACACGTTGATTCAAGTTTAGCAGAAAGGCTTCTTAATGACCTAACGCCTGATTACGTTCCTCCCCCTGAACCCTGCTTTGAGTCCTGCAATAATAAATTAGAAGCTGCTATCTCGATGCATGAATTAGAAAATTCCATAAAATCAAAAGATACGGCACCTGGTTGTGACGAAATTTCTTTTTCTATGGTCAAGAATCTCCCAGACATCGGTAAACGATTATTACTTTCTCTGTACAATAAATTTTACGATTCTAGTTATGTTCCAAGACAGTGGCGCAATATTCAAATAGTTCCTATTCCTAAACCAGGACGAGTTTCGGGTCTATCATCTTCTCTTCGACCTATTTCTCTGATGTCCTGCCTTTGCAAAAATTTTCACTCAATTTTAAACAAACGGCTGGAATGGTATCTCGAAAATAGATGCGTATTCGCCGATAATACAGTAAGTTTTCGTAAGTCCAAGTCATGTTTAGACAGTCTTTTTACTTTGACGACAAATATTCAACTTGGTTTTAGTTTAAATCTTGTCACAGTTAGTTGTTTTATTGACATCAATAACGCCTACAATAATGTTGATATTGGTAGTTTATTGAACATTCTCGATAAACTTTTAGCAGGCCGTAAGTTGTGTTCATATTTGTGGAGATTTTTGAATGAGAGAACTCTTAAAATTTCAATTAATAATAAGGAATATTTGCGGTCTACGGGACGGGGGTTGGCCCAGGGAGACCCACTTTACCCTCTTTTATTTAACGTTGCGACTCACAGTATTTGTAAAACTATTACGAACGTTGATATATCTCAATATGCTGACGATTTTGTTATATTTAAATCAGGTCCTAATGTCAATACAGTTGTTTCAGAGCTGCAGACTGCTTTGAATACATTTAATTCCATAGTTATGAATCTAGGCTTAGAAATATCTCCTACTAAGACTAAGGTCTGTATTTTTAAGAAAGGTATGTGCAGACATCCTGTTAAGTTAGAAGTTAATAATAGTAGTCTTTCTGTAGTGAATAACATTAAGTACCTAGGAATGTGGTTGGATCAGTCGCTCAGATGGGGGAAACATATTAATGAATCGGTTCAAAAGGTTTTAAAATTTATAAATATTTTCAAAGTGTTAGCAGGTCCTGGTTGGGGTGTTCATCCTAAACACCTGCGTCGACTATATATCTCTATAATCCGCAGTAGGTTAGACTATGGTAGCTTCTTGTATGATTGTAGTTACAAGTGCCATTTATCTAAATTGGACAAAGCGCAAAATAAGGCTCTTCGTGTTATTGGTGGCTTTATTCGTAGCACCCCCATCCACGTGATGGAGAGTGAATTAAATCTATCTCCATTACATATTCGTAGGAAATTTATAGGAGGCAAATTCTGTCTAAAAGCTATGTCTTTTCGGGAGAGCGTTGCGATTAATTTGATTGAGTCGTTAACTTTAAACATTAATAATTCTCAATATTGGAGAGGTAGAAAGCAACCTCTATTAGTTTCAATTTACAATGAGCTTAAATCTTCTGCTGTCCACTCAGGTTGATTGAAATGTTTTCTTTGGAGACATGGGTCAGCAACATCAATGTTCAAAAGACTATTAAATATAATATTCCATCTATAACTAAGCCAAAACGACATTATGACTGCAACCGTCTGAGATAAATCTGCACAAATTTTATAGTAGACGAGTATGTTGATTTCCATAAGATTTACACAGATGGTTCTAAGAGTAGTGCAGGTAATGGCGCGGCAGTTTGGGATCCACAATTCAATACAAATGTCAAACTTGCTATAGATTCTGATATCTCCATTATGCATGTCGAGTTAATTGCAATAGCAGAGGCTCTTTCTTATACTAACTCAATTAGTCATGATAAGTTTGTCATTCTAACAGACTCGAAGAGTGCGCTGCAACACTTGGCTCGGTGCACTTCGTCCGTGCGAGGAGTACCGATAGCCTACACGAGTCCGTATTCAAATTAGATCAAAAGTCAATTACGGTAGTTTTACAGTGGATCCCGTCCCACGTACAGATTCAGGATAACGAAAGAGTAGATCTTTTGGCCAACCAAGCCGTGTCAGATGGAATTTCTGTAAATGTTCCTCCTTTATATTTAGACTAGCTTTTGCCCGCGGCTTCGCCCGCGTGGATGTCGGTTATCGCATAAAAAAGTACCCTATGTCCTTCTCCATATCCCAGGCTATATCTCAAAATTCTAACTTAATATTAATTTTAATGTGACTCACTATGTGAATAGAAACCGAAACAAATGATTTAATATAATAAAAGTACTTATGTTCTGAACGTGAATGAGTCTTTACATAAAGATAACAAACACAAAATCAAAATACGAAATTTCACTCAAATTCTTAAAGCAATCAATTGTACCAAATTACAACACGAAATAAAAGTGCGACACAAATGATAATTTTAAAATAATTCACGTAAGTACCAACAATGTGAAAACAAAACGAAATCCTCCGAAATGTCGCACGGTACACCGTTTGTGCTGATAAAACGCTCGAAATATATGAACACCATTGGTGCATAACTTTTCTCAGGGTCACGTTCGCAATTGGACGAAATATTTGACATTTATTTTGTACTTGCAACACGATCTGGCTGTAGAATTCGATTAATCGACTAATACTTGACCGGTTGACATTTTAGCGGGAACACCACTAAACGAACGAAAAAAAAAAAGAAAACAAAATACGTCTGTACTCTGTGGTCGTGTGGCGGTGTGGTGCGGTGCTTAATGTAAACATTCATCAAGGTTATACGTGCGTAAAGATTCAATGAGAAAACGGTTTAATCTTTGAAGAATCTTATACAGAATTACTGAGAAATAAGTGTAGATTTCGTATTGAGTGTTAGTTTATCGAAAAGTGATAAATATGTCAGTGAAAAAGTAACGAAAGTTTTGGAATGCACAAATTTTGATCATAAGGCCGCCGTGTTTAGTAATGTTTTTATGATAAATATTCTTGTATACTGTTTGAAATACACATAAGTAGCTAGTTTATTTATCTACGAACATAATTTGGCTAATAGCTACTGATATTATAGCGTATTGTTATCGTAATCGTATTTCCAAGAGTAAAATTCGGCAAACAAATACCTACAAAAAGTCAATAAAATGGATATAGTATGTTATCCTTAAGAGATAGACATATGCCATCGCGGACTTTTTTGAAGACCTTTATAAGATACATAATTCCACCATACATTATTTTGTTATATCTCAAAGGGTTTAGACAGCGTTTTCGTTGAAAGCTCCCAGACGGCTTATTTTTTTCCGACACCTCCAACAAATATCGTTAATTCATACAAAAATGCATAAAAAACATAACAAATTATATACTAAAACCTTCCTCGAGAACCAAGCTATCCATTGGTGAAAACAGCATGAGAATCGGTGCAGTAGTATTTGAGTTTATCGCGAACAGACAGACAGACAGACAAACAGACAGACAGACAGACAGGCAGACAGACAGACGCGGCGGAGGACTTTGTTTTATAATATGTAGTGATGATTATATAAGAGTAATAAAGCGGCAGAGTACAGAAATGTGGAGTGAATACTTTAACCAAAGGTCAAGAGAAAAGGGAATTTGGTACAAGACCATCCAACCACAGCTTCCAGTGTATAATTGGACAGATCAAAATATGCTTAGCAGAAGGGATTTAGTTATGGCGCTAAGACTTCGTTCCGGTCACATTCCATCAAAGAAGTTCGGTTTTCTGATGAAAAAGGTAACATCACCCAACTGTGAAGAATTTGGATTAGTCGAAGATGTGCAACATATTCTGATGGAGTGTGTGCGGAATGGGGCTTTGAGATTTAATTTGCTTGGCCCTATAAATATGTACGATATTGGAGAGTGTAATGCTATCCTGGCATGTCCTTTATCAGAACAAGCTAGGATACTGTACAAACTGGCATTATTTGTTTTAAAGTAAGTGTTATATGTTTTTAGGTTTAGTTGATTGTGCTGATGTTACAGGGTGACGTTATCGCTCAGCGATAAAGCCCTTAAAATAAAGTGGAAAAAAATAACAACCTCTGGAAAAACCAAACGTCGATCGTAGAAGCTGAATTTAATCTCATGAAGAGGATGCAGAATACTATAAACAAACATCACAAAATAATAAATCAAAAGCTTAATTATCTCCAAGATTTTTATAAAAATCTCACTCAGCAAGTGCAAAACATAACTTACATCACAAACGTCAAAACCTCGGCTTTTACTGCCAACAACTTTTTGTATAGGTACCCTTCGAGGAATGCAGGACTCAATTTTAGATACAGTTACTGATATTTATAGTGAAAAATTAGATTTTCGTTTGATATCTCCGAAGCAACTCAGATCAGAGCTAAGCATAATATCAGCACAAATATCTGGAGACTTGATAGTTCCTGTCGACAACTTTAATCTTAAAGATCTTTACAGCTTGCTCAAAGTAAGAGCCAAACACTCTGGAAAATACCTAATTATAAAAATAACCCCTGATTGAAAGGGATCCTTATGAGGTATTCAATCTTATCCCAGTTCAACGCATTGTGAAAGATAACATGATGATGAAGGTCGAAACTATCTAACTGACTAACTATCTAAGGTCGAATTAGCAGCCATCGACATGAAAAAGGATTCGTAATTAACTATCACAGACACGGATCTGCAGTTATGCGTATTACAAAACCCTGTGACTATTCTGTGTCATATCAGAAAACTTATTCACCACATTGAGTTAGTGTAGTGTAAAAAGTGTAGAAATTAAAGTGACAATGACACACATATAACACATAAACAAAGTGTTTTTATTATTATAACTATCAGACTCTAAGAAAGTGTAACGGACTTGTGTAAAGTGCAACAAACACTATTCTAATTTTTAAAATAATTATCACGTAAAAAGTTAAGTTAGATTTAAATTTCTTATTAGTCTTAAAGGCTAGATTGTAATTAATTATTAAGAACCTAGTTCTTTTTAAGAAAGCATAAAAAAAAAAACACCATATGAAAGATGATCATAGCCTTTGTGAGACGATCCCAGGTACAAGTACTTGTAAAACTATCTCATGCACGAATGACTGGAGAGAATTAACATCAGAAAACAAATATTATTATTTATGCCGCAATGAATGTAACGTCAAACTTTTGTGTGAAAATCAAGTTAAGGCATTTAGGTTATCAGGTGCTGGTCTGTTGCGTGTTGGGGAAAGCTGTTTAGTAAAAACTTTAAAAGACTAAAAGATTTGATGATCTATTCAAACAAAAGATTGTCTACTAAAATTAGCACGACGACAAAGGTTACCTCGCCAGAAATATCACCAATCAATCAATTATTAAATATCACTATGCCAGAAATCTCTTATGAACTTAATCCCAATAACTCGGACAACCTCAGACAATTTGAAGCTATTAAGAGAAGTCTTGAGATCATGAAGCAGAGTGAACCTTTGAGCACCAATATCTCCTACAACGGGTTGTAAGTTGTTTCATAGCTTATAGTTTTATAGAATTTCGTTTCACATAAATTGTTTCTCATATTTTCGTTTCATAGAATAATCAATACGCAGAATACTTACTTTGAAGATTTTTAAATCATTGATTTTTGTTTCATATAAAGTTTAATGTTAGAATAGTCATATCATAGAATAACAAATCAAATATTCTTTATCCTTATATTGTTTCTTTAATATAAAACTTATTACCAAGAATAACATTTTATCCATTTTAAATTTTTCAACAGCATTTTTTTTTGCATTTTATACCATGTAACATGCAGCGTGCAAGCAAGCATGCAGCATGCAGCGTGCAAGCAAGCATGTAGCATGCAAGCAAGCATGCAGCATGCAAGCGAGAATGCAACATGCAGCAGGCATGGTTTCTGTCACGGCTCCGGCGCTGCGGGGCTACGGCGGTCCCACGCGAGCTTATCGTCGCAGATGGTATTCATGCTCATCACCGCAGCTTTGGCTTGCTGACCGGCTAAGCCGGCCAGCCTCAGCCGCGGCGGCGAGCGTTCAAACCATCTGCTCCTCAGCTCGCGGGCAGCCTCGCCCCTCCGCGCCTACGCGGATTTAAATTACACTCTAGGGGTAGGGCAGACAAGACTACGTGGAGTCGGTTTTGCAGCGATTCGTTTCTGTCACCAACATATACCGAACAACAATATTCGTTAAAAAATAATTCTACTGTGTGATAGTTTGTTAGACAAAAAAAATGTGATTAAAAATTCATTGAATTGTGTTTCTGTGAAATATTTTTCATTCAAATAAATAGTCTTTGAAACAATAATATTCGAACTAAAAATACAAGCACCAAATATTATATGAAACATTTTCTGGGAAACGAAATTCTATGAAATTTCTGTCTGCGAAATAAGGGGACACCCCTACAACGACATTCATCATTATACTGCTATAACATATCTTATCATATTGGGAATTTTGTTATTGGTGGCAGCTTACTGTTTTGTACGTTGGCAACAAGGACAACGTAAAGGAAATCGTTCCATTTCTACAGCAGAGCGGTCCACAGCCTCCGCGGCGACTGCGTTGTCATCTCCACACACCGTTACAGTGCAATGAATTTTTGCAATAAGTTAACATCTAGTTTATTGTACCAAAACATAAAACGAGTTCAGCAAATGTAAAAAGGAACCTTTACAAGCACTCTTGATGTTACGGCGGACGTCTCCGCTGCACAACAAACGGTTTTATTTCCAATTTACGCGGTGGAAACAATTCCACGACGAAAACCCTTACCCCTCGCATCTCCTATAATCATTGGCGCGATTCTCCCGAGACGCGCGGTACTGCTGCCCGGCGGACGGAGCTCTGCCCGATGTGTGCCCGGCGTGTGTCCGGAGCGCTGCCGGTCGGCTTGGTCGCACCGGTCGCCACCCGACGCTGATCGGTTTATTCGCTGTTTGCTCTACACATTGATGTTTGTGCTCGAGCGTCAGCCACGTCCCCACACTCAGCTATCGTTCTACAGTCCCAACGGATGACAACGCGTTAATTGGCTGTGATCTGTATCGCATCGCTCCTCGAGAGACACAGTTATTAAATTGCCCGTATATGTGTATCGCAAAGTAAGCAACTGTCGCTAGCTAACAAGGATTGATTTAAATCTCGGCGATAAAAGAATACTAATCTCTTTAGGTTGTACACTTTATCGAACGCTGATCGATCTGAAAAATTGAGATTGGAGCTACTTCGGAAGAACATGGCCATGTTGATTTAAGTTGAACGATAATATTAAAACAGACGAACATGACACAATTAAACAAAGTAAAACTCATAAACACGAAGTTGTAGCTTTGTTACGTAAAACTGAAATTCATAGCAAAACCTCGTAGCCCCGACGCATTACTGGACTGATGGCAATTTAATGCGAACATTTGCACAGGACGATAACTATAATTATGTAACTACGAAGATAATTTGATTTACTCACTCACCCATCTCACTGAAATACACATTCCCAAGACATCTCGAATGCCACACGTCAAACAATGTTCGCATTTATCTATTAGAGGCTCTATTCATATTCACGAATAGCGTTGACAAATCATTGCGACTATTGACTATGAAGTGTGGTTTAATATTCTGCGTGAGTGTGTGCTGTGTGGATGGCTCATGTGGCTGGATGACTGGATAGTATTATGCAATATGTTTACGGAGCAGTTTCAAAATTACTTATCGTGTTTGGCAACTCTGCGGGCCCTCCATCTCGTGATCACGCGGCGCACGTCACGAGCGGCCGCGGAAGTATTTTACTCAAACAATTAATCTGTGTATCGGTGATCCGTGCGTGCGGTCATGAATCCGTTAAATTTTCCTAATTGTTATTTAAAATTATTGTTGATGAGCAAATGGACTGTATGTATTTTATATGATTGGAGGATGATGAAACACTTTAAATATGATTATCTGCTATTTATTAATAATAATAACTGGATAAAACTATGTACAAGGCAAACTGACACTTAACAAATGCTTTAAAAAAAAAAACTTCTTATCTAAAAGTATAAACGTCAATATAAATAAAAATGTAGTTCTTAAAAAAAGGTGACATACCAGCCAGTCGCCAACATACCAGACCCCCAGTGGAACACTAATAACCGGTGGCTACTGACTGGGAAGCAGCTTCCATTAACACGAGCTTACGGGCCGGTCGGCGCAGTATGCCGCTCCTAGTGCGGACGTCTGCCACGCGGACCACTCCGTCTGGCCCTGGGTAGATCGACACTATTCTTCCTAACGGCCATAAGCCACGAGGAAGGGTAGGGTCGGCGACCAGCACCACGTCTCCCTCACTGAAACTGCATGTGTTGGTGGAGGGTCCCCTTGCACGCAGCGTGGGCAAATACTCGCGCAGACAACGTGCCCAAAACTGATCTGCCAGACGTAAGATTTGACGCCAGTCACACCTTCTGTCTAAGTCTGTGTCTGTGAGCATGCTGGTCCAAGGTACGACTGAAGAGGAACCCAGGATGAAATGGAAAGGAGTGATCGCTTTTGGTGAGTCGGTTGAAGATGGCACATACATGAGAGGTCTCGAATTTATTATGGCCTCTGCCTCAAGGAGTAGTGTGGATAGTACGTCTTCTTTTAATACATTTTCGGCGAGGCAAGCTCTCAGGGCTGTCTTCACGGTTCTTACCAATCTTTCCCATATTCTGCCCATGAACGGTGATGCCGGCGGGATGAAACGCCATTCGATTTTGCGGTTTGTGGCGTATTCTTGCACTGCGTCGTCTTGTAACGAGCGTAGCTCTCGGGAGGCTCCGGCAAAGTTAGTGCCACTAACTGTAATTATTGTTGAAGGCGATCCTCAGCGAGCAATACAACGTCTTATGCCCGTTTTCACCATCGTCGAAAGACCGGACTTTTTCACGAAATACGACAATCAGGACTTCTTCAAAATATTTAGGTTATCCAAGGACAGTGTGTTATTTTTGTTAGAAAGATAAGAACACCATTTAGAATACACAGATGTTGATGTATTTTTTTTTATACAGGATGTTTGGCAGTACGTTGAACATACCAAAATGGTGGATAGGTGGGGTCATCTGCTACTTACTCAGCCCTAATTTATTTGGCCCTGGCCCCCTGGGTATTTAACTTGTCTTTCTTCTAGTTTCACCATTTTCTTAACTTTAAAGTGTAATTTTTATTAAAAATGGGTAAAACAGGCAATATTTTTGTTTTTTTTTAATCTTTTATGTTGGCAGATTCTCATAAAATTATTGCTTTATTCAGATGTTAGCTAGAAAAAAAGTTATGAGTCCTCAAACTTACAGAGAGATGTAAAAAATACTTAAATCTTAATTTCAACTTGCATTAAAAAAAAAAGTTGATTGAGGAGTTCCAATTCTAGCAAAACATCCCTAGTGTCTGACCTTTCTAACGGTATGTAATTTGCTTATTAAAACAAAAACCTTTAAGAGTTATTTCATAATTTTATCAAGTAGGAAATTTTCGACGAAACTCTACCTTTACGGAAAGTGAAAGGTTTTGCGAAATTTAATACTGCAAGTTTGGTAAAAATTAAATGATCGATTGAAATTATGTAAGTTCTTGAATTAAGTACAAAGATAATAGCTGTACCAGTTAGGTGCGTTAATGAAACAACTGAATAATAAAAAATAAAAAACAAAAAAAATCTCCAGGGTGGCACTGGAGATTTTTTTATTTTTATTTTCAAAAATAAGTTAGGGCCAAATAAGTTAGGGCTGAGTAAGTAGCAGATGACCCCACCTAACCACCATTTTCGTATGTTCAACGTTCTGCCAAACACGCTGTTTATATATATATATATTTTTTTGATGATGTTGTTGCACGTTGGCCTGGATCAATACATAACTGCTATTTACCATTTTTTTTTAAACATACAAATGCGCAGCTCTGTCATCTGTCAAGTTGTCACTAATTAAATACATTTTTTTTTATTGCTACAGCACTTCGCTTAATCAGCAATTTAATATGAATATATATATATATATATATATTTTTTTTAAAACGTTGCCCCACACTAGCAATTTCTCCTGTATCGTGGGTGCGTTTACAAACATTTAGACTCACATACACAAACAGCCAGACCCGGAACAACTACTTGTAGGTCATACAAATATTTGTTATGTATTTTAAATGAAATCATGTTTATTTTATGGTTTCTTTATATTTTGTCGTATTATTTTACATTAATCTACATGATTATTTTATCAATGGAATACTAAATCGGTAATTTCATCTGTCACCTAGGTAAGTGGCCCTTACGTAAGTATCCCTTAACCTGGTGAAAACAAACTTAGGTAAGGAGCTGATTTACGGAGTCTCAAACTCAAACTCAAATCATTTATTTCAATTAAACCATTTACAGGCACTTTTGAATTGTCAAGGAGTCGGTCAGTAAGAAAAATGAAGCTACATTCCCATTCCAAAGCGTAGGTACCTATGGAGAAGAACGGGCAAGAAACTCCATGGACACTCTTTTAAATTAAATTGTTACAAAAGTATTCGTTACATCTATAATGTTGAATCACTATCACTATCACTATCACTACATATTATAAAACAAAGTCCTCCGCCACGTCTGTCTGTCTGTCTGTCTGTCTGTTCGCGATAAACTCAAAAACTGCTGCACCGATTCGCATGCTGTTTTCACCAATGGATAGCTTGGTTCTCGAGAAAGGTTTTAGTATATAATTTGTTATGTTTTTGTATGCATTTTTGTATGAATTAACGATATTTGTTGGAGGTGTCGGAAAAAAAAAAGCCGTCTGGGAGCTTTCAACAAAAACGCTGTCTAAACCCTTTGAGATATAACAAAATTATGTATGGTGGAATTGTGTATCTTTTATAGGTCTTCAAGAAAGTCCGCGATGGCATATGTCTATCTCTTAAGGATAACATACTATATCCATTTCATTGTCTTTTTGTAGGTATTTGTTTGCCGAATTTTACTCTTGGAAATACGATTACGATAACAATACGCTATAATATCAGTAGCTATTAGCCAAATTATGTTCGTAGATAAATAAGCTAGCTACTTATGTGTATTTCAAACAGTAGACAAGAATATTTATCATAAAAACATTACTAAACACGGCGGCGTTATGATCAAAATTTGTGCATTCCTATAACCTTGATGAATGTTTACATTAAAGCACCGCACCACACCGCCACACGACCACAGAGTGCAGACGTATTTTTTTTTCTTTTTTTTTTTCGTTCGTTTAGTGGTGTTCCCGCTAAAATATCAACCGGTCAAGTATTAGTCGATTAATCGAATTCTACAGCCAGATCGTATTGCAAGTACAAAATAAATGTCAAATATTTCGTCCAATTGCGAACGTGACCCTAAGAAAAGTTATGCACCAATGGTGTTCATTAGATATTTTGAGCGTTTTATCAGCACAAAAAAAATATTCATTCATATAATTTCGGAGGATTTCGCTTTGTTTTCACATTGTTGGTACTTACGTCAATTATTTTAAAATTATTATTTGTGTCGCACTTTTATTTCATGTTGTAATTTGGTACAATTGATGCTTTAAGAATTTGAGTTAAATTTCGTATTTTGATTTTGTGTTTGTTATCTTTAGGTAAAGACTCATTCACGTTCAGAACTTAAGTACTTTTATTATACGAGTATTAAATCATTTGTTTCGGTTTCTATTCACATATTGAATCACATTAAAATTAATATTAAGTTAGAATTTTGAGATATATCCTGGGATATGGAGAAGGACATAGGGTACTTTTTTATGCGATAACCGACATCCACGCGACCGAAGCCGCGGGCAATAGCTAGTTTATAACTAAAAGTGAGAACGATGTAAAAATAAAAATAATAAAAACTTACACGTTAAAAGCGTCAAGCGTAGGTACAACAAATAGAAACAAAATAAAATAACCCGTGGCAGCTAAGAGATGACCAGTCCCAACTGACGGCGCCCGTTCACGAACATGACGCATGGATTAGCACCATTCAGCTCAACCATTTTGAACTCTATATTTTCTCTCTCTATTTTTTCTCTTATGTTAAGAGACCCTTAGTAAGGATGTGTTTGAGGGAACGATGGTGAAAACGGGCATTAGGCTCATAATGACAGCATCGGATGAAAGTGAGGTGACAAGTTCTAAATGGATGGCTCTCGTTACTAGGCATGTGTACAGCGCGACGTAGCGTTTTTCGTGGTGTCGGAATATTGTGACAGTGATCGCACCAAAATAATTTAGGCCCACGTACGTGAACGGCCTCTTGTGATGGTCGAGTCGCTCTTCCGGTAGATTGCCGATTTAAGATCGAGCAAGTTTGCCCTTCCACCTTCTGCATTGGAGACAGGCTTTGGCCACGCTACGGATGCTGTCTCTTGCTTTAAGTATCCAAAACTTCTGCCTGAGCTCATTAAGAACAAGTTCGTTGAAACAATGTGCGGCGTGAATATGTTCGTGAAGGATGAGGAGTTTTGTGACGTGATGGCGACCTTCCAGAATTGCAGGCGATATGGCTCTCTCACTCACTCCTGGCGCATACTTTGTCCGTGAGTCCAGTCGCAGCAAGCCATCCTGGCCAAGAGTTGGCGCGTGTTTTGCTATTCGGCTGTTTTTGGGCACGGGCTGTGAAAATTTGACTGTTTTCAATTCATCGGGGAAGCTGACTCTCTGAGCTCGTTGGAGTATCATCTTCTCAGCTGTTATGATGTCCGCCGCGTGAAGTTGTGAAGGAGATGTGGTGCTGTAGATGTATATATTAGAATTTTGATCTATTAGTCAAGACAGTTTAAGCTGAAACAATCGCGCACATGTAAATGCGAAATATGTAATTAGATATAAGATACCCGGAACAAATATATTTTAAATAAATAAAAATAAAGAAAATGCTCTTATACACAGTAGTAGTAATATTGATAAATAATGATGTATTCGTATGTATTTGTGGAAATCATCTCTCCGTGTTTCTTAGCTAATATAAATATTTGGTCTTGTTTAAAATCGCTAAGTCAAGCCAAGGTCTTTGATAACGTCAGAGGATACATTGTAAGGCAGGAGTGTGGTTTTAGCCGGTAGTAGCCCGGCACTGCCCAGACTGGCTCACTAGTGAGGCAGTCTGGGCGTCCATGAGGATTTCCCACTCCTGCCAAAAAAAAAACAATCGCGCATCCTGGAGCTGGTAGCGCGCAAAAGGCGCAGCCAAGAGCTAAAATGCATCGCGTCAGGTACTAGACTCGAAAACGGAACGTCGAAGAGCAAGCCCACCAGCTCCGATTTTACCTCGAGGTCTGGTAGAGTCTCCTCGATGTCAACAAATCGCTCGGTCGGCCAAGCGTATGGCGGCTGTAACAGAAACGGAGAACCCGTAAACCATCGATGAGACTGTGTGAGGTGTAATTTTTTAGGTTTTGTAGCATCGTCGGCGACGTTGACAGAGGTAGGGATCCACCTCCAGTTGGACGGGTTGGTGGTTTCTAATATCTCTCCCAACCTGTGCGCCACGAATGTTTTAAACGCCCGAGAATCACTCCGAATCCACTTAAGGACGGTGGTTGAGTCTGTCCAAAAAGTGATCTCGGAGGGTTTTATTCGATGAAGATTCCAGATCTCATGAAACACAGTAAAGTAGTTCCATTGTTCAAATCCAGAGATAGTAACGAACCTAACAATTATAGACCCGTGTCAATTCTTCCAGTTCTCAGTAAGGTATTTGAAAAGTTGATGCTCAATCAACTCATTAGGGTCTGAAATGACAATGGGCGTTCCTCAAGGTTCGATATTGGGTCCATTCCTCTTTTAAGTTTACATTAACGATTTACCCCAATTACTTCAAAATCAACCGAAGATGGTGTTATTTGCAGATGGCACATCATTGATTTTTAAAATAGATCGACGGTCACAAAAACTTGACGACGTGAAAAACTCTATTCTTCAGGTACAAAATTGGTTCACCGTAAATAATTTGGTACTAAATAAAAAAAAACCTTTGATTTATGAAAATATTATAATATTATAATTATTATTTATAGCGTAGGTAAGATTATTTTATAAATAAATAAATAAATTATGTATGTAAGAAAAAATCGACATCTTTTCAATAAAATCAGTGATAGGCATCATTTTAATACTATAAAGATAAAATTGATCAAACATTTTTCAGATTATCTAAAGTACAGTCAGCTGCAGAGAAATCTCACCCTCTAGCAATGTATTTATTCATAGCTAGGGGGTGAGATTTCTTTGCAGCTGACGGTACATACATCTTTTATGGGGTACTGTGTTAAATGTTACAATAAAATACCTTCTGATATATTACAATTAAATGAAAGAAAGTTTAAAACTCATATTAAAAGCACACTTTGTAAACAAGCATATTACAAATTAGAGAATTATTATCCAACATAAGAATGCTTGGAAATATGCTGGTCCTGCTCCATAGGACAATTTAGAGTCTAGACAAAATCAAACTGGTGGCCAATTTAACTGTGGTGTGGTGTGGTGGTAATCGTTTATGATTTACCTACGGAAATCCGCAATGTAATAAATACGAAGAACTGCTCAAAGGTATTAAAAAGATACTTTCTAGATTGCAGTGCGATCTAGATAGTGTCTATCACAAAAATATAAATATAAATTGTAAGGTATCCAGCGCATCAGGTTAGCGCAGACGGTCGAGTTTTCTCATTCGATTTTGATCTTAACCACCATCATTTTAAGGTTTGAAATCGTTTGGAGAGATTAGACGGTTTTGTGTGGCCTGATGTGCTGGCCACCGTTCCAACCTACCTACCTACTTGTTAATTAATTTATAATTAATATTTAGTGGCACCGAGTTGCCGTGTCTGGCCATACCGCTGTTAAACCCGCGATGGTTTGTGTGGTATGTTTAAACCTCAACAAATGTCTGTAAAAAGATTTTTTGATTAATAAAAAAATAAACTATAATTTATATTTTTTATATATTAATTTTATTTTCTGTGATTAATATAATTTAACTCACACACTGACTTATTATATGTTATTTTTTTTTTGGAAAATCATATACAATGTTTGTAAATGTGTGAGCACCATGTACCTATCGTATTTATTAATTTTTCTGTCATTACTTCACTTTTCATTCTTTTTACCAATTGTGGTAAGTAATTTTTATTTTTATTCATGGTTTGGTCTTCACCTATAATTATTAATTAATGTATACAAACTATTGTTAACATTTTAAACGAGTAAGTATGGAGTTTCTTGCCCATTCTTCTCCATACATAACCTTTTGGAAGGGGCAACTAGAATCAATTAACTATTTATGTAATTTTTGACGTTCAAAAGTGCATCTTACGAGGCTATTTGAAATAAATGATTAGACTTTGACTTTGATGAGCTTGAAAAATTGTTTGCGCGAAACGAGAGGCTATAAGCGCAGCTTGTAGTTCAATGCGTGGATTTGAGACCGGCCGGGCAAAACGCGTGCTTTACTGCCGATTAGAGTTGTAGACACGGAATCATCATCATAACTAAAATGCCAATAGGCAGCACATGCATAAGGTTGTTCGCCACCATCGGCTACTACATGCAGTTGGGTATCCACTACATCAAAATGTCCGTCATCAAGTTGGCGCGCCGATGATTCGATAATGTCTAAATCGTCCGATACGTGGTTCACAAATTCGAGTGGCTTCGACAAAACGGAAAGCGCGCCATGAATTACCCAACCTAACAAAGTTTTCGAGGCGACAGGATCACTTTTCTTGCCACATCGCACTTTGTGACGTAAAGACAGGTGCCAATTGGGCGCACCAATGAGGACAGTAGGGGTGACGTCAGTGTATGAAAGTTCGTCGGATAAGTCTACAAAGTGATCATAGTCTGAGAAGATAATTTTGCCTGGGTGTTGCGCGCGCAACCCCAAGGGTTTGATCGCCCGCGCGTGTTTGACTAAATAACGATCAGACAAATTTCGACCTTGAATGATAAAGTTTACGTAACTTACGTCAACTTCTTTCGTCATACCACTGACGCCTTCGATGCGCAACCGCTCCTGACAGGTGGGTGTCGCGCCGATGCGCGCAGCAACCTCGCCGTCAATGAGCGTCGCAGTACTACCCTCATCGAGTAACGCTGTCGTGTGGAACTCGCCGTTAGGGCCCTCGAGCACGATCGGGACACCTTCAGCAGTCCGCGAGGGCGATCGGTTGACCGCGAAGTCTCTGTGACATAATTAAAATATCAGATGTATTTCCAATTTTGACAAATGGTTCAATTTCGTTGGTTAAATTGTCCACGTTGGCAAGAGTGGGCGATTCAGCAAACAGTTTGAGTGTTGTTGCATTGGCTGCTGGATGCTACGCTAGGTTTGGAGTTCGCTGTCATTGTGCCGTGAAGGAGCGCGTTGTGACGTCTCGGACATTCGTCTACTCAACAACGTTTGACGCGACAAAAATTCCAAGTGTGTGGGCTGGACTTCAAACACCGGTAGCATATTTTTGTCTCGCGGACCCAACGCCATCTGTCGTCTATTAAGAGCGCTAAAAAAGCTTTACAGGTTTTTATGTTCTGAAGTCCTTGTTTACAATAGGTACAACGCCCGGGCTCTTTGTCATTAGATACGGCGGCATGAATTGTTTCCTTCTTCAATGGGGATCTAGTAGGATGCGATGTGTTCTGTGCCTTAACCGTACTGTCGGGAACAAAGTTATACTTTAACTGTTTATCAGCTTCTACTAAATGAAACCGTGACAAAATATCCAATTTTGTGAAGTTTAGTTGATCGGGTGCATAAACGTAAGCAAATTCCGTGAAACGAGCGCGCGTGTGCTCGCTCAACTTCATCAATATGCACCGAAAGACCTAGGTGACCATAAGTACTCGCTCTGATTAAGTAGCTTAAGCGTTGTCACGAAGTTGCGTAATTTAATTGCTAAAAGGTTTAAATCTTCGGGAGAGCTTAGCTTAGGACTGTTGCGCAGCTCGGCGACCTCGCGGGCGACGAGAAGTTCCGGGCGCGCGTACGTCTGCTCTAGGGCGCTCACGACGTCGTTCGGTTCCCCGGAAGTCCACTGGAGAGACGCCACGGATTGATACGCCGGCCCGCGCACAGCATTGTTTAAACGATCTAAGTTATCTGACGGAGAAAAATTAGATTTAGTTCGCTCGTAACTACTCTTGAACGCCATCCACTGACTAACTTCGCCTGAGAACGTGACGAGTTCGGATCTCTTTGGTCTGTTTGAAAGGGCGTTTATAGCTTGAGTAAGCTGAGTTACGGGATCTGAGATAGGGTGTTCAGACGTATGTTGTGTTGCATCGTTTTGGTAGTTGTACCAGCGGCGCGTGTAATTGACGACGGGGCTGCATGATTGACATTCGGTACATAGAACGATACCGTGTTGCTGTGAATGTTGTCCTTGGGGGTTGCCCAAGGTGACAGTCGGTGCCTCACCAGGCAAGTTCGAGTTAGTTACCGTGGTCATGTTCTGCTCGAGAACCCACATCGCGGTGCGTTTTGCGGAATGACAACTAGACAAACGTGAACAATGGGATTTAGATGACTTATCTGATGCTTCCAAAGCGGCTAGTCTGGCTTGTAGTTCCTTAGTCTGTAGTCTCTTCCGCCTCAACCTCAAGGCGGGCAAGCTCGCGGTCACGTTCCGCCTGCTGTCGCGCAAGCTCGCGCTCACGCTCCACTTGTTGACGTTCGTGCTCTACTCGGCGCCGCATTGCGTCAGCTTCGATGGCCAGTTTCTGAGCACGGACGGTCGCCGAAGACCTCGTGGAGTTAGTGCGTTCACTGCACGACTGTATACTGTGAACACTATGTGCGCTGCGTGAAGATGCTTTTCCATTTGCGTCTAAAATGAAATGAAACACAAATATTAAAACAAAAGTCTAATATTTTTCGTGACTTGTGCCGCGGTATAATCTAGAAATCGCCTGTCGATATTGCATAGCGAGTGTCGAGATTGAATGCAGTGTCTCTTGCAATACATTGCCGGTTGATATCGCACCTATATACTCTGTACGCTCTATCAGCCAGACGTGTATAGCGATATCGTGACGTACGGCTCATAATTGGTTGCAAGCCACATAATAGACGCGTCGTATTACAGCTAGTTGATTTATACCGCGCGACTGATTGCGTATCGTGCAGGCGGATTAGATGTCATAGACGCATAATAGGATTACGTATTGTAGTGATATTTGATTCTAATCACATGCAGGTACTAAACGTAATTACTGTCTTGTCTGGAGAAACGATAGTTTGACGAAGACAATTTTGGCATAATTTAGTGACTACCATAAACACTGACCACGATGGTTGCCTGTAGATGTGTACAAAACTTTTTTGCCACTGGACGTGCAAAGTAATCTCTACTTCCCAACTAATATTATAAATGTGAAAGTAACTCTGTCTGTCTGTCTGTTACGTTTTCACGCCTAAACCACTGAACCCTTGGTCATGAATTTTGGCACAGATATAGCCCGAGATATGGAGAAGGACATAGACTACTAGTTTACGCGATAACCGACATCTACGCGGGCGGAGCCGTGGGGAAAAGCTAGTGACTTATAAATGTACGGTTCTAGATAATTCCATATGCGATCGCGAACAGCACACAAATGATATGTGCTCAGTCGAGGAGTGCGCCGTGATCCCATGACACACGGACAGACAGACACAAAGCGCTCGCAATACTGCGGAGCAACACACTTGGATGCATTATTAAGATTAAAGAATGAAGAGCTCAGCGACTTGTGAGCGACTGGCGGCTCTCAATTATGAAGGTTTGCCTGCGTTAGGTCACGCCATACTGTCGGCAGGGGCATCTCGTAAGTACCATTCCATGTAGGTACGCATAAGAAATAATAATAAAGAGTAAAAGCACAAAAAGACTGAAAAACCGAAACGCATAAGAAATAATAAAAAAACTATGAAATATACCATCGGGGAAGCAATTGAATTCTCATATAACAGGATATCTTTGAATAAATGTATGCAAGCAAACCTGCGTGGTTCAGTTTAGTAGTGTTATAGACAAATGTGGGGCGACATAGACACTACTCCAGTATAATAATCGTACAAAGCGCTGGACATGAAACATAGTCGTGTAATTGTGCGCAGCATCGTCGATGGTCCTCGGCCAGACACAAACAGTAATCAAATTGGCGCGGCTCTGTGCTCGCGACTGACGGAGATTGTAGGCTAATCTACTTTTATAGGTTATCTAGTACTCCGCTCTGGACATATCAGATAAAATGAGAATATTGGCCATTTCAACGCAAGACTCGTAAAAGTAGATTATAGATAGAACAATGACTAAGGACACTGTAACTGTATACTATGCTCGACATTTTGTTATTACGTTTTTTAGTCTGATTTATTGGCAATTTGTAAGTAAAACGGGAGATGCTAAACCTGATGAGATGGGTAGGTATCTATGTATATAAACCATAGAGGGTTTCAAAACGCTGTCAGTGAAATATGGAGATGCTACTTACTCCGCTGTCCGCGTGCTGTGTGGCAGGTGTAGTGCCTACCATTAGCAAATTGCTCGGAAAAATGACACCTTTTGAGCGACGCCCCTAGCGAGTGAAATGTTAACACCGCTATGTCACTCGGCGCCGATATCGCACACACTGGGAACACTCCACGTACACATTTAATTAATGAAAGTGAACATACCTGCAACACGCTGACTACAAATAAATACCTCGGCACACTGACGCAGCCGTATTCAGCCAAAAAGTTTGTATATTTCGAGGAGGCGTGTGCAGGATTCTGTAACAAAAGGTCACTGATACAGTGTTCTGATGATACAAGAGCGTGTGGAATGCACTGGGGGATATTTTATAGTGTCGTGTGACGCTGTTAGAGCTACACAACACATTGATTTCATAAAGCTTGTATAGCTGTTCCCAAATACTATACCCAAAGTCTCAAATTCAGATAATTTATGTAAACAAAGGGGATAACATATCAAAAAAATATCTTCATAGTGGTAATTCACATAAAATGGCGAAAAAAGGTTCCATTTTCTTTTAAGTACTGAATTTAAGAAATAATAATTATAAAATAATCATACCGTAATTACTTGTATAAAGTTTTAGTTTTAAACAAAGTTATTAAAAAAAGGAGATTTTCTGGTATAAAATATTTTATGATACTGGTAACAATGCAGGGGATCCAAACATTTTCACATTTTTTACATCTTCAACAACACTAATATTAAAACTCTCATTCATAGATTCATATTGTAAGTAGCATATCTAGCCACATTTTGGATGAAAACTGCTGTAAACTGTTTCGACTGGAAATCGATTTTGGGAAACCTACGTCTAGCAGTTGACTTAAAAGAGCTGATTATGACGGTCATAGGCCTTGTCTTCGACACACTACATAAAACATTGTTTGGTAACGGTATTTTATTTGCATAGTTCTTATAGTTAATTCACTTTAATTTCATAGATGATTATTTGCAAAAAAAAATATGATGAAATGTTTTTCACCACTGTCCTGTCATTTTGACAGTAATATTTCTTGACATTACTTTGTTTACATAAATTATCTGAATTAGAGACTTTGGGTATAAGTTATTTTTGGAAATCACTTCTAGGTCATTATTTAAAGACAATAAATAAATAATGAGTCGAGAATAATGTTTGTGTGTGAGTGAAGCTATACCAATGGAACAGAGGTCTCTCTGCCGACTGAGCTCACTCAGGACTTCGGGAGAGATACTGACGTAATTACCGTTTGGCAAGTAGTCCGGCCACCGATACCTACCGTGTTATAACAAGACACAGATAAATAGAGAATAGAGATTTTTTTAAATTACCTAATCTATTTTATAAATAAAAATTGTTACCACGTACATTCTTCTCATTATAACGCGACCGGTGTCCTAGAGACGCGTTTGAGTAATTAATTTTAGCGCCATTAAAGTAATGAGAGAGGCGTCTCATTAGCTCAGCCCGAGTCTACCGCTAATTGTTTTAATAAACACACTACTACGTACTCGTAATTAACTTTAGACATGATTGCTATCGTGTTATGATGTTAAAATAAGTGATGGAAGGTAAAATGAACATGTACTTAATGTAAATGCTCCTGTTGCTGTTGAAAATGTTTGTATATAACCCGTCACTTATTTTATACTAGCTTCTGCCCGCGACTTCGTCCGCGTGAAATTTCTTGTTCCCCCGACCCACCCCATCGCATCACATTGCCTGCCCGTGCTTTTACTTCGTTTTCACTTAAATTTCATTAAAAAAAAATTGTGTCCTAGTTAATAGGAATGTAATTCTTCCTCAAGAATTGGGCTGTAAAATGCAAAAAGATTTTTTCAAATTCAACTCTAAGTTCCAGAGATTAGCGCGTTCAAAAACATAACAACCTGCCAAGTGTGAGTCGGACTCGCACACGAAGGGTTCCTTACCATCCATACTAATATTATAAACGTGAAAGTAACTCCGTCTGTCTGTCTGTATGTTACGTTTTCACGCCTAAACCGCTGAACCGATCGTCATTAAATTTGGCAGAGATATATCCTGGGATATGGAGAAGGACATAGGCTACTTTTTTACGCGGTAACTGACATCCACGCGGGCTGAGCCGCGGGCAAAAGCTAGTTATCTATAAAAACGGCAAAAAAAATCATGTTCGTTGTATGGGAGCCCCCTTATTTTTTTTCTGTTTTTAGTATTTGTTATAGCGGCAACAGAAATACATCATCTGTGAAAATTTCAACTGTCTAACTATCATGGTTCATGAGATACAGCCTGGTGACAGACGGACACACAGACAGACAGACAGACGGACAGCGTAGTTTTAGTAATAGGGTCCCATTTTACCCATTGGGTACGGAACCCTAAAAACTAACTCTTCAACTTTAGAATAGACTACCTCGCAGAGTTGATCATTATTTTGCTGCGGAGTTATTATAAAACAGTTATATCTCCTAAGATATTCATTGAAATGAAATGATGTAAGGGCCACTTTGTTCAAAATTAAATACTTGTGATGAATAACGTATTTATTTGGATAAGGATTAATACCATGTTTATGAAAACTCCTTCGCAAATAATGCATTAATTTCGAACAAATTTGATTACCATAAAAAAAGGTTATACTCGTAGTGAGTCAATCTTAAAATATAGACATATGCTGTCGCAGACTTTTTTTAGAACATTTAAAGAGGAATAATTCCATCATACATGATATTTGCGTAACTTAAACCGTTTACGCAGCGCACGCAACGGAAGCTCTCAAAAAGGAATATTTAAATACCTTTCTTTAAGTACCTACCTCTGAAACATGCCGGGGATATAAAATAAGTACAGGAGAGAAGAGCACTATATTATTTTGTTGTCTTCAGCTTTTTAATGTTAGGTACAGACTTCTCAGCGAAATTATCGGTCTGTTAACGGGAATAGAATGATTATGCCTGTAATGTCCAGTTGTTACAATTTATTAAAAATATACAATAAGATTGATAAATAGTATAAATAAAAACGAGTACTTCATAGTATCGCCCGCGACGGGAATCAATGAGAAACACTTCGCAGCTGCGGAGCTTCACACGCAGGCCGCAGCCACAGAGCCATACGTGAGACACATCAAGTGTGCCACATCACAAGTATTTCAACATGTCGCCACGCACATCATCCACATCTGAAAACTGAGCTTGTTACTCTCTACAGTCTCACTGTATTATCTGTATCTCTTTTGATTTTCTAAATTTGATCGTTAAATAACTTAAGAATACTGCAAGAAAGAAATTAAAATTATTTTTATCTACCTAGATCATTAATCAGGCAGGCATTCATGATTTCGTCATCACCGGTTTGTTTATGGTAGGTAATAGGTATCTAGAGAGGAAGTCAGTATTTACCATCGAATTAATAATATATATATATTATGTCGCAAACGAGTTGTATCCGGTACGTCAGCGCCATCTAGTCGCGTTCGATGGAGTTATTGGCGTTCGCGCCAACGAGTCTAGACTAATCGGGACGCCAGTGCTGTTTAGCGGCGCATGACGGAGTACAACATAACTTTCGACCGATGAACGCCGCACATTTGAAAAGCAACGGTGCTACGGTACGGTGCGGTGATGCGGTGCGGAGCATCGGTGGCGGTCAAGCAGTGAAGGCGTCTAGAAACTATCGCGCGTTCGGTATAGTTGTGTCGTGTTCCAACATTAATTACTTTGCATACCCATTACTGTATATAATCAAGTTCTTCTAACTTAACAGAAAGATGTGCTGCTGGGGAGTTTGTTCCATCACTTCTTCTTCCCAGCTAAGCACTAGGAAGTGTTGAATGGATGGGCGTTTTGGGGGACTGTCTTATGTAACTTTGATTCTCAGCTTAGATTGAGTAAATGACTTTTGATTTGAGATTAATTCGGTTTTTCTATTGCGCAATAACCAACACTACCCACAGTACGCCCACAGTAATTAAAATATGGCTGATGATAATGAGAGAAACCTTCCGTTCTCCGACATATATATAACCACATAGAAGAGCTAATCCGGCTCGAAAGACCACAAAAAGATATATGCGCTGCTGAATGAGTCGCACACACCTTAGATGTTAGCTTGAAATTATAAGACACGGATAGCCAAAGACGATGGTTTATTGAATATATTTCACTACCACGTAATTTATTAAGTACTATCGCGTTACATTATAATTTGTGTAAGGCGACGGAAAAGTGCTGACCTATAATAATAATAATAATAATAATAACCCCACCGCCGTATCTCTACGTTGACGTCGTGGTGGGGCTTGCGCGCTCCGAACTCTGGGTCTGTGCCGGTAGAGTTTACTTTACCGGAACATGTCTAGGGTGAGGAGCCAGACCAAGAGAGATACAGAAACCCGCAGGGCAGCATGTGGCGAGCTGTTGGGCAGTTGCGACCCCACGGACCCTATCTCCCGGGAGAAGTCATGTTCCTCATCTCTGGCTTGCCTTTATTGGCCGGCTGGAGTGAACACTGACGAGGAACTGAGCTCCCACCTCATTCTTGCCTTTATTGGCCGGCTTGAGTGGAGATTCGCAAGAGCAAACGTGCTCGGAGGAAGGAAGTATTCCAGTAAGTGCTTGTAGGGATCTTGACCATCTTCCGGGCTCTGGGATTGTTCTGAGAGCCGTGGAATACCTCTCCACTCCTCAAGCACCTCAGGATATGTTGCCCCCTTGTCGCTACGTCACTATGTGCTAGCGACCATTTCCGGGGGCCCATTAATGAGTGTGCAAGTCACCCCCTGCCATTTTATCCGTGTACAATAAAACATTGATCAGGCAGGGGCCATAGTCCTTCCATAGTTTTAGGTAACCAGTCCATTTTAACCACCCAAACCCATAGTCCAATATCTTTGTTTCCATATCCTACAATAGTCCTATACCAACCGGGGGTTGTCCTTGGGTGCACTTGCATAGTGCGTACAGGGATAATCGTCGGTTGGTGCCTCATTCCATTTAAAATTGTCTAAGGGGCCTCTGCGAGTTGGCTTCGGCCCCTCGTACGCCTTCCAAAGGTCCGGGACCCCAGGGTCCCGAGATATGTAAACACATAAAAATATAATAATAATTGCTTTATTTTCAGGCAACTAAGGCCCATAGATAAAATACACAAAATAATCTTAAAAATAATTGTAGAATTTAGCGCCTGCGTGGTTTAGCACTAACTTCTGGGTTGGTTGATATGTCTAGTTGATCTGGTTGATTTGGTGTAATCCTAGACTGGATATGGTTTGCTTATTGGTTTAATGCAACTGGTTTAATAATACGAAATATATAAATGGTTTAAATGCTATATTGAATATATTGGTTATAACTATAGAATGGTAAATCTAAACTATATTACGAGTATCACTAAGATGGTTTGATTTGGTTTGGTTTGAGTTACGCGATTGGTAGTCGATTACGTACTAAATGGTAATTGTTGTGATACGTGCATTTATGGAAATGCACGCAGGCAAAAGTGCTGCGCTGTTCGGTTGCAAGTATTGTACCGAACATATTCCCGAGCACAAGATGAAATAGGAAAATAATAAAGTTATAATCAAATCACCTTAGTTATAATTAAATGGTAAACAAAATTAAAGTAATTATAAAATGGTAAACAAAATTAAAAATGTTTTTTGGTTGCACTTCACTATGTGTTCTGGTTGACTCCGATGTAGTCGCCACAGACTGTCTGTGGTGAGGCTCCGCCCGGCTGGCCATAGAATGCGAGCAGCATCTCATTCTTCTCCAGACCCAGACTGCTGCCGCGCATAAGACAACTCTTAGCAGTATGTAGACGATGGTGTACTGGTGAATGTCATGGACTGATATGTCATCGACCTCAGCTTTGGTGGATTTCAATGTTTTGATCTGTTCTCCAAGAATGGATAGAGATCTATTCAGACTCATGTCCTCTGGTAATTCTGTTTCCGTTGGTATTTTAACGTTCACAACGTGGTTTATCTGGTCTCTCGTAGCTCTGGTACGAGCATATTTGGTGAAAAATTTAATTGGTTCGATTGTTGTTGTAAAGAATACAGCGTGAAATCTTTACTTTTAACGAAGCATTTCTGTGTCATGCTAATGACCCCTGCTCGAGTCAGCTGACGAACGGTAACGTGATCGTCGCATACGATTTTGATGGAGTATGTGTCACAGCAAAAATATAGGTATTGTGACGTAGAGTGTAATTCTATCCATCTGTTTTTGCACACTGTTATTTCTGTTTTGCATCTTTGGTTTATTGGACTTGTTTCGCAAAAGTTCTCGTCATTTTCCAAATTCAGGATAGGTTTGAAGAGCTCACACATGAAGGATTCTCCGTGATACAAACATGTGTCAAGTTCATGTATGGTTGGTACGAAATAGGCATCCTTTTTCAGGTTCACTGCGACGTATTCCGATATTGGTATTATGCTGGTCATGCTGCAATTGGTTTGTTGCGGAACTGGTATTATCCTATATAGTTGAAAACTCTCTCTTGCTATGAGCGGGAATGTTATTTCGAAGATAATATATTTTCCGGTGACCCAAGCCTTTGTTCTCAATAGCTTGTAGATGTGCTGAAGGTCTGTCTCTATATTTTCGATTGGTAGGCCTAAATCTTGAGGCATTTGGCCATAGATAATTTGTAGCTCTCGTTTGAGCTGCGTTGGTGTCAGTAGATGCAGACTAATTTGACCATGGTAGATTTCCGATATTGTATCGATCAAAGTATCCTGTATCTGTTTCAAGTTTTCAGCATGTTAATGGTAGCTATAGAGACTAATGTGAAGTCCTAATGTGTTGTCATCACATCGATTTCTTGTTGCAGCTTACTGTTAACGTTGTCCAAGGCATTTAAATGTTTATTTATGGTTTTGTGTTGCTTCGCTATTATGTCTTCAGTTCTTTGTAGTACATTGTACTCTGCTTCCACGATAGATGTCAAGTTCTTCCATAACTGACCTTGGTGTTTTTGATTACGGTGCACAAGTTCAATGTCCTGCCTGTATTTTTCTGCGAAACTTTCGTCTAATACTCCGAACAATGAGTTTGCAATTGAGCCAACAGCGTTGATAAGGCCGCGTCGTGTTCCTAAGTGCACGCCGTAATGCTGGCTAAGCAACAGCTGGTTGTAGTATTGCAGTTCACTGTAATCATGACGTATTTGTAGGAGTATCATATTACAGTGACTTGATTCCATAATGGTTTCACATGTTTTTTCGAGATAGTTTGTAAAGTCATTGATGGCTTTGTCTCCTTGCCGATATGGAGACATGTTAAAGTATATAACTAATTTCTACTTATTCCGAATCAATTGTACTTTCCCCACAGTGTCAAAGTACAATGTTTTGTTGGTATCAAATTGCGTAATATTGTATGAAGCTGTTGTTGGTAATATTATACTTAAGAACAGTAGCAATGCCAGTGCAATGTTTACTATCTTGGGATAGGTACTTTACGTTCTGGTGTTTGGTTGCAGGTGATTACGTGGTTCCCTTTCGGCTCTAGTACTTTGAAGTTGTAGTAGTTCACCTTTTTGTTTTTCTGGTATGGTTGGTTCAGTTTGGTCTATAGGTAAAACTGATAGTTTAACTACGGGGCGCTTCATGTAGCCGTTTTTGGTTTTTAGAGTCACTACTCTGACAAGTTCATCTTTTCCTGGATGAACTTCCATCACACGACCCATTGGCCATTTCCCTGCTGGTAAGTTTTCGTCATGTATCATTACTAAATCACCCACTTTGACATTCTTCTGGTATTTCATCCACTTGTTTCTGGTTGATAGTTGAGTCAAGTACTCTGTTTTCCATCTGTTCCATAAATCTTCAAATAATTTTGACACTAGATGCCACCTGGTTCTGGCGTCATCTGCTGTGTCAATTATGGTTAAACCTGGTCGTGCTGATAGAAAATGGGCTGGTGTGAGGAAATTTAAATCTTCCGGATCTTCTGATAGCGCACAAAGTGGTCGTGAATTCAGGCAAGCTTCTAGTTTTGATAACAGTGTAGTGTATTCTTCAAACGTTAATTTTTGTTGTCCAATCACACGTTTGAGGTGGTGTTTGAGACTTCGTACGGCTCTTTCCCAAAGTCCTCCCGCATGAGGCCAAGAAAGTGCGTTGAAATGCCATTCGATTTGTAGTTCTGTTATCTCTTTAATGAATGAGTTCTTGAAAACATTTTGAAGATGGTCGTATTCTTCTTGCAGCATTCTGTTGGCTCCAACAAAATTGGTTCCATTGTCGCTTTAGATGTGACGTGGAGCTCCACGTCGTGCTGCCATTCTGTTTATTGCCGCTAAGAAAGCTGAGCTGGTTAAATCTGATACGAGTTCTAGATGCACAGCTTTCGTCACCATACATACGAAAAGCGCTATGTAGCCTTTGGTAGTTTTTATCCCGCGTCCTTTGTTTGCTTTCACTTCCACAAAGCCTGTGTACTCGACACCACAATGATAGAAGGCGCTTTCAGGGTTCACTCTGGATGATGGTAGATCACCCATGAGCTGATATTGTTGTATGGGCTCTTGCTTCTTGCATGTAACACACTGTCGTATGACTTTCTTTGTAGCTGAATATCCGCTAATTATCCAATAATTTTGTTGAATGTTAGATAAAGTAAGACGCGCTCCACCGTGGTAGGTTAGCTCATGAGCGTAACGAATTATTAGCGTGGTAATTCGATGGTTGTGTGGTAATATGATTGGATATTTCATCTCTGAACTTATTTGTGCGTTTCTTAATCTGCCTTCTACTCGCAAAATACCATCTTGGTCTACGATAGGGTGTAATGGTAAAAGTTTACTTTTCGAATGCACGTTTCCATTCATACGTAAGCAACTGACGTCACTGGCAAACTCCATATGTTGCACAGTTTTAATAATCAGCAGTTTTGCTCGACGGAGTTCATGTAATGTGAGATAAGGTTGACGGCCTGCCTTTGCAGTAGGTAGTCGTAGTATCCATGCAAAAACGTGTACGATTTTTGCAAAGGAATTCAGTTTGTTTAATAGATGGTGGATAATGTTTGGTATGGTCATGGTTGCTTTGTGGTGTTTTTCTACAACTACTGCATTAGACTGTCTTATCTCTAGGCTGGTTTCGTAGGTGGTTTGAGGTATGTCATGGTTTTTGAATGATTGCACCCATGATGGCCCTTGCCACCACAGATCATGGTTTCTTAATTGTTTGGTTCTCAATCCACGGCTGGCACGGTCAGCTGGATTTTCAATGGTTTTGACATAACTCCATTTTTCTTTTGATATTATTTTGGTGATGGCTTTCACGCGATTCGAGACGAATGGTTTCCATCTTGCTGGATCTCCTTGAATCCATCCTAAGACTGCTGTTGAATCATTCCAGCAATATATTTCCTGGTTATAAGACTCCAAACAAGTCTGAACTTTTTGCATCAGCTGTGATAATAGTTGGGCACCCATTAACTCCAACCTTGGTATTGATATATCTTTACTAACGGGCACTAATCTTGCTTTTGCTGCGACCAGAGTTACCTCGTTAGAATTATTTTGGTTGCTGACTTTGCAATATATTACAGCGGCATACGCCTTGTTCGACGCATCACAGAATCCGTGTAATTGCAAGTTATTGTTTTTTCTTATTCCAAGCCATCGTTTTACTTCTATGGTATTGATGTCTTTTAATTCTTCCCTTAAGTTTAGCTACTTGATCTTGATATCCTCTGGTAGTGCGTCATCCCAGTTAAGACTTGATGACCAGACACTTTGGAATAGCATCTTCATGGTGATACTTAACGGTGTAAGCCAGCCTAATGGGTCGAATATTTTTGAGATGTCGGAGAGAAGCGACCTTTTGGTTGGTTTTGAGAATAATACTGGCTCCAGTTTCGAGTCGAAGATGAATTTGTCCTGTTGCGGATTCCATCCAAGCCCCAATGTCTTCGGTGAGTCTGACTGTTTAAACTCGTAGATTTGCTGGTTCCACAAATCTTTTTCTAAATCAGTGAGTAATTTTGGTTCATTTGTGGCCCATTTTCGTAAATTAAACCCACCCTTGCTGAGTAGTTTTATTAGGTCTGATTTAAGCTGTTTTGCTTGTTCCATGGTATTTGCTCCACCACAATAGTCATCCATATAGAAGCACTCTTCTAATGCTTTTGCTGCATCGGGAAAGTTTTGTTTTTCCTCGGCAGCTAATTGTTTTAAGCACATCATAGCCAAAAATGGTGCAGGCTTTGTGCCGTAAGTTATGGTGGTGAGTTGGTATGACTGAATGGGTTGGTATGGTGAGTCCCTCCATAATATCTTCTGATACGACTGATCTTCAGGATGTACCATTATCTGTCGATACATTTTCTCGATATCAGCAGTGTAAACGAACTGATACTGTCTCCATTTTAAAATCAGCTCCTGTAGATCTTGTTGTAGGTTGGGACCTCGGTACATGACGTCATTCAAGCTAAGTCCTGATAATGATATAGCATTCGCGTTGAACTCAACACGCAACTTAGTCGTGGTTGACTCAGCACGAGTGACGCAGTGATGTGGTAGGTAACACTCGGGTTTCGTACTTATTGCTGACGGCATCATATGGTTTAAATTAAAGTACTCAAAAAAATACAAAAAAAAAAAAAAAAATGTTTATTTCTTAACCATAGTTGTTTACATTTTGTTGGTGAATGGCGCCTCCTTTTAAGCAGATAATGCCTGTGTTAGAAGACGCCGCTCTTTCTTAGGTAAGATAAAAGGTGATTTATAAAAGATATAGTATGTGTGTTGGCTTGTGAAGTGGAGTGTGGGGGTGTAAGTGTGAAAGTGGTGTGGTGTGATGTGATGTGATGTGATGTGATGTGATGTGAGTGATGTGGTGTGATGTGATGTGAAAGTAAGTGACATTTATGAGTGGTGTGGCTGTGCGTGATGTGGGGTGTGTATGTGTATGTTAGGTCATTTGTTGTAGGAGTGACTCAGTATATGTGTATGTAAATGGCTTTATCCAGTTTGTTAGTTTTTTTTTACATTCATGTAGTTGGTTGGGATATATGTATATTTGTTTGTTTACCCTATTATAGAGTTGAGCAGATCGATGTTGGTATTGTATAGCCGCGAATTTCGTTTTAGTTTGTGGTACTTGTGCAATCAAGTCATTTCGCCTTTTCGTCATTACTTTTGGATCAAATGAAAGAGTTTTATGTTTTTTTAGGACAGTGGATATGATATATAATTTCCTAACTGAAAGTAGATCACTAATTTCGTGTAGTTTTTCAGTAGAAAACCTCATCCTTTTAAAATACATCGTTTTTATTAAGGATCGCTGTGCCCGTTCTAGATTGATAAATTTTGTTTTAGCCGCGCCTCCCCATATAGGTATGCAGTAAACTATGACAGATTGAGCAAGTGATAAATAGATTTCATTTAGGAGATTTCTAGGAGATCCGCGGCTTTCTTTTGTATTTTTTGGAAGTATATGTCTTAGAGATTTGAAAATCCAACCCAGTTTCCTAACTCTCGCAGCAACATGTTCAATATGGGAACACCAGGATAATTTTTGATCAATTATGACGCCCAAGTATTTTGTCTGTGAAACTTTACCAATAATAGGGCACTTGCAATTTTTATCTGAGGTAGCATTGCATGAGTGTACCTTAATATCAAAGGCTAATTCTTGAGAGTAGTTAGAGATTGAGAAACATATATAGTTCGTTTTTGATGTGTTTAGTGACAGTAAATTATCTTTGAGCCAGTTGGCAATTTGAACCATACCCATTTCGGCTTCGAGTTTTACATCTGACCAATTGTTTCCGGAAAAAACCACTGCAGTATCATCAGCATACGAAAAAATATTTGCGTTTTTTACATTAGGTTACAGAGGTCATTTATATACGTAAGAAATAAGGTAGGGCCCAACACACTCCCCTGTGGTACACCGTATAGTACATCAGCATCCTCACTAGTATGTTCTCCTATCCTAACTCTCTGTTTCCTGTTGCACAAGTGATCTTTGAAAAAATTAAGGGGAGTTCCCCTTATTCCAATTCCCTCCAGCTTTGTTACAAGTGCTGGAACAGAAACGGTGTCGAAAGCTTTTTTAATATCCAGGAATATCGTTAGGCATTTCGTTCCTGCGTCAAGATGATGAGTTACTAACGAGCTAAGAGCATCAATTGCATCCTCAGTAGATACTCCATGCCTAAATCCAAATTGCGAAGATGATATAATTTTGAATTTATCCAAATAGTTAACTAGTCTCGTATTTGTTAATTTTTCAATAATTTTAGATATAGCTGGTAAGACTGAAATAGGTCTGTAATTATTGACATCGTCTCTGCTCCCCCCCTTGTGAACCGGAGTAATAATGGATTTTTTCAGTAGGATAGGAAAAATACCAGAGTTGAAACAAACGTTAGTCAGATGGGTAATGATGGGGACGACTTCCTTGTGACAGTACTTTAAAAAGCTGGTTGAGATATTATCCCATCCAGGGGCACTAGGGTGTCCCTTAAATTTTAAGTTCAATATATTTTTACGCATACCTTCTTAAAACATTCGTAATAACCCAATATTGTCTAGGAAAAAATATTAGCCCGTTTTATACACGATAACCCGTGCCGACTTGCGATTTAAACTTCTCCATATAAGTTGCGCGGGTAATGCGCTGCGAACTGTAACTACGTGTTTAATTTGTCATTTCATTCGTGATTTTTAACTATTAATGCGCTATTGTTTTTTGCATAAAGATGTCGATGGAATTACGGAGTGATAAACAAAATAATTTTAAAATTAACCTTGATAACTTATTTGATATTGCACATGCTGATGCTTTTGAAAGAATGAAAATAGAGGGAGACAAAGTATTTTTAAGGAAACAGAGAGAGCCAGGTCGACCGGAATACTTAGGTGGTGTGGACAAAAAATTGGCGGCGAAAGAAGAAAGGCTAATGCAAAGACGATTAGAAGAGGAGGAAAGGAATGTGAGACAAAGAGAGTTTTTGGCTGTTGCATCTACTTTTAGCTCAAATATCTTGAATGTCCAGAAGATTCGGACGAAGAACAGATTTTGAATACTCAAAGAACTCAGCTTGCCAGACGTTCCCTGCCCTAAAAAAGTTAAAAAAGAGGTAGAAAGGTTATTATAACGCCTAAACTTGTCGCAGTTTTAGATCGATGAAGCATAGAGACTCCATTTACTTTCTGGATGCGGTCTCGTAGAAGCGTTTGGTCTGAGCAGCGACGATTTCGCTATTAACAAATCCTCGATTCAGCGAATTTGTACTCAGACGAGAATAACTAGGTCAGAAGCAATAAAACTGACTTTCAAAACAAGGTACCTGACGTAGTCACAGTCCATTGGGATGGAAAACTATTACCCGGATTGGATGTACGAAGTTCAAAAGAAGAACGTTTGCCCCATTATTGCTTCATTTGACGATAGAGAACAGCTTCTTGCAGTGCCAAAACTAGAGAGTTCTTCTGGATAACATCAAGCTAAAGCCGTCTCATCTGCTCTCTTTGACTGGAACCTTAATAATAAAGTTCAAATAATGTGCTGCGATACAAAAGCTTAAAATACTGGTCATTTTAATGGAGCTTGTGCTGTTTTGGAGCAGACGTTAGAGAGAGAATTTTTGGTTTTCGGTTGTCGTCATCATGTTTATAAATTCGTCCTAAAAACAGTGTAATGCATTCCTAACTCAAAACCTTACTTAACACGGCAGAAGAAGAGCCAAAACAATGCTTTTTGCGCTGTGCCCAGGAACATAGAAATTTGTATCTGGACTGTTAAAAAACTACACTAAAGAGAAGTTACCCTGGCTGATTGTTACAATTTTATGTTTTAAAATAAAGATTAATGTTTACCTTATTTTATTTTACCTCATACTCACCAAATTTTTTGCATTTATATTAGTTTTATAGCAGATCGGAATAATAGGACAAAACACGATTTTAAATAAACTTTGAAGCTCAGTCGGCACGGGTTGCGATCATGCTAGAAAGCTGAAATTTCATATTTGAGTACATTTTAGCATTTATAAAAAAATTAGATGCTATGCGTATCGATAAAAAAATAAATTAAAAAAAATGTCATATAAGGGACACCCTAAGGGGCACTGTGAGATTTCAATCCTATCAGGGTATTTTCTACTTCCTTGATGTCAGTGTCCAAAAACACAAAAGAATTATTTCGCATACTTGAATTGCAGGGTTGTATCGAAGGGGTATTACTATTTTGGATTTGTTGCGCTAATTCTTTTCCTATATTTACAAAGTAGTCATTAACAAAGTTAACAGATTCATTTGGAGACGGATTAGTATTTAATAGTTCAGTGCTTTGATTTTTGTATCTATTTGTGTAGGTAATTGATTTTATATTTTTCCAGAGTAGCTTTGTGTTATTGATAGAATTAGAAATAAGTTCACGCTCAAATTTTCTTTTTAATTTTTTTATGAGATTATTACAATAGTTTCTGTATCGACAGTATGTTATTTTTAAGACTGTGTTATATGGGTCAGCCCGTAAGGATTTTTGCAATTTGTTTCTGTTCTTAATACAACGCAAAATACCCCGAGTGATCCACGGCCTAATTATACGTTTACTGTTTGGGATATTTGTTGTTATGGTATTATTAATAATACAGTCAGTTAGTTTTTCTATCAGTAATTCGGTTAGAAGATTGGGGTCGTTGCAAAACATTAACTCAGAAAGATTTTTTTCTTTTAGATATTTTAGCGCTTGTTCATAGTTTAATTTAGTAGTCGTTTTTTTTTGAGTATCCTTATATTTTATTTTAGAAAGTGTTAGGAAAGTAGTAAAGTGGTCGGTAATTGTAGTGTGCAAAATAGCAATTGAGGCAGAAGTCTTTTTTTATGAAGTCGTAGCATGAAATGATCCAGGCAGTTCCGTACTCTGGTAGGTAGTGTATGACCAGGTAGAATGCCATAAGCGGATAACATATTGAGGTAGGTAGTTGTTTCGGTTCGTTCGTTCATGAGACGTTTCTGTTTCTTGGGACTTGATATTTATGTTTATGTCACCTGCTATTACTATATTTTTCTTTGAAGGTAATGTGTCTAAGTGTAAACTAAGTGAATCCAAAAATGCATCGATATTTGTATGTGACGGGGATCGATAAATACACAAAACTGTATTATTAAGTATGTCCACCTGGATGCAAGTTGCTTGAGATAGTTGTAATTCTAGAATTATAGGTTTGAGCGTATTTTTAACATATGTAAATAACCACTCCATCATTTTGGTTCATCTGTCGTGTTGTATTATGGCAGTTGTAATTAGGTATCTGTGGTAAAGGTTTACTAGTATTCAATAGCTGCATTCTGTAAGTATTATTAAATCTAAGTCGAATTTAAAATTAGATAACATTATCATAAAGTTATCAAAATTGCAATAAATGCTCCTTATGTTTTGCGAAAGGATAGTCAAGTCATTTTTTTTAACAAAAATTTGCTCCGAAAGGTTCGTACAATCACATTCAATAGAGGAAGCAATTTCAATGTTATCTATCTCATTAACTGTCTGTAGTGAGTCAGCCATTAGGGATTATTTTTATTTCAATAAATGCCACTGCTAGACATTCGTAAGTGTCACTGTTAATGTAACAACGTAACGTTGTCCTTTTTATATTCTGCTTGCTTGATAGTTGATGACAATAATATATTAATGATTTTATATGAACGAATGCGTTTATCAGATAGGAATATGTTTTTGTGTTAAATGTAAATAGGATTTGAAAGCTATAGGTATGATCATTATCACATTTTATATGAGTCATTGTGTCAGATTTGTGCGAGGTATGTAAGTATGGATTTGTATTTGTTTTGTAGAAGTATAGTATATAACTAAATATTTGAGAATGTGAAGTGTAATTTGTATGTTTTGAGAGGTAATTGTGGAATTTGTGGGTGTGGGTCATTGAGAAAGTTCTTAAGTATAGTATAAAGATTAACATATTAAAGTAGTACCTTATTAAAATGTACTTATAGCTACAAGGTGTGACACTACATGCAAAGATCATAATAAGACTTAGTCATTGGTCAGTATCCGTATTCAATTGCATATCGCGACGAGTTTGTTCTAGTCTGACGTCCGCATCTAATTGTTGTTCACAGGGAGTTTGTTCCGATCTGACTTCTAGATCTCGCAGTGTTTGATCTGATCTGACGAGAATTTGTTTCACTCCCTCTATTTTCCTCAAAAATATGCTTCCATTCGCGGACCAACAGAACTTATACTGTTTTTGTCTAGCAAATTCTCTTGCTGCATAGAAAAGTTTTCTTGAACCAGTCGGGAGATATTCCGAAACATATACCGGTCGGCGATCACCGGGTAAACCAATGCATTGTGTGTTAAGGCGGCCTTCATTCGGATGGGTTTTATTGAAGTCACGTGCACTTGTTATGAATTTGTTTTTAATGAGAACATTTGTAAATTCCGCAATAATTGGTCTGACAGTACCTGATTTTCCGGGAAGCCGGTATGCATCCCGTAGCTGGGTGTTATTGAGGGTCACATTAACGGTCGCACTAACTTTTGTGATTATCGACGTCAGTTCCAACGGTGTTTCATTCTCCGACGCGGGTACATTGCGAATCTCGACGCATGACGTACGGGAAAGTTGCTGAAGGTCTAATATCTTCATTTCCTGATTATTTATGTCGTTTCTGTATACTTGATTTTCCTTCTTTAAGATGGCAACGAGCTTAACCATATCATCATACTGTGTACTGATAAACGAGGCAGATTTTACAATTTCACTGTTTGTTCTTTGTATCTCAAGGTTCTGGCGTTTCAGCTCGCCTATTTCAGAAACTAGCTTAGAGAGACCCATCTTTGGTCGTCAGAATGTTTCTTAAGACGCTCTTTGAGTTCATTTTTCCAGGTCGTCAGAATTTCCAGTATTTCGCGTTTCGTATCATGTAGATCACTACCCAGCGAGAGTTCCTGGGGTAGATGTTTGTGCCGCGGTGCAGTGTTGACACTTTCAATCGGGCTGTTTGATAATGGTTTAGGTATATCCGAATCGGACTTCACCTGCTTTCCACTGGAGTTTAGTGCTGGCGAAGCCGGAGACGAGCGCTGTAAACGAGGCATCGGAGACTCGTAGTATGGCGCAAGTCAATTCAATGTAGACCGTAGTGCGCACAGCGATAGGCTAGAAATTAACAGCACTATTCACCGCACCCAAGCGCGCGTAGGTGTGAGCGCGATGGCAATTATGGCGGCTGTCTTGCTTCCACGAGTGGGCGGGACTTTGGATCTGCGGCGCATAAGCAGTGCGCCGCGCGCCGGCCGGTCAAAAATATTAAATATTTTTAATTACGTTTATGCGAGTTTAATCACTTTAACTTTGCAAATAAGGGGCAAAACCTCTTAAACACCTTATAAGAATTTACGCGTAAGCCGAACACACGTTCACTATCGAGTAGGCCCACAGGCGAAGAGGAAAAGGAGGAGTACTCGTTCATAAACTTTGTGTATTCTGTTTTCAATTCTGAATTTTTCTCTAATTTTCTCTAAGTTACGAAATTGTGCCAATGCTAATGGTTAAGTGAACCCTAGTTGTTCCTTGGTTTCTGGTTTGAACGGCAGTCGAACTTGGTATCTCCCATTTTCTAGTCGCTCTGTTGTTGACTGAAAATATTGCAGACATTCATGATCTTCGGTGGACATTTCAATCGGCTGGTTGATATCTTCGTTTTCCCAAAACCTGCGTAAATCGTCCGTATTGTGAAGAACGACGTTACACCTGTATCGTGGTGGCATTATCCCACAAAGCAACCATCCTAATTGCGTTTGCTGGGCTATTGGTTGATTCTCGCTGTCGCTCAAAAGGCCACTTAAAGCTATTTTGCAGTATACATCTGCTCCAAGCAGTAGGTCCACTGGTCGACTGGTATTAAATTCTGGGTCTGCCAAATTGATGTTTTGTATGTGAGGCCAAATTGGTTTAATGAATGATTTATTTGGTAAACTTTTGATTAGGCTATTCATTATTAGAATCTCACCTTCTAAGGCAAACTCACTATGCATAGATTTAATCTGATGGTTATTACTCCTTTGCAGCTATTTTCTTTTTCTCCTACGCCGAATATGGTTCCTTTACAAGGGTGTCTTCATAGTTCCAAAACTTGTGCCGCCTTTTCACTTATTAAAGAAATTTGAGAACCTTGGTCTATCAAAGCCCTCATGGTATGGTATGTGCCATTGTATCCTGGGACTTGCACTAAGGCCGTAGCTAAGAGGGTCTCCGACACGTTATCCCAAGATACATGGGTTGAAGCTGCTGCTTGTTCATCATTGGTCACGCATGATGTTGCAAGTGTGTGCGCAGCCTTATGGTTCGGTTTTGCTGATGTGTTTGGTCTGTTTTTGGTTGAGATTGCGTCATGCAATAATGTATTGTGTTTAGCGTTGCATTTGCGACATGTTTTATTAGAAAAACAAGGTTTATTTAGATGGTTGAATAGACAATTCATGCAACAGTTTAGATGGGTGGCAGTTTTTAGTTTTTGGTCATCCGACATTTGCAAAAATTGGGTACACATCCATAACCCGTGGTCAGCATTACACAATGCGCAGGTCATCGACCGCGACAAATGTAATGATTTCATATTATTTGTACAGCTTTTATTTGATGACTTTTGGATATTATTTGAACTATAATATTTCTTCTGGTTTGCTTGATAGTTTTGATGGTTTTGTGGTTGGGTGGTCATCTTTTGGTAATTTATTTCTTGTTTACGCCGCGATGATTCTAAGGCGGTAAACTTTATTTCCAAGAAATCTAGGAATTCTTGAAGGACTGGTAGTTCCCTGGGATTCTTTACCGACTCAATATATTCAGCAAATGACTCACTGTCAAGTTTCTGTGCTAACAAAAGTACTAACAGTGGATCCCAAGGGGTGATATCTACTCCTAGGTTCTGAGTTGCATGGAGACACTCTTTGGTTACGTCATGCAGTTTTTTGATTGCCCCGATGGATTGTTGCTGCATACTAGGAATGTTCAGTAGTATGTTGATGTGAGACGTGAAAATAAGCCTACTGTTGCCATATCTGTGGTTTAGTATTTCCCAGCATACCTCCTAATTCTCCGAGCTAATCTGAAGATGGTGAATCAGGCGCTCAGCTTCTCCTGTTACTTTGCTCTTTAAAAACTGCATTTTTTTGTGCGTTTGATAACGATGGATTTTTGTGGATAGTTTCTGTAAATAAATCTTTAAACGATGTCCATTGATAGTAGTTGCCTTGGAATGTTGGAATATCCATCTGTGGAGTAGATTTGTCGCGATGAGATACAGACCACATTTTCGAGTTTATGGTTTTCTTCAGATCGTTATTTATTTTCTCATATCTGTTGAATTCCTCTTGGTACCAGACATCCTCATCTCCGTTTTCACCTTCTATATCCCAGTGAAGGCTATGGATAATAGCCCAACGGCTTTGAAGAGACTTTAAAGCATCGTCGAACTCCCATTTGTTCTGTAGTTGATCGATTTCGATGGTAGCTACTGTTCTCATGAAAGCTTTAAAGTGGATAGTCTGCTTTTTGATCATTCTTTCTAGTTTACTGTCCTCACTCGTATCCTTACGTTGCTCTTGCGGTGCCTGTGAATGAGACGAATCCCCTGCTTGCTTCGATGACCCCGCCTCTGCCGGCGGCTGATGAGGTTCCTGCTGTTTTGACAACAAGTGCTCCATGGTTTTGGTAATAAGCTGGTTGATCGACAGATAGACTTCCTCCGCCTTATCAAAACAATTTTTTGCGATATATATATGGTTAAATTCAGCAAGTTCACAGCACTTCCTATGGTTACGTTGATATTCTCTCCAATAATTTTTTAATATCTCCAACTTCCGCTTGCAGTAGTAAAGTTAGAAGTTTAACCAAGGAGTCGTAAATCTCCTTTTGGCTAACTGTTAACTGATCCATTATTCCCACGGTCAATTAAATATACAAATGAAAATAAAGAGTACAAAATGGTTTGGTCTGACCTTATTTTCTCCTTACGCGACAGCTGCCGAATTTCATCCAAATTGATATCACTGCCTACTTTCCCTAAAAACTGGTAAAATACAAAACACTGGTTGCAAGGTCCCGGCGCACAATCACTTCACTGTACTTCGCGAACCGAGGCCCGTAATGCTCGAAGGACCATGTAGAATTTAGCGCCTGCGTGGTTTAGCACTAACTTCTGGGTTGGTTGATATGTCTAGTTGATCTGGTTGATTTGTTGTAATCCTAGACTGGATATGGTTTGCTTATTGGGTTAATGCAACTGGTTTAATATTACGAAATATATAAATGGTTTAAATGCTATATTGAATATATTGGTTATAACTATAGAATGGTAAATCTAAACTATATTATCACTAAGATGGTTTGATTTGGTTTGGTTTGAGTTACGCGATTGGTAGTCGATTACGTACTAAATGGTAGTTGTTGTGATACGTGCATTTATGGAAATGCACGCAGGCAAAAGTGCTGCGCTGTTCGGTTGCAAGTATTGTACTGAACAATAATAAAGTAATACATAATAAAAAAATTCTATACAATGTAGTTAATACGTTGGGTCAGCCACGTATTGCGCTGAGTCATGGTGTCATGTAGCCTACCGCGAAAACGCCTATACACGACACCCGTCGGCCAAAATTCCTCCTTCACAAAAGTGTCCAAGTAATGAGTCGGAACCCGCACCACAAAAGATTTGAAGTTAATCTTATGGCGCGACTCCAACTTCTCGACTCTCAAGGTGAACTTGGTCTACATCCTGATGTACTCCACGACCTCCTCTACCTTCGTGGTGTGATGTAGACGGGACACATACAGCTGCGTCGTTGGAATAGCGGGACGCAGCAACATGTCGGGACCAGTCAATGAGGTACCGCACTGATTGCGATAAGCAGGCTTTTTCTTTTTCTTCTTTTCCACGCGAATAAAGCCTTCTTCATCGGCCTGTCCTTGGCTTGTTACCGACGGCAACGAGCTTCGAACTGCTGCAGAGGGCTTTTGGGAACCCCTCGTATTATTAAGTTGCCGCTGATGTTTTACTGGAACTTTAACAACGGCAGCTGAGTAAGCACGTCCCGGTGTTGACGTGCTAATATTGGTCGGCGTCCCAACGATGGTGGACGCGGGGAGGGCGGGTCGCAGTTGTGCATCGCTTGCAGTGACGGCGGACGGCGACGAGTACAATTTTGCTGACTCGAAACTCAGCTGCGATGCATTGAATGCACCGTGACGTGTAGTGACGTTAGTAGCTGGCTCGTCTGACCTACATACCGTCTTGCGTAAATCTGCTACTTCAGTACGTAGATCACTGATGGTGGATTGCGATGTTTCCAACTACAACTGCATCTCGACTAGGCTTGATCTTAGAGTTGTGATGTCCCGCAGCAGCCTGGTGACGTCGACGTGTTCGAATGTGACGGAGGGCAGCTTGCGCAAATCCTTCGCAACGAAAGTCGGCACGTCGTCCGGGTCGGTCTCCTTCAACACTTTAATGGTATCTTGGAGACTTCTCTCTCCCTTTTCATCCCTTCTGCGGGACGGCATTCGGTCGGTCATATATAGCGACTCATACAGCAGTGTTTTCGCCATGCGTATCTCAGCTTCGTTGAAGTTGGAAGTGCAGATCTGAATCACACTGACCTCGTCCATGACATCCAGCTGTGCAATGCCCGTGTGAGATTATTCATATTTAAAGGAGAATATCTAATTGTATTGACCACTAAAATTGATGTTGTTTATCAATAAATCACAGCTGTCAGAATAATATATGAGATTGACGTATAGTTCAGAAACGTTCCATTTCCAAAATATTTTATTAAACCTAAAACTTACGTTTGGAAATAAAAAGATTGTAGTTTAAAATATATTATTATGGTATTTACATTTCTTTAATTTATATTTCATAAACAGATGTATTTTCTATAAATCACTACATATTATAAAACAAAGTCCTCCGCCGCGTCTGTCTGTCTGTCTGTCTGTCTGTCTGTTCGCGATAAACTCAAATACTACTGCACCGATTCTCATGCTGTTTTCACCAATGGATAGCTTGGTTCTCTAGGAAGGTTTTAGTATATAATTTGTTATGTTTTTGTATGCATTTTTGTATGAATTAACGATATTTGTTGGAGGTGTCGGAAAAAAATAAGCCGTCTGGGAGCTTTCAACGAAAACGCTGTCTAAACCCTTTGAGATATAACAAAATAATGTATGGTGGAATTGTGTATCATAAAAAGGACTTCAAAAAAGTCCGCGATGGCATATGTCTATCTCTTAAGGATAACATACTATATCCATTTTATTGACTTTTTGTAGGTATTTGTTTGCCGAATTTTACTCTTGGAAATACGATTACGATAACAATACGCTATAATATCAGTAGCTATTAGCCAAATTATGTTCGTAGATAAATAAGCTAGCTACTTACGTGTATTTCAAACAGTATACAAGAATATTTATCATAAAAACATTACTAAACACGGCGGCTTTATGATCAAAATTTGTGCATTCCAAAGCTTTCGTTACTTTTTCACTGACATATTTATCACTTTTCGATAAACTAACACTCAATACGAAATTACACTTATTTCTCAGTAATTCTGTATAAGATTCTTCTAAGATTAAACCGTTTTCTCATTGAATCCATTACTTTACGCACGTATAACCTTGATGAATGTTTACATTAAGCATCGCGTCACACCGCCACACGACCACAGAGTATAGACGTATTTTGTTTTCTTTTTTCGTTCGTTTAGTGGTGTTCCCGCTAAAATGTCAACCGGTCAATTATTAGTCGATTAATCGAATTCTACATCCAGATCGTGTTGCAAGTACAAAATAAATGTCTAATATTTCGTCCAATTGCGAACGTGACCCTGAGAAAAGTTAGTACTTACGTGAATTATTCTAAAATTATTATTTGTGTCGCAATTTTATTTCGTGTTGTATTTGGTACAATTGATTGCTTTAAGAATTTGAGTGAAATTTCGTATTTTGATTTTGTGTTTGTTATCTTTAGGTAAAGACTCATTCACGTTCAGAACATAAGTACTTTTACTATATTAAATCATTTGTTTCGGTTTCTATTCACATAGTGTTCATGAAGAAACCATAAAACCATAGTTATTATTGTGAAATGTTAAAAGTTTGATGTCAAGCTCGATAGATGGCGTTGACGTCGAAATAGATCTCGCTATGGTTTCGTTACCGCGATTTGGTTGGGGTCTCGCAATTTTAATTAAATATACCAGCTTAGATCAGTACACAATTGTGGTTTTATTTTCAACCCTATTTGTGTGCACATTAGTTCGATAGTTCAACTCATTACCAGCTCGGTAATAAACACATAGTGAGTCACATTAAAATTAATATTAAGTTAGAATTTTGAGATATAGCCTGGGATATGGAGAGGGTAGTACATAGGGTACTTTTTTATGCGATAACCGACATCCACGCGGGCGAAGCCGCGGGCAAAAGCTAGTGGTTTATATAATATTGTGACCTAATAGGCTGTATAAGAAACAACTATTCCAGAGTTTCATGATGAGTGTCATGATTTGTGGTTTTTAATAATCAATATAAATGTTTATTTAAGCAGTACAATAAATGATTAAGTAATAATTAATATGACACTAATAATATATTTATTTATTTATTTAAACTTCATATACAATAGTGGTACATAGGCGGACTTAATGCCACAAGGCATTCTCTACCAGTCAATCTTTGGGTTAAATATAAAAACATAGTGACAGGGTACAAAAATAATGTCTAAAATACTAACTTCTTGATTACGAGAATTTATAGTTTTATTGATACTAATACACATCACTACATATTATAAAACAAAGTCCCCCGCCGCGTCTGTCTGTCTGTCTGTCTGTTCGCGATAAACTCAAAAACTACTGCATCGATTCTCATGCTGTTTTCACCAATGGATAGCTTGGTTCTCGAGGAAGGTTTTAGTATATAATTTGTTATTTTTTTGTATGCATTTTTGTATGTATTAACGATATTTGTTGGAGGTGTCGGAAAAAAATAAGCCGTCTGGGAGCTTTCAACGAAAACGCTGTCTAAACCCTTTGAGATATAACAAAATAATGTATGGTGGAATTATGTATTTTATAAAGATCTTCAAAAAAGTCCGCGATGGCATATGTCTATCTCTTAAGGATAACATACTATAACCATTTTATTGTCTTTTTGTAGGTATTTGTTTGCCGAATTTTACTCTTGGAAATACGATTACGATAACAATACGCAATAATATGAGTAGCTATTAGCCAAATTATGTTCGTAGATAAATAAGCTAGCTACTTATGTGTATTTCAAACAGTGTACAAGAATATTTATCATAAAAACATTACTAAACACGACGGCCTTATGATCAAAATTTGTGCATTCCAAAACTTTCGTTACTTTTTCACTGACATATTTATCACTTTTCGATAAACTAACACTCAATACGAAATCTACACTTATTTCTCAGTAATTCTGTATAAGATTCTTCTAAGATTAAACCGTTTTCTCATTGAATCCATTACTTTACGCACGTATAACCTTGATGAATGTTTACATTAAGCACCGCGCCACACCGCCACACGACCACAGAGTACAGACGTATTTTGTTTTCTTTTTTTTTTCGTTCGTTTAGTGGTGTTCCCGCTAAAATGTCAACCGGTCAAGTATTAGTCGATTATTCTAATTCTACAGCCATATCGTGTTGCACGTTCAAAATAAATGTCAAATATTTTGTCCAATTGCGAACGTGACCCTGAGAACAGATATGCACCAATGGTGTTTATTAGATACTAGCTGACCCGACAGACTTCGTTCTGTCAAAAGCTATAGTATAAACTCCACTACTCTACCCTACCCTACCTACCTACCTACCTACCTACCTACCTACCTACCTACCCTACCTACCCTACCTACCTACCTACCTACCTACCTACCTACCTACCTAACTACCTACCCTACCCTACCCTACACTACCCTACCCTACCCTACCTACCTACCTACCTACCTACCTACCTACCTACCTACCCTACCCTACGCTACCCTACCCTACCTACCTACCTACCCTACCCTACCCTACCCTACCTACCTACCCTACCCTACCCTACCTACCTACTTACCTACCACTAAGGCAGCACAAACCAGGCGTTTCACCAGCAAACTTCAATGCTCCACAATGCTGGCAAACAACGTCCATTGGACCAATGCAAACTAAACGATGCAAGCTGTAGTCGATGGTGCAATCATACAGAAACGCTGCTCGATTCAAATCAATACTTGAACCATTTCTTCTTGCACTTCGAAGATTATTCCTCTGTTCATCTGTACGATAAGCTCGACGATTTCTTGTTTCTAACCTAACCGTTTCACGGGCTGCCTCTCTTTACTCTTGTGTTTGAGAAGCACGAATTAAGGCCCTTCTTTGCTCCATACTAACGCGGCGCTGTTCTCGTGCAATTTCTCGTTCTCCATCAGATAATTGACTCGCGATATTCCGTTGCCTAATTGCATTACGGCTTCGCTGGGAAAGATTAGATCTTCTAGGACGCGGCATTGTTATTAAAATGTGCACTCGCATAAAACCACCAAATATAATAACAGTGCCTGAACTTTCGAGACATAGACAATAGCTCAAAGAGTATATAACCACTACGTATGAATAGCTTATCAAGAAAAATCATAGACAACCTATAAAAAGACATTTACACTTTTGTTAACCAGTAGATTTTTTTTCCTTAATCTTATAACCTTTACCAACTGATTTTTTATTCCCTAAATTCCGTTCCTTTCCCATGATTTTATGTTTTTACTGTAGAATAAATTTTAGGTATTATTTTCGGGAATTAAAAATTAAATAATTAATAAATAATTTTCGAAAATTAATGTCTAAAACAAACAAATATAACAGTACCTGAACTTTGTAGACATTTTACAAAAAATAAATTTCTGAACGCACACATGATGTCTTCAGAAAAAAATAAAGTTGTGGTTTAAAGGTCTCAGCAACCAGGCCATAAGCTCCAAAAAAAAAAATTGTTGTTACACTATTTGACAGGATTGGACAACAAATGTTTGACATGTAATAAATAAATCAGCATCTATTGAAATGATTAAGTATTCATTACACATATCGAGTTTTCATTGTTTTTAAGATGTATTCTGCTATTCGGGACGGAAACAAATCCAACAAATCAAAAAACATGGCAATCGGTCCAGCCGTTCTCGAGTTATAAGTGTTGTAACAAACACGACTTTCTTTTATATATATAGATTTCGAGCGTTTTGTCAGCATAAATGGTGTATCATGCGACATTGCGGAGGATTTCGTTTTGTTTTCACATTGTTGTTACTTACGTGAATTATTTTAAAATTATTATTTGTGTCGCACTTTTATTTCGTGTTGTAATTTGGTACAATTGATTGCTTTAAGAATTTGAGTGAAATTTCGTATTTTGATTTTGTGTTTGTTATCTTTAGGTAAAGACTCATTCATGTTCAGAACATAAGTACTTTTATTATATTAAATCATTTGTTTCGGTTTCTATTCACATATTGAATCACATTAAAATTAATATTAAGTTAGAATTTTGAGATATAGCCTGGGATATGGAAAAGGACATAGGGTACTTTTTTATGAGATAACCAACATCCACGCGGGCGAAGCCGCGGGCAAAAGCTAATATACAAATAAAATAAACTAATAGATATTTTAACAAATACCACCTAATAATAATTACTATGACTAGACTATTATTAGAGAGTTATTTATTCTGACTTATGTAGGTTACGAACTTTTCTTTTAAAAGTAAATTTGTTTCAGCTTTTTTAATGCCAAAAGGTAGCGCGTTCCAGAGCTTTATAGTAGAGATAGCGTAAGAATTTGACGTAAAACCGGTACGGTGTGAAGGAATTTGGAAAAGCTTGGTTTGGTTGGAAGCTCGTAGGTTACGACTATGAGAACTGCCCAACACTCTGAAATAATTATTTAGATAATCGGGAGCACATTGATCGTTCATAATCGTGAAGAGCAAGCAGAGAGATCTGAGGGACCTCCTCAGTAGGATAGGCAACCATTTAAGCTGAGAACGGGAGGAAGAGATGTGATCGTATTTACGAAAGCCAAAAACAAACCGAATACAATTGTTAAGAAGTCGATCCAATTTATTTAGAAGTTCTTGGGAAAGATCAGAACAACAAACATCAGCATTGTTATAAGTTTAACGTGTGTATCTGTGTATCTGTCTGTGTCACCGTAGCTCGCAAACGGTTGAACCGATTTTGATGTTTTTTTTTTGTTTGAAAGGTGATTTGATCGAGAGTGTTCTTAGCTATGATTCATGAAAATCGGTTTAGCAGTTTGAAGATTATCAGCTCTTTTCTAGTTGATGAATTGATGTGAGCATCTTCCACAGGTTGGATTGGGTTGGAATTTGGTATTTCGTTACTTCAGTGATATTAAAAGAACATTTTAACCTTGAACTGCTGCTGCAGCATCACCTGGAATTCAACTCCCTTAACATAGGGCAGAGGTATCGTGTTTGGGCTCCTTGAAATGGTCTCAATGAATAGGTTATAGGTAGATCGTGACCAGGGGCTGATGATGGAGTAGGAAAGAAAAAATGATCGGTTCAGCCGTTTGAAGATTATCAGCTCTTTTCTAGTTGATGAATTGATGTGAGCATCTTTCACAGGTCGGATTGGATTGAAATTTGGTATTTCGTTACTTCAGTGATATTAAAAGAACATTGTAACCTTGAACTGCTGCTGCAGAGTCACCTGGAATCCAACTCCCTTAACAAACAGCAGATGTATCGTGTTTGGGCTCCTTGGAATAGTCTTAACGAATAGGTTATAGCTAGATGGTGACCATGGGCTGATAATGAAGGACTGGACAAAATGGTCTCCACGCCCAATAACAACCAAACATATGTCATTAGATAGGCATTTTAATTAAGAGCAATAACTTCTATGGCGGTTCTTTTCAAATCTTTATGCGAAAAAAGTTATGGCAATGTTCCGTAGGACGTACTTGGACGATACCTAGATAACGTAATACTTGAATAGTAAGTCACTTCTAGAGGTCTTAATTTAAACATTCGCAAATTATGCATTCCGATAATAACAAAATGATATGGTACCATCGAGCAGGTCAGATGATAGACCTGGGGCCTAAGTCTACTAATTTACAAACGTTGCAATGGTCTCGCCATTGTGAGTATTTGACAGTGTTTGTATGGCAAATCTGTCAAAAACTCACACTGACGAGACCATTTCAACGTTTGTACATTAGTAGACTTGGCCCCCTGGACGCTAGATAACGGAATATGGCAGAGCAAATTTTTTTTATTGACCGACGAAAAATTTTAACTCAGTTGTGTTCAAAATCATTTACTCATGATCACAGTTTGCGCACTGGTTAAAATTTTATCCTGTATATAAATCAGTCAAAATATTTGGACTTGAATCATTAACCAGGGAGAAAATATAGGAATACGTTAGTATGGATGAACGCCAACGACCACGAGTAACTAGCTTCACTGTGGTACAAATACTACAGCTTCGCAGATATCGGCGAGGCATGTGTCGATCCTAGTATGTTTACTATAAATATAATATTATAAAGTTTAAAAATAAAGATAAAATCAAAAATTTTTTAAACGTCCGACTCTAACAAAAACCTTTAAAAACTAAAATAATAATCTATATATATAAAAGAAAGTCGTGTTTGTTACAACACTTATAACTCGAGAACGGTTGGACCGATTGCCATGGTTTTTGATTTGTTGGATTTGTTTCCGTCCCGAATAGCAGAATACATCTTAAAAACAATGAAAACTCGATATGTGTAATGAATACTTAATCATTTCAATAGATGCTGATTTGTTTATAACATGTCAAACATTTGTTGTCCAATCCTGTCAAATAGTGTCACAACTATTTTTTTTTTTTGGAGCTTATGTCCTGGTTGCTGAGACCTTTAAGCCACAACTTTATTTTTTTCTGAAGACATCATGTGTGCGTTCAGAAATTTATTTTTTGTAAAATGTCTACAAAGTTCAGGCACTGTTATATTTGTTTGTTTTGGACATTAATTTTCGAAAATTATTTATTCATTACTAGCTGACCCGACAGACTTCGTTCTGTCAAAAGCTATAGTATAAACTCCACTACTCTACTCTACCCTACCCTACCCTACCTACCCTACCTACCACACCTACCTACCTACCTACCTACCTACCTACCCTACCTACCTACCTACCTACCTAACTACCTACCCTACCCTACCCTACCCTACCCTACCTACCTACCCTACCCTACGCTACCCTACCTTACCTACCTACCTACCCTACCCTACCCTACCTACCTACCCTACCCTACCCTACCTACCCTACCTACCCTACCCTACGCTACCCTACCCTACCTACCTACCTACCCTACCCTACCCTACCTAGTATTATATATATTGAACCTTTAAGTTTAATATAAGTTGTAGGAAATATTTTGATCCAAGCGTCCGTGTCCTCGAATCGGGGGACGGCTAATGAAAACGCTAAACAGATGAGGCTTATACCAAGCAATAAAGAATGTATGTTATTGTAGAAAACATAGCTGCTGTTAAACTTCCAATCAAATTTTCATTAGCCGTCCGCCGACGCGAGGACGCGGACGCTTGGATCAAAATATTTCCTACAACTTATATTAAAGTTAAAGGGTCAATATACATATATTATTATTGTAGTTTTTAGAGGTTTTTGTTTGAGTCGGGGGTTTTAATTTTTTTTATTAACATGGTTGTATTCTGATTATTATTTTAATGACATGATGCATTAGACTTTATTTTTTATTTTATTTTATTTAATTGACATTTTGTTTTTGATTATTATCTTGTTGACATGATTTTATTTTGACTATTATTCTAATGATATGATGTATTTGACAATAACTTTATTCGGTTTTTTTTCTTCTCTATTTTATCTTTTTTTGTATCCTTTGACTTTATTTACTTATTTATATGAATTTACGAATTTCAATTTTAATTAATGATGATTTTTAAATGCTACTCTCTGTCAAATATTATAAATTGTTGTGCCCGACAGGGTCCATGTGAACTATATTTTAATTTTAAGGTCTTGTAAAACACCTGGTGATATGCAATAAAGAATTGAATTGATTTGAATTGAATTGAATATTCCCAAACATTAGCTAAATACTATTTTTGTTTTCCTATTATAAAGTATAATACTTTATTCACATTACAATCTAGCCTATTAGCTAATAAGTAATTTAAATATAACTTAATCTGCTAAATATCGATACAATTACGAAATCGTCTAATAACGTATTTCTTATCCACTTAAAGTTAAGGGGAAGATACTTAATTCACGTGTTCTTTATAATAGTCATCACTTGCACTGCAGTTTAGGTTCACTCACACTTCACTAAACTAACTCAAAAGGTTTTAAACTTTTTAGCATGCTTTTTAGATGCAGTCTGTGTCCATGAGCTTCTGCGTATGTTTACGACCTCCATCTTAAGGCGCCGATGAAGGTCGCTGTTTCTAATGTACTAGGGCGCGTTGACTATATCCCTTAGAACTTTATTTAGAAAAAGTTGTATAATTTCACGATTGCTTTGGCTGGTGCAGCCCCAAAGCTGAATATCGTGGGTCCATACAGGCTTTAAAACTTGTTTATATAACAACAATTTATTAGATATTGACAAAAGTACCAAGTAGCCAATACATTTTTTTGTATCGAATATCTAACTCTGCTTTTTTATTTTTAACATGTTCTTTCCGGAGCAGTTTTGCATCCAAGACCATGCCGAGATACTTAGCAGTGTTCGCGTATGATATTTTATTTATTCTTAAATACCGGGAAGTATTGTGGCTTTTTATTGGTTAGGTCAATGTGGATAAACTTGCTATCATTGAGTTTGATACGCCATGTCTCAGTCCACTCATAGAAACGATTTATTACGTCTCGTGACTATTTCTAACAGCTGTGGCGGGATCTACAACGCCACATGCAAACTATGCATCAACGACCTGACGTCACAATTCCTGCATCGCGCAATCAGTTTACCGCGCGACTAGCATATATACAACATTCCGACATCAACCGTCGGGCAGTTGCCCACCAGATACAACACCCGTCTGGCCGGAGGTTCCTCCCTTTACTATAGAGTATGAGTGAACTTTACACCCTGTTCCTCATACCTCTATACAGCCATGAAAGATGTGTCGTTAGCAAAAGTTACAATGACATTACTTTCTAGCTAAAGAATATCACAGGTGTATAGTACCGGACCTAGTTCACTACGTTGTGGCACTCCAGCTTTTATGTGCCTAAAGTCTGAATAGGCATTTGTTTGTCTTATTCTAAACATTCTGTTTTCTATGTAAGACTCTATGATGTCCGAAAATTGTTGAGACAGCATTGTTCTTAGTTTATAAATAAGGTCATCATGTCATACTTTTTCAAAAGTCTGAGCAACATCAAGGAAAACCGTGTAGGACTTCTTCTCCTTTAGTGTTCTTTCAATCATATCATATTTTAACAAAACCTACCGAAGAACTTGAACAAATCTGAACAATTTGTTCTCTTGGGATCGCCCCTGGTTTTAGGTACCCATAACCTGATTTTTTAATGATAAAATCATATTCACTAAAATATTTAGAGCAAATAGTACTCGTCTTTGTCGGCATCTAGTTTCCTCTACCTGTCACGTCAATCATTTGTCCCCTGGCTAGGTTCTTTAGGAAACCTAAAATTGTAACAGTTGTTCATAATGATGAGTACAATGACTCTTTAAAGTATTGCCAATAATTCAATTTAACTCTGTTTATGTCCCTTTATATCATTCGGTCACATTCGTTCAATGATTAATATAATATTTAATTTACTCATTATACGTCTAAATATACTATCATCATAGAACATAATTAAGTATAAAATAATTCAAAAATTATCTTTGTCAAACGTGAATATAAATTATTCGAGAAAGAAAGAAAGAAATAAATTTTATTTGCTCGAACATTTAAATAACATATATTTTATTTGTATACATACAGAATTAAAATAAATACGTGCATGCAAAATCTTGAAATAAGAGTGGCTCCTGACATGTCGTGTTATTTCTCATGGCGTGCATAAATATTTTTGTACAATTACTCGTATTAATAATAAATTAATGATTTTTAACTATTACTCTTATACAAGAGAATTCTATCGATGATTTTATTTAACCACATGGTCACCTCACTATCGACAAACATGCGCCGTGCATCACGGTCAATCAGGGCAAGGGACGAAACGTCAATGGTTGAAGTGTGGAAGACGTGACGCATACAGTACATTGTAAGCGGACTTGGTCATTGCGTTGATTAAGCGAGTACACATCGGGCAATGTATATTTTTTGTAACTTGTTGCAGTAATGTCGTTAATGTTTAGAATTTCATAGTGATCAGAATATTTATTTGTTATTTACAAAAAAAAAAATGTAATTAAATGTTATTTTTGACTTACCGATGGAAAGATATACCTCCTCGCTCTATACTTGCGGTCTGACTTTTTGTTTTACAAGTTTTTTTTTTTTTTTTTTCAACATGGCATTTTAAAGCAGAGCTCTGTTCTCTGAAGTAGTCCGTAGCGCACTAAACGCGGTGAATGAATGAATCGGTCGAGTTATGATTTTCGAATCATAATTGTGGCGCGCTTGCTACGCCCACATTACCATTCCACGTGTTCGTATGTGTCATTTCAAAAATGATGCCATGGAGCTGTTCTGATGATGGGACCAAAGGGTGGCCATAGGAGTTCCTATGGCCACCCATTGGTTTGGAATTTAGCAACTCCTTAACTAAATAAGAAAGCGTCGTTAAAAAAATGTATTTTTAAGTCGAATTATAGTAATTATACTATAGGCCAAATTAGTCTGAAATAAAAAGATTTTTTTTTAAAGACAAGTCTCAAGCTTTTAAGAAAATATTAAACTTCTATGTTTACGTAAATTTATTTAATACGTTTTAGTCCATTAAAAGTTTCATCACAATCGGTCGAGCCATTTTCGAGTTTTTACGATTTCTAGCTTTACCCGGCCCGGCTTCGTACGTGAAGTTTAAAAATGAAGTTTAAAAGTACTTAGTGCATTTTAAAGTAGTGATAATATTATTTTTTGCAATAGATATTAGACATGAAATGTTATTATAGTACAATTTATTAAAATAACAAAATTAAATGAAATTAAAAAAAATGGTACATTATAATTAAATCGTTAAATATGCAATTGTTACAAACTACGAAAGTTAAATACACCGAAATCAATGAGACACTTGAGCTTGAATTTGGGAAACGAATCCATCGATATTTGGATTAATTCCACTGATACAAAGACGTAAAGAATTTTCCAAATTATCGTCAGTCCGTCTTGTACGATGTGTTGATTTATCAACTTTCATCAATGAAAAGAACTGGGCCTCAAGTCTGCTATTACAATAGTGTCAGAATGGTCTCGCCATTGTGAGTATTTGACAGTGTTTGTATGGCAAATCTGTCAAAAACTCACAATGAAGAGATCATTCTGACACTATTGTAATAGCAGACTTAAGGCCCTGTTCGCATTTATAAGTACTGCCAAACGCACAAATCAATCTTCTTGCGAATTTTCTAAGCTGCGGAAAATTGTCTCCTTCTAGGTATTTTTTGTAGAAATCACACAACTATACGTCTTCAAATTTCGATTTTAGGAGTGAGTTTTCTTGAATCTCTATCAACTCCATTTGTAAGTGTATTGGAGCATTTTGTACATTACATTTTGTAGGAGTAGCAAATAAACTGAAATAGTCTTCCATGTTTTTGAAGTCGCTAAATCTGTTCGAACATTGTTCCGACAGTAATTTGAGTTCTTCAGCATATTGTGCATAAGCAATATATTCATACGCAGAGAGCGTATTGAAATGGTAACTGTTACCATTCAGCATCTGTGACTCCCACAAGCGTAGTTTGATCTGAAACGCTTTCAAATGGCTGTACAAATCATTTCCCAGATAGCATTCAAGTTTGCTGCAAGTTTGTTTTTTATTTGATATTCAGTTGTTACGTCAAATTTGTCGTGGCAAATTTGTTTCAAATTTGCTATATACTTCCGATTGTAAAAATGATACGGCAAGTTTGTTTTAATACTGTTGCAATCTTATTAATGTAAGTATGATCTGTCAAGTTTGATTCATTATTACTATAAACTTGTCACGTTAAACGTTACAGTCATCAATATAACAACCATAAAATCCGGCCAAGTGATAGTTGGACTAGCTCATCAAGGGTTCGGCCTATACCATAATCATCATCCATCAGTTCCGGGTCAGTGGGTCATCTTAGGGGCGGAGTTTTAGGAGTTGGAGTATACGGTTAGGGGCACTATGGGCAGCAAATAAAGCCAAAAAAAAATTTTTTCGTTAAAATTTATTTTGGGACTTAGTAAAATTTCGTTTTTTTTTTAATGAAAATTTCCAATCTTATTACAGTACCAGGTTGACCTTGACAAGCAAGGCCCTACGACGCACCGTTTCCGAGTTACGAGCTTTTTTTTTTCTTGTTAAGAGGCCGTGCACGAAATCGACTGATTTTGATCAATTTTGTTCATTGTTTGTGAGAAAGGGAAACATAATTTAAACAAAATTATTTGAGATTTGAAAAGTCGTGTTCTTTGTTTTGCATGTGGCTGAAAGGGATTTTTCAAATAAATTAAGTACTCACGGTAAATCACTAATATTTGCAACAAGTTTTCCGAAAAATGACGCGAGACTGACATTTGATCATCATTCTACAAGAAACTACTTTTTATTTTGAACATTAAAAATTATCATCAACATCATTATATGGTCTACTTGCATGTGGCGGAACCACTTTTTTCAACTTTCATACAGAATATAGCAGAAAAATTATATTGAAAAAACTTTTTTTTGTTTTAAACCTCGTCAGTAATATATATTTTTCCTATTATTTAGCAAATCATATCAAGAAATTTAAAAATCACAAATTAGTCTTCAGCTATTCTTGAAATATAATCAAAATTTTATTTAATGATTATACAATATCTTCATTAAGTAAATCAATGGCGAAATAAACTATACTTTGGAGAGCACAAAAATGATGAAACTATTATAAGCTGCTGTGACTGACACGAATGGTTTAGCACCATGAAAACTGTACTTTTAGAGTTACACAGACTTAATGTTTCGATTATTTCAAGTTTTCTGACAATTAGATAAGAAATTGATAAAAACGAGTTTTTTTCGTGCACGGACCCTTAAGCCAACAACCACAGGGAGTCAGCTTTCGTATCTGCCAATGCCAACACTGGCATTATTTGCAAAAACGAAATACTGCTCTACAATAGAAAGTGATAACAAGATCAGTGATGTCACATGCCCGGTTGAACAGATACCCACCATTTCGGTAAATGCAGATTCGAGATAAAGAGCTGTGATAATTTTAATGTGCATTCGAATATTGTAAAGCAATTATTTAAAACAGGTAAAATCCTTATTTTGTGTTTCAATTTGTCGTACAATGCAGACTAAAAGAAAAAACTTAGAACCAAATAATGATTGTATGGCGATTTTTTTTTTATGAAGTGGCCACACTCATTTCTAACATGGCGGATTTGTTTCTGATACTTTTTGTTGTAATTGTTCCCGTTTTTCCAAATCGCATTTTCTGCCGGTTTTACATTGTTTGTGAATAATTGTTGTCTTAACCACTACGAGATATAGACTCTACAGTCCGAAATTGACGCTTTAGTGTTGTGTTTTCAAACCTGTTGCCATAATCATTACGAGATAGCTATACTCTACAGTGCGAAATTGACATGAAAACTCTAAATTAAATTCTTTAAAGCTTGTGAAAACATAAATATAGATTGGCTGAAGAGGTGTGAGGATCATTACAACCTTAATGATGAACAAAATTTTATCTAGCACAATTGCTATACATATGCCTGAAACGGTTTTGCAAATTGAAAAACCAGGAGTTTGTTGAAGAAGCCTCCAAAAAGTGTATGAAAAGAAAATTGCATTTTGTTGGACTAAGTATCGTCTTGATAAAACATCCCTACTGACTGATGGTAAGTTTGGTTTGGTTAGTAGTAGCCGGGTCCGCTGCGGCATGTTTTCGTATAATGCTAACAAAATAACACGACTTTCGATAATAACACATTATTCGTTCGCAGTTTGTTTGCCGAGTCGAATGGATAACACGTTATGTGTTAAAAAAACACGAAAACATACCTCAGCGGACACGGCTTTACAGTGTGGTGATCATTTTAATCAATTAGAGCTAATGCAGTCTGCATTAGCTCTAAGCCCTGAGAACTTTGTATAAAGTCACATAACCTCAAAAAAATCCCAACTTACCATAATCTGATAACAGTTTTTGTCACAGATGGCTGCTAACTATCTCGCAATGTGGTACGATTCCCTAATTATAATACCAGCCAACATACATCCCAATGTAGGGCACGGGCCTCTCAGAGAGAGGGAAATTACTGTATGCCCACAGCTGCCTGTATAAACACCTCAGGTACTCGGGTTTCCTAATGTTTCCTCAAAATTTTCTTCATTTTTAGCAAGCTGATGCTAACAATGTTGTTAACAATTCCCATGTAAAACTGCTCCAATTACCCCTAATTTGTATGAAATTAGTTTTTGGAATCATACAGCTCTTAGTCCCGTATTATAGAACGTTTCTCAATACTCAAGCGTAACTTAAGACTAGTTTCAACCAATCAAATGGCTTGAATCTAGTCTTAAGTAACGCTTGAGTATTGAGTGACGTTCTATAATACGGGCCTAATTTTGTAGGTTAGTACTCGGCAAAAATGTCTCAAAAACCGTTTGTACAAATGTCGAGACAAGGCCGGTTAAAGAGAATTAAAAGAGAAAATATGACATTTGCTTCAGCAACTAGAGGTGACAACCAATCAGAAGAAGAAATATCATACTCAGCTACAAAAATAACATGACAGCTACCTACAGTGTCAGCTACCTCCATACAAAATTTTATCAATATTGGTCCAGCTGTTTGAGTATGAAGCACATACGCAAATACCCTCACACACACACCCTTGTTTGTACAGACATCCTTATGAGGACCTTGTTAGTTCTTGAACGAACCGAGGACCCGCCAAAAAACAGGTTTATGTACCTCGTTGGCCTTTTTACATAAGATAGAAAGAGACAGGTGAGTAAATCTATAGTGATGAGCTTATTGGGATAATGCTATCTCAACATTTTTTCGTACGAATTGCGGCTAACATACTGAGGACCTGAAATACACAGCTAAATGTGACTAGCGATGCACATACGAGGACTTTGTGTAGGCCAACCGAGGACCCCTTATATAAGCCCTGCGACGCCCTTCCGAGGACGTATTTTTACACAATATTTCATATATCTTGAACAAAGTGCGGACGCTGTGTTAGACTTTATATTACCAAACCGAGGACAGTTTTTCGCGTAGAACTTGTACAAAGCGAGGACATGGAAAATCTACCGAATTCATTTTACGTGTAAGATAATTGATTGCAAGCAGAATGTTCCGATTTATTTCTTACACACATTTTCTAATATGAAGTACCAAGCGAGGATCTCTCTGTTTCTTTTAACGTAAACAGTGGGAGTAAAAATACGAGTATTATCCAATATATGTAGATGTAAAGCCGTATTACTCTCAAAATAATAAAAGTGAAGCACACGTTATTATTTCCATGATATTGTTATATCTAGCAATGTCCGGACCGCGAATAAGAAAGGTGTAATCACTGTGAAGGAGAAGTAAGTTTGTGCTGATGCTGCAGCTAGGGTCGTTTCTTCATGAAGGAACTCCTCAACAGTTAACAGCATCGTCTTCAAATTTGGCATACGCGTTAGGTTTATATAGCAAAATTAAGACAATACCAGTTTGTGCGGATTCTGTAGCCACGGTCGTATCTTCATGAGGGAACTACTCAACAGTACATAACATCGTCTTCCGATTTTGTATACGCGTTAGGTTTATACTCGTATAGCAAAATTAAGATAATAACCAATTTGTGCTGATGCTGCAGCCAGGGTCATTTTACATGAGGGAACTCCTCAACAATTGATAGCATTGTCTTCAAAATTAACACACGCGTTAAGTTTATATAGTAAAATTAAGATAATAACCAGTTGGTGCTGATGCTGCAGCCAGGGTCGTTTCTTCACGAGGGAACTCCTCAACAGTTGATAGCATCGTCTTTCAATTTTGCATACACGTTAGGTTTATATAGCGAAATTAGATAATACCAGTTTGTGCTGATGCTGCAGCCAGGGTCATTTTTCATGAGGGAACTCCTCAACAATTGATAGCATCGTCTTCAAAATTAACATACGCGTTAAGTTTATATAGTAAAATTAAGATAATAACCAGTTGGTGCTGATGCTGCAGCCAGGGTCGTTTCTTCACGAGGGAACTCCTCAACAGTTGATAGCATCGTCTTCCAATTTTGCATACACGTTAGGTTTATATAGCGAAATTAGATGATACCAGTTTGTGCTGATGCTGCAGCCAGGGTCGTTTCTTCACGAGGGAACTCCTCAACAGTTGATAGCATTGTCTTCCGATTTTGTATACGCGTTAGGTTTATATAGCAAAATTAAGATAATAACCAATTTGTGCTGATGCTGCAGCCAGGGTCATTTTTCATGAGGGAACTCCTCAACAATTGATAGCATCGTCATCAAAATTAGCACACGCGTTAAGTTTATATAGTAAAATTAAGATAATAACCAGTTTGTGCTGATGCTGCAGCCAGGGTCGTTTCTTCACGAGGGAACTCCTCAACAGTTGATAGCATTGTCTTCCGATTTTGTATACGCGTTAAGTTTATATAGCAAAATTAAGATAATAACCAATTTGTGCTGATGCTGCAGCCAGGGTCATTTTTCATGAGGGAACTCCTCAACAATTGATAGCATCGTCATCAAAATTAGTACACGCGTTAAGTTTATATAGTAAAATTAAGATAATAACCAGTTGGTGCTGATGCTGCAGCCAGGGTCGTTTCTTTACGAGGGAAATCCTCAACAGTTGATAGCATCGTCTTCCAATTTTGCATACACGTTAGGTTTATATAGCAAAATTAAAATAATACCAGTTTGTTCTGATGATGCAGCCAGGGTCGTATCTTCACAAGGGAACTACTCAACAGTTGATAGCATCGACTTCGAATTTGGTATACGCGTTAGGTTTATATAGTAAAATTAAGATAATAACCAGTATGTGCTGCTGCGGCAGCCAGGGTCGTTTCTTCATGAGGGGACTCCTTAACAGTTAACAGCATCGTCTTCAAATTTGGCATACGCGTTAGGTTTATATAGCAAAATTAAGACAATACCAGTTTGTGCGGATTCTGTAGCCACGGTCGTATCTTCATGAGGGAACTACTCAACAGTACATAACATCGTCTTCCGATTTTGTATACGCGTTAGGTTTATACTCGTATAGCAAAATTAAGATAATAACCAATTTGTGCTGATGCTGCAGCCAGGGTCCTTTTACATGAGGGAACTCCTCAACAATTGATAGCATTGTCTTCAAAATTAACACACGCGTTAAGTTTATATAGTAAAATTAAGATAATAACCAGTTGGTGCTGATGCTGCAGCCAGGGTCGTTTCTTCACGAGGGAACTCCTCAACAGTTGATAGCATCGTCTTCCAATTTTGCGTACACGTTAGGTTTATATAGCGAAATTAGATAATACCAGTTTGTGCTGATGCTGCAGCCAGGGTCATTTTTCATGAGGGAACTCCTCAACAATTGATAGCATCGTCATCAAAATTAGCACACGCGTTAAGTTTATATAGTAAAATTAAGATAATAACCAGTTGGTGCTGATGCTGCAGCCAGGGTCGTTTCTTTACGAGGGAAATCCTCAACAGTTGATAGCATCGTCTTCCAATTTTGCATACACGTTAGGTTTATATAGCAAAATTAAAATAATACCAGTTTGTTCTGATGATGCAGCCAGGGTCGTATCTTCACGAGGGAACTACTCAACAATTGATAGCATCGTCATCAAAATTAGCACACGCGTTAAGTTTATATAGTAAAATTAAGATAATAACCAGTTGGTGCTGATGCTGCAGCCAGGGTCGTTTCTTTACGAGGGAAATCCTCAACAGTTGATAGCATCGTCTTCCAATTTTGCATACACGTTAGGTTTATATAGCAAAATTAAAATAATACCAGTTTGTTCTGATGATGCAGCCAGGGTCGTATCTTCACGAGGGAACTACTCAACTGTTGATAGCATCGACTTCGAATTTGGTATACGCGTTAGGTTTATATAGTAAAATTAAGATAATAACCAGTATGTGCTGCTGCGGCAGCCAGGGTCGTTTCTTCATGAGGGAACTCCTCAACAGTTGATAGCATCGTCTTCAAATTTGGCATACGCATAAGGTTTATATAAAAAAATTAGATAATACCAGTTTGTGCTGATGCTGCAGCCAGGGTCGTATCTTCGTGAGGGAACTACTCAACAGTTGACAGCATCGTCTTCAAATTCGGCATACGAGTTAGGTTTATATATTGAAATTAAGATAATAACCAGTTTGTGCTGATGCTGCAGCCAGGGTCGTGTTTCATGAGGGAACTCCTCAACAGTTAATTGCTTCGTCTTAAAATTTAGCATACGCGTTAGGTTTATATAGTAAAATTAAGATAATAACCAGTATGTGCTGCTGCGGCAGCCAGGGTCGTTTCTTCATGAGGGGACTCCTTAACAGTTAACAGCATCGTCTTCAAATTTGGCATACGCGTTAGGTTTATATAGCAAAATTAAGACAATACCAGTTTGTGCGGATTCTGTAGCCACGGTCGTATCTTCATGAGGGAACTACTCAACAGTACATAACATCGTCTTCCGATTTTGTATACGCGTTAGGTTTATACTCGTATAGCAAAATTAAGATAATAACCAATTTGTGCTGATGCTGCAGCCAGGGTCATTTTACATGAGGGAAATCCTCAACAATTGATAGAATTGTCTTCAAAATTAACACACGCGTTAAGTTTATATAGTAAAATTAAGATAATAACCAGTTGGTGCTGATGCTGCAGCCAGAGTCGTTTCTTCACGAGGGAACTCCTCAACAGTTGATAGCATCGTCTTCCAATTTTGCGTACACGTTAGGTTTATATAGCGAAATTAGATAATACCAGTTTGTGCTGATGCTGCAGCCAGGGTCATTTTTCATGAGGGAACTCCTCAACAATTGATAGCATCGTCATCAAAATTAGCACACGCGTTAAGTTTATATAGTAAAATTAAGATAATAACCAGTTGGTGCTGATGCTGCAGCCAGGGTCGTTTCTTTACGAGGGAAATCCTCAACAGTTGATAGCATCGTCTTCCAATTTTGCATACACGTTAGGTTTATATAGCAAAATTAAAATAATACCAGTTTGTTCTGATGATGCAGCCAGGGTCGTATCTTCACGAGGGAACTACTCAACAATTGATAGCATCGTCATCAAAATTAGCACACGCGTTAAGTTTATATAGTAAAATTAAGATAATAACCAGTTGGTGCTGATGCTGCAGCCAGGGTCGTTTCTTTACGAGGGAAATCCTCAACAGTTGATAGCATCGTCTTCCAATTTTGCATACACGTTAGGTTTATATAGCAAAATTAAAATAATACCAGTTTGTTCTGATGATGCAGCCAGGGTCGTATCTTCACGAGGGAACTACTCAACTGTTGATAGCATCGACTTCGAATTTGGTATACGCGTTAGGTTTATATAGTAAAATTAAGATAATAACCAGTATGTGCTGCTGCGGCAGCCAGGGTCGTTTCTTCATGAGGGAACTCCTCAACAGTTGATAGCATCGTCTTCAAATTTGGCATACGCATAAGGTTTATATAGCAAAATTAGATAATACCAGTTTGTGCTGATGCTGCAGCCAGGGTCGTATCTTCGTGAGGGAACTACTCAACAGTTGACAGCATCGTCTTCAAATTCGGCATACGAGTTAGGTTTATATATTGAAATTAAGATAATAACCAGTTTGTGCTGATGCTGCAGCCAGGGTCGTGTTTCATGAGGGAACTCCTCAACAGTTAATTGCTTCGTCTTAAAATTTAGCATACGCGTTAGTTTTATATAGTAAAATTAAGATAATAACCAGTTTGTTCTGATGATGCAGCCAGGGTCGTTTCTTCATGAGGGAACTACTCATCAGTTGATAGCATCGACTTCAAATTTGGTATACGCGTTAGGTTTATATAGTAAAATTAAGGTAATAACCGGTTTCTACTGATGCTGCAGCCAGGGTCGTTTCTTTATGAGGGAACTCCTCAACAGTTAATAGCATTGTCTTCAAATTTGGCTTATGCGTTAGTTTTATATAGTAAAATTAAGATAATAACCAGTTTGTGCTGATGCTGTAGCCAAGGTCGTTTTTCCACGAGGGAACTCCTCAACAGTTGATAGCATCGACTTCAAATTTGGTATACGCGTTAGGTTTATATAGTAAAATTAAGATAATAACCGGTTTCTACTGATGCTGCAGCCAGGGTAGTTTCTTTATGATCCCAACTCCTCAACAGTTAATAGCATTGTCTTCAAATTTGGCTTATGCGTTAGTTTTATATAGTAAAATTAAGATAATAACCAGTTTGTGCTGATGCTGTAGCCAAGGTCGTTTTTTCACGAGGGAACTCCTCAACAGTTGACAGCATCGTCTTCAAATTTGGCACACGAGTTAGGTTTATATATTAAAATTAAGATAATAACCAGTTCGTGCTGATGCTGCAGCCAGGGTCGTTTCTTCATGAGGGAACTCCTCAACAGCTAATAGCATTGTCTTCAAATTTGGCTTACGTGTTATTTTTATATATTAAAATTAAGATAATAACCAGTTTGTGCTGATGCTGCAGCCAGGGTCGTTTCTTCACGAGGGAACTCCTCAACAGTTGATAGCATTGTCTACCAATTTTGCATACGCGTTAGGTTTATATAGTAAAATTAAGATAATAACCAGTTTGTGCTGATGCTGTAGCCAAGGTCGTTTTTCGTGAGGGAACTCCTCAACAATTGATAGCATCGTCTTCAAATTCGGCATACGCGTTAGGTTTATATAGTAAAATTAAGATAATAACCGGTTTCTACTGATGCTGCAGCCAGGGTAGTTTCTTTATGATCCCAACTCCTCAACAGTTAATAGCATTGTCTTCAAATTTGGCTTATGCGTTAGTTTTATATAGTAAAATTAAGATAATAACCAGTTTGTGCTGATGCTGTAGCCAAGGTCGTTTTTTCACGAGGGAACTCCTCAACAGTTGACAGCATCGTCTTCAAATTTGGCATACGAGTTAGGTTTATATATTAAAATTAAGATAATAACCAGTTCGTGCTGATGCTGCAGCCAGGGTCATTTCTTCATGAGGGAACTCCTCAACAGCTAATAGCATTGTCTTCAAATTTGGCTTACGTGTTATTTTTATATATTAAAATTAAGATAATAACCAGTTTGTGCTGATGCTGCAGCCAGGGTCGTTTCTTGCATGTTTGTATACTGCCTTCTAACCGTGTCGTGTTATATTGTCAGATGATTTATTAAAAAGATGCATATTTGATTTTACAAAGACAGGTATTTTGAAAATGTAAAGTTATGGGAATGTTAGCAAATTTAGAGACTTGAATACAGTTACGCAACTATATGTTACTTTCATGTTACACATTGCCCTTATGCATCGTTTTTGAGTCTTGAATACCTGTTCTCTCAGACTAAAATTTTAATGACGCCACCAAACTATGGTAAGCAACTAATCTGGTGGGCATATTAACTTCCCTGGATAGATTAAAATGCACAAAAGCTGCTGTATTTAATTTTTTGCATACTTCTTCTGCGTTCTAACTAACCATTGTGTTAAGTAATGTAATGTTAAATTTTTCGACCAAATTATGTCGATCTCTTTTAATTATAATTTCTATTTGTCGTTTTGTTTAAGTTGTTTTATAATAATTGTTATAAAAGTTTTCTTATCATGCTTCTCAAAGATGTTGCTACAACTTGGTTATTATTTCAATGGTAAAAGTTAGAAAATTTTAAATTTAATTAAATTAATAAAAATTTAATTTTTTGATCGTTGGTAAAAGTAAGTTAAATAATTCGTTTTATTTTAAAATAAACCTACTTCTATTTCAGCAAAGTTTATGTTGTTTTCTTTACAAAGGTGCTATGTACGTTTACGTTCTTTATTTCTTTATACTTTTTCTTTATTCAAATCCTGCTGCCCATATTTTCACCAAGAAAGGCATTTCTACTTTAGATTCTTCATAAATAGCACACGTATTCAGATTCCATGACAATACAATATTTTATAGTGCATATCATAATGTTGTGTCCCTCTATCTAAGCAGGCTACTTAGCACATACTGCAGAAGCCTACTCAATCCTCTTGCACCTAGTAGCTACAAAGGTTTTGGATAAGGATTCACTCTACCTTCGATTTTCTCCTCCATAATTTGATTTAAACGATAGCACATAACTCGTCTTCTACACATAAGGAAAACTGTCGAAACGAGGACTAGAATACACACTGTTTGGAAAATCTAGCAAACCGAGGTCTTAAATACACGTTGTTTGGAAAAGCTAGCTAACCGAGGTCTTTTGTGTTAAAGTTAACACATAGGTCCTCGGATAATACAATGAACGTGAAATGAGTGTAAAGAGGCTGTGTATGAGGCGACAGTGACGCCACCTGGTGGATACACAATTTTTGTGTAAGATTATGAATAATCTTGATCAAACCGAGGTTCAGACAACTTTTTCTTATTAAGTATACAGAAAGACTCAAAATCGCTTGCAGAATACGAATCTTTGGTCAAGTCGAACCGAGGACCCTCGAAAAGGTCCTCGCTTTGAAAAGGTCCTCGGTCGTGCCTTGTGTATTCATATGCACGTCCTCGGATGGTACTTAAAACAAACACACCCTCACACACATACACACACACACAAACTTTCGCCTTTATAATATTAGTGTGATGTATGCAGTATTCAGAGGATGTTAATGATATTTTAATTTTAATATTTTTGTTACAGACTGTGCTACAAGCAAACAATAGGCAATCCAGCAAAGTCATCTCATCCAGATGGTGACTGACCTGTCAAAACAAGTGTCAGAAACTAACAAAAAAAAAAATGGACCTGATTTTAGGGCGGCCGGAAGAGCCATTAACTTCACGAAGGCATGATCCCTTTTCACTGCCACAGTTTTTAACAAACCTGCCAGTAAATGACGATGACAGTTTCTGTCATTTAAATGGACAATTAAAAAATAGTGACAATCAACAGGCAATGGTAAGGGTAACACACTTATAATAATGTTTAATATTAAGGGTCAATTCAATTTCATGCCATTTTATCTGGCTTTTACTTGAGTAATTGCACAACTAACTATTGACTTTGTATGTATAAACCTTATTTAACAAAAAAAAAAAAAAAAAATTATATTTATGATGCACCCAACATGTATTTATAGGTACCATATATATGCCATTACCTAAATTTTTCAGGTACAATTCTTGACAGGTATTGGCAGTAAAAACCTCCGTCCTTTCACCACAAACATGCTGAGAAAAATACTGCTGGATGCAGTAGTTGAGCAATATTCTCTGATGGGAAAAAAAATGAAGAACTCAAAAGAAATCATTTCTTGACACAGAAACTTGCAAATTAATATTTCGTAAGTACCTACCTATTTCGGTAGATCTGTTTATTTTTATTATTGTTTTAATTCCTACATAACCAACAGTCACATTACGAAACATGCTGCTTATTGTCAACTATCATTACTATAGCCGTTTTATTTATATTTTCAGAAATGTGTAAGAAAGTGCATGGAACTGCTACTGACGATAAGCAGAAAGAGATAATCAGTGACTGGCTAAACCAAGGCAAAGTGAGATTGTCAAGAAGGTAAATTACTCTCTTCTTATAATAATACTCTGTAGAGCGGGTGTAGATAGTCTAGTGGGGCCTTTGGTACTGGGTTCGAACCCCGGCGCTGACACCAATGGCTGAAAGTTGTATAGGTAGTTGCATACATTTATTTATTTCATAACAAGACAGCTCGTTCAGGGTGACTGTAATTGTGTTGTATTTCAATGGTACATTAATTTAAAAGTTAGTTTTGCAGGTGTTTATTGACTAACAGCCATTTTATTTCATTGTTTCAGGGCCGAGAGACAAAACAAAATCAACTATGATGCGAGTTTAGTTTAGTCCTTAGTTCCTACTTTTTTTTAATACAATATTATTTTTATTAATAAACCCATTCAATTTTAATTTCAATGGATTTCATTTCATACTTTAAATGGCGTCAAGTTTTTTGTTTCTTCATGAGGCCTACTCGCAAACGACGACACAATTTTTAATTTTTGTCGTAGTGGTTTGCGTTCGCGAGTAAGCCTCCTGATAAACAAACATTATACAAGTTTGATGGGCGGAAACTAGACATTTGATATAAGTTTGATACAAACTTGCCACAAGTTTGATACAAACTTGCCACAAGTTTGTCCCTTTCCTCGTCAAACTTTATGCAAGTTTGCATTGGCAAACTTTATACAAGTTTGATAGAGGGAAACTAGACATTTGATACAAGTTTGATACAAACTTGCCACAAGTTTGTCCGTTGCCTCGTTAAACTTGATGCAAGTTTGCACATTTGATATTTCTAACTTGCTGCAAGTTTGAAACAAGTTTACATTGCTATCTGGGTTACTAACTGTCCTTGTTTTTGAAGTTTCAAATTTAAATCATTCAAATAGCCTGTAAGATCGACCAGAAATGCTGTCACATATCCATTTTGGGTCACTTAATTCAGTTAGTGGGTTATCTTTTATTTTCATAAAGTCTGCTATCTCATTTCTAAGCTCGTAAAACCGTTTCAACATTTTTCCTTAGCTCAGCCATCTGACTTCACAATAATATGTTACGTCGCTATATTCAGCTGATATTTCATCCAAAAACGCCTTGAACTGACGATGGTTAAGCCCTCGGGATCGAATAAAGTAGATGGTTTTTACTACCACATTCATAACATTCTGGAGTCGAATGGACTTAGAACACAAGTTCTGTTGGTGGATAATGCAATGAACGACTATCAAATCATCTTTTTGCACATTTAATTCTGTTGCTTTTTCATTCAAAATTCCGATGAAACCTTTACATAAGCCGACCATAGTAGGTGCACCATCAGTGCATACTTCAATTAATTTTGACATGGCAAGCCAAAACTTGTGAATACCTTTTGAACTTCAATAAAAATATCCTCTCCTGTAGTGGTTCCTTTAAGCGGCTGTAAATCATGCAATTCCTCAGTAACAGTGAACTCCTTATCAACACCTCGAATAAATATAGCCAGTTGACAAATCGGTGATCTCGTCTAATGCTATGGGAAATGATTCAAAACCAACCATACGGTCAGTCAATGTTGTTTTTATATCATTAGCCATCATTTCTATACGTCGAACAACAGTTCGTCTTGACAAACGAATTTTTTCAAATCCATTTTTCTTTTCAGGACACAAAATACTTCAAACTTCTAACATACACTCCTTGATAAATTCTCCTTCGGCAAATTATTTAAATGCCTTTAGTTTTAATGCCTTTGCCAATTTTGAGCTAACTATAAAACTAGCTTTCACAACATTATCAAGTTGTATTCTTTGGTTATGAAACATTTGTTGCTGTTTTTCCAAATTTGCGGTAAGCTTCTGGATTTTGTCTGTTCTTAATTGTCCTATCAGTGAGTGCAGCGTAGCATGCTTAGTTGAGTAATACCTCTTTATATTGAATTCTTTCATTACTGAAATGGATTCATTACACAGCAAACAAATAGGCTTACCATTGTGCAAGATAAAAAAGAATTCTTCAGTCCATTTTTCTTGAAACTGGCGACCCTCTGTATCTACTTTTCGTTTCTTTCCACCAGACATCATTTTTGTTTACTTTTCGTTCAATAAACTTCAAACTATAGTTAGTAACCACTCAAGATGCACACAAAGTCACAAAGAAAGTTGACGGCTCGAGCAGTTCGCTAGGATATCGTTTGTCCAAGTTATCACCTCGGTAGCTCAAATAGAACTGAACTAACGTTCGGGCCATCCACCCGCGCTCCCGCGTGCCCTACATAGGCAAAATGATGGAATAATCTGGAATAAACTAGTTTAGAATAATTGAGAAGCAATAAATCTTTTGATGTGTCGCCCGTAAGGCGGCAAACCTCAAAGAATTTGATCGAGCAAGCCGAGTGGGTGGCAAACATCAAATGTTTGCCGCCTCACTGTCACTCCCGTGAGTATAAGTACCTAATGTAGTATTTTTTTAATTGGGTTTTTTCAAAATGTCTCGCGGGCCGGATCATATCTTACAGCGGGCCGGATCCGGCCCGCGGGCCGGTTGTTGCCCATATATGGAGTAGAGGATAGCCTCTACCCTACTTACCCTACCTAACCTACTCTTCCTACTTACTCTATCTACCCTACCCTTCCTATCTACCTACCTACCCTACTCTTCCTACTTACTCTATCTACCCTACCCTTCCTATCTACCTACCTACCTTACCTACCATACCCTACCTACCCTACCCGACGTATGGTCTGCTTGAATTTAACAACTCCTTGCTGAACAACTGTCAAATCAACTTGTTCTGATCGCGTTTAGTCTCATTGGTGAAATTCGCCTTTATCCTACTTAATATTATAAATGTGAAAGTTTTTATGTTTGTATGTTTGTTACTCAATCACGCAAAAACGGCTGACCGAATTTTGATGAAATTTGCAACACAGATAGTTTAGAATCTAATAATAATAATAATTCTTTATTCAAAAAACAATAAACTTTGACAATAAATAACACAGAAAGGTGAGCAAGTTTAGGTAAACAAAATTGGATACAATAGGTAGATAGTGTGGTCGAAAGTCCAAATAAAATATGTACCCTGCTACCCAAACCAGGAAAATCCTGTATCTTGGGAGGCAGTGTCTTCGCATTACAATATCACGGTCGAGCGATTTTTGTGAGCGTACAAGTTGATTTTAAATTAGATAATTGTCAAAGATAAGGTTATGTACTAGTGAGAAGAAGAAAATAAAAGAAAAATAGTGTATGTGATGTACGTGTTTATGTATTATATGTTGAGTATGTGTGTCGGGTGTCGTGGCGTGTAATGAGTGCTATGTGTACATATTATGTGGGAAGTGTTGAGTGTTCATGTATACGTGGAGATGAAAGGGGGTGTGCTGCCGTCGGGAGGATGGAAAAACAATGTAATAGAATCAACAGATCCAGGTAAGTAAATTTTCAACAGCGTCATACTCCTGTTCAATTATCCACTCCTCAATTCTAGCTTTTACCCTGTAAGTATCTAACTCAATGATATTTATTTTATTATTAATCTTAGTATATAAGTGTGAGCTTAGAACATAATGCTGGCGTCTAGCAAAAGCGGTCATGTGGGGTTCCGTGAGACAATCCTCTTACCTCGATATTCCCATGAAATCAAGAATTATGCGGGTGAAACCGCGGGGCGCTACTTGTTAATAAATAAATAAATAAACTGCTGTAGCGCTGTTTGATATTTCCCGTAATGCATCGATCAATATTATTGATCGAAGCCGTAATGACTAACTTTTAATGTGATTCGCGTTACTCGTTTCCTTTCTGTGTTTTTATGCTCTGTGGTTGATCTGTAGTTTTTTATTTTATCTATAGGGTGATGTACCTTCCGAGGGATGTTTCCGGTAATAGGCTGTAAAGTTTAAGAGCAGCCTCACTTTCATTACGCTCGGTATTCGCGTATTCGCCGCGTTATCATCATTCCGGAGTTATTGCGTAGACAGGTGGCAGTCAGTCGCCCAAACAGACGAGTGTCATTACATTTGAGGTGAAATTCTTACTCACACAGGTGCAAAACATTAAGGTATAATCTGTGTGAGCTCTGAACATAACAATACAATCACTGTTTTTTTTTTAAATCTTGCGCAATAACACCAAATGGCAACCTTGGAAGACTTAGAATACAGGAGTGCTTCTGTATTTGAATGTATATAAAAGCCATCCATTGGGAAAACTTTATAATAATTTTCACTATAGACTTTGTTTTACGTTATTAATCCTGGATTTCCCTGAGATCCTTTTTTCAACTTAATTTTGTATTTTTATTTTGTGCGACTTGCCATTTAGGAGCCATTTTGTTAATTCGATTATTTTTGTTCATGGCAGAATTGTACAGAAGCCAGCACATCAAGCTACTACAATCTGTCAAAATTCTTTAATAGATTTTCAACTTAATCACTTCAGTATAAGGTTCAAGGTTGATTGCGAAAATTTGACAGTCTCGGGTAGCTTGACCTGCTGGCGTCTGTACTTGCCAATATTGTATGGCTACGAAACTCTTATTGTATTCCTCTCTATTTCAATACTTTATTCGCTTCCGTGTCACATTTGAATGTAGATAGCTCACAGAATAACAAACACGCAAAGATAATCTCCAAATGTAAATACAAGCTTGCGGAAGAATTCTTCTCATTACATGGAGTGATCCTTCCCCTCTCGTTCGCGTTAAGTTGGAGTGCAATTAATTACACGTCGAGAGCGCGACTCATTTCAGATGAAACGAGAAAGAATATAATAGTGTCGACTGTACGCCGAGAGGCGAATGTGCCATTGTGAGCACTGTGAGCGCGCCACAGACGGCGTCGTCGCTTCGTGCACGCACACAGGCGTGACACCAGCTTACACGATGCCCTAAGCACGTGTCCTCTTACTTCTTCTGTAATACAAGTAATTCATAAACGCGCATGTGTGCGTGCGTTGGCGATGAATGGAAGAAGTAAAGTGTTTGTATGTACGTAATCTGTGGTGGTGTAACATTGTTTATGTAGCTCGGCGAGTTTATGTAACTTGTGGAGACACCGAGATGGTTCAGAGGCTAGACAATACGCTTTGATTGCTGATATAAAGCGAATTGCTTTCTGTACTGGCGACATTAATTCCTGAAACGGACGTTGAAATCGAATATATGTATACCTTTTATGTGCGCTTCCTAAACAGCATACATATGTTATTGCTGAATAATGATCATGTAGAATGCTTCCATGAGGCTAGGGGATCACGTGATCCTCAAATGAATGTGCGGCTTGAAATGTGATTCGTTGGGTGGTTCGGGGATCTCGAGGACGCTAGGATAAACTAAACGCAGTAGGCGGACGACCGAGTGCTCCAAATATTGAGATGCCTTTGTTTCATACTTTTATTACATATTTTCATAATTATCTTAGCCCTGCAAGGCACCCAGTTCCATATGTGGAACACCGACTTTAATCGTTCCTGTAGCTATAAAACTATTAGTAGCGAAATCTCTTGACATCTTGATAGAAGCTACTGACATTTAGCAATGTAGTAATACGAATCTTTACCTAAAGATGTCGCACTGTGGGCTGTAAATCGAGTTTCATATGCATTTAAATTCTACTTGCTTTTTTCTTCTTTTTTTCTTTGTAATAAGCTTCTAATGCCTTCAGCAGTCATGAATATATAGGGAATATCATTTCATAAGTAAACTAAATTATTAAAAAATTAAATTGTAAATTTTGTATGGCTTCAAAGTAATAAATCCAAATATCTTCAAAACCGCTGTCTTAACTGTTATATCCTCACAGTTGCCTATTCTACAAATTATTTGTAATTTTTTGATGTATTTTATATAACGGTGATAATTGCGGTTTTTTGCGGTTTTTTTTATAAATAACTAGGTTTTGCCCGCGGCTTCGCCCGCGTGGATGTCGGTTAGCGCATAAAAAAGTACCCTATGTCCTTCTCCATATCCCAGGCTATACCTATCTCAAATTTCTAACTTAATATTAATTGTAAAGTGATTCACTACGTGAATAGAAACCGAAACAAATGATTTAATATAATAAAAGTACTTATGTAAAACCAAAATTCGAAATTTCACGCAAATTCTTAAAGCAATAAATTGTACCAAATTATAACACGAAATAAAAATGCGACACTAATATTCATTTTAAAATAATTCACGGAAGTACCAACAATATGAAAACAATATGTAACAATTATTGTTTTTATTGACTTTTATAAATGTATTTAATGAATTTTATTTTAATTTCAATTATATAATGTTACTTTTTAAATTTTCAACACAATGTACCTATATTGTTATGAAATAAATTACTTATGACTTAAACGAATTAACCTCCGAAATGTCGCATCATACACCGTTTGTGCTGAGATAACGCTCGAAATATCTAATGGACACCATTGGTGCATAAATTTTCTAAGGGTCACGTTCGCAATGAACGAAATATTTGACATTTCTTTTGTACTTGCAACACAATCTGGCTGTAGAATTCGATTAATCGACTAATACTTAACCGGTATTAATACATTTTAGTGGGAACACCACTAAAGGAACGAAAAAAAAAGAAAATAAAATACGTCTATGGTCGTGTGGCGGTGTGGCGTGACGCATAATGTAAAGAAACATTCATCAAGGTTACACGTGCGTTAAGTAATGGATTCAATGAGAAAACGGTTTAATCATAGAATAATCCTATACAGAATTTAATTTTTTAATAATTTAGTTTACTTATGAAATGATATTCCCTATATATATTCATGACTGCTGATGTACTAGCCTAGTACATCAGGTACTACTACTACAGGTACCATTACACAATCTCGGGAACCTAAACGATCATCGACTTTATGTAACGCAATCGGTCATAGATGTAGAATCCCTGGCTCTGTGACTGTCACCCAAAGAAAAAAGAGAAAATTTATTTGGAAGAAAACATCTTTTCAATCACCTTCTTTTACATTTGCTGGAAATAAATTTACAGTCACCGATTATGGACTTTGAAACTCCCCTTCATTATTTTTTATGGTTTTTTGATGATGAGTCACGTCATTTATTCTTGAATCTTTCATCACCGACCATAAGCCTATTATACTAGCAATAGAAAACGCGAACCCATCTTATAAAAAGATGTATACAATTTCCCGTCCTAATCTTGATGCAATTAAATCAGAACTAGAAAACACAAATTTTTCCGAAATTTATAAAAAAAATGACGCAAATGAAGCCCTAAATTCTTTTACATCAATATTAACGACTGTAATAAATAAACATACCTCCAAAGTAACTATTCCAAGGAAACAAAGAATCACTAAACCTTGGATTACACCAGGTTTACTGAAATGTATCCGAAATAAGGACATGCTTCACATGAAATCAAACCAATCCCCAGACAATTTAATACAAAAAGTCACTTACACGCGATACAGGAATTTTTGTAATGATCTACTCCGTAAACTTAGGATAGCCTATGAAACTAGTGAGCTAGAAAAATCTAAAAATAATCCCAAAGCCCTCTGGAAAACTATTCAAACAATTACTAATACCAATAAAATGCGTACTAGTCCTGTCGAACTGCTAAAATTAAGTGATGATCCTCAATCCTCGGTTAATGGGGTGTGCTCTTTCTTTAGTGCGATTGCAAAAAAAATTGCAGCAAATATTTTGGCTAATCATGGTCAAACATTTCCATCCTTGGGTCGTGAACGATCAACAATATGCGAACCATTGAATCCGTCACCGACCAACTCTTTTGTGTTACTTGACACCGATGAAAGTGAAGTGGAAACAATTATCCTGCAGCTCCGTAACGATTGTGCCGTGGGCTGGGACGTGGTGTCGTCGGTCTTGCTTAGAACTTGTCGTCACGTCCTGATTCCACCAATAACCTATATCTGCAACCTTAGCATAAAATTAGGGCTATTCCCAGATGGCCTTAAAAAAGCCATAGTTCATCCTATTTATAAGGGTGGGAGCAGAGGCTGTGTCAACAATTACAGACCCATCTCTGTCATGCCATCACTTTCTAAAATTTTAGTAAAGGTCCTTAACGTACGTCTTAAAAGCTTTCTCGACAAGCATAGTATTATTGCTGAAAACCAGTATGGCTTTAGGTCTGGTGTCTCGACGGAAGATGCTGTTTTGGACCTTACACAATTCATAGCAAGGAAGCTGGATGGTGGAACAAGGTGCATGGGCATCTTTCTGGACCTGTCCAAAGCTTTTGACACAGTCTCTGTTCCTAAACTTATGTCGAAGATTGAGAAACTGGGTGTTCGTGGCAGGACTCTGGATATATTCAAGGATTATCTCAGAAATCGGTGTCAGCAGGTCAAAATAGAAACGTACATTAGCCAAGAGGAAACCATTACTTACGGTGTGCCCCAAGGAAGTATTTTAGGTCCCACATTGTTCCAAATTTATTTTAATGACCTCTGTAAGATGACCTTCCGAATTGTAGGATTTTCGCATATGCCGACGACACCGCGATTCTTGTCCACGGACCAACTTGGGACGTGGTCAAAGATAGGGCGGAAGCTGCTTTGAAAACTATTATGAACTGGTTCAACAAGAATTTACTTACACTGAACCTAGATAAATCCAGTTACATTCCTTTTGCAATTAAGCGCAGTTCAAGGCCGTCGTCGGATTTTACAATATCTGCTCACTCCTGTTGGAACCCAACCTCGTGCTCCTCTCCCTCGTTGGTAAGAGCTAACTGTGTGAAATACCTGGGTCTTCAAATTGATAGTGGGTTAAGGTGGGACAGACAACTTGAAGCGGTAACGAACCGAACAATGCGTCTCGTCTACATCTTTAAATCCCTAAGAGATTCTGCTGACGTCAATATATTAAAAATGGTCTATTATGCGCTATGCCAATCGATCATCGGTTACTGTATTACTGCTTGGGGTGGTGCAATGACAACAAATTTCTTGAGGGTAGAGAGAGCTCAAAGAGTTGTCCTCAAAACAATGACTCGTAAACCGTATAGATTTCCTACAGTACATTTATACGAGGAATGCAAAGTTTTAACGGTTAGGCAGCTCTTTATCTTGCAAGCTGTCCTCAGAACCCATAGAACCATGCCCAGGTCTAACCCAGAAAAGCGCACGAACATCCCCTCTGGTGTAGGACATAACACATCTTTTGCAAGGCACCAATACTACGTTATTGGTACACATTTATACAAGCAACTACACCGAAAACTTAACTTACTTGATTATAGCAGATACGCGCTAAAACACAAGATCACTCATTGGCTACTTCTGCAGGACTAGATCACAACAGAAAATCTACTGACATACATTTCTTAAACTGAAACATACTTAACTTCTCCCCTATCATCACATCATACTCTACACATACACTACACTCAATACCATACTTAACACCACACCCACATCCACACAAAAAACGCAACCGATTCATACCTTTGTACTTTAACTATTAGTTCTTTTAATTTTTTATTACTATTATGTTTTACATCGTCGCTTGTTCCACTTGTTGTTGTCTTAAAATAAATAGAATAATTTAGTCCAACATAATGGCTGAACCCTATCTCTTAAGATACAGGCCGGACCTAGTTTAAGGGATAGAGTCTAAAATTATTGTACTCCTATGCTAGAAAAAAAGAAAAAAAAAAATTCAGCATGTTGTAGAAGAAATGCACAAATAGTGTCCAAAAAAATCCTTCAAAGCCATTTACAATAACAACTAATGAATTGAAAAAATTGATGGGTTTGAGCATTTTCCTGTTTGGGGTGAAAATTCAAAAGTCAAAAAGACAACGATGCAAATACGAGTATCCTGGTTCCAAAAGAAAAACATTCATATCGTGCGACAACCGTCGCGTAGAACTTTCCTAAATAAATATAATAATTGTATTATGTCTTTTCATCAATAAAAAAAAAAAATATTCTATTAATTATATGATTTTGTTTATTGTATATTACAATATATAAAAAAGTAAAATATATATTAGTTATTTCATTTTGTTTAAAATAATAAGTCACTAATTGAAAAAAATCGAATAGGAAACTATTTTCAAAACAATTAAATTGTTCTAGTTTAATACCAAAAAGTATAGTTAAGGCTCAGTGTACAGTATGTGGAACAGAAATAAAAAGTTTATTTTTCAGTTAAATATGGTTTTATTTTATTTTTATAATTTTTCCCTATCTTCTGATCACTAATTACAACCTATGTATGTATGTAAATAAATAAATAAATAATATATTTTTGTTGCGCACTAAAAAAAAATTGAGCCTTGTAGGGTTAAATGATTATTATTAGTCAATTGCTTTGCTGCGGGTTCTTTTTAAGGCAAAAGCGTCAGGGTAGCCCGCAAAATTTGCAGGTAAGTATCAGATCCTATGTTGATCTAAATATGATTCGCGGTCATATCAAATATTTGTTTATAGAATTATAGTCAGAAAAATCATCAATACAACTCTCTAGGTTCATGTAATCCTATTAAATGACTATTTTATAAAATCATGACTTTTAGGATTATACTAACACTAGCTTCTGCCCGCGACTTCATCCGCGTGAAATTTCGGCCCACCCATCGCGTCGCATCCCGTCGCTCGTCCGCGCTATAACTTCGTTATCGCTTAGCGGTCTTTCTGACTTTTGTTAGTTTCGCTTGGCTCCTAAGGATCGTAGCGTGATGTTATATAGTCTATAGCCTTTCTCGATAAATGGGCTATCCAACACTAAAATAATTTCTCAATTCGAACAAGTAGGTCCTGAGATTAGCGCGTTCAACCAAACAAACAAATTCTTCAGCTTTGTAATATAATTATTTTAAAATTATGATATCTCCTAAGATGTTGATTGAAATCAAGTGATGTTAAGGACAATTTTGTTTACATTTAAATACTTGTGATTAATAAGATATTTATTTGGTTATGGATTAATATTATTATGTTTATAAAACTCCTTCGCAAATAATGCATTAATTTCGAACAAATTTGATTACCATAAAAAAAGGTTATAGTGAGTCAATCTTAAAAGATAGACATATGCTGTCGCGGGCTTTTTTTTAGAAATTTTAAAGAGGAACAATTCCATCACACATGATATTTGCGTAACTTAAACCGTTTACGCAGCGCACGCAAGAGAAGCTCTCAAATAGGAAAAAAAGAACCGTTTTTGCAACATTTTTTATTTATGCTCCGCTCCTATTGGTCGTAGCGAGATTATATATAGGCTATAACCTTTTTTGATAAATGTACTATCCAACACAAAAATATTTATTCAATTCCAACCAGTAGTTCCTGAGATTAGCGCGTTCAAACAAACAAACTCTTCAGCTTTATAATGTTAAATAATGGTATTACAGAGTTATAGTATAGAGTCGTCGCGAATCGTACTTTAATCAACATACACCAAGACAATGAGCTGCAAATTGCAAAAATCGTAAGAAAATTTGAATTTCGCGCGCTACCTATTAGCACTTCCCCATTAGAACCCACAAATTATTGCATTTTATTGGCAGTAAATATCGAAAGAGAAAATAATAAAACAAGGCAACGAAGTCACTTCTAGTATTAAAATAATACAACAATGAGTCAAGGCCCGCGGGATTAAAGTTGGGACTGAAGTACTGTAAATCACTACATATCATTACATCACTATCACTACATATTATAAAACAAAGTCCTCCGCCGCGTCTGTCTGTCTGTCTGTCTGTCTGTTCGCGATAAACTGAAAAACTACTGCACCGATTCTCATGCTGTTTTCACCAATGGATAGCTTGGTTCTCGAGTAAGGTTTTAGTATATAATTTGTTAAGTTTTTGTATGCATTTTTGTATGAATTAACGACTACATATTATAAAACAAAGTCCTCCGCCGCGTCTGTCTGTCTGTCTGTCTGTCTGTTCGCGATAAACTCAAAAACTACTGCACCGATTCTCATGCTGTTTTCACCAATGGATAGCTTGGTTCTCGAGTAAGGTTTTAGTATATAATTTGTTAAGTTTTTGTATGCATTTTTGTATGAATTAACGATATTTGTTGGAGGTGTCGGAAAAAAATAAGCCGTCTGGGAGCTTTCAACGAAAACGCTGTCTAAACCCTTTGAGATATAACAAAATAATGTATGGTGGAATTATGTATCTTATAAAGGTCTTCAAAAAAGTCCGCGATGGCATATGTCTATCTCTTAAGGATAACATACTATATCCATTTTATTGTCTTTTTGTAGGTATTTGTTTGCCGAATTTTACTCTTGGAAATACGATTACGATAATAATATGCTATAATATCAGTAGCTATTAGCCAAATTATGTTCGTAGATAAATAAGCTAGCTACTTATGTGTATTTCAAACACTATACAAGTATATTTATCATAAAAACATTACAAAACACGGCGGCCTTATGATCAAAATTTGTGCATTCCAAAACTTTCGTTACTTTTTCACTGACATATTTATCACTTTTCGATAAACTAACACTCAACACGAAATCTACACTTATTTCTCAGTAATTCTGTATAAGATTCTTCTATGATTAAACCGTTTTCTCATTGAACCCATTACTTTACGCACGTATAACCTTGATGAATGTTTACATTAAGCACCACGCCACACCGCCACACGACCACAGAGTACAGACGTATTTTGTTGTGTTTGTGTTTTTTTTTCGATCGTTTAGTGGTGTTCCCGCTAAAATGTCAACCGGTCAAGTATTAGTCGATTAATCGAATTCTACAGCCAGATCGTGTTGCAAGTACAAAATAAATGTCAAATATTTCGTCCAACTGCGAACGTGACCCTGAGAAAAGTTATGCACCAATGGTGTTCATTAGATATTTCGAGCGTGTTATCAGCATATACTGTGTATCATGCGACATTTCGGAGGATTTCGTTTTGTTTTCACATTGTTGGTACTTACGTGAATTATTTTAAAATTATTATTTGTGTCGCACTTTTATTTCGTGTTGTAATTTGGTACAATTGATTGCTTTATGAATTTGAGTGGAATTTCGTATTTTGATTTTGTGTTTGTTATCTTTAGGTAAAGACTCATTCACGTTCAGAACATCAGTACTTTTATTATATTAAATCATTTGTTTCGGTTTCTATTCACATAGTGAATCACATTAAAATTAATATTAAGTTAGAATTTTGAGATATAGCCTGGGATATGGAGAAGTACATAGGGTACTTTTCTATGCGATAACCGACATCCACGCGGGCGAAGCCGCGGGCAAAAGCTAGTTACATATTATAAAACAAAGTCTTCCGCCGCGTCTGTCTGTCTGTCTGTCTGTCTGTCTGTCTGTTCGCGATAAACTCAAAAACTACTGCACCGATTCTCATGCTGTTTTCATCAATGGATAGCATGGTTCTCGAGGAAGGTTTTAGTATATAATTTGTTAAGTTTTTGTATAAAATAACGATATTTTTGGAGGTGTCGGAAAAAAAATAAGCCGTCTGGGAGCTTTCAACGAAAACGCTGTCTAAACCCTTTGAGATATAACAAAACAATGTATAGTGGAATTATGTATCTTATAAAGGTCTTCAAAAAAGTCCACGATGGCATATGTCTATCTCTTAAGGATAACATACTATATCCATTTTATTGTCTTTTTGTAGGTATTTGTTTGCCGAATTTTACTCTTGGAAATACGATTACGATAACAATACGCTATAATATCAGTAGCTATTAGCCAAATTATGTTCGTAGATAAATAAGCTAGCTACTTACGTGTATTTCAAACAGTATACAAGAATATTTATCATGAAAACATTACTAAACACGGCGGCCATATGACTAAAATTTGTGCGTTACAAAACTTTCGTTAATTTTTCACTGACATATTTATCACTTTTCGATAAACTAACACTCAATACGAAATCTACACTTATATCTCAGTAATTCTGTGTAAGATTCTTCTAAGATTAAACCGTTTTCTCATTGAATCCATTACTTTACGCACGTATAACCTTGATGAATGTTTACATTAAGCATCGCGTCACACCGCCACACGACCACAGAGTATAGACGTATTTTGTATTCTTTTTTTTTTTTTTTCATTCATTTAGTGATGTTCCCGCTAAAATATCAACCGGTCAAGTATTAGTCGATATATCGAATTCTACAGCCAGATCGTGTTGCAAGTACAAAATAAATGTCAAATATTTCGTCCAATTACGAACGTGACCCTGAGAAAAGTTATGCACCAATGGTGTTAATTAGACATTTCGAGCGTTTTCTCAGCACAAACGGTGTATCATGCGACATTTCGGAGGATTTCGTTTTGTTTTCACATCGTTGGTACTTACGTGAATTATTTTAAAATTATTATTTGTGTCGCATTTTTATTTCGTGTTGTGATTTGGTACAATTGATTGCTTTAAGAATTTGAGTGAAATTTCGTATTTTGATTTTGTATTTGTTATCTTTAGGTAAAAACTCATTCACATTCAGAACACAAGTACTTTTATTATATTAAATCATTGGTTTCGGTTTCTATTCACATAGTATTCAAATTAATATTAAGTTAGAAATTTGAGATAAAGCCTGGGATATGGAGGACATGGGGTACTTTTTTATGCGATAACCGACATCCACGCGGGCGAAGCTGCGGGCAAAAGCCAGTTATAAAACAAAGTCCTCCGCCGCGTCTGTCTGTCTGTCTGTCTGTCTGTCTGTTCGCGATAAACTCAAAAACGACTGCACCGATTCTCATGCTGTTTTCACCCATGGATAGCTTGGTTATCTAAAAAAGGTTTTAGTATATAATTTGTTAAGTTTTTGTAAGAGGCCGTGCACGAAATCGACTGATTTTGATCAATTTTGTTCATTGGTTGTGAGAAAGGGAAAAATAATTTAAACAAAATTATTTGAGATTTGAAAAGTCGTGTTCTTTATTTTGCATATGGCTGAAAGGGATTTTTCAAATAAATTAAGTATTCACGGTAAATCACTAATATTTGCAACAAGTTTTCCGAAAAATGACGCGAGACTGACATTTGATCATCATTCTACAAGAAACTACTTTTGATTTTAAACATAAAAAAATATCATTAACATCATTATATGTTCTTCTTGCATGTGGCGGAACCACTTTTTTCAACTTCCATACAAAATATAGGAGAAAAATAATATTGAAAAAACCTTTTTTTTGTTTTAAACCCCGTCAGTAATATATTTTTTCCTATTATTTGGCAAATCATATCAAGAAATTTAAAAATCACTAATTAGTCTTCAGCTATTCTTGAAATATAATCAAAATTTTATTTAATGATTGTACAATATATTCATTAAGTAAATCCATGGCGAAATAAACTATATTTTGGAGAGCACAAAAATGATGAAACTATTAAAAGCTGCTGTGACTGACACGAATGGTTTAGCACCATGAAAACTATACTTTTATAGTTACACAGACTTAATGTTTCGATTATTTCAAGTTTTCTCACAATTAGATAAGAAATTGCCAAAAGAGAGTTTTTTTCGTGCACGGACCCTTAACGATATTTGTTGGAGGTGTCGGAAAAAAATAAGCCGTCTGGGAGCTTTCAACGAAAACGCTGTCTAAACCCTTTGAGATATAACAAAATAATATATGGTGGAATTGTGTAATTATAAAGGTCTTCAAAAAAGTCCGCGATGGCATATGTCTATCTCTTAAGGATAACATACTATCTCCATTTTATTGTCTTTTTGTAGGTATTTGTTTGCCGAATTTTAGTCTTGGAAATACGATTACGATAACAATACGCTATAATATCAGTAGCTATTAGCCAAATTATGTTCGTAGATAAATAAGCTAGCTACTTACGTGTATTTCAAACAGTATACAAGAATATTTATCATAAAAACATTACTAAACACGGCGGCCTTATGATCAAAATTTGTGCATTCCAAAACTTTCGTTACTTTTTCACTGACATATTTATTACTTTTCGATAAACTAACACTCAATACGAAATCTACATTTATTTCTCAGTAATTCTGTATAAGATTCTTCTATGATTAAACCGTTTTCTCATTGAATCTATTACTTTACGCACGTATAACCTGGATGAATGTTTACATCGCGCCACACCGCCACACGACCACAGAGTACAGACGTATTTTATTTTCTTTTTTTTTTTCGTTCGTTTAGTGGGGTTCCCGCTAAAATGTATTAATACCGGTCAAGTATTAGTCGATATATCTAATTCTACAGCCAGATCGTGTTGCAAGTACAAAATAAATGTCAAATATTTCGTCCAATTGCGAACGTGACCCTGAGAAAAGATAGCACCAATGGTGTTCATTAGATATTTTGAGCGTTTTATCAGCACAAACAGTGTATCATGCGACATTTCGGAGGATTTCGTTTTGTTTTCACGTTGTTGGTACTTACGTGAATTATTTTAAAATTATTGTTTGTGTCGCACTTTTATTTCGTGTTGTAATTTGGTACAATTGATTGCTTTAAGAATTTGAGTGAAATTTCGTATTTTGATTTTGTGTTTGTTATCTTTAGGTAAAGACTCATTCACGTTCAGAACATAAGTACTTTTATTATATTAAATCATTTGTTTCGGTTTCTACTCACATAGTGAATCACATTAAAATTAATATTAAGTTAGAAATTTGAGATATAGCCTGGGATATGGAGAAGGACATAGGGTACTTTTTTATGCGATAACCGACATCCACGCGGGCGAAGCCGCGGGCAAAAGCTAGTCTTAACTAAATCTCTTCTTTAACGCGTCATTACCTACTATTAGTCGCGACGAACAGAGACCTAACTCATTCAAATAATAAAAGTCTTTACGTAAAAATATTTTATTTTTGCTCTAAATCGATGTTTTTGCTATATTATGCTTTATGACTACATATCTTCATTTCTAAATCGCGCAAAAATATATCATGTTGTCTATAAAGTATTATGTGAAGCAAAGCACGGACAATTAATAAAACATCGTTATTATTTCGATCAGTTCCAAGTACGCCGCAGCTTTATTAACAACAGTAGTAGTAATAAGTGTTTACATTGCGCTTTGCAATATCTCTCCCCATAACAAACTTGGATGACTGTGAAAGACTGCAGAGAGATATAGACAGAGTAGTAACTTGGAGCAAGAGTAATCTCCTGCAGTTTAACACATCTAGTGTGACTATAAGTTTCTCGCGCGTACGCGCGCCCATTACACATAATTATACGGTAGACGGGGTATCGATGGCTAGGGCCACTGAAGTGAGGGACTTTTGTGTCCGTTTCACCTCTGGACTAACGTTTTGTGATCATATAGTTAACGTATGCAAAAAAGCATATAGAAACCTAGGATTTGTCCTGAGAATGGTTAAAGGCTTCACAAATATGAAAGCTGGAACGGCATTGTATACTGCTTTAGTAAGGAGCCAAATAGAATGTAATGCAGTTATCTGGGCTCCACAAGATACTAAATATAGTCTCATGTTGGAGCGCGTACAAAATAAGTTTATTAGATATAAATAGATATAATATATGAGGGAATACGGGGTGTATCCATTTTATCCGTTGATGTATCCAACCCTATTTATGTTAGGTATGGTCGGATATAATGAACTGAGGGTCAGGGGTAACTCACACTTGTTACTTATATCTTTAAGATAATTAGAGGGAAGATACAAAATGCGGACATATTGCGAAAGGTGGAACTGGTCGTGCCAGTCGTACGTGGGGCGTCGTCGTCTACCGCGGTTGACGAGCGCGCTCCGCACTCTCAACCTCGTTGCTGATAACGTCGACATAATATTCTGTTGCTCTTTGGGTGAATTTGAAAAAATTGCTACCTATAGAATTTGTTATGGTACAAGTAGTGGAAATATCTTATTTTTTTTTAGTGTACTACAATATCCCATTGGGTCTAACCTGTAAGGATATTTGTATCTTTAGAGTGATAAATAAATAAAAAATAAATAAAATAAATATTTATTTTTGCAGTTACACCTCCATCTCCCCGATTTTACCTTTAATACATATGTTCATTCTTTCCTCAAAGCAGTAAGTTGGTCGGTAGCTGTAGCGGGCGCTGCCGTGCTGGTGCAACTTGTTCAGTTGTACGCTTACTGAGCGGCACGTCCCGCCTCAAGTTCCCAGCATTAGAAATTAAATAAGGAGTGCGGCACGTGACGCGCTTACCGCGACTGGCTGGCAGCGGCGCGGCACGTCCGCTCGTGTGCAACTCGCCTAACCACAGTAATTATTATTGTTGCTAGCAGCTGTGCAATTAGCAGACTTTCCGACGTAGCAAGTTTAGAGAAACTCTACAAAGGAACATAGTTACAAGACATTCTTACTTAGCTTTCTAACAATATAAACTGATCTTTGTTGTGGGAAAATTCGGAATCAATCGTGTGTATAAAGGCCGCCACATACCTTAAACATTGAAATGTGAGTATTATCCTTTGGTTAAAGAAAATTACCTCTTGTATAATGAATTATTAAATAGTAATTTTAACCCTCATTCCATTACAACTATTGAACTTACTAAGGATTCCTTGCTGAAACAGAATGTTTGTTATAAAGTTAGTCACAATAAAATGAAAAAATATGCAAAACAAAATAGAATAATTAAAAAATGTAATCAAATTAGAAAACAACATAAACACTTTCCTAAACATATTCCACAAAGAAAAGAGCATGTTGATCTAATCAATAAGTTAAACAATTATCAAATCACATTAGAAGACAGCAAAAAAATCTATGAAATTGATACACAGCGCTTACAGTCTGACATACAGGCACTTGAGGGCAGACTTAGTTCCCTTTCCATTAAATATGTGAGCTCTCAGAACCAAATTAAAGAACACATTCTTGCTGCTAATGAGTTAGTTATGTGTCAGTGTACTTGTCAGGTTTCAATCCCTGATGCTGTCCAGCCTGAGGCAACGGAGGACCCGTCCCAGACTGAGAGTTTGTCTCAAGCCTGTATCCTCAACCATGATATGTCTGATATAGTACAAGGTCTATCTCATGTGGTACAGCCTGAGATTAGTAGTTGTCCATCTTCCAGTAGTCATGATTGTTATCATTCAGTTATGTTCTCAGATAGTATAGGAAGAGGTTTAGGAAAATTACTTAGCAACAATCTGAGTCATTCTTCTCAAAACTGTTGTGTGTCTCGAGACTTCTTACAATCAAATAATGTCTTCAATAACTAGGAAAGAATATGATCCTAAGGCGATTATTACTGTATTTATAGGTAATAGTTTTAACGTTAAAAAAGATGATATCACTGATAGTGTCACCAAACTATTAAAGTTGAATTGTAATAAAATAATTCTGTGTGCTTTTCCCTACTTTGAGCACTTATCAAACAGGCAAAACAAGTACATTCACATGTTAAATAATTACATGCATTTTATAGTTAGTCACCATAGTGACAAGTTTATATTTTTTGACACCAACATTTTTGTTGATAAGCTAAGGTCGACTAGGGATATTGTGTATCTGCCCATTAGTTTTAGACGCCAAATAGCTAGGCTATTAGCTTTTAATATTAACCCAGACATAATTAGTATGTCGAAGTCATGTACAATTAGCACCACAGTTAGTAATAGTACTAATAATATGGTGGTTAGCTCAAATAATTTAAACTAGTTTGTAAGACAACAGAAGATACAACTGACAGTATAGTTACACTTAAGAGCAAAAAGGTATTTTCTAGCACTAGTATAGTTAACTGTAGAATAGGGGCCAAGCAGAAAACCTTGATATTATTTCACCAAAATATTCAAGGTTTTTCTTCCAAACAATTGGAAATTGAATTGTTTTTAGAAAAAACAATGTTTGACATTATCTGTTTAACTGAGCATTGGTTAAAAAAACATGAAATGTTAAATAACTATGAGAATTATAGTGTGGCCAGTTGTTTTAACCGAAAATCAATGCTGCGTGGTGGTTCACTAATTTTAATAAAAAAATGTATTAAATCAAAAACTCGTAAAGACATAGGTGAACTATCGGTTGAACATAGCATTGAGTTGTCTTGTGTTGAGCTAGATAAGCATGTAATAGTGTGCGTTTATAGACCCCCAAATTATTAAAACTACTCTATATTTGAGTCTGTTATGGAAGATGTTTTGGCAAAACTTGCAACTGGTAATAAATCAGTGATTATCTGTGGTGATTTTAACATTAATATTTTAGAAAATAATTCAAATGCCAGTAGATTATTAAATTTGTTTAAATCATTTAATTTGTCAAATGTGTTTGTAGAACCAACCAGAATAACTACGACTACTGCTACATGTATTGATAATGTTTGTTGTTGCTGCACCTATTTAGATAAAGCCATAGTTAATTATCTCCCTTCTGATCACAGCGGTCAAACCGTAACTTTTGAGTCCAACATACCAATACAAAAAGTGCAGATACAGTTCAGACCATTAACAACAGTTAATTTAAATAAATTTAATAGCACTTTAATTTATAAGTTAAATGATCAGGACCTTACAATGAACAATGTTAATATTTTGTATAAATAATTCTTTTCAGTAGTCCAAACCGAGTTCAATAATTACACTAGTTTACAAATTAAAATAAAAGTCATGTCCTTTCAATGAATTCCATATCGATGTATTTAGTAGTAATAACTAAACGCAAACATATATTTGTTTTATTTCTATCACGTCTATAAATCAAGTTCTTATAACATCTTATTTTCAAACTACTCATAAGTTGGTTTCGATTTTATTTTAAAATTTTGATGCTGTGCAGTGTTTAGTTAAATAAATACTTGTTTTAAAAATGTCAAACAGGTTGTGTAAAGTACATTCTGATCGTTTTTGTTATGTTTGTGGTGAATTTATAATATCTAAAAAAGGATATACTATAACGGAATCACTTAAAGATGCATATTTCGGTTATTTCAAAATTTCGGTCTGTCACCAGGACAAAACATGGGCTCCTCACGTTTTTTGTGAAAGATGCAGAAAAACTCTAAGCTCTTGGGCTGCTCTCGGACAAGTCAGCGATGAACATGGAGAGCGTTTACATCAGGATTTAAAAAATTTTGAGCAAAATTATCAAGGATACTGGGACCAGGCCATGTTAGGTGATTATTGCTGGTCTGTTATTAGAGATACAGACACGAATAAATACAAGAAAAAAGCTTAGACAATTCACTTTAAATTTTTTGTTTGATATTTTTGTAAGCATTATTTTTTGTAAAAAATTATCAAAAATAATTAATATCTTGGAAACATGACGTGTTAGATTTTTTTTATAATTTTTCTGAAACTCAGTGCACCTCGATTGTTAAGAAAAAAAAAACGTTTCATTCAAAGGACAAAAACTTTGTAAACTAGTGTTATTTTAAAAAGAACACTAAAACTATCAGCCCTAGGTTTTTATTTAGTGACTGGGCAACTAAAGGACTCAGGAAAAGTAGGGAAAGACTTTTCGAGCTGTATGGCCTTAAGCTTTATATTAACACAGAAACTTTTAATAAGTATGTTGCTACTTTCTCTAGAATTTTTAAGAACACTTGTAAGGCAGCTAAAGCCTTATTCATGAGTAACAAGGTTAAATCAGCAGACGATAAAATAAAGACGGTTTGGAAAATTATCAATAATGAAACAAATAGGAACAAAAAGCATAATTCTGATTGTACACTGGAGACGTCGTGTGGTCTTATTTGCGATAAAAAAGTAGTTGCGCAAGAATTTGTAAATTGCTTTACCAGTATCCCACTCAAAACGACTGAAACCTTAAATTCCTCACCCTCGCTCTCTTTTGATTTAGTAAAGGCGAACGTTTCAGCCTGCCCGATTGAATTTAACTTTAAGCATATTAACCCCATAATAGTAATAAAAGCTTTTAAGCAAATCAAGATCAAATTAACCGAAGATCTTTGGGGAATGTCTATTAAAGTCTGTACCTCTATAATTGAGACTATAGCGCCTTACTTAGCCTTAATATTTAACTTGTGTGTAGATCAAGGAGTCTTCCCGGATTTAATGAAATACAGTATGGTAATACCTCTTTTCAAATCCGGGGACAGTAAAGACACCAATAATTATAGACCCGTATCCGTGTTGCCGGTTTTCAGTAAGGTGTTTGAAAAGGTAATGCTTAATCAAATGCTCAATCATTTTAACACGAATAAAATCCTTCACGAACAACAGTATGGTTTCACCAAAGGACGTTGCACGACCGACGCCGGTGTAACATTATTAAGACACATTTTTAACGCGTGGGAAGAGGCCCAAGACGCCATAGGAATCTTTTGTGACCTCTCCAAGGCATTTGATTGCGTCGATCACGAAACCTTACTTTTGAAACTTGGGCATTACGGACTTGGAAAACTTGCACTTAGTTTAGTAAAATCTTATTTAAATGATAGACAACAGCAAGTTCAAATAAATGGTATCAATTCACTCGGTTTAAAAGTAAAAATGGGTGTTCCACAAGGCTCGATATTGGGTCCTTTCCTTTTTTTAGTGTATATAAATGATCTACTCCATTTATTAAAAAATCAACCACAAATGGTGTTATTTGCTGACGATACTTCCTTAATTTTTAAGGTAGATAGACGTGCTACAAATTTTGACGACGTAAATAACGCTCTATTGCAGGTCCAAAATTGGTTTACTGCTAATAATTTAGTATTAAATGGGAAAAAAAGGAAATGCATAAAATTTTCTTTACCAAATGTCAAAAGTAGTGATTGTGAGATAGTATTGAATCAAGAGAAACTAGAATTCGTCGATAAAACTGTTTTCATGGGGATCACGCTCGATTCAAGACTACAATGGGGTCCTCATTTAACATCTCTTGCAGGACGGCTAAGTTCAGCAGCATATGCTGTCAGAAAAATCCGTCAATTTACTGATGTAGATACCGCGAGGCTAGTCTATTTCAGTTACTTCCATAGTATAATGTCTTACGGTATTTTACTTTGGGGACGGGCTGCAGAGATCGAGTCTATTTTTATTCTGCAGAAAAGAGCCATCAGAGCCATATATAATCTCCGCAGGCGCGATTCTCTAAGGGAACTGTTTAAGGATATTAACATCATGACGGTACCTTGTCAATATATCTACGAAAACAACATTTTTAGAAAAAGAGGTGAAAGACATAATTATAGTATTAGAAATAGAGACCTATTAGCTCAACCAGGTTTCAGACTGGCTAAAGTAGACTCATCTTTCATGGGGTACTGTTTAAAATGTTACAATAAAATTCCCCCCCACACACTTCAACTGAATGAGACTAAATTTAAATCTTGTATAAAACGCACACTATGCAGGCAGGCATATTATAAGTTGGGGGATTAAATCGCTGATAAAAATGCTTGGCTGAATGCTGGTCCTGCTCCACAACCTCAGCTAGTTGATTAACATTTGACAATCATGTTGGAGCTGCTGTAGAGTGTAAGACTATCTTTGCATTATATAAACTCAATCTCCTTTGTATTATATAAATGCATAGCACAGGTGTGAGTCCTATGTACTATAGAGCTACCATTGACCGGGTAATATGTCTTTCATTGACTAGAATGTGCCGTGGCGGTTGAGAGTATGTCATGCTCACTTAAAGGTCTCGCTGATGGTGGCGTGTGTGTTGGATCATTTAGCTCCCTTCAAAATGGTTGAGCTGAATGGTGCTAATCCATGCGTCATGTTCGTGAACGGGCGCCGTCAGTTGGGACTGGTCATCTCTTAGCTGCCACGGGTTATTTTATTTTATTTTGTTTCTATTTGTTGTACCTACGCTTGACGCTTTTCAACGTGTAAGTATTTATTATTTTTATTTTTACATCGTTCTCACTTTTAGTTATAAATGCAACATTATAGATGTAACGAATACTTTTGTAACAATTTAATTTAAAAGAGTGTCCATGGAGTTTCTTGCCCGTTCTTCTCCATAGGTACCTACGCTTTGGAATGGGAATGTAGCTTAATTTTTCTTACTGACCGACTGCTTGACAATTCAAAAGTGCCTGTAAATGGTTTAATTGAAATAAATGATTTGAGTTTGAGTTTGGACTTCAACTGTAGTGTCGTTCTAGTTGACGGTGAACCGAAAGAGTTGGTTCAGACGGTGTCGAAGCTATTATATAATAGTGTGCGGAGGCCTATTGGTGTATTACTCGTACTATTCAATTCAAACTAAACAAAATGTTCAATCCAAGTAAGTACAATGATTACTCATTATATATTATTACTAGCTTTTGCCCGCGGCTTCGCCCGCGTGGATGTCGGAAAATATCCAACGGGAACGTACTACCGGGATTGAAAGTACCCTATCACCGGGATTAAAAATACTTTTGAGTATTTCAAAAACTTAAAAACTTTTGAGTTATTCAAGGCACGCAGTAAAATTCTCCCCTAAAAACTTAATTACCCCTCATTCCCCTATTTGGGATCAATTCTCAAAAACCCCATATACTCGTATTCGTAATCCTTCTTTTTTTGCCTAAATAGTAAATTTAGTGATTTTTCTTCGAAAATTAGGGACTTTTCAATTTCATCCCCCTTTTTAACCCTTTGGGGGTGGAATTATCAAAAACACTGAGACACATATAAATTAATTTTCAACCATTAGCCTAAACACAAAATTTGAATATCCTAACTTCAAAACTGACGGACTTTAATATAAATTTCCATCCCCTATTTTACCCCTTTAGAGGTGGAATTCCCAAAAATCCTTTCTCAGTGGATACTTAATCTTCACAAAGAACACTTCCTCCAAGTTTCAAGTCTCTAGGTCCAGCGGTTTGGGCTGTACGTTGACATATCAGTCAGTCAGTCAGGACTTTGAATGTTATATATATTATACTAGCGTTTACCCGCGGCTTCGCCCGCGTGGAGGTCGGAAATTTTCCCACGGGAATGTAAAAAAGTATCCTATGTCCCATAACAATATGCAAAGTAATTTTAATAAATTTATATATATCTTATTGTAAACAGCACACTAAGTGCAAATGAAAATATTTTTGAAACCTATTGAACTATACTCAGTCTCTATTCGAATTTATGTAAACAAAGTAGTGTCAAGAAAAGTCAATGTCAAAATGACAGGACAGTGGTGCAAAACATTTTATCATCATTTTTTTTTGTATCTATAAAATTAAAGTGAATTAATTATAAGAAATATGCAAACAAAACACCGTTGCCAAACAATGTTTTGTGTAGTGTGTCTGAGACACGGCATATGATCGTCATAATCAGCCCTTTTAAGTCCACTGCTAGACATAGGCCTCCCAAAATCGATTTCCACTTGAAACACTCCCGAAAACGATTCGAGTTTGATTTTGATTCGGATTTGATTTCGTTTTTGATCCGAACTCGATTTAAAACTTAAAACTGACCGTAGTTAGTTTCGCTTCGAACCACCGCACGATCATGCGCTAGTGTTGGATTCAAGAGTATGGATCGGCATTTAATTTGAACCCAATTAAATGCCGATCCATACTCTTGAATCCAACCAAGAAAAAAAACCTTAAGGCCCCAAAGGCGAGTTCGAATCGGAATCAGAATCAGACTCGAATCGTTTTCGGGAGTGAGGCCCCAGTTTACATCAGTTTTCATCCAACATGTGGCTAGGTATGCTACTTAAAAATTTACAATATGAATCTATGAATGAGAGTTGTAAAATTTGTGTTGTCGGAGATGTAAAAAATTTGAAAATGTTTGCATCTCCTGCATTGTTACCAGTATCATAAAATATTTCATACCAGAAAATCTCCGTTTTTAATAACTCTGTTAAAAACCGAAAATGTATAAAAATCATTACGGTATAATTATTTTTTCATAAATTCAGTACTTAAAAGAAAATGGAACCTTTTTTTCGCCATTTTATGTGAATTACCATTACGAAGATATTTTTTTGATGTGTTATGTTTGTTTACATAAATTATCTGAATTTGAGACTTTGGGCATAACTAAAAATACCTACGTCTTAGAATACACTACTTATAAAACGACATAATAAACCTAGCGCAACGTTGTCACATCTACCAACTTTGTGGTAGATCTTACCAATTTCACCAATTCCAATTCCAATGTCTATCTACCAACTTCGGCCTCAAATCTACCTATTTTTCAAAATACGAGTATTACGATCGAAAACATTTTTTAGGAACATACAATTTGAGCCATGCATGCGTCTTGTACATGTAATGGAACATTACCGTCTTGTCGGGTAATGGAACGTTACCGTCTCGTCGGATCGCGCTATGACACTTGAAACGGAACTCTGTGCTTGTGACGGACGGACGACACTGACACTGACAGTTAGCAGCGTTCCGAAGCGATCTGTGCTCCGGGTTTGGCGCGATATTTCTCTTTCCGTCGCGTCAGTATTGATGTGAGCGGGAGCGGAGTGAGAGTGACAACGATACATTATGGGTTGTTTGTGGACAAAATTATCGCGAACGTTTGACATTTTTTTATGAAAAGTGAGTTCGCGCGTTTTGTTTATATTTCGTTCGCGGCCATTTGAATTTTGTACCTATGTAACTATTTAACGTGCTTTTTTTACCTATTCTCGTCTCGTTATCATTACATCACAATGGATTCTAACAGCAACAATGAAAAAAAACCTCTTTAGAACAGAAACCCTTTTTATTTACTCGAATTATTAATTCTGAAAATGTACTGAAATTAGGGTGGTAGGATCTACGATCTACCAATTTTTAATTTAAAATCTACTTATTTTTTGACATGCCATCTACCGATTTTCTAAAATCAGGTGTGACAACACAGCGGATGCATTTCGTCCGTCAAAAAATACAGTTAAAATTCGACAACGACCCACCACTACAAAATTCAACTATATATGAACGAACAACGATTACTTTAGAGACGAACGACTAACAAAACACTTTTCATGAATGAGCGTTACTATCCTACAGAAAGTCTTAACACCGCGATTCAGAAAATCGCGTCATTACACAGCGCCATCTATCGACCACACTGGTAACTGTTCCACCAACCTGTTGCAAGTAGTGATAACTTTTGACGGAGTGGACCGATTTTAATGAAATAAAGACTAAATGTCACCTCCAGATACGGACTATGATTATATTTCCAATCCTTTAAATCTCTTCAAAATAGTTACACAAAAATGTCAATATTACATGTGAATTTTAAAATCATCCCCTATTTTAACCGCTTGAGGGATCATTTTAGAAAAACGATGAAATACATAATTCATTATTTGTTACCAAAAGCATAAATTTGAATTTTCATATCCCTAACATAAGGAATAACAGATTTCCCATACAAACTATCATTCCCTATATCTCCCCCTTTAGGGATACTTTTGAGAAAAAAAGTAGCCTATGTCCTTCTCCGGGATGCAGTCTATCGCTCTGCCAAATTTTATCGAAATCCGTTCAGTGGTTTAGGCGTGAAAAGGTAACATACAGACAGACAGACAGACAGACAGAGTTACTTTCGAATTTATAATATTAGTATGGATAGATGAGAAGAAAGTTATTAACGATCGATGAATTAAAACCCGGCTTTATTGACAAAACGTAAAGTTCAACATTACCCGCTGTAGACGCGAGTTGCTCACGCTCAGCGCTTTAGTAACGTGTTGCGAGTAGTTGATGAGTCCACACGAGACGAGTGCGATGCTATCGTCAGGCCGTTTATCTGTGTGCGGTGCGTTGCGCTCGACAGAGCAAGACCAATAAGTTAACTTGTATTGCTTGTTCAGTTGTTCGAGGTAATAGTTCCAAACTGTCAGTTTTGACTTTGGAGTGGTTAAAATCGTTATAGTTAAGGCGATTTGTTGTTACGGTTGAAAATTATGATTGGATGTTTTTTCTACTCCAGTACATCTCTGCCACGAGTATTGCCGGTTGGTCCTCTATGGACAAATACTCGTGGCAGCATTGCAAAATTTGTGCATTGTCTACCCTGAGCCATCATAAAGTTTTGACTTGTTCTTTTAAACTATCTTATGTTACATATCTGTATGTGTCCCGGGAAACCCAACACTATTATAATCTACATCATCCTGTTGCAGTCCATTGTTGGGCAAAATTTTCTAACGAGCAGTTGCCATGCTGGGCAAGTAACTTCATCAAAATGAGACTCACGTTCAACCACGTAGCTGGTGGCTACAGTTAATTGCACGTTACATAAATAAGCTCGATCTGAACCTGCGCTGTCTCGCAGACGCCGACATTAAAGTAAACGGTTTTCATTCAATTACATTACAAGCGGTTTTAATTCCCCACTGTTTGGATCAACCTCACCTTAATTACTCTCCGTAACTCAACGCCACAACTGAAACGCGCGAATAAACAAGTATTATGATAAAACAAAGGAAGGTAAGCTTTTTTTCGCAGAATCAAGAGCGGACGATATTAACAGTCTGTTAAAATTTAAACCTCTTTTTTTTGTGAATTGCAGCTTTTACTTAAATCTCGATTTAAAGTTTGACCAGACCTATATAGGGAATATCTCTCCAAAATTTTAACATAATCTGTCCGGTAGTTTTTGCGTGATGCTGGAACATAGATTCAGACAAACAGGCGAAAATTCTAAAGATAAAGATACATTTATTTGTTCAAACATGTGTAACACGATACATGAATATGCACATATAGATGGAAAATATTTTTTACCGGACCAACATGTTTTGCCTCACTTGGCGTACAAAATGTTTATATGATATTAAAAAAAAACTATAAAACTAAAATAAAAAAAATAAAACTATAATTCAGAAATCAGAATCGTTCCCAGACCTTTTATAGGTTTATTATTACCTTTTTTCAAAAATATTCAATGTACAGTTTTGACTTCGCTGCGATTTAATTATATAATTATTATGTGTCAGAGAACGATAGGTTTCTCTCGTTATCATCAGCCATATTAAACTACTGTGGGCGCGCAATAGAAAAATCGAATTAAACTAAAGTCATTTACTTAACTTGAGAACCTTAAAGTGTACATAAGACAGTCCCCCAAAACGTTTGTGTAAGGTTTGGTTTAATAACATGGTCTAAGGCCTGTGTTCACCAACATTTAAATCAACTGTTTAGATATTTAATCAGTTGTTTACTAAAAATTTCTTAGGCCTGTGTTCACCAACATTTAAATTAACTGTTTAGTTATTTAATCAGTTGCTCAACATTTCATAGGAAATTTGACATAAACCAACTGTTTAAATACCTAACCGGTGGTTTGAATGTTGGTGAACACAGGCCTTAGGAAATTTGACATAAACCAACTGTTTAATACCTAACCGGTGGTTTGAATGTTGGTGAACACAGGCCTAATTATCATTATTATTATTATTAATTTTTAGCAAAATGAGAGAACCACATCATCACGAGTACAAGCTTGAGGGTACATCAATTGAGCGGGTAGAAAAGGTACGCGACCTGGGCGTGCAACTGAACACTGAGCTAACGTTTCGGGACCATATTGTAAATATTTGCAAGAAATCATACAGAAGTCTGGGCTTCGTTCTTCGACGGGCATCGGGTTATACAAATATAAAAGCAGTTGCGGCATTGTATAATGCGCTTATAAGAACTCAGCTTGAGTATAATGCTGTCATATGGGCTCCGCATGAGACTAAATATGGTCTCATGTTGGAGCGCATACAAAACAAATTCACCAGATTTTTGTACATGAAGCTATACGGTGTCTACCCCTTATATCCGTTGATGTACCCAACCTTATTCGTTATCGGTATGGTCGGGTACAACAAACTCGAGACAAGGAGGGACTTAGCTATAACTACATATGTATTCAAACTATTACGTGGTAAGACCTACAATTCCGGTGTTTTGAAGGAGAAATATTACGTATCGCGGCGCCGCGCCGGAAGCCACGGTTACTAGCAGTGCCACACGCACGCACCAACTTGCTCAGCAAAGCGCCACTGACGCGCGCCTTGCACGCACTGATTGACACGGCTGACAGGATCGATTTATTTTCCTGCTCCCTGAATGAATTCACAAAAACGATATTGTATGTGTTATGTTATTTAAGATAGTTTAATTAAGGACCACGCTATCGCATTAGGATTTTTTCCTGTAAGGATAGCAGTGTTTGTGATAAATAAATAAATAAATAAATAATTTCATTTGACATAACTTTCATATGATATAATTTTCATATGCTATAAAAACATTTAACCTAATTTCAATGATCTAATTTTATATTTGATATAATTTCCAATTTCTCTAATTTCATTTAGTTTAACGTTCATCTATACTTCTAAATATATAAAAGAAGAAACTGAATGACTGACTGACTGACTGACTGACTGACTGACTGACTGACTGACTGACTGACTGACTGACTGACTGACTGACTGACTGACTGACTGACTGACTGACTGACTGACTGACTGACTGACTGACTGACTGACTGACTGACTGACTGACTGACTGACTGACTGACTGACTGACTGACTGACTGACTGACTGACTGACGGACTGACTGACTGACTGACTGACTGACTGACTGACTGACTGACTGACTGACTGACATATCAACGCACAGCCTAAACCGCTGGGTCTATAGATTCCAAATTTGGCACGTGGGTTCCTTATGAGGTCTAGGGGTGCACTAAGAAAGGATTTTTGGAAATTCCACCCCTAAGGGGATAAAATAGGGGATGAAAGTTTGTATGATAGTCCGTCAGTTTTGAAGTTAGGATCTTTAAATTTTGTGTTCAGGCTGATGATTGAAAATTAATTTATAAGTGTCTCAGCGTTTTTGATAATTCCACCCTCAAAGGGTTAAAAAGGGGGATGAAGTTAAGTTCCTTAATTTTTGGAGAAAAATCACAAATTTTTACTATCTAGGATTATGGTTGGATGTCAAAGCGTGTTGTTGGATTTCCAACTCTTAAGGGGATGAAAAGGGGGATGAAAATTTGTTTTTAATTAAAATTCTTTATATTTTAAGTTAAAATCACTAAAATTTCGGCTTATGTTTAGAAACTAACACAACCAACGTAAATCGTTGTTTTTTTACCGACTTTTCAAACAGGAGGAGGTTCTCAATTCGGTTGTATTTTATTTTATTTTCTTTTTAATGTTTGTTACCTCAGAACTCCGTCGTTTGTGAACCGATTTGGCAAATTCTTTTTTATTTGAAAGGATGGACTTCCAAATTGATCCCAAAATCCAGTTCTGATGATGGGATCCATGAGGAATTGAGGGAACTCCTCAAATTTTATAGGCAAACATATAGCGATTTTTGTATTTTCATCAAAAACTCAAGCATTTTCATTCAGTAAGTATCATTTGATGAAGCGGCACTGATGAAGAAGACCACAAATGGCCTCAAATGTTTCTCAATGATAAGTATTTCACGGGTGGCGATAAGATATTTCGATTAAGATAGATAAGCGACTATGAAGCAAATTTAAATAAATAATTCTGATGAAAATGGTACCATCGAACTGATCTGAAGATGAAGCCGGAAGGTATGCACCGGAACTCCGTAACTAAACAATGTATCCTAGCCGTGTTTGGGCTTATTGGAATTGTCATGAGATGCACTCGGGCTATAAATGATTATTAACCAATTTTCATTAACTTTGCTTGGGTAGTTTTTGAGTTAGCTTCGATAATACGTATTTAATTCACTTCGTATATCTTGTGTCACTGTTGTTTGTGCGGTGTAGCAAGTAGTGGTAATCGAATTGTTGTGGGGCAGGTAACATAACTAAAAAGTGAAAAATAAAAACTTTTAAACAAAAAAACAACCGACTTCCAAAAAAAAACACTATAAAGTGAAAAATAACTTTAATTTCGGAAGTCGGTAGCAAAAAACGAAAATGCAGAACCAAGGTCACCGACTTCCGAAATTAAAGTTTTTCCAATTTTAGTTTTTTTTTTTTGGAAGTCGGTTGTTTTTTTGTTAAAAAGTTTTTTTAATTTCAACCCACAAGGATCTGAAAAGGGTGATGAAGTTTTTTTATTGAAGTTGTTCATTCGCTAAATTTGGTATTCAAGTAAAAATAATTAATTTAACTACACGTGTACTGTTTCTAACTTTACAATATTTTACATGGAGCGACTGCCTATCTAACCTCCACAACGCAGTTACTGGGTAATACGATACCCCTTGGTAAGAATGGTTGTCAGACTTTCAGGCTTCTGACTTCCCGTAACGACTATCAAAGATCCATGAATAACAGCCGGGAACAACAGCTTAACGTACTTTCCGAGGCACGGACGGGTCTCAGTATGCAAAGATGGTCATCCATCCACAGACCAACCGCGGCAATTAAGTGTAGCTTAACCTGATCGATTGACGTGTGCGGCTGTTATTATTTAGCCACGGGCCCCTCCCCCGTAGAACCCTCCATCCCCTTCTCCGGGAGAATCGATATAGATTAGGATAGATTAGGTTAGATTAGATTAGGATATGTAGAGTACACGTCAGCTAAGAAAGGATGTTTGAAAATTTAACCTTTAAGGGGGATTTCGTTTGTTTGAAAAATCTTATTCCTTGAGTTTATAAACTTGAAATTTGGCACGAATGCGTATCTTATTAAATAATAAAGTTTGATTATTTCAGTTTTTTTTTTTTAAACTGAAAAGCCTGAAAAAAGCTAGAAAAACTGAAATAATCAAACTTTATTATTTAATAAGATACGCATTCGTGCCAAATTTCAAGTTTATAAACTCAAGGAATAAGATTTTTCAAACAAACGAAATCCCCCTTAAAGGTTAAATTTTCAAACATCCTTTCTTAGCTGACGTGTACTCTACATATCCTAATCTAATCTAACCTAATCTATCCTAATCTATATCGATTCTTCCGGAGAAGGGGATGGAGGGTTCTACGGGGGAGGGGCCCGTGGCTAAATAATAACAGCCGCACACGTCAATCGATCAGGTTAAGCTACACTTAATTGCCGCGGTTGGTCTGTGGATGGGTGACCATCTTTACATACAGAGACCCGTCCGCACCTCGGAAACACGTTAAGCTGCTGATCCCGGATGTCATTCATGGATCTTTGACAGTCGTTACGTGAAATCAGAAGCGCGAAACTCTGACAACCATTTTTACCAAGGGGTATCGTATTACCCAGTAGGTAACTGCGTTGTGGAGGTCAAATAGACAGTCGCTGCATGTAAAATACTGTAAAGTTAGAAACAGTACACGTGTAGGTACTTATATTATTTTTACTTGAATACAAAATTTAGCGAATGAACTGCTTCAATACAAAAATTCATCCCCCTTTTCAGACCCTTGTGGGTTGAAATTAAACAATAAAACAACGATTTACGTTCTGTTAGTTTCCAACCATAAGCCGAAATATTAGTGATTTGAACTTAAAAAATAAAGAACTTCAATTAAAAACCAAATTTCATCCCCCTTTTTTCCCTTAAGGGTTGAAATTCTAACAACACCGTTGCGTTAGCTTCCAACCATAAGCCTAGATAGTAAATTGAGTGATTTTTCTTCGAAAATTAAGGACTTTTCAACTTCATCCCCCTTTTTACCCCTTCGAGGGTAGAATTATCAAAATCGCTGAAATACTTATACATTAATTTTAAATCGTCAGCCTAATCACAAAATTTGAAGATCCTAACTTCAAAACTGACGGACTTTCATACAAACTTTCATCCCCTACTTTATCCCCTTAGGGGTGGAATTTCCAAAAATCCTTTCTTTGTGCACTCCTAGACCTCCTAAGGAACCTATGTGCTAAATTTGGAATCTCTAGACCCAGCGGTTTGGGCTGTGCGTTGATATATCAGTCAGTCAGTCAGGACTTTTTGTGTTTTATGTATTAAGAACGTATTTGTGTTGAGTTTCAAATTTATGAATTTAAAAAAAAGATTTTTCATACAAACTAAAGCTCCCCCATTTCACCCCTTTAAAGCCCTTCTTAGAGCCTACAATGTATGGAAAAAAAAATTATTCTGAAATAGGTCAGTCCGTTAAGGTTTTTTTTTTTCCATACAATCTTTGACATCCCCCAATCCCCCCTTGTGCCAAGTTTAATATTTATTGATAACTTAAGGAATAAGATTTTTCAAACAAATAAAATCACCCCTTTTAACCACTTTACGGGTTGAATTTTCAAAAATCCGTTCTAAGCGGATGCCTGCGTCACAACAAATATCTGTTTGCCAAATTTTAGCGAAATCCGTTCAGTAGTTTGAGCTATATTATGTGTTGATAGTCATCAGTTTTTCCATACAAACTTTGACACCCCCTTTATAAAAGAAAAAAGCCCCATAAAGGGGGTGTCAAAGTTTGTATGGAAAAACTGATGACTATCAACACATAATATAGCTCAAACTACTGAACGGATTTCGCTAAAATTTGGCAAACAGATATTTGTTGTGACGCAGGCATCCGCTTAGAACGGATTTTTGAAAATTCAACCCGTAAAGTGGTTAAAAGGGGTGATTTTATTTGTTTGAAAAATCTTATTCCTTAAGTTATCAATAAATATTAAACTTGGCACAAGGGGGGATTGGGGGATGTCAAAGATTGTATGGAAAAAAAAAAACCTTAACGGACTGACCTATTTCAGAATAATTTTTTTTTCCATACATTGTAGGCTCTAAGAAGGGCTTTAAAGGGGTGAAATGGGGGAGCTTTAGTTTGTATGAAAAATCTTTTTTTTAAATTCATAAATTTGAAACTCAACACAAATACGTTCTTAATACATAAAACACAAAAAGTCCTGACTGACTGACTGATATATCAACGCACAGCCCAAACCGCTGGGTCTAGAGATTCCAAATTTAGCACATAGGTTCCTTAGGAGGTCTAGGAGTGCACAAAGAAAGGATTTTTGGAAATTCCACCCCTAAGGGGATAAAGTAGGGGATGAAAGTTTGTATGAAAGTCCGTCAGTTTTGAAGTTAGGATCTTCAAATTTTGTGATTAGGCTGACGATTTAAAATTAATGTATAAGTATTTCAGCGATTTTGATAATTCTACCCTCGAAGGGGTAAAAAGGGGGATGAAGTTGAAAAGTCCTTAATTTTCGAAGAAAAATCACTCAATTTACTATCTAGGCTTATGGTTGGAAGCTAACGCAACGGTGTTGTTAGAATTTCAACCCTTAAGGGAAAAAAGGGGGATGAAATTTGGTTTTTAATTGAAGTTCTTTATTTTTTAAGTTCAAATCACTAATATTTCGGCTTATGGTTGGAAACTAACAGAACGTAAATCGTTGTTTTATTGTTTAATTTCAACCCACAAGGGTCTGAAAAGGGGGATGAATTTTTGTATTGAAGCAGTTCATTCGCTAAATTTTGTATTCAAGTAAAAATAATATAAGTACCTACACGTGTACTGTTTCTAACTTTACAGTATTTTACATGCAGCGACTGTCTATTTGACCTCCACAACGCAGTTACCTACTGGGTAATACGATACCCCTTGGTAAAAATGGTTGTCAGAGTTTCGCGCTTCTGATTTCACGTAACGACTGTCAAAGATCCATGAATGACATCCGGGATCAGCAGCTTAACGTGTTTCCGAGGTGCGGACGGGTCTCTGTATGTAAAGATGGTCACCCATCCACAGACCAACTGCGGCAAGTGTAGCTTAACCAGGTGGATACTGGTCCTTTACAGTAGGTATTTCTTTACAGTATTCCTCAAATATCACACGTAGTGGAGGACAATTAGCCATGAACAAAGCTCTATACTATTATTGTTATAATAATTCATAATTATCTAGAAAAAAGAATTTATACCCTACGCAGACGAAATAAAATAAAATAGTAACGAAGTCAAACCTTACATTGAATATTCGAATCTGATGCCGAAAATATAGTTTTTAGAATTTTGGTCTGTTTGTTTGTATGTATGTTCCGGTTTGCACAAAAACGGATGGACGGATTTAGATGATATTTGGTACACAGATAGTTTATAACCTGGATTAACATATAGGTTATTTTTTAATCCCGGTAGTAAGTTCGGCTTATTCCACAAATCCCCCCTGAAAATCCCCCTTAGGAGGAAAAGTGGAATCTACAAAAAACATTCTAGAATGTACCCCTGATAATCCCGCTTAGGGGGAAAACTAGAATTGAAAAAAAAAAAAACTTATTCCAAGATTCCCTGAAAGTGTTTTTTTTTACATTAGGGTTCAGTTTCAGCTTTTCCTCCTAAGGGGGATTTATCAGGGGGATTTGTGGAATAAGCCGTACGTTCCCGTCGGCTATTTTTCGACATCCACGCGGGCGAAGCCGCCGGCAGAAGCTAGTATTATTATAAAGCTGAAGAGTTTGTTTGTTTGAACGCGCTAATCTCAGGAACTACTGGTTAGAATTGAAAAACTATTTTTGTGTTGGATAGTCCATTTATCGAGAAATATTATAGGCTATATAACATCACGCTATGGCTAATAGGAGCAGAGTATAAATGAAAAATGTTGCAAAAACGGGAAAAAATATTTATTTTTGGAGAGCTTCCTTTGCGTGCGCTGCGTAAACGGTTTCAGTTACGCAAATATCATGTATGATAAAATTGTTCCTCTTTAAAAGTTGTAAAAAAAAGTCCGCGACAGCATAATGTCTATCTTTTAAGATTGCCTCACTATAACCTTTTTTTATGGTAATCTTTGTTCGAAATTAATACATTATTTGCGAAGGAGTTTTATCAACATAACATTAATCCTTATCCAAATAAATATGTTATTAATCACAATTATTTAAATGTAAACAAAATTGTCCTCGACATCACTTGATTTCAATCAACATCTTAGGAGATATAATTCTAAAACAACTTCGCAACAAAATAAGTGTATAGGCTATTTAACATCAGGCTACGCCCCTAAGGAGCCGAGCAAAACGACAAAAAGTTGGATAAACGCTAAGCGAAAACGAAGTAATTGCGCGGACGGGCGATGCGATGCGATGCGATGCGACGGGGTGGGTTGTGGGCCGAAATTTTACACGGACGAAGTCGCGGGCAGAAGCTAGTTTCATATAATTTTCAAATTGTGTAATGCTCTTTTTTCAAATTGTGTAATGAACTTTCATATTAACTAATTTTCTAAGGTAACGCATCGTACATGAGAATAGCAAATTATATTGTAACCTAACCTCAAAACATTAAAGTTGCTTCTGCATTGTCTCCGGCGGCGCTGCGGGAAGTGCAACCCCTTCGTCCTTACGTACAGCGGGCGGGGGTTCAACCTATTAACAACAAACCGGTGTATAATTAGGCAGTCGACGTTTTAAAAAAAAATAAAAGTTGAGATTTTTAAATTATATTAAACGTTACTTATAGATTTTGAATATTATAGAAACTGAATATTATATTAATTGAATATTATTTCAAATGTGCATTATATAAACTGTTAATTATACCATATGAAATTAGGTCTTATAATAAAATAATATAATAATTAATCATTTATTTCGGATTCATCCCACGTTTACATCCATATTTGTTAATGCGAGCTTACAAACTAGTGTTAGTAATAATTAATAAGTGTTAAGTCCAGGTGGACTATCCCATGATGGTGACAAACCACTATACGACTGCGTGCAGCCGTATCCAGTGAGCCAGCATCGGAGAGTCCCACAGGTATTGAGGCTGTCGCGCGTGCGGCGCATGATAGAAGCGCACCGCCGCAAAGCGGTCTGTGTCCGCCGCCGCGAATATCGCGGAGGCGCTGCAGTGGCGCGGCAGCCCCATCAGCACCCGGAACGCATTATTGTATTGGACGCGCAGATCGCTGTATGTCCGTCGCGTATAGTTAACCCACAGGCTGCAGGTGTAAAAGGACTGACAGTACGCTTTAAAAAGCGCAACTTTGACAGACCCGTACACCGTGAAAACCTGCGGCTCAACATGTTGCATCGGACAGCGCTCTGCGCTCCCTTTCAATATCCACACTGTCCTTTAGGTCTGTTGGCGACTGGCTGGGATGCCACCTTTTTTAAGAACTCCATTTTTATTTATATTGACGTTTATACTTTTATAGAAGAAATATTTTGTTTTAAAAGGCAGTTGTCAGGTGTCAGTGTGCCTTGTACATAGTTTTATCACGTTATTATTATTAATAAATAGCAATTACTCATTTTCTAAGTGCTTCCATCATCCTCCAATCATTAAAATACATACAGTCCATTTGCTCATCAACATTTTGGTCCTTCGAGAAGAAAAAACAAACCATTTTCAACATTTTCATTTTGACGTAAGTTTTTCATTTCGCTAACCGAAAATTCATTTCGACATTCTTATTCATTAACCATGGTGGAAACACGTAGTCAAACCAAGGCAAACACGGACACTACGGCCACGGAAGTCGATCGGACGCAGCCCGAACGTCGCGAACGTTCACGGGGCGGCGACCGGCCGGCTTTGGCCACAGCAACGGAGGGTGCTTTGGCATTGCCAATTAGCTCGAACACACAGCCCGCGGGCACTGAACCTTGCGACCAGGCACAACGTAGCCACGCAAATCGCCCAAGCGTTCGATCTAATTCAGTTTTAGACGCAAATGGAAAAGCACCTTCACGCAGCGCACATAGTGTTCACACTAAACAGTCGTGCAGTGAACGCACTCACTCCTCGAGATCTTCGGCGACCGTCCGTGCTCAGAAACTGGCCATCGAAGCTGACGCAATGCGGCGCCGAGTGGAGCGCGAACGTCAACAAGTGGAGCGCGAGCTTGCGCGACAGCAGGCAGAGCGTGAGCGCGAGCTTGCGCGACAGCGGGCGGAGCGTGAGCGTGAGCTTGCGCGACAGCAGGCGGAACGTGACCGCGAGCTTGCTCGCCTCGAGGTTGAGGCGAAAGAGTCGGAATTACAAGCCAGACTAGCTGCTTTGGAAGCATCAGATAAGTCATCTAAATCCCATTGTTCACGTTTGTCTAGTTGTCATTCCGCAAAACGCACCGCGACGTGGGTTCTCGAGCAGAACATGACTGGTGAGGCACCGACTGTCACCTTGGGCAACCCCCAAGGACAACATGCACAGCCGACCGCTCTTACCAACACGGTATCGTTCTACGTACCGAATATCAACCATGCAGCCCCGTCGTTAGTTACACGCGCCGCTGGTAACAACTACCACAACGATGCAACACAACATACGTCTGAACACCCTATCTCAGACCCCGTAACTCGGCTTACTCAAGCTATAAACGCCCTTTCCAACAGAGAAGAGACCCGAACTCGTCACGTTCTCAGGCGAAGTTAGTCAGTGGATGGCGGTCAAGAGTAGTTACGAACGAACTAAATCTAATTTTTCTCCGTCAGATAACTTAGATCGTTTAAACAATACTCGTCGTGCGTGGACAGGCATACCAATCCGTGGCGTCTCTCCTGTGGACTTCCGGGGAACCAGACGACATCGTGAGCGCCCTAGAGCAGACGTACACGCGCCCGGAACTTCTCATCGCCCGCGAAGTCGCCGAGCTGCGCAACAGTCCTAAGCTAAGCTCTCCTGAAGATTTAAATCTTTTAGCAATTAAATTACGCAACTTCGTGACAACGCTTAAGCTACTTAATAAGAGCGAGTACTTATGGTCACCAGTACCCCTACCATGAGTTGTTACCGAAAACTTACTCGCTATCGTTAAACTCGCTAGCGTATTAACGTGGATCGAATAGATTTCGATAATGCTTGCACCATGAGTTTTACGGAGTCTTACGCGGGCGCTAACGTAAGCTCGATAGATCGTGTCGTCTAGCTAACTTCACTCCTATGTTTTTGTTTCTTTCTTTCTCAGTACTATGAAGCGAGAACGGCTAAAAATGTAATGACAGTCAATACCACGAAATAATCCGACTAAACAGAAAGGTTGGCGGTTCGTGGACTACGTAAGTTATTTAGTTGTTATTGAATTTTTATTCCTTATAATATGTCATTATCGTCTATTCAATTTGTAGTTTTGCTGACGATGTGTGGGGTCGAGTTGTTGAATTACTCGGTTCGCGGCGTTTTTTATTTTTAAAAGTGATATAACTTAGAAAAAATTGAATATTACAATGAGGACAATTTCAATTGTTGGTGGAGTTCATGGAAAGGTGTGTTTTTACTTTATGTTAATTTCTTTTAAAACTTAAAGTCACGAAATTACCAAATAGTTGCCCCTCAACCCATATTCCATGCTTAATAAGCTCTTCCAGACATTATTTAGTCTCTAATGGACTAAAAACGTATATAATTTTAATGTAAACCTACGTTTCACACCTCAAAAAGCTAGTGAGTTACGTAACTACTATCGTAAGCGTATTTTTCGATAGCGTCTGACAAATTAGTGACTCATGGTGCCGTTTTGTATGGCGACAGCTGAAAAACGTTAGTGACTATCGAATAGATTACGTTAGGTTTCTTACCTAACGAAATCTATAGTGCTCATGGTACGCATTTTAATTCTTTCAGTAACCGCTAGGGGCGCTGTACAGTATTTCATACATATTATTTACGGAGACGCTAGCGAGTATTGGCTGTGCAAACTCATGGTAGAGCTACAGCCCACACACTTGGAATTTTTGTCGCGTCAAACGTTGTTGAGTAGACGAATGTCCGAGACGTCACAACGCGCTCCTTCATGGCACAATGACAGCGAACTCCAAACCTAGCGTAGCATCCAGCAGCCAATGCAACAACACTCAAACTTTGTTTGCTGAATCGCCCACTCTTGCCAACGTGGACAATTTAACCAACGAAATTGAACCATTTGTCAAAATTGGAAATACATCTGATATTTTAATTGATGTCACAGGGACTTCGCGGTCAACCGATCGCCCTCGCGGGCTGTTGAAGGTGTCCCGATCGTGCTCGAGGGCCCTGACGGCGAGTTCCACACGACAGCGTTACTCGATGAGGGTAGTACTGCGACGCTCATTGACGGCGAGGTTGCTGCGCGCATCGGCGCGACACCCACCTGTCAGGAGCGGTTGCGCATCGAAGGCGTCAGTGGTATGACGAAAGAAGTTGACGTAAGTTACGTAAACTTTATCATTCGAGGTCGAAATTTGTCTGATCGTTATTTAGTCTAACAGGCGCGGGCGATCAAACCCTTGGGGTTACGCGCGCAACACCCAGGCAAAATTATCTTCTCAGACTATGATCACTTGGTAGACTTATCCGACGAACTTTCATACACTGACGTCACCCCTACTGTCCTCATTGGTGCGCCCAATTGGTACCTGTCTTTAAGTCGCGAAGTGCGATGTGGCAAGAAAAGTGATCCTGTCGCCTCGAGAACTTTGTTAGGTTGGGTAATTCACGGCGCGCTATCCGTTTCGTCAAAGCCACTTGAATTTGTGAACCACGTATCGGACGATTTAGACATTATCGAATCGTCGGCGCGCCAACTTGATGACGGACGTTTTGATGTAGTGGATACCCAACTGCATGTAGTAGCCGATGGTGGCGAACAAGCTTATGCATGTGCTGCCTATTGGAGTTTTAGTTATGATGACGATTCCGTGTCTACAACTCTAATCGGCAGTAAAGCACGCGTTTCGCCCTTAAGGCCGGTTTCAATTCCACGCATTGAACTACAAGCTGCGCTTATAGCCTCTCGTTTCGCGCAAACAATTTTTCAAGCTCATCGATTAAAGCACTCCAAGATCGCTTTTTGGACAGACTCAACCACCGTCCTTAAGTGGATTCGGAGTGATACTCCGGTTTTAAACCATTCGTGTCGCACGAGTTGGGAGAGACATTAGAAACCACCAACCCGTCTAACTGGAGGTGGATCCCTACCTTTTTTTTTTTGTTCCCGGGTGGAAAATCCTCATGGATGTCCTCCGCCGTGGGGCGGGCGGAGGGGTCTGTCAGACTCTTCTGACTCAAGAGGGCGTTGTCCGCCCTCCGCCGACGCCCGTTGCGCCTGCTGCGGGCCGGGTTAGTCAAAAATCAAAATCAAAATCAAAATATTTTATTTCACATAAACCTACTTAGGCACTTATGAAACGTCAGAAGCTAGGTGCACGGTTCCAATTAGTCGTTTCCTATGGAGAAGAGCCGGCAAGAAACTCCACAGTTACTCTTTAAAAAATAATTGGCTTTACAATATTATTAAATAATAGTGATAATAGGTATGGGAGGACAGTGGTAGGCCTTTCAACAATTACCAGGTACTTAATAAAATAGAAAAGTGCCAACAAATCTACACTCTACTAGGCCTACAACGTTCTCACATTCACAAAATACAAAATAATCTAAGTATATAAAATATTAATGACATGATTGCAATTACAACTACAGTAACATTTCTGAATAAATATCATGTCCACAAAAGCCACTAATAAAGAATTGGAATTCGATTTGTAGGTAAATAATGTCAAATAATGAAAAGATTATGTCAAGGAACTAATTTAACTGTGTGTACATAAATAATAAAATAAATAAATAAATAAATTATTAAAAATTCTAAATAAACATCGTTATTTGGGAGCAGTTAATAGACATTGACATAGTTATGTTGTTTATGAGGTACCAGGAAAGCCACATGTGCAGAAGGAATTATTGCTAAACTTCCTTGTCTTCAACGTAGTCTTTTATCTTATAATATGCTTTTTGATAAGGACACGTTTGACGTGGGTTTTGAACTTTCCAGCGCTAAGTTCTGTAACCGACTTTGGCAACTTGTTATAAAAGCGGATACTGTTTATAAGAAATGACTTGCTAGTTTTAGTTAATCGCTCGTAGTGGACGAGATCTCCCTTTCTCGTTCCGCAGCCTCCTTCTGCGAAATGACTGTCTCGCAGAAGGAAACCACCGCGTCCCAGGACTCCTCGCTGCCGACCATCGAACGAGCGACGGCCGGCAGCGACAGGTCACTGCCTACTCCAGAGATGAGGGCACGGCGCGGCTCCTCCCAAGCGACACACTCTGCCAGCGTATGCCGCGCCGTGTCCTCCCTACAGTCGACGCAGTGGTGACACCGGGAGTCCGGCTCCCTGTTTTTGCGACACAGGTACTTCCCGCCCCATGCCCCGAGAGCACCTGCGTCACCCGAAACGACAGGGACCCGTGCCTCCTCCCGAGCCAAAGGTCGAGCACCGGCCGGACCACCTCGATCGTGCCGAGGCCGGCGGTAGGGCGTGAAAGCCTGTCCCGCCATTCCGCCACCAGGACCTCGCGAAGCTGTGACCGACGTAGCTCCACATGTCGCTGCATCAGCCACTCGCCCCGCGCCCTCGCTTCCTCGCGCCACCGATACAATGACGCGAGTACTTTCGCCTCCAGGTCCCAGGGCGAGGATCCGGCCAGTGCGCAAGCCGCCTCATAGGAGATCGTGCGATACCCCCTGATGACTCTGACGGCCATTGCTCTCTGCGGTCTCCGCAGAACAGCGATGCTGCCGGCCGTCAAGTCAGCCGCCCAGATTGGGGCCCTGTACAGGGCCATGGATCGCACGATCCCCACGTACAGCCGCCTACAGGCGACGCTCGGGCCCCCCAGATTAGGAAGCAGCGTTGACAGCGCCCCAGCCGCGCCCATCAACTTGGGCGCCAGCCGCCGGAAGTGGGGTCCAAAGTCCCACCGGCTGTCGAGCACCAATCCTAGGTACTTCATGGTGGACTCGACAGCGATCTGGCCCCCCAGGTGGATCCCTACCTCTCTCAACGTCACCGACGAAGCTACAAAACCTAAAAAAATTAATCTCACACAGTCTCATCGATGGTTTACGGGTCCTCCGTTTCTTTTACGGCAGCTGTAAAAGAAACGGAGGACCCGTAAACCATACGCTTGGCCGACCGAGCGAGTTACTGACATCGAGGAGACTCTACCAGACCTCGAGTTAAAATCGGAGCTGGTGGGGTTGCTCCTCGACGTCCCGTTCTCGAGTCTAATACCTGACGCGACGCATTTTAGCTCTTGGCTGCGCCTTTTTCGCGCTACCGCCCGTGTTCTCCAGGGTGCGCGATTGTTTCGGCTTAAACTGTCTCGGCCAATAGATCAAAATTCTAATATATACCTACATCGACAGCACCACATCTCCTTCACAACTTCACGCGGCGGACATCATAACAGCTGAGAAGATGATACTTCAACGAGCTCAGAGAGACAGCTTCCCCGATGAATTGAAAGCAGTCGAATCTTCACAGTTTGTGCCCAAAAACAGCCGAATAGCAAAACTCGCGCTAACTCTTGGCCAGGATGGCTTGCTGCGACTGGACTCACGGACAAAGTATGCGCCAGGAGGGAGTGAGAGAGCCATATCGCCTGCAATACTGGATGGTCGCCATCACGTCACACGTCTCCTCATCCTTCACGAACATATTCACGCCGCACATTGTTTCAACGAACTTGTTCTTAATGAGCTCAGGCAGAAGTTTTGGATACTTAAAGCAAGAGACAGCATCCGTAGCGTGGCCAAAGCCTGTCCCCAATGCAGTAGGTGGAAGGACCAACCTGCTCGACTTCAAATCGGCAATCTACGAGAAGAGCGACTCGACCATCACAAGAGGCCGTTCACGCACGTGGGTCTAGATTATTTCGGTGCGATCACTGTCACAATATTCCGACGCCACGAAAAACGCTACGTCACGCTGTACACATGCCCAGTAACGAGAGCCATCCATTTAGAACTTGTCACCTCACTTTCATCCAATGCTGCCATTATGAGCCTAAGACGTTTTATTGCTCGCCGAGGATCGCCTTCAACAATATTTACAGATAATGGCACCAACGTTGCTGGAGCCTCCCGAGAGCTACGCTCGTTACATGACGACGCAGTGCAAGAATACGCCACAAACCACAAAATCGAATGGAGTTTCATCCCACCGGCATCACCGTTCATGGGCGGAGCATGGGAAAGATTGGTAAGACCCGTGAAGACAGCCCTGAGAGCCTGCCTCGCCGAAAAAGTATTAAACGAAGACGTACTATCCACACTACTCCTTGAGGCAGAAGCCATAATAAATTCGAGACCGCTCACGTATGTGCCATCTTCAACCGACTCACCAGAAGCAATCACTCCTTTCCATTTCATCCTGGGTTCCTCTTCAGTCTTACCTTGGACCAGCACGCTCACAGACGAAGGTGTGACTGGCGTTGAAGCTTACGTTAGGCAGACCAGTTTTGGCCACGTTGGCTGCGCGAGTACCTGCCCACGCTGCGAGCAAGGGGACCCTCCACCAACACATTCAGTTTCAGTGAGGGAGACGTGGTGCTGATCGCCGACCCTACCCTTCCTCGTGGCTTATGGCCGTTAGGAAGAATAGTGTCGATTTACCCAGGGCCAGACGGAGCGGTCCGCGTGGCACACGTCCGCACTAGGGGCGGCGTACTGCGCCGACCGGCCCGTAAGCTCGTGTTAATGGAAGCTGCTGCCCAGTCAGTAGCCACCGGTTGTTAGTGTTCCACTGGGGGTCCGGTATGTTGGCGACTAGCTAGGATGCCACCTTTTTTAAGAACTCCATTTTTATTTTTATTGACGTTTATACTTTTATAGAAGAAATATTTTGTTTTAAAAGGTAGTTGTCAAGTGTCAGTGTGCCTTGTACATAGTTTTATCGCGTTATTATTATTAATAAATAGCAATTACTCATTTTCTAAGTGTTTCCATCATCCTCCAATCATTAAAATACATACAATCTATTTGCCTTATCAACAAGGTCCTCAGTAGTAGCCCAAATATTTAAACTGTTCTTTGTAACCGACTTCACAAAAAGGAGGAGGTTCTCAATTCGGTTGTATTTTTTATTTTTTATTGTTTGTTACCTCAGAACTCCGTCGTTTATGAACCGATTTGAAAAATTCTTTTTTTATTTGAAATGATATGCTTCCAGATTGGTCCAATTTTTTTCAAAATCCGGTTCTGTTGATGGGATCTATGAGGAATTGAGGGAACTCCTCAAATTTTGTAGGTATTTATAGAACGATTTTTGTTTTTTCATCAACGAATCAAGCATTTGCATTCAGAAAGTATCATTTGGTGAATCGGAACTGATGAAGAAGACCACAGATGGCTACCGGAACTCGTCAATGATACGTATTTCACGGGTAGCAATAAGATATCTCAATTAAGATAGGTAAGCGACTATGACGAAGCAAATTTAAATAAATGCTTATCAAAATGGTACCATCAAACTGATTTGATGAAGCCGGAAGGTAGGCAACGGAACTCCGTAATAAAACAATATATCCTAGCCGTGTTTGGGCTTATTGGAATTGTCATGAGATGTACTCTGGGTATAAATTATCTTTAACCGACTTCAAAAAAAGGAGGTTCCCGATTCGTCTATATGTATAAGGTGTTCAAAAATTTACTCTACAAACTTTAAGAGGTGCTTTAGACCATTGAACTGAATAGCTTTTATTATGAGACCAGCTTTGAAATCGTTAAAAAACAAACAGCTGTCTCATACATTTGATTAAACTTTATTATGGAGTAGCTGTTTTTATTAGGTAATAAATTTAATTTTGCTGGTATTTAATCCACTCGGTGTATGTTTCATGATGTTATAAGATTTCCTGGCACTGTTGTGTTATACGAATTGGTGTCGGGTAGGTACCACAACTAAAAAGTGAAAAATAAAAACATTTAACATAAAAAAAAAAACAACCGACTTCAAAAAAGTCGGTGGCAACAAACGAAAATACGGAACCAAAGACACCGACTTCCAAAATTAAAGTATTTTTTTATTTTTATTGTTTTTTTTTTAAGACGGTTGTTTTTTTTACGTAAAAAGATTTTTTTCGTGTTGTATTTGAGCCCATGAGTCACCGCATAGGACTCACAAATTTTCAGGAGCCTTCGTAAGGCACCAATCGAAGGGCTCAGCAGCACCATATCGTCTGCGTAGCTGATGTTATTCACATACACTCCGTCTATGTGACACCCGATGCCGGTGTTGCTGAGCTCATCGATCAGTCCATTGACGTACAGGTTGAAGAGCGTGGGAGAGGTCAGCCCCCTGCCTCGCCTCACCCCGCATTCCAACCCGTACTCCCCCGAGAGAGTGCCTGCCCATCTTACAAAATTCTTTTGTTTGTTACCAATGCATAAATAACATCATAATTTCCCTAGGTATGTAGACAAGTTTCATCCCTTAACACTAGAGTGCACGCGCGAGCTACATATGTAGCCCAGGGTGTAATATTGTCGTATATAATTTTAACTTGCCGCGCTACAGCGCAATCGTCTAGTGTATTCCTCAAGCACCAACCCGCGCTTTCGCCAGAAGCGTTTCGACTCTAGCGGCACACGGACATCTGCAAAAATATTCCTCGAAGTTGGTGGGCTACGCCTGTAACCCGCGCGCGCGAGATAAGTAATGGTTCAAAATGGAGTAAGTTTCCACCGCCCACTTGAAGAACTGGATCTCACAACATTTTAATACATCCACCAAGCACAATAGGCAAAAGACGCTAAAACGGCTCTTCTATCGTTCCTGCTGTTTTTCGAAATTAATATTGTATGTATAGTGCTTATTGATTCAACAAACATTTACATTGACACCATAAAACTAAAAAGCAGACTACTGCTAGGACTGGCAGAACAGCCCTCGCATCGTAATATGCCTATTCGGGGAGCAGTTGGTCGGTGATCTTTTTTCAGCAAGGCTCGCAACCGTACCATGCGCATACAAAGCAGCAAGTTTATAAGGCGCATTTGTTGCGAACATCAGGCAGTCGTGTGTCATGAATGCATGCCAACAGCGTAATTTTTTACCAATTACTTTGATGATTTGTTCAATTTGATGTTTAGAAACCAATTTTATGATAAAAACTAGCTTTTGCCCGCGGTGCAGTAGTTTTTGAGTTTATCGCGAACAGACAGACAGACAGACAGACGCGGCGGAGGACTTTGTTTTATAATATGTAGTGATAGTAATTACGTACCTAAATGAAAATAAGACTAAGAACTCTCGACCCTTCCAAATATAGTTTATTTTTAAGAAGTTTATTGTTTATGTTTCAAATATAATTAAGAAGTTAAATATTGTTGAGTGTATGGGCCATTATGATAAAAATAAAGATGTTTATTAATTATATATTGTGATTTACAAATCTTCTGTCTTATTTAGAGAATTGATTGACTCATAAGTGGTATACACCTGTAGCCCCTGCGTGCGCTCAAAGAATATTTACAGGCGCGTGCTCTAGTGTTAATTTACCCCATAGAATATCGTACGATACAAAATCGAACGCTTTCGATAAATCTAGGTAGCATGCATACACTGCGATCTTTCTACTCGTGTAATACTGTACAGTCTGCTTGAGGCACAGGATAGCACTTTCGGTGGAAAGCCCGGGCCTGAAGCCGAACTGCGCGTCGTTTAGCGAGACGTGTTTATCCAGATGCTGACCAAGCAGACTGTCTAGCACTTTGGCGACCACTGTGGCTAGAGAGATCGGTCTATAGTTGTTCACATCGGTTGCTTTATTTTTGATGATTGGTACAACTATAGTACGCATTAGATTATCGGGCAGATGGGAATGGCCTAAACACAGGGTAAAAACGGAAAGCACTCTGGTTAGGTGTACACCTGCATGCTGCAGGAGCTCGACGCTAAGGCTATCGCGACCCGGGGATTTACCCCTCACCATGCCCTTAATCACCGCACACACTTCATTACTACCTTCCTCAGCATCAGGCTCCTGCAGCGCTAGCCCCAGAGGAGAGTGCACCCTGAAATGGTGGGAGAACATAGTGGCGATCTCGCTAGGCTCGTGCACTCTCGCCACGCTGACGGGGAGGCCCGGCTTATGATTCATTTTATTGGTGTTTTTCCAGAACTGACCGAATTTCTTGTTTGAGTGAAGTTCAGCTATAGTATCCATTTGTATCTGTTGTTAATTATTTTGACACCACTTTAATTATGATTTAAAAGCGCGCCTAGTTTCACACATATCGTTATATTGACGGCCAGCCCCGGGCTTACCCCCATATAACCAAGCCTGAAAACATAGCCGAGCCCTACCATGAGCGTCACGAACGTGCCTGTTCCAGCCGGTAATGTATTTACCCCTACGCTTTAACTACATACAGCGGCCTCCAATAGTATACAATTAATCTCGTCAACATGTTATCTAACATGACTTTTGTTATAACACATTATCTGATCAGTGTCTTAGTTCTGAAGGAAAATCAATTCAACGAAATCTAGAGTGACATACATTATAAATTTCGCTATCTGGGACGTGTCACGTTCACTCCAGACTATTCTATTTATATAAACAGTAGGTATACAAATTTTAGGCTTAACTAAATTAAAATTACATAGTATAGACACAGGGTAATGATCAAAATCAAAAATCAAAATCAAAATATTTTATTTCACATAAACCTACATGGGCACTTATGAAACGTCAGAAGCTAGGTGCACGGTTCCAATTAGTCGTTTCCTATGGAGAAGAGCCGGCAAGAAACTCCACGGTTACTCTTTTAAAAATAATTGGCTTTACAATATTATTAAATAACAGTGATAATAGGTATGGGAGGACAGTGTAGGCCTTTCAACAATTACCAGGTACTTAACAAAATAGAAAACCGCCAACAAATCTACACTCTACTAGGCCTACAACGTTCTCACATTCACAAAATATAAAATAATCTAAGTATATAAAATATTAATGACATGATTGCAATTACAACTACAGTAACATATCTGAATAAATATCATGTCCACAAAAGCCACTAATAAAGAATTGAAATTCGATTTGTAGGTAAATAATGTCAAATAATGAAAAGATTATGTCAAGGAAGTATGTAAAATAAAAAAAAATAAAAAATTCTAAATAAACATCGTTACTTGGGAGCAGTTAATAGACATTAACATAGTTATGTTGTTTATAAGGTACCAGGGAAGCCACATGTGCAGAAGGAATTATTGCCAAACTTCCTTGTCTTCAACGTAGTCTTTTATCTTATAATATGCTTGTTTGATAAGGACACGTTTGATGTGGGTTTTGAACTTTCCGTCGCTAAGTTCTGTAACCGACTTTGGCAACTTGTTATAAAAGCGGATACTGTTTATAAGAAATGACTTGCTAGTTTTAGTTAATCTGAATTTGAGTATCACAATTTCATGTTTACTACGTGTATTTACATTATGGAAATCGCTTCTTATTTTGAAAAGTCCTAAGTTTTTGCGAACATACAAAATACTTTCTAAGATATAAAGAGAAGGCAAAGTTAGTATATCAGACCTGTAGGTATTTTTAAATGCGTGGTATAACAGTAGATATTTTGAGTGCCTCAGAAAAACATCAGTCTCTATGCAAAGACTTAGATGCGTTGATATTTCTCTCGCTACTGCTTTTATAACTTTTGTTGATAGACCATCGTATCCTACACTATTTGTGTTTTTTGTAATTTTGAACACCTCGATTGGCAGACATGGGGCCAGAAAAAATTATCTTTTCTTGTATGTATCAATGACGTAAAATCAAAATCAAAATATTTTATTTCACATAAACCTACATGGGCACTTATGAAACGTCAGAAGCTAGGTGCACGGTTCCAATTAGTCGTTTCCTATGGAGAAGAGCCGGCAAGAAACTCCACGGTTACTCTTTTTAAAATAATTGGCTTTACAATATTATTAAATAACAGTGATAATAGGTATGGGAGGACAGTGTAGGCCTTTCAACAATTACCAGGTACTTAACAAAATAGAAAACCGCCAACAAATCTACACTCTACTAGGCCTACAACGTTCTCACATTCACAAAATATAAAATAATCTAAGTATATAAAATATTAATGACATGATTGCAATTACAACTACAGTAACATATCTGAATGAATATCATGTCCACAAAAGCCATTAATAAAGAATTGGAATTCGATTTGTAGGTAAATAATGTCAAATAATGAAAAGATTATGTCAATGAAGTATGTAAAATAAAAAAATAAAAACTAAATAAACATCAAATCAAATCAAATCGTTATTTGGGAGCAGTTAATAGACATTGACATAGTTATGTTGTTTATGAGGTACCAGGGAAGCCACATATGCAGAAGGAATTATTGCCAAACTTCCTTGTCTTCAACGTAGTCTTTTATCTTATAATATGCTTTTTTGATAAGGACACAGGATACGTTTGATTTGGGTTTTGAACTTTCCGTCGCTAAGTTCTGTAACCGACTTTGGCAACTTGTTATAAAAGCGGATACTGTTTATAAGAAATGACTTGCTAGTTTCAGTTAATCTGAATTTGGGTATCACAATTTCATGTTTACTACGTGTATTTATATTATGGAAATCGCTTCTTATTTTGAAAAGTCCTAAGTTTTTGCGAACATACAAAAAGCTTTACGTACGTAGCTTTTTTTTCTGATCCTGCTATAGGATTAATTTTGTCAAAGAAGTAATTATTAAATAATAATAATAATATAAAATTAATAAAGCCATCTGCAATATCCTAGCGGTCAGTGATTATGTCATTGTTCACAAGATTTTTTTAGTCAATAGGTACAGTTTTTCGGAATGTTGAATTTTGAGTTACCTATTTATTATTTTCCAAGCATTAAGGAAACGCGGCGATTGTGCCCATCACAATCGCCGCGTTTGTAATTGTAATTACATTGTAATCTGAGTTTGAAATTGTATTTAGTATGTTTTGAAAAATTTCCAAGTAGCATTTTATTTATTATCTGAAATATTTATTGTGTATTTATTTAAGGTCGTGTGTCAAATATTTTCTCAAAATGGGTATAATTTGTAGATTTTGGGAATCGTATATACATATATCATACTATTCTATTCTGTAATAATCATTCAATGTAAAAACAAATTCCACACACAAACAAATCAGTTGTACCTTATAAAATGAGGTGCTCGTTTTACACAGATTTAGTAAGAAACAGTGGAGCAATACTAATGCGAGGTAATTTATTTCAGCGATAGTCATGTGCAAAAAGGGTTGAGTTTTTCCTCGTAAGACAAATAGTACGAGCTCACTGGTACCTTACGTCATCCACTTTAGTTAGGACTTAATATTTACATGGCGAAAGGGCTATAAGGTTTTGTATTATTAGTCAAATATTAACGAGATTATAATTTTATATGTATAAAATTAAAGGTATTTGACATGTTACTAAGTAGTTTAAGCCTTACAACTAAATAATAAGAGCGCTATTATTTTAGATAATAATATATACAGAGATTTGAGATAAATAGCAGGAATGCTATTAGAGATGCTTCAATAGCGTTGCATGTGTAGTTGTGGATTTGGAGGAGTTTGCAATATTTTTGGAGCTGCTCGCTGCCGCCGGCGCCGTGTCGTAGGAATACTTCGCAGTTCTCAAGAATTACTATCGTGATATGTCGTGATATCTGTGACAGGAAGTAATCGGTGCGGGGTAGCAGGCGATATAGCTACATATACGGCATGTTTTTTTTTTTCATTCTCTTGTCTCTCTCCTACATACAGCATGATTTTCAATGTTAATCGAATAAAAATATACATAATAATAAATTAAAGGTCGCACTTGTGATACGATATATGAATTTTATTTTATATTTTTTTAAATTAAAAACCTATTTGCATTGATTCATAAACACTTCGGATACTTTCCTTCCTCTTATTAATTAATGTATGAAAAACTTTGTCGTCACAGGAGCGTGCTGTTCAATAAGCGTGTCAACGTTTTTCATTTAAATTATATACGTCGCGCGAGGGACGGACGCGCGTTCTAGTCGTCACAATGAGACCCCGTCGCGTCAGACCCTTCAGAATGGACACCTGAAACGTGTCACCCAATATCATTACCAAAGGATGAAATGGTAATCCGTACCTGAAACATTTATCACTATGAGTATTTCAAAAAGTATTTTAAAATTATTAATGTGAGATAAGAGACGTAGCTAAAATCCATGCGCACTTATGGGAGTGGTGCAAGGAGGTGAAACGCCGGGGCGTAACTCTGCTGCCGCGAAAAATCACTGCACAGCGGACAGAGCTCCGGCGGGATCTCAAGGCAACATGGAGGGTGCGATTGTCGCAACTCAGCGCTGGGCACGCCACAATTGTGGCGATAAGCCTTCTCTTTGAGGAGCGGCTAGAGAGGCGCTACGGCGTCCTCATCTTCCGCCTGACACTGGACGGCGAGCTATGGGCAGCTCGCCGTCTGGTAAGGATCAGGCCCGGCTAGGGCAGGGGTCGGCTAGGACCGGTGCCTGCCAGGGTTGCGGGTTTGTCCGAAAGGGATACCGTGGCCCTGGCACACAGGCAACTGAAGGATCACGGGTGGGTTTTAATCAGTAAAAGTCTGACATGCCCACTGCCGACGCGCGACTGTTATTTGGGGATTTCCCACCCAAAAAAAAAATCTTCGATTACGAGACGTAGCATCGACTACGTGACGTATAGTATCGACTGCGAAACGTTTTATATCGACTATGCCACGGAAAACATTTTTATTTTTTACCTACGCCCATGCTTTAAATCACTACATATTATAAAACTAAGTCCTCCGCCGCGTCTGTCTGTCTGTCTGTTCGCGATAAATTCAAAAACTAGTATACCGATTCTCATGCTGTTTTCACCAATGGATAGCTTGGTTCTCGAGGAAGGTGTTAGTATATAATTTGATAACTTTTTGTATGCATTACTGTATAAATTAACGATATTCGTTGGAGGTGTCGGAAAAAAATAAGCCGTCTGGGAGCTTTCAACGAAAACGCTGTCTAAACCCTTTGAGATATAACAAAATAATGTAAGATGGAATTATGTATCTTATAAAGGTCTTCAAAAAAGTCCACGATGGCATATGTCTATATCTTAAGGATAACATACTATATCCATTTTATTGTCTTTTTGTAGGTATTTGTTTGCCAAATTTTACTCTTGGAAATACGATTACGATAACAATACGCTATAATATCATTAGCTATTAGCCAAATTATGTTCGTAGATAAATAAGCTCGCTACTTATGTGTATTTCAAACAGTATACAAGAATATTTATCATAAAAAACATTACTAAACACGGCGGCCTTATGATCAAAATTTGTGCATTCCAAAACTTTCGTTATATTTTCACTGACATATTTATCACTTTTTGATAAACTAACACTCAATACGAAATCCACACTTATTTCTCAGTAATTCTGTATAAGATTCTTCTAAGATTAAACCGTTTTCTCATTGAATCTATTACTATACGCACGTATAACCTAATGAATGTTTACATTAAGCACCGGGCCACACCGCCACACGACCACAGAGTACAGACGGTTTTTTTATTCTTTTTATTTTTTCGTTCGTTTAGTGGTGTTCCCGCTAAAATGTCAAACGGTCAAGTATTAGTCGATTAATCGAATTCTACAGCCAGATCGTTTTGCAAGTACAAAATAAATGTCAAATATTTCGTCCAATTGCGAACGTGACCCTGAGAAAAGTTATGCACCAATTGTGTTCATTAGATATTTCGAGCGTTTCATCAGCACAAACGGTATCATGCGACATTTCGGAGGATTTCGTTTTGTTTTCACATTGTTGGTACTTACGTGAATTATTTTAAAATTATTATTTGTGTCGCACTTTTATTTCGTGTTGTAATTTGGTACAATTGATTGCTTTAAGAATTTGAGTGAAATTTCGTATTTTGATTTTGTGTTTGTTATCTTTAGGTAAAGACTCATTCACGTTCAGAACATAAGTACTTTTATTATATTAAATCATTTGTTTCGGTTTCTATTCACATAGTGAATCACATTAAAATTAATATTAAGTTAGGATTTCGAGATATAGCCTGGGATATGGAGAAGGACATAGGTTACTTTTTATGCGATAACCGACATCCACGCGGGCGAAACCGCGGGCAAAAGCTAGTCCTCTATAAAAGTTTCTGAAACAGTTAGCTTATTGCCAACATTAAAACACCCATGTCATAGTAACCATAATAGCATCCAAACGGGAGTTATAATGATGTACTGAATTTCATTTTGTAACTCCTTTGCTTTTACGAGGATGATGATCCCTTCCTTACTCATCTGTTTGATGAGTAAGGAAGGGATCATCATCCTCCCTTCCATTCTCACTACTCAATTCGTGGTACGAGTATCTTTGTGAATTTCAAAAAAAGAACATTGTCACGCACGCGCGTTTCACTATACTATACCATAGCGTCGTATCCCGCCATTTTTGTTCGATATTAGTATTGCAAAAATTGTTTCAGAACCTTTTATAGAGGATTCATGTCATGAGTGTAGATAAAGTCTTGTATGCAACTGTAATAATTAGGTATTAAAACACTCATGTGATACTGCTATCACACTCGTGTTTGGATACCCCTTATGTTAAAACAGTTGTATAAATAACTATTACGCACTGAATCCTTCTTGTTAACAATAACAGATTACACTAATGGAGAAATAAACATAAATACAGATATGTCCAAAACTTTCCAATGCGTCTAATACCGCTTCTTTCCATTTAGTATTCTTTAACTAGAGCAATGAAAATCCTGAGGCAGTAAAGGCGAGTGTACACAGATAAGTTAGAGCTCGCTTCGCTTCCCGCGGGCGGGAGCGGGGCGCGGGCGGCGGCGGCGACTCGCTCGGACACACAAACCATCCAAGTTGTATTTGCTGCAGGATTGCTGACCGTCGCCGCCGCCACCTCGTATATCTCGTACATATAGACGTTGACTCGCTTTATTTATTACGTGATGGTTTATCTTGATGGAGGAACTGCTCCCTCGCTCTGATTGTTTCTCGGAGTACATTACTGGAGATGTAGGATTGTTCGCTATATGCGGGAACGGGAAATATTTATACACAGATACTTCTTTCATACGTAATTATTTATTATTTTCCCTGTGAGCTAAGTTACGTGAATGTACTCGTAATACGATTTTGGCAAATGAAAATATCCTAAATCTATACTAATATTATAAAGCTGAAGAGTATGTTTGTTTTGAACGCGCTAATCTTAGGAACTACTGGTTGGAATTCAAAAATTATTTTTGTGTTGGATAGTCCATTTATTGAGGAAATTTATAGGCTATATAACATCACGCTACAACCAAAAGGAGAGGAGCATAAATGAAAAATATTGCAAAAACGGGAAAATATATTCCTTTTTGAGAGCTTCCGTTGCGTGCGCTGCGTAAACGGCTACGTAAATATCATGTATAATGGAATTGTTCCGTTTTAAATGTTCTAAAAAAAAGTCTGCGACAGCATATGTCTATCTTTTAAGATTGACTTACTATAACCTTTTATGGTAATCACTACTATTATATACATTACTAAAACTTTTACGTCCGTCTGTCTGTCTGTCTGTCCGTCTGTCACCAGGCTGTATCTCATGAACCGTGATAGTTAGTTGAAATTTTCACAGATGATGTATTTCTGTTGCTGCTATAACAACAAATACTAAAAAACAGAAAAAATATATATTTAAGGGGGGCTCCCATACAACGTACATGATTTTTTTTGCCGTTTTTATAGATAACTGGCTTTTTCCCGCGGCTCCGCCCGCGTAGATGTCGGTTATCGCGTAAAAAGTAGCCTATGTCCTTTTCCATATCCCAGGCTATATCTCTGCCAAATTTTATGACGATCGGTTCAGCGGTTTAAGCGTGAAAACGTAACATACAGACAGACAGACAGAGTTACTTTCACATTTATAATATTAGTATGGATGGTAAGGAACCCTTCGTGCGCGAGTCCGACTCGCACTTGGCAGGTTTTTTTTGTTTTTGAACGCGCTAATCTCTGGAGCTGAGAGTTGGATTTGAAAAAATCTTTTTGCATTTTACAGCCCAATTCATGAGGAAGAATTACATTCCTATTAACTAGGACACAATTTTTTTAAATGAAAGTTTAAGCAAAAACGAAGCAAAAGCACGGGCAGGCAATATGATGCGACGGGGTGGGTCGGGGGAACAAGAAATTTCACACGGACGAAGTCGCGGGCAGAAGCTAGTTATATGATAAAAGAATATGGATTACTTACGTATCTAATTGAGAAGTTAATGTATGTATGTATGATTTAAGTATACAATTTCAGTTTGATGAACTTTTAAAATCTAATAATAATAATAACCCCACCGTCGTATCTCTACGTTGACGTCGTGGTGGGGCTTGCGCGTTCCGAACTCTGGTTCTGTGCTGATAGAGCATGCAAGTCAAGTTAAATCAAGTAGCAGCCATTGATTAATTATTTTCTGGGGCGCGTCAATTGAATTAGCGCTTAAACAGCTGTGTCAATAGATTATTATTATCAGCCCTCAGCTTAGCATCTAGTACTCTAATAACATTATTGAGTTACTTAACAAAAGTTTAAATCTAAATAATCTATGATAGCGACAGTGATAAATGAGGTTGTATGATTACGATTGTATGAAATACTCGTAACTGATGGCATAGTTTGACATTTCAGGGAAAACTTTTTTTAATAAAAGCCATGCCTTACGAAACACGAGTATGAAACAGCGCAAGCGAACAATTACGTAAGTCATATGCATCACGCAAGCGTCGTCTAGTTTAATTTTAATTACAAGTGCTCGGACCGCTCGCTCCGCTCCTGGCTGCGCTAATGACGTTCCGTATGTACTTAGCCTAACAATCATCTGTTGTAGTGTTTGCCTTGCATTAGTATAATCGCCGAGTGTGCGTAATATTCGCTACACTGTTAATGTAACGCTCGAACTGTGAACGAAATGGAATTAATGAACGCGACTTGTGACCGCTCACTGTTCCGTTACTTTAATAATGCTTTAATTGTACCCGAAATTTTGGTCGTAGACCGCGCAGTGGCGGTACCAAACGGCACGCATTACGCCCTGGAACAAAGCGCGTATAAATGAAAATTAGCTGAAAAGTGTTCCGGTGTCCGTCACCTGCACGAAGTGCGTTCGAGTGGAGAAATTAATATCCGGCCGGGAGCCGCATCGTTTCCGGGTCAGCGCACCACCTGCCCCCACCACCCCCAGGCTTCCTTCCCCCCGCCTCTCCACCTCGCTTGCCTGGGGGGAGAGCGGTCGCTGAAGGAGGATAATTAAACTGTTTCATTATGTCGGAGAAGCGGCGAGATAAGGCGATCGGATGCAAATTTTAAAAGTTTAGTTTTATTACACTCCCTCTATACTCTGTGCTATTCCATACCGCGCTAACAAGGGCGGAAATGTAATGAACACGAATACTTAAACAGTGTTGTTGGAGTTATTGTAGTTTTACGTTTCATATTTTTTAGTTCCTCGTGTGGGCGAAAAAACGCAGAAATGCATAAACTTTATGACGTAAATAATACGTTTTGGAAAATTATATTTTGCGAAAATGAGTTATTCCAACTGAAAATATTTGACTACATAAAAATAGGTAAAAGTACTAATTGGTAAACAAGTTATTGTTTAAACGTTCATTTGCCAAACATTAGGTTTGCATTACAATTATTGGTGAAGAGATTTTTTGCTAAATAAAAATTTGGCAAATGAAAGTATGCGAAAAATGTTTTGGGAAGTGAAAATTTGTCAAGTTCCTTTCGGTCAAACAAGGGAGACCCATTTATAAGGTATCGAAAATTATAAAATGTCAATATGCTTAAAAATTCAGCATGTTTCTTACTGTCAACAAGTACGTCAATACTCGTATTAAAGTCAACACATAAAATGCACTTCTTGTTAATAAAATGTTCTAACAGCTTTTCTAAACTAGATATAAAACTTTCAAATTTTTATCATAAGGACTTCTGTAGCAACAACAAAGATTTAACCTTGTTTCAAGATCTCTAACCCCACATATTGCAAAACTATCTGATCTATACATTTTTTTTACAAAATCAATATCTTCACTTTCTTTATCTATATGGGCTAAAATAAGACTACCTCCCCTTTTTTTGTTCGACCTTGTGACACTAAATTATAATTGGAAAAGTTAAAAACATAAGCAGACTGTTGATTTAAGAAATGTTCTTTTAGACACAGGAAGTCTAACTGAATACCCATGGTTGTAATGTATAATTCGAGCTCAGTTTTTTTACTACTTATTCCACATATATTTTGATGAAAAATCCTTAAACAGTTGGTTTTCTGCATCAAAGTACTTTTACAGACTGAATTTGATTCGTTATTCGCGAAAAAGATCAGTGTCGTTAATAATTGCTATAATGCTATAATCAGATACAATTTTAGATGAAAACTGGTCTGTGTTCATTTTGTTGAAGTAATAAGGAATTGTACCAGGTTTCAACCGATAATTTTCACTACCTTCATATACTTGCGTCATATTAAAGTTATTATAACTACAAGTATGTTCGTGATCTGAAATTTAAAAAGCTCCTAATAGTTTTTCAGGTTACCGAAGAAATTTTTTATTGCTGTATTATTAACTTTGCCGGTATACTCGTACTTATAAAACATATCATTGGAATATTTTAGTTGTTTGTTAGTATCAAAAGTGTATGCAAATTTAAATTTCTGTTTACTTAGGTGCAAGAGTCGATTAAAGGCTTCTATTCTGGTGTTAAACAAACTAGTATTAGATTTTAATTTAAACATTTTTGGAGACTAAAAAGTCTTGTTCACCTAGGAAGATTATACAATAGTCATTAAGAGTGTAATTTATAAGTGTTGTGTCTAATGATGCAAGGAGTTCCATAATACCCGCCTAAGTTTGTTCTTGGGATTAATTCATACCAACTACGGAACCCTTCATTGTCTGTGGTCCAATACGCACTTGGCCGGTGCTTAACAAAGAAATACATACGTAAAATTCAATCTTTTCAAATCAACCATCAACTGTCCGGAATACAGCAAACCGTTCGATTGTGCTGCCCTAGGTAGGTACCGCTCCGGATTGGATCCAGATTTTTTCCAGTCCATTTTGCTTTCTAAAGCGGTGCTCGGAATTCGGTTCCAAGTTTCATACTTCGTGTAGTTCGAATCGTATTTGAGTCAAAGCCAACTGCAGTATACTCAAAGACATACGAACGTTCAGGCTAGTGCAGGGGGCTACACAGTAAGTGCAGTGAACCGAAAGTAGCAAAAGAAGATAGTTTTTTTTTTGTTTGGTGATTAGGCGAACCAAACATTGAAGGGTCTATTAATATTGTACGACGATAGTCTATACACTTTGTTCAAGCGTACAGATGATTGTTTTGTACACTTGTGATGAGGGAAACCCGGGGATAAAGAATCAAACCGCCCGTGTTGAGTGTGGTAAAATCACAGATTTATTTTACTTAGCCAGTTCGCTAAATGATCGCGCGTATGCAAACGCTGATGTAGCTTAACCTACTTAATGTTACGACATGTGCGGGTTCACCGTACAAATATAGACCCTTCAATATTTGGTGGGCCTAATCACGAGATTAAGAAAAACAACTAGGATTAATCAACATGCGTTTCGTTAGAAACGCATTGGGATTTGTTCCTTATGATTCTTCTTTATTGACCTCTAAAAGGCGTTTGACACAGTCAGCCATGAATTGCTATTAAATAAACTTAATGAAATTGGCATAAAAGGCCCTGCCCTTGACATCTTTAGATCCTTTCCGTCGAACCGTTACCAAGTAGTGAAGATTGGGGACACTCAGAGCAATTACAAAATTATAACATACGGCGTGCCCCAAGGCTCAATTTTGGCTCCTCTTTTGTTCGTTTTTTACATAAATAGCGTCCACCAAATTGATCTAAAAGGGAACCTAACCCTGTATACAGATGACACATGTCTATTTTACTTTGGTCACTCCATTGACACAATTATAAGTGAAGCACAAAGCGAATTAGATTTACTTAACCGGTGGTTTCAGTAAAATATTCTTACTATAAATACACCAAAAAAGAACTTTATGATATTTGCAGCAAGAATAAAAAAATTGGCAATTACACCACATTAAAAATAAACAATTAAGTTATATAAAAGTAGATCAAGAAAAATACTTAGGACTAATCTTAGATAGTAAACTGACGTGGCTACCACACATTCAAAATATAAAATCCCACCCCGTCGCATCACATTGCCTGCCCGTGCTTTTACTTCGTTTTCGCTTAAACTTTCATTAAAAAAAAATTGTGTCCTAGTTAATAGGAATGTAATTCTTCCTCAAGAATTGGGCTGTAAAATGCAAAAAAAAAAATCAAATCCAACTCTCAGTTCCAGAGATTAGCACGTTTAAAACAAAAACCTGCCCATTGCGAGTCGGACTCGCGCATGAAGGGTTCCTTACCATCCATACTAATATTATAAATGTGAAAGTAACTCACTCTGTCGGTCCGTCTGTATGTTACGTTTTCACGCCTAAACCGCTGAACCGATCGTCATAAAATTTCCAGAGATTAGCGCGTTTAAAAAAAAAACCTGCCAAGTGCGAGTCGGACTCGCGCATGAAGGGTTCCTTACCATCCATACTAATATTATAAATGTGAAAGTAACTCAGTCTGTCCGTCCGTCTGTATGTTACGTTTTCACGCCTAAACCGCTGAACCGATCGTCATAAAATTTGACAAAAATATAGCCTGGGATATGGAGAAGGACATAGGCTACTTTTTTACGCGATAACCGCCTTTTTCCACGCGGGCGGAACCGCGGGCAAAAGCTAGTTATCTATAAAAACGGCAAAAAAATCATGTCCGTTGTATGGATGGTTGAAGGATTAATACCATGTTTATGAAAACTCCTTCGCAAATAATGCATTAATTTCGAACAAATTTGATTACCATAAAAAAGGTTATAGTGAGTCAATCATAAAAGATAGACATATGCTGTCGTGGACTTTTTTTTATAACATTTAAAGAGGAATAATTCCATCATACATGATATTTGCGTAACTTAAACCATTTACGCAGCGCACGCAACGGAAGCTCCCAAAAAGGAATATTTTTCCCCGTTTTTGCAACATTTTTCATTTATGCTCCGCTCGTTTTGGTTGTAGCGTGATGTTATATAGCCTATCAGTTTCCTCAATAAATTTTTCAATTCCAACATTAGTTCCTGAGATTAGCGCGTTCAAACAAACAAACAAACAAACTCTTCAGCTTTATAATATTAATAATAATAATAATAATGTGGATTCAGCGATCATTGTGCCGATAGTCGTATCAGCCAATGGCTTAATTGCCAAGAGCCTCGACCAACATCTAAGGAGGCTCTCGTTGGGCGGCTGGATCAAGAGCTTGATTCAGAGAGCGGTACTTCTGGACACGGCTCGCATTGTTAGGAGGTTCCTCTCTCTGGAGTCCTGACCGCCGGTAGCTTGGACCCTGTTCCCGATACCGGTGGGCTGCTATTTTTTTATATTTTTAAATGTTTTTATTTTTGTATGATTTTATAGAAATATTTAAAAATGTAAATTATATGTATAAAAATGAAATAAAGTAAATAATAATAATAATAACCCCACCGCCGTATCTCTACGTTGACGTCGTGGTGGGGCTTGCACGCTCCAACTCTAGGTCTGTGCCGGTAGAGTTTACTTTGCTGGAACATGTCTAGGGTGAGGAGCCAGACTAAGAGAGATACATAAACCTGCAGGGCGGCATGTGGCGAGCTGTTGGGCAGTTGCGACCCCACGGACCCTATCTCCCGGGACAAGTCATGTTCCTCATCTCTGGTTGCCTTTATTGGCCGGCTAGAGTGAACACTGACGAGGAACTGAGCTCCCACCTCATTCTTGCCTTTATTGGCCGGCTTGAGTGGAGATTCGCAAGAGCAAACGTGCTCGGAGGAAGGAAGTATTCCAGTAAGTGCTTGTAGGGATCTTGACCATCTTCCGGGCTCTGGGATTATTCTGAGAGCCGTGGAATACCTCTCCACTCCTCGAGCACCTCAGGATATGTTGCCCCCTTGTCGCTACGTCACTATGTGCTAGCGACCGTTTCCGGGGGCCCATTAATGAGTGTGCAAGTCACCCCCTGCCATTTTATCCGTGTACAATAAAACATTGATCAGGCAGGGGCCATAGTCCTTCCATAGTTTTTGGTAACCAGTCCATTTTAACCACCCAAATCCATAGTCCAATATCTTTGTTTCCATATCCTACAATAGTCCTACACCAACCGGGGGTTGTCCTTGGGTGCACTTGCATAGTGCGTACAGGGATAATCGTCGGTTGGTGCCTTATTCCATTTAAAATTGTCTAAGGGGCCTCTGCGAGTTGGCTTCGGCCCCTCGTACGCCTTCCGAAGGTCCGGGATCCCAGGGTCCCGAGATATATAAGGATCAATCTCCAAAACGGGCGTATTCATGTGATCGCTCTGGTGCTTTTCAGATATTGATATTTAATGGTAAATATGTATCTCATTAAAAATAATGATATTCAAATGGTACATTTTTACTATTGGCCTTCAATTTACAAAAACAGTTATGGAAATATTTAAGTTCAAAAATTTCGCGACCAGAGCAATCATAATTGATGCCAGAGCGATCAAAACTGGTGAAATCAGTGAAACAAATAAATAAATATTGATAAAATATTATTTAATTAGCCGTTTTCAGTCATATTCAGTGTACGTGTAACAAGATTATATTTATGTAAGAGAAATGTATTATTTTAGAAAAAGGGCAAGGCATATTATCAGTCATTCATATCAAAAATACGGAATCTTTTATATAAAATAATCGCTAAAATAACAAATTAACATAATTATAAAAATCTACTTTTGGCTTAGTTTCATTTCTTTGGACTTAATTAAATCACTTCTAGGTAAATGAGACAAAATTAAAAACCTTTTGAAATCAACTATTAATACCTACAGTCTTTTATAGTTATAAAATGACTTAGACTCATTAAATATTAGTTTTTTAGAAGTAATTAAAGAAAACTCACGTTTATAAAGAACATGATAAAATTCTTAAAATTCAACAATTTTAAACGTAACTATTTGTAATTATAATGCTTATTAGGACTTAGAATCATCACTAAAATAACAGTCTTTTCAAGATTATCTAAGAGATTTGTAATAATCACATTTTCCATAACTATATCTTTAGTGGAAAGTAAAGAATTAAAAGTAAAATGCAATTCACATGATCAGATCAGATTAAAATATTGTTTGCAAATTATTATGATACAAATTTTCACAACAAGTAAAAAAAAAAAAAAAAATAAAAAAAAAAAAAAAAAATACAATTTCTTAGTTGATCAACAAACAACAAATAAGGTTTATAGGAAGCTCAGAAAATTGAATACTCGTAGTCATCGGAGTCGGAGTCGGGTAAATCTTCTGCTGCAGCAACCTTTGTCAAGGTGTTATCGTTTTGCAACGAAGATAAAACTACCTCAGAAATACTTGGAGTAATTAAATTTTCATAGTCAATAGATGGGACTTCATCCCAAAAACTGTCCGGCAGGTCCGAGTTGTGTAATGATTTTTGACTTTGATTTGCAGTTATATTCTGTCTATTATTTAGCATTTGTGGGAGCTGAATTTGCTTCTCCTGATTGCATTTTTTTGTAAGCTTAACCAGCGAAGGTCGGCTTGTCTTCCTTGATGCCCGTGACATTTTTGTCTTTGAGATGTTTTGGTTCGAGTCGCTATTAATTTGGTAAAAGCCTAAGTGTTTGCCGTGCGGACATTGTACAGCCTCTTGTGAGCAGTTGTCTAAATCGCAGCTTAATCGCCTCATAGCCAAAACGTTTTTAGTATTTGCCGACCAAATTACCTGGTGTACCTTCATAGTACCCTGAAATTCTTTTATTTCTTGCGGTATTAACATTTCTTTTTCTAATATGGCAGATTCTGCAACTTCTTCTAGGATAATTCCTGACACATTTGTTTTGAGATAAGATATAAACGTTTTCGTATCAGGTATATCTAGTCCATGAGCCACCATTTTATCGGCAGTCCTCTTAAGCGTTCCTCCAACACGATGGTGTTGGAGGAACGCTTAAGAGGACTGCCGGGAGCACCTTTACCGTGACCCTTTTCCGAATAGTTCTATATAACTTTACGTAGACGTGGGTATTGCCAGTGTAGTTTTGATATAATATGAAACAATTTCTTGTTCCGGTATTGACCCGAGGGTGAGTCAGACAAGAAGTGCAACGACGTTACTCTAGGCAATATTTTTTTCTATATAAAGGAGGACTGGCACCAAATGTTCCCAAACAGCTACAGCGTCATGTCTCAAGCTCTCACTAATCGTACAGAAGCACTGTGACTGGAGTAAATCATCTTTTTTGCAATAAATTACTACGGTATGCAAGGTCACTTGTTGGCGCGATCCGCCAAAGTGAAATGATTGAATTTCAGTCGCGTATTTTGTGTTATAATTTTCACTGAAGTCACAGTGGATAAAACACTCATCGTAATTTAAATTAGCTTTAAGTTTTTTAATGTAGCTATTCTGGGCTATAATATTAGCGCAGTGATGCATGTATCAGGTGCATATATTTTCAAAATAATCAATAACATCCTTGGGATTAGCTTCGACTTTTTGCTTTAAGGTTTGTGTAGTTTTCATTTCTTTTCCATTTTTTATGTAAGTCTTCTTGATTTTGGCCCACTTTAAATATTCAATTTGCTTACTGTTATCAAACTCTTTATATTCTAGGTGCTTATCTTTACACATAATGCAAAATCTTGTAAGGCAGTCTATACTTCTCGAATTACACGTTAAGGAGGTTAAGATTTCCGTTGATGATTTTTCTTTCATAATACAGTTTTTTTTTTCAATGATAGGGTCACCAAATCCATGTTTTCATGCATGTATCACGGCATTTTGCATCTGGGAAAATGGCCCAAAAGACAAACGTAGATCGCAGCTTACAAAAGAAACTGTAAATTATATTATGCTGCGGAAATCTTAATGTAAATTTTTGGTGCAAATTGTGTAAGTTATCATTTAAATAGCGCTTTTGCTTTTTTATTTTATTTCTAGTGATAAACTCCTTTTTACCACACGTCATGCGGCTAATATCGTCATCTTTAAAAAACAGTTTTATATATTTTATTAACTGTTGTTTTACTGTATATTTTATTTCTTGTACGTTATCTTTGTTTGGAGTTAAAACCAACATTTTTCTTTCTAAACGTTTACCTTCTTTACTTTGATTTTTGAACCTGTTCAACTGTCTTCTAATACGTTCGTTACTTATTTTCAACTCTTGAATTTTTTTATCTTTTAGTTTTAATTCCCTATTAGATCTATATTTCATCTTTCTTAATAAGGCTTTCCATGGAGAGGTTTTTTTTTTCGTAACTGACGATATTTTATGTTTAGGGAATATATTTAGACTTTTTTGAGACGTATGTGATATGTTGCTAATTGAACTTTGTGGACTACCGGGACAGATGCTGGAGGAAGCACTGCCAATGCATGTTAGTTCGTTCGTTCGTTCAGTATCTTGCGATAGTCGCTGAGATCTTCTTAGTCTATTAACCGGTGACGCGGGTGAATCAAAACAAGACAAATTTTCGTATTCTTTATAGGTCTCTGGAAGGCAGGAACTTATCTGAGAATGAATTTTTACACGATTAATAATGTTAAACTCATTTTCAACATCTTGTGTTACAGTTTGCAGTATCTCTCTATGTTTTGTTACATTGTTGGTCCTTAAGGTTGGAGATGATTGAGGAACATTTGAAAGAAGATCACGGTTCTCAGATAGATAGATAGGTTCTTCATTTATTGGGAGCTCATCAGTTGCTGATAACTTATCCACTTTTTTCTTCAAATAATATCGTCGAGAACTCTGCCTACTTTTCTTCCTACGAACCTTTTGCTGACTTGGTGTGAAATCACTCATTGGTAGTACTGTGCCCCGAGCTTTGTTCCTTTGGTAACTCTCTCGTGACTTTACAAGCCATCGTGCCTATAGATCTGGACCATTTTTTATCGTGGCCATTCTACGACGCTCAGCCAATTTCTTCCTAAGACGTTTTTCTTCAATAGATAATTTATTTCAAGGCATGATTTCTATCTGCAACAATAGTTGCCATTAAATTTTAGAGAAGAAAGAGTTACAGTTGTGGTAGCTAAATTCCAATATAATAATATCATCAAGGTAAAATACGTCAAATCTGTTTATGGGTTTAGGTTATCCGGAGAAACCCAGGAAAGTTTATAAATTAAAGATTATATGCATAGTTCATCGTTTGTCATTGTTACAGTCCGGTACTACTACTTAAAATAGGTTTATAACGTACAATTAATGCAAAATATCAACGCTCTGGTTTTTTTGGACAGAGCAATCAGAGCCATAGCGATCAGAAAAAGTCACAAAATCATAAATATAGCTGAATTTAAAAGCAGTAGAAAGTTGTGATTACGTCTCATAAAAAACATCACTTAACTCACATAACTAACACATTCACAAGCTTACTATTGAATTTAAATAAAGTGCCATAGCAATCATAAAATTCGAGAACCAAATCCAGAGCAATCATAAACTTACCTTCGTAATGTTGGAACGCGGGAACGTGGCACACAGGTATCCTACTCGGCGGTTAGACCACTACTGGCGTTGCCCCGCGGGAGGGGAATAGAGTGTCTATAACGCGTAACTAGAGATGAGCGCGATGTTTTACTTCAGCGCAGAGCGATGAGATAAAATGCCCGGTCACGATTTTAAATTCAATTTGTGGCAAAAGTATTGTTAATATAACATTTTTTTTTTTATTAATATGAAGATTAACTATTTGTTATGTAATCTAAATAAGTTGTTTCATATGATCCTACTCATTAAAAAATTTAAGAATATTTTTTTCATTTAATCGGGAGTTGGGTCAACCCAGAGCGATCAGGATTTTAGGGTTTAAGATTTTTTTTTTTTTTTTTTTATATTTATAATAAACTTATTCATAATATTAGCCTTGTATCACGTAGATTTGACACCGAACTATATATAAAAAAAATATTTTGAAAACATTTTTCGATTTTAAAATGGGTTTATCCAGCCCGACACGAAAAAAAATGCCTCTGGAGATCGACCCATAAACGTATATAAAATAATAATAATAATAATAATAACCCCACCGCTGTATCTCTACGTTGACGTCGTGATGGGGCTTGCGCGCTCCGAACTTTAGGTATGTGCCGGTAGAGTTTACTTTCCCGGAACGTGTCTAGGGTGAGGAGCCAGACCAAGAGAGATACAGAAACCCGCAGGGCAGCATGTGGCGAGCTGTTGGGCAGTTGCGACCCCACGGACCCTATCTCCCGGGAGAAGTCATGTTCCTCATCTCTGGCTTGCCTTTATTGGCCGGCTGGAGTGAACACTGACGAGGAACTGAGCTCCCACCTCATTCTTGCCTTTATTGGCCGGCTTGAGTGGAGATTCGCAAGAGCAAACGTGCTCGGAGGAAGGAAGTATTCCAGTAAGTGCTTGTAGGGATCTTGACCATCTTCCGGGCTCTGGGATTGTTCTGAGAGCCGTGGAATACCTCTCCACTCCTCGAGCACCTCAGGACATGTTGCCCCCTTGTCGCTACGTCACTATGTGCTAGCGACCTTTTTCGGGGGCCCATTATTGAGTGTGCAAGTCACCCCCTGCCATTTTATCCGTGTATAATAAAACATTGATCAGGCAGGGGCCATAGCCCTTCCATAGTTTTAGGTATCCAGTCCATTTTAACCACCCAAACCCATAGTCCAATATCTTTGTTTCCATATCCTGCAATAGTCCTACACCAACCGGGGGTTGTCCTTGGGTGCACTTGCATAGTGCGTACAGGGATAATCGTCGGTTGGTGCCTCATACTCATTTAATTAAAAAGCATCTAACGGGCCTCTGCGAGTTGGCTTCGGCCCCTCGTACGCCTTCCAAAGGTCCGGGACCCCAGGGTCCCGAGATATATAAACACATATAACAAATAATAATAATTACCATCTCCGGACTCGTCGCTCAGCTCCGCCTCACAGCCACGCGCCTCACAGCCACAGGTACGCGCCACAACCGTGAGCGCCGTGTCACCGGTCGGTGCAGTTGCGTCGAGCTCGAGCGACGAGTTTTTCTCACCTGCACCGTCACCAACACCACCACGGCGGCGAGGAAGAGGACGGCCACCAGCGGGCTTGGGACTTCGAGGCCAACAGGCCCCGAACGGGGTCCCCGCTGCCGGTGGAAATGTGTCGCGCATGTGTTGGACCCAGTCCATAAATGAAAATGTCATGCGCGCATGTTATGGGGCTACAGAGGGAGGAATTAACCTTCCAGCATACCGAGGTCGGATGCTCTCTCTGTTTTAGGTGCTTGAACCTGCCGTCAACGTCTCGGCCCAACGATTGTCGGATCAGGTGCGCGTCATTCAACACAATAATAGATTGGATAATGCTACACTTGATCGGCTATGCTCGGAAGTGCAGAGTAGCTCTGTTAATAACCCTCCTCCATCTCAGAATGTCTTGCATACTGACTTTCCACTGCGGGAAAACCAGCGTGATGAGGAGGAGGATGCCAGGGCTATATCTGCATATAACTTATGCAATGTGGAATTAAGGAGCGTTCTGGAGGATGCGATCCGGTTGAGTACCGGTTCACATCACCTGACTTTAGACCATGGCTACCACGTTTGCCCATGAATAAAAAAAACAGAGCACTGGTGTGTGCCCTGGATGCGCTGTTACCAAACTTTATTAAAAGCAGCGCAGACCGTTACGATACAAGGCCGCGGAAGGTAGGGAGAACGGCTCACCGCAATACCGGCATTCCTCTCCCGCCGCGGCCTCCCACACTCAGCCGCGATGCCGCCCATTCGACATCGCGGCCCGTGCAGGATTGAGCGTCGTATTAATGAGGCCAGGGTACTCATCGGGAAGCTCATCTGCTTCAGGGAGGGCAATACACGTCCAAGGGTGATGCACTTTGCGAGACGGACGTTCTCGGGAATTAATATTAACCCTCGAGAATATGTATCCCGTGTCACAGAGCGTATCGACTTCCTGAAGCAGAAAGTTTATGCATGGGCAAACCGTATCCGTTGGTATAGGCTAAGAGTGGATCGATACACTCAGAACCGCATGTTCCAGAACGATGAAAGGTGGGTATACAGAGCATGGGAGCGGCCCATTCCCACTCAAGGTGTGACTGACGCGCGTCCACCGGATGCTGAAACCATGAGTGCTTTTTGGCGAAGCATTTGGTCAGTGCCCGTCAGTCACGCTGAAGGTGATTGAATGCGAGTTGTTGAGTAGACGTGTGATTCAATACCAGACATGAAGACTATTACTATTAGTCCTTTGGATGTGGCCAGTGCAGTCCGCCCGTTGCCTAACTGAAAATCTCCAGGACCGGACGGACTGCACACTTTCTGGATTAAATGGCTACAAAAGTCACACGCCTGCTTAGCCTCGCAATTCCAGTCATCTTTAGAGACTGGGTCGCTACCACTGTTCTTTACGACAGGAGTTACCCACCTGCTCCATAAATCAGGTAGTACTGCGGAACCTAAAAACTATAGACCAATCACATGTTTACCGACGGTCTATAAAGTTCTTACATCCATTCTTAGAGCAAAAATTGCGCACCATGTTGATATTAACTCAATTATGTCTGTATCTCAGAATGGATGTAAGAATGTGTCCCGCAGTACTAAGGAGCTGCTCCTTATAGACATGGCCATAAGCCAACAGGTTCGTAGATCCCGGAAAGATTTGTCGACATGTTGGATAGATTACAAGAAGGCCTATGACTCGGTGCCATATACATGGCTCATTAGGGTGCTGAAGTTGTACAAAATAGATGCAACTCTACGCACCTTCTTGATGTCGTGTATGGGGCAGTGGAGAACAGGCCTTGTCTATCCAGGATGTCGACAGATCCGGGGGATCGATGAACCGATCAGGATTGAGCGGGGAATATTTCAAGGCGATAGTTTGAGTCCGCTTTGGTTTTGCTTAGCCTTGAATCCTCTAAGCACGCTGCTGGAGGATTCCGGTCTAGGCTATCGGTTGAGAAGAGATGGTCAGGTGATATCTCACCTCCTTTACATGGATGACTTGCCCCCAACAATTTGCGACTGATGGAGCTACTGAAGGTTACAGAAACGTTTAGTAGCGCCATCAGGATGGAATTTGAGTTGGTCATGCATGTAAAGCCAGGGGGGATTGTGGAATCCGTGGGAACCCAACTCTCGGATTCCATACACCTTAGATCCCTCTCCTCAACCGAAACCTACAAGTATTCGGGAATGTCGGAAGCATTAGGCATCAATGCTACCGACATGAAACAATCGTTGAGGGAACGCTTCTTTGGCCGCCTGAATAAAGTGTTAAATAGTCTTTTATCAGGCGGAAATAAGGTGCGTGCCTTCAACGGTTGGGTCATGCCGGTTTTGATGTATTCTTTCGGCATACTCAAATGGAGTCAGACGGAACTTGACGCTCTGGATAGGAAGGTCCGTACATTGCTGACGGCATGTCGGATGCATCACCCACGATCATCGGTTATGAGACTGTACATCCCGCGGAAGTGTGGGGGTCGAGGTTTTTTAAATGCTAAAACCCTACACAACCGCGAGATTTGCAGTCTCGGGGAATATTTCCTTCAAACTGACGTGGGGATGCACCAAGATGTGGTCGCAGTAGACTAGTAGACTAGAGCGGGGTGAGGCCCTTGCCTCACCCCGCTCTCCTTGGTGAAAGAGAACTGGCGCAAACCTGCAGTACTTGATACCAACGATCGTAGGGAAGTATGGCAAGGCAAAGAGCTTTACGGACAGTTATTCCGGGCCCTCCATGAGCCTGATGTAGACTTTTTAGCGTCTATATCCTGGCTGCGTTTCAACGACCTCTTTGGGGAAACCGAAGGTTTTGTCTGTGCGATTATGGATGAAGTTATCATGACGAATAATTATCGGAAATATATTATGAAGGATAGTACGGTTGACATCTGTCGGGCATGCTACCGTCCCGGTGAATCAATTCGACATATTGTTTCCGGTTGTTCACGTCTTGCTAACGACGAATATTTGCACAGACACAATCTAGTGGCTAGGATTATCCACCAGCAACTAGCCTTGCAGTACAGCCTTGTGGACTCCGAAGTACCATACTACAGGTATGTGCCCGACCCAGTTCTCGAGAATGGTCATGCCACATTGTACTGGGATCGATCTATCATCACAGACAGGACTATTGTAGCCAATAAGCCTGATATTGTGGTGATAGATCGACGAGAGCGCCGTGCAATGATTGTTGATATCGCTGTCCCTCATGACGAGAATCTCGTGACAGCTGAGAAAGATAAAAAAAAATCAAGTATCTTGACTTAGCACACGAAGTTGTCGACATGTGGGATGTGGACTCAGCAATCATTGTGCCGATAGTCGTTTCAGCCAATGGCTTAATTTCCAAGAGCCTCGACCAACACCTAAAGAGCGTTGGGCAGCTGGATTAAGGGCTTGATTCAGAAAGCGGTACTTCTGGACACGTTTCGCCTTGTTAGGAGGTTCCTCTCTCTGGAGCCCTGACCGCCGGTAGCTTGGACCCTGTTCCTGATACCGGTGGGCTACTATTTTTTTATATTTTTAAATGTTTTTATATTTTTTATATTCTAATATTATATATATACATTTATTTGAATAAAGGAAATAATAATAAGATCTGTGGGCCCGACTGTCAAGTTGACGGCCTAAAATTTTTTTTCTCCGTTTATATATTTTTTTTTTTTTAATTCTTCTATGAGTTTGCTCTTGACTTTAGTCTAGGTCTGGATGACAGAGACAAAGTCTACGATGGAGTGAGCTTACCCAGAAGAAGCCTGTTCACTCTCACTTTGAATAGATTAGGGTTGTATGCGTTCGGAAACACAGACGCAGGCAGAGAGTTCCACTCCTTTGCTGCGCGCATTATAAAAGACGTTTGAAAACGCTTAGTGCGAGTTGGTGGAATATCAACTCGAGTTGGTGGAATATCAACTAGGTAGGGGTGGTAACTTGCAGTGCGTCTAGATGTCCGATGGTAGAAGGGGGCCGGTGGAATGAGGTCGTGGAGTTCATGGGTACACTCTCCAAAGTACAATCTGTAGAAGACCGACAAGCAGGCAACCTTGCGGCGATGAGCCAAGCTGTGAAGCTTGGCATCCACCAGTTTTACGTCGCCAATGAGCCTCTTAGCTCTGCGTTCCACCGAGTTAAGCGCAGCAAGTTGGTACTTTGCTGAGCCATCCCAAAGGTGGCTGCAATACTCCATGCAGGAACGGACTTGTGCTTTGTAAAGGGTTAAAAGCTGTCCAGGCGTAAAGTATCGCTTCACCCTATTTAGGACGCCCAGTTTCTTGGCCGCAGTTTGAGCTTTGCACTCGATGGTGGAGCCGAAGTTGAGACCAGATGTCAACTCCAGGCCTAGGTGCTCGAGCCGATCAGTTACAGGAACAGATGTACCCCGAAAAGTAGGAGTTTGATCAAAACGACTCCTTTTAGCGGTAAAGAGACACGCTTGTGTTTTGGTGGCATTAAAAGAGACCAGATTGTCGTAACCCCATTGGGAGACAAGACTCAATGTCAAATCAGTCCGCTCAACCATGGCCTCTCTCAGGGAACGAAGTTCAGCCCCGCTGGTTTTTGCGCTGGACAAGTATCTCTCTGAAACGGTACTGTCATCCGCGTACCCACCAATACCAGGCAGAAGCAGGTCATTGATGTGCAGCAGGAAAAGAGTTGCAGAGAGAACAGATCCCTTTTATAGTATTTTTCAACTTTATCTTGCTTTCTACTTGTGATATGTGTTCATACACCATTCCTGAAGATCATACAATTGATAAAATCACCATAAAATACTATACCAGGATGCAAGAAGAAAATAAATTATGACACGGAGAATATAACATACTGTGCAGGACACCCAATCAGTGATTAAAACATTATATAGAATAAGATCAGTGTACCTAACCATAAGGTGTAGCTATAAGTCTGTTATTTTAGTTATAAGCATGATTGTTTGATAGCTAGGAACTTTGTCATGACCGCGCTCTACTCCAACACAAGTCCGGAGCAGGTTCGAACTTGTCGAAACTTGTCCAGGTTTCGACCCGCCTCCACTCCCATCTGATTGGTGGACTTGGAATCGAGTGCGATCAGCAATTTACTCTTAAGAGATTTATTGGAAAATTAATTGTTTAATCAAAGCGATACCGACGCTACTTGTGCCTATGTGATTTAATATAAGGGTAGAACATTTTAAGCCAAATGCAGTGCTTCGAATTAATTTGTATAAATAATGAACAGTAAAACAACAGTCTTCAAAAATAGAGTTTTATTCAGCGAACAAAGTAGTAGTGTCCTCCAATCCAGCGCACATTAATGTGAGAATACACCCCTCACATTGTCTGGTCCTCCGAGAGCCGGATCCGAGGAAAAGGCTATTAAGAAGACTCAAGAGAACCTTTTGAAGAATATTTAGAAGAAATTATCAAAAACAATGCCAGTTACGAGGTCTACGGGCAAAAGAGGTAAAAAAACGTCGACCACGACTACAGAACGCACCGAAACGGCTACAGAAACCGCCACAGAAACCACGGCTGAAACAATCAGCACGGAAGCTACGAGAATGACAGCCGACGCATCAGAAGCACCCACCGCGACCGTCAAAGCCACCGCTACACAACCAGAAGCTGAACCGGAAAACAAAGAAAGTGGTCGCCGCAGCAAACCTACGTCACAGAAAAGTGAAAAAGTGTCAAAAGCGCGTCGCATAGCCAAGGCCAAAGCGGAGCTAGCACAAAGGTTAGTAGAATTAGCGACCGCACGCCTCGCCGAAGCCGAGGCCGAATCTACTGATGAAGACATATCCTCAGTCGCCTCGGAAGCTGGAAATGAGCAACTACCTGGCTACAATCAAGTCAGCCACTTGCCATCACCGAACGACCACACCAATTTGAAGCAAAGCCGCTGACCGAACCTGCAGCTCCAGTGACCACCGCCGTGTCCTGGAACATCCCGGCGACTTTACTGGTGGGAGCCAGCACCATGCACCCGCCGCCTGAAGACATGAACATAGAACCCAAGAACACGCCACCAGTGAGCACCGCCGCCTCCTGGCAGCCAAATCCTGCGACCGAACAATCGCACCTGATCCCGCAACCAGTAATCGCCGCCTGGCAACAGAACTCCGCGCCCTCGCAGACGAATCCGAACCTTCAGCCAGCGATCACACCTACATCCTCGCAACCGAACCACGTGCCTGCACAGCCGCGACCGACGCCAGTACCAGCAGAACCCGCCACTACTTGGCCACAGAACTCGACGTACGTGACAACGATTACGCCGTGGCAACCGATCTACACTATGGCACCACATCACAGCTACCCTCCGGGATATGCCACTGAGACCCGGGTGCCGCAGCATACGCCATCAGCGCACGTCGTGCATCAGCCCACAACACTGGCCGTCCAAGAACCAAGAGCAGATATGAAAGAACTTGCTGCTGCAATCACGTATGCCGTACAAACCACACAGTACCAGCAGTCAACAAAATACACTGAACTACCCTGCTTCAACGGAGCTTATCAAGACTGGCTCACGTTTCGCGCCGCCTACTGTGAAACGGCGCACCGATTAACAGCAGGGGAAAACATAGCAACAGCTAGACTCGGAAGAAGCCTTAGAGGTCTAGCCAAGGAAGCTGTACAGGGTCTGCTAATAGTGAACGCGGACCCGAACGAAGTTATGAAATCACTCGAACTACGCTTCGAACGCCCAGACTTGATTGCAATGGCTGAAATAGAACGTCTACGAACCCTGCCACGCCTCACCGAATCCCCGCGTGATGTTTGCACATTCGCCACCAAAGTGGAAAGTATAGTCGGTACCCTGCAAGCACTCGACTGTGAACATTATCTATTCAATCCAGAAGTAACAAAAGCTTTCGTCGAGAAACTCACACCGACCTTGAAGAGACAGTGGTACCAGTTCTCAGCAGCACAGCCCAGAACGGAACCTGATCTTCGAAAGTTCACCAGATTCATCAAAATTGAAGCTGAAATATGCAGCCCGTATGCAGTGCCTGAAAACATCGCTGCAACAACACAAAACACTCAAAACACGCAACGACGCCAACAACGAGTACATACCACGCAGGAAACAAATAAATCAAAGTGTGGTTTATGTGACCGCCAGGGGCACAGCATCGTCGATTGTGAACAATTCAAGAAAGCAACCACTGACGCAAGATGGGACATAGCTAAGAAGCATCGCTTGTTCTTTCGTTGCCTCAAATACAGAACAAAGCAACACAGCTGCAAACCAAAGAAATGCGAAATAAACGACTGTGTACATTTACATCACAAGATGCTACACGCCAACAATGCAGCGAACAAGAAGAAAGAAGAACCCGAACGCCCCAAAGAAGAACAAGAGAAGGTCCATTCAGCCTGGACACCTAAGGTATCATTTCTGAAGATAATACCAGTACACCTTTCTGGACTGGAGCACAGGCATAAATACATTCATCACAAAATTCAAAGAAATTCATTCTTCCGTCGTTAAGAAGGGTAAGGTAAAAGTTAATATCAAAAGGAATAGATGTTCGAAATGGATAACAAGCGGAATAAGGACAGCTAGCAAAGTGAAACGTTTCCTTAACACTTTAGATAGGACACAATGCGATAATTCAGTTCTGGAGTATCGGAATAACTATATTCGAACGTTTAGAAAAGTGGTGAGCTGTGCAAAAAGGAATGATGTCAGAAAACAAATACACATGGCATCAAATTCTAGTAAAATGATATGGCAAATAGTAAATCGATAGCGCAACGCTACCCAAGACATGAATAAGGAACCAATTATACTCAAAATAGATAACGCAGCAACAAGTAATGCTTTGAATGTGGCTAATATATTTTCCAAAAGGTTTGACAACACAGTCCACTTAAAGGCTTGTGACAAGGATTTGGCAATGACTTTCTTAACTGAAGGTATAAGTCGGGTAGAATTTAATATGAGTTTTGATGCAATCACACCTATAGAAATTTTTAATATGATAAATAAAATGATCAACAAGTCCTCTTCGGGTTATGACGAAATTCCCTTAACCATAATCAAAGAAAACATAGACTTATTAGCGACTCCACTAGCATCTCTTTTTAATGAATGCATCGAGGAAAGTCTGTTCCCCGATCAGTTTAAAATTGCACGCGTGCTTCCAGTTTTCAAAAAAGGATCAAAGACGGACCCTGGCAACTACAGACCAATTTCCCTCTTGCCTATATTATCAAAAATATTTGAAAAGATAATGAAGGATAGGCTCATTAAACATTTAATCATTTACGGTATCCTAAATGACCAACAGTTTGGTTACCAAACATCATTGGGAACCACCGATGCTATTGAGGCATTGGTAGACGAAGTTATTTGTAATTTGAATAATAAACATAGAGTAGCTGGTATATTCCTAGACCTCAGTTCTGCCTTCGACACAGTAGACCATGGTATTCTCCTAGCTAAGTTAGAACATTATGGCATACGGGAAAATGTGTTGAAGTTATTTAGCTCTTATCTGCATAACAGACGGCAGTATGTAGAGATAAAATCGGTGGTAGATGGGGAAGAAAAATTTATAGATCTAATCTAATTACGGTATGCCGAGGTGTACCTCAGGGATCCGTTCTCAGTCCAATCTTTTTTATTATATTTTTAAATGATTTAATAGAGTATATCAAAAAACGTGTAAAGGACACAAAACTAATAATCTTTGCTGACGACACAAATGCGATAGTTACTGCAGACGATATACTGGAATTAGAATCCAAGATCAATGCTCTCTTGAAAGTTTTTGAAAACTGGTTCAGTAATAATAATTTTACGCTTAACATAAATAAAACAAAGTGTGTCTTATTTAAGCCCACGGTACGAAATAACGTTAAGTTGGAGATTGTATCTTGTGGCAATAATGTCGAAATAGTTGATAGTGTCAAGTTCTTGGGTGTGCACATTGATGCATTGTTGAATTGGAAGGTTGAGACATTGTCTATAACGAAGTCTATTAGCGCGGCATGCTATGCGATTAGAACACTGAGGGAAGAATTAAGTTTACCTCAACTTAGAAGTGTGTACTTTGCCTTAGTGGAGTCCAGGCTAAGATACAGCATTGAGTTTTGGGGCAATAGTTACAAGTACAACATACAAATGGCATTCGTGATTCAGAAAAGAGCTTTAAGGACTATGCTCCGCATGAAACAGATGGAATCATGTAAAGACCATTTTATTAGATTACAAATCTTGACAGTGCCATGCCTTTACATTTTAGTGTTGCTAACCACCTTAGTTAAAAATTTGCACAAAATTGAGACTGATGAGCAAAGACAAACTAGAGCTAGCACACGTAGGAAAGATCTGCCCAACACTATTCAACCGAAATTAAAAGTTGTCAAACATAGCCCGAGGTATCAGTCTGTATTTTTATACAACAAGTTGCCTATAGATTTCAAAACCATAATATACAGTGTTAACTTATTTAAAAGCAAATTGAGGACCTATTTATTGTGGAAAGGCTATTACAGTATCAATGAATTCCTAGATGACATATGACATTGTAACATGACATTGATCGTACTAATTTGACATTTATTATTTATGATCTCTTATTATTATTGTATTGTTGATTTTCTTATTATTATTGTACTTGAATTTTTAATTGACCGTTATTGTTTTTATTGACTTTTATAAATGTATTAATGAATTTTATTTTAATTTCAATTGTTTAATGTTACTTTTTAAATTTTCAACACAATGTACCTATATTGTTATGAAATAAATTACTTATAACTTATGACTTATGACCGGCGGGAGCTGTAGACACCTTTGCACTCCTAGATGACGGTTCCACGGTGCCATTAATCGACGTGAGCCGAAGGATCCTGTGAACCACTACGAATATCATCCTTCGACGGCAAGTCTACAATCGACGTGACCTCTCGACGAGTGAACTTCTTCATCAAAGGACTGCATACACCTGAACGCAAGTTACATGCAAGAACAGTCAAGCAGCTAGAGTTGGCTGCACAGAGAATACCTGGTGAAGCAATCAGGGACTGTGAACATTGTTTAGGAGTTTATGAGGACTGTATAATTATGATGCTGATTCTGTTTTAAAATGATTTATTGCTGAATAGCTTTACAATAAATTAATGACTTATGACGCGTACAATGCATATATAATACGGAACGAAGGGAGATGGTCGTGTGTGTCGCTCCCCGCCGCGGTTCAGCCTTTATATAGACATGGCTGGCGCGGGTACCTCTTCACCCGCGTCCCGCCGTGCCTCCGCCGACGCCGTGGCCGGTGCCGCCTCCGCCGACGACATTGTTCGAGAAGGTTCCGAACATCCTGCCCGGGTTGAAGCGTTGTCTTCAATAGGTAAAGGACATATGTTGTTGAAAGCCCTTGTAATCTTGCCCTTCTTGGTTTTAATCTCTGCCACCCTCGTGACGCCGTCAGGACCAGGAAACACCTTGATGATACGGCCCATTAACCACCGTAGTGGTGGTTGCGTCTTCTCTCGGATCAGAACTAATTGATTCAATTTGAGTTCACCAGTGGACGCATGCCATCGGTTTCTCTGCTGCAACATGACAACATATTCATAACTAAATCGGTTCCAAAAGTGTTGTCGAAGATGCTCAATCCTTTTGTAGCGATCCAATCGGTTGATGTTGATGGAGTGTACCTGTGGCTGAGAAACTGCAATTAGTGGTCGTCCAATTAAGAAATGAGAGGGAGTGAGAGCAGTAAGGTCGTCAGGTGACGAAGAAAGGGCAACTAGCGGACGGGAATTTAATATAGCCTCAATTTGAACTAAGTATGTGTTCATTTCTTCGTACGTTAAATGAGAAGAATGAACAATAGTTTTTAAATGTTTTTTTGTAGATTTAACAGCGGTCTCTGTTATACCATTGAAGTGTGGACTATAAGGAGGCGTAAAACTAAACTTTATGCCATCTTGTGCAATATCTGTCTCTAAATTCGAATTTGATAAGAATTGTGCAAGCTCATTAAATACTCCTACAAACGCCGTGCCATTATCAGAAAGGATGCTGTGTGGTTTACCCCGGCGAGCAACGAATCTCTTTAAAGCGGCCAGGTAAGCGTCTTTGGTAAGATCCGTAACAAGTTCCAGATGGACAGCTTTTACTGCCAAACAAACAAACACACAGATATAAGACTTAATAAGTCTGGTTCCTCTACCTTTACGATCAGCTATCAGCATTGGCCCGGCGTAGTCAACACTACAATTATAAAAAGGGAATTCAAGCTGTGTCCTCGTGCATGGTAACTGACCCATGACTGGTTGCACCGCCTGAGTTCTAAATCTGAAACATTTGACACATTCTCTGAATACACCTTTAGACAGATTTCTGCCTCCTAGAGGCCAGTAAGTTTGACGAATGTGTGACAGAAGTAGTTGTGGCCCTGCGTGCATAAGTTTAACATGTTCACAATGAAATAATATTTTTGTAATGTGATGTTTACTATCTAACAATATGGGATGTTTAATATCGTAACTGTAACTAGCGTTACCTAATCTGCCACCTACGCGAATGACACCCCGATTATCCAAAAAGGGAGATAGTGAAACTAGCCTATTTTTCTTAGATAATGGCTTTTTTAAACTAAGTGTTTTGTATTCGTCAGGAAACATTTCCATTTGACTAATACGTAACATGACCATAAATGCTTCCTGTAATTCATTACATGACAAATGACCACTTAACCTGTCATTAGGATTTTTTAAGTTAAAAATAAACCTAAGTATGTATGCGATAATACGTTTCAATTTGTTTATATTTGATTTATTACGTATTAAATGACTGATTACCGATTCAGTTGACTGATCTAATAAATGAACTTTAATTTCAGGTATGTTGGAACTCGAGCCTATATTTGGCATCTTTGGCCAACAATCTTCACCGAAATTTAAAAATTCTGGGCCTGACCACCACAATGAACAGGTGCCAATTTGATCGGCCCTCAGCCCGCGAGATACTAAGTCCGCCGGGTTCTCTTTCGACGCCACGTATCACCACGAATTATCCCCGGTAGTTTCTTGTATCTCACTGACACGATTACGGACAAAAGGCTTTAATTTATTTGGTGATGTAGATAACCAACATAATACTATAGTAGAATCACACCAGTAATATAATTGATTTATATTAATAGTTAATGATGCTACTGCCTTTGCACACAGTCTTGCTCCCAATAGAGCCCCACATAGTTCAAGACGGGGTATGGTTGTATTTTTAATGGGAGCGACCTTTTTTTTTGAAGTTAAAAGATGAATAGTCACTGTACCATCATTATTTAGGCATCGAACATAGATGCATGCCCCATAGGCACATTCAGATGCATCTGTAAATATATGCAACTCAATTAATTTATAGTTAACATCAAATGCATACCGTGGTACCTTTAAATCATTCAGACATGATAACATATTAACGAACGACAACCAACGTTCTTGTGTGTCATGAGAAACTGTGTCATCCCAGGAACATTTCTCTAACCATAATTTTTGCATTATTACCTTTGCCAACATGACACATGGCCCCACTAGGCCTAATGGGTCAAAGATTTGGCTAATGCTAGATAAAATATGACGTTTAGTTATTTTATTACTTGGAGATATGTTTATGAAAAAAGTTAATATGTCTAAATCACAAACCCAGTTTAAACCCAATGTCTTAGAAGTGTTAGGAGATTGGTTACGATTTAAGTCGAGTATGTTATTGTCATTAGGATCAAGACATGGTAATATACCCTTCATCACCTGTGGGCTATTAGATTGCCATTTTCTTAATTTGAATTGAGCTGAAGCGAAAATCGAGCTCACCTCCTTACATAACTGTATGGTGCCGGACTCAGTGTCACAGCCACCCAGATAATCGTCAACGTACATGTCTCGTTGTATAGCTTGCTTCACGCCGTTATTTGAGGCCTGTGAAGCGAGACTCACGAGTGATTTTGTCGCTAAATATGGTGCCAAAGCTGTGCCATAAGTAACTGTGTTCAGAACATATGTTTTTAGCGGTTCACATTGATTGAATCGGAATAGGATTTTTTGTAAAGAACGTTGAGATTCATTTAATTCTATAGCTCTGTAAATTTTTTCAATATCCGCTGATACTACGAATCTATGTTGCCGAAAGCGTAATAAAATAGAATAAAGATCGTCCTGCACAGTGGGACCAATCATTTGTAAGTGATTTAAAGAAATACCTGAAGTTGTCACAGCTGACGCGTCAAAGACAACTCGTAATTTTGTTGTTGTACTTTGCTCGCGCATAACACCGTGATGAGGTAAGTAATAACTTATAATATCATTTGAATTATTATCTTCAGACATGTGCCCTAGTTCTAGGTACTCGCGCATAAAATTAATATACCTATTTTTAAATATGGGATCACGAACGAACCTACGTTCTAGCGAAAGGAATCGAACTTTTGCCATCTGATATGAGTCACCCAATGCTTCGAGTGACTGTTTAAATGGCATTTCTACAATGAAACGTCCATCTTGACCCCGAGTAGTAGTGCGTAAAAAATGTTCCTCACATGCACGTTCCTCGGCTGACAATGAATGCTTATCAGATATAGAATCTAACTCCCAGAAGCGAGTCAGTTCAGTTTTCATGTCCTGAACGAAATGACACACTGGTTGGTCACAGGATGGACTAGGTTGTGCTATATACCCAGAGATAAGCCATCCTAATTTAGATTCATATAACCTAGGTTGACATTTGCCTAAATTGATGGTATTAGTACCCAAAATATTCCAAAACTGTTCAGCACCTAGTAATATGTCTACGCTTGACGGTTTATAATAGTGAGGGTCAGCTAGATAGATGCCTGATGGCAGTGGAATAGTACTAATGTCAATTAATGTCGATGGTAATGATTTTGTTATTTCTGGTAATACTAAACAATCAATAGTTGTTTTATAATCACCTGAATAAGACTCTAAGATTAGAGAACAAGACTGTGTGCTTTTACAAGTTTGCTGGTTAATACCCGTTATTTTGGAGTTAACGTTACGTTTAAGTGAACCCAGCTTACCACACAGCTCCTTAGTTATAAAATTTGCAGTGCTCCCGTTGTCCAAGAGCACCCTCGCAACGTGATGGCCACCCTTGCTGTCGCGCACCTTCACCCGCGCTGTGGAAAGCAATACGGTGGAAGAAGTAGTATTCTGTATTGATTTGGCTGTTAAAGTCACATTATCCGTCATTTGATTACTGGCAGGCGGCTCACTATCCTTGTCCATGTGTAACAGTGTGTTATGTTTAGCCTTACAATACTTGCACCGAGCCCACAATTTACATTTATTTTCTGCATGGCCCGGGTTTAAACAATTAAGACAAATATTATATTCTTTCGCCTTCTGATTACGTACCTCTGAAGAAAGTTTACGAAAATTATCGCATTTGAATAAAACATGACTTTGCTTACACATTGGACAATTTGAGCTCGAACCTTTATTTGACCCACTATTTTCGTTTGATGTTACTGCAAAACTTTTTTGTTTAGAATGTATTTTATTATTCGAGGTTTTGTTTTTATTAATGTCAGATTCCTCAACTGATTCTAATAAGTCGGCCCTGTTATTCATAAACGACAAAAATTGAGATAATGTAGGTGCCTCGGATAATGTATTGCTAAATTCTTCCCAATGAATATAAGTTTTAGTATCTAACTTATGAGCCACAATATAAATAATCAATATGTCCCAGTGTTGCGTCGGTTGTCCTAAAATTGTTAAAGCCCTCAGATTTTTTGTTGTTACATCGACTAGATAACGTACTGCTTTACTAGACCCCTTTTCTATCTGTTCGACATTGAATAACGATTGAACATGATTATTTACCAAAAGACGATTATTATTATACCGTTTCGTCAATAGATCCCAAGCAGTGCTATAGTTACCAGAGTTAAAATCCAAACTTCTCATAATTAAGGCAGCAGCACCCTTTAACGAAGACCTAAGGTAGTGAAACTTACTGATATCGTCCAACAATGTGTTTCTGTGTATTAATGAATCAAATGTGTCTCTAAACTCGAGCCAATGCTGATAACTTCCATCAAAATGCGGTAAACTAATCTGAGGTAATTTTACAACACTATGTTTAGTCTGTGTGACGTCGTCTGTAGCTTGTACGGAACTCACCAAAACGCTGGCTCTTCGCTCGCTATGACGCCGCAACTCACGCGCTGAGGACACCAAGGAGAAGTATTGGTTTTGAAACGCTTCGCGATCACCCAATGCCTCGCTGGGGTCCTCCATCAGCATCTCGATCTCGCCCTGTATTTTATCATAGTCATTAAATAGTAAATCCATTTTATCAAGTCTGGTTTCCAGTTCTGTTAGCTGTAGTTCGCTTAATCTAGCACAAGAAATGGCTACATTTAAATAATTGCTGAAAAGCGTAAGCTTAGCCTTACAGCTTGCACGTTTCTTAATTAATTCTTTAACTTTAGCCTCCATAATTAAATAAAAGGATAGGTAGATTAAGTTCTAAGAATGCGAAGAAGCGACCGCTTTGACCTTGATGTAATGAGCGGTCAAGCTACCGCGTGCACGTGCAAAATATGTGAATCGAAATGAAAGATAAGACAATAAAATATGGGTAAGATAAATGGAACAGATGAATGCCAATGATTGCCAAAAGAAAGCTTGGGAAAAGTTTAGATAGTATGAAGGGACAGAAATGTTTTAATGGAACGACACACCAATTACCGATCTGTAGCCACAGGCCTCCGTTCTCGAATTTCTTCTCACGCAGACACGTGCACTTCTTGTTTTCTGCACTGCAAACGCCGTTCGTCTTGATTTGTTTTCTTGCGAAGGACCAATTTGTTTAGGAGTTTATGAGGACTGTATAATTATGATGCTGATTCTGTTTTAAAATGATTTATTGCTGAATAGCTTTACAATAAATTAATGACTTATGACGCGTACAATGCATATATAATACGGAACGAAGGGAGATGGTCGTGTGTGTCGCTCCCCGCCGCGGTTCAGCCTTTATATAGACATGACTGGCGCGGGTACCTCTTCACCCGCGTCCCGCCGTGCCTCCGCCGACGCCGTGGCCGGTGCCGCCTCCGCCGACGACATTGTTCGAGAAGGTTCCGAACAAACATCTTCGAGACATAGCCAAAGATATAATGACTGAAGATGCAAGACCTAGACTCCTGATCGGCCAAGACAACTGGGACCTAATGCTAATTAAGACATGATTAGCATGTCTGATGAAGTTTACTCTGTGGCCAAGTGCTCGCGTGTGGCTGCCATGCAGGACCCAACCGAGTGGTGTTAGTGAGGCCACGGGTTGGTTCTTCTTTCCCGTTTTGATTTCTATTGTGACGAGGAGGTCCCAGTTGTCTTGGCCGATCAGGAGTCTTCATCAGACATGATTAGCATGTCTGATGAAGTTTACTCTGTGGCCAAGTGCTCGCGTGTGGCTGCCGTGCAGGACCCAACCGAGTGGTGTTAGTGAGGCCACGGGTTGGTTCTTCTAATGCAGACGACGGCCTTCATAAACTGGTGAAAGAACACATCACAATAGACAACCTGCAAGTCAACCCGAAGAAACCAAACAATGATCTCGATGAAAAGGCACTTCGTATCCTGCAGCAGCACACAAAGAGAACTACAGAAGGACGATATCAAACAGCTCTATTATGGCGAAATGAAAACACTAAAATGCCAGACAACTACGATAGTGCTTTAAGCAGACTCATCAGCGTGGAAAAGAAGATCGACAAAGACCCAGAGCTGAAGAAGAAGTACTCTGAACAAATGGAAGCATTAGTATCGAAAGGATACGCCGAACACCAGCCCCAGCAACCACTTCAAATCATAGAACCTGTTACTTACCTCACTTCGCGGTTTACAATCCAATGAAACTGGACAAATTGAGGGTCGTCTGCGACGCGGCAGCCAAAACCAGAGGAGTCTCCTTAAACGACCAACTGCTCACCGGGCCGGACCTCCTGCAATCATTACCGGGAGTCATCATGCGCTTCCGTCAGCATTCAGTCGCCGTCACCGCCGACGTTACTGAAATGTTCTTACAAATAGAACTTCGACCCGAAGATCGTGACGCTCTCCGCTACTTGTGGCGCGGGAACCGAAGAGACGACCAGCCGCCTGAACAATACCGTATGAAGTCTTTAATTCTTCGGAGCTTCTTGCTCGCCAGCCACAGCCATATATGTAAAGAACACAAACGCCGAAAGATTCCAACATGAACATCCAGAGGCAGTCGAAGCTATCAAACGAAAGCATTATATGGATGATTATCTGAACAGCTTTGACACATTTGAAGAAGCAATAAGAATCTCACAAGCAGTACGTAACATTCACAGTGAAACGCACTTCGAACTCAGGAAATGGTCATCGAACTCTACCGCCCTTCTTGAAGCACTGGGGGAAGTAACCAAGACTGGAGACACCATCAAGCTGGAAGACAACACCCAGACAGAGCGAGTCCTCGGCCTGATATGGAAGCCAACGGAAGACTCGCTTGCCTTCAATCTGAACCTGATACGCATACCTCAGAACGTCCTACAGAACGACACACCCATTAAAAGGGAAGCTCTTCGAATAGTCATGTCCCTATTTGATCCTTTGGGACTTGTATCACCGGTGACCATCAGAGCCAAGCAAATACTGCAGGAAGTTTGGCGTCGGGGAACAGCATGGGACGAAGCCCTAGATAGCGACCTAGCCGCAAGCTGGAGGAAATGGCTCGCTCATCTCAGAGCACTAGAACACATCTCCATCCCACGAACTTACCCAGGCTTCAGCGCTACAGAATCACTACAGCTGCACATATTTACCGACGCAAGCGAATCTGCATACGCCGCAACATTATACTGGCGAACAGTCACCGGGGACGGAAGAACCTACGTTTGCTTGATCGCAGCCAAAGCTAAGGTGACACCATTGAAACTAACGTCAATCCCACGATTAGAGCTGCAAGCAGCGGTTCTTGGCGCGCGTATGAAATAAAATGAAATCGTTTATTCTGTAAATAGGATATCGGAATCACTTTTACACGTCATATAAAAAATATAAAAACAAGCTTGAGGAAGTCGACATTTCCTATCTGACTATCCCTGAGAAGAAATGGCGAAACAAACTCAGGGGTCAAAGTCTCTTTTAAAGTCCAGACATGATCTTGGTCAGATCATGTGAGGACCATGTAGATCCGTGTCTGAAATGGTCTTTTGAGGAAAGAACCACACAATTTTGAGTGGACCTGTCCAGTCAGTGCAAGCATTTGTCAGTAAACGTGTAGCTCAACTCAGGATTTAAGGAGCTCAACGACTCGACGAACAATACCAAAGAAAGGACATTTGGGAAGGCCGCATAAAGTACTCAAAATACCAGACCATCATTAAAACTACTTAAGAAAGAGGAAAAAGAGATAATCTTAAAGAAAACAAATGACCCACATTGTTGAAGATGAGGATGAAATAAAATTCATTGATTTCGAAGATATATTTTTACCAGAAGTGACGTATAAAAACAAAACATAAATTGAGTAAAAGAAATAAAAAGAAATATTAAAAAAGGTTAGTTGCTGGTCGCCAACATGGCCCCCGACGGTGTGAAAACACCAATTTACTGGCCGGCGATCAGCAAAACCACCTTGCGTGTGGGTCGACGCAGCACGCCCCCCTTCGTTGCGACGTCCACTACTCTAACTACCCCGTCCCTGCCAGGGTGCACTGCCGCGATTCGCCCTCGAGGCCATTGGTTTCTTGGCAGCGTGCCGTCCGCGATAAAAACTAGATCGCCCACCTTTAACTGACGAGCCTCCTGTAACCGCCTCCTGGGTGTGAGCGTGGGCAGGTACTCACGTACAAAACGCTGCCAAAAATGGTCTGCCAGCCTCTGCGCCTTTCTCCAACTTACGCGTCGGATCAAGTCAGCGTCGTTAAACTCATTAATCTGTGGCTCGTTGCTTGGGTTTCCAATCAAAAAAGTGAAGGGAGTCAAGGCGTACTCCGCGTCCGCATCCACTGAGACGTGTGTCAGGGGTCTTGAATTAATTATGGACTCAGCCTCTAGGAGCAGGGTGTTTAATACCTCCTCCTTGGGCGTCCTTTCCTTTAAGGTCACCGTGATAGCACTCTTCACCGAGCGGACTAGCCGCTCCCAACAGCCCCCCATAAATGGTGCGGAAGGGGGGATGAATCGCCATTCTATTCTTCTATTTGTGCAGAAATTGAAAAGCTCTGGTAGCATCTTAGCTGCTCCGACGAATGAAGTCCCATTATCGGAATAAATCCTTGTCGGGCATCCCCTTCTAGCGATGAACCGTCTCAGAGCCATCAGGGCGGAGTCCGACGATAAGCTCTCCACGATCTCTAAATGCACGGCTCGCACCGTCATGCAAGTAAAAAGTGCAATCCATCTCTTGGCGGTGCGTCTGCCAATAGAGACGCTCAGAGGACCAAAATAATCCAACCCTACGTGGGTGAAAGGGCGCTGGTGATGTGCTAATCTGGCATCTGGCAATTCTCCCTCAGGTGGTGATTCTGGCTTAGCCTTTCGATTGCGGCAAAACTGACATCTCTGCGAAGTTCCTCTGACGGCTGGTCTGAGGCTTAGCACGTAGAACCTCTGACGCATTTCATTGACCACTAGCTCGTTATGTCCGTGGGCGTACCTGGCGTGATAGGAGCTTATCAGTAGCTTGACAATAGGATGTCGGCCATCTAGGATAATCGGGCGTGATTCTACATGCTCAGCTGCGACGGCAGTGCGACCAGAAAGACGAAGGAGCCCGTCTTCACTGAGCAAAAGCGAAAGGTTCCGAAGCCTACTATCACTCGAAACGGAACGTGCTGTTAGAACGCGCATCAAATCCTCGGGGAAGGAATCTAGTTGAACTTTTCGAAACAAGTGAACCTCGGCAACGTTGAGGTCTTCAACGGTAAGGGTAAAAAGGTTGCGAGTATCTCGAAGAGCGTCTAGAGAAAATTTGGAATTTGGGCGCAAAACTGATCGAAACTTGTCTAAACACTGATGGGTTCTTGCTGTGGCACGAAGCAACCGGGTCCAACTGCTAAAACGTTCGTGATCCGCAACTACCGGTAAAGGTAGCTGGCGCGGTGAAGCCACTATCAGTCCCACCGATTCCGATTCTCGTTTCAGTTCTTCGGTCACCGGAGGGACGGGACACATTAGTTCACATGGCCAAACAGAGGATGGAGACAAGAGAAATGTTGGTCCTGTGAACCAACGCGATGAGGTTGTAAAATTGTGAATGTCTCGCTTTGCGTCGTCTGCGACATTTAAAGCAGTGGGGACGTATTTCCAACTTTGGATTTTCGTTGTCTCAGTTATCTCTCCCACCCGGAACGCGACAAAGGCTTTAAATATGCAAACGTCGCTACGGAGCCACTTCAGAACGGTTAGAGAATCTGTCCAAAAATATACTTGATCGGGTTTTCGTCTGTGCGCTTCAATCACATAGGCGCTGAAACGCGAAGCGATCAGAGCGGCTTGGAGCTCCAATCTCGGGATTGAAACGGGTTTCAGAGGGGCCAGCCTACCATGTTGAAGATGAGGATGAAATAAAATTCATTGATTTCGAAGATATATTTTTACCAGAAGTGACGTATAAAAACAAAACATAAATTGAGTAAAAGAAATAAAAAGAAATATTAAAAAAGGTTAGTTGCTGGTCGCCAACACACATAGTGCTCACATTCACAATAATTAAAGTAATATATGTAATACTTTTCAAAGTAAATATTCATGTCATTTTGTATATAATATTTAATAATGTCAATAATTAGGTATGTATATAAAACGTTGTATAATTATTAAAATGTCAAGTTTTACGGTTAAATCAAAGGCTTTAAGCAGAGCGAACAGTTCAATCCCAAGCTTTTTTGTCTTCTAAATTATCAGTAATTTTATAGTACCCTTTTTTGCAAAGTTTGGTTTTAATACAGCTTTTAAATCGTTTAATGGGTAAGTTTCGAATTTCAATGGGAAGTTTGTTGTAAAAGCGTATACATTGACCCATGAATGAGTTGCCTACTCTGTGGAGGCGAGTGCGATGTACAGCAAGATTGTGTTTATTTCTGGTATTTAGACTATTAATATCGGACATTTTCTTAAAATTTGATATATTTTTGTGTACATACAATAGATATATGGCGTATGGCAACAGCAGTCAAGGAAGAACATAAACGAACACCAGAGTCAACCACGTTCTGGACCGACAGTCGAACCACACTATCATGGATCAGAACTGGGTCCAGATCTTATAAACCATATATGTTGCCCACCGCATCGCAGCAATTGAAGAACACAGCTCTACCAATAAATGGCGCTGGGTCCCGACCAAGTTAAACCCGGCAGACGACGCCACAAGAGATGTACCAGAACACTATGATCAAGACCATCGCTGGTTCAACGGTCCAGAATTCCTACGTTGACCCCCGGGAACATGCACGGCAGATGAAAAGAACCCTATCATAATCACAGGGGAAGAGAAAACCTGTAGCATCAGAAACAATAACACATAGATCAGCGAAGCCATACCGACATCAATAGGTTCTCACGTTGGGAGAGATTCCTACGAGCCACAGCACGAGTTCTTCAATTCCTACATCTCTGTCGCCGATCAGGGCAGAATATTAACTACAAAAGGACCAAAAGAAACAGCAGTAACGACCCTGATTGGAGAAAGAACAAGCGGACAGTGCTAATCAAACCAAGAGAGAAGCAAGAGACCACAAACAATCACCTTCCTCTCACCGCTGAACTTCTACGTCACGCCGAAAACCTAATCCTGCGAGCGTCACAGGAACAATCCTTCCATGAAGAGATAGAAGCTCTAAAAAACAAGAAGCCCATACCTCGAAACAGTCGCCTGCACGCACTATGCATAAAACTCACAGAAGGAGAGATTCGCCTGAAGAGCAGAATAACCGCTATGACGGACATCACAGAACGCCTGAAGGAGCCGATGATACTAGATGGAGACCACATAACGACACGGTTATGGATCGAACACGTACACCGCAAATTACATCACGCAGGCACAGAAACCATAGTCAACGAGTGTCGCCAGCAACACTGGGTACTTCGTCTGCGACCAACTGTCAAGAAAATCATAAGCAGATGCCTACAGTGCCGCATAAAGGCAGCCTCTCCACCTCAGCCGATGACAGGGAATCTCCCTTCCTGTCGCCTAGCACACCATCAAAGACCGTTTACCTACACCGGACTGGATTACTTCGGACCGTTAACCATTACGACAGGACGGAGTCATCAAAAGAGGTACGTCGCCTTATTCACGTGCCTGACAACGCGAGCTATTCACCTTGAACTTGTGACATCGCTCAACACTGATTCAGCGATAATGGCACTACGACGCATGGTAGCACGCCGAGGATGTCCAGCACAACTATGGTCCGATAACGGAACAAACTTTCACGGCGCTGAAAAGGAGCTACGAGCAGCCATCTTTGCAGCCACGGCAGAGGAAGCTTCAAAGAAGATGATCGACTGGCGATTCATCCCACCCGGAGCGCCATTCATGGGAGGCGCCTGGGAACGCATGGTGAGATCGGTGAAAACAGCACTAGCCGCCACATTGAACGAGCGATTCTCGAGCGAAGAGGTGCTCCACACGCTACTCATCGAAGCTGAACACACTGTAAACAGCCGACCACTTACACATGTGTCCGTGAACCACGAGGATCCTGAAGCGCTGACACCCAATCATTTCATTCTAGGCGGCCCCGGGCACATCGCAGCACCGGGAGAATTTGATGACAGCGACTTACGACTACGAGCCAGTTGGCGCGCGGCTCAGAGGCTTGCCGATATATTCTGGGCCAGATGGTTGAAAGAGTATCTCCCCGAACTACGAAACCGTAGAGAACCGCACACTAAAGGTACGATTCCCCAAGTTGGCGATCTAGTGTTCATCGTGGATGGCAACTTACCAAGAAACATGTGGATCAGAGGTCGTGTCTGCGCTACATTCCCCGGCCCAGACGGAGTGGTTGGAACAGTGGACATGTCTACGAAAGGAGGTATCCTACGACGACCAGTAAAGAAGATAGTGGTGCTATCAATCGACCACGGCGATCCTGCACCGGCTTCTACGACTGCGACGTCAGCGGCGGACGACACACGGCGGGAGGAATGTGCAGGACACCCAATCAGTGATTAAAACATTATATAGAATAAGATCAGTGTACCTAACCATACGGTGTAGCTATAAGTCTGTTATTTTAGTCATAAGCATGATTGTTTGATAGCTAGGAACTTTGTCATGACCGCACTCTACTCCAAGGCAAGTCCGGAGCAGGTTCGAACTTGTCGAAACTTGTCCAGGTTTCGACCCGCCTCCACTCCCATCTGATTGGTGGACTTGGAATAGAGCGCGATCAGCAATTTACTCTTAAGAGATTTATTGGAAAATTAATTGTTTAATCAATGCGATACCGACGCTACTTGTGCCTATGTGATTTAATATAAGGGTAGAACATTTTAAGCCAAATGCAGTGCTTCGAATTAATTTGTATAAATAATGAACAGTAAAACAACAGTCTTCAAAAATTGAGTTTTATTCAGCGAACAAAGTATTAGTGTCCTCCAATTCAGCGCACATTAATGTGAGAATACACCCCTCACACATACAATGCTGACGAGAAGTCGGGCACAACGATTGCTCAAAAATACACACCCAATACCTTCGGGTTCGTCGCTCAGCTCCGCCTCGCAGTTGCCGGAACCTGCACCAGACGTGAGTCCAGTGATACCGGCCGCTGCAGTTGCGTCGAGCTCGAGCGACGAATACTTCTCACCGCCGACGACACCACCACCACTACGTCGGCGCGGAAGGGGCCGACCACCGGCCAGCTTAGGACTTCGAGGCCCACCGGCCTCTGATAGGGTCCCCGCTCCCGGTGGAAGTGTGCAGCGCATGAGGTGGACACAAAATGTCAACAAAAATGTCATGCGCGCATACTTTGGGGCTACAGAGGGAGGAAGTAACTTGACTGCGTACCGTGGTCGGATGTTCTCTCTGTTTCAGGTGCTTGAGCCAGCTATCAACGTGTCGACGCAACGACTGTCGGATCAGGTGCGGGTTATCCAGCGTAACCATATGCTGGATGGTGTCGTACTTGATCGACTACGTCTAGAATCACGGAATAGCCATGTTACGTCTGTTTCGCCACTGGTCGCGGTGCAACTGCAAAATTTACCGAGTGCTTCACCGCGACCCGACTACGTTGGTGATATCATCCTCTGATGATAACGTGGCTATATCTGTGAGTACCCAATGCAATGTACGATTGAGGAGCGCTTTGGAGGATGCTTTCCGGGAGTATCGCTCCACTCCACCTGGACTTAGACCACGTTTACCTTGTTTGCCTATGCACAAGAAAAACAAGGCGCTGGTGTGTGTTCTGGACTTGGAGCTGTCAAATTATTTTGACAGTAGCAAAGACCTCGCCGATACCCACTCGATCTTGTACTGTGTAGCTGTAGCCGCATGTCGTGTAGCTCATGTTAAATTTCCCAACAGTGACAGAGCTCCACGACCAAAACAAGCTGTACCAGCTTGGCTGTGCAGGATTGAGCGTCGTATCAGTGAGGCTAGAGCACTCCAGCCTGAATGTGCCCCTGCAGTCCACCCTTTGCCTAACTGGAATTCTCCAGGACCGGACGGACTGCACACTTTCTGGATTAAATGGCTACAAAGGTCACACGCCTGCTTAGCCTCGCAACTCCAGTCATATTTAGAGACTGGGTTGCTACCACTGTTCTTTACGACAGGAGTTACCCACCTGATCCATAAATCGGGTAGTACTGCGGAACCTAAAAATTATAGACCAATTACATATTTACCGACAGACTATAAAGTTAAGAACTTTATAGTCTGTCATCCATTCTTAGAGCAAAAATTGCGCACCATATTGATATTAAATCAATTATGTCTGTATCTCAGAATGCATGTAAGAATGGGTCCCGCGGTACTAAGGAGTTGCTCTTTATAGACATGGCCATAAGCCAACAGGTTCATAAATCCCGGAAGGATTTATCAACCTTTTGGATAGATTACAAGAAGGCCTATGATTCGGTGCCACATACATGACTCATTAGGGTGCTGGAGTTGTACAAAATAGATGCAACTCTACGCATCTTCTTGATTTCGTGTATGGGGCAATGGAGAACGGTTCTTCTCTATCCAGGATGTTGACAGATCCAGGGGATAGATGAACCGATCAGCATTGAGCGGGGAATATTTCAGAGCGATAGTTTTAGTCCGCTTTGGTTTTGCTTAGCCTTGAATCCTCTAATCACACTGCTGGAGGATTCAGGTCTAGGCTATCGGTTGAAAAGAGATGGGCAGGTGATATCTCACCTCCTTTATATGGATGACTTGAAGCTCTTGAAACAATTTGCGACTGATGGAGCTACTGAAGTTAACGGAAACGTTCAGTAGCGCCATCAGTATGGAATTTGATGTGGACAAATGTGAAGTCATGCATGTAAAGCGAGTGGGGATTATAGAACCCGTGGGAACTTAACTCTCAGATTCCATAGATCTTAGATCCCTCTCCTCAACCGAAATCTACAAGTACTGGGACCGGTCTATCATTACTGACAGGACTATTGTTGCCAATAAGCCTGATATAGTGGTGATAGATCGATTAGCGCGCCGCGCAATGATAGTTGATGTTACCATTCCACATGACGAGAACCTCGTGAAAGCTGAGAAAGGAAAACAAATAAAGTATCTTGACTTAGCACACGAGGTTGTTGACATGTGGAATGTGAACTCAACTATCATTGTACCGATTGTCGTGACGGCTAATGGTCTCTTGGCCGAAAGCCTCGATCAACATCTCTCGAGGCTCTCATTAGGCGGTTGGATCAAGGGCCTGATTCAGAAGGCAGTACTCCTTGCAACGGCTCGCATTGTGAGGAGGTTCCTGTCTCTGCAGCCCTAACCACCGGTAGCTTGGACCTTGTTGCCGACACCGGCGGACCACTACTTTTAACCCCGGACAGAAACGGAGGGGTGTTATAAGTTTAACGTGTGTATTTGTGTGTGTCTGTGTCACCGTAGCTCGCAAAAGGCTGAACCGATTTTGAAGATTTTTTTTTGTAAGGAGTCTTGATCGAACGTGTTCTTAGCTATGATTCAAGAAAATCGGTTCAGCCGTTTGAAGAATATGCTCTTTTCTAATTGATGAATTGACGTGAGTATCTTCCACAGGTCGGGTATTTCGTTACTTCTTACTTCATTGATATTAAAATAAAATAGTAACCTTGAACTGCTGCTGCAGCTTCACCTGGAATTTGCAGGATATCCAAATCCCTTAACATACAGCAGAGGTATCGAGTTTGGGCTCCTTGGAATGGTCTCAATGAAAAGGTTATAGATAGATTGTGACCAGGGGTTGATGATGGAGTAGGAAAGAGAAATGGATCGGTTCAGCCGATTGAAGATTATCAGCTCTTTTCTAGTTGATGAATTGATGTGAGCATCTTCCACAGGTCAGATTGGGTTGAAATTTGGTATTTCGTTACTTCAGTGATATAAAAGAACATTGTAACCTTGAACTGCTGCTGCAGCATCACCTGGAATCCAACTCCCTTAACAAGAACAAAATAGAATTGATTCTAGTTGTCCCTTCCAAATGGCAGTTTCGTATGGAGAAGAATGGGCAAAAAACTGTAGCGTTATTCTTTCAAAATACTTTATAATATTTTATCTACATTAACATACATTACATCATATCAATACATGTGATGACGATGCACCTAGAATAACATTACTATACCGATCAATCTGCCTAGCCTTTACCCAACCATGTTGAGGTCGGCTTCCAGTTTAACCGGGTGCAGTTTAATACGAGTACCAGTATTTTACTTGGAGCGACTGCCTATCTGACCTCCATAACCCAGTGACTGGGTAATATACTGACTGGATAAATATCCCTTGGTAAGACTGTCAATGATCCACGTATGACAGCCGGGACCAACGGCTTATCGTGTTTTCAACTCATAGAGATAATCAAAATAACAACAGAAGCGTGTATGTTTACTTAAAACAAAAACGTTACTTGTTCAGATTAAATCGGAAACAATTTATAGTATTTTACTATTTTCAATTCCCGACACAACTAATAACATACAGAGTTGTACTGCATTGTTGTAAGCGGTGCACAGAGTGGAGTACTCTCGAGCAATTTATTCAATTCAGCTGCAGCGGAACAATGTATCGACACGAGTGCCATCCGATGCTCCAAGGAGCCGCTTTCAATTATTATTTTCTGTCTGTAGCCGCATTGTTCGGGACACAATAACGTAGATATTGAATATTCTACGATTTCTGCGCCCTTGGTACCGACAGTCGAAAGCTTTGGGATCCTTGCATGCCTCTCATAGCGACTAAATTGTTATTTCTTGAATCGTGTAGCTTTGATTCTAGAGCAGTGAAATGATTTGCTTTTCTATTTTCTAAAATGTACCAACATGAATTCAGATTAAATGGTTTAGTAGAGTTAAGTTGAACTTATGGACAAAATTGTATTATAAAAGCATTGAGCAAGTTGTGTCAATGATAAAGCAACCTGCAAGCTGCAAAATAAACTAATTGGAACTTTTACTGTGATCAGAATTTTTATCGTCGCTGTTAATTCATCAACTTCACAGAAAGCGAGTTTACAGGAAATAAAAGTAGGAATAATCATGGTTTCGGAACTACCATTTATCATACGTAAAGATCACGCGAATCTCTATGATCTTCCCGTATGGAGCGAAAATGGAAGGAAAACGAGTATTTTAACCATGCATTTTTTCCAACATTCTAAAAGCCAAGCTAAATTCAAAATTCAGCTATCGCAGCGAGCTCGTGGGATGTAGTAAACTCTCTGGTTCAATAACTGGTTTGTGCAGCGCTGCGAATGATAAACCGAGCCATAACTCAGCGGACTGGCAGCGGCTACCAGGGCGCCAGGCGCGCGCGGCGGTCGCGGCACCCTCGCACACGATTAACTCATTAGATTAGTTACTTCATGCTCCGCTGCGCAGGAATTGGATCGGCTTTCGCCGCAATCTGAATTTAGTTGAGACGTTCGTACTATTCTCGGCTATAGTATGAAGCTATCTCTTTGTCTTGGACTTATGATTGTGTCGAAGTTCGGGTTTAGAATTGTGCGGGTGATAGGTCTGTTCAATATCTTATGGATTTATCTTTCTCAACTCAATTATAAGATACTAGCTTTTGCCCGCGGCTTCGCCCGCGTGGAAGTCGGTTATTGCATAAAAAAGTACCCTATATCCCAGGCTATATCTCAAAATTCTAACTTAATTTTAATGTGATTCACTATGTGAATAGAAACCGAAACAAATGATTTAATATAATAAAAGTACTTATGTTCTCAACGTGAATGAGTCTTTACCTAAAGATAACAAACACAAAATCAAAATACGAAATTTCACTCAAATTCTTAAAGCAATTAATTGTACCAAATTACAACACGAAATAAAAGTGCGACACAAATAATAATTTTAAAATAATTCACGTAAGTACCAACAATGTGAAAACAAAACGAAATCCTCCGAAATGTCGCATGATACACCGTTTGTGCTGATAAAACGCTCGAAATATCTAATGAACACAATTGGTGCATAACTTTTCTCAGGGTCACGTTCGCAATTGGACGAAATATTTGACATTTATTTTGTACTTGCAACACGATCTGGCTGTAGAATTCGATTAATCGACTAATACTTGACCGGTTGACATTTTAGCGGGAACACCACTAAACGAACGAAAAAAAAAGAAAACAAAATACGTCTGTACTCTGTGGTCGTGTGGCTGTGTGGCGCGGTGCTTAATGTAAACATTCATCAAGGTTATACTTGCGTAAAGTAATGGATTCAATGAGAAAACGGTTTAATCTTTGAAGAATCTTATACAGAATTACTGAGAAATAAATGTAGATTTCGTATTGAGTGTTAGTTTATCGAAAAGTGATAAATATGTCAGTGAAAAAGTAACGAAAGTTTTGGAATGCACAAATTTTGATCATAAGGCCGCCGTGTTTAGTAATGTTTTTATGATAAATATTCTTGTTCACTGTTTGAAATACACATAAGTAGCTAGCTTATTTATCTATGAATATAATTTGGCTAATAGCTACTGATATTATAGCGTATTGTTATCGTAATCGCATTTCCAAGAGTAAAATTCGGCAAACAAATACCTACAAAAAGACTATAAAATGGATATAGTATGTTATCCTTAAGAGATAGACATATGCCATCGCGGACTTTTTTGAAGACCTTTATAAGATACATAATTCCACCATACATTATTTTGTTATATCTCAAAGGGTTTACACAGCGTTTTCGTTGAAAGCTCCGAAAGACGGCTTATTTTTTTCCGACTCCTCCAACAAATATCGTTAATTCATACAAAAATGCATAAAAAAAAATAACAAATTATATACTACAACCTTCCTCGAGAACCAAGCTATCCATTGGTGAAAACAGCATGAGAATCGGTGTAGTAGTTCTTGAGTTTATCGCGAACAGACAGACAGACGCGGCGGAGGACTTTGTTTTATAATATGTAGTGATAGTGATTGATAAGATCGCACAAGTCACAAAATTTTTCACTCATACATAAGACTACTGTTCAATACATTTTTCGTTTTTTATGATTGTAGTGAAAACCGTGTTCTTTTCTTTCCGTGTCTATCATTAGTCGCTCTTAGTGGCGAGTAAGTAAATAAATGCAGAACACACTCGCATTACCGGCACTTCCCTGCTTCCTGCGACTAGTACGACGCGCACATTATGAATTCATGATCTCGACAACACGAGCATTATGAATGGAGAGACTCACTGTTTTGTCAACTGAGAGTGAACTCCATAATGCAGAATCCGTTATACGTAAGCCATCTTTAATCTAAAAAAAACAACTGCTGCAACTGTTATTTTCGTGTATTCCCGTTCGTCTCCCCGACTTCGTCCACCTAGTGGGACGAACGGGAATTCGTTATTTTTTTTCCCGATCGTTCACTTTTTTTGTTGCTGGGACGAACGGGAATATATATTTTTTTTTTGAGTCCCATTTGTCCCCTCAAATAATTTCAGACTGGTTGTTTTCATTTCGTATTAATTTATGCTATTAAAGCATAAATTAATACGAAATGAGACAAAATAGTATTAACTATGTAGGCAATCTAATAATATAATATTTATAACAAAAATAATAGTTTAAAAAATCTAAAAACACGCTTTTATAGAAAATCCAACAAAAACATAGTTTTTTTTTTTATAAATTTGATCTAAGAATAGTGTTTTTTTTTTTAAATAAATATAAATTATTAATAGTGTAACTAAGAAAAAAAAATTTTTTATTGTAAAAAAAGCGTGGGGTGCTTTCTAAGATATTATCAAAATGAACCTTCTATTCATATCTGTCAATAAAATATTTATAACTATTGACACATGCACCCCACGCTTTTTTATTTTATTTTTTCTTATTTACACTATTCTTAATTTATATTTATTTTAAAAAATTACACTATTATTAATTCAAATTTATTTAAAAAAAAAAACGATTGTTTTGTTGGATTTATTATAAAAACGTGTTTTTTTTTTCGGTCCTTGATAAGTATGCCAAATTTCGAGTTAATTCAACGTTTGAATGGGGCTCAAAATCATGTTCAAAGTTTCCGTTACATAGGCAATACGTATGAAGCTAATAAAAGCGTGTTAAAATGGACTTACATCAGGTAGTTTTCCACAGAATTCGTGTAGAATTACTATTACGTTAACACCTGTGCTGTTTCATTGTTTTGTCACACTACTAACTATATAAAAGTACTGTGTGCTACTAAGCCACCGACTTATTCGGGACACTAGAGGGAGAGAATGTCAGCAGCCTTAGACAAAATACATCCGTACGTTTTTCCGCACACGCTGCAGACTAAACGTTAGCGTTAGTAAAATGATAGACAAAATAGCAAGCTCACGCCAGACGCTTATTCCGCAGCATGGGAAGGAAAAAGTATGGATTCTCTATGGAAGTTAGCGTGAGAACGAAAATAAAACCGAACGTCAATGTCAAACTGAGAGTGATGTCAAACCATAGACATAGAAAAATATAGACCATTGCTTGGCGTGTCGCTGTAAGGGACAGAAAATCAAGGTACTTGAAACTTTAGGGTTTCCCAATTTAAAGTGATTTTACCCCGAATGTTCTTCAATGTTCAGATGTTTTTCAATCTCTATTATCTACTTTATACAAACGCACAGGGTTTATAAATAGAAACAAAAATCTATGTAAACAAAAAAAAAAAAATCTATGTATCATTTATGTAAACAAAAGGGATGACATATCAAAAAAAATATCTTCGTAATGGTTATTCATATAAAATGGCGAAGAAAAAAGGTGCCATTTTCTTTTAAGTACTGATGATAAAATGCTTTGCACCACTGTCCTGTCATTTTGGCAGTGACATTTCTTGACATTACTTTGTTTACATAAATTATCTGAATTAGAGACTTTGGGTATAAGTCAAAATAGTTTATTAGGATAGAAGTTCACTTGCGGGAAAAAGAACATTTAAAGAAAACCTGAGATACAGCATAAAAAATATTTTTATCTCCACTTTCATTCATAATTCCCGTGATTTTGGATTGGCAGGAAATCTGAAAGTTTTTAACACTTTAATAGCTACTACAAATACAATATTTTAAACTATAAATAGATACTAAAAGGTAAAGATGTAATATTACGTCCAGTGAAAAGTGGAACAAATTTGCTGCCAGCGCTATACATACACTCTAATAAAGCATTCATCTGAAATGATTGATGCAGGTAATTTATTTTATTGGCGTACAATTTTCCCCTGAAATGGGGAAGTATCCGAGTAAAAAGTAGGCAGCACTGAGCTTGGAGGTTATGTAAAGAATAATAAATAATAAAAACATAATTCAGCTCTCATTTTATCTTGAATCAGCTGTATATTTAATTTAACAGTTTTAAAACCATATTAGTTGAAAACTTTCACTGCCTTTCACCGAATAAACTAAAATATTTAGCTACTTACGAATGAAAGGACAATCCGGCAATTTTCTTCTCACTATCGCTTTTGCAACCAAAAACACTGCACCTTACCATTTTGCAGCAATAGCTAAAGTCAATCCTCAACAAAAAACACAAAATAGTTAGTATTTTTCGAAATAACAAATAAAATAATTTAAAATTTCGTCGCAACCACTTTTCGAACGTGTATCAAACGTCAAACTTTGTTTAGCAACTGAAGTGCTGTCCTTGAAAAACGCGACACGCGATAAGGGACAGAAAATGTTAGGCTCTGTCTCTTTTCTTTATAAGCATCTTGTATATATTTTTCTTTTTCTTGTGTAAGTGAGACAGAAGATGACCAGCGGTCTATAGTTTTCTCTGTCTACGTGTCAAACTAACAAACGTAATTATTGGCGGGATTATTAAATGTACTAAGTGTTTCATTTTGGCTCAGAGTTCTTTAAGTGATTTTAAGAAAAGATAATGAGTTCCTGTGAGTAAAAACAGGACATTTTAAAATTGAATATGGAATTCAGACTACGGGAGAACCCAGAACAATTTACATTATTGTTAGATTTTATGAGAAGGTAAGTAGAGTTGATTTGAGCTCATTTGTTTACGTTATTACATTTTTGTTCAAGTGTAGCTGTAGCTCTCAACGCCATTATTGTTATAAGTGGTTTTTATGTTCTAAACTTAGAATACTCTAAGGTTCTAAAAGAGCGTAAGTATATCGTATTTTCGAAAATATAAACAATAGAATAATAAACAATAGAGGTAAGCAGGAATCATGACCTCATTCTTATGAGCCCCTGTGCTTAAATTGTTTATCTTTAAGATAACAATGTATCAAAATGTTCGTTTATTCATCCTATATTTTCGGCTAAATCGGCGTAACGTCGGTGTTTCGGCGGTTAACCGCCGAAACACCGACGTTACGCCGATTTAGTCATGTTCAACCCCTAATCCACGCGTCCTCAATATTTGCCGCACTTAACAGCTTCAGGCAATGCATTTAAACAAAAAATAAACACTTTTTTTCTTAATTAAAATACTCCACAACACGTTAGCGGCAGGGTCCAAGTCTCCGCTAGCGAGCGTGAACAATAAACGCTAAAATTAACGTTAGTGTTTGTCAAAAACACCACTTGTCTACCGCTTTGTATGAAAGACGCCACGCTAACGCTGCGTTAGCGGCAGCGTTTCGTTACAAGTGTTTAATTGTCTACGAACATAGCGTGACATTACGTATCCTTTCCACACCTAATGTCATTGCCATACATTTTGTCGTTAGCGTCTGGCGTTTAACGCTACAGAAAAGTTTTTTGTCTAGGCCTGCAGGTAAACCAATAGGGTTCACGCAAATAAAACAATGTTATCGGTACTCTTTTATTAATAGCGAGCCATATCTATACTAATATTATAAAGCTGAAGAGTTTGTTTGTTTGTTTGTTTGAACGCGCTAATCTCAGGAACTACTGGTTAGAATTGAAAAATTATTTTTGTGTTGGATAGTCCATTTATTCAGAAATATTATAGGCTATATAACATTACGCTACAACAAATAGAAGCGGAGCATAAATGTAAAATGTTGCAAAAACTTTAAAAAATATTCCTTTTTGAGAGCTTCCGTTGCGTGCGCTGCGTAAACGGTTTAAGTTACGTAAATATCATGTATGATGGAATTGTTCCTCTTTAAATGTTCTAAAAAAAAGTCCGCGACAGCATATGTCTATCTTTTAAGATGGACTCACTATAACCTTTTTTTTATGGTAATCAAGTTTGTTCGAAATTAATGCATTATTAGCGAAGGAGTTTTCATAAACATGGTATTAATCCTTATCCAAATAAATACGTTATTCATCACAAGTATTTAATTTTGAACAAAGTTGCCCTTACATCATTTCATTTAAATGAAACAACAAATATAACTATTTTATAATAACTCCGCAGCAAAATAATGATCAACTCTGCGAGGTAGTCTATTCTAAAGCTGAAGAGTTAGTTTTTAGGGTTCCGTACCCAAAGGGTAAAATGGGACCCTATTACTAAAACTCCGCTGTCCGTCTGTCTGTCTGTCTGTCTGTCCGTCTGTCACCAGGCTGTATCTCATGAAACGTGATAGTTAGACAGTTGCAATTTTCACAGATGATGTATTTCAGTTGCCGCTATAACAACAAATACTAAAAAACAGAAAAAATAAATATTTAAGGGGGGCTCCCATACAACGGACATGATTTTTTTGCCGTTTTTATAGATAATGCCCGCGGCTCCGCCCGCGTGGATGTCGGTTATCACGTAAAAAGTAGCCTATGTCCTTCTCCATATCCCAGGCTATATCTCTGCCAAATTTTATGACGATCGGTTCAGCGGTTTAGGCGTGAAAACTTAACATACAGACAGACAGACAGAGTTACTTTCACATTTATAATATTAGTATGGATGGTAAGGAACCCTTCGTGCGCGAGTCCGACTCGCACTTGGCAGGTTTTTTTGTTTTTGAACGCGCTAATCTCTGGAACTGAGAGTTGGATTTGAATTATTTTTTTGCATTTTACAGCCCAATTCTTGAGGAAGAATTACATTCCTATTAACTAGGACACAATTTTTTTTTTTAATGAAAGTTTAAGCGAAAACTAAGTAAAAACACGGACAGGCATTGTGATGCAACGAGGTGGGTCGGGGGAACAAGAAATTTCACGCGGACGAAGTCGCGGGCCGAAGCTAGTAAGTAATATTTATACAGAAATTTTTTTTTTGTAAAATAATTATTAAATCCAACAAAGTAACTAAGTTGAAAAGTAAACTGTAAAACAACGATTACCATTTCATGCATAATATTATTTAGTGGGTCGAATGGCACCAATCTAAGAACTTAATCCCGTTCGTCCTCCTAAAATCCCGAAGGGGACGATCGGGAACAAATTTAATATTATTTTTGTAAATTCCCGTTCGTCCCACTAGGTGGATGAAGTCGAGGGGACGAACGGGAATACACGACATTTTAATCATGTAGTCTCAGATGGCAAGCATGCCTGATACCAGTTATACTCAATATAAAACTCTCTCTAGTCTTTAAAATCGGCTGCTTTGTGTGTGTGCCATTTTCTCATCGTGATATAGATATCTCTTCCAGAGTAAACCTACATGAGACGTTTTCCCTTCAAATGCACAACACATAAGATTTGTTGTAGTAGGTAAAACATGTTTATTATTATAATATTAAAAATATTCGTAGCGTTTGATGACTATCAAAAGAAAAATATTATTTGTTACAGTGAAGAGATTAATGTGTCGCCTGTTGTTCTGATAGGTACTACACCACAGTACAGCAGTTTTATAATTATCTGTATTGCCTTTCGATTAATTTTTCCAGTATTTTTTTTTTTGTGGGGAATAACACCGATTAGTATAATGTTCATTTAATATAAGCATGTACAGTCATGCTATCATAAATAATCATATTGCAAATCATGTCATCATATCATCATATTCAACACATTTAATAAATTTCCTTTAATTTACATACGTAGGTTTCAAAATCAAACTAATTTATGAATTACAAAATAGTTGGGACTTATGCACACGTTGATACTTGTTACCCTTTTTCACAGACTGTAGGTGAATACTTGTAGACATTTGTGGACTCGTTGAGAACTGCACGCAGACTGGGGCGATCAACTCCTGAAACGCCTTTTACTAGTCGCTCGTATGCTGAGCGGTCCTCCGTAAGTTGCCGGACGTGACGTCACGAAGCCTTTTCTAATTATATAAATCGCGTCGAAAACATTTGCGAGTTGGTTTTCCTACATTGGTTAGGCCCGTCTACTTGCATCGTTTTAGTAATCCATGTTTATGTGGGTTACTTCCATGAAATAGTTACAACTTTGAAATTTTCAGTACCTAATTAAAATACGTGTATTAGGAGCTCATACACGTGTGGAACATCTGGATAGTAGCGTGTGTGCCGCCCGGCCGCCCGAGCGCACCGGATGCCGGACGCGTGCCGCACGCGCCGGGCGTGTCAATGGCGACCGCAAATCAAAGCGCGGCCAAAGCAACAATTACGCGCTGTCAAACAGAACCGTTCGAACTCAAATACTAACACAAAGCGATCCGGATCCTGTGGTCAGTGGTGCCAGGTACAGTGGACTGCAGGCGAAAACATGAGGTGATCATTATTTACAGTAGATATCTAATAACACTTGTTTACAAATTAAAATAAAAGTCATGTCCTTTCAATGAATTCCGTATCGATGTATTTAGTAGTAATAACTAAACGCAAACATAGGTATATTTGTTTTATTTCTATCACGTCTATAAATTAAGTTCTTATAACATCTTATTTTCGAACTACTCATAAGTTAGTTTCGATTTTATTTTAAAATTTTGATGCTGTGCAGTGTTCAGTTAAATAAATACTTGTTTTAAAAATGTCAAACAGGTTGTGTAAAGTACATTCTGATCGTTTTTGTTATGTTTGTGGTGAATTTATAATATCTAAAAAAGGATATCCTATAACGGAATCACTTAAAGATGCAAATTTCGGTTATTTCAAAATTTTGGTCTGTCACCAGGACAAAACATGGGCTCCTCACGTTTTTTGTGAAAGATGCAGAAAAACTCTAAGCTCTTGGGCTGCTCTCCGACAAGTCAGCGATGAACATGGAAAGCGTTTTCATCAGGATTTGAAATTTTTTGAGCAAAATTATCAAGGATACTGGGACAAGGCGATGTTAGGTGATTATTGCTGGTCTGTTATTAGAGATACAGACACGAATAAATACAAGAAAAAAGCTTAGACAATTCACTTTAAATTTTTATTTTGATATTTTTGTAAGCATTATTTTTTGTAAAAAATTATCAAAAATAATAAATATCTTGAAAACATGACTTGTTAGATTTTTTTTATAATTTTTCTGAAACTCAGTGCACCTCGATTGTTAAGAAAAAAAGCGTTTCATTCAAAGGACAAAAACTTTGTAAACTAGTGTAATTATACGTATTTGGTAATAAAGCATTATTGTATTATGAAAACAACAATAACTATTATTATGCAGGTCTACACTAGCTGAATGCTACTTTTGACATATCGTCGACCGTAGGTTCAATTGAGGTAAGGGACAAAATACGATTTTTCAGGAGAGGACAACAAAGTTTTTTTTCGCACTAAATCGCCCATAACTTTTTTTGTTATTAACCTTTTTCGGATTAACACGTAATCTTGTATTTTAGTGCTCTATCTACCTGTGTAACATTTATTTAAATAAGTTATCTATTTAAGAAAATAGACGTCCCTTACACCAATGTATTTGGTTAGTAATGTCCCTTACTGACCAAGTATCTTGTAGTCCCGTCCCTTATATTAAATTGACCTACGTTGAATTAAAAATAGTGGAAAATTAGTGAAAAAATAGTGTAAAGGACTTGTTGAAAAAATTTATGGAAAGAAATACAGTGTAAAGAGATTGTTGACAGAAAATGAAGTACACACTTTTGGCGTACGGATATCTTAAGGCGAGGTTCCTCAAGTTAAGTTCCTCTATCAAATTTAATTTTGATGGCATTTTATTTAGAAACTGTAATGATTAAACACGTGAAAATTTACATACAACACACATACATACAAACGTTATATGTTGCTTTTGAAACCTTTCTGTAGGTACGTCGGGTACTCGTTACATAATTGGACAAAGTTCACTCGAAAGAAAAAAAATCCAAACATACCCTTATTTTGTAGATTAAAACTCATTTCATTTCAATATTATACTACTTTATGTATTGAAAATCACATCAAATTAAACGTCTATGATGATGTAATGTCTGTCGGGCTTAAAATTGTTAATATCGTAAAACATATAATTTTCAACCCAAAATTAACGAAGTTTACGGCACAATTTACTGGTTGCATATTAGAAAATCATAACTTTCCTGAGCAAATTTCAAAAGAACAACGTACAAATCCACAAAGTTTAAAATAACGATGGTCATTTGATCAAAAGTTCAGCTGACCAAAGTCTGGAATATCAATGTTCAAATTATGTATTACAAATTTTGACCAAATCGTTTAAAGGTCAAAATGGATTACTGGATAAATTATTAATTATCAAATGGATTAACTGAAAAAGGTAAAAATAATATTAATATTAGCGAATAGCGCCTGTCTGAGACAGAAAGCCTTTGCACAACACGACCGGTTTGCTAATACAAATAATATAGGCGTCATACTAATGCGGGTAGAACTTAGATAATATTTTTTTTAATTTAATAGTCAATTGAATGCATGTTACAAACTGTTTGAAGCGTTTTCGTTTTCACTCGTGTTCGATTAATCAAGTTACTATAGAGTATGAGTGAACTTTACACCCTGTTCCTCATACCTCTAAATTTGTTATACTTTGTATTTATTTTCTTTTGTAATGTGTAATCTGATGTACAATAAAGTATATATAAATAAATAAATACCTTAACTACCTTTATAGTATCATTTATATTTATATCAGCTATGGGGATGTTGTAGAATAATAGAAATCGTACACCGGCTTCTATATTTTTTCTTTTCTTTCTCTGTTCCTGTTTTCAGGCATGAGTGTTGTAGATTTTTGTAAGAGTAATTGGTCCTTTGGAGTCTGCTTTGATGCTGGAGGGCCAGCGTCGAAATTTGCCCTAGTGGGTCAAATCTCCGGTGGTTGGGGAGGTACTGTTACGTTGTATTGTTTGTGCCCACCACTAATTGGTTTTACACAGCTGAATCCCTAATAAATAAAATGGCATTTATCTGAAAACATACGTAGTATATTATAAAGTTTCCTGCTAATGTATTTCACAAGGAATGATTCATTCCTTCAACTGTATTTCGTCACTGGACTCTTTGGTATCACTTTCTAACAAAAAATCACTTTACTAAACAGGTTTGCACAATAAATTAGACCAAATATTGTAAATGAGTTGGAATGCAAAATAGATTGACATCCCAAATGTCATTCAATCAAACGTCAGCTTCTGTCAGTTATATGTAACTTATATGCAACATTCTGTTGGTCGCCGATTCACGGTTGTAGTTTTAATCGATATTAGTTCATTTTAACATATTGATTGGTATCATCGAAATAATATCCAGTGACCAGTCCTTAATCATTTTCGGCTTTCGTTAATAAAATTATTAAAAAAAAAAATATTCAAGTATAAAGTAAAATTATGATATAGATTAATTACAATCGAGGAACATTTTATTCTAACTGTAATATAGACCTGCCTGATCTAGGTTTATTAAAACCCTGTGTTTCAGGCCATCAATTTACATCAAACATTTAAAAAGAAGACAACAATAGGTTTATTACTTTAAAACTAGATTATGTAAGATATATTTTGTTTAAATAAATTAACAAATAATATTAAAGTACATAAAGTGGACACCATTATTATTTAGGTAAAGGAAGAGACTTATATTAGAGTAGGTAGCTAGAGATATTATTTTAAAATTTCTAGTAGTTTTTCCGTGTCTGCGTAATTGAGTTTTGACAAATATTCCTGTACTAGTAAGTTACACCTATTATAACTTAAACTATAAATCTTTAACAATCTGTTAAACTGGTTATACAAGTAGGGCCCCAAAAATAAATAAAATCGATTAGCAAAAGCATGTTTAGTCTGAGAGTTAGCACAAACCAAATCTTTTCTTCTCTTATCTGAAGGTACTGGGTTAAAATAGAGTTCGGTGTGTTGGAATAAAACTACATTCAAAACAATTAATTGACGTACTGTTAGCACCTTACATGCCATATAAAGCTGGTGTGTAGGAAATCTAAATAGACGAAAAGTAGCAACCTTTAAAACTGCTCTTTGGGCGCGTTCTAGGTGCAGTAAAATTGATTTAGCAAAGCCTTTCATACTTTAAACGTAAAGACTACGGATCTGTGGGGTAATTCTGTAGAAGTTGCTAAGTCTATTATTGACATTATAGCACCTACTTTAACTCTTATTTTTAATAATTGTATCGACTGTGGGGAGTTTCCCGATCTTATGAAAAATAGTAAAATAATACCATTGTTTAAACCAGGTAGTATATCAGACCCCACAAATTATAGGCCTATTTCAGTACTATCTACCTTTAGTAAAATTTTTGAGAAATTAATTTTAGACCAATTGCAAAGATTTTTTAAATAAAAATAAATTATTACACAGCAAACAGTTCGGTTTTACAAGGGGTCGTTCAACTACTGATGCCGTTGAACTTTTAGGACATATTTATAATGCATGGGAAGATAAATGTGATGCCTTGGGCATCTTTTGTGATTTGTCCAAGGCATTCGATTTAGTTCTTCATGAAAAATCAATCAGGAAACTCCGCCACTACGGGATCTGGAACACCGCTCTGGATCTTCTTGCTTCATACTTTAGTAATAGGTTTCAGAGCGTTGACGTTAATGGGAAAAGATCTCCCGGATCTTTAGTAACAATGGGAGTCCCACAGTGCTCAAATCTTGGTCCTTTCTTGTTTCTTATTTATATTAATGACTTGCCTTACCTCATTAAGGATAATCATGAAATAGTGTTGTTTACAGATGATACTTCACTTTTTTTTAAACTTGGACGTCAGGAGCTGGTTACGAACGATGTAAATAGCGCGATCTCAAAAGTAGTTCATTGGTTCAATGATAATAATTTGCTTCTTAATGAAAAAAAAAAAACAAGTGCATTAAGTTAACGCTACCTCACGTTAGGCAGGTAGAAAACTAATGTGTTGATAAAGGGCGAAGAATTGAATCCTGAAGATAGCACAGTATTCTTGGGCTTAACTTTGGATGCTAAGCTTCAGTGGGGCCCAAATATAGATAAATTGTCTAAGAAGCTGAGCTACGCAGCATACGCTGTTAGAAAAATTCGTAATTTAACTGACATAGAGACAGCCCGTTTAGTGTACTATAGTTATTTTCATAGTGTAATTTCGTACGGTATTCTGTTGTGGGGAAATGCCGCCGACATTCAGTCTATCTTTGTTTTGCAGAAAAGAGCTGTTCGATCAATTTATAAATTAAGTTCGAGACACTCTCTCAGAAATAAATTTAAGGAAATTAATGTTATAAATAAATAATAAATAAATAAAATCATTTTATTTCGCATAACACAAGATCCATAATTAACTTAAACTAAAGACGAATTTGTGAGAAGACCACCCAATATCTAGACTGTGCCTTCTCAGTATATTTAAAAAAACCTTTTATACGCCCATAAAAACATAAAATTGTTTAAAAAATACAGTGATATCTATCTATACTAATATTATAAAGCTGAATAGTTTGTTTGTTTGTTTGTTTGAACGCGCTAATCTCAGGAACCACTGGTTGGAATTGAAAAATTATTTTTGTGTTGGATAGTCCATTTATTCAGAAATATTATAGGCTATATAACATTACGCTACAACCAATAGGAGCGGAGCATAAATGTAAAATGTTGCAAAAACGGGAAAATTGTCAATTCCATCATGTATGATGGAATTGTTCCTCTTTAAAAGTTTAAAAAAAAAGTCCGCGACAGCATATGTCTATCTTTTAAGATTGACTCACTATAACCTTTTTTATGGTAATCAAGTTTGTTCGAAATTAATGCATTATTTGCGAAGGAGTTTTCATAAACATGGTATTAATCCTTATCCAAATAAATACGTTATTCATCACAAGTATTTAATTTTGAACAAAATTGCCCTTACATCATTTCATTTCAATGAATATCTTAGGAGATAAAACTGTTTTATAATAACTCCGCAGCAAAATAATGATCAACTCTGCGAGGTAGTCTATTCCAAAGCTGAAGAGTTAGTTTTTAGGGTTCCGTACCCAAAGGGTAAAATGGGACCCTATTACTAAAACTCCGCTGTCCGTCTGTCTGTCTGTCTGTCCGTCTTTCACCAGGCTGTATCTCATGAACCGTGATAGTTAAACAGTTGAAATCACATATGATGTATTTCTGTTGCCGCTATAACAACAAATACAAAAAAACAGAAAAAAAATATATTTAAGGGGGGCTCTCATACAACGGACATGATTTTTTTGCCGTTTTATTTGCTCCGCCCGCGTGGATGTCGGTTATCGCGTAAAAAAGTAGCCTATGTCCTTTTCTATATCCCAGGTCGATCGGTTCAGCGGTTTAGGCGTGAAAACGTAACATACAGACAGACAGACAGACAGAGTTACTTTAATCTCTGGAACTGCGAGTTGGATTTGAAAAAATCTTTCTGCATTTTTTCACAGCCCAATTCTTGAGGCAGAATTACATTCCTATTAACTCTAGTTAATAGGAATGTAATTCTTCCTCATTTAAAAAAAAAAGGTGTTCTAACACCATTTTTTTTTTAATAAAAGTTTATTCGAAAACGAAGTAAAAGCACGGGCAGGCAATCTGTTGCGACGGGGTGGGTCGGGGAAACAAGAAATTTAACGCGGACGAAGTCGCGGGCAGAAGGTAGGTAGGTAGGTAGGTAGGTAGGTAGGTAGGATAGGGTAGGGTAGAGTAGTGGAGTTTATACTATAGCTTTTGACAGAACGAAGTCTGTCGGGTCAGCTAGTCCATAATATAAATACTAGGAACAAACACATGTTTGTTGTACCTACAACACGGCTCAAAAAAATAGGTGCTTCGTTCAGATGTCAATGTATACGCTTTTATAATAAACTTCCAAGTCACGTTCAAGATCTAAGTTTTAATAAATTCAAATCATTCATTAAACGTAAGTTGTGCCAGAACGCCTTATATACCATTAAAGATTATATTGAGGACAAAAAAGCTTGGGATTGAGCTGCTCCAAATTTTACATATTGAAACTTTTTTTATTGTGATTGCTTTATACACATTGACATGAATATTTATTTGTGAAGTACATATTATAATGTTATTATTTTAATTATTGTGAATGTGAAGACTATGTGGGCCTTTGTTTATTTTTACTATTTTTTTCTTCACAGTTTTTTTCGTTGAGCTCCTTATGTTCTGAGTTGAGCTGCACGATTACTGACAAATGCGTGCACTGAATGGACAGGTCCACTCAATCTGTGTGATTCTTTCTTCTCTTTTGTAGAATGAAAATGGAATCTACGTCAGCTGCCGATCCCCACAGCAGAACGCCATAAGACATAATACTGTGGAAATAAGCAAAGTATACTAACCTAGCTGTGGCTATATCAGTTAACTGCCTTATTTTTCTTACTGCATATGCAGCTGAACTTAATCTACCTGAAAGAGCTCTAATGTGGGCGCCCCATTGCAATTTCGAATCGTAATTCCTAGAAATACAGTTTCTGTAATAGCATCTAGTTTCTTGCCATCAAGTTTTAAATTTAGATCCACTAGGGGTACATTTGGTAATGAGAACTTAAGCCATTTAGTTTAATTAGCATTATGTAAAAGATTATAAGCTGCGAATATTTTGAAAGAACAGCCAGACTATCGTTGACATGTAAAACATCCGTATCTTTTCTATCTATTTTAAAGTTAGAGAAGTGTGAACAGCAAATAGAATTATATGCGATAAGTTAGCCATCATGCAAAGAACGTCATTGATATAAACTAGATATAGAAAAGGGCCAAGAATTGAACCTTCAGGCACGCCCATCTTAACTAGAGACCCCGAGGATGTCGCTCCGTTTGATAGATAGGAAAGAACAAGATCGGCGGCTTGTCCACGAATTCCGTAGAGGCGTAATTTACAAATCAGTGTTTTGTGGTCAACGCAGTCAAACACTTTTGAGAGATCACAAAAAATGCCAATTGCATCCTGGGACTTCTCCCAGGATTCCAAAATGTGACTGATGAGTTAAACTTCTGCGTTAGTCGTCGGACCTACCATTCGTGAAACCAAACTGTCGACTATGTAAAATCCCATTTGAATTAAAATATGACAACATCTGGTCTAGCATGATTTTTTAGTCTGTAATTAGAAGGATCATTCTTACTACCCTATTTAAAAATTGGTACAACTTTACTATGTTTCACTAAGTCGGGAAACGTGCCGCTGTCCAAACATTGATTAAATATTCCTGTTAGGATAAGGGCAATTGTGTCAATGATATCTCCAAGAACTTTAACGGAAATCTCCATAAGTCTTCAGTGTTTTTCATGTTAAGACTTTTGAATGCTTCTCTAATTGTGACAATAGAAATGGGCTTGAATTCAAAACTTGGAATATCCTTACTGAAGTTTTCTTTGAGGCGAGATTCAGCTAATATACAGGGTGGAAAAAATTTAAGGGCCCTGGAGGAGAACTACCTTAATTCCTTTAGTTAGCTTATTTTACTGAGAGGAAACATTCCTTTATTTTTTTATAGAAACAAAACTGCATTCAAAGATCTTCTAAAATTTGCTTGTCTCACCCGGGAATCGAACCAACTAAAAATTTAAAAAATGAACCCTCGCTATTTTACTATGCGAATCGGTAGGATTATTGTTCAGGATAAAATTTGTCTAATAAACATTTGGTCTTTGAAATAAAAGGAGTGAAAACTAATATTAATTTTATTTTATCTTCAATACGAAGAACACATAAACATGAAACATTTTTTTTAACGAAGACGAATATTAAGAAGAGAAAAGAATCTTAATAATTTTACTGATTAGTTGCTCGAAATGACGTCGTTTCGGTTCCACAAATTTAGTCTACGTTGAAATTCATTTCGTGTAGCCTTCTGCAAAGTGTTGTGGTGTATGCTCCTAATAACATTTTCTACCGCAAGTTACCGATAAGTTGCTCGAAATGACCTCCCTGGTCATTTCGAGCAACTTTTCAGTTAAATTATTAAGTTTCTTTTCTCTTCTTAATATCAGTCTTCGTAAAAATAATAATTTCATGTTTATGTGTTCTGCGTATTAAAGATAAAATAAAATAAATATTCGTTTTCACTTTTTTTATTTCAAAAACCAAATGTTTATTAGACCAATTTTATCCTGAACAATAATGCTACCGATTCGTATAATAAAATAGCGAGGGTTTATTTTTTTAAATTTTAGTTGGTTTGATTCCCGGGTGAGACAAGCGAATTTTAGAAGATCTTTGAATGCAGTTTTGTTTCTTTAAAAAAATAAAGGTGTGATTCCTTTTAGTAAAATGAGCTAACTAATGGATTTAAGGTAGTTCCCCTTGAGGGCCCTTAATTTTTTTTCCACCCTGTAGATGATGAGGGGAGAGATTTCGTAAACTCTATTGGGATGTTGGTAAAAGTGCCTGTAAATAGTTTAATTGAAATAAATGATTTGAGTTTTGAGTGAGTTTGACGCACAGTCATCATTGAATCAGATCTCGCAAGCATCTAACGTAAAAAGAAAAGCACTGTGATATATTTCATTATCCCCATAATCGACGAACGGCCTAATAGTGTAAGTATACTTTCATCAGTATCTTAATTATTTACTCATTTCTCTGTTTCTCTCTGGGAGGCACAGGCAGCTAATTGTTTTAATTTAGTATTTGATTTTAGTCGTTACTAAGCTGACAGAAGACAATACCGAACGCGCTTGGTATGAACATAAGATAAATCGAGAGTTAAAGATAAAATAAGATAAGATCATTGATTTCTCCAAAACATAAGTATACACGCATGGCATACAAGATGTTACATTAAGTTATATCACAGGCATGTTTTGCCTTAACGGCGTACAAATATAAATAGGTAGGGTAGGATCATCAAATAATCATAACAATAAACCTGCGGACCAACATATTGCACCGAATACCCAACGCCCTGCGCTCTCTGTCCAAATCTGCATCATCTGATAAGTCCTCCGTGACCACATGTCCTAGGTAGTTAACCTGAGCAACAAGCTGCAATGGTATTAAACTGTACTTAGCTGTGATAGTTTTCCTTTTAACTTCGTTATAATCTATACTAATATATAAAGCTGAAGAGTTTGTTTGTTTGTTTGTTTGTTTGAACGCGCTAATCTCAGGAACTACTGGTTGGAATTGAAAAATTATTTTTGTGTTGGATAGTCCATTTATTGAGGAACAACCAAAAGGAGCGGAGCATAAATGAAAAATGTTGCAGAAACGGGAAAAATTATTCCTTTTTGAGAGCTTCCGTTGCGTGCGCTGCGTAAACGGTTTAAGTTACGCAAATATCATGTATCATGGAATTGTTCCTCTTTAAATGTTCTAAAAAAAAGTCCGCGACAGCATATATCTATCTTTTACGATTGACTCACTATAACCTTTTTTATGGTAATTAAATTTGTTCGAAATTAATGCATTATTTGCGAAGGAGTTTTCATAAACATGGTATTAATCCTTATCCAAATAAATACGTTATTCATCACAAGTATTTAATTTTGAACAAAGTTTTTCACAGATGATGTATTTCTGTTGCCGCTATAACAACAAATACTAAAAAACAGAAAAAAAATATTTATGGGGGGCTCCCATACAACGGACATGATTTTTTTGCCGTTTTTATTGCTCCGCCCGCGTGGCTGTCGGTTATCGCGTAAAAAAGTAGCCTATGTTCTTCTCTATATCCCAGGCTATATTCCTGCCAAATTTCATGTCGATCGGTTCAGCGGTTTAGGCGTGAAAACGTAACATACAGACAGACAGACAGAGCTACTTTCACATTTTTAATATTATATTAGTATGGATAGCTTTTGCCCGCGGCTCCGCCCACGTGGATGTCGGTTATCGCGTAAAAAAGTAGCCTATCTCCTTCTCCATACCCCAGGCTATATCTCTGCCAAATTTCATGACGATCGGTTCAGCGGCTTAGGCGTGAAAACGTTACATACAAACAGACAGACCGACAGAGTTACTTTCACATTTATAATATTAGTAAGGATTAGTAAGGATAAGGAATTGTATGGATGGTACGGAACCCTTCGTGCGCGAGTCCGACTCGCACTTGGCCGGTTTTTTGTTTTTTGAACGCGCTAATCTCTGGAACTGCGAGTTGGATTAAACATTTTTTTTGCATTTTACAGCCCAATTCTTGAGGAAGAGTTACATGCCTATTAACTAGGACACAATTTTTTTTTAATGAAAGTTTATTCGAAAACGAAGTAAAAGCACGGGCAGGCAATGTGTTGCGACGGGGTGGGTCGGGGGAACAAGAAATTTTACGCGTACGAAGTCGCGGGCAGAAGCTAGTTATATATATTACTACTGCTGTGAATTTTTTCACATATCCAAAAGTAGAACCACTAAGCTGGCAGGACACTTGACTCTAACAAAAATTTGCAATTTAAAGCTTAATATAACGCACACGGATCCCTGAATCGAAAAATACCCCACAACATGGGATAGACGAGAAAAAAAAAATATCATCCCCACTTTACGTGTAGGGGAAGTACCCTAAAAAAATATATTTATAGATTTTATTTTACCACTTTTTCGGCGTGTTTAATATGTATACACATGCCTCTAGTACTTAGGGTCTCTAAGCTAAGTCGCGGACAGACAGACATACGGACTTGGCGAAACTATAAGGGTTCCTTGTTGACCACGGAACCCTAAAATGGTATTATTGCCGTTTTAGTTCGCCATAAAGCAAATTTAAAATGTGTCCTCAGTCCGCTCTATATATAAAAGTACTCTGTGGTCCGCTCAGACCGCTCACACCGCAATCCTCTCCGCTCAAGACTTATGAGCTAATCCGATTTATTAGTGCTCGTAAATGCCGCGCCATGTACACTGTGCTGATGTACTTCGATGTCAATTTGCATCGCGCTCGGAGACGCCATTAAATAATGCTAGCTTTTAGTTTATTAGCTTGTTAAAGCTTGATGCTTTCCATTTCATTACGCCGATAGTAAGCCGTATAATCCCTGAAATAAAATGCATATCTCTACAGAACAGATGCATAATTAGAGGGAATGAGTTTGATGTTTTTATGGCGCCTTTTTATGCCACTTACTATCTGAAATTGTATGAAATGATTTTTTTTGAAACGAATAATTGGTTGGCGTTGGTTTTGGCATATCATGAATCTCAAAGCAAAGCTTTTTATACCCTTGACTACGTAGTTGGGTAAAAAGGCAATAGTCGTATAGTATGTGGGCCGGGTACCGCTAGGCTGTGGCACATTAGGTACACCGTCGCGCGCGCGGCTCGAGCCGAAGAGATTACTGTAAGCCACTGATTTCACTTCGCCACACACGCGTTTAAACGACTTACGACAATAGTCGCGCCTATGATACCGACACACATGCCAATGTATGTACGTGAGTACCTACCTACGTCCTCGAGTATGAAGCGACAGATCTCAACAAGTTTAGACAAAGACGCGTATGTAACCGTTGTGTTATTCACAGCTTATCTGAAACTATTCCAACAAAACGTATCCAATAATATGTCGCGAGAAACTAAATGTGACTCGATTTTTAATGATGATAACCATATTTTGAAAATTCTCTTTAGGACCAAAATTTTTGTTTTAACATATATTAAAAGCAGTGCACCAATACGTACTATCTATAAAATGTTCTTAATGCTAAAATTATAGTTACGGAACATTGAGCATTAGCGAGTAAGTATGTAAAGTATTGTAGTATATTGCTGCATTTGTTGCGTGCGATCGAACGCCCGCTGCCGCCTCGTAAAGCAAAAAGCGAAATATAAAATACTAATGGCGGGCGTACATTCTGTGTCGGGGACTCGGCCGCGCTGCGGGTCGTGTGCACCACCAGCATACTCGTCGGCTACGCTGAACTAGTACTAACCGCGGTATTGCCTTCTTTATCTCTTATTTATACAACTGTTTATGTAAACGCAGAATGTAAACCAGTGTGTCTGAAATAGTAACCTTGATTTGTGAATTGAATAAAACAATGGCGAGTTCACACAATAAGACGAGATGTAAAATAAATACAGTTGTAATTGCCAAACCTCGATACCTTTACAATCTTGGAGTGAAATTCAGAATGGGCTCAAAGGTCGTCAGTAAATAAATGTCAGGTGCACGAACACCTTGGACGCACCAACATTTCTCATTTCCCGCGCGTCGCCGGCGGTGAAGTAGCTAGGTGCCGGGGGGGAGGAATGACACAGGATGTCGTTAGTGTAAGACCGGCCGGTGCTTTGTCCTGTCTCCGCCCTTAGTGTGGTGATCGTCACTGATTCCACACTAACACACATCGGCCGTCATTTGTAGATGACGTTGCATAAGCTATAATAGGCACGTCTACCACACTATACTGACATAGGTGACTAAAAACTGGTCTGTATCAACATAGCCCGGCCAGACGCACAATTCAATCAGTTTATAGGTAATTTATCTACCGATTGTGAAGCCTCGTACATCAGGAGTAATTAGTTGATACCATCACAGTTACGCGCTACATAAACTCCACAACCGCTACATTCCGCCAGGTTTTACTGTGAACCATGAAGCCATAGTGTACACGACATAAACGGTCGCACTGGCCGGAATGCGCGGCTGTAGCGCGGTCAGACGAGCGGCAGACTGATCGTGTGCGACCCTTGACGTCCTTTGTGAGCGCACGATGTCAAGCTACCCTCACCCAAAGGCTTTCAGATGCTCTGAAAACTGATATCACAATAGAAGTACACATACTCGATATGTGCACACGATTGACGCGCTATTGTTCTAGTCGCTACTAGTATGTACGGCTTCGAATTGATCCAAATTTAGAGATACCTACCTACTGGCTCTAATGGCAAGTTAACCTATTCTTGTACAAAATTATATTTGATAGCTTTAACTCCAGTACCTACTACACTATCACGATGAAAATGTGGATCAGAACTTTTTGCATTCGTTCTTTGCGGCGGCATGTCGGTGGCCGTGGGGTAGCTATGAGTACATACTCGAATAGAACATTTCCGCCAACGAAGCACCGGTGTTCCTCTAGTCCGGAGTATGCATAGTGACGTATTTATGAACAACGTGAATGCATTGTTTGGCGGAGTATTATGTTAGCAGATACCGGCACGTACAGGAGACAGGTGAAAGTAGCGGCTTAGCCTAGAATCGTCTCGGAGCCGCTCGCCGCCTGGGACAGAGTTTCAACGCTAACTACGATTTTATGACAAATATTATCCGAGAACTGCTCTTTAACATTTAATACTAAAAAGTACTTTTGCATTGATAATTTTCCTCACATAAACGGGATTTACGCAAACATTCTGTACAGTATGTACACATATTAACTCTGATGTACATTGTACAGTTGCAGACTTAATCACTATGTTGTTAGTATAACTAGACAACACAGACTCGTCTCTAATACTAAAATTTGTTATATTAGCTATAACCTCATTAATATTATATTCTATAAACATAGCAATCATACGAGTATGTCTACATTCCCAAGACAGAGATAAAGTTCTCTGGGTTAACTTAAAACCACTAACAAACTTGTTAGTGTCAAAATACATAGAACATAGAACATAGATGCTGCGCGGTAGAATTAACTGATCACAAAATTATTGTTCGGGCGCCTCCGGCAATCTTCGGCTGCTGTCGTGAGACATCGGAAGGCGGCGGGCGGCGGCGTGCGGGACGCGGGCGGTCGGACCACTTCACTACCGATCTCGGACGACGGCACGCGCGCGCACCCATACGTTTACCAACACCGTTATAATCATTGTACAACCTATTGGATTACATTCATTTTAAATACAGTCCATTGCATTTCCGTTTAAGTCCTTAGTTAGGTCCCTAACAAATGGTCCTTCGAGCCGGATATAATAAATTATTATTATTATGATGTGACAAATGATTTGAATTTAAATGATTGTATGATTGATGATGGGATGAGTGATCAGTAAAGTGTGATGATACAACTTCAGGTAGATCTTGTTTCAAGTTCTCATTGGGCATTTTTGGCCAATATGTAACATCATTTAACAAAAACTGAGGACCTGACCACCATAAGGAACACTCACTGATAAGATCAGCTTTCAGCCCGCGAGAAACAAGATCCGCCGGATTTTCCTTCGACGGCACGTAGCTCCACGTGTGCCCTATAGTGCATTCTTGTATCTCATTAATGCGATTACGAACAAAAGGTTTTAATAAATTAGGTGTCATGGAAAGCCAACTTAGAACTATTGTCGAATCGCACCAAAAGTAACATTTACTAACGGGTTTGGTGAAGGAATTCAGTACATTAACACACAGTCTTGCTCCCAATAAAGCTCCACAAAATCAATATCATAATCAATAGGGATGGTTGTTGGCTTGATTGGTGCAACACGATTCTTAGAGACCAACAGCTGTACTCTTACCAACCCATCCTTAGTACTAGACTTTATATAAATACATGCACCGTAAGCCTTTTCGGATGCATTTATAGTTAAATTGTCACATGACATCCACCGGGGTATTTTAAGGGTGTTTAAACGTGGTAGACTATTCACGAACATTAACCAGGAGGTATGTATATTATCTGGTACTTGCTCGTCCCAGTCACACTTAGCCGTCCATAGACTTTGGATGATAATTTTAGCCTCGATAATGCAAGGACCTACTAGACCTAATGGGTCAAATATTTGACTAATCACTGATAAAATGTGGCGCTTTGTGATTGGTTTGCTGGTATCGATTGATATTGAAAACTCGAGAGAATCAGATTTACATAGCCAATATAGGCCTAACGTTTTAGATGATACGTTTCTGTCCTCAGACAAGTTCAACCTACCAGAATGCCCTGAAACACCGGCTATTTCTGTTAAAATATCTAAACTATTAGATTGCCACTTTCTCAAATGAAAATTAGCTGACGCTAAAATTGATGCAACTTCTTTTCCCATCTGGACCACCTTGGAAACCGAGTCGCCACCACTCAGATAATCATCGACGTAAAAATCTCGTTCAATGGACGATTTTACAATGTCATTAGATGCGGTTGTTGCTAGACTGACTAAGCTCTTAATGGCTAAATAAGGCGCGGAAGCTGTACCATAAGTGGTAGCTTAGGGTCAGCACGAAAGATTATTTGTTGTAAGTTACGTTGTGATGGTGTTACCTGAATGGCCCTATACATTTTCTCTATGTCACCAGAAATAACAAACTTGTGCTGACGAAAACGCAGCAATATAGAAAAGAAATCATCTTGGACAGAGGGCCCCACCATTTGGATGTCATTAAACGACACTCCGGAAGTAGTGGCTGCTGATGCATCGAAGACTACCCTGAGCTTAGTTGTGGTACTGGATTCTCGAATGACTCCATGATGTGGCAAAAAATACTCAATTTTGTTACCTGAATGTGGTTTCCTAGTTGAGTTATTCAGAGTCATATGCCCTAAGCTCACGTACTCCTCGATGAATGCAACATATCTTTCCTTAAAGGCAGGATCACGTTGGAAACGACGTTCCAAAGATAAAAAACGACGCTTAGCCATTTCATAAGATTCACCTAACTCACTGGGATCATTTTTAAGAGGCATTGTAACTATGAAATGCCCGTTTTGATCACGCACAGTGTTTTCACGAAAACTTTCTTCGCAAGCTCGTTCTACCTGTGACAAAGAATGCTCAGAAGAAACAGAATCGAGCTCCCAAAACTTATTTAGGCTGTTATTTAAATCGTTCATGGACATATTACAAAAATGTGAAAATATATTTTTGGATGGATGTTTTGGAAGAGCCACAGTGCCTGACACTATCCATCCGAGCTTTGTCTCATGTAACTTGGGCTGATTTTTGCCTAAATTAATAGAAGCACTGCCTAAAATATTCCAAAATATCTCAGCACCAACCAGTATGTCAATCTCTGATGGAACGTTGAATGATGGATCGGCCAGATTTAAATCTAATGGTATGGGAATGCTACTTATGTCGACTAAAGTAGACGGCAGTAATTTGGTAATTGTAGGTAATATGAAACAATTGATGTCTGTCTTATAGCTGCCGCTGCACGATTCAATGGTTAGGTTGCAAGACCGTGTACTTAATGTAGTATGACTGTTAATACCTGTCACCGTGGAACTCGTGCTACGTCGAGGAAGTCCTAGCTTATCACATAATTTCTGCGTAATAAAATTAGCTGTGCTACCGTTATCGAGCAGGATCCTGGCGTCACTCTTGATGCCTCGGTGGTTCACCACTCTCACCAACGCTGTGGACAGTAAAATATGAGAGGTAGTATGTTGCGACCGAGCGTCACTGGACAAGGAGATACTTTCTGTGGTGCCATTGCATGGAGCGGCACCTCTAGAAACATCAGTGGGCAATGCTACACTATTGGGAATAGGATTTTGGAACTGAGTAGTCTGTTCCACATGTAAAAGGGTATTATGTCTACCTTTACAATATTTACAACGAGCTAATCTACATCGTTTTGTTAGATGACCACTACGTAAACAGTTAAAACAAACTTTAAATTCTTTAACTTTTATTATGCGTTGTTCTACGTTTAATTTTCGGAACCCTTCACAAGTGTATAATAGATGGTTTTGATTACATAAGGGACATTTTGTTGTATATTTTTGATTTGAATTATCGGTTTGATTAGTTGCTAATATTAATGATTCGTGTTTGTTTCCTACTTGATTCTTATGGGTGTTAGTATTATTTTCTATATTAAGTCTGATTTTGTTATGTTCTAATGTCTCCAATAAATCAGCTTTTTTACTTAAAAAAGAACAAAATTGAGAAACTGTTGGTTTTGTTGGTATGGTATTACGATGAGTTTCCCATTCCCTGCTGGTGATAGGATCTAATTTAATTGCCATCATATAAATAATCAGCGTATCCCAATTGTCCGTGGGCTCGTTCATTGTATTAAGGGCTCTGATATTTTTATTAATTAGATCAATTAAACGACGCAAAGAAGTGGATGATTCTAGTGTAATACAGTCGACATTGAACAAAGCCTTAACATGGGTATCTACTAAAAGCCTACTATTATCAAAGCGGTCGCATAGTAACTTCCACGCCATTTGATAATTATCACCTTTAAAATCAATATTTTTTATTATTTCCAAAGCATCGCCTTGAAGCGACGCGCGGAGGTAGTGGAACTTACTAATGGCATCTATGCAACTACTGTTATGGATTAGTGACAAATATGTATCTCTATACTCAAGCCAGTACTGATAACCACCATCAAAATTTGGCAAATCGATTTTAGGTAAGCGTATAAAGTTACGTTGTTGGAACGATTCACCTGAGTGTTTTTTCACCGAGCCTGTTACAGACCCGCCATCATCGCTCTCGTTACTGGCAAGCAGGCCGTGCGCCTGCGCTACGAGTGCGTGATAACGGTCCTCGAACTTTGCTCTCTCTGCATACGCCTCGTTAGGATTATCCGAAAGCACCTCGATGTCCACCTGTAAATTGTCGAACTCATCGTATGTAGCCTCAAATTTTTTTAAACGGCTCTCCAACTCTAAGCGTTGAATGTCGGAAATGATTTTGCAACTAAGAAGCACATTCATGTAATTGGTGAAATTTGTAAGCTTTGCCTTAATAGCACTTCGCTTTCTCAACAATAAGTCTAAAGAGGCCATAGCGTAATCCAGTAAGAAAAGCAATAGGTAATATTAACACTTAATTGATTATGTGTAGCAAAGTTTTGTAAAAGAAGTCGGAAGTTAATTAAGTTTGAACAAAACACATATAAAATTCGAATGAATAGCCGCGTGACCTTGCTGATTGTCACGGGGACCGCTCAGCTGTTACGATTATATTATGCGCACAGCTGATCATGCACTCAACGGTAAATAGCCTGGGGATTTAGCAGTGCACAAAGCAGAGTGAAAGAGATAACTATAATGTCAGCACGTATTGACTCAAATATGAACGTGAAAACGAGAAATATTTTGAATTTATCGGAATTAAAACACTTAGAAGTTTGTTTGAAAAGGATAAAGAAGAAAAAAATTGGAACGAACTCACCCAATACCGAATCTTTATCCACAAGAAACCTGTCCAAAAATTCTTCCAAGCGATGACTCGGCGTAAATCGTAGGTATAATCCAGTCGATGTAATAAGCGCCGGCGTCATTATCAAGACTTGGTGAAATATATTTATAGTCCAGTTCTTGTTCTTCTTGTGTTCTTCAATCGACTTCAGTAGAAAAAAACCGTTGATTCCGTGACGCACGTAAAATTTGTTAGGAGTCCAAAGTTCACCAACGTCGAGTCGTAATGCCAGTTGCCGACGAAGTTGGTTCTACCAAAACGCGACTTTATGGAGGCTCGAAGGAACATTTTTTTTTTTTTTTTGTATTAAATCGCTTATTCACAAATATTCAAATTATAATCATTTACAGAGAGTTGTCGCTTATATACTAAGATTTATTTACAATTTAAAACATAAACATAATAAATTCCTTGGTTCCCTTTCCTGTGAAGAGCTTACAAATTCTACAACTTTTATTTTACGTCACGCTCAAATGGATATGTTTCATGATGAGTATAATTTACTGAAGTCAGGAAAGTCTTTACCAAAAAAGAATAGGCTAATTTCTTTGAGTCCTTTTACAGATTCTAATGGTCTCATACGCGTAGGAGGGAGACTTGACAACTCACCTTATGATTATAATATCAAGCACCCGGTATTATTATGTGGTAAGCACCATATAACTAAAATATTATTTCATAAATATCATTTCGACTGCTTACACGCCGGCCCTCAGCTGCTCTTGGCAAATATACGCCAAATGTATTGGCCTCTTGGCGGTAGAAATCTTTCTAAGTATATTGTTAAAAAATGCATCAAATGTTTCAAATACAAGTGTCAAACTGTGCAACCTACAATGGGTCAGTTGCCCTCTTCAAGGACACATTTAGAACACCCATTTTTAAATTGTAGTGTGGATTATGCTGGGCCAGTGCTGATTGCTGATCGCAAGGGGCGAGGTTGTAAGCTTATAAAGGCGTACCTGTGTATTTTTGTTTGCCTTGCCGTTAAAGCTGTTCACATCGAGCTTGTTACAGATCTTACGAAAGAAGCCTACATGGCTGCTTTGAACCGTTTCGTGGCTCGTCGTGGCAAACCCGAAAGCATCTTGTCCGATAATGGGACAAACTTTGTAGGTACTTGCAATGAGCTACGTAAGTTTTTACAAGACTCGAATCTCGTGTCTGAAGTTGCTCAACAAGGCATCAAATTTTCTTTTGCGCCTCCATACTCCCCCCACTTTAACGGCATTGCTGAAGCCGCAGTCAAATTGACTAAACATCACCTAAAGAGACTTTTAAGCTTAACGCACTTCACATACGAGGAGATGGCCACGTGCTTGACTCAAATAGAGGCCGTCTTAAAATCCCGTCCTCTTACCCCTCTTTCCACTGATCCTCTAGATTTCTCCGTTCTCACTACTGGACATTTCATAATTGGGCGACCACTAATATCTGTTCCGCATCCACAGGTTACTGATCTCAACATCGGGCGACTGGAGCGCTACCAAAGAGTAGAGCAAATAAAGCAACATTTTTGGAATCGTTTTCAATTAGAATATGTTTCAATGCTCCAGCTAAAAACTAAATGGACAGCATCAACAGGCCAACTTTCAGTGGGAGCACTGGTTCTCATCAAAGAGAAAGGCCAACCGCCCTTGGTGTGGCCACTGGGGCGTGTCATCAAGGTCTTCCCTGGGTGCGACGGGACCACACGGGTAGTGGAGTTGAAGACGAAGAGAGGAACGATGGTGCGGGCTTACAATAACGTCTGCCCACTTCCTCTCACTTGAATGCTTCAACCCGGGGAGGATGTTCGGGCGCCTCCGGCAATCTTCGGCTGCTGTCGTGAGACATCGGAAGGCGGCGGGCGGCGGCGTGCGGGACGCGGGCAGTCGGACCACTTCACTACCGATCTCGGACGACGGCACGCGCGCGCACCCATACGTTTACCAACACCGTTATAATCATTGTACAACCTATTGGATTACATTCATTTTAAATACAGTCCATCGCATTTCCGTTTAAGTCCTTAGTTAGGTCCCTAACAATTATAATATTATGTATTTATAGGGTTCCGAATCAAAGTAATATAAGTATTTTATTTAATAATTTAACCTACTTATTACGAAACTTTTGCTATAAATATAATATAATATATAAAGTAATAAAAAAATTATAATCTGCGGTGATTTTAACATTCACATTCTTCAGAAAACTAAAAATTATACTTTATTTAAACATCTTTTAAAGGAGTTTAATCTCAATATAGAAATAAAAAAACAGGGTGTAGGTCAACAGTGGCGACCAACGTGTGTATTAGTTGGAGAAAGAGGTTACGTCTTTTGCTGTACCTTACAAGCCAGAGTACTGTTTCTATAACCTTCCAGTTATTCTAATTTTAAGAAAAAAGAAACCGTCGCGCGGAATCCTTTGTTTATGTGTTATTGTTTATATGTTTGTACTGTTTTATACACTTTTATTTACTTTTATTTACGGCACTTCGTGTTGTTTTAAACATTTTAAAAATTTACATTTTTTTTACCAGTATTCCTAAAACCAGGGCTTTTTGTCCTTGGAAATTAAAATGTATTATCAAATAAAATTAAATCAGTTTAATGCAAACATCAAGGGTTGGATGAAGACAATTATAAGTTTCAAACATGTACCCAGGAAGGGCATTAAAAATAATAAAAATAAAAATAAATAAATTACCATAGCTATGCCATAGGAGGTTACTCATGGTATTGGATTAGAATGTTCAAGGCAGTGTATTGAGGTTTTGTTGTGAAGTTGATAGACGCCGCGTGGGTAATTCTTATTCCTATTGTCCCACCACTCAAGATAAGGCAAACAGAAGTCGTAGCTCATTATGTTGTGTTTGCAACAGGCTATGTTAACCGGTTAATGTTTTAGCCTTCTAGATTTCCTAGCTCGGTCACCTCAAGTAAAGTAAATTAGATTCTCATTATATTATTGGGTCTCCAAACTCAAAAAATCAAAATCAAAATATTTTATTTCACATAAACCTACATGGGCACTTATGAAACGTCAGAAGCTAGGTGCACGGTTCGAGTTAGTCGTTTCCTATGGAGAAGAGCCGGCAAGAAACTCCACGGTTACTCTTTTAAAAATAATCCGTATTGTCAATTCCAGGTGCGGCACCTCGAGTGATTCGTCTCGCCGCCAGTATCTAGAGTGGCGTCTGGGGCCTGGACGCGGGACCCGTTCCTCGAGTGAGCTCGAAGCCTCTTGCGGAGACGACTGTGCGGCTGGTCAAGACCGCCTAGCGTTAGCGCAGGCAGCGCCGGGTTTAGGCTGACTGCTGACGTCGACCAAGAGAGGGTCAAAGGGCTCTGCTTGTGGACTGGTCGAAAGTGCAGTATGCTGTGCCAAGGTCGCTGATGAGGCTAAGGGTGGTTCGCTGCATGCTGGTGGTCAGGATACCCGTTGAAGCCGTGGGTGCTGGCTGGCTGTGTGACTCGCCGCTCGAAAGCTTGAGGAAATGATGGATGATGTCACGCTGAAGTAGTTGTACGAAGGCTGCGCTTATGTCAATGTTCGGAGTCGCCAGTATAGAGGTATGAGGAACAAGGGTGTAAAGTTCACTCATACTCTATGGTAAAGGGGGGATCCTCCGACCAGACGGGTGTTATGTCTGGTAGGCAACTGCCCGACGGTTGATGTCGGGATGTTGTATAAATATATATGCTAGTCACGCGGTTAACTCTGATTGCGCGATGCAAGATTTGTGACATCAGGTCTTTGATGCGTAGTTCGCATGTGGTGTGGTGTTGCAGATTTTTCCAAAATTAATTTCACTTCGTTACTATTGTATTATGTAAGTACGTATTAGCTTCTGCCCGCGACTTGTTTCACTAAAATAATTTAAGTAACAGTAAATTGTAATTGTAAATACATAGGACTTCTCATTACCAATCACCTAACCATAATTACATATTTATTTTTATTATGATCATAGATGAAAGAAGAGGTCTTAACTCAATGTTTTTTGTATATGTAATTTAAACTCTTTTTTTATTAAATTATAACTCTTGTATACTTGTAAACCTGCCTTTTAATGCATGCCATAACTATAACGTATCTCAATTTTGTCTATCGCGCTTCTACATATAACATATTCCCTGTAAATTGAGAGGTCTGGCTCTTGTGATACAGGAAATCCTAGTACAAGAGGCAGGGCTACACAGATGTTTGTGTCTTGAAGTGAATAAATTATTATTATTCTTATATATTTTACATATCTCGGGACCCTCGGGTCCCGGACCTTTGGAAGGCGTACGAGGGGCCGAAGCCAACTCGCAGAGGCCCGTTAGACGCTTTTTAATTAAATGAGGCACCCACCGATGATTTTCCCTGTACGCACTATTCAAGTGCACCCAAGGGCAACCCCTGGTTGGTGTAGGACTATTGCAAGACCCCCCCCGGTGGGTTCCCGCATTGTCGAGGCGGGGGGGCTCAGTAGCCGTGGCTTGGAGGGCCTCGGTGAAGCTAAGAGGAACTCGAGGAGGGGGCCGCTCGTCAGGGCTTTTGCGGCTAAGCCGACGACGTAGCGGCCGTAGGTTGCGGTGCCGCTTTGGCGACATCGCAACTGAGGCGGGCCGCGATGTCGAATGGGCGGCATCGCGGCTGAGTGTGGGAGGCCGCGGCGGGAGAGGAGTGCCGGTATTGCGGTGAGCCGTTCTCCCTACCTTCCGCGGCCTTGACGGGGTCGCCACCGTTGAATGGCGGACGCGGTGGGGCCGCAGAGGAAGAGGAGTGTCGGTATTGCGTTGGCCGCTCTCCCTATCCTCTGCGGCCGAAAAGTGGTAGGCGGCGGGGCCACTAACCTGACCCGTTGCGGGGGGACCAGGGGCGCCTGGACGCGAGATCGTCTGGCGCGAGGTCCCAGGTGGAGGCCAGCAGGCAACGGGTGCGGGGGCACCCTTGCCTGTATTGCACAGGCCTCTACCAGTGTCGGACGGGAATGGCCAGGTGTTCCCGGTCATTCCCATATCGCCCCCAGGCTGAGGGGCATGCGGGGCCCGCCAGTTAGGCGGGCATGCGCCGGGAGGGTTGTGGACGTAAAGGCTGTGCCGGTTTCCCATGACCCTCCCATCAAGGCGATGAGGGAACTCCGCTGAGTTTTAGTGGGTATTCTGCCATTTTGGCAGGGAGTCCCACATACCCCGTCTCGTCCCCCGACGAGCGGGCATGCGTAATGCATTAGTCAGCGTAAAAAAAAAAAAAAAAAAAAAAAAAAAAAAAAAAAAAAAAAAAAAAAAAAAAAGGACTATTGCAAGATATGGAAACAAAGATATTGGACTATGGGTTTGGGTGGTTAAAATGGACTGGTTATCTAAAACTATGGAAGGACTATGGCCCCTACCTGATCAATGTTTTATTATACACGGATAAAATGGCAGGGGGTGACTTGCACACTCAGTAATGGGCCCCCGAAAACGGTCCCTAGCACATAGTGACGTAGCAACAAGGGGGCAACATATCCTGAGGTGCTCGAGGAGTGGAGAGATATTTCACGGCTCTAAGAACAATCCCAGAGCCCGGAAGATGGTCAGGATCCCTACCAGCAGTTACTGGAACACTTCCTTCCTCCGAGCACGTTTGCTCTTGCGAATCTCCACTCATGCCGGCCAATAAAGGCAAGAATGAGGTGGGAGCTCAGTTCCTCGTCAGTGTTCACTCCAACCGGCCAATATAGGCCAGAGATGAGAAACATAACTTCTCCCGGGAGATAGGGTCCGCGGGGTCGCAACTGCCCAACAGCTCGCCACATGCTGCCCTGCGGGTTTCTGAATCTCTCTTGGTCTGGCTCCTCACCCTAAACATGTTCCGGTAAAGTAAACTCTACTGGCACAGACCTAGAGTTCGGAGCGCGCAAGCCCCACCACGACGTCAACGTAGATATACGGTGGTGGGGTTATTATTATTATGACGTTTATTCAATTTTTTTCATATAAAATAAATTTTTAAATATTTCTTAAAAAAAAGATATAAAAAACATTTAAAAATATAAAATATAGTGGTCCGCCGGTGTCGGGAGCAGGGTCCAAGCTACCGGTGGTTAGGGCTGCAGAGACAGGAACCTCCTCACAATACGAGCCGTATCAAGGAGTACGGACTTCTGAATCAGGCCCTTGATCCAACCGTCTAACGAAAGCCTCGAGAGATGTTGATCGAGGCTTTCGGCCATCAGGCCATTGGCCGTCACGACAATCGGCACAATGATAGCTGAGCTCACATTCCACATGTCAACAACCTCGTGTGCTAAGTCGAGATAGGTACTTTATTTGTTTCTCTTTCTCAGCTTTCACGAGGTTCTCGTCATGTGGAATGGTAACATCAACTATCATTGCGCGGCGCGCTAATCGATCTATCACCACCATATCAGGCTTATTGGCAACAATAGTCCCGTCATTAATGATAGACCGATCCCAGTACAACGTGACATGGTCATTTTCAAGAACTGGGTCGGGTACATACTTGTAGTACGGTACCTCAGAATCCACAAGTTTGTGTTTCAAAGCAAGCTGCTGGTGAATAATCCTAGCTAGTTGATTATGTCTGTGCAAGTACTCGCCATTAGCCAGACGAGAACAACCAGAGATAATATGTCTGATGGACTCACCCTGACGGTGGCATGCCCGACACATGTCAACCGTTCCGTCCTTCATAATATGTCTTCGGTAGTTATTCGTCAAGATAACTTCGTCCATAATATTATTATTTTTTTTTTTTTTCTCGGCCTAGTCGGGTAGAACTGATGTCACGGGCCTAAGCCAAGTGTCCATCAGAGGGGTTCAATGTGGGAGTAATATTGGATACTGTTTCGTTTTCCGAAGCAGACTGAATGGTAATTAAAACCGTATTTGAGTGGCAGTAATGGTGCAAGTTGTCCGACTCACACTGAAGAAATTTTCTTACTAGCCTGCATGTATTAAGAATCACTGCCTTCTGCAGCAGGTGGTAGGTGTTAGGTGCCACTTATTTGGCTGCACAACTATCCATTACTAACGAGCATTCAGCAACAGAATCGTAAACAAAACAATACAGCTCACCTTTATGTTCTCACGTGCTGAGGGTATTTGTACAACGCAATCATCCACTCGCCATACACTGCATGTAGCACGTACTCCACCATCTGCTTGGCTGCCACTGTTCGTGCACCGGGCCGCGATATTTCTTGGTCACCCACACTTGTAGCACACGAAGGTCTTCCCTGACGGCTGCGAGGCTGCTTGGCTCGACACTGAAACTTGTAAACAAAAGCGATTTAACTACTCAATTTACTATAAAACAAAATTTACGTTAAAGGCGGTTTTTCAAAAGTTAAAATTGGCCCCCCTTGCACCCCGTGCACTTGGATAGTACTATCTCGTAGACAAATAAAATTAGTGTTACTTTCAGCATTTTTATTTTGCGCCTGAACCAACACGAATCCCACTTCTGATGTCGGGAACGGAAGGTTTCTCTCGTTATCATCAGCCATATTTTAACTACTGTGGGCGTACTGTGGGTAGTTGGTTATTGCGCAATAGAAAAACCGAATTAAATTCAAATCATAAGTCATTTACTCTAACTGAGAATCAAATTACATAAGACAGTTCCCCCAAAACGCCTATCCCTTCACCACTTCCTAGTGCTTTAGCTGGGAAGAAGAAGTAGCAGAACAAACTCCCCAGCAGCACATCTGTCTGTTCAGTTAGAAGAACTTGATTCTATGCAGTAATGGGTATGCAAAGTAATTAATGTAGGAACACGACACAACTATACCGAACGTGCAACAATTCCTTGACGTCTTCACTGCTTGACCGCCACCGATGAACTTCACTTGTCAACTGTGCGGCGATCACTTGCAGCCCGTCGACCGTTATGTTGTAGACTCCGTCATGCGCCGCTAGGCAGCAGTGGCGTCCCGATCAGTCAAGACTCGTTGGCGCGAACACCAATAACTCCATCGAACGCGACTAGATGGCGCTGGCGTACCGGATACAACTCGTCTCCGACATACATATATATAATATATATACATTATATATATATATACATTATATATATATATACCGGGTGTTTCGCGCGAGGTTTCATACAAACAACTTTTTAATACTGAATTTAGAAGTTGCAATTTTTCACACATTTAAAAACAAAATTGACTTTGGAAGCACATAAGTATTTTTTTACAGATCAATTGCATCAAATAATGACCGATTTGAAATAAAAATACATTTATTTCGTGCCATTATAACCATTAATAAAAAAGTAATGACGATTTAAAGGCGAGATTCCGGGTAATTTTTGGAAAAAAAAAAATCATATCTTAATAACCGTGATACTTAGGACATGGGGTCTTTGGATGAAACGTCGCTAATGACCCTTCCAACCCCCCAAAAAATTGTGTCGGTCCATGCGCCAAACACCCTGTATGTTATATAATATATAGAATAGAAGATAGAAGATTAAATTCAGTCAGAGAAATAATACTAACAAACAAATTACATTGCATTTATAAGTTGTTTAGAGTAAGTTGCATTGGTAAGGTATAAGTAGATAGGTAGGTGGGGGAGGGGGGGGGGCTTAGGTGGGTGTAGAAGAAAGGCCATAACATTGCAGATGGTAACTTTAAAATTAAGGGCTTACATTTTTTTTTTATTTGTCGTTTAAAATGTTAATGTTCCGAGGGTTTCCGAGATTCAGGCTTTAGTGATAATATAGCTTATATGATGCATTCTATGATACGGAAAGTTATATTTTAAGAAAGCTTAAGAATAAGGAATAAAATAAAAAAAACGGTTCAGCTTTATACAAAAAAATATTAAATGGCAGTTAACTTGTTAAATACTAGCTTTATCAAAAAAAAAAAAAACACTATATAGCTTCATTTCAGCCCACCGTGCGGCGGGCAGGAGGCGATGTATTCAAGTGTTCTCTCATTTCACTGTAGCACTAACAAACTTAAAAAAAATTAAAACGGTATCAAAATGAGATGGGAGGATCAGACGGGGGTGGGGCTGAGTATGGGGGCGGGGAGGGCGCGGGGGTAGCTTCAAGCGGAGACGTCGTCCCTCGAGCGCGAAGATACTTGATGAAAAGAAAATGAAACCGAGATGATACAACGCAGATACTGCACCGACTGACGACTCACGACACGACACCATTATTTTTATTTATTTTTATTTTTCATAAAAGCTCCATGGCCTTTTTATTTTATAATTTTAACGAGACGCCCCTGCAGCCTGAATGGTGGGCAGCCTTCATGAAAACACTATGGCGGCGCGGCAGGCTCTATAGAAAATGTAGCGACAACTTCGTTATCTGCTGGGAGTCCTTACTAGTTCATGAATATTCACGAAACTTTATAATTATTATAATTATAGATACCTACTTACAACAACTAGTTTCTTTTAGTCATTAAAATTTAAAGTCCGATACTGATACTGGCTGCTGAACAAACAGACCTTTGAGTGTTACTTTAGAATACATCCTCGTATTTTGTAAACGGCCACTTTCAATTTTCTTGAGCGGTCTTGCAACAATTCATGAATGCTTTGACCGACGGAAATGACTCGATTTTTTCGACTCGGAACCGCATGGTCATAGTTCAACCGTTGCGTTGCCGCGCGATTCCACAGGCCTTTTGAGTTAGATAAAGTTCGCACAACAATCATATGGTGTGGAACTTTATCGATGAAGTGCCAATTAGGAGAAACGCTTACAAAATACTAATCTGGATGCATGGACTTTGTCGGGAGTTACCTCTAATGTGGACGAGCCTCAGCTATTCAGCTGTACACTAGTGAGTACAATGTAGGCAGATATTAGATTAGTTCCACGTACACAACCGATCGGAACAAATTAAATATTGTAATATACGCAAATTAAATATGATAATATTAAATATGAATAATTAAAGACAAGACCAGATCTTAAGGTTAATTTTAATTGAATAGCCGCTATACCTACTCCTAGGCCGTGTCGAAATAATTAACTGTCGAAATTCAGGATGACACTCATTTTAGTGATTTGTTGGCGATGAATTCGGTCGACGTAGTGTTGTCTCTGCGCGGCTCAGTGGACTGACACTACAATATAATACAGCCCAAAGATCATTCTTTCCAACACAAATGGAGAGTAATCAACATGAATGGGCTTTGTGCTAAACATCGCTGTATCTGTACGCAGACAGGTCAGTACAGTCATATAGTCGCTACACGGCGAGCTCGGCCGGCTTCTGAAAGATTCAGCACCTATTGTAACGCATTTGTTCCGCGTGGGGAATTTAGCGGCTTATATTTTATGACAATCTTAATCATATCGCAGTACACTGAGGCGTGTAAATATTGTGTAGTATTGTGCATGACGACGTGGTGTGGACGTGTGGTGCGGTGCGGTGTAGTGCGGTGCGGTGCGGTGCGAGCACAGACGTGTCGCTGCTTTACAAACGCGATAAGTAATGAGCCGAGTGGTCGCAGCTTGTCTCGAGAATACAATGACGAAGACCTGTAATAAGCTCTCAAGAGACGCATACACGACATAGTCATCATTCATCATCATCATTTCAGCCGAAAGACGTCCACTGCTGGACATAGGCCTCCCCCAAGCACCGCCACTTCGACCGGTTCTGTGTATCCCGCATACAGCGGATTCCTGCGGCTTTCACAAGGTCATCAGTCCACCTTGTGGGAGGCCTTCCAACGCTACGTCTTCCGGTACGCGGTCGCCACTCCAGAACCTTTCGGCCCCAACGGCCATATGTTCTGCGAGCAACGTGCCCCGCCCATTGCCACTTAAGTTTGGCAATTCTTCAAGCTATGTCGGTTACCTTGGTTCTCCTGCAGATCTCTTCATTTCTGATTCGACATAGTAAGTTGAAATATTTAGTAATTATTACAAAGACAAAGTTTGTTTTTTACCCAATTGCCCCAGACGGAGGGTAATGTTTTTCGAGTGTATGTATGTACATATGTCTATTTTTTTGGGCACGCTCTATAGCCTAAACGGCTTGATAGATTCTAACATAAGAGAAGTCGTTAGATTCGTCATAACTGTGGGAGTGACATAGGTTATATAATATTTATATGTATATTGCAACTGCAATTTATAAAAAAAAGGGAGGGGAAGGTTTTTAAAAATAAATTTTGTCAATACTGGTATCAAATAAAAGTTAGTAAATGAGAAAATTCCAAATATAAGTATATATAATAAATCTATCTATATCTTCTATCTCTATATCTATTCTATACATATAATAAATCTGTAGACGAGGCGTTTCTGCACATAGAAAATATTTCAAAAAAAAAATTTTTGGGGTGTTAAAGAATAACCAACAGATGCCATTTCATCAATTTTTGGAATTTTTGTCTGTTTGTCTGTCTATGATTTTTTGAACAGGTTCAACGTAAAAAGTACCTAACCAATATGGTTAAATTTTATACTTAAATATTGTGTATAACTTGGGGTAGTGATTAGTTTTTGTTTCATCGCAATCGCTTCACTCTATCAAAAGATATTATCAGTTTAAAATCTTTGAGAATTTAACAATTCATTTGAAACACGTAACTACATCTACTAACCTAATGATACTATAAGTAGGTTTGAGAGATAGTGTTTTAGGGTTCCGTACATCGATTTAGAATACCCTAGATACACTATCACCTACAAATCAAAGTCGCAAAAGTGTCCCATCGCTAAGTTACAAGTGTGTGCGTCTACTAAGGCAAATCTAAAACACATAATGTACTTAACAACATTTCAATTTTCCTTACATACAACCTTATGTGAATGGAATTAAGGTGTAGTTTCGAGTGCGCGCGATGGGCGGTTATGACATTTCAAAATTAGACCATCGCGCAAGTCGTAAAATTTTATTGCTCTCAGCTGTAGGTAAGATAATTTTAAACGATACTATTCCTTAAGGAAATGCTTATTAAGTCAAATTCAGTTTACGCCGCGTGACAATGAATCGTGAATCGTAAAAAAAATTTGCTTTGGAACAGAAGGATAATGGAGTGGTCTTGAAATTTTACTCAATACTATGTGCTTAAATAAAACAGGTTGAGGTGGTTAAAATTAACTTATTTTTATTTTATTTATTAAGACAATTGAAAAAGATTGATAGATAATGGTGCCGATTCTCTTGTCACAAAATTCTCTAAACTAAGACTAAAAATCACCAAAATTTAGTTTATTCCTGTCAAACGACCATTTCCTATTCTGAAATTGACGAAAGTGACACAACTTAACTATAATTTAGTTTGACAGCTCTAAGATGGTACTGAGTTTTTAAATTTAGTGAAAATGGCAATTTAACTATTCTGAATTTGACGTTTTTAAACTAAAATTTAGATTTTCTAACTAAATCTGATATATTTATAATCGCGATTAAAAACGTGTGGAATAAAATTAGTTTTCATGAACTAAAATTCACACCAATCACCGACTCTCACGACTTCTGGTGCAAAACCAGTACCTACTGTATATAAGGTGTATCTATTCATACACGAAATATTTTAAGAGAAACATCTTTAAGTCGTAAAAAAGCCACAGCAGCGAAATTTTTTATTTTTTATATCTAAGTGTTTTATATTTCTACATAATTATTATAATTTTAAAATTGCTTGAGACATTTTGCGAAAAAATTCCTTTATTTACTTATTCTATGAATGACCCGCCTCGACGCGGTGACGCCGAACGGTGCGGTGGGGTGGCGGCACGAGCGCGGTGAATTTTGATAATTAATCATCATATCAAGTTTTTTTTTTTTTTAATTATATACTCTGAATTAAAAAAAAAAAACATTTCTATGGCTTCTTTACCACCTATAGGTGTATCACTTATAATATTTCGTGTTTATCCCAATTTTTGTTTTCTTTTCTTTTGCTTATATCTCCAAAATGGTGCGTCCTATCGCAAAAATAATGAAAATTTCGACCCCCTTTAATAAACCCCTAAACCATTATTACTCTACATGTAGGTAATCTTTTTTTTTATTTTCCACACAAAAAGGGAAAAATTCCATAAAAAACACGTCGCGGACTCAAAAATCATAGGCAAACAAGTACAACGTTGCGAAGCCATAAAAAAAAAAATACCACGTGGAGTCTCGATTGTCAAATTCGATTTAGTTGTGTCAAACTTATTTTTAAATTTAGAGAATTTTGTTTGCAGAATAGCTTTAAGATTCTCATAGCCAAAAGTAAGGAATTTTAGTGATAGTTTGGTTAGTTTAGTTCGGTGTACAAGAGAATCGGCACCATTAACTCAGCACATTTACTCAGTAGTCACAATATTTTATGTAAAAACTTACTGCAATACATGGAATAACCGCTTTCTATACTTTCCGAAAGCCTTTCTTCGTATAATACATGTCATTTTCTGAAAAGTGACAAGAGCGAACCACACAATTTTTTTTTTATAGAATCATTTGGCTTAAAAAAATCTTCACTCCTCTCATTAGCTATAATTTTTCGCAATTTTTCCCTTTCAATTAATAATAACTATAATATAAAAAACACCAATCACCATTCAAATAAATTTTGCTCATCTCCGGGCGGGCTATAGTAAATTCTATGTTAATTCCATATTATTGACATACCGCAGAAAGAAAAAAACAATAAGCGATTCTATTCATTTAATATTTGACTATGTTCCACTTTATACATCTTCCATCTCCTTTCCACTTAATACAAGTGCTGCGCGAGGGAAAAAGCCAACTGCGTAGCGTCAAATGAAGAGACGTATTGAAATAAATTAAAAAAAAAAATTGTTTTTAATGAGTTTGAAGGCGTATTTTGCCACAAATTCACTACATTATAAAACTATTATCTAGTACTTACCGAAAATACGATATGCCATTCCTTTTCAACGTGGTTAAAGTATTATTTTTGCACTCTTTTACGGAGCACTTTGGCGTGTTCACCCGACAACGAAGCGCGCGTTACTGAGAGCGCAACTGTGCTTAGAAGTAATTTAAGCACAGTTGTATCGAGACACATTTCAAGCGTGTATCTAGGGTATTCTAAATCGATGGTTCCGTACCAAAATGGTAAAAAGGAACCCTTATGATGCGACTCAGTCTGTCTGTCTGTCACAGCTGAATATCTCAAGAACTACTGATGCTATCAACTTGAAATTTAGAATAGTTTTAGATGACGTTTGCCCAACTATTTTGAAAATAAGAAAGACCAAAAATGTTTTTACTTTTTTTTGCAACAGGGACTGAAATGTAGTCTTAAAAATTCGAAATGCGGTTACTAGGGCATGTGGGGTATCATATGAAAGAGCGCTATTTGCACATTCTCAAACATTTTTTATTTTTTCTTTAGGCTGCATAGTTTTCGACTTTTGATGAAAAATGTAAAAAAAAATACCGTCCCCCCCCTTATCTCCGAAGATTGCATAGAGAAAAATCTGAAATTATTCTATGTGATAGTAGCTTATGTAAAGATTACAGGAAAAATAAAACAATGTCTCTAAATAACACACTCTTTCAGAAATCAACAAAAATTACATTAGCTCCTTTATCTGTCAAGAGATGGCGATGATCTAAAACTGCAATATTCTACACCGCAGTGTTAAAATTCTCTATCTTTTTTTCTCTTTCTGTGTTTTTTCTTAGTTCTCATTGTTTTCAACTTTTAACAAAAACTGTAAAAAAATAGCTTTCCCCCCTTTATCTCCGAAGTTTGCATAGATAAAAATCTGAAATTATTCTATGTGACAGAAGTTTATGTAAGTAGTAGTTGTCAACAGATGGCGCTGATTTTCATCGGCGAGGCCTATATTCGTCAGAGAAGTTAAAATTCTCTGAGGAATATAGGCCTCGCCGATGAAAATTTAAAAACATTTCGCGGTTTACAACCAAAATGTCCTCCTTCCAAAGTCAACTCGCAGTTGACTTTGGGTGAAGCACAGTTGTAGTTTTTTTCTGGGCACATAACTATGTAGGTCCTACTTATACGAATGAAGCTTATGAAGCTACGGATATATGATGGTACGGAACCCTCGGTGCACGAGTCCGACTCGCCCTTGACCGGTTTTTTTAAGGTGGTTATTTTAGCATACTGCGCGCGCAAACTTAACTCGATACATTGTGAATAGATTAATAACAACACAATTCTCTCGAGGTTAGAAGAAAAAATGACCAAATTATTAATATGTGCAAGATCCTTCACGGAAAAATAAATGCTTCTGAACTACACGAGGAACTGTCCCATCTTTTTGCTCCAATAAACTATAGCCGTAACAGGAGGCACAGATTGTTCGCCGTGCCTTGGAGTCGAACCGTCGCTCGAGCCCAGTCTCCTGTCCCTCGCACACTGTCTGCGCTCAACGCTCTCTTGGACGCTAAGCCTGACTGTGATGTGCTCGCGGATGGATGGAACAAGATCTTGTCAGTATGTCTGGAGTATTGTGAGATAAGCGTATGACTGTCGAGTAGTTGTATACTTTGTTATTATCCTTAAATAATGTGTTTAAGTGTCTTTTTTAACTAATGTAATTGGCCTTGGCCGTTTTATGTTAAATAAATAAATAAATAACTCCCAATGACCCAATCAAAGGTTAGGCTAATTAAAGTATTCAAAATGCGTTGTTAAATAGTTTAGTAGTAGTGTTCTAGGTGGCGCTATACTTAATTTATATATACTTAATTTATTTAACATGAAACAATAATGATAAATATGCATTCCTTTAAAAACGATTTATTCTTTGTTATAATGTTTTTTTTAAGTCTACATAGCTTACAGTGTTTGAACGTTTTCGTTTGCGTTGTTCTTTTAACGTCATTTTCTGAATCACGGTGTCAAGATTTTCTGTGGAAGAATGACTCTCGCTTATGTATAAACCTAATTTTCGAAGAGAAGAGAGTTCTGTGTCCTTGATCTTGACTTCTTCATTGTCGATATAATAAAAGTAGCAGTGGGTCGACAGCATTGACAACTAGTAGGTAAGGTAAGGTAATACATTATCCACTGTATTTCATTGACATAAAGTTCACTTTCTATTGCAAGGACTGCTTTGTAAACGAACGGACGACGACGCGTCGGACGAGATAGTTGACTCATTGCATTCTAGACTGTATTTTCATACATGTAAAATATAATATCGTCCTAAATAATTCGAAGACTGGTTTGTGCAACGAAGATTGTTTGAACCCAGGACGTAAAACGGTTTCATCGTCGCAGAACACAAAACGGTCTTTGAAAACGGTTTGTCGTTGCAACGCCCACTCCTAATGACAATGACAAAAAATATTGATGACGGGAACAATGAAAAAATCATCAATGATTTTTATTTTAGTATTTTTATGATCACGTCACTTCATTATGCGTGCAGAAATGAACAGGAACGGCTTAGCGGAATTATCATTATGTGCCCAGCACCAGGCATTTTATCATTTATTTTTATTTTTTATTATTATTCACAAAACTGATGTACAATCACAAACGTATTAAAACAGTTACAACACAATAGTCCTGATTGACACCTACTCGATGTGAATCTAGCGTGAATAATTTAAGTAAAACAATTAGTATTTAAAAAACAAAAATTTAACAAAACTTACAAAATGTGAACTTTTCCATAGTTAATGATACAATTTTGGGAAAGAACAATTAAATATACAATATATTAAAATATTATACAATTAAGACTCTAAGTTTATTCCTAACTGAGGCTACAGATCCAGCAAAGACATCTATTTCACCACGAATGGAATTGGCAAGAGAAAGCATGCGGCAAATAGGTGAAAAATTACCGATATTAGTCCGACTATGAGGCAGGACGAAAGTCCTTCGGTTTAGTAAACGGCTATTACTACGAGGGATACTAAATTTCACTTTTTCTAAAAGCTCAGGAGAATCTAATAAACCTACCTATCTAATTACCTTAAACAAAAACATGAAATCGAAAGATTTCCTACGTGCGCTTAAAGATTTCATTTTATAATGATTCAGCCTAGAGTTATACGAGTTCAGACTACGACATCTGTTATCCGAGTAACATAGATGATATAAAAACCTTTTTTGAACGCGCTCTATCCGATCAGAGTGCACCTGATAAAACGGGTTCCATACCGTACTACAATATTCCAAAATACTTCTAATAACGCTGTTGTAAATGGAAATAGTTAAAATTGGTTCTTTAAAAATTTTCATTTCCCTTACGATGAATCCTGACAATTTAGATGCCCGACTAATAATTTGATCGTAGTGACTCCTAAAACTTAAACTAATGTCTACTAAAACACCAAGGTCCCTTATAGTATCAACTTCTTGGAGCGGGCTGTTATTGATTGAGTAATAATATTGGCATGTTTTCCTTTTTCTGCTAAACTTAATGAAGTAACATTTGTTTTGATTCAATAACATTTTATTTTGTATGCACCAGTTGTGCACGTTATTTAAATTTAAAGCTGAATAATATCGGATTCATCGTATATATGTAGTTCTATATATTTTTAAATCATCAGCAAAAAGTTTCTATTCCGAATCAATTTTGTGGCCCAAATCATTTATAAAAACAAAGAAAAATAGAGGCCCCAAGTGTGTGCCCTGTGCCACCCCTGATGGTATGTAACATTGATTGGATTTAAAACCCTTGAGATACACCAGTTGCTATCGATTTTTTAAGTACGATTCGCACCAACGAAGCAACGACCCATGAACACCCATACTTTCTAATTTTGAAATTAGTAAGTCGTGATCTACCAAATCGAAGGCCTTTTTAAAGTCGATGTATGTTGAATGTACTTCTCTATCTTCATCTAATGCAGATGATACATATGAAACATATTCAACTAGATTAGACAGTGTTGATTTTTTGGGGCGAAACCCGTGCTGGTTATCATTCAGCACATTCTTAAAGTGAGAAAACATTTTTTTTTGTACAAGCGATTCAACAACTTTGCCACAAGCGGATAGAATAGACACTGGTCTGTAGTTTGCAACATCATCAATACTACCAGATATAAAGATTGGCGTGATGTACGCTATTTTCCACTGATCAGGGACGAAGTCCTGTGCCAAAGAATTGTTGAATATTGTAGTCAGTGGATCAGCCAAGTTCACTGCACATTTTCTTAGGAAAAGAGGAGGGATTGAATCAGGCCCAGGTCCTTTGTCACAATCTAGGGAAGACAAGTAATCAAAAACTTCTTTTACTTCAAGTTTGCACCGACTGAAAGTGTTATTGTTACAGGGAGTGGGTTCAACTGGCGTTGCAGTGTGCATGTTACTATTTAATCTATAAATGGACTGAAAATTATCGGCAAACAAGTCTCAAATTTCCTGGCCACCCCTGGCAAACCTAATGTTATTACAAGTCATTTTGTTGGGAATATAACTGCTAAGTATCCGCTTATTTTTTAAGTACTTCCAGACATGCTTAGGATTGGTACGCAGATGTTCAGATACATTTTTTTTAAATTAGCATAACAGTCGTTTATTAACTCACTGCAACGCATTCTTAAGCATTCAAAAGTAAATTTATCTCTAGGATTCCCATATTTTTTATATAAATTGTGATATTTTGCTTTTTCTTTAATGACTTTATGTAAAGCTCGACTATACCAGAGAGGATAACGTTCATCTCGTGGTCTTGTAATCGGAGTATGCAGTTTAATAATCGGCATAAGAATATCATAGAATTTCTGCAACATTTCGTTAATATCAGTAATAGAATGCCATTCATCAGACCAAGCAATTTTCGCAAGTTCAGCGTTGACCGCTTCATAATTACAGAGATAAAAGTTCAAATTTGGGATTTTATTTTGAACAAGAGGATTGCTATGATTAGATGTAAACGAGATCTCCAGCGCTGGATGATGAGGATCAATTTGTATAAGTGGAATTGAGGCCTGAGAAACCAGCACTTTGTTATTACTACTACTAAGAACTAGATCTAAAATACGATTTGAAGCGTTGGGTATCGTGTTGCATTGATGAAGATCATTAAAGGCAAGCATATCTAAAAAAATGTGTTCTGGATTACTACTAGATCCTTTGGGAATCAATATACCAGAATCCGCATTATACTCCCAAGAGATACTGCCCATATTAAAATCACCGATTAGTAAGTTGGTAGAATTGCTTTTACTCTTTTTGTTACTACTTCTGTAAAGTTACGAAATAACACATCGATATAGTCTTCTTTGACTGGAGGTGGGATATAAACAGCACAAATATTAATACTTAAGCCACTCTCGCACTTGATTGTGATCCACAATTCTTCACAATGCGACTCCCAATTTAATCTCCGTGAGACCTCATATTTGTCCAGAGTTGCAACAAACACCCCCCCACCATCCCTTTTTGAAGTCGCGGATACCGAAGATGACCTATCGCGCCTGAACACTCTGTATCGGTTATCTAAAAATTCATGGTCTAATACCGTATCATTGAGCCAACTTTCAGTGCCGATAATTATGTTGTAATCAAAATTCAAAGCTGCAGTATAAAAATCTTCTTTCTTGGTTCGTAAGCCTCTTACATTTTGATAGTATATTTTAAACCTGAATTTAAATTCTTATAACACATAAAGCGTGCATAGTACAAGACTAATAAAACAAAGATAAGTTACAAAGATTCTACAGATTCAAAATTTTTAACTAGCAGAGATTTAGTTGTGACATCTTTCCTCACAAATATACGACCATTCCAAACCCATACAAAGTTATATTTGTTTTCCTTAGCAGCGATCCTTGTCGCTGCATGTAGTTTTTTATTAGCTAGAGTCAGATTTTCCGTTACAAAAATCGGCTGCTTTTCTCCACCAATACCAATGTGGCTGCTGTTTAACTTCTCCGACTCATTCTTCTTATTAAATTTTCTAACTGCAGCAAGTACACTATCGCGAATGCGAGGGCTGGCTAACGTGACGACTATGCTACGTGGATGATTTGTTTCTTCATTCAATTTGGAAACTCTATGAAAAGATTGGATTTCATTGTCTTGAAGTTCATTACCCACAATTCTATCCAAGTGTTTTACGACCGTTAACAGGTTTTCAGTTTTGTGTTCAGGAACGCACTGTATCTCGATATTGCTCTCACGTGCTAATTGATCAATTTGCTGCAATTTAGTCTCCAATTCTCTCACTTGAGCGCTCATCACGGCGTTATTCTTGAGGAGTTCGGCAATACAGTTATTATTGCTGGCATTTAATGCGACTTGATCATCATAAGCAGAGAGAAAAGAAATAGTCTTCTTGAACTCGTCCAAGTCTTCGTACATAGTAGAAAATCTTAAGGTTAGGTCATTAATTTCCCTTTGGACCGTAGCTAGAGTGGTCTCGAATTTTGCCAAAGAGGCCTGTTGACTATCAAACTTTTCATTCATTTCCCGCCGTAATTTACGAATTTCTGAGAGTATTGTATCTTGCAAGTTAACTTCTCAGCTGGCATGAGTCTCTGACCAATTATTGGTTTATTTTGGCTATTAGACGGTACCGATATAAGTTGCTGAATAGTTGCCGGCTCAGTAACTGGAGCCGCTTGGTCGGTTTGTACAGTGTGACCTTTAGCACGGACTGGTGGATTAGTGTTGTCCAGTTTAGGACGGCCAGAGACGCAGATTGGAGACGCAGATATCATAAAGATATCTATAGGAAAAATGTGTTTAATATGTGTATTTTAGTTTATAATAACTTACCTAGTGAATTAAAATTATTACAGGGTATTTTGTTCAAGACAAAACTGACAGAATGGCAGTGTCTAAAGTGTTGTTTATATAGTATTAAGGAATTTATTGAACATAAAAATTGAAAATTTGTGTAATAATAATAATAGTATCAATAAAAATTAAAAAAAAATATGATGAATTAAATGCAAGGTAATTTTATATAAGTGTCCAGTTCATATATTAATGAATGCAGTAAGATGCAGAAACAGCCGCTCAATATACTTGTAGTAGAACACGCGTCTTTTCTTACAAAAATCCTAATTAAGAAAGTGAACCTTAAGCACATAAACATATGGTCCTTCGAGCCGGATTAATTAGTGAATGGAAAGACTTGCAGACTCGGTGCGCGAATACAATAGAGGAACCCATTCCTTAGATAAGGATTGAAGTTGTTTACAAGTAATTAGTGTTTATGAAGACTACTTATAAAAACTTTATAAAAAAGTGGTTAAGACATTGAAACTGTATTGGACGTGTTTGTGCAAATAATAACTACGTGAACTATTTATTTAAAGCTACAAAATGACGTCGACAACTCAAGAACAGTTTAAATATCTATCTACGTTAGATGATGTGGCTGTGTGTGGATACGGAAAGCGCAAGTTAACATAAAAAAGCGTCCAAAACAGCGATTAACAGCAGGTTATGTTAAAGCGAGAATAAAAACCGTTGAAGAATATTGGGATTCGTTCAAACAAACGCATAGCAGCCTTATGAAATGTACACCGCGAGAACAGCGAGGCATGTTGCCTTACTTTGTTAATGAAGAATATTATACGTTCGAAGAAATGTATCTCTTTACAAGCGAATTTAACCGATCTTCTAACAAATTTGGAGTCACAACAGAGATTATCAGAAGCGTCTAACATGTCTACTTCATCACACAATGACCAGCTACTGTTTGCTAAGCTACCGAGAATACAGCTACCTATCTTTTCGGGCAGATATGAAGAATGGTCTACGTATAAAGATATATTTACAGCACTCGTTCATAACACTGCTATTAGCGATGTTCGTAAGTTGCATTATTTAAAGACTAGTGTTGACGGAGAGGCAGAGATGTTATTACGACATATTCAAATTACGAAAAGTAATTATGCAACAGCATGGGAACTACTTCAAGGACGTTTCGGTAGCAAAAAGATGATTGTGTTGTCAGTTTTAAAGAAATTTCGGTGTCAGAAAAAGGCAAACAACCCATCAGCTACACAAATTAAAGGTTTGCTCGATAATACTGTAAAATGTATCAACAGTCTGAATAACATGAACATAAACACCACCACTTGGGATTCTATCCTAGTATTTCTAGTGGCGCAGAAATTGGATTCAGAGACGTTAAAGTGCTGGGAAGAGGAAGCATACAAGAAGAATAGCGATGAGTTGTCTACGTTGGAGGAGTTGAAGAAGTTCCTAGAGTCTAAGTTTTGTACGGTCGAGCTAATTGCTCCCATCACTACTACAGCTACAAAAGAGAAGACACAAGGTCATAAAGCGTGTCATGTCGTAATAAATAATACTGAGAACGATAAAGGTGAAACTGCGCACACCAATAGCAGTTCATCACCATATTGTGAATATTGGAAGGTTGACCATTACATCTTTAGTTGTAAAGAATTTGTAAAACAAACTGTGCAACAACGACGTGAATTTGTGAAGAACAAAAACCTCTGCTTCAACTGCCTAGTACCGAATCACATAGTTAACAAATGTAAACAAAAGAGGAAATGCTGAGTCTGCGGAATAAAACATCATTCTCTTTTACATGAAGCAAAAGAAATAACACAAGAGAGTGACACACAAGAGAGTAACAAACAAGAAGAACAAATAGAACAGAAGGTCACAAGCGCTCATTTCTCTAAAGAACAACCTGGTCGTCAAGTGTTATTGGCAACAGCACTAGTACATGTAACATCAAGCGACGGCGAAACACATGTACTTCGGGCATTGATTGACCAAGGCTCAGAGGCTTCATTCGTATCTTCAAGAGTAGTCGAACTCTTGAGATAAAAGAAGACAAGCATCAACGGTGTAGTCTCAAGCGTGGGAGAAGGGAACCTGGTTCCTATAAAACATGTAGTTGACCTGTCAGTTACATCGCAATATAATAACAAGGAAGTTATTCAAGTGAAGGCTTGTTTTGAAATCACTATTCAAATTCAAATTCAAATCTTTATTGCATATCTCATGTGTGTACAAGGTCTTAATAATAGTTACATGGTTCACATGGAACCTGTCGGGCACAACAATTTGTAGATACAATAGGAAGAGTAGCATGTTTGAATTTACTGTTGTATGTAAGTACGTCGTAATTTAAAAATAGGATATAATTATTATTCAGTCATCATTAAAAATAAAATAAAATAACCTGATCAATTTAATTAAATAATATCACCTTTTAGTGATATAATACGTTGTTACATCTTTAAAAATTCAATTAATTATAAGTAAATAAAATACATAACATAATAATAACAATAATAGGTATAATTCAAAGATCAATTCAATTCATTACAAAATAAAAATAAATAATGTCACAGATTGAACTATAATTAAAAATTAAAATCAAACATTAAAAAATTTCAATAAAACATAAATTAAAAAGTCAAATAAAAATAATTAAAATTAATGTCTAAAAATTAAAAAAAATATAGTTATCCCATTTTGATGTCATCATTAAAAAAATCATTCAGAGTATAATAACATTTTTCGACCAGTAGTTTTCTGAGCCGTTTAGTAAATATTTCATCATTTTGTTCAATTTTTATGTCGTTCGGTATTTTATTATATATTTTAATTGATATTACATGAGGACTTGTGCTGTGTAATTTTAGCCTAGATTGTGGTATGACGAGCATGTTTTCAAATCGTGAACGTGGTGCATATCGGCGAGGTTGGTCTGTAATTTTAAGGTAAAAGTTTGGATTTTGTCTAACGAATTTAGAGATTTCTAGAATATAAATTGGTGTCAAAGTCAGAATGTCTAGTTTCCTAAAATGCGGTCTACAACTTTCGTCATTGTCAATATAAACCATTATCCTAACACATTTTTTCTGCAGGATAAATAAGTCGTTGCTGTCTACACTATTTCCCCAAAGAATTATGCCATACTTAAGCCATGCGTATGCATATGCATAGTAAGTGGATAGGGCAGTTTTTAAATCTGTAGTTTTTTTGAGCTCACGTAATGCATATATAAAACTCGATAGTTTCGATTTAATTTTTTGTATGTGCGCTTTCCAGGTCATGTGGATATCTAAATCTAGACCCAACAAAGTAAATGTATCAACGCATTCTAATTTGATACTGTCAAACGTAAAATTAATAGTTAAGGGATTTTTTTTGGTAAGGCCTGAATTGCATAATTTTAGTTTTCGAGAAGTTAATTTCTAAATTGTGATCTTTCATCCAATTTTGTATATTGAACATTATGTTGTTAAGATTCTCATGTAGGTGTAGAGAGTCATTACAGGAAGTTATTAATGAAATATCATCGGTGTTATGTATGTGTACGAGTGCTATGTAGGCGAGCGGGCTGCGCCCCGCTCCTCCCCGCGCCGGGTGGTACCTTCTTTGAATATATCAGTGTGCAACAGACTAGCAAGTTTGATTGACAAGTATCACCGTCCTTCCGCATAAATACTTCCATATATAACACGTGGCGACGAGCGAACTCACAATTATATTAAAATGTCTACGGGAGTGACTTATGGCGTTCTTTCCACTTTTGACCACCAGTCGCAAGAGTGGAATAGTTATAAGTTGCGATTAAATCAGTGGTTTATCGCTAACGACATAACCTCAGAAACGGACAAAGCTACGATCAAACGGAGGGCGATATTGTTAACATCATTATGTGAATCAACGTTCAAGCTTGCTAGTGACCTGGCGTTACCCAACAAGGTGGAAGAATTACGTTACGAGGAAATAGTAAGACTCCTCGACGGGCACTTCACACCAAAAAGGTTCGGTTTTGCAGAGAAGTCAATCTTCTATTCGGCAACACAGCGACCAGGAGAAACGCACACTCAATGGGCGGCCAGGTTAAGAGGATTAGCGACTCACTGTGCGTTCAAGAATTTGGAGGAGGCCTTGCTAGATAAATTTATCATGGGCATGGCGGCAGGACGAGAGCGGGAAAAACTTTTCATGCAGGATCAGCGGGAGCTGACCCTCGCAAAGGCTATCGACTTGGCAGAGAGCATGCGATGCGCTCGCGATGCCTCGTCGCTGGCAGCGTCGGGCATTAGCGGCATCGGCGCAGCAGCCCCGGACGGCGTCTTCAACATTACCAAAAAGGAAAAGTGCAGTGTGTGTGGATTCACTAATCACAAAGCAAATCAGTGTCGTTATAAAACCTATAAGTGTAAAAAGTGCGGAAATAAGGGTCACTTGCAAAAAATGTGCCCAAACGAGGGCAAGGTAAAGTTCGTGAAGGAAGGAACTGTGGACGATGGAGGCGACGACGGTGAGTGTTTTTACAATATTCGGTGCGTGAAGGGGAAACCAATGACGGAACGTGTAATGATCAGTGGTCTAGCTTTAGAGTTCGAAATCGATAGTGGTTCAGCAGTAAGTGTAATCTCAGAAAAAACCTACAACTCGAATTTTAAACGATTACCATTGTCAATCACCAACAAAAAGTTATTTAGTTATACGGGGGAAAATATTTAAACGATCGGTGTTGTTTTATTGCCTGTATCATATCTGGGGCGAACGCATACTATGAATGTATACGTAGTGCGCGCAGGCGGACCGCCGCTGCTTGGCCGCGACTTCATTCGTGAGTTCGACCTTGAGCTTGCGCCTGCGCGTGTGCCTGTACATGCCGTGCTCGACCAAGCGCTAGCAGTATGCGAGTCTAGTAACCATGCGAATATTGACAAGCAACTACCGAACATGTTCCCAAAAGTTTTCTCAGGCCAACTCGGATCGTTTAAAAAACATAAAATTGATTTACATTTAAAAACCGACGCTAAACCAATTTTTTTTAAAGCTAGACCGGTACCTTACGCGCTAAAAGAACTGATAGACAGGGAACTTGACCGATTGTTGTTACTAGGCATTTTAAAGCCAGTGGAACATTCAGATTACGCATCGCCAATTGTGCCTGTTTTGAAAAAGAACGGTAGCATCAGATTATGTGCAGATTACTCAGTAACAATCAATAAACAATTAATAATCGACCAATATCCCTTGCCGTCGGTACACGATTTGTTGGCCAAGTTACACGGAGGCGTACACTTCAGTAAAATTGATTTGTCAATGGCATACAACCAATTTATTTTAAATGAGGAATCACAGAAGCTAACCTGCATTAATACGCACCGCGGTCTTTTCAATTTCACTCGTTTAGTGTTTGGGTTGGCCAGCGCACCCGCCATTTTCCAGCGCGCAATGGAATGTTTGCTATCGGGTATTGAGGGAATCATATTTTTATTAGACGATATCCTAATAACAGGTGCTAATAAAGATCAGCATAAGCAGAGACTCATCACAGTTTTACAACGCTTAGATGATGCCGAATTAACGGTTCAGATAAGTAAATGTGAATTTTATAAAAACGAGATTTCGTATTTAGGGCACGTCATAGATAAACATGGAGTTAGAAAGTCACCAGATAAAGTCAAAGCTATTTTACAAGCTCCTAAGCCAGCAAACGTGTCACAGCTACAGTCGTTTCTAGGCCTAACTAATTATTACCGGAACTTCGTGCCGGACGCGTCATCCGTATTAAGTCCACTATATAATTTATTAAAGAAAAATACAAAGTGGGAATGGACTCGCAATCACGATGACGCGTTTATCCGAATAAAAAACATTTTAGCATCCGATAAGACATTAGCACATTTCGACCCGAACGCTAAGTTAATATTAACTGTAGACGCGTCACCAACAGGGTTAGGAGCAATACTATCTCAAATAGGTATAGAAGGGTTAGAAAGGCCAATATCATACGCTTCTCGGACGCTGTCCTCAGCGGAAAAGAATTACGCACAAATTCAAAAGGAAGCAACTGCTATAATTTTTGGGGTAAGACGGTATCATCAATACCTATATGGTCGGTCCGAGCCCTTCGTGCTACGAAAGGACCATAAACCACTGCTAGCTATATTCGGGCCCCACAAAGGCATTCCCGAAGTGTCCGCCAACCGCCTGCAGAGGTATGCTATATTTCTAGCTGCGTATAACTATACCATTGAGTATATCAGCAGCAAGCATAATAGCGCGGACTATTTATCTCGGGCGTGCGGGGGCAGCGGGGGAGAGAATGGGACGGAGGCGCCGGACGAACTCGCGGACTGCGAGGATCGCGCGACTTACGTCAACTTTGTAGTGGAGGGAGACCTACCGGTGACACTTAATGACATGCGTCGCGAGACGGCTCACGACACTCAGCTGGCCACTGTCAAGCATTATGTAATAAGCGGCTGGCCCAGGAAAATTAATGACGCAGGCTTAAAACCATTTTACAATTGTCGTACACAGTTATCTTACGAAAAGGATATCTTAATGCGTGGACATAAAGTCGTTATTCCCTCATCTTTGCAAGAAAGAGTATGTAGGGAATTACATAGTTCGCATTTCGGGATAGTGAAGATGAAGGCAGAGGCTCGAAAGCGGCTGTGGTTTCCTGGCGTGGACGCGGCGCTGGAGCGCGTAGCGGGTGCTTGTGGCGTATGCTGTGCGCTGCGCCCCGCGCCCCCGCACGCCCCTCTTGCGCCTTGGCCATTGCCACCGCACCCTTTTTACCGAATTCACATAGATTTCTTGGGCCCGTTCCACGATTACATGTTTTTAATTATTGTAGACGCTTATAGTAAATGGGTGGAATGTTACGATGTATCCACAACTTATAATTCAAAGGCGGTTATAAATAAATTGCATGATTTTATGTCGCGATTTGGGGTTCCGCACACGTTGGTGAGTGACAACGGTACATCTTTTACTTCGTTGGAATTTAGGGATTTCTGTAAACTTAACGGTATCGAACATGTCCTATCTCCTGTATATCACCCGGCCAGTAATGGACAAGCCGAGAGTTTTGTGAAAATTATAAAAAAAGGGCTAAAAGGGATTATCTTGGAGGGTTGTAATAAAAAAACAATTCAAGGGAAAATAGCAAAACTTTTATTCGACTATAGGAACTCTAAAAATAGTACCACTGAAAAAACACCCGCGGAGATAGTATTCGGGCGAGCGTTGCGCTCGCGGCTGGATCTGTTGAATCCGACCGCGCCGCCATCATCGTCCACAGACCTAACTCAAACTGTCGCCCGCAATCAGTCCTTACAGGCTAAGTATTACCATGGGAAACACAGAACAGACTTCACAGAAAACGAGGATGTATGGATAACCAAAAATTCAAATAACAAAAAACACAGTTGGATACAAGGAAAAATAAGAAAAAAAATCGGCAATATAATGTACGTGGTTTACGTGCCACATTTGGAATGCGAAGTCACCAGGCACATCGACCAAATAAGGACAAGACTACACTCATCATCAAACGACGACCAGGACTGGGACCCAGACGTGGTACCCGATTTAGCGTCACTAGTCGCCAATCACCATGAGCCCGTCACGCAGCCAGAAGAGGGAGGAGGGTCGATAACGGACCCCGGATGGGGAACTCCGGCGACTCCGCCGCGCGTACCAGTAACTCAAAGGCGGCAGGAAATTAGTCCGACCTTCTCGACACCTACAGCGGGTCAGTACGTCAGTGATGATGATGATGACGAACAAACGGAAACAACCTTAGATTAATTAGTGTAAATTTAGATATAAATAGGATAAGAGTATTGCCTAGCATGAGGGGAAGGGATGTTATGTATGTGTACGAGTGCTATGTAGGCGAGCGGGCTGCGCCCCGCTCCTCCCCGCGCCGGGTGGTACCTTCTTTGAATATATCAGTGTGCAACAGACTAGCGAGTTTGATTGACAAGTATCACCGTCCTTCCGCATAAATACTTCCATATATAACAATCGGCAAATAGTACGCATGGCTCCGTCATAATTTTAGAGAGGTCATTGATATAAATCAAAAATAGCAAACACCCGACAACACTACCTTGCGGAATCGAATTTTGAATGGAAAGGCTATTCGATTGTATTAGGCTGAGTTTCCCAGTGTCATTATCCCAATATTCAATTTCTACAAATTGTTCTCGGTTTTGTAGGTAGGACGCGAACCACTCGTGAGTTATTCCTCTAACTGCGATACCGTGTAGTTTGTCTAGTAGTATATTATACAGCACCTTATCATATGCCTTGGTCGTATCAAGTAAGATTCCGATAGCATATTTTTTATTATTTAAAACGTTAAGTATTTGTTGAGTAAATCTATATGTTGCTAAAATCGTTGATCATTTTTTCCGAAAACCATTTTGACACTCATCGAAAACATTAAACTTTTCACAAAAGTTATAAACGCGTTTACACATCGCTTTTTCGAAAATTTTTGATGATGTCGGTAATAGTGCAATAGGACGGTAATTATTTGGATCTAACTTCGAGTTTTTCTTGTGAATAGGTTTTATTATAGTTTTTTTTAACGCGTCGGGGAATATCCCTTCAGAAAAAGATTGATAAATTAGTAGATAAAATGGTAATGTCAGTTCCTCAGAACATGTTTTTATTAATATAGGGGGTAGTTCATCTAATCCGTGACTAAATTTGCCCTTTAGATTCTTTATAATATTTTTTATTTCTTGCAGTGTAGGTGAATGTAAATACATTGTGTTCTCCGTTGGTCGGAGCACAGGCCGGCCGCGCGGCTTTGAGTCCCCACTCCGCCTTGTTTGTCCTACTGATGCGAAAAAATCATTGAATGAGTTAGAAACTTGTTTTGGTTCGCACGTAAGTTTATCGTGGATCGTCAATGTTATGTTTTGTTGTGTCTTATACACATTTTTATTTGTATGCTCCTATATTATTTTCCACATTGATTTAGTTTTGCTAGTTGAGTTTCTGATTTCCCGAATAAATTGTAACTTTTTTGATTTACTGACTATCTGTTTCAATGTTTTTTCATATATTTTATATTGTTTAGTTAATACAGGGTCGTTAGAGTAAGAAGTAAAAATTCTTAACAACCGTTTATTTTTGCATGATATTTTAATGCCTCTTGTCAACCAATCTTTTCTTTTGTTTCGATTTAGTTTTATTGTTTTTTTAGGTATGCAGTCATTTAATATTTTGAGTAAGAGATTTTCGAATGAGTTATAATTTTCGTTCATGGTTTTCCCTGAGCTTATTATTAAATTCCAATTAATTTGTTTTAACGAAAGTTTAAATTTTTCCATGTTTTTACAATTAAATATACGTTTTTTAGTTTTCCAGTCCTTACTTTTAGTAGTCGCGGCGTCTAGTTTTTTTAGGTTTACTATTATTCCTTTATGATCAGAAAAACCATAATCGTGTACCTGAGTTATTATTAGTTTAGGGTCAAAATTTATAAATACTAGGTCAAGGCAGGTTGAAGTGGTTTTGGTCACTCTTGTTGGTTTTTTAATAGATTGGGTGAAGTTATATTCTAGCATTAAGTTTAATAATGTTTTGGTTTGCAAGCTATTTTCCAAGACATTTACATTGAAATCACCTTCGAATATGATTTTGTTTTTATTATATTTTTTTTATAGAAGTTCTAGAATTAGTTTTAATTGTTTATAGAATACATCAGATTGTCTATTGTTCCAATACAGAGTTATTAGTATAGTTTTAAGTTTAGGGAATTCAATAGCACATACTTCTATTATATATTCCACCGACATATCCATAATATCCTTTCTTTCAATAAATTCTAAGTCTTCGCGTAATAGTATGCATACACCGCCGCCTTCGTAGTTCAGTCGACAGTATGACGTAGCGAGGATGTATCCACTGCAGTTAATTATTTCTTTCTTTTCTTGTGATAACCACGTTTCCGATAAGCAAAGTGCATGGAACATACCTTTTTCATCGAGAAATGCTTCTAATAAGTGTAGTTTATTGTTGATACTTTGCATGTTTTGGTATAATACTGTGATGTCAATATCTTGAGTGACGAAAAGTGCTCATTTTACTTCTGTTAACCAGTGAGAAGTCTGTGTCGCGCTCGGTTGTATTATATAAGCTTTCATTAATCATATCGTTTTTTTGCGAATCAATAGGTTGGTTGAAGTCCGCTTTTTTGTTTCGTAGTTTTGTTTGGTCATTGTAGTGGGTTCTTGTTGTCGTCCGTCTATTATTAAATTATTATTTTTAACGATTGCGTGGTGTCCCTGTTGTCTTGCTGAACGTAAGTTTTCTTGTAATGCTTTTTTTTGACGGAGTGCAGTCTCATTAAGGTATTCAGAAATAAAGAGCCCTGTATTTTTGAAGTACGTTGCGTTTTCTAGTTCATATTTCGTCATTCGTTTGCTTATTAGCTCAATAATAATAGGTCTCCGAGAGTTGTTGTATCTTCCTATACGTGAAAGTCCCTCAACATATCCGGTCAGGTCAACATTTAGGATATCTTTGAATGCTTCAACTATACGATAATGCAATTGATTCTCGGATTCTTGGTCATATTCTGTAAGTCCAAATAGTAATTTTTTTTTTAAATTAGTTTCTTCTTTTTGATTTTCTATTATTGACATATTGTATTTTATTTCTTTTAATTGTTGTTTAAGTTCTTGGTTTTCTTCTTGTAGTGTTTCTATTTTCTTATTTAGTGTATTTATATCGCTTTTAACTATTTCTTGCTCACGTGCTAGCTTGTGGGTATCTTTTAGAATATCTTCCTTTAACGCTGTGATAGTTTTTTGTATTTCATTTTGGATTGTATCCTTTAATACAAGGAGTAGCGATTGATTGTTCTTTTCTAGTTTAGAATCTAGCAATTTACTGAGACTATCTAAGGTAATCGAAAGGCCTTGTGTTGGGATTTCCTGTCTTGTGGTGGTAGTTGGTTATTTCGGTTGGGGGTTTTACACTCAACATTTGTAGTAATTTGTGTGCTATGTTTATCATCTTGTGCATCGTCAATTGACATTGTAGTATCGTTTAATGGTGATAAGTTTTGTTTGTGGACAGGGGTATTATCATTCCTAAAGTGACGAGTGACATTAGCACAGTCCGGGCAGTGCCAACATTTCAAAAGTTCATGTTTATTTTCTAAATATTAGGCTGACGTCATGTTAAGGCATGCATAATGATATTTAGCTGAGCATCCAGTGCATTTCAGAGTCTCTCCAGCGTATTGTATTTGTTGACTGCAAGCTGGGCAACTCATTTTTTTTTTTTTTTTTTTTTTTTTTTTTTTCAAATATATTTTTAAACCTGCTTGTAAGCGATATCCAGTGAGATCCAGTGTGGAGACCGATCAGCTGCAATGTTCGTATGTGCCGAAGACGTAGAGGCGGGGTCAGTGACCGCCACCGACGATGACTCACGCGACTCGGTGTGTTTATAGAACGTTTTTTTAAATATTCACCGGTTTTTTTCCTTTACTTCATTGTTCCTTGAATTTTATTCGGTAAATACAGTTTTTATTTATGTAGTTTTAAACCTCACAATATCTTCTTTCTTCTGGTGTAACTTTTATAACCAACTTTTGGTATTTTCCACTATATATTTAATTTAAACACCTATACTATCTGCTAGATTACCTTCAAAACACATCACAATGAACTGGCCAGAACTCCAAAAATTACTATTGGCTGAAGCTACGTATAACACACCGGGCAAAATTGATATATTACTCGGTGCAGACATCTTTTGTAAAATTATTGAAGTTGGTTTAGTAAGATGTTCTAATGGCATAGTGGCTCAGAAAACACGTTTGGGGTGGATAATTTCAGGTCAAAGGCAAGACAAATCAATTAGCGATAAACACAAAATAACAACACTACATGTGACAAGTGTGGTATCAGAAGACAATGATTGATTAAGAAAATTCTGGGAAATCGAAACAGGTTTATACAAGAAAAGAAAACTGCTTACAAAAGAAGAAGAGATTTGTGAAGAAATTTACATAAAAACAACTACAAAAGTGGACGGAAAATACACAGTGCCTTTGCGACAAGGAATAGAAGAGACACTGAAATTATGTGGAGTTACGAAACAACAAGCACTTTATAGATTCAAACAATTGGAGAAGAAATTACAAAATTCGCAGATTTTAAAGTTAGATTATCTTAAAGTAGTTCATGAGTATATGGAAATGGGACATTAGAAAAAATCTGACCCAAACGATGACAACAAATCAGTCTATCTTCCTCACCACGCTGTAATACGCGAAGACAAGGACACAACGATGGTTCGAGTAGTTTACGACGCATCTGCAAAGGGTTCTAACGGTCATTCTTTGAACGATACTATGATAATTGGACCTGTATTGCAACCTGATTTACGAAGCTTAATTATCACATGGCGAACACATAGAATATGTGTAGCGGGAGACATAATTAAGATGTATAGAATGATTAATATGACACCAAAGCATACAAATTTACAAAATAGTCTGGCGAGATAGCCCTGAAGAAAAACTAGAAAGTTTCAACTTGATGACTGTAACCTTTGATACAGCTGCAGCACCCTATTTAGCGGTACGAACGTTACAACAACTCGCCGATGATGATGCACTTGAGTATACAGCACTTGTAATTAAAAATTCATTTTATATGGATGATTTGATGTCAGGAAGGTGATACTCGGTAAAGGAAATTTTAAAATGCAAAAGGGGTCTAGTAATTCGGAAGAAGTATTAAAGTATTTACAAGAGGGAGATAGTACAAACAGTACGAAGGATGGAATAGAGATAAAGCTAGATAAAGTTATACAAATTCTAGGTTTAACATGTGATAGGAAGGTTGATACATTTAAATTCACAATTAACTTACCTGAAGTTCGATGTCCCGTAACGAAGAGATCTATTCGATCTGATGTAGCAAGGCTGTTTGACCCATTTGGATGGCTGTCACCAGTGATCATCAACGCTAAAGATCTTATACAAAAACTGTGGCTATGCTACATGGTATGGGATGACGAGCTGCCGTCAGAGTTGATAGATGAGTGGACGAGATATAGAGAGGAATTAATACACCTGCAAAACATTACAATACCACGCTAGTTGAAAACTACTCCGATGAATTATACAAACATTAAATTGCATGGTTTTTTGCAGATGCATCTATGCACGCATATGCTGCTGTTACTTACCTTAAGATTAATGAAGAAGACACAGTACATATCACAATCATCGCATCTCGAACCAAGGTTGAACCGTTGAAGCAAATATCAATTCATAAATTGAAATTATGCGCCGCAGCATTACTAACAGACTTAATCAATGATCTGGTAGACCTGTTGAAAATACCTAAAAACAAAATCTTTGCGTGGACTGATTCAATTGTCGTGATGTCATGGCTGCAATCTCAACCAAGTCGTTGGCGTACAATTGTTGCAAACCGAGTGGCAGATATAACACGGAAACTAGACAATGACCGATGGAGACACGTTCAGTCTACCGATAACCCAGCCGATATAGCTACAAGAGGCGTAAAAACAAGCGACCTGGCTTGTTTTGATTTATGGTGGACTAGGCCTGTATGGTTAAAACAAAAAAATCTCGATCTACAAACATGAAATTCCTCAAACTGAATTAGAATTGAGGGGTTCATCATTTCACACAAATATAGAAGTCAAATCAATCTGGGAACATTTTTCTAAAACAACTCAATTTAGAGAATGAAAAGAATATTAGCTTACTGCAGAGGATTTACAAAAAGAGAAAAAGAAACAAGGAAAATATATTTAACAGTTAATGAGCTAGACAATTACTAATACAACAATACACTTAATTCTAATACAAGTATTAGAATTATGCATAAAGTATTATCAAGACTTAGTTTATCAGAAGGATATTGAAGATTTACAGAAAGATGGAAGCGTGAAGAAAAGAAGTTCTCTTATCTCACTCGCCCCTTTTTTAGATAAAAACGGGATAATAAGAGTGGGAGGAAGGTTAGAAAATGCCTCCATTGCTGAAATTACAAAACACCCGATTGTAATACCATGTAATCAGCATATAACTAAGTTATTAGTTCAAGAAGCTCATCTTAGAACACTACGGTGGGATACAAGCGATGATGGCTTTTGTGAGAACTAGATACTGGGTCATAGGTTTGAAGTCTGCAGTAAGAAAATGTATTCACAACTGCAAGACTTGCATTTTGGATAAAGTGAAGGTAAAAACTCAGTTCATGGGTCAGTTGCCTGCCGTTCAATCAACATCGGCTATTTAAGAATAGTGGGGTTGATTACGCTGGACCGGTATTCATAAGGACATCGAAAGGCCGCGGACACCATGCGTAATCCATCTTGAAGTGGTCACAGACCTAACAACATAAGCTTTTATAGCCGCATTTCGGAGGTTTGTGGCGCGCCGAGGCCACTATTCGAACTTATGGAGCGACAACGGCACCAATTTTGTTGGCGCTGCCGAAGAATTGAAGACCATCTTCCAGAAAGGGAAAGAATAATATCGCGAAGGAAGTGGCTGAACTTCTAGCTAACGATAACAAAATATGGCACTTCATACCACCAAGGATGCTTACATGTGGAGGCCTATGGGAAGCTGGAGTTCAGTCTGCTAAAAGACATATCTACAGGATAAATAAGGACACAAAACTGACCTACGAGGAGATGTCTACACTTTTAGCACAAGTCGAGGCGTGTCTCAACTCTCGCCCCCTTTATCAAATGGACAATACTATGATGCCGCTTACTCCAGGGCATTTTTAGTTGGCGAGCCCTTGATTTCTGTTCCTGAGACATGCTACGAGTACCAGCCTGTCAGTCTTTTAACTAGGTGGCAAATTATTCAGAAAATGACTCAAGACTTCTGGCACAGATGGTGTACAGAGTATCTTAACATGCTTCAACAAAGATACAAATGGCAAGTGAAGGTTCCAGAGCCTGCTATTGGAGATGTTGTCATTATTATGGAAGATAACCTGCCCCCTACGAAATGGTTATTGCGACGGGTGAAACAAATACATCCTAGAAAGGACAATCTCGTAAGAGTGGTAACAGTCCAGACTATGGGGAACAAGGAGTTAAAAAGGCCCCTGTACAAGTTGATACCGCTTCCCAAAGAACCAATAAGTCAGTGAGCTATGGTGGGCGGTTTAATTAATGATTAGTGAAGTGTCATTGAAGTGAAATAATAAAAGAAAAAGAAAATGTATAGTATAAATGAAGTTAAAAATATTTACAGTACATTGTTCGATTTGCATGACATGTATTATTATTATATACAAATAAGTAATGATTAAAAACTAATGTTTTGGTGGGCGGTATGTCCAGTTCATATATTAATGAATGCAGTAAGATGTAGAAACAGTCGCTCAATATACTTGTAGTAGAACACACGTTTTTCTTACAAAAATCCTAATTAATAAAGTGAACCTTAAGCACATAAACAATAAGAATAATACTAATATAATAAGAATTTATGTAAACTTGATAAAAATTTGCATGCTTGCTTGCAGGCAGAATACAATGACACCTAGGTTATAAGATCTTACTTTTACCAAAACAATGTATTTCTGGCAAATAAACTTTTGATTTGATTTGAAACTCTGTGGTTCTGTGACTTCAGTGTCGCCAATCGCGAAGCCTCGCAACGTCCGCGTCGTCGGTCGCCCCGAGACGGCACGCCCGTCTGAATTACCGAAGTTCGCGTTTATTCAAGTAATGATTTTGGCATTGATGATTTTGTCGTTGTCACAGCATGATTAAATGATTTTAAAATATCGATGATTTTCACATGTGACATGATATTGGACTCATCTCTAAATTTCATTGGTTCTTCTTGTGCAGGATCAGGTTTGTTCGTCCAAAATGAAACGATCTGGTGTATATTTTTATATAGTTACTAGCTGACTCGACAGACTTCGTTCTGTCAAAAGCTATTTGACTGTGGCAGTTTGTCTACGCGCAAAGGAAACTACCTACCTACCCTACCCTACCTTACCCTATCCTACCCTACCCTACCTACCTATCTACCCTACCCTACCCTACCTACCTACCCTACCCTATTCTACCCTACCCTACCCTACCCACCTACCTACCCTACCCTACCCTACCCTACCAACCCTACCTACCCTACCCTACCTAACTAAAACCTTCAATTTTTTTATTTTTTTTGATAAAATCTATTCTCAGACCTCCCAATTGATGACTGTCACGTTATGTCAAACGCCATAAAGTTACATTAGAAGATAGAGTTACCTACTTATTATTACAATAAAAATGTAAATATGGTCGTTTTCTTAATTTTTTTTTTTAACTTTATATATTTTGGTATTTAAAAAAAATATATATATTTCAGTTCTAACAGTGATAGTGAGACAAAAGAAAAACAAACAAGAGAAAGAACGAAAATTAATATTTTTGCATATGAAAAATAAAAAATGAAAAATACGGGGATAGCTTCCCTGGTGAGTGTTGGATTGAGTGCTACGCTTGTTTAAAACGGGCCCATGAAAAGTGTACAGACGGGCAATCGTCTTCACTTGGTTACCTACTGTTGTGATTTTTGCCGGGCAATACGTTATTAAATTTAAGTTTAATTTTAGGGTAGTCTGGGTCAATTGCGGACGATCGTCATTGCCCCATTAAGTGTTCGTCATTACCCGACCAGGGTCGGGTAAACACGAAAACTAGAGGTTATATTTTTGTTATAAAACTTAATTATCTAAAGAGAAATTATAATTGCTGATTGTAGTCATTTAAAGTACGATAATTTACCTTTCATAAGAATTTTATTTATTTATTTATTTATACAATTTTAAGAAAGCTTACAGACTAATACACGTAAATGGTAACGAAGTAGTAAACATCTGACAATTGCTAATTACAAGCTTCCACATATATAGAGAGAAGCTATTAAAGTTAACCTACAAATACTATCTTTTGATTTATTTCGAAACTTCCTTAGGTGTTCGTAATTACCCCGCCTTCCCCTATAATCTGCAACAAAAAGTGAGAAAAGTCTGGATCGAAACTACTAGTTGGATTCGGGGTTTACTTGGCCAGATTTTATAAAACCATCCGTTTGTGATGTGACAAGTGGAGAATTTAGTGAACCAAGCACATCTATGACGACATCACCCACGAAGTCTGTAGGAACTTCAACTCTGGTAAGTCCCATAAGGGGTGTAAGGGGAGCACACAACAACAGAACTCCCCAAATGTCAACCTTACCTACGCAGAATCAGCGAGTTTACGACGACATACGTTACGTGAGCGGAGTAAACAATGTCGTCGCAGACGCACTTTCACGCATCGAAGCCATCGAATTGCCATATCCAATAGATTACGACAAATTATCACAAGCGCAAGACAAGGACAGTTTGGAGGTATATGTTATAAATAAGAAGACGAATAACGATCTGTGTCATTTATTGGAAAGGGCTGCTTCTATACAGTATTTTTCGAGAGCAAAAATAAGGTTTTTAGACAAATAAAATGTAGGTGATATTTTTAGTATGAAGTCTTTTAGAAATGTATACTTTAATCGATTGTGTAAAATTTTAAGATTTGTGCGAAATGTTGTTTTATATGATATTTTTAAAGCTTTGTTTTGGATAGTTTGGAGTTTATTATATTTGGTTTCTGCCAGACTGGACCAGACAGGTGCTGCGTAAGTTAAGCAAGGTCTGACTAAAGTAGAATAAATTAACAATTTAGTTGAAGGACTGAGACTGGATTAGCGATTTAAAATAGGTTTCAATGAATTTAGGGCTTTAGCACCTTTCCTCATAGTTAATTCTGTGTTTTTATTCCAATTAAGTGTCTTATCTAATACTAAGCCTAGATATTTCACCGATTCAGTCCACGCAATCTGGAAATCATCAATTTGAACAACTCTAGTGGGTAATGCACGCTTTCTGGTAAAGAGAATTCGTTCGGTTTTTGGGGAATTTAGTTTCAGTTTCCAGGTACTGAAATATTGGCTGAGTAGTTCGAGTGAAAATTGTAACCGTCCAGTAACTATGTTAATGTCTTTGTCCGTCGTGAATATGGCTATGTCATCAGCATAGATAGCGAGTTGTGTGTGAGCCTGTTTAGGTATATCATTCAGGTAAAGTATGAAAAAGTAAGGACCCACGAGCGAACCCTGGGGCACACCAGCTGGGATGGTTTTAGGGGCAGAATGCTCTTTGCCTACAAAAACAGAGAACGATCGATTACGTAAGTAGTTTTGAATGAGTTTTACTAGACAAAGAGGGTACTTCATGTTTTATTAACTTGTGTAATAGGCCATCGTGCCAAACCGAATCAAAAGCTTTTTCAATGTCAAGTAAAATCATGCCTGTAGAAAGACAGCGGTTTAGCCCATGGGCTATGTGTTCAGCCACTCTGGCTATCTGTTGCGTGGTCGAGTGTAAGTTTCGAAATCCAAACTGTTCGGGGATCAGAATATGCGCAGTTGTTTTTGACACGCGGGATAAAATTAAAGATTTCAAAAGCTTTCCTATGTTTGGTAATAAACTAATTGGTCTATAGCTAGATGGAATCGACTGATCTTTCCCAGGCTTCTTGAAAGCTATGACTTTAGCATGATCTAACCTATACATTTATAGTACATAGACACACACATACATTAAAATCAATCAGATAATACAAATTATACATTTACATTATTATTACCATTAAATACCTTAGTCAGATACACGATAGCTTTCTGAGGGAGGTTCTTCAGTAAGCCATTTCCCAGGCCGTCGAAACCAGGCGGTTTATTCGATTTTAATTTGCCTAGAAGTTTCCGGATTTCATTCGGCCTAACAAGTGATGGGTATCCATCTGATAACAGTCTAGCAGCCTAATCAAATCCTTCACTGTCTCTTCAATACTGGGATCAGTAACCCAATGTCTGGTTAGGTTCATATTGTCTAGGAAGGCATTGGCTAATGTCTCACATTGTTCAAGATCTGAGGAGGTGGTAGTAGTATCCGACGTTTTTAGAGGGGGTATTGAGAATGGTTAATGGTTTATAGACTTAACCACTCTCCATAAGTCTGACGTAGGGTTGGATATCTTTGATAACTTATTGTTCCAGATATTGTCGTTTAGGGCTTGGACCTTTGACTTGATACATTTCTGCATGTTGTTGACTTGACAGAATAGCTGACGTCGGTTATACGGATTAGATTCTTTTAAAGCCAGATTTCGAAAACGATTTTTAATTTTTATTTCAGACCTGATCCGACGTGGGAGTTTGTGACCACCATCACTGGGTACTTTAGGAACGGCTTTATCTCTTGCATTTGTCATTGATTATGTTAAGTGTTCAACGGCAAGGTCAATTGCCTCCGGTGAGATGAAGGTTGTTTGATTTAAAGTTATAGACTCATTCAAATGAGATCTATAACCTTTCCAGTCCGCCTCTCTGTAGTTGAAGACGATACGCGCCTGTCTGTTGACTTTACCACCTACGGTAAAGAATACAGGCAGGTGGTTGGAAGAAAGACTGGTGAATAGTTGAGGCTCCGAAAGGTGGCAGATAGAGTTAGCTATGACAATATCTGGAGTAGATGGAATGTGCGTGCTATGGTAGTGGACTAGAGTGGGACTAGAAGGAGCATGGATATCATATTCGTGGTGAATCATGTGGTCGAAAAGTATCTCGCCATGGATGTTGGAGCGAGAGCAGTGCCAGTAGGGATGTTTGGTGTTAAGATCACCCATAACTAGAGTTTTTGAGTGAACGTTAATAATTTCGTCTAGGTCCGTAGGTAGTAGAGTTAGATTAGGCGATTGATAGGCTGAGATAAAGGCGATGTGATGGTTAGATAGAGTTATTTGTATTCCCACACATTCTAGGTTTTGAGTTATAGGCATATTTAAAGGGGTATGTTGTATGTCCGACTTAACTAAGATTGCAACTCTGTGTCCATCAAGTTTCTTATCGCGTCGATAACAAGTAAACCCAGGGGTATGTAATGTGATGTGGGGGGATATTCTAGTCTCCGACAAAGCTACGATATCAATAGAAAGCTCGCTTACCAAGTCCAATAGTTCCGTGATTTTGGAGCGAATGCCGTCGGCATTCCAATAAAGTATACGTATATTTTGTGTTCTAGACATATTGACCAAGGTGGGTTAATATTAAAATAACTTTGTCCATCATACTAGTACATCCCAGAAATTGGCTTTTGATAGTTTTTATCGTCATCAGTATAGCTAGCATATCGGCTGTCGTCTTATCTTGAGAATTTTCTTGAACGGTGGTGCTCGCGCAAGCTTAAAATTAAGTTTTTAGTATAACATTTCCGACCGCAGTTTTGAGCTATATTTCCTTCCCTCCCAATTCCCATACAACAGAACGAGAGGGACGCTCATCGCACACACCGAATCAGAGGCGTTTTCGCTGCAGCGTAAGCCAATCGCTGCACACATCAACTGTGATTTGAGACAAAGCTCTCTCGTTTGAATTGCTGTTCTAACTCAACGTTCACGCAATGCGCATCGTCGCATAAATTAATCCGCTAATATATCAAAATCTCTAAACTCTCTTTATAAAAATGTTGGCCGACACAAGTGTGACATTTAAATATCAAGCGAAAGTGCATCACAAGGAAAGTAAGAAAATAAGTAAATACGTGGGACGTCTGCTAAGTCAGACCATTCTGCGCAATTATTGAAAATACATGTTAACAAAACATGTATAGTCAACTCGTGGCGCTTAAAAAGACGAGATTTATCTGAAGATAACTTAATCAAATTCAAAAATCACTTAAATAATTTATTTTTTTCGGAAGTACTTGAGACTACGAATCCCAATGACAATTTTATAGAGCTATTTCATCTTTTATACAACTTATGTTTTCCAATTAAATTAATTAACATAAAATCGGACAAGAAAATCAAGTGGATTTCGCGAGAGATTAGAATTTGTAGTCAGAAACAAAGACAATTATTATGGAAATATAGAAAATCGCTTTCAACGGAAAACAAAAATAATTTCAAATTATATTCACAAACTTTCAAAAAAATCGTAAAACTGACACAAAAAGCACAAAATAACCACAATATTAAAAAAGCACAGAATAAGTCTAAAGCCTCTTGGCAAATAATAAATGGTCGTAACCAGACTAAAGATCCTATCATGCAAATCAAGATAGGCAACACTATTATTAGGGATGCGAAGGAAATTGCAGACTGGTTCAATAACTTCTTTGTCGATCAAGTCCAAAACTCTGCAAATAATAATATTAACGAGGTCATTAAGTTAGAAAACAATCCAAACTCAATATTTATGTCTCCGGTAATACCAGCTGATATAATAAGAATAATTAAAATATTGAAAAACAAAAAATTATAATATGAATGGTAAATGGAAAATGGTAATTCGATTGAACGTCGATAAACTCTCCAGAGCTAGATGGCACTCAAAAATTAGCTCGTTGTTGGTTTGTTTGCTCCCTAAAGCTTTGAGCACAGATAGGCTGTCGGATAGGAATTTAATGCCGTAGTTCCGGATGCCTAAGCGCTGTACTGCTATTGCGGCTTGTGTTAAGGCAACGCATTCACATTGAAAGATCGAACTGTGTGTGCCTAGTGGTATGTGAAAGTTAATATTGAGGTCAAGGGAGTGTACGCCAGCACCTAAACCGTTTTGTGTCTTTGAGCCGTCTGTGTAGATGCCCACTTCATCGGCTGCTGACTGATCCCTATCTTCCTGAACTGTTTGTATACTCGTAATGTAGTTTTTGTTGAACATCGGTTTGGTGTTCTATCACACGGGGCAGCGATGAGAGGTTGGTACACAATCGCCCGGTCCAGGATTTTAGCGTGTGGACTGGTAAGGTTTTTGCCCCATATGCCCAGGTGCATTAGCCTGATGGCAGCTAGCGCCGTCTCCTGCTGTATGTACAGGTCAAGGGGAGTTAATTGAAGGGCTATTTCCATGGCTGCTGTTGGGGTGGTTCTCATGCAGCCAATGGTAGCTAAACAGGCCAGTCGTTGGAAGCGTTGTAGTCTGGTAATGGTGGTCCAGGAGTCTGGGGAGGGGTTATAGATAAGGCGTGCGACTAACACGAGCGCGCGCGCAGAACTCCGCGCGCTCGCGCGCGATTTAAAAAGAGATGTTGGTTGTTTTCTTACATATATAATATTTTCATAAATGTGTTGGCAAGGTACGGTCATAATATTAATCTTTTTAAATAGATCCCTAAGAGATTCGCGGCGACGTAGATTATAAATGGCTCTGACAGCTCGCTTTTGCAAAATAAAAATGGATTCAATGTCAGCCGCCCGACCCCAGAATAATAACGAAAAGAATTAAAATAAAGAGCTTTATTCTATGAAGTTGAAGTTGTTCGTGTAGCTGTTGCCTTGGTCTTCGACGAATATTTTACTTTACGCTCTAGAGCATTAAAAGCGACTGTATGTCGCATACGCACGACATAAAGACGAACATTTTAGAGCATGAGAAGTGAAAAAATTATTACACTTGTCGATTATTTCCTTATTTTGTTTAGTTTTGTGCAATAAAGTAGATTTACGCCCTTAGGTAATAGGATGAAACTTTGAAGAGTGTAAAGGACTTTTATTTTTAAATTTACGGTCGTAAAGGAAATCTATCTCGGTAAATACAGCATTAGGGTATTTATTTAACACTGCCCTAGAGAATACTCTAAATTCTAAACACTTTTTTCCTAGGTTTCATTTAAATAGCTTAAGAAACAAAAAGGTTAGAGTAAAAAAAAAATTTTTTTTTCGTTTTATGCTTCTCCTGAAAAGTCGTATTTTGTCCTTTACGACCTTTGAGCCCAGAGGTATCGATATTTGGCTCGCTTCTCCCAAAGGATAGGTTTGCCTAACATGGTGATCGGTCGGATACTAGGGGGGCGATGGCGTGGCTTCGAAAAGAGAACCGCTTGACTTTTGTTGTGATTTAATTCTATACGCCACTTTCTAAACCACTCGCCAAGCTTGTTGGCTGCGGTCTGGAGAGTGTTAGAGATTTGAACTTGGCTAGTCCCTCGGTAATAGATGGCCGTATCGTCTGCGAACAGAGCCAACTGTGCCAACCTACTCTTTGGGATATCGCTGGTGAATAGCGTGAAAGCGAGGGGAGAAATCACAGAGCAGTAACGAACTCCTGCACAAATGGGACGGGTGGAAAAGAGAGCTCCAGCTATGCGATAGCGAAAGGTGCGATTCGACAAAAAGTCTCGTAAGATGAGCACGAGACGCTCCGGCACACCGAGTTGGTACAGCTTGTATAACAAGCCGTTGTGCCAGAATTTGTCGAACGCCTTCACTGTATCAAAGAAGATCGCTCCTGTCATAAGACCGCGCTGGAAATCAGCGCTGATGTCTTCTACTATACGGTGGACCTGACGGGTCGAGGCATGATGAGTTCGAAAACTAAACTGCTCATCGGGGATAAGGCCCTTGGTCTCGGCGTAGTCTCTGAGACGCTTATAAATAAGCCTCTCATAGAGTTGGCCAAGAACCTTGAGCAGACTGATCGGTTGGTAGCTCGCGGGCTCCGCGTTGGGTTTACCGGGTTTGGGGATGCCGATTACGATGGCCTCTTTCCACTAGCATTCAGCTTTGTCGATTTCATCGAAAGCGATAGACTTATCAGGGCGGATAGTTCAGCCAGTATGCCCCCAGCATACTGGCTGAACTTCCTCGTGTAAGACCACTCTTTAATAAGTAATGTTATTGATCCACTGATTATTGTTTTGTTATTCAAATTACGCTTTACCATAATTATTGTTTTAGAAATGTTGTCTTACATAAATAATGAATAGCCATATTATAAATAGTTATTACATTGTGTAGAAAATTATCAATATTAATGTATTTGACTTACTAAGGTAAAGCAGTGCATAATTATAATGTCCGTTAACAGATGGCGCTTGATGCTCCGTACTGCTTTACCATAGTACCTACATATAGTTTGTATCGTAACTGAAATGTTAGTCAGTCGTCGTTCAGCATTTGAAGTGAAAAGTGCTCCAAGTGGAATTATTTAAATATATTTTGATTTACTATACCTTGAGTACTTTTATTTGAAACGGTAGTCCAACATTCGGAGGTTGAGTTTCCTTTGGAGTTGCCAGAAGGCCTGGTGGTTCGGCTCTAGATCACTCAGCATGTTATCCCAGTCTCATGCGTTATTTACAGCATGCTGTAAATAACGCATGTGGATTTTGATAGCCGTACAGGGAAAGGTGCTGTATGCACGGACTGCCGCGTTCTTCTCATTCAGCAGTTCACGTACATCGTCCGGCAACTTCTCGCGACGGTTATCCGTCGCTGGAACTTCCCTTGAACAATCGGTTAGGACAGATTGTACGTGATCTGTGAATGAGTCGATCGCGGCCGTCGTGTCAGCGATAGAGTCGAAGAGGTCGGGGATAGAGTCCAATTGGGGGGACGTGTTGGTTTTCAAGCTTTTGGTTACTCGCCTTCAGTCCGTTACCCTTATAGTGCGCAGGGGGAGATTGGGATCGTGGAGACATATGCGGGGTGCCAGTTCTACGACAACCGGTCGGTGGTCAGAGTCAAGCTCGTATAGCGCCTCTATGGAAACCAACCGTAGGTTGATGTTCTTTAGAAGCGCCAAATCGAGCACTTCAGGGGTAAAGGTGGTACTAGCGGAGAAGTGGGTGGGATTCATCGGGGCGATGACGTCGAAATTAAGGAGGGGGCAGAGGTCATGCAAGTGCTGATCCCTAGGGGTGATCCTGGAGCTATTCCAGGCTGGATGCTTGGCATTGAGATCACCCGCTATTAAAACGGAGTCACTCAAGCTCAAGAGGGTACGGAGGTCGTCAGTCAGTAATTGGTTATTTTCTGCTGTGATATTGGGGGGGAGATAGGCCGATATTAGGGTGATTGGTTAATGACGCGACATATTGACACTTCTAGAAGGGACTTTAGGGCGGGAGGGTTTAGACCCTCCCGCCCTAAAGTCCCTTCTAGAAGTATATGGAAGTGTGGGGCATGCAATAGATCTCTGTTCTATTATAAATTAGAGTACCTCCACCGTAAGAAGAAAGAAAGAAAGAAAGAAATTTTATTTGCTCGAACATGTGTATACCGTAGCAACGCGACCTGCCGTTGCGAAATATGCGATAGTTCGCGATTGACGGGTTACGGTGCCGGGGTTTGAGGAAGGTCTCTTGTATTAGGAAAACGTCTACTTTATGATCGCCAAGGAATTCGACGATCTCTGCGCGTTGGCCATCGAGGCTGTTCGCGTTGAAATAACCTAACTTGAGGGATCGGGGTTTGAGTCTAGCGGAGGACCTATTAACCATAAAGTGGGTTAGGATTGTTCACGAATCGAGTTAGAGCCTTTATTAATTCCGTATACGCATTGTAGATCGCCTGTATTTGATACAAGTCACCGGCGTTGGTCAACCAATGACCACGAAACTGTGGCTTTTCGCTGATGGGGCAAAAATATCGCGGCACGTTTTGCAACGACAAACTGGTAAAGAAACCAATATCAACCTGTCTTGAAAAAGGCAATAGTTGATATTATATTAGTAGTCGGGACTACTAGAGTAATCGTTACGGGGCATAACGATTACAGGACGACACAGCCACGACACCGTACGGGCGCAGCGAGCAGGAGCAGTGGCAGCACGACCGTTCGGAACGGAGTCGTAGAGCAGAATGAGTGGAAAAAATAAACATAGTCTCCGTTAATGACGACACTATTGTTTCAATCTATTGTCTTATCTCGTATCGATTTCCACAGCAAAACAACGGTATATGACTCACGTAGCAGCGTAGCAACGTCTTAGCGTATCGGCGTAGCAATTGTGTAGCGCTCTTTGTTCAACAGATATCTGCGGGCAGAGATTACGACTTGATTAAATTATTTAACAACCAATATCGTGATACAATTAGTAGGTAATTACCCGCGCGGGGCAGCACGTCCCGCTGTGGGCCGGCGCGCGGCCCTCACTCGGCGCTGGGCCCACGAACGCGCGCGACGTCTCGAGCTCCGTGCGACACAGGCCACTCGTGCCGCAACTTCCCGCGCGGGCTGTTGCTCTCAACCACGACTTTACAACAAGTTTCTTGTGTTGTGTACATAGTTAATTGTGATCATTACTTGTGCGTGCCATGTGATAGGTTGCTCACCGGATTGAATTGCTCTCGTGGTATGTAAGTTTAGTTCTTTATAAACCGACTTCAAAAAAGGAGGAGGTTTCTCAATTCGACCGTATAGGTATAGATATTTTTTTTTTCTATGTTTGTTCACAGATAATTTTGTCGTTAATTAACCGATTTTGATGATTAAATAATATAAATAATAAAATTTATTCAAAAATATAAAGTATACAGTTAAATACAGTTTTTCTTATATCTATCTCAAGTTCACTGATTATTTTTTTGTTATATTTTTGTTGGATACTGAGCCGGAAACTGTAAGTACTCGTGCTTTCAAGATCCCGTTTAGGTGTTAGCACTTTGACAAATAAACGTCTCGCTGATTTGAACATGCAGCGAGGCACGCTGAAAGGCAGACTTACGTTATTTGAGTTTATTGCAAAGTTAGACAAATAAACATTAAATTCCAATAGCAGAACGGAATTAAATTTACGAATACAGTCAACTTGCACTATTTTTCAAAGTTTTAAAGATATTCAAGGTGAAATTGAACAATAAGTTGATGATTCCGATTCATCTACTCAATTAGAATAACGCGAATCATTTGAAAATCATTACTTTTCCATCATGGCTGACGCGAAGTGCTTAATGAATCCTAACAATAGTGAACAAACCCAATCTATTTCTCATCAATATAATTATTTATTTATTTAAACTTCATGTACAATAGTGGTACCTATACATAGGCGGACTTAATGCCACAAGGCATTCTCTACCAGTAAACCTTTGGGTTAAATATAAAAACAGCGATAGGGTACAAAAATAATGTCTAAAATATTAACTTCTAGATTACGAGAATTTATAATATAGTTTTATTGATACTAATACACATATACAAATAAAATAAACTAATAGATATAATCCTGTGTCTATTAAGTTGCGAGTCATAAAGTTACCTGCATTTGAAGGTTCGTACGATCAATGGTTAGAGTATAGGAACTCGTATCTCTATATGATACACAATCGTAAAGATCTTAACGACATACAGAAGTTTCATTTTTTTAAATCGTCTCTGAGTGGTTCTGCCTCTCATGTAATTAGTGCGTTAGAATTCACTGCTTCAAACTACTTTCACGCATGGGATTTATAAGAAAACGATTTCACAACAATCGTTTATTAGAACAAAATCATGTAAAAGCGTTATTTGCTGTTCAGTCACTTCAAAGGAATCGTATGATCAAATAAGGAAACTAATAGATTCAATATTACGTAATTTGCGAGCACTTAAATCATTAGACGATCCAACCGATGCTTGGGACACGTTAATCATTTATCTTATTGTTATTAAACTCGATCAGTCCACGGAACGCGAGTGGGAAACACATAAAGGTTCCCTTGTATCTAAAAATGATTCAAATAATATTAAATTAGATGATTTATTAGAGTTTCTAAGAAACCGTTCGGATATGTTCGAAATGATAAAGTCAAATAAAGGCTCCTACAAACAGGCGCGACACACGAAGCGACACAAAGAGATCGCTCGTCGCGCGGCACGCGGCACGCGGTGTTTTTGTGTCGCGTCGCGTGTCGCGCCTGTCCTTAGGAGCCTTAATAATAAAAGTATTTCTTCGTTTAAGCACAATACAAATTACTTCGATAGGTCGAATTCCAATCAAAACAAAAGACACTCTAATAAATCAAACAACATAAACTCGCAACCTGTCACACATTCATACGTTAGTAATTCAACTAAAAATAATTCGAATAATAATAAACAAAAGCGTGTTTGTTTTGACTGCGGTGGTGATCATTACTTGAATTCATGTCCGAAATATTTAAATTTCTCCGTGCAAGATAGATTTGTAATTGTGTAAAATAAAAAGCTTTGTCAAAATTGTATTCAGACTGATAGTCACTTGCTAAGCGAATTTTCATACGGTCCATGTGAAATTTACAAAAATAACCATAATGAAAGATAGGTATGGCCGTATCCAAGTCTATTTCGCATCCGTTGTCGAGCGTAAGCAAATCAGCTGATACGCAAGTACATTCCGAGCGCAATGTACTCACATGCCAGCAGTGCCGCGGTACAGCCGGTATTGTTGTCGATGCCACTTATAGATGTTCCTTATTCAAGGAATAATTATCACACAGTTAAGCATTTCATGACAACGGAACTCAGAATTGCTTTATCACAGAATCGTTCTGTAATCGTTTACAATTAATTATACTGTCCACAATTCATATTTTGGATGTAGGACAAAGCATTTCAAAAAGTTCCCACACCTGCAAAGTGATTTGAATACTAATATGTACTATGGGGTTCTTCCTCGTATTACATCAAATCTACCTTCGTTAGCCGTTCAATGTTAATTAATATAGAGATACCTAAACATATTTCGGACGCGGACCCTACGTTTAGCTTTCCGTCGAACATCGATGTACTCTTAGGAGCGGACATATTTTGGGATCTATTAAGTGATTCATACAACATGGCTAAGAATCTTTATTTATCTCTCAAAAAAGGTTAGCTCTTTTACCTAACTATAAAAAACTTTATAGTGAATTTATTCACGAATATGAGGCACATGACCCAGTTGCTTCAAAGGATATTCCTGATGTATTAAGTAAACCGCATTATATCCTACCTCGTGAAGGCTCGTACAGACTAGTGCGATATCAGGGGCGCGTCGCGACACTAGTATCACAATTTCTTTGTTGCTACCTGTTCGCGCCCGCGATATCGCGCAAGTCTGTACGAGCCTTCACGGTGTTTACCGAGAAGATAGTGTCACTACAAAATTACACGTTGTGTTCGACGCGGGCGCGAGTACGTCGAACAACAAATCGTTAAATAATATACAACATATAGGACCGCCATTGCAAAATGATATTTTTTCCATTCTACTTACATTCAAGCAGTATAAATACGTAGCTTGCGCGGACATTCAAAAAATGTATCGACAGATTTTAATTCAATCGGATGAACGTCATTTACGATTGATATTATGGCGCGTAAATCGAGACTTACCTTTACAACTGTATATTTTAAACACAGTGACGTATACAGCGTCGGCTCCTTTCCTTAGCATGCGATGCTTAAAACAATTGGCATTAGAATCGAATGATGATTTCGTTGCTAGGACGATTAACTAGGATTTTTACGTCGATGATCTTATTACAGGGAGCGATGACTTTGATTCGTTAATGCAGTTATGTAATAAAATCTCCACGTTATTAAAGGGGGGTTGTTTTCCGTTACATAAGTGGACGTTCAGTCACGACGTGTCTCCTGAGAATTCTAAAGACCTCAACATCGGTAAAAATCACTCGTCTAAAACGTCAGGGTAAGGCTGGTATACGGAAAGTGATGAGTTTTATGTTACAACAAAATTTACACGTATTTACAGTAGTTACGAAACGTATAATGTTATCAACCATCGCACAAGTGTATGATCCTATAGGTTTGTTGGCACCCGCAGTAATTATAGCAAAATCATTGTTACAAAAATTATGGTTAAATAAATTAGATTGGGATGACGAAGTTCCTAAAATCCAACATTGCGACTACATGGCATAAGCTTCTTACAACATTTACGCGATATTAAAATACGTCGTTACATAATTAGTGAAAATTACAAATAACTTCATATATTTACGGACGCGTCTCAAAATGCCTACGGAGCGTGCGCGTACGTTAGATCGTGTCTGAATAATTGTAACAGTTTATCATGTGATAAAAGAAAATAGGCGCCGATGAAGGCAGTTAGCATTCCTAGGCTTGAGCTATGCGGAGCTCTAATAGGTGCAAAATTATTTAATAAAGAAGTACTTATCTACGTTTAAATTTCCATAAAGTTAATTTTTGGATTGACTCCACTATTGTGCAAGCGTATGCCGCCGCATCTGCTAAAAACTTTTGTACAAAATCGCGTCGTATAAATAAATGAATTAACATGTGATACAATTTGGCGACATGTCAAGGGCACCGAGAACCCTGCGGACATTAAAACGCGAATTGTTACGCTAGACACTTTAAAGTACGATAGTAATAATACTTGGTGGTGTGGCCCTACGTTTTTATGAGAATCCAGTCTCATGTGGCCAAAGACTAAGGAATCGTCATCCGTTGATTTAACCGAAACTAAATCTGACACTATTAATTTACACTCCATTCTACTAACTTCATTGTTTTTAAACGCAATTGATTTTGAACGCTTTTCCTCATTTATTCATTTGCAAAGAGTTTGTGCATATCTATTGCGATTTGTAGATAATGTACGAGCGGCGACGCGCGGCGGCAAGTGTATGCGTAAAACCGGTCCGTTACCTGTATAAGAGTTGCAGTGATCGCTTGATACGATGACGCGTTTTGTTCAACGAGAATCGTTTAGTGAGCAATATCCAAAATTAAAAAAGAATACACCGTTAAATACTAATAATAATAATAACAAAAATAAGTTGTTATATAATAAAATATTGGGTTTAAACATATTCTTAGATAAGTCTAATATAATTCGTTTAGGTGGAAGGCTATCTAACGCGGTTAAATTTATTTATGACAATAACATCCTGTATTAAGTGATAAACATCGTTTCTCAAGGTTTTTATGTGAATATGAACACAAACGCCTACTTCATGCTGGACCTCAACTTCTGGTATATTCTATGCGTGAAAGGTGCTGGATCTTAGGAGCTCGCAACATAGCCAGACTAGGTAGTACATAACTGTGCCGTATGCAAGCGCATGAAAGGGAAGACATTGATCCCTCTGTTGGGTAGCTTACCTTCTGAAAGGTTAGAGCCTAGTTTTCCTTTCATGCAATGCGGTGTAGACTTTGCGGGGCCATTGTCAATATTGGACCGCAAAGTCAGGACTGCTAAGCTTAGTAAAGCATATATTTGTTTATTTGTATGTTTTACGACCAGAGCCATACACTTAGAATTGGTAGGCAGTTTAAGTACACAAGATTATATTTTAGCATGGAAACGATTCATAGCACGTCGTGGAAAGCCATACCAAATCTTCTCAGACAACGGAAAGAATTTCGTTGGGGCTGAAAAGGACTTATCAGTATTTTTTTTATAATACTAATGATATTTTAGATTTTCTTAATAAAATCAAATTCGTTTCGCGTTTGTACCTCCGTATAGTCCTCATTTTGGTGGGTTGGGAGGCAGGAGGCAAGTCCTGCAAGTATCACTAACGGCGGGTACTGGGCAATGCCAATCCACACATGAGTAGTTTGAAACGGTATTAACGTAAATTTAAGCCGTTCTCAACTCGCGCCCTTTGGCCCCTCTGTCCTCAGACCCGAACGATTTCCTTCCATTTACTTCAGCACATTTCCTGATCGGTCGACTGTTGACTGCTCCCATCTGCGAGAACCAGACGACGATCGAGCCTTCGAGACTTGGACGCTACGACCGTGTGGAGCAACTTAGACAACATTTTTGGCAACGATGGTCGAAAGAATATGTTTCAGAACTCCAAGAACGAAAAAGATGGAAGGTAAACAGTGAGGACATCACACCAAACAGCCTAGTTCTCATCAAAGAAGACAATGTTCCTCCACTCAACTGGAAATGGGTCGAATAACGCAAGTATTCCCCGGAGCTGATGGAATATCCCGTGTAGTTGAAATCCGTACAGCGCATGGCACCATACGGCGATCCTTCTCAAAAATCTGCCCGGTACAGTCAGCATAATCATGAAGCTACAGTGACGTATAATTCGTGTTGGAAGACTACATCCTGGTACTTCCAAAGGGGCGTTGTAGGTATATTGAACATGGTTCAATATACCTACAACGCCACTAACGGTGACGAGCGCAAACATTCTGCGGCGTGAACATCGTGCGCCATCTTCCGTTCTGCCCATGGGAGGCAGCTCCGTCGCAGCCAACTTTATCATTGCAGCCGAAAGACGTCCACTGCTGGACATAGGCCTCCCCCAATTGGGAGGGGGGAGGGTTTACCATAATCGGGTTGGCGATCGCAGTATAATGTTAAAAATGCATAGAGAACGCTGCTGCCCATTCTCTAGAAAGTCCCTTAGTCGCCTTTTACGACACCCACAGGAAGAAATGGGGTTGTGCTATTCTTTACGTCCGGCGCCACACGGAACAACTTCACTCCACGAAATATCGAAAATGCTTTTTGTGTTCTCTCAATTTTTATTGTAATTTTATAAAATACTAGCTTCTGCCCGCGACTTCGTCGGCGTAAAATTTCGGCCCACCCATCGCGTCGCATCGCATCCCGTCGCTCGCCCGCAGTATAACTTCGTTATCGCTTAGCGTTCTTTCTGACTTTTGTTCTTGTGGCTTGGCTCATAAGGATCATAGCGTGATGTTATATAGCCTATAGCCTTCCTCGATAAATGGGCTATCCAACACTAAAGTAATTTTTCTATTCGAACCAGTATCTAGTTCTGGAGATTAGTGCGTTCAACCAAACAAACAAACTCTTCGGCTTTATAATATAGCTGATCCGCGCAACTCCGTCTGCGTCACCTAAGAGAGACAGTGGTTTAAGTAATGAATTTTCTACTTATTTTGTTACCGAGTTATTTTAAAATTATGATATCTCCAATATGTTGATTGAAATCAAGTGATGTCAAGTACAATTTTGTTTACATTTAAATACTTGTGATTAATAACATATTTATTTGGATAAGGATTAATATTATGTTGATAAAACTCCTTCGCAAATAATGCATTAATTTCAAACAAATTTGATTACCATAAAAAAAGGTTATAGTGAGTCAATATTAAAAGATAGACATATGCTGTCGCGGACTTTTTTTTAGAACTTTTAAAGAGGAATAATTCCATCATACATGATATTTGCGTAAGTTAAACCGTTTACGCAGCGCACGCAACGGAAGCTCTCAAAAAGGAATAATTTTTCCCGTTTTTGCAACATTTTTCATATATGCTCCACTCCTATTAGTCGTAGCGTAATGTTATATTTCTCGATAAATGGACTATCCAACACAAAAAGAATTTTTCAATTCCAACCAGTAGTTCCTGAGATTAGCGCGTTCAAACAAACAAACTCTTCTGCTTTATTAGATTATATTATAATATTATATATTACTATTATTATATAAGTATAGATAGATAGATAGATACATTTATATTTCCAGAAAACAATAAAACGACTTCATTGAAGACATCCTTGCCCTCATCATATAGGGATATAGGGAACGGTCTAACAACATGCATACACATACAAATTTATTGGTTTGTTTGGTTGTCATTATTTCAGTCATCTAATTTCAGCAGTGCGATGACATTGACAGGGTGTTCATTAATTGTCTTGATTAACTTTACAATAAACAAACTTCGCTATTTGTCTCTTAGCACCACCAGTTTATTATATCACATTCTACTGCATTTGCTACAGCGTGCTACGAGCCACTACGGTGCTACGGAATGCTACGAGCGCTACGACATTACGTCGGTACCTAGTAGTTTGTAGCGTACGTAGAGCGGCCGGAAGCCCGTTCGCTGAACAACTTCTCAGCTGCTATATTACACACTCGAGTTACAGCGTCATATTGCTGCACTTTCCGTATTATTATGTTTCATGCATGTAAGGCTTTAAACTTTTTATGGTGTTAGTTTATTTTCATCAGTAAACCTTTTACTACAATATTATTGAGTTGGCGCCATTTTGATCGTATCAAATATTCACATTGAAATTCAATTCATAGTCCGTTTATTCTGCCCGAATGGGCTTGAATAGCAATTTACTGTATATCTGCGTTACTAATTTTATTCTAAATTCGAGTGAAAAACAGTTCAGTTTGTATGAATTGTTGATTATGTTCTGGCCTATTCTGTATGGTAATTATTAGTCCCCACTTACATCTTGCCACGTGCAAAACACGTCAATATCGTGTCTTGTAGAAATCTATGTAATGGCAAGTAATCGTAATGTAATAGTACGTATGCTCCAAGACGAATTGTCTCTGGCACATTATGAAATCAAGCGTGCGTTTTGAAGTTTCGTTCGACAATATTTGATTCCAAAACTAGTAATCGCAAACACTCCATTTTAAAGATCAATAATACCTAAAGTATCGTATTTTATTTTATTTTATTATTATTTATGACATTAAAAACCTTGCAGCTAATTTTTATTAAACCAAAAAATACAATGTCAATATTTTGACAGCAATGTTAAAATTTATTGAGATTAATGCTTTTGAACGTACTCACATAAGTCTGTTTTCAAAAGCAGTCAGAGTGAGTTTATGTGAACATATTTTATTTGTTTTTAGAGTTCTTGTAGATTTTGAAACAATATATTACCAACAATAAGTGATTGGACCATTTCGTGATTGAAGGGTGTTGAAAAGGGAATAATCGAAAGTATTACCATTTGCCACCGACACTATTTTTATACAAATTTTTACTAGTTGGAGCTTAAAAATAAATTGGAAGATTCAGCTGCGCTGAAGTAGCTTTCGCTGTTTGTTACTGCATATTTTCTATAAAATATGGAAAATGTTAAGCAAACTGAATAAAACCATTATATTATACCTACTCGCTATTGCCCGCGGCTCCGCCCGCGTGGATGTCGGTTATCGCGTAAACTATGTCCTTCTCCATAACCCAGGCTATATATCTGCCTAATTTCATGACTATCGGTTCAGCGGTTTAGGTGTGAAAACGTAACATACAGACAGACACACAGAGCTACTTTCACGTTTCTAATATTAGTATGGATTCTTAGTGTGTTCACATATATCAGAAATAATAATGATTACGATACATAAAACATGGCCTTACAATGTCCCTTATTACTCGTACGGGCAACTTGAGAAATCTGGTCATTATGAACGATGACCGGTCTGTATACATAATGCCCGTCTGAAGTGGGCAATGTAAGTAAAACTGCATGACTTATCACTTTTCCCGGTCAGTATAAATATCTACCACCTTATCTCGAGCAAAATAGTAAAAAAGATGATCTGTGGTGTTTTTGTTTATCATATAACATTAAGCTTACATAATTCTTATTGGAAGGTAATAAAAAAACAATTCCGCAGGATATATAATAAAAATATTACTTGTTAACAACAGTTTAAAAATTTGTAAGCAATTGTTAGCAAATAGTAATTCTTTCAACTAATTCATACGGAAATATTTGAAATTACAAGATTGTGCAAGAATTTTATTAAGATTTGAATTATTCATTCTCGCAATGTAAACTTTTGTGAAATTTTGAATTGCAAAGAATGTTTGATTTCTTGCATTTACAACGTTTTGAATTGCAGTCACCAGTACAATTGCAATGTTGGAAGCTTTGTCAATATGAGAGTCTTTTCGAGCAAGTTCTCGAAGAGTTATACCAACTTTTGGAACATCGTCAATTGAAATGACCTTTTTTTTACACACAATAAATTAATTTCTGGAGTACAGTTGGTTTAAAATACCGTGTTTGGTTCCCATCTTGTAAAGGCTTCTTGCTTTAAACCTTGATTCATTAAATAGCCCACGGGCCATCGGGCATTATTAATATGGGCCGGCCAAAGAAATAAAATCAATTTGACCGACGCTCTTGTTCATTATTCATAATGATCGATCCATAATAATACTGCCCGGTTAATCACGTTGTCCGTAATATTTATATACGAAAAACAATTGTTTCGTACCTTCTTCAATAAAAGTTGTCTTAATTTTATTCGAACACAATGTTCCTATAATCGAACCTATAATGATTCCGTACGGTTTATAAGCGAGGTATTTTGACAGAGTTAAAACCACGCCAACTTCGCGTTCATTTCACGTGGTTTCGTTCATTGTGTCATAGAGAATACGGTATTAGTAGATTATGGTGATTAGCTAAGGAATTGACGGGATTTTGAAGTAAGGAATCATTAAGTGGTCATATTGAATTAGGGCACCGAAGTGAGCTCTATTAAAAAAAATCGTACTCGGCTAATCACAAAACATCCACAGATGTAGATAAAGATACAATGCACAACACTTGATTTAATAGCTCTAGAGAACAACAACATGGACCTGACCGGGCATGCTCCGGGTTTGATAAAAAAACTTTCCTTGGTTCTGTATTTTCGTTTTTTGCCACCGACTTCCGAAATTAAAGTTATTTTTCACTTATTAGTGTTTTTTTTTAAAGCTGGTTGTTTTTTTGTTAAAAAGTTTTTATTTTTCACTTTTTAGTTATGATACCTAGGTATGCCACAACAATTAGATTACCACTACTTGCTATACCGCACAAACAAGAGTGACACAAGAAACCTATACAAAGTAGATTAAATACAAATTAAACAACTTAAAAACTACCCAAGCAAAGTTAATAAAAATCGGTTAATAACCATTTATAGCCCGAGTGCATCTCATGACAATTCCAATAAGCCCAAACACGCCTAGGATACATTGTTTTATTACGGAGTGCCGGTGCATACCTTCCGGCTTCATCTTCAGATCAGTTCGTTGGTACCATATTCATCAGAATTATTTATTTAAGTTTGCTTCATAGTCGCTTAACAATCTTAATCGAGATATCCCATCGCCACCCATGAAATACTTATCATTGAGGAGTTCCGGTGGCCATTTGTGGTCTTCTTGATCAGTTCCACTTCATCAAATGATACTTTCTGAAATTAAATGCTTGAGTTGTTGATGAAAATATAAAAATCGCTATAAGTTTGCCTATAAAATTTGAGGAGTGCCCTCAATTCCTCATGGATTCCATTATCAAAACTGAATTTTGAAAAGAATGGGACCAATCTGGAAGTATATCCTTTCAAATAAAAAAAAAAATTCAAATCGGTTCATAAACGACGGAGAACTGAGGTAACACACATACAAAATAAATACAACCGAATTGAGAACCTCCTCCTTTTTGGAAAGTCGGTTAAAAAACAACTAACGTTCAAATAAATGTAATTATTTTTGCAGATGGGTTGAAATTATCATCATTAACATGTCTTCTTCCATATTTCTCTATTAGCCATCATCTCATTAGTCACCCCCTTCCTAGCCAAATCATCTTTTATACTGTCTATCCATCCTGTTTTGGTCTTCCCCTACTCTTATAGACGTCCACATTCTTACTCAAAACTATCGTCACGACATTTTGGAAATATAAATACAATCATTTCATAAAACGTGTTTCCCTGTACGAGTGCGCGCGGAGACAGCCGTGAGTCCCTGACGCTTTATTTAGACGCAGCGAACACTCCCCTGAACTCAATTAGAAGCCAATCACGACGAACTCATATCAATCTGCCGAGTGCTCTCTATAAACATGCGCCGTACTACGCCACACCACCTACCAGTCGTCACCCGACACACAATGAGAACGCTTTGCGATGCTTTATTCCGAGTTAAGGGAGCATAAAAGACTTATTTATAGATTAACGAACTTACCTGTAAGTTTAGTTCGATCATAATTATATGAAGGCTTCGTCCGAAGGGATTAGTATTTTATACACATGTACAGTAACGCGTAGTAACACACCATTCCACACTATTTTGAGAATATTTTGAGAATATTTTGTCGTGACCATTTTTTCCAGTCCACTTGATTCCTGCGCCCGCAATCCGTGTCATTCAGTTTAGAGTCTAGCCAATTCACTACATATTTTACGATTGATAAGGGTAGAGACAACGAGAGGATGGGGCGGGTTGCTAATCTCTTCGGACGAAGCCTTCATATAATTAGAATAGAACTTCACTTACAGGTAAGTTCGTTTAATCTATAATTATATTTCAAGCTTCGTCCTCGAGATTAGCATTTTATACACATGTAGACTTTTAGAGATATGGATCGTAAAATATAATTTAATGAAATCCTTGAGTTCAAAGTACAATTTATTGTTGTTATTGATAACTAAAAGGATTATTTGTTAATTGAATCATTCATTATAGCCATACCTACCAAAACAATTATTAGAAACAATAATAACAGGTATACTATAAAATTTTGCAAATGTTTGGGAGCTAGGGCTCCAACCAGCAGCTTTCCTAATTTGATCAATATTGACACCTAATCTTTGCGCAGCAAGTGTGGCAGCATGCCGAGTGCTATGCGCAGTGAACGTAGAAGTATCAATTGCGTTTAAAGTCAGGGTATGCTTTATCCATCTAGATAGAGATTTATGAGGCCTTCAAAACGGATAAAGTGTTGGTATTGATACCTAATCTAACAGTCATTTCGAGGTTAGGTTAGCTTTTGCTGGACAAATCTCTGGCTTTTTTTATTAAAAAAAAATACTAATAAAATATGTTTGCCTATAAAATTTGAGGAGTGCCCTCAATTCCTCATGGATTCCATTATCAAAACTGGATTTTGAAAAGAATGGGACCAATTTGGAAGTATATCCTTTTAAATATTTTTTTTTTTTTTTAAACCTTTCCCCACACTAGGAATTTCTCCTGTATTGTGGGTGCTCTTACAAACATTTAAAATCACATACACGAACAGCCAGACCCGGAACAATTACTTGTAGGTCATACAAATATTTGTTCCGTGCGGGAATCGAACCCGCGACACGCAGCACAGCAGTCAATCGCTTAACCACTGCGCCAACCGTGCCGTCACCACCAGACCATTTGAAACTATTGTAATAGCAGACTTCTGGGAGGTCCTGATCTGCTTCAAAGTTATCTGAAGAGCTAATTTATGAAGCATATGTACATATGTAAATATATAAATTTCTATGTTCGCACCATTGCCAAAGTTGCTTCGTAACGTTAGTCAAATGGGGGAACTGGATGCCTCCCACCCTGTTGACATAAGAAATAGCGATGGTATTGTGAATTCGAAGAAGAATCTGGGAGTAAGATAGATCTATAGCAAATATTTTAATATAAGCAGCCATTATTTCTAGATAGTTGATATGCTGGCTGAGTTCATCGTCAAATCAAAAAATCAAAATCAAATCAAAAATGTTTATTTGTTAGGTTATGGTACAATAGATGTTATAAATATTGGTTCCAGCATACCCTGCCATAGTATGGCGTACAAATATTTCCAAAAACAAAACCTTTTATTACTAATCTACTAATAATTATGAATAATAATGAATTAGAGAATAAAATATGAATGCTTATTAGTTAATTAATTGTATTGTATTGTAGTAATAATATTAATTATTAATGAAATTATGTCGTTTTTGCATATAGCGGAATTAAAGGTTATTTTTACTTTATTATATTATTAATGATTTATCCTCTAAGTATTCTTGAACACTGTAATAATTTTTCTCTAATAATAGTCTGAACAATACCCTTTTGAACAACGGCAATGGCAAATCTTGAGTACAATTTGGCAAATGGTTATATATAATAATTGCCATGCAGTAAGCATTTCTTTTAAATAGCATGCGTTGCATTTGGGGTAGTTTCAATTTGTCTTTGTGCCGTGTTCTACTATTTGTTCTGTAACTGCTTTTTTCGAATAAATTATATTTTTTTTTTACAAAAATGGATATTTCAAAAATATAAAGACATGGCAAAGACAGTATTTTATGCTTTTGAAATAAAGGTTTACAGCTGTCTAAAAAGTGGGCTCCACACATTGCCCGGATGCATTTTTTTTGTCCTTTAAAAACTCTTTGCACGTCTACTGAGTTTCCCCAAATAATAAGGACCATATCTGAGAGCAGATGCTACATAAGCATGGTAAGCAACCATTGCGGTATTGAGATTAACCGTTCGTCTTATACTTTTCAGGACATACACAAAGCGATCAATTTTTTTGAGTATTTTATCTATGTGTGGTTTCCAGCTGCAATTTTGGTCCACGGTTATACCTAAAAATACACATTCATTAACAGTGTTTAAGGGGGAATCGTTATATTGGATGTCTAGACTACACCTACGTCTCCCCACAGGTCATTGGTCTCTGGTCACCACACGCAATTCCCCTACCCGTTGTTCAGGCATTGGAGAATATCCGTTTTGATTTTACAAACAGAATGATCGACAGCATGATTTGATGATTTGGCATTCAAAGTCTAATTTTAATAAAATTGGTACCTATCTATACTCATAACTGTTTCATTATTATTATTTGTATATTTTTTAATTACAATTACATCTTTTAAATAGTTTCGTATCGAGCCAGCCAAACTGCATAGCAGATAGCAGATATCAAAATTTAACAAAGCTATTTAACGAAAGCGCTGATTTGACATAGTTAAATTTGACATTCTGTTATTATTATTTTATGTTAAAACCAAGGCTTGTAAGGAGGGTTTTGGTTTCTTACAGGCTTTATAGCATGTTTGATGATTATGACCACTATGACACATGCCATCTTAATATATAATATATAGTAGAATAAGTATCCACGTGTTCTCAATCATTTCAGCACTGGTTTCATAATCTTTGTACATACAAACGGAGCAGTATTCTAGCCGAATGGTTAGATATTTTCGATCATCTTTATAGAAGAAAAATAGAATGCATTTATTTGTCAGAATATTGTACAAAGCTGTTAGGTTCATTATGTAATACGATCATAATATTCTGCCGTTTCCGGCGTACAAATATGGTTTGTAAAATTATGGGTCATCATTTACATTAAAATTAAGTTATTAATTATTAGAATTAGAATTACAAATAATTTAAAGAAACTGAACAATAGTTGTAAAAGAGATTAATTATATAATTCAAAATTCAATAAGGTCAAGGACAATAATGTCAAATATTTAGGTAAATTTTTCATTCATAAAATCTTCAGTAGAGTAATAACATTTGCTTGAAAGAAAGTTAAATAATTTACATTTAAATGCTCTGAGGCTGAGAGTTTTAAAGCCATCAGGTAATTTGGACTGGACTGGCAACACTGCCCGAGTGACATGTCAAATTTTTGTTCCTTATTATAATATCAAGTTTAATTAGTAATTAAGTAAAATTAAGGTGTAATTTTTATGTGTAAACGTAATTTAAGAGCATAATTATCCAGGATTATTGTTTTCCTGTAAATAAATAAAGTAAAACACAGTGTTTGGTTACACACCGGTAACCTAAAACCAACAGCTGACGTTCGAACTACGGATTTAAACGGGGAGTATTGCTTTACTTTTACTTTATAATAGTGCTTTATAGTAGCACACAATCGTTGCTTAAACTCTTTTACAAGTCCTAGTTAAGTCTTAACATAAATACTTCGCTGATTTAGCTCTCTGATTGGGTTAAAATCGCATTGTTTACATCGTAGAAAACGAAACTTAGCGAAGATTCGGTTACTCTCAATCTGATATTTAATTTAAAATACAACATTAGAGACGTTCATGATCGTTAATTTTTGCATTGTCGTTATACTTTAATATCGAATAATAACTTTAAAGTCTAGGCAACCTACCTTCATTAGGAAAAGTAAAATCCTAAGGTATTAAAAACATTAAAATTTTACATTCAATTTGATAATATAGCTTTGATAATAGCTCTTCAAGCCAATTCAGTAGCCTACCTCATTTCTCTTCTGAACAACACTAATTTCTCCCATTTTCCCTTGAACTTCCAACTTTATTTTATTTATCTGTCTGACTTGTACTCACTGTTTCTTTATTCTAATTTCAGTAACAAATTCTGAAACCATGCCTGTGATGACCCGTAAGGCTACTGCTCAGGATATGGAGCTTAAATTGAGAATGGCCCTCCAAGACCTTGAAGCATCGAAACTCCAATGTCAACAGTTGTTACAGGAGAATGATGAAAGTGAGGAGGAAGTCAAGAAGATAATCAACAAAAATTCAAGCCTTAAACGGGAGCTAGTAGACCTAAATCAGCAATATCTAAATATTGTTGATGAACGCGACCAACTGAAGGTGGTCACGGATGGTTTCAACAACTGTAGTAACCTATATGAGGAGGCTTTAAGCAAAGTTAGGGACCTAGAAGATGAATTAATTCATGCTAATAGTCGTATTATCCATTTAGAGAAAGAAAAAGAATGTACTCAGGTTAAAGAAAATAACCTCTTGTATAATGAATTAATAAATAGTAATTTTAACCCTCATTCCATTACAACTATTGAACTTACTAAGGATTCCTTGCAGAAACAGAATGTTTGTTATAAAGTTAGTCATAATAAAATGAAAAAATATGCAAAACTAAATAGAATAATTAAAAAATGTAATCAAACACTTTTCTAAACATATTCCACAAAGAAAAGAGCATGTTGATCTAATCAATAAGTTAAACAATTATCAAATCAAATTAGAAGACAGCAAAAAAATCTATGAAATTGATACACAGCGCTTACAGTCTGACATACAGGCACTTGAGGGTAGACTTAGTTCCCTTTACATTAAATATGTGAGCTCTCAGAACCAAATTAAAGAACATATTCTTGCTGCTAATGAGTTAGTTATGTGTCAGTGTACTTGTCAGGTTTCAATCCCTGATGCTGTCCAGCCTGAGGCAACGGAGGACCCGTCCCAGACTGAGAGTTTTTCTCAAGCCTGTATCCTCAACCATGATATGTCTGATATAGTACAAGGTCTATCTCATGTGGTACAGCCTGAGATTAGTAGTTATCCATCTTCCAGTAGTCATGATTGTTATCATTCAGTTATGTTCTCAGATAGTATAGGAAGAGGTTTAGGAAAGTTACTTAACAACAATCTGAGTCATTCTTCTCAAAACTGTTGTATGCCTCAGACTTCTTACAATCAAATAATGTCTTCAATAACTAGGAAAGAATATGATCCTAAGGCGATTATTACTGTATTTATAGGTAATAGTTTTAACATTAAAAAAGATGATATCACTGATAGTGTCACCAAACTATTAAAGTTGAATTGTAATAAAATAATTCTGTGTGCTTTTCCCTACTTTGAGCACTTTTCAAACAGGCAAAACAAGTACATTCACATGTTAAATAATTACATGCATTTTTTAGTTAGTCACCATAGTGACAAGTTTATATTTTTTGACACCAACATTTTTGTTGATAAGCTAAGGTCGACTAGGGATACTGTGTATCTGCCCATTAGTTTTAGACGTCAAATAGCTAGGCTATTAGCTTTTAATATTAACCCAGACATAATTAGTATGTCGAAGTCATGTACAATTAGCACCACAGTTAGTAATAGTACTAATAATATGGTGGTTAGCTCAAATAATTTAAACTAGTTTGTAAGACAACAGAAGATACCACTGACAGTATAGTTACACTTAAGAGCAAAAAGGTATTTTCTAGCACTAGTATAGTTAACTGTAGAAAAGGGGCTAAGCAGAAAACCTTGAAATTATTTCACCAAAATATTCAAGGTTTTTCTTCCAAACAATTGGAAATTGAATTGTTTTTAGAAAAAACAATGTTTGACATTATCTGTTTAACTGAGCATTGGTTAAAAGAACATGAAATGTTAATTAACTATGAGAATTATAGTGTGGCCAGTTGTTTTAACCGAAAATCAATGCTGCGTGGTGGTTCACTAATTTTAATAAAAAATTGTATTAAATCAAAAACTCGTAAAGACATAGGTGAACTGTCGGTTGAACATAGCATTGAGTTGTCTTGTGTTGAGCTAGATAAGCATGTTATAGTGTGCGTTTATAGACCCCCAAATTATCAAAACTACTCTATATTTGAGTCTGTTATGGAAGATGTTTTGGCAAAACTTGCAACTGGTAATAAATCAGTAATTATCTGTGGTGATTTTAACATTAATATTTTAGAAAATAATTCAAATACCAGTAGATTATTAAATTTGTTTAAATCATTTAATTTGTCAAATGTGTTTGTAGAACCAACCAGAATAACTACGACTACTGCTACATGTATTGATAATGTTTTTTGTTGCTGCACCTATTTAGATAAAGCCATAGTTAATTATCTCCCTTCTGATCACAGCGGTCAAACCGTAACCTTTGAGTCCAACATACCAATACAAAAAGTGCAGATACAGTTCAGACCATTAACAACAGTTAATTTAAATAAATTTAATAGCACTTTAATTTATAAGTTAAATGATCAGGACCTTACAATGAACAATGTTAATATTTTGTATAAAGAATTCTTTTCAGTAGTCCAAACCGAGTTCAATAATTATTTTAAAAAGAACACTAAAACTATCAGCCCTAGGTTTTTATTTAGTGACTGGGCAACTAAAGGACTCAGGAAAAGTAGGGAAAGACTTTTCGAGTTGTATGGCCTTAAGCCTTATATTAACACAGAAACTTTTAATAAGTATGTTGCTACTTACTCTAGAATTTTTAAGAACACATGTAAGGCAGCTAAAGCCTTATTCATCAGTAACAAGGTTAAATCAGCAGACGATAAAATAAAGACGGTTTGGAAAATTATCAATAATGAAACAAATAGGAACAAAAAGCATAATTCTGATTATACACTGGAGACGTCGTGTGGTCTTATTTGCGATAACAAAGTAGTTGCGCAAGAATTTGTAAATTTATTTACCAGTATCCCACTCAAAACGACTGAAACCTTAAATTCCTCACCCTCGCTCTCTTTTGATTTAGTAAAGGCGAACGTTTCAGCCTGCCCGATTGAATTTAACTTTAAGCATATTAACCCCATAATAGTAATAAAAGCTTTTAAGCAAATCAAGATGAAATTAACCGAAGATCTTTGGGGAATGTCTATTAAAGTCTGTACCTCTATAATTGAGACTATAGCGCCTTACTTAGCCTTAATATTTAACTTGTGTGTAGATCAAGGAGTCTTCCCGGATTTAATGAAATACAGTAAGGTAATACCTCTTTTCAAATCCGGGGACAGTAAAGACACCAATAATTATAGACCCGTATCCGTGTTGCCGGTTTTCAGTAAGGTGTTTGAAAAGGTAATGCTTAATCAAATGCTCAATCATTTTAACACGAATAAAATCCTTCACGAACAACAGTATGGTTTCACCAAAGGACGTTGCACGACCGACGCCGGTGTAACATTATTAAGACACATTTTTAACGCGTGGGAAGAGGCCCAAGACGCCATAGGAATCTTTTGTGACCTCTCCAAGGCATTTGATTGCGTCGATCACGAAACCTTACTTTTGAAACTTGAGCATTACGGACTTGGAAAACTTGCACTTAGTTTAGTAAAATCTTATTTAAATGATAGACAACAGCAAGTTCAAATAAATGGTATCAATTCACTCGGTTTAAAAGTAAAAATGGGTGTTCCACAAGGCTCGATATTGGGTCCTTTCCTTTTTTTAGTGTATATAAATGATCTACTCCATTTATTAAAAAATCAACCACAAATGGTGTTATTTGCTGACGATACTTCCTTAATTTTTAAGGTAGATAGACGTGCTACAAATTTTGACGACGTAAATAACGCTCTATTGCAGGTCCAAAATTGGTTTACTGCTAATAATTTAGTATTAAATGGGAAAAAAAGGAAATGCATAAAATTTTCTTTACCAAATGTCAAAAGTAGTGATTGTGAGATAGTATTGAATCAAGAGAAACTAGAATTCGTCGATAAAACTGTTTTCCTGGGGATCACGCTCGATTCAAGACTACAATGGGGTCCTCATTTAACATCTCTTGCAGGACGGCTAAGTTCAGCAGCATATGCTGTCAGAAAAATCCGTCAATTTACTGATGTAGATACCGCGAGGCTAGTCTATTTCAGTTACTTCCATAGTATAATGTCTTACGGTATTTTACTTTGGGGACGGGCTGCAGACATCGAGTCTATTTTTATTCTGCAGAAAAGAGCCATCAGAGCCATATATAATCTCCGCAGGCGCGATTCTCTAAGGGAACTGTTTAAGGATATTAACATCATGACGGTACCTTGTCAATATATCTACGAAAACATCATGTACGTAAGGAAAAATTTACATCTTTTTAGAAAAAGAGGTGAAAGACATAATTATAGTACTAGAAATAGGGACCTATTAGCTCAACCAGGTTTCAGACTGGCTAAAGTAGACTCATCTTTCATGGGGTACTGTTTAAAATGTTACAATAAAATTCCTCCCCACATACTTCAACTGAATGAGACTAAATTTAAATCTTGTATAAAACGCACACTATGCAGGCAGGCATATTATAAGTTGGGGGATTACATCGCTGATAAAAATGCTTGGCTGAATGCTGGTCCTGCTCCACAACCTCAGCTAGTTAATTAACATTTGACAATCATGTTGGAGCTGCTGAAGATTGTAAACTATTTTTGCATTGTATAAACTCAATGTCCTTTAATTATATAATTGCATAGCACAGGTGTGAGTACTATGTACTATAGAGCTACCATTTACCGGGTAATATGTCTTTTATTGACTTGAATGTGCCCTGGCGGCTGAGAGTATGTCATGCTCACTCAAATGTCTCGCTGGTGGTGGCGTGTGTGTTGGATCATTAAGTTCCCTTCAAAATGGTTGAGCTAAATGGTGCTGATCCATGCGTCATGTTCGTGAACGGGCGCCGTCAGTTGGGACTGGTCATCTCTTAGCTGCCACGGCTTATTTTAATTTTTGAATTGTTTCTATTACGGACGCTTCTAACGTGCACGTCTTTCTACATTGTTCTCACATGTATAACTTCAACATGAATGATGTAACCCATATTTTGTAACAATATTTTGTTTTAAAAGAGTGTCCATGGAGTTTCTTGTCCGTTCTTCTCCATAGGAACCTACTACGCTTTGGAATGGGCAACTAGCTTCATCTTTCTGACTGACCGACCCCTTGACAATTCAAAAGTGCCTGTAATTGGTTTATTTGAAATAAATGCTTTGAGTTTGAGTTTGATTTGTTATAAACAGTAATGGACATGCAGTATACATTATTAGAAAACAATTTTATTCTACGCCTAGGAACATTAAGCATATGCACTTTGCGGCTGGGTCTGGTTATAACATCATTAAACAAGTCAAATTCATGTCTGTTTTTGTGTACAAAGATACAAATTTCAAAAATGTATAGTGCTGGAAGTGGCAGTATTTTAAGTTTTTTAAATAGTGGAACACAACTGTCCATTGGGTGCGCTCCGCAAATTGAGCGTACGCATTTTTTCTGAGCTCGAAACACTCTTTTAAGTTCAACCGAATTACCCCATATTATAATGCCATAGCGCAGAATTGATGAGACATAGCCATGGTATGCACATAGTGCCGCGTTAACACTAGCCACACGTGTTAGTCTATATAAAACGAATATAAATCTATCTATCTTCTTACATAGATCGTCAATATGAGATTTCCAGTTACAGTTTTTGTCAATTATTATACCCAAGAATTTTGCGTAATCTACCTCTTCTATTGTCTCATTTCCATATTGTATTTTAAGCCGTGGACGTGTACTGTTATAAGTCTGGAATTGTATCAGTTTTGTTTTATTAATATTAATATGAAGATTATTGTGTTCAAGCCATGTAATAATTTTATTTAATGTCATGTTTATTTCATTTTGGTACTCAACAATGTCGTCATTTTCGTTTATAATACTGAGGGTCGTATCGTCAGCGTATAGTATAGAATTGTGGGAAGTTACATTAGGCAAGTCATTAACATATAGCAAAAATAAAAGTGGGCCTATTATAGTCCCTTGGGGAACACCGCAGTTATTTTCACGATATTGAGACCTATATACAAACTTTTGATTTCCTGTTTGTCCCGAAATCTCAACACATTGCTGTCGATGTGTAAGGTAGCTTTCGAGCCATTTCAGCGCGTTTCCTCTTATGCCATATCGGTCTTATTTATAAATTAATAGTGTATGGTTCACGAAATCAAAAGCCTTGGACATATCTAGAAAAATGGAGACAATTGGTAGTTTATCATTAAGGCTTTTCGTTATTAATTTCAATAGAGCAAAACAAGCTGTTGTGGTCGATTTATTTTTTCTGAAACCAAATTGATCTTCAATTAAAATTTTGTATTTGGATAAAAAACCGGAGAGTTTTTCATGCATGACCTTTTCAAAGATCTTTGATAATATTGGTATAAGTGTTATGGGGCGGTAATTATTCATATCACTTCTATCACCTTTCTTATGGATTGGTTTAACAATTGAGAATTTTAACCGTGAAGGGAATAAACCTTGCATAAATGACAGATTAATAATATGGCCAATATGAATTGATAAAAATGTAGAGCATAATTTAAGAATTTTTGTGTTAATGTCATCGTAGCCTGTAGAGTTGGTTGATTTTAAAGAGTTAATTGTTTTATATACATTGGTGTCATTAGTGGGGGTCAAATACATAGTATTTGGCTGATAAGTCATCGGTGGTGTGTAGTCAATAGATGGGTCAATGTTGTCATTTGTTAAATCAATAAAAAAATTGTTAAAAATGTCAGCTATATTTTCAGGTTGAGTGTAAGTTTGATTGTCTTATTGAATTTTATTTATGTCATGAGAATTTTGTTTTTCGCTGGTATGACTTTTTATTACTTTCCAGGCAGCCTTACATTTGTTGCTAGATTGAGACAAATAGCGCGTGTTTTCGCCCTTTTGTGCCTGCAACATGCATCTTTTTAGAATAGCAGTATATTTACAATAGGTGTTTTTATGACGGTTTTTGTTTGCCGGTGAGAGACGGTATTTTAGATATAGACGCCGTTTGTTTATACAACATTTTTTTATGCCTTTTGTGATCCAATTATGTCTTAAGGGCTTAATAGTTATTTTAAACTTGATTTTGGGGAAACATAAATTATAAAATAATAGTAGAATGTCATGGAAATAATTAAATGCAATGTCAGTATCTTCAGTCTCGTAAATATCTGAGAAGGACAATGAAGATAGACAGTTAACAAACTTATATATATTATCTTGATTAAAATCGCGTCTTTGTTCAAAATAAAATGGTCTTTTAAAATTCGTGTTGTCTACCATTACCTCAAAACATATAGATTGTCCTGTTTCGTGATCAGATAGAGCCAGGTAGTGTATTTGGGGCTTAACATTTGGTATGTTACTCGTAATTAAGTCGATACAAGAGAGTTTTCTTGTTGGATTGGTAATATGATTATTTATGTTATAGTTTTTCAAAATTGATTCTAACTCTTTGAAATGTTTATCTGCTTTTATAGCGTCTATGTTCCAGTCACCACATAATATGATGCTTTTATTATTTCTTTTCATCAGTTTTCTTAAGAGGAGGTTTAAATTTTCTAGAAATAATTTAACGTTTGAATTTGGTGTGCGGTAAATGCAAATAACATAAATTTTTTGGGTTGTAATTTCAATTGCACAATATTCAAAATAATTTAACTTGGGCTCAATTAAATTATGTAAAGGTTTGCAGTTAAGGTATTTTTTGGTCAATATACAAGTCCCACCTCTACGTTGATGCGGCCTTGAAAAGGCTGACACCACTTTATAGTTTTTCATGGTAAGATTAGATTCTGCCCCTTGTCGTATAAATGTTTCACTGAGACAAACAATATCAATACTCATATTAGCTTTTTCTAGTTCCGTTATTGATAATTCTAGAAGGTCCTTTTTACTCAATACACTTGCTATATTTTGATGTAGAAGAGAACTTTTGTGTCTACCCTCGAAAAAGCATCGGTTGGCTAGTGTTTTCACTGTTGCTTATAGGTTTAGAAATATGATTTGTGGTATTATGCTGGTTTTTAAAATAATATGGGATAGTTCCTTTTTTGTACATATTTGTTTTTGTAACATTGTTATTATCCTTATGTTGCAAATTTTTGTTGGCACATCTTGATTTCAATTGTGAAGTTACTAATTTCTGGTAGTTTATGTTGTCAATTTCTATATTTATTTTAAAACACATAAAAATCTTCGATACAAAATTATTGTTATTAGCGCTTACCATAACATCAGATGTATCAATGAATTGGCAGTTTGAATAGTTTTTCACAATCAGTTTTATGTGTTTATTTAATAGTAACCTATTAAATTTAAGTAGCGATTATTTAGGACGTTTAGGATGAACACTTTGTTATTTTTTACTTTATGAAGTGAAGTGAAGAACATAACTCTGATAAAAATAAGTAGGGATTTTTATCGTTACTTCCGATACCCATTACGATAATGTCGTCACTTTTTAGTCCTTCTGTTAATTTGTCAAAGTTGCACAGGACATGTGTACTCGTTGCATATGGTTTTGAGATGCCTGTTACCGAGTATATGTTGTTCCATCTATTATTATTCCTTTGTGTTGCAATTTCTTGAGCAAATTCCCGTACTTGTTGGTCACCTAAAACTAATATCCTTGGAGAAGATATGTTGTGGCTCAGTTCTTCTACTTTTCCTGAATTTGAGGAAGAAATTATTAAGTCTTCATGTCGAGTATCTTGAGTCAGTTTGAGTGGATACTTTATAGATGCGTTTGGACTCTTATTTTTATCCATAGATGTCGCTAAATGTTGTGTCGTGTTGTTCATGATGTCGCGCTTTAGTAGTGGGGGTTGAGGAGTTTTGAGCTCATGGATTACTGGATCAATATCTTTAGTCTTTAGGGGTGTAGAATAGGTAGATGTACTAGTCTTTCCAACGATATTTAGAGGTGTAGAATGAGTAGACGTACTGGTCGTTCTAATGAGATAACGTTTACGTGAGGTCGTCGGTGTCATGGTTTTCATGTCGGTTGAGACAATTTTTTTGTACGTATCGATAGTTTTCTGACCTTCGCCTATATCTATTTTCAGTCGGAAGTTTTCACTGTTCAAGTTTTCAATCTCCTGATGTGCTGACTGAAGTTCCATTGTTAATCGTCTAATTGTTTCGTTGAGGTTGATTATGGTGTCGCTATCATTCATGGACGTGCTTGGTAAGCTCTTCGTGGTGGTATCGAGCAATGTCGAATTATTTGTAAACAAACGATCGAGTGAATTTGCTCGTCGTGGCTTTCTAGTTGTAATGTTCTCTAATTCCATTTCAAAAGAGTTCATAATGGTAGTATATTAAGTTTTATTCGTTTGCAAATTAATAAACAAACAATAAAACAGAAAAATTAATTAAAAAAAAAAAAAAAAAAAAAAAAAAAAAAATTGTATTTTTACAACTGCGATTTGAACTCGCACTTGCGATATTCTACTGGCGAAGCTAGCGTCTACGCCACGTAATTACTTATCGGTGAGTCTCAAATTGTTGGCCTATTTGTTAAGGCAGTAATTAGTGGATGGTCCGTCGTCCTGCATAACCATATAAGGTAACGAAATCGCTCCACACCGTTTTAATGAATCACTTTGGGTCACGCTCACAACACATGTCATTTGTTTGTTGTTCACTTTTTTGATTTTATAGGGCACACTGTTTGTTATTGGTTTATTTTAATATGAGATTATTGTTGCTTGTACTTTTTACTATTGATTGGTATAAGTTTAGACTAATTTTGTGAGTATTTATAATTTTTAGAAAATAATAACACGGAGCTTCAAGCATTTGCATGCGCTTCGTACGCGGCGCGCACGAGTCTCCGCTCAGTCTCTTATCTTTACGCGCATATGTGTTATATGCGTATTTTTAGTCAATAATGCCTAAGTAACAATCTCGTAAAATCAGTTTGAGTACAGTTCTCACTTCTTTCAGTTTAAAGTGATTAGAATCGATAAATTTATTCAAAATCTTAAGATAAAATACATATTTCCCTTTGCCTTGGGTATTAAAAAGACATTTGACAAATTAATATTGGTCAGTCAGAGCTTCACATTCTGAAATCTGTAGCTCCTAACGATAATGAATTATCGATGGCTTCAATTCAGTGAGCCCTATCTGACTCGGAATATTTCCGAATGCTAGGAGGTACTGATTGAATAGGCAACCGAGGAAAGGGAATTATATTATAATGTTTACCTGAAAATAAAACAGTTATTATATACGGAACCTTATTCTAGACCTATACAGTGAGACAGCAACTTTCCGGATCTGACGTCACGACCTCTCTTATTCCCCTCCCACCCGGCTCCGCCCCGCTGCGGCCGGGGGGAGGTGGCGTGGAGCTTGCCCGAACAGTCAGGCGTGCTCTTCACATTGCATCTCACTTCCGGTGGATTATGAGTCCACCAGGCAGGATTAAAAATATAGGTCTAGAATAAGGTTCCGTATATAATAACTGTTTTATTTTCAGGTAAAACATTATATTATACACTATGAACCGTTATTCTAGACCTATACAGTGAGATGTGTTTATTATCGCCTGGTGGCAAGCTAAGTATATGCCAATGTGTGAAAAAGAAATTACTTAGGTATCTAAATAATTTTGTTTAATATAGGTACCTAGGAGTATTTATATTAAACAAAATACAACTGTGTAAGAACATTATTATTAGAAATGAAAATATAATTATGTAAAGAAAAAGGTTTTTATTTGAATCACCAAAACTAAGTAGGTACCACATTGATAAGAACTTACACATACATAAGTTTTGCCATTTACATAACATGATTAGCATCACAATGTATGCTTTAATGACATGATATTCAAAGAATTAAGATTTGCTTTGAACTAAAGTTACATTAGTTATGCATATCATATCTAATAAATCAATTTAACTTAACATAACAATATGTTGCTTTGAACTGAATTATTTATTGAAATTACATTGATTAATAGGTAGGTAATCATATATTATCTAGAATCTACACAGCTTCAAATGTCAGAGATAAATTGTTACGACTTTGCGATGTGTTAATTTCGGCTGAATAGAACCGTGCAAATGTGTTGGGGACACGCCAGTTCCCTTTTGCCATGATCTCGTCAATATTGTGGCACTCAAGCCAGTTGAGAGATGCTGCGGCACTTCGAGTACTACCAGGAGTAGCCTCTACTCCTGCCTCCTTAAGAATAGTGTTTGGAATAAAAATGCGTGGAAAGCTTGGAAAACTTGTATTATAATTTTAACAATCAGAGCACACAGCCGCTCGTCACAATCTTTTAAACAGGAAGGGTCGCAGCATAGCCACAACACCAACAATTGGAATTTTTATCTAGTGTTGCAAGTTTATACATAAAAAATCATTAAGTTACGTTTACACGAGCAATATTCTAAGTTTCTATTTTATATGTTTAGATTGTTCTAAACATAATTGGGGCCGGCATTAAGTTATTCTACAGGTAGTTGACAGAGCCGTTTAATTGACCTTCTGTATACTTTATTTTTCATCATTACATCAGCAGCTCTTACTCTACCATCTCTACCTGGGTATGTTTTTACAATACGAGCCATTTTATATTCTAATGGAACAGCGTTAAAATCTTTTACAATTACTAAGTCACCCTCTTTGAGGTTCGGTTCTGGATATTTCCACTTGGGACGGCTTTGAAGTTGTGTCAAATAATCATTAGACCATAATTTCCAAAAATGTTGTTTAAGTTTAGTGCAGAGATTCCAAAATTTTAATCGATTAACTGAAACCTCTGTTAAATCTACTTCAGGATAGCTAACCAAAGCTGTTCCAATGAGGAAATGAGCAGGAGTTAAATACTCACTATCATTTGAGTTTGCGGAGAGTAGAGGCCTTGAGTTTAATATTCCTTCGATTTGAACAATGACTGTATAAAGCTCCTCAAATGTTAAACTTAAGTTGCCTACAACCCGCTTCAGGTGGTGTTTTACACTTTTTACACCTGCTTCCCACAATCCTCCAAACTCAGGCGAATAACTGGGTATAAACCTAAATGTTATATAGTGTTGGGTACAAAACCCATCTACAGCATCCCTGTGATTTTTGGAAGACTGTAGGTCATACAATTTTTTCATTTCATTGGACGCTCCTTTGAATGTTTTAGCGTTGTCACAAAATATGTTTGTGGGCATGCCACGCCTCGAAATGAAGCGCTTGAGTTATGCCAAAAAGGCTTCAGTTGTTAAGTCTGATACAAGCTCCACATGAATAGCTTTTATAGCAAAGCAGACGAAAAGCGCGATGTAACATTTCTTAACAATAGGCCTTCTAACCCTGGCTGCCTTAATGCTGAAGGGTCCACAGAAATCAACGCCGACGTGCTGGAATGGCCTGGACGCTGTAATTCTTTCCCGTGGGAGGGAGCCCATCAACTGCTTAGCAGCCTCAGCTTTTATTCGGAAGCATTTGACACATTTGCGCACCACTTTCTTGACCTCTCGGATACCATTGACAATGAAGTACCTTTGCATAAGAGAACTCAATACTAGTCTAGGGCCTGCATGTAAGAGTCGCAAATGTTCACTTTCTATTAAGAGTTTTGTTAAGTGAGAGTTTTTCGGAAGAATAGTGGGATGTTTCTTATCGAACGACATTTCCCTGGCATTATCGAGCCTACCTCCTACTCTTAGAATACCTATTTTGTCGAGGAAAGGAGAGAGACTTCCTATTCCTGTCTTTATAACTTTTCCAGCTGCAAGTGACTCTACCTCTTTGGTAAAATGTTGCTTTTGAGTACAACGTACAATAACTGACATAGAGTCACGAAGCTCTTGAGGTGTTAAGTAACACTCTTTTATTTTATTTTTTGAACTATTATTAAAGAATCTATAAATAAATCCTACTACTTTTTGTAATTTATATAAGTTTGAATATTTTTCAATCAAATTGACTGAAAATGATGGCTCTACCTGTGTTACATTACATGGTATCTCTTGCTCATCATTTTGTTCTGTATTTGTAAGTAAAAGAGGCAATTTAAAATTTTCAGAGCATGCATGTGTATATTGTTTATTTATTAAGTAGGTTGGCCCGTGCCACCATAAACTACTTTGCTGCAACTTGTGCGGCAAAACTCCCCTCGACAATAAATCTGCCGGGTTGTCACTAGTCCTTACAAATCCCCATTGCTTCTGATCGGTCAGCTCTACAATTTGTTTGACTCTATTATTGGCATAAATATTAGATTTCACACTGCCTGATTTGATCCAGGCTAACACTATTTGGGAGTCACTATACAAAAATGTCTCTACTTGGGAAAACCTACCCATCAGGACTCTACCAATCCTTTGTGCCAGCTGTGCCAAAAGGAGAGCACCATTGAGCTCTAGTTGGGGAATTGTGAGGCTTTTGCTTAGTGGAGTAACACGTGACTTAGAGCAGAGTAATTCTGTTTGCACTGAACCATCATTTTTTATAATTCTTACATAAAGACAACAGCCAAAGGCTTTACATGATGCATCAGAATACCCTACCAACTCTACATTACAAATATCATTACTACTGACGCATCTGCTCACTGTGATCTTACCCATAAGTTTTAACTTATTTAAGAAATTGTTCCAGTATAGAAACTGTTCATTTGGAACTATAGCGTCCCATCCAATTTGCAAAGACCATAGCTCTTGCATAAATATTTTGGCTACTACTATAATTGGACCAACTAAACCGAGAGGGTCAAACATCTTCCCTATAAAGCTTAATATTTTCCTTTTTGAATTTAAGTTACGCCCTTCATCTATAATGGGGCTAGAAAAAGTGAATGTGTCTGAAGTGATGTCATACATTAAACCTAAAGTTTTGACCAGGTTATCTCCACTTATATCTACATTTTCAAACTGCCTTTGCTCATTTGGAATATCGTTTATTACTTCCGTGTTGTTTGAACACCATTTGTGCAAAGAAAAACTACCCATCTGTAGAAGCTCTACCAATTGCGTTTTCAGCTCACGAAGCTGCTCTACATTGTCTGAGCCACATAAGACGTCATCTACATATGTATTTTTAATCATTGTTTGAGCAGCTAGTGGGTAATTACTTTTGTACCGATAAGCTAGTTCAAGTAGGCATCGAGTGGTCAAGAAAGTAGAGGCCTTTAAACCGTATGTTACAGTCTGAAGCTGTAAACAGCTGATAGGCTTCCTGGGATCATCTCGCCAAAGAATGTTCTGAAGGCAAGTTTGGGGACTATTTATGAAAACATTGCGAAATGCCTTTTGAATATCACAAATTAGTGTGTAAATGTAGGTCCTGAACAAAATTAAAATATCAAAAAGCTCACTCTGTACCACAGGGCCATTCAGCATGACGTCGTTGAGGGACACCTGACTGCGCGACTTCATACTCCCGTCAAACACTACACGGAGTCGAGTCGTCTTACTCGCCTCGTTGATAACAGCATGATGTGCTAAAAAGTAGATAGGATCTTTATCAATATCATACTTCGCAAAATCCACCTTTTTGGCATGTCCCAGCTCTACATACTGATCTATGAACAATTTATACTGCTCTAATAACAAAGGATTTGATTTGAATCGTTTCTCTAACATTAGAAATCTTTGATATGCGACTGAAAATGAGTCACCAAGCTGCAGTTCTTCCAGAGGAGTGATGAGAGGCATGTCAACATGAAAACGACCATCTTTAAGACTCACTGATTTCTGAAAATTTTCTTCAGCCTTCTGAAACTCATCACAACTCTTCCCTGCTGGCTCTGGTAGCTTTTCAGTCAGCCAAAATTTTTCCATTATATTTTCTAAATTTTTCTCATCATGTATAGCAAAATTAGAAACAATCTCAAAGGTTAAATTACTTACATCATTATTTTCAGACATTTTTTCAGGAACATTGCCACCAACTACATACCCAAACAGGGTGTTTTGCAAAACCGGTCCATTATGGATTTTTATACAACCATCTAGTAAAACACTAAAATAAATATCTGCACCTAGTAACAAAGAAATATCAGCTGGGATATTGAAACTATCATCTGAAAGTTTTATATTTTTAGGTAAATTCCAGCTGGATACATTTATAAATAGTTGGGGCAACTTTGAAGTTATTTTGTCAACTATGTGACATTTTAAGTTTAGTTTTACATTATTGTGGCATGAAAGCACACTTATGTTTACAAGTTTGTCAATTTGTGTTGGTTTATTACCTATACCAATAATACTATGGTGCTGATTTATAGCAATCAGCCCAAGTTTGTTTACTAGGCTTGTTGTAACAAAAGATGCCTGGCTGCCCGTGTCAAGTAGTGCTCGGACAGAAATCTTTTCATTATTTTGATTTAACAAGTTAACTTTTACAGTCGGAAGCAAAACATTATTGGAAACAGGATTTGATACTAATGAAACTGCAGGCTCAATAGGACTGGCCGATTCTTCATGTAGTAATGTGTTGTGTCCCTGTTTACATATTTTACATTTAAAAATAAACTTACATTTTCCGCTGTGTGTCTTTAGACATGTAATGCATAAATCATGGTCCCGCACAAATGTTTGGCGGTCCGCTAATGCTGCTGTTTTGAATTGTGGACAGCTGAAAAGAGGATGGTCACTTTTATTACAACATTTACACTTTTTGACTTGTGAGGCAACATTGGTCACCTTTGATTGTGGAGATTTATAGAATCTAGTTGTACTTTCATGGCAAGTACCTTTAGGGGGTGAACTATCTTCTAATGCTATAGCGCGCTTTTCAAGAAAGTTCAAAAATTCTTCCATGGAAGGCATCTTTTCTATGTCCCTATCTAACTGATAAGCTCTGTTAGTGATATGATCTAATTTTCTGGTTAAAATGGAAATCAGTAACATGTCCCATGTATTGATGGGCTGTTCAAGATTTTTCAATGCGTGCAATTGTTGCTGCACTTCGGACACAAAACATCTTATAGAGGCTGCAGTGCCTTTTTGCATTGTAGGCAAATCTAACAAAATACTGATATGATTTCCTATTAACCGCGCTTTGTTGTCAAAACGCTTTTCCAACAAATCTAATGCTTCCCTGTATGACTGATTTACTAGCGGCAAATTGACAATGACTGCCAAAGCATCTTCTGTTACATACTTTCTTAAATAGAATAATTTCTGAACATTGGACAATGACCTGTTATTATCGATAACAGCCATAAACAAATCGTAAAATGGTTTATATTTAGTAAAATCTTTCCCATCATAGGGAGTTATTTCAATGTTAGGTAGTTTACAAGTTGAAACATTATGACATTCTGAGACAGATTTTTTGCCAATTTGCTTTAGAGAAGCATTGATTTTAGCAAGCACAGAATAATATTTTTCTTCTACTTGACCAACCTGCTCGGAGACACTTTCGTCAATACTTAGGATATCCAACTGCACCACCTCATAACTTTTAAGTGCACTTATCAGCTTTTCTTTGCGCGCTTCCAAAATATCCACAGTTGCAGACGCAAAACTTATGGGGTCGTCCACAAACGTTTCGATGCGCGTTATTGTAGCCTTGCACTGCGCACGAAATATGCGATGTTTACGCAATGTTTCCTTTGATTCCGCCATGGTAGTACTGTAGCTATACGACGAAACGACTTATTATTACGATTTATGAACACCGCGCACTTCAATAGCACTTTATGAAACTGCACAAAATATTTTGTTTGTTTACAAACAAACCGATAAGTTGAAGTTGACGTTGACACTGACAGCTGAGTGAGTGAGCTGAAGTTTGCACAACTCGTTCGCAGGAAATTAATCGAAGTACCAACCGCGCCAATCTTATCCAATTTTATATTTTGAAATGAGGGTGTTAGAAGAATAAAACGATGATGTTCACAAAATTGCAAATCATGACTTCTTGACGATAATATGATGCTGTTTCTTGATGTTGCTTCTTTATTTTTCGTTCTATTATTGCATAGAACGAATTTGCGGGCCTCGTACAACCGGCACAACAACCCAACTATGGCGACTTTTTATAAGAAGCCGACCACGGTCATCTGAAAACTACACGATAACTCGCGAAAACTACTTTGCACTGATTTTAATCACTTCTCGAAGGACCACCACACGCATGTTTGGAATAAAAATGCGTGGAAAGCTTGGAAAACTTGTATTATAATTTTAACAATCAGAGCACACAGCCGCTCGTCACAATCTTTTAAACAGGAAGGGTCGCAGCATAGCCACAACACCAACAATTGGAATTTTTATCTAGTGTTGCAAGTTTATACATAAAAAATCATTAAGTTACGTTTACACGAGCAATATTCTAAGTTTCTATTTTATATGTTTAGATTGTTCTAAACAAATAGTTTTAACCCAACCTCCAATCACTGTTCGAGAGGCTGGCCTGACTCTGCCACGAGTTGATATAAATAAATGATTAATGTCATTTGTAATTTTACGTGAAGATGATACTTCTATCAACTTACGTATCCACCATACAGGGTATATGGATTTATCTGTATGTGTGTGCAATTTCCATGATGATTGTCTGTGTGTATAGCTATCTGTCTTTGAGCCAAAAGCTGGGTGTAAAACAATATGATTAGAATTGTCTTCAAAATGTGTACTATCAACCCGTAACAGTGTCAGGTCATGGACTCTACGGCTAGAAGCGAGTAGCAAAATCAGTGCTGTGCGACGAGACACTTGGAACAAACTTGCATGAGGCGACTGATTAGAGCTAAGCCATTCTACCACAATACGTGGATCCCAAATGAAAGAATTTTTAGGTTTGGAATCAACATTAGTAAGTGAAATAGCTTTTAATATTCTCTGTACGATAGGATCACTGCTTATGATTTGTCCGTTAGAACAGGCCAAAGTGGCAACAGTCGATTTATAAACTAAAATAGTTTTATAACACAGTTTAAGAGTTAAGTCCAAGTATGATAGGTACTTAGCGACTTGAGCACCAGAGGGGTTTGTATGGTTGAAATTATTATGATTACACCAATTTAGCCATTTTTTCCAAATACCAGCATACATTTTCTTCGTAGAAGGTCGCCAGCTAGAATTAAGTAGGTCTATTTCGTTTTGAGACTAATTTTTTAATTCGGCACACCACCCTTCAATAGCCATGCCTCTAGATACATCTGGTCCACGTGAACTGGAGGCAGATAAGTCCGAGTATCTAGTAACCGCCGATGAAGATTGAATATGGGTAAAGGAGCGCTCACCGCTCTCCTCTTCAGGTCTGGCCGCCAAAACACTTTGGACCAGCGCGGTACTATTAGAATGTACCCTTGCACAGGTTGAGGTGTGACAGAACTCGTGGAATTAGGTGTGGTGGTGGGAATATCCACGCTCGACGGTATGTCCACCTTCTGCTGAAGGCGTCGTGAAACTCTGCGTTCGAGTCTTTGCAATCTCGTGAGACGTAGCGCGCAAGCACGTGTGCGGTTTTCGAGACGAACAAGTCGATTTCGGGCATTCCGAATTTGCGAAATACCTCTTGACATGCCTCTTCCATTAGGGTCCATTCTCCGGGTAATTTGAGTCTTGACAGCATGTCTGCTTCTGTGTTTACCTGACCGGGCAGGTACTGAGAGACCAGGTGAATTTTGTTCTCATCCGCAACCTCGAATAGCATGCAAGTTAGCCGGTAGAGGTTCTGTGATCGGAGACCCCCTCGTTCCGCATGTAACTCACCACACTCTTGTTGTCTGACTGAACTAGCACGGTTGAATGAAGTAGCGATTGCTGACGATTGGTTAAGGCCTGTATAACTGCCCACATTTCTTTTAAATTGCTGTGCCATTTTTTCTGCTCCGGGGACCATAATCCGCTCAGACAAGCGTCGTTTACAATGGCACCCCAGCCTCTGGCAGATGCGTCTGTCGTTACATAATGTGAGACAGGATCTGGATGTATCGCTGTTCCTGTAGACAGAGCTCGTAACCACCACATTAAGGTCGTCAACACTTCCAACTCGAGTGGACGTTTTACGTGTGCTTGGTGCTTTGGAAGCCGATTGCAAGCTACTTGTAACGGGCGGCAATGAAGCCGACCTCTGGGCACAACGAAGGCTGCAAAATTTAGCATGCCTAGCAAGCATTGAGCGTCGTACAAACTCCATCGATTTACCTGTAGTATGTGGCGTATCATATTGGACCTTTTCCTGGGGCAAATACTTGGAATTCAGGGAGAGATTCCATTTTATGCCGAGATAGTCTACTGCCTTGGCTGGGATCAATGTGGATTTTTTGTAGTTGATCATCCATCCCAAAGTTGTTAGGACTCTTATAGCTTCCGCAGCATGGTCCATTAGGGTTAATCGATCTTGCATGCCCTTCTCGCGCAGCACGTCTGCTACCCAATTTGTCACTGTCGCAAATGCCCTGGGTGCTGATGACAGCCTGAATGGCAGACAAGTGACCTGAAGGAGCTTCGGGCTCGACTTCTTTTCTGTTGCGTATAATACTCGCAGAAATGGGTGATGACTGGGGCTGACTGCTAGGTGAAAATAGGCCTGAGAAAGGTCTATTTTGATCGCCCAGTCGTTCGGTTGCAATAAATCCGGCACACGGTACATATTTATTAAACGAAACTTTGTTTGCATTACATAGCGGTTTAGATTTTTTAAATTGAATATCGGGCGATTGCTGGTATCTGACTTTTGCACTAAAAACATCAGACAGACATAACTTGGAGATGGATCTACTCGAATCAAGATTTTCTGTTGTTTCAAAATCTCGATTTGTTCCGACATCAATAAGCTTGTTGGAGTTTGAAAACGTGTTAATAAGTCTGGACTTTGAAGTGGGGGTATTTTGAAAAAGGGAATTCGGTAACCAGATATCATTTTTATAATGTTCTCTGGAGCACCGTAATTCCTCCAAATTTGAATGTAATTTTTTAACCGCCCGCCATAAAATAAAATTTCTTGAGGATAGTCACTTACGATACTGGTCGGATTTACGATTGCCGAAGGACCGTTTTTTGTTTTCATTATGTCTTGAACTGGATTTATTGTTCCCGACTTTCGGCCTCTACTTTTGGGGGGGCGCTTGAAAGCTCGTGGATGGCTGGGGATCGAACCCAGGATTGTCACCGTTAAAGGGCTTGCGTGGTCGCTTAGCTGGAGGGCCATCCTGTCTATTCCGCATAGACATGGCATGAGGCTCTTCCGCAGAGCGCTTTTGGGCAGAGAACAACTTACTAGTACCACCAGCCTTTTGTAAAAAGGTGGTTAAATCCTGTGGGTTAAAAAGGTTATATTGTGTTGGGGGGATCTTTTGCAAGTCCACCTTTACATATTTGTCCTTGACACCCGACAAAATGCAGTCACGACCTCTTTGAATAATATTAGCACGTCTTCCACAACTCATTTGCAAGAGATCCTCGGACACTTTCATGTAAGATGAGTTTTCGGGAAAAAAAAAGCATTAATCTTACACAGCCAGGCAATTGCGCCCATTCTATGATTTGCTGAAAGTTGTTTCTTAGCAGCTCATTTTGTTGTATAAGTAAAAGCTCCAAACGATCTATCAAGTAATCTAAGCAAAAAAGAATTTGCATCACAATGTCTAAGTTCAGTGTTAACATCGAGTTCGTAAAAACCAGGCTTAGCGACATACTTTTTCTCAGTTTCTAGGTATCTATCCCTTTGCCAATCATTAGTATCAAAATGATGTAGTTTATTTAGCACATATAATCTACCCTCAGAAGCATTTTCAACAGTAGGTTCTTGTAGGTTAGTGGACACCGGAAATTCGAATACTTTAGCCTTCTCTGGTTTACTGAGAAGGCTCAAGATCATTCCCAAGAGAAACCCTCAAGCCATCAGATGGATGTATGGAAATATCAGAATCAGATTCAGGCTCGGTTTCTTTGTTTGAAAAGCGATCGTTATTTTTTAAATAGGATAATATTTCACTCACTTGATTTGACAGCAAATCTAACCTGCGCTCGTCTTCTCGGGTTTCCTGCCGCAGCAGCGTCTCTGACGTGGGGCGAAGCTGCTCAACGACGACGAAGATGCCTGCGATGATGCAGGGGGAGGCGGGCGACTCCCGTCACCCTCGGCAGGCGCTCTCGTGAAATTTTCCATTACGTATACAAAACACGCACTCAAAACTCTATTAGCACTCAAAACACTATTACCGAGTTTTTCAAATAACCACTGAATAAAGTTTTTCCACGAACTAAATTTTTTTTTTATTTAAACTAATAATCATAAACACTAAACAGCTGCGCTGTTGCCCGCACTAGAAGAGGTGTGATCGCACCGAAAAACGATGCCAATGTGAACAGCACGCCTGACTGTTCGGGCAAGCTCCACGCCACCTCCCCCCGGCCACAGCGGGGCGGAGCCGGGTGGGAGGGGAATAAGAGAGGTCGTGACGTCAGATCCGGAAAGTTGCTGTCTCACTGTATAGGTCTAGAATAACGGTTCATAGTGTATAATAAGTGATTATTGTAAGTGTAATCGCGAGCGAGTGTGCAACGGCGCAGCACTAAAAAGCGAATGACACGGATGGCGGGCGCAGGAATCAAGTAGACTAATTTAAACACAAAAAAAAAAAATATCACATCAATATACTCTCAAAATATTGTAGAATGGTGAATGGTGTGATGAACTACGCGTTACTATATGTGTATAAAATGCTAATCTCAAGGACGAAGTCTGAAATATAATTCCCGCAAACACGTGGGTCGGGAATTATTCCAGTTAAATTCACGCTCGGTAATTAATATTCATCCAATGAAATTAAAGGAAATCATAACATTTACCGCTTAGTGTATTCGCTGTTTTAACAATGAATAATGCTTGTTCGCATTGAGAAGCCGGTAACTGTGTTTTGTTTTGTGATGTAAGCGTGTCATCTACCCAATGCATTGCTATTAGTTCACTGTATATTGTTTTAAATACTCTCACGAAACAAAACCATATTTTATTTATTTATTTATTAAAACTTTATGCACAAGTAAAAACTGTACAAAGGCGGACTTAATGCCTTGGGCATTTTCTACCAGTCTACCTTAGGGTGATGAATAGCTAGATAAACTTGAGCGACTTCAAAACTTTTTCATAAGATTTATATTTGGGTTTCGCAAATATGATCAAATTTCTGAATTTCGTACAAAGCTCAAGTAGCTTCCCATACGTCTTCGCCGGAATCCTCATATCTTATTTCAGCTTTGTCTCTCCTACTTTTAATCTATTCAAAGGTTATCTATAAAAGATCGCTTTTAGCAATAAGACCGCCCAGTTTGTCACCCTGTGTAACATTTCTACATTTATATCTCTAATTTTACACCATAAAAATTTGAGATATAAATGTATTAATAAAGAGTATTCTTTCTATCTATCTATCTATCTATTATTATTTTAGTCATAATTAGCCAGTAGTATTAGCGTAGTGAACAGACAAATTCGACAAAGTATTGATTTGTTAGCACAATTTCTTTTTTTTAATGATGAAATTAATTCGGCGAAAAAAGAAAATTGCCGTAAACCGAATACGAAATTTGATCATACTCTACTGATTTGTATGTACAGGTGGGGCGGTGCGTCGCAGAGCGGAGCGGTGTGAAACGGAGCAGTGTGACGCGGAGCGCTGCGACGCGGTGCGACCGCCGGCGCCGGCGACATGCCGCCGTCGCCGCTACCGCTACTGCTGACACTTCTCCTAGTAACTCGTAAGTGTAGATCATCGTCTATGGCATCACCATAGGACGGAGCTTCCACACTAGTACTTCCGTGCTTGTTACCTGCTTGTTAATTGCAGTCAGTGTCAGCTCGTATGTTGATAAAAACATGATTCGCGACCGTAACAAATATATATTTACAGAATTATAATAATGAAAATCAATATAAAATACAAAATAAATGCAAAAAAAGATTACCCCACTGCCGTGTCTCTACGTTGACGTCGTGGTAGGGCTTGCGCGGTCCGAAGTCTAGGTCTGTGCCGGTAATGTTTACTTTGCCGGAACAGGTCTAGGAGCCAGACCAAGAGAGATACAGAAACCCGCAGGGCAACATGTGGCGAGCTGTTGGGCAGTAGTACCCCACGGACCCTATCTCCCGGGAGGAGTCATGTTGCTCATCTCTGGCTTGCCTTGAGTGGCCGGCTGGAGTGGACACTGACGAGGAACTGAGCTCCCATCGCATTCTCGCATTTATTGGCGGGCTTGATTGAAGATTCGCAAGAGCAAACGTGCTCGGAGGAAGGAAGTATTCCAGTAAATGCTGGTAGGGATCTTGACCATCTTCCGGGCTCTGGGATTTTTGTGATGGTAGTGGAATACGTAGCCCCCTTGTTGCTACGGCACTAAGTGCTAGCGATCGTTTCCGGGGGCCCATTTTATCCGTGTACAACAAAACATTGATCAGGCAGGGCCCTCCATAGTTTTAGGTAACCAGTCCATTTTAACCACCCAAACCCATAGTCGTATATCATGGTTTCCATATTCTGCAATAGTCCTTTTTTTTGTTCTGGGGTGGAAAATCCTCATGAATGTGGGTCTGTTAGACTCGTACTGACTAAAAACCACCCCGGTTTTCCGTCTCACACCTACGCCGGGGGTCGCGGGAACGAACATACTTCCGCAACCCCCGACTGTTGCCGGCCCGCCAAGCGGGCCTCTCCTCAGGTCGAGGGAGGGAGTGAGGTGTTTGGCTCCCCACGCGACGTCTCAGAGCGGCGCGCGTGGAACACTACGGGTCACCTCGGGTCCGATATATAGGGGCCGATGGACGTCCCCTAGTCCGTCGTTCCTGGACCCACTTAGGGGGGCTGGAGGAGGGCGTGGTCCGCCCTCCGCCGACGCCCAGTGCACCTGCTGCGGGCCGGGTGAGTGGACGAGATCTCCCTCTCCCTTTCCGCAGCCTCCTTCTGCCCATGACATGAAATGACTGTCTCGCAGAAGGAAACCACCGTGTCCCAGGACTCCTCGCTGCCGACCATCGAACGAGTGACGGCCGGCAGCGACAGGTCACTGAGATGAGGGCACGGTCCTCACAAGCGGCACACTCTGCCAACGTATGCCGCGCCGTGTCCTCCCGACAGTCGACGCCGTGGTGAGACCGGGCGTCCGGCTCCCTGTTTATGCGACACAGGTACTTCCCGAAGTAACCATGCCCCGAGAGCACCTGCGTCACCCGAAATGACAGGGAGCCGTGCCTCCTCCCGAGCCAAAGGTCGAGCACCAGTCGGATCGCCTCGATTGTGCTGAGGCCGGTAGGGCGTGAAAGCCTGTCCCGCTATTCTGCCACCAGGACCTTGCGAAGCTGTGACTGACGCAACTCCACATGTCGCTGCATCAGCCACTCGCCCCGCGCCCTCGCTTCCTCGCGCCACCGATACAGTGACGCGAGTACTTTCGTCTCCAGGTCCCAGGGTCCCCGACTTTACGTAGTCTTTTGGCTCCTACCCTAGAGTGTATATAAGAACCGGAGGCGTGGAGGAAGAGCAACTCCCGCTCGCTGTAACAAAGCATCGACACCCGTGTGAGCCGTAGCGGCTGAGGCTGGCAACCAGCAAGCCGAAACTGTGGAGGTGAGCATGGGTGCCTATCCTTTGGTACGTAAGGGTGAAGGGGTTGCAATTCCCGTAGCGCCGGAGACGATGCAGAAGCAACTTTATTGTTTTGAGGTTAGGTTAATAGGTTAATAGGTAATAGGTAATACGGGCTGATGTCCGCAACTCCACGACAATGCGCGTATTTTGCGTACGGATCGGAATTCGATTATTCGATCCATCCCAGCTCCTCAAAAAAGGCCAGCAACGCCTTGGTGTTACTAACAATCTCACGTAGGGTACCTGGGTTACCGAAGTACTTGGCCCTGTATGTGGCGACCACCGGGCAGTTTAGCAGCACATGAGCTGCTGTCTCGTCGTCCTCCATGCAAGCCCTGCATAGCGGACTGTCTGTGACTCCTATGACAAAGAGGTGTTTATTAAATGACCCATGGCCAGTTAAAGCTGCTGTAACTGGACGCAGCTGTTGTTTCGTTAGTCGGAGAATCTGTTTCGTGAGGCGGCCATCAATTGTGGGAAGAGCTTCCTTAGCCTGCCTGCACTCATCTTGGTCCGACCATAGTTTGTGATGTTAGTCCCTGGTGCGTTTCCTTACCAGAGTGCGTAAGTACCCGAAGGGGTGTGGTGCGAAGGGTTCAGGACCCACTGGTGCCATGCTCGACCCCCTTCTGGCAAGCTCATCCACTGCATCGTTGCCTAGCGAACCGCTGTGTCCTTTGATCCATTGAATGGTTATGTTGTTGAAGCTACCAACCTGGTTGAGGCGCTGGTGGCACTCGTATATTAGCCCAGAGTCAAATGTGTGACTACTAAGCGCTTGTAGGATAAACATGCTGTGGCCACGGTGGCTGAGGCGGCTAGAGTAATACCCAAGCACTCGGCCTGGAACATCGTGTTATGGACCCCCAATGGTGTGGCTATGTGTATGTTGAAGTCCTCCGAGAAGATTCCAGCACCTGTACCACTACCTGTTTTGGATCCATCTGTGAAGATGCGCAGCTCTGCGGGGTGTAACCCCTCGCATCGGCGATCCTCGTGAAGTTGGATTCTGTATTTTTTATCAAAGATAAAGAGGTTTGAGGTTAGATTACAATATAAGTTGCTTTTCTCAAGAACGATGCGTTACCTACCTTAGAAAATTTGAAAAGGCTAATTAACAATTCGAACCAGTAGTTCCTGAGATTGGCGCTAAAACTTCGTTATCGCTTAGCGTTCTTTCTGACTTCCGTTCTTTTCGCTTGGATTCTAAGGATCGTAGCGTAGATATATATTCATCGATAAATGGGCTAACCAACACTAAATTATTTTTTCAATTCGAACCAGTAGTTCCTGAGAGTGGCGCGTTCAACCAAACAAACAAACTCTTCAGCTTTATCCATACTAATATTATAAATGTGAAAGTAACTCTGTCTGTCTGTCTGTCTATCTGTCTGTCTGTTTTCACGCCTAAACCGCTGAACCGATCGTCATGAAATTTGGCAGAGATATAACCTGGGATATGGAGCGCGGGCAAAAGCTAGCAAATTATATAGCTGACCCGCGCAACTTCGTCTGCGTCACCTACTCGTAAGAGAGAGAGTGGTTTAAGTAATGAATTTTCTACTTATTTTGTTGCGGAGTTATTTTAAAATTATGATATCTCCTAAGATGTTGATTGAAATCAAGTGATGTCGAGGACAATTTTGTTTACATTTAAATACTTGTGATTAATAACATATTTATTTGGATAAGGATTAATATTATGTTGATAAAACTCCTTCGCAAAAAATGCATTAATTTCGAACAAATTCGATTACCATAAAAAAAGGTTATAGTGAGTCAATCTTAAAAGATAGACATATGCTGTCGCAGACTTTTTTTAGAACATTTAAAGAGGAATAATTTCATCATACATGATATTTGCGTAACTTAAACCGTTTACGCAGCGCACGCATCGGAAGCTCTCAAAAGGAATATTTTTTCCCGTTTTTGCAACATTTTTCATTTATGCTCCGCTCCTATTAGTTGTAGCGTGATGTTGTATAGCCTATAATATTCCTCAATAAATGTACTATTCAACACAAAAATAATTTTTCAATTCCAACCAGCAATCCCTGAGATTAAACGCGTTCAAACAAACAAACAAACAAACTCTTCAGCTTTATATATTAGTATTCAGCTTTATATATTAGTATAGAGTATAGATTAGTATAGATATAGATTACACACCCCACGCGAAGTGCGCTTAGTGCTCGTGCTGCTTCCAGACTGCGGCCGCCATTCGCACTGTGCGCTTGTCAGATTCTAAATGTAAACTACATTTATAAGTATTGATAGCCACTTTATTAGCAAGATTTGTGTATCAGAATGGTAACTAGTAGTTTACTATGTATGAAAGTCCCTATGAATATGGTGTGTAGGGAAATGGTTTTATAAAGAAAAGCAAAGAAAGACAAGACTAGGCATTTATTTCAATTAGGCTTGTCAAGGTAACGTTACTGAGAAAGCTAGTTATCCGTTCCAAAACTAAGTCTGCGTGTAGAAGAACGGATAAGAAACTCCACGCAAACAGCATTAAGTATTCTATCATCATATTTCTAACATTTCCATAAATTACCGTTATCTCAAAACAGATAATTCTATCTATTAGACCTTTACTCAGATTAATAGCAACATTATTGGCATTATTGTGGTGCGGGTTCCAACTCAGTACCTAGAAACCTTCATGAAAGAAGAGTTTTGGCCGAAAGGTGTGGCGTACCGACGTTTTCGTGGAAGGTTACGCGACACCACGCAGCGCAACACGACGCCGACACAGTCATCACTTCGTGTACAATAATCTAATTTTATTATATTAAAACATGTATGTTTAGGTTAAGGTATTTATCTATGGGCCTGCGTCGCCTGCAATAAAGTTATTATTATTATTTCCTTTATTGCATTTAAAAACATATCATTTACATTTTTAAATATTTTTATAAAACCAAAAAAAAATAAAAACATTTAAAAATATAAAAAATAGTAGCCCACCGGTATCGGGAACAGGGTCCAAGCTACCGGTGGTCAGGGCCCCTGAGAGAGGAACCTCCTCACGATACGCGCCGTGTCCAAAAGTACTGCTTTCTGGATCAAGCCCTTGATGCAGCTACCTAACGAAAGCCTCTTCAGATGGTGGTCGAGGCTTTTAGCTATTATGCCATTGGCCGTCACGACTATCGGCACAATGATTGCTGTATCCACATCCCACATGTCGACAACCTCGTGAGCCAGATCAAGATACTTAATCTGTTTATCTTTTTCAGCTTTCACTAGGTTCTCGTCATGCGGGACCGCGATATCTACAATCATTGTGCGACGCTCTAATCGATCTATGACCACTATGTCAGGTTTATTGGCAACAATAGTCTTGTCGGTGATGATAGATCGATCCCAATACAACGTGATATGGCCATTTTCGAGAACTGGGTCGGGCACATACCTATAGTACGGTACTTCTGATTCCACAAGACTGTATTTCAGTGCAAGTTGCTGATGGATAATCCTGGCTACAAGATTATGCCTATGCAAGTAGTCTCCGTTAGCCAGACGAGAACAGCCAGAAATAATGTGTCGGATTGATTCCCCCGGACGGTGGCATGCCCGACAGATGTCAACCGTGCCGTCCTTCACAATATATTTCCGGTAGTTGTTCGTCATCATAACGTCGTCCATAATCGCAAAGACAAAACCTTCGGTTTCTCCAAAAAGATCACCGAATCGCAACCAGGATACGGACGCTAAGAGGTCTACATCGGGCCCATGTAGTGCCCGGTAAAAGCGTCCGTGAAGCTCTTTGCTCTGCCATACCTTCCTGCGGTCATTAGTATCTAATACCATAGGTTTGCGCCAGTTCTCGATAGCCAAGGAGAGCGGGGTGAGGCCCTTGTCCACTGAGACCACATCTCGGTGCATCCCCATGTCGGCTTCCAGGAAGTATTCCCTGAGACTGCATACCTCACGGTTGTGCAGGGTCTTGGCATTTAAGAAGCCTCGACCTCCACACTTCCGCGGGATATACAGCCTCATCACCGATGACCGTGGGTGATGCATCCGATTTGCGGTCAGCAATGTGCGGACCCGCCTATCCAGGGCGTCAAGTTCTGTCTGAGTCCATTTGAGTATGCCGAAAGAGAACATCAAAACCGGCATGACCCAACCGTTGAAGGCGCGCACCTTGTTTCCGCCTGATAAAAGACTATTTAATACTTTATTCAGGCGGCCAAAGAAGCGCTCCCTCAACGATTGTTTCATGTCAGCAGCGTTGATGCCTAATGCTTCCGACATACCCAAATACTTGTAAGTTTCGATTGGGGAGAGGGATCTTAGGTGTATAGAATCCGAGAGTTGGGTTCCCACGGATTCTACAATCCCCCTCGCTTTACATGCATGACCGCACATTTGTCCACACCAAATTCCATCCTAATGGCGCTACTGAAAGTTTCGGTTACCTTCAGTAGCTCCATCAGTTGCAAATTGTTGGGGGCAAAAAGTTTCAAGTCATCCATGTAAAGGAGGTGAGATATAACCTGACCACCTCTCCTCAATCGAAAGCCTAGACCTGAATCCTCCAGCAGTGTGCTTAGAGGATTCAAGGCCAGACAGAACCAAAGTGGACTCAAACTGTCGCCCTGAAATATACCACGCTCGATCCTTATCGGCTCGCTATTCCTCTGGATATGTCGACATCCTGGATAGCGAAGGACTGTCCTCCACTGTCCCATACACGACATCAGGAAGGTGCGCAGAGTTGCATCTATTTTATACAACTCCAGCACCCTCATGAGCCATGTATGTGGCACCGAGTCATAGGCCTTCTTATAATCTATCCAACATGTCGACAGATCTTTTCGGGAACGACGAACCTGTTGGCTAATGGCCATATCGATTAGGAGCAGCTCCTTAGTACCGCGGGATCCGTTCCTACATCCATTTTGAGAGGCAGACATGATGGAGTTGGCGTCTATATGATTGTTAATTTTAGTTCTCAAAATGGAAGTAAGAACTTTATACACCGTCGGTAGACAAATGATCGGTCTATAATTTTTGGGATCCGCAGTACTACCAGATTTATGGAGCAGGTGGGTTATACCTGTCGTTAGGAACTGGGGCAGCGACCCTGACTCGAAGGCTGATTGGAACTGGGATGCCAAGCAGGCGTGCGATTTTTGGAACCATTTTATCCAAAAGTTGTGCAGCCCGTCCGGCCCTGGTGATTTCCAGTTAGGCAACGGACGGACTGCACGAGCTACATCTTGGGGGTAGATGGTAATTGCCCCCATTTCAGGTATTTTATCGCACGCTCGCTTGATCTCCGTAGTTCAATCACCTTCGGTGTGATTGACAGGTACCGACCAGATGCTTCGCCAGAACGAACAAATGGCGTCATCATCTGGTAGGCGCACGTCAACCACACCTTGGTCCGGTCGCTCCCAATCCCTATAAACCCACCTTTCATCGCTTTGGAATGTGCGATTCTGAGTGTATCGCTCCACTCTTCGCCTGTACCTACGAATACGGTTTGCCCATACACAGATCTTCTGCTTCAGGAAGTCGATACGCTCTGTGACGCGGGTCAAATAATCTCGAAAACTAATATCAGTCCCCGAGAATGCCCGCCTCACAAAGCGCAATACTCTAGGGCGAGTATTGCCCTCCCTGAAGCAGATTAGTTTGCCGATGAGTGCTCTAGCCTCACCGATACGACGCTCAATCCTGCACTGCCAAGCTGGTACAGCTGGTTTTGGTCGTGTAGCACTGTCACTGTTAGGAAATTTTACATGAGCTACACGACATACCGCTACAGCTGCACAGTACAAGATTGAGTGAGTATCGGCAAGGTCTTTGCTGGTGTTAAAACAATTTGACAGCTGCGAGTCTAGAGCACACACCAGCGCCTTGTTTTTCTTGTGCATAGGCAAACGAGGTAAACGTGGTCTAAGTTATTATTATTATTATTATTATCTATATACTAATATATAAAGCTGAAGAGTTTGTTTGTTTGTTTGAACGCGCTAATCTCAGGAACTGCTGGTTGGAATTGAACAATTCTTTTTTTGTTGGATAGTCCATTTATCGTGAAATATTATAGGCTATATAACATCACGCTACATCTAAAAGGAGCGGAGCATAAATGAAAAATGTTGCAAAAACGGGAAAAATATTCCTTTTTGAGAGCTTCCGTTGCGTGCGCTGCGTAAACGGTTTAAGTTACGCAAATATCATGTATGATGAAATTGTTCCTCTTTAAATGTTCTAAAAAAAAGTCCACGACAGCATATGTCTATCTTTTAAGATTGACTCACTTTAACATTTTTTATAATAATCAAATTTGTTCGAAATTAATGCATTATTTGCGAAGGTGTTTTAATAAACATGGTATTAATCCTTAACCAAATAAATACGTTATTCATCACAAGTATTTAACTTTGAACAAAGTTGCCCTTACATCATTTAATTTCAATGAATATCTTAGGAGATATAACTGTTTTATAATAACTTCGCAGCAAAATAATGATCAACTCTGCGAGGTAGTCTATTCTAAAGCTGAAGAGTTAGTTTTTAGGGTTCCGTACCCGAAGGGTAAAGTGGGACCCTATTACTAAAACTCCGCTGTCCGTCTGTCTGTCTCTCTGTCCGTCTGTCACCAGACTGTATCTCATGAACCGTGATAATTGAAATTTTCACAGATGATGTATTTCTGTTGCCGGTATAACAACAAATAATAAAAAACAGAAAAAAAAAATTAAGGGGAGCTCCCATACAACGGACATGATTTTTTTGCGATTGTTTTGCTCCGCCCGCGTGGAAGTTGGTTATCGCGTAAAAAAGTAGCCTATGTCCTTCTCTATATCCCAGGCTATATTTCTGCCAAATTTTATGACGATCGGTTCAGCGGTTTAGGCGTGAAAACGTAACATACAGACAGACAGACAGACAGACGGACAGAGCTACTTTCACATTTATAATATTAGTATGGATAGCTTTTACCCGCGGCTCCGCCCGCGTGGATGTCGGTTATCGCGTAAAAAAGTAGCCTATGTGCTTCTTCATATCCCAGGCTATATCTCTGCCAAATTTCATGACGATCGGTTCAGCTGTTTAGGCGTGAAAACGTAACATACAGACAGACAGACAGATACACAGACAGACAGACAGACAGACAGAGTTACTTTCACATTTATAATATTAGTAAGGATTTATGTGGATGGTACGGAACCCTTCGTGCGCGAATCCGACTCGCACTTGGCCGGTTTTATTGTTTTTTGAACGCGCTAATCTCTGGAACTGCTAGTTGGATTTGAAAAAATCTTTTTGCATTTTACAGCCCAATTCTTGAGGAAGAATTACATTCCTGTTAACTAGGACACAATTTTTTTTTAATGAAAGTTTATGCGAAAGCGAAGTAAAAGCACGGGCAGGCAATGTGTTGCAACGGGGTGGATCGGGGGAACAAGAAATTTAACGCGGACGAAGTCGCGGGCAGAAGCTAGTAATAATATAAAGGTAGGAACATGAGTATTCCATTAAACAATTTAACACATTTCTAATATTGGCAATAATATACTTTACACAACAACATAATCATAATAGGCAATAATTAAGGTATAATATCAAATTACTTACGTGACACCTGGACGAACCAACCACTTGAACATCTACCGAGCAACTCGACTAGAGAACTTTTTTTTTTTTTTTTTTTTTTTTGTGTATGGCATCTCGGAGGTGTACCCACTGGGGGTTCCTGCTCCTTAACCGGGCTTTCCTGTGGTGCCGCAAGCTCCTAACGAAGTTTACGCCTCCAGCCAGGGGGTTTTTACTATAATCTACTTAAGCTAGACGACTGCTCGCTAAGGGCACCCCAGGTGGGGCTCGAACCTCGGCTTAGGGCAGTGTCGGAGGGAGGGTGGCAAGGGACCGTCGGTGGCTGGATAATATCAGGGTTCTGATTATTAATCGGGGGAGTTTGGATTACAGGCTCAGCTAAACCACATGCTGGCACATCGTTAAGCGTCGTCAAGGGTCGGGGAGGGCTATTATTATTGACGATAATAATAGTGGATCGGGGTGGGTTTCGCGCGGGACCTCTAAAGCGAGGTCGGAATTGTGATCGTGTTCGTGTTGTGTGTACTCTTCGAGCTGTACTAGTTTCCCTACGACTCTCCTGGATGAGAGTGGTGGGGTCGTCTGGGTCGGTCAGTGCGTGCCTTGGACGGCGGATCATACTAATGCGAGAGGGGGTGTAATTGGCGGCCTGCACAACGAGAGTGTTGCGGTGGGTGGCGGCAGAGTCAAAGAAGCGCTTGGAAGAGCGTTTCAGAAATTGGGCTATTGTAGGCATTCTAAGCTCTACATGGAGGTTTGTGTTCCGAACGAACCAGGGGGCTCCCGTGCATTTACGGAGGAAACGATTCTGGATGACTTGCATCTTATGGATGATATTCGGTTTTGCTTGAGCAAAGACTGGGCTCGCATAGGTCATGATGGGGCGGATGCACGCGGTATAAATTCGCAATTTGCACTTGAGTGACAATTTGCTATTTTCATGGACGAGGGAGTGAAGCCTATAGAGAGCGAAGGCGGCGCGCGAACGCACCTTACTTACATGCTCAGAAAAGGAGAGGTGATGATCGAGGATGACACCTAGATATTTGGCTCGCTTCTCCCAGGGGATAGGCTTGCCGAACATGGTGACAGGTTTGGGCTTTGGGGGGATTTTTCTCGGTTTTACGAAGAGAACCGCTTGGCTTTTGTCAGGATTGACTTCGATCCGCCACTTTCTAAACCACGCACCGAGCTTGTCGGCTGCAGTCTGGAGAGTGTTGGCAATGACATTATGACACTTCCCTCTGTAGTAAACGAAAAAGTCTCGTAAGATGAGCACGAGACGCTCGGGCACACCGAGTTGGTACAGCTTGTAAATCAAGCCGTTGTGCCAGACTTTGTCGAACGCTTTCGCTATATCAAAGAAGATAGCTCCTGTCATAAGGCCGCGTTGAAAGCCGGCGCTTATGTCCTCGACTATACGGTGGACCTGATGGGTCGACGAATGTTTGGTACGGAATCCAAACTGTTCGTGGGGGATAAGGCCCTTAGTCTCGGCGTAGTCTCTGAGACGCTTATGAATAAGCCTCTCGTAGATTTTGCCCATGACTGTGAGCAGGCTAATGGGGCGGTAGCTCGCGGGCTCCTTCTTGGGTTTACCGGGTTTGGCAATACCGATTACTGTGGCCTCTTTCCACACTTGCGGGAAGACGTTATTGTTCATGGCTCCATTGAAGATGGTGGCCAAGAGCATTATCAGGTGGGCGGGGAACAATTGGACCACCCTATTGGTGATACCATCAGAGCCAGGGGCTTTACGTGGTTTCAGACCCTTTATGAGCTCGTGCACTTCCGCCGGGGTGACGGGAGCCAGAGGATACTCAGAGTCTTCGACGGGCGGACGAGAGGCTCTACGTTCGACTTCAGCGTTCACCTCATCGAGGTGCGCCTGGTTTACTGGTTGAGAGCTGGGCGAGCACTGGGCCTCTAGACTGTCGGCTAAGCATTCGGCTTTGTCGATGTCTTCGAAAGCGAGAGACGCGTCTGGGCGGATCAGTGGGGGCATTGAGGCTGAGCTACCTCCTCGGGGATTGAGTTTCCTTTGGAGTTGCCAGAATGCTAGATGGTTCGGCTCTAGGCTGCTCAGTAGCGTATCCCAGTCGGCGTCACGCAATTCCTTCACGCGGTTACTTACAGCACGCTGTAAGTAGCGCATGTGGATTTTGTTAGCCGTGCAGGGAAAGCTACTGTACGCACGGACGGCTGCGTTCTTCTCCGTCATCAGTGCACGTACATCGTCCGGCAGTTTCCCGCGACGGTTATCCGTTGCCGGAACCTCCCTTGAACATGTGTTCAGGACAGATTGTACGTGCTCTGTGAGAGAGTCGATCGCGGCCGTCGTATCTGCGATAGAGTCGAACTGGTCGGGGATCGAATCCAATTGGGGGGACGTGTTAGCTTTCAAGCTTTCGCCTACTCGCTTCCAGTCCGTTATCCTTTTGGTGCGCGGGGGGATATTGGGGTCGTGAAGACCTATGCGAGGGGCCATTTCTACGAGGACAGGTCGGTGGTCAGAGTCAAGCTCGTGATGCACCTCTATAGAGACCAACCGTAGATTGATGTTCTTTAGAAGTGCCACATCGAGCACGTCAGGGGCATGGTCAGGATTATGCGGATAGTGGGTGTGACTCATCGGGGCGATGATATCAAAATTGAGGAGGGGGCAGAGGTCAAAGAGGATTTTACCCCTATGGGAGGTGAGTCTACTATTCCAGGCTGGGTGCTTGGCATTGAGATCACCCGCCATGATGACGGAATCACTCATGCTCAAGAGGGTATTAAGGTCGTCGGTCAGTAGTTGATCTTGGATTGGATCAATTGTAACGAGAGGGGGCAGATAGGCTGATATTATCGTTATAGATGCATGGCCCGCCATACCGATTCGGCAGATCGAGACTTCTAATAGGGACTTTAGGACAGGAGGGTCTATGGGCATGCAATAGAGCTCTGATTTATAATATATTAGAGTACCTCCCAGGTGGCACCGCGATCTATCATTGCGAATTATACGATAATTCGCAATTGACGGGTTTCGGTGCCTGGGTTTTAAAAAGGTCTCTTGGATGAGGAAAACGTCTACCTTATGATCGCCGAGGAATTCGGTGATCTCTGAGTTTTGGCCGTCCAAGCCATTGGCGTTAAAATAGCCTAACATTAGGGATCGGGGTTTGTTTCTAGCGGGGGACCTAGTATCCATTAAGTGGTCTAGGGGTGTTGTTCGCGAATCTAGACAATGCTTGCGTGATCTCGGGATACGCATTGTAGATTGCCTGAATTTGGTATAAGTCACCGGCGTTGGTCGCGGCGACTATCTCATCGGCCATCCTCCTCGCGCGGGGGGTGAGGAAGACCATGTAGGTGGAAGAGATCACCTGGAAGGGATCTACTTTATTGACACCGGCCACGGGAGTGGGGGTGTGATTAGGAGGGGGGCGCGCATACGGAGCGGCGGCGGGGGGCGCGGGCACGGGCGCGGGCGCGGCGGCGAGGGGCGCGGGTGCGGTGGGGGGCGCGGTGGTCGCGGGTCTCGATTGCGAGTTTTCGAATCGGGTACGCGGGTCCATTAATCGGGGTATAGTGGCCTGGGGGGCCTGGGGAGCGACTGCCTGAGGGGCGGGTCTAGCCTGGAGGCTTGGGAACGCCTGCTGATGGTGCAGGTAATTCCAGGGACTGGGTCTCTGGGGACTCAGTCTTACTGGTTCCAAATAGGACGGGCATTCGCGGGATTGACGCGCGTCGGTACGCTTCGCTAAGCGAGGGGGCGCGGATTTTGGGGCTTTAGCGCAGCCACGGTAGTTCGCGGGGTGGCCTGCCTCGCCACATAGCACGCAGCTAGGTGGCTCGGTGCAAAGTGCGCGGTCCTTGGGACGTTCGCATTCCGCAGTGCTATGCGAACCCAGGCACTTTACGCACCTGGGTGTCGCATAACAGTGCTTCTGCGTATGCCCGTAGAGTTGGCAACGATGGCACTGGGCAATCACGCTTGACTTGCGGGGTTTCTCGATTTCGAGACCCGAGAGACTACAGATCGATTTGATCTGGAAGATCGGGTTATGACCCTCGGAGGGTGGGCAGATCACGAGGATCATGTCGAAGGCCTCACCGCGTCGCGCGCGGTGCATACGGTGGACCTCGTTTACGGGGACGTTTTGCGACCTAAGGTCGGCTATAATTTCAGAGCATGGGATCTCCCTTGGGATCCTGCGGATGACTACGCGTGTTTCCTTTTCCTCGGGGAGGCAATACGTGTGGAAAGACACGTTTTTTGAGCGAAGCATTTTTGTTAGGCTCCTGTAGTCCGTAGACGTGGGAACCGTAACCTTTATACCGGTCTGGGTGGACTTGGCATGCGAGTAATTTATCCGGAGCTCGACACACCATTTTGATATGTCGGTCCATTTGGACTTGTCCTGGATAAATACAGGCGGTGGGAGGGGGATTTTCTTAACGGGATTGCCGTTAATGAGAATGCGCGGAGTGGGGGCCTGCGACGTGGACGCGGACGCGGAGGGCGCGGGCGCGGCGGAGGGCGCGGGGGTGGGGACCTGCGACGCGAGGGGCGCGGACGCGGTGGACGGGGCGGGGGTGGGGACTTGCGACGCGGAGGGCGCGGACGCGGTAGACGGGGTGGGGGTCGCGGGAGAGCTGGAGGCCTCTGCTTTCCCTTTTTTGGCGGCCTTTCTCTGGGCTTTCGTCTTCTTCCTCTTGCCCCCCCGTCCCGGGACTAGGCTGAAGCCGTCGTCCGAGGTGGAGGGGGAAGAGGCAGAGGACGCTGCCGACCGTGTCGTGATGGTGCGGTCCGATTCTGAGTCGGTACCGGCGGGACGCGGGGTGTCGGCTCTTCCACCACTGACTGCCTCTTCTGTTTCCATGTCGGATACAGATGAGCCAGCCTGTGACAGAGGCGAGCGAGAACGCGAACGCGATCGAGAAGGAGAAGGAGAAGGAGAGCGGGGGCTATCCGTCGAGTGGGTGCGAACGGACGCCGAGAGGGTGGCAGCCGCGAGGGCTCCGTATTCCTGTCCATATTTGGACTGGAATACGGGGTCCTTTAATACGACTCCGATCAAAAACTCTATCAAAACAGTCCCGATGACGGGATTTTTCTTATATTCGGGGGGGGCCATGACGGTGGCGGGGAAGTTATCCCTACAACTAATATCCCTAACTCCCCGGGTGGGTTTGCCCGGGGATGAGTGAAGCCTCCCTGCCGGGTCAGGCAGGGAGATGTGTGCTAATGGTGAGCCCTAAGCTTGTAACCCGTCGCCAGTCTTATTGTGCGAACGGGGCCCTACAAATCCGGTGCGAAGGGTGTAGACACACCCTAAAGACACCGGGTGAGTAGCTGTGAAGGGAAAACTGTCACCAGAGCCGACTAGGAGATCCCCCAAGGCCGGTTAACTCTGGGACCCGTCCAATTGACTGCCTTGCCCTGATGGGGTTCGGCGGGTGTGATTGGGTCAACACCCCCTTGGATTCGTTAGCACCGTTAGGTTTCAACCAAGGACCACGAAACTGTGGTTTTTCCCTGACGGGGTAAAAACGCGCGCAACGTTTTAGACGACAAGGTTTAAAGAAACCAATACCAACCTGTCTTGAAAAAGACAATAGTTGATATTATTGTTAGTAGTCGGACTACTAGTGCAATCGTTACGACTGGGCGTAACGATTACCGGATGGCGGCGGCGGACACTTGACACGGCACGGGCGCAGCGAGCCGGAGCTGCAGCACACGACCGTTCCGAACGGTGTCGCGACGCGGAATGACCGAACAAGCGCACCGGGGCGGGCGCAGGGAGCGGGAGCAGCGTAACGACCGTCCAGGACGGAGGTCGAACGGTGAGTGCGACTAGAGAACTGTTTTTTTTTTTTTTTTTTTTTTTTTTTTTTTTGTGTATGGCATCTCGGAGGTATAACCACTGGGGGTTCCTGCTCCTTAACCGGGCTTTCCTGTGGTGCCGCAAGCTCCTAACGAAGTTTACGCCTCCAGCCAGGGGGTTTTTACTATAATCTACTTAAGCTAGACGACTGCTCGCTAAGGGCACCCCAGGTGGGGCTCGAACCTCGGCTTAGGGCAGTGTCGGAGGGAGGGTGGCAAGGGACCGTCGGTGGCTGGATAATATCAGGGTTCTGATTATTAATCGGGGGAGTTTGGATTACAGGCTCAGCTAAACCACATGCTGGCACATCGTTAAGCGTCGTCAAGGGACGGGGAGGGCTTATTAATCGGGGTGGGTTTCGCGCGGGACCTCTAAAGCGAGGTCGGAATTGTGATCGTGTTCGTGTTGTGTGTACTCTTCGAGCTGTACTAGTTTCCCTACGACTCTCCTAAATGAGAGTGGTGGGGTCGTCTGGGTCGGTCAGTGCGTGCCTTGGACGGCGGATCGTACTAATGCGGGAGGGGGTATAATTGGCGGCCTGCACAACGAGAGTGTTGCGGTGGGTGGCGGCAGAGTCAAAGAATCGCTTGGAAGAGCGTTTCAGAAATTGGGCTATTGTAGGCATTCTAAGCTCTACATGGAGGTTTGTGTTCCGAACGAACCAGGGGGCTCCCGTGCATTTACGGAGGAAACGATTTTGAATGATTTGCATCTTATGGATGACATGTGATTTTGCTTGGGCAAAAACTGGACTCGCATAGGTCATGATGGGGCGGATGCACGCGGTGTACAATCGCAATTTGCACTTGAGTGACAATTTGCTATTTTCGTGGACAAGGGAGTGAAGCCTATAGAGAGCGAAGGCGGCGCGCGAACGCACCTTACTTACATGCTCAGAAAAGGAGAGGCGTTGATCGAGAATGACACCTAGATATTTGGCTCGCTTCTCCCAAGGGATAGGCTTGCCGAACATGGTGACAGGTTTGGGCTTTGGGGGGATTTTTCTCGGTTTTACGAAGAGAACCGCTTGGCTTTTGTCAGGATTGACTTCGATCCGCCACTTTCTAAACCACGCACCGAGCTTGTCGGCTGCAGTCTGGAGAGTGTTGGTAATGACATTATGACTCTTCCCTCTGTAGTAAACGGCCGTATCGTCTGCGAACAGAGCCAACTGAGCCTCTGAACTGGGATGTCGCTGGTGTAAAGCGTAAAAGCCAGGGGGGATATCACAGAGCCCTGAGGGACTCCTGCGCGTATGGGATGGGAGGAGGAGAGGGCTCCCTCTATGCGATAGCGAAAGGTGCGATTCGACAAAAAGTCTCGTAAGATGAGCACGAGACGCTCGGGCACACCGAGTTGGTACAGCTTGTAAATCAAGCCGTTGTGCCAGACTTTGTCGAACGCTTTCGCTATATCAAAGAAGATAGCTCCTGTCATAAGGCCGCGTTGAAAGCCGGCGCTTATGTCCTCGACTATACGGTGGACCTGATGGGTCGACGTATGTTTGGTACGGAATCCAAACTGTTCGTGGGGGATAAGGCCCTTAGTCTCGGCGTAGTCTCTGAGACGCTTATAAATAAGCCTCTCGTAGAGTTTGCCCATGACTGTGAGCAGGCTAATGGGGCGGTAGCTCGCGGGCTCCTTCTTGGGTTTACCGGGTTTGGCAATACCGATTACTGTGGCCTCTTTCCACACTTGCGGGAAGACGTTATTGTTCATGGCTCCATTGAAGATGGTGGCCAAGAGCATTATCAGGTGGGCGGGGAACAATTGGACCACCCTATTGGTGATACCTTCAGAGCCAGGGGCTTTACGAGGTTTCAGACCCTTTATGAGCTCGTGCACTTCCGCCGGTGTGACGGGAGCCAGAGGATACTCAGGGTCTTCAACGGGCGGGAGGGAGGCTCTACGTTCGACTTCAGCGTCGACCTCATCGAGGTGAGCTTGGTCTACTGGTTGAGAGCTGGGCGAGCACTGGGCCTCTAGACTGTCGGCTAAGCATTCGGCTTTGTCGATGTCTTCGAAAGCGAGAGACGCGTCTGGGCGGATCAGTGGGGGCATTGAGGCTGAGCCACCTCCTCGGGGATTGAGTTTCCTTTGGAGTTGCCAGAATGCTAGATGATTCGGCTCTAGGCTGCTCAGTAGCTTATCCCAGTCGGCGTCACGAAATTCCTTCACGCGTTTACTTACAGCACGCTGCAAGTAGCGCATGTGGATTTTGTTAGCCGTGCAGGGAAAGCTACTGTACGCACGGACGGCTGCGTTCTTCTCCGTCATCAGTGCACGTACATCGTCCGGCAGTTTCCCGCGACGGTTATCCGTCGCCGGAACCTCCCTTGAACATGTGTTCAGGACAGATTGTACGTGCTCTGTGAGAGAGTCGATCGCGGTCGTCGTGTCTGCGATAGAGTCGAACTGGTCGGGGATCGAGTCCAATTGGGGGGACGTGTTAGCTTTCAAGCTTTCGCCTACTCGCTTCCAGTCCGTTATCCTTTTGGTGCGCGGGGGGATATTGGGGTCGTGGAGACCTATGCGAGGGGCCATTTCTACGAGAACAGGTCGGTGGTCAGAGTGAAGCTCGTGGTGCACCTCTATAGAGACCAACCGTAGGTTGATGTTCTTTAGAAGTGCCACATCGAGCACGTCAGAGGCATGGTCAGGATTATGCGGATAGTGGGTGTGATTCATCGGGGCGATGATATCAAAATTTAGGAGGGGGCAGAGGTCAAAGAGGGCTTTACCCCTATGGGAGGTGAGTCTACTATTCCAGGCTGGGTGCTTGGCATTGAGATCACCCGCCATGATGACGGAATCACTCATGCTCAAGAGGGTGCTAAGGTCGTCGGTCAGTAGTCGATCTTGGATAGGATCAATTGTAATGGTAGGGGGCAGATAGGCTGATATTATCGTTATAGATGGGTGGCCCGTCATACCGATTCGGCAGATCGAGACTTCTAATAGGGACTTTAGGACAGGAGGGTCTATGGGCGTGCAATAGAGCTCTGATTTATAATAGATTAGAGTACCTCCCAGGTGGCACCGCGACCTATCGTTGCGAATTATACGATAATTCGCAATTGACGGGTTACGGTGCCTGGGTTTTAAAAAGGTCTCTTGAATTAGGAAAACGTCTACCTTATGATCGCCGAGGAATTCGGTGATCTCTGAGTTTTGGCCGTCCAAGCCATTGGCGTTAAAATAACCTAACATTAGGGATCGGGGTTTGTTTCTAGCGGGGGACCTAGTATCCATTAAGTGGTCTAGGGGTGTTGTTCGCGAATCTAGACAATGCTTGCGTGATCTCGGGATACGCATTGTAGATTGCCTGAATTTGGTATAAGTCACCGGCGTTGGTCGCGGCGACTATCTCATCGGCCATCCTCCTCGCGCGGGGGGTGAGGAAGACCATGTAGGTGGAAGAGATCACCTGGAAGGGATCTACTTTGTTGACACCGGCCACGGGAGTGGGGGTGTGGTTAGGAGGGGGGCGCGCGTACGGAGCGGCGGCGACGGGCGCGGGCGCGGGCGCGGGCGCGGCGGCGAGGGGCGCGGGTGCGATGGGGGGCGCGATGGTCGCGGGTCTCGATTGCGAGTTCTCGAATCGGGTTCGCGGGTCCATTAATCGGGGTATACTGGCCTGAGGGGCCTGGGGAGCGACTGCCTGAGGGGCGGTTCTAGTCTGGAGATTAGGGAACGCCTGCTGATGGTGCAGGTAATTCCAGGGACTGGGTCTCTGGGGACTCAGTCTTACTGGTTCCAAGTAGGACGGGCATTCGCGGAATTGACGCGCGTCGGTACGCTTCGCTAAGCGAGGGGGCGCGGATTTTGGGGCTTTAGCGCAGCCACGGTAGTTCGCGGGGTGGCCTGCCTCGCCACATAGCACGCAGCTAGGTGGCTCGGTGCATAGTGCGCGGTCCTTGGGACGTTCGCATTCCGCAGTGCTATGCGAACCCAGGCACTTTACGCACCTGGGTGTCGCATAACAGTGCTTCTGCGTATGCCCGTAGAGTTGGCAACGATGGCACTGGGCAATCACGCTTGACTTGCGGGGTCTCTCGATTTCGAGACCCGAGAGACTACAGATCGATTTGATCTGGAAAATCGGGTTATGACCCTCGGAGGGTGGGCAGATCACGAGGATCATGTCAAAGGCCTCACCGCGTCGCGCGCGATGCATACGGTGGACCTCGTTTACAGGGACGTTTTGCGACCTAAGATCGGCTATGATTTCCGAGCATGGGATCTCCCTTGGGATCCTGCGGATGACTACGCGTGTTTCCTTTTCCTCGGGGAGGCAATACGTGTGGAAAGACACGTTTTTAGAGCGAAGCATTTTGGTTAGGCTCCTGTAGTCCGTAGACGTGGGAACCGTGACCTTGATGCCGGTCTGGGTGGATTTGGCGTGCGAGTAATTTATCCGGAGCTCGACACACCATTTTGATATGTCGGTCCATTTGGACTTGTCCTGGATAAATACAGGCGGTGGGGGGGGGATTTTCTTAACGGGATTGCCGTTAATGAGAATGCGCGGAGTGGGGGCCTGCGACGTGGACGCGGACGCGGAGGGCGCGGGCGCGGCGGAGGGCGCGGGGGTGGGGACCTGCGACGCGAGGGGCGCGGACGCGGTGGACGGGGCGGGGGTGGGGATCTGCGACGCGGAGGGCGCGGACGCGGTAGACGGGGTGAGGGTGGGGACCTGCGACGCGAAGGGCGCGGACGCGGTAGACGGGGTGGGGGACGCAGGAGGGCTGAAGGCCTCTGCTTTCCCTTTCTTGGCGGCCTTTCTCTGGACTTTCGTCTTCTTCCTCTTGCCCCCCCGTCCCGAGACTAGGCTGAAGCCTTCGTCCGAGGTGGAGGGGGAAGAGGCAGAGGACGCTGCCGACCGTGTCGTGACGGTACGGTCCGATTCTGAGTCGGAACCGGCGGGACGCGGGGTGTCGGCTCTTCCACCACTGACTGCCTCTTCTGTTTCCATGTCGGAAACAGATGAGCCAGCCTGTGACAGAGGCGAGCGAGAACGCGAACGCGATCGAGAAGGAGAAGGAGAGGGAGAGCGGGGGCTATCCGTCGAGTGGGTGCGAACGGACGCCGAGAGGGTGGCAGCCGCGAGGGCTCCGTATTCCTGTCCATATTTGGACTGGAATACGGGGTCCTTTAATACTACTCCGATCAAAAATTCTATCAACACCGTCCCGATGACGGGGTTTTTCTTATATTCGGGGGGGGCCATGATGGCGGCGGGGAAGTTATCCCTACGACTATATCCCTAACTCCCCGGGTGGGTTTGCCCGGGGATGAGTGAAGCCTCCCTGCCGGGTCAGGCAGGGAGATGTGTGCTAATGGTGAGCCCTAAGCTTGTAACCCGTCGCCAGTCTTATTGTGCGAACGGGGCCCTACAAATCCGGTGCGAAGGGTGTAGACACACCCTAAAGACACCGGGTGAGTAGCTGTGAAGGGAAAACTGTCACCAGAGCCGACTAGGAGATCCCCCAAGGCCGGTTAACTCTGGGACCCGTCCAATTGACTGCCTTGCCCTGATGGGGTTCGGCGGGTGTGATCGGGTCAACACCCCCTTGGATTCGTTAGCACCGTTAGGTTTCAACCAAGGACCACGAAACTGTGGTTTTTCCCTGACGGGGTAAAAACGCGCGCAACGTTTTAGACGACAAGGTTTAAAGAAACCAATACCAACCTGTCTTGAAAAAGACAATAGTTGATATTATTGTTAGTAGTCGGACTACTAGTGCAATCGTTACGACTGGGCGTAACGATTACCGGATGGCGGCGGCGGACACTTGACACGGCACGGGCGCAGCGAGCCGGAGCTGCAGCACACGACCGTTCCGAACGGTGTCGCGACGCGGAATGACCGAACAAGCGCACCGGGGCGGGCGCAGGGAGCGGGAGCAGCGTAACGACCGTCCAGGACGGAGGTCGAACGGTGAGTGCGACTAGAGAACGCACTGTCCATCGCTTTTATATCCGAACGTCTAATTCACTGATCAACTTATAAACATATAACAAACACAAAAATAGTAGATAATAGCTTACCTTTTTAAATCACATATTAACTTACATTATATTTTAAGTGAATAATTCATAGTTTGCAATTAATATATTTTAGTTTGACAGATATTCGTAACAAACAATAATATTTCACAACTGAAGTTCCGTTAAAGAGTATTGAATCAACAGTTAAGAATTACTTTAAAACAAAGGAATATAATGTACAAAATTTGCTTTTGATACTCGTATTAAATACAGTTGTTTATTTGAAATTAGTAACTGATAGTTTTAATTCTTAACAGAACAAAGGAATGTCATGCTCTTTATTATTGTTCGTATTTTATTACATAAATATACAGAACCTGTCACGCTCGTGTCGGCGTGACGTCACCATGCCATACTGCCCACACTCCGCACATTTTCAGTTTCAATCCCGGCGAGCATCCCTTTACGATATTATACCCTTTCCGGATGAAAGCTTGTTTCTCCGAGATTTTCACATTTCACAGATTGGTTTTGTACCGATGCGATGTGAGCGTTAAACACAGTAAATAAATTAAATTACGGGTAATTCGTTTCTCGCTTGTCACACCAACAAGCATCGATACCATCGAAGTGGACGTTCATAGTCACGTAATGTATTTTGTTTGTATTTGTTGTTGTCGTGCAAACTGAAAACAGATAACGAGACAGAGCATCGACATCGGACGCGTTTGATTACAGTGAGCAGGTGAACAGCAACACTAGTCGCAAGTTTGTGGCGCTTCACAGTCGCGGCAGCTTATTGTGAAAGTAAAACAGACACTAACTCCAACTAACAAGTGGCAACAAATTTAACTGAATTAAATATTTGAGGAGTACTCTGTGAGCCGGGGCCGACGTAACTTTTGCAAAGTAATGCCGGTCCGGTCCGCCCCGCCGGCCGCCGGCCGCTGGCCGACAACGCCGCGGTGCGTCGAAGCTGATCGCTCCCGTCCGCCGTGGAACGATGACTTTTTTTTAGGTCAAACGGTTTTAAAACTGAAGTTGCGCTGTTAGACTTTTAAGTGGCTTAAAGTTAGCCTTTGTTTGTGCGCGGAACCGCCGCGCCGCCGCGCATCGCCGCGTGCCGCTCGGCCTCGCGTCTTGGGATACATTTGTGATTGTTGCCAGAAGAAGTTAAATAAAAAGAAAAAAATAACTTTTATTGCTTTACTTCGTTCCAAGTTCCGAACTTATTTTTGACTACAATTTTATTCTTCTTTATAGTCTCACTAGCTTTTGCCCGCGGCTCCGCCCGCGTAGATGTCGGTTATCGCGTAAAAAAGTAGCCTATGTCCTTCTCCATATCCCAGGTTATATCTCTGCCAAATTTCATGACGATCGGTTCAGCGGTTTAGGCGTGAAAACGTAACATACAGACAGACGGATAGATAGACAGACACACAGAGTTACTTTCACACTTATAATATTAGTATAGTACTAGCTGACCCGACAGACTTCGTTCTGTCAAAAGCTATAGTATAAACTCCACTACTGTACCCTTCCCTACCCTACCTTATCTACCCTACCTTATCTACCCTACCTACCTACCTACCTACCCTACCTACCCTTCCCTGCCTTATCTACCCTACCTACCTACCTACCCTACCCTACCCTACCTACCTACCCTACCCTACCCTACCCTACCTACTGACCTACCTCCCCTACCCTACCCTACCCTACCCTACCTACCTACCCACCTACCCTACCCTACCCTACACTACCCTACCAACCTACCTACCCTACCCTACCCTAAATTACACTACCCTACCCTACCTACCTACCTACCTACCCTACACTACCCTACCCTACCTACCTACCCTACCCTACCCTACACTACCCTACCTACCTACCCTACCCTACCCTACCCTAACTACTGACCTACTTCCCCTACCCTACCCTACCTACCTACCCACCTACCCTACCCTACCCTACCAACCTACCTACCTACCCTACGCTACCCTACCTACTCTACCCTACCTACCCTACCTACCCTACATACCTACCCTACCCACCCTACCCTACCCTACCCACCCTACCCTACCCTATCTACCCTACCCTACCTACCCTACCTACCCTACCTACCTACCTACCTACCTACCCTACCCTACCTACCTACCTACCCTACCCTACCCTACTCTACCATACCCTACCCTACCCTACGCTACCCTACCTACCTACCTACCCTACCCTACCTACCTACCCTACCTACCTACCTACCTACCCTACCCTACGCTACTCTACCTACCTACCAACCCTACTCTACCCTATCTTACCCTACCTACCCCACCTACCTACCTACCTCACCTACCTACCCTATTTTACCCTACCCTACCCTACCTACCTAAAACATTAAAAAAAAAATTGATAAAAACCTATTCTCAGACCTACCAAATGTACATATACAATTTCATCAAAATCGGTTAAGCCGTTTCGGAGGAGTATGGCAAGTAACACTTGACACGAAAATTTTATATAGGTATATTTTGCGATTTTGCTTTATTTTGCGATAATAAAGTGCAAATTGACTCTTTGACGTTAGGAACACACCTACATTGCTTAGACAACAGTGAGTACTCTACATTTTAGTTAGAAAACGTTTGTATAGGAAACAGAAAAGGGCTGTTTTTAGGGTTTTCCTGGAAATTATTCGAATTTTCCTCGCCGTAAAAACCATCCTTGGACTTCCACGAACATTAAAAAAAAAAGAATTGGTAAAATTGGTCCAGGCGTTGTTGAGTTATGCGCTTACCAACACATTTTGCGATTCATTTTTATATTATAGATAAGTATATTAGTATTAGTATGGATTCTTAAACAACCTTGGTATTTAGAGAGAAATATGCAAGAATATACGGTCAGTGGGTCATCTTAGGGGTGGAGTTTTAGGAGTTGGAGTATACGCTTAGGGGCACTATGAGAAGCAAAGATTTTTTTTTTGTGAGAGTCAATTTTCTAATTTTTTAAATCCCATTTTTTTTTTGTGTTTCGGATTTACCTTGACCATAGAAACTATTATATTTAGGTTCTGAGAAGAATGGCCCTACGACACACCGTTTCCGAGTTACGAGCTTTTTTTTTTCTTGTTTTTACAAAACGCTCTATATTTCGAAAATGGTAGCTCGGATGAAAATCTTTTCGGGAAAGTAATTGTTGCTCTATACCCAAAGTCTCAAATTCAGATAATTTATGTAAACAAAGTAATGTCAAGAAATGTCACTGTCAAAATGACAGGACAGTGGTGCAAAACATTTTATCATTGAATGTTTTTGTAAATAATCGTCGATAAAATTAAAGTGAATTAATTATAAGAACTATGTATGCAAAGAAAATACCGTTGCCAAACAATGGTGTTTGTAGTGTGTCGGAGACACGGTATGTGATAGTTTTAAACACATTATTTAAGGATAATAACAAAGTATACAACTACTCGACAGTCATACGCTCATCTCACAATACTCCAGACATACTGACAAGATCTTCTTCCATCCATCCGTGAGCATATCACAGTCAAGCTAAGCGTCCAAGAGAGCGTTGAGCGCAGACAGTGTGCGAGGGACAGGAGACTGGGCTCGAGCGATGGTTCGACTCCAAGGCACGGCGAACAATCTGTGCCTCCTGTTACGGCTATAGTTTATTGGAGCAAAAAGATGGGACAGTTCCTCGTGTAGTTCAGAAGCATCTATTTTTCCGTGAAGGATCTTGCACATATTAATAATTTGGTAATTTTTTCTTCTAACCTCGAGAGAATTGTACCCTAAACAGCCTAAAAGAAAGTTCGAAGGGTACATAAACGGATAATATCCATTAAAACGTTTATAAAGATACCTAAGATAAGCCGTTTGTACCTTTTCTAAAAGTAAAGTGTACTTCTTTTCATGCGGGTTCCAGACGCATGCACTGGATTCTAGTTTGCTGCGAACAAGTACACTGAAAATAGATTTAATAGCGCTTATGCTGGTGAAATCTTTAGCATTGCGCAGAATGAAACCTAATCGCCTAAATGAATCTTTTGGTACCGATTCCATGTGGTCATGAAACGTTAGCTTGCTGTCAAATGTGACACCCAGGTCCTTCATTCCAGTACCTAGTTCTAGTATAGCGCTGTCATAAATTTTATAAGTAAAGGTGATAGGATTTCGTGCTCGAGTAAAACTCATGACGAAGCATTTGGAGGAATTAAATTCTATTTTGTTCCGAACACTCCACTCTAATATCACTTCAATATCACGCTGCACCGCTAGACAATCGGCTTCAGAGTGAATTTCGGAAAAGAGTTTTAAATCAATGTTTTTTAATTCATGCGGTTCACAGAATACATCTACTTACCAAGTTTCAACTGTATAGTTCTTATAGTTTCGGAAAAAAGTGCCTGTGACATACGGACGGACAGACAGACTTGACGAATCCTTGGGTTCCGTTTTTTGCCATTTGGCTACGGAACCCTAAAAATCCCGGGAAATATTGAGAAAAAAAAAAACGAAAATAAGTGTCGGACGACGATCTTTTACATTGAGTATGCTTATGGGCGAGGACTTAGCCAAATCAGAGATTTTTTATAACAGATTTTGACCATTTTTCGTGCAAACTTGTTTATGTGTTTGTGTGTCAGTGTCGCGCAGTGAGCTGTCGATGCTGGGCCCGGCGCTGGTGGAGGAGCCGCCACCGCGCGTGCAGTACGTGGCGCGCGCCGGCGTGCGCGTGCGCTGCTCGGCTCGCGGCCAGCCCGCGCCGCTCGTGTCCTGGCTCGCCGACGACGGCACCGCGCTGCACGACCAGCCGGGCCTGCGGTACATGTTACACGTGACCTTCACATAATGTTACTAGTCATTTACCAAAGGGCTATGCCCAAAAATGGTGCCTTTTTTTTATGGCACACTAACGCCACCTTGTTCGATGTGTAGAGTACTTCCGTTGAAACAATGGTTACTATAGCAGCTCAGCTCTAAAGTACATCCGTCTCGAGTTATGCACCCTAATCTATGACGCGTATTTAATTAGGAAAACTGAAAATATGAGTTACCTTTAATAGTCCTATATTATTTATTTAATAGTTGTACGGGACAACAATAAATGATAAGCGGTGATAGAGTTTATAATTATAACTTTATTGATATAATGTTATAGCTATTGATACATGATAGGATGATTTTAGGATATCGAACTATTACGATATTATGATAATGAGTACACGCGGCGAAGACCGAACGCGAACTGAAGTCAATTGCGCACGCGGTACAAAACTGCTTATTTTACATAAAACAGTAGGAATTGTACGGTTGGACCGTACATGCCTGTCTGGGAGTGCCTGGGAGGCACGAGAGACTAAGATAAAAATGAAAAGTTAAAATATAAAGATCAAAGCATTAAAAACTCAAGTTCCTATACTTAGAAAGCAATGATAATCGAAAGTACAATTGGAGTAGATACTCGAAACACTTAATAGTTAAGTCTCTATTTAGAGACTTAACTATTAAGTGTTTCGAGTCTTATTCATTTTCACCGAAAATAGATTCGCGGAACACAGGCGACGTAGCCTTGTTATGTTTATGCGCACTGATTACACCCGAAATTGTATTGAGCTCAATTTCACTAGGTCCCGATGGCTCATTTACACTGATACTCCGAACACTGATTACACTAGCACTCGGAAGCTGCTGATGAGTCGAGCGCGCGGGCAGAGCCACGCTACGCGCACGCCGAAGGCGCCGCCACACGTGCACGGCTCCTGCCGCGCACAGGGCGAACACCACTAAGTATATCACCGTGTAGTGATGTACGTCGTGATATGAGAACCCGTCGTCCAAATCTTCATCAATGCTCGGTTCATATTTCATCTGATTCAACTTATCACGGAGTTCCTTTATCAGACCTTGAGTCTCGATGTGGGTATGGTCAGACTGTTCGTTGATTGCACCGATAGGTATCGATAAGTTGATTATTTTGTTGATAGGTGGAATATCAATCCTCAGAACGTCTGCCGTAGTCTTCAGAATGTTAGACAGCTTCTTATGAGAATAAACTGTGTAAGTATCGCCTTTGATGACGCATCCATCGCCGAGCATGATAACGCCAGCCTTGGTTAATTGTTCGGCCGTAATTTGATACTCGCATATGATTCGTATGGAGCACGGTCCGCAACAAAAATATAAATATGTGTTTAATTTATTAAGCTTTGTCCAACGGTTTGTACAGATTGTAGATGCTGTGCTGCAACGATTGGACTGTTGATCTCTGATGCAGAGGTTTTCATCCGATCTCATTTGATGAATCGGACCCTTCAACGGGCAGATGTATGTTTCTGTTTCGTAAAACATACAGGTTTGGACATCGTTTTCCGTCATTGGAATGTAAGCGTCCCTTTGCATATTCATTGCGAGAAGATCCGCGATAGGAATTATGCTAATCATATTACTTCCAACCTGCTGCGGAACTGTTATGATTTTGTAGATGTCGTAGCTATCTCTACTCACTAGTGGGATTTTAACTTCGAAGATAATAAACTGCTGCGCGACTCTTGCTTTAGTCTTCAATAAATGATACAGTTTAGATAAATCCGATTGAATATTATCTATTGGAAAGGTCAATTCTTTTTCTAACTGTCCTATTATAATATTAAGTTCGTCTGTCAGCTGTTTAGGTGTTAGAAGGTGGATATTGAACCCTGTGTGGTGTAGGTTCATAATAGTATCCACGATGGTGTCAGGACACTGTTGGCAATGATAGATGATACACTAAAGCTGTTAGACATTAATGATTCTTTAACTCCTTCCTGAATTGTGTTAAATCCCTTTTCTAAACTGATTAGGTGCTGATTAACCTTGATAAGACCTTGTGATGTCTATCCATCGCATTTTCTACTCTTTTGATGATGTTGTTCTCTGCTTCAACAATAGATGTGTTGTTTTTCCATAAGGAAGCCAAATGCTTTTGTTTACGTCTGATTTGATGAATATCATTGGCATATTTTTGTGCAAACTCGTCGTCTAAGACACCAAACAAACTTTGTGCTATGCTTCCTATAGGATTGATAAGACCGCGCTTATATCGCACGTTCCTCGTGAACTGCTGACCAAGCAACATGCTATTGTAATGGTCAAGTTCATTGCTACCGTGACGTAATTGCATGAGGATTGCGTCACACTGTGATATCTTTGTTGTATTAGAACATATGTCACTCAGATGATCGACGTATTTTTTAAGCAGATCTATTCCTTGCCAATAGGGCTCCATATCATAATATACAATCAATTTCCACTCGTCTCGTTCGAGGCGCATATTGGAGATCTTGTCGAAATAAATGCTCTGATTGCTATTCAAAGGTGCTGTTGTGTAATCACAACTAGATGGTGTTATGATTAACATAAAAAACATGAGAGCGATGTAAATAAAATTGCCGATTTTTTCTTTCCGACGTCTTGATCTATTTTTTGATGTCTCATTCCCATTTGATACCGAAGGTTGATCGGCCTTCTCTGTTGTGATATTATTATGCTCTAATTGTTTTTGTGGACTGGCAACAGGTAAAGTTTTGTGATTGGCCTCTTGATTACCCCATTTTTGGTTTTTACTGATACCACACGGACATAGCCGTTCTTGCCGGGGTGCAGCTCTATGATTCTGCCGAGGGCCCACTTCCCAGGTGGTAAGTTAGCATCTTGGATGATAACTATGTCGTCGATCTTTAAGTTTGATCGCTGCTGCCGCCACTTGCTACGTGCTAATAACTGACACAGGTACTCGGTTTTCCACCGTTTCCAGATGTCATCAAAAATCTTCTGGGTAAGCTGCCACCGAGTTCTTGCATCCCTTTCCGTCTCAATGATGGTAAGTGTGGGACCACTCGATAAAAAGTGCGACGGAGTTAGGTAATCCATGTCATCCGGGTCTTCGCTGATGGCGCAAAGAAGTCTCGTGTTAAGGCAGGCTTCCAACTGTGCTAGTAATGTGGATTACTCTTCATACGTCACTTTCTGCTCACCTACAACTCTCTTGATGTGGTGTTTAAGACTTTTGACAGCCGCTTCCCAGAGCCCCCCAGCACTCGGCCAGGAAGGCGCGTTAAAGTGCCATTGTATTTGCATATCTGTGATTTCTCTATAGAACTCGTCGTCAAGGGTAGTTCGTAAGTTGATGTACTCTACACGCAAGGCCTTGTTGGCTCCGACAAAATTTGTCCCATTATCACTATAGATATGGGTTGGAGCTCCTCTGCGGGCTGCCATTCTCCTTAATGCTGCTAAAAAGACAGCTGAACTCAAGTCGGAAACGAGTTCTAGGTGCACGGCCTTGGTTGCCATGCACACGAACACCGCTATATAGCCTTTGGTCGTCTTGATGCCACGACCTTTATTTGCTTTGACGTCCACATAGCCGGTGAAGTCGACCCCAGTATGATTGAATGGCCGCGACGGATTACTTCGTGACTCAGGTAAGTCTCCCATTATTTGTGTATTTTTTACAGGATTATGCCTTCTGCATGTGACGCAGGTATGTATGCGTTTTTTGACAGCACGGCTACCGCCAATAATCCAGAACTCCTGTCTTAACCACGATAGAGTTAGGCGAGCTCCACCGTGGAAGGTCAACTGATGGCCTTGATCAGTCGCTCGGTAAGTAATCCGCTGTGAGGAATGATAATAGGATGTTGCATGTTTTTGCTTATCCTTGCATCGCTTATCCTGCCACCAACCCTCAGCAATCCGTTTTCATCTAGATACGGATTTAGGTTAAGTAGCTTGCTTTTAGAGTTTACATTGCTATGCCTTTGAAGGTCTTTGATATCCTCCATAACCTCATGTTGCTGTACACGCTTGATTAAAATGTGCTTCGCTCTTCTTAACTCAGTGATTGTAAAAAAAGACGGCTTTAGTTGCGTTTTTGATGATATACGTAATATCCTCGCAAGTATACGAGTTGGTTTCGCAAAGCTGCTATACTTTCTCAGTATTGTGTCGATGACGTCATATGATTGTTTTTGCGAGGAGGTGACTTGTTGTGCGATTGCTACTTCTCTCATTTCTTCGCATGTTGTAGTCAGGATTTTCCTTTGGCTGATTTTTATCGAATGAAGGTAACCATGAGGGTCCATCCCACCAGAGAGTATGCTGCTTAAGTTGTTCTACAGACATGCCTCTACTGGCGCAATCAGCTGGGTTATCTGCGGACTTAACATAGCGCCAGCTGTTTGATGGTATGATATCGGTTACTTGCTTGACTCTATTGGAAACGAAACGCTTCCAGCAACTTGGCTCACCTTGAAGCCATCCCAGTACGGCTGTTGAGTCCGACCATGCGAAGATTTCGATATCGTGCCCAACAAGACATTCTGTAACTGTGTGCATTAACTTTGATAGTAGTACGGCTGCACTCAGTTCCAACCTTGGTAATGTGATACTTTTGTTTGTAGGAACAAGCCGCGCCTTTCCAGTTATTAATGATACTGTTGAGATTTGGTTAGCATCTGTATTTTCGTATATGCAATAAATCACACAAGCGAATGCTTTGGTTGATGCGTCACAGAATCCGTGCAGCTTAATAGTTCCGTTCCTGTGACACTGCAGCCATCTTGGTAGCTTAAACTCATTGATATGTTGTAAATCTTGTGTTTAACAATCTCTTCAGGGACTTGATCATCCCATTGAAGTTGTAACTGCCAGACTACTTGGAATAGTAGCTTGAGCTTGGTGGTAATTGGAGACAGCCACCCCAAAGGATCGAAGATTTTTGATATGTCTGATAAGAGAGATCTTTTCGTCACAACTTTTGATGATAACACATTTATTTTGCTTTGGAATGTGAATTGATCCTCAGTAGGGTGTCAACGCAACCCGAGAGTCTTGGTGGACTCTTGATGACGAAAATCAAATATCTCATCTGTTTTGCTGACGTCATCGAGCAACTCCACCTTGTTCGATGACCATTTGCGGAGGTCGAAACCTCCTGATTTCAGAAGATCTATTAAATCTTTCTGCAGCTGCTTTGCTTCTTGCAGGGTATGATGGCCACTCAAAAGATCGTCCATATAGAAGTCTTCTTCTAAGACTTTTGCTGCTGCTGAGTACTTGTGGCGTTCATCATTTGCTAACTGCTTAAGCGTCATTATCTATTTAGTTTTATTTTTTATTTTTCTTATACCATCTAATCAAGTTAATTATCTTTTTGTATGCACGTGTTTCTGTGACAAATAAACCTATTTTTCTTTCTTTCTTTTCTTTTCATTATTGCTAAAAATGGCGCTGCTTTTGTACCGTATGTGACGGTCATGAGTTCGTATTCACGAAGAACTTGATCTGGAGAGTCACGCCATACAATTTTTTGATACTTCAAATCATCCTTGTGGCAAAAAATCTGCCGAAACATTTTTCTAGGTCGGCTGTATTATGCGAATTCGTATTGCCTCCATTTTAAAATCAATGAAAATCTTTTTGTAAATTAGGTCCGCTGTACATCAAATCGTTCAAACTCAGCCCCGAAGATGTTTTCGCTGAAGCGTTGAAAACGACCCGCAATGCAGTTGTCGTGGAATCCGATTTGATTACACAATGATGTGGTAAATAGCAACTGACTTGTTTTTTGTCGTATGTACTTTCCTGCATGTGGCGTAATTCGATGTACTCATGTATGAATGATCTATAGGACGTTTGAATATTAACTTTATTCGAAAACTTCTTTTCAAGTTGATAAAATTGTCCAATGGCCTTGTGTTTGGACTCTCCTAATTTTTCCTCAATGTTTGCCTTCAGAGGTAATCTGACGACGTAACGCCCATCTTCTCTTCTTGACGTATCTGCCTTGTAACGCTCTGATAACTTGTTTTGACTGTCGTCAGCAACATCTTCAATTGCCCAGAACCTCTGAATATCATCTATATTGTTTAGGACAACACTACATTGATATGATATTAATTTCCCACTTACAATCCAGCCAAGGCGTGTTTTCTGCGCCACTACCTGGGAATCGCCTTCCTTGATGAGGCCATCCATAATGATCAGTAAACATCTGCTTCAAGCAGTATGTCGACTGGACGACTAAGGTTATATTATGGATCCGCTAGATTCACATGCTCGAGACAAGCCCATGATGGCTTTTGGAATGAGCGATTGGGCAAATTATAAAGCAGAGTTTTCATGATAAGTACCTCGGTGGAAAAAGTGAAGTCTGTATACACTGCTGATGCGTCAATTTGTATAACACCCTTGCAGCTATTTTCCTTGGCACCAACTCCCATTACAACCCCCTTGCATGCTCGTCGAGGTAGTCCCAATCGCTGAACAGCGTCTTCAGTAATCAGTGATACTTGGGATCCTTGATCTATTAAGGCTCGCATAGGGTAGTATACCCCATTAACCCCCATAATCTTGATTTGTGCTGTTGCCAAGAGGGTTTCTGATATTTCTTGATTCGACACGTGTGTGACGTTTTTTCGTTCCTTTGAAGTCGAATCGCTAGCGTAAGAATTCGAGTTACTGGAACCCAAGAAGGTCTCATGTAACAAGGTGTTATGATCGCCTTGACATTCGCGACATCTTTTGTCGGAAATACATGCCTTACCTTTATGATCATAAAGACAGTTTTTGCATAAATTCAGTTTATTCACTATCTTGCGTTTAGAATCCGGTGTTGATTCTAAGAAAGTTTTGCAACTAAATAAATGATGATTTTCGTTGCAAACCGGACATTTCCATTGCTTTTTAGTCGCAGAATTGTTAGAAAATGATATATTGAACTTGCGGAAATGTTTCTTGCCATTAGGCTCTTGCTGAGACTTGTTATCTGATTTCTGACCATCTTGTTTGCGTCGTGAAGCTTCCAATGACGTAAACTTGTTCTCCAGGAACCCCAAGAATTCACTCAATATTGGCAAATCTCGTGGGTTTTTCAGAGAGTCCGTGTAGTCAGAGTGGGTTTGCTGATCCAGTTTCAATGTTAGTACATGAACTATAAATGGATCCCACGATTCTACGTCAACTCCAAGGTTTTTAACCGCATTCGCACACTCGTTAGTGGTGTCATACATTTTCTTGATTTGTGAAGCTGACTGCTGTTGCATCGTTGGTAATGATAAAATAATATTGATATGAGAACTGAATATTAACTTAGTGTTATTGTATATGTGGTTCAATATGTCCCAACAGACCTTATAGTTCTCGGTGCTAATATGCAAGTGCTGGATAAGTCTCTCCGGTTCCCCCCTAAGCTTACTCGTAACCTTCAAAAACTGCATTTTCTGTGCGCAGGAGATAGAACGATTAATGTGTATTGATTCCGTGAATAAGTCCTTAAATGCTACCCATTGATGATAGTTTCCGTTAAATGTTGGGATGTCCATCGTTGGGGTACTTTTCTCACGGTGAGAGACAGACCACATCTTACTGTTGATTGATTTTTTGATGTCAAGATAAAGTTGTTCGTATTTGCTGAACGACTCTTCGTATTCTTCATTGTCTTCAAACAACTCACTGTCAATGTCCTAATGTAACGAGTCTATTCCCAGATAGCAGTGTAAACTTGTTTCAGACTTGCAGCAAGTTAGAAATATCAAATGTGCAAACTTGCATCAAGTTTGACGAGGCAAGGGACAAACTTGTGGCAAGTTTGTATCAAACTTGTATCAAATGTCTAGTTTCCCTCTATCAAACTTTGCATAATGTTTGCCAATGCAAACTTGACAAACTTGTGGCAATTTTGTATCAAACTTGTGGCAAGTTTGTATCAAACTTGTGGCAAGTTTGTATCAAACTTGTATCAAATGTCTAGTTTCCGCCCATCGAACTTGTATAATGTTTGTTTATCAGGAGGCTTACTCGCGAACGCAAACCACTACGACAAAAATTAAAAATTGTGTCGTCGTTTGCGAGTAGGCCTCATGAAGAAACAAAAAACTTGACGACATTTAAAGTATGAAATGAAATCCATTGAAATTAAAATTGAATGGGTTTATTATAAAAAATATTATTGTATTAAAAAAAAAGTAGGAACTATAAAGGACTAAACTAAACTCGCATCATAGTTGATTTTGTTTTTGTCTCTCGGCCCTGAAACAATGAAATAAAATGGCTGTTAGTCAATAAACACCTGCGAAACTAACTTTTAAATTAATGTACCATTGAAATACAACACAATTACAGTCACCCTGAACGAGCTGTCTTGTTATGAAATAAATAAATGTATGCAACTACCTATACAACTTTCAGTCATTGGTGTCAGCGCCGGGGTTCGAACCCAGTACCAAAGGCCCCACTAGACTATCTACACCCGCTCTACAGAGTATTATTATAAGAAGAGAGTAATTTACCTTCTTGACAATCTCACTTTGCCTTGGTTTAGCCAGTCACTGATTATCTCTTTCTGCTTATCGTCAGTAGCAGTTCCATGCACTTTCTTACACATTTCTGAAAATATAAATAAAACGGCTATAGTAATGATAGTTGACAATAAGCAGCATGTTTCGTAATGTGACTGTTGGTTATGTAGGAATTAAAACAATAATAAAAATAAACAGATCTACCGAAATAGGTAGGTACTTACGAAATATTAATTTGCAAGTTTCTGTGTCAAGAAATGATTTCTTTTGAGTTCTTCATTTGTTTTCCCATCATAGAATATTGCTCAACTATTGCATCCAGCAGTATTTTTCTCAGCATGTTTGTGGTGAAAGGACGGAGGTTTTTACTGCCAATACCTGTCAAGAATTGTACCTGAAAAATTTAGGTAATGGCATATATATGGTACCTATAAATACATGTTGGGTGCATCATAAATATAAATATACTAGCTGACCCGACAGACTTCGTTCTGTCAAAAGCTATAGTATAAACTCCACTACTCTACCCTACCCTACCCTACCTACCCTATCTACCTACCTACCTACCTACCTACCTACTTACCTACCTACCTACCTACCTACCTACCTACCTACCTACCTACCCTACCTACCTACCTACCTACCTACATACCTACCTACCTACCTACCTACCTACCTACCTACCCTACCCTACCCTACCCTACCCTACCCTACCCTACCTACCTACCTACCTACCTACCTACCCTACCCTACGCTACCCTACCCTACCTACCTACCTACCCTACCCTACCCTACCTACCTACCCTACCCTACCCTACCCTACCCTACCTACCTACCTGCCTACCACTAAGGCAGCACAAACCAGGCGTTTCACCAGAAAACTTCAATGCTCCACAATGCTGGCAAACAACGTCCATTGGACCAATGCAAACTAAACGATGCAAGCTGTAGTCGATGGTGCAATCATACAGAAACGCTGCTCGATTCAAATCAATACTTGAACCATTTCTTCTTGCACTTCGAAGATTATTCCACTGTTCATCTGTACGATAAGCTCGACGATTTCTCGTTTCTAACCTAGCCGTTTCACGGGCTGCCTCTCTTTGCTCTTGTGGTTGAGAAGCACGAATTAAGGCCCTTCTTTGCTCCATACTAACGCGGCGCTGTTCTCGTGCAATTTCTCGTTCTCCATCAGATAATTGACTCGCGATATTCCGTTGCCTAATTGCATTACGGCTTCGCTGGGAAAGATTAGATCTTCTAGGACGCGGCATTGTTATTAAAATGTGCATTCGCATAAAACCACCAAATATAATAACAGTGCCTGAACTTTCGAGACATAGACAATAGCTCAAAGAGTATATAACCACTACGTATGAATAGCTTATCAAGAAAAATCATAGACAACCTATAAAAAGACATTTACACTTTTGTTAACCTGTAGATTTTTTTTCCTTAACCTTTACCAACTGATTTTTTATTCCCTAAATTCCGTTCCTTTCCGATGATTTTATGTTTTTACTGTAGAATAAATCTTAGGTATTATTTTCGGGAATTAAAAATTAAATAATTAATAAATAATTTTCGAAAATTAATGTCTAAAACAAACAAATATAACAGTACCTGAACTTTGTAGACATTTTACAAAAAATAAATTTCTGAACGCACACATGATGTCTTCAGAAAAAAATAAAGTTGTGGCTTAAATGTCTCAGCAACCAGGCCATAAGCTCCAAAAAAATAAAAAAGTTGTTACACTATTTGACAGGATTGGACAACAAATGTTTGACATGTCATAAACAAATCAGCATCTATTGAAATGATTAAGTATTCATTACACATATCGAGTTTTCATTGTTTTTAAGATGTATTCTGCTATTCGGGACGGAAACAAATCCAACAAATCAAAAACCATGGCAATCGGTCCAGCCGTTCTCGAGTTATAAGTGTTGTAACAAACACGACTTTCTTTTATATATATAGATATATTTTTTTTTGTTAAATAAGGTTTATACATACAAAGTCAATAGTTAGTTGTGCAATTACTCAAGTAAAAGCCAGATAAAATGGCATGGAATTGAATTGACCCTTAATATTAAACATTATTATAAGTGTATTTAATAAAATGTCACCCTTACCATTGCCTGTTGATTGTCACAATTTTTTAATTGTCCATTTAAATGACAGAAACTGTCATCGTCATTTACTGGCAGGTTTGTTAAAAACTGTGGCAGTGAAAAGGGATCATGCCTTCGTGAAGTTAATGGCTCTTCCGGCCGCCCTAAAATCAGGTCCATTTTTTTTTTGTTAGTTTCTGACACTTGTTTTGACAGGTCAGTCACCATCTGGATGAGATGACTTTGCTGGATTGCCAATTGTTTGCTTGTAGCACAGTCTGTAACAAAAAAATTAAAATATCATTAACATCCTCTGAATACTGCATACACCACACTAATATTATAAAGGCGAAAGTTTGTGTGTGTGTGTGTGTGAGGGTATTTGCGTATGTGCTTCATACTCAAACAGCTGGACCAATATTGATAAAATTTTGTATGGAGGTAGCTGACACTGTAGGTAGCTGTCATGTTATTTTTGTAGCTGAGTATGATATTTCTTCTTCTGATTGGTGGTCACCTCTAGTTGCTGAAGCAAATGTCATATTTTCTCTTTTAATGCTCTTTAACCGGCCTTGTCTCGACATTTATACAAACGGTTTTTGAGACATTTTTGCCGAGTACTAACCTACAAAATTAAGAGCTGTATGATTCCAAAAACGAATTTTATACAAATTAGGGGTAATTGGAGCAGTTTTACATGGGAATTGTTAACAACATTGTTAGCATCAGCTTGCTAAAAATGAAGAAAATTTTGAGGAAACATTAGGAAACCCGAGTACCTGAGGTGTTTATACAGGCAGCTGTGGGCATACAGTAATTTCCCTCTCTCTGAGAGGCCCGTGCCCTACATTGGGATGTATGTTGGCTGGTATTATAATTAGGGAATCGTACCACATTGCGAGATAGTTAGCAGCCATCTGTGACAAAAACTGTTATCAGATTATGGTAAGTTGGGATTTTTTTGAGGTTATGTGACTTTATACAAAGTTCTCAGGGGGTCTGCATTAGCTCTAATTGATTAAAATGATCACCACACTGTAAAGCCGTGTCCGCTGAGGTATGTTTTCGTGTTTTTCTAACACATAACGTGTTATCCATTCGACTCGGCAAACAAACTGCGAACGAATAATGTGTTATTATCGAAAGTCGTGTTATTTTGTTAGCATTATACGAAAACATGCCGCAGCGGACCCGGCTACTACTAACCAAACCAAACTTACCATCAGTCAGTAGGGATGTTTTATCAAGACGATACTTAGTCCAACAAAATGCAATTTTTCATACACTTTTTGGAGGCTTCTTCAACAAACTCCTGGTTTTTCAATTTACAAAACCGTTTCAGGCATATTTAAAGCAATTGTGCTAGATAAAATTTTGTTCATCATTAGGGTTGTAATGATCCTCACACCTCTTCAGCCAATCTGTATTTATGTTTTCACAAGCTTTAAAGAATTTAATTTAAAGTTTTCATGTCAATTTCGCACTGTAGAGTTTATCTATCTCGTAATGATTATGGCAACAGGTTTGAAAACAACACTATAGGGTCAATTTCGCACTGTGGAGTCTATATCTCGGAGTGGTTAAGACAACAATTATTCACAAACAATGTAAAACCGGCAGAAAATACGATTTGGAAAAACGGGAACAATTACAACAAAAAGTATCAGAAACAAATCCGCCATGTTAGAAATGAGTGTGGCCACTTCATAAAAAAAAATCGCCATACAATCATTATTTGGTTCTAAGTTTTTTCTTTTAGTCTGCATTGTACGACAAATTGAAACACAAAATAAGGATTTTAACTGTTTTAAATAATTGCTTTACAATATTCGAATGCACATTAAAATTATCACAGCTCTTTATCTCGAATCTGCATTTACCGAAATGGTGGGTATCTGTTCAACCGGGCATGTGACATCATTGATCTTGTTATCACTTTCTATTGTAGAGCAGTATTTCGTTTTTGCAAATAATGCCAGTGTTGGCATTGGCAGATACGAAAGCTGACTCCCTGTGGTTGTTGGCTTAAGGGTCCGTGCACGAAAAAAACTCGTTTTTATCAATTTCTTATCTAATTGTCAGAAAACTTGAAATAATCGAAACATTAAGTCTGTGTAACTATAAAAGTACAGTTTTCATGGTGCTAAACCATTCGTGTCAGTCACAGCAGCTTTTAATAGTTTCATCATTTTTGTGCTCTCCAAAGTATAGTTTATTTCGCCATTGATTTACTTAATGAAGATATTGTATAATCATTAAATAAAATTTTGATTATATTTCAAGGATAGCTGAAGACTAATTTGTGATTTTTAAATTTCTTGATATGATTTGCTAAATAATAGGAAAAATATATATTACTGACGAGGTTTAAAACAAAAAAAGGTTTTTTCAATATAATTTTTCTGCTATATTTTGTATGGAAGTTGAAAAAAGTGGTTCCGCCACATGCAAGTAGACCATATAATGATGTTGATGATAATTTTTAATGTTCAAAATCAAAAGTAGTTTCTTGTAGAATGATGATCAAATGTCAGTCTCGCGTCATTTTTCGGAAAACTTGTTGCAAATATTAGTGATTTACCGTGAGTACTTAATTTATTTGAAAAATCCCTTTCAGCCACATGAAAAACAAAGAACACGACTTTTCAAATCTCAAATAATTTTGTTTAAATTATGTTTCCCTTTCTCACAAACAATGAACAAAATTGATCAAAATCAGTCGATTTCGTGCACGGCCTCTTAACAAGAAAAAAAAAGCTCGTAACTCGGAAACGGTGCGTCGTAGGGCCTTGCTTTTCAGAACCGAAATGGTTTTTATGGTCAAGGTCAACCTGGTACTGTAATAAGATTGCAAATTTTCATTAAAAAAAAAAAAAACGAAATTTTACTAAGTCCCAAAATAAATTTTAACGAAAAAATTTTTTTTTTTTTATTTATTTGCTGCCCATAGTGCCCCTAACCGTATACTCCAACTCCTAAAACTCCGCCCCTAAGATGACCCACTGACCCGGAACTGATGGATGATGATTATGGTACAGGCCGAACCCTTGATGAGCTAGTCCAACTATCACTTGGCCGGATTTTATGGTTGTTATATTGATGACTGTAACGTTTAACGTGACAAGTTTATAGTAATAATGAATCAAACTTGACAGATCATACTTACATTAATAAGATTGCAACAGTATTAAAACAAACTTGCCGTATCTTTTTTACATTTGGAAGTATACAGCAAATTTGAAACAAATTTGACGTAACAACTCAATATCAAATAAAAAACAAACTTGCAGCAAACTTGAATGCTATCTGGGTTGTGGACCATCTTGATTGAATAGTCTGTAAAATATCTTCGAACTCCCATTTCTCAGATATTTTATCTAAATCTATGATAGCAATGGTACGCGAGAATACCTTAAAATTGCTTTTCTGTTTACGCAGCATCTCTTCCAGTTTACTGCTGTTACCTTGCGAAGTGTAAAAGGTCGGAGACTTGGCCCTAACTTTGCTGGTTGATTGCTGTTGATTGTCTCCTATATCTTGATCTGTCGATCCTCTTCCGTGCCCTTGACTCTTCTCCGCTTCTGCTGCTTGCAGTGGTGGCTGCGGAGTAGTCAGTGCTTCGGCAATCTTGGGATCGGTCATGGTGACCTTGTACTGCTGAATATACGCACGTGCCTCGTTGTATAACTGCCTTGTTTTCTGATAATAATTTTCTGAAAAATAGCTGTAGCCATGGTCTTCAGATTCTGCTAACCGAATATGATTGGACTGGAACTCTTCCCAATATTTATCGAGAAGCTCTATACGTTTCTTGACGTAAATAGAGGTTTTCCTTTCAGCTCCAGCCTTTTTAAAATTGCGTAAAAGCTGCTCTATGCCCTGCATAATCTGATTCTGATTTTCGAGTAGGTCCTCCATCTCGGAGATGCTTATGTAGCTTCAGTGATAAAAAGCTTGATATAATGATAAAAGAGATCTTTGATCTTTCTATGATTTCTACTCGATTGTGTATTTTTTCGACTAAGCTTGGAAAATGATATAGGTATCTTATGTTGCTTAATTGATAAATGATTTTATGCAAGACTTGCTCGGGAATAGACACCCTTTTCATAAAACGCTTGCTGATAGCTGATAGTCTATTCGAAATGCTGATGATGCTGTATGATGGTGTGGTCGTATGTATGTTGATGCAACAACCACGTGACGTGCTGCTAACCTCGCGGGCGAGTCCACCTCGTAGAATTTAGACCAGCCGCTTCGCTGTTGCGATGATAATGAAAGCTCACTCACCGGTATCTGCTGCTTTGTTACCTGGTGGTTGCTACTGATAGTGATAGGTATATCCACTCTCTGATTCGGCGGAATGTTCACACGCACTTCGTAAAACACGCGGTGGGTCCCGCCAATACGGAGGCTCGAAGGACCAAAATGTTGTATGGGACAACAATAAATGATAAGAGGTGATAGAGTTTATAATTATAACTTTATTGATGTAATGTTATAGCTATTGATACATGATAGGATGATTTTAGGATATCGAACTATTACGATATTATGATAATGAGTACACGCAGCGAAGACCGAACGCGAACTGAAGTCAATTGCGCACGCGGTACAAAACTGCTTATCTATACTTAATATATAAAGCTGAAGAGTTTGTTTGTTTGTTTGTTTGAACGCGCTAATCTCAGGAACTACTGGTTGGAATTGAAAAATTCTTTGTGTTGGATAGTCCATTTATTGAGGAATATTATAGGCTATATAACATCACGCTACAACCAAAAGGAGCGGAGCATAAATGAAAATCTATACTAATATATAAAGCTGAAGAGTTTGTTTGTTTGTTTGTTTGTTTGTTTGTTTGAACGCGCTAATCTCAGGAACTTATACTAATATATAAAGCTGAAGAGTTTGTTTGTTTGTTTGTTTGTTTGAACGCGCTAATCTCAAGAACTACTGGTTGGAATTGAAAAATTCTTTTTGTGTTGGATAGTCCATTTATTGAGGAATATTATAGGCTATATAACATCACGCTACAACCAAAAGGAGCGGAGCATAAATGAAAAATGTTGCAAAAACGGGAAGAATTATTCCTTTTTGAGAGCTTCCGTTGCGTGCGCTGCGTAAACGGTTTAAGTTACGCAAATATCATGAATGATGGAATTGTTCCTCTTTAAATGTTTTAAAAAAAAGTCCGCGACAGCATATGTCTATCTTTTAAGATTGACTCACTATAACCTTTTTATGGTAATCAAATTTGTTCGAAATTAATGCATTATTTGCGAAGGAGTTTTCATAAACATGGTATTAATCCTTATCCAAATAAATACATTATTCATCACAAGTATTTAATTTTGAACAAAGTTGCCCTTACATCATTTAATTTCAATGAATATCTTAGGAGATATAACTGTTTTATAATAACTCCGCAGTAAAATAATGATCAACTCTGCGAGGTAGTCTATTCTAAAGCTGAAGAGTTAGTTTTTAGGGTTCCGTCCTCAAAGGGTGAAATGGGACCCTATTACTAAAACTCCGCTGTCCGTCTATCTGTCTGTCTGTCTGTCCGTCTGTCACCAGGCTGTATCTCATGAACCGTAATAGTTAAACAGTTGAAATTTTCACATAGGTATGATGTATTTCTGTTGCCGCTATAACAACAAATACAAAAAAAAACAGAAAAAAATAATATTTAAGGGGGGCTTACATATTATTAATACAACGGACATGAATTTTTTGCCGTTTTTTTTTTTGCTCCGCCCGTGTGGATGTCGGTTATCACGTAAAAAAGTAGCCTATGTCCTTCTCTATATCCCAGGTCGATCGGTTCAGCGGTTTAGGCGTGAAAACGTAACATACAGACAGATAGACAGACAGACATACAGACAGAGCTACTTTCACATTTATAATATTAGTAAGGATAAGGATTTGTATGGATGGTACGGAACCCTTCGTGCGCGAGTCTGACTCGCATCTCTGGAACTGCGAGTTGGATTTGAAAAAATCTTTTTGCATTTTACAGCCCAATTCTTGAGGAAGAATTACATTCCTATTAACTAGAACACCATTTTTTTTAATGAAAGTTTATGCGAAAACGAAGTAAAAGCACGGGCAGGCAATGTGTTGCGACGGGGTGGGTCGGGGGAACAAGAAATTTAACGCGGACGAAGTCGCGGGCAGAAGCTAGTTAACTATAAGTCCAGGTTTCCTCACGATGTTTTTCCTTCACCGATGTCAGTAATGTCCAAGATAAACTCAGAAAGTACATATGAATTGAAAAAGTCACATTGGTACTTGCCCAGATTTGAACCCACAACCTCATGCATGAGGGGCGAGGCCTTAACCAACGGGCCATCATGACAATCTTTTAATTGTTTCACTAAAACTCCGTTTTACAAAAAAAAAACTCGTTATTTTTGTCAGTAATCTATTTTTTCCATTCTCTAGATACCCGATTCAATATTTCAGTTCCAGTTAACCATGACTTGTTATTAATATTGTGTTAAACAGACGAATGCACAGCAATGGCACGCTAGAGATGTTGCCGTCGAGCGCATACGAGGCGGCGGCGACGACGGTGCGGTGCCGCGCCGCCAACGTGCACGGCGTGGCGCTGTCGCGGGACGTAACTCTCGTGCCAGGTATCGTACGAGCACCGTAGTGACGAGTAGGGGTCAGCTCACAACGAGACGCGACGCGACGCGACGCGATGATGAGTTGGCAACACGTCGCGTCGCGTCTCGGTGTGAGCTGACCCTAAGTCGCCGTGTGCGGTGTGTGACTGTCATATTGCGCAGTGTCGGAGGCTGGCTGGGAGGCGCTGGCGCAGACGGCTGCGGCGGCGGCGGGCGGCGTGGCGGCTGTCACGTGCGTCGCCACGCGCGACGCCGCGCTCGTGCGCCCGACGCTCTGGTACCTCGGCGACACCGTGCTACACATCGACCCGCCCTCGCCAGGTATGCACCACACGCTACACTTGCGACCAACTCGCTACACTCGGACGCAACCGACGCAAAACCTGTGTTGTGAACAAATGATTCATGTCTATATTACAGTGTCATAGATCGTAGACGTATCGTATGATCATAGACATTATTATACGATAGTGTCAGTGCTTCCAACTTAGAGCTTTACGCGCCAGATCTAGCGATTTATTTGCCTCGAAGCGCGTTTTAGCGCCTAGCGCTAAATCTAGCGCTTTTTTAAATTATGAAACTATATTACTTAATACAGCATAAAACATAACAAATTACTTGTGCTAAATAAAATTATGTATTTCTACCTTCTACCAACATTGAAAAACTAAAAAAACGATGTCTATGTTTTCTTCATAGAATCATCATCTGTGAGAACGATTATGTCTCGGGGATTCCTCGCGTATTATTTTGTATGAACCTCCGTAGCGAACATTACTACGATCGTTTCAATCTCTTTATAGTTGACCTACGGTTCACACAGTTGCAGTGCTTGTTGTAACGGAAAGCACCATAATTCGAGCTTAAACGAATTATATATGTCGTCAAATCATTGAAATGTATCCAATAGTCCATAAAGACGAATATTCTTGTATATATTGCTTAAATAGCTTTATATACTAACGAAAATGATCGATATCTCAGAAATGTAAAGAGATAGCGTAATTTAATCACTGTCATTAGCTTAGTTAGAGCATTTACCCCCCAATTACCTATTTTATATAACAGTATATACCCCCGGGGTACCGATTAAAGTAAAATCCATTGTGTCGGAAAGTAAACAGTGTTATGTACCATTTTCGTACTGCGTAGAACAACGTCTCCCGTACCCCTCCTACGTCTAAGGAGAGCTAATTGCGCAATACCCCGCAGACACCAGTTCCCCTTAAACACCCCCTCATCAGGTAGGAATATTTGTAACTGGTGAGTTTCATTAATATACGACCAAGGGTCACCCGCAACTTGTGATCATGTGTAAAACCTATAAAGGGAACTCGAGCAAGTTGATTTTAGTCACTGACCGACCCAGACGACCCCACTACTCTCCTCCAGGAGAGTCGTAGGAAAACGAGTACAGTTCGCAAGATAAGAGCACACAATACACGATCGTCATTCCGACCTCGCCGCCGAGGCCCCGCGCGAAATCCCCGACTAACGAATAGTCCTCCCCGACCCTTGACTGTAAGTGAAGCGCCAGCACGCGTTCTAGCTGAGCAGCATGTAATCCAAACTCCCCAGGATAATAATCAAAACACTGATTTTATCCAGCCACCGTCGGTTCCTTGCCACCCTCCCTCCGACTCAGCTGCCCTAAGCCGAGGTTCGTACCCCACAGGGGGTGCCCTTAGCGAGCAGCAGTCGTTTAGTTTGTAGTTTTTTACGCCCTGGCTGGAGGCATTAAGTTTCGATAGGAGCTTAAGGCAACCACAGGATAGCCCGGTTAAAGAGTCGGAACCTTAGTGGTTACACTCTGAGATGCCCTAGATAAAAATAAAATAAAATAAAAAATGATTTTAGTAGTACATCAGTAGTAGTACATCAACGGTAGTACATCAAGTAAATCTCTCAGTAGCAATAATCTCTCCGTACGATTCAGTTGCTCTCCACATATATTCGAGATATAGTCGCTCCGCGCTTAGATAGTTTTAATAAAGTCAGTTTAAGTTAGTTAATAATTTCAGTTTAAGGTAGTTTCTAGATATTCTATTAGTTCGTAAGTGCTGATTTATATATTCTGATTCTATTTTTGTGACTGTAATTATCGTGTGCTATTTAATTGATTATACAAGTGTGCAATCTGACAGTGTGGTTTTTCACTGGTTACGAGTAAGTGCGTTGGTAACCTTTAGACACCCCCGCCTACAACACCTGACTCCCCGAATATCTTACACTTGTTTTATTCACTATCACTACATATTATAAAACAAAGTCCTCCGCCGCGTCTGTCTGTCTGTTCGCGATAAACTCAAAAACTGCTACACCGATTCGCATGCTGTTTTCACCAATGGATAGCTTGGTTCTCGAGGAAGGTTTTAGTATATATTTTTTTAAGTTTTTGTATACATTTTTGTATAAATAAACGATATTTGTTGGAGGTGTCGGAAAAAAATAAGCCGTCTGGGAGCTTTCAACGAAAACGCTGTCTAAACCCTTTGAGATATAACAAAATAATGTAAGGTGGAATTGTGTATCTTATAAAGGTCTTCAAAAAGTCCGCAATGGCATATGTATATCTCTTAAGGATAACATACTATATCCATTTTATTGTCTTTTTGTATGTATTTGTTTGCCGAATTTTACTCTTGGAAATACGATTACGATAACAATACGCTATAATATCAGTAGCTATTAGCCAAATTATGTTCGTAGATAAATAAGCTAGCTACTTACGTGTATATCAAACAGTATACAAGAATATTTATCATAAAAACATTACTAAACACGGCGGCCTTATGATCAAAATTTGTGCATTCCAAAATTTTCGTTACTTTTTCACTGACATATTTATCACTTTTCGATAAACTAACACTCAATACGAAATCTATACTTATTTCTCAGTAATTCTGTATAAGATTCTTCTATGATTAAACCGTTTTCTCATTGAATCCATTACTCTATGCACGTATAACCTTGATGAATGTTTACATCGCGCCACACCGCCACACGACCACAGAGTACAGACGTATTTTGTTTTCTTTTTTTTTCGTTCGTTTAGTGGTGTTCCCGCTAAAATGTATTAATACCGGTCAAGTATTAGTCGATTAATCGAATTCTACAGCCCGATCGTGTTGCAAGTACAAAATAAATGTCAAATGTTTCGTCCAATTGCGAACGTGACCCTGAGAAAAGTTATGCACCAATGGTGTTCATTAGATTTCGAGTGTTTTCTCAGCACAGACGGTGTATCGTGCGTCATTTCGGAGGATTTCGTTTTGTTTTCACATTGTTGGTACTTACGTGAATTATTTTAAAATTATTATTTGTGTCGCATTTTTATTTCGTGTTGTAATTTGGTACAATTGATTGCTGTAAGAATTTGAGTGGAATTTCGTATTTTGATTTTGTGTTTGTTATCTTTAGGTAAAGACTCATTATACGTTCAGATCATAAGTACTTTTATTATATTTGTAGCAGCAGTGGTGAGGTTTGGTGAAAACTTGTGTTTTTGATTGTGTTGAGGATTTTAAATAAAAACGATGCTTTAGCTTTAACGAACAAATTCTGTATATTCGCCTTCTTGATCTTTTACAATATTCAAGGAGAGGGGTATGGGAACAATATTTTAAATTAAGACCAATCACAGTCGCGCGATATGCCTAGGGTACAATTTCTTGCCTCGAGATGTCGCTGTTAGTCCCTTATGTGTTTTAATGGAGTAGGAGTTGTAAAAGAACTTTGACAACAATTATAACAGGACTTAAGAAGCCGAGAGGGTCAAACATTTGCGAAACGTTCGATAAAATAGACCTCTTTGTAATAGGCTTGATATTTTCAATATTAATGTGAGAATTGAAATAAAAGTTATCGCTTGCATTATGCCAGACTATTTCTAAGGTTTTAGAACTTACGTTTTCATCTAAACTTAAAGGTTTAAACTGACTAGACGACTGACGGTCATCATCGTGTTTAAAATTCACTTCCACAAAAATCCAAAAAAAAAAAACAAAATCCACTTCCTAAGTGGAAAACAGCCCGACTGCAGCGTCTTCTGAGTTTTGTCGCATAGATCTAATAATTTTATTTTATCATCTAAGCCCGTAATATTATCGTCGACATAGAAATCCTCTTTGATAGGTCGAGTGACATCAGGATCAGGAGATTCAGAGGCTAATTTTTTTAGGCACATAACACTTAAAAAAGGTGCGGAGGCGGTTCCATACGTCACGGTGTTTAATTTATATATACCTAACGACTTTGAGGGATGGTCACAGAATCATTTGCAAGCTGCGTTGACCCTCATCTACCAGGCACTGCCGGTACATCTTCTCCACGTCGGCGTACGCGACGTACCTGTGCTGCCGAAAGCGGAGAAGAATGGCAATGAGATCACCTTGTATAGGAGGGCCAACTAGTTTCAAATCATTCAATGACTTACCAGAGCTCGATCGTGCGCTTGCGTCAAACACCACGCGCAACTTGGTGGTGGTGCTGAGCTCATGGAACACGCCATGATGCGGCATGAAATAACACGGGGATTCATAGGAATCTACCTGTGTCATATGGCCTAAACTAAGATACTCCTGCAAAAAATCGGAATAAAGAGTTTTATATTCAGGTGAACGCTGCAGACGTTTTTCTAGCGCAAGAAATCGATGTTCTGCTTGTGTATAAGAATCCCCCAAGGTATCAGGCGACTGATGGAGTGGAATATGCACACTAAATCTCCCCTCGCTATTGCGAATAGAACAAAGTGATTTTCGCATGCACGTTCTTCCTCAGTCTGTGCGTCTCTGACCTTAGACGGTTCCTCAATCTCCCAGAACAATCGAAGTTGCGTATCTAAAGAATTAATAATATTGCAATGAATTGGCGCATTTTTGCGCGTATAATTAAGTATAGGTCCGGAAATAATCCAGCCTAGTTTGGTATTCTGTAGAAACGGACCACTAGTCAAACGAATTTTACCGTCTTCTAACAGATCCTAAAACCTATCTGCGCCAATCAAAATATCAATATTTTTGTAGTCTAGAAACTCCGGATCAGCTAACCGTATGTCTTCTGGAATACAGACTTGTGCGCTTAATTTACATACGGCAGGCATCGAAGCCGTGATCCTAGAAAGCACATAACAATGAATGTGCGCGGTAAATGAATTATCGACGCAGGATTTGATAACGATATTACAAGCTTGTGAACAATGTACTATCGAATCACCTACGCCTCGAACTTCGTTTGTGGACTGTATTAATGGTGCGTTTAAAAGTTGACATAATGATTTAGAAACGAAACAGCGCTGGCTTCCATTATCAAGGAGCGCCCGCGCTTTATGATATCTACCGTGTACATCTGCTACATCAACGATAGCTGTTGACAATAACACGGACTGCACACCTATAGACTTAATCGATTGCGGTTGCATGTGTGCTTTGTTTACTTGAATAGGGACTGCGGAGTCCGAGGCGGCTGGTGCGGCAGCGGGGAAGTGCGCAGGCGCTTCACTCTCATTAGCACGCGACGCCTCAGTAGTCAATGTGGAATGCAAAGCAACAGAACTATTAGCGTTATCATTGTACAATAATGGGTTTTGTTTTTGAATGCAATGTCTACACGGCCCAAACCTACAATTATTTACTGAGTGCTTTGAATGTAAACAATTCTCACATAAGCTGTGCTCGCGTACAAGTTTGAGCTTTGTGTCTAAGTCGCAATCGATAAACTCTTTACACGTATACAGTGGATGATTCGCGTTGCACTTTGCGCATATTAACTTACCGCGTTGTTTATTTGATTTAGTCGGCCCGCTAGAAACATTGCAGTGTGACATATTGTGACATTTTGAGTGTTGTTTTTTGTTGTCAGTGCTTTGAGCTTCTTTGCTATGTGAACGCTGCAATGCCTCCAGCATGTCTGCTTTGTTGCGCAAAAAGTTAATTAAAACATCCACCGATAAACGCTTAGAATTATTGATCCATTTGAGTTCGGGTACAATGTGCACTTATGAGACCCCCATTCTCTTTCAGTAATTTTATCTAACTTAGATACCATAATATTAATGATTAAACTATCCCAGTAGTTTGTTGGCTCACCTAGAATCTTAAGCGAGCGTAAATTTTTCAAAATAGTGTCTATTAATGTTCTAATTGAAGAAGGCGACTCTTTAGTTATTGCAGTTATATTTAACAAAGCTTTGATATGGTGATCAATTAAAAGTCCGCAATTATTATATCGGTTGAGCAACCAATCCCATGCAACCTGATAATTATCAGAAGAAAATTCTATAGAATGTATAACTAGTTCTGCACTGTCTTTAAGGGACGATCTGAGATAGTGAAACTTCTGGATGTTGGAAATATCTTTAGAATTATGAACTAGCGAGGTAAATGTGTCTCGAATTCGAGCCAGTGCTCATAGGAACCGTCAAATGTAGGCATAGTGATAGTAGGTAACTTCACGGAATGTATTTGACTGTTATTATGACTATGAAATGACCTGGAGCAGTCAGCGACCTCATCAGTTTTAAGCATAAATTCGGCAAGTGATATTAAATTGTAGTAACTATCTTCAAAATGTTCTCTTTGATTTAATTGTTCGCCTAATTCACTATCAGAAACTCTTTCTTCTATTTTAGTTTGAATGTCGGTAAATTCAGAAAATAATGTAGTACATCCTTGAATTCTCAACTTTAATTCAATGCGTTTTTGATTAGGAAAGTCATGATCACAATCTTTTAAAGACTCTAAATAATTACTTAATTATACCACGCTTCCTAACTAAATCGCGAACTAACTCACTACTTTCTACACTTATAAAATTACGAGATTTGTCACGGGATTTTGCAGAGTCAATAGGCATTTTGGTGGTCAGTGAAAAGAGGAGTACTCACGGTTTTATAATCGACACGGTCACGGTCAATACTATAGGGCACTGATGCTAGCAACGTCACCAGGCTAGTAATTGACTGGAAATCCGATATTCCGAGAATACAATGCGGTAATTTCACTGAAATAAGAGCACAGACACACTATAGCACCAAATAGAAGTCAAGAGATGATGGGAAGGAATAAGGATTGACCCCACCGATTGCGTATTATTTTCGATGAAAAACCATTTGCGTTTTCTTCTCAATCCGCCATGTGCAAGGGATATCCGTCCATAGGTCAATCAGCGATCTTGTTGGTATCAACATTCCAATATCCGGCTCGAAGGACCAAAATGTAGCAGCAGCGGTGAGGTTTGGTGAAAAATTGTGTTTTTGATTGTGTTGAGGATTTTAAATAAAAACGATGCGTTAGCTTTAACGAACAAATTCTGTATATTCGCCATCTTGATCTTTTACAATATTCAAGGAGAGGGGTATAGGAACAATAGTTTAAATTAAGACCAATCACAGTCGCGCGATATGCGTATGGTACCATTTCTTGCCTCGAGATGTCGCTGTTAGTCCCTTATGTGCGTTAATGGAGTAGGAGTCCACAACAATAATAAATCATTTGTTTCGGTTTCTATTCACATAGTGAATCACATTAAAATTAATATTAAGTTAGAAATTTTATATATATACCCGGGGATATGGAGAAGGACATAGGGTACTTTTTTATGCGATAACCGACATCCACGCGGGCGAAGCCGCGGTCTAAAGCTAGTAATTATATATATGGATTATTACAAATATGGATTTTCCTTTATCAAAGCGTACTTAATATTATAAACGAAGAAGAAATACAAGAATCCGATGATGATGAAGATTTAACCCTGATTGATTCTTAAGTCAAAAATATTGTTTCTTATGTCATTGTCATAAAAAAATAAAAAAATATGTATATTTGTTTCATTTCATGCTATCATGAAATTTATTTTATCTGTGGAGCAATTGTGTAAGTTCAATTTACACAATTTGCTAAGTCAAACTTACTAAGTTGTAGATGATCGGCAACGCAAATCGAAAACTCGATTACTCGAACTGAATAAGGGAAAGATTATTCTCTTGATTCAATACACTAATAAATTATATCGAATCAATAAATTAACTTTCCTGTATTGAGTTCGAGTACTCGCGTTTTGCAAATAGTAAAACCATTTGTTGTTGGCGCGAAATATAGCGCTTTAAAAAAAAATACATTCTAGCGCTTTCTAGCGCTTTTTACAGCGCTGACAGCGCGTTTTCGCTTAGACTAGTTGGCAGCACTGGATAGTATAAAACCATAGCGTCGCGTCTCACGCGTGATTCATGTGAGTCTGCAAACCTCTGCACTGTAACTTAAAACGAAGATTTTTAATATATTCTGCAAAACTTCTAATAGACTTGCACGTTTGAGAAGAAAGCTTCTAAATGAAAGTCTCGATTCATATGACCAACGGTTAAGCAGTATGTTTTACAGAAATGTGAAAGTTGCAATCTAGCACGTCGGGGGTTTGAGGAACATTTTCCTTTTAATAAAGGAGAGGAATTATTGACGCACATAAATCGTGGCGAACGCTCTTGAAACAAAAACATCGCGGTGCGCGGTGGGAAGCGGTGAGCGGCCGACGCAAATAAATCTATCATCGTGGCTCCCGCGCACCTCGCTCACCCGACACCTCTCCCTAGCCCCCCTACCCCACCACTTTACAGCGCCTTTGCCGCTTTATTTAACATCTCTTTATTAATTAATGCCAACTTCCTGGAATGGTTCGCATTACTAGAGGGTATAAGGTCTTTACTTAACAATGGCATTTCCACGCATTTTATATTCAGCGCTGTGTTAAATTAACTTTATAATTTACCGAGGCTTACTTATTAAAACTAGACAAGGAAAATTCACAGAGTGTTGAAATTATTAATATTAGAGAGCTTATTTATGGGGGGTGAAATCTACGCATAATAGCAACGACTCCTATTATAGAGGTTGAGACAAGTGGTCCTAATTGTGGACACAATATTTCGGCGGTTGGGTTGTGGCGGACGCACGGGAAATGGGATTAAACGTTAAGGCCCAGATATATGCCAGTGACCTTGAGTGGTTAGCTTGCGTGTTCTATACTGGGCTCACGCAATGCGTGGTACGTCCAGCCGGTAATAGGACTCGCCCATCCAGGAGCGCTGTCTCAAATAAAACGCATTAATAATTTATTACACATAAAACAAAAGGCATTTTAATAAAATAAATAAAAAAAAAGATGAAGGTTTCAGAAAAACACGCTTGATAGATTTTGCGTGATTCTCAGTTTTTTTATTCGCGCATAACTTTACAAATTAATTACACTATGTTATACCCATTTTCCCCCGGACCGCCGCTAGGTGTAGACGTGCCCCAATACCCTGTTGCATTTTTAATTCCAATTTAAATCATTAAAGTATATTTAATTAAAGTTAAAATAATAGGAGTGCATAGTTGCCAAGGAGCTCTTGACAACAGCAAGTAAGGCGCGACGGCAGCACTGCGACTCGGCGACGATTACTCCTGCGTCCGTGCGCGCCTGGTACCTGGCTGTCTCCTAGCTGCGCCGACTCCGCCCTCAAGGATACGTAAGAAGCCAACAAGAATCACTAATTACAGCGCGAGCGCACCTCCCCTATACGGGTGTCGCAGTGGCCACTCCCCATCATTAGTAAATGGAATATTGGAGCTAATTTGTTAATTAAGGCCCCGCCTATCGACGTGGGAACTAATCATCTACGAAGCCGCGCCAATATCGCTCGCATTTTATTTTCTCCTGGTACTTTGAGATATAAGTGTCTTCCTGAATCTTCAAGTTTTGGTATATAATTTCATTCTCGCTGTAAAACAAAACGTTTTGCCTATTTCTACCTACTGATTCATAAAATGCCACTCAATCGAACACCGCCCAAGACGCCTGTTTTGGAGTCTGAAGAGGGTCAGAACTTAAGTGTACATACTATACCTAAGTCTGGACCCAACCTTACCTTGAATTTGATTGCCTCTCAAAATGAGAGTACTACAACAACTCGAAAGCGCAAACATGACGATGATAACCTTATTTTTATGGCGGAAATACGTGACTTGCTTAAATCCTATACAGCTCAAACGGACAGCAAGTTAGAGGCACTGCAAATAGCGTTAAATGAGGTTGTCGCACAGAACATCGAAATTACAAAAAATATCAAATTTGTATCCAAATAATACGACGACATGGTTATCAGGGCTGAAAAACTGGAAAATGAACAACAATCTGATCATAATCTCATCATCCAACTCGAGGACAAGGTGGAGAATTTGGAGAGGATTCTTTATCAATCAAAGATGGAAATTCGAAACATCCCAAAAAGTCAAAACGAATCTAAAGCAGATTTATGCAAGTTGATAACAGAAACGGCCACAGTTTTAGAGGTGCCACTTCAACATAACGACATTAAAGATATTTTCCGCACTCGTAACAAAAAGGATGGGGCTCCAACAATCATTGTTGATTTCTTCACAGTAACTACTAAACAGGATATAATTATAAAAGCTAGAAAAATAACAGAAAAAACAGAAATAATAAATTGAATACATCTCATATCAAGATTTCAGGCCCCCCTAAACCGATTTACCTATCTGAAAGCCTGACGCAAAAAGCTCAGCGCTTGTACTATTTAGCCCGAATGTTTGCCAAGGATAACTCCTTTCAATTTTGTTGGACGTCTTATGGGAAAATATATATGAAAAGAGCTGAAGGCGAAAAGCAAATATTAATTAAGAATGAAGCAGATCTCAATCATTTACGTCTCGACAAGTGACTAGTTAACTACGCTTACTTATGTCCTGTGTTTAGAACTTTAATGCAGAAACTTTTTTCTACTTTTTTAATATTGCCTTATATACTCACCGGAATCATACAATTAATACACACTAAACATCATACAATAACATTCACATTCCTCACTAAAGCTTTTTTACTCAAACTAACTATTGAAAATAAATTATACCTTGTACGATCAAAACAAACACATATCAATCACGCCTGCTATTTAAACAAGCGTTCCACTTATGCACCTTTGCTGCGATATTATCTTAAATACAAAATATTGAATAATAGTTGCACGATTAGGCACCACACTCACTCAAATAGCTAATGCGGACGATCATATTTTGACAGATGTGGACAACCTTTCTGTGGCTGGGACATATTGCTGTGATACGGATACTTGTAACACTGTAATTAATGACGCCTCACCATCGCTAAATATCGTAACCCAAAATATCCGTAGCATACAAAAGAATTTTGATAGTTTTCAAGCCCAGTTAGCTAGGTATTCTTTTGAATTTGACATAATTATTCTTACTGAGTGTTGGTTGAATCCAAATAGACCTATACCGCCAATAGACGGCTATGTCACCTATTCCTCAAAAACCTGGATTAATCAAAATGACGGTATCGTTATATACGTCAAACAGGAAATCAAATGCATAGTCGAAGAACCGGAACCTATTGGCGCCAACTTTATGTTACTTAAAATTCACCCAGATATTTGCATTTTGGCGGTCTATAGATCTCCGTCTCATCACAATATTGGTAGTTTTCTGGACTCCATAGACAAAATAATTCGGCCAATCAAAGCGAAAACTATTATCCTCACTGGAGACATCAACATTGACATTAAGTCTACCAGTGTCGATCGGAACAAGGAATCGTATCTAAATCTCACTGCAGAATTAGCGTTATTACCGGGCCATACACATCCAACCAGGATGCAAAACTGCCTAGACCATGCGATGCTTACCACTACACATCAAGCTACTGTATTTGTGATTGACTCGACGGTGACTGATCATGCCTCGGTAATATTAAGTGTCAGTCAATCTTATCATAGAAGAGACAAAGTATCCACTCTGACAAGGATCAATTACGATGCGGCCGTAAAACATCTAGAGTCGGTCGATTTCTCATTTATTAATGAAGACGCTGAAGCAAATACCGCTGCCGCTCTTTTTATTGATACGATTGCCTCAACTCTGGATACCCATTCAACAGTATATAGTAGACCTAGCCGAAAAAGATTACTCAAACCCTGGCTAACTCCAGGTCTCCTCCGTTGCATAAGCCACAGGGATAAACTCCATAAAAAGTTTTCATTAAACCCACAAAATAATATCGTCGAAACATCTTATAAAAGATATCGCAACTTTTGCAACAAGTTATTGAAAAAATTAAAAATAAACTATGAAAAGTCCCTCCTACAAAACTCTAAAAACAATAAAGACAAGTGGAACGCTGTCAAAACTATAATACAACAGAAAAAGCAAAAATCAGTAGCCGACAACCTTATTCGAAATATGAGTAGTAATTCCAACTCGACAGAGGATATAAATAAGTACTTCTCTAATATAGGCAAACACCTAGCTGATAATATTACTAACACTAGAACTTCTTTTACTAACCTATTATCTCATAAGCCGGCCATAACTACGAACCACAACTCGATGGTCCTACTTCCCCCGGATGAGTCTGAAATTGAAGCAACTATACTCAATCTAAAGAATGACTGTGCCGTCGGTTGGGACGCCATTCCTGCTAAGTTCCTTAAACTGGCGAGACATATAATTGTTCCCCACTTAACTAAACTCTTAGAACTGTGTATTTCACAAGGAGTCTTTCCACGAGCGTTCAAAAAATCTTTGATAACACCTGTCCACAAGAACGGGTTGAAGGACGATGTCAAAAACTACCGGCCTATTTCAGTTCTTTCGACATTATCTAAAATACTAGAAAAAGTTCTGAATACTAGGCTAATTAGCTTCTTAGAACGTAACAAGATATTGTCAGACGCCCAGTTTGGTTTTAGGTCAGGAAGAAGCACTGAGGACGCTGTCGGGCAACTTGTGGATCATGTTACATCTCAATTGAATGCCCGAAAAAAGTGCATTGGCATTTTCCTTGACCTAGCCAAGGCTTTCGACACCGTTTCGATACCTATTCTTGTAAACAAACTGGAACAGATTGGTGTTCGGGGAACGGCCCTAAAACTCTTTCAAGACTTTCTCTGCGATCGTACACAAAGAGTGAAAATACGAGAACACGTTAGCTCAGATGCCCTGGTCACATACGGCGTACCACAGGGTAGTATTCTTGGTCCCAGTCTCTTCCTGATCTACATAAACGATCTGTGTCAGCTTGCTCTTGCAAATGGTAAGATTTTTACATACGCTGATGACACAGCACTCATATTTCATGGAGAGACCTGGGATGAGGTTCGACAAAAAACGATTCAGCCCTGCTTATAGTAAGCCACTGGCTAAGAGCTAACCTACTAACCTTAAACCTTGCAAAATCGACCCTAATCCAATTTAATTTCTCTAAACTTAAGCCTGCCAATATATGCGTTAAGTTACATGCATGTGATGCCCCCCAGAACTATGCATCTTGCTCATGTGTACGAGTACCTATTCCTCAATCAAATACAGTTAAATACTTAGGAATATTACTCGACGATAAGTTTACTTGGAACCAGCACATAGAGGTAACCACTGCGCGAATTAGAAAACTCATATGGGTATTTAAAAAACTCCGGCATGTCGCTGATTATGAGCTACTACGCACGGTATATTACGCACTGGTTCAGTCAGTGATTGGGTATTGCATTGGTGTCTGGGGTGGGGCATGCAAAACGCACATGATAAGACTTGAAAGGGCCCAAAGATCTGTGCTTAAAGTAATGACGTATAAGCCTTTTAGATTCCCCACCACAACTCTATACGACAAGTGTCAAGTTCTCACTGTATGGAAGTTGTATGTTTTACATATAGTTACCAAACAGCATCTTGTCACACCTGTAAATAAGCAAGTTTTAAGTAAACGTACTATAAGAAACGTTTGCCTATCTGTTAAATTTGACACCGCAGCTGCAAGAAGGCAACGCATGTATTTGTCACGTCACATCTCTAATAAAACAAACAGTGCTATCAATATTAATCCTCTACGGGAAGCTAAAACTAAAACTAAGTCATGGCTACTGACACAAGAATACAGTCAAACAGAATCCATTTTAATATAGGTATATATATATTCAACAAGACCACACATCACCCACTTACACACCCTCACATTAATCCATTCACACACCACCACACTCCACATATCAACACATTAAACACGCACTCTTTACACTTTACACACACATAAATGTAAAATGACAATATCATAAATCAAGTGTTACCATAATTTTTACTTCTCTTTTTTTACATTCATTATTTTAAATTTTTTTACATTCATTATTAAATTTACGATTAAAATAATTATTAAATACATTAAAATAAGTATTTAATAATTATTTTAATCGTAAATTTAATAATGAATGTAATACTCTAATGAAATTCTACTATTTTGCTATTTTAATTAAGTATAAATTTTTGTTTGCTTGTCTTAAAGTAAATTCGAGCGATGTATGTTTATTGCATAAAATCCAGAACCTACCGATTGGGAGAAGACACAGGCTCCTGTAACACAGGTGTTTTACCTAGCGCAGGAGTCAGGGCTTTCACTTTGTTTGTACACATTTTTTATGCCAATAAAGAATTATTATTATTATTTCCTTTATTTCATTTTTATACATATAATTTACATTTTTAAATATTTCTATAAAATCATACAAAAATAAAAACATTTAAAAATATAAAAAATAGCAGGCCCCCGGTATCGGGAACAGGGTCCAAGCTACCGGACCTACCCGGCGGTCAGGACTCCAGAGAGAGGAACCTCCTAACAATGCGAGCCGTGTCCAGAAGTACCGCTCTCTGAATCAAGCCCTTGATCCAGCCGCCCAACGAGAGCCTCCTTAGATGTTGGTCGAGGCTCTTGGCAATTAAGCCATTGGCTGATACGACTATCGGCACAATGATCGTTGAATCCACATCCCACATGTCGACAACCTCGCGAGCCAAGTCAAGATACTTGATTTGTTTATCTTTCTCGGCTTTCACGAGGTTCTCGTCATGTGAGACTGTTATGTCAATAATCATTGTGCGCCGCTCTATACGATCCACCACCACTATATCAGGCTTATTGGCAACAATAGTCCTGTCAGTAATGATGGATCGATCCCAGTACAATGTGATATGTCCATTTTCGAGAACTGGGTCGGGCACATACCTGTAGTACGGCACTTCCGATTCCACTAGGTTGTATTTCAGAGCAAGTTGCTGATGGATAATCCTGGCTACAAGGTTGTGTCTATGCAAGTATTCTTCGTTAGCTAGACGAGGACACCCGGAGATAATGTGTCGGATTGATTCTCCCGGACGGTGGCATGCCCGACAGATGTCAACCGTGCCATCCTTCACAATAAATCTCCGGTAATTGTTCGTCATGATAACTTCATCCATAATTGCACAGACAAAACCTTCGGTTTCCCCAAAGAGGTCACCGAAACGCAGCCAGGCTACGGACGCTAGCAGATCTACATCGGGTCCATGGAGGGCCCGGAAAAAGCGTCCGTGAAGCTCCTTACTCTGCCATACCTCCCTGCGATCGTTAGTGTCAAGCACTACAGGCTTGCGCCAGTTCTCTTTAGCCAAGGAGAGCGGGGTGAGGCCCTTGTCCACCGCGACCGCATCTCGATGCATCCCCACGTCGGCTTTTAGGAAATATTCCCTGAGACTGCATATCTCGCGATTGTGGAGGGTCTTAACATTTAAAAAGCCTCGACCTCCACACTTACGCGGGATATACAGTCTCATTACCGATGACCTTGGGTGATGCATTCGATTTGCAGTCAGCAGCGTACGGACTCTCCTATCCAGGGCGTCGAGTTCGGTCTGAGTCCATTTGAGTATGCCGAAAGAGTACATAAAAACCGGCACGACCCAACCGTTGAAGGCGCGCACCTTGTTTCCGCCCGATAAAAGACTATTAAATACTTTTTTCAGGCGGCCAAAGAAGCGTTCCTTCAACGATTGCTTCGTGTCAGTAACATTGATGCCTAACGCTTCCGACATACCCAAATACTTATAGGTTTCGGATGCGGAGAGGGCTCTAAGGTTTATGAAATCCGAGAGTTCAGTTCCCACGGATTCCATAATCTCCCCTCGCTTTACATGCATGACCGCACATTTGTCCACACCAAATTCCATCCTGATGGCACTACTGAAAGTTTCAGTTACTTTCAGTAGCTCCATCAGTTGCAAATTGTTGGGGGCAAAGAGTTTTAGGTCATCGATGTAGAGGAGGTGAGATATAACCTGACCACCTCTCCTCATCCGATAGCCTAGACCCGAACCCTCCAGCAATGTGCTTAGAGGATTCAAGGCTAAGCAGAACCAAAGTGGACTCAAACTATCACCCTGAAATATGCCTCGCTCGATCCTTATCGGCTCGCTATTCCTCTGGATATCTCGATATCCTGGATAGCGAAGGACCGTCCTCCATTGCCCCATACATGACATCAGGAAGGTGCGTAGAGTTGCATCTACTTTATACAACTCCAGCACCCTCATGAGCCATGTATGTGGCACCGAGTCATAGGCCTTCTTATAGTCTATCCAACATGTCGACAGATCCTTTTGGGAACGACGAACCTGTTGGCTAATGGCCATATCAATGAGGAGCAGCTCCTTACTTATTATTATTATTATTAACTAGCTTTTGCCCGCGGCTTCGCCCACGTGGATGTCGGTTATCGCATAAAAAAGTACCCTATGTCCTTCTCCATATCCCAGGCTATATCTCAAAATTCTAACTTAATATTAATTTTAATGTGACTCACTATGTGAATAGAAACCGAAACAAATGATTTAATATAATAAAAGTACTTATGTTCTGAACGTGAATGAGTCTTTACCTAAAGATAACAAACACAAAATCAAAATACAAAATTTCACTCAAATTCTTAAAGCAATCAATTGTACCAAATTACAACACGAAATAAAAGTGCGACACAAATGATAATTTTAAAATAATTCACGTAAGTACCAACAATGTGAAAACAAAACGAAATCCTCCGAAATGTCGCACGGTACACCGTTTGTGCTGATAAAACGCTCGAAATATATGAACACCATTGGTGCATAACTTTTCTCAGGGTCACGTTCGCAATTGGACGAAATATTTGACATTTATTTTGTACTTGCAACACGATCTGGCTGTAGAATTCGATTAATCGACTAATACTTGACCGGTTGACATTTTAGCGGGAACACCACTAAACGAACGAAAAAAAAAAAGAAAACAAAATACGTCTGTACTCTGTGGTCGTGTGGCGGTGTGGTGCGGTGCTTAATGTAAACATTCATCAAGGTTATACGTGCGTAAAGATTCAATGAGAAAACGGTTTAATCTTTGAAGAATCTTATACAGAATTACTGAGAAATAAGTGTAGATTTCGTATTGAGTGTTAGTTTATCGAAAAGTGATAAATATGTCAGTGAAAAAGTAACGAAGGTTTTGGAATGCACAAATTTTGATCATAAGGCCGCCGTGTGTTTAGTAATGTTTTTATGATAAAAATATTCTTGTACATTGTTTGAAATACACATAAGTAGCTAGTTTATTTATCTACGAACATAATTTGGCTAATAGCTACTGATATTATAGCGTATTGTTATCGTAATCGTATTTCCAAGAGTAAAATTCGGCAAACAAATACCTACAAAAAGTCAATAAAATGGATATAGTATGTTATCCTTAAGAGATAGACATATGCCATCGTGGACTTTTTTGAAGACCTTTATAAGATACATAATTCCACCATACATTATTTTGTTATATCTCAAAGGGTTTAGACAGCGTTTTCGTTGAAAGCTCCCAGACGGCTTATTTTTTTCCGACACCTCCAACAAATATCGTTAATTCATACAAAAATGCATAAAAAAAACATAACAAATTATATACTAAAACCTTCCTCGAGAACCAAGCTATCCATTGGTGAAAACAGCATGAGAATCGGTGCAGTAGTATTTGAGTTTATCGCGAACAGACAGACAGACAGACAGACGCGGCGGAGGACTTTGTTTTATAATATGTAGTGATAGTGATAGTGATGATATAGACATACTTAATGTAAAATATTCATATATTAAGTTATTAAGAAAATTCTCTAATTCAACATATATTTTTTCAAATCATTAACACTACTCGTTTAGACGTGATCTTCAACATAAAATCATTAAAAGTCGGTCATTGTCGCCTTAAATAGAGTATTGCAAATAATATACGAGTATGTTGACAGCCGCAGTCGGAACAGTGAGTGACTTGACGTGTGATGACAGAATCGCGCTACCTGGTGGCGGGCAACACGCTGCTGATCCTGGGCGTGGGTGCGAGTGACGCCGGCGCCTACAGCTGCCTGGCGCGCCACGCGCTCACTGCCGCCACAAAGCGCGCGCGCCCCGCCACGCTCACCGTCACCGGTCAGTGACTCAGTGCCCGCTCCGTGCGTGTATGTGTGTGTCCGCTAACGTGTGTGTGTGTGCAGCGGCGTCGTCGTCATCGGCACCGCAGCTGGTAGCGGCGGGCGGCGAGCTTAGCGTAGCGGCCGGGCAGCCCGTGTGCCTGCCCTGCGTCGCCTCCGACTACCCCGCGCCGCAGTACACGTAACTAACATACCTCACTCAATTCACTTGCATGCAACTTTCAGCTCAAATATCGATACATTTTGTGTTCTTTGCACAAAGCGGTTTTTATATCAGGAGCTATCTAATTTACTTACTTTATTATGTTAGTAATATCAATGAAACAAGTAGAAGCTTTCTCCGCGCTGACATTCTCATCAACTTACCCTTATAAAAAAATGGAGTGATATGGGTTCTGGGCGGCACATTGTAACAGAACATTGCACACGCATTCTGTACCAGCTGGATTAGCAAAGAAAAAAAAAAACCAAAGAGGACTGCCTCCATGTTGCGACTAAATACTATTTAGAAGTACCTCCATTATGAATATTAACAACAGACTTGGTCGTCATGGCAACGAGTTTAGCATGGAAACGCCCTCAATTTTTCAGTTATATTTTTTTATTTAAAAAACTATAAGTTTTATCGCTAGACTTTTAAATAAAAAAATGTAAACAAAAAAAATATTTTTTTTTAATGTTAAAAATGTTTACCGTTTCGGAGATATGGTTTTTTTTTCAAACATTTTGGAAATTTCAAATCCCTCCCCAAGTTAGAGGTTGCATTTTCAACATAAAAGTTGTCCGTTGTGATGATATTGATGAGTGGGTACATTTATAATGTTGGTGGTGGTATAAAAATGAACTATTAAATATGGCAGTCATTACTGGAGCTTGTTGTTTGATTCACGTTCCACATAACCTTACAGTCCGTATTCTTACTCGGAATGATAAAAATGTTAAAGGGTTCAAAAATTTTCCGCCATCAAACTGATTTTTGAAAAACCGGATTTCACGGATGTCGATAAGATATCTCGATTAAGATAGGGAAGCGACTATGACGGAGCAAATTTAAATAAATGCTGATCAAAATGGTACCATCAAACTGATCTGATGACGAAGAACAAGAAACACAATGTATCCTAGCCTTGGTTGAGCTTACTAAAACTGTCATGAGATTCACTCTGGCTATAAATGATTTTTAACCGACTTCAAAAAAGGAGGAAGTTCTCAATTCGTCTATATATATTACTAGCTTTTGCCCGCGGCTCCGCCCGCGTGGATGTCGGTTATCGCGTAAAAAAGTAGCCTATGTCCTTCTCCATATCCCAGGCTATATCTCCGCAAAATTTCATGACGATCGGTTCAGCGGCTTAGGCGTGAAAACGTAACAGACAGACCGACAGATAGACAGAAAGACAGACAGAAAGAGTTACTTTCACATTTATAATATTAGCATGGTAATAACAATCTTTTGCCCGCGACTTCGTTCGCGTAGAAGTCGTAAGACGACACAATATACCAAAATACCAGCCACATTTTAATAAAACTTCCCTGAATACTTCGTTTGTAGTTTTGGTCACAGCAGTCAAAATATAGAGAGAGTAAGGACTGGTGACGCGAGAGCAAGTGACGTACAGTTCCATGTTATATGGTAAAGGGTTTGCTTTTCGCACTTAGTCCTTCAGGTGGACCATTGTACATGGGCCATGGTGGCCATCAGTGGTTATTCCAACCAGCGCATCTCCTTTCAGAAGATAATAACGTCTCCAGGTATGTTTAGAACATCTGTGAAAGATCTGGGTGCCCCAAGGGTGTCTGTTCTAATCTAGGTGACGCCTGTGCAATCAAAGAGCACATGCACGATGGTTTCCTCAGCCTCCATGCAAGCCCTGCACAGAGGATTGTCCGATATGCCTATTGTGTGGAAGTGTTTGTTTAGTTTGTTTAGCGAGCAGTGTCCCGTGTTGGTCCCCGTCACCAGGCGCAGGCCGGTCCTGTCCAGGAGTAATAACCGCCTGGTTAGCCTACCATCCAAGAATGGCATAGCGTCCCTGGACTGTCTGCAGGTCGGTGTTGAGGTGTGGAGCTCTTTTCTAGTGAATTATTGAAGGCCTGTGTTCCTGCATATACACTAACAGCACAAAACTGATAAATTGAACGTTTCTCATTGTCATTCTTAGAGATTATTCCTGACGAACAGCTATCACTAATATAATATAACAGTAAATTGTAATTGTAAACACATGGGAAGTCAAGTATAAGTCCCCTCTTTGAAGAGTGGCTAGAGGGGCGCCACGGCGTCCTCACCTTCCGCCTGACACAAGTCCTCACCGGACACGGTTATTTCGGGAGGTTCCTGTTCAGGATAAGGCGGGAGGAAACGCCCGGGTCTTACCACGGTGTGGATCGCCCGGACGACACGGTAGAGCATACGGTGGAGGTCTGCCCGGCTTGGGTAGAGCACCACCGTGTCCTCACGGAGGCGATCGGTGGCGACGATCTCTCGCGTCCGGCCTTGGTCCAGGCCATGGTATGGAGCAAGAGTGCATGGGAGGCCGTCACCTCCTTTTGCGAAGCAGTAATGCGCGCGAAGGAGGAGGTGGAACGCCAGAGAGAAGAGAGAGAGAGCGCCGGAGAGGTAGTATGTGCGCCCTCACGCCCTTCGTCGCCGCAGAAGATACCCTGGGCTGCGGGAATCAATTGGTGATTCCCGGCTACCGTAGGCGCGGGCTTGCGGACGGCGAGCAATGGGCAGCTCGCCGTCTGGTAAGGACCAGACCCAGGTCGACGGCGCGTTGTGTTCTACGCGCGCCACAAAGAGATGTCAGCACGAACTGACGGGGTCCGCTAGGACCAATGCCTACCAGGTTTGCGGGTTTTCCGAAAGGGATACCGTGGCCCTGGCACAAAGGCAACTGAAAGAACACGGGTGGGTTTTAGTCAGTAAAAGTCTGACACGCTCTCCCGCTCCGCCCAGAGCGGGAGAAGTATTTGATAATTTACCACCCAAAAAAAAGTCCTATGCCATCAAAAACGTAACCTGTAAAAAAACCAAGTCTTGCCACTCAGTTCTTCTATCGTAAAAAGTTATGAGATCCACGTAATACCAAGTCGGTCAATTTATTCAGTCCCTACCTAAGGGTCCTTCTGTCTTTAGTTATTACGTAATTGGCTAACCTAACAACATATCGCACTCTAATTTCCTTAACGTCACTAAACAAAATATACACATTTTCAGTACAAGCGTTTAAAGTTTTGATTATTTTGGAAAGGGTATAAATAAAAGTAGAGTAATTATGTTTGTGAGTTATTATGTATTAAAGCCAGTGTTTTTGGAAAAAATAGGGAATAGTTCATAGTATAGATGGCGTTACTTAGCTCAAAATTGATAATTTTTGTTTAATGACGTTAAGGAAATTAATGTGCGATATCAGGGACTGAATAAATTGACCGACTTGGTATTACATGGATCTCATAACTTTTTACGATAGAAGAACTGAGTTGCGAGACTCGGTTTTTTTAACAGGTTACGTTTTAATGGCTTCTCATTTCTTTTTGTAGGTAGTCTTCCTTTTTTTCTTTTCCGGTTCTACTTCTTGAGCTTCAGCTAAAGTTTTTCTCAAAGCCCACTCCCTGTCTCTATAGGTTTTTTCCGTAGGCTTTGATGTTACAATTTTTGACAAGTCTGCACAGTAAATGCTTCTTAGTCTATTGTATTCAAAAATTGAGGATCCACAAGTCGACATTAATTAGATGTAAACTTACATTCTTACTTACGCACATATGAATACGGTACACTGATTCATTCACTGCAAATGTATTATTATTATTAATTAATCTGGGGTCCTATATATATAACGGAGTAATCTGTCCGTCTCTGACCATCTCCGATGTAATTCGTCGTTGGTACGAGTAGTAGGTAGATGTTGAATTTCAATAACACACACTGTCAACACTTAACTCAAAGCATTTATTGTCACTAAAACAGTTACAGACACTTCTGAATTATCATCTATCAAGCAGTCAGTTTGAGTTAAGTGACTCCCATTCAAAATGTAGGTTCCATATGGAGAAGAACGGGCAAGAAACTCCATGGACACTCTTTTAATCTTAACTTTATGTTACACAGGTTTTGTTTTTGACTATTACAATTTTACTCCTTTTTAACACAACTTTTCTTATAATGCGATAGGACGCCATCCTCGCATTCCGCTCTAAGTGGGCGGAAGTGCTACTTTTATCATATTAAGTCTTATTAGCTAATTAGTTGAGTAAAGCTTACAAACAACACTAAGATGCTTATCATTTAATTCTTTTGTAATTAAACAATGCCAATTCACAAATACAAAAGCGTTTTCAGAAGTAACGTTAAATTAGCTTTATTCTTTAACTTCATTAATACTATTTGACAACACTAATTTAAAGAATTTAATCAAACAAAGGGCATTCATTAATAAATTGCTGTGTAATAATCTTATTACTTTATAGTCTGTATTCTATTATTTAATCTTATTTCGTTTTCGTATTCAATTATTACATTCAGTTATTGATCATGAAAATCACAAACCGCGCCATTTTGGGTACGTAATCTAGTGGTCTATCATAAACAAATTTACTGTGTCAAATGACCAATTGCAAATATTATGACTAAAAACCCAAAGACTATAAAATAAATATTCCCTTTTAATATTTTAGCTACAGTTTTAAAGAGAACATCAGAATTAATGTAATATTTAATCTTAAATCAATACTAGGTTTCTAGTTCACAAAGAAGCCAATAGATGGCGCCGATCTCTTAGATGCAGGCACACGTTGTATTGATTGTAATAAACTCTTACAGAGGGTGTAATATCAAGATTATGATAAATTGGAATAATTAGTTTATTACGAATAAGATTATATAATAATCTTAACAGGTAGACGTTCTTGCGGCGACATATATATGGAATTACAAAGTCATTATTTATGCTGTTGGTGTATCTAGAAAACTGGACCGAAATTGCAAAATATTTTAGTGTTTCCATGAGTTATACACAAATCACTAATTGTATTCTTTTGAAGCTTCTATGTCTGCTAGAAGTGCCTTAGAGTTTTGATGATCAGTCAGTCAGTGAGTGTCAAAATTAAGAAACTTTGATTAGTTACAATTCTTAAACTACTGGTTCAAATTTAATACAATTTGAAATATACCGTGTTTATACAATGCCTGCTTAGTTACTGAAAATTAGGGCTTCTAATTTTATCCACAACGAAGTTACAGTGGGGTCGAACTGCTTCGAGAAAAGGATGGTACGGCGGTGCCGCTTGTTTTTGCTCGACTTGGCGGGGGCACGGCATGATAAGGTTCATTTCATATGTATAATACATGCATAATATAGTAGAGAAACACTGATAATTTTAAAGGTTTCTAATGTGATGTCGTAAATAAACATAAAAAGTATATTTTCGGCATCAGAATCGTTCCTAGAACACGTGGCAATTACTTTTTTTCAAAAATATTCAATGTACAGTTTTGATATCGCTACGATTTTATTATATAAGATACGATAAGAAGATTTGGAACATAAAAATGCTATATTTTTTAACAGGACAGGAATATGAAAATGTTTGTCAGGCGAAAATATGCAATATGGTTGGGGTGTAACGAAAATGGTAAAAAATAATTATGTCCTAAATCGTAGTTATTTAGTTCTCCACCTACGCCGACGATATACTAATCGAGCTGTTTCTACATCAGTCAAATGACGGATTTTTGAAGTGAAAACTTCTTAAGGCACGTTGAGCACTTTTGGGATAGGGAAAGGGCACTGAAATCGCGTGACCACTCAGTCTTTATTATGGTGTACATAATAAAGAGTATTCTATCTATCTATCTATCTAACCGGCCAAGTGCATGTCGGACCACGCACAATGAAGGGTTCCGTAGTTGGAATGATTTATCCCAAGAACAAACTTAACATTGTAGTTGAGAAACAGATACTATATACTATACTCTCATATACAGATTGTATGGCGGAACATGTTTTTCAACTGCTAAGTTGGTCGACTATTACTCGTAAACTTGAAAAGAATACTTAGCTGTGATAATTATCCTTTTAACTTCGTTATATATACTACTATCGTGAATTTTTTCACCTATGCAAAACTAACCATTTAGCTGGCGGGAGGACACTGCACTCTAACAAAAATTAGTATTTTAAAGCCTAATATTTCAGAACCGGATTCCTTAATCGAAAAATTGTTTTCACAAACCCGCAATATTTTTGAAAGACCCATCCAACAATACCCCACACAAGAGGGTAGGCGAAAAAAAAAAAACCCTTTTTATATGTACGGGAGGTACCCTAAATAACTATTTTTTTTTCATGATTTTAATTTATCACTTTGTCGGCGTAATTAATATAATATGTGTATCCATGCCAAATTATAACTTTCTAGTACTAAGAGTCTCTGAGCTAAGCTGGGGATGGACAGACGGACAGACGAACAGACGAACAGACGGACAGACGGACGGACGGATGGACGGACGGACGGACGGACATGGCGAAACTATAAGGGATCCATGTTGACTACGGAACCCAAAAAATGGAGTGGTCTTCAGTAATTGGAAGCGCACAGTTGTATTTGTCCCTGTTCTATGTATACTTGCATGTACTTGTGTAGCCTCTGTTGAAGATCCAATAAATAAATAAATAATAAATAAATAAATACATATTATTATACATATAGGTGCACATGTGTGTAATAATGTTTACGAGTTTGTGAAGCTAAGAAATCTTCACACGTGCAGTCTTACGACGGACAGTTTTTTTAGATCGCGTAAGCTGCAGAGATTAGCCGCTTCGACAATTTGGTTATAAGTGGGCTCCACTGTATTTTTGAGTCCAAAGTAACACTTGACAACACACTGGTGTCCACAAGTAAATTTTATTAACACTTAACCCAATGCACTATTTATTTTATATACCTACACTATTTATTTTTTCACTATAAACCGTTTTATTAAAATAATGAATTAAAAACACCGTGCTGTGTTGGTCATTGCACTCGAGGCGGTATTATTCGCGCGAGTCGCAGACGAGCGCGATAAGGGAGCCGAGTGTGTAGTATCAATGCACACGCGTTTCATACGACGTTTTTCAACACACTTGCGAGGAAAATAACAGACTTGTTGTAAAAACTTATGCTACAATAACGTAATTATAGAGGATACATTTAGATTTATAAAGTTCAACTGACCTTTGTTGCCAGGTACTGACTATCCGGACGTTTTCTTTTTTAACACAATATGTGTAATTAGTGACAATACTTTAGATTTCGTATTTTTGATAGTAACTTATAACACAACGAAAACGTTAACAAAACAAGTTTAGTATTTATGGAAAATGGCGCGCTGGTTTTGTATTTTTTTTGCCGCGCGCCCCGCTTGCGATGCGTGCGCTTGTGTAAATAGAGGCGCTGGCAAAACCGCTAAGCAGCCTTTATAAAATAAAAAAATGTTTAGTCTGATCGTAGTTTAGTTAGTATGGAATTAGAAAGTACTATTGGCATAGAGAAATATACATTAGTTCAGTGAGAATCCGCAATAATAGAACGTCAGTCAGGATCTTTTCCGTTTGGTTCCGGGTGGGACGACGGACAATTTAAGGTAGGAGTGAGGCGTATATATATCGTAACAGCTAAATACAAAAGGTATCACAAGATAACAGACTGTAACTGTGACAAATAAACTGAAAAAACAGCTTCTGTTCCACGACGACATAACAAAATCCATCCAGTCACAAGCTTTTGTCTATTCATGCTTATGAGAGTTACCTTAGTTAGAATATAGATAATAAATGTTACTGTTACACTGTGACACCCTGTTATATCGTCCGTCACAAGCTCTTTCCTTTTCTCGCATAGGTGTAACACCTTAGTTAGAAAGAGATGTACCTCGGTGTATTTTAACTGTGCAGCTGTGGTAACAGACAACACACAATAGTATGTTCCCACATAGTATGAAATAACAGCCTGCTATTTTGTAACAGGTTTTTGGAACTGTTAATTACGAGGAACAAAAACAGGTGGAACAGATATCCGATTTTATCTGTTACAACCCACTCCTGATTTAAGAAAAATAAATTTTAGCTAATTTTGGGCCCAAAAACAATTCAGACTATTAAAAAAAAGTGAACGCGCGGATTCCTTTTGGCATGAAGTTTCTTTGACGAGATTTAAAAAAAAAGCGCAAATTTTCGATTAGTAACAGTTATCTGTGGCGTTACAACACTAGTATGGTAACGTAAAGTAAAAGGCACGCGTTTTTAACACACTGCATTTTGGACCTAAAAGCGGTTCAATAAGAGCCACTTTACGAGCAAGTGTGTTGAAAAATATGTTACATAAAAAGCATTAAAATGAAATTAATTACTATGAATACCTTTATTCCATTTCATTATCCTCTTTGGTATTGGCGACAATTGTGTTGTGCTTGCGCAGCTGGTACCGCGAGCGCGGCGGCCGGCTGCAGCCGGCGGCGGCGACGGACGGCTGGGCGTGGGGCGGTGGCGCGGCGCGGTGCGTGCGGCGCGCCACGCCCGCCGCTGCCGGCCTGTGGATCTGCAAGGCCTACAACGTGTTCGGCGACGCCACCGCACACACAACGCTGCACGTGCAGGACGAGCTCAGTGTCACCGTCACACCCACGGTGCTCGTGAGTACCTACACCGCGCGCTATATTATTATCATTCATTTGTTATGTAATTCACTTTGTTTCCTTTTTTATGATTTATTGTAATACTAGCTTTTTCCCGCGTCTCCGCCCGCGAGGATGTCGGTTATCGCGTAAAAAAGTAGCCTATGTCCTTCTCCATATCCCAGGCTATATCTCTGCCAAATTTCATGACGATCGGTTCAGCGGTTTAGGCGTGAAAAGGTAACATACAGACAGACAGACAGACAGAGTTACTTTCACATTTATAATATTAGTATGGATTTATAATATTAGTATGGATTAGTATGGATGCATACAGGCTTAATACAGGTTCGTTTGTTTTGTACCATTAAACCAGAAATGGTTTGTATTGGTACTCACATCCATACTCTAATACTCTAATATTATAAATGTGAAAGTAACTCTGTCTGTCTGTATGTTACGTTTTCACGCCTAAACCGCTGAACCGATCGTCATGAAATTTGGCAGAGATATAGCCTGGGATATAGAGAAGGACATAGGCTACTTTTTTACGCGATAACTGACATCCACGCGGGCGGAGCCGCGGGCAACAGCTAGTTCGTTATATGATCACTATTTAATCACTTAAATATAACTTGTATTTACTTATTATAATATTATTCATGTATATTATCCACGTACGGACACTATTTGCCTATATTATACATATAAGCAAACAATGCAGGTACACAAACAATAATTTGCACGTAACTATTTAAGCCGTAAACATCTATCAGTAAGTAGGTAGGTACGTGAGTCTGAGCTGCTCGCTACTAGGCCACTCATTAAGGCTGGTTCTAGTCAACGTAAAGAAATCCTTATACATGTTGCTTCGTTTTTATTTACTTTAATTAGTGTTTTAAAGAAAACTACTTTATTAAGCTAAGCTAAATAAGCAGTTGTAATAATATTTTTTGTATTTTTGCTTATAGTTTTTCGAGTTAATTTCGTCTTTCAGCGGTTTAGGCGTGAAAACGTAACATACATACAGACAGAGTTACTTTCACATTTATAATATTAGTACGGATAGTTTTTTTTTTTTTAAACCTTGCCCCACACTAGGAATTTCTCCTGTATCGTGGGTGCGTTTACGAAATTACTTACTTTATGACTTTGTTTTTTTAGTTTCAATTAACATTATACCAAGTCAACAAATTGTATGTAACTAGGAAGGGTACTGTCTCCTGAGATACGGGTTAACTACCTAGTTCAGGAAGTAGAGCTTTTTTATGTAACAGTGACTCTTGTTTGCAAATAAACGAATTTATTATTATTATTGTTGTATTATTAATATAGGTACTTGTCAAATCTTATTGTAATAATAAGATTGACTAAGTAGTGGGTAGGTGAGTTTTCTTCAGTTGATTTTTGTACTGTTTTTGCTACTTAGCACAATAAACGTATTTACCGAAATACAGTGTTTTAATGGACATAATAGTGGCGACGAAGGTTAAACATATACTATGGAGCGTAAATTAGTGAAATTTCATGAGTTCAGTGTGAAAAATGACAATTGGGACAATTATATAGCTCGGCTAAATTATTGTTTTGAAGCAAGTGGAATCATCGATGATTCACTAAAAAAAGCTAACTTTTTTACGGTTTGTGGTGCTGAGGTGTTCGAGACCCTTCTCGCGCTAATCACTCCACACAAATATAGTGATGTGACTTTTGCTGAAGTGACAAACATTTTGACCAAACATTATTGTCCGAAGCCTAATGAAATATCAGTTTCTTACAAGTTTTACAAACGTGATCAAACTGTGGGTGAATCGGCGTCAGAGTATATCGCTCAGCTGAGGAAAATCAGTACCAACTGCAATTTCCCAAATCTGGAACGCATGTTGCGTGACAGGTTGGTGTGTGGCATGAGTGATCGCAAGCTGCAGTACGATTTGTTGAAGAGGGACAATTTGCAATACCAAGACGTTGTGGATGCCATGGTGTCAGCCGAGACCGCGGGTAAGGCTGCGCGTATGATGCACGCCAGCGAACAGGCGACGACGCCGACGTTCAGCGCCGAGGTGTGTTCGCCATCTGCTGGGGAACCAATGGATGTGAACGCAATGAAGGTTAAACCGAACATTCCTCTGCTACCGATGCGGCGATCGTCATGGTGGAGAATGCCGTTTTGTAAACGCGGTGTGCCGGTATTGTAAGAAGAAGGGGCACATCGAGAAGATCTGCACTGCTAAGAAGAAAAATAACCCTGGCAAAGTGAACTACGCCGGTGACGACGAATCGGATGCGCAACTGAACGGAATCTACAAGGTGGCGGGTACACACTCGCATGTGCCTGCATACAAGCTGCGTGTGTCGCTGGACGGCGTGCTCGTTGACATGGAAGTCGACTCCGGTGCCGCGTTCTCGCTGATCAACGAGCGCACGTGGGACCGCTTGCCGCCGCGCGCCGCGCCGCAGCCGCTACGCACAAGATTACGCACGTGGAACGACTCGCGAGTGTCGGTCATCGGCCAAGCGACAGTGACGCTACAATATAAGGACATTAAGCGCGAGCTGACTGTAGTGGTAGCTAGGGGCTCAGGGCCAAATCTGATAGGTCGTGATTGGTTTGAGGCTCTTGAAATATTGGTAAGTGTTAATAAAATTGTTGACATCGATATGTCCGATATTGATAAGTTGTTAGCAAAGTATACGGAGGTTTTCAAGGACGAACTTGGTACCTACCGGGGAAATCCTGTCAAGATTCAGTTAAAACCCAATGCGGTCCCCAAGTTTTTAAAAGCGCGGCCAGTACCCTACGCTATTAAGGATAGGGTTGAAAAAGAAATTGACCGTTTGGTAGGTGAAAATGTTTTGCGGCCCGTATCATTTTCAGACTGGGCGACACCGGTCGTACCGATTATCAAAAAGAACGGTGATATTCGCCTCTGCTGCGATTACCGTAGCACCGTCAATCAGGCTACCGAGTCTGACACATACCCAATGCCAACTGCTAGTGAGGTTTTCGCAACAGTATCTGGGGGTAAATTCTACACCACACTAGATCTAGATAGAGCATATACACAGGTGGTAGTCACGGACGACACAGCACGACTCTTAACATTAAATACATGCAAGGGCTTGTACACAGTACACAGGTTAGCATTCGGTGTGAAGGCGTGTCCGGGCATTTTCCAGCGATTGATGACTGCATTGCTAGCTGGAGTGCCCGGCGTAGCTGTACTGATTGATGACGTCATCATCAGTGGTCGCACTATGCCGGAGATGACACAGCGTCTAGACACAGTGCTAAAGCGAATAGAGAAGGCGGGTTTGCGTCTCAATATGAATAAATGTAAGTTCGCTAAGGAGCGAGTGGAATTTTTAGGTTTTGTTATCGACGCCGACGGAATCCATCCCGCACCAAGTAAAGTGGAGTCGATACTTAAAACACCGGAACCTAAAAATGTTCAACAGCTACAAGCATTTTTAGGTCTATACAACTTTTATGAACGTTTTGTACCTCATAAAGCGACTGTTCTAGAGCCCCTACACAGATTGCTCGACAAATCCCAGGAGTGGCTATGGACAGATCGAGAGCAGAACAGCTTTAATACTGCTAAGAAACTTTTATCTTGCGAGCTAACGCTGGTTCATTACGATTTAAATAAGTCGTTGGTTCTAACCTGTGACAGTTCGGAATATGGAGCGGGCGCAGTCTTGTCTCACGTCATGGACGACGGACAAGAACGTCCTATTGCAATGGGCTCTAGGACACTGCACACGCATGAAAGACGCTACTCACAGCTCGATAAAGAAGCGACTGCTATAATGTTCGGTGTTAGTAAATTCCACAATTATTTAATGGGCAGGTCATTTATGATAGTAACTGATCATAGACCACTAATAGGTATTTTTGACCCAAAACGTGTTTTGTCACCTCGTCTTATAAGAATGGCTTTGATACTTACCTCTTACAGTTATGACATAACGTACAAGCCAGGGCCACAGATAGGTCACGCTGACGGGTTAAGTCGCTGGCCACAGCCTGTCCCTGAGCAACCGGAGCCACAGCTATGTGACATATTGCTTATGGCGGAAGCTCCTGAAGATTTTCCTGTTGATGTGGACAAAATAGCTTACGCTACAAAGCGTGATAAAATCCTCAATCGGGTAAGTCATCATATTTTGTGTGGCTGGCCAGCTAAGGTATCAGACGATCAGCTACGTCCATACTGGCTGCATCGTACTGAACTGTCGTTGCATGAGGATTGTGTCCTCCTAGGCTGTCGCGTGGTGGTACCATCATCACTACGTGATCCTGTTCTGCGCGCTTTACATAAAACACACAGTGGCATTGTCCAAACAAAAGCACTGGCCAGAAGTTATGTATGGTGGCCACAACTGAATGATGACATTGAATCTTTAGTTCAAAACTGCAATAAATGTTTATAAAGGAGGCACATGCCACCAAAAACAAGTTATGAGTGGGTTAAGCCAGCAAAACCTTGGTCTAGGCTAAATATTGATTTCGCAGGACCATATCAAAATAAAACATTTCTGATAATTGTTGATGCGTATTCGAAATGGCCTGAAGTGTTTATTGTTAACAATATGACTTCAGCTACTGTAATTAGGCATTTGAGAATGATTTTTGCTATTCACGGACTGTGTGAGACCTTGGTTTCTGATAACGGCACAGCTTTTGTTTCGTCTGAGATGAAACAATTCTTAGATGCTAATAAAATAAAACACATTAAGTCAGCACCTTTTCACCCTGCCACCAATGGACTGGCAGAACGTATGGTGCAAACTGTAAAAGATAAACTTCGCAAAATGGATGGTATGTCCTGGGAAATTAAAATTCCGAACATGCTCTTGGGACTTAGAGCTACACCATGTACGTCGACTAACAAAAGCCCTGCAGAGCTTCTATTCAACAGAAGAGTTCGAACATTATTAGACGCTATTAATCCACATGACAAACAGCGTAAAAATCGGGAAGATCAAGTAGAACGGAATAGTAATAAGAAGAACAGACAGACAGACGTAGGACAAAAAGTTATGTACAGAAATTTCAGTAGTGGACCACGTTGGTTACCAGGTATTGTGATAGATAAAGGAGGTCCATCTAGCTATCAAGTTGAAACTATGGATGGAACAGTGGTCAACCGACATATAAACCAATTAATTAAACAACACCCACAAGACACAGCAACAGAGCAAGGAAATGAGGAACAAGATAGGAACATGGAAATGGTAACGAGGGAACATACTAATGGGGATGGAGAAGATCAGGTAATGGAAGATATACCTTCTAGTCAGGACAGTGACCAAATTATAGAAATACCAAGTTCAGATAAATGGGCCGAAATGTTAGGTATACCGTCAGAGTCCGAATCTACTTTTTCTGGTGGTAAAAGTAAAACTAAGATATCTGCTCACCACGGTAAGACTCCTTATACTAGACCAACCAGTAATTGTAATTTTATGTTGTAAGTGTTTAAGTTGTGTTCAATTATTTCTACAATGATTAGACATGTTGTTTTTCTACATATATTTATAATATGCCTGGAGGTTGTAATTAACTTAAGAAAATTATGTTAAGTATTAAAGTATTGTTTTATATTTTTGTTTATATATGGTTCACATACTTGGGGGAAAGGTATGTTGTATATTTAATATAGGTACTTGTCAAATCTTATTGTAATAATAAGATTGACTAAGTAGTGGGTAGGTGAGTTTTCTTCAGTTGATTTTTGTACTGTTTTTGCTACTTAGCACAATAAACGTATTTACCGAAATACAGTGTTTTAATGGACATAATAATTATTAAACAAACAAAAAAATCCCTAGTTCGCAAACAATTTGTATTCTTAGCATACACGTCTCAAAATAGTTTTAAGTCTGATTCCACATACTTGAAATAATACTACATACATTACCTTAGTTTTATTTTATGTAGTAACTTAATTTGATAACTTTTATTAGGATTCAGTATATAAGAAAGAAAGAATATGACTTTTAAATTTTTGTATAAGTATTTTTTACCATCTTATGTAAAATTTCAAATGATTATTGGTCGAATTTTTAAAATATTGTATGTTAGGGTTAATTGCCAGATATCATTTTAGATTTTCTATTATTTGTTTTTAATGTTTTTTTAGACGTCTGAATCCACAGCCCCACTTTTTTAATTTTGTCAGTTGATTTTTGAATATTTTTAATTGTTGAATATATTGAATTATTTAATTAACATATTGAATTACAATACATATGTTAAGCTTAATTGCCACATATCAATTTAAATTTTTTATTATTTGTATTTCATGTTTTTTAGACTTCTGAAGCCAGAGCCCCACTTTTTTAATTTTGTCATATTTTTTTTTTTCTTTTTAATTTTTGAATAAGACAAATAAGTCTCAAAATGATTGTTGAATTATATTATAGTCTTTTATTTAAAAACATATTTATACTTCAAAATATATTTGCAAAGCTTTTGAGCCTGACTGTACGTCAGCTACCCTTTTGTGAAATGTGCTTTGAGAATATTTTAATGTTATCATGGAGTAGAATGAAACCTAATTAAAAATATTGTTAGGACACAAGTGAAATGACAATTAATAAAATAATTATTTATTAACTTAAAAACTAATCACATGAACTTTATAAAAATAATTATCAAAATTACAATCAGAGGAACAAAATCATCACCAAACAAATCAAAGAAATAAATGAGATACAGAAATACCAGATAACACCGAACGGCCGACGAGTAGCACTACCGCACTCGACGCAGTGCGAACAGAAAGTGAGTCACGACCGGCCGTTCGCAGTGCTTTTATAGTGGTCGCGCCCCACTCCGTTTCTGTGGCGGCTCCGTTTCTCGTCGGTATCCAACACGGCCATCCTGATTATGCGTCGTCCTCGACTGCATCAGAAAGGTCCGGCAGGCTACGCATGGCTGCTCCATGGGTTTCGCTGGCTGGACGGGAAGGCCCAGCGACTGGCTCTGCACCATGTTGAGCAGAAGTGGTGTCTTCAGTTAGGTCGTCTTCTGTGAAACCAAACAGGGGAGATTAAAGTCTCTCAGAGGGCAAACACATTTACCTATTCTTTTGCTTGCACTCAATTCGTCTTACGTGGCCTTTTACTTTCATTCATCAGACACATAAACTAACTAGCTAAATAGTCTATGGGGTACTAAGACGTCATCTTAATACTCCATAGGGTTCCATTCATAACACAAAAACATCATAACTCGTGTTATCAACTTTCATACATCATGCAACACACATGAATCCATGTTCATTCACTGTCATGTAGAGCATTTATAGCCGAAAGGATCGTCTCGCAGTCCGTCCTCTACATGACCCAACATGTAGGGTGATTACCAAATCACCGAAAGGAACGTCTCGCAGTCCGTCCTCTACATGTCAAAACACACGTAACGTATACGGTATACGGCAACGAGATCCGATATACGTAGGTGGCAAGGCCACTCTTTGTGAGACCTGTTAGGTACCTCGCAGTTTACCTAACGTAGACGTCTCGCAGTCCGTCTACTGTCTCACCCCAAGATCTGCACAACCCGCTATGGCAATGCAGATCCCTCAAAGCACGCAAGCATACTCACGCTCAAAAAATGCAGCGCAAGTCTCAGGACACCACTCCCCTTTCCAGAGCACCATGTACTGAGCGGCAGCTTGCGTCGTCTTGCCATAGGAGCCGGTCAACAAGCGTAGCTCATACCGCCCACTTGGCAGCGTACGTGTGACCCTGTATGGCCCTCGCATCCCGTGGTCCATCTTTCCGGTTGGCTGCGAAAACTTAATGACGAAGACCAAATCATTCACATTAAACACTTTTGGTAGGCGCCGGTCTCGATTTACATAATCATCCTGTCGAGACTGGTTTTGTTTTAGTAGATCAGTTGCGCGGGCTCGGCGTAACTCTCTTTGAGCTTCACGATTCAGGTGCACACCTTCTAAAGCGACATCACGGACTAGTGACCTGATGACAGGGGTTGCTGCGTCGATGCCCACCAGCAGAATTAACGGCGATGCCTGAGTCGTCTTCTGCTTGGTCACGTTAAGGGTCAGTTGGAGTTTCCACAGCGCTTCAGACCAGGCTGTACCTTTGTGATTGGTTTCGATGCGAAGCAGGTTAAGAACGGTGCGGGCGTACCTCTCAACCTGGCCGTTTGTTTGGTGCATCTCTGCAGTAACCAAATGTATCTCCGCTCCCATATCTTTAACAAAATTGAGGAACCTAGCGGACTGATACATTCTGCCTCTGTCAGTAACAATCATTTTTGGTGCACCAAAAAGTGAAACTACATTTGTGAACACTCTCAAAAGTTCTTCTACATCCTGCCTATAAATGGGGTAAAGGAGCGTGTACTTAGTGAACGCATCCACAATAAGAAGAACAAACTTGTAGCCGTTTGGCTCGGGAAGTGGACCTAGTACATCCGAGTGTACCATTGAAAAAGGTTGATCGGGTTTTTCCCACGAAGTTATGTTTTGTTGTGGAGCCCTAGGCACGCGTTTCTTGGAGACGCAAATCAAGCAATGTTCAAGGTACTTTTTAACGAATTGCCTTAGGCCTGGAAACCAAAAGTGCTTTAGGATTAAATCCAAGGTCTTGTCATAGCCAATATGATTGTGCTCGTCATGGAACACTCGAAGCAGACTAAGTCTGTGACCTCGGGGAACAAAGCAAAGGAATCGCGGCTGCTCGCCAATCGGAGTGTACTTATAGTACAAAAGGTCATGTTTCTCAACATAGCGATTAGGATCTAAGCTGCCTTCTCTAAGTCTTTGGAGAAGCTCCCGTGTCTCGTCATCTGCAGCTTGCGCTATCTGAGCCCAATTGCGAGGTTGAGTGACGTAAAGCACTTTACGTGGGGGGTTTCTGCTCAAGTAATCAGCGTGTGACATCATCACCCCTTTTCGATACTGCATCTCGAAGGTAAAATCTTGGAGGTACATCCACCAGCGAGCAACTCTCGGCAGAAGATCCTTTTTACGTTCGGTGGATTTGAGAGCATTGCAGTCTGTAACTAATTTAAACTGGAGTCCGATTAAATAGTGTCGGAAATTCTGCAATGCTTTCACAACCGCCAACGTCTCTAACTCATAAGAGTGGTATCTACTCTCTGCACCTTGAGTGGACCGGCTGAAGTAAGCTACAACTCTTTTACTACTGTCTATGTGGGTTTGCAAAAGAATTGCGCCATAACCGATGCTACTCGCATCAGTATGAACCTCTGTGGGTAGACTCGGGTCAAAAATTGCTAATAAAGGCTCATTGGTCAAAGTTGAAATAATTTTCTGTCGCACTTTTTCCTGTTCAGGACCCCATTTGAACTGAACACCTTTTTTGGTTAATTGAGAGATTGGGAACGTTTTCGTTGCATAGCCCTCAATGTACTTCCGAAAGTAACCAGCCAGTCCTAGGAACTGCCTAACTTGTTTGACATTTTCCGGGGCGGGCGAGTCTACTAATGCCTGAATCTTGTGAGGGCTCGGCTTAACCTGACCTTGACTTATTATTCGACCAAGATATTCAACCTCGGTGGTGAGAAAGACACACTTGCTTACGTTTATCGAAAACCCTGCCTTGGTCAGAGTCGTAAGTACCTGTCGCAACAGGTCAACACCTTCGTCCACTGTGGCGCTCATCAACAGCACATCATCTATATAAACCAGAACTTGTCCCGCGTCGATGAACTTACGCAGCGTTTTGTTGATGATCCGCTGATACACAATGGGCGAATTCGTCAGACCGTATGGCATTTTTAAGTACTCATAATGCCCCTCAGGCGTAACAAATGCGGTGCGATGCACTGACTCATCACTAATTTTTATCTGGTGGAAACCAGAGGCCATATCAAGAGATGAATATCTCGTCATGTTTTTGTCACCTAAACGATCGATATGGTCATCTATTAACGGGAGCGGATATCGCTCTTTGACAGTCACCCTGTTCAAAGCGCGAAAATCAACACAAAGCCGGTCCGATCCGTCCTTCTTCTTCACTAAAATTATCGGACTAGAATACTCGGATTCGGACTCTCGGATAATACACTTCTGTAGAAGGTCATTGATTATTTCGCGAACTCTAATTTTCTCAGAAATTGAAAGTTTATATGGGCGGTACGTAACAGATACGTCGCTGGTTACATTGATGTGCATTTCACCCGTAGTGACAGTAGTTGTCGCCGTGCCTGTTATAAAAAACTCGGCAAAATCATCAATTACCCTCCCAAGAGATTTCCGCTCTGCACCCTGTAGTGGTGTGACCACAGGTATGTCAGTTTCTTTAGTGACCGTGAACATCTGAGACGTGTTCTCACTGTCGGGCGCGCGTGTGAGATATTGTCGGTTTTTGGTTCTGATGTACGTTATGCCATCCCTATTTAAAATATCAGTTCCAATGATCAAGGGTGTACTCATAAACGCGGCGGGTACTACAACGAAATCAGCCTCTATTGCGACATCAGCAAATTCAACCGTAATGGTTGCGTAAGACGTGGACACAATTTCGTGGTTACTAATACCCTTCAGTACACATTTAGTAGGTTTTACTGCACAAGCCAAATGTTTTACTACGTCGGACGATATGAGGGAGACATTAAGCGCGCCGCTGTCTATTAACACATCGACCGGCATGCCGTGTACTACTGCGGTGGTTATATCGCTGTTTCTTCCGCAGGATCCTGACAAAAATTTATGTTGCGTTTGTTCTGCTGACCCTGCGGTCCAGACGATCTTTCTTTGGCAAAACAAACGTCCTCCGTATGCCCTATCTTTTTACAGAACGTGCAGGTTGGGACGTTGGGGCGTACCTTGGACACTGGCGGTGACGGTTTAATTTTTTTAGGGCAGTTGTGAGACAAGTGACCTTGGCCCTTACAGTTAAAACAGGTCTTGTGCTGATTCGAATCTGAACGTTCTGCACCGCGTTTTCGTGACAGAGGGTAGGCCGTAGTTTTAGCTGAGCCACCCTTCGTTTGATCTGGCTTTGCATAGATAGATAGAAAGGACACCAGATTTTCTGAAGTGAGCTCTGCGTTTGCTGCCGCTGCCCGCACTTGTGCATCGTCTATGCCGCGGACCACTATTTGCGTCATTAACTCCTCACTAAGGCCTTTGACAATGCGCAAGCGGAGCAGGGTACGTCTCGCATACTCAGCGTACGACGTGAATTTGTTAGACGTCGTATTCATCGTTTCAAACAGTATCGTTGCGTAATCTAATTTTCGGGGGCAAAGTGGTTTGAATTCACGTTTAAAGCTACTCCAAGATCTATCAGAGGTTACCCATTCATTTAACCAAGTTCTCGCGTCGCCTTTCAAACATCCAGCTACACGTGATAGGCTTTCTCTGTCGCCCCAGCGATTGGCTATTTGTGCGCGATCCACTTCGTCACACCAAGAGTCCACATCATAGATAGACGGGTCAAAGTTTGACACAAAATAATGGGAACGTCCCGGATTAATGGAATGGATCGCCTCTACTATAGCTTGGGCCACAGACGGCGCCGTTGGGTTCAGTTCCGTAATCGGGGTAGACGTGAATTTGTTCTCGATCATTTCCAAACGGGATAAGATTGAGTCTAGCGTTCGCGTTTCTGCAGGGGTAGACCGCGGTGTCTGGCTAATGTATGACGCAAGCGGCGGCGTCCTGTTCGATCGTGTTCTAGAGCGAGTCCGTTCGCGACGACTACGTGATTTTTTCCGTGATTTTTGTGAGTTATCTCGAGACCGATCGCGCCTACAATGCCGTCGGTGCGATCCGCTACGCGATCTGCTACGTGAACTATGCGTGTTAGGCATGTTCACTCGTCAAAACAAGTTTCTATGTACACAAAACAAAAAAAACAAAATACAAAAATTCACACACGTGGTTAACGACCAAGTTCCTCTGTCATGAAATTCAAACAGGTCAAGTGGCCCAAATTGGGGTTGGATTGTTATCCCACTTCTGATGTTAGGACACAAGTGAAATGACAATTAATAAAATAATTATTTATTAACTTAAAAACTAATCACATGAACTTTATAAAAATAATTATCAAAATTACAATCAGAGGAACAAAATCATCACCAAACAAATCAAAGAAATAAATGAGATACAGAAATACCAGATAACACCGAACGGCCGACGAGTAGCACTACCGCACTCGACGCAGTGCGAACAGAAAGTGAGTCACGACCGGCCGTTCGCAGTGCTTTTATAGTGGTCGCGCCCCACTCCGTTTCTGTGGCGGCTCCGTTTCTTGTCGGTATCCAACAATATTATATTTTTCATGGAGCAGTTTGGGAACTCTTTTTGGAGTACTTTGGGAATAAGCCCGCACGGGTAGCACTAACGTAACCTAATCTTTTTGAAGTGAAAACTTCTATAAGCTCGTTGAGCACTTTTGGGTAGGGGATAAACTTATGGTTTCGCAATCGTCACCGAACGCTTTCAATGAGCTATATGTATACTGTGTATGTATGTGTACTTTCTGGGTGAACAAAAATCATGGAACTCGCGTCATCGTCACGCACGCTTCTCATGAGCTATATGTATACTGTGTATATATGTGTAAATGTGTGTATATTTATATGTATGTGTGTATGTACCTCCGTGCGTTATTAGTATTCAATCATTATATATTATATACTAGCTTTTGCCCGCGGCTTCGCCTGCGTGGATGTCGGAACAAATCCAGCGGGAACGTACTACCGGGATTGAATGTACTCTATGACCGGGATTAAAAACACTTTTGAGTAATTCAAAACCTTAAAAATAAAAACTTTTGAGTTATTCAAGGTACGCAGTAAATTCTCCCGTAAAAACTTAATTACCCCTCATGACTGTTTGGGATCAATTCTCAAAAACCCATTAATAATAATAAAAAAATAATAATAAAATTTATTCAAAAAAAATAAAAATTGGAAATATACAGTATAAATCTTAGAAATAATGTAGGTATTACAAAGTATGATGCCTGTACTAGGTTAAACCTGTATCACAGGCGACATGAGTTCTTACAATTACTATTAGGACAACTGATTTCTTAACAAATATTTGACATAAGTTTTATGAATAGTGCAATAGTTAGTTAATTATGTTAATATATACTTAAATACTAATAATTAAGTTCTTAAACATGTAATTAATTTCTATATTATTTATGGAAAAAGTTGTTAGCACTTAGTTACACGATTATGATTGCGTCTGCAGTATTAATAATTATAATAGGTTGAAACAAATATTGCATAAATCACTTTAAAGGCATTTTTTGAAGCGATCAGCTAATTTGATTAGCCAGCAACAAATCGATGGTAAGTAGGACATCGCAGTGGTCAGGTATATTGTTGAGTCAGCAACAAGCAAAACGGAAATCTGGCCTCGAGTATGACGCACTAGGTGCCCTCATAATCGATGGAGTTAATATACCTGTACTCTGCTATTTTCCTTGCAGGGCATTCAGCGTCTCCCGTTTTGTGATCACTGGGCTTTTTAAAGCATGAGCAACTTGCACATTTTGGGATATCGGCTTTCTTCGCACATTCGGACACCGAATGGCCTGCGTCACCACAGTGACCACACGTAGAAATGACCTCTCGGCAAGTTTTTGCTGCATGGCCATATTGCTGGCATTTATAACACCTTGTTACTAATGTAAAGTCCCTGACAGGACAGGACGTCCAATTAACAAAAAGCCTTGATTGAGGGATAAGGGCTTTACGTATATTGGCTGAAACTTCAACAACGTAGTTACAGGTCGTAGCATCTCTCTTCCCCGATTTGTGGCTAAGTTTTATCAAGGTCAAGAAGGATTCCAAGGACATCGCTGGTAACTTGTCGGCTACGTTTTGTTCGAAAATGCACCTGAACACCTCGTTTTCAGACAAGGCAGTCGGCACTCCTACAACCACGATCCGAGGTCTGCGCTTGCTGGGTTCGTCAGCGGTAAGTCCAGATGTGGAGAGCTGGACTGCGTGCTTCAGTTTATCAGCGTCATGTTTTGTCTCGGTACTGATAATTACACCTCCATTTTTGGTTTTCCGGACACCACGAACGTGCAGCTTCATTTGCTCGGGCCTTATGATCTTTTGGACGAGTTCTTTCGTTTCGTCACTTGATTTAAATTTATCATTAGGATAAATGGCAACAGAGCTTAGGTTATTGGGTCGTACAAAATCATTTGATCCCTTTTTCACCATATCGGCAAAAGAAGCATTTCTCGCAGAACCAGAGTCCTTTATCGTCTGCTTGAGGTCTGAAATATGTTCCGTCAGGTCGCGTTTTTCTTGGAGTTCATCAACCATGTTATATGCATGAATAGCTTTCTGCTTGAGCGACTGATATAGGACTGCCATTTGTGAGGTGCCAGAACCTACTTTACGGCATAGGGTAGAAATTTTCAATTTCTGCTCCGAGTTCAGTTTTCCTTCCGCGGCAATAGAGCAAACTTCGTGTAGGTGCTGCTCGATGGCCGACATCCATTTTTGAATCTCGGGCGTCGAAATAACATCAGCCGTGGCCGGCTTGAGGGCTGGGTTTGGCGTCGTCGTCTTCGATGGTGAGGCGGAGGGTTGCACTGGGCCCCTTGGATTAAAGGGGCTATTATCCATTTTGTTTTATTACAAGTTCACTATTTTATGTCCATTATTAACAAAACTACACACTAAGAAAAATTTTGCATATGCATTACGACAGTAATGCACTATTATTAAATAAATTATTGATTAAATATTGCTAACGAACACGTCTGTGCGCTGCAAGTGCAAGTGCAATTATACACGTAATCCTTTTTTTTTTCTGACAAAAGAATGAGCACCTTTTGAGGGGATGTTTTGAAAAACGAATTATGAAAAACTTTGTGTCTTATATATGAACGTATTTGTGCTTAGTTTCAAGTTTATGAACTAAAAAAATATATTTTTCATACAATCTAAATCACCATTTTCACCCCTTAAAAGCCCTTTTTAGAGCTCGAAAGAAATTGATCAGTCCGTTACGGTTTTTTTCCATACAATCTTTGACATCCCCCAATCCCCCTTTGTGCCAAGTTTAATTTTTATTTATAACTCAAGGAATAAGATTTTTCAAGCAAATCAAATCACCCCTTTTTACCACTTTACGGGTTGAATTTTCAAAAATCCGTTTTTAGCGGATTGCTACGTCATAATAACTATCTGTGTGCCAATTTTCATGTGAGTCATCTCAATCATCTCTTCTCCTTGAATTTTGATATAAGTATATATATATATGTATATAATATTAACATAAGCGGGATATTTACCATGTTTATTCATTGTTCTGAGTTCCTGATATTTCGGCGCTGTTGCAAGCACCATGATCACGGATTAAAAAAAATGCTGGTTGCCTCTCAACCTCGCATTTCCGGTGCTTACGACGGTGCTTGCAGAGGGTCCTACAGAGAAACGGATATACAAGGAAGCCCGCACAACCTAAACAAAGAACGGGTCGTAAGCACCGGAAATGCGAGGTTGAGAGGCAACCAGCATTTTTGCCGTACGTGAGGTGAGTGACAGATAAGGTTGCCAACATTCTTCGGAAATACGCCGTAAAGACTATCTTCACTCCTTTCAAAAAAGTGTCTCAGATGTTGCGTTCGCCCAAGGACAACTTTCCGCTGGAAAAGCCTGGTGTTTATAAAGTAGACTGCAGTTGCGGCAAGTCGTATATCGGTCAGACGAAACGTACGGTAGCTTGTCGAATATCAGAGCATATCAGGGCGGTGAAGAACAACGACACCCAAAAATCGGCCATAGCTCAACATCTTTTGGAATCAGGATCGAACCACTGGATTGAGTTACATAACCCTCAGGTCATCTCGACAGAACGCCACTATATTCCTAGACTGGTTAGAGAAGCTATCGAGATTACCAAATATAGGAACTTCAACCGGGATGATGGGTTTCAACTGTCGAGAGCCTGGAATCCAGTGGTTCAGCTGTGTAAAAACCGAAGAAGTGCCGAAAAAAGTTCGCGAGCGGACACAGTGAGTTTCGTGTGTCGGGAACATAATCGAGTTGCGAGTGACAGTGGTAGCGGTACTGAGTGCAAAAAACGAACAAGAAAGAGGGTAGACCGTTTTGTCTGCTCATAAACACCCACCCGCAGTGACTTCAGTTTATCCGTGATCATGGTGCTTGCAACAGCGCCGAAATATCGGGAACTCAGAACAATGAATAAACATGGTAAATATCCCGCTTATGTTAATAATAATGTTAGTGACCATGACAGTTTAAAAACTTATATATATATATAATAGATAGGTATTTATATATTAAAGTAATTTATATGTATGTCTATTATAAGTTTATAACATATTTATGTACTTGTGTATCTATTTTATTTGTTATCTTTTTAATATTTTTATTATTATTATTATCTCCTCTTAAATAGAGCACCTGCCATCTTATCTCTTCACTACCCTTGGTTGACTGGTAGAGAATGCCTATGGCAAAAGTCCGCCTTTGTACCTTATTGTGTGTGAGAAGTTTAAATAAATAAATAAATAATTAAATTTTCAGCCAAATCCGTTTAGTGGTTTGAGCTATGTGTTGATAGCCATCAGTTTTTCCATACAAACTTTGACACCCCCAATCCCCTTTTATGGGGTAGTTTAAAAAAAACTGAAATAAACAAACTTTATTATTTAATTAGATAAGCATTTGTGCCAAGTTTCAAGTCTATAAACTCAAGGAATAAGATTTTTCAAACAAACGAAATCCCCCATTTTTACCCCATTAAAGGTTGAATTTTAAAAACTCCTTTATTAGCTGACGTCTTCTACTCTATATCCTAACCGCTGGGAAGCAAGGAAGTGACATTTGTCACTTTTTCGTTTTGACTGTTGAGCGCACCAAGGGACATTTGTCCTTTTTTTCGTTCCAGTACAAAGCGTCGTCATAATATATGTATTTCTTTCTATCACACGATATTTTAATCCTTTGTCCCTTTTATACTCGAATCTCAATATATTTCTTCGTACTAAAAATACGACAATAGTTCCACAATGGTTCATTCGGATTGAAAAAATAATGTCAAAGTCAGTGAAATGAAATGAAATGAAATCGTTTATTCTGTAAATAGGATATCGGAATCACTTTTACACGTCTTATAAAAAATATAAAAACAAGCTAGCGAAAGTCGACATTTCCTATATGACTATCCCTGAGAAGAAATGGCAAAACAAACTCAGGGGTCAAAGTCTCTTTTGAAGTCCAGACATAATCTTGGTCAGATCATGTGAGGACCATGTAGATCCGTGTCTGAAATGGTCTTTTGAGGAAAGAACCACACAATTTTGAGTGGACCTGTCCAGTCAGTGCAAGCATTTGTCAGTAAACGTGTAGCTCAACTCAGGATTTAAGGAGCTCAACGACTCGACGAACTCCACCAAAGAAAGGACATTTGGGTAGGCCACATAAAGTACTCAAAATACCAGACCATCATTAAAACTACTTGAGAAAGAGGAAAAAGAGATAATCTTAAAGAAAACAAATGACCCACATAGTGCTCACATTCACAACAATTAAAGTAATATATGTAATACTTTTCAAATTAAATATTCATGTCATTTTGTATTTAATATTTAATAATTTCAATAATTAGGTATGTATATAAAACGTTGTATAATTATTAAAATGTCAAGTTTTACGGTTTAATCAAAAGGCTTTAAGCAGAGCGAACAGTTCAATCCCAAGCTTTTTTGTCTTCTAAATAATCAGAAATTTTATAGTACCCTTTTTTGCAAAGTTTGGTTTTAATACAGCTTTTAAATCGTTTAATGGGTAAGTTTCGAATTTCAATGGGAAGTTTGTTGTAAAAGCGTATACATTGACCCATGAATGAGTTGCCTACTCTGTGGAGGCGAGTGCGATGTACAGCAAAATTGTGTTTATTTCTGGTATTTAGACTATGAATATCGGACATTTTCTTAAAATTTGATATATTTTTGTGTACGGTCACGGTCATAATTGCAGTTGCTGGCTAAGGATTATATTGCTGTGAGCACGCGGCACAGGCCGTACCTACATCTGTGTGTCTATGTGATGTATCAACACAGAACCACGCACACCTCAAAATTCACAAACTGGCGTCGAACGAAACAAAACATACCGTCGCTTTTTCACACACGCAGAGTACGTAATTACGTATGACCTTGGTCGGTTCATAGGATTGCTAAAATTCACGTCTACGTATCAAGTTCCGATACCTGGTAGCGGTATCATATTGGATTATGGAATCCAATAGGTCTGAGTTCCAATCTCGGGGTAAGATTATTCATTTTTATTTTCAACAATAATCTTTATCTGTTCTTTTATCAATAATAAACGAGAATATCAATGTAATATTTATTTTTATGATTATATTGTTAATGAAATAAGGGGTTAAGAATAAAAATGTTTAATAAGTGATCACAATATATTTATTCGTTATAAACTTCTAGTTAAAACAGTTTATTTTTTCATAAAGGACAGTGAACTTATGACAATCAGCTTTAAAATATTGTGTCTTAGTAATATAATTATATTGTGCTTTAATTAATACTGTGTGTGGGTACTCTAACAAACCACAACTAGCAAATCTTCAAAAAAACCTACGAAAGTAAATATAACAAGTGCGAACTCTTAATCACAAAATAAATGTCACAATACAGTTAAATTACGAGCAGTAATACTACTTTTATTCTACTGCGAGTGAGTTCGTTTTAACTTTAAGTTGTCTATCTCAAACCTTAAAGTAAACAAATCGCATTTGTTAGGACTTCTTGAGGTTATAGCTTAAGTATTCATTTTCATTACGAAAAGAAGATTTAAACTAAACCTCAAAATAATCCTTATTACGGATATGACACAATATAACTTATCAATTTTTCATTTTTAACTTAATATTTTGTATAACCCCCATTATTTGCAATGCAATCAAGTAAACGTTGACGCATGGACCCTAAAATATTGAAGCATATATCTGTTCCTCGTAAGTTTTCCCATATTTCCATGCAACGCAACTTCAATTGTAACAGATCCGAACATCTGTTATTAAATAACAGCCTGTTATTTTTGTACGACAGTAAGAGTCAGAAGTAAACATATTTCGAAGTAAATATATGTTTCTCTTTTTAGCAAGGCTCATTTCTTAACGAGGAAGAGAGAGAAATTAATAAGCTTGCTATATTGCTTGTGTAACAGCCGTCGTAACAGTGTGTGGAGATTATTATAATGAATTAACAGTAGCAACCGCTGTAACAGTCTTTGAGGGTCTGTTATTTTAAGTAACAGATAAGTTATATTGTTAGGAACAATAGTCATTAGTTATTTTTAAATATTTGTTTTTTTCTATCTGTTACGATTAAATACGCCTCACTCCTACCCTACCAATCTGTCACCTGTCACTCTGTGCCATAAGCTCTGTGCAGTCTCGCGTTGATCGTATCACGTACTAGCTGACCCGACAGACTTCGTTCTGTCAAAAGCTATAATATAAACTCCACTACTCTACCCTACCCTACCCTACCTACCTACCTACCTACCTACCTACCTACCCACCTACCCACCTACCCTACCCTACCCTACCCTACCCTACCCTACCTACCTACCTACCTACCTACCTACCCTACCCTACCCTACCCTACCTACCTACCTACCTACCTACCTACCCTACCCTACCCTACCTACAAACCTACCTACCCTACCTTACCCTACCCTACCTACCTACCTACCTACCCTACCCTACCTACCTACCCTACCCTACCCTACCCTACCTACCTACCCTACCCTACCCTACCTACTGACCTACCTCCCCTACCCTACCCTACCCTACCCTACCTACCTACCCACCTACCCTACCCTACCCTACACTACCCTACCAACCTACCTACCCTACCCTACCCTAAATTACACTACCCTACCCTACCTACCTACCTACCTATCCTACCCTACCCTACCTACCTACCCTACCCTACCCTACACTACCCTACCTACCTACCCTACCCTACCCTACCCTAACTACTGACCTACTTCCCCTACCCTACCCTACCCTACCTACCTACCCACCTACCCTACCCTACCCTACACTACCCTACCAACCTACCTACCCTACCCTACATTACACTACACTACCCTACCTACCTACCCTACCCTACTCTACCCTTCCCTAATTTTTCTCGCCGTAAAAACCATCCTTGGACTTCAACGAACATTAAAAAAAAAGAATTGATAAAATTGGTTCAGGCGTTGTTGAGTTATGCGCTTACCAACACATTTTGCGATTCATTTTTATATTATAGACTAGCTCACAGTCACAGTTCCAGAGATTAGCGCGTTCAAAAAACAAAAAACCGGCCAAGTGCGAGTCGGACTCGCGCACGAAGGGTTCCGTACCATCCATACAAATCCTTATCCTTACTAATATTATAAATGTGAAAATAGCTCTGTCTGTATGTCTGTCTGTCTGTCTGTATGTTACCTTTTCACGCCTAAACCGCTGAACCGATCGACCTGGGATATAAAGAAGGACATAGGCTACTTTTTTACGTGATAACCGACATCCACGCGGGCGGGGCAAAAAAAACGACAAAAAAATCATGTTCGTTGTATGAGAGCCCTCCTTAAATATTTTTTTTCTGTTTTTTAGTATTTTTTGTTATAGCGGCAACAGAAATACATCATATGTGAAAATTTCAACTGTTTAACTATCACGGTTCATGAGATACAGCCTGGTGACAGACGGACAGACAGACAGACAGACGGACAGCGGAGTTTTAGTAATAGGGTCCAATTTTACCCTTTGGGTACGGAACCCTAAAAACTAACTCGTCAGCTTTAGAATAGACTACCTCGCAGAGTTAATCATTATTTTGCTGCGGAGTTATTATAAAACAGTTATATCTCCTAAGATATTCATTGAAAGTAAATGGTGTAAGGGCAACTTTGTTCAAAATTAAATACTTGTGATGAATAACGTATTTATTTGGATAAGGATTAATACCATGTTTATGAAAACTCCTTCGCAAATAATGCATTAATTTCGAACAAATTTGATTACCATAAAAAAGGTTATAGTGAGTCAATCTTAAAAGATAGACATATGCTGTCGCGGACTTTTTTTTTGAAAATTTAAAGAGGAACAATTCCATCATACATGATATTTGCGTAACTTAAACCGTTTACGCAGCGCACGCAACGGAAGCTCTCAAAAAGGAATAATTTTTCCCGTTTTTGTAACATTTTTCATTTATGCTCCGCTCCTTTTGGTTGTAGCGTGATGTTATATAGCCTATAATATTTCTCAATAAATGGACTATCTAACACAAAAAGAATTTTTCAATTCCAACCAGCAGTTCCTGAGATTAGCGCGTTCAAACAAACAAACAAACAAACAAACTCTTCAGCTTTATATACAGGGTGTTTGGCAGAACGTTGAACATACGAAAATGGTGGATAGGTGGGGTCATCTGCTACTTACTCAGCCCTAATTTATTTGGCCCTGGCCCCCTGGATATTAAAAAAAAAAAATTTTTGCTTTCTTTTAGTTTCACCACTTTCTTAACTTTAAAGTGTATTTTTTATTAAAAATGGGTAAAACAGGCAAAATTTTAGTTTATTTTTTTTATCTTTAATATTGGCAGATTCTTATAAAATTATTGCTTTATTCAGATGTTAGCTAGAAAAAAGTTATGACTCCTCAAACTTACAGAAAGATGTAATAAATAAAAATATTGCCTGTTTTACCCATTTTTAATACAAATTACACTTTAAAGTTAAGAAAGTGGTGAAACTAGAAGAAAGCAAAAAAATTTTTTTTTTAATATCCAGGGGGCCAGGGCCAAATAAATTAGGGCTGAGTAAGTAGCAGATGACCCCACCTATCCACCATTTTCGTATGTTCAACGTTCTGCCAAACACCCTGTATTAGTATAGAAGATATAGATATAGATATAGATTATTAGCTGTAAACCATTCATAAAGGTTTTTTAAACACATATTAACATTTTCTGACAAGTCATTTATGTTTGGCGACCCGATTACGGCATTTGTGTCATCTGCAAACATTACAAGTCCTGCGTCGGGCTGGGTATTCATAAAATTGAGTAAATCATTAGTAAAAATTAAATATAATATTGGTCTCAAAATTGAGCCTTGGGGCATACCGCGGCTTATTTTGGTCATTTTTGATTTATATATTGTTTCACTCACACATTTTACGTCACAATTGTTTGCAGTAATGTCTTTTACTTCTAGGTACATTTTGCGGTGTTTTAAATAAGATGTCAAAAGATTTCACGCTTTACCTGTTATTCCATAATACTCTAGTTTAGACAAGTAGCTCGTGATCCACTGTGTCAAACGTAGAACTTAAATCAATAAATAATCCAGCCACTTTCATTTTGTCATTCAATTTACGAATAGTGTCATTTACGAGATTATCTATCGCATCTGAAGTACCTATCCCCTTTTGCTAACCAAATTGTCTAAAGTTTATTATTCTATTTACATTTAAGTGGACCATTATCCTAGATTTAATTATTTTTTCAAAATTTTTCGATAATGTTGTTAGTAAGGATATTGTCCGGTAGTTTTTAGGATCCGTTCTTGTGCCCTTTTTGTGCAGCGGAACCACCTTTGCCAATTTAATTTGTTCAGGAAAAACAGACTCTTCAATACATTTATTAATGAATTCAGATATAGGATACGCTAATATTTCTATGTTATCTTTGCTCACCGATATCGGCACATCATCGTGTCCACAAGACGTTTTGTTCGTCATCTTACGTACAATCTTTGTTATTTCTTTTGGTGTCGTCATATTCTCAATGTTGAGTTTCTAAGGAAGGACGTCGCTCTTTCTTCATCTGTTTTTAAAAGTGTTGATTTATAAACAAATATATCAACAAAAATATCCGCTATTTCTTATGGATCTGTAACGACCTTGTTGTCAATGTTTAGAACAAGTTTACTTCTAACTTTATTTTGCTTTCTCTTTGTCTGATCATTTTCAATTTTCCATGTCTCCTTAATTATATTTTTGGCTCTGTTAAGACGACACGATATTGCTAACTTTCGTGCGTTCTTTAAAACTTTTCTATAGATTCTGATGTAATTTATTTTGTAGTTGGAAATACTAGTATTATTGGTGGTGCTCGAACATAATATTCTTTTCATTTTGCTTGACACCTTAATTCCCTTAGTTAGCCACTTTATTTGATTATTTTTCATCAGTTTTACTTTACTAGCTTTTCTTGGGTAATATTCACGAATTTTTTTGTTAAAATTAATTGAGAAATTTATTGATGCCTACGATACTATTATGTTTATTTTGAAAGTTATTTTTAAATGCAGCATAATTTTTTGTGTTAAATGTTCTTTTATTAATCAATATGGTATATTCAAATTTATTTGTCTTTTTGTCAATCTTATCAAGAATTACATTACAAAGAAAGCCACCATGGCCATCTGCCAAACCATTATGATCTACCAAACACTGCTCTATGTCGTCCTTGGAAAGATTAGTCAATACATTGTCAATGCATGAGTATGAATTGTTTCGAATAAAAGTAGGAATATTTATAAGGTGCCTAAAATTGTAAGACGTTAATCTATACTAATATTATAAAGCTGAAGAGTTTGTTTGTTTGTTTGAACGCGCTAATCTCAGGAACTACTGATTGGAATTGAAAAATTCTTTTTGTGTTGGATAGTCCATTTATTGAGGAATATTATAGGCTATATAACATTACGCTACGACCAAAAGGAGCGGAGCATAAATGAAAAATGTTGCAAAAACGGGAAAAAATATTCCTTTTTGAGAGCTTCCGTTGCGTGCGCTGCATAAACGGTTTAGGTAACGCAAATATCATGTATTATGGAATTGGTCCTCTTTAAAAGTTCTAAAAAAAAGTCCGCGACAGCATAAATGTCTATCTTTTAAGATTGACTCACTATAACCTTTTTTTATGGTAATCAAATTTTTCGAAATTAATTCATTATTTGCGAAGGAGTTTTATCAACATAATATTAATCCTTATCCAAATAAATATGTTATTAATCACAAGTATTTAAATGTAAACAAAATTGTCCTCGACATCACTTGATTTCAGTCAACATCTTAGGAGATATCATAATTTTAAAATAACTCCGCAACAAAATAAGTAGAAAATTCATTACTTAAACCACTCTCTCTCTTACGAGTAGGTGACGCAGCGAAGTTGCACGGTACAGCTATATAATTTAATAGCTTTTGCCCGCGGCTCCGCCCGCGCGGATTTCGGCTATCGCGTAAAAAAGTAGCCTACCTATGTCCTCCATATCCCAGGTTATATCTCTGCCAAATTTCATGACGATCGGTTCAGCGATTTAGGCGTGAAAACGAAACACAACGTAACATAACAACAGACAGACAGACATACAGACAGAGAGACAGACAGACAGACAGAGTTACTTTCACATTTATTATATTAGTATGGATAAAGCTGAAGAGTTTTTTTGTTTGGTTGAACGCGCCAATCTCAGGAACTACTGGTTCGAAATGAAAAAATATTTTAGTATTGGATAGCCCATTTATCGAGGAAGGCTATTGGCTATATATCTTCGCTACGATCCTTAGAAGCCAAGCGAAAATAACAAAAGTCAGAAAGAACGCTAAGCGATAACGAAGTTTTAGTGCGGGCGAGCGACGGGATGCGAATATGACGCGATGGATGGGCCGAAATTTCACGCGGACGAAGTCGCGGGCAGAAGCTAGGGTACTTATAAATTCAAAAGATTTTTTTATTTTCCGCAAGTATGTCAACATTGAAACGTTTTTAAACCGTGAAATCTTTTTAAAATTTCATTAGCGAAGCCGAGCGATATTTGTCAAGGAATTTTAACACTGCTACAACATATTCGCGGTGCGCAGGTGGCGGACACGGGCAGCACGGTGCGCTTCAACTGCAGCGCGTCGGATGCGCGCGCAGCGCTGTCGTGGCTGCACGACGGCGCGGCGGCGGGCGCGGGCGCAGCGCTGCTGCTGCGCGGCGTGACGCGCGCGCACCGCGGCGTGTACCAGTGCGTGGCGCGCCGCGCGGCCGACTCCGCGCAGGCCTCTGCCGAGCTGCGTCTCGGGGGTGAGGGATCTAAATCTCCTTTATTATCGAACCGCTTGTAAGTTACAATAGCCAACGTATCAATGTCCGATTGACTACCTGCAGACTGGAGAGGTGTACGGAAAATATTATGAAATGTCATATCGAATTCGTTCGCATGGAAGTCGTAAGACACCACAATATACTGAAATAATAACTACGTTTTTATAAAACTTTCCTGTATACTACGTTTGTAGTTTTGGTCTTAGCAGGCAAAATATAAAGACAGTCAGCACGGTGACTCGGGAGCAAACGGCGTACAGTGTTGTCCGTGTAAGAAGCCCGTCCTGAGGTCGACACCCGCAGCCGTCAGTAGCAATTCCCCATTGGTTGCAGAATTTTTCATTCTTAGTGAGAACGCCTCCGTTCTTGCATTTATACTACCTAACGGCACAACACTGATACACTGACAGTTGCAATCTTACAGAATATTGCTGGCGCAGCTATCACTAAAATAATATTATTATTAAATAATATCATGTACCTATGTATGTATATTATTAATTTATTACCTATTTATGTAAGTATTTGTGTATGTATTTTATTTATTATCATTTTAATATTTATATTAATAATAATATAAATATTAAAATGATAATAAATAAAAGGCATAATATGGCAGGTTGCTCTATTTAAGAGGAGATAATAATAATATTATCTCCTCTTAAATAGAGCACCTGCCATAATATCTCTTCACCACTCTTGGTTGACTGGTTGAGAATGCCGAAGACATTAAGTCCTCCTTTGTACCGTATTGTGTGCGAGAAGTTTAAATAAGTAAACATAGGTAACAGAAGATTGTAATTGTAAACACACGGGATTTCTCATTACCAGTCACCTAACCATATATATTTATTTTTACAATAACCAAAGATGACAGAAGAGGCCATATGTGTACGTTCTACGAACACAAATAATAGTTTAAGGAAATGTAAAAAAAAAGGAAGCATAAAACATAATATCAATTGTTGGGAATTGAACTGAGGGTTCGCAGAGCAGTCTTCGAACCGCTAAGCTATTTGATTTGTTGAAATTTGAATAAAGTAGCCGTTCATAAAATATGTCATGATGGACTGCTTAGCTTCATGAAGGTATGAAAGCATTAAAAAGGTTACATCTGTAACTATCTGGTATATTATTTCCCTATTCAATATTGTGAAGTCATGTAATAATTCGACTGTTGCCATACACTGGTATATTGTGTTCTCTCTTATCTCAATCTCATTCCTATGAAATGTATGGGAAAGTTTTTGCGTTTTATAGCTTTTTTAGTACTCAAACTTCAGTTTAAAGTTTTGAATTTACCATCAAAAAAAGGTTTTGTGAACATTGCCCATTTTCTTGGCTACTGGACAATTTATTCATTAATGCAGATCAAAATGTTTCAAAAAGTTAAGAACAGTCTCTTGAGACCGTTTTCTTGTAGCGACTACGGTTAAGATATCTGCCCTTTACCCCATCTCAAAAATCCACTCTGTATATTATATCATAATTGACTGCTTAGTTCCATAAAGATATAACGTGATGGTAAATTATCATTATTATAACCTCTCTTCTTCTTTTTTCTTCTTTCTATAACTTTCGGTCAATTATAGAAAAATAAACTCAAACTCAACTCAAACTCAAATCATTTATTTCAATTAAACCATTTACAGGCACTTTTGAATTGTCAAGCAGTCGGTCAGTAAGAAAAATTAAGCTACATTCCCATTCCAAAGCGTAGGTACCTATGGAGAAGAACGGGCAAGAAACTCCATGGACACTCTTTTAAATTAAATTGTTACAAAAGTATTCGTTACATCTATAATGTTGCATTTATAACTAAAAGTGAGAACGATGTAAAAATAAAAATAATAAAAACTTACACGTTGAAAAGCGTCAAGCGTAGGTACAACAAATAGAAACAAAATAAAATAAAATAACCCGTGGCAGCTAAGAGATGACCAGTCCCAACTGATGGCGCCCGTTCACGAACATGACGCATGGAACATATTGCAATATTGCTCAACCGCCATAGTAAATAGGGGTACTTCTGAACTATCAGAAGTACCCTTTTTATTTGTCTCTGGCATTTGGGAGAGAGAATCAAGACTATCATACTTCACTAACTTGTGTTTCTGAACCTAGATAATTTATATAACCCTATTTACTACGGCGGTTGAGCAATATTGCATTAGGTATGTTCGTATTTTTCTATAATTTACCGAAAGTTATAAAAAGACGAGCCGAGAGTTATAATATTGTTATTGTTTATAGTTACAGAGTTAACATTTTAAATGATTATCATCACGCTATACCTTTCTTAAATGGTACATATTTGAGGATGGTCATTAGGTTGCATTAAGTCCTCCTTTGTTCCTAAAAATCAAATGCAACCTAATGATCACCCACAAATACCATTTAAGAAAGGAACTATCCCATTTTTTTTTTTTCAATAAAATGAAAATTACTAATCAGCCAAGCGTAAAGAATCTTCCCTAAGATCAAAGGCACCATTTTTTCGTACCTCACAGTAAGTCTGATAATGTTTCATCAAAACATTGCAGGTATTTTTAATAAAATAGACGAAATAATAGTGGCACTTAATGAACTCTCTTTGAATTCTAAGGAAATTAACATCATTTGTTGAAGTGAGTCATTCATTAAAAGCAAATTAGAATCACTTCTTAAGATTCCTAGTTATGTCGCCCATGCGCATGTGACCGCCCGTAATATTCTGAATATTCATGAAAAAATGTCGAAAATAAACTTCAAAAGGGGGGGGTCTATCTATAACATTTTTCATGTTATTCAATTTTAATTTTTTTAAGTACAGTTTGTAGATTTGCTTTCTATTTTTTGACACATCTCCGAAGTTTATGGGTCGATTTGGATTCTGTTTATTATTTCCAAAAGCTTATGAGTTATTTTAACAGGTTAATTAACATTTTTACTAAAAATTATCGACTACGAAAAAAAAGACGGAATCGAAGTCATTTTTTCGGTAAAAAATTGTGTATTTATTTAAAAAAATCTAGTGTAAGTCCATAAATTATCCCCATAGGACGACTTTTTTAATTATTATTTGTAATCTACTACATAACAGCTAAAAATTCACAGATCATTATTGAACCAAACTGTAACTATAAATTTATTTTCTTTCTTTCTTTTCTTTCTAACTAAATCCAAAGTAAAACTCTAAAACTCTAAGGGTCAAGGAAAAGAAAATGTGAAAGTCAATTAAATGTCCCCGCTCTTAGCAGTGAGCACTAAAAGGTTAAACTAATAAGGAGGACAATTATGGAAATAAAAACAAACAAGCAATAGCCAGATTTTTACTTAATAAAATAAAAAATACAAGAATTTTAATTAATTAGATTTTCGAAATGGCCCCCACCCTCCTGTAAACAAACTAAAGCCCTCATGGCAACACTTTTTATTGTACGACGTAATTCTTCACGGTTTTCTTTCATTTCTGCAGCAGCAGCAGGGACGCAATTGTTAAAAAGCTGTTTCTAGGAACCGGTTTCTACCTGAGCGACCCTTTTTATTTGAATAGTTGCAAATGTTCAACAAGTTGTTTGCTGGTTTTTTTTTAGAGATAGGTATTAGTAATGTTCTGTGAATTTTTAGCTGATATGTAGTAGATTACAAATAATAATTAAAAAAGTCGTCCTATGGGGATAATTTATGGACTTACACTAGTTTTTTTAAAATAAATACACAATTTTTTACCGAAAAAATGACTTCGATTCCGTCTTTTTTTTCGTAGTCGATAATTTTTAGTAAAAATGTTAATTAACCTGTTAAAATAACTCATAAGCTTTTGGAAATAATAAACAGAATCCAAATCGACCCATAAACTTCGGAGATGTGTCAAAAAATAAAAAGCAAATCTACAAACTCTACTTAAAAAATTAAAAATTGAATAACATGAAAAATGTTATAGATAGACCCCCCATTTTGAAGTTTATTTTCGACATTTTTACATGAATATTCAGAATATTACGGGCGGTCACATGCGCATGGGCGACATTGTATACTGTCGAGATACTAAACGAGGTGGTACATGCATTCTCATTAAAAATGAGATGACTTGCCTTAAATTAGATACGTTAATAAATGACATTGCATGTAATTTTAATTTTGAATGTACCGAAATAGAATCAAGAGCGCTGTCACCGGTCCACTAGCGCCACTCCTTAAAAAACATATTATCTCGTGACTGAGAAGGAATTATGAAAAACGGCTCAATCAGCTACCTCGGTAAGTGTGTCTAGAATTTTCTAATACCTTTTATAAGTTTCTTATTCAGACACGAAGCAGCAAAATACGATCAAAAGGAATGTGGCCGTTTTTATTTAGATCGAATTTTGTTGCTTCGTGTCACAATATGAAACTTTATAAAAGGTACCAGCTTCTGCCCGCGACCTCGTCCGGGTGAAACTTCTTGTACCCCCGGCCCACCCCGTCGCATCGCATCGCCTGCCCGCGCTATTACTTCGTTTTCGCTTAGTGTTCTTTCTTACGTTTTGCTCGGCTCCTTAAGAGTCCTAGTGTCATGTTAAATAGCCTAAAGCGTCTCTCAAGAATTGAGCTATCAAATACAAAAAGAATATTTCAAATTCGACTGGTAGTTCCTGACAATCAAACACGCGCGTGCAAACAAAAAAAAAAAACTTTATTTTATTACATTATTATTATTTGAATAAGGATTAATACCATGTTTATGAAAACACCTTCGCAAATAATGCATTAAATTATAACAAAGGAGAATGGTCAAAAAAAACCCAGAGCGAACAGATACAGGATGTAGCTCAGCATTTTAGTGATATTTAATGATATCATTCTGTAAATATTTCACTATTAGATTTGATGGCTAAATGTATGATATTATGCTATTTGTTTTTCATCAGGGGTGTTTTTTTTTTTTTCTTATAGATAGCTTTGCTTTGGGTATATCCGACGATATACAGGCATTTACTCACGCCCATAATCCCATAGGAGTAGGAAGAGACTGCAGATTGATTTGATGGCAATCAACTATCTATATTCCACTATTCGCCGCTTTTCTGCGAGCCTCAGCGTGATGAGTGGCGAACTCTGTCGCCACCGTTTGAACGTCGATACGACGAAATAATGTTAACAACAGACAGACAGATCAATCAATCAAACAAACATTTGCAAACAGACGGACTACTGACCGCCAGTCATTGCAGTCCGTCTGTTATGGTTTATTATTGAGTACAAAATAAATGCAGTTAAGATAAAACAATCTCGGTTATTAAACATCCGCCTGTTTTGGGTCGCAAAATCAAAACACTATTTTAAATAACAGAAAAATGTATTTATAAAAGTACGCGGCGGTCCGTGAGAATTATGTTGTACTATCTATTATGTTTAAAAGTGAACAGTCTTCGTATGAAGTAAATAATTAAATCAATGTTGTATTATGTTTATTTTTAAAATACTTACTATGTAGGTGTGTTTAGTAAGTATGTTTGTGTTTTTTTTTACGCAATAAGTACGTTTTCCTCCAGTATAGTTACTTTAATCTTTACCTAATGACCATGGAAGTGTAATAACACTATTGAATGTCGTATCGACGCGACGTTCAAACAGCGGCGACAGAGTTTACCACTCATCATGCTGAGTCTCGCAGAAAAGCGGAGAAAAGTGGACTATAGATATTTGATTGACAATCTGCAGTCTCTGCCTACTCCTATGGGATTATGGGCGTAAGAATATGTATTTATATCGTCGGATATACCCAAAGCAAGGAAATAGAAAAAAAAAATTACACCTGATGAAAAACAAATAGCACAATATCACACATTTAGCCATCGAATCTAATAGTGGAATATTTACAGAATGATATCACTAAATATCACTAATATTCTGAGCTACATTCTGTATCTGTTCGATCTGGGTTTTTTTTTCATACTTGGTGATCATTCTACTTTGATTACCATTAAAAAAGTTATAGTGAGCCAACCTTAAAAGATAGACATAAATGCTATCGCGTAATTTTAAAATAAAATTATAGAGTTCTAAATTTCCTTATTTTCACCGACTAATCACCGATTAATAACATATTTATTTGGATAAGGATTAATATTATGTTGATAAAACTCCTTCGCAAATAATGCATTAATTCCGAACAAATTTGATTACCATAAAAATGAGTGAGTCAATCTTAAAAGATAGAAATATGCTGTTCCGGATTTTTTTTAGAACTTTTAAAGAGGAACATTTCCATCATACATAACATTTGCGTAACTTAAACCGTTTACGCAGCGCACGCCACGGAAGCTCTCAAAAAGGAATCATTTTTTCCGTTTTTGCAACATTTTTCATTTATGCTCCGCTCCTATTGACTGTAGCGTAATGTTATATAGCCTTTGTTATTTAGCTGGGAAAAAGAAGTGGTGGAACAAACTTCCCAGCAGCAAATCTGTCTGTTCAGTTAGAAGAACTTGATTCTACGAGTATACAGTAATGGGTATGCAAAGTAATTAATGTTGGAACACGACACAACTATACCGAACGCGCGACAGTTTCTAGACGTCTTCACTGCTTGAACGCCACCGATGCTCCGCACCGCACCACCGCACCGCACCGTTGCACCGTTGCTTTTTAAAGGTGCGGCAATCACTTGTCGCCAGTCGAACGTTATGTTGTACTCCGTCATGCACCGCTAAACAGCACTGGCGTCCCGATTAGTCAAGACTCGTTGGCGCGAACGCCAATAACTCCATCGAACGCGACTAGATGGCGCTGGCGTACCGGATACAAATCTTCTCCGACACGGCCATCCTGCTAGCACACGTCCTCGTGTGTTAACCTGCAACCAAATATCAACAACAGTGCCTGTTCCACTCGGCCAATTCTGACCAAACTCTAGATTCATTGGGTCGGTGAAAATAAGGAAATTTAGAACTCTATAATTTTATTTTAACCAAATCTTACTCATTAATTAAATCAAACATGGTAAAATTGGGAATGATCGAAAATACAACAATCACTACCATTGGTACTATTTACGGCTTCCAACTTTTAAAAATCGGAAAACTTTAATTGTCAATCGTTTTATTGTTTTAACAAAACAATACTTCTAAATTGACTAAACAAACTTTGGTTAGTCATAACAAAAATAATAAACCAGAGCCATGTACACACAGCGTCATTATGTGCTAACCCCTCAAGTTTTAAAATGTTACACTGCTACAATATTGAAATCGTTACGAATAATCTAAAGAATACTTCAAAAAGAGTTTACTAGTACGACTTGGATTCGAACCATCGCATTACCGAATGGCGTCATACTCATACCGACAGTTTGACAGACTAGCCAGCGAGCCCATGAGAATTGCGATGAAATTGTTATACACTATCGTCCAAGTAGTTTATCTTTAGGTCTCTGTCTAATCGATGGACGTTATCATTTAAGGTTATCTATTAATTTTACTTACTTACGTTTTCTTTATAAAATTAATCCATACCCTCAAATTATAACTACAACGTTGTCTAGGGACCAGTTTGTGTTAGTTGGCAAAATATGTAATAACTAATGATAACTGTGTATTATCAAATTTTTCCAATAAACAAAAAAAAAAAAGAAACAGAACTTTAAAAAAAGAAAAAATTATATAAAAGAAAATATAAATAAAAAGATTGTAAAGATAATATAAATTATTATCTTTACAATATATATATTTTTTAGTAAAATAAGATCAAAATTTTGTTAAATAATAGCAATAATAAATATTATTATTAAATGATTTAAAAGAAGAAGAATTAAAAAATCAAGAAAAATAAAATATTTTATTTATTTTATTTTTCTTGATTTTTTAATTCTTTCTATACATTAGAAAGAATTCTTGCTATATATTAGAAAGAAAACACATGTTGTGCCTAGGATTTAAACCTCCAATATTATGCACGGCAAGCGGTCTTGAAACCTCCGGACTACTTAAACGTTGTATATGACTTTGTAAATATTAAGCTTATTATTGCTTGTCATTATATGCTTTAATAAAATTATTAACTTTTTATTGAATAAAAACAATATTTAAAACAGAAAATACTTATTTATTCACTAAAACAATACATTAATTGTAATAACATGTTTTTGCAAAATACAAAAACCAACTTGGGATTTGAACGCACATGTCTTTTGGGGGGGTAAGGACTTAGTGGAGCTTTGTGTACTATCTCTATCCACATTAACAATCATCTATTTCACGAAGAGCCTTATTAGACACCTGGAAACCCATACACGAGTAAATCATTCTAACGCCACGGCTCTCCGGCCAACCAGAAATCACATTGCTCTCACACATCCATCGCATGGATCAAAACTTAGCACATCCATTAAGTGGATTGCCCGTGTGCATCGTCCCAGTTACTACGCACTATAGTCTCTCTAGACCCAGACCTGCGCCAGAGCCACCCGCGCACCGCGCATCCACGGACTACAAGCAGACACCGACTTCTACCAGACTACGGCTACTAAATGGCTACTGGTACGGTCTAACACAATACGGCCGATAGAGAATTCTACTCGCGTACTTTCCATAACTTAGGCTTGCTCATCACCACTGTGATTACTTACTTCGACTAGTACATGACTTACTGGCATCTTTCTTAACCTATCGTGAACGTATTAGTAAGTACGGTTAGAATTTAAAGCTTTTATTTAGTTATAGCGTTTGTCCTCTCAAATCCAGCCTTGTCATATTCCGTACTACGTTTAATTTTTTTTTGATGCAATCTTGCGGAATTCATCAATATCGGCTTCACTATCTATATCACTACACATCAATGATAATGGTCTCGCAGTTTGTATGTTGTTTCATAGCTTATAGTTTTATAGAATTTCGTTTCACATAAATTTTTCTCATATTTTCGTTTCATAGAATAATCAATACGCAGAATACTTACTTTGAAGATTTTTAAATCATTGATTTTTGTTTCACATAAAGTTTAATGTTAGAATAGTCATATCATAGAATATCAAATCAAATATTCTTTATCCTTATATTGTTTATTTAACATAAAACTTATTACCAAGAATAACATTTTGTCCATTTTAAATTTTTCAACAGATTTTTTTTTGCATTTTGCAGCTTGCAAGCTAGCGTGCAGCATGCAGCGTGCAAGCAAGCATGTAGCATGCAAGCAAGCAAGCATGCAGCATGCAAGCAAGCATGCAGCATGCAATCGAACATGAAACATGCAACAGGCATGGTTTCTGTCACGGCTCCGGCACTGCGGGGCTCCGGCGGTCCCACGCGAGCTTATCGTCGCAGGTGGCATTCACGCTCACCACCGCAGCTTCGGCTTGCTGGCCGGCTAAGCCGGCCAGCCTCAGCCGCGGCGGCGAGAGTTAAAACCACCTGCTCCTCAGCTCGCGGGCCGCCTCACCCCTCCGCGCCTACGCGGATTTAAATTATACTCTAGGGGTAGGGCAGACAAGACTACGTGGAGTCGGTTTTGCAGCGATTCGTTTCTGTCACTAACATATACCGAACAAACAATATTCGTTAAAAAATAACTCTACTGTGTGATAAGTTTGTTAAACAAAAAAATGTGATTAAAATTCATTGAATTGTGTTTCTGTGAAATATTTTTCATTCAAGTAAATAGTCTTTAGAACAATAATATTCGAGCTATAAATACAAGGACCAAATATTATGTGAAACATTTTCTGGGAAACGAAATTCTATGAAATTTCTGTTTGCGAAATAAGGGGACACCGGTCTCGCAACTTTGCCAATTAAAAACTCTAGAGGTGAAGTCTTTGTCACGCGATCTATGGTACAGACTAAACTAGACTAACTTACGAATTGGAACTATCTAGTTTCGAGATTACCGAGACCAAGCACAACGATTTCACATTAAATTAATCCCTAATCTATTCAAAGTGAGAGTGAACAGGCTTCTTCTGGGTAAGCTCACTCCATCGTAGACTTTGTCTCTGTCATCCAGACCTAGAATAAAGTCAAGAGCAAACTCATAGTAGAATAAAAAAAATAAAAAATAAAAATATCAAAGAAAACAAAACCTCAGGTATCTCATTCATGGTCAACAACAATCACACACTATTTCCCACGGGAATACCGAGTCAACCCTTGACTCTATGGTCTTAGTTTCTAGGCAAAACCCGACTATACCACCCAGAGCTACCGCATAACGCTTACCCATGGACTACACATTGAGCAGACGATTTCAATCAATGAGCAGATACCGATTTCTACGAGCTACGACTACGATACTCTGGTATAGTCTCCGACCCACTGAACCGAGAACTTACTGTTTATATAAACTAAATTGATGCCAACTCATCACCTCTTTCGTCTACAATCTCAATTGGTACTTGGCCCTCGGGCATCTTCCGAACACGGTAATGACATGAATGGACATCCTATACGATCGCCGTTGCACTGTACGGTTCGGATCAATTAATTTTATTTTAAGCTCACCCGTTTTAACTCGTAGACATACCGGTAAATAAATGCTTTGATTTGAGCTTGAGTTTTTGAGTTTTAGTTTTCGAGTTTCCGAGTTTTTGAGTTTTAGAGTTTCCGAGTTTTCGAGATTGTGTTTTCGAGTTTTCTAGTTTGAGTTTTTGAGCTAATAAAAACATGTGAAAATCGATTTAAATTTGCAATATGTAGCTCAGTTTTCTTCGCACCTATAATGTTCGCATCAATAGCATGAAAATCAGCTTTTTGTTTATGACCATTTATAACCACATTTAATACAAGAATTATATGCAACGATAACTATGTCGCTGACATACAAATGGAAAAACACTAGGTTTAATTTTTCACGTCCTATCATAATATTACTTTGCAAGTAACTGTCGGGAAGCACATGTAATAAAATCTCAAGTTGGTGTTTGCTAATAGTTACGCTACATAATTATGATTTATTCTGGGCTCAATACACGGTTTGACCAATACCAATCATCACAACAACATTATAAACTAGCCTAACTATCCTTTACTAACGAGAATTCAGCACCAGAATCGTAAAAAAAACAATACAGCTCACCTTTATGTTCTCATGTGCCTGAGGGTAGTTGTACAACGCAATCATCCACTCGCCATACACTGCATGTAGCACGTGCTCCACCATCCGCTTAGCTGCCACTGTTCGTGCACCCGGCCGCGTTATTTCTTGGTCTCCCACACTAGAAGCACACGAAGGACTTCGCTGACGGCTGCGGCGCTGCTTGGCTCGACTGAAACTTGTAAAAAAAAAGCGATTTAACTACTCAATTTACGTTAAAACAAAATTTACGTTGAAGGCGGTTTTACAAAACTTAAAATTGAAATATCACTCGTACATCGTTACAGATGGTACTATCTTGTGGATTAATAAAATTAATGTCACCTTCAGCATTTTCATTTTGCGCCTCAATCATCACGAATCCCGATTCTGATGTCGGAGAACGGAAGGTTTCTCTCGTTATCATCAGCCATATTTTAACTACTGTGGGCGTACTGTGGGTAGTGTTGGTTATTGCGCAATAGAAAAACCGAATTAAACTCAAATCAAAAGTCATTTACTCAACCTGAGATAGAACTTTAAAGATTACATAAGACAGTCCCCCAAAACGCCCATCCCTTCAACACTTCCTAGTGCTTTAGCTGGGAAGAAGAAGTGGCAGAACAAACTCCCCAGCAGCACATCTGTCTGTTCAGTTAGAAGAACTTGATTCTATAGAGTAATGGGTATGCAAAGTAGTTAATGTTGGAACACGACACAACTATACCGAACGTGCGACAGTTTCTAGACGTCTTCACTACTTGAACGCCACCGATGCTCTGCACCGCACCACCGCACCGCACGGTGCAACGGTGCGGCCGTTGCACCGTTGCTTTTTAAATGTGCGGCGATCACTTGTCGCCAGTCGAACGTTATGTTGTACTCCGTCATGCGCCGCTAAACAGCACTGCCGTCCCGATTCCCGAATCCCGATATTGAAAATAATGCGTGTAACGGAAATTTGACTTATGTCGGGAACATAATTTGAGCAATGTACTGTTACTAAGCCGACCCCGTTTGTCTTTTAAAAACAATAATTCTACTGGAACCACTAATTCACCACAGTACAAAAACACAAACTCACACACACAGACAAGTTCTTGGGTACTTATATATTGGCAATGTCCCTCTTAATTGCTCCCTTAATTTGGGCACACTAGATTACGCGACGGCGTCCAAAATCTAACTAACTGAATTATACATATTATTTCTATGCACTGGGTAAAAATGCAACATCAGTACTTTAGTAAAGGAAAGTAAACAGTTTATAAGTTAAAAGCTGAGTTAGGCTTTATTGCCTTGTAATAAGGGTTATAACAGTACGTTTGAACGATTACAAATATTGGCCATAATCAAAAATAGTATTTTGATTAACCTTAAATAGCGTTTGTAATACTCTTGCCAGGCTAGCGTCATGCCAAAAAGTGCAGTGCAGTGCAGTGCAGTTCCCGAAGGACAAACTAAGACGTCGCTGACTTCGCCGTCTGTTATTCATTTCAATAGAAAACCACCGGATATGTTCGATGACAAAACGCAAATCATAAACGTGAGAAGGCTCCATACCTATAAATTGCAGATCAAATTAATCGCAAATATTAAAAATGTATTTTTATTGTACCTGTCGTAAAGTTAAGCTATTTCCCCTGAAGTTTGATTTTTCTGTCCCACGTCTTGTAGTAGTGCCAAGTCTCGTAGCAGTGCTACGCCTCGTAGTACTATCCAGTCTCGTAGCACTGTCAAGTCTCGTAGCAGTGCTACGCCCCGTAGTGCTGGGCCTCAAGTCTGCTATTACAATAGTGTCAGAATGGTCTTGCCATTGTGAGTATTTGACAGTTTTTGTATGGCAAATCTGTCAAAAACTCACAATGAAGAGACCATTCTGACACTATTGTAATAGCAGACTTGAGGCCCTGTCCAGTCTCATAGCACTGTCAAGTTTCGCAGCACTATCTAGTCTCGTAGCAGTTGCTATACTGCGTAGCAGGGGTAGACACAGAGCACTGCACTTAAAACTCTGTTTATTTATTAAGCTCAATTAAATTATAGGCTACTAAGATTCTGGTTGGTTTTAATTGTATTCTTTTTTTTTAATTGAATTTTTTCATTACTTTTGTATCACCTAGCTAATTAATTGAAAGATATTGTACACCGTTTTTGCCATGTGCTTCAGACAAAATGCTGCCAGAAACTTGGCATTGAAACCTTCAGATGATAGTGGAACGTCGCAAGCTACGAGCTTGTCTTCAATAAAACACAAAAAACGTGTAAACATTCACAAGTTTTTACTATACTAATATTATAAATTCGAAAGTGTGTCTGTCAGGTTCGTTTTTTCATGGCGCCCTGAGTACCGTTTCAATGAAGCTGGTTCAGTCGTTGAGGCCCGGAGGGAGAGAACGATACTTTTGAACCCAACGAATAGATTTTATTTCCAGGGAGGCTATTAGGGAACGTTATCCACTTAGCAAAGGAAATACGGTTTCGTTGTTGATTATTTAGAAATGTCTGGCCGTTACATAGCTTCTTATATCCGTAATGAATATGGAACCAGTTCAAGAATAATGAACAATTCCAGAGGTAATTTGAAAGCTCATTAGTCAGCTCTCGGGCAATGTGTTCGAGAGCACAGTGTGGCTCAAAAGCTTGGCGTGATGAATGCGGGGTCGGCGGGCGCCAGCCGGCAGCCGGACAGGGCCACATACATGTCAATGGCGGGCGAGGCTCTCTGGCCGCCTGGCCGCCTATCTTTTATTTATTTATTTATTTCTCTATCTTCATGTGACTTCCTGCGTAGTATCGACACCGCCCCTCGTTGATTGTTTATTCTAACGTAATCTGACACTAGTCGTCGTTCCTGTAAGAAATGTTATTAAAAATATAATTACTTTTAGGCACATTTTAATGTATTATTGTTTTATTCTCTCATTTTAAAATATTGATACCTATGTGTGTAAATAAAAAGGTATTTGATATTTTTACTAATCTGTATTTGCTAACAAGGCTGACTATTTAGTTAGTTATTTGCAGAAGACAGGCAGATAAAATACCATACAATTTAAAAGTCACAGTTATTAGAAAAACACCGTAACAGTAAAACAAAAACACGTAAACAGAATCAACAAAAACACCGTTCCCTTAATATTAAACTAAGGAAAGAACGTGGTTTTCTTGTAAATAAATTAAAAACCTATGAAATTAAATTAGAAGACAATAAGAACATTTATGAGATTGCCACTCATCACGTACAGTCTGACATACAGATACTAGAAGCGTTAATACATTCACTCTATACTAAGCATGTGAGGTCTGAAAAACAAATTCAGGAGCATATCCTTGCTGCAAATGAGTTAGTTGACATGTGCAACTCTAATGCAGACAAAATGGACCTGTTGACTCTCAGCAGCCCTCAATCTTCATTGCTAAGGAAATCCTGCTGCTGAATGGTCACAGGTGCAATTTAAATATCAGAAATAAGGGAGGGTGAACTCTATGGAGAAGCTCCCAGCGTAATGAGTGTAGTACATCTGTTACAATCAACAAAGACGAAAACAAGATAATTCGACAGTAAAATGAGCATACTTGTAAAGCTAATTTCGATAAAAACAGGACTGACATAGTGATGGACAAATTCAAACAATTAGTTCGCCAAAAAGCAAAACCTGTCCAGAATTTTTTTGAGAAAGAATTCGGAAAAGTGGATGAGGTTCAACAGGTACCAGATTTTAACTCAAAAAAAAAACACGTTGTTCAGAGCTCGTCGCAAATATTTAAATGTTTGTAAAACTGAATTCAAAAACTTGAATGATGTTACAATTCCAGAAATAATGGCCGTCAGTTTGTTTGTGAAGTTGGATGTGACAATAATAAAATCTTAATATTTTCAATACCTGTGAGTAGACAATGCACAAATAAGATGTATTTTTTTGATGGAACAATCAGAGCTACACCCAAGCCATTCTACCAGCTGTTATCAATTCATGTTGATTTGAATAGCTGTGATGATTTACCTTGTGTTATGGGAGTTATATACGCGTTACTACCTGACAAGAGACAAGAAACCTACGAACGCTTATTTGGCCTCATCAAGCAGCATTTTGAAATAGACATGATGGCCATTAAATCCGATTATGAGATGGCGCTTATCAATGGAATTAAAGAAGCTTTTCCGAACACTCAAATAACGGGCTGCTATTATCATCTTAATAAGGCCGTCTGGAAAAAAGCGTCAACATTGGGTCTTCCTGAAAACAGAGAGTGCAGAAATATTGTCAGAGTATGTTCCAATTTACCTCTGCTACCTTCTCCATACATTATGGAATGTTGAACTAGCATTGTTCAAAACGCCACGAAAAGCGAAGAAATTGTGGCTTTTTAAATTACTTTAAAAAACAATGGCTACAGTCTCTGGCAGATATAATAAACTGTCCTAGCAACAATAATTTTCGCACAAACAGTGCACTCGAAGGTTGGCACAGGCAGCTAAACACGAATAAAAAATCAAAATCAACCCTGATACTATTCCTCAAAGCTCTTAGAAAAGAAGCGCTTTGGCAAGATCGGAAACACAAGAATATATTATTTGGAGAACATAAGAGAAGAAAGATTGACATAATGTTTCATGCCAAATAGAAAAGAGAGCTGCAAAAGCTTGAGGGCTAAAAAGTTAGTCACTATGAATTTTTGATAAACCTTGGCCATGTCGAAAGGATATTAGGTGAATAAATTCTGGGGAATTTGTGCGCCTAATCGCTACATATATGTATTATAAAACAAAGTCCTCCTGTCTGTCTGTCTGTTCGCGATAAACTCAAAAACTACTGCACCGATTCTCATGCTGTTTTCACCAATGGATAGCGTGGTTCTCGAGAAAGGTTTTAGTAGTTTTAGTTTTTTTAGTATATAATTTGTTAAGTTTTTGTATGCATTTTTGTATAAATTAACGATATTTGTTGGAGGTGTCGGAAAAAAATAAGCCGTCTGGGAGCTTTCAACGAAAACGCTGTGTAAACCCTTTGAGATAGTGTACGTTACCCCAGCAGGAAAGTGTCTCCTAGAGTGATATGAGTGGAACGTATAATTAGTGCGTAATCTGCTGTAAATGTGCGCCAAATAAAAAGTTTGTGCGTTTTGTCGTTTTGGAATAAAACGGAAAAAACGATTCCTGCTGGAGTAACGTTTTTCCAGCAGGAAAATTCTAACCGAAAGGTCGGAGAGAGAAATATTTAGCATGAGCAGAAAGCTTATATTTGTGCAAAAATGTGCGCCGAAAATATAATTTGTGCGACTTCAGGTTTTCGAGATATTGCATTTCCTGCTGGAGTAACGTTTTGCAGAATCGTGTATCTCTGAAACCATTATATGTGCGCCTGTAGAATAAACATATACGAGTACCTCTTTGTTTGTGCGTATTTGTGACAAAATTAGATTTAAGAAAATATTTATAATTTTCAAGTAATCGCGCTTTTTTGAAAACCCGAAAAAATATCGTAGCGCCTAAATGAGAAAACGTATAAGCTCGCTGAAAACTGTATTCGGTACTTCGTGGTGCTTTTAATAACCATAAAAAGTTTCAATGCATGCGTTATTGAATAATATTGCCAAAAGACAAAACGACGGTGTCATAACTTTGACGGCAAAATACAAGAAACCAGCACAACCCAAGATGTGTGGGTCTAAACCAGGAATTAGTGCGTTTACTCAAAAATATATAATGAAAATATTCAGCTTGGAAATGTTCGCATTAAGTAGATATAAACGAAAAACAAAACATGTATACAACGGCTGGTTATCCGACCAAATTCGAATGACTAGAAAAATTCGACGATTTCATACTTAACGATGACCATCTTTATTGGACGTATTAAATCTAAGCTGTTGTCCGTACAGTCGCGTTCAAACGTTTATTGACAATTATATGACCTAATTTTGGGGGCTAATTAAAAATATTAACATGGGACTTAAACATAACTGGCGAAATGTGGGTTTACTACAGGTACACCTCTGCTCAACCCTTCGGGGAAAGGAAGCGTGATATGATAAAAAAAATGCGTATTGATGACGAAAAACTTAATTATTTTATCTAACCTACGGCTTAAATCAATATATGTAGATACTCTATGTCTTGTTTTACTATTATATTATTTTTAATGTATAAACTGTAAGTATCTGTAGGCTCTTTTTCACACATTTCTTGAACTACTTATTTTTTTTTTTTTTAACAACCGCATTTCATGTTTTCGGTCATTCACTTTTCATTCTTTTTACCAATTGTGGTAAGTATTTTTTTTATTTTTTTTATTTTAGGTACATCGTCTCAACCTATAATTATTAATTAATGTATACAAACTATTGTTAACATTTTAAAAGAGTAAGTATGGAGTTTCTTGCCCATTCTTCTCCATACATAACTACCTTTTGGAAGGGGCAACTAGAATCCAATTAACTATTTACGTAATTTTTGACGTTCAAAAGTGCATCTTACGTGCCTATTTGAAATAAATGATTTGACTTTGACTTTGGTCTTAAGAGTACTTTTTTTTCTACCATAATTATAAATGCAAATGTCTTGATGTACCTACCTATGTCCTTCGTTCACACACAAAACACTGAATATATTTCAATGTTTGGAAATAAGATGATAACATATACCTTGGAATAGCACTTAGGCTTCTTTTTATAATGTACTTAATCATGTGCAAAAGTCACGGAAACAGATAATGAAATATAATCTAATAACAAGTAATTTTTTTACTTCTTTTCTACTTCAGTGTACTCAGGCACAGCACGTGTCGACCGGTTCGTGAGTAAAGTTAAGAAGGTCATCGTTAAGTATGAAATCATCGAATTTTACTAGTCATTCGAATTTGGTGGGATAACCAGCCGTTGTGTACATGTTTTGTTTTTTGTTTATATCTACTTAATGCGAACATTTCCAAGCTGAATATTTTCACTATATATTTTTGACTAAACGCACTAATTCTTGGTTTAGACCCACACATCTTGGGTTGAGCCGGTTTCTTGTTTTTTGCCGTCAAAATTATGACACCGTCGTTTTGACTTTTAGCAATATTATTCAATAACGCATGCATTGAAACTTTTTATGGTTATTAAAAGCGCCAAGAAGGATCGAATACAGTTTTCAGCGAGCTTATACGTTTTCTCATTTAGGCGCTACGATATTTTTTCGGGTTTTCAAAAAAGCGCGATTACTTGAAAATTATAAATATTTTCTTAAATCTAATTTTGTCACAAATACGCACAAACAAAGAGGTACTCGTATATGTTTATTCTACAGGCGCACATATAATGGTTTCAGAGATACACGATTCTGCAAAACGTTACTCCAGCAGGAAATGCAATATCTCGAAAACCTGAAGTTGCACAAATTATATTTTCGGCGCACATTTTTGCACAAATATAAGCTTTCTGCTCATGCTAAATATTTCTCTCTCCGACCTTTCGGTTAGAATTTTCCTGCTGGAAAAACGTTACTCCAGCAGGAATCGTTTTTTCCGTTTTATTCCAAAACGACAAAACGCACAAACTTTTTATTTGGCGCACATTTACAGCAGATTACGCACTAATTATACGTTCCACTCATATCACTCTAGGAGACACTTTCCTGCTGGGGTAACGTATACTTTGAGATATAACAAAATAATGTATGGTGGAATTATGTGTCTTATAAAGGTCTTCAAAAAAGTCCGCGATGGCATATGTCTATCTCTTAAAGCTAACATACTATATCCATTTTATTGTCTTTTTGTAGGTATTTGTTTGCCGAATTTTACTCGTGGAAATATTATACGATTACGATAACAATACGGTATAATATCAGTAGCTATTAGCCAAATTATGTTCGTAGATAAATAAGCTAGCTACCTATGTGAATTTCAAACAGTATACAAGAATATTTATCATAAAAACATTACTAAACACGGCGGCCTTATGATCAAAATTTGTGCATTCCAAAACTTTCGTTACTTTTTCACTGACATATTTATCAATTTTCGATAAACTAACACTCAATACGAAATCTACACTTATTTCTCAGTAATTCTGTATAAGATTATTCGAAGATTAAACCATTTTCTCATTGAATCCATTACTTTACGCACGTATAACCTTCATGAATGTTTACAATAAGCACTGCACCACACCGCCACACGAGCACAGAGTACAGACGTATTTTGTATTTTTTTTTTCGTTCTTTTAGTGGTGTTCTCGCTAAAATGTCAACCGGTCAAGTATTAGTCGATTAATCGAATTCTACAGCCAGATCGTGTTGCAAGTACAAAATAAATGTCAAATATTTCGTCCAATTGCGAACGTGCCCTGAGAAAAGTTATGCACCAATGGTGTTCATTTGAAATTTCGAGCGTTTTCTCAGCACAAACGGTGTATCATGTGACATTTCGGAGGATTTCGTTTTGTTTTCACATTGTTGGTACTTATGTACGTGAATTATTTTAAAATTATTTTTTGTGTCTCATTTTTATTTCGTGTTGTAATTTGGTACAATTGATTGCTTTAAGAATTTGAGTGAAATTTCGTATTTTGATTTTGTGTTTGTTATCTTTAGGTAAAGACTCGTTCACATTCAAACAAACGAAATTAATGAACATTACACAAACATACATTTATAACACATGCATACTGATCCGAAAAATACTAAATAAAAATATACACACAAACATTAGCTTCACGAAAAGGAAAAAAATACACAAAATGAAATTGAGACGTGAACAAGACTTACTACAACTATACCCACCTCGTACAAACTACGGAAGAAAAATTTTCATGTATGAAGGATCCAAATTATATAATAAATTAACGAAGTACATCACCGAATCCAAATCCATTACCACTTTAAAAAAATTACTCAAACAGCACATCATAAAAAAATCACATTCTCTACAATAATTTCGAGCCACATCCAGCTGCGCTTATCCGTGTTGAACGGAATGTTTTGTTTACTTTTGTATTTGATGTTTGAGCCCGTGTATCAAGCGAACATTGAGGTGTTATGTTTTTTCTTTTTTTTCTGTTTACCCACATATTAATTACCTACGGTACAAATGTTTAGTAATTTTACACACCCAACAATATTGACTTATGTTTTAATTTTAATATTCTCATGTAAGTGAATTAGTGTATTCTTATGAGAATAAAGTTATCTCAAACCTCACATTCAGAACATAAGTACTTTTATTATATTAAATCATTTGTTTCAGTTTCTATTCACACAGTGAATCACATTAAAATTAATATTAAGTTAGAAATTTAAGATATAGCCTGGGATATGGGGAAGGACATAGGGTACTTTTTTATGCGATAACCGACATCCACGCGGGCGAAGCCGCGGGCAAAAGCTAGTATCCTTATAATATTTAAAAGGCTACTAGCTTTTTAACCCAGATTTTTTTTATCAAATATATTTAATGTAGTTTACGAATGACTTTTACTTTCTATTCATGAGTTTACACATTTAAAAAATGACTTTTTGCTAAATAGTTGTTCTGCTATAGAGACCATCTGATAGTTGGACGTTTTGCTACATGGAAATTTTGCTAATTAGACTTACTGCTCATTTGACGTTTTGCGCTGTTGGCATTTAGCTAGTAAGGCTGGTTAGACCTTCTGATACAATTACTGAAAAATACTATGTTAATAGCTGAGGTCAATGGGGACTCATTGCATTAATAAGGAGATCTTACTTCTCAGCATTGCTAGACATATTTTAACATATTTTATTGGATTAGGATTAACAATATACCTGTCAAAATAGCTTCGGAAATAACAAGGGAATTCTTATCAAATCTAATTCTGAAAGCTTAAAATGGTTACTGTGGATGACTCACACTAACCATTTTTAGCTTTCAGAATATGATTTGTTTTTTTTTTTTATTGATGAAATTAGACTTATAAAATTGCAGATTTTTTTTTTGTTGTTGAAATTTTGAAGATGTACAATCGTGTAGAACATCCATTTTATGTATCTTCTATGGTTTACGTGGCGCACGCCAGTAAAGCTCCCGGTCGGCATGATTTTTGCGACATCTTCAACAATCATCGTCATATTTCAGCCAATTTACACAACATGTTAATTGATTTTACACTTGAACCTTCCTCATGAATCACTCCGTTTGGTAGTTTTTGAGTTTATCGCGTTCAGACAGACAGGCAGATACGGCGGAGGTACTTTGTTTTATAATATGTAGTGATGTAGTGACAGTGATCATGCGAAAGGTTGTGAGTTTGGATGTTGGTTGCTCCAACACGAATAAACGGGCGAAAACATTTTGCACACGCAGAGAATTGTTTCTGCATGTGCAAAATGTTTGTATGAAAGCTTCTACAGTATCCTACTGTGTTCATCCCGGAACAATGTCCGGGATGAACACTGTAGGATACTTTTGTCCGGGTACATAAAGAAGCTTTCATATGATGCGAGTGAACACGCAAGCACGTTTTTAAATATCGCAGCATTATGCTGAGATAGAAGCCTCTTTTGGCGTCGCACAGATCTTTATTTTTTATTGTTTTGTTTATTCGAACAAATAATGTCAATTTGGTAGTTTTAAATGCTCCTTTTTACCATTTGTATTTCCTCTGCATGTCCCAAATAAAATATTTTTCTTTCTTTCTAGCAACAGCTCGTGCTCTATGTATCTATACATGTAATAAAATCGTAGCGAAGTCAAAACTGTACATTGAATATTTTTGAAAAAAAGCAATTGCTACGAGGTCTAGGAAAGATTCTGATGCTGAAAATATAGATTTTAGAATGTTTGTCTGTTTATCTGTTTGTCTGAATGTATGTTCCAGCTAAACGCAAAAACTACCGGACAGATTTCGTTAAAATTTTGCATAGATATTCCCTATAGGTCTGGTCAAATTACTAATCTTGTATAAAACGCACACTATGCAGGCAGGCATATTATAAGTTGAGGGATTACATCGCTGACAAAAATGCTTGGCTGAATGCTGGTCCTGCTCCACAACCTCAGCTAGTTGATTAACATTTGACAATAATGTTGGAGCTGCTGAAGATTGTAAGACTATCTTTGCATTGTATAAACTCTATCTCCTTTGTATTATTTAAATGCATAGCACAGGTGTGAGTCCTATGTACTATAGAGCTACTCGTAGCATTGACCGGGTAATATGTCTTTCATTGACTTGAATGTGCCCTGGCGGCTGAGAGTATTTCATGCTCACTTAAATGTCTCGCTGATGGTGGCATGTGTGTTGGATCATTTAGCTCCCTTCAAAATGGTTGAACTGAATGGTGCTAATCCATGCGTCATGTTCGTGAACGGGCGCCGTCAGTAGGGACTGGTCATCTCTTAGCTGCCACGGGTTATTTTAATTATTTTATTTTGTTTCTATTTGTTGGACGCTTTTAACGTGTAAGTTTTTATTATTTTTATTTTTACATCGTTCTCACATTTAGTTATAAATTCAACATTATAGATGTAACGAATACTTTTGTAACAATTTAATTTAAAATAGTGTCCATGGAGTTTCTTCCCCGTTCTTCTCCATAGGTACCTACGCTTTGGAATGGGCATATAGCTACATTTTTCTTACTGACCTACTCCTTGACAATTCAAAAGTGCCTGTAAATGGTTTAATTGAAATAAATGATTTGAGTTTGAATTTGACTACGTATAAATTATTACGCTATTTGCTATGGTGGATGAGCAGTATTGCATTATGTTTTGAGATGGGTCCTTATGGGCAGGTATCTTAACCATGGTCGCTACAAGAAAATGGTCTTAAGAGAATATCCTTAACTTTTAGAAAAAAAATTGATCTGCTTTCACAGATTTTGAAAAAAATATACAGTCAACAAAAAATGGGCAATTTTCACAAAAAAGTTTTTTGATGCCAATCGATCCTGTTTCTTACGAGGATCAAAAAACTCTATGGGACCAACTGAGCTTTGAGTAGTAGAAAAGTCAGAAATCGAAAAAAAAATTTCCCATACAGGTCGTAGCAGTAGGTAAGACTGAGATGAGAACGAACACACATTGTGTTCATTCTCATCTCAGTGTATGACAACAGTCGAATTATTCCATAACTACTTCGCTCTGCTGAATATGAAACAAATTTATCAGATGTTACAAATTTAATCTTTTAAATGATTATCATACCTTATGGATCTAAGCAGTCAATTATGACATATTATACTATTTCAGTCAACTTTCAACAAAGCAATGCAAACCTGATTTGGATTCCAAAGAATTGATATGTATGTGCTTCTTTTTAGGGATTCGTACCAAATTGGTAAAAAAGAACCCTTATGGTGCGACTCAGTCTGTCTATCCGTCTGTCTGTCACAGCTAGATATCTCAAGAACTACTAATGCTATCAACTTGAAATTTGGAATAATTTTAGATGCCGTTTGCCCAACTATGTTGCTATGTTGTTCGATTCCCGCACGGAACAAATATTTGTATGACCTACACTTGTACTCGTAGTTGTTCCGGGTCTGGTTGTATATGTATGTGAGTTTAAATGTTTGTAAACGCACCCACGATACAGGAGAAATTCCTAGTGTGGGGCAACGTTTTAAAAAAAATAAAAAATAATAAGAAAGTTTTTTTTTTACAACTGGGACTTAACTGGGTGTCTTAAAAAAATCGAAGTGGGAATACTAGGGTATGTGGGGTATCGTATGAAAGAGCGCTATTTGCACATATTCGTCAAATTTTTTTATGCCCCATTTTTTCGATTTTTGACAAAAAAATAAAAACCATTCCCCCCCCCCCCCGCCTTATCTCCGTTGTTTGCATACAAAAAATCTGAAATTATTTTATGTGATAGTAGTTTATGTAAAGATTACAGGAAAAATAAAACGATTTCTCTAAATAACACACTTTTTCAGAAATCATCAACAAAAATTACATTAGTGCCATTATCAGTCAAGAGATGGTGCTGACCTAAAACTGCAATATTGTACACCGCAGTGTTAAAATTCTCTGATGAATAGGTATTGACCTCGCCGATGAAAATTTTAAAACATTTCACGTTTCACAACCAAAATGTCCTCCTTCCTACCTACTCGCAGATTGCTTTGGGTTAAGCACAGTAAGTTGTAGTTTTTTCTGGGCACATAACTATTTAGGTACTAATACGAATAAAGCTATACAACTATGATGGTACAGAACCCTCGGTGAGTGAGTCCGACTCGCCCTTCGCCCTCGCCCTCCCGCTCTGCGGGGAGCGGGAGGGCATGTCAGACTTTTACTGACTAAAACCCACCTGTGTTACTTCAGCTGCCTTTGTGCCAGTGTGACTGTACCTAAATTACCCCAGGCTGATAAAATTTTCGTTTTTCCTAATTATGTTAATATTAGTGTGAAGATCAGCTTTCCCTCACGGGAAGGGAACGTGCTCCTCTCTCCGCACATTCCTGTAGGGCTCGTCACCAGACTTGGACATCCCCCCCCACCGTTATAAGAAATGAATTCCCAAAACTAAACTCCCTTGTTCCGACTTAGAAAGCTAGGGAACAAGGAGGGGTTCAAGGTGATGTTAATATTGGGAATTCACAGTTAGTAAACATACGTATTATAATTATTAATATATGAAGCTAAGAAGACAAGAGGGTATGCAAAAATATATAATATATAAGGTGTAACGCCGACGTCTCCCCTCTCGCAGGAGAACACTAATATCTCTAATAGAATCTTGATTATGTGTAGCGGTAAAGGTATCGTTACACTTGCGCTTAATTAATTATTTATAGCTACGTTAGTTTGTCTGTTTTCAATGTACCCATTTGCGTGAGACCGGGAACCGTTCAACAACGTTTGTCTCATAGTACGTGTTCTGTTAGACTTAACATATAGAACCTCTGAGGACACTATACGATTCTAACAGAACACGTTTCCTGAACATTATATAAATGTCTTACTCAACCCTAAGACAGAGTACTGAGAAGTTCAGCCGTCGTTGACGAAGACAAGACAAGTATTGAGTAGTTCTAAACGCCTACTAATATGTATGACTCCTTTACGATGGTATAGCCCTTTTTACTAAGAAAATACAAAGCTAGCACAAATGTACCGTAGACTCAGTCTGTAGCAGATCTTGATGCGGTCATTCTCTGGGCACACCAAAGTGGTATTTCGTCACTTCACATTTCCTTAATCTGCCTCATTTCGAGGTTGCATTTTGCGGCTATTAGCGGCTATGCTTCCAAATAGCGTATCTCAATAAATAGTGTCGATTCAGTAATAGGCCTACAAACAGCCGGGTGATGGTTTTAATGAGACACGGTCCCTAGCGTTCTTAGAACGCCGACTACCAATCCAGTTAGGGGTACTAAGTGATGCCTAACCCCGCTCCCGGAAATGTGTGTACAACAGGCTTCTCGCAACAATATCTGTGGTCAGACCTTTTTGGAAACAATTATCATCACCATCGTTTAGTTGTTTCATAATGCAATTACAGATCGGCCTTCCAGCCTTGTTTAATTTAAATGTACTGTGAGTATTTACGGTTCTGCCTTCCATATGTGGAGCGTCTCAAAGTCAACAGTCATCAAAAGTCAGAGCGTTACTGCTCAATTTCAAGCTTAGCGGAAGGCTTTCCCCGTTTCCCTAAAACCAAACGGAAATGACAATATCTGCCAAGGTACGGATTAAGAGATGGACACATAATACTAGAAACAAATAGCGTTAAATATAAAATACGATACTATTTCACCATACTGGAATAAATAATAATTATTAACTCGTCAGCGATATCGCCTAACCGTGACCTATAAATCACCACACAAATTAGCCTGCAAAAACAATTATAACGGAGAAATCCGTAACTACTATGTACATATACACTACTACTAAATACAAAAGTTAATTAAAGTTGACACTTACCATATAGTTCCTTAGAAAGAATTACATTACAAATCACTTACAAAGCCACTGCATGAATTACCAGTATCACCCTCCGACACGTTCCTCACACTGCCTTCAATACAAAATTTGTCGAACCTAGGACTTCGTATTGTTTCACGATCGAAAAATAACTCAAAAAAAAAAAAAACTCAAAGCATTTATTTCAAATAAACCAATTACAGGCACTTTTGAATTGTCAAGGGGTCGGTCAGTCAGAAAGATGAAGCTAGTTGCCCATTTCAAAGCGTAGTAGGTTCCTATGGAGAAGAACGGACAAGAAACTCCATGGACACTCTTTTAAAACAAAATATTGTTACAAAATATGGGTTACATCATTCATGTTGAAGTTATACATGTGAGAACAATGTAGAAAGACGTGCACGTTAGAAGCGTCCGTAATAGAAACAATTCAAAAATTAAAATAAGCCGTGGCAGCTAAGAGATGACCAGTCCCAGCTGACGGCGCCCGTTCACGAACATTACGCATGGATCAGCACCATTTAGCTCAACCATTATGAAGGGAACTTAATGATCCAACACACACGCCACCACCAGCGAGACATTTGAGTGAGCATGACATACTCTCAGCCGCCAGGGCACATTCAAGTCAATAAAAGACATATTACCCGGTAAATGGTAGCTCTATAGTACATAGTACTCACACCTGTGCTATGCAATTATATAACTGTACGTTATATCTAATACTCGCTATCTTGCGACAGCCCACTTGGACATCTCTTGGTATTCACCAAGGCTCCTAATTTAACTAGCCTAAATTAGGACTCTCTCCTCTCGTGGTTCAGAACCGACTGCCTCGATTAATAATTTCAGCGTCCTCAAATTCCCTCAAAAACACCACGCTGGCCCACATTCCGAACCTTTCGGAGAATTATATTTATTGTCGTTTTTGTAAAACTTATCAATTGTTTCAAGGGTTAGTTTGAGTTCCCTCAGCCCAACATACGCTAACCAGATGTGGCCATTTTTCAATTGGTTCTTAGAATTTGCGGAAGAGTCATATTGTTTTACAATTTTAAGGAATAGGATATTTTGTTCGTTTCTTTAGAATTTGTTGAGCTATTGTATTCCACCTGTCAGCTTTCTCCTAAGGAGTTTGTTTCCCATTAAATAGAGAATTTATATGATCCTAATTGGCCGAAAACATTTGACGGTTTTAAAATAAATATAATATTTTGTTATTATATTGGAGTACGTGACAGACAGTCACACCAGGGCCACGGTATCCCTTTCGGAAAAACTCGCAACCCTGGCAGGCATTGGTCCTAGCGGACCCCGTCACAGTTCGTGCTGTCATCTCTGTGCCACGCGTAGAACACAACGCGCCGTCAACCTGGGCCTGTTCCTTACCAGACGGCGAGCTGCCCATTGCTCGCCGTCCGCAAGACCGCGCCAACGGTGGCCGGGAATCACCAATTGATTCCCGCCGCCCAGGGCATCTACTGCGGCGACTAGGGGCGTGAGGACGCACATACTACCTCTCCCTCACGCGTTCCGCCTCCTCCTTCGCAAGCATTACTGATTCGCAGAAGGAGGTGACAGCCTCCTATGCACTCTCGCTCCGTACCATGGACCATTACGGGACACTGCACGCTAAACAAACAATTCCACACAATAGACATATCGGACAATCCTCTGTGCAGAGCTTGCATGGAGGCTGAGGAAACCGACGCGCATATGCTCTTTGAATGCACAGGCGTCACCCAGATTAGAACAGAGACCCTCGGGGCACCCTGATCTTTCACAGATGTTCTAAACCTACCGGGAGACGTACATAATTAACTTCTAGTGGGAGGTGGGCTGGTTGGAATAACCACTGATGGCCGCCATGGCCCATGTACAATGGTCCACCTGAAGGACTAAGTGCGGAAACCAAACCCTTTACCATAGAACATAGAACTGTACGTCGCTTGCTCCCGCGTCACCAGTCCTGACTCTCTGTATATTTTGACTGCTGTGACCAAAACTACAAACGTAGTGTTCAGGGAAGATTTATTAAAATGTGGCTGGTATTTTAGTATATTATGGTGTTTTACGATTTCCACGCGAACGAAGTCGCGGGCAGAAGCTAGTAATATATAAAAACGAGCAAAAAAATCACGTTTGTTGTATGGGAGCCCCCTTAAATATTTATTTTATTCTGTTTTTTAGTATTTGTTGTTATAGCGGCAACAGAAATACATCATCTGTGAAAATTTCAACTGCCTAACTATGGTTCATGAGATACAGCCTGGTGACAGACGGACAGTGGAGTCTTAGTAATAGGGTCCCGTTTTACCCTTCGGGTACGGAACCCTAAAAACGTTTTTTGTTTTTATTGTAAAAAGTTTTTTTATTTTTCGATTTTTTGTTGTGGTTCCTACCCTACGTCAACTCGTAGGTACATATATTATACCACTATTTGCTATGGCAACAACAACAATGTTTCAGAAGGTTTTATAACATCATTATTAACATACACCGAATGCATTTAGTACGTATTATTGAAGCTAACTCAAAAACTACCCCAACAAAGTTAATAAAATTTATTTGAGACCACCGCGGAAGCTTCATGTACCGAATGAAAAGATAGTAAAAATTATAATAAGTTTTATCTATACCTACTAAAAATAAAAAATAACATATTTTATATCTAAACTACAAATAAATAAAATTAAAGTGTCTGTTTGTAATATCAAAATAACAGATTTTTACGGTGCTCATAACTGTTTGTCTGTCTGTGTGTATATCTGACAGTATATTCCGACTAATCTCCGAAACGGCTGCACTGATTTTGGCGGGACTTTCACTGGCAGATATTTGATGTTATAAGTACTACTACTGCTAATACAACTACTACTACTACTTTTAATTTAGAAAAAGCCACGCGGGCGAAGCCGCGGGCAGCAGCTAGTAATAATTATAAAATAGACTATTTGAGAACCTCCTCCTTTCTTGAAGTCGGTTAAATATCATTTACAGCACGAGTGCTTCTGATGACAATTCCAATAAGCCTAAACATGACTAGGATACATTATTTTATTACGGAGTTCTGGTGCACACCTTTCAGCTTCATCATCAGATCAGTTGATGGTACCATTTTGATCAGAACTTTTTGTTTAAATTTGCTTCGTCACCTTATCGCGACCCGTGAAATACTTATCATTCAGGAGTTCCGGTGGCCACCTGTGGTCTTCTTCATCAGTTCCCTTTCGCCAAATTATATTTTTTTAATGTAAATGCTCGACTTGTTCATGAAAATACAAAAATCGCTATATGTATGGCTATAATATTTGAGGAGTTACTTAATTTTGATGAAAATGGGACCAATTTGGAAGTACATATATCCTTTCAAATAAAAAATAATTTTCCAAATCGGTTTATAAAGGACGGAGTTCTGAGGTAACAAATATCGGTTAAAAATATAGAATATTGTGTAGAGTCGGCGCCGGAGCTTCACTACACGTTCATCGAGCAGGCGCTGCGCGCGGGTGGGGCCGTGTCGCTGCGCTGCGCCGCGTCAGCCGTGCCGCCGCCGCGCCTCGCCTGGCTGCTCGACGACCAGCCGCTCGACCACTACCGCGCGCAGCACAGGTGTGTGACCCTGTGTAGTGCACACAGCACGCACAGCAGCCTCCAAACTACATACTTATCGTTCCGCAGATACTTTATCAACGAGGAGACGTCGCTGAACGGCGACGTGGTGTCGACGCTGAACATCAGCGCGGTGGCGGCGGAGGACGGCGGGCGCTACACGTGCCGTGCGCACAATGCACTCGGACACGCACAGCACTCCGCCCGGCTCAACATATACGGTAACAAAGCAACTGTTAACTACGCTTTCTTTCATAATAGCTATTCCGAAATAGCTATTTCCAACATAATAGTGTGTCAGTTTGTCAATGAGTGTTGTGTTGTGCGCAGGTCCACCGTCGATCCGTGCGCTCGGCCCGGTTCGCGTGGTGGCCGGCGCCAACGCCACCATCTACTGCCCCTACGCTGGATATCCGATCAGGTCCATAGAGGTGCATTTTGTTAGGATGATTCCTCTAATACAATAGCGATAGGCTCAGGACACATTATACAATTTAAACTACATAGTCCCTAACTAAATTCACGATACGAGGAAGTCTTTTAAATACGTTGACATGTCATAAAATAATTATGTCTTAATTGGATGGTTATTGATGAAGCTAATGGGTTCTGACTCCCATGAAAGCTCAAATATAAGTGTGGTCAATGACAACCCGCTTACTTACTTCAGATATCAATGTTGGTAAGAGTGTTACTGTTGGTACCGTTAATGTAAGGGCGTTTATCCACCGCAGCCGTCACCGAGAAACGAGATTATTTGAATCGAACGGACATCCCTGTAACGGCGATAACGGAGGAAGCTCTATTGCTTCTTCAACAAAGTTGTGAAAGGGTTATAAATGATATGTCACTAACGCCTACTACACTCAAGGAAATAACACAAATAATTAAAACTATGACTAACAAGCACTCCAGTGGATATGACGAAATCCCTATTCCTATACTTAAAGAGCACATAAAAATATTGGCTGGGCCACTATCTACATTCTTTAATAACTGCCTTGAGCAGGGTATTTTTCCGGACCAATTAAAAATTGCAAAGGTTGTGCCGGTTTATAAAAAGGGTTCAAAAACGGACCCTAAAAACTACAGACCAATTACGCTTCTACCCACAGCCTCAAAAGTTTAAAAAAAATATTGAAATCTCGGCTATTGAGTCATCTTCATTTAAATAAAGTTCTACATGATAGACAGTTCGGTTACCAGAAAGGAATTGGCACGAGAGATGCCATTTACAAACTTTTAGATGATGTGATAAGCAAAGTAAATAATAAACTAAAGGTAGCAGGGATTTTTCTAGATTTGTCTTCCGCATTTGATACAATTGATCACAATCTACTTATTGCTAAACTTAATTACTATGGTGTCAGAGGTAGAGCCCTACAATTATTTACATCGTATTTAAGAAACAGGAAAATGTATGTAGAAACCGGCACTACAGAACAGAATGGACAACAGAATACATACCAATCATCCATGATTAATATTACCACTGGCGTACCACAGGGTTCCATATTAGGTGCCATTCTGTTTATTATTTTCACTAACGATGTGATAAATTATATAAAAGAAATCATTCCAGACATAGATCTCGTAGTCTTTGCCGATGACACTAACGTTGTAGTGGGGGCGAAAAGTATTAGTGAATTGACAGACAAGGTCAATGCCACGTTAGCAGCTTTTCAGTTTTGGTTCAATACAAATAGATTAATAATAAATACTAAAAAAACGAACATAATGTTGTTTCGAACCACTGCAGGCAACAAAGACAATATGGGTATAACCCTTAACAATGAAAAGATAGAATTAGTGAGAGACGTCAAATTTCTAGGTATCCATTTGGATGATTTTATGAACTGGAAAAAAGAATTAGCACATATAGACTCCACTATATCATCTGCGTGTTATGCATTGAGGACACTGAGAGATGTAATAAATACGGAACAGTTAAAGATGGTATATTATGCTCTTGTCGAATCCAGACTTCGATACAGTATACAGTTCTGGGGGAAAAGCTACGGTTATAATTCTCTGCGAGCCTTCATTCTCCAAAAAAGAGCAATACGTACAATTGTCAGAATTACACAAAGAGAAAGCTGTCAAGCTCATTTTCAGCGTTTAAATATTCTAACATTGCCCAGCTTATACATACTTGTGCTATTAGTTAATTTAAAAAAGTATATTCATGAATATGAGTCTGGGGAAGAAAGAATAGCGAGGGAAAACACTCGTAGAAAGGACTTTAAACATAAAGTTGCACCAAATTTTAACATTGTTAAGCATAGCCCTCATTACCAAGCTGTACAAATATTTAATAGACTGCCAGCGGATTTGAAGATTTTATTAAACACTTGCTCTTTTAAAGCTAAGCTCAAAGCATTTCTGTTAGACAAAAACTTGTACTCAATGGACGATCTGTAAAATATTAATATTCCAATATTCTTTTTTTTTTTCTTTTATTGATTTTTATTTTTTGCTTTTATTATTATTGCTGCATGTTCACTTTTAGATGTTATATTATTATTATTATGAATTATGATGTATGTAATGTATCAAACATAATATAAATTGTTCCTGATAAATAAATTAAAAAAATAAAGATCGTTTGGTCACCGCGACCGAACTCGGCGGTTCAGTATGTTATGATGCGGCGCCGCCCGATGCGACGGCAGAGTTAGGACAAGATCAAACGTGTTTTGTATTGCCGGCACATCGGCATGTCACAATCTTCGGCCGAATTTCTAGCGGTCGCGTCGAACTACTCGAAACTTCGGCGGCGGGCGACGGACATGCGTTGTTCACGCGGCCATACTCGTAGTACATACATATATGTATCGCTACTTCGGCACTGTCATCTCGCTCTCGGTGACGTCCCAGTGACGGTTGCAGTGGAAAAAAGCACTCAGGTCTCGCAGCGAATGCACGAGTGATCTCTGAGCTAAAAGAATGTTTTGTGATGTGTATCAGTTCGATCTCGTGGTGGCGCCGCGGCGCGGGCGTGGCGCTGGGCGGCGCGGGGCGGGTGAGCGCGCGCGGCGCGGCGCTGCGCCTGGCGCCGGCGCTGGCGCCCGACGCGGGGCTGTACGCCTGCGCCGTGGCCGCGCCCGCCGGGCCCGCCGCGCGCCGCGACATCGACATTCAAGTCCGCAGTCAGTACTCCCTCAGACACACTCACTCAATCATCAGCTAGAAAACCGTTTCAATAAAAAATCGTACGTTTCGTTCGTAGATCCACCAAAAATTTCACCCTTTATATTTTCTTCGGAGCTGACGGAGGGCAGCTCAGTGCAGGTGCTTTGCGGCGTGTCATCCGGTGACAAGCCCATGTACTTCTCGTGGCTGAAGGACGGAGCACCGCTGCCACCTAACTTGCAGGTTGGAGTTATTGTATCAACCGTGATTATATATTGTGTACGGTTTAGGTGAGCACAGAGTTTGCGCACGAATGAAACGTCGCGTACTTATATGTACTCCTACCAGGTATATGCAGTAGCAGAATCTGAGCACACCGAGAGTACACGAGAAATGTAAACGAGGCGATAACATGTGTGATTGTGTAGATAGACGAGAAGAGCTTGAACGAGTTCTCCCTGCTGATGTTCTCGGACCTGACGGCGCGGCACAGCGGCGCCTACACGTGCCGTGTGTCCAACCACGCCGCCGCCGTCAACTACACCGCCACGCTCAGCGTCAAGGGTGAGTGCGCTCGGCCGCGGCGCGTCTCGGGCGCAAGCGTTATCTGTGCAGCCTGTTCTCATGATAATATCTGCCACAGTTGCACCGATGTGGGACACGGAACCTCTGGACGCGGCTGTGCTACTCGGGGCTCCTCTACTGCTGGAGTGCGCCGCAAAGGGCTACCCCGCGCCCTCCATCTCGTGGTACAGACGTATCGGTCAGTGAAATGAAATGAAATCGTTTATTATGTAAATAGGATATTGGAATCACTTTTACACGTCATATAAAAAATAAAAACAAGCTAGGTGAAGTTGATATTTCCTATCTGAATACCCCTGAGAAGAAATGACGAAACAAACTCAGTGGTCAAGGTCTCTTTTAAAGTCCAGACATAATCTTGGTCAGATCATGTGAGGACCATGTAGAGCCGTGTCTGAAATGGTCTTTTGAGGAAAGAACCACACAATTTTGAGTGGACCTGTCCAATCAGTGCAAGCGTTTGTCAGTAAACGTGTAGCTCAACTCAGGATTTAAGGAGCTCAACGACTCTACGAACAATACCAAAGAAAGGACCGGACAGACCATCATTAAAATTACGTGAGAGTACATTGTCACTTGTTCGTTCAAAGTACTGTCTGAGTCTGAGCTTGTCTTGTGTTAAGTATTTATTGCGTGAAATCTCATGCTGAACAGGCGAGGGTGGTTCTCTGGGTGGTGAGAGCGAGCAGTGGGAGCAGGTGGGAGCGACACAGTGGGGCAACGCGGCCGGCGTGCGCGCGCACAATGGCTCGCTGGCGGCGAGCGTGGCGACGCGCGCCCAGCAGGGCGTGTACCGTTGTGTCGCAGACAACCAAGTGGGGCCGCCACTGCTCAAACACGTCAACGTCACCGTGCACGGTAATCGATCGAAATCTCTCTTTGTTAGTATGTGACCCCATTTTACTACCTGCTGCTTGCTTCTTTTTACTACTTGTTGGTCATCGCTTCCATTACTTTCTATTATTGCAGGACTATAATATGTACATAGAAAATGTTCCTGAATATAATATATAAATCAGTAGCATGGAATATGTGTAGAGCCAGCGCACTTCGAGGGCTCGGGCAGCAACGTGTCGTGCGTGCGCGGGCAGAGCGCGGCGCTGGCGTGCGTGGCGCTGGGCGACGCGCCGCTGCAGGTGCACTGGACGCACCGCGGCGCGCGCCTCGACCTCGCCTCCTACAGGTCACACGCCACTCATGCAATACATTCTCGGTATAGCATAATCAGCCTACAACGTTCCCACTGCGGATTAGTAGATGTCACATGTCTTCCAATTTTTGGCTCTAGGATATGCCGGTTTCCTCACGATGCTTTACTTCGCCGTTTCGAGAGCAGTGAAGACGAAATAAATAACACGAAGTAAAGTGCCTGTCTGGGTTCGAACTTACGACTACAACTCGTAAGTTGGGGCCATTACCGTTACGTTTTGTATCATAGAAGTTTTCAAACACAATGTAAATTGTTTGTGAATAAATAAATTGAATTGAATTGAATTGAATACCACTGTGCCACCACTGCTCTCCATACCACAACCATCTTACTATCGCAACTCATCGAAACAATCCGAGAAGGTCTGAATGTTTTCTACATAACCACGAGCGCTTGGTCTGATTCCCAAGTGGTCCTGGCTTGGATACAGGGGGATACTTTTACAGGTTGCATAAATAAACCAAATCATACCAGCCGAGCATTGGCGTTATGTGAAGTCGCAAGATAGCCCTGCTGACTGTGCATCAAGAGAATTGCTACCAAACAAGCTAACCACATTCAGTCTGTGGTGGGAAGATCCTACATTTTTGAATATCTTCCTAGAGTAAAATTGTGAAGAAAACATAACAAGCATGCACATTTACAACTAACATAGGCAGCGTTTACCAAACGAAATCGAACTCTATGAACAAAGAGACCAATAAATGTATTCATAACCTATTAACTAATTGCAGTTCATTAACGCCAGGAAAATGTGCCATAGGACGGGTGCTAGAACTGCACCCTGGAGCGGACGGATACGTTCGAGTGACAATCCTGAAAACCCAAACTGGGGTCATTAAACGACCCATACTAGAACTATCGACTGTAGCAATCGACACAACCTGCAACAAGAATTATGAAGAATGTAAAACGGATTTACAAAAGGCTGAGAAAACTTGAAAAACTACCATAACACAACACTATGGAAGAAAATGTGTTACAGACATTTTAATGTTTCTTTTCACAATGTTGATGCCTGTGAATGGATCATAATTTATGATTCGTAACTTAGGTCAGGTACTCAAATTACCAACCTGGAACCCGAGCGATCGATTTATTATGACACCATAGGCAAAATTGAACTCATTCATTCATTCATTCATGAGGTACTACAACTTTAACTTCCACAACTTAAGAACTTAACAGGCACCACGCTGCACGGTGTTTCGGCGCCCAAAGCCTGACACTATTTAAACATATATTATTATTATTTACTAGCTTCTGCCCGCGACTTCGTTCGCGTGGAAGTCGTAACACGACACAATATACTAAAATACCAGCCACATTTTAATAAAACTTCCTTGAATACTACGTTTGTAGTTTTGGTCACAGCAGTCAAAATTATACAGAAAACATTCATTTTTTCAAAATCTGTGAATTCAGATCAATTTTTTTCTAAAAGTTAAGGATAGTCTCTTAAGACCATTTTCTTGTAGCGACCACGGTTAAAGTACCTGCCCTTATGGACCCATCTCAAAACATAATGCAATACTGCTCATCCCCCATAGCAAATAGTGTGATAATTTATACGTAGTAATTTGACCAGACCTATAGGGAATATCTATACAAAATTTTAACAAAATCTGTCGGGTAGTTTTTGCGTTTAGCTGGAACATACATTCAGACAAACAGACAAACAGACAAACCGACAAACAGACAAACAGACAAAAAATCTAAAAACTATATTTTCGGCATTAGAATCGTTCCCAGACCTCGTGGTAATTACTTTTTTTCAAAAATATTCAATGTACAGTTTGGACTTCGCTACGATTTTATTATATGTATAGAAGATTTAACACAGTCATGCATTCTTCTCACAATAATTCAAACATTCCGACAGTATCATCTTCCATTCATTCACAAACATCAAAATCTGTGTTTGAGTTCAGGAGAGCATTAATAGCGGCTAATGTCCGAGGAATAGGTGACTTGGAGTGTGCAACAGTACGGCAAGTTGGAACAGCCAGTAAGCGGTGCTTTCTGCCACGACAGTAATTGTCCGGGACAAATAAATTGCAGATTTCGTTATGCAGATCAGGAACGTCTACAATACCTCTAAGAATTTTAAATATTATAGTCATCTGATCACGCGACCGTCTTGCTTCTAGAGAATTAAAACCCAAGCAACCCAACAGGAATTTAGTGGGATACAAGAGAGGATAAAACCCGTACAAGTGCTTGTAAAGATATCTAAGGAATGCTTTTTGATTTTTTTCTAAAGCTAACGCATACTGCTTCTCAAAAGGATTCCATACACACGCACTAGACTCAAGCTTGCTACGGACCAATGCCCCAAAAACAAGCTTAATAACGTAGGGGTTGTGAAAATCACGACAGTTCCTTAAAACAAAGCCAAGGCGCCTGAAGAACTCCTTTGCCGTGGATGTGATGTGGTCGTGAAAAGTGAGCTTATGGTCGAATATGACTCCGAGGTCTTTCATGTAATCCGTTCTTGTAATTGTATCTCCATTCAGTTTGTATAGAAAGTTGACTGGGCGCCGCATTCGACCGAAAGACATCACGTAGCATTTTGATCTATTAAATTCCATTTTATTTTCTAAACTTCACTTATCGAGCAATCGAGCTCAGATTTTATTTCATAATACAGCTCAATTCAATTCAATTCAATTCTTTATTGCATATCACATGTGTTTTACAAAATCTTAAAATTAAAATTAAGTTCACATGGAAGGGTCCATGTGAACTTAATTTTAATTTTAAGATTGTCGGGCACAACAATTTATAATATTTGACAGAGAGCAGCATTTAAAAAAATCATCATTAATTAAAATTACAACTCGGAAATTCATTTAAATAAGTAAATAAAGATAAATATAAAATAAAAGATAAATATAAAATAAAAAGATAAATTAGAGAATAAAAAAACCGAATAATAGCTGAATAGCTTTAAGTCATCAGCATATAAGAGGGATCTGGCATTCGCAACTACATCAGGGAGGTCATTAATCATCAAAATGAAAAGGAGAGGGCCGACTACCGAACCTTGAATCACGCCCAAACGAGTGTGTTATGGGAGTAACTCGTACAAACCTAATCTGACAAATTGTTGTCGGTCCCGCAAATAATCTGCAAGAAACCGTAGAAGCCCCGGAGCAATACCTATCGCACTGAGCTTTGACAGCAAGACATCATTGTTGACCCTGTCGAATGCCTTTTGGAAATCAAAGTAAAGAACGTCTACCTGGCGTCTGCGATCAAGACTAGTAGAGATATAATTAACTAGTGTAAGTTAGTTTTGACGGATCTTTTTTCGCGAAAACCATGCTGCTCATTGCACAGGTACTGCTTCACTTGCTTGTAAATTTCTTGATGTAGGACATTCTCGAAAACTTTCGCGGGAGAATATAGTATCGCTATTGGACGATATTCATCGACTGAAGATTTATTTGAAGACTAGCTTTTGCCCGCGGCTTCGCCCGCGTGGAGGTCGGAAATTATCCCACGGGAACGTACTGTCGGGATAAAAAGTATCCTATGTCCCATAACAATATGCAAAGTAATTTTAATACATTTATATATCTTATGTTAAAACATTTTTGTAAACAGCACACTAAGTGTAAAAGAGATTAAAAAAAAGGAAATATTTTTTAAACCTAATGAACTAATTAAAAATACGTCTTATTGAATACACTACTTATAAAACAACATATAAACCTACGAATTACTAAGGTCAACGTCAACGGAGACAACTAACAACTTTGAGATCGTGAAGGCAATTGACATTCTCGTCAACTGCCATAACGGAAATTAGATTAGAATTGATTAAAAACTCGATTTAGAAAACACTTGACCAAGAAGCGAGACCTCCTGACCTCGTTGTGAAAAAAAATCCGATCGAACCAAAACAGAACTTCGACCAGTTCGATCGATTTTTTTCCGAGAAATGTACAGTGGCCAGCATATCAAGCTACACGAATCTATCAGATTTCTCCAAACAATTTGAAACTTTAAAATGTTGATGATTAAGTTCAAAATCGAACGTGAAAATTTGACAGTTTGTGGTATTTTGATGTGCTGGCTACCGTATATACACAACGAAGTGAAAAAAAGAACTAATAAAATTTAGAGATGAGTCCGATATCATGTTACATGTGAAAATGATCGATATTTTAAAATCATTTCATCATGCAGTGACAACGACAAAATCATCAATGCCAAAATCATTACTTGAATGATCGCGAACTTCGGTAATTCAGACGGGCGTGCCGTCTCGGGGCGACCGACAACGTGGACGTTGCGAGGCTTCGCGATCGGCGACACTGAAGTTACAAAACCACAGAGTTTCGATAAAATGCCTGGTGCTGGGCACATAATGATCATTTTACTAAACCGTTCCTGTTCATTTCTGCACTCAAAATTGAAGTGACGTGATCATAAACATACTCAAACAAAAATCATTGATGATTTTTTCATTGTTCCCGTCATCATTAGTTTTTGTCATTGTAATTTGTCATGCACTCATTGATAAAGTTGCTGAAAAATCAACACTCAGAGTCAGCCTACCTCTTCTCTACCACTTAAAATCCAAGTTTTCAAAATTCAACTATCTACAAACGACCAACGATTATTTTTAGAAAAGAACGACCAACCAAACACAAATCGCTCAGATGTCGCTACGCCCCCGCAAGGGGGCGTGGCTAGCGGAACCGGGGCATAGCCCCCTGTCCGCGGAGTGTTCGCGGTGGCCCATTAATATGGGCCCCTCCTCGTGTCGGCCTAATGCGGCCTAAGGATGTTGGGCCCGCGTGACAGATGCGGGCCCTGTGATAGGGTATCTGAGATTGTTTCTGTAGTCGCGCCGCGACACTGTTACACAGTATCGCTTCTTCACGACATCTCGGCGGTCTGTCCCCGCCAGGTGAGACCCCCAGTTGCCTGGGGGAGGCCCGGCGAGGACGACCAGCGACGAGATGGTGACTTTATGGCGCTTCTACAGGTCAATGTAGCCTACACCCGACCCACTTATCAGAGCTAGCCAAACCATGACCCGGGTAATAGGCGGAATATGAGTGTGAGAGCGGCATAGTACTGTAGTGTAACGCCGCCCGGTGAATACGTGTAGTCGCTATCGCAGCTGCGACTATACGTGCATATATATGTGCCTGTATAGAGGTGAATGTCTGTTTTTGTTACGTATTCATACCTATATTAACCTAGAATACAAATACGTAACAGATGCGTGTGGTTTGTGACGTATTAATTGTCTCAAGCAAGCCGCGTGTAGCCTGGGTGTCGTTTGCTTGGGCGTCATGTCCGGTGCGATGGGGTCAGTCGTCCGCTACCAGGTCGCGGGGCAGGGGTCTCGCGTCAGGCGGGCGCGCGTGCCAGGGCGCTATCTGCTTGACATGGGGCCCAGCGGATGCGTCGGCACGCACGAACATGCCTTTCGCGAGGTGCCTCACAAACTCATCCAGGCTCTCAATCCCGAGGTCCCGGTGTAGTACGCTGTTTCTCACACAGCGAGGAGCGTCAACGATGGACCGCAGCGCAAGGTTCTGTTGCGCGCGGAGCAGCTTTCGGCTCGACTCGCTCGTGAGAGCGTACCAAGCCGGGGCAGCGTACGTCAATATTGAGCGCACGTACATTTTGTACACGCTCAACTTGACGCGCGCCGGGATGCGGGACGAGAGCACAGGTTTGAGGCGGTTGCGGGCGATCCTCACCTGTGCGGCGACCTTACGGACGTGTGTCCCCATCGTGAGCCGACGGTCGATGGTCACACCCAGGTACTTGGCCCGGGGTGATCACGCGACGTCAGCTCCTTGAAGCTTCAAGGGCGGTGGGAGGGGCACACAACCCGTCACCATCGCCTGCGTCTTACCCACGTTTACCGACAGCCGCCACTTCGACAGCCACTCGGGCAAGAGGTCCAGCGCGCGCTGCATTTTGACCGCCGCGTACTTTGCATTGAGCGATGTAGTAATGTACGCGGCGTCGTCCGCATACAGCGCGAGCGTGGCGTCTGGAGTGGTGGGAATGTCGTCGGTGTAACGTGAATAACACGCCGGCGACACACAGCTGCCCTGCGGCACACCTGCCAGCACCGGGCGGGCGCTGGATAGCGCCCCGTCGACCACCACCCTGAAGGTTCTGTTGGAGAGGAAAGTAGAGACCACCTTTACGACGCGACGGGGCGCGTCTGACGTGGCCAGCTTGTATACGAGGCCGTCGTGCCATACACGGTCGAAGGCCTTCTCCATGTCGAGGAATACTGCCACCGCGTATTCCTTTTTGTTCATTGCCGCTGCGAGTAGGTGCAGTACCCTCGACAGCTGAAGCGTCGTGCTATGCTCCGCCCGAAACCCGAACTGCTCGGGCCGCGGTGCGATGTATGGCTGTAGGTGTCGCAGCAGGAGTGCTTCGAACACCTTGGAGACTGTCGGCAGCAGAGTGATCGGCCGATAGCTCTCCGGCTTCAGGACGTTCTTTCCCGCCTTGGGCAGCATAATGACGCGCCCTTCCTTCCACGAGGCGGGGAAAGCCCCCGTGCGCAGTATCGCCGTGAACAGGCGCGCCAGTGCCGCTACCATACGGAAGGGCAAGTGGCGCAGCACTGTGTTGGTGATACCGTCAGCACCGGGGGCCTTCCTAGGCTTCGTTCTAAGGATGGCGCGTCTAACTGCGCCAGGCGAGAAGAAAATCGGGTCTTCCTCGGGAGCTATCGGCGTTGCGAAGTAGTCTCCCAGGTGTTGCTCGACCGCTGCGACATGCTCGACATCGCTGGTCGGGTTTGGGCGGAACTGACGCTCCAGGTGCTCGGCGAAGACCTCCGCCCGGTCCTCCGATACGTACTTCAGCGCCCCGTCACGGTTCAGTAATGGACGCACCGGGGTTGGGGTGTTCGTCAGTTGGCTGCATAGTTTGTGGACCGACGGCCAACTGTCCGTCGTGGCATCGATCCGTTCCTCCCAGCCCGCGGCGCCGGCGGTATGTCCCTTGAGCTCGGCCTTAACCCTCTTAAGCAGTGACGTCATCCGCCATTCGGTCAACGTCCGCGGAGGACGCGATAGGCCGCGTCGGCGTGGTGGTCTCCACTTTCTCTTCAAACTTGCTCCAGTTGACAATGCGACGTGGCGCTATGGGCTTCAGTCGGGTCGGCATACCCGATAAGACGACGAGTACAGGATGGTGGTCCGACTGTAACTCGTCGTCTACAACGTCCAGTACATCCGGCATCATCTGGGTGTTGTCCGGGTAGTGTGTCGGCGTCTCCGGGCCGGAAACAGTGTACCCGAGGGCTTCCGCGTCCGCGAAGAGCCGTCTCCCCTCGTTATTCATATTCGCTGAGTTCCACGCCGGGTGCTTGCTGTTCAGGTCGCCGGCGAGGAGGGTGGCGTGTTGTGACGCCGCTAGTAAGGCCCGCAGCTCCGGCAAGTCTAGCCGGACCGCGGGCGGCTTGTAGCAGGCGTAGATGTTGATGTCCTCGCCGGCAACGTGCAGCTGAACACCCAGCGCGTACATGCTGCTGAGTGACGGCAAGGGGAGCTCTTGATGGACGACTCTCCGCCTCACAAGTACCGCCAGACCACGGTATCTGATATTGTGGGCCGACCGTTCGTCCTTCCTGTAAGCGAGGTATCCCGGGAACCTAACCCTATCTTCTGGTCTCAGGTGCGTCTCGCTTATGAGCGCCACGTCTATGTCCTGTTCTCTAAGGAGGTGGTGGAGGGGGGCGACCTTATCCCGAAGGCGGCGGGCGTTCCAGTGTAAAACCCTCAACGGCCTAGTCACGGTAAAGTGTTAATAACGTGGCCAGGCCGTCAAGGATGACTGTCTCCACATCAAGGCCCTGCCTAATGGCCTTGATGAGGTCCATCAGTAGTTTGATGGCGCAAGCTGTGAACTCGGACTTTGGTTTATCATATGTTGTTGTTTGAGCGCCGGAGGCGCCGCCACGCGGCAAAACTGGGAACTTCTGTGACGGTCCCTCATTGGTCCGCCGGTTTTGTTGTTCCGCGTGTTTCCGCTGCGCTCTGCCGGCGCTAGTTGTGGCTTCGATCTGCATTTCCGAACCCACAGCCCGCGCCTGTTTTGCGGCAGGGCCGGCCTTCGGGATTTTTGATGCCTCTTCTTGGGTCGCTGGGGGATCGGGCTTCTTCCCCTTTCCTTTCCCCCGCTTCTTGTTCTTCCTCCTCCGCCCCGAGGAGGCGGCTTGGGTCCTATCAGTGGGCCCGTTGGCTGGCGCCATCAATGTTGCGCCTTGAGCCTCTGTTGGCACCTCGTTTGGCCTCTCGGTGGCCCCTTGGGGCCGGCGTGAGGTGACCGAGATGGCGACAGTCCCCGCCCGCCTGTTGCGGGTCTCCGCCTGGAAGACGGGGCACTTGATGTTGCACGCGGGATGCGGGCCACCACAGTTTGCACAGGTGGCCGGCTCCTCCCGCGGGCGTGGGCAGTCACGAGCTGCGTGCCCGCCTCCACAGCGAACACAGGCGAGCGGGCGGTGGCACTGGTGCGAGCTGTGCCTGAATCGCTGGCACCGGTGACACTGAGCGGGCCCTTTCTTACCCCGCCAAGCCTCAATTTTGACACCACGCATGTACATGAACACGGTGGTGTCAAATATGGCCCCGACGTCTGGGGTTTTCTTTAGTATAGCGTGGAACACGCAGCCGGGTCTTCCTTGCGCGCCCTTAATATGGCGCACACACTCCGGCTGGTACCCCAACGCCCGGAGTTCCTCCTCGATCTCCTTAGGGTCCGTATCCGCAGGCAGCCCTCTGATGGTGATCTTCATGTTCTTGTCCGCTGGCAGTGAGTACGCGAACCAGGACACACCACTGTCCTTTTCCAGGCCAGTCAGGTAGCGCTGAACCAGCCTATACTCCTCCTCGCTGTCGGGAATGAAGCGGACTCCACTCCCGTATGGTCGAGCGTTTGGAGGCCGGCCCAGCTTGGCGCTGATGGCCCTAAAATGGGAGGCCCAGTTCGGTAGCCTCTCCACCACCAGCGGAGGATAGCGCGGCTTACTCTTTTTCCCCGGCTTCTGCTTAGTCGTCGCCTTCGTTGCGGTGCCGGGGATGGCATCAGAGGGGGGTGCGGTAGTTGCAGAGGGGGCAGGGGGGGTAAGGTACTCACCCCTGCTGTAGTCATCGTCGGTGTCCGTGGTGACGGTGAGGGAGTCTGACGAGTCGCGTCGGCGAAGGTGGGCGACGTAGGTATACCCTGACCCAGCGACGCGCTCACGCGCGGCGGGTTCAGGCAGTACCTTTTCGCCTCCTCCGACGCAGTCTCGTCAGAGCTCCTCCTGCGCCGCTGGGGACGTTGCTCGAGTGGGTCGAGGACGAACTCGAAGTCAAACCCCAGCGGCACTGGGGCTGCGGCGCTGCCCACGTTGGGCCTGGGGCCAGATCGCGAGGTCATGTCGGAGGACATATCGTCGCGACCGGACCCGGCCGAACCCCTGGACGCCAGCGACATGCTCGATCCAGCACGGGACGAGCACGCTGACAGCATGGCGGGGGAGTCGCAGGCTGAGCTTCTGGGTGGCGCTGGTGAGGCGGGCGCCTTGGTCATCATTAGCGGGGCCGGCCTGTGCGGGCCGGCTCCCACTGTAGGTTGCCTCCTCTCAGCCGGTTCCGGTCCCGCCAGCGGCGGGCGGGGACCGGGTGCGGCGGTGCGTGAGGCTGGGACAGCTTTGGCCGTCGGCGGCGACGTTATGCTTGGCTGCGCGGCGGAGCGCGCGGGGTGCTTTGCGACGCACCCGTAGTCGCGGCGGTGCGCACGGGCGCTGTTGCGCGCGTGGGGTGGGCTGTGGCACGCGCCAGAGGCGCGCGACTCGAGGGCGCGGCTGGCCCCGGGGCCTGGGTGGGCACCGGGCGGAACGCGGGGGGGTGGACGGGCACGGCGTGCTGTCGGCTCGACGGCGGCGTCGGCGCAACGCGCGCAGGCGCCGATGACATCGGCGATCCGGCAGCTGCAGCGGCGCTCGCATCTCCTCTTCCTCTTGTTGTGGATGGCCCGGCTGGCGGTGCACCGGGCGACATGACGCCGATGTCCGGCATCGACGCCGTCCGGTCCAACGACGAACGGGCTTTCGGGGACCCGGTATCGCGGCCCGACGGGTCGCGTTTGCCGGGTTTCGGCATGTTGCTTTTGGCGTGGCCCCCCGCGACCGCGACGGTGGTGGTGTTCCACCGGGCAGCACGGGCTGCTCCCCCTGTGTTCGCACAAGTGCCGGCTAGGTTACTTGTGCACTCACAGGGACAACTGGTTAAAACTTTGCGGTCCGCACGGGTAAAAACACTATTCGCGACTTAGGATTAGTGTGGTCGACCACCAGCCAATCCCCAAACACAAATACGTTGCATCAATGAGGGTTACTATCCTACAAAAAGTCTTAACACCGCGATTCAGAAAATTGCGTCATTTGCACAGCGCCATCTATCGAGCAAACTGGTAAACCTAAACTCTCTGTTCCAATCTGTTGCATTTAGTAATAACTTTTGACGGAGTGGACCGATTTTAATTAAATAAAGACTAATTAATGTCACCTCCAGATACGGACTACGACTGTATGTCCAATCCTTTAAATCTCTTGAAAATAGTTACACAAAATGTCAATATTACATGTGAATTTTAAAATCATCCCCTATTTTACCCGCTTGAGGGACCATTTTAGAAAAACGATGAATTACGTAATTCATTATTTGTTACCAAAAGCATAAATTTGAATTTTCATATCCCTAACTTAAAAAATAACAGGCTTTCCCCAGGATGCAGTTTATCGCCCTGCCAAATTTTATCGAAATCCGTTCAGTGGTTTAGGCGTGAAAAGGTAACATACAGACAGACAGAGTTGCTTTCGAATTTATAATATTAGTATGGATAAATAGTTTTTAAAGGAATGCATATTTATTATCTTTATTTTTTCATGTTAAATAAATTAAGTATATTATATAAATTAAGTATAGCGCCACCTAGAGCATTACTACTAAACTATTTAACAACGCATTTTGAATACTTTAATTAGCCTAACCTTTGAATGGGTCATTGGGAGTTATTAATATATTCACAATGTATCGAGATATGTTTGCGCGCGCAGTGTGCTAAAATAACCACCTTAAAAAAAACCGGTCAAGGGCGAGTCGGACATCGAACTAAAACCAATGGGATCTCGACAGCAGACTGCCAGCGAAGAGAACCTGCAGGCGCCCACAGACGACTGCTTCGTTCAACCTCATGCACACTGAGACATTGACTTTACTTCAGATTAATTGTATACCTATTTACTTTTACTTTAATGTTAGACTTTATATTCGCGTTTCTTTCTCTTTCTCTACTCATCTTAGCTTATTTAGAGTGTTGCCAAGTCCGGTCTCCTCGCCGTACATTTTTCTACATATTCTGTAACCTACTTTAGACCAACGATGCGCGTCATAGTTTAACATAATAAAATAACATGACTAACGAATTTAACTGTGTAGCTATTATCAACTGAGAGAAGGAATCGCCTTTCATTCTATTACGGTTACTTACTTTGAACTTAAATCAACTTGACTACTTAGTGCATCTTAGTGAAACGTTTTTCTCTATACTAACTTAAATTACAAACCTTCACGACAAATCGGTGTACGGAGTAACTACAACCCGTACACATATTTAAGAAATAGGCATAGTTCTGTTTGTAGCAGCTTGTTGTTCCATTGGTGGATGTGTGTCAGATGGGCGGTGACGGAGGCACGCGCGGCCGGCGGGCTGCGCTCCACGCTGCAGCTGCGCGCTGCAGAGCGCGCCGACGCCGGCGAGTACCGCTGCCACGCGCACAACGCATACGGCCGCAGCGAGCAGCTCATGTACCTGCACGTGGAGGGTCAGTGCAGTGCACATCGCGATTGGAACTGTTAACCGTTACAGTAGTGTCTAATAACGCTTGAGTACGACAACAGAGCCGCCTCCAGCGCCGCGACGGCTGCGCCTGGGCGGCGTAGGGGCGCGCTGGGTGCGTCTGGTGTGGGCCGCGCCCCCTCCTGCGCGCCACACGTACTGCGCGCTGTACACGGTGCTGCACTCGCTTCCCGCTGCCGAGACGCGTAGCAACTCCGTCAACCTCACGCTGCACACCCACGACGACAGGTGAACACTTACATACACTTGCTCACGTACTACGCGCTGTACACGGCGCTGCACGCGCTGCCCACCACGCGCCGCCGAGACGCCGACGTTAGGTGAACTCTTGCATACACTCGATAAAATGTCACAGCTCACACACCAGCGGGCGTCGCTGTCCACGTACGGACTGACTTTGACAAGTGAACATTGTGCTCCATTACTAATCGTGTAAAAAAATAATAAATAAAGTAATTTTATAGTGTATTCGTGTAAATATTGAAAAAGACATGGTAAACAATAAGTGAAAGTGTTATCTCATAAAAACTCTCTTAAATAAAAAAGTTTAAGTGAAATATTCAATTGAACAGTGAACCCTGTCAATGCCACGCTAATTCAGTGTTTCAGTAATCTAAAACTCAGTAAAGGTCAATAATAATACAGTGTAAACATAAATAATTAAATGAAACAAAATATTCTTAACAATAAAACTCAAAACAAAAAGTGAAAAAAATCTGTCAAACTTTTGAATTTATTCAATTTTACGAGTCATCATAACGAACTGATAGTAATTCCATACTACTAGAAACGGATACATAATTTTAACACTCTCAAATAGATACTTGATGGCTGTATAAGTAGAAGTACAGATTTCTAATTACATGTACGCTGGTTCGAATCTTACCAACGACGCGACGCTAGTCTTTTTGTAAATTGATAAATTGTCTTCATCATTGTCCTATCGAATTTGCTCGGCCAGAGTGTGTTAAATACGATAAGTAAACCAATAAAATACGAAAATGAATTTATCCGAAAACATCACTATGCGTCGTACGCGTACAAAATCGGATTCAATTACCGTCATCAACCAATCACAGAATTACATATTCGAAGACACCGTAAACAGTCTACCCGACTTATCAAGTGATGATAATAATAATGATGCACAACAACAACAAATAACTAAGTTAAAAGAACGATTTGACAAACTTGTGTTAGAATTAAACTGTGCACACCAGGAAATCGAGTTACTGTCTTTGCAGAACAATGACCTTAAGCATATAAATATGGATTTACAAAGCAAAAACGTCAGAAAAACAACAAACAAACACAAACAGAGCCTTCATTGATAACTAAAGAGAAATCAGTTACGATAACATCCAATGATATACAGAATCAAACTAGTAGTGAGAGGATTACAGCTACACCAAAAAAACCCAAGGACATTAAGAAGTTGGCAGAAAACGATAAACTTACACCGTCAATATAACAAAGCAGAAATAAATTAGACGAATTACACAAGTAAAAAAATATGCATGTTAAGCACAGACAATAAAAATAATTTGCTTAATATTGCAGAGATTACTTACGAGAAATATGATCTCTGCCATTACATCACTCTTCATGGAACTATGGAGTTCCTGTTAAAAGGCATCAAACAAAAGTTGGCTTATTATACTTTCCAGGACTTTTGTATTATATTGATAGGTGAGGAGGACTTTAAAGTAACAAATAAATATTTTGATAGCATCTTACTAATTAGACAAATATTGCAATAAATCTCGAATACAATTAAAATCGTCTGCATTCCGACGTACAAATTCTTTACAAACAACTACTACCTATATAATTAAAGAGTGGAAACTTTTAATTATTTATTGTATCTAGACACAATTACTCATGGACATGCATATTTCCTGGACAGCAATAAGAACCTAAGCTATGACGATACTATGTTCAACAGACGCACTGGTGTGATAAATTCCTCTGGAATGCAATTAATTTTTAAGGATATTTTTGACATGACTATGGACGTACAATCTTCAAACACTGACTTTTATCAACCTGACAACCAAAAGAAGACAGTTACTGAACCAGAAGAAAAAGAGCAGTTTTTTCTTTAGTCACGTTAACATATTGCATCAAAACATTGCTGGTTTGTTGAATAAATCAGATCTGCTGACTATACAGTTAGAAAAAATAGCACTTTAATTTATAAGTTAAATGATCAGGACCTTACAACGAACAATGTTAATATTTTGTATAAAAAATTATTTTCGGTAGTCCAAACCGAGTTCAATAAATATTTTAAAAAGAACACTAAAACTATCAGCCCTAGGTTTTTATTTAGTGACTGGGCAACTAAAGGACTCAGGAAAAGTAGGGAAAGACTTTTCGAGCTGTATGGCCTTAAGCCTTATATTAACATAGAAACTTTTAGTAAGTATGTTGCTACTTACTCTAGAATTTTTAAGAACACTTGTCAAGGCAGCTAAAGCCTTATTCATTAGTAACAAGGTTAAATCAGCAGACGATAAAATAAAGACAGTTTGGAAAATTATCAATAATGAAACAAATAGGAACAAAAAGCATAATTCTAATTATACACTGGAGACGTCATGTGGCCTTATTTGCGATTTTAAAGTAGTTGCGCAAGAATTTGTAAATTTATTTACCAGTATCCCACTCAAAACGACTGAAACCTTAAATTCCTCAAATCAAATCAAATCAAATCAAATCAAATTATTTTATTGTGGGCATAGGTTATACAGACAGATGTTAGGTTACCCTAACCCTCACCCTCGCTCTCTTTTGATTTAGTAAAGGCGAACGTTTCAGCCTGCCCGATTGAATTTAACTTTAAGTATATTAACCCCATAATAGTAATAAAATCTTTTAATCAAATCAAGATCAAATTAACCTAAGATCTTTGGGGAATGTCTATTAAAGTCTGTACCTCTATAATTGAGACTATAGCGCCTTACTTATTAGCCTTAATATTTAATTTGTGTGTAGATCAAGGAGTCTTCCCAGATTTAATGAAATACAGTAAGGTAATAACCACTTTTCAAATCCGGGGACAGTAAAGACACCAATAATTATAGACCCGTATCCGTGTTGCCGGTTTTCAGTAAGGTTTTTGAAAAGGTAATGCTTAATCAAATGCTCAATCATTTTAACACGAATAAAATCCTTCACGAACAACAGTATGGTTTCACCAAAGGACGTTGCACGACCGACGTCGGTGTAACATTATTAAGACACATTTTTAACGCGTGGGAAGAGGCCCAAGACGCCATAGGAATCTTTTGTGACCTCTCCAAGGCATTTCATTGCGTCGATCACGAAACCTTACTTTTGAAACTTGAGCATTACGGATTTGGAGAACTTGCACTTAGTTTAGTAAAATCGTATTTAAATGATAGACAACAGCAAGTTCAAATAAATGTTATCGATTCACTCGGTTTAAAAGTGAAAATGAGTGTTCCACAAGGCTCGATATTGGGTCCTTTCCTTTTTTAGTGTAGATTTACTCCATTTGTTCCATGTGTTATTTGCTGACGATACTTCCATGTGTTATTTGCTGACGATACTTCCTTCCTACTTAATTTTTAAGGTAGATAGACGTGCTACAAATTTTGACGACGTAAATAACGCTCTATTGCAGGTCCAAAATTGGTTTACTGCTAATAATTTAGTATTAAATGGGAAAAAAACTAAGTGCATAAAATTTTCTTTACCAAATGTCAAAAGTAGTGATTGTGAGATAGTATTGAATCAAGAGAAACTAGAATTCGTCGATAAAACTGTTTTCCTAGGGATCACGCTCGATTCAAGACTACAATGGGGTCCTCATTTAACATCTCTTGCAGGATGGCTAAGTTCAGCAGCATATGCTGTCAGAAAAATCCGTCAGTGTACTGATGTAGATACCGCGAGGCTAGTCTATTTCAGTTACTTCCAAAGTATAATGACTTACGGTATTTTACTTTGGGGACGGGCTGCAGACATCGAGTCTATTTTTATTCTGCAGAAAAGAGCCATCAGAGCCATATATAATCTCCGCAGGCGCGATTCTCTAAGGAAACTGTTTAAGGATATTAACATCATGACGGTACCTTGTCAATATATGTACTAAAACATCATGTACGTAAGGAAAAATTTACATCTTGAAAAAAAGGTGAAAGACATAATTATAGTACCAGAAATAGGGACCTATTAGCTCAACCAGGTTTCAGACTGGCTAAAGTAGACTCATCTTTCATGGGGTACTAAATAATATAATATTTTTTTTAAACTCAAACTCAAACTTAAATAATTTATTTCAATTAAACCATTTACAGGCACTTTTGAATTGTCAAGGAGTCGGTCAGTAAGAAAAATGAAGCTACATTCCCATTCCAAGCGTAGGTACCTATGGAGAAGAACGGGCAAGAAACTCCATGGACACTCTTTTAAATTAAATTGTTACAAAAATATTAGTTATAGTCAATTTATTTGTCAGAATATTGTTACAGAGTTGTTAAATACATTTAAAAAAGTTAAATACATTTTTAAAAGTTCATAATATTCTGCCGTTTCCGGCGTACAAATACATTTTCAGGATTTTGGTTAGAATATTAATTATAACATTCAATAAAATAAAATAGGATAAAATTCAAATTGCAAATTAGTCAAATATTAGGTATGGAAATGTCAACAATATTAAATTCAGTCAGAGATAATAAGTATTTAAGTTAACTTTTCATTCATAAAATCATCAGTCGAGTAGTAGCATTTAGTTAGGAGATAATTGAATAATTTACATTTAAATTTCCTAAAGTCAAGAGTTTTAAAACAATCTGGTAGTTTATTATAAACTTTGGTCGCCATACAGAATACATTGTTAGCAAATAGTTGATTATTTCGTCTAGGTACACGAAGCATGTGAATTTTGCGGCTCGATCTGGATACAAGATCATTATGCAATTGAAATTCATTCTTATTTTGGTATACAAATATCAAAAATATATAGAGCTGGGAGTGGTAATATATATATTTTTTTTAATAATGGAACACAGCTGTCCAGTGGGTGCACTCCACATATTGAGCGGATGCATTTCTTTTGAGCTCGAAACACTCTGTTAAGTTCTACAGAATTACCCCATATTATAATACCATAACGCAAAATTGATGACACATAGCCATGGTATGCACATAGTGCCGCATCAACACTAGCCATACATGCTGAGGGTCGTATCGTCAGCATATAGTATGCAGTTATGGGAAGTTACGCTAGCTACTTAGCTAGCGTAACCTCCCACATCTGCATATTAGCAAAACCAAAATGATACAGTTCCAAACATATAACAGTAAGCGCCCACTGTTAAAAATACAGCATGGTAATGACGCAATTGAAGAGGTTGAGAGTACAAAATTCCTAAGGATAACAAAACATACATTGGCATACAGCAAAAACAACAGTGGTCCCAGTATGGTTCCTTGGGGAACACCACAATTATTTTCCCGATAGGGAGATCTACAGACGATTGTTTGGTGCCCTGTTTGTTTCGAGATCTCAACACATTGTTGTCGATGGGTGAGGTAGCTTTAGGACCAATTTTACCAATTCTTTTTTTTAATGATCGTTGAAGTCCAAGGATGGTTTTTAAGGCGATAAAAATTAGGGTAGGGTAGAGTAGGGTAGGGTAGGTAGGTAGGTAGGGTAGTGTAGTGTAATGTAGGGTAGGGTAGGGTAGGTAGGTAGGTAGGTAGGTAGGGTAGTGTAGGGTAGGGTAGGGTAGGGTAGGTAGGTAGGTAGGTAGGGTAGGTAGGGTAGGGTAGGGTAGAGTAGTGGAGTTTATACTACAGCTTTTGACAGAACGAAGTCTGTCGGGTCAGCTAGTAAAAAATAAAAACGTACACGTTAAAAGCGTCCAGAGTAGGTACACCAAAAAAAAAAAAAAGAAAAACAAACAATTCAAAAATAAAACAATTAAAATAAGCCATGGCAGCTAATAGATGACCATTTATTTACTTCAATTGTACAAAAATACATAATAAAACAAAATGCAGGGTTACAACTAAGACAAAGAGTGTTTTATATGAACTCTGGCACCCAGAGTAAGATTTAACTTGTGTTTAGGGTGCCAGTACTGTTTAAAATGTTACAATAAAATTCCTCCCCACATACTTCAACTGAATGAGACTAAATTTATATCTTGTATAAAACGCACACTATGCAGGCAGGCATATTATAAGTTTGGGGATTACATCGCAGATAAAAATGCTTGGCTGAATGCTGGTCCTGCTCCACAACCACAGCTAGTTGATTAACATTTGACAATAATGTTGGAGCTGCTGAAGATTGTAAGACTATCTTTGCATTGTATAAACTCAATCTCTTTTGACTTATATAAATGCATAGCACAGGTGTGAGTCCTATGTACTATAGAGCTACTATTAACCGGGTAATATGTCTTTCATTGACTTGAATGTGCCCTGGCGGCTGAGAGTATGTCATGCTCACTTAGATGTCTAGCTGATGGTGGCGTGTGTGTTGGATCATTTAGCTCCCTTCAAAATGGTTGAACTGAATTTTGCTAATCCATGCGTCATGTTCGTGAACGGGCGCCGTCAGTTGTGACTGGTCATCTCTTAGCTGCCACGGGTTATTTTATTTTGTTTCTATTTGTTGTACCTACTCTGGACGCTTTTAACGTGTAAGTTTTTATTACTTTTATTTTTACATCGTTCTCACATTTAGTTATAAATTCAACATTATAGATGTAACTTATACTTTTGTGACAATTTAATTTAAAAGAGTGTTCATTGAGTTTCTTGCCCGTTCTTGTAGGTACCTATGGAGGTACCTACGCTTTGGAATGGGAATGTAGCTTCATTTTTCTTACTAACCGACTCCTTGACAATTCAAAAGTGCCTGTAAATGGTTTAATTGAATTAAATGATTTGAGTTTGAGTTTGAGTTTGGGGCCTACTATGTTCCTAATTTACATAAATGAACTCTGCAGATTGATTCTTCCTAACTGCAAGATATACGCATATGCCGATAACACTGCAATCGTCATTTGTGGACCTACTTGGGACATGGTTAAAACAATGGCAGAAAACGCTCTAAGTCAGATCATGAGCTAGTTCCACGATAGCCTACTGACTCTCAACTTAGATAAAACCTGTTACATTCCTTTCGCAATCCGACGACATACTGTTCTCCCTAAGGACTTTACAATAATTGCTCACTCATACCAGAGTTCATCTAATACATGTTCTTGCCCTATACTGGACAGATGCAATAGTGTCAAATACCTAGGTTTGCAAATTGATGAATGCCTTAGATGGGACAAACAGCTCGATATGATGACTTCCAGAATTTTGCGGCTTACGTCTTCAAATCGCTAAGAGAACCCGCGGATGTGTGTACACTGAGGATGGTCTATGTTGCACTGTGTCAGTCTATAATTGGATATTGCATTACCGCGTCGGGTAGTGCCTCAAAAACTAACTTACTGTGAGCTGAGAGAGCTCAAAGAGCTGTACTAAAGGTTATATGTAAAAAACCATATCGATATCCAACTAAACAACTCTACGAGGACTGTGAGGTCTTGACTGATAGACAACTGTTCATTCTGCAGTCAGTCCATAGATCCATGCCCAAATCAAACCCCAAAAAACGCACAAATATACCGTCAGGCGTTAAACACAAAACCTCTTTTGGCCAAAATCAATTTTACGTCATAGGTCAACTTTTATACGAGTATAAAAATCTGCATAAAAAGCTTAACTTACTGGATTTAAATAGATATATGTTAAAGAAAGAGGTAAGTCAGTGGCTATTACCACAGGACTATGTGGCAACAGAGAACCTGCTGACTTACATCTCTTAATAGAATATCAATACATACTCAAAGATCACATCTCACACCCCCACTCACTCACACCCACACACACCCACATACCCCTACTCTAACATACATATACTTGCATGTCTGCTGTCTATTACACCATTTGTGTTACTTGGGATTTGTTTTTGTCATTATTTTATTTATTTATTTTTATTCTTATTTTTCTTTTCTGTACATTATTGACACTGTCTTCACTAGTTTTTGGTTGTGAATATTAATAGAATCCATTTGGCTGAACCCTATCTTTTAAGATACAGGCTAGTCCTAGTTTAAAGGATAGAGTCTACTATTGCATAATAATGTAAAATTTCAAACGATGTATACAGTGCAAAGTGTTATGTTTTTTTTTTTTTTTTTTTTGAGTAATAAATATTGATTATTATTATTATTTCCTTTATTTCATTTTTATACATATAATTTACATATTTAAATATTTCTATAAAAACATACAAAAATAAAAACATTTAAAAATATTTAAAAAAAAAAATTGCCCACCGGTATCGGGAACAGGGTCCAAGCTACCGCCGGTCAGGGCTCCTGAGAGAGGAACCTCCTTACGATACGCGCCGTATCCAGAAGTACCGCTCTCTGTATCAAGCCCTTGATCCAGCCACCTAACAAGAGCCTCTTCAGATGATGGTCGAGGCTCTTGGCTATTATGCCATTGGCCGTAACGACTATCGGCACAATGATTGCTGTATCCACATCCCACATGTCGACAACCTCGTGAGCCAGATCAAGATACTTAATCTGCTTATCTTTTTCAGCTTTCACTAGGTTTTCGTCATGTGGGACCGCGATATCAATAATCATTGTGCGACGCTCTAATCGATCTATCACCACTATGTCTGGCTTATTGGCAACAATAGTCCTGTCAGTGATGATAGATCGATCCCAATACAACGTGATATTATTATTATTATTATTTTTGTTTTTTTTAATTTATTTTCTCAGGATCGAAAAACCTGGTATTTTATTAAAGTCTCATGGGTGTAAACCAAGGTGAGATTTTAAGTTTGAGTAAATAGATTAAGTGTTTTGTACTGCATTAAAATTATTGTCTAAATCTAACTGTTATTATTATTATTATTATTTTTATATATTTATATATCTCGGAATCCTGGGGTCCCGGACCTTTAGAAGGCGTACGAGGGGCCGAAGCCAACTCGCAGAGGCCCGTTAGACGCTTTTTAATTAAATGAAGCACCAACCGACGATTATCCCTGTACGCACTATGCAAGTGCACCCAAGGACAAACCCCGGTTGGTGTGGGACTATTACAGGATATGGAACCAAAGATATTGGACTATGGGTTTGGGTGGTTAAAATGGACTGGTTACCTAAAACTATGGAAGGACTATGGCCCCTGCCTGATCAATGTTTAATTATACACGGATAAGTTGGCAGAGGGTGACTTGCACACTCAATAATGGGCCCCCGAAAACGGTCGCTAGTACATAGTGATGTAGCGACAAGGGGGCAACATATCCTGAGGTGCTCGAGGAGTGGAGAGGTATTCCACGATTCTCAGAACAATCCCAGAGCCCGGAAGATGTTCAAGATCCCTACAAGCACTTACTGGAATACTTCCTTCCTCCGAACACGTTTGCTCTTGCGAATCTCCACGCAAGCCAGCCAATAAAGGCAAGAATGAGGTGGGAAATCAGTTCGTCGTCAGTGTTTACTCCAGCCGACCAATAAAGGCAAGCCAGCGATGAGGAACATGACTTCTCCCGGGAGATAGGGTCCGTGGGGTTGCAACTGCCCAACAGCTCGCCACATGCTGCCCTGCGGGATTCTGTATCTCTCTGGGTCTGGCTCCTCACCCTAGACATGTTCCGGCAAAGTAAACTTTATCGGCACAGACCTAGAGTTCGGAGCGCGCAAGCCCCACCACGACGTCAACGTAGAGATACGGCGGTGGGGTTATTATTATTATTATTATTAATTATTTTTGACATTGCCAATAATATTGACAGAGATTATAAATATTGTACACCCAATAGGTATGTTACAGTGGTACAAAAATTCATGCTGTAAGAACTATCTTTTCACATGTGACAAACAATAAATAAATGAATATGAATATGAATATTTTTCAATAAGTACCTACAGTAAGTGTGACTTAAAATAACTGACATTAATTGTACCTATTTTTAATTGAACACTATATATACGCCTCCTGGCATAACATAGCGCTCTGTTTTATCTAAGGTAAGATCTGTATTTATAAACACCTACGTTAACAAATAAATAAACGATTATGATTATGTACAACCACGCATCATTCATGATTGGCCCTGTATCTGTGACACCATCACTCTTCTTGTTCACACAGAGTGGACGCGGATGGGCTACTCTCGCTGTCCGCGCGGCTGGAGGGGCTGCGCCCGGCCGCTGCCTATTCGCTGCGCCTTACGGCCGCCAACCACGTGGGACTGTCGCCGCACTCTGAACCCTTGATGTTCACCACACTCGAAGAAGGTAGCTCATCACATTATTTTTATTTATACCCAAAGTCTCATATTTTATGTTACGTTTTTATGTTTTTACATAATTTATGTAAACAAAGTAATGTCAAGAAATGACACTGTCAAAATGATAGGACAGTGGTACAAAACATTTTATCATATTTTATTTTTGTAAAAAGTCAACGCTTAAATTAAAATGAATTAATTAGAAGAACTATGCAAACAAAATACTGTTGCCAAACAATGTTTTGTGTAGTATGTCGGAGATACGGCATATGATCGTCATAATCAGCCCTTTTAAGTCCAGTGCTAGACGTAGGCCTCCCAAAATCGATTCGATCCACTCGAAACAGTTTGCAGCCGTTTTCATCCAAAATGTGGCTAGATTACTTACAATATGAATCTATGAATGAGAGTTGTAATATTAGTGTTGTTGAAGATTTTTTTTTTTTAATGTTTGGATCTCCTGCATTGTTACCAGTATCATAAAATATTTTATACCAGAAAATCTCCTTTTTTTAATAACTTTGTTTAAAACCGAAACTTCATAAAAATAATTACGGTATGATTATTTTTTAATCATTATTTCTTAAAATCAGTACTTAAAAGTAAATGAAACCTCTTTTTTCACCATTTTATGTGAATTACCATTACGAAGATATTGTTTTGATATGTTATCCCCTTTGTTTACATTAACTATCAGAATTTGAGACTTATAGGTAGTATCTACTTACGTGATTACTAGCACTTCGCCCGCGACTACGTCCGCGTGGATTTCGTACTTTCCTAATGGTAATATTAATGATTACGATTTATAATATATAATTACGTATTCGAGCCAAGTTTAAAGTTTATAAATCAAAAGAATAAGACGTTTTTCATGTAAACTTTACCCCCATTTCACCCGCAACCGGTTTTTTTTTTAAATCATTTGTGACCATTTCTTAATTTTGCGATGAGTAAACATTTATGTGACATTAGTTAACTCTATAATATTATGAGAAAGAAATCCAATATTTCTCATATAACATTACGTAGCAACGAAATGGAGTATAATATTTCTTAATATATTTACGTTATTTCGTTGCTACGTATTTATTATAACATTAGACAAATAACTGTTCTCACCGTTTCGTTATTTCGATGTAAATTGTAAACGTTTAATAAACTCCGTTATTTCACGATAAATACAAAGCACTGTAATCTATTTACCATTTACATTAAAAAAATTAACTTTATTTCGGAAGTCGGTGTCCTTGGATCTGTCTTTTCGTTTTTCCGACTTCCGAAATTAAAGTTATTTTTCACATTTAAGTGATTTTTTTTTTGGAAGTCGATTGTTTTTTGTTCGTTATTTCGGTTATTTTGAAACTAGTATATTGGGTACACGCCACGCGACGGCGCGTGCCGTGAAGCGGAACGCAGTAGTAGGTATCAGCTGTGTACCCGCGCAATTCGCCGACGTAGGTATTTAAGCAGGTTATTAATCGCTAATTTTATCAGGTTCGAACATTCGAACTAGTTTTTTAAGTTTAGGCCATGATCTGAAGTTATTTGAACAGTAATTCTAATTTTTCCTTCATATTTTCATGGGCTTAGAACCATCAAAATGTAGAAAATGAAGCATTGTGATAAATTAAATTAAGGCACTTATAACAGTTATAACATTTACATTTATTCGGGATCCTGAACTGTCTGTGATCATTTGATCAAGCAACCTTTGAGTGGCTGCTAAAATGGTCCTTTCACATTTTTAGGGTTCCGTACCTCAAAAGGAAATAACGGAATATAATATATTATTTATTTATTATAGGATCACTCGTGTGTCTGTCTGTCTGTCTGTCTGTCCGTCTGTCCGTCTGTCACAGCCAATTTGCTCCGAATGTAATGGACCGATTAAGTTGAAATTTGGTATACATATCAATTTAATAAAATAGATGAAATAATAGTGGCACTGAATGAATTCTCTCTGAATTCTAAGGAAATGGACATCATTTTTTTAAGCGAGTCATTCACAAAAAGCAAATCAGAATCACTTCTTAAGATTCCTGGTTACAAACTCGTCGCTTTATACTGTCGAGATACTAAACGAGGTGGTACATGCATTCTCATTAAGAATGTGATGACTTGCGTTAAATTAGATACGTTAATAAATGACATTGCATGTAATTTTAATTTTGAATGTACCGGAATAGAATTAAAATCAAATCATTATTATTTGTATTTATAGGACACCAAATAGCAATCCAAAAGTGTTTCTAGAAAAATTACTAATTAGAGTCACAAAGAAATCAAAGAAGGTTATTATTTGTGGTGATTGGAATTTAGACACAATAAAACCAAATAAAAGTTGCCAAGAACTCTTAGAGTTGTTGAAAATTTTCAATACTGAATTACATATAAAAACACCAACACAAAGCAAAGCAGTCATGTTTGGATTTATTTGCGAGCAATATGAAACAAAGGTGAAGTTCATCACTAGGCTCTATCTGATCATGAGACAGGGCAAACCCTAACAGTGACGACTAATAAACCTACATCTAAGATAAGTTGGTACGAGTACAAAAGGGACTATCATGAGGAAAACATACAACAGTTTTGTGACTGTATTTCGGCGCTTTCATTCTCTGATATGTATATTATGGACAATTTTGAAGATGAATTTCAAGTATTCCATGGGACATTACAACTGTTTTATAATATAATTATGTTTTCCCATACAAAAGATAAGAAAGTCGAACGGAAAAAATAATACTCTGTGGTTGATGAAAGGTCAAAAAAAGTCATGTATACGGAAACGTTATTTACATTTAAAAACTATTCACCAGTATATACCAGTCGCGTTTTGACCGCGGTCGCGAGTATACGTCAGCTGCCGTGCGCTACGAATATGTCGAAATCTAAGAGATTAAAGTGTGCAAATTGTAACATTGTAATATGTGAAGTGTTAGCGTTTATACAGAACAAGATAGACGTGATGGACGAAGAAAGTCTCGTCCGTATATGTGAAAGTGCTTTTAGTGCCGAGGATATAGAACTTGCAAAATCGTTACTTTTTGAATCTTTGCAAAAAACGGCTACGGTTCGAAAACGACATGGCAAGACTCAACGAAACCTTGATGACATTATATCGCTTTTAAAAGGGACTGACCCAGAAAATATACCAACTTTTGTGGCGAGAAATCTCGAGAAACTACCTCCAGTCACATTCGACCATGTTGATGTGACGTTGTTACTTAAAAAGATCGTCATGATGCAAGGGATTATTGATGAAATTCGCGAAAATTACGTATCAAAGAAGGATATCAATGAACTTATGATAAATTATCGTAGGTCACCATCCTCTGAGGAAAAACGCAATGTTAGCCTGATGCGTGGTGGGTACTTGCAAAAGAAAAATATATCTGTTATAGATAGTGGATCAGCGGCACTTCCAGTGCACGACTATGAGGACATTGATGGTGGTAGTGAATGTTTGCCTCAACAGCATGATACGACAATTACATTGGCGCGAGTGCCACCGGCGCTCTTACCGAGTAGTGAACCAATATGCAAGATAACGAGTGCGAGTGAGATACCGTGCAGTCTAGCGCAGCGACGTCAGTCAACACGCAATATTATTACTAGGTTAGACAAATGTAAACAAACTGAGGCTGCGGGGCGTTTATTATCATATGCTGAAATGGCTAGTAATGGCACTGAATGGAAGGTAACTGATGGGGATGGTCAATGGATTTTGGTTCAGAAGACACGATTAAGAAATAGGCTAATTACAAAGAAAGGAAATGCAGTTGTCGAGTCACAGGACAACGTGAAATTTAAGGCGGCAGATACTAAAGTACCGTTGTTTATTTCTAACGTCCATACTGATGTATGTGAACAGGACATTATTGACTATGTTCGCAACAAAACGGGAGAAACGATTACGTTGGTGAAACTAAAAATTAAAAAACAAAAAAGCTATAACGCTTAAAAAGCCAAAAAAAAAAAAAAAAATATCCAATTTATGCTTCACAACATATTGTGAAGCATAAATTGGATATATTTTTAGATGAGAAGCTGTGGCCATCAGGCATTTCCTTTAGGCGCTTTGTCAACTTTGGGGAAAGGAGGAATGTGAAAACAGATTCAAAAAGTGTGGCTAATATTAATGATGATTTAAATGGATAAAGAAGAAAATAAATGTTCAAGTAAACTTATTAGTTATAATTGTAAGTCTGTCAAGAGATCCTGGGAAGGTGTTCGAGCCCTGTGCCAGACTGCTGATGTGGTGGCACTACAGGAGACGTGGCTCCTGCCACACGAGTTACCTGTGCTGAGTACTATCCACGAGGAGTTCAGTGGGACGGGAACCTCTGCCGTGGACACGTCGGCGGGCTTACTCACGGGCCGCCCGTACGGTGGTGTCGCGATATTATGGCGAAAAAGTGTGTTCCGTTCAGTTTCAGTGATTAACTGTGATAACGTTCGTGTGACAGGGATAAAGATAATCGTGAGTAATAGAAACATAGTCATTCTTAGTGTTTATATGCCAGTAAACAGGAGTGATAATTTGCCGGTATTTACAGACTGTCTTAGTACGATACAGTCTGTGATTGAAAGGGAACAAAGATGCGGAACGGAGGCATTTTTTGTGTTAGGAGACTTTAATGCGCATCCGAAAGAATTATTCTTTAATGAATTAGTTGCTTTTTGTAACGATAACGCGTGGTGTTGTGCGGATGTACATATGTTGGGGTTGCAGTCGGGTACCTATACGTTTCGTAGTGAAGCTCATGGGTGCGCGAGGTGGTTGGATCATTGCATTACAACACAATCTGCAGTTTCCACCATTAATAAAGTATGGGTTCAAGAAGATGTGTACTGGTCTGACCACTTCCCACTTATAATAGAATGTTATTTGTATAAAGTTAATATTAAATACGAATATAATTTAAATAAAGACGATCTCAGGCGGCAAGTAATCTGGGGAGAAAGACAGCCTAATCAAATACAAAAATATCACGAATTATGTAATTATAAACTTCGAGCAATAGACTTCCCATTAGCATTAGGACAATGTTGTGATTCCGTATGCCGTAATTCAGATCATTACGTAATTATTAATGAGTTATATGATGAAATTGTTTCTGTATTGTCGGAGGCTGCAATGAAGACATATCATTGTAAAAAGTTTGGAACCAATTCTTATCATATGATTGGGTGGAATGATTACGTCACCGACGCGCATCGAGACGCTCGCACAAAATTTAAAATATGGGTGCTAGCCGGTAGGCCCACAAGTGGTATAGTGTGTGACGAAATGACTGACACAAGAAAAATATTTAAGTCCAAGTTAAAATCGTGCCAAGACCGACAAGAACAATTAAAAATGAATTTTCTTGCCTCAAACCATACGGAAAAAAAGTTTAAAGATTTTTGGAAAAATGTAAATCGATCAAATGTAAAAACAAGCCTCCCAGTGAACGTTGACGGCGTGAGCGATCACAAAACTATTGCTGACACTTTTAAGGAACAGTTTACAATCCCGTCGTCCCTAGGTCCGTCGTCAGCGAGTATTGTTCACGATGTGAGTGCCGTCATGACTGATCGTAAGACGTTCTTTACTGCTAAATGTATCAGAAATATAATAAACCATATGCAACGTGGAAAATCGCCCGGTCATGACGGCCTCAGCATTGAACATTTTAAATATGCTGGTGTTCATTTGCCGAGTGTATTGTCCATGTTTTTTAATTTTTGTATGTCCCATTCTACCGGAGCCGCTCATGCGTACTATTGTGGTACCTATTTTAAAAAATAGAACGGGCGACTCATCTGACAGGGCTAACTAACGGCCCATTTCACTGGCCACCACTGCAGCCAAGGTGCTTGACAGCATGCTTAATGCGAACCTTACGAAGACAGTCGACCTGTATGATGCCCAGTTTGGGTTCAGAGCAGGGTTGTCTACTGAGAGTGCCATTTTAAGTCTAAAGCATGCTGTCGGGTACTATACAGCGAGAAGGACGCCGGTATACGCGTGGTTCCTAGACTTGTCAAAGGCTTTTGATCGTGTCACATACGACCTTCTCTGGGAGAAGCTAGGCAGCGCGGGTGTGCCAGGGGAGTGTATCTCTCTCCTGAGGTATTGGTATGCAAACCAGAAAAACCATGTGAGATGGGCTGGGGCGCTGTCGGATGAGTACAAATTGGAATGTGGCGTTAGGCAAGGTGGTTTAAGCTCACCTCTATTGTTTAACGTTTATGTTGACCAGCTTGTCAAGAGGCTCAGTAGCACACATGTCGGCTGCCACATTGATGACACGTGTTTTAACAATGGTAGCTATGCAGACGATATGGTGCTGCTGAGCCCCTCCATAAGTGGACTTAGGAAACTTTTGTCTATTTGTGAGAAGTACGCGGAGGCGCATGGGTTACAATATAACTCTAAAAAGAGTGAAATCTTGTAAGAGTTAAATCAGGCAAACAACAGCCTATCCATGTGCCTCCTGTATTTCTCAATGGAATAGCCCTAAAGCAGGTTCTAGCTTTTAAATATCTGGGTCACATTGTGACTAGTGACCTCAAGGACGATGAGGATGTTGAGCGGGAGCGCAGGGCTCTGGCGGTGAGAGCTAATATGCTCACACGCAGGTTCGCACGGTGCACGAGAGAAGTGAAAGTTACTATTCAAAGCTTATTGCCAATCCTTCTACTCAAGCGGCCTGTGGGTGAGATATACGCAGCGAGCCTACAGAGCCCTGCGCACGCAGTATAATAATGCGTTCAGAAGGTTGTTGGGTCTACCGTGGCGGTGCAGCGCGTCTGGCATGTTTGCTGAGGCGCGCACAGATGGTTTTCAGGCCATCATGCGCAAAAAAGCAGCTTCCCTGCTAGCCCGTATACGGGGTAGCAACAACGGCATTCTGAACGCATTAGCTGTACGTTTTGACTGTCCCTTTCAAAACCAGTGGGTCAAGTCTTGTGTAGGTGTGGCGAGTCATACCAAGTAAACTTAGCTCGGTAAATGTGAATTAGGTTTAGGTTTAGGTTAAGTTTTCTATGGGTCTATGCCACCCGAAATAAAGTTTTTATTATTATTTCCTTTATTCAAATAAATACATATAAATTATATTTTTAAATATTAGAATATAAAAAATATAAAAACATTTAAAAATATAAAAAATAGTAGCCCACCGGTATCGGGAACAGGGTCCAAGCTACCGGCGGTCGGGCTCCAGAGAGAGGAACCTCCTAACAATGCGAGCCGTGTCCAGAAGTACCGCTTTCTGAATCAAGCCCTTGATCCAGCCGCCCAACGAGAGCCTCTTTAGGTGTTGGTTGAGGCTCTTGGCAATTAAGCCATTGGCTGATACGACTATCGGCACAATGATCGCTGAGTCCACATCCCACATGTCGACAACCTCGCGAGCCAAGTCAAGATACTTGATTTGTTTATCTTTCTCGGCTTTCACGAGGTTCTCGTCATGTGGGACTGTTATGTCAATAATCATTGCGCGCCGCTCTATTCGATCCATCACCACTATATCAGGCTTATTGGCAACAATAGTCCTGTCAGTGATGATGGATCGATCCCAGTACAATGTGATATTGCCATTTTCGAGAACTGGGTCGGGCACATACCTATAATACGGCACCTCCAATTCCACTAGGCTGTATTTCAGAGCAAGTTGCTGATGGATAATCCTGGCTACAAGGTTGTGTCTATGCAAATACTCTTCGTTAGCTAGACGAGAACAACCGGAGATAATGTGTCGGATTGATTCTCCCGGACGGTGGCATGCCCGACAAATGTCAACCGTGCCATCCTTCACAATAAACCTCCGGTAATTGTTCGTCATGATAACTTCATTATTATTATTATAACTTTATTATTATTATTATTATTCATAATAAAACAAACAAACATAGATTAACAAAAAGGTATAAAAACTATAGTAACATACTTAAACGTTGTATTAAAAAATCTCAACAAATAAACAATAAACGATATATACAGAATATGAAAAACAAGTGCAAGGCTACATGGGATATAATCAATAAAAAAATTGGTGACAAGCAAAAAAGTAATGTCATAAAACAAATAGTATTAAAAACCAACAACATCACTGACCCTCAAAAAATTTGTGACATGATTAAGGAATACTATATCAAATTGACAAATAATAATGAATTTACGTATAATATTCGCGCTATAAATAGAACTATGGACATTGATCAATAATAATACAATATTTCTAAATCCGACTGATGCAGTAGAAGTGTTCAGGGTTATCCAAAACTTAAAAAATACTGCGTCCGTCGGTTTTGACGAAATAAGCACCAAAATTATAAAAGCTTGTGCTAATCACTTATGCAAACCATTGAGCTATCTAATTAACATATCGTTTTCAAAAGGAATGTTCCCAAGTGCATTAAAGAAATCAATAGTCAAGCCGATATTTAAGAATGGTGATAAATCTGATATGACGAACTATAGACCTATAACCTTGATTCCTATAATGTCAAAAATATTTGAGAAGACAATGTTAAAAAGTCTATATGTCTATATGGACAAGTATAATTTGCTAAGTCGGGAGCAATTTGGATTCAGGAAAAATAGCACCACCTCTTTAGCTTGTTTTAATTTAATAAAAATTATAACTGAGGCAATGAATGACAACATACCTGTAGTAGCAATTTTTCTAGATATGAGTAAAGCCTTTGATTACGTTGATCATAAGTTATTACTAAGCAAATTAGAAAAATATGGCGTAAGGGGCCAAGCGAATGACTGGTTTAAATCGTACCTAAGTGATAGGCATCAATGTGTTCAAATATCAAAAGTAATTGATGGAAACAAAGTAGAATATAAATCTAATTTTAAAACAAACGCAGTAGGAGTACCCCAAGGCAGCGTGGTGGGATCATTTTTGTTTCTGCTATATATTAATGACCTTCCCAATGCGACGCGCCACGAAACAATCTTATTTGCTGACGATACGACACTAATAATAAAATGTAGTGACAAAAATAAATTTGAACAGGAAATTAATGAAGCAATCAAAGACATATTTATCTGGCTTAATGACAATTTAAAAATTTATATAAATTAAACAAAAATAATTCAATTTCAAACTTATAAATCAAATTGTCAGAGTCTTAGTATAAAATATGAAGACAGTATCCTAGAACAAGTAGTAAACACAAAATTCTTGGGCATAATAGTGGACCAAAACTGTAACTGGAAATCACATATAAATTACGTATGTGATAAGCTAGACAAATTCGTATACGCAATAAAACGTCTACCATCAACTGTGTCTGTAGACGCAGCAGTCACTGCATATCACGGATACGTATCGTCTGTTCTGTCATATGGTCTGATACTATGAGGCAATTCAGTGGAACTTAAAATGGCATTTCGGGTACAAAAAAAGTGTGTTAGAGCAATCTCTGGCGCCTGGTTTTTGAACAGCTGCACCTTTATTCAAAAAACTTAAAATTTTACCATTGCCCTGCATGTACATCAAAGAACTACGTATGCTAGTAAAACAATATCCGCACTATTTTCGCATGCAATCAGAAGTAAGCCACAAAAAAGCTTCTGCTAGAAATAAGTATAAATACGAACTGAATGTACCTCAATGTAGATTACAAATATTTGGGAGAAATATATATGTTAATGCCATTCAGATGTACGAGTATAACAAGTTACCTAACTCATTTAAGGAACTTCCTATCCCCATGATCAAGAAAAAGCTGACAAGTTGGTTATTGGATAATTGCTTTTATGACATTGGCGAATACATAGAATATTGTAAAAATCCAAAATGACATGTAACTAATTTAATTTTGACATTGATTAAAAAGTAACGATTGCCTAATTGTAATAATATTAATTCTTAATGGACTTATTGTAAATCACAAATCTAAAAATTATTTGATTAGGAATGACATTTCAATATTATTATACCATAAGATGTGGTAGAATATATAGAACTTTACAAAATGTTAATACCATACTGTACAGTCTTAAACTGTACATGTTTTGCTGACGCAGTGGCTTGCACCAGACGTGCGTCACTTTATTACTATAAATATACATAATTTGCAATAAATCAGCGAGTGCGATTACTGCTACGCGGTGACTAACATTAGAGAAAGGAATCGTCAACAATATTAATTGTGAAGCCTACTTATACGTAATAAACCTAACGGAAACTAAGTGATCTTTTCTCTACGTGCTTCAACCTTAACTACAACAACTCTGCAAGTGTACAAACCGTACATTAAATGGTCCTTCGAACCGAATATTTACTGTGTGTAGTGTCTCTATTTACGATAGCGAATGGGTTCAGCTGGTCTCCCACAAGCGGGTCGCTCCAGTTGAATTGAGAAGGCTCATAATATCGTACATAGAGTGCGAACGCAATAAATATAAACAAACGACAATTTCAAGTCGCTGAGGATTACGCAACTCTACTACAACTACGAGAACAGTTCCGTGGAGACTTGAAAGAAGAAGCCTGCAAACTGTGGTCTTCGTGCCGTGAACTAACGTCAAGCTATACGTCTATCACTGTCAACTACGTGCTGGACTACTGAGCTACATACATCAAAGCTTACCACTTCTCGACAACTAGAGAAGAGAACTCACTATGGATAAGCTACAACTCCAACAAACTTGCTTTGACAACATCAAAGCTCTGTGCTCTAACTATAAAAAGGACAGCCCCTCAAGAAAAACTGAAGAGTACTTAACCAAACGGCTAAAATCTCTCGAAGCACAGTGGAATGACTTCGAGGCACGACATGCGATTCTAGAGCAAACCCTAGAAGACAAAAACTTCAATTACTATGTGGAAAACTTGTACAGCAAAACTCAAGCTCAATATGAATCTACAAAAGGAGACATGCGTAACTTACTGGAACAACTACAAGGAAAAAGGGTGGTGAAGTTCGACTTAACTGGGATGCTGGATCGAGATACTGACGATAGCACCAAAACATTGCTGAGTAAGCAAGAGGACAACTTTAAAGCCCTCGACCACGCCATGTCGAAAATTGACATAAAAGCTGTCACGGAGAAATGGGAGCTAGAAGAACATTCTCCATTCTAAGGTCAAAGTGGAATGCCATCGATAAACAACACTGGGAACTGGAAGCGTTACTCAAATGCTCCAACGGTAACTACGACAACATGTTCGTCTATATGGAAAACAAGTACGACGACCTAAGAAAAAACTTGAATAGTAAGATTTGGTCGACAGCCCACTACGAAAAGTCGGCGCCAAAAATAGAGGTTCCTGAATTTTCGGGTAGCTATACTCAATGGATTTCATTCAAGGATCTCTTCATGGAAACCAGTCACAACAACCCGATGATTAGTAAAGCGCAAAAGATGCAACATCTGAAAACGAGGTTGAGAGGTGAAGCTGAGAGATTGTTGCAACATCTCAGTATTGGCGCAGAAAACTACACATCCTGTTGGGAAATACTGACTCAGCGTTTCGACAATCGAAGGCTGCAACTTACGTCATTCCTGAATACCATGCTCAACCTGCCTGTCATTCAACAACCCGACAGCTTCAACCTCAAGAAGATGCATGATGTCATAACTGAATGTACGAACGGACTAGCAAACATTGGTTTAGACATCACAACTTGGGACCCAATTATCGTACACTTGATGTCGCAGAAACTTGACACGACTACCTACAGCGAGTACATAAAGGAACTGCGAGATCCTAGAGATGTACCAAACTTGAACGAGCTATTATACTTCCTGGAGAACAAGTTCATGGCATATGAAACCATGAAGAATATGAAAAAAGAAGTACCTAACCAGCAGAAGCAAGCCTCGTCTAAGTCGTTTAACAGACATCATTCTGCAAAACTGCATGACTACGAGCAACAAAAATCATTCAAGAGAACTTCTCATACAGCATATGAACACTACCCACACAGTGACGGAAATCATGTATTGATAAAATGTCCAAAGTTCATGAACATGGACTCATTTCAACGAAATAACACAGTCGCAAAATTAGAAGTATGTAAAAACTGCTTATGCAGTCATGGCAACACAGACTGTGCGTCACAAAAAACGTGCAAAGAATGCAATATGAAACATCACACGTTATTGCACAACAACACTGTCAACTCAGAAAGAAACAACGACAATTTAGGTCAACGACCAACCACATCCGCACATAAATAAAGCTCCAATCATTTATCTACTAACGAGATTGAGGTTTTATTAACTACTGTACCCCTACCATGAGTTGTTATCGAAAACTTACTCGCTATCGTTAAACTCGCTAGCGTATTAACGTGGATCGAATAGATTTCGATAATGCTTGCACCATGAGTTTTACGGAGTCTTACGCGGGCGCTAACGTAAGCTCGATAGATCGTGTCGTCTAGCTAACTTCACTCCATAAGTTTTGTTTCTTTCTTTCTAAGTAATAAGAAGAGAGAAGGCATATACTCTAAATGTACTCGCTACACAGTCAATGATCCGACTAAATAGAAAGGTTGCCAGTTAGTGAACTACTTAAGGTATTTAGTGGTTGTTGAATTTGTATTCGTTATAAGTATATGTCACTGTTATATTATCGAGTTTGTTTACGTTGTGTGGTTCGCGGAGTTAAATCTACATCTACATCTACATCTACACTATCTACACTAATATTATAAAGAGGAAAGATTTGTACCTATTTTTGTATGTTTGTATGTTTGTAATGAATAGGCTCAAAAAGTACTGGGCCGATTTAAAAAATTCTTTCACCAATAGAATGCTACATTCTTCCAATTTGACATAGGCTACATTTCATTTTGAAAAAAATTAGGGATCCTTGGTAAAGTTTGAACAATGTAACCGAAGGTGTAGAAAAATGAGTCTTAAAATGATAATTGTCTACCCCGTGCGAAGCCGGGACGGGCTGCTAGTAAGTTTATAAGATAACAATACAATGAGGACCTTTGTGGCACAATTTCAACTGATGGTGGAGTTCATGGAAAAGTATGTTTCTAATTATTTTAATAATTAGGGGGAAGCGCCAGGGTAGCCAGGGTTGATTGATATTTATTTTCAAAGAAATAGATATTCCATTTTATTTTTCTCATGTTGGCTTGAAATTCACGTTATTCACGTCGTTGGTCTTCTAATTCAGCGGCTGCTAACATATTCCATGCCAAATAATATCTTCCAGACATTATTTTTACTTAATTGGACTCAAAATCGGTTATAATTTTATTGTAAACTACGTTTCACTCGTCAACGTAACGTAACTACTATCGTAAGCGTATTTTTCGAAAGCGTCTGTTAAATTAGTGGCTCATGGTGCCGTTTTGTATGGCGACAGCTGAAAAACGTTAGTGACTATCGAATAGATTACGTTAGGTTTCTTATCTATCGAAATCTATAGTGCTCATGGTACGCATTTTAATTCTTTCAGTGACCGCTAGGGGCGCTGTATAGTATTTCATACATATTATTTACGGAGACGCTAGCGAGTATTGGCTGTGCAAACTCATGGTAGAGCTACTGTGCAGCTTAAGATAAAGTCTGCAAACGGGGATTACATTACGCTTCGAGCACTACTAGACCAAGGTTCGCAAGTAAACTTGATCATCGAGAACGCCGCACAGATGCTACGACTACCAAGGAAACGGCTGAATGCAACCATAACGGGAGTGGGAGCTGCACCTGGAAACTGCAAAAGACGGCTTCAGCTTACCTGTAAATCGATTCACTCAGACTACGCATTCGAAACTCTGGCACTCATTTAAAGCAAGCTAACAAACAACTTACCCAACTCATCGTTCGAAAAGGCTAACTGGCCACACCTGGAAAACTTGAAACTAGCAGATCCGGAATTCAACGTATCAACTCATATAGATTTATTACTTAGGGCAGACGTATATTCCGACATCATCCATGACGGAGTATTGAAAGGCAGTCAGCAGTTTCCTGTGGCGCAACAGACACACTTAGGCTGGATCTTATGTGGCAAACTGAAAACTTTTAACTGTCACGTAACACGGGTCGACCTAAGTGAACTAACTAAATTCTGGGAGAACGAAGAAATAACTATCAGCAACGACATGCCCAAGGAAAATCAGTGTGAAGAATATTACACCAAGACAGTACAACGAGACGCAGATAACAAATACATCGTTAAGATGCCTATGAGCTCTGAGTTGCAAAACAAATTAGGCCAATCAAGGTCAATAGCAATCTCGCAATTTCTCCAATTAGAAAAACGCTTGGGAAAGAATAACAAACTTGCAACAATGTACCGGGACTTCATCAGAGAATATACGCAACTACACCACCGGCGTCTCCAATATCAACTTCCATGTCTGAATGCTACCTGCCACACCATAGTGTTCTGCGAGAACAATCCACTACTACTAAACTAAGAGTGGTTTTCAACGCCTCGCAAAGGACAACAACTGGGCACAGCTTGAATAGCTTAATGGAAAAGGGTCCAAATCTACAGAAGGACATTCAAGCCCTTATACTAAAGTGGAGGTCATACAAGTACGTTTTTACCGCCGATATAGAGAAGATGTACCGATGTATCGGGTTAGCTGAAGATCAACAATCAATTCAGAAAATAATATGGCGCGACTCTCCTGCTGAAAGGTTACAAGAATTTCAAGTTTGTACCGTGACCTACGGGACAAAATGCGCACCATGGTTAGATATGCGAACATTGAAGCAACTAGCTATTGACGATTGTCACAAACATCCGGAAGCTGCCAAGATACTCATAGAAGCTCATAGAAGAATGCTACGTTGATGACGTTATTAGCGGTCATAACAACCTCACAGAAGCAAAAGAACTGCAACAATCCTTGATCCAACTGTTGAGAGGAGGAGGCATGAACTTACGAAAGTGGACAGCCAATGACCGAGCTATAGTGGAAGACTTACGCGAGGATCATATTTCGACTCAAAACATGTTTGATTTTAAAGGTGGAGAATCAACCAAAACTTTAGGACTGGGTTGGAATCCAAACGGAGACACCTTCCACTTTAACTGGCCTGTAGAAAACTCAAAACAACTAACAAAGAGATCCTTTCAGCCATATCAAGATTTTACGACCCACTGGGGTGGCTCTCCCCAGTGACGGTCAAAGCCAAACTACTATTCCAGAAACTCTGTGAATGATGAAGTACCCAGCAACATAGAATTTGAGTAGTGGGAAAACTGAGCTACCGTGCGTTACCAAAATAACGATGAATAGATGGATTGGCGATACAAAAGAAGGTGTTGAATTATTAGGCTTCTGTGACGTAAGTGAAAAGGCGTACGCTTGCGTTATTTACAGCAAAGTGTTCAACGAACATGGCCAACCCATCGTAACTCTACTAGCTGCTCGAACAAGGGTGGCTCCACTAACACAGAAAAAGCAAACATACTGTGGATACAACATATCAATACGGGCCTGGTCAGATTCTCAAGTTGTCCTGGCATGGATTCAAGGCGAAACATCAAGATGGGAGACGTACGTAGCCAACAGAGTTACAAAGATCAAAAGCGTCATTCCTGCAGCTCAGTGGCGGTATGTCCAATCAGAGCAGAATCCCGCAGACTGCGCATCAAGAGGGCTTTTGCCAAGCAAACTAATGAACTTTAACCTATGGTGGCAAGGCCCTGAACTCTTAACAAAACAAGATACGTCGGAAGATATTCCTTGCGCTTTTCAAACTAATTTTGGCTGCATAAATCACGTTCAAACCGAAAAACCTTCACAAGAGAATAACGAAACTAACATAATAACAAAATTATTGAACAAATGCAGTTCATTGACACAAGTAAACAGGGTCATCGCATGGATTACAAATCGCTTCATTACAAATATGTGCAATAGGTCGAAATCGGAAACTACTTACCTAACAACAAGCAAACTAAGCGCAGAGCATAAAAGTATCATTATTCACGCGCAGCGACTGCAGTTCAATCCTGAATACAAACAACTTGTTAACAAGGAAACAGTATCAAAGACTTCGATCAAATCAAAGAAAAGCGCAATTTGCAAATTGAATCCCTACATAAACAAAACGGGAATTATTTGTGTCGGAGGTCGTCTGAAGCACTCTAGCTTACCCGGGGAGATGAAGAATCCAATCATCATACCACATAGAGGACGATTTACACAACTTCTTATAGAACAAGCACATTCAACCACGTTACATGGAGGAGCTCAGCTAACGTTGACTTATACATATAAGACAGCGTTACTGGATCATTGGCGGTAACCGAGCCGTCAAGAACTAACTTCGGAGATGTGTACGCTGCCATCGCTTCAACAAGACAGATGGCTATAGACTGATGGGTGACCTACCTCAACAAAGGATCACTCCGTGCCGACCTTTTACACACACAGGAGTAGACTTTACCGGTCATGTGGATGTTAAACACAACAAGGGTAGAGGCGTAAAAACTTCAAAGGGATACATAGCCACATTTATCTGTATGGTGACAAAAGCCGTTCATATTGAACTCGTGTCAGACCTCAGCACAGAAACGGTTATAGCGGCCTTCCATAGATTGTGTGCGAGGCGCGGCACCCCCAGGCACATGTACTCTGACTGTGGTACAAATTTTATCGGGGCTGCAAAGGTACTTCGTCAAGAATTCGAAGAGTTCAAACAACTACTGAAACCAGATCTCTTCGACCAACTGGCCAAATTAGAGGTGGAGTGGCATTACAACGCGCCCGCCTGGCTAACTGCTGGCGGTCTGTGGGAAGCTGCCGTCAAGTCAATGAAGCTCCATCTGCGACGAGTCCTAGGGGAGCAAAAACTAGCATACGAGGAGTTAATTATGATTTTAGCAAAAATAGAAGCTTGCTTGAATTCAAGACCTCTGTGCCCGCTAACTGAAGATCCAGAACAGTTCTACAATTGCCTCACTCCTGGAAACTTCCTAACAGGAAACCCAATATTGTCCATGCCACTCTCGGATTACAAAGACGTAAATACCATCGATTTACATCGTAGGTGGCAGCTTATCGAGCATATGTTTCAACAATATTGGAAAAACTGGTTAAACGATTACCTTACTACTCTACAAACACGTAGTAAGTGGAACAAGCCTTCTAGAAACGTCAAAGAAGGCGATGTAGTACTGGTGAAAGAAAACAATCTATCGCCGGGAAAATGGGCCTTATACTGGAGACTCATCTAGGATCTGATGGATATGTTCGAGTTACTACCGTCAAAACTCAATCAGGAATCATAAAGCGCCCAATAACTAAACTATCACCATTACCCTTGAACTCTAAAATTAAGGATGCCAAGGAAAACGAAACAAAAAATAAGCCTCAACAGACTACGAAAAATGAACAGCGGAAGAAGTCAAAGAATCCAATTTCAACTTTACTAATAACAATGTTATCATTGTTTACATTTGTAACGGGAGCCTATAGCGCCATTGATGGCAGGCGCGGGCCGCCGCCGGCGGCGACCGCTCAGATTACAAGTTTGGAACGCGAGCGGCCCACATACTATGACGCCGTCGGCAAAATGCAAGTAGTGCACGATGAATGGATATTAATGGTGTACTACAACCTAACAAACTATTGGGAAGGAACTTGTCGTACTCAAACTTACTTCGAGAATATCAAGAACTGATGTCATCAATATGTCATCTGTTACTGTTTGCTGGTGGCCGCCATCATAGTTGGACTTGTTGTGGTTGGAAGAAATCGTTGTCCGCACTACTGCACACACAACGCTAAGAACAAAACTACTAGTCAACCACCTGAAGATATTGAACTTCAAATTATTCGTAAACCAGAGTACCAGCAAGAAGCAGTCGCAGCACAAACAACAAAGGACTTGCGGATGGAGCCTCAACCTGGGAAAAGGAACATCGCCTTTCAATTTGATTGATTAATTTACTTTATTAACTCTGTGATGGCTTTTCCTTTCTCTTCTCATTTGTTTCTCCTTTAGGGGTTGCCAAGATGTATATACAGTCTTAAACTGTACATGTTTTGCTGACGCAGTGGCTTGCACCAGACGTGCGTCACTTTATTACTATAAATATACATAATTTACAATAAATCAGCTAGTGCGATTACTGCTACGCGGTGACTAACATTAGAGAAAGGAATCATCAACAATATTACAATCAGTCAGTCAGTCAGTCAGTCAGGACTTTTCTTTTTATTAATATAGATAAGTAGGTTTCACAAGTAATATTCTTGTGAAACCTACTTATCTATATTAATAAAAAGAAAAGTCCTGACTGACTGACTGATTGACTGCTCATCAACGCCCAGCCCAAACCCTTGGACCTAGAAAACTGAAATTTTGCACAGAGGTTCTCTTTATAATGTAGACAAGGAGTAAGGAAGGATTTTTCATAATTCAACCCCTAAAGGGATAAAATAGGGGATGGAAGTTTATATGAAAGTCGGTCAGTTTTGAAGTTAGGATCTTCAAATTTTGTGTTTAGGCTGACGATTGAAAATTAATTTATACGTGTCTTAGCGTTTTTGATAAATCCACCCTCGAAGGGTTAAAAAGGGGGATGAAGTTGCGTATGGAAAGTTCTTAATTTTCGAAGTAAAAATCACAAAATTTACTATCTAGGCTTATAGTTGGAAGCTAACGCAACGGTGTTGTTAGAATTTCAACCCTTAGGGGGGTCAAAAGGGGGATACAATTTTTTTTTTAATGAAAGTTCTTTATTTTTTAAGTTAAAATCACTAATATTTCGGCTTATGGTTGGAAATGAACACAAGACTCAAACTCAAACTCAAAGCATTTATTTCAATTAAACCATTTACAGGAACTTTTGAATTGTCAAAGAGACGGTCAGTTAGTCAGAAAGTTGAAGCTAGATGCCCATTCCAATACGTAGATCACTATGGAGAAGAACGGACAAGAAACTCCAAGGACACTCTTTTATATCAAGATATTATTTATTATTTATTTATTTATTTATTTAAATCACAATTATAACATCTTTACAGAATCATCCAAGGCGATGTTATAAGTCACATGTATACACAAATTTACAATAAATAAAATGACTTGTAAGTAAAATTACAAAGAAATATACATAAATACTAGATAATAAACAAAATTATAAACCTGACAAATGTTTATAACACAATACCTCTTTCAATTATTATTTGTGCCATTTGAATGAATTTCGGCAGGTTCTGCCCAAATATATCCTCCGATACCGTAATAATATTAACAATACGTGCGGCTCGTGACATAGGGGTAAATTTGAGTAGGTTAGTCCTAGCCGCTGGCACTTCTAACAGAGCGGGGCTGATTATATAATCCTGGGTACATTATTCTTGTTGCTTCTACTCGTATATGTGAGACAATGTAAAAACTAATAAAACAATTCAAAATATAAAATTACAAATTTAAAATAAGCCTTGGCAGAAAAGAGATGACCAGTCCCAACTGACGGCGCCCGTTCACGAACATGACACATGGATCAGCACCATCCAGCTCAACCATTTTGTAGGGAACCGAATGATCCAACACACGCGCCACCATCAGTGAGACATTTAAGTGAGCATGACATACTCTCAACTGCCATGCTCTTTCAAGTCAACATAAATCATAATAATATAGTAAACGGCTCCATGATATTCACATTTGCAAAGTTGAAAAAATGCTGCTAAATTATACAGAACTATAGTTTGCAATCTATTTGAGAGATGAATAAAAATTTACTACCAAAAAAGAAAGAAAATAATTATTATCTATTGGAGTATTCAACAATAAAAACTTGCTTAAATAAAAACAAAATAAACATTAAGTTCGTAATGTCAGAAAATAAAATAAAATAAAAAAGGGGGAAGCAACTTCCAAGTATTCAAATTTTATCTAGTGAGCCCAAGTGGCAGTGGAGCAGGACCAGCATTTAGCCAAGCATTTTTATCTACGATATAATCATCCAATTTATAATATGCTTGTCTACATAGTGTGCGTTTAATGCACGTTTTAAATTTCTTCTCATTTAGTTGAAGAATATCGAGTGGTATTTTATTATAACATTTTACACAGTACCCCATAAAAGAAGTGTGTACTTTAGACATTTGACTTTACTGAAGCGTGGTTGATCTAATTTGTTCCTACTTCTAGTGTTAAAATTATGCCTGTCACTTATTTTACTAAAAAAATGTAGATTTTTTTCGAACACACATAATATTTTCATATATATATTGACAAGGTACCGTCATAATGTTATGTCAAGGGGATGAAAAGGGGGATGAAGTTTTGACTGACTGATTGACTGTCTCATCAACGCACAGCCCAAACCCTTGGACCTAGAAAGCTGAAATTTTGCACAGCGGTTGCCTTTGTAATGTGGACAAGGAATAAGGAAGGATTTTTCGAAATTCAATCCCTAAGGGAGTTAAATAGTCGATGAAAGTTTTTATGTAAAATCGTAATTTTTGCAGTTCAAACCATAAAAATTTGTATTTTTAGCCTTTTATTTGATAATTATTAATTACATGTATCAGCGTTTTTGAAAAATCATCCCAGAAGAGTGTAAAATAGGGTATCAAAAATATGTATAGCAAACCCTTAAATTTTAAAGCTAACCAATAAAATTGATATTAAAAGCCTTTTGTCGGTTTTTGTAACATCATCCCCTAGGCGGTTAAAACCCTTACTAACTCATCATCGCTCAACCCAACTTTTGTCATCGCCAAAGACACCTTAGTAATTCTGAGAACAATAACTTGACTAAGGGATCCAATGAGTAATAATATTTAGGTAGAGAAGACATTGTTTATCTGGATTAAAACAGGGTACTTTTAATCCCGGTAGTACATTTCCGTGGGATATTTTCCGACATTCACGCAGGCGAAGCCGCGGGCAAAAGCTAGTACGTAATAAACCTTACGGAAACTAAGTGATCTTTTCTCTACGCGCTTCAACCTTAACTACAACAACTCTGCAAGTGTACAAACCGTATACATACTATGTAAAACTAGATTATCTAATTGTAATAATATTAATTCATGATGGACTTATTGTAAATCACAAATCTTAAAATTTATTGATTATGAATGACATTTGAATATTTGTACACCATATGTTGTGGTAGAATGTATAGAAATGAACAAAACAATTAACACCATACTATGTAAAACTACATTCTTACAAATAAATAAAATTCTAATTCTAATTCTAATTCTGAGTGACCCAAACACGGACGTGAACCGTAAATAAATGAATTTAGGATATTGGGGTCAGTTTTGGGGGCAAACAAGAAAATAAAAAATAAAAGTTTTGCAAACTGTACCGTGTGACATATCACTTTCATTTGATATGTCACACGGTAAAATTTGCAAAACTTTAATTTTTTATTTTCTTGTTTGTGGCTTACTGTGAGGATCTCAAATATATATTTTTTAAATAATTTTAAAGTAAATTGTTTTAAAGTTATAAGTGAAAATAGACGAAAATTTACCATTCCCCCCCTTCTCTCCGAAACTACTGAACCTAACATATTGAAAAAAAAAAACAAAAAATTGTTATATACTTATAGATTACAGGAAAATCTATAAGAAGTCTATGGTCTTAAAATAACATATCGGTTCGCCGAATCGGTCATAGAATGGGCCCATGGAATATGAAGCGGGAGTGTAAGGCGGTAACCCACGAGTGTCTGCAAGGGTTGTATGAGACGGTCTTGTCACTGGCGGATTCGAGAGCCCGCTATAAGTACAATCTCGAAAAGGAGCGCTCTCGACATGCACAAGAGCTTGTGCGAGTCGAGAGGGTTCACACTCGGGAGCTAATGACTTTAAAAGTGGAGCTCTCCCTAATGCGGACGGACGTCTCCGAAACCAAAAAGGAGGCTAAAGGGATCCGGGAATGGCTGGGCCATGAAACCTTGGAGGCCCTAAACGGCATTAAAGAGTTGAAGGGCGAGGTCGCATCCGCCAGCCAGAGGAACTTAAAGGAGCACGAAATAACGAGGCAGGAAGGAGCGAGAGCCCCGGGCGATCCCAACCGGGAGAAAATGGGGGAAAATCTCGCACGCCTCGACACTAATGTCACCAGAGTGTCGAATCAAATTGACGTGCTCCGAAAGTCTCTGGAGAGGATAAAGGAGGACCTCGACCGCCCACGTACCACAAACACCGACCCGGACCCGACCAGCCTAGACCTTGGTCCCCCCTCTTAACCACCTCACACTTCGAGGAAGCCATCGAGGCACTCAAAACCGCCGTACAGGCCATCGCCAATAGGCCTGTAATTTCCCCCCCTCCACCACAACCTCCACTAAACATTACACAACACCTAAAACCAATATCGGAAAGACTGGAAATAGTTTCCTCGAAGTATAAAGATAGTTTCCACCTCCGCGTGCTGCGCGATAAGGAGCCTCCAACCTAGGCGCCCCGGCGCTGGATTTGGAGGCGGAGCTCGCAGTCGGGGAGGTAAAAAAGATCCTCGCAAACATACAGCAGGGGGTAGCGGAACTGGGCAAAGCGGACAGACCCCCTCTCCAACAGCAGGGTCCACAGACGTTCGCACAGGCCGCCAGCAAGCCCAAGTCACCCAAGCCACCCACATAACCAAACCACACCCTGATCGTCTCCTCGACGAACCCCCAGCACACCGGGGACAACGTCATCGAGAGGATCACGGCAGTCCTGGACCTCAAAACGAGCGGAGCCCGAGTAGATAACGTCCGAAAAGCGCGGAACCAAAAGGTGATCCTCAAATGCGCAAGCAGACCGGACCTCAACAAGATCAGGGACAGAGTCCAGTCGAGCTCAGGGCTCAAGGTCCAGGAACCCAAACCTCTAAACCCTCTGGTATGTATAAAAGGGATTCTGTCCAGCTACAGCGACGGGGAGATCGTAGATCTCCTCAAGGCGCAGAACAAGCATGTTCTGCAGAACGTCGCTGTGGATGGATAGACCATGAAGGTGCGTTATAGGAAGCGCGCAAGGAACCCCCATGAATGCCATCATGTCCTGGAGCTCTCCCCAGAGCTCTGGAAATGCTGCATGCAGGTGCCGAAAGTTCATGTGGGCATCAAGCGGTGCTCGATTGAGGATCAGTCCCCCCTAGTGCAGTGCACAAAGTGCCTTGCATACGGTCATAACAAGACCATATGCAAGGCCGGCAAAAAAGTCTGCAGTTTCTGCAGCGGAACGCACAACGGGAGGGACTGCCACACTCGAGCGGAAGGCAGACAGCCCACATGTTCAAACTGCAAGGCGGCAAACAGGACGGGCAGCGACCTGGCACACACAGCGTTCAGCGAAGACTGCCAGGAACGCCAAAAATGGGATGGTATAGCAAGATCTCGCGTTTCCTATTACTAAGGGCAGCCAGGAACTACCAACTACACAACAAGTCACCACTCAAAACACAACAAGACCGACAGCAAGATTACGTTTCATCCAGGTGAATCTTCAATGCTCCAAGCAGGCAACAGAAGAACTCCACATGGCGGCTCAGGCAAAGGGAGTTTCGGTAGCACTTGTTCAAGCACCCTATGTAGGAAGAACAGGTGTGATGAAACAATGCCCCGGCACGAGAGTCATTCTGTGCAGCCTGAACCGCCAGAAACCAGTAAAGGCGGCGATCGTGGTTTTCGGAAACAACCTGGAGGTCATCCACGACCCTCAGCTTATAACCGGTAACGTCGCCGCCGTCTTGCTGAAGGTGGGCCAGTTCAGCTTCGGAGCACTGTCGGTCTATTTTGAGGGTGACCAAGATATTGAACCCTACCTTTCCGAGTCACACAACACCATCGAAAAACTACAAACACACATACAAAACATACTAATGGGAGGAGACGTGAACGCCTGGAGCCAGTGGTGGGGAAGTGTCTCCGAAAACCACCGTGGGTCGTCGTACAACTCCTTCCTCAACGAGCGGGATCTCCACATCCTCAACATGGGTCAAACACCTACCTTCGAGACCTACAGAGGAGACAGGTGGTGTACGAGCATCGTCGACGTGACGGCATGCAGTCTGTCGCTGCTAGGCAAGGTCGAGGAGTGGCGCGTAGAAAGAAGTCTTACGCCCACACTCTTAGACCACAATGCAATCACCTTCTCGATGCGCTTAGAAAAGGCCTTTGAACCCTTAAGGCCAATCTCGACGCGCATCTAAAATACCAAGAAGGCTAAGTGGTCCGACTTCAGCGCGCACTTTAAGACCAGTCTGGCGGACAGTGGCATTACACCAGCCACAGTCTCGAGCGTCTCGAACCCAGAGGAACTGGAGACACTCGTCACAGAGTACACCCGCAACATCCACCGCTCATGCGAGGAAGCGATCCCAAAACTGGGGTCGCCAAAACACGACGCCAAGCCCCCATGGTGGAGTCCTTCTCTAGACCGTCTCCAAAAAGACGCGCTAAGGAAAAAGAGAAGGATCCGAAATGCAGCCGCAACTCGGAGACACTTCACCATCCAGGAATACGTGCTGGCGAAAACCACGTACACCACAGCAGCCATGAAAGCAGCCACAGCCAACTGGAAGGAGTTCTGCTCGAAGCAGGACCGAGAGAGCATGTGGGACGGCATCTACAGGGTAATAAGAAAGACAGCCAGAAGACAGGACGATGCCCACCTGAGAAATACCGCAGGCGAGACGCTCAGCCTCGAGCAGTCAGCGGATCTTCTGGCACAAACTTTTTACCCCGACGACTCAACGGATGCCGAACAACCCTACGACATGACCCTAAGGAAGCTGGCGGAGGAGAAAAAACCACTGGAATTGTCCGCCGACGATCCTCCTTTTAGGACCGCGGAGCTGGAAATGGTTCTCCAGAACCAGAATCCGAAAAAAGCTCCCGGTCCCGATGTATTAACAGCGGACATTTGCACTGCGGCAATAAACTGTGATCGGGAAGCGTTCTTAGCGATAGCCAATATGTGCCTGGCGCTGTCATACTTTCTGAAGCAGTGGAAAGTCGCCCACGTGGGCATCCTCCGCAAGCCAGGAAAGGACGACTACACCAGCCCGAAATCGTACAGGCCAATAGGTCTGCTCTCGGTCCTCGGAAAGATCGTCGAGAAACTCCTGGTAGGCAGACTGCAATGGCACTTCCTCCCGACGTTAAACGTAAATCAGTACGGTTTCATGCCGCAGCGCGGAACCGAAGACGCCCTTTATGCCCTAATGGGCCACATCCGAGCCGAAATCAAAGCCAAAAAGATCGTGCTTTTGATATCATTGGACATAGAGGGGGCCTTAGACAACGCGTGGTGGCCAGCACTCAAAAATCAGATGGTGGCTAAGAGCTGTCCCACGAACATCTACACTCTCGTCGCCTCATACCTCGAAGACCGGAACATCAAGGTCAACTACGCCAGAGCGACTAGCGAGAAGGGTACCACGAAAGGATGCGTCTAGGACTCAATAGCCGGACCGACGTTTTGGAACCTTATCCTAGACTCGCTTCTTCACAAGATGGCTAGTATGGGGGTATACTGCCAAGCCTTCGCAGATGAAGTCGTCCTGGTTTTCTCGGACCATACAGCCGCCCCCCTGCAGCAAGCAGTCCATAGCGCGCTAGACATTGTATCGGAATGGGGCGCCCAACAAAAGTTACGTTTCGCCGCGCACAAGACCAACGCGATGGTGTTAACGAAAAAACTTAAGTACGACATTCCGGTACTATACATGTCAGGCACACGGCTGAACCTGGTCGAACAGGTAAAGCTGCTGGGACTCACAATAGACTCCAAACTCACCTTCAACGCGCACGTGTCTGCGACCTGTAAAAAGGCGGCAGACTTCTACAAGCAGCTGGCATGCGTGGCAAAGGTGACTTGGGGTCTAAACAGAGAGATCATTAGGACGATATACGTGTCGGTGATAGAGCCCATCGTGATGTATGCAGCGAGTGCGTGGGCCCCTGCAGCTGAGAAACTGATGACAAGGAATCAGTTTGACTGACTGCAGAGGGGCTTCACGCAAAAGATCTGCAAAGCATACCGCACGGTGTCTCTAACATCGGCACTTATCCTGTCAGGCCAACTCCCCCTAGACCTCCGGGTAATCGAGGCCGCAACCCTTTTTAAGGTCAAAAAGGGTCATTCCCGGGAATTCATACCGCAGGGCTGTGAGCTGGAGTGCAACGTGCCCCACTCCCAAAATCCACATCCATCGCTACTCATAACAACCGAGTACGCATGCCTAGAGGACTTGACTCCCGAAACCCTAGAAATCCACCAAGTAATCGGTCCCCAAATCTACACCGACGGCTGCAAGATAGAGGGGAAAGTCGGCGCTGCCCTAACTTGGTGGGAAAACGGGAGCGAGTCATCGTTCGGCACCTTCGGCCTGGAACCCCACAACTCAGTCTTCCAATCGGAGATGTACGCTCTCTTCAGAGCTGTCAGGATGGCAAGAGAATCCAGGGCGGCCTCCGTAAGCATCTTAAGTGACTCAAGATCGTCACTTGACCTGCTGCGGAGACCGTCCGTCACTCACCACCTGGCACTACAAATTAAGAGTAGCGTTCGCGAGACCAGAGAGGAGGGCAGAGAAGTGAGGTTCTTCTGGCTCAGAGCCCATGTGGGAACAGCCGGGAACGAGAGAGCGGACGAGCTGGCCAAGGAGGCAGCCCTCAATACCGCGACAGCCGACTACAACAAGGTCCCCGTATCGTTCGTGAGGAGGAAGATACGGGAAGAGACTATAAGGAAGTGGCAAACGCGATACGAATCCTCGAGTACAGGAGCGGTCACAAAAGTGTTCTTCCCAGACGTCCTAGCGGCGAAAAGAACACTTAGAGACACAGTTCTCACATCGGTCCATGTACAAGTCCTCACGGGACACGGAGGATTCTCAGCGTATCTCCACCGCTTCCACCTCAAGGATAGTCCCTCGTGCGTCTGTGACCCCAGTTGCGATGAGACAGTCTGGCACCTGCTCTTCGAATGCCCCCGATTCAGTCACGACAGAATAGAGCTGGAGGTAAAGATCGGAACCCAGCTAAGTCAGTCCATACTCCACACCATCACGGGGAGACTGGCTTCCAGAACCCTATTCTTGGCATTCGCGAGCAAAGTCGCCAAAATCGCAGCAGCGGCCAACAAAACGGACGCACCCTTGCGTAGTCGAAACCGACCACCATCTACGACCACACCACCAATATTAACAACATCAACAATAACCACAACAAGCACCGCACCAACAACAATAACAACAACAACCACTCAAACAGCATCAACCACACACTCACGACAACTCAAACTGCACACACAAACACCACCCAACGGCCAGCACCAGTAGTAGCGGTAGCATGAGCGGTGGCACAAGCCAGCCTTCAACCGGCACCCAGCTCCATGTCCATCTCGGAGCTTCTGGCATGCGGAGGAGACGGAGTCCCGGGCCTCAAACTGCGAGGTGTCGCCCTCTTCATGAACAAATAAGGGGAAAGGCTAGGCTTAAGCTTCTGCGTAGCCTCGCCGCCCTGATCAACGGAAGCACAACTAAAACGAGCATAAAAGGCAGTAAGTTCGCCGCACTGCCGCAAGTGGAAGTAGCCACTCACCGATGCCGTCTAGTGCGAGTGGAGAGAGGAGACTCCATTTGCCCAAGCAAGCTCACTGCTTCTAAAGATCAGGGAGGTAGGAGGGTACATGGCGGTTCATACCCGTATCATAAGCATCGACGCAATGATGATTGAGGGGGAAAGAGGAGACGTCGCAGATCGTTTCGGCTGTCTAAAAGCCTCTGAGCAACATGAGGTTGTCGTGTATGAGGATAGAGGGGAAACTCTGAGTTTCCTCAAAGCCCCCAGACACCCAACAGCCAGCGCAATGAGCTCCACATCATCCTCGATCACCCTAAGCGGATCAGAGAGGGCCCAGCAGAAGGCAGCCGCCGAAAAAGCTGCAAAGGAGCAGAGCAAAACCACTAGCCCGGAGGACAGGGCCCGGTCGAGGAGTCGCCTGGAAGCTTTCGGCACCATCCTCAATGCTCTGCTCCCAAGTACCAGCCACGCATCATCATCCCACAAGCAAGCAACAGCAGTAGAGAGGTTCTTCAAAAGAAAGGTGAAAGAACCCACACCACAAAAGCCTACGCCTACAAGAGCCGACAAAGGGCAAGTCAGCCCGCCGACCCTCGCAGTGAACACGGGCAGCACGGACCACGTAAAGAGTGCGTTTCTCGAGTACGTTGCAATCGTGAGAGCGACCACAGAGGTCAATCTCACGACATGCAGGAAGATCCTGCAGACCTTCTAGTGAAACACAGAAGGCCTGCTAAGGGTACTACTCGAGGAATCAGAGGCAGCGGTGTACAACAACGTCACATCCCAGGTCATCAAAGGGAAAATGACGGGGTCGTACAAGGCAGCCTACAGCGCGAAGAGCGGTTTTGTGGCCCTGGACGAGGAGGAAACGGAGCGCTCGGGCAAGTTTTTAATTCAGCGCACCAGATGACGACCCAATAGTGGTTACCGCCAAATATACCCAAATCATGCTGGACGATAAGATCCTTGGAATGGCACAGTCCATTCTGGGGACCTCAGATATCCCGGTATCGCAGGAAATTTGGACGGTACCCAATATCAGGTGCGTCAACGGGGTTCCGGGTTGTGGCAAGACAGCCTGGGTGGTTAAAAACTTCGATGAGGAGAAGGACGTCATAGCGACCGTTGTCGCTATGACGTCCTTCTCCTCATCGAAGTTGCGATCTGCCTGAGATCTTTGGCAGCTTCGGTTGTCGTTACAACCGAAGCTGCCAAAGATCTCAGGCAGAAGCTTGCGCACCGCTTAGGAGATCGAGCAAAGACAAAGGTGCGCGCTATGGCCTCAATTCTAGCCAACGGGTTCCGCAAAAAAGAGCAGTACTACCGTCTCACTGTAGACGAGGCACTAATGAACCACTTTGGGGTCATAGTTATGGCAGTTAAGTTGTCCGGAGCAAGCGAGATTGTCCTCATCGGAGACGTAAACCAGCTTCCGTTCCTGGACAGACAGAACCTTTTCAAGTTAAGGTACACCCGTCCAGGCTCGGTTGCTGGTATCACCCAGGAGCTGCTTTGCTCACATCGCAATCCGATGGATGTGGCCTTTGCACTGAGCGAGATATACTCCGGTATATACTCCTCCATGTCTACATTGTCGCAGGTCCACTCCCTGAGAGTGAGAGGTTACACAGGAGCGCAAATACCGGGCACCGCCCAAAACACCCTGTTCCTGGTTCATACGCAAGAGGAGAAATCCACTCTTATGAGCTAGGGATACGGGTCTGGTGAAGGGTCGCGCATTCTAACCAACCACGAAGCCCAGGGGTTGACCTACGACAGCGTAATCATTATCAACACCAAGTCCAGGAGGATCCAAGTCCACGAGAGCGTCTCCCACGCGGTGGTGGCAGTGTCGAGACTCACAGTCAGTTGCGTCTACTACTCCGACGACGCCAACGACGCCATTGGCCGCATTGCAAAGAGGGCGATGGACGCGCCTTCTAAAATGGTCATCGAATACAACCTCAAGATGGCCATGAAACACCGAGACGCAGCAGTCGTGGAACCTCTGCTAGGGCTAGCGAAATCCCTGGTCGGAACACCTTGTCCTAAATAACACACCACACACCCGACCATACCCATACTCCCAATTCACCCAAACCAAGTAACAAAACATAAAACAAATCCCAACCCTCAAACCTCAAACCTTTATTACGTAGATAAAGGTTTGAGGGTTGGGATTTGTATAACTTAGTAAATAATTAGCAATAAAACCCATGTAAAGTCTCAGGGCGGAGTGAGTCTGTCATGCTCACGTAAACGTCCCGCCGATGGTGGCGCTGCACATCCGGTCGTTCGGTTCCCTCAAAAATGGTTGAGCTGAACGACGCGGATGGGTACGTCATGTCCGTGAACGGAAGCCGTCGGATGGGGCTGGTCAGCTCACCCCGTCATGAGATTCCCCCTTTCTCCCGTAAAAACTTAGTGAACATAACTTAGTGAACATAAAATGTAAACCCAAATGTGAATAACCATACCCCAGTAATCTTAAGTAAATTAAAACAGCAATATAAATATCCCTCAAACAAAATATGAATAAGTCAAAATAGAAACAAAATGTAACTGTAATGCCTGTGTATCGTAAGTATTATAAATATATATTTTAAATGTATAACAATACAGTATTTAAGAAAAAAAAAAAAACTATATATATACATATAATCAACTGTGCATGAGCATGAGTAATATATTAATAAATATAAAAAAATATTACAATAAGGATGGACTCACGTAGTTTTATAAGTAGCATATAAGGAAGTCCGAGAAGTAGTCACGGCAAATGTGTACAAATATACCCAAACACAAAAAAAGAACCCAATAAATAAAGGCGCGGACCCCCATGTCCGCGGCGTTATACTCATAAAAAAAAAATACATGGTAAATCTCTCGATATTGTGCATACAATGTGTGTGCTTACTTTTGAGTTTTGGAATGTATGGGAGATTATGTTTACCAACTACAATGTTAAGTTTGTTCTTAGGATAAATTCCTTCCAAGTACGGAACCCTTCATTTTGCGTGGTCCGACACGCACTTGGCCGTTTTTTTTTTAAACAACGTACTAAATACACTCGCACCATCTCGTAAAACTCGCGGCAGTAAAGTCTGATATCGTTGTAGTGAGTTTAAAATATTTGCATTGCGGTGCATGCGTAGGCAAGCGACGCGACGTCACTCGCGTGCATAACGGGACTAAAACGGCGCCACTCTGCCGCCCGCCGGAAGAACACCCGCCACGTGTGATGGCTGGCACGTGCGCCCATTGATATTATTACGAATAGATTGTGTCCATATTTTTCTGATTACAAGTCGAACAAAAAAAAAAAAACAAATAATGTAAATTTGTTCTATTACTGAAACTGAACCACCTAAAAAAAATTGCACACTGGTTAAAAACCTTTCCTGTATGAAGTAACAGTAAACTATATCTTATCTTAAAGGTAAAAACAAAATATATTAGTAACAACACTATTGTGACGACTCGTGTATTCCACCAGCTCCAACTGCATCCCCGCAGAACGTCAGAGTGAGAGCGTCCAACCCAGGAGAACTGCACGTCTCGTGGTCGGTGAGTACTCTAGCATGCAGAGAACGTTTCCGTAACACTGCACACAGCACTAAACTAGGTGCAACACTCGTCAGACACCACCTCAGGACAGCTGGAACGGCGAGCTGCTGGGGTATGTGGCGACGTGGCGCGAGCTGGGCCACGTCTCAGACGATGCGGATGAGCGCGCCGGCCGCGCTAGCGTGGCGGGCTGGAGCAGCGCTGACCTCACGCTGCCGGGCCTGCGCCCCTTTGTGCGCTATGCGCTCAGCGTGCGCGCCTACAACCGCGCCGGCGCCGGTCCACATTCGCCCACCGTGTACGCCACCACCGCGGATGGAGGTATCTATACTCGTGAATTACGGTGTGCGCGCTCCGCGTCGCGTGTAAGTACACGATGCCGTGTGTGTCGCAGTGCCGGAGGAGGCACCGGGCGGCGTGTCGTGCGAGGCGTTGTCGGCGCGCTCGCTGCGCGTGCGCTGGGCGCCACTGTCCTCCACGCACGCGCACGCGCTCCGCGGGTACGACTTGCACTACGTGCCCTTACACTTCGCCACATGTAAGCTCGTGCTAGTTGCCATTGTTGAGTACTTATGCGTGTAGAACTGTATCCATGTGTGTGACGATGCGGCATTCGCAGCGTGGAGCGGGGCGAGCGCGGCGCAGACGGCCCGCGCGGGGCTGGGCGGCGAAGCCACGCTGCAAGGCCTGCGCGCCGCCACCAACTACTCCGTGTGGGTGCGCGCGCGTGCCGACACCGGGCTTGGGCCGCCCGCACCGCCCGTCTACTGCGCCACCCAGGACGATGGTCAGAGCGTCACTTTTCGCCATGAACATTATACCCATGATTATGTATTTTCAATGTTAAATATCTGATATATTATCTTTAAAACTGAGACGTCTTCTATCACTATAGCAAAATTAATATCCTTACGTTGATGCTAGTTCGAATGATCGCTGTGTAGGTTTGCAGGTGGTCTGATGGTCAAACGCAATTACGCAACGAAAAATAAACAGTCACCGACCAGCAGACCAGGGCCTCAAATCTGCTATTACAATAGTGTCAGAATGGTCTATCATTGATTTCACAATTGTTGATTTTGACAAGTTTGGTAATCTACTAATATAATGGCGTCATTATGACTTTCCAATGGTCAGCCCCTGATACTCCATTGAAAGAATTTGTAATCTCGTACATAATGACAAATTAAACTTCCTACTAAACTTCCAACTTCTGACCGACCAATGATCGACCATTATGAATTTAGCAGATTACGAACTTTTAGCAAAATGACAATGAGATCGTGTTGGAGTGACGAATTTATAAAAATAGCAGAATTGGGCCCCTGTTGTGACACAAGCGCGTATCGTCATTAAGGCTCGTACAGACTTGCGCGATATCGCGGCTGCGACAGGCACCGACAAAGAAATTGTGCTACTAGTGTCGCGTCGCGTCCGCGATATCGCACTAGTCTGTACGAGCCTTTACTCGAGCGCGTGCGACGTCGCGTCGATCGATAAAAATAGCGTTATACAAACAATTTTTTTTTTAAATGTTATGTAACCGGGAACACTATGAAATGGTGAAAGTACGTGGATAGTGGTGAAAGTTATTAATTTGTTTGTGGGGGGTTTAGAGGACCTAAAACTTAAATTCATTAGTACATTTGACATTGTAAAAAGTGATAGAGAGGTGCTTTTGATTGAAACCTTTAAAGGATTTCGATGTTGGACTTCGCTGCAGTTCCCCATAGCTCGATACCATAGCACCAGATAGGCTTGAGAATACATTTGTATAGAAGGAGTTTGCTTTTCAGTGACATTTGGGACTTTAAGTTAAGCATGTAGTGTAAGGTACGGAGTTTTTGCCCTGGGCCTTTGCGTTTGGTAAATATGTGGTGTTGCCACGTAAGGCGTCTGTCAAGATGTATTATATGGTATCGTGTGACCTCTGCTTGGGGTACTTCTATGTCATTTAAGGTGGAGGTGGATGCGGTGGATGAGCATGTTTCTTTACGTGTGGTGAAAGTCACCTGGACTGACTTTGTTTCATTGGCTTTTATCTTTCAATATTTAAGCCATTTGGAGATCAGTTTAAGGTTTTTTTGAAGTTTTGCAGAGGCCTCTCCCGGGCAGGTATCGGAAGCCAGTATGGCCGTATCATCAGCAAAAGTGCCAGTTAGAACATTTCATTGACAAAAAGTGTCAGTTAGGATTGGACCCAGGACACTGCCTGAGGTACTGAATCGCCCGTAGATTTGTCATCTCTTCTCCTTGCTTCACTAGGAAGAATCTAGGAGTCTGCCTAGGTAGGAGCGCAAAAACAAGTAGAAGTTTGTTGGGAGAGACATTTTGATTTTTGTCAGTAGACCCTGGTGCCATACGCGATCAAAAGCCTGGGATATTTCCAGGAAAACAGCGGAGCAGTACTCCTTATTTTCAAATGAGGTGTTGATTTTCTCCACCAGTCTATGTACCTGTTGTATAGTCCCGTGGCCCTTCCAGAATCCAAATTTGTGTTCAGGAATAAGGTTTCTTTCCACCAGGAGTGGCATGAGTCTCTTTAGAAATAGCGTTTCCAGCAACTTCGAAGCAATAGGCAATAGGCTGATAGGTCGATATGATTTGACGTAATTTTCAGGCTTACCAGTATTTAAAATCATGATGATCTGCGCAACCTTCCACTGTTTGGGGACATAGGTGCGCTGCAGTATATTTTTTTCTAGTATACTTCTTTCCGTTTCTATCTAGATTTTTATTGATTATTTATTATTGTACATAAGGTGCATACAATTTTTATATATAACCAGCTGCTGCCCGTGGCTTCCCCTGAGTAGCTTTTTCTAAGATTAAAGAAGCTTAAGTTACTCGCTCGTTGGCTTTAGATTGTACCCATAGCATGCTTTGTTCTGAAAGTGTGTTCGCTGTCGGCAGTTCCGGAAGCGGTGACGGCTGTGCGCGCGCAGGCGGCGGGTGCGGCGACCGTGCGCATCACGTGGCTGGCGCCGCCCGGCCGCCTCACGCACTACACGCTCTACACCAGGGAGCTCGGCAAGTACGTCGTCTCCTCATCGTCGGCCTAGCCTTGGCAACTAAGACGTGTACAGCTTCCAGTCTAACCGGATCCAGTTACCTACATACCTCCACAACCCAGTGACTGGGTAACACGATACCCTTTGGCAAGATTGGTTGTCAGTCTTTCGGGCTTCTGAGTACCCGTAACTAAAGTCAAAGATCAACGAAGGACAGCCAGGGCCAATTGAACGGCTTATCCTGCTTTTCGAGGCACGGAGATATACTTAAGTCCCGGTATGAAATGGATGGACACCCATCCACTAAACGAAATCGGCAAGCATTGCTTAACCTTTGATCGATCGATCCATGTGGTTTTAAACTTGCCACGAGCCCCTTCAATAAGTACGTCACCTGCTAATGCACGCATATATTATAGACCAGAGCTGAAGCCTCTGAAAATGGTAAAAAGTGAAAAAAATATAGTTGGATGAAACCCATTGGAAAAGGGAGAGAATATAACAAAAATTAAAGAAAAAATAATTTACGGGCGATTTGAGGTCGGGAAGTGGAAGGGGGTGAGTTTTTAAGAGTTTTGTTCGCTGAAATCGCTACTTTCTGAACAAAAAAATACATTACTATAGTAAATTTTCTCAGAAAATGCAAAAAAAAACTCGAATTTGTTTTTTTTTTTTGTATTCATTGTCGATTCTTTTCTTGCTAGACCCCACTAAACGATTCAAAGCTGGTTTTTTTATTTCATAAACTTGCTTATAATCTGCCTTATTGCAGATTATACAAACAGATTCATCCATATATCTAAAAAGGCAAGACACATAATCTGAACAGACAAAATCAAATTACTAATGCCTTTACAGTTTTATCATGAGTATAACTAAATTTGTTTGTGCAAAATAAACGAAATGATTTTTTAATCTTCTACTAAAATATAATTAGATTTTAATTTTTTAGGTAACATATATGTACGTTTAACATAGTATTTATGAAATAATTATATTACTATTTTTATTTTAGACCTGATTGGTACAGATTAAAATACAGGTAGTATTTACCTTGCTATGTAGATCCCATAAGTTTATTTTAAAGTAAAGTCACAATTCTCTTTATATACTTTAAAACAGGGCTTTAAATACCGGTAAATTTTCATAACGTTACCTTGTATTGACAGAGTTAACGTTATTATTTAAATAACGGTAATCAATTAAACGTTATTTATGCGACTATTAATTTTATCGTTATTTTAAACGGGTGAGATGTAAGTAGTGGGGCCTGCGGCGTGTGGCGCAGCAGGAGCCCGCCCTCGCGCCTCTCTGATGCCGTGCCGATCAAAACGTTGCATGAATCTGCCTGATTCTTACCCACAGAACGGCAACGGAAATCGGGCCTTAACGACATATCCTTTACCAAAAACGAAATGTAAGTCTTTTGTCGTGGACTGGTTGCAGAATTTGGATTATGGTTTTACAGAAAGTCTACTTAATTCAAATTGAATTAGTATGATATACGTCTATAACTTGGACCAAACCCTAACACGTACACATCGGCACACTATACCTGGGGGCCAAATTTACTAATGTACAAACGTTGCAATGGTCTCTTCATTGTGAGTTTTTGACAGATTTGCCATACAAACACTGTCAAATACTCACAATGGCGAAGCCATTGCAACGTTTGTAAATTAGTAGACTTAGGCCCCTGACACTCAACACCGCACAATGACATGACATAGACACTAGCATTATACATTCTCTTAGATACACACATACACACAGATACAGGCGCTCTGATTAACTTTTGTTTGTTCATAGCTTCGTTTTTTTTACTTCTGCCCTCAAAATTGTAATAATTACTTAAGTTTTTAGTCTTGAATCTCCTTATAACTTCAGATTGTAATACCATATTTTTTTGTTAAAACTATCTGTTCTTCCGTGGGTGGGGACCTGGTGATTTGTAATACAGGCATTTTATGCCTAACTCAGACACTAGCTCCTCACATTGCTAAGTAGACAAATAATATAATATGTAAAACCTAGAATAAGATTGTCTTTGTGAGGAGAAATAAAAGAATTTATTATTATTATGACGTTTATTCAATTTTTTTTTTCATATAAAATACATTTTTAAATATTTCTTAAAAAATATATATAAAAAACATTTAAGGCGAGGTTCCCCGAGCGTCGTAGGCATGTAACGCTTACCCCAGCCCCCGCAATGAGTAGCAATACGTAACAAATTACGATGCGCGGGAGACGCGCGCACCAAACTCACCGCTCTCTGAGTTCATGAACTCGTCGCGACGCAAAATAGAGCAATGCAGTAGATCAACTTGAATTTATTAGTCTATTTTTATTTTGTTTTTGATGTGTAACATCTTTCCTCTCCTTTTCCTGCAATCTGCGGGAGTGATTTCTTGAAAAGGGACGGAAGTGTATATCAGGAAGCCGGGGAAGCGCGCGTTATTTGATTTGACCAATGAGCGCGTGTGGTGGTAGATTTAGCCGTCAGATGGTACCAACTACCAACCCCTTTTTTTATTTTTAAATGCGCATCAATCGAAAATTTGATTTTACCACCTATAAATTAAAATCCTAGATGACGGCTGCGAAATTTTTAAAATTTTGCATCATGGGTGTCGTTTTCTACTCTCAAACACCAGTTTGAGAGTGCTAGAGCCGATAGTGAGATCAAAATAAAAATCCTACTTGCTACTAAAATTTTCATATTTTCCTTCATGGGTGTCGTTTTCATGGTTTTCGAGGGCGCTAGAGCCGATAATGAGGTCAAATAAAAATCCAAGATGGCGGCTGCGAAAATGTTCACATTTTTATCGTGGGTGTCATTTTCATGGTTTTCGAGGGTGCTAAAGCCGATAGTGAGGTCAAAATGAAAATCCAAGATGGCGGCTGCGAAAATTTACAAACTATTCATCATGGGTGTCGGTTTTATAGTGTTTGAGAGTGCTAGAGCTGATAGTGAGGTCAAAATAAAAATCTAAGATGGCGGCTACGAAAATTTTCATATTTTCCTTCATGGGTGTCGTTTTCATGGTTTACGAGGGTGCTAAAGCCGATAATAATGCCGATTCTCTTGTCACAAAATTCTCTAAACTAGACTAAAAATCACCAAAATTTAGTTTATTCCTGTCAAACGACGATTTCCTATTCTGAAATTGACTAAAGTGACACAACTAAACTATATTTTAGTTTGACAACACTAAGATGGTACTGAGTTTTTAATTTAGTGAAAATGGCAATTTTGCTATTCTGAATTTCACGTTTTAAACTAAAATTTAGATTTTCTAACTATATCTGACTATTTTTAATTGCGATTAAAAAGGTGTGGAATAAAATTAGTTGTCATGAACTAAAAATTCACACCAGCACCTCGACTTCTGGTGCAAAAACGGTACTGTATATTTTTTTCTTTTCTTTTGCTTATATCTCGAAAATGGTGCGTCCTATCGCAAAAATAATGAAAATTTCGACCCCCTTTGCAATCTTATAAACCCTTGAAACTCTACATGTAGGAGTAGGGTAGGATTGGGGGACCTGGATCAAAGGAGATCCAGGCCCCCCAATCCTCTATTCAAACTGAGTGTTCTATTCAAAATCCTCTATTCAAAACGAAGGTTGCATTTAGAATCCTCCATTCAAAATGAAGGTTGCATTCAGAATCCTCCATTCAAAATGAAGGTTGTAATCAGAATCCTCTATTTAAAATAAAGGTTGTATTCAGAATGATTGCTGTATTCAGAATCATCTGTTTATATAACTTACTAGATCGCGTCCTAGTTTAGGTATTCCATTTAGTAATTGTACAGGTTCATACGGAACTAAAATTATAATGTATGTACCTATGTTATATTAATATCACATACAATGCACACCAAATTGATGTATGTATGTTGTGTAAATAAAACAATAAATATTGTAGAACATATTTTATTTTGGTATGTTTGCTGCAGAACACACAACACCACACTTTACCTATCTTTGACAGCCGTCAAAGACGTGTGTATGTCAGTCTTTCATTCTTTGACACATGGAGTCGAACTGATACAGTGAAGATAAAACGGTTTAAATAAAAGTAATTTCGTTTCCTGGCTGAATCTGGTAGCATAAAACATCTTCTAAATCAGGTAGAACTGTGGCTGCTGTTTTCGATATACTACTTTCACTAGGTTTTGATGAGCTTGAATTATATTTTTCACGATCAGACTGTATGTCGCCAACTCGAACCAATGTATGAGCATCCTTATGATGGTCACTCTTGACAATAAGATAATGAGGGTATTCAAACTTAGATTTCGCTGAATCTTGCATCTTTAGATGAAAGAAATCTTTTGTCTGGCTTGTGTCAATATCCTTGTGTTTCGATGAACTTACATTCGATATTTTCGGGTCAGTTTGCATATCTTGAGTAAATATTATTATTAATTTCACCGTTAGCATTCTTGAAAATAATTTTACGAATGCCTTCGACATCAGATTTTAATGAATTCAACATTGCAGTTAATATTTACTTTTCTATAAGATGAAAATGATAATGTAAAATTGAACCTTTACACTGAAAGGATGAGGGTTAAATGCTGTGATGCAGTGCGCTTTAATATTATGTAGGCTTAAGTTGACTCACTTTGAAGTATGATCCCATGACGTATTTTCTAATAGAGTACCTAACTGTTGCAGATATTTTTTTAAATATTTTCCTTTCACAGCGTTTAAATAATAACATTGAGGAAAAAGTATAGCATGTTGCATCCAAGGATCGTCATAAATCTCCCAATCTTCTATTACACCTCCACATGAGAAACATGCTGCTTTGTCATTTACACTATTTCCGCAGTAAAAAAATCTGGCGTCGGCCATTTCCATCACCAATCTTCTCCTTGAATCAACCGTTGCCCAATAATGACGAAACGATAATTCACGCATTTTATAAGTATTATATATGTCATATCGAGGATTGTAATTTATTGTCTGACTGCTCTGCATATTATTATCTCAAATAAATATAATCTTACAAAATGAAAAGATATAATTGTTTCGTGATGAACCTTCACACTACAATTACAAGAATGAAATGGCGTCTAAACTAATTGTAAGCAATTTATAAGTTACTCGGGCCCTAATGCTAGTAGCATTTCATTGTAGATTCTACATAATGTGCTGTTCATACTAGAATTAGCACACTGTTCTATGTATTAGGTGAGCTATTATAATTAATGTGGTGTTATATTAAAAACATTAGAAATTAACGAAGATAGGAGTAAAAATAAAACTAAAATGTTGGTTTACTTGTATTTATTTACTATTACCACTTACACACACTACTTACTTACATTGCTTATGAAATAAGAACATTATTTTCGACACACCACTTATTTAAACAAAATACATTTTTTAAGGCACAAATATTGGTGTGATTGATACAACTTATAATATCAGATGATTTTGAATATTTTTTATACAATGCTACTATACTAAGACACTGCTTACTTTCTAAATTATATACATTATCAATTCCGAATATATCTTTTAACCATAACACTTTTTCGCTACCTTTTGTAAATATATTTTTATTTTTTTTTAAATTACCCAAATTAGCTTTATAGTTAAAATATGGTACGGCGCCTTCATTCCAGTGTATTCCTCTGTTTCTTTCAATCCAGGCTACTTGTATCCGTTCTTTTTTCGTTAAGTCATGAAATGGTCGTGGTGGTTTTATCAGCAGTATTTGTATGCGTCCTTCATACATGATTGCTATTTCTTTCGGAATAAATTCGTTTTCTTCACCCTTAAACCCTTGTACATCTACGATAACATTCATGATAATTTTCTCACAATATTACTCAAAGGTTTGTATTCGAAAAGTCGATCGTTTATAATTAAACAATAGGCAGATGTATTATCTGGAATATCTTCAGAACATTCAATTTCTAATCGCACATCGACTGGTCCAGTTTTGAGCGATTCGTTTTGTCTTGAGCAATCAATCACAAAAAGCGGAGCAATTTTTTTAAATTCATTTAAGCTAAGCAACGGATCTATATCAAAGTTGTAATATGACTGACGGAAATTAGAATACATTTCGTATAATATACTGTATTTATTTTCATCAAATTTCAGATTAAGTGAGTCATATGGATAATATTGCGAATTTAAAAATAATTTTAAATTGGATACATTACAATGATCGAATAAGGAAGAACTTCTAGTTTTACTAGTTTTTCGGTCAGTTTGCAAACCAAATATAACGAACCTTGGCTTCTCTAATTGTGAAGTGGTCTTCACTGACCATGAATGATTTGTTGTTCTTGGTAAAAACGGATATTCATACAAATCCCAGTTTCTAAATGCTAACTGAATAGAACGATCTCTCTCCAAACTCTTAAGCAATGATAATTTGTTACGATCAGAAACTTTAATGTGTGGCACACGCCATTGTATTTTTTGTATATCAAATTCTAGGCTATCATTTTTCTCCATTAGCACACAGTTTAATGCAGAGCTGCTTCTTTGTAAAATAAGTTCATGTTTACAATTAATTAATATTTTTTTATAATCTTCCGCAAATCCTAGTAATCTATTCAATGGCACAATAACGCTAAAGTGTCCATTACCTATTTTCGTACCATTTAAGTTCCATCCCCAAATTGCCGCAGCTTTACTTTCACCTTCATTCATGGAGACGAATGACTTTAAAGTTGTAGTGATACCAGCATTTTTAATGCGATCTATTTCAACACCATTTATTTCATATCTAATATCTTGAAACAAATATAAGATTGGATTATTTATGAAATTAACTTCTTTTTGTATTGTTTATCCTGCTGAATCTTTAGTAGATACACTTGCATACCCTTCTATAAAAATGGAACTGGTACAGGGCAATACATACAAATCTTGATGATGTATGGGTATTCTGATTTCATCATTTTCTTTGAAACTAGTATTATAAGGATTGTAGCTATGGATTTCATAACTTTCAATAGAGTTGTCATGTTGCGGTAAATCTGTTATTTGAAGCACGTTGCTATTATTTTAATTTTAATCCAATATCTCTGAGAAATCTTTTATTTTCTTTAGTAACTCTAATTTGTCTTTTAATGTTTATTGCGTTGATACGTCTGCTTTCTTTGGAAACAGGAAGTGTAATATAACATTTTCTTTTTACGATAGGCGTTTTATTAAAAACTAGCATGTTGTTTCATGTATAAACAAAATAGTATTACAATTATAAAATTTAGCTCAATTATTCTTTACGATGCAAGTAGTTATCATCGTCATAGACAATCTAAGAATGGGCGTAGAATATCAAGTTATGAACTTTTATAACTAGTCAAATGTACGTTACAAGGACATTCATTTGTATAAGAAAAACAATATTATGTTATGTTACTTTATTGTCTTTCCAAAATGACATAAGGAATTTTAAACACAAGTGTCCACAGTTATACAAATGATCACGCTGTACGTTTTCATAATTATACTGAATTATTCCTACATATTTCATAAATTCTTTAGGAGGTTTTAAGTTACCATAACTGTCAAAATATTCAATATATTCATTTATCTTGCCATAGGCTACCCAATGAGTACCAGAGTTTTCAGAAGAGTCAAGATTGATCACTCCACATTCTATTGGCAATACTTTATCTGGTAATTTATCTCTCATAAACACACCTCGGAAGAATGGAATATTAATCGAGTGTTTTATTATATCAATATTGGATAAAGCTCTTTTGGGCAGCCGAAATTTCAGTTTTTTTTCTGTGTTACTCGTATGTAAACGCCTAAACCATCCTTCTAATGCTTGAGATGCAATCCTCTTCCAATGAATAACGCCTCCATTTCCTTGTTGTGTCGTACTGCTTCACTCAATTGCTTCTTAGCTGTTTTGTATGCGTTAATTGCTTTTGCAATACCAGCAGCACCTCCTGCTAAACTGCCAGCAGCAGATAATCCAGCAAATATTGGTACTAAAGGAAGAAATCCTCCAGTTTTTGGTACTGGTATAATCCTAGGTAATTTTATTGGTGTATCTGATGCAAATTCTTTAGCTGCCGCGTATGCTAATTCCATCAATGCTTTCTTACATGATGGTTTTAATTTTGTAATATGTTTTTTAGTATGGCTAACAATTTTTTTTTGTGTTTTTTTAAAATCAGTTCCTTTTTTTACTTTATTGATGTTTTGGTTGAATGCTGGTGAAACTGTTTTTTTGTTTCCTGAAATACCTTCTGTTGTTTTCATTGCTATTTCTTTATATTTCTCTAAAGTAATAGAAACGTATTTAATAGGTATAAATACAAGTCTTTTTTGTTTTAAGAACAAATACGTAATGAATAGAAAACATATGTGTATTTGCTTAAATACAAATTAGAACGAACTTTCGATTGGCTCCCTTATAATACATTTGTTTTATCTATCCAGCAGTTCTCGCTAGTAGGAATTCCGAGCCACTTCACATATACTTGATTCCCTTTTCTTTTCAATACTTTTTCAACTAAGTACAAGTCAGGATGGTTTGTTTTTTGAAGTTCTTGGGCATAAAACGCTCCTAGTATTGGTCGACATCTTGTATCTTCTATCAAGTAAGTAAACGGATTAGTTTCTTGTATTGTTTTTATCTTAAATATTTCTGTTGACCAATTAGGATAATAGCCTTTATCAAAACATCCTTTGTATTTACTTATTCTTACAAAATCACCCACACTAAACTTCCTACACCTTGTGTTTTTCTTACATTCGGCCATACGAATATATCTTTGCATTATGTCTGTTTTATTGGCATGAGTTACAGAAACTGGAGATTGTCCCACAGTCCTATGAGTAGTACTATTGTATTCATATGTAATTTTGTCTTAACGGGAATTACAAGTGGGTAAATGGAACACCCATTTACCCACTTGTAATTCCCGTTAAGACTAAATTCTTTGTATAATTTATTTTTTAATGTTCTTATTAATCTTTCAACAATTGAGGCTTTTTTAGTAGAATACGTTGAATAATGATTAATATTGTACTTTGTTACAATATTTTCGAATTTATTATTATAAAACTCTTTTCCCAGATCAGTTTGCAAATTTCTTGGAACACGTCCTTTAAGCAATAGACTTTCGAAAGCTTTCGACACCTCTAGCTTATTTTTGTTTCAGAGGAACTGTCCAAACATATTTTGAAAAAGTGTCTATGATTGCTAGTATATATTTGTAACCACAATTCACTTTTGAAATTGCTTGCATATCCATTAAATCTGCTTGCCAGAGATCATCGATATCTCTAAGTATGACCTGTCTTCTTGGAAAGTTAACTCTAGCACATTTATGAATTTCATTTATGACATCTGCTTTGCTCATAATGCTTATTTAATTTTCCTGCAATTTCTTATAACTCAATATTTTTTTCAAGATTTCTTACTTTATCGTTAAAAATTGAAATCAGTTTATTCTGTTGTTCTATTTGCGTAAAAATATTAACTTTAGGTTTTTCGATTGGCTCTTCAGTTATATTTTTATGCGATTCAGTTTCTTTTTTGTATTTTTAATCTCAACACGCTCCACATGTATAGTATTTTTAGTTATGACTGATGTTTTATTTGTACAAAAACAATTAATATTTTTATGTACATTCATGTTGCATACAACTTTGATGACTGAAAACATTCCAAAGCAGTTTACTCTTTTATAATATCAGCTTCTTTTAACTCTTCTATAATTGATAGAATTTCATTGTCATGATTAGTATTACCAGCATTTTTTGATGCAATTAGAAGTTTCAATCTTTCAATTAGTTCATTAGGGTCATCCCAGTAGACATAATCGGTATTACTTTTATATTTTATTAATTTAGGCAAAAAACCACCGGTTTTTGTTTTCATTATCTGTCCTTCATCTTGAACATAACTATTTAGCGAAAACAATGGTTTAATAATTTCACGATATTTTAAACTTTTATCACTGGTGTTTGTATTAAGGTTCACTTTTGCTTGTTCGGGGTTCGGATAAATTAAATACGTGTTGTTTGAATGCAATTATATTGGCGACTAACGAAAACTATAATATTGTTTACCCTTAAAGACGACATGAGATATACATATAGCTAGGTATGTGGATGTGTGACTTGCGTAGCTACGAAGGACAATTCCAAACATAACATACCGCCCACCAAAAGGACTTATAAGTTCTTTTATAATTACAATTAGTTTCTAACAAATCATCCTCTATGGTGCCAAATATTATAACTGTAAGTTAATCGTTAATGAAATCTAACTACCTATATGTACTAGAATTGTTCACAATATCTCAATAGTTCAAGAGAAGCTAAGTAGAATCAACTGGCAATGCACATAACTTAGTAATAGTTCTCTTAGTTATAGAACCTCCACTTCGCACACTATATACTCTCGTGTTACCATCCATGCCTGGATGTTTATCTGTAATTCGTCCTAAGGACCATTTACTTGGAGGTTGATTTTCAGTCTTGATCAACACAATATCTCCTACTGCAAATTCAGGCGCTTTCTTCGTCCATTTAGGACGCTGCTGAAGCCTGGTCAAATATTCTTCTTGCCAGCGTCGCCAAAAGTCATGAAGAATCTTTTGTGTATGTTGTCAGCGTGACAAATTATGAACCTTCACAGCTTGCAGATCAGGTGAAGGTACCACAATCGGTGGTTCTCCAATTAAAAAATGGCCAGGAGTTAATGGATCTAAGTTTTCTGGGTCGGTGTTATCTATTGAGCACAACGGGCGTGAATTCAGACAGGCTTCTATCTGACATAATATTGTATTCATCTCCTCGAACGTCAGGTTAGTTGTAATAATACGTTTTAAGTGGTACTTAATCGACTTCACGCCTGCTTCCCATAATCCACCAAAGTTTGGACTATATACTGGGATGAAGTGAAACTGTGTGCCATCTGTTGCTAGCGTGGATGTAACTTCTCCAGTTATCTGTGCTTCATTCCACATGTCATGAAGTTCTCTGTTTGCACCCACGAAGTTTTTTCCGTTATCACACCACAGGTGGCCACATTTACCTCTTCTGGCAACAAAACGTCTAAAGACTGCTATAAATGCCTCAGAAGTAGGGTCTCCAACTAGTTCTATGTGGATTGCTTTAGTGGACAGGCATATGAAAATTGCCACATATGTCTTTTTAGTTTTGTTGCCTCTTCCTTTAGATACCAGTGTTTGAAACGGTCCTGCGAAATCTACGCCGCTATGCAGAAACGGTCTCGTCGGTGTAACTCTTTCCACTGGTACGAGTAAGTCTCCCATTATTTGTCCTTTCGTTGTGGCATTCATTCGAGCACACTTCATGCATTTTTGAATATGTTTCTTCACCAGTGATTTAGCTCTTATAACCCAGTATTTAAAACGCAGGTGACATAGCATCAACTGTACTCCTCCATGAAGTATTTTGTCATGTACATCAGCAATAATCAATTGTATCAGTTGGTTTTTATTACCCAGGATCACGGGATTCTTCTTATCATGAGGTAAGTTGGCATGTCTTAAGCGACCGCCCACCCTGAGTACATTCTTCTTGTCTAGGTATGGATTTAGACATCGTAGCTGACTTCTTTTCTTTACTTGTTTTCCTTTTTTAATACAGATAGAGATGTAGAGTATCTTCTAATTCTTGCGTTGTTAAATTCTGGTTTTCACTGTTTATATTCTTCTTATAGTTTAAGAATTTTCTACAGTAAGTAATTGCTTTTATTAAATCTGTTAATGATTCAAGATTATCAAATTGTGATATTAAAGTTGTTTCAGTTCCTTCAATTCGTTCTATATTCAGGTAAGTATTGATTTTACTTTTCTTCATTTCCAAATCTGTTTCTGTTATTTCATGTTTAATATTTATTTTTGTTTCAGATAGCCAGCCCGGTCCGGGCCACCATAAGTTACATTTCTTCAAGTCGGTTAACAATATTCCTCTAGATGCCAAATCAGCGGGATTTTCGTGTGACTGAACATGGAACCAGTGTTTGTTATTAATGTTTTCAACAATTTCAACAACACGGTTTGCGACGAAGGGTTTCCACCTGTTAGGTTCACCACTAAGCCATGCGATCACAATTGAAGAATCAGTCCATGCATACATTCTTGTTGTCGGTATCCTCATTGATTGTCCAACTTGCTTCATTAATTTTGAAAGAAGTAGGGCACCACAAAGTTCTAGACGCGGTAACGAAATGGTCTTCAATGGTGCTACTCTGGTTCTGGCAGCTATCAGTTTTTTTTCAATCTTGTGTCTGGCGTTTCAATTCTTACATAGACTGTCGCTGCATATGCACGCATTGAAGCATCGCTGAAACCGTGAATTTGTATTTTGTCGTTGCTAACAGACATCGTACCGAGCCATCTCTCTATTTTTATTTCAGTTATGTTAACGAGGTCTGATCTTATTTCCTTCCATTCTTGTTCTAATGTGTTACTAACTTGTTCATCCCAGCTAACTTTCTCAAGCCAAAGCTTTTGTATCAATATTTTAGACATAACAATACTCGGTGCTATCCAACCAAGGGGATCAAACACTCTTTGTATATCAGACAGTATATTTCGCTTTTGTTATGGTCTTGGATATGGGTGTAAATCTAAGATTGTATTGAAACTGGTCTGTTTTTAAATTCGATTCAATTCCTAATGCTTTGAGAGTTCCATCGAGATTTAAATCAATATGTGCTTTCGCAGATCTTTTATCTTCATCTATATACTTCATTAAATCGATGCTGTTGGATGCCCATTTCGTAAGTTGAAAACCGCCTCTTTCTAATGTGTCTGTTAACTCTTTAGAAAGTGTTATAGCTTCAGCTACTGAGTCTGTGCCAGATAAAAGATCATCCATGTAAAAATCCTCATTTATAGTTTGTGCAACAAGAGTTTATTATTCTTAGCTTCGTCTTTGGCTACCTGTTGGAGCGTTTTAACGGCCAAATATGGTCCAGACGCTGTACCAAAGGTGACTCTGAGCAATCGATATTCCTCCAGGGTATCCGATTCCTGTTGCCTCCACAGGATTCGCTGAAATTCTACGTCCTCCTGGCTCACTAATACTTGGAGGAGCATTTGTTTTATATCTGCCATAAAACAGACTTGTTTCATGCGCCATCTCATCAAAATATTTCTCAAGTCTTCTTGCAGCTGAGGACCTACAAGTAATTCATCGTTCAACGAAACGTTGTTTGATCCTCTACACGACGCATCAAATACAAAACGTGTTCGCGTGGACTCCTTGTCAGCACGGATAACCGCGTGGTGAGGTAAGTAGACAGCTCTTTTATCCTTCTCCTTATCAGGTACTTTCTCGATGTATCCTTGTTCTATATAGTCATTTATAACTTTACTATATTCTTTTTGCAGGTCTGGCGATTTCCCGAACTTCTTTTCTAATAGTGTTAATCTATGTGCTGCTATCGATTTTGTATTACCATCTGGTGATTGTGGACTGTATGTATTAAATGGTAACTTAACAATGTACCTTCCTTTTTCATTTCTAGCAGTTGTCTTTTCGTACATTTCTTCACACAGTTGTTCTTCCTTTGTTAAGTGTATTTTAGTGTCTACGTCAATTTCCCATATTGATTTCAACATGTCTTCTATGTCAACTGAATGATGCATGACAACATACTGGTTTTGTTGTGTTGAATTAACTTCTCCAAAAAGAATCCAACTTAGGCTGGTTTCTTGAGCGCTTGGTGTGCATGGTGGACCTTTGATTAGGTGGTTTTGCAGAATTTCCGCATATTCTTTCACACCCAAGAGCAGATCTATAGACCCTGGCTTGAAGTAAGTTGGATCAGCCAGGTTGAAGTCTTGAATGTGTGCCCAATCTTGTTTATTGATTGTTTTGGTGGGTATCTTTGCGGTCAGTTGCTTGGACATTACGTATGCCTTTATTGGTAAGCAATAGATTCGGTCCAATCGTGATCGTACTTGTAGCTGTACCACATGTTTTATTTCGGTCTTCTGGGATCCCACCCCTATAATGCTTGCATTTACAGGTTGTCGTTCGAGCTTCAACAACTGAGTCGCCTTCTCGCTAATGAAAGCTGCTTCGGAACCTTGGTCTATCAGCGCCCGCAGTAAAATGGTGTTACCTTGCTCGCTTGTTGCTTCCACTACTGCCGTTGCTAAAAGTGCTGCTACTCTCTTCTTAGTATTGCAATGTGACGCTATCATTGTATTGACTTGTAATGCTTCCTCTTCTTTTACATGTTTATCAGCTGGAGGTGCGGTGACCGATGGTTCTCCCTGCTGCTTGTTCTTCGTTTCATGTAAAAGGGTATGATGGCGCCTGTGACAAAGACGACAAGACACTGGCACTTTACACTTAAATGCTGAGTGTCCTGGTACTAAGCAGTTAAAACATAGTTGTTTGTTTTTCACGAACTCTCTCCGATCAGTAAGTTCCTTTTTGCTGAATTCCTTGCAATGACTTAAACTGTGACTTTCTTTACACATCACACAAACTTTCTCCGTAACTGGTGTGGCAACATGGCATGAAGGCTCCTTAGTTTTATTGTCCTTTGATGTACTGTTCTGATTTGTTATTTCCAGGGTACGGAACTTCGATTCTAAGAACTTCTTGAAATCACTCCAGGTAGGTAAGTTTTCGGTTTCTTCTTTATATGCATGTTCTTCCCAGTTCTTGTGCGTCTCTGTATCCATCTTCTGTACTAGAAGATATATAAGGAATGGATCCCAAGAGTCGACGTTAATATTTAAATTATTTAAGTTATTTAGACACTCTGTGGTTGTGTCCAACAAACTCTTTAACTGAGAAGCTGCTTGAGAAGTCATCTTCTTTTGGTTGAATAACCTTTTCATAGAATGATTCAAAAGTAAGCGTTTGTTGCCGTATCTCTTTTTCAAAATATCCCATGCATTTACATAATTTTTATCGGTTACCTGAATATGCTTCAATAGTGATTCGGCTTCTGGAGTAACACTAGTCTTCAAACAATGAAGTTTTTGGACATCACTGAGCGAAGTGTTATTGTGCACCAATGATGTAAACAAATCTTGAAAAGTTTGCCATGATTCATAATTACCGGAAAACTTCGGTATCTCGATCCTCGGTAGATGCACGAGGCTATTTTGTGAACTTGTGCAGCCGAAACTGCTATTAGCTGAATTTGATTCCGCTACTGATGGTTGAGATAACGAATTAACCATGTCCTTTAAGTCACCTTGAAGCACGTTATACAAATCTTCATAAATAAAAATCTCCTCATTGGAAAAATAAGACAACGTTCCTTTCTGATCCTTTGGTGTTATTTTTACTAAGTCTTTATGCGCACATTTGAACGTATCCCAATAATCTTCGATGATTTTCATACGTGCTTCGATGTATCCTTTTGTTAAGCGTGCTTTAGGACATTTCCTTAGGTTCATTTGCGTTTTCCGTAACAGGTTTGCAGTATCTTCTAATACGGAGAGAAGTTTCTGTTGTTCCTCACTCGTAGCCATTTTTCACGTAAAACAATTTATATGCTGCTGATACCCGATGTATAAAAGTACGTAACTATTACTAAATAGTCTTCGTAGTAAACAACGTGCTAATTCTCGGAATCCGATGCACACAAAAAAAAAGTCGGCTTATCGCTGCTGTGGAATGCGAGTCTTTTGTTCTCTCGGTAAGTGTCCGCACTGGATGGATCCGGCTCGATTGCGACCATATGGTGTTTGTATTACGGTTCACTTTTGCTTGTTCGGGGTTCGGATAAATTAAATACGTGTTGTTTGAATGCAATTATATTGGCGACTAACGAAAACTATAATATTGTTTACCTTTAAAGACGACATGAGATATACATATAGCTAGGTATGTGGATGTGTGACTTGCGTAGCTACGAAGGACAATTCCAAACATAACAATCACCTTTTATTCGACCATTAGGATGAAAGTCTCGTCTGTGTGCATGTGTATTAAGTAGCATATCTTTATAGTCAATTTTATCTTGCTCAGTGACCAAATTAAGGTCAGGTTTACTGCGTACCAAAAGTTCCTTTAAGCCTGGTGTTAATTCATAAGGCCTTTTATCAATAGTGACTATATTTGTATGACCACTGGTCTTGTTTGTAAGAGAGAACGTAACCTTGCTATCCCCCATCATCATTTTTTTATTTTCTCTACGTATCCCAAATGGGACATTCATATTATCATAGATTTCCATCATATCTTCTTTATTTAGTGAAATAAGTGTATCATTAGAATCTTTTAAAGGATTTCTTGAGACAGCGTCTTTATAACAGTCAGAATCTTCATTTGAATCTGTTTTTATACATTCTTCAAAACTTTCGTAATCTGGAGCATAATCAGTTGATGAGCTAAATCTTTCAAGCGTGCTTCTTTCGTCTCTTGAAATGTCAGATATTGGTTTAATTTTATCATTTGCTTTAATTAATGTTTCTAGTGGATCTGTTATTGGTTTGAAGACCTTTTTAAATTTTAAATGAGCTGTATCTTCTTCATTTTGCATTGTTTTAATTTTATTTTTTATACTATCAACTGACTTTATCAATTGTTCTTTAATATTAACCTGCATAATGTTTTTTTACTAACCCATCCGTTATTTACAGATATCAGATTTCGATTGATATATTTTCTGCAATGAGTTGGTATATATGTACTTTCTAAAAGTATATAAATATGTCAAAGCCTTGTCTGTATATACCTTCATTTATAGGACAATCTTTATTAATTAATAAAAAGTCAAAGCGGTCTTTCCAAATAGCAGAGCAGTTTTTTAAATTGTAACCATTCGATATCTGTATTCACGTGCTCATTGTATATATGTTTTAAGTTTATCTCATCTTGTTTGAAGATTATCAAGAGATTCACATTATCACGTAGGAGTTGTTTAGGTATTTTGGAGTAGGTTTGTGATAAGTAAAAACAGTCTATCTGTTTATGTCTCCCCATTGCAAAGTAATTACGAATATTGATTTGTTTTTCGCATGCTACATCATCAAAAATCATTAGTGCATTAGTTAATGCATCATTAGGATGTATGATTTCTTTATTATCATTGAACACAAAGAAGTTAGCACCTGGTATGTAGCTCATAACTTGTTTTAAGAAACAATATTTTGGCTGGCAAGCCGTCTTCGAGTATAAGTAAATATGCTTAAATTTGAGACCATTTTCATGTAATATTAAATTAAGCATTATGTTAGTTTTACCACAGTTAGATGGACCGCATATTATACATCTAATAGTATTTGGTAAAAGTGTACTATGTTTCACTTCGCATGATTGATATTCTAATTTAATATTATTAACTTCTAAAGTATGTGCTTGCTTGATGAACTTCATTGTGAAATGCGAAATAAATGTAAATGACGTGCTATATATATATTATATATATATATATATATATATATATATATATATATATATATATATATATATATATATATATATATATATAGGATCCATAAATAAAACAAAGTCCGATGTCATTACATAAACGTTTATTATCAAATTTAATAAAGCTAAAAACTAAAATACAACGTCATAGTGACCGGCAATGTCTTGATCTGATTGGGTAGTATGTATCTTTTATCGTCGTTTCTATTCATCACCAGTTTATTTACTTGTTGTGAATATAATACATGTTTGATTGACTTAATCATATTCATCTTACACGATCTACTTTTACCATCGAATAATGATTTATTGTAATGCGATAGCCCAAGCCTTTTAGTAACAGAGTTTGAAATACCTTTAGCTTTTTTATATCAGTTTTAGAAGCCGATAAACAGTAAAGTTTTGCTCTTAAACCAGTAAATTCACTGATCTCACGTCTTCACGTCTCCACCTAATTCGTCTTTAAATAGACCAGGTACTTTTGCATTTACCTGAGGTATTAAGTATGGGTTATCTAAATCAAAATTACTTGTATCAAATTCCTTTAAATTATTTTTTATATCACGGTAAATATCTTCTGTGTAAAATAAATAAAGAAGACTGTCCGTATCCGTATAACATAGACTTACATTATTCATATATTTATTTTTTATATTATAATGATACTGATACAGATGTAACTTAGCATACTCTAAAACAGTAAAACCTATGTAAATTGGTCTGTCTAAAAAAATTCTTTCAGGTTTTAATTGCACTGCTACAAAGTGTTCTGAAAATATAGAAACACATTTTAAATTAGGTTTGCAAATTAGTTTTTCAGCACACAGTTGCTTATTTGTCACATTTTTTATGTCCATCCATTTTGTAGCTAGTTTAATATCTACCTGTTTACGTTTGTTTTCTATCGTTTTACCAAAAATAGAATTATTCAAAAGCTTGAAAAAGTCTTTTTCAAATGCAGTTACGGATGCTTGACGCAGAGTAGTATTTAAATCAATATATTTTTTTAAATATTCTTCTTGTTTGAAAGTAAGAATTCGATGGATTTTTCTTAGAACCAACCCGTATTTCAAACACTCCTTTAAGTGAATATAATGAATTACATAGTTAAATTTATCATATAAATTAGCTATTCGTTTTGCTGTCTTTCCTCCAGGGGGTATAAATTTCTGTGGGGCAAAAGGCAAATCACTATGAAAATCATGTACTGATTCAGGATATTCGAGATCTGCCTCTAGAATGAAGCCATATTCGCTATCATCAGATACACTCATTACATCAAAACAGTTAATTTTCTCCTGATTTAAAAGTCTAAATTCTGAAATGGGGATTTTTTTTGTCATTGCATATCCGTACAAATTGTTACAATCGAGATAAATCAAATAGCTACATGGTTCTAGATCGTTGTATTCTGATAAATAGGGATTATTTGCTTTTGCATGACGTAGTGAGCACTGAGTCAGACCACCACGTATGCCCTTTTCTAGCATTTGATATATTTCTAAGTTATCAATTAAGTCCAGCTCAACACGTGTATAAAGCAACATAGCATCCCAGCTTAAACTAGGTGCCATCACATAGTACGTAGTATAAGAAAAATAACGGTCAGTAAATCATAAGAAACGTTTATTGATCAAAAGAATAGCTACAATACTATATAACGATAATTAAATTAGGTTAATCAGTATTACTTCTTTAAATTGCTAGTTAATATAAAGTTTTCAAATAATCAACTGTTAGATTTTACTTTTATTTTTATTTAGAGTACCACAAAACTGATTTAAAATAATACTGCAATATTCACACAATCATTAAATGTATATAAATAATGTTTTACCAACATTATTTCTGATTAATACCAAATACCAAAATGGAGTATCTCGGTGAGGTGTTGCTTCGACGACTGTCCGTGGTAAAGTGAGCGCACGCCTTCCACTAGTCTTCTAAAAATGGCTGCCCTCGTGCGCCCCTCCTAACCTCTGGTGACGTAACCAGACGTTACGAATTATGTTTGACACAATTGCCAGCGGAAAAAATAGGTGCGACAACATCCGGCTATCCTGCTCACGCGTTCGTCCTCGAACAGCGTTTTGGTCCAATGTAGAAGCTGGAAAACATCAAAGAAATATTAGTTAAGCTGGATATATTATCTCTAAACACAGGTGAATTGCTTTAACACCGGACTGTAGATAAAGTGTTTGTCAGATTAGAGCATGGTATGCCATCGACGGTTAACATGCTCCTACTGTATGTGGCTTGAACTAGATCAATGTTCACTTAGTATCGATCTAGTTGTGTATCACCACGTATATAGTATGTGGCTTGAACTAGATCAATGTTCACTTAATATCGATTTAGTTGTGTATCACCACGTATACTACAACAGCGTTCACCAAGGATGCCTGTTGGTTCCAAGACTGAACACCCTATCAACATCCATGTTTAAAGCGAATGCATTGGACCACATAAACGATAAAGGCAGAAATATCGATCAGTAAGTTGTTTTAGGGGCAGAGTTTAAAATAAGAATAAAAATACAAAAACTCTATGCTATAAAATTACCTTAATGCCATTGTTATGTATACCTATGTATCTTTGACAACATCCGGTACTTCAGCAACGCGGATCCAGGGCTTCATATTCTCCACACAGGCAATACCATCGTACTTTTTGGAAGATCTTTCAGCCCCCCTCATGTCCGCCACTTGATATCTATCGTGCCCCAAGATGTTCGTCACTTGAAAGGGCCCCTTATATAGAGGCAGTAGCTTAGTGCTTTGACCATCATTTGTGTGACTCGGAATTTTGAGTACCACTAAGTCTCCAACCTTGTAAATAGGGGCCTCTTTTCTTTTAGAATCGAAGGATGCCTTTTGTCGTTCTGCATTACTATTTATATTTGCGTCGACCTTATTCCTCAACGCAGTGACGTCAATAAAATGTTCATTATTATCATCAGTGATCGCGTCATTATTCATTCGAATTCTGAACCCAAAAAATACCTCACTTGGCACGGTTTTATTAATAGTGCTATTAATGCCTTGTTGTATGCTAGTTATGTGCTGATCCCACTTATTGTTATCAGTATCAGCGCTCATACTATGTAATGCTTCTAAAATTGTTTGATTATAGCGCTCGACTTGGCCATTTGAGCGCGGAACAGCAGTTGCAATGATATGAAGCCTAATATTTTTATTATTGCAATAAGTACTGAATAGTTTGGATGTGAAAGCACTACCTGCAAACTAGGCGTTTTGGATTTCCGAATACTTTAAATATCTTATTTAATTCGTTCGTGACAAGTTTGCTTTTTGTGTTTTTTACAGCCGAAATAAAAACGAATTTGGTAAAAGAGTCAACTATAACTAATAGGTAACTGTTTTGTTGTGTAGTTTTAACAAATGGACCAAGGTGATCGACGTGAAGTGTGTGGAATGGCCTAGCGAATTTCGGAATTGGGTACAACTTGCCTGGTTTTTTACCGTGAATGTTTTTGTAGTAGATGCAATTCAAGCAGTTTTTTATATATTTTGAAACGGTTTTCTTTAAACGAGGGAACCAATATTTCGACTTAATCCTTTCAATAGTTTTGTCTACTGCGAAATGCCCGACATCATCATGGTTAGCGTGAATTACATACCATATACATTTTTTTGGTACTAACCAGCGCCTGCCAAATTCAGTTCTACGGTAAACTTTGTTTCCCAATAATTCATAAATATTAAATAAATGTTTATTCGTCTCGGCCTCGCCTGACTGTAATATGTTTCTTATACTACATATACTAGGGTCTTGCAATTGGACCGCTAGCAACCAATCGCCTTCAGTAATTGTGTTTACACTTTCTACTTCATCAGTTACATTGTTGCAAGTAACGACAGGGTTTCTACTTAATGCGTCAACGTGTTGCATCTGTGACCCGGCCCTGTGAACTACTTCAAAGGTAAAATCCTGTGTATACAATACCCATCTACTTATTCGTGGAATTATCTCTTTCTTACTTAATGCGTGTCGTACTGCATTGCAATCTGTAGTAATTTTAAAATTCGTCCCTAATAAATAATGCCTAAATTTTTGTAAAGCGGTGATTATTGCTAAAAGCTCCAATTCGAAGGAATGATATTTCTTTTCATCATTACTTGTCTGACGACTATAAAAGTACACAGGTTTTTCGCCGTTTTTAGTTAGCTGTGCCAAGATACATCCTATGCCATCACGACTGGCATCTGTATATAAATTAATGGGTAATTTAGGGTCAAAGACGCTGAGTACTGCATTGTCAATCAATGCATCTTTCACCCGTGCTACAGCCTGTTCATGTTGTTGGCTCCATTGCCAGATTGCACCCTTTTTCAATAAACTAGTCAATGGTTTACAGAGAAGCGCACAATTCTTAATGAATTTCCTAAAATAATTAATCAAACCTAAAAATTGTCTTAATTGATGAACTGACTTTGGGATTGGGTATTTTGAAATAGCCTCTAGCTTTCGGGAGCTCGGACTGATGCCTTGTTCGGTAATATCATAGCCTAAAAACGTAATTCGGTCTTTGACAAAAAAGCATTTATCTAAATTGATAGTCAACCCATTCTCGACAAAAATATCTAAAACCTTTTCTAAGCAACCCATATTTTCTTCTATGGTTTTCGTCGCGATGAGAACATCATCCATGTAACAAATTACACTTCCAAAACGTAGATTGCCCAAAACTGTATTCATTAGTCGTTGAAAAACAGCTGGCCAATTACATACCCCAAAAGGCATTCTCAAAAATTCAAAATGGCCATCACTTGTTATGAACGCAGTTTTGTGCACATCCTCAGATTTGATGCTTATTTGATGATAACCACTTTTTAGGTCAAGAGAAGTATAGAATTTACAACCCTGCAATCTGTCAATGAGGTCCTCTATCATGGGCATTGGGTATTTTTCCTTAACAGTGATTTTATTTAGCTGCCTGTAGTCTACGCATAACCTTTTAGCCCCAGATGCTTTATCAACTAAAAGAGCTGGGCTAGCATATGCAGAACTACTGTTTTGAATAATCCCATTTTTCAATAGGTCATCTACCAATTCACGCATGATAGCTCTTTCTGACTCAGACATCCTATACGGCCGTTGGTAAATAGGTTTATTAGATGTTAGTTGTATCTCCAATTCTACACAAGAGGTTTTTCCTAAATTAGATAAATCTTGAGCAAAAGATTGAGGGTATTTTAATAGTATGTTATCTAATGCCAATTGGTATTCATGTGGTACGTTATTAGTAACCTTAATACTGCAAACATTCAATGATTGAGCCGATCGAAAAGTTAAAGTTTCTCCGACACGAACATACATTATATTTTTGTCTTCAGTAAAATTCCTCCCTATTAAAATGTCACAGCCAGATAGAGCATCAATCACGTACAACGTAATAATTAATTCCACAGAATCGACTTTAAACTTAACTGAGACAGCCTTAGTTACTGTAGCAGATAAATCATTAGTAAAACCCACTAAGTTAACCGGTTTATTCAAAGGAAAAGGTTGCAATTTAAATTGGTTTATTAACGCAGATGTAATTAAAGAGCAGTCACTACCCATATCAAAAAATGCATTACATTCTTCATTGTTTATTAAAACCGGTTTGTAAAACTTTTGTTTTAATTTTGGATCAGAAATCATTTTCACATCAACATTTTTCTCGACCTTAAGCTTTGACTTGGAGTGACAGGCCACCTCTAAATGCCCTAACCTTTTACAGAAGGTACACCTCACATCATCTTTGACGGTACAATTATTTCTTCTGTGGCCTGCCTCGCCACATCGGTAACAGGTATAATTTGGTATATTATTATTATTCACTGAAGGTTCAACTTTGGTGTCAGATTTACTTGTTGTATTTTGGTGCCCGGATTGTAACGGTCGGGAAGAATGTTTTGGTAGTAATGCATATCTAGAAGGGACTTCATTAACCGCGGGCAAATGAATTTTGCCGTGTAGAAAGGAGGCTAAATCATCACAGTACCTAAAATTGCCTGCTTCGGCAGCTATACTAATGTTCTTGTCACCTATTGAACCTACTATTATGGATATTATATCTCGTTCTCGAAAACTTAACTGCAAGCGATCTATTTTAGACTTTTGTTTAAAAAAGAAATCGTATAAAGACTGATTTGCTAAAGGTTTTGTATCAATTAATTCTTTAAGAGATCTGAACATATCACTTCTTACTTGAAACGTATCTGACAATGTTTCGCGCCATTGCTTCCACTTCCACGTGGTCCACCTGGTTTCATTTTTTTGCAAAGCGTCTAGCCAAGTTTTCGCGGTATTACGTAATTTTTGAAGCGCCTGATACTTAATAATATTATCGGACCATCCAAACGCACGCGAATTCGCCTCAACAACATTAATCCACATATCTATACTGTCTATAAGTGGGTCAAATTCGGGAATCACTGACGATAATACGACACTCTGACTCACGGTTTGCGAATCCTTACGGCGGCGTCGCTTTTTGCACCTCCGGTCATCTGAACTACTGCTGCTGTCCGAGTTGGAGGTCGACGTACTTGAACTCGTCGATGGCTCCCTTCTTGATCTTCGTTTGCGGCTGCGCGGCATGTTTGTGAGCGTAGTAGGTACGTTTAGCACTTCTGATATAAGAAAAATAACGGTCAGTAAATCATAAGAAACGTTTATTGATCAAAAGAATAGCTACAATACTATATAACGATAATTAAATTAGGTTAATCAGTATTACTTCTTTAAATTGCTAGTTAATATAAAGTTTTCAAATAATCAACTGTTAGATTTTACTTTTATTTTTATTTAGAGTACCACAAAACTGATTTAAAATAATACTGCAATATTCACACAATCATTAAATGTATATAAATAATGTTTTACCAACATTATTTCTGATTAATACCAAATACCAAAATGGAGTATCTCGGTGAGGTGTTGCTTCGACGACTGTCCGTGGTAAAGTGAGCGCACGCCTTCCACTAGTCTTCTAAAAATGGCTGCCCTCGTGCGCCCCTCCTAACCTCTGGTGACGTAACCAGACGTTACGAATTATGTTTGACACAATTGCCAGCGGAAAAAATAGGTGCGACAACAGTAGGGTCTAACTTATAATATTTTAAGCTTATATTACGAAAATTTTCAAATATATCACACAGTAATAAAACATCGCATTTTAAATATAAATCGGTATACTCTCCAATCGTATTGATATCAAATGCATTCCACACAGTTTTTGCGTGTTCATAATCGTTATCGGTAATATGTTCCATTTTCAAAGAGTTATAGAAAATTTTTTTTTGAGGGAGTGTTGTTTCTTCATACTTGTCCCAACTATTAATATAATCATAAGGATAAATACCTTTCTTTTTTAGCAAGTATATATTTTCATTATTAAATTCTGCTGATAAATTAATAAAGTCATGATCTGATAAACTTTTACTTAGTGCATCTAAACTAGAGCTTAAAAATTGGAACGAATCTATGAATTTTATTTGAAAAGGACGGCCTCCATTCTCGTTATCTAAATATTTGGTAATAGTTAAATACTTTTCTTTAGTTTTAGGAATAATTTTAATATAACCTCCATGTGTCACTAATTCTTCTATAAACAGATGAGAGTCGTAATTCGTTAAATTATGAAAAAATACGGGTATGAATGGACATACTCTAAACATCATGTTACATTGAACATGTGCAGCTCCCCTATACTTTCCTGTCACATGATCGTGGTCACGTACCTTATCATGAAATAATAACTGATCACAAATATGGCATATACTAGCATTGTTAAAACTGATTTGTTCTTTCTGTGTTAAAGGTGTCATACATTTTTTTAACGATAATATTTCATATATTTTCTTCACATCTTTTATTAATCTAGTAATAAATACTGCTACACAATCAAGACCTCTGTAACTAACATATTTATTTTGGCTTGGATCGTGTGAACAACATATATAGTATCCAAAACATGAGGGCTGGTGTTTTTTTAAATTGTGTGTTTTTTTAGATTTTTTTTCAGAACAACTTAGCAAAAGGCTTTCAAAGTCTGCATAGATGACATAATTAATTTTTTGTTTTCTTTCAAAATTCTTAAAACCTAGTTTACTATTCTTTTTAGGCAAAATTGACAAAACTTTTGAACAGTTATGAGGTTTATACTTATTTTCACTGCTATAAAATTGTAAACATGATTCACACAGCAATAAATTACCTTTATGACATGTCACTTGACGTCTTACTAATCGTATCAAATTTTTAATAAGACAGTAATGACTTACTCCTTTTCTTTCTAAATATAACAAATTAACATGCACAGATTTTCTGTTATTTGTTCAATACAGAGGTCCTGTCACGTTTTCACTCTTATTATTATCTAATCCATAAATATTAATACTTATGTTGTTGTTCTTTTCAAATAATTTTATATCATGATATGAGACAGGAAAAGTCATTCCATCAATATTTAGTACAAAACTGTAGTGTGGGTACAACTTAGTCCTGCATACGTTCATCTTAGCAGGATACAAAGCAGCTACAACACTCCATAAAAAGCAATGATTGTCATTATTTTGTACATTAATACAACTCTTAGAATTCTTAATTTTTGTAGGCAAATCTAAATAAGTGCCGCCTCTCATTGGACAATATTTATTCACATTGATTTCAATATGACTTACTGAATGATAAGACCATCCAGAGTCTTTGTTTCGAATTCTGACATTTTACATTTTAAAAGTTCAGTTACTTTCGAAAACATGTCAATAATATCTGTGTTATTACAAATAACTTCATATTTTGTATTGAATGACTTAAGTTGTTGCTCACTCGTTTTGGGTAAGACAAAGTGGGCAAACAATTCGAAATTGATCTTGAGACAAGTATTTTTCACTAAAGATGAATGTATAAGTTTCAGGATATCATTTTTATTCTGACACAGAAATGCCTCTGGTGTGAGGTATTCCACATCTTGTGCAGGATTTAAACGATATGTTATGATTCTGTTTTTGAAAGCACTTGCAATTATGTAAATATTTTCAAATTCGCTTTGTAATAAACTATTAGACTTGTGAATATTGGTTCTCAAATGATATCTGAATTCATTAATCGGTAATTCAATGAGACATTTTTTACATTCAATAAATTATGGATTATTTGTATATTGCATTCGATGAGTAGACGGAGTTTGTACTGTAAATAAAACAAAAAGATAATAAGGTTACATTTCCGTGTTATATAATTATGATTTGTCATCCTTATGAACTATGTATACAAAGTCCAACAACTATAACTAAAGTATACAGGTAAATGATATAATAATTATATTAAGATTAACAATATAAAGTAATTGAACAAGTATTATTTCAGTATTGAGAAAAAGCATAAATTTTTAGTAGATATACCTATCTACTATCATCTGTTCGATTTTTTACACTAACAATGGCATGCCTCCAACTATTTATAGGCGCTATACGTTGTATCTCGCTGTGTTCATATATCTCTAATTCTATAAAAATCTACCCTTTTTCCCTTCATAACTCTGTTTACTTATACCGCTAGCTACTCTACGGGTATAATACGAATGTATTGGTGGATTTTTTTTACCTAAGGTACTTGCAGAGGTTTCCTCCCGACCGTTGTCGTCACTGTCGGTCCCGAATAGATCATGCGATGTGGGTCTCATGCTGGCGTTGATAGGATTGATCGTAGTTTTCTTCTTTTTATTCTTCTTATTCTCGGTATTCAACGGTCCCCCCTCCGCTAACCTCTTAGCAGTCGAAGACGAAGATGAGGCTTTATAGTCCTGCGTTTTTTTCAGCCGCTGCTGATGTTCAGTTTCATCGTCGGAAGAGAGGCTAGCTGTTTGTTTCGACCTGCAACAATATAAATATTTATATATTAGATAACAAAGAAAAACATTGTCCAAGGCACAGTTCAGTGAGTATATTAAATTTAAAGAAAATGTCCATTAATTAGTATTTGACTGAAATAGATTATTCGATTGATTTGATAATTTGAGAGACATCGATTTAGAATACCCTAGATACACTAACACCTACAAATCAAAGTCGCAAAAGTGTCCCATCGCTAAGTTACAAGTGTGTGCGTCTACTAAGGCAAATCTAAAACACATAATGTACTTAAGAACATTTCAATTTTCCTTACATACAACCTTATGTGCATGGAATTAAGGTGTGGTTTCGAGTGCGCGCGATGGGCAGTTATGACATTTCAAAATTAGACCATCGCGCAAGTCGTAAAATTTTATTGCTCTCAGCTGTAGGTAAGATAATTTTAAACGATACTATTCCTTAAGCAAATGCTTATTAAGTCAAATTCAGTTTACGCCCCGTGACAATCGTAAAAAAATATTGCTTTGGAACAGAAGGCTAATGGAGTGGTCTTGAAATTTTACTCAGTACTATGTGCTTAAATAAAATAGGTTGAGGTGGTTAAAATTAACTTATTTTTATTTTATTTATTAAGACCATTTAAAAAGATTGATAGATAATGGTGCCGATTCCCTTGTCACAAAATTCTCCAAAGTAAGACTAAAAATCACCAAAATTTAGTTTATTCCTGTCAAACGACTATTTCCTATTCTGAAATTGACTAAAGTGACACAACTTAACTATAATTTAGATTGACAGCTCTAAGATGGTATTGAGTTTTTAAATTTAGCGAAAATGGCAATTTTACTATTCTGAATTTGACGTTTTTAAACTAAAATTTAGATTTTCTAACTAAATCTGATATATTTATAATCGCGATTAAAAAGGTGTGGAATAAAATTAGTTTTCATGAACTAAAATTCACACCAATCACCGACTCTCACGACTTCAGGTGCAAAACCAGTACTGTATAATTATAAGGTGTATCTATTCATACACGAAATATTTTAAGAGAAACATCTTTAAGTCGTAAAAAAGCCACAGCAGCGAATTTTTTTATTTTTTATATCTAAGTGTTTTATATTTCTACATAATTATTATAATTTTAAAATTGCTTGAAACATTTTGCGAAAAAATCCTTTATTTACTTATTCTATGAATGACCCGCCTCGACGCGGTGACGCCGAACGGTGCGGTGCCGGTGGGGTGGCGGCACGAGCGTGGTGAATTTTGATAATTAATCATCATATCAAGTTTTTTTTTTTTTTTAATAATATTCTCAGAATAAAAAAATAATCATTTCCATGGCTTCTTTACCACCTATAGGTGTATCACTTAAAATATTTCGTGTTTATCCCAATATATTTTTTTTTTCTTTTCTTTTGCTTATATCTCCAAAATGGTGCGTCCTATCGCAAAAATAATGAAAATTTCGACCCCCTTTTATGAACCCTTAAACCGCTATTACTCTACATGTAGGTAACACAAAAAGTGAAAAATTCCATAAAAAACACGTCGCGGACTCGCGGCTGCCCCCCAATGCGCGTCTCCGGCTCTAAAAAAAATCATAGGCAAACAAGTACAACGTTGCGAAGCCAAAAAAAAAATACCACGTGGAGTCACGATTGTCAAATTCGATTTAGTTGTGTCAAACTTATTTTTAGAGAATTTTGTTTGCAGAATAGCTTTAAGATTCTCATAGCCAAAAGTAAGGAATTTTAGTGATAGTTTAGTTAGTTTAGTTCGGTGTACAAGAGAATCGGCACCATTAACTCAGCACATTTACTCAGTAGTCACAATATTTTATGTAAAAACTTACTGCAATACATGGTTAACCGCTTTCTTCGTATAATACATGTCAGTTTTCTGAGAAGTGACAAGAGCGAACCACACTATTTTTTTTTTATAGAATCATTTGGCTTTAATTTTTCGCCATTTTTCCTTTTCAATTAATAATAACTATAATATAAGAAACACCAATCACCATTCAAATAAATTTTGCTCATCTCCGGACAGGCTATAGTTATTCTATGTTAATTCCATATTATTGACATACCGCAGAAAGAAAAAAACAATAAGCGACTCTATTCATTTAATATTTGACTATGTTCCACTTTATACATCTTCCATCTCCTTTCCACTTAATACAAGTGCTGCGCGAGGGAAAAAGCCAACTGCGTAGCGTCAAATGAAGAGACGTATTGAAATAAATTAAAAAAAAAAAATGTTTTTAATGAGTTTGAAGGCGTATTTTGCCACAAATTCACTACATTATAAAACTATTATCTAGTACTTACCGAAAATACGATATGCCATTCCTTTTCAACTTGGTTAAAGTATTATTTTTGCACTTTTTTACGGAGCACTTTGGCGTGTTTACCCGACAACGAAGCGCGCGTTACTGAGAGGGCGACTGTGCTTAGAAGTAATTTAAGCACAGTTGTATCGAGACACATTTCAAGCGTTGACGGTGTATCTAGGGTATTCTAAATCGATGTTGAGAGATGATAACTTTAATGAGCGAATACATAATAAAATGATTGAATGAATGAATAACTGAAACGATTGAAAAGATGAATAGATAAAATTTATGAAAAGTTAATGATTGATTGAAAAGATAATACTTAAATAATTTACTTACATTTTAAAGCCCGCTGCATTTTGCTTGGCGTGCTTAGCAGTCAGCGATGAAGACGACGCTTTGCAGTCCTGCGGGTTTTGCAACTGCTGATGATGTTCGGCTTCATCTTCATCGGAAGAGAAAAGTTGGGTAGCCGTTTGTCTCGACCTGCAACAATATATTTTTATATAATATAACAAAGAAAAACATTGTCGAAGGCATACCTAGTTCAGTGCATGCACACATTAAATTGTTTAAATTAAAAATGAATAGATTAAATGAACAAAAAAGGTAGATTAATTAATATTTGACTGAAATAGATTGATCAATTAATAAGATATTTTGAGAGATGATGAATAAAATACTTAGATAAATATGGACATTCAAAAAATGAATACATAAAATCATTGAATCGATAATTAGATATAGTGAATGAATGAATAGTTGGGGATTGATTGAAAAGATAATAAATAAATTACTTACATTTTCAAGCCTGCTTAGTAGGTACTGCTTGCTGTACTTGTGTCTTGATGCAGAAATTCAGGAGCACCGAATCCTTCCAGTGGTGGTTTGATGGTGGACTTTTTTACTTGCAATAATGGTGGTGTACTTGATGTTAATATTGGGAATTCACAGTTAGTAAACATACGTATGGTAATTATTAATATATGAAGCTAAGAAGACAAGAGGGTATGCAAAAGTATAGAATATATAAGGTGTAACGCCGACGTCTCCCCTCTCGCACTAATATCTGTAAACGAATCTTGATTATGTGTAGCGGTAAAGGGATTGTTACACTTGCGCTTAATTCATTATTTATAGCTACGTTAATTTGTCTTTTTTTCAATGTACCCACTTGCGTGAGACCGGGAACCGTTTAACAACGTTTGTCTCATAGTACGTGTCATGTTAGACCTAACATATAGAACCCCTGTGGACACTATACGATTCTAACAAAACACGTTTCCTAAACATTATATAAATGTCTTACTCAACCCTAAGACAGAGTACTGGGAAGTTCAGCCGTCGTTGAGGAAGACAAGTATTGAGTAGTTCTAAACGCGTACTAATATGTATGACTCCTTTACGATGGTCTAGCCCTTTTTGCTAAGATAATACAAAGCTAGCACAAATGTATCGTAGACTCAGTCTGTAGCAAATCTCGTTACGTTCATTCTCGGTGCACACCGAAATGGTATTTCGTCATTTCACATTTCCTTACTCTGCCCCATTTCGAGGTTGCATTTTGCGGCTATTAGCGGCTATGCTTCCAGATAGCGTGTCTCAATAAATAGTGACGATTTAGTAATAGTCCTACAGAACGGACGGGTGATGGTTTTAATGAGACACGGTCCCTAGCGTTCTTAGAACGGCGACTACCAATCTATTTAGGGGTACTTAGTGATGCCTAACCCCATTCCCGGAAATGTGTGTACAACGAGCTTCACGTAGCAAGGTCTGTGGCCAGGCCTTTTTGGAAACAGTAATCATCACTAACGTTTAGTTGTTTTATAATGCAATTACAGATCGGCCTTCTAGCCTTGTTTAATTTAAATGTACTGTGAGTATTTACGGTTCTGCCTTCCATATGTGGAGCGTCTCAAAGTCAACAGTCATCAAAAGTCAGAGCATTACTGCTCAATGTCAAGTTTAGCGGAAGGCTTTCCCCGTCTCCCTAAAACCAAACGGAAATGACAATATCTGCCAAGGTACGGATTAGGAGATGGACACATGATACTAGAAACAAATAGCGTTAAATATAAAATACAATACTATTTCACCATACTGGAATAAATAATAATTAATAACTCGTCAGCGATATCACCTAACTGTGACCTATAAATCACAACACAAATTAGCCTGTAAGAACAATTATAACGGAGAAATCCGTAACTGCTATGTATACACTACTACTAAATATAAAAGTTAATTAAAGTTGACACTTACCATATAGTTCCTTAGATAGAATTAGATTACAAATCACTTACAAAGCCACTGCATGAATTACCAGTATCACTCTCCGACACGTTCCTCACACTGCCTTAAATACTAAATTAGTCGAACCTAGGACTTCGCATCGTTTCACGATCGAAAACTAACTGTACGTTATATCTAATACTCGCTATCTTGCGACAGCCCACTTGGACATCTCTTGGTATTCACCAAGGCTCCTAATTTAACTAGCCTAAACTAGGACTCTCTCCTCTCGTGGTCCAGAACCGACTGTCCCTGACTTAAAACTTAAAACTTCCAAATTCCCTAAAAACACGACGCGAGCGCGGGCCTTTCACGCGTTCCCATGCTTTCGGATATTTATTGCCGCTTTTGTAAAAGATCTCAATTGTTTCAAGGGTCTATTTGAGCCGCCTCGGCCCAACATACTCTAACCAGATGTGGCCATTATTCTAATGGTTCTTAGAATTTGCGGCAGAGTCATATTGTTTTACAATTTTAAGGAATAGGATATTTTGTTAGTTTCTTTCGAATTTATCGAGTTATTGTATTCGAACTGTCTGCTTTGTCCTAAGGAGTTTATTTTCACGTTCAATAGAGAATTTATGTGTCTTTAGTGGCCCGAACCATGTGCAGGTTTTAAAATAAATATAATATTTTGTTATTATATTGGAGTACGTGACAGACCGTCACAACAGCTATGGATTAACATTCAAAACTAACTTGGATAAATTAGAAGCTGTTCAAATTCGATTCTTAAAACTAAATGTTACTAAAAAAAAACTAAAAACACTTGTAAAGGAGATTATAGGAAACTATTTAAAATATGTAAAATTCTACCTATCACTTACAAACATAAATATCTTTTAGCAGTAAACTATCATGGTACCCAAGAGTATAGCTTAAATCACGTATTCAACAACCATAACACACGATCTATTGCTGCTGACAGATTCAATGTTCCCAGAGTCACCAATTACTTTGGTGACAGAACCCTAAAGAAACGTATACCATACCTATTAAATAGTCTACCGGCAGACATAAGGAGTAAAACAAATAAAAATAGATTTAAAAGTAAGTTAAAAAATATTATTTGAATATGTGTGATTAAGTATTATTGTCTAGAGACTCACTGACCCCACAGTCAAACCATTGCAATGGTTTTGTGGGGCTAAGTTTATAAGTTAGGTACTTACCATGTTTAATTAATTAATAATAATAAAAAGGAGCTTCACGGGCGCTTCTACCGGGCTCTCCATGAGCCAGATGTAAATTTCTTAGCGTCCGCATCCTGGCTACGTTTTGGTGACCTTTTCGGGGAAACTGAAGGTTTTGTTTATGCCATTATGGACGAAGTTATCTTGACGAATAACTACCGGAGACATATTATGAAGGACGGAACGGTTGACGTGTGTCGGGCATGCCACCGCCGTCCGGGTGAGTCCATCAGACATATTATCTCTGGTTGTTCTCGTCTGGCTAACGGCGAGTACTTGCACAGACATAACCAAGTAGCTAGGATTATTCACCAGCAACTTGCTTTAAAATATAAACTTGTGGATTCTGAGGTACCGTATTACAAGTATGTGCCCGACCCAGTTCTCGAAAATGAGCATGTCACGTTGTACTGGGATCGGTCTATCATTACTGACAGGACTATTGTTGCCAATAAGCCTGATATAGTAGTGATAGATCGATTAGCGCGCCGCGCAATGATAGTTGATGTTACCATTCCACATGACGAGAACCTCGTGAAAGCTGAGAAAGAGAAACAAATAAAGTATCTCGACTTAGCACACGAGGTTGTTGACATGTGGAATGTATGCTCAGCTATCATTGTGCCGATTGTCGTGACGGCCAATGGCCTGATGGCCGAAAGCCTCGATCAACATCTCTCGAGGCTTTCGTTAGGCGGTTGGATCAAGGGCCTCATTCAGAAGGCAGTACTCCTTGATACGGCTCGCATTGTGAGGAGGTTCCTGTCTCTGCAGCCCTAACCACCGGTAGCTTGGACCCTGCTCCCGACACCGGCGGACCACTATATTTTATATTTTTAAGGCGAGGTTCTTCAAGATAACCTCTAGGAAATGTAATTTTATTTAGAAATGGTAATGATTAAACACGTGAAAAAATTATTATATGTTGCTTTTGAGACCTTTCTGTAGGCACGTCAGGTACTCGTTACATAATTGGACAAAGTTCACTCGATAGAAAAAAAATCCAAACATACCCTTATTTCGTAAATTAAAACTAATTTCATTTCAATATTATACTACTTTATGTATTGAAAATTACATCAAAATAAACGTCTAGGATGATGTAATGTTTTTCGGGTTTAACATTGTTAATATCGTAAAACATAAACTTTTAAACCCAAAATTAACGAAGTTCACGGCACAATTTACTCGCGACCCGCTGCCATCTCGCCGCTCAGTCCCGAGCGGAACGCGTTGGAAATCAAATCAAATCAAATCAAATTATTTGATTTGATTTGAGGACGGACTTGTGCCAATTTTTGCGAACCCGCCACCCCCGCTGAGTTCTGTTACCGGCTGAGCCCAAATTAGCTTGTAAAATAATAATAATACCTGTAAAAGTTTAGTTTTTAGATAGTTGTAATATTATACGTAGTGATACTCCATTTGAAATAATATTTGACTATGTAAACCTTTTTTACAGTCCGTTCAACCGATTTTGACTTCTATTCGCGCGCTATTTGATTTGACGAATAAAGGCTCCTACACACAGGCGCGACACGTGACGTGACATATAGACACCGTGTAAAATTTAGATTTTCTAACTATATCTGACTATTTTTAATCGCGATTAAAAAGGTGTGGAATAAAATTTGTTGTCATGAACTAAAAATTCACACCAACACCTCGACTTACGGTACTGTATATTTTTTTCTTTTCTTTTGCTTATATCTCGAAAATGGTGCGTCTTATCGCAAAAATAATGAAAATTTCGACCCCCTTTGCAACTCGTGAACCCCTAAAACTCTACATGTAGGTAATATTTTTTTTTCTTCCATGCAAAAAGTGAAAAATTCTATATAGCCAAAAGTAAAGAAGTTTGGTGATGGTTTAGTTAGTTTCGTTTAGTTTTCGCCAAAATGGCGGCTTCGAAAATTTTCACGTTTTTCATCATGGGTGTCATTTTCATGGTTTTCGAGGGTGCTAAAGCCGATAGTGAGGTCAAAATGAATATCCAAGATGGCGGTAGCGAAAATTTTCATATTTTTCATCATGGGTGTCGTTTTCATGGTTTTTACCTGACCTTACTATTGGTTCTAGCACTCAACTCTAACCTCCAACGCGTTCCGCTCGGGACTAAGCGGCGAGATGGCAGCGGGTCGCGAGTAAATTGTGCCGTGAACTTCGTTAATTTTGGGTTTAAAAGTTTATGTTTTACGATATTAACAATGTTAAACCCGAAAAACATTACATCATCCTAGACGTTTATTTTGATGTAATTTTCAATACATAAAGTAGTATAATATTGAAATGAAATTAGTTTTAATTTACGAAATAAGGGTATGTTTGGATTTTTTTTCTATCGAGTGAACTTTGTCCAATTATGTAACGAGTACCTGACGTGCCTACAGAAAGGTCTCAAAAGCAACATATAATAATTTTTTCACGTGTTTAATCATTACCATTTCTAAATAAAATTACATTTCCTAGAGGTTATCTTGAAGAACCTCGCCTTAAAAATATAAAATATAGTGGTCCGCCGGTGTCGGGAGCGGGGTCCAAGCTACCGGTGGTTAGGGCTGCAGAGACAGGAACCTCCTCACAATGCGAGCCGTATCAAGGAGTACTGCCTTCTGAATGAGGCCCTTGATCCAACCGCCTAACGAAAGCCTCGAGAGATGTTGATCGAGGCTTTCGGCCATCAGGCCATTGGCCGTCACGACAATCGGCACAATGATAGCTGAGCTCACATTCCACATGTCAACAACCTCGTGTGCTAAGTCGAGATACTTTATTTGTTTCTCTTTCTCAGCTTTCACGAGGTTCTCGTCATGTGGAATGGTAACATCAACTATCACTGCGCGGCGCGCTAATCTATCTATCACTACTATATCAGGCTTATTGGCAACAATAGTCCTGTCAGTAATGATAGACCGATCCCAGTACAACGTGACATGCTCATTTTCGAGAACTGGGTCGGGAATATACTTTAAATACGTTACCTCAGAATCCACAAGTTTATATTTCAAAGCAAGTTGCTGGTGAATAATCCTAGCTACTTGGTTATATCTGTGAAAGTACTCGCCGTTAGCCAGACGAGAACAACCAGAGATAATATGTCTGATGGACTCACCCGGACGGTGGCATGCCCGACACACGTCAACCGTTCCGTCCTTCATAATATGTCTCCGGTAGTTATTCGTCAAGATAACTTCGTCCATAATGGCATAAACAAAACCTTCAGTTTCCCCGAAAAGGTCACCAAAACGTAGCCAGGATGCGGACGCTAAGAAATTCACATCTGGCTCATGGAGAGCCCGGTAGAAGCGCCCGTGAAGCTCCTTTTTATTATTATTAATTAATTAAACATAGTAAGTACCTAACTTATAAACTTAGCCCCACAAAACCATTGCAATGGTTTTACTGTGGGGTCAGTGAGTCTCTAGACAATAATACTTAATCACACATATCCAAATAATATTTTTTTAACTTACTTTTAAATCTATTTTTATTTGTTTCACTCCTTATGTCTGCCGGTAGACTATTTAATAGGTATGGTATACGTTTCTTTAGGGTTCTGTCACCAAAGTAATTGGTTACTCTGGGAACATTGAATCTGTCAGCAGCAATAGATCGTGTGTTATGGTTGTTGAATACGTGATTTAAGCTATACTCTTGGGTACCATGATGGTTTACTGCTAAAAGATATTTATGTTTGTAAGTGATAGGTAGAATTTTACATATTTTAAATAGTTTCCTATAATCTCCTTTACAACTGTTTTTAGTTTTTTAGTAACAAGTAGTTTTAAGAATCGAATTTGAATAGCTTCTAATTTATCCAAGTTAGTTTTGAATGTTAATCCATAGCCGTCAAGTGCATAACTCCTAATAGAATCTACTAATGACATATAAATACATCTCAATATACTAATAGAAACTTTAAAGCTTAGGTGGTACATTTTAATTAATAATATTCTTAGTTTACTTGAAATGTAGTCTACATGTTGGGACCAAGAGAAGTTCTCATCTATTTTCATGCCAAGGTAGTTTACACAGTCAACTCTTTCAATAGGTTTACGTTTACAGTCCAGTAAGTTATTATGGTGGTATATGTACATATATAATCATGGGTAAATAAAGGTGGAATCACACTATGAGGTCTTAAATACGGCGAATGAATTAACAATAATTTAGTTTTACTTGCATTCAATATAATGCCATTGTCGTGCGTTCATATAACAACCGCGTCTATATCTTGTTGAATTAGCTGGTAGGTATCATCTATGTTAGTTCCAGAGCGAAGTATGCACAAAAAGTCATCAGCATACATATACGCTGAATAGTGCTGTAGCACTCGGCACAAGCTGTTAACGTGCATAAGGTAACAAATTGGTCCACATCCCGAGCCCTGAGCCACCCCACTCCGCACCTCGACTTTGTCACTAAGCGCATCCTCAACCCTCACACGGTAGGAGCGCGCGGTGAAGTAATCACGGAACCATGGGTTCAGTGGTTCTCTCAACCCGCACTCCTCCATTGCATTTAGGATGGTATCGAATTGCAAAGTGTCAAATGCTTTTTTATAATAAAAAAATATTGTAATAACAAATTTTTTATCATCTAGGTAACTGTTAATTTCATCTGTAAATTTTGTAAGCAATGTATTTGTACTTTTCCCTTTTAAAAAACCGTGTTGACACTCGTTAACGATGTAATTTTTTTGTAAATAGCTACATAATTGGTTGACGATACACTTTTTTATGATTTTATCTATACTCGATAAAATTGATATAGGTCTGAAGTTTGATATATTTTTGCGATCACCTTTTTTGTGAATTGGGCGGACTATTGCCTCTTTAAGCTTATTAGGAAATTTGTAATTCTTGACAGTTAGGTTTACTAGATTAGCTAAAACGGGGCTCACTTTATCAATAATTATTTTAAGGTCGGACATTCGCACTAGATCGCTACCCGATGATTAATTGTCTTCATGTCTTTTATTATGTTTTTCACATATTTAGAGCTTACTGGTTGCCACCTCATGGACAAGTCCATGGCTTTTACATAAGTCTGCCTGTCCAACCAAATCTTATGACACTTATATTTTAAATCTTCTATTTCTTTACTGAAGGTAGACGCAAATTTATTGCTTACGTCTATAATACTTCCTTTTCCGTCCATATTTGATAAAATTAATTCATCTACCGATAGCTTATCGTTTCCCATCATAGTATTTATCCTTTCCCATATATTTTTAATGTTTTTATTACACTCTAATATACCATTTTTATCATAAATATTTTTACTTTTACTAATTGCTTTTTGGCATTTATTTCTATATTTGGTATAATTAAGTCTCTTTAGCATATTCTTTGGCTAATTACTCCATAACTCAAATAATCTGTCTTTTTCATTTATCATAGACTTCAATTTATTATCAATCCAGTTTTTGTTGTTCCTGTTAATTGTCGATATACGTTTAATTACGTAACAATCATTATAAATACCCACGAATATTTGTTTAAATGCTTTATATAATTTAATAGGACATTCTATTGTCATAAGGTGGTCAAAATCGAACTTTGTTAGTGTCGAGAACACGCTTAGAGGTCACAAGTCGTGATGGTAACGATTGCACATGGTTCGGACTGTGAACCTGCGACGACTGCATCGAAGGTGCGCATCTCCACTGAACGTTGGCCGCAACAAAATAGTGATCTGATATTTTTTGTTTTCTTACAGATGAATGTATGATGGCGTTATTTACTCGAATATAAATATGATCGAGACAAGATTGGACTAGCTTCCCCGATACAATTTCTTTTCTAGTAATGTAATTTATGCACTTTGTGAATCCTTGTTCTGATAATAGATTTTCGTACGATATTACAAATTTGTCATGACAATTTAACAAGTTTATGTTTATGTCCCCGCAGAAAACCACTTTAGAATCTATAGGTATTTTTTCAATAAGGTTCCGAAAGTCGTCAACAAATTGGTTTAATTTTGTTTCCTTATTTATCCGCGGTGGTCTGTATATTGCTATTAAATATATTTTCTCAGTATTGAACTGGAGTGTTATGGAGACGCACTCCGCCGAACGCATTCCTGTGGACTGTGTCAAATCACACATACGCGCACCAAGTTCCTCGCGCGTGTACACCACTACCCCTCCACCGTTTCGGTCCGCTCGCGTATACGTATTTACATTATAACCCTTTATTGAAAATAATGACAATAAGTCGTAGTTAATATTAGGTTCGGTTAGTACAATTACATCTAATTTATCTATACAGGAATTTATAGTTAAAAGTAATTCACTTAAGTGTTTTTTTAGAGAGCGAATATTAACATGTAGAATACATAGTCCTTCATTATACGAGTATATAATTGAACTTATCCAAATACTCAGGTCATTAGCACAGGTTAACTGTATTATCAGCTATGACATCAAAATTATTGAAATCAGCGAATTTTGTGTATTACGAATAATCTCAGTTAAGAACAGTTAATTCTAATTTTACTTTGATAACTGACGCAGTTCGTTTTCACTTCTTATCCATATTGTGTTATCACCATCATTCTTCTTCGCCAGTATTTTTCCATTTGTCACCCATATATACTTGTATACACCTTTGAGTTGTCTTTTTGCGTTCCATAGCAGTGTCTTCGTAGCTTTAGTAAGGTCTTCATTGATAAATATTTTGTTTGTAGTCAATCCGTCGGTAAAGATGCTGCTATTTAAATCAATCAGTTTGCGACGATTGGCTAACCAGTCCTCCCTTGATTCAATGCCTGACGCCTTGAAGCCTACCATTATTGAAGATGGTTTATTTTCTTGTTCGGAATTTTTGTTCCGTTTTACCCATTCTATGTCATTGCTTTTTACGCCCAGCTCATCTCCAATTTTGGTCACGATCTCTCTTAATTTTTCGCCAGGTATGTATTCAACGCCTACAATTTCGAGGTTTTGTTTAAGCGATGTTTGCTCAGCGTCTTGTAGTTTTTGCTCAAGTGCAATATTGCATTTCTCGAAATACACACATCTGTTGTTAATATTGGTCACCGTTTTTTCAAGTTTCGATATTTTTCCTTTAGATTCTTCTTGTTCAAATAATAGCGTATCGTACTTATCTGATAATACGCTAATGCTTTATTGTATAGTGTCTAAATGTTTCTTAAGTCCAGGTATGGCACTGACCTTTTTTTGAATGTCTTTTAATATTTTCTCCAAGTCTTGTACCTCTTCCTCCACTTCTTCTTCATCAGAGCCCTCATCTTCACAGTTGTTACAGTAGATCCTGTTTTTTCCTACCTTCATGTCTGCAGTTAGGCCTTTGACGCAGCTGCTATGAAAAGTTCTTTGACAGGAACCTTGGCACATGAAGTGGGCTCCTTTTTTCGATAGTACTTTTTTTTACACTTTTGACACTCCATTGTATATATACTGAGGTACTATTGTTTATTATGTTTAATTATTTATTAAATAAGTAGGTATGATGAGTTTATTATGAGTCCGTGAATATTATTAAATTTCGTCCACCGAGGGAATGTTTTTTTGACACCTGTCGACAATGACAAAACTTTTTTCCTTGCTTTGCCATACTTTCCTGCGGTCATCTGTAGTAAGTATTACAGTTTTGCGCCAGTTCTCTTTAGCCATGGACAGCGGGGTGAGCCCCTTGTCCACTGCGACCACATCACGGTGCATATCCACTTCGGCTTTAAAAAAATATTCTCTGAGGCTGCACACCCCGCGGTTGTGGAGGGTCTTCGCATTTAAAAATCCTCGACCCCCGCACTTCCGCGGGATATACAGTCTCATCACCGATGATCGTGGGTGATGTATCCGGTTTGCGGTCAGTAGCGTACAGACCCTCCTATCCAGGGCTTCGAGTTCGGTCTGAGTCCATTTGAGTATGCTTAAATAGTACATCAAAACCGGCATGACCCAACCGTTGATGGCGCGCACCTTGTTTCCGCCGGAAAGAAGGCTAATTAATAACTTCTTCAGGCGACCAAAGAAGCGTTCCTTCAACGATTGTTTCATGTCAGCAACGTTGATGCCTAACGCTTCCGACATACCCAAATACTTATAGCTTTCGGATGAGGAGAGGGATCTAAGGTGTATGGAATCCGAGAGTTGTATTCCCTCGGATTCCATAATCTCCCCTCGCTTTACATGCATGACTGCACATTTGTCCACACCAAATTCCATCCTGATGGCGCTACTGAATTTTTCAGTTACGTTCGGTTTAAAGAACTTTATTTCTCATTAAGACAATCGTCACTTACATGAGAACAATAAATCTTATTACTAATTTATAATATATTAATGTAACTACTTCCTAAGGGGTGGAGTCCTGGTGTCCTGAAATACAGGCTTTACGCCTAGCTTAGGCACCAGTCTCCCACAATATTATTTAAACCATTATTTTATTGTCCTTGATCATATTTTGAAAATGTATTACATATATATTGTGGTGAGAAATAAATCCTTATCTTATCTTATCTTATCTTAATTATATTAGATCAGTGCGGGTAGAAGAAAACAAAACAAAAAATAAAAAGTATGATCACCTACAAAATTGGAAGCGAGTTCACTGCATTCCTAAGATAAGGCGGTGGCACAAGTTAAAAGATGCTGCTGTTTTAGAAAAAGTAAACAACAAACTCAATATTATAGTGTTTCGTCGTTGTAAATAAAAGTAAATAATTTATTTTTAAATATGTTGAGTGAAGTCACTTCTTTTATATCTTTTGGAAGTTTATTATAGAGCTGTGCTCCCCCATAGGTTAGGTTGTTTTTGCCGTAGTTAGTTCTTGCTCTAGACAATACCAGGTGACTGGCTCGACGAGATGAGTATTTGCTTGTTTCACCTTCTGTTGTGAATGTAATGCGTGAGTGAATAAGTTTGTGGATAATTTTATAGATAAGTGTGCATGTGTTATATATAAAGTTGTTTGATGTTTAATAGCTTGTTCTCTTTATAAATAGTTTTTGTCGGTGTTAAGAAGTCTTATTTGTGTAGTACGAGTATTTTGATTATTTTATTTTGTAGAATTTGGATTGGTTTTAGACTAGTTTTAGGTGCGTTTCCCCATATTTCGATGAGATATAATAAATGAGGCTTAACATGGGAGTTGTATATTACTAGCTGAACTTTTTTTGGAATACATCTAACAATTTTATGCAGTCTGCCCACCAATTATGAAAGATTGATTTTAATGTGTTGAAGGTGTGCTTTCCATGTTAAATGGCTATCAAGAATTAGTCCGAGGTATTTTTCGTTCAGTAGCTCCATCAGTCGCAATTTGTTGGGGGCAAAGAGTTTCAAGTCATCCATGTAGAGGAGGTGAGATATGACCTGACCACCTCTACTCAACCGATAGCCTAGACCTGAATCCTCCAGCAGTGTGCTTAGAGGATTCAGGGCTAAGCAGAACCAAAGTGGACTCAAACTGTCGCCCTGAAATATTCCCCGTTTAATCCATACAGGCTCATCATTCCCATGGATTTGTCGGCAGCCTGGATAGCGAAGGACTGTCCTCCATTGCCCCATACATGACATCAGGAAGGTGCGCAGTTGTACCTATCTTGTACAACATTCTTATTATTATTATTCCCTTTGAAATTACACTAATTAGACTCTTACAGGTCTTATACAAACTAAATTAGAGACAAATAAAAACATCGTTCATAATCACTACATTTACATGATTCTAAGTTCTAGTTATAGTAAAATATAGCTCTATTTGAGAGTCTTAACACTTTAAAACACTTATTCACACTCGATGATGTCTCTTATAAGTCTTTCAATTTATAACACTTAACGTCACTTATTTACACTGATTAAGCGTCTAGCACTTTAGCACTGAATGTTCATGTTCACTAATCTCACTACGTTGAGCCTTCGCGGACGGCGTCGCCAAAATTTGTCACAATTCTCTTGAAGTAACTCAGCCTGCACGCGTATTTAAATGAACGATGTTGTTCACTACTCTGTATCTCGAATACTGGCTAACGGGTTTTACAGCTGCTACGAAATAACAGGTAGTAAGGGCCAGACCCTCCTAGCCCCTTCCCCACTTCTCTACCTTTTGATGGGCCCAAAATTTTCCATAGGTCACTCAGGTATATAAGTTATCTTAAAATAGCAATAAGTAGGCATCTACGCATATAATATAAAGAAGATTCTACAACTTTCTCAAAATATTGTAGATGTCTATGTTGGGGTTGCCACGACACTGTAGGGCATCGAGGATGTTCGCAGGGGTACGTATCGACGACTTTTACACTGTCACTGTGGCCGATAGGGCGGAAGGACTTACATTTACTCAGGCACTGGACCAGGACACAAGTATTGCCTTCAAGTCGTGCCTTAAAATAATGTGTTCTTGTACTTATTGCGTTTTTGATGTTTGATGTATTGTGTTATTGTGATTTGATTAGTGTATTATTAATGATTTTGACATAATTAATGGTGATTTTGACATAATAACTTTTTATTTTTTGATTTAACTATGGGTTTTGGTCTAGGTCTGGGTGACAGAGACAAAGTCTACGATGGAGTGAGTTTACCCAGAAGAAGCCTGTTCACTCTCACTTTGAAAAGATTAGGGTTGTATGCGTTCGGAAACACAGACGCAGGCAGAGAGTTCCACTCCTTTGCTGTGCGCATTATAAAAGACGTTTGAAAACGCTTAGTGCGAGTTGGTGGAATTGGTTTATTATTGATTTTGACATTATTGTTCATTATTACCAAAATCTGCCAAATGTATGTACTAACACTAGTGTTTAAGATGTGTATGTAATTACAAACAAATTGGATTGTATGATCTGGACAAATAAATGATTATTTATTATTATTTCCTTTATTTCATTTTTATACATATAATTTACATTTTTAAATATTTCTATAAAATCATACAAAAATAAAAACATTAAAAAATATAAAAAATAGCAGCCCACCGGTATCGGGAACAGGGTCCAAGCTACCGGCGGTCCGGACTCCAGAGAGAGGAACCTCCTAACAATGCGAGCCGTGTCCAGAAGTACCGCTCTCTGAATCAAGCCCTTGATCCAGCCGCCCAACGAGAGCCTCCTTAGATGTTGGTCGAGGCTCTTGGCAATTAAGCCATTGGCTGATACGACTATCGGCACAATGATCGCTGAATCCACATCCCACATGTCGACAACCTCGCGAGCCAAGTCAAGATACTTGATTTGTTTATCTTTCTCGGCTTTCACGAGGTTCCCGTCATGTGGGACTGTTATGTCAATAATCATTGCGCGCCGCTCTATACGATCCACCACCACTATATCAGGCTTATTGGCAACAATAGTCCTGTCAGTGATGATGGATCGATCCCAGTACAATGTGATATGTTCATTTTCGAGAACTGGGTCGGGCACATACCTGTAGTACGGCACCTCCGATTCCACTAGGTTGTATTTCAGAGCAAGTTGCTGATGGATAATCCTGGCTACAAGTTTGTGTCTATGCAAGTATTCTTCGTTAGCTAGACCGGGACACCCGGAGATAATGTGTCGGATTGATTCTCCCGGACGGTGGCATGCCCGACAAATGTCAACCGTGCCATCCTTCACAATAAATCTCCGGTAATTGTTCGTCATGATAACTTCATCCATAATTGCACAGACAAAACCTTCGGTTTCCCCAAAGAGGTCACCGAAACGCAGCCAGGCTACGGACGCTAGCAGATCTACATCGGGTCCATGTAGGGCCCGGAAAAAGCGTCCGTGAAGCTCCTTACTCTGCCATACCTCCCTGCGATCGTTAGTGTCAAGCACTACAGGCTTGCGCCAGTTCTCTTTAGCCAAGGAGAGCGGGGTGAAGCCCTTGTCCACCGCGACCACATCTCGATGCATCCCCACGTCGGCTTTTAGGAAATATTCTCTGAGACTGCATATCTCGCGATTGTGGAGGGTTTGAACATTTAAAAAGCCTCGACCTCCACACTTACGCGGGATATACCGATGACTTTGGGTGATGCATTCGATTTGCAGTCAGCAGCGTACGGACTCTCCTATCCAGGGCGTCGAGTTCGGTCTGAGTCCATTTGAGTATGCCGAAAGAGTACATCAAAACCGGCACGACCCAACCGTTGAAGGCGCGCACCTTGTTTCCGCCTGATAAAAGACTATTAAATACTTTTTTATTATTATTATTATTATTAAATATTAACTTTATTAACTTATTATTTGGTTGTTAATAAATTATAGTAGTATATTATTTCGATTTGCATTTTTTTGTTTTTCAATGTAACATGGAATCTTACGTTTTTCGAGTAAGTAATTAAAGAGTAAATTTTAATAAATAGCTCAAAATTGTACATAATGATTTAAAAAAAACTTTCGGATTCGAGTTTTTTTAGTTTTTTCGCATTTTCTGAGAAAATTTACCATAGTAATTTAATTTTTTTGTACACCATCAAAAAGTAAAGATTTCAACGAACAAAAAGCCCATCGACTTTTATAAAAAAGTAGATATTTTGACGGGAGAATTTTCGATTGAAAAGTAACATTTAAAATTTAAAACCCAGACTCAAACAAAAACCTCTAAAAACTAAAATAATGGTATATATTGACCCTTTAGGTTTAATATAAGTTGTAGCAAATATTTTGAACCAAGCGTCCTCGCGTCGGCGGACGGCTAATGAAAATTGGATTGCAAGTTAACAGCAGCTATGTTTTCTACAATAGCATACATTTATTATTGCTTGGTACGAGTATAACCCTCATGTGTTTGACGTTTTCATTAGCCGTCCCGCGGCGCGAGGACGCTTGGATCCAAATATTTCCTTTATTAGTATTTTTTGGTTTGAAAAATTATCGACCCTGGTCTATTATGGCTCGACCGCAACTAAACTGTCGCCGCCGCTAACCACCATTTGCATTAGCTGACTGAAGTGTTTTAATCGCTTTTTTATGCCGAAGAGTGGGCGGAGAGTGGGCGCAGCGTGTGGACGCCACCGCGGACCCCGGTGGCGCGCTGGGCGTGCAGCAGGAAGTATGGCGCGACGTGAACGGCCTGCGAGAGCGCACCGTGTACGAGTTCTGGTTGCGCGCAGCATGCGCGGCCGGCGCTGGTGCACCCTCCCGCCCCGTCACCGCCGCGCCGGCGCCCGCATGTACGTCTCCCACTCCCTACTCCAGCGGTGCCACGACCGTTCGCTTGCTGCTTACTACCCATTTGAAATGTGAAACTACCGGAATGTATATTGTGTCTTATATGCCAACATTTGCTCAGGAAGCTTTCAAGGACATTGACGCATGTGAATTATGTTACTGATTCCATTAAACCGGCAGTATCGGCCAGGATATCTTCGTTCAGTCGCGCGGTGTTCGCGGCATGGGGTTCCCGGGTGCGCCTGCGCTGCTCCGCGCTAGGCGCGCCGCCGCTGCGCTGGCGCTGGTCACCGCTGCCCAGCGCGCACACGCTCACTGATGACGGCGACCTCATCATACACAGTGAGGATATAGATAATGATTAATACTTGATGGTTGTCCTTTTGATTGGTACTCCGTGGGTGGTGAGTGGTGCGGTTTGTGTTCAGAGGTGGATGTGTCGTCAGCGGGCAACTACACTTGCGTGGTGCGCAACGCACTAGGTTCGGACGCACTGGGCGTGGCCCTGACCGTGCGCGCGCCGCCCGCGCCTCCCGCGCCTCGCCTGCGCAGTGCCGCCCTGCACGCGCTGCATCTTTCCTGGGACAAGCCACACGACGGCGGCGCACACATACTCGGTAGATAACCAGCTCACTCACGACTCCAAGTCATTTTAACACCGGCCAAGTGCGAGTCGAACTGGCGCACGAAGGGTTCCGTACCATTATCTATAAAAACGGAACCCTAAAAAGGTTAAGTTTTGTTGAAATTGTAAATCATATGCATATATGGCAGGATACACAGTGTGGTGGTCCCGCGGCGATAGCTTAGACGTATCAGACGAGTCGGGCGCGGTGGGAGCGCGGGCGCGGCGCGTGCCGGGCGCCGACACGTCGCTGTGGCTGGCGCGGCTGGCCTGCGGTGCGGCGTACCGCGTCACGCTCCAGGCGCACAACGCCGTGGGCGCGTCGCATCACTCCGCGCCGCTTATTGCGCGCACCAGAGGGGACAGTGAGTCACCACGTTCATATTCAATCTGACACGTGCTCCACATGCACTCGGTAGTCTCTATCACAGCTGATCCCCATGCTGCGCTACATTTGTATGAAAGCGTGTACTGTGCGTAGAGGCTAAACCACCGCCGGGCAAGGAGTTCGTGTGGGCGAACAGCACGACGCTGCGCCTGAACCTGCTGGCATGGGGCGGGCGCTGCCCCGTGGCTGCCTGGGCGCTGGCCCTGCGCCCGGCTCAAGGCGGTGCCTGGCAGCAGCTGCTCACCGACGGAGAGGCCGCTGAGGTAACCCCCACCCCTCTCACTGCGCCGTCACATGCTACTCATACAGTCAGTGTACCGTGTACTGTGTGTGCAGGCCGGCAGCCTGCGGCCGGGCGCGTGGTATGAGGTGCGCGTGGTAGCGCGGTCTCCCGCCGGCGACACCACTGCGCTCTACCGGGCCGCCACGCATACGCTTAATGGAGGTGCGACATGGTGGTGAATCCATGGAAATTATATTTAATTCAGACACAGTGATCCATATTTTGTTAGTATACTTAAGAATTATGTTAGTAACCAAAGATTGAAATACACACCACAATCAAACTACTAAAACTAAATAAATGAAGTACAATACTTCCATAATCCGGCTGTCGCTAAAAACCAGCGCTGGGGCTCTGTCTTGCATAGGGTCGCAGCATAATGCTGAGCGATAGCCGTTTTGCGTGGATGTGACGCATTTTCCCCAATAGTTTTCTTATTTCTTTTGTGTTTATGTTTTTTTTCTTACGTCATGTTTACCGCAAATAAACGTATTTTCTTTCTTTCTTCTTTCATAAATAAAATTACAATCATCAATAAATTCATTATAAAAAAATACAAAAAAAAACCGATTTGGTTTTTTATTTTTTTCTTTAAAAAATATTGCTTTTTAGTTATGGTACCTACCCCACAAACATTCGATTACCACTACTTGCTACACCGCACAAACAACAGTGACACAAGATAGTATTCGAAGTGGATTAAATACGTAGGTATTATCGAAGCTAACTCAAAAAAACTACCCAAGCAAAGTTAATAAAAATCGGTTAATAACCATTTATAGCCCGAGTACATCTCATGACAATTCCAATAAGCCCAAACACGGCTAGGATACATTGTTTTATTACGGAGTTCCGGTGCATACTTTCCGGCTTCATCTTCAGATCAGTTCGATGATACCATTTTCATCAGAATTATTTATTTAAATTTGCTTCATAGTCGCTTAACGATCTTAATTGAGATATCTTATCGTCAACCGTGAAATACTTATCATTGAGGAGTTCTGGTGGCTATTTGTGGTCTTCTTCATCAGTTCCACTTAATCAAATGATACTTTTTGAATGCAAATGCTTGAGTTGTTGATGGAAATATAAAAATCGCTATGTATATGCCTATAATATTTGAGAATTTTCCTCAATTTCTCATAGATTCCATCAACAGATCTTAGTTTCCTTATCATGGTACAACCCTTCGGATATCTCCTTTCCAACAGAAAAAGAATCATCAAAATCGGTTCATAAACGACGAAGTTATCTGCAAACAAACATAAAAAAATATAATATATATAATAATAAATATTATACGATCGAATTGAGAAACCTCCTCCTTTTTTGAAGTCGGTTTAAAAATGGTAAAAAGCAATAGTATTATTTAAAATCAAGAAATTCTTAAAAATCTTCAAATTAATTAAATTAATTAAAAACATAAAACAACAAAATAAATAAAATTCAAACCCATCATTTCATCAGTTGCTGTCCTTTACGACATCCAACTGTACACAATGCCACAATACTGTGGGCAGTCAATACTGCCAGCTATAACGCTAAAAATGCTGTTGCCACTGCCGCGGGCACGACTTAGCAACGATTCAGCTCTCTTCCTGAGGATGACATGGAAGCCATCAATACGAGCATCAGCAAACATGCCCGACGCGCCGCAGTACCTCGGCAGCCGCATCGATATCCTAAACGCATTATTGTACTGTACGCGCAGGGCGTTGATTGTCTTCTGCGTATATTTGACCCATAGACTGCAAATAATAGGTCGTTACCTATGAAATTGCCGTTCTATCGTACTGGCTATTTCAAGTCTAATTTTTTCCATTTTCGCTAATAATTCTAAGTAGTTTTTTTTTTTTTTTTTTTTCAAAGTATCGAATTCTTTTTTGTAAATTAGTCATTTGTTTAAAGGTTAGCGTTCTGTTTTCATCGCATTTTTACGTTTTTCGTCATCATGGATACGTAAAAAATTCTAGTGATTATGGAGTACTAGCTTTTGCCCGCGGCTCCGCCTGCGTAGATGTCGGTTATCGCGTAAAAAAAGTAGCCTATGTCCATCTCCATATCCCAGGCTATATCTCCGCCAAATTTCATGACGATCGGTTCAGCGGTTTAGGCGTGAAAACGTAACAGACAGACAGACAGAGTTACTTTCACACTTTTAGTATGGATGAGTACCGTCTTAGCAGCAAAGCGGCAGAAGCGGCACGCAACATCAACGACGTATACGGAGCGAACACTACTAACGATCGCACCACCCGTTATTGGTTTGCTCGCTTCCGTTCTGGAACGACCTAAGAAATGAACCCCGTGGTCAACCGAAAACTTTAGTCGACAATGACAAATTAAAGGCGGTTGTGGAAGCTGATGATTCTCAATCTACAGCTGAATTAGCAGCAGCTTTCGATGTTAGCATCAAAACAATGTTGGTCCATTTGCGTCAAATTGGCAAGGTAAAAAAGCTTGACAAATAGGTGCCCCACGAATTGAATGATCGCCAGCGCGAAGCACGCGTCGAGTTGAGCCTTGCACTGCTCAATAGGCACACAAACTAAGGTATATTGAATCGCATTGTTACTTGCGACGAAAAATGGATTCTGTTCGACAATCGCAAGCGCTCAGCAAGTTGGTTAGATCCTGGTTCAGCACCTAAACAATGCCCCAAACGAAAACTGACCCCTAAAAAAGTGATGGTCACTGTTTGGTGATCTAGCGCCGGTGTCATTCATCACAGCTTCTTACCAAACGGGATGAGCATTACTGCAGATGTGTACTGTGAAGAACTGAACATAATGATGGAGAAGCTCGCACATCTCCAACCAGCTTTGGTCAATCGTTTGGCTCCGCTGCTCCTGCACGACAACGTGCGACCTCATACTGCACAGCAGATGGTCTCCAAGTTATAAGAGCTGGGGTTGGACGTTCTCCATCATCCACCGTACTCACCAGACCTTGCCCCTACATACTTTTACTTTTTCCAGAATTTGGATTACTACTTTGCGGGGAAATAAATCAATAACCGAGAGGCAGTTCAAGCCTTTGAAGAATTTGTTGCCTCCCGTCCAGCAGACTTTTTTTTTTCATAACGGGCATATATAAGCTACCACTACGTTGGCAAAAATACATTGATTGCATGGGTAATTACTTTGATTAATAAAAATAAAAAATATAGAGAAACAAGGGCGTTAACTTATTTCATGAAAAACGGCAATTTCATAGGTAAAGACCTAATATAAAAAGATTGTCAAAACGCCCGGAACAATGTAACTTTTACTGCTTTACTGCAGCGTGCAAATCTACAAGCCAACATATTGCATCGGACAGTTAACTCCCGGCGCTCCCTCTCAATATCCTCGTAGTCTGAGAGGTCATTTGAGACCCAGTGGCCCAGGTATTTGAATCGCGAAACTCTGGGTAAAGAAACCCCGTCTATGTTATGTGTTATTATACTCATGATGAATAATTTTCAACAGCCGCCATTTCGGATTTTAATTTTATCTTTGCACTTTTACGAGTATTCATTGTTACCAATCATTGGCTGTTACGACAATAATGAACGCAAAGACCGACTGTATGGTTCTCTAGACTGTGCTACAGGTGCGAGATAGTTTAGTGAAAATGCACGCAGAGCACGTGGGCGAGGCCGTGCAGGTGCCAGCGGCAGCGCACGGCGTGGTGGCGGAGGGGGCGGGGGGTGCGGGGGGCGCGGGCGGGGGCGCGGGGGCGTTGTGGCGCGCCGGCCTGGCGCCTGTAATGCTGGGCGGCGGCCTGGCCGCGCTGCTGGCCGCGCTCACTGGTGAGCCTCGCTCGACTACTGCCATACACTTGCAAGCTAAGCACGTGCACGTGACAGCGCCCTGACTGTGCAGGGCTGGCGCTGGCGCGGCGGCGGGCGTCGTGGTGCGTGCACCGCGACTGCTCGCTGCAGGCGTGCGCGCCGCACCCGCAACTCTACACAACGGAGCCCAGCAAACGGAATGGGAAGGCCCTCACTCCGCCCGACGGTAACGCATACTGGTCAATTAACATTTCTGTATTTGCATTGTACTATGATTATTGAGGTTGGACTTCAATTGACATGTTATAATTTCAGTTACCTGTTCTCTGTTCTTCTGCACTTTTGAATATCTGGAGGCACGGCAGTGCCCCCGCCGAGTCGAGCAAAAATAAGCGGCATCGCCGCACAGTGGTCCGGTTTAAAAAAAAAATGGACATAGGATCGAAAATGCATATTTCACTTCGCAAAAAATTGTTTTGTATACAAAATTTGACGCCGATTAATACTTATTAATACCAGTTTTCGAAAAAATTAACCCTTCACGTCAACAAAAAAAAAAACAAAAAAAATTATACGAGAAAATCTATTTTATTTATTTTCTCTGTTCAGTATCAAAGTATAGTAAGCAAACCTTATATTCGGACAACTACCTGTTGTCTTCAACACCACGACATATAAATTGCTTGCGTATCCCTGCGGCCCTGGCGCCTACGATGCACTGTGGGCTGTAAATGAGTTTCATATGCATTTGAATTCTGTAGTATATGTGAACCTGACATTACTAGAATAACGCATGTGTGTAACGGGCATTATGGAGGGCGCATAGCGCTCGGCATCGGTCGCCATCTTAGCGTCCCTTTTGTGTAAGCCACGGACCGAGGAATACATGTTTATACCGCAACCAGCTTTTTATTTAGAACCAGATACACAAATATCACAGTGGCGACGAGGATAACAAAGTTGGTAAAATGTCGATCAGGAAGATCAAGGAATTTGAAGTGCGGACAGGAGTGTGGTCGTCGTACATGGATTGACTATAAATGTATTTCAAGGTCAACAAGGTGGCTGACGATTTGAGGCTGCCGACATTAATTGCGAGCATGGGATATGAATTGCCGGTCAATCTCGCCAGCCCGAAAAAGCCATCGGAATCAACCTATGAGCAAATCAATGACATGATGCGTCAACATCTGCAACCAGCACCATCATCATTAGCGGAGCGATACCGATGTCGTCAAAAACGACAGAGCGCGACTGAAGATGTCGCCGCGTACGTAGCAGAATTAAAAAAGTTATCGCGTAATTGCAAATTTAACGCGAACCTAAACGAAAATCTACGAGATCAATTTATATGCGGGCTTAAGAGCGACATCATTCGGCAAAGGTTGTTTGCAGAAAATGATACAATATCGTTTACGGAGGCAGTCAAGTTGGCGTGCCCTTTGGAGGCGGCAGAGAGGGACGCAGCGGAGGTCGAGCAGCGTGTATGCGGTGCATGCGCTGTCGCCGTACGTGGAGCGCCCCGGATAGGGGCGTAAAGGAGCGGCTCTCAGCGGGCGCGCCCGACCGGCCAGGGTCGAGGCGGCGGGCGGAGCGACTCGAGCGGTGTCAGCAGGCACAGAAGGCTGTGCGGCTTGCGGGGGCGTGAACCACGAATACGGGAGGTGCCGGTATCGGGCTTTCGTGTGCAGCAGATGCCAGCGTGTAGGTCATTTGCGGCGGGTGTGCCCGGAACGGAACGGTCAAAAGCTGCAAGGGAAAAGTGATAAGCAGAGCAAAGAGGCAAGGCGGGTTCATCATCTTGGGGATTTCGGAGATGGAACAAGTGAGGAAGATGAGGATATTGAGGACTTAAATCTATTATCATTAAATAGCTATAAGGCGGTGAGTTTACCCATTTTTGTAGATAACATTGTTATTGGTATGAAAGTTGACACTGGAACTGCAATTTCATGTGTAAATAAAATTATTTATGATAATAACTTTGATCATATACCAATAGAAAATGATAACACAGTTTTAAAATTCTATGATGGATCAAAAATTAAGCCGTTAGGTATCATACAACCAATAGTAAGGTATGGTAAAATTGAGAAACAATTACAGCTATTTGTTATAGAGGGAGGTACAACGTCCTTGATTGGAAGGCAGTGGTTGGCCGAGTTAAAAATTAGTATACCGAAATTTAATTGTAATTTTATAGGACAAAATAGTAAACATAAGGATAATGAGTTATGTGATTTGCTCGACAGGTATAAAGAAGTGTTAAGCGGAGAGCTGGGACGGTACACGGGTGGCAAGGCAACACTGCGAGTTCGGGATAAAGCAGAACCGGTTTATCATAGGGCGCGTCCACTACCCTACGCGCTACGCGAGCGTGTCGACACGGAGCTTGACGCGATGCAGCACGCCGGTATCATCGAACCTGTTGACTGCTCGGACTGGGCATCTCCACTGGTGCCGGTAAACAAAGCAGACGGTACGTTAAGAATTTGTGCAGATTACAAGTCAACTCTGAACCCCGTTTTACTGGTTGATCGTTACCCAGTCCCTAGGATTGACGATGTCTTGGTTGGTCTAAATGGGGCGCAGTATTTAAGCAAAATTAACTTATCAAATGCATATAATCAAATAGAGTTGGATGATTCAAAGAAGTTCACAGTCATAAACATACATCGGGGGTTATTTCGTTACAATAGATTGGTATATGGATTGTCATCTAGCGTGGGTATCTTCCAACGGATTATGACTAACTTACTGCAGGGTATTCCACATGTGCAAGGTTTCCTAGATGATGTAATAATAGGAAGGAAAACTAGGACAGAAAACTTACAGGCACTCGAGGCTGTTCTTAAACGCTTAGCGGAAAATGGATTGAAATTAAGAAAGGATAAATGTGTTTTCTTAGTTGATAATGTTAAGTATCTAGGGTATGTGGTATCGAAAGAAGGAATTAAAGCAGATACGACTAAAATCGACGCTATTTTAAGAATACAACGACCAACTAACGTAACTGAATTACGGTCATTCTTGGTAGATTTATTAAAAATCTAAGCTTTTATTTAGTACCTTTGCATAAGTTGTTACGGAAGGGGGTTCAATGGAAATGGGACAATAATTGTGAGCATTCATTTGGAGAAGTAAAACGTGCTTTAGTTAGTAGTGAGGTATTAGCACACTATGATTCCAGGAAACCCATTACTGTGACATGTGATGCGAGCGTGCGGGGTATAGGCGGGGTGTTGGCTCAGAGAGGAACACTGGGTGAGCGCCCGGTGGCTTACACGTCACGCGCGCTCACTGCCGCGGAGAAAAATTACTCACAAATACATCGCGAAGCCTTAGCTATTATTTTCTGTGTAAAAAAAATCCACCAATATTTGTATGGTCGCAGGTTTACGTTACGCACCGATCATAAGCCGTTGGTTTCAATATTTGGGCCAAACACCGGTATACCAACTATGACTGCGAGTAGGATGCAAAGGTGGGCAGTTATATTGTCAGCTTATGACTACGATATAGAATACATAAAAACTAAGGACAACTGTGCGGTCGGTTTATCGCGGTTACCGGACAACACCGCGGGTCATTGTAGGGACGTCATTCCTGAACAAACGTATCTACACTTTACGCAAGATGCGCTGTTATTAGATTACAACAAATTAAAAGACAAACCCAGAGGGATCCAATATTAGGCCGAGTGTTGACATACATAAAGGATGGCTAGCCGGTAAGCTGTGACGTAGTATGTATGCAGCCCTATTACAATAGGAAATCGGAATTGTATGAGGAATTAGGCTGTGTTATGTGGGGTCATAGGGTGGTAATTCCAGAATGCAGTCGTAAAAGAGTTTTAACACTAATACATGAAGTGCATATGGGCATTTCAAAATCGAAAGCAATAGCACGCAGTTATGTGTGGTGGGCCGGCATCGACGAGGCAGTGGAGCGCGAGTGCCGCTCATGTGCTACCTGTGCAAAGCTCGCGGCTTCACCCGCCAGCGCTCCGCCAAGCCCTTGGCCATGGCCTTTGAAACCATGGACTAGGTTACATTTAGATTTTATGGGCCCAATTGATGGAAAAACATTCTTGGTAGTAGTTGATGCCATGTCAAAATGGTTGGAAATTTTTCCGGTACCAAGTACAGCGGCGCAAAGCACTATCTCGAGATTAGGCGAGTTATGGGGTAGGTTTGGATTACCAAGGCAAATTGTGACAGACAATGGACCGCCATTCACGAGTAGCGAGTTTGCGGACTTCATCAATAATGATGGAATACAACACATCTTTACAGCACCGTACCATCCTGCATCTAACGGGGCGGCAGAGAACGCGGTGAAAACATTAAAAATGGTTATAAAAAAATCATTAGCGGAAAACAAAAATATTGAGTCCACATTAAATAAATTCTTATTACACTATCGCAATACTGAACATTGTACAACGGGGGAAAGTCCCTCGAAGTTGTTAATGGGCAGACATTTAAGAACTAGGTTAGATGCACTAAAACCGGATAGGGAGTCCAGGGTGAAAGAGGCTCAGGAACGACAGGTTAGAGCTAAGGGAGGAGTGAGTAGGGAAGTAGACGTAAGGGACGACGTATGGTACCGTCAGTATTTAAAAGCTGAAAAGTGGCAACCAGGTTCAGTCATAAAATCGACGGGAACAAACGATTTTAGGATTCTGGATACTAATGGTAACGTAGGGCACCGACACCTAGACCAGCTAAAACGGAGATCTAGGAGTTCACTTGTAATCCCAACAGGTTCTGGGCCATCGTCTACGGAACCGCCGAGCCCGGTACCACTAACGCCAGTTGGAGTCCAGTCTGGGTGGTCTGAGGCGCGTAGTTTCCGCGAGGACGTTCCGCGAGAGGAGTCCACAGTTGCTCCGTTAGCCAAGGAGCTAGCTGAGCCAAGAGGAGAGCATCTTACCACGCCACCAACCACCCCTGTACCGGCCCAGCCACGTCCCTACCGGAGTTGTCGGTTGGGCAAAACGTTTAATTATAAAACACTAGCAACCCGCCCCGGCTTTGCACGGGTGCAATGCTGATACTAAATACACTACAGAAAAACTGTGAACGTTGTATATAAAAACATAGCGGCCCGCTCCGGCTTCGCACGGGTATAAAATATATAGCCTATGTGATTAAAATCGATTCAGTAGTTTTGATTTATTCATTACTGCCCGTGGCCCGCACGCGTTAAATTTGGAGTAAAACAATCCCCCTTTCCCTATACCATGAAGATTTCCTGCTATCTTTGGATTATCTAAATTCATACACTACATTTTTACTTATTTACTTTTTACATTTTTAACTATTTATTTTATTTTTACAACATATTACAGAATGTCTTTATAAACAACGTTCACAGCTTTCTTGTCATTAGACAATACAAACATGTTTTCTCTGGAGGTCACTCTTGAAAGAGCGACATACAGTTGTCCATGTGAAAAACAGTCAACGCTCAAATCTAAGCCTGCAACGTTGAAGGTTTGACCCTGCGATTTATTAATGGTCATTGCAAAAGATGTCTTTACCGGAAACTGTAAACGTTTAAATTGGAAGGGTAAATCCGATGGTATCAGAGGGATTCGGGGAATCAATAAATCTTCTCCGGTACCACATCCTGTGAGTATTGTGCACTCTATTATGAAAGTTTTCAATGATTTTACCAGCAAACGCGTGCCATTGCAAAGTTTAGGTGGATTCAGGTTTCTTAATAAAATAACAGGACAACCTACTTTCAACACCATTTTGTGAGGAGGGAGTCCAGAGGGGTTCAAAGAATTTAGAAATTCTGTAGGAAAATGAACAGCTTCTTCCAAATCGAGAACAGTATCGACCGAGTAGTATATTTTCGTCGGCGCATCAATCTTTGAAAGAATCAAGTTATTTACTTTATCTACTTGTTCATTAGTTGGTGACAGAATCGCTCTTTCTTTAAATCAAGATATTGTCTTATAACTTATGTTATCAATGTCAGGATAGACATTGTTGACTAACTCTTGGATGTTGTCTATCAAAACGCAAAGGTTTTCTAGGCCAATCCTTCCCTCACTTTGTGTTAACTCTCCATTACCAACTTTTAGCAGCATCTCTGCGCTATTTATAGGCACGCTCTTGCCGCACCGGGCGGCCGGCCGGTACCGCCGCAAACGCTACGTCCCGCAATTTTTAAATCTGTAATATCTTCGAAAATATTCACTTAAATCATACGGTGTAAAGGGCCATATAGATCTATATTAAATGAACAATGTATTCAAGGTATTTAATTGGTTAAGGATTAATGCTGTAATGGTTAAAATCGCTTCGAAAATTAGCCATTATTTGTCGTAAATAGTAAATGACAAAAAAAAGTTATTGTGGGTTATCCATAAGAGATAGACATATACCATCACGGACTTTTCTGTAGTCCTTTTCAATATGTACAATACTTAGTACATTATTTTGATAAAACTCGTAGGGTTCAGCCTGCGTTTGCAATGTAAGCGGAAAAAATGTAATTATTTACGACATCACATTAGAAACCTCAAAAATAACAGTACTTCTCCACTATTTAATGGATGTTATTATACATATAAACCTTCCTCTTGAATCACTCTATCTATTAAAAAAAACCGCATCAAAATCCGTTGCGTAGTTTCAAAGATTTAAGCATACAAAGGGACATAGGGACACAGAAAGCGACTTTGTTTTATACTATGTAGTGATTTAGTTATAAGTAGGATAAGCTAACAGTGCAGTGGATAGATTTCCTAAGGGGGTTAGTTTGTAATTTAAGTGGGGAGGAGTGTAGTTTATGTGAACCTGACATTACTAGAATAACGCATGTGTGTAACGGGCATTATGGAGGGCGCATAGCGCTCGGCATTGGTCGCCATCTTAGCGTCCCTTTTGTGTAAGCCACGGACCGAGGAATACATGTTTATACCGCAACCAGCTTTTTATTTAGAACCAGATACACAAATATCACAAATTCTACTGCTTTTTTCTCCTTTGTTCTTTATGATAAGCCTCTAATGCCTTCAGCAGTCATGAATATATGTAGGGAATATCATTTCATAGGTAAACTAAATTATTAAAAATTAAATTGTAAATTTTGTATGGCGCCAAAGTAATAAATCCAAATATCTTCAAAACCGCTGTCTTAACTGTTATATCGTTACAGTTGGCTATTTTAAAAAAGACGTGTGGCACTCGGGGACTGCCGCGGTAAAGCTATTGCATAGCATTTTGTATCAACTTATGCAATTATAATTATTTATTTATTTTATTTATGCAGTATTTCTTTTTCTTTGATATTAATTCAAGTTACACTTTTTGAGCGTGGTGACCGATAAGAAAACAATTTTTTCTTTTATTAAATAAACAAAGAGTATATAATATTAAGAGACGGGAGTCCCATAGATAAAAATGAAAAACGTCGCTTGTATGAAACGTGAGCTAATAATGAATACCAACATAACAGAAATGACACGGACTGCAGACATGACATAAAGCTGCCAACATAATAACAAGATTGGGATGTACTACTACTCACTCGTAATTTTTATCGATATGTTGCTGTAAAAAATTTCGAGTTTTAGGATCCTGACATTTTTACGGTTTCATTCTTAATAAATTTAAGGCAAAGGTCACTTAGGCCAACGGTAACTTTCGATTTGAACTAAGGTTACGTGGTAATTTTCTTATAAAAAGAAACCAGCTACGGCTGTAATTCCACGTTGGCGTAAGCGGGGTTCAGAGACAAATCCCATTGTATAGTCTAGATCTAATCCGAGGTAAACTTGACTATAAGATGAGATTTGCTGTGATGATACTAAAATAAAACAAAACTTTGGACTTAAGTTTTTTTATAATAATTAGAACACCTTTTCCTTTCTATTGATCATTCAAGTGGCAATGGTTCAGCAGTTGATGTTGAAGGTACTGAAATGTAGGAAACACGTTGCTTATTAACTGACACATGAACAAGTGAATTCAAATTTAATTCTAATCTTGAATAGTTACTTGGGCTTAGTCTCATTCTTTTTATCACATTTTCATTTGAAAAAGGGTCTGTAATAGACAAAAAAGTATCTGTAATATTTACAATTGATACATTCAATACAGTTAATCAAATAGTAAAGTGAATTTAATAAGTTTAAAATAAACATAAACCTTACCCGCAATAGAACATATTTTCCTGTCTTTTGAACATTCTACTGGCAATGGTTCAGCAGTTGATGTTGAAGGTACTGCAATAAAAACAAAATGTAGTCATTCACTTCTAATTCCAAATACAATGAAGGGTATCGTAGTTGGGATGAATTAATCCCAAGAACCGAATTAACATTGTAGTTGAAAAACATGTTTCCCCATACTTTCCAACTGCATAATAATAATGTAAGTACACACAATATTGAGTAATTTACCATGTTATTTTAAGACCATAGACTTCTTAAAGGTTTTGCTGTAATCTTTAAGTATAGAACTGTACACTGTATTTTTTTTAATATTAGGATCAGCAGTTTCGGAGATAAGGGGGGAAATGGTAAATTTTCATCTATTTTCTTTAATAATTTTCATTAAAAATGTAAAATGAAATGAAAGGACTTGTCAAGAGGATTTTTTTTTAAATAATTAAAAAAAAAGTTCTCTTGTCAAGTCCTTTCATTTCATATGTCACATGATACATTTTGCATGTGTACCAAAATGCAACTTAATCGGTCCAGTAGATGAAGGTACATAAGGGTTCCGTTTTTTCATTCGGACGTACAGTACCCAAAAAAAAAAAAAAACTTACTAGATGTACCAGTCCAAGAATCGCAGTAGTCGAAGTAGAAGATAACTCTGCAAAATATAATTGAACATGAGTTACTAAAGTAATCGGAAAGGGTGAGTTAGGATGAATTACGACTGGAAAATAAAGTCTTACCTGTTTGCTCACTTTTGAAGATGTGTAGTGGAAATCCAACGAACAGCTCATCTGCCATTGGTTCTGCAGTAAGTTCTACAGACGGAGTAGCATTTTTTCTTAGTTGTGTCTTCTTTTTATTGAAATCCTTTGGTAGAAAATGACTGCCACAAATATGTTCCAATTGATGTAGCTTTTCAATGGGTACATACACCAAGTCTTCTTTCCCGTAACTTTAACCCATTTTTTACATCTAGCTGGAACATTTTATTACATTATTATGATTATAATAGTAGTGTATTTAAACTTATATCTTTGTTATTTTGGTTTTGCAGTATTAATAGAATAACAGAGAAAATTAAATGAAATAGGAATATTATAATAATAAAAATATAGACAGTCGATAAAAAAGTAACATGCGTCAAGCACTAGCATATTGATATGTTACTTTGTAATTTTGTAAATTTTGGACTTTAAATCAAGTAATTTATTTTCTGTAAGAGCTTATCAATGTTTTTTAACATAACAATTGAAAATATATGCTGACCTATCTTCATTCAAAGGAAATTTGGCTATGAAGATTCGCATTTGACCATCTGACCGGCCGGATCTTATAACACATATTTCACACGTTTTGTAATGCATTGCAACTTAAATTATGTCACACGTACATACATAAATACAACAATAACTCTAATTTACGATAAATATCCACAAAACACAGAATAAAAACAAAAACAGCGCTTTGTTGACAAAGTTCTTGACAACAAACAAGACAAGAATATGGCGGTCGGTAGCTATGGCGGCTGAGTAGCGTAGTGCGATACGCAAGCAATTTATACGTCGTCGTATCGAGAAATAACAGGTACTTGCCAGAATATAAGGTTTACTTACTATACTTTGATACTGAACGGAGAAAATAAATAAAATAGATTTTCTCCCATACATTTTTATTTTTAATTTCTTTTTTTTTACGTGAAGTAGCAATTTTTACGAAAACTAGTAATAAAATAATAAAATTATAGGCCGATCACGTGTTTACCGACGGTCTATAAAGTTCTTTCATCCATTTTGAGAGCTAAAATTAACCAACATGTAGACACCAACTCCATCATGTCTGCTTCTCAAGGTAAGAACGGGTCCCGTGGTACTAAGGAGCTACTCCTCATTGATATGGCCATTAGCCAATAGGTTCGTCGTTCCCGAAAGGATCTGTCGACATGTTGGATAGATTATAAGAAGGCCTATGACTCGGTGCCACATACATGGCTCATGAGGGTGCTGGAATTGTATAAAGTAGATGCAACTCTGCGCACCTTCCTGATGACATGTATGGGGCAATGGAGGACGGTCTTTCGCTATCCAGAGGAATAGCGAACCGATAAGGATTGAGCGAGGCATATTTCAGGGCGATAGTTTGAGTCTACTTTGGTTCTGCTTAGCCTTGAATCCTCTAAGCATACTGCTGGAGGATTCAGGTCTAGGCTATCGGCTGAGGAGAGGTGGTCAGGTTATATCTCACCTCCTCTACATGGATGACCTAAAACTCTTTGCCCCCAACCATTTGCAACTGATGGAGCTACTGAAAGTAACTGAAACTTTCAGTAGCGCCATCAGGATGGAATTTGGTGTGGACAAATGTGCGGTCATACATGTAAAGCGAGGAAAGATTGTGGAATCCGTGGGAACCCAACTCTCGGATTCCATAAACCTTAGTGCCCTCTCCGCATCCGAGACCTATAAGTATTTGGGTATGTCGGAAGCGTTGGGCATCAATGTTACTGACATGAAGCAATCGTTGAAGGAACGCTTCTTTGGCCGCCTGAAAAAGTATTTAATAGGCTTCTATCAGGCGGAAACAAGGTGCTGTTACTAAGCCGACCCCGTTTGTCTTTTTTTAAAAAAAAAAACAATAATTCTACTGGAACCACTTTAATTCACCACAGTACAAAAACACACACACAAGTTCTTGGGTACTTATATTTTGGTAATGTCCCTCTTAATTGCTCCCTTAATTTGGGCACACTAGATTACGCGACGGCGTCCAAAATCTAACTAACTGAATTATACATATTATTTCTATGCACTGGGTAAAAATGCAACATCAGTACTTTAGTAAAGGAAAATACACTGTTTATAAGTTAAAAGCTGACTTAGGCTTTATTGCCTTGTAATAAGGGTTATAACAGCTCCCCCTTTTAAACGAAGCTTTATCTCATCAAGATGAAGCGAAGTGAGATTGAAGATCGATTTATTAAGAGAGACACTTTACAGCTTTTAATACATTAAATATAAAAGTTACATAATTTTGAATGAAAATTGACAACATAGTGAATTAATAGTTTTACATTACATTAAAAGTTTAGGTTTCTATTAGACGGAAACTTGACTTTATTAACCTTACTAGTAGATTTATAATTTGGGTAATGAATAGGCAAAGACTGAACTGACTTGTTGTCTTCTTCAGAAGTTGAAGATACTTCTGTCATCTCAATACTATTTGAAATTTTGGACTTGCGTTTGGTATTTTGATTATAACATTGATTAAATATTTGCACGCAGCATCCAGCATTAGAAGAATGTTTGTTCTTAAAATATCTATATAATTTATAAACTAAGTATAAAAATAAACACACAATTAGAATATAAGTAAAAGTAGAATAGTAAGGGCCATATTTAATAAAATGAGATTCCTTTTCCAAATTATTCAATTCTTGCTCTAAACTATCCATTTGGTGAGTTGCATATTTGAGAGAATCTAAGTTAATTTTACTCAAAGAGATTGGCGACAAATGTGGTAAACTTTTATTGAATATGTCCTTCTTACAGCAGTCATCTGCTGTTATATCAAAGCTTATATCTAAAGGAGACTTAGTAAATAAAGAATAAGAACTAGTCGGTAACAACTGAACAGTTTTAGAATACCCAATACAATTAGGCAATAGTTTTACAATTCCTGTACCTGTAATTAAATGGTCATTAATGTTTTCATCACATTTAATAGTCAATTTATTTGTATTTGATTGAACATATATCCATTTGTTATTTCTTAATTTTTGCCAAATATCAATTTGACCATACAATATTTTAGCATTGCATTCTGTAGGTAATGACAATATTACCTCAGTTAAGATTTTAGATTCACAATTAGGGTTACTTACACATGAGTATATAGTATTTAATTCACAGATAGAAAAATTACTATTTATTACTTTACATTTATCAAGAGTGTCCAACATAGCATAATGCATCCTGTCATCACTTAATGCAATATAAGAATTAGAAGGTTGAATTAAAGCAAATGTATTATGTGAGTCATCGTGAGGTGTAGGTAGGGGTATATTTTTATAGGTCATGAACTTATCAGGAGTGATCAAAGGGATCTGTAATATAAAAATGACCTTATTATTGTAATAATAGGAACTAAATTCGGAAACATCAATAATAGAATGAATATTTTGAATGGTTAAGGGAACTGGAAAATCTAACCTTTTGCTTACTTGACTACTATGCTTAGTTAATTCTAAATAAAGATTTAAGGGACTTATAACACTAGGATGTAGTACATTAACCTTAGAAAATAAAATAGAATTTAGTGTAGTATCTAGTAAATTAGTTATAGCAAGTAAAGAACCTTCGATAATGTTAAGAAGGTTGTTTAACTTTGAAGTATATATTAATTGATTATCGGTCTTCGTAATTTGGGAAAATATTACGTTCATCTGATTAATTTGGGCGTTTAATTTCATCTCATTTTGATTAAGTTTGTAAATAGTAGTGTTAAAATTATTTATAGTAGACTTGACAATGTGAATGTTATCTCTCATTAAATGAAACATTTCTGTTTCACTCTTTTGCACGATTCAATTGCAGCATCATATTTTCTGGCGTCATCTGCATCTAATGTGCCGAAAAATAACTTTAAGATTTCACCTCCGAATTCTAAAGATCGTTTAACTTTACTTGGCAATTGATTAGAGATGATATGCGATAATGATTGCAATTTGATAGAACTAGATTGGATTAAAACTTCGATAGGGCTAGACATGTCTTTGCATGTATCTAACTCTTGTGGTTCAATCTTGTTGCACAAATTTAAAGTGTCGTGTAACAGAGATTCGATTTTATTAAGATAAGGTTCTAAAGAAACTAAATCTACGTGGGTGATCACTTTCCAATGATCAGTATAAAAATTTATATTAGTAGTAGGTTCAAAATAAATCCCGGGGCTATGATAGATTGGGATGATGCTTGATTCGGTGCGGCTGAGGCATAAAGTGCCATGGCAGAACGTTATTCTGAAAAGAAATATAGTACATAGGTTAAGAAGTAGAAGGCTTAATTTGATTGGTATGGTGTTTAATAGCCTTGCGACCTACTTGTAAGGTTACATTGTGCTTGTTATGAACTTTGATAATTTTATAAGGGCCTTTCCATATAGGCGATAAGGCCTTACGGAGCCTATGATGTTGTTTGAGATAAACCATATCTCCTACTTTATAAGTTACGTCACGGGAGTTGGCATCATAGTATTGTTTTGATTTTTCTTTACTGTTTATAATGTTTTGAATGGCTTTCTCGCGACTAAAGCGCATTCTATATTGTAAAGCTCGAATATATTCGTTGTATGTATTACCAGAGCTTTCATATAACGAGTTTGGAATGGATGGTTTATAACCATATAATAACTCGTGAGGAGTAAAGTTAGTCGTACTATGAGGTGTAGTATTATAAGCTAGAATTGCGGTGAATAAATAACAATGCCAGTCGTTCTGGTTCTCGTTAACAAAGGATTTTAGGTATTCTTTTAAAGTAGCATGTGAGCGTTCAAGAGCTCCATTGGTTTGTGGATGATACGGAGTAGTAAAAAGGGCCTTGACCTTTAGTATTTCGGTCAATTGTCTAAATAATTCGGATGTGAAACATGTACCTAAATCTGTTAGAATGGTTTTGGGAAAACCGAAAAGAGACATAAAATGAACAAGGTTTCTGGCTATTTCTTCACTAGTAGCCGTAACCATTGGGTAAGCGCTAGTGAATTTAGTTAAGTCATCTTGTAAGGTTAGGATGAATCTAAAGTTTTGATAGCCTGCATCGGGTAAAGGACCTACGACGTCAAGGGCCAATCTTTCAAACGGCCTAGTAGATGTGGAAGTTATCTCCATCGGAGCTTTATTTGATTTCCTTAAAGGCTTATTAATTTGGCAAAGCTTGCATTTCTTTACATATTGTTCGATATCAGACCGCATGCCTTTCCAATAGTAGGCAGCTTTAATACGCGAATACATTCGTTGTGACCCTGGGTGACCAGCTATAACAGAGTCGTGGTTTTCTTTTAATATTTTAGGAACTTCTACAGGAGTAGGATAAATTAATTGATTTTTATATACGTGAACTTTTATATTGGTATCGTGGAAAATATAGGAAATCATATTATAGATTTTAGTATACGTAAGTTTTGAAAATGGGTCCGTGAAATCTGGTAATGCAAGGTTGGTAATATTTTGGCAATCAATTAGTGAGTTTCTAAGCTTAATTAGTAAGATATAAACATCTTTATAATTAGTTTCTTCATAGTGATGTACTTTTGTAAATAGAAAATAGTAGGTTTTATTTTTGTCATTAACACATTGTATTGTAAGTGGCTCGCGTTGGGAATTCAGTAGATCAGCAGAATTATCGAGCTGCGATAATATTTCCTCGCAATGAGGCATAGAGCAGTCAAAGTCTAAAGAGACTGGACAAGCAATTGTGTTTAACTTAGATAAGTGTAGTCCTTGGATACACTCTTCGATGATAGTATTTGGGACTGGGAGTTGATTTGTAAATTGAGCCTTGAAATAGTGTTCGTAAGAAAAATTATTTAAATTGTTTACGTCAATAGCATTGATAGGGCAACGGGATAGCGCATCGGCGTTAGAATTGAGACGACCTTGTTTATAAACGATTTCGTAATCGTATTCCTCAAGTTTGAGGCGCCAGCGAATGAGTCTACTACCCGGATCTTTTACATTAAATAGCCACACGAGGGGCCTATGATCAGTTATTATTTTGAATCTATTACCATATAAATATGGTCGAAAAGTTTTAACGGCGAATATAATAGCTAATAACTCTTTTTCCGTAGTTGAGTAATTACCTTCAGGCTTATTTAGAGTGCGCGACGCATAAGCGATCGGCTTATCTTTGCCGATGGGACCTTGAGACAATATTGCGCCAATGGCAAAGTTACTTGCATCAGTAGTAACATTGAAAGGCTGTGAGAAGTCAGGGTACTGTAGAAGAGGGGCAGTAATTAATTTTTCTTTTAGAATATCGAATGAATGCTGTTGTTCTGTGTCCCAGTGGAACACAACATCCTTTTTTAATAGAGACGTAAGTGGTTTAGTTAACTTAGAAAAGTTTTCAATGAATCGGCGATAGTAGCCTATTAGGCCTAGAAATGACTTAATATTTTTAGGATTTTTAGGAACTGGAAATTGCGATACAGCGTTGACCTTTTCAGGATTTGGAGATACACCTTTATCGGTGATAATATGGCCAAGGTAAGTTACTTCATGCCTTAGGAACTCGCATTTGTCTGGTTGGAGTTTTAAATTGTATTCACGAAATTTGTCGAATACTAATTGTAATTTTTGTATATGATCTTGTAGATTTTGACTGTAAACTATACAATCGTCAAGATAGATATAGCAATGAAGGCCTTGTAAGCCTGACAACACAGTGTTCATAAGACGCTGAAACGTGGCAGGGGCATTTTTCAGCCCGAAAGGCATTCTGGTAAATTCATAATGACCAGACATGTCTGAATTTGTGTTAACTGTGAAACCTGTTTTAGGCGCGTCCTTGGGACAAGTTTTCAGTTGATGAAAACCACTTGTGAGGTCTAGCGTACTGAAATATTTAGAGTGACCTAATTGGTCTAAAATATCAGTGATAAGAGGCAGTGGATAAGATTCGGAAACAGTGACGTCATTAAGACGGCGATAGTCAATGACTATCCTCCACTTTTGTTTGCCGGAAGCGTCCATTTTTTTCGGGACTACCCAAACTGGGGCGCTCCAAGGCGAAGTTGAATGTCGAATAATATTTTGGTCTAGCATTTTACGAATTTGGGAATCGACTTCCTCCTTGTGGCATTCAGGGAAACGATATGATTTGACATTAATAGCTGGGGCATCACCTGTGTTAATAGTATGCTCAATAGCATTCGTGAAGGTTAAGGGTTCACCTTCGACATGAAAAATATCCGTATAGTGGGAGCAACATTCTAAGAGAGTCTTTTTCTCTTCATCATTTAGATGAGAGCAACGGATAAGATTTAGTACTTTATTTATGCGATCACTTTTCGAACCGGAAATAGCATTTATATTATAAGAGTTACTAAATGAACAATCAAGTTCAAGGGGCGTCGCTGTTACTTGATAATCTTTTATTTCAATGTCACACTCTGTAGTGTTTAAAATGGTCACGTTTGTTTTCCCATTTGGTTTAATTGAGACAATGCAATTAGCGACATAAACGCCTTCACGTAAGATATGATCTAGTATGAGAGCTTCATTGTTGTGATATAGTTTAGGAGAGTAATTTGATACTGTGCATTCGATAACTACTTCTGATCGAGCTGGAATATTATACGAAGGTTGAGTATAAATAATAGGAATAGAATGATTTAATATGGAAATTGATTTTGAGGAGTAATCGATGTTTGTTTTAAAATAACTGCAAAAATCGCTACCGATTATTCCATCATAATTAATAAGATTGATGTCATCTTTAGTAACATGAAACTTGTACTTATGTATATTATCCGATAAATTGAACTCCATTTGGAAGGTACCTAAAGTTTCAACTGGAGTTTCAGAACTATTAATGCCCTTTAATTTGACAGTTTCGGTAGATAGATTTGGAAGTTTTTGTAAACAGGACTCTTTAACAATACTAATGGTTGATCCTGTATCAATAAGAAAACATAACTGTTCACAAGCGTGATTAGTATGTAGATAAGTATGAGGTAAAGCTACCTTTTTACAATAGTCATTAATTTCGTATATAGGTTTAGAATTAGTATAAGATGCTTGTAATTTTTCGGTACATAAGTGACATTTTGTTTTATCAGTAGGCGTAGTCGAACTCAGTTTAATTGACTGAGATGAAGATTTGATAGTACTCATCTCTTTAGGATTAGATGCAAATTTAGTAGAACCCATCTCTATTGGATGAGATGCGAATTTAGTAGAACTCATCTCTTTTGGATAAGATGCGAATTTAGTAGAACTCATCTCTTTTGGATGAGATGCGAATTTAGTAGAACTCATCGCTTTTGGATGAGATGCGAATTTAGTAGAACTCATCTCTTTTGGATGAGATGCGAATTTAGTAGAACTCATCGCTTTTGGATGAGATGCGAATTTAGTAGAACTCATCTCTTTAGGATGAGATGCGAATTTAGTAGAATTCATCTCTTTTGGATGAGATGCGAATTTAGTAGAACTCATCGCTTTTGGATGAGATGCGAATTTAGTAGAACTCATCGCTTTTGGATGAGATGCGAATTTAGTAGAACTAGTATAAGAATTAGCATAGGTCGTGTCATTTATAACTCTGTTCGATTTTGGCAGACACGGTACCAAAATCTCGCTTAGTTTAAATTATCGTCATTAATTTTAGTCATACTTTCACACCTGTGTATAGGTGCGTCATTAAAGTTAGTAGGTGCCAAGTTACGGTCACGTTGTGCATTGTCAGCGGCTTGCCGTTGCTTCATATTATATTGAAGCTTGCGACACTCTTTGATCACATGACCAGCATTTTTACAATAATTGCAAATTTTAGGGTTACTTTCGAGATTAGTATTAGAATTAGGAGACGGTGAATTATTATAAATTTTAGAATCTCGATAAGGCTTTTTATTCTTAAAACATTCTGATGAATTATGACCCGGCTTGTTGCAAGTAGAACACTGTTTGGGAGTTTTTAGATTAGATCTAGATAAGTTGTATAATTTTTCTTCATCAATAGCATACTGTATAGCTTCATTGAGATTAGAGGGATTTTTGCAACGGACAATAGTCGATATGGAAGGGTTTAACCCTAACATAAAGGTGTTTAGGGCAAGGTCCTCCATGGCTGCTATTCTGCCAGGCAGTTCCTTGTCATTTTTGCAACTATAATGTATGTCTGACTGTATACGAGTCAATATTGACTCCACCCTTAAAGAATAAATAGTGACATCTTCATTGGATAATTGCTTACAGTGTTGCAGATCTGATAATAAATGTGTGGCGTGCTTTTTCTCCCCAAAAGTAGCCTTCAGGAAGGTCTTTAGCTCCGACCACAATGAAAATGACTTAAGGCTGCATGCAACCTGTGCTTTACCTTCTAGCTGTGAAATGACAAATTTACATAACACAGTTTGTTGGTCTGAAGAAGCCAAACACATGGCATTCTCACAATTTGTAAGAAATGCAGGAAGGGTTTCCCTGTCACCATTATAAGGCTTAATAAATTTGGTTAAAAAGGATAGTGTAATTTTGTCGGACATTTCCTTTGATTCGGGTAACTCTTGTTTAACAGTCATAAAAGATTATGATGTGTTGGACAAAATTAAGTTAACAGATAAATAACAATGTTGGAATAATAAGAAATAGAAAAAGACAAAACAATTAAAGTCAGTGAAGATAGAAAAACAATATAGTGTTAAACTATATGTAAAATTATATGTATATCAAATATAGAGACACGAATTCAGAGACACTTTGAATTAAAAAAATGGTAGTTCACAAGAAACACTCACAGTAACACGATAATTGTTGACACCTGCATTATTGGGTGCTCAGCGGGAACTCGGAGTCCGGAGTCACGTTGCGCTGTGACGTATCGGAATTGAATTTTCACACGGTTGGTTGACTGTGGAATTTCTTGAGTTTGAAGGTTGGTGAGTTAGACCTGGGGCTGCTGGTGATGTTGATGCCGTCTGGAGCGGACTCACACTATACAGTGGAGGCTGACTGTCGTCCAAGTGTCGATGTGGCTGGAGCGGGCTCAAGCTGCAGAGCTGAGGCTGACCGTCGTCCAATTACTGATGTGGCTGGAGCGAGCTCAAGCTGAAGGGCTGAGGCTAACCGTCGTCCAAGTAGTGACGCAGGCTTGACCTTGGGTTAAGTCTCACTGTCGATCAATTGAACAGGGGGCTTAGGTTCGGAATGCCAGTGTCTGTTTGACTCAACGTCGTAAGACTTCGTCTCTGGCATCCCACTTCTGACACCAATTTGTTACTAAGCCGACCCCGTTTGTCTTTTTTTAAAAAAAAAAACAATAATTCTACTGGAACCACTTTAATTCACCACAGTACAAAAACACACACACAAGTTCTTGGGTACTTATATTTTGGTAATGTCCCTCTTAATTGCTCCCTTAATTTGGGCACACTAGATTACGCGACGGCGTCCAAAATCTAACTAACTGAATTATACATATTATTTCTATGCACTGGGTAAAAATGCAACATCAGTACTTTAGTAAAGGAAAATACACTGTTTATAAGTTAAAAGCTGACTTAGGCTTTATTGCCTTGTAATAAGGGTTATAACAGTGCGCGCCTTCAACGGTTGGGTCATGCCGGTTTTGATGTACTCTTTCGGCATACTCAAATGGACTCAGACCGAACTGGACGCCCTGGATAGAAGGGTCCGTACGCTGCTGACTGCATATCGAATGCATCACCCACGGTCATTGGTAATGAGACTGTATATCCCGCGAAAGTGTGGAGGTCGAGGCTTTTTAAATGTTAAGACACTCCACAAACGCGAGATATGCAGTCTCAGGGAATATTTCCTAAAAGCCGACGTGGGGATGCATCGAGATGTGGTCGCGGTGGACAAGGGCCTCATCCCGCTCTCCTTGGCTAAAGAGAACTGGCGCAAGTGTAGTGCTTGACACTAACGATCGCAAGGAGGTATGGCAGAGTAAGGAGCTTCACGGACGCATTTTCCGGGCCCTACATTGACCCGATGTAGATTTGCTAGCGTCCGTAGCCTGGCTGCGTTTCGGTCACCTCTTTAGGGAAACCGAAGGTTTTGTCTGTGCAATTATGGACGAAGTTATCATGACGAACAATTACCGGAGATTTATTGTGAAGGATGGCACGGTTGACATCTGTCGGGCATGCCACCGTCCGGGAGAATCAATCCGACACATTATATCCGGTTGTCCTCGTCTAGCTAACGAAGAATACTTGCATAGACACAACCTTGTAGCCAGGATTATCCATCAGCAAATTGCTCTGAAATACAACCTAGTGGAATCGGAAGTGCCGTACTACAGGTATGTGCCCGACCCAGTTCTCGAAAATGGACATATCACATTGTACTGGGATCGATCCATCATCACTGACAGGACTATTGTTGCCAATAAGTCTGATATAGTGGTGGTGGATCGAACAGAGCGGCGCGCAATGATCATTGACATAACAGTTCCACATGACGAGAACCTCGTGAAAGCCGAGAAAGATAAACAAATCAAGTATCTTGACTTGGCTCGTGAGGTTGTCGACGTGTGGGATGTGGACTCAGCGATCATTGTGCCGATAGTCGTATCAGCCAATGGCTTAATTGCCAAGAGCCTCGACCAACACCTAAGGAGGCTCTCGTTGGGCAGCTGGATCAAGGGCTTGATTCAGAAAGCGGTACTTCTGGACACGGCTCGCATTGTTAGGAGGTTCCTCTCTCTGGAGTCCGGACCGCCGGTAGCTTGGACCCTGTTCCCGATACCGGTGGGTTACTATTTTTTATATTTTTAAATGTTGTTATATTTTTGTATTCTAATATTTACAAATATAATTTATATGTATTTATTCGAATAAAGGAAATAATAATAATATTTATTTGTCAGATCAGTAATCCAATATTGTTAGTAGGGAAATAACAAACTTACAACTTACAAACTAGTGTTAGTACATATACTTATACTTCAAAAATTAACTCAACAAAAAAGAAACATGTCAGATACAATAATAATAATAATTCATCAAATTCATTAGCACACACACACACACACATTACTTCTGGGCACGGTTTGACGGCAACACTATCGTCCTCGTCCAGTTCTTCCATATAAGGCCATCAGTCCTATTCGCAATGGTCATCAGGAGACTGTTGGCGCTGCCACGCACCCGCCACATCAGGGATGCGATACGTTTTCGCATAATAGCATAGAAGTCATCTATACGTGCCTCCGCGAACATCCCTGATGCGCTGCAGTGCCGCGGCAACCTCAACAGTGCCCTGTATGCGTTTTGTATTGGACTCGCAATGTGCTGTAAGCCCTCTGCGTGTAGTAGACCCATAAGCTGCAAGTATAGTAAGATTGGCAGTATGACCTAAACAGTGTACCCTTTACATCACTAGAACATTTCGCATACCTACGGATCAACATAATATTGCTCCTGACTGACAGCGCCCTACTTTCCCTCTCCATGTCAATGTTATCGGTCTGTATAGCAGTGACCCAATGCCCCAGATACTTGAAGGATGTGACCCATTCCAGAGCCGACCCCGCGAGTGTGATAGGTGGTACAACATAGCTCTTCGTGTCCGCCTTGAACAGCAGACACTCGCTCTTTTTTGCATTATATCTAAGACCCTGAGCCTCCGCATATCGCTCACAAATCAACAACAGTGTCCTGAGGGCGCTGATCGATGGGCCAGCAACACCATGTTGTCGGCGTAACTTATGTTATAGACAATTGTTCCGTCAATTGAACAACCTACCATAGTGCCGCTGAGCTGAGGATCAGCCGATCCACATACAGAGAGAAGAGTTTTGGTGAAGTCAGACCTCCCTGCCTGACCCCACACTCCAGCCCATACGGATCGGAAAGTGAGCCTGCCCACTTCACCATATTGGTTTGATGGCCGTACCAATATTTAAACAGTTCAACTAACTCGCCTGGAAGCGTTGTCTCATCATGCAACTTCTTCCACAAAACACCATAGGACACCAGATCGAAGGCTTTTGATAGATCAAGAAAACATGCATACACAGGGGTTTTCCTGTCTGTATAGTATCGAACAGTGTACTTGAGACAAAGAACAGCGTGTTCAGTTGACAGACCCGTTCTGAAGCCAAACTGTGCGTCGTGTAGCGACAGATGTTTATTTAACTGTTTGTCCAGCACGCTATCCAACACTTTTGCAATTACCGTAGCCAATGATATGGGCCTTTAGTTGTTTATGTCCGACGCGTCACCGGTGCGATTTTTTATGATGGGTACAACCAAGGTCTTCATTAGATCATGCGGTAGGTACGCGTGTGAGAAGCAGAAATTAAAAAATAAAGCCAGCACTCTGGGCATATGCACACCCGCATTTAGTAAATGCTCGATACTCAGAGAATCGTGCCCAGGTGATTTCCCGCGCTTCATACCTCTCAACACTTCCGCTATTTCCTTAGCCGAAACTCTAACCAGTGATGCCATTGCTGGCTCCCTAGCCGGCAAGGCCTTTCCCATTGCACCTAGAGGGGACAGCAAAGTGATTTCTGAAAAAGTTTGCAATGGATGCAGGCTCACTAACACCCTCAACACTCGCAGGAAGGCTCGACCTGCCATTCAGTTGGTTCAAATAATGATTTGAACCAACTGAATGGCAGGTCGATTTCAATTAAACCATTTACAGGTACTTTTGAATTGTCAAGGAGTCGGTCAGTAAGAAAAATTAAGCTACATTCCCATTCCAAAGCGTAGGTACCTATGGAGAAGAACGGGCAAGAAACTCCATGGACACTCTTTTAAATTAAATTGATACAAAAGTATTCGTTACATCTATAATGTTGAATTTATAACTAAAAGTGAGAACGATGTAAAAATAAAAACTTACACGTTAAAAGCGTCAAGCGTAGGTACAATAAATAGAAACAAAATAAAATAAAATAACCCGTGGCAGCTAAGAGATGACCAGTCCCAACTGACGGCGCCCGTTCACGAACATGACGCATGGATTAGCACCATTCAGCTCAACCATTTTGAAGGGAGCTAAATGATCCAACACACACGCCACCATCAGCGAGACATTTAAGTGAGCATGACATACTCTCAACCGCCAGGGCACATTCAAGACAATGAAAGACATATTACCCGGTCAATGGTAGCTCTATAGTACATAGAACTCACACCTGTGCTATGCATTTATATAATACAAAGGAGATTGAGTGTAAACAATGCAAAGATAGTCATACACTCTTCAGCAGCTCCAACATGATTGTCAAATGTTAATCAACTAGCTGAGGTTGTGGAGCAGGACCAGCATTCAGCCAAGCATTTTTATCAGCGATGTAATCCCCCAACTTATAATATGCTTGCCTGCATAGTGTGCGTTTTATACAAGATTTAAATTTAGTCTCATTCAGTTGAAGTATGTGGGGAGGAATTTTATTGTAACATTTTAAACAGTACCCCATGAAAGATGAGTCTACTTTAGCCAGTTTGAAACATGGTTGAGCTAATAGGTCCCTATTTCTAGTACTATAATTATGTCTTTCACCTCTTTTTCTAAAAAGATGTAAATTTTTCCTTACGTACATGATGTTTTCGTAGATATATTGACAAGGTACCGTCATGATGTTAGTATCCTTAAACAGTTCCCTTAGAGAATCGCGCCTGCGAAGATTATATATGGCTCTGATGGCTCTTTTCTGCAGAATAAAAATAGACTCGATGTCTGCAGCCCGTCCCCAAAGTAAAATACCGTAAGACATTATACTATGGAAGTGACTGAAATAGACTAGCCTCGCGGTATCTACATCAGTAAATTGACGGATTTTTCTGACAGCATATGCTGCTGAACTTAGCCGTCCTGCTAGAGATGTTAAATGAGGACCCCATTGTAGTCTTGAATCGAGCGTGATCCCCAGGAAAACAGTTTATCAACGAATTCTGGTTTCTCTTGATTCAATACTATTTCATAATCACTACTTTTGACATTTGGTAAAGAAAATTTTATGCACTTCGTTTTTTTCCCATTTAATACTAAATTATTAGCAGTAAACCAATTTTGAACCTGCAATAGAGCGTTATTTACGTCGTCAAAATTTGTAGCACGTCTATCTACCTTAAAAATTAAGGAAGTATCGTCAGCAAATAACACCATTTGTGGTTGATTTTTTAATAAATGGAGTAGATCATTTATATACACTAAAAAAGGAAAGGACCCAATATCGAGCCTTGTGGAACACCCATTTTTACTTTTAAACCGAGTGAATTGATACCATTTATTTGAACTTGCTGTTGTCTATCATTTAAATAAGATTTTACTAAACTAAGTGCAAGTTTTCCAAGTCCGTAATGCTCAAGTTTCAAAAGTAAGGTTTCGTGATCGACGCAATCAAATGCCTTGGAGAGGTCACAAAAGATTCCTATGGCGTCTTGGGCCTCTTCCCACGCGTTAAAAATGTGTCTTAATAATATTACACCGGCGTCGGTCGTGCAACGTCCTTTGGTGAAACCATACTGTTGTTTGTGAAGGATTTTATTCGTGTTAAAATGATTGAGCATTTGATTAAGCATTACCTTTTCAAACACCTTACTGAAAACCGGCAACACGGATACGGGTCTATAATTATTGGTGTCTTTACTGTCCCCGGATTTGAAAAGAGGTATTACCTTACTGTATTTCATTAAATCCGGGAAGACTCCTTGATCTACACACAAATTAAATGTTAAGGCTAAGTAAGGCGCTATAGTCTCAATTATAGAGGTACAGACTTTAATAGACATTCCCCAAAGATCTTCGGTTAATTTGATCTTGATTTGCTTAAAAGCTTTTATTACTATTATGGTGTTAATATGCTTAAAGTTAAATTCAATCGGGCAGGCTGAAACGTTCGCATTTAACTAAATCAAAAGAGAGCGAGGGTGAGGAATTTAAGGTTTCAGTCGTTTTGAGTGGGATACTGGTAAAAAAAATTACAAATTCTTGCGCAACTACTTTGCTATTGTGACTGTACCACAATTACCCCAGGCTGATAAAATTTTCGTTTTTCCTAATTATGCTAATATTAGTGTTTAGATCGGTTTCCCCCTTTGGGGAAAAGGCTGCACTCCACCCCGTGCAGCCTTGTAGAGCTCGTCTCCGGACTGGTCACTCTCCCACCGATAGAGAATAAATGAATTCCAAATATGAAGAAGTCCAATGCCTTGTCTCATCAATAGAGTAAGTAAAGGATTGAAAGAAATAATAAATAAAACTTAGGAATTCATAGTTATGAAATTGGATGTGGTTTTAGAAAGTTAATAAATAATAAAGGGATGCACAGTATATTATTATATAAACTTGTGAGTAACCCATACGCTAGCGTAACGGATATTTGGTCAGTCATTACTCACACGATACTTTACATCTGCACTCGAAGTACTCAGGGCAACGCTTCCATAAAGTGACGCAAGCGGCTCTTCAGCGGCTTTGTGTCGGCATCATGCTCCTCTGGAGACATTGTCCCTAGCAGTTCTTACGAACTGATAAACGTGACGCAAGCACTTTTCCTGCGGCACCCGTGCGACCGTCCTTGTCTAGCAACGGAGCGGCTAGTTCCAGCGGCAGTACGTCGACATCATGCTCTTAAGGAGACATGGTCCCTATCAGTCCTTGGACTGGATATGAGATAGATGTGGTCAGCCCAAACCCCTGGAAGTTCACCCTTTGCACAACAAGCATATCTGCAAAACACGTGTTCATATCAGTCTGACCGAATTATAGGTCTGATATAAAGAATACAACATTCACGAATTATTAGATAATAGAGTTGAGAATCGAAACTCAAGAATTATTGTTTAATAGAGTTTTTGGATAATCTCTTTTGAAGCCCTATTATAGGCCTATTTAATAGGCCGGAGGCATATAATACAAAATTCAAGAATCAAGTACTAGATAATAGAGTAGAGCATTAAAATGCAAGAATAATTAATTAATAGAGTTGTGGATCAACTCTCTTAAAGGTCTATAGACAGCCCCAAAGCGTCCACCATTCCATCACTTCCTAGTGTTTGGGCTAGGGAGAAGAAGTGACGCAACAAACTCCCAGCAACACGTCTCTGTCTGTTTAGTTAGAAGAACTTTGATAACACTATCAGCCTAGGATAATTATTATAATTAGACTCACCCAGTCCCTCCAACACACACACACACACAAATTTTACGTTAAGTACTAAATTAGTCTAATCTGGGCTTTAACCCAACTATATTTAACTTAATAACTAATACTCGCTGTCTTGCGACAACCCACTCGGACATAGCCTCTTGGTATCAATACCAAGTCCCTAACTTAACTAGATTAGACTCGAACGTCTATGTCCTATCGCGGTTCAAAACCGACTGCCCCTGACTTAAAACTTCAAACTTCCAAATTCCCTAAAAACACGACGCGAGCGCGGGCCTTTCACGCGTTCCCATGCTTTCGGATATTTATTGCCGCTTTTGTAAAAGATCTCAATTGTTGCAAGGGTCTATTTGAGCCGCCTCAGCCCAACATACTCTAACCAGATGTGGCCATTATTCCAATGGTTCTTAGAATTTGCGAAAGAGTCATATTGTTTTACAATTTTAAGGAATAGGATATTTTGTTAGTTCCTTTCGAATTTATTGAGTTATTGTATTCGAACTGTCTGCTTTGTCCTAAGGAGTTTGTTTTCACATTCAATAGACAATTTATGCGTCTTTAGTGGCCCGAACCATGTGCAGGTTTTAAAATAAATATAATATTTTGTTATTATATTGGAGTACGTGACAGACAGTCACACTATCGCAAATAAGACCACATGACGTCTCCAGTGTATAATCAGAATTATGCTTTTTGTTCCTATTTATTTCATTATTGATAATTTTCCAAACCGTCTTTATTTTATCGTCTGCTGATTTAACCTTGTTACTGATGAATAAGGCTTTAGCTGCCTTACATGTGTTCTTAAAAATTCTAGAGTAAGTAGCAACATACTTATTAAAAGTTTCTGTGTTAATATAAGGCTTAAGGCCATACAACTCGAAAAGTCTTTCCCTACTTTTCCTGAGTCCTTTAGTGGCCCAGTCACTAAATAAAAACCTAGGGCTGATAGTTTTAGTGTTCTTTTTAAAATAATTATTGAACTCGGTTTGGACTACTGAAAAGAATTCTTTATACAAAATATTAACATTGTTCATTGTAAGGTCCTGATCATTTAACTTATAAATTAAAGTGCTATTAAATTTATTTAAATTAACTGTTGTTAATGGTCTGAACTGTATCTGCACTTTTTGTATTGGTATGTTGGACTCAAAAGTTACGGTTTGACCGCTGTGATCAGAAGGGAGATAATTAACTATGGCTTTATCTAAATAGGTGCAGCAACAAAATACATTATCAATACATGTAGCAGTAGTCGTAGTTATTCTGGTTGGTTCTACAAACACATTTGACAAATTAAATGATTTAAACAAATTTAATAATCTACTGGTATTTGAATTATTTTCTAAAATATTAATGTTAAAATCACCACAGATAATTACTGATTTATAACCAGTTGCAAGTTTTGCCAAAACATCTTCCATAACAGACTCAAATATAGAGTAGTTTTGATAATTTGGGGGTCTATAAACGCACACTATAACATGCTTATCTAGCTCAACACAAGACAACTCAATGCTATGTTCAACCGACAGTTCACCTATGTCTTTACGAGTTTTTGATTTAATACATTTTTTTATTAAAATTAGTGAACCACCACGCAGCATTGATTTTCGGTTAAAACAACTGGCCACACTATAATTCTCATAGTTAATTAACATTTCATGTTCTCTTAACCAATGCTCAGTTAAACAGATAATGTCAAACATTGTTTTTTCTAAAAACAATACAATTTCTAATTGTTTGGAAGAAAAACCCTTGAATATTTTGGTGAAATAATTTCAAGGTTTTCTGCTTAGCCCCTTTTCTACAGTTAACTATACTAGTGCTAGAAAATACCTTTTTGCTCTTAAGTATAACTATACTGTTAGTGGTATCTTCTGTTGTCTTAGAAACTAGTTTAAATTATTTGAGCTAACCACCATATTATTAGTACTATTACTAACTGTGGTGCTAACTGTACATGACTTCGACATACTAATTATGTCTGGGTTAATATTAAAAGCTAATAGCCTAGCTATTTGACGTCTAAAACTAATGGGCAGATACACAGTGGTGCCGATTCCCTTGTTCATAAACTAAACTAAATTTAAGTTCAGTGCATCTTTTTCTTTCTATTTCATTAAGAAAAGGACAAAATATAAATTTTAGTTTAGTCCTGTCAAATTAATCAGCGCTTGACGTAAATTGGCGTAATTTTAGTCGACAAGTTTTTAATCACGTCTAAACTTGTATGGAGTAGTGACAGGCGCTGATTAATTTGACAGGACTAAACTAAAGTTTATCTTCTGTCCTTTTCATAATGAAATAGAAAGAAAAAGATGCATTGACTTACTAGAGAACGGGCAGCAGCGTTTTCTTTACATTTTTAACACCATACTGCGATCTCCAACCCGCCTGCCAAGCGTGGCGATTATGGCAAACCCCCCGCCCAAAAATGACAAGCACAAATAATAAGGGCCCCTAGTGCCCGGCGGCCCACCGTCCCTTGGCTACGGTAGCGGTCAAGGCCACGGTGAGGCAAGGGGTGCGAAGAATCCTCGGAATCGATCCGGCTACCACATTCACCGAAAACTAGATCTGGCAACATTTAACACGCGTACACTCCGGACCGACGAGAAGATCATCGAGATCGAGGAAGAATTGAGCAGGTTAAGATGGGGTATAGTAGGGTTAACAGAAGTCGGAAGAGAGGGCGAGGACTCGATAATCCTCAAATCCGGGAACTTGCTCTATTTCCGGGAGGGCGACCAGCAGTCCCAAAGTGGTGTCGGGTTTATCGTCCATAAATCCCTTGTGAGCAACGTGGTGAAAATCAATGTGTCGACCAGGGTGGCGTACCTTATACTCAGAATATCCGCAGGATATTCGCTGATGGTCGTACAGGTTTACGCCCCGACCTCGTCACACCCCGATGATGAGGTGGAGACCATGTATGAGGATATTTCCAGAGCCATGGATGGCTCTAAAACTCACTTCACTGTTGTCATTGGGGACTTCAACGCGAAACTGGGCAAACGAAATGATGATGAGCTGCGAGTGGAGCAATTTGGAGTTGGATGTCGGAACCACCGGGGTCACCTACTGGCCAGCTTTATGGAGAAGGAAGGCCTCTTTATGATGAATTCCTTTTTCAGAAAACGTGAGTTCAGAAAGTGGACCTGACAGAGTCCTGATGGTGCAACAAAAAATGAGATTGACTTCATTATGTCGACGAAGAAGCAAATCTTCAATGTTGTCTCTGTGATCAACGCGGTGAAAACCGGAAGTGATCACCGCATGGTAAGAGACACATTGAACTTAAATACCAAGCTGGAAAGATCTCGACCGATCCAAGTCCAAAACCCCGAGAGCTTTCAGCTCGAACTTCAGAATCGTTTCGAGTGCCTAGGGAGCTCCGTGGACGATTATAACGATGGGTTCGTGGAAACTGTCCATACGGTCGGGTCTAAGATCTTTAAGACCCGTCGTACAGGTAGAAATAAGAAGCTGTCTGATCCTACTTTACAGCTCATAGAGGAGAGGCGCGAGATGATCCTGCAGTATTCAGACGATGCGCTCAAATACCGGCAGCTCAATAAACAGATCCCTAAGTCCTTGAAAGCCGATCTTCGCCGCTTTAATGCAGAACGCATTAAGGACGCAATAGAGCGGAATAAGGGCTCCAAGGTCTTTGCCAGAGATCTGTCTATTGGGTGGAGCCAGCTTGCGAAACTGAAGACCGACGATGGCAGGATCGTATGCGCCAAACCTCAGCTGTTGAGAGAGATCGAGAGGTTCTATGGACAGCTATACACGTCAACAAGCAACCCCGTTACAAATGTGGCTAAAGTCCTAAGAGCTAGACTGACCCGACACTACACCGAAGACATCCCGGACGTCAGCTTGTATGAGATTAGGATGGCTCTGAAGCAGCTTAAAGACAACAAGGCGCCGGGTGATGACGGAATTACGGCTGAACTCCTTAAGGCCAGCGGAAAACCCGTTCTTAAGGCTCTTTAAAAGCTGTTTGCTTCCGTCATACTTGAGGGCAAAACGCCACAGGCATGGAACAGAGGTGTGGTGATACTTTTTTTTAAAAAGGGCGATAATGCCCTCCTTAAGAATTATAGGCCCATCTCACTTCTGAGCCATGTCTACAAGCTGTTTTCAAGAGTCATCACGAAACGTCTCGCACGCAGGTTTGACGACTTCCAGCCTCCCGAACAAGCCGGATTCCGTAAAGGCTTTAGCACCGTAGACCACATAGATACGCTGCGGCAGATTATACAGAAGACCAAGGAGTATAACCTGCCTCTCTGCTTAGCGTTTGTGGACTACGAGAAAGCCTTCGATTCGATCGAAACATGGGCTATACTGCAGTCTCTTCAACGGTGCCAGATCGACTATCAGTACATCGAGTTGCTGAAAAGTCTGTACAAAAACGCCACTATGTCAGTCCGACTCTAGGACCAGACCTCGAAACCTATCCTTCTGCAGCGAGGTGTGAGACAGGGAGATGTTATCTCTCCGAAACTGTTCACCGTTGCACTGGAGGATGTCTTTAAGGTTTTGGACTGGAAAGGGGTTGGCATCAACATCAATGGCGAGTACATCACTCACCTTCGGTTTGCCGACGATATAGTTGTCATGGCTGAGACTATGGAAGACCTCAGTACAATGCTCGATGACCTCAGTAGAGCTTCCGAAAGAGTGGGTCTTAGAATGAACATGGATAAGACAAAGGTCATGTCAAATGCCCATGTAACACCCACTATCATGAATATCGGAGACGCTACACTCGAAGTTGTGAACGAGTATGTTTAACGAGGACAAACTGTCCAGTTAGGTAGGTCCAACTTCGAGAAAGAGGTCAATCGTCAAACCCGACTCGGCTGGGCAGCGCTCGGGAAGCTACGCAATATCTTCTCGTCCCGCATACCGCAGTGTCTCAAGACGAAAGTCTTTGACCAGTGCGTGTTGCCAGTGATGACATATGGCACTGAAACGTGGTTGTTCACAATGGGCCTTATTAGAAGGCTAAAAATCACCCAAAGGGCAATGGAGAGGGCTATGCTTGGAGTTTCCCTACGTGATCGAATCAGAAATGAAGAGAGCCGCAGGAGAACCAAGGTAACCGACATAGCTCGAAGAATTGCCAAACTTAAGTGGCAATGGGCAGGGCACGTTGCGCGCAGAACAGATGGCCGTTGAGGCCGAAAGGTTCTGGAGTGGCGACCGCGTATCGGAAGACGTAGCGTTGGAAGGCCTTCCATAAGGTGGACCGATGACCTTATGAAAGCCGCAGGAATCCGCTGAATGCGGGAAACACAGAACCGGTTGACGTGGCGATGCTTGGGAGAGGCCTATGTCCAGCAGTGGACGTCTTTTGGCTGAAATGATGATGATGATGACTTGGCAGTCGCACTAAACAATCTAATCTATATCTATACTAATATATAAAGCTGAAGAGTTTGTTTGTTTGTTTGTTTGTTTGAACGCGCTAATCTCAGGAACTGCTGGTTGGAATTGAAAAATTCTTTTTGTGTTGGATAGTCCATTTATTGAGGAATATTATTGAGGAATATTATAGGCTATATAACATCACGTTACAACCAAAAGGAGCGGAGCATAAATAAAAATGTTACAAAAACGGGAAAAATTATTCCCTTTTTGGTTGGTTTAATTGTTCCCCTTTAAATTTTCTAAAAATAAGTCCGCGACAGCATATGTCTATCTTTTAAGATTGACTCACTATAACCTTTTTTATGGTAATCAAATTTGTTCGAAATTAATGCATTATTTGCGAAGGAGTTTTCATAAAAATGGTATTAATCCTTATCCAAATAAATACGTTATTCATCACAAGTATTTAATTTTGAACAAAGTTGCCCTTACACCATTTACTTTCAATGAATATCTTAGGAGATATAACTGTTTTATAATAACTCCGCAGCAAAATAATGATTAACTCTGCGAGGTAGTCTATTCTAAAGCTGAAGAGTTAGTTTTTAGGGTTCCGTACCCAAAGGGTAAAATTGGACCCTATTACTAAAACTCCGCTGTCCGTCTGTCTGTCTGTCTGTCCATCTGTCACCAGGCTGTATCTCATGAACCGTGATAGTTAAACAGTTGAAATTTTCACATATGATGTATTTCTGTTGCCGCTATAACAACAAATACTAAAAAACAGAAAAAAAAAAATATTTTTTGTCGTTTTTTTTGCCCCGCCCGCGTGGATGTCGGTTATCAGGTAAAAAAGTAGCCTATGTCCTTCTCTATATCCCAGGTCGATCGGTTCAGCGGTTTAGGCGTGAAAAGGTAACATACAGACAGACAGAGAGACATACAGACAGAGCTATTTTCACATTTATAATATTAGTATGGATAGCTTTTGCCCGCGGCTCCGCCCGCGTGGATGTCGGTTATCGCGTAAAAAAAATAGCCTAAGTCCTTCTCCATATCCCAGGCTATACCTTTGCCAAATTTTATGACGATCAGTTCAGCGGTTTAGGCGTGAAAATGTAACATACCGACAGACAGACAAATAGACAGACAGACAGAGTTACTTTCACATTTATAATATTAGTAAGGATAAGGATTTGTATGGATGGTACGGAACCCTTCGTGCGCGAGTCCGACTCGCACTTGGCCGGTTTTTTGTTTTTTGAACGCGCTAATCTCTGGAACTGCGAGTTGGATTTGAAAAAATCTTTTTGCATTTTACAGCCCAATTCTTGAGGAAGAATTACATTCCTATTAACTAGAACACCATTTTTTTTTAATGAAAGTTAATGCGAAAACGAAGTAAAAGCACGGGCAGGCAATGTGTTGCGACGGGGTGGGTCGGGGGAACAAGAAATTTAACGCGGACGAAGTCGCGGGCAGAAGCTAGTTAAATATAATATTACTTGTGAGATACATTGTGCTTTTAATAATAACTAGCTGACCCGACAGACTTCGTTCTGTCAAAAGCTATAGTATAAACTCCACTACTCTACCCTACCCTACCTACCTACCTACCTACCTACCTACCTACCTACCTACCTACCTACCTACCTACCTACCCTACCTACCCTACCTACCTACCTACCTACCTACCTACCTACCTACCTAACTACCTACCCTACCCTACCCTACACTACCCTACCCTACCCTACCTACCTACCTACCTACCTACCTACCTACCTACCCTACCCTACGCTACCCTACCCTACCTACCTACCTACCCTACCCTACCCTACCCTACCTACCTACCCTACCCTACCCTACCTACCTACTTACCTACCACTAAGGCAGCACAAACCAGGCGTTTCACCAGCAAACTTCAATGCTCCACAATGCTGGCAAACAACGTCCATTGGACCAATGCAAACTAAACGATGCAAGCTGTAGTCGATGGTGCAATCATACAGAAACGCTGCTCGATTCAAATCAATACTTGAACCATTTCTTCTTGCACTTCGAAGATTATTCCTCTGTTCATCTGTACGATAAGCTCGACGATTTCTTGTTTCTAACCTAACCGTTTCACGGGCTGCCTCTCTTTACTCTTGTGTTTGAGAAGCACGAATTAAGGCCCTTCTTTGCTCCATACTAACGCGGCGCTGTTCTCGTGCAATTTCTCGTTCTCCATCAGATAATTGACTCGCGATATTCCGTTGCCTAATTGCATTACGGCTTCGCTGGGAAAGATTAGATCTTCTAGGACGCGGCATTGTTATTAAAATGTGCACTCGCATAAAACCACCAAATATAATAACAGTGCCTGAACTTTCGAGACATAGACAATAGCTCAAAGAGTATATAACCACTACGTATGAATAGCTTATCAAGAAAAATCATAGACAACCTATAAAAAGACATTTACACTTTTGTTAACCAGTAGATTTTTTTTCCTTAATCTTATAACCTTTACCAACTGATTTTTTATTCCCTAAATTCCGTTCCTTTCCCATGATTTTATGTTTTTACTGTAGAATAAATTTTAGGTATTATTTTCGGGAATTAAAAATTAAATAATTAATAAATAATTTTCGAAAATTAATGTCTAAAACAAACAAATATAACAGTACCTGAACTTTGTAGACATTTTACAAAAAATAAATTTCTGAACGCACACATGATGTCTTCAGAAAAAAATAAAGTTGTGGTTTAAAGGTCTCAGCAACCAGGCCATAAGCTCCAAAAAAAAAAATTGTTGTTACACTATTTGACAGGATTGGACAACAAATGTTTGACATGTAATAAACAAATCAGCATCTATTGAAATGATTAAGTATTCATTACACATATCGAGTTTTCATTGTTTTTAAGATGTATTCTGCTATTCGGGACGGAAACAAATCCAACAAATCAAAAAACATGGCAATCGGTCCAGCCGTTCTCGAGTTATAAGTGTTGTAACAAACACGACTTTCTTTTATATATATAGATAAAAAAAACATAAATTGTGTTTAGTGCGATTGCCAAGTCAATCTATTTATTTAAAACATATTTTTTTTTTAATATTGATATGATTAGTATAAGATGCTGTCCACGGCGTCCTCACCTTCCGCCTGACACAGGTACTCACCGGACACGATTGTTTCGGTAGGTTCCTGTTCAGCATGAGGCGGGAGGAAACGCCCGGGTGTTACCACTGTGTGGATCACCCGGAGGACACGGTGGAGCATACGGTGGAGGTCTGCCCGGCTTGGGCAGAGCACCGCTGTGTCCTTACGGAGGCAATCGGCGGCGGCGATCTCTCGCGTCCGGCCCTGGTCCAGGCCGTGGTCCGGAGCGAGAGTGCATGGGAGGCAGTCACCTCCTTCTGCAAAGTAGTAATGCTCGCGAAGGAGGAGGCGAAACGCGTGAGTGAGCGGCAGTCTGTGCGCCCTAACGCCCCTAGTCGCCGCAGGAGACGCCCTAGGCGGCGGGAATCGGTAAATGGCCGATTCTCGGCCACCATAGGCACGGGCTTGCGGACGGTGAGCTATGGGCAGCTCGCCGTCCAGTAAGGACCAGGCCCGGGTCGACGGCGCGTTGTGTTCCACGCGTGCCTCAAAGACAGGACGCACTGACGGGGTCCGCCAGGACCGGTGCCTGCCAGGGTTACGGGTTTGTCGGAAAGGGGTACCGCGGCCCTGGTACACAGGTAACTGAAGGAAGACGGGTGGGTTTTAGTCAGTAAAAGTCTGACACGTCCTCCCGCTCCGCCCACAGCGGGAGAAGTTATTTGATAATTTCCCATCCAAAAAAAAAAGGTTAGTCAATTACATAATAACTTAAGACAGAAGGACCCATAAGTAGGGACTGAATAAATTAATCGACTTGGTATTACATGGATCTCACAACTTTTTACGATAGAAGAACTGAGTTGCGAGACTTGTTTTTTTTACAGGTTATGTTTTTGATGGCATTATGTTTATAATTGCTTAGGGATGCGTGTAGTAGGCAGTATAATAATAGTCAATCTACTATGGTAGGTACTCACAATTTATTGAGGACGCACACACACACAACACAGAAAACAGTCAGAAGGAGAATTGTTATAAGAGATGATAGGCACAACAGTCACAATAATCACATCACAATAATAAACAGTTTGCATAGGATAACACGTAAACAATAGCGATCAAGGTGTCACAAAACAAATGCGTGGCCGAGTGTCGTTAACTAGATAGTTCGACTGAAGGTCGCGGCAAGGTGAATGAACGTTCGGTCAGGGCCTCAAGTCTGCTATTACAATAGTGTCAGAATGGTCTCTTCATTGTGAGTTTTTGACAGTTTTGCCATACAAACACTGTCAAATACTCACAATGGCGAGACCATTCTGACACTATTGTAATAGCAGACTTGAGGCCCAGTTCGATGCCTAGCGCGCGCCCCACCGCCGGCTACGTCATAATGACGTAGCTTGGTGTGTGCGAGTACATATACTATACGTTACAGTAAATAAATATTAATAAGATTGTGTCTGTATATAAATGTGTTGTGTTAGTTTATAATATAAATAAATGAATAATTAATGTTGTAGGTATGAACCCTACATGTTTACTAATCCAGAACCTAAGTTCCAAACCAGTTTTGAGCAAGTGCGTCTTCTGGGGAAGTAGCACTAACTATCATCAATTTGACTCACGGTAGTATTGTGAGAAATTTTATAAATGGTAAGTTATGGTAGCAGGTGTTACTTTGCGGTAAATACATGACAGTAAAATGCTATAAAAAACAAAAATACTTGATGCAAACTGAGGTGCAAAATGCAATACTGCCCTGTCGTCCGCAAAAATATGTACATGCAGAAGATGCGGCTATTATGATGTAACGTGTAACATGACGTGTGTTTTGCCCCTCCTCGGAGCTCCTCAGAAGATGTTGACTTGTCGACCGCTTGGACGCGAATAAGCCAGCTGTTAACTTAAGGGGTGCGCGCTGTACAGCTGAACTGTGTAGCGCTCGCCCCTTAATTATATACCGTTACGATTTGACGTTTGTTGTGTCTCCTCGTCATCGTGTGGTCCTCTCTGGGGCAGGGTTGGGGTTTTTGGCCCCTTGCCCGAGGGGTTGTTCTCTCGGCCCCCAAAATTGGGTCACCAGTTATTGGGTTCCCCTCCTCCTCCGGCAGGAGGGGGTGAAAGTGCTCTATTGCACACTTAGTCACCGGGGGGTATACCTCTTCTCAACATTCTGAAGTGTGTTTCTGGGGTGTGACTTTAGGAGCACCCGAAGTGCTTCACGAGCCCGTACGACCAGGCCCCTGCTGGGTGAGATCCCTAGTTCCCTAGGGAAGGCCCGGCAAGAGCCGATCTAGCAACGAGGGCAAAGTTTTGGTTGACACTAACTACAGTAGAAGCCCCCAACAACGCACCCAGATCGAGCCGGGAGCGTTGCAGGGCGCGAGCGTTTTAGTGTGTATCGAGTGACTTGAGGTGCGTCGTTTCTGCGAGTGTTGAGTACCGATAGTCGAGGGATCATCGAAAAGTCACGCGTGCCTCCCTGACGCGTAATGTCGCTGATGTGTTCTAATTTTCCTGTGTCGCCCTACCCGTAAAAATGCGTAACAAAGGTGATTGGGCTCATCAGTGTATTTCTATTATAATTGTTCTAACACACACAACAGGAAACTTTTATTACAAAAATGTTAAAAGAATTATTGTCGCTTAAGGAATTGTTTTTTTTTTGGGTTTTACTATGATAATGGTCTCTTTCGCATGCAGCACTCATGTTGAATGCAAAATAAGAGTAATTATTAAGATGATTAATTTGTAGCGACGGGAGAGCTGCACGAAATCAGCCCATACGCGACGTTCAGTATGTCGGGCGGCGCAGGCGCAGGCGCGGCGTGCGAGGGAGGCGCGAGCGCGGGCGGCGCGGGCGCGGCGGGCGTGGGCTGTGCGCTGCACCTGCGCACGTTCGGGCGCGCCGAGCCGGACCTGGCCGCGCCGCCACCGCGCCCCAACCTACTCGCGCACACGCCAGGTTGCTCTTGCTTCTACCCAACATCAACCTACGAAATGCTCGCTTCATGTCGCATACCATTCAAATATGTACCAAGTACTTATTAAACAAAAAGGTGTATAACTGCTGTATACAAGCGGACTGCATTCCACTTCATAAAACAATAATCGTAGAGTTTTAATCGTCATGCAAGGAGATCAGGGCCGGTTGTCTACAGAGAGGGATAGCTGGTAGGGGTGAGATTAGCTGGACTACTGCAAAAACCCATCAGCAGTACAGTGCGAGTTACACACTCGAGGATGCATCTCGATACATTTGTACGAAGCACGACATCACAGTCACGCGCCGTTTCGTAGTGAATACATGTTTTTGATTTACTAAACTGTGTTTGTTTTGACAAAAATAAAAACATAAAGTATCACAACTAAAATACAGGATGGCAGGGACAGCGGCGCACGACCAGTTACCATGGATTTAGTACATGATTCTGAAACTACAAAAATGTGGCGTTAAAATTTTGCGTCAGTTATTAAAAAACACCGGTGATTTTATGGGGTGTGTAACGTTTGATATAATAACAAAAGTTTTAATGATCATAATTATGACCTAATTTCATTTACTATAATTCTTTTTTAATATAACGATCAAATGATATAATTAACTAGCTGACCCGACAGACTTCGTTCTGTCAAAAGCTATAGTATAAACTCCACTACTCTACCCTACCCTACCCTACCCTACCTACCTACCTACCTACCTACTTACCTACCCTACCCTACGCTACCCTACCCTACCTACCTACCTACCCTACCCTACCCTACCTACCTACCCTACCCTACCCTACCCTACCCTACCCTACCCTACCCTACCCTACCCTACCCTACCCTACTCTACCTACCTACCTACCTACCCTGCCCTACCCTACCCTACCCTACCCTACCCTACCCTACCCTACCCTACCCTACCCTACCCTACCCTACCCTACCCTACCCTACCTACCTACCTACCTACCCTGCCCTACCCTACCTACCCTACCCTACCCTACCCTACCTACCTACCTACCCTACCCTACCCTACCCTATCTACCTACCTACCTACCCTACTCTACCCTACCCTAATTTTTCGTAAAAACCATACAAAAAAAAGTTGCTATAAACCTCACGGAGCCCGAGACCTTTCCAACGAATGCAAAACCGTGGAAATCGGTTCGTGCGTTCTGGAGTTATAGCGTCAGGAAGGAAAACCCGACTTATTTTTATATAGTAGATTATTGATATAATTTCATTTTACCTAATTTCATATGGTATAATGAACAGTTTATATAATGCACATTTGAAATAATATTCAATTAATATAATATTCAGTTCCTATAATATTCAAAATCTATAAGTAACGTTTAATAATCTATATATACTAATATATAAAGCTGAAGAGTTTGTTTGTTTGTTTGTTTGAACGCGCTAATCTCAGGAACTACTGGTTAAAATTGAAAAATTATTTTTGTGTTGGATAGTCCATTTATTGGGGAATATTATAGGCTATATAACATCACGCTACAACCAATAGGAGCGGAGTATAAATGAAAAATGTTGCAAAAACGGGAAAAAATATTCCTTTTTAGAGCTTCCGTTGCGTGCGCTGCGTAAACGGTTTAAGTTACGCAAATATCATGTATCATGGAATTGTTCCCCTTTAAATGTTCTAAAAAAAAGTCCGCGACAGCATATGTCTATCTTTTAAGATTGACTCACTATAACCTTTTTTATGGTAATCAAATTTGTTCGAAATTAATGCATTATTTGCGAAGGAGTTTTCATAAACATACTAATACGTATATAAAATATACAATTATAATAATAAAGCTATACAATTATGATGGTACGGAACCCTCGGTGCGGGAGTCCGACTCGCCCTTGACCGGTTTTTTTACATTTTGTTACTGTAATTGTGATAGTTCGAAGAACTTTATAGGACTTTTTTTTTGGGTGGGAAATTATCAAATAACTTCTCCCGCTCTGGGCGGAGCGGGAGAAGTCAGACTTTTACTGACTAAATCCCACCTGTGTTACTTCAGTTGCCTTTGTGCCAGGGCCATGGTATCCCTTTCGGAAAAACCCGCAATCCTGGCCAGCATTGGTCCTAGCGGACCCTGTCACAGTTCGTGCTGACATCTCTTTGTGGCACGCGTAGAACACAACGCGCCGTCAACCTGGGCCTGGTCCTTACCAGACGGCGAGCTGCCCATTGCTCACCGTCCGCAAGCCCGCGCCTACGGTGGCCGGGAATCGCCAATTGATTCCCGCCGCCCAGGGCGTCTTCTACGGCGACTAGGGGCATGAGGGCGCACAGGCTACCTCTCCCTCACGCGTTCCGCCTCCTCTTTTGCAAGCATTACTGCTTCGCAGAAGGAGGTGACGGCCTCCCATGCACTCTCGCTTCGTACCATGGACCATTACGGGACACTGCACGCTAAACAAACAATTCCACACAATAGACATATCGGACAATCCTCTGTGCAGAGCTTGCATGGAGGCTGAGGAAACCGTCGCGCATGTGCTCTTTGAATGCACAGACGTCACCCAGATTAGAACAGAGACCCTCGGGGCACCCTGATCTTTCACCGATGTTCTAAACATATCGGGAGACGTAATTAACTTCTGGAGGGAGGTGGGCTGGTTGGAATAACCACTGATGGCCGCCATGGCCCTTGTACAATGGTCCACCTGAAGGACTAAGTGCGGAAACCAAACCCTTTACCATAGAACAAAGAACTGTACGTCGCTTGCTCCCGCGTCACCAGTCCTGACTCTCTGTATATTTTGACTGCTGTGACCAAAACTACATACGTAGTGTTCAGGGAAGTTTTATTAAAATGTGGCTGGTATTTTAGTATATTATGGTGTTTTACGACTTCCACGCGAACGAAGTCGCGGGCAGAAGCTAGTTTCTAAATAAAAATCTCCAACGTACCTATATCAACAAAATACCTTTCCATACCTACACAAAATAATATTTAGTGTGGCGAATGTAAATTAGTATTATTCCTTGAAATCGTATGTTCATCAAGTCCTGGGGCCCTATTATGAACTCTTATTTCCAGGCAGTTTACAGCGTAAACAGAACTGCCTTGCAATTTCGTATTATGAACTCGTTAAACAAGCCAGTCAGCGGTCACGTGACACCCTGGCCGACTTCTGCCCGAATATTGCCTGGCAATAACGTATTACGAACGTTCGTTTGACATTTCTTTTCTTATATCAACTTGTCAAAAAGTAACCTCACAATCCATTCAGTTTACGCTACTTCAGAGGAGCTTTTATTGAATTGTTTTGGGTTTATTTGCCGAAGTTACTCGAGTAATAAATAAATAACAAAAGAAAATATTATGTGCGACGAATATGAACTGTTGTGTGTTCCTGGAAAGTGACTTTTCTGATCAAAATAACGAATCAATGAACAAAAGGAGACGACTTCGTGATCAAATTAAAGGCTCCTACAAAACAGGCGCGACACGCGACGCGACACAAAGGCACCGCTCGTCGCGCGACACGCGGTTCCTTTGTGTCGCGTCGCGTGTCACCTGTACGCAAGAGCCTTAATGCGTTCGACATGGATGATGTGCAATTCATTGAACAATATCAACGAGGAGTTGGAGACGACTTCGTGATCAAATTAAAGGCTCCTACAAAACAGGCGCGACACGCGACGCGACACAAAGGCACCGCTCGTCGCGCGACACGCGGTTCCTTTGTGTCGCGTCGCGTGTCACCTGTATGTAAGAGCCTTAATGCGTTCGACATGGATGATGTGCCATTCATTGAACGATATCAACTTAAACAAGTGAGGAGTTGAGACATGTCAGGGACTGTCATACAAAATATCATATCTAAGAACTTTCTTACACTGAATAGGAAAATACTCAAAAACTGATTAAGAAAATACTCAATAACGAGCTTACGCCATATTTTGTTTATACCCCGAAAATTCTTACGAATGGAAGTATTAAACAAACAATAAGATAGTGTTCATATTAGTTTGTGAAACAATGAAACAATACTCTTCCCATGTGGTCGAATTCCCCGCTGACCTTCAAGTGGAGTTCGTTCGGAAACCTAATCTCGCGTGACAATTTACAAACTCAAAAAATTATAATATGAATGAATTATATAGGTAGCATAATATACAGTGCGTTCGTATTTTCACCTAATTTTATACTAAAGTAACTAGATTAATATAAATAGCTTATTTTTACCACAAAATATGTGATTAAATAAAACCGTAACTTACCTATACTTAAATATTTAATTGTGTTTCTGAACGTTACGGCAGAGAATTACAAGCCAGCCATAGACAAACTACCCAGCGTGAAGTCGGTTAGAATTAGGAATGTCGTAATACGAAATTTAACCAGCCAGTGAAATGAATTGCCTGGAACTTGCCTGGTTTTTTTAAAGTTCGTAATAGGCCCCCAGCACTCGTTCAAAATTTCGTCTTTTTCTTCCAGACATGACTATGTTAGCCGCCAACCAGCTCAGAGTTCACTTCTCATCATTCACACAGTGTGGCGATATTGTAACGTAATAGAAGTATTGTTTGTCAGATTACGGGCGGTCACGCGACAGCGACTCGGAGTCGAGCGGGTCGCCGTGCGCCGCGTGCGCCGCCGAGCTGTACCGTCTGCCCGCCGCGCACCTATCTGGTGAGCACCGCGCCTCGCCGCTGCCTGTGCTTGTGAGTGTAGTGTGTGCTGACGCGCGCATGTGTGCAGATACGCTGCCGGCGGTGGAATCGAGCGCGGAAGACACGGCGTACGGTTCGCAGGGTAGCCGGGCGACGCGCGGCAGGCACGCGGCGCGCCCGCGCCGGCGCCGCGACCATGCGCGCCACGCCAGCCAGCCCACCGTCAGGTGAGTCGTCACACACCACTGTTATCTGTTGTATATGTCGTACCTCACACGTTTGCCATATTTTCAGAAATTATCTATAATTCTTAGGTTAACTGTACACTTATGATGATCTTTAGACTTGTAAAAATGTATAGCACTACATTGTGTATCGTACCAACACGTTACCAGAACAGTAAACTAGCATTTTTTCTTTCCGATAAAGCCACCGTTTCTAAGAAGAAGACGATATAGAGGACCGTTAGACTCGGTAATATACTTAATAGAGTGATCTCGACTAGAGCCCCGGCTCCCGACACCTAGCATGGCTTGTGCGCTTCTAACTACACTAGTGACTAGGCACTTCGATACAGTGCGGACAGTGCATGCTGGCTAGCTGCATGAGTGCGGGTCCGACCCGCCCCGCGTGCCCCGCCCTGCACTGACACCCGGCTGGCTGTAGTGCCCGCTCGTAGATACCCGTAGGGTCTTAGTGGCATAGGTCCAATAGACTCTGCATCCGTTGCCCGAAGCGCGTCTATACACTTGGGGAACCGAGAAAAGTATGTATATGTATATTGTAGCAATCTGGGCTGTTACCAACTTATGCTAGTCCCATTTCTAATAGCTGTGAGTTAGGCTAGTCCGCATGCGCGCAGGTCGCCTCCCCCACCCGCGACCCCGCTCACGGCGCCGTGTGTTGCAGGTACCAGGCGGAGCGTGCGCGCACCGGCCTGCTGTGAGCGAGCGCCACCTCTCCACTGTACATAACTACATACTGTTGTGATAACTGCAAGCGTTCCCCTTGTCATACCAATCATCTGAAAATGTTTATTAAACAAATTGAGTTTTATACCATTGTTTCATTTCACAATACAGGACGACTCAACGTCGCTTCAGACATAAATAAGGACGGACAAAGAATTCAATACAGAGCTGTTGTGCGTCGGGGGTTAAAAATACAACAACAACAAAAAAACCGACCACGTGCGTGTCCGGACCACGCACAATGGAGGGTTCCGTAGTTGGGATGAATTTATCCCAAGAACAAACCTAAAATTGTAGCTGAAAAATATGTTCTTCCATACAGAATGTATCGGAGAACATGTTTGTCAACTTCAAATGTAAGTTGATTGACTATTTAGGCTTGTGCAGACTGGCGCCATATCGAGGGCGCGACAGGCAAGGCGTCCTTTGTCGCGCCCTGATATCGTGCCAGTGTGTGGGGAGGCTTTACTTGCTAACTTGTAAAGCCCTACTTAGCTGCGATTGTTTTCCTTTTAACTTAGTTATAAAATATAATTATAAGGTGTATCTATTCATACACGAAATATTTTAAGAGATATACAACTGTAAGTGGTTAAAGAAAACAAGGAAACAAGAAAAAAACACTTGATATGATGATTAAATATATGATCAAACGAACTTGCAAAAGTGAAGTTCGATCGATATTATATGAGTACGTTTCATTCGAAGATATATAATAATAACAACAATGTAGTAATTTTTATCCTACTGGCAACTTCGCACTGGTAAAGAGTAATTTCGTTACTTTTTATTTTTTTTGTTTCTACCTCCGGGTAGGCACTATGTCGGCTCGTCATTATTTTTGAGACATTTAAAAAAAAACACATTTGGGTATTGGGAGAGTGGGAGTATACGTGCTCATATAATATCGATCAAACTTCACTTTTGCAAGTTCGTTTGATCATATATTATATTTCGACGTTTCATTCTTCAGATATATAATAACAACAATGTAGATGTTCAGAGATGAAAATTTTGTAAAATAAAATAAAACAAATTTATGAAAGGAAAAGATCTGTTTTTTATTTTCAGGTAATTAATATCTACTCTAAATAGGTAGGTAATTAATATCTACTCTAAATATTAATTATTATTCATATGGGCTTGTTAAGTACGGTAGTAATGCTAATCTATATAATCAATAAGTTCTTAAATATTACAACATAGTTTTTATATATGTAAATAATTATAAAAAAAATCTGTTCTAAGTTACTTAATGAATTTTTGCAAATAAAATCACTAAGTATAACGCGACGTCCTGCGTGAACGATCTAGACGCGAAGCGGCGCACGGTGGGCTGAAGTTTTTCCACGAACTAAAAAATTTATTTAAACTAATAATTATAAACACTAAACAGCAGCGCTGTTGCCCGCACTAGAAGAGGTGTGATCGCACCGAAAAACGATGCCAATGTGAAGAGCACGCCTGACTGTTCGGGCAAGCTCCACGCCACCTCCCCCCGGCCACAGCGGGGCGGAGCCGGGTGGGAGGGGAATAAGAGAGGTGGTGACGTCAGATCCGGAAAGTTGCTGTCTCACTGTATAGGTCTAGAATAACGGTTCATAGTGTATAATAAGATAAAAGACTACGTTGAAGACAAGGAAGTTTGGCAATAATTCCTTCTGCACATGTGGCTTCCCTGGTACCTCATAAACAACATAACTATGTCAATGTCTATTAACTGCTCCCAAGTAACGATGTTTATTTAGAACTAGCTGACCTGACAGACTTCGTTCTGCCAAAAGCTATTTGACTGTGGCAGTTTGTCTACGCGCAAAGGAAACTACCTACCTACCCTACCCTACCTTACCCTATCCTACCCTACCCTACCTACCTATCTACCCTACCCTACCCTACCTTACCCTATCCTACCCTACCCTACCTACCTATCTACCCTACCCTACCCTACCTACCTACCCTACCCTACCCTACCCTACCCTACCAACCCTACCTACCCTACCCTACCTAACTAAAACCTTCAATTATTTTTTTTATTTTTTTGATAAAATCTATTCTCAGACCTACCAAATGATGACTGACACGTTATGTCAAACGCCATAAAGTTACATTAGAAGATAGAGTTACCTACTTATTATTACAATAAAAATGTAAATATGGTCGTTTTCTTACAATTTTTTTTTTTTTACTTTCTTAAATTTTTCTTACATAAGAACCTTCTCCTGACAATAACAAACACAACAAAAAAATAATTAGCGAAATCGGTCCAGCCGTTCACGCGTGATGCCGTGACCAAGGGAAATAGGGATTCATTTTTATATATATAGACTAGCTTTTGCCCGCGGCTTCGCCCGCGTGGATGTCGGTTATCGCATAGAAAAGTACCCTATGTACTTCTCCATATCCCAGGCTATATCTCAAAATTCTAACTTAATATTAATTTTAATGTGATGCACTATGTGAATAGAAACCGAAACAAATGATTTAATATAATAAAAGTACTTATGTTCTGAACGTGAATGAGTAAAGACCTAAAGATAACAAACACAAAATGAAAATACGAAATTTCACTCAAATTCATAAAGCAATCAATTGTACCAAATTACAACACGAAATAAAAGTGCGACACAAATAATAATTTTAAAATAATTCACGTAAGTACCAACAATTTGAAAACAAAACGAAATCCTCCGAAATGTCGCATGATACACCGTTTATGCTGATAAAACGCTCGAAATATCTAATGAACACCATTGGTGCATAACTTTTCTCAGGGTCACGTTCGCAGTTGGACGAAATATTTTACATTTATTTTGTACTTGTAACACGATCTGGCTGTAGAATTCGATTAATCGACTAATACTTGACCGGTTGACATTTTAGCGGGAACACCACTAAACGAACGAAAAAAAAAGAAAACAAAATACGTCTGTACTCTGTGGTCGTGTAGGGTCGTGTGGCGGTGTGGCGTAGGAGTGGGCGATACAAATCGTATATAGATACAATATCTATGTATCGGCACAATATCCAGTACCTATATATCGGACGGCACTGAATCTATATATCAGGTATCCGCGTACCTAATATGTTGATGTTAGTATGAGTCACATCACAGAAGAACACACTATATCGTATCGCACTATGATATTCGGTTCAAACTGATTTGGGTATTTGTAATACTGTGGTACTGTTTGCGATTGCGATGCGCGCGGGAGTGATGTAGCTTTATGTGAACGAGCGAAAGAGAAGAGTGCGATACGCTAGTGTCTAATACAAATTTTAAACAATGTTTACAGGAACATAGAGAAAACCTTATTTTCTAAACACTTGTAAACAGAAAATCATCAATAAACGTCAAAGGATTTTAAACAATTATGGCGTTCGCAAGAATAGTTTAATATTTGAAAAAAAAAAAAAAAAAAACGTTTTTTTTTAATAATTGACTAAAATGTAACTGTATTTATTATGTATAAACTTTTAAGTACGCCTGCATTAACTTTATTTATTGATGGTTTTCTTATGATTCGCTTATTATTAGTACCTAATGCAGTCAGTCCTAAGCCTGAGAAAATTATGAAGGAGAGTTCAATTTACTGATTTTGAGTATACACTATACAGTTACAAAAATACAATGACGTACATAAATCGAACAAACCCGAAACATAAAAATCACAGTACCTTACCTATCGCTTTCGTTTCATAGGCCCACAGATTCAGCCAATATATAGGATATTTGATGATTAAACGAACTTACCTGTAAGTGAAGTTCTATCATAATTATACGAAACGCCTCGTCCGAAGAGATTAGTAGTTACATGTAGTATCGCATAGATGTCGCCACTTCAGCACTAGTTGAGAATGATTATTCCTTTGCCTATTTTTTTTTTTTTTTGATGTGGGTACTCATATTACTCGGTGTCGGCTATTACGCTAGTTCCTCATTTAGTTTAGAGTGAGATCCATAAATCATTGATGTATTTCCTAAGAGATTAGTTACGGGATGGATAGGGCGGGCGGGCAGTTACTAATCTCTTCGGACGAGGCGTTTCGTATAATTATGATAGAACTTCACTTACAGGTAAGTTCGTTTAATCATCAATTATACTTCACGCCTCGTCCTCAAGATTAGTAGTTACAATCATGTAGAATTTGAGAGTATGTGAGGGAAATATCTTCAATGATACAACCTTTTAGATGAAAAAACTAAACGAATGTTTATTTTTCAAAAAAGTGAGTATGTGAGTATGTATAAACCTCTTTCTTTTAATTTTACACAGTAAATATTTTAATAATCACTTCAACTAAAAACGAAGAATTTTCTTCTGCCTTACATAACATGAATACAAATTATTCTTATAATAATCGTAACAGTTACGAAATAGTAATGTAAATAATTTCCTACAAATAAAGAAATGTGTTTTTAATTAAGTATTAATAATCGAATGAGCCAAGGATGTACAATCATTGTTCAAAATCGTTCTATTGTAGAACCTCGCAAACACAGTTGAGTTGCCACTCCAGCCGGCTGTGTTGCGGATAGCATCGACGCTTACACCGAGTGAGTGCGCACGCGACGTGCTGGCGTGCCTTGTGCTGTGCGCAGAGAACACGGACGTGTCGATCCCGCACTCACTTAGTGTCGTTTTTACCCAGCGGCTGAGGGTTTGGGTGCCGACTGCTTTGTGCGGCTTTTTTATACCTACGAATAACAGGTCAGATTTTCTTAAGGGTGTCGATTTATTTGTATAGCAGAGCAATGTGGTAGCGGGACAAATTGCAGGTTTTTGATTAAAGAATGGAATGTAAAGCATTGGTTGTTTGGAACCTGCTTTAGAAGTTTTGATGATATCTGGGATTTTAATAGTGATGTGATTTGGTGCAACAGTAATGTTCTTGATATTTATTTTGGATAACGTTTGTAATCTATGGGCGGTTGTAAGTGCTAGTAATGTGATTGTTTTCCTAGTTAATGTATCAAATGACAGCTCTTCATTTGGGTACCATTGACTAAGGTGTTCAAGCACGCGATTCGTGTCCCATGTGTAGCTATATTTTGGTAAAGATGGTCGAAGACGAAACGCCTTTGAAGAATCTCTGTATTCTGTCATCTTTAGATATGTTTGATCCTAATAAAATTGCGAGAGCCGACCTACAAGAATTGAGGGTACCATATTGCGCACCCTGATGATATTGATGGGTCAAAAAATGTATGACAGTGGGAACAGACGCAATAAACATATTGGTGTTATTATTTATACAGTAGTTCCACCATTTCCTCAGGCAAGCGTCGTATTGCTTGAGGGAGTTGGTCGATAATGACGCCATCATTATTTCCAGTGAAGATGGTGGTACGCTTCTTCTTGATAGTGCGTCCCGGATAAGACAGCAGCCTCCAGAGTAATCGTCTGGTGTATCCGACTGGAGCTGGAATGCGAGATTAAAGCTCGTTTGTGAGGTGGAAAGGATAAAACTTTAGAGACTGTAAGGGCTCGAAAGACTGGATACCACGGCTGGGTGGGCCATGACGGGACAACTACAATACCCTTAGATTTTTCTGCGATTATTTTCCTGAGAACTTTCAAAATTATCGAGAAAGGGGGAAAAGCATAGAAATGCGTTTTTGCCCAGGATACTGTGAAGGCGTCAATAGCTACTGCATCAGGGTCCCTATGCCATGAGATATAGGCTTTACATTTTTTGTTGATGCGGCTTGCGAATAGGTCAATCTCGGGTGAGCCAAAACAATGAGTTATGTGGTCGAAGGCCCGATCGTTTAACTCCCATTCAATGTCTGGGTGGTTTCTCCGTGACTCTGCATCTGCTACGACATTATTACTAGATTTTATATAAGATGCATAAATGTACAATTCTCGATCCTCGCACCATTCCCAAATTTCTCTTGTAATTTGTGTAAGATGTGGGTACTGAACACCACCCATCCGGTTGATATAGGCAACTGCAGTTGAGTTATCTACGCGCAAAAGAATCTGGCAGTCGGACAGGTCTTTTGCAAATATTTTTAGAGCAATAAAAGCAGCCAACAATTCAAGGTAGTTGATGTGCTTTTTGCGCTCGGTGTTTGACCAACTACCACTAGCTGTATTGCCCATACAGGCTGCGCCCCACCCCGTCGTTGAGGCGTCAGAGAATATTTCAATGTGATAGTCGTCACTTCTTATGTGACGTACTGAATTCAAAATGTGATTAAGCCACCATTGAATATCTATCTCCAATGAGTCGGGGATGTTTATGACTTTTTCATAATCATCATCGTTTTTCAGGTTAAGAAATTTGCAGCGCTCCAGCTCCTTGGTGTGGAGAAGCCCGTATTCTATTCCAGGGCAAGCTGACACAAGTAAACCCGTTAATTGAGCTAATTTCCTGATTGAACAGCGACGCAACTTCTGAAAGGCTTGTAATTCGGAACTGATGCGTGCCCTTTTTTCTTGGGGCAAGCTTAGGGTAAGCTTGTGGGAGTTAATGATCATGCCTAAAAATTTACATTTCATGGAGGGTATGAAAATACTCTTTTCTTCATTGATAATGAAGCCAAGTGAAATCAGTAATTTTTTGGTAATGTCAAGGTTTAGTACACAATCTGAATAGGTACGTCCCAATAGAAGCCAATCATCTAAATAAAGAGTCGAGAGCAAACCAGCGGTTCGGAGTAATTTAACTATTGGTTTGGTTATTTTCGTGAATACGAATGGGGCTGTATTAAGCCCGAATGGTAGCACGTTAAATTGGTATATTTTTTGGTCATAAATAAATCGAAGGTATTTTTTGGAGTCGTCATGAATTTTTACCAAGAGGTATGCGTCCTTTAGGTCGAGGGTAGTCATCCAACAATCTTGTGTTACAAGTTTAATAGCTGTACGGAGGTCCTCCAGCTAAAAATGATCAGTCTTTATGAAGCGGTTAAGATTTTTGAGATTTAAAATAAATCTATACTTTCCACTAGGCTTGGGGGTAAGAAAAATGCTTGATATAAACTGACCCTCGCACGGTTCACATAGGGATACCGCACCGATACGTAATAAATCACCTATTGCCTCATTGAACTGTCTTTTTTCTTCATTAGACTGTGTTGGGGTAGACGGAATATAGTTTTGAATTGGTGGACTTGAGAAGGGGATTTTATAACCGTCAATCCAAGAGAGGACTGTGTGGTCCTCTGTTATAAGTGACCATTGAGTTTTAAATAGATGTAAGCGACCGGCATACTCAACTGTATTTACAGGCGGCGTCGAGTTTGAGCAGGGGGCGGCGGCGGCTGCTGACGCGGCCACGGCCTCAATGAGTGCGCGGGCGGCGGCGGGGCTGCGCGTGCTCTCGCTGCAGGCTCGCGGCTCCTCTGCGGAGGGCCCGACTGCCTGTAAGCCGAACCGGGAGCCTTCCTGTTTAAATTCCTCTGGTTAGGGAATTTTGATCGCTTCGATGAGATAGGTTGGTCAGCTTTAAGCTCGACCCCAGATTTATTTATTGACTTGGCTGCCTTTAACGTGTCAGCTAACGTTTCCCCAAATAGAAAAGCGTCAATCTTTGTACTTGAAAGATGTTCCGACATGTCCTTTTTCAGTGAAAACAATATAAAGTTTCTTCTTGTCACTGAGTCAGCATGCTGAACGTCGCAAATTAATCTGCCAAGATCCATCAATTTTTGAAGTAACTCCTTGTCTTTATTTTCGGAGTTTAATTGTGTTGTGATTAAAATAAAAATAAATAAATAAAATAAAATATAATTTATTCAAGTATAAAGTAAAATTATGATTTAGATTAATTACAATCGAGAAACATTTTATTCTAACTGTAATGTAGACCTGCCTGATCTAGGTTTATTAAAAACCTGTGTTTCAGGCCATCAATTTACATCAAACATTTAAAGAGAAGACAACAATATGTTTATTACTTTAAAACTAGATTATGTAAGATAGATTATGTTTAAATACATTAACTAATAATATTAAAGTAAATAAAGTGGACACCATTAACATTTAGGTAAAGGAAGAGACTTATATTAGAGTTGGTAGCTAGAGATATTATTTTAAAATTTCTAGTAGTTTTTCCGTGTCTGCGTAATTGAGTTTTAACAAATATTCCTGTACCAGTAAATTACACCTATTATAACTTAAACTATAAATCTTTAACACTCTGTTAAACTGGTTATACAAGTAGGGCCCTAAAAATAAATAAAATCGATTAGCAAAAGCATGTTTAGTCTGAGAGTTAGCACAAACCAAATCTTTTCTTCTCCTATCAGAAGGTACTGGGTTAAAATAGAGTTCAGTGTGTTGGAATAAAACTATATTCAAAACAAATAATTGACGTACTGTTAGCACCTTACATGCCATATAAAGCTGGTGTGTAGGAAATCTAAATGGACGAAAAGTAGCAACCTTTAAAACTGCTCTTTGGGCGCGTTCTAGGTGCAGTAAAATTGATTTAGCAGCACCCCCCCAGGATGTTATGCAGTAGGTAATAATAGATTGACCCAACGCCAAATAAACCTGTCTAATTAATTTAAAGTCGGCAATGTTACGTAAATTTTTAAAAATGTATATTAGTTTACGCACTCTGGTGCATAATAAATCGATGTGTTTGCGGAAATTCAGGTTTGTGTCAATCGTGACGCCTAGATATTTGATATGATCGGTTTTAGCTAAAGTGGGACAAGTGCATGCAATGTCAGCATAATGTAAATTACAGTTGTTATGCGATTGAATGTTTAGATTAGTAAGCGTTGGATTAGTGTTTCTCATTGTAAATAATAGGTACTTGGTTTTATCTGTATTTAAAGTTAAGAGATTTTTATGAAGCCAATTAGACACAGTATTAAAACCATTCTGTGCTACCTCATAGACCTCGGCCTTTGATTTAGCTGCGAACAGTAGAGCTGTGTCATCCGCATAAGACATAATTACACCCTTTTGTAGTGTCAAATTGCACAGGTCATTTATATATATTAAAAACAAAGTAGGACCCAAAATACTGCCTTGTGGGATTCCATAACAGCTATTCTTAGGTTCAGAACTAATGCATTGACCTATTTTTACACACTGATGGCGGTCGGTAAGGTAATCAGATAATAGTTGCAATTGTATTCCCCGTATTCCCAGCATTTCCATTTTGTATAAAAGCAAAGTACAAGAAATTGTTTCAAAAGCCTTGGCAAGGTCTAAAAATATCCCTATGGTATACATGCCGTTATCCAAATTTGTGCTTATAAAATTTGTCAGATGGTGAACAGCTTGGCTCGTTGACCTTTTAGGCCTAAAACCAAATTGATGATCAGAGAGTAATTTACTACTTTCAAGATAGTTTACTTATCTTCTGTTTATAATTTTTTCCAAAATCTTTGAGAGCCCTGTTAGAACTGAAATTGGCCTGTAGTTATTTAAACAATTTTTGTCTCCAGCTTTAAACACAGGGGTGACTACGGCTTTTTTAAGCAATTTAGGAAATATACCTTTTGTTAAACATAACTGAAAAATGTGAGTCAAGGGAGGGGCAATGACGTATTTAAATCTTTTGAGTATGCTATTAGGTATGTCATCACATCCTACGGCACAAATTTCCTTTAATCCATCTATTATACTTACAACCTCATTAACATTAGTATCTAATAAGACAAAAGAGTTTCGTGCTGCATATGTGTTAGTTTGGCTTTGAATGGAAAAACATCTATTAGATAATAGGTTTTTTTCTGCTATGTTTTTTCCTACGTTAATGAAGAAGTTGTTAGCTTTATTTACTGCTTCGATAGGGCTTAGCTCAGAAGATAAAAGATCAAGCGCAGTTTCGGGATTTTTTGACCTAAAAGTGTTAGTTTTTATGAATTTCCATATAAGTTTACTGTTTTTACCTGCTTTCTGAAGTTGACTTTGATCATATTGGTTTTTTAGCTTTTTCAACAGATTATTACAGAAATTTCTATATCGTTTGTAAGTAATTGATAGTATTTCATTATCCGGTGCGTTTTTTGATTTTTGGTGAAGTTTGTCTCTATGTCTGATACAGCGAACAAGTCCTGGCGTAATCCATGGTTTAATATTACTATACTTTCTGGGTATTACTTTAGTTAAAGTATTTTTCCTTATCGTAAATTGTAACAAATTGACAAAATATTGTAGAGAAACATTTGGATCATGTGAATTGTAAACGGGGTCAAAATTAATACCGCGTAGGTCTGTTTCAAGACTCGTCATATTGAGTTTAGTATAGCTGCGCATGCAATTATTTCTAGGTGAGGATATTTGTAATGTTAGTAAAACAGCTTGATGATCGGTTAGTGACGAATTAGTAACCAATGTTTTGGATGGACATTTCGACTTTATAAGGATATGGTCTAGACAAGAGCCGCTCTGGTGGGTTGGGTGATAATGAGCTGGTAATAGTCCATGAAATGAGCAGATATTGAGGTAATTATGTGAATAAGTATCAATTTTTTCGGCAGCAATGTTTATGTTGATATCACCTATCAGTATGATATTTTTAAACGAGGATAATTTTCCTAAGTTAAGTTAAGTTAAGCGAATCCAAAAACCCATCAATACTTTGGGATGGAGGCCTATAAATAGCCATAATTACTGTATCAGGAATAATTTTAATTACTAAGCAATTGCAGTCTAGAAAATGGGGTTCATCTACTAATGTTCTTAAATCATTTTTAATATAAACCACTATACCATCATTCTGGTTGAATGTTCTAACGCTTTTGTGAAGATTAAAGCCCTCGAGAGATGGTAAATTGGCCGTTTGTTTGGATAACCAACATTCTGTTAGAATGATAATGTCGCAGCCTATATCAAGATTCTGTAACAAAACTTGGAAACCGTTAAAATTTCGGGTTATACTGCGTATATTTTGTGTAAGTATAGTCAAGGTTTTATTTCCAGTATAGACTATGTTTTTGCACTCCTCAACATTACAGATTATAGCTTCAGACACGGAAAACCCATCTAGATCACAGATTAGCTGATTGGCCATAAAAATAAAATAAAAATATATGTAGAAGTTAACCTACTAACTATGTGCTTAATTAACTTGTATTCGGCGGCGCTCTTAGGCGCCTTCATAGTCAATGGAATTAATATAATTATCTTCTGCATATTTACGTGCTGGGCAATTTACATCACCAGTTGGATGATCATCTTTCCTCTTGAAGCGTTTGCAGGTCGCACAATGAGGCGGAGAGTCTTTGTTATTGCAGTCCTTGAAAGAATGCCCTGTTTCGCCACAGAGGTTGCAGGTAGGGCTCGTTTCTCTGCAAAATTTGGCTGCGTGTCCGAACTGCTGGCAGTTAAAGCACCTGGTAACAATAGTGAAATCTTTCACTGGACATGATGTCCAATTTATAAAAATTCGGCCTTGGTCCACCATAATTTTCCTGATATTAGCAGGTACTTCCAATATACAGGGTGTTTGGCAGAACGTTGAACATACGAAAATGGTGGATAGGTGGGGTGATCTGCTACTTACTCAGGCCTAATTTATTTGGCCCTGGCCCCCTGGATATTAAAAAAAAAATTTTTTTGCTTTCTTCTAGTTTCACCACTTTCTTAACTTTAAAGTGTAATTTGTATTAAAAATGGGTAAAACAGGCAATATTTTTATTTATTACATCTTTCTGTAAGTTTGAGGAGTCATAACTTTTTTTCTAGCTAACATCTGAATAAAGCAATAATTTTATAAGAATCTGCCAATATTAAAGATAAAAAAATAAACTAAAATATTGCCTGTTTTACCCATTTTTAATAAAAAAATACACTTTAAAGTTAAGAAAGTGGTGAAACTAAAAGAAAGCAAACAATTTTTTTTTTTATATTCAGGGGGCCAGGGCCAAATAAATTAGGGCTGAGTAAGTAGCAGATGACCCCACCTATCCACCATTTTCGTATGTTCAACGTTCTGCCAAACACCCTGTATAATTACAAGTAGGACGATCTTTCTTTCCTGACTTATGGCTCAATTTAATACTTTCTAAAAAGGACTCACGAGTAATGTTCGGCAGTATATCTGTCAAGTTTTGGACGTAAATGCAATCAAATACCTCTTTTTCAGTCAGGGCTACGGGGACACCAATAACAGCAATCCTAGGACGGCGTTTGGATGGTTCTTCAACTGTAAGGCCTGAGGAAACTAGCTTCTGTGAGCTTTTTAGTTTATATCACCCAGGCATGATATTGCACTTGCCACCTGCTTTTGTTTGGCTTCAATGCCTTTATCGCGTTTTATGAAGCTTTCTTGCATAGCAGCTTTGACTTCCGGATTTATTTTAGGAGAGTCAATACGAAGACAATTTCCAGGAGGCGGGTACTTTAACATTAGCTCTTTTCTGTTGTCTTTGTTCAACCCCTCTGAGGCTATATGTCCAAATCGAGAAGCTATTTCTTCATGGATATCCTTTCCACGTTTTTCCGCTAGTGAAGGGTCTTCACCGAGGATATCTAGAACTTCAGTGTCTAAACATGTGTTAGACTGCGCTGTGACTGTGACCTCCTCTTGTATGGGTGGCGCGGACGTGCCTGGCTGTTCTGGAGAAGCCAGTATGTCGTTTTGGATATCATTAGTTGGTAATGATTGCTCAATGACATTGGTGTCCAGGATTTCGAACGTTTCCGGTTCGTGTTCATCGCTCAGCCAATCAGATGGCGCTTGCGTATCAGGTGGGTCTAGAAAAAAACACGAATATCGGTTATGATAATCGGTTTTATTATATCACTAAGCGTGTGGTGAAATAGCCCCAATGGCTATTCAGGTTACACACTTATTATCATCGCAACGTAAATACGTCGAATTTATAAGGGTACTTAGTTTTTTTTTTTTTTAAGATTAATTTATTAATTATGTTGAAAAAACTACAGAATTGCACAAATTTGATAACAAACGTTATCTTGTTCGGGTTAGGTAACAATCCCCAATGAATTGAACGCCAACCGTCACATTTAAATTGCAACGAAAAAGCCCCAATGGCTGATTCTGGTTTGCATTATGTAGGTACCCATAACAACAGGCTATAAAATTATCACTTTCACTTTTACAAATATTAGTACACATACCTGTTTCAACGTCATAAGCGGTTCCCGGTAATTCCTCGGTTGGTTCCATGGTATTGTTGGTGTGAATTTTCTTTTCTAGTTTACGCAATTTGCGCATTAAATGTTCTAGCTCTTCTTCACACGTCCTAGATACTTTACGTTTCGGCATAATGGGCACGAAATAATGGTACTTGAATTATTTAGGACGATATAGTGTCTTGAGTGGCCGAGCACTAAACTGCGAATGAGGAACTAGCGTAATAGCCGACACCGAGTAATATGAGTACCCACATCAAAAAAAAAAAAAATAGGCAAAGGAATAATCATTCTCAACTAGTGCTGAAGTGGCGACATCTATGCGATACTACATGTAACTACTAATCTTGAGGACGGGGCGTGAAGTATAATGAAATATATAGATGTGATATCCGATATTCCAAACCGATACATAGATACGGTTTGATACAGTGTAAAAGCGATATTACCCATTGATACCTAGTGTGGCGCGGTGCTTAATGTAAACATTCATCAAAGTTATACGTGCGTAAAGTAATGGATTCAATGAGAAAACGGTTTAATCTTAGAAGAATCTTATACAGAATTACTGAGAAATAAGTGTAGATTTTGTATTGAGTGTTAGTTTATCGAAAAGTGATAAATATATCAGTGAAAAAGTAACGAAAGTTTTGGAATGCACAAATTTTGATCATAAGGCCGCTGTGTTTAGTATTGTTTTTATGATGAATATACTAGTATACTGTTTGAAATACACATAAGTAGCTAGCTTATTTATCTATGAACATAATTTGGCTAATAGCTACTGATATTATAGCGTATTGTTATCGTGATCGTATTTCCAAGAGTAAAATTCGGCAAACAAATACCTACAAAACGACAATAAAATGGATATAGTATGTTATCCTTAAGAGATAGACATATGCCATCTCGGACTTTTCTGAAGATCTTCATAAGATACACAATTCTACCATACATTATTTTGTTATATCTCAAAGGGTTTAGACAGCGTTTTCGTTGAAAGCTCCCAGACGGCTTATTTTTTTCCGACACCTCCAACAAATATCGTTAATTCATACAAAAATGCATATAAAAACTTAACAAATTATATACTAAAACCTTCCTCGAGAACCAGCTATCCATTGGTGAAAACAACATGAGAATCGGTGCAGCAGTTTTTCAGTTTATCGCGAACAGACAGACAGACAGACAGACAGACAGACGCGGCGGAGGACTTTGTTTTATAATATGTAGTGATGATAGTGATAGTGATAGTGATAGTGATAGTGATAGTGATAGTGATTTAATTTATTTTTATTTTACATACTTCCTTGACATAATCTTTTCATTATTTGACATTATTTACCTACAAATCGAATTCCAATTATTTATTAGTGGCTTTTGTGGACATGATATTTATTCAGATATGTTACTGTAGTTGTAATTGCAATCATGTCATTAATATTTTATATACTTAGATTATTTTATATTTTGTGAATGTGAGAACGTTGTAGGCCTAGTAGAGTGTAGATTTGTTGGCGGTTTTCTATTTTGTTAAGTACCTGGTAATTGTTGAAAGGCCTACACTGTCCTCCCATACCTATTATCACTGTTATTTAATAATATTGTAAAGCCAATTATTTTTAAAAGAGTAACCGTGGAGTTTCTTGCTGGCTCTTCTCCATAGGAAACGACTAACTCGAACCGTGCACCTAGCTTCTAACGTTTCATAAGTGCCCATGTAGGTTTATGTGAAATAAAATATTTTGATTTTTTTTTTTAGTAACGCAGGTAATCGGGCACCTCTGCGTCGACTTGCTAATAATTACAACAAGCAATTCCAACATATCGATATGTTTGCTCTTTCTGCTGGTAGATTCAAAAATATTGTACTCAAAACACTTATACTCCATTTATTATAACATTAGACAAATAACTGTTCTCACCCTTTCGTTATTTCGATGTAAACGTTTAATAAACTCCGTTATTTCACGATAAATACAAAGCACTGTCATCTATTTACCAATTACATTAAAAAAATTACTCTAAAGTGCAGTAATTTCAACAATATCACACAATAACCATCGTTATTTAGCCGTTATTTATCTAATGCTATAGTAAATGGAGTATATAGTCACTAGTAATTTTAATTAAAATTTGCATTAACATTTCTTATACTTATTTAGTATTCTTTATTTTTTTTGTTTTTCTTTGTTTGCAAAATTTACTTGTTTTACTATTTAGCACAAAAAATGTTTTCTTTATTTAATTAAATTATTGTAGTTTGTTTTAGTTTTAAAAGCATGGTTTGTAAAAAATATGTTTTATGAGTATTCCGTGGAAAATGTCGTTGGTTACACATTTGGCCGTATCTTTTTTGTATTTCTTCCTACAAATTGTAATGTGTCACTATTTGTTTTCCCTAATATATAAAAAAACAAAAAATAATAATAATAATAAACTATTTTATTGATTAAAGTTAGCGTCCTATCCCCCCCCCCCCCCGCCCAGCCATCCCTCCAACTCATCCACGTTTACATGTTTATATGTTGACTAGCTTTTGCCCGCGGCTCCGCCCGCGTGAATGTCGGTTATCGCGTAAAAAAGTAGCCTATGTCCTTCTCCATATCCCGGGCTATATCTCTGCCAAATTTCATGACGATCGTTCGGCGGTTTAAGCGTGAAAACGTAACATACAGACAGACAGACAGATAGACAGACAGACAGACAGAGTTACTGTCGAATTTATAATATTATATAGTATAGTATGGATTAGTATGGATAGCAACGCTTATGTGACTTCTTTATGCTTTCATAAACATCAGTATCAAGTACTCGAACGTCACAAAATAAATACAACCTTCGTTATGACACAATCATACCATAGATAATAAACTGCGCTTATTTTAATTTCTCACATTATTGGGCGACTGCTGATTCAAAGAAAGCCGTGGTAACGGAAATGGCTGATGCTGGATTCTTTTATTATGGAAATGGTATAAATGATAAGGCAGCATGTTTTTCATGTGGAGGTGTTATCGAAGATTGGGAGTACGAGTAACCTCGGATGATCCTTGGATGCAAAATGCTATATTTTTTCCTGATTGCTTTTATTTAAATGCTGTAGAAGTTACAGATTATGTTGACAAAACAAAACGTCTATTTTTTAAAGAAACAAAAATATAAAATTATTCTAGTGGAGGAAGATAGATTGATTGTCTACTGACTATGCTACTAAATGCTATTAGCAAAGGAGCCCAAGTAACTATTAATTACTTACAGTCATTTTATGCGACATTTGATTCCTACAATTGTAGTTAATAGGTTGAATCATAAATTGAATTAAATTATATTATAGCTACAATGCAAGATTCAGTGAAATATACTTCTGAAGGCATTTCTAAAATTAATAACGCTAATATATTTTCAGCTATATTTTGTCCATGAAATGCAGTCCGCTCATATAAAACCTAGCCCAGATTCATCAAAATCTCAGATCAGAGATACAACGCAAGAAGATATATTCTATCAAAACATGCATGATACATTGAATTCGGGAAATATTCAAGAACTTATCTTTAAAAGTGGTAGGTAATAGAGAACTAACATTCTCCCGAGTTGACGATATGCAGATTGGTCCTGAAAAATTGAAAGCGGGTTGAAATAAGCGTCAGAACATCGGTACATCATCAATGAGGAACATAATGCGTGATTTAGTTATGCCTGATTCAGAAGACATTATATGCTGCCATATTCTACCGGAAAATGAAATTCCTTTTATTTAAATCAGGTTAGAAGACATTTCAATTCTAATCAGATGAAAAGTGATATCTGAGGTTGAATAGATAAAAACCATAGTAGTAGTGTACTATTGGGGCGTTCTGCATAACACGCTCGAGCAAATAATTGAGAGCAAGTGATGCAGAACCCCCAATAATACACTACTCCTACGGAACCCTAAAACAATTATTTTATAAAACCATTATTTATCAGCACTCTAATTTCACAAAAGTACATTGCTGCTTTGATATTATAATATAATACCTTACCGTATGATTTATTTTTAAACAATGGTGTAGCGGGTACAATTGAAATGCCAGAGGGAAGGTAAACAAGGAGTTTATTCCAGTTCACAGTGTATGTTTAACTAGGTACAATGGTAAATAAAACTATACGGTACGTTCCCAACTAGTTCGTGACGCGTGGTGCGTCGCGAAACAAGTAGGATGCGTCACCGCGGGGCGCGAAGGTAGGGGGGCGTCTAAGCTAGGCGAGCTCTTCCAATGCGTGGAAACAGCGGCGAGCTAGCGCAGACTGACCGCTCGATTTTTTTTTTTATTTTTTTTTGATATGGCAACTCAGAGTGTAACCACGAGGGGCTCGGACTCTTTAACCGGTCTATCCTGTGGTGCCTTAAGCTCCTAACGGATTTTAAGGCCTCCAGCCAGGGGCATACTTAAAGCTAAATAGTTTCCGTCTGCTCGCTAAGGGCACCCCCTGCGGGGTACGAACCTCGGCTTAGGGCAGAGTCGGAGGAGGGGGGAGGGTAACAAGGGACCGTCGGTGGCTGGATAAAATCAAGGTTTTGATTATTATCAGGGGGATTTAAAGCTACATGCTGCTCAGCTAAAGCGCGTGCTGGCGCTTCGTTTGAAAGCAAGGGTCGGGGAGGACTGATTAGTCGAGGATTTCGCGTTGGGCCTCGGCGGCGAGGTCGGAATGATGATCTTGTAGTGTGTACTCTTTTGCGAACTGTACTAGTAGACCTATGACTCTCCTGGAGGAGAGTGTTGGGGTCGTCTGGGTCGGTCAGTGCATGCCGTGGGCGGCGGGTCCTGCTAATAGTAGAGGGGGTATAATTGGCGGCCTGAACAACCAACGGGTTGCGGTGAGTGGCGACAGAGTCTAGGAAGCGCTTTGAAGCGCGTTTCATAAATTGGGCTATGGTGGGGATTTTTAACTCCACGTGGAGGCTAGTGTTCCGAACGAACCAGGGGGCTCCCGTGATTTTTCGGAGGAATCGGTTTTGGAGGGTCTGCATCTTATGGATGATATAGGGTTTGGCGTGGGCAAATACTGGACTCGCATAGGTCATGATGGGGCGGATACACGCGGTATAGATACGCGACTTGCATCTAAGTGACAATTTGCTTTTACTATTTAATATTGAGTGAAGCCTATTGAGAGCGAAAGCGGCGCGCGAGCGCACCTTCTTTACATGCTCTGAAAAGGAGAGATGATGGTCTAGGATCACACCAAGATATTTGGCTCGCTTCTCCCAAGGGATAGGCTTGCCTAGCATGGTGATCGGTCGGTATGATGGGGTACGATGACGCGGTCTGGAGAATAGAACCTCCATCGTATGCATCGCGCGCGACGCGGTGAGGCCTTCGACATGATCCTCGTGATCTGCCCACCCATCGAGGGTTATAACCCGATCTTCCAGATCAAATCGATCTGTAGTCTCTCCGGTCTCGAAATCGAGAAACCCCGAAAATCTAGCGTAATCGCGCAGTGCCATCGCTGCCAGCTCTACGAGCATACGCAGAAGCACTGCTATGCGACACCCAGGTGCGTAAAGTGCCTGGGTTTGCATAGCACTGCGGAATGCGAACGTCCCAAAGACCGCGCACTATGCACCGAGCCACCTAGCTGCGTGCTATGTGGCGAGGCAGGCCACCCCGCAAACTACCGTGGTTGCACAAAGGCCCCCAAATCGACCTCCCCTCGCCTGACTATGCGTACCGACGCCCATCAGACTCGCGAATGCCCCTCATACCAATTGCCAGTAAGACTGAGTCCACAGAGGCCCAGTCCCTGGAATTACCTGCACCATCAGCAGGCGTTCCCAAGCCTCCAGGCTAGACCCACCCCTCAGGCAGTCGCTCCTCAGGCTCCCCAGGCCACATTACCCCGTTTAATGGAAATCCGCTTCGAAAACTCGCAATCGAAACCCGCGTCCACCGCGCCCCCCACCACACCCGCGCCCCTCGCCACCGCGCCCGCGCCCGCGCCCGCCGCCGCCGCTCCGTATGCGCGCCCCCCTCCTAATCACACCCCCACTCCCGTGGCCGGTGTCAATAAAGTAGATCCCTTCCAGGTGATCTCATCCACATACATGGTCTTCCTCACCCCCCGCGCGAGGAGGATGGCCGACGAGATAGTCGCCGCGACCAACGCCGGTGACCTATACCAAATTAGGCAATCTATAATGCGTATCCCGAGATCACGCAAGCACTCTCTAGATTCGCGAACAACACCCCTAGACCACTTAATGGATATTAGGTCCCCCGCTAGACTCAAACCCCGTCCCCTAAAGATAGGGACTTTCAACGCCTTCGGCCTGAACGACCAACGCACAGAGGTCACTGAATTCCTCAGCGACCATAAAATAGACATATTCCTGACCCAAGAGACCTTCCTCAAACCCCGGCACCGTAACCCGTCAATTGCGAACTATCGCATAGTTCGCAACGACAGGTCACGTTGCCATGGTGGAGGTACTCTCATTTACTACCGGACAGAAGAACTCTACTGCACTCCCTTAGACCCTCCCGCCCTCAAGTCCCTTCTGAAAGTTTCGATGTGCCGCTTAGGCATGTCACGTCATAGACCGATCACCCTAATTTCGGCCTATCTGCCTCCCAGTCCCGAAATAGATAATAATCTACAACTACTGACAGACGACATTCAAACCCTCCTGAGTCTGAGTGACTCCGTCATAATAGCGGGTGATATCACATATCGCTGACACGACGGCTGCGATCGACTCACTCACAGATCACGTACAATCTGTCCTGAACAATTGTTCAAGGGAACTACCAGCGACGGATAACCGTCGAGGGAAGTTGCCGGACGATATACGTGAACTGTTGACTGAGAAGAACGCAGCTGTCCGTGCATACAGCAGTTTTCCCTGTTTGGCTAATAAAATTCACAAACGATTCATGCAGCGTGCTGTAAAGAAACGTATTGATGAATGGAATGAAACCGACTGGGATAACAAACTGAGCGCTCTAGAGCCAAACCATCTGGCATTTTGGCAACTCCAAAGGAGTCTCAACCCCCGAGGTTGTTCAGCCGCTACGCCCCCACTGATCCGCCCTGACGCGTCTATCGCTTTCGATGACATCGACAAAGCTGAATGCTTAGCCGACAGTCTAGAGGCCCAGTGCTCGCCCAGCTCTCAACCAGTAGACCAAGCTCACCTCGACAAGGTAGACGCTGAAGTCGAACGTAGAGCCTCCCTCCAACCCGTCGAATACCCTGAGTTTCCTCTGCCTCCCGTCACACCAGACGAAGTGCACGAACTCATCAAGGGCCTGAAACCCCGTAAGTCCCCCGGCCAGGATGGACTCACCAATAAGGTGCTCCAACTGTTCCCCGCCCACCTCATAATGCTCCTGGCTACCATCTTCAATGGAGCCTTGAGCAATAACATCTTTCCCCAAGCCTGGAAAGAGGCCATCGTTATCGGCATTCCAAAACTCGGTAAACACAAAACGGAGCACGGAGCTACCGACCCATCAGTCTGCTCACAGTCATAGGCAAACTCTATGAGAGACTTATTTATAAGCGACTCAAAGACTACGCCGACACAAAGGGCCTTATCCCCGATGAACAATTTGGTTTTCGAACCGAACATGCCTCGACCCATCAGGTCTACCGCATAGTAGAGGACATCACTCTCGGTTTCAATTCAAACTTCGTGACAGGAGCGATCTTCTTTGATATAGCAAAGGCATTCGACAAGGTCTGGCACAACGGCTTTATATACAAGCTGTATCAACTCGGTGTGCCCGATCGTCTCGTGCACATCTTACGAGACTTTTTGTCGAATCGCACTTTTCGCTATCGCATTGATGGTACTCTATCGTCCCCCCATCCCATACGCGCAGGAGTCCCTCAAGGCTCTGTGATATCCCCCCTTGCCTTCACGCTGTACACTAGCGACATCCCAAAGAATAGATTGGCAAAGTTGGCTCTGTTCGCAGACGATACGGCCATCTATTACCGAGGGAGATCCCCCCTCAACATAACTAAAATCCTCCAAACCGCTGCGAATAACCTTGGCGCGTGGTTCCGAAAATGGCGTATCGAGGTAAATCCCGATAAAAGCCAAGCGGTTCTGACCGCTCGACACCGCGTCGGCTCCTTATATACGTGAGGTGGCCTACGTTGTGTGCGTGAGTGTCGTCCCGACACAGCAGTGTTATATGGCGCGTAGCTGTAGACGTTCGGTGGTGCTACAATGGTTTAAATTACACGAATTATATTATTTAAAATTTTATTACATCTCTAATGCATGTCAAGCAGGCGAATAAATTGTAACAGATATCATTGACTGATGAAACACCTGCACACTTATCTCCTTAACTTTTAACGACTAACGAAGAGTGCTTATTAAGTATAGTAAGCAATATGTATGAAGGCGGCCTAAAGCCTCGTCATCTTAGTGCATTCATTCAATGTTTTACTTTGTCTGGCGAAGCACCGCGTAGAAAGTGTATGATGACTTTATTATCTGAAAACGGAAAAAAAAATCAACAGTATAGAAGTCGTTCGCTAGCTGTGAGTAGTGATGGTAAATTCCCGAGAGTATTCTCCTTGCGAGAACTTTGCTGTTAAGTTCCCGAGAATATTCTTTTGGAAGGGAATTTACGAGAAATAAAAAATTGGATTACTTTATTGTATCAATCTACTTTTAGGGTAATAAGTTTTGAGTGCATTTAAATGTTTTACGAAGTTTACGTCAAAATACTACTACTCTATAACTTAAATTCTCAGTAAATTCTCCTAGGCGATAATATTCCCGAGAATATTTCCGAGAAAATTCTCATAAATTCTCTTAAATTTCGTATGGTACTCGTATTAATGTTAAATTAGGATTTCTGCATTAAAACAAACTTTATGAGTAATTATGAGTTACAAATAACCAGCTTTAATAAAATATAAACATTATTGAAATCAAATTAAATTAGAAATCTGTCCGTCTGTCCGTCAGTCCGTCTGTCCGTCAGGCCATCCGTTAGTCCATCTATCCGTCAGTCCGTCAGTCCATCTGTCCGTCAGTTCGTCAGTCCATCTGTCCGTCAGTCCATCAGTCCATCAGTCCGTCAGTCCATCTCTCCGTCAGTCCGTCAGTCCATCAGTCCATCAGTCCGTCAGTCCATCAGTCCGTTAGTCCGTCAGTCCATCTGTCCATCAGTCCGTCAGTCCGTCAGTCCGTCAGTCCGCCAGTCCGTCAGTCCATCAGTTCATCAGTCCTTCAGTCCATCTGTCCGTCAGTCCGTCAATCCATAATATTTTATTGATTTGTTTAAGTTATTTTACGATCTTTGCTTTCCATTTCAATATATCACAATTAATACTCATCGTAAAGCTCATTGGGTAACACGAGGTATCAAAGTTTGCAGAAAGAAATGATGATCGAGAATATCTAGAAAACTATCGACCTATTGCCCTAGTTTCAGTTATTTCTAAAATATTTGAGAAATATGGTCCCAAACAACTTAACAATTATTTAGAAAAAAAAAACAATATTTTCGTAAAAGAACAAAAAGGGTTTAGACCTAATAAAACCATTATCATGGCCATATATGACTTTTTAGACTTTGTTATGGATAATATTGACCAAAGAATACCCGTCTGTTCTATCTATATGGATATGACACAGGCTTTTGATTACGTTGACCATGATATATTAGTCGGTAAACTCAATGCCTATGGAATAAGAGGTAATGTTCTCAAACTGTTTGAATCATACCTCAAAGGCCGAAACCAATATACTTAAGTGACTAAAGTGAATATTCTTACTAAACAAGAAGAAACCTTTATGTCACTTGAACGAATAATTAATTAACTTGTAAATTACAACTGCGGTGTACCACAAGGTAGCGTCTTGGGTCCACCGTTGTTTATATTATACATTAATGACTTACCCAAGGCCACTAATAATCGTATATCTCTCTTTGCGGATGATAGCACCGTCACTGTCAAATGTAAAGACAAAAGCACTTATGAAGATGACTTAAACAGCACCTTGAGCTCTGTTATGAATTGGTTGGATGTAAATAATTTAAAAGCCAACTTAGAAAAAAACAAATTAATGAACTTTAGGCAGCATATACCACCACAATATAAACTTAACGTAAATTTTAACAACCAGCCTATTGAGGAAACAGACACATCAAAATTTCTCGCTTTGTTTATTGATAATAAAATGACTTGGAAACCAAATACTGAACAATTGTGCAAGCGAGTGAGTCGATCAACATATGCGCTACATGAACTTGCATATAAATTAAATATTAAAACACTCATAACTGCTTATCATGGGCTCGTGGCGTCTATCCTCAGATATGGTATTATTTTTTGGGGGAACTCCACCAACAAAGATCTTGTCTTTAAGGCACAGAAACGATGCGTTAGGGCTATGTTCGGTTTAAAATCTACCGAGAGTTGTGTTCCTTTCTTTAAAAAGTACAGTATCTTACCTTTGCCATCACTGTATATTTTTGAAGTAGCTGTCTTCGTGAAACAAAATCCTGAACTTTTTGTGCTAGCTTCTGAAGCTTTCAATCGTACTCAAAGAGATGAAAGTCGTCTCTGTGTTTGCAAGACGAATACTGCCTTAATGTATAAGAGTATTTTTCATATGGCACCAGTCGTTTATAATTAACTAGCTTTTGCCCGCGGCTCCGCCCGCGTGGATGTCGGTTATCGCGTAAAAAAGTAGCCTATGTCCTTATCCATATCCCAGGCTATATCTCTGCCAAATTTCATGACGATCGGTTTAGAGGTTTAGGCGTGAAAACGTAACATACAGACAGACAGACAGACAGACAGATAGACAGACAGAGTTACTTTCACATTTATAATATTAGTATGGATTGCCAAAGGACCTAAAAAAGTGTCATGTTAATTTGTTTAAGCAAAAATTAAAAACTTTGCTATGTCAAAAATGTTATTATAGTGTCTCAGATTTTTTGACAGATAAATTTTGACATTATGTTTTTTAGAGATATTTTTAATAGTAGCTAAATAAGTTGTTTTACTTAAATAATTCTAATTTCAATTCATGATATTATATAATTCTATACTGTTGATACTATAATATTAGAGAAATTCTGACTGAAGCATTTCTTTTGAAATTTATATTGTTTTTATTATGCATTTTTTATTTTTATTTTTTTTTACTTACTGCTTACTGTTGACATTTTTAATTTACTTATGTTTGCTGAATTCACTTTAAAATAATGATATTGACCTAAAATTAATTATTAACAATCATAACTATTGATATTTGCACGTCATAGTATGTGGCAATCATGTCTGAACCTGTATTTTTTCTTTGTCATCTTGCATGCACGTTTATTTAATACTTGTACATAATATGTGTACACATGTTAAAGCAAATAAATATATCTTATCTTATCTTATCTTATCCATCTCTCCGTCAGTCCGTCAGTCCATCGGGCCACACATCACACCGCGATCGCGGGCTTCCCCCCTCCGGCTCACTCGCTCACCGACACCTTGAGTGCGCGCACACATCTCGGTCGTCTAAATATATTGTAATCAGCTAATACAGATACTTGTCGAAATCAAGTAGTTTTATTTAAGAAGTCAAGACCACCAGCAGCACACCTGGAGCTTGATACTCAATATATGATCCTTCGAGTTAAAGAAGATTGCCGATTTTTGTGCTAGGCACGCACCTCCAGTGGACTTTGGACTGGCCGTCGTCGGTACGGCGTACTCGCATACGGCCGTAGAGGACACTTAAAGGACAGTCTACCCAGAGGGACATTATTCTGAGTGAGTCCGTTCCATTATCCTTATCTAATTTCCTGTTTTTTCTCCTTTTCTATCCAGGAATTTTAAAATGGTGCTATACGGATCAGGCATACATTGATCTCTTCATATAAGTATAGCTTACCGATTCAGTGGAAGTTTCCATAATCAAATCATCGTCATTTTACATATTAACTTAATTTCTAAAAACATTCCTTTGTTCGCTAATCGCACGAGTTTGCTAAACGCGTAAACAACCTCATTAGTGTTTCTTTTGATATTGTACTTATTGCACCGGATAACTCCGGCTCATTAGCAATATCAGCTGATTTTACCGTAGGCTTGTCCAGCTGTATACGCATAATTTTATAACTTAACTTATATTGGTTTCTTTGACTTTGCTTGCACTTCCGATTTTTTGCATTACCTTAACTACCTACCTTCTCATTATGTCTGATGCAAAATTAAGGGAACTTATAAAGAGGCGTGGTGGCTGCAAAGCAAAGCTTACGCATTTCAGCAACTTTCTAAGATTATTACCTAGCACGGGAAATGATTTAGATAGCTTCCAAGCAGCAGAATTAAAAAACCGTCTTAATTTAATGGAAACACTATACAAGAAATTCGACGTGTTACAGACAGAGTTGGAGCTGTTGTCGGAGGATGCGGACGAAATATATAACGAGAGGGAGCAGTTCGAGACGCAGTACCACGCGCTGGTAGCCCGCGCGAGGGCGAGCCTCGACCCCGCGCGCGTCTCCTCGCCCGCTCTCGTGTCTGCTACCTCCATCGATGATCTCCCGCACCACGGCTCTGGCTGCAGGCATGACTTCGTTCGGTTGCCTAAGATAGACTTGCCTCACTTCGACGGGGACTATCAGCACTGGCTTGAATTCCGAGATACGTATCTTTCTCTTATTCATAACAATGACAGCATACAAGACATCAACAAATTTCACTACTTACGTGCTGCCTTAACCAGCAGCGCGTCATTAGTGATAAAAAGCATAGATTTCAAAGCAGATAACTATGATACAGCGTGGCAGTTATTATCCGAACGATACGACAATAAAAGACTACTTGTTAATAATCACGTGCAGGCCTTATTTAGTCTTGAACAAATTCAACATGAATCTTGTAAATCGCTACGGAATATGATTGACGTCACAAATAAAAATCTTCGTGCCTTGTCAACCTTAGGACAGCCTTCTGAGCAAGGAGGTCTAGGGGAAACCCTTATTATATACAACATGTCAGAAAAGCTTGACAAGGTCACACGAAGGGAGTGGGAAGAATGTAAAAATAATTTAGATGCCTTTCCAAATTTAAAAGATTATATTAAATTTTTAACAAATAGAGCAGATTTACTAGAATCGTTAAATTCTAATAAAAACACAACGACGACAACATCAACAACAAAACACACTAACGAAAAAAACAAAACTAAAAATTTCCTTACAACTAAAACTAAAAATAATAATAATTCAGACAATGTTAAATGTCCTATGTGTTCTCAGAATCACTTTTTATTCAGTTGTCAGCCTTTCAGAAATCTTGACATAGAAGCACGCATTAAAAAAGCTTCAGAAAGCAATGTTTGCATGAACTGCCTTCGACCTGGTCATATCGAAAAGCGTTGCAGTCTATCGCATTGCAAATATTGCAAGATCAGACACAATACCCTCTTACATAGGGAATCAACAGAAAAACAGACAGGGGAAAACATTGTTTTGACAACAAACGTCGTATTAACCTGTTCAGAAACTAATCAGGTTCACATTTTGCTATCCACAGCCCTGGCAAAGGTGACAGACGTCAATGGAGATCTTCATACTGCCAGACTGTTGGAATTTGTGAACAAAACCTCTTTCTTAAGTCTCTGGTGAAAAAAATGTCAAGATGACTTATCATATTTTTACTCTCTTGTGTTGTCATATTCCTATACAGAAATGAATTATATTCTTATTTGATTTAACTAAAGTTTATTAATTCCACGCCAATATAACAGGTTATGGGCCCAGAACACCTACTCAAGTAAGGTTTTTTGATTCATTTCTCGGGAAGTTATTTTTGTAAGAAAAAAAAAAAGACGATCGGCATTTTTTTTTTCCCCTTTCCGTGTGCTAATCTGGTAAAAAATAATTAAAAATGACCAGCGAAGCACATAGTTCGACAGGAATTCCAATAGAAAAACTGCAGGGCATGGAAAATTACAATAACTGGAAGTTTTCCATGAAGATGCTCCTAATGCACGAGGACCTACTCGAATGTATCGAGTCCACCGACGGAAGCAAAGATTTAAGAAAAAATCAGCGCGCGCTTGCAAAAATTTGTCTATCTGTACATCCCAATGCTTTTTCGCTTGTTCGTAACGCAAAATCAGCATATGAAGTATGGACAAATTTACAAAAGGCTTATGAGGACAAGGGTCTGTGCAGACGTTTAGGATTACTGCGGTTGCTTTTTGGAGCTAAGCTCGAAGAGAATGCTTGTAACATGGAAGCTTACATTACGAAAATAACGGAAATTGCACAACAATTGCATGATATAGGTTCTCCACTAGATGATGACTTCATAGCAGTCATCATGTTGAGCGGACTGACGTCCGATTATGACCCGCTCATCATGGCGTTGGAGAATTCCAGTGACAAGCTTGTCAGTGAAACTGTGAAAATGAAATTATTACAGGAGTTTTACAGAAGAGATGACAAGACAGAGACTGCATCAGCTTTAACTACAATCAAGAAGAGCAAATGTTACCGATGTAAGAAGCCAGGACATACAAAGAAGAATTGCCCTAAGAATGCTACTTCTACGACTCCAGTGAGTAATGTCAAGGAGAAGAAGAAGGTATTATTGTCAGCATTGTCGGTAAATCTCAAGAATGATGTCTGGTACGTGGATTCTGGTGCAACCAACCATATGTGCAACAGCAAGAGTGTTATGTCAAAGTTGAAATCAACTAAAGAACTCTCTGTGAACATTGCTAATGGTGATAAGTTATGTACTGCAGGATTAGGTGAAGTTAAAATTAAGTTAGACAGCGGTTTTAGAACAATAACTAATGTTTATTTGGTTCCCCAACTGTCAACTAACCTTTTATCAGTTAGTGAGTTAACAAGAAAAGGTTATACAGTTAATTTTAATTCTAAAACCTGTAGAATAATGGACGAGCATGAAACCATAGCTACTGCTAGTTATGTGAATGGTATTTTTCAATTAGATTCTATAGGAAATAGCAGTAGGGCTAATGTCGAAGTGCAGCCTCAATGCATGGTGTCTGACAGCAGCAGTAAATCACTACTGGACTGTGATGTGTCAGGTCAAGAGCAGAGCAGCTTGGTGTCACAAGAAGTATGGCATCGCAGGCTGGGGCACCTCAACAGCAGGAGCATGAATGTCAGGAGACAAGGTATGGTCTTTGGTATTAATTATGATAATACTCGTTTTCAATCATGTATTGCCTGTATTAAAGGAAAACTTACAAAATTATCTTTTCCAAAAGTGTCTCATAGTAGGTCTAAGAAGATTTTAGGCTTAATACATACAGATTTATGTGGTCCAATGCAAGAGAAGTCATTAGGTGGTGCTTGTTATTTTCTTACTTTCATTGATGACTGTTCAAGAAAAACATTTGTTTATTTTTTGAAAACAAAAGGTGAAGTTTTTGAAAAATTCAAAATGTTTAAAAAACTTGTTGAAAATGAGACTGATAAGAAAATAAAAACTATTCGTAGCGACAATGGTGGTGAATATATTAATAAAAAATTTCAGGAGTTTCTGCAACAGCAAGGAATCCGTCACCAAACTACTGTCCCGAATTGTAGTCAACAGAATGGTGTGGCAGAAAGAGCTAATCGTACCATCATGGACAAAGCTCGCTGTATGCTAGAAGATGCTAGTCTTGACAAACGTTTTTGGGCAGAGGCCGTAAACACTTCAGTGTATCTGAAGAATCGCTCACCTACAAAAGCTGTCATGGGCATGACACCACTGGAGAAATGGACTAATACAAAGACAAATGTAAGTCATCTTCGTACATTTGGTTGTTTGGCTTATGCTTTGACTTCAAATCACAGGAAACTGGATTCGAAGGCAAAGAAATATATATTTGTAGGTTACTACAACGATACAAAGGGTTATAAACTTATTGATCCAGAGAACCCTACACATTGCGTTAAAGCACATCATGTGAGGTTTTTAGAAGATCGTTTTTGGAAGAAGGATCTGTCAAATGATGATACTAATCAAGTGGTTCATGTTGTTTCACATACAGAACAGACATGTAGGACAGACGAAAACACCAGGGATGAAAGTCCACAGTGTGTGTCTGAAAATTGTCCTTCTGATGACAGAAATAGGAACAGGGACACAGTATTTAGTATCAATGGTAGTAGTAATTCATCTGAAGCAGATAACTCGTCGGATGAAACCTATATTCCAGGAAGTTCAAGTGAAGACTCGACAACTACAGACTTCACTGATGCTGTAAATGAAGATCTATTTGCACAACTGGTAGCTCAACAGTACAGGGATCTTGGAGACCCGGAGACTGTTAAGGAAGCACTTGGTGGCAATGAAGCTAAAGAATGGAAGGAAGCCATGGAAGATGAGTATAAATCCTTTATTACCAATAAAGTCTGGCGCCTTGTGGATCTACCTAAAGATCATAAAGCAGTAAAATGTAAATGGATCTTTAAGAAAAAGAGGAACTTAGATGGAAGTCTCCTAAAATACAAAGCACGTTTGGTGGCCAAAGGATTTACTCAAAGGTATGGCATTGACTACAATGAAACTTTTTCACCTGTTGTCCGTTACTCTACCATCCGTTTATTGTTAGCACTAGCTGCAGAATATGATCTGGAAATAAATCACCTAGACGTCAAAACAGCTTTTTTGAATGGTGATCTTAAAGAGCATGTGCTAATGGAACAACCAGAAGGTTTTGTTAAGAAAGGACAAGAACAAAAGGTGTATAAGTTGGAAAAAGCTGTTTATGGATTAAAACAGGCTGCAAAGTCATGGTATGAAAAAATTAACGGAGTATTACTAAATAAACTCCATTTCAATAGGATGCCTTCAGAACCATGTGTCTATTATAAAGGACAAAAGAGGGAAATGGTTATAATTGCCCTTTATGTCGACGACATAATGTTATTCTCTTCATCGATATCCAAAGAAAGAGATATGGTGAAAGAAAAACTCATGTCAGAGTTTGAGATGAAGGATTTGGGACCTGCTCATCAAATATTAGGCATGAGAGTATGCAGGAATAAAGAATCAATTACTTTAGATCAGTCACATTACATTGAAACTGTTTTACGTAAATTTAACATGAATGAATGCAAACCGTCTCTAACCCCTATGGAAGTAGGATTGAAACTGAAGAAAAGCGAAGTAAAGGATATTCGTTTTGACTACAGAAATCTCATAGGTTGCTTAATGTATATTTCAGTTTGTTCCAGACCAGATATTTCGCATGCAATAAGTGTTCTGAGCCAATTTAACGAATGCTTCGATGAAACACATTGGAAAGCTGCGAAAAGGGTCCTCCGATATCTCAAAGGTACAAATAATTATTTTCTTAAATATGTTAAGGGCGGATTGGTCGTAAATGGCTACACAGACGCTGATTGGGCATCCAATGAGGTTGATCGTCGTTCATACACAGGGTATGTATTTAAATTAGGTGATTCTGTTATATCTTGGGAAAGCCGTAAGCAGAGGACTGTGGCTCTCTCAAGTACCGAAGCAGAGTATATGGCTATTTCAGATGCTTGCAAAGAAGCGTTGTTTTTACGTATATTTTTGAATGAATGCCTTCAAGTTCATTGTAAGATAAATTTATACAATGATAATCAGTCGGCACAAAAACTATGCTCTAATTCAATGTTTCATGCTCGTACCAAGCATATAGATATTAGACACCATTTTATACGGGATATTGTAATTAATAAATTTATTGATGTCCGCTATATGCCTACAGGTGATATGGTAGCTGACTTACTCACTAAACCGTTAACTAAAGAGAAACATGTTAAGTTCTCTTTGTCTCTTTTATCAGTGTGATATTATTATTCTAATTATTGCTTAAAATATTGTAGTAATAATTAACGATATTATATGAGTTACATTCGTGTCTTGTTTAAGACTAGAGATTAAGGGGTAGTGTTGTGATTTAATTAAAATTGGTACGCATAGTTTAGTTCAAGGGGTAGTGTTGGAATTTGTGAACAAAACCTCTTTCTTAAGTCTCTGGTGAAAAAAGTGTCAAGATGACTTATCATATTTTTACTCTCTTGTGTTGTCATATTCCTATACAGAAATGAATTATATTCTTATTTGATTTAACTAAAGTTTATTAATTCCACGCCAATATAACACAGACTACTGTTGGATAACGGCAGCACCTCCAACTTCATCACCCAAGAGCTCTGTGGGAAGCTCGGCCTGGTAAAACGCAGCACTAGCTCCACCGTCTCAGGTATAAATGGTCAAGTTTCTAGTACCTCAGAAAGCTGCAGTCTTCATTTGCGGTCTTGTAATGGTGGCTATCAGGCGAAAGTAAGCTGTTTTGTTTTACCAAGGATTACGCAATTGCTGCCTGGCTCTTATGTAGAAAAAAGGTATATTACCATCCCGCCAGGTATTCAATTAGCAGATCCATCATTCAATGTACCTACTGCTATCGATATTCTAGTAGGTGCTGAGATATTCTGGGACGTCTTAGGTTCCGATACCATTAATTTAGGCAATAATCAGCCTAGATTACAATCATCCAAACTAGGATGGCTTATTTCAGGCCGCGTCAGTCGGTCTCGTCTTCGTAAACAACCTTCTGTTTGTCACTTTCTTTCACATGAGGAGTCAGATCAGCTGACTCGCTTTTGGGAACTTGATACGGTGTCGTCTGCAAACTGTTTTTCTTCTGAAGAGCAGTCTTGTGAAAAACTTTTTCAAGAGACCACACGTCGGGATACGCATGGTCAATTCGTGGTCACCATACCATTGAAGGACTCGCTCGAGTGCTTAGGTGACTCTTACGCGATGGCGAAGCGTCGTTTCCTTTCCCTAGAGCGCAGATTTGAACGGGACTTGACATTTAAAACAAGATATTTGCAATTCATGCAAGAATACATTGACCTGCACCATATGACAGAACATTCAAAAATAAATTCAGAAATTAAATACTTTACGCCTCATCAAGTCACGGGCAAGTCCTTCAATGATATGCAGATGGTAGGTCCAACCGTACAGGAGGATCTGCTATCCATACTCTTAAGATACAGACAACACAAGTTTGTTGTAACGGGTGACATTGAAAAAATGTATAGAGCTATTTTAGTTGAGCCATCTCAGCGCCCGTTACAACAAATTGTGTTCAGATTCAATTCATCAGACCCTTTAAAAACCTATGCACTGAATACAGTGACATACGGTACAGCATCAGCCCCGTATTTGGCCACAAAATGCCTAGTTTCACTTGCAGATCAATGTTCAGACCCAGAAGTTAGTCAGTCCATCAGACGTGATTTTTATGTAGACGACTATTTGAGTGGCGGCGATTCGATTGAGTCAGTCATAAATTTATGTTAAAGGGTAGTGAATACTCTCGAGTCCGCCAAGTTTCACCGTAGAAAGTGGCAAATAAATTTAGACCCGCTTCGTGTAGTTTAAAAAAAAATCTCATAAATGGGGGGGCTCCACACTTTTTCCTTCACAGGGGGGTTCTACACCTCCCCCCCTCCCCCTAGTGTAGTAGCGTTACCTTAGAAAATTAGTTAATATGAAAGTTAGGTCAAATGAACATTATATAAAAAGAGCATTATACAATTTGAAAACTATATGAAATCAAAATGAAAAAAAAAAAAAAAAAAAACAAAATTATTTATTTCAATTACATAAAGCGTTAACATGCGTGATTTGGAGATCACCTTTTAAGCAAGAAGATGCTTGTGTTAGGTGACTCCGCTCTTCCACCTAACAATTATACAGTGTATGCAATTGAATAACAAAATAATTAAATAAAAGAAAGGAAAAGAAAAACAAAAAGGGGCGCACTTGTGCGATGTTTGCGAGTGGGTTTTGAGTGTGTGTGCGCGAGTGTGTGTAATAGTGTGAGAGAGTGTCTGCGCGAGTGTGTATAATAGTGTGGGTGTCCATTGTGTATGAATCAATTTCGATTACTTGCATATAGGTATAAGATTTAGGTTTCAGATTAGGTCTAAGTTTAGGTTTAGGTTAGCCCTGCGACAGTGTCTTGGGATCGGAGGAAGCCAGGAACAACTTCCTCCACTAACTATTCCGGGACCGCAGTCCTATTAATTAATAGACAGATTATGGAAGCGATGATACTATAGCCTCAATGTCATCATAGGTTTTAGTCTTAAGCCAATTAGTCACAACTTGTTTACAGTCACGGAGTTTCAGATGATAGATGTGTAGTTCCTTATTCAATAGGTTGTATAAGTGAGAAGATTGCCTTGCATACTGTCTCTTAGCAAAAACAGATCTATCTGGGACAGTTGAAGCGACTAAGTATCGTCTTCTGCTACTCATACTCGCGTTTATGGGATCGTACGGGAGGGACTTGTGTTTTCTCAGTATAAGATGGAGTAGATAAAGTTTTCTCACAGACAGAAGGTCAGAGGTAAGGTAAAGGTTTTGGGTAGGGAACCTATAGGGTTTAAAGAGCATAACCTTAAGCAGAGATCGCTGCGCCCTCTCGAGTTCTAAAAATTTAATTTTAGTTGTCCCACCCCAGCATGGAAAACAGTACGTAAGAATCGATTGGGCCAGTGATACGTAGACTTTCTGCAAAAGATTCCCTGAAGCAACGTGTCGCAAGGTTTTAAAGGTCCATATTAATTTCCTAACCCTTTTCATGATCAATTCAGTATGCATGTGCCAGGATAAACGCTGGTCAATCATGATGCCCAGGTATTTAGTATACTGTAACCTGTCAATTTTTGTACAAGAGCAGTGAGGAATTGGGGGATTGGCACAGCAGTGGATCTTTAATTGGAATTCGAGTGGTAGTTGAGTGTGTGCATATTTGGTGAAGCATTTATGTAGTTGGACTTGGAGGTATTTAGTGTGAGGAGGTTACGATTGAGCCAATCTGCAATCTTTGACAGGCCGGTTTCGGTTGATCTTCTACAAAAACGATATTGTATGTGTTATGTTATTTAAGATAGTTTAATTAAGGACCACGCTATCGCATTAGGATTTTTTCCTGTAAGGATAGCAGTGTTTGTGATAAATAAATAAATAAATAAATAAATAAACTTTTTCCCAAGTCTTTTGAGCAAAGACTATGGCGGTGTCGTCCGCATAAGAGAAAACGTGACCCCCGTCAATACTCATGCTGCATAGGTTATTAATATAAATAAGGAACAATGTCGGCCCAAGGACGCTCCCCTGCCCGACGCCGTACGAAATTGTATCTTCTGAGCTAGTGAAATCCTTTATTTTGACTGTTTGTTTGCGTTTATTCAGGTAGGATTTGAATAGCTCGAGAAATAAACGTTATACTAAATGAAATTAGATAAAATGAAAATTATATCAAATATAACATTAGGTCATATGAAATTAGGTTAAATGTTTTTATAGCATATGAAAATTATAGCATATGAAAGTTATGTCAAATGAAATTAGACTATCTGTTGTTATACCAAACATTACACACCCATACATAAAACCCCAACTAAGTGGCAAAATGAGGTCTCTGATATTACATATCTAAACAAATATTAGCAAATTTCCACGCTGAAACTCGTAATCTATTTTCGAGTAAAGTATAGAATAATTAAATAACAACAAAAGAAGTTGATGTTAGACCTTGAAATCAAAATAATAACATAAATTTTATATATTGAGTTAAAATTAAGCAATTTTACTTCCAATTTTAAATTCTCGTAAATTCTCCGTCGAAAAGAATACCTATTGCAGAATATTCTTGATCGGAGAATATTCTCAGAGAGAGAATATTCTCTCGACCCATCACTAGCTGTGAGCCGTGGAGGGATAGGTGTGTATGTACCTTGACGAAAGTGTCGAGCGAAAGCGGGATAACGAGGCCAGCGGCGGGACGCAGCGGCCTCTTGGCGCGTTCCATTACCAGCACCAGCGAGCGCCGGAACGACAGCCGCTCGCACCGCCACTCCATGCTGTAGATCGACTGCGACACGCGCGCGCTCTGCCAACACAGTACACGAGTCACACTAGCAACCCCCTTTCAAACTAGACGTGTTTTAACGTGTTGATATTACCTCGTTGGTGATCTCGTTGCCGTAGTAGCAGTACAGGAACAACTCCGTTAGGATGCAGCTGATGAATAGAATCATCGACGCGAACTCTACGCTTAGCATGTTCAACTAATTACAAATAACAAACATTCGAATTAATAACAATCGCAATCCATCAATCATACTAAGAAACGAGTCTGATTAGGGCACTCACACTGACTATCTGGTAGGCAGCCATACACAAGATCCAACCGCCGATCCCGAACTGGATCAATATCGCCGTGCCGAAAATGTCTTGCAACATCTTTGCAGTCCTAAACAACGGTTAAAGTTAACAATATATATACTTGCACGACATTACAAAAAAAAACGCTTGTAATGAGTCATACTCAGTAATTTTCTCGTAGTGCAACAAACACTCCTTGAATAGTTGCTTGAGTACCGCGTCGTACGCCTGCCCCCGACTCGACCGCGTGACCTCCGCCGCGTGTTGTGGGAGACATTCAAAGTTCATTCTGTAATAATAATAATAATAAGCCCTGACCGCCGGTAGCTTGGACCCTGTTCCCGATACCGGTGGGCTACTATTTTTTATATTTTTAAATGTTTTTATATTTTTTATATTCTAATATTTAAAAATATAATTTATATGTATTTATTTGAATAAAGGAAATAATAATAATAACCCCACTGCCGTATCTCTACGTTGACATCGTGGTGGGGCTTGCGCGCTCCGAACTCTAGGTCTGTGCCGGTAGAGTATACCGGAACATGTCTAGGGTGAGGAGCCAGACCAAGAGAGATACAGAAACCCGCAGGGCAGCATGTGGCGAGCTGTTGGGCAGTTGCGACCCCACGGACGCTATCTCCCGGCAGAAGTCATGTTCCTCATCTCTAACTTGCCTTTATTGGCCGGCTGGAGTGAACACTGACGAGAAACTGAGCTCCCACCTCATTCTTGCCTTTATTGGCCGGCTTGAGTGGAGATTCGCAAGAGCAAACGTGCAAAGGAAGTATTCCAGTAAGTGCTTGTAGGGATCTTGAAGTGAGTGAGTGATCTAAAGTACATACTCGTACATCTTTTATGGGGTACTGTGTTAAATGTTACAATAAAATACCTTCTGATATATTACAATTAAACGAAAGAAAATTTAAAACTCATATAAAAAGCACACTTTGTAAACAAGCATATTACAAATTAGAGGATTATATCCAAGATAAGAATGCTTGGAAACATGCTGATCCTGCTCCATAGGACAATTTAGAGTCTAGACAAAATCAAACTGGTTGATAATTTAACTGTATAATTTATAATTTTTATGATATTAATTTTATTTTCTGTGATTAATATAAAGGACATTGCTCTGCGCCCATACATTGTTCGCCCTGGAAACAAGAGCATCGGAAAATTATGTGTTGTATTGTCGATCATTTGTAAATATCTATAAGATGTTATTTTTATAGCGGACTAGCTGCAGCATAGATATATTTAAAAAAAAGTATAACATTTTGAGGGTATAATCGAACCACGAATATTATGGTTTTTCTTAACTCCGTGACTCAGAGTAATTTTTAAGAAACTGAAAATCAATATCCTAATGCATTTAGCTATGTTTAGTACCTAGGTACCTGGATAATTAGGTATGCAGTTTTTGTTGTAAAGCCTAAGTATACCTACGAGTACCTATGTAAGTGCAACATATTAAATGTAATTACCAAAAGAGGTGCAGTCCATTGTTGTACACAGCGACGAATCTGTTTATCTTCCAACAACATGGAAACACCAGCAGAGCCGCAATTTACACAAAATACACTTTCAATTGCGTATGCGTAAGTTCGTTTATGAGTGCCAGGTTATCGTTTGACAGTTCCGAAATTCACAGCCAGGTAAGTCGTTCGTGAAAACAATCAGAGACCGTTAAAATAGCCAAGTCGTACTAATAAATAAATAGTCCCGAAAGTCACCAAAACACACCGATACAATTACGAAGAGCAAGCGTCGTCAATGTAATTGACAGAGGGACTGACAAGTGACAACTTGACCATTTAGTGACGTCAAAAATAGTGGTACCTATTTGGCACCCCGTTATGTTAAATATCGATATTTCCTAACCTAACATTTACTATAGCCATACGTTACAAACAGTATCATATCAACTTTTGTAATACGATAATATTAATACCATTACAAGTATGACGAATGTCCTACTTATAATAACACCATACTTTTCTACTTCTATACTTGTAACAATATTATTATTTTTTTGAAGAAAACATTTATAATTCATCCAGTAACGACAAATATTTAAAAAATATGAATTGTCGTAAACTCATAAGTGGTCGTTTAGTTAGAAGTAAACCACACACTTTTCTAAACGATCTTTGAATTCTGAATAATGATCATAATGAAATATGTAGGTTTTGTTCCCTTCAGCATTATTCTTACTACCTTTATAAAATAGGGTGATCAATTATACTTTTAGTGTATAATAATAATGGAATGATGATTGAATGATTTTATTGTAGCTGCTATTTGCACTATAATCGAAATAAACTTAAAATGTGATTCTGATTAAAAATAAGCAACAGTTCAAAAAAAAAACATCGATTCCAATCGATTGGGCATCCCTAATCTTCTTCGACACGACATGACGTTTGGCGAAGATGGCGGCGATTAATGATAGTCGCATAAAATAATTTTACTTTTCATTTTGGCATACAGCTAGTCCGTGATATGAAAGTATTTGCAACTAATTTAATAAAAAAGACAATTCATTATCGTGTAGTCCGATGTTTTTATTGCACAGGGCCATTCTGGACAATATCCTTTAACTCACACACTAACTTATTATGTTTTTTTTTTTTTTGGAATATCATGTACAATGTTTGTAAATATGTGAGCACCGTGTACCTATCGCATTTATTAATTTTTCTGTCATTACTTCACTTTTCATTCTTTTTACCAATTGTGGTAAGTAATTTTTATTTTTATTCTAGGTACATCGTCTTCACCTGTAATTATTAATTAATGTATACAAACTATTGTTAACATTTTAAAAGAGTAAGTATAGAGTTTCTTGCCCATTCTTCCATACATATCTACCTTTTGGTAGGCGCAACTAGAATCAATTAACTATTCATGTAATTTTTGACGTTCAAAAGTGTATCTTCGTACCTATTTAAAATAAATGATTTGACTTGACCATCTTCCGGGTTCTGGGATTGTTCTGAAAGCCGTGGAATACCTCTCCACTCCTCGAGCACCTCAGGAAATGTTGCCCCCTTGTCGCTACGTCACTATGTTCTAGCGACCGTTTTCGGGTGCCCATTATTGAGTGTGCAAGTCACCCCCTGCCATTTTACACCGGCCTCTGATACCCAATAGGGGTCCCCGCTCCCGGTGGAAGTTCGCAGCGCATGAAGTGGACACAAAATGTCAACGAAAATGTCATGGGGCTACAGAGGGAGGAAGTAACTTAACTGCGTACCGTGGTCGAATGCTCTCTCTGTTTCAGGTGCTTGAGCCAGCTATCAACGTGTCGACGCAACAACTGTATGATCAGGTGCGGGTTATCCAGCGTTACCATATGCTGGATGGTGTCGTACTTGATCGACTATGTCTAGAATCACGAAATAGCCATGTTACGTCTGTTTCGCCACTGGTCACGGTGCAACTGCAAAATTTACCGAGTGCTTCACCGCGACCCGACTACGTTGGTGAAGAGGATGATGACGGGGCTATATCCGTGAATACCCAATGCAATGTACGATTGAGAAGCGCTTTGGAGGATGCTTTTCAGGAGTATCGCTCCACTCCACCTGGACTTAGACCACGTTTACCTTGTTTGCTTATGCACAAGAAAAACAAGGCGTTGGTGTGTGCTCTAGACTTGCAGCTGTCAAATTATTTTGACAGTAGCAAAGACCTTGCCGATACCCACTCGATCTTATACTGTGCAGCTGTAGCGGCATGTCTTGTAGCTCATGTTAAATTTCCCAACAGCGACAGAGCTCCACGACCAAAACCAGCTGTACCAGCTTGGCAGTGTAGGATTGAGCGTCGTATCGGTGCGGCTAGAGCACTCATCGGCAAATTGATCTGCTTCAGGGAGGCCAATACTCGCCCTAGAGTGATACGCTTTGTGAGGCGAGCGTTCTTGGGGACTGATATTAGTTCTCGACATTATTTGACCCGCGTCACAGAGCGTATCGACTGCCTGAACCAGAAAATCTGTGCATGGGCAAATCGTATTCGTAGGTACAGACGAAGAGTGGAGCGATACACTCAGAATCGCACATTCCAGAGCGATGAAAGGTGGGTTTATAAGGCTCGGGAGCGACCAGACCAAGGTGTGGCTGACACGCGCCTGCTGGATGAAGACGCCATGTATTCGTTCTGGCAAAGCATCTGGTCGGTGCCTGTCAATCACACCAAGGCCGAGGTAGCAAAATGACGTCTGCGGCAAAAAAAATACGTCATCTCAAGGTCATTTTAGAGTTCATCGTTTATGTACGTCACACTAACGTCATTTTAACGTCTGGTACTCCACGGAACGTCCTGGTGACGTCGATTTAGTGTCAATTTAGTGAAGTCCTGACAAACTGACGTCATCTGATGGGACCCACCCACGTCAAGACATGACGTCTCTTACGTCGAGCGGTACCGTAAACGGACGACTTAATGACGTAAAAATGCTACCTGGGGGGTGATTGGACTAGGGGAGTCGAGCGAGCGTGCGATCAATTATCAGAAATGGGGGCACTTACTATCAGCCCCCAAGATGTAGCTCGTGCAGTCCGTCCGTGCCTAACTGGAAATCTCCAGGACCGGACGGGCTGCACAACTTTTGGATAAAGTAGTTCCAAAGTTCGCACGCCCGCTTGGCATCCCAGTTCAAGTCAACCTTAGAGTCAAGGTCACTGCTCCAATTCTTAACGACCGGAATTACCCACCTGCTCCATATATCAGGTAGTACTGCGGAACCCAAAAATTATAGACCGATCACTTGCCTACCGACGGTCTATAAAGTTCTTACTTCCATCTTGAGAGCTAAAATTAACAATCATATAGACACCAACTCCATCATGTCTGCCTCTCAAAATGGATGTAGGAACGGATCCCGCGGTATTAAGGAGCTGCTCCTCATCGATATGGCCAATAGCCAATAGGTTCGTCGTTCCCGAAAAGATCTGTCGACATGTTGGATAAATTATAAGAAGGCCTACGACCACATACATGGCTCATGAGGGTGCTGGAGTTGCATAAAGTAGATGTAACTCTGCGCACCTTCCTGATGTCGTCTATGGGGCAGTGGAGGACAGTCCTTCGCTATCCAGGATGTTGACATATCCAGAAGAATACCGAACCGATAAGGATCGTGCGAGATATATTTCAGGGCGACAGTTTGAGTCCACTTTGGTTCTGTCTAGCCTTGAATCCTCTACACTGTTGGAGGATTAAGATTCAGGCTATCGATTGAGGAGAGGTGGTCAGGTTATATCTCACCTCCTTTACATGGATGACTTGAAACTTTTTGCCCCCAACAATTTGCAACTGATGGAGCTACTGAAGGTAACCGAAACTTTCAGTAGCGCCATCAGGATATGGAATTTAGTGTGGACAAATGTGCAGTCATGCATGTAAAGCGAGGGGGATTGTAGAATCCGTGGGAACCCAACTCTTGGATTCTATACACTTGAGATCCCTCTCCCCAATCGAAACTTACAAGTATTTGGGTATATCGGAAGCGTTAAGCATCAACGCTGCTGACATGAAACAATCGCTGAAGGAATGAATCTTTGGCCGCCTGAATAAAGTATTAAATAGTTTTTTATCAGGCGGAAACAAGGTCAACGGTTGGGTCATGCTGGTTTTGATGTACATACTCTTTGGGCATACTCAAATGGACTCAGACGGAACTCGACGTCCTGGATAGGAGGGTCCGCATATTGCTGACCGCAAATCGGATGCATCAGCCACGGTCATCGGCGATGAGACTGTATATCCCGCGGAAGTGTGGAGGTCGAGGCTTCTTAAATGCTAAGACCCTGCACAACCGTGAGATATGTAGTCTCAGGGAATACTTCCTAAAAGCCGACGTGGGGATGCACCGAGATGTGGTCTCAGTGGACAAGGGCCTCACCCCGCTCTCTTTGGCTAACGGGTTCTGGCGCAAACCTTATTAGATACTAATGATCGCAGGGAAATATGGCAGAGCAAAGAGCTTCACGGGTGCTATTACCGGGCCCTACATGGGCTTGATGTAGACCTCTTAGCGTCCGTATCCTGGTTGCGATTCGGTGATCTCTTTAGAAAAACTGAAGGTTTTGTCTTTGCAATTATGGACGAAGTTATGATGACGAATAACTACCGGAAACATATTGTGAAGGACGGCACGGTTGACATCTATCGGGTATGCCACCGTCTAGGGGAATCAATCCGACACATTATTTCTGGTTGTTCTCGTCTGGCTAACGGAGACTACTTGCATAGGCATAATCTTGTAGCCATGATTATCCATCAGCAACTTTCTCTGAAATACAGTCTTGTGGAATCGAAAGTACCGTACTATAGGTATGTGCCCGACCCAGTTCTCGAAAATGGCCATATCACTTTGTGTTGGGATCGATCTATCATCACTGACAGGACTATTGTTGCCAATAAGCCAGAAATAGTGGTGATAGATCGATTAGAGCGTCGCACAATAATTGTTGATATCGCGGTCTCGCATGACGAGAACCTAGTGAAAGCTGAAAAAGATAAGCAGATTAAGTATCTTGATCTGGTTCACGAGGTTGTCGACATGTGGGATGTGGATACAGCAATCATTGTGCCGATAGCTGTGACGGCCAATGGCATAATAGCCAAGAGTCTCAACCATCATCTGAAAAGGCTTTCGTTAGGTAGCTGGATCTAGGGCTTGATACAGAAAGCGGTACTTCTGGACACGGCGCGTATCGTAAGGAGGTTCCACTCTCAGGAGCCCTGACCGCCGGTAGCTTGGACCCTGTTTCCGATACCGGTAGGCTACTACTAATATTCCCATTTTAACAACCAAAACTCTGTCTTCGTCGTTCTCTACTTCTGCTTACTCAATACTAAAAGAATGTGTACCAGAATGTGATCAGCACTTTAAATTCACAATTATTACCGCTAAAGACATAATAGAATCTTTTAAAGAAACTTAAACTGCTGACCTTTGGGGATTATCAGCACATTTACCCTTTTTAGCAATTGTCTTTAATTCTTGTATTGGGTCTGGTGTATTTTCTGATCTGATGAAACTTAGCAAAGTGATTTCACTGTTCAAATCTAGCAGCACAACTGATCCCACGAATTTTCGGCCTATTTCGATATTACCTACAGTGAGCAAAATCTTTGAAAAATTAATTTTAAAACAAATGTTAGGACATTTCAATTCACATCATTTACTTCATTTGAAACAGTTTGGTTTTATAAAGGTTCGTTCAACTACAGACGTGGGCGTGGAATTACTCAAGAATATATTCAAGGCCTGGGAGGAGTCGCAGGATGCTCTTGGCATTTTCTGCGACTTGTCTAAGGCCTTCGATTGCGTACATCATGCTGCATCACTATGGTATGAGGTACAGGGCTCTCGACCTTCTGATTTCTTATCTGAACAACAGAATTCAGAAGGTTGATGTTAATGGCAAGAGATCTGCAGGATCTGCGGTCACTATGGGCGTTCCGCAGGGTTCAATTCTAGGTCCTTTCTTGTTTCTAATTTACATAAATGACTTACATTATCACATAAGGGATAATCACAAGATTGTATTATTCGCAGACGACACTTCCCTCATTTTTAAAATCAAACGTCAGTTAGTCAACTTTGAACAAGTTAACGTTGCACTCGTCCATTTGTTTAATGTAAATAATCTTCTCCTAAATTCATTAAATTTTCAACGCCAAATGTCAGGCAGCTAACTACTAATGTTTAACTTAATGGAATAGATTTGGAACCTGTTGAGTCGACGGTTTTTCTTGGAATAACGATTGAAGGTAAATTACAATGGGGCCCACACATAGAAAAATTGTCAGGAAAGCTAAGTTTGGCCGCCTATGCTATTAAAAAAATTCGACAGATAACTGATGTAGATACTGCCAGAATTGTTTATTTTAGTTATTTTCATAGTCTTATGTTATATGGAATTCTTCTATGGGGAACCTGTGCGGATATTAATACAATCTTTGTTTTACAGAAAAGGGCTGTTTGAGCCATTTATAGCCTAGGTGCAAGAGATTCCCTTCAGGAAAAATTTAAAGATAAAGATATTCTGACTGTAGCATCTCAATATACAGGGTGTTTGGCAGAACGTTGAACATACGAAAATGGTGGATAGGTGGGGTGATCTGCTACTTACTCAGGCCTAATTTATTTGGCCCTGGCCCCCTGGATATTAAAAAAATTTTTTTTTTGCTTTCTTCTAGTTTCACCACTTTCTTAACTTTAAAGTGTAATTTGTATTAAAAATGGGTAAAACAGGCAATATTTTTATTTATTACATCTTTCTGTAAGTTTGAGGAGTCATAACTTTTTTCTAGCTAACATCTGAATAAAGCAATAATTTTATAAGAATCTGCCAATATTAAAGATAAAAAAATAAACTAAAATATTGCCTGTTTTACCCATTTTTAATAAAAAAATACACTTTAAAGTTAAGAAAGTGGTGAAACTAAAAGAAAGCAAAAAATTTTTTTTTTTAATATCCAGGGGGCTAGGGCCAAATAAATTAGGGCTGAGTAAGTAGCAGATGACCCCACCTATCCACCATTTTCGTATGTTCAACGTTCTGCCAAACACCCTGTATATTTGAAAATCTATTGTATGTACACAAAAATATATAAAATTTTAAGAAAATGTCCGATATTCATAGTCTTAAATACTAGGAATAAACACAATCTTGCTATACATCGCACTCGCCTCCACAGAGTGTCAACTCATTCATGGGTCAATGTATACGCTTTTATAACAAACTTCCCATTGAAATTCGAAACTTACCCATTAAACGATTTAAAAGTTGTATTAAAACCAAACTTTGCAAAAAAGGGTACTATAAAATTTATAATTATTTAGAAGACAAAAAGCTTGAGATTGAGCTGCTCGCTCTGCTTAAAGCCCTGTGAATAAACCGTAAAACTAGACATTTTAATAATTATACAACGTTTTATATGCATAATTATTGACATTATTAAATATTATATACAAAATGACAGGAATATTTACTTTGAAAAGTATTACATATATTACTTTAATTATTGTCAATGTGAGCACTCACAATAATTAAAGATTATCTCTTTTTCTTTTTCCTCTTTCTCACGTAGTTTTAATGATGATCTGGTATTTTGAGTACTTTACGTGGCCTACCCAAATGTCCTTTCTTTGGTATTGTTCGTCGAGTCGTTGAGCTCCTTAAATCCTGAGTTGAGCTACACGTTTACTGACAAATGCTTGCACTGACTGGACAGGTCCACTCAACATTGTGTGGTTCTTTCCTCAAAAGGCCATTTCAGACACGGATCTACATGGTCCTCAAATGATCTGACCAAGATTATGTCTGGGCTTTAAAAGAGACTTTGAGCCCTGAGTTTGTTTCGCCATTTCTTCTCAGGGGTAGTCAGATGTCGACTTCACCAAGCTTGTTTTTATATTTTTATGACGTGTAAAAGTGATAACGATATCCTATTTACAGAATAAACGATTTCATTTAATTTCATTTTACTATTTTTTATATATTTAAATGTTTTTATTTTTGTATGTTTTTATAAAAATATTTAAAAATGTTAATCATATGTTTATAAATGAAATAAAGGAAATAATAATATTATCATTTATTTGCCAAAAAAACATGGTAAGTATAAAAGATGGTAGTGTTAATAATGTGAACAAACATGTTTTGCCTATTAGATATAAGCACAATAAATAAACCTAACACATAAGTAACATTACTGGCGAAGCTTACATCAACTTACAAACACTAAGCACTGTGGTAACAGAACTGGTTAACACAATTTACTTTTCTTTATTGTCGCTATTCGTTATAAGCAATACCTATTAGTTGCTGAGATTATGTTATGCTTCCAACACAAGTTTCTGTGACTGAAACTTAAGTCCAAGTAGAGAGCTCTTTTACGAGGACAATAATTTATTTTAGCAGGTGTGTATTATTAGCATGAGCACACTCACCGCAGTATCCTGAGTTGGGTCTTGCACTGGTTGAGCACGGTAGCCATGAACGCGTCCATCGTCGTGTTGGCGATGCCCACCAGCGTGGTCACGTAGTACGAGTACGCTAGCACCACGGTGAACCTGCAACCAGCCACGGTGACAACAGCAGAAATACCTGACGGTCATGCGTGGCTATTTATTGTCTGTCTTACATTCTTGGTCCATTATAGTTGACGTTGATCCAAAAGGGGAACTCGACGGGATGTCCCTTCAGGCGGTACATGACGGGAAAGGTGATCCACAGCGTGCAGGTAACCACGGCGCAACCGGCATACGCGCGCACGAAGCGTGCCGCGCGCGCCGCCGTCACGCGCAGCAGTCGCCTGTGTACGTCCATGCACTGGTTGTACAGCGGATCTGCAATCAACGCCGCGCTTGGACTCTTCGCTTAGAGAACGTTCCCACAGCCCTGGACCCCGCACCCACCATCCAGCCCGCCGAGCATCTCATCAATCCGCTCCGCTTTTATGTGAAACACGAGCTGCTTCGCGATAGACGTGATGTGGCACAGAAGCAAGAACATGACTCGCGCCAACTTGTCCATATCTTGCCGTACCTAACAACAACAAAATAATACGGTTGTTAAGGCACGGAGGGGTTAGCAAGCTGTATCATATCGATTATAGCCTGGATACCTGGTAGGCGTAGACGCATTCCTGCATCAGGTAGAGTGAGGTGAGCGCGAGCGTGTAGGCGCGGTAGAGCGTGTGCAGTGCGCCGCGCCACGAGCTGCGCGCGTCTTCTGCCAGCTGGCAGTAGCCGCACCCACGCAGAATGTGTAGGTGTGTGGACACGCTGCCCGATGACAGAGACCTGCGCACCACACATGCTTTCATCTCACGTCGATCTGCATCACGGAACTCTGCTCGCTACACAAGTCATCATCATCATCATCATCATCATTTCAGCCGAAAAATGTCCACTGCTGGACATAGGCCTCCCCCAAGCTCCGCCATCTCGACCGGTTTTGTGCTTCCCGCATCCAGCGGATTCCTGCGGCTTTCATAAGGTCATCGGTCTACCAACTTCCAACGCTACGTCTTCCGGTACGCGGTCGCCAATCCAGAACCTTTCGGCCCCAACGGCCATCTGTTCTGCGCGCAATGTGCCCTGCCCATTGCGACTTAAGTTTGGCAATTCTTCGAGCTATGTCGGTTACTTTGGTTCTCCTGCGGATCTCTTCATTTCTGATTCGATCACGTAGGTAAACTTCAAGCATTGCCCTCTCCTAAACAAGTACTTCCACACAATAGGCATAATGGACAGTCCTCTGTGCAGGGCTTGCATGGAGGCTGAAGAAAACGTTGCGCATGTGCTCTTCGAATGCACAGGCGTTACCCAGATTTGAACAGAAACCCTCGGGGCACCTTGTTCTAGCAAGCACTAGCAACGGCTACTTTCTGAAAAACTCCTGCTGCAAAAGTTTCTGGCAAGCAGTTCTGAACAAGTTAGAAACTAATAGTCCCAAAAAGAGTAGCCCTTTGAGCAAAGCGTTGACAACTTGTAACATAGAAACGACTTGTACGAAGGTACAAACGACGGTACGAAGATGCCACGACATCACCAGCGTTTTAATGTGCTGAGAAATGAATGAATTATATATTTCTTAATAAGGACATTGCTCTGTCACACGCTGAGACCGTCCTAAGACCACGGTATTTTAATGTAGATAAAATACATATTAATAAGTTTAATAACTAAAACAAATTTATTTAAAATTAGTAAAAATGCGAACATTGTGAGATCCGTGTGGAGGCGGTGCTGGACTGGGAGTCCGGTAACAAATCTGACAGCAGTTTGTTTCAGTATTGAGGTAATTATAGTAGGCCTGTCGTAGGGGGCTGTAATTATAACGTCGGTTAAGTCAACAGATTAATAACAGGGTAGCGGCCGGCGGCGAGCGGCGCCGCCCTATCGCGTGTCCGGCACTCTGCACTGATTCACTCGCATAACCTTGTTCGTCGTAATACTACGTCATTGTGGCTTTCGATATTCATACATTTAGCCGGTAATATTATTGATTGACTAAAGCGAATCAAAAATTTAAATGTTACAATTTAAAAGCCCCCGACACAAACAAAAACCTCTAAAAAGTAAAAAATAATAATAATATTAGCTTTTGCCCGCGGCTCCGCCCGTGTGAATGTCGGTTATCGCGTAAAAAAGTAGCCTATGTCCTTCTCCATATCCCAGGCTATATCTCTGCCAAATTTCATGACGATCGGTTCAGCGGTTTAGGGGTGAAAATGTAACATACAGACAGACAGACAGACAGACAGATAGACAGAAAGACAGAGAGAGTTACTTTCACATTTATATAATACTAGCTTCTGCCCGCGACTTCGTTCGCGTAGCAGTCGTAAAACACCATAATATACTAAAATACCAGCCACATTTTAATAAAACTTCCCTGAACACTACGTTTGCAGTTTTGGTCACAGCAGTCAAAATATACAGAGAGTCAGGAATGGCGACGCGAGAGCAAGCGACGTACAGTTCTATGTTCTATGGTAAAGGGTTTGGTTTCCGCACTTAGTCCTTCAGGTGGACCATTGTACATGGGCAATGGCGGCCATCAGTGGTTATTCCAACCAGACCACCTCCCTCTAGAAGTTAATTAGGTCTCCCTCCTAGTAGCATTTTCCGTTGGCATTTAGTTGGGCCAACTTCAGAGGTATGTGGCCCAACCAAACGCCAACAAAAATGCTACTAGGGCCGGTATGTTTAGAACATCGGTGAAAGATCAGGGTGCCCCGAGGGTCTCTGTTCTAATCTGGGTGATGCCTGTGCATTCAAAGAGCACATGCACGACGGTTTCCTCAGCCTCCATGCAAGCTCTGTACAGAGGATTGTCCGATATGTCTATTGTGTGGAATTGTTTGTTTAGCGTGCAGTGTCCCGTAATGATCTATGGTACGGAGCGAGAGTGCAAGGGAGGCCGTCACCTCCTTTTGCGAAGCAGTAATGCTTGCGAAGGAGGAGGCGGAACGCGTGACGGAGAGGTAGTCTGTGCGCCCTCACGCCCCTAGTCGCCGCAGAAAACGCCCTGGGCGGCGGGAATCAATTGGCGATTCCCGGCCACCGTAGGCGCGGGCTTGCGGACGGCGAGCAATGGGCAGCTCGCCGTCTGGTAAGGACCAGGCCCAGATTGACGGCGCGTTGTGTCCTACGCGTGCCACAAAAAGATGTCACTAGGAACTGTGACGGGGTCCGCTAGGACCAATGCCTGCCAGGGTTGCGGGTTTTTCCGAAAGGGATACCGTGGCCCTGGCACAAAGGCAACTGAAGTAACACAGGTGGGTTTTAGTCAGTAAAAGTCTGACTTCTCCCGCTCCGCCCAGAGCGGGAGAAGTTATTTGATAATTTCCCACCCAAAAAAAAAGTCCTATAAAGTTCTTCGAACTATCACAATTACAGTAACAAAATGTAAAAAAACCGGTCAAGGGTGAGTCGGACTCACGCACCGAGGGTTCCGTACCAGCATAATTGTATAGCTTTATTCGTATTAGTACCTAAATAGTTAAATGCCCAGAAAAAACTACAACTTACTGTGCTTAACCCAAAGCAATTTGCGAGTAGGTGGCAGGAGGACATTATGGTTGTGAACCGTGAAATGTTTTTAAATTTTCATCGGCGAGGAGAGAATTTTAACACTGCGGTGTACAATATTGCTGTTTTAGGTCAATTGTTAGTTTAAATTGTACTTTGCCAAGTGACAGTGTATGTAAACCACCGAAGCCTCGCATAACGCATTATACTTAACATTAGATGGTAAGATATTTTTTCGTAATTTGTAACGTTATAATACTCTTATTTACTCTGCTACCCGTATCGATATAAGACAACGCTGTGTGATTATTAAAGACAAATTTCATAAACAATTCAGATAGAACTTCGTAAGAAGTAAAATATACATTCCGTACCTGTAGTGCCCGTAGTCTGTGATCCATTTTGCTGGGAAGTGGTGTACTGCGCGACTCTGGCAGTGGGCTGCGAAGTCCCGGCAACATACCAGCAGGCAGCAGCGGTGTGGCCCAGCCGCTGACAAACTTGGCAGCGCGCAGACCTGCAGTCTCGTGCTTCATGTCCCGTCTTGCGGCAGTTGTAGCAAATTTTCGGCGCGGTGTTACTGCTGTCCCTCGTTGCCAGCTCGACTTCGCTTCCAATGTTTTCGCTTCTACCTTCTTATAATTTTCAAGAGATGATAAAAATCCGTAGTACAGTTCTTCTGCCGTCTCACAACTGTAGGCCTTTGCGTTTGCTTGTAGCTCTGTTGGTAATCCTCGGATTACGCACGAAAGAGCTGTTTCTCCTTCCAAACTACATTTTTTTAGCAAAGACATTTTGTCGTGAAAATATTTGGTCATAGTTTCTTGGTTATTTTTTTTTTCCGTGCTAACATTTCGTCGAGGCGGTCAACAAAATCCGCTGAATGGGGAAACGCTTTTGTTAACCTATCTTTCCAATTAGTCCAGCAAGTGCCATAATCTTCAAGGTCGTCGTACTATTCCCGTGCTGCTCCACGAAGACGAATTTGCATGGAAAAATTCTTGTCGCGCTCATCCCATTCGTACAGGTCTCCCAGCTGATCAATTTTGTGCAACCACCCTTTTACATTTGTGCTTTTTTGTCCCGGGGTCAAACTTCGGTATGATTTCAGCGTCTAAATGCGTTACCCTCATTTTCTTTTTTGTACTGCAATACAATGGCGGTTCTTCTTCTTGCAATTGAGAAAAAAAATTGCTTTCATATTCGTCTTCACTGGTCGTATCAGCAGAGGTCTCGCTGGATCTTAAGTTTCCTCAAACCACTAAAATATGGTGGCATACTTCAATCCCACTTCTGAAATGTGACGAAGGGGATGTGTGAGGGTGTTTCAGTAGTGTCTTCTATATGTGGGTCTGCTGAGGCTGGGCGCGTAGGTGCAGAGTAGAAATAACACGGAGACTCAAAATATAACTTGTATGTGGTTTATTCGGCGTTTCACAGCGAACAGGGGCGCGAAAGACGGTTACAGAGTATTTTATAAGCACGTACAAATCAATGTTGCTAACTTAAAAAAATTACAACTCGATACATCAACATCATTTAAACATTAAACAAAATAATAATAATTAACCAAACATTAACAACTATTAGATTGTCGGTGACGTCAATGCTTCCGCTGATCCGTAGTCCCCTGGTAGGTTCCCTACATTTGTAACAATAATTTCATATTTTTTTTCTATGCAAACAACGGAGATAAGGATGGTTTTTTATTTTTTTGTCAAAAGTCGAAAAAATGGGGCCTAAAGAAAAATTATGAGTATGTGCAAATAGCGCTATTTCATACGATACCTCACATACCCTAGTAGTCCCACTTCGATTTTTTAAGACACCCAGTTAAGTCCCAGTTGCAAAAAAATAAAAAAACTTTCTTATTTGCAACATAGTTGGGTAAACGTCATCTAAAATTATTCCAAATTTCAAGTTGATAGCATTAGTAGTTCTTGAGATATCTAGCTGTGACAGGCAGACGGACAGACAGACTGAGTCACACCATAAGGGTTATTTTTTACCAATTTGGTACGGATCCCTAAAAAGAAGCACATACATATCAATTCTTTGGAATCGAAATCAGATTTGCATTGCTTTGTTGAAAGTTGACTGAAATAGCATAATATGTCATAATTGACTGCTTAGATCCATAAGGTACCTATGATAATCATTTAAAAGATTAAATCTATTACTATCCGATAAATTCTCCTATTCAACACAGCGAAGTAGTAATGGAATAATTCGACTGTTGTCATACACTGATACATTGTGTTCGTTCTCATCTCAATCTCACCTACGACCTGTATGGGAAAACTTTTTTCGATTTCTGACTTTTCTAGTACTCAAACCTCAGTTGGTCCCATAGAGTGTTTTGATCATTGTAAGAAACAGGATCGATTGGCATCAAAAATTTTTTTTGGGAATATTGCCCATTTTCTTGCTGACTGTAATTTTTTTTCTAAAAGTTAAGGATAGTCTCTTAAGACCATTTTCTTGTACCGACCACGGTTAAGATACCTGCCCTTATGGACCCATCTCAAAACATAATGCAATACTGCTCATCCCCCATAGCGAATTGCGTAATAATTTATACGTAGTCATTTGACCAGACCTATAGGGAATATCTATGCAAAATTTGAACAAAATCTGTCCGGTAGTTTTTGCGTTTAGCTGGAACATACATTCAGACAAACAGACTAACCGACAAAAAGAGAAAATTCTAAAAACTATATTTTCGGCATCAGAATCGTTCCCAGACCTCGTGGAAATTACCTTTTTTCAAAAATATTCAATGTACAGTTTTGACATCGCTACGATTTTATTATATCTATAGATTAGTAGGGATTAATTACTGGCCCTTTAAGTTTAATATAAGTTGTAGGTAATATTTTCACCTCGTCGCTTTGGGGGACGGCTAAAAATGAAGGGTACGTTTATACCTAGCCTTGTCTGTTTGGCAATTTCGATAGCTATCCCCCGACGCGCGACGCGACGACGGTTGGACCAAAATTTTACCTACCTACAACTTACTTATATTAAACTTAATGGTCCAGTAAATATTGTTTTTTTACTTTTTAGAGTGTACCGTGTGCGGCCGAACATAAAGAATAGCACCACCCCATTTCCTCCCGTGGGTGTCATAAAAGGCGACTAAGGGACTTACTAGAGAATGGGCAGCAGCGTTCTGTATGCATTTTCAACACCATACTGCGATCGCCAACCCGCCTGCCAAGCGTGGCGATTATGAAAAACCCTCCCAATTCGGGGAGGCCTATGTTCAGCAGTGGACGTCTTTCGGCTGAAATGATGATGATGATGATGATGACTTTTTAGAAGTAGATTTTTTTTTTGTCGGGGTTTTATTAAAATTAAAATTTTATTTCCTACTTTTTAAACTCTAATAAGCTAGTTACTCATCCTCATTTCTCTTTGCTACTCCATCATTAGACCTTGATCATCACCATCTATCTATAACCTATTCATTGAGATCATTGCAATGAGCCCAAACACGATACCTCTGCTGTAAGTTGGTGTGGGAGTTTGGTATCATGCAAATTCATGATGATTCTGCAGCATCAGTTCAAGGTTTTCATATTCTATATCATTGAAGTACCAGAATACCAAATTCCGACGCGATCAGACCTGTGGAAAATGCTCACATCAATTCACCAAAATTATAGAAAAGAGCTGATAATCTTCAAACGGCTAACTGATTTTATTCAATCATAGCTAAGAATACTCTCAATCAAGTCACCTATCAAACAAAACAAATAAAAACAAAATCAGTTCAGTCGTTCGTGAGCTACGATGGCGCAGACAGATACATAGATACACGGATACACAGATACACGAATACACAGTGACATGCGTTAAACTTATAACACCCCCCTTTTTCTGTCGGGGATTAAAAATACTGCGATATCTCGAGGCATACGTATTTGTAGCAGAAAACAACGACATTTACTTTGGCAACAGAGATTAAAACTATCAAAAGAAAATAAGACATTATACTTTAACAATTTGCGTTAATTTAAAAATATCGTGAAATAATTATTTAATTTATCAATCTAAAAATAAACCTAAAACAGCCTGGCAAATAATAAATAACAATAAAAGTATAAGAGAGCATATCTCTCAAATAAAATACAATAATACAGTATTAACTGATCCTTATCCTTATCCGACTTAGCTGAATCTTTTAATAATTTTTTCGTAGATCAAGTCGCTGCAGTATCACAACATGAGTTTATTAATGTTATAAAGGAAAATCGGCACTCCATTTTTTTGCCTCCAGTAATTTCTCAAGATATCATACGCATAAATTAAATCCTTGAAAGACAAAAAAGCTTTGGCTATGACGGTACAAAGGTCATAAAATATGTCGGTAGTGATATAGCTGCTCCTCTAGCTCATGTAATTAATGCATGTATAACAGCTGGAAAATTTCCAGAAAAACTTAAAATAGTTAAGGTGAAGCCACTTTATAAAAAGAACGCAAAAGATGAAATTTCAAACAATAGACCAATTTCCTTAATATCGATTTTTTCCAAAATAATATAAAAAATAATTTATAATTCAATACTATTTTTGACTTTTTGAATATCATAATGCCAAATGTTGATAAAAAAATACCTGTATGTGCCTTATTCACTGATTTATCAAAAGCGTTTGACTAAGTAAATCATGACACACTTTTAATTTAAATTGAATCATACTGTAACGTAGGCTAGCTCGTGAGTATAAGTGAAATAACTCAAAAAAAAACGTGCAATAGTTACTTACCTATATATTATACTCAAAAGTGAACATTTCTCGCGTTCTGTATAGTTTCTCCTTCTTGATGTCGATGCCAATGCCATAATTCAATCATCATCATCATCATCATATCAGCCGAAAGACGTTCACTGCTGGACATAGGCCTCCCCCAAATGGGGGGTTTTGCCATAATCGCCATTCTCTAGGAAGTCCTTTAGTCGCCTTTTACGACACCCACGGGAAGAAATAGGATGATACTATTCTTTACGTCCGGCACCACGGCACATAATTCAATGAAAAGACGTGTGGCACTCGGGGACTGCCGCGGTAAAGCTATTGCATAGCATTTTGTATCAACTTATGCAATTATAATTATTTATTTATTTTATTTATGCAGTATTTCTTTTTCTTTGATATTAATTCAAGTTACACTTTTTGAGCGTGGTGACCGATAAGAAAGTAAAGTCAATCCATAATCGGCCCAGAACTTTGGAGAACCGTTTAAAAGTGGTTTTTATAAGCTATGAAGAACATTAATGTTTAATGTTAATTCTAGCTAGGAGAATCATAAACACGAGTAAAATTATTGATTTATAAATAAATTGCTCACATACCTCAACAACCTTTCAAAAACTTTTGAATTACGATGCCTGCCATCTAGTGGATAAAACCGACAACAAAACACAACTGAGACCACCAACAGAGCAACGCTTGTCTCGATTACGAATCACAAGCCACGCCAATGTCACCTCTATTTAGTTAGTTCTACCTGCGATTACTAGATGGCGTTGCGCTGCGCGGTGAATCCACCACAGAGTTTCGTAGAGTCGTACAATACGTCTAATCGCACGCACACAACGCCGTGTCGAAGACTGCCGAACTGAAACGACGTTAGACGATGCACGGCCTTCAAACCACACCTCCGTGCCCGTCGGAGTGGGGAGCGTGAGGTTTTTTCATTACGGAATTTCTGGATTCGGTCCCCGCGCTCAAGGCCCGCGATAGAAGCTATGCAATAGCTTAAAAACAAAATAAATAAGTGCTGAACGTCGTAAAAGTGTATAATTACGTAAACAAAGTCAAATACTATTCAAATATAAGCATAATAACAACTTTAAAATAGACGAAAGTGTTGAACCTAAAGTAATTTTAAATAAAAAAAGAGTGACAAACTGTTTTGACAGCGAAAAAATTCCATGTACATGAGTCATTTCCAACCGTCTAGTCCAGTTTAAAAATTGTTCAACTGGAATGGTATCAACTATTTGGCAAGCTGTAATTAAGTCATTGTAGCCTTGCGGTGCAACAGGGGAACTGAATGTACTCATAATCGACTGGTCGTGAGTTCAAGCCCCACTATCAACAATCACTTTTTGTGAAGATCATAATTTTATAAACTAATATTTATAAGAATAAAATACGCAGTACACAGAAAAAGGAACTGCCAGAAATTATTAGATCACTAGAGGGTACTGGTGTAGTAAAATAACCATCGGAGTGGGGAGCGTGAGGTTTTTTCGTTACGGAATTTCTGGATTCGGTCCCCGCGCTCAAGGCCCGCGATAGAAGCTATGCAATAGCTTAAAAATAAGTTTTATTAATTTTAAGGAGATTAAAAAGCCGGTTGAGCCGGGCGTGGATCGATTGTCGAGCTTGCGAAAGGTTAGGACCGCCTAAGAAACACCACTATCCTGTAGGTCCTCAAGGTGTAGGAAGTGGAATCCGGAGGTAGATCCCAGGTCCGGTAGCGTTGAAACAGGGTTGTCCAGCCATTTCCCTACAGCGCCGGAGGTGGCAGCAGTATTAGTAACCGCTGAGTTGGTTTCCGGAGCTTGAGCAATTAATCAACGCTTGTAGGTACGCTGACGTAGTAGTAGAAGGTAGGAACCCCGTCTGGGGTTTTTTCACTACACAACAATTAAAGTTTCGCAGAATGGTGAAAATAATAGAAATTTGAGAAAATATTAGATGACCGTTAGTCTGTCTATAGGTACTGATTTAATACTATGTCGCCTCTGCTAATTTGTCCTCGTAAAATGTTGTTTTATAAAGGCAGGGTCCCGTGTATCATGGCGACGGAGGGAAACGACCAATCACGACATAGCTGTCACTGTTTACAATGTTGCCACTATAATTCCTACACGTTCCGATTCAGCCAGTTGCTGCCCGATTATTCCAAAAGTATGATATTTTAATATATTAATTTTTCTAAGTTGATTTTAGAAAAAAACGTACGAGTAAAACGTTACAGTACCCCCTAATTACAGTACCCTCTAATCTCGATCCGGTCCATCACCACCTGGAGACCGAGAAGCCGCACCTGTTTTTCCTAACGGAGACGAAGATAACAACCCCGACGTGGCGTACCTCAACTACCCGGGTTACTCTCTTGAACACAAGTTCAAGAAGCAGGCTGGGGTCTGTGTGTACGTCCGCGATGACATTTGTTGTCGTCGTCTCCGTTGCTTTGAGAAATCGGGTTTTTCTGCCATATGGCTACTTGTGGACACTGGCGTGGAGAAATCTCTCTACATCGGAGTCTACCGATTGCACAGCGGTGACCAGGAGACAACAGCGCTCTTTAATTTCCTCGTGGAGTCGACTGACGTAGCCCAGCAACGGTACCCAACAGCGAAGCTCATTTTTCTGGGGACTTTAATGCCCATCATAAAGAGTGGCTGTTCCCGTACCAGAAAACTGACCATGCCGGGTTAGAGGCGCGCAAGTTTGCTTTAACGCTAGATCTAACCCAGATGGTGAACGTAGCAACGCGGGTACCGGATGTTGATGGCCATACACCCAATTGCTTGGACCTTCTGCTGGCATCTGATCCGGACAGTCATTCGGTATCGGTCTCAGCCCCGCTGGGAACCTCTGACCACTGTCTGGTGAAATCCATATCGACCTGCTCTCCTCCAGATGAGAGTCCTAGAGGCACGAGGAGAGTATGGCGTTACGAGTCTGCAGACTGGGATGAAATGCGGCACTTTTTTGCATCTTATCCATGGCGGCAAGTGTGCTTCTCCTCGGGTGACCCCTCGTGCTGTGCTGACGTGGTTGCGGACGTGATTCGGCAGGGGATGGAGTATTTTATTCCATTCTCCGACATCCCGCTCGGTCACAAATCCCAGCCTTGGTATAATGCAGAATGCGCCCACGCTGAGGCCCGAAAAGAGTCTGCCTACCAAGCCTGGGTCAAGGCCCGCGACCACAAAGTTAGAGCGCGTAGGGTTCGCGCGAGGAAAAGAGCCTTTAATTCTGCCGCCAAGTCCTGTAAGCGGGTTTTACGTAGGGCACGTTTTGACCATGTCGGACGTATTGGGACCAAGCTGTTATCGCACCCTCCGGGTAGTAAACAGTTCTGGTCCCTGTCTAAAGCGGTTGAAACGAATTTCTGGCGTCCCACTTTACCTCCAATTATGAAACCTGATGGGTCGCTGCCTCACTCTGCGTGTGAGAAAGCGAATTTATTTGCATCTCTCTTGGCAAGCAATTTACGTCTGGACTCTGGCTCCAAGCAACCACCTACTATACCTCATTGTGACTCCTCGATGCAGGAAATCGCTGTCCACATCAAAGATGTCCGAAGAGTATTGTGCAGTCTAGACGTGAATAAGGCCAGCGGGCCTGACGGCATTCCAGCGAGAGTGTTGAGGCAGTGTGCACCTGAACTGTTTCCTGTGTTGACACGCTTGTACCGCCTTTCTCTATTAAAAAGAGCGGTACCAAGATCCTGGAAGCTTGCAAATGTACAACCAGTCCCCAAAAAGGGCGACCGAGCAGACCCTGCCCATTACCGTCCGATCGCCGTTACTTCCATTTTGTGCAAGGTTATGGAAAGGGTACTGAATAGTAAGTTGCTGACCTACCTTGAAGACAATGATCTCCTCAGTGACCGTCAATATGGCTTTCGCCGGGGACGGTCAACTGGCGATCTTCTTGTGTATGTCACGCACTGCTGGGGCGAAGCCATCGAGAAACACGGCGAAGCACTTGCTGTATCGCTTGATATCTCGAAGGCCTTTGACAGGGTCTGGCACGCTGCACTACTCAGCAAGCTTCCTGCTTATGGCATCCCAGCTGATTTTTGTAGCAGGATATCAGACTTCCTGAGTGAACGGTCGATCAGAGTAGTCGTGGACGGCTGCTCCTCTGACCTTATGGCTATTGATGCCGGAGTTCCTCAGGGATCTGTTCTCCCTGCAACTCTTTTCCTGCTGCACATCAATGACCTGCTTCTGCCTGGTATTGGTGGGTACGCGGATGACAGTACCGTTTCAGAGAGATACTTGTCCAGCGCAAAAACCAGCGGGGCTGAACTTCGTTCCCTGAGAGAGGCCATGGTTGAGCGGACTGATTTGACCTTGAGTCTTGTCTCCCAATGGGGTGTCGACAATCTGGTCTCTTTTAATGCCACCAAAACACAGGCGTGTCTCTTTACCGCTAAAAGGAGTCGTTTTGATCAAACTCATACTTTTCGGGGTACATCTGTTCCTGTAACTGATCGGCTCGAGCTCCTAGGCATGGAGTTGACATCTGGTCTCAACTTCGGCCCCACCATCGAGTGCAAAGCTCAAACTGCGGCCAAGAAACTGGGCGTCCTAAATAGGGTGAAGCGATACTTTACGCCTGGACAGCTTTTAACCCTTTACAAAGCACAAGTCCGTTCCTGCATGGAGTATTGCACCCACCTTTGGGATGGCTCAGCAAAGTACCAACTTGCTGCGCTTGACTCAGTGGAACGCAGAGCTAAGAGGCTCATTGGTGACGTAAAACTGGTGGATGCCAAGCTTCACAGCTTGGCTCATCGCCGCAAGGTTGCCTGCTTGTCGGTCTTCTACAGATTGTACTTCGGAGGGTGTGCCCATGAACTCCACGACCTCATTCCACCGGCCCCCTTCTACCATCGGACATCTAGACGCACTGCAAGTTACCACCCCTACCTAGTTGATATTCCACCAACTCGCACTAAGCGTTTTCAAACCTCTTTTATAATGCGCGCAGCAAAGGAGTGGAACTCTCTGCCTGCGTCTGTGTTTCCGAACGCATACAACCCTAATCTATTCAAAGTGAGAGTGAACAGGCTTCTTCTGGGTAAGCTCACTCCATCGTAGACTTTGTCTCTGTCATCCAGACCTAGACTAAAGTCAAGAGCAAACTCATAGTAGAATAAAAAAAAAAAAAAAAAAAAATAATTAGCGTAGGATTTTTCCTAAGGAAAATCCGCTGACACTGCCACAGATGACATCTGATTTACGCTACTCATTAGTTCTTATCCCTTTCATTCATCACTCACATTCCCTCATCACATCATTAGTAGCAACACTTTAGTTCTTGTATTGTCACATGCAATTATTCTGAGTGTATGGTTTTTAAATTAACACTATACACTCCCATATATCAGATGTAGTTCTTAAAATTGTATAAATAGTATAGAGCAGTCCACATATAACCAAACTTATGAATAAATATTATGTTAAATAGTGTGATTATGGCTTATTTAGGGAGTAATCAACCGCTTCATAGAATACCTATGGTGTAGGGCCTTATATATGAATTTGAGATCAAGGGGTAGACACTATGGCTGTAGGGCACATAGCGAGCATAGATAGTAGTCAATGGACATACCATCGTCCTGCATATAATTAGTTATAGAATAATAGACATAATACTTAAAAGAGTAGAAGTTGGTTATGTATGTCGGTCGATGGTTTTTAGCAAAAAGTAAGTTTGTGTAGGTAGTTTTTTTGTACGTTTGCTTGTTTGGCATGACTTTAGTATCCAGTGGCACGAAGTGAGGGGTGACAGTGGTTGAAGGTGGTAGGGATTGGGTCCCTGATTAAAACGTTATCACTCTTATTAACAGAGAATGCATATTTTTCGAGAAAAATAAAAAAAATGTTTCTAACCTCAAATCAGAAACAGTGTAACGAAACGTTAAAATGGGAGATTAACAACCAAATCTGTACCAGTATATTGTCTGTGGTGTAAAATGTTGTGTAAAATTGTTAAAACGGAAGGTAAAAAAGAACTGTGTCAGTGTCAATATTGTCATTTGTTTTTACCCACTTTATAGTTAGAATAGGTCGAATCTGTCCCAAAATCGAATCGGGGCACACCGACTCCACCTAGTCCTTTTGGCTGCACCCTAGAGTGTATTTAAAAAATCGAAGGTGCAGGGGGCGGGCAGCCCCCGCCCATTGTATGCTGCTGTGTCTGCAGCGCCAGAGACGTGCAGAAGCCACTTTGTTTTGAAAACAAGGTTAGTATACAAAATTTTGAGGTTAGGTTACAAAATTATTAAATATGTTTTTTTTTTTCAAGAATGGTGCGTCCTCGTTTGATAGGAGTGGTACCAAGTGGGAGAGGTACCCCCCTCCCCCCCATATCCCTTCCCCTCGTTTTCGTGCCACCGGATACTAAATTTACAAGCTTTTCTTGATGAATTCCTTCTTTAAGAAACATCCCCAAAGGAAGTGGACGTGGCGAAGCCCCGATACTATGACGAAAAATGAGATAGACTTCATCATAACGGATAAAAAGCATATATTCAGGGATGCCTCGGTGATCAACAGGTTCAACACCGGCAGTGATCACAGACTTGTCCGAGGCTCTCTGAATGTCAACTTCAAGCTCGAGCGAACTCGTTTGATGAAGTCTAGGCTCCGTTCAAGCATGCTCCAAACTATGTTAGGATCTGAAGCGTTCCAGTCAGACCTGGAGAACCGATTTGCTGCCGTGGAAACCACAAATGACGTTGACCAGGCGCTCGATCAAATGGCGGAAATCCTCAGGGAGGAAGGCACGCGTTTTTGTAAAATGCGGCGTACAGGCAAGAAGTCCAAACTTTCGGAAGAGACTCTAGAACTTATGACGGAACGACGTGAAAACCCACCTATCACTTCGTCGGAACAACGGGCACTCAACAAAAATATTAGAACGCTGATACGACACGACCTCCAACGCTGCAATACGCGCTCTATAGAGAAAGCGATCGAGCAAAATCGGGGGTCGAAAGTGTTCGTCCAGTCACTTGGGAGAAGCCACCTGACGAAGTTGACCAAATCCGATGGGGATATCGTCGTTTCAAAGCCGGAGATCCTTTCGGAAGTAGAAAACTTTTACGGCCAATTATACGCATCGCACGCGTCTCGACCTGATCCCGAAAATGAGGATTCCAGAGCCACCTTAATCCGCCATTTCACGGAAGACCTGCCAGAAGTCAGCCTAGACGAAATCGAGGCGGCTCTTAAACAGCTTAAAAATGGAAAAGCCCCTGGTGAGGATGGGATTACGACCGAGCTCCTGAAGGCGGGAGGAAGGCCTGTCCTGAAAGAGCTTAGGGAGCTCTTTAACTCTGTTCTGTTCTCTGGGAGAACTCCAGAAGCGTGGCGCAGGAGTGTGGTCATTCTCTTCTTTAAAAAGGGTGATAAGACCCTTTTAAAGAACTACAGACCCATTTCGCTCCTTAGCCACGTATATAAGTTGCTTTCAAGAGTCGTTACGAATCGTCTATCGCGAAGACTCGACGAGTTTCAGCCACCGGAGCAGGCCGGGTTTCGAGGAGGATACAGCACCATAGACCACATCTACACAGTGCGGCAAATTATACAGAAGTCCGAAGAGTATAATCGGCCCCTGTCTTGCATTTGTGGACTATGAAAAGGCTTTTGACTCTATCGATACCTGGTCTGTTTTGGAGTCTCTGCAACGATTTCAAGTCGACTGGCGATACATCCAAGTGCTGAGATGTCTTTATGACAACGCGACAATGACCGTCCAAACCCAGGATCAGCGAACTGAACATATCCCCCTGCGTCGAGGCGTGAGACAAGGGGACGTAATTTTCCCGAAATTGTTCTCTAACGCATTGGAGGATGTGTTTAAGATGCTGAACTAGGAAGGACGTGGCATCAACATCAACGGCGAGTACATCTCACACAATATTGAGATTTGCAGATGACATTGTCATACTGGCTGAATCGCTGCATGACTTGCAGCAAATGCTGGATGGCCTAGTTGATTCTTCTGTACGCATTGGTCTCCGGATGAACTTGGACAAAACCCAAGTTATGTTCAACGAACACGTCACTCCGGGACCGATTGCTGTCAATGGCGGTGCTCTCGAGGTTGTTCGAGAATATGTTTACCTCGGGCAAACTCTGCAGTTTGGTAAGAACAACTTTGAGAGGGAGGCTAACAGAAGAATTCAGCTGGGCTGGGCAGCGTCAGCCACATAAAAGGCACACATTTGTATGCCCTCTCATACTTGGTCCAGCTTCTACACTGCCAGAAACTTCTCTCTGCAAGGTATTATTAACTGTAGTCATAGCAAGATCTCTGCATGCCTCGCAGACATAGTCATCTTCCAAAATCTAACAACAAAAGGATAATACTCTTAATACATTAGAATGATTTATATTTTATTCTCAGTAGTCCAATGTAGCTAGTTCCACATGGAACTACTGGAACTCACTAGTTCCGTTCTACTAAATTATTTTTCCATAAAACTGGTTCTTCTCTATATTTTTCTATAAAATACAGAGTTTTTTCTTTGTCCCAATCCGTCCAATCGACGCGTGTGGCACGTGTGCTCGTGACGACTGGTCGCGGCGTACTGACCCGACGACCGTGTAACACCCAAAGGGATTCGCCAAAAAACCGACAGCGGGCGGAGCACTCGAAGCGAGCAACGGGCGGCTCGTTGCTCGCGTGTTCGTGCTTGTTTCCACGTACTGACTGCACGAATGTTCGCTTTGTAACATGTTACATTACGCCCCGTACGGTGGTACTTTTACTTTAACGGTCAGTACCCACCTTAAAGTGACTAATCGTCAGTAATACTTACAATTTGAGGGTATACACAGCTGCAGATTAAAGCAGTGACTCTCGAGTCAAGTCCCAATGCCCGGTGACGGCGCATTTTATTGACACATATGTGGCAGTTGACACACATGATTCGTGTAGGCTTTACACGGCTACCCATCGTGATAAACAAATCAATGCACACACAGCAAAATCCAAGGTATCAGCCAGAGTCACAGAAAAATGTCTTCGTATAGGCAAACAATCATAATTCTTAGGCAAGCACTAGTCACACAGGGAACAATAAATCTCAGAGTCCAGAAGCAGAAGCAATCGATGAAGTAGAAAATCACGGAAAATCGATGGAAAACGAAAAAACGAGACGCACGTGTCAGATTCTAAATGTAAACTACATTTATAGGTATTGATAGCCACTTTATTAGCAAGCTTTGTGTATCAGAATGGTAACTAGTAGTTTACTATGTATGAAAGTCCCTATGAATATGGTGTGTAGGGAAAGGGTTTTATAAAGAAAAGCACAGAAAAACAAGACTAGGCATTTATTTCAATTAGGCTTGTCAAGGTAACGTTACTGAGAAAGCTAGTTGTCCGTTCCAAAACTAGGTCTTCGTGGAGAAGAACGGAATAGAAACTCCACGGAAACAGCATTAAGTATTCTATCATAAATTACCGTTATCTCAAAACAGATAATTCTATCTATTGGACCTTTACTCAGATTAATAGCAACATTGTTATAATAATATAAAGGTAGGAACATGAGTATTCCATTAAATAATTTAACACATTACCAATATTGGCAATAATATACTTTACACAACAACATAATCATAACAGGCAATAATTAAGGTATAATATCAAATTACTTAACTTACGTGACACCTGGACGAACCAACCACTTGAACATCTACCGAGCAACTCGACTAGACAGCGCACTGTCCATCGCTTTTATATCCGAACGTCTAATTCAATTGATCAACTTATAAACTTATAACAAATAAAAATAGTAGATAATAGCTTACCTTTTTAAATCACATATTAACTTACATTATATTGTAAGTGGATAATTCATAGTTTGCAATTAATATATTTTAGTTTGACTTTACAGATATTTGTAACAAACAATAATATTTCACGCCGGAAGTTCCGTTAAAGAGTATTGAATCAACAGTTAAGAATTACTTTAAAACAAAGGAATATAATGTACATAATTTACTTTTGATATTAATTGATACAGTTGTTTATTTGAAATTAGTAACTGATAGTTTTAATTTTTAACAGAACAAAGGAATATCTTGCTCTTTATAATTGTTCGTATTTTATTACATAAATATACAGAACCTGTCACGGCCATACTGACATGTACTTCGTTCTCGAAGTACAAATTACATTACATAAGATCATAAACATACATAACAATTTGTTTAATACATTTTCATTGTTCACACATCATGTGTTTGTTTTGTTGTCACATTAAGATGACGAAATAACAACGGTCATTTGCTTAATACATTTTCATTGTTACCGTCAATCTTCTCACATTAAGATGACGAAATAACAACGGTCAGTTGTTTTGGTCATCAATCTAGCCACTACACCTGTTGCACATGAGTTAAGCTAGAACAAAACAACCGACTTCAGCAGTTCAGATTCCATATTCATCACAACATTAGTTTTATCATTTGCTGCACACAAATTATAAACAATTAATATTTGTGTAATTAATTAATTCACAATGATTTTTAAGTATATAACTGTAATATACTGTTATACATCATCAAATTACTTATTCCTTGATCATATTAGACACCAATCATTAAAAGAACATCATATTTAAATAATCGCGTAAAACATAATCTAACAATGTAAACAATAACCTTGCAGCAAATGGAAAAAATACAATGATGTCATAGACAATGATCCTATATAGGACTAGATCAGCAGTGTACGGCACCGACGCGTTATACGTCGTATATGTCCACAGGCATATCTGACTTCAGTTGTCAACTCGATGTCAAGTAAGCGATAGTTTAAGGATAAAAAAATATATCAAATTGGTGAAATTTGCGGTTAAAATTGTTTACAATCACCATAATTAATTTACGATTGAAATTTATTTTGTATAAATGATTGTCATAAACATTTAAATAATATCATTCCATTTTAAACAATAGTTATTTGACACAGTCTTAATAGTTTTGAAATATATTATTTACGTTTACGCATTTTTTTCTTCTTCCTATATTTACCAAATCGTTAAATTTCTTTCAATCGTTAATCCATTGAAAGTTTCATAATACAATCTTTCATAGTCGGTAATTAATTCAATAAATACCTTCATTAATTCTGGGGTAATCACATTGGTCATTAGCAACTCTGGCAGTCTTTCCGATGACAATGTCTTGTATCGTTTCAACGTAATTAGTTTGACGGAAGAAGAAATGAGATAAACAGATCATTTTGACAGATTGACATTATTTATGTATCCGTTTCAAAGCTACGGCTTTAACTCTTAAGTGGTTACGTTTTTCTGAAATTGTTAGTAGGACGCTGCTCCTCTAGTATAATATAACCTCATTGGTTTACGAAATATCAATTACAGAAATGCAAATACCACAATAATATTTTTTAAATTAAAACCCTTTTTTTTCGAAACGTAAATTTAAGTTTAAAAAAATTATTGTTGAAATGGAACGTTTCCATTCGTCAATCTCATTTTCTATTCTGACAGCTGACGTTCATGTGTGTTTTATTGTTTTACAACATCAATAAGTGATAGTGACAGATGCTAAAGTTTCAACTTTTTAAGTTAAGTTTCTAGTTTAAGTGATCAGATTACACGTCAATAACAATTACTAGGTTTTATCTAGATTCCTGCTCTGCTGCTGGTGACAAAGAATATAATCAAGTAAATAGTCAACCAACAGTGTAATTTATATCAAATAAATAAACATTTCAGAGCAGTATCTAATAGTCAGTTTACAAAATAACTGAAAATCAATAATTAGTATATTTACCCGGTTTATCAAATAATATCCAGTATTTATTATTATTGATAAGATCAAAACAATACATTGCTCGGCCAATCTGACAATATCATTGCAAATTGTATTGATAATCCTTATTTCATTTTCTGTTAAATAATTTCAGTTTTTAACATAGTTACTGTGAACAGTAAGCATAATACTTCTCTTAAAGTAAAAGGTTATAATCCAAAACAAAATCATCAAGACCCGGGGTAGCGGTTCAAAGGAAATTAAAAGTTTATTTTAACAGTACTATCAGTAAGCACTTTGAAAGTGAAAAAGAATAGAATAAAGAGAATTACTAATAACCTTTGACCTTGTCATATTTGCTTTTTAACAATTTAAATGGTATCCACTATTTCTTACATATTAGTATAGCGGATCAAAGAAAAATTATATATTTCATTTACTCTATGACTTAGTACCAACTTTACATTCTGGCTTCTTACTAGGTACCACATTATGAAATATTTATAGTCATGTTAAGAGGCCGTGCACGAAATCGACTGATCCCGATCAATTTTGTTCATTGTTTGTGAGAAAGAGAAACATAATTTAAACAAAATTATTTGAGATTTGAAAAGTCGTGTTCTTTGTTTTGCATGTGGCTGAAAGGGATTTTTCAAATAAATTAAGTATTCACGGTAAATCACTAATATTTGCAACAAGTTTTCCGAAAAATGACGCGAGACTGAAATTTAATCATCATTCTACAAGAAACTACTTTTGATTTTGAATATTAAAAAATATCATCAACATCACTATATGGTCTACTTGCATGTGGCGGAACCACTTTTTTCAACTTCCATACAAAATATAGCAGAAAAATAATATTGAAAAAACCGTTTTTTTTGTTTTAAACCTCGTCAGTAATATATACTTTTCCTATTATTTAGCAAATCATATCAAGAAATTTTAAAATCACAAATTAGTCTTCAGCTATTCTTGAAATATAATCAAAATTTTATTTAATGATTATACAATATATTCATTACGTAAATCAATGGCGAAATAAACTATATTTTGAAGAGCACAAAAATGATGAAACTATTAAAAGCTGCTGTGACTGATACGAATGGTTTAGCACCATGAAAACTGTACTTTTATAGTTACACAGACTTAATGTTTCGATTATTTCAAGTTATCTCACAATTAGACAAGAAATTGCCAAAAGAGAGTTTCTTTCGTGCACGGACCCTTAATCAGTTCTCCAATTTCCTCAAAATTGTATCTTCAAAATAAAAATATTTATTAACACCAGAATTAGTATTTCAGTAACACGGAGTTTTATTTCTGAAAACTTGTAACTTATGAAGCTTGTAATTAGCATAATCAGATGTTTACTACTTCGTTACCATTTACGTGTATTAGTCTGTAAACTTTATTAAAATTGTAAAAATAAAATCACACAAAAAAAAATATTATTCTCAACAATCAGTATCATTTTAATACTAGAATGTTTGCTATGCCAAGTTTCATCTTTGTGAACACTAGTACATTTTATTCTCAGCCTCACCTATGTGAGCACTAGAATCTTAAATTTTTATTTCCAAGTTTCATCTTTGTGAACACTTGTACATTTTATTCACAGTCTCATCTTTGTGAGAACTAGCATTAAGTAATTATAATCTAAGTAACTAACAATCATTATTGGTTTTATAAGTTAAGCTTCAATTAAATGTTAACAAGCTAACTTTAGGTAATTAATGATCTTTCAACTTATCTTAATAACTTTAATAATTATAGGTAGGTACTTTTATTTTTTGTAGGAAACTATCCAAATACCAGTATCATTTTCTCATAACAAAACCTCTATTTTTTAAGTCGTTTTATTTATCAGTTGAAGCTTAACTTTTATTGACAACATGTTTTTCCTATGATGCACTATCAGCTGGAGATTGTCCCAGATTTCAATATAATATCAAAGCAGAGCCTCTTAAGGCCTTACCGACTTTAACCAATTCGTGTTATTGGTCCGTTTAATCGTGAATGGCTTTTGATGATGTAACAGTAATTTGCAGCTCCGCAGTCCCGCACAGAGTTTGCAGCACGATGTTATACTTATGGTGAGAGTTGATTCGGAGACCCGCCGACACCAATAGCTTCCAGCAGAGCATCAGTCGTTCCAGCATTGATCATGAAAATAGTAAAATAAAATTCATTAGATCTATTGTAAGACAGAGCACTATCCCACTTCTGATGTCAGATTCTAAATGTAAACTACATTTATAGGTATTGATAGCCACTTTATTAGCAAGCTTTGTGTATCAGAATGGTAACTAGTAGTTTACTATGTATGAAAGTCCCTATGAATATGGTGTGTAGGGAAAGGGTTTTATAAAGAAAAGCACAGAAAAACAAGACTAGGCATTTATTTCAATTAGGCTTGTCAAGGTAACGTTACTGAGAAAGCTAGTTGTCCGTTCCAAAACTAGGTCTTCGTGGAGAAGAACGGAATAGAAACTCCACGGAAACAGCATTAAGTATTCTATCATAAATTACCGTTATCTCAAAACAGATAATTCTATCTATTGGACCTTTACTTAGATTAATAGCAACATTGTTATAATAATATAAAGGTAGGAACATGAGTATTCCATTAAATAATTTAACACATTACCAATATTGGCAATAATATACTTTACACAACAACATAATCATAACAGGCAATAATTAAGGTATAATATCAAATTACTTAACTTACGTGACACCTGGACGAACCAACCACTTGAACATCTACCGAGCAACTCGACTAGACAGCGCACTGTCCATCGCTTTTATATCCGAACGTCTAATTCAATTGATCAACTTATAAACTTATAACAAACAAAAATAGTAGATAATAGCTTACCTTTTTAAATCACATATTAACTTACATTATATTGTAAGTGGATAATTCATAGTTTGCAATTAATATATTTTAGTTTGACTTTACAGATATTTGTAACAAACAATAATATTTCACGCCGGAAGTTCCGTTAAAGAGTATTGAATCAACAGTTAAGAATTACTTTAAAACAAAGGAATATAATGTACATAATTTACTTTTGATATTAATTGATACAGTTGTTTATTTGAAATTAGTAACTGATAGTTTTAATTTTTAACAGAACAAAGGAATATCTTGCTCTTTATAATTGTTCGTATTTTATTACATAAATATACAGAACCTGTCACACGCGTAAACAACAAGTTGTCAGTACGGTACATGTCAACAAGCGGCGTTGACAACAGTTGACAATTTAAATGTTATATTTCTTTTTTTTTTGGCGATGCTGCCATACTCGAATAAATTGCACTACGAGGTCATGTATGTATTAAATTAAACAATTATAATCGCTATATTCTTAGCACAAACAATTATTTTTATTTTCACATTTATTTTCTGTAGCAGAAATGTATTTTATAAATATAATGCAATACGTAAAGCAAAGCATTCTATGTAACTTGACCAACATTTATATTGCATGACAACATTAAACGTTCAGCTTAGCCAAAAGTCATGAAGTTAAGCCAGAAAAAAGTTACGAAGCCATGATTATTTATCGTCATCATTAATCTAGTCAATTAAGTTTTCAATTATGACGACTTTTTTTCCAGAGTTTAATAGGCTTGATTTGATAAAACTTAGTGAATTATTTCGTCGGTACCTATCACGGTGATATATGTAGACGCTAAAAAATTTCATCAACAATTTTCTCGCCATTGTTCTTTGCCCGCAATTTCTTTTCTTTTCTTGGCCCATTTCTATACAACAGACTGAATGATTTACTTTCAATTCATACCCTGAACAAAACAACTTTTAAAAGAAAAATAACTGACTGGCTTATCACCTCAAATTATACCCAAATTGAAGATTTTTTCAACACCATGTCCTAACATAATTTTCCCTTTGCAACGCACAATTACCCAATACCACATTCTCACACTCCACATCACACACACACACCGCACACATACACTCACATTTTCCTTTGCATGTATCTTCTATACATATAATAAAATCGTAGCGAAGTCAAAACTGTACATTGAATATTTTTGAAAAAAAGTAATTGCCACTGTGACTGTCTGTCATGTACTCCTAATTAATAACAAACAATCTTATTTTGAAATTGTCATACGATGTGGGGCCTCTTAGAAACACATTAAATCTCAATTTTATGGTCTGACAGCTCGACACGTTACTCCAATTTAATAACAAAATATTATATTTATTTTAAAACCTGCACATGGTCCGGGCCACTTAGGACCACATAAATTCTCTATTTATTTAATGGAAACCAAATTCTAAAGAAACGAATAGAATATCCTATTCCTTAAAATTGTAAAACAATAATAAACAATTGACTTGCCATTTTATAAACGAAACTAGCACTTATGCAGTCGAAAGCAATATTTTACGTCACTTAAGATGCAATAACTCAACAAATTCTAAAGAAACGAGTAAAATATCCGATTTCTATTTTCGACTCACAAGAGTGCCAAATAGCACAGCCACATCAGGTTATCATAAATGTGGCCCGAAGCCGATCCTTACCGGGAATTGAGAAACAATTAAGAAATTAACAAAAAGCATTATAAGCCAATGTTACAAAAATATACTAGGGAGAGGGCTAAACGTCTCCGTTTGGAGAAGGTTGTGGAAGGATAAGGAGAAAGGCGGGACAGTCGGTTTATGACCACGAGACGAGATAGCAAAGGACGGTGAGATAATTCGTGCAGTGCTTTTGTAAGTGTTTTGTAGTATAATTCTCTCTAAGGAATTATATGGTAAGTGTCAACTTTAATTAACTTTTATATTCAGTACTAGTATATACCTACATAGTAGTTACGGATTTCTCCGTTATAATTGTTCTTGCAGGCTAATTTGTGTGGTGATTTATAGGTCACAGTTAGGCGATATCGCTGACGAGTTATTAATAATTATTTATTCCAGTATGGTGAAATAGTATTGTATTTTATAATTAACGCTATTGTTTCTAGTATTATGTGTCCATCTCCTAAGCCGTACCTTGGCAGATATTGTCATAAGCGTTTGGTTTTAGGGCCACGGCGAAGGCTTTCCGCTATACTTGACTCTGAGCAATAATGCTCTCGACTTTTGACGACTGTTGACTGAGCTGACGCTCCACATATGGAAGGCAGAACCGTAAATACTCAATTTAAATTAAACTAAGCTAGAAGGCCGATCTGTAATTGCATTATAAAACAACTAAACGTTAGTGATGATTACTGTTTCCAAAAAGGTCTGGCCACAGACCTTGCTACGTGAAGCTCGTTGTACACACATTTCCGGGAGTGGGGTTAGGCATCACTAAGTACCCCTAAATGGATTGGTAATCGCCGTTCAAAGAACGCTAGGGACCGTGTCTCATTAAAACCATCACCCGTCCATTCTGTAGGACTATTACTAAATCGTCACTATTTATTGAGACACGCTATCTAGAAGCATAGCCGCTAATAGCCGCAAAATGCAACCTCGAAATGGGGCAGAGTAAGGAAATGTGAAATGACGAAATACCATTTCGGTGTGCACCGAGAATGAACGTAACGAGATTTGCTACAGACTGAGTCTACGATACATTTGTGCTAGCTTTGTATTATCTTAGTAAAAAGGGCTAGACCATCGTAAAGGAGTCAAACATAATAGTACGCGTTTTTCAATACTTGTCTTCCTCAATGATCGCTGAACTTCTCCGTACTCTGTCTTAGGGTTGAGTAAGGCATTTTTATAATATTTAGGAAACGTGTTCTGTTAGAATCGTATAGTGTCCTCAGAGGTTCTATATGTTAGGTCTAACAGAACACGTACTATGAAACAAACGTTGTTGAAAGGTTCCCGGTCTCACGCAAACGGGTACATTGAAAACAGACAAACTAACGTAGCTATAAATAATGAATTAAGCGCATGTGTAACGATCCCTTTACCGCTACATATAATCAAGATTCTATTAGAGATATTAGTGTTCTCCTGCGAGAGGGGAGACGTCGGCGTTACACCTTATATATTATATACTTTTGCATACCCTCTTGTCTTCTTAGCTTCATATATTAATAATTATAATACGTATGTTTACTAATGTGAATTCCCAATATTAACATCACCTTGAACCCCTCCTTGTTCCCTAGCTTTCTAAGTCGGAACAAGGAAGTTTAATTTTGGGAATTCATTTCTTATAACGGTGGGAGAGTGTCCAAGTCTGGTGACAAGCCCTACAGGAACGTGCGGAGAGAGGGGCATGTTCCCTTCCCGTGAGCGGATGCTGATTTTTACACTAATATTAACATAATTAGGAAAAACGAAAATTTTATTAGCTTAGGGTAAACTAAATTAAAATTTAAAAACATTTCACGGTTCAGAACCAAAATGTCCTCCTTTCTGCCTACTCGCAGATTGCTTTGGGTTAAGCACAGTAAGTTGTAGTTTTTTCTGGGCACATAACTATTTAGGTACTAATACGAATAAAGCTATACATTTTGACGGCACGGTTGGCGCAGTTGTTAAGCGATTGACTGCTGCGCTGCGTGTCTCGGGTTTGATTCCCGCACGGAACAAATATTTGCATGATCTACAAGTAGTTGTTCCGGGTCTGGCTGTTTGTATATATGTGAGTTTAAATGTTTGTAAACGCACCCACGATACAGGAGAAATCCTAGTGTGGGGCAAAGTAAAAAAAAAAAATATATATATATGATGGTACGGAACCCTCGGTGCGTGAGTCTGACTCGCCCTTGACCGGTTTTTTAACATTTTGTTACTGTAATTGTGATAGTTCGAAGAACTTTATAGGACTTTTTTTTTTTGGGTGGCAAATTAGCAAATAACTTTTCTCGCTCTGGGGGGAGCGAGAGGGCGTGTCAGACTTTTACTGACTAAAACCCACCTGTGTTACTTCAGTTGCCTTTATGCCAGGGCCACGGTATCCCTTTCGGAAAAACCCGCAACCCTGACAGGCATTGGTCCTAGCGGACCCCGTCACAGTTCATGCTGACATCTATTTGTGGCACGCGTAGAACACAACGCGCCTTCAACCTGGGCCTGGTCCTTACCAGACGGCGAGCTGCCCATTGCTCGCCGTCCACAAGCCCGCGCCTATGGCAGGGCTCGGATAACGGTATATTTTTCGAAACGGTTTCGTCTTAAAAACCTAAGAAACGACTTGTTTCGGTTAAGTTCGAACGGAACGTTATAAATACGTTTTTGAAGAACAGCAAAATTTATATCGTTCTCGGTTAATAAAACGTTTTTAACCGTTTTTCCATTATTTTTGGTTGATCGATAGGAAACTCGCAACATAACCTAATCAATACGTAAGCGGCGAGCGCATTGGAATCAATGATGTAATAAAATGAAGATAAGGTACAATTTAACTAAAAAAGTTCATGCATGTCGGCGCACACCCTGTGCGCGGCTGCGCCTGCGGAAGAAACGGGTTTTTGAAAATGGTCTCATTTTGTTTTAATTCCGAACGAAATGTTGTACAAAAAAAGAACGAGAACTATTAGAAACATTTTAAAAACGTTATTTTAAATAACGTTTCCAAGCCCTGGCCTATGGTGGCCGGGAATCGCCAATCGATTCCTGCCGCCCAGGGCGTCTTCTGCGGTGACTAGGGGCTTGAGGGCGCACAGACTACCTCTCCCTCACGCGTTCCGCCTCCTCCTTCGCAAGCATTACTGCTTCGCAGAAGGAGGTGACGGTCTCCCATGCACTCTCGCTCCGTACCATGGACCATTACGGGACACTGCACGCTAAACAAACGATTCCACACAATAGACATATCGGACAATCCTTTGTGCAGACCTTGCATGGAGGCTGAGGAAACCGTCGCCCATGTGCTCTTTGAATGCACAGGCGTCACCTAGATTAGAACAGAGACCCTCGGGGCACCTTGATCTTTCACAGATGTTCTAAACATACCGGAATACGTAATTAACTTCTGGAGGGAGGTGGGCTGGTTGGAATAACCACTGATGGCCGCCATGGCCCATGTACAATGGTCCATCTGAAGGACTAAGTGCGGAAACCAAACCCTTTACCATAGAACATAGAACTGTACGTCGCTTGCTCCCGCGTCACCAGTCCTGACTCTGTATAATTTGACTGCTGTGACCAGAACTACCAACGTAGTGTTCAGGGAAGTTTTATTAAAATGTGGCTGGTATTTTATTATATTATGGTGTTTTACGACTTCCACGCGAACGAAGTCGCGGGCAGAAGCTAGTCTTATTAAATTACATTACTTTCTATATTTTTATTTTTGTAAATCAATTTTTATGAGCAATTTTGCAACATTATAATGTATGAGATTTTTATTTGAATAATATTATATGCGAATCAGATCGTCTCCAGTACAACAATAAAAATGCAAGACTGTTTTAGGGGGCCTGGTGACCTGATATACATAGTTTAGGCACCAGTCTTCCACAAATTAATTATAAAATTGTGCCTGTAGACTTTGTACTAATTCTCTATAATTTTTGGTAAAAAATAAATAAATAATTATTTCCTTTATTTAAATAAATCAATATAAATAATATGTTTAAATATTAGAATATAAAAGGTATAAAAACATTTAAAAATATAAAAAATAGCAGCCCACCGGTATCGGGAACAAGGTCCAAGCTACCGATCGTCGTAGCAACAACATCTATTTTTACATGAACTTGACTGTGTATGGATGCCAGATGTAGGTATTACATATCTTATTACTATTTACCTTAGGGCTTTATGCTTTAATGCTTATTTAAATGTGTTATTTCTCAGTATTTATGACAATAGTATAACTAAGTATTAGGTAATCAGACAAGTAATTTAGGTACATTTTTATAATTAAGTATTTGCGAAGGCACCGCCGCTCGGGTTTACGTTGCTGTCGTGCACAATAATACGAGTACTACGTACAGATACCCAATCCCATACAAAGAAATGACACCTCCCTAAGGCTGGCTATTGAGCTGGCTATTTTTTTTCCTCGTTTTTTTAACACATGGCAGCGTCAGCGACTCACTAATTGCCAGAGACTGTAGTTTTACAACGCCATCTAGGAGTCGGCCTATTTACTAGGTGTAACTCTCGTGATTTATGAGTGTAAATAGATAAATCAACATTAAACAAGGAGTTTGTGATTTTTACTTCAGTCGAAATCGGCCCTATAACGCTTTTTATTGATTGTTAATTTCATAATTGTTACCTATGCTACCATCTGTGAATTTTCTTCAAGACTAATTATAATTTGTTCGAGTTGAGACCCCATGCCCAAAGCAACCTGTTACCTGCTTATATGTAGGAAAGAGGACATTTTGGTTGTGAAACGTGAAATGTTTTAAAATTTTCATCAGCGAGGAAAAGAAGAAAAAAAAAGAAAAAGAGAAAAAAACAAAGAAAGAGAAAAATAGAGAGAGAGAATTTTAACACTGTGGTGTAGAATATTGCAGTTTTAGGTCATCGCCATCTCTTGACAGATAAAGGAACTAATGCAATTTTTGTTGACTTCTGAAAAAGTTTATTTAGAGACATAGTTTTATTTTTCCTGTAATTTTTATATAAGCTTCTATCACATAGAATACTTTCAGATTTTTCTCTATGCAAACTTAGGAGATAAGGGGGGATGATATTTTTTTTTTTTTTTTTATTCAAAATTCGAAAACAATGCGGCCTAAAGAAAAAAAAAATGATTGAGAATATGCAAACAGCGTTCTATATACCCCACATGCCTTAGTAGCCGCATTTCGAGTTTTCAAGACCACATTTCAATACAAGTAGTAAAAAAAAAAAAAGTTTTTTGTTTCTTTCTTATTTTCAAAATAGTTGGGCAAACGTCATCTAAAACTATTCTAAATTTCAAGTTGATAGCATCAGTAGTTCTTGAGATATTCAGCTGTGACAGACAGACTGAGTCACACCATAAGGGTTCCTTTTTACCATTTTGGTACGGAACCCTTAAAATAAAAATAGGTACCTACATACGCTACGAACATAGAACCCCCTCCTTTTTGAAAGTCGGTTTAAAATACAATAAAACACTGAAATGAGAAAAAATCACGAGATTTTGTAATACACCCATTTTCATCGGTAACGTAGAGGGGCCATCCTCGTCGTTCGAATAAAAATAAACCACATGTAACTTGTACTTACTTTATTTGATTCCAATTATTTCTAATTTATTTACTGTTAGTATAACATTTACATGTACTATTTTCTACAATAATGTGCAGTGACTTTTGCACAATGTAGGTAAGTGGTAATAGTAAATAAATACATTTTACATTTTCCGATGCCATCTTATAGCTAAAACCACGTTGCACAATAGTACTTTTCTTCCTTAAGAGCGTTGTCACCGGCCCACTAGCGCCACTCCTTTAACAACATATTATCTCGTGACTGAGAAGGAATTATGAAAAACGGCTCAATCAACTATATCGGTAAGTGTGTCTAGAATTTTCTAATACCTTTTATAATGTTTCATATTGAGACACGAAACAACAAAATACGATCTAGAGAAATGTGGCCGTTCTCATTAGTCACGAGATAATATGTTTTTAAATGAGTGGCGCTAGTGGACCGGTGACAACCCTCTTAATTCCATATTCGCCTATTTCGTTTGTCGCAGCATTGCGTAGAAGCTGTAGGATGACTTTAAAATCTGGAAATAAAAAAAGACTACCTAAACAAAATAACTGTCTTTGCCGTCGCGCAGTCGGGGAATAAGTGGATTTCCTTATTTTGTGTCAGTGAAATGAGTATTATTGTGTTTTATGTTATGTTAGTTAGTGTTTATCCGGGCCCAGACTAACCGAGCACGCCACTCGAGCCGCGCTCGGACTTCTGCCTCGTAAGCCGAAACCTCTACTGAGTCCTAGTACATTTTACGCACACACTGCAATGTAATTGTGTGAAACGAATAATGTCTTCCTTATCTATTTTGCTCGGCTGAGGCAAGCCGAGCCACGGCCACGGGCCGTTAGCTCCCGAGCGAGGCTTGCGGGGCATACTCGGTCTGTCTGGAGCTCCGGAGCCACCTATTACCGAGACATATGTCTCGAGTGAGAGCGGGATCACTCGGCCGGCAGCGGGGCGCAGCGGCCGCTTGGCGCGCTCCATCACCAGCACCAGCGAGCGCCGGAACGGCAGCTGCTCGCGCCTCCACTCCATGCTGTAGATCGATTGCGACACGCGCTCGCTCTGACAAAAATCCAAACGACATTCACTTCTTATTAAAATCCACTGTGACTACAATCCAATCAAAAGCGGCGCTTCATACCTCCACAGTGACTTCATTTCCGTAATAACAAAATATTAATAATTCGGTCAGAATACAAATGATGAACAATGTAGTGGATAGAAACTCGAAGCTCAACACGTTCAGCTGCAATGAGACAACAGAGACGAGATGAGCGAGGCGACCTTGTGACGTCACTCACTGCGATAGTCGCACACAGCACACACACTCACGCTGACTATCTTGTAGGCGGCCATGCACAAGATCCAGCCGCCCACGCCGAACAGCAGCAGCAGCGGCAGTGCAAACACGTCGAGCAGCACCGTGCACATCCTGTGCACAACCTCGCGTCAACGCATGTAGGTGTACATCGCATGTCATGTCGATACCGGAACTACCATTTAGTGTAAGGGACATAACACACTTTTCAGGAAAGCCAAAAAAACATATTTTTAATAATATAGCTGGTTTTATTAACAGACTTCAAAAAAGGAGGAGGTTTCTCAATTCGACCGTATATATAATATATACATATATATTTTATGTGTGTTCTGGGACAACTTCGTCGTTTATGAACCGATTTTGATGATTTTTTTGTTGGAAAGGAGATATGTCAAGGGTGGTACCATGATAAGGAAACCAGGATCTGATGATGGCATTCCAGAGACGAGAGAAACCTTCGAAAATCGTAGTGGCGACTAGTGCATTTTTTTTTTTTTCATTAAGTATTTTAAAGCACTACTATTTAATGAAGGTCTGGAGTTGATCTGATGATCGAGCTGAAAGACAGTCGAGGGAACTCCTTATCGATTTACAGCAATTACCTGGTGTTTGAGCTTGATTAATTTGTATTGATGAGAACTTTGCACCCATATGGGTTATAAGTGCCATTACAGGTCTGATGATGGAGACCACAGACAGTCGAGGGAATTCCTCAACGATTTACAGCAGTTATTATTAATTAATTTAATTTAGCTGGTATTTAATCCACCCGTTGTATATTCGTGATGTTATAATATTTCCTGTCACTGTTGTGGTATATTATTATTTATTTATTTAACATTGTAAGTTCCTAACTTATAAACTTAGCCCCACAAAACCATATGAATTAGTGTGGGGTAGGTACCACAACTAAAAAGTGAAAAATAAAAATAAAATTACAAAAAGAAACAACCGACTTAAAAAAAAAAAAAACACAAAAAAATTAAAAATAACTTTAATTTTGGAAGTCGGTGGCATAACACGAAAATGCGGAACCAAAGACACCCGACTTCAAAAAGTTATTAAATTATTTTTCATTTTATTGTTTTTTTTTTTTTTTTGTTAAAGTTTTATATTTCATAATTGAATAGTCAAACGAACTTACCTGTAAGTGAAGTTCGACTGTAATTATACTCGTTGCCGTATCGTTCTCGATGATGAGAGAATACACAGGTAGTAGGCCTTTAATCCAGTCACTCGTCACATAATTTTGAAGAAATAACTATAAAATGAACGCGTCCTGACGCGTCCTGTCATCTGCGCCTTCAACTGTCATCATTAAGTTCATAGCGATTTATTGGTTTTACAACACTGGGCCCATGTTCATATACCTACCTAGGTATATCGCATGGAATGTTTGGGTCGGGTGGGACTCATCATCTTCGAACGATACGGCAACGAGTATAATTACAGTCGAACTTCACTTACAGGTAAGTTCGTTTGACTATTCAATTATACTCGTTTGCCGTATCGTTCTCGATGATGAGAGAATACACAGGTAGATGTTCAAAGCTTAGTTGTAAAAACAATAAATTTTAATAAAAGTAATTAAAAATAACGAGGATTTTTGTTATTTTTAGCATAGGGTATAAGCATTCAAGGCATGACTTCTACAGGTAGTAATTACATTTATCATTACATAAGAAATAAAAATATTTATTTAATTCAAGTTGCACTAAATCATTTTAATTAGCAATAAAATTGCTTCAGAAAAAAATCTATTGTTGATTATGATGGACAAATATAGTTTAATAGATTGTTACAATTTATAATTTAATTAGACAGCAATATTTGTTGATAATTGTTAACAATAAACCTAATAAGGTCTTTTATCAAATCAAACCAAAGTTGTTGGCTTAGTCCAACCCCCTTTTTATTTATATTTATATATAAGCTAGTTAGCACAGTCTCGCAGACATTTAAAAGAGAAAAAATAAGGTTGGCATTTCCCTAAAGTTTTTATTAAGTAGGTAAGTACTTAAATTGTCGATTTCAATCTTATTGCAGTGTTCTTTTATCACTGTACGAGTATTTTTAATAATAATTAATTTGTGAGATCGTTAGCGCCCTTTTGGCCTGTAGCTAACATTAATAAAGTCACAGCTTTTGAGTAGCAATTTAAAAAATAATTTTGGTGAAAATAGTAATTTTCAGTTCAAAAGCAAAATATTTAATTTTACATAAACCCACATGGGCACCCATGACACGTCAGAAGCTAGGTGCACGGTTCATATAATGTAAACACGATATTATATCCTAAGTATTAATTAGATAGCTTTTGAAGGTTTTAATTTTTCCTCTGAATAGTCTTTTGACTTCATCAGCTGTAGGTACCTAAATATAAAATTAAAGCTATATTCGATTGAATGGAATTTAAGCTTCTACAGGAAATTCCTTCTTAAAGTCTCTCAGTGAAAATATTGTCTAATCTTGGTCATGTTAGGTGTTGTAATACCTACTTATATTTTGTAAATTACAGTATTTAGTCCATGCTACAAATGTAAGTGAGTATTGATTCAGTGTGAGTACTTTTAGATGCTGATTTTATCATAATTTCTATTGCTACATCACTGATTTCTACCTAACAATTTCAATTTCTGGTAAAATAGGTACCTAGGTATAACAAACTGTTTCTCCATTTATTTATTTATTTATTATCTTTTATAATGAGTTTGGTTATGTATAGCTGGTATGATTTTTAGAACCATAGAGAATAGAGGGGGGAAAAAACCCATAAAATTGATGATAATATTGAGACCTACATAATCAAGTAATCACTGCCACATCACTTGGATCTGGGTTCCACATTGGCACTATGTGTTGGTCTGTGATGTAAATAAATACATTTAAGTTTCATCAATTATTTAAAGAAGTATCTAATCTTTTGATAAAGTGTATCATTCAGATCCTATCCTGCATGGCTAAGTCTCCTTTTAGACTCACAAAACCATTAACATATCTTGTATTTATGTAAGTATTAGATATACCTGTATTATATTAGATATTATTTATTTATTTTATTATTGTATTAGATATATATCATCATCATCATTCTCTTGCCCTTATCCCAATTTATTTCGGGTTGGCAACAAGCCTTTTCTTACATAGTTCTCTATTTTTCATTCTTAATTATATAAGTATTTATAGATATCAAAATATCACGTCTTGACGTACACCATTGCTGTATGATACTGCAATAATAGATAATTCTTAACAAGATTCCACAATCTCATAAAAATCAGAAATTTTTCATCCCAAGAAAGCAATTAATTACCGGGAATTCATTGTGAGGCTGAGCTTCATTCTCAGTCCATTGCCGATGTGCAGTCTGAGGGCTACATGATATCTCCGCCCCTGTGAGGGGGCATCTTGTAGGTATCTCTGACTTGATATATCTTTCTAAATGAATTCCTCTGATGTGGCTAGGTTTATAGACCATCATTGAAGAGCATTTATGTGTGCAAGATTTATATAATAATTATTGCCATACTTATTTTTTTTTTTTGTTTTTGTTTTGTACCTACTTGTAATAATTCATCACAAAATTCAAATTCCAATAACCTGAACATGAAATCTAAACTTAATTTGATTTTTAACCAATTGTTTTTAACAATAAGGTTAAAAAAATATATATATATAGGTATATATATAGTAATGATAGAAACAAATAACAGCTTGAAGTTAATAAACATTTATGTGGGAGTGATTAGTTAGGTTGTCATTTAAAATATTGTGGGATGTTTTAGTAAGTTAGTTTAATTTGTTAGTAGTCTATGGTTGAGTTTAAAAAAATGGAACGTAACGTCGATGGAGTGATAGTCTGTGGTGTGTGAGACGGGAGGACGGATTGAGAGATAATATATACTGTAATGGACGTTTATTTAAACAGTGAATAAAATTCAAGTTTTTCCTGCGAATCGGTGTTTGTTCTTAAGCCCTATTGAGCATATCAAAACCACAATTTGGGGGCTCGTCCGGGATGCTCAATATTTTCGAAAAGGCTAATACGACGGGCTATTTCGAAACTAAGACGGGGGCGAGGAAAAACGTATTGACGACGTGGTGTGGCTGGGTTTTTATTCCCGCTACGCTGTTACGAAGAGAAACGACGGACGACGTGATATTTCTATAACGACGAGATGGGGGGACAAAATCGCCGTAACAGCCGCCAACCAGACTACGATGACGACGATGGGCGCATGGCAACCGCATCTGCAAGGGAAAGTATGAGACGCGAGCAAGCTGCTTGGAACGTGGAAGGCCTTGTTTCTACGTTCAGCGGGCAGGATAAAACTTATGCAGTAACTAAATGGGCTCAAGATTTGGATGATAATGCAGAAATCTTTCAGTGGGCGCCGCTGCAAACACTCATTGTGGCGAGGCGATCATTGGTGGGAACTGCAGCCCTATGGTTGAGGTGTGAAAAACCATACAAAAGCTGGGAAGAGCTAAAGGCGGCGTTGATTAAGGAATTTTCTGATACCATCGACGTGAAGGCGGTGCATGAAATGATGAGCGCACGTAAGAAGAAAAATTGTGAGTCTTGTCTAGATTATATGTTGACAATGAAAGAACTGGGCAAACGCGGTAAGATGGCAGACTATGTGGCAATAAAATATATCATTGATGGGATTCAAGATTATGAGCCTAACAAAGCGGTACTGTATGGTGCGGCGACCTACCCAGATTTCAAGGAGAAGTTAAAGATTTACGAGCGAATATGTGAGAAAACAAAAAGTGCGCACGCACACAGAGTGAATAATGATAGCAATCGAAAGGAAAGCAAGCGGTCCCCGGATAGTGTCAGTGCAAGTTCGCAAAAGCATAAAAAGTGTTATAATTGTGGCGAAGAGAAACACATAGCGACGGAGTGTCCTCACAAGGATAAGGGGCTGAAGTGTTTCAACTGCAATTCGTTCGGACATATTGCGTCGGAGTGTCGTGATGAAGCGAGCAGCAATTCCGCCATGTTGGACGAAGATAAGAAGCGGAAAGTTGGCCACCATGGACAGCGACATTCCAGCTCAAACTCACGGTCGAGTTCGAAGCCTCACCGGGAGCGAAAGAGACAGGCGACATACTGCTGTGAATGCTGCGAGTGTGAACTGGAACGCACTCCAGAGACAGATAGCAACACTAACTGTCAAGATGGCGACACCGGAACTGACAAGAACGAGTGTTTGACGTTAACAGATAATGTCAATGTCACCGAAAATGTAAACAAAACGGATATGTTTCGTGGAAAAGGTGCCAATGCGCCGCGAAATCAACAAATTGCATTGAAGAAACCAATGAAGGCAGTGAATGTTTACAATGGAGTGCAATGGGAATCAGTGAACGCGTTAATCGACACAGGCAGCCAGGTGAATTTAATGTCGGTCGAGTTTTACAAGAAGTTAGGTGCGCCTGAGTGTGGAAGAACATCTGTGATTCTCAATGGACTAGCTAGTCGAGTACACTCTCTTGGACTGTATATTACGAATGTTTTAGTTGATGACAAGTTGTATAAAGGTGTTAGTTTCCATATAGTTCCTAGTCAAGTTATGTCATACGCCATAATCATGGGGCAACAGTTTCTACAACAGACTGTGATGGTTATGGGACACGGCAATGTATGCCTGATGCCCATAAATGACGAATGGTTTCGAAGTGTTACATGTTTTGTGTCTGATCTTGATATTGTAGGTTGCGAGGTTGGTCGAGACATCCAGAAGCAGGTGAGAGGTATGATGACGTCATACAAACCTGTGAAGACGAAGGAGTTGCCTATACAGCTGCAGATTCATTTGAGGGATGATACGCCGGTGGCACTGCGGCCCAGACGTCTGGCCCTGAGGGAGCAACAGGAAGTAGACAACCAGATCGAACAGTGGTTGAAGGATGGCATAATACGCGTAAGTAACTCTGAATTCTCTAGCCCATTAGTGTTGGTGCGAAAGAAGGATGGTACGCTGCGTGTATGTGTGGACTATAGGAAAGTGAATCAGAAAATGATTAAGGATCAATATCCATTGCCGATTATAGCTGATCACATTGACAGATGTCAAAAGGCTAAGATATTTAGTGCTCTTGATCTGAAAAATGGATATTTTCATTTGTGTGTTCATGAAAAATCAATAAAATATACTTCATTTGTGACCATGACGGGTCAGTATGAATTTTTAAGGGCTATTTGGGATAGCTATCTGTCCAAAGGTATTTACGAGATTTATAACATGTATATTTCAGGATTTGATTCATGAGGGAAAGGTGATTATTTTTATTGACGATTTATTAGTTTTAGCTGAAGGCGAGGAACAAGCCGTGAGTCGTTTAGCTGAGGTGCTAAAGACAGCGTCAGAATATGGCCTTGATATCAATTGGAAAAAGAGCCAATTAATGGTCAGAAGAGTCGAGTATCTCGGCCACATAATTGAAAAGGGAACGGTGAGACCATCACCAGGGAAGACTGAGGCAGTGATGCGTTATCCAGAACCCAGAAATATGAAGACGTTGCACAGTTTCATTGGATTATGTTCATATTTCAGGAAGTTTATTGAGAACTTTGCTATGATAGCCAAGCCATTAACAGACTTGTTGAAAAAGAATGAAGACTACCAGTTTCTTGATGAACAACGACAGAGTTTCAACACATTGAAGAAAGCACTAGCATCAAGTCCTGTGCTGAAGATATTTAATCCACAGTTGAGGACAGAACTTCACACGGATGCCTCCAGTGTTGCTTATGGTGCAATTTTGTTACAATACCAACCAGAAGATGGTCAACTTCATCCCATCCACTACATGAGCCGCAAGACGACTGAAGCTGAAAGCAAGTATACAAGTTATGAGCTGGAAGCTCTGGCGATTATCGAAAGTGTGAAGAAGTTCCGGCACTACTTGTATGGGATCCGGTTCAAGCTAGTAACAGATTGCAAGGCGTTTGAGTTGACTCTGAAAAAACGAGATCTAGCCGTGTCGACCAGAGTGGCCAGATGGATTATCTTATTGCAAGATTATGATTTCGAGGTGGAACATCGTGAAGGGAGCAAAATGCGTCATGTGGATGCGTTGAGTAGGAACCCTTATGTAGCTGTTGTCTTTTCAGATTTACATGACAACTTGAAGCACTGTCAACAACAAGATGAAGGTTTGAGAGCCATCATGGAAATCTTGAAGGGACAACCATATGAAGATTACTCAATAAACAATGGATTGTTGTTTAAAGGTCCTGATAAGAAGTTAGTGGTACCAAAGTCAATGGAAACCGAAATATTGAAAAGAATTCACGAGAACGGACATTTTGCTAAAAGGAAGATGGTAGAACTTATGAGCAAGGATTATTTTATACCTCAGTTGGAAAAGAAAATCGAAAATCATCTACTTACATGTGTACCATGTCTATTAGCAAACCGGAAAGAAGGTAAACAAGAAGGATACTTAAATTGCATTGATAAGCAAGATATTCCATTACACACACTTCATATAGATCATCTTGGACCAATGACGGAGACAAGGAAGCAATATAATTACGTTCTGACTGTAGTCGATGCTTTTACCAAGTTTACATGGATTTTCCCTACCAAGAGTACAACTAGTAAAGAGACGATTGACAAGCTGCGACTGCACCAGCATTGTTTTGGAAACCCAATCAGAATGATCTCTGATAGAGGGGCAGCGTTTACCAGCAAGGAGTTTGAGGAGTATGTCCAGGAAGAAGGGATCCAGCATGTAAAGATAACTACAGGTATTCCCAGATCCAATGGCCAGGTCGAGCGGATGCATCGTATCATAATATCTGTGTTGACTAAGCTATGTGTGGAGAACCCAACACTTTGGTATAGACATGTTAGTCGTGTTCAGCGATCCCTAAACAGTACATATCAACGAAGCATAAACATGTCTCCATACGAACTATTGGTTGGGGTGAAGATGAGAAACAAAGAGGATTTAGAAATTTATGACTTGCTGAAGCAAGAAAATATTGATAATTACATAGAAGCAAGAGAAGACCTTAGAGTGCAGGCTAAACAGCAGATCTTGAAAATTCAGGATGAAAATCTGAAAACCTATAACAAGAAACGGAAGGCGAGTCGACAATACTCACTTGGAGATGTTGTTGCTATCCGAAGAACTCAGTTTGGTGTGGGCATGAAGCTCAAACCTAAGTTTTTAGGTCCCTACAAGATCACAAAGGTGAAAGGTAAAGATAGGTACGAGATGGAGAAGTTAGATGGGTTGCAGGAGGGTCCCAGAAGGACTAGCTCAGCAGCAGACTTCATGAAGCCATGGCCAGCTGATGGTGTTGAACCGTAAGTAGCACTTCTACTGTCCATGTTGTGATATGGGTATTTGGGTGTACATTGCAGGGTGTGTCTAATCGTTTTTATGATTTTAGCCATTCCATCACATTTAAAATCTGTTGTTGCCAACCTATTGTGTGGTAGAGTGTACTTATCTGGTTATTCCACATAAAAGTATTATGTTATGTTTTTCCTATATTTAAAATAAGGTGTGTTACGGTGACCACTATTGGTCAAAATTTTGTACCTAACTGTTGATAGTTTATTAAGTAAGAATGTAAGAATTAGTATTTAACTGTAAGATTCATTAAACATTTTATTTGTTGCACTTTTGCTAAAGATGTTAGCAAGGTTGTGTTCCAACGTTGTGATGACGTACTTATTATAGTTGTTTTAAGTTAATTGTTTTTATAATTTCAAATTAGCTTTGCTGTAACTTAACTTGTGTACAACTTAGACTCTGTTGGATTTGAAATTCTGTGTGGATGTGTGAGTGTAGTGTTCAGGCTGAGGGCAGTCTGAATGCAGGATGGCCGAGTGTGGGAGTGATTAGTTAGGTTGTCATTTAAAATATTGTGGGATGTTTTAGTAAGTTAGTTTAATTTGTTAGTAGTCTATGGTTGAGTTTAAAAAAATGGAACGTAACGTCGATGGAGTGATAGTCTGTGGTGTGTGAGACGGGAGGACGGATTGAGAGATAATATATACTGTAATGGACGTTTATTTAAACAGTGAATAAAATTCAAGTTTTTCCTGCGAATCGGTGTTTGTTCTTAAGCCCTATTGAGCATATCAAAACCACATTTATATATATATATATATATATATATATATATATATATATACCTATATATATATATATATAAATGTTTATTAACTTCATGTCAGAGTTATGTTGTGTTATTGGAAAAAAATTGACCAAGAAAGTTTACCATGCTGTTTTGGTACAAAATCTAACTTTTCCAGGCTATCTAGAGTTGACTGTACTTTCAAAACACTGTTGGTATGTAAATGTTTTCTATTAAAAGTGGATCATCTAAAATATACATATATCTGATAATAAAGCCACACGCAAATCGCTCACATTATAGCCATTTTAAACCACGTGCGTTCCCGAAGAACGCCCCACAGGTCAGGCAGAGCTTCAGTTTCAGTTAAGTATAAAAAAGTCAACCTCGTGTATCACTGAACACTCCACAGGTTGTTTAGCTCACAACATAGCCATTTTTAACCACGTGCGCACCCTCAGTACGCCCCACAGGCCAGGCAAGTCGTATTGCAGCTTTTTGATGCTCAAAATGTTGACTCTTCATTGCAACCATGTGCAAAAAAACGCATGACACGAAACAATACCAACACGATTATACTCTTGAGGGTCCTTGATGTATTTATGAACAAAAAATATCACACCATGCGGTAAATCTAATGTACCTTCGCCATTGGAATTGAAAATGCTGGTTTTTCGAGTTTTTTCATCTTTCTCAATAAGTGGGATCTTTTTGTTTTCCTTTCTGACTTCCTCTTTTCCATTTATATGTGAATTTGAACACATTTTACACAAAATAATAAAAAATATGTGGAAATATGTGACGCCGTAACTTGACATAAAATCCGAATGATGACAGTTGAAGGCGCAGATGACAAGACGCGTCAGGACGCGTTCATTTTATAGTTATTTCTTAAAAATTATGTGACGAGTGACTGGATTAAAGGCCTACTACCTGTGTATTCTCTCATCATCGAGAACGATACGGCAAACGAGTATAATTTATTATCACAAGTAACAGACCTCAGTTCCACGGTAATATGGTTCAAAATTACTACAATCCATAAAAAAAAAAAAAAAATATAATTTATTCAAGTATAAAGTAAAATTATGATTTAGATTAATTACAATCGAGAAACATTTTATTCTAACTGTAATGTAGACCTGCCTGATCTAGGTTTATTAAAAACCTGTGTTTCAGGCCATCAATTTACATCAAACATTTAAAGAGAAGACAACAATATATTTATTACTTTAAAACTAGATTATGTAAGATAGATTATGTTTAAATACATTAACAAATAATATTAAAGTTAATAAAGTGGACACCATTAATATTTAGGTAAAGGAAGAGACTTATATTAGAGTAGGTAGCTAGAGATATTATTTTAAAATTTCTAGTAGTTTTTCCGTGTCTGCGTAATTGAGTTTTAACAAATATTCCTGTACCAGTAAATTACACCTATTATAACTTAAACTATAAATCTTTAACACTCTGTTAAACTGGTTATACAAGTAGGGCCCTAAAAATAAATAAAATCGATTAGCAAAAGCATGTTTAGTCTGAGAGTTAGCACAAACCAAATCTTTTCTTCTCCTATCAGAAGGTACTGGGTTAAAATAGAGTTCAGTGTGTTGGAAAAAAACTATATTCAAAACAAATAATTGACGTACTGTTAGCACCTTACATGCCATATAAAGCTGGTGTGTAGGAAATCTAAATGGACGAAAAGTAGCAACCTTTAAAACTGCTCTTTGGGCGCGTTCTAGGTGCAGTAAAATTGATTTAGCAGCACCCCCCCAGGATGTTATGCAGTAGGTAATAATAGATTGACCCAACGCCAAATAAACCTGCCTAATTAATTTAAAGTCGGCAATGTTACGTAAATTTTTAAAAATGTATATTAGTTTACGCACTCTGGTGCATAATAAATCGATGTGTTTGCGGAAATTCAGGTTTGTGTCAATCGTGACGCCTAGATATTTGATATGATCGGTTTTAGCTAAAGTGGGACAAGTGCATGCAATGTCAGCATAATGTAAATTACAGTTGTTATGCGATTGAATGTTTAGATTAGTAAGCGTTGGATTAGTGTTTCTCATTGTAAATAATAGGTACTTGGTTTTATCTGTATTTAAAGTTAAGAGATTTTTATGAAGCCAATTAGACACAGTATTAAAACCATTCTGTGCTACCTCATAGACCTCGGCCTTTGATTTAGCTGCGAACAGTAGAGCTGTGTCATCCGCATAAGACATAATTACACCCTTTTGTAGTGTCAAATTGCTCAGGTCATTTATATATATTAAAAACAAAGTAGGACCCAAAATACTGCCTTGTGGGATTCCATAACAGCTATTCTTAAGTTCAGAACTAATGCATTGACCTATTTTTACACACTGATGGCGGTCGGTAAGGTAATCAGATAATAGTTGCAATTGTATTCCCCGTATTCCCAGCATTTCCATTTTGTATAAAAGCAAAGTACAAGAAATTGTTTCAAAAGCCTTGGCAAGGTCTAAAAATATCCCTATGGTATACATGCCGTTATCCAAATTTGTGCTTATAAAATTTGTCAGATGGTGAACAGCTTGGCTCGTTGACCTTTTAGGCCTAAAACCAAATTGATGATCAGAGAGTAATTTACTACTTTCAAGATAGTTTACTAATCTTCTGTTTATAATTTTTTCCAAAATCTTTGAGAGCCCTGTTAGAACTGAAATTGGCCTGTAGTTATTTAAACAATTTTTGTCTCCAGCTTTAAACACAGGGGTGACTACGGCTTTTTTAAGCAATTTAGGAAATATACCTTTTGTTAAACATAACTGAAAAATGTGAGTCAAGGGAGGGGCAATGACGTATTTAAATCTTTTGAGTATGCTATTAGGTATGTCATCACATCCTACGGCACAAATTTCCTTTAATCCATCTATTATACTTACAACCTCATTAACATTAGTATCTAATAAGACAAAAGAGTTTCGTGCTGCATATGTGTTAGTTTGGCTTTGAATGGAAAAACATCTATTAGATAATAGGTTTTTTTCTGCTATGTTTTTTCCTACGTTAATGAAGAAGTTGTTAGCTTTATTTACTGCTTCGATAGGGCTTAGCTCAGAAGATAAAAGATCAAGCGCAGTTTCGGGATTTTTTGACCTAAAAGTGTTAGTTTTTATGAATTTCCATATAAGTTTACTGTTTTTACCTGCTTTCTGAAGTTGACTTTGATCATATTGGTTTTTTAGCTTTTTCAACAGATTATTACAGAAATTTCTATATCGTTTGTAAGTAATTGATAGTATTTCATTATCCGGTGCGTTTTTTGATTTTTGGTGAAGTTTGTCTCTATGTCTGATACAGCGAACAAGTCCTGGCGTAATCCATGGTTTAATATTACTATACTTTCTGGGTATTACTTTAGTTAAAGTATTTTTCCTTATCGTAAATTGTAACAAATCGACAAAATATTGTAGAGAAACATTTGGATCATGTGAATTGTAAACGGGGTCAAAATTAATACCGCGTAGGTCTGTTTCAAGACTCGTCATATTGAGTTTAGTATAGCTGCGCATGCAATTATTTCTAGGTGAGGATATTTGTAATGTTAGTAAAACAGCTTGATGATCGGTTAGTGACGAATTAGTAACCAATGTTTTGGATGGACATTTCGATTTTATAAGGATATGGTCTAGACAAGAGCCGCTCTGGTGGGTTGGGTGATAATGAGCTGGTAATAGTCCATGAAATGAGCAGATATTGAGGTAATTATGTGAATAAGTATCCATTTTTTCGGCAGCAATGTTTATGTTGATATCACCTATCAGTATGATATTTTTAAACGAGGATAATTTTCCTAAGTTACTGTTAAGCGAATCCAAAAACCCATCAATACTTTGGGATGGAGGCCTATAAATAGCCATAATTACTGTATCAGGAATAATTTTAATTACTAAGCAATTGCAGTCTAGAAAATGGGGTTCATCTACTAATGTTCTTAAATTATTTTTAATATAAACCACTATACCATCATTCTGGTTGAATGTTCTAACGCTTTTGTGAAGATTAAAGCCCTCGAGAGATGGTATATTGGCCGTTTGTTTGGATAACCAACATTCTGTTAGAATGATAATGTCGCAGCCTATATCAAGATTCTGTAACAAAACTTGGAAACCGTTAAAATTTCGGGTTATACTGCGTATATTTTGTGTAAGTATAGTCAAGGTTTTATTTCCAGTATAGACTATGTTTTTGCACTCCTCAACATTACAGATTATAGCTTCAGACACGGAAAACCCATCTAGATCACAGATTAGCTGATTGGCCATAAAAATAAAATAAAAATATATGTAGAAGTTAACCTACTAACTATGTGCTTAATTAACTTGTATTCGGCGGCGCTCTTAGGCGCCTTCATAGTCAATGGAATTAATATAATTATCTTCTGCATATTTACGTGCTGGGCAATTTACATCACCAGTTGGATGATCATCTTTCCTCTTGAAGCGTTTGCAGGTCGCACAATGAGGCGGAGAGTCTTTGTTATTGCAGTCCTTGAAAGAATGCCCTGTTTCGCCACAGAGGTTGCAGTTAGGGCTCGTTTCTCTGCAAAATTTGGCTGCGTGTCCGAACTGCTGGCAGTTAAAGCACCTGGTAACAATAGTGAAATCTTTCACTGGACATGATGTCCAATTTATAAAAATTCGGCCTTGGTCCACCATAATTTTCCTGATATTAGCAGGAACTTCCAATATATAATTACAAGTAGGACGATCTTTCTTTCCTGATTTATGGCTCAATTTAATACTTTCTAAAAAGGACTCACGAGTAATGTTCGGCAGTATATCTGTCAAGTTTTGGACGTAAATGCAATCAAATACCTCTTTTTCAGTCAGGGCTACGGGGACACCAATAACAGCAATCCTAGGACGGCGTTTGGATGGTTCTTCAACTGTAAAGCCTGAGGAAACTAGCTTCTGTGAGCGTTTTAGTTTGTTAATGTCATCTTTGTTATCCGTCCTAATGATGACACCTCCGTTTCTAATTTTCCTTAGCCCACGAACATGGAGTTTTAATTCCTCAGGCGAGATAATTTTTTGTATCAAGGACTTGGTGTCGTCACTGGTTTTGGTTTTATCGCTGGGATATATAGCAACCGAACTGAGATTTGCTGGGCGAATAAATTTATCAGAGCCTGTCTTCACCATGTTAGCGTAGGAAGTGCTTTCTGGTTCGGGTCGGCTCATCTTCGTTTCCATGACTTCTTTGAACTGGCAAAGGGATTCCGCAACATTCTGCTGAACTTGAAGGTGCTGGATGGTTGTGTGCGACTGGATGGACTTCTGCTTCAGGGATTGGTACAACACGGCCATCTGAGACGTCCCATGGTTGACTCTTCGGCAGAGATTGGTGACACGGAGTTTTTGGTCGGAATTCATTTTTCCCTCCGCTACAATTGAGCAAATTTCGGTCAAAATTGTGTCGATGGACCCAAGCCATCTCTGAATCTCCACCGTAGTAACGACTTCAGTCGGTAATTCGTTCTCTGTGGCTGCTGGCGGCGGTGGTTCCCTTGTCTGGTTTTGAGGGGCAGGCGATGGCGTCGGTGGGGGACTTCGTGGTAACAATTGACTGCGTCCGAAGGGGCTATCTCCTGGGTTAGACATACTGCTAACACAGGAAACGTTGATTGTCTATAAACTATTTAGTTCATCTTTCACAACGCAAAAAAGTTGTTAGTCACACTTTTCACTTACACAATAAACTGACTCCGCAAATTATTGCAATAACATTATTCGTAATTACTTAAATCAATATCGTTATAATCAACGCAAAAAAACACGTCTGCTTAGAACTGTAATACTTGCAAACTTCCATACTTCCATACTAATATTATAAATATGAAAGTAACTCTGTCTGTCTGTCTATCTATCTTTCTGTCTGTCTGTCTGTCTGTATGTTACGTTTTCACGCCTAAACCGCTGAACCGATCGTCATTAAATTTGGCAGAGATATAGCTTGGGATATGGAGAAGGACACAGTCTACTTTTTACGATATAATCGACATCATAATAAATAATAAATAATCCATAATATATACTTATACATACTAATATTATAAATGTGACAGTAACCCTGTCTGTCTGTCCTAAATGCGTACAAACTTACATTTTCTTTCTGTTAAGATTTTTTTTATGTTAAGTTTTTTCCTGGGATAAACTATGGAACCCTTCATTGTTCACTTCACTTCAGAGTTTAAAAATGTCGAAAGTAGTGAAATGTGTTTCCTGCAATATTATTATTGACGAAATGTTATCGTATGTTCAAAACAAGTTATCGGTGATTGATGAAGATACACTAGTGAGAATATGTTCCTCTGCGTTCACCAGCGAAGAGATTGAGAAATCGAAGGAGTTATTGTTTGAATCGGTTCCGGTGGAACCAGATTTATTTCCTATCTTCGTAACGAAACATCTGGAACGATTACTGCCGAATCTTTTTGATCACCTCGATTGCACGAAGCTACTCAAAGACCTCCTTCGAATGCAGACCGAACTTAAAGCAGTGACGGAAACGTATGTCACTCAGGCACAGTTGGATGAAGTAAAGACGGATATTTTAAAAATGCAGAATGACTCACTAATACCTCTGCGTGTAAAATTAATACTATGAAGCGTGGCGTATGTATAATGGATAGTGGATCTATTGGATTATCAAACGTCCAAAATTCGTCATTGGATGAGTGCATAAACACAGTCGATGAATCATCGTTTAGTGGGCCTGACAACAACATACCGCGATTTCGAAATATAAGGAGGGTAGACGGGGAAATTTCTGACAAAAATATAACGGCTACGACGCGGCAGCGAGCGCGAAGTGCGAGCGAGAGCACCCCGCCCGGCGCGGCGTCGCGGTCGTCGCCAGCCCGAACGAAACCGATCTGCCGGTAGCCAACGCCGTGACGTCACCGCGGCGATACTACAGCACTGCTACAGCTGCGCCCGCGCCGCCGCCGATATTACAGCCATCTAGATCAGCTGACATTACGAACAATACTAACTGCGAAATCAAACAGGGGACTACGGAGCGCACGAGTAAAATTATGACAGCATACCAACCCGAGTTGGCTGGCAGGAATGACGTTGAAGGATGGCAAAGTGTTTCATATCGTAAGAGACATATGAATTACCGTTATCACGGCTCGGCTGGCAGCGCGAGAGACAATGCAGGGAAGTTCAAGGCCGCCGTGAAAAAAGTGCCTATATTTATTACGAAGGTGCACAAAGATACGACAGAGCAAGAGCAGAAGCCGACTACGTCTATCTTTGATAGACGTAGTCGGCTATATCTTGCTCGGAAACGGAAGAGATTATAACTCTGTAACGCGTATTGTTAAAATATCCGAAACCCTATAACATATTTAAATTCCTTGTGGCGGAATCTAAATTATCTTTGTTTCTGAATAGCGGATTATGGCCTGAAGGAATTATTTTCAGACGATTTGTGAATTTCAAATTAAGAAATTCGAACGCGAACAGTGTAAACATAGGCACCGTGACCGGCTCATTGTAACTAGCTCAATGGATATAAAGTCTAATTACAAACTTATTAGTTACAACTGCAAGAGCGGGAAGCGCTCCGTGGAGAGTGTAAGGCAGTTATGTCGCACATCTGACATAATAGCCTTACAGGAGACATGGTTGCTGCCGGGAGATATTCCGTTCCTGAGCGAGTTCGACGTGGAGTACGGCTGCACCGGGACGTCGGCGGTGGACACTGGCACCGGCATGCTGCGCGGCGGCGTCGCGCTGCTGTGGCGAAAGAGTGTGTTTACCGACGTATCGGTTGTGCAGTGCGATAACCCGCGAGTGTGTGCCGTGAAGGTAAACGCGGGTCAAAGGTCACTCTTGGTGTTCAGTGTGTACATGCCGACGGATAAAGATGTGAATTTGACGGAGTTTACGGAGTGTCTCGGTCTGGTGAGTGCTGTCATAAACAATAGTAATATAGAATCGGTATACATACTCGGGGATTTTAACGCTCATCCACATGAACGATTTTACGGCGAGTTACAGAGTTTTTGTGTAGAATCACAGTGGTTATGTGCGGACATCGAGCTACTAGGGTTGGATTCTGGAACTTGTACATTTATACGCGAGGCGAACGGATCGAAGCTCTGGCTTGATCATTGTATAGTCACTAAATCAGCTCGGGAGACTATTGTAGGTGTACAAGTTAAAGAAGACGTCCTGTGGTCCGATCATTATCCTCTCGAGATTGAAATTTTGTTAGATAGCATCAAACCTAAATTTCATAATAATTGTATGCAATATAACGATGTGCGCTGGGGTGATAGAAACTCTGAACAATGTGACATGTATAGTAATTTATGTAATAATAATTTAAAATTAATTGACTTTCCCATTGAAATGACCGAATGTTGTGATTATGTATGTAATAATGTGGACCACAAACTTGTTATTGACAATATGTACGGTAAAATAATTCAAATATTATGCCGGGCAGCTTGCGATAGTCGTTCGTCAAGTGTTCCCAGATTCAGGAAGCCGATTCTCGGTTGGAACAGGCACGTAAGTGATGCTCACAGGGCGGCCAGGGAAAAGTTTGAGTTGTGGATTTGGTACGGCAAGCCGGCGGGAGGTCGCGTGTGGAATGACATGCAGACGACTCGTAAGATTTTTAAATCACGTTTACGCTGGTGTCAGAATCATACTGACCAAATCAAAATGGACATCCTTGCGTCGCATCATTCCAGGAGCGACTTCCGCAGTTTCTGGAAGTCTACTAACAAACTTAATAGTAAACCAGGTCTACCTGTGAGTGTCAATGGTGCTTGCAACCTGTCGGGAATGGCAGACTTGTTTAGGGACCATTTTACCGTTGGGTCACCTTTGGCGTCGACACAGTCCACGAGCGATGATGGTTGTAGTGGTCGGGAAGTCAGCGTCCGGTTTACGGCCAAAGACGTACGGCGGGCCATTTAATCTATGTCACGGGGCAAGTCTCCGGGCAATGACGACCTGAGCATTGAACACCTAAAGTACGCGGGATATCATATGCCCGGAGTACTGGCGATGTTCTACTCCTTGTGTGTAGGACATTCATACTTACCTGCGCCGATGATGAGGACTGTGGTGGTGCCAATTGTCAAAAACAAAACCGGTGATATAGGTGACAAATGTAATTATCGACCGATTTCCTTAGCCACTATAGTCGCAAAGGTGCTTGACTGCTGAACACTCAGCTTGATAAACATCTACAGATACACGACAACCAATTTGGTTTCAAGTCAGTTCTCTCTACTGAAACGGCTATACTATGTCTGAAGCAAACTGTCAAGTTCTACACGGATAAAAATACGCCCATTTTTGGGTGTTTTCTTGATTTATCGAAGGCGTTTGATCTGGTTTCCTACGATATTCTATGGCAAAAATTACACCAAACAACGATGCCCGAGGAACTAATCCGTACTTTTAAATATTGGTATGGGAACCAGATCAACGTTGTTCGGTGGTCAGGGGCGTATTCGACGCCATACAGGTTGGAGTGCGGCGTGAGGCAGGGGGGGCTGATATCGCCGAAACTTTTTAATCTTTATGTGAACGCGCTTGTGGAGGAGCTCAGCGGCACACATGTCGAATGTCATATTGATGGAGTATGCCTTAATAATATTAGTTACGCGGACGACATGGTGCTGCTGAGTGCTTCTGTAGGCGGGCTGTTGCAGCTGCTTGGCATTTGCGAAAAATATGCTGAACAACACGGGTTGGTGTACAACATAAACAAAAGTGAGTGGATGGTCTTTCAGGCTCGGGGAAGGTCCCTAAGTCAATCACCTAAGGTTAGACTGAATGGCTACCCCCTTAGTAGGGTAGAACAGTTTAAATACCTTGGACACTTGCTAACCCCGGATCTGAAAGTCAATAATGACATAGAAAGGGAGCGTAGAGCGTTGTCTGTTCGTGCGAATATGATAGCACGCCGATTTGCTCGCTGTTCAAGAGACGTCAAGATCACCCTGTTCAGGGCATTTTGCACGTCCTTCTACACGAGCAGTCTGTGGGTGAATTATACGCAAAAGCAGTACAGCGCTCTACGAGTCCAATACAATAATGCATTCAGGGTGCTGTTGGGGCTGCCTCGCTTCTGTAGCGCTTCGGGGATGTTCGCCGCAGCGCGCATGGATTGTTTTTATACAACCATGCGCAAGCGGTGCACATCCCTGGTGCGCAGGGTGCGGGTCAGCGAACAGTATCCTGAGTGCCTTCGCCCAGCGTTTCGACTGCCAGTACATGTATCACTGTGACATGGTACATGTACGGGCTAATGTGGAAATATTGTTTTAATTGTGTTGACTTGTAATTGTATTGTATATTGTATTTTTGTATTGAAATTGTATTTAATTGTATTTGTATTAGTTTGTTTTTATAATTGGTCCGTGTTGGCCTTGAATTCAATAAATAATAATAATTGCGCGTGGTCCGACCCGCATTTGGCCGCTTCTTTTTTTTAAAAGAAATTTAAATTCTGAATCATTCGATGCAACGGAAAAGGTATAACTCGTTTTGTCCAAAATGTCCCTTACGTAAATGATAGTTCCAGTATCGATGTGCTTGCACTCACTCGGTGATCTGGTTGTAATGCACCAAACAATCCACGAATAGTTTGTGTAGCACGGCGTCGTAGTCGTCTCCGGTTTCAATGTGCGCGGCCCTCGCTCTCTCCGGCAACGTCGCGAAATTTATTCTGTAAAATGAAACCATGATGAATGCAACACCCATAATTATACTGTATAATTTTATTGCTTGTAACTACGTGATTGTGAGCGCGCGCGCAGGTGACGCGAAGGTGGGGGTGTGAGCGAGACATAATTATATTCTTGCATAATAGTATGTTTTAGTGGATACCTACTTTATTTATTTATTTCTACACGCGCGGTGATGCCTGCGGATTATTTTGTGTTTTTTTTTTAATCTAATAATATTTATTTATATATATATCTGGTTGTATAGTTAGATTATATTCTGACTACTGTTTGTTTTATTTTATCTAGTTGCCTATTTATGTTAATTTCTTTAAACCTGACTTGGTTTCCGTATGTCTTTTCCGGGTGACCACTAAAAATCAGCGCTGTGCTGTGGGTCCCTCATAGCGCAGCATCATGCTGAGTGGAAGCCTTCTTGTCACAGTCATGACGTGCAGCTGCCGACTATTTTGTTTTGTGCTCGTGATTGGAATGTAGATCTATTTTGTTTTTATTTATTTTTTTATTTTTCTGTATACCACCTACTCAAGTTAATTCTATAATCTTTTTGTATGCACGTGTTTCTGTGACAAATAAACCTATTTTTCTTTTCTTTCTTTCTTTCTACAACTACAATGTTTAGAATTAAACTGACCGTTACACTTAAGGTAAGTAATACGAATTATTACAGTAGCTATGCATATATACTTATACTATATACTATAATATACACTATACTTCACATTGTGTAAGGGTAAACACTGTTGTCACTCAAACCATGGGTACTTAAATATAAAAATAAATGAGGGGGTAAAAAATAAAAAAATAAATATTTTCTTAAAAAGATTTTAAAAGATTTTTATCCGACACCGTCCGCAAATTCATGGATATGCGCCCGAGCGTGTTCGGGCGCCTCGCTAATCCTCATAAACTCCTTCGACAGATGCCTGCTTTTCGTTCCCTTTATACTGACTCGTATATTTTATGCGACGAGTGTGTGTGATAAATAGAAAATCAATACCATTACTTTATATTTAAACTTTGATAATTGTTGGCGACGCCGTCCGCGAAGGCTCAACGTAGTGAGATCAGTGAACATGGACATTTAGTGCTAGTGCTAAAGAGACGCTTAATCAGTGTAAATAAGTGTAGTTAAGTGTTATAAAGTGAAAGACTCTTATAAGAGACATACTTAAGTGTTTTTGTTGCAACCTTTTTATATATATTTATGGTTTTTTACTCTTTTAGATGTTTTTAAAAATAAAGTCAGTTGTGTCAGCGCTTCGTAATTTTATTGCTAGCTATTGATACAGTCCACATTTTTCCTACATTTTTTGGTCCTATCTCGCCGTAAAATGAACATGAGATCTAAAACCAAGCAGCTGGCACAGCTCCGGGATACTGGTGAAATGTTTTCGGAGTCGGATGCGCCCGTCGTGGGTGGGCTCGGTCGGTCCCCTGAATTGGACCCCTTTTCGACCGAAGCCACGAATACACCCGCGGCCGTCGCTCCGGTCTCCGTGGCATCTCATCTGTCCCCACTATTAGCACTGAACCTGCTAAATCGAGTTCTCGATCGGGGGTGTCAGGTTCCTCACGGTCACCGGCCACAAAGGTACGTAAGTTGACCGCAGAGGCACTTTTAGCCAGAAAATCGCTAGAAAGGGTACAACAACTGCTGCAACGCGAGCAGCAGCTCGCCGAACAGCAGCTGACTCGCGAACGTCAGCTCCTCCAACAAGTTACACGAGTGGAAGAGCTCGAGTTGTTAGCAAACCTGGCATCGCAAGAGGCTGATGAAAGGTCAATTCGTTCGGTGAGTAAATCCCGTACGCAATCTTGGGTACACGATAGTCGTCAATTCCCACAGAGTGATCCACAGCAAAAAGACATGTTAACATCCCATGATCATCCTATTTTGACTGGAGAAATCCATTTAATGGAACCGAATCATGATCTTCATACAACAATTGGGCCCGTTGCAACGTCACAAAAATTTACAAGACCTGAGGTTGTAATGAATCCCACACACATTAATTCGCGCAGATTTTCTCATAAGTATATAGAATTAATGCCATTTAGCGGAAAGGCTACTGAGTGGTTAATGTTTAAACGCACTTATCACGACAGTCAACATTTGTTTACGCCTACAGAAAATCTCGCTCGTTTACGTTGCGCGCTACGCGGGCGCGCCCTGGAGAGCGTGTCTGCGTTGCTATACACTGCCGAGCGTCCTGAAGTAGTGGTGGACATGCTGGAGCAGACATTTGCGCTGCCCGAGACTATTGTGCTACATGAGATTTCCCTCGTCCGGAATTTGCCTAAGATAAGCCATGACCAAAGAGAGCTCAATTCTTTTGCATGTAGATTGCGTAACTGCATAGCTGTCATTAATAGTTTGAACCAAAAATAATATCTGTATTGTATTGAAATATTCCATACTGTACTTAGCAAATTAACTCCAATATTGTACAGTCAGTGGAAAGATTTTGCTTACCGTAGCGACGGTATCTGTACCAAAACTACAAGTGTTGTCTACGTTTCTTGATATTGAGGCCGATAAACAGAATAGGTTCGGTTTAGTTCCGGATTACGCCAAACGCCCTAATGCACACCATGGCGGCGGCGATTCTGTTCGACGTGAAAGCATGCGCGTCACGTCAACTCCTAGTACTAGTACAGGGATTTGCCGATACCATAAGAATAAGCATGAATTGAACGAATGTAAAGATTTCAAGGCTCTACCTTTAGATGATAAGTGGCGTTGGCTAAGAGATGTTAGGATTTGTTACAAGTGTCTTAAATCCAAGGCTCATCGGTGGAAGGCGTGCAGGATCACTCGATGTGGCGTCGACGGCTGTGAACGCTTTCATAATCCGCTTCTGCATTCAGCGTCGCCTACACATGCGACCTATACTGTCAATGACGCCTCCGCTGGTTCAAATTGTATTTCACCTAATGCTGATGATAAGGCTCGAATCGTAACCATTTCCAACACTACTGCTGAGTCTGTTTTATTAGGTAAATATATACCTCAATCCCGTTTGTTTCTCAAAATCGTACCCGTAGAAGTAACCGGCCCTAGTGGAACATATGACACGTACGCATTACTCGATGATGGATCCACGGCAACCTTGATTGACTCAGACGTGGCACGTCGTATCGGTGCGACAGGACCCGTGGAATCAATCAAGGTCGACGGTGTTGCTGGAATGTCAACGCACAAACCTATTCAACATGTTAGCTTTTCTATCAAAGGTAAAAATTGTAGTGATGCATTTTCCATCACTAATGCTAAAGCTATGGACACACTATCGTTATTCACACAAACTATTACCCGAGACGATTTATATCAGTGTTCTCATTTAATAGATTTAATTGATCAGCTCACACTGGTAGACGCGACACCCAAAATTCTTCTTGGAGCTGAACATTGGTATTTGACAGTTAGTCGTGATGTGAGAGAAGGTTCTAAAAATCTACCTGTAGCTTTAGGTTGGGTATTGCATGGGAAATGTAGTAGTTGGACCAAGCCCGTCCATTTCGTGAACCACGTTTCTCTCGATGATAAGTACAGCTCCAACTTAGATAATCTTATCAAAGACTACTTTCGTCTTGATGCCATAGGAATCTCAAACTTGGAAACTTCGTGTTCCAAGCAGGATAAATATGCTCTAGAAATATCAGAATCTACAGCCAAGCGTTTGCCATCTGGTAGATTCGAAGTTGGTCTATTGTGGCGTAACGATATTCCAGATGTACCTGATAGCTACTCCCACGCGCCGTCAAGATTTTTAGGTTTAGAAAAACGCATGGCACGTGACTCCAATTTAAAAAAGGATTATTGCACTTTCATTAATAATATGTTGGAAAAAGGATATGCTGAAGAGTGACCCAAGGAAACGTACCACAACACGATTAATTCATCAAATCTTATTAATAAAGTTCGTTGGTACTTACCACACTTTCCGGTTGTACATCCTCAGAAAAAGAAATTACGAGTTGTCCATGATGCAGCTGCAAGGACCTCTGGCGTTAGTCTCAATTCCCTTCTTTTTCCGGGACCCGACTTGCTACAATCCCTTCTCCATATTTTATTTACTTACATTTCGCGAAGGTCGTTTTGCTATGACTGCTGACATAAGGGAGATATTTCTTCAAATTAAAATGAGAGAATATGACCGAGATGCTTTGCGTTTCGTTTGGAGAGAGGATCGTAGTAGCGAGTTAAAAGAGTTTAGAATGACCTATGTAATTTTTGGTGCTGTATGCAGCCCGTGCATGGCTCTTTATATTAAAAATCGCAACGCACAAGAACTACAGTCGTTGTACCCTGCGGCAGTAAAAGCTATCATTAATTATCATTACATGGACGATTTTTTAGGCAGTTTGGATAACGTACAGGAGGCTTCGCAGCTTGCAGCTGACATTATCACAGTTCACAGGTCAGCAGGAATGGAGATGCGTGGTTGGGTTTCAAACGACCCCGACGCACTCACTAGCGTTCCTGAAGACCTGCGTGCTGCAACTCCCAAAAATATTCACGTAGGGCCCGAGGACGTCGTTCGAACGTTAGGTCTTATTTGGCATCCTCAGAGCGACACCTTCCATTTTCAGAACAGGTCCCAAATCAAAAGATTGCATAGATGTGATTTTAAAGATAAAATAATTAGTGACAGACAGCTCCATATATTTGCTGATGCAAGTGAGCAAGCGTATTCTTGTGTCGCATACTGGCGATTCACTTTCTTAGACGGTTCGGTGAAGCTGTCACTCATTGGTGGAAAGGCACGCTTAGCCCCTCTTAAGCCCACATCTATACCACGTTGATTGCTGCTCGTTTTGCAAATACAGTCATTATCGGTCACGACGTTCAAGTTGACCATACATACTTTCGGTCGGATTCAACCACCGTTTTGAGTTGGATCCGAAGTGATGCTCGAACTTTCAAACCTTTTGTAGCCAACCGTATCGGTGAGATTACTGAGTCAACAAATGTAAATAGTTGGAGATATGTGCCCGGTAGTTTGAACGTAGCAGATGATGCGACAAGATTAAAAGACCGCGACACTGACTTAAACCGTTGGCTATCTGGACCTGAGTATCTCTCATACCCACAGTCCGAATGGCCTAAACCACTACCAACTTTTGAGACCTCAATCGGTTCAGAAGAACTTAAACCCTCTAAAGCGATTGTGGGTCTCACAATTTGCGATCAGGTTCTTTCGCCAGTAATTCCAAATCCCTTACGTTTCAGTAAGTGGAATCGATTGGTGCGTGCAACCGCACGTGTTTACCAATACGCGTATAAATTTCGATCCTTTTTAGCACGTTTTAAAAGTCAAAATTCTAAATTGAATACTAATATTTCTTCTTCCAAGCTTTCACCATTGACTGGTTCAGATATACAGAAAGCAGAAAACGCTATTTTAAAGAAGACTCAGGTGGACAGTTTTGGACTAGAATTGGTAATATTGCACGACCCCAAACAATCCAAGATACCTAAAACGAGTAAACTGCACTCCTTGGCTTTGATACTAGATGAAGAAGGCTTACTTAGACTGGACAGCCGAGTAAAATATATGAAGAATATGAACTACAACACCACGTCTCCGATTATACTTGATGGTCGTCATCCAGCTGTTCGCCTCCTAATCCATTTCTACCATCTTAAAGCTGCTCACGCCTTTAACGAACTTGTCGGCAATGAGCTAAAACAAGTAAGTAAGTATTTTATCATATGTTTTTGTAAATTTACCATAGCGAGGTACCTGAATTCAAGGGAAAATTAAATAAGAAAGTAGAACGGGCCTCGTTACGGTAAAGTTTCGACTCACTAAAGCTTAGTGTCGCATTTTGTTTGCTTGGCTCTGATTGGTCAATAATAAGTTAGGTAATATGGGCGTGTCCAGTAGAGGGCGCTAGGTGCATGATTATTCATTAGCCAAAATCATATAAATAAGGCGCCACTGTCAGCCGAGGAGGATGGCCAATGAAATAGTCGCCGCGACTAACGCCGGTGACTTATATCAAATACAGGCGATATATAATGCGTATCCCGAAATTACGCAGGCTCTCACTAGATTCGCGAACAACCCTAACCCACTTAATGGATAATAGGTCCCCCGCTAGACTCAAACCCCGATCCCTCAAGTTAGGTTATTTCAACACGAACAGCCTCGAAGGCCAATGCGAAGAGATCGTCGAATTCCTCGGCGATCATAAAATAAACGTCCTCCTTATCCAAGAGACCTTCTTAAAACCCCGGCACCGTAACCCGTCAATAGCGAACTATCGCGTAGTTCGTAACGACAGGACGCGCTGTCACGGGGGAGGTACTCTCATTTACTATAGAACCGAGCTCTATTGCATGCCCTTAGACCCTCCCCCCCTCAAATCCCTAGAAGTATCGATGTGCCGCCTCGGCAAGACAGGTCACCAGCCGATCACGATAATTTCGGTCTATCTCCCCCCCGCGAACTCAGCAGGAAATGAGCACCAACTACTGACTGACGACCTCTTTACCCTCCCGAGCCTGAGTGACTCCATCTTAATAGCGGGTGATCTCAACGCCAAGCATCCAGCCTGGAATAGCACAAAGATCTTCCCCAGAGGCCAGCACTTGCATGACCTCTGCCCCCTCCTTAACTTCGACGTCATCGCCCCGACAAACCCCACCCACTACCCCCATACTCCCACCTTCGCCCCTGACGTGCTCGACGTGGCGCTTCTAAAGAACATCAACCTACGGTTGGTTTCTATAGAGGCGCTGCACGAGCTTGACTCTGACCACCGACCTGTTGTCGTAGAGATGGCCCCTCGCATAGGTTTTTACGACCCCAATGCCCCCACGCGCACCATAAGGGTAACGGACTGGAGGCGAGTAGGCGAAAGCTTGAAAGCCAAAACGTCCCCCCAATTGGACTCTATCCCTGACCTCTTCGACTCTATCACTGACACGACGGCCGCGATCGACTCATTCACAGATCACGTACAATCTGTCCTGAACGATTGTTCAAGGGAAGTTTCGGCGACGGATAACCGTCGCGGAAAGTTGCCGGACGATGTACGTGCACTGATAAATGAGAAGAACGCGGTTACCCGTGCATACAGCACCTTCCCCTGTACGGCTAACAAAATCCACATGCGCTACTTACAGCGTGCTGTAAGTAACCGCGTGAAGGAATTTCGTGACACCGAATGGGACAAGATGCTGAGCGATCTAGAGCCGAACCACCAGGCCTTTTGGCAACTACAAAGGAAATTAAACCCCCGAGGTTGTTCCGCCTCCATGCCCCCACTGATCTGCCCAGACGCGTCTATCGCTTTTGAAGACATCGACAAAGCCGAATGCTTAGCCGAAAGTCTAGAGGCCCAGTGCACGCCCAGCTCTCAACCAGTAGACCAAGCTCACCTCGATGAGGTCGACGCTGAAGTCGAACGTAGAGCCTCCCTCCCGCCCATCGAAGACCCTGAATATTCTCTGCCTCCCGTCATGTCAGACGAAGTGCATGAACTCATCAAGGGTCTGAAACCCCGTAAAGCCCCTGGCTCAGATGGAATCACCAATAAGGTACTCCAATTGTTCCCCGCCCACCTCATAATGCTACTGGCCACCATCTTCAATGGAGCTATGAGCAATAATATCTTCCCACAAGCATGGAAAGAGGCCATAGTCATCGGCATCCCCAAATCCGGTAAACCCAGGGCGGAGCCCGCGAGGTACCGATCCATCAGTCTGCTCAAAGTCCTGGGCAAACTCTACGAGAGGCTTATTTATAAGCGTCTCAGAGACTACGCCGAGACCAAGGGCCTTATCCTCGATGAGCAGTTCGGTTTAAGAACCCAACATGCCTCGACTCTGGCACAACGGCTTATTATACAAGCTGTACCAACTCGGTGTGCCGGAACGTCTCGTGCTCATCTTACGAGACTTTTTGTCGAATCGCACTTTTCGCTATCGCATAGACGGTACTCTCTCCGCCCCCCACCCATTACGCGCAGGAGTCCCTCAGGGCTCTGTGATTTCTCCCCTCGCGTTCACGCTATTCACCAGCGATATCCCGAAGCAAAGACAGGCACAGTTGGCTCTGTTTGCAGACGATACGGCCATCTATTGCAGAGGGACCAGTCACGATAGGATCGCTAAATCTCCAGACCGCAGCCAACAAGCTTGGCAAATGGTTTAGAGTGGCGCATAGAAGTAAATCATGTCATCATAAAAGTCAAGCGGCTCTCTATACGAAACCTCGCCACCGCCCTCCTAGTATCCGACCGATCACCATGTTCGGCAAGCCTATCCCCTGGGATAAGCGAGCCAAATATCTTGGTGTGATTCTCGACCACCATCTATCCTTTTCTGAGCACCTAAAGAAGGTACGCGCTCGCGCAGCCTTCGCTCTCTATAAGCTCCACTCCATCCTAAATGCAAAAAGCAAATTGTCACTCAAGTGCAAATTGCGCATTTACACCGCGTGCATCCGCCCCATCATGATCTATGCAAGTCCTGTCTTTGCACACGCCAAACCCCATCTCATCCATAAGATGCAAACCCTACAGAACCGAGTGTTACGTAAAATCACGGAATCCCCCTGGTTCGTTCGTAACACTAACCTCCACGTTGAACTCAAAATCCCCACGATAGCCCAATTCATGAAGCGCACTTCAAAGCGCTTCTTCGATTCAGCAGCCACTCATCGCAACGCTCTAGTTGTGAAGGCTGCAAGTTATGTCCCCTCAAAAATTAGTTCGACCCGCCGTCCAAGGCATGCACTGACCGACCCAGACGACCCCACTACTTTCCTCCAGGAGAGTCGTAGGGAAACTAGTACAGTTCGCAAAATAAGAGCACACAATACACGATCGTCATTCCGACCTCGCCGCCGAGGCCCCGCGCGAAATCCCCGACTAACGAATAGTCCTCCCCGACCCTTGACTGTAAGTGAAGCGCCAGCACGCGTTTTAGCTGAGCAGCATGTAATCCAAAACCCCCACGATAATAATCAAAACACTGATTTTATCCAGCCACCGTCGGTCCCTTGCCAACCTCCCTCCGACTCAGCTGCCCTAAGCCGAGGTTCGTACCCCACAGGGGGTGCCCTTAGCGAGCAGCAGTCGTTTAGTTTATAGTTTTTACGCCCTGGCTGGAGGCATTAAGTTTCGTTAGGAGCTTAACGAAGCCACAGGAAAGTCCGGTTAAAGAGTCGGAACCTTAGTGGTTACACTCTGAGATGCCCTAGATAAAAAAAAAAAATAATAAGACTGTCAGTCAGTCGGCGGCCGTCGCTTGAAGAACATTGAAGAAGCAACAATAAAGAAGAAGTACCTCGACCACGGGTTTCAATCGAAGAGTCCCCTACAATTCATGGTCCTTCGAGAGCCGGATTCAAGACTGAAGCTAGAAGAAATGCAGTCTCGCCGCTGTTGGAGAATACAAGAGTCCCGCCGCTGTTGAAGAATAGAAGAATCGTGCTATTGTCTGGTCAGCCTTACGTGTGGTCGTGTTTATTTCTTATTCAGAGTCATAAAACGTGTGTTTCTCAGCAGTTTCATCAAAATCTCTTCGTCATAAAACGTTAAACGACCACACTAAGCAACGACTGGCCACGAACAACGACAAGAGAAGCTGACCTAGAAGAATTATTGCTGCGTCCATCATTTCATCGGAACCCCGCGTCGAATCCACGCTCAAGCACGACTTTGGATTAAAGTACGTAAACTTCAAGGCAAGCGGGCCCGTCGCTACTTGCGCTACGGAAGAAAAGTACCTAAGGTGCGTCGCGACTTGGAAGCAGGAAGATTTCCTATTTAAAATTCGTCGGGATTTGCTGGGAAGATTGAATTAGAAGAAGTCACTCGTCCCGAAGCTAGAAATGTTTATGCTGACTCGTATATTTTATGTGACGAGTGTGTGTGATAAATAGAAAATCAATCACATTACTTTATATTTAAACTTTAATAATATTAAGCAAAATACAAGAGATTCATAGTAAAAAAAAATATATTGACAGTTTCTTCTACATCTTTTGTTTTTCTTCTTTTTTTTATAATTTTCTATTCCTTGCGGCCGCCATCCACAAAGGAGGTGTCACCGTCAGCGCTGCATTTGTTAGACGGCGTTGGCAGATTAATAAACAGAGTGTACGTAATCACTAACGATCGCCGCCCGGCCTACCTACCTACACAACGCACGCTTTATTCATGTCTTACGGAACGAAGAGGCACATTCTCCAACATCCTGTCGAATACATGCCGTAAAATAACCATGTACGACTGTGCATTTAAATGCCCGTCAATAAAATAGGGTCCAAGTTTACCATCCAAAATGCCCGCCCACACGTTTACGGAAAAACGATACTGATAATTATTCTGCCTTATTCGGTTTTCATTTACTTGGCTCCAATAATGTTCATTATGAACGTTGTAAATGCAAAATGGAAATGTTATCGAAGTTATAGATAAGCCACTGGGAAAATACCAGCCGCGGTATGTGATCGTTGTCATTTAATTCTTGGACCGGTTGAAAATGATACGGGGTTGGTACGATAATGACGATCGATGCGGAGAAGTCTCCATACTGTCCAGTGGGAAACATTGAAAACACGTGCCGCCCTCCTAGTACTTTCCTCTGGGCGCTCCGCGAAGAAACTCAGGATACGTTATTGCAGATCAACTGGCAGCTGCTGGTTGCCACGACCCTGAGCGTGGGCCGGCACGGTGAACTGGCCATAAGTACGCATTCTCTGTTTAGCCGCCAACATTGTTTCACGGTTGGTACACATTCTACGAGCCTCGTTCAGGTTATCACCCGCGATGGCGTAAAGCCGTACCATTTCGGTAAACTGTTCATTCGTGTAAGACATGCTTACGTGTAACTACAGTCACAAACTACAATTATTATTGTTTACACGCGAGAAATGAGCGCGAGCGGCGCTACGACGCTGCGTTACGTGCGCTCGCTAGGGAGACAGCTGAATGGCTGAGGTAGGAGAGGGGCGGTCGCGCTCTGTAGCATAATAGACGTAAAACCAACCAAGAAATGTGGCTTTATTTAACTAAAAGAATTACACTGATATTGAATACAGGTACAATAATTATGACAAAGATGATACGCTGTGACAAACGTCACGTAACGTCACTGTTACCATAAATACTACATTCAAGGAGGTATAGCCCACGTTGTATATCACCTCACGCTCGCGACGCGAGTACGCGACCGGTTGGATCGCATCACGTGGCAAGTTCGTTGCCCTAGCGCATAGGGTGAAATATTCTTGTGTTAAAAAGTAGATTTCCTTTAAAAAAAAAAGTTGTAATTTTCCATTGATTTTACGTTCTATAAATGAAACCAAACCACTGGTTTCAAGGATAACGGAACGGTGTTTACCCTTACACACTGTATACTATACTAAGTATATACTTATACTTTACTATATATACTATACTATTATATACTATATACTATTATATTTTACTTCACGGCGATCTGAAATATAATTAATTAAACAGAGTAGTATTTCCTACACACACTTATAACATCGCGATTTTTAGAAATAACATAAATATTTTAAATAGGTACAATGACTCACAATAACTTCTGTGTGTTGGCAACCCAGTATTTCACTTTTCTTTCGCGCACTCGAAGACATCGCACGGGAATATTCTCTCGCGTCAAAATTAATTTTGATTTTAATAAAACTGCGTACGCCTGAGTAAATTACCGATGCCAAGCAACAAGAAACTCATTAAACGCCTGATAAGTGCTTTAGACGAAAACAGAAAGAATAAACGACGCCTTCGACATCGTAGTCGCAAGAGCAAGTCACGCTCGCGCAGCCCCCGACAACGACGCACATCAATGGCATCAACGTCATATACGCCAGAGGCCCCCAAAAGCAGGACTCCCAGCCCTGATCACAGAATAGAGGTAAATCCGGAACCCTCCATCGACCTCAATCCAGGTAAGTTCCGTTTTTATGATTTAGGTTAGGAATTTGGGAAAACGTGGTTCCGGTGTATTTGATTCATGGATATGAAAGCCTTGGGACGGCCTTGCTTTAACCCTGAATACTGCACGTGTGTTTATAATGTATTTTACTTTACCTGTGAATATAAAATACTTAACCATAATTATAACCAAAAAGCATGCAATGCCAGACAACTGTACATTACTCGATGCTCCTCTACTTAACCCAGAAGTAAAAGCTGTGCTTACAGAGTCCTCTAAACTAAGGGACCATGGGATTGAGATGTTCCAAAAACAACTCGGACTGGCTACCTCCATCATAGCAAAAACTATAACTGATGTTATAGTAATGGAAAAAAAGACAAACATAAATTGTTAACAAACTTGGCCGATGCAACTAAAATTCTCAGTAACATCCACTATAATCAAACGCAAACTAGAATTAAGTTAATTTATCCCCTACTAGACAAGAACTTCAACCAAATATTGTCCAAAACAACAAGAGACACTTTCCTATATGGAGAGAACCTACCGGACCTTCTGAGAAATGTGAAACAGATGTAACAAGCTACAGCACAATTAAAAAGACCTCCCCACCATCAAACAATAGACCAAACAATAGCAACATGCAACGACCCAATCAGGGAAACAAGAACGGCTCACCACTGACACCGAAAATGAATGCACGTGGTGGGCCACGCAAGACAACACAGCCAACCAACCAACAACAACCCCGCTGGCAAAACCACTCCGAGAGAGCAACTCACCAACAAGGCCGATACCGGAATGCTACAACCAAACGTTGACAAACCAGGTACATGCTGGCAATTTACTTAATTATATTAACTGCTGGAGACTGATGATCCGATGACAGATTACTGATGATGCTGTAATCCTACAGTGGGTACAAGGGTACGAGATACCCTTTGATACCACACCTTTGCAGTTCAGTATTCCAATTTCTAACCTATCACAGTTAGAAACTACACAAATGGGAGAATCTATTACAAATCTACTGAAATTAGATGCCATAACTCCCTGCCAACATATGTATATGACGGCGCGAGCGTGGGCGTAGCGATAATAGGGTGACCGTCATCGTTTCTTGGTGCGGGTTCCATGTGGTAGGTGGGTACTCAGGCAAGCCAGTAAAACTTAGGTTGGAGTACAAAATCACAGTCACGTTTATTCGGCAATTTACAGTAGTTGTAAGTAGTATTAAAAAATAAAGGCTTGTACGGTGAACGTGACAGTTTCGATCGTATGATCAGTATTCTATGGCGTCAGCTACAGCAATGTGATTGTCGCGCGTTTTCGATCGACTCTGTCCACGTGTAGGTATGGCGGGAAAATCAAGGCGCCACCTCACGGCGTTCACTGTACTTACCGATCAACCAATCAGAATTAAGTTACAGTTTGACCAATATTATGAAAATCAACGGGAAGTAATATTTTGATAATGTTGTCGTCTTAGAATCGCTTGCGACGACACGGCCAACCTGATGACTCACACGTCCTCGTGTGTATCTGTAACAAAATTCTCATTTGTAGCAAAACTCTTGCTCGGCCTAACCTGACTACGAGGTAAACATAAAAACAGAGAAGTTCGAAAGATACCTCATAAGTAAACATAATAATCAGAATAAATTTCAATGATTGTACAGTGAACGATACACAAAAACACACAACACTAATATGACCCGGCTGCTCGGCAGCGTAGTCTCATTGAGACCCAAACAGTAGTCTTATTCAGACCCAGACAGTAGTCTTACAGACCCGAACAGTAGTCTTATTCAGACCCAGACAGTGGTCTTATAGACCCGAACAGTAGTCTCACAGAGACCCATCAGTAGTCTCATTGAGACCCAAACAGTAGTCTTATTCAGACCCAGCCACCATACATCTAGCCGCACATTGCGCCCTGAACGACTCATAGAATCGCAGTTACAACTACGACCAGACTGTACAGTTTGATTAAGAAAGGGTAGGTAGTTACTTAGTCATTTTAGTGTGCGTCAAATGATAAATGATAAATGATAAATGATTTTATTTCTGTAAGTAGGTTTTTACAAACACTTTTACACGTCAATCATATTTTAAAACTAGATGAGGTCGGCGTTTCGTATCTGACTACTCTGAGAAGAAAGACCGAAACAAACTCAGAGATCACAGTCTCTTTTAAAGTCCAGACATAATCTTGGTCAAATCATGTGAAGACCATGTAGATTGGTGTCTGAAATGGTCTTTTGAAGAAAGAACCACACAGATTGAGTGGACCTATCCATTCAGTGCACGCATTTGTCAGTAATCGTGCAGCTCAACTCAGAACATAAGGAGCTCAACGATTCGACGAACAATACCAAAGAAAGGACATTTGGGCAGGCCGCATAAATTACTCAAACTGCCATACCATGATCAGAAAAAAAAAAAAAAATACTGAGAAGAAAAAAATAAAAATAAAGACCCACATAGTCTTCACATTCACAATAATTAAAATAATAATATTATACTTCACAAGTAAATATTCATGTCAATGTGTATAAAGCAATCACAATAAAAAAAGTTTCAATATGTAAAATTTGGAGCAGCTCAATCCCAAGCCTTTTTGTCCTCAATATAATCTTTAATGGTATAAAAGGCTTTCTGGTTCAACTTACGTTTAATGAATGATTTGAATTTATTTATGCTTAGATCTTGAACGTGGCTTGGAAGTTTATTATAAAAGCGTATACATTGACATCTGAACGAACCACCTATTTTCTTGAGCCGAGTTTTAGGTACAACATACATGTGTTTGTTCCTAGTATTTATATTATGGATATCACTGTATTGTTTAAACAATTTTATGTTTTTATGGGCATATAAAAGATTTTCGAAAATATACTGAGAAGGCACAGTCATAACATTAATTTCCTTAAATTTCTCTCTGAGAGAGTGTCTCGAACTTAATTTATAAATTGATCGAACAGCTCTTTTCTGCAAAACAAAGATAGACTGAATGTCGGCGGCATTTCCCCACAACAGAATACCGTACGACATTACACTATGAAAATAACTAAAGTACACTAAACGGGCTGTCTCTAGGTCAGTTAAATTACGAATTTTTCTAATAGCGTATGCTGCGGAGCTCAGCTTCTTAGACAATTTATCTATATGTGGGCCCCACTGAAGCTTAGCATCCAAAGTTAAGCCCAAGAATACAGTGCTATCTTCAGGATTCAATTCTTCGCCCTTTATCAACACATTATTTTTCACCTGCCTCACGTGAGGCAGCGTAAACTTAATACACTTGGTTTTTTTTTCATTAAGTAGTAAATTATTAACATTGAACCAATGAACTACTTTTGAGATCGCGCTATTTACATCGTCAGTAACCAGCTCCTGACGTTTAAGTTTAAACAAAAGTGAAGTGTCATCCGCAAACAACACTATTTCATGATTATCCTTTATGAGGTAAGGCAAGTCATTAATATAAATCAGAAACAAGAAAGGACCAAGAATTGAGCCCTGTGGGACTCCCATTGTTACTAAAGATCCGGGAGATCTTTTCCCATTAACGTCAACGCTCTGAAACCTATTACTCAAGTATGAAGCAAGAAGATCCAGAGCGGTGTTCCGGATCCCGTAGTGGCGGAGTTTCCTGATTAACGTTTCATGAAGAACACAATCGAATGCCTTGGACAAATCACAAAAGATGCCCAAGGCATCACATTTATCTTCCCATGCATTATAAATATGTCCTAAAAGTTCAACACCAGCATCAGTAGTTGAACGACCCCTTGTAAAACCGAACTGTTTACTGTGTAATAATTTATTTTTATTAAAAAATCTTTGCAATTGGTCTAACATTAATTTCTCAAAAATTTTACTAAAGGTAGGTAGTACTGAAATAGGTCTATAATTTGTGGGGTCTGATGTACTACTTGATTTAAACAATGGTATTATTTTACTATTTTTCATAAGATCGGGAAACTCCCCACAGTCGATACAATTATTAAATATAAGAGCTAAAGTAGGTGCTACAATGTCAATAATAGACTTAGCAACTTCTACAGAATTACCCCACAGATCCGCAGTCTTTTTGACGTTTAAAGTGTGAAAGGTTTTAATTACATCTCTACAGGTAATATGTTCAAAATTAAATTCTGAATCGCAAACATTAACATTTTCCTTAAGCAAAGACTCAGCAACAGAAGGTGAAGAGTTTAGGGATTTAGTAGTTAAAACGGGAATATCCGAAAAGAAATTTTCAAAGGCCGCGGCGACTTGTGAGTCTGATTTTATTATTTTGTCATTAATTGATAGGCTGTAGTCAGTATTTCGGTTGCTAGACCTTCCCGTTTCACTATTAATAATATTCCAAGTCGTTTTAATAACATTACTACTGTTTTTAATCTTCGAACTCAAATAACGAGACTTGGCCATACAACAAACTTTTTTAAATAATTTTGAATAATTTCTAACATATAAATTAAATTCAGCGGTATTTACACAAGTCCTTTCATTGTACAACTCATAAAGCCGCGTTCTACTTTTATGAATACCAATGGTAGCCCAATCACTGAAAGATGCGTTACTATTAACTGAGATAGTTTTGGGAATAAACGTGGAATGAAATTGTTTACAGTATATATAAAAAAAATCATCATATAGATGAATAGGATCAGCGTGAATAGACAAAGCTGGTAATTTATTAATTAGTTTAACTTTAAAAGCTTCCAAGCGACTTGCAGTTTTGGGATTAACAGTGATATCCTTTTTTGCCATTTTGTTATTTTGGTTTTGGATAGTAATCCGTTGCCCGCAATGATCAGAATCTAGTAAATTTATAATTTCTTTGTGGCTTGGTATAATATCCGTATAAATATTATCTAGGCATGAGGCGCTAGTAGGGGTTATTCTTGTGGGCTCCGAAAATAGGTGTACAAGATTGTAGGACTGAAACAGACTTATTATTTTACTGCAAGAACCTGACTTTTCTAATAAATTAACATTAAAATCACCACAAGTGATAATGGACTTGTTCGAGTTACAAATCTTGTGTAACACTTCATCCATTACCTTTTCAAAGCAGTCATACAATCCTGAAGGAGGTCTGTACACACTTAATACTATAAACTGCTCCAATTCTATACAGGCTATTTCAATTATCCGCTCAACAGATAGGCTCACAATATCTTTACGGTCTTTAAATTTAAGCTGGTTACTTACTAAAATTAATGAGCCACCATGTATAGCATTTACTCTGCTGAACGAACTACCAACCTGGTGATTACTAAAATTGAACAAGAACTGGTGGCTTTTAAGCCAATGTTCAGTTATACAAAGAATATCAATACTGTTACAATTCATAAATAATTCTACTTCTAAATCTTTGTTCATAAATCCTTGAATATTTTGATGCACCAGGTTGATACTATTTACTGATTTTAAACTTTTATTTTTGCAATTGTGTACATTATTGCTAGAGGTTGCCTCTGTTGTCTTAATTTCTAATTTAAATGATTATCAATGTCAATTTTTGATACCAAATTATTGGCTGAATTATTTAACATGTCATAGCATTGCTCAATAGAAGCAATTTGTTTAGCCAAATTCTTGGCTGTAATAGAAAAATAATATGATAGCGACACAGCTATCTGTCTTTTACAGTACTTTGAAAGATAGTACCTATCCATAAAAAATCTATCTTTTGTCAAATATAAATGATTACCAACATAATTGTTAGTGTCAATTAAATGGAATGAATTGTTATTATACATCAAATTATGCAATGTCATATTCATTTCAGATCTAAAGTTGTTTTCTTCCTGTGGCAAACTTTGGCTGTATGGGAATGTGAACATCACAATTTTTCTTAAACTAAGGTTACATAATGAACTATAATATTGGAGTAATTCTCCTTTATTCACATTACCCCTATTACCCACAAAAATTATTAGAATTGTATCCTGGTTAAAATTGCATTTTATAATTTTTTTCATTATGTCAAATAAAGAACAACCAGGCATACAGTAGTTTATTATTGAGTGTCCCGGATACTTATTTGTCAACAAGTGGCCTAGATCCTTTCCAATTTCATCACAAAATAAAACTATTTCTTTATTTACACTCTGTTTAGTAAAACAATTAGTAATTGATACTGGCAAACTGGCACAAGACTGCGGTATGGTGGTATCACATATTGTCAATGAATGATCTGGTGTGGGTTCAACAGATGGTGGTTGACAACGTTCACATTTGTTTGTGCTCACCAGCTCATTCATTGCCAATACATATTCCCTCATTTGGTTTTCAGAGGCTGTATATTTGATGGTCATAGAAGTAAGTTTCTCTTGTAGTTGGTCAAGTTCATACTGCAAGTCTTCTGTGTCAATTTGGTATTTCCTAGTACTTTTTTCTAAGTTAAATGAATACATATCTAATTGTTTCAGTAGATTTAACCTTTCCCTATTAAGTTTTACATTTTTGATGAAAAACTTTTGTTTTTTGACCATTTTCTTAGTTTTAACTATGTATTTGTTAATTTTTATGTATTTTTTAAGTTTATTTTTACTAGTACCTACCCTCACTAATTTACATGATTTTGAATCATCATGACCTGTTAAATCTAATGTGTAAGAGGGGTTTATTGCAGACACCATTGATGGGGCTATAGGCACCAATTCATTGAAAAGACTTTGATTCAACGAGGCAGTGATGTTAAGGTTTGTTGTCTCAAGTTGTTCAATCTGACTTTGAGCCTCATGTAGCTGCTGTTGTAATAAATATTTGTGATTAAGAGCTTGTTCATACTCATTGCTACACTGGCTGAACCCGTCCACAACAATTTGGAGCCTGTCCCGGGCTGCTATGGCATCAGTGTGTTGAATATATAACTGAGCCATTTCAGTTTTTAACTTGCTATTCCTTTCAAGGACACCAAGGAACTCTATTTCACTTTCATCCTTTTCCCTAATCAGTTGGTCGCAGAGCTTCTTAGACGCTTTTAGTTCGCTCAAAGCCTGAGTGAGTTTTGACTCTTCAAGGCGAGCCCGCGCGCTGCGAGTCATAATCATGATTAAAGAGAAAAGAGAAGAGATTGGAAAAGAGTAGTGGATTGAATAACAGATGATTAGTTGAACGGAAAATGAAATTTAGATCGTTAAGAAAGAAGTTCTGTCACCAAACTAATTAAGGTTATGTTTACGTTTTTTAAGGTCATTGGCATAAACTTGTAGCCGTAATAAAAGTAATCCAACGAATTGTCGGCAAAATATTAGAACGTAAACAAACTAATACCAAGTAAAATATTTAGTATTGTACCTGATACCGAGATGAAAATGCAACAATCGCTTGAGCCGGTAACTGTCACTGAATCACAATTAAAGTTTTACACTTATTTTGCACTTAATACATAAATTTAACACCTAAAACACTAAATTACGCTTTATACTAGTTAATTAATTGGAAATAGGCCTTATTAAGAAGGAAATCTATTATTTAAAATTAAAATTACAGGGACAAATTCAAATCAGCTGTTAGCTGTAGTGTTGCCACAGGAAAAAAAAAGTCATATTCAAACAATAGCGGAAGTGCTTTCACTATTATTATCTGTATTGGATTCTATGTCAACAATCAGTTCAGATGGAACTTCACATTGAGGCATCTTTCTAAGACGATCGTGGGCATACTTATAGGTTCTGTTACTGGTCAATGATTTTAAAGCGTAACGATCGCCTTCAAGTACATCAGTTATTTGAAATGGACCTTTGTATTTCGGATCTAATTTTGTTTGGTTTCGCTCTTCGTTTTGAATAAGAACCAGGTCGCCGACATTGAATTTGACTAATTTAGCCTTATTACTGTCAAAACGAGACTTTTCGTAATAAGAACTTCGTTCGATGTTGTGGGCTGCGCGCTCTCTCGTTTCAGCAATATCTACGTCAACTTCAGTATCGTCAGCAGTCAAAAGATTCAGTGGTCTAGCTACGCGACCGATCATAAGTTCGAGGGGGCTCGCCTTTGTGACTCTATTTACAGTGCAATTCAACGCCAGTTGTACCTCGTCAAGAGCTTCCTGCCATGACCTTTGCGATGTTTCTACTGCAGTAAGCATGCTCTTTAGCGTACTCATCACGCGTTCTACCTGACCGTTCGCTCGGCTGGAACCTGTCGCGATTAGATGTAGGTGAATGTTATGCGAACTACAGTATTCTTTAAAATCTTTACTAGCAAAACAACGACCTTGGTCTGCTATTACACGTGAGGGTGCACCGAAGAGAGCGACACTAGATTTGAGCGCTTTGACGACACTAGTGGTGTCAATACGAAGCGTATGGTAAAGAAGCACAAATTTTGTGAATGCGTCTATCAACACTATCACGTATTCTTTTTGATCGTTTTTACCGCTTAATTTGCCGGTAATATCAGCATGCACTGTATGCCAGGGGACGGTAATTTTAGGGATGGGGTGAAGCTCTGCTTGGATACGTCCGGAATGAGACTTTGAAACTTTGCAAGTGATGCAATTGTCTACGAATTTACGTACGTACTTAGCCATACCGTCAAACCAGTAATGTTCATACACCTTCTCTAATGTTTTATCCGCGCCAAGATGCATTATCGACTCATGTACGTGATTTATAACGGACCATCGAAACGCACGCGGTACTATCGGCAGGCAACGCGTGCGATTATTTCTTTGTACTTTACGATGCAATACACCCGATCGCAACTCGTACGTCTTGGCAATGTCGGCAGGGAGTAGATTTTCTTTGAGCTTTATGACAATAGCTTGAATTTCGTCATCTCGCAACTGTTCAGCCAACAGCCAATTTTCCGAAAGAGTTGTAAGGTCAACTCGTTTTTGTTCTACTCTCTCGACCGTTAACGCATTCTTAGGTAATTTGGGTAGTTCGGGCAAAGGATTGCGAGATAAGAAATCAACATGACTCATCCGTTTACCCTCCCTGTAGACAATCTCAAAATCATATGACTGTAGGAAAGCCCAATAGCGATGGACTCGTGGGGAAAGATCGACTTTGTTGTGAGATGCTTTTAGAGAGTTACAATCAGTAACTACTACAAAGTGACGTCCCTGAAGGTAATGATGGAAACGTTTTACAGCCTTCACCACCGCCAGAGTTTCCAGCTCATACGAGTGGTATCTCGACTCGGCGTCCGTGGTTCTTCGGCTGTAGTACTCAATAACGCGCAACTGGCCATCTACTTGTTGAAATAAAATACTACCATAACCAATAGCACTCGCATCAGTGTGTAATTCAACCGGGAGGTCTGGGTCAAAAATCGTAAGTACGGGTGTGTCGGTTAAAACAGAAATAATTTTCTGTCTGACCTGTTCATGCTCAGGTTTCCAGTTAAATTGGACACTGGTGTTCAAATGAAACAATGGAAGCATAATGAGTGAAAAATTCTTCACGAATTTTCGAAAATAGGAAGCCAACCCTATAAATTGCCTCAATTGAGAACTATTTTCGGGAGGGGGGAGCTTACTTAGCGCCTCTACTTTACGAGGGTTTGGTCGGATCTGTCCTGAAGAAATATCGTAACCCAAAAACTCAACTCTTTGTTTGAGGAAAGAACACTTCGAGAGGTTTAGTGAAAAACCAGCATCGGTCAAAGCAGTTAACACTTCACGTAGCCTAATAAGTCCTTCCTCTACGTTAGTTGAGGGTACCATAATGTCATCTAAATAGAGGATCGCGTATGAAAATGCTAAAGGCCCCAGAGCGTTGGATACTGCTCGCTGAAAAACACTGGGCGCATTACGCAAACCAAAGGGCATAGCTAGGTACTCAAACTGCCCGTCCGGTGTAACAAATGCCGTGCGCTCAATGCTTTCAGGGTCCAGGATCTCAATCTGATTAAATCCACTAGCACAATCTAGGCAACTAAAATAGTTGGCGCCATTCAGTCTAGCTATTTGATCGTCTATACGCGGGAGTGGAAATCTATCTGGCACCGTATTCGAATTTAACTCTCGATAATCTATTACCATACGCTCTGAACCATCACGCTTTTCCACAAGAAGAATCGGGCTAGCAAACGGGGAACTACTCGGTCGGATTATTTTTGCATTCAACAACTCGTTTATTTTGATACGCACCACCTCCCGTTCGCGGGGACTGAGTCGGTAAGGACGGCGGTAAACAGTACGGGTTGGATCTTTTAAACGAATTTTCATTTCGCCTGTAGTTACCCGAGTTAACGGTAAACCATCAATAAACGCAAACGAAAATTCGCTCAATACATGCGTAAGACTATCTCTAAAAGCGGGCGGAACGTCGGTTTTAATTGCACTCAAATTAATTTCTGTCATTGCGGCAAAACAAGAAACCGGTTTTGTTATCACTAGACGCCCTCTCGTTAAGGTAACACTTACATCGCAATTTAAAATATCAGAGCCTATCATTATGTTATGCGGTATAAATTCATCTGAAACGATAAGAAATGACAAATGTAAACAATGTCCGCCAATAACTACCTTACATAAAATTTGTTCGGTACAGTAAACATGAGCGTTACCAACGCCTGTTAATCGTATGTTAGCAACGGAACGCTCTCCTACGAGTTTGTCCGCGAAACTTTGCTTTACGAGAGAACACTCAGCACCACTATCGAAATAAAAAATGTACGACTCACCGGATTGTGTCAGCTCTCCACGTACACCTTGGACTTGGCAGTAGTTGACTCTTCGTTCCACGGCCGCGCTGCTGTTGCTGCTGGCCGCTGCGTTGCTTATCTTCGGACAGCGTGGTGCGATGTGGCCTGGTTCTCCACAGCGGAAGCAGGTGACATTCTTCTTAGAACCCGATGACGTAGGCGTAGTGGTAGAAGTAGTTCTTTGTGTAGCAGGTGCTTGATTGCTTTTACGTGAACGACAGTCGATTGCTTTGTGTCCAATCTTATGACAATAATTGCACTGGAACGGGGTCGGCGTGTTACTTGCGTTTGTTCGTTTAGCGTCCAAAGTGGTGTTGTCGACGTGTCGATCAGGTTTTCTTTTCAACGAAAAAGCGTTTAATTCTTGGATCAACTTCGTTCTCGTTTTGATTTCCGTTGTAAAAGCTAGTCGGTTGATTCGACTATCTATTTTCGCTATGTGAGCTAGTACATACGATACAGCTATCTCCTCGCAACTCAGGTCCTTCCATTTAGCTAGGAGTGACGTCATCAAACGGCTCGCGTATGCAGCTAAATTTTCACCCTCCTTTTGTTGGCTATTATTGGCGTTAATTATAGTCGCTGCACAGGTTTCCGCACAATCATATCGTACTAGGAAAAGGTTCTTGAACTGGCTCCACGTCATACCAGCATGCGATACTTGAGAAAGCCATGTCGATGCACTTCCTTTCAGAGATTTGCTAAGCGCGATAATCAGCGCGCCTCCTTCGATGGGATGTTCTGCGAGGCAAATGTCCACCGTTGAGCTCCAAGAACGTGGATCGACGTCTGGTAGGTCCGGGTTGAACTCTGGCAGCTTGATTGAATCTGACTTCGGCGCTGATCCTCGCATGGCTTCAATCATGCGCATGGTAATCTGGTTTTGCTGCTCGAGGAGCTGGCGCCAATAGATATCCGTGGTAGGCGCCTGAGCTGATCCCACTTCTGATGACGGCGCGAGCGTGGGCGTAGCGATAATAGGGTGACCGTCATCGTTTCTTGGTGCGGGTTCCATGTGGTAGGTGGGTACTCAGGCAAGCCAGTAAAAGTTAGGTTGGAGTACAAAATCACAGTCACGTTTATTCGGCAATTTACAGTAGTTGTAAGTAGTATTAAAAAATAAAGGCTTGTACGGTGAACGTGACAGTTTCGATCGTATGATCAGTATTCTATGGCGTCAGCTACAGCAATGTGATTGTCGCGCGTTTTCGATCGACTCTGTCCACGTGTAGGTATGGCGGGAAAATCAAGGCGCCACCTCACGGCGTTCACTGTACTTACCGATCAACCAATCAGAATTAAGTTACAGTTTGACCAATATTATGAAAATCAACGGGAAGTAATATTTTGATAATGTTGTCGTCTTAGAATCGCTTGCGACGACATATATTAATAATGGCGAATTTATCAGTTAAATATTTCTCAGACCTAAGCAAAATGGCAAATTTAGATTCATCCTGAACCTTAAACCACTAAATAAATTTATCTTAGCAAAACACTTTAAAATGGAAGATATCAGAAATGCTATCAGACTTGTGGATAGAGACTACCACATAGGTTCAGTTGATCTCAAGGAGGCATATTTTTTATACCTATTTGCCAAAAATACAGAAACATTCTCAGATGCTTCTCTAACTGGGTGGGGAGGGCATCGTGATGGCGAGCGCATTGGTGGATTGTAGTCAGAAAAAGAACAAGCTTATCATATAAATCAACTTGAAATTACTGCTGCATACTTTGCTTTAAAATCATATGCTAACCAAGTGGAAAATACATCAATCATATTAAGAATCGACAATACGACCGCCATCGCATGCATCGACAAGATGGGAAGTATTCAATTCCCTCATCTAAATGATGTAGCTCGTGATATATGGACATGGTGCCAGGAGAGAGACATACACGTATATGCCTCATATGTAAAATCCAAAGGAAACTCTATAGCAGATCAAGAACCCAGAAACACTAACATTGATACAGAATGGGAACTATCACCCACTGCATTTAGTCTTATTTGCTCTAAGCTTAGCCAAGCAAAGATTGACCTATTTGCTAGCAGAATCAACTACAAATATGAAAAATACGTCTCATGGAGAAAGACCCGTATGCATTCAATATAGATGCTTTCACACTAAACTGGTCCAAATCCTTCTTCTATTCTTTTCCTCCTTTTGCCCTTATCACAAGATGCTTGCAAAAGATAAAAAATGTTAAAGCCAAAGGTATACTAGTTTACCCACTATGGACCTCACAACCATGGTACCCCTTAGCCAAATCCCTAGAAATATCTGAGCCTATTATATTCTATCCCGATTATAATGTTTTACTATCACCTTTCAGGATGACACATCCACTGAGCTCGATACTTACCCTGGTTGCAGCAATCTTCTGCGGAAAGCATTCCAACAAAGAGGACTGCCGACTAAGTTACTAAACATAATGTTAGCCTCACTCTCATCAGGTACGATCAAACAACACAATGTTACATATAGAACTTGGTGGGCTTATTGCAAAACTCATGCATTAAGTGTTCACAGTTGCACACAGCATCTGTACCCCAAGTAATACAATTTCTTACTGAGAGATTTGAAGCTAACGTAGGTTACAGCAGCCTTAATTCAGACAGGTCAGCCTTATCAAACTTAATCAGCTCAAAGGTTGGGAATGATTATAGAGTTACAAGATTCCTTAAAGGGGTATACAGACTCAGACCAGCGTTACCCCGATACTCTCATTCATGGAACCCTTCAAACATATTCAATCACTTATCCTCCTGGCCGGACAATACTAACCTTACTCTTGAAAAACTAACAAAGCTGTCCTCCTAGCCCTAACGTCAGCTCAGCGGACCCAAACATTATCATTAATTAAGTAACCAAATATTGTTATAACCGATGATAAAATAATAATTGAAATAACTGATCTCATTAAGACTTCTATAGTAAGTATGACTCAGCCAAAAATCTACCTGCCTTTCTTTACACAAAATCAAAAAAATTGCCCAGCCAAAACCTTAATAGACTACATTTCACTTACTGAAACTCTTAACAATCAGGAACCTTATCTCTGGATAACTTTCAAAAAACCACATGAAAGAGCTACCAGCCAAACTGTCAGTAGATGGACAAAAAATATCATGAAGGAAAGTGGCATTGATACTTCACAATTCACTTCCCATAGCACAAGGCACACAGCAACTTCATCGGCTAAAAGAGCTGGTATCAATATTGACACAATAAGAAAGGCAGCTGGATGGACAAGTTATTCAAAAACATTTGCTAAGTATTATAACTTACCATTATGCGAAGGCTCGAAAACTTTGCATTATCTGTACTTAACAACAAATAATACATTAAAGTATATTTTTTGTCTACATTTGCAGTATATTTGAACATATTAAGTTAGGTTTTAACGTCTCCAAATGCGGTATAATGAGCTACACTCGAGCGCGGGAACCACTGGTACATCAGTATGAGATGGAAGCTGCGGTCATGTCAAGAGTCACACATGTGCGGGACCTGGGGGTGGAGATGGTTCCGGAATTAATGTTTCGTGAGCACGTCTTAGACATATGCGGCAAGTCCTTCCGAAATCTTGGATTTATACTTAGACAGTGCAGAGATTTTCAGAATACGGCAGTAGTTAGAATCATGTACAATGCGCTGGTACGGAGCCGTCTTGAAACGAGTGCTATAGTTTGGAATCCCCATGAGGCTAAATACAGTATCATGGTGGAAAGAATCCAAAACAAATTCACTCGTTTTTTGTTTTTTAAGCTGTACGGTGTCTATCCCTTTTTCCCGCTCATGTACCCGAGTCTCTTCGTAATAGGGATGGTAGGGTACAGCAGGCTGTCAGTGCGCAGGGACGTCGCTCTGTGTAACTTCGTGTTTCGGGTGCTGCGCGGCTGGCTTCACCACCCCGTCCTGTTAGCGGAGCTGGGGCTGCGTGCGCCGCCCAGGTGTAGAGGCGCGCGTCGCCCCACGCCTACGCTACTGGAACCACCCTCTAGGACTAACCTGAACAAGTTTGCCCCCTTGTCACGCGCCATTTAAGGTTAATAAATATTATCTCGAATGAGGTAGATATATTTCACTGCAGCCTAATGAAGTTCACAGAAGTAGCACTGAAGTGCATTGAAAGTGTTGACATGATATTTTAATTGTTTTTAATTGATTTTTGTATTATATTTTGATTTGTTTTTTAACGGTTTTTTGATGGTATTTTGATTGTATTTTTTCTTTTTAATGGATGTGAGTAACGTATATTTCTGTGGTAGTAACACTGCATTGGCGTTATAGCTGTTAAGGTGTTATGTACGTAATTTTCAATAAATAAATAAATAAATATTGTATCATGTGGATTATGGCTCATCGTTGATTATACCTCATTGCTAATTATGCTTCAGCGTTGATTATGCCTCATTGTTGATTGTGACTCATTGTTGATTATACTTTATTGCTGATCATGAATAGTCTAATATTGTTACCTAAACGATGTTGATTAAGAATTTAATTTTAATTAATTTAATTTGAAATATTTCAGATCGCCGTTCATAAAATTAGAATCAAGACTTCGCTTAACAGGTAAGCTCGTTTGATTCCCAATATACTATTACTATATAACTATATCTATATTATCTATATATATGTGAAAGTAAGTCTGTCTGTCTGTCTGTCTGTCTGTCTGTATGTTACTTTTTCGCGCTTAAACCGCTGAACCTATCGTCATGAAATTTGGCAAAGATATAGCCTGGAATATGGAGAAGGACATAGGCTACTTTTTACGCGATAACCGACATCCACGCGGGCGGAGCCGCGGGCAAAAGCTAGTTGTATAATATATTTACCGCAAAATTCTCAGTTGGATTTTACACTGATCTAGGATTGTGGCCATGAATGCATCCATCGAAGTGTTACCGAGCGCCACTAAATTAGTGGTATAGAATGAAAACAGCAGCACCACGCCAAACCTATATTATAATAACACAAGGCATTAACAAGTCGGATAAGGGAGGTACTAAATTAAAGTTTTGCAAATGATCACAAGTTTTTTTATATAAGTTCTTTAGTAATTTTTAATTAGCATAAAAATAAGTAATATCTCACACAACGTTATGGTCGTAATTAAAACCAATCCAAAATGGAAACTCAAACGGTATTCCCTGGATTTTGTAGAGCACGGGGAACACGATCCACAACACGCAGGTGGCGACCGCGCAGCCGGAGTACGTGCGCAGCAGTCGCGCCGCGCTGTGCGCGCAGCCCTGCAGCAGTGCGCCGCGTGGCCCCGCCACCTGGTTCATCAGCGGGTCTGCAACACGCGCACGCGCACCGTCACCGCACCGCACGAGCACTCGCTGCGCACGCGCGCTCTGCCCACAGATCGCACTCACCACTCACCATCCAAGCCGGCGATGAGCTGGTCGATCCGGTCCGCGTCCACGTGAAACGCGATCTGCTTGGCGACGCATGTTACGTGGCACAGCATTACGAACATCACCTGCGACAACTTGTCCATGTCGCTCCTCTCCTGCACAACCGATACTTCCTCACTTTAAACATATTGCGTCATCAAAACGTTTTCGGTAACGAATACCACTTATTGTGTACATTATACATGATTTCCTACTTACTAACATCTGAATTCAGTTTTTTTGGCAAATAACAGACTTCAACAAGGAAGGGGGCAAAGTCAGTTAAGCGACTGAAAATAGAATATAAGCATCTACATTCATCATCATGCTTTCTAAGTTTATCTTCGACATTTCTAACATCGGTGAAGGCAAACATCGTGGAGAAACCTAAACTTATCTATACCTACTAATATTCTAAAGAGGTAAAAGTTTGTATGTAGAGTAATCTCTGGAACAACAAGTCGGATTTGAAAAAATATTTTTCATTTGATGGCCCAATTCTTGAGGAAGGTATAAGGTATAGGCTATTTAACCTCACGCTGTTACCCTTAGGAGCCGAGTAAATAAAAAAAGTCAGAAAAAACGCAGTGAAAACAAAATGCCATCAAAAACATAACCTGTAAAAAAACCCAAGTCTCGCAACTCAGTTCTTCTATCGTAAAAAGTTATGAGATCCATGTAAAACCAAGTCGATTAATTTATTCAATCCCTACTTATTGGTCCTTCTGTCTTAAGTTATTACGTAATTGGCTAACCTAACAACATCTTATAGTGACTGTTCGCGCCACTTATATTGGCACTCATAATATTTTCCTACCTTCCAATTCCTAAAATTTTTAGGCGACTATCTCTGTCGCTCCTATCGTGGAATCGACGAGAACACTGCTTGCCGCCGCAAGTAGTCTGCGATCGACCCTCGTCCTTCGCGGCTGCCGCTCCTCGCCCGAATATAAAGTGCTGGATCTGCTGCTCCTTTGTGGTGATCCATGTGAATTCGACGCGATAGATATACAACCAAAATCGCTACAATACCGCCGCGTAAACGCTCCTTGCCGACACGCACCAACCGCTCAAAATACAGTCCACTACATCGAACCTCACATTATCCTGAAGAAATAAGAAGCTTGGAGACAGATTTACAGGACCCGAATCAAGGTGATTGCAGTTGCATGGAGACCAGGTTAGTCGCCAAGTTCCTTTTCACTACCCTTCTACCAGCCATCCTTCCACCGTCATTGGAGGCGCGCTCAGCCTATATAGCTTAGCTGCCGCGCTAACAGTGACCATATCAATATTAAAAATCTTTTATGTTATAAATAAATATGTAGATTGACTTGGCAATCGCACTAAACACAATTTATCTTTTTTTTATTTTTTTATTTTTTATTAATAACACAATGTATCTCACAAGTAATATTATATTAAACTAGCTCTTGCCCGTGGCTCTGCCTGCGAGGATGTCGGTTATCGCGTAAAAAAGTAGCCTGTGTCCTTCTCCATGTCCCAGGCTATAGCGCCCTGCACACGTAAAGTTCGGACCGCGCATCTGGGACTGCGTTCAAAACCGCAGATGGATCTGTGCGGTTTGGACTGCGGATCAAACTGTCGTGCTAATTACGATTAAAAATGTGGGCACGGTTTGGAACGCCGGTGAATCTTATCTTTTATTATTATTTTATTATTATTTAATTATGAGAAACTGTATGAAAAAACTCAGAAATGAACCTCTTAAATTTTGTCTCTTTTTGGTGACGAACTCGCAATTAGCTGAAGCAAAACCTAATGTCTTGCAAATATCAACAAGTTCGTCATAAGCTCTGTTTCTCATGTTCCTGTTGCTGTAGTCGTTACTTTTAATCTTCGACAGACATGGATGTTCACGGAACAAACGTATGAACTCCGTAATAGCTCCGACGTGTCGCGCGACGCTCCAAACCGACATTGTTCTTTATTTTGCGTCCACACGTGATGCACGCACAAAAAACGGTTCAGCGGTTTAGGTATGAAAACGTAACATACAGACAGACAGACAGTTACTTTTACATTTATGATATTAGTATGGATTAGATTGTTTAGTGCGATTGCCAAGTCAATCCATTTATTTAAAACGTAAAAGATTTTTAATATTAATATGGTCACTATAAGATGTTGTTAGGTTAGCCAATTACGTAATAATTTGGAATCAAACGAGCTTACCTGTTAAGCGAAGTCTTGATTCTAATTTTATGAACGGCGATCTGAAATATAATTAATTAATTAAACAGAGTAGCTTATACACACGTATTAACATCGCGTTTTTTTAGAAATAGAATATTTTTTTTTTTTGAAATATTGTTATTCTGCAACTGGTAACATATAAATGTCACTTATTTTAGAGATCCTTAGGAACGAGCTCTGCTTTCTGTACAGAGTAGTTCCACATACTTACATTCAATAGGTTTTCCTGAAAGGATAAGTGAATTAGGTAGACTAATTATTCCAGCTTTGGGGCTGTTAGCTTGTGGCGGGTGGGTATATTTCAGATCGCCGTTCATAAATTAGAATCAAGACTTCGCTTAACAGGTAAGCTCGTTTGATTCCCAATTTTACTTCACGGCGATCTGAAATATAATTATTTAAACAGAGTAGATGTTTAGAGTTGCCTGCAATAATTCAGTTAATAAATTATTGGTTTCTAAATATTTTGGTTAATTAAGTACCTAGGTGCTTTTATTTATCTTCATTAGCATTGCTTATTTATGAATAATAAACAAAATCATCAGCAAAGAGACATAGTCAACAACGGGTAACCCAAATTGTCTGTCTCGGTTGATGCCAGTTCTAAGTTGAGCTGCTCACTTAACACAACGTACAGTCATAGAGTCTTTAAAACACTTTCAGTATTTGTTTTATTAGTCCACAGAGTCGACTTAAGGGCCATTAGGCTAGCCAGCTTCTATGTAGGTTTTCCTAGATTTTTTTCTGTTTAACTGCTATCTGAATAATTTTGATAGACATTGCCAACGCACTGCTTGACATGTCCGAGAACGTCGTCCGATCAACCAGTGAACGGCACAAAGAACTTATGGGACCTACTGTGAGTGTGTTACACAATTACCCCGCAGGAATAATTATATTTGTGAGATTGAATACTTTAAAATATTTCATGGTTGAGAATATCAGTAGTAATGTCTCTGTAAGCATAAAGTTTCACTTATTTGAAATGCATTGTGGGACATAATGCATGAGTTGACAATAAGCTCATAAACTCTTTAAAGAATTATGTTGAATTGTGCATTAGAAGTATTTGTTTTTTTTTTTTGTCAACTGCGTCATTAGTGCTAGCTGATTTATGATTATGATTGTATATATTTAAATATACTTTTAGCAGAGTAAGCTTTTATAACTTAATCAATCTTAAGTTTTGTAAGCACCATTTAATAGGTTGTTTACCACCCATCAATTAATATACCATAGGTACCGTTTAGTAGGTAGTGTTGGGTAGGAGAAAGTTTCTAACTAATTTGGCTAATTTCCCTTTGTGGACATTTGAAATGCTTAGCTGACAAGTTGAGAGCTAATGGAAAAAGTCATCTCTTTTCCTTCGCCTAATATACATAATTATGTATATACAAAATTAAATTATTGAATGAGTTAGGTATATAGTTTAAGTGAAGGAGTTGTATAATTAGCTACAATGTGGACTTGGTGAGCTGATGGTTTTAAAGTAATTTGTTCATGTCCTAATCACAATCCGTCAATATTTTGTCCTCACCTCACAGTGCACTCCCCCCCTCTTTGTTTCCTTGACAATTTCACTTTAGTGTTGTAGTTATCATTAAAGTCTATCTACTGCTAAATATTTAGAATGGTTCAATATCTGGTTCGACATTTTGATTTTATAACCATTGAATAAGATCTCCCATCTCTGCCCAGCCCTTCGAGAAAAAAGGGCTGATGTTATGTAAAGCGAGTGAGGTCAGTACGTCACTAATATTTTGACTTTTGTTTTAATAAGTTATTTCAAGGCACATGTTTTAATTAAAAATAACATATTAGTCGAACCTAACAATTCAAATACTATGTTTGTCATGTGCAAACATCTAAATACGCGTAGAATGGTATTTATAGGTATTATGTTTTAGGACAGTCTTGATGTATACAAGTATATAATCTTAGTAGGTTGGTAGAAAACCTTGTTTCGGTAATTGTCACTCACTACTGGTGATTTAGTAAGTACAGCAGAGCTATAAGGTAGGTACTGTTGAAGTATGAAAGTTCTAATATGGGAGTTATTAGAAAATATATGTATGATTAACCTTTTATTGGTTATCTCGTATTGGGAAAAATCTTGCAGGTAGCCCTAAGTTATAGGGGTACCTACCCGTCGGATGAAAACATATACTTAAGTACCTATCTATGTTCAAAATGAGCAATAATTGAATAATGTACAAATTGTTGGTGTATAATGATAGGGTTATTACTGAGAACTTGATTTGTCATGTATCGTCAATAAAGTATAGGTAGTAGATTTGTCACAGCCCTAGAAGGGATTAAGTAACTGTTTTAGGTTCAAAGAGAAACTGAATTGTCTTTTTTGTTTAGGTCTGAAATATATGTTTCTTTGTTAGTCTGTAATGCATTTTAGTTGATCTCAGTATTTACTAACTGTAAAAGTATTGAGAAGTTAAGATATTAGATTTGATAGGAATCAAATAGTTTATTGTATTGTTGTACCCACAGTTAATGACAGGATCAGTGTAGCTGTTTTGTCAGCATTTGGTTGGAACATTCCAGGATCAGTCTTATGAATTGTTATTTTGGAGTGTAGATATAGGCCGGGTTGTTATTGAGATCCACCACAGATATTCCTTTTTGTTTTCAATATTGATAGATTTCTGCTATTTACCCACTCTTGTAGGATATTTGTTATTTATCATAACAGATAAACAACTGTTGTGTTTGTGTTACATTTTTGCAATAAGATTGGTAAGTTTTCTCTAATATTATCATGAGAATCAGGTCTTGTGGTTTTAATGTTATTTGGTTAATTGTTATTGTTTGTATCTATAATATTGTATATGTCGGAGACGAGTTGTATCCGGTACGCCAGCGCCATCTGTTGGCGTTCGATGGAGTTGGTGGATTCGCGCCATCTGTTATTGACTAATCGCGACGCTAGCGCTGCCTAGCGGCGCATGACACAGTCTACGCCATAACGTTCGACCGGCTATAAATGTCCGCCGCACAGTCGACAAAGAGAGTTCATCGGTGGCGGTCAAGCAGTGAAGACGTCTAGGAATTGTTGTGCGTTCGGTATAGTTGTGTCGTGTTCTAATATTAATTACTTTGCATACCCATTACTGTATAGAATCAAGTTCTTCTAACTGAACAGACAGATGTGCTGCTGGGGAGTTTGGTCCACTACTTCTTCTTCCCAGCTAAAGCACTAGGAAGTGGTGAAGGGCTGGGCGTTTTGGGGGAGCTGTCTTGTGTAAATTAAAAGTTTGAGTTAATGCTGAATATCAGCCTAGATTGAGTAAATGACTTTTGATTTGAATTTGATTCGGTTTTTCTATTGCGCAATAACCAACATTACCCACAGTACGCCCACAGTAGTTGAAGTATGGCTGATGATAACGAGAGAAACCTTCCGTTCTCCGACATATACTCAAGTTTGTTATTGTATCTGTTTGCTTACTAAATATTACTTTTGAACATTGTCATTTTGTTGCATCAGCCAAGTTAATCAAAAGTTTGTGTTTGTCTTATTTTCTTCATTGGCGCGTCCTTGGTGCGTAGGGTGTGGGGCAGCACCAATGCCGTCCTGGCGATGATCGCGGACCGGATGGACTGCTCATACATACGGCACTGCTGTGATAGGCATGTTGCCGTCAGCAGGGCCGGGTAGCTATTAAGTCTGCTAGTCTGTCCGGTGCTCATTTTATTTTTATTTTTATTATCCTTTTAGTTGTGTGTTCTGTATTTGTGTATACTCTGTATATGAGCTAAGGTTGCTCGAAATAAACGTATTTTTTTATTTTATTTTTTTTATTTATAGGGTCAGTCATTGCATTTGCTATGATAGAGGTGACCAGTCCAGTTTGTTTCTGGAATATCTCAATTCCTTGTTCCCTCAGTTTAGGAGGAATCTGGGAGTAAGGCTTTCACCTCATGAATAGATAGGGGAACATAAAATAGCACTTTGTATGTTTGGTCCACATCAGTTATGTCTGAGATCAAGGATTGCCATACGTACCTGAAACATTTGTCGTCAGCCATTATATCACAGAATCATGTTAACAAAGTATCTTGTACTAATATTTGAATGATAGTTAGATAGGATACTCTTTATTATGTACACCATAAAAATTACAGATATAAATGTAGAACTGTTACATGAGCGTCATAATGGGCGGTCTTATCGCTAAAAGCGATCTTTCACAGACAACCTTTATTTTTATAATTTTAATTTGCATGATAGATATCATTTGTTAGTTTGATTAAACCACCTAGTGCTTATAGCTCATATAAGCACTGAGTATCTTGTACATGGTGATTTGTTTTAAGTATATATATTTGTTTGTTAACAATGGTAACTCAGCATCATAGCCATAAACAGAAATATAATAGCATTTTATTGGGCTCGTGTTTATGTCGGTAGCAGGCATGTGTAATATTAGTTAAGGTAATCTGTCAGGACAAGGTGTACTTTCATAATATCCTCTTTGATGTGAAAGCTAGATCATAGTGTTGAGATAACATGATATGACCATCTCGTGGTAGGCATGTGTATATTATGGTAAATATGTCTAAGCTAACAACATAACGAGTTAATGTTGTTAAGAGCATTTCATACTCACTGATAACAATCCGGGTAGCAACTTAGTATCCCGCGCTCCCTAAGGGAGTATAGTGCTTTTGCAAGTTTATAATGCACAGACAATGCATAGGGTTAAGTAAGGCTGTCTCGCAGCCTTTTTGGCTTAACCGGCTTTTAAGATTTTCTTAACCTATAACATAGAAATGGGACTCACCTGTCATGTCAAGTACATACCAGCGATAGCTATGTTGAAATACATCAGTACTCAGTACTTTCTCATCCAGTCAGTAACTTTACTGAGAGCACGTCGTACTCAATGGAGAGGGAGTGATATGAAGATTTGAATGACGTTATTGCGACGCACGCTATTTCGAAAAAAATTAAGAGTGGTACACCAGTTCGAAAACACATTAAGAGGCCGTGCACGAAATCGACTGATTTTGATCAATTTTGTTCATTGGTTGTGAGAAAGGGAAAAATAACTTAAACAAAATTATTTGAGATTTGAAAAGTCGTGTTCTTTGTTTTGCATGTGGCTGAAAGGGATTTTTCAAATAAATTAAGTATTCACGGTAAATCACTAATATTTGCAACAAGTTTTCCGAAAAATGACGCGAGACTGACATTTGATCATCGTTCTACAAGAAACTACTTTTGATTTTGAACATTAAAAAATATCCTTAACATCATTATATGCTCTTCTTGCATGTGGTGGAACCACTTTTTTCAACTTCCATACAAAATATAGCAGAAAAATAATATTGAAAAAACCTTTTTTTGTTTTAAACCTCGTCAGTAATATATATTTTTCCTATTATTTAGCAAATCATATCAAGAAATTTAAAAATCACAAATTAGTCTTCAGCTATCCTTGAAATATAATCAAAATTTTATTTAATGATTATACAATATCTTCATTAAGTAAATCCATGGCGAAATAAACTATATTTTGGAGAGCACAAAAATGATGAAACTATTAAAAGCTGCTGTGACTGACACGAATGGTTTAGCACCATGAAAACTGTACTCTTATAGTTACACAGACTTAATGTTTCGATTATTTCAAGTTTTCTCACAATTAGATAAGAAATTGCCAAAAGAGAGTTTTTTTCGTGCACGGACCCTTAATTCGAAAACCGCTATATCGAATGACGTTGTCGCGAACACGCTGATTCGAAAAACTGTTTGAATGGTACGCTAGTACGAAAGTCTTGGTATCGAAATCCACTGTTGCGAATAGCATATTCCAATCTGAATTTGTCTAGGGATCGAACTCGCGACCCCGATAAAGCCTTATCTTTGTATTGGGTTTGGGAAACATGAGCAATGAGAAGTATTATTGTATGTTAACTTTTTAATTTCCAGTAAGTATAGTAATCAACAAAGAAGTCAACAAATCAAAATTATAGGTGGTATACTTGGTGTAAGTTGACGCGGCTTTTCGAAGGACCATATGCGGGAATATAATTTTATGCGGGGTGGAATATTGGACGACACACAGAATTGAGCAAAGATGGAATATGAGGTATTTGAGTAAGAAAAATAGGAGTGGATGGACTTACTTGGGAATCTTCTGGACGAAGCACGTTGGCGTATTTTTCTTACTTTCCTTGTGATGCACTTTCGCTTGATATTTAAATGTCACATTTGTTTCGGCCAACACTTTTATATATAGAGTTTTTGATATATTAGCGGATTAATTTATGCGACGATGCGCATTGCGTGAACGTTGAGTTAGAACAGCAATTCAAACGAGAGAGTTTTCTCATCGATTTAGAATATCCTAGATACACTATCACCTGCAAATCGAGGTCGCAAAAGTGTCCCATCGCTAAGTTACAAGTGTGTGCGTCTACTAAGGCAAATCTAAAACACATAATGTACTTAAGAACATTTCAATTTTCCTTACATACAACCTTATGTGAATGGAATTAAGGTGTGGTTTCGAGTACGCGCGATGGGCGGTTATGACATTTCAAAATTAGACCATCGCGCAAGTCGTAAAATTTTATTGCTCTCAGCTGTAGGTAAGATAATTTTAAACGATACTATTCCTTAAGCAAATGCTTATTAAGTCAAATTCAGTTTACGCCGCGTGACAATCGTAAAAAAAAATTGCTTTGGAACAGAAGGATAATGGAGTGGTCTTGAAATTTTACTCAGTACTATGTGCTATGTGTGTGTATAAAACAGGTTGAGGTGGTTAAAATTAACTTATTTTAATTTTATTTATTAAGACAATTTAAAAAGATTGATAGATAATGGTGCCGATTCTCTTGTCACAAAATTCTCTAAACTAAGACTAAAAATCACCAAAATTTAGTTTATTCCTGTCAAAAGACCATTTCCTATTCTGAAATTGGCGAAAGTGACACAACTTAACTATAATTTAGTTTGACAGCTCTAAGAGGTACTGAGTTTTTAAATTTAGTGAAAATGGGAATTTGACGTTTTTAAACTAAAATTTAGATTTTCTAACTAAATCTGATATATTTATAATCGCGATTAAAAAGGTGTGGAATAAAATTAGTTTTCATGAACTAAAATTCACACCAATCACCGACTCTCACGACTTCTGGTGCAAAACCAGTACTGTATATAAGGTGTATCAATTCATACACGAAATATTTTAAGAGAAACATCTTTAAGTCGTAAAAAAGCCACAGCATCGAATTTTTTTTTTTTTTTTATCTAAGTGTTTTATATTTCTACATAATTATTATAATTTTAAAATTGCTTGAGACATTTTGCGAAAAAATCCTTTATTTACTTATTCTATGAATGACCCGCCTCGACGCGGTGACGCCGAACGGTGCGGTGGGGTGGCGGCACGAGCGCGGTGAATTTGGATAGTTAATCATCATATCAAGTAATTTTTTTTTTAAATAATATACTCAGAATAAAGAAAAAATCATTTCCATGGTTTCTTTACCACCTATAAACTATAGGTGTATCACTTAAAATATTTCGTGTTTAACCCAATATTTTTTTTTTCTTTTCTTTTACTTATATCTCCAAAATGGTGCGTCCTATCGCAAAAATAATGAAAATTTCGACCCCCTTTTAGAAATCCTTAAACCGCTATTACTCTATGTACATGTAGGTAATCTTTTTTTCTATTTTCCACACAAAAAGTGAAAAATTCCATAAAAAACACGTCGCGGCTGCCCCCCTATGCGCGTCTCCGGCTCTAAAAAAATCATAGGCAAAAAAGTACAACGTTGCGCAGCCATAAAAAAAAGTACCACGTAAAAGTATCACGATTGTCAAATTCGATTTATTTGTGTCCAACTTATTTTTAAATTTAGAGAATTTTGTTTGCAGAATAGCTTTAAAGATTCTCATAGCCAAAAGTAAGGAATTTTAGTGATAGTTTAGTTAGTTTAGTTCGGTGTACAAGAGAATCGGCACCATTAACTCAGCACATTTACTCAGTAGTCACAATATTTTATGTAAAAACTTACTGCAATACATGGAATAACCCCTTTCTTTACTTTCCGAAAGCCTTTCTTCGTATAATACATGTCATTTTCTGAGAAGTGACAAGAGCAAACCACACATTTTTTTTTTTATAGAATCATTTGGCTTAAAAAAATCTTCACTCCTCTCATTAGCTATAATTTTTCGCCATTTTTCCCTTTCAATTTCATTATTAGGAAATCTGGAATCTGGAATAATAAATTAAAACATAATATTATTTAACTATAATATAAAAAACACCAATCACCATTCAAATAAATTTTGCTCATCTCCGGACAGGCTATAGTTATTCTATGTTAATTCCATATTATTATTGACATACCGCAGAAATAAAAAAACAATAAGCGACTCTATTCATTTAATATTTAACTATGTTCCACTTTATACATCTTCCATCTCCTTTCCACTTAATACAAGTGCTGCACGAGGGAAAAAGCCAACTGCGTAGCGTCTGTGGGATATTAGCCACAATTCTCTCAATTTTGCGGGTGGTTATATTCTGTTCGTCAATGAGCTTTTGAATACAGTCGTACGACCCACCCAAGTTTTCGATTGCCCATTTATACAATTCCATCGCTGGTGTCATTCTTCCACGCTGTTAGGCTTTATCGGGGTCGCGAGTTCGATCCCCAGACAAATTCAGATGCTATTCGCAACAGTGGATTTCGATACCAAGACTTTCGTACTAGCGTACCATTCAAACAGTTTTTCGAATCAGCGTGTTCGCGACAACGTCATTCGATATAGCGGTTTTCGAATTAATGCGTTTTCGAACTGGCGTACCACTCTTAATTTTTTTCGAAATAGCGTCCATCGCAATAACGTCATTCGAATCTTCATATCACTCCCTAATGGAGAGGTGACAAGGGGTATACTGCATGCATAATGTTGTTAAGAGTATTTCATACTCACTGATAACAATCTAGATAGCGACTTAGTATTTCGCACTCACTAAGGGAGTATAATGCTTTTGCAAGTTTATGACGAAGTTGAAGACGTTTTCTCCGATTACTTAGATTTTTGCCATTATTTTATACCAAATGGAACTATAAAGGAGCACTTATACAGCATAGAAAATAAATTGAAAAACTTCACCGATAATGATTACTGTATCATTTTCATTGGTGAAAATGACATAAAAGCTGAGACAAATTACATAAATATGATAAATATGATAAGAGAATCGTTACAGAAGGTAGCCCACACCAATAATGTTATCTGTTTACCGACGTTTATAACAGGAGCACCTATTTACAATTTTAAAGTGGACATGTTCAATAATCTGCTCTATCTTGACCTACAAAATAATGACTACGCTTACCTATTTGACAGCAACAGTGAGCTATCACTAGACATGTTCTCCATCTCAACAGGAAAAATAACAAAACAGGGAATGAAACGTATATACGACGGCATTATGAATAACATTGTAACTGATTTGTGCTTATTTGGTCAGTTTAAAATACATACTGAACCGTACATTGTTGTAAAATCTCCTATAATCAAGGAAAAAGAAACCGCCAACCAGTTTTTTCTCTGAGAAATATATGCATATCTTACATCAGAATATTGCAGGTTTAATTAACAAATCTGAGGCATTATGTGTTAACTTAGAAGAACTCGCAGACAGTAACAAAATTGTGGACGTCATATGTATTACTGAACACTTTATGTTGGCAGAATTTGAGTCAAATTTATATCTACCAAATTACAATTTAGCTTCATGTTACAGTAGATCAAATAGTAAAAGAGGAGGAACATGTATTTTACTTAGAAAAGAACATAAATTCAAGGAAATTCCAGATTTACGCAAATTTTGTCTTGACAGTATACTCGAAGGTTGTGCGATTGAACTTCTTGACTATAAAATTATTATTGTTTGTATTTATAGGGTACCTAAACAAAATAACTTGTACACGTTCTTTCATAAACTGGAAAACCTTCTGACTTATATTGCCAAATTGAATTGTAAAAATATTATAATTACTGGTGATTTTAATATAGATGTTCTAAAACGCAACAATGTAACACTAGATTTTGAATGTTTACTGTTAAATTATAATTTAAAATTAGCTTTATATGAACCGACCAGATTCGCCAGTCAAACTTGTATTGATAATTTTGTACATAACTTTAAAAAGGGTTGTAAAACTGAAATTTTAGAATTAGGTCTGTCGGACCATACCGCACAATTAATTAAAGTTCCTGTAAAAAAAAATCTGACATTGCATTATTGGCGTACATTAAAACGCGATTATAGCACAGAAAATGTTGAGAAATTTAAATTGTGTATTAAGAGCTTATCTTTCTCAGATATTTACCTCACTGATGACCCAAACACGGCTTATCAACACTTTATAGCTGATTTTAAACTTTTTTACGACCTTTGTTTTCCACAAACACAATTTTTAATAAAAGTCATTCATAAACCAAAGTGAGCAGAAAAGCAGAAAATTTGCAGTCGGAAAAAAAAGGATTTGCTATGGAAATTCAGATTAAACTCGACAAAAGACAAAGTACCTAAATTATAGTCAATTATTTAAAAAAATTATAAAACTAACAAAACGTGCGCAAAATAACTATAAAATAACCACGTCTCATAATAAGACTCATAGTTGTTGTAGGCAAAGCATTCATAATTTTTTCATTATTTTATTGTTTACATTACATAACTTATTTAAAACTAAGTCTTTATTTAGGCTACATATTTTTTCTTTAGTTTTAAGTTGGCTTGTGAACTATACATGTACCTAGGCTTACAAATTAGCATATTTTAGTTCATGTGGTGTTTACCTTTAAGTAATTGTTACACTGTTCAAAGTTATTAAGACGTTACCTTTTATCAAGATGTTAGTGTAAACAATTGTTGGTGAACCAAATAAATAAATAAATAAATAAGACTAAAACAGCGTGGCGGATTATAAATAAAACGAGACTTAACACCCCAAAAGAATTCATTGATAACATAAAAATTGATGAAAACAATGTCCTTAATAATCCAACAGAAATAGCGAACGCATTTAATAATTATTTTATTGAAAAAGTCAAACCCCTTCCGGGTGCTGGGAAAAATATAACGTCTTTAATTAATGACCAATTAAATTCAATGTTTCTTGCACCTAGTTCACCCTACCAGATTAATAAAATTATAAACAATTTAAAAAATACCAACAGTGTAGGATACGATAGTTTCTCTACTAAAATAATTAAAGCAGTAAATGAGGATATATGCCATCACCTGAGTCACATTATGAACTTGTCGATAACAACTGGAATATTTCCAGAAGATCTTAAATTAGCAGTTATAAAACCTTTATTCAAAAAAGAAAGTAAACGGTTAATGGTGAATTATAGGCCTATTGCACTACTATCAATATTTTCAAAAAAATTCGAAAAGTATCTTTGTGGTGAACTTAATTCATATCTTGAAAAAAATAAAAAAATTTGCAATGAACAAAAGGGCTTTCGTCAAAATAGAACTATAAATATGGCCATTTATGAATTCATCCAAAGTGTTATCTGCCATGTTGACAAAACAGTTCCAGTTTGTGCTATTTATTGCGATATGTCACAGGCATTTGATTATGTAGATCATAATATACTAATCAGTAAACTTGACGCATATGGCATAAGAGGCAATGTTTTAGATTTAATTCGATCTTATTTAACGAATCGACAACAGATAACTGTAATAACTAGAGTAAATCCCAAAACAAAAAGAGAAGAAACATTCAGCTCCGTGAGGAAATATGTCACATACGGTGTTCCTCAAGGCAGTGTGCTAGGGCCGCCTTTGTTTACTATTTATATTAACGACTTGCCAAAGGCAACGATTCAACCTATGACATTATTTTCTGATGACAGTACAGTTTCAATTGCATGTAAGGGCATTAATAATTATAAACTTGACATAAATAATTCGCTGACATCTATAATTTCTTGGCTTGACAATAATAATTTAAAAATAAATCTATCAAAAACAAATATAATGCACTTTGGACAAAGATTGCATAATCCATTAAATGTAAATTTGATTCATGATAATTACACTATAAATGAAGTAGCTAATTCCCGTTTTCTCGGTTTAATTATAGACAGTAAACTAAATTGGAAAGAACACATTGAGAAACTATGTAAAAAAATCAGTAGTCAATCTTATGCTTTGTACCAACTTGCTCCGACCATCAACACTGATGTGTTACTCTCGGCTTATTATGGACTTGTTGAATCTGTCCTCAGGTATGGCATTATCTTTTGGGGCAACTCATCAAATAAAGATATGGCATTTATAATGCAAAAGCGATGCCTACGTGCCATGTTCGGTATACAAAGTACGGAGAGCTGTAAGCCACTTTTTACAAAGCATAAAATACTCACACTTCCGTCACTTTATATTTTGGAAATAGCCCTATTTGTGAGAAATAACCCCCATTTGTTTCCTCGAATATCGGAAATTATAATACGTAATCGCCGGGATAATAGTAAAATTCGTGTTCAGCCAGCTAAGACAGCGCTACTGTATAAAAGCGTTGTATGCAGAGCGCCAATAATTTATAATAATATCCCTATCTGTGTTAAGAAAATAAATATAGACCAGTTTAAGAAAAAAATTAAAAAAATACTTACAGGAAAAGCCTATTATAATGTTAATGAATTTTTAAATGATAAATCGCTCTGAATATACTGACTGAATCTATTCTATTTATTTTGAATCGCATGACTATTGATGTATTTAATTTAATATTGTTGTTAATTGTTGATTTACTTATATTAATGTTCATTGTATCTTAATTTTCATATCCTATTGTCTTTCGACCTAATTTGTACACCAGCCATGGTCAAACATGTTGAGCCAAAAATACCTTGTTACACCTATAATAAGCATCATACCATGTATATTATCTACACATGTTTTTGCAAATAAATAAATCTGAATCTGAATGACGCACAGACAATGTGCAGGGTTAGGTAAGGCCGTCTCGCGGCTTTCATGCTCTTAAGTTAAGGCATATTGAACCACATTTTTACATTTTCTTAACCTATATCATAGAAATGGCACACATGTGTCATATCGAGTACACTAGGGTTAGCTAAGTATGTAGAATTACGTCGCTAAATGCATCTCGTGCCACACTAGTGTAGTTTCTCACCCAGTCAGTACATTTAAGTAACGTTACTGAGAGTATCTCGTACTCGCCTGAGTAGTTAGTGTTGACGGTACCAGGTATAGCTTTATTCAGTAACATCGCTATGAGCGTCTCGCGCTCCTGGCAGCTTCTCATTCAGATAGTAGCGTGGAGATAACGTTACTAAAGACATCTCGTGTCACTGAAGAGATTTAATAATGCTTTGACAAGATTGCAGCGCACATCCAACATGCTGTGCTGAGGTCCACCACAGCGCCTGATTCACAACACCTAGCATCACAGCATCACGTACAAGGTGGTCAGCCAAAGCCTTTCCCGCACATTAGAGTTGTGGGAGGCCCCAGGATCTAAGTACATCCAATATGGGTATGGACTAAGAGTCTGCTTCTGATCAGTTGTAATTTTCCTCTTGACGTCTTTGATGAATACCGCGGCCGTCTCTAGTTTCCGCTAACGGTGCACATAATACACTCTCTATCACTTAGAATAGTTAACCTTTTGTATTTTGTAACATTTAGTTTGTATAATATAAGTAAAGTGTACTTTAAACTTAATAAAAATGAATAATTTGAAGAGAAAGAAATTTTTCTTGCGATGGCTTGACGCGCGAATAAAAAAAGTGACATTTTTGTGTAACCAGTTGCAGAATAACAATATTTCTAAAAAATATTTATTCTATTACTAAAAAAACGCGATTTTAATATGTGTGTATAAGAAATACTACTCTGTTTAATTAATTATATTTCAGATCCCGTGAAGTAAAACTTAAGACAGGAGGACCCTTAAGTAAGGACTGAATAAATTGACCGACTTGGTATTACATGGATCTCACAACTTTTTACGATAGAAGTACTGAGTTGCGAGAGTTGGTATTTTTTACAGGTTATGTTTTTGATGGCATTATATTTTTCCTATGTGAACCAAGTAGTATCCTTCTTATTTTATACCTGAACCTTTTACATACATCTCAATAGATTTTTTAAATTTTTATATTGGTTTTAGTTTTAATTTTGCTTTTATTTTATTTTTAAACTTTACTTTTATTTTATTCTGTTGCTGTGCCCTTACAGTGTCTATATTTTTGTACCTAGCTTTAAGCTAATTGTATTTTTTTTACAATAGGAAATGCAGTAAATGAGATTGAATATGACTTTGTAACACCAAATATGTATCAAGTATATGATGCAGTCGCTCGACTGGGTCCCTGCTATAGGCTCTTGATCGGCTGAATCATTTAGTTGTAATTTGGAAGCCAGTTGCAAAGTTGCAACTGGCTTCCAAATACCTTTTCGTGTAATTTCAATAAAAAATAATTGCATAAGGAAAAGGCAAAGAAATGAAGGCTTGGTGGTTGTTCAAATCTTGATAAGTGCATCATTTTGTTTTAACTTATTTTTTCCTGTTTGTTACAAAGATAAGTACCTAACTCTAATTCATAAACTTTAAGAAGTTTTTTTTTTTGTGTATTTAAATTTTGCACTATAAAGATTATATCATCCATTCGTTCTATTGCACAACATACGTATTCCGATTTGTAGCATTTTTTTAAAGTTATAATGTTAAGATTTTTGGACTTGTCATGTCTATGTCGCAGGCAGATTGTATGATTCGTCATTTAAAAATGCTCGCAGATATGCCGAAGGCAAATTGGCAACACGTTCAATTGTTATAATTTCGACATTCAGGACAACCCGACCAAAAATTAAAAAAATGGGTTTATAAATCAAAATCAAAATCTGCGGTGTTGCGGCAGCGGCCACAACACTTGCCTACCTGCTTCCTATCTGCAAGCGTTTTTAAACTGACGACGTTGTTTGTAAAAAGCGGAATCATACAAATTGCCTGCGACATATATACCAGTATGTCAGTATATCTGTCATGTATGTGTGAAATCTCTAATCCGCCTTAAGTAAGGTAAGCGTTACCGCGATCTTCGCCTTGCCTTGTCTCTATTAAAATAGGCCTGCAGTGTGACAGTAATAGGCTGACATTACTATTATTATGTCAAAAGACAAAATGATGAAAAAATGGTCAGGGCACGATTTAATAAGAAACTGGCCTGGTAAGCATATATGAGCTGCAACAGCACGTAGGTCGAGGTGGCAGCGAGTGCGAACACGTGGTAAGCGCGACGCAGACGAGAGGCCTGTGCCGGTGTCCGCGCGGCCGCGCGACAGAAGCCCACGCCGCGCAGGTAGCGGAGGTGCGGCGCTATACTCAGCGCGCACACCGACCTGAGCACATTACATTGCACTGGATATTGAAGCATTCTAAAGCACTATATTAATGGCTGCCGTGTGGTTCCGGACGTAAAGAATAGCACCATTACATTTCCTCCCAAGGGTGACGTAAAAAGCGACCAAGGGACTTACTAGATAATGGGCAGCAGCGTTTTATATGCATTTTTAACACCATACTGCGATCGCCAACCCGCCTGCCAATCGTGGCTATTATGGCAAACCCCCCCAATTGGGGGAGGCTTATGTCCAGCCGTGGACGTCTTTCGGCTGAAATAATGATGATGATGATGATATAAATGGCGTAAATTTAAATAAATACCTATTTTCCTTTTTGGAATTTCCAAAAAAATAATGGGACTATAAATAACACTGTTATCGAAACGATGTCAGGCTCTAATGTACTTTAAAACCCGTGCGTGCGGAGCTTCACAACTGTAAAACAGATGGATGTCTTCATGTAGAACGCTTTTACAAAATCTTACACTGCGCAAACGCCTAGTTTTCAAGAAAAATAATCTTAAAGTATCAAAAATGTTTACTTAGGTACTCAATACTAATAACAATATAATAGTTGATATTTTAACACAGATGATGTACGACTTTCACTCCAAGGTTGTTCCGTTTTACGTTCAGACAAAATTACAGCGGATTTTAATAGTTTTTAGTACTTCCTATAAATAATGTATTATTAATTTTAATAAGTTTTTAAATAGTTGCTACCACAATGAACTCAATTATGAAGCAAATAATATAATAATAATAGTGAAATAAAAAATAAAAACCGGCCAAGTGCGAGTCGGACTCGCGCACGAAGGGTTCCGTATCTATAACTAGTATTATAAAAAGACTTAACTTTAGATCATGAAACTTTGCATAATAACTGAGGATAAAAGCGGATACAATGTGTTTTATTTTTTTTAATTAAGTACAATTATTTTCACCGTAAAATGAAGTAACTTAAACTTTCGACGCCGACTTGAACTTTCCCTGCCGTCAAAGACGCCACAGTCCGCAAGCAGTAGTGTGAGAGAGATTGAATATAAGCTGAGGTACCTATCATGGACTCTTAAGTCGAACGAATAGTAGCAATAGATTAGTTATCCCAAGAACAAACTTAACATTGTAATTGAAAAACATATTCTCCCACACATTCCAACTGCAAATGTAAGTTTGTACGCACAATATCCAGAGATTTACCGTATAATTTTAAGACCATAAATTTCTTATAGATTTTCCTGTTATCTATAAGTATAAAACTATTTTCTGTATTTTTTTCAAAATTGTGGGCTCAGTAATTTCTGAGATAAGGGTAATGGCCAATTTTCGTCTATTTTCACTTAACTTTAAAACAATTTAATTAAAAATAATTTTAAAAAAAACTGAGACCCTCACAGCCCTTTCATTTGATATGTCACACGGTATAGATTGCAATTTTTATTTTTATTTATTTTTTAATTTCCCCCCAAGACTGAACCTAATAATAAATAATTTCTTTACGGTTCACGTCCGTGTTTGGGTTACTCAAATTGATTATGTATACCAAATTTCAACTTTTTATTTATTTATAACACCTTCAACTATCATTACAGGGTTTACCCTAAAGCGACAGCTAAGAACTTAAAACTAATAAAGTAAACTATATACATACAACCAAATTAGAGAAAAAAATAATTAAAAACTAACAACATTATTAAAATTAAAATTAAAAAAACACAAAAACATAGCAATACATAATTATTAACAAAAACAGTACAAAAAATATCATTATATAAATTATATATATAAATTAAAATTAATTATTATTTTGCTTGTAGCACAATATAAATAGTAGTATATTTGCGAATTCACTAAAACAACATGTAAACACATCAATCTGAGTTTGAAGGTCGTTGATGGTACGAATAGCTCTGGTAAGGGGTGCCTTGGCAAGCAGGTTAGTTCTGGCTGTAGGTACCAGTAACAATGGCGGGCTGCGCCGCCTTCACACATAGCGGTCCGGCACACACAGACTCAAGCGCTGCAATACTCCCGGGTGGCTCTCCACTCCACGGAGTTTACGCTGGTCGCCTACTTGGTGAAGGTGCTTCTTCACCAAGTAGGCGACCAGCGTAAACTCCCGTCGGAGATACAGTTGATTATAGCCAACCATGCCCAGGACAAACAGAGTGGGATACATCAGTAGGTAAAACGGATATACCCCATATAATTTCCTGTACAAATGGCGCGTAAACTTGTTCTGAACACGCTCCAACATTACAGGTATTTAGCTTCATCTGGAGCCCATATGACCGCACTATGTTCCAGATGACTCCTGACTAGCGCATCATATAGGACCCTAACTGCTCTGATGATTGTGAAGCTTTGTGTCTATCTCAGAACAAATCCTAAGTTTCTGTACGCCTTTTTACAGATCTTGGTTACATGCTCACGGATTGTCAGAACGGGAGTCATGAAAGCGCCCAAGTCTCGCACCTCCGTGACACGTTGCAGTGGCGCCACGTCCACCACGTACTCATGGAGCAGAGGTGCATGAGCACAGGTAAAACTCATCAACGAGCACTTGGATACGTTGAAGTACAGTTTGTTTTCATAGCTCCATTGTACTATTCGATCAATGTCTTCCTGTAGGCGCCTGCAATCGGACTCGGACCTAATCTCAAGCAGCAACTTGTGGTCATTAGCAAATAATAAACAAGCGCCATGTCTTACAACTTCCGGCAAATTGTTTATCATAATAATGAATTCTAGAGGTCCCAAGTTTGTGCTTTGACTTACACCCGACGAAGTGTAATATAAGTCGGATTCACATCCGTTGCAGTCCACATACTGCTGTCTGCCTTGCATTTAACTGGCGAAAAACCGCAATAGATGCTGGGTGCTTTCAAGCTCCGCTAGCTTCCGCAGTATGATGTCAGCTCCCACCCTGCCTTTGGGCACTGGAATGACTCGCGTAATCTTCCACCGAGCTGGGAACTTCGCAAAACGAAGACAGGCGTTAAATATATAAAGTAACGGCGCCGCGAGTACCCTACCACAATCTTTAAAAAGAAACGCCGGTATACCATCCAGGCCCGCAGATCGCTTAGGCTTGAGGCGGCCGAGTGCACTTCTAACGTCCCTAAGACTACATGCACTACCAGTGTCTCCCGCTTCCGCTGCCGCCGCTTCTGAGTCTAGTCGAGGCAGCGCATTACTATATACCGACTCAAAATAAGTCGCGAACTGCTCAGCATACTCCTCGTCTGACAGATACTGATCGTCCTTAATAATGTCCTGTCTACACGTTGTACTTTTCTGCGCTCGTACGTATTGCTAAAATGACTTAGGGTCTTTCGCAAACTGACATTGAATCTTATTTTTATTTTGATGCTCTTTGCGTGCAATTTCTATTGATTTTTTATTATGTGATCTATATTTCGAATATTCGCCGTAATCACTATTTAATTTCGTTGTTTTATATATTTTATGTAGTCTTGCTTCAATTTTTAAGTTTTTTATTATATCACTCGTTTACCGTTTGGGGTAAATACGAGTATATCGCTGTTTGACAGTAAATGTTTTCCTAGGAACACTTGCATCTAAAATATTATTAAGTTTATCATAAAATAAATTCAAAATATCTTCCACAGCGCTCTGTTCAAACATATCGGTCTAATCAGTAGATGCTAGCATAGAATATAACAATTCATTATCCGCTTTATAAAAATTCCAATGCGGCCCGAACTCAATATCAAATCTAGTTGTCTATCTAAACAGTTAGGTACATTATTAGACTTAATCGGTCCATTACATTCGGAGCAAATTGGCTGTGACAGATGGACAGACAGACAGACACACGAGTGATCCTATAGGTATGGGTGTGTTTTTCCTTTTGAGGTACGGAACCCTAATTATATAGATTCATTTGTACTCCTAAAGAATTGTGCGCGCGACTAGCATATATACAACATCCCGACATCATCCGTCAGGCAGTTGCCCACCAGACACAACTCCCATCTGGTCAGAGGGTCCTCCTTTTCCCATAGAGTATGAGAGAACTTTACACCCAGTTCCTCATACCTCTATAGCACCAATCCCGAAAGAAACTACGACGATTTTTTCTTGGCACTGATGGTTTTGCGCACTTTGGGGTTTTCAAAAATAGTCTAATCCATCCATACTCCATACTAATATTATAAATGTGAAAGTAACTCTGTCTGTCCGTCTGTTTGTCTGTCTGTATGTTACGTTTTAACGCCTAAACGGCTAAACCGATCGTAATTAAATTTGGCAGAGATATAGCCTGGGATATGGAGAAGGACATAGGCTACTTTTTTACGCGATAGCTGACATCCACTCAGGCGGAGCCGCGGGCAAAAGCTAGTTATTATATAAATAAATGTGAAATAACTCTGTCTGTCTGTCTGTATGTTACGTTTTCACGCCTAAACCGCTGAATCGATCGTCACGAAATTTGGCAAAGATATAGTCTGGGATATGGAGAAGGATATAGTCTACTTTTTTACGCGATAAATGACATCAACGCGGGTGGAGCCGCGGGCAAAAGCTAGTTTCTACTATAAAAAAGCACCGGGTGTTAAAGTACAGTAGTTCAGTGGAGCGATAAATAGCGTAAATAAAAAAAAAAACTATTTGCATAAATAAAAAAAACAACGATTTACAATTTGAAAAATAAACTTGACAATAAAGAACACCTATGAAATCAAAACGATGTCATTCAACGACAGTGAAATGGACACTCTTCACTTATCTGGATTTAATTTTAATTCGTACCTAGCACTAAATTACTCGGAATAACGGAACTACTGTAACACTCATTACCTTTGTGCCATCATTAAAACTTACATTGCTCAAACTTTGGGAATCTGATTGGAATGGAAACTAATAATATTATGCTGATTGAATGAATAGATAGGTACGAATTTTATTGATACAGTAACTTTCACCTGTGAATTTATCCGTTTATATACAAAATTCCTGCATAATTGCTTAATTAAGCATTCATTATAATTCCTCCGAAGTAATTGGCTCTAGGACGACGATTATTTTGTAACAGTGACAGTTGCAAAGCATAAAATTATACGGTACCCTGCCGTTTCCAGAAGTTGATGGACGAAGCGATCAAATATTCATCGTTCTCTATTATTTTGTAAGTCAACAGTCTACCATCAACATCCAACTGCGGCATGACTTAATTACGTACAACATGTGCTCTAATTATATACCTACCGACCTAACATTATTGTTTTTCGTTTGTATAAGTACGCTGGTAACGGGGTAAGGTGACTTGATCGAGAGTGGTGATGGTAAATTCCCGAGAATATTCTCCTTGCGAGAACTTTGCTGTTAAGTTCCCGAGAATATTCTTTTGTACGAGAATTAAAAAATTGGATGACTCTATTGTATCAATCTGTTTTTAGGGTAATAGTTTTGAGTGCATTTAAATGTTTTACGAAGTTTACGTCAAAATCGTACGTACGTCTACTACTCTATAACTTAATTTCTCAGTAAATTCTCCTGAGCGAGAATATTCCCGATAATATTTCCGAGAAAATTCTCATAAATTCTCTTAAATTTCGTATGGTATTAATGTTAAACAAACTTTATGAGTAATTATGAGTTACAAATAACCAGCTTTAATAAAATATAAACATTATTGAAAGGTGTATGGCGTTAATAATTAAAAACAAAATAACAATCACAATCATAACAATTCTTGAAATCAAATTAAATTGGAAATCTGTCCGTTTGTCCGTCAGTCCGTCTGCCCGTCAGTCCGACAGTCCGTCTGTCCGTCAATCCGTCAGTCCATCTGTCCGTCAGTCCGCCAGTCCGTCAGTCCGTCTGTCCGTCTGTCCGTCATTCCATCTGTCCGTCTGTCCGTCAGTCCGTCAATCCGTTAGTCCATCTGTCATTCAGTCCGTCAGTCCGTCAGTCCATCAGTCCGTCAGTCCATCTGTCCATCAGTCTGTCAGTCCGTCTGTCCGTCTGTCCGTCAACCCGACAGTCCGTCTGTCCGTCAATCCGTCAGTCCATCTGTCCGTCAGTCCGCCAGTCCGTCTGTCCGTCTGTCCGTCAGTCCGTCTATCCGTCAGTCCATCAGTCCGTCAATCCGTCAGTCCATCAGTCCGTCAGACCATCTGTCCGTCAGTCCATCAGTCCGTTAGTCCATCTGTCCGTCAGTCCATCAGTCCATCAGTCCGTCAGTCCATCTGTCCGTCAGTCCATCAGTCCATTAGTCCATCAGTCCGTCAGTCCGTCAGTCCATCAGTCCATCAGTCCGTCCGTCCTGCCATCCGCGGCTTAGCTCAGAGACTAGAAACTTAGTACTAGAAAGCTGTAATTTGATATGGGTATACATATTAAAACCCCGACAAAGTGGTAAAATGAAGTCTCTGATAATACATATCTAAAGAAATATTAGCAAACCACTCTGAAACTCACAGAGTAAGATTTTTTTCGAGAAAAGTATAGATTAATATTAAATAACAACAAAAGAAATTGATGTTTTAGCGATTTTACTTCCAATTTTAAATTCTCGTAAATTCTCAGTCGAAAAGAATATTGCAGAATATTCTCGATCGGAGAATATTCTCCGAGAGAGAATATTCTCTTGACCCATCACTAATCGAGAGTGTTCTTAGCTATGATTCAAGAAAATCGGTTCAGCCGTTTGAAGAATATCAGCTCTTTTCTAGTTGATGAATTGACGTGAGCAACTTCCACAGGTCGGATAGAATTGAAATGAGAAACCCAAACTCCATAGAAACTTGGGCCTGACGTTACATGGCTGCAGTTTGGCCATAAATTAGAGCATTTAGGAAGGTTTCACGACCCCAATTTTCACGACTCCCAGCAATGGCCAAATTGGTAAAATTAGACAATGTTTACATTTTAGGTTATTTTTATATTTCGAGTTATTTCATTAAAAAAAAATATTTTTGAGGCTTTCTGGTACGCACACGCGATATGCTGCAGCTGTAGCGCCTACAGCCTATTACGATGACGTTTTAGGTACATAAAAAGCACTTAGGGGATGACATTTATCTTTACCGAAAACCTCGGCTGAAAACTATGTTTTTATGGGACTACTTGTACAGTTGGTGTACGACGATTCAGTGTAGACTGAATATATAGGTAAATGAAATGAGTGGACTGTATAAATATGAACACAAAGTATATTACTGTATTACATTTAGACGGCAAAAACAAGTAAAATGGTTAGGATGCGCGATCGCGACCGTTCGACGTATCCTGTTGCTTGGCACTGGCGGGGCGCGATGACGCAGCTGTTGCCGCGCCGCTCTCGCCTCGCTCCCCTCCTGGTCCGCTCACTCGCTCCGTTGAGCCGATGACTCAACACTACTGTCGTTTGCATTTGCTAATATTGTATTTACTAGGTCAGCGGTTCTCAAACTTTTTTGGTCTCGGAACCCTTTTGACAAGCAAAATACTTGACGGAACCCTACAATAAAACAATCGTTTTTAAAAGTGTATTCTTTATTAATAAGCATAATAAAATACAATGTAACAGTTACTAATTATTACTTACTTTACCACATGGCAAGTACAATAATAGAAGATATTAAAAATGAAAAAATCTTAACTAATGGGAGGTATGAAACTGTTTTTTATTTTTCATCAATTGGTTGATATCAGGTTTGATAGAAGACATTTGAAGTCTCATATCAGGTTCGGCGTCCAGTCTATTGCGATATTTTGTTTTCGTGGCTGCATAGGTTGAGTATTTTGCATAGTTCAACAACATATTTGGTTCGCACAAATATGTTGTTGGGAACGGGAGAAGAATATTCAGAGCCATTCTGCCAAGCATTGGATACTCATCACGGATTTTGCACCAAAAATCGTTGAGAGGCGTCGTTTTGAACAGTGACTCCATACTTGTGTCTGATGACATTTCTAAAAGAGATTCATATATCTCGTTTGACATACTCGTACTTTCGGGCTTTTGCAAGTTGGGTAAAAAAGGATTATGAATCCATGAATTCAGCTTCATTTTTGTATTCTGTTCTTCGGGAAAATACTTTTCAAAAGATGCACGCATCGAAGTGAGATATTGAACCAATTCTTCAAACACATCATCTTGAAACATTTCTGAGTCGTTATCGCTAACAAACTCACTGAGTGACGTAAAGCTTTCTATTTCTCTCTTACCAACGCAAATAATCCAAAAATCTAATTTTCTTTTGAAGGCAGTTATTTTGTTATAGGCCTGGAACACTGTTGTCTGTTTACCTTGCAATGATAAATTCAATTCGTTCAGTTTTTGAAAGATATCCGCCATAAAAGATTATCGGAACAACCAAGTTTTATCATACAAACGGTCTTTCAAATTAAAAGAAACTGTATCTGCTGAAAGAAACATTTGTAACTCGGCTCTAAGTTCAAATAGCCTTGTTAACGTTTTACTCCGAGACAGCCATCGCACTTCTGTATGGAGCAGCAGTGTTTTATGTTTGCTGCCATAATCTTCACACAATAATGAGAACAATCGGGATTGTAGTGGTCGTGATTTGATAAAATTAATTATTTTTACCGCTTCATCCATAACTAATTTTAGATTTGACGGCATTTGCTTCATCGCAAGTGCTTGTCTATGCAGAATACAATGGCTGGAACTACAATTAGGCGCTTTACTTTTTATTCGTGATACTGCTCCTGCTGTTTTACCTGTCATCGCCTTGGCCCCATCTGTACAAATGTCAATGCAATCGTTCCAACTAAGATTATTTTCTTTAAAAAATATGTTTATTTTATTATAAATTTCTTCCCCGGTAGTGTTTGTGGGCAGCAGTGAACACATAAGCATGTCTTCTTCAAAAGAACGTTCATATGGATATCTCACGATAACCAGCAAGATAGCCAGACCAGTGACATCAGTTGACTCATCCATTTGCAAGGCGAATCGTGTTTTTTGTAGACGTGCAACAAGTTCTTATTTGATGTAGCTTGCCAGATCATGGATTCGCCGTGAAACAGTATCGTTTGATAGCGGTACAGTAAAAGATGCTTTGCAGATTTTTCATCGAGCATACATTTTGTTATGTCTAACACACATGGCTTTATTAAATTCTCAGCGATAGTGTGCGCTTCACCTGCTTGTGCAATGCGATAGCTAACTAAATATGATGCCTCCGTGGCCTTTTCATTGATAGTTTGTGTTACATGCATCATATTTTTTTGACTTTCCAATAACTGTTCTTTTTTACGAACAAAAAATTATTTATTCTTGTCTTTAGACTCGGGGTGTACAGTTTCTAAATGTCTGCGTAATTTGGGAGGTGCCATGGAACTATTAGGAAGCAGTTTACTACATAACATGCAGAGAGGTGAGCCGTTGGAATCAACAAATCCGAAAATGATATATGATTCATCATACTTCCTTTTTTTCGTCTTTGAAACAATGGAGCTTGACGTCGTGGCATCATCGTCTGGATCGGTAATTGCTGGATTCTCCGCGCGTACTGCTTTTGAACATTCAGCGTCATTAGAAAATGTTGTTGCAACACGTTTAACGCCTTTAAGCCAACGTTCCATTCTTCTTTATTAATAATGTTACACGTCAGGATGGTGGGGTCAAAATAATGCACAATCGTTACTGCGTTTATGAGACAAAGTTTAGTCCAAAGAAGAAATGTACAAAACTGATATAATCGGAATACAGCAGGCAGTAGAACTTACAAGCAGGCAGCAGGCTAGCCAGCTTGTAAGTAGGTAGGTACGAACTTATCGCTCCGAACGCTAATCGTCAACTGACTGACGAGGCGCGATTTTTTTTTTTATCTAGGGCATCTCAGAGTGTAACCACTAAGGTTCCGACTCTTTAACCGGACTTTCCTGTGGTTGCCTTAAGCTCCTAACGAAACTTAATGCCTCCAGCCAGGGCGTAACGAGGCGCGACGCGCGATCGCCGCTTTTATACTTAGTCCTAGACTCGAACTCGAACATTCTCAAAAATACTCGAGTCGGCGCCTTTGATAAACAAAAAGCGGAAATAAAAATAGAAATACAAAAAAATGCGTTGTAAACAATCTCGAGTTTATGTTTTTAAAGATAGAGCCGAAAGTCGCTTGTTCTTGTGAAAAGCCGCCTCTGAATTAGACGCTATAGTTGTCTATAGCGTCTAATTCAGAGGCGGCTTTTATCAAAGGGACTGCGCGCTCACAAGTATACGCGCGGCGGGCGGAGTCAAAACGTTCGACCAGTGACCAGAGAGAGGTGTTTTGATTTTTTTTCTAAATTCTCGCGGAACCCTAGGGTTCCGCGGAACACACTTAGAGTACCGCTGTACTAGGTGATTCGATGCAATCTCAGATTACAGTAATCTGAGATTGCAATAATATATAAAAAAATAAAAAACACAATTGTGATAAATTGTTTTATTAGTCACCTTCTTCATTAGGATTATCATAATATTAAAAATATAAAAAATGGTCTTCCATAGACTCAACATTTTTGAAATCCAAAAATTACATTCAGACTCTTCATTCAGAAAACATATCTTGAATTTGATATGCACTAAATGTGTTAACAATATTATCACTAATATCATTGAGAAAGTCCCATGATGAGCATGTTAAATGGATATCACAAAGGCAATTATTTGGATGTACATAATAGTTATACATTTTAAGTTACTGTTTTCGCATTGTAATTGTTATTCGGTTTCTTTCATGTCTCTGACATCCTTCCACAAAACATCTTCTTTCAGTTTCAACAGCTCTATAATAATCAGGTAAAACAATAAGCATTCCAACAGTTGATGCCCTTGGTGCAGAATAAGTTTTATGCCTTGCTGAAAGTTCTTCTAAATGAGGAACATCCTGACTATTTGGCTCATTGACAGCTGATGAAGATGCACTAGATGTTGAGGGGCCTGAATGGACCCAACAAGAGTGACAGACGACACTTGAAGCATCCACCTGAAAATAATAATTTATCTACATTAAAGGATGCCTTTACACAGAGACGCGTGATGTGTTATTGACCACTTTGAAAATGACAAATCTAAAGAAATCCTGCAGGATTTCTTTGCTTTAGCTTGACCACTGTTATCACACAGTCTTTCTAATTCACTTAAATATTTTAGCATACCAAATAACATTTTTTAATGCCATTGATAGCAAAACTAAACTAAACAATGTTATTAATAAACTGAATAAAACTGATATACTAACCGTGCGTGATAGGATCCATTCTCTTATAACTTCGTGTATTTTGCACTGGACCATTTCTAAGTTGATGGCAACGAACTCTTCTCAGAAGAGAACGTCCACAGTGAATACACACTCGTCGGTGTCCAATAGGTGTCTGTTCCCTTTATTCTGGTCCATTTGCATCAAGAGATACAGCATTGGCATGAATACAGCAAGCTTGGCAGATAGTCATTTTCATTTACCTGAAGCAAACATTTATCATTTGACTATTAGGTCTAGCACTAGCATTTAGCAATAGACATCTGAGTGGCACATTTGGGTAATCATAAGTGGCCTTATTACATTCCCACTGCAGGGACACAGGCCTCCTCTCTGTGAGAGGGAATAGGCCGTAATGAACCATTCAGGTTCAGTCCGGAATGGTGATGTCACGTCATGTCTTCGAATATGAATTTGTTGCACATTTAAATTTTTAAGTAATAATAATACGTACAAATATATAAAAATATGGGAGGGGAAAGGATCAAAGGGCATCAAAAAATTAATGTTGCACATTCATCATTTTATAAAATACAACTATCAATAGACAACTGATCATAAGCGATAACTCTATTTAGTTTCATTACATTAAATAATTACATAGAACAAAAATGAAACTATAAATAAATATCCGATACTAACCGTTTGAGGCGCGACCCATTCCTGTACAATTGAAAGAATCATTTCATCTTCCAATCTTCGCCTTCCTATTGTATTGCAGCGATCCGTTGCTATTCCGCAATTAATGCACAGGCTCATGATGTCGAACCTGTCGAAGATAAACAGATCCAGTTTTCCAGCAAAGGTCAGCAGGGGTGGCAGGGTACGGTGTCAAATGTTCAAGCGAGGGTCAGTTAGAAGGCAATCAATTTCTGAGTCTAGTATTCGAGCATAGGTCTTATTAAATAATAAATCGAAGAGAAATTCTGAAAAACACATTCAAAAAGAACAATTATACTAAAACAATGGAGTATTATTTAATTATTTAAGAGTATCGATTTCCACTAAATCGATTATATTCTTAAGTAACGCTCTATTGATATAATGCCAGCGTTTCTGAAGTTAGTGATATATAATGAAATAAGTGTTGTAATGGTTTATAAAGGTTGTTTAAAACAAAAAATAGAAATCTACTTATTTTCTACACTTGGCCATTGTTATTGAGTCTAGGATTTAAATGGGTTGATTAAGCAAAAGAGACGAATTTTTTGGTACATATCTGATTCGTGTAACGGTTAGGCCCAGAAACGGGTTTCTCCTTTGGTATTTCGTTACTTCTTACTTGACTGATATTAAAAGAACATAGTTACCTTGAATTGCTGCTGCAGCTTCACCTGGAATTTACAGGATATCCAACTCTCTTAATATACAGCAGAGGCATCGAGTTTGTGCTTCTTGCAATGGTCTCAATGAATGTTAGATTTTTTTTTTTTTTAATTAGTATTACACCGCGGACATGGGGGTCCGCGCCTTTGTTTATTGGGGTCTTTTTGTTTGGGGATATTTTTATACATTTGCCGTGGCTACTCCTCGGACTTCCTTATTTGCTACTTATAAAAACTACGTGAGTCCATCCTTAATGTTATATTTTTTTTATTTTTTTTTTAAATATATATATCTCATGCTCATGCACAGGTTAAGATATTAATATATATATACACATTTATTTATTTTTTCTTAATACTATATGCTTATACACTTAAAATACATATTTAAGATACTTAAGATACTTAAAATACACAGGCATTTCAGTTACATTTATATTCTTATTTTACTTATTTCTATATTTTACTAGCTTTTGCCCGCGGCTTCGCCCGCGTGGATGTCAGTTATCACATAAAAAAGTACCCTATGTCCTTCTCCATATACCAGGCTATATCTCAAATTTCTAACTTAATTAATTTTAATGTGATTCACTATGTGAATAGAAACCGAAACAAATGATTTAATATAATAAAAGTACTTATGTTCTGAACGTCTAATTTGTCTTTACCTAAAGATAACAAACACAAAATCAAAATACGAAATTTCACTCAAATTCTTAAAGCAATCAATTGTACCAAATTATAACACGAAATAAAAATGCGACACAAATAATAATTTTAAAATAATTTACGTAAGTACCAACAATGTGAAAACAAAACGAAATCCTCCGAAATGTCGCACGATACACCGTTTGTGCTGAGAAAACAATCGAAATCTAATGAACACTATTGGTGCATAACTTTTCTCAGGATCACGTTCGCAATTGGATGAAATATTTGACATTTATTTTGTACTTGCAACACAATCTGGCTGTAGAATTCGATTAATCGACTAATACTTGACCGGTATTAATACATTTTAGCGGGAACACCACTAAACGAACGAAAAAAAAAAGAAAACAAAATACGTCTGTACTCTGTGGTCGTGTGGCGGTGTGGCGCGATGTAAACATTCATCAAGGTTATACGTGCGTAAAGTAATGGATTCAATGAGAAAACGGTTTAATCATAGAAGAATCTTATACAGAATTACTGAGAAATAAATGTAGATTTCGTATTGAGTGTTAGTTTATCGAAAAGTGATAAATATGTCAGTGAAAAAGTAGGTGACGAAAGTTTTGGAATGCACAAATTTTGATCATAAGGCCGCCGTGTTTAGTAATGTTTTTATGATAAATATTCTTGTATACTGTTTGAAATACACATAAGTAGCTAGCTTATTTATCTACGAACATAATTTGGCTAATAGCTACTGATATTATAGCGTATTGTTATCGTAATCGTATTTCCAAGAGTAAAATTCGGCAAACAAATACCTACAAAAGACAATAAAATGGATATAGTATGTTATCCTTAAGAGATAGACATATACCATTCCAGACTTTTTTGAAGACCTTTATAAGATACACAATTCCACCATACATTATTTTGTTATATCTCAAAGGGTTTAGACAGCATTTTCGTTGAAAGCTCCCAGACGGCTTATTTTTTTCCGACACCTCCAACAAATATCGTTTATTTATACAAAAATGTACACAAAAACTTAACAAATTATATACTAAAAACCTTCCTCGAAAACCAAGCTATCCATTGGTGAAAACAGCATGAGAATCGGTGCAGTAGTTTTTGAGTTTATCGCGAACAGACAGACAAAAAAGACAGACAGACAGCCAGACAGACGCGGCGGAGGACTTTGTTTTATAATATGTAGTGATGTAGTGATTACTTGGAAATTTTTATTGTCGTTTTTATTTAGTTCAGGTATCTGGGATATGGTATTTCACTTTTGGGTTTACAAGTTGATTTTTGTTGGTTATAATTTACACTAAAGATTTACGGGAGAAAGAGGGAATCTCATGGCGGGGTGAGCCGACCAACCCCATCCGACGGCTTCCGTTCACGGAAATGACGTACCCATCCGCGTCGTTCAGCTCAACCATTTTTGAGGGAACCGAACGACCGGATGTGCAGCGCCACCATCGGCGGGACGTTTAAGTGAGCATGACAGACTCACTCCGCCATGAGACTTTACATGGGTTTTATTGCTAATTATTTATTTACTAATTAGTTATATTACGTAGATAGAGGTTTGAGGGTTGGGATTTGTTTTATGTTTTTGTTGCTTGGTTTGGGTGAGTTGGGAGTATAGGTATGGTCAGGTGTGTGGTGTATTATTTGGGACAGGGTGTTCCGACCAGGGATTTCGCTAGCCTCAGCAGGGGTTCCACGACCGCTGCGTCTCGGTGTTTCATGGCCATCTTAAGGTTGTATTCGATGACCATTTTAGAAGGCGCGTCCATCGCCCTCTTTGCGAAGCGGCCTATGGCGTCGTCGTCGTCGTCGAGTAATAGATGACACTGACTGTGTGTCTCGACACTGCCACCACCGCGTGGGATACGCTCTCGTGGACCTGGATCCTCCTGGTCTTGGTGTTGATGATGATTACGCTGTCGTAAGTCAACCCCTGAGCCTCGTGAATGGTTAGAATGCGTGACCCTTCACCGGACCCGTATCCCTGGCTCATAAGAGTGGATTTCTCCACTTACGTATGAACCAGGAACAGGGTGTTTTGAGCGGTGCCCGGTATTTGCGCTCCTGTGTAACCCCTCACTCTCAGGGAGTGGACCTGCGACAACATAGACTTGGAGGAGTATATACCGGAGTCTCGAGCCTTTTATGCTCGTTTTCGTTGTACTTCCGTTGATCAGGGCGGCGAGGCCTGGTGAGATGTGTACGCGGGCTCCAGCTCGGCTCGAGCCTACGCAGAAGCTTAAGCCTAGCCTCTCCTCTTCTCTGTTCATGAAGTGGGCGACACCTCGCAGACTGACGCCCGGTACTCCGTCTCCTCCGCATGCCAGAAGCTCCGAGATGGACATGGGGCTGGGTGCTGGTTGAAGGCTGGCTTCTGCCACCGCTGATGCTGCCGCTACCGCTGGTGCTGCCGCTACCGCTGGTGCTGGGCGTTGGGTGGTGTTTATGTGTGTAGTTTGAGTTGTGGTGAGTGGTGTGGTTGATGCTGTTTGAGTGGATGTTGTTATTATTGTTGTTGGTACGGTGCTTGTTGTGGTTATTGTTGATGTTGTTGTTAATATTGGTGGTGTGGTCGTGGATAGTGGTCGGTTTCGACTACGCAAGGGTACGTCCGTTTTGTTGGCCGCTGCTGCGACTTTGGCGACTTTGCTCGCGAATGCCAAGAATAGGTTTCTAGAAGCCAGTCTCCCCATGATGTTGTGGAGTATGGACTGACTTAGCTGGGTACCGATCTTTTCCTCCAGCTCTATTCTGTCGTGACTGAATCGGGGGCATTCGAAGAGCAAGTGCCAGACTGTCTCATCGCAACTGGGATCACAGACGCACGAGGGACTATCCTTGAGGTGGAAGCGGTGGAGATACGCTGAAAATCCTCCGCGTCCCGTGAGGACTTGTACATGGACCGGTGTGAGAACTGTATCTCTAAGTGTTTTTTTCGCCGCTAGGACGTTTGGGAAGAACACTTTTGTGACCGCTCCTGTACTCGAGGATTCGTATCGCGTTTGCCACTTCCTTATAGTCTCTTCCCGTATCTTCCTCCTCACGAACGATACGGGGACCTTGTTGTAGTCGGCTGTCGTCCGCTCTCTCGTTCCCGGCTGTTCCCACATGGGCCCTGAGCCAAAAGAACCTCACTTCTCTGCCCTCTTCTCTGGTCTCGCGGACGCTACTCTTGATTTGTAGTACCAGGTGGTGAGTGACGGACGGTCTCCGCAGCAGGTCGAGTGACGATCTTGAGTCACTTAAGATGCTTACGGAGGCCGCCCTGGATTCTCTTGCCATCCTGACAGCTCTGAAGAGAGCGTACATCTCCGATTGGAAGACTGAGTTGTGGGGCTCCAGGCCGAAGGTGCTGAACGATGACTCCTTTCCGTTTTCCCACCAAGTTAAGGCAGCGCCGACTTTCCCCTCTATCTTGCTGCCGTCGGTGTAGATTTGGGGACCGATTACTTGGTGGGTTTCTAGGGTTTCAGGATCCAAGTCCTCTAGGCATGCGTACTCCGTTGTTACGAGTAGCGATGGATGTGGATTTTGGAAGTGTGGCACGTTGCACTCCAGCTCACAGCCCTGCGGTATGAATTCCCGGGAATGACCCTTTTTGACCTTAAAAAGGGTTGCGGCGTCGATTACCCGGAGGTCTAGGGGGAGTTGGCCTGATAGGATAAGTGCCGATGTTAGAGACACCGTGCGGTATGCTTTGCAGATCTTCTGCGTGAAGCCCCTCTGCAGTGAGTCAAACTGATTCCTTGTCATCAGTTTCTCAGCTGCAGGGGCCCACGCACTCGCTGCATACATCACGATGGGCTCTATCACCGACACGTATATCGTCCTAATAATCTCTCTGTTTAGACCCCAAGTCACCTTTGCCGCGCATGCCAGCTGCTTGTAGATGTCTGCCGCCTTTTTACAGGTTGCAGACACGTGCGCGTTGAAGGTGAGTTTGGAGTCTATTGTGAGTCCCAGCAGCTTTATTTGTTCGACCAGGTTCAGCCGTGTGCCTGACATGTATAGTACCGGAATGTGGTACTTCAGTTTTTTCGTTAACACCATCGCGTTGGTCTTGTGCGCGGCGAAACGTAACTTTTGTTGGACGCTCCATTCCGATACAATGTCTAGCGTGCTATTGGCTGCTTGCTGCAGGGGGATGGCTGTATGGACCGAGAAAACTAGGACGACGTTATCTGCGACGCTTTGGCAGTATACCCCCATACTAGCCATTTTGTGAAGGAGCGAGTCTAGGATAAGGTTCCAAAACGTCGGTCCGGCTATTGAGCCCTGGACGCATCCTTTCGTGGTACCCTTCTCGCTAGTCGCTCTGGCGTAGTTGACCTTGATGTTCCGGTCTTCGAGGTATGAGGCGACGAGAGTGTATATGTTCGCGGGACAGCTCTTGGCCACCATCTGTTTTTTTTAGTGTTGGCCACCACGCGTTGTCGAAGGCCCCCTCTATGTCCAATGATATCAAAAGCACGATCTTTTTGGCTTTGATTTCGGCTCGGATGTGGCCCATTAAAGCATAGAAGCCGTCTTCGGTTCCGCGCAGCGGCATGAAACCGTACTGGTTTACGTGTAATGTTGGGAGGAAGTGCCATTGCAGTCTGCCTACCAGGAGTTTCTCGATGATCTTTCCGAGGACCGAGAGCAGACCTATTGGCCTGTACGACTTCGGGCTGGTGGAGACGTCCTTTCCTGGCTTGCGGATGATGCACACGTGGGCGACTTTCCACTGCTTCGGGAAGTGTGACAGCGACAGGCACATATTGGCCATCGCTAAGAACGCCTCCCGATCGCAGTTTATTGCCGCAGTGCATATGTCCGCCGTTAGTCCGTCGGGACCGGGGGCTTTTTTCGGATTCTGGTTCTGGAGAACCATTTCCATCTCCGCGGTCGTGAAAGGAGGATCGTCGGCGGACAATCCTGGTGGTTTTTTCTCCTCCGCCAGCTTTCTTAGGGTCATGTGGTAGGGTTGTTCGGCATCCGTTGAGTCGTCGGTGTAAAAAGGTTGTGTGTGCAATACTACTGCCTCCAACATAATCGGAGCCTATGCCTGTCAGCTTTACTTATCATTCCAGTTCTCGCGTTTATGCTTCTTGTACTTTTATTCCTCATACTGTGTCTTTCTATCATTCATCCTCATACGTGTCTTTTATGGGTGGGATTCCCAACTATCATCTTCTCTGGCTATCTAAGTTTTAGCTTTATTTTTCATTCTCGGGTGTAACAAAAAAACAGGGAGACAATTTTTTATTAATATTGCCATTGACATTAACTTATTTCTTATATATATTTTACAGTTTTCTGTTTTATTTCTTACCTAGTCTTAAACTATTTTACAATTTCTTATTTCTTATCTTATTCTGCAGAAACGGGGAGCAGTTTTTACTGTTGCTCATGCGTATATAATTTTACTTATTCTAATATTATTTCTATTTTTACATATTTTTTACATTTTGTATATATTTCCTATTTTATTCAAAATTCTTTTACATACTTTTTCATACTATGCTAGCCACTAATATAATCTACTATATTATGACAGCACATTTACTTATGCGGTTTTGTTTCGATCAATCACTATTTTTACTATGTATTTACAATAATCTAGGAATATTTCAGCATTATTACTTTTTATTATCTCCTTTACACTGTTCGGTGTTATTTCCATTCCTATTATATTTTCGACGTTAAAGCGGTGTTTTGCGAATTGTGGACAGTAGAACAATATGTGCTGGATTGATTCGGATTCATCCGGGTCGCAAATGCACGATGGACTCTCCTTGCACTTGAAGCGGTTCAAGTACTCAGAGAATCCACCCTGTCCCGTCATTATTTGCGTATTTAGGCCGCTTGTTTCCATCCAGCGTATTACACCATTTGCTTCTCGCACATCCGGGAAGAATAGCTTGGTTACCGATGCGGTGTCACTGGTTTCGTACCTACGGTTCCACTCATCAAGCGTCGCCATACGTATGCTTCGCTTGATGAAAGAAATCGGACACCGATCGTAGTCAGGCTTTCTTTTGGAGTTCTCAGCGGCTTCTTTTGCTAATTGGTCAGCTCTTTCGTTCCCCAGTAGTCCTACGTGAGCCTTTATCCAGTACATGTTTACTATCTTGTTCTGGTGGGATGCAGATTTTATGTTATCCCTAGCTTCTACAGCGAGAGGGTGGTGCGTACCGGGATTTACGAGTATAATTGTTTGAAGAGCTGCCATTGAGTCGCTGAAAATCCCAAAAGAGGATGCCTTGAGCCTAGTTATCTCCCTAGTTGCCCTTGTTATTGCTAGGAGTTCAGCCTGGTAAACCGTGCAATAATTTGATAGAGCAAGTTTGAGGGCTCTGGTCTCTGCCTCACCATTCCATATGGACAGTGAAGCACCAACCCCTCCTTCGATCTTGCTCCCGTCTGTAACGGACGTGCGGACGTCAAAATTGCAGTTGTTGTCCAATTGCTCCTGGTTCGCCAGACTGTTGAACTGCAAGATATCGCGTATCGCAGGATGGGGATCCTCGATTGAAGCAGTCATTTGCTCGACCTCCCTGTCCCGTAGTGACGTTTAGGGGCACCCCTTTCCTGGCTTCGTACAGTGATGCTGCCTGACGAACTCGGAGGTCAAGGGGGAGCAATCCAGACAGCACCAGTGCTGAGTTCAGGGAGACCGTGTGATATGCCCTGCACATTTTCTGAGCAATTCCACGCTGGACGGTCCCAAGCTGCTTTATAATGCCCAAATTTTTTGCAGCCGGTGCCCAGACGCTAGCAGCGTAAAGTATTATGGGCTCTACGGTTGCCACATACATCACCCGAATAACCTCTGGGTGAAGCCCCCAACTGACTTTTGCGGCTCTACACAGCTGCTTGTAGATCGCAATTGCCTTCCTACAAACGTGTGAGACGTGGGTGTTTAAGGTCAGTTTTTCATCGATGGTTACACCCAGAAGCTTCATTTCTTTCGATATGCCAATGTCGATCCCCCCCATGCTCAGGCGTGGTGTGTCGTATTTTAATTTTCTGGTTATCACGTACCATAGCGGTTGTTTTATGTGATGCAAATTTTAGTTTATTCTCGACACCCCACGCCAGAACATGATTGAGAGTGGCATTGGCACATTGCTCTACCTCGAATGCGGTCTCTCCATCAAAGACCAGTAGGACATCGTCCGCAAACGCCTGGATCTAGTTCCCCCTGTTCTCTGCCGCTTTTAGGAGGGGGTCAAGGACTAAGTTCCATAAGATTGGGCCCCCTATTGAGCCTTGGACACAGCCCTTGTTTGTGTCTTTGTTATAGCCTTCCCCACCATACCTGATTTCCTCTTTTCGGTTTCTGAGGTAGCTGTCTATGACCCGCCTAAGGTTGAGAGGATAGTTCTCCCCTGCCAGACGGACTCTTATCGCTGGCCACCAGGCACTATCAAAAGCTCGCTCTATGTCCAATGATACGAGCGCAACTATTCTTTTTTGTGCTAGTTTTTTATAGACATGCTGCATAAGGGCATAGAGGGAGTCCTCGGTGCTCTTCTGCGGCATGAACCCATACTGACGGGTGCTCATCCTTGGTAAAAGGTGGAACTTGAGACGGGCCACCAGCATCTTTTCGAATATTTTTCCTAGTATAGGCAACAGTCCAATCGGCCTATATGATTTGGGAGTGGAGTAATTCTTTTTTCCCGGCTTCCTAAGTATTACGACTGTTGCCTCCTTCCAAGCTGTGGGAAAGTAATGGTATTCGAGGCACTTATTTAATAACTTAAGAAAAGTTTCCGTGTCATTACTCACGGCATGACAACAGATGTCGGCTATAAAGCCGTTTGAACCCGGTGCCTTCTTTGGAATAAATGACTCCATCGAATTCTTCAATTCTGCCATCGTAAACGGTAGGTCGCAAGGATCATTTTGTTCGCCAGAGTTTACGTTTTCGGCTTTAATTCGAATGAATCGGTGGTGAGTGTTGTCGCATTCTAAGAGGTCTTCCGGATAAAATGTCACTGCCAGCAATTTCACGGAACCTTTCGCATCCAGTACGTCACCATTCCTTTCCAATGGCAGGTCTTCCTCCCTACGCTGTGTCCTTCCTATCACCCTATAAATTCCCTCCAAAACCCCCTCCCTATCCTGTTTCCCACAAAATTCCTTCCAACTCTCGATTTGAGCTTTGGCCGCTTCTAACTCATACTCTTCTTTCTGTTTTAGGTACTCTTCTATGACCTTCGACCTCCGGATTTGGGCGGCACAGCGTATCCTTCGCTTTTTGGTAGCGACGGTGTTCTTCATCTCAACGAGTCTCTCGGACCACCACGGCAAGGTGAGTTCTTCTTTTACTTTTTTGGTCGGTATTGTTTGCTTGCATGATTCGTCTATTGCTTTTGTGAGAGTATCCGTTACTAAGTCGATTTGTTCTATGTTTTTAATTTTGTCTATTTCAGCTGCTGTGAATTTATAATCTAGTTTCAATTGGCCGAACTTCTCATGAAATTCCGATCAATTGGCTTTTTTGGTACTGAATTTCCTTGAGGTTCTCTCGACTTTGATGCCCTGAGATTTCTGCAAGAGGATTTAAAAAATAATGCCGTTGTGATCCGAGCTCGTGAGTCCTTCGTCAACCCTCCAGTCATCTATTAAATGCAGGATATGGTTAGAGCAAGCGGTGATGTCCACGTGACTGCGTACCTTTTCCCCCTCGGATAGTGTCGAAGGTCGGGATTTTCCCACGGTTCAGTATATTCAGGTTTAGCTCGCCTAGAGTTCCTGCCATCTCTTCCCCCCTAAGATCTGCCATCGGGCTGCCCCACCATATGCTCTTTGAATTGGCGTCCCCTCCAAAGATCAGTCTTTTGGAACCGACTGCGAGCCCTATTTGCTTAAGATGTTCTAAATAGGGCTCGATAGGCTGGTCTGGCTCAAAGTGAAAGGAGACAAGCGTGATCTCCCAGGCACTGGTCTGGATTCCCACCACTGAGATGTTATTTGTGGTGAGTTTCGGGTACTGTTTGACTGTATTGGAATCAGAAGCCCTTGGAAGACTTTGGGAAGTATTGGTGTGCCAGGCATTTATTCATCAGCGACAGGAAGAATTCGGGGTTGCAGGAAATGGCCTGAGAGCAGATGTCGGCAGTGAGGCCGTCTGCTCCCGGGGCCTTTTTTGGGTTGAACGACCCAATGGACCTGTCCAGCTCACTCTGGGTAAACGGTGGGTCATGTTGTTCATCATGGCTCCACTCGTTTACTCTTTCTGCTAGTAGCCGGGTTCGACGATGGTCCAAGGTGTCGTCTTCGTCACGGTCCTCGGGGTAGAAGGTGTCGGCCAACAGCCTCACCGAACCTTTCGCATCCAGCAACTCACCTCCCGACCACAGCGGCGGATCCTCTTCTCTTTTCGCGACCCTTCCCATGACTCTGTAGATCCCTTCCCAGACGCCCTCTTTATCCTGCTTTCCGCAAAATTGCTTCCAGCTCTCCTCAGTTGCTCTCCTAACAGCCTCCTCATACTTTTCTTTTTCTTCCAGGTACAGTCTGACCACCATCTCTCTCCGGACTGGCGCTGCGTTCCTGATTCTGCGTTTTCTGGTAGCGACTAGCATCTTCATAGCCGCGAGCTCCTTGGACCACCACGGCAAGGTAAGTGTTTCGTGTTTCTTTTTTGTTTTTATAGTGTGTGTACATGTTTCAGTTACGGCTTGAGTGTATGTGTTTATGGTGTGTTCTAGTTTATCTGTGGTGTTTATGTTTGTGAGCTCCGTAACTGTTAGATTATTTGCCAGCATAATTTGAGACAGTTTCTCATGAAAATGTCTCCAATTTGCGTTATTTTCTTGTGGTGCGCTCGATGCTTAATCCCTTAGATTTTTTAAGGAGAATGCTAAAGAATATGCCGTTATGGTCAGAGCCCGTGAGTCCTTCCAAGATTTGCCAGCCGTCCACCAGGCCCAGCATGTCCGCCGAACAGGCCGTTACGTCCACGTGGCTGCTGTATCTGATTCCTCCCCTAATGGTGTCGAAGGTTGGGATGTCGCCCATGTTAAGGATCTGCAGACCCATTTCCCCTAGCGTTCCACACATTTGTTCCCCTCTCGAGTCCTCGTTGCCGCTACCCCACCAAGTACTTTTCGCGTTTGCGTCTCCTCCAATAACCAACCTGCTAGGGCCCACCACTTGCTCCAATCGTTTTAGCTGCTCCAAGTATGGCTCAATGGGCTTATCGGGCTCGAAGTAGAAGGACGCCAGCGTGATCGTCCAGGCTCTGGTTCGGACTCCCACCACAACGATGTTATTTGTAGTGAGTTGCGGGTACTGTATGATATCCAGGCTTTGGTCAAAGACAGCTACTGCTGCCTTTACAGTCCCTTCTCCTCCCTCAGAGCTCTGGAAGACCCTTACGCCCCGGTAGCTCTTCATCCTTCTCACCCCACCCACATAGGGCTCCTGGAGCAGCGCTACGGCAAGTTTGCGCTTTTCAGCCTCCAGCAACAGCTCGTTTGTGGCCAACTGACTCCGTTGCAGGTTTGCCTGGACTATTTTGTGCTGGTAGATATCAGGGGCCACCTTAGCAATACGCTATTGAGGCTCGAGCGAGGGCATCCCACTTTCGCCTTACAGGACATTCAGTACTGAAGGCATTGTGCTCAGTATTCCCCAATTTTTCCTTGGTGCAGTTTTTTTTTTTTTTTTTTTTTTTTTTTTTTTCCCTGTCCGGACGCAAGGTCCGGCCCGCGAGCTACCTCTAACATAATTAGAGTCCTTAATTATACTGATTTGATGGGGATGGGTTGTATCTACACGTATTCTTTATTCGTTTATATCATAAGCTTATAACTACATTTTTATTCAAAATTTGCCTCACATATATACGGCAACCTTACTTTTCTATACATTTACTTATTCTAGTCTTATATATAATATTTCCTGGGATTTCTATTTTCTAATTAATACTTTTATATTCTAGTCAGTTACATTTTAAGTTTCCAAGAGTGATTAACAGTTTTATTTTACACATTATTTCTTATTTATATAACAGATTTCTTATAGTATACATTTATTTATCTATGCTAATCAATATATTTTATACAAATATATATATTATAGCATACATTTATTGTACTATTTATTTCTAAACAAGACGCGTTTGGCAATATCTATACAATATTCTATGAATATCTCTCTACTTTTTCTACTAGACATAAATTTTTGGAAATTTTCAACCGCCATTCTACATTCCAGCACGTTCTCGACTTCGAGTCTTTTTAGGGCGTAAACCGGACAATCTATCAAAATGTGTTCTACTGTTTCGAGGGTCCCGGGCTGGCAGATGCACGATGAGTTCTCTTTGCACTTGAAGCGGTTCAAGTACTCCGAGAACCCACCGTGCCCCGTCAACACCTGGGTAGTTACGTTGGTTGGGACCATTTGCCGTACTATTTTGTAGGAATTTGGTACGTCGGGAATGAACATTTTGGTGACCTTAGCGCGTGTGCTTAATTTATATCTTTGGTCCCATTCATCAATCGACCCCTTTCGGATCTGTCGTTTGATGTATGAGACCGGGCACCAGTCGTAATCGGGTTTCCGCTTCGTTTTAAGTGCTGCTTCCTTCGCCAATTCATCCGCCCTTTCATTCCCCGCAAGGCCCGCATGTGCCTTGATCCAGAACAAGCGCACAGATTTGTTCTGTTCCTCAATGGCCCTTAGGTTTTTGCGGGTTTCAACTGCCAGGGGGTGAGTCGTGCTGAGGTTAGTTATAGTCTCCAGGGCTGACCTGGAGTCACTATACACTCCATAACTCCTCTCGCTTCTACGTCGAATTTCCTCAGTGGCTCTGCACACCGCGAGGAGTTCAGCCTGGTATACCGTACAGTATGGGGCCAGACTGAGTTTAATGGTCTTCACTTCTGCTGCACTATCCCATAGGGTTAGTGCTGCTCCAACCTTGCCCTCAATCCGACTGCCATCTGTAAATATCCGAATAGCCTGGTTGTTGTGGCTATCTAGTTGCTCCTGGTCTACCAGGCACACGAACTCTATCGCAGTGCGCTTCCCCGGGTGAGGTGCACTTGAGTATTCAACTCTTCGCTCGATCTCTCTATCAGCCAGCTCTGGGTGGGAAGCCCCTCTCCTTGCCTCATACAGGGCGGCTGCCTCTTGTATGCGGAGGTCAAGGGGTAAGATTCCAGCCAATACCAGTGCTGAATGAAGAGAGACCGTACGATACGCCCCGCACATTTTTTGAGCAAAACCCCTCTGAACAGCATTTAGGTGGCGTTGAACTCCTAACTTTTTCGATGCTGAGGACCAGGCGCCAGCCGCGTAAAGAATTATGGGCTCCACCGTGGCGGTGTATATGATGCGGACTATTTCCGGGTGAAGACCCCAGCTCACCTTAGCAGCTCTTGACAGTTGGTTATAGACGCCAAGTGCCTTCTTACAGACGTTAGCCGTATGGCTGTTAAAGGTCAACTTGGCGTCCACGGTGAGTCCCAAGATCTTCATTTCCGAGGACATTCCAATGTCGATCCCTCCCATGGTCAAGTGTGGCGTGTCATACCGAAGCTTTTTGGTGACTACCATGGCACAAGTTTTGTGTGGAGCAAACCTGAGCTTATTCATGACACCCCACGCCCGAACATGTTCGAGAGCGGCATTGGCCTGTCCTTGGAGTTCCAGGGCTGTTTCACCCGAAAAGACGAGCACCACATCATCCGCAAAAGCCTGACAATAATCGCCTCTCTGTGTGAGACTCACCAGCAATGGGTTCAACACGAGGTTCCATAAGATGGGGCCGCCTATTGATCCCTGTACACACCCTTTGTTTGTACTTTTGGCAAACTCATGGCCAGCATACCGTACCCGGACCTTGCGGTCGCTTAGGTAGCTGGCTATCATCCTCCTGAGATTTGCTGGGCACTTCTCTTCCGCCAGTCTGACCTTTATTGCCGGCCACCATGCACTGTCGAAGGCTCCCTCTATGTCCAGCGAGACCATTGTGATGAGCTTCCTCTCTCGGAGTTTGCCTCTCACATGGGCTATCAGGTCATAGAGCGAGTCTTCCGTGCTTCGCTGTGGCATAAAGCCATACTGACGGGGACTTATACGAGGCACGAGGTACCAGACCAGCCTTCTAACCATCATCTTCTCTAGTATTTTGCCCATCACCGGTAACAGTCCAATAGGTCTATAGGACTTGGGGCTGGTGTAGTTGTCCTTGCCTGGTTTCCTCAGCACCACCACGGTGGCTTCTTTCCAAGCTGTGGGAAAGTGCGTCAGTTGCCAGCACTTATTGAACACTGCCAAGTGCAGTTCCATGTCCTGGTATATTACCCGCTGGCAGATGTCGGCTGTGAAACCGTCCACTCCGGGTGCTTTCTTGGGGTTAAAGCTCTCCGTCGCGGACCTTAGCTCCTCCGTCGTAAACGCCGGGTCATGGGTCTCATTATGGCTCCAGTCGTTTACCCGGTCAGCAAGAGCTCTGATCCGACGATGGTCTGGGCTATCCTCCTCTTCTGTATCCTCCGGGTAGAATATTTCCGCCAGTACTCTCGCAGATCCTTCCTGACCTGCTTCCTTCCCATTCCAGACCAATGGCAGATCTTCTTGCCTTTTTGTCGTGTTCTTAATTACCCTATAAATTCCTTCCCAAACCCCCTCCCTGTTCTGTTTCTGGCAAAAACCCTTCCAACTCTCTGTGGAGCGTTTTTTGACCTCTAATTCATATTTCTCCTTTTCTTTCAGGTACAACGCGACCACACCTTCTCTTCGTGACGGCGCAGCACATCGGATTCTTCTCTTCCTGGTAGCGACATCGTGCTTCATCGCTTCGAGTTCTTCGGACCACCACGGCATGGTAAGTGTATGGTTTTCCTTTTTCTTAGGTATTGCCTGGTCACAGGCTTCTGTTATTACTATTGTGTATTTTCCAATTGTTTTGTCTAAATTTTCTTTATTATTTATTTGTTCTATGTAATTTTTATCTATTTCATTATCTACTTTTAATTGGTCCATTTTTTCATAAAAAAGATCCCAATTCGCTTTTTTTGTGTTGTATTTCCTAGTAGTTCTCTTAATGTCTATACCTTTTCCTTTTTGTAGTTTAATTTTGATTATTATGCCATTATGGTCCGAGCTCGTTAGGTCTTCAACAACGGTCCATTCGTCTACCAGGTCGAGTAGGTCTTCTGTGCATAGCGTCACGTCGACGTAGCTAGTGAGTCTGCGTCCCCCTCTGATGGTGTCAAAAGTTGGCTTATTCCCACAATTTAGCACCTGCAGATCGAGTTCTCCCATCATTCCTGCCAGTTCACAGCCTCTGTCATCGACCGCACTGCTACCCCACCACGTACTCTTTGCATTTGCGTCGCCTCCAATGATGGCTTTCTTGGGCTTTATTTCCTTCATCGCGGCTGTTAGGTGGTCCAGGTATGGCCCAATGGGTTGGTCGGGCTCAAAGTAATACGAGACGGCAAGCATCTCCCAGGCGCTCGTTCGCAGCTTCACCACCACGATGTTGTTGGTAGTGAATTTGGGGAGCTGTATGACGTCAATGTCGCTATTGAAAACGACTATCGCAGCCTTTACAGTGCCCCCATTGCAGTCCGCGCTCTGGTAGACCCTTGCCCCCCCGTACGACTTCATTGCCTTAATGCGACCCACGTACGGCTCCTGGACCAGTGCGATGGATATTTTCCGCTTTTGGGCCTCGAGCATGAGCTCGTTCGTCGCCAGTTGTTTTCGTTGGAGGTTAGCCTGTGCCATGATGTACACTGAAGTAGCCGTTCCTGTAACCCCAGGGACCACCTTAGCAATAAGCTATTGCGGCTCGGGCCAATGCATCCCATTTCCTGCGCACCGGGCATTCTTGGCTATAAACCATATGGCCTGTATCGTCATGTTTTTCTTTAGCACAGTTCCTGCATGTCGGTTTATCGCCTGTCGCCAGCTCGGTACACACGGCCTTGAGATGCGGTCCCCCGCAATAGTTGCACAGATCCACCGGTTCTGTGCACAGTTTTCGGCCATGCCCGTACGCCAGGCACTTTGTGCACTGTATTAATGGCGTTTGATCCCGCACTTTGCCGTATTGCAGGTCTATGAAAACTCTGCCAGCCGAGGTGAGTCTCTGCCACAACTTCGGTGTCACCTCTAGGACGACGTGGCTCTCTAACGAGTTCCGCGCCCTCCTCCGGTATTTCACACTGGCAGTCGTCTCCTCAGCCGTCAGACCCTCCAGCAAGCAGGCGTTCTGCACCTTTAAAGCGGTCAGAATATCTTCATCGGTGTTATACGACAAGAGGTCCCTAATCATGACAAGTGGGTTTCGGTTTTTAGCTTCTTCCACCTTTCGCTCAGGTTAGGTTCGCTCAGGTTAGGTTCGCTCAGGTTAGGTTCGCTCAGGTTAGGTTCGCTCAGGTTAGGTTCGCTCAGGTTAGGTTCGCTCAGGTTAGGTTCGCTCAGGTTAGGTTCGCTCAGGTTAGGTTCGCTCAGGTTAGGTTCGCTCAGGTTAGGTTCGCTCAGGTTAGGTTCGCTCAGGTTAGGTTCGCTCAGGTTAGGTTCGCTCAGGTTAGGTTCGCTCAGGTTAGGTTCGCTCAGGTTAGGTTCGCTCAGGTTAGGTTCGCTCAGGTTAGGTTCGCTCAGGTTAGGTTCGCTCAGGTTAGGTTCGCTCAGGTTAGGTTCGCTCAGGTTAGGTTCGCTCAGGTTAGGTTCGCTCAGGTTAGGTTCGCTCAGGTTAGGTTCGCTCAGGTTAGGTTCGCTCAGGTTAGGTTCGCTCAGGTTAGGTTCGCTCAGGTTAGGTTCGCTCAGGTTAGGTTCGCTCAGGTTAGGTTCGCTCAGGTTAGGTTCGCTCAGGTTAGGTTCGCTCAGGTTAGGTTCGCTCAGGTTAGGTTCGCTCAGGTTAGGTTCGCTCAGGTTAGGTTCGCTCAGGTTAGGTTCGCTCAGGTTAGGTTCGCTCAGGTTAGGTTCGCTCAGGTTAGGTTCGCTCAGGTTAGGTTCGCTCAGGTTAGGTTCGCTCAGGTTAGGTTCGCTCAGGTTAGGTTCGCTCAGGTTAGGTTCGCTCAGGTTAGGTTCGCTCAGGTTAGGTTCGCTCAGGTTAGGTTCGCTCAGGTTAGGTTCGCTCAGGTTAGGTTCGCTCAGGTTAGGTTCGCTCAGGTTAGGTTCGCTCAGGTTAGGTTCGCTCAGGTTAGGTTCGCTCAGGTTAGGTTCGCTCAGGTTAGGTTCGCTCAGGTTAGGTTCGCTCAGGTTAGGTTCGCTCAGGTTAGGTTCGCTCAGGTTAGGTTCGCTCAGGTTAGGTTCGCTCAGGTTAGGTTCGCTCAGGTTAGGTTCGCTCAGGTTAGGTTCGCTCAGGTTAGGTTCGCTCAGGTTAGGTTCGCTCAGGTTAGGTTAGGTTAGGTTAGGTTAGGTTAGGTTAGGTTAGGTTAGGTTTTTTTTTTTTTTTTTTTTTTTTTTTTTTTTTTTTTTTTTTTTTTGGCAGGAGTGGGAAATCCTCATGGACGCCCAGACTGCCTCACTTATGAGCCAGTCTGGGCAGTGCCGGACTCTTACCGGCTAAAACCACACTCCTGCCTTACAGCGTCCCTCTGACGTAATCAGAGACCTTAGTTACTACTATTTCTTACTTTCTTTAAATTTAACAAGCTATAGACTTATAGCTATTTATCATTAAGTTCTATTTTAACATTTTTTATGGGTCTTTCACATGTTCAATATCCCTATATTTTAATATCCTTATATTTAACAATCATTAACACATTTTCTTTATCCTTATGTCTATAAATAGTATATCTTTTACTCTATATTTCTTTTTACATACATACTACATTCTAATATATTGAGCACTCATTTTGGTCAAGGTATACATGTTTATTCAGTTTTGCCCACTCACCATTTCGGACTTTTTCAACGACAAGTGTAATAAATTATGCTACTGGTAAATATTATGTACAAATATGAATCCTAAGCATATATTCGTTTACTTATTCCTAGTAATAGTCTTTTTAGCTATTTTTATGCAAAACCCAATAAACTTTTTTCTGGTATCCCTGTTTGTGATTAATGCGTTCAAGTTAACCGTCGTTACTTCAGTTCCCAACTCCTGCTCGATCTCATACCTTTCCAGACCGTAGGCGGGGCAGTCAGTCAATATATGTGTTACAGTTTCCTGTTTGTCAGAGTCACATATGCACGATGGGCTCTCCTTGCACTTAAACCTGTGTAGGTATTCGGAGAACCCACCGTGCCCCGTCAATAGTTGGGTCAGTATTCCTGTCGGTTTTAGTTCTCTAAGTTGACTAAATGCTTTAATGGCGTCCGGGAAAAATAGCTTAGTCACGCCGGCTGTTTCTTCGGATCTATATCTCCGATTCCATTCGTCAAGTGTGTCCGTACGGATCTGCCGCTTGACGAATGAGATCGGGCATTGGTCATAGTCTGGTCGTGTTTTTGTCCTAAGGGCGGCGTCCTTAGCCAGCTGGTCTGCTCTCTCATTGCCCTTCAAACCTGCGTGAGCTTTGATCCAAAAGAGTTCGACTTTTTTGGATCGATCCTTGCACTGTCGCAGGTTTTCGCGGATTTCGACTGCCAGGGGATGGAGAGATCTGTGGTTGGTAACTGCTTCCAACGACGACCTTGAGTCACTGTATACGCCAAAACTGGATTTTGGACTACGCAAAATTTCCCTTGTGGCCTTGCATATAGCCAGCAGTTCCGCCTGGAAGACGGTACAGTGTGGTGACAGCTTAAGTTTTTGGGCTTTGGTTTCAGCATCATTGCTCCAATGAGACAATGATGCCCCAACCTTGCCCTCGATCTTACTGCCGTCTGTGTATATCCGCACTGCTTGAGTGCAGTGGTTGTCATGTTGCTCCTGGTCTGCCAGGCATATGAACTGCAGGCTTATATGTTTGGCTGGGTGGGGAGTTCTGTCGAACGCGGTACGTCGCTCGACTTCCTTGTCTCCTAATGCTGGCCGAGGTACCCCCCTCCTTGCCTCATACAGGGCCGCTGCCTCTTGTATTCGGAGGTCAAGGGGAAGTATCCCAGCCAGCACCAGTGCCGAGTTCAAGGAGACGGTGCGGTAGGATTTGCACAGTTTCTGTGCGAATCCCCTTTGGACCGCGTTTAACTGTTTGCGCACCATCAGTTTTTCGGTTGCTGGTGCCCACGCACTTGCCGCATATAGAATTGTTGGTTCAACTACTGCCGTGTAGATGGAGCGTATGACATCTGGATTGAGTCCCCAGTTGATCCTGGCTGCCCTTGACAACTGCTTGTACAAGTTTAAAGCTTTTTTGCATACATTAGATGCATGGGCATTAAAGGTCAGCTTGTTGTCAATGGTCAGCCCCAGGATTTTGATTTCGCGCGACATACCAATATCGATCCCGCCCATGCTCAACAGCGGGGTGTCATATTTAAGTTTCCGCGTGATGATCATCGCGTTCGTCTTATGCGGTGCGAATCTTAACTTATTTCTGACTCCCCACTGGTGAACATACTCAAGAGCGTCATTGGCACGTCGCTGGACTTCTATCGCTGAGTCCCCATCAAACATTAAAACTACGTCATCGGCGAAGGCTTGGCAGTAGTCTCCCCTTTGTACCAGGCCTTTCAGTAGGGGGTCGAGTAGTAGGTTCCAAAGAATTGGGCCCCCTATCGATCCTTGCACACAGCCTTTGTATGTTTCCCTGGTAACCTCCTGCCCCGCATATCTCACCCTGACCTTCCTGTGTTTTAGGTAACTGTCCATCACCCTTCTGACGTTTACCGGACATTTGGTTTCCGCCAGTCTGGTTTTTATGGCCGGCCACCATGCACTGTCGAAGGCTCCCTCTATGTCCAGTGATATCATAACGATCAATTTCTTTTCTTTTAGTTTTCTGCGTACGAGTTCTAGCAGGTCATAGAGGGAGTCCTCGGTGCTTCTCTGTGGCATAAACCCGTACTGGCGGGTGCTGAGTCCGGGTATGATGTGCCATTTCACCCTTCCTATCAGCAATTTCTCCAGGACTTTTCCCATCACTGGTAACAGTCCGATTGGCCTATATGATTTAGGAGCTGTATAACTATCCTTTCCGGGTTTCCTCAGGATGACTACTGTCGCTTCCTTCCAGATCCTCGGAAAGTAGCCCAGCTCTAGGCATTTGTTAGCCAGTGATAAGAAGAGCTCCGGATCGTGGTTCAATGTTTGCTGGCAGATATCGGCCGTGAGGCCATCTGCCCCGGGGGCTTTTTTGGGGTTGAAGCTGCGTATGGCGACGTTCACCTCTTCCTGGGTAAACGGAGGGTCATGTTCTTCATCATGACTCATCTCGTTTACTTTTTCGGCTACCTTCCTGATACGCCTGTGTTCGTCACTATCTTCCTCCTTCTTGTCCTCGGGGTAGAAAGTTTCTGCCAGTAATGTGGCAGATTCTAGGTGGTTCAATGTTTTTCCTGCCTTGGTCAGGGGCAGATCCTCCTGTCTTTTAATGGTCCTACCTATGACCCTATAAATTCCTTCCCAGAGTCCCTCTCTATCCTGTTTTTCACAGAAGCTTATCCAGCTTTCTGTTTGAGCCGCTCTTTCCGCTTGCTCATATTTTTCTTTAATTTGCAGGTACTCCTCGACGACTTTCGCCCTCCGGATCTGCGCTGCACAGCGGACTCTGCGCTTCCTAGTGGCGACCTCGTTTTTCATCATGGCGAGCTCATTGGACCACCAAGGTAATTTAATTTTGTTGTTTGGCTTTAACTTTGGTATACTTATATTGGATGCTTCTATTATTACGTTTATATATAATTCTATTTTAAGTTCTAAATCTGTTTTGTTATTAATTTCATCAATTTCAATTTTGCTTATTTTATTATCTTCTAGTAACTGGCCCAATTTCTCACGATATAGGTCCCAATTTGCTTTTTTACTATTAAAAATTCTGGTTGTTCTACTTATATCTAACCCTCTAGCCCTTTCCAGATTAATTTTAAAAATAATGGTATTGTGGTCAGAGCTCGTCATTCCTTCGTCCACTCTCCAGTTCTCGACCAGGTCGAGCAGATCCGCTGTACATGCCGTGATGTCCACATAGCTGGTATACAGAGAGGTTCCCCTAACTGTGTGGAACGTTGGTGTGTCGCCTGTGTTGAGTACCTGCAATCCCATCTCTTCTAGGGTACCCGCCATTTCGATCCCTCTTTGATCGATTTTGCGGCTGCCCCACCAAGAGTTTTTGGCGTTTGCGTCTCCACCCAGGAGGATTCTCCGGCCTAAGCTCCTCTCTATCTTGATAAGCTGCTCCAGGTATGGCCCTATCGGTGTTGGTTTCGGTTCTAGGTAGAATGAGACCACTGAGATCTCCCAGGCGCTTGTCTTCATCTTCACCACTGTGATGTTGGGCGTGGTGAAGTTCGGACACTGGACCACGTCTATATCGCCATCGAAGACTGCGATTGCGGTCTTAGTGACGCCGTCTCCATTGCCGGTATGCTGGTATATTCTAGCACCGCGGTAGTCTTTCATTCTGCCCAAACTTCCGATGTACGGCTCCTGGAGCAGTGCGAAAGCCACCCCCTTCTTGTGAGCCTCAAGCATAATCTCGTTTGTGGCCAGAGCCTTCCTTTGCAGATTAGCTTGTGCCACGAGGTATGGCCTTTTTTGGGAGACTGAGTTTTCTCCTGGGACCACCTTAGCAATATGCCACCCTTGATCTTGCTATTGTATCCCATTTTGCCCTGATGGGGCAATCCTGACTAAATGCGTTGTGAGGAGCTGGCTTTTCTAGCTTTGAACGCACACAGTTGCAACATGACGGGGCCACACCTTCAAGCCAGTTTGGACACTCTGCCTTCATGTGGGGTCCCCCGCAATGACTGCACTTTGCCTGGGTCTCCTGGCAAAAACGCCTGCCATGCCCATAGCCCAGGCAGAGCGAGCACTGTACAATCGGAGACTGGTCGGCCACTCTTATCCTCTGTAAGTCAATGAGGACCGACTCAGACTCTGTCAGTCTCTGCCACATTTTGGGGGACACCCTCATCACGATGTGACTCGTGTGGGGGTTCCTGGTACGCTTTTTGTAAGCTATTTCCAACCTACTCTCTTGTTCATCCAGGTTCGTAAACATTCGCTTGTTTTGGTTTTTCAACGCATTTTTAATGTCTTCGTCACTGTTACAACTGAGCACGTCCTTCAGGATAACGAGGGGATCTCTGTTCTGGATATTTTCCACTTTCAGACTTTCACCGGATTCTATTATTTTGTTTTTGACTCGTTCTCTTTCCTCATCAGTTTTGCAGCCAACTATTATTTTGCGGTCTTTGGCTTTTCTTATTTTCTCTACTTCGAATCCTCCTTCCTTTGCATTAACGACTTTCCTGATCCTGTTCATTACATCTTCCCCTGTTTCTTGTTCATCATTCGCAGTTACTATGAAGGAGTGTAGAGCTGTCTGCACCGGGTGCCGCTTACCAATAGGAGTCGCAGCTACACCGGCGTAGGACCGCTTTTCCATACTTTTAATCTGCTCATTTAGCTGCCCCACGCTCTCGGTATTTTCTTTGATGAGATCAGCGTGCTCCTTCAGTTTTCCGATGAGAACCGCAATCTCCTTATTTCCTTCTTCCTTCCTTTCTATTTCTCCACTCTGCACAGTTTTATGTTCCTTCTGTGTGTCTCTTGGTGGTTCTTTACTCTTACCTTTTTCAGCCTCTGCCTCTTTGACAAGCTGGAAAAGTCTTTCCAGTGCCTGGATGACCTCTGTCTTTATCTCCGTCTTCGTATTTCGGGAGTTGCCCATGTGCATTTTTGCTTTCAGGAGACAGGCCCGTGCTTCTGAGATCCTGTTTGCAAATTTAGGTGTTTTGTCTACCACTACAGGGGAACTTTCGTGAGACTCGGTTGATGTACTCTGTGTGGCCCGTTTCTCCTCTTGGGAGTTTGAGGGCATTTCTTTTAATGTTTTGGGGTCTGCCGGCAAACAAGAAGATGAAGACGAAGCCTCCTTGGGGTTGGTCTGGGGTTTCTTTTGAGCTAAAGTCTCTGATCTCCCAGCCTCCCTGTCTCCAGTGGTTTTCATAAACACTAAGGCCATTTTTGGTCCTTCATTTGGTGGTGTACCTTTAATAAAAGTCTTGTTTCCCACCGGTGATTTGGCAGGGTCATTGTTGTCCATTTTTTCCTTTGACGGTGTTCTGAACATGATTTTTGTCGGAGGGGCGCCTTAAATATCTCGAGTTAAATCGAGTGAACTAAAATATTATTAATAAAAAATTTCACTTAAATATTTAGGTTTTCTACTTTGTAAAGAAGTAGAAAATTTGTATAAAGATTTGTATAGAAGAAAAGATAAATTAAGATTTGCTGTGTTTAAAAAATAAAATAAAGTATAATTATAATTATGTCAATCGGGTTATGTGATTATGTGTCTATGGATTATTTAATTATAATTTCAGGCGCGTTTGATGTTTTTTAGCAGACTGTTCGCCTTAACAGGCGGTCTGTGGTCTCGTCCAGCGGCAAACTATTAAGGTCAAGTTTAATTTTCTGCGTCAAAGAAGCAGTCAAGTCGAGTTTTGTAATCCTTTAGGGTTTAGTCACTTACAGTCTGTCTTGGCCGAGAGAGTATATAACGCTATTTTTTATAATAAGGTAACAAGCCTACGGTATAATTACACCACACTAGTAAAAAGGGCAAGAAACAGTAACAACGGGTCGCTCTATGCAATGTGTGAGTTTTTCCGTGGTTTCTTCGGAGCCAAAGGGGAGAGCTTTTCTTCCTGATTTCGGAGACTCCAAACTTGGTGTGTCTAGGACCTCTGGTTCCGAAGTTAGACCCGGGTGGGTGAGATAGTTCTGAAGGGTGGGGGGGGGGGGGCAAAATTTTTATATATAGGGATTTTGGAGGGTTCAAGGGAGTCGCCGGAGGGCGGTCAAGAAGGGTCCTCGGGGATCCCAGGAGTAATAGGATGTCACGGGGGTCACGGTGGGGAGGGCTGGATATAAATATGAGTGGACTCTCTGGATATAATATAATTAAACTAGTAAATAAATTTTTTTTTTTTTTTTTTTTTTTTTTTTTTTTTTTTTTTTTTTTTTTTTTTTTTTTTTTTTTTTTTTTTTTTTTTTTTTTTTTTTTTGGGGTCAATAACGGAAGGGGTCAAAAAGGGGGTCTAGGGGTCTTATCCTATTATAGGTTCTAGCTGGGAGGGGGGGTACTAGGGGGGGGGGCAAATTTCGTCAGAATTTTGATATTCCCAGCCGTTCCCGAGATATTTGAGGGACAATAATTTCGGTGAGAAGAGTGAAGGGGTAAAAGTGGGTGACTAGGAGACTGCTGCTGCATACACAGTAATACGCAGTAATACACAATAATACAAAAATAAAAGTATTTATTGCAAGTGAGCGGAAGGGGGAGGGGTCAGGACTTAGTTTGAGGGAGGGGATTCGAGGAGACTCTAGGGGGCTATATATAAATATATATGAATATGTTCTACTACTAGATATTGGGGGTCTCAAGAGAGGGGGTCAGAAAGGGGGTCTGAGGGGCTTATCTGTATGTGGGTTCTAGTTGACAGGGGGGTAGAAGGGGGGGGGCAAATTGACTCAAAATTTTTATATTCCCAGCCGTTTCCGAGATAATTGGGTTTTTAGGGGTGGATGGAGGTATATTGTTCGGGATACTAGGTACTACTATAGATATTATAAATATTAGTCTGGTTAGCAGCGGGGAGGTGTTAGAGTGGATAGGATTGGTTCAGGGGCGGGGGGGGAGGGGATAATAATATTTATGTAAATACAGTGCCGTGAGCAGAACTGTGACCAACTATTGGGGGACGGGGGGGACGGTGGGGGTTAAGAAATTATAAATTATAATTAGTAAATAAAATAAATTTATGAGTGAAGAGTGAAGTCTGGTTAACAGAATAAGTTTACTCAAATACGTGTGCAAATAGCTGAGGGCAAACAGTTTTAACAAAACAAACAATAAAAGCTATGGTTAAAGAAGAGCAAAAGTGGGGAGATTCTCTTAAAACTACGTAAATTTACCCCGATTTTCTTTCGGAAAAGTCACAGAGGGATGGAATCAGTTTACATATGTAGGCCTTCCAGAGCAACCTATGGGTTCTTTATTATTTTCCGCCTATGGCTTCCCGTCCGAAAGTTATGGGGACTACCACATAAGTTGTAAACATGCGAAAGCGGGGAAAAAACTCGCGATCTGGGAGAAGCTATAACTCACTAACTGATGTATAAAATGTTCTAAAAAGTTTTCCAGGAATGAACTATCAGTTGAATGCTGCTATTCCAATCATAAAAATATAATAAAACGATGGTTAAATCGTTTTTCCCCGTTTCCCTTTCACACCGGAAACAATTTTAACTTTACGGCCGGAAATCTTTCTAATGTCCACTAGATTTAGTATAAGTTCTAAAATATCAGTCTTAAAATTTTTTGTTTTCCGTACGCGGGTAAGGTGGAGTCCCAGCTATCTTCCCTGGGAATTTCGAGTATGGTCGTCACTGAAGATTCAGATTTTTCGTCGGCTGAAAAACCCTTTATCGGTTTCACGGCCGCACGTCAAGTTTGCATTGTCAATAAAAAGGTTTTTCCTTAACTTAATTTAATTTTAAAAAGTACCTCGAGGGTCCCCTTCTCGTTCTCCTCCTTGGAGGGTGGTCAGAATTAACTTCTTACCCCTAAAATCGGGACCTCTTTGCCTGGGAAACAGCGTTCTCCCCGCATTTCCGCGCGCCCGCGCGGGAAAATTCGGGACTTTTTTCCGAATCGAAGATCTTGGTGAGGCGATCCTATTAGTAATTTAAAATTACTATGTCACCGCTTTAGTTCCCGAGTAATTCGACTTTGTAAGTCGAGTGTTCCCGAAATTCCACGTTTTCAGCGATAACTTGCACTGTTTTGCACTTTTCACAACGCTCCTTTCACTCCCGGTATCGCGACGCGATTGCGCGTGTTTTGGTATATAACACGATATATTTTTATAACTTTATGCTATTTTTCACGATTTTATCATGCGGAGCGTGGATTAAACGTGGCGTTCGGGGCGGCGGTTGAAGCCTGACTGGGTTAGGTTAGGTTAGGTTAGGTTAGGTTAGGTTAGGTTAGGTTAGGTTAGGTTAGGTTAGGTTAGGTTAGGTTAGGTTAGGTTAGGTTAGGTTAGGTTAGGTTGGGGGATCCCCCACAGCGCATACTTCCTCGCAGTATCCCCTGGGCAACGCCGTGTCTGACCACCGTAACGGAGTGGCAGACCGGTGGCTAAAGTGCGCTGTGCAATCGCAGCATATTTTAATCTTTTAATCTGTTTTTATTCGTGTCGGCAAGCTGCGACCTGCTCTGGAGGCTATGCCTCGACCCTTGAGGGAAGCCTCCGGGCGTTTTAAAAAAGGCCCTTCTCAGGGCCAACCAAAAGGCCCTTCTCAGGGCCAACCAAAAGGCCCTTCTCAGGGCCAACCTAAAGGCCCTTCTCAGGGCCAATCCGAGGGCGCTTCGGCGTCGGAAGCTAGCCGCGCATCGTCTGCGGCTAGCTTCTATTGTTTAGCGGACTCCGAGAACGGGTCCACTAGGTCTGAGACTCGGAGTCAACGCAGTGGCCCTTCTCGGGGCACCTGCCCTTCTAAGGGCCGCGCTGTGGCTGGCCGCGCACCATCGGCGGCCAGCTTATCCAGCCTCCAGGCGGAGCTGGAGCTGTCGGACTCTGACGTGTCTTCCATGGACACGTCGGGGGCCGAAAACGACCGCCTCCAGCGGAAAAGGGCATTCTTGAAGCCCGGATCCGGGGGCTCGTCGGAGTCGGTTGGCGGGTCGAAGAAGAAGCCGAGGTCAAAAAAGGCCTCGACCTCTCCTTCGACTTCCACCCACGAGGTAGGCCTGCTGGACGCTGAGCGTCAACTCGGCCTAGCCAAGAGGGCGCAGCTCCAGCAGGACCTGGAGGAGAAGGTCGCCGCGAAGGAGCGTCAGGCGCGGGCCGCCAGGTCGAGGGCCGGTTACGGTACATCGAGTGTGCTGTACGCCGAACACTCCCTGGCGGAACTTGAGCGCATGGCGCTCGAAGACAAGGAGGAAGTACTGGAGGTCGCCTCGAGGTCCTCAAACCTCAAAGGGACCTTCCAGAAGGCCCTCAAGTGCCGGGCCGTAAGCATGCACGGCATCGTGGCGGAGCTGGTGCAGCGCACGGCGACTGAGGAGACGCGGCAGCTGCAGGCGAGGGTGGATCGCCTGCAACTGGAGGTCAGCCAGCTGCACCAGAAGCTGGCTGAGGCCACGGCTCGGCACGTACAACCTGCTCCTGCCCCTGGACCGGTGGTAGAGGGCCACTCCTCCCCTCGCAACCTTGAGGATATCATCCGAAAGGTTGTCATGGAGGAGAGGGCCTTCACCAGAGCCTGCTTTGCAGGGATTGAGGACCGGCTCCTGCCGGAAACGCGGCTACGCCCACCGCTAGCGGCGGACAAGCGTCGCACGGCGAAGGAGCCGGAACCTGTGCCTGCGGCAGGCCCGGCATCAGGGGAGCAGCCCCAGGCCCCGAAGCCGTCCAGGGGCAAAGGCAAGGGAAAGAGGACCACCCCTCAGACCCTTGCTACGGACATGGAGGGAGCGCCTGCTGCTCCAGCGGCCCCCCCGAGCTCGCAGAGGGAGGACGCCTTTCTTCCCTCCACCACCCCGTCCAACCAGACGTGGACGGAAGTGGTCAGGAGGGGAAATGGCAAAAAGCCTGCTGCGGCTGCTTCGGCAGCCCAGAAGGCTCCGGCGGGTGGGAGGAAGTTGGTTCCTCCCAAAACTGCGGCGGTTGTGGTGACCATCACCCCGGAGGCCGTGGAGCGGGGCGAGACGTACGAGTCCGTACTAAGACGGGCTCGTGCCAACGCAGACCCCTCCCGGCTGGGGATCGGTGGCATCACTTGCCGCCGCACCCTAACCGGAGCCCGGATTTTTGAGTTCGGGGGGGAGCAGCGCGGCGCAAACGCGGACCTCTTCGCAACAAAGTTGCGGGAGGTCATCGCGGATGCGGCAACGGTCGCCAGACCAGTCAAGACCGCAGCCTTGGAGGTGGCCGATCTTGATGACTCGGTCACCAAAGAGGATGTGGTGGCGGCCGTTGCGGCGGCTGGAGGCTGCGACGCTGGCGCAGTGAGAGGGGGAGCCATCAGGCTAGGCCGCCGCGGCATGGGCACCATCCGCGTCGAGTGCCCAGTCGCCGCGGCTGCGGCCGCTCTAAAGGCGACCAAGGGACGGCTGCTGGTGGGCTTCAGCTCGGCTGTGGTCCGGCCGCTTGAGGACCAGCCCTTGCGGTGTTTCAAGTGTTTCGCGCCGGGCCACACCCGAGCCACGTGTCCCTCCAAGTCCGACTGGGGCGAGTCCTGCTTCCAGTGCGGGCAGGAGGGGCATAGGAGTGCCACTTGCAGCGTCGCCACGCCTCGCTGCGCGGCATGTGCCGCCAGTGGCCGCCCCGCGGGGCACAGGATGGGGGGCAAGAGCTGCCGGCCACCTGCGAGGAAGGGCGTAGTGTCGGCGCAGGTTCGCCCTGCTGCCACCACCGCCGCTGTCGTCGCCGCTGTAGCTCCAGCGGCGGTAGCTGAGGAGGAGGGTGCGATGTCGGAGTAATGGTTTCCGACTACCGCATCCTCCAGGCGAACACCAACCACTGCAGAGCGGCCCAGGACCTGCTGATGCAGACCATGGCCGAGTGGTTGGTGGACGTGGCGGTGGTTGCCGAGCCGTACTCGGTCCCTGGCCGTTGGCTGGGTGATCGGGATGGCTTGGTGGCACTAGCGGCGCGGTCTTCCACGGACTCCCCTCCCCTCTCGCTATTAGAGAGGGGACCGGGATACGTGGCCGCCGCGTGGGGAGAATTCGCCCTTGTGGGCGTTTATTTCTCCCCAAACCGCCCCCTCCAGGACTTCGAGAATTTTCTCGAGGTCCTCACCGCAGTGGTCGGTAGAGTGGCGCCACGCCAGGTGGCCATTTTGGGCGACCTGAACGCCAAATCGACGGCCTGGGGCAATCCGGCCACCTCCTGCAACGTCCGGGGACGCGCCACAGAATTCTGGGCGGCGTCCTGTGGTGTGTCCCTCCTTAACAGAGGGACTGTCCACACGTGTGTGCGGCAGCAGGGAGGGTCGGTGGTCGACGTATCGTTTGCCACCCCCGTGCTAGCCGCGCACGTCGTGAACTGGCGGGTGGAGATGGTGGAGACCTTGTCGGACCACCGATACGTGCGGTTCGACATCTCCACCCAGAGCTCCCAGGGGACGACGGTCCGCTCGGGCCAATCCGTGTTCCCACGGTGGGCTCTCACCCGCCTGGACCGAGAGGCTGCGCAGGAGGCGGCGTTCGTCCAGGACTGGCTCGCACCTCCCGTCGAGGTACTGGACGTGGACGCCGCGGCGGTCGAGCTGAGGCGGGCCCTGACCGAGGTGTGCAATTCCAGCATGCCCCGGTCTCGCCGCCCGGCTCCCCGCCGCGCCGTCTATTGGTGGTCGGAGGAGCTGGCCGGGCTCCGGGCCGCCTGCGTGGCTGCCAGGAGGGCCTACACGCGGAGTCGACGACGCAGGCCCCGAGACCCCACCAACGAGGAGGGCCTCTATGCCTCGTACGTCGACGCCAAGACGGTCCTCAAGTCGGCAATGGGGGCGGCCGAGGACGCAGCGAGAGCCCAGATGCTCGAGGGTCTCGACAGGGACCCTTATGGACGACCATACAAGGCGGCGCGGAACAAACTGCGCCCCTGTGGTCCTCCACTGACGGAGGCCCTCGAGCCGGCATTGCTGGATGGGGTGGTTCGGACTCTGTTTCCGTCCAGGACCGACTTCACCCCTCCAGTGATGGACCCCCCGCGGGCGGAGGTTTCGCCGGAGGAGGGGGTCCCCGCGGTTACGGAGTCGGAACTGTACGCGGGGATTCTGCGCCTCCACGCGAAGAACACAGCCCCAGGGCCGGACGGCGTTCCCGCACGGGTGGTGGCCATCGCCGCCTCACAGATGGAGGAGAGGTTTCGGGACCTCTTTAGCGCGTGTTTTACGACTGGGAGGTTCCCGAAGCCCTGGAAGGAGGGGCGGCTATGCCTTCTCCGAAAGGAGGGACGCCCGGCGGATTCCCCCTCGGCTTACCGGCCTATCGTTCTGCTCGATGAGGTCGGTAAGTTCTTCGAGGGGATAATCGCCGATCGGCTCAATAGCCACCTGGGGACGGTGGGGCCGGACCTGTCGGACGCCCAATTCGGTTTCCGACGGGGTCGTTCGACGGTCGACGCGCTGGCCCTACTCAAGGGCCAGGTCAAGGAGGCCGTGGAGGCGGGTGACGGAGTGTTGGCGGTGTCATTCGACATAGCCAACGCCTTCAACTCCGTCCCCCACTCTACAATCTTGGAGGCGCTCCGGTACCATGGAGTGCCTCAGTACCTGCGCCAACTCTTGGCCAGCTACTTGGAGGACCGGGTGGTCCTCCTCGAAGATAAGACGGCCAGACTGAAGCGATATGGCGCAGAGTCAGGTGTTCCACAGGGGTCGGTCCTTGGACCACCGTTGTGGAACATCGGATTCGACTGGCTCCTGCGGGGCACCCTCCTCCGTGGCACGAGTATCATCTGCTACGCGGATGATACCCTCCTCATTGCCCGGGGGAGGGACTTCAGGGAGGCGGCCAGTCTGGCCTCTGCTGGCGGGTCCTTAGTGGCGGGAAGGATCCGCCGCCTAGGGCTGAAGGTGGCGCTACAAAAGACCGAGGCCGTGTATTTCCACGGGCCTCGGCAGCGCATCCCCCCTGACGGCCACATTGTCGTGGAGGGCGTCAGGATCGGGGTCGGGGCCCAGATGAAATATCTGGGCCTTGTTCTCGACAGCAGGTGGCGCTTCGGTCCGCACTTCAGCGGGCTGTCGACCCGCCTGCTGAAGACCGCGAACGCCCTGTCCTGGCTCCTCCCGAACCTGGGGGGTCCGAAGGCGCGATGCCGGCAGTTGTACGCCGGCATCCTCAAGAGCATGGCCCTTTATGGGGCTCCGATCTGGGCGGACTCCCTCCACAGGAGGGAGAATGCCACTGCCATCCGCAGGCCCCAAAGGGCCATTGCACAGCGGGTGGCGAGGGCCTACCGCTCCGTAGGCTTTTCGGCAGCGTGCGCTCTGGCCGGCACCCCTCCTTGGGAGCTCGAGGCATGGGTGCTGACCAGAGTGTACGAGTGGACGGCGCGGCGCGAGGCGCTAGGGGAGCTCCCCGCCGCAGAAGAGCGGGAGGCCGTGCGGCAAGAGGCGAGGGACGCTATCGTCCTTCATTGGACGGAGGACCTCGCCTCTGCCACTTTTGGCCGCCGAACCCTGGACGCGCTCGGGCCAGTCCTGAAGGATTGGCTCGAGCGGTCCCATGGTTTCCTCTCTTTCCGTCTGGTGCAGGTGTTATCCGGGCATGGATGCTTCGGATCGCACCTGCATCGGATCCAAAGGGAGGAGACCCCGTCGTGCCACGACTGTGGCGCGGCGGTGGACACGGCACAGCACACCCTAGAGGTGTGCCCTGCCTGGTCCGAGCTGCGCCATAGTCTGGTCGCAGCGGTCGGGCGGGACCTCTCGCTCCCCAGCGTTGTCAGCTCGATGCTGGAGAGCGAGGGGGCCTGGGCAGCGGTCGCCTCCTTCTGCGAGGAAGTGATGTCGCAGAAGGAGGAGGCGGAGCGCGTGCGGGAGGACGATCCTCTCGCAGCGCCGCTCCGAAGGCGGAGGAGGGGTCGAGGAAGACGTCAGTATGACAGTCGTCTTCGACTCCTCCCAGGTGGAGGCCAGCAGGCAACGGGTGCGGGGGCACCCTTGCCTGTATTGCACAGGCCTCCACCAGTGTCGGATGGGAATGGCCAGGTGTTCCCGGCCATTCCCGTAGCCCCCCAGCTTGGGGGGCATGCGGGGCCCGCCAGCTAGGCGGGCACGCGCCGGGAGGGTCGTGGACGTAAAGGCTGTGCCAGTTTCCCATGGCCCTCCCATAACGGCATTGAGGGAACACCGCTGGGTTTTTAGTGGGTATACCGGCACTCTGCCGGGGAGTCCCACATACCCCTCCCGTCCCCCGACGGGAGGGTATGCGTAATGCATTTTTCCCAGCGGAACAAAAAAAAAAAAAAAAAAGGTTAGGTTAGGTTAGGTTAGGTTAGGTTGGGGGATCCCCCACAGCGCATACTTCCACGCAGTATCCCCTGGGCAACGCCGTGTCTGACCACCGTAACGGAGTGGCAGACCGGTGGCTAAAGTGCGCTGTGCAATCGCAGCATATTTTAATCTCTTAATCTGTTTTTATTCGTGTCGGCAAGCTGCGACCTGCTCTGGAGGTTATGCCTCGACCCTTGAGGGAAGCCTCCGGGCGTTTTAAAAAAGGCCCTTCTCAGGGCCAACCCAAAGGCCCTTCTCAGGGCCAACCAAAAGGCCCTTCTCAGGGCCACCGAAAAGGCCCTTCTCAGGGCCAACCAAAAGGCCCTTCTCAGGGCCAACCAAAACGCCCTTCTCAGGGCCAACCTAAAGGCCCTTCTCAGGGCCAGTCCGAGGGCGCTTCGGCGTCGGAGGCTAGCCGCGCATCGTCTGCGGCTAGCTTCTACTGCCTAGCAGACTCGGACAACGAGTCCATTGGGTTCGATGTTCGGACCCAATCCACTGGCCCTTCTAAGGGCCACCCTGGAGCTGGCCGCGCACCATCTGCGGCCAGCTTATCCAGCCTACAGGCGGAGCTGGAGGTATCGGACTCCGACATATCGGAGTCTGCTATGGACACGTCGGCGGCCGGAAGTGACCGCCTCCAGAGGAAGCGGGCTTTCATGAAGCCCGGGTCCGGTGGCTCCTCGGAGTCCATTGGGAAGTCGAAGAAGAGGCCGAAGTCAAAAAAGGCCTCGACCTCTCCGTCGACTTCCACCCATGAAGTAGGCCTGCTGGACGCCGAGCGTCAACTCGGCCTAGCCAAGAGGGCGCAGCTCCAGCAGGACCTGGAGGAGGCGGTCGCCGCGAAGGAGCGTCAGGCGCGGGCCGCCAGGTCGAGGGCCGGTTACGGTGCATCAAGTGTGCTGTACGCCGGCCACTCCCTGGCGGAACTTGAGCGCATGGCGCTCGAAGACAAGGAGGAGGTTCTGGAGGTCGCCTCGAGGTCCTCAAACCTCAAGGGGACCTTCCAGAAGGCCCTCAAGTGCCGAGCCGTGAGCTTACATGGCATCGTGGCGGAGCTGGTGCAGCGCACCGCCACTGAAGAGACGCGGCAGCTGCAGGCGAAGGTGGATCGCCTGCAACTGGAGGTCAGCCAGCTGCACCAGAAGCTGGCTGAGACCACGGCTCGGCACATCCAACCTGCCCCTGCCCCTGGTCCGGTGGTAGGAGGCTCCTCCTCCTCTTCCAACCTTGAGGATGTTATCCGAAAGGTGGTCATGGAGGAGAGGGCCTTCACCAGAGCCTGCTTCGCAGGAATTGAGGACCGGCTCCTGCCGGAGACGCGACTCCGCCCGCCATTAGCGGGGGACAAGCGTGGCACGGCGAAGGAGCCGGAACCTGCGCCTGTAGCAGGCCCGGCATCGGGGGAGCAACCCCAGGCCCCGAAGCCCTCCAAGGGCAAAGGCAAGGGAAAGAGGACCACCCCTCAGACCCTTGCTACGGGCACGGAGGGAGCGCCTGCTGCTCCAGCGGCCCCCCCGAGCTCGCAGAGGGAGGACGCCTTTCTTCCCTCCACCACCCCGTCCAACCAGACGTGGACGGAAGTGGTCAGGAGGGGAAAGGGCAAAAAGCCTGCTGCGGCTGCTTCGGCAGCCCAAAAGGCTCCGGCGGGTGGGAGGAAGTTGGTTCCTCCCAAAACTGCGGCGGTCGTGGTGACCATCACCCCGGAGGCCGTGGAGCGGGGCGAGACGTACGAGTCCGTACTAAGACGGGCTCGTGCCAACGCAGACCCCTCCCGGCTGGGTATCGGTGGCATCACTTGCCGCCGCACCCTAACCGGAGCCCGGATTTTTGAGTTCGGGGGGGAGCAGCGCGGCGCAAACGCGGACCTCTTCGCAACAAAGTTGCGGGAGGTCATCGCGGATGCGGCAACGGTCGCCAGACCGGTCAAGACCGCAGCCTTGGAGGTGGCCGATCTTGACGACTCGGTCACCAAAGAGGATGTGGTGGCGGCCGTTGCGGCGGCTGGAGGCTGCGACGCTGGCGCAGTGAGAGGGGGAGCCATCAGGCTAGGCCGCCGCGGCATGGGCACCATCCGCGTCGAGTGCCCAGTCGCCGCGGCTGCGGCCGCTCTAAAGGCGACCAAGGGACGGCTGCTAGTGGGCTTCAGCTCGGCTGTGGTCCGGCCGCTTGAGGACCAGCCCTTGCGGTGTTTCAAGTGTTTCGCGCCGGGCCACACCCGAGCTACGTGTCCCTCCAAGTCCGACTGGGGCGAGTCCTGCTTCCAGTGCGGGCAGGAGGGGCACAGGAGTGCCACGTGCAGCGTCGCCACGCCTCGCTGCGCGGCATGTGCCGCCAGTGGCCGCCCCGCGGGGCACAGGATGGGGGGCAAGAGCTGCCGGCCACCTGCGAGGAAGGGCGTAGTGTCGGCGCAGGTTCGCCCTGCTGCCACCACTGCCGCTGTCGTCGCCGCTGTATCTCCAGCTCCAGCGGCGGCAGCAGAGGAGGGGGGTGCGATGTCGGAATAATAATTTCCGACTACCGCATCCTCCAGGCGAACACCAACCACTGCAGAGCGGCCCAGGACCTGCTGATGCAGACCATGGCCGAGTGGTTGGTGGACGTGGCGGTGGTTGCCGAGCCGTACTCGGTCCCTGGCCGTTGGCTGGGTGATCGGGATGGCTTGGTGGCACTGGCGGCGCGGTCTTCCACGGACTCCCCTCCCCTCTCGCTATTAGAGAGGGGACCGGGATACGTGGCCGCCGCGTGGGGAGAATTCGCCCTTGTGGGCGTTTATTTCTCCCCAAACCGCCCCCTCCAGGACTTCGAGAATTTTCTCGAGGTCCTCACCGCAGTGGTCGGTAGAGTGGCGCCACGCCAGGTCTCCATTTTGGGCGACCTGAACGCCAAATCGACGGCCTGGGGCAATCCGGCCGCCTCCTGCAACGTCCGGGGACGCGCCACAGAATTCTGGGCGGCGTCCTGTGGTGTGTCCCTCCTTAACAGAGGGACTGTCCACACGTGTGTGCGGCAGCAGGGAGGGTCGGTGGTCGACGTATCGTTTGCCACCCCCGCGCTAGCCGCGCACGTCGTGAACTGGCGGGTGGAGATGGTGGAGACCTTGTCGGACCACCGATACGTGCGGTTCGACATCTCCACCCAGAGCTCCCAGGGGACGGTCCGCTCGGGCCAATCTGCGTTCCCACGGTGGGCTCTCACCCGCCTGGACCGAGAGGCTGCGCAGGAGGCGGCGTTCGTCCAGGACTGGCTCGCACCTCCCGTCGAGGTACTGGACGTGGACGCCGCGGCGGTCGAGCTGAGGCGGGCCCTGACCGAGGTGTGCAATTCCAGCATGCCCCGGTCTCGGCGCCCGGCTCCCCGCCGCGCCGTCTATTGGTGGTCGGTGGAGCTGGCTGGGCTCCGGGCCGCCTGCGTGGCGGCCAGGAGGGCCTACACGCGGAGTCGACGACGCAGGCCCCGAGACCCCACAAACGAGGAGGGCCTCTATGCCTCGTACGTCGACGCCAAGACGGTCCTCAAGTCGGCAATGGGGGCGGCCGAGGACGCGGCGAGAGCCGAGATGCTCGAGGGTCTCGATAGGGACCCTTATGGACGACCATACAAGGCGGCGCGGAACAAACTGCGCCCCTGTGGTCCTCCACTGACGGAGGCCCTCGAGCCGGCATTGCTGGATGGGGTGGTTCGGACTCTGTTTCCGTCCAGGACCGACTTCACCCCTCCAGTGATGGACCCCCCGCGGGCGGAGGTTTCGCCGGAGGAGGAGGTCCCCGCGGTTACGGAGTCGGAACTGTACGCGGGGATTCTGCGCCTCCGCGCGAAGAACACAGCCCCAGGGCCGGACGGCGTTCCCGCACGGGTGGTGGCCATCGCCGCCTCACAGATGGAGGAGAGGTTTCGGGACCTCTTTAGCGCGTGTTTTACGACTGGGAGGTTCCCGAAGCCCTGGAAGGAGGGGCGGCTATGCCTTCTCCGTAAGGAGGGACGCCCGGCGGATTCCCCCTCGGCTTACCGGCCTATCGTTCTGCTCGATGAGGTCGGTAAGTTCTTCGAGGGGATAATCGCCGATCGGCTCAATAGCCACTTGGGGACGGTGGGGCCGGACCTGTCGGACGCCCAATTCGGTTTCCGACGGGGTCGTTCGACGGTCGACGCGCTGGCCCTACTCAAGGGCCAGGTCAAGGAGGCCGTGGAGGCGGGTGACGGAGTGTTGGCGGTGTCATTCGACATAGCCAACGCCTTCAACTCCGTCCCCCACTCTACAATCTTGGAGGCACTCCGGTATCACGGAGTGCCTCAGTACCTGCGCCAACTGTTGGCCAGCTACTTGGAGGACCGGGTGGTCCTCCTCGAAGACAAGTCGGCGACCATGAGGCGATACAGCGCAGAGTCCGGTGTTCCACAGGGGTCGGTCCTAGGACCACCGCTGTGGAACATTGGATTCAACTGGCTCCTGCGGGGAACCCTCCTCCGTGGCACGAGTATCATCTGCTACGCGGATGATACCCTCCTCATTGCCCGGGGGAGGGACTTCAGGGAGGCGGCCAGTCTGGCCTCTGCTGGCGGGTCCTTAGTGGCGGGAAGGATCCGCCGCCTAGGGCTGAAGGTGGCGCTGCAAAAGACCGAGGCCGTGTATTTCCACGGGCCTCGGCAGCGCATCCCCCCCGACGGCCACATTGTCGTGGAGGGCGTCAGGATCGGGGTCGGGGCCCAGATGAAATATCTGGGCCTTGTTCTCGACAGCAGGTGGCGCTTCGGTCCGCACTTCAGCGGGCTGTCGACCCGCCTGCTGAAGACCGCGAACGCCCTGTCCTGGCTCCTCCCGAACCTGGGGGGTCCGAAGGCGCGATGCCGGCAGTTGTACGCCGGCATCCTCAAGAGCATGGCCCTTTATGGGGCTCCGATCTGGGCGGACTCCCTTCACAGGAGGGAGAACGCCACTGCCATCCGCAGGCCCCAAAGGGCCATCGCACAGCGGGTGGCGAGGGCCTACCGCTCGGTTGGGTTCTCGGCAGCGTGCGCTCTGGCCGGCACCCCTCCTTGGGAGCTCGAGGCATGGGTGCTGACCAGAGTGTACGAATGGACGGCGCAGCGTAAGGCGCTCGGGGAGCTCCCCGCCGCAGAAGAGCGGGAAGCCGTGCGGCAGGAGGCGAGGGACGCAATAGTCCTTCATTGGACGGAGGACCTCGCCACTGCCGCTTTTGGCCGCCGAACACTGGACGCGCTCGGGCCAGTCCTGAAGGATTGGCTCGAGCGGTCCCATGGTTTCCTCTCTTTCCGTCTGGTGCAGGTGTTATCCGGGCATGGATGCTTCGGATCGCACCTGCATCGGATCCAAAGGGAGGAGACCCCGTCGTGCCACGACTGTGGCGCGGCGGTGGACACGGCACAGCACACCCTAGAGGTGTGCCCTGCCTGGTCCGAGCTGCGCCATAGTCTGGTCGCAGCGGTCGGGCGGGACCTCTCGCTCCCCAGCGTTGTCAGCTCGATGCTGGAGAGCGAGGGGGCCTGGGCAGCGGTCGCCTCCTTCTGCGAGGACGTGATGTCGCAGAAGGAGGAGGCGGAGCGCGTGCGGGAGGACGATCCTCTCGCAGCGCCGCTCCGAAGGCGGAGGAGGGGTCGAAGAAGACGTCAGTATGACAGTCGTCTCCGACTCCTCCCAGGTGGAGGCCAGCAGGCAACGGGTGCGGGGGCACCCTTGCCTGTATTGCACAGGCCTCCACCAGTGTCGGATGGGAATGGCCAGGTGTTCCCGGCCATTCCCGTAGCCCCCCAGCTTGGGGGGCATGCGGGGCCCGCCAGCTAGGCGGGCACGCGCCGGGAGGGTCGTGGACGTAAAGGCTGTGCCAGTTTCCCATGGCCCTCCCATAACGGCATTGAGGGAACACCGCTGGGTTTTTTAGTGGGTATACCGGCACTCTGCCGGGGAGTCCCACATACCCCTCCCGTCCCCCGACGGGAGGGTATGCGTAATGCATTTTTCCCAGCGGAACAAAAAAAAAAAAAAAAAAAAAAAAAGGTTAGGTTAGGTTAGGTTAGGTTAGGTTAGGTTAGGTTAGGTTAGGTTTTTTTTTTTTTTTTTTTTTTTTTTTTTTTTTTTTTGTGGCAGGAGTGGGAAATCCTCATGGACGCCCAGACTACCTCACTGGTGAGGCAGTCTGGGCAGTGCCGGACTTTTACCGGCTAAAACCACACTCCTGCCTTTGCAAGTGTCCCTCTGACATAGTCAGAGACCATTTTAAACTTTTATTTTAATTTGTGTTCTGTTTTAAATTTTTATTTAACTATATTTGAATATGTTGTACCTAGTTTAGTTTTGATTTTAAATCTATGTTTTATGAAGTTTCCAGAATTTACGTTTTTATTTCGATTTTTAATATCTATTTATATATTCTATGCTTTGTCATAATTTTACTGCTGTTATATTTTACACCTAATGCTTAACCTTTAAAAGTTTAATCTAAATTTATGTTTATTTATGTTTGTTTATTTTTGGCTATATATTTATTTATTTATTTCTGTTTTACGGGAATCTATGCTTTCATCTAAATATCTTTTCTTTTTGGGAAATGTCTATATTTCGAAAAGCATAGATTTTTAGGTTTTCTTATTTCGCTGGATGACTTTTGCGGCAACTGTAACACAATATTCTAAAAGGATTTGTCTCAATTTAGTTTCAGACATTATTTTATTTATGTTGTTTACGCCTAAACTTGTCTGTATTCTTTGCTCGGCTTCATACCTTTCTTTTCCAAAAACTGGGCATTCTGTCAGGATATGTGCGATCGACTCCACCTGGTCCGGCTCACAGGTACACCATGGGTTCTCCTTACACTTGAAACGGTGCAGGTATTCGGAGAACCCACCGTGACCCGTCAAGATCTGTGTCACTATACCGGTTGGTTTAATCTTTAACACTATTCTGTGGGCGTCGATCGCATCGGGAAAGAAGATTTTCGTCACGGAGGCCGTTTCCCCGTTCTGGTACCTTCGGTTCCATTCGTCGAGCGACCCCAAACGGATCTGCCGCTTGACGAATGAGACCGGGCAGCGGTCATAGTCCGGCCTTTTTCTGGATCGGAGTGCCGCCTCCTTCGCGAGATGGTCTGCACGCTCATTGCCCTCCAGCCCTGCATGTGCCTTTATCCAGAACAAAGAAATATCTTTGCTCTGAGATAAAGCCACGGCAACGTTCGCTCTCGCCTCCACGGCCAGGGCGTGGAGGGAACCCTGGTTTGTGACTGTTTGTAGTGCAGCCTTGGAGTCACTATAGATACCAAAGGTTCCCTCTTTGCGCTTGAGGATTTCGCGCGTGGCTACACATATGGCCAGAAGTTCAGCCTGGTACACCGTGCAGTACGACGGCAGGCTAAGTTTGACGGACTTGGTCTCGGCATCACCCTCCCAAAGTGACAGTGCTGCTCCGACTTTGCCCGCAATCTTGCTGCCGTCGGTGAAGACTCTGACTGCTTGGGTATTGTGGGTGTCCACAAGCGTCCGGTCCTCCAGGCATAAGAACTCCATGGCCGTATGCTTCGCCGGATGCGGAGTCTCTGCAAATGCCACCACCCGCTCCACCTCCCTGCCCGCGAGTGCTGGCTGTGGTACCCCTCTCCTTGCTTCGTACAGAGCAGCTGCTTCCTGTATTCGGAGGTCGAGTGGGAGTATCCCAGCCAGCACCAGGGACGCGTTCAGCGATACGGTGCGGTAGGACTTGCAGAGCTTCTGTGCGAATCCTCGTTGGACCGTGTTGAGGCTTTTCTGCACTCCGATCTTTTTAGCGGCCGGCGCCCAGGCGCTCGCCGCGTATAGTATCACCGGCTCCACTGCTGCCGTGTATATCGTGTGGATGATCTCCGGGTGAAGGCCCCAGCTCACTTTTGCCGCACGTGCCAGCTGCTTATAGATATTCAAAGCTTTTCTGCATACGTTTGCGACATGGGTATTGAAAGTGAGCTGGTGGTCGACGGTGAGCCCCAGCATTTTGATTTCCTTAGACATGCCAATGTCTACCCCGCCCATGCTCAGGAGTGGGATATCGTACTTCAACTTCTTGGTGATCACCATTGCACAAGTTTTTTGCGGTGCAAACTTCAGCTTGTTTCCGATGCCCCATACCCGAACATACTCGAGGGCGGCATTGGCCTGTCTCTGGACTTCCAACGCTGTCCCACCGTCGAAGATCATCACTACATCATCGGCGAACGCCTGGCAGTGGACGCCTTTCTCCTCCAGCCCCTTTAGGAGGGGATCAAGGATCAGGTTCCACAGGATCGGACCGCCAATAGACCCTTGCACACACCCCTTGTTCGTATCTCTCCGACACTCGGCACCAGCGTATCTAACTCTGACACTCCTACCAGTCAAATAGCTATCCACTAGCCTCCTGAGGTTTACCGGGCACTTTTCCTCAGCCAGTCTGGTCCTGATGGCTGGCCACCATGCGCTATCGAAGGCTCCCTCTATATCCAACGACACAACAGTGATCAGCTTCTTTTCACTGAGCTTTCCTTTGATGTGTTGCATCATGGTGTAGAGGGAGTCTTCGGTGCTTTTCTGTGGCATAAAGCCATACTGGCGAGTACTGAGCCGCGGGATCAGATGCCACTTGAGCCTCGCTACAAGCATCTTTTCTAGGATTTTGCCTAGGACTGGTAAGAGGCCGACCGGCCTGTACGACTTAGGGGTGGTGTAGGATTCCTTGCCGGGCTTACGGAGGACTACCACCGTTGCCACTTTCCAGGCCCCAGGGAAGTATCCGTGCTCCAGGCACTTGTTGGCCAGTAAAAGGAACGTCTCTGGGTCCCGGGAAATGGACTGGGCACATATGTCGGCTGTGAGACCGTCTGCCCCGGGTGCCTTCTTCGGGGTTGAAGCTTTCCACCGCGGTTTTCAGCTCCAGAGGTGTAAACGGCGGGTCATGGTATTCATCATGCGTCCACTCGTTTACACGACTGGCCGCTTCACGTGTCTGACGGTGGTCAGCGTTTTCTCCCTCCTCTAGGTCTTCGGGGTAGAAGATCTCGGCCAGCAGCTGAGCCGATCCTTGCGCGCTCAGTGGTGTTCCGTCCTTCACCAACGGCAAGTCCTCCTGTCTTTGGCGTCCGTCCTATGACCCTATAAATTCCCTCCCACATTCCTTCACGGTCCTGTTTCCCACAGAAGCCTTCCATCCCTCCGTCTGCGCTTTCATGGCAACGGACTCATACTTAAGTTTTGCCTGCAGATACTCATCGACGACTTTTTGCCTCCGAACTGATGCAGCACACCGGATGCGGCGTCTTCGGGTGTTGACTTCCGACATCATCTCCGCGAGCTCCTTGGACCACCACGGTATATTAAGTTGTTCATTATTTTTAAATTTTGCTAGTGTTTCGTCACAGGTTTTGGTGATGCTATCTATGTAAGAGTTTACTTTACGGTCTAAATCTGATAAGTTATTAATTTTGCCTAGTTCCACTGAGTTTAGGTTCGCATGAGCTTTTAATTGGGCCAATTTCGAATGAAATTGGCTCCAATTAGCTTTCTTAGTGTTGTACCTTCTTGTGGTCCTGTTGACGTTGATTCCTTTTGATTTTTGAAGGTTAATTTTAAATGCTATACCGTTGTGGTCCGAGCTCGTGAGACCTTCCTCGACCCGCCAGTCCTCCACCAAGTCCAGCAGCTCCGTTGAGCAGGCTGTTACATCAACAAAGCTGCTGTACAAGGTGTTGCCTCTGACGGTGTCGAAGGTCGGAGTATTGCCGACGTTGAGTATCTGCAAGCGCATTTCGTCCAGGGTTCCCGACATGTCCTCACCCTTTGTGTCGGTTATCAGGCTACCCCACCAGGTGCTCTTGGCGTTGGCGTCGCCGCCGATAATCATCCTAGTGGGGCCTATTTCCTCGCGAATCCGCATGAGTTGCTCCAGGTATGGCTGTATGGGCTGGTCTGGTTCAAAGTAAAAGGAGACTACTGCGATTTCCCAGGCGCTGGTACGGATTCTCACCACCACGATGTTGTTGGTGGTGAGTTTCGGACACTGTGTCGCGTCTAGGTCGTGATCGAAGACCACTATTGCAGCCTTCACAGTTCCACCTCCTTGTTCAGCGCACTGGTAGACTCTCGCTCCCCGGTAGTCTCGCATCCTTTTAACCCCACCCACATACGGCTCCTGGAGCAATGCGAACGCAACCTTCCGCTCACTAGCCACAACCATGAGTTCTTGGGTTGCTAGGTTCTTCCTCTGCAGATTCGCTTGGAATACCTGGTAACTATTACGGACTTTCGAGTGTGTTCGGGAATACCTGGATGAGTCATTTCCTGTTTCCGCTGGCTGGCCCTTAGCAATACGCCACCGACAGCCGCGCCAATCCATCCCACTTGAGACGGGTTGGGCACTGGCTGTCGAAGGCGTTGTGCTCGGTGCTGCTCATCTTAGCGGAAACACAATTTTTGCATTTTGGCGCTTCTGCCGCCAACCGTGAGGGGCAGTCCACCCTCAGATGGGGATCGCCACAGTGTGTGCAGAGGTCTGCGGGCTCCGTGCACAGCTTACGGCCGTGGCCGTATCGCAAGCAGCGGGTGCACTGGATTAGTGGTGACTGGTCCAGCACACGCACGCGCTGCAAGTCGATGTGCACTCGACCCGCTTGCGTCAACCTCTGCCAGACATCAGGGGCCACCTGCAGAATGACGTGGCACATGTGGGGGTTCCTCGTCTTGCGACGGTACTTCACCCCCATCCTCAAGTCATCTGCAAGCAGGTCCCCTATCAGGTGGCAATTTTGGCGCTTCAGCGCTTCGATGATCTCCTCATCCGAGTGGCACGAGAGGACGTCTTTGGCTATGATGAGAGGGTCTTTGTTTTTTACCTCTTCCACCGTTAACTTTCCGGCCTTCTTGATCCTCTCGGCCACCCGAGTCAGCTCCTCCCTGGTCCTGAAGCCGACCACCACCTTCTGGTCCCTCGCCTTCCGCAGTCTCTCCACCCTGGTACCCTCGTTTCTCGCGTCGACCGCCGTCCGAAGCTTTTCGATCACCTCTTCACTGGTGTCCTTATCATCAATTGATGTCACGACCATCGAGTGAAGAGGCGCCTGAATGTGC